>JAPDVU010000004.1:57526179-67526179 GCA_026230045.1 Corynorhinus townsendii | reverse complement strand
ATTCATCTGTCTCATTTAGATTTTCACCCCTAGGAAGGTCATTAGGCCACTCACTTACGGATGGGAAGGGGTGAGGAATGACTTACTGCTGCCTATAAATTGAATGGAAGAGGCCGAAAGTGAGAATCGAGGGAGAGTTGAGGTTGCACAGACCTTGAAAAGGCCACTTGAGGCTGCTCTTGCTGCCAAATCATCAGTATTTATGACATCTTCTCTGAAGCTGTAAAATGCTGGCCCTGGGTATTATATATATAGTGGTTGTATTACATGGGTCACCTGTCCTGTTTCTGAATTTTGCTCAGAATATTCTCTATGCCTAGAATTGTCTTCAGTAAGTTGTACTGTGTCTAAACTTGATTCTTTAAGAAATCCTGACTGAGTTGATACAAAAAGTGTTACATTAAGCACTCTCCTTAATTTTTTAAAGGTAACTATTTCCACTAAATGTAAATTAAAAAAAAATCTTTAAATGCCTCCTAGACAAGCGCCACAGTAGTAAATGTTAGAATCATATATGTATGTATTCTTAGACTATAAAATTCTTAGACTTGATGGGAACTGAGTAGGACTTTCTGACCCCAACAACCATCCCATAAGTCAGGGCAGGAAACCCAATCATCCATGGGCCCCTCTCTTGTTCCAAATTAACTTCCTATCCCTGAGCAAGGTGACAACAAAGTTTGTCATTAACACTTGGATGTGATAGGTTCACGCAGCACTTCACATTGAAGTGTCAGTAGAAAGGGAAGAGAGTGTGCTGTGGTTGTACATCCATGGCGGCAATCTGAACCAAGCCTATGGCCTCCCCATGGTTCCTGGGCCAGGCAAAGGAGCCCTTCAGTTACCTTCCAGGAGTGACTCAGAACTTGCTACAGCAGTGTGTTCTCTGTAAGGCCTCCTTTTCAGACAGGCAACTCTAAAAGAATATTCTTCTTCTTTTTTTTAATATGAGAGAAAAAGGCTCAAAATATTTAATTCCCATCTCTAAAGGGATACTAAAATAGCAGTTATCCAGGGGCAGAAGCTCCTCACTGTGCCCTTGATTCCATGACCTGCTTTACCATCACCGCGTATAAGTTATCCTTCTTTCCCCCCTGTTTGCTTAGGAAGCAAAATCATTTGTTTCAAGCCCCAGTTTCTCCATTGCCACACAGTTGGAATCAGGACGTGATTTTTGGTCAGGTACCTGTGAACCCACTGGCTGCAAGCCCTGCCCTGACACTGTTGCTCTGAGCACCTGTGTGCATTCATTCCATCATTGACATGAAAAAAAGAAATAATTGAGTGTGGCCAAAAAGAGGTGGCTCATCTGAGAACAGATCTCTGTCCCAAGGAAACTGCCTCTTCCTTCTTTTGTCCCTTTCCCTCCTGTCCTCTCTTTCCCCTCCTTCTCTCACACACATAAATCCCAGTCAAAGGGCCGATCTTCTTGGTGTGATCTTATTAAAGCAGGTGACACTGAAGGGTGATGGCTGAGAGGTTTAACTCATTCAATGAATTTTTAATGCAATTTCTTTGAGCTACAGGCTTCCCAGTGCCCCGTATTCTGGGAGGTTCCCAATTTCCTTTTTCCTCTCAGAATCTGGAAGACCCTTGCAATTCACACATGTAAGTTCAGAGAGTTCAGTAAAAGCTCTGTCCGGAATAAGATATTGGAGTCTGTCAAAGCACATAGAAAGCCCCAATGGAAATTCCCATGTGAGGAAGGCCTGAATAATGCTATTGTGGATTATTAAGTGCTATGTCACAAGAATTCATTATCATTTCTATGGTTAGTGCAAAGTATCACTTTTTTTTCCTCACTCTTTTAAATAACTTCCAAACTTTCAAGATATCTTTTTAAATGTTTGCCAAACTGATACCTACATACAGCTTCGATGGCAGTCTAGTGTTCCACCTTTGCCTTATCTCCTAGTTTTGATCCTCACAAGCAGCCACATTCAACTCTATCGCTGTTTCTCTGGAATTTGCCTTCATATTTCCATTAGTATTCTTATTATTCTCTTTATTAGTGAAGTTTAGCTATCACCTATTTATTTGAGGAGAGATGAGGATTTAAGTTTTTAACAGCTTCTTTCCCCGCAGTGCCACTTTCCTTATAAGGATAAATCAATATCCTGTATTTGACTGATGACTATGTAGACATTGATTTTACTCAGACAAGTGTTACATCATAATGTCTTTTCTTGGGCAAATTTTTGTTAGTTCTAAAGTTCATATTATCTTGTTTTCTTATTCTATTAGTTTTCTTTGTAATGATCATTAATTCTTTCCACCTCTTTCTCACAACTGCTCAGTGTAATTTGCCATAAAGTAAAATGTTTTATTTTTTACTTTTTTTGAGAGAGACTTTGCTTCTGGAAGTCTGTTTTGCACTTCAGTGTGGATTAGTGGCTCTCAGGGCTGCTCCTAGCTGTCATTCTGGGACTCCCCTACACCATCCTCCAGGGCATTCCCTTTGCCTCACTCTTCTGTGTGGAGATGTGGTGGGCAGTTAGACAAGCAGGAGCAGAGCAAGGATGAGGGCCAGGTTTAGGTCCCCAGGGTGGAAAGCCCCAGGCATCTAGCAAAGAACAACTGTAGGGTGGGACCTCTCCCTGAGAGTGATCTTTCCTCCCGCAGCATATCGCTGGTCAAGCAGTTTCTGGTCAAGCAGTTTGCATGCCTTGATCTTTCCTCCCTAAAGGTAACATTTAGGTCTCGGTTGTAGTTCAGCTTCAGGCCCAGAAAAGCAGCAAAATCAGACAAATGATGTGAAGATTGACCTGAGGACCAGCTACATTGAATAATAACCCCCTGCCCTGGCATTAAACAATCAATCTGTGGAGACCTGAAAGCACACCTGGAAAGCTGCTGAATATTCTATTGAGGTCTTCCCCTGGGATCTCCCCTAAATCTCCATTCTTAAAACCCTTAGGACCAAGGACCCAGGGAGCGCTTATCTGTGCTTTCCGTCTCTTTCCAACCCTTTCCTTCCCCTTCCCCCTGCCCTTTCCCTGAGGCACATTACCATTACCTTCCTCACTCTCAAGCTCTGCATTAGTGGTCCGCATACTGCGCTCGCGAGCAGTGGTTTGCCGCTTCGTTGACTGAGTTTGCCCACCACTGACCTAAACTCTCCATTCCAATAATTGCAGGCTGTTGTTGTTCCTTGTGTAATCTAGGATAAAAATGACTACACCCAGACTTTTGAAAGCATTGGTCTATTGCCTGCTTCTCAATGTTGGCTGTTGAAAACTGATGTCATTTTCATTTTTACTCTTTTTATTGTATTGCATGTTGTTCTATGCCAGAAATTTTGAGAATGTCTCTATATCCTTGGTGTTGTGAAATTATTTATTTTCCTTCCTTTCTTCCTTTCTTCTTTCCTTTCTCTCTCTCTCTCTCTCTCTCTCTCTCTCTCTCTCTCTCTCTCTCTCTCTCTCTCTCCCTCATTTATCATGCTTGGCTTTCGTGGGCAATATTAATCCATTGATGTCACAGTTTCGAGGTTCATGAAATGTTTTGCATTATTACTTCTTGATAATGTCTCTGTTTCTGTTTTGTAGGTGTCCTTTTAATTGGACACTATGATGGCTAATTTTATGTGTCTACTTGAGTGGCCACGGGGTGCTCAGATTAACATTGTTTCTGGGTGTGTCTGGATAAGATTAGCATTTGAATTGGTGAATTTAGTAAATTGCCCTCCTCAATGTGGCTGGGTATCATCCAGTCTGTTGAGGTCCTGAATAGAACAAAACAATACAGGAAGGAAGAATTTGCCCTCACCGCCCCCCCCCCCCTTTATTTTTTCATTTTAAACAAGAAGTTTATTTAAACAACAAGACACTTGACTTGAAGGGAAAACTATTTAGGATTAATTTTTCTTTAGAGTAATTTATCCCTACTTAAAGACAGTTGCCCTATATATAACAGCTACATACAAAAAAAAAGTTATAAAATTGTTCTTGGTTTTACAATGATAAATGAAAAACATTAAAATTCTCCAAACAAACAAGGTACGCAAGAATTTTTATGTTGTCTTTTTTTTGTTGTTGTTGTTAAACATTGAGAGCAAAATAACTTACTGGAAAATAAAGATAAGAGCTGAATGAGCATGCCATTAATGGAGAAAGGGGGTGTTCTCACAGAACCAGTATTTTTCCCCAACCTATCTCCATTTGATGTCGATCAAAATATACCATTGGCCATTTAGTTAAAAAAATGCAAATGCTTGTGCACATACTTCAGTTAGTTTATGTGCAATAAAGGAATGGGGAAGGGAAATGAAAGAATGGAGAAAACTATACCGCAGTAGTCAGATGTGTTGAAACGGAATTGCAGTTTTCTAACTGAGAATGTCTTCTTGGTCTGGAGGAACAGCGTTCTGGAGTAAAGTAGCAGGTTCCCTTTTTAGTAGACACCTCCTGTCTGCTGCTGGAACACACCAACTGTATCTTCATCCTCCCTTTCCAACTGTGCAGGTGTGTCTGCTTCATTGATTGGCTGCCCGTCAAATCCGAATCTGATCTGCCTCATTGACAAACCCTGTTGTTCACAATATGCTTCAAGTAGTTTACGAAGTGGTGTGTGCCTTTTAATCTTAAACTGCACCACAGAACCATCCTGCCCTGCCACCTACAAATTAATATGATCATTGTTCTCAGCCTTGATCCCTTTCTTGGGTTTTTCCTTGGCTATGGAGAGCGCCAGAGTCTCCTTAGCTGCTGCGTCACGGAAGGGGTACCAGGTCCACTCCAGCACCAGGAGCGGCAGAAGAAGGAGGCATCGGGGGTGGAGCACCCCTCCACCCCCTTTTATGCCTCACTGATGGAGCTGAAACATCCCTTCTCATCTTTTCCTGCCCTCAGATTGGAATTTGCTTATCAGGCCTTCAGACTCAACTAGAATTACACCACCAGTTTACAGATAGCAGATGGTGAGATTCTTAGCCTCCATAATCACGTGAGTCAATTCCTCCTAATGAATCAATCTCACATATATAACATTGGTTCTGTTTCTCTGGAGGACCCTGGCACTGAACCTTTTAGGTTATCCTGAGATTTTTCTTGCATTTTCTCTTCTACCCCATTCTTTTGTCTTTTTGTTCTGCTTTCGGGGAGTTGCCCTCATCAAATTTCTTAGCTACATATTATTAGAGTTCATAAAAATGTGTGCTTCTCCTCCTAGCTAAGCATGTGAAATGATTACAATTCCTTGTGCCTTTGTACCCCAGAGGAGCCATATGATTTGCCTTAGCCAATGACATTTTGAGGTAGGAATTCCTGCTATGTTATTTCCCACATTCTCTTTCTCTGTAATGGTGAACCCCAGAGCCTCATTAAAATAGGTGTTTCACAAGTTTAGAGCAGCCTAGCAGAGACACCACGCCTCCAACAGGGGAGAGCTTACGCTGGAGTCACCAGAACCAACAAAGACTTTGTAAGTAAACCTTCACTCTGTTAAAACCTGAGATTGTCTGTTGTCACCACAGCAAATTCTGCATATCCTAAATGATTCCATCTTCTAGAGGCTTCCTTGTGATTTCACTGTTCTCTTTTTGTAGCATCTTCTTCTTGTTTCATGGACATAACGATCTTTCTTAGCCTCAAAGTGGTAACAATGTCATGCTTGCTTCCATTGCTTCTGTACAAAGTGAGTTATATTTGCTTCCCTAGTTTGCATGTGTTGATGTCTGGCTTTCCTCAATGTCCGGATTGTTGGCTTTCATCCCTCTGGAAAGAGGCACCAGAAGTGGAAGCCCCATGTGCATGTCATGGCTTGTTGGTTTTTGGGCTCCACTGTAGCATAGTCAGAGGAAAGACTGCTTTTTCCTAGCAGAACTCCAAATCTCATAACTGTAGGTGTGGGGCCATTCAGCTTCTCCAGAGAAGTGCTCACCTGCCACCACTTTCTGTTTGAGTGTTTACTAATAAGCCTAGCTGCCAGTGTTGGGGGAGCCAAGTAGAGCTAGGGAAGAAAGAGACTCTCTCACCTATTATACCTTAATTTCTCTATTTGTTGATCCATAAGCATTCTGTGTTCTCCTACTATTGCTGAGTCTAGCATCTCCCTGGTTCATTTTCTCCAAGTATAAGATATCAATCTCCAGACTGTGTGGGGTTTGGGCAGAAATGTGTTTGGGGCAGTGGAAAGGGCCTAGTGGTCTGTTTCTTGAGCCTAGTGGTCTGTTTCTTGAATGGAATTGCAGCTGATTTTCTTGTTTCTAGCTCCCTGCTTATCGCTGCCTTCTACAGTCCTGACACCTGAGGGACTTCTGAGACGGAAGTCTGGGAGCAGCTCTGCTTTCTTGCTGTTGTCTTTTCTCTATGCATTTAAGTTCAAACTTCTCTGGTTTTCTATACTTACCTTTCTTCTGCCTGCATTTCATCTTCTAAAAATGGGTTGATGCCTCTCATCTGCTTCTGTTTTCCTTTCCATTTTCTAATCATTGGGAATTTATACTCTATTCCTCTATTGACAATTTAGGGGAGATTTAATTTTCAGCAGAGATAAAGAGATGTGCCATCTGCCTGGTTCATCTAGGATTATCTCAATATGAACTCTTATTGTGTGTTAAGGTGGTCAACATTCAGACACTTATTTATTCTATAAAATGCAATGAGTGTCTTTTTATCCTATAATATGTCACATTTTATAGGAGATGTAGTGAAGTATAAGAAATCATTATTTAAGTGATGGATAGAAAGAAGATTCTCAAAAAGTGTCTGAGAAAGAGTGGTCAGGAAGGAAAGAGGAAAATCAAGAGTATTTTGTTACGGAAGTCAAGAATAATTTACCTTTTAAGGAGAATGGTCAGTAGTATCCACTGCTAAATAGATGCAGACCAATTTAAGAGTGAACAGAACAAGATTGAGGGGTATTTAGGAATTATAACTGATAAGAATTAGAAACTGGCTGAATATGCAAGGTGAGGAAAAATTTCCTAAATCTCTGGCTTGGGGTGCCCAGATTAATGGTGGTTCTATTTCCTGAGATGAAAATGCCAGGGAAATGGTCAGCTTTGGCAGGCAAAGTTTTGGAGAAATTGAGGTACCTCTCAACTATACAAGATGAAAATTTTTATGTGGTTTTCGGGCATGAGAGAGGGATCTGGGTTACTTGAGGTCAGGAAAGATAAGGATTGAGAAGATAGGGGTTTCTTACAGTGAAGAGGACATCAGTTAACTTGTAAAACAGTTGCTTGGTGTAAGGGAAAGCCAGATTGCAGTGACTCTGGGATAAAACTAGAGGGGGGTGAAGTAGTGTCAGCCAGTGTGTGGGTCTATCACCAACTGTGTGGAACTTTGTGCCCAAACTCAGTCCATTAGTCTTATCCATTCCCCACTCTACTCCCTTCCCCCACTTTGCTCCTTTAAACTTATCCATAAACTTATGGTGTCATCTCCGTGTGCATATAAATTCTGGCATTTCCTCTATACTTACCCAGCCAGTCCCTAAGGCTAGATCAATACAATCTCTGTCTTTATTTTGGTTTTTGCAACCAAGCTGTTAATTAATTTAATGAAATATGCACGATCTGTGGTTTGTTTTCAATCAAACTTCATAATCACCAGCCCTATTTCAGCCTGGAAATCTTAAATAACTATTTACCTTCTCATAATTTCTCAGAATCATTTCAAATTTCCAAAATCCTCATTGAAACTTAATTTTAACACCTTGCTGCCACAGGACAATTCCAAGCCCACTGAGCAGGAGGTTCTCCACTTCACCTGTCAAAATATACTCCTCAAACTATCCTTTCCTTCATCTTGTAAGGGATGCTTTGGTTTACTTATCACCATTTTCCACCACAGTGGTGGCCACAGGCAATCTATAAAATACTAGAGGCCCAGTGCATGAAATTTATGCAAGGTCGGGGGAGGCCCTCAGCCCAGCCTGTATCCTCTCCAATCTAGTACCCATAATCCTGGACTGCTGGCTCCTAATCATTTACATGCTTGCCTGCCTGGTTGCCCCCAGGTGCCCCCTTCTGCCAGCCTGGTTGCGCCTAACTGCCTCTCCCCTGCCAGCCTGTTCGCCCCACGCAGCCTGCTTGTTCAGTCATTTGGTTGTCCTTCACTAACCCCCTGCCGGCCTGGTTGTAGGCAGCCATCTTGTGAGGGTGTGAGGGTTAACTTGCATATTACCTCTTTATTATATAGGATTCTTATATGTATACCCTAGAAGACATAGCTCCTCTTTTCTAAACAGCCCCCTCTCAAGCCTAGGCTCATCTTTTAAAAATGGAAACGAACTATATCACTGCCTAGCTTAACATGCGTCAAAGATTCCCATTACCTTTCAACTGAAACCCAACTTATTTAGCATCGTTTTGTATGAAGGCATGGAATTGCGAGCAAATATGATTCTTTGGGAAAACTGAAATATTTTGAGATAGATAACATATGGATTGGGATGGGACTCAGGAAGTAGGCAAGGGACAGATAATGAAGGACCTTGTACCACCAGCCTGGTGGTAATGCCCAGAGGAATGGGAGAGAATGAGACCACAAGCTGATACGTCAAGGTGTAAAGGTTGTTGTCTCCTGCAATCAGATAGAGGCTAAGTGGAAAAGATAATTTAACATATTCTATGATGCAGTGCCTTTAATATTGAGTTCCTTCTTATTTCACTAAACTAAGGAGATGCGGCCATTGCTAAACTAGCCGTGGTGGTGGTGGTAGTGTGTTTATGGTAGGGAAATGGTCAGCTCCAAGCATCAGGTTTTATTCTCAATTGGCATGTTTGTTTTTCTTCCCAAGGGAGTTCCTGGCCAGGTCTGCCACGCTTGCCTACACCTCCCTGATCTTACATATAACCAGTTGTACAACCTTAAATGTTAGTCAGCCTTACAAAATGGCAATGAGAAATTACAATGTCTAGTCATTATTAACACATTCTATCTTTCCCCATTTAACTGTTGATTTACTTTGTGTCAACAGAGGTTAGTTAATATTTCTGGAGTTTTATATAAGTAAAATTGTACAATGTGTATTCTTTTTCCCTAGTTTATTGTACCCACCATAATTATATTGAGATATAGCCATGTTATTACATGTATCAATAGCTCATTATTTTTTAATTGCTGCAAGTAGTTCATTGTATGGACACAAACATTTATTTATATATTCACCAGGTGATGGCTATGTGAATTATTTCCAATTAATGGCTATTACAGATAAATCTGCTATAAACATTTGAGTATAACTTCAAGTCCTTGTATGGGTGTATGCTTCCATTTCTCTTGGATGAATACCTAGAAGTGGAATGGCCTGATAGTATGGTATGTGTATATAAAATAAGGTTGTATATCAGATTGGTTTTTAAGAAACTGCCAAAATGTTTTCTAAAATTGGTTTTATCACTTATAATTTTTACTACTGTGTATGAGAGTTCATGCAGTTGACTCTTGCTTTCTTTTAATCCATTCTGACAATCTCTGCCTTCCAATTGTGATGTTTCAACCACTTATATTTACTGTGATTATTTAGTTGGTTTCCTGTTCATCTATCATATTGCTATTTATTTTCTATTTGTCCCATTGGTA
This sequence comes from Corynorhinus townsendii, assembly GCA_026230045.1. Classification (NCBI taxonomy): domain Eukaryota; kingdom Metazoa; phylum Chordata; class Mammalia; order Chiroptera; family Vespertilionidae; genus Corynorhinus; species Corynorhinus townsendii. The sequence goes on along the minus strand of JAPDVU010000004.1, from coordinate 67,516,649 downwards.
TTTCGTTCTCTTTTCCTCTATTTCTGCCTTCTTTTTCTTTTTTTTACTGATTCCTTTCTATCTCTTTTGTTGACGTATTAGTTATAATTATTTGTCATTTTATTTGTTGCTTTAGGGTTTATAGTACATATCTTTAACTTATCACAGTCCATCATTTCACATCTATACTAATAAAAGGGTAATATGCTAATTAGACCAGATGTCTTTCGGATGACCATCCGCACGTCCTTGCCAGGCCTGGGCAAAGCTGCCTGCCGGCGGTTCCGGGCACCAGCGCCTGCGGCTGGCTGTGGCCTGGGAGACAGAGAAGCCGCCCACCCTGTGGTCCTGGGTGCCAGCGCCTGCGGCTGGCTGTGGCCTGGGAGACAGAGAAGCCACCTGCCCCATGGTCCCGGGCCGCAGCCAGCCGGAGAAGGCGCCCACCCCGTGGTCCTGTGCGCCAGCGCCTGCAGCCCTGCTGAAGTCACCTGCCCACCATGTCCCTGCAACTGCAGCCGTCCCGGGTGAAGTTGGCCCGGGTCCTGGGTGCCTGTGGCCAGCTGGAGGAGGGAATCCTTGGTCCTGGGTGCGGGGCCGAGGCAGAGGTGGTTAGGGGCAATCAAGTCAGCATGGGAGCAGTTAGGGGCGATCAGGCTGGCAGGTAGAAGCGGTTAGGGGCAATCAGGCAGGCAGGTGAGCAGTTGGGAGCCAGCTGTCCCGGATTGTGAGAGGGATGTCCAACTGCCTGTTTAGGCCCGATCCCTGCAGGATATCCCCTGAGGGGTCCCAGATTGGAGAGGGTGCAGGCTGAGCTGAGGGACACCCCTTCCCCCCCCCCCACACACACACACACACGAATTTCATGCACTGGGCCACTAGTATAGTATAAGATCTTTGGTATGTATATTTCTCACATTCCATAAATAGCTTTTATGATATTGTTGTTATATAGTTATATATTTTAATACATAAAGTATAAACACCGCAAGACACTGTTCTTTTTCTTAATTAGTCAGGTGTCTCTTAAAGATATTTGTACACATGTAATACCTTAATCAATAAAAAATTAAAAAAATGAAAAAAAAGATATTTAAATAATAAAGAAAAAGTCCTACCTGTTTGCCCAGTATGGTAGTCTTCATTTTTTGTGCAGATTCAGGTTTTTAGTATACTTTTCCTTCTGCCTGTGAGTACTTCCTGTGATATTTTCATTAGTGATAATTTTCTGGTGATGCATTCTTTCAGGTTTGTTATCTCTTCATCTTTGTTTTTAAATTTACTTTTGATGCCAAAGAATTTTATATTGATACTTTTCCCCCCTGTGTTTTAAAGGTGTTGGTCCACTGCCTCCTGCACACCCCCTACTGGGGATCAAGCCCACAACCTGGGCATGTGCCCTGATTGGGAATTGAACCATCACCTCCTGGTTCATAGGTTGATGCTTAACCAGCCAGGCGATGATGAGGGTTTTAAGAGTGTTGGTGAGAATGGACAATTTTATCACCCATGTGATACTGTTCTCTCTTATTCTTTCAGATAGTTCTTTTCCCAACCTTAAGTAGTTTTCTTACACATGTGTCCTGGTCAGTAGTCAGCTGAGTATTTGAAAGGGAACTTCTGCAGGCCTCCGGAGTTCTGTCAGTGCAGGCTTTTCTTTCCAGGACTGCTGCGTACTTCAGTTGTGCTGTCTCCCTGGACCTTCAGCTCCATCCCTTCAACTCAGTCTGTCATGTTCCACTTGGGTTAACCCTCCCTTCACTGCATCCTGAAAACTTTCTCAAGGAAGTGAGCGGAGGGAATTACAGGGCTCACTTCATTTGTTTCCCATTTCTCAGGCATCAATGTTCTTTGTAGTTTAATGTCTAGAATCTTGAAAACTGTTTTTTAGATATTTTGACTGATGTTATGATTATTTCAGAGGGGAGGGTTATCCCAGTCCTTTTTATTTCATCTAGAAGTGAAAGACTTGACTCATTTATTTTTAAAGTTTGCTTTTAAATGATAGGAAGACTTGGTCTTCGCTTTTACATACTTTTTTTTTTTTACTTCCTAGAGTTCCCAGTGAGATAGCTTTCTGATTCATAGGAAAGTATTTGTGATGATGTGTGTTGATGATAATTTTGGCATGACATTTCTTTAGAGGTTTCTACATTTTCCATTTTTTATAGCTTTACACAAACCTTTTCTCAATTTTATAGCATCTTTCTATTACTTTTTCCTTTTCTTAAAACCAATATAACTGTAATCACAAAGATGCTGAGTGCTAGTCAAAAATGGCAGTAACCATTGATTTCTATATGTGATATATATATTTTTTTTACCAGGCAGGATTTTATCTTTACTGAATTGTAACTGAGAGAATTTTTCAGTAATTAATTGTAATTTTAATGTAGGCACAGATTTGTAAAAATGTAACATATGAGCATTTATGGGCTCCAATCAAAAACATATGATGCCATATATTATCTATTTATGAAAACAGTTACTTGAATAAAACGTTTTGCTTTGCTGGGACAAACATGACTCAGGAAGGCTCTTCCCTGAAGCAATCTGGCTATCAATATCCTTCTTGGCAACAGTCACGATCGCATTTATAATGAGGCATATGATAGGTGGTCTCCATTTTTTATCACATTTATATCTTTTCTTTTTGTTGACTATTAGTGGTAAGAAGCTCTAGCAATACTTTTTGTCTTTGTGTTTACATTTTGATACAGGATCATTATTTAAATAAATGCTTACTTGGAAACTCAATATTAAAAGTAGATAAAAGCAGGTTGTGCCCTGTTGGGCTACTGACACCTTGAAAACACTGAGCTAGCAGGTGTGTGTCAGTGTAGAAGGTATTTATCCCTTTTGTATTCTTTCACTGGTGGGGTTTTTTTTTTTTGTTTTGTTTTTTTGTTTTTTTGGTGTTATCAAATTGTAGGGAGAGCATTTATTCATTTTCTCAGAAAGCCAGGGGCTGAAGTCCATAATTGGTATAACCTGAGCTCTCAGACTTATGATTAGAGAGCTGACTCCTATTTATTCCAAATTGGCTGATAAAATATGAATGTTCTGATTGGCAGTGGGAAACTTTCAACAATCATCCTTATGGCTTTTACATTGCATTCCATTTTTATTCTCCCTACTATTTTTGGGCATCTCTGATGAGCCTGATATTGGGAAAAATGTTATAGAGGAATCCTATATAATAAAAGGCTAATACTCAAATTGTCCCCTTGACTGGGAGTTCAACTGGGAGTTTGACCAGGAGTTCAACTAGGGGGCAGGCCAACCGCCTGTGGCCCCTCCCCCAGCCAGCCCCACTCCCTAATCAGGGCCCACCACCCACCTGCAGTTCCTCCCCTGGCCTGCCCAGTCCAATCAGCCCTGATCGGGGCAGACTGGCCAGACCCCACCTGTGCACGAATTCGTGTACCAGGCCTCTAGTGAGAAAATATGACCCTTGGCTAGAACTTTGAGTTTATCTTAAGTTCTAATGGCTTTATTTCTTATAAAGGAAAGGATAAAGTGGTATGTCAGCACCCAGTGTGAAAGGAGTATTTGAACAGATTAGAAAATGTAAGCTTTAGTGTTTATTACTGCTGAATGTGTAAGACTAATGTTATGAGTAGATCATTTAGTGGTGACCATGCAGTAAAATTTGTATTAACATCTTTTCTTCTCTGCTGTTAATTCACAGATATAAAACTACTATTGCATTAATTTACTACCAAATTTGCTAACTTGGATCAACTGCCAATCAACACCTGCATTTGCCTTTTTACTGCCAATCTTGAATACAAGTTAGTCGGTGATAAAATGTCTTTGGTAAGCTCCAGAATCCCACTTTTGTGTTCTTATTCCTTTAAATATATCCTCCAGTTGTGGTCTCTGTAGTTTCAGGTTGACCTAAGTTAGCATTAAAACTTTTTAAGACTGCTACTTGGAAGATCTGCATGCTACTATTAATTCCAGCACTAAGCACTGACACCTTAAGTCTTAATTGCATTATGTGTAATGGGGGATTTGAGCAGCATGATTTATAAAGTTCTTTAAAGCCCCCAAATTCTGGAATACTGAGCTTTTTACAAAGGAGGAAAACATTTAATATGTTCACATGAAATGTTAGTGACATCTGTCACAAATCCTAGAAAAATTTGCATCTAAAAGACAGATACATTTGAAATGGATGTGGGAAATGTTCCAGAACTTGGGAATTGTAGCTTCATTATTTCTGCTAAAACCATCATTCTGGGTAACCCAAATAAAAGCACTTTCCATTTCCATTCATATGTGCTTTTTATTCACTTGTCTGTTCTGCAAATATTTACTCATTCAACAAATATTTATTGTCTACTAAGTAGCAGTCACTTGTTCAAGGTGCTGTTGCAAATATGTTTTTGTTCATCCTGCTTAGTTGAAGTGTGAAAAATTTGGGGATCTGAAGTGAGGGCTCTAAAAAATTATCACAGACTGAAATATATATGAGGATGATTTGCTCACTAGTTGCCTCAATCCCTATTCCCACTTTTATCCCTATCCTAGCCAAACCTTTGCATGTTCTTTTTAAATATATCAAGTTTGGAATGGGATAATGATTTTGATGTACAGGGTGACTCTAAGAAAGTAATATTAGGGTAAAATATTCAAGCTGGCACTCTATTTAGCCAGAGGACAGAAGAGAAAGTGGCCAGAAGATGAGATAGAGGGATCAAAATGCATATATTTTTGCATAATCTTGTCCTCATGCATTCCAGAAATAATATTTCTTTTTCTTTTCCGGTAAAAGCACAGACTGTGTGTGCACATGCAGTTTTTCTAGATTGTCTCTATGTCTTAAACAACCAGCAGGTTTTGTTTTGTGTTTTTAGCTGTAGACATTCAAATTTCCAATTTATTTTACCATGCTTGTGATAAGCTTGCATGTGCACAAATCTATAAGTCAGAAGACACTTGAATTAGAAATGTAGGCCTTGAAGTACCTCATACTTCTATAAGCTCAAATGCAGTCTTTCATGTCTAAACTATAGCATCTATTTTTTCAGGTTTCTCCCACTCTCCGCCTGTATATCTGTCATCTTCATTTCATGTTTACATGTTTATTTTGGGAATGCAACATTTAGGAAAGTGGAATCTGCTCCAAGAAATATGCAGTGAGAATTCCATCACAAAGCAAATACTGAAATCAAATGGCATTTATTTTTCACACATTTTTATTGAATTTTGTATTTTTGGATATCACCTTTTAGAGAGCTTGTGATGAAGAGGATATAAAACATGAACCAACTGTCAACTAAAATTCACATGTTAAATTGTGGGAAAAGATTGAAAATTGGAATTGATTGCAAAATAGTCTTTCTCTCCTTTTGACTTCAGAAAGAAGAACTAATTGTTGAAAAACTGAACAATTTTTAATCCAAAGCACAACATCAATATCTTAAAATGCCAGGAATAAAAGACGTCAACTGTATTTTCTAAAGCTATGATTTATTCAACAAATGCATACTGAGAAACTAATGCATGTAAAACATATTTAGGAACATGATGGGAAAAGAGACATTATGGAAAAATATAATGAATGGTTCTTACACAAATAATTTTACAACAGAAAAAAAGGAATTACCTCTGCAACTCTAGTGATTGACTTGTTTTTACTTGTTGATAAATGTGACATGTCATTTTTTACCTATGTTGGAAAAGCTACAAACTATTCACCAGATGGCTCCTAATATAATATTGAGCAGAACTGGTCTAGAGAACGTCCTTCAAATCCCTATGAAGAGTTCAACAGGACAGAGAATTCTCATCTTAGAAGAAATTCAGTGTTCCTTCCCTTCATTCAACCAGCTCTGACACATCAGAAAATAATGATGTCTACTTAGTAGCCAGAGGAAATCTGGGTATCTCTTGCATAGCATAAGCACTACATTTAAGTTCTCTTAAGGTCTATGGTATATTGCAAGCTTCCCTTGAAGTGGCCAGCATCATCACCATGGACCATCTATGTCCAAATTCATGATGTGAGTTTTCCAGAAACAAAATAAGGCAGTGTGCAGGAATCGAAAGAAGGGGAGTTTTGGGGGACATGACTGAATTCCTACTTAATCTGTTCTGTGAGCTCTTTTTTTTTTTAACCTTTATTCTCTTTATTTTATTTTTTCTCTTTATTGTTGAAAGTATTACAGATGTCCCCTCTGTTGTTGTTTTTTTCCCCATTGACCCCTCCACTCCGCACCCACACTTCCCAGACCTTCAACACTCTATTGTCTGTGTCCAGGGGCTATGCATATATGCATATAAGTTCCCCAGTTAGTCACTTCCCACCCACCCACCCACCCCCCTGCCTTCCCTCTGAGGTTCATCAGTCTATTCCCTGCTTCTATGTCTCTGGATTTTGCTCATCACTTTATTTTGTTCATTAGATTCCACATATGCATGAGATCATGTGATATTCATTTTTCTCTGACTGGCTTTTTGAGCTCTTTATGGTCAGCCACCACCAAGAAGATGATTCTCAGCTAGGTATTTCATATATGTAAACATGAATCCAACTAAATTTGTTTCAACGCTGATATGTGTTTAAAGTCAATTCCTGACACTGATTTTCTACTTACTGAGATATAGACTGATTTAGAACTCCTAAATCAGAACAATATAGACTTGGATTATGATTCTCTAAATTTTTGGTGTTTCTAAATATAATCCTCAAAGAGATTCTGCAGATGGATAACTGAATATAAGAAAAATATTAAAAGAAACACTTAAAAATGAAATGAAGGCTGGGAATCAAACATATGGGAAGTTAGTTTTCAGCATTTGAATAATATACATTTCTAAACAATGTCAATCATACAATTGTCTTGGTACACAATATTGAGAGATAATTTATAGAAGGTGAACAAGGCTAAATGGTAAGTGCAGATAAACTATCAAAAGAGGTGGAATTGCCAACCTTTCAAAGTAAACTTGGGATGCTGAAAGTTAGGAGCATGAGGCTAGAAGGAGAAGGAGGGTCACTGGTTATCAGCAATGACTTATAAGAAGTTATTCTCTCTATTCACATCTTAGAGGAAGTTTCATGGAATTTGTTGGTTTTTATTGTTTTCTTCTCAAAATACTTTTCTGTTTTATGACCCTGAGCTCTTATTGATTTTCATTAAACCAATTCCTTTTTTTTTTTTGTGAGCCAAAATTTAAATTGAAAAAAAATTTTAAACAAAAGTAACAGTTCTTTTAAGTTACAATTCTTTGTGAACTAATTTTTAAGTCCAATTACATGAGATGATAATAGCCTTCAAGCTGTTATTAGAATATGGACTGCATCTGGGCCTTAGAGAACAGAGGCAAAGGGCTTTCCATGCAATATATAAATGTGACATGGGGTAGTATTTTAACCATATAACCTTGAGTGAAGTAGGGTAAGGTGAAATGCAGATCATGAGGGAAAAACCAGAAAGTTCTGGTTTTGTTACAGATCCCTGGGGAGAACACAGCATGCCAGGCAGGGCTGCTCAGGGAAAGCATGGGGGTCACTTACCAGGAAGCTGGAGAGGGGACTTGGGAGCAAGTGTTATTTTTTGCAGTTCCTGTGGGAAGGAAAGGGTGAGGCCAAGTAAACTGATTTATCATTGGTAAGTTCAGCTGGTGCTGCAGCACAGAGCCTGTGCCTGGATTTTTTTGTACCTGGCTCTGGGCGGTTAGAATAAAGGTACAGAGTTCTGGTGTGTGAGAGCCAATAAGGGGAGTGTTTGGGTTGTGAACTTAATTGGCTACTCAAGAAGGAGAACTGACCAAGTGATGTGTAAGGCAAGGTGTGATGTGTAGGGCAAGATATGCGTGCAGGGGCATGGAGCATCACGAATCATTTTAACAAAATATAGTATAGATGATATCTACATTATAATATTATGGGTGATCTGATTGAGAAGTCTGTTCCCATTGACTATGCATAACTGAATAAATAATAGATGGTACAGACATATGTTTGCCAATCTACCAATTTTATTATTACTGCTAATTGCCTGCTAGACTATAAGCACCAGAAGAACAGGGGCACCTTGGCCTCTTTGAGTCCCTGCCGTATCCGGCTACATGGCACTCAGCAGTCATTAAATAAATATTCATGGAATGAATGCTTGGGGAATTTTTGTACTATGTATATTTTGTGTTTTACTGTTAAGTATTAAGCAAATAGTTCAATATTTATATGAGATTAATTTTTATAAGTAAACTAGAGGTCCAATGCATGAAGATTCATGCAAGAATAGGCCTTCTTCCCCTGGCTGCTGGCACCAGCTTCCCTCTGGCACCCGGGACACACGCCTTCACTCTGGCCACCACCTTCCACCTTCACTCCGGCTGGAGCTACCTTCCGCCTTAGCTCTGGCCCTGCCACCTTCCTGTAGCTTTCTCCCCCTCTCCCCCCACCCCCCATAATCAAGTGTCCTGCCCCACCCCAGTCACTCTGCGCCTGCATGCACTTGCTGCCCAGAGGCCCAGAGCAGCCTGGGTGGGGCGGAATGCCTGCGTCATCACCATGGCAATGATGCAAGCATCCCGGCTTGGCTGCCACCATCTTTGATATGTCAATTTGCATATTACCTCCTTATTGGCTGTGGGTGCTACCATCTTTGTCATGGAGTCATGGTCAATTTGCATATTCCATCTTTATTAGATAGGATAATATCATAAATGTAATGGGGACATATTGAGTCCTCTGATACTCTTGAAACATAAAAATGCTTCAATTTACTGTTAATATTTAAGCTTTATGTTTTGATATATATATTTGTTTTCAACATCTTTGACTGTATTTCATAAATTGAATATTTATTAGAAGAATATTTAATGAGACTATTTTATGTGTCAAAAGGCAAAAGAGAATTGCCTTTTGATTCAGAACAGTCAAGTGTAAAAGAAAAAAATAGATAAAAACCTAAGTCCCTATTAAAAATGTATAAAGTTAATTTTAGCATATTATTTATTAAACATTTAACTAACACATTTTATAGACAAGACATCTTATAATATAAATACAATCATGATCCTAAGCAATGAACTTATGATAGAGTTTCTCCATTGGAAACACATATGAAAAATCCGCTGCACATTGAAGAACACACATCCGGACACAGGATCAGGAAGAGGCCATCATATGCTCACGTGTGCCTGGAGCATGGCATAGCTTCTCCAGGTGTTACTGCTCTACCCTCCACCATTGGCAGGTCCTGCACACTTGAACTAATGGGAGGAATTTTTCAGGTTTCCCTCCACCCTGCAGCCCTGTTCTGTTTTGTTAGAAGGTAGAGGCCTATAGAAAAGAGATGGCAAGTGGGTGAAAACTCCCTTTATTTAAGGCTCTTGAGGATTCTAAAGGATGATGCTAGGCCACATTTAGCCCTTAGAAATTATTACTATTTTAGTTGTTTTCTTCTTACCTGCTCTGATGGATGCCACCTTTTCTTTCTGTGCCCTGTTAGTGGTAAAAGAGTTTGTGGGTACCATCTCTCCCAAGAAATTTTTTGGAATTCAGTGCATCTGATTTGTTTTGTGACCTCAGAGAGAAAAAATGAGAAAACAAAAGAGGTAAGAGTTTTAAAAAAAAGTGACTTAAAAATTTATTCAGATTTTTTTATTGCCAGGGTGAGAGCAATGTTTCTTAAGGTTTTCTATGTCCTAGATATAAGCAGAATTCTAGATATTTCTTTAAGTAGAAAACCTTGGAGACAGCATATTTTTAGTTAACTTATAAGAACAGGCTACTTCATCCTATAAGCCCATTCTATACACCTGAGAACTTGGAAGGCCTTCACTATTCAAGGATGTCATGGGAGGGTGTGGGGGGTGGCAATGGGGGAATAAGGACACATATGTAATACCATAATCAATAAAGAAAAAAATATAGTACATTACTTTTAAATGCATATATCTAGTGAAACTAACCTGACCTACTTTATTAAATAAAAAATTATTTATAATTGGAACACTAACATTTTTCTAATTCAATGAGTGCCTATAGAATGCTCCAAGGATAGGTTTCCCTTCATATTGTTTACACATAATGTTAATTTATTAAGTAGATACTTTTTCAAAAAAATATGGGTTTAAATCCCTATATTTTGGTCTTAAATAGCACAAAGCTTTATGAGACTGTGCTGATTGAGGTTAGTCTAAATTTATGAAGTTTCCCTGTTTCTATTTTGGTTGCTTCCTTGAACCACAGTCTATCAGGAGCCAGGTCAGGAACTTCAGATGCTCACAGCAGCCCGAAACAGAAAGGCTGCTGTTTCAGGAGGCTGTACAGGTTAACATTTTGAGCTTGAAACTTTCCAAGAGTGATGCTTTCATATTGTGGGATTCAGAGTGATTACCACAGAGTCCTTAAAGATGAACCAGAGATTCATCTACCCTGTGTTCACCTTGTCAAAGACCAATTTTTAATAAAATTATATTACAATTCTATTAAAATTAGACTTTTTTATTGCTTCTCTTTTATATTTGATACCGCATACAAAGGGAAAAAACTTTATTTATTTTAAAATTATTTTTAGGGTACTCAATGTGATGACTTAGTATATATGCATAGTGAAATGATTATCATGATCCAGTTAATTAACATATCCATCACCTGACATATTTATCATTTTTTTGTGATGAGAACATTTAAGCTCTATTCTCTCAGCAGATTTCAAGTACAGTTGATTCTTGAACAACTCGGTGGTTAGGGACACCAACCAACTTGCAGTAAAAAATCCACATATCACTTTTGACTCCCCCCAAACTTAACTACACTTGGCCTTGGTAACCACCTGGGATTGGTTCCATGACCCCCATGTATACCAAAATCTGTGAATACTCAAGTCCCTTATATAAAATGGCATAGAACAATGCATACAGTTGGCCCTCCACAACTGCAGGTTCCCATACAGTTGGTTGAATCTTTGGATACTAAATCTGTAGATTCAGGGAGCTGACTGTATTTATTGAAAAAAATCCATGTATATGTGAACTCACACAGTTCAAACCCATGTTGTTCAAGGGTTATATACACCACAGTATTATTAACTACTAGAGGCCCAGTGCATGAAATTCATGCAAGAGTAGGTCTTGCATCCCCAGGCTGCTGGCACTGGCTTCCCTCTGGCACCCTGGGACCCAGCTTTCCTCACAGCCCTGGCTTCGTCTGGAAGGTCATCGGTCTAATTAACATATTACACTTTTATTATTATAGATAATCACCATTCTGTACATAGGTTTCCAGAATTTATTCATGCTGCATAACTAAAACTTTGTAATTATTGTTTGGCAAACATCTTCCCATTTTTCCAAACTCCCAGCACCTGGCAATCACCATTTTGCTTTTGGGATCTGTGAGCTCAACTTTTTTAGAGTCCTTGTTTAAGTGAGGTCACACAGTATTTATCTTTCTCTGGCTTATTTTACTTAGCATAATGTCATTGAGGTTCATCCATGCCGTCACAATGGCAAGATTTCCTTCTTTTTTGTGGCTGAATAAAATTCCATTGTGTGTGTGTGTGTGTGTGTGTGCACATGGGTGTGCATGTGTGTACCTCACATTTTCTTTATCCATTCTTCTGTTGATGTACACTTAAATTGTTTCTATATCTTGGCTGTTATGAATACTGCTGCAATGAACTCAGGATTGGGGGGAACATATCTCTTTGAGGTACTGATTTCATTTCCTTTGGATATAAAGTGGAATTGCTGGATCATATAATATTCTATTTTTTAATTTTTTGAGAATCCTCCATACTGTTTTTCATAATGGCTGTACCAATTTACACTCTCACAAATAGTGCCCAAGGGTTTCCTTTCCTCCATACTTTCACCAGTACTTATGATCTCTTGAAAACTTTAAATTTTGAGATCACTCTGGGAAATGGAGGAGGCTGTTTTTCAGAAATTGAAAAGAGAAGAAACAGTCCAACTGAAAAATAAGAAAAAACATTGAGAGTAAGAGGCCAATCAGGAATAAATTTGGGTTGTGTCAGCTGGTTTTATTAAAATCAAAAATATGTCTAGAGGCTTTAAAGGAGTTCCAGATTCCAAGCTTTGATCAATTTTATTCCAAGGTACTGGAAATATTTTAAGAGGTGAATATAAATTCAATGCTAGTAATTATATGCAGTTGTGGATCAAGGAAGAAGTAGCAGAATATAGGAGATGAGCAAACTTTCAATTTTCCAAATTTAGGAAGATAATGAATTTGGTTGGAAATAATGTGGGTTTTCCATAAATGCTCAGTAAAATTCTACAACTGTTTATTAGGCAGAGATGGTTAGTGAATACTGGTAAAAGGGGTTCACAAGAAACATGATTTTTCTAAGAGAAAGTCTTATTACCAAATTGACTTTATTTCCTTCTAAAAATACTAAAAATATAGCATAATTTGAGGCATGTGGCAAATTCCCTCATGGATAGACATATGTAAATAAACTGTGGAATTGACCATGGTCTTGATTAGAAGGTTCAAGTAACTCTCTTTAGCTCTGTGTATTTATTATTTCATCAATAGCTTAATTGAAGACAAATGTGCCATAAAGAATATACCTAGAAACAGAAGAATTGGGTGGGGGGTGGTGGTGGTTAACATGTTAAATGGCAAAATCAGAAATTTGGAAGAACACAATGGACAGAAATAATAAGTTAAAATGATATCTAACCCAAACAAAAAAAGAAATTTAACATTGAATTAAATTTTAGAAACCAACCATAAACCAAAGAATTAAATTAATTTGAGCTTAAAAACTAGTCATTGCTTTTAGTATAAGTCTTCAGTGACAGGCAAGCTGAGAACATTGCTTTATTTTTTTCTTTTCATTTTGCTTAGTCTTCTAATAAGTCTGCCCATACTAAGGAATTGCTTTTTAGAAGGGGACAATACTTGTGACAATGCATATTGGTGCTGGCTTGGCAGGAATGGGCCAGCCTAGTTTAGGTTCATTCTGGGGCTCAGACTGTGGCTGGAAAAGGAATTGGTAAAGGACTTACAAATAGGACATTTGACTTTGGGTATTGAATACATAGAACCATATATAGATGATGTATTATAGAATTGTACACTTGAACCCTATATAATTTTATTAACCAACTAGAGGCCCGGTCCACAAATTCGTGAACGGGTAGGGTCCCTCAGGGTGGCCTGCGGAGATTGGGCCCCAGCTCACGCCCCCAGCCTCGCAGCTCCGCAACCCCACCTAGCATCCCACCTTGACCTGGAGCTGCCTGCTCACCTGCTCCACCATCCTGCCATGGTCCCGCTCTTGTCGGGGTCCATCAGGACCAGCAGCATCTCCACTGCTGCCCACTGCCAGCGCCACGTCACTGATGCCCACTATATTCTGTGCCACCCTCTGGTGGTCAGTGCACGTCATAGTGAGTGGTCGAACTGCCGGTCAAACAACTGCCCAAGGGGACAATTTGCATATTAGGCTTTTATTATATAGGATGTGAACCCAATAAATTCAATAAAAATTAAAAAGCAAACAACAAAAACAAAATAGGATATCTTTCCAATTCCTAAAACAAAGGATGGCAAAATCAGGCCCATAAGTCAAATCCACCTGTTTAGTAGGGTTAGTGATCTAAGAATGGTTTTTATATGTTTAAATGGTTGAAAAATAATCAAAATAAAATATATTTCATTTCACTTCCACCCTGCCCTTCCCCCCTCTCACCCAGAATCACTAAAGTGTTGTCCATGTCTATGAATTCTTGCTCTCTCTTTTTTTCTTTTTTGCTCAATCTCTCCACTCCCCAACAACCCCTCCAACAGAGCTGTCTTAATGACCATAGAGCATTCTTTTTTTTTGTACAACATATTTGATGAGTCCCTCATTAAGCTACACTTGTGCTTCAAAAAAATTTTTTTTGAAATGCTTTTAAAACCAGTACCACTATCAGATTTTATCACAATAAACTTCACTTGCCCATCAAAGTAACTGTATACACAGATTAAGTTTTCCTAAGACCTACTTCTTAAAAACATTAAAGGTTTGTTGGTATAATCATAATAATTTATAATTCCAGAATTTATGTTAAATCAAATTATTGATTTATTTTAGAGAATATTTTAAGTGAAAATCCTCAATTATATATAAAAATATATAATTTAAAATTTTGTCTTATAAATTGAGTGTGTTCATTTGATAACTACAAATGTAACTACTAAAAAGAAAAAGAACTCAAATTATATTTTAAAAAATTTAATCAACTTGTAAAATCATTAAACTGTTTAAAGGATATAATATAAAAATATCAGAAAAAATACTTTCTATCTATCTTTGACATTTCAAGCAACTAAAATAATAACCAGATCTTCAATCAGAAAAGTTTATTCTCTCTGTCAAGGGTTTTAAAAAGGTTGGACTTAATTTTAATTCCCTATCCAACACTAAAATGTTATGATTAAGATAATATTCTGAAATTAATTGCTAAAAACTGGAATTTTGTACATCTCTAGCAATTTTTCTCCAAGAAACTTCTCATACATAGGCATCATTGAAATGGACTAATGTCAATTTTCAGAATATGGTGAGAGCTATGCACAAATCACTATAAATCAAGAGCCACCAGCATGTGCAGGTAAAGTGATAGGAGAAAGGGAAAGGGCAGAAACCTGCAATCATTATTTGAGACTGGTTGTTTGCAACAGTGCATCTTTCAAAGGCCTAAAACTCAGCCTCCATATGGTTATCAGTTTTGAAAGTGTTTTTTTTTTTTAACTCTGTCCAAAAAATGAGTACTTGTTAGCATAGTGTATATGCGTTTTTTCTTGTCACTGCATATCTGCTATCTAGCAAATATTGACATAAATTCAAGTTGCTAAATTCAAGTTACTGGTTAATTGACATAAATTCAAGTGACTAAACTCCTGTACAGAGTGAATAAAATAAAAAATAATTATTCATCATGATAATTTCTCATGTGAGATGCTGGAAATTTATAACCCTAAGAATAGACATCAAAAGGTTTAATCTTTGGTCCTCTTTTCTATCTACATCAGTACTTTGGTGATATTGCCTGGCCTCTTAAATTTAAATACAAATGTTGTTCAATTTACAATGCAGTCATGTTTTGATAAACTCATAGTAAGTTGACTATATTGTAATTTAAAATTCATTTAATGCACATAACCTACCAAACACCATAGCTTCTTTTTTAAAAATAAATCTTTATTGTTCAGATCATTACAGGTGTTTTATTTTCCCACATAGCTCCTCTCCACCTGATTCCCCACCCCACCCCATGCACTTAACCCTCACCACTGTCTTTATCCATAGGTGTAAGATTTTTGTCTAATCTCTTTCTGCACCCCTCACACCCCCTTCTCCCTGAGAATTGTCAGTCCACACCCTTCCTATGTCCGTATTCTGTTATATTCATCAGTCCATTCTGTTCATCAGATTTTTTATTCACTTGATTTTTAGATTCACCTGTTGGTAGGTATGTATTTTTTTGTCATTTTGTTGTTCATAATTTTTATCTTTACTTTTTTCTTCTTCTTCCTCTTCTTAAAGAATACCCTTCAGCATTTCATATAATCCTGGTTTGGTGGTGATGAACTCCTTTAGTTTTATCTTGTCTGTGAAGCTCTTTATCTGACCTTCAATTCTGAATGATAGCTTTGCTGGGTAGAGTAATCTTGGTTGTAGGTTCTTGTTATCCATCACTTTGACTATTTCTTGCCACTCCCTTCTGACCTGCATAGTTTCTATTGAGAAATCAGCTGACAATCATATGGGTACTCCCTTATAGGTAACTAACTGTTTTTCTCTTGCTGCTTTCAAGATTCTCTCTTTGTCTTTTGCCCTTGGCATTTTAATTATGATGTGTCTTGGTGTGGTCCTCTTTGGATTCCGTTTGTTTGGGGTTTTCTGTGCTTCCTGGACTTGTAAACCTATTTCTTTCACCAGGTAGGGAAAGTTTTCTGTCATTATTTCTTCAAATAGGTTTTCAATATTTTGCTCTCTCTCTTCTTCTGGCACCCCAATAATTCAGATGTTGGTATGTTTAAAGTTGTCCCAGAGGCTCCTTACACTATCTTCATATTTTTGCATTCTTTTTTCTTTTTGTTTTTCTGGTTGGGTGTTTTTTGTTTCCTCATATTTCAGATATTTGGTTTGATTCTTGGGGTCCTTTGATCTACAGTTGAATTTCTGTATACTCTTTATTTCAGACAGTGTATGCCTAATTTCTGACTGGTCCTTTTCCATTTTTTTGGCATTCTCATTAAGATCCTTGAAGGTGTCACTAAGCTCCTTGGAGGTCTCATCAAGTTTCTCAGCGGTTTTTAGAAGATTCTTGAGTAACCTTATAAATGTGCTTTTGAACTCTATGTCCAGTAGTTTGCTTTCCTCCATTTCTTTCATTCATGACATGTCTTTGTCTCTGCATTTTGCTGCTTCCCTGTGTTGATGGAGTGGTTTTCTGTGGTAGGTGACCAGTGGTTCAGCCTATCACCTGAGGTGGACACTCTTGGTGCACACCTTTGTGGGCTGAGTGCAATGTCTTGGTATAGTTAAGCCTTGATTGCTGTTGGTATCCTGGGAGGAATTGACCTCCAGGCCAATTGGCTGTGAGGACCCACTGTGTCTATAATGGAAGAACTACTGTGCTGGAAACATGCTTATGGGGCAGGACTTGCTTCAGTGGGGCTTTGGTGCTCACTGAGTCTGCCTCTTGAATGTGTCACTTATGGATGTGAATAGTTGAAATCTGGTGTCGTCTCACACTGACCACTAGATACACTGGCTTCTGGATCTTCAATGGCGTGTAGGTCAGCTACTGTCTGAGGCCACCCAGCAGAAGCTACAGCAAGAACTACAGTTTTCTCCTCTTTGCTTGGGGTTTGGAGGTTTTGGAGTTGTCTGACCAGAGCTGCAGTTTGTTAGTTTAAGCTGCGATAGGGCAGGCCATTTATATGCAAAAGCCACTGTGTGGAGCATGGGTGGGTTTGTAGATTGTGCGGGGTAGGGTCTCAGGGAGTCATTAGGCTAGGGTGTGGCAAACAGCAATCCTGCCAGTCAGCCGTCTCTGCGTCTCCACATTTCCAAGTCCCCGCATCCTGTGCCCCAGCGCAGTAAACAATGATTGCTGTGGGCAGCTCTGCAAGATAGCCACCCTCTCTTTCTGACCCAATGGCAGACAGTCCAGCTTCTCCCTGTAGGAGTTTGGGTCCCTAGTGTCTCCCCAGAAACTGGAGTTCAGAGTAATCGGGAGCTTGTCTCCCTTCAGGTTGAAAAAAGCAGTGCTCCCAGTAGCCCACTGCCAGCCCGATTCGTGCGCCTCCGTACTTTAGCTTTTCAGTGCTTGTGCATGTCTCAATGCTCTTTTCTCTTTCCTTCTAGTTGTAGAACTTCCACTCAGCCAGCTTTCCTGTGGTTCTGGGTGATAGATGTTTTGTCTTTAGTTGTAGTTTTGAAATTGAATGTTGTGCGAGGCAGTAGTTTAGGTGTTTACCTATGCCGCCATCTTGATTTTTTTCCACCATACCTTCTTAAAAGTGCTCAGAACTTTTGCCTATAGTTGGCCAAAATCATCTTGTTGCCACTGTCCAGCATTGTGAGAGATTATTATACTGCATATCTCTAGCCTGGGGGGGAAATCAAAATTTAAAATTCTAAGCATGGTTTCTACTGAATGCGCATTGCTTTCACACCATTATAAAGTTGAAATATCATAAGTTGAGACATTATAAGTTGGGGACCATCTATCCATCTACGAAGCTATAACTCCCACATTTACATATCTAGCACAAACCCTCTCCTTAAGTCTAAACATACATGTATAATTGCATATTCATCATTGCCATCTGAGTACCTCGTGAGTGTCTTAAACTCAACATGTCCTAAGTTGAAATCCTGATCACTCTCCTAGAACTTCTCCACTTGAAGCTCCTCCCATCTCACTAAGTGGTATCTCTTTCCTTGTGATTGCTCAAACCGAACACTTGGAAATCATCCTTGACTTTTCTCTTTCTCTCTCATCCCACACCCAATCTGTCAGGAAACACATTGATTCCACTTTCTGGATAAATTCAGAAACCATGTGCTTCCCACTACCTCCCAACTTACCCTCCTGGTATGATTCACCTTCATATCTTTCTTGGATCGTTGTAGTAACCCAAACAGGTCTCCCTGCTTTTACTCTTGCCCTTCTGAATCTAGTTTCAACACAGCAGCCACAAGGATCCTTTAAAAACTTGTCAGATCACATCATTCCTCTGCTCAAACTCTGCAATGACTCGCTTCTTCACTTAGTGTAGAATCCCAGTCCTTACAATGCCAATCAAAATCTTTAAGATTTAGCTCTCTTATTTTCCCCTCACATTATTTTTCATTATCTATTTTCTTCTGAAACAAACTACCAAAAACTTAGTAGCTTACTGAAACAAATTTATTATATAAGATACTATAAGAATTATAGAAAGTCTTTAGGTCAGACATCAGATGCAGGTCTCACCTGGTTAAAGTCAAGGTATTGGCAGGACAGTTTTTCTTCTGGAGAGTCAAGAGGGAAATCCATTTCCTTACCTTTTCAGCCTCTCTTTGTGGCCCCTTCCTCAATCTTTAAGTCAAGCAAAGTTACATTGAGTCCTTCTCACATCACTGAACTTTAATCTCATATTCAATGCCCTTCTTTAATTTTAAAGAACTCTTGTGATTACATTGGGCCTACTGGATAATCCATGTATTCTCTCCATCTCAAGGTCATCTGAGTAACAACTTAGTTTTATCTGTAATCTTTATTCTTCTTTGCCATGTAACAATATATTTGAAGGTCCCAGGCATTAGGACATGGACATCTTGGGTGGGAGGGCATTATTCCACACTATTCTGACCCTCATTCTCCTCTAGACACATACTGTTCCCTGAGTATTCCAGGCTCAACCAGTCAGGGCTGTTGTTCCAGCTAGTCCCTCTTCCAAGGATGTTCTACCTCACTTTCATGCTTCTAATTCCTTTGCCTTCTTTTCAGTGAGCCCTTTCTTGATATCCTGTTTAACATTACAGCCAACCCATCTGCCCACTCTTGAATTCCACAGTACCCATCGATTCTAATGTACTATATGTTTTTGTTATCTATTAAACTTATCATTTTTTTCTATCACTCCTTCTACTTGAATGTGGTATTTGTCTGCTTTATTTACTAGATATTCTGAACATGGAACAATACTTGTTATACAGTAGTATTCAATAAATATCTGTAAAATGAATAGAGAGAACAAATGTTTTATTGCTAGAAACCCTAAGTCACTCTGAAATAAGTTGTAATTGTGACATGATCATGAAGCCCAGGCCCACCCTGAAACAAGTAAGAAATGTCTGATTATTCCTGCCATGTGCTGCATATTTCTATGGAAAAGATTTTTATGCACATTGCAGGCATTTAATATATTGGACTCACCACCAAAGCAATTACTCAGCTTTGTAATTAAGTAGGGCATGTATGTGCTTTCTTTTGTAGTGGGCATAAATCACTGCCTGCCAACTTAGCAGTGCAAGTCATTTATATTTTCAAAACTCAAATTAATTTATGAACTGAAGCTACCATTTTAGAGAACTGTAGAAAACTGAACATCTGTCCTTCTAGGGATTGTTCTGTGGTCTCACATTCAGCCAAGACATTGATGGGGCATGGGCTGAAGGACGTACCTAGTCCTCTATCATAGCTCCAGCAGGTGGCCACAGAGACCTCATCTCCCATATCCACCTCTCTGCTTCAAGTCCAGTGGTTGTCTACTGGGGTCCAAGCATCTCTGCAAGAATAACTGTGACCAAAAGTATGCACTGCTTTGGAAGTGGAATGGGGCTCTCTTATTTTCAGACCCACAGGACCCTCTCTTGCTTCTATCAAACTGGAGAAAACTTTTTTGAAAAATTTTCTCTTTATATATCTTAGACATTCTGTCTATGTCTGCAAGTCCTTTTCTCCCCTTTTCATCCCCTTAAAATGTTCTCAGTTCTTCTAAGAGCTTAGACTTTTGGAAAGCAGAAACCTAGACTTGCACGTCATTTCTGCTCTTCACCCTGTCATACAGCTTCCTGAGAACACAAAGAGTTGGCTAATTCTAGGAGGGAAAATGGAAAAGAAAAAAATATAAATAATAATATATCAAATGATATAAAACTTAGTTTTAAAACTTCTCAGGTGAAGAACATTGCCTCAGGGTGGTTATGTTCTACTTGCTTTGCTAAGTGATTTTGTTTTCTCTCAGATAAATTGGGCAGGGGTTTTAGTTTAATTTTAAAAATGATTTCTAATATTTCACAAGTATTTTTTCAATCAGATTATCTTTCAAAAATAGTGATCATCTTGAATGGTACTGATTATAAAGTCTTATTGATGTACACAATCAGAGCCATATTAAAAATAAACTTCATATAATTGAAGATTAGCTTTACTCTTAAGTCTTCTACAAATAAGGGAAGGCAATTTAGCATAAAAACTACTTGAAGATTTAAATTTTTCTGTACTGGGATTTTCCCTTTTGCCTAATTTATGGAAAACATCTTTTAAGTCTTCTTCTGTAGTTCTCAGAAAGTTTTCCTTTGGGTCATTTTTTTCTGAGAATTCACTTTTCTCCAAATAAGATTTGCATAGCCTTTTTAGCAAGGAAGAAAAATAGCTCACCTCCATAATTAATAATTACTTTATTTTTTGAATTTATTTTTATTTTGGTAAGATGTAGGTACATAAATTTGTAATTTTAATCATTTTAAGTGTACAATTCAGTGGTTTTTAAGTACATTCACAATGTTGTAAATCCATCACCACTATCTGTCTCAGAACTTGTTTATCATCCTGAGCAGAACTCTGTAACCATTAAGCAAAAACTCCCTCTGCTTCCAGCCCCTGGTAACTCTTATCTACCTTCCATCTTTATGAATTTGACTATATTAAATAGTTCACATATGTGAATTCATATAATATATGTCCTATTGTTACTGGCTTATTTAACTTAGTAATAATAGTTCACAGTTTATCCATGTTGTAGCATGTACTTGAGCTTCATTCATTTTTATAGCTGAATAATATTCACCAAAAAAGTATATACACCAAATTTTATTTAGCCATTTTTCTGTTGATGAACACTGGGTAATTTCTATCTTTTGCCTATTGTGAATAACACTGCAATAAATATTGATGTAAAGGTAACTGTTTGGTTCCCTGTTCTTCATTCTTTGAGATATACACCCAAGAGAGAAATAGCATGATCATAAGCTAATTCTATGTTAAACTTTTTGAGGAGATGCCAAACTACTTTCTACAGTATCTGCACCATTTTATATTCTCACCAGCAATGCATGAGGATTCTAAGTTCTTCACATCTCGCCAATACTTATTTTTGTTTTGTTTTGTTTTTCTTAAGGCCATCCTAGTAGATGGGAAGTGCTACCTCATGGTTTTTAATTGTATTTCTCTAGTGACCGATGATACTGAGCATGCTTTCATGTGCCTACTAGCTAATTGTGTATTTTCTTTGGACAAATGTCTATTCAGGCCCTTTGCTCACATACACACAGCCTCCCCCACTATCAAAATTTTACACCAGAAGAATGCATTTGTTACAATCAAGGATCCTACATTAACACATCATTATCACCCAAAGTTAATTGTTTACATTAGGGTTCACACTTGGTATAGCACATTCTATGGATTTCGATAAATGTATAATGACATTTATCCACCATTATAATAAATACAGGATAGTTTCATTGCCTTAAAAACCCTCTGTGCTCTGTCTATTTATCTCTCCCTTCCCCCGACAACCACAGATATGTTTATTGTCTCCATAGTTTTGCCTTTTCCAGAATATTATGCAGTTGGAATCATATAGTATGTAGACTTTTCAGATTGGCTTCTTTCACTTAGTAATATGTAGATAAGGTTTTTCCATGTCTTTTTGTGGGTTGATAACTCATTTTCTTTTAGCACTGAATAATTGCTTATTTGGATATATACAGTTTATTTATTCATTCACCTACAGAAGGACATCTTGGTTGCTTCCAAGTTTTAGCAATTAGGAATAAAATTTCTATACAGATTTCTGAAAGGCAAGAGTTCCTATAAAAACTTTTATGTCAAGAAGGCAAAAAGCCAGAGTATCCCCTGCTTTCCAAAAGTTTGCTTTGAGTCTCTTCACTTTTACCAAAGACCTACATTAGTATAGTGAGGGCTTTTCTCATAAAAGTGAAAATCCTCTTTGAATTTATTTTGGTTAATGAAAACAGGTGCTGTTGTAGGTCTTTGGTAAAAGCAAAGTAGAGTAATGCAAGCTTTCAAAAGGGGGGATACCTGTACACATTAGTGTGCTTATTTTGTGAGAACATATGTTTTTAACACTTTTAGGTAAACACCAAGAAGCACAATGAATGGATTATATGGTAAGAATTTACTTAGTGTTCCAAAGTGGTTATACTACTTTTCATTCCCACAAGTAGCAAATAAATTTTTCTCATACAGATCTTGCACATATTTTGTTAGATTTATACATGTGTTTCATTTTTGGGGGTGCTAATGTAAATGGCATTGCATAGTTAATGTCAAATTTTGCTTGTTCATTGATAATATATAAAAAAGTGATTGACTTTTGTATGTTAATTTTGCTTTGATTGCTTATTAATTCCCAGGAGGGTTTTTTTTTTTGTGTGTGTGTGTGTGTGTGTCAATTATTTCAGTCTTTCTACATAGACAATGATGTCATTTGCAAACAAATATAGTTTTATTTTTCTTCCAAATCTGTATAGCTTTTCTTTCCTCTTCTTATTCCATCAGCTAGGACTAATGGTCTGATGTTGAAAGGGAATAATGAGATAGGACATTCTTGCTGTATTCCTGAGTCTAATGGGAGAGCTTCTAGTTTCTCATGATTACGTAAGTATGGTGCAAGCTGTAGATTCTTTGTGGATGTTTTCATTAGAGATCTGAAATTATTTCTCTCAATCTTTAAAAATAAGTCCAATTTCTTTCTCACACAGTCATCTTTACCCTATGATGATTTTTGCCTAATCAGTAGTATCACATAATGCTTCTTTAGAATACCCCACTTCTTAAAGCTTATAAACTTGCAGTATGTTAAAACAATAATTCCTCATAAATATCCTCATCTCATGTGAACAGCAGCACCTGGCCTGTGTTAGCAGCAGTAGCGAGCAGAAAACAAGCTGAGTGTAGATGGCAGATTTATTGGCCCAGTTCAGGATTTCAAGCAGTGCTGCATAATACCTGCCTATGTTCCTGCATAACAATTTTGTGATAGTAGGTTTTTTTTAATCTGCACGACAATTTTGTGTATCTCTGCCTAAAAGAAATAAATGGCTAAGATGAAAAAGAGAGGAAACATAGCTGTAATGTCAGACATGGTTTCATTACCTTTCCATCTCTTTTCTCTTTTAAAAGTATTACTTGCTCTTTTTTTTTTTTTTAAATCAGGATAGCTTGTAGGGAAAAAAAGAAGAGAAGATCATAATTGAGATTAAGTATTCAGCTCATGAATGAAATGTGGAATTCTTTTAATACATTAAATTCCACGAGCATGCCATTCATGGTGAATAGTTTGGCACCAGGACAATTCTGAGCTGCTAGAACTACTCCACTCTCAACTAACACTTCAGGGCATGTGTTTAGACGCTTGACTCTTGGGACTGGTTCTTCTGAGAATATTGCTTCTCACAGCCTTCCCTGCGGAGTCCCCTGTGCCACCTCCACCTTCTCCTGAGCTGGTGATGGCTGTAGTCCCTGGGGCCTCCTGTTTTGCTGCCAGGGCTTTGTGGCTC
This sequence comes from Corynorhinus townsendii, assembly GCA_026230045.1. NCBI lineage: Eukaryota > Metazoa > Chordata > Mammalia > Chiroptera > Vespertilionidae > Corynorhinus > Corynorhinus townsendii. The sequence goes on along the minus strand of JAPDVU010000004.1, from coordinate 67,492,881 downwards.
TCGCTGCCTCTATGAGGAGACTCCCTAAGGAGAGCACACCTACATTCAGCAGCAGACTCCCCACAACTCAGGCTGAGCCATCTCTTTAAGCAATAGGCCTCTCTCTTGCCTTGACATTTGGTTACTCTCTTGCTGTGAATATAAGATAGAATGGAATAAATCAAGGTAAAGCATGCCAATAAACATGAACTTTTAGAAAAACTGTAATAATATAACCATTACTAAACTGTTGTTTAAATTATTCCCACATTAAATACAGAAATGATGGCAGTTAACTCTAAGGCATAATAATTTCCACTTTCTTCTGAAAAGGAGCATATTCAAGCTGTCATTATATGCTAAGGACCATTTCCCTAAAAATTGAGGGAATGTTGTGCTATCTATCTGTAATTATGCTGCTTCCACAAAACATTTCTCCATAGATCCAAGGAGTAGTACACCATCTGGAAACGTAGTCATTTCAAATTCAGTATATCTGCTAATTATTATGGTATAGGCCTTCCAGATACACTCTTAGGGATTCCAAGAGCATTTGTGAATGATTAACTATGAACATTTCTGTTCATTATGTGTTACCGAATCATGCCATTTCTCTCTTTTAATTTTATTTTTACCTCGAGAAATATATAACTTAAAAATACAAGTAAGTCTTATTTTAAGCAAACATAAAAATGAAGATTTTATATATATATATATATATATGAATAAATCAGAGTGTGACTACTTATTTTACATTTAAAAAATCTTAGCTTAGCTCAAGGGTTTAGTCTAATGTCACTTGTAGACTACACCCAGCCAACCGCCTGTTTTTGTAAATAAAGTTCTATAGGAACATAGCCATGTGCTCTCATTTATATTTTGTCTGAGGATGCTTTTCTGATATAAGGCCAGAGTTAGGTAGTTGCAACAGAGACCCTATGGCCTGCAGAGCCTAAGTTTTACTATCTGGATCTTTACAGAAAAAGTTTCCTGAGCTCTCGCTTAGATGTGCAAATAGGAATGTTTTCAACAGTACGCATTTCTGGTGAATTAACAGGTTTTCTTGCTAAAAGTTAGGCTTGCTCATGTGAGAAGGCATGTATTATTTGTGAGGCCATCCACGTGTACTTACAATTGCCTTAAAAGGCTTTGCCATTTCCTTTCAATGCAGAGGTCATGGGTTAATGTTCTATTAAATGGTGAGAAAAGATAGGTCATTCTTGTTCCCATCCTTTATTCTCCCCTCTATATGTTAAAGATAGCATTGTCCATAACCAGGAATCTGTGTTTATATTTCCTATCAGTGGATTGGCAGGGGTGAGGAGAGCACAAAGAATAAATTGGCCCTTGGTTTTTCATGTTTGTCAATTCCTGCTACATTCGTGTCCCTTACCTTTGCAGGACACAGATTCCTACACTGACGCAGAACACCTGCAGCCCTGGCTCAGCAGCCCTCCAGCTTTCCTGCTCCTGTCCCCAGGCTGCTTTGTGGTGCTGGAGGAAACTCAGGGCAGACTGGCAGCACCAGACACTCGTGACTTTTTTGTAGTTTTGGCCAGGCTTTCCCAGAACCCTGTTCCATATCTCCTGTCATGGTCATTTCCCATTTCCATAAGAGTTATTGTACAACTTCACGACTTTTCTCCTCTCATGAATTACTTTCAAGGGATGATTCTCACCTTCTCTGTTATAAAACAGGAACTTCATCAGTGCCCACCTGCAACATGCATTACATCTCTAAAACTAATTATCACCCGCTTTTCTTCCATTTTGACATGAAACGGGTCACATTGTCAAATGAGACTCACGTAAATCAGAGCTGCGATCCCGTATAAAACTGGCAGTTAATTTTAAGCATATAAGTATTCAGGAGGCACAGAGGAAGCAGGGAGAGAGGTCCCAGATCACCAGCATCGCTCCTCATGTTCAGCACTTTATGTCTAAAACATCTGCCCTGCAGCCCTGTCCCTGAGTCCAGCTCAATCTTTCTTAGTAGCCACTCACTCTCAGTTCAGGTGATGCTTACTCATTTGCTGAAACTCAATTCAGATGCTGTTTCTTTCAGTAAACCTTTCCTGCATGCTTGTCTGAAAGGCGATGTTCAACCTATATGCTCTCATACATCCTATGCTCCTTTGTGTCCTGGCCCTATCTGGTTTACCATAATTGTTTCCCTGTCTCTTTACTGGGTGGTATAAGTGGAGACTTTTTTTCCCCCTCCTGTATCTCTAGCCACTATCATGGTGCCTGCACCAAAATGGTGTTTAATAGATGTTTATTGCAGGATAAAAAATACTAAGGATCTCTGCCCTCTGATACACCATAGGTTCAAAGGGAGAAAAGCAACACAGGAAGAAGTGATAAAAATATAATGTAATAGGCGTTAGTATTATAGATGCAAAAAGTTGTAGGAACATCAGAGGGAATCACTAACTCTGTTCTAGGCAGTCATAGAGAAATTCATAAAGGCGGTGGAGGCATAAAGCTGTATTTTGAAGACAGAATAGATTTTTGCCAGGCAGAGACTAAGGGGAAGAATGTGCTAGGCAAAGAAAATAGTAGATCTGAAGTCATCATTATCATTCTGCAATACTCAAAAATAACGATGGAAATTAGGTAGCTCGTGTGATAAATTATTCAAGTTTTATGCTTTTGTTTTGTTATAGAAAGCATCTGGTATTTCAGTATTTACAAAGGAAATGAATTTAGCCTAACATTTGTATTATTGGATGATGAAAGTATTTTTAAAATCAGTGCATAACTTGAAGACAGATTTTTTTTGGTGTGGATTATTGTGCAATGATTATTACAGATGTACTGTGAATTATTGATTTAGCAAGCAATTGAGTTTTAAAAGTGCTAAAACTAAATTTATAAGCATTTCATTTTTTATGATTCATGCATCTGAGTATACAAACCAGTTATTTATATTTGAAAGAAAAACAAGTATTATTATTAATCCAATGTTTAAGTAGAAATGGAAACTTCTCCGTCAATTGCCCTAAAGTTCATGATGCCCTCAGAACCAAAAGGTAAAATGTTTACTATGAAAAAGGACCGGAACAACAGTTGCCTAAAAGAAGCCAATGACATATAAAGCAGTTCTAAGGGGAGTAGGCTTTGGTCTGGATGTTTGTGGCACCCCGAATTCATATGCCAAGACTCTCACTACAAGCTGATGGTGGTATTAGGAGAAGAGGCCTTGGGAGGTGATTAGTGCCCTTATAAAAAGACCTGAGGTGGCTTCCTCTCCCAGTCCACCATATGAGGTCATAGTAAGAAGTCACTGTCTACCTACCTGAGCCTTGATCTTGGACTTGCTAGGCTCCAGAAGTGTGAGAGACAAATTTCTGTTGTTTATAAACTATCCCACTTTATGGTATTTTGTAACAGCAGCCCAAACCAAGTACCATACAAGTACTTATTATTAATAACATATACTATACACAGCAATATATATATATCAAAATACCACAGTTTATGTAGTGAATTATAATTTGCAACAAGAATCACATTATTTACTGATTGTCGACATTAACAATATGATTTAATACTCATCACTGGCCAAGTGTGGCAAATAAATGGGCTGGGAGAAGACACAGGAGACGGAGATTATGAACATTTCTTGTGCTCTCATATTTACCCACATTGTTTGCAGGTTTTCAGACTTCTGCAAGAATAAAGAAGGCAGGCCACAGAACAGTTAATACTGAGACTCCAAGCCCTGCCCAGAGGATTCTATGTCCTAAATCTATGGGAAAGTAAAGAGACAAAGTACACAGTGAAAATAGTGTAGAAGGGTCATAGATGGAACCACAGGAACAGGGGCTCTCAACCAGAGGAGATTGTGTCCCCTGTCTCCTTTCTACCCCAAACAACACTTGGCAATGTGTGAAGATATTTTTGTTACAAGTGACGGTTGCAACTGGCATTGAGTGGGTAGAGGCCAGGGATGCTGCTAAATATCCTATAATGCACAGGACAGTCCCTACAACAAAAAATTATCCGCTTCCAAATTACAATACTGCTGAGATTAAGAAACTGAATTAGAGCATTATTAAATGCAGATTTCTTTTGAATGCTAAAAAGCAAAAGAAATATGGGTACCAAATGAATTTGCATTAACTTTTTTAAAAATTTCTTTATCGCTTAAGGTGTTACATATGAGTCCTTCTTTCCCTATTACCCCCCCACTCATGCCCTCACCCCCCTGTTGTCTGTGTCCATTGGTTAGGCCCATATGCATGCACACAAGTCCTTTGGTTGATCTCTCCCCCTAACCCCCATCCTCCCCTACCTTCCCTCTGAGGTTTGATGGTCTGATCAATGTTTCTCTATCTCTGGAACTATTTTTTTCATCAGTTTATGTTGTTCATTATATTCCACAAATGAGTGAGATCATGTAATACTTATCTTTCTCTGACTGGCTTATTTCACTTAGCATAATTCTCTCCAGTTCCATTCATGTTTTTGCAAATGGTAGGAATTCCTTCTTTTGTAGTGCAGTGTAGTATTCCATTGTGTAGATGTACCACAGTTTTTTAATCCACTCATCTGTTGATGGGCACTTAGGCTGTTTCCAAATCTTAGCTATGGTAAATTGTGCTGCTATGAACATAGGGGTGCATATATCCTTTCTGATTGATGTTTCTAGCTTCTTGGGATATATTACTAGAAGTGGTATTACTGGGTAAAATGGGAGTTCCATTTTTAGTTTTTTTGAGGAAACTCCATACTGTTCTCCACAGTGGCTGCACCAATCTGCATTCCCACCAGCAGTGCACCAGGGTTCCTTTTTCTCCGCATCCTCGCCAACATTTGTCATTTATTGATTTGTTGATGGTTCCCATTCTGACAGGTGGAAGATGGTACCTCATTGTCGTTTTGATTTGCATCTCTTGGATAATTAGTGACTTTGAGCATGTTTTCATATGTCTCTTGGCTTTCCTTCTTTCTAAAAGTTTCTATTTAGGTCCTTGCCCATTTCTTTCTTCCTTCCTTCCTTCCTTCCTTCCTTCCTTCCTTCCTTCCTTCCTTCCTTCCTTCCTTCCTTCCTTCCTTTCTTTCTTTTTAATAAATCTTTATTCAGATTATTACAATTGTTTCTCCTCCCCCCCCAATAGCTCCCCTCCACCCAGTTCCCATCCCACCTTCTGCCCTTACCCCCCTCCCCTACTGTCCTCATCCATAGGTGTACGATTTTTGTCCAGTCTCTCTCTGCACTCCCCCACACCCCTTTCCCCTGAGAATTATCAGTCCACTCCCTTTCTATGTCCCTGATTCTATTATATTCACCAGTTTATTCTGTTCCTCAGGTTTTAAATTCACTTTATTTTTAGGTTCACTTGTTGATAGATATGTATTTGTTGTTCATAATTTTTATCTTTACTTTTTTCTTCTTCCTCTTCTTAAAGAATAACTTTCAGCATTTCATATAATACTGGTTTGGTGCTGATGAACTCCTTTAGCTTTTTCTTATCTGTGAAGCTCTTTAGCTGACCTTCAATTCTGAATGATAGCTTTGCTGGGTAGAGTAATCTTGGTTGTAGGTTCTTGCTATTCATCACTTTGAATATTTCTTGCCACTCCCGTCTGGCCTGCATAGTTTCTGTTGAGAAATCAGCTGACAGATGTATGGGTGCTCCCTTGTAGGTAATTAACTGTTTTTCTCTTGCTGCTTTTAATATTCTCTCTTTGTCTTTTGCTCTTGGCATTTTAATTATGATGTGTCTTGGTGTGGTCCTCTTTGGATTCCTTTTGTTTGGGGTTCTGTGCACTCCCTGTACTTGTAAGTCTATTTTTTTCACCAGGTGGGGGAAGTTTTCAGTCATTATTTCTTCGAATAGGTTTTCAGTATCCTGCTCTCTCTCTTCTTCTGGCACCCCCATAATTCTGATGTTGGTACGCTTGAAGTTGTCCCAGAGGCTTCTTACACTATCTTCAACTTTTTGGATTTTTTTTTGCTTTTTGCTTTTTCGGTTGAGTGTTTTTTGCTTCTTTGTATTTCAATTCTTTAACTTGATTCTTGTGTTCCTCTAGTCTGTTGTTGGGTCTCTGTATAATATTTTTTATTTCAGTAAGTGAATGTTTAATTTCTAGTTGGTCCTTTTTCATATCTTCGAGGGTCTCATTATATTTATCAGCCTTTTCTAAGATACTCTTGAAAAGCCTTATAACCGTTGTTTTGAATTCTATATCCAGTCGTTTGTTTTCCTCCATTTCTTTCGTTTGTGATCTGTTTCTTTGTCGCCACATTTTCACTGCTTCCCTGAGTTGGGAGGGTAGCTTTGTGTGCTAGGTTTCCTATATGGTCCAGTGGGTCGGCCTCCCCAGTTAATCTGAGGTGGACACACTTGGTGCACCCCTTTGTGGACTGTGTGTACAGCCTTGTTGTAGTTAAGTCTTGATTGTTGTTGGTATCACTGGGAGGAATTGACCTCCAGGCCAGTTGGCTGTGAGGATCTGCTGTGTCTATGCTGGGAGAAGTTTGGTGCTGGAGGCAGCCTTATAAGATTAGACTTGCCAAATTGCAAAGGCCTCTGTGCTCAGCTTGGATGGGGTGGAGTCTCAGGGTGGAGCAGGCAGTCTTGGCTTCCCGTCAGCCCTGCCCTTTCACGCACCTCCAGGCTTCTGCCTTCCCTGCCTCCCGAGCCTCCACCCGAGAGTCCAGATTCCCCCTGCAAGAGCGTGGGTTTCCAGGGGCTTGCCTGGAACTCGGATTCAGTGTAGTCAGAACTGGGGCTCAGTGCAGTCAGGAGCTTCTGACTCCCTTCTGCTAGCGAAAGCCTGTGGCAACCTCTGCAGTCTTTGTGCACACTCGCGCACATGCCTCCAGACCCCTGCCCACCAGGGCTCCCCTGGGTCTCCCCAGGGTCTCTGAGTCTCCGAGTGCCTTTCTCTCTACCTGACAGTCCAGACGCCCCCTGTATGAGCCTGGGTCCATGGGGTTTCGCCCGGAACTGGGGTTCAGTGCAGTTGGGGGTTTCCTTCATCCTCCCGCCAGAGAAAGTCAGCCAGGCTCTCAGCCGCCCTTCCTCTCTGTGTGCACAAAGACTCTTTGCCCTACCTCAACCCTTTGCCATTCCTCCAATTCCCCCTGATCTTTTCTCTTTCATTCTAGTTGTAGAATTTCTACTCAGCCAGCTTTCCTGTGGTTCTGGATGGTGTCCGTTCTGTCTTTTAGTTGTAGTTTTGAAATTGTTGTGTGAGGCAGCAGTTTAGGTGCTTACCTATGCTGCCATCTTGGATTCTCAGAATATTACCATTGCCCATTTCTTGATTGGATTGTTTATCTTCCTTTTGTTGAGTTGTATGAGTTCTCTGCAAATGTTGGAGATTAAACCCTTATCAGTGATAACATTGGCAAATATATTCTCCCATATAGTGGTCTTTCTTATTGTTTTGTTGATGGTTTCTTTTGCTGTGCAAAAGCTTTTTATTCTGATGTAGTCCCATTTGTTTCTTTTCTCTTTATTTTCCATTGCCCTAGGAGCAGTATCAGTGAAGAAGTTCTTTCAGCATATGTCCGAGATTTTGCTGCCTGTGGATTCCTCTAGTATTTTCATGGATTCCCGTCTTATGTTTAAGTCCTTTATCCATTTTGAGTTTATTTTTGTGTATGGTGTAAGTTGGTGATCTAGCTTCATTTTTTTGCATGTATCTGTCCAATTTTCCCAACACCATTTGTTGAAGAGACTGTCTTGACTCCACTGAATGTTCATGCCTCCTTTGTCAAATATTAATTGAGCATATTGATTTGGGTCAATTTCTGGGTTCTCTATTCTATTCCATTTATCTCTATGTCTGTTCTTGTGCCAGTACCAGGCTGTTTTGAGAACAGTGGCTTTGTAATACAGCTTGATATCTGGTATTGAGACCCCACCTACTTTGTTCTTCTTTCTCAGGATTGCTGCCGCTATTCGGGGTCTTTTTTTATTCCAGATGAATTTTTGGAGAGTTCTTTCTAGGTCTGTGAAATATGCCGTTGGTGTTTTAATGGGAAGTGCATTGAATCTATAGATTGCTTTGGGTAGAATGGACATTTTGATGATGTTGTTTCTACCAATCCATGAACACGGTATGTTCTTCCATCTGTTTATGTCTTCTCTATCTCTTTTTTCAGTGTCCTGTAGTTTTTTGCATATAGGTCTTTTACCTCTTTAGTTAAGTTTATTCCTAGGTATCTTAATTTTTTTGGTGTGATGGTAAATGGGATTGCTTTTTTAGTCTCTCTTCCTGTAAGTTCGCTATTGGTGTATAGAAATGCCATAGATTTCTTGGCATTAATTTTGTATCCTGCTACCTTGCCAATTCATTTGTTAAGTCTAATAATTTTTTGATGGAGTCTTTAGGGTTTCTTTGTAGACTCTCATGTCATCTGCAAATAAGGACAGTTTTACTTCTTCTTTTCCAATTTGGATGCCTTTTATTCCTTCTTCTTGTCTCATAGCAATGGCTAGTACTTCCAGTACTATGTTGAACAGGAGTGGTGAGAGTGGGCATCCCTATCTTATTCCTGTTCTTAGGGGAAATGGTTTTAGTTTTTGTCCATTGAGTGTGATGTTGGCTGTGGGTTTATCATATATGGCTTTTATGATGTTGAGGTATGATCCTTCTATTCCCACCTTGCTGAGAATTTTTAATCAAGAAAGGGTGTTGGATTTTGTCAAATGCTTTTTCTGTGTCACTTGATATGACTATATGATTTTTTCCCCTCAATTTGTTTATGTGATGTATCACGTTTATTGATTTGCAGGTATTATACCATCCTTGCATCCCTGGTATAAATCCTGCTTGGTCATGGTGTATGATCTTTCTGATGTACTGCTGGATCTGAATTGCTAGGATTTTGTTGAGGATTTTGGCATTTATGTTCATGAGGGATATTGGCCTGTAATTCTCTTTCATTGTGTTTTCTTTACCTGGTTTTGGTATTAGAGTGATTCTGGTTTCATAGAATGAGTTTGGAACTGTTCCTTCCTCTTGAATTTTTTGGAATAGTCTGAAGAGGATAGGTTTTAGTTCTTCCTTGAATGGTTGGTATAACTCTCCTGTGAAGCTGTCTGGGCCTGAGCTTTTGTTTGCTGGAAGCTTTTTGATGACTGCTTCAATTTCTTCCATAGTTATTAGCCTATTGAGATTTTTAGAATCTTCCTGATTGAGTTTTGGAAGGTTGTATTTTTCTAGGAATATGTCCATTTCCTCCAGGTTTGTCTAGTTTGTTGGAATAGAGTTGTTCATAATATTTTTTAACAATCCTTTGTATTTCTGTGGAGTCTGTTGTTATTTCGCTTATATCATTTCTGATTTTGTTTATTTGAGTCCTCTCTCTTTGCTTCTTGGTGAGCCTGGCTAGAGGTTCATCAATCTTGTTTATCCTTTCCAAGAACCAGCTCTTGGTTTCATTGATCTTTTGTATTGTTTTTTTTTTTTTTTTGGTCTCTATGTCATTTATTTCTGCTCTAATCTCTATTATCTCCTTCCTTCTGCTCACTCTGGGCTTTTTTTGTTGGTCTCTTTCTAATTCTTTGAGTTGTAGCATTAGGTGATTTACTACCATTTTTTCTTGTTTTTTTGAGGTAGGCCTGTAGAGATATAAACTTCCCTCTCAGGACTGCTTTCATTGTGTCCCATAGGTTTTGGATTGTTGTGTTTTTATTGTCAATAGTTTCCAGAATGTTTTTAATTTCTTCTTTGATCTCATTGGTAACCCAATCAATATTTAATAACATGCTATTCAGCTTCCAAGTGTTTGAGATTTTTGGATTGTTTTCATCGTAGTTTATTTCTAATATTATGCCATTGTGGTCTGAAAAAATGCTTGGTATGATTTCAATCTTCTTGAATTTGGGGAGACTTTGCTATTGACCCAGTATATGGTCTATTTTTGAAAATGTCCCATGTGCACTTGAGAAGAATATATATTCCTCAGCTTTGGCGTGAAATGTTCTGAAGATGTCAATTAAGTCCATCTGATCTAGTGAGTCATTTAGGATTGTTGTTTCTTTGCTGATTTTTTTGTCTAGGGGATTTATCCAGTGATGTCAGTGGTGTATTGAAGTCCCCTACTATGATTGTATTGTTGTCTATCTCTCTCTTGATATCTTCCAGGAGAATTTTATGTAAATGGGTGCTCCTGCATTGGGTGCATATATGTTTACCAGGGTTATATGCTCTTGTTGTAGTGATCCCTTTAGTATTATGAAGTGGCCTTCCTTATCTCTTGTTATGGCCTTCACTTTGAGATCTATTTTGTCAGATATAAGTATTGCTACCCCAGCTCTTTTTCATTTACATTTGCCTGAAAGATATTTTTCCATCCCTTCACTTTCAGTCTGTGTGAGTCCCTTATTCTGAGGTGGGTCTCTTGTAGACAGCATATATATGGGTCATTTTTTTAATCCATTCAGCCACTCGATGTCTTTTGATTGGAGCATTTTAGTCCGTTTACATTTAAAGTTATTATTGAAAGGTACTTGTTTGTAGTCATTTTTACTTTTTGAGGCTGTGTTCCTTCTTACCTTTTTGTTTCTTCTTTTTACAGCATTCCCTTTAGCATTTCTTGCTTTGCTGGTTTGGTAGTGATAAACTCCCTTAGCTTTTTTTTTTTCTCTGTGAAGCTCCTGATTTCCCATTCAATTTTGATTGATAGTCTTGCTGGATAAAGTGTTCTTGGATTGAGTCCCTTGCTTTGTATCACTTTGTGTATATCCTTCCATTCCCTTCTAGCTTGATGTGTTTCTGTTGAGAAATCATTTAATAATCTGATGGGGGATCCTTTGTAGGTAACTCTCTGTCTCTCTCTTGCAGCCTTTAAGATTCTCTCTTTGTCGATATCATTTGACATTGTAATTATGGCGTGTCTTGGTTTGGGTCTTTTGGGATTCATCTTGCTTGGGACTCTTTATACTTGAGTAACTTTTTTCTTCCCCTTATCAGGGAAGTTTTCTGTCATTATTTCTTCAAATAAAATTTCTAATCCTTGCTGCTCTTTTTGTCTTTCTGGCAGCCCTATTATATGTATGCTATTTCGTTTTGCATTGTCCCAAAGCTCCCTTAGGCTCTCCTCCTGCTTTTTAATTTTTTTTCTCTAGTTGCTGTTCAGATTGGGCTTGTTTCTGTACCTGATGTTCTAACTCACTGATTCGGTCCTCTGCTTCTTCTAGTCTACCATTGAAGCCTTCCATGGTGTTTTTGATTGTAGCTATATCATTTTTCATTTCTTTCTGATTTTTGCATAGGTTGTTGAATTTCTCGTCCATCTGGTGTATGCACTGTATGACCATTACTCTAAATTCTTTTTCTGTCATGTTGCATGCTTCTATTTCACTTATTTCCTTACTTGGCGATTCCTCCTTTTCTTTCCTCTGGGGATTGCTTCCTTGTCTCCCCATTCTGACTATCACCAGAAGGTTCAGATGTCGAGTTGCAGGAGCCTGGACCATGTGCAGTAGGAGTTTTTCACCCCCCAAGTGTCACTGAAGAGCTCTGATACCAAGACATTAGGTTGCTGTGGGTTGGTGGGAACCACGCTCGTCCTGGGTCAGAGTCACAGGCACTTAGTGTGGCCTTGTGTGTGCACCTAGAATCAGGGACCCTGCCTGTGCCACGTTGAAACAGAGAACCCACTGGCATGTGCCAAAAATCAAAGTCCCCTATTGTGTGTCAGGAGTCAGAGGCTCCCTGTGTCCATGTTGAGAATCGAGTATCAGAGTCTCCGTTTCTTGGTGCTACCTCACACTGAGAATCAGGTCCCTGTGTGCACATGCGCCAAGAATTGGAGTCACTGGCTCTTAGTGTGAATGTACTGGGAAGCAGGGATCTCAGGCGCACGTAATGAGGAATGGAGTCTAGTCACTGGTGGTCAATGCTGCCTCTTTTGTGGAGATTCAGGGTCCCCGAACTGCCCAGGAGACCGGGTTGCTCAGTTGCACTATGTTGGCAAGAGGTCCACTTCTGCCCTGCAGTAAAAAGCCTTCTGTGTGCGCTTGCCCTGAGTCAAAGTCAGGTGGCTCTGCCCCTTAGTGTGGGTGTGGGTTCTGGTCATGCGGGTGTGCACTGTGGTAAATACACTCCCTGTGTCTATGTACCCAGGCTCAAATTCAGCGTTGCCTTCCTGTGTGGGCACAGGGTCTGGTTGTGGGGAAGAAACTCCCGAGACCGCACATCCAGGCTCAGATTCAATGCTGTCTCCCTGCGTGGGCATAGGATCTGGTTGCAGAAGACAATATCCCCAAAGTTGTGCACCTATGCTCAAATTCAGGACTGCCTTCCTGCCTGGGTGTGGAGACGAGTCGCGGGAAACAAATTCCCCAAGTTCACAAGTCCGGGCTCAAGTTCAGCGCTGTCTCCCTGCCCTGCATGGGCGCGGGATCTGGTCGCAGAAGACCACCTCCCTAGGGATGGGTAGCTAGGCTCGAATTCCACTCAGTCTCCCTGGCTGGGCACAGAGATGAGTCGCAGGAAACAAACTTCCTGTGTCTGACACCAAGGCTCAAAGTCAGGCAGAGTCGCCACTGCTTTCTGTGTGCAGAAAGCCTTATTGTGCGGATGGGGTCTGGTAGTTTCTATGTCACTGCCTCGGGGGGCAGTGGGGGAGGGGAATTGGCTTTGTGACTCACAGAAATCTGAGGCTGTGGTGCCTGGAGTCCTGGTGTCCCTGGATCTGCAGCTGTGGTGGCAGGTCTTCAACCAGAGTGGCTGTGGGGTCCTGGTTTGCTTCTGAGACCAGACTGGGTGGTGGTGAGGCTAGGATCCTAGTCTCAAGCAGTTTTGTTCTTCAAGATGGCGTGGTCTCTGCCGCCGGTGTCCTCCCTGGAGTGTTTGTGGCGGCCACGGTTTTGCTGTCTAAGACTGCTCAGATTGACAGCCCCCTGGAAGAATTGCAGGGTCTAACTGTCCCCATTTCACTCACACACACACCCACACACGTGCACACACACCTCTATCACTCCTTCACTCTCTCACACACTCTCCCTCCCTAACTTCTTGCCAGTTGCCATCTTGCCGCCTCCTCTTCATTACCTTTTAGATTACATATAAATACAAAGCCTAGTTTTAGAAGTTGTTCATTATAGAAAACTTATTTGGCATATGCAAACAGTATAAAGAAAAAAATCACTTTAGTCTTAATATCCAGAGGTAACCACTATTAATATTTTAAGTTTATTTCAGTAATTTTGGGGCAAATAGGTTCAAAAGGCATTGTTAATCAGATGTACATTTCTCTGCATAGAAGGATGATAAGCTATCAAGTTTCATTGGCAAAAATAACATGACAAACTAGTAAATTTAAAGCAGAAATCTACAGGTTAATGGAACTTATGGAGACAAGAAGAAAAAAAAAGAAAAAAGAGAGATGGCCCAGATCATACTTTAAATGACTTTAGTAGAATTAAGTATCTATAGTGACTAAAAATATGCATGTCCCTCTGCCTATGGTTCTAGCAATGGAGCTAGTATCATGTAAGTGTTTAATGAGGAAATAAAAATAAAACAAAACAAATGCAAATGAAATAAATAGCAGAGGTAGACAACAATTTGGCTGGCTGAGAATAATCTGTACTCCAGTTAGAAGATGAGATCTTTGGGGAAAGATTTTTCATTCCATGAAAATCGGTTTCACTAGACTTGGATGCCAGAGAACTTCTGAATATGGTATGCGTTTGTTTCTCCCAGTGGTTTGTCTCTCCTAGTGCCAACAACCCTAGCAATTAAAAACTCACATATTTTCATCTGTTCTATTTACTGCCATTACTGCATAGAGGGCTTTGTACTAGGAAATGGTAGGATGCTTCTTCTTGGTGGCCTGTGTCAATTTGCGTAGAATTAGGATAATGTTAACAGTTCCTACAACAGACTCTTCCTATGTCCAGAACAGAGGCATAATTGGAATAATCCAAAGTTAACAACATACACTGTGTGAGTAAATACACATATTATAATTATGCCATTTAAAACATTTGGGTCATAAAGCATAGAGTATTTGATATCTAGTTTGTGTGTGTGTGTGCGTTTCATTTGAAATATGCCATGATCATTTTCTTATTTTATTAGTTTTTTTAAACATGATTTTATCATCTTCTACCCAGAGAGTATTCACAAAGCTCTACCATAATTTAACTAATCCCTATTGTTGAACATATAAATTGCTTATTTTTCTTCTACATTATAAAATACATCATACCAAGCATCATTTTACAGTAGGTTTTTCCTGCTGAACTGTATATAGAATAAATGTTGAGTAGACAGGCAACATACTAGACTTAAATGTTATTAACAGTTTTATTGACATATAACTTAGATATTATAAGATTCACCCAATATAAATATACAATTCAATTATTTTTATATATTTGCAGAGCTGGGGAACTATCACCACGATTCAATTTTAGAACATTTCCCTCACTCCAAAAGAATCCTCGTGACCATTTACAGTCATTCCCCAATCCCACCTTAGGCATCTCATATACTAAACAGAATCATATAGTATGTATTCTTGTGTCTGGCTTCTTTCATTAGTAAACATAATGAAAGGTTCATTCATGTTGTTCCATGCATCTGTTCTTCCTTCCACATTAGGCTTTTACATTTTTTAAATTTCACAGTTAGACATTTATCTATCAAGAGCATACTCATGTCTCCAGATAATTTTACTAAGAAGCTTCTGATGTATGTCATTATCCAGTGTGCAGGGTTGATGTAGGGTTTTGGCTGAATGCCCATTTGCCTCTCATATTCCAGGATGTGTGGTTAGTGACCTTTATTTTAATACATAGATCCAGGTTAGTGCCTAAGAATTTCTCTGTTCTTCCCAGGTAGAATATATAAAATTTCTTCCTGCATTCTTTTTTCCTAGATGAGTATATTGGTAATAATATGGCTGTGCTAAATCTAAAAATGGTTGATCAAAGGACAAAATGTATTTGTCTGTCAATTTTAACCTAATTACAGTCACTTTGCTTATAATTAGCCATGGGTTTAATTTTCCAAGGTAATACACCAAGAGACATAAACATTTTTAAATTTTATTATTATTATTTTATTCTTACTGAGGATATGCCCATTGATTTTAGAGAGAAAGTGAGAGAGAGAGAGAGAGAGAGAGAGAGAGAGAGAGAGAGAGAGAGAGAGAGAGAGAAACATTAATCTTTTGCTTCCTGTACTTGCCCCAAATTGGGATGGTACCTGCAACCTAGGTATATGCTCTGACTAGAACTCAAACCTCCAGCCTTTTGGTATTTGGAAAGACATTCCAACCAACTGAGCCACCCAGCCAAGACATAAACATTAAAAAAAAAGTCATCTTATGAAAAGCTATTAGTCAAGAGCACTTAAATGCAAACTTATTGGAGTTGAGTTGACTAAAACCTCATAACCAAACAGTAGGAGGCCCAGGATGTGTTTTCAGATGTCTGAGGGTAAGGGATAACTTTTGGAAATAATATTAAATGTCAAATAAAACATTAAATGTTTCCAAAAACAAAAGCTAAGAATACAGCTAAAGCAGAGCATGGGAGGCAGTAAAATGGCCCCTTAAGATGTGCACCTCCTGCCCAAAATCTGTGAGTATGTTACCTTTTGGGGAAGAATAAATTTGACAGGTGTGATTAAATCAAGGCTCTTGAGATGAGATTTTTCTGGATTATCTGGGTAAACCTGATATAATCATAAGGGTCCTTATAAGGGAAAGAGGGAGGTAGGAGAGTGAGAGTGATGTGACAATGGAAGCAAATGTCAGAGTCACAAAGAATCATGGACCAAGGAGTGCAGGAGGCCTCCAGAAGCTGGAAGAAGCAAGGACAAGATTGTCTCTGAGAGCCTCCACGAAGAACATGGAATGATGACAATGACTTCAGCCAAATGCAACCTATGTGGATTCCAGCTCTATAAGCCACTAAGATTTTGGTAATTTCTTACAATAGCAATAGGAAACTAATACATAGAAGCTTACCTTAATGGCAGAAGGAAAGGAGTTTGGCCTATTGTCAGGGAAATGTGGGGAAAGGGGAAAATGCTGGGCAACCCTGAGCTCAGCAGCTTCTGAAGGAGATTCTGGAAACAGTCCCCAACAGCTGAACTTGACTCAGGGCCTGGCATGTCCTGGCAGAGGTTTGATCGTAAACATTCCCCATCTCTCTGCTCTCTCTTCCCCCAACTCCATGATGGCAAATTTCCCTTTACCTTCAAGACAGGGCTTACCTAAAATAAATTAAGTGCCACCTTAGTCCTATAAGTATGTTTTTACTTTGCCTTCTCAGATGTGATTGCAATTGGTATTACCAGACAGAACTAGCTTTGTGTATTACTTTTACTCCTTGTCAACTGTCATGGTAAGCAAGTGACATAACATATTTAAATGTTAATGTCTTCATCTGAAAAACAAGGAAATGTTACTACCTACCTCATGGAGTTGCCAAGCAGATCAATGAAGCGTACTATCTGGTTCTTAGCTGGCCGTCTATAACAGTAGCTGTTTATTGTTATCACCACCGTAACAACCACCATCATCACCCAAAATTACTTAGTGCCTGGCCTACAGTAAATGCTATAAAGCGTTCATTATTCAAATTTAAAAAAAGAGAGAGAAATCATAGAGGGCTTGGAAATAGGTGATTGCGAAGCGAAAATCCGTGGACTTCACAGATTTGCTGATGGTTGGCCCTATTTATGTGTAGATTTGTTGTGACAAATAAAAACTACACACAGAGTATTGCGTCCTGCTTAGCTGTGCAACCACTTTTAAATAAAGTGTGATCATTTCAAATAGCACTTCTGTAGTTTATATAATGGAATTCATAATAACTTGATGCTTTTTCTCTTCCCTTATGATCAGATCATTGTCATTACAGAAACATTTTAAGAAAAAGTTTATTATTTGCTCCATAAACAAACAAAAATATACCTGTGCATAGTTTTTTTCCATTAAAATATCCCTGCATTTTTCCATGTTACTTTTATTTTATTTCTTATTATTACACAAAGTCTTATGCTGTGCACTTAAGTCATTTACTACAGTTGTGTGTATGTTGAATATCAACTATTCAATAGCAAATAATTTTTGCACAGGGTAATGACAATGCACTTTACAGAATAAATGTTCTGGTCTAATCATTTGCATCAACCTGCATCCAAGTGCCTGGTTGGTCTCCTCAAAGGATGATGCTATATCAGGGGTTCTGGTATTTCTCAGTTTCTGGTGGCTTAGATATTTGGCAGCAGGAGGTCCAGATCAGGTTTGTCGAGTGGGAACTAAACTAGTGTTTGGTTTTATGCATACTGGACGTCTAAAGCCCATGTACTCTGTTCATTAGCACATTATACCAGCTAATGGGATGATCAGTGACAGAGGACAATGAACATCAACTGGCTGAATCATTCTTTATACTCAGTTGTTTAGTTCCTTATATCTGGTGGGTAATCTCTGGATGGGTATTAACATGAGATACAAGCACCTTTATATTTTATGCCCATTTACATAGTTCCATCTACATGTCTCTTATCCAGATTTCCTTGTCCCAAATATTCCAATATTTGTCCTTCCAGGCACAATAACCCAAAAGTTAAGGCATTCACCTGCCCATAAGGCTCTGTGTATTCTTACCTTAGGCCAATCTTTTCCCATGCAAAGTGAGTGACCAATAGTACTGCCCAAATCTCTGCCTGTTGAGAGCATTTATCCTCACTGCTGTCTTTCAGGGTCACCCTTGAGACCCACACAATTTGCAAGAATGACCTACACATGAGCCATGTTGAGTCTTTTTTCTCCTCAGTCAGCTGGACATAAGGGACTTGCCATGCAGCCATGATCATGTGCTGGTAGATAATATGGGATTTGAGCCACTTGTTCATAAAACATATTTATGCCCTCTGACCCTGCATATGCCTGATAACAGTTAGATAATTTACATCTTGGTTGTATTACTTCTAGATCTGTGACCTTATGATATAACTAGAGGCCCAGTGCATGAAATTCGTGCACAGGGGTGTGTGTGTGTGGGGGGTCCCTCAGACCAGCCCACACCCTCTTGCAATCTGGGACCCCTCAGGAGATGTCCAACAGTCAGACATACCTATCGCAATCCAGGACCGCTGGCTCCTAACCGCTTGCCTGCCTGATCACCCCTAACCACTCTGCCTGCCTGCTTGATCATCCCTAACTACCTCTGCCTTGGCCCCTGCCACCGTGGTTTTGTCCAGAAGGATGTCCGGAATGACATCCAGAAGGTCATTTGGCTTTCCAGAAGGTCATGGACTAATTAGCATATTATACTTTTATTATTATAGACTAGTGGCCCAGTGCATGAAATTCATGCACGGGGTTGGGGGTGGATGTTCCTCAGCCCGGCCTGCACCCTCTCTAATCTGGGACCCCTCAAAGGATGTCGTACTGCTGGTTTACAGGGATCAGGCCTAAACTGGCGGTTGGACATCCCTCTCACAATCCAGGACTGCTGGCTCCAGCCACTCACCTGCCTGCCTACCTGCCTGATTGCCCCTAAGCACTCTGCCTGCCAGCCTGCTTGCCCTCAACTGCCCCCCACCGCCAGCCTGCTCATCCCCAAATGCCCCCCCCCCCGGCAGCCTGATCACCCCCAACTGCCTCCCCTGCTGGCCTGCTTGCCCCTACCTTCCCTCCCCACTGGCCTGTTCACCCCCAACTGCCCCCTGCTGGCCTGTTCACTCCAAACTGCCCCCTCCCCCCACTGCCTGATCACCTCCAACTGACCCCCACTGACGGCCTGCTTACCCCCACTGGCCCCACCCCCCACCAGCCTGATCACCCACAATTGCCGTACCATCCTGGCCTGGTCACCACCTGGCAACCCAAGCTCCCAGCTCTTCCTTTGTTTCTTTCTTTTTCAGCGCCTCCTTGAGCAGAGGCCAGGGCTGGCTGGAAGCAAGTATCTGGGATTTATTTATCTTGTATAGTTGAAACTTTGTAGTCTTGAGCGGAGGCCAGGGCAGGCCAGGGCCGGTGGGAAGCTTGGCTTCCTCCATTGCTGGGGCAACCCAAGCCTCCTGCTCACTCCAGCTCCGTGGCCACCGCCATCTTGGTTGAGTTAATTTGCATTCTCACTCCTGATTGGGTGGTGGGCATGGCTTGTGGGCATAGCGGAGGTACGGTCAATTTGCATGTTTCTCTTTTATTAGTGTAGATGGAGCTTACATGAATCAGATTGTGATGGGCAGTTTGGGGCTCATGGTCACTTGGTATCTCATGGTCAGTGTGCTCCATCCATACTACGGCCCCGTGTCATGCTAAGAGCTGCTTCAGATAGCATGGCATTGGTCAAGAACCATAGAGATTGAAGTTATGATTCTCCTATTGAAGGGTGACACGTGGAATCTTTCCCTCTGCATATATTTGTATCTACCTTGCTTCTGATGGTTAAACACCACCTGACCTCTAAAATATTGGGATCCTATTATACTCATTTCTGTCAGAGACTCAGTCCTATAATACCATCTTTTACTGCCAGCTCTGACCTAGAGAGGACAGCTGCCATTGAATTTTTAAAAGATGCTAGTGTCCTTTTCACCAGCTTATTGGTTATTTCTTTAGTAAATGGAGTGTCCTCCAAGCTTTTGTTTAGAGGTTATTTGGCTGTTGGTTTTTATTACCTTACATGGTACATCTATGCTAGCATGCTCCTTATTTTGAGTCTTTTGCTCCTGTCTTCAACTGTACCCCAAGAGTTCTGGTGTTTCTAATTCATTTATTTGGTCTTTCACTTTCTCTATGTTTCCAAGAGCCAGGAATATGTCAAGACTGTCTCCCAAAATCTTATGTCATGAGGAAATGTTTCCATATTCATGTCAATAAGCTCTCTGTAGTCTAACTTTTTTTCCAACCCTGTTTGATCCAGCACACTCAGGAACTAGTCCCATATGTACTTCATCAGTTTCTACTGGTGCATGTTGGCTAGTTTCTATAGCTCCTTCAGGTGTAAACCCTGCTTTCTCTTAGCAGGCCCAGCATGACCTCGGATGGGTTATATTGTGAGCCTAGTTACTTTTAGTCTCATGGCCGAGAAGGGAAGCAAAGTAACATCTTCTGGAAGATACTGTATCTGTCTTCAACTGAGAGGAAGTCCCAGCATGTAACACTTTGTGTCGCTCAGAGAGTTCAAGATACTCTGGGGATCCAGTCTTTTTGAGTGCATAGACCCAGATGTTCTCAGGGGTCCAAGCCTTCCAGATTCAGGCTCTGATCTTGGTATAGCAAACTTGCAGAAGTTGAGAATTCTACCAGGTATGAATTTCTACTACTCTTATCATTAATCCCTGATTCTGAATATTATCTTTTTCCTATTTTCCAGCTGCAGAAGATGAGACTCTATACATGCTCCCAAGGAGGGCCTTTGACTTTTATACCTAGACTTTAATTGATGATAAATCACCCTCCGATTTTCAATGTTTTTATCCAATGCATCAATCACACCCAGCAGCAGCCATCCAATTCCATAATCTTTATAATTATACTTCTGTCATATCCCTCAAATGCCTGGGATATTGCACTCATCAGAGTAATCCTGTCTATTGGTGTCACCTCCCAGCTCACTAACAGTAAAAGTTTTAACAATTGTATTGTTTCTGAGTAATTAGGGCTATACGTATTCTTCCTACCACTGATGGGCTCTTGATTGCCAGCTGGTCAGCAGGTGATTCAGCTCCAAATTCCATTTTTGAGTCTGCTTCGTTGGATCACTCCTGATAGTAAATGTTGCAGTTCGTGTTCTCAAGGAAACAGATTAAAAAACTCTCTGATTAACATGCAAAAGGTTTATTGTGGTGTACTTTTGAGAACACCTGTGAGGAAGCAAGGAAGGGAGAAAATTTGAACTGGCACACATTTGTGAGAGTGAATGCCACCAATTGCACAGGGATCTCGAAAGTTAAAATACTCCCCTCTTTTTACACCAAATAAACAGGTTGGATTTTGCACTCTTATAGCATTGGTCAGTCATTGACTGCAGGCTTCCTCTAGGATGGATATAAGGTGAGGCAGCTTTCTTAGCCTCAAGACACAGCTGTGATCTGTGAGCAGCAAACTCCTGGCATGAGGGATAATAGGTGCTTCAGTTCTGAAGGGGGATCTCAGTTAAACTTGATAACATCTAGATTTTATTTTTCTAATAATAAAGTACTGCATTCAACATCTCTGAAGTAGAGTCAAGTGAAAAATATAAGATTAAGTTGGTGAATTGAGGAAAACATGTAAGAACTTAAGATGAAGGAAATGGAGATGATGCTGTTTTCATGGATGGTAGAATTCCTCAGGACTTAATGAGACCAGTGATTTCATGACTCAGTGATTCCATAATTTTATTATGCTTATCTTTATTTTGAAGCAGGATCATTATTTTTAGAGTATACTAGTACTCACTACACATGTGTAGTCCTATAACAGAAAAAGAATAAAATATATAGCTTAAATATTGTTTGAATGAAGTATGTTTCAATATAGAATAAAATGTATTATTTTCAACACTAACTCAATAAAATGTCTACCTATTAAGAACCAGGTGCCAACTTCTACATCAGTCCGTGTGGCCCAGGTAATGATATGCACTGTGGTAAGGAGAAAGGACGTTTACCTGTTGGCTTAGGCAATCAAGCCCCAACCCTGAAGTTGGGATTGGTCCCTAAAGCCACAAGTTTGTAAGGTTGAAATAGATGTAGAAGAGAACAACACCATGTGAGGGAAATAAGATAAATATTATCACCAGCTTTCTTAGATTTTATTTTTTTAATATTTGTGGAGTCACAGAAGATTGCAAAATTAAGAGATACAGACCCTAGCTGGTTTGTCTCAGTGCTTAGAGCATCAGCCTGTGGACTGAAGGGTCCCAGGTTTGATTCCAGTCAAGGGCACATGCCTGTGTTGTGGGCTCGATCCCCAGTAGGGTGCATGCAAAAGGCAGCTGATTAATGATTCTCTCTCATCATTGATGTTTTTTTCTCTCCCTCTCCCTTCCTCTCTGAAATTAATAAAAATATATATTTTTAAAAAATGAATAAAGTTCCATGTACCATCACCCAGCTTCCCTCAGTGATGACATCTTGTATAACTTTCATAAAATATCAAAACCAAGAAATTGACATTGGTACAATATTGTTGACCAGACCTTATTCCATTTTCACCATTTTTGCACATACATCCATGTGTGCAGTCCGTACCCATTCTACTCTCTCATCCCTATTCCCTGCAAGCACTGATCTATTCAATATCTCTGTAATTTTATAATTTCCAGAATGTTATATAAATGAAAGCATATTTCATGTGACCTTTTGGAACTACAGGCATACCTCATTTTATTGCACTTCACTTTACTGTGTTCTCAGAAATTGAGATTTTTTACAATTTGAAGATCTGTGGCAATCCTGTGTATACCAAGTGTTTTGGCACCATTTTCCCAAAAGACTCATGATAGTTAGCATTTTTTTTGCAATGAGATATTTTAATTAAGATATGCACATTGTTTTTATAAGCATATTGCTATTGCACATTTAATAGACTACAGTAATAGTGTAAACATAACTTTTATATGCACTGGGAAACCAAAAAATTTGTGTGACTCACTTTATTGTGATATTCACTTTACTGTGGTAGTCTGGAACCAACCCCACAATCTCTCCAAGGTCTGCCTGTACCTCTTTTTATGCAACATAATTCCCTCAAGACCTATCCAAGCTGTTGCATTTATCAATAGTTAACTTTTTATTACTATTTAGTAGAATTCTGTAGGTATGGATGAACCAGATTTCTTTAACCATTCACTCAGAGGAGGACTTTGAGTTGTTTACATTTTTGTATATTAATAATAAAGTTGCCATAAACATTTGTATTTAGGTTTTTATATGAACATATGTTTTAATTTCTCTGGGAATAATATTCAAGATTGTGATTGCTAGATTATTTGGTGAGTGAAAGTGAAGTTTTATAAGAAACTGCTAAACCATTTTCCAAAGTGGCTGTAATATTTACATTCCCACCAGCAATATATGAGAGATCCATTTTCTCTGCATCCTTTCTAATGTTTAGTACTTATCACTACTTTTTATTAAATTTATTGGAGTTACATTGTTTTAATAACATTACAGGAGTTTCCAGTGTATATTTCTATAATGCATCATCTGTATATCACGTTGTGTGCTCTCCTCCCAGTCTAGTCTCTCCTTCTGTCACCATATCTTTGACCCCCTTTATTCTTTTCATCCTCCCCCACCACCTTCTCCTCTGGTAACCACCATGCTGTCATCTGTGTCTATGAGTTTGTTTGTTAATTTGTTGCTTCCTGTTTTATATTCTACATATGAGTGAAATCATATGGTTCTTGTCCTTTTCTGTCTGAGTTACTTTGTTTGGCATGATACTCTCAAGATCCACCCATATTGTCACAAATGGCAGTAATTTGTTCTTTATTATTACTGAGTAGTATTCCATTGTATAAATGTACCACATCTTCTTTATCCAATCATCCATCTAAGAACACAGGTTGTTTCTGTGTCATGGCTATCATATTATCAATTTTTTATTTTAGCCATACAAATAGATATCTAGAAATACCTCGTATTTTTAATTTGCATTTCTCTAGTGGCTAATAATGTTGATAAATTGACAGGCATGACTCAAGTAAATTGGTTACATTAATACTTCTGATTTTACTGCATACATATTTTTATTATAACGATGCTCATTTCACATACACAAAAACTTCAACTACTCATTAAATACTGATTGTTATGTATTATTTACTACCTTTTCTACTTTATAACATTAGAGGTAGTTAGATTCAAAAACAATGGTGCAATCCTTACTTTCAAATAGTAGAAAACTGATGTATAGAAATATTAAGTAACTTGTTCAAGACTGACTGTACCATTAGATCTGGAACCAGATTCCAGATGAGCATATCTTGGTTCAGCACCCTTTTTAAATACAATTACATCTTTATGTTTGTTCTCCTCAATAAACTCTGTGTGTGTGTGTGTGTGTGTGTGTGTCTTTTTTACCTCTTTCTGCATCAAGCATATTCCCTTGAATAATAACAAGTGCTCAAAATATGGCTATTTGTTTATTAATAGACTAAGAGTTACAAACATCTCTCCTCCAGCTTCATTTTTCAAACCTGCTTTTGGCCATATGCTTTTCTTTCAAATAGCTCTTGCTTGATTTTCACTCCAGTTAAATTCTGCACCCCAGGGATGAGTGTGTGTAGCTGATGAATGCTTTTAGGTTTACTATTTTTCTCTAGTGCCATAGCCATCCTGTAGCACTAACCAGAGGACAATAAGACATTACATATTATGCTCTAACTTTACAAAGCATTTCCTGGCCCATCTCTCAGGGGTGAGGAATGTCCAGCCTGCAGGCCATATAAGGTCCTCAAAATCATTTAGTCTGGCCCTGTCAAGGCATTAAGAGTGAGTTAATTAAATGTTTGACCAAATATAGCAGGCTAATTTTTAAGTTGATCATTTTGTTTGGCAAATGAATGATGTTAAAAATATCTAAATATCGTTGCAGAAAAAAGGTTCCCCATCCCTGAATCTAGATAGGTGGAAACTGTCCTGCCTGTGCTACCCATGCACTGTGATGCTTCTCAGACATTATAAACCATGATAATGACGGTCTGTATTATTTGAATTTTACTGACTTTGAGGAAAGTGCACAGTTGGCCATGGCAGACAGAAGAGAAGATGCTCAGAGGAACAGGAAATGGGCAGTTAAATTGAGGTGCTCTGACTGCTTTTCTTCCCAAACATACTAGAGGGAGACAACCACGTGGCTGGGGAAAAATCTGACTCTCATTACTTAGGAAAAAAAGTATGGAATATCAGCTCAATATGAAGGCAAATAAAATTAAAATTTGGCTGGAAATGGAGAAATTAGGTTTTTTAATTGTCAAAGAATTGTGGGAGTTTTAGTAATTGTAATCAATAAGGAGAGGTTTAAATTTGTGATGTTTGGAAATGATACATCTGGTGGGTATTCAAAGTCTAAAGATTAGTCATGAAAATGGATACTAAATGTAATGGATTTGAGAAGATTGAAATGTGGAAAGATCTTAAGGTGTTGGGTAGATCATCCATGGGAATGCTGAAGATATTTTTATGAGAGTGGATCTTGGGGTAGAGAGGGAGAGTGTGAGCTAAAGTCTTAGATAAATGAGATTGAATAATTAAGAGGTTGGTAGAATAATCCAAAGGAAAAAAGAAAGTGGTGTAAGTAAAAAGGTAGAAGACATTTTACAAATTGGAGGAAGAATGTTAATCTGGAATCTGCACTGAAGGATCAAAAAACAAAAATACTGGCTCTACCTCTGGTCCCAAGGAACATAGAAAATGAGAAAGGACAACCAATGATCTACACTGGTCATGCTAAATAATATCAAAGGATATGCATAGTACTTACCCACTGTTGAAAGGGGTAAATATGATAACACATATAGAATATCCAGCACAGGCCAGGAACACATACTATGCTCTATAAATATTATTGCTATTATAAAAATGCTGAGGATATTTAAAGGATATATAATTATCTCCATTTTAAAAATAAGGAGGTTCAAGCTCAGGAATATTAAGTGATCCCCTCAATTCTGTAGGGCTAATTAGTGCCAGAATAAAGGATCAAACCCTTATATTCTCCTACCAGTTTTCCCACTTGCACTATGAATAGAAGCAAGTGTCTTATCCAGGTCTGGTCTGTGTAGGGTTGAATTGCTCATCTCAAACTTGGAAGTAGAAAATAGGAAATTAGGCAAGAATTTGCCAGAAAATAGTCTCAGCAATTGGGTTCAGTCAGAGTATTATTTTAGTAAGGAGTGCTTGTTTAAATCTGATAGTTGAGGTCTTTATCTCTCTCTTTTTAAATAAAATACTACTTAAACTTAAATAAAAATGCTAAATTTAGTAAAGGAATTTTCCAGCTTATTAAAAAACTAGTGCTTATACAATAATCTAGTCTTAGAAATTATTATCCATGTCACTTTCCACTTTGGGTGTTTTTTAGCTTTGTGGGTAGGTAAAAGTTAACATTTTTTCTAAGTCAATTCAATTTGTCATACTCCTTTTTAAAAATGTATTTTTATTGATTTCAGAGAGGAAGGGAGAGGGAGAAAGAGAGAGAGAGAGAGAGAGAGAGAGAGAGAGATCAATGATGAGAGAGCATTATTGATCAGCTGCCTCATGCAACCCCCACTAGGGATTGAGCTTGCAACCCAGGCATGTGCCCTAACCGGGAATCAAACCATGACCTCCTAATTCATAGGTCAATGCTCAACCACTGAGTCATGGTGGTGAGGACAATTTTTCATACTGTTTAATAGAAAAGACTAGTCACTCACATAGCTGGGAAGATGGCATTAAGACTTAGGCACTTCAGTTTAACCAGTGTAAATTCTCAGAAGGCACTCTCAGAAGAATAAAGCTAATAAATAGTTAAGGCATCTAAGATGGAGACTTTTCACATTACCTAAAATCAAAACTGAAGAATTCTCCATAAGTTACTCAATGCAAAGAAGGAAATTGGGCCTGGACACTGTGGCTTAGTGGTTGAGCATTGAACAATGAACTAGGAAGTCACGGTTTGATTCCCAGTCAGGCCAATGCCCAGGTTTCAGGCTTGGTCTCCAATAACGGGCATGCAGGAAGCAGCCAATCAATGATTCTGTCTCATCATTGATGTCTCTATCTCTCTCTCCTTTTCCCTCCCTCTCTGAAATCAATAAAAATATATTTTTAAAAAAGGGAAAAAAAGAAGGAAATTGGAAGAGAACAGAATATGGATAAGTATTCTGCAAACACTGCCAATTATGCATTCTAAGTTTGCCTAATATAGAAGACAAACAGTTTTAGAAGAATGAAAAAAAAAAAAATGAGGCCACGAACTCTGATTTTGAATCAGGAGACAAAGATTGAAAGGAAATAACTCCAAGAAAGAATAGCTAAGATAATTACTTACTTGGAAGAAGTATGCTCAAAGCTGGTATGACCCACCAGAAGAGAATAGAGTGTTGTTCCTTCTTTCAGGTCCAAGGACAAATACCTTCCCACACATTGAATTCCTCATGAAATAAATTATAATTGTGGAAACTTACCAAAATTCAGATTAAAATAGGTATTTGACTGAAATTGAGCCAAAATCTGATATACAGTGTCAGCCAAATACTTTCAGTAAAATCTCTTGAGAGCCAAATGTTCTTTGAAGCCAGAAAGACTATACTTTTGCAAATTACTATAACTATGTATAAATAGGGTGACCATATAATTTATCATCCAAACTAGGATACTTTTAAGTGAAAGGAGATTATGTTGATAATAATGCCAGTACAATAGCCACAAACTCAGATGGTCCTGGACAAACTCAGATATATGATCACCTTACATATAAGCCATTCTCGTGTAATAGATATAGTGGTGCTTATGAAAGTGGTGGTAAAAAATACATGTAGGTGGTTGTGGTGATAAGTCAAAACTCTAAGATTATAGTTCACTGGCTAGTCAAGATTGTATCTCAGTAGGTGTTAAAAATATTCCTAATTGGTTTCAAAATTTTCTAGAAATTAAAAACACTTAAATAACTATAACTTTAATAAACAGAATCCGGAAATCACAAATAATTGCTTACTTCTTGGAGTAGAAATTAACTAGTACTGTGTTCTTATTTCTTACCTGAATGTGCATGTGTGTGTAAACTTTTGTTGATTATGCATTAGTGGGTTCTTCAATTTTCTCATTATGAACAGAGCAACAAAGGCCCCTCAGCCCACAGGTCAATCTTTGATAGAAGTAATCTTCAAAGGAAAATGATCTTAAAATTATTTTTAGTTAGAAAATAATATTTTGGTCAGAGAGATCAATTATCAAATTAATTCAAATATGTTTCCCTTTTTGAGAGTTTAGATGATGATAATGATGACAACAACAATGACGACAACGATGACGAAAGATTCTTGCTATTCCTCCCACACCATTTATCACTCTCAGAAAACACACACACACACACATACACACACACGCCCCATCTCAGTGTATGGAACCACCACCCACCCAAGTTACTCCTCAGCCCCAAAAAGGAATCCTAATCAACATCTTCTCTTCACAAATTCCTCACACGTCATCTGCCAGCAGGTCTCTAGGTTCTACTTGCAAAGCCCATCTTGAATGTGCCCACTTTTCTCCAATCAAATTGCACCACAGTCCAAGCCACTAACCTCCCCTAAGCAGACTTCCAGTTCCTACTTCTTGCTGCCACCCATTCTCCTGCCACCACAGGCAGAGGAATCTTTTCAAAATTATAAAGCATGTCATTTAACCCCTTGGTTAAGCTCTTCAGTGGCTTCTCATGGCACAAGAATAAAATAGCACTTCTTGCCGTGGCTAACGGGCCTGCATCAGCTCATCTGTCACCATTTTCTCCTCTCCTCACAGTGGTCCTGTCTCAGTGGCCTACTTTCTGTCCCTCCAGAGCACTTCCCCAATTCAGAGCTTGTCTCTAGTACTTTCCTTAGCTTATAACACTCTGTGCACAGCCCTTCTTGGGCTGGTCCTTCCATGAGAACCTATTTTCCCACAGTTTACTCTCTATTATATCTGGCAACTTATTTTCTAGAGCAATTATCGTGATCCAACTGTTCTTATGTGTTTACTTATTTACTAGAGGCCCGGTGCACGAAATTCGTGCACTGGGGAGGATGTCCCTCAGCCCAGGCTGAACCCTCTCACAATCTGGGACCGCTGGCTCCTAACCGCTCACCTGCCTGCCTGATTGCCCCCTAACTGCTCCTCTGCCAGCCTGATTGCCCCCAACTACCCTCCCCTGCTGGCCTGATCACCCCTAAGGCTTTTATTAGTATATGATGTTACACAGAAAATTTTACTAACCCTGCTTTACAATAAGGGTTTGACGATTGAATCATTGGGACTAGACACCAAGATTTCCTTTCTTTGAATAGTGGAGGGAATAATTATCTTGTCTTTAAGTTGCCCTGAAATTAAAAAGAGATAATGACTTAGAAAAGTATAAAAGCACCATATAAAGACAGCTGTCTTTTTTAGGTCCGAAAAGACAATAAAGTGGTAAAATGAAAAACACTATTTTTATTCTCCCCCTTCCTTCCTTTACAGCTTTTATTTAAACATTGAAATTTATAAAAATTTCACTCCAATTTTCATTTCTTTACATTCAGTATTATTTTGTATTGGTTTCAGGTTTTATATTAGTTACAGAATAGTGGTTAGACAATCATATACTTTACAAAGTGTTCCCCAATATTTCCACTACCCACCTGGCATCATACCATCATTACAACACTATTGACTATATTCCCTATTTAAGTGACAATGGGTTTACAGGTTCCTTCCAGTCTTTCTTTTGTGTTGTTCGCCTTTCCTTTTCTTTCTCACTTCTTCCCTCATTTTCCTTATATAGTATCTCAATTGGCCCTCAAAGCTCAGGGAAGGCACTGGAACACGTTTAATCCATTTTACAGACCAGGAAACGGAGGCCAATTCCACTTGGCTGCGGAACCTGACTCCGCGCACAGGGAGCCCTCAGAGCCATGCTCTCCGCCCTTCCTAAGGGGCAGCCGCTGGGCAAACAAAACAAACCTTCCCATCAGGCTTCTGAGCCTCTTTCTCAAGCACCTCTTCATTGCGGAAGCTCCACATTCTTTCCTCTCCCCGGTCTCCTGCCCCCATTCTTTACTGCCCCCCTTCTCCGGAGCAGGTAGAAGGCTTCGCACTCACCGCCTAGGCATGCTCTGCCATGGGGCAGGGGCGGCATGGGCTTGCTTTAGGGTCAAGGCGGGAGCAGGTGTCACTGCCTCTGCAGTGTGAAGGTCGCCTGGGAGAGGCCAGTTAGCACTGGGAGCTTCTCTGAATCACGTCAGTCAGGTACCCTGCAGTGCGGCACCCCTCCACTGAGGTAGCACCACCCCTCAACCCCTGCATCAGGGCTGCGGGTCCTTGCCCCTCCCCACAGACGTCCTTCCATGCCCCTTGATCCCTGGCCGGGCCCACCCATGTCTTGGGACCACTGCAGAACCTCTCTCTCTGCAGGCGAGGCAGATCCCTGCCCCCTGGTCCCCTGCCCCAGCCCGAGCCCCCTCTGGTGCACCCGCCTCACCAGGCTTTTGCCTTTGATCTGTGGCATTGGTGACAGCACACTCCTAGCAAGCCTGGTACCCAGAGGGGCACAGGGTCAGTTCTTTGCCCAGAATGTTAGAGGTTGCAGTAGCATTTGCAGATGTCGCCCAGAGCCTACTGGAGAAGGCAGCACCTGTGTGGGGTGTCCTCATAGAGAGATGGTGAGGCGCGGCTCGGTGCCCCTTGGAAGCCAAAGCTGTGGCATTTGCCCTGGAGCCGCCCCTCAGGCAGCCCCGCAGTCTCGCGCCTCTTCTTCCATATTCGGCCTTCATCCATCCCTCTCTCCTGCAGTGCTTGGGCTCCAGGCCGGAAAGAAAAGAACCAAGATCAAGGACAAAGCCCAAAGAAAGTGAGTCTTGAACCCCCACATCCATTCTCTGGATTTCCTCCTGAACCTCCTCTCTGTGTCACATCTTGAATGGGCAACCTGTGGCCCAGCCACATGGCCACCGGGCGGCCTGGTAGAGTCGGTCTCTGCGAAGCTGTGAATCTGTGGCCAGAGGCCTTGTCTGGATCTCAGCAACCCAATGCCTGCGATGTTCCCAGGCCCCACGGGAGTGGCTAAGCAGGCCCAGCCGCGCCTCTCCAGGCAGCAATGTTCCCAGGGCCCCCAGGCGTGGCTAGCCAGGCCGCTGCCCCTCCCAGGGCCTGAGATGGACCCGGACCCCGCTGGTGGCATCTGGCACTGCCCACCCGTCTCCCAGGGCTGTGATGGACTGGTACCTTGCCAGCAGCCTCTGGTGCTGCCCACCTGGCCTTCCCCGGCCCCTGATGGACCCGTACCCCCAGGGGTGGGCCATGGAGCTGCCTGCCAGCCTGCATATGCAAATTTACCCACCATCTTTGATGGATTAATTTGCATACTTGCTCTGATTGGCTGGTGGGCGTGGCTTGGCATAGCTGGGTGATGGTTAATTTGCATGTTTCTCTTTTATTAGTGTAGATGCCTCTCTCCTCCAACTGAATTGTAAGCATGTAGAAAAAAATTTTTTTTCCTGTATAAAGGCAGATAGTAAATATTTTAGACTTTGCAGAACATATGGTCTCTTTTACATGTAGTCTGTGATTATAATATGAAAGCAGCTATAGATAATACATAAATCAATGTGTGTGTCTGTGTTTCAATAAAACTTTATTCACAAACACAGGCTTTTGCCTGCTTTTGACTCATAGTCCATAGATTGCCAATTCCCTCCAGGGCCATTACTCTGTATGCATTGTTCCCTCCCATATTCTTCAGCACCTAGCACAAAGTAGGTGCTGCACATATTCACAACTTTTTTATCCTTGCCAAAACCCTGGAAGGTGCCCTGGCTGGTTTGGCTCAGTGGTTAAAGCATTGGCCCTTGGACTGAAGGATCACAGGTTCCATTCCTGGTCAAGGATACATACTAGGGTTACTTCAGTAGGCAACCAATTGATTGTGTCACATCGATGTTTCTCTCTCCCTCTCTCTCCCTTTCTCCCACCCTCCCTTCCACTCAATGGAAAAAAAATACCACCTAGTGAGGATAAAAAGGTGAATATTGTTATTGTTGAATATTGTTAGGTGAATATTGTTATTTCCATTTTATAGATGAACAAAATTCTGTGAGGTTTACCAATCCACTCAAACTCACAGAACTATTATATTTGTTTCCTAGGGCTGTGGTAACAAAATACCATAACTATACAAACTACCCAAAACAACAGAAATTTCTTCTCTTACAGTGTGGAGGCTACAAATCCAAAATCAAGGTGTTAGCAGGACCTTGATTAGCTTACTCTGAAGTCTCTAGAGGAGTTTTCCCCCTCCCTCATCCAGCATCTGGTGGCTCCTGGCATTCCTTGGTTCAGGGCACCATAACTCCATTCTCTGACATGGCCTCCTTCCCTGCATGTCTGTCTGAGCATTCTCTCCTCTCATAGGACAGTAGTCTTCAGATTTAGGACTCATCTTAATACAAAATAATTTCATTTTAATTAATGTTATCAGTAAAGTTCCATTTCCAAATAAGGTCACATTTTGAAACTGAGTGGACATGAATTTGGGGAAAGATAGAATTAAGCCAACTATAACTTTTAAATGGTAAAGATTTAAACTTGACTCCATTTCAATGATTTTCCACTCTGGAATTATAATCTCAGCTAATAAATTAACAGTTAACAGTGGTGTCCAATTTTAGAGTTATTTTGAGAAATGATAGTTTGATAGTATCAGTGGAGAAGATAGCTAAGACACTTACTTTAAAGGAGTTTGTCTAAGTCATTGTTTTTGACTAGCACCCTGAACATGATGTTAGTGTTGACTTTAAGGGTACCTCAGCCTGGCTGGTGTGGCTCAGTGATTGAGAGTCAACCTATGAATCAGGAGGTCAAGGTTCAATTCCTGCTTGTTTCTCTCTCTCCCTCTCCCTTCCTCTCTGATATAAATAAAAATGTATATATTTTAAAGAAAGAACCTCATTCATATCTTATGAACAGAGATTTAAGATGTTTTTGTACAGATACTGTTGTTTGAATGAAGAGAATCACATTGGAAATTTCACAATCTCTCTAGTTAACATCTTTGAATATCAGTTTTGTATGTCAGAATTTTCCCCAAAGATTGTCTAAAGCATATTTCCCCCTTTAGGAGAGAATGAAGTTCTATTACAGCCCAAACACACTTAGGAAATGCCAGGCCAAACCAAGTAAAACAGATTTTAGTACTGAAGTAAATAATTGCATTTTAACACTTTTTATTTGTTAAGGGGCATTGTGAATTTCTAGGAGAGAGGTATGGTACATATTTTTCTAGGTTTATTGAAATTTTCCTGTAGAGTCTAGGAGCTAACGTGTGCCACATACTTTGGTGCACCTACTTTGGGTGTTTGCTTGCTTATCTAAATTCAGATTAAGTCCTGCTTTTGTGAAAGTTAATTTGTATAAAGTTTATACGCCTCTTGGATTTTAGAAATTGTTTTGAACTCCTCCATAATGGATGAGATTAGTTCCGGAACAAAGGGGAAACCCTCAAGGATTACACCATGGTAACTACTAATTTATTGGTCAATTCATTCACTATTTTTTTTTCATTTATTCGCACACTGATTTCATATGCACTTACGGTGCCCAAGGAAGTAGCTATGGACATAAAGATAATCAGGACAAGACCTATTTTCATTAAGTCATCCAGATACTTTTCCAAAGTAATTTTTATAAATGGAAGCCACTTATAATGGACTGAATTGTGCCCCCTTAAGAATTCATATGTTAAAGCCCCAATACCTTAGGGTGTGACTGTATTTGGGGGTAATACCTTTCAAGAGGTAAAGTTAAATGGGGTGTTAAGGGAGGAGCCCTAATCCAATAGGAATAATGCCCTTATAGTAGAAGCGGAGGTACCAGGGAGGGCAAGGACAGAGGAAAGGTCATGTGAGGACACAAAAACTGTGGCCATCTACATGCCAAGGAGTGAGGCCTCAGGAAAAAATCAGTTCTGCCAGTATTTTGATCTTGGATTTCTAGTCTCCAGAATGGTGATAAAATAAATTTCTGTTGTTTAAGCCACCCAGTCTGTGTAATTTTGTAACATCAGCCCTAGCAAATAAAAGCATCACTGTTAGTGCACTAGGCCCCTGCCTTAAGAGCTTCATTCAGCTAGTTCTAATGTCTATCAAAGAATTTATTCCTTTGTTTCTACTTTAGAGGAATTTCAGGAAGACCAACATGATTGTAAACCTCTTGAGGACAAGGCCTTTGTCTGTTGCATCTCCAGACTGACTAGCAGAGAAGGGCATCTGATAGAACAACTATATCATTTACATTTCTAGTCCCCTCTGTAAATTAATAATTGAGAGGTGGCCTAATACATTTCTTGGAAAGAGCAAAGAATAAGGAAAAGAGTACTACAAAGTGTTATACATGTAGTCAGATGCTCCAAATATGTCTCCTTATTCAATATTTCTTTTCTTTTTCTTTTTTTGAGGTAAATATCTTTACCTCATTTTTCAGATGAGGAAACAGAAATTCAGAAAGCATTAATGATTTTGCCAAGATCATAAATTCACTGGTAAAGACAGAATTCAAACTACTTCCCCCTGAATATACTAGTATGCTGATCTGAGGGAAACAGGTACATTTTTTTTTTTAATGAGGAAAATATGCTGATTAGGGTAATTTCATCAAGTGCTTAATTAGAGGATAGAAGAAATCTTTTCAGGCAGCAGAACTTATGAAAAAGAAATGGACATTATAGTGGTCTATGTATTTATTTCAGTGATATCCTCATAACTGACATGGCTACCAAAAAGTTAAGCCAATGTTAAGTTGTGCAAATAAAAATGATTATAAAGCACTAGTAAATGCCAAACACAGTTTTTGGTTCTTTACATGTATTCTTGATTTCACTGCTTTGGAAGGCTGGTGAATACAATGACCAGCATTAAAATCATGCTACACCATTACTGGTAAGATAAATTGGGAAGGTTTACTCTGGAGGAAATTAAAGATGGTATGATAGACACTTCAAACAGTTGAAAAAATTTTAGGTAGAAGGATTTAGACATAGGAATAGACTTAAGGTGTAAACCTTCTATTACTGAAAGTATTCAAACAGATGTCTCCAAGTAGAATCAACACCTGTATTCAATGGGCGATCCAGTGGTTAAAACCTTAAATTCCCTAAACTTGAAGATTTTAGGAGTTTTAGTATTCATAAATATCATCATCGTTTTCTTCTTTATTAACAAAATTAGGGTTAGAGAGAAAAAAAAAGATTAGTGATAGATTCTTCCTGGAACTATAAAAAGAATTCCCCAGGTGGGGAGCATACCAATTCTCTCATCACTATTGATTTTTTTAAATTGTCGTACAATTTGAATCCTTCTCCATAGTGACTCTTTCATAAGTATATTAAGAAAATTTAATCTCTGGGTTTTAAAGCTGATAACATTACCTGTTTTGAAAGGGTTGTCTATTTTTGCCTTTATCAGCAGGAGGAGCTCATGTTAATGCCTATCATTGGGTCAGGCATTGAGCAGCAGCGTCTTACAATATGATAGGTTGGGTGTTTTTCTTATCTGGGATCAGTGTTTCTGGAGAAGCACCCAGAGAGGCTAAGAAGTGAATTCGTGATGATAGTGAGCATCAAGAAAAATTAGAGTAGGTAATTCATTTGCAAGCACCAGAGAAGTGATGTGAAAGGACTACCCACAACCCCAAATGACAAATTAAAGAGTTGCCGAGTTGCGGGGAAATTAGGATAAATTGCGGAACCTGCTGAGGATGGGTCAAGAAAGCTACTGCATACAATGCACCCAGAAAAATCCAGGCTGGTGAAGGTGTGTGTATATAAAAATTATTTTTAAAAATCGCATTGTTGTGGCTATAGACACTTGACTAGTCATGAGAACGATGTGGTCTCAGGGGGGGAAAATGCACCCAGAGGCGTTCTACCCTGCTGCTCAGAACACAGTGGGTGCGCAAATAATCTGAATCTCCACGATGAGGATGGTAGCAAGGATGATGATGATTAACGCAACCCAGGAACAAACAGGGCTGGCGAGGATGACATAGACCAGAGACGGGGAAAGGAGGATGACTCACGGGTGAGGGGTACCTGGGGATAGAGTGAGGTGGGGCGCACGTTGGCGAGCGCGGGGCGAGAGGTGGGGAGAGCGGCTGGGGCTCGCGTGTCTCGGACCCGGGGAGTGGGCGGGTGGGTGCCCGTGGGCGGAGCGGCTTCGGGACTGAGTGGCTGGCAGCCGTGTCTGCGAGAGCAGCAGCATCACCCGGGAGCAGAGCCTCCGAGACTCCGCCTAACTGACACCCAAACTCTCCCTCTCCCTCCCGACGCTCCGAACTGGAGGCAGCGGAGCCTGGGAGCAGCCTCAGCAGCAGCGGCCCCAGCCCCGGCCCCGGCCCCGGCCCCGCCCCCGCCCCGCGCGCACCGCCGGGATCCGCCGAGCCCCACGCTGCGAGCCCTCGCCCCCTCGCCGCGCCCACCACGCCGCTGCTTGCCCGCCCCCGCCGGCGAGGCTGGGCTGCGGGAGGCGGCCGGGCAGCCCCGAGCCTAGCTAGGGCGACCAAAACAAAGGCAGCATCCGGGGCTGGGTGGATGCAAACAACCATGAGAGACTGGGTTCGCTGTCTCCCCGGCTCCGCTGCTGCCGCCGCTGCCGCCGCTGCCGCTCCTCCTCCTGCCGCCCGGAGGGCTCCGCTGTGAAGGGAAGGGAAGGGAGGCAGGCGCTGCGCTGCTGGGCGTGCATCCGAAAGGTGAGACCCCGAAGCCCGAGGAGGGGGCGGGCAGGCCACGACCATGTCCTCAGCCGTGGGGCCCCGCGGTGCTCGCCCACCCACCGTGCCTCCCCCCATGCAAGAGCTGCCCGACCTGAGCCACCTGACCGAGGAGGAGAGGAACATTATCATGGCAGTGATGGACCGGCAGAAGGAAGAGGAGGAAAAAGAAGAAGCCATGCTCAAGTAAGCCACCCCCAGCCACTCCACCCGAGCCTCCGTGCCTCCCTCGGTCCATTCACCACTCACTCACCCAACCCTCTGGGCTGGGTGTGGGGGAGGGGGGCGGGCAAGGGTGCTGGGTGCGGGCGGAGGCGCCCTCCTTGGGGCCAGGGGCTCTGGGCTTGAGCAGGTAAAAGGTTAGGGAGACCGGAGGAAGGAGAGGATGTCACAGAGCCGAGAGCCCAGGAGCCAGGAGAGGGTGGCTGGAGACTGGGGTGCAGAGGAGGGCTGGGTGGACAGCGACCACCCTGGGGCTGGGATGTGTGGAAGCTGAGAAGAGCTGATCCCACCCAGCTGTAAGGACCCTGGGTTGGGAGCAGGATAGGGGCAGAGGGTGAGTGGAAGGAAGGGGAGGTGGGAAGAAGAGGTGCTGAGAATAGCTCCTCTGCTCTTCCTGGAGTTGTTTAGCAGGCTGGGGTTATCCCACTGAAGGGTGTCAGTATTTACATACGAAAAATGCTTATTTTTAGTGTTCATTTTGGTACTCATTCAAATCGCAGATCAAGGCTGGTTCTTTATTGGGGGGCAGTTGCCATCTTTGGGAACCTGCCTCCCCAGACTCTCTTTAACCTTTTATGCACAGTCTTTTACACAAAATACCTGTGTGCAGTCACATTTTCTTGCATATATGTAAAGCCATTGACAATGCAAAGTTTGTAATCATGGGAGAAGCTGATGGGGAGTCTGGTGTGAATAAAACAGAGGTTCCTCTTTACTGGTTTCCAAGAGACCTCCGGGGCCTGCTCAGTTCCTGGTGGAAGCCGTACAATGGGGGGTTGGGTATGTGCATACATCTCCCCTTCTTTAAAGCCCCCATCAGCCCTTCAAGGGATCCCTATCTAGTGCCCTGTGTCTGGGGAGGGGACAGGCCCATTGCTGGTGATGTAGGAGTGTGGGACACTGTGCTCTTACAAGGTCCCGGCACCCAGAGTCGGTTTTGCTGCTCCTTAGCATCACACCTAGAGTGGAGCTGAAGGGGACTTCCACCCTGTCTTCCCGTGGCAGGTCTGCATGCATTCAGGAAAGTTTTCACCTCAGGGGTGAGGGGATTTAGAAACCCTGCCTGGGACAGAAGTGTATCTGAGGGCACAGTATTGGCATGAGGAGCCAAAGGGAACCTGTTGCATCTTGAGTTAGCTGACAGCAAAGAAGAGGCAGACACAGAAGGGAAGACGGGTGAGAGCCAGGCATGGAGCACACCCAGCATGGCTCTCCTCACCCCCTAGGATTGCCTCCTGAAGAGAAGATGCTGCCACCAAAGGTTTCTTCTGCTTCCCCTCAGTGCAGCAGTGCCTCACAGGACAGGGAAGGAGAGAGGCTGTGTTCATGGGCTGATGGTCCCCGCCAGTGTAACTGCGACCCAGAAGGGAGAGGGGAATATTGAGGGAGAGCTGTGGAAAAAGTGTAGAAATCCAGTCATTCCTGCCCTTTCCATTGTAGACTCAGAAAAGGGCCATTAACTTGGAAGGCCAGAGCTGGCCTGCTTCTATCAAAAGCAGCAGGTTTCTGAATTCCTTGCTCCTTCTCATCCAAAAACTAAACCCCAAATACTTTAAGCCTGCTGGTTTGAGGGAGGCACAACCCTTGTTAATCTGCTGTCTGTCCCTACCGGGAACAATGACGTCCCTGGTACTGCAGGCTTCCCCTCTCCTGAGATTGGAAGTAGTGGATGGTGTCTGATGGTGCTGTCTGTCTGTCTGGTTGTCTGTCTGTCCTCACTGGTTGCAGCCTCTGCCACTTGTTCTGGGCACCTTTTCTGCTGGTCAGGATTTGCAGGTTTTCTACTGTTCCCTTTGGTGTTTGCTGCAAACAGCAGGTGGATGGATGCCTCCAGCAGCCAGTGAAAACCATGGGCTGCTGCTGGACAGGGTCCGGATAGGAAGTGGAAGGCACAGTGCAAGTAGTGGCCATCATGCTCCGTCATTGGCTGTTTCAGGGATGGTGGAGAGTGAGGGATTTTAAGTGAGAGGGTGAGTTTTTAGGACAGAATCTCAGACCTGCTAATTCCCTAAGGACAGCAATGATAAGATTGTATGGGCTTTATAGGTAAATACAAATGAGGAGCACCGTCCAACTATTCATGTCTAAAACATCTTTCCCACCGCTGTTCCTGTGGCTGCTGCCCACTGGTTTGCAAATATAGTTCCTTTATAGCAAGGGTTCACACAATATTGCAGCATGGGATGCTGTTATACAACAGTTCCCTATAATCCAGGACCTCGGCATCAACTTTCTCAATCAGCCTCCACTGCTAACACCTCGGCCTTTTGTGCAGTGGCAGATCGGCGAGTGTTTTGGAATACCAGTTTGCTGCTGTGTAAGTGTGTCAATTAGCAGAACAGTGTTGTACATTTTTCTAGAGTGCACTTTATGCCATAAAAACTGGGGATCATAGGAGCTATTCAGATGACCCGTAAGTATATATAGGAGTTAATAACACATAGTCAAAGGTGTTGGCCTTTTCTAAACTTTGCATAACAGTAGATTGGAAGACAGGATGTTTTCCACAGGGCTTTGAAACATTTGTTAAGTCAGAGATAAGCTTTTATGGTAATGCTGGGTCCCTCATATCGAGAAATTCACATATTGAGAAATTCACAACAGATCAAACAAAGCTAAAACTCTGGTAACAGAGCGATTAGACTTAAAATTCACCGTTGTTATCACTGCAGAACCATCACTTTGAGCTACCTACTGTGAATACTCTGTCCCTTCACAATGTATAAAAACAGACATTAATACATAGAAGGTAGAAAAGTGATGGGTAAATATGCCAAAGAAACTTTACAAACTATCTATTAAAATATAGTGTATAGTTTAATCAGCCTTGACTGTAAATTGCTATGTGAATTTGGTTTTGATAATGTCTTTAATATATATCAGTGGAAGACAATAATCAAGCTACTTTCACCTCAAGATTTCAGAAAAAATTTACTTGAAATTATAAGTACTTTATTATAAAAATAATTCATTTTGTTTGCAAACTGCACTGATTTTAAATAGCATTGGAATATTACAATAAATAGTTGACTCCTGCAAATAAATTTTAATAGTTGATTTAATTACCTGAAAATAAAAGGTCTTTTTTAATCTTAGTAGAGTTTTTGGTGTGTGTGTGCATGCTCTGGAAACTTTTTGAAACCTAACTTCCTCAATGAATACTTCTTTAAGTAACTGTCACCAGACACCATAAGCCAATATATTACCTGAGTGGAAAATTTCATTATCTGGGACCTAAATCAGAGAAGATCTCTTGAAGATCTAAAATCTTATTCCTTTTTTATAAACACTTCATAGAGAAAGAAGCTACAGAATAGTAGAGAAGAGGAAAAAAAGAAATAGAGTTAAAGGGATGGTTTGAGAATGGAGACTGAGAACCATATTGGAATATTAAATAAAACTAAAATTTATTGAGCATTTACCTCATGCTGGCCATTATCCTAAGTGGTTATTGACTCACATGCCAAATAGTTGAACTATGCTCAAGTTTACTATATGTATATTTGAATTCTCACAGCAGCCTGCATAGAAGGTAAGTTAGGTCACACGATCCTCTATTCTTCATCTTATACTCAGATTTCCAGTAATAACCTCAGCTGACTCACATGATGGCCAAGTCAGGATTCAAATCCAGATTTTTTTTTTCTAAATAACTTTTTAAAATTACAATTGACCTACAATGCAGACCTTTTATTCCAAATCCAAGTATGTTCCCACACACTACACTGTCCTACCAGAAAGAGGCTTGTATTTCATCTACCTTTCTTCTCTTTCCTTAGTGTCAGAACTGTGGTTTGGCAAAAGGTTAGGCTGATTCACAAGTTCAGCTGCTGATTCTAGGAGGGCCTGCAGCTTCACCCACACTCTATTTAATAGTTTTCCTGTGGATTGAGGGCAGGGGGATTGTCTCCAGTTAATAAAAAGCTTCATGCTATGGTAGAAAGACCGTTAACTTTGGATCCAAGCATTTTGGGGTTCTAGATCTAGTCCTGCCCCTTACTGTGTAAATGTAGGCAAGAAAATTAAACTGGGATTCCATGAGTTTCTATTTTTCTTATGAATCCTGCAATTTGTGGTGTGAATTGATTTATAAAGAATATTGACTTTGTACTTCTCCCTGTCTTTTTACAGGGAACTAAACACTAACTTTTCAAACATTCCTAATATCCATTTCCTTTGTGAGTGGAGAAAGAAAGTAGAAGGAGCAGAACTCTTTCACCTTTTTTACCCTCCAAGCAATTATGATAAGTGTGGCTTGAAATGTATCCATAAGCTCAATATGAGAGACCCCAATCAGCAACTGGGAAGAGAAGGAAAAGTTGACTAGGGCAGCTGGGGAGGGGTAAGGATAGACTTCCCATGTATGCAGGTATCCTGGTTTCCTTGGGTTTTGCAAAGATTTTTATATTGTACACCCCAAAATATTCTGTCATAATGCTGAGTCAGGATGGCTAAGAAGGAAAAGGAAAATGGCAATAGTAATGAGAGAAAATGACTGAACTCTGAGAAGGGGGCTACCTGTTCTGAGGAGATTCTGTGTTAAGTAGGGAACCACAAGAGGGGGAGAACTTACAACCTTTCCCTCAGAGTATGGTCTCCTTCACACCAGTGATGGATAGGGTTAAAGTTAGGGAAGGTTAACTATTTTCAACAAATACCATTTTCAACAAATACCTCTCTTAGTAAATGTGCATGCTCAGTACTGAGTTCTCAAATACTCCTGGAGAAAACAGAAAAGGGAAGCCTAAACAATGAAAGAGGTGAGGTGTTAAAGGGAATGGAGGGTAATAGACATAACCACTAGTTCACATTTTTGCCAACCTGTCTTGACTTTCTTTCAACTTGTGTTCCTTCTTAACCAAAACTGAGGGGGCACCATTGTTTAAGTAAATAGGTTACTGAATTAGAAGTAGAATATGGAAACCTGTGTGGGCTATATGTGCTGCTGCTGACTTGAATAGAAACACTACATCTTGCAAGTGTTATTTGCTCAGCTTACTAAATTTGGAGAACAATTTGTGTTCAATGTATATAGTAAGTTTCCTGGAAAGATGGCAAATATGGGAATTCCTGAAATAATATTGTTATTCTTCCATATGTGTGATATGTAGATGGACAGGTTTGTGTGCCATGGATTATATAGTCCATCATGATGCATTTCATTTTATCTTTATGGCCTATTTTATATTTCTAAGCAACTTTTTACATTTTGTCCTGTGATATGAGTTGGATGATTCCGAAAGTTGAAGTATGTTACTCTAGTTGTCAAGGCACATGGCAACTAGAGTGATAGAACCCAGGACCATGTACATGGACTCTAGGTCTTTAGTGCTCTTATAAGTCTTTTGAAAAGTGCATCAAACTGTGGGCATTATGATTGGTTTTCCTCTTCTGTTGGGGGAAAAGACTGCCATATCTGAGTACCTTTTGGTTACTTTACATATTTTACTCTGCCTGGTGCTTCCCTCCTGATGAGAAACCCATTTGTCAGTATTCTATTAGTTTTTTGAATATTAGTAAAATTCCCAGAACTAGCCAGGTACCTTCCTGACCCTTTGCTCATGATATTTGATCCTGGAGTCCAGAGAATAAAACTTAAAAGGAGCAAGAGAAGAATTTTGCATGGCTAAGTGGCATTTTCTATCCCTTTCCAAGTCCTCCTGCCTCCACTCTCTAGATCTGACCACAGGTGACTCATTAAACCCCCTATGCACCTGGGGCTTTTCTGATCTCCTTGCTGGTTTGCTCTAATACCTTAGCAATTTTCCATAATCCTCCACCATGAGGTTATCTATTCTCCCTACTATTGTTTTGAATTGTGAATTATATTTATTAGGTAGGCTACTTCTGACAAAGTATCATATCATATTCAATTTAACATTAATACCCTCATTTCAGGTATTAGAATTGGGTCAGGAATTGGGGCTGTTTGGGCAGAATAGAGAGCCCTCTGTTGTAGCCCAACATTGTAGCCCAATGTTGGCGTAGTTCTATGTTTTAATTGGTAGGTTTTAAAACTGTCACAGCAAACAGAGGTAAGCATCAGATAGTTGGATAGAGCAATGGACTAGACTCTGGCCTCCGTTTCTTTATGCGTAAAGTGAATTGTTAATGCTGCCCTCCTAACTTTATGAGGCTGTGTGGAAGAATCCCAAGATCATCTTTTCCTGTGATTATTACAGCTACTAGGGGTCCTGTGGAGATGAGTTCTTGTAGCAAAACCCATCCATCGTGTCATGCTAGCAATGCAGTGTGGCCAGGGCTGCACCTACCAGTGTGAGAATTTGGCAAGGAGACAAAAGATAAAATGAGTCCAGGATTTGATCTGAGGGTATTTTTACCTTCTTCCTTTCTCATTAAATAGCTCATAAATGTGTTTTAGCACAAAAAGCAATGTGGGCAAAATGATAACTTTTGAAATACCTAAAAGGCAACAATACTAATTCAAAAATGAGAAGAGAAATTGGCTTTGGGT
This sequence comes from Corynorhinus townsendii, assembly GCA_026230045.1. Lineage (NCBI taxonomy): Eukaryota > Metazoa > Chordata > Mammalia > Chiroptera > Vespertilionidae > Corynorhinus > Corynorhinus townsendii. The sequence continues at coordinate 67,449,791 of JAPDVU010000004.1, read as the reverse complement.
AATTTCCTCATCTCTTACTAGAAAAAAAAAATTTAGAGAAACATTCTGATAATTTTAGTGTCACTGAATTTAATAAATTATTCATTTTCAAAATTAGTTGGCCATATACTTGTGAGGTAGTAGTTTCTCTTTCATGTTACTTTAGTGTTAGATAATGTAATGGATTGTATGTGTTTAAGAATTTTTAGGATTTTTGTTCTGGATGTCTTAGGCTTTCTGTATATATATTTTCATACTCTTATATCAAGCTTATCTACACTTATTTTGATCTAGGACAGTTTTCTGTGGATGACAAGAGGGGAATATACTGCAGAATTTACCTTAGATATTCCTACCTCTGTTGCTATCTTGTGAAAATTTCCTGTACACATGAAACTTTATTCAAAGACAACATAGACTTGTGTAAAAGGAAAGTGAATGAACATGTTGGTTTGCCCAGGACAGTATCTGTTTATGCCTATTTCATGGTATAATTATGGATAGTACCTCTTTCTCTCAGTTTCAATCTGGATGATAAATTATATGGTTTTTCTCTTTATAAATTTTACTCTCCCTGACCCAAGTTATTCATTTGAAACTTCAGAAAAGCAATTAACAGTGATAATATATATTTTATCAATAACACAAACAAGTACACATAGAGTCTTGACACTCATTGTTTGGTAAGTGGAAAGGCTTTTGCAGAGAAGGAGGTGTTATCTTTGATGGAGCCTCAGTAAAATGCTACCTTTTATGGCAAAGTAAAATTTCAAAACATTTTTCAAGTAACAGTAGCTCTGAATTACAACTGCCTACAGGACTCTCTTTGGGAAAATTCTCCTTTGGGCCTTGCAAAAAAGCAGCCTGCACTTGGGAGAAGACATTCAAATAGATTTTTACAATGTAGTATTTTGATAATTCCTCCTAAGTTTAGATAGTAAAATAAGTTAATGTTATAGAAAGTGATTTTGTGCAATTTGAAAGTAATTAATGTGCTCAATTAGATAATAGTTCCTTTAAAGAACCATAATGAGCCAAACAGATATCTTTGTGTGATATAAAGGGTAATATCTTGCTAATGATTTATATATTATTAGTGTACACATTTCCCCAGTGTTATGTCAGGTAATTATTGTCTCTATTTACATAGAGAAGGTATATGAATTGAAAACCAATTAAGGTGTCTGTACTGTCATATAAACGTCTCACACAGTTTAGCTATTTTTAATGGGCTCTCATGCATGGTATGCATATTTACTAAAGGGAACTGCTACAGTAGTAGTTATTGATGAAGTTTTCTGGATATATTTGTTAGACTTTATGTAGCATATTTAATTAGCTCCCAACTCTCTGTGCTCAAAGCATTCTGATTGATATTTGAGAAGTGTTCGTACTCTCAAGAATATCCAGTTATTTTAAAGTTGTAAGTAATCAGTGCACAAGCCTCATGTGCCCCATTATTGTTTTTACCACTTAAATATAGCTCTTAACAAATACAAGGAGAAGGTTTTTATTCACGTGGCTAGTTGTTTTGTTTTTGATCTATGGTGTTCACATTTTAGAAAACTAGGCAGATGATGTCTGAAATATCTAAGGAATATATGAATCAATGTATCAGGTTTCTTCAAATATATGTCCACATACAGGCATTCTAGTCATGTCAGAAAGATTACTTAGTGTATTGGTAGAAATAGATGAAAACAAAAGTAAAGTTAATCGAATGGCTTTTCCTTTTATATTTCACACAGCTTAGCAGCTTTATCTTCCTTAGCTAGCTCTGTCTTGTAATATATTATGGCTTAAGTCTTCTTACCTAACCCTTCTTTTATGGGGGAGGGGGGAATGGATATATTTTACAACCTGGTATCTGAAATAAAGGGATGTTGAAATGAGCCGGCTCATTTATTTTGGATATTAAAATTTGGATAAGGGTAAAAATTGTACAGAGGAGATTCTATTTTGACACTCCTCATGATCATCATGAAAATTTTCATAAAAACATAATTTGAGAAAAATCAAGTTTCTTTTAATTAAGCTAGATATTTCAGTTTATAGAAGTCTATGTACCCTAAGCTAAATCTAATCACCTAATATATAGCAACCTGCAGTAAAACTTGATACTAGTCTGAAAAAGATACTGTTATCTGAGTATTGTTCCAGACACATTTTTTAGAAAGGGATAGCGTGATGTTTGAAGCTCCATAGGTCTAAGCTGTAATAGTCACTATTGAGTAGAACTATGATTGCTAATTAGTCAGGTGACTATTTAGCCCTATCTTCCATAAAGGCAGCACAGTTTAAGACTCTTGGAGAAACACATACAATAAAGCAAAACAGAACAAAGCAAAGTGAAAACACAGTCCCAGGCCACAAGGAGCAGATAATTTATATGGAAAGGTAGTGCAAATTTTAAAAAATGACATGTAATTTCCTACATGTCCCTATTCAATCTTCTCTTGACTCTCAAATGTTGGCCTTCCCGTTGGTCTACTCTCAACCATCTAGTCCTCCCATTTTATGTGCAGTATCTGGTCAATCTTAAGCATACTCTTGGCTTTAGTCATATGTTAAATGATTCCTAAATCTATATTATTACATTAGAATATTCTTCCAAATTTTAGATTGATGTACTTAACCACCTGCTAAATATCTCTACCTGGATTTTTCATAGGCACTTCAGACTGATTGTGACCCATCATAAATTTCTTAACATTCTGCCTAAACATGATGCTTTTCTGTAATCCCTGTCATTATGGTAGCATCCCCATTGCAGCTCCTTATTCAGCCACCATCAAATCCTGCAGATTTTTCTCTCCTTGGAATACTTTGGATTTCTCATTTATTTTCCAATTCCATTGCCTTTACCTTAATGTTGACACTCATCACGACTCACCTGGCTGCCTGCAATAACCACCTAATTAATTTCCTTGCCACCAGTCAGGGTTCCTCCCACCTGAGGTTCACATTGAGGTCAGAGGAATCTTTCTAAAATTCATCTGACTATGTCCCACCAGGAAGACCCCTTTGCTTCCAGAGTAAAGTTTAAACTTCTTAATCTGCACCTTGCTCACTACCTCCTTTCACTGGTCTGTGCACAGCCTTACTGCACTAGTTCTCAAGGTATCATTGCTGCTTCACAGCCTGGTGACTCTGCTTGTGTTTTTCTCTCTGCCAGGAATTTCCTTCTTAATCTACCTAATTTTTATCTAACATTTCAAATTCACTTGGGACACCTCTTCTCAAATTTCCCAGATTAATTTTAATATTTGTCCTCGGTGCACATTTCTGTCATACATTTTTCATGTGACAGTCTCACCTGAGTACAGCATAAGCGGGATCATTCTTATTTGTATCCCTCATATAAGCATGGGCCTGGCATGCAATAGGTGCCTGAAGTCTTAAAACTGTGTATAAATGAATGGATGTAGAGGATGTGGAGTGGAGGAATCACCTGAGGCTGCTGGATGGATTAGTAAAGTATGAGTAGGTGGATGGAGTGGGAAGGTTATTCTAACCATGGGAATTCTAACAGCAAATTCTGAAAGCAGAAAATAAGCTGAGTGTTTTTGACTGTTGAAAGAACCAGGTTGGCCAGAACTTATGAGGAGAATCTACTACATACTGGATATTACAAGGTTAAATTGAAATACAGTTTTCAGATGGTCTACTTTACTCTTAATTTATCATTCATATATTTTTGAAGGACATCGTTCTTGTAGTGTTTGAATGTCATTGTGGGAAGATATAAATAGTACATTTAAAAAGTAATCTTCTAGACAGATATGCTTAATGGAAACATTTCCTTTGAATTAAAGCATCACTAACTACAGTAACAGTATAAAGTATAATATATGTTCTCTGATTTAATAGTTAGAATTAGATCAGATGCACATGGCTTTACATAAAGTGTTGTCCTCACTGTATTTTTAATTTTTAAAAAATGCCTTTCAGTTAAGTCATCTCATAGACTTAAACTCCTTGAGAGCAGACATCTTCTCTTATCATCTTTGTATTTTTGTTGCATCCCCCTATAGCTGATGCCTACTAGGGCCTCAATAAGTGCTCGTTGAATTAAAATCACACAGTCTGTAAGTCAGGACACAAAAGCGCTGGTCTTTGACATAATATAGCTGAACTGAATTGAGGTTTAAGTGGGAGCTGAGAGGTCGTTTAGTCCCATGCTGGCAAATAGAGCACAGGCAACTTCCTACAGCAGCATCCCTGGTAGATGTTGAAGACCTCAGATCATAAGAATTGGCAATCAAACAGAAACATTAATCACTGAAGATTTATTGCAACTTCACTTCTTTTTAATCCTCATTCCAAGATATGTGAGGATGTGGTTTTTTTTAAAAAAATTGATTTTAGAGAGAAAAGGAGAGGGAGTGGGAGAGAGAGAGAAGCATTAATGTGAGAGAGAAACATTGATCAGTTGCCTCCCACATGCACCCTGATGGAATCAGACCTATAACCCCAGAATGTGCCTTGACCGGGAATGGAACCGGAGACCTTTTGATGCACGGGGTGACATTTAACCAACTGAGCCACACTGGCCAGGGCCCAGCTTCATTTTTAAGAAGAGAAAACTGAGGCCCCGAGAATCTTTCAGGTTTTCATTATTAAGTAGTGAGACAACTAGATATTAGACTTCGGGTCTTTTTCTCGTGGTCCAGTGTTTTTTAATACTGTCACACTCTCTCCACATGGTTTCTGTTAATCATCAAAGTCAAACAATTTGTTTATTTTTTTTCAAAATTGGTTTGATTTACCTGCTCTATAGGACTATATCCTGTTGTAGAAAACTCCCAGGGAACCTCTAATTACTTTGTTGATTTTGAATTTGGTTATAGTGAGTATCAGTCTAAAAGAGTGGATGATTGCCAGAAACTAAGAAATATTTTATTTAAAGATTGTTTTTGCAATGATATTTGTTGTAATTATATTTAAGCTATATCAATACTTCTTAATTGTGATTATTTTATTTTAAATTTTAATACTTCCCTGAAAGGTGTAGTGTTTTTAATATGCAATAATTTATTTATGATTTCAAATAACTTTTCCTACGATGTTTTTTATGTACATATTAAAATTATGTTTTGTTTTTCACTTAGAAAAGCCAATTGGTTTTGGTTAACTGTGAGGAGAAGAGTTTTCTTTGATTCTCCCTCATTTGGAGCTTTGGCTTTAGCTAGACTGTTGGTCAATGACCCAAAGAAAGAATTAGTGGAATGGGAAGGAAATGCAAACTCACATAAACATCCATGAGCATTCACATCTCACCCATGTTTCTGCATGTATAAATTTTCACATCCACATATCTGAAAACTTAAAACATTCTTTCTATAAAGTTTTTTAAGGAAGTTAGTTTTATTTCATTTACAGAATTTGCATGATCTAGACATGCCTCACATTAGTTTTCTGTAACCGTGGCCCTATCTATAAATTTGCCCCAGTTGCATTCTGGAAGAATCCTACATCCATATAATCCCACACTGGCCATTGCTGATTGGACTAAAGATGGACACATGACCCAAGTACAGATGATTCATTGACTGGCCAAGAACTAATGAGATTCCCTTTCAAATTGAAAATAAGCATTCAGAGGGTCAGGAAAACTAATGATACCCATTCATTTTTTTTCTTGAAACAAAAGTGGATTTATGAGGTGCCAGGCCTTGTGCTGAAATTAATAGAACATCTATCCCCTGCCCTTTGTAGAAGGAGATATATTTTATTTAAAGTAAAGTTAAACTCTTTGACGAATACAGGAAATATATAATATTTTTATAAGAAAATATAAACTAGGAATTTTGACTAAGATCAGGCTGGCCAGGGATGGCTCTCCATAGATGACAGAGAAAACTAAACTAAGACCTGAGGATGAGTAGAAGTTAATTTGGAAAATAGGGAATAAAGACCTAGTAGGCAGGAGGAACAGAGAGTCTCTGGTGAGAGGGAGAATGGTGATTCTGAAGAAGTGGAAGAAAGCCAGTATTGTGGAAGAGGAGAAAGTCCAGAGGAAGGTGGTTTGAGAGGAATTTAGAGAGGTAGGCAGAATCCTGACAATGTGGAGATTTCCCAAGTCATGGTATATAATTTTAACTTTATCTGAAGAATCAAAGGATTTTGAAGAAAGATATTATATAATCTTATTAGTATTTTATAAAGGTTATTCTGGCTATGGTATGGAGAACCAATTGCTGAAGACCTAAGGCATGTATGTGTATAGAACAGCTGGGAGGCTATTACAGAAGTCTAAGTGAGAGATATTAGAAGCAAGGACTTTGGTGGTGATGGCAAAATGTTTTATTTGAAAGATATTTGGGAATCAAAGGCCACCTTTTTAAAAATTTTAACCTTTACCCAAGGATATGTTTCCACTGGTTTTAGATAGGAAGGAAGAGAGAGAGAAAAACATCTATATGAGAGAGAAACATCAATCGGTTGCTTCCCATAGGTGCCCTGACCTGGGATTGAACTGGAACCTAGATATGTGCCTTGACTGGGAATTGAACCTGCAACGTTTTGGTGTATGGGAAGATGCTCCAACCAACTCAGCCATCCAACCAGGCCAAAAGCCACCTCTTTTAAAATGGAATATATATGAGTTGATGTTTGACTTGTGCCACCAGGTTTGGGCAGTATCTGGAAAAATGGAAGAGAGATCCTGATCCTAAGTTTAGTTTTTGTTCTGTGGCTTTTGTAGGTATAGGACAGGATGTAATTTTATGAGTTATCTATAAACAGGTGACAATGAAGTTGCAGGTTAGGATGAGTGACTAGATTCAGAGGAGAAAGCCTAGGAATGAGCTTTAAGAAAACTTTACTTATAAAAGTTGAAAGAAGACAGTGATCTTGTGAAGACATTAAAGAAGAAAGGTAGGATAACACCAAGAAACCCTTGTTATACCAAATAAAAGGAAAGAGTATTTTTATCTCACTAGGATGATTAAAAAAAAAAAAGGACTGGCAACATCAAATGTTGGTGAAGGTAACGAGCAACTAGAATTCGTATACATTGTTGGAGCAAAGTATGGGTCAGCTATTTTAGAAAACTGTTTAAAAGTTAAATGTGCATCTATATTATTCTTTAGAAACTTGATATGTAGAGATTTTTAGAAGAAAAACGAAAGCATGTATTTACAAAAACTCTTATATTATACGAGACTGTTCATATAATAGCCTTGAACTGGAAATGACTGTGGTATATTCATCCGTTGAAAAATCTATCCAGCAATAAAGAAGAATAAACTTCTGGTACATAAATAATATAGAGGAATCTCAAAATCATCATGCTGAATAAAAAGAGTCAGACACAAATAGTGTAGACCTTATGATTCTATTTACATAAAGCTCTAGGCAAAGCTAATCCATGGTGCTATAAATCACATTGGTGGTCTCTTTTATAGTATTAGGGGTGAGGGGTTGACAGAAAATGGATGAGGCAATTTTCTGGAGGGATAGAAGTGGTCTATATTTTGATAGGGATGTGTATTATACATGTTATGCATTTGTCAGATTGATCAAATTGTACACTTAAGATCTGTGCATTTCACTGTGTGTAAATAATACCTGAATTAATAAAAAGGGTATTCTGCTGAAACATCAAATACAGTGAGGACTGATAAATAGCTCTTGAATTCAGTAGCAAGTGGATCATTGGTGACTTTAGAAAAAGGTTTTTCTATGAAGTAATGGGGCCCAAGCTAGATTGGGATGGTTAGAGTGAGGGGTAGGTGAATATAAATATATGTAGTTTGAGGGGTAGGTGAATATAAACCTATGTAGTTTATACAGGCAAATCTTTCAGGAAGTTTGGGAAGAGAGATATGAAGGGAATACCTGGAGGGAATTGAGGGGACTCTTTTAAGTAGAATTTAATTGTGGGTCCATAGAGGGCCTTTTTAAATTTGCATTTTAGTAGAATAAATATAAGGATGTTTAAAGGTTGAGGGAAAGAATTCAGTGAACAAGATGGTTTAAATAAAAGAGAAAATATATAAGCTTGTGATTAGAATGATGAGGAACCAAATATCTTATGGTTTGTTTGTTTTTATCTGTGAAGTAGGATTTAAGTCATCTTCTGAGATTGATAGGAGTAAGAGGTTTGAGGATGAGGAAGGAAGTTTGAGATTTTTGAGGTGGAAAGCAGAAGTGTGGATTTACCAGAGAAAGAAATGATACTGCCCTACAGAGGAAGGTATGTTGGGCCATGTGCAAGATGAGTCAACAGAGAGGGAGAGACTGACAAAGACATGCAGAGAATAGAGGCCATTTGGACCCTGAGACACCAAGAGAAGAGTCTTGATCCTGATCTGCAGGCTGAGTCACTGTGAGGCTGGCTGTACACTTTGCTGTGTAACTTTATGAGCTAGCTTGAGTAGGTTTCTGTTGTTTCTTTTTCTGACCAAAAGACAGCCCTGATTAGGACTTTGTAGTTTTTTCCCCCCATACATTATATAGGTATTATCTAGTCTGCATCTTGAGTTTTCATCTTCAGAAAATGAGAATATTTTTTAAAAATGTTTTTATTGATTTCAGAGAGAAGAAGGAAGAGGGAGATAGAAACATCAATGATGAGAGAGAATCATTGATTGGCTGCCTCCTGCATGCCCTACACTGGGGATCGAGCTGGCAACCTAGGAATGTGCCCTGATCAGGAGTTGAACCAGGGACCTCTGGGTTTATGGGCTGATGCTCAGCCACTGAGCCACAACAGCTGGGCAAGAGATAATATTTTTAAATCAATAATGGGTACATTTATTCTTATGTTATGTCATGCATATGCATGCATGTATGTATATACAGTATATGTATACACACACAAACAAATGAAATCCTCATAAATGATCACTCTGTTATCAAGGTAAATTGTCCTCCCTTTTTTCTATATACATCTTATCAGTCCATGCTTTTGTCTTCTGTCCCAGGATACCCCTTTTTATTTTAGCTTGAAAGCATTTGGGGATACAGAATAAGGAGTGACATGGTTTGCTTCTGAGCCTTTACCATGAGGGACAGTTTGGGACATACAATGTGATAGGAAAAGCTCTGACCACTCTGGAGTGACTTGTTTTCCATCCTCTGGCTGTACAGTAATTTAGATTTGTAGGTCAGGTTCCCCAGAAGCAGACTCTCAGATGGAGACTGTTGTACAAGAGGGTTTTAGAGAGTGTTTTCAAGACTAACATCTGAGTGGGAAGAGAAGTGGAGAGGTTGCAAAGTGGGAGAAGTTGGGCTGCATAGCTAGTACAACAAGGCCTGAGTCAGCCCTTTGGGAGCTATGAAACTAGTTGTAATGGTCTTGCATTGAAGAGGCATTAGATTCATGCTGCCTGGGGAATGGGACCTGGCCTTGGGAGAGGTGACTCTCTTTAGCAGATTGCAGTTTCAAAGGGAATGTTGACAGCTAAGAGCAACCTTGACACGTGGCAGAGGAAGTTGCCCAGTCTTAAACGGGGCATCTGGGCAGCTTAGTATAGTATCTACTTAATAATTTTAGCTGAAAATCAGACTAAGAAATTTGGAAAAGTTAAATATTTCTTAACTGCCAAAAATTAAAGGAAGCCAATAGGATGAGGATAAACTCAAGTTATGAACAAATTTGAACCTTCAAATCAATTGTTAAGTGTGTCTGGCTTGTAGACCTTTTTTGGGGGTTAACAATATTACCTAAATCCTAAATTATAACTCTGTCTGTAGAACACTTGTAAATGCCTATGAGGCAATAAATAAGATTTGTGGAGGATAGTGACATAACTTGGAAACTGATTTTTTTTTCCCCTACAAGTAATTGGAAAGGTATCCTTTCATGAAACCTTTAGCTCTATATCGTCCTACCAATTTTTTTGTAAATAAGACAATCTACTGGGAATTTCAAAGGAGATTGAAGATATGCAATAATGGGATTTTAATTCAATGACATATGTTTGGAAAATCCCCTCTTCCCATTTAGGCCATTGTTCCCAATAAAATTCTTACCTCTTTTCTTAGCATGTGTGCCTTGAGTAAGTACTAAACTCTGAGACTCCTTCTTATATAGGAAAATAGAGCCATCTATACTAATAAAAGGGTAATATGCTAATTTGAGCAGATGTCTTCTGGATGTCCATCTAGATGTCCATCCGGACAAAGCCACAGCAGCTGCAAGGGCTTAAGGCCGGTGCAGTGCGAGAGGGGTGGGCTGTGGCTCAGGCAGCCACTGCAATTGCAAGGGCCTGGGCTCAGGCAGCTGTGGAGGCTGGCAGTGACAGCAGCAGTGGGGTGATGGGGGCGGCACCTTCCCCTGATTGGCCAGGTCGCCTCCTGCAGAGGGAGGCCAGACTGCAGCTTAGGCTGGGGGTGAGGCAGGCAGGCAGGTGAGCGGTTAGGAGCCAGCGGTCCTGTATTATGTGAGGGATGTCCGACTGCCAGTTTAGGCCCGATCTCTATAACTGCCAGTCGGACATCTCCTGAGGGGTTCCAGATTGAAGAGGGTACAGGCCAGGCTGAGGGATTCCCTCCCCCCCCCCCACCATGCATGAATTTTGTGCACCGGCCCTCTAGTAATTTATAAGAGATCTATTCAGTGTTCAGGCTAAATATTCCTGTTACATAAAACATTTATTTTTCAGAAAAAGTTAACATAATCAACTTGCAAATTTTTGTGGCTTACCATAATAACATTTTATTTCCTACTTGAACAGTTCCATGTGGGTTGGGTGGCCCTCTTCCATCTGGAAGTAGTTTTCTCTGGAACATGTGGCCATAGCCAGTAAAGAGAAGGATAGAGGAGGTAGAATCAACATTCATCACTACTGCTCTTGGACCACTGGCCAGGCCCAAGCAACCACAGGAGAGGATGGGAAATATAGGAGAGCACAGGGGATATTTTGTGAGCAATTTGAAATAATTTAAAAGTAAATATTTTATTAAGATATTTGTTTCCATAAGGGAGCTAATTTACTTTTCTTGATATAGTATTCATTAACTTGATAGAAATCAGTATTTAGACTCATGGAATTTGAGTCAAAGGGGCTTTAACATTCAGACCAGTATTTTACACACGATGGTGTAGTTATATTTCAGAGGGCTGGAGAGTAATATTAATTGGGTAAAAAGAAGTCTTAGTACCAGGGCCTAGGCATCTAGGTGCTAAATTGCTGCTACTGTCTTTATCTGTTTTATATTTTGTGATTTGGGGATCTTACTGAGAAAAAAGAGTTCTGCAGCAGAAGGAAATATCTGAAAATTACTCCAACTGTCCCATTACCTTCCTTTTATAGCTATAGAGGTTTAGTCATCCATTTAACCAATACTTTGGAGCCCCTGTTATATAGCAGGCCCTGAGTTAGACTTTAGGAATGGAGGCCCTGTCCTACTAAAGCCTAGAGTGTGCCTTGGAGCTCCTGTGACTTCCAGCATCAGAATAAGATCTAGAATTTATTTCCCTAACTCTTAGTCTTACTTGGAATGACAATAAGATTGTTAACTGAGATTATTCTGAAGACCTGTAGAAAACCCTTTGAGGAAATGGCTGGCTAGGGAGTGTCTACACTTCCTAGGAAGAATGACTTATATCTTGGAGAAAGAACACTAACCTTGTTGAAGTTATTTTAAGTCCAAAATACAGGCATTGTTTGGATTTCCCTTCTTTCTCACTCCTACCATCTATTTGGCCAACACATTCTCCTCTCAGAGTACAGCATGTTTCCTTTATGACAAACTATTATCATCAACAACTAACATTTGCTTCTTTAGCAAAAAGTGCTCATATGCATACTTCTTGCTTATTCTTACTGTGACTCTATGAAGTCAGTAAGAGGATTATTACTACTATTCCAACTTACATAAAAGAAAATAGAGAAAAAATTACCTAGGTCAAGAGGCAAAGAAGCATTGAACAGACTGTCAAACTACATTGGGAAGACAGGGGAGGTTGGGCAAGGGGGGCTGTAAGAGACCAACCGAAGGACTTGTACGCATGCATATAAGCACAACCAATGGATACAATACACTGGGGCGGGGGGGAGGGCAGGCAGGTGAAGGCATGTACTGGGGGGTAGGGGAGGTCGGGGGGAGGTCAATGGGGAAAAAAAAAAGGAGACATATGTACTACTATTTGTAATACTTAAAACAATAAAAAAAACACAAAAAAACAAAACAAAACAAAAAAAAGATTACACAGTACAAGTATTAAATGCTCTAATGGGACTGGTAGGTAAAGTTAATTATTATTACAACAAGATACTAAATTCAGGTAATAAACAAGTGTTTCTCTAATGTGCACTCTTGCCATTACTAGTAGTAATGATTATTATGGGAATGCTGGGAAGAGAGTGCCTGAGTGTGTGGATTTCAGAATCAAAGAAGCCTGGGTTGGAATCTGGGGCTCCACCTCTTACTGTGTGAGTTTGATGAAGTTGTTTATTTCTCCACCTGTATCATCTGTGAAACAGGAATGGGTGGGAGGAGTAGACTAGATGACAATGGTTATGTAATGCATTTGGCACAACTCTTCATACATGGACAGTATTAACAACTTTTGGCTATAATTATTGTTATTTTGTGGTAGTCTACATTTAAGTAATACTATGCACCCTGTATTCACATGTTGTTGAATATAAAAACAGCTGCAACTACAATGGGTGAGCACTGTATCAGCCCTAAAGTACAGCACTCACTGTGTCAATACTATAAAAAGGAGTTTTGAATCTCAGTTGGAGCTTTAGTCCTGGCATTGTGCTAAGCAGAAAACTCCTATTCATTGTAGTGATTTTAGCACAATGCTGTTACCTGAGCTTTAGGAACACACAGAAGTTGGATGCTTTTTTCTGTCAAACTTGGGTAATACCCCTTATTTTAGAAGCACATTGGAATAGGTTTACCTGGCATTAAGCTTATAGATTTAATTCTTCACATTTGTTGTTTTACTAAGGAGACACATTTTGACCAACCTATTTAATTTTATAATCTCAGATGAATGAATAGGGATTTACATACATAATTCATGTGGTGTGTACTCAATGGGAAAGATTATACCCTATCTTGAATTTTAGCATGTAGGAATACTGCTAACTGGAAATACTCTCTTTGTACAGGGTGCCTTATTTAAAAAAGTGAACAGATTTTGACATTGAATCAATGACATTCCTGAGTAAATACTCATAATAATTGCTGGATAAATCTTAAAAGATGATCTTTAAAAATATTGTTTAAATGTAAGGCTAGTGTGGACTTATACCGGTGAATAGTTGACATGAGTGATGAGGATGATTTTCCAGTATTTTGAAAAGACACATGTATCACAGTTCAGCACCTTTGCTGGGATTAAGGTGTAATGAAGTTATAAAAAAATAAAGGTATAATAGAAACATTTAGCCATCACTACCAAGTTCTAGCTCAAACATGTTTGCCCCATTTTACCACATATATTAACATGCCTGCTTTTAGTTCATGAGAAAATCAATTGTATATAAGAAAGACCTGCCTGGCTGGCATGGCTCAGTTTTTGAGTGTCGACCTATGAACCAGGAGGTCACGGTTTGATTCCCAGTTAGGGCATATACCTGGATTGTGGGCTTGCTTCCCAGTGTGGGGCCTGAAGCAGGCAGCTGATTGATAATTCTCTCTCATCATTGATGTTTCTATTTCTCTTTTCCTCTCCCTGCCTCTCTGAAATCAATAAAAATATATTAAAAAAAAAGAAAGGCCTGTGTTTTGTAGGTGAAAGTCTGATAATTTGGATCTATATTACATAGCATTTAATGCCAAATTTCTAAAAGATAAAGTTTGCTCCAGAATTTTCTCTATTCTTAATTAGGCAAATGCATTAGAGAGATCAGTGTAACTGAGAATCAGTCCTTAATTTTGTTTTTTGTTGTTTTTTTTTCAAATGTGAAATTAAGAGGCTGATGCATTTGCCTTTATCATAGCTGGCTTTGGTAAATTTTTCACACCACATGTTTGATAAGAGGGCTTGGTGATATGAAAGGTGAACAGTTTTCTTTCCTTTTACCCTGGGTTCAAATGGGACTAGTGTTTCTCCCACCCTCCCTCCCAATACCTCCTCCAGAGAAGCCACTTTTTTATTTTTAGCTTCTGTTTTTATTTCTTTGGGGAAGAAATGATGGTAGTTAGGGCAGAAATTTAGGCACTGTGTCTTCTTTCTTCCCTTCTTTGCTTGTACTTCTCTTCATTACAGGAGACAGAAACATGAGAGCCTCAATGGGGAATTTTCCCAGAAGAGAGAAGATGAAGCATCCATTCCTCTCTAATGCCAGTCATTTCCAGGGAGAAGTGATTTTTCTTGTTTGACCCTTGGGCTCTTCCTTGCTGGGCAAATCTGCCTCTTTGTGCTTTCCCTCAGAGCTTCTGGAAGGAAGACTTGGAGGAGAGGATCTGGGCAGATAGGAGGGAGACACTGTTCCTATGAGCTTCCTCTTGTTTGATCTCTCCCGGGAGAGACAGCCTCTCTGGGAGACAGCATCTCCAAATACACGGGTGGCTACAGAGGGTGTTTAATTTACTTGTAGGCTCTGAGGGGTCACAGACCAAACAGAAACTGTAGAACTGTGCATTTAGAAACAAAGAAGATGCTGTGCTAGCTGCACAGCCATTGGTGAAGTTTGAGCACCCCCTATTATTTTCCCTTCAGCATGATGTTACAATATGTTTTGTTCAAGCCTAAATGAACCTTTTCATCTGGTAATTAACATTTTACAGTGTTTTTCCTACCACCATATATTTTTGTTTAGAAAATTAAGACCCAGAGCCAAAGGCAATGAGTAAAATGTTTGTTTTGTAAAGGGTATATATTTAAACCCATAAGAGATGATTAGAGGGTAAAATGAGAATGTTAAAAATCATTTAACCAAGGGGTAGGGATGGAGGCTGGTAAGGGGATAAGTGGTAATGGACAGAGGCTTGGCTTGGGGTTGTGAGCACAATAGTGTTCAGATAATGTGTTATAGAGTGGTGCACCCGAGGCCTGTATAATTTTAACTAGTTCCACCCTAATAAATTCAATAAAAAGAAAATACAAAAAACAGTTTAATCTCAATTTCCTTGATTTCACCATATATCAATATTTTGATTCAACTATCTTTGTGGTTTATTTCACACTTATATATTTTTAAAATCTTTCTGGAATTGTCTTTTACACATATTAAGTAATAGATACAACCATTGAGTGAGTTTGGAGACATACCTTTCATGGCATGCATTTTGATATACATGAAGAGTTTATGAAATCTGTAGAGTAATTGACATCCCAATCACAAGTTATCTTAGGGATATTTGGATTCTGGTCTTGATTCTACTTTCTGTAATCTAACTCTCTAGGGTTTCCGAGTTTTCAAGAATGTTGAATTCATTTTAATTAATTAATTGCTTAATTAAAATAGTGTTTGGGCTCTGGCTTGCTTCAGGAAATACAGAGGTGCATTGAAATTAACAACAATTATGTGACTCTGTAAGTTAGTGCCGAGCTTATTAAACTTTCAGGAAGCTCTGTTTCTTATGTACATGTCAAAGCTAGTTTTTAATTTATCTGAAGTAGCTTGTAATTGTTGGTAATGCTGATAATAAAATTTATACTGTTTGGATCAGAAAAAATAAATTAGTGTAGACTCAGCCAGTGATTAAATGTAATTTAGACTCTAAGATGTCTTTCCTGGCACTCCCTACATTGTAGATGCTATGTTTTCTGCCCTCCTCTCAGAGAATACAAAAGCAGCCTGGTGAGGAGTCAGCCCACCTCTTTCTCATGCTGATTATTTGCTCCGACTGCGACTGCGTGGTCAGAGGATTTCAGCCTCACTGTCCAGGTCTCTGTTGAGAGATCTAAACTGCAGCAGGGAAGAGTGAATTTACACCTGGTAAAGAACTTTTTAGTAGGAAGGCTATGAAAATCCGGCAGAGAGGCATTTCTCTGCACACGCTATTTGCTTGATCAGGAGAAAATTAAAAATAAAAATTAAAAATAACTGCCCATTTGATAGACTGTTAGCTAAGCTGACAGACTAAGGCTTAAGGGAAAATATGAACACTGCATATTTTTACTAGTAAAATACATAATTTTAGAAGGATGGAGTAAAAAGTAAAATAAAGCTTTCATTCAGTGTATTTGTGGAAGCTTTGGAACACAGTGAAATATTGCACATTTTTGGACTGGACATATTTTAGTCAATATGCTAGCTGTAAGATCCCTGAGCTGACCACAGGGTCTGGCATCATCTCTGGTAGCCAGTTGGTACACAATGTCCAGTCTGTGAATACACACTGGGCCACATTATGCTTACCAAACTCAGAATACTTACGATGATTTTTTAACTGGGCATGAAGTCTCATATTCTGTATTGATAATATACAATTATCAATGTTATATAGTTTTCCTGTGTGTTTGTAATTTTTATACATATTTTTAAGACTGTCAAGTGAAGTATTTATATTTATTAGGGTCATGCTGGCAAAATTCAACTAAATGCTGTCTTCTGCCACTCTAAATTATCACCCAAATTTTATGACTTGAACTCATTCTTTCTTGCTCACTTTTTCAGTCTTATCAAGGTACTAACACCTCCGTTGTGTTCTGGGCTCCAAGTTTGCTTTCAGAGATACTTTATATATGTTTTTATATATGAAACACACAATGTTATTTTTGGATTCCCTTTACATACCTAGGTACTCTGTGCCTAGGTAGAGTGCAGACACATGAAGCAAAGGGAGTTAGTTAGGATTATTTCTAAGTGAATTCGAAAGTTTGCCCTAGGCCTAAGGTTAAATACATTTCCACTATCCTTTGGTCTAATAAACAGCAAAGAACTTGGGGAGAACTAGCAGCTCCAAAGGATGAGCTGAGTGTGTCAGTCTGACTCTAGGAGGATGACTAGATTGGAAGAGAATGCAAGGAGAGCAGGGTTAGAATTTTTCACTAAATCTCTGCAAGGGTAAAGATGACAGTGGAATCCAATATAATTTGGGCCTTAGGCTCTAAAACAGGGTGAGGAACCTTTTTTTCTGCCAAGGACAATTTGGATATTTACAACATCATTCATGGGCCATACAAAATTATCAACTTAAAAATTAGCCTGCTATATTTGGTCAAACACTTAATTAAGTCATCCCTAATACCTTTGCGGGCCTTATACAGCCTGTGGCCCGGACATTCCCCTGCTCTACAGGTAGTATAATAGGTAAGGTAAAATTTGAGTATTATTAAAATTACTTTTGGAAACTCCTTTGAAAGGGCCATAGTGAAGACAAACACATCATCTCTGTCATGTCTCACACAGGCAGTGTACCTGCTGGCATTGGAGGAGGCAACTCTGTTGAGCACCAGATTAAGTAGTTGTCTTGTATTTAAAGGTCCATGTTGGATAAAAAGATGTGTCTTTGTGTCATTGAATTCATAGGATACTAGAGTCTCACTCATGGAGAGGTCTTCTGTGGCTGAGAGTCATATAGGAACTGAGACTGCCCTTGGGTGGAAGATTCCCATGGTCACTCAGGGGAAATGCTATAGAAAGAATTGGAATGGTGAATGGATTTCTGTTCACAATTTAAACCGTTTTCTTATTTATCTCTGTCATATGCGTATGGTTAAATTCTTATAAGTTAAATGCTTGCATGATGTAAATGCACTATTTTTGTGGCCAACTGGCAAAAGCAAAGGAAAGAAGCTTCCCCTAGATTCTCATATTCTGTTTCTTGGGTGATTTAAATATCCACTGGAAATAAAAATATCCACTGTTAATGATTTCTCTCTTCTAGATACATTACTTTTACAAAAATAGGCTAAACTTGTTCTCACAGAATTTCATTCACCATAGCTTTGAAACATGCAAAACTTTAAAAATTTTTTCATCCTTAAATGTGGAGGATTAAAGGGCACTTATTTGTCAAAAACCTGTAGGTGCTTACAAAGTAGAAGACACCATCTGGCCCTGGTGCATTGATACACAGTGAGGAACATATGTTGCAGGCCTTTATAGGACTTCCATTTGGATTTGGCCTTAGTATTTCTCTTATAGTTGATATTTCTTAAATTTGACTCCATTACATCTCCTTTTAATTCCTTTGGGTGTAGACTCCCACCAATGGTGCTTCTACTGAATGGAGGAAATTTTCTCACCACAGCTCTAGTATTCAATTTCCAAGAGTGGCCTTATGTTCTCAAACTTTTGCTGCTCTCCATTAGACATAAGATTTTTATTAAATCCTTAAGCTCATATCCTAAAACCAGTCATTCAAGTCCAGAGGATAATTTGGAATTGGGTATAAAAAAAAAATCTGAAGATGAAGAATTAGGCTTAGGAACTGGCATTCAACCTTGCCTTTTTTGTAGTATGTAAAGTTATAATAAAAGGGAATGTAAGAATGTGTTTCAAAGAAGCAGGGACAGTTCTTTTGTTGTTTTAGTAATACATTTTTTACTTAATTCAAATATGTTTTGTTATTAAACATTTGGAAACAAAATCTCTGATACTCAAATTAATTCAATGCATCTTCACCATTCCTTCCTTCCCCAGGTTCTTTATTTCTTATACCATTGTGTCTATAATAATGTGAACACAAAACACTGATGTGTAAAAATGTTGAAATAGAATTTGTTCTATCTTTTTATTGCTGTTAACAATTTATATTAAATTATAAATGTATTTGTTTATTTGTAGTGACTCATCTTTAATGACTCTTCTGTTATATGCTAGTGTGTTAATTTAAAATGTCATAGCATTATTCCCAAGGATGGTCCCATAATCTTCTCCAAACAATGACTTGTTGCAGTGACAGGGCACCTCTTTAATAGTAAAGAAGATGCCCAGGAGATCTGGATGAAACATTTGGCAAATATTAGCCCTTAGAAATGAACACAAGCTTAAACATTCAATTTAATTGAACAAATATTTATTAAGTATTATGTGTCAGGTGCTGAATCATATTGCCACAAAGAAAATCTATTAGTAAAATAAATAGAATTTTAAAGGAGAAAAGTATTTGCTGTCTTTTGTAAACTCAGTGGCATGGGAAAGAAGGATTTGATGTTTCAGCATTATTTTGCAAACAAAAGACGAATACTTTTATTACAAAATCCTTGTTAAAAACAAATGTGAAAATGGACTTCAGGCAAGCTTCTTAAATTTCACATATCCCTTATTCTGAAAACAGTTGACTGCAATCAGATATGGTTTGAACTTTTTAAAGGAGACACTCAGACTCACTTTTTCTTGATCCAACAAAAGATACTTTGATTGAGTTATTAGATCCATGTGCTAACTTCTGAACTCTATATTATCTTTTTTGCATTAAAAGACTTCTACTTATTTGGAATATATGAAATATTTTGTCATTTAACAGATTAGCAATATAATTTTATAATGAGAAAAATTTGTAAGCAAGGGTCTTATAATAAAATGTTCCTGGGAGATAGTTAGGCCTGACTCATCAATCAATAGGACAAATGGACAAACGAAGGCTGCAGGGACAAAATGGAAGGCTGGAAGGAGAAGCTAGTTGGTAGACCATCAGTTATACATGGTGGGACTAAAGTAGGTTTACAGTTGTTCCGTTGGAAAAGTCTTACAATAATTAATAAATAATAATCAAAGAATAAACTGTGTTTTACGTACTCACAACTGTAAATCTGCTTTTGCCCCACTTTGTGTTTTGACCAACACTCTTATTTTTATATCAGGATTTTGTTTTTGGGGAAATCAGATTTTTTAAAAAAAATTTTGTAATCTTCTTAAATGTGCTTGAGGAATCTATTCCACCCCCACCCCCAAGTCTGTTTCTATCTAAACTGGGATTCTCGGAATGCAACACCCTTAAATAGAGAACAGTTACGTCTAATCCTATTTAAAATGGTTGCTAAGGAATATTCATAGGAACTTAGAAATGACTCAAGATCTCTTTTTAAGGCATAGAGGAGAAAAAGTAAAGAAAATTTATAGACAGAATTTTGACCCATGGGTTTTGTCATGTGATTTCTGGTGTTTAAGATGTAGGAGTCATTTCCCAATCGTGACGTTCTGGGCCTTTCATGGGGCCCTGAACCTTTTCCTACCATGCAGGTCACCTGTGCTCCTGAGGACTCCCATGGGGAAAATAGGTTTGCACAGCTGAGTTTGGGTTAAGGTGATACTTCCTTTCTCTACAACGAAGGTGTGGTCGAAAATGACAGCTAGAGATTTGATCCATAGCTCGGTAACCACCTTCTTTAAAAGAGGAAGTAAGAGTAGTTACTGGGAATAAGGTAAAGATTAAAGCTAGCCAATGACTATATTCCTTAATGCCCATGCTAGGAAACAGGAGGCCTATTTCATGGTGCAATTTTTGTTGTTTCAGGATGAATGTGTAATGTATATTTCCCCCTTCATCTGTAAGAGTGATTTTTATATTACTTTGTGACAGGAAAATATGAGATGCAGGGCTTGCCATAGACCAGGTGAGATAAACTTCTTCTATTAACAAGGTCATTAATTATTTTTCCAGTTGCAAATATCCAGGACCTTATAAAAGGGAACTTTGAATGCCCAACCAGATATTTCTTCTTCTTTTTTTTTTTTTTAAGAATTTTTAAAAAATATATTCTATTGATTTTTTACAGAGAGGAAGGAAGAGGGATAAAGAGTTAGAAACATCGATGAGAGAGAAACATTGATCAGCTGCCTCCTGCACACCCCCTACTGGGGATGTGCCCACAACCCAGGTACATGCCCTTGACCAGAATCGAACCTGGGACCCTTCAGTCCGCAGGCTGACGCTCTATCCACTGAGCCAAACCAGTTTTGGCCAGATGTTTCTTCTGACAAACAAATGTAGTGATCTCTTTGCCCACAAAATATTTAAGAGTGAATACAAGGCCTTTTAAAAATCAAAACTTTGCTAGCGATTTTAGAGCAAAAAACATAGTGAAACATTTTTAATCTCAAGTAAAAAAGTTAGGGTGAATTAGTTCTCAAACTAAAAGAACTCACAGACACAGAGAACAGACTTAAGGCTGCCAGAGGGTAAGGGAGTGGGTGATGGTGACAGAAGGTGGAGGGGGTTACAAACTTCAGTTATAAAATAAGTAAGTCACAGGATGTAATGTACAGCATAAGGAATATAGTCAATGATATTGTAATAACTTTTTTTGGTGACAGATGGTTCCTAGACTTATGGCGATCACTTCGAAAGGTATATCAATGGTGAATCGCAATTTTGTACACCTGAAACTAATGTAATATTGTATAGTTAACTATACTTTAATAAAAAGAATGTCAGTATTTATTCTCAATAAAAGTTTATTGAGAAACTAACACTATAAGTAAGGTGAGATTAAATATAAAACTTTAATAATTTACCCTTAGATATTTTTATTTAAAGTAAGAGCTAAATAAATATGTTCATATATCAGTGCTTGTTAAAGTTTGTTGAGTGTAAAATGCAGACTTCTTGCTCTATAAAGCCACCAAAATCAAGTGGAAAATTGTTATAGTCTCCATCTCACTTTGTCAAAAAAGATTTGAGATGAGATCTGTCCAAGGCACCATGATTCAATATTTGCTCTTTAGGGAGAAAACCTCACTCTTTAGGGAAAAATGGCTTCAGATTGCTAGCCTCTCAAATCCAAACAAATAAAGTATTAAGAAACATAGAATATGCTACAAATGTAAAGCCTCTTTTGCTGGATTTAGGTTGTATGAGGCTCAGGGTCATCCTAAATTGATAACCTTTGTGCTTCCTTGCAGCACTGTCAGAGGACCTTAAATACAGTGGCCACTCAGCAAATGAATCCTGTCCAAGTGAATTAAGTGTATCACCACTTGTACCACTTTGATTTAATCCTGTTTGAGAAGCTAGATTTTATAATGATAATCCCAAATACCTCCAGGCAAAAATATTACTAAATTATATATATAAATCCTAGGCTTCCTATTATTATTTTTTAAATTTTATAAATCTTTATTGTTCAGATTATTACAATTGTTCCTCCTTTTCCCCCCATAGCTCCCTTCCACCCAGTTCCCACCCCACCCTCTGCCCTTACCCTCCCCCCCCCAGTCCTCATCCATAGGTGTACGATTTTTGTCCAGTCTCTTCCTGCACCCCCCACACCCCTTTCCCCACAAGAATTGTCAGTCCACTTCCTTTCTATGCCTCTGATTCTATTATATTCACCAGTTTATTCTGTTCATCAGATTTTTTTTATTCACTTGATTTTTAGATTCACTTGTTGATAGATATGTATTAGTTGTTCATAATTTTTTCTTTACCTTTTTCTTCTTCCTCTTCTTAAAGAATTTCTTCAGCATTTCATAAATACTGGTTTGGTGGTGATGAACTCCTTTAGCTTTTTCTTCTCTGTGAAGCTCTTTAGCTAACCTTCAATTCTGAATGATAGCTTTGCTGGGTAGAGTAATCTTGTTTGAAGGTTCTTGTTATCCATCACTTTGAATATTTCTTGCCACTCCCGTCTGGCCTGCATAGTTTCTGTTGAGAAATCAGCTGACAATCGTATGGGTGCTCCCTTGTAGGTAACTAACTGTTTTTCTCTTGCTGCTTTTAATATTCTGTCTTTGTCTTTTGCTCTTGGAATTTTAATTATGATGTGTCTTGGTGTGGTCCTCTTTGGATTCCTTTTGTTTGGGGTTCTCTATGTTTCCTGGACTTCTAAGTCTATTTCTTTAACAAGGTGGGGGAAGTTTTTGGTCATTATTTCTTCAAATAGGTTTTCAGTACCTTGCTCTCTCTCTTCTTCTGGCACCCCCATAATTCTGATGTTGGTATGCTTGAAGTTGTCCCAGAGGCTCCTTATACTATCTTCATATTTTTGGATTCTTTTTTCTTTTTGCTTTTCTGGTTGAGTGTTTTTTGCTTCTTTGTATTTCAAATCTTTTGACTTGATTCTTGGGATCCTCTAGTCTGCTGTTAAATCTCCGTATAATACTTTTTATTTCAGTCAGTGTATGTTTAATTTCTAGTTGGTCCTTTTTCATATCCTCAAGAGTCTTGCTAAATTTATCGGCCTTTTCTAGAAAATTCTTGAAAAACTTTATAACCGTGGTTTTGAACTCTATATTCAGTCGTTTGCTTTCCTCCATTTCTTTCATTTGTGATCTGTTTCTTTGTTTCCGCATTTTGGCTGCTTCCCTGAGTTGATAGAGTGGCTTTGTGTGGTAGGTGTCCTATAGGGCCCAGTGGCACAGCCTCCCCAGTTACCTGAGGAGGACACTCTTGGTGCACCCCTTTGTGGGCTGTGTGCACAGTCTTGTTGTAGTTAAGCCTTGATTGTTGTTGGTATCACTGGGAGGAATTAACCTCCAGGCCAATTGGCTGTGAGAATCAGCTGTGTGTACACTGGGAGAACTGTGCTGAAGACACCCTTATGAGACAAGACTTGCAAAAGCCTCTGTGCTCAACTTGGATGGGACAGAGTTTCAGGGCGGAGCAGACAGCACTGGTTTCCTGTCAGCCCTGCCCTAATAGGGCCCTGTGTCTCAGTGTCCCATGGTAATGCTGCAAGCACCACTGAGAGAAAGCCACCCTCAAGTTCCACCTGCTGCCAGACAGTCCAGTTTCTCCCCAAATGAGTCTGGGACCCGACAGTCTTGCCCAGAACTGGAGTTCAGTGCAGTCGGGAGCTTTTGTGTCCCTCCCGCTTGAGAAAGCCAGCCATGTACTCAGTTTCCCGCCCTCTTCGTGCGCCTTGATATATCTGCCTTTCGTAGTTCCTCTGAGTCTCAGTATGCTTTTCTCCCTCCTGACAGTCCAGTTTCACCCTGTATGAGTCTGGGTCTCCAGAGTCTCGCCTAGAAGTGGAGTTCAGTGCAGTTGGGAGGTTTTGTCTCCCTCCTGCTTGATAAATCCAGCTGCCTAATCAGTTGCCAGTCCTCTCTGTGCGCGGGTCTCAGTACCTCTGCCTCCTTCAGCTCCTCTGAGTCTCAGTGTGCTTTTCTCTTTCCTTCTAGTTGTAGAATTTCCACTCAGCCAGCCTTCCTGTGGTTCTGGATGATGTCCGTTTTGTCTTTTAGTTGTAGTTTTGAAATTGTTTTGCGAGGCAGCAGTTTAGATTTTTACCTATGCCACCATCTTGGTTTCTCTCTCAGCTTCCTGTTGTTATATGTGGGGATTATTTGGTGTTTTCCTATCAGTCTGAATCCCTGTCCACCTGTATATTGACAAATTTCTACTTACAAGGTGTTCTGACTAATGTTACATAAGCAGATGTATGTTTTTCCTTCCCAGGTGTTCTCTATCTTTCCCCAATCTTGTTACATATACTTTTCATAATTGCCTCCACTTTCTCTACAATTCTCTGGTCAGGGTGCTCCAAAGAA
Source organism: Corynorhinus townsendii (assembly GCA_026230045.1). Lineage (NCBI taxonomy): Eukaryota > Metazoa > Chordata > Mammalia > Chiroptera > Vespertilionidae > Corynorhinus > Corynorhinus townsendii. Next base: position 67,425,510 of record JAPDVU010000004.1, on the reverse strand, counting down.
ATCAATCTAGTGACATATAAGATCATCTGCCATTGCATAAAAAAGCAGTTCTTAATGTAAAAGGGCTGCATCATGGAGTGTTTGCTCTGTGTATGTGGTTCTAGCTATTTTCCAGTTGTTCATATTACTTCTTTTTAAATACATGTGTGTCTTTTTTGATCAAAAATACCTACCATCCTTTGTTCCCCAGATTTTTTTTTTTTCCTCCCTTACATGTTAGAACAGGGTGTAATTACTGAGAATGTTAGAGCTTGGGCAAATCACTTAACCTCTCTGTGCCTCGCTTTCTTCTTCTCCCAGGATTGTTTGGAAGATTAAATGAGTTAATATTTATGCAGCACTTAAAATAGTGCCAAGCACATAGTAAACATTATCAAATTATTTGATAAATAAAATAAATGAAAATGGCTGTGGAAGATAATTAGTGGTGGAAAAAAATTGATGTTTGAGAAGTGGAACAGGAATTTCTAATGTGAAAGGTTTTGCAGTACTGTGGGCTAGTGCTTGAAGAAGCTAGATGAGCACCAAGGGAGAGCTTTTTACCCTGAGAGGTCAAGCCATTCCAAGTAAAAGCCAACTGGAGTAACTAGCATTAAAAAAGATTGTTTCATGGATTAGAGTGTATGAGGGTGAGTTTGTAAACTGTTTCCAAGGATACAAAGCATTTTCTAATAGACTCCTTAGTTGAACTCATTGTCCCACTGAACAATAATGAAATTTTACTTTTTCATATTCCTTTTAAAAGTTCACTGTCTGCTTTTCTTCCAGTGGTTGATGAGTCACCTGAACCAGGTGGTATTTGTATTTCTAAGAATCCATTCTATTTTTGAGTAATTCTAAGCTGATTTTTAAATGAACCTTATACTTTATAAAATTATTATCATTCTAGATTTCTGGTGATATTATTAATTCGCTTATCTGAAAGTCTTTAATTTCTCTCTGTGAGGAACCAGGAATGTATTAAATAAATCTTAAGAATCCAGAAGGGATGCTACTTACTTCGTTAGCAAGTTGTATCTCAAAGACTTTATTCATAGGCAAACCCTTTGTGGTCTCACACTGAGCCTATTCTAACTTATTTAGGTTGTGATTTAATTAATGCATTTAATTACTTATTGCAAGTTAGGAGGGAAAGGGGGACAACCAGAGAGGAGAATAAAGGAGATCATTCAGCAGTTTATTGCAGACATTCGGGTAAGAGATTATTGTGACTTGAACTACAGCAGTAGTAAGGAGAAGTTGAGTAGGGATTGAGTGTAAAATATATACCAAACGTGGGGTTGACAAGAGTTTCCTATAGATTTGACTGGGTGTGAGCAGGCAAGAATGATTCCAGGATGCAAATGATTGAAGTGGTATTTACTAAGATGGTCTAATTTACTAAGAAGAGGTCTAATTGGAACAAGATTCAGTGTGGGACATAATTTTGAGATGCTGATTACATATACAGTTGAGAGATACTGAATATGTAGTTGAATATTCAAGTTTGGAATACAGGGACATGTTGGGTCCAGGGATATAAATTTGGAGTGTTTAGTTAGATTACAGACATTTTAGAAAACCATGGAACTTGGATTTGATCACCAAGACCAAGAGTAGACCATGAAGAGAGGAGGGCTAAAGACAGCTTTGGGGTTGCTAATTTTTAGATATAGAGAAGAGGGATTGGAGCTTATAAAGAAAACAGAAAAGAGATGACCAATGAGGTAGGGAAACTAGAAAAGTGTGAAATTATGGAAACCAAGTGAAGAAATAGTTTTAGGAAGGGAAAGTGGACAAATCCTGCAGAATGCTTGTGAAGCTCAAAGTACCATTGAAGGCTGAGAGTTGCCCATTGAATTAAACAATGTGGAGGTGACCAGTATCCTTGTCAAGAGTAGGCACCTTGGAATAGTTAAGACTAAAACATAATTTGAGTGGGTTCAAGAGAGAATGGGAAACTGCAAAGATAACTCTTTTGAAGACTTCTTACATAAAAGAGACAGAGACAAGAGGTGTTATTTGGAGAGGATGTGGGATTAAGTTTTTCTTTTTTAAAGGGAGATATATCACAAGTATATGTGCAACTGAGAATGGGTCAATTAAGAGTTTAAAAGAAAAATCTTAATGGTGTAGAGGAAGAAAGAAACAATTATAGAATCAAAGTCCTTGAATAGGCATGGAAGGATGAGTGTGAGCAGAAAGGAGTAAAGGAGAAAGCTGTAGATATGAGCAAAGACAGTTCATCCGTTGTAACTAAGAAGAGGTATATTAGATAGGCACAGACCCAGAAGATGGTAGGTGGGGAAGTTATGGGGAACTGTGGAAAATCTCTTTTGATTATTTCTCTTCCAAGAAATACAGTGATCAATGTGAGCAATGAGAAGGTAAGGGGTGTAGCCACAGAGAGTGGGTGAATAAATTAACCAGAAAAAATATATAGAGAGTTGCAAGTAATACTGAGGATTTATTTGAGGTTTGGGATCATATTTGATTTGAATTCAGTTAGCATGGGTGTGTTTTTCCTTTAGCTATGTTCAGCTGTTTGGCTGTAAGCAGGAGGTAAGTAGAGAGTAGGATTTTATCAAGGTTAGAGTTTTGCCAAGTGAGTATGAACACTCCATAAAAGAGCATATACACCGAAGCTGTATGTCACACTGTGATTATAGTGAGTCATGGTCCATGAAATATAAGTGGATAAGGGGATAGAGTTAGTGAATTGTAGGTACTTCTGTGCTAAACAATTGTGAAGAGGGGTTTCTGGAGTGAGTGAGCAGAAGAGAAAGTGATGTTGAGGGAGCAGAATGTTTAGAGTTGGTAATGGGTAATAGCAAGTTCTAGCATGTGAGTGTGGCAGCGGGTAGCTGAGTTGTAGCAGTGATTGAGGGATTGAGCTCTGAGAGTCCGTGGTTGGATGAATCATCTACATGTGCGATGAAATGACTAAGACTGGTGTTGTAGTCAGTTTGGGTTACTTTAAAAACAATACCATGGACTGGGTGGCTGATAAACAACAGAAACTTATTTCTCACATTTCTGAAGGCTAGAAGCTTGAGATCAGGGTTCTGGTGAGAGCCCTTTCTGAGGATACAAACTGCCATCTTTTCATTGTATCCTCACATGGCAGAAAGGACTAGAGCTCTCTGGCGATAAGGGCACTAATTCTATTCAAGAGAGCAGAGCCCTCATGACCTAATTACCCCACAAGGTGCCACCTCCTGCTCCCACTACATTGGCGGTTAGGGTTCCAATGTATGAGTTTGGGGAGGGGAGAGGACACAAACATTCAGTCCATCCAACTTGTGCCTGGAGTAGTGGTGAAGAGAAAGTAAGTCACTGCAAAACCTTCAGACTTGGGGTTTGCTTCCAGGAAGCAGTGAAGGAGGTGGGTGGTTATGTAGATTCATGGTGTGAGCTTGACTGCTTTAGGGAGTTTTCTATGGAGGAGAGAGTTTAGCACCTGTGATATTCAGACACCTAGGGAGATCAAAAGATGCATCAGACAGTCATCTTCAGGAGTTTGAAGTCATTTGGCAGGGGAGACGAGAAAACTGCATGAGTAATTTAAAAGCAGGGTAAAATGTGATACAAGAAACACTGGAGGTATAGATGAAACACAATGAGGGGTTTAGCAGAATTGCTTTCAGATGTGGGATTGAGGGGAAGCATTTAGTAAGAAGTGTCTTTTGAGTGGATGTTGAAGGCTAGCAAAGATTTGAGTACAGAGATATGGAAGAGGGAACTTCACCCACAGAGAAGAATGTAAGCAAAGATGTGGAAACAAGGAATTCTAGGGAAGCAGCAAATAGTTCCTTTTTGAATTTCTAGGATGCATGAAGAAGATGAAAAAGAGAGAGCTGGAAAGTCTGGGGCCAGATAAGATGAATAAAATAACAAACAAAGGCCTCCCAGTCCATTGGCAGAAGGAGTGGAGCAAGATTTAAAGACACACTGAACGTTTTTGAGCAAAATAATGATATGACCAGATGTGGACTTCAGGAAGAGAAATTATGGAATTCGATGTCCATGGATAGAGGAGGAAGTGTCTAGGAAAAAGAGACAAGTTAATAGCATGGGCAGGGAGTAATTTACATCTGTTTTACAATTTATAAACACCTACTGTTATTGGTACTAATAATGCTGGTGCCATTGGAAAAGGATTGATAAGAACAAATTAATGAAGTCTAATAGAAAGTCAGTCCATAAATGTTGACAGCTAATTGGATGTAGTATTGAGAAGAGGAGAGGAAAGTCAAGAAAATGATGAGGTTTTGACTTTGGCTGATGTGAAGGAACATTTATAAATAGAAGAAAAGGACCAAGAATGGGTAGGAAGATTATCAGTTTACTTTTGGGATATGAGTTTTAGATGCAAGCTAGCCTCGAGATAAAGTTATCCAGCAGGCAATTTAAAATTTAAGAGTCATCAGTGTACTGCTGATAGTGGAAGCCATGTGCCAGGTAAGAATACCAAGGAAAAGGTAGGAGTGAGAAAGAAGCAAATAATATTAATGATAGGTCCTTGTGGCACGTTTTTATTATGGGGAAGAATGAGGGGAAATAGTCAGAACCTGGGACAGATAAGGGGTAGTGAGGTCAGCCACAGAGCAAGCCTAATGTTGCTGAATCCCAGACATTATGAAGGAATGGCTATTTACTTTTATCAAAAGGTTTAAGGAGGTTAAGAACCAGAGTTGAAATATGTTGTTGGATTTTGTAACTAACAATTGATGGACATTGGAAAACATCAATGACAATAACAACCACCATCATGGCTTTAATTTTGACTATGACCAACACAATGGCAATACTTTACCATCAGGACAGAAAACAGACACTAAAAACACTCTAAACATAGAATATATTCAAATTTATAGCTGATGGAGCCAGTGGATATAAGATTCAAAGAGTGCAACTCATTTCTGCCCACCCTGAAGGAATCAGTAAATTATGGTGTAATAGAATTGATATTCGTAATATCGAAACATGAGTCTTCAAGATTCATTCACCTTAAAAATGCTTGGTTTTAAAATCAGTGATGCTAAATGCAGTGTCGTGTACTGAACTGGATCTTGGAACAGTTAAAAGAACATTTGTGGTAAAACTGGCGAAATGCAAATACAGTCTGTGGATTAGTTAATAGTCATGCACCAATGTTAATCTCTTAGTATAATAATTCATGTATGATGAGACATTAGGGGAGCCTGGGTGAATGGTAATAGAAACTATCCACTATATCTGTAACTTTTTGTAAATATAAAAATTGTACCAAATTAAAAATTTTATTTTTAAAATATATGACCCAAAACCAGTGGTACATGTAATATAAGAAGATTTTCAACCATTTAGTTAAATGAATAAACTCTTGGTGCTTACATAGGTAAATTTTAGTTAATGAAAATTTTACTTATGAAAACAAACTCATTCCATGGGTGTTTTTAAAAATATAAATGAGGCATTATTATTCAGAGACTAAGTAGTAATACTGAATAAAATATCTTTCAAGTCACTACTTTTTATAGTGGACTTTTAGATCGAAGCCAGCACCAAGTGACCCTACTTGCACAATGAAATGGAATTCATTTTTGTATTTGCATTTGGTCATAAAAAGAACTCATATTCATGTTTTTATTTGCTAAGAATTTAAAACCAGAAAGATACATGTGCGCATTGTTTACAAACTAACAAAATGTTCTAACTAACTAAATTTTTTTTTTTTTTTTGCTTTTGCTGGGATATATTTCAGCTTAGTGGGTGATGGTTTGTAAAGCCATCCTCCTCCAAGTCCTTGATCAAAGGACATCTGCACAGCTGAGGCAGGAGTGACTCTGGTCTCACTGAAGCCAGTAAGACTGTTAACCAAAACTCTGGCCTTGAATACATTCCTTTCTTATCCTCTTTCTTGTCCAAAGGAAGTTATAGTTTCAAACTTTCAATTTTTCAATACGGTGTGTTAAAATTCCCATGTAGTTTCAACCACCTTTACACCCCTTGTTCTGGTATGAATTCTGCTGAGCACTGCGATGCCCAAATATGGATTGCAATTTTGGGATCTCCTAGAATCACACTCATTGAATTGCATGTTGGCCATATCAGGAGTTTGCCTACTACATTAGCAACCATAGAGGCCTTGCTTATTAAAAAGAGATGGCAAAGTATTGAAGGCTTTTTTCCCATGCAAGTATTGAATCATTCAAAAATTAAAATTTGCTTGCATGTTACACTTTCTCTAGTGGGAACCACAAGTATAAAAAATAGTCATTTTACATAAAGAGCAACAAAAAAAGGGACCTTTTTTGGTTTTTATTATACAAATGCAGTTGATGAAACTGGCCACCACATCACATGATATTTCCTTTATGAGGATCCCTGGTGATACTTTTCTGTGTTGCTTTTTTTTTTTTTTTTATCAGCACTTATTCCAAGCAACTGTGTGTTTGTTATTTTATGGATAGTATAAATTTCTATTTTGACTGTTAAGAAAATCAGAACAAAATTTGCATCCTTTTTAACAACTATGTTGTATCTAATGGCATACACTATATATACTTACCCAATTTCAACCTATTTTCCCTTTATTAATTTTACTTAGTTTCAGTTTTACACACACACATACTGATGTACACATTTCTGTGTCCTTCATCATATATTTTGTGTAACATCACCTCTATCTATACCCAAGCCTATATCATCCCTAACAAAAACTGTACCCTTAAGCCACTTGCCCTTGCCCTTTCCTCCCATTTCCTGGTAACCTTTATTGTAACTTTTGTTTTTATGAAGTTGCTTATCTTATGTACCTTCTATAGTAGAATCATACAATATTTGTACTTCTGTTTCTGGCTTATTTCATCAAGCATAATGCTTTCAAGGTCTATCTATATTATACCATATATCAAAATTGCATTACTTTTTATAGTTGAACTAGAGGCCTGGTGCATGAAATTCGTGCATGGGATGTGTGTGTGTCTATCTCAGCCCAGCCTGCATCCTCTCCAATCTGGGACCCCTTGAGAGATGTCCAACTGTCTAAATGGGCAGTTGGACATCCCTCTCACAATCCAGGATTGCTGGGTCCCAACCGCTCGCCTGCCTGCCTGCCTGCCTGATTGCCCCTAACTGCTTCTGCCTGCCAGCCTGATCACCTCCTAACCACTCCCCTGCCAGCCTGATCGACACCTAACTGCTCCCTTGCTGGCCTGATTGTCCCTAACTGCCCTCCCCTGCTGGCCTCGTCACCCCAACTGCCCTCCCCTGCTGGCCTGGTTGCCCCCAACTGCCCTCGCCTGCAGACCTGGTTGCCCCTAACTGCCCTCTCCTGCAGGCCTGGTTGCTCCCAACAGCCCTCCCCTGCTGGACCGGTCACCTCTAACTGCCCTCCCCTGCTGGCCTGGGCTACCCTAACTGCTCTACGCTGCTGGCCTGGTTGCCCCCAACTGCCCTCCCCTGCAGGCCAGGTTGCCCCTAACTGCCCTCTCCTGCAGGCCTGGTCCCCCCAATTGTCTTCTCCTGAAGGCCTGCTCCCCCCCAACTGCCCTCCCCTGCTGGCCTGCTTGCCCCCAACTGCCCTCCCCTGCTGGCCTGCTTGCCCCCAACTGCCCTCCTCTGCCAGCCTGGTCACCCCTAACTGCCCTCCCCTGCAGGTCTGATCACCCCCAACCGCCTCCTTTGCAGGCCTGGTCCCTCCCAACTGCCCTCCCCTGCTGACCTGACTGCCCACAACTGCCCTCCCCTGCTGGCCATCTTGTGGCAGCCATCTTGTGTCCACATGGGGTTGGCCATCTTATATGTGGGAGTGATGGTCATTTGTATATTACCTCTTTATTATATAGGATAATATTTTCTCAAATCCTTTTTGAAAAAGAGTTTAAAGAAGAAAGAGAAGGAAGAAGATGGAGAATTAAAAGAAGTAAAATATTGGAATATGCCTAAGACATAGTAAGGGCTCCACAAAAATAATAGCTTGAAAAAATATTGCTGGCAATCAAGAGCTGCGCCTGCAATAAATTGTGAGTGAAATAAAACTAATATTGAAGACTTTCCTCCTTCCACCCTCAGGGCCTCTCACCTGCCCTCAACAACTGCTACTCTTTCCTTCCAGTCATAAGGTATCCTGTTTGTGAATGTTCATCACTTCTTCAAAATTCAATTCAGAGTCATCCTTAACAGGTGACCATGTGATATATTTATGCAATGGCATTTATTACTGCTACTACTACTAAATCCAAACTAATAGAAAGTGAATGTAATACTCTTATTTTGTTTAATTCAAAGGACTTAGAATTTTAACGTTGAAATTTCAGATCCCACAACTATTCTATGGGTTGGTGATTTTCCTCAGGTTACAAGGTGGTAGGTAAGATAGGGGCATCATGTTATCAAGCTCCTCAAGCCACATTATCACCTTGGGGTGTGGACAGCCCTGTCGGTTATGATCCTAGGGCAAATTCCAGAAGAGGACACTAAGGGTGTGATGCTGGTGCTATACCTCTTTCCATGATTACTTTAAGTGGAGTTTGGGAAATCACACTACCTAGAAATATTTTGATGCTTTTTCTGCATAGAAAAGGAGGACTGATTTTAACTTCTGTTCAGTTTGGTAATTACTGAGCTATTCCCATACTGTCTTTCCTTGCCATTGTACCCTTTTCCCCTTGATTTCTGGAAAATTGTTTGTTGGATTGTAAGGTTGTCCTGTGAAGCACTTGCAAGCTTCATACTTGAAGTAGTTTAATTTGACTGTTGGATAAATTCTATCACCCAAGTAGTTAGTAATTGAGAACAAGGTTAGAGCCTACAATGTGATGAGGAATACAAAACACTAATGTCCTAGGCTCTCTACAAAACATTTGGTAGACAGCTCAAAGTACATACATCATAAAGAAAGCCAAGTTTCTGTCTTTGCCTCTGGGGAAAACAGGCCTCGCTTACCCAGTAATTGGTTTGGTATTCATTTGGGATTTATTCTCAGGTTAGTTCTGATGAAGAAGTCTGGGGACTTAAAACTTGTGAGCTGATCATTCATTACAAGTCAATAAAATATTAAGGTTTGTTTCTGTCTCTGCCTTTACCTCTTTCTTTATACACAAGAAAATATTGCTAGAACTCTCTTCAGGGGTGTTGCTTTCACCAATGTCACACTACTTACTTTTAGATGTTAAATTTCCCCTATTTGAATAATCCTATATAATAAAGAGCTAATATGCAAATTGGTCAGGACACCATCACAGTAATGACCAACCAGCAGAAGGCTGTGTGTGCAACAGGTGTGCGCAGGTGGGCGAGGCTGTGTGTGGAGAGGTGCAGGGCTGTGTGCGTGACTGGTCACCAGGAGATGCATGGAGCACCTCTCAGTCCCCCTCACCCCTCCCCGACTCAGGTCCCTCCCGCAGAAGCAGCGCAGCACCCTCCCAGTTCCTGCAGGCAGTGGCAGCTCACTCCTGCCTCCTGTGGCCACCAGCGGCTTGCCCCCAGCTACTGTGAAAGTTGCGCGGCTCCCTTCTGCCTCCTGTGGAAGCAGCATGGCTCCCTCCTGGCTCCCGCAGAAGCGGTGCGGCTCCTGCCAGCTCCCACAGGTGTGCAGCGCCTCCTGCCGGCTCCCGCGGAAGTGGCGGGCAGCCTACTGAGTGCGATATCACACACTGGGCCACTATATAACAAGAGTTTGAGTTACTCAATCTAAGGAATTGTGCAGTACTGCTCTGGCATGGGAAATGCCTGGGAACTAGAAGGTGCTTAAGGAACACTGGCATGCATGCATCGTGCAGGAATAACTATTTGTAGAAAATTGCAATGTGCAGTATGTCTTTTATAATGTTAATGGGTTAATTGGGAATAATTTGCATAGATTACTAATTCCACTTCTGAGGTTTCTCTGTCACCTTTCATTTTGGGATTATAACACCTTTCAACAACTGGATTTGTCAAGTTGGACAACTAAATGTCCCTCTGCTTGAGCTTATTCACCCTTCGCCTTGCCTCCCTCACTGTAGTGTAGTAAATCCCATATGACAGTGTCCAAGTCACAACTCAATTTATTATTTGTAAAATGGAGGTAATAAGACTTTATGTAGTGTTTTGAGGAGAAAAAAAATGAGGAGAGGGTCAGGCATCTGATAAATTAATTATTGTTTTCACTTTTTTGTTTGAATTGGGAGTTGTGGGAAGGGAAAGATGGGATAAATAAGGCTGCAAAGCAGAAAGTTAAATATAAATATTGAGAAAAATGATTTAATAGACAACTGGCATTTTATTAAGTTGGAATATTTGTTTGATATGGTATGTGAAAAAATGACTACTTAAATGAAATATTTAACAACAGTGTTCATTGATATTATAAAGTACAACATCCTACCACAGAATTTGTGAGTGATGCAAAGGTACAATCTAGTCCAGCTGTTAAAAATAATAACTGCATTTCTTCATAATCTAATTTGAAGACATAGAGAAAAAATTTGGACACCAAAATAAAGTTAGGACTTTATAAAAACACTCAAAACTAAGAATTAGCATCAGTTTGAGTGATGATGACTTTAGTCAGTCATTTTGCTCTTTTACCTACTATATTATTTTACCAATTTTGTCTCTGTGGTTTTAAAGCTGACCTTTATGGTTCTCCTTTACAGAAACCATAGACTCTATTATATGTTTAATAACTTAGATGAAGAATTAGTAAAGTTCAAGTAATTCACCCAATTGAGACATGAACTTTGGATTGTTCAAATACAAATGTTTCTCCTCTAAGAAACTTTTATACATATTGATGCAAATATGTTTTACTTCATTTTCACATTAATAATGTAGATACAGATTTTAAGATCCAGTGTCACCAAATGTGAAAGGATATAACACATATTAAAATATAACCATAAAATCATGTACATAAAGCTAATGCAGTCTTTAGATGTCCACATCAATCTCTGCTCATCACTGAACAAAGAAATTGGAAACATTTTCGCATGTCATTAGCAGAAGCAAAACAAGTTTTGCTAGTACTTTAAGGAGGTAGTTGATATCCCTCAACTAAGTAAATATGTGAACTTTTGTAGAATTCAAGATAATAGTAGTCCAAACACTTCTACTTGTTAACATCAGCCTGGTAACTTTTATATTAATCATGATGTGAACTTTAACTATGTAGATGCATTTCATGGTATCACATTATAAAAGCAGTATACTGTATTAGTATTAATGAATAACAACTAGATCACCACACATCATAGACATTGTGACATCATAGATGGCTGTATGATACAATGATATGAGTAAGGTATTATTAAATTAATTTCACCTATTAGATAGTTGAGTGAAGCTCATATACCCAATAAGTGGTAAACAATACATATTCTATTTAGATTCAAAGCCACTTTCCTGCTTATTTTGCCATTTTGCCACTCCAGCATGCTCTTATTCCAAGACACACTTTACCTGAACTGATTAGAAGTCAAGAAAGAAGACAGAAGGAACTTGAAAAGGAATGAATGACAATTAATAATTTATATTATTCACATATTTTAACATTCACATGGCCAGTGGGGAGAAGACATAATATCCCTCACTCACCTGTGTACTGTTATACTGACATAGCATGGCTACTTATGTATAAACCAAGAAGAGTTACTCTGCTGGATAAAGACATTTGGACCTGACTGACTCACAATTTTCTTACTTGTTATTGTGAAATTCTGTGCATTGGTTTGTAAAATTATTATAGCTAACTGTATAACATAATAAACTCAAACAATGTTGAATATGTATTATTGTATTCTGTGATGAATAAAGAGTCACAGTGAATTAGAATTGAAAGGCTGACAGATTAGACACATTTACCAAAATTCTTATGGGCCTGCAATATAGAATACATGACTGTGAACTTGGGTATTTAAGTATCTGGTAGGTTTACTCTTTTATTACATAGCAGGGAGATATATTATTGAATAGTGTTGAAGGATATTGTTTAATTGCTAGAGAAATCAGTTTAAATTGCCAGGTAAGTAGACTGACGCTTGGTCAATTTCTTTTCTGAAACTGCATAATCTTATATAACAATTCTACAGTTGTTTTGTGATTGGAGTTGAGGAAGAGTCTTCATATCCCATATAATAAAGATGTAATATGCAAATAGTCATGCCTTGACACATAATGACTGACTGTGTAACGACCAGATCACGGATCAGCAGGAGGGTGGGGCAGAGAACTACAAGCAGGCAGTGGAGAGCTACAGGAGGGAGCAGGGCAGCAAGCTATAAGGGGGCAGGGGGAGCTACAGGAGGGTGGGGCTGCAGGCAGAGAGCTACAGGAGGGCGGCAGCAAGCTACTGGTGCACGTATTCATGCGCAGGGCTACTACTTCTTTTTAAGCTGACAAGTTAGTACACTCTTTAGAAATTGTGGAATTAAAACCCTAACGTTTTCAAATAAAAGAATGCATGTTTATTCTTTTTTAAAAAGCTGAGAAAATATGACTGGATGGATAACAAAAGGAACTCTTCCCTCAACCCTAACCACTGTCTGCAGAGTGTGATGGTTCAGGCATCATATGAATTCTCTGGTGACATGAAAGTTCTGATTTGTTACAAAAGAACTTGCCACACTCATAACATTGATACGGCTTCTCTTCGCTATGGGTTGCCTGATGTCTAGTTAGGTGTGAATGCTCACCAAAGGCTTTGGCACCATCATATTTGTAAAAAAGTTTCCTGTCTGATATTTTGTCAATATTGAAAGGTGCCTAAAATCATTCTCATACATATTAAAATGTTGCCTTCACCAATAGCAGTAACTTTTTAAAGAGGTAAACCAGGAAGTGTTACTGATTGACTTCTTGACTAGGTTATATTCATAAAATTTCCCTTCTGTTTGCAGTATCTCCATATCAGCCTGATGTGACTGAAAGCTTTCCAATAGCCTTGTGTCCTGCATGCCTTTGACCATGTTGTTCTCTTCTATCAGTAAGATAATTTTTATGATCTACAGGCATTCCTTTGTCATTTCTTTTATCATCACTCTGCTAAAATGCAAAGTTAAGCCTATTTTCCCAGATTTCCCTAAAGTACAAAGCTTTGATTACATGGTTTTCACGTCCTCCAAACATTGAGGTTTGGCAGAGTACTCTTGTATTACTATTTTTTTGCTAGTTTTAATGAATTTATCACATGTGGAAAACATGAGGAACGAGGGATCTCAGACCCACACCAGGCCTTCCTGCTCAGGGATTCTGTACCAGGAGAGCTTCTGGCTGTACAAGGCCCCCCTCAGCTTAGTTCAGGTGTTCCCATTCCTCCTCAGCAAATTCAGTGGCCACATTTCAACCCTCCCTGAGAAAGAGCCATTGCTTAAGTCTCTTCCTTTCTTCTCCCTCCTCTTCAAAGGGTCTTCCTCAGGCAACAGGGTCTTTGGAAGGCAATTCTTGGCAGTGTGACCTTCCCTCTCTCTCTATTTGTTCACGTACAATAAACCAGCTAATATACTTTATTTCCTTCATCAAGTCCTTGAATTTTTGAAAGCACTGCATAGAACAGTGCTTGCTAATCTTGGATACACATTAGATTTTAAAAATCGTTCCCGGGCTGCACCAATTAAATTATAATCTCTAGGGTGGGATCCAGGCATTGCAAATCTTGCCATATGATTCTAATGTGCAGCCAATGGTGAAAACCACTGACTCAGTAGAGTAGCTTGTTTTGAAGGAGAGAAACATAGAGGAAGCAAGAAAAAAATTTAATAACTCTGTCTGTCATCAAGAATTTAATATATTGAAAAAGATGTCCATATAATGCTAAATTATTTTTTGCAAGAGACTGAAAGTCTCCATTTTCTGGCTTAATTTGGTTAGAGGATGTAAGGAGAGAAATTGTAGCATCTTGCTATATACTGGACTGGTCCTATTACCAGCTATAATTGCTCCTGGAACCTCTTCTTCATAGCACTTGCCTGGGGTGCAGTTAATGTTTTCTACTTTTTTCATCATTCTTTAATTCCTGCTTCTCTCCCCTGGTAAAGGGTACTCTTCTTGAGAGCAGGGCTTCCAGCTGTTTCAATTCAAGGCTACATCCCTAGGTGCTGGTGTAGCACCGACACAGTTGGCACTTGATCAATAGTGGCTCCATGAATTAACGATGAGCACTTTGGTTCATCAAATGAGAGTAAAAGTTTGTCAGAGAAGAGAGACAGCTGCCATGGGAGCAGATTACTTTTGTTTTCACTCTTTTAATTTGCACATTGAGGACAAAGTCCATTTTATTTGGAGAGATATCAGAATGTATATCCCTTACAAGTGATTTTTTCTATAAGAGAAAGTGTTTTTTTGGGGGGAAAGGTGATTTTGCATCATATACAAATGGGGAAAGTGAGAGAAATTGATAATGACGATTATTAGGAAGAAAAAAGACATTTTATTTCAGGAAGGCAGAAAAACTATTATGTACTTTTGCAAAAAGCTTGTCTTATATGTAAGCAAGAAATAATTAGAAGGAAACCTGGTTTCCATGAAAGTCTGTTCTAATGAGAAGACTGAAGATTTGGCGTGGAATGACAATGGCATTGAAAGGAATCTGGAGGGTCAGTTCAGCCCTGGAGGGAGGTTTTAAAACTAAATTATAAAAAATATTCTAAAAATTCAATTGAGACAATTAAAAATATAAAAGTTATCATGTTTCTTGACTAAAACTACAATTAATGGTACAGGCATGACCCTGAGAAGAGTAAGAATGGTTCTGATGTGCCCCAGGACTCTAAAATCTTGCTATGAAATACCTAATTCAATTATTGGAGAAAGAACAGACTATTTCAGCCTACCTTTGCAGAGTTTTGTTTGTATATTTGAGGAAATTATGAATAATTTTTCATGGTCAAAGACATTAGGTAGATGATGACAAATATTGTTAAATCAAGATAGACTTGATTTCACTGCTGTGTAAAGTTAGAAATAGGAAAGTCCAAATGTATGGGAATAAAGGTATGAGTACATGAAGATTATGGATGTGTAAAAACAAATGGTATCTTTGGTCATGTTTACAATCATAATTATCTTCAATAAGTCATTTTTCCCCCTGTATTTATTGTTTTATACTTTTATACCCATATTTCCAGAACAGTTTCAAATTTTTCATCAGAAGAAATGTAATAGTGAAATGAGCTTATTTTTATAATTTTATCATGTCTTTTGCCCCCACAAAAACCAGGCCCCTTATATACAGTTAAGTTTTATTCTGTAGTTTATTATGAACATCTTCAGTTGTCCTTGTGTTTAATTTTTAAATAGTTATTAATATATACTAGAGGCCCAATGCATGAAATTCATGCTGGGGGGGTGGAGGGGTCCCTCAGCCCGGCCTGTGCCCTCTCACAATCCAGGACCCCTCACTCCTAACTGCCCACCTGCTCACTCCTAACCGCCTGCCTGCTTGCTCCTTACTGCTGGCTCGCCACTCCTAGTGCTGCTGTGGAGGCAGGAGTGGCTGCCGCCACTGCTGTTGCACTCGCCAGCCTTGAGCCCAGCTTCTGGCTGAGAAGTACTCCTGCTGTGGGAGCGCACTGACCACCAGGAGCAGTTCCTATGTTGAGCGTCTGCCCCCTCGTAGTCAGTGAGCATCATAGCACTGGTCATTCCACCTTAATGGTTGCTGGGCTTTTATATATATAGACTAGAGGCCCGGTGCACGAAATTCATGCACGGGGTGGGGGTGTCCCTCAGTCCAGTCTGCACCCTCTCCAATCTGGGAAACCTCTCACAATCCAGGACTGCTGGCTCCCAACCGCTCACCTGCCTGCCTTCCTTATTGCCCCTAACCACTTCTGCCTGCCAGCCTGATTGATGCCTAACTGCTCCCCTGCCAGCCTGTTTGCCCCCTAACCGCCCCTCCCTGCAGGCCTGGTACCCCCCAACTGCTCTCCCCTGCAGGCCTGGGTCCCCCCAACTGCCCTTCCCTGCAGGCCCAGTCACTCCCCAACTTCCCTCCTCTGCCGGCCTGGTCACCCCTAACTGCCCTCCCCTGCAGGCTCGATCACCCGCAACTGCCCTCCCTTACAGGCCTGGTCTCTCCCAACTGCCCTCCCTTGCAGGCCTGGTCCCTTCCAACTGCCCTCTCCTGCTGGCCAGATTGGGGTGGCCATCTTGTGTCCACATGGGGGCAGGATCTTTGACCACATGGGGGCAGCCATCTTGTGTGTTGGAGTGATGGTCAATCTGCATATTACTCTTTTATTAGATAGGATAGAGGTCTGGTACACAGGTGGGGGCCAGCTGGTGTACCCTGAAAGGTGTCCCAGATCAGAGTGGGGGTTCCCTTGGGGCGTGGGGTGGCCTAGGCAAGGGGCCTGTGGTGGTTTGCAGGCCAGCCATGCCCCCCGGTGACCCAAGCAGAGGCCCTGGTATCTGGGATTTATTTTTCTTCTACAATTGAAACTTTGTAGCCTTAAGCGGAGGCCAAGGCAGGCCAGGTTGTGCGGAAAGCTTGGCTTCCTCCATCATTGGGGGCAACCCTAGCCTCCTGCTCTCTCCAGCTCCCTGGCTGCCGCCATTTCTGTTGGGCTTTATTTATCTTCTATAATTGAAACTTTGTAGCTTGGAGTGGAGGCCTGGATCCACCAGGGTGTGCAGAAAGCTTGGCTTCCTCCATTGCTGGGGAAACCCAAGCCTCCCTCCTGCTCACTGTGGTCGCAGCCATCGTGCTTGGGTTTATTTGCATATTCGCTCCTGATTGGCTAGTGGGCATGGCTTGTGGGTATAGCAGAGGTTTGGTCAATTTGCATATTTCTCTTTTATTAGATAGGACTAGAGGCTGGGTGCACAAAATTTGTGCACTTGTAGGGCGGGTCCCTAAGCCTGGCCTGTGCCCTCTCGCAGTCCAGGAGCCCTGGGGAGATGTCCAACTGACAGTATAATGGGCCTAAGCCATCAGTCAGACATCCTTAGCATTGCCACAGAGGCGGGAGAGGCTCCCACCACTGCTGCTGTGCTCGGCAGTGGCTGAGTGGCGCTCCCCCTGTGGGAGCACACTGACCACCAGGGGGCAGCTCCTGTGTTGAGTGTCTGCCCCCTGATGGTCAGTGTGAATCATAGTGACCAGTCATTCCACCACTTGGTCATTTGCATATTAGTCTTTTATTATATAAGATATGCTATAGTTGAGGCCCCCTAGAACCATAAGAAATACAAAAAATTCACTGACAAACTCATTCTCGAATTGCCCCACTTAAAATCAAATTGCCCCCCCCCCCCATGGGGCATGTGCTGTGCTGCACCTTGGGAACCACTGGGATTGACAGTTTTCATCTCTGAGCTTCATTTCTGAATACATATGCATATACCATGGGAATTGTAATCTCTTCTCTGCCTACCTCACTGGGTTGTCATGAGGAGGTTCTGAGCTAATAAACCTAGAAATGTTTCATCAAGAAAGTGATGTCTAAATGGAAAGTGTTTGCTATTTTTAAGCCCACAGGTACCCTCGCAGGTAGCAGGAGTTGATTAGGGGAGGAGGGCATGATTGTTTTCTGGGACAGTAGCTATGGAAGCTTTGCAGAGGGTTCTACAGGCCTCAGAAGGGCAGGCTCTGGCCAGCAGCCCCGTAGTGGTGGTCGTCCCTGGAGGCGCTGGTATGGAGGGGTAGGGGGGCAGCAAGGCTGAAGGGTGAGTAACTGTCAAAACTCCCCACTTGGCGCCATTCTTTAAATTGTACGTGGCCGTTTCATGTTGTACATGCTCAGGGCGGGACTCCAATCTCCTGGAGCGGGGTGGGGGCCAGGCCAGGGCGGGGCCAGGTGGGCTAGGAGGATGGGTTTATCCGTGCCCCTGGTGAGGTTCATTGCGTTTCTGCTGTGGAGAAAGCACTGTTGCTGTGTGTATATGTGGGGGCTATGGGTCTGACCCTGGGGGGATACTCAGGCCTGCCTCCACCCGGGTCTGGAGTTGTGGGGAGGAGAGACGTGCCCAGCCTCTGTGGAGGGGGCCTGGCAGTGGCTGGCCACAGGCGCTGGTGGGTCGTCGCCAGCGTACTATTGTGGGTGCCTCTGGTGGGGGTAGCAGGGGATGAGATCAGGTGTCACAGGTGCGGGCTGTGGCTACCCTCAAAGCTGGGTCTTCTCCCCATCCAGTCAGCCTCCCCATCCTCCTGGGGGTGCAGGGGCTGGGGTAGGGTGTCCGTGCATGGGGATTGGAAGAGCTCCCCATGTCCGCTTCTTCTTCATGCTTTGCAGTCTGGGCTCCTGTCAAGCACTCCCCTCCACCCCCCGGGAACTTGGCTCTGGCCACCCTTCCCCTCCGTGGCTCCCTGCAGCCCCCGTCCCACTCAGCTCTCCCCAGCCACCCGCCTGTCAGGAGGCTGCCGGGGCACCCTGCTGTGGGCAGCACGGTCCTAGGGCTGGGGGTGGGGGTGTGGGGAGCAGCTCCAGTAAAGTTTAGTAAAGCCCAGGTCGGCCTCGGTATTCGGCTGTGGGGCCGCGGGGGAATCTGCCTGGGTGGGATGAAATCACACTAGACCTGGAGTCCCACACAGCGGCCCCGCAGCCCAGCCCACCCTGTTAATGGTCATGATGTGATGGCATCCCGGGTAATTCACATATTCCTCTATTATATATATATAGATAGGCCTCACTATCAATGTCTTTTCTCAAGACAAAGGGGTCCAGTATTTATGGTTTCAAGTGGCCACTTTGAAACAGAATTTAAGGGCAACAATGTTTTGTTAAAAGCAATTGTCTTAATAAAAGAAAATAACTAGGTGGCCAATTGAAATGTATGTAGTTCATTATTTTCTAATATTTTCATTTCTAATAATACTATTTCTTACTCTGTGCCTACTGAGAACAGGACAGATAAGTAGTATTTTAA
This sequence comes from Corynorhinus townsendii, assembly GCA_026230045.1. Lineage (NCBI taxonomy): Eukaryota > Metazoa > Chordata > Mammalia > Chiroptera > Vespertilionidae > Corynorhinus > Corynorhinus townsendii. Next base: position 67,406,700 of record JAPDVU010000004.1, on the reverse strand, counting down.
TAATGTTAAGTGATGGCATTAAGAAAAGGTCTAATTGCTATTTAGAGATATATTCCAAGACTACTTAAATATGATCTTCTTAATTTATTTTAGAGTATTTTGCAAATTAGATAAAAAACTTATGATTAGCATATGAGAAGTTTACTATAATAAAACCCCAAAATTGTATCACGTTTGATATAATCATCTCCCAGATTTTAGAAGGTATGAACATTTTATAGAATCAGAATTATGTTGCTGGTGGAAAAACCCTAGGGATTAGTCAGTCCATTACCCTGTTTTACAGATGAGAAACCAAGGCCCAACCATTAGTTACTTAGATAACTATGAGCCATGAGAAGTGTCCAAGCTCCCTAGATCCCTGGTCTGCTGCTCTTTTGTGTCATGCTTTTACTGATTTCTAAGTGAATAAAGCTCAGGTATTTGTCCTCTGCCATCCCCCTGTTTGTTAGCAAACTCAGAATTCTTTTTTCATCATGCAAATAAAAATTATACTTTTCTCCCACTCTAAAGCTTGCCTGAAAATATGTAAATGGAAATGATGTTAGCACAGTCCAAACAGGAAGATGTCTGGTGTATTTAGATTATATGAAAGTAAAGGTCAGGATTGGAAAATTCGCAGTGGATTAAAAGAAAAGCCAGTGTGAGCACTAAGACCAACATCCACTAAAAATATAAAGCAAAGATTGGCCATACATTACCCTTTTATATTATGAAACCATTAACTACAGAAATAAATCTCTGTAATTAAACTACTTATTGCTGACACTAATATTTTTGACTTTTGGGATAGATATTTATAATTGTAATTTCATATATAAGTGCTATTCAAAACACCAACCTCAAATACATTGACCCTAAGGAACTTAATTCTCTCCAGTTCAAAAATAGGGATATCTGAATAATTTCATCAGAAGGTTACTGTGCTCACATTGAAAAGGGTCATGTAAAACCTCAGGAGAAATCCTTAATGTTATAAATTTTAATATAGGGCATTTATATCAAATCTCTAATTTATATATGCTCATAAAATATAAAAGAAAGAACAGAAAGAAAGCTTGACAGGAATATCTTAAGAATTTACCCAAAAAACATAACCTTATTTGCAATGAGTAGATTGTATTATGTATAAAGGATTTTAAGGATGGCCACTCACAGATAAATTGGGTAATCTTTCATCTTTTAATAATGATGATGAATCTGTTATTAATGATGATTAGTGGATGTCATTCTAGGATACATATATTGACATATAAATGTTCTACAGCATGCCCTGGATTTTAAAAAATCATTGACAAATTGGCAAGTATGTTAATTTGAGGGAATAAACTCAATAGAAGTTACATATCTGAATAAAATTATGAAAAAGGTAGAGGAAGGGAACATAAAAGCTGTTTATTGGGTTCCTAATTTGTGTGTCTGTGTGTGTGTGTATACACACACACACACACACACACACACACACATATATATATACACACACACACACATATATACATTTGTTTTTTTGGCAAATATTTATCTTATGTGACAGGCACTATTCTACTCATTGATGGATATAATAGTGACCCAAATGGACCCTCAAGGAACTTACATTCTGATGATACATACTAGTACTTACTGTCAAAGACATTCTTACTTCTAATGATATATACTTCTTACTGTCAGTGCCTTAAATACTTACAAAGAATGGGATAATAGGGAGTAAGGTGGAGAATGAAGAGAGAGGCTGGAGCAGGGAATGATGAAGGTCAGAAAACCTGTGAAGAAGGTAGACTAAGTTTTGGGGCTTTCTGCACTATGTAGCTTTTCTGATTCTGCTTCTAAATGAGTGTCTTCTCATGTTCCCTAGTAGGTCTGTCTGTTTTCACCACTGCAATAGTCATATCTCACTCAGTTTCCCGTATGTTTTCTTGCATTTTCTCTCTTCTGGACTCTGAGCTGCTCTAAGCCATTAATCTTTGCATACTAGGACCAATGCCTGGCCCACAGTAGGTGCTCTATAATATTTGTTTAGTGAATAGTAACAGCAGTTATCTAACAGTATTCAGTTGCTGTGGAGACCTGCATCTCTGGGTATGACTATCTTTATTACATTGAAAACTGAAATGATGATTGAAAATACCTTTCACTTGAAATTTCTAATACCAAATAACAGTGGCAGGGAGAAGAGTTACTTACTGTAAAAGAGTTTTAGCTGCCCCACTTCCTCCAAATAATGTCAATCAGCTCTTCTTCAATCACAAATAAACACAATAAGATAAAAAAAAAACAATGTGAATTTAGCTTAGAACAGTTCCATAGCCATGTCTTCCAAGCAGAATTCCATTTTTGTTTTATTTTATTTTTTAATTGAATTTATTAGGGTGATATTGGTTAATAAAACTATATAGGTTTTAGGAGGAGAAACCAGGATGGCAGCATAGCTGCCATGCACAACAATTTCAAAACTACAACTAAAAGACCAAACGGACATCATCCAGAACCACAGGAAAGTTGGCTGAGTGGAAATTCTACAACTAGAAGGAAAGAGAAAAGCACACTGAGACTCAGAGGAGCTGCAGGAGGCAGAGGTAATGAGACGCGCGCGCGGAGATGACTGGCAACTGAGTGTGCAGCTGGCTTTCTGAAGCGGGAGGGAGACAAAAGCTCCTGACTGCACTGAACTCCAGTTCTGGGCGAGACTCTGGGGACCCAGACTCATTCGGGGAGAAACTGGACTGCTGGCAGCAGGCAGAACTCTAAGGTGGCTTTCTCTCAGAGGTGCTTGCAGCGATTACCATGGGACACTGAGACACAGGGGCCTATTAGGGCAGGGCTGATGGGAAACCAGTGCTGTCTGCTCCACCCTGAGACTCCGCCCCATCCAAGCTGAGCACAGAGGCTTTTGCAAGTCTTGTCTCATAAGGGTGACTCCAGCACAGAAGTTCTCCCAGCATAGACACAGCTGATCCTTACAGCCAATTGTCCTGGAGGTCAATTCCTCCCAGTGATACCAACAACAATCAAGGCTTAACTACAACAAGATTGTGCACACAGCCCACAAAGGGGTGCACCAAGAGTATCCACCTCAGGTAACTGGGGAGGCTGAGCCACTGTGCCTTATAGGACACCTAACACACAAAGCCACTCTATCAACTCAGGGAAGCAACCAAAATGCAGAGACAAAGAAACAAATCACAAATGAAAGAAATGGAGGAAAGCAAACGACTGGACATAGAGTTCAAAACCACGGTTATAAGATTTTTCAAGAATTTTCTAGAAAAGGCCGATAAATTTAGTGATACCCTTGAGGATATGAAAAAGGACCAACTAGAAATTAAGCATACACTGACTGAAATAAAAAATATTATACAGAGATCTAACAGCAGACTAGAGGATCCCAAGAATTGAGTAAAAAGATTTGAAATATAAAGAAGCAAAAAACACTCAACTGGAAAAGCCAAAAGAAAAAAGAATGAAAAAATATGAAGATAGTGTAAGGAGCCTCTGGGATAACTTCAAGCATACCAACATCAGAAGTATGGGCGTGCCAGAAGAAGAGAGAGAGCAAGGTACTGAAAACCTATTTGAAGAAATAATGACCGAAAACTTCCCCCACCTGGTGAAAGAAATAGACTTACAAGTCCAGGAAGTGCAGAGAATCCCAAACAAAAGGAATCCAAAGAGGACCACACCAAGAGCCATCATAATTGAAATGCCAAGAGCAAAAGACAAAGAGAGAATATTAAAAGCAGTAAGAGAAAAACAGTTAATTACCTACAAGGGAGCACCCATACATCTGTCAGTGGATTTCTCAACAGAAACTATGAAGGCCAGATGGGAGTGGCAAGAAATATTCAAAGTGATGAATAGCAAGAACCTACAACCAATATTACTCTACCCAGCAAAGGATCATTCAGAATTGAAGGTCAGCTAAAGAGCTTCACAGATAAGAAAAAGCTAAAGGAGTTCATCAGCACCAAACCAGTATTATATGAAATGCTGAAAGTTATTCTTTAAGAAGAGGAAGAAGAAAAAAGTAAAGATAAAAATTATGAACAACAAATACTTATCTATCAACAAGTGAATCTAAAAATCAAGTGAATAAAAAAATCTGATGAACAGAATAAACTGGTGAATATAATAGAATCAGGGGCATAGAAAGGGAGTGGACTGACAATTCTCAGGGGGAAAGGGTGTGGAGGGTGTGGGAAGTGACTGGACAAAAATCGTACACCTATGGATGTGGACAGTAGGGGGCGGGTAAGAGCAGAGGGTGGGGTGAGAACCAGGTGGAAGGGAGCTATGGGGGAAAAAGAGGAACAATTGTAGTAATCTGAACAATAAAGATTTATTAAATTTAAATAAAAACTATATAGGTTTCAGGTGTACAATTCTATATAATACACAAACTGTATATTGTGTTGTGTGTTCACCACCCCAAGTCAAGTTTCCTTCTATGATCATTTATCTACTCTTTACCCTCTTCTACATCCCCTACCACACTTCTCCTCTGGTAATCACCCTACTATTGTCTGTGTCTATGAGGTTTTGTTTGTTTGTTTTGTTCTTTGCTTAATCCATTTTAATATAGTCATTCCAGAGCTGCTATCATCAAGTTGCTAACTATTTGAAAACAATTTCAGATCTTAAGAACACTTTAATATATCTTTTAATTATTTAATAATTTTATAAAAACACAATCTGCAGGACAAAAACCCAATGTAAACCTCTCACTTTGTGAGCCATTCTTGACACTGAAAGGAAATCCATCCCTTCGAGTGTATGGCAAGTGAATGTACTTGAATTAGTGCCTGGAGAACTCTCCCACCTCCTTAAGTTTCCATAAGTACTGTTTTAAGTTCTCTTTTAACTCTGTGCAAAGGATCTGGGATGTGGGAGTAAATGGATAAGCATCAGTGTGTGCTTAGTTCAAACAGTTCAAATTAAATTCTAGGAAGAACTTTGTATCAACCTGACCCGGCGTTACCTGTGGTATTTGCTTCAGCAAATGATTTAAAACACATAACTGTTGTCTTTGGTTTCAAATTTATAGTCAGAGTGGTTTGAAAACTATTGGCACAGAACATAAGAGCCAGAGATGAAAATGGAACCTATTAACACTGAATATAGGTTGTGATGAATCACAGTTTGTCAGCATTCAAGTATTACAATTATCCATCTAAAAATACCCTACTGTACTAAGTCACCAACCCTAGGTGTTTACCCTGATTGCCTCTTGAAAAACTTTTAGTGCTATTCCATATTTGTTTTTAGGCTGTAATGCTAGCATTTTTCAATATTTTTTATTTACCAATTATCTTTTAATTGCCATATATTTGTCTTTTGAGATAAATATAGTACCTCACTAATCACACTAATTGTGGGTGGGCATTGGTAGCATTACTGGGATCTATAGATTAATATTGTGGGCAGGAGGTGAAGTTGATATTAGTTGGATTATATTAGTGTTACTAATTAAAGAAAGAAAAAAATTAATGTAGACTTTGATCCTGGACTCTGAGTCTGAGGGATAGCTGTCACATGGCACCAGATTCCTGCTGTTAACATCCAAAACATGGTAGTGTTTTATTAATACATCTGCCTGATTATTAGAACTGAGAAAACCTCTACCAATATTATGCCTATCCATAATGGCCCTGAATTATATTTGTAGTAAGACCCCCTGTTCCTCCAGAGTTAATGTGTGCGTGTGCATACTTGTTTGCTCCAAACTAAAGGGGAGAGGTAAACCTCTGTAAAATTGAACTGTTGTTATCACTGAGACGAATGATAAAATAAGCATCCTATATAATAAAAAACCTAATATGCTAAGTGTCCAACCATTCGTTTGACCATTTGACTAGTTGCTATGATGAGCACTGACCACCAGGGGGCAGACACTCCAACCGTTAGGTTAGCTTGTTGTTGGGATCCGGCACATAGGGACTGGGCTAGAAGGGCCGGACATGCCCTGAACAAATCTGTGCAGGTCAGGCCGAGGGACCCCACTGGTGCATGAATCCTTGTACCAGGCCTCTAGTATTATTTAGTATTGAATAGAAAGTCAGAGTAAAGTCAGTACAGTGAGAGTGGGGCAGGAAGAAGAGAGAAAGGAACATACAGAGGAAAAAGCAGAAGATAGCCAGATGGGTTGGTTTCCTGGGAGGTTTTCTTGCCGTTCTGGGTGAGACAAGAAAGTAACCTAAAAAATTAACCTTTTATCCTCCAATATTCAGATAAATAATTTGATATGATACTGAAAACTCTTTAATTCAAACAGAGGTGAGGGATGAGCATTTTATGAAGTCAAAATGGATTTCCTCTCTACCAACTTCACATCTTATTCTGTATCAGAAAGATAATTTATGTACCAATTACAAATGTGCTGGAAAAAATCTTACCTGATTTAAATGCTATAGCTTATTTTTCTAATACCATGCATTTTCACATATATGCTATCATTATTTTGATAATAAAAAAGACATCAGGAAAAATATATGATCACACTTCTGGACACAGCATAGGGCTATCTCAGTGAAATACGCTTTGGTCCAGACATACGTGGTAGGTTGGGGAGTTATAAGAGAAAGTACGCTTACTCTTGCTGGGAAGCAAATGGAGCCACTTGGCAGCCTGTGGGTTGCCATTCTGGCCCACTTGTTTTTGCCTTTCTTCCAGTTTATTGCTATTGCCATTCTTTCTGACTGAGACCCAGCCTGATGTACCAGTAAAAATGTGAACAAGTACAAGTTGTGACCCAGGGCAGCAGGAAGTGGCTGGACTTTCCTCTGTCAAAGCCATGATTCTCAGGGGTTAAAGTAGATTCTATGAACACCCTGTTGAAATCTCCTTCTTGTGATTTGTGCCCTTTCCTATTAAATATTACAGATAAGAGCTTTCTTTGAAGTTATGTTTCATTGTGACCATCAAGATAAAGTGAAATATTAAAAAATTAATTATGATTGTTGATGCTGGAGACCTATTGGTCACACCTTCAGTTTACATCCCAGAAAGAAAATACTGAGATATCCCAGTGACAGTATTCTTTGGGTGCCAATGGAACAGTTCCCAAACTTGGAGGGATAGTTGTAAGGAGCAAAGTATGAGTGGAAGAGTTCTGCATGTATGCATTAACCAGCTGCCTACCTATGCCACCTAAAGCAAAAATAATCAACTAGGAAGGCAATCAAATGCCCACACAAAGTAGGATATTCAGTTCAGTTCTTCCCTTTGGAAACAGTAAGCTGGAACAATGAACAGAATTATCTTGAGAAGAGAGCAGAGCTTCCTCTATGAAGCCTGTCCTAGATTTTGTAGTTGGCATTACATTCATGAACAGCTGGATTTAGATAATTTTCTGGTAGATTAGAGGAGTTCTGGAATGGGGTCTTTGATTTTGGGAAATATAATGCCTCCAGTGTTTTGTCCATTTCACAAGGCTGCCTCTGAGTAGGAGCCCTCCAGAGCCTGCCATTGCTGAAGAGCAACTGTAATGTGCACAGCAGAATTAGAGTTACTCCCTGAACCCTTTTCCAGCTCCCATAACTCTCAGCTGAGCAGGTGTGTGGTCCTACAGCATTCTGCTCCCAATTCCAATATGTGGGAGGGTTTTCCACATACATCCAAGCAATGTTCTCACACCAACTGTGTGTTCCATACTTAAACACAATTCTGACACTATCTATCCAGAAATAACCTAAAATCTCACAGGCTCAGAGTTAAGTTCTATAAGACTGCCACCCCAACAGAAGGCCAATTCCAAGTCTAGGTTTTCACCTGGACTTTTAACCAACCACTACAGATTACAAATTCTAATTATTCCTCCTCTGGTTCCATTAATTTGCTAGAGTTGCTCACAGAAGTTAAAGAAAAGTTTTACTTACTAGAGCAGTGGTTTATTATGAAAACACTAGAAGCCTGGTGCATGAAATTCGTGCCCTGGGAAGGGTGTCCCTCAGCCCAGCCTGCACCCTCTCCAATCTGGGACCTCTCGGGGGATGTCTGCTGCCGGTTTAGGCCCGATCCCTGTGACAGTCCGACATCCCTCTCACAATCCGGGACTGTTGGATCCCAACCGCTCGCCTGCCTGCCAGCCTGATCACCCCCTAACCACTCCCCTGCCAGCCTGATCGACACCTAACTGCTTCACTGCTGGCCTGATTGCCCCTCAACTGCCCTCCCTTGCTGGCCCGGTAACCCCCAACTGCCTTCCCCTGCTGGCCTGGTCACCCCCAACTGTCCTCCCCTGTTGGCCCGGTCACCTCTAACTGCCCTACCTTGCCATCCTGCTCGCCCCCAACTGCCTCCCCTGCAGGCCTGGTCACCCACAACTGCCCTCCCCTGCTGGCCATCTTGTGGTGGCCATCTCTGACCTCATCTTGTGCGATGGTGTGAGGGTCAATTTGCATATTAATTCTTTATTATATAGGAGGATATTAACTCAGCAACAGTCAGATATAAAAAATGCATAGAACAAGGTTTAGGAAAAGGTCATGGAGCTTCCATTCCCTCTTCAGTCACCATTTCCCTGTGTTCACTAACCTGGAAGCTCACAGAACACTGTCTTTTTCAGTTTTTATGAAGGCTTCATGAAAAGGCATGATTTATTATATCATTGGCCACTGGAGATTGATTCAACCTCCAGCCTCACTCCTCTCCCTAGGGAGGTAGGTCAGAAAATTCCATTTTACCTTGTGATGTCTCGATGCTCACTATGAAGCATTACTTGAAAGAAAGTTCATATCTGTAATATTTAAGAGGAAAGGGCAGAAATCATGAGAAAGAGATTTCAACAGTATGCTCATAGAATTTACTTTAAACTTTGAGAATCATGGCTTTGACAGGAGAAAGTCCAGCTACCTCCTGACTTCATGCTGCCCTGGGTCACAGTTGTACTTGTTCACATTTTTACTGGTAGCAGCTTGTGTCTCAGTCAGAAAGGATGGATGTACCAATAAATAATGTTTGGGTCCTCTGGCAGTAGTTCCCATTCCTGGTGCATTCTAAAAGTCACCAGAATAACATAACAATAGATACCTTTATTGCTCTCAACATAGGAAATTGCAAGATTTTTTTTGGTATGCTAACATTTTTTGTTTTTAAATCTATTGTTGGAAGTATTACATATGTCCTTTTTTCCCCCATTGACTTTTAGCCCACCCAGGCCTTCACCACACACTAGTGTCTATGGGTTATGCATATATGCATACAAATTCTTTGGTTGAGATTCCAAGGATTTTAAGGGCTCTGTATTAGAAAGGGGTGAAAGACCAGATACAGATCTTTTATTATAAGTCACAATGTCACAGATCCAATGGCTCACAGCCAAGGAAGATTGTAGTCTTTCTATAAGTTATGAGACACAGGCTTCCAAATTCAAGTTGACATTCTTAGGTTGGGAACAAAGACTGATTTCAAAAAAATTATTTTGCAGTGTGGGAGGGTTTGCTGTAGTTGTTTTAAGTCCCCTTTTTAATTCCCTCATTCTTTCCTCTATTTGTAGTTTTGTTTTATTTTTCTTCACAGAAGTCAGCCCTTTGCCTTCTTGCTTCCACAGTATCTCTTGCCCCAATTTCATGCAAGGCCAGGCTTCCTGACCTTAGGTAAGGGCCCCAGGTTTACACTAACTTCCCATCACTAGTCTCCTAAATGTGATTCCAGCTCTATAAGACCCTTTCTGCCAGTTAACACTATGTTTCAAAAATGGATCCTTGGTAGATTTATGTGTGGACAGTGGTTTGGCAAGTTCTTTTTCATTCTTTTCTTTGACGCTTTGTGGGACAATGCTTTAGAATGTTGAGAAGTGGCCGTCAGCACCACCATGGTGCCTGGGTAGACACATTTATTTCATATGCAGGTCTTTGTGGCATTCCTTGTCATAGCTGTAATCATAGCACATGGAAGTCTTCTCTGTGTGCAAGGCCAGTACAGGTAACTCCACATTTGCTCAACTCTGAGTCACATGGGCAACTGAGTCTGGTCTATTGCTCTCTCATAAGTGTAAGGATTAAAAATAAACTTATTAACACTCCCTTGACTAGACTCCACAGAAAGATTGTAAGTGAATCCCAAAATTGATTACATTTCATTTTTAATAGATGTCACTATTCTTAGTTTATATATGTTGCACATGTATTCCATTGTACATGCATTCTGGCAATTGGAATTTTTTATTTGAATGTCAAAGTATTTAAATTTGCACAGTAAAACGTTGTTTTTGTAACATATTTATGTATGTGTTATATATTTTATAGTTATAGTTTCATGCTACATTTAATTGTAATATTTATCAAGTAGCACACTTGTACAGGTAGCTTATTTTAGAATTGCAGAGTGATTTTTTTTAATGTATTATCTTTTGCTATATTATCAGAAATTACCTGGTATTTTGTAAGGAGACATCAAAAGTGATAAAAAATATGTAGCTTAGAATCAAAGATAGTAATAGAATACTAAATATAAAAATTAGAGGTGAATAAATTATAATTTTTCTGAATATTAATAATTACCCATGGACAATTTATTTAAATGCACTTGCAGTAATTTAGAACACTAGTTTCAAATGATAAATGTGTGCAAATATCAAGTGTAAATTTATGTAAATATTGAAAGTAACCATAGGTATTTAAAGACAGGTATTGAAAAGAGAAAATGGGTACTAAAAGGAAAAGAAATGTGTCTTAAGATCAGAGGTAAGTTCAAATCTTGGTTCAAAAAGTAAATAAAGTATTTCAAAGAGTAAAGATAAAGTCTAGGTTACTTGTTCTCCCACACTGCAGTTACACCTAAAATAGTATTGCCATGTCTCTATTAAAAAAAACCCACAAAATAACAAACACAACTTTACCTACTACTGTTGTAAATAATTAATTTTCATTTATTTAGAGATGAATTTCACTCACAATTTTTAACCTTAAATTTTGAATTTGATTGTATTTTCTGACTATGCTTAGCTACTTGAACAGAATTCCTTTAAGAACAATATTGTTGATTTGTGTTCATTTTAAGGTTATGTAGCAGGGAAAGCTTTATACATTTCTTGTTGGATTATTTCAGATATATATTTTTTGCCCACAGACTCAGCCCTCTGGGAAGGATAAATGCTTTCAATTTCTGTTAAAAAAAAATGTTTCACAAGGATTTGGAACCAGCCACTATTTAAAAAGGACAAACCTTTCTCTTTAATTTGTTGAATTTTACCTGTGCTCAAAATTAGTTCTGCTTTAATAATCAGTAATTCTAACCATCCAGTGATTCTGTACACATCAAAAGGCTGGTTGTTAATGTGGAGCAGCTAATGCAAGCTGGTTATTTAATGCAGTTCAACTTTGTTCAGTATGTACCATATAATATATGTAATAAGCAATTTTTCCTTCTCAAAAGCAGCAGTTAATTATCATAAGTGTCAAAATTGAAACTGTCATGGTTATTTTGCTCCCAAATTGTTTGGACATATCAACTTGCCGATGGAGTATGTGAACACCAAAGTCGTGATCCATTCTGAGGTTCAACCCTCAAATGTAAAATTGCCAGTGCAAATTCTTTTAAAAAAATATGTTCTTTCTTTTCTTTTCTTTCTTTCTTTTTTTTTTTTTTTTTTTTTTTTTTTAGAGAGAGAGAGGAAGGGAGAGGGATAGAGAGATGGAAACATCAATGAGAGAGAAAACATGGATAGGCTGCCTCCTGCATGCTCCCTGCTGGGGATGGAGCCTGCAATCTGGGCATGTACTCTGACCGGAAATCAAACTAGGGACCGCTTGGTTCATGGGTCAGCACTCAACCACTAAGCCACACTGGCTGGGCACCAATGCAAATTCTTTTTTTTAAAAAATCTTTATTGTTGAAAGTATTACATATGTCCTCCTCCCCTCCTCCCTGTCATTTACCTCTTCTAGTCCCCACCCCCACCCCAAGGCCTTCACCACCTTATTATCTGTGTCCATGGGTTATGTATATATGCATACAAGTTCTTTGGTTGACCTCTTCCCTTGACCCTGGCGCCCCCTTCCCTCTGAGATTGGACAGTCTTAATGGCTTACGTCCATTAAGTGATAGGAAGTTGCAAATTGATAGACTTAAGATATTATATATTACTCAACACATGCAAATAGATTATTTTGTTACTAGTTTTAATATATTAATATATAGTGTAGGAGGTCAAATTCCTTTAAGATACTTTTAATTAACAATTTTTTTTTATTTTCTTTAACACATGCCTACATAAATATACAATGCATATGATAAATGATGCCTGTAAACTCTTGGGCATTACTTATATTACTTGGTAAAATCTTACAATGAATATAAATTTGCAGAGGTATTAGGGTTTATTTTCATATTTATCATATGTCTTATTCTAAAAATGTACCTAATGAGACATTGAATATTTTCCATAGGTTATATGTTGTTTAAGACCTTTAATTGTTCTGTGTACATATTTTTTAAAAGAAAATGTTGTTAGAAAATAGGTGTATAAGTTTTGAACTGAGCAGATAAGAAGAGGGATACCTTCCTCCAGTGGCCTCAGTTCTCATCTGGTGCACACTGTGGGTGAGGAGAGCAAGTTAGTTTCACCTGCCCTCTCTCCCATGGCCAGAACTTCAGGCAGGGCACACCCAATCTGCTCAACTATACTAGAAAGTCCTGCTTAATTTTGATGTAGGAAGGGCAGAGCTTGAAGAGGTTGTGGAAGACGTTGTTTTAGAAAATGTGGATTTGGTGTGAGGTGGGGATTAAAAGAAAGAGGAGAAAGGGAGGCCACCATTCTGGTATGAGGCAGAATAGTAATAAGACCAACGATTGGGCTTCAAATGGAGAGATAATGGGAAATAAGGATGGGAAGCTTCTCTGAAACGCAGGCTGCAGGTTTAGTTACAATAGCATTCAAAATTATACCTAAAATTGTCTGTGGGCTCTTTTGTTTTACATAGAAATCATGTGAGCTCTCTGGCCTAGAGACACTCAGATAAAATATTATCAAGTCTGAACTAGAATTCAGGTCCTGGCACTATAAATAAAGTTCTTTTCCAGTGATGCTCCCCCAACTGCTAGTGATTTATCGAGATGTGACTTGTTACCACCTGCAGGAGGAGGGTCGTGCAGAAGATTTGATCACTTATGGGAAAAGCTAACACTTTTTTCTTTATATATCTGACTGCACTATGTGTAAATGTTCAGGACTTCTACCTAACTTGTCTTCTATAACAGTTGCTATGAGAAAATGGGTAATTTGGAAAGAATGGAATAAAGGGACTCACTACAAAGATGCAGGCTGTGTTTAGGACAGGCAACAAAGGATGGTGAAGTAAGTCAGAGCCAGTAGCAGTGGGGGCTGTGCAGTCCTAGGCCTGATGGAATAAGGAGAAAGCCAGAGAGAGGGAGCTACGTGGAAATGGACAGATGTTGGGGGCTGTGGCACTCACTTTAGGGGCAGAGGCATGGTATCTATCAGGGAGAATGCTGGGGAGTTAAAGACCTCATCCAAGATCAGTCTCCACTTTTCTGTTTTCTTGAAGGTGTCTTCCATTGGCAAAGCCAACACAGATACAGAGGGGAATAACTCCCATTGATGCAGCTGGAAGAGCTTAGCCTCTCAGGCTATAAGAGCACTGTGGGCAGGGGAATAAACATTGGATCTCAAGGGAGGAACAAAAGATATCCAGCACACAGCCATACCCTGCCACTCACTTGTTTAAAAAACCCAGTTTCAATATTTTTTTCTTGGTACATATTATCTAGAATGATCTTACTCATTTGTCTATTCCATGTTTATTTTCTATCCTCTCGCTCCATGAGAGCAAGGACCTCTTCACTCTCCTTCTTCCTTCTTCCTCTAGTTCTCAGTGCCATGCATTGCATATGGTAGAGGCTGTTATTTGTTGACTGAATAAAGGCATAAAATCATGTATTAAATAGTACACTCACATGTATATACATATGTTATACATAATATGAAAATTTGTTAATTATATATATATATATATGCATGGCATATATGCCTGCACAAGTACTCCAAATTTTTAGTTGACAGGCATTATGTTTTATAATAGTTTCAGCCTAAAAAGCATGTAACACACTAATCTCCATAAAGTAACCTCTCATTAAAACCCTTTTAGAGGATTAGAATTCAAGATGGATAAATAAATATATGCATGACATCATATAAATAATGGGATTAATTTCATAAGACATCAATTGAAGTCAGCATATGGTCACAACATGTGTGTCTTTTATACATCATAAGTTATAAATACCTATTTAGTTCATTTGTTCAGTATTCGTCAAATAGGCCACAAATGTATTGCTAAGCTTGGAGCATATCAAATGAAGTAACATCAGCGTTCATCACACATTTCTGATTTTCCTACTTCTAAGCACTTGCTAAGATTATACTACCCTGCTCTCTTCAGTTAGGTATGGTCATGCAACTTGCTTCGGTCAATGAAATATGAAGAGAAATGACATTTAACACTTCTGAGCACAGGCACCTGTGGGCCAGTGTTCAGTTGCCAGCTTTTCCTCCCTCGGCCCTGGCAGTTCATGAAGATGCTAATGGCATGAGAGTGTGGAACAGAGCCCCCACCTACCTGGGCTGATCTTGCCAAATCAATGGGAGAAATAAACCTTTGTTATTTGAAACCATTAGGATTTAGGGGCTGTTTGTCTTGCCACATATCTTAGTTGATTTGGAATGGTACAGTAAGATAAATGAGATTAAATTTTGGTGCTCTGGCATCTCATAATTTTTTTTCCATTTTTTTATTAAGGTATTATATGTGCACATATCTTACCATGAAGGAGATAGTCTGAAAAGCAACTTATTTTAAAGCAATTTAGGAAGTGCTAATGATAGATGTCAGAGACTACAAGAACATGGAAAAATGACACTTCTACATGAATTAGGGAAGGATTCAAGAAGTGGTACTAGAATGTGCCTTAGAAGAACAATTTAAAGGGTTAGAAGGTAGAAAAGAGAGAAGCATTCCAAGATGAGGAGCAGCATGAGGCATGGCAAGTTTGCAGAATGACAGAAAGCCCTGACTTTTCTTCATTATTTATACCCACAAGAGGCACTTGGATCAGATTTGGATCTCTTCAGCACAGTGTAGTGAAGTGGTAGAGAACACAGCTTCTGGAGTAAGGGTTACCTGGCTTTAAACCGCAATTTGGTAGGTGTCATCTTAGACATGTTGTATAGCTTCCTGAGACTTAATTGTTCCCTATGTAAGTTGGAGATAAGGATGCTGTAAAGATGAAATGAAACAATATTTTTGATCCAGTTAAAGTTCTGGACACATAATAAGTATGCACAATATGAGTTTCATAATTATTACTACAAATATCATATGAGCCATAATAATGCCATGGATGGAGATGAGAGAAGTTTGGGCAGTGGGGCCAGGCAGCTCTGACCTAAAGGAGAAGATAAGAATAAACACTGCCGGCTGAAGTGACTTGGGGACTCTGGGATGTCAGAGCAGGGATGCCCTGGGGATGAGTAAAGATCTAGACTGCTAACCTTGCCAAATCATAGATTGTTATATTTTTAGTCTTTATACATTAGAAGGATCTAAGTTTACTCATCAAATCTATAAATAGATTGAGGGCATAAGCTAAGTCAGGCCTGCAAAGCAGAGGCAAGGGACACTTAGCAGGGCCCCGGGTATATCCATCACGGGTCCCTGGTGACCTGCCTTGTTCCTTCCAGACAAGTGCGCTTCAAATTTTGCTGAAGACATTTCTGTAGTATGAGAATTTGTCCATCTAAGTGCTTATGGATGTATTTTTGTACTTTTCAATGCAATATCGTAATGCAGATTCAGGGTATACATGGAATAGGAGTGAAAGAGTAGATATGACTTGTAACTTTGATCTTAGTATCCTATACTAGGATGTAAGGTTCCTTGGGAATGTCACCTCCCAGAACCCTGCATCTGGGCATAGAGGTTAATGGGAAAGGCCTTTTAAGTTATATTGTATGCCTTCTTTTTCCAAAGATCGGGGAAAAAAAGAAGAGTGAGAGAGAGCCACTCTGCTTTCCAAGTATCATTAAATATATTTTTACTGGCAATTGCAGTTGCTTCCTACACACTATAGTGGGCTTTAGAATCACACTGCCTCAGAAAACATTCCAAATTTGTCACTGGTTTTGTGGCCAAATTAACCACTCTAAGCTTCAATGTTCTTATATAAAAAAAATGAGGATATTAACTCTACTCTCCTCAAAGAGATACAGGAAGGATAAAATGAGGTGGGCAAACTCATGATCTCTATAGATGCTTAACTAACTTAACCCAAATGGTTATGAATCATCAAGTCATCATGTGGTAGTATATAAAATGTTAGTCATAATTTTTCATTGAACAGTTAAGGAGTGAGTGGCAGGAATGTAAAATGGTGTTATAGGTTTGGAGAACAGTTTGTTGGTTTCTTGTAAAATTCACATACCCTTGCTATATAGCTCAGCAGTTCCACTTTTAGGTGTGTACCCAGGAGAAATGAAGACATATGCTTTCACAGAAACCTATCCTCAATAGTCATAGCAGCCTTATTCATAATGGGCCAAAACTGGACACAATAAAATGACCATCAAGAAGTGGGTGGGTGAACAAGCTGTGAAATATTCATAAGATGTAGTACCACTCGGCTATTAAAAAAGGACCCAACTGCCCTAGCTGGTTTGGCTCAATGGATAGAGCATTGGACTACAGACTAAAGGGTCCCAGGTTCGAGTCCAGTCAAGGGCACATGCCTGGGTTGCAGGCTCGATCCCCAGTAGGGGGCGTGCAGGAGGCAGCCAGTCAATGATTCTCTCTCATCATTGATGTTTCTATCTCTCTCTTCTCCCTTCCTCTCTCTGAAATCAATAAAAATATATTTAAAAAAGGATCCAACTGCTTATCTACACAACAAAAACAAGTATCAAAAATATGTTAAATGAAAAAGTCAGACAAAAAAAGACTACATATTGGATGATTCCTTTTGTTTAACATTCTAGAAAGGACAAATTGTAGAGATAAAAAGGACATTAGTGGTTGTCATGGAATAGGGTGGGGAGAGATGGGAAGAGGGGAGGATATTGACTACAGAGAAAAAACTATTTTTGGGTGGTAGAAACGTTCTATGTTTGGACTGAGGTGGTTGTTACAAACTATATACATTCATCAAAACACATGTAAAGTGTATACTTTAAATGGTGAATTTTATTGTATGTAGATTAGTAGTATATCTCAATTAGAAAAAAAAAAAAACTTCAGGAAGTAGTTACAATGGAAATCTTTAGGTAGGGAAAACGTCAAATGCTAATCAAGAATTTGCAACCCAGAAAATCATTCTAGAAAGTTGAAACCAGGAACTTGGATGTTGAATATTGAGCCTCTCTAAAAGTGGGAATTGTACATTTGAGCCTATCATTAGAATCTGGTGATAGTGAATTAAGTCAGAATGTGAATGAAAAAAAAATAGCCTCTTAGAAAATCTACAGTTCAAAATTTATTAGAATAATTGTAGAAGTCCCTTTCATAATTTATATATGAACATTTTGAAAGCTATAATTTCAAGACATTTAAAAAAATACCTTGCTATCTCAGCTTTCTTCCAAAAACATTTTTTTCTACTAAGACAGTATTTATATTTAAAGACAGTTTTTAAGTGCTATAGTCTGATGCGTTTTTATGCAAAGTGATGAAACAGCACAAACTTCCTTTTAAAAGGGAAGAAAACCTAAAAGAAAGCATGTCTGAAGCATGCCTTTTATAAATGCTTGTTTTTCATGTTTACATAGTTTATTGGATTGCCTTTACAAAAAAAGCCAGAAGTCTAAGATAACATTTAAAATGCAGAATTGTACTGTAAGTAGCTGGAAAACTTGACATTTAAATTCTTTCTTAAAAATCAGCATGCAAAAATCGAATATACTATTGGTTCATTAACTGTGGGAAGGTTGGAAGACATGAGGAATCAAACTAAGCATGGATGGAGATTAGGACTCCGTTTTTGTACTTGTTCTCTATCCTGTTCTGAGATGGATGTTTTAGATCATGCTTCCTTTAGTGGATCGATAACATGGTACATGGAGATGATTTTCTTTATTATTATTTTTTAATCTAAGTTGTCTTATATCAGCTTCAGCTTGGTTAATTCCTAATTGCAGGAGGTTTTTTTTCTTTGTTTTTATTTTGTTTGTTTCTCTTGATCTGATGATATGGCAGTGACGACACTACCTTAGAAGTAAGGGTGATGATATTTATTCAACTACATTTTTACAAACAACAAACACTTTTGGAGTGCCTCTATTTCAAATGTAATATTTAAAGTGGGCTAAAAGAATACTTTTGAAAAAAAACAATATTGTACAATTTGATAACGCTGGAGTGTCTTCAGTGCTTTTTATACACAGTACTACATTTGCTACTGCCAAGAACTCTCCCGAATGAGGTCCAGAAATATGTTATTATGTTCACTATCTTCGGAATAATGGGGCAAAGAAAGTTGTTTGCCTAACACTTTCCAGCAGTAAGTGGCAAGCCACTCCTAGAACTGAGTTCTAACTCCTTGCCCTGCTGCTCTATCATATTGCCTTTCTAAGATGATATTCTTGTTCCCTACTAACATGAAAATTGGGCAATTATATTTAGATGTTTAGTTGTTATATTTTTCCACTTGGGTCTTGTAGGGTGAAAGCAGATGAAGTGTTAAAGACAGGTCCAAATTGGTGGTCTCATGGCAGTTCTGGTGATAGTGAATTAAGTCAGAATGTGTCCAGGCCTACATTGTCTCCCAAAATTTTCTAGCAATTCTGTTCTTTGAGTGAATGTACTATTATAGAGCCATTATTTATATAGAAAAATTTTTCTAACACATTTATTAGTCAACAAACTTATATTGAGCACCTATCATGTACCTGACAATAAAATGAACAAAGTTCGGTTTCATGGGTATTTTGATCATTATTATTGATACTAGAAGCCTGGTGCACGAAATTCATGCAGTGGGGGTTGGGGGGGGGGCCCTCAGCCCAACATGCACCCTCTCCAATCTGGGACCCCTCGGGGGATGTCCGACTGCCTGTTTAGGCCCGATCCCCTAAACAGGCAGTCGGGCATCCCTTTCACAATCAGGGACTGCTGGCTCCCAACTGCTTGCCTGCCTGCTTGATTGCCATTAACCACTTCTGCCTGCCACCCTGATCACCCCCTAACCACTCCCCTGCCAGCCTGATCAATGCCTAACTGTTCCCCTGCCGGCCCAATCATCCCCAACTGCCCTCCCCTGACAGCCTGGTCACCCTCAAATGCCCTCCCCTGCATATTCCCTCTTTATTAGATAGGGTTTTTTCTTTAACATATTGAACAGTGTACCTGCCATGGTCTTGACAAACCTGTAAAAATGTAAACCCAAACTAAAAGTGTCATAAAATAAACTCCTTAAACAGGAATTTCATGAGACCTTGGAAAGGTGATATCATGTGGTTGTTTCTTCATTTCTTCCTTCTGTTTCTTTTTCTTGATGTTTCAACTTTTGTCCGGGGGGGGGGGGGGGGGTGTGTGGCTGCCTCGCAGGCCAATGGCCCAGGCTGCAGCTTTGAGCGGATCGTGCCAATGGCACACGGGTGCCTCACAGGTCGATGGCCTGGGCAGGGGCTGGGAGCTGATTGCACCGGGGGCGGGGGGGGGGGGGTGTGGAGGGGCCGCAGCCACCTCCCAGGCTGACAGCCCGGGCCACACGCTTCCAGCTCTCATTGGCAGCCCTCCCTGGGACTGGGGCACTCCGGCGGGCCTGAGAGGACTGGGCGCCCCCATCTTGTGTCTATGGGCGCCGCCATTTTTGTTGTGGAGTGACAGTTAATTTGCATATTACTCTTTTATTAGATAAGATTATGATGAATTAACTTCAGCTAAAATCAGGAAGTTTTTGAGAACTTTGGGAAATCATACTAAATGAGTATAAGTAGTTGATGAGGGAAGGTGGGGTCCCATCCTCAGAGATTAGGTCTCAGGTAAGGTACCCACTAGGAAATACCTAGACACCTGGATCTAGAATATCATGCGAACATAATAGGCAGAGGTTGAACCTGGTATAGGGAGAAGAAAAGTCTATTTTAAGACTGTACACCAAGATATCTCCCATGGCATCTAGCAGTTTTTCTAGAGGAAAGAGGAGAAATTAGCCATACATCCCTCAGTGCATAAGCGTTTACCTGTCAAATGTCTGTGGGATGGATGGAGTGCAGCAGCCAGTGTTGGCTGAGTTTACCAACTCTTCTTAAGGTTGGGAGGGTGGAAGTGATGAAGACTGGACTTAAAAGGGGTTGGCTTCAAGCTATAGGGTGACCCCAGATTTGCTTCACATATCTTGGGTTTGTTTCATGGTAATGACAATTTAAGAGAGCCATCCCCAATTGAATGCACATGCACATTTCAAGCCCCTTCCCGTCTCATCTTGTCAATTGGCTAACATGCCATTGGTCAAACAAAGCAAGTCACATGCCCAAGCCCAAAATCAAGGAGCAGGAAGTATACTTTGGCTACCACGAAGCTAAAGCAAGTGGCTTAGCTAAAACCAGTGAAAAGAAGTGGAGAAATGCTTGGGACTAAGAGAATGGCTTTGACAACTAATTTAATCAATCAACTACAGGAGAAAATAACTTTAAGGGCAGAGAAGTGGATCCACTAGTATAAAATTGTCTATGAAAGCATATTAACATTTTGACTTATTTCTCATTACTTTTTTTTATTATATCACTAGAGGCCCGGTGCACAAAATTCATGCACGGAGGGGGGATTCCCTCAACTCAGCCAGCACCCTCTCCAATTGGGGACCCCTTGTGGGATGTCCAACTGCCATTTTAGGCCTGATCCCAGGGATTGGGCCTCAACTGGCAATCAGACATCCCTCTCACAATCTGGGACCACTGGCTCCTTACTGCTCACCTGCCTGCCTGATTGCCCCTAACTGCTTCTGCTTGCCAGCCTGATCACCCCTAACTGTCCTCTCCTGTAGGCCTGATGTTGCCCTCAACTGCCCTCCTCTGCTAGCCAATTTGGTTCTGATTGGTCAGTTCCTATTCCAGCGTCAAAAGCTTTACCTCCTAGGCAGCCATTGGCTCCCCACAGCACCCAGATTTGGTTCTCATTGTTCAGTTCCTATGCCAGTCAGAGTCACAAGCTCTGCCTCCTAAGCAGCCATTGGTTCCCCACAGCACCCAGATTTGGTTTTCATTGGTTGGTTCCTACACCAGTCAATGGCAGAAGCTCTGCCTCCTAGGCAGCCATTGGATCCCCACAGCACCCAGATTTGGTTCTCATTGGTCAGTTCCTATGCCAGTCAGCATCAAAAGGTCCACCTCCTAGACAGCCATTGGCTCCCCATAGCACCCACCTTTGGTTCTGATTGGTTGGTTCCTATGCCAGTCAGTGTCAGAATCTGTCTCCTAGGCAGCCATTGGTTCCCACAGCACCCACCTTTGGTTCTGATTGGTTGGTTCTTATGCCAGTCAGTATCTCCAGGCCTATCTCTGTGCCTGATCAAAGAGGCGGGGCTTAACAGCAGGCCCCCTGGTGGCCAGGAGAGAAAGAAAAGCCTGGCTGCCGGCAAAGATCAGAAAGAAAGAGGGAGAGAAAGAGAGAGGTAAGTACACTGATCAACAGCTTCCACTTGAGGCTGCAGATCAGACTCTGACTCACTTTCTGGGTCTCAGCCACCTGGGAAGTCAGTGTTGGGTCACCAGGCCGCAGCTGGGCAACCCAACACTAACTTCCAGATGTGGAGGCTTTAGTCTTGGAAAGGGCCCTCCCCCCTCCAATGTCCGGCTGGGAGTGACCTGGGTGCCAAGGAGGTTCCTGGGACCCAGGTATGTAAATTAACCACTATCTTTGTTGGGTTAATTTTCATACTCACTCTGATTGGCTGTGGGCATAGTGGAGGTACGGTCAATTTACAAGTTTCTCTATTATTAGGTAAGATACCCTCCCATTACAACTGTTCTTTTCCCTTTCAAAGTTAGTTTCTTTCCTTATTATAAAAACAAATTTACCTCTTACAATAAAGATATATTGAAATAGCTTAACTTAGTGACTTATAGCTGACTCTCCAGGATTCTTGAATCACTTGGGCTGAGTTTTCAGTATGAGGAAGAAAGCCAAAGCAAATGCACCTGCTCTTCTATTGAGACCTTTGAGTTATAGCAGCTCTAATAAGGACACAAGAATTACAGCTCTGAGACTATCTTCAAGCTTCTCCACAACCAAAATCAAGGAGCAGGGAGTATACTAATACTGAAGTTATTAGTAGTGTGCTTTTTACAATATTGCCTTTAGAGTCCTAAACTATTTATGCCTTTAGAAGAGAAAGATTAAAGAAGTTTGGAATATAGTCATGGCTAACTTTCACTTATTAATATAATTTTTAAATGATAGTAATTGATATGATTTTTATGACTGCATTTTTCATTATTTTTCTAATAGAAATAATTTAAAAACCTTTTATTATAAGATGTTGCTCTTAGCAATTGCAACTAATGTTCAGAATTTCTTAGAAAATAAATGTCATTTATCACATCATAAGGCATATGGTATAAAGACATATTTTCAGTTCTATATAATATGTAGACTGTACTTCAGAATACTAAAGTTTTTAGACATAAATGTGAGTACAATGCTTTAAAAAATATATATATGTTTTTATTGATTTTAGAGAAGAAGGGAGAGGGAGAGAGAGATAGAAACATCAATGATGAGAGAGAATCATTGATCAACTGCCTCCTGCATGCCCCACACTGATGGAGCCCGAAACCAGGGCATGTGCCCTTACCAGGAATCCAACCGCGACTTCCTGGTCAATACTTCAACCACTGAGCCACATCGGCCAGACTGAGTACAATTCTTCAGTAATATTTTGTGAGAAATACTGGAGACAAATTTACCTTTTAAATAAGCTACATATAATTTATGACATTTACTGTGTTTTTAAACATACGTACCATGTTTTGTCCTTTTTCTGAACTCTATTTTAAACATTCCTTTAAGTTCTTCATGAATATGTAATAATTCATCTTTATGAAAAATATTCCTGCAAAAACAAATTTCTTAGATTTAACTATGTTTATATTTGTCCTTCTGATTCTGACAAGGTATAGAGGAATGAACTGTTCATTTTGAAAAAATGTATTAATTGTTTGACTTCCATAGTCATTTATTGGAATTATTGTTTTCCAAAGCACATGAAATTACATTCTACTTGCATGAAATATGACATATCCTTAAATTATAAAACTTTTGACTTCTTTATTTGAGCTATCAGTTATTTTTCTTATTTATTTTTTACTTCTTTATTGATATAATTTACATACAATAAAACTTATTGATTGGAAGTGTTCAGTTTGATGAATGTCTACAAGTGTATATGCTTCTGTCAACCCATCTCAAAACAGTATATAAAAAGTTCCCATTATCCACCCCTCACACACCCTGAACAGAGGCAACTGCTTTCTGATTCTTTTCACCGTTGATTACTTTTACCATTTCTTAAACTTTATAAAAATTGAATTATACAGTAAGAATTCTTTTGTCTGGCTTCTTTGGTTAACAATTTCTTTTTAGAGGTATATTCATACTGTTGTACACATTAGGGGAATATTCCAATGTATGTATGTACTGTGATTCTTTCAACCAGTTTTTCTATTGATGAACACCTGGGTTGTTTCCAGTTTATGTTATTATAAGTAAGGCTACTATAAATATTTTTATACCATCATTTTATAGACATGCATTTTTATTTCTTATCAGTAAATAACTAGAAATAGATTTCTGGGTTATAGGATATATTGTTTTTTTAATTGACTCATAATAATTCTGCATGTATTCTGGATGTAAGCCCTGTATATATACATATATTTAATGTATATGTAAGATATGTAGAGTAAATATTTTGTTAGTCTGAGACTTGCAAATCTATGATTTTAATAGTATCTTTTGGAGATAATTTTTAATTTTGATGAAGTCAAATATTTAAAATTTTTATCATTGGTGAAGTTTCAGTAATTTTTAACTACTTAGTGTCAAAACCCAAAATAATATTTCAAAGTATGGGCATCATTGTGCGTTACATAGCAATAAAATTATGCTGATTTGAATAGGGGATGATAATCTTGCCAATGTCAAATCTTTTTGGTTGATTTAGTACTTAATTATATATCTATGAAAAAAATAGAAAGTTACTCAGTAAGGTAATTATGTGGTTGTAGAAAAAATACCTCTTTGTCCCTTAAATGTTTCTTTAGGGAAACTAAGATATGCAATTATTTGTCTGAAAAAAATATATAATATGCATTTATGAACAACAGCAATATTTTCTCTCTAATATTAGGATGACATATAATCTATCTACTGTAATGATTATGCTTTTATTTTCCCTATGTCTAATTTAGGAACTTCAAAGAACATTAGAATTTTTATGCTTTCTTAGTTATTTTTTTTAAAGTTTACATAAGTATATTGATTGCTACCTGTGTAAAACCCAGCCAATCAGCAAACAAAAACTATAGGCTTTTCACAGAACTCTTAGTTTAGGTCACAGTCTGTCCAATTAAGTGAGTTTAAATTGAATGCTTAATCATGAAAGTATTAAGTAACTTCTTTGTGTCATCTCTCTGTGAAAATAATATATAAGAACTAGAGGCCTGGTGCATGAATTTGTGCACTGGTGGGGTCCAGTCAACCCACCCCAATGGGGTCATCGGGGGTGGAGCTAGCCAGGGGAAGGGGCCGTGGGTGGTTTGCCGGCCGGCCCTGACCCCGATTGGGGTGGGGGTTGTCTGTTGGGGGGTGAGGCCAGCTGGGGCAAGGGGCCACAGGTGTTCTGGTCATTCTGCTGTTTGGTCAATTTGCATATTACCCTTTTATTATATAGGATTTAGAAAATATGTATCTAAAATTGTATCATCTTACTTGGAAGATGAACTCTAAGAGTTTAATAATATATATATATCCTATATAATAAAGAGGTAATATGCAAATTGACCATCACTCCAAAGTGGCCACTTCAAAGATGGCCACCTCCATGTGGACACAAGATGGCTGCCACAAGAGGCCAGCAGGGGAGGGCAGTTGTGGGCAATCAGGCCAGCAGGGGAGGGCAGTTAGGGGTGACTGGGCTGGCAGAGGAAGGCAGTTGAGGGCGACCAGGTCTACAGGGGAGGGCAGTTGGGGGGGACAGGGCTGGCAGAGGAAGGCAGTTGAGGGCAACCAGGCCTAGAGGGGAGGGCTGTTGGGGGGAACCAGATCAGCAGGGGAGGGCAGTTAGGGGCAATCGGGCCAGCAGGGGAGCAGTTAGGTGTCGATCAGGCTGGCTGGGGTGTGAGTAGGGGGTGATCAGGCTGGAGGCAGGTGAGCGGTTAGGAGCCAGTAGTCCTGGACTGTGAGAGGGATGTCCAACTGCAGGGATGTCTATGGGATCAGGCCTAAATTGGCAGTTGGACACCCTGGAGGGGTTCCAGATTGCAGAGGGTGCATGCTGGGCTGAGGGACATTCCCTCCCCAGGCATGAATTTTGTGTACTGGGCCTCTAGTGTGTGTATATATATTTATATATTTTTAAAATATATTTTTATTGATTTCAGATAGAGAGAGAGATTGAAACATCAGTGATGAGAGAGAATCATTGATTGGCTGCCTCCTGCACACCCCACATTGAGGATCGAGCCTGCAACCCGGCATGTACCCTGACCAGGAATCGAACCCTGACTTCCTGGTTCATAGGTGTACACTCAACCACTGAACCACACCAGCTGGGCTGAATGTGGAATTTTAAATAAAGAAACCAACTTCATACAGCTATTTCTTGTATTAACCTGTCGTGAAAGCTGAGAGCAGTTAAACATTAAAATGCAGTTCCAGAAAGCTATTTTATGAAGGACTATGACAATGCCGTCAACATTACTAAGACTTCTTATGGTTTAACTTCCTCTAAGGAAAGGACTCAGATTGTTCAGTGGAATGAATGAATGGCTCATTCTTCCACAGCAGTTTCCAAACCTGCCTGGACATATTAGAATCACCCCAAGAAGCTACTCATATGAAAATCCTTGGGTCCAAACTCCAGCTTTGTAGGTCTTGGCTGGGACCCAAGGAATTTGTTCCTTTAAAAATCTCTTTAGATGATTTTGATATATGACCAGGTTTGAATGTCATGCATAGGTAATTTTCCATGACTATCACTTATGTCAGTTGGCCTTTTTATATGACCTGGATATGAGAGATGTTTATACAGTTTGAGTGTATATTCCTTCCTGTGGGCCTAGAGTGAAAATATTATACAACAAAGGGAGTCAATTTTTAAGAGAGTTGTTAACTCAAAGAAGCACAGTTAGAGTGGCAGGTCTCTGGAACAGATGCCTAATGAGCGATAATTGAGGGACTGATGAGTAAGAGAAGTAAGGAGAGGATGAAGGGGACACAGGACCACTGGATTCAAATATGAAGAGATGGTCTTTATAAAAGTCAGAAAACGTTCCATACAGATTTTTAAGAACTGAATTAGGACCCATGTGTGGAAGTTACACAGAGGCAGATTTCAGTTAACATTTAAAACACAATATCCCAATAGTCAGAAATCTTTAACAATAGAATTCACTGTCTCAAGGCTAGTGAGTTCTTTGTGGCTTTAGGTTTGCCTGTAGCAGTAGCCTAAATGCTATAGAAGGAGATAGTGACTTGGATGGAAGGCGAGACAAATTTCTGTCTTCAAGTTTGGAAACCCCTAATGTGTTCTACCTCCATGGACTTGTAAATATGAGATATATACCAAATAAATCCCAGGGGTGACTGACTAGCTGGAACTATGGAAGTGGTGCTGAAGAGCAATGTGAACATTAGTTATAAATGATATTGTAACTTAAATTCTTTTATTACCTTTGAGAACACTAAGTTAAGACATGGCAGTATATGTATACATTAAAAGTATAATGGACTAGAGTTTTATTCTTCAAAATAAATATACTTTATATTTAACACTTTTTAGGGAAAAAGAAGCAGCCTTTATTGCATTATTAATCTAGAGTCCTACACTTAAATCTTATTGTTTTTATCTGTGTTTGAAGTTAATTAATTTTTATATTAAACAAGGAATCATGGAAGCAATTTCAAGGAAATAAATTTACACATAACAAGTCTTTGTAAATGTGACATCAAATAGTTAACCTGCCTACCACAAGGAATTGTGGTGAGGATCAAATGAGTCAATGAATATAAGGAATTTAAAACAGTACATGTGTAATAAATGCTCAATAAATCTAAGTTATTATTATTACTACCAATGTTGATGAACTGACTGACTTTTAGGTTGTGATCATAGTACTTAGCATCTTGGCATGGTGCTTGTTGCAGAACAGGTGTCCTGTAAGGATTTATTCATTGATCACTAAGACATCCTAATCATCAGGGCTTCTCAGTCATGGCTTGGAACATGCTTTCATTTTATGTCCTATTTCTAAAGCAGACATTTATTGAACAACCTCCTGGTATTTGAGTTGTAGCTATTAAACAAAGGCTCTTATGCCTATATAAAAACTGATTTTTTTAGAAGATACTGGTGAAAGATTAGTGAGAGCCTTAGCCTAGAAGGCTTCCTGGAGTTTAGTATATACGAATTGAATTTTGAAAGGACTAAAAACTAATGGAGAGGGAAAAAGAGGCAGATGATTTTAAATAAGAAAAGTGGCATATGGGTTGGAAGTGAGAATGATATTGTAAAAATATGGGAGCTATTTGCCTGACTTGGAAAATGGGCAGTGTTAGGAATTAAGAGGGAGAGACTAGTGAATAAGGAAATTTGCAGATGAAATACCCTGGAACTGGAGAGCTTGGAAGTAGTGTTTGTGTTTGGTATGGTGGAGAATGTGAAGCCCTTTTGTATAACTGTGAATCAGAGAACTTAGAGAGTGAGGAAGAATACTTGAGTAATTCATTCAAGAGAAAATATGAATTTGGAACTAGTAGACATAAATAAGAAAGGGCAATTTTATGATCCTTCAAAGGAATAGCCAGAGGACTCAGTGCCTTACTTGGGAGGTGTTTAAGTTTGAGAGGAGAAGGAATAGATAATTCAGTATTTTAGTCTGTTGAAGCTCAGCTGGTAGAGGGTTCTAAGGTAGATACCTATTTAAGACCTGACAGATTTGGAAGATGAAGTCTGAAAACGACAGTTCAGGAACCAGCATCCCATCGGAAGCCACAAGAATGACAGTCTTATCAAGTCAAGAAGGAGAGCAGAGGGCTTGAGCAATGTTGACTTTTGTCAGTGAGGAGAGTGAAGTCCCATGTACTGTCTTTCTAAATGTCACACCTTTCATCAGTATAGGTATTTCTAATTATCTGTTCATATTTTAATCAGTTTGGATGAAGGGGATGAAAAAAGTTATTTATAAGGTTTTTTTTCTCATTCTAAACACACAAAAATATAAAAAAATGAAGTAATCATATTTGGGTATTAAAGTTTCCATTGAAGTGTCAAAATGATTTGGTTTCATTTTTTTTCATATTTTAGGTAAAATATGATGCTAAGAAGCATCATAGCCTCTTGACAAAATAAGTATTTCATTTTTTATTATAAATAGTGTATATTTCTTGTATGCCACTTTAATATTTATGCACAGGTAATAGTCCATATACAATATACACTGAGTGGCCAGATTATTATGATCTCTGAATGCATAATAATCTGGCCACTCAGTATATATATGTATATGTGTATATATATATATAAGAGGCCCAGTGCATGAATTTGTGCATGGGTGAGGTCTGGCCATCCTGGCCAGGAGGAAGGAACATGGACGGTTGGCCGGCCTGCCTGCTGGTCGAATTCCTGGTCGAGGGGACAATTTGCATATTTAGCCTTTTATTATATAGGATATACACTGAGTGGCCAGATTATTATGTGTTCAGAGATTATAATAATCTGGCCACTCAGTGTATTTTCATATCAGATTGACTGCTTTTTTTTTGTGATTTCTAGGTAGGTGAATTGAGAAAATAGTTACAATTAATTGAAAGCAATGCCTAAGATTTCATTAATGTTTTTCCATGTTCCATTTTCCCATTTTATTTTATCTATTTAACATCCACTTAAAACCCACCAAGGAACTATTATGGATCTCTAGTAGATATTTATTTAGCTCTCTGGCTCCCCAATGAGAAAAAACAGAGAACACTTGTGGAGAAAAAGCTTATTTAGATACATAAAAACCCCTAAAATCATTATTCAAAGAGCTATGGTTTTATGTTACACATAAAAAGCAGAAAAATCATTAGTTGTTAAAAAGCTCTGCCGATAATCTTTACAGATACCATTCATCCCTCTCTACTACCAAATTGCATTTTGCATCCAGGACATTTAGACTATAGATAACCATTATCTAACAACTATTATTCTACAACACTGAAATGTGACAAGGGGATGTGAGGTGCTTAAAATTTGAAATATTCAGTTATAATTGTGTGCTTCTTGCTAAAACTTGAATAAGTATGAAATAATTTATTGGCTAAAAACAGGTTTTATATATATGAAGTGATTTTTGAAATGATGAATTGTACTTCTAAGAAGATATTGTGGTATTTCACAAATAAAATTGTAACTCAAGTAGCACCAAATGCAATATACAACATAGGACCAGATGACATGACTAAGGGCATGTAGGGTTCTTAGCACAGTTCCTGGAACACTATGGGCACTAGAATTCTTAGCTGAAACTACTCACTGCTATTTTTCTGTCTTCTTATTATTGTATAGTTTTCATGTCTAGATATATTTACATTTCTTGGAACTCATCTTGTTTCGTGGAATTGCTTTTTCTTCCTTTTGATTGAATTTATTGGGGTGACATTGGTTAATAAAACTATATAGGTTTCAGGCATACAATTCTATAATACATTATCTGTATATTATCTTGTGTGTTCCCCACCCCAAGTCAAGTGTCCTTCCATCACTATTTATCTCCCCTTTACTCTCTTTCATCTCCCTCTGGTAATCACTGTACTGTTGTCTGTGTCTATGAGTTTCTTGTTTTGTTTTTTTCTTAATCCCATCACTTTTTTCTCCTCCCCTCCCCTGTACCTTTTCCAAGGCTAATTCCCTCACGTAGACTTGTGCCTGTAAACATTAAAAAGACCAGCTTTCCTTCATTATCCTCTTTTCTCAGTTCAGCTTTTGTCTACATTTGCAACAATTGTCTACATTCTCTATCCCTATGTTCACATCACCTTTTTTCCCATCGACCCACTACAATTCTATTGAACCCCATCTCTTTCTACTCTTGGAGAGTTCAAACCATGATTTCAGGCCTCATCTTATTTGGTGCCTCTGCTGCATTGACTATATTGATTACTTCCTTCCTCTGGAAATTCTTTACTTTTTACCAGATAGATTTTTCCTCTCTGTGGAATGAATAGTTCTCCTAGGGTAGTGGCAGGAAATTTCTGGTCTTCTTGATTTTGCTAAAGCTGTACTATTTTGCAGGCAGCAGTAGGTGATTTTTTGAGAACAGCAAAATATAAAAGGGTCAGTTCCACAGACAAAGAAGCATTGATTAGACTGTCAAACCTCAGAGGGAAGGTAGGGGAGGGTGGGGGTATGGGGAGAGATCAACCAAAGGACTTGTATGCATGCATATAAGCCTACCCAAATGGACACAGACACCAGGGGGGTGAGGGCATGAGCAGGGGGTGGGGCAAGGAGGGTGGATAAGGACACATATGTAATACCTTAATCAATAAAAAATTGAAAAAAATCCTAGCTAATAAAAGAGAAACATGTAAATTAACTATACCTCCACTACACCCACAAGCCACAGCCACCAGCCAATCAGGAGCGAGTATGCAAATTAAGCCAACAAATATGGTGGTGGCCACAGAACTGGAGAAAGCAGGAGGCTTGAGTTGCCCCAAGTGATGGAGGAGACCAAGCTTCCTGCCCACCCTGGCCTGCCCTGGCCTCCACTCAAGGCTACAAAGTTTCAATTATAGAAGATAAATAAATCCCAGATACCAGGGCCTCTGCTTGGGTTGCTGGGGATGTGGCCAGCCTGCATAGCACCACAGGCCTCTTGCCCAGGCTACCCCACGCCCCAAGGGAACACCCACCCTGATTCAGGATACCCTTCAGGGCAATTCAGCCAGCCCCCACCTGTGCACCAGGCCTCTATCCTATCTAATAAAAGAGTAATATGCAAATTGACCATCACTCCAACACACAAGATGGCTGTCCCCATGTAGTCAAAGATGGCTGCCCCCATGTGGTCACAAGATGGCCACCACAAGATAGCCAGTTGGGAGGGACCAGGCCTGCAAGGGAGGGCAGTTGGGGGGCAATCAAGCCTGCAGGGGAGGGCAGTTAGGGGTGACCAGGATGGCAGAAGAGGGAAGGTGGGGGCGACTGGGCCTGCAGGGTAGGGCAGTTGCGGGGGACCAGGCCTACAGGGGAGGATAGTTGGAGGGGACCAGGCCTGCAGGGGAAGGCAGTTGGGGGTGACCAGGCCTGCAGGGGAGGGCAGTTAGGAGTGACCAGGCCTGCAGGGGGGGCAGTTAGGCATCAATCAGGTTGGCAGGGGAGTGGTTAGGCAGTGATCAGGCTGGCAGGCAGAAGTGGTTAGGGCCAATCAGGAAGGCAGGCAGGTGAGCAGTTGGGAGCCAGCAGTCCTAGATTGAGAGAGGGGGTGAGGGCATGAGCAGGGGGTGGGGCAAGGAGGGGGGAATAAGGACACATATGTAATACCTTAATCAATAAAAAATTGAAAAAAATCCTAGCTAATAAAAGAGAAACATGTAAATTAACCATACCTCCGCTATGCCCACAAGCCACACCCACCAGCCAATTAGGAGCAAGTATGCAAATTAACCCAACAAATATGGCGATAGGATCCGGCCTAAATGGGCAGTCAGACATCCCTCGAGGGGTCCCAGATTGGAGAGGATTCAGGCTGGGCTGAGGGACACACTCCCCCATGCACAAATTTTGTGCACCGGGTCTCTAGTATATATATATAAGGGTAAGTGTGTGGGGGTAGCAAATATAAATTCATAGGTATGTAAAATATCTCAAGAACTGGTGAATTCTTTCACCAATATCTCAAGAAAATATCTCAAGAATTAGTTTCTTTCTAGAAAGAAACTAATTGTGTTAACAAAAAATAGTAGCATGGGTAAAAAGAGGTTGATTGGTCATATTATTGAAATATTGGAATCGATATTAAGACCTTTTAGAACCAAAACTATTAGCATTCCAGAAACATAAGGGATGATAAACAGGGCAGATCTCAATAATCCAGAAGACCAAGGACTTGACTTCTTACCTATTAATTTCTTTCTTATCAGTCTGAAAAAATTTGTTTTTCCACAATTTTAAATCACCAATTAATCTCTATAGTGAATCTTTATCTTGTTATCACCTTTATTTTGCCTGGTTTTATGAATAACCTCCTGGCTTCTTTAGGGGAGGGTCAGCAAGCCTTATCATTCTCTGGAAAAATGGCCAGCTTGTTTCCCATTTCTTACAATTAGGAACCTATTTCTCCTGTCCTCATGTATTATATAGCCTTTGAGGGTTCCCAAATGCACATCAGAGATGTGGCAGGCCCTGATGATTTGTGATTAGCACATCTGGCTTTTCAAAACACCAATGTCCATTTTCTCCTTCTATAGAAATGTGTAGAATTTTCACTGTCCCATCTTCATCGTAAGAGTAATAGTAATCATACTCATTTGTTCATCGTTAAATGACAAGAATATGCAATTTTATAAAAACTAATTTTTTAATTTTCAGCTTTTTCTCTTTTAGTATTTGTAAATGAAATGAGAAGATTAATTTTGAAGACCTCCTTTGAAAAATATTTGAGGAGATTTGTGTCAATTGTGTTATATTTGTCTTTCAAATGAATTTTAAAAATCTTTTTAGCTTTGTTGGTTCTTTTCCTTAAACTCTTTTTCTATACCAGATGACTTGCTTTGCATTTCATACTTTGTAGTTATTTTCATTGGTCTTACAGTCACTATATATTTCTAATTTAATCAACTTGACACCCTGCTATGATCAGGGGGTCACATGTTCTGCTGTTACATTTGGAGAATACTGTCTTCTGATATTAGAATAATGTTTAGAGAACATTCAATTATGTGGGACTTTTTGAATAGTTTCAACAATGTACCTATATCATGAGATCGATGGTATTGAAATGTATCTGAAGATACTGGATTCTGTAACTTCATGATTGATTTTTATTACTTTTAATTCATTTTCAAGTATTAATGGCAGGAGGTATTTTGTAATGATGGAAAGGACATTATTTTGATGCCAAACAGACCCTTGATACGAATCTTGGCTTCTTAAAATATCAACATTTGCCATTTATCATTGGAAAGATAATGTAATATCTTAGATCTACCATTGTCAAGTGGGACAATCATATCTCCTTATAAGTTATGGTGAACATTAAAGGAAATATTGTGTGTACATTCTGGTACAAAATAAGCATTAATAAACAGAAGTTCTTATTTTTCTATCCTATTTAGAAAAATCAGAAGGAAAGGGGGATTGATTTTTCTGATTTTACTATTAAGAAATTGCTCTATGTACAATTACTTAAGAGTTTTATTTGGTAAAATATCAGTACAGATGTTAAAATAATATCTCACTGGCATTAAAAAGTGTTTTCCACTAAAGTAGTCATATGCTGACAAATACATTTTTTTCTTGTTCAGAATCTTAGTCAAACCATATAAAACAAATTTAGCAGAGTTACACAAAAATTATTGGCCATGAATTAATTTATAGTTTGTAAATATTATAGCATAATCTTACAAAAAGGTATTACCTGTAATTTTTCTAAATCATTAAGTTTCAGCATGTAAGGTTAGTTACTCAAGCTTGAAATCTACAGCTTTTGTGTTTTTTTATCTTATTCACTCATTTAACAAATAGTTAGTGACTATTATGTCAGGCACTGTTCTAGGCTCTTGAAGTTACTCTTGAACAGCTCATATTTCAGCAGCAAGAGGGAGCACATTTTTGTAAGTAGCAGAGCAAGCTGAAGGTTATTGGAAGTGTGTGGATGTGGTGGTGAGGGGTAAGTAGAGTACAGTAGTGTGTAGTAAGTAGGATGATCAAAGTAGGAACCATCAACGGCTGACCTGTGAACAAAGACTTGAAAAGGGCAAACCCGTTTTGTCATACCAATATCAGGCAAGAGGATTCCACTAGAAAGAAGGGTTGGTGCAAAGCCCCAAGATAAGATCGTGCCTGGAATGTCTGGGAAAGACCAGCATGGAGGCTGGTGTATTGGGAGCAGAGGGAGCTAGTGGGGAAGCAGGGAGGGGACCCAGTGCAAGATTTTGAAGTCATGGTCTGATTTCTTTTTCAAGAGTCAGTTTGGCTGATGTGTTGAGAATAAACTCCAGGAGAAGGACAAAAATAAATGTCCGGCTACCAGTTAAAAGTCTGTTGTGAAAATACAAGTAGAAGGTGATATTGGCTCAGGACAGCATGGCGATAGTGGAGGAGGTGAGAAATGGTCAGGTTTGGTGCATGGTTTGAAAGTAGAACCAATCTGGTGTATTGGACAGACACAGGTATAAAAGAAAAGAGGAGCCAAGTCTAAAGTTTTTAGCCTGAACAGCTAGAGAAATGTATTTTCAATTTAGCCAAGATGGAGATGGCTGCTGGAAGATTCAGGGGGTGGGGAAGGGTTAAGGAGATGTGGGAAAGATGAAAAGTTCCATTTTGGAAATACTGAATTTGAGAGGCCCCTTAGAAATTCAAATGAAAATATTGAGGAGGCAGTTGGATGGCTGGAGTTAAGTGGGGATCAAAGTGGAGATAGGACTGTTGCATGTCTTTTAGGTACTTTTGGCTGTTGACATGTGGAAGAAGGGCTTTAAGCACTGAATCTGAGATTTAGAAGAAAGTGGCAGGCTCTAACACCCATGAGCTCTCTTCTTGTCTAAGTATTCTCTTGTTTCTATGTATTTTTAATCAGTGGGCAACAATCAGATGATTGTATATATAAAAGAATGTTTCATTCTGTTAATCTTATGTTGCTTTAGCTGCCTTTTATGACAAATGCAGACTAGCACAATAATATTTGGGGAGTAAGCTTTTTCTCTTAGCACTAATAAGATGTAATTTTTGTCTCCATTGATGATAGGGGAAATCTGGTAAAATTCTAAAACCAAAAGAGTGAGAACAGAAATGTAAACCTGTCACAATCTATTTGGCAACTTCAGTGCACAGAAACTAGTTTCCCGGCATTAGTCATGAAAGAAAATGTTTTGATAAAGTTCAAATTGAGATAAGGTTTCATAAAATAGTGGGATTTTTTGTTTTTATATTTTTGTTGGTGGGGGTGCTAGTGATTGCAGGCACCAAAATGGAAAGTCAAAAGAAAGAAAGTAATTATGTAAATTATAATTTTTGGGAGGCCTTTGGGATTTTTAATTTACATACTGTATCTGGCAGCACACTTAGTTCCTGTTTGGTGAGATGAAAGCCTTACTATAGCCTCATTGGCAGGCTCGTGCAATACTTGTTTCTCCTGTGTGTAAGTGCATGGAAGAGTAGAAGTGGCTGAGTGGGTAGTTGGCAGCCATTCATTGCATTGATTGCAGTCATTCATAAAACCCTGCAGCGCTGAGGGCGGAGACTGGAGCCTTCCCCTGAGGTGGTAGCTGAATGTCTTATTTGCATAAATCTTCCTTGATGCTTGAGGAAGCATCAGGGAATGGTCACATGCAATTTGAAGGCTGGTAAGTCCATGTCTGATAAATCCCTGAGTAATTAAAGTTTTTGTAAAGAGTAAGAGGTTAAAACCCTTGAACTCCTAGTCCGGGAAGTCAGCATTGTGGCATTGTTTGTGGCCTCCTTCTGTCTGGCAGAATGAATAAATCATATGCAGAGAAAGTGTGGGTCCTATTAATGTCCACACTTACTGAAATAGCATAGTTGTTTCTTAGAGTATGTGGGGTCTATCTTATTATAATAACTTTAATGCATGGGAGATACTTGCAAATACTGGGGCTAAACAATTTCTATACATTAGAACTGTCAAAACTATTACATTTTATCCCTCCAAACTGTGATATGCCAGACACAACAATCAATTTTCATTTTAGAGATGTGTTAATCTACTCAGACTAACAAAAACCTTAGTCGTATATTATGTCTCTTTATATCTGTCTGAGTATAGTATAGGGCTTTCTTATATAGTGAGAAATTTCAGCTAAAAATAACTCAAATTAGAAAATGTAGGAATATATGTTAGAATATATATTAGCATAGTTTAGAGCCACCTTAAATTGGTTGAATAATTAGCAACTTGGAAAAGATAGTTTTCCCCCTAAAAACTCAGATTTAGTAGTTGGCTCTATCAGAGTTTTATGGTCAGGATATATGTTAGTATGAAAAATATATGTTGTCCTGCTTTTAAAAAATTTCACTTAAGAGCATATTTAAGGAAAACTAATTAAATAGCAGATTTATTTCAAAGCTTTGTTATTAAATACCTGAAACTTTAGGAGAAAAAAAAAGAAATGAACTAAGATAGAAGTTTGCATATAGTTTCTTACAAATATAGTTCTTAAAATTTTTTTCTAAAGGGGGTGATATTTCCGATATTTTCACAAACCAGTACATGTAGATTAAATATGCTGTATGTGCTATTTTTAGTTGGGTGAGAATTGCTAAAGATTTTCCAGTGCTATGAAATTTAACTTCCTGGGCATTGTACTCTGTATAAGTTAGATTTAAAATTGCAGAGTTCAGGAATTCTAGGATATTACTTTTCCCTAACAACCGCTACCTTACATGTTCTCTTAACCCTGCAGCCTGGATGGCTGTCTCCTCCCATGAAACTGGAATGAAACTGAAGGCCTTGTGGTTCCTGAGGAATTGATCATTCCCTTGAGAGTTTAGCATTAGCACTTGACAAGTCACTTTTTTTTTTACCTTGCCCCAGAAAGGATGTGTGTTGAGGCTTTGAAATGGCACCGTTTTCTTTTTTTGTCACGTTACATACCAATTTTTAAGTCTCACTTGACCTTGTTTGGAATGAGCAATGTGTGTGTGTGTGCACGTTTCAGTGCGTTGTGTCCCTGTGTCCCTGGATCATTCTTTCAAAAGTGGAGAATTTAGTCATGCAGCTTTTAGCTCTGGGAAAAGTTGATCAGCTGCTGACCCACCAAGAATCCACCTCTGGAATAATACGACTTGCCTTAAGTATAAGAAGTGTGGTCAAACCTCCAAGAAAACTCCATGAAAGTTTAAGAATCAGATTTATGTTTGAGAATCCTGGGACCTAAGGGCTGTTTCCATTTAGCAAAGTCTAAGATGTGGGGGGTCTCAGCTTTATAACCAAAGCTTTCCTACATAAATCAATGTTTGTTTTTAAGCTTTTGAGGCGAAAGAATATTTGAGCTATCCAAATACAGCCTCAGAATCTCTCTGCTGGTCTATATGCCCTCTTGACATGAGGGTAAGAGAGTGTCTCCTGCTGCCCTTTGCAACTCTGTTACATCGTCTATCCTTTGCATTTATTTATCCTGTGATGGAGGACTTAAGACACAAAGACCTTGTACTACTTTTTCACATTGTGGATATATCTTCTCTATTTATTTTACACACACAGGCACACTCATACTGTATATATGAATATTTTCTTCTAGCTCTTTCCTTAGTTTGAATGGGATTTTGAACATGAGGCTGTCTGGGGGCCTCTCAGGTCTCTTTTTGCATTAAAAGAAGAGACTTGTGATGTGATGAATGGTATGAAACAGGAGTCTTAGTAAAATAGCCAAAGCTAGAGAAAATCCTGCTCATCTTTTAACATAGCAACACAACAGCTGTTCCTATTTTTAAAGCTTTCAAATGTCTTCATATGGTGGGGCCATAGCTTTCAGTGGCCTTTCTTCGATGGGGAGAGCTGCTGACTATCATTTTATTGATGCTAAAAGGACAGTCAAATACAGAGGCTAACACAGATTTTATTTGGGTATAATTGAGCTCTTGGAAGCCTGAGTCAGAGATTTCCAGCACTAAGAGCTTTTCCAGGGCCTCAGGTTATTATTTAAGGGGCTTGCAAAGATTTCCCCCTAGACTGTGTTTTTAGTACCGTATTTAATTTCCAGATTTGTTCTACCCTTTTTATAATTAATAGTGCGTTGTGCTGTCTATCATGCGCCCCAGGTGTGTTGTCAGGGACATGGCGAAGCCTGCTGCCTGCAAAACACCAAGAAATGCTGAAAACCAGCCCCACCAACCTTCACCGTGAGTATGGCATTGGCTTTATTGACTAAAAATGTCCTCTCTTACACAGATCTCTGGTTACAGAATTTATTAATTCACATTGCATGTGGGCATAGATATTCTGGCTACTCTGTTGTATGTATAATAAAAAGGTTACTATTGAATTAGATAAAATTATCTGCAAACATGAACTCTGTATTAAGTATCTTTGCTAAGTGATGTTTCTAATGCCACATTAGAAGCATAAAACTTGAGAAAATACACATTTTGGGAGCTCTAGGGTGGCAGAAATTCTATACCTTTTGGATGTGGAATGCATGTGGACTAGAAACAGCGGCGGGCCAGATGCAGCGGGGGCCAGATATGGCGGAGATCTCCCTTTTCCACGTCCAGCACAGAAAGAGAGATGAACGAACCAGTTCTAAGTGGAGGCGGCCAGGGATTGAGAAATAAAAGAAAGAAAGAGACCAGACACGAAGATAGAAACAAAGCTGGGAGCCAGGTGGGACGCCATCCTTTCTGATGGAGAGGCAGGGACCTGGAGCCCACGCAGCAAGTTTATTTTATACCCCCAAATACCAGGAAGTATCACCAAAACTTAGGATCAAAGAAGCTTATTTGCATTCTTGAGTAGGCCCTAGCATTCCTGGTGCTTGCCTTGATTTACATATCAAAGCCTGCTAGGCCGACACCTGGACAAAGGTAAAAGGTCAGTACTGATAACACCCCCCACCTTCTTGGGGAGGGTGTAACCGAGAAGGGGCTCTGCCAATCGCCTCGGGCTCAGCTGACAACAATTTAAATGCCCATGTGCCTTCTCAGGCAGCCCTTTACAAGAAACTAAGACTGGGAAAGTAGGAGGCAAGGTACAGAGAGTGGTGGCACACGTGAAAAAGGGAAATGCATAGGCAGTTCATTACCCACCTTCACACCAGATGTTGAAAGAGCAGATTGCCCATCTAGTTTTATCTTTATAATTGCACCTTAAGTGTAGATACTACTGAAGAGTTAAATGACCAACTGAAGAAGGAAGTAGAGAAGAAGCCAAATAAGTAAATTGGGTTGGGAATACAGATTGTGATGTGATAAAATGTAAAGAGCTTTAAAATTCTGCAGATTAGCAAGATATATTCAGTCTTTTGAAAAGAATTATGCTCCTGGTAGAAAAATTAAGCCTGCACTTAAAATGTCTCAGCAGTGGCAATATTCGACATAATTATCATAACCAAGTAGTTATAACTGGGGAAATGCCTCCTTCCAAGGTTTTTTAGGAAAAGCTTTTGAAGAAATGTGTCCTAAGAGTGACTCTAAATAGATTTTTTTTTTAGCTATCTGAAAGTTCTTTAAAGCAAGACCAAAATAAAGTGATAAAATTGTAAAAAAATTATGAGAAGTAAATTTTTGTAATACTTTTGCTATGACAAGTAATTTTTATTAGCATTAGCAAAGAACAAAATTAAATAAAAATTTAAATGCTTATTTTTTGTATATTACCTATAGTCACAAATAGTTTAAAATTATTTATACTTTAGGATATAACATTTTGTTAAATAAATTTCAAGAGGCTTCATTGGTAGGTTATAGATTTTATCTCAAAAAGAATACTTGAATATCATTCTGCATTTAATCAGTACTTTTTAATGAATCAAAATAATTTTTATTCAATTCTAGTAAAAATGATTTATGATCACATTGAAGAAAAATGCAAAGCTTGAAGTACTCTTAATCATATTGCCATTTTTTTTCTATAAATGTTCTTACATTAAAGCCATTTTCCTGATGATGGAAAACTTATGATCCTCACTTTCTATCTTATGCTCTAGGTTGTGGAAAATATTTTTCTTATATTACAATTCAAGCAATTTCTGGGAAAGGATTTTGAAGAATTCACATTTATTTAAAAATATGTTCCACTTATTAAGGTTTCAGTTAAATTGGTCCCACTCACTCAAAATCCATTTGATATCCCTCCCAACAATATTTTATTTGTTTTTTTAAAAACATATTTTATTGATTTTTACAGAGAGGAAGGGAAAGGGATAGAGAGCTAGAAACATCGATGAGAGAGAAACATTGATCAGCTGCCTCCTGCACACCCCCTACTGGGAATGTGCCTGCAACCAAGGTACATGCCCTTGACTGGAATCGAACCTGGGACCCTTCAGTCCACAGGCTGACGCTCTAACCACTGAGCCAAACCGGTTAGGGCCCAACAATATTTTAGATTTTTTCTCTTATTTTGATTTTATTTTTCTTAGGGATATAGTTGTGGAAATCCATTGTAACTTACCGTGTACCTAGTGCAACTTTCCTGGTGGCTCCTCTGAGTATAGTGGCTGAGCATAAATAATCCCTTTGGATACTCTTTCCTAAAATCCTTTTGCTCACTCTATACTTTTCTAACTAAAATAGTACACCTCTCTTTAGATCACTTGAAGAATTTAAAATTTGCAACTCATTCCTTATTTCTACCAATTCTCTTTAGACAGTGGTGTGTATCACAGATGTGCCTCTTTCTAGGTTGATAGGAAAGGACAACAATAAATTGAGTGTAGGGATGATTGAGCATGGGCTCAAGCTTGTAGATCAGTGTTTTTAAATATATAAGTCATAATCTTTTAGTGGGTCTGGAAATCAGTAGAGGCTAGTTTTTTTGTTTATTTTTAATTATGAATGGAATAGATCAGAAAATAAAAAATCATCTCAGATTGGTATTGGTAGGATAAATTTAGATTTCTGTATATGATAACTGGGTCAAAATATAAATAAATACTATGTTTATTTATACATTTTAGCAATGGTTTTTAATTAGGAGAGTGGCTTAGTCAGGTATTTATTCTATGTATATATAAAATATGTATTACTTTACTTTGACAGAGGTGGAAGAAATGGTGTATGAATGTGATGTGGGAAAAACTAGAGATAAGCAAATCAGTTGATAGACTGTTGTAATAGTCCAGAGAAATATGATAAGGTCTTGGCCTATAGGAGTAGCAGAGAGTGTGAGAAGCAAGCATTTTAAGAACTGAGTGAGAAGGCAAAAGGGCAGTGGGTGATTGTCAGCTCCGTATGGCTTTTAAGGAAAATGTTTGGGGGATTATCATATCATTGGTTTGGGTGATTAACTATCATTACCAGAGAGAATAAAAGAATCAAACCAGGCCCAGGGGTGGGTGAGTGGTGAATAATTCAGATTTTGATATGATGATGTTGTGGTACCTGTGCCTTATCCAAGGGTATACGTCCAAGAAGCAGTTGGGGATGTAAAACTGAAGCATTCAGTTAACTGGGAAAGTAGATTGTGACACCAATGGATATATAATTAGCACAAATAAACGCCAGAGAGAGGCCTAGGTAAAAATAATGCTTAAGGAATGGGTAAAGGAAATGGATCCCCAACTCAAATGACAACTAAAACTTAAACTCTGGTTCTTAGAGAACCAGAGCTTAGGTAGCAGAGGAATAAAAGGGGAAAAACCCCATAGTACCAAGTGTAGCAGAAAATCAGTCAACTACTTGAGAGATTAAAAATGTCTTTGGGGTTTGGCCAAATAGAAATCAAGGGGGAGCATTTGTCATAGCAGTTTTAATATACAGGGGTGAGCAAAACTAGGTTTACAGGTATAACACAAATAAAGAATATAATAATTAATAATAATATAAGAATAAACTGTTTCACATACTCAAAAACTGCAAACCTACTTCTGTATAAGTGGATGGAAATACTCTATTTCTGTAGGTGTGAGGAGGAAATGATAAGTTAGGAAAAGGAGACTGGGATTGTACATGCCTTTCTCAAAAACAATTGACTGAGTAGGGAAAGAGAGAGAGTGGTAGGTAGACAGGAAGTAGGGGGACTGTACTTGTGTTACTTGGTACATTCTATTTTGCAAGTCTAGATTGATGGATAAACATGCCAATATAATTTATATTGTATTTTTTGATGACTGTATTTAATACATCCAAAGATTATTTTTTAGTTATTATTAAAATGTCATTCAGTCATATTTTAAACATGCTGCATATGTAGTCATCACTTAAAGTAGTAAATATATAAAAATATTAGTGGAGCTGAACAAATTGAGTCTTATGCCTGGTATTCCTCAGGTATACTATGCATAGATAAATAAGATATAATTCACATTTTAAGAATTCCCTCTCAAATTGAGGACAACAGTTATACAATCAAATAAATTATAATACTATATGATAAGAGCAACCATAGAAGTATGTTAAAAAAAGAGAAAATGGTTTATTCTGTTTGAGGTTGGTGTGGTCAGGGAAGTATTCATAGACCCTTCAATAGTTAATATGAAATTTGAAGGATGAATAGTTCAGGAAGTAGGCAGGTTTGGGGTACAAGGTTCCAGAAGGAGAAAATAGTTGTCTCGAGGCCCAAAATATCAGGTTGTGCTGGTGTAATTTAAAGTGTGTACTCAAGGCTGGAGCCTATGAGTGTGTGTACCTGTGTGTGTGTGTCTCTGTGTGTGTGTGTGGTTGTGTGTGGGTTGGGAGTCCATATGTGGTTGAAAAGTGAGTGTAGGTGGAGTGTGTGAAAGAGAGAGAGGAAGACAGGAGACTGGAAGTAGAAGTACTGCATCAGAATCTCTGAAGAATAGGACTCTGTGGAATTGGGAGAAAATGAGTAACACATGACTTTACTTTGAATACTGTATTTGACATATCATGATGGTTTTTTGTGTTTTTCAAAGTCACCATGGACTTTATTTAAAGCCTGAGAAACACTTGTCTACTCATCAGTCTCATTCACGGATGTTCGTGGGAATAAGTAGGAGAGGTGGGAGGTAGGGTGGATTTGAGAAAGTTTCACAGGTAGTATAATTAGAATACAGTGGTTCATTAGATGTGATAATAAAGCAAAGAGGAGAAGAAATAACTCACTTTTGCTCAAGAGATTAAGTGGATGTGATAAAATTAAAAGAGAATTAATTTATGTACTAGCATTATGCTAAGTGATATAAGCCAGTCAGAGAAAGACAGGTACCATATGATTTTAGTCATATGTGGAATCTAATAAACAAAATGAACCAGCAAGCAACATAGAGTCAGACTCATAGATAGAAAGCAGGCTGACAGCTTGGGAGAGGTGGGGGAGGTGCAGATGGGAGTGAAGGGATTGAGCTAAAAAGAAAAAAAAAGGAGAAAAAAACTCAAGGACAGAGATGACAGTGTGGTGGTTGTTGGGGGTTGGAGGATGGAGGGAGGTGGAGGGGTGTATGGGGTGATAAATGATGATGGAAGAAGACTCAACTTGGGGTAGTGAGCACATAATAGAGTATAAGATTATGTGTTGTAGAAGTATGCACCTGAAACCCATATAATTTTGTTAACCAGTGTCATCCACTTAAAAAAACGAACAAGTTCTGATTTAGCATTAGACTTGGGTATTAACGGCCAATCAAAATATCCAAAAGATAGTTGGCTATTCATATTTTAACCTCAGGAGACACTGAGATGAGATATACTAATTTGTGAGCAATTTACTGTATTTTTGAGCAATAAAAACCATTAAGACAAATGAAATAGCAGAGGAAGATATAGAGAGTTAAAGGAAATAAGGTAAAAGGCAGTATAGAGGGTCTCACCAGTACTTAAACAAAGAGCAGAGGGATTAAGTAAATTTTGCAAGATCATGCAAAAAGAAACGTGTCTCAGCTTTCCTGGAACTTTCTGTATCTTAGTACTGACAGTCCCATGTCCTGGGAACCTGCCTGAGTTGTGGAAAACTGGAATGGTTCATGACATCAAACTGGTAAAGTTGGCATATGAAAGTAAAAACTCAGAAAAAGAATATATAACCAAGGAAAAACTATGCTTTTACAAATAATGTTTATATTACTGTGGAAGGTGACATTATCTATACACTAGAGGCCCGGTGCATGGATTCGTGCACCGGTGGGGTTCCTCAACCTGGCCTGTGCCCTCTGCAACCCAGGACCCCTCAGGGAATGTCGGATTGCCAGTTTCAGCCTGATCGCCTGCAGCGATCGGGCCGAAACTGGCAGTCCGACATCCCCCGAGGGATGTAGTAGTGGGAGAAGCAGCAGGTGACCCCAGGGAGGAGCCTGAGCCCCAGCTGGGTGCCTAGCCGCTCCTGCTCATCCCGGGCCCTGGCCGCCAGGCCAGCGGGAGAGGCTCATGCCACTGCAACCTTACTCGCCAGCGATGAGCCTGGCGTCTGGCTCCCATTGATCAGCTGGCCCCATGGTGAGTGTGCTCCCACAGTGGGAGTGCCGCTTAGCTGACTCATGGGCACCAGATGCAGGGTTCATGGAGACCGCAGCGGAGTGGTAGTGAGCCTACTAAGCAGTGGCAGCGGCAGGCGCAGTGGGGCCGGGATGAGCAGGAGTGGCAGGCAGGAGAGTGGAAGAGAAAGGGAAAGACAGAAAGAAACAGCAGTGTGAGAGAAAATGATCGATTGGTTGTCTCCTGTAGGCACCCTGACCAGGGCCAGGCCGGGGAGAAGCCTGTAACCAAGGTATGTGCCCTTGACTGGAATCGAATCCCGGACCCTTGGGTCTGCAGGCTGACACTCTATCCACTGAGCCAAAGCAGCTAGGACGATGTCTGATTTTTATAATTTAGAATTCATCTGA
This sequence comes from Corynorhinus townsendii, assembly GCA_026230045.1. Taxonomy (NCBI): domain Eukaryota; kingdom Metazoa; phylum Chordata; class Mammalia; order Chiroptera; family Vespertilionidae; genus Corynorhinus; species Corynorhinus townsendii. Next base: position 67,361,821 of record JAPDVU010000004.1, on the reverse strand, counting down.
CCTTAGACAAAAGACCAAGAAGTGATTTTATCATCTAGAATAATATTTTTAAGATTCAACTATGTTACAGAATGAATCAGTATCTCATACCTTTTATTGTCAAATAATATTCCATCGTATGTATATGCCAGTCTTTTGTTTATCCACTCATCAGTTAATGGACATTTGATCTGTTTTTCAGTTTTATACTATTAATATAATCTGCTTTTAACATTTATGTACAAGCGTTTGAGTGGATGTATGTTCTTAGTTCTCTTGAGTATAAAACTAGGAATGGAATTACTGGGTCATATGGTTACTATGACCATTGGGTCATATGTTTACATATTTTAGGACTTGTCAAGCTGTAATTCAAAGCAGCTTTACCATTTAACATTCCTACCAGCAATGTAAGAGGATACCAATTTCTCTGCATCCTTGACAACACTTGTTATTGTTGGTCGTTTTTGTTATAGTCATCATTGTGGGTATGAAGTGTATGAATGGTTATCTTATTGTGGTTTTGATTTGTATGCCCTTACTGAATGATGATGTTGAGCATTTTTTCATGTGCTCATTGGCTATTTGCATTGCTCCTTTGGAGAAGTATTGGTCAAATCTTTTGTTCATTTTTAATTGGGTTATTTGTTATTTTATTGTTGAGTTATATGAATTCTTCATATATGATGAATACTATCCTTGTCAGATAAATTATTTGCAAATATTTTTCCCATTTATTTTCTTGATAGTACCTTAAAACACAAGTTTTTAACTTTGATGAAGTCCACTTGACCTATTTTTCCTTTGGTTACTTCTGTTTTGGTGTCATTTTGAGAAATTATTGTCAAATCCAAAGTCTTAAAGATTTACCCCTAGGTTTTCTTCTAAGGGTTCTATAGATCTCACATTTAGTTTTAGATCTCACATTTAGGTCTTTGATCCATGTTGAGTTACTTTTTGCATATGGTGTGAGATAGGGGTTCAGTTTTATTTATTTAGTTTTTTTGCATGTGGATATCCAGTTGTCAAAAATTAGTGAGAGCAATATATGTGTCTTGCTCTTGATTGTAGAGGGAAAGTTCTCACTCATTCCTTATTAAATATGACATCAGTTGTAGGGTTTTAGTAGATGTACTTTGTTAGATTTAGGAAGTTTCCTTCCATTTATAGTTTAGTATTCATATCATGAAAAGGTATTGAATTTTCTGAAGTGCTATATCTGTATCTATTGAGATAATAGTGTGTTTTTTGTCCTTTTTTCTATTACTATGGTATACCACTTTAATTTTCATACCTTGGATCAACCTTGCATATCTGGAATATATCCTACTTGTTATCCATTTTATCTATTGCTGGTATTTTTGATGATTTTTGTGTAAATGTTAATAAGAGATATTGGTCTATGGTTTTGCTATGATATTTTTTATTTTAGTATCAGAGTAATATTGAAGAGTTTGTGAAATGTTACTATATTTTTTTCTTCAAATATTTGGTAAAATTTACCAGAGGACCTATTAGCTTCTCTTTGTGGAACTTTTTTTTTTTAATATTTCTGAGAGGCAGGGAGAATGAGAGAGATAGAAACATCAATTATGAGAAAGAATCATTGATCAGCTGCCTTCTGCATAGCCACCACCAAGGATTGAGCCCAGAACCTGGGCTTGTGCCACGACCAGGAATCGAACTGTGACCTCCTGGTTCATAGGTCAATGCTCAACCACTGAGCAACACTGGGGCAACTGTGGGATATTTATTGATTATTTACATTCTGTCTTGTTTGAACATTTATAACATTTCTATGTGAATGTGTATGTATGTGTAGGTGAATGTATCATAAGAAATTCTCAAATCTTCAGAAAAACTTTTATTCAAAGTAAGTTTGATGTAACTCTTGAAACATTCATGATTTGGGGTTATTGATACCTTTTGTTTCTAATTGGTTAGATAAGAAACTCTGTGTGTGTGGCTTTGCATTTGCAAGTATGAGCAATTTTATCATATAAAAATTTTAGTATAACCTGATATCTTGGGGTCATTGTGAAGAGACAATCAGAAAGAAGGTATCTGGACCTGGAGAGCATTATGCTAAGCTAAATAAGCCAGTTGGAGAAAGATAAATATTACATAATCTCATTCATTGATGGAATACAATGAACAACATAAACTGATTGACAAAGATAGATCTAGAGACACAGAAGCATCGAACAGACCATCAAACCTCAGAGGGAAGGCAGGGGAGGCTGGAGGGAGTTAAAAGATCAACCAAAACACTTGTATGCATGCATATAAGCATAACCAATGGGCTCAGACAGTAGAGGGGCGAGGGCCTGTGCTGGGAGGAGGGACCAGGCTGGGAGAGGTCAATGAGGGAAAAAGGAGACATAAGTAATACTTTTAAATTAAGAATTAAATATAGTTTTTTATAAAGAATAAAGAATTTAAAAAATGAAACCCCATAACCATTCATAAAAAAACAACAACAAAATAATAAAAATAAAAGATCTTGTAGATACAAGTTATACTGTTAAGATTCTGTGGTTTGGGTTTCACTGATTACCTTTAGAAAAATTGGGAAAATGGTTTCGATATGGTATTTATGTTTACTTATTTTTCTTTTGTTAGTCAGATCTTCGTATGTCTTTTAATTATTGTTCACTTTTAGTTATTTAACAAAAATAATTCCCAGTAAAAATTTAGATTATTTAGTCTCAGGATTTTATTTTGCCATTCTGTTCCTGTCTCCTTTACTTCCTTTTTTCTAGAAATGATCTTACTGTGCCATGGTAATTCACATCCTGGACTGGATCATTGAGTATCATCTGTGTTGAAGCTTTTGACATACTCTTTCCTTCTTCACAGCCTCAGATGAGTCAGCCTTGAAATGACAGGGAGACTGCATTCACATTTTTCTTTTAATAGGCATAGTTTTTCAGGATTCAAGGGTGTGGCCTTTTTCAGGGGCATCAATTTTTGTACAAATTTAATTATATGATACAGGGACTTCTCATGACCAATATGAATGAGATAAGAATGAATTTAATCATGTAAATGTGGTAGCTTATTAAGCTAATTTTAAAATAGTCAATCTTGAGAACTAGAAATATAACTGAGAAAAATCTATATTAATATCTTTACTTTTCCCAAAGCAGTATGGGAAATACACATATATCTTTATACTTGAAACTATGATTTCTCATTTAAAATTACATATTTAACATCAAAATTATATCTTATACTAGGTAAAATTAAAATGTTTTTAATATATTATATATGTAATATATTTTTATTTTTGATAGTATTATAGATATCTCCCATTTTCCCCCCTTAACCCTCCTTATCCCAGCCCCTCCCCACCTCCCAGGTCAGTATATTTTTATTGATTTCAGAGAGGAAGGGATAAGAAGAGAGAGATAGAAACATCAATGATGAGAGAGAATCATTGGTTGGCTACTGCCTGCACACCCTCTATACTGGGTATAGAGTCCACAAGCTGGGCATGTGCCCTAACCGGGAATCAAACTCTGACCTCCTGGTTCATAGGTCGACACTCAACCACTGAATCACACTGGCCAGGGATATGTGTTTTTTGAAATTGTAAACAGTTGGACAGAAACCCTTGTCACTATGTCACTAAATCTTTAAACTCTGCATACCAGAAGTGATTTTCAAGATCTGAGTACTATTGCCCAGATCTCTATGTCTTATACTATTAGTGGATGGAAGAAGTTTCATGGATAAAATAGAAAATTGGGCAATTGTCACTATCTCAGACATACTCCCTTCCTGAATTCAGTTATTCCTGTCATAAGCCTGGCAGAGGCTCTGTGAATACTGGAATCCATCTGCTTTTTCCTGTTCTTGATCTCGCCCTTCTGCCCACCCTGAGCCATATGTTGTCCTCTACTCTTGAAGCTCCACAGATTTATACTCAGTCTTGTCCTAATTCTCCTGAATTCTGATCTCAGTGCAGGTGTGGTCTACTCCTTTAGTGGAGACCTGTCAAATCAGTTTTGGATGAGGAGGTAGCATGGAGGAGAGGGGAAGTGGACTACTTCAGCAAGTAAAAGAGTGCGCAGTATGGGATGCAGTGCACTGCTTCCTCTACAGAGTCAGGCTGTTCATTCTCCCTTCAACAAATGTTTGTTCAGTCTGTACCATAGTTCCCCTTATCTACGGTTGCATTTTCCTAGGTTTTATTTACCTGCTATCATCCACAGTCCAAATATATTGAATGAATATTCCCAGAAATAAACAATTCGTAAGTTTTAAACCGCATGCTGTGCTGAATAGCCTGAAGAAATCTCACTCTGTCCCATTCTGTCCAGGCTGGATGTGAATCACCCCTTTGTCCAGTGTATCCAAGCTGGATATGCTACCCTCCCATTAGTCACTTAGGAGCTATCTCGATTATCAGGTTGACTGTCACAGTATCACAGTGCTTGTGTTCAAGTAACCCTTAATAATGCCCCCAGTGTGAAAAAAATAGTGATGCTGGCAATTTGTACACGACAAAGAAAAGGCATAAAGTGCTTCCTTTAAGTGAAAAGTTGAAGTTCTTGACTTACTAGTAATGAGGAAAGAAAAAAAAAAAAACTGTACTGAAGTTGCTAGGATTGATGGTAAGAACAAATCTTTTATTCACAAAATTGAGAAGGAGAAAGAAATTCCTCCTAGTTTTGCTGTCACTCTTCAAACAGAAAAGTTATGGACACAGTTCACGATAAGTGCTTAGTTAGGTAGAAAAGGCATTACCTTTGTGAGTGGAAGACATGAGCAGAAACATGTTCTGATTGACAGCACCGTGCTGCACCAGAGAGCATGGAACCTGCATGAAGACTTCAACAAGGGATCCACTGAAATGAATGATACCAAGCCATTCACAAGGAATGGATGGTTAGATAGACTCATAAATAGGTTTGGATGGAAACTATAAAAATGACCAGAGAGGTTGTGTCTGCCAATGAAGAAGCTGCTACCACATTTCCCCAGAGTGAAAGAAGTTGATCAGAGTTCAGTACTCTCCAGGGTTCCGGCATCCACTAGGAGCATTGGAAGGTATTCCTCATGGATAAGGAGGGCCATCGTACTATGTGCAGAGCCCAGTGACAAGCACTGGGTGTGATGATAAATAAAGCAGAGTCCTTCTCCTGGTAGAACTTAGAGCATGGTAGGTGAGGATGTAAACAACAAACAAACATAGATGCTAAAACTTTATTTTCAACAAGGACCTAAACGGGGTACAGTGATAAGCTACTCAGGGGAAGCTGATTATAAAGCATGCTCAAGTAAGGCTCTTAGAGGAGAAACATGAAAGATGAGAACATGTGAAGAGCCATTGGAAGGGGACACCAGGCAGAAAGGATGGTGTGTGCAGTGGCCTTTATATGAAAATCAATGTAGCATGTTTGGGGAACTAAAAGAAAGTCAGAGAAAAGTGAGGAGGAGGAGAAAAATGGATGAGATTGATGCTATAAACAAGGGTTCCATCTTGGAAGCCTTTCTTTGGATTTTATGCAAGACTATTGAGAAGCCCTTGAAACAGTTCAATGAAGGGGGGGTTGTAATCCAATGTGTGGCAAATGGTTTAGGCAAAACATTATGGTGTTATGGACTCTGCTGGTGTCAATAGGGATGGAGCAAGTGGAAGCAATGAAAGAGAAGAGGAACTTCTAGTGCATAATGAAGGGTGGAGACTCCATTAAGTCATGTGTGAAAATCTCTAATATGCTTAATAGGTCTTCTGTTCACTGAATACATCATGCATAAGTACCTATTTTCTCTTAAAGTCTTAAGCAACTTATGTACACAAATACTCTCTAGTGGCATATATAAATGAAACTTTTAGAAATCTCAATTGTATTATTTCAGGTAATATTATATAGAACTTTAATATAAAAGAAAAAATTATGGAAAGTATCTAAAATTGAGTAAAAACAAAAACATTAGATTTTGCCATTTAAATAATTTTTGTGATTTTTTTCACCCTAATATCCTGTTGATGTAGAAGATTTAACAATTTTGTAGGTGCTTGTATACACTAGAGGAAGTAAATATTTAAAAATACAGACTAGACAAAAATATTGCTCCTTTTTGAAAGATATCTCATTTACTGAGTAAAATTCAGCAAGAAGGTGGACATGTTTTCATATACAAAGTCTCTTTTAGCTATATATTTTATTATGAATGAATATATTATTCAGAGACATGCAGCCTCTTCTGTACTATTTTAGGCACATGTTTATTTCAAAACTAAGGGGCCTGGTGCACAAAGATTTGTACACGGGGGGTGGGTCCCTCAGCCCGACCTGCACCCTCTCCAATCCAGGAGTTTTTGTCTGTCTTTGCAATCATATGAGCAAATTGTCTGAGACCCCAACCCAGTTTGGTTTGTTGCTCACAGAATAATAGAGGTTTGTTTTTTTTTTCTCCAATGGTGGAGATTTCCTAGAAATTGCAGGATATCTTCCCTTTAATTTTTCCTCGACACTCTGACTTTACTTATGTCTCTCACCTTTGCTTTCCCTCCATTCTGCACCACAACAGTAACTTGCTCCAGGCTCACTTTGCTCTAGTGTCTAGGAGATCCTGCAAAGTGTCTGCCACCAGAACTACGATTCCCAGAATTCCTGGTGCTCCCCATGCTCTTGGTCAGGGGCTGCACAAACCAAAAGGGACTGTGAGCTCCAGCCACCCCCAGGCCAGGCTGACAAGACTGGACACTCCAGTGGCATCCCTGGGACCTCAGCTGCTTGGTGCCGGTGTGCTCACGCGTGCACTGGCCACAGGCTTTAAGCGGGCAGGGTCCTGGCCACTTGGCACCTGAGCATGTGCTTCCCATAGGCCCACCATCTTTGTCAGGTTAATTTGCATACTCACTTCTGATTGGCTGTGGGTGTCATGGAGGCATGGTCAATTTACATATTTGTCTATTATTAGTATGGATTGTGATGAGTTTTATTTTTTTGCTAAGGTAAACATTTTTTTTCATCCAACAATAATAGGTGTCGTTCAATGTCACAATCTGTAGTTTTATTACCACCTGTGGTAGGAGTGCTATTGAGCAGGTATATATATTAGAAAAATAAAAGATCCAAGTACAGATACATGTTTTTAATCTTTTAGAATTGAGTAAATACAGCCAGTAACTTAAAAATAGATAACACTAGGAATGCTGACATTTCCAATTTATGGTTATAATTAGGAAGTGAGAGAATTAAAAAAAAAAAAAAAGAAACCAGTGTGGTTTTTATGTCTTCATTTTCTTTATATGATTTGCTGTTTTATGCAATTCATTCAATGCCAGTTCACAAGTTTAACAAAACCCCTATTTCTGCTGTAACTATTTTAAGATAATATTGTGTTTTTCTCTGTCTGAGGCTCAGAAGAAAAAGTGCCTTCTTTAATTCGTGGGTGCTAAAAGAGTTTAGTTCTGTTAGAGTAGAGCTGTAGTACTTTTATATGTAATAGCTATGTCTTATGGAACTTGACTAGTTATTAATTGCTTTCACAAGTATCCCTTGTTGACTAACTTAGGTCCTCTGTTAATGATATTCTGAGCAGTTCCTATGCTGAAGACTCTGCCATTGAGGACCTTGTCCCTCCCTTGTGTACTGTCTGTGTCTTTTGTTCTTGTGAATAGAAGATGTATTAGCCAAATGCAGTTTCCCCCCGTTCCTGTGAAGAACTTATGACTTGACTCCTATTTGATTTGATCTTGTTGATTCTATCTGGAAGGCTAAAGGTCACTTTATCTTAAGCTTGGGACCAGCCACAAGCAGTCAGCTCAATGTATCTCCATTCTTTCAGCTTCTATAGGAACCATAACAAAGTCTTATTTTTAAAAAGATATCCTGAAAAAGCTAAGGTTTTACAGGCCCAGCAGACTTATGATTGAGTTCATTTAATAGCAGCTCTAAGTCAGGCCACATGATGTGGGTACAGCTGAGCTTTGGTGATGTGAGCACTTGGCCTATATATGGCAGAGAAGACATGAACCCTGGTAGTGACTTGCCCCATGGTCACCCAACAGGAGAGGGGGCATATCTAGTTCTGGAAATCAAGTACCTCGATTCACAGTACAGGATGGATTAAAAAGATGCAGATAATTTATACTATTATCAAGAAGTTTGCAATTCCTCAGGGAGTAATGAGTAAACTCTAGCTTTAAGGTTGAACCATATATTTTTAGTCCATGCTCTGGTACTCACTTACTGGGTGACATTGGCCCAGATGTTTTACCTATTTAAATCTTAGTTTTCTCATGTGGAAAATAGGAACAATATTATTTCTAGTTATTTCATTGGGAGTTTTCGGGGATGAAAGGAGGGAAAGTACATAAGAGAGTTGTGTACAGATACTACAAAATATTCACATATGCTACTAAAGTAACAATGAATAACTACATTATTCATTATTTCACCTATTTAACAAGTATTTACCAAACTCTTACAGTGTGCACATATTGGCACAATTAAAAAAAATGGCCAATTCAGTCAAAACTTATAGCTGCATCTTTTCTTATCTGTTACTGTTTCTTTTTTGTTGTTGTTAAACCTTACCCAAGGTTATTTTTCCCATTACTTTTCAGAGAGAGAGAGAGAGAGTAGAAGGGAGAGATGAGGGGGTTGGGGGAAGGAGAAGAGAGAGAGAGAGAGAAGAGAGAGAGAGAGAGAGAGAGAGAGAGAGAGAGAGAGATTGGTTGCCTCCTACACACCCCCTACCAGGGGTGGGAAGTGAATCCACAACCCAAGTACTGGTATGTGCACTTGACCAGGAATTGAATCCAAGACCCTTCATTGTGCAGGTCAGTGCTCTAACCACTGAGCAAAACAGGCTAGGACTGTTACTGTTTCTTATTGAAAGAAGTGCTATAAAAAGGCATGAGTCACTTTAAAAAAATGATACACCCCATCACACACAACCCCATCATATATCAAATGCTCCATACTGTGCTTGAATAGGGTGGCCAAGAAATGTATATGCGGAAAATTTCCCCAAGTTATCTTGACATTCTCTCTTAATTTAGAACCACTGGTATGTCCCACCGAGATGCTTAATAAAAATGAAGATTAGCTGGAGTGAATGACAATTTCATAAATCATAACTGATATCAGTGTCACTGAAATGGACTTCTCTTCCAAAACTCATGTAGACAGGATGCAAAGGGAAATAAATATGGGCAATATTATTAGAAAGTTGCTGTGCCTTGGGGCCCAGCCTGGTTACTCTGTGAATCACTGCTATTTCCTCTGCTCTTCTGCAGTCTTTTGTCCAGAATGAGAACGGTCTGCCTGTGCCAAGAAAATAGATGGTTGTTGTGCAAAAAAACAGGAAGCTTATAGCCAAAGGAGAATCTGTACTTCTGCACTGGTATTAGAAGTAAGGTATTAAAATAAAAGATCATGCCCAGGACCTTGGGCAGTCTATGCAATGAATTAATGTTTATTTAGTAAAAAATGATTTTGGTGGGTAAGTAAATGCACTCATCTATAATGCATATAACAAATATTAAACCTTGTGAATCTAAGATATCTATAATGATTTTGGGTAGCATCACTAGTAATATATAATTGAGGTCATTGGTTGTACAGTTACAGAACAAGACATACTGAAGCAGACCTTTTCAGTCTTATTTAACTCTGGGTAATATTAAATAAGATTTCCATTATTTTCACATGACCATATATATAGCACATATTTTGACATTTACTCACTCATTTTACTCATTTATTTAACAAATATTAGAGACAGAAAACAAGAGGATAGCTTAGTTAAGCTGACAGATAAAGAAACAAATAAGTACAAAAAGCTATGATTATAAGGCTGTGAAAGAACTTAGAGATTGCCAGGAAAGAATGGAGAAATCTAACTCAAAATTGGATGTCAGCAAAACTTGTTAGAGCCAGTAATACTTGGCATTTTATCATATTTGTGTTAACAATTATATACTACTTGATATTTTCTGTAATTATTTAAAATGTTTACTGAGTATAAGCTATATTCCAATACTATACTAAATTAGAGAATAAGGGAAGGAAGCCTGATCCCCTGCCCCCAGTGAAGTTAGGTATAAGATCTGCCCTCAAGTAATTTATACTTCCATTGTGGAAGATGAGAGGTGGGTGGATGGATAGATGGATGAGTGGATGAATGGATGGGTAGGTAGAATGGATACATTGATGGCTATGTAGGTAAGAAAGATACCTTACAAGTAAATGATAAAAGTGAAGTGAATTACTTAATAAATGTATATAAAACTTCCTCAAAGAGGTGGTGGGGGCAGTTAGTAGGTATGTCAATAATGTGGCTGAAGTGGCCTGGAGTCAGGAAAAGTTACAGAAGGAAAAGAACTTTAGCTTTTCTTCAAGAAAGAGTTGTAATTAGATAGAAAGGACAGATTAGGACATTCCTGACTAAGAAAATGACAGTTAAGAAAGTTCAGAGTGAGAATGAAGCAATCAGGGAAAGGGGGCATCCTATGTAATAAAAGGCTAATATGCAAATCAACTTAACATTGGAGCAACTGGTCACTATGATGTGCACTGACCCCAGAGGACAGATACTCAATGCAGGAACTGCCCCCTGGTGGTCACTGTGCTCCCATAGGGGGAGTGCTGCTCAGCCAGAAGCCTGTCTCAGTGCAAGTGCAGCGGTGGTGGTGGGAGCCTCTCCCACCTCCGTAGCAGTGTTAAGTATGTCCAACTGCCACTTAGGCAGGAAGTGGGCTTAAGCCATCAGTTGGACATCTCCCAAGGGCTGAGGGACCCCCTCCCCAAGTGCACAAATTGTGTGTACCGGGCCTCTAATTGAATATATAATCTGGTTTGAGAAGCATTTTTGGCAAAAGAGTTGGGGAATATAAACCTATAAAGGAAGGTTGGGACCAGTTCATAAATCCAGGGTCAGGAAACTGGTTTTACCCTGAAGGAAGACATGAAAGTATCTGAACATGGAGCTACCCAGTTGAAAGGAATGTTTCAGGATGATAAATTTTTCAGAAATTTGCATGATGGATGATAATGGGGCATTCCTGGAGAGAAAGAGACCAATTAGTAGGGACTAAAATAGACCAGACATAGTTAATAATAGTAAGAATAATGATAGTGGTTACAGAAGAAATGGATGAGAGGGGCATCTGGAAGGAGGAAGCAGCAGGCTTTAGTGACTTTAGCAAAGTGAATGTAGCAAAGACAGGAACAGAGAAGAGGAAAGACTCAAAGAAAATGTCCAAGAATTTGAACCTCATGTCACCTTAGGCAACTAAATGAAAATATAAAGGAGTGGAAAAGGCATGCAGCTTTAGGGAATTACATTCCCTAAAATGTACACTTCTTTTCTGATGCTTTAGGGAGATCCACAGGAAAGACAACTCTGGCACAACGTAAAGAATTATTTCATGTTAGAACATCAGAAAGGAAAAGAACTGAATTTTCCAATCTCTCATCAACTTTCATTATACATCAGGTTGGGGCAGAAGAGTGTCTAGATTTGGCTCTTTGCAATTCTCTATCAACTGTGGTAACTACATAACTGCAATTCTATTTATTTTGTTTTAGGCACCTCATGTACATTTAACCCTCACAAGACTTTATAATATACCATTATTGTCTTCATTTTACAAAGAAGGAAACTGAGGCACAGAGATATAAATTACTTGCTTATGTACATACACCCACCAATAATGAAACTAGTATCGAAGCCAGGCAGCCTGTGCTCCAGACCTCCTCAGAGGCAGTCACTCGTGGTAATCCATTTCAGCGATCCACGTGAGGGTCCAAGCAATTTAGTTTATTGCTGAATCCAGGTCTACACTCTGGAAGGGTTAGAAGACAAGAATGCCATAGGGTTCTAGATTCAAAGAATTCATCTAGTCTGGAGTATGGTGGGCATAATATATAATCAGTGAGTAGTGAAATCATCCTCTTCGTGGTATTCACCTTAAGTTGCAACAAATTCATGGAGGATATAAAGTTTTATATAATTAGAAGTATGTACAAAATTGCTGTCAATGACTTCTTGTGTGTAATTTTCTTATATATGAAATAAGCAGGCTCTTACGTGTTTTGGTTGCAGAAAGAGAGGTTGATATTCATTTAAAGACGAACTCCTGCAACACTTTAAAAGTATACTAGGTATTTGTCAATAAATTGTGTGCTGCCCTTGGGACATGTTTTCTTTGGTTGCTTTAAAAAATACTCCATTAATTAAAAAATCTCTTTTAAAAATCCCCTCTGCCCACCTGCAATGTTCACTTCTGGAAGGGTAGATGCTGTATTTTATGAAAGGCGTTAGTCCGCTGTAATATGTAATAGTGTGCTATACCATTGGACCTTGATATAAATTGCCTTCTTTTGATTTGCACTATGCTTTGATTTTAATATGAGTACCAATTGACAAGTGATTCCAAGATGGGTTCTATCATCCCCTTTACTGAGAATGGTGAACTGCGCTGATGAACAGTAGAGAAGTAGAGAATGCGGAGAGTCAAGGAAGAGAAGGAAAGCCTCCTTCATTTGTCTCTTTAATTTTTCTAACTTTCTCTTTCCACACAAGGCCAGAGCCATATTTGATGTCATTGTTATCCTTTGAAACCTTACAAGTGCTAAAAAGTTGTGCTTTGTCCTTTTCAGTGTCATTTACTATGATAGCTCAGGCCATATTTATGAGAAGAGTTCAGGCTTGGAAGAAGTGTGATTTTGGGAGGGGGGGTGGGGAGAGAGAGGGGGGGGAGAGAGAGAGGGAGAGAGAACTAATAAAAATAAAAAATTCAGGTATTTTTGCAATTACGATTAGTGGTCATTTAATTTTTTGCTAACTAAGAGGATCTCATTTACCACTGTACTGTCCACAGCAGCCAACTTAGTACCTTCTACATAAGGACACCCAAGTACATGTTTGGTCCCAAATAAGACAGAATTTAGTTCTGTGTCTTCTTCCATATCACACCCCACCAACACATGCACAGTCACGCACACGCTTCCTTCCCCACCTTCTCTTTTCTATTCCTGCCACTTCCGTTCTCCCCGTCATCCAGCTGGGAAACCTTTGAGTCATTTTCAACCTCTTCCTTCCTTGTGCTCCCTGCGTGTGATGTCATTGTGTCCTGTCAGCTCTAATTTTGAATCCTCTCCACATGTGTTCCTTCTTTCCATTCTCACTGACATATTCTTATTTCACACTCTTGCTTTCTTCGTTGGAGTTGGAAACCTAATTGGCCTTTTTGTCTCCTATCCATTCACCAGTCTAAACATCTCACCCAACTTTGGTCAGAGCAGCTGCCCTCTCAGAGGCCGTCAGGCTTAAAGGCCCAAGAATAAATGGCTGTCTGGTGCCAGGCTGTCTTACCTCCCACAATGCCTCCTCCCAGTCATATGTTTTACAAAATTGCATTCTTCCTTACTCACTGAGGATGCTCTCCTCTTCTTTGTCCATCTGGAGCTTTTGCCCCTATTGGATTCAGGGTCTAATTTTCTCACCCACCCCACTTTCAAATCTCTGATTACATGTACTTTTCTTCAAAACTTGCCTGATTGATAATCCCACCAAAGTTTCTTCTTCCTCTGAACTTTTGCTGCATCTGTCTTACTTGAAGTACAATGCACTTTCCACCTCTTATTTGTGTATAACAGTATGTCTTAGATTGGCTGTCAGTATCTGAGCTCTATTTTCATTCTTTCCCCCCACCTAATTTTTGTAGAAGATGGTCAATGGTTCTTAAATGGGACTGGAGCCAAAATGAAACCACATGAAACATGCTCATGCCCTCCTACTCTCTCTCTAATTTCAATAAAATATTAAATTTGGAGGTTGAGTTATACAGGGAAAGATTCTTTATTGTATAGTCAGAACAAAAGAGATTTTGTTGCTATTGACATGAACTTGATTTTTTTCTTTTAATGTTCGCTGCACAAATTTTATATTTACTACCCATATAAAATTTTTTGCAGTAAACTATATACAGGGTGTCCCAAAAATGTATACAGACTTTGGATGCCATTATTAATTCCAATGGGTTAAATCTGAAAAGAAAGAAACATCGTCCTAACCCAGTAGTCGGCAAACTGTGGCTCTCGAGCCACATGCAAGCTGCGGTTTGCCGCTCTGTTGACTAATGAGCTTGCCGACCACTGCCCTAACCGGTTTGGCTCAGTGGATAGAGCGTCGGCCTGCGGATTCAAGGGTCCTGGGTTCGATTCCAGTCAAGGGCATGTACCTTGGTTGTGGGCACATCCCTAGTAGGGGGTGTGCAGGAGGCAGATGATCAATGTTTCTCAGTTATCGGTTTCTAAGTCTCTATCCCTCTCCCTGCCTCTCTGTAAAAAATCAATAAAATATATAGAAAAAAAAAGAAACATCAATTGAGCTATCAGCTGTTAAAGTGTGTATACACTTTTTTGACACCCTGTATAAAGTTTAAGGACAAATATGAAGCCGCTAATTGCATAACGAACTATCCTGTGTATTCTTTTAAGGTCTTCTGTCTTAAATCCCATTTTCATCCTATTACTTTATGATTTAAAAATATATTTTGCTTTGTTGTTGCCTATTAAGGTAAGCCTAAAATCCATTGTCCAGCTTTTCTGGAATTTCCTCATCTTTATTCATTTCTATTATGTCTCTCTTGCTCACAGGTTTCTGCATGCTTTTAGCAATATGCCAAAACTCATAAAATTTTACTTACTAGTTGATTAATTATAAATAGCTATTGATCATTTTAAGCAGCTCTAACCAGAATGTATTGGAAAGGAGACTGTAGTTATAATCTAACATTAGATTTCTGCAACATGTTTATATTTGAGCTTGAGAAGAAGGCAAAAGGGCTTGAGAAACATCTCTATTCTGAAACTCTTTAATAATTTGTGAATGATATAGAGGGAGATACAGAAAGGTTAATAGGAGATAAATGTTGCAAACAGATCCAGAAAGATACAAAGGCAATGTAAAGGGGAATAGTATTTGAGGAAATAGGAGGGGGAAAAGAAAGAAAAACTATTTTTGGAGCTTCACCATAAGAAATAGGTGTGTTTCTACCTTGTACAGAAGCAACAAATGTACATGCTGCTGGATTTTTATCTGACAATTGTTGATTGACAAAGCCCTTGCTTCATTAACCTCAGTTAATTTTCTCTCCAAGGAGGAAGGCATTCTTTTCTCCTTTTTTACTTTGGGAATACCGATGCTCAGACTGGTTTCCAGTAAATGATGGAGTAATTACTCAGACCTTTGATTCTAATTGCTCCTTTCATTTTTTTGCACAGGGTAAGTAGGATACTCTGTAAGTTGAATCCTGTACATTCAGGTCTATCTGTACTCATCATTGTCTTTCCTCTGTCTATCAATATATGAGCTGATGGGGGTTGTATACAGGGATCCCCATCACCTTCCATTGCTCCCACTGCCTCCCTATTCCCATCTTCACCCTCCTTTACATAAACATTTATACTCCACCAATGCAGACTTAAAGTTTACCAAACACAGTGGGATGCTTAGAGATGGCGCATACCAGCTCCTGAAAACCAACTGTTAAATTTTCAAAAATTTTGAAGGCTATTTAAAATTACATTATATAAACTTACTATTAGGTACATTGAGGTGGTTAACATACAGTACAATGTACAGATGATGTATTATAGAATTGGACACCTGAAATCTATATAATGTAGGTAACCAATGTCACCCCCACTATATACTCAATACACATTATACATTCAATAAATTCCTCTTAATTATGTTAATGGGTATAACTACTTCCCAAAGACTTTCCGGGCCTCCCAGACAGATTTTGTCTTTCTTCTTTGCAGTAGTTCTATAGAGAATACCTTTATGTTAGCATATGTCAGCATTTGTTAAATTTAGGATTGCTAGGTTTAACAAATAAAAATTTGAATTTCAGATACATACATTTTTTAGTGTGTGTCCCATGCAATACTTGGGGCAAACTTTTACTAAAAAAATACTTGTTATTCATTGGTTCAAATTTAACTAAGTGTCCTATATCTGTTAACCCTAACTACTGCAGTTTTTTATTTAATGTTTAATCTTTCTAGTAGAGAATGTACCAGGTTTTTATTCCATGATGTCCACAGTGTCTAACACAGAGAATGGATCATAATATGTAAGTTTTTTTAATCAAATAATATCTGAACTGCTCTCCTATCTTATTCTTTATCTAACATGTACTCCTACATGTTTCTGATGGATGGAATCAGGAAACATTTGTGTGAAATTTCAAATGACATGGTAAGATTTGCATTTTAAAAAGTAACTGTAGGTGCCCGGTGAGAAATGGCTTAGAAAGTGGTGATGTTGGAATGAAGGAAACCAGATAGGAAGCTAGGCCAGATGAGGGATGACAGTGTGTGAACCAAGGAACTGACAGTAGTCAGTAGTGCTTTGCAGTAGGGAGGAGAGCACGGATATAAATACAAATCTGGAGAGAGAACAACTAGACATGATCACTGGATATAGATGTTAAATGAGGAGAAACTGGAAATGACTTTGAAGTTTTTGCTTGAGCAGTGGAGTTGATGGTGGTGCCATTAACTGAAAGAGAAATATCAGCTGTATAGCAGATTTGTAGTAGTAAGAATAATTGAGAAGTTCAGTTTGGGACATGCGAAGTTTGAAATGCTGTGACCAGCGTGCTATGAAAGTAATTTTACCCACCGTTCAGAATGGGCACTGATAGATAGAATGGGGTACCAATGCATTGGAATGGACAATGGCCCTGAACTATCATGAAATGCTACTGCTAGGTGAAACTGCTTTCAACTCAATAAAGGTGCCCAATAAGGAATCATAAGTGTGTGTCTGGAACACAGAAGAAAATTTGGGTCTGGAGATTTTGGAATCCTTGACTCAAAAGTGATATTGGCTCTGGCCAGGGTGCTCAGTTTTGTTGTAGTGTAACCCCCATCTTACAAAGGACGCCTCAAAAAGTCGAATTATGGAGTCATTTATTAAAAACCGGCGGCATACGAGGGAGCAAAAGCACTCCAGACCTCGCAGCCCCGAACAGCTCGCCATATCAGGCTTATATTGGCAGAATATCACAAAAGTATTGATTATATCTTTGGGTCTGGAATGAGGAACCTGTTTCGCGAAAAAGCATTTTTATAGAAGCGAAATTGAGCAAGTTAGTTATCTAAATTATCTACGAATCATTGAATCAACAGAAATGCATTATCTGGGACCACCTGGGCAATTTAGAGCTGCTGAGGCAATTTAGGATAATTTGTGCTCTTCTGATTCCAGGACCACTGAGTCAACCGAAACTCAGTTATCTGTAGTTATTGAGACAATTTAGGATAATTGAACTGTCATGGGTCCCAGAAGAATGTGCTTCAATGACCAGTGAGATCACAATCAAGGGGATATTCAAACCATCATCAATGGAGTATTGGGATAGCATACATAAGTTCAGAAAAATCAAAATAGCTTTCTATTGTTTTATCAAACAAATAAGTACAGAACCCAAACAGCAGTTTCTACTACCATACTTCAGTTTGTTGGAGCATCGTCCTATACACTAAAGGGTCTTGGGTTCAGTTCCCAGTCTGGGCACATAACTAGGTTATAGGTTTGGTCCTTGGTTCCGGCACGTACGAGAGGCAACTTGATCAATGTTTCTCTCACACTGATGCTTCTCTCTCTCTTTCTAAAATAAGTAAACATATCCTCAGGTAAGGATTAAAAAAAAGTGATATTGATGCCCTGAGAGTAGATGAGATCAACTACAAAATATTTGAAGAAGAGGGCAAAAAGATGGATCTACAGAGTATATTATTATGTACAGGGTAGTAGAAAAGAAAAAGATGGAGTGGTTAGATTTTTGTATATGGTGTAGATGATAGATTATCTTGCTTCCACTTCAAACTCCACTTTTTTTTTTCTGATGGGCCAAATTTTATGTTAGAACTGAAGTTATATACATCAAAGTCCCTATGTGAAATACCAAGCACCACAGAGGCGTAGAGGCTTGGCCTTTTGTGCTGTGACCACCCTCAGTTGGAGCTATTGGTTGAGGAGGGATACAGAATGTCATTATCACTGCAGGAGGATCTGCTAGGGCTGAAAACAAAGATATTCAGACAGGGAAACATGTGCGCTTATTAGTCAGGGGCTCAAAGCTGATTGCCCCAGCAGCCTCTCTGGCTTCAGTCTATGACCAGAGAACGAAGGGCTGGGAATAAGAAGTTGCCTGTGGTGTGTCATTGATTGTGTCCTTAGAGGGTTTTTGCTGTTGTTCTATTTCTCAAACTTGATGAAAGGAGCAATTTTGAGTTGATGAGAAAGCATTTGCATTTGAACAGTGGGTTGTTCTAGTTCTGTTACTCAAGGAGTTCCTGAGGAAATGAAGACTGCCAGAGTCCATATGGTCTGGAAAAGAACACCACGCTCAAGCTCAAATATGTGTGGGTCAGCAGACCGCTGGTGTTTCTTCTTCCAATTCTGAAAGGTTGCTTAATCATTTGTCTTGTTATTGCAAATGTTACAATTACAGTTTTAAATGGTTCTTTGCTTCCTGGAGCAGCAAATCTAAATTCTTCTACTTGACATCAAGATCCACACTAGCTTGCCCTCAGTAACCCCCCAAATAATTCCACCAGCTTTACTGGGTCTGAGTCCATGATTGTTACATGAGCACATCATGTTGTTTTCTTCTGCCATACTTTTATTTATATCTCAAAAGTCCATCCAAGTTCTTTGGACATTTAAAAAATGGAAAAAAAATTGACCTAGTTATCCCATTTATGGGAATATTTCTAACAGAAATATGGTGGCAATATGTAGCGATATTTGTACAAGGATATTTACTGTAACAAATTGTAATCCTCATCAGGAGGGAAATAATTGTGTAAATTATGTTACTGCTCTACTGTGGAATCCTTCTAATTGTTCGCAGCTATTAAAATAATCAAATGTCTTCACCTGTTCAATGGGTGAACCTTGATAAATAAACTTGGCACTGTGACTGGCCCACCACAAACTCATAATGAAGATTAGCTATTATTACTACTATTATTATATTATTATATCTGTTATTAGAAAGCATATAAAAATACATTTTAAGTGAAGAAAGTATCTTCTGTGCTACCATCTACATAGAGGATCTGGTTGTTAATATAATATCTTATATATGTAAGTAAATAGAACTGATTCAAATTATTATAATTGTTGATCAACTTGTAAAGCACAGGTACAAGTCTAGCAAAAGGAATCCTGGCACTGAGCAGCTGATTTGCCAGCAGCTTAATATGAAACCTGTTCCTAAGGGTGTGTACAAACAATGGAAGAAGTTTTGAAGAATACACTTATACTTGTCATTAGCGGTTCATTATACAAGTGGGACTGGACTGGAGTGGAGGAAGAGAAGCCTATTCTACTTGAACATTGCTCTTGTTTGAATTGCCATAATAAGCATGTATTATTTTTGTAATTAAATGACTGAAATTAAAAAGGATGCTTCTCTAGTATAGTGACTAGCACATAACAGGTGCTCGATATTTGGTAACTATTGTTGTCATCATTATAACTGCCTCAAGTTCAATAAACTCTAGAAATCTTCCCTGACAACATCTATCATATCCTTTGGACCACTGAAACACTGATACTTACTGCTTATTTACAATACACTTAAATGTATATATGAGGCTTCATTCACTATAGCCTTGCCCGTATGAAAATTTTGTATTGTTTCAAAAGTATAGTATTTTTAAAGATATAGTCACACTTTAAACTTACTTCATCACACAGTGTCTTAAATTTATTACAAACAAAACAAATAATTGCAATCAGTTTATTCCAGATGAATACAACTTTGAGCTACAGATTCTTAATTACATTTGATGGTGGTCATTGACTGATTCATTCATTCAACAGATACCTGTTGAGCACCTGCTGACTAACAGTCACCTATGCCTATGCCAGGTGCCAGGAATTCAACAGTGAACAGAGAGATAAGGCTCATACCGTTATGATTTTGTTTCTAGAGGGGGTGACACTGAAATAAACCTAAATAAATATATATTTACATATATATAAATAAATAGATAAAATCATTAGAGAATGCTGACGAGAGCCAGGCATTTAACGAATAGAGTGCTATGATAGCAAATAACAGAGGGGCCTACTTTAAATCCAGAGATCAGAAAGGACCTCTATGAGAGACCTAGAAGCTGACGAATGGGAAAAAGCAGTCTGTGAAAAGCTGGGACATGGGTGTTCCCAGCAGGAGGGCAGCTAGCTTCCAAGTGGGCAGAAGCGTGTTCTGTGGTTCAGGGTGACCAGAGCACTATACATAAATGGAGTTAGAGGGGCCCAATGTGAGATTGGAAGAGCAGACCTAGGCCAGGTCTCACAGGATATAATAGGACTGGGCTTGTTCCAAGTTTGATGTTGTTAATATTAGGCCATAGTCTTGTAAGGCTTCATGAAATGTACTTTAAAACATTTAAGATAATACAAAATGCTATCATATATAAGAACACTTTAAAACATATTTTTATACAAAATATTACATGTTGATCATAAATAATATTTAAAGATCTAAAATGAATACAGAAAAAAAGGGTCTCTTACAAGGTCAAAATTACCAGCCTCAACTAAATTTGGTTTCTTTTATCTAGGGCTCTTTTTTTCAAGGCATACTGAAAGGAATATAGTAACTACTTTATTTTTATAAATGACTTCCTTTAAATTGCAGACTTTATTTTTGAGACTGCCTCAAGGCTATGTGAGTCACTTGTCTTTGTATATTAAAAAGAACCCTTTAAATTTCTAACAGAATTTTATGTCAATTTACCCAGAACATCTGAATGTGTTTTTTTTTTTTTTAAATGTCTAATGTTGTTCCATTTACTTTCCCATTTATTTGAACATGTCTTTTTTTAGTAGTGCATCCTAAAACCCAAATCCTTTGTACTTTTTTTAGGTCACACAAATGACTGCATCTATAATGAATATCCCCAAAGTTGAGTGTAGTTTATTCAGCATTCATTTACCCATCAAAGATGAGCCCATGCTGTGCCAGCTACTAGGCTAAATATTGGAAAGGAATCAGGGATGATGTCAGACCCGATCCCTACCTACAAGAATGTTCAGTTTAGTAGCAGAGTTTCAGTCTCTCACTCAAGTGAAAAGTAAAAAATAGGGCAAGGAGGACAAATAGAGTACTATAGTTTAGGGAAATCATAGATCAAGTGGAATTCATTGTAATGGGAATTTACAGAATGAAGAAATCACTTTTAGCCACCAAAATACATACAAAGTATGTTAACCTGTTCCTTATACTTTACTCCTAACGTGATATTAAATAAAGAGGTTTAAGGGATTAGCCAATTCAGCCTCCTTGCGTAAGATGGGACATGGAAGTTCAGAGAGGTCAAATTAGAATACTTGCCCCGTGTTCCCCAGGGAGATTGTGCAGAAATCTGTGGTTTCCTTGACCGGCAGAGCCTCATGCTTTTCACTTTCCAGGGGCCATAGGTGCCAGTTTGCAAGAGGAATACTATGCAAAAGAACCAAAGCTCATCCAGAGAATGTGCTTTTTATTTTCAAATAATTACATTTTATTTTCAGTGGACTGCTAATTGGAATTTAAATGAGCAAGTGCACTTTAATCAGATTCTCCTTATCTAAATACACAGAAGACGGTTAAGAAGAAATCGGATTTAATAAAATCAGTTGAGATGATTAGTCATATGGAAAGCTGCTCTGTGATGTTCAGGTGGTTATGATACCAGAATGCTTTATAAAGAGAGGTTTTTGAGTTTTAGCCCCTGATATTTTAAAGAAAAGACCATTTTGCCTGCAGGTCTCAAGATATGAACTTGCCACAAGGTCTCTCAAGGCCCCTTTGCTCTGTGACTACATTTTTGCTGTCCCGGTTTTCAGCACCAGGAGGAGAGGGGAAGCTCCAGGTGGGATCTGTGCTGACATCTGTCCTCAAGCCCAAAGTTCATGACATGGAGAAAAGAAACATCAACAGGAGCCTTGCTATTTTGATGTGATTGGCACCTTGACTTCTGGTGGAATGTTTTTTAAATGGGAAGACTTCCTGGATAGAAATCAATCACGGTGTAAAAGATCTATGTTTCTTTTTCCTCTCTTTGGTAAAAAAAGGACAAAACAACCACAAATTAGTCCAGCTGGCCATGTTTACTTAGAGCTTCTAAAGAGTGAAAGCTTTGAATAAGTTGTAGATTGAACCTATATAAATAGCTATTCTTTTCCAGGTTTATAATTAATTTCAAATTATAAGTTTTATACAGTTTGGTACATAGGGGAGTACGTCTAAATTTTGAAATAATGCTAGGGTAGAGGATATTTCCTTACAGTTTTAAAAATTGGATTTCTTATGAGACATATGGCTTAGATATGCATGTTGTATACTATTTAAGTTAAATGGTTACAGATTAACTTTTTTTTTACATTGTCATTGATCAGATGAACACTGTTCAAGAAATTTTGATAGTTCACATTTCCATTATGATTTTTGGAAGTGCTTTATTTTCTAAAATTGGTCATCCAAGTGACTATAATTCAAGGACATTATACCCTAAGTCAGGTGAAGAATCATTAGTGATAGTTTATTTTACCAATACAGCTTGTGGAAGAAGATTGCAACTGGAATTCTCCCAACTACTTTTGTTTATTTTCACCTCCCTTGTCATTTCTAATATAGAGGATTTATGTGGGGAATTCAGTGTTATTACTTTAAACTTGATCTTCAAAAACATAAATCCAAACCATTTGGGGTTTGGTAAAACATTTTCTTAGAGAAAATACATGTAGTAGAAGCTATCTACGCTCTTTACTCTGCCATTTGTTGACATGCCAAATAAATCAACTGTTCAAGTAATGGATGATACATGTGCCCATAATAAGCAGCTACACTCAAGAAACATACAATATAAGATGCAGCTTGGTATTGATATAAAACATTCTAATGGACTTTAGACAGATCATTTGATAAAGTCATGGGGATATTTGGCTGTAGTTTAAATATAGATCTTTAATTGCTCATCAAAGAATGAGCTTAACAGATACCCTCCCTCACTTATTGAGTCTCAGTCCATTCCTGAGATTTTGGACTTAGTTGCTTTATAATCCTCTATTGTGCCATGATAATCACCCACAAGACCTTCTCAGTATCACCAACTATTCTTCGAAACATAGTAAGTAAAATGACTCTGAAGTAGCAGTCCCCGTTTATGCCAATAGAATGAATGGAGATTATATTTCAAACACAATTATATGATTTATTATAATTTCTCCCTTAAATTATGTTGCCTTGCATGTTTCTGTCTCCAAAGCCAAGCCATGATACTTAGTGCCTAGGGAAGGAGAAGTTGAGTGTACAGCTACTACAAAAATTTTCATTGTTTTGCTTTTGAGTCTCAGAGCTGATACTTGTATTATTGTCTTCAGCAAATAAAGGCTTTTGAAATATAGGTTTTGTTAGAAAGAAATAGATTTTCTGAATTGTACTAGATTCATTAATATATCAGAAACTAATTAAGATCATAGAATTTTCTTCATCATCTACAACTGATACTCTCTTTCATGAAGGTTAAGCCACGGTTCCCTGCTCCTCTGGGAAGAAAGAACATGTGATGTAGGGGAAATCCACTGAGCTAGTCCCCAGGTATTATTTTCTATAAAGATAGAAGGAATATCAGACAGAACTCTGAGCTTAAATCAAGAGAAACACTATTAAAAATTAAGAGAAAATGCTTTCATTTAGAAATGATGATTTCTAAATTAAATTTCCAAATTTAAAGTTAGTTTCTTAACCATTTCTGCTTCAGGCATTTTCTCTGTATTGTAAGGATGAAAGTGTTATAAACTAAGTCCTCTTACAGTAAGACAGTATGAACCTAGGTACTACTGTATCTTTGGTTTTCAGTTTTCTGTTATGTATTTGTGTGTGTGTGTGTGTGTGTGTACTAGATGATCCCTTCTGTATTAATTAGCTTGCACTGCCATAGTGAAATACCAGAGTCTGGATGGCTAAAACAACAGGAATGTATTTCTTCATTTATTTATTTGAGGTATAATTGACATACAACATTATAATAGTTTTAGTGGTATAATATAATGATTTGACACTTGCATACATTACGAAAAAAATTACAATTTTTTTTTTTCTTGTAATGAGAACTTTTAAGATCCACTCTCCTAGCAACCTTCAAATATATGCTATGGTGTCATTGACTGTAATCACCATGCTGCAGACCACATCCCTACGACATGTTTGTTTCACAACTGGAGGTAACATCGATTCATTTTTCTCACAGTTCTGAAGGCTGGGAATTCAGCACTAGACTTGCCAGCATGATCCCTTTCTGGTAAATGCTCTTTTCCTGGCTTGTAAGTAGGCACTTTCTCCCAGTGACCTCACATGGCCTTCTCTTAGTGCATGTGCAGGGAGAAAGAACGAGCTCTCGGATGTCTCTCCTTACAAGGACACTAATTCTATTGGATCAGGCCCCAATCATATGACCTCATTTAACCATATTTACTTTCTTAGAGGACTTATGTCCAAATACAGCCACACTGCATTTGGGGATAAAGGCTTCAACATATGAATTTGGAGGGGACATAAACATTCATCCCATAACACTTTCAAACCAAAAATTTTATTTTTATATGCTATGATATTAAAATAATCTCATTTTAATTAAGTAAGGTTGGCAATAAATAGCATTCGTGTTTAAGTCCAAAACCATATTAAAAATATTAAAACTTTGCCTCCCAACTGATGCTAAGCGTATATGTTTTATAACATGAGGTTCTATGCTTTCATTATTATGTTTTTAAAATGTACAACCAGCAGAATCAAGCATAAGGAAAGAGAATGTACCAGGAGGATTCAGGGATAGCTCAAGAAGTATCATCAGGACCCAAGGCTCTCCTTCATAACTGTGCTTTATTCCCTTCTCTTTCAATGGGGTGTTTTCTCTGCCACTGTGTGTAAAGGTGGCAGAAAAAGACAAACTCGTCCATGAGTATGCTTTACCTCCCTGCCATAGTGTCCCTGATTACCTGGCTGAAGTCTAGTATCCCTACCTAAAGGGACTGTGATGGTATGGACCAGCGGCCCAGCCTGGAACAAATCCCTGCAGAGACAGAGATGGAATAAAATTGTGCACATTGATGTTTGAAGACCCACCCTGCTGTTCCAGGGGCAGTTCTCAGGAAAAAAAAAAGGAATGTTGCTGCAAAGCTACATCTGATCAGTCTAATAAAATTGTACCGGGTTTGATTAATTATACGAAGTTAAAATTGGTAGTGAAAATAATGTCTAGATCTAACAATTGATAGGCAATAACTAATGAAGGAAGTAACCGGTCTATCATCATTAATAAAGTTAAAGTTTGCATAGGGAATGACAGATCAATTTGCATCAATGTGGTTTTATTGGAATTTTAGATTTGTTTTGATAAATCACTTTTTCCTTAGAGCAATAACATAATTTGTCTGAAACACTTCTCAATGACTGCTCTGCACACAAAGTATAATACTGAAGTAAATTAATTACTTTTGGAAGGAGGCATAGTTCACTTATATACATTTTAGAAAAGTGTTAAACTTTTTCATATTAATGAAGAGTTCTATTACCTGCCACTAAAACGATTAAACCTTGACACACATTTTCAATTTTAGCTTCATTTAAAAATAATAAGAAATAGAAATAAGAATCATATACTTATAAGCCAGGAGATATTTATGTGCAGCAAGGTTTCTTTGCAGAGATATTCAAAATTTCTGGTTATAAAAAGCAAGCCAGCTCAAATTCAAAAGGAATTCAAAAGCCATAAAATAAAATAGCCATTTAAAATATTTAATGAAGTGTGAACAAAGCTCTTGTGCTTTAAATGGTTGCCTCTTTCATTAATTTCTTCTCTAAAACCAGAACAATTAGGCTGGAATGTTAAATCGCTGCAAAACTTAAATAGCACTTGGGGGAATGAGGTGTTTGAAGAAGGTGCCATTGCCTAAGAACTGCAAACATAAGAATAATTTTATCTCTTCACCAAAATCAGGGTGTGCTTTCAAAGTGAGATGGGTGAAAAGAAAAGAGGAGAATTTTAAAATCAGTATAGACAGCAGAATCCTTACAAATATGCCTAAGAGGAGCTAGCTAATGAAGCCACTATTTTAGAACCTCAGAGTTTTTTAAATGCTAACTGAAAGTTAATAGGAATTAAAACGAGGTAAAGCATATCTAAGTTGCTTTTTTAAAAAATCTGTTTTTTATTTTTATTTTATTTTATTGTTTAAAGTATTACACATAGTTGTAGTGCTGTAACAATCTTCTCCAGAAAACAAGTAAAATAGTTGCTCTTTTTGTAAACTTTCATGGTGGAATGACTTTACAATGTATAGGAATTGAAAGAAGATGCCACTTGTTCATGTTCAAAATTATGGGTGAAACATATGACACCTACAGTGTGTAATGACTGCTGAGAAAACAGAGAGGCTGCCTTCAGGTTTCCTGCCCCCTTCCCCTTTCAATTTGGTGTTGATTTGAATGTTCCAGATCGTTTGGATGTTTAATATTTCTGTCTCTTAAAGTTAGACTATCTATTGGGGTCTAGGCTTCAGTGGTCCGGCCATTGATTTGCCACTCCCCTGGGTGCAGGCTGTCCATTTCTTATTTAGTTTTGTGTTCAGGTCATTTTCCCAACAGGCCCTTTCCTTGTGCCTTCATCTAGAACAGCAGTCTTTCTTACTCTTCCTCTCTGTGCTGCTATTGTTCTTTATGGCACACATCACCGCCTTCCCTCGATTGTTTATTTACTTGTCATTTGTTTATGGCCTCTATCCTCTGTTAGAATGTAAACTCCAAGACAGCAGGGAACTTGAATTTCTTCACTGCTGTCTCTCTCATACCTAAAATAACACCTGGTAAATGGTCATTGCTTAGTACATTTTTGCTGAAGGGAATGCTAAGTAGATAAAACTACATTTTCCTATTGGTTTATAATCTCACATTTCTCACATATTTATCTGTATGTCGATAGCTTTTTTAGAGTTTCATTTCATTTCAGGCTATTTTTCTGCTGTACCATATTGTTTTAATTACTATAACTTTAACATATGCATCACACTTAAGAAAGCAAATGGCCCCTCATTTCTTTACTGTGTCAAATATATTCAAACTGTTCTTTATTTATTTTCCAGGATGAGCTATAAAATAATTCTATAAGATTTCAAAGAGCTTCCCATTAGATTAATGCTAAATTTGTAAATGAATTTCCTTATTTAGATACTGAGTCTTCTAATTACAAATCAAGGATAATGTTCCACTTAAATTTCATTTATATTATTGAATTAGTTCTATAGATATTTTTTTAAATTTACATCCTTCACAATTTAAGGTAATGTACTACTTTTGTGGTCTTTTTTTTCTTCATTTCTTTTTTAACAGGATCCTTTTACACCTTTTTTCCCTAGTTGTAGGAATGCTTTTAAATTTTTTATATAACTGATCACCTAATCAAAATCTAGTTTCAATATGTAATATCATTTTAATTTGTTATACTTTTAAGGTAGACAATCATACCAAATGTCAGTAATTTGACTGCCTCTTTTCTACTTTTTAGATTTCTTACTGTCTTATTAAAATGCATTGGAAAGGACTCTCAGAACAATACTAAATAATGGTAATGATTTCTCCTTGTTTTGCTCGTGACTTGAATGAAAATGCTACT
This sequence comes from Corynorhinus townsendii, assembly GCA_026230045.1. Taxonomy (NCBI): domain Eukaryota; kingdom Metazoa; phylum Chordata; class Mammalia; order Chiroptera; family Vespertilionidae; genus Corynorhinus; species Corynorhinus townsendii. The sequence goes on along the minus strand of JAPDVU010000004.1, from coordinate 67,334,123 downwards.
TGTGTTACAGTAGGTATGACCCCGGTTATTAGTTGGTGAGATGGACAAAGAGATATACAGAGATTCAGACAGAAATATGGTTATAAAATGTGTATCTTTTGTTCTTTAAATTATGTGTTCTGTACTATATTTGTCAAGTTTTCCTATTAAGATTCTGTTGGTTCTGTATACTAAATTGGCAAGCATCCCAATCGCCTTGGATGATTTCATTAGTGTAGAAATGTTTTGACAACTTGAAACAATTGAAGTCTGGCATTTTGAAATAAGGAAATATAGTTCTTTGATAACTTTTAAAATTTCTCCAGCATTATTAATATTTAAGTATTCTACTTCATGTAAATTAGTGTTAGTATAACATTGATATTTACTAGTGTGGCATCACCCGGGCAGGATACATGGATTTTCCGCCAGCCTCACCACCATTGTTTATCAGTGGTGGGATGGAATGTTTTGGGGGGAAGCACTTCCAGCTTTCACAGTTAGCCTGTATTTCCAACCTTCTCCTCCTAATTGGTATTGTAACTTTTTTTTTCATAATTTCTTCCACTCTCTGTCATTCTACTGCACTTAAGAAGGATAGTTGAATGTCAAATTTCAGTATCTAATTTCAATTTGGATTGAAATAATCTGTCTGAGAGACATTTCTTAAAATGTGAGATATTAAGTTAATGTTCTTATTTTTAGCATTAAGATAAACTTTTTAAATTCATTTCTGAGAATTGGGCCATACAATGAAAAGGGACCAGTGTAAGCTTGCATTTTTGCCCTGTCTTTCTTTGATATCATTGGCTTCTTATAAGTCAAATTGCAAAAATGTACTGATTCATAGCTAAAGCAAAAAAAAAAAAAAAAACTTGGGATGTAATTTGAAATAATGATTCAAACTTCCTCCAATAAATAATTTATTTTTTATTAATTGTGTTCAAGATACAGAAAATTTTCATGTTACCAAAATGTATTTATTAAGTATATCTGAAATATATTAATAACACTATGTAAATATAGTTTGGAAAACTGATAGTTTAAAAAGTTAATTGCCTCTAAGCCTTGGCATACTAGTTCCTTGTACATTTTTTTTCTTTTCAGTTTCTCATTAGTACTGTTGTCTATTCTTCAGCCTATGGTCACACTTAAAGTTTACCCATCCAAAATAATACCATCTGAAAACAACCAGACTTTACCCTAATGCATTCACTCCACTTACTAGTATACTGATGTTCTACCTTCTCAATCCTCTTTACTAATAAACCTTATCAATGGAAGGGACTACTGCCCTTGCCACTATATTGAAGCCTGCCCCTTTGACCATAGATAAATTTCTAATTGCCTAATTCAATTATTTGTTTTCATTGACATACTGCTTACCAAGCTTTAGGCATTCAGCACTGTTGACAATTATTTTATAAAATTATCTCCTTTAATTACTTTTGTAGATACTAATCTACCCAGATTCTCTAGATAATTCTTCTTTCAAGATATCCTTCCATCAACCCCCTTCTACCCATTTTTAAAAAGTTTTTCAACTCCCTCTATGCTCTTACACCCACACCACACACACACACACACACACACACACACACACACACACACAAAGATGCATTATATTGTGTATTCATTCTATCTATTGAATATTGTTATCTGTATATTTCTGTCATATTTAAAACACCTAAACAAGACAAAAATATTCTGCTTCTAGTCAATTTATTTCCCTATGACAATTAAAGTTATCCCACTCTTTCTCTGAAGCCAGAAATCTCGTAGGCAGCCTAAAGCAGGAAACATGATCTTACCACACAAGACCCTTGACAGTCTGACCACATGTTACATTCCCAGACCTTACATCACCCCAGCCTTACTCTGCATCCCTATTGTACTCTTCCAGTCTTAAACACCATGCTTTCTTGGATGTCTATACATTTCATTTTGCTCTTCTCTTGTACTAAAATATTTTACTACACAAACAACAAAGTTTTGCTAAATTCAGAAGAGATAATAAAGAAGGATAGAAAAAAATGGCAAACATTCATTTCATTTCAATGGCTGAATACAGCCCAATACTTTGACTAATCTAATGCTCAATTCTATCATATGTTTAGATACAAATTATAGTATAAATAGTTTTCTAGGGTTCCATTATAATGAATGTGTAGTCTTTGAGGTTTTATGACAGTCAGTAACCAGGATCACCCCTCTGGTATACTGGGTGGTAGAAAGACCTTATTCTGTACAAAGATCTTATTCTGTACAAAGGACATGAAGTCCTCAAAAGAGCTTGAAACACTCATTTTTTTAATCTTCATATCCCTGGGATGTAAGCTGGTCATATAATTAAAAAAAAAAAAAACATTAAAAGTTAAAACTAAAGACACTGCAGGGGAGAAATTTGTTTAAGTCCCCCAATGTGTAAGCAAGAGACCCCAGAAGTACATCTAATAACTTCATTTCCTAACCTTCCTGGTCCATCTTGCTGCTACATCCAGTCTCAGTTATAACTTAAAACTTTCCCACAAATCTTAGTACATGAAAACAGAGGAAAATTCAAGATATTTGAATTCTGATGACATTTTTTAAACTAAAGTACAATTGATATATACCATTTTATAAGTTTCAGGTGTACAGCATTATAACCCGATATTTGTATACACTACAACGTGATTAGCACCATAAGTGTAGTTACCAGGATTTGATATCTTAAAAAGTTGTTTGAACTCCTTCCTGAAATCAGTGTTTACTGACTCTCCACCAGGAGGAAGAAATAATGTTATTAGCAAAAAAAAAAAAAAAAAATTGTTTAAAAATGTATAGAATATGAAGGGTAGCATCCCAGTACCATTATAATCAGATTCAGCAACAGTACCCTTGAAGTCTGGAGAGGAATTTTTTTTAAAGTAGGTTGAAAATAGCATACTAAAGATAAAAATTTTAAAAATACCTCAGTGGGCACTGGTGAGAACAAAAGACCCAAGTTGCAAGGGGAGCACACAGGAACTTCCGCAGCTCTCACATAAGCACATCATCTCAGACAGGGAGGCCTGCTTGGCAGCCTGAGGAGGTGGCAGTGATAGAATCGGATTTCACTGAGCAAAGGCAAAAAGCTTGTGCATTCAGAAACAAGATCACTAAAAATGCCTGTGGACCCCACAGCGCTGTGTGAACAGGTAACCGGGGCAGAATCAGGCAGGGTGCAACAAAAATAGGATTGGGCAGGCTAACAGTAGTTAGCAGCTGAAGAAGTTGAAAGTTAAGAGTACAGGAAAAAATAGAACTCTCCCAGACTGATGTTTACCCTTTTATCCAATGAAGTAAAAAAGCTAAATCTACATTAGAAATGCTATAAAGGAATAAGGACTCAGTGGGGTAATTGTCCTTGGTCATAGTGGAACCTCTGTGTCTGAAACCCCTAGCCTCCTCACTTCTGTCTCCATCTCCTGCACAAACAGGGTTCATGTGTGATTTCTAGCACCTAATGAGACATCGGCTTTTAAGCTTTTTCCACAAGAGTCGGCCTACAAGGTAGGCAGATCATAAGAGAATTAGCACCACTCAGTGACTGAAGTAGAGGCTGAGCTAAGGGAGGACTCAAAAATAGCTCCAAAGGTGATTATGGGGGTGATTGTACTGTGAGTTGGATGTGGAGAGAATGATCTAGAAATATCCCCATGTGCTCAGTGATCTCATTGTCAGATCTTACAGCCCTTTGGTTGTCTTAGTTCTCCTTTGTATATCTGCAACACTCAATCCCCTTACCTAAACTTTTCCTTCTTGAAAATATATCCTTTCTTCTATGGCATAAGATTGTAAGTTAAATAAGGGTAGTGGTCATAACTCCATAGCATTTCACAGAATGCTTGTCTAAGTAGATAAATAAAAGGATGAATGAATGAAACAGTTTAGCCATTTCTTGGATATTTCTTTATATTTCCACTTACTCCTAATTTTGAGCTTGCTAAAATTATGAGATATACCACTTTGCTTATGGGTATAAATGTATATGTATGCATCATGGGAATTCATCTGGGCTCTCTACCTAAATAATCACCACTATACTATATCCTAAATGTATGCCTCTAACAAAAATGGTCAAATATTAATGGACTAGAGGCCCAGTGTATGAAATTTGTGTACGGGTAGGGTCCCTAGGCCTGGCCAGTGATTAGGGCTTATCTGTGGGGCAATCAGCAGGGAGATCAGGGAGACCTGGCTGGCACCTGCTATGGCTGGCATGGTGCCACACACTTGTCAGCCCTGCACTCCCCTCCACCCCCCGCCAGTTGCCTCTCTCTGCAGGGTGACCAGCAGGGTGATCAGGGGGCCCCCACTGGCACCCACCTTGGCTGGCTTGGGGCCTGCAGGCTGGGGGCAGTTCCTGCATTGAGTGTTTGCCTCTGGTAGTCAATGCATGGTCATAGCAACTGGTCATTCCACCATTTGGTCAATTTGCATATTAGGCTTTTATTATATAGGATATTTCTACTCACTCTGTACAGTCTTTTGTTTGTTTGTTTGTTTTTAACTAACTGTCCACAATGGTTATTTTCTTCCTTCAATTAGATTTTGAGCAATTTGAAGAATAGGGTCACAACTCATCCTTCTTTCCTCTCCTCTTTAGGAACTAAACTGAGCTGATTAGTAACTTTGCTGATTAATCAATTGCTAGGAGACAGTTTGTTGCTTCTAGCTTTTAAAAAACTCATTTACCATTTGAGAAAATGTTACTTTTTTTTCTTAAATTCAGGCAAGTCAGTAGATAGAACAACCATCGGGTTTAAAGAAGACAGAGGGTAATACCCCTCTATTCCTTGCTTCTGTTACAAGTAGCTCTGGAATTCAGGGCCTGTTGTGCTGGTGACCAAAGCTCTTTTAATCAACATTTACTTACTTATTCACTTAAAAACATTTATCGAATGTTTACTCTCAGCTTCATACTGGGGATAAAATAGTAAACTAGACAGATAGATTTGATTTCTGTTGACATAATACATGTCCTTTAGTGGGAGGCAAAAAAAGTTTAAAAATTAACTCAATTAGGGATTTTTAAAAGTTCAGTTTTATGGAGGTAAAGAACACAGGATTTGAGAAGGTAACATATATATTGAGTCTTGAAGGATGAATAACTGGCCATTAAAAACAAACAAATAGCCCAGCAGGTGTGGCTTGGGGGCTGAGCATCGATCCATAAACCGGGATGTCACCACTTTGATTTCTGGTCACGGCACAAACCTGGGTTGTAGGCTCAATCCCCAGTAGGGGGTGTGCAGGAGGCAGGAGATCTGTGTTTCTCTCATGGATAATTCCATCTCTCTATCCTTCTCCCTTCTTCTTTAAAAAAAAATCAATAAAAACATATTTTAAAACAAACAAAAAACAGAAATGAAGCCTTATGGAGAAAGAAGTAATCTTGGAGTTCATTCTGAGGCATGTAAGAGCTCTCTGTGTATTAGGAGCTGGGAAGAAGCTCATCTACAAGAGGAATAGTGCTGCTAGTGGAGGTTGGAGAGATATGTGCTGTAAGATTAAAATAAAGCTCCTTGGCACTGGGAAAGAATCTAGATTCTATTTGTAATGTGATATGAAGCCCTTTGAGACCTTTTAGGGTAGGGTGTCCCCTGATCCAAATTGTCTAAAAAAAGATTGCTTTGTTGAATTTTGTAGTATGGGCTAAGGCGATAAATTATTAGAGTGTTTTAGGTTAAATTGTATGTTGTGAGCATACATCTTATGAAAGCAAGCATTCTGGGGTTATTTGGTCTTAGGGCATGTTTTGCAAAGGCAGTACCAGATTGGAAATCAGGATAGCTGTGTTTCAATTATACCTCTCTCTGACTGCATAGGGAATGCTGTACAAACCATTGCTTTAGTTTTTAGTCTCTTAAAAATTATTAAGGTAGATTTTATCCCAATGTTTCTTAAACTCTCTTCAAGCACTACAGCTATATAAATCTATTCACATATTGGTATAGTAACAACACATATATTGGACCAAGTAGATCTATTTACAGAATATCTAGAAAATAATCCCAGTGTTATTGATTCCTATATGGTGACAGCTAATAAATCTTTGAATACTGGCCTTTGTCTGAGAAAAGCAGCAGCGTAATCCGATCTAATAAAAGAGTAATATGCAAATCAACCATCACTCTGCTACACCCACAAGCCACACCCACCATCCAATCAGGAGCAAATATGCAAATTAACCCAACCAAGATGGCTGCAGCCACCGAGCAAGCAGGAGGCTTGCGTTTCCCTGACAATGGAGGAAGCCAAGCTTTCCGCACACCCTGGCAGACCCAGGCCTCCACTCAAGGCTACAAAGTTTCAATTATAGAAGATAAATAAATCCTAGATACCAGGGCCTCTGCTTGGGTTGCTGGGGGGTGTGGCTGGCCTGCAAACCACCACAGTCCCCTCACCAGGCCTCCCCACACCCTAAGGGAACCCCCACCCTGATCCGGGACACCCTTCAGGGCACACCAGCTGGCCCCGCCCTTGCACCAGGCCTCTTTCCTATCTAATAAGAGAGTAATATGCAAATTGACCATCACTCTAACACACAAGATGGCTGCCCCCATGTGGTCAAAGATGGCTGCCCCCATGTGGACACAAGATGCCCACCACAAGATGGCCAGCAAGGGAGGGCAGTTGGGAGGGACCAGGCCTGCAAGTGAGGGCAGTTGGGGGTGACCAGGCCAAAAGAGGAGGGAAGTTGGGGGCGACTGGGCCTACAGGGAAGGACAGTTGGGGGGTGACCCAGGCCTGCAGGGTAGGGAAGTTAGGGGTGACCAGGCCTGCAGGGGAGGGTAGTTAGGGGCAAACAGACTTGCAGGGGAGCAGTTAGGCATCAATCAGGCTGGCAGGGGAGTGGTTAGGGGGTGACCAGGCTGGCAGGCAGAAGCAGTTAGGGGAAATCAGGAAGGCAGGCAGGAGAGCAGTTGGGAGCCAGCAGTCCTGGATTGTGAGAGGGGTCTCAGATTGGAGAGGGTGCAGGCTGGGCTGAGGGACACCCCCCCATGTATGAATTTCGTGCACCAGGCCTCTAGTTTATAAATATTATCTCATACCAAGCACAGTATTTATAACTATAGTATTAGTGTACTTTTACTTTAATTCTGATTATTCTAAACTAATTATTTTTATTCACCAGCTATCTGTTGAGTGTCTAATCTGCATGTGTGCTGTAACAGCTATTTAGGTAGAGCAAGGCAGAGTATGTGACCCTCACAAGTGCCTAGAGTAATGGGGAAGACAGACATGGGAACATATGATGACAATATAATGTCATCATTATGTAAAACTGAGAGTACCCTGAGAATCCAGAAGAGAGGGAAGCAATTTGCCTAATGATTTTTGTATTCTGCACCCTTGCTGAGCTCATTTTTTCTAATATTTTTTATGGCTTTCTTAGAATTTTTTATATAAAAGATCATATCATTTACTAATAGGATTAGTTTTAAATATTTCTTTTCATTGTTTCCAGATGCCTTTAAAATATTTTTCTTGCCTAATTGCCTGGAATAGATCTTCCAGTACAATTTTGAACAAATGTGATAAGAACAGACACCCTTGTCTTGTTCGTATCTTGGGGAAAGAACTCAGTCTTTTTCTCTTAAGTGTGTTATTAGCTCTGGGATTTTTATAGATGACATTTATCGGATTGAGAACGTTTTGTTTTATTTCTAGTTTACTGAGTGTTTTTTATTATCACAGTTTTTGGATTTTGTCAGTTGCTTTACCTGCATTATTTTTGGATGATCATGAGGTTTTTGTACTTTATTCTATTAATTTAGTACATTATTATTATTATACTTTCAGATGTTAAACGAACCTTGCATTCCTGTAACATTACATTTCGTCATGGTATATAATCTTTTGTATATACAGCTGAATTCAATTTGTTAGTAATTTGTTGATGACTTTTGCATATATAGTCATATGGAATATTGGTGCGTGCTTTCCTTTTCAGATAAAGTCTTTGTCTTGCTTTTGCTGTCAGGGAAATAATGTTTTCATACTCTTTATTTCTGCTCTTGTTTTTATTATTTCCTTTTTTCTATTTGCTCTCGGTTTAATTTACTTTTCTTTCTCTAATGAAGACACTAACTTCCCAGGCTTCTGGTTTCCACCGATACTTTGGTTTTCAAGCAGTTGCTTTTGAAGTCTAGGATGAAGCTAGGAAAAGAGGAATGGGAATAGGGCAAGTAAAAAGTCAATAAAGCATACTGTCTTGCCAGGATTTAACCATTTTCTTGAGTAATTGCTTCTTAGATTGTTGTACGCTGTATTAATTTTCAGAGCTCTGGAAAAAAAATAATTTTTGATAACTTTGCCAATGTCCTCATTGCTTTAATTGGTGATAGAATTTTTGAAGGTCTTACCTCTCCCATTCTAGAAAGCATTCTCTGTGGTGTTACTTTAACTAAATTTGAAAGAAGGAAAATGATCCACAAATTTTGCAGAGGCATTGGTTGTACATTTATGTGAACACATAGTAGATGATGATATGATGTAGATGGTAATTATGGTATTTTTCAAATAACTGTTATGGGGAAAAGAAAACATGCTTGACAAGTCACTGAGTATGTGCCAATGACCTGGGACCCCGCCTGACAATTTTCATACAGTTGGAGTACTGATTATATTTGTTTTAATGAAGAAATACTAATGTTTTCATGGACTTAACTAAAATATTTCATTTTATTAACTGTGTTGAGTTCATTAAATTGTTTAGACGAATACCTTTGAGAAAAGTTCACATGCCAGGTCACCCTTTAGGGTGTCACCTGTATTATAGACATGGACAGAGACAAAATGCATCATCATGACTACTAAACAGAGCAGGCTGCCATCTCCTTATGTTAGTGTTTACCACCCATTTATAGACCTGCTCTGTTAATATTAAAATATTTTGATTCAGTTAATACTAAATTTCATTCTAATTGGAGCTCATGGAGGCTAAGATATAGTTCCAGTTGGAGCAGTGGTGGTAGTAATCATTTGGTGTTTTTATTTTTAAATTTTTTTTATTGTTTAAAGTATTACATGTAGTAGTACATATATCTCCTTTTATTCCCCATTGATCTTCCCCCAGCCTCCTCTACCCCCTGTCGCATGCCCTCATCCCACCCCCCCAGTGTCTTGTGTCCATTTGTTGTGCTTATATGCATGCATACAAGTCCTTTGGTTGATTTTCCCCCCCGCCTCCCCAACACTCCCCTGTTTTTCCACTGTAATTTGACAGTCTGTTCAGTGCTTTACTGTTTTTTTTTGTGACTGAGTGATGCACAGTTATCAGTATGGTTGGCTGCTAAACCTAGATTTTGCTTCTTAAGATGGTGTATAGTGCCTCTCTGGATGTGACTTTTTTCCCATATTTCTGTTTTCTTTTTTTAAACCCTTACTCTGAATATGTTTTCATTGGTTTTTAGAGTAAGGAAGAGAGAGACAGAGAGGGAGAAAGAAACATCAATGTGAGAAACGTTGATTAGTTGCCTCCCATATGCGCCTGACTGGGGATAGAACCCACAACCTAGATATATGCTTTGAATGAAATTGAACCCACAACCTTTTGGTGTATGGGACAATGTTCCAATCAACCGAGCTACCCAAGCAGGGCACTTTTACATATTTTCAGTTAGATATGATAAGCCAAATTCTGTTATTTTATGTAAACAAAAATATCACACAAAGTGGAAAATTGTTATTAAAATAGAGTAAGATTTTAAAAAAATTATCATGGTGAGTGTTCACAGTGCATTATAGTAATCCAAGAACACTAAGGAAGCCTGTGTGCTGGTAGCAGAACCAGGGGGCAAAGGTAACAGGAAAGAAGAGCAAAATGTTCCAAAACAATAGATCCTTGTCAGCCACTGGAGAGACTTTGGATTTTGCCCTGCATGAAGTGGGGAGACATTACTGTTTGGCCAGAGAAGGGACATGACTTGAGGGACATTTTTAAAAAGTGTATGTTTTTATTGATTTCAGAGAGGAAGGGAGAGGGAGAGATAGAAACACCAATGATGAGAGAGAATCATTGATCGGCTGCCTCCTGCATGCTCCCTACTGGGGATCGAGCCCACAACCCAGGCATATGCCCTTGACTTGGAACCCTTCAGTCTGCACACTGACGCTCTATCCACTGAGCCAAACCGGCTAGGGCATTGAGGAACATTTTAACTTCATCACTCTGGCTGCTGTGCTGTGCTGAGCATAACCATAGGGATGCAAGAGCAGAAGCAAGTACACCACTTTGGGCTATTGCAGTAATATAGGTGAGAGGCAATGACTTTGATAAGGGTAATTAGCAGTCTAGGTTTTAAAAATTTGTTGGAATCTGGGTATTCTTATAGGTGGAGCTCAAAGGATGACCTTGCAGATACAATACAGTGTGAGAAGAAAAAAGAAGAGTCAAAGATGACTGTTTTGGGGGAAGGGGGACTGGGCAGATATAAAAATGGAGTGTCCATTTACTAATTTCCTGAACTAGGAAAGACTTTTAAAGGGACAGATTTTGTGTATCTGAGGAGATGAATGGGGGGGGGGGGGGGCAGGGGGTTGGAATATCAGGAGCTAAAATGTTAGACATGTTAAATCTGAGAAGCCTTTTAGACATCATAGACGGAGATGTGGAATAGGCATTTATATACACAGATCTAGAGTTTAAGGAGACATTTGAGCTAGAAGTATATTTGAGTTACCAGTGGGCAGACAGCATTTAAAGGAGAGAGCCCTGGTAGAAAAGTACAGTGATCCCAGGTGTGTGCCTGTGGGCATTCCACCATTTAGAAATCAGAGGAGGAAACCTAGAGTGTGTGTGGTATCCTGGAAACCAAGTGAAGAAGTCTCAAGGAACAAAGTGAACAAATTGACCATTTGGTTTATCAATATAGAGAACATTGTTTGAGCAGATAATCTCTCCCAAAATGGAGAATTTATCATTTCAACAGGCATTCTGCTCTGTATTTCAGAATGCTGCTAAATGTTTTAATGGGTAATAAAAAGTATACTGAAATGGAATTAACAATCACAGTCATTGGGCAAGAAAACCTTTGCTGGCTCATTAGATGACCTTTCAGATTAGATAAAACAGTAGTAACTAAAGGGTACTGTGTGATTTATGCCCTGTGTGAATGCACCATAAAGTTCTGGTGTGAGAGGTGCAAATTTCATGGCTCTTATTATAATTTCATGCTGAAAAAAATCTATTTGTTGCATTAATTCATGTTAGAGATATTAAAAATTTTAAACTCAAAGCATTAAAATATTTATATAAATTTGAAGAAGAATCAGATTTGTGGGTTTTTGTTCAGTACATGTGCCCTCTCAGAAAATTATTCTTGGCCTTTAATTTAGAATTTTATTTATGTATTAAACTAATATTATATCTGAGATTTCCTTTATATATTATAGTCAACACAAATCTTGGTCAGCAAATGAAGTCACCAATACTTGTACTCACGTAAAAAAAATTTTTTTAAGTGTGGTTCAGATAAGAAAATAAAAAGAGGAAATCATGTGAAATTATTTTGTCATATATAAAGGCCTATGCATGTATTGTTAGTTATTATAGAAAACCCTTTTGCATATTTTTTCTTCATTTTAGGGAATCTGTGATGTTGGTAATGCAAAACAGGGAATAATCCAAGTGTTATTTTTGGATTTTGTAGTTTAATTTGAATGGCTATAGACCTAAAATTCTGGAAAATTATTTTACCTGATTATCTAACTCAAGCAGCTAGAAAGTTATTTAACGTATCTTCCTTTTCTCATTGGTGTCTGTTTTCTTGGCTCTCTGAGATAGAGTGTAAGTGATATTATGTCTTGGCAGGGGCATGAAAATGGTAAGATTTTATCAGTTTAGTTTTGAAATCTGATAGTTGTAGTTCCCCCCCCCTGCCCCCCACATCCTTAATTTGCATATATTGTCCAGGGTGTTGGTCATGATTTGATGTTCTCCATTGTTTTGTAAGATCCTTGAGAATGGGGGCATGACCTACTTAAGTTTTTCTCTTTGCTGAACTATATCAAATCCTTCAGTAAAACAAACTACTTACATGCTTAGTCCTTGAAGACTGAATCTTGGCTTCATCACTTTGATGACAGGTCTCAACTTCTCAGAGCCTGTTTTATTACATAAAAATGACAATAATCATATGTATTTGAAATAATGTCTCAAAATGAGTTCTGCACATAATTCTTACACTCAATATAATAAGGCAGGCAATTAATAATAATTACTACTAATATAATGATATTTGATGATACAAGTTGCATCTTTAGCAGATCATTTCATCTGCCTTCTTTGGAGGTGCTGGAAAGAATAAGATGCCTGAATTGTAAACCTTTTTCAAATAGCCTACACAACAGCCAGAGTAAACCTTTAAAATCACAAAAGTAAGTTTTTCTTGCTTAACACCCATCAGTAATTTCTTTGGGGGAAAAACTCTTCAGTTGTTTGGACAGCTAATTAAGACATGCCATGAACCCTAGCCTCGACCCACCATCCTCTTCAGCACTGTCTTCCAACAGCTCTGGCCTTTCTTCTCTTGCCTTGATGTGCCAAATTTGATCCAGCTCAGGGACTTTACTACTGCTAGGGACCCTCTCACTCTCCTTCCTGGCCTCCATCTACTGGTCAACTCCTGGTCTTCCTTTACTTCTAAGCTTACGAGTGCACTTGCCAGTCAACTATGTTTGATGGTATGTGGCTGGAGAAGTCTGGAATGCTGGAATCCTCTCCTCATGGAGTTCCCAAGGAACAGTGCAAAGGACTACTGTCCTGTTTAGTGAGCTACTTCTCAATACCTCCAAAGAGGACTTTGCTGAAGCAAGTTGGAGAACAAGGTTTAGATGGAAACAGAGAAAGTCCCAAAGGGGTTCTGACTCAATTTTTTTATCCTTCCATAAAAAAAAAAAAAAAATGAGAGTCTCGGTGATACTTGACCCCTTAACATCATCATCATGTAAGAAAAAAATCCCACACTTGTATTTATTCACTGGGATGAGGCAAGGATAAAATCTAAAAATTCTAGAAGTAGTAAGGCATGAAAGATTCCTTGTGAATTAGACACAGTCAATGCTGCAATAAGACCACTGGTTTCAAATGTCCATTCTTATAATCTAGTGATAAAGAGGGTGGGTAGGCAGACATTTTCCTTTTCTTTCCATCATCCTAATACAAATCTTCCCCTGCTCCCATGTTTCCTCAACAGGAAGACCTTATTCACAGGGTCTTCCTGTATGGGTCCTGGTAATGCTCAGTGGAGACTTTGCCAACACTGCTTATTGTGGTCTCAGAGCGGGTAAGTTTTCTTGAAGGTTCCTACTCTTCTTTTCCATTAGAGGTAGTGAACCAACCCCCAAATAACGGAGTGCATTCTGCCAATCACCATGCATAGGGTCCTGATTTTTCCCAGGCTTCCCTTTTTCCCTAGGGAGTACCTGGAAGTAATAAGAGTGCTTTCCTCTCTCACCAAGGAACCTAGTCTGATTCCTCTGCACAAGGACTCCCAGGAGGACTAACTCATCAAAACTGTGGCAGACTGGCTCCTTCAGAAGAAGATGCCAAGATGGGATGAAAAGGTTTTATTGAGGAAAATGTCAGTGTGAGAGAAAATAGAAAGTCTGAAAAGGCTAGGAGAGTCATTAGATTCAAATCAGATTCCCTAGTGAAGGATGGAAGGAGAAGGGTCGGGGAAGTTGGGTGGAAATGTCCTAGATTGCTGTGTGGTATAAGGAAGGTTTGAAAAGGCCATCAGAGAGCTTTTAAGACAGTATTGGTGGTGAACTGAGTGAGTACCTTTTCTCCTAGGAAGAAGTTGGCCTCTGTATTCCTGTCTTGCTCAGTGATTGGCTGGAAGCAGCCCATGGGAGGTGTTGTCTCCGCATTAGCCTTGATGGAGTTTTCAGAGCACTGAAGATAGGTCCCTTGGTCAGTTATACTTCCTATTCCAGCAATTACCATGTGAGGCAACAAAATGCACTGGTAAAGAGAGGGACTCTGGATCTCTACTATTGTGTTAATTTTAATCTCAGCTCTGCCACTTATTACTTGTGTGATCTGGGCATGTTATTTACCTTCACTATGCCTCCATTTTGTCATCTGTAAAGTGAGGGCAATAACACTATCTAGTAGTGTTGCAAGATGTTTAAATGAGTTAATACATGTAAACCTTTAGAAGAGTGCTTGACACATAGTAAGTGCTCAGAAACACACAACTAACAGAATGAATTTGTGTAAAGGTACCCTCACCTTTTCATTTTCCTCATCTCATTAGGGCAAAGCATATGCCATGTGGCTCTTGTTGATAAATTAGACTGTTTTATGTAAAACTCCTAGAACGGCGCCTGGCATAGGATAAACACTGAATAAATAGTGTGATGCTGTTCTGAGTACTGAAGCTGTTTTCTCTTCATTTCAAGCTATTCTAGATCAGTTTCCTAATTAAAGTTGTAGTGACTATGGTAGAGTAGATGATTTAGTCCCCTCTAATTTGGCTATACTTGTAAAAACATGCCCATAGATACATAAAGGTTAATGATCTTGCCCTATCTTGACTTATCTTGGATTGGAATTGTCCCTTAATCCTTCACCCAAGAAGGCTTTACATGAGACCAACTTAAGTAAAAACCTTAATAAATTTGTTTCCTTCTATTGAAATCAAAGCCCTCAAATATCTAAAGAAGTTTTTGTCTAAGGCAAATATATATTAGAAACTCTCAGAGTGCTTTTAGTGTTGAAACTGACAAGTTTTGATTAGGACTTGCCAGTGATATACTCAATACAATAACAAGACTTTTCAAACAGTTATTAAGTCTCTACTATTTTTCAGGTGCTTGGGGAATTCAAAGGTGACAGAGTCCCTACAATTAAGGTACAGAAAAATAGATAATCACAATAGCATGCAGTAATAAACTCTATGTTAAGCTTAAGCCCAAAATATCTGTTGAGCAAAGAAAGGACACAGTGTCATTTTGGGATTAGAATTGCCTGAGAGTAAAAACAAAATAGCCCAAATAACAAGATCAAAGTTTATTTCTTTTTCAAGTATAATGTATTTCCATTTTTTTCCTGTTTTCTATGGCTTCTTTGAAAATTCTCTTTTCACCTAGAAGTTTTCTCTCTGAAATCAATAAAAACATATTTGGGGAAAAAATAAAGCATTTTTACTTTTAATCAGTTACCTCTGTTTCCATCCTTATTTTCACCAAGGTAGCCCACAGATTAAGGAAAGGAGATTTAGTTCAAACTCTCCTTCTCTAAATGTTGTATTGATGAAAAAGAAGGCATAAAAAGCAAAAAGCACAGAGACAGTTAAAATATATTTTCTGTTTTTTTTTTCAACTTTGGTTCTATTAATTTATCTACTATCGCTTTCTATCTAATCTCATATGTAGGATTTGAGATCTTATTGTAATTAAAACAGTACGTGGCATGATAATTTTAGGAACTTTATGTCTTGTGATCATAAAACTTTCCCTTGCCAACCTCTAGGTTACCTGTGATCACTTCAGTGACCTAAGATTACACCGATGTCCATAAATAGTAATAAGAACAAACTCAAGATGACAGCTTGAGGCTACATTAAAAGAAGTGCTAAAAGAAGAGTTATCACCTCCAATTTTCTGTCTGGTAGAAATGTGGGAATTTTAGTTCTACCACTTCCTCTATATCTTTAGCAGTATATAAATGATCAGATGATATTCTGTCAGATCCCATGCCTCCCATTCTTTATTCCATAACTTATTCATCCAACAAAGTATTTTCATTTATGGCGTAGAATAATTTATCTATATGCAAGTATAATTTGCCAGTGATTCTAAATAAGCAAGTGTTATTCTTGTAACTGGGATTAAAAATATAGAAAATGTTCCTCAATAGGGAAAAATAATTACAGAATTCTTATCTTATTGAATTGATGTAAACTAAAATCTGGGGGAAAGAATTGGATAGGCAGAAGCTTCATATGGGTAACTATTCAGGAAGCAATAAAAACAAATTTACAGCAGGTTGGTCTAGCTTTTGAGGCATGTAGTGGTTATTACTGGGTAGAGAAACTGCTTTGAATGTCAAAACAATGCAATTGTGGTGAAATCATTAACCTTTAACATCTATTCACTTCATGAAGTCAGTTATTACTTAAATGCTTATTACTTGAGCATTTATTAGGTATACAGTAGGATAATCTGTTATTAAGGAAGAGAAAAAGCATAGTAGAAGAGGAAGACTTTGCCTTTAAAGTTATAACAATAGGGATGGAAAGAAGTAAGCATATGTACAATAATTAGAATACATAAGCAAATGTTTGATAATACAGTATAAATATTGGCTTTAAGAGACTTCAAGGAAGTCTCTTGCAAAGGGTCCTACTAAAAACCAATAATGCATGTACATTGGAGGAGAGGAAGTGAGGAGAAATCTAAGGTGTAGAGAACAACATGGACAGCAAAGGTATACAGCTAAGAGAGAGGAGGAGGGAGAAGTGGGGCGATGCCTGTGTGCAGGGTGTGTGTTTGTGTGGAGGTATGTGTCATGAAATTATGTGTTAGGGTATTTCTGGTCTTAAAAACAACAGATCATCCTGAATTAGCCAGAAAGAATAGACTGTATGGAGGTCTAAAAGCAAAGCATAGAACTTACTCTTTGTCGGTCACCTGTGTGGCTCAGTGGTTGAGGGTTGGCTATGAACCAGGAGGTTATGATTTGATTCCAGGTCAGGACACATACCCAGGTTACAGACTCAATCCCCAGTGTGGGATGTGCAGGAGTCAGTCAGTCAATAATTCTCTCTCATCATTAATGTTTCTATCTCTTTCTCCCTCTCCCTTCTTCTCTGAAATCAATATCCTCTATAATAAAGAGGTAATATGCAAATTGACCATCACTCCAACACACAAGATGACCGCCCCCATGTGGTCAAAGATGGCCACCACAAGATGGCCGACAGGGGACGGCAGTTGTGGGCAATCAGGCCAGCAGAGGAGGGCAGTTGGGAGGGACCAGGCCTGCAAAGGAGGGCAGTTGGGGGTGATCAGGCCTGCAGGGGGTGGGGGGTAATTGGGAGGGACCAAGCCTGCAAGGGAGGGCAGTTTGGGGGGACAAGGCATGCAGGGGAGGGCAGTTAGGGGTGACCAGGCTGGCAAGGGAGGGCAATTAGGGGTGACTGGGCCAACAGGGAGGACAGTTAGGGGTACTAGACTGGCAAGGGAGGGAAGTTAGGGGTGATTGGGCCAGCAGGGGAGGGCAGTTGGGGACGACCAGGCCTGCAGAGGAGGACAGTTAAGGGTGACCAGGCCTGCAGGGGAGGGCAGTTGAGGGTGACCAGGCCTGCAGGGGAGCAGTTAGGCATTGATCAGGCTGGCAGGGGAGTAGTTAGGGGGTGATCAGGCTGGCAGGCAGAAGCGATTTGGGGCAATCAGGCAGGCAGGCAGGTGAGTGGTTGGGAGCCAGCAGTCCTGGATTGTGAGAGGGATGTTCCAGATTGGAGAGGGTGCGGGCTGGGCTGAGGAACCACCCTCCCACCGTGCATGACGTTCATGCACTGGACCTCTAGAATATATATATTTTAAAGAAGCACTTTATAACCTATTCATGGTCTTCCTCAGTTGTTTCATATGTTGAATATCCAAACTCCTACAAAAGATTCTAGCTTCTTAGAGTTCTCTCAGGAATACTAGAGGCTAAGTTGGTTTGTGCTAGAATGATGGGCTCTTATATTTTAGCTGGAAATGGTATCTTGGAAGAGAAGACAGGATATCCTGGAGTATCATGGCTTTATATTTATTCACGAGGGTTTGTTTAAGAGGAGTTTTATGTGTATACATTTTCTGTAAATAGAAATGCTTAGTTGCATTTTTCCCAGATTGGCCTTCCCAACTTGTTAAGAAGAAACTTAGAATATTTAAAAATAAAATGTGTAAAATGAATTCATAATATGAAGCAGGCAGAGAAGAGTAGAATCCGAATGAAACATCTTGTGTGTCAAATGAGCATCTATAGTCTGTGTCTAATTATTTCTCTCATCTGTCTCACATGACCACTTGTATTCCCATGCATCCATTCAGAGGGGTCTTGGAAATTCTTGTGAGTGGCGTAGTGCCTAGTCACAAACTGCCTGCCTTTTAGGGGAAAACAAACATGTTGATTCCCACCTCAATCTAATAAGATGCTGTCTATGTGGGGGCATTGTAGGGTAAATAAAATAAAAACAGCTATGCTGTCCTAAAGAAGAAACAACTGACCAATCTACTGGGGTTTGTACAGATGAGGTAACAAAAGGCTAAGAAAGATTTCCAGAGGAGAGACACAGGTTTTGGGTCCTAAGAGATAAGTAGAAATTTTCCAGGAAGCAAAGAAGGAAAGAGATATTCCAAGCTTCCCTGACTCCTGAGTTTTTGGTAACTGGCTCTTGCTTTTTCCAGGCTGTTCTTTTTTCTATTCTGTAGCTTTTTTTCTTGTCCACCTTAGAGTCACAGCTATTTTTTCCCCTGGTTCTTAGTTACCTTCCATTCACTGACCATTCAGATTAAAGTTCTGGCAAGGTGTGTTTTGCTGACTTCAGTGGGCGGTAAGGGACTTGGTATGGATGCTGGGGTCTTATTTCATCAGATGAGCTCCTGCTTTATGGCTTGCTTGCCTTATCTTGGGCAGGTGATGTTTTTTGTAAGTTACCTAATTATATGATCCCACTTCCTCACTATCATTCAAGTCTATATATAGGTATTTTGGGCCTTGTATCATTGTCTCTTTTCAAGAGGAAATTCCATGGGTTGTCTCTTACCTCTAAAATGGCCAGATGCTCTTGCATTTGCTTTTCATGTATACTTCCTTTTTAGTAGTATTCTAATCGTAAAGAAAAACCCTCAGGGGGTTAAAACACAGCAACTCTGTGAGGGCTGATTTATAGAAAAAGATTTAAAAAAAGATTTTACTGCCCATAGCATGTTTGCATCATAACCAGAAATGCAAATGATCTATATAAATGATAATTTGGTATTGGGTAGGGACAAACATATGAGGAACGAGAAAAATAAAAGGACACCTTAGGCTAGCATTTCTCATGCATGCAGAGTGGTTCATGAGTTCTAATTATTTTCTTTTGGTTTTGTGTTTTTGCCTCAATTGAATGATTCATTTACCAGTGGAGTTGCTAGGTAAATAAAGTGACTGGTTTAATTTAGATTTCTGATGAACAATGAATAATTTGCTAGTATGTCCATAGATTTTATTACATGCCTAAAAATTTTACTAATGTAGGTACTTATACTAAAACTCATGCCCCTCAATAAGACATACTAAAAAGTTATTCATTCTCTATCTGGAATTCCAATTTAACTGGGTGACCTCTATATTTGTTTATTAAATCTGGCAACTCTAGTTATTAGTGATAGAGATTAAATTTCTCTTTTTCAGGAATGAGTCATAATTAAAAGACGTTTTCATAGTATAGACTTGGGTATTTTGAGTCAGTGTTTCCTAGCCTGGCTAACTGTGGAAATAACTGTATTGGATCTCAGAGATTTCTTTTTCCTTGAACAGGTTTCCAGGTGTCTGCTCCTTACTCAAGATTTAAAAACACTGCGTTTAAACTAGGAAACTCTCTCTGTAAAATTATTCTTCATTATCTGAGTCATTAGCAAACAATAAATATCAAGAGATTAGAGAATTTTAGGAATTTGGAGCTCAAGGAATATTAAAGATGACTTAGTTCAAATAATTTTATTATTATACTCAATGAATAGAACCACCACTTCTGATGTTAATTGACTTATTAATAAGTTAGCAAGTTAATAAGCTGAGACTGATCCCAAATCTTCCAGCTCTTGGTCCTATGCTATGAGATATGCAAATATGAGGGTGTATGCTTTCTCTCCTACAAGGCAATTAAGATGCATAATGTTAAGTAATTAAAAGGAGGAAATTCATTGAATGCAATATCTTTTTAAAATGTATTGGTTTGGCCATTATTAACCATAACTAACAACTCGCAATGGCACTAATTGGTTACTATACTTCACCAGTCTTCCAATGCCAGTATTTAAGAGCCAAAAGCCATACTGCTTAGTTTTAAATCCTTGCTCCATCACCAATTAGCTCTGTTACTTTAGTTAAGTATCCTCTCTGTGCCTCAATGTCTTTATCTGTTAAAAGGGATTATGATAATAATAAATACATCAAAAATGATGGTAAGAATTACATGAGAATATTTGTAAAACATTTCTAACAATACCAGACACTAGGAAGGATGTAATAAGGGTTGGTATTGTTAACACATCAGACACCTACAGATGGTGAGCTTAATTTCCTAACACAGTGGTCAGCAAACTCATTAGTCAACAGAGCCAAATATCAACAGTACAGTGATTGAAATTTCTTTTGAGAGCCAAATTTTTTAAACTTAAACTTCTTCTAACGCCACTTCTTCAAAATAGACTTGCCCAGGCCGTGGTATTTTGTGGAAGAGCCACACTCAAGGGGCCAAAGAGCCGCATGTGGCTCGTGAGCCGCGGTTTGCTGACCCCTGTCCTAACCAATGTCAGAGTAAAATAAATGTGATAAAGAATGTGATAACAAGCTTTAAGTTAGATATAGGTTTTTAGTGACTTTATGGTAAGGTATGGTTCTAACAGTCAGCATCTTCTAAGTTGTTGCTACACTGATTTTTAAAAGCATTATGCTAAGCAAAATAAGCCAGTCAGAGAAAGATAAATATCACATGATCTCACTCATTTGTTGAATATAATGAACAACATAAACTGATGAACAAAAATAGAGCCAGAGGAAAAAAAAAATTTTTATAGTATAATAGAAGTAATCCTGGTATTTGCAGATTTTTAATATTTTCTAAAACTTTTGTGGTATTATACTATGTTAATAAAGTTTTGGTGATTTATACTAATAAAAGGGTAATATGCTAATTAGACCAGACTTCCTTCCAGACAAAGCCATGATGGCGAGGCCAAGGCAGAGGCAGTTAGGGGTGAGCAGGCTGGCAAGGGAGAGCAGTTAGGGCAATCAGGCCAGCAGGGCAGGGCAGTTACAGGGATCCAGCCAGCAGGCAGGTGAGTGATTAGGAGCCAGTGGTCCTGGATTGTGAGAGGGATGTCTGACTGCCAGTCTAGGCCTGATCCCGGCAGTCAGACATCCCTTGAGGGGTCCTGGATTAGAGAGGGTGCAGGCCAGGCTGAGGGACAGCCCCCTCCTGTGCATGGATTTCATGCACTGGGCCTCTAGTATTATTATATTTAAAATATTTTCCCCTTGAAGTATTAATGTTTATTGCATGTAATATTATTATATTTAAAATAGTTTTTCTTGAAATATTAATGTTTATTGCATGTAAATGGCTAATTATTTTGTATCTACAATCTGGTAATAGATTTATTTTGTATATTTTTTAAAAAAAGCCCATGGACCCCTTCTCTAATTTTACCAATCAAAGGTGCATATTCAAGTTCCTTTCCTATTGCTTTCAGTGATACATCTGAGATTCGGCCAATAATTTTTTTTTCATCTTTTCAAGATGAATTAGAAAAATGTGCCCACAATAGGAACTTAGTATTTGAATTTGTTAGGTTATGCAATCCTTTTAGAGATTAAAAACATATTTTAAGCATTCGGGCTCCTTCAGTGACTTCCCAAGAGATTCAATTATTCACTCATGGAAAGAAGAGAAAGAGTAGCTTCCCACTATAGTTCTGATAATTCCAATTAGAGTTTCTAACCAGAAAAGTTTGAGATAAGTTTCCAAATTTAGTGGCTGCAGTGTGTTAAATTTCAGGAGAGCTACAGGGGAAACTGCCTATATTTAGCTAAATAACAATTTTGGGTAGAAGACACTAAGTAATACTTTTGGGTAGAGAAGGTCATTTTAAAAAATAAAGCAAGACCTCACCTTCTTTAGATTTAGCTAAATAAGTAGACAGCTATTATTCTGTAGCTTCAAACCCAATATAATGCCCCAAAAGGCACAGAGGGGCTTTCCTTTGTGTTCCTGAGTTATTTAAATTCACAAAAGTTCACCCACATTTTATGGCAAAGTTACAGATGAATTTATTTTGTGTTGGTCTCTTAGTGCAGCTGTGGCAAAAAGACTGAAGGATTATGTGTTCCTGGCCCTCTGTGAGACCCATAGTCCATTCCACAGCATCAGAAGGAGTTTCAGAATGTGAAGGCCCAAATTCACATTTAAGAAGGCCTATTACTTGCTGTCAATTTAAGAGCTTGAATTTAGTAAGAATTTCCCTACCTTCCCAAAAGTTGTTGATAAGGAGGAGTAAAATGGAACAGTAGAGAAAGGCATTGGTTTCTTGGTAGGCAGTGATGTCAAGCATGTCTTCTGTGGAAAATTCTACTGATTTATTCACAGCTCTGTTCATTTACGCATTCCTGAACTTATCCATGCATCCATTCATGGATCATACATGCATTGAGGACTACAGACTGTGCTAGGTATCAGAAATATACAGGCAAGTAAGCATGGCTCCTGACCGGCTGGCTTCTGATTGCAAATTGTACTAGAGCCCACAAAATAATCAGGTCTGGCTCCAATTTCAGTTCTGCAAGTCTGCCACTGAAAGAAATCCGATAAAATGTTGGAAAATATTATCACCTGATAATCGGTCATCAGAGCAAATTACAACTTCCATATTAGCCGTGACTACATCTTTAACACTCTATACCCACTGTGCCTAGCACAGTGCATGGCATGGCGTAGGTAAATAGTTGTTTAAGCGTAGAGTAATACCAAGATGCAGTCTTTCAAAAGGATTGTGTCATTGAGGTTCAAGTAGGCTGAAACCATCTAAAGTTGTCACTCATATAAAAAGCTTTTCTCAAGCTAGAGATTGAAATGGCCAACATGGGAATTTCTAATGGGGTAGGAGACTGGTGCAAGTTCTGTGTCTGCCTTTAGATCAATAAACACATCTTAGCCTGAACTTTCTCCTAGCAACTAGTGTCTCAAAATAAGTGTCACATACAGACCAGAAACAACAGCTGTGATTCATATGAAGTGGCATATTAAGATGATGAAGTACTTCTCAGCTCTCTGGCTCATAACTCTCTGCCATCATAAGCCCCTATGCGATCTCAGTTATGTATATTTGTTTCCTTATCCATTGGCAGTTTGGAGGTTAGGGGGTGGGGGTGGCAGGCAGCATTCTATGTTGGCATGTGGCTGAGGTGACAGGAGGATTTTAGCAGCTCGTGGGTGGGTGTTCTGGGAGCAGGTGGCATTGGGAGAAGGAAGTGACTGTCAGGATTCCGTGGCATTTGGGGGCGTGTATAGGCAGGCATAAAAAAAGTGTTGGGTATTCTAAAAACACTTTGGTATTCTTATAATGAGAAATGTAATCCAGGGCTTTTGGTGTTCTAAGCATTTCAGTTTGTCATTCTGTGCAGAATGTTAGGAAAAGAGCCCAAAGAGTTAAAGATATATTAGCACAGTAAACTGATTTTGCATAGTATATTAACAAAATCTGCATGATCACTTGAGATTTGAGGCAGTGCTCCGGTAGTTCAATAGCAAGCCTTTCTATGTTCTTATTTTATTAGCGAGGAAGCAATTTCAACCTTGGTGTTAATATTGTTGGTTGATTTGAGAGCCCTCAATTGCCTCAAATGAACTAAAATTATTTCAGTATTTGATTGGAGCCACATCAGCAGCTGGTTCCTCTTAGCACGTGGCATCATGTGGCATACAAGGGCTGAACTGCACCGAGAGTCGCTCATGTTAAGGAATCTGGGCACTGACTCTCAGAGTAGATGGGCTCCATCTGTTATTGGTGTGACCAACACAATCCCAGCCTTGTTGGGGAAAGGGAGAGAATAAAAGTTTTGACTTAGTTCTCTGTTGAACAAACAAACAAATATTAACTTCTCCCCTTCCAAATTCCCTAAAGACGCTATGCAAATCTTCAGGGAGGAAGGTTAAACAACAGAGATATGAAAAACTGGATATATTAACCACAATGGCATTACAAAGATATTCCTAAAAAATGAATAGTCTCTTCTTCAAATAGGCTTTGATAAGTGGTGATCATTTGTAAACACTGTCACCTCAACCATAAAAACACAGTATTCAAAACCTTTGGGAAAACAGTTTGTCAGACTTCAGTGTAACGTTTAAAGATAAGAAAGAATATCCTTCAAACACTCAAGTCACTTTAAGGACATGATCAGGCTTAAACATCTTAACATTTATACATTAAGTTGAAACATTGCACATTTACAAGCTCATGTTGAAAGAGGAAAAATAGGGACTTAAGATAAGTGTTTACTTAGATATTTATTCATCAGGGCTATGAACGGGGAAAAAAATCAAGGTCAGTTATATGGAAATCAACAGCTATGTGGCGAAACAGCGGTGGTGAGAGATCCCCACCGGCACATGCTGTCCTCAGATAGCCAGCATTCCAAGTTCAAGTACCTGGGAAATAACCAGGGCATTTCCTGCTGTTCCGGGTTTTGCAGGAATCTCCTGGGAAGGGTTTAGAGGGCTCTGATGTCATTTGTGTTGGGATTTCTTCAGTTACCATAATGAGGTTTTTCCTGTTGCCTGGAACTGGCTGGGTTATAAGAGAATTCTTATGCAATGATTGTTTTAAAGTGCCTGTATCTTAGGTGTCTCCAAATATACTTGTATTTTATAAATTGAAATAATGGTTTCCTCCTACCCAAGTACTAACCGGGCCCGACTCTGCTTAGCTTCTGAGATCAGTTGAGATCAAGCGCATTTAGGGTGGTAGCAAACTAGCATGTTTATTGTGTCCTTGAGATAGTGGTGTGTATTTCTGTTGGCTGTCTTTTGATTCGAAACCTCCTAGGTATTAGTATACAGTCTCACACGTTTAGAAAGAAAGAAAGAAAGAAAGAAAGAAAGAAAGAAAGAAAGAAAGAAAGAAAGAAAGAAAGAAAGAAAGAAAGAAAGGGAGGGAAAGATTTTTTTAATTAGCAATTATATATGAAAAGAATTTGAAATAGCATTTCCCTGAGAATTTAACATGTAAATAACCTTAATTCAACTTGTCCTAATAGTTTCAACATGGTTTAGAAAAGCTCTTTTGTTTAATTATTTCTTTTCCAGAAATCACCATTCATGAAATTCTTTGCAAGAAGAAGAAATACCAATGTTTTTTAGAAGTATCAGTGTGTGTTAGCATTGTACCTGTTTTGATTGTCTACTGCTAAACATTATACTATTAGCAATATAAGTTATATAGAAATCAGTCTGATGATTCTTACTGAAAGATGAGACAGAGGGCCGGAGACCAGGACACAGGCTTTATTAGAGGAGAAGACCCCTGCCGGGCTACCTTCCAGATGGAAAAGAGCACATGTGCTGGGGTGAAGGCGTCTTTTGAGGGGAGGAAAGGGAAGGGATGGGGCTTAGGGTACTTGGCACACGCTGATTGGTGGTTTCATATAAGGCACGTAATTAGGGACTTAGAAATCAAGGGTTAGGGTATTTGGCAGGTGCTGATTGGTGGTTCAATGTATAGTCCATATAAGGTGCCTGGTTAGGTGCTCAGGAATGTTCGGGCTGCAGGTGGAGTTTACGTCATTCTCTGTCCATCAGTTGGGGGAAGGGAGGATCTATCATTCCAGGCTTCTGGTAATATTAAAAAAAAAATTGAGAGTCCGGGCAAGGTCAAGGGATGAAGGTCCATCTTCCATAGCTACTTCCAGCTGAGAGGGGGCGTTGTTAGGGGCGTCTACCCGGGGTCTCAAGGATTCTGGTGTTAGGTTCTTAATTCAATGCCAGATAGATCTCTCCCACCTTCTTGTTGGCGAATGCCTGCATTCTGTTCTGCAAGAAACAAGTGAAACAATGCATGAGACAGGGGCCAAAGAGCAAAATTAAAAGAATAAATACCAGTGGGCCTTATAGTGGGAGGAGCCATGGAGTAAGTGATTGTAAAACAGGTAGTGTTTTCCGTGCTGGC
This sequence comes from Corynorhinus townsendii, assembly GCA_026230045.1. Classification (NCBI taxonomy): domain Eukaryota; kingdom Metazoa; phylum Chordata; class Mammalia; order Chiroptera; family Vespertilionidae; genus Corynorhinus; species Corynorhinus townsendii. The sequence continues at coordinate 67,308,185 of JAPDVU010000004.1, read as the reverse complement.
GAGGGGTGCAGCAGCATGATTTCCCCAAGAGACTGGTTGGTGAAGTCTGGAGAGCGATCCTGTTGAGTCACTTGGGAGGTAAAAGCTGGTCCTGAGGCTGCCACAGCATCACTTGGCTGCTTTTCTGGAGCTGAAATACAATTGAGACCCAGATGTTATTTTTAGGGGGAAAAGAGTAGGGGTCTCAGTTGCCTCACTAGTGATATGAAAGGGGAGAATAGGTTACCCTGGGGGTAAGGTTCTTGTTTTCCCAGTTTTACCCTTTGCTGGGCATCCACATGTTTCTTGTAGGTCCTGAGACAGGGTTTCAAAGTATGGGTAGAGCAGTGGTTAAGCTCCCTGTGGAAGTTCCAACCCCTGCTGTGATGCCGAGGGTTAGGAGGAGAGGGATTATCTGGACTCCTCTTTTGTGTCAGATATGATGGGTTATGGGGACAGGTAAAGACTAATCATTGGGGGCTGCATCTACATTGGGTGAGAGATAGATGAGAGTCCAGCTGATGGGGAGACAGATGTATGTGTTTTCCCCATAGAGAAAGAAAAACCCCTGATCACAGAGACAAGCTGATAGGTATAAGAAGAGGTAGACTAAAGGATATGAGATTCCTTTTTCTAGTTCTCCACTCCAAGCTGAGAGGGTAGTCACCATGGTGCTACCAATAAGGGGTAACAGATGAGTGATTGAGACTGTGTTGCAGTGAAATTGGGAAGGAATATTGGAATGGGCTGTTATCCAAGGGAAAAGAGAAAGGGAAGGAAAGGAGCAGTGGAAGTTGAGGCTGGAGAAAAAGCAGGGGGAGGAGGGAGTAGGCCCCAAAGCCTGTTCCCAGGCCTCTAGTGCTTGAATTTTAAACCGCTGCATTTTTCCTAGAGATAATGATCATAGAGGAGATAAGGAGATAAGGCCTTTACAGTCCAAGGAATGGCTCGGCCTTGTGGGGTAAGAGAGTGAAACTGAGATAGGTGGCTGTGGTTTGGGACAACTGGGTTTTATGAGGGGATGCATGGTAGTCCTGGCCGGACACTGAGGTAGAATGAGAATAGAGTGAATGCGGGAATTTAGTAAGATGCAGTGTAGACGTGAGGTGGCTAATGGCTGTGAGACTAATCCATCAACCCCCATAATAGAGACTGAGGAGTGGACAAGGGTCCCAGCGAATTTGGAGGGCAGAATAAGTGGCCCTAGTATCAATTAAAAGGAGATCCGCTTACCTGCCACCACAGTGTTCCCCGAGGCTCTGTCCTGGTGATGCAAGTCTGTGGGGCCCTGTCAGGGCCTGGGCAGCTTCTTCGGTGGCCAGTCCCAGAAGGTCTGGGAGCTCCAAACCGGATCCAGAGGGCGGCCATGCTGGACTGGCTAAGGCCAGACCTGGAGGAGCCAGACTGCAATCTGATTTCCAGTGGCCTTCCCTTCCGCACCTTGGGCAGGGCCCAGGCGGGGTCTCGGGTTTGAGCAGGACTTGGCTCAGTGTCCTTCCTTGCTGCATCTGAAGCATGGTCCCGGAGGAGGCTTAGCCCCTGACTTACCCACGGTTGGAGGACTGGCACTTCATTTGGGGTTTGAAAGCGGTGGCTAGGAGCTGGAAGACCCCCTCCTGGGCCTCGGCCTTGGCCTGATCTCGCCTTTGATTTTGGATTTGGGTCTCCTTGTCTCTATTATTAAAGACCTTAAAGGTCAGGTTAATGAGGTCTTTTTGAGGGGTTTGTGGACCTGTATCTATTTTTTGAAGTTTGCAGCGTATGTCGGGGAGTAAAGGTGGTCAGGTCAGTGGAAAAAGAAACCTGAGATGCCTCTCAATCTGTGAGGCTGGACATAGAGAATGGGACATGGACTCAGCTATGCCATTAGTTCCTGCTGCCTCCCTCAGGGGTAGAATGGACACGGGAATAGAAGAAGCTGTTGCGGAAGGCAGTCTTTGGGTGGCCTGAGAATGAATGCTAGATGGGAAAGGCTGTTTTGGAGCTCACGTTCTCAGGATTTGGGTTCTCAGGAAGATCAGAAAGTGAGAAGGGAATGGCCAGCCAACTTTGAATTTGGTTGCTGGCGGTCACGGGGCCGGAGATTCGGTGGAGAGTGCACAGGGGAAGGCGGGCGGTTAGAATTCTCAGAGGTAGAGTGTGGGGTGCAGATTCTGCGGTAGGGTTGTAAGGAGGTGGCGGGAGTGAGACACGTGGAGAGGAATGATCCGCTGGGTCAAAAGAGCAGTCAGAAGACAGAGAAAGGGGCTGAGGACAGGTTTGAGAGGGCAAAGAGGACTTTGTAAGGAGGATCTGATGGGTGGAACATGAGTAAAGCGAGGGGCGAGAGTGGGGTGGGGGTTGGGCGGGGAGCCTGTTCATAAGGATCTCTGAGGCCTCCCTGTCTGGTGGCAAAAATTATCTAGATCTTGGAGGATATTGGAATCGAAGGTGCCGTTTTCGGGCCACAGAGAGACATTGTCAAGTTTATATTGTGGCCAGGTAGAGCTTCTTTGGTTTATGTAGCCGGAAAGACCAAGGGTCGAGAGATTGGTGAGGAGACACCCTAAAGGTGTGTTACGAGGGGGTTGGAATGAGAGGTTCCCATGACCGGAGGGAAGGGCCAACAAGAAGTTGGGAAGGAAAGAAGAAGCATCCTTCTTCTCCCTCAACCAACCTGAGAGAGAGAGAGACAGAGAAGGTTCCAAGGTCGTCACACCGAGATCTTTCCCGTAGAGACGAGCAGAGTTTTCCTGGCCAGGCGCCTGGGCTTTCGAGAAGACGTGAAGCCGAGGAGACGGGAAAACTCCGAGGCCCTTCCTGGTCAAGGGAACGAGAGTGGGGGTGGGGGTGGGGGTCGGGAAAGTCCCTGAAGCCTACCAGTAAGAAAGCGACGAGATCCCCACGTGTCCTGGTACGGCAGGGTTCAAGAGGTGTTCTGAGCAGGCCAATCAACTCAGAACCATGCCACTGAGCAGAGCCAGAGCAGGAGTCAGAAGCTCGGGGCTAGGTCCGAGGATCGTCCACACTCACCCAGGTTTCGGCACCAGATGAAAGATGAGACAGAGGGCCGGAGACCAGGACACAGGCTTTATTAGAGGAGAAGACCCCTGCCGGGCTATCTTCCACATGGAAAAGAGCACATGTGCAGGGGTGAAGGCTCCTTTTGAGGGGAGGAAAGGGAAGGGATGGGGCTTAGGGTACTCGGCACACACTGATTGGTGGTTTCATATAAGGCACATAATTAGGGACTTAGGAATCGGGGGCTTAGGGTATTTGGCAGGTGCTGATTGGTGGTTCAATGTACAGTCCATATAAGGTGCCTGGTTAGGTGTTCAGGAATGTTCGGGCTGCAGGTGGAGTTTACGTCATTCTCTGTCCATCAGTTGGGGGAAGGGAGGATCTATCACTTACATATTTTCCAGCAATGACAAGCCAAAAATATGAGGCACATTTCTCTTAATCTTACAAATTCCAAGAGAAAATGTCCATTTTTTTTTCTTTACAAAATGGATCTTCCTTTCTACCTGACATTCATTTTGACAGTATGAAGAAACTGCAAATGGGTTGATCATGTATATTGTCAACCATATTGATATTTTAGCGGGATTCAAATGATCCTTGGTATTGACAGAGTTGATAGCTTCATTTGCAAGTGGGTAATATTGTTAAAATCTTGTAACACTTCTGGACAACTAGGAAAATAACCTTGTCACAGAGTGCTCCCCAAAGTGGCCCCTCCTCCCAGGCACAAGGGCCCTCTGTGACCCAGCACCTAAATGAGTATGACTTTGTATTAGACACTCTATCCATTTGTGTGTTTTGAGCATTTATTAGCTTACATTTTACCAGTGGATCATGATTAATTTTAATAACCCAAGTAAAGGTTTAACCCAGTGTATATTGTGTCAAATAGATTGGTTTAACATAAGTACAATGGTTCAAAGCATCCATGGTCCTTTAAAACACTGGTATAACTAATAAGGCATTTTTTGGTTGGCAAACTTAATAAAGCCTCTAGTAAGGAAGGGAAAGAGATCCTGTGTATGGGATTACCACCATACTTCCCCTAACATCTTCTTCATTCTTTTTTTGTATAACCAAAGGATATAAGCCGGGATTGTTAATTTCATACAGAGATTACAAACTGGCATTACTCAAAGCACAAAAGCTTTTAATGCTAACACAAGGAATATTTCAAAATAGTGTTTTGGATTTTCTACTGATAGACTCTATGATATGTGATAAAAGGTGCTTAATATGTATGAATTTAATTTCTTTTTTTCATCTACAAAATGAAAAGTAGTACTAGGTTATCTCTACAGTTGTGTAAATTGTATTCTTTTCCCATGCCTCATTTTCCCTTTCATGTGGTTATTCCATTGCCAGATTAGTGAAGATAGACACTGGTGTCCAGTTACTGTTTCCAACCATCTGTTATTTGGAGCAAAATGAGAGCAATAACAAGACTTAATGAATAATAGTCACAGACTTTTCTGGGCAACGTGACAGCAATGGGATGTTTAGAAATGCTTGTTTAGACTTTGATCCTTGACATCTAGGCTGGTGCTCATATTTTCAGATTAGAAGTATTAAGCCTAGAGAGCTATGCCTGGAGTCAAGTTAGATAATTTTTTGAACTAAAATTTAGAGCTCTTGGCTAGTATATTTGGGGGGGGGGGGTAACTTTTAAAAATGAGATTTGCACTCTTCCATGTATTATTATTACTATTATATAAAGTACATGGGTACTTTTGAGATGGGATGTTTCAGCAAAATGCAGAATCTACCATGTAAAGAATATCAGTGCCACACACTGTACCTAATCATTAACAAACCCTGGGGAGCTAAAATGAATTTAACATATATTCCCTCTTTCCACTGACCTATTCTTTATGTTCGTTAACGCTTTAGCTCACCTAATCCATTAAATAATAATTAGGTTCAATTACACTGAGTGGCCAGATTATTATGATCTTTGAATGCATAATGATCTGGCCACTCAGTGTGTGTGTGTGTGTGTGTGTGTGTGTGTGTGTGTGTGTGTGTATGAGGCCCGGTGCATGAATTCGTGCATTTTCATACATGGGTGAGGTCTGGCCAGCCTAGCCAGGGGGAGGAGACATGGGCGGTTGGCTGGTCGAACTCCTGGTCAAGGGGACAATTTATATATTAGCCTTTTATTATATAGGATATACACTGAGTGGCCAGATTATTATGCATTCAGAGATCATAGTAATCTGGCCACTCATTGTATATATTTTTTAAAGTTAGGTAATTTGGCTTGTTCTTCATGGTTCTTATTTACAGCCTATTAACAATTCAGTTTACCATATATCCAATCATAGATGCAGCTTTGGGACCTAAAACTTTTAGCCTTTTGGCAATTCTGCATGGGCAAATTGTTAGGTAAAAAGACATTTTATTACTTCACCTTACTATGTATACTCATCATTTTGCCAACAAAAATATTCATTTAAATATTACCTTTAATTTTACAAGTTTCTTTTAGATGTTGAGAAGATATGATTAATTATATCAATAATAATATTGTTTTTAAATTCTTCATGCCCCTTCCCTTGCAAGTCTCTTTGTTATCTGATGATCACTTCAGGTGTGTTTATTATCCTGCTCCTCTTACACACAGTGCAGACTGAGCTCTGATACTTTTCCTAGAGCGAGCTGACTGACTTGCTGCTGAGGTGTGTGTGTGCAACCATTCCGATACACACTTTACATTTACATTAACTTCTTTTATAAAGTACTGATGCCAACCAGTCTTCCTAGATTTTTATTCATTTTTGGGTAATTCAGAGAGGTCTTGAAAATGTATCTGACTTCATAAGAGAGTAGTATAATGTAAAATTCTGAAAAGCAGTTTGGATATGTATTCCAAGTAGTATCATAAGTAACACTTTTTGTCTTAATGACTTAAAATGAAGGAGGAATGCTTATTTATTAAAAATCAGAGGCATGAGATCCAGCTTTTCTCTTTGTAGGTGATATATCAGGTTTATGGCTTGAAGCTTTACTGATTTGTATGTGATGTCTGTATTACTAAATTATATTGTTACTGTTATTTATTTTTCCTATTTTATAAGACCTGGTTCCACTCCCTGCAAACTCATTCCCCTTCTACACACCCAAGCATACACTAGCCAAAATTAACTAGAGCCTATGCATGAATTTTTAGGGAGTGTGGGTCCCTAGAATTTAGGTATTTTTATTACTAACAGCATATACTGAGTGCTATGCAAGCACTCCTCCTTGTTTTTCACTGTTTAATCATAAAAACAATCCTATAAGGAAGCTCCATTTATCATTTTAACTTAACAGACGAGGAGACTGAGGCTTGTCAAAGATTAAAAATTTGCCCATATAAACAAAACTGATAAATGGCAGAACAAGGATTCACACCAAGGCTTACCTTACCCCAAAGTCCAACTCTGTACTACTCTATTATTCTAGTTCCCCCATGATAAGAAAATATATTTTATAGCGCTTGTAACTTCAATTCCCAGTTGTTGCTTTACATTGTCTTATTGTAGTTATAATGTTTCTGGGTATCATAAAAACATCATTTCTAAATGAGCATATGTTATGATAATAGCATATATAATATTGTCATTAGTTTCATCAAACATTTACTAAGCTCTCCCCATGTCAATCCAGATCATATACCATATAAAGCTAAGTAGTCTTAATCTAGCAGAAAGAGTTCAATTTTGGTTAGTCTTTACACATTCCCAGTAGCTTAGAGGAGAAACCCTGCAAATCAGAAGCTGCCCTCTTATGGAGAAAGACTATATGAATGTATTTTTACAGAAGTGGTATTCTAGTAGTTGTGTCTTAAGATTCTGGTGAGTTCCTACTAATATTATATACAAAAATATTTTTAAAACTCTAGATAAGAGAAAATATTTAAATTACTCCTAATCTCATTACTCACATATATTTGTTTCAAAATGTATACATAATACACATTCAATATTCAATAAATATTTTTCTACCACATTATATTTAATATTTGGAGAGTAGGTCACTGTATACGAGTGCTACAATTTATTTCAATATTTTTTTATCAATAGATGCTTAAGTTGTCTTCAATTTTCCCAAGTGATTAACAATGTTTATATAAAATACCTTTGTGCTTCCTCTACATGTTGTACATTTTATCTTCCTTAATTGAGGTTAACATGATGTGGTTAGGGATTGCAAATAAATAACACTGTAATATAATCTATCTCAAAGAATATTTCTAATGAAGCTGCCTTTGCCTTTCACATTATAAAGGTTCTCAGCATGCAAAACATAGTCAAATGCTTAAAAATGTGTTCACGGGATTTCTCCAAGTGGTATTTGAGAATCAAGTGGGTCTCATGTAATAGCAAAGTAGTAAATTTGAAATTAATTTTCATATCCATTAATCATTTGGAGACAACTTCAGTGTTCTAACGATCAGAAATCACCCGCAAGCAAACTTCAGACAACACCTGAATTGAATATGAAAATGAATTTCAACTTTTCTACATTGCTTTTTTAGCTTTTATACTACACCCACTTGATACTAATTATAACTTTGCCATGTTTCAGTTTATCTTAGAATATGTGGCGTGTAATGCCACAGTCATAGAACACATGCGTGCACAAGATCTTTCTGCATCCCTGATACTGTGACTGCAATAAGAAATTCCTGAAAAGGCAAGTTCCGCTCTGCCAAACTATCACTCTTATAAAAGAAGAGAGAAAGGAAGTAATAAAAAATAGAAGTGTGAATGGTTGTCTTTTATAACTACCTTCCTTAAAATCTGGAAAAAAATATTTTTAAAAAGTTAAACTGTTATCCCTTGAAGTTTTGCACCCACCGCGAGACACTAGCAAAAAGTTCCTGATGACCTGTGAGTGTGAATGAAATGTCAACCTAAAAATTGATCAACATTCAGATTGGGTATAGTGGCACAATGGAATTTTATGCCTAAGTCATCCATTGACTTTATTTTAAGGGATGTGTTCTGTGGAAAACATTTAGTTTAATTCTAAAATTCTCTCTGTTTCATTGAGAACATTCAATTTAACAATGAAATTGTCAAATATAATCTAATGTTGCTTTTAAAAAATGGTAAGATACTATTAACTAGAATTTTTCCCTTTTCTGCCTGAATTACTACACCTCAATGTTATTTCCTGTTGTGATTATTTCTGCTAATTATAGCTTAAATAAAGATGTAAATTTGAGGAACCATAAATAAAAAATTGTAATGAATAAAATGTTAATTATATATTATAGTTTATGTGTATATTTAAAAAGGAAAAATCAATTAAACATATCAAAGAAAAGTAAAATAACCCATAAAATAATCAAAGCCCAATAACCTATGTGTATATATTTTGGTACAGAATACTCCAGATATGTACATATATATTTGCTTTTCAAGTTTTGTTTTCAGAAAACAATATGTAATTAACATTTAAATATGTTTGTAAACAATCTTTTATAGAAGCATTTACCAAAAAAGATAGTATCTATGTCTATGACATAATAATTAATGCTCAAAAATAAGTAGATTTTACATTAAATAAGTCTGGTAAACTTTTTGATAGTGCCAAAGTAGTTTATGGTAAACAACAAATGGTGCTAACCAATTGGGCATCATCACACAAATAAAAAAGAATTTAGATCATTACCTCACACCATATACAAAAATTAATGTAAAATGGATCATATACCTAATTTTAAGAGCTAAAACTAAAATAATATTATAGGAAAACATAGGAGAAAATATTTGTACTTAGTATTAGGCAAAGAATTATTTGAAAGGACACAAAATCATAACAGTAAAAATTGGTAAGTTGGATGTTATCAAAATTAAAACTTCGGTTCTTTGCAAGACAATATTAGGAAAATGACCCAAGCAATAGACTTGGAGAAAAATTTTGTAAAATACATTTTTAATAAAAGATGTGTACCAATAACTAAATTAAGAATATGACAAACTCCCATTTGCCAGTGAAGAGAAACAAAAGTCAAATAAACCCATGAAAAGATGTGCAACATCTTTAGTTATCAGGGAAATGCAGATCAAAGCCACAATGATGTACTTTTCACACTCAGCAGAATGGCTAAAATTAAAAAGACAGAATATAACAAGTGTGGACCAAGACTTGGTACAACTGAAACTCTCCTGCACTGGTACTGGGAATTTAAAATGATAATCCATTTTGGAAAACAGTTTGACAACTTCTTACTGTGTTACATACCTATCCATATATATAAAAGCCCAGTGACTGAATGGCGGGACGACCAGAACAACTGGTCAACCAGTCGCTATGATGCACACTGACCACCAGAGGGCAGATACCCAATGCAGGACCTGCCCCCCAGTGGTCAGTGCACTCCCACAGTGGGAGCACTGCTCTGCTGACCAGAATGAGTGGCTGCTCCCACAGCGGGCGATTCCCGCAGGCCATGTCCCCCACCAGTGCACGAATCCACAGGCCATGTCCCCCACCAGTGCATGAATCCACAGGCCATGTCCCCCACCAGTGCCTCTAGTTTAATATATTACCTAGAAATCAAATACCTCGATATTTAACCAAGAGAAATAAAAACTCATGTCCTCACAAAGACCTATATATAAATGTTCATAGCAGTTTTAGTCACAGTAGCATAGATTTGGAAACAACTCGGATATCCATCAACTGGTTGAAGAATAAGCAAGCATGTGTGGTACATCTACACAGTGAAAAACTACCCAGCAGTAAAAAGTAACAAATTAATAACATACAACAACATGGATGCATCTTTCAAAGCTCATCCTAAGCAAAAGAAGCCAGACTTAATAGGCTACATTATATAGATTTCTATTTATATGAAATTTCTAGAAAAAGGCAAAAATGCTAAGATCAGAAAGAGTAGTAGTTGCCAGGGATTAGGAGAGAGAGAGGGAGGATTGACTGCATAGAGATCAGAAGGTACTGAAGAGGTTATGATAATGTTCTACATCTTGGTTGTCAAATACATCAAGTTGTACACTAAAAAAAAAATGATAATTGTATTGCATTAAATTGTATTTCAATCAACTCAACTTACAAAATAAAAACTGCAGAACTCTAGCTTCCTCTTAGAGATTTAAAAAGCATTATTTATATCTTAAAAGCTCTAAGTCAGAAAGAAATAATTTTTATTTAACTTTAACAGCCTGGGAAATTCAAAATATTTTCTCATGCATAAAATATGTTGTACCTTAATAAAATATTTTCAGTCTTTGCAATTGCAAGACAAATGAATGCTATTTTGTAAAACAAATCAAAATAAATTGTAGAAGTTTAAAGCTTTTGCTATATAGTGACAAATGTCTCCAGAAAGACTGTGACAATTTTCATGTTTATGAGAATGAATATTTCCATGGTCACACAGGATGTTTGTCATATGTTGTTTAAGTCTTTTTCAGTTTTATAGATAAAGAATGTTATGTTTATTTTAAATTTGCATTTCTCTCACTACTAATGAATATGGATATTTTCCAGAGGTTTATTGGCCATTTAAAATGTTTCCGTTTTGCATTTTCCATACACATTCTTTGTTCTCCCCTCCCCTTCCACATTTAGGTCTTTGTATTATTTATTGATGCTTAAGAAGTTTTTAAAATAAAAATCCTATAATTTAATATATTGTTTTTCAATTTCAACTTTGATATTTTTGAAATACATTTATTTTTAATGTTTGGACAATAGAAATTTTTCTTTATTGTGTATATCCTTGGAATCATTTTAAATACATGATTTTCTTTTTTAAAAAACATCACTGCTGCTGCCCTGACCGATTTGGCTCAGTGGATGGAGCGCCGGCCTGCAGACTGAGGGGTCCCAGGTTCTATTCCAGTCAAGGGCATGTACCTGGGTTGCCGGCACATCCCCAGTAGGGGGCGTGCAGGAGGCAGCCAATCGATCGATGTCTCTCTCTCATCGATGTTTCTTACTCTCTATTCCTCTTCCTTCCTCTCTGTAAAAAAATCAATAAAATATTTTTAAAAAATAAAAAAAAAGTCACTGCTGCTAACGTGGAAGCAAAATAAAAAATTTTGCTTCCACGTTAGCAGCAGTGACTTTTTTTTATGTGAAGCAAAATAAAAAATTTTGCTTCACATTAAATAGTTTAATAATTGGGCCAATAGTGACTGATCAGTGGTCACATGACTCTTGGAAGCCACAAGAAGTTGTTGAACTCAAGACCAGCCTGGGAGGGTACCAACCTTAGATTCAGGTTCTGTATTTATACATAACCATCAAGAATGTTTGGCAAGTTCTGACTGATGCTATTCTCACCATCTTTGTGAATATGTGAGCCAGGGAGTAGGTTGGAAAATAGAATAGGGTGGAGGTTTTATTGTTGGGGGAACTGTTGACCATGTTTAGACACTAGAATCAATAGTTCTGGAATAGTTTGAAGTTGAACTCAAGCTGATGAACTCAAATTCCTGAGAACGCTGCAGGGGCTCACATCTATACATATTGAGAGACTGACTTTGACTAGAAGGAAGTAATTACCTACTGATGCTAGAAGGAAGGATGGGAACAGGAATAGAAATATTTCTGAACAAGATGAAAGACTTTGAGGTTAATCCTACTCCAATGGGCACTATTATTTTGTTTGTTATTTTTATATATTATTTTTTGCAGCATCATCTGCTATAAATTGGGTTCTGAAGACAGGTGGGCAGCAAATGAATGCTTTTAAAAATTCATACTGAGAACTGAAATTTTAGATTTTCTTTTTGCAAACATGGAATTCTAAGGAACATATTTTGCTTCTGTAGAATATTTACCTTCACTATTTGTTTCAGGTCAATAGATCATATAATATATATTTTAGATCATTTTTACAATTTCTGTCATGACATTTATACTTACTTTTCTTTAATTTAAGCTGTACTTTTCTGTTATTCTACTTGAGTCTTTGCATACAATAGATATTTTAAAAAACTACTTTAGATTTAGGAAATAAATCTTAAAATCATAACTCAGGAAAGTAAGTACTGCTTATTATATGAATTACTAGAATACCTCTGTTCATTATAGAAAGGTTATGATATGTAGTTACCAAAGGAATCTGTTTTTATAGAGCCTAGAATGGTATCCGTTGTAGTTTGAAGTGACCTGTGTAAAAAAGCAGCGGATATTTTTTAAAGCAGTGCCAGGTTTCTAGTTTTAGATGCTCATTGAGTTTTGTGCAGCCCTGCACAGTGCAGAGACTGATTTTCTATTTGTGCTCCCTGTTGCAGTTCTCAGCTTCTCTGAATAAGCTCATCAGACATAAACTTACTAGAGCTTTATTTCTGAGAAGCAGCATTGTGACACAACAATGCCAAATTAAATCTAGATGCAATCCAAGGAATTATTAGCTTTACAGTTTCTTTGAAAGCCTGGTATATACTACAGAGGATGGATTCTGTGATGGAGTCATTCTAAAAATGATGGTCACATGAGACATTGCTGGGATGCCTTATTTTAATTTCTAACAACCAACTTTAAACATTTTATTAATCTGCCTGAATTAAATAGCTTATAATTCCAAATTTAAACAGATGAACATAACATGAAAGGAAGGAAGCTAATGGAACAAAAACAAGATTTCAAAAAGTTTGCTTATCATGGTTATAAGCTTCGGGGGCTAGTTTACAGCTGTTCTGACCCAGCTGGTAATATAGAAGAAAGTAAATTAGAGGAGACACAAAGTTAATACAAATTCTCTTTCCATAAAATTTACACTAGGCCTCTAAAAGAACAAACTAGGCTCTGGCCGGTAGCTAAGTGGTTGGAGTTTTGTCCTGAAGTTGTGACTTCGATTCCCATTCAGGGCACATACCTAGGCTGCAGGTTCAATCCCCAGTTTTAGCACGTATGGTACCAGTGGTACAAACTTTAGTTTCAGAAACCAGGAAGACAGGGAGGAGAAATACTATTTTCAGGTTTGGGTTATAGTCCTCTTATTTAAAACATTCTTTTTAAAAATTAAGGTTGCCTTCTGAAATCTTTTACTACAGGGTAAAATTTAGAGTTATAAGAAATTCTGAGCTTCAAGGGAAACGTTATGCAAATTCTATGTATCTGAAATATCACCATTATGTTACTTAAATGAAATTATAAGCCTTTTTTGGGATACTGTTTGGATCAAAGGGATTCCTAAGAACAAAAGAAATAATCTCTGTTGGCCTTGAATGCAACCTGAATTCTCTCAGGACTTGTCTTATGATCCTCTTACGGTTAGGGAAGATTGTTCAGTAAGCTTTTGTCTGTCACCCTTTGGTTAAAATAGTGTATTTGTCAAGACACCTAAAATCCGTGATGATCCATTCACAGTGGTAAGATATATGTATATGCATGTTCTTAGGCAAGGTGGTGTTTTTAAGTAGAAATGGTGGACAGCAGGGCATAAAATAGATACTAACAATATCTTTTTAACCATATCACCTCAAGAGTTATTTTGGCTCCTAGTGTAAGAGTCTAGCCCTGCACCAGTGCCTCAGAGGCTCTTGCATCCTCAGTGAAAGGATTTCCCAAGGAAGCATTTAAAAATAACCAGCTCTGTTGGTGTCCCAGTGCTTTCTTTCCTCTGAAGGTACTGCCTGGGCTGGGGCTTAGCCAACATGGCCTCTCTTTGTTCCTGCCTGAGATCCGAGCCTTCTCCAGAGCCCTGAGCCCACAGCATAGTGATCTTTGATGTCAGCAACAATGCCTTTTCATTCATTGGGGACTTCCAACAAAATGTGGCCTAAATGTTGCTTCCTCAAGAGTTACATGATAGACTTTATTTGCCTATGTATGTTGGATGTAGAAAATGAAATAACATAGAGATTAAAAAGTTTGAGAAAGAAAAAATCTATATTTACAACAGTGGGTATACTAATGAAGGAACTGGGCCTGGGGGATGAAATGTTTCATCAACAGCCTGCTGGGAAATGGGATTAAATATAAAAATGTTAATGAAAGAGGCCATTATCACATCAAAAGTTATTTTCTTACCTTTAAACTTTAATTGAGAAACAGATTGGGAATAGAGTGTAAATTCCTTACTCCTGCCTGAGATTAAGCTGCTGGAATTCTTAGTAGAGTTAAAATACTTGGGGGAGGAGCCCATAGCAGTCTGTATAAACCCATCCAGGTGTGGGCTTTTAGCCTGTGACACAGTGTCACCATCCTGCCCTACTAGTAGGCATGATCCGGGGAAGGAAGGCAGGGCTGCAGGCAAAGATGGGACACAGAACCTAGGGGAGCTCAGCTGCTGTAGAAGATTGAGGAAGCGAGACTACCTTGGGGTTGAGTTCAGAGTAGACCAGTCATGCACTGAAGACTGAAGAGGACACAGTGCTAGAGAATAAGATAGTGGTGAATGTCTAAGGCAAGCATGTCAAACTCACAGCCCATGGGCCACATGCCTTGTTTATTTGGCCTGTGTTAGCCTTTGAGTTTGACATGCTTGGTCTAGGGCAGTGGTCGGCAAATTCATTAGTCAACAGAGCCAAATATCAACAGTACAATGATTGAAATTTCTTTTGAGAGCCAGATTTTTTAAATTTAAACTTCTTCTAACGCCACTTCCTCAAAATAGACTTGCCCAGGCCGTGTTATTTTGTGGAAGAGCCACACTCAAGGGGCCAAAGAGCTGCATGTGGCTCTCGAGCCGCAGTTTACCGACCATGGGTCTAGGGCAAGTGCAGATCTGGAGGAGAGATAAACCATTGAGGAAGCAAAGGTTCCCAGATCCTGGCAGCTTGGGCCCCAATAAAGGACACTAGAATAGGAAACTGCTCCCTTGCCTTGGGGGAATTTTTTTTTCTCCTTATATGTTTGCTGATCAAGTGGGAACCAGCTTCAAGAGTTTAGAGTTTGTAATCTGGACACTCACCATGTCTGACAGTTTGGCAGTGAAGGCAAAGGACTGAATGAAACTTCTTTTATTATAGAACAATCCACAAATTGCAATATCTACCTGTAGTGAATACAGGCTCGTTTATCTGATTGTAGTTATATGTCCAAATTCATTAGCAATAAGAGAGTGGGCATTCTAATAATGTTTAATGTACTACCAGGAAATCAGAAAGTGGGAGGGATACGTATCACTGCACAACTTACAGTCCCCCAAACTGCTTAGGCCTGTATAATACTGAGGCACAGGTAAGATCAACCAACAACAGAAGGAAACAATGGTGTTGCATCATCCCCAACACTGAAAAAGACCTTGGGTATAATTTTTGCTCTGTAGACATCTGGCCTTTGCTTGGAAATAGTAAGGCTATTGTAGAGAAAAGCATAAATGCATTAACGTGTCTTGGCACCTCCATTATTAATCCCTTGCTATTTACTTTAGCAGTTTATTCTGATATTCCAACACTTTTTAGAGAAAGCACTTATTTATTATCATAGATATAAACTTAAACTGCCTACATAAATAAATATTACTTATGTGACAATTACTTTGCTTATTTGAGCCCGGGGACATTTTTCAGTTGAAAAATCTCTGCTGAAGGCATGGGCAGAGAAATTAAAGAGAATCCATTGACTGCAGTTCCCCAAACTTAGATAATCACTAAGAGTAAAGAAAAAATGATGTTTTAAGAGGCTCAAAGGTTAAATGGTGATAAAGTGTTTGTAAAACTCCTGTGGTTCTGCCTAGGGACAGGTCCTGAGCCCAGTGTTATACAGTACCACAATGATGTCACAGACTGCAATATCTGTTTTTTTTAATAACTATTTTAATTGAGGAGACTCAACTCCTGAGGAGTAGGCATTACATTATTTTTCTGTTTTCAGTAAAAAACTGCCTCCTCTAGGCTCATCCAGGTTCTCTCTTTCCTGCTCTGAGTCCATCTCTCTTAAAGCTATCTTGGTCCAATTCTGTCACTTTTTACTTAATAAGAATAAACGGGTGTTAGGAGTGAGATTATACACCCTCTGTGATATTTCAGTCTCACATTTAACTCAAAGTTTCTTCCTTCCACATCTTGCTCTTCCCTCTGCTCGGTATAGGGCACGTGTGATTCGAACCTGCAGTGGACAGCGTGGAAGATGT
Organism: Corynorhinus townsendii; assembly: GCA_026230045.1. Lineage (NCBI taxonomy): Eukaryota > Metazoa > Chordata > Mammalia > Chiroptera > Vespertilionidae > Corynorhinus > Corynorhinus townsendii. Next base: position 67,292,158 of record JAPDVU010000004.1, on the reverse strand, counting down.
GGTATTTTCTCATACACTTGCCTCTCTCTTTTCTGCCCTGGCCTTTTGGGGCTGGGATTTGGAGGTGACAGAGGGAAAGACAATCCTCCAATGGCATTTTTGGTTTGTCTGAGCTCTCTTGGTGAGTCCTCACTGTTTCTCTGACTCAGACTGACTAGCCTTGTTTTTCTTCTCTGGGGTAGATGTCCAAACACCTGGCTTCCTCACAGGTTTTCATGATGGGCTAACCCCTGGCTTCTCACAGGCTTTCATGATGGGCTTTCAGTAGGGTCTAAAGGAGCCTGCATAGGTAGTGTTCCTTTCCTTGCCAAACAGTGGGCGTGCAGTCTGTCAGCACTCTTTCCACTGCCTCTTGTTCCAGCACCAATAACATCAGGTCCCCTTTTGAGGCAAGAGGTAACTACCAGTCCCCAACTTGGTGGATGGGAGTGTAAGGTTCACTCTTCTTGTAGAAAGGGAAGGTAAAGAGGAGGGGAGGGTAAAAAGAAAGCCACCACTATGTCATTTTAATGATTCCTCCCAAAGATACCTCTTTCGTTGCCCCCACACCTCTTCGCCATTTCTCTCTGACAAAGGCCAGAAATGGGTTTAGCTTCTTTATCTTTGAGAGTATGAAGAATAGGACCTGCTTTGAACTGGACCCTGGAGATTTTAGGGTAGTTTTTTTTTTTTTTTTTTTCTGCACGGTAGCATTTTTTCAGTAATCTTGTTCCAGTTTTCAAGGAGTGGGGAGAAAAAAAGGAAGGACTTTGCACCATCCTTATAGTAATACTAGAGGCCTGGTTCACGAAATTCATGCATGGGTCCCTAGGCCTGGCCAGCAATCAGGGCTGATCTGTGGGGTGACCAGTGGGCGGGGCAATTGGCACCCGCCTTGGCTGGCAGCCTGGCACTGCCCACTTGCCGGCCCTGACCAGGGGCAGCTCCTGTGTTGAGTGTCTGCCGCCTGGTGGTCAGTGCGCATCATAGCAACCAATCATTCCGCCAGTCATTCTGCTGTTCGGTCAATTTGCATATTAGGGTTTTATTATATAGGATTGAATGTTTACTATGTGTTTGAGGGTATAATACTAACTCATTTGAAATGGAGGCCCAGAAAAGTTAAGTCAGAGATCATACAGCCAGTAAGTGGCAGGGCAGAATCAACATTTGGGCTATCTGGTGACAGAGGCTGTGTCCAATCACTGCCTCTCAACGCGGGTAAAGTGTGATGCCTTGGGCCTTGGGTTTGTGGAGGTAGGGCTCTGAGATAGCTGGCTTCAGAGGACAAGCCTGGGAACACTCCTCTGACAGCGAGGATTTTGAGTCATCCACTGCGCAGCCTCATGAAAGCTTTGTGTCAGCTGCAGGGCAGTAGCATTCACTGCCCCCAGGGATGGTAAGACCCTAGTGCATTTAAAGTACATTTAAATTTACTTTCTATCCAAATAAAAAGCTTATTGAGACAAATTATAATGATTTAAGTGCACACTCCTTTTATAGTCTAATTAACATTTTGTTTCGCAAATATTGTGTAATTTAGTGGCATTTAGTTGGTTTTTTTTCCTTCATCTAATGTATCCCAAGGTGATCAACAGTAGATTTATTAGATGACCAAAGAAGTTTTTTAAAAAAATAATGCTGAAAAATTAGTGGTGGATCCAAGCAAGAGGAAACAAATGAATAATTTTTATGCGCTCTTCAAGATATATTATGCATTGCCACAATTTTACAACCTACAGCAAATCTCTTAGAATTCTACACTATTTCTTGGCAAGACAGCAGTGCACATAGTTGAGTTTCCAGTGTTTAAACCATGTTGAATTGCTCTTCAGCTCAGCTGCCCTGTGTCGGTGGAATGTTGGACTACCTCGCTGAGATGAGAGAGTGGTCCTTACAACATCAGAGCCATTGGGAGCTCCTCCATCTGTCTGGGCCAGCAATTGGGAGCCTGCTGCCTCAGTAGCACATGTGTGTAGTAGCATGTTCTCCTTTGTAAGTGAGAGAACCCAATCTGGGTTGCTAAGTAGATAACTGGAATATCTTACAGAATTCTGGGGAGAAGGATGAAGAAGAACCAGAGAAACAGTGACTGATCCTCAAGGGAATGCTGGAAACGTTTACTTCTAGCCTTTTGTCTCTGCAGACCTACTTACTTTGCTGGCCCATCATTGATTCATTGATCTCCTGCTTTCACTTCCTTCTCCTCTGTTAAAATTAGAAAATATTTATCATTTAGATTTCTCTGGAGGGTAACAATGGTGCACTATAAAGACTGCAGTCTTTGAAATCTGACTGACCTAGATTTTGTAGTTCAGTTTTGCCACTTGCTGCTTATACCACTTTGGATGAATCATTTAACCTCAGTTTCGTTATGTAATATGCAATGTGTTGGGTTTCAGGGAGAACTGAATAAGATTCTGTATATAAAGCATCTATATTTTTGAACATATGTTCTTCTCTTCATTGTTGATTAAATGGTTGCTTGACTAATAATGGAACACAAGCATAGGGTCGTGCGTGACATTTTATTCACTCAGGTGCTTGTAAATGTACGCTTCTGCTATGAAGAGGGAAACTGCGAGGTTGCAGCAACAGGCTGGAGGGGAATTTGCTTCTGCGAGAATGCCACTGCGTTTATACTGGGTTTACTATGTTAGACCAAGGGGTACATTTGATTTAACCCATGCGTGATGGCCTACTGGCTAGAGAGACAAGAAAAGCTGATCTGTGTTCTTCTTTAGGAATAGCATCCTACTTCCTGAAGAGAACGCTCCGAGTTTTATCAGGTGCCGGAACCAGTGCTCTTTCTACAAAAGTTTCTTCTAGGACCTAGACCGAAGGCTAACCAGTGTTAGCATAGGCTGGCTCCTCTCTCTATATTGCCCAATCTCTTTGTTCCTCAGCATGAGCAGAGAGTTTTTGGGCTCCACTCCTCTTCCCCTGTGCTCCCACATACATATCTGTAATTCTGGTTCACATAGAAATCTTTGCACTACAGCCTCCTCTATGATATCTATGTTGCCTTTCTTTCTGTGGTTATGAAATTTCTAAGGAAAAAGGATCTGTAGACCCTTGGCTTTTATGGTTAAATATTCATTAGTTTTACTCTTCATGCGTCACCCAACTAACCCAGGTCTTGTAGTCATTTGTCACTTTGTAGGCACAGATTTTGATTGTTTTCACAATGAGATGTGCTGGTGTAAAGATTAAACTGGGTGAGGGAGCCTTACCATCTACCCATACTCTTCTTAGCATCTAACTGAAAATTCATGAATTTTGCTCACGAAGGCATATGTGACTACTTTCCTAAAATAAGGTACATTTTATTCCTTTGTGAAGAATAGTTTTGGACGTCAAGTAAATTCTAATGTCTGGTGTTGGAAGAGAAAATAACATAAAGAAATATAAGAAAATAATGCTTCTGAACCAAGAAATACATTTAGGTTTGAAAAAATTTAGAATAGGACATCAGAGCTCACAGTGGTTACTATATATATGTGACATGAATAAGTTTACCACGTTCTCTACATGCAATGAAGCAATGGTGTTTTGTGAAAGTGTTTCAGCAAATATTATAACTAGCCCCCAAACTTTATTTGCTGGATGATGTAATAGAGGGATATTTGAGAACTGAGGAGTTCACAGAGGTCTTGGGATGCAGTCTTTGTGATTCTTAAGGAACTGCAATTTTCTTCTTAAAATAAATAAAAGTTGCTGTTTAATTAGCATATGCTGTACCACTCCTGGGTACTCTTTATATATTATTATGTTTAGTTCTCACAAGTATATGAAGGAAGTGTTAACCCTATTTTAAAGATGAAGAACTGAGAGTCAGGGAAGTAAATTATCTTGTCCAAAGTCACACAGATTGAATTTCCATTAGTAGCCCACTCATTTTCAAAAGTACTGTAAAGGGATGCTTTATGCATTATTATGCAAAATTGAAAGAGTTGTTGTGATTTTTCTCCTCCAAACCTGCAAGACAAGTCACTTTTTTCCTTTCATATTTTGACTTTAGAAAATGAGAGAATCTTTTGCCTATATGCTTAATTCCACCATGCTGCTTTTATGAGTTCTAACCTTTGCCCCTCTAATCACAAAAATGATAATTATTTCTAGAATTAGAGGAGGACTTAGAATATTTATTTTAACTTTTATATTTATTTAGCATTTTAAAATTTACAAAAGGTATTGAAGTGGCTTGCAACTTAAACATAACAGAAAATAAATAAATAGCTCACCTACAACCTTTAGAGTAGGTAGATAAGTACATAAGAAAAGTTGATTTATACACCTTGTTGCTAAAATTATTCTCAATTTTATAGCAGTAAAATAAGGAAAATACAATTTATAATCTACATTACCTTTTATAACAGCAAAAGCATGCAAAGTAATCTATAGATATTGTTCCATTGCTATGCATAAGAAGGAATTTTTATAGATACAAATTCAGATTTGGCCCCCTGAACTATTAGATTCCACTCAGTGCTGAGGTAACAGGGTTTGAATTCACTGCTTTTTACCTTTAGCCACAGAGCAAACAAACGTATCTGTAACATATATTGAATATAGTAGAAGGGAAACTACATGCCAAAAAGACTATAGAAAATATCATTTAGAGAAGCCTTTAGCAGTGTGTGGGCACAGTAAATTCAGTTTCAGATTCTGTGGCTTGGCTGGTATGTAGATAACCTCAGCTACTAGTTAGTTTCTGTGTTCATATAATTTACTATCCCAACTGGGATACTTTTGAGAGAAAAAGGAGAACCAGTAATAATTATACAAAAACAGGAAATGTCAAAACACTGTCCCCACACACTGGGACAATGATAACACTAGGTAAGAGTAGATACCAGGCTCCAAAGTGGTTATTGCAAATATTGAAGACCACAAATCTTCAATATTTGAAGACCACAAATCTTTTATATATAGATATCTATAGGTAGATATCTATATATAAAAGGCTAAGTGTCTGTCTGTCCGACCGGTAGCTATGATGTGCACTGACCACCAAGGGGCAGACGCTCAATGCAGGAGCTGCCATGATGTGCACTGGCCATTTAAAAATAAATAGCACCATGGACCTGGCGCCAAGAAATCAACACTCGGCTTCCCCCAAGTGGGACACAGGCCCTGCCACCAAATTGCAGCTGATGCTGCCGAGACCCGATGGCTCAAAATGCAGCGCATAGCCCAGCCCAGCCCAGAAATGGTTGCTGTGGGTGCCAGGTAATGACATCAATTAGCAACGCCCAGCTTCCTCTCCCTAGTGATTAGCCTCCTTGGAGTTTCTTCAGCCCAGAAACCTAACTTGCTTTATAGCCAGGTGCAAACATTTTACAGTTCAACCAAATGTTTGTGAAGCATTTTCCAGTACCTCATCTCATTTGATCCTCACAGAAGTCCTGGAGTAGGGAGTAGGAGACTCGGCAGAATCCTATTTTCTTTTCATTAGCAAGATGCAAATAGTGATATTAAACTATTTCTTTTAATTAATTTCCTTTCAATGTGCATGAATCCATGCACTGGGACACTAGTTTCCAATAATCTTGTGGACATTTAAAGTACTTGATTCCCATGAAGTTGGATACCAAGTTGTTAGGTATACCAAGTTGTTGGTTTTCCCTCTCTCTCTTTATCTCTCTATTGTTGTTCATCCTTGCCTGATGGATATTTTTCCCATCGATTTTCAGAGAGAGTGGAAGAGAAAGAGGGGGAGGAGAGAGAGGGAGAAAAAGAAAGACATTGATGTGATAGAGACACATTGGTTGCCCCCCCATCCCCCACACACAACCCACCCCTGACCAGGGCCTAGGACGGAACCTGCAACATATGTGCCCTTGACCTGGAATTGAACTGTGACCCTTTTGTCTGCAGTTCAATGCTCTAACCACTGAACACACCAGCCAGAGTATCCACTGGTTCTCTTTTATTTTTTTCCCCTCTATTGATTAAGGTATTACATATGTGTCCTTATTGCCCCATTGCTCCCCCACCCCTCCCACTCATGCCCTCACCCCCCCTGTTGTCTTTGTCCATTGGTTAGGCTTATATGCATGCATACGAGTCCTTTGGTTCATCTCTCCCTCTTACCCCCACCCTCCCCTACCTTCCCTCTGAGCTTTGACAGTGTGATTGATGCTTCTCTGTCTCTGGATCTGTTTTTTTTTTTTTTTTTATCATTTTATGTTGTTCATTATATTCCATAAATGACTGAGATCATGTGATTTTTATCTTTCCCTGACTGGCTTATTTTGCTTAGCATAATTCCATCCATGCTGTTGCAAATGGTTAGAATTCCTTTTTTTTTTTACTGCAGTGTAGTATTCCATTGTGTAGATGTGCCACAGTTTTTTAATCCACTCATCTGCTGATGGGCACTTAGGCTGTTTCCAAATCTTAGCTAAGGTAAATTGTGCCGCTATGAACATAGGGGTACCTATATCCTTTCTGATTGGTGTTTCTAATTTCTTGGGATATATTCCTAGAAGTGGGATCACTAGGTCAAATGGGAGTTCCATTTTTAATTTTTTGAGGAAACACCGTACTGTTCTCCACAGTGGCTGCACCAGTCTGCATTCCCACCAGCAGTACATGAGGGTTCCTTTTTCTCTGCATCCTCACCAGCATTTGTCGTTTGTTGATTTGTTGATGATAGCCATTCTGACAGGTGTGAGATGGTCACTGTTTCTCTTTTAAAAAATTAAAAAAGTCAAACCCTGAACTTGTAAAATTTATAAAGAGAGAATTTTCACAGCATAACTCTCTGACCTTGACCCTTATTCTTTAGTCACCTTCCCTGTGGGGATTTCTCATTCATCACCACTGAAATCCTCAGACTGTCCCCAGAGAAGTTCTATAAAGGCTGATTTTCTGCATGAGTCCTTTTTTTGTACAATTGACCCCCATCTTTATCATTTAAACAGAATTTTACAGAAGGCTCAGAGATTACAGATGAATAATATATGCAAGGTGACAAGTGTCTTCATAACCTGGTTTATAGAACAGAATTTACTCACCTTCATTTGGAAGCCCTTCTAGACCTGGCCTGCCTGCCAGGTTCTTGGCATAGCTCCACCTGACAGTGCCCATCTTGTTCTATCCATGCCTTGCAGAAGTTTTCTTAGGTGTGTTTATCCTGCTAGGGACCCAGGCAGAGAAGAGGGAGGCCCAGAGAGAAAGGTGGTTCTTCTTTTCTCCTGCTTTAGTCTTCTCTTCTCATTTCTGGTTTCTTGCTAAAGACGTCTTTTCTGGATTATTGACAACAGGAATGGGACCCATTCAGAAGTTCCTTTTCCTTACTTCTTGCCAAAGGTGTCTCTAATTTTATGAGCATACCTTATTAAAACATAACATGAAAGTAAGCGACAGAGAGAATTGCAAGAAGACCCTTTTTGTTTCATAGAACCCATGGAAGTAGTCCCCTTGGTGTGAAAACATTAAAATAGTACCAGCTGCGCTTTCTTTCTATATAATAAGTACTGAAAATATTTGCATTATTAAAACTAACTGTGGGAGAAAAACAGTCTCCTGGCTGGATGTTAAAGGATTAAAATGGAGCTATTGATTCAATCAGCCATTTTTACATTAGTAGTCATAGTAATCTTCATTAGGGACTACATACCTACTAATATTACCTTCTCAAGGTATTGTTCATAATTATAACTTTACATTTATTATTTGGGACAGATCTCTGGGACAAATCTATGGTATATTCAGTGATTTTATATAACTATAACATGGTTTCATTAGTTTTTTTTTTTTCAGGCAAACTGTAAACACCTGTGATGTTTCCACCAGGTATTTTTAAGTTCTTTCTAAATTATATTGCCTTAGATTTGTTAACTATTTATTAATTGATTAAACCATAGGAGGGAATAGTCAAACATATAATAATACCTGCCACTATCCAAGATGAGGCCTTATAAATTCATACCAAGATCATTCTAGGGTCCTTGTCACTCACTGGCGGTCCTGTTGGAAGCTGTCAGCACATGAACTGAGTTCAGCTTTTAATCATCAATCAATCAATCAATTAGTCAATCAATTAGAAAGTACTTTTAAATGATTTGACATCTATGAATTAGAAAAGGTCACATCAAAATCTGTATTTCCATTTTTTTCTGAAAGAAGTAGAATATTTGGAAAAATTGGAACTGCCAAATTTATAATGGATCTACTCAATTTCTAGGCTTGAGTAGATCCTTCTTAAAACTACTTTTTACAGGTTCTTCCTGGTCTTAATGTGAACTTGAGTTTGCAATCCCTGATCTAGATACTTCCTATTCCAGTGCACCTACACTCTGCCTCCGGATTAAACTTCTAAGTGCATCACAGTGAATGTGCCACACCCCTGTCACAAACCTTCCCCTGCTCTTTCCATTGACTCAGTCCGGTGGACTTCAAAGCTTTCCCATTCTGACTTTATATTCTGATATTTACCACTGGATACCAGTGTGGTCAAGTGGGGCCACTTGTTACTAGATCACAGCTTGTGCTTTTACACTTCTTTACTGATGTTGTTCTCCCTTCAAGGCCTTTTTATCTATATTCATGCATGAATACCAAATCAATTTCTTTAGAACCAGTTGAATGATATCCTCCTTGAGTAGTCAAGATGGGTAGTGATTCTTCCTCTACGCTCATAACACTGATTGGTCTGACTTTTAAATTCTAGAATACATAAAACTTTATGTTGAAATCAAGTATGATCAAAACTTATCTCAACTACTAGGTAGGATCTAAATCTTAGTCAATTTGAATCCCACACATACTTGGCATGATTTATTATACTTACTTAACACTCAATAACTATTTGTTGAAGGAGAAAATTTTCTTCTTTGTCCCAATATATTTTATGTAACTAACATCCTCTGAGACAGATGTTGATATTTACATTTGCATTTTTATTAGGTAGATGATAGAATTTAAAATATTGACTTTTTGTGTGAACCATGTGATTATTCAGAGCTCCAGAGTCTTTTGTATAATAAAATATTTGGCCTTCCTGTTTAATAGTGGTGTGTTTTTTTTCCAGTAATTACCATGTAGCTTGATTCTCTATAGTTTTTACCTACTAAAATAATTCAGAAATAATTATGGAATACCAATCATATATCTTTCTTGACATTATAATAGTATCATGTTGAAATGATATGAAAAACTGTTACTTCTAACCTATAATGTGGTGCTACATTTTAGTTTAGCAGGGTTAAATGTGAAGCTTGACTGGCAGTTTGTGGCTCATGGAAGTCTTTTAAAATATTATAATATTTTAAAATATTTTTTAGGTTGCACAGTTTATTAGACTAGTCATTGCTCATTGTTCCTAACACAAGAGCAGGTGCTTACACTTAGAATATGCTGCATATAAAGCATGTGTGACAATCTCATTGATAAATTCCTCTTTTGTCTCATGTGCTAAGCACTCACTTAGCATTCATACATTCCCACTTTCAGATCATCTTCTTCTTTTGCTTCTCATTCTTCCAAAAGCCTATGTCCTGGGCATCTCCCCATTCTTCCTCAGTTGCTTTAAGGAGAGCGCAAACATACCTAAGGCGGTGGTAGAGGGAGAGCATGGAGGTTGCCCCTTTTTCTCGCAGGTCTTCCTCTAGATTTCCTGTAAGCCTGGCTCAGCATCTTAAAGAGAACAGTTGACTGCAAAATGAAAAGAGCTGCCCATGTCACTCAACATAAACATTCATAAAGTTAAAGTACAAGGATTATTCTTTTAATATTTTAAATCTGTTACCAATGATTCTAGAGAAGATTTATGACACAACTTAAAAAAAAATTTCTCTCCCTAAAGGGAATCTTTAATTGTCTTTAAAGACAAAAAACAATTGCATTCTCATAAATATATTCATTACAATGTGTACAAGTATAATTATTCAGCACAGCTATGTCAGCAAGACCTATAAGGATAACCTGTGCTTGACCTTTAATCAGAGTAGAAAAGTAAGCATTTTGTGTGGGCACTGGAAACCTCGTGGACTGCTGCAGTGGAGGAGCAGCCTAAAACGAATAGCATTAAAACGTATGCCATATCTAACAAGGTACTTTGAAAATGTCTAGAAATGTTTTATTAAGATTTTTTAAATTCATTTCTTAATATTTCTTATTTTAGTTAAAGGAAATGAGGAGTAATGAGGTGAATGAATATGACCATTCTGCCATGTGACACGACCAGGCACAAGTCTTTTCCAAACAGTGGTCCCAATTGTTTATTTATTTTTCATTTATCAATGTTTACATGCAAAAAACTGCAACTTCTTGGATTCTAATAGCCTTATTATTGCTTCCTTCCTCCTTACCCTCTTTCTCCTTTCCCTCCTTTCTCTCTTCCTGTTCTTTTCCTTCTGTTCATTATTTCCTCCTTCATCCATCTCACCCACCTCGCCTCTCCTCCCCTTCTCTTTGGCAACTACCAATCTTTTCTCTATATTTATGAGTTTGGCTTTTTAGATTCCTATATAAGTGAGATCATACAATATTTGTCTTCCTCTGTCTGACATATGATATTTAGCATAACACCCTTAAAGTTTATCCATCTTGTCTCAAATGTCAGGATTTCCTTCTTTTCTATGGCCAAATAATAGTCTCTCTCTCTCTTGCATTTTCATTATCCATTCTTCTGTTAATGGACACTTAGGTTATTTCTTCCTTTTCAAGCTTTTATTAAGCACAAACTATATGGGGAATATTTTACTAGTTTTTACCATAAAGGTTAGAAATAGCAGAATGCTAAATGTTTTTTTTATAAAGGGGAAATACATCTTAGTTAACAAGATCTTGAGATAAAGATTCTAGTCCAAATAGTTAATTTGGGTCATACAGAAAAGGGGAATACTAAAGTAAGAAGAAAGTGTATTGGTTTCCTAGGGCTGCCCTAACAAAGTACCAAAGATCTAGTGGATTAAAGCAACAGAAACCTTTTGTCTTCAGTTCTGGAGGCCAGAGGTTATAAAGTGAGGTGTTGATAGGGCCCCATTCCACTTGAAGGTGCCAAGGAAAGAACTGTTTCATGTCTTTCTTTTTGCTTCTGGTAGCCTCAGGGGTCCCGTGGCTTGTAAATACATCACTGCAACCCTCCACCTTCATGTGGCCTTTCCCCTGTTTCTCCACATCATCTTCCCTCTCTGTACATGTCTGTCTCTATGGCCAAATTTCCCCTTTCTTATAAGTCATCTGCATCAGGGCCCACGATAATGACCTCATTTTAACTTGATTAATTTGTAAAAATCCTAGTTCCAAATAAGAGCCCATTCTGAGATAACTGGGATTAGCATTCCAACATGTCTATTTGGGGGACACAATTCAGTCCATAGCAAATGAGAGAAGGAAGACGAAGGGTGAACTTAATTCTAGTAAATGAACACTGGCATCAAATGTGAAAACACAAGCTTGAGACTTACCTCACTAAATGGGACAAGGGAGCAGGGGAGTATATTTATAAACCTCCATTAGTCACAGGGCAGGAAATACTTGCTACTAATTTGAGGACCGCTCTGCATTTCAGGCGGACCTCAGTGATCATAGAAAGCCCTCAGGCAAAGAAATGCAGGTGCTTGGAAGTTGGAATTGTGGCCCAGGCTGAAGTAGTAAGAAAGGAATTATGGAAGCAACACCAACAGTATCTGGGATAATACCTGAAACAACAAGTGGAAAATCATATGACACAAACAGTACAAAGGAAAGACAAAGCAAGTTACAAACAGGAGTAGCTATTCTTAACAAGAGCAAGACTTTGGGCATATCTTTCATTCCCGAAGGAACCAATGGTAGTTGTCAGCTAGTGAGAAGCTGATCAAGGAAGGGAAGCAACAAGCCCCAAAGACTCAATAAAATAGGTAGTAGACTTAGGTGACAGATCAGAGGAGGGACCTTCTTCTACCATGGAGTCTCATTTTTGCAGGTGACCTGCTTTTACTTTAGGTGAAAGTCCACATTCATAATGTGGTTTTTAATGATTTGGCTAATGCCCACTTCTCAAATCTCATCTAGGTGTTAAATTTGTATTCATTTGAGCTACAAAAACTAAAATCTGTTTGCAGTTTCCTAGGGCTGCCATAACAAAGTACTGGAGGCTGGTTGACTTAACAGAAATTTATTTTCTCACAGTTTTGGAGCCTAGAAGTCCAGGTATTGATAAGGTTGGTTCCTTCTGAACTGAGAAGAAGGCCTCTTCCTTGGTCTGTAGAAAGCCATCTTCCTCTTGCTCTTCACCTTCTCTTCCCTCTGTACGTGTCTATTTCCAAATTTCTTCTTCTTATAAGGACATCAGTCAGATTAGAACTCACCCTAATATCTGCATTTTAACTTAATTACCTCTATTAAGACTGTATTCTTTACATATGGTCACATTCAGAGGTACTTGGGGTTAGGACATCAACATGTGAGTTTGGGGAGCGCATAATTGAGCTCATAGACCCCCAAAATATTAATGTCCTTATCATATGCAAAATACACTCACCTCTTCTCAAAAGTCCCCAAAGCCATTCGTGTCAATTCTAAGTCCAAAATCTCACCTAAAGTTCATCTAAATCAGATATGCTCTGGCCAGATAGCTGAGTTGGTTAGTGCATTGTCCCAATGCGCCAAGGTTGAGTTTAATCCCTGCCCAAGGCGCACACAAAAATAAAACAATTAATGTATAAATAAATGGAACAGTAAATCGATGTTTCTCTATCCCTCTCTCTCCCTCTTTTTCTCATTCTCTCTCTGTCTTTCTCTTTTTCTTTTCTCTCTCTCGAATCAATAAAAAAATCAGATATAAAGACTGGAACTATGATTCATCCTGAGGCAAAATTTCTGTGTAGCTGTCAGCCCCTTTTGTACTTCAGCTTAGCCATCCTGAATTTTTTTCTGTTTCCTGGACTTTCTCACATCTTGGCCCTTGGATAGGCTATTCCCTCTTCCCAGAATACTCTTCCTCATTCTCTTCTCTTAGTTTTTTCCTATGCATCCCTCAAACAAATGCCTACAGGTTGTTTCCCCTATATTTCATCTAGGGTATCTCTTGCTTGCTTCTTTAAGATCCCTGTATTTTCCTGTGATGACACATGCAACACACTATTTCCAATAGCCTGTTCAATGTTCTTACCAGTCTCTGGTCAGGAAAATCTAAGAGAGCAAGGGCTCCCATGACATTTGACTTGTCATCACGATAGCCCTGGAATGGTGCTAAGAACATAGGAAGAGGTTAGGAAACTAACTAGAAAAAAATAAATAAAAGAGGGTAGGGAAGGGAAAGAGAAGAAATAGTGAACCAAAGCGGGGGAAAAAGAAAGATTTACATAATGGGAAGGCGAAGAGCCCACTTGAATGCAGACTGTGACAGTGTGGTTACCATCTCAGAGGTTCTAGTGATTTAACCTCACTGGGCTTCATCTGGCAAATAAAAGAGCTCAGTTTGATTTTCCTTATCTCTATGATGATAAGTTACAAACTTTCTGAAGCTGAAAGTGGGTTTCAGATGTGACTTGGGTGGGCTGGGTTCTGCAGGACCACCTAAGAGCCTCTTGTATAAATACAAGTGGCAAGTTCTATTTGAAAGAAAGTTAAAATGATTAATTTAGTTTGTGGTTCTGGTTTGGAAATTTAATGCCTGCATTTCGTTCCTGTTTGTACCAGTATAGGCCTTTTAAAGACATGTGTTTGCTGTAACATGGGCATGGTGTATGTCATCTCATACTACAGTCACCTCTTTCGGAACATAAATATTGTTATTCATGTTCACTATATTGGGGAGAACAATGTATGAAGATATTTATTTGAAGTCTGTTTAAAATAGCTGTTAATCTGAATTATGCTGATCTAATCAGTTATTAATCATCTATGATTGGAGAACACCCCCTGGTGAAAAGGCCCAAGGAATTCTTCTGTGGATGAACATGGAGGAGAAAGAAACATTTACAGCTAAACAGGTCTTATGTCAAACCCAAGATTACCAGTAAATTGGCAGAAGGAATTATTATATGTAATGTTGAATCATAATACCCTACTGAGACCTCCTGAAGACATATATGAAAGGATAACTCCATCTAGTATTGCTAGTAGAAATTGCAAACGATTTCTAAAAAAATAAATATTTCTAAGTGTTAAAATTTAGAAAGTGACCATTGTTCGTAAAATTACTTTTTTGAAATGTTTATCTTTTTAACTGTCCCCCCTCCCCCCCAGAGAAAAAGAGACAGATGAGGGGCCCATGGAATTCTATGTATATGTAAAAATAATGGTAATAATAATAACAGCAGCAATACTGGCAGACATTTTATTGCTTCCTTACCCTATGCCAGGTCATCAATGATTTTACCTATATTATCTCATTTAATTCTAATAATAACCTTTTGAGGATGAATTGATTTTTATCTCTACTTTCCAGGTGAGAGCTTTCATAAGGCACAGAGAGGTTGTGTGACTTGCCCTTGAACACGCACCTGGGAAGTGATGGAGCTGAGATTCAAACCCAGGCTTTCTGGAAACTGTGCTTTACAACAAGCACACTGTAGTTGTAGTAGTTGCTAAGTAATCACTTACTGAAGAGGAATCAGAAATGATGTTGTGAGAAAAAATAAAATTAGAAGCTGAGGAAAGTGAATGTTGGATACTGATAATATGACTGAATTTATATTGATTTGGGAATACTCCAAGACTATGTACAGGAATAAGGGAGTTTTCTGTTCCATTCAATTCATTCTCAAGGGTGATTGTACATATGCCGATGAATACCACATGGGAACTCAGATTATAGTGTGGGTTTAGACAGCCTTCTTTCCTCAGCTATTTAGGTATAGCTTAGAGACACACAAGTGTGATAAATGATTCATTATCTCCTTACATATTTATAGATTTTAATGTTCCTTTTAAATCTATAGTTAGCCAAGATAAAAATATTTGGCTTTTTTAATTTTATTCATTGCTTTCTAGGTATATCCTTGGCAGACTGAGCCTATTATATACCTATGACTTAATGAAATGTCTCTTTGCATTTCACTGACTGTGAACCTGAAGTCTTTTTTTTTTTTTTGAGATCATTCTGTATTATAATTAATGCTATACTTAAATCTCAGCCAGCAACCAAGTTTATTTGACCTCATGTCTTTTTAGCTTTTCTCCTATTCACTGTACTTACATTTATCCCCTCTGCTAACCTAGATATGAGTATAGCTATTTATAAACCATTTAGATCCTTCCTCTCTTTTGTTTTCACTGTAATCTTTCTCTATGATCAGAAGCAAATTACATAGTTTCTCTAAGCCTGTTTTCTCTTCTTTAAAATGTAGATAATGATAAATAGTTCCTACATCTTAGAACTATGTGAGCATTAAACAAGATTGTATATTTGTATCTTTAGCCTAAACTACTTTCCTGAGGTCTGGAAACTCATAAATAATTGTTATTCAACATCTTCACTCAGATACCTAGTAGTCTTCTCAAGCTTAACATGATATAGACACTCCTCTTGAAATTTTTCCCTCAAATAAGCTCCTTCCCTGACTTTCTAATTTCTGCAGTTTTTCCAGTTCCACAGGTCTTGACTTAGGACTTGCTCGTAAATATTGTCATCCATTTATCCAAGGGTGGGGAATGCCTGGCCCGTGGGCCTTATAGGGCCCATGAAATCATTTGGTCTGGCCCTGGCCAAGGCATTAGGGGTGAGTCAATTAAATGTCTGACCAAATACAGCAAGCTAATTTTTAACTTGATAGTTTTGTGTGGCTCACAAATGATGTTATAAATACCCAAATGGCCTTTGGCAGAAAAAAGTTCCCCACCCCTGATTATACCTTGCGGCCAATCCACTAACAAATTCTGTGAGCTGTACTGTAATGATAAGTCCTGAATCTGACTATTTTCAATACCTTCCTTGCTATACTTCCTAGTCCAAGTCACCATTCACCTTACCAGAGCAGTTGCAATAACTACTTAACTGGTCTCCCTATTCCCACTTTTGACCCTATAAAGATTTCTTTGCCCCTCCTAACAGCAGCCAGAGTGATTTTTAAGTCTTTAAATTAGATAATGGTCTCCCCTGCTCAAAGTACTTTAGTCCTACTGAGAATAAAATGCATGCGACTTGCCATCTGTAATGCAACCTTACAGCACCTAGTTCTGAGCATATCTTCATCTTCATAGGCCTTGCTCTTGCAGCCTCTGCCTCACTGGCTTTCTTGCTGTTACTCAGTTACATCAAGCTACTCTGTGCCTCTGTGCTTTTGTACTTACTATTTCCTCTACCTTGAATATTCTCCCTTAGATATTTGCATGACTTGCTTTCTCACCTTATTTACATCTCTGTTCAAATTCATTTCCTCTTGGAGGGCCTCAAGCCTTTTTTAGGATGATTTTTCTAAAATATCCCTCCCACATCCCTAGTCACCCTCTAACTTCTTACTCAGGGACCATGGCACGCATTATTTATCATGTGGCATGTTCGTTTATATGCTTTTCCCCCATCTAGAATGTATATTCCTTGAATTCAGGAACATGTCCTATTCAGCCCTGCATGTCTCCAGTGCCCACAACAGCCCTGGCAATGATAGATTTTCAACATAGGTTTGTAAAAAAAAAAATGAATTAATAAATAGGAAGCACATACAGCCTCAAGCGCACTGGGTCCTCATAAACGTTAGCTATTATCCCTCTACCCTTTCCTAATGAGACACATTAAAAAAATGTTACACCTGTTACATTCTTCATTAATATGGGCCATACATTTTTAATTGCATTTACTTATATATTTCTCATAAAATTTGCTAGGTCAGTATTTCCATTTCATAGATAGGGTAACTGAGGGTTAGAAGGTTAGATAACATGGCCAGAAGGACTTACTCCTTTGAAGTATAGAGTTGGCCCAGATTCTTGTTTCTATTTCCACTGATCATGCAGTAGAAAATGATTTAAATGAAAGGTCATCACTCTTTTTATAAATACTTTTAAAAATATATTTTTATTGATTTTAGAGACGGGAGAGGGATACAGAAAAAGAAACATCAAAGATGAGGGATAATCATTGATCGGCTGCCTCTGCATGCCCCCTACTGGGGATCAAGCCTGCAACCTGGGCATGTGTCCTGACCCGGAATCGAGCCATGACCTCCTGGTTCATGGGTCAATGCTCAACCACTGAGCCACCTCGGCCGGGCAAGATCACCACTCTCATAGCAGGATTTGGTTTGGATAATATCACTGGTGGGCAAGTGCTTCTTCTTTCATTGCATATGTTCATACCTGAAAGAAGATAAAACGTCCCAGAGGGCAAGGGATCATTTTTTGAGCCATGGTATCTAACATACGAGAGCCAGACATGCTCACATCTGGTGTTATTCTACTCTGCTTTATCTGTCTCCCAAATCACTGCCAAACTTCAACTTTCATTTTCTTTATGATTTTTGTGGGCTTTTAATTTATTAATTTTTTTCTAATTTTCAGTCTATACAGTATGTTACACAAGCTGATTTGAAACCATCTTTACTCAAAAAGAAATTTTACCATGCTTAAGTGCTAGTTGATAAAACCTTCCCTTTGCTCTTAACTGTGGGTCTGCTGCTGTCATCTTCAAAGGCAGAAGACAGATGAGGGAGAGAAAGCAGATAGCAATAAAGCTGGCAGGAGTGAAGGTCTGGGCAGTAAATGAGAAGAAACCATTGGAAGGAATGAAAAGATTGAAGGGAGGTAGCCAGATCTTCAGTGATGATCAAGAAGTGGCAGTGCCTGCCACAAGTTTATGGGGTGCCATGTGCTGATGGGGGTGCTGGAAGGAAAGGAACTGAAGCAGGCAGAGGAAGAAGAAAGCTCCAGAAATAATGACAATTATAGAGAGTAGTCCAGGCTATAGGAGATGGTGGGATGTTTGGGAATAATACAATTAATGATGTACAGTAGAGGTTAACTATGGTTCTAACAGCTAAGAGAGTGGATGTAATATTGTCATGGTGTGGAAGCAGGAACTTAATACTGTGCTGAGTTGGGGGGAGATGTGTGAAGCTCCATCTAATTTTCCCGGCGGCTGATTTTACTGCTCCAATAGATGCCAGTGGCCTCTAGGTGCTTTGCTGCTGTTGAGGCGGCTGTGGTGGAGGTGTTTGGAGAAGCAGCAGTTTCCGCCTTGGCAGTGCAAAGGGGAGAGGCGGCTGAAGACCCTGAGTCAGGAGCTCACAAACCAACGCCCACTGGCCCCGCATTCTCTAACTGAGGTCTGGTGGTTTATTGAGCCTGCAAGGACAAACTAAAAGTGCTTGTGGGGAAAAACAGCAGCACTGAAACTATGAGGTTAGCTGTAACTCTGCCGGTTAGTTCCGCAGCAAAGCTAAACCGAAAGATAGGTGTTTCAGGGTTTCTCAAAAGGGTACAACTGCTTCTGTTTCTTTTGAATATGCAAATCAATGCTTAATTTTTTCAGCGCTTGCATTGATATAGCCCACTTTATGATATGCAGCCTCTGATTGCTGCCTGAAACTTTCATTCTCCCTGAAGCTCCTGAGAGAAGAAGCTGTTTCTTTTATTCTCACAGTATCTTTGAGCATGGGGCCAGTCACGTGGACACGTTTTCCATTTTGCACTAATAAACTGAAACATGAGATTGAAAAGTTTGTCTGAAACCAGTAGAGCAGCTAGGACTTGTCTTCTCCCTCCAAGCTTTATTTTTTTTATTTTTTTTTAAAATAAATCTTTATTGTTCAGATTATTACAGGTGTTCCTCTATTTTTTCCCCCATAGCTCCCCTCCACCTGATTCCCCACCCCACCCCATGCTCTTACCCCCCGCCACTGTCTTCATCCATAGGAGTAAGATTTTTGTCCAGTCTCTTCCCACACCCCTCACACCTGCTTCTCCTGAGAGTCGTCAGTCCACTTCCTTTCTATGTCCCTGATTCTATTATATTCACCAGTCCATTCTGTTCTTCAGATTTTTTATTCACTTGATTTTTAGATTCACTTGTTGGTAGGTATGTATTTGATGTCATTTTGTTGTTCATAATTTTTATCTTTACCTTTTTCTTCTTCTTCCTCTTCTTAAAGAATACCCTTCAGCATTTCATGTAATCCTGGTTTGGTGGTGATGAAGTCCCTTAGCTTTTTCTTGTCTGTGAAGCTCTTTATCTGACCTTCAACTCTGAATGATAGCTTTGCTGGGTAGAGTAATCTTGGTTGTAGGTTCTTGCTGTTCATCACTTTGAATATTTCTTGCCACTCCCTTCTGGCCTGCATAGTTTCTGTTGAGAAATCAGCTGACAGTCGTATGGGTACTCCCTTGTAGGTAATTAACTGTTTTTGTCTTGCTGCTTTTAATATTCTCTCTTTGTCTTTTGCCCTTGGCATTTTAATTATGATGTGTCTTGGTGTGGTCCTCTTTGGGTTCCTCTTGTATGGGGTTCTGTGCGCTTCCTGAACTTGTAAGTCTATTTCTTTCACCAGGTAGGGAAAGTTTTCTGTCATTATTTCTTCTAATAGGTTTTCAGTATTTTGCTCTCTCCCTTCTTCTGGCACCCCAAAAATTCGGATGTTGGTTAGCTTAAAGTTGTCCCAGAGGCTCCTTACACTATCTTCATCTTTTTGGATTCTTTTTTCTTTTTGTTTTTCTGGTTGGATGTTTTTTGTTTCCACATATTTCAGATCTTTGGTTTGATTCTTGGGGTACGTTGATCTACAGTTGAGTTTCTGTATATTCTTTATTTCAGACAGTGTATGCTTCATTTCTGACTGATCCTTTTCCATTTTTTGAGCATTCTCATTAAGCTCCTTGAAGGTCTCATCAAGTTTCTCAGCGGTTTTAAGAAGATTCTTGAGTAACCTTATAAATGTGGTTCTGAACTCTATGTCATCCAGTAGTTTGCTTTCCTCCGTTTCTTTCATTCGTGACATGTTTCTTTGTCTCCACATTTTGGCTGCTTCCCTGTGTTGATGGAGTAGCTTTGTGTGTTAGGTGACCTATAGGGAGCAGTAGCTCAGCCTCCCCAATCACCTGATGTGGACGCTCTTGGTACACCCCTTTGTGGGCTGAGTGCAAAGACTTGGTGTAGTTAAGCCTTAATTGCTGTTGGTGTACTGGGAGGAATTGACGTCCAGGCCAATTAGCTGTGAGCACTCACTGTGTCTATAATGGAAGAACTGCTGTGCTGAAGACACGCTTATGGGGCAGGACTTGTTTCAGTGGGGCTTTGGTGCTCACTGAGTCTGCCTCTTGAATGTGTCACTTATGGATGTGAGGAGTTGAAATCTGGTGTCTCACTCTGACCAGTAGGTACACTGGCTTCTGGATCTCCAATGGGGTGCAGGTCAGCTACTGTCTGAGGCCACCCAGCAGGAGCTACAGTGAGAGCTACAGTTTTCTCCTCTTTGCTTGTGGTTTGGAGGTTTTGGAGCTGTCTGACCCGGGCTGCAAGTTTGCTAGGTTAAGCTGCGATAGTGCAGGGCTTTCTTATGCTAAATACACTGCTTGGAGCTTGGGTGGGTTTGTAGGTTGTGCAGGGCAGGGTCTCAGGGTGTCACTAGGCTAGGGCGTGGCAAACAGCAATGGCTGCTAGTTAGCCGGCTCTGTGTCCCCGATGGCGTCCTGGAGTCCCCTGCCCCAGTGCCGTAAACAATTATTCCTGCACGCAGCTCTGCAAGCAAGCCACCCTCACTGGCAGACAGTCCAGCTTCTCCCCGTAGGAGTTTGGGTCCCCTGCGTCTCCCCAGAAACTGGATTTCAAAGTAGTCGGTGGCTTGTCTCCCTTTGGGTTGAAAAAAGCAACGCCCGCCGCCAGCCCGGATCCTGCGCCTCTATACCTCAGCTTTTCAGCGCTCGTGCACGTCTCAATGTTCTTTTCTCTTTCCTTCTAGTTGTAGAACTTCCACTCAGCCAGCTTTCCCGTGGTTCTGGGTGATAGACGTTTTGTCTTTTAGTTGAATTTTTGAAATTGTTGCGCGAGGCAGCAGGTTAGGTGTTTACCTACGCCACCATCTTGGATTCTCCCCTCCCTCCAAGCTTTATTGCTTTTTTTTAAAGTTTGTTTCTGATAGTTGGTTTTATTTTATTTCATTTGTGTGTGTAGAGGTGTGGTGGTAATGTAGCTCATACATGCTCAGAATAACTATATGAATTTACTGCTTCCTGGAAAATATGCAATGTACTTTAATCATGTCTTCAAAAAATTTAGTATACTTTTTAATTTGACATATTTGCTTATAATACATTCCCATTTTCTCCTTTAGCACCTTGCATATAATTCTTATATTAATTTAATTATTCAATTAACAGCTTGAATAGTCACTATGTGCTAGGCAAAGTTCTCAGTACTGATGATATAATGATGAGCAAAATAGCATGTAAAAATTCACACACACAGACCATTCTTGGATCACTTTATGAAATAGGTTGTCATCTGCCATTTTTTAAAAATATTTTTTTTATTGATTTCAGAGTGAAAGGGAGAGGGAGAGAGAGATAGAAACGTCAATGATGAGATAGATCATTGATCGGCTGCCTCCTGCATGCCCCACACTAGAGATTGAGCCCTTAGCCCAAGTATGTACCCCAACCTGGAATTGACTGGGAACCATGACCTTCTGTCTTATAGGTCGACAAGTAACCATTGAGTCACGCCAGCCAAGCTGATCTGCCATTTTAACATAGATAAAATAAGGAGGCATATCTATTTTTTCTAATACCATTTCATTCATTAACATAATTGACCTCTGATTATGAATGATACAATGGTATCAGCCCTAAGGAACTTTTAGTTGATTAAGGGGAAAAGAATTGTAATGAATGGTTTTGACAAACTAGAACTCAATGATGAAGCCTCAAGGGCAGGTAATCTACCTATCTTGCTTACCATTATAGTCTCAGTATTTTGTTGTAAATGCAATCAAAGTATTTTTAAAAAGAAAATCAAAACCGCTTGTTAACAAAAACTGGTTTTAGAATCTGTGCTGTAGATAAGAAATATCCAGGGAGAAGTTATAACATACACATTCCTAAGTATCTCCCTTGAAACACTAAACCAGAGTTTTGTGGGAGAGACACCCTCAGCTTTTGGATTTCTAAATGATCTTTACGTCAAGTTTATTGCTAAGCCCTAGTTATGAAGGAGGGAGGTTTCTTGGCTTGTGTCAAGGGGTTTTCATTCACATCACTTTTAGTAATGATTTAGATCAGGAGCAGCTAACCATGACCCATGGGCCAAATCCAGCCTACCACCTATTTTTGTATGGCTTGTGAAGCAAGAATGGCTTTTGTTTTTTAATTTTTTCTTAACTTTTAGAGAGAGAGAGAGAAAGAGAGAGAGAGAGAGAGAGAGAGAGAGAGAGATCAACTTGTGGTTCCACTTATTTATGAATTCATTAGTTGCATTTTTTTCATTTTTAAATTGTATTCCTCCTTTATTTCCCTTTTGACAAATGACACTGGGAAGTGCAAGAAAAACATCAAGCAATGATAATTACAGTGAGCTTGAACAAAATAAATTGATGAACAAAATAGACACAGAGGCATGGATACCCTGGTTGCTTCTTGTATGTGCCCTGACTGATGGTCAAATGCAAAAACTTGGTATATCAGGATGATGCTCTAACCAATTGAACTACCTGGCCGGGCTTAAGAATGGCTTTTACATTTTAAATAATGAAGAAAATAAAAAAGAATAATATTTTGTAACACATAAAATTACATTAAATTTATATTTTAGTGTATATAAATGAGTTTTTATTAGATCGTAGTTGTTTGCCCTCACTTGTTTTGCATTGTCTATGGCTGGTTTTCTACTACAAAAGCAACACTGTATAGTCAAGATGAAGACTATGGCCTGCAAAGCCTAAACATTTAATATCTTTCCCTTTACAGAAAGTTTGCTTACCTCTGTGATGGGATGCAAATATTCTTACATATTTCACAAAGTATGAATGTGGGATAAATAGAAAGTTAGATGTGATATTTATAGCTCAAAAGATTCTTGTCACTATGGAGCAATGGGTCAAATCAAGCAAGACAAAACGGAGGTGATAAGATAGTAAGGTCCTATATGTGGCCCTACATGCGGCAACCGTGAAATTATGGGCAATTTATCTGTTGAACATATAAAAATGACATAGGCGTTTTAGTTGACAGTAAGTTAAAAAAGATGTTGATTGTTTGATTATGACCACTAAAAATCTCATGTGATATGGACCTATAAATAAAAGCATAGTCTATAAAATAAGATTACTCCTAATGATTGATTCCAGTTTGGAATCAATAGAATGGAATATATATGTGAACTACTTTCAGGGGAACTTATGAGGATTACAAAGGGATGCAAAGTCATACCAAGTGATCAATGATTTTGTCTGAGGAAAGGAAAAATCTGAGGGGACATAACAGGTAACAGTTTTTAAATATTCAGATGAATGTCATGTGGGAAAGATTTATTTAGATTTATTCTGTTTGAGCCAAAAGGGTAAAGCCAGTAATGGAGGTGGAGGCTTTGAGTATAATAGGCTCAATATAAATAAATACACTAGTTGTTATTCAAATATGAAATAGTATATGCCTCAGAAGGTGAATCCTTTATCTCCTTGGAAAAACTCTGATTTGGGATATTGCTGTTGAGATCAAGGATCATTAGGGAATTCAGAATAAGTTTCATGTAAGATCTCTGCCAACATCCTCACAGAGAATAATTCTGGTATATTATGTATGCATTTTGATATTTCGTGTGCAGTCATTGAGCGTTGACTATTTACAGAGCAATCTTTATTGTGAAGGATACAAAGGAAATTCATGATGTGGCTTGGTGGGGAGGGCACTATGGCTGATTTCCCACTACAAAAGCAAGATTGAACTAGTATAGTCAAGATGAAGACTATGGCTTGCAAAGCCTAAACATTTACTGTCTTGCCCTTTACAGAAAGTTTGCCTACCTCTGTGATGGGAAGAGAATATTCTTACATATCTCACAAAGTATGAATGTGGGATAAATAGTTATTTTGCAAATAAGACAAAAATACATAAAACTTCAGGACCAGTGATATATAGACTGAAATTCTGTAGTTGTTCAGTGAAGACTTTAGGAAGGTGGAAGGCTCCGAACAGAGCTTGAAGATCCATTTTAATTGGATAGATGGCGGTGAAAACACAGAGGCTTCAGGTGATAAGACCAATGTGAGCAAATATCAGGTAAAGAAGGGGAACAGAGGAGATATGTATGGTGGGGAGAAAAAACTGTTTGCTGGAACAGCATTTTTCCCTTATTCATTCAACACGGAGTGAGTACCTACTATGGGAAACCACAATGCAACACAAGGGATTACAAAGACGAATAAAATAAAGAGTCCTGTTCTCAAGGGGCCCCAGACCAATAAGAGAAAAATCAATGTTAACGCCTCTGTACACTAGTTCAGTTCCTGGGAGATTCAGCCAGGTGATTAGTTACTGGGAATTCCTTGTGCCAGCTTAAAAATCGTATGGACACTTATTCAACACATGTTTATTGAACGTCTGCTTTGTTTCTAGCTGTTTGGAATCTAATAGTGAACAAAATAGAGACTTTATCATGCCCATCAGACTGTAATTTAAACACATTTTTTTTTATTCTTGGGCCCTTCAAGAAATGTAAAACGTTATTTATTGTTTGACAGCCTTGGCATGGTTAACACTGAAGTATCTTTTTGGCCGTCAGGAAGATATTTAGAGCCCTGTCTTTGAAGAAAATCATATGAAATGCTCAACAGTATCTCTTTAAGCCCATATTTCTTTCTTGGGCAACATTTGTATTTTTGCCATTCCATTTTGTTTTTGTTTTTGTTTTTTAGCACCTGCAAAAGTTAGACTGGAAATTTCATTTTTTGTGTCTCAGCTCTTGTCACTCTAAATGCTTCTTGTTGTGTGAATCAGTATTGGCTCTTCCTACAAATAAAATGCAAATCATTTTCTTTCCAGAGCTAAACGCTTTTCTCAATGAAATCAGAACAAATACTTGAAGGTTAAAACTGAGATTCATTGCTTAGCAGAATAAAGAAGAAAACACTGAATGCAACATGAATTTTCCACTGAGATGTATTCAAAATTCCAGCCAAAAATTCAGCAGAGATAAAAATACTCTCATGCCAAATGATGGATTTCAATATCCAGAGCCAGATATCAGACTTATTTCTCAGCTATTTTCTTCCACATGAAACTTAATATTAAACATCTGATTGCTTCGCACTTTTGAAAAAATGCCATATTAAATTTCACAAAGGAAAGTGAGTTAATTCTGGTGTCCAGGACAAATGACTGTTCAGAAGAATGGCTTCTCTGGTCACCAAACAGAATCCAGTATTCTACTGAGTAGTGAATGCGAATGACCTGGATTTTGTTGGATTCTGCCTTTTTTTGTGAAATAATTGGCTTCCCTGGCCCACAGTTTCCTCTTATGTTAACTCTGTGAATCTATGGCTATCACTCTTCAAGCAGTTGTTTTGACACAAAAAATAAACATCAGTGTATGATATTATAAAAAGTATTCTCTTTTATGTGTCCAAGAATTTAAGGTTACCATACATAATACTGCATCATAAATTTATTTTTCAACACTCCAATAACCTTTTCAACATAACTGGTTTTCTTAAAATTCTACATATTTTATGATATATGCTTCAAAACATTCATCTAGAGCAGCTCAGTGGTTGAGCATCGACCTATGAACCAGGAGGTCATGGTTAGATTCCTGGTCAGGGCACACACCCCCGTTGTGGTCCCCATCCCCAGTAGGGGACATGCAGGAGGCAGACAATCAGTGATTCTCTCTCATTGATGTTTCTATCTCTCTATCTCTTTCCCTTCTTTTCTGATATAAGTAAATATTTTTTTTAAAAGAGAAAGGATCCACAGACAAAGGGGTACATAACAAAAAAATGCTCCATAATCCCCAAGTCATCTACTGCACTGATGAAGAGTAGCACTTCCTCTGACCTACTCTCAACTGACTGCTTATGTTGTCCCCTTAAGAGAGAGGCAAGGCTCTAGTTAGATATTCTAAAAAGATGCATGAAATAATGTACCTTACAAAGCAATACTCATTCACTTAATGGATTGTGTTACAGAGCTGGTACTCGCACTTATTTTTATTTTGTTGGTATATCTTTTGTTTGAAATCTAGGCAAAAACAAAAAAAAAATACATCTTAAAAATTATTATTAGAGTGAAAAATTGTGACTGTTGGCAAGCCAACATGTTGAAGATGTAGGTAGGGTAATGAAAGTATGTATATTATTTCTGCAGTTTTGATAGCTACTGGCTATAAACAACAAATACTTGCCAAGGCTGTAAACTGAGTTCCGGATGTAAATAACATCAGCAGTTGATCTTTACTGAATCTTAGACACGCAGTCTGATGGCTGATGGGAGCTGTGCAATTGTAGAATTGTAGTTACCTCTTTTAGTAGTCTCAAAATGGAAAAGTCTTGAGGGTGGGGAGAACCATCCAAAGGCTGAAGTCCATCTGTTCAAAAATAACCTTGAAAGGAAACTCATATATCCTTTGGAAAGAGATAATATTTTATGTCATATGCTCATGATCATGAATTTCAGTTTTACTTCTATATGGACTCTGGTGTGAAGGAATTTCATCCTGGCATCTCATGCTTAATGAGGTTTAAAAGTTATTATTCTGCTTAACTAAGAATAGAAAAGACAGGATGTTCATGAGACCCAGATCTATCATTCTCATCAGTTCTCTAGAAGTTTTTACTTCAGGTTTCTAAATAGCACAAAAGTCCAAATAAATTAAATGTCTATATTAGTCTAAGAACTCTGAATTAGTGTTGTTGTTTTTTTAATTGTAAGGATCGTTTTTACAGAAGTCTACAATGAAAGCTATCCATTTTAGACAACTCTTTAAAAATATCTACTCAAATAGAAAAAGTAAAACATTTCTTTATAAAAAATAAACAATCAATAAATTGAAAAACTAGAATTAATTTTGCATAGACTCATATGTTGTGATATAACTGAAGATGAATTTTTATAATCACTCATCTAAATTTCTTGTGAATGCATAATTTTATGTGACATATGTTTTCTTGTAATATTAAATATTCACTGGCAAACTTTAAGAAATTTTAAAATTATTATTCCTAGGGATTGGCCCTTATATTAATCACTGTTAGTTATTTGAGAAATTTTAAATTATATTCATCACTGCTGATATTTATTAAGTACTTTGATATGCACTAGGCACTGCAATAAGCTTTACTTAGCTCATCTCATTTCAGTCTAACAATACTATGGAATAGACAAAATTGTTGCTCAGATTTTACAGTTGAGGAAACTCAGTGTATTAGTCATCTCAAGCTTCCAGAACAAAATGCCACAGACCTAGTGGCTTGAGTAACAGGCATTTATCTCTCACAGTTCTTGAACCCCAAAGTCCAAGATCAAGGTGCTGGCTGTTTGGTTCCCCCACAAGGGTCTCTTCCTGGCTGCTTTCTCACTGTGTCTTCAGGGCAGAGAGATCACGACCTCTGATTTCTCTCCCTCGTCTATATATATATATATATATATATATATATACATATATATATATGTAATTTTATTGATTTTTTTACAGAAAGGAAAGGAGAGGGATAGAGAGTTAGAAACATTGATGAGAGAGAAACATCGATCAGCTGCCTCCTGCACACCTCCTGCTACTGGGGATGTGCCCACAACCAAGGTACATGCCCTTGACCAGAATCGAACCTGGAACCCTTCAGTCTGCAGGCTGATGCTCTATCCACTGAGCCAAACCGGCTAGGGCTCTCTCCCTCTTCTTGTGAGAACAAGAATCCCACCATGAGAGCCCTATCCTCGTGACCTCATCTGAACCTAATTGCCTTCCAAAGGTCCCACCTCCAAATACCATCACACTGAGATTTAGGGCTTCAACATATGAATTTGGGGAGGACATAAATATTTAGTTCCCAACACCAAAGGTTTAAGGACTTTAAGGAATCTGCTTAATGTCACCGAACTAGGAAGTGGTTAAACATGGAGTATGCTCCAGAGGCTTGCTAAAATGATAGTTTACATTAGTGTGATAGCCTTAAAAAAATCCTCAATTAGACTTATCTTTACCACAGGCACCCTTTCAAAGGACCATGTAGCTTGTCCCTCTCTCCTGCACTGCCTGTTCTCCATACAATAAGCAGAGGGATCCTTTTAGTTCTCAGCCTCATCATATCAGCCTGTCACTCAAAACCCTGCAGTGACCTCCCATCTAACTTAGAAGAAAATTGGAAGCACACTCCATGGGTATGAAGTCCTTTTGACACCATTGGACTGGAACCTTATTTTTCAATCCCTCCCCTACTCTGCTCGGAGTGCCCTAACCCAAGCTCTTTCCTGCCTGACATTTGCACCCCATGTCCTCAGTCTATCTGGAATCCACCTCCTCAGACAGGCAGGCATCTTTCCCCACATCCTTCTGGACTCTGCTCCCCACCAGACCATCCTATCTACGTAACCATGCTCTGGCCCTGCCAGTGACTCTCTGTATTCTTTAGCCTCTTTTATTAGTTATCATAGCCCATAATGTTACCTGATATTGCTCTACTTTATGGTCTTTTGTTGATGTGTTTTAACACTTGTCTCTCTTAATTAAATGCAAGTTTTCTCTGAACAGCTATGTTCCTATTTGTATCACCAGCATCTAAACAGCACCCAGCATGTAGTATATGCTCAATCCTTGTATGTTGCATTTACAAATTAAAAAATGAGGACTCAGAGTGATCAAAGTTTATGACTCCTCTAAAGATGGAGATATTTGGTGCTCAGAGGTGCTAAGAGCTATATCTGAAGTCCCCCAATATGTTAGTACCATATGTGAGTGTGTGAGCACTGGAGCAAGAGGAAATGAAAATGGTCTTTCCATTACACTCTCCTACCCTTTCTGGTGGGAGTACAGAATAAGCAGCAAACTACACTGTTGGGAAAGAGGAAAGTGGTAAAGAGAACCTAGAGTCAAACCCGTGTCAGGGAACCTTTCCTACAGTCCTAAAAGGTAACGGTCATTATCCTCACTTTACAGATGAGAATAAAACTCAGATGGACTAAATCTCTTGTACAAGGTCACTCAGCACGTTGCTGGCAGAGTCTTTGTTCAAACCCAGGATTTTATCAGGTGGTAATGCCCTTACCCAGGAGATGCCAACCTCTGGCCTTGGATGAAACACTTCTCTGGGCCCTTATTAACTCTGGTGTGAAAGGAAGGGGATGGCTTCACTTTATTATTATTTTTTAAATCCTCCCCAAGGATATGTTTTTTTATTGATTTTAGAAAGAGAGGAAAGGAGACGGAGAGAAACATCGATCAGTTGCTTCCTGTACGCGCCCAGGCCAGGGATTGAACCCGCAACCTTTTGGTGTACAGGCGGACGCTGGCCTCATTTTAGATAATAGCAGAGTTATATAGAATTTACAAAAACCTTGCCTCGTGCCCTACACTTCTATTTACTATGAGGGTATTCAAAGCTAACACAAAACCCAGAAACGTCTGGGTTTAGGAAGGCGTCTTTTAAAAACTCTAACTCATCTATCCTTAAAGCCAAGATTATTTACATATACGCAATATGATCACTTGGTAAAGCTGAAATACTGTGTTTAGATAGCCTTTAACATGTCTTTTTTACACAGATCCTATAGAAAGGGGAGCAGCAGGATATGCACAGAGACAAATTAGTGGCTCTCCTAGCCAGGCTGTTTAAATTATTTTTAGGCAGGAGACATATTGTACACACCAGGTCTTAGATGTGAGTAATTAATACGAAACGTTACCTCTCTCTTTGCTTGTAGTCACACTGAGACTTCTTTATTTCTCTCGCTTTCTTCCCACTCCCATTCTCTACTATCTCATGCATGGTCTCTCTGGTCGGTTGCCCTTCTACTGTGCAAATCTTTCTTGTTATATTGGCAAGGATGCCTGTCCTTACAAAACTGGTGGTGGCTGCAGCAGCTGTGCCCAGTGCTCACCATGCAGAGGCCTCTGTTGCTTTTCTGAGACCTTGTCTTCCCTTATATCCTGGGCTAAAGACACATGTTTAGATTACACAGTGCCTGTGTAGAGAGTTTTCTTCAGTCCACTATTTACTGAGATCCTCCATTAATTAGAAGCTTTCTCCTAGACTTAAGAGAATCAAAACAAAACCCTAAAGGATACAAAACAAACAAATAAGACCCAAGCTTTTATAAGGCATTATTCAAAGAAGCATTTCCTTTGCAGCTTTATCAATGTCTCATTCCTTCCTTCTATAGAATATTTATATTTATAGCATTGTACAATGAGAACTTATATTAAAATAAAGACCATGAGGCTTTGCAATATCCTGTATCATCTAAAAAGGTTTAATATAACACATACACACACACACACACACACACACACACACACACACTCCACATACTAAAGTATTTGATGTGTTTGAGGAAATTAACTTGATCTGAACATCACAGTTTAGGTTTTTATAAATATCGAAGGGAAGATGGAATCTATTACAAAAGCAAACAGAAACATTTTATTTAAAAAATGTTAAAAATTAAAGCTGTTTTTGTTCCCTCACAGATATGCATCCCAATAACTATCTCTCATTTGTGCCAAGGACAGAAAGGTTGTGACCACTGGAGCCTGGCACTGGAGCAAGAAGAAGTGAAAAAAGGCTGAAGGAACACTATTGACATACAATTCCCTTACATGAGATGATTGTGTATTTATATTTCATGTACATTAGTGATAGGACATATAAATAAATGAAATTTCTGATAAATTTTAAGTGATTTAATGTATCAGTTCAGATTTATCTTGATGCTTCAGTAATGGCCAGGTTTCCGAAGTTGGATAGGTGCTAGGTGGGTACTTCATCCATGATGTCAACAGAGCATGATATGAATTTGGGTATTTATTATTATTATTTTAAATTATAATCTGAGGATATGCTTACTGATTTGAGAGAGAGCGAGAGGAAAAGGGAGAGAGAAACATAGATGTGAGAGAGAACATCAATTGATTGCCTTCCGATTGGTTGCCCGAACTGGGGATCAAAACCGAAACCTAGATATGTGCCCTGATAGGGAATCTAACCTCAATCTTTTGGTGCACAGGACACAGGACGAAGCTCCAATCAACAGAGCCACACAACGGCCAGGACTGAATTTGGGTATTTTTAACTATGAGATAAAATAATCATTGTACTCCTGCATTTCCTTCTGATTATGTGGTAATTCCTTCAGAGACAATTTTCCCTAGTGTCACTCCGCCTGAGAAAGCTGAACACTCATTTGGTGTGATTTGGCAATAATTGTCTTTGATGGTGAGAAAAGATATGCAGCATAAAATAGAAGATGTAGCTTGAAATCAGTTTAAACAAATAAAAACTATGTTATGGTCATGACAATAAAAATATGCCTGCCTGCACATGCTCTGGGAAGGTTTAAAGCAACATAAAAGGCAGAAGCATCTGAGTGCTTCCCACCACCTCTACTGTCTGAGCTCTGGTCCAAACGTCCATCATCTCTAACCTGGATTTTTGCAAGGCCTTCTGGCTGGTGTGTCTGCCTGCATCCCTGCTGTCTCCTATTACAAACATGAGAGCTAGAGGGATCCTGTGCAAATATAAGTCCAGTCATCTGATCCCTCCATTCATACTTTTCTAGTGGCTTCCCATTCACCCAGAGGAAAAGCCACACACTTACCATGGCCTATGAGACTTGCATAACCTGCTCTCATGCCTCCTCTGCTCTTGTTCAGTCCTCTCCAGCTACACCAGCTGATCGGCTTTTCCTTAGACTCATGAGGCAGGCTCCAACCTCAGGCCTTCACTCTTGCTGTTCCCACTTTCAACTCTGCTTTTCATGACTTGCTCATCTCCTTCAGGTCTTCACTCAAATGTCACCACCTCAGTCAAGCCTTCCCTGATTTCCCCATTTATACTTTAAAAAACAGGGACATCAGTAGTAACAATAACATTATTTAGCATTCAAAATCCTCAGATGATGGTAAAAAATGAATATTGCTCTGCATAACTACAGTGTTTTCAATTATGCTACTAGGTTTAACCTTAAAAAGAGAAAAGGTCAGTAGAACATAAAGAGAAAGGGGAAGAGTGGATTCGTCTTTAGGACTGACAACGTCTTTTGTGGGCCACCTGTTGAATAAGCTGACAGTTCAATTGAACTCCAAATATTTACTGATTGCCTATCCTATGAGGCTTCAAACAGAGGTTACTGAATTGGGTAAGAAAGACTAGGTCTTAGCTTTTAAGGTTAAGATGATCTATCATAGGACATTAAGCAAATACTCAAGAGAAATATCCCCCCACAAAACAGAGTATAAAATAATGTGTTACTTATAAGAGAAGTATAGCAAAGTATTTTCTTTTTTACAGATTGGTACAAAATTGATCAGATTGTTGAGTTACAATTAGATAATTCCTAATTTGATCATTACAGTGACAAAAAATGGCTAGATGTTCTGTCCAGGGTTCTGGTATATTCTGCTGAATTAAATGCAGTTAACATATTGATTGTCTTGATATTGTTCAACGTTATTCATAGATAATGCAATATTATGAAATGTAAAAAGGACTATTTCCAGCTTTGTGTGCACTGTGATTAGTGAAAGTTGATTATGGCATACTTTTGGTATCTGAATATAACATAAGATGTTGTTTTAAAAATAGACTTGATTTTTCCTAGGCTGTAGCTGGTGGAGGTAGAAGAGGTTGTTTGGAGCTGATTAAATAGCAGTAGAGTTTCTGGGTCACATGGAAGAGCTATAGCATACACACACATTTGTATAAATTCTTCTCATATCCTCTGGAATTTTAGCTTCTGCATTTACAAACCACTTGAATTCTCTGCTTTATGATCTCCCTTTCATGGGTATAAAAGAACTTAAGTTATTTACGATACCTGTTCTATTATTTAGATGATAGTGAGGTATTAAATGCACATTAACTATGTATTTTAATTAAAGGATGAACATAGATGTCACCATTAGCAAATATAATGGAAGGAAATTATATCTTGTCACTTGTCTTGAAATGCACTCCAGAATGGCTTAGAAAATACTGTACCTAATGATGGCTGACTAATTCAGTATACCATGCAAGTAAAATCCAGGAAGCTTGTGTTTCTCTGCTTTTTTAAAAAATGAAAAAGCCTTTATGGAATATAGTTATTATTTCTCAGAAATTTAATTTAGGCTTTAAAAGTAGGCTATTTGCTGGTGCTGCTTTTAAAAATCTGAATTCAACGTAGACACTTTATTTCATTGTTCTAGTTTCTATTTACATATTGTAACCTATTATATAATGTTAGATGCCACAGAACAAAAACAGATGCTTTAATCTCGTTTTGTTCAGTGTTTTCTCTGTGTGTTATAAAAAAATGTTTTACAAGTACTTACTAATTAGCTAACACCACCCTAAATGCTTTATATATATATATTAGCTATTTTAATCCTCAAAACAACAACTCCATAAATAGGTAGGCATTATCATCTCCATTTTACAGATGAAGAATTGGGGTCTTAGGGTATTAAATAACTTACCAAGCCACACAGTTAGTAAAAGGAAGATCCCAGGAAAATTTTGAACCCAGGAAGCATAGCCTCAGAACTCCTGGGCTCTGTTGTCTCAAGTATTGGTACACACGTGGATCGAATCCAAAAACCAAAGAAATATAGTGCACTCACTTCCTGGGAACAAGAAGTGGGTAATATATTACCCTTCTACTAGTATACCCAAAGTAGGGCTAACATAGTTTCATTACCCTCTTTTTAGAGATAAGTAGGTGATACAGAATCTCTGACCAGATAAGACAGAAAAGTCACAGGAAGCGTCATTGGAGAACCTGGTAACTGGAATGGGTAAGAACTAAGCTTGACCAGCAGTAGAATTTGTCCACAGAGATAGTTGTTAGATATCTGGAGTTAGGGCACATGTCATTTACTCCTTGTGGCTCTATGGGAAACAAAGAAGTTCACAGAGCTTTATGGGACCACTGACATTCTAAATGAATTGTTCTGATCAAAGTTTACAAATGTAAGGTAATGATTCCTTTTCCAAGTGACATTAGAAGCCAACATAGCCACCACATCCCATATAATATGTTATCATTCAAAAGACTAAGCAGTAAAGTGTGGCTAATTCACTAATAATACATTCAGTATGCATAAATTTATCAGACATTAAAAGTGAAAGGGAAAACAACATTTTGACATGTTAGAAGTCCTCTGTATGTCATTCATTCATCCACTGTTTTAGAGCATTGGGAATAACTGTGACTTGGGCAATCACATTTCTCAGTTTAAAATAACCTAATGATAATATTCTTTTTTTTTAATTCATATTTTTATAAACTGCTTTCTTTTTTTTTTTCTGTTTGTGTGAATTAGCAATGACTGCAAAAAAAAGTCTGAAAAAAATTTCAGACAGCATTGTGTGTCCCCTTCCACTGGCTATATCCAAAACTTTCCACAAAACAAATTATACTAGTGGCTCACCTTTCTCTCTGACTTTCATCTTGTCAGATGAACTTTTGCCCCTGATCTACATGCCAGGAAATCTTGCCAGTCATAGCTCTATCCTAAAGTTATCAGCTAAGTGTACTCAGAACTTAAAAGCAAAGTACTTTCTTCCCTCATGTATTATCTATGTCTATGTTTAATAATAATAACTCTCATTTATTGAGCTTTTAACCATGTGCTAGACACTGTGCTAAGCACTTTATATTGATTATCTCAATTAGCCCTCCCAACAATCCTATGTAGCTGCTATTATTAACAGTTTGTAAATGAGGAAACTGAGAAATAGAGAGTTTAAATAATTTCTTTATGGTTATGAAACAAGAAATATAATCAGATTTGATTCTGAGCTGGCTAACCTAAGACTTGTGCCTAACCTACTATATTTAACTAGAGGCCCGGTGCATGAAATTTGTACATTGTGGGGATTCCTCAGCCTGGCCTGCATCCTCTCGCAGTCTGGGACCCCTTGCTCCTTACCACCCACCTGCTTACTGCTCCTTACCGCTTGGCTCCCTGCTCCTTAGCACTGCTGCAGAAGCGGGAGAGGCTCCCACCACTGCTGCTGCACTCACCGGCCATGAGCCCAGCTTCTGGCTGAGCGGCGCTCTCCCTGTGGGAGCGCACTGACCACCAGGGGGCAGCTCCTGCATTGAGAATCTGCCCCCTGGTGGTCAATGTACATCATAGTGACTGGTCATTCTGGTCATTCCACTGTAATGGTCGCTTAGCCTTTTATTATATAGATTATATAGATACCTTCCAAAAGCATCAGCGTGAGTTTGGTTTCTTTTTTGCTCTCCTTATAGTAAAAAAAACATAGCAAGTCCAGTGAAAATAGTTAAGAATACAGCAAAGACAAGATTTAGAGTATGTTGGGTATTCCAGAAGGTGCAGGCATGAACTGATTACTGAACATTGGCTTGATCATATGTGTAGATACCTCCTTCTTCGAAATTGCCAATACATGGAGTTCCCCCTCTATGTATTAGGCAGACTAGCACAATCAAATGCCACATTTTAGAAAAGTTCACATGGAATCTGTTAGACCTATTTAATATTAATGAATTACATATTTATCACGTGTATGGCAGGCACCAACATTACTTGTTAGATTGTTTTCTTAAAAACTGGCTTTACTTTCTAAAATTTTATGCCTAGTTAATATACTACTTAACAGTTTCTCTTTCTTTCACTTGATTTTCTTCTCTTGAACTGTGCTAGAAATGAGATAACCTGTTTGTCAAAGTATTAAAATGACTCCCTCTCATGCCAGATTTTCTATTGGAGACCTCTGGTCTGTCTCAGATATTAGGAAGCAGTGATATTGTTCCATCATGTGGAAACAATATTTCTAGGCCCCACCACACAAAACATGGGAGATGAAGGGAAGCAAAATTGTAAATGTATGCTCGTGGGCCTCCGTGTCCTGAGGTGTCTTCATTTAGTGTTTACTCAGGAGTGGCCTCCTATGGTATACTGAAAATGGACTAAAAAATAAGTGCTTGACTGAAGTAACAGGCTCTAAAACACTAACAGCTAATCACCAGCTATGCTCTTAGTTTTTCTGAGTGTCATCGCTCAGTGCTTTCAGAACACTGTGGGATGCTGATTGGATGAACTACATTTTTAACACTGCCAAATGGAAGACAGAAAAATGAAAGAAAATATACAACAAAACCCATAACATATAATTTTTAAAGGGCATTTAGAATGAGGGTCCTATACACACACACAAAAAAGCAGAAATTGCAGCACTTTATAATTTTCTCTTTTGTTCTTTTTCCAGCCACCTCTGAAAACACTTTTTTTTCTAATAAATTACACCTCCTGCTGATTGCATTAATTTTCTTGAACACATTGAAGAAAAATAGTTTAAATAACTATGAAGGAATTAAATGTAAAAATAAAAATCTTTAGTGCCATCTGCTGGACATTTTTAGTAAGTAAAAATATACTCCTTTTAAACTAAAGTCTAAATATGGTTTTAAACACAAACTGAAAAATAATTTTTTAACTGCGGTGATTTAAAAAAATGACTCAGTAATATATGTGGTAAAAGCCTGTATGACTGAAATGTTCATAATAAAGTATATTCTGTATATAATATATATTATAAACTTATCTGGAGGTTGAACTTTTTAGAGACTGTTTTTTAGAGCAGTTTTAGATTCACAGAAATATTGTCAGGAAGGTACAGCAATGCCCCATATATTCCCTGCTCCCATACATGCATAGCCTTTTCCATTATCAATATCTCCCAAGAGTGGTACATTTGTTACAATTAATTAGCCTACATGGACACATCATTATTACGCAAAGTCCATAGTTTATTTTAGGGTTCATTCTTGGTGTTGCACATTCTATGCATTTGTATAAATATATAATG
The DNA here is from genome assembly GCA_026230045.1 of Corynorhinus townsendii. Taxonomy (NCBI): domain Eukaryota; kingdom Metazoa; phylum Chordata; class Mammalia; order Chiroptera; family Vespertilionidae; genus Corynorhinus; species Corynorhinus townsendii. The sequence goes on along the minus strand of JAPDVU010000004.1, from coordinate 67,255,286 downwards.
ACAATGTGTCCACCATGATGGTATCATACAAGGTAGCTTAAGTACCCTAAAATTCCTATGCTCCATCTATTCATTCCTCCTTCCTATCCCTTACTATGATTATTTTTAGAACAAAAAATACTGATATGTACATATCTGTAATTGATAAAATTTTAAGTTTTAAACAACAATGGATATCTTATTAAAATATGTAATATTTTTTTCAGCATATTTTCATACAGGCAGTATCAAACTTTTTTCATTTATTATTAAAATTTAGTTATGTATTGAAGGTTTTTTTAAAAAAATCAAGGGCGATAAAAGATGTATGGAAAAAATGCCTTCGTTTAAAAATTTTACCTTGCTGTAGAGATCTCTCCTCAGAGAGAGGTCATATAGGAATGGGAAATCCTAGATTTAGATATCGCTTGCCTTAGGTGCAGTGGAAATAAGAAATTAAGGAGAAATTTGACATAAATCGGAGGATTGTATGTAGCTAAAGCGGAAAACAGGGTTTCACAACGTCTGTTCCAGAATCCTTCTAAAAGAGTATTATTAAGACACCAGAAATCTAAAGACTAAATTTTATAGACTCTCTTGTAGCTAGAAGCCGTGGGTGATTTAGGTTCCAACAGTTGGATGTACTTCCATGAGAGGACTTGAAACTGAGTTAAATGGGAGGGGTGGGGGCACAGCAGCATACTGGGCATCCATTCTGCTGGTCTCTCCAGCAGGCTCAATGTAGCTCTGGTTGTGGCTTCTAAATCAGAGCCCTCAACTGGGTGGTGGGGTTCTAGCGCCAGCCATTTGGAGAGTGGCTTTCTGATTCTGCAGCTTCCTGAGTGAAGAACTTTGAGTAGCTGGTTTTGTGCTTTTGTTTGGATGTCATTCCTAGAGACCACGCCAAGATTCTGTTCCTATTCTCCTTCCAACAATTTTATAGCACCAGATTCCATTAGTTAACCTTTTTGCTTAAAAGACTGGGATGTTTATTCTCTTCAACTCAGCTCTGATACAAGGGGCCGCTATTTACAATTATCATTAAAAGAAGTTATCATTAAAATGAAATGTAATAGAATTTTACTGCTCCTTTCCATGACAGAGTAGAAGAGACAGTTTCATTAAAAAGGGGGCATGCGTTTGCGGCCCAAGAAACCATTTATTTTAAGTGCATATATGTTTTTACTTCACAGTCAATTATCTCTGATTATTGAGCTGTCATTCAGTAAAACATATAAACTGGATGCTTATATTCTCATATTTACAGACTTTAAAGGTAATTTGATTTAATCTCCATTTCTGAGAAGTTTTAGAACATTCACATTGATTTTATTATCTTAGGATGCCTTCTTGTTTGTTGGCTATAGTGATTCTGTTAACACAGACCTGTGTCGCATTTTTATTTCAGAGATCAGCCCAAGTTCTAAATTATTTAGGAACCTCTTTTTGACCAACTAAGAGAAAGAAATCTGCCTGATCATCTAACCCAAAATTATTACTTTACTGACCAAAGTACTCCCATTCCTTGTCACTTGGTATACATTGCCATAAATTACTAAGTAATGTCTGCATATAGCCTACTTCCTAAGTGGATTGTATATTCCTTGGAGTCAAGAACAGTGCTTTAGAGGTGAGGTTACTGTGGCTTTTTTGACAATAGTGTGAGGTCAAAATTTTAAAAGTAAGCCTCCAATCTATCAGGCTAGCAAAAGGTTTCATTTCTGTTACCAGGGTTCTCTCCTGGACATCCTCTAGGTCTTTTGGAGACTCTTACCCAACATTCTCTGAAGAACACTCCTGGCTTCAGTCTCCATGTCACTAACTTCATGGGCTCTTCTGGTGCCATGTTCCATGTGTTCTTTGCCAAGGTTGGGAAGGGACACATAGGCCATACCTCTGGTTTTCAGTACCCAAGCCTTCCCGCCATTGTATTCACATCCCAAAGCAATTCTCCGTTGAAGGTGTTATGTGCCAACTGCTCTGATCTCTGCCCCTCCTCATTCTGGGAAAAGCTCTCATTTTCCTCAGCACCTGTTGATTGAGCTCTTAGAACTTCAAAGCACTAGCTCCCATCCCCAACCTCTTCCCAGAAAGTCTAGCCTAGACTTCACAAAGGAAAGCCAGGAAAAAAGGTGGGTTGTCTTCTTCTAGCTCCTGGTCACTTTGCAGATGGAGGAAGGAAAAACACAAAATAGAAATAAGTGAGGTGCTGTGCCAATTACAGTGATTTCTCTCCATTCCACTAGTACCAGTCACTTACCATCATTTTGTGTGTCTTATTTATAATAAATGATCAGCAAATACTTACTAATTGGTAAGAATGTCATTAATAATTTCCTGTTTAAATTATTTTTTTTCCATTGTACAATGACATTTAGATTTTTAGAGGATGTTAAAAAGCTTTTTAGGTATTCATCTTTATTTTCTTCAAATGTATGCAATTCATCACCCAACTTGTCTACATTTGGAATCTTGGAGTTTCTTGAGTTGAGTGCACAGATGTTAAAATCATGCAATGATTATTGCATAGTGAAACAATGGAAAACACCCAGGGATAAAACCAAGGTTTCTATATCACTGATTTCCTTTTAAAAGCATTGCATATTTTATAACACTCTGCATTTCCTGTGTAGATCATTTAAATCTGAGATTTGTGATCATATGCTTCGTCAACCTAGCTAATCAATAATAATATATTGTTAATTCTAAAATTGAAATGTACAAATAAATTTCACAAAAAGATTTTACATTTGCAGTCTTGCATTTATTGTAATACCATGTAATAAAATATGCTTTTCCATTTATTATTCATAATAGAACACTGTCACATATTTGATATGGATTAAAGCATTAGAACATCAGATACAAAAAAAAAAATATATGCTGTTTATGGTTTCACTACCAGTATCCTGATTCCAAAGGCACATTTTATTGTGAGGACAACATCTTGACAGTGTAGATAGCAGAGTAATGTAAGGAGAATACAAATTGAAAAAAGGGTTTTAAGGTTGGATTTTAAGAGACAGTTCAGTACAGCATTGCAAAAGGTTACAGAGCAAGTAGATTCTCAGGAAGTAGAGTAATGACTATGGCTCCTTCTTCCCTCCCCATTCCCCTTCCTCCCTTCCTCCCTTCCTCCCTTTCTCCTTCCTTTTTATAATGCCTGCTGGTAAATGAAAAAGAAGCACACTGGGAAATGCGTCCGACAGGTTGGCAGGGACTTGGGTTGGACTTGTTCTTTCAGTGCAGAGGAAGGAAGGGAGTCCTATCTGTAAGTAGAGGAAGAAGCCTGTGAAGATTTGAAGATATAAGAGAGTTCTGGGTTGGTAAACAGCATAGTCTTTCTTCTCTCATTTTATGCCCTCTGTGATGTCCAAACCAGTAGTATAAACATGGGCTATTGCCAAAACCAGGAAGGAACTTTAACTACCTGTGAGAGGAAGGTACCAATGGCTGCAGGCCACCAAGGATGTGAATACTGGTAGAGTTTGGAGTGATGGCTGTGTGAATGGCTTCGTGAATTGTGAGGCAAAGCTCTTGGCAAAGAGCTGCCATGGGTACATCCCTCTGGGAGGAGAACACTGTCCCCAGTGCCTGCCATACATAGGAGCCACTCTGTGGGCTGGATTTTTCTCACACTTTCATGAGACTGGAAGAGAATACCCCTCTAAGATGTTTGTTCCATGCAGAAAGTGAGAATCTAGAGACCTCACCCTCATAACACAAATCTGGAAACCTCATCTTATAAACTGTCCTGCTCTGGCCTAATGGAGAAGGACTTACTGCTGCCTGCCCACCTCTCTCAGCTCGGGAGACCCCACAGGCTGAGCTGTACCTGCACTCAGGAAACCAGCACTGTGTTCACAAATCATCAAAAAAGAATTTTGAGTCTTTCAGGAGGACATAGTGGCTTGAGAAAAGATAATTTGGCAATGAATAGTGTTTCGGAGTTGAAAATTAATGGAAGTTATTTCAGGCATACCTCAGAGATGTTTTGGGTTCATTTCCAGACCTCCCCTAATGAAGCAAATATTGCAATGAGTCACATGAATTTTGGGGTTTCCCAGTGTATATAAAAGCTATGTTTACATTATACTGTAGTCTAAGTGTGCAATAGCATTATGTCTAAAAAATGTACATACCTTAATTTAAAAATAATTTATTGCTAAGAAATGCTAACACTCATCTGAGCCTTCAGCAAGTCCATCTTGCTCGTGGAGGGTCTTTCCTTGATGTTGATGGCTGCTGCTGATCAAGGTGGTGGTTGCCAAGGGCTAAGGGGGGCTGTGACAATCTCTTGAAATAAGACCACAATGAAGTTTGCCATAGCTATTGACTCTCCTTTTTACAGATGAATTTTCTGTAGCATGTGATGTTGTTTCATAGCATTTTACCCACCATAGAACTTCTTTCAAAATTGGAGTCAATCCCCCAAACCTTGTGATTGCTTTATCAACTAAGCTTTTGTAATACTCTAAGTCCTTTGTTAGTATTTCAATACTCTTCCCAGCATCTTCACCAGGAGTCGATTCTATCTCTAGAAACCACATTCTCTGCTCATCCATAAGAAGCAACTCTTCCAGGATTAATGAAGTGTAGCCACCTTCATTAATTATCCTAGCTGGATAACTTGCTGCAGCATCTATATCAGCACTTGCTACTTCTTCACCTTGCACTTTTGAGTCAGAGATGCTTCTTTCCTTAAAGCTCATGAATCAACCTTTGCTCTCTCAGCCGTCATAGAAGAGTTAGGGCCTTGCTCTGGATTAGGCTTTGGTTTTAGGAAATGTTGTGGCTGGTTTGATCTTCTATCTCTAGACCACCAAAACTTTCTCCATATCAGCAATAAAGTGACTATGCTTTCTTATCATTACTGTGTTCACTGGAGTAGCACTTTTAATTTCCTTCAAGAATTTTCCTTTTGCATGTACAACTTGGCTAATTGTTTGGCACACCAGGCCTAGCCTTCAGCCAGTTTTTTCTTTTGGCATGCCTTTTTTTCTAAGCTTATTATTTTTTTAGCTTTTGATTTAAAGAGAGACGTCTGATTATTCTTTCACTTGAACACTTAGAGGCCATCATAGGGTTATTATTGGCCAAATTTCAATATTGTTGTGACTCAGGGTATAGGGAGGCCTGAGGAGAGGGAGAGAGATGGGGGAATGGCCAGTAGGTGGAACACACACAACATTTAACAGTTAAGTTCACTGTCTGGTATGGGTGTGATTGGTGGTACCCTAAAGCAATTGCAACAATAATATCAAAGGTCACTGGTCACAGATCATCATAACAAAAATAAAAGTGATGAAAAAGTCTGAAATATTGCAAAAATTACTAAAATGTGACACAGAGTGAGCAAATGCTGTTGAAAAAAAATAGTGCTGATAGCCAGATGCAAGATTACCACAAACCGTCAATTTGTAAACAATGCAATATTGAGAAGCACAATAAAAGGAGGTATGTCTCTAAGTGAGCAGGAGGCAAGCCCCTGCTCTACAGAAGTTTTATGGCATGAGTTCATCTGCATAACTTTTGCTTTTCCATGGTCAGCTCTTGTTCATTAGCCATGACCAAAAATTGGCATTATCTGACAAATAACACTTCCTTGAGTCCAGAAAACCTTTTATTTTTATGTTAAATCTATATTTATTGTCATACTTTATGTGAATTCAATGTAAGATCTGAAGAATGTGAATTTAAAATAATATATTCAGATAGAAAGGAAAAGTAAGCCCAGGACAAAAAGTAGTTTCCTCATCAGTAAAATGGGAATAATAAGATTATCTTCTTCATAACAGTTATTTGTTTAAACATATGCAGATCCTCTTAAAATTAATTAGATGGCATAAGTGGTCAACTTTATTTTACACATAATAATGTTGTCACATACATTCATCTTGTTAATTCTTATGGCACTCATTTGTTAGTGATATATGATGAGATAGAACTGCATTTTTTCTTTTTAATATGAAATGTTTCATACATACAAAGAGGACAAAGAAAAGAATAAAGCATACCTCATGCATCCATCATTCAGCTTAAGAAATAAAATATTTCTAGTGCTTTTGAAGCCTAGGCTTGGAAAAATTTCATATCAGCATGAAAACAATATGTATTCTTCCTTGTAAGTACAGTACATATAGTACTCATCAAGTTTAACAAGTTTAGTCTCCTGGGCAGATATATACATACCTAAATTTGTTGATTATGTTGTTCATCTCTCCTCTATCATTATTTATTTTTTATATGCCTGGTCTGTCGATTACAGAGAGAGAGGTAGTAAAATATCCTACAATGAAGATGGATTTCTCTGACAATTCTAAACTTGAGTGCATATAATGACATACAAAATATCCTACAATGACATACAAAATATCCTACAATGAAGATGGATTTCATGACAATAAAATCCTATAATGACATACAAAATATCCTACAATGAAGATGGATTTCATGACAAATGAAAAAAGATGGATTTCATGGTTTTATCTCTTTTTTTTTTTTTTTACTTTTTATGTCATTATATGCACTCAAGTTTAGAATTGTCATGTACAACATGAAATTAATACTTTTTAAATAGTAGGTTAACCTCTTCATAGTAAAGCTTTTGCCCTAAATAATGTATGTTTGGTATTGTTCTTGTTAATATTTCCCTGGAATATATTTTTTCAACCACTTATTTCAAACATTCTGTGCCTGTATAGTTTGGTTATAGCTCCTCTAAACCTTATTTAACTGATTTTTAAAAATCTAATGTGATGTAATATTTGTCTTTCTCTGACTGCCTTATTTTGCTTAGCATAATAATCTCCTGGTCCATTCATGCTATCTCAAATGGTAAAAGATCCTTCTTTATTACAGCTGCATAGTATTCCATAGTGTATATATATCACAGCTTTTTTATACATTCATCTACTGATTGAGCACTTGCCAGAAAAAGACAAATATCATATGGTCTCATTTATGTAGAATCTAATGAACAAAATAAACTGATGAACAAAATAAACTGATGAGCAAAATAGGTCCAGAGACATGGAAGCAAGGAACAGACTGACAAATTTCAGAAGGAAGGGGCAGGGGGCCTGAAAGAGATTAATCAAAGAACTTATGTGCATATATGCATAGTCCATGGACACAGACAATAGCATGGTAAAGGCCTGGGGTGAGGTGGGAACCAGGTGAAGAGGGATAATGGGAGGAAAAATGGGTGACATCTGTAATAGAGAGGGGCAATGGGGGAAAATGGGTGACATCTGTAATACTTTCAACAATAAAAATAAATTTTAAAAAATCTAATGTGATGACCTCTGTGTTTCAATGATGCTGTAGCTACTGTGGTTCCTGATGTGCTGGATTGTGTCTGCCATCGCATACCATCACTTCTAATTGTCCTGCTTTGTATATGTTTGGTTGTTCAATTTTTTGTCTTCTTTGGAATGCTTTTTGTCTCATTCCATGTTTTTCCCTCTTCTAGTTTGGATATTGTATGCTCTATTTCAGATGCTTTTGGTGGCTACATAACTAAATTTTTGTTTGCAGTCACTTGTACAAAAGTTAAAACATGTTCTTGGTCACAGAGACTCAGTACATGTTGCTAGGGCAGCTGTTTGTGTCAGAGCTGACCTTTCTGAATTACTGCTCTTATTTCATTTTTCTCCTTCGAGGATCTCCATACCTTCTTTCCAACTCAAACACGAATTAAAAAGTATTCTTTTAAATATTTTCCAGCATGTGTGGCAATATAATTTTTCAGGATATTTAGTCCTCAGCATGAACTTGTTTGTAAATTTATTTTTTGTTTTTTTTCCTTTGTATTTTCTTAAGTGGATTTGATTTGGTTGTTCTCACAATAAATACTAATTCATGGACTCCCTCTATGCTTAAAGTTTATTTCTGTTTCTTTGATTTGAGGTATTTTCTTACTTCTACTCCTTAATAATTATTTTCTTTAATACAAGTTTTAAGATTTTCAGTGCTATTTTGTATGGTTACTTTTTAAATATTAGATACCCACAGTTCTTTTTTACTGTGCTATGCTTTTTTAATGTAATGTATCCAATAACTTCAATAAATTGATCAAGTATTCTTGCATTTATCAAATAACATATCACTATATCCTTCTATAAACTGAAATTAACTAGTCTTTAAGTTGAAAAGGTTTCAGATTCTAAAGTACTTTATGTGCCTTTATTATGGGAATTAACTAGGAAAAAAGTGGGCGAAGCAGGAAAGGTATTTCAGAATTTTAAAAGTAATCAGTAAATTTCTGCTCAAAAGCTATTGATGTCAAAAGGAAAACATAATGAAATCCCAGTACTTGAAGTGCAGTGCTTGGACTTAACTTACTTGGTTCTGTTTCCAGGGAGTGCCAGTTCCCCACAGCTATGTTAGATGTGGAGGGTCAAGCTAACTGCCTTAGTGAACAAGAGCATGTGTGTGCTCTGTGTCCTAGGGGCTTAATCACAAGGAACAACAACAGCCTGTAATTATTGGAATCCAGAGTCTACTCACACCCAGCAAACGAGCTCTGATACACAGATGCATTTGATTAGCCACTTCCCAGGAGCTTCTCTTTTGGTGTAATAGCCAATGACTGTTGGCTAGGCCTAGGATGACTCTCCGTTCTCATTTACAAAACTAAGGCATCCTTTCACTGGAGAGTCACTGGATATCCTAATGTTCTATACAGAACAGCTAATGGTTTCTACTTGTAATGATTTAAGTTTGAGGGATTTGAACCAATGTGGAGGGGAGGGAACTTGAATCATATTAACTGTAAATGTGGGACATGTAATAATCTGAATATTTACAAGGTGTGGTTTAGAACATTTAATGTGACTTGGAAGAGCCACCAAGTTAAAATATAATTTGCATATTTTATCAAATACTTGAAGTAAAATACACAGTTTCTAGGAAGAGGGGGTGAAGGAAGATACGTTGTAGAACACAGATTGCCTAGCAACATAGTTTAAAAGGTCTTTCCCCTCGAGTATAAATCATCCTATTTAATAAAGAGCTAATATGCTAATTAGACCAAACAGCAGAACAAGCATCCAGAAGACCTTCCAAAGGAACCGGGGCTGCGAGGGCAGGTGAGGCTTCGAGGGCCAAGCCCCTTGCACGAATTTGCATTGGGCCTCTAGAACATACAGAATGGATGATGGAATCAATTTACTGTGACACTTTTGAAAGATAGTCATCAGTATTAAATTTAGAGTAAGATAGAAAATGCCAGAGAACATCATATATAGTTATTAGGCTGAGTATTTTGCATAACTTTTGCTTCGGTTATATACACACAGGAGTGGAAGGTGCTGAGACCTAGTTTAAATACTTTGAAAGCCACCTGTCTAAAAGAGGCAGAGGCATGGAGCGGGTACATGGATTCCACTGTTGGGAACAAATAGTGATTCTATAGGGCCTACTTACATCTGTGCAGTTCAGTGCAGGGAAAATTGGGACTAATAGAATACATGCTAATACATTTCTTACCTTTGTAGCTATGGGGAAGTTGCTTTGTATGTTTTGCTTTAGCTCAAATAGCTATGAGTCTATTCTGTTTGGGGGGAAAATTTTTTGTCTTCCATCATTTATTTAGTTTGCTACCATTCTCTCTTTTGCCAGGAGATTGCATCAACAATTTGAAAGCTATAAGGAACAAGTGAGAAAAATAGGGGAAGAAGCACGGCGTTACCAGGGCGAGCACAAAGACGACGCTCCGACTTGTGGCATCTGTCACAAAACAAAGTTTGCTGATGGGTGCGGCCACCTCTGCTCCTACTGCCGCACCAAATTCTGCGCCCGCTGCGGAGGCCGCGTGTCTCTGCGATCAAACAGCGTGAGTATTCTGGGGGCACGAGAGAAATGTTGAATGTGGATACCAATCTGTACACTTCCCAAGCATAAATAACGCATGCGTGTTAGAGAGCAAACACGTGCATAAATGTACACATGAGTATGCCGCTCCCCATTTCTTTTTTTTTTTTCTTCATAAGATTCATAGTAGTGTAGTAGTGGTGAAAATAATTCATAAAAAGATAGTTTCTATATGTTGTATCTTTTTAAAAAATATGTTTTTATTTAGTTCAGAGAGGAAGGGAGAGGGAGAGAGAATCATAGATCAGCTGTCTCCTGCTTGCCCCCTGCTGGGGATCGAGCCGCAACCCCAGTCACGTGCCCTTGACCAGAATCCAACCTAGGACCCTTTAGTCCGCAGGCCGATGCTCTATCCACCAAGCCAAACCGGCCAGGACTATATGTTTTATATTAATAAATTATTCCTATTCAGAATCAACTGATTTATCTTTAAAAGTAAATTTATTTTCTGAAGAATGCAGTAAACGTATAGTATCATGAGTTGTAAAACTTGAAAGTTATGGCCAGTTCTTGTAAAAAACAAAACAAAACCCTCCTTTAGTTTCTGCTACATTGGTTTCAGATTGAATGAAGGTAAAATGCAAAGTAAACTGTGTGACATTAAATGTAATGTAATTTCATATGTTAAAGAAATACAGTGCTTGTTTTATCTCATGGAAATTATTCAAACTTTTAAAGAGTATGTTAAAGCATTTTTAATGTGCTTTTAAAAAACTTATTTGTTCTCTCTGATATATATTTTCACTTGATGCAGTTTCCTTAGTTGCCTTATATAACAGCTACTCTTCCATTATGCCAGTACTTTAAATATATTCAAAATTTTGAGGCAATAAGATGCTAATATAAGGGATTTAATATTATAATTTGTGAAATACTAGATTAATTATAATAAGTATTTAGTTTAGAACACATTTTAATGTTGTACTTTATTACATTCCAAATGTTAGTACAGTAGAATTATTTATAGGGATGTCTGTATGAGTTTTCTTTGACACAGACCTTCAATGTAATGTAGAAGTTAAGATTATCACAGACAATAGTGTGGTGAAGGCCTGGAGGGGGGTGGTTTTAAGGGGTCAATAGGAGGAAAAGGGGGACATCTGTAATACTTTCAATAAAAAGATAAAATTTAAAGAAGGTTATCATATACCTAAATAATTCCCATTGCTAGTTTAAAGAATTTCATGTATTATCTAATCATGTATAGACTTTAACTTAATACAAAGTTATATTTAAAAATAACAGGAGTGCTTTAGGCACTCTTGATATCTTCCTAATTTGGAAAATCACTGTTAAAATTACACTGAACATCCCAATGAGCATTATATTTTTTGGGAGTGTATTTGAGTAGTAGGTAGAATTAAGGCATTCAGTAAAATAGATATTATACTTTAATGTGAGCCTACTATTATCTTTGTGGCCTTGGAAAGATAATTCAAATAAAATAGTTAAAATTAGGTCTTCATGAAATGCATATTTTTATGCTTTATTCTTATAGCCACATAAGTTTTCTTTTTTACTTCTAAAAGTTGTATGCCACCTTAAAGACTTTCTAGCACAACCTTGGGTTAAAATATTGTCTGGCACATAAAAAGTGTGCAAGACCTATTTGTTAATTTTCCCTTATTTAGTATTCTTAAACATACTGCTTTGGAATGAATTCTCACAAACCAGACCTGAGAATGATATTTTAGGGGGTAAATCAGCTGAGTGTTAATGCTGGCTGAATGTGTTTTACTTCTCATTGTAAGTCTGAGGCAAACTATTATAAATATAGTTAATCTTCAATATATTAAAATATTAGGGTTAAACTCATGTTTTAAAAAGGAAAGGTGTTTAAAGAAAATTGAGCTAAGAGAAATACTTTGGAGTAGACACTCTCTCCTAATGTAGTTCATCCATCTTTACTAAACCCAATCTAATTTTGGAATAAAATATCCAAAAGAACAAAATTAAAAAAAAAATAACACACACAATTTAAACTATTTAATTTTGAACATAAGACAAAAAGTGAAAACCATTATTTTTTGTATGATAGTTAACTGTTGAAATGTGTGTTACAAATAAATATTGCTTGTGGAATAATTTATGGTTAAAATAAAGTATTTTTTTACTTATTACAAACATTTCCCATTCTTAGATTTTTTCAATTTGTAACTATAAACATTTTAATACAAATTTAATAAAATCATTCACACATTTTAATGTATCTTTTAATAATAGGTAGACTATGCTAGTAAATTAAGCTTTCTTTCTGAGGAACATTTTAAATGTATGTTTCATAATCCAATTTCTAAAAATTTTAGAAATTATAGTGCCCAACTTTTGTATCTAGCATATAGCAGGTTCCATATACATGCATTTTCAATGAAAGATTGAACAATGACTATTTGGAGAGAAGAGTAAACATTTAATTTTCAATGTACTTGCATTTTAACACTCAAGAGTGACATATAATTGTTTTTCTTAAAAATCTATTTATTAATATATGCCTTATTTTTGTTTTTCTCTTCCTCTCTTTCTTCTTTCTTTACTCTGCTTCCTTGGATGCTTTCCCAAAGGAGGACAAAGTGGTTAGAATCCATGATTTCTTTTCTATCATTTGTTATATAATGTTGTGAACTTTATTAAGTGAATGTTTCACCTAGTATTGTTAATCACTATATTTCACAAAGAAATTATATGCTAGAAAGAGCTCATTCCCGGTTCTCATGGGAAAAATAATAAAATGAATATCTAGGAACATTACAGAGTTTGTATTACTAGGTAAAGTTTGGGTAGTTTCCGTTCATGGGAATGGTGATATTTAATATAATTTAAACCATTATGAACTTATATGTCCTCTTAGCTCTCTGAGTTTTGATGATGTCAGGAGCAATACAGTCTAAGGGACTTGACCTCTCTCAACACTCAGTAGATGCAGAGGTAGATCATTTGACACTTTACTGCAAAGGAAAGGAATGAACTGACTTAGGGAAGAGAATGGATGTAATTTAAATCAAGAGTTCAAAAAAGTGATTTTTCTATAGAACACAAGTAGCAGAGTTGTCATATTAAACCACATTTTATACCATTTTCTTCTCCTTCGTGCATAGAAATCACACCCTAGGGGAGTAAAAGGTAACTTTGAGCTCTTATCTGCTGTAGAAACCACAGAGGCTGTGCTCAGGAAGATAGGGTCCAAGTGGAACCGTCAGCCAGCCTGTCCTTTGAGTGTACATGATACACTTTCATTTGCTGTAAATTACAATTTCTCCATAGCTCATTGATTTCCCAATATGAGACTGAGACAGTGAGTATTTGGGGTTCAATATATCAACTCAGCTGCCTTTGTTGTTCAACTGTTTTCAAGTTTAAATGATGTACTGCTGTGCATAAGTAGCAAGCATGACATTAAGTTGAACATTAAGTGTGTTTTAAAATTTGATGCTAGTTTATGTTCAGCAGTGTTTTTCTGTGAAAAAGAAATCAGATTGAAAATTATCTAGTTTGTTTTCACTAAATGTGTTTGTCTTTACCAATAGTGGTACATGAGATGATTTGGGGGGCTTTTATTTTAACATAAAATATACTGTATTAGAAAAATATAATTAGAATGTCATATCTTTGGTGTCATGAATATTATTATTTTGGATGAGTCCACTTCAAAAATAGATAATTTTTAATTCCTTTGACTAGTAAAAGTTTAAGTAAATAATGCTGCTGCTCTTATGTGCACTTGGTGTTAAGACTTCAGCTATTCTTGCAGGGCTGGCCCGACTCCTTGTCCCTTTGACAACACTTCCCATAATGGTAGGTTATTTGTGCTTGTTATGGTCACTGACATTGCAATGAGAGTTTAAGTGGACTTTGTGGTTTTCAGGCTAAAAATAGGGAGGAAATACCTGTAAAATACCATCACTTTCAGTTATTTTCTTCTCTTGATTAGTATGCATATATCAACCATTTATTTTTAAGTAGTTTGTCATATGTCATAATTTTATTAAAAGGCTTTTAGCCTCTTGAGGTTGTTTAATGAGTTATCTTTCTCATCCAAGAACACTGAAGCCAGCTCTTGTCTTACCTGTGTTAAGGAAAATAACTGAGTATTATAAACAAATTACTCGATGGGTGATTCTTTCCCTATTTCTCTGAGCTCTTTCATTTCTGGTAGAGAAATTATAATTTACAGGGGTGTGTGTGTGTGTGTGTGTGTGTGTGTGTGTGTGTGTTGGTATGGGTAGAAAGGGAAGAAAATGACACTTTTCTAAAGCAATCTCCTTCTTGATCAATATAAGATGAATGAATTCTACTTAGTTTTAAATTGCTGAATAATTGTGACTACAATACTAGTGTATATGGTCTGATCTAAGCATAGCTAACATAATTCTTCCTTTTATTAACTCCAACAAAAAGTATTATTGATCACAAATTTTGCATCCTGGCAGTGTTTTATTTTAAAACCACCCTTAGCCTGAATCAAATCTAACAATATCTTGGAAGATTGTGTACTTGCATATAAAGAAAGTGGCTCTCATAAAGAATCACCTTGCATTTGACATAGGTAATAGCTTATAATAGAGAATTATTTTATACAAGTGCACACTCTCATAGGTAAAATTATGGTCATTTCCTTCATCCTCCCAGCTGGTTTAAATTGCTTTTGTCTTTTTTACTCTCTATTTGGTGGCAGAATATTGAATTTAGATATCAACTCTTTTGATAACATTAGCACTTTGCTGTTAGTAAACAAACTGAATTGAATCCTCCAAATTCAGTCTTTTACTGATTATGATTATCTTTAGTATTTTTGGGGGGAGGGGGACAGGAATAGGGTGATTGATTTGTGAATACAGCAACTAAAAATGAACTTGCTACATTTCTAAATAATCTTTATTTTCACAAAAAAGTGTCAGGCTTTATAAGATAAGACTATTTTGTAATAAACATCAGCAATACTATGAAAAATAGAACCCCACCTAATTCTCTTATTCTTTCAAAATGTGAAAGATGCACATACCTACCTTTTAAACAAGTGTAAAAGATACATTTTTATATCAAGATAGTAACTAATAAGTTATAATTTTTTAAAACTGACTCCTCATGGCTTTTTAATTGCTGTTTGTTTTTAGAAATCATGTTAACTGATGCATTGATGAAGCAAGTATAGTTTTGTACAAAAAGTTCATAACAGACAAAGTGGGGTGAAATAGGACAGTGGGGAGTTAGTAACTGGACTTTTTTTTAAATCATTAGGTGTTGTTTATGGGATGATCGATTCTTAACAACATAAAGATTTTTACCCTTACAGACTTTTCTCTTAAATACCAAATTTATGATTTTTTAAAATCTCTTATTAGGGTTAGATAAAAAGAAGCAAGTCAGTAGAATAATAACCATTTAAAAAAATGGTTTGAATGATTGCATTAAATATTTATTCTTATTATAAAAAATCTTCTCAGAGTTACCCATATTTAGTCCATGGCATGATGAAGTATGTGACCATAGTTTTCAAACTTGATTATTTTGAGAAAAGCATCTGTAAAAGTTTGCCTGGACCCACTTTCATGTTCTCTTTTTATTTTTCTAGATGATTTGACAATGATTTCTCTGCAAAAATGTTCTATTAAAGAGTCTTTCCAGAAATATAATATAGGCCTAAATAGGGAAGTTTATAACTATAGATAAAAATATCAATAAATAAATGTTAGGGTGGATCAAGGGGAGAACTTTCTCTAAGTAATTTAATAGGTTAGTTTTCTCAAGGTGTCTCTTCTCATTTTGTTGTGCTTGTCATAGAGAGTAGCAAAACATCAAACTGTAAAAACTTTTATGTTGGGTAATTCAGAAAGTTGTAAATTTTTTATTCCATATCTGTTTTAGGAATTTGCTTTATTGTTTTTAAGGGCATGGAATTTTAATTTCTTACATGTAGCATTACTATTCTGGAAATGTTTGCTAATATTCAGTAATCATTAGGAAGTTTATGGTTCTTGTTTTGCCCCCCAACCTGAAATCATTGTTTAATACACTTTAAAAAATTGTTTCTGGAAATTACAATTTCACAAGCCAGTGTTAAACACGGATGCATAGCACTAAGGGAGTTGTGGCAGGGTGTAGAAATGTAACCTCTTCTAGTATAAGGGAGCTTTCACAAAGCAACAGGTGAAACCATGGTAAAAGCCCTAGTTTTGTGAACATCTCTTCTTTATATACCAAGGAGTAAGGCTGCAGGTCATATAATAGCTCTGTGGTTAACATTTTGAGGAACTGATGAAGTGTTTTCCCAATCAGCTGAACAGCAATGTTTGAAGGTTCCCATTTCTCCACATTCTTGTCAACACTTGTCTGCCTCCCCCCGCCCCGCCCCATAAAGATCATGTTCCATGTGAAATAAAATGATATCTCATTGTGTTTTTCATAAAGCTGATTTTAAGCCAAAGTTCGATATTTCCAAGGATCCCCTGTGATTGTGTGGACTTAGGTTCTTGAATAAAAATGTTTCTAAGTCAGCAATTTCTTGAGAATAGATTTTTCTTAAAGGACAAACATCTTCAAAGTATAAGTTCAGCTTCTTTCTTCTCTCTGGATTCTTTATTTTCCTTACATTAGAATTATGTTAGTACTGATTAATCTACATAAATCATTCAGAACAGGAGCTCTGTTAAATTTAAGATACCTTGGAATCTAATATCTGGCTAGACTAGCTATCTCTAGGGCAGTGGTCGGCAAACTTATTAGTCAACAGAGCCAAATATCAACAGTACAACCATTGAAATTTCTTTTGAGAGCCAAAAACCGACTTCTGTGCATGGGCCACAAAGTTTCAATCGCACTGTACGTGCGCCCGCATGTGGTATTTTGTAGAAGAGCCACACTCCAGGGGCCAAAGAGCCACATGTGGCTCGCAAGCCGCAGTTTGCTGACTACGGCCCTAGGGTGCACACAAATTAAGAGATTTTTTTTTTTTTATTGCCAGTTGAAGAGACTATTTTATACATGCAGAGAGAAGGTGCAGGTTCATTTTGCCATTCAGGTATAGGTCTGAAATTAACACAGAAACTCTAGCCCAGACTTTAAAGGTATTTTCTTCTTTCAGTGTGCATGGGACATTTTCTTGAGGGATGTGAGCTTTTATTAGCATGCAAACAAATAGACAGGCATAAAGACCAACAACCAGATTTTCTGATTTCTGTGGTCTAACTTTCAATATATCTTTGATGCCTGCCATCCAATAGATTTCATTATATATAGATTCCCTATTATTGCTGCCACTAGTGGGGACTAGATTATTAGTCATGAGCAAAGCCTATTTTCTCTGATAGTAGAATAGCCACTCCAACTCTCTTATGGTTGCTGTTTCCATAGTATGACCTTTTCTATTCTTTTAATTTCATTCTATTTTTATCTTTGAATATAAAGTGTGTCCCATATAAACAGTACATATTTAGATTTTTTTAAAAAAAATCCATCCTGACAATATTTGCCTGTTGATTGAATTTTAATCCACTCCTATTTATTATTATTGATATGATTGTATTTATGTCTCCCATTTTATTTTTGGGTGTTTTTTTTTGGTACCTGAGTTCCTATTTTACTGCTTTCTTTTTTCACTAAATAAGTATTTTCTAGTCATGTTTTAATTATTTCAGGGATTTTTTTATAGTATTTTTGAGTACTTTTTCTTAGTGGCTCTAGGGTTTCCAGTACACATCTTAATTTATCAGAATCTACTTTATATTTACACTACCTTAATTCCAGTTAAACATATAAATGTTAACTCTATAGAGCTTTATTCACCCTTTTCCCTTTTCTGTACTATTATTGTTATTTGCTTTATATCTATATATGTTATAAATCCAACAAGGCATTATTATGATTATTACTTTGTATAATTTTATGTTTTTGAAAGAAAATAAGAGAAGAAATAAGAGCAAGTATATATGTATAAGATCTGTTATATTAACATTCTTAGTTACAATTTTTTGTTTTCCTCATTTCTACTTGTGAATTCAAGTTACCATCTGGTATCACTTCCTTACTGCAATACAAATTGCTTTGTTATTGTTTTTTTCATCTGAATTCATACTACTGTCTAGTGTCACTTTCAGCCTTAAGGACTTCGTTTGGTATTTCTTTGTCCTTTTTTCAAGTTTTAGTCAACTCTATTTATTTATTTATTTTTTTCCTTTCCAGTGAATTTATTAGGATAACACTGGTTAACAAAATCATACCAGGTGCACTATTCCAAATCATCTGTATACTGATTGTGTGTTCACCACCACAAGTCCTTTGGTGTATCTCTTTAAGATGAGTCTTCTAGCAATGAATTCTATCAGCTTTTGTTTATCTAGAATGTCATTATTTCATCTTCCTTTTTGGAAGATAGTTTTTCTGGGTATAAGATTCTTATTTGACAGGCTTTCCCCCTTCTTTTAGCACTTTGAATATATTATCCCATAGCCTCTGACTTCCAATGTTTTTTTAAGTCAGTTATTAATCTTATTAAGATTCTCTTACACATGATGAGTTTATTTTCTCTTGCTGCTTTTAAGAATTTTTCTTTGCCTGTTGCTTTCAACATTTACTATGATGTTTATGTGTCTGGGTATGTATTTCAATGAATTCCTATTACATTCCTTGAGTTGCTTGGATATATTATGTTTTCCATCAAATTTAGGAAGTTTTCAGCCCTTATTACTTAGACTTTTTTTTTTTTTTGGTCTGTTTCTTTCCTTATTATGGCAAGTATTATTACACATGTTAGTGGCACACATTTCTCTTAGGCTGTTTATTTTCTTCATCATTTATCCTCTTTACATCAGATTGCATAGCCATTATTGATCTATCTTTATATTCATGATTTTTTTTCTCTGCCAGTTCAAATGTACAATTAAAGCTCTCTAGTCAAATTTTCATTTCGACTTTTGTACTTTTCAACACTATAATCATTTTTATTTTAAAAATGATTTATTTCTCTCTATTTTTATATGATGAAACATTATTGTCATAACTTCCTTTATTTTTTTAGCATGGTACTTTCAAATTAGTGGTTAGTGCCATATAAATAAGCGCTTTATTCAAGACTTTTTTTTTATATAATTTTACACTTTGCCCTAAGACATGTGAAAAGACACAAAATAATGTAATATTTTGTGTTTTTTAATAGTTGGAATATTTAATGAAATATTACTATACCAAACATCAAATGAATAATTGAAGTAATTGTCTTTAATTCACCTTGAAATTATTTTGAAAAGAAAATGTTTAGATTATGTAAACCCATTGTTTAACTGCATCTGTCACACTGGTGAAGTAAGGTATAGTGATAGAGAAAATGAGTGCTTTAGAATTTGACTTGGCACAATTTAGTAAGTACAGATGAAACAAAAATATACTTTTATAATTTACTTTTAAGTAGATCAGCATTGTTTAAATGTTTTGCAAAGTAATTTCCAACTTAGGTTATTTCATGGAATTGTATCCACACTGAAAGTTAGTTTATGTATTTCAGGCAAAGTTCTTTTTTGGTAGAGATTAAAAGTATGTCCTGAGAAGTTTAGAGATTTTCTAGACATTAAAAGGTTGACAGGATGCAGTTGAAAATCCAGAGTGCCTGTCTCAGAACTTGTGACATTTAAAATAAGATCATGTGATTAATTAATTTTTTCCAAGATCAATTCTCATGTTATAAACAATAGAGACTGTTTTAAAGAAATATTAAATCTCATTTTATTTGTGGACATCTTTTAATTCCTCTGCTTTGCTCGATTACTTGGATGACATGGACTATATTTTATTTTTTCTTGCTGATTTGCTCAGCATTTATCACAATGCTGCAAATACAGTCAGCACTTTATGAACTTTGAATGAACGAATGAATGAATGAATGGCACTTCTCTGTACCTTTTATTCCTCGATTAAGTTTTTTTAAATTCTTATGTTTAAAGCTCTAAAATACAATTTTGCATTTTAGCATATCTTCTTTCTTAGTTATTGTGTAACGTTGTCTCATTGAACCAGGGACCTTCGGCTTTATCTTTTCCACATGGTTCAGATTACATGGTGTTAGAGAGATATTTGGTCCCTGTTTTTCCTCACACAAGACTCTGGAAGATACTTGAGTTGAGAATACTAAGGAGGCTTCCCCAAAGCTATTCTGCTTAACCAAGTCCAGATATGAACCAACCTCAGTAGTGAATGGTGCATTCATGAAAAATGGGAGCAAATAGATTTTAATGTTTGGAGTATTCATTCATTCAATATGTGTAAGCAATCTCCTTTCCATTTCATGAATGCTTAAGGTATGATTAATACACTTCTTGGTTGGTTTTTATTATTAACTGAAATGAATTAATTTACTTCCATTTATATTTTTTATAAGCACATGAGTTTGATTGAAAGTCAAAGACTTATAGGCACTGAGTTTTATTAGTCATACAAAAAATAGATAACATGTTATTGACATAGCATGGTATTATTAGAAACTGATTTCACTTGTTCTTTCAATTCACTCTTTTATAAGAAGCAGCGTATTTTTAGAAATATATGACCCAAATACATAATGCATTGTATTTTTGCCATCATTTATAAGCAAATTAAAATAGAAAACACCAAGCTGCATTTACAAAGTAAGTATATTTGTTACAAACATTTGGGATTGTATTTTTACAGATTTTTCAGTACTCTATAAGACTGCTTCTCCCCCTTTGATTTTTGTTTAATGCAATAGAAAATATTTGAGTAAAAAATATAATATTATAGTCTAATATAGTATTCTTCTGTAGAAAGTTATTGCATGTTTTTGTGATTTATAAGTGCTTTTTGTATTATTTCATTTTAATTTATTTCAGAAAGCTAAATCTGTGTAATTAATTCTTTTACTTGAGTAGTTGGCTATAGAAAATACTCCTTATTCAACTGTGTGGTTATAATAATTTAATGTATAGTCTACAAATGCAAATAACTTTCTATCAGTTTAGTTGGAAGATCATTTATATATTTAATTGCTTGTAATAAGATGCTTTCTTATGAACCAGATTTTTTAAATATACATTTTTTATTTATTTTTAGAGGGAGAGGGAAAGAGAGAAACATCAATGTGAAAGCGAGACCGTGATCAGCTGCCCCCTGTATGCCCCCTACCAGGGATTGAGCCCACCACCCAGGCATGTGCCCTGACTGGGAATCAAACCAGCAACCTTTCAGTGCACTGGACATCACCCAACTAACTGAGCCACACCCACCAGGGCTGAACTCAATTTTTTTGTTTGCATTCACAGAAATCATTAAAAATTATATTATTATTTTTAAATATATTTTATTGATTTCAGAGAGGAAGGGGGAGGGACAGAGAGAAAGAAACTCAATGAAGAGAGAGAATCATTGCTTGGTTTTCTTCTGCGTGCCCCCCACTGGGGATTGAGCCCACAATCCGGGCATGTACCCTGACCGAGAATCCAGCCATGACCTACTGGTTCATGGGTCAATGCTCAACCACTGAGCTACACTGGCCAGGCCAGAGGTATTCCTATGTATACACTACCAAAGCATCGTAAGGGCCTCTCCAGTTTTCAAGTCCATGTCAGCGACCACAGAGACTATTGGGAGGTTCTATCCCATACTTAGAGCATGGAAATCTTTGATGAAGCAGGTGTTCTGTGCCTCTGGTCCAGCTTTTAGGGAAATAAAATAAAACAAAGTCTCCTCTCAATGTAGAAAACTTCTCCACAAAGGTGGATGAGAAAGAAAACAGTTTTATTATTGAGTAAACATTAAACCAAAATGTGATGCACATTATAGGAAATTCACTAAGAGATGGACAGAAATAAATCTCACCCTTTTATACAGCCAGGCAGGTACAACCTGTGTCTTCAAGATAAATAGTAACTAGTCTTCAAATTGGAGGACTTGATAGCATCTTTTGTCACACACAGTTCATCCTTTCCTAAATTCATCTGGTAAATGGGGTGACCGGAAGAGTTGGCTAATTGGCATTATCCCAAGGTAAATTAACTTCTTACACCTTTATGACCAGAGGTTGTTTTGTTACTTGGAGGGAGGTACCTGAAGAAGTTAGCCTCCTACTTTCCGCAGAAACTGAGAGAACAGGTACTGCTTTGTTTGATGATTCCTTCTCAAAGAGGTGGCTTCATGTCCTTGGGAAAGACATCTCTGGGTCTTAAAGCCACAAGAGACTTACTTAGCTTTTAAATATATTTCAAACAGAGAAAGAACTTATAAGTAAATGCTCTAAGAAAAATGGGATGGAGGAGACTCTATCCTTAGTTTCAACAGGGAGAATTAAGCCTCTTATTTATTTATTCTTTTAAGATTTTATCTTTTTAATTTATCTTTATTGTTGAAAGTATTACCAATGTCTCCTTTCCCATCCTCATTGATCTCTTCTATCTAATCTGCTCCTGCCCCCTCCCTAGGCCTTTTAATTTATTTTTTAAAATTATATTTGCCCTTGCACAGCCTTCCTGAACCCATCTACAGCTCTCCCCTCATGCCTAGGATCCCCAGGGCTGCCAATCTCCAGCTTTTTTAAGACTGGGGAATCTTCCAGGATTCCTCCATACAATCTACAGTGTGCTTCTCTATCTTACACACACACACACACACACACACACACACACACACACACACACCCTTGAGACAAGGAAATAGAAAATAGACTGATTGAATATGGCTATGGAATTTGGGGCCAAAAATCACAGATTAATATCTTAATGAATTATTTTTTCACTATACCACTGCCATTATATTTATTCCTTAACTGTTTCTGAAGTGAACCAACTGACCAGATTATATTAATTACAAGATTTGTGTGTGTGTGTGTGTGTGTGTAAATATTCCTTCCTTCTTTAGCCTTACAATATATGTTATTGGAATCTTAATTTCTTTTGTGAGTATAATGTTCTCTCTTTAATGTTCCCACATTGCCTGACCATTTCATGACATTAAATTAACTCATTAGAGTCTATACCTTAGCATAATTACTGCTCCCATTTCATTACTACTACTGAAAAATTTTACAGATGTTTCCTTCATGTTTGAAGTTTCTCCAGAATTGCTTGCATTATTCTCCATTCACGTTTCTAGGCTCCAGGAAGCCTGTGGATATTTACCTTTCTAGCTCTAAAGTGATCTTTAAGTTAAACTTACCTACAGAAAATTCATATGTGGTTAAAGAACCATGTATGTTGATCTGTTTTTATAAGATACTAGAGTCCCGGTGCATGAAATACAAGCACGGGTAGGGTCCCTAGGCCTGGCCAGCAATCAGTACTGATTGGGGCCTCCCAGCTGCTGGCTGGGGCCTTCCTTCCAGCTGCAGGCTGGGGCCTTCCTTCATTCTGCACTGCCTCCTGGTGGTCAGCACACTTCATAGCAAGCGGTCAAACTCCAGGTCTAACTCCCAAGAGGACAATTTGCATATTAGCCTTTTATTATATAGGATTATCTCTGAAGTATTAGAGTATTCCATAATTCCCTCAGTAACATGTGAATCTGTGTTCAAAATGGCCTATTAGTTCCATATGTAATAGAGCCGGTAACTTTAACTGGTTGTAAGAAAAGACGATCTTTTGGTGATGGTAACAGTGACATGGGAGTTGGGTCATCTTTGTTTGAATTGCAGCCCTATGTCCTGGGAAAAAGTCACAGCTTCTCTGGACTTAGTTTTTTACTTAAAAAATGGAAGTAATATTCTTACCAACTGCTTAGAGATATTGAATAGATAAAAGAGTAAGAAATTTCTGGTATTGGAAAACTACGTAAGTATAAGTCTTTTATTTATTATTTTTTGCATTTTAAGTAGAATAGAAAGAACTAGGTGACTATTCAAGCATTAATGCAGTTGGACCCTAATTTGGCTGTTTTTCTCTTAAAACCAATTACACTATATTTCTTTTACTCATTGCAAATTGATAAAAATGGATAGTTAATCTCTGTTAGCTTCTACTATCTGAGATAAAATGGTAACTGCATTCAACCATTACTTTATGGCTGCATATCCAGATAGCCTCAAAAAGCATCCAGGAATTGTAATAAGCAAAATGTGGCCTGAATCTTCATGCTCCCAAACTAGATTGTTACTCATGATTCCTGTTCACATATTTCATATTCCTATTCACTCTTCTATGGTTTCTCCTTTACATGTATTCTCTTCTACCCATTATTTCAGGAGGAGATCATTTTGAGTCTTGCAAAATAATCAGAATTAAAAACTTTTTCAACCAGTTGATTTCAATTATTAGCAATTTCTCAGATCTTTTTGTTATTCGTTTCTTGCATGTGCTATTTGTGGTAGCCAAACTCTGTGACTAGGTGATTAGTTCAGAAACTTTATTATTTAATATGCTTGAATGACATTTACTCTTATGTTGTATATACCATTCCCAGCTACTTTTCCCCTAAATTTATTATTTTGCACACCAGCTTTATTTTTTCGAGAAAAGCATATTTTACTTTATTGATATATTCATTCCTTTGCTGTGAAGTCTGATTATTTTTAGGTCAATATTTTATCAATGCTACTGTAATCCACATCCATTTTTTAAGTAAAATATTAAGGTAGAGCCTGATTATGGAAGTAGGTCATAATGATGGATAATCTGCTTAGAGACATGTGTTTTGAGAATATTTTGCAGTTTGATCCACTAAATTCTCTTACAGTAACATCAACATGATTCTATTACTGTACATTTTTATCTTAGTGCTTTTATTATTTTATTATTTATTCTTCCACAAATAGCACATTGTTTTAAACATATTTTGGGGCACATATCTTATACCATTTATCTTATAATGGCAAAATTGTATCCTACAGAGTATTTGGGAAGTTGTATAAAAGGAGAAAGGATTGAAATTTTTATATTTCTTGAGGAAAATACTCTAAGGCAATGGAATAGAATATTTAAAGCTCATTTTTATAAATAAAAAGCAGGCCAGATTTCTTTTCAAAGCAAGTAAATTGACAAAAAATTTTTTTTAAATAACCATAAGGGGATCCCCAACATATGAAAATTTTCTCATTGTTATTTCTAAGAAATTTGATTGTTTAGAAAGCACAAAGTTAGGAAGGAGAGGCTGTGCTAAGAAAGAAATGGGAATTGATTAATTTAGTTTCTCAGACATTGATTCATTACTTATGGTGTTTTTAATATATATTTTAGTCTGTTGCTTTCTTTTAGTGGAGGAAGACCTATCCCCAACATCTGTTGATAATACATATTGTGATTAGCATGAAGTTGTCAGTCTTTTTGCTCAAAAATCAAGGGAGTTAGAATCTACCTATACTAAAAGACTTATACTTGTGTAGTTTTCCAGTACCAGAAATTTCTTACTCTTTTATCTATTCAATATCTCTGAGCAGTTGGTAACAATATTACTTCCATTTTTTAAGTAAAAAACTAAGTCCAGAGAAGCTGTGACTTTTTCCCAGGCAGAGTGGAAAGTGGCCCAGTTTCTCCATGAAGATAAAATAGGAGGAGGAAGGCCTAAATGTGACCAAATTAGCATTTGT
The DNA here is from genome assembly GCA_026230045.1 of Corynorhinus townsendii. Lineage (NCBI taxonomy): Eukaryota > Metazoa > Chordata > Mammalia > Chiroptera > Vespertilionidae > Corynorhinus > Corynorhinus townsendii. The sequence goes on along the minus strand of JAPDVU010000004.1, from coordinate 67,229,920 downwards.
GACAGCAGTAATATCAGAATAAGAATTAATTTGAAAAACATATCATTTGAAAATTTCAACAATTGTGGAGGCAGACATTTTTGAAGGTGGTGTTTATTGAGCACATAATGTTGTTGCAGTCAGTGTTCTCTGCTGTGCACAGGTGTATGTGTTTGTATCATACATCCATGTATTTTATTTAATCATGTGGACCACTTTATTATTATCTCCATGTGACAGATGAGGAAACTGAGTCACAGCACAATTACTCAAGATCATGCTTGCCAAAACCGGTTTGGCTCAGTGGATAGAGCGTCGGCCTGCAGACTGAAGGGTCCCAGGTTCGATTCCGGTCAAGGGCATGTACCTGGGTTGCGGGCACATCCCCAGTGGGGGGCGTGCAGGAGGCAGCTGATCGATGTTTCTCTCTCATCGATGTTTCTGACACTCTCTCTCTCTCTCTCTCTCTTCTTCTCTGTAAAAAATCAATAAAATATATTTAAAAAAAAAAAAAAAGATCATGCTTGACTCACCTCATGTTTCACTTGGAGAAGGCTGTTAGGAAAATCCGGGCAACAAATCACTTGACGTGCTGATGTAAATGCAGATTTCTAGACTCCACCCCCAGAAATTTGAATAGATTTGGAATGGGGCCTAGAAATCTGCATTTCTAATAATTTTTCAGTGATACCTTTCCACAGACCACACTTTGAGTAGCACTGATCCTTGTTGTATACTATGATATTATAGGCTAAACACCAAGTATGGTTTAGTGATATAGTAACATCCCATTTATCGAAAATTCAACCTTCTATCAACTTCACACTCTGAAAAACAAGTAAGGTAGGCAAAAAGATGGTGTGAAATTTCATAAATAATTTAACCATGTCCAAACAATTAAACCCATACTATCCTACCTAATAAAAGAGTTATATGCAAATTAACCATCACTCTGCTACACCCACAAGCCATGCCCACCAGCCAATCAGGAACAACTATGCAAATTAACCCAACCAAGATGGCTGCGGCCACAGAGCGAGCAGGAGGCTTGGGTTTCTCTGGCAATGGAGGAAGCCAAGCTTTCCACACACCCTGGCAGGCCCATGCCTCCACTCAAGGCTACAAAGTTTCAATTATAGAAGATATATAAATCCCAACAAAAATGGCGGCAGCCACAGAGCTGGAGAGAACAGGAGGCTTGAGTTGCCCCTGGTGATGGAGGGAGCCAAGCTTCTGCAGCCCTGGCCTGCCTTGGCCTCTGCTTAAGGCCACAAAGTTTCAATTATAGAAGATAAATAAATCCCAACAAAAATGGCTGTGGCCATGGAGCAAGCAGGAGGCTTGGCTCAAGGCTACAAAGTTTCAATGATAGAAGATAAATAAATCCCAGATCCCAGGGCCTCCACTTGGGTTGCCGGGGACAATGGCTGGCCTGCAAACCACCACAGGCCCCTCACTCAGGCCACCGCATGCCCTAAGGGAACCCACACTCTGATCCGGGACACCCTTCAGGGCAAAAGAGCTGGCCCCCACCCGTGCACCAGGCCTCTATCCTATCTAATAAAAGAGTAATATGCAAATTGACCATCACTTCAACATGCAAGATGGCTGTCCCCATGTAGTCAAAGATGGCTGCTTCTATGTGGACACAAGATGGCCACCACAAGATGGCCTGCAAGGGAGGGCAGTTGTGGGCAATCAGGCCAGCAGGGGAAGGCAGTTGGGAGGGACCAGGCCTGCAAGGGAGGGCAGTTGGGGGCGATCAAGCCTGCAGGGACAGCAGTTAGGGGTGATCAGGCCAGCAGATGAGGGAAGTTGGGGGCAACTGGGTCTGTAGGGAAGGGCAGTTAGGGGGGACCCAGGCCTGCAGGGGAGAGCAGTTGGGGGGGGGCAGGCCTGCAGGGGAGAGCAGTTAGGGGTGACCAGGCCTGCAGGGGAGGGCAGTTAGGGGCAAATAGGCTGGCAGGGGAGCAGTTAGGCATCAATCAGGCTGGCAGGGGAGTGGTTAGGGGGTGATCAGGCTGGCAGGCAGAATCAGTTAGGGGCAATCAGGAAGTTTCTGATTTCCCCTACCAGGATCAGTCATAAACAGGCAGTTGGACATCCCTAGAGGGGTCCCATATTGGAGAGGGTGCAGGCTGGGCTGAGGGACACCTCCCCCACCCACCCCCCCGTGCATGATTTTAGCGTACCGGGCCTCTAGTTAATTAATAAGAGAGCTTCATGTGCTCTCAGTTTATTCATAGCTCATAACTGGATTTTATTATTAACCTTCAAGTTCATAAAATTGAATTAGAAGAGAAAAAGAACCTACTGCAGTTTAGCAGGTCCCTTGGGAGAAGTATCTGATATTTTCTGTAAACAGCCAAACCAGCAAAACAGACAAAAGAATTTAAAAAACATAGCAGGCTGGACCTATGATGTGCATAGTCCAGCTTGGCTGTGCATCTCAGTTGGACTTGAGTATTTTCCATTCTCACTGGTTGTAGCACAAACAAATATATCTGCTTCTTACAGTGATGGCTCTAGGAGGGAACAAAACATGAATTTAGAATCAAACAGTGGTTTCATATCCAAGCTTCTCTACTTACTGACTGTGGATGACATTCAGCTTTCTACAGCTAAGTTTTCTCATCTGTGAAGCAGTCATAGCAGCTGCCTCCCTAGGTGGAGTAAATAAAACAGGTGGGCAAGTTCCCTAGCAGTATGCCAAGTGTAATAGAGATATAAACTTCTCCTCTGCTATCCTCTAAGGGCATGGAAGATAGAGGGGATTGGATATGTAGTCATTATAGAAGATATATAAATCCCAACAAAAATGGCGGCAGCCACGGAGCTGGAGAGAACAGGAGGCTTGAGTTGCCCCTGGCGGTGGAGGAAGCCAGTTGAAATGGCCAACCTGGATAGCTTCAGGTTGGCTATTTCAAATGTGCCTCAGTTTTCTCATTTGCAAAGTGGAGTTAGTAATATCTTCTTTTCTGGAGTAGTGTAAGAATTATCAATAGTATGTATATAGTGTTTGTATATATTAGGCCTTCAATAAAATGATAAATGTAATGATTCTATTGGTCAACCTGCCAATATTGCAAGTGTGCTATATATTTTGGAAATATTTGTATCTTACCTGACAAAAAATTAAAGTGAAACTAATAAAAACAAAACAAATCCAATAGGCCAATATAATTTATTCATTATGATTCTGGTTGTTTATAATTGAACTTTATATATTAACTAGAGGCCTGATGCACAAAATTTGTGCATGGGGTGTGTGTCCCTCAGCCCAGCCTGCACCCTCTCCAATCTGGCCAGATAGGATTGGGCCTAAATGGGCAGTCGGACATCCCTCAAGGGGTACCAGATTGGATCGGGCCTAAACAGGCAGTCGGACATCCCTCTCACAATCCAGGACTGCTGGCTCCCAACTGCTCGCCTGCCTGCCTTCCTGATTGTCCCTAACCACTTCTGCCTGCCAGCCTGATCATCCCCTAACCACTCCCCTGCCATCCTGATTGATGCCTAACTGCTCCCCTGCTACCCCGATTGCCCCCAACTGCCCTCCCCTGCTAGCCCAGTCCCCCCCAACTGCCCTCCCCTTCAGGCCTGGTCCCCCACAACTTCCCTCCCCTGCCGACCCGGTCACCCCTAACTACCCTCCCTGGCCAGCCTCATTGCCTCTAACTGCTCTCCCCCGCTGGTCTGTTCCCCCACAACTGCCCTCCCCTGCATGCATGGTCCCCCACAACTGCCCTCCACTGCAGGCTTGGTCACCCCTAACTGCCCTCCCCTGCAGGACTGATCTCCTCAAACTGCTCTCCCCTTCAGGCCTGGGTCCCCCCAACTACCCTTCCCTGCAGGCCTGATCACCCCCAACTTCTCCCCTTTGCCAGCTGGGTCACTCCTAACTGCCCTCCCCTGCTGGATTGATTGCCCCCAATTGGTCTCCCTTGCAGGCCTGGTCTCTCCCAACTTCCTTCCCCTGCTGGCCATCTTGTGGCAGCCATCTTGTGTCCACTTTGGGGCAGCCATCTTTGATTACATGGAGGCAGCCATCTTGTATGTTGGAGTGACAGTCAATTAGCATATTACTCTATTATTAGATAAGATAGAGGCCTGGTGCACAGGTGGGGACTGGTTGGTTTGCCCTGAAGGGTGTCCCAGATCAGGGTGGGGGTTCCCTTGGGGCATGGGGCAGCCTGGGCGAGGGGTCTGTGGTGGTTTGCAGGCTAGCCACACCCCCTGGAGACCTAAGCGTAGGCCAGGGCCACTTGGAAGCAGTTATCTGGGATTTATTTATCTTCTATAATTGAAACTTTGTAGCCTTGAGCGGAGGCCAGGGCTGGCCAGGGTGGGTGGGAAGCTTGTCTTCCTCCATCACCAGGGGCAACCCAAGCCTCCTGCTTGCTCCAGCTCCGTGGGGGCTGCCATCTTAATTGGGTTAATTTGCATACTCCCTCTAATTGGCTGGTGGGTGTAGCAGAGTGATAGTCAATTTGTATGTTTCTCTTTTATTAGTGTAGATGTTTAAACCTTATCTTCACATAGAAAAGCAAATATATACTTTAATATTTTGAAATTTCCTTGTGATAATATATGAATATGTTTATATACCTGAATATATCCATATATGTGTACATACAGATTTTAATTTGTCCCACATTCTCAGTATTGCAGATAGCTTTCTATCATTACTCTTAGAGCATTAGCTTACCTGGATAGGTTCTGGGTTGGGAATTTGAGATCTTAAAATTTAATCTTGATATTATGATCCAGAAAAAATATAGTTAAGAGAATGAGCTTAAAAGAGTGTAACAGAATTAAAATCTGGCTTCTCTGCTCATGAGTTTTGTGACTTAGGATAATCTACTTACCCATATTAGAATCAATCCTCATTCATAAAGTGATATAATATTTTCTACTATGTGTGTTTTGGGGATGACTACTAGCATATATACCATGCATAACATGATATACATTATAAATTCCTAGTAAATAATATTGCTGTTTACTTATTTTGTATTTCATTACACATTTGGTAGTGATAATAATAAAATTAGATCACTTACACTTCAATAATTTGGTTCTAAAAATAAATAAAAAATACTAACGTTGTCCTTAGTCTCAAAGACAACACTTTCAATGGGTAGATAAATTAATAAGGGTAAAAAATGTTGTAGATGTTTTGTGTAAGTTAAAACAGGAGAAAGAAAGGGATTGATTAACTCAAATTGGGGAGATCAAGAAAGGCTTTCAAGATCAAGAAAGGCTTTCAAGAACATGTCAGTTTATTTAGTTGAAGTAAAAAGTTTTTGTTTAAATTACAACAATGAATATATAATGCAGAAGAGTGGATCAAAATAGTAAACAGAACACACATACAAACACTACCACAGCTACCCAAATTTTCTTTAAATAAGGGAAAAATTAAAATACAAGCAAATTCAGAACAGAGCTAGCAAGTAAGAAGAGATATGATTAGCTGACCATAACTTTTTAGACTCTTTGAAGATAGAAAGCCCCAAAAACTTAATGAACAAAAGCAAACAATATGCTAGCCCCAAACACAGCAATAAAAATTACTACCAAAATAAAAGCTAGAGAGTAAATTATTATGTTTAGTGATAGCCAATATAAATATAAAAGGAGAAAACTATCAATGCAATTAGTCAAGAAAATCGTTCATAATGTCAAGGACATCTGAGTTCATCTCACCTCTCAGCTCTACCCCTACACATGTACACTTAAGTAAACAAGGCAGTAGCCTAGGTCAGTGGTCGGCAAGCTCATTAGCCAACAGAGCCAAATATCAACCGTACAACGATTGAAATTTCTTTGAAGAGTCAATTTTTTTAAACTTAAACTTCTTCTAACGCCACTTCTTCAAAATAGACTCGCCCAGGCTGGGGTATTTTGTGGAAGAGCCACACTCAAGGGGCCAAAGAGCCGCATGTGACTCACAAGCCGCAGTTTGCCGACCACGGGCCTAGGTGACTAAGTCTCAGGCTAACACTCTAACAACTGAGGACTAGTGGACTGAAGTCAAAGAAAATTGAATTACCTATTTGAGAAAGGTGCTTAGTATAGGTGTCAGGGAATAAGGAAGGAGGAATAATTCCTTAGGGTGGTGATGTTTCCTCTCCTTTCTCAGAATGGTATAAAAAACTTGATAAAACTTACCCAACTGCTATGCAGAAGGTTTTACATGTCTTATATTCTGCGGTGGATATGAATTCCACTTTGCCAATGATATCTTTTTGATAGACTATTCTGTACATTTTCCGCGAATAGATCATTTCTCACTAGTGTTTTCACTCTTAGAGAGCTTAACAAACTATTTGAAACAGTTGTAAAGTTAAACCTTGAATAACACAGCTATGGAATTTGGATTGAGATTCACTGAGAAGTGATATTGTCTAAGGATCTCTACCAGGAGTGATATAAATAAAATGCTAGCCCCTCCCCAGCACCAATGATAGAGAGCAGGTGAGCTGTGCTTGGAGGCCATCTACATGCTGTTAATAGAGAATAGCTCCAAAAGGGCTTCCTATGCTATTAATTTTCATAATTCCCTCTGCCTCAAAAAAGGTTTAAATATACTTCCAAGCTATGAGTATTTAAGTCATTGACTAATAGGCATTATATAAATCATTATTGTTACACTTAGTAAGTTAGAGGCTGTATTTTGAGGCAAAATATCATTAAAACATTATATTTTCCCAAGAATGATAGTGTCGAATGGTTGCCAGTATGCTTAGTATTCAAAAAAGTAAAAAAAAAAAATTCCTTCAAACAAAGGGGAATTAAGAGGGTCCTACTTAATTATTTGTCACTTTGACATTTTATAAAGTTACTTAAACTTTACCATGCAATTTGCATAACCCATGAAAGAGTAAATACTGGCATTCTAAAATTTTAACTAGGCATTTAAGGGTAGTGAAAAATATTCCTTGGTGTTATATTTTAAATATATGTTTTTCAAAATTTAATGTGTTTAGTAGAGCAGTGTTGGCATAAAGGAGGCTGGTGGTAAAAAGGCTAAAGCACTAGACTTGGATTAAAGTGGTCTCTTCTAAGCTCAGTGGAGCTGTTAATCAAATGTGTCATTGGGGGCCAGTGATTTAAATGCAGTTTCCTTTCCTGGGATATGATGGCATTTGAATTAGGTGACCTATAAAATTCTTTCAAGTTCTAACGTTCTGGTAATAAAAAATATTTATTATTTGCATTCGTTTGACAAAAATATTTTATATCATGCTTTCAAATCAATTATGAAATTCTGCATTTGCCTTAGTGGGTCTTAAACTTTTTTGCCTTAGAAGAAATCACTACTTTAATATTTGTAAACTGAGTATGTGAGGGGAAATTAATATAGCCTCCCTCTAAATATCAAGCACTTAAATATCAAGTTGTAACCACTTTGCATGATTATCTCTTTCAGAAAATAAAAGTAGTAAGTTAAGTATCATTGTCCTCAATTTGCAGAGGAGGAAATTTAAGCCTAGAAAGGTAAATTAACTGACTTACTATATTTCACAAAGCAGTAAATCAGATATGCCTAGTAATCGGTATGTTGTTTTTAACAGGTTAGACAGTAAATTCCTCATCTATAATATGACATCTTTCCATTTCCTGACAAAAGTAGATAACCATTTATATGTATTTTAAAAAATCTATCAGAACTTATTTCCAGATCATATACACTAATAAGAAAAATACTGTTTTTTATGAGTGATTGCAGACTTTTTTAGTGTGAAACCTGTGTCAAATAACATTTTTTTCCAATGTATATACAGAAACGCAGTTAATTCCAGCTTAAAATTAAGCAGGAACCATCTTGCAGTGACAGGTGTTTCTGCTATGTAATGATATCATTTCCAAGGTAACTAAACAGAGCATCAGAAAGGAAGGATTATGTTAGCAGGTGTGACATAAACAGCAGGAGAACACTTTACAAAAACTTTATAAAACCTTGAAAATAGATGACAGTTCTGGTAAATATTGCCACCAGCAATAATACATATGGAGTTAGGGAGAGGGGGGAAATGAAGTACATAGTGAAAACTAGGCCAATGTTAATTTATTAGAAATAGAACTTATTCTAAAAGCTTTCTCCATGATACAGTTTTTATTAAGCAAGCTATTTTTTTAAGTACTTTGCTGACTATGATTATGTTAGCTGTGATGTATTGGTTTATGGTGGCTGAACTCATGTCCACATTACAGTGTTAATAGTGATTGTGTTTCTATGTTTTCCTTTTTAATAAAAGGTGTTTCGATTTCTTTCTAGCATGTACAGTCATGAAATGCCCTTGAATATAATGTTTATCTCAAAACTAGGAGTAGAAAGATATATGATTTCTTTTTAGGTATCTGTTTGGCAATGGATTCTTGGAGGAAGAAAGACATTTTAGAAAACTGGGATGTGGAGTTAGTCCTGTTTCAGTAAAATAAGGTATTTCAAAACAGAAAATTATTTAAGCTCATAGTTTTGCAGATTATTAGTTTTAATTGCTTCATGGGATCAAGCATCAAAAAGGGATTCAAAAGCAAAATACTGCTTGACAAAGTCCCAACCAATTGGCTCCGGTGGCCAGTTTCAGAGAGAAGGAAAATTTAATGGAGACAGGAGGCTGCCAACAATGGAATGTATTTTTTCTTCTTCAAAGAAATATCCAGAAATGAAATTGCTGGATTATGTGGCAATTCTATTTTTAGTTTTTTGAGGAACATTTATACCATATTCTAGAGTCACTGCAATAATTTACATTCCCAAAAACAATGCACAAGGATTCCCTTTTCTCCATATCTTTGCCAACACTTATTTCTTCTTTTTGTTTGGAATTTCCCTGATAAATTGTGAATGAGCATCTTTTCATGTACCTGTTGACCATCAGTATGCCTTCTTTGGAAAAATGTCTATCGAAATCATCTGCCAATATTAATCAGATTTTGAAAATTGTATTAGTTCTTTATATATTAGTTCTTTATATATATTGTATTAGTTCTTTATATATTAACCCTTAACAGATATATGATTTGCAAGTATTTTTCCCATTCAGAGGTTGCCTTTCATTTTGTTGATGATTTCCTTTGCTGTGCAAAGCTTTTTAGTTTATAGCCCCACTTATTAATTTTGCTTCTATTGTCTTTGCTTTTGTTGTCAGATTAAAAATAAATCATCACTAAGATTGGTGGCAAGAAACTAACTGCCTTTGTTTTTTCTAAGACTTATGGTTTCAGGTTTTATATTAAGTAGTTAATCCATGTTGAGTTAATTTTTTGTTTGGTGTAAGATGGTGGTCCATTTCTATTCTTTTGCATTTGTCCAGTTTTCTCTACACCCATTTATTGAAAAGATTGTCCTTTTCCCATTGCCTATTCTTGGTTCCTTTGTTGTATATTAATGGGTTGTATATATGCTTAGTTATTTCTGGGCTCTCCATACTGTTCAATTGATCTATGTGTCAGTTTTTATGTCAATAACATTCTATTTTGATTATACAGCTTAGTAATACAGTTTGAAATCTGGGAGTAATACCTCCAATCTTGGTGGTCTTCTTCTCCTCCTCCTCCTCCTCCTTTTTCTTCTCTTCTCTATCACTTTATTTGAGGTCTTTTTTTTTGTTGTCATACAAATTTAAAAATTGTCTGTTCTATTTCTATTAAAATGTCATTGGAATTTAAATAGGGATTGAATCTGAGATTGCTTTGAGTAGTATAGACATTTGACCAATATTAGTTTTTCTAATCCAGGACCACAAAATATCCTATTTATTTTTATTTTTTTCAATGTTTTTCATTGAAAACTAAAGTTTTCAGTATACACAGCTGTTCACCTCCTTGGTTAAATTTATTACTAGGTATTTTATTCTTTTTTATGCAATTGTAAATTGAATTGTTTTCTAATTTCTCTCTTATAGTTTATTAGTATAAGCAACAGATTTTTATATGTTGATTTTGTATGCTGCATCTTCACCAAATTTGTTTATTCTAATAATTTTGGTGGACTCTTTAGGGATTTCTATATATTATATCATGCCATTTGTGACACTTTTACTCCGTCCTTTCCAATTCGGATGCTTTTTTATTTTTTCTTGCCTAATTGCTCTGGATAGAAACTCTAATACTTTATTGAATAAAAGTGGCAAGAGTAGTGGGCATCCTTTTCAACATTAAATATGATGTTAGCTGTGGGCTTGTCATATATGGTTTTTATTATGTTGAGATAAATTTACTCTATACCCACTTTGTTGGGAGTTTAGTCATAAATGGATGTAAAATTTTGTCAAATGCTTTTCTGCATATATAGGGATGATCATATGATTTTTTTTATCTTTTTTTTTATTGTTTTAAGTATTACAAATAGTAGTACATATGTCTCCTTTTTTCCCCCCCATTGATCTCCCTCTGACCTCCCCAACCCCCCAGGACATGCCTTCACCTGCCCACCCTCCCCCCGCCCCAGTGTCTTGTATCCATTGGTTGTGCTTATATGCATGCGTACAAGTCCTTCGGTTGGTCTCTTACAGCCCTCCTCGCCCAACCACCCCTGTCTTCCCAATGTAGTTTGACAGTCTGTTCAATGCTTCTTTGCCTCTGTATCTTTTTCCCACCATTTCTTTCCTTTAAAAAGTTTTGCCTTTGCAGACTGGAAATAAACATATAATAACAAAACAAGACAAAACAAAAAAATGTTTGAGTCCCAATTTCAATGTCCAACAGTTCCTTATGTGTACATGTCAGCAGTGATATCTGGATGGTGGGCACATGGTGGCAATGCAGGTCCGACCCTCTCTGGTTTGGTCCTAGGAAACCTGCAGCGGTGCACAGCTGCTGACTGCTCGCGTGGCAAGGCGTTGTCAGCGTCTTCCATCTCTGGACTGTTTTTTCCTCTTGTCTTCGTGGTTGGAGCACTCCTGTCAATTCCTCTCTGTTGCAGGAATCCATCTGGTCTTGGGGTTGTTTTCTGAAAATATACAAATATATTCTCGACCACAAGTTAATAAAGGAATCTTTTCTATATAATTGATTTGGGATCCTTTTTATTTTTGTTCAAACGATTTTCCTTTGTCTTATTTAGACACCATGTGTGTTTTTAATGGCCATCTTGCTGTTAGCATTGCAAATGAAACTTAATTTGGTAAAGTAAAAATTTTCTAGATGTAATTTACTTATAGGATATTTTTCCTTACATGATATTGCCCTACTATCCCCCCCCTTTTTTTTTTTATTAATGGAGGTTTTTGTAAATTTTATAATGCAGTATTGATAACTTTAAATTTAAAAAAAATTTTTTCCCCACACATATGACTGCTTTAGGTTCATTGCATATTCATGAATTTTACCATGAGATGAACTACCAATAGAAATTTTAGTTATTACTTTAAGAACAGCTTTTGTCCAGTATCATATGATTTTTATCCATCATTTTGTTAATGTGGTATATCACACTGACTGATTTGTGGATGTTGAATCATCCTTGCATACCTGGAATAAATCTCACTTGATCATTGTGTATGATCATTTTAATGTATTATTGAATCCAGTTTTCTAATATTTTTGTTGAAAATTTTCATACTTATGTTCATCAGGCATATTGGCCTATAAATTTTCTTTTCTTTTCTTTGTGGAGTCTTGTCTGGTTTTCGTATCAAGGTAATGCTGGCTTATGAAGATGAATTTCGAAGTGTTTTATAATCTTCTACAAAGAGTTTGAGGATTGGTATTAAATCTTCTTTGGATATTTGGTACAATTTACCAGTGAAGCCATCTGGTCCTGGACTTTTGTTGGTTGGAAGATTTTGATTATTGATTCAATTTCTTCAGTCTGTTCAGGTTTTCTATTTCTTCATGATTCAGTCTTGGAAGGTTGTATTTTTCTAAGAATTTATCCATTTCTGCTATGGTGTCAATTTTTCTTATTTATAACTAGAGGCCTGATGCACGAAAATTCATGCAAGAGTAGGCCTTCCTTCTCCCGGCTGTTGGTGGGACCTGGGCTTCCCTCCTCCAGCCGCCGGCAGGCACCTGGGACCCGGCAGCTTTCCTCTGGCCCTGGCTTCAGCCGGAAGGACATCCGGTCTAACTAGCATGTTACCCTTTTATTGTTATAGATTGTTTATAAGAGGGACATAGTGTTTTTATTTTATTTTCTTTGAACAGAGTTCCTTGTATAGGAGTTTAGTATTAGGGAGACACGTACTTGATAAAATGAGTTCAGAAGTGGAAATAGTTTCTCCTAGTCTCTTTTTGTTAATGTTTTAAAAAATGTAAGATTTGTATTATTTACTCCTTAAATATATTTAAAATAATTTCCCAGTGAAGATAGATGACTCTGGAATTTTTATTGTAAGTTGTTTTAAAATTATGAATTCAACTTCTTTTGTCTTTTAACTATGAATTAAACTTCTTTACTAGTTTAAGGCTATTTGGATTTTCTATTTTTTCTTGTGCCAGTTGTGGTAATTTGAAATTTTGAAAGTTTAAGTTACTATAATTGATACAAAATGGTAGTGTAAATTTTTTTAAATAAAGTACTGTATTAAACAAGTCAGTTTTAAAATTTAAGTGTAAAATATAGAATGGAAATTTAAACACAGGTTATCTTTTTTTAAATCTTCATGCTTATATATATTCTTTATGTAATAATATTAAATACCTCGGATGAATTCTTATAAGCAAGAAATTTTAATGTAAGAATTCTGTACTTCTGTGTCATGATTCACCTCAATAGTATCATCCAGAGTAAATCTAAGGCACATTTTTTTTTTTTGCTCTGTGTTCCTGGTTCTATAAATATTTCATGTGAAGGCAAGTGTAAAGTATTTCTTCTATCTGACTAACACTTTCTGCCAAACTCTCAATTTTATCCATGGAATTTGTACTCATTCTCATTCATCTCTTCTCTCTCTCTCTCTCTCTCTCTCTCTCTCTCTCTCTCTCTCTCTCTCCATATGTTAGGGGATGTTGTAATTTTTATTTCTTTGGGTAAAATATTTCTGTGGGTTTTATAAAATGATCAAATGTATTGCTTATGGATTCATAAAGTGGTAAGATAGAATTTAAAATGCTGTTACATCTAAAGGACCGAATAAAATTTTCAAATAGTCTTCATATTTCTGATGTATGACATGGACTTTCAGAAGCCATGTTGCTTCAAAATAATCTTTCATTTGAGTTTGTATTTATTTGGTTACTTAACATTTGTAAATTATTAAGCTGTTATTACACAGATCTGCTTTAGTTTGGATTAATATGGAACATATCCCAGTACGCTCAAGGTATCCTGCATAGTGAAATCTCTAAAAGGTAGGTGTGTGTGTCTGTGTGTGTGTGTGTGTGTGTGTGTGTGTGTGAAATAAATAGCATTTTTGGTAGAACCAATTATCTTATGCTCTTTTTAGAAAATTAGTTAAGAAAGGCTTCCCATCCCACTTTGGGGTTATCTACATAGTTCCAGGCAAGCAAAATAATACTTAATATTATATTCAAAAAGAGAATCTTTAAACATACATAACTGTATTGCTTCTTAATAACTATTTGGCTCATTTTTATACCTGTCTGTAATGTTTGATATGAAATATGTTAAAAGGTCTGATATGAAATATGTTAAAATATAATATTCTATTATATTTTCTTTATTATTCATATAAGAAATTTCTTTTTCTTTGTAAACTTTGTGGCAGGAGTAATTTATTTAATAACTGAGATTGGGCATGTTATTTTAATTAAATATTTTGACTTTGTTATAGTTAATTTTGCTTTCAAATTAGAGGATAAATTAACCACACTTACAACCAATTTTGAAATATAAGTCTAAAAATGTTGCAGTGCACAATAAAATAAGATATAGGAAAATATTTGGAATTAAACTGTATATTCCAAATTAGATTAAATACCACAAACATAAATGAATAAATAATAGTTTAAAAATATTAAACTAGCTGCTTCTGCTCATCCCCTAACTATAACCTTTTAAATAAATTTAAAGTGATATTAAGTGAATTGTTAAATTTAACTGTAATTACTGGTAACTATATTTTGTTTGCTTTTCTTGATACTGTAGCAATTCTGCATATAATCAAAATTTGGAACTTTCCCAAAACTGGCAATTATTTCTTACTGGCCAATTTTTATAACACTTAAAATGTGAAGCAACCAAAATAAGAATTTTCTAGAAAATATAAAGATGTACAATGAAGTGAACAGTCTCCTTTGCTCTTCTTTTAATCAATATCATCTTGCTCCTTTCTGCCCTTTTTGTTTAACTCCACTTTGGAATTTTTGTATTAATTATAAATTTTATTGTTTTTCTGTATGGTTTTAAAGGAAATTTATAGACTTACCTTAAGGATGCTTTAATATTTTTGTAGAAAAGGGCTTAATTTAGATTATGAATAATATTTTGCTTATAATTAGTGTAATAAATACAAATTTAATGTCTACTTAATTGATATAAAATAGTCAGTGTTTCATAACCTCCTCCTTTACTACAGCAGGTCCTCCAATAATGTTATTTCTTCAGTGTTGTTTCCTCATAACATTGATGAGATGCCATAGGAACTTAACTCTTGTTTATATCAATTAGCCTATGTTAAGTTTGGTTGCTCTGTTGTTTCACTTAACATTGTAGAACCTATCAATGACGTTAAGTGAGGACTTACTGCACATGGTATGGTTTCAGACATGCTCGTCACTTCTTTGTCAGTTAAGAGGCAACTAATGAGGAAGCATAGCACCTGTCCCCATCTGGGGTCTAGGCAGCAGAAAATAAATGTCACTGTGCATGGAAGTCATGGCGCTGGCAAAGTTTACATTGCCCTTAGATATAATCTTTTGATATGTCCATGTATAACCCATGAAAACTTCTGAGGGACCTTATTTATGACATAAGGAGATAGTGATATATTGAGTATAATATAGCCTTATTAAGAAATTGAAGATACATTCCACAAATCCTCTATTTTGATAAAGGCTTATGCAATGCCTTGTTCATCTTGTTTAACATATTAGAAATGGGCATTGTGTGATATCAATTATAAGACAATATGTAGATATTAGAGGCCCAATGCATGAAATGCATGCAAGGGGCTTGCCTTGGCTTTCACAGCCCCTGCTTCATCCAGGAGGTTGTCCAGAAGTATATCCGGAAGGTTGTTGGGCTATCCTGTCTAATTAGCATATTACGCTTTTATTATTATAAATCATGCCTGCCTAACTACTTTTGTGAAGCTAATTAATTTTACGATCTGAGGGAATGTAGAGGAATGAATTAAGCTTTAGCAGTCTTAAACATTTCTTGCAAATATCTCTGTCGTTCTCCCCAGACATATTAATTCATTGGGAGTTTCCTCACTTAGAGAAAGCAGCAGTTTTTAACAATTTATCTGCAACATTTTATATGTTAAAATATATATATTATCTTTTCTCACTCTTTTTCTTATTTTCACTTTAGCTTTTGTCAAATTTTATGGCTGCAGTTATAACTGTCCTCCTATCTATCTGAATGTTTCAGCTATACGTTTTCCTCTTTCTGCCAAATAAACAAAGCTGCTTCTTCTCCTCATTGTTTCTCATGGAATGTACCTAGGATTTATTCATCCTTATGTGATATTTTTGAATAGTTGTTGACTGAATTTATATTGGTGAAAATGAGGGCCTAGAGTTTGGTAATCAGGCTTTGCACTGGGAAGTATTGTTTCTGAAATACAAATGAAAGTGCATCCAAAGGAAATTGGCTGAGGCAGCAGGATGAACGTACCACAAAGGAGCAGAGGTACTGGGGATACTTAGAGAAGGCTCATGGGGCTGCAGGCACCTATCTCAGCTCTGTGTCTGCTGGTGTCACTGTTATTATTTATTATTTCGATTATCATCAT
This sequence comes from Corynorhinus townsendii, assembly GCA_026230045.1. Taxonomy (NCBI): domain Eukaryota; kingdom Metazoa; phylum Chordata; class Mammalia; order Chiroptera; family Vespertilionidae; genus Corynorhinus; species Corynorhinus townsendii. Next base: position 67,214,066 of record JAPDVU010000004.1, on the reverse strand, counting down.
TGTCCTCATTATTACATTCATTTTAAATGTCACTAAGAGGAGAGCAGATCTATAGATTTGTTTTAAGTGGTCATATATCTTATAATTTATCAGTGGATAGGTTTCTAAATGACTGTTCCAAAAACAGCTCTCCTCGTGGAAACTATATCAGAGTTGTCACATATGGATAAACCCAGCCCCAGATTTATCGATTTAGTAAATATGTATGGGGAAAATTATACTGAATAGCATAAAATAAACTGAGGGTAGTCTACTACTAATAAACTAGAGAAAATACACAGCTTGACCTTTTTTTGTGCTTACCTTTTATTATTTATTTTTCCACAGGAATATACTTGAATATTGGCTTTAAAAATGTATGATTTTTGAGAAACCAGATACCTTCTAAACCCTTTGAGACACTGAAGTTTATGTACATAAATATTAATTCTATAGCTCCTTACAATATTTTTCTAATCAATCAACTCGCCTTTTAGAACATTTTAGTAATATATTTTAAATGAAACTGCAGGGTTAGTCATATAAAATGTGATGGATACATGGTAAAAGGAAAATCAGAATCTTAGAATTCAAATGGCAAGGAAAAGGTTACCCAGAGGCACTGTAATTTCATATACTTTGACTTGTACAAGGATTTTTACACAAGAAATTTATAAGGATAAATATGAAGATGACAAACTTTTTTCCCCTTAAAAGATATTTTAGTTTGATGAAGATAAATTAATTCCAAATGTTATAGAAATTTTATATTGTTCTCTCTTCTTCGAATAGGTTATGTGGGTATGCAATTTATGTCGAAAGCAACAAGAAATCTTAACCAAATCTGGGGCCTGGTTCTTTGGAAGTGGCCCTCAGCAGCCCATTCAGGATGGAACCCTAAGTGATACAGCTACAGGTGCTGGTTCTGAGGTACCCAGAGAAAAGAAAGCACGGCTCCAGGAGCGATCACGGTCTCAGACTCCCCTAAGCACTGCAGCTGCCTCCTCCCAGGACACCGCTCCTTCCAGTGCACAACCAGACAGGAGCAAAGGGGCTGAGCCTTCCCAGCAAGCCATGGGGCCAGAACAGAAGCAGGCTGCCTCCAGGTCTAGAAGTGAACCTCCAAGAGAGAGGTAATAGTTCATTAACCCTGTAGGCAAAAGGCAAGGTCTTGTATTGACAACAAACCCATTTTCAAGAATGTAACGGTTCTTAAGAAAACATGTTTGGAAGCTGTGCTTCTCAGGCCCCATATGGAAGGTAACAGGCCTGAAGAGCTATGTTTATCTCTAGAATGCAGCATGCCTTTGGAGACCTTTGTTGAGAATCCTTTTGGTCATATTGTGTGAAGATATAAACTAGTCACCCAGTTGGGTACTAACTTACAACCTTGAATTCAGCAAAGCTTTTACATCATTTCTTCGCTTATAGCATTAGTCCTTAACTGAATGTGTGATCTGAGAGAATATGATGGGGTCACCTGACCCAGTGGAGGATGGGTAGGTACATTAGCAGGCCTTCTTTGAAAACATTTCTTTTATACTGAGCTCTGAAAATTGACTAGGAATGAACCAGGTGAAGAGTGGGATTGGCGTTCTAGGTATATGCAAGGGCATGTGGCGTAAAGGAATAAGACAATAGAGGGGCAAATGCCCTTTTGATTATACCAATCACTCACTGATTATATAAATACTTAAGAAAACAACAAGGACATTTGAGAGTGTAGAAGAAAAAGAGAGACAGGTAACAACTTTAGGGAGAGAAGCAAGACTGAAAGAATGGCAGTGTTTTAAATTATTGAAGAATCCTTGATAATATCTTATATACTCATCAGGAGCTAGTGGAAATGGAACAATTAAAGGTAGAGGCGAGAAAAACAATCAGTCAGCAAAGAACCAGAGACTAGAGAACTACTTCCATTTTCGTAATATTCTATCCTTTCATAGAGCATTTTCACAGATGGTATCTCCTTTAAGCCTCATATGAACCTTGCAAGGTAAGCATTCTTTATCAGTATTTTAGGAAAAGTAAATTAACACAATATAAATTTCTAACCAGATCAACTATATCTTAATGAGCTACTAGATGTTTGCAGTGCAATCATAATGCTCTTATGAAAATTATATTTTATGATTAATATGTATTCTATTAGTCCCCTTACAATGTCACCCTTGTGGACTAATGTAATCTAAAACAGAATTTTCCGTGTTTCCATGTTGCCTTCCTATGCCATATGAAACCCTTTACCCTTTCTTTTCACCATCACCAGCCCTTCCTCAAACTAACCCATATCTTCGCAATTACTAATTTGGTAACCCACAATAGAAATTGCCCTACTTTTTTTTTTTCTTGATTTTTATTACTACTGCTTTTGGGCTTCTAGTCAAAGGATGTTGAAAAGTCCTCTTCTATGGACCCCAGGATTCCAAAATCAGCCTTAGTTTGTCTCCATTTTAATTGCATAGATTATATAGTGTCAGAATGCTTAGCCAAGGCACCTACTTTTTGTAAGGTCTGCAATAGTTGTTGGAACTTTCCAAAATCAGGTTTACACCAGTGTCCAGAGAAGGGCTGAATGGAGCAATTGAATGATACATCTGCAACATTCAAAGATTGGCAGACCCTTTTCCTTTCCTTTTATCTTGACAGTGCCTTCAATAGGATAGAGAGAAAAGTACAAGAAAAACTGTTTTATTCTTTTGCACTATGTTCTGAAATTAGGGAGAGGGAAAAAATGAATATTAATTTCAAATTTTCCAATATTTCTATTATTTTTGCCTACAGAAAGTAAAATAAAGATTAAGGGTCATCCATTCTTTTCCTAACCAACTTCTTAAAAAGGTGTTTGGGTGCACATGATCTCATTGGAATTACTTTTGTTCTACTATTAAAGAAACGCTATTAGATTTGATTTCTGAAATGGACATACTTGTATGTCCATTCTTTAAATGTTTCAGTTACACTAAAAGATTGTCACTTTCTATTGTCCAAATATATATTAAATTTATAGTTAGTTTTGAATTGGTTATATTCTTTTGCTCCTTTATTACCTGTATTAGTTTAATCTAAAATAGTTTTAGTCTTTGATTCACAGTGGTTAGCATACAATTTATTCATTTATTTACTTAAATTATTGATGGCATTTATTGATCTAGGTAATTTATAGAGAATTTGAAATGTGCAAATAATTTCTAAAGTCCCTGAGCATATTGTAATGCAAATTGTGTTGGAAAGCTAGTCAGATATACAGGTTTAAGATGGTTCCTTATCATGTCGCTTTTAATTAGACATCGAATTATAAGTAATTATTTGAAAGGCTTTAAATCTGGAATACGAAGGTCTGGTCTTCTTCACTTTAGGCTTTACACACGGCTCTCCTTCTTGATGTTCCTTTGTATCTCACAGGAAGAAGACGCCAGGGCTCCCTGAACAGAATGGCAAAGGAGCCCCAAAGAGCGAGCGCAAACGCGTGCCAAAGACCTCAGTGCCACCCGGGGAGGGGGCTTCGGAAGAACGGGAGAGGAAAGAAAGGCGGGAAAGCCGGAGGCTGGAGAAAGGGCGGTCCCAGGACTACTCAGACATGCCGGAAAAACGAGAGGATGGCAAAGCGGCGGTTGATGAGAAGCAAAGGAGCGAGGAGTACCAGACCAGGTACCGCAGCGACCCGAACCTGGCGCGGTACCCCGTGAAGGCGCCGCTGGAGGAGCAGCAGATGCGCATGCACGCCCGGGTGTCCCGCGCCAGGCATGAGCGGCGCCACAGCGACGTGGCGCTCCCGCACACCGAGGCGGGCGCCGCGCCCCCCGAGAGCAAGGCGGGCAAGCGCGCCCCCGCCGCCCCCAGGGCCGGGCCTCCCGACTCGCCGCGGACCTACACGGCCGAGAGGACCGCGGAAGCCCGGGCGCCGGGCGCCAAGCCGCTCACGAACCCCAGCCCGCCGGCGCCCAGGCATGGGCCGGCCCCTGCACCAGCCCTGGAGCCCAAAGCCCTGGAGCCCCTCAGGAAGCAGAGCCGCCTGGACCCCAGCTCGGCCGTGCTCATCCGCAAGGCCAAGCGCGAGAAGGTGGAGACCATGCTGCGGAACGACTCGCTGAGCTCCGACCAGTCCGAGTCGGTGCGGCCGTCTCCGCCCAAGCCGCACCGGCCCAAGAGGGGCGGCAAGAAGCGGCAGATGTCGGTGAGCAGCTCGGAGGAGGAGGGCGTGTCCACGCCGGAGTACACCAGCTGCGAGGACGTGGAGCTGGAGAGCGAGAGCGTCAGCGAGAAAGGTAAGGGGCGGGGCGGCGCGCAGCACGCTTGCGGGGATCGGAGGCGTGAGTGTGTGCGGGGGTGGGGGGGCTGGGGGGTGTGGATCAGAGGTGCTGAGCTGGGGTGTACCTATGCCAGGTTTAGAAGAGTGGCTTCTCATGGACCATGTGATGACTATAGTTATCACTGCTGTGTGGTATATTAGAAAGTTGCTAAAAGTTGACATGACAAGGGAAAAACATTTGTTTGTAATTAGATGAGATGGATGTTAACTAACTTATGGTCATAGTAATTTCTCAGTGTAGGTATGTCAACCCATTATGCGGTATGCCTTAAACTTATACAGAGCTAGATGTCAATTGTAACTCAGTGTAGTGGAGAAAAATACCTCAAAGTGGAAGGGGAAAAGGTATGGCTTGGGAAGCTTACAGTTTCTATCTCAGTGAATAGAAGGTTTTAGTTTTGTTGTTGTTTGTTTTTGATGGGATTTTAAAACAACCAGAAGCTCCAAATTTGGGTTATAAGAGCTCTTAATGATTTCGGTGCCTGTCATTCTGTGAACTTCAGTAATGTCTTATGTTTTTAGGTTATTATTTTGGGGTGGATTTATTTGGGAAAAATTGCTTCTTTTCTAGAAAACCAAAACTATGCCTGATAAATGGAAGTGTACCTTTAAAAAGAAAGACTTCAGTGTGGTAGTATTTTTCAAGTTTCAAAAGAGATTTCTTCACAAAGATTGTATCATGGAAATGTTATATACTGTGCTTCAGATTTACAGTAACTTTGGAATACAAAGTTCATTTTACCTATTACATTGCAGAAGATTTTGGAACATTGAGTGATGGGCTTCCTTTTTTTCTGTCTAAACCTTCACTCTATAATATCATAGCTGCATGTAGCTATTTAAATTTAAATTAATTAAAATTAAATAGGCATAAAAATAATTAACTTCTCCACTTGCACTAGCCACATTGCAAGTGTTCAGGAACGATCGCCAGAGAAAGTTTCTTTATTTTTAAAATATTTAGTGTTGAAAGTATTACAGATGTCCCTCTTTTTCACCCCCATTAACCCCTTCCATTCCTCAGCTCCCACACCCCCTCGGTCTTCGTGGCACTATTGTCTGTGTCCTTGGGTTATGCAAATATGCATATAAGTTATTTTGTTAAACTCTTCCCACCCTCATCTCTACTTAGATAACACTGGTTTGGAAAAATACATCAATTGATCATTAAAAATGTATGTTTGGTTTGAATATTCACTCCCATTTAAACTGACCACAGTCCTGAATTTAATAGTGGGGGTCATCATTCTCATTGCAGTGTTGGGGTCCTTGTATGTGTCTTATTTAATTTATATTTTGGGATGCTTATTTACATAGTTTTTGGCTTGCTTTATAATTGCTATATTATATACTAAATATTATAACTTGATAAAAGTATCACTTTTCTTCCTCACCTTCTCTATCTCTAAACTACATAGAAGTGTTCTCTCTCTCTCTCTCTCTCTCTCTCTCTATATATATATATATATATATATATACGTACACATACACACACACATATATATACATTTTAACAGCTGATAGCTCAATTTTGAAAATGAATTGTATTTTATTAAACACTGCCTTTATAATTATTCAAAATATGTGTATACATTTTGGGGGTTACCCAATATATACTATATATGTACATATATAGTGTGTGCATATGTATGTATAAACACATACATAGATATAACTAAATATGCCTATGTATAAAATAGAGGTTAGGTAACTTGTGCAGGTTCACAGGGTGCTGGAGATTATTATGGCTGGTTCACAAGTGTTAAGTAAACAATGATGGGATTTGGTACTAAAGGTATTAATATGCTACATTAATTTAAAAATTCATTCTTCTGATGACTTACGTTTGAATGCTAAGTCATTACGCCTATGTTTAAGCATATTGTCTGTGGGCTTTTGAAAAGTCAGATGCCAGTAGACCCTTGATGACTTTTGTGCCTTAATATTCTTGTAAACACATATTTCCGCTCCCCCTCCCCCCGTTGAAGTGACAAACTAAGTGTTAAGTAATGGATGTCTCAGTTGGTGAGCAGGATATATATATATATATATGTAATACTTTCCCATTTCTTAAAGAAAGGACTGTATACTAGCTCTTACCGAACATGTGTAATGAATCACAATGACTATGGAATCAGACACTGTTGAATCTCTAAATTATTTCCAGTAACAACATATTATGGGCGAAAACATGACTAGTGGCATGGGTAATTGGAGAGATGGAGCTTGTATAATGTGAGGCACTTACTGCCTCTGCACGCTGTCTCTCCTCCTTGGGAATAATCATTCTGGGAACTTGGATGACCACTCAGGATATATACCTCTCTGAAGTTGGGCTTAAATCTCTTCATCGGAGAATGCAGGGGCATCACATGTACCATTACCTGATACAGATGTCCCCTTTTCTCTTATAATTAATATTCTTAATTAATGTCTTGAGTTTTCTCCAAAGTAGATGTCCTATTCTAATATTTTAACCAATTCCAAACCAACGTTTACAAAATGAAACATTAGCTAAAAAGAATGTACTTTGTATCAATATGTAATATCTATTAATGACTTTATTACCAAATCCCACCATTGCCTAAGATATAATATCTAGCACCCTTGACCCTGCATAAGTTACTTAATTTCCATAAATATGATAAAATTGTGAGTGGTTTAAATTAGATGATGCATATAAAATAGGATGCAATAGTATTCTTCCTGTATTGATTTTGCCTGGCTCCTATACCATAGATATCTAATACCACAGTGACTCTGAGATAATCACCCATACATACAATATACAAAGAAAACATTAAAAATGCTTTTATATATTGTAGACTCCAATGTGGTCAGAAGGGGAAGAATGATTTGTGAAGAGATTTCTTAGGAAAAGAGTAGATGCTATCTTGTGAGTTTCAGGGCCATGGGAAGAGTATTACCATGAAATAAAACTTACAGAGCAGTTGGAGACAGAAATTACAGTAGCATTTTTATTATATCCCATGCATTTTCTTGTACAGTTTATCACTTATACATATAAATTAGATATTTAAAACAATGTCTCCCTCTCTTAGTATGTTCAGATTGCTATAACAGAATTCCACAGACTGTAGCTTATAAACCACAGAAATTTATTTTTCACCGTTCTGCAGGCTGGGAATTCCAAGATCAGCATGCAGTATGGTCAGGTTCTGTTGAAGGCCTTCTTCTTGGTTCATAGTTGGAACCTCCATGGTATGTCCTCACATGGTGGAAGGGGCTGGGAAGCTCTGTGAGGACTCTTTCCCAAGAGCATTAATCTCATTTATGAAGGCTCTACCCTCAAATCCAAGGCCCCGCCTCTAATACCATCATCTTTAGGGGTTAGGATTTCAACCTATGAATTTGGGAGTGGGGAGGAACATTCAGATTATAGCACTGTCATAAGTGAACTAATATATATGTATTATTCTTGTAATTCATATTATTATGCTGAGGTGGCTTATAAATTTATAAGCAAATATGTATTTAGCACTTTTGGTAGATAAACTGAGGTTTTAAAAAGGATATGCACTATGCTGTCTGGAGCTTACATTGTGTTGAGAGAAATAAGCAATAAAGAATAATTACAAAATGAAATACATTTTAAGGGGGGGTATGGGGAACATCTGTAGTAGTGTTAAATATACACTTCAAAGGGACATTTATTCAGGATACATTGATATAATTTTACTATTTGTCTAGCCATTCAATAAAAAAAGATAAGCTGATCAAATGATATCTGAAAGACAGCCCAGCATTTATATTGAATATAATCTTTTACGTATAGTGTAATTCAACTCTCACACACACAACACCCACACAGAGATTATAAGTGAGATCTATCTAATGGGTTTATATAAAAATTGAGGTCAACTGCCATATGTTTTCAACATGAATGCTATTCATATTACTTTTGCTAACTGGAAAAAAATGAGCATCTCTTGTCTCATAGTTTATAAATAATAACTTAGAGAAATTTTTCTATACAGAAGAAAAACAGTGAACTTAATCTTGCTTATGACATAGAAATTGAATTTTTAAGATTTTTTTTTATTGATTTCAGAGAGGAAGGGAGAGGGAGAGATAGAAACATCAATGAAGAGAGACAATCATTGATCATCTGCCTCCTGCATGCCCCCTGCTGGGGATCAAGCCCATAACTGGTTATGTGCCCTGACTGAATCAAACCATGACCTCTTGGTTCATAGATTGATGCACAACCGTGAACCACACCAGTGGGGTAAGATAGCAGTTGAATTTTAAGTGAAATTTGTAATATAATTCATTCAGAGAAAGTCTAGTGAAGATTTGTGCCCCTAAGGAATTGAGTAATCAGGCCTAAGAATAAAGAAAAGACAAGTTGGTGCCAATGTGGATAAGAGAAAGAAATTCTGCCACTTATGAGAAGAAATATAGAAGCATTGCTGCTTGAGCAGATGAATAAGTCACTTAAAATTGCAAGGAACTTAAGGTATAAACCATCAGACAAAACAAGTTGGAAGAAGAGTCTGGTGTTGGATTATAGGACATCCTTCATTTTTAATCCTCTGCTTCTTGCTGACTTGATGTAAACTGAGAAAATACAACACAAATTATATGACTGAACTTTGAAAGAACTCCATGAGTGTCTTCTTAGGTCCACGTGTAGAGCAAGGGCTAATTGGTTTATTTGTAGCTGTTATTATTAGGCAGTGCTTAGTAGTCCTTTTAGGAGCATGTGATCTGGATTACTGGGAGGAAATGATACTCTCAAGGTTATCAAAAAATGAGTGGTTGAAAGTGAGTAATAACAGGTGTGAATTCTCCTCTTAAAGACAAAGACAGGCTCATGTGACCAAGGTGTAGGTTGTGGGCTATGTGAACTACTGACTATTCAGTTTGGGTACCTGACAAGGTAAAGGTTAGGAAGTCAGGAATAAGAGTTGGGAACTCTTGCAACAATCACATTGCAAGGGTAACTTGTTCATGTAATGCTTTGTATTCTTCTTTGTCATTAAACTCAAAGTATCGGGGCTCCGGAAGTACAATCTGTAATTGAATGAACAACAAAGGCCACAAAATATGAATTGAAGCAGAATGAACTAAAAGATGTAAATAAGGGAACACATTGATGCTAGAAGAGAGAATTCAAGAGAAGCAGTGTGCTTTGAAAACAAAGAGAACAAAATCCTAACTCTTGGTCCAACTTGGTACATCCTGAGGTGCCTACCCCCATTTTCAGGGCACCTTCCCCACCCAAATGCACAGATATTCTTTGTAAATTTTTTTGAATTATTAAGGTTAATAGCCAATATTAAAGGAAAAGTTTGAGTACCAAAACCCATAGTACCAAAGTGCTTGGGCAGAGATACTTGGACAAAATGCAAGATCACATGACTAGACTCGAGAGCACAAATGTGCCTGGTGGTAGGAGTTAATTCTCCTAACCAGGAAGTAAAATAACCTAATCTGAGACATTAAAATAAAAGCTAATATTAAGCCTGTAAACTCCCTTGGGTCCAGAAGGCAACCATGAGACTAATCTATAAGGAAGCCTATATAATACTTGGGATGCCCAGAGGATGAGTCCAGAGTTCAAAATTGTGAAACAGAGGAATTTCAACACTCTTAAATATGCCAAGAAGAAAGGGAAAAAAATAAGCTTTTGGAAGTTAAAAAATAAACCTGATCAGATGCAAAATAGTAAGAGTTAAACTATCTTTGCACCTAATCAGCAAGGTATTTTAAACTAACACTCATCGGTACCCTCAAAGTTCAGAGCAAGCCCATTTTAAAACTGTGATTCTATGAACACGTAACCATCAATCAACTCCAAGTTCTTAGAAAACCTACTTAGCTAACTGTTCCTGAGAAAATTACTTAAAGGTATATGCACTCAAGAAAAAGAATAATAATCACGAAAATGGAGCATATGAGAAACAAGAAATAGTGAAGCTAACCTGGGAATTCAAGGCCAAGAAAACCCTGAAAGACATTGTGTGCAGAAAGCCATTTGTCCAAAGTAAAACTGAAGGTCATTACTAGGAGGCTCCAAAAAAAAAATCATTGTATTAAGAAGAATGCCATAGATTATAATAAATATCTAATGACTAAGTTATATGACATTATTGACCTGGTAAAGAAAGGCAGTCTCTTTTTTTACCACTAAAAAGGAACAATCACACACTGAGGGGGAGTGGGGGAACTGGTAAGGAAAATCACCATTCAAATATGAGGCAAAGAAAACTGTGATTTTATTAGTTGATACAACCTAGTTGACTGTTAATTTAGGTACATTTGCTTCTGAGTGAATAGGAACCTGGATAGTTCGGAAATTTAACCTCTTCACGTTATTGGTATTTTATTTGGCTCTGGAGTATTTACATGTAATAATATTGTAAATACCACTTACTGGTTTTCAATTTTTAGAAAAACACCCTTCCCTATTGAACACTTATATTTGTTTACACAATTGAATATATTTTGTTCATGTCAAAAATAAATGGAAACTGACTTATATGGGGGATTAAAGGATTGGGAGACAGGAAGGTAAGCACATGAATATTCTCATCTAAAATGTTTAAGAGTTAAAATATCTTCTTCAAATTTTAAGGTAATCAATAGAGGATCAAGTGCATTTAAATACAGGACTATAAAAAGAGAAATATAACTATTAGTTTTTGAAAGCAAAAAATGTACTAGTAAATAAAGTGATATGAAGTTTCTTCTTTAATTGGTTTTTAACCTTAGATAATATCTTAATATTAGAAACCAATGGATAACAACCCAAATAAACTAGTCAACATATAAAGGTAAATTTTTTACAAATTAGAGTGCTCTCTATTAGAAGAACTAAAAAATAAATATTTACAAATAAGGATAGGAAGTGTAATTGATTGTGTGGGGCCATGAGGGGAAATGAATTGTTGGCACTACATCTCAAGGTCTTATTTATTTTTGTTTTCATCATGTGCATACATTAATTTGATATCTATTAAAATTGGAAAACAAAAATATCGCTCTTTACCATCCCCTTTATTAAGTTACAAGTAACCAGTTTGGATGTCTTCTGGGGCCTTTCATAACTGCCATTTTAGCCTCGGACACTCAAAACAGCATGGTTCCACCCAGCTGGCGTGGCTCAGTGGTTGAGCGTCGACCTATGAATCAAAAGGTCATGGTCCGATTCCAGGTCAGGGCACATGCCCGGGCTGTGGGCTCGATCCCCTGTGTGGGGTGTGCAGGAGGCAGCCAGTCAATGATTCTCTCTCATCATTGATGTTTCTATATCTCTCTCTCTCTTTCCCTTCCTCTCTGAAATCAATAAAATTTATAAACAAAACAAAACAAAAAAAACAGCATGGTTCCATATGGAACTGTAACAGCATTGGCTTCTCTTTTACCTCTTATACATTAATCTTTCATTGATTCCTGCTATATGATAGGCTTGGGAATATACTGACTTAAACATAGTCCCTGCCCTTAGCAGCTCTCTCAGAAGAGCCCACCTGATTTCTTTTGTTCTCCTTTTATATACTTCTGCCCTGTCCCATTTCACATAGAGGCTGGAGAACAAAATTACAGACCTCTACCTCCCTTTCTTAACATTTAATTAAATGATTTCTCTAGTTTCTTTCTTAATTTGCTCTCTTAATTTATGAAGAGGAAAGAGATTGCTGGACCGGTAGTTGGTGAGGTTAACATTTATCACAAATGCCCAACTGTTCTACCTAGCCTGATTGTCTTTGCTATTACAAAAGACAGAGATGAGAATAGCCATAAAAGAGAAGAGAGATTGTTTTGTATTGAGGGAAAGGTAAGTTTAATTCTCCCTTTCAAGCTTAGGCTTAGGGTTTTAGCTGCTTCAGTTTAAATGCCTAGTGTGAATTGGAGAACTACTTTGTACAGTAGATATGGAATGGACATTAGCTGTTTTAATCATCTGTGCAATTTAAATCTTAGGAAGAGATTGAGAAGACACAGATAACTGTGTGTGTGTGTGTGTGTGTGTGTGTGTGTGATCTGTACTAATATACTAATTCCTAGTTTCTAAGAATATGCATTAGGAACATTTTGGATATCATTATGGTGAGAAGCTGACTTTTTCAGGGTTACAATTTCTGCCTAATATATAAATGACTCAAAAATCTTGATTCTAAAACAGAAATTATGTCTAAAATATAGTTCTTTAAAAAGAAGAGAAATTAAGTCTGTAAATCTAACATGATTATATCTAATAATATTTCTCCTAAATTAATCCATAGCTAGAAATATTAGTCGTTAAGTTACATCTGAAATAAATTCCTATTTTTGGATCAGGAGAAACTAAATTAAAATCTGGGCTGCCTTTTCAAAACTAATCATGTGATTTTATAAGTAATATATGCTTACAATTTTAATATAGAATGTTTAGAGGCTGTATAACTAAAGGTCATTTTAAGGGGAAACAGTTATGCTTCAAAGTGCATTTAGAAAAATACTTAATATTGAATATTTCAATGCCACCTATTTTATCTTAGTAAGTTGTTCTTCAGTATCCTTTTAAAATGCAGAATCATACTGCAGTGTTTTTGACCCATTTTATCCTGTGAATGAAAAGGTTGTTCTTACTTTTGGTTCAATTTAACAAAATAACAGAAACTTAGACCCTGGAGAGACTTCAGAAGCAAACAAAAAATATCTCCTTTCACACACAGTAGAACGGAGAAGAGACATTAAGGGTGTTAATTTCTGCCTGATTCTCTGCCCCTGAAGTAATTTTCTCTTTGCAGCTGGTAGAGCTTGGGACACATTCTGTCCCTTGCTGCCACCAGACCCTCTGAGGACTAGTATTTAGTCAGTCCTGCTACTTGTTCTGTCTGCATTCTAGGTCCAATCCTAACAATCTGGCTTCTAATAGGGTTCTAAGACCCTAGCCCCAGATTTGTGCTTCCTTTTGGCTGTTAGATCTATGTCCCTGGAGCCTTAAGACTAAATCCGGTTCTGTCACCCAAGTCCCTTTACAACTGAAACTTTGCCTTGCTGTCACCAATCTCTGTGCAGGAATTAGAAGCTGGGTCCCTACATAACAACTCCCCTAATACCAACTGCAATTATGGAAATCCAGGTATCCTAGCTAATAAAAGAGAAACATGCAAATTGACCATACCTCTGTTACACTCACAAGCCACACCCACCAGCCAATCAGGAGCCAGTATGCAAATTAACCCAACAAATATGGTGGCAGCCACGGAGTTGGAGCAAGCAGGAGGCTTGGGTTGCCCCTGGCGATGGAGGAAGCCAAGCTTCCTGCCCGCCCTGCTGGCCCTGGCCTCCACTCAAGGCAACAAAGTTTCAATTGTAGAATTTAAATAAATCCCAGATACCAGGGCCTCTGCTTGGGTCACCGGGGGGCATGGCCGGCCTGCAAACCACTGCAGGCCCCTCGCCCAGGCCACCCCATGCCCCAAGGGAACCCCCACCCTGATCCGGGACACCCTTCAGGGCAAACCAGCTGGCCCCCACCCGTGCATCAGGCCTCTATCCTATCTAATAAAAGAGTAATATGCAATTGACCATCACTCCAACACACAAGATGGCCGCCCCTATGTGGTCAAAGATGGCTGCCCACCTGTGGACACAAGATGGCCACCACAAGATGGCCAGGAGGGAGGGCAGTTGGGAGGGACCAGGCCTGCAAGGGAGGGAAGTTGTGGGTGATCAGGCCAGCAGGGGAGGGCAGTTGGGAGGGAACAGGCCGGCAAGGGAGGGCAGTTGGGGCCGATCAAGCCTGCAGGGGAGGACAGTTATGGGTGACCAGGCCGGCAGAGGAGGGAAGTTGGGGGCAGCCGGGCCTGCAGGGAAGAGCAGTTGGGGGGAACCAGGCCTCTAGGGGAGGGCAGTTGGGGGTGACCAGGCCTGCAGGGGAGGTCAGTTAGAGGTGACCAGGCCTGCAGGGGAGAGCAGTTAGGGGCAATCGGGCTGGCATAAGAGCAGTTAGGCATCAATCAGGCTGGCAGGGGAGTAGTTAGGGGGTGATCTGGCTGGCAGGCAGAAGCGGTTAGGGGCAATCAGGAAGGCAGGCAGGCGAGCAGTAGGCGATCCCTACTGGGATCAGGCCTAAAGGGGCAGTCGGACATCCCTCAAGGGGTCCCAGATTTAGAGAGGGTGCAGGCTAGGCTGAGGGACACCTCCCTTCCCCCGCACGAATTTCGCACACCGGGCCTCTAGTACTTTTTATATCATTCTTCTTCATATATTTTGGGGCATCTCTGATTCTTACTGCTGTTCTGGATTTAACAGTTATTGCCTTGAGCTATCTTCTTTGAGTGTCTTGTTCTACTTATTGAGCTGAACTTCAGTTGGTTCTTTGTAAAAGCACCTGATCCATGCCAAAGGGAAAATCTAATCTAGTTAACTCTTCCGAATCTGGTGTGTATAAGATGAGAACAGTGTCCTGGGGATGCTATGACAAGGTACCCCAGACTGGGTGGACTAAATAACAGCAATTTATTTTCTCGTAGTTCTGGAGGCTAGAACTCCAACATCAAGATGTTGGTAGGGTTGGTTTTCTCTGAGTGCCGTAAGGTAAGGATGTGTTCCAGCCTCACATCTTGGTTTGTATATGTCCTTCTTCTCCCTGAGTTTTCATATTGCCTTTCCTCTGTTTACGTTCAGATTTCTTCCTCTGATAAGGATACCAGTCATATTAAATTAGGGGCCAATCTAATATCCTCTTTTTGATTTAATTATTCCTTTAAATATCCTCTCTCCAAATATGGTCATGTTAAGAAGTACTTGGAATGAAGACTTCAACATATCAATTTGGGAGGGGAACACATTCTGTTCATGTGAATAATATTCATAGGAGGAAAAAGAACAAGGTTTCTATGTGTTTGCATACACACATGATAAATACTAATGTTTGGCATTTGTCTCCATGGTTTTTCTTTTATGAAAAACGTAAGATCATCAAGAATATTATTGAGTAGTTTCTTTTTGAAGAGGACTGATACACAAGATCGTGATGACATAGGTAATTTAGTCACAGCCAGAGACTGAGCACATTGGGCATGATTTTTAACCTCTGTAAGTTTCAAGTTCCATTGTTTTAAGATCTGGGAATAATAATTTATATATCCCATAGATTAATTGTGAAAATTAAATGGGATGATGTGCTATGTCTTTCTGTATCTTGTACTTGATACACAGTAAGTATTCAATATATATTTTTCTATAATATTAAATAGGATGTACAGATGATACATGTTACAAGACCTAGGAGGAAAGCTGGAATGCAAGGTTTCATGTGAGAGCTGGGGTAGAATCTGGGCAGGAAGAATCAGTGTAGCAGTCTGGTCAGAGACTGGCATGAACAATGAAATATGCTGGAGATACACAATGTGCTGGGAACACTAAGCTTATGGACCTATGAATGTAAAGGAGCCCAGGACTTACTGATCAAGGCAGTTTTTATCCCAGTTCTTTCAATAACTGGGTTACCATGGGCAATAGAATGATAGGGACGGGTTATATCAGTGATCCTCATCCCTGGATGTTCTTTAGAATTCCCTGGGGAGCTTTCAAAAATTACATGTAGCACCAAAAGGGATTCTGATTTAGTCAATATGGATCTTTTTTCTTTTTTAAAAAGAATCTCTTCTGGTAATCCCTATGTATAGTCAAGGTTAGGAACTATAGAGCTTCATAGTTTTCAAGGACTTTTCAAACCCCAGTCCTGACCCTTGTAAATTATGAAGTGTTTCTTCTTCCATGAGTATTTTTATTTTGCATAATCATCTGAGCTTCCCATAAAAAATGTTGCTTATTTATCTGGGGAAATTCTTGACCGGGAAAATCATCCAAAATGATTCAACTTATGATCCAAAATGACTCAACTTTCATTTTGACTAAAGAGTTATATATATCCAGGTATATTTTAGAATTTCGTTCCAGATTCTTTGAATTAATTTTCAGTCTGACTGGCAGGAATGAATTCAGCAGGAGGTGACTGTGGTTCTTGGGGAACCACAAATGAGGGAGGAATTGTGGAACAGAAGAATGACCTTGCAAATAAATGCCTGGAACAAAAAAGCGAAATTATGCCTACTTTGAAACAATCAATGGGAAAGTAATTCTCAACGTCTAGAGTATTACACAAATGTAACTAATTATTACTGTCCTAGAATTTGGTCATTCCAGTTGGGTTAGTGGTAAAAGTCTTACAGATTAGGTCATTTCATAGAAAATTAAATCCAAAACCGCAACAAGTCCTTCAGTCTTCATAGTGTAGCTCCAGTTTATAATATTCACAGATTCACCTTCTCTTAACACTTTGCTCTTCTTGACAGGTTAGTATTTAAACCCTGCCCTTCCTGCATACTACATACTTTTCCTTCTCAATTATTTAACATTTGCTGTTCCACACCTTTAAATGTTCTCCTATCTCCAGCCATGATTTAAAACTAAGACCAAATTTTGCCTCCTCCCCCATTGTTTTCCTGGATCTATATAATTCTCTTTTTTATTATTAAATTTATTGGGGTGACAGTGGTCAACATGTACATAGAGGTTTTCAGGTGTGGATTTCTATGTTATAAAATCTGTATATTGCACTGTGTGCCCACCACCCAAAATCACATCTTCTCCTGTCACCATATATTAGGACTCCCTCTTCTCCCATCCCTTTACTTCTGTCAACCACCACACTGCTGTTTGTGTTCATGAGTTTTAGTTTTATATCCCATGTATGAGTGAAATGATGATTCTTAGCTTTTTCTGACTGACTTATTTTATTTTAGCATAATATTGTCAAGATCCATCATGTTTTTGTAAATGGCGCTTTCATCCTTTCATTCCATTGTACCACATCTTTATTCACTCTTCTATCATAAGACACTTTGGTTTGTTGGCATGTTATCTTTTTTCTGAAGGAAATTGATTAGTAAGTTTAATTGGAGACATGGTCCTGCATTTATATCCTGTTGTATACTTAGTAAAGTGAGAATTTCAGTTATATACCTACAAATATAGTTCTTAGATTAATTTGTACACTGTTGGGAGTTTATTTTTTTTAATTTGTAGAACTAATTACAAAAAAATAATAAATTATATATTTGAGTATAGAGAAAAGATCTATCCAAAAAGTACTGTTGAAGATAACTAAGTTTGAGAAAGGGTAATTTTTCCTCTTTTCTAAAATTTGGTATATCAGTGAGTAGATTGGATGATAGGAAATGATTGACTTTGTTTCTTTTGTGATTACAACTTCTCTATTCTCAGAATTTTGTTTCTTTTCAGTAATTTGGTATTAATTAATTCTTTGAATGACAAAAAGGAAACCAGACTATTACTACCACTAGATAATTGTGTGCATTTTAATGAAAGAAAAGTTTTAATTATCCACAGAAGAAAATATAGTGTGAATTACAATGAAGAATTGCCATTACAATTTAAAGAGAAATAAAGCAACATCAATAACATCAACATTAACCGTGAAAACAAAAATAATTTTGGGAGAACTGAGAGTTGAGGGATCAGAAAGGAGAGAGCTAGGCAAGTAATTGATATATTCTTCCAAACTCTAAATTAGGTTTCAGGGCTTCAGAGAGAACTGTTTCTTTGGAAAACCATGAGTTTGTTAGGTTAGAGAATAAAAACCTTTGGGAAACCATGAAGTAAATTAAGCATCATCACTGAAGACCTTATATTTTTCAAGGAGTATTGGAGTTGGAGTAGTGATTGGAATTACTCAAACTCAATCCAGATGTTTGGAATTGAAGCTACATAAGAAATTGTTTGTAGCCATTGATGAGTAAGTTGTCAGATTTATGAATAACTAGAATCCTTACCTATAACTTACTGATCTGTGTTTAGTCCATGAAACATGATTCCATCTCAAAGAGTATCTTGGCATAATAAACACTTACAATTGATAGAGGCATGTGGGAGCCCCTTTCACGTCCCGTGTGGTTCAGGGTTCCAGTTCAGGGTTCGGGTTCTGGAGAAGGCCTCACACAAATGAAAAGAGACTAGAAAAGTATTAATTTGGGAATATTGGGGGCCAGGCGGGAGCCCACCTCTAGTGGGAGGACTACCACCCGCTCTGGCTTTGCTATCCCTTTTATTAAGGTTATGGGATACACTCATTGCCCTTAGGCAGGTAATTCCAGTAACAGGCAGATTATTTTATCGGTAAGGATTTACATGATTATTTGGTGGGGAAGTTGCTTCAGCTACCATTGTCTCAACTAGATAGGGAGTGGTTGGCTCTGACCTTTCAGAGCTTCAAGGTTGACCAGCCTTCCAGGTTCCTTGTCTACCTTTCTAATTAGTGAGACAATGATCAGTTTCCAGCAGAGGCAAATATTTCTTATTATAATAGTGCTTATAATATAAAAATTAGAATCCAGCTCATTGTTTTTATTACAAGAAAGTGATTAAAGGAATACCAGATGGCCATAAGATTCTGTATTCTTATATTTATGGCATAAAAATCTGTTTGTGATAGTTGAGAGAGATCTCCAAGTGCCTAAAATGAAATGAAAAGACCAGATCCCTAAATATGACAAGTGATACTTCAGTCAAGTATCTGGTTGAATCAAGACTTGTAATATCTGGGGGCTTGTGTTGTTAAACAATTCAGGGCCATGAGAGGCAGTTTTGCCCTTGTGAGAGGCAGGTTATAGGAACTGATTTCTGTGTATAAGGCCATGACTCTCACAGTGCTTTAGCATTTTAATAAACTGATATTCTGAGGTCACAGCATGACAGAGCAAGGCTAGTCTCATGAAGAACCTCATCCTATTGTATCCTGTGCATTTTACTTGGTGTAGATTCATTTACCACAGTCATGAACCACCGACACTGTATTGTATCTAATATTAAGTAAAAGTTGTTTCCCACACTTAGGATGTTAGGATCCAAAGCAAGATTAGCTTTGACCTTTTATTAGATTCTCATTCTGCCGCTGACTAGATATGTCACATATCATATATAAGCCTGTTTCCTTGTCTGTAATATGGGTATAATAATGGCATTTGAATTTCAAGGCAGAGACCTGTTGTAACTCTTTCTTCTTTTACTTTAATGCTTAGTATATTCAATTTTCATAATTTTTGGTAGAAGAAATTATGAATTCATGAATGCAGGGATCAATGAAACTTCCAAGATATAAATGTCTAAAGTCCTATGTATAACTCTCCTTTTAAGAGTCAAAAAGGGAATGAAAAGCAATGAAGAGGTCCATGTGGATTGGGTTCAGTCCATGAAAGCATCTCAGAAGAGGTGCATTGACACTGGACTTACATTTCTGCCATAACCATTCACAAGTAGTGCATTCTACTACTGGTTGTAAAGATTAAGAATGTTGATTTCTCTAAGAAGATACAGGATTTACACACATAAAGACTGAAAGACAATGTTTATCTTCTTCTGTCCAGAGTTCTGTCATTCATTCTTAAGTGCCAATACATTAATATGATATGGCACAGCTCACAAAGCAGTTAAATCTGGTAATGCAGTAGCAATGTGTTATTTCCACCTGAACAGTCTTCAGTCTGTAGCCCCATAGAGAATCAGATGCTTTATTTACATCCCATCAGGAGTTTAAAATGTAGACATCATCATTACTTAAAATTACTCACTGTGTTTGTTTATGTGGAAGTGTACCTTGTTTTCCAAAATATGACTGTGAGCAGCAGAGGAAATTACATAGACGAGTCAGCTATAGATGAGTAGAGAAATTTTTCTACTTTTTAAAAATTGATTTCAGAGAGGAAGGGAAAAGGAGAGTGAGAAACATCAGTGATAAGAGTATCATTGATCAGCTGCCTCCTGTACACCCCACACTGGGATAGAATTTGCAATGCCCTCACTGGGAATCGAACCTTTCCTCCTGGTTCATAGGTTGACGCTTAACCACTAAGCCATGCCGGTGATTTTTTTCTACTTTTGAAAGTACTTGGAGAGAATTGGAAAACAATATATACATTCACTGTACAGTATTTTGGTGCTCTTTCCTTAATATGCTGATATTATATGGAACTTAGAAATTCAATACAGTATTGATTATTACTTCAAAGTGCACTTGTAAGAGATTTGTGATTTGAAATCAGACTTTTTTGCATCAATTACTAGGACTATGAAGAAATAAAACTAATTTCCAGGCTATTGTATGTGATTAAAATTCCAACATTAACAGTATTGGCATTTGGTTGTAGTGAGTTTTATCTGTACTTTCTGGCTGTTATATTAGTAGTGAAATTTAATTTGAAAATAATAGTTTGGTGAAGTGGAAGCCCTAGATTGGTAAACTAGGAATTTAGTTTCCAGGACATGCCAATCTTGGTATATACTCTGTGACCATTTCTATAAATGGTTGATTCTCTTTTTTGGAGGGAGTGGGGAAAACCTCACCAGAGGATATATTTTCCATTGATTTTTAGAGATAGTGGGAGGGAGCAGGGGGAACAGAGAAAGAGAAAGAATCATCAGTGTGAGAGAGACCCATTGATTGGTTTGCCTTCTGCAGCCCAGGTACAAGCCCTTGACTGGGAATTGAACCTGGACCCCTTGGTCCAATGGCTGAAGCTCTAACTGGCTGTGGCAATGGTTTATTCTCTTGTAAGGCTACCCGTCCTGGTTCCCTCTCAGATTTGTTTTGAAGACTATGATTATGCTTTAGGAAATGTGGAATATATGCATATACACTATTTTTTTTTTTTTACTGTTTACAATATTCTCTGTATTAAAATCCAAAAAAGAAATGATTACCTACAGAATAATACGCTTAAATTAAAATTGCATGTACCTATTTGTTTTAGTCAAAAGAGGGTATGCTGGAGGAAATATATAATTCCTTTTCATTTAAAATTTAAAAGCAAGGAAGAGCTCTTCATAGTCTGGCAATGTTTTACTATTGTAGGAAAATATTCTAAAGCCAAATATGTATTTGACTCTGCTAGAAAAATATAGCAATAGGAAGAGGAAATCTTCCTTTAAAAGTTTCTGTAATAAAGAATATATAATATTTACAAACATAGCCTAAACTTCAAATTTTTCTTCAGGAAGAAACAAAGCAGTTTTTTCTTCACAAATCAAAGGCATAATAATAAGAAACTCTCATTTAATTGATTTTAATAGTACTGAACAAAAGCAGAAAAGTTATGTTTTAAGAAATCATCCTATGGGCTAATGGCCATTCTGTTGTCATAAAAATTCTTTATTTAGCCCTCTCCACAAATAAGCTCACAGCAGGAGAAAGGACACCAGTTAGAGTAATTTGGGGGATACATACACAGAAGGAATGGCTAGAAGCATAGTGTCATCTGGCAGGGAGCTCATTTCCTGAACCCTGTGGATCTGGTGAAAACCCAACAGAGATGCCAATATGTTTCTCCTCCGTAAATGCTACCAGTCTCCACACCACCAGGCCCAGCGCAGCTTGTGTAAGGTGTTTTATCCAAGCAGTCCTTTGCATAACTGCCCAGCGCCTGCAATGACCTGAGTCAGTCATGCAAAGAGACTTTCTTATGCTTACACCAACATTTTCTTTCAGTGTTCATTTTCTGCTGCTCCTAACCCACGGGTTATGACTGTTGTGATGGTGGAGGCAGCACTTTGCAATCTTTTTAGTTAAGATCTAGAGTTTGTTTAAAAGCAAGGCTGAAAAATCCCCAGACTGGATTTCTTCACAAGATTGCTGTCATGGGTGCAGCTGGGATACCTGTCTCTTCAGGAGGGTGGGGAGAAGTGAGGTCTATTGATTCCGAAGAGGAAACAATCCAGGCCCGACGAGCAGGTGCTGGTAAGCAACAGACAATGAGTTTGGGGGATGAGAATCCCACTTGATTATTTTTTCCAGTTGTACACAAATCTATATTTAACACTCCCTCTGTATCTATTTTTCCAGTGCAAATGTTCCCATTCTGTGTATGTCAGGTGTGGAGTGATTTTGTCCCATTTTCTCAACAAAGTTCCCGGCTACCAACTTTATCTGCAGTCTTTTTTCCCTGAGAGATATTACTGGATTTGCCCTGTAGCCCTAATGATTATAAGATGATAAATCTTTTTATGATGTATTTTCTTGTGTAATAGCCCAGTAACAAAAGATTTAAAGATTAGAATGTTTGCATTCTCTGAAAATAAGGAAAAACAGTAGCAAGTGCTGAATTATGCATGAGTTTCATTTATAGTCAATGTTTGAGAGAGATATAAATGACATATTGGAATCATCATTAGTGGAAAATCAGTCCCAAAGTAGGAAGTTTGTGTCGCTTTTTCAAAATAATGGATCCTGGGTTCTTGGGAAAGAGCTGAAACCTTTTCACAAACAGGCCTTGATTTAGACCACAATGCCTCAAGGTCAAATGATATACGAGAAGCAAGCTCCAAATTGCAATGGATGTTAGGTTTTACATGTTCTCTCCCAAGGGAAATCAGTCTGCTGGTCTTTGAAGTGACTGAAATCACGGCTGTATGGGAGGCTGTGAAATATATAACCCCAAGGGAAGATCCATGTGACTCAAAATGGACAGAATGCTAGAAATGTTTTAAATAAGTAAATATTGTTAATATACATTTATGAGTTAATAGATGAAAATAGAAGGATTTTCCCCCCGTTTGATATGTGGACAATGACCTCAGTGAATGGCACTTATTACTATGCATGGGATCTCAGAGTATTTGGGACCCAGAAATGAATGATAGGATATGTTAAAATAAGTTGAACATTAGCTCCTTCTAATACGGAATCTCTGTTTTGATTCTATAATTATGAAATGTGTATACCATTTCAGAGACCTTATTTGGTTTATTAAGTGTCTTTTGTTAGAAATATAGTTTGTTACCATTTGACAAGTTTCCTCATATGCAGGCATTTTAGGGAACTCAAGATAAATATACCAAATTAATATAAATTCATGAGATAAAATTGGGGATAGATATTAGGTTAATAGCATACTAAATGATCTTGTAATTTGAAATAAGCCCATTTCAGGTGATAAAGGAGAAAAGAAAAATAGGAAAAAAAGACATACAAAAAGTAGATATCTCTAAATCAGGCACAATATTAGCCACACACAGCATATTAAAATGTTTTAATTCAGTTGTCTTAGCCTCCATAGGCTTATAAGATCCATAGATTCTTAAATTTCAATCAAATAAAATGGCAGGGCACCAGTTTGTGGAAATGGATAAATTGGTTGTTGAAAGTTTTGAATCTCCTTTCATCAATACTCTTCAGTACTCTTGCTGGGCCAGCAGCTCTATCTGTAGACCATGACATTTGTATGTCTTATGTCAGAGCATAGTCATAAAGAAACAACTTCAGCAAATATAAGACTTCAGTTCCATAAAGTGGCCCGGAGGACCCTCGTTGGCTCCAAATGTGCAAAGTAAAGGTAGAAGATCGTAAGCCCCTTCTGCATCGTTATAGTTTTTTACACCAAGTCACTAGCACTTTAATAAAACCTGGCACAACTTTGGGGTAATCTACCAAAATAATGACAGTAGCTCCTACTTACCATGGTGTAGTGTATAGCTCCTATGTGTGCTTTCAAATCAAAGTCAAGTCTAAATCCCATGCCTACTTCTTGTAAACCATGTGACCTTGAGTGAGTTAATTAGCTTTTTTGAGCCCCATTTATAACATGGGACAAGTAATACTGATTTTGTCATGTGCTTGTGAGAAATAAATGAATTAAGTAAAATTAACACAGCACAATATTTGGCACATAATAGTGATTGAGTTAATGTTTATTTCCCTTTCTATATTCCAGCAACAATTTGGCCAATTTTGACTCAAGATAGTTTAAAGCATACTTGCAAGTTTGGGGAAAAGAAAAAGTAAAGATTCTAAATAGAAAAACTTTCTTTGGAGTGGGGAAAATTATTCAATTTGTGGCTATTTTGCAGTGGATTCCGTGATGATGAGATGATCCTTGTTTCAGTATTTTTCTCTTTTCAGATAATCATTTTTATAAGTATATATGATTTAAGTAAACATAGAGCATTTAGTTTAAATAATGAAAGATTGTTTTTTATTCTCACTACCTGGTATTATCATTTGATCATTTCATTTTCTAAAGCTAACTAATAGCAGTTTGCCTCTACTTTTTAATAACATTCCTCAGTGGATTAGAGAAGTATATCATTGTTCATTGTTGTTTCTGGAAACCGGATTATGTAAAGATGAAATTGGGAAATGATATAATTTAAAAATCAACTAATTTTGTTGTTATTGTTGCTGTTGTTCTGTGTAATTCATGATATGGGGTGAATAATGTAAATGTAGTGACTTAATGAGAGGATAATGATTCTATATTGCAGTGAAAAAAGTTATTAGACTATGAATTGTGATTGTACAATCATCAAAAGACCTGCATCTTTAAAAATATTGGAAATTTGACCCCGCGCCCCCAACTCCCTAGCCAAACCTATTTGAGGTTGCCCTTTGGCCCCCTGGAGATGAGCTACTAATAGCAGGAGGCTGGCCATACGGGAAGAGCCTGAACAAGCACTTTCGTCCTTGTTCCCAACAGTCACTCCTCTACTTTTAGTGGATGCTTCCTTGTGCAGTTGTTGTCATTGGGCTAAGATCTCTCAGATAGGGAAGCTGCAGAGGAAATGATCTCTTACACGGGGCTTGACAGCATCATTGCCAGTGATTGATGATGGAACCAAATCATTTCAGGTGAGTTTTCTGTGGTCCACAAGCCAGCAGGGGTCTGCTAGACTTTATCATCTTAGCCCACGGCTATCTCAGTGCATTGTCACTGGCGGCGGGAGTAGGGGGAGCGGGGGAAATAAGAGGAGCTCTTCAAGCCTCTGCCTGAGTCTTTTCTCCTGTGCTAGCTTTAAGGGACGCCAGCGTTTTGTGTGTCTCTGCCTATAGGAAGGTGCTTGTGTCAGGAAATGGTTAATTATGGACCCGCCAGAGCTTTGGTGTTTGCTACAGTGGGAACCTCTTAGTACAGCACAGAGCCTATAGATTAGTGCGGTAATCAATGAGCATCTGTACACTGCAGAGATCCGTTTTGATGACAGCAGCACTTACAGCCTTGTTTAGTGTCACTGTTGTATAATATTGAACACTGCAGGCTTTTTTTTGTTTGTTTGTTTTGATTTAGAATACAAGGACTACAGGGCTTTTATTTTTGTTTTTAAAATTCTTTTGCATTTTGGTGGATTTCTAAGAGTGTTGTGGATTTGCTGCCATTGCTAGCTAGAATTTAGTGATTTGATGCCAATAGCATTTATTGAACCACTCTGATACTCTGATGCTGCTGTTATGTTTGCTGGTTTCTGCAGTTCCTACTACTTCATACGTTGCTCCCAGGAACAGGTAAACTAAGCCATAATATTAACCTTATGCATAAATGTAAAGTTAATGCAATATATTGTTTAATTATCCAAAGAGTAAGATATTAAAATGCTTCAGTGGATTATATCAGTAAATAATGATAACTATTTTACTTTGAACATGGGAATTACACAAATATAATATCATTTTAGAATACATGGTGATCTTCTAGTTGCATTACATGAAGTTATTGTTATGTTTCACATCTTAAATGAATATCTGGAGCATACATTTGTCTATAACTTAGTATTTAACCCTTACTTTGATGTATGTATATTACACAATTAATTCAGAAATACATATTTTCCTTTTCTGATTGATCGAAGAAAGTTGTTTTCCTTGTTCAGTGATGTCACTAATATGAGAAGCTTCCGATCGTAATCTCCTTAAAAATATAAAGATATCAGTTTATATGTAGATTGTTGTTTTGGAGTATTTAAACAAAGGCTTCAAGGCCTTGTTTCTCCTAGTCGCCAGTTATTTCAGAGCATGTCCTGGGAATTCCTGTGTTTTTGTGTGATGCTAAGCTTTGGACTAAAGGGAAAACTCTTCAGATAAAGGGAATACAGAGCCCAGACAGAAAGAAGGAAAGGGAAACAGTCTTTTGGGTCAGAGTTGGGTGTGTGACCTTGAGCAACAGAGGAACTAACCCCTTCTGGCCCTTGTTTCCATTCTGCCAGTTTGGGAAAAAAACTCTAATGTTATTCTCTGTGGGAATGGCATGGCATTTTTCAGATGCTCAAGATCATCTGATGGTCATTTCTGTGTAGCAAAAGACACTATTATTCAATTTGTAAAGGCATGCAGTTTTATTAATAAACAAGAGAAATAGAAATCTTTTAGGTTTTTTTCTTCCTTTGCAGTATTTTAGCAACTGAGGCTGTTTTTGGAAGAGAGATTATGGCTCTTTTAAGTTAAACCAGCGAATCTCTTGGCTCTGCTGTAACTATTTTGCTAAGTAGGCATTGAGCAACTTTGAGGTGTCTTGAGGGCACCTGCTGTCAGACTCCTTGGGAGGTGAAGGAGGCATCGTGTGTTTTGCTGCAGCCAGATAAGGTCCTGGATGCAGAGCTGCTGGGCCCTCTGAAAGACTGCCAGGGATGTGAGCACTCCTCCCTGCTCCCTCGCTCCCTCTCAGGTACAGCACGTACTGCTGAGGGCATCTGGGGGAAGCTCCAGCCTGCTCTTCTCAGCAAATGACTTTTAAGAGGTCCGCTTTCTGCTAAGGATAAGCTTAAAATTCAAAAGATCCGAGGCAACTAGGAGAAACGCAGTCAGCAACCTCTCACTCTAAAAAGACTGAAATCAGATTGCTGCCTGATTCATGAGTCTAGACTTTTTTTAAAATTTTTTTAAATTAAATCTTTATTTTTTACAGTATCACATATGTCCCCCATTGACCCCTTCTAGCCCATCCCCATTCCGCTTCCTGCCCCAGGCCTTCACTACCCTATTGTCTGTGTCTATGTGTTATGCATATATTCATACAAGTTCTTTGTTTAATTAAATATGTTCTTTGAGAGAATAGAAGTATTTAATGTAAATTGAGCCATGTGCTTGCAGAGTGGCTAGTCTTTGCTAGTTGAAAAGAATTATGAACCTTGTGTTCACTGTCATATTGACTGGGTCTTTTCAATAATAGATACTCATGATGAGAGAAAAGCTGAGGCAGTGATGTCTCATGCTCCCACACAGATGCACATGAGAGATGAAAGAAAAGCAAGGATTGATTTCTCTCTCTAGCTCTAAGGAACCAGTCTGATTAGTCATCTCCATACAAAGAGGTTTGAGGACAATAACTTTATTAGTAAACTGACTAGAAGCCTGGTGCACGAAATTCATGCATGGAGGTGGGGTTCCTCAGCCTGGCCTGCAGCTTCTCCAATCTGGGACCCCTCGGGGGATGTCTGACTGCTGGTTTATGCCCGTTAAACCAGCAGTCAGACATCCCTCTCGTAATCTGGGATGACTGGCTCTTAACCACTCGCCTACCTACTTGCCTGATTGCCCCTAACCCCTCTTCCTGCCAACCTGATCTCCCTTAACCCCTCTGCCTGCCGGCCTGATCGCCCCTACCTTGACTCCCTGCCAGCCTGATCGCCCCTACCTTGCCCCCCTGCAGGCCTAATCGCCCCTACCTTGCCCCCTTGCCTGCCTGATCGCGCCTAATCTCTCTGCCTGCCTGCCTGATCTCGCCCCCCAACTGTCCTCCCCTGCCAGCCTGATTGTCCCTAACTGCCTCTGTCTTGGCCCCCACCACTATGGCTTTGTCAGGAAGGAAGTCGGATGTCTGGAAGATGGCCAATTGACCTGGACTAATTAGCATATTACCTTTTTTTTATTAGTATACATTCTCCATGATACGAAAGGTCATTTGCTCAAGTCTCTTCCAACTTTCTGATTTTATATGGTGCTGTAGTTATTAGTGCATGGTTGGGAAGCTCCTCAGGAGAAGAAGGTATTTTCCTTTTGAAGCATATCCTGTGACTGTGACAGAGAAGAGTTCTGTTAATGAAATGATGGAAGTCATGTGAAAAACAAAGACAAAATTAATCCCAGTGACCAGCAAGTATATAATTTTCCCTATTTTTCTCCAGGTATTCCAGAGGCACTTTCTGTTCTCAATTTTCTAAAGCCAGAGAGATTAGGAATAAGCATGTGAAACTATAAAGTAGATAAATCAATGAAAGAATTAGTAATTATATTATAACAATATTAATAATCAAGAAGACTTTTATAATATTTATTTTCATGCATGTCTAGTTAATTTAAATTCATTCTTTCAAAGAAGGTTTTATATGAGTTGTATGAGTTTTAAAGACCTGGGAAATAAATTCTTATTTTGGTAAGCTGTAAATATTGAACAAATTTCAAAGCTGACTTCAGAAAGGGCCCATATTGATTGTAATAGATGGGTTCTAACAAACATGTTTTTAGTTGTACAACATCTGTGAAATATTTTAGACTTATTCATAGTTTTTGAAGATTTTTAGATTTTTTTTTTCTTTTTGTAACAAGAAACTGGTAGACTTGCAGTTTTTTGTTTGGTTTTTATTCTTTTGTTTTATTTTTTGTCCTTTAAAAGAATTCTTAGCCCTTGAATCTTGGTAGTCAAAATTGGAATAATTTTTTAGCCACTTTTAAATTTTACTTTTATTCCAAGATAATGTTTTCTAATAATTTATTTAGATTATATGAAATTGGTTACTATTTTTTATATTTTTCTTTTTAGTAAATGTCTTTGAAATTATTTAAAGCACTAATCAGGGAAGAAATATTAGCCCATCTGCATATAGTAAGTTCTCTTGCCTATTGATATTAAAGGCTTTTTAAAATTATGATTAATTAGACTCTTGATAATTCACAAAAGTGCTTTCTTATATAGAGAGAGCATGTGAATTCCCTTGCCCTCTGTATGTAATCACAAAGCTCATTTTGTCTGAGCATGGTTTCCTGACTTCCTAAGTGCTTAGCTTAAATAGGAGTCTCAATGAAAGTATACTGTTGAGGATGAGGACCTGCAAGATAGAATAATTCTGGGAGCTAAAGGTAACCCACCAAAGCAAGATAGCAATGTGCTCATCTGAGTCACTCCTTCATCCCGGCTCTTCAGCCATTTGTTCTTAATTCTGAGAGAGATCATGGGACCCTCAGAGAAATAAAGGAAGCAATTGGCTGTCCACAGAGAAACAGTTATGCACACAACATTTTATATACAATTTTAAAGGGTATATATATATCCCTTAAATCTATGACCCTATAAAAGGAGTTACATAACCCAGGTTATAACCTTGCCTTAAAGATTACAAAAACAGCCCTAGCTGGTTTGGCTTAGTGGATAGAGAGTAGGCCTGTGGACTGAAGGGTTTGGGGTTTGATTCTGGTCAAGGACACATGCCCAGGTTGTGGGCTCGATCCCCAGTGGGGGGCGTGCAGGAGGCAGCCAATCAATGATTGTTTCTCATCATTGATGTTTTCATCTCTCTCTCCCTCTTCTTTCCTCTCTGAAATCAATAAAAATTATGTTTAAAGTATTACAAAAACAAATTATTTGATATTCAGTGGTAGAAAAAGTCTTGCCTGCATGAAGGTAAGTAGTATTTTCTTCTATGAATAATGGATAAACCCTAGACCTGCTTCAAAATGCTATTGCTTAAAAGAATACTTAATTACCATTTGATATTTTCAAGGGCTATGTTATTCCACAACACAGTGAAAAAATCCACCCCAGGCTTAACTACCAAAAAATGTAAATAAATGATTAAATATACTGATGTAAGTAAAGGGGTTAGGGATGACTGAAAACTCAAATACAACATAGAGAGCTTTCATTTAGATGAATAGGGGGCTGTGCTTTGTGTGGACCAACATTATTTCATCCGTACCTGAAGGGCTGGCTAGGGCTTGTTTCTGTCCAGAATGCCAGACAGACTAGTTTTTTTATTCTCTGACAAAAGACTTCTTTGACAAATAAGTTGTGATTTCCTGACTTCATATGCTAGTCTTGTTCTAGATCAGACATTTAGTTATAGAGGTCTTCATGTAAGGTTTGTTTTAGTCTAGGAGATTTTACTGTCATCCTCAGAATTATTAAATGAAGACACAAAAGTGATGGAAAAATTGAGTATGAAATTAGAACTCCTAAATATCTGTTTAATCACCTTAAAATATTGGTGAGAAACTCATGGTTTATAATTAGGAGAAAGATCTGTTTTGGTGATTTTGCTTGAAGGTTGTCCCTTTTGCATTTGACATCCAGAATCTTTGAACATACTCTCTTTAGTCTCCACATTTGCCCTGACTGGTTGTACGAAGCTAAATTGCAAAGGGTACAGTTTTCATGCCTGTGAACTAACTGCATATCTGAGTATTTGACTTAAAATACAGTGAACGAAGACTGTAGCTAGTAGGTCCAAAGTTCTGGGGTGTGTCTGTGTGTGTAATTTTTGTCCTTAAAACTATTAGTGCATCACTTTAGAAAACAAATAAAATTATAGAAATTCTTGATAAGTGAAATTATAAAGGCCAGCAAGATGTCTCCTTTCAATGTTTTTAATCCTTTTCTTTTTTTGTTTTTTTGTTTTGTTAACCCTCACCTGAGGAAATTTTTTCCATTGCTTTTCAGAGAGAGTGGAGGGGAGGGAGGGAAAGAGAAAGAAACATCTATGTGAGAGAGATACATAGACTGGTCACCTCCCTCAAGCGCCCGGACTTGACTCCAGGCTGGGAACAAACCCGCAACCCAAGTACCTGCCCTTGACTAGGAATGGAACCAATGACTCCCTGATGCACAGGACAGTGCTCCAACCACTGAGCACACTGGCCAGGGCTGTTTTTTATCCCTTCCAACATTTTTTTTTTTTTTTAAAAAAACAAAACCAAATAGCCAGGCTAGAGTATTATAGAATTTCTCATTTCAAAAATTAATATTTAGTGATTAGAATACAGTTGCAACAATTATTTGAATCCAAGTTTTTTGGGGTTTTTTGACAATTTTATTTTCATTTTTTTATTAAGGTATTATATGTGTACATATCTTACCATTGCCCCCCCCCACTCCACTCCCATACATACCCTCACCCCCCAGTGTTTTGCGTCCATTGGTTATGCTTATATGCATTCATACAAGTCCTTCGGTTGCTCTCTTATCTCCCCCACCTCTCCCTAGCCTTCCCGCTGTAATTTGACAGTCTGTTTGATGCTTTAAAACTGCCTCTGTATCTATCTTTTGTTCATCAGTTTATAATGTTCTTTATTATCCGCAAATGAGTGAGATCATGTGGTATTTTTCTTTCATTGACTGGCTTATTTCACTTAGCATAATGTTCTCCATTTCCATCCAGGTTGCTACAAACGGTAAGAATTCCTTCTTTTTATGGCAGCATAGTATTCCATTGTGTAGATGTACCATAGTTTTCTAATCCACTCACCTACTGACGGAAACCTAGGCTGTTTCCAAATCTTAGCTATGGTGAATTGTGCTGCTATGAACATAGGGGTGCATATATCCTTTCTGATTCATGTTTCCAGTTTCTTAGGATATATTCCTAGGAGTGGGATTACTGGGTCAAATGGGATTTCCATTTTCAGTTTTTTGAGGAAACTCCATACTGTTCTCCACAGTGGCTGCACCAGTCTACATTCCCACCAGCAGTGCACCAGGGTTCTTTTTTCTCCACATCCTCGCCAACACTTGTCGTTTGTTGATTTGTTGATAATAGCCATTCTGACAGTTGTGAGATGGTACTGCATTGTCGTTTTGATTTGCATCTCTTGGATAATTAGTGACTTTGAGCATGTTTTCATGTGTCTCTTGGTCTTCCTTCTGTCTTCTTTCAAAAAGATTCTATTTAGGTCCATAGCCCATTTTTTTTATTGGATCATTTATCTTCCTTTTATTAAATTGTATAAGTTGCCTGTAGATGAAGATTAAACATTTACCAGTGATAACATTAGCAAATATGTTCTCCCATACAGTGGGCTTTCTTGTTGTTTTGTTGATGGTTTCTTTTGCTGTGCAAAAGCTTTTTATTTTGATGTTGTCCCATTTGTTTATTTTCTCTTTAGCTTCCATTGCCCTAGGAGCAGTATCAGTGAAGAAGTTCTTTCGGCATATGTCAGAGATTTTTCTGCCTGTGGATTCCTCTAGTATTTTTATGGTTTCCTGTTTTATGTTTAAGTCCTGTATCCATTTTGAGTTTATTTTTGTGTATGGTATAAGTTGGAGATCTAGTTTCATTTTTTTTGCATCTATCTGTCCAATTTTCCCAACACCATTTATTAAAGAGACTGTCTTGACTCCATTGTATGTTCATGCCTCCTTTGTCAAATATTAATTGAGCATAGTGGTTTGGGTCGATATCTGGATTCTCTATTCTATTCCATTGGTCTATATGTCTGTTCTTGTGCCAGTACCAGGCTGTTTTGAGAACAGTGGCTTTGTAATACAGCTTGAAATCTGGTATTGAGATACCTCCTACTTTATTCTTCACTCTCAGGATGCTGTGGCTATTTGGGGTCTTTTTTTCTTCCAGATAAATTTTTGGAGAGTTCTTTCTAGGTCTGTGAAATATGCCGTTGGTATTTTAATGGAGAGTGTATTGAATCTATAGATTGCTTTGGGTAGTATGGACATTTTAATGATGTTGATTGTAACAATAAATGAACATGGTATGTTCTTCCATCTGTTTATGTCTTCCTCTATCTCTTTTTTCAGTGTCCTGTATTTTTCCTGTATAGGTCTTTTACCTCCTTTGTTAAGTTTATTCCTAGGTATCTTGAATTTTTTGCTGCGATGGTAAATGGGATTGCTTTTTTAGTCTCTCTTTATGTAAGTTCACTATTGGTGTATAGAAATGCCATAGATTTCTTGGCGTTAATTTTGTATCCTGCTACATTGCCGAATTCATTTATTAAGTCTGTTAGTTTTTTGATGGAGTCTTTCGAGTTATTTATGTACAATATCACGTCATCTGCAAATAAGGACAGCTTTACTTCTTCTTTTCCAAATTGGATGCCTTTTATTTCTTTTTCTTGTCTGATCGCAATGGTTAATACTTCCAGTACTATGTCAAACAGGAGTGGGCATCCCTGTCTTGTTCCTGTTCTTAGGGGAAATTGTTTTAGTTTTTGCCCATTGAGTATGATGTTAGCTGTGGGTT
Organism: Corynorhinus townsendii; assembly: GCA_026230045.1. Taxonomy (NCBI): domain Eukaryota; kingdom Metazoa; phylum Chordata; class Mammalia; order Chiroptera; family Vespertilionidae; genus Corynorhinus; species Corynorhinus townsendii. The sequence continues at coordinate 67,180,786 of JAPDVU010000004.1, read as the reverse complement.
TATCATATATAGCTTTTATTATGTTGAGGTATGATCCTTCTATTCCCACCTTGTTGAGAGTTTTTATCAAAAAAGGGTGTTGGATTTTGTCAAATGCTTTTTCTGTGTCAATTGATATGACTGTGTGATTTTTATCTCTCAGTTTGTTTATGTGATGTATCACCTTTATTGATTTGTGGATATTGTACCATCCTTGCATTCCTGGGATAAAACCTACTTGGTCATGGTGTATGATCTTTCTGATGTACTGCTAGATCCAATTTGCTAGAATTTTGTTGAGGATTTTGGCATCTATGTTCATGAGGGATATTGGCCTGTAATTCTCTTTCATTGTGTTGTCTTTACCTGGTTTTGGTATTAGGATGATACTGGCTTCATAGAAGGAGCTTGGAAGTGTTCCTCCCTCTTGAATTTTTTGGAATAGTCTGAGAAGGATAGGTTTTAGTTCTTCCTTGAATGTTTGCTAAAACTCTCCTGTGAGGCCATCTGGCCCCAGGCTTTTGTTTGCCAGAAGCTTTTTGATGACTGCTTCAAGTTCTTCCATAGTTATTAGCCTATTGAGCTGTTTAGATTCTTCCTGATTGAGTTTTGGAAGGTTATATTTTTCTAGGAATATGTCCATTTCCTCCAGGTTGTCCAGTTTGTTGGAATAGAGTTGTTCATAGTATTTTTTAACAATCCTTTGTATTTCGGTGGGATCTGTTGTTATTTCACCTCTTTCATTTCTGATTTTGTTTATTTGGGTCCTCTCTCTCTGCTTCTTGGTGAGCCTGGCTAGAGGTTCATCAATCTTGTCTATCCTTTCAAAGACCCAGCTCTTGATTTTGTTGATCTTTTGTATTGTTTCTTTGGTCTCTGTCGTGTATCTCCGCTCTGATCTTTATTATTTCCTTCCTTCTGCTTACACTGGGCTTTTCTTGTTGCTCTCTTTCTAACTCTTTGAGTTGTAGGGTTAGGTAATTTATTACCATTGTTTCTTGTTTTTTTTTCCAGTAGGCTTGTAGAGCTATGAACTTCCCTCTCAGGACTGCTTTCACTGTGTCCCAATGATTTTGGATTATTGTGTTTTCATTGTCATTTGTTGCCATGATGTTTTTTATTTCTTCCTTGATCTCTCTGGTAACCCAGTCATTGTTTAATAGCATGCTGTTTAGTCTCCATGTATTTGATTTTTTTGGATTGTTTTTATTGTAGTTGATTTCCAGTTTTATGCCACTGTGGTCTGAGAAGATACTTGGTATGATTTCTATCTTCTTGAATTTGAAGGGACTTTGCCTATGTTCCAGCATATGGTCTATCTTTGAAAATGACTCATGTGCACTTGAGAAGAATGTATATTCTGTGGCATTGGGGTGAAATGTTCTGAATATGTCAGTTAATTCTATCTGGTCTAATGAGTCATTTAGGATTGATGTTTCTTTGCTGATTTTTTTGTTTAGAGGATTTGTCCAATGGTGATAGTGTGGTATTAAAGTCTCCTAATATGAGTGTATTACTGTCCATCTCTCCCTTGATATCATCTAGGAGTTTTTTTTTTTTTTTTTATGTATTTGGGTGCTCCTGTATTGGGTGCGTATATGTTTACCAGAGTTATTTTTTCTTGATGGATTGCTCCCTTTAGTATTATGAAATGGCCTTCCTTATCTCTTGTTATGTCCTTCACTTTGAGATCTAATTTTTCAGATATAAATATTGCTACCCCAGCTTTTTTTTCATTTCCATTTGCCTGGAAAACCTTTTTCGATCCCTTCACCCTCAGTCTGTGTGCATCTCTTTTTCTGAGGTGGGTTTCTTGTAGACAGCAGATATATGGGTCTTGTTTTCTTATCCAATCCATTACCCTGTGCTTTTGATTGGAGCATTTAATCCATTTACATTTAAAGTTATTATTGATAGGTACTTATTTGTCACCATTTTTATTCTTTACCCCTGTGTTCCTTCTTCGCTTCCTATATATATATATATTTTTTACAGCAGACCCTTTAGTATTTCTTGCATTGCTGATTTGGTGGTGATAAATTCCTCTAGTCCTTTTTTGTCTGTGAAGGTCCTGATTTCACCTTCAATTTTGATTGATAGCCTTGCAGGGTACAGTATTCTTGGATTCATACCCTTCCTTTGCATGACTTTGTATATTTCATTCCATTCCCTTCTGACCTGATGAGTTTCTGTTGAGAAATCAGTTGCTAGCCTGAGGGGGTTCCTTTGTAGGTAGTTTTCTGTCTCTCTTTGGCCACTTTTATGATTCTTACTTTGTCGTTGGTGTTTGCCAATTTAATTATAATATGCCTTGGCGTTGGTCTTTTGGGGTTCATTTTGCTTGGGAGTCTGTGAGCTTCTTGGATTTGTGTGGGTTTTTTCTTCCCTATATCAGGGAAGTTTTCTGTCATTATTTCTTCTAACAGGTTTTCTATTCCTTGCTCAGTTTCCTCTCCTTCTGGGACCCCTATTATGCGGATGTGGTTTTGTTTTGTGTTGTCCCAAAGTTCCCTTAGGCTCTCCTCCTGCTTTTTAAATTTTTTTTCTAGAAGCTGCTCTAATTGGGTATTTTTTCCTACCTTGTCTTCTAGTTCACTGATGAGGTCCTCTGCTTCTTCTAGTCTCATGTTGATGCTTTCTATTGAGTTCTTTACAGCAGCGATGTCATTTTTCACTTCTTCTTGGTTCTTCTTCATTTCCTCTTGGTTCTTACTCATATTGTCGAATTTGTCTTCCATTCTTTTCAGCCACCTTATGACCATTTCTCTGAATTCTTTCTCTGACAGGTTGCTTGCCTCTATTTCATTTACTTCCCTTTCTGGTGAGGCCTGCTTTTCTTTCATATGCGGGCTATTTCTTTGTCTCCCCATGGTCTCTCTTCTCCAGATATCTGGTTATGTAGTTCTGTCTCTCCTTATCCCAGGCAAAAACTGACCTTTCTGTGGTGGAGTGTAGACCTCCTCTGAAACTGCGTGTTTGCACTAATTAGGGACCAGTGTTCTGGGGCTTGCAGCTGTTCACTGGTTGCCGCAGTTGTAACTTTTCAAGCTTCCGATAAGATCCACTTTCCCCTTCAAGATGGCGTGGTCTCCGCATCCTAGCCAGTCACTCTGAGAGGTAACCCAGCCACTGTGGGGGCTGCCTGGTCAGGGGAACCTCGTCCAGCAGTCCCCCACCTTCTCCTGGAGTTTAGCTGTCCCTTAACTCGCCAACAAATGCTCCCCGTGTGACCCTCAGCTGTTCTTTCTTTCTGCTCCAGGTCAAGGCTTGGGACCCATCTGTCTATTCTGCCACCATTTTTTTTTCTCCTGAATCCAAGTTTTTTAAAGATATATTTTAAACATAAATAATAAGCATTTTATACCTGAAAGTAAATGTTACTTACAGTTTTGCTAGATAGGAAGAAAATGAATATAAGAGATATTATTGACTGACTCCTGCAATGAGATAAGCCTTTACTTTGATTTCAAATATATATATATATATATATATATATATATATATATATATATATATAGAGAGAGAGAGAGAGAGAGAGAGAGAGAGAGAGATCTTTATATTTTGGGAAACATTAAGGTAATTTATGATGTTTTTCTTAATGTTAGAACTATTATAATCACTGTTACAATTTGATATTTCTTATTCGTCCATCCATTTCTCCACATCATTCTTGCTGTGGTCAATAGGCCATTGTAGTTAAAATTGGGTTGATTAAATTGGAAATCATGTGCAGTATATAATCTTATATTGTTAAGATCATTGGACTTATTCTGTCACTCTTAAATGTGCTAATAGTTATTTAAATTAGTGACATTTACTGCCTTTGTGAGTGATATCACTCTATATCTTAATTAGAAAGGTTTGGTATCAATTTATAAAATTTGCATTAGAGAACTCGGGAAAAATTATTATTCTTAATGTTATTGAAAGCATTCAATATAATGTTAACAAATTGTTCAAAGACTAATTTCAAATTTCAGTTTTATTGTCATTGAAAATGTTAGATATCAATGCTAACAATATTCAGTTTTAATTTTTTTCATCAAATATCTGTTAATTTCACAATGTAATTCAGTTACATAACCAATTCTTCAGAAATGATAGTTTTTTTCACTTTGTTTTACTCTTATTTAAGAGACATTAATTTTAGTAAGTATCTTTAGAAGACAATTTAGCCACTGTGTGTGCAGGACATTATTCAAGGAGTAATTAACCCTCTATTTTCCATTTTTGGTACTACATTCATAAAAATATCAAAAAATATAACATTCAAAGGGAGAAAATAAGATAATATTTATGGTGCATTGAATCTTTAATTTTAATACACCATAAATCTAAAGCACTATTTGATAAACTGTTCCATGTTTCTATTTTTTTGCATTGATGAGTAATGATTTAATTTTGGAATTATTAAATCTTAGCTTCAAATACCTCATTCTAGGTAACAGAGTTTTCCAATACGTAAACAACTGTCAGCTGGCTTATTGTAATTAATTTCATTTTCATTATTTTAATTAAAAAGTTTCACATAGAATTGTATATTACTCTTTTTTGTTTGTTTATTTTTAACCAGGAAGTATGGAAAAAGGATTGCATTCTACTTTCATAAAAGTTTATGTTTCATACAATAATTTTTTTAGTTGTTGTGTAATGGCTGTTGTTTTTACATCAGTTATCATTTTGCCTGTTAGTACAGTTATAGTATACTCACAGTATCACAGTGTTAAGGGCAGAAAGAGCCTTAACTCATTTGTTTGATTTGTTCGTTTTGTTTTTAATTATCCTGTGCCCATTCTTGTGAATTCTTGTTGCTGTCAATGTGCTTACCTGTACTGGTCCCTTTGTGTTTAGCAATGTGCATCTTCACTGGTCATATGGGGCTCAATAACAGACCTACTCTTAGGATTGTGATTGTAAAATTATGAGTGAAAGTCTACTAGGTTTTTGAAGGAGTAAAGTCATGGACCTCAGATTTGTGATACTGATTTTTGTTAGATGAAAACCCTTTTTCACTTACTTTCCATTCTTTGACAAGATTTACAAATAAGCTAATAAAATTTGTGTTTACCAAATTCTGCTACCTAAAAGCTATAGATAAGCTAACACCTGTACATCAGTTGTATTTTTAAGTAGTTTCCCATTGTATCAAAGATATTTTGAGATTGATGAATGAAAAAATACATCTTTAACTTTACAGCTAAACTTTAATGAAAATGGTTATAGTAAATATATTAAATCATGTTTTGTGTATAAACATTTAATTTTATTTTAATTCCCACTTTATAATCTACCTTAATACTAAAAGTGACTTAAGCTAGCTACCAAATGTGAATATATAGCCATTTGAAATAAGTTAAAAGTGTGTAAAACAGTTGATGAGTAAGAACAAGGGTGGAAAATTTGGTTTCAGTTTTAACCATAAACATTCTAACGCACATGCTCTAAGAAGAGTTCTATCAGTTACAAAATTTACAGCTTCCATAACAAAAGAACCAGTCATTTATATACATACTTATTTTTCCTGATATTGACACCAGAAAGAAGGTTTTTCTGTGTAGTTTCACAGAGAAGACAGCAGCAGCAGCATGATCCATATGTGAGTAAATTCACCACCATTTAGTGATTTGCTAAAGGACAGTATATAAAAGGAATATTGGGGGCAGTGAGGAGAAAAGGACTCTGGAAACACAGTGTAATTACAGGTGCATGGGTGTCTGGGTGGTCTGGATTAATTAAGAGTTTTATAATATCTTAGTAGATTTACTGCATATCCCACACAAAGACCTCTGTAGGTATTGCTTTAAATTAAATATTTAAAAAAATATGGAAGTACATTGTCCTAAAAAAATGTACCCTCAGAAGTGAGCTTGGGAGTAGTTCAGTACCGCTAAGTAATTGTGGAGTCATTGATCTAATGTTAGGCAGACACACTGGTCATTAATTAGGTTTGCCATGCATTTCTGAGTAGAAGGCCCATTCTTAAGAGGGCCCCTGTGACCAAGTCACAAAATCATGTTGAACATTTTAAGTCTAGGCCAGTGAGCTGCCCTGATTTTTTAATGGAACAGGTTTTGTTGTGAAAATGTAAGATGAAGATATTTTGAAATTATTATAATGAAAAGATCATTTTAGAGTGATTAATCCAAACCTTAAATATTTAGGAACTCTGGACATCTTTTCTTAAGTCAGTAGGTTAATCTTTGAGCAACCTTAACTTTTTTGGCTTTATATAAAGAAGTATATATGCTATTTGCATTGGTGAATATTACTTTTTCCCCTTCATTGCTTTTTGTGCTTTCTCTTACTTGAGTTAGCTTTCATCAGATGGAGGTGGAGCACATTTAAAGGGACTGCCTGACCTCGTATGCACTGCGGCAGAGGTTTAGACCCGTGACCTTGCAGTGTTTTGCAGCCTAGTTTCTGATGGCTCTAATTTTGATGGTTTATGAATACGGATACTTATCATTTTTCTCTAGAACCATGTTGAGGCATAAACATCTTTTCTAAACTTCTATGCCTAGTGATTTACCACTACCAGTCACGGGATTTCCAACTTTAAAAAAGTCCTTTAATGTTTCTATAACTTTTTTGTTTGCATACCCAAAATAAAAACAAAGACAAACAAACAGAAACAAAACCAAAAAGAAAGGAAATAAGCAACATTTACAGTAATTTTCTTTGATGGAACTCTGGTTTTAAAACATCTCTTTATATTACCCAAAAGGTTTCCTAGAATAAATTTGTTTTCTAATATTTTAATAGCTTAGTCATATATTTTAAAGCTTAAGCAGTACCAATCCCTCATAAGTACTTCTGTTTTATTCTATATACCCTTAAATTCATCTTTATCATCATTTGACTCTTATTATCTATAAGATCCTTATTATCTATATCACCAAAACCATGATAATGTATTGATCTCCATATTTTTCATTTTTATATCTTTGGATATAGAGGCAGGTCAAAATTGACTTGACATTCAGAATTATTGCAAATTAATCTTATTTTGCTAGCAGTGCCTGGATGTGAGGTCTGGATAAAAACTAACATTTTTTTCTTTATCAAAGAGATTTACATCTAGAGTGCTTTCTTAACATATATGCTGTGAACTTGCCCAGCACTACAATTTCTTTAACCTGTGGTTAACATCCAGTCCCCAAACAATGAAAACAAATAAACCCCGATTTTTTCCACAGGGTTTCCTGGCTGGTTATTCCGAGGCTTTGCACGTGACAACCTGTTCTCCCAAGTGAATGGAATACTCAGTGTCAATGTGGAAGCCTGGTCAGTTGGAAAGTTGCAGTAAAATATTTCCCTCCTGTGTGCAGCACTTCCCAAATTCCTATTGATGAAGAGTCACTGTGTTAGAAGAAACAGAAAAGTTTCCCTAAGATTGTTAATTTTGTGATTTGCTATTCGGGATACTTTCTTATTCTGTATAAATACTCTAGGGAAGACATTTTTCAGTCATGAAGCCTCAAACCATATTTATACATGAAATTTATTCCTCTCTAAACTATTATTGGTGGAAATCATTTTGCCCTATCAATTATCTTAGACTTTTCTTCAGATACACTTTCTTATCATTTAATTCAGATAATAAATACAGTCTGGTCTAGATATGCTGAAGACCATGAATACCCTTCTTTTGTTATTCTAAGACACAAAAGTGTGTGCGTGCGTGTGTTTATGTATGCATGCATGGTTTTTGTTTTTGTTTTTGTTATTGTTGTTATTGCTTGAAACTTTCAGGAACTTTACTTCAGGGTCTTGTAGCATCAGTTCACTGCAGAGCTAAAGAGTAAAGAAGTCATTGCACAACATGGTGTTTTGGGAGTGTTTCTGAAACCTAAAGCCTCATGTAGTCTCAAAAATCTAAGCTATGTAACTTTCAAAATTAGGAAAATTTAAACTGATGACTAATGTCTACCATCTCAAATAGCTTTTTATTTCTCAATGTCGTTTAGCCTATTTAAAGTAAAGTCACAAAATTTTCTGTTTTCCCAAAGCCCCATGATCCAGGTGACCCTAGTACATAGTTAAACTTGTTATTTTTTAAGACCATCAATCTTGTTGTTATTTAGATTATTTTGTTAGGACTATAAAAGACATATGAGGAAAGGAAAGAAATCTGAGGAAGTTAGGATGTTTATAACTCATTAGAATATTAATTATTAAAATGTATTCCATAGCTAATATATATATACCAAATAATTTTTAAGGTATAATATAAGTTGGTGGCAAGGAAACATTTTCAGGGGTATTCTGAGTCATCATAAAAAAATATGTAAAGGCATTAAATGATCTACTTGTTTCCTGATTGGGAAATATTTGGTTTATATACCACATGTATTTTGTTCTCCCTCTTAAAAATATTATATAAAGAAGAAATGACAAAATGCTTAATTTTAGATTAAGGATACGAGCTGGTCAGATTAATTATTCAGATATTTTTGGTTAGTTGTTAATCTGTATACATTTCAGTGTATAGATTGCTTTACTATAAAAGTAGCCATATTCTTATTCCCTTAGGCTTACATTGGCTTTGTGGAAATTAATAAGAAGATTTATGCTACTATTTTTATATATGTTATTTCCTCATCATTTAACAATTGGGAAATTTAAAAAAAATATTCATTTATTCTGAACACTTGAGCATTTGGCGTATACCAAGCCAATTAATAATTTCTATAAACAAAGTGATTTCATTATTTTTCTAAGCCCATTTCACAGCATACATATTTTGCAAAGATTCCTGATTTTACCTATATTAGTTAGGATAGGTATTCAACTATAACACCATTATTTCATATTTGTAATCGTAACTATGTAATTATACTATAAAATCTATTTCTAAAGTTCTTTATAATTTACAAATCTATCATGTCTCATTTAATCCTCATAAAATATTTGTGAACAAGTGGTATTATCCCCATTTTACAGAGGAGGATAAGGTTTATAGAAAAGAAGGGCTATTATCAAGAGAATTCACCTAAAATGGCAGAGTTAGGATTAGAATCACAAGGGTCCAATTTATAATACAATGCTCTTTTTTACACAATAGCTAGTTTTCATGTTTTATAAAAAAACAAAATAATTATAAATAGCAGATAAGATACAATAATGTTAATAGAGAAATTAAAATACAATGTAGTTCTCTGATTACTCAAAGTTTCAAATAAGTAAACTCTGGGGCAGAAAAAGCATCTTTTCTTAATTTTTACATCCCATTAAAATTGACAGAAATGCTTATCAGTATTATTACTGGAAATATTTTATATATATATATATAATAAGTTATTATTTTCCAAATTGAGACCTTATCTTTTTTTTTTTTTTTTTTTTTACTGAACTCAACCAGAGCTCAACCAGAAATATTGATTCTGAGTTCACTATAACTGTTTTTGTAGAATTCTGTGGTGGTAGGGTTGGCATTCCAAAAGTTAATTCTCAACTTCACCAAAAAGGACTTATAATCAGAAAAGTACCACTAAATATATTAATGAAATTCTCCTTTTGGAGATAAGCTACTTATAAAAGACACAAGATGGCATCACAGGCCCTAAAGCAAGTACCTAATCTCTCCCTAAATGTAGTTCACTCTGCAGGTTCTGTTGAGCATAAATAATTTCTAAATACAAACATCTTTGACACCTCTTTTATTAAAAATAGTTGATGCATTTACTTGAACCATCAAATTTGTGCACCGAAGAGATAGAGAGAATGTTATTGTTGGTTCTATGGTAGAAACAGAGCATATAGTGAACAAAGGGGGATTTTGAAAGTGAAATTTCTAACATGCATTTAGAGAACTGCCACTCTAATGAATCCCTGAGGGCTGGAGATAATGTAATTCTTCCAAAAAATGACACTTTTTGTGTATGTATCCTGGGCCCAAACCAGAAATTGGGTTTTACGTTACTTAGAATTACTGAAGCGTTCTTGCTGAAGACGAATAGTTGGAGATGCATCTAGCCCTACCATCAAATTATGGAGTGACCACTGATGTGAATTTTGAATGAAATCACCAAAAAGTATTTGAGGACCAGTATTTTTAGTATACTAGGAATTTAGACTGACAGTAATTCATCTGTAATTTTGCATCACTACACATAGGCTTTCACATTTCACAGAATAATGATTAAATTTAACAAGTATGTTTTCCCATTTTATTTTATTGCCTAGAAAGTAAGTCCTATTAAATAATAGTGTTTCTTATCCCTAGTAACTAATTTAATTTAGGTGAAATTAGGCCTCTAGAACTTTACTGCATAGCGCATTATTACTGATTTATTCCAATGTTAGCTCCACTATTGTATATAACTTATGGATGGGAGTGAACACATCTTTTGTAGACATAAAAGTATCTGAATAGTCTTCTAAAATAGGAGGAAAATATTTCAAAATGGTATTTTCATTATATTAATGAGAAGTTGAGCTTTTACCACAGTTCTCAGACTTGGATTTTAATTACTGTCTATGAAAAGAATGTCCTTGTAAAATATTAAAATGAGCTAAAATGTATGTTTTTATCATGTTATAACCAAACCCATCTTTATTAACTCATGTGTGCTGAACATGGTACTCTGTGTCTTAATTTGTCTCAAATTACAAACACATTCTTAGAATTGAGTTGGTTTTTGTGTATGCATTGCATAAAACATTTAACAAATCTATATTTTGTCCAGAATTTTAATTTGTTTATGTACTGTGCTATAATAAAGTAGATTAGTAGTTATTTAATTTTATTTAGTGTCAATACACATTCTTTTGTGGAGGATAAACAAAAAAAAGGAAAAAAAAGAAAACCTTATAGGAAATCTCTGGGAGGAGGATTCTTCTGATTTTTGGTCTGTGAGTTTTATTCTTTTTTTAATATCAACAATCTGTATTATATAGGAAGAACAATTTATTATTTTGAGATGACAGGCAGCACTATTATGATATATTTTGAAATTGTGGAGATTTATTATGAGTCAATCTTGTAATCAGTTTGAGTTCCATCTGTAATCACCATTCATTTTAATGATGTTTTAAAAATATGCTGTGTATTTCTACTGGAGATAAAGAAGAATTCTAGATTTTCTAATATTGCAAGGCTTTGGTGTAGATAAGCTTTCCTTTACGCCCTGCACATTAGATGAACATTCTACTTGGTTCAATGTAGCTGTCATGAAAATTGTTAAATAGATATGCAATGTATGAAATTAGATTTGTGCTTTTCTCTTTACATATTTCATATACTCATACAAACTTAATCATATACATTTATGTTATTTAGAATGTATTTTTGTTCAATTGACTTCAATTGGTCTTATTGGAATCTGCTGTGCCTTGACGTGAGATCATAAGATACGAAATTAAAAATCATTGAAATGCAAGTTTATGCATTGTTATATACTCTAATCATGATGACTTGAGTGTAGGGACAGCTAGTTCTCTTTACAGAAGGCTCACATGTCATTAACTCACTTTTATTTGCGCAGTGAAAGTTCTGTGCTAATATATTGTTTAACCTATTTTTCACAAGGAGTAGGATAAAAGTCTTTTTTTAAAAAATTCACAAAAATAATGCTTAAAATTATAACACTTCATTAAACTTGGCTATTTATGAATTTGAACCATTTAAATAGACTCAGACATTTCCTGAATCTAAGTTAATATTAATAGTAAATTTATCCCTTTATAGTTATATTGAACATTAGAACCAGAATGCTTTTGTATTAATTCCTTATACCATGAATTTATCATTTTGTAGCTATGCCACTTGAAATCAATACCTTTCATCACATATTAGAAAAGTAATCCAGGAAAATGCTTTTTATTAATGACTAGAGGCCTGGTGCACAAAATTCATCACTTGGGGGGAGGGGATGGGTCCATCAGCCCAGCCTGTGCGCTTTCACAGTCCTAGACCCCTCGGAGGATGTCCCCTGGGGATCAGGCCTAAGCTGGCAGTCAGACATCCCTCTCAGAGTCTGGGGCTCTTGCAGTCCGGGACCCCTCGCTCCTTACTGCCTGCCTGCAGCTGAGGCGGGAGAGGATCGCGCCACTGCCGCTGTACTCACCAGTCATGAGCCCAGCTTCTGGCTGAGCGGCACTCCCCCTGTAGGACGCACTGACCACCAGAGAGAAGAACCTGTGTTGAGCATCTGCCCCCTGGTGGTCAGTACGCATCATAGCGAGCAGTCATTCTACGATTCAGTTGATTTGCATATTAGGGTTTTATTATATAGGATATGCTGGAATCCAAATATTTTAGGAGAAAGTTTTGTTTAGTGTTGCTTATTCCATTAATACTAAAGAGATGTGACTTATAAAGACAAGTTAGAGCAGTTAAAAATTCAATATCTCCAAATTTAGTAATTACATGGCAAGAAGAAACAAATATAGTTTAAAACTACATATTTAAGTTTTAGAATTTATTTTAATGGTTGATAATGGAAATTAGTGATAAGAAAACATTTAGAATTTGTTCAGAATGTGAAGGAAGTGTAACTGTATTCTAAAATATAAAAAATATTATTGTATGTTTTTAGTATATATTGATAATACTATCTATGGCTAAAATTGGGAGATATGGTTTTATTTTAAGCTGCAAAATCTGTAGCATCCATGTTACCACTGCCAGGGTAAGGTATGAATTATTGCTGGCTGCACAGGGAAATCACCTGGCAACTATATCTGTCCCACCTAAGCCAATTAAATTAAACTCTCCATTCAAGATCATTATCCTACAAAGCTTATAGATGATAGAATAACTTTGCTTGAAAGCAATATTTTCATAGTAAAGAGTGCTCGGTATCATCATCAAAATCTACCAGAAACATAATCTTTTGGTTATTTATATGTAAGCAAATAGTCACAAGATATGTTAATCTAGATTTACTTAGGACAAATTGAGTTAAACACAGGGTTGAACCACTATATGAGAAATTGGGCCATAAGTCAGAGAAAGATCCCAAAGTTTTAGCATTGACGTCATACTATTGAAGCATACAACAAACTTTGTTTTCTTGAAGTCTTTTAAATAAGGTGGATTTTCATCAGTTTTTTTTTTGTTTGTTTAACCTCAAAGACTTCACAAAGCAGCTTTCAAATTACTTATCGAAGTCGTTTTATTTTTGTCCCAGTATTTTAAAATAAATTAGCATTTAAGAAGTCATCAGACCTTATTCCATGGTATATGACATTTTAGGGAGAAAGCGTTATGAATTGCAGTAGGATTTCGAATGATATTTGTAGTTAATTTTAATTTTATTATTATAAAAACTTTTTCTTTCAAGAGAAAAAAACACTTTATAGTATCATGATACTGAAGACAGCAACTTTAAACATAAGCATCTGACCTTTAAAAACAATAAAAATAAAGGAGGAAAAAAACCTTTCCTTTTATAAATGTTCTTATATTTCATTAACTGAGATGGTCCAGTAGAAGATTAAAACTCTATTATTATTGACACCAAGTTGTGTATACATTTTAAAGTGAATGATTTTGAGAGAGTTAGAGACCCCATATGGAGTAAATTTCCCACAGAATATAGTTTCTTCTAATGCATTTTTAATATTCAAACCTTTATAAAATATATGACATATACTTTTACCTATATGACATATTTGAAGAACATTTTTGTATTTATTGAAGTATGTATAACATTCTCCATCAACCTTTCTAAGATATCTCTATATATAAAAGCCTAAGTGACCATCTGACTGTCTGACTAGAAGCTATGACATTCACTGACCACCAGGGGGCAGACACTCAACACAGGAGCTGCCAAGCTGCTGTGACTTGGCAGCTGTGGTTCTCAGGTGACACACCCAGAACCAGAGAAGAGGGAGCCTGATTCCAGGGTGCATCACCTGAGAACCACCCTCTGGCAATCTGAGACTCCTCGGGGGATGTTGGAGAGCTGGTTTCGGCCGATCCCCACAGGCCAAGCCGAGGGACCCTGATGCACAAATCCGTGCACCAGGCCTCTACTTGTATAAAAAAGAAAGGGGAGCAGCCACTGAGAAATTGAAATGTATGGCTTTTTAATGCTGGCATATTTAAAATGTTTGTTTCCTATTACATTTCTTTTATATTGTCTATATCTGCAAGGCCTGTTGTCTACATAAAAAGTTTTTACTTATGACCTTCAGAGATATCAGCCAAAATTTCCCCAGTAACTAGCTAACATCTCATTGTTAGATGGCATGCTTTCCTCACTCTGGTAACATATTTCTCTTTCAAGAGCCACAGGGAGAATTATTTTAAGTGACTTAGTCTCATGTATGAGATGTAAAAGTTCATTTTTCTCACATGGGTTACCCACTCTGTCCTTTCTTCCTACACAATTACTGAAAGAACTGAAGCTTTCCAGTACTTTTTCCTTTTTTCTCAGATGTTTTCTTTAGCATTCTGCTTTTAAGCTAAAACAATAAAAATTAAAGGTTCATAAGTTCATTTTTATAAAATTAAGGATTGTAAAGGTCTTTTTTATGGCTTCCGTAAAATTGAATAGTCTGTCATTTGTATGTACTCTTTTGCCAAAAGTTATTCTTGATATTGAATTACTCAACACCATGTCCAAAAGTATTTGTCTTGTTCTTCAGCTGATGAGGGAAGAGGATAGAGGCCAGTGAATAATTTTGAAAGATATGATATAGTTCAGAAGAGTAGAAAGGGAGACACTAAGTTTTTATCTCAATTCAGTGAATAAAATATCAGCCAGCATCACTAGGTGGCAGGCTGTGCCTTGGTAAGCAGGGGAAGTGGCGTGGATTAACCCAGTACCTTCCATATTTTTTGTGTGTGTTTCTGGCCTGATGATGACAGTAAAAGAAAGCTCTCCTGTAGTCTGAAGTACTTTTGTAACACACATTCATTCCAAGGATTCAGGTCACAGCCTTTGCAATGCAGATTATCTTCCTGGGATACACACTGTCAAGATTATGATGTTCATAACTTTTATAGATTGAAGAAGTTATACTTAAAATGATTAAAGCATTCTCTACACTAAAGCATTATATTTCCTTTTTTTTTTTTTTTTTTTTTATTGTGCAGGTGACTTGGATTATTACTGGTTGGATCCTGCCACGTGGCATAGTCGGGAAACATCACCGATTAGTTCGGTAAGCTTTCTGGGAAATGAGAGTTTGGAATTTAGGGGTAATGTGTGCTGCTTATTGTCCTTTGCTGATATGTGATAGATAGTAATCTTATTCTGCTCCATTATACATTTTATGAGAGCAAACATTGATTTCATTTAAGACCGAACAGTTTTAAATAAAAGTTATCACTGAATAATTATAAAAATAATTTATATAATTTTAAATAATTTTAAATAAAAAGGAATTATTAAATGATGACTGGAAATCAGATGTTATTTGGTTAAATATATCAAAATTCACAATACAACTCAAAATACAGAATCAGTTTCTCTATATAAGCAGATATATTTTTAAATTTCAATTAATTTTATTTCAGAACTATTTTTAAGGAAGTACTTAGCTGCTGACTAATTTTAAAACTATTTAGGATAATAGTTGTCCACTGCAAATTAAAATTGTCCAAGGATAGAGCCCAGCAGTATCAAGAATTCCTTCTACAGTGTCTTTAACTGAAGAAATCACATCATGTGACAACCAATAATTATGTGTCTACAGGAAAGAAAACAATTATTTTAAACTTTTTTCATGTTTTAATAGCATCCTGTAACGTGGCAACCATCTAAAGAGGGGGACCGATTAATTGGACGTGTTATTCTTAACAAGAGAACAACTATGCCCAAAGAATCAGGTGCATTACTGGGTCTGAAAGTAAGTATGCTGGTTTAAAATGTTTCTTAAAGAGTGAATTACAGTATGGAATGGATTCAACAAAGTGTCTGACAATGGTTTTTAAATATTTTCCTCTCTTCTACAAATAAAGTCCTTCTAGTGAATGTCTTGTTAATATAGTGATGCTTTATAGTAAATTTAGTATTTTATCTAGGTTAATATTTTAAAAATACTTTGTTAATATGACAATATGTTAGAAAACTGCAATAAATTATAGGAAAACTAAAGAATATTTCTCTGAATATAAAGTTCAAGTGCAATTTTTATATCAAAAAGGTTTTAATGTGTGGTCCTAAGATTCGATAATACATACTGCATAATTCTATTATACTTGACAAGCAACATAAAACATCATTAATAATATTGTTTTCTAAGTACAGTAGAACTTATGGTAATATCAAAAGAGTAAAATGTATCCTTTAAAATATTAATTGACTTTAACAGAGGAAATCAAAAACAAGTAAATTACAAAATATTATATTTTATTGTAGGAAAAATATGTGCATGCATTTTGTTTTATTATGTTTATGCATGTGTGTTAAATGTCACCATTTTATTTCCTTTAGAAAACAGAGAAACATTCAAAGCTACTGCTTTAAAATTATTTACCAAGAGATTGTTTTATAGTTGTGTGATAGTTTGATTTCAAGCTATTGACTATTAATCCAATTAAAAATTTTTAAGTTAATGTATTTAATAGTATCACCTTTTTATTATTACCCTTAATTTCTACTGTTATGAAGTAATTGTCACCACCTATCCTAATGGGTACATCCCTATGGATTATGGATCAATCACAAACTTTGAGAATATCCCTCCAACTTCTAATTATACATATGTAGCCCCTGCTTTGGAAGAAATTAAACTTAGAAACTTTGCGATGCATTTATTTTTAGCTAGAGTGGAAAAGCCAGGTGAGAGTGTTAAATATTCAGTAATATAACTCTGGCTTTGAGAGTTAGATTGAATCACATACATATTTCAGGTGAGGAGCTCATTCACATGTTTAGTAGCAGAGATAAATTTGGGCTGTTATTCTTTGAACATGGTAAATTGCTTCCCCAAAGTTGCCTGTTGTTGGCCTGAATTCCCAGTCTTTATGTCTTAGACCTACATTCCAATAAAAATATACAAAAGAGATCAAGATCAGAAATGCCATGGGGCATTATCTGTATTTAGAAATATAATTCACATGGTGGGCATGAATTGAGAGGATGAGGAAAGTGAACCCTAAGGTAAACAGCGTCAAACCCTTCCTGTTTGATGGTAAGTAAGGAAGAACTGGCACTTGTCTTGTAAGGTTATACACTATTCGTGGCACCTTTGTGTTGTTAGGTCACTATAAGTAATCAGTGCATAAGCTTCCTTAGGATACATGGCCATCTTAAATATACCGAGATGATGTTTTCTTTTTGAAACCATGCTTCCAGCTCTTTTAATCAGAAACGTATTTCACTTCATTAATGATGTCCCTACACTCAATTCTAAATACATCATAAAAGACTGATGTGATTAATTCCTCAAACTAAAATCTTATGTTTTAGTCTTGGCACTTATAAATTTATAATTATCCAGGTTGTTGGAGGAAAAATGACTGACTTAGGACGCCTTGGTGCCTTCATCACCAAAGTAAAGAAGGGTAGCCTTGCAGATGTAGTTGGACATTTAAGAGCAGGTAAAGTTTCTTTTCACATTCGAACAATGTGTACTCTTTGCATGAGTTGGTGATTTTCAAATTTGGGTAAGTCATAGATAAGTCAATCAAGTAAACAACTAATTTTAATGCATGAATAGATTTTTTCCTGATATCGTCCCTAGCAGTTTGGACAAAGCAAGTATAGGAATGTTTTTTATTTATGTAAAAATCGATAGATGCAAAATACCAAAAGATTACTAATTTTCATAGATGGCTTCATAATGTTCCTACAAACCTATAAACAATTAAGCCTTGTGAAAAAATAATATCACTACTTATTTCTTTAGTTTATATTTAAGCTATAGGAAATACTAGTTTTTCAGATTGGTCCCAAAACACTTATTCACTATCAGAGTTTTTAATAAAATATAATCTCAATCACATTTCTTATATAAATTATAAAATAAAATACTTGTTAATTTAAATGTGACATATATTGTACTCATGAGCAGCAAATTTTATTTTGAGAGCCAGACAATTAAACTGTTTGTATATGTTTTGCATCTATTTGTAAAAATGAGAAAAGATAAGAAAAATAATACACAATATATAAGGTAAAAAATTCACTTTTTTTTTATTGAAGGCGATGAAGTTATAGAATAGAATGGTAAACCCCTGCCAGGAGGTACAAATAAAGAAGAGAACATTTCTAGGCTATGTTTTTAGTTTTTATACCTTAAGATTATAATTGTTGAAACCCTGAGAAAAAATATTCTATGACTTTTGAAGACATTTTTTGTCATAATTGATTACGAGGATAACAGTTCAGCATCATTTAGATTTTTCTTCGATAGGAACGTGTTATGCATGTTATTTGGAGAGAAAATTCAAATTGTGTTTATTTTATTTACTATGCATACAGCTTTAAATATGTGCAGAGGCAGAGTACACTATTATTTCTTATCAGGGACTAGTTATCATTAAATAACTAATTTGCTGATATAAGCAAATTGAGTCTTTGCTTATTTTATGACTCAAAAATAAGCCTTAGAAAGTATAAGAATCTCTTGTCGACTAGTCCAATATAAGATAACTTTGCACAAATCTGAATTTTCAGATCAGATAATAAACATAATGGCTTTTGATTTTCTCTTTGTGTTTTAATGGATTACTTAAGAAAGTCAGCAAAAAGTGGTGTTGTTTTTTTAATTTCATTTATTTAACACCCTTATGTGCCTAGAGCCTGAGAAACTTAAATCTAAAATGATAAAAGCTCAACTTTAGTAATTATAAAACATACTAGTATACTTTCATTTTAAGCAATTGATATATTTTAATAAGTATTTTAATAAATTAGATCATATATTCTGATTGACATAATTTAAGAACTGTTTTTTCTTCTATTTGCATATAAATATGATTGGTCTATAAAAATACAGTGCTATGTTTTTTATCACCATGACTTTTTGTTCAACATTTGCAATCTTGTTTTAGACTTGCCATACATAGCTTTCTCTACTGCAGATGTCCCTTCTAAGTTCATGCACTGTCCTGATACTGATAGAATCATCAAAATCCCCAAATAGACAGACACTCTCCTTATAAAGACTCTTCAGTGTCTCCAGTCATGATATGCTCAAATCAAAGCTCTGTGGCTTTGTCCTCTTATAACAATTCCATCCGCTTCCATTACCTTTCACTCTACACTCCAGCATGACAATCTACCTTTAGGTCCCTGGCAAGCTGTTTCTGCCTGTGAGACCTGGTCATCTAGTCTACCTGGTTTCTTTTCTGCTCTTGTGCTCTGCCTATTGAAGTCCTTTCCATCCTTTAAAACTCATCTAAAGTTCCCTTAATTCTAAAGTGTTTCCTGATATCTCACTCGGGACAGTAACTTATTACTACCTCCTTAGCACTACCTGGCTCTATTTCTGTTCCTCAGATGAACTGCTATCATTTCATGAAAGGTATTCATTTCTATAATTCTCCTCCCCCCTCCCCCAAATTTAAGGACAGATAAAGTCTCTTGTTTTATCTTTGTACCATTATAATCTATGCCCCTTCCTGAACAGATTATTCATATATAAATAAATATTACTAAAGAGACTACCTTCTGGTTGAGGATGTATTGATTTGTAAATAAATAAATGTGTGTACTAAGTTAATTTGATGTTAAAAGTTATGCTCCAGCTTGCTGTCTATAAAGAGGAGAATTTTATAATCCAGTCTTTTGAAAAATATTGATTGCAGTGCATTACTGGGTAGTAAAATTGTTTTAATGATTTGCATCCATTGTTTTTAAAAAGTGAAATAGAACATAGTAGAATAGAAAATATCAGGGTAAGTATGGTTCCAGAAAATATTTTTTCATACACATATACATACACACACATAAACATATATACATTCACATGAGGTAAACTTAATTTTTTGGCCAAAAATTTAGAGGACTCCTGATATATATTTAAATTTGTAATTATTTTATTTCTTTTTTATATAAAGTATATTTGTTGCCTACTTGATAATCATGGCTAGGGAACTTCTTAGGTCAAACTATTAGAAGTATTAACTATTGGTAATAATCATACGCTTTTACCAAACCAAAGCAGCATCATGTGCTTTTCAAATATTTAGTTTTTAGTTTTTGGGTGAAAAAAATTACTTACAATAGTTATATCAAAACAAAGTTTTCTACATAAAGACATGCTAGTTAAAAACTAAAAGATTTCATGTTTATGTTTATGATGATATTGATTCATTAGTTCAAAAAATATTTGCTTAGCTACTAAAATGTTATAGACACTGAAAACAAAAAAAATAAAAGAACAAAAAATTAATATGCCTCAAAGTACCATTGAGGCTGAATATTTTAGCTGAGCCTGCCATAATGTATTAAAAGGTACTGGACAGAGAACCATTTGGGACCTAAAATTTCACTAAATATTTATGAAAATAATTAGTATTTCCCAAATGATGGTGAAAATTCTGGTTAAAAATAACAAGTTGTTAGCCCATGTATTGTAACATGGAATCATGTACTTTCTTTGATTAATCTTAGAAAATTTAACAAACTAATGAATACTCAAATTTTTGTTATCTTACAAATATTTTCTACCTTCAATGCTCACAATATATATTATGTATAGAATGTGTGTGTTATGAACATCTGGAAGTGGGTTAACTGTCATGCAAGTTTTTACATCTGCTTGCTTTGTAACTTTGCCATAGCTACCTGCGTTGCCCTATGGGTATGAATTCCAGTCCTTTCATGCATTTTTATTCTGTTGTGCATCTGGTGAAGATGAAGACACATGACTTACAATTGGAAAAATCATGCTAACAAATGTTAATTGCAATTTCTACCAAAAATAAAGCAGGATTTATGCAGAGTTTAATAACAATCTGTTACACTTAGAGAAGCCTACATTTATTATATGGAGGGCATGCTGCTAATTATTATTTTTTAATGTTTCCAAATAAGCTATGCTAATTCCATTCCATAGCATGAGATTATTTTTATGTTATTTCTGGTATATTTCAAAAGATGAAGGTAGTTTGTATTATACTGTTTCTAGTGACCAGTAGGATTCATTGGGGGAAAGGAAAAGAAAAAAAGGAAAGAAAAGAAAATTAAAAAAGTGTTTAGAAGAACAATTTAGCTGACATTATATGGAAATCAATTTCTTGAGAGCAGAAACTAGACAGTTAAACTATTTGTATATGTTTTTCATTTCTTTGTTAAAAAAAAAAAAGAGAAAAGATAAGAAAAATACACAGAATATGTAAGGTAAAAAAATACCCTTTTTTTTAAATTCAAGGGGATGAAGTTCTAGAATGGAATGGTAAACCCCTGCCGGGAGCTACAAATGAAGAAGTTTACAACATTATTTTAGAATCAAAATCAGAACCTCAAGTTGAAATTATTGTTTCAAGGCCTATTGGGTAAGGCTAAAAAAACTTACTTCTTAAGTTTAGTAAATTACATGTATAGTAGGGTTTTAAAAAGAAGTTTATACATTCATACAATACATGTTAACATGGATACTTTTTCTTCAATGATGGGCATACAGTTTAGATTTTTAAATTTCTTAATTTTTAAAATCTGAATACTGAATTTTCCTCACTACATTTTAGAAGCTTCACAATTTAACAATTGTAGTATCAAAAAGTATTGATATGCATTTTTAGACATAAAATATAAAGTAAAATATTTTTAATGGTAGAATTGTTTATTTTTAGTAATTCTCATTTAATGAATAATATTTCTTTAAAGAGAGTCACTAACAAACTTATCTTCTTGTGATATTTAAAATAGTAATGATTTCATATGTCTACATGAACTTTTTATTCTACTGAGAATAGAATATTTTTATATTTTAAAAAAATTAAGCAAGTGTGAAATATTTTAACATTTTAATTGGTCATAATAATTAATTTGATATTTTTTAAAAATTCAATTTTTAGCATAATTTAATTATCTGCTGGCAGTAAGATAATTTCTATATCTTTGTGTAGAATTCCTCATAGAGTTAGCTTTTCCTGGCAACCTATAAAGTCTAGAGAACATTCATTTTGCCAGTTGACATTATTTTGGAAGGCATGTTTAATTGTCTTATTATAATTGGTTTAATATTTGAATATATTTTTGAAACAATTTCTTTTTTTCCTATTCAATAAAATATTATAAAGCCATTAATTAAAGATATTTTATGTTGAATAAGTGCTAACCTTAAATTTTTGTTGTCCTCATGAATATGTCACGGTAAAACATACAAGGAAATATGATTATTCTAATTCTCAAAATACTGAAAATGTATGATAATATATTCCAAAGAATAATATTAATATATATAAAACTCTAAAATAAAGACAAGCTTATGACCCATTTTAAGTGGTAACTATTAAGAGTGAACAATTACCAAAGTATTTTACATTTCAATGCAGATCATTTTTAAAAATAACTCACTATAATTTATGCTAGTTTTACATAACACCTGTTCTAGTGCTTAGGTAAATATGAGGCTGGAAAAGAGGTAAGTAATTGGAAAATGAATCAAAAATATAAGAAAAAATTTAAAAGCAAGCATGTGCACATTGCCAAATACTTTCAGATAGATGGTGATTTCAAATTAGCTAAAATATTATTGATTCTTAGCAACTTAAAAACAAAGACAATTAAAGTAGACTGGAATAACATTTTTATTATTTTATACTTTTGCATGAAAATAATTTAAATGGTAATAATCCACATAGCCTAAGCCTAAAC
The DNA here is from genome assembly GCA_026230045.1 of Corynorhinus townsendii. NCBI lineage: Eukaryota > Metazoa > Chordata > Mammalia > Chiroptera > Vespertilionidae > Corynorhinus > Corynorhinus townsendii. The sequence goes on along the minus strand of JAPDVU010000004.1, from coordinate 67,158,080 downwards.
TGTCACATATATAAAGACTATGGAATATAAAAATTATATTTATATAAAAATTAAATCTAGTATTAATTTTCCAGTTGATGGAGATATTATTAGACTCCTAAAAACATAATTCTAGCTATATTTAATAACTATGTTTAATGTAATTTTATAAGTAATTTAAAACAGAAAGCAAATATTCATAGTTTTGTGGCATAATCATTTCAATAATTATTCCAAGTATAATTTACATGCGCATTGGTCAACATGGTTTAGCCACAATGGAAACCAGTATGGGGGATCTTCAAAAAAATTAAAAATAAAGTTATTATATGACCCAGCAATTCCACTTCTGAGTATTTATCCAAACAAATCCAAAACACTAATTTGAAAAGATATATGCACCACTATGTTAACTGCAAAATTATTTACAATAGCCAAGATATGGAAGGAACCCAGGTGTCCTTCAATAGATGAATAAAGAAGATGTAATACAGATATACAATGGAATTTTATTCAGCCGTAAAAAAGAATGAAATCTTATCGTTTGTGTCAACCTGGATGAATCTATAGGGTATTATGCTAAGTGAAATAAGTCAGACAGAGAAAGGCAAATACCATATGATTTCACTTATATGTAAAATCTAATGAACAAACAAAATAGAAATAAACTTGTAAAGAAAACCAAGTGATGGTCATTATGTGGGAGCGAGATTGGGGGGGATGGGTAAAAAAGGTGAAAGGAATTAAGAAAAATGAATTGCATATATATATATATATATATACACACACACACACACACATACACACACACATACATACATGTACTAATAAAAGGGTAATATGATAATTAGACCAGGTCGACCAGACATCTTCTGGTCATCTGGTCCTACTCCAGGATCAAGCCATGGTGGCAGGGGTTGAGGCAGAGGCGGTTAGGGGCGATCAGGCCTGCAGGGGAGCAGTTAGGGGTGACCGGTCTGGCAGAGGAGGGCAGTTGGGGTGACCAGGCCTGCAGGGAAGGACAGTAGGAGGGAGCCCAGACCTGCAGGAGAGGGCAGTTGGGGGCGACCAGGCTAGCAGGGGAGAGCAGTTAGGGGCAACCAGGCCTGCAGGGGAGGGCAGTTGGGGATGACCAGGCTGGCAGGAGAGGGCAGTTAGGGGCAACCAGGCTGGCAAGGGAGGGCAGTTAGGGGTGACCGGACCAGCAGGGGAGTATAGTTAGGGGCAATCAGGCTGGCAGGGGAGCAGTTAGGCATTGATCAGTCTGGCAGGGGAGTGGTTAGGGGGTGATCAGGCTGGCAGGCAGAAGCAGTTAGAGGCAATCAGGTAGGCGAGCAGTTGGGAGCCAGCAGTCCTGGATTGTGAGAGGTATGTCCGACTGCCCATTTAGACCTGGTGGGTTTGGGCCTATACACACATACACACACTCATCACAGATATGTAATGTAGGGAATGTAGTCAATAATATATCAGAGTGGTTACTTCCTAAGGTATATAAATGTCTAATCCCTATGTTGTACACCTGAAACCAATATAATATTGTATGTCAAGTATAATTGAAAATGAATTTTAAAAAGAGGGATGTAAAATAGTAATTTTAAAAGAAAACAAAAAAAATATGGGAAGAGACATCAGTCATCTTCCCATATTGACCATTTTGCCAATCTACCAAGTATAATATTCTTAACCTTTATGCTTATTGTTATTAACAGTATTCTGCTATATCACTTATGTATAGAACTTGTGTAAATGTTAATTGGAAATTTATGCATAAAAATATTAATGAAGAAGTCAACATTAAATAAATTTTGATTCAAAATCCCTTAAAAAGTTTTATAACTTTTTCACAATTCTTCTTTCACAAACATATAAAATCCAAAGCTTACACCTGGTTTCAGAGTTCCGTGTTCTAACTTTCACAATCAACTTTGAGGTTGAGTTTCAAAGAAGTGATCCTATCTAATAAAAGAGTAATATGCAAATTAACCATCAACTCTGCTACACCCACAAGCCACGCCCAATGCCAATCAGGAGCAAGTATACAAATTAACCCAACCAAGATGGCTGCAGCCACGGAGCAAGCAGGAGGCTTGGGTTTCCCCAGCAATGGAGGAAGCCAAGGTTTCAGCACACCTTGGCCAGCCCAGGCCTCCACTCAAGGCTACAAAGTTTCAATTATAGAAGATAAATAAATCCCAACAAAAATGGCAGCAGCCACTGAGCTGGAGAGAGCAGGAGGCTTGAGTTGCCCCCGGCGATCGTGGAAGCCAAGCTCCCGTAGCCCTGGCCACCCTTGGCCTCCACTTAAGGCTACAAAGTTTCAATTATAGAAGATAAATAAATCCCAACAAAAATGGCTGCAGCCACAGAGCAAGCAGGAGGCTTGGCTCTGCTCAAGGCTACAAAGTTTCAATTATGGAAGATAAATAAATCCCAGATACCAGGGCCTTCGCTTGGGTCACCGGGGGGCATGGCCGGCCTGCAAACCACCACAGGCCCCTCGCCCAGGCTGCCCCCACCTCAAGAGAATCCCCACCCTGATTGGGGACACCCTTCAGGGCAAACCAGCAGGCTCCCACCCATGCACCAGGCCTCTATCCTATCTAATAAAAGAGTAATATGAAAATTGACCATCACTCCAACACACAAGATGGCTTACAACATGTGGTCAAAGATGGCTGCCCCCATGTGGACACAAGATGGCCACCACAAAATGGCCAGCAGGAGAGGGCAGTTGGGAGGGACCAGCCCTGCAGGGGAGGGCAGTTAGGGGCAAACAGGCTGGCAGGGGAGTGGTTAGGGGGTGATCAGAATGGCAGGCAGAAGCGGTTAGGGGCAATCAGGAAGGCAGGCTGTTGAGCAGTTGGGAGCCAGCAGTCCTGGATTGTGAGAAGGATGTCTGACTGCCCCTTTAGGCCCGATCCCGGTAGGTGGGATCAGGCCTAAACAGGCAGTCAGACATCCCTCGAGGGGTCCCAGATTGGAGAGGGTGCAGGCTGAGCTGAGGGACACACAACCCCTGTGCACGAATTTCGTGCACCGGGCCTCTAATAATATATAAAAAAAATGCTGGATTTTTAAAAATGTTCTGTTATTTCTCCAATTAAATTTAGAAAAAACTTGTGGAAGATAAATAGTTGGTTTCTTGCATCTTGGGTATTGCAAATTAGTCTCCTAATTATCATATAAAATATTTATTTTATAAAAATTCTATTATACATATATATATATATATAATAACATGTATTTATAAAATACATAATACAGGTTATAGTGCCAGTTGCAAAGTGTACAAATTGTAAGTGGTTATGAGAATTAGTTTACACAAAAAATGTGAAAATGAGAGGCAGGAAAATAATCAAAAGTAGAAAACTGTTTTTGTTTCCATTCCTCTCCACTACCCTGAAAGTGCAAAGAAAATCAAATTGAAATTAAACAACAAGGTAAGTGGTTAGAAATTCTTAAATAGAATTTTAATAATTCTCTTAATATTAGCTTACTCCAGTCTGCTTTAATATGTCATGTTAATACTTGCATATTGTTAATCTGGTCCTTACATTATGCTAAAATACCTTTGGAATACCAGAGGTAAAGTAGTTTCATATAGCACAATTTCCAAACCAAGCTGGTCCAGGGTTCCTAAGCTCACAGTGGATAATGGATTAAGCTGAGGTTATATTAAATATTTATTCAGAGTTATATGTGAGTGTGACAGGAATGGTTGTTCTCACAAGTCACTTTCTAATCATATCTAAATAACCATCTATTTAGCTAACTTCAGTATAAAGATATGAATCTCAATATAGGGTTATATATGTGTATATTAATTATATATTCACATATATAAAGTATTTTGGCTTTTTTGTTGCAAGCTTGTATCATTTTTAATTTTCAATGCAATTCATCCTTTTCATTTTATTAACTTTGCCCATGATATTCACCATATTATTTTAGTATCAAAAGATGTTTGCATCCCTGTCATTCAGTGAACTCTTTCAGATGTGTTTGTAAAGCATATTACTGATTTGTAAAATATGTGCCATTTTAATTTTCTAGAATTGAAGTAAACTATTACCTTTAACATTTTTTTATTTCCAAAACCTGCTGTTTTGGTAGTAAAAATATTGTGGTAATTTTAGCCACAATATTAGTCTTATTGTTGTCATGTTAAAAGTATTTTGCTATTAAATATATGAAAACTTATTTTTACTGCAGTTTTTATTTTTGTGTGGTGTTTGACATTCATGCACATTAGTAATTACCTTAATAGTGACTCCTGTCCATTTCCACACCTATAAAGACCCAAAAGGATTCTTCACACCACTGAAGTAAACAGTGAATGTCATTGCCTCAGGCTAGTACTACAGCTAATGGGATTTTCACCCTACACTGTTTCTTTTAGTGACATTCCCAGGATTCCTGAGAGCTCCCACCCTCCCCTGGAATCCAGTGAGTATAAGGAAGATGTCCTTGTTATTATGATATGTGTTGAATGAAATTGAAGAATAAAGATTTATTGTGTTCTTTAGTTATTTGATGTAAAAGAGTTGGTATTGTTATACGAAAGTTATCTCCGATGATATCAGAAGTTGGCAACCATGATAATCATTGGAAACACAAAGGTATTCTATTTTAAGATTTTTTCTTTTTCTAATCATGTGTGTGTCTGCATGTGTGTGTGTGTGTGTGTGTGTGTGTGTGTGTGTGTGTGTCTATAAAAATCTTTATTGGCAATACCCTTCTGAATCTTAAAAGTCAGGATCCCTCATAGAGCTCAATTATTATACCTGTGATAGTTCTATTTACTTTACATAAAAATTTATTGTGATACTGAATTATTCCATTTAATTGGTAATTGGCTCAATCTCATGAGCAGCCTAGTGAAGGAAACAGGCACATTAACAAATAATTTTACTACACCACAACAGTGTTGATTGTGATCATGGAAGTGAGTGGCTGGAGTAGCGGTAAAGTTCCATGGATATGAGTAGGTCAATGGATAGTGAGTCTAGAGGGTTGAATTATCTACATGGGCATTAAAGACACTCCAGATGAGAGAAGATGACAATGTATGCAATAAAGTATGGATAAGTAATGCAGTTTTCGATGCAAATGTGGAAATGGCCTAAATATTTACTTTGCCATGGATTGGCATTACATTAATAATACATGGGCTTGATCACCAAGTGTTATTGTGTAACCCAACTTATAGAAATATAAAATACATGGTGATTTAAGGGGGAAACAAGTGATGGTGGTTATAAAGAGATAGAAAATACATGGGTGGGATAAGCAAGGTTCCAGAGATAAGGTTAGTATATCAAGTGCATAACATCATGTTATGCATACCTGCTAGAGATGAGACCAGATTTGGCTTTGAGCTTTTTGATAACCAGTATATAAATGGAAATGGAACCAATTGCATATTTATAGTGTTGATATGCTTTAAGAATTAGCTGCTGTAATAATAAAAACAAACTGATTACTAGAAGCACTAGTGCTCTTGTACTGAGACCCTCCCCCCCCCCCCCCCCAATAATATTATCTTAAGGAAACTTGATAAAAGAGGCATAGGAACAAAGAATATTATAGTAATGTTTCTTATAGTTAAACATCTTTGGCAGGCACGGAATGATGCTTCGTGGCTTAAATTAGAGGATAGAAAAAAATTGTGTGGATAGCAACTCATTAGGCAATGGTCCATGTGTTTTTATCAATAAAGCTAACCTCTGAATGTCTGTGGGTTCAAGGTTATACTTACTGGACTAGCAGCATTATGTAGACATTCTATACTGCTGGTTGTGTCAGGCTACACTGAAACAGTGAGTTGGGACTAGAGAGTTTTCATTTGAAAAAGGGGAGAAAGGGCCTTAAGGGAAGGCTGAGTGGAGAGCCAGCCTCCTCCACAAGAAGGGGGAGGAGCAAGTCACTTGTGGTGAATCATAGAGACAGCATTCTCAGACTTTCAAGAGATTCATCTGTAAGAGCTAAACTGAGATAGATGGTAAATCTTATTTTAAAACAATGATGAATTCCAGGCTTAGGTGTACTCATAAATTATATATGCATACATTTTAATTTGATTAAGGATAGTTCAAAACAGATGATCAGTTAGCCAAGATAATTGACATAATGGATACCATCTTTCTCATTAAAAGTGTGAAGCCTTTTACCTACATGTGAGATTATTCAAGAGCCTAAACTATACCTCCAAAAAATGTAGAAAATCAATACTTATAAATTGAAGCAAATAAATAAAATACTTGATTATATCCATTTAATTACCTGTAAAATAGGTGGTTAATCAAAGAAGATGGCATAAGTTTCTACAACTATCTAATTGAAAGTAGGCTCTGCTGTTATTATTGGCATTTAATTCTGGTTTTATACACATAACATGCATTTAACATTTTATAAAATTGCTAGGGGCCCATTGCACAAATTCGTGAACCTGAAAGGAACTGTGGTGCCATGGGGCTGCGGTGGGCACAGGGGCGGGTCTCAGCACATTCTCTGCACCCCTGCTTGGCCCTTCCCACCAAGGCCCCAGGTCCCCTGTCTGTCCGCAACCCCGCCCCTGCCGCCGCCACTCCCACACACTGACAGTGCTGCCCCCACTCACACCCGCTGACAGTGCAGAGCAATTTGGGCTGGCGCCAGCAGTGGGTACAAACAGTGGCAGCCCTAGTGCTGCCTGTGGTTGCAAGCAGGGCCAGCACTGGCAGTGGGTGCGAGCAGCAGCTCTAGTGCTGGCAGCAGGTACAAGCAGGTGCGAAAGGCGGCTGCTGGCACCAATCACCCCTCAGGAGCAGGGGGAGGTGGAGAAGCCCTGAGGGGCAATTGGGGTCAGCAGCCACTGCTGGCAGTGGGTGCAGGTGCCGGGTGGGACTGTGGCACACAGGAGCAAAGAATTTTCAGTAACCACAAGAGGCTCGTCCTGATGACAGTGATTGGCAGAGCTGCCTTGGTCTGGCACCCCTGCTCACCTGCTCTACCATCCCGCCTCAGCCGACACCTGCCATGTTCCACACTCTGCCAAATACTGCTGATGCCCTCCATGTTCCGTGCGTGCCCCCTGGTGGTCAACGCACGTCATAGAGACTGGTTGTTCAGTTGTTCCGCCTTTTGGTCTATTTGCATATTAGGGTTTTATATAGATTTATTCACCGCACATATGGTACAAATATGTTACTGAAAATTACTTAGTTGTTTTTTTGTTTTTGTTTTTCTCATTTTAGGTTCAAGTTCTTTTGAATCTCAGAAGATGGAAAGGCCTTCCATTTCTGTTATTTCTCCAACAAGTCCTGGAGCTCTAAAAGATGCCCCGCAAGTCTTACCAGGACAACTTTCTGTATGTACTTTTTATACATGGTGAAGACCATTAGTATTTGCTCACTGTTCTGAGTCTATCTTAAAAAATGTATGGCTTTTTTTAGTCACTTAACACCACAGTCAACATCAATGCATTTTTCATGCATTTTTTAGATCATTCCGTTCTTTATATATTCACTTGAAAATATTTATTGAATGTTTATAATGTGCCAGATGTTCTGACCATTAAATGATAAATAATCTAAGTAAATATAATATCCATTTTAGTTTGTCTGTTATACAAAAGTTTCTGAAGTAAGTAGTTGGTTAGACATAATAAACTCAGCAAATTATGTGTCATTTACTTAAAACCTTATGAGCCTGGAGATGGAAATATTTACATTTAAAAGTATTCTTTTTAACTCCTTAAGACATTTGGTGAAACTCATTATGATGATACCACGCTGAAAAAGCTATATTTTTCCTCACTGTTGCCTTATCGATGACCCAGGAAAAGCTGGATAAAGAAACTATGGCTAATTTATGAAAACTCACATCTTTGTAGATTATGGTAGAATATTGGACATTTGTACAAATAACTAAAAGAAAATGTTGCTTTAAGTTATTCTATAAATATTAGTTGATCTTTTTCTTTTATAAAATATGGATTTCTGTAATCTGTTTTTGCCACTCTTCTCTTGGTTTTAATTAAAGAAGATAACTGTAAGCTTGCTGTTATTTTTAAATCTTTCTTAGTTTTGACTTGATATATTAAATAACTTTGTTGAGTCTTATATGTTTATTTTAGTTTCCCTGCCATCTTTTTATTTTCATTGTATGTGTAAATTTCTCATACACTCCACCTGTATTTTAAGAGGAATAAAAATCCATGTTGGTTTTATGGAAACACATCTCTGTGATTAACTGGGAACAGAGATATGAATTCATACAAATCTGTTTGAATCATTAATCTGCCCCTTACTGTGAAAAAACAATTCCATGGTAAATTAGCTTTTCTGCTTGTAATGACTCTTAAATATGTTCCAGTATATACCCATTAAACAATTACATTTTTATTTAACCATAAAACCAAAACTGACATCAAAATTTTTAAAACAAAATTAAAGTTAACATTGTCTGCTGCCAACACAAATACTATATTAGCTGCCAAAGTCCTGGTTCTTCGGAGTCTAACCATAGCTCAGTGTGTCATTTTCTCATTTTTCTTTATTCAAACTATCATGAAATCTTAGGAGAAATATCATCATTAGGCCTTCACTTATTCTGAAGGCATCATTTATGTATTACATATCCCTTTGTTCTTTTCCCCTTCTCTCATGAAAATTAACCTATAATAGGTTAATTGTAAAAATTAAATGAGACAAAACAGAAAACAGCAGTAACTGGTGTAAAATAGACCTACAGTAAATGTGTTTCCTGATCTCCCAACTCTCTTGTACATATTGTTCCAAATATCAAATCTCAATTTTAATTCATCTACATATGGTACTACAAAACACATTTAGGCACACTATAATTATTAAGCACTTATAACCACCAACCACTTTCATTTGTCATTTAAAAACAAGAATGTCCCTGGCCAGGTGGCTCAGTTGGTTGGAGCATCTTTCCATACACCAAAAAGTTGTGGTTTTGATTCCTGGTCAGGGCGCATACCTCGGTTGGGGGCTCAATCCCCAGTCGAGCATATATGGGAGACAACTGATCAATATTTCTCTCTCACGTCCATGTTTCTCTTTCTCCCTTCCTCTCTCTCTAAAATATCAATAAAATTAAGAAAAACATAACCTCCAGTGAGGATTAAAAAAAAACCTCATACGGATAATAATTTTAAAGTCTGCTACTTCCATTAAGATTTTATAAAATTTTTATCATTATTTTCATAGCATTATATGATATAAGAGAATATAACACTGCAGTCGTAAGACATGTTTAAAATGCATGAAAAGTTAAGTTCTAAGTGGTTATGCCTTCAAATTGGTATTCTTTTTGAAAAATAATATATATAACTCAATTAAACATTTTTATTAAAATAATTTTAGTATTCTTTTGTAAAATTATAGCTCATTATTTTTACAAATAAATTCTTCCTTCATTGCTCTTAGGTGAAACTGTGGTATGATAAAGTGGGACACCAGCTGATTGTAAATGTTCTGCAAGCAACAGATCTACCTTCTAGGGTAGATGGGCGGCCCAGGAATCCCTATGTAAAAATGTATTTTCTTCCAGATAGAAGGTAGTGAATAATTTTAGAAAAAATATGCAAAAATCTTTACTTACACAAAGGCAGAATTTCCTTTCTTGATTATAGTTTTACTTATTTTGTAAAGCTTTATTGAGATAAAGTTGTTGTGCCAAAAATTGCACATATTTGATGTGTACATTTTATGAGTGTGGACATTTGCATACACTTGTGATATAGTTTTAACATTTAATAGATAATTATCTGAGGGAATAAAGTACATTATCTCTTAAAAGCAAAGTCCTCAAACTTTGTATTTTTTTTAATAATCTTCCAGGTTTTAAGTTTTCTATTACCTTAATTATATACATATTAGTCTTTGATAGCTACATATCATTTAAAACATACCTCTGTATGTGTTTACCTATAATCATAACTACTGCTTACATTGTAGTTAAAACAAGAATGGCATTAATCTCTACAGTATTTTTAGATTTTTATATTAAAAGAAATGAATTAAATCCCAATAGCAGCATCACATGTAACTACAGTAGGTGGCAGCATATACTTGTTTTTGCTCTTTCATTTACAAAACATACTTATTTTTCAGTGATAAAAGTAAGAGGAGGACCAAAACCGTAAAGAAAGTACTAGAACCAAAATGGAATCAAACTTTTGTCTACTCACATGTACATCGTAGAGATTTTAGAGAACGAATGTTAGAAATAACTGTGTGGGATCAACCAAGAGTGCAAGAAGAAGAGAGCGAATTTCTCGGAGAGGTGATGTATACTGTAAAGATTCAAATCAAATGCTTATTCAAGTTTTTGTGATATGCATTGCTTATGATTGCCTTGTAGATTATGTTTGGTAAATGTGCTTGCTTAATTTGAGAATGCCCTTGCAGATCCTCATAGAATTGGAGACAGCACTTTTAGACGATGAACCACATTGGTATAAACTGCAGACACATGATGAATCTTCACTACCTCTGCCTCAGCCATCACCTTTCATGCCAAGGCGACACATGCATGGAGAAAGCTCCAACAAAAAACTACAAAGTAGGTTAAAGGTCTTTTTAGTTACCAAAATTAATTATGTTGTAATGAGATTAAATTTTAAGATATTTTCTCAAATGCCTATTAGAGATTAAAGTATTGGAAAAGTATTCATTTATGTAAAGGGACCTGGCAAAACTATTTTCTACATTTTCCCAATGAATATGGTATATACAAAACAGAGTAATTCCAGAGCTGAAAGTTGAAACACTCTGAATTGTAATTCTTTGCCCAGTACTGATTCAGTTGTTGATTGGTTAGGTGATGGAGTAATTTTTGTTATTATTAATGGATTGCTATATATTAGCAGCAACCTCTTAATAACTTTATAGTTCCTAGGTATAGGTATTTTTAGTATTATTATTCCTAAAAAAATTAAAGTAAACATATAAACTGTGTTGTTTTGCAACTGGAGATTGGGAAAAACTATTTTTTCTGGACATACCTATTAAATTTGAATTATGACTAAATCTCTCATTCAATAATTGAAACATAGACGCTTCTCTTTGGTAATGTAGAACCAAATTGTTTTCCTCATATAATTAAATATTTCATGTTAGTGCTTTTGTGATCAAGCATTTCCTCAATATTAATGTTTAATGCAGTGTAATGGCTAGTTCTGAAGGCTAACCATGCATATTTTATAACGGGCCCTGATGTCCTTGCAATAATATGAGCTCAGTGGAGCTCCAGCCATGACAGGTCGCTTTGAACCTTTCCACTCATCCTCCTCAAACTGCAGAGGAGGGCACTTCACTGGATAGAAAACAGTGTATGCACTTTGCAATAGGCTTTTAGCATAATGCTTGAACTAAAGAATAAATTGAAAAGTCAAAATCTTATTCTATGAAGTCCCCTCCCTTCAATGATTTTATGGAGGAAATACCTAGAAAATGTTATTCTTGGGGAACAAACGTTACTTTAAAAATCTGCTCACTGTTTTACTTCCAAAAGTATTTAGTAGTAATGTAATTAGCTGGAATTTTAAAGAACTGTGACCATGTCGTTTACATTTCATAAACCAACAAGACAAGAGGTATCTGTTTGCCTTACTGTTGTGCAGGATCTCAGCGAATCAGTGATAGTGACATCTCAGATTATGAGGTGGATGATGGTATTGGAGTAGTGCCTCCAGGTGCGTGGGTGATGAGCATGATCCTGTTTCACTGTGTGTCTGTGCTTGTTTCACTGTCAATCTCCAGATGTCTTTGGGATACTGAACTGGAGATATAGCACAGATAAATCAGTATTATATTATTCCATGGTGACTTGTGTACCAAATTACTACGAACATTTAAAATTAACTAGCCGCTATTCATTGAGGTCCCCACTTTTTAAACTTAGGTTCTTCCTTCGAAGCATGGCTAGCTAGGTTTAAATCATTATTTCACAATGCTGTGAGCATAACTGAAAAAAAAATTCATTATGAAAGGATATGGTTAATTTTCTTTTTAAAAAAATCCATTTTCTTATGTTTTATCTTGTATACCTGTGATTTCCCTTCTTTGGTTTGGAAAATAATGTAGCCGTCCATGGAATATATTGAGAAAGGTGCATGGCAGAGTTTAAAACTGCATGTGGCATGGCTTAACTTCTAATGGTTTTGTGATTTGTTTACCCCTGATTATAACTAGAATGTGTATGTATGTTTTAAAACAAGGAAATGCTTTAGAAAGATTCATTTTAAGTCAACAATTTTTTGTCATATAAGTCAGAAAAATTTTTGTGGCATTGTGGAATTCAAACCTGTTTTTCATCTGACTATTGTCAGAAAGTGAGTAAAACCAAGTGGTAAAGGATTATTTTCTTAGCACTAGTCCTGTACTATTTCCTTGATTCACTAATAAAAAGTAAGGAAATATAAAAATAAGAAGAAATTAAAGAAACAATCTTGGGACATATAAATAAAAATTATTAAAGGCATTTCTTTAGGACAAAGTTAACATATATTCCCTTAATTTATGTAATTTCTCAAATACAGATGCACTTTATTTGAGGATGATGGTTTTGGCAAAGTAAACAGACAGATTCCACACTAGTGACTAAATTCACAATTTGGAGAGATACTTACAAATTCATTAAAACTAGGAGAAAATTATAGAGTTCTCTAAAATTAGGTTTTAGTTGCTTTCATAATTCAGAGAAAATACAGTATTTAATCACTGTATTAAAGAAAAATATTTCTAAAAATCATAAAGCTGGTGGTGCACACATATACATACTTAGTTATCACTCCTGACTATCAGACCATCAGTGAGAGTTTAAAATAATCTTGGATAATAGTTGGCAACATTTAATATTTTGTTTTCTTCTTCTTTGTGTTTATTCCTAAAAAGATAACACATTCTCCACAGAAACTTTAACACAAAGTTTAACAGACTATTGGTTGTTGAGTTTTTAGGAAATTGAAAACAGAAAAGTGATTGTATTTTATGTATTTTTAATTTTTTTATATTTTATTGATTTTTTTTTACAGAGAGGAAGGGAGAGAGGCATAGAGAGTTAGAAACATCGATGAGAGAGAAACATCGATCAGCTGCCTTCTGCACACTCCCTACTGGGTATGTGCCTGCAACCAAGGTACATGCCCATGACCAGAATCAAACCCGGGACCCTTGAGTCCGCAGGCCAACACTCTATCCACTGAGCCAAACCAGTCAGGGCAAAAAGTGATTGTATTTTAAATCCATTGGCATATTTAAATAAGAATCAAGTTACTCCTTGTAGGAAGTCATCAAACTTTTCTAAAAATAATCTTGACTGTTAACCAGCTTTAATGGTGTTGTTAACAATTCATATATATATGCCTAAGTTAGCAACTGTTTGACCATTCAACCATTCAACCAGTTAACTACAACACACACTGACCACCAGGGGGCAGATGCTCAACACATAGGCATGGAACAGACTGATGAATCTCAGTGGAGGGGGAAAGGGTGGGAAGAGATTAACCAAAGATCTTATATGCATACTAGAGGTGCAGTGCATGGATTCATGCACCGATGTGGTCCCTTGGCCTGGCATATAGGGATCAGGCCGAAACCAGCCAGTCCAACATCCCCCAAGGGGTCCCGGATTGTGAGAGGGCACAGACCAGGCCGAGGGACCCCACTGGTGTACGAATCCGTGCACCGGGCCTCTAGTCCTATCTAATAAAGAGGGAATAGGCTAATTGACAATCACTCCATCACAAAGATAGCTGCACCCACAGCTGAAACCAAGTTCCCATAAGGAGCCTTCATGAACAATCAGCAGGGACCTGAGGCTATGCCCTCCCCCGCCCCCATAGGGCTTGTCAAGGGACCTCGGCTGCTCCCCTGCCCCATCACCAGGCTGGGGACCTCAGGCCATGCCCCCCACCAGGTGGGGCTTGACAGGGCACCAGACCAGGGGACCTCAGGCTGCGCCCCCTGCCCCAGCACTGGGCCAGGGGACCTGAGGCTGCGCCCCTCTGCCTGGCTGGGCTTGACAGGGGACCTCAGGCCATGCCTCCTGCCTTGGCACCAGGCCGGGGACCTCAGGCCATGCCCCCCACCCAGCGGGGCTTGACGGGGACCTCAGGCCCCGCCCTCTGCCCCGACACCAGGCCGGGGGACCTCAGGCCATGACCCCCGCCCCAGCACCAGGCCAGGGGTACCTGAGGCCATGCCCCCCGCCTGGTGGGGCTTGATGGGGGACCTCAAGGTGTGCTTCCCATCCTGGTGCTGGGCCAGGGAACCTCAGGCCATGCCCCCCACCTGGCAGGTCTTGACAGTGACCTCACGCCTTGCCCCCTGCCCCAGTGCCCGGCCAGGGGACCTCAGGCCATGACCCCAGCACCAGGCCAGGGGACCTGAGGCTGCACCCCCCTGCCTGGCTGGGCTTGACAAGGGACCTCAGGCCGTGCTCCCCACCCAGCGGGGCTTGACGGGGGACCTCAAGGTGCGTCCCCAGTGCTGGGTTGGGGGAACTCAGGCCATGTCCTCCCCGCACAGTGGGGGCTTTACAGGGGACCTGAGGCTGTGCCCCCCTCCTGGTGCCAGGCTGGGGGACCTGAGGCTGCCCCCACTCAAGCAGCTAGGCTTGACAGGACTTCAGGCCATGTCCCCCACCTGGCGGGTCTTGATGGGGACCTCAAGGCATGCCCCCTGCCCCGGTCTGGCCTGGGGGACCTTAGGCCATGCCCCCCATCCTGGCGCCAAGCCAGGTGACCTGAGGCTATGTCCCCTGCCCAGCGGGCTTGACAAGGGTGGTACTGGCCAGGTCTGGATCTAGCCCAATGGGGGCGGGGGCCAGCTGAATCTCACGTGATTTTGAGGCACATGTGGGTGAGTGGGGACTTGACTCTGGGTCCTGTGGTGTGCCCCAGACTCTGACAGGAGGAAGGTTTTCATATACGTTTTACTAATTTTCTTTCATCTCTGACACTTCTATTATAGAGGAAGGGCAAATAGCAATATTAAATTATTTCCTCTAATTAATCCCCTTTTAATGTGCACGAATTTTGTGCACTGGGCCACTAGTATAAATATAATTCACTTCTGTGGATGATTCTCACATTTATTCAGCTAAAAATTTTGTGTATTTTATGCTGAGGCAGGATAGTGAATGAATTATTAAATGGCCAATTTAATAAATGCTAAAAGGGGGAGTTCCTTCTTCTTTCTCTGAAAGATTCCATGGACAACAGCCAAAATGGGTATTATGGGACCCACTAAAGATGGCATTAGTGCTTGGATACCACCAAAGAACACTGAATTCTAAATATACTTATATTCCATAATGAAATATGCCATGTCATGGTGTTCTGTAACTTCTAAATTATCATTTTCAAATATTCATTTTTATTTAACATTTAAAATTCAATGAGGGAAAATTTTTATAGAATATAACTAATAAATTACATAAACAATAATTAATATTTTACAGTCCAGAGGTCTTTTTATAAATTAATAAAGGAAATAATACAATTTATTTATATTTTCAAGTATACTCTTTATTGCTCAAAAATAAGTATATGGTACCTCCTAAAGACTATGTGTGGCAAATAGAATATTGCAACCCACTCAGTGCTAAACATACATGTTAAAGAAGAAAGATGAGCATATGTAAAATAAGGGCAAGAAGCTAATATACAGTCAAAGGATAAGTTAATGAAAAGTGTGTTGACACATTCTCTTATAGAGGCTGATTATAAATGCATTTCTTAGCATCCAATATAAAGAGAAATGTATTTAGATATAGATACCAATTCTACATAATTTTTTTCCTCATATGTTTTTAGAAATGCACTCAGAAAAGTTTCTATCAAAGCCACCCCTTAGGTAACTTTCAATTACCTTGGCTTTTCTTAGAACCAGAGTTCAGTGCTCTTGTTTGGTGCTTCAGTACCTTTCTCCACTGAGGGAATCTAAGGCTCTGAAAGAAGTTGAGGCCTACAGAACTACATCTTATTAATTTTATAGTTATCATAATGTTATTGTTATTTAAAAATAAGTAATTTTGGCAGCATAGGAAAAGTACAAATAACCATTTATGTAGTGTCCTAATCTGAGGCAAGAAGTCTTGCAACCTCAACTTTTCAGGGCATTAGGCAAATTCAGAAAATGAGAAAAACCTCTAACTTTTAACTTCAGCAAACTGAAACATTGAACTATGCATAAAATAGCAGTTCTCTCCCACTTTTTTCTGAAGGTAGAGTACATGTTGTCAATCACAAATGAAACATAAGAAGAAAACTAAATTGTTTTGTAAAAAGCAGACAAGAACTACGTATGCATATTAGGATAGGATAAAAAATACATTAATTTCTATATAAAGACAAAGAACCCAAGACAAAAATTAATTGTACCCTTTTAACAACAGCAAGACATCCAAATTCTCTGAGTTACTCATAATAATTATAACAAATTGGAATTGTCTATTATATGCCTTGAATATTCATTGAACTTTTGAAATGGTGCTCTCAATTCAATATTGAGCCTCCATAATTATTGTGTAATTGATATCAAATGTCATTAAAAGATACCAAAAGTTAATTTAAAATGTTTAACTAATTTAGACTTTGGGTTAAATACCTTTAAAAACAGCCATCATTCTATATAATAAAAGCCTAATATGCAAATCAACCAAACTGCGGAAGGACTGGCAGAACAACTGGTCGCTATGACGCACACTGACCACCAAGGGGCAGAGGCTCAACACAGGAGCTGTCCCCTGGTGGTCAGTGTGCTTCCACAGGGGGAGCACTGCTCAGCCAGGAGCCGGGCTCACAGCTGGCCAGCGCAGCGGCGGTAGCAGGAGCCTCTCCCACCTCTGTGGCAGTGCTAAGGAGCAGTGAGCCAAGAGGTAAGGAGCAGCAAGCAGGTGGGTGGTAAGGAGAGAGGGGCCCTGGACTGCAAGAGGGATCCCGGACTGCAAGAGGGCACAGGCCGGCTGAGGGACCCTCCCCCACCCCCTATCCCCCCAGTGCACGAATTTCGTGCGTGGGGCTTCTAGTTTTTTATAACATGCTGCAAAATAATTTCATTAACTGTAAATTGGTCTCTTTTCTAGACTTACTATTACAATTTACACATCTGAACAGCAACAAAGAAACTTTTATGCATGAAACTCAAAATAATAGCTTAATTGCCATTATTTTTATTATAAAATAAAAAAATATGAAATTATAACATTTTTAGTTACATTATTTGGTTGTTATACTGATATGTTTAGAGTGACAAAATGGTTGAGCTTCTTTGTTCTCAATATTGTCAAATTACACTTTATAAAATGTTAAAGACCTAGCTTCTCAGTTAAGCTTAGTCAAAAAATCATACAATCACAAAAAAAGAAACTGTTGAAGAATTTTAGTCTTCCTTTAATAATGCTGTTTCATGGCATATGGGAGTTATTAATAGCTAAGTGAATAAGAGTTCAGGCTGCCCAATTAAATGTAGTGTTTTCATGGTTCATGGACATTTTATGTAGTTGTAAATATAATTATTTTTCTTTGGCCAGAGAATTTAATATTTTACTTTTAATAAGAAGAAATAGTGACCCTGTTAAAAAATGTAACTAAACTACTACTATAGATTTGAGATTACTTTTTTATCTTAAAATTAGAGATAATATAAACAGAGAATGACTTTTAGAATTTATTTTAACTGAAATTATATTAACTATTAACTATGTTACTACTAACACATTTGTGGGATAATTTCAAAAATCTGGGGTAGATTTGATGATTGCTTCTTTGGGAGAGTTAATTCTCTCTGTGTTACTGTCATAGTCATCTCCACCAATACCTTGTTTTCATTTGAAATTTGCAATATTATCTGTGGTTTGCAAAATTCACTATCAGTATTTGTAATAGTGAAGATCTGCTACTCTTCTTTGTTAATTAAAATTGGAATGAAATTATTTTCATTTATTTATTAGTGAAGTTATCTGAAACTCAAAAAAATTTTGGAAAAATTTAAATAGTATTTAAAGAGACACCAAATTTCTAAGCATTGACTTGTATATCAACTCTAGTTTACTGTCAAGTTCTTGATTTGTGTTGCAATAACATTACTAACTCATTCATTCTTTAAATTAAAATAGTATCTCAACTCATTATAATGTCTGAGGCATCAACTGTCATATTTATTTATATTCAGTATCTTCATGGTACCTTTGAGCCAAACTGTATCCTGTTCTTATGCATGTATCTGTTACACTCTTTGTACATGCACATAATAGCTTTAAAATTTGGCTAATAATACTGATTGCATGTCATTTATCTTAATATGTCAGTGGTTCCTTAGATATAATTTTCTATCTCCACATTAACATTTACATTATAAAATACTAATTTTTTTGTGTGTACTCTTGCCAGTAGGTTATAGGTCTAGTGCTAGAGAAAGTAAATCTACAACATTAACTGTGCCAGAACAGCAAAGAACAACTCATCACCGCTCACGCTCAGTATCTCCTCACCGCGGCGATGATCAGGGAAGGCCGCGTTCACGTTTACCAAATGTGCCATTACAGAGGTAAGCTTGGATATGGGCTCCGTGTTCCTGACAGTACTTTTTTATTATAATATTATAAACTACCACAGGCTTCTGTCTGAAACGAAATCATGGTTTGGGCAATAAAATTATTATTTTTCAGAGTCATTTGTAGGCAAATGCCTTTTTATTCATGGCCCAAAGTTCTCTTCTTTCATCTCAACATTCTGTTCTGTGCAACATTCTGTTCATTAATCTCAAGAAATTTCTCAAGGAGTGGAAGAAGTTTATGTCCCAAGCACTGTTTTTGAATAATTCTCTTGTATTCTGCTTGCTAGTTGTCTCTTCTGTTATGAGAAATCATATGGTAATGAATCAGACCTGTGGAGAAAAGTGGCAAAGACAATGAGATTAAGAGGAGGAATATATTTTTTAAAAATTTAGGATTGTCTTTTTGAAGCATATTAAATACTTGGAAAAGTGTATAAGTTATAAGTAATATATTGCTTTATTTCCTCTGACCCTGACTGAAATTTTAAAAAGTAAGCAGATAAACATTATGGTCCTTTTTGATAGAATTGCAAAAGAAGGTTGGAAAAACAGAGCATTCATAGAGAAGATGTGTCTTTATAAGTCACTGATGAAATAGTTATTTGGTTATGATCCCAGTGCTTTTCTAGCTATGTCAGTTGTTTGCCAATTACTGTCAAGTCTTCCCTGTTAGTCTGCCTACCTGATTTGGGAAGATGATCCCCTTTGATGCATATGAATTTTTTTTGTAATCATTTTAGGAGTTTAGATGAAATTCATCCAACAAGAAGGTCACGTTCTCCAACCAGACACCATGATGCCTCTAGAAGTCCAGTTGATCACAGATCCAGAGATGTGGATAGTCAGTATTTATCTGAACAAGACAGGTATTTGTTTAAATTATGATCTCAACATTATACATCGTTTGCTCTTTTTTAACGTATGGTTGATATCTTGGCATAATACATTAGAGAGTAAAAGTAATTCATCACTCAAAACTGAACTTTTCTAACTTGGCTAGTATTAGATTGTCATAATATAGGCAATTTTAAAAAAAAATCAAAATGTTATGTTTAGCTATTTCCTGATGTACAGTTTATTGTTGATTTAGCCTATATCATAGAAGTGAGCCCACATAAGCAATCTTCAAATATTTTATATTTTGTTGATTGTAGCCTTTGGGTTGTTTTTATGTAATTATAAAATTATGTATTTTATATTATTAAAATATTTAGATGCCAGTCATCTAAAGGATAGATAACATTTTTGTGAGAACATCAATAATAATATTTTTATATACCTACTTTTTATAAAATATATTTCCATAAAATGTCTATAAAGTAGAAAATATTGAGATGGATTCTTATGAAAAAATATATCCTGGACATAATTACTGAAAATCTGCATTGTGACTCTCTACATACCCTGAGACTTACTTTCCAAACTGACCATACCTGTAATAAAATGTCTGACCACAAGCTCAAGATATAATTTAAGGTTTTATAATACCCACTATTGAATATTCTTTTCTGTCTTTTTGAAATGGAGAAACTTTCAGGGAGGAGTAGGGGAATAATAGCAATCCTAAATGGTTGATTTTTTTGCCATGTAATCAAGGATACAGAACTCAGGTAGAGCTTCTTATATCCCTAATTGTCATCGTACTGTGGGAGGAGGTGCATGACCTTCAAAGGGAGAAGTTATATTGGCTACTGGGACAGGAGCTGCTCTGAGGAATAGGATTCCACACTGCTCAGCTTGAGTTGGGTTGAGTTGAATGAGGGCCTCTTTGTCTACAATCACTGAGACCACCATGAATTTAGGTGAGGAGGGAGAAAAAGAACTTCTTGCCCAAGGCATTCAATAGAGTTGAATTAATTTGAATATATAAAAAGTATCAAGTTTAAAATATAATAATCCTATTTTAATATATATACTTTTGGTTTGCTAAGACAAAACATAATATGTAGTACTGTATTTTTAGTGGCTATAAAAGCCAACAAAACTATCATGATTTAAGTTGCTTAAAAGAAATTAAAAAAATTTAGGGTTCCCATCATTATGAGAAAGGCCAAGTTTATAGGCCTTTCTAGTTATTAACATAATCCGAGTGTCTAGAATTAGAAATAGATTTCTATGTCTTATTTGGGGAAGGCTTGGTTTTGTTTTGTTTTTATATTCTGTAAGATCACTTTGAAATATAATTGCAAATCAGCAACAGCTAGGACTTTGACCATAATGTTTGTACTTTATTGTTTAAATTTTTAAAAATACTGTCATGTTTTGTTTAAGTTCTCAAGCAAGTATGCTAGTGCAGACAATCTGGTTTCTTCCCTTTTCATGTTTTCATCGGCATACCATTGGCATATCCCATGTCATTTAATGCCTCATAACTTATCTGTTTCACTCACCGCCCATCCTGTCTGTGCAGTGAGCTTCTTATGCTGCCCAGAGCAAAACGAGGACGAAGTGCAGAATGCCTACATACTACCAGGTAAATACAGGGATTTGGTAATGCTGACTGTGTGTGACAACTCTCTTTCCATTCTACTATTCTTCCGTCTTTTCCCTAGTGGTATAATCACAGATATGTAAAATTATTTTCCCAAATAGTCAAAATTTGTTTCATTTTATATGGAGGCTGTGGAAAAGCTTCCAAATATATTTTAATTCTGATCCAGGCAGTCAACTTTTCTATTTGTATACTCAAAAATACAGAGACTGGTGAGCCTCTGCGGAACTGTTTACACATTCCTAAAACTGAGGAACCAATTTCTGCAATTAAAATCTTAAGTGCTCACTATGAGCAGCCCACCCCAACACACACACCTGTCTAGTCACAAGAGGTCTGATCTACTGTGCATGGCACTGTTACTGTTTTCATGATTATAAGTTTGCTTTTGCTTTTAGCCTTTTAAAATTTCCTTTTGGAATCTATTATTGTTTATAATTTTTTTTGCCTTTAATAAAATCTTTACCAGTTTATTTTTTATTTTATTTTTTGTGTTATTTTTCTATTTTTGTGATTTATATGTACTTTGAGAAAAATTGATTGTTTACAGTTTTTAATTGCTGAGCTTCAACTTCTTTCATGATAAAGAGAGAATATCTGACTAGCTAACTTCTAACCCTTCCCTCCTGCATCACACCAATTCTGAAATGCTGCAGTACAAACTTTTTCATAAAGGCAGGGAATGACATGATGCCTCTTTAATGGTGAGAAGGAAAGGGGATCTGATAGTCTTCTCTGAATTGGAGCTTAGAAGCTATACTTCATTTTCATCTCATTACATGTTGGATTTCACATCCAATGAAATCCTCTTACAGATTACTCATAGAATTCAGTGTGTAAATATGTATTGTCTATTTGGAGTTAGAAGAAGATAAGGAAGTGAAATAACCAACAGAGAGACAAACTCTTCCAAATATTTTGGCCAATAAAAACTAAGTAGGAAAGAGCTATAACTGGAATACCAGCAATGCAAGGACAAATGCAGAATATATTATGTCTACTAGTACATAGAACACGAGGTCCTGCTTAATCATGCAGTCATGATTATGCTAAGAAGAATTGTTTTAACTTTTCATACATATAAAGTCCTATTAATAACTACTGCCATGTTTGCTTGTAGTGCCACAGGGAAAAATAAGGAAATTTTAGTTCTGTTTGTGGAGTGGGGAAAATATACAAAATCATAAATATTGTAAAAAAATTAACTCATTCTTTATAATGCTCAACTGTCCAGGCTTACAATTAGTTGTTCATCTTGACCAATAGTTTGTTAATAGAGACAATTTTTTCAGAAATTCAGAAAGTTTTCTCAAAGTCCTATTGATCTAACTGTAAAAAAACAACAACTAAAAAAACCCTAAAAACTTTATGTTTATTAGGCACCTGAGTGGGAATTTCTAACATATTCACACTAATAGTCTAAAGAGAATAGCCAAATTTATAAATTTTTAGTTTTCTTATTTTCTACTTCTAAAGGTGAAATATCAGGGTTTACATGATATGACATACCAGTAGTTTAATCATTTTATGCAGTCATATCTTCAGAACAAACTATATCTATTCACTTATGAATTTTCAGAATAAAATTTGAGGATTTACTCTTTTCCAATAAACAAGGAAAATAACTTTTATTGAGTACCAAGCACAGTGTTAAGTATTTAATGTACTTTATCCCAATTTCCTGACAATAACTGTGTGATATTAATATTATTATTCTCATTTACAGTTAAGGAAAGATGATAAGAAAGTTTAATTTGATAAGGGACAGAGAAAGAATTAAAAAACAGGTCTATTCGACATTTTCCACTAAACTACTTTTTCCAAAAATATATTCTGAGGAGTTAGTCCATTGTGATGTTCTACCAATAAAAGTTTTTTACTCAGATAGATTTTGGAATCATTGCAAATTAAAGCCCCTCCCTGGAGGTTTAATATGCACAGCACATTAAAGTCATGTACTAAAGAAATCTCTCATTGTTTAAGCCATTTTTCCTTACATCACTTAACCATCAAACTCTCTTTTTCATAAAATATATCCTCAGAAAGTGATGCTGAACAAAATATTGTGGCTGCCTTACTGTCATAGATACTTTATACCTGTTTTCTCATCCAATTCTCACAGCATCCCGTAGAAAAAGGCTTAGCCATTTGACCTGAATTACCCAGGTTAACAGCCAATTAGTGGCAAAGCCATGGCGGTAACTTAGACCTTCATACTGTAACTTGTATGTTGTTTTCCATTCATTGTCCCATCCTACGCTGATCCCTGTTCCTGAAAAAATCACTTTTGAATCAATTGATTAGAGGTTAGATAGCATCCTGTTACTAAGGATAGCTGCCTAAGGTTAGGAGTTGAAGACTATTGTCTGTAAAGAGACAGAATCATTAGTTCCAGTAAAATTTGTCTTCAATTTGTGCTTGAACATTGTACTCTAATACATTTTTAAACTGAAGCTTTAAGAGTTTTCCTTGGATTCAGCCATTAGTATACACATGGCTAACCCAGTGGGGTGTTTGATGTTATGATGTACTCAGCAAATGTTATTACCTTCTCTATTTATCATACTTTAATGTAAGCCAAAATGGACAATGGACTTGCACAGTGAGCAATTAATTAAATTATCAAAAAATTGATTAACAACCTACTTTGCTCTTGGTGGTATAGATAGTTCAGAAGCCCTCATTGATTTTAAAGGAAGTCAGATAAAATTTGGCCTTGTTTTGGTCATTTTCTGCTGCATGAGATTTCATCTAATGCCCATCTCTCCCAATCTCCAATTATAGATTATACCTATGGTCAGGTTTAGATCTAGAAGCTTATAATGAAAAAACTTGCTTCACTAGAGTAGCTTCTTGATCTTTTGCCATTTCCTTTCTTAACCTAATTGAGTACCATGATCAACCTCGTCCCTACAATGTAGGTCAGTTATTGAATTATTAGAATATTAACTCTTAGTCATATTTTAATTTCCAGATTATATAAATATTTGGCTAGTACTTTGAGCTACGAGTTGTTTACTTCCATGGAAGCAGGTATAATATTAAATCAGTAATTACATAGTAAATGTAAATATTGGTAATTCATATAGAGTAGTTAGCACATATTTTTCAAATTAAAGCAATGGAATTATAATTTTAAGTGATCTTAATTATGAAGACAGATGTCTGTGATTCCATATTTTAATTATTCTATTTCTGCCTTCAAATAAGTAATTTGCTTATTTTGAGAAAAATATCAACAGTAAATATCCATCAATGTTTGTAGCTTTATAGGCTACCTATATTCTTCATACCCAGTAAAATTTGCTTCATATATGTCTTTCTGTTTTCCTGCATGTTTGTGTGGCCATGTTCCAGACATCTTGTTAGGCATTATAAAACCTTACCGCCCAAGATGCTTTTATTACAGAATGGTTCTCACTGGGATAGTTACAGTAAGAGCCATAACAGTGAGTCCCAGTTACAAACTAATCCTTTGCCTATTGAAGACAGCAAATTTACATTCTAATAAAGCATTAACATTTTCCTTGAAATTAATTATACACAGAGAAACATTCAATTAATCGTATCTAAAATATTTTTAATTATAAAATATGAATTATAGATTCCTCTAAATGAAATCCTACTCAAATGTCAGAATTCTAGCTGTCTTCTTTGTCATTAATTTCTTGTTTACCTGTTGATTTTAGTTATAATAATTAATTTCATATTATTTTATTTTTGGATGATTTTAATTTGTGAAGTTCAGTTCTGCCTGCACATACTCAAACCAAATCAGTGATTAGACAGGACTTTCCCCTTCATCATTTCTGTTTTAACTCAAAAGTATTGAGATTTACTGATGAAATATTGGTTAGGTAAGAACATGTGGAAGACTTACCTTCCACTTTCCTTGTCTACCTGAGTTGTAAAATTTTTCTCCTCTGATGTCCTTCATTTTGTTTTGGTGTGGCATCTGTTCTTGGTAATGAAGTTTTAGGCATTTTGTTGTAGTGCTTTTTGTATCCAGTTTGTGTGTGTGTGTGTGTGTGTGTGTGTGTGTGTGCGTGGTGTTTTTTTTTTTTTTTCATAAGCAGGTGTGATTTGGTTTCACTTTCCAGTCTCAGACCCTTTTTTAAAAAATTATGCAAAGCAATTCAAGCATAATCTTTGTTTAGTTTCATTTTCTAAACAAAATTTTGCACAGTCATCCTGTCAGCTTTTTCACACCCTTGTGAACTGAATCATGGTGATTCTACATTTTATGTAAAGGGGACATTATTTTATGCTTTACTCTCTAACATGGTCTTCCTTTCTTTGTTTTCTTTGTCTTTCTCTTCTACCATTGGATGCAATGCACTGGCACTAGTGAACTGCAGCCCTCCCTTGACAGGGCTAGGAGTGCTAGTACCAACTGCTTGAGACCAGATACTAGTTTGCATTCACCAGAACGAGAAAGGTATAAAATGAAGACTTTCTTAATTTTCTATCATTTGTACTAGTGATTTTTTTTCTAATCACTTTGTTTTGTTTCATGTGAGTCTTGCAGGTTTATTCATCCATGTTCACTTTGCTAATTGTCTACATTTTCTCCTCCCTTACTGTACACGTCTATGGAGAGATATGTGTATGTGGATAAACCCAAGGGCCCATATACACATATTTCCGTGAATGTTGTTACAAATGGTGTGGCGTAATTTGGAGCTGCTACTGGCTGCCGCTTTTCCCTTTCTGTTGCTGTTTAGTTGTTTTATTTACATACTACTCAGGGAGCCTTCAGTATGCTGATAATGTTGTAAGGTCCAGTGAGTTATCTGAAGGGGAGGATCATTTTTCTATTAGTCCAACTGATAAAAAGTATTTTTAGGTTCAACAACAATCTTTCATACCTAAAAACAAGAAACCTATTTAGATAGAATCCTTCCCCTGTGCATCTATAATCACTTTTTAGCCAATCTGCTCTTTGATATAGAACAAGTTTTGCATTAAATTATATTTTAATAACAAAAAATGGTATGCTCACCATAGATTTCCTGATTCTTAAAAAATAAATACATAAAAAATAAATAAAAATATATGTATGCATATATATAAACACACACAATTTTGCTTAAAACTTTTAATTGATTAGTAAATGATTATAATTTTAAATTAAATGCATTCAGTGCTTGTTACACTGCATCCTAATTGTGAACAGCTAATTTTTCCATTTTGATGGAACTTTTTATTCCAGTAAACTTGGTTATAATTGATAGTCTTGGTTGTAATTGTTACCTGTTTTCAATTAGAAGCTACCCAATGGAAATTTGCATACTAAGTCTACAAATCCTGCAGAAAAAAATATTTAATCATGCTAATGTAACCCCCTTCTTCTTCAGAGGCTGCTTAAAGCTTTTCTTTAGCAATATAACTGGTCTGATTCTATTCACTTATTTATCAGATGTTTATTTATACAATGGAATAATAGGTACAAGTACACATACTCATTTTTTAGTGTCCTTGTAAGATTCCACTAAAAATCCCTTTATTTTTTATTCTTTATATTTATAAAATTTGTAATAGGAAAAATAAAATTAACTATATTTTGTATTTTTTAACATTTGTAGTAGAATTTTAGTTGAAATAACTATAGACTGACTCTTCAAAAAGCATAATAAATAGTATTTTATTTTATTTTGTTACAGATTAACTCCAAAAATAAATACAATAGTAGTGAGAAAAATTTTTTAGTCCTTATTACTTCCTTATATGTTTCTGGTTAGTACTAAAACAAGAACATAAATAGCTTAAATCAGTAGACTCTTCTGACTATAACACCACTCTAAGATTTTTACCATCTATGTCAGTGTTATCTAATAGAAATATAATACAAACCACACGTGTCATTTAAAATATTCTAATTGCCTTATTGAGATTATTTTAAATTAAATTACTTTAATGCTTCAGTTAACCTAGTATGTCTGAAATATTATCATTTTAACATGTACTCATTTAAACACTATTCGTAAGATATTTTACATTTCTTTTTTTTTACAATAGCCACATGTGGTTTGTGGCTGCCATATTGGACAGCACAAGTCTGTTCTCATGCTGAAGATTATCTGGCATGTGTTCCCTGGTGACACTGAAGCCACAGAGTTCATAAATCAGTCTCTCAGATAATACCCTTAAAATAACTCAACCTGTAGAAAAATAATCTGGCCCAAGTTAACATGGGCAGGTCATCATGAAGGTCAGGTCATCATGAAGTCTAAGTGAGAATACTTACATTTGATAGAAAAAATAAAAATGTGATTGAAAACCTGTATTCATTCTATACATCAAATAAAAATAAATTTGTTATTAAAAAATGAAAGGGGGCAGGGTGTGATACTATCCATGATTTTTAATTTATTTGGGTTACTTTGTTTCCAAGAAGGAAATAAGGTGAGATGTTTTCATAAAGAAAATCATAGAAGTTATAAATGCTTATTGGTTTGAAGGATATGGACCTCAAGTGCCCTTTTTTGCCCACACCTATAAACAGATTTGAAGCAGAACATAACAATATAAACAGTAGTGACATTTTTCTCTTTGGAAAATGTACCTAAAGTCCCCAGATAGGATGTGCAGAGAGTATGAAGAGGGAGACTTAGACTCTAAGCCTTAGAGGGTTCTCCAGGTTACTTAATTTCTCTGATTGAACAGAAAGTTTCTTATGTCAATGTCTAATATATGCATAGTGGGTAAAATGTTAGAGAAAATATGTTTAAAACCTAATTTCATATCCTTAAAATAATAACATATTTTCATAACTTTGTGAACTATTAAGTTAAACACTTTGCTGATCTGACTTTAAGCCAATTTGATGAATATTTATACACTGTTATACCAACTTAATACCCTTTTTGAAGTGTCATCACTAACTTTGAAAACAAATGAAGTTTTGTGTTAATATAAAGGATGAAATTGTCAAATCAGACTTACTGCATACTATCATAAAGAAAATCATAGAAGTTGTAAATTCTTATTGGTTTGAAGGATACTTCGATAATGATTCAAAGTGAAGGAACACCAGGCACAGCTGGCATATTCTTTTTCTGAATGAGTCCAAAACCATCAGATCTACCTTTTCTCCCCTGTTAAGTTGGTGTGGCTCAGGTTAACAGATGAATTTCGAATAATGCATGTAGAAGCAGTTTCCATTTTTGAGCGCCTCCATTTTATATTCTCTTGAGTACACAAATAACAAAATTACTGTGGATTATCCCATTCCCCAATTCAGTCATGTCCCACAAATCAAGAAATGCTGAGTTTATTTATCATAAAAGATCTAGAAAGACTAGTTATATCCTACTGAAGACTTATAATAAGTAAGGACACTCCTTTATCTTTTCACTAGCAAATATCACTGCATGTTTACAAGGTCTGCTCTCTATTCTTTCCTTTTCTCTTTATCAAGGTCTGTCTGAGGTCATTCATTCTCCCTTTTTCCCTGATTGGGGAGTAAGTTACAGGTGTTTATTAACCTTTCCCAGGTTTTGAAACAAATCACTGCTTAAGTGTTCAGAGTCACTGATTTTTAGAGCCACTGGAGAACAGTACATTTCTCAGATGTTTCATTTTCTTCCTTGATTTTTCATAAAAACCGGAGCCTTACTGAAGGCTCATCAAAGGGTAGTCTATATTTACTACCTCCCTTTTTTACCTCACAGTAAGCCTGCAGTTTGACTCCTGCCCCTTCCCCCCTCCCAGTGTGCTGAAATTCCTCTCTAGATTACATCTGCTTCTTAATTGTTCAGCAGCATCTTGCAACATTTTACATTACCACCCTGTCATTTGAATCTCTCCTCTATTAAGTACCCTCTACAGATTTTTGTATGCTTCTGTTTCAACACAGTCTACTTTTGCAAGTATCTCCTCCTCTCCTATCTCATAAAGTTATGTATTTTTTAGCTCCATCCTCAGTTTTTCTCTTTTGCCCAGCCCTTCTGTCCCTGGTGTTATATTTCTATTAAAAGTTTCCACTCCAGTACATATGAAGACAATACTCCACTGCCATTGGCCAGGCCAGCCCTTCCCCCTAAGTATTAGCCCTAAATTTATAAATGGTTGCCAGACCCTGTGTATGTCAAAGTTTAAATAGAAATCCTTATCTCCCCTTACATCCTTTCATAGAAAAATGTTAACTCTTTCTAAAATTTTCTCACATCTGATAGCCTTGACTTGTCACCAGCCACAGAATCTGGAAATACTTCCCCTGCTCCTCCTTCACATCAGTGAGTCATTGAATTCTACCAATTCCCTTGAAAATACTCAGAACTTCACTTAGATCACATTACAGCCTATCTCCAGTTCCACTGTCACTCTTGATCCCATTAAATTTCCTCCTAAGCCTTATTAATAATTTGTATTACTTTTTGTCTCCCTAGTTTTATTTCCATTAAAATTAAAATGCCCCATTTCCTTTGTTATCCACTTAAAAATTCTACTCTTTCTTCACAAATGCAAGTCAAATAACCATATATTTTATAAAACCTTTCTTAACACTATACCTCCCCCTGGACTAAAATGAATCATGGGAATCATTTGTTCAGATTTGGTTTCTAATATCATAATAGTTCACAAATATTTTATTTGTGCTATTTATGAAATGAATGATTCATATTTCCATGTAATTTCTCTTTTGGATAATGAAGTTGTTTGGCCATGTTCTGCCAAGATATATGCACTGTTGAAAGATGTGTACATATGGAAGTGTGTATATTAACTACACACTTAAATACATACATATTTGTCTTAAGGTATATAGTGCTGGGGGAAAAGCCACAATATAAGAACCATTTAATTGCTTACCAAGTCCTTTCAGTTCTAATTCTCTTATACCTCATCAGTGGGTCCCCTCTCAACTATTTGTTTCTTAGTTAATTAAGGTTTTCATTATTTATTACCTATACTACCACAAAACCTAGAGCCTTATCTTATTATCTACTTAAATATTTATAAATACTTATTGATTACATATTCTGTGCTATGCATAATTGATGTATCTCTTAAAACAAAGCACAACACACATATAGTACCTTATGCAAGGAGCTCACAGCCTTTTAATTCAGTCTCATAGACATCAAGGTAACCCTTCTTTTTTTTTTATTCTGGGTCCAGTGAAAAGGATGGGCTCCCAACAAGGTAGATGTTCTTAAATTAATGAATTTAGAATGTCTGATATTAAAGTACTAAAATGCAAGCTGTTTGGGAAAGAGAAATCGAGAAGGGGTGGTTTAGTTCAACGTCATGATTAATAACTACAACATAGCCTGCCATGTTTGAAGCTGTGTGTATGGCTCAATCACAGGGGACAAAGATTTTGATTTTGGTCCTTTTCTTTAGTGTGATAGAAGGAAAGGATTAGGTAGTTGCATGCATTTTAAAAGCATATAGAATATTCTAGCCTATTTGCAGCTCACAAATGTAAGATACTAAAATGCATGTAATATCTATTATTTGGGGGGGAAATTGGGTATAAATTGATCCAACTCCTATGATATAAAATATATGAGGAAAAAGCAAAGGCAATTCTTACATTGGTACTACCTATCAGCATATTCAGAAGGACTTTGAGTGTACAAATATACATGAAGTATGCTAAATATTTCTTCAAAAATTACCTGTTAATGGCTTGCATTCACAATTGCTTGTTTCTAAGTGTACACCTTTTTCCTACACAGCTTTCACTGCATGTTCAATAATTACAGCATATTTCTTTACTTTTGTGTTCAAAAACAACAACACAGGGACTGGAATTTTGCCTCAGAAAGCAAGGTTATTCATAATCCTGTTGAGTTAATATTCCTATTACTTTATAAAAATACGTAACTCTATTTTTGTGTTTTCAATAATATAAGTTTTAACACAACTGAATATATCAATGTAGAAACACTGCAGTTGTAATTGTTTTCACTTATTTGAGAAATATTTCTCTTTTTTGTATTTGGAGAAGAAAAGCCAGTAAAGTAAAAAGATACATTTTAAAGCATTCATATTGGATTGACCAATTATTTAAATAATTATGTAATTTAAAATTAATGTCAAATGTTTTTAATGTTACAAATGTAATACATTTAAGAATACATGCAACACAGTTTTTCCTTCTGTCCAAATTCTGCTGTTTAATACCTTTATTTGCTTCACAGCTTCCTCAAAGCCTGGCTTGAATCGGGCCGAGTCTGTCTACCTAGAGCTGACGACTTAGGCACAAGCTTCCAAGGAGCTCTCTGATTTAAGTACCTGCTGACCTCAGATATCCTGATCACATGTTAACAGCCCTGTGCTGATTTTGTCCAATTTGTCTAATACACCCAATTAGCCAAGTTATAAAAAAAGGCTGGATTTTTTTTTTTTTTGAAACATTAGGCTAATCTACTTTGGATAATTAAAAGATCTTACAGCTAGATGAGTCCTTAAGGATCATTCAATTTCCCTTGTTGCATATGAGGAAGCCGATATATGGAGAAATTATCCTGTTTCATGTGTTTACATCTGATATACAAAATTTTCCAAATCTGGTCTGTCCAGTCCCTGGTTGACACTTTTAAGTTTTTGACCAGTGGCTTCTAAATTGTGGTTATACACAGGCAGATTATCAAAATAGTTTTACAAAGGAATGAACCAAGTTTCAAACACTTGTTTAAGTGTTAATCACAAAAGTGTATTATTATAAATGCCAAAATTAAAAAAAGACAACTGTTTAATCAATGGAGAGCTACTTTTGTAAGTAAAGATTATACTTTTTATTAAAGATAATGCTATTTTAGGATGACACCTATCTGTATTTCTCGTTTTTATTCATCAGTAATTTTTAAATTTCATAATTTTTAAATTTTAGTAATTAGTACTGCAGTTTTCCCCAAGAAAACTTGTTAAAACTTCACTGCTAGCATCCACACAAAGGATTTCTTCATGTCATTGTTTACACACTAGAGAACATTTTGATTTCTCCCACTTAAACTATGTCTACTTTGTATTAAAGCTATACACCTCACCTTTACCATTTGATCCAGTAATTTCAAGGCCTAGTATCAAATAGGCATGGGTGGCTTATTAAATCTGTTTTATTCAAACATAAGGCAGATACTTAAGGATGCATCTTTTTAAATTTAAAGTTACATACATATGTATGTGTGTATAGATAGGTATAAAAACACAAGTACATTTTAAAAGGACAAAATTACATTCAATAGATTTCAAATACCTTCACAAATAAATTGTTTTTTATTCACTTAAAAGTTTTCAGATATTATTTTCTTATAATATTATATTGCAATTTGTCTTTCCAAGGTTTGTAAAGATAAATTACGGAGCAAAGAATCTACACTTTGCCTTTTTGGGGTGCTTTTCCAGTCCTACTGTTCCATATGTTCTTTTATTTTAAGAGTTACTAAATGTCCTGTTTTTTCCTGTCTTGTTCATTGGGCAAACAGGGGTAGATGGTCCCCCTCCCTAGATAGGAGACGACCTCCTAGTCCCAGGATTCAAATCCAGCATGCTTCTCCGGAGAATGACAGGTACTAGTCAACTCCTCCTCACAGACAAGTGGCTTCAAGCGGCTAGTAGGCCACAAAGTGAAGGATAACCAAGAACAATGTTGGTTATGACATGCTTCCTTTCAGGGGCAAGAGCCAGATGTGCTGTGATTCCATCAATAAATGCATCCAGCTTTAATAAAGCACTTCAGGATTAGTGCAATGAGGGTAGCATGCCCAGAAATGAATGGCAGCGTGTAAACACAGAAAGTTGATTCCAGTGGAAGAGTTCTGTTTTAAGGATGAGCATTTATTTCATAGTTTTCGACTTCTAAAAATATATTTAACTATTGTTTTGTTTACATATAAATAAATAAAAATTCTCAGGTGCTTTAAAATATGTTAAAATCTGTCTGGACCTATTCTTTGTTATACTGGTTGATGGTGTAGTCTCAGTTGTCTTGTTTTGTTACTACATAAACTTGTTGTTAATAAAATACAGGCTTTGGGGTATATTTTAAAATGTCTGATTTAGGGTAGAACACCTCATTCTTATATATAATATTGTGTTTTTACACCAAATGCTGTTAAGGGCTAGGATTAGTCCATAAGTAGTTTTTTTAAAAATAGCATCCGTGCTTTGAATCCACTTCATTCCGCTGTATCAGAAGTGCCGCAATATATATTTTTCATTGGTTTGTTATCCTCAATTGTAGTTAACTCAGTTCTCTTGTTTGGTGGTGCTTGATATATTTTAATATAGTTCTTATCTTTAAATATCTTTCCTGACTGGTCACAAAGGGTTATTGGGTGTTTTGGATGCTTCTCTTTTGGTGTAAGCAGAAATTCAGTTAACACATTGGTGATTTTTATTAAGTAGATAGTATATATAGTATCTCATAAATAGAACAGCTAGTCATGCCAGTGTACCGGTTCCTTTTTTTTTTTTTTTTAAAGTATGTGTATATAGAGCAGAGTAATTGTGACCTTATTTAAGAGTAATATCATTTACTTTCTGTATCTATAGTCCATATATCTTCAGGATTTCAACTTGAAAGAAACATTAAACACTGTCAGAACAAATTAATAAGTCATTTTACAAATGTTGGAAAAGATCACAAATTGCTATTTTATGAAGGCTTTCAAGATATTTTATCATTTACCTACTACTATTACTTATATTTATATGTTTTGGATTTTAAAGTTATTTCTTCTGCTGCTATCTAATTTATAGGATAAAATTTCTGGGATTAGAAAAATTAGTGAAATCTTTCATCTAAAAATATTATAAATTTAAAGTATTTTCAAATAAAAATATAAAATAATTGTATAAATCAAATAAAACTTTTATATCCACATTGCTACTCACGTATTTAACAAATACTTAATGTGCCTCTACTTTGTGCACTATTCTAATGTCTAAAGCCACAACAGTGTTTATAAAAGCCACGGTCCTGGCCATCAAGGAACTTACAATTTCATTTTATAAAAAGCAATTCTGGGAAGGCTTTTAATTATTCCAAAACAAGTGAGTCAGAGGATTTAATTTTGTATAATCACTGTTTGAGTATAGGAGAATTAAATATGATAGTCTTTGTAATGAACATAAATGTAAGTTTATCTGGACTTTGTTTGAGCAAAACGGAATCCAAATAATAGTTTTTAGTTCTTACGAACATGAAAATTAGTTATTATTTAAAAACATATGTATTATGAATTATATTATTTTATTTCATGGATTGCATACACAACTTTAAGGATAGATTTTAGGTTCAGAAATATCCCTTTTAGATAAGATTATAAAGGAAATTCTTACTAATACATAATTATGAATATATACTTGATTCTTTTATTATGACTTTTTGGTGAAGAAATTTTTTGTTCAACCAAAAATATATCTCAAATACCTTGATATTATTATTTATTGCTATATGAAACAGAAAATTATTTGCAATAATCTTTTATTATAGAATTCATGTTACCATAAAAATGAGAAATTATTTCATTAACAAATGCTAAATTATGAGGTAACTATGTCAACCACTTGGCAAAACTGAACACTTGCATTTCACCTTTTATCAGTTTTTTTACTCATTCAGAAGTTTCTACCAATTTGCAAATGAAGTGAACGTGGCATCATAATTGAAGATAGTGAATATAGATAAGATGACTTTTGTCCTGGGTAGCTGGAAAATATTCTAAAATCAGTGACAACTCATATAATCAGCCTTTGGATATCCTGGATTGGGTGCATTATTGACAATTTTGAAAATAATAGATACTTTTTAAAAGTAAACTTTTGCTTAAGAGAGTTTTCTAGTAAGTTGGAAAGCATTTAGTTGACCTCTTATTTCTTATTATATGCAGACTCACACAATTTGTAATTTCTCAATAACTGAATTTCACCAGTAACAATCTCGATGTCATCTGAAATGGTTCAATAAATTTGTTTTGAATTAACAGGGAAGTATTTTTTTTTCTAAATATAGGAATAATTTCTTGAAGTTATAGGATATTTACAATAATAATGAAAAAAAAATAGAAATTTGTAGCCCCAGGGAATGTTCTGACTTTAAAAATGTAGTGAAAATTTTCTTGCAGCTTTGTTACTAAAAATGTTGAGACAATTTTAAGAATATCATTCCAATGACAGTGTATCTCTTTGTAAATAACATTATTTTAATATATGAGTAGTAACTTCTTCAACCTTTGTGTACGTAACTATTTATGAATCATAATGTCGGTATACTTGTGGCTTTGTATCAACCACAGTTTGTGAGTGGCAAGTTAGAAAAAATGTATTTTAATACATTTAAAATTAAGTGTGTTAAATGATAAAAAAGATAAATGATATTAAATGATAAAAAATTTTAATAGGACAAAAGCATGATAAAACTCAAAATAAGAAAATATGATGGAAATAGTATAACTCTGTTTCATTCACTTCTGTTCAGGGATTCCTTCAATAAACATTAAATAATTCATTGTCACTGGGTGGCATAGTGGACAGAGAACCTAAGAACATGGGGACATGATGGTGGTGTCCTCACCAACTAATTACCTTGGGTTGTCTCTTAAACTTTCTAGGGCTTACTTTTCTCTGCTTTAAACTTAGATACTTGTAGAGGGACTTGCTGAAGTCTAATTGAGATACTAGTTAGACTCTAAAATTGATTCTATGCTCCCTGTTGAATCATGAGAAACATACATTGGTTCAGTAATAATGGCTGATACTTCATTATGCATAAGGCAGTAACCAAAGAGCAGTTCTTATTTGTGGTATTTTATAATACACTGAAGCTCAATAAACAGTGCAACTTTTTTTTTTAAATTCATTTGATGTAAACTGAGTTTTCTAGTTAGTTTATTTTTAAACTTATTTTAACTTTTTAGACTCTCAAATTCTAGTATAGTACTCAAAATATTACTGTTTTTAACCATCCATTCAACAAATAGTTAACAGCTACTGTATGCTCGGTATTGAAGTTACAATAATAACCAGACACAGTTCCTAACCACAAGGAACTTAGAAGGACTAGTTTAAGGTAGGAGGTAGTTTATTTCACTGTGTTGTATTTTATGATTACATGATTAATAGTTTCAATACTGTAATACATAAATATAGGTTGATTTTTTTCTAACCTTTCCTCATTTACATAGCACAAGCTTTTATTTATCTCTAGAAAGAGCTGTGTTTCAAGCATACAGTATATTCTCAGCTATAACTTGGGATTCAGGGTAGAAAATACATTGGAATTTTAAAAATTTTTTCTCTAATCTCACTTTTTACTGAATTATCACAATTAAGTGTATATCATTTTCACTCAATTTGAAGATTCTTCCAAGTGGTTAGAAGAATTATAAATACATATCCTTTGTAGAAACATTTAGAAGAATATTCAACCAAATAAGTTTCTATGGCATACGAAGAGAGAAGAAAAAGGACATTCTTAAGGTTAAAAATGAAAACAATTAAAGTTAGATGTATGAACTTTTGTATGAATATTTATCACCCAGTTATGAAGCATTGACTCTGATTTAATATGTTAAAAGCACCTACCCCTTGCTTTCTAAGCAGTGCTATAACTACCACAAATCCTCATTCTACATCATAGTATGAAACTATCATTACTGAAATACAAATACCACATAATATTGATATGTTTAGAATTAGCAAACCTGTGAGGTGGTAGTATTATTATTGCCACTTTGCAGTGGGAAAAAAACCAGTAACAGAGAGTTTTAAGTAATTTGACTAAAATTACCCTGCTAGACAGAGATAGCACTGAGATTAAATTGAGACAGTCTGACCCAGCATCCAAGCTTTTAGTTACTACGTTCCAGTATTGTTTATGCTACAGATGCAATGTGCAGAGGATATTATTACGGACCCAGTTCATTTCATGGTTTGACATGTAATAGCTACGTGGGTTAGAGCAAATTACTTAACCTCTCAGCCTCAATCTCCTATTCTTAAAAAATAGATAAAAGAGTAGTACCTGTCTGGCTGGATTGGTGTGATTAGATGAGACAATGCAGGTACACTGATCATGCTAACATGCAGCAAGTGTTGGATATTAGAGCCATCATCATCATTGTCATCAGCATCATCAATTACGGTGATGATCAATCTATGAATCATTAAGTTTTAGGAGATGAGAAGAGGAAGAGTTAAGAGTTTTACAGAGGAAGTAAACTCTCACTGAGTCCAGAAAGATTCATAGAAATTACTAGGGGTGGGAGGAAAAGCTGACAAGTTCTAAAATACGCCTATAAGTGTTTTGTTGGGCAATGTTAGAAAGTTTGTACAAAAGCTACCAGATTCTCTACATCCCTAGCCCTCCCACCCCAGACTCTTGTCATCTGATGCTCCTCTTTTAACACTTTCCTTTCTGGTCTCCTTACTGTGGCTTGAACATACCAGGCACACAACTGACTTCGGGCCTGTGTACTCGATGTTACCTTTGCCTGGGACATGTTTTCCCTGGATATATACATGGCTAACTCCCTCACCTTATGTCTTTGTTAAAATGTCCCCAACTCAGTGAGTCCTTCCCTCAGCAACCTACTTAAAGTGGTGATTTGTAGCTGCCCCCAGCCACTTCCCACACACATTTCTGACCCTTCTTGCCCTGGTTTACTTTTTGTTGTTTAGCATGTATCATCTTTGAACATACTATATAGATTACTAGTCTGAGGGGTTTTGTTGTTGTTGCTTATTTGTCTTCTATCTATAAAATGCCAATTGGAACAAATGAGCAGGCCCAGAGGTCTCTACACCCTATGAAGGCAGACTTGGTACTTTGAATTGTGTCCCTAGTGCCTAAAAGGGCTTGGCATAATATATATTTAACACTAAGGATATCTGGCATTAATAAGTAAGCAGAGCAAAGGGAAGAGAGTAGATCTTAAAAGTTCTCTTCACAGGAAAAAAAAAGTAACTTTGTGTGGTGATGGATGTTGACTAGACCTATTGTGGTGACCATTTTGCAATATTTACAAATATCAAATCAGTTTTTGTACACCTAAGCTAATATAAAGTTATATGTTAGTTATATCTTTAAAAAAGTCAAGCAGTTGCCTCCTTAACATTGTTGAAAGGAAGGAATATTGGGAAAGAAAAATAAGCATAAATTATAGACAATCAATAATTGAGATAAAGTACAATTTTATTTTATGATTTCTTTTTTTTTTTTGGTATGTGAGTTTCTTCACCATGATATTTCATATTTATTTCAAATATATTGTAGTCCAGACACATTTTAGGTTAAATATGCATATATAAGCTGCCTTAGGGATATAAGCTTTATATATAAACATTATTTCTTTGGGAAAATGCATTTGGAGTCCCAAATGTTCAGTGTACATATGTACTTTTGGGTCATGGAGTAAATTGGGAACATTATTAGTTCTTTGATTTGTGACATGATTGGCTTTTTAAAATGCTATATGATTGCAAAAAAAAGCAGCCATATATAATTGCAAAGGCATTTTTATGATCATTTTAATAGTTAATTTAAAATACTCTTACTTATGTCAAATTTTTCACAATGGCATTTTCTTCTCTTCATAATTCTGTGGGAGAAAAAAGAAACAAAGGAAACATCTTTGTAACACCAAGTTCCAACTTGTAAAAGTGAAGTCACTTCACCCATTTGTGGTCTTTTTGCACTTAAACCATTGTTGTCATCACATCTGTCATCACTGCATTCACCATTGGATTTGTTTACTCATTAGGAGAGGCACAGTTGCTCAGCAGGCAGCCCTGTTAAGTCATTTCTGTTGACTTGCCCATCTAGACTAATGGAATGTCAGCTTGTTGTCTCCTGTTGGACAATTTGTGTCTTCCACACAGTACAAGTTCTGATTTTTACCTTATTTTTAAAAAATACTGACTGACAAAACCATTAGGTAAGATGGTTACCATTTTTCATGCCTGTTGCTTTTATCATTGTATGATATTACTGCAGCTTTATTCATCATATATTTTGTATTTTTTTAACACTTCATTCCACAGGCATTCCAGAAAATCTGAAAGATCTAGCATCCAAAAACAGACTAGGAAAGGCATTGCTTCTGATGCAGAAAGGTAGGCTCGGTGTTGTGCTGTGCAGCCATCTTCTGTTTTACTAATACATTCAGGGTGCCTTCACTCGGATTTTATATGATCAGATCAGCTCTTGTACACAGATGGTGATATTGAAAGACATTTGTGTTAATAAATCACCTATGTGGAAATAGTGTCATCAAAAAAACAAGAGTGATTTGAAGGCAGCCCTTATATCTTAGGGATTAAGAAAAATCTCACGTATAAATTTTGGTGATTATTCTGATTTTTAAAGAGAACTAAATGCATACTTATTTCTGTATACATATTAGGACATTCATATTTTGTTTCTGAGATTATATTAACAATGAATATAGTACCTAAATATGCAAATATTTTTTATTTGAGGATCTCTGTTATTTATCTGAATAATGCCTTTTAAAAATTGTTTTCCTACAAATGGATCATCTAAGATTCTACTTGTATATTGCAACAAAAGGTATTTGTTGAGTTAACTTAGAAATTATAAGGATTGCTGATCTTTCATTTGTGTAATTCCTCTAATTCTGCAATTTTTTGAATATTTTGGGTACGAGATATTTGTTCATATTTTACATAGTTGTAAGAAACACCAAAAATCCAATTAACAGATTTATTCATCCAACTATTATTGAAAGCATGTAGGGTGAGATAGATGTAAATGAATAAGCATATTCAAGTATCACAAAAATATGCACAAGATACAGTGAGAACTCAGGGAAAAGAGTGGGATGCTGATGAGTTAGGAAATATTTTATAAACAGGTGTCACTTGAGTTAAATCCAGATACATAAAAGTAGATGGGAAGAGTAGAGTATTGCATGAGAAGGGAACAATGTGAGAAAGCACTGAGTCTTGAAATATCCTCATATATCTGTATATGTTTTTATTTATTTCAGAGAGGAAAGGAGAGGGAGAGAGAAATAGAAACATCAATGATGAGAGAATCATTGATTGGCTGCCTCTTGCACGACCCCTACTGGGGATCGAGCCCACAGCCCAGGCATGTGCCCTTGACCAGAATCGAACCCAGGACCCTTCAGTCTGCAGACCAACGCTCTATCCAATGAGCCAAACCGGCTAGGGCTGAAATATCCTCTTGAGTTTGAGGAAACCATACCCATTTGGGAAGGGTGAATAGGATACAGGAGATGGGAAAGAGGTCTGAAAATAAAACTAGAGAAATTCTTAAAGATTATGTTATGAATGCCCTTGTGGGCCATGATACAGATTTTTACTTTCTGCTTTATTCCATAATACATTAATGGATGTACTTTCAACCTGAAGGTACATGATTCATTTTAAGTTTGATCACTTTGACAGCATTTTGGAAGGCAGATTGAAAGTTCTGAGGGTAGATGCAAGACACCAGTGAGGCTGTTAAATAGTTTTGGTTGAGATAGAATCGGTATAACACATTGATTCAGTCAACTAACAAACATGTGCCAAACTATTGTGCTTAGTTCATGGTATAAAATAGTGAGCAGGGAAAAAGAAAGGTTTTCCAGAGGATATTTACCTCTGAGGTGGGGTCAGAAACATGAGTAGGTATTAGTCACATCAAGGGAGATGGGAAGGGGAGATGGAATTTATT
Organism: Corynorhinus townsendii; assembly: GCA_026230045.1. Classification (NCBI taxonomy): domain Eukaryota; kingdom Metazoa; phylum Chordata; class Mammalia; order Chiroptera; family Vespertilionidae; genus Corynorhinus; species Corynorhinus townsendii. The sequence goes on along the minus strand of JAPDVU010000004.1, from coordinate 67,117,372 downwards.
ACTGGCAAATGGTCTTTGGGGATATTAACTATTGAGAGAGAACTTAAAATGGAGAAAGGATCTGGGAAACTCAAAAAGTGTTGAGTGGGAATTCAGTTTTACAAAGAAACTGGACTTTGAGCAAGGGAGAGAAGCACAGAATTTTAGTATTTTAGATAGGATAGATAGATAGATGTAGATAGATAAATGAAATAATACTAATTATGTTTCTATTTATCTGTTCTTTATTGTCAACTCAGCTAAATGCAATCTCTTTACCAGCACTGTAAATACCTTAAACTTATTAAGTTTTTAATCTTCAACTGTTATTTATAACCTTGCTGTCTCATGCACACACAATCAGTTATTTTGACATGACTGAAAAATTTCCTCAATGTATTCTTTTCACTTCATTCATGCTTATTTATTTTGTATTTATTTAGTATGTATCAATGAATAAGTTTTTTGTTTACAATAAGTACTGTTTTGCAAAATATTTGATGATTCTAGATCAACTAAAGTTGCTTAACTCCAGATGAGAGATATTTGGGCCTCTCTCTCCTGCAGCACTGAAAATATCCATAAACACAAATCCTCCCTTCCGTGAGAATAGCAGGATTTAATCGACTCCCAATCTCAGACATTTTCTGCTTTAGGACCTTATTCTTATTACTCTTGCCTTTACTTACTTTGCCTGTAGGTTTTTGTTTGTTTGTTTTTGTGTGTGTGCCTCAGGCATGAAACAGCTCTGGCCACCGAACAGGCATCAAGCTAGGATGAACTAAGGACTGTACCTCTGCTTTGCCCCTGATTGATATAAGAGTAACACCACCAATCAGGTGTCTCCTTGCCCATTGCCAGGGTGTTGCCTGTAGATTTTAATAAAGAAAACTCAAACCTTTCAGGTGTGTAGATTTGTTTTATAATTACAACTCCTTCTTGATTTTTATTGGAGTGTAAATTACACACATAGTTTTGAAGTGTATTGTTGAATAGCTAGTTACAAAAGAAGAATTGTTTTGGATTTTCAAAGTTTGGTTAGTTCTCATTTCATTAGAATATACCTTGAATTGACATCTAACTACAGGTGAATTGAGGTCACAGTATGAATGCTGGGTATGCTGATTTTTAGCCTTTGGGAATTTATGACTTCCCCAAAGGAGTCATACTACACAGTCATGCCTTGGCTTCTAGAACAATTTGCTGTGTAAGGATTATAATTTTGAAGGTCCCTTGTTGGCCTAAACAAATTGGGCCTTATGAGGAACAGCCTTGTAAGAAAATATCTTGAAAGATATGTTGATCATTTGCATATAGAACACAGGCAGAACAGACCTCTGACTTTTGTGCCTAGCTGTTTAAAACAGTGCTTCAAATTCTTTGGGGAAACTCCTCAGTAAAAGTCTGACTTTTCCCCCTCATGTGAATTCCACCCAGTGAGCTACTAGCACCACTTCTGCATCCTATGCTAGTGGCCTCATCTTGTGGGACCTCACTCTTTATCCTAACGGAGAGATGTTTCATCAGGACTGGTATTTAGAATTACTTGAGTGTGCATTTTATGTCGATCCAATGCTGCTGGGAAGAGCTTGTTTAGGCCTGTCATGGCCATTATAGGAGGAATCATTTTGAAGATTTGACCTTAAATAGCACATGCATGTTCATCCTTTAAAAAGTCTTTTAAAAACACAACTATATTGTTAAGTTGCAACAGACACAATTTATTGCAAGTCTGCTTACTGCAACATGTCTGACTAGCCACCTAAGGTTTTGGTGAGAAATGTGTTTTACTTAAGTTCATGTCTTAAACACTAGTCTTAGGTGAAGAGAGTAAGCATGGAATGAACTTAGTGGTTGGATATGGATTTGTGGATGGTGGACTAAGTCAGACACACTGAGGTTTAGTTAGAATTTTCCTCCTGAAGACTCATTGTTTTTGTTTAAAAAATATGAGATATGTATAGACATATATAGCAGATTGGATGTTCACTAAATGCCATTTTCAATATGCTTTGTTCCTTCAAACTTAGAAGCCAATACTATGAAATCTTGCTAAAAATTTTGATACTTGGACATATATTTATAGTTGTCTGACAAGATTAACAGTATGTCCAGGGGTGTGAACTTTCTTTTTTTTCCATCATAGAAGTATATTCTACCTCAATAGGCAGAAAAGGGAGAATGTTGGGGCTCCATAGATCTGTGTGGATCTTGTCTTTACCTCAGTTTCTCTCTGTCTTTTGGCAAGTCACTCTATGATCCTCAGGTTTTCCATCCATAAAATAGGGATAATAATACTTCTCAGAGCTGTTGTGATATACAAGCAAAGAACATACATATGGGGATATATATATATATATATATATATATATCACATTCAGCCATACAAACATACATCAAATATACATATATGTATACACACATAGCCCCAGTGCCTGGCATGTTTAGATGGCTTTATTTTGATGCTCAGTAAAGAAAAGTTGTCACTATCATTCTACTTCTCATTCTCTTCTGTTCCATTCTCTATTATGGTTGTTCTTCATCTCTTTCATTCGTACATTCTTAGCCCTACCATTTCATTGAAAAGATAAAGGCTCCACCGCCTGGATTCTCTCGACATTTCACTCCTGTACCTCAGAATTTCTTAAGTCTTCTTTCGTCTTGACTGAAACAAGCTGTACTTGGGGCCATTATCTCTCATCTCCAAAACCTTGCTCTTCTCTCTTCACAGTCTGCATTCAGCTGTCCTCAGTTTCTCTGCCTGTGATTCAGCCTTCCTGCCACACTCCTCTCTCTTCCACACTTCTCTCTTTCAGGCAAAGTGGTTTTCTGTGCTTCCCCTTTAGTCTGTGCTTTCATATTTCTTATAGTTTGGCTGATGGCAGGAACTGTTTTGTTACTAAGAGACTTTTAGTTAATGTCAGAGAAAAAAATAGATCTGGTGAGAAATGATTAACCTGAAATAGTACAAGCTTCTATCACTGTAAATTTAATACAAATCAGGTATGTAATTTAAGATACATATTACAAATGAAGAAAAAGACAAAAATTCATACCTGTTTTAAAGAAGCATATATACAGGGTAGGGCAAAAATAAGTTTACAGTTGTGAGTGTGGGAAACAGTTTATTCTTGTATTGTTATTAATTATTGTATTATTTTCTATATGAACAGCTGTAAACCTACTATTTCCCCACGCTATACGGTAGTCCCTACTTATCCACTGGGGATGCTTTCCAAGACCCCCAGCGGATGCCTGAAACTGCAGATAGTGCGGAACCCTATATACACTGTATTTTTGCCTATACATACATACCTGTGATAAAGTTTATAAATTAGCCACAGTAAGAATTAACAATGATAACTAATACAATAGAACAGTAAAAACAATACACAGTAATAAAAGTTATGTGAATGTAGTATCTCTCTTCCTCTCTGATAACTGATCTGATACCTGAGGTGGCTACTAAGTGACTAACAGACAGGTAACATACCTGCAGTGTAAATACACTGGGCAAAGGGATGATTCACATCTGGGTAAGACAGGGTGAGCATGGCACGAGATTTCATGTGCTACTCAGAATGGCATGCAATTTAAAACCCATCAATTATTTATTTCTGCAATTTTTCATTTAATATTTTTGGGTCACGGTTGACTGGGTAACTGAAACCATGAAAAGCAAAACTGTGGATAAGGAGAGACTACTGTAGATGTAAACATCAGTTTTTAATTAGTAATCATTAACTCATAAATTGGCTTCATTATAATTTTGAATTTCATATTGAGATAACTGTCAGTTTATGGACGACTATATCTTTAGATATTTTTAGATATTAAAGGACATGATATCCCTATATCTGCCTTTTGCATTTAGTCAGTTCAGGGATGAAGCATTCTCCATCTCATTATGTCATTTTAATTTGTTGGACTGTTTAAAATTAACCTCAGAAGATGTCTTCCTGTTGCTATTTGCTATATAGACTTTCCCATTGCAGAGTAAAAGTGGGCATAAACATTGTAAAAATATACACAGAGTTCTGCAGTGTACATTTCTTCTTGAAAGCAAGTGCTTAAAGTATCCCTGTGGTCATTATTGTAATCATATGACATTTAAATAGGGTATCTTTATAAGCTCTTGCACTTGTTCAACTCTGTTCTAGGCCCTAGAGATACAGCTGAGGAGAGAGAGAGAGAGCGAGCAGACATAAGTCTCTGCTCTTATGGAACTTAATAAGAACTTTATTACAGTGAAGGAATCTAGCCTTCTAAAACCACTTGGCGTGCATACTTGCAATAACCTGTCAGTTTGAATTGAACTGCATTTCCGTCATTGCACGATGGGTTTTAAAAATAACTGTCTTGTAAGAGTAACCTTGGACAGATATGTTGGTGTCAAAGTTAATGTGAACCTGCTGCTGACTGAAGATCTTTTTTGACCCTAATGTTTTAGGGTTCTCCCACCATGTCTTTCTAGAAGGGGATACGCAGCCCCAAGAGCGACTGATCAGCCAGTCCTTAGGGGAAAACATGCCGCTCGCTCGAGGTCGAGTGAGCACTCTAGTGTCAGAACCCTGTGTTCTGTCCACCACCTTGCCCCCGGAGGGTCGGCGCCATCTTCTCCGCTTCTGACCAGGTCGCTATTCAGTGTCCAGCTCAGCATTCATGTCCTGCCTCCGGGTGTTGGTGTGGTGTTGTACCTTCCTGAGCACCCCTTGCTTTCACTCATTATGACACCATGACTCTTAATCCTCTCTTTGTGACACTTGAACCTCTCCCACATCCTCTCTTACTCGCATCTATCTCCACTGTGCTGGTGGTATTCTCTAGTTTCTGCCAATTAGCTATCATTGACGATTAAATTTGGCTGTGTTATGTCCTTCCATCTGTTTGTGGCATATCCATATATATATATTTATTTATATCCAAAAATATATATATTTTTTTTAAGTATATGGAGTTCTTTTTAAGAAATCATGTGGAATCAAATGTCTATTTTTTTAAAGTATAAGAAATTTAAAAAAAAAACACATTTTATAGGTGCTTAGTAAAAGCTTAGTTTTAAAGGTCTTTAGTGAAAAGAAAGTATGTTTCAATGCCAGCAGATGGAGGTCAGCTTACTCCTGCATGGTGGTAACATATCTGCCTGCTTCTAACATTTTTATGTGTAATTTCATAACATGTGTCCAAGGTTATTTATTTTTAAATATCTTTCAAGATTTTCCTATTTAAAAATAAAATGGTGATTTATAAAAAGTCTGCAACTATAACTGTTTTTATAACTTATAAATAATTCTCAGTAAAAATGTGGGTTAAATAGTAGCAGTTTAGGTAATAGCCTTTCTTAACTAATGTACCCATGCGGTGAAGATTCAGAGGCTGGGAGTAGATATATTTGGTTCAGCACGACCGAAAATTGATAACCTAACAGAAAAACACAGCTTCATGGAAAATTCATGAAAAGAAGTGAGTCTGATTCTGCTCAGGTCGGGAATTTATTATGCAGAACTGTGTGACAGACACTGCCCTACCTCTTTTAGTTCCTTTTTGTAATACTTTTACACATTTAGTAAAAATTATTTCATTTTTCTTTCAGAAGCCTAGTTAGGGATTTTATACTGTATTAATAGTGACAGGAAGAAGGAAAAGGCCCTCTTTAGATTTTATCATTTCATTTCCCCCCTTTGTTGTTTGTCCACAGGACACACCGACAAGGAAGTCCAGCCCACTCTCCTCCTGCGGACACTTCCTTCAGCAGCCGGAGGGGCAGGCAGCTCCCACAAGTGCCAGTGAGAAGCGGCAGTATAGAACAAGGTATCCACTAAAGAGAGATCATTGTCCAAAAATCTTGGATTTGAGAACCACCTCTTTTGATACGTCTTTTAGTAAACAAATCGTATTTTGATTACATGTAGTTTGCTGAATCCTAAGAATTTAAGTTTCTTAGAATTTTATTCCCAGCACCAAGTTATAATGGTTCATGGTGGAGACTGTGTTTTGGCTGAGTGAGTGAATGAATGAATTTTAGATGGTCCACTGAAAGGATGGATTGAACCCTGCAGATACCTTTTTTACAAAGGACAAAGAAGGAAAATTATATTTTTAAAACCTCAGTGCACTATGGTATATTGTGTAAATGAAGAGTTATTTGACCTTGTTTTTCAAATATGTCCTTGATTAAATACTTGATCATGTAGAAGGCTTTACTAATGTGTTTTATTTTAAATTATTTGCAAGGTCTTGTGTTTTTGTATAAATGTGATAAAAAGTGATTTAGAGTACACAGTTTAGAGTTTTGTTAACAGTTTGTGTTACTTAAACTTTCCTTTTTTTAAGACTATACACACTGTATTTTATTTTCTTGGAATTGGGTTGGGGAGGGGGTAGTGTTTTGATAATGGAAATAAATTCCCTAAAATATCTGGGCAAGATAATTTAAATATTGGCTTAAAATAGTCACTGTGTCCTGCATGTGACCCAAGGTGCTATTCCATTTCTCAGTACGTGAAATGATGTATTATCAGTACTGTATATGTTATCACATATCTTAACAGGGAATTGTTAAGCAGTTTCCTGGAATAATTTTTAATTTAGGGTTGTAATATAAATGCAGTGGACTTACATTCAAAACATGTATTATAAATCTTTTTTTTTTTTTAAACAACTGAAAGGTTAACATCTTGAATATTTTTTTCAACAGTGTTGGTTGTTAGCGATGTTTGCTTGTATTCCACTCTGTGTTGAGAGTGTTGGGTACCTGTTTCCTCACTTAATTGAAGTGCTCTATTGAATGTATCACAGAATGCTAAGAGTTCTAAAAAGATAAATACATTGTTTCCAAGACTTATATGACAGAATTGGTAAACAGAATACTTGGTTATAGAAAAATTAGTGTAGATTTTAAGAAGGATCCGCTTATTCATAGAGGAATGCTGCTATAGTAATCTCTGGATTTGTATTATTTTTTAAAATCATACATCCCGTTGATATGTTATGCTTTGCTATGCAGGCTTAATATAAAGGTATTTAATTAGTTCATTGGGAAAATATAAGGATATGTGAAAGTCTGACTTTCTTTTCTAAAATAGCAATTCCCTGGAATTCTCATTCATATGTTTAATGAGCTTCCTTCTTTCTTGGGAACATTTTGAGAAGAGAATTCGTAACTTGTGTTATTAAGACTGTAATTAGCAATAGCGATAGCCTAGATGAAATGGATTTAAAATTTACTTTTAAAAAATAAAATTTGGTGTTTATGTAAATTATCCAGTCATAATTTCCTGTTGCACAACTAAACAAACTATGCATTTTGGTGTTTAGCTGCAAACTTAGTATTACTGGCCATACCTTGCTCAAGATTGAAATCTAAAAAGTCATGTGTTCCTAAAATTCTTTGCATTTCCTCTAGTTGCTGAAACACTTCAGGTTCAAATCAAATAAGGGTAACTGCTTATAACTCTCATATAGTGAAATTGTAGTTATATTATTTCTGTAAAATAAGAATTGCATCTTTGAAATCAGTTGGATTGTATGCTGGATTTGAGTGTTTAAAAAAGCTCATGTTCTATTTCATATCAACATTACTATTTATTATATTCATATTCACAGTTGTCTTTCAGATAAATCATCAATTTGTAAGGATTGAATTGAGGTGGTAAGAAAGGAGTGACTGAGGATGAAATTGGTGGCGTTATTTTGCTATTTAACATCACAAAGACAATAGTATACACTTATTTGAGTTTCCTGAAATTCATGGTTATATAAATTCAACCTATTAAGAATATGACAACACATGTTATATCTCAGTGTTTTTCTGTAATTAAAATAGATTTGGTTTATTTTATGATATGTGCTTAATATGTGTTTTGGATAAAAATGTCCATCATCTTATTACTGACTTAATTTCAAACTGAACAGTCTTTGTGTATCCTAAAATATGTTTTTAAAAGTACACTTCTAATTTGACCCATGGACTAGGCAGAATTTAGCATGTTCTATTTAACATTGACTGCATTGTTGTTCTTAGGGCTACAGAATTATCTTTTTTTTCTTTTGATATTATTTGTTAAACTTTAGTTCTATCTTCTTTGAAGATTAATGCAGTTTATTTGCAATTGGTTAAGGTTCTACTGCACTTCGCTTCCTTCCTTCCAGTCTTCTTTTTTTGTTTGTTTTTTAATTTTTAAGAGAATATTTTCATTTTTTTAAAAAAGAATTGAGCTGATAAGCAGTTGATTGGTAAGAGCTAATATTCCAAATGGTTTAGATTCCTGGATAGTGATACAACTTCTTGTTAATGTTATAAATAATTTTATTAAAACACAGTTTCTGGATACTGTTGTCCACATTGTTGTGTCTAGGATTCATGTTGAGATTATTAGTTTGTGTTTTTGGTTTGTTTGTTTGTTTGATTTTTCTGTAATTCAGTTTTACTACTCTCTCTTTATACTATAAAAGCAATATGCATTATTTTAAAGGCCACCATATCATTTGAAAAAGCATTTTTACTTAATTTTTATAACACTGTATTTCACAGTGTTGTTTTTGATTTAGGAATGTTATGTGGAATTTATGTTAAAGTTTTGTTAGGGGAAAAGAAGAGGGTCGGTTACAGTACAGATTTTGAGATACAGTAGCTGAAAAAAATAGCCTTAAAATTTAGGCAACTCAAATGGTATTGTGATAATTGAGAACAAATACTTCCAAAAAATTTAACTGGTTATATTTCAATGTTGTATGCTAATGTCACCCTTATGTAGAATGAGGCTTGAAAGCAACATATTGGTTGCATAAAAATGTTGTATAGTTTTCTGAAACCAAATGATATCTTTTTTTTCTCAACTGGATGTCTTTAGAGAAAATGTATTTAAAGAGTGTTCATGAATTAACACATGCTGTGCCACTTATATTTGTCTTGTTGTTATATCTGCTACCATACTCTAATGATATTCCTCTTCAGAAATACCTAGATAGGCTATTATTTCTCAGTAAGTAGTATACCATCATGGAAGTTGATGTAAAGCTTTATGAAATGTCTAAGAAATATAGGCTCCGAAGAACAATTTCACCATGACATATTTTATTGTCATTCATTTGAAAAGGAAGGATTTCTTAAATTAGATATTTTCGATGTGAAAAATGTTACAGAATATTTTTCATAATGGAAAAGAAAATGCCTACTTCTAGTAAAAAATGCAATTTTTTGTCACTGATTATATTAAATTTCAAATTATCTGAAGTGCTATATTTTTAAATAAAAGATGTTAGTTATGAATATATTTTAAATAGTTTTACAATAAAAAGTCACAGTGGATTAAAATTAAAATGTTTTAGTAAAATTGATGCTGAAATATTTTTAATTCTTATAAAGCAAGAAAAACATACCACAAAATATACTTTTCAAATTCCAAATGTATTAATTTTCCAGTTTCTGTTTATATTTTAAATCTCTAAAATTGTATTCATTCTTTCTTTGGTTAATTTTAGAACCATATTTGAGACCTCCTCATGTTTGTCATTGTAATTTATCATGTAACGTTACATGTTATACCTTTCTATTATTCATACCATTGTTTTGATTCACATTTTCATGTCTAACTATAAATTTGCTGATTTCTTTCTTTTGTTTCCATCATTATGTGCATTTAATTCATTGAAGAACAAGAAAAATATAACTCTTCCACGAAAGGTAAATATTAATGTAACTTTTTAACCATTTAAAAGTGTTCCTTTCTTTCATAATATATGAGAAACTTATATAAAAGGACTTATTGAATAGAGCAAAATTATTTAACAGTAGTTTTTTTCCCTGCAATGATTTTGTTGGACATTTGGTATTATTTTGTATTGTGAGCAGTTCACATCAAAGAAGAAACTATTAAAATTAAGAATATTTATCTGCACTGACAACTAGAAAACAATTATTATTTTATATGTTTCTGTTTGTTTGCCCTGCTCTCATAGATAAGGATTTAATTCATACTTTCTGTTCAGGGTAATATCTGGTACAAAGGAATAGAAAATCCCTGGATTTTCCCTTCTAGATAGCAGTAATCATATTGAATGTTTGGTTCCCACTGCAGTCATGCATCTAGGAGGTAGCTGCCAAAATATTGCTCCTCATGATATCATTATTGTTATAATGCCCATCAATTCTATCTTCCCAGGGGACAGAGGAGGGAAACCATTCGGCCTTCTGTGTTGGCACATTGTCGACATCCTATCTTACTGTCTTTTGGATCACATTTGATTTTTTGGCTTTGGACTTGAGTTTCAAGTACATGCACACCTCATCCCACTCTCATGTGCCACTCACACCATTTTCTATTCAGTGTCATTTTTGTTCTGATAGTTAAATATTTGAGCATGAGTTTTTGCTTAATGAAATAAGTCTTATAATACTTAAATTATATATTGCTTTATAATTTAACAAAATACATTACTCAATATTTTCAGATTAATGATGGAATCAGTTTGTTGTCCATAGTAACCCTAAAAGTCCTGAGAGTAGCATCATCCCTGTTATGGATGATAAACTCAGGTTAGAGAGATTAAGAGATTGACCCATTCACACTGCTGATGAGTAGTAGAATATGAGTCCAGGTGTCTTACTTTTAACCTACTTCCACTATACTTATAGTAGGTTCTTTTTTAATAGAATCCCAAATACATTATCTAAAACTCCTAGTATATTAAGGTATGTTTTATGTATCTCAGTGTTATAGTGTGGAAATGTGAGCTAATATTCAGTTACTTATTTTAGTTTGAATTTACAAATATATACATATATATACACACACACACATACATACATACATACTCTGGCATATAATGCATACTCTGGCATAATGTATTACATACTAGTCAATAAATATATATTAATAAAAATATTATTCAATGTGATTAAGATGGTTTGGTCCCTAGACTTTTCATAGATTTCTGGCCACCATTCATTTTTAATTTAGATGCCAGAGACACAAATTTAGATTCTGTAGTACAAAAATGGCCAGTGCATTGGTACCTAGATTTAGAAGAATTTATTAGTATTTGCAAGATAACTTTTAGTATAATAAAAGCATTAAATGTTTATATTGGAAATGAGTCATGACCTAATTCTTTTAACCAAAAGAAAGTAAAATAAAATAATTCTTCATTTAGAGCTCTTACATACATATTAATACTAGCCAAAAGTTATAATCAGCTAATCAAAAGAAAACAAAATCCCTAAGCAGTACAATCTAAAGTGTGTAGGAAGTATGCACATTTAGAGGCTTTCTACAGAGCATGTCAAATAGTTGCATTTTTACAAGGTCATTGTGTCACTGAGATGTGTCCTCACTCTGCGGAGTCTTCCTGGAACCCAGGATGTGAATATGCTTCACAGAACAGACCATGTGGCCGAAGACAACCAAAGAGGTGTGTCCCAAAATGCATTCAGGAAAGGCAGAGGATGCTGCCCTTTTCTTGGGGATATGCGTAGCCACAACAAGTTTGAAAAGTCAAAAAGGATAGAAGCAAGTTCAGGAAATATTTCAAAGTCAAATCTTAGGCTCACAAACACCATAAGAAAGAAAAGAACTTGTTTTGCATAGAAACCCTGCTGCTGTGAGCTGGTCTTTTACTAGGTTCGATCATATTGGAGAATTCACTTACCTTGAGTGCTCCCTGAGTAGATGAGGACAGGGGCATGCCAGACCTAGCTGACTTTACAGGATGCAGAGATCCTATTGAGAGCTTGCTTTTGATGAATTGTAGCTAAGCTTGTAGAACAACCAGTGGTCCCAGTTTTTGGAGGACTCAGACGTTTCCCCAAGATGCAAGACTTTTCAGTGCTAAAACCAGGATACTTCTGGGCAAACTGGGACAGTTAGTTACCTTAACTGTGGGGGACCAGTATGTAATTTTCCAGCACATACATATTTGCAAAGCACAGAAAGAGAGGTGTAATATACTATATTAACATTTTCATTGGTAAATAGAATTTAATGAGCACTTTATGTGAGTGACTCTACTGTTATATATATTTATCTTGCAATAGTTTTAACAACCTTAGACATAAGTATTAATATCCTCATTTTCTAACCAATAAAGCTAAAGTTTAGAAAAATGAAAACTTTGACTCTTTATCAGTCATAAATTTGATAAGTGGTAGAACAGGAAAGTAGCCTCTAGCCTCACTCCAGAGACCTAGTTCTCAACCACTTTGCTCTAACAGGTTCTCCAACATTCAAACAGCATTTATTCGTATCTACTGTGCCTTATGGTAACACTATGCGCACAACTGTGAGGAAGGTATCATCTCCTGTTTTATTAGGAAGAGAATCAGAGGGGTGAAGTGGAATGCCAGAGTAACAAAGCCGTTGTGAGGCAGAACCAGGTTCTGGCTCCACAGCCCAGGTTCTGTCAAATGTCCATGTTGCTGTGACATCCACCACTCATAACACCAGTATCTGGGAGGGGCCCATGTAGGGGTCCTACCTGCCCCTGATGACCTGACTTTTCCCCACACAGCTAAATCTCTCAATACCTGGCTTGCCCTCAAATTACCTTGCAACTTGAGAAAACAAAGCCAGTGTATTTGAACAAACACAACACGTTCTTGGGGTTGATAAGTTAACTGAGGAACTGTAAATGTTCATATTACAGTTTATCTTTTACCTGCCGCTTTTATGTTAAAATTAAAAGTGGAAAGACCATATCATTTTAGGCTTCACAAACTGCTTTGTAGGCATATTTTAAATTATTCATTCTAAAAGTAAGCCAATTTTTCCCTCTCTGCTACATTTCTTGGACAGTTTTAAAGAGCCCATGAATGTAGTTTGGGGGCATCGAAATAATGATATAAGAAGATCAAAACAGAACCAGAAATTAAATGACTTCAGGTGAGAAAAAAATGTTATTATTATAATAAATATCTAATTTATATGCCTTTAGATATAAGTGCATTACTTTTGGCTTTTGGAAGCAATTCTGAATTATAACAAAACATCCTACTAATTTTTCTACAAATATGAATTTCCTTTATCATGAAAAATATGTTATTTATACACAGAGAATAGAAGGTAATTAGACAAGTGATTAAATGATTTGAACAGGAACAAAAAATTAATAGCATTTTTTTGCTTTTTGTTTTTCTGTTTCAATAATAAAATATATAATTATTATTGTAACAAGGTAATAGGGGGTATTTAAGGACTGTCTCTAGTCAAGTATATTTTAAAGTGCAGATTTTTATTTAAAATGCTCAAATAAATTACCTATAGTTCTTTAAATATTGGCAAGAACAGTTTGAATGCTAAGTCCTACAAAATATAATTGCTATGGAGCTATTAGCATTAATCTTATTTAGTTGAAGTTCATATAAAAATATTTAATAATTTTCTGTTGCATTAGTTATTGTGTAGATGGTATTTGCATAACTATTTTAATAGTATACCATACTTGTGAAACATACTGTTATGTTTCACAAGTATGGTATGTTACTTGACTTTTGCTAACAATATGTTACTTGACTTTTGCTAACAATAAATAACGTGTGTGTTCTCAGGAACCAGCATTATTTTAATTACCATTAAGTAGAAAATGATTTTAATTTTATTTACATCTTTATTATATGCATACTTAGTAGATATTAGACCAGGTGATTCATTTCCTGTTATTGTATGTGAAGATTTTGAAGGTTCAAGTTTCTTAATTTTCCAGGGCAGTGCTTTTCTTGAACACTTCTTATGAATATTTATGAATGTTTACTCATAAATATTTAGAGCACCATTAATAAAAGTTTCTGATTTATCCTTTTTTCCCCCCACAAACTGAAATTGTAGTTGTCATTCTGGCCTTCTCTTTAAATTCTAGAGATATAGAGGGTGAAGCAGCCCATATAAAATAATTCAAAACCCTTGTTTTTTTTACCCTATTTCCTATCCTGATGATTCAAATGTGGTTATTTATAATAGTATTACAGGCTTTTAAGACTTCAAGGTGTTTAACACATATTAACCAAACTTCAATTTGCAAGAAATGCCCTGTTGAATAGTACAGGTTCCCCCTTTCCTCCTGGATTTGTAGAGGAAAGCGTTGAGGAGAATAGAAAGCAGGCAGACGTCTAGCCATGGTAGACATTTTGATTTTTTTCTTTATAGATTTATATGTCTCCTAAGTATTATAATTTATTTTACAGACTTTAAAATGTGTGAACATTTTTACTGAAAAAATAATAGGGGAGAGACCATCAGAAATTGATGTTCAATTTAGCATTTGTGCCACATCAAACATTTCAAGATTTTGTTAACACCAGTGTAATTGAAATAATGAATAATTATGGATAAACAGTTAGAGATCACTTGGATAAACAAGATGCCTCAGTGAGTGATTTTGTTATTTCCCAGAGAATTCTTCATTGCATGGGCTGCTTTTCTGGAAGATCATGCTAGCTGCACCTCAGGAGGAGTCAGTGCTATTTTAAAAACCGAAATGCATTTTAAAGAGCTATTTACCTCTGTGTAACACAAAAGGACGAGGTAAAATGACAGATCTTTTCATCAAGAGCTTGGCTTTCTTATCTGTCAAATATCTGACTAGTATTTTCAGTGTTACCCTGGGGCTTGGCAGTTTTGACACTGAAAGTGATGTCTGTGGTGGGAAATCCTGAGTTTTATTTTCAACAGCTCAGTGAAAATCAGCTGCTAAAACAAGAAATAGTCTTGTGGTTTTGGCTACAGTGAGATTTGAGAAATTATGTATACAGTTTACCTATTTCACCTTATGCCAGCATTCCAATTCAATCATCTACCAAACACAGGTTATTTTCTTTAAAAGCTCGTAAGACAACATGGTATCTGTAATTGACTGTGTGTTTTTGTTGTGTTTTATGTTTCTCATGCTAAGTAATGTTATCTTTGTTTCATTGTTTATATTATTATAGTAAAATCTTTTACATCCAAAGAATCATACAAGGGCAAAAGGGAAACAATTTGACATATTTCTACCCTTGCAAATTGAAATGCATTTTATCCTAGGGAAATGACCCAGACCTGAGGCATTACATGTAGTCAAAATATTTTAAATATTCAATCTTTATGTACATACATTGTATATGTGTAGTGGGCATATACCTATTATATCAAAGTTGCTTATTTCCCTTCTGTGACTCTAAAAATAAAAATACACATGCAAGGAATATGTTATACTTTAATTGGAAAATAAACAATCCTATCTAATAAAAGAGTAATATGCAAATTGACCATCACTCCATCACACAAGCTGGCTGCCCCCATGTGGACACAAATGGCCGCCACAAGATGGCCAGTAGGGGAAGGCAGTTGTGGGCTATCAGGCCAGCAGGGGAAGGCAGTTAGGGGTGACCGGGCCTGTAGGGAAGGGCTGTTGGGAGGTAACCAGGCCTGCATGGGAGGGCAGTTAGGGGTGAATGGGCCAGCAGAGGAGGGCAGTTAGGGGCAACCAGGCCTGCAAGGGAGGACAGTTGCAGGGGACCCAGACCTGCAGGGGAGGGCAGTTGGGGGGACCAAGCCAGCAGGGGAGGGCAGTTGGGGGAGACGATGCCACCGGGATCGGGCCTAAACAGGCAGTTGGACATCCCTCAAGGGGTCCCAGATTGGAGAGCGTTCAGGCTGGGCTGAGGGACACACCTCCCTGCCCCATGCACTAATTCCGTGCACTGGGCCTCTAGTAGAACATAATAATATAAAATACAAGTGGTAATTTTTTTCTCTTGGTAATTGGCAAATTTAAAAATGCTGGATATTAGGAACAGAGTAAAGAGAACATTGTAAGTTTTCCATTTTTTGAAAATTTGAAAAATAAAAAAAAATTTACTTCACTAATACCAGTATACTACTGAACTAATATTAGAATCATAGATTAAAACAGCAGGAGGTTACTCTAAGCAATCTCTTCAGTTTATAAATAAAAACTCCATAGTAGAGAGATATATCAATTGACCAAGGCAGCATTGATGAATGATGATGGGTCTATGCTGAATCTCTGTTTAGTTATTCCCAGTCTTGGGTTGTTACCATTTTGCCCCATTGCTTCCAGGTGTATGACAAATGTCCATCTTAACAATGTATATTCCTTTAAAATCTAGAAAACTGTGAGTACAGACTAGTATTACCTTTTGAATTTTCAAGTATCAAACTATCTTTCTATCCAGGCACTGTATTTTTTATACTGGTTAAAGACTCAGCAATTTGTATCATCACCTATTACTTTTTAACCTTGATGTTTTTCATATTATACTAGTGGCCTGATGCACAAAATCTGTGCAAGAGTAGGCCTTCCCTCCCCAGTCTGCCAGCAACGGCTTCCCTCTGGCATCTGGGACCCAGGCTTCCCTCTGGCTGCCGGCAGGCACCCAGGACCCGGGCGTCCCTCACAGCCCTGACTTTGTCTGGAAGGTTGGTCGGAAGGATGTTGGTCTAATTTGCATATTATACGTTTATTATTATAGATTGTTTCTTATATTTGAGTTCCCACTATCAATGATTTATTTTTAATAAAATGCTTCAGAGAGGGATTTTTTTCAATGCTGTCAATAACTAAGGCATTGTAGGTGTTTCGTTCATATAATTTGTTCTACCTCATAATTTCCAGATATGTGGTTATCTATCATTACTCTTTCTGAGTCATGCATTGGAACAAAGATGGGGCTCACTACCACCTAACTCCTGTTGTGTTGTTATGCAGCAAAGAAGCATAGGCATTAATTTTTCTATTCATACAGTATGATAGCATATTGTAGATAACTGGACAATCTTAAATATTCTGTTCAGATATTATCATGTATCACTTTCAACACATGTACTAGCTAACCTTATTATAAAATACTCAAATATTTTACCTTAATATATTTAATAATATTTATAAATTTTTATTTTAAACACATATTTCACCTAAAATACTTGAAAGTATTGGAAAGTTTAACAATATATCATATGGATCATTCTTTTGCATAGAGACACAAACACTTGAAATTTCAAATTCATGTTAATTTCTAGATGTATAGAGAGAATTGTGAAATATTTAAGGAATTTGAAGAACAAAAAAACCTCATTTTATATAATTGTAAATTTATTAATGATATTTTAAATATATTTGTGAATGTTTAAATTTTTAAATTATAATGATTGGAAAGTACCTATATCTATAATATTGATTACATTTTAAAGCAAATTACAAATGACTGGTATACCAGTCAAAAGAGTTTCCCAGAAAATGACATTCTCTTTGGAGGAGGTAATTCTATAGAAATTTTTCTATGATGAGTTAGGGAAGATTTACTAATGATCCTTAAGCTTTGTTTTTCCTTTTAAATCACAGGATTCTTTAATAATCTTATGAATGAAATATATACAGAAAAATTCTTATAGGCATAAACAACACTTGTAAATGATCTCTGCTTGTTCATAGATTCATCAAAGTTCAACCTTATCAATAGATTGGGAATTTATTGCAAAGCATGTGACATGAAAAAATTATTTTAATCTACTTTTATTTGTAATAATATCTAATACTTTTTATTAGAAATTTATAATAGATTACAGACTTTTAAAATTTTATTAACTTTTCTCATCCGCATAATTATTCAAAAGTTCTTGTTGAATTATGAAGAAAAAAATAACTTCATAAGTATGGTTTTAATTTAACCCCTAAAAACAAGTTCCAGTTTATATTTTCTTAATTGTAATTGTGAGCTTATTCTTGGCGTATGTAGATTTATCTGATATAAATGCCAGAGTTTCAAATAACAATTTATATAGAATAAAAGTGATCTAAAGAAAATGAGTTATGTTCAACAAATATTGTGTAGGTAAATAAATATCTGCTTTCAAAAAGCACAATTTATTCAATGTCAGACACATCATTCAGCATGTAGAAGGTATAGTGAAAAATTCCAACTTACAAAACACTCTTAAAATAAACAATTATACCTCACAGGCTAAGAGAGATAAATTGTTTATGCTACTGTTGCGATTACACCTGAAATAGTCTGTAGCACAGTACACATCCTTATCTTTTGACTGTATTATGTATGTAAGCTATATTTTCATTAAAAGGGTAAATAGACTCAGAGACAATAGACTCAGAGACATGAACAGACTGTTGAACCTCAGAGGGAATCCAGGGGAAGGTGGGTGGGAAGAGATCAACCAATGAACTTGTATGCATATATGCATAACCCAGGGGCACAGAAAATGGGGTGGTAAGGGTCTGGGGAAGGAAGGTACGGGAGCGGGTTGGAAGAGGCTAATGGGGGGGAGGGGGGGAAAGGAGGACCTATGTAATACTTTCAACAATAAAGATTAAATAAATAAATAAATAAATAGGTAAATGAAATTACATAATAATTGTATATATAGTAGAAATTAAGAAGGGTTTTTAACTAATAATAGAGTTCTAAAACTTTTTAAAAAATTTCTCAATTTTTGTATCTTTTTTGTAAAGAAATAGCAACTGGTATTTTAGTGATTATGTTAGTTTAAAATGTGGCCAATATTCAGAATGTTCCTAAAATGTGAATATAATGTAAGGATTTGTGGGAGAATTGGAAAATATTTTATTCTATATTTCAATTTTTCTACTGACATTAAATTGTTAAAATAATATAAAATTTTAGAATGATAATCAGTAATCAGTCTTTTTTACAGTAAAATACTTGATCTCTGAGGGCTGTGGTTAATCTTACTTTTAGTGAGATACTTGACAGGTAATCATATTCTAAGAATTTCAGTTCACTTTTAATCATCACTAAATGTCATTATTTTCTGAAGTCAGGTCCAAATTTGTGATAAATATTCTGTTTATACATTTGTCTTACTACTTAGATTGACATACCCATGATCTAGAAAAAAAGGGTAATTTTATTACACAATACACAGTTTAAATAAAAGGCCAAATAAGTAGTGAAGATAGCATAGTAACTACGTCTTTTGCTGGAGAGTCAAAGGAGATTTACTCATGATTTTGTGTCAATATTAATTTGGAGATTTTCTTTCTTCCACAGATTAAAAGATATCAGCTTTCATTCTTTAGGAATAAACGTTCTCTACATACAAGGGTGGGCAAAGTTGTGAGTACATGAAACACAGAGTGTGTTCTTATATTATTGTCTATATATATAAAAGGCTAAGCGACCATCCAACTGTCCTGCTGACTGGTAGGTATGACCCACACTGACCACCAGGGGACAGATGCTCAACGCAGGAGCTGCTGAGCTGCAGTGACTTGGCAGCAGTGGTTCTCAGATGACACACTCAGAACCGGAGAGGAGGGAGCCCAATTCTGGGTGCGTCACCTGAGAACCACCCTCTCTCAATCCGGGACCCCTCGGGGGATATTGGAGAGCCAGTTTTGGCCTGATCCCCATGGGCCAAGCCGAGGGACCTCACCTGCCGGAGGAACCCTGCTCACTGCACAGATGACCTTGGAGCCCTGGTGCTGCCCCAGGTGCGGCAGGCTGGGGAGGGACCGCGGGAGGTTGGCTCCAGGGCATGTCCAGCTTATCTCACCCAGTCCTGACCCACAGGCCATCTTCTAATTAATTTCCTTTCAATGTGAAGGAATCTGTGCACTGGGGCACTAGTTTATTAAATATTGTATTCTGTATTGGTATTACAACTGTAAACCTACTTTTGCCCACCCCTGTATATATCATTTTTGAAAAGTAAAAGTGAAGTTATTTAAAACCATTTTAAGATTTAGTTAGGCTACCACTCTTAGGATTTAGTTTTTTTGTTTGTTTTTATTTATCTATCTATCCTCACCTGATTTTACTGTTTTTTAATTTTTTTGTTTTTGTTGAAAGTATTACATAAGTTTTGCAAACAAAGATTTAAATGTAGCCATGTCATAAAATACATAAACCTGTTTAGAGAGATGGGGTATTGTCCCAGCAAGGTTAACTTACCAGAACTGCTTTAAGACAGTAGCTCTTGGGAAATAAACTTTTCAGTGTCCAGTTACCATCCTCCCTAAGGATTGCATTGTACTTAAAATGAAGCTTACAAACCTACGGGCTAATCAATGTCAGATCATTCTTAAAATAAAATTAATATCACTTGGTGAGAAAATTAAGCTAATATCATTTTAATCTGTTTTCATCTCAAGTAGAGGTTACTTTGAATTGTTTTAAGCTTTAATTATAAAGTACAACTGATTATCACAGTACATTTGACTCTTCACAGCTCAAAGACTGAGCAGGTACCCAGAGATATCCACACCATAAGCAGAAGGCAGAGAACAGATATTTATATATTTTCATGTATTGCATATGGCTTTCTATAAATAGAACAGGTTTTTCAATAACTTGTTTCAATTCCTCATTACTCTCAATTAGCATTTTGCTTTATAATATTCATTGTCGACTTATATGTTACCAAGTAATCAATATATTTGTGAACTGCTTTTCTCAAGATCTTCTTGAACCATCCTTTAATCATTAATAGTTATCATTTACTGCCTCTGAAGTCAACATTTCCAAAGCAAGCATTTATCATTGCTTAATTCATATAACTGTGATATTAGGGATTGATATTTTTTCTCTAATTTACTGAATTTAAACAAAGCTAACATCTAATAACTGGTGCTAAAAGTATGATTTAAACATTTAACCACAGATTTCAAACTGTGTATCTCTTAAACTATTAGTCTGTACTTGAACACACAATAAAAACTACATATTTACTTAATTTTTAAGATGGGTATCAGTTTCTCTTATCAAAGATGGTAGGCCATGTGTCAGAGACAGCGGGATCACTGCACGAGCACTGCTGCTATAAGTATGGTTCAATTTACACAGCGAGGCTGACTGAGAAGCACGAGAAGTTGTAGGTATATAAGAATGAGTCTTTATTGCAGAAGCCAGAGGCCACGTAGCCATCTGACAACACAGTCTTTTACAGCAATTCTATATAGGCAGTGGTACACTGGCTGGTAAATACATCTTCCTACAAAGCAGCATTAATCTCTGTACCTACCGCTATTACCTGAGCAGCCGCACCCTGCCCTCTAGAACCACTGCCTCACATCGTAGTGGTACCTAAGCTCTCTGGCTCAGCAGCTTCTCCTGTCTGTCCTGCCCAGCACACTAGCTGACCTCTGTAGCCTCACATAGTAACTACCTCTGAACTTCACTCTCCCAGCACACAGGCTGGTTAACATAGTAGCTATATCTGAGCTAAGAGCTCATAGCGAGCTCACTTATAGCACTACCAGCTCTCAGCTACCTTTCTGCAGCTTCATCTTCTTCACACACTCTCTCTACTACCTAGTCAGTAAGCTGTATATTACTCCTTAAACAAAGAAAGCTAGTTGCCAATAGTGACATCAATCATTTAGGCTATAGAAGGGCACAGTATGCCATGAGATGCTGTGGCCTTGGACAGTCCAACATGTTAACAAGGCCTCTGTGCTTTAATTAGCCTTGACTATCAGGCGCCTCTGGCATGGTTCCCACATCATGTTTAATCATTGAAATGGAAAAATTTGACAGCAGGTATCTGTATAAACTTGCACGAGATGAAATTAACAGCCAAGTCAATCAGATATATCATCTTTTCCATTATCCTTTAAATCATTAAGGTCTCTTGGCAGAAGGCTTAATAAATCACAATTTTTGTGTGTATATATGTATATACAGAACTTAGAAATAAATGTTAACACTTGAAGATATTGAATAGTCTGGGAAATTGGCACAAGATAAGCTGTAAAAAGTAAACATAGGTCTCATACAACACAGGTATGTTTTAGGAGCTTACGCTTCACATCACTGTACCCTTAGCTCTTACTCGTTTATGTGTAAAATTTAAAAAATAAAGGCAGAATCTTGAAACTTAGCTTCTTATGATTAATTCTAACTTTACATATTTTATTGAAGGCTATAATTTTCCCCATCTAAACAGTCACACCTGATACTTAAGAGATTAATAAAGGCTTAAATGTAATATATGTCTTTACATGTTATAAAATGCAGAGCTAACATTTTTATATTACAAACTTTATATATGTAGTCATATATAGCCATAAGAAATAGAAAACTAAACTTTTTGTTCACTTTTAAGACTGGCAAATATTCATGAAAAGCTACCAATATAAATTAATGATTTAATAAGAATAAAAAACAGATTATTATAATTAAAAGTTTTTAGGTGACTTAGCTGAGGATGTCAAATGGGTGTGTGCATGCATGTAAGCATGTGCATATATGCGTGATGTGTTCAGTAGGCATACTTGTTTTATCTATATATGTACATGCAACAACCAGTTGATTAAGTATAGAACATATTTTCACAATTAGATTTATTTCACATAATCATTTATGAGTGGAATTGAAAATATTTCATAACAGATGAAGAAATAAGGTATTTTGTTACTAATATTTTTGTTCCCCATTCCGTGTGAGCTGAGTCATGTTCATCTTTAGATTAACAGTTGCTAGCATTGTATAGTCTGCATTTTTAAAATTTGCTAATGTGTTATTTCTAAGCTTCATTTAATTGAAGTCATAGCAAAAGCATTAAAATCTTAAAAACCATTCAGTTTCTGAAAGGTGCTTCACATGTTTTAATAGGCTTCCATTGTGTGTTTTTGCAGCAAGCTTAGTAGTGGAGGAGCGAACAAGACAGATGAAAATGAAAGTTCATCGATTTAAGCAGACAACAGGGTCTGGTTCTAGTCAAGAACTTGATCGCGAGCAATATTCCAAGGTAAAATTAGTAGTACCCAACCAATAGCCTCCTTTTTATAAATGTACAGTGTGTATATCAGATAGGACTAGCACCGAGATATATGAGAGAAGTGATTCAAATGCAAGTCTTGTATCATAAGCCCCTTTTCTTGCTATTTCCACAAAATATAACTTTATTAACTTGGATTTAATGGGTGGTTTTTTTTCTAAAAAGAAAATGTAAACACTTGTATTAAAGTCACACAACAGTGTGGTAATTACCAGAGGGAAATTAGGGGGTTGGAGGTAGAAGAGTAAAGGGGGGATAACTAGTGACAGAGGAGACTTGACTTTGGGTGGTGAACACATAATGCAATATACAGATGAAGTATTACAGAATTGTACACTTGAAACCTATATAATTTTATTAACTGATGTCACCCCAATAAATTAAAAAAATAAAGTCATTTAATGATAGATTATCCATAGACAGAATCACATAAGTAAGCAAGATAGATAAAACAATTTGATTGCTTGAATATCATTTAATATTGCATTTAAATATTAAGTTACAGGTTTATAGTCTTAAATAACATTTTTGGTTGATATTTACTATTGAGATTTGTTACCCAATGACTAAAATTGTGTGATGTGAGATTTCTTATTGTCTGTCTTTAGTAAGATAAGTAACTGATTTTAAACTATTAGAAACTGAAGTCCACACAATTCCACGTCTCAATAAATATACAATTTATACTTCAATATAATTTTGTAAGAATACACTAAGGTTCTAGTCAATAACTTGATCGTGAGAATTATAAACTGCTAGCCATCATATAATTTTAATTAATATAAGCATAGAATTTTATATTGCATAATATAATTTATATATATTATCTGATTTATTTGAAAATCTTATTTTTAGAATACTACAAAAGTGGCAGGAACCACAGGAAAAACCGTGTTATAATTTGATATCAAGAAGCCCTTTTGGAAGTAATGACCTTTTAGAAATTAAAAATTAAATAAAACTATATACTAATCAATATTGTTAGCTTGAAATTTTTCTAGAAAAATCTACTTATATTTCTTAAGATATAGTTAGCATACAATATTACATTACTTTCAGGTGTGCAACAAAGTAATTCAACATTTAAATATCTAACAATGTGATCACCATAGTAAGTCTAGTAACCATCTGACATCATACAGTTATTAGGATATTATTGACTATATTCCCCCCAAATATGTATAGTACCCTTATTTGCAGCATTATTTACAATAGCCAATATGGAAGCACACCAGGTGTCCATTGATAGATGAATAAAGAAGATGTGATATACTTATATATATAATGGGATATTACTTAGCCATAAAAAAGAATGAAATTTTGTCACTAGCAACAACATGGATGAACCTAGTGGGTCTTGTGCTAACTGCAATAAGTCAGACATGGAAGGAAGAATACCATATGCTTTCACTTATATGTGAAAAGAAAACAAATGAACAAACATAACAGAAACAAAGTCATAGATGTAGAGAATAAACCTATGGTTGCCAGGGATAAAGGGATTGGGAGGAAGGGTGAAAAATACCTACTTATTTTTAAAAAATGGAGGCTGTTCATTATATAGCCAGGTATTCAGAGACTAAAAAAAAAAAAGAAGTGTTTACCAAATATGATTGGTCAACAGACTTCCATAGAGTCATGCGTATTAGATGCAGTATCACTTTACATTTTAGGTTAGCTACAAAAAGATTTCCCACTGAGACAATGCTTATGGTTACCATGACTCAGTGTGGCCCGATTTGATAGGACTTTGAGACAACAAAGTAAAATTAGTAAAGCAAAACAAATTAGGAACAAAAATACCACAATGTTCCGTAGAGTTGCTGATTCCAGCTCCACGATCTTCTCTGTGGTTTATTATCATTCACTCAGCTTACTTATCTGTCTGCTGTATGGATATCATTATCATTTTTGTTTTCTTTTGCTACAAATACAGGAAGAATTAGGAGGCATGGTGATTTAGGCTTTCTTCCTCCTCCATCAGATGCAGTTATTTGGAAATGTTTCACCGATTTCTTAGCATTATATCCAAGGATGAAGTCAAATACAACAACCGGAGGAGATAGGGCCAGAATAGGAGGCAAAAAAGAAGTAAATAGAGAATCAGGGTAAAATAATAAATGCCTTTCTGAGTCATTCTGGATTAGGACTCTAATATTAATCAATTGATAAAAAAAAATCTACAAAATGAAGTGTGCTACAAGTCCCAGTGACCACTAATACTTACATTTGTAATAAATCAAAAGTAGGTTGATCTTGCTTGGTAAATTCCAAGTTCTCTGGCCTTAAAAATACTTCAGAATAATTTTTTTTTCTCAATTTCTCCCCATTCACAATACAGACTAGGCAAAGGGCCTGACCTGGGGTGTATATGGGGTAGGTTTACTTGGCCTCCTATTTCTGTATAGTCAGTGTAATAACACAGCCTGTGGCAAGCACCAGGAGGCCCCAGAATCATTTTTTATTACAGCTCTTTTTTTACCAAATTTATGAAAACTGAGGTTCAGAAGAAAGGAGGCAATACTAAAATTTGTGTAGCCTTTCTGCAGAGCGATGAGCCCTGGAACTCCTGATTGGAACTTAGCTACCACCTTTTATGCTTTTGCATCACTGAAATGAGCACTGCACTCCAGTTTGATTCAGAGGCTCTTCTCCAGTTTTTCATTTGCATACAATTTAATTATTTTCCTGACCCTTTTACACAGGCATTCCCCCCCCCATTTGAATATTTAAAAAACACACATTACTTTTTAATATATTACTGTTGCTCTTACTGACTTCATAAACTGATGCTACATTATTACATAAATGAGTATAACTTATATCCATAAATGTGAGATCAAATATATGATATCTTTTAAAAAGTTGCAAGAGTGTAGGATACTAAAAATATACAGGATAGATTAACAAATGATTAGTTTTTTATTTTATATGTCTAGTAAAAGGTAAATACTCTTCACAATTCTAATATTCATATTATAGCCTAATGCTTATAATAAAATTTTTAGTTTCCAGTTACCTCAAATCTCTCTCATGTTCTTTTTTATTTTTTATCCATTTACCCCAACCTCTGTATAATTTACTCTACAAAAATATGTTTATTTATTTATATATATAAGCCCAGCCGGTGTGCTCAGTGGTTGAGTGTCGACCTATAAACCAGGAGGTCACAGTTCAATTCCCAGTCGGGGCACATGCCCAGGTTGCGGGCTTGATGCCCAGTGTGAGGGGGGCAGGAGGCAGCCAATCAATGATTCTCTCTCATCATTGATGTTTCTCTCTCTTTCTCCCTCTCCTTTTCTCTCTGAAATCAATAAAAATAAAAAAGAGCTAGCTTTGTTGTAAATTTAATAAATATTTATTTTGAACTGTATCCCTTTATTCTATTTTTAGCATCCTAAACTACTTGACATTTTGTATGAAGCAATTCACCTTAGTTGAAACTCAGTCAAATTAGAAATTACTTCATCATTCTCAAAATATTTATAACTAAACAACCCGTAGAATTAAATGTTTTCAGGGTCAAGAATTACCAGAAAACTATTACTTAGATGTTACAAACCTGGCCCCTCCTTTAAAAGGCTGACTGACCCTGTCATCCATCCTACATAAGGAATTAGCACTAACTTTGCTTTTGGAAAACACACACACACACACACACACACAAACACACACACAAGGACTTTGGTATCCCTGGAATGTGACCCCCATGCTATTTTTTCATTGATGTTATACGGAGTTGTATGCCTCAATGATGCAGTGAAATTCATATTTGAAGGGTGAATTTGTATTTAGGAACTCACAATTTAAAAATAGTGCCAGTGTAAACCAGGAGCAGCAACTAAGATTGATGTAATGAGCATTGTAAGTAGCTGTTGAACATTTATTATTATTCACTTATAAAAATAGCGCCCTATAATTAGAGCCTCTCCTACATCAAGGACTTACTTGCCTACTGTATGATCAGCATACATTCCTCCTGAGGATGCTATGTTTCTCCAAATATATATTTTCATTAAAATATTTAATTTTTAAATAGGAAATTTAACAAGTTATGCTTGATAAAAAGGCAAAGTTATGATTTAAACTTTTAACAAGACTTGAAAATAGAGTAGTAAAAAAGTAAAGAAAACTGTGATCTCATTGCAAAATGATAGATCTTTCCTTACCACAGTATAGGAAATTTTAGTATGTTCTACAGTCTTCTAAAAATCCCTTACTTTTATCTTGTTGCTGGAATATCAAAAGTTATATACAAAAAGGTTAAGGCAGAAATGGCTTATAGAAAAGGAGACATTCCTTAGCTGGATAGACGGTGCCGTGTACGCTCATATATCCTTATGCCATCGTCTATACTACTTGTTATTGACGTTTGTCAGGTAGTGGGAGCATTTGTTAGGGGTGTCAACACAATGCTAGAAAATCTGCTGCTGCTGGGTGGATTTTTATGGTATTACAGCCCAGTTCTTCTTGGACTCTGTCACAGGCAAGCTGTTATTTCAATATGTTTGGAAACATTCTAATAATTGCATAATATATCTACTTAGCAAAATAATTTCAAAAACAAATAATATGAGTTGCATTTATACTCCAGTAACAGTATTAAATCCAGGTTCTACTATGTGAGCATATTGAGGTTTTACCACATCTGCTCTGTAAATAAAAACCAGTTCTGACTGAGAGGAATCATGTTGGTCAGGATCATGCTATCATGATCACAGGATTTAGTGATAAACCTTATCACATTACTTTGCATACATTATCTTAAATCATATTACTTTCAGAACATACGTGAAGTTGTATAAATAGCTCAGTTCTGGACATAATATATATATATATATATATTAATTTCATTTTGGGTCATGCATACAGCTTTCAAAAAATCACACAGTTCTGAAAAATTCTTTGGAAATGTAATTTATGGATATTCTATACATTTGGAATTGTTTTCATGTCCTTTACTTACACATGAGAAATGAAAAAATTAAAAGTAACATTTAAATGTCTTAAGCCTGAACTACTCTCTGATGGTAAATCATGTTAAATAAACATGATTCCAGTCTCTAGGATTTTTTTTTAAATAGTCTATTCTATCTCTTTTTGTATATTCAGGACCAGATTTTAGCATCAGTTTATGTTATATACTTTAGCAAGACAATTGTTAAACAAATTTTTAGAAATCCAGTGTTTTGGATTATTTTAGATTCATCTAATATGGAGAATCTGAGGATGGATGATTTTTTTCTACAGGCTTAACAAACATTTTACACCTTAACACATAAATCTAAATTTCAGTAGCTTGATAAGAAACTTAAATATTCAATGTTTAGTCATGTGTTTATTTTACCTGTGTGTTCTTTTATATAAGAAATTATCTTGTTTTCCAAATATCTAACATAAGAGAATCACTTATATATAGGTATTGTCAAATTATATATAATCATATAAACATACAATATTTGTAATTAAAATATATTAAAATAATATGTAACATTATCCACTGTGTGATCAGTTATAATGAGACAGGGACATAGAAAGAGGAGGAGATTAACTGTTTTCATAGCTTTGCATGTTTTAATCTTTTTTCTAATGATTCTAATATCTTAGGTAATGAATACCAAAGATAAATTTAAACATTTAAATATAAGCTAGAGTGCACGTTGAAATTTTAATAAGAATCCCATTTTTTACTTTATGCAGAGTTGATAGTTTATGTCAGAAAATGTCTAAGCTATAATAGAAAGTTTAAAAGCAAAGTCCACTTTTTGCTGTCATTGCTTTACTCCTTTTGGGCACAGCCCCTAAGTTGTAATGTCAGCCATTTTTGTGAAGAGATACACTTTTTGAAGAAATTTGAAAGTGCAACATGTCATAGAAAAGGGAGATGTTTAGGTAAATTGAGTAGTTTTGGAAAGAATCAAGAATTACAGACAGATGGGAGCAGTCTATACCATGGATAGAGTAGAAAGTGAATAAAATAGGCAATCATGAAAACTAAAGCAAGAAAAGAGAAACTGATGTACTAGAAAAAAACAATACAATTTTGAGGTTTAAAGTATGTACAAATAATTCAATGAGTTTTCCACCCAAGCATTTCATTTTTGTGTTTAATTTATAATTCAGTCTCCAGGAACATTCCTTACCACTCAAGGGATATAGGAGTTTTCCATTGGAAATCATATATTATGTTAATTTTTGGATTGTTTCAGATGCCACACCTACTTTTGCGAAGGTACACATTTGTTTGGTGTTGGCTAAATAGTCATTATCCTCACCATGTATGTCTCTGTTTCCCACGATCTGATGATGGAGCTCACACTTTCTTGTTTTTAATCTTTAGTATAGCATACATAAAGATCAGTACAGAAGCTGTGATAACGTCTCTGCCAAATCATCAGATAGTGATGTCAGTGACGTGTCCGCCATTTCCAGAACCAGCAGTGCCTCGCGCCTCAGCAGCACAAGCTTTATGTCAGAGCAGTCTGAGCGCCCCAGAGGTAGAATCAGGTGAGTCGGCAATACTGTTTCTATAAACTGGGTCTTTGCCCGTGGTGTAAAATGCAACCAGCTTGCTGAAATACAGTCTGGGTCAAGTAACAGAAACACTGACATTTCATTAAAGTAATGGGCTGAAGTGGGTTGAACATTTATTAACTATTGAGTAGTATTGCCAATAAAGTTTGGTACTATCTACTATATGATATAGGTGATAAATATAGTCATCTTCTTAAAGATAGCTCAGTCACATTTGCAGGAATTTCCTTCTGGTATGATTAAGTCCACAGAGATCCTTTAGGCCAGCATCAGAAAGTTTTTCCATAAAGAGACAGGTAGTAAATATATCAGACAACACAGGGCACTGTCTGTCACATCTGCTCAACAACATCATTATACTGTAGTGTGAACGCTATGTTCCAAAAAATTTATTTACAAAAAAATAAAATAAAACAAAACAGAAAGCCAGCTGCATTTTCCCCAGGGACTGTAGTTTGTGGTTGGTTGGCTTTCAGAGTAGGATTGAATGGATATGATAACAAAATTCATACCCTAGTTTACACTATGAGCTGTAAGAAATTTACAGTTTGTTTAAATCACCAAGAGTGCTCTTATGTCCTTACAAGGCTAAGTACCCTGCTGAAAGAGCCCAGGATTCCAAGTGCCACCTTCATTTAGTAAAGCAGACTCACTATGGACAACTCATCCTATCTAATAATCATATCTGACACAAGAGTGATATGCAAATTGACCATCACTCCAACACACAAGATGGCCACCCCATGTGGACACAAGATGGCCGGCAGGGAAGGGCAGTTGGGGATGACCCAGGCCTGCAGGGTAGGGCAGTTGGAGGGGACAAGGCCAGCAGGGGAGAGCAATTGGGGGTGACCAGGACTGCAGAGAAGGGCAGTTGAGGGGGACCAGGCCTGGAGGGAAGGGCAGTTGAGGGGGACCAGGCCTACAGGGAAGGACAATTGAGGGGAGGGGGGACACCTGCAGGGGAGAGCAGTTGGGGGTGACCAGGCCTGCAGGGGAGGGCAGTTGGGGGTGACCAGGCCTGCAGAGGACAGTTAGGGGTGACCAGGCTGGCAGGGGAAGGCAGTTAGGGGTGACCAGGCTGGCAGGGGAGGGTAGTTAGGGACAATTGGGCCAGCAGGGGAGCAGTTAGGCATCGATCAAGGTGCCAGGGGAGTGGTTAGGAGGTGATCAGGCTGGCAGGCAGAAGCAGTTAGGGGCAATCAGGCGGCAGGCAGGTGAGCGGTTGGGAGCCAGCAATCCTGGTTTGTGAGAGGGATGTCCCAGATTGGAGAGGGTGCAGGCTGGGCTGAGGGACATACAACCCGCCCCTATGCATGAATTTCATTCACCGGGCCTCTAGTATTTTATATTTGTTCTTAATTAGTTTACAGAAAGAGAAGTTTCACTGAAAAAATTTTGGGTTTAATGAAAAGCCCAAGAAATAGAAATGTTCAAAACAAAAGTAATTGCATTCCTAATACTCTGAAAGTCTGATATTATCACACATTTTCATGATGTGTAATGAAATGGATCCTAAAACATTCCTTCTTCCTGGATTTCCCTGCACTGAGCTCATCTTTTGAAAAAAAGTGAGAGTAATTATCTACCGTTAATTAACAAAATCATACTCTGTTCATCTACACGAGCAATTTCAACTGATAAAAATATTAATAGAACATGGTTGATCTTTTCCTCTGATGTTTTAAGTATCTGGTCCTAACAGGATAAGGTCTCTAAAATTAAAAAAATTAGAAGAGCTAAAGAATGTTGCCATATTGAATTGCTTAGGATCAAGGGTGAAATTTATTCTAATAGATTCTTTTTTATCGAAATACTATAAGTTATTACATTTCAAAATCTATTCAGAATATCAATAAGTAGGTCTTAAACAGGACTTTTCCACTTTCACTCACTGAAAACAATTCACTAAAATAATTATAAAACAATACATCTTGAGGTAATTTTTCTTTTTGTTCACAATAGAGCCAAGTACTTTGAGTCCTATGCTATAAAGTATTACTAGTTCATAGAATTCATATTACTAACCCATTGAAAGAATAATTTATGGGTCCATTGTCATTTTCTTTACATTTCAAGAGAAAGAAATTCCTCAAATTTTTATCTTTGGGAAAAATTTGGCTATGTGATTTTTGAGGTAAAAATTATTATAGAAGAGAGAAACATTAGGCAGCTCAACAACCATTGATTTTATACAAAGGGGATCAGAAGAAACAGTGTTATCACATTGGAGCCAATGTTACTTTCTGGAGAAAGGCCATTTAACAAATCAATACTAATTACAATTATAGCATGATAAGATGCAAAAGATAGAGGATTCTTTGCTTCCTTAATTCATATAACTTTTCTTATTTAGAGAAGTTGGTGGAGAGAGAAGTAGACCTAAAAAATCGTACAAATAGTTTCTCAATGAAAAATTCATTTCTGAGGGCATTTCAATGTTTTCAGCTTCCTTTTATGTCTGATGTAATTTAGAACACATATGAACTGAGAATTGTTTTTATGTAAGTGGATTATGTAAGTAGGCAATAAAGCTAATGGCTAAACAAGTTTCCACTTAAGCTAACAAGATATTTTTCTTGTTATTAGTCAGTGATTTTCCAAATGTTGTCCATATTTGATTTCCTAGAATACTTAGGATGAACAGAGAAGAAGGAATGTAATATGAGAAGAGGTAGATCTTTCTCCTGAAATAAGAATTGAGTTATCTTTTCACATACATTCTTCTCCTTCAAATGTCTTCATGGGCACACCCATGTACACACACACACACACACACACACACACACACACACACACACGGTGATTTTGCATCCACCATCAACCCTGTGGATAAAAATCTGAGAGGAGGGTTTGGGATAAAAAGGAAAACAAAACAGAACAGAACAAAGTGACATCACTGAAAAAATTCTGTGTCTCACTGAGGTGCAATGAGGGTTGCAGGCCCTGTTCTCATAGCTAACATTGTGAGGAATGACGGTTCTCAATATATCACTGCTTCTCAATATTTCTTTTTGTCGTTTTAGTTGAGTGTCTGAATTCTCTGTTTACTTTTATATCTATTCATGGTTAAAAGATGAACAGGTCTGATCAATTATGATAGAATATATGTATATGTAATAGTGAGTAGTAGGAAACTTTTGAGTTCCTATAATATGTAAGGACTTCATTATTTGCCAAGACTACATTAAAGTAACAAATCTCAGACACATACTCAAGGAAATTATAATCCATTTAAGATGTTAAAATGTATTTTTAATTTCTGGCTCCCTGCATGTCTTTGCTCACATCCTCCTGTGACACAAGAAATGTTTTATTGTACATTGCCTTGGGTGAATTTTACTCTGGACGTCAGTAAGAAGATTTAGAATATATTATAGAATTTACCAAAGACAATGTTCAATAACCTAAAAGTCAACCAACTACATAAAGGACTACATATGCCATGATTTTATTTGTATTAAATAAAACCATAATATGTAGGTACTGAATATACCATATATGGTTTTGATTTTCGCTATCCAAGTATATTATCAACTGAGAAAGTGTCGAGATAAGCACATCTGAAATGAGTAGTGCACAACCCCCTGTATAATGTATAGACCTGTATAACGTATATTATATTTTCCAAACACTGCTTACTGTATTTTCCTATTAACGAATCACAGTACACATTAGTGTTTTTAAGGTTTATCTTTGTTTATTCTAATATATACCAAAGTTATTTCATTATTGAATGCTTTTTGCATAAGGACATTTATATAATATTCTTGAGTGCAGTTTCACAAAATTTGTTTTAGATAAT
This sequence comes from Corynorhinus townsendii, assembly GCA_026230045.1. Taxonomy (NCBI): domain Eukaryota; kingdom Metazoa; phylum Chordata; class Mammalia; order Chiroptera; family Vespertilionidae; genus Corynorhinus; species Corynorhinus townsendii. Next base: position 67,084,306 of record JAPDVU010000004.1, on the reverse strand, counting down.
CATCATCCTTCTTCCTAAAACATATGAGACTATGAAGTTAGCTTCAAAAGGCCAGTTTGGGTACAAATAAAATTAAACACTTATAAGATGTGTATAGATTGGAAAATATAAATATGTTTGGATGATCAATCTCTAAAATATCATTTTTAAAGAATATTAGGGATTCTTGGGTCATATCCTAAATCTTTTGTGTTTGAGATGATTATACAACAAATATCTTATCCACTTAGGGATACCACTAACTACACCATAGGTTCTCCATGAGTTGAAAAAGGACATCCTTTCCTCTAGATATAGTCCAAAGCTTATCTCATGTTTTCAGTTTATATATACAAAGAAACTATAGTAGAAGAAATACACCATAATGTTTGTATTGAGGTAAATAACCTTTTGTAGATATAATGAATTAAGTTATTCTAAAAAATAGTCATGGACTAAAAACTATTTAAAACTTAATTGCTAGGATGATTCTTACAATATAAAATCAACATGGTACTTCAAAATAATAAGTACCAATAAGATTTGAGGTTCTTTTTCAGATTTCTGTTGCATATGCCTTATAATTTTAGTTTAGTTTTGGCTAAAATATTCCTCAAATGATATTTTCTCATCAAACTACAAAATATGCACAGTATATAAGGAGATATGCCATAATTTATAATTAAAAATATACATGTAATAGAATCCAGAAAGAATATGTTGAGTTTCTGAATTCTCTATGTTTACTTTCATATCTAAAGAAGATGTTTGTCCAAGAAGTAACTGAATTTTCATGGTGTAGCTCTAAAAATATTTTTTTTCATCTTTATCATACATTGATTTCTTTCTAGGCAAACTTATTTCAGATGTTTTATACAAAATCAAGTTTTAAAAACAAGTTGTAAGCATAAACCTATAATTTCTCTCAAATGTGACACAACTTTAGTAGCTTGTCAAAACACAATTTTCACCCTGGCCAGTTTGGCTCAGTAGATAGAGCATTGGCCTGGGGACCACAGGGTCCCAGGTTCAATTCCAGTCAAGGACACATGTCTGGGCTGCAGGCTCAGTCCCCAGGGGGGCATGCAGGAGGCAGCCAATCAGTGATTCTCATCATTGATGTTTCTATCTCTCTCCCTCGCCCTTCCTCTCTGAAATCAATAAAAATATATTTAAAAGAAAAACACACAAAAAAATACAACAATTTTCCCACAGCATTCACATTTGTAATATATGTCCTCCAGGATCTACAAGGTTGGCTTTCTATAGCTAGGTGGATTTTAATAAACAAACTTGAAGAGCAAGTTTGGTGCAAATAGTTTTGAGTTTTTTTTATCATCCCCCTTTGAAAGAATATCTTCAAAAGCAATTATCTTTGTTTTCTGCATTCTTAATTTAAAATATATGAAAGCATTTTTAAAATATGTCTATCATTAAGAGTATTACAGATGTCTCCTTTTTTCCTCCATTGATCCCCTCCACTCTGTTCCCACCCCCTCCCCCAGCCTTCACTGCATTATTGTTTGTGTCCATGGTTATGCATATAAGCATATAAGTTATTTGGGTAATCTCTTCTTACTTTCTCTCCCCCCTAAATAAAGATTCTTAGGAATAAACTTAACCAAGGAGGTAAAAGATGTATAAGCAGAAAACTATAGGACAATGGAAAAAGATATGAACAAGTAGAAGAGTATAACGTGTTCATGGATTGGTAGAATTAACATTATTAAAATGTCCATGCTACCCGAAGCAATCTATATAGTCAGTGCAATCCCAATTAGAATACCAACAGCATATATCACAGATCTAGCATAAACACTCCAAAAATTTATATGGAACAAAAAAGACCCCAAATAGCTTCAGTAATCTTGAGAAAGAGGAACAAAGTTGGAGGGATCACAACACCAGATAACAAGTTATACTACAAAGCCACTGTAATCCAAACAACCCAGTACTGGCACAAAAACATGCCAGTAGAACAGAATAGAGACCTAGAGACCCCAGAAATCCACCCAAACCGGTATGCTCCATTAATATTTGACATTGGAGGCAAGAGCATACAATGGAGTAAAGACAGTCTCTTTAATAAATAGTGTTGGGAACATTGGACAGGTATATGCAAAAGAGTGACATTAGACCACCAATTTACACCACACACAACAATAAACTCAAAATAGATAAAAGACTTAAATGGAAGTCATGAAATCATAAAAATCCTATGTGTGAAAACATTTGTAAGAAAAGTTATCTTCTATACAACTATTAATCTTGCAGTCATAAATTTACTAGAAGTTGGCATTTGATGCATATGCTGAAGGATGTATGTATTTATTTATTTGGGAATTTAAAAACATAAGTAAAATTACTTAATAATTAAAATAGTGATAGAGAATAAATGCATAAGTTAACATCTTCTGGAAAATTAATCTTGACATGGCAATTATATTTTTAAAATAGTACAGAAAATTTCAAATGCCACTTATTTCACAGTAGTGTCTTTAATTTAGCAAGACATTTAAAATAATCTTTGATTAAGTGATAAAGTGGGAATTTTTCTTAGAGCTATCCACACTTAATTTTGTATGCTTGCCAGTTGTATTATGGGAAAACAAAGTCTACTGAGATCTATAAGGGTAATAAAAAGAAGGAGGAAAATAGTAGGAAAATTTTATGATAGGGGAGAGAATGAACCAGAATACAGTGAGAGATAGTGGATATTGACTAAGAAAGAAAATGTATTTTAGTGATTTTCTACTGGCTTTTTTTTCATAGCATCTTATTAGTTTTAGTAGTCCAAGATTGAGTCATCACCACTATTATTTCCAGGACTAGATTAAAGCTAAAGAGGTGGAAAGAGTATGCCATGTCCTCTTTAAAAAGACTCCTTTTGCCCTGCTGGTATGTCTCTGTGGCTGAGTGTAGACCCATGAACCAGGAGGTCAAGCAAGGTTCAATTCCATGTCAGGGTTCATGTGGGGGTTGCAGGCTTGATCTCCTGTAGGGGACATGCAGGAGGCAACTGATCAATGACTCTATCATTGATGTTTCTATCCTTATCTCCTTCTCCTTTCCTCTCTTTGAAATTAATAAAAAACATTTTTAGAAAGACTACCTTTATGGTAAAATTACTATGCCATATTTATTTACATACATTCTAGAGGCCCAGTGCATGAAATTCGTGCATGAGGGGGTGTCCCTCAGCCCAGCCTGCACCCTCTCCAATACTGCTCCCCTGCCTGCTTCCTGATTGCCCCTAACTGCTTCTGCCTGCCAGCCTGATCACCCTCTAACCACTCCCCTGCCAGCCTGATTGATGCCTAACTGCTCCCCTGCCAGCCTGATTGCCCCTAACTGCCCTCCCCTGCAGGCCTGGCCACCCCTAATTGCCCTCCCCTGCAGGCCTGGTCTCCCTCAACTGCACTCCCCTGCTGGCCATCTTGTGTCCACATGGGGGTAGCCATCTTTGACCACATGGGGGCAGCCATCTTGTGTGTTGGAGTGATGGCCAATTTGCATATTACTCTTTTATTAGATAGGAGAGAGGCCTGCTGCATGGGTGAGGGCCAGCTGGTTTGCCATGAAAGGTGTCCCGGATCAGGGTGGGGTTCTCTTGGGGCATGGGGCAGCTTGGGCTAGGGGCCAGTGGTGGTTTGCAGGCCAGCCATGCTCCCCAGCAACCCAAGTGGAGGTCCTGGTATCTGGGATTTATTTATCTTCTATAATTTAAACTTTGTAGCTTTGAGTGGAGGCCTGGGCCAGCCAGGGTGTGCAGGAAGCTTGGCTTCCTCCATTGCCAGGAAAACCCAAGCCTCCTGCTCACTCCATGGCTGCAGCCATTTTTGTTGGGATTTATTTATCTTCTATAATTGAAACTTTATAGCCTTGAGTGGAGTCCAGGGCGGGCCAGGGTGTGCAGGAAGGTTGGCTTCCTCCATTGCCAAGGAAACCCAAGCCTCCTGTTTGCTCCATGGCTGCAGCCATCTTGGTTGGGTTAATTTGCATACTCACTCCTGATTGGCTTGTGGGTGTAGCGGAGGTATGGTCAATTTGCATATTACTCTTTTATTAGATAGGACTAGTAACCCTGCACACAAATCACTCTCTGCGGGGCCTGGCTGCTCTACACCTGCTCCCCAGAGGCTCTCTGCAGCCCAGAGGCCCATCTGCGCCCCGGCCTGGCCAGAGGCCCATCCGTGGCCAGGCATGAAAGGCTTGCCTAGTTTCTGGGGTGACAACGCAAGCATTCCCTCCCCCCCTCCTCCCCTCCGGCCGCTCTGTGCCCGCTGCCCAGAGGCCCTCCGCAGCTGGGGTGGAACGCTTGCTTCATCACCGCTGCAACAAAGCAAGCATTCCGCCAGGCTGCTCACACTGCCCACTCTCAGCGGCTGCCCTCCCAGGACTCGGGGACTCCAGCAGGGCTGAGAGGACTGAGCACTGCCACCTTGTGGCTATGTGTGTGGCCATCTTTGTGACGGAGTGATGGTTAATTTGCATATTACCCTTTTATTAGGATACCATGCCATATCCATAACATATATAGAATACTACTTAACCTATGAATATAAGTAACATGACAGTCTTGATAATGGCCAGTTCCAGAGCTGTTGGGACAAGTGAGTAGCTTTTCCTGGTGTGGTTCTTCCTTGCAAAAAATGGAGAGCCTGGTAATTTATCCTTTTATTGTTGTGTAGTGAATCTCTTGATCTCTAGGTGTTTTTTTTTTTTGGTTTTAAAGTCTAGTTTTTCTTATATGAGAACATATGTTTGTGTTTTTTTTAATGTTCATTCTAACTATTCATATCCTTTTACTTTCAACATTTGTGTGGCCATATGTGTTAGTTATGTCTCTTGTAAACAGCATATAGGTGGATTTAGTTTTTTTGTTTGTTTCTTTTATCCTGACAACCTCTATTATTTAATTGGCTATCCCAGTGGTCGGCAAACTGCGGCTCACGAGCCACATGCAGCTCGCGAGCCATGGTTTGCCGCTCTGTTGACTAATGAGTTTGCCAACCACTGACCTAGACTCTTGATTCCAATAATTACAGGCTGTATTGTTCCTTGTGATTAAGCCATTATCCCAGTGGTCGGCAAACTCATTAGTCAACAGAGCGGCAAACTGCGGCTCGTGAGCCGCATGTGGCTCGCAAGCCACAGTTTGCCGACCACTGGGCTATCCAATCTCTGCATTTTTAATTTAGTATATATTTCAATTTATTTCTAGTATCTTAATACTAGAAATTTTTAGTAGTTCATTTTTCCTCTTCTTGGTTTTTTTTTTTTTTAGTTATTTTTATTTCATTTTTCCCCTCTATTATTCTGGAAATCATAGTATTTCTATGATTTTAGTGCCTAATTTAGTGTTTCAAATGTCATATATTTAGTTAAATAATAAATGTAAAGTTAATGATTACCTCCACTCTCTGCTACCATCCCTCCATCTGTTATACATTTTTCTAGTGTTTTAATTATGTATTATTTTCTTTCTCCCATTATTTGATGTTATATTTTAATAATTTAGATTGATTCATATATTTTCTAGTTTCTTTGTATGTCTTAGAAATTCATTTTGGAAGCATTCTCTGGTTTCCTGAAACATTTGAATTAGAAATACCACTGGTGAAGGTCCATTGGGGCTTAGACTGAGGCCCCCATTTTTCTTTGTTCTTAAGAGTCTTAGCTCACACAGGGGTTTCAATTATAACTCTGCTTTGGGCTTGCTCTAAAGTTCTCATCTGCAAAACCTCCAAAGACATTCATCACCCACTTAACAATCTGTTTTCTATTCCTTTGCCTTTCTCATGAACTTAGGTTTGTATTTCAGTGTGTATTTCTTGTAATTTTCCCATCCTTTCTAGGCATTTGAGAGTGAAAGGATTTTCAGAAACATCATCTACCACATTGCTGGAAATAGTTTATAATATGTTACTATTTTCTTGACATCTTAAAATTTCCTCACTTAAAGGGTAATGTTTATAATGAAAATAATACCTAAGAACATATTGTAGATATAAAAAGCAACTGTGTCCCTGGAGAATTTCTCCCAAGTTAGAGGGCAAATGCCAGGACAGGGCAAAGAGAACTGGATCTTGGACTAACAGTGAAATGTAAGGTACTTGCGAAAAAAGCAGTCAGGGGCAGTGATGGAGAAGATGAAGGGAGCTCAGGACCATAAAATTGGGAAGAAAAGTGCTCTAGCAGAGAAAGGGCCATTCTTGTGAGGAGGAATGGAAGCTGGAGAAAGGAAAAATAATGTGAAAGGTAAAGGCAGATTCCAGCCAAGATGAAGAGATTCTGGGATCTCAGGATGTTGGAATGTAAGGAAGGAGAATGGATGGGCCTATGGTTAAGGGAGTAGTTAGTGATCATAAAGAGCATCCTGTTATCGGAGTGCCCATGCCAGGACAGTGTGTAGGCTGCCAGCCTACCCTGAGAGGCTGCTTTCCACTCAGATACCAATCCTTAGTCCAGTCAGCTATGGCCAAGGCCACAAGATAGCACTACATCAAACTGAACGGGAGAAAATGCCTGTGGCTCTTTTTATTCAAATGGGAGCAATGTAACTGGGAGGCATGTCCAATACAGGTTGCTGACAAGCAAAAAACAAAACAAAATAAACCTTCACATTCCACGATTGATAGACAATAATTTCAACACCCTAGAAGAATTATCACTACACCACAAGTAATTAAAATTTCATGGACAGTATGGTACTAGGGCTATCATAATAATGCTAATAGTTACTATTTATTTTACAATTGAATATATTTTACAAATATGATTTTCAATTCAAGTAGGAGTTTCTCTTTATTATTCAGATGAGATATCTGAGATTTTACAAACATCTGGAGCCACAAATAGAACATGATGATGCTGTCACTTAAATCTAGGTCTCTCTTCGCTTAAAGCTCATAGGCTTTTTGTTGTTACTTTTGTTTTTGATTCTGCAAACTTGCCTATTTTTAAAGACTAGTAATATAGTTAAACAGCAAAATAGAAAAGGTAATTTTGACGTTGGAAATAGTTTAAATGTTAAAATCTGTGAAACCCAGTTTCCCAAGGAATTTTAAGTAATCTTCCCCATCTGAAACTTGGTGTGTGCCCCAGGGAAGTACAGAAAGGAAACAGTAGGCATAGTTTCCCTGCGCTGTCCATCAGCCAAATTGATAAGAAATAAATAAGACAAACTGTTAGATACTACAAGCTGGCTCCAGAGAGAATTTGTGAAATAGTCCCTCTGGCGTTCAGGTGAAATCATGTCTTTCTCTGTGAAGTCTGACTGATTTGACATCAACTGTTATCATAAAACTCTTGCCTTCCTGAGTGAACATGCTCTGAGATCATTTTTCAGATTTTCAAAAATCTCTTTTATTATGTGTAGAGTAATTATTTTTTGGTTTATATTTTATAATTCCATGTTATATTTTCTTGTTTACATTTTTAAATTATACTTCCTACAAAATTTGGCACATTGCTGGACATACAGCTAGTGCTCAATAAGCATTATAATGTAAGCAATGATTATAATGATTAAATTAATTAGTTTTATATCAAACAAAATTTACTTTCGCAACTAATTATTCTTACACCATTAACTTGAAGCACATAAATTCTATCAATTTTTAAATTCAATCTAACAAATGAAAGAAAATGGGTTATGTCCCAAGCTGTCTTTTTTCCAAGGTGTAATGCCCTGTACTTCTTCTCTGATGCTTGGTCAACCACCTTGGAAAGAAGAATAAATTCAAGCGTTAATACTGAGTCCTGCACCACTCTGAGATATTCCTGTGGGAAATAGTACCTATTTCTTTGAAGCCCTAACTCTGCAATGAGTAGTGCAGAGAAATTTGTGAATGTAAATTAGTTTTTTGTACCCAGTTGTTTTTCATATGTTCAAGAAAGTACCCAAGAAAACCTCTCCCTCAAAATTCCTGACTAGTGTGAGAGATCACCCAGCCTTCATTGGAACCAAAGCTGAGCCAAGTCTAGGCTGCCCAGAGCCATTCATCAGATGTGTCCAGTATGGTGCAGTAGTAAAAACAGCAGCAACTTGATACTCAATCCTAGGTAGGACCTAACGGAGTGGAGAGAAACTTGGAAAGGGAGACTCGAAGCTGATGGGAGTGGCGGGTCGAAATAGATGTATAAATTTATGACTGGAGTAGGCACATATAAAGAGGTGTTATATTACAACTGAAGATGATAGTGAGGAAGTGACAGTATCCAGACTCAAGAATTCTCTGAAGAGGTATGATTAAAGTGCCTTAGGAAAGATCATTCTTATGGGCAAAGTTCTCCATAGTATTTGGTTACTTCTTGAATTCTGCATTTTCTTCTTGGCCTCCTTTAGAGGGGTATGCAGTTAATTGACATTCTGGTAGTTGGCACTAGTCAGAGTTAATGGAAATGTACCCTTTGGAACCATATATATATATATATATATATATATATATATATATATATATATATATGCATACACACACACACACATATATATGCCTAAGCAACTGTTCCACCGGTAGCTAAGACATGCACTGACCACCAGGGGGCAGACACTCAATGCACAGGCATGGAAACATGGTGAACAGACTGATGAATCTCAGAGGGAAGGGAGGAGCGGGGAGGGAAGGAAGAGATTAACCGAAGATCTTATATGCAGTGGGGTCCCTTGGCCTGGCCTGTGGGGATTGGGCTGAAACCGGCAGTCCGACATCCTCCGAGGGGTCCTGGATTGTCAGAAGGCACAGGCCAGGCCAAGGGACCCCACCAGTGCACGAATCCATGCACTGGGCCTCTAGTGTAATTATATGAAACTATAATCATTGATCAAATAACTGCAATGGGGTTGACCCTCATTTTTAAAACACTGTCAATCAATATTTCCTTCTAAAATTTTTAACTAAATATTTTATTTAAAATGTTTTTATGTTTTATTTTTATGCCCAAAATATTTTTATGTTTCTGTGTACAAATTATTTATTTGATTGCATCTGTACTGGCCTTGGATCATATAAGAATTCTTTTAAACAACATTTTTTTTTTGAGGAAAAAATGTATCTTGTTTATTCGCAAAATCATTTTAATATAACTTCTTAAATCAACTCTCTACCCCTCCCCCCCTAAGAATGGTAATCTCTTATTATACAGAGATTTCCCTTTTTGTTGTTCAGGATTTTTATTTGTCAAGATTGCAGAACATTTCACTGCTGTGATTAAATATCCATATAAATTTTTTTGAACCTTCCTACCTCGTTTTGAATAAATGTTCATAATATAAGTATTATAGGAGACATTTTTCTCTACTTTTAAGCTTCTCTATAACCTAAAGAACATTGTACAACATTTCACAATAGTATTGCCCTCCCACCTTTCTGAACTCAGCCCACACCAATTTTTCTTTCTACTTAAATACTCATTATATATATGACCACAAATATGTTACATGATCCCAAGATAAAACTTTGTTTTATCATTTCTAATCATATTAGTATTTATTTCAGCCTATTAAATGGTATCGCTGTGAAAATATGTTACATTATATCATGATGTGTTTTGTAGATCAAGTCAAGAAATAAAAAATTGATATGGTGGCAAGGGTTGTGTAAGCCAATGTTTGAAAGTATTTTGAGACAGCATAAAATTAAGAGGGTCATTTCAGATATATCAAGCCAGACTAGGTGAATAAGTGCTACAGATGCAACATTGATCTGAAAGGTTCAAAGTATCCTAACATCCTTGGCTCCCCACTTCCCTGCCCTACCTCTCTCCAACTCAGAAGCATACATTAACTTTGGCAGGTACAGAGGATTTTTTGTTTATTTTTCCTACTGACCTTCCATGGTTCCTGAAATTCTCAACCATAATTTATTCATTTGGGAGAAAAGTATAGTAATATAATTCAAATAAACTAGTACAGACTGGGAACATAGACAATTAAATTTTTATAGAAAAGAACAACAAAAAGAAAAGTCTCAGCCTAGAGCATGTGGATTTGAGGGGCGAAAATTGAAAAATGAAATGAAGTTTGGTGGAGGAGATGGAGCATCAGGGGACAAGGGAGGAAAAGGGAAATGCAATTTTTTGCCTTGTTAGCAGTCTTTCCTGGACTCATTAAGCCTCAGTTAGCAAAGATATGTCTGCTCGTTGGAATCCCAAAGGAAAACTAGAACAGATACTATTTTAATTTTTTAAACCTTGTCATGTGGAAAATTCAGTGTCCATTTTTAACAAATTTTTTTCCTCTGCAATGTATAAAAACGTGCTGGGTTCATTTAAATAGTTAATAGTAAATAGTATTAACTGAAAATAAATAGTAACTATTTACAAAATTGGGCAGTAACATTTACCTACCATAGATAGTATGGTTGCATTTCTTTGTACTCTCTTTTGAAAAGTTTATAGCTTCTTCTGTTATACTGTTTTAAGCTACATTTAGTAAATATTTGGGGGCAGTGATGTGATCTTAAAGGATGCCTAGCTGAAGGACTATGCTCAACTAGCTTGGCCCCTAAAAATGTGCCTGGATTATTTCAAAATAAATTAGATTTAGAGTTTCGATTATGCTGACCTGTAATTTATGGATGCATATATGTTTTTACTTTGTAAATATAGTTCATTTACCCCTAAAATGCAAGGCAGACGGATGGGGACTTCAGGAAGAGCCATCACGAAGAGCACCAGTGTGAGTGGAGAGATGTACACACTGGAACATAATGATGGCAGCCAGTCGGACACGGCCGTAGGGACCATGGGAGCAGGTGGGAAGAAACGGAGGTCCAGTCTGAGCGCCAAGGTGGTCGCCATAGTGTCTCGACGGAGTAGAAGCACATCCCAACTAAGCCAAACAGGTGAGTGAAGTGAATGCAACTTAAACATCTCAAGGTCTTGCTGGAGAGACCAGAGTGAATCTTCATGCTGTGGATTGTGATGAGATCGTAGAGTGTAGTGATTCTTCTTTACAAAGGAAGTTTCTTTTTCTGTCTCTGGAAATATGTTACGTGTATGGATTTTGTTTGTTTTTTCTATACAGTTGTCTAACCAAGTATAATTGTCAACCTGTCATGTGGTCAGATATGTTTCTTTAAATTAAAAGAAAATTAAAGTCATGTTTATAAATATGCAAGGAAATGCAAAGAAGTGTTTAAATCCAAATTGATTTATATGCAAGAAAAGCAACAGGATTTTCCTTTTCAAAATGTTCCGCAATACAGTTACTTATAACTTAGGCCCTATCTATATTTTTATAGAAAAGAAGGTCAGTTGTGCAACTTGAATTATAGTTTTTATGGCACTATATGAACATAAAAATTGAACTGTAATTGTTAAATTTTCAATGCAAGTAAAAACCCTGCAGTTATCTTTCCTTTAGAAAAATGGGTCAGTGGATTTGTGCAAAGAATAATGTTTTAATACAAATTGAGTTTCAAATATTCTACTGCTTATAAGTCTTAAAAGCTTTATGTCCTCAAGGTATTTAGGAAAAAAGCAAACAGGAAGATGGTTATTTCTCTATTATAAAATAGAAAAAACTGCCTAAGATTATATAACATTTGGTTAGACATACTAACAATCCATTACTATGCTCAGTACTATGGAAAACAAAAGGTAAGAGAAATATTGAACTGATTTCAATTGTCAGCACCTGTCTCTCCTGTTATAAACATTGGTACCATTTTTTGTTCCTTAACAGCAAAAGTGTTGTCCACAAAGTTTACTTATACGAAAAAAAATTTCATGAAATCTTTTTTGTGGTTGACTTGGCATCCTGGAAAGTATCTGTTTAAAATTATGCATGCTACTGGACAGATTCACACATAAATTAGAGATAGGAAAGTCTGAGTCATTCAAAAATTGAACTAATAATACAGCCACTTATCTAAACAGGTTTGTCTTTCTGAAAACCATAGGTTTAGACAAAGCTAGATTAGCTAGCATCTCTGTGATAGACCTGCCTCTGTGTCAGCTCACTAAAATGAGCTAACTGTTTATTTTGAAGGAGAATCATTTATCTTCTTTAGGGTCAGGTTTCTTCCTTAGGAGTAGGAGCCATTCTTCCTTGTTTTGCTTTCTTTGCATTCTATTTTATGGTGGTGCTTCTTGGTTGATAGTGTTGATGTAATGATGCTTTACAGTGTGGACTGTGGATAAGCCTTTTACCACCAGATTTCCAAATCCTCCATCATGTATATGAAATGGAAATGTTCTGTGGTCATTTTAGGAAACCATGTTTCCTGTGTGAGAAGCTGCAACTTTCCACAGTCTTTCTCTTTTTATTCTTCTTCTGTAATTAGTTCTCCCTCTATCCATTACTAGTTGAGTACCATTATATTTTCTTAGAATAAAACACAGCAGTAAGTTTAGATAGGAATCATACCCGTGGCACAGCTTTTAAGTAACAAGTTCAAAGGATCACCATGGAAACAGCCCTTTTGCTTTATGAATTTAAATTTTACTCCAGCTACGTTCATTGTTGAATTGCAAATATCTAACTTCCCAAAAGTTGTATTGTTAGTAACTTGCCTGTAATACGCTGCCATAGGAGACTGAGTTGCAATATATGGGAGCACAAAGGACATTGGATTACAAAGCCACAATAACAAAACAGTTCTGTTCCAAAGTGACTCAGTGAGTGAACTTTGACTTTATCTTTATAGGACTCTTTTCCTTTTTATTATTATATGAGAGGCCCAGTGCATGAAATTGTGCACTTGGGAGGGGGGTTTCCCAGCCTCATCTGTGCCCTCTCACAGTGCGGGAGCCCCCCGATCGATCTCCCCAAAGAGATAGGCCCCACCCACCCATTTGGGACTCCTAGATGGATTGCCCCAAAGAGGTAGGCCAGAGCTGGGGGACCCCACGCCGAGGGACCCCCAGCCTTGCTGCGCAGAGCCAGAGCCGCCGGGACCCGCCCATGGTGGTGGATTGTTACAGCGTGAGGGTGTCACGGCGTGAAGGCGTGAGGGTGTGTCAGCCACATAGGCTTTTATTAGTATAGATGAGTTTGCTAATATAATGGGTGGGTTGGGTTCATGTCCTCCTGTGAATTCTCCACATAATAAAATTTCATGTTTCTCTTCCTACATCGTAATGCTCCCTTTTATTTGATAACCTGTTCTCATTCTTGATGCTTCTAAAGTAAATGACAAGTGATGGCAAAATTCAATTATCGTTTTAATATTTGTTTCAATGAATGACCTGGTTTTTCCCCTCTTCTATCTTCTACAAGTGATTTTTTTTCCTCTGTCAATGATTCTATTTCCTCTGTCCACTGAAGATTCAGTGACATGTAGAATTTCTCATTCTAAGAAATCTTATTTTCTATTGCTTCAGCTTCTGCAAATGACCATCAGATCTATATTTTTAGATTCCTCTTCACCCAAGAAATATTCCCTCATCGAAATATCCTATAGGAAAGCTCCTCTTGGGTCCCCACTGTAAACATGCTCAGCATTTCCACACATCTGAACACTCAGCTCTTCCTTTCAGCAGCACCACCGTTTAATGGCTACAAACCCTTAGAACCTTTTCTTAAATCTTTTTCTTAAACTCTGTCTTCCCCAGGTCCATCATCCCAGAAAAACAAACTACCTATTTTTTTATTCAATTTTAAGAAACATTAGACAAGTTGATTTAAATACCCTTGTTGTGAAATAAAACTATTCATTCCAAACTGGTGAGGCTTTTCAGGAGGCCCTCCAAGAGCACAGATGAGACATGTTTTCTAATAGTGTCCACTGATCAAAGATTCGGAGGAGGAAAACAGCATTACACATACAGGGTGGGGCAAAAGTAGGTTTGTAGTTGTTCTTATGGAACATAATACAATAACGAATAAATAATAATACAAAGATAAACTGCATTTCATGTACTTACAACTATAAGCCTACTTTTGCCACACCCTCTATATTAATACAAAGTCTGTATTCTATGGAATAGAATGTATATATCATGTTTAATTTAAATGTTTAATTATGTTTAATATAAAAGAACAACTTTGCTTAAGGGCTTCTAGTATAGTGAGCCTCTTTGGGATCCACCTTGTCACCCTGGGTTACAGATTCTCTCTCCTCTACCATACAGATAACAGATAATCAGGAAATAGTAAAGCCGTTGGAAATGAAGTTTAACCAGCTCTTTTTAAATAAGAGATTTTAAGACACAGTTGTTCTTTTTTTGTTTTATAGCCACAGGATTGCTTGAAGGAGTATATTTGAGACTTTGTTCAAAATCAACTAAAGTATAATTAACAAATTGAAGAGCATAGTACACACACACACACACACACAGTTTACTAGGCTCTTTAATTTTATATATATATACATACATATATATGTATGTATATATATATAAATGTATTAATATATATAAATGTATATATATATGTATGTATATATATGTATGTATGTATATATGTGTGTGTGTGTTCTTATAGAATATTTCAATTATAAATAATATGAATATTTAAAATCACCTTTACCACACTTTTTACTCATAATGAAAGTAGGAATACTTTTTTTAAAAAATTTTAACTAGGAGAATGACATAAACAGACAAGTTTCAAAACAATGACTCTCCTGCTACTACTGGTAAATGCCTTCAAGCAATCAAGCACATGGCTAAACACATGTTCAGTAAACAGTAGCTGAATTAGATTGAAAAGCAAAGTAGTTAAGAAAAGGGGAAGTGAAGAAAGAGCTCCTGATCCAGGAATATATTGTAATTGATGAAGTTCTGGGTAAATTTAGGGCTATGCTTTAGAATGTGAAGGAGATTGTACCTTATGTAGGTTTACTAAAGGCCACCCTGATGTACTATGAGGATTTAGTCCCTCACTCACACACTGACTATATGATATTCCTGCAGTAGTAATCTCCTCTCACTTGCAAATGAGGGCATTATTGAGAAGTGTATACAAATCTGTGATGAGTCATCACGAAACAAACCCTTGTAATTACCTACAAGTGTAAGGCAATTATGATAAGTATCATAGAATGGTAAGTATACATGAATAAATTTGAATCTGCCTGAATAAAACTAATAATAGGTTTACATTTCAAGAGCTTTCTCCATGCACTCTTAAGTTATATACATGCATGCGTGTGTACTTATAATTTCACTCCGTTATTGGTCACAACAAATCTATGAAGTACCATTATTATTATTCCCATTTTGAAGTTGAAGAAACTGAGGCATAGAGGGATTAGGTAACTTTACCAAGGTCCCATTGCAAGTGATAGGGCCAGAATTTAATTCCAGGATTCTTGGTGCCAGAGCCCATGCTCTTAACCACTGGGCTAAAAGGAGGAGTTTAAAATAAGCTTCAAAAAAACATTACTGCACAACCATGTTGTTAGTACACCATAGGCACCATGCCAGGCACTTGGCTAAGAGCTAGAAGCACTAAAATGGTTGAATTAGATATTACCCCTGCCCTCAAAGATATCACAATATAAGAAGACACATGACAAGTAAATATTTCATTTCAAAACGGGCAACTATCCAAACATCAAAGTGCTACAGAGGGAATCAAAGAAGAGTGCGATTCACTCTCACACATTCTTGAGAGGCTTCCTTGAAAAGGAGCATTAAAAAATAAACAGAGAAGGACTTCCCAGGACACAGGGAACAACACATTGACTAAATGTTGAAAATAAGTGTTTATTCCCCTGGGATATGGCAAGTCAATCCTAAAATCACTTGAAAGTCTTCAATTTTAATTGGATATCCTTTCTCAATACAAGACACGGGTCATCTCAGAATAGACTATATAAGCACTATACATGTGAGACTATGATTTCTGACTAAGACTTTTAGCTTTTATGAAGAAAACGTGTATATAACCCTAGATGGCCTTGCTCAGTGGTCAGAGCATTGGTCTGCACACAGAAAGGTTACAGGTTCAATTCCCAGTCGAGGGCACGAACCTGGGTTGCCGGTTCAAAGATTCAATCCCCCCTGTTGGGGTGCTTGTGGGATGCAGCCAATTGATGTGTCACTCTGCCATCAATGTTTCTCTCTCTTCCCTTTCCCCGCTCCCTTCCACTCTCACTAAAAATCAATGGGAAAAATATCCTCTTGTGAAGATTAACAACAACAAAATGAAAACATCTGTAAATGTAAATGATCAACATTTTTACTAGCTACTGCTTGATTTATTTCACCCTATATTATTGAATAACTGTATCTCCAGTACTATACCAGCCACAGTGGTTATTTCAGAATTAGTATTGTCATACCTAGTGGACGGAAATCACTCATAACTGAAATAAACAGGAACCAAAGAGCTAAATGAGGAAATATAAAGCAAATGCCAAACATAAAGTCCCCGTGCCGTTTATGTATGTTACCAAAAGAAGTAGGAAGAGCCCTGACTCGGTGGCTCCGTTGGTTGGAGCATGGTCCCACACGTCAAAGGCCTATGGATTTGATTTCCAGTCAAGGCACCTGCCTGGGTTGCGGGTTCCATCCCCGGTTGGGGCGTGCATGAGAGGCAACCAATCAGTGTTCCTCTTTCACATCTATGTGTTCTTTTTCTCTCTCTTCCATCCTCTCTCTAAAATCAATGAGTCTATCCCCTGGCAATCACCAAAGCAGTTGCCAGTGTCCATGATTTTTGTGGGGTTGGTTTTTTGTTTGTTTGTTTGTTGCTTTTTTGTTCAATTACCCCCCACCCAGGACCTCAATGCCCCATCCCCAACAACTGTCACCAGCTCTCTACCTCTCTCTCAGACCTATTGATATTACCTCTTCTCATGGCAATGAGCAGAGCTCTTTCTTATTCTCACTCAGAATATGGGTCTAAAAGACTCTTTTTTTGCCTTGGCAATTTATCTCAATGAAATTAAGTCACATGAATAAAACATTTCAGAAAATCCATAATAGAGTTAAAAACTACATGGAGTTCATTAGCCTCAAAGAAGATTTATAATATAGGCAAAAATACAAGTATTCCAAGAAGTTTTGGGAGATTTGTGGCTATTTGACTTCACCCTTGCTTAATAAGAGTTAATGAACTTCCAAAGCATACCACTAACTTCTCAAGATAAAAATCATAGATAGAAATAACAAAATTGCCCTGATTCCACTGTCAAGTAAAGAATACTGCACACTGATAAAACTATAACTGTAACACTCACCCAAAGGGATAATGCTTGAATAAGCTGATTTCAATGTACATCGGAACTGTTTTAAAATGCACATTTGGCAATAATCATGCCAAATACATTTTCAAGATATTAAATTTCCTCTGCTAATCTTTTATTTTCATTTTCTTCCCAGAAGTCATACAGACACAGCAAACCATAAAATAAATCAGCTTGGATCTCGTACTTCCTTTACCTTGGAAAATAAGTGTCTTACATTTTCCCTAGGACTTATTTTTTTCCTCCTGACAAGCAATTCAGTTTACCAAAACATTCTCTGTATTTTGAGTCCAGTGCTGCTTTGTGAGGAAACTCTGCCTTCCCTTGTCCCTTACAAAAGTAAGTGGTAGTTGCAGGGAAGGAAATCTAAGGTGGTCTCTGAATAGGAAAAGTGTTCTTGGCTCTGCTGATTATAATCAAAGCAAAAACTACGTGCCTCTCCAAAAGTTTCAGAAACTGAACACTACTGTGAATCACAACCTTGCTGAAGTCTAAATTCCTTCTCTGTGCCTCATTTATTTGATTCATTTAATAGCACAAGAAAAACATTCTGAGGAACGTAATGTTTCATGTTCTTTGTTTTCCTGAACACAAAATCATGGTGCCAGGAATGATTCTCAAGTCTGCAAAACCATCAAATGAATGTAAGCATGGGTTCCTTTATTTACTGGTGCTGTCTGGCTTAGGAATTCACTACTGTTAATAGAGATTCAATGCGGCTATAGTAACTCATCTTCTGAGAGATGCCCTAATAAGGATTAGTATTTTCAAACATACACCAGCTGCTCTAATTTTGTCCTTTTTCTTGTTCTGACCTATAAATTTTGAGTTTGGCTAATATGTAGATATACTTTTAGGTTGCTTTGGCAGGAAAAATATCTGAGTGAAATTAATTTTTATAATTAATTTGTATTTTAGGATTTGGATGAGGAAAAGACACTAACAATACTTATGTGCCTTCAAAGCACAGTACAATAAGTACTCAAATAATTATATGTGGTGATAATTATTGTTAACTGTACTAAGATAATTTTTAAACATGAGGTCAATTTCAGAATGGGTGTTATAAAATATTTTGGTTCACTCAAATGTAATAAGAAACTTCTCTGATTATTTTTACAGCAGATGACCAATTTCAGTGCATTCTCATTTCATGCAGAGTGGTTTTATATTGAGATATTTTTGTTGATTTACTGCAGTGATTTTCAGCCTTCTTCATCTCATGACACATATAAATTAATTACTAAAATTCTTCAGCACACCAAAATTTATATGTTTTGCCAGTCTGACAAAGAAAGGTATTGATTGATTTACAAAAAAGAATAATGATAATAGTAAATTACCTACCCATTTTGCTCCCAAGTGACATTTTTTTTTAATTAGGTTCCTATACTTGTATATGAGGATTTCTGGTTCCAAGAATTAACCAATCAGAAGCATTATTTTTAGGCAACATGACCAGTAAGATGCAATTATATTAAATGACCTATACATTCAGGGCACTGGCTGTTGTCATTTTTTATTTGACGACCTAAGGGAAAAGAGGTCAATGCCCATGACTAAATAGTCAATTATTTCATGTTTTAAAAATTCTTGCAGCACACTGGTTGAAAATCTGTGATTTATTTTACTTACATTTTTCAAATTTTTAAACCCAGAAAAGAAAAAAGAAGACATATAAAACTCCTAAAATATCACTAATTGCAAATCCACTGTGAAAAAAAATCACTGCATAATTAGCTGATATTTTATGCATTTGTTTTATTAATATTGATAAAACCATTAACAATAATAGCATATAAATGGCAAGTGGGTCAATGAATTTGCTTTGGAAGGAAGTGTAGAATATAAGGAAAGAGGATCTAGAAGACTCTTGATGAAAAACAAAAGTTAAGGACCCAGTTGAACCTCATTATTCTCAACTCTAAAATGGAAAAATAAATGATACCTACCTCAGAAGACTGATGTGAGGATTAAATGAACATTTATGTTAGTATATTAACAATGTACCTGGTATATAGAAAAGGTTCAGTGATAATAATAATTAGCAATTTTAATATTCTAAGGAACCAAAAAAAGAGTAGTAGGTGAAGAGAAGATATCACTGACATCATGAATCCAGCGAATATTTTTATCTGCTCATTAGATGTAAATTAGTTAATAGAATACAAATTCTTAAGATCTTACTCTTGAGTTCTTCTAATCACAGTGCTGTGGTTCTCATGGTTCCCTTGCCAAGTCCCTTTTTGAAGATCAGGTGAACCCATCAGGCCTGGCTCAGGAAATTGCACTTGGTCATGTATAGCATGTTGGGCCTACACTTGAATAGTGTTTGTGGGCTCGAAGTATGTTCATCCCAAATTAGGAATTATCTGCAGAAGACTGATCAGGTTTTCTTCTTTCCTCTGCCCTGTTACCTAGCCTTCTCTATATTAAGTCAGGGGCCAGCAAACTCTGGCTCAAAGCCTTTCTTTATGGGCTAAGGATGATTTCTATGATTTTTCAAATGGTTGGAAAAATCACAATAAGAATAATACTTTGTGGCACATGAAAATTACATAAAATTCAGTTTTGGTGTCTATACATACAGTTTTGTTGAAATAGAACCATGCTCATTCATTTATGTATTGTCCTGCTTTCATGTTACAAAGGCAGAGACCTTATGGTTCACAAGCCAAAAATATTTACTGTCTAGACCTTTAAAGGGAAAATTTCATGACTGTGTCTAGGCCAAGTACATGGTGCCTGCAGTGCAGAAAGCAGAAACATGAGCCAGCAATGGTCATTCTTATGGTTCCCTAACACATTCTCTGCTTCTCAAGAGTTAGGAATTAAATTATGCTACTACCATGACTTTTCATTTTTCCCCTTCTTGTTTACATTCCTACCATGCACCATATTATACCTCATTAGACACAATGATTCTTCAGAATGAAGGCTTATGCCCCCCAAAGATAAGATACCTGAGACCTGAGACCTTGCCCTAAAACTTGATCCCTGACTTAGCTGCTTCCATAAAGTAGCAAAAGCGCTTCCCTCAAACCTAATTTCCCAGTTGGGATCTTAAGGACTGTGTCTGTTATTTAAGTGGTAATCACTTAGCACAATACCACTGTTTAGGCACAGAGAGATTTTCTTGAATGAATGGAACTTTTTGAAAGATTTTATGCATTTTGTCTCATTTTTGCAAGACACTGCCTCAGTCCTCCTCACACTTCAATCTGAAGTTTGCCCATCCAGTGTCCCCAAACTTCTTGCTAAGGTCACAGAGATTCCATGGACATGAATTTAATTTGGATAACATTTAACTTATGCTTTAAGTTACATGTATTATGCAGATGTGAAACCAATAAGATGTGTATGATAGAAAAATATTGGTTAAAAATGTCTACATTTTTTTACATGAATAAACAATTCTTGTTTATTTTCCATCTCTCACATGTACAACTTCATTTCTGGCATTGATCCAGCTAGACCTACTTTCCTTGAGTTCACAGGACACTTAAAGCTTCCTTCTTTGCACCTTTACAGATGCTAAACCCTCCACCTGGCACGTCCTTCATCTGTCTTCTTGCCTGTCAAAGTTCTTTCCTTTGTTTAAGCCCTATCCAAATTCCAGCTTCCTGTCAGGGCCAACAGTGACTCTGAACTCCTGGGAAGACTTTCTTGGTTCTCATGCAATGCTGTTTAAGTGCTTCTCTAGCCCATAAATATCTGTAGAGTTCTTGTCACGAGACAAACTTCAAAGTTACTCAAGAGCAGTCATCAAGCAGCAGGTATTTTTTGGTCTTGCACAGCATAGTGCCTTCACTGCAGAAGAACCCTGATAGAAGTCTATTGGATGGGTGAGTAGGATGCTTGCTCATATAATTAATTGAATATATTGTGGTATTTCATTTAGTATTGTGACATGCTGTTCTTAGTGGGTAAATTTAAAAGGCAACTTTTCTTCTGAGTTCTTTTATTTTTAGGAAAGCAACACTTTTTTTTAACTTTTAACAGGTATAAATTATTTTTTATTACTTTCTACCTCCTTTTCCTTTTTTGCTTACATATAACTTCAAAAGCACGTAAACATCAATCTGTGTACATTTTACTGGATAATTCCACCTTTTTGCTTTTAAGTTTTAGACCTTCCTTCTGTAAACAACAATAGATAATTGTTATTTAAATGAATTGTTGTAGTAGTAACTTCTTTACCATTACAGAAAAAATTTAAAGTAACATGTTATTAGAAAATTACTAAAAGATAAAAATTCACTTTGATAATGATTAAGATATTACAGTTTCCAACACCCTCAGACATATATCAGTTCATTTAATAAAAGTCTTTCTATTAACTTTGTGGAAATACATAGGTAAGAAATACAAAACTATCCAGGTCTTTTGGAAATCTATATTTTGTTGGGGTAGAGATAGAGAATCCCTGTGCAAAATGGATCTAAATAGCTGACTTTGTAAGTCAGCTAGTGAATTCCTATGTTGAAAATAGAACTTCTGATGTCAGGCCAGTACATTGTGATACTTATTACAAGCTCATTTACGTTGTAAAGGATTCTTTTCTTACGACTAAAGAATGTGGCACACATGATTAGTTATGGTTTTAGTGAGGCTTAAAAAACTTACATTTTTGGACTAGAGGAGAACTAGCTGTCAACATACCAGATTCAAACTCAGTACTCTGGATGTTTTTGTAAATTACACATTTTATTAGCTATTGATTTAAAACTAAAAAAGCTTCTGACAATTCATCGAATAGTAAATAATCATATATTTAGGAAAGTTTTAAAAGAAAAAGGGTTTTAAATAAATAAATTTGTATTTTTAATAAATAACTAAATAAATTCATATTTTTAATAAACATATGGTTGCATTGAAACACTTTGCTATTATCTAGTGTAGTAGAAGCATGTTGATTGGAAAATATAAGCAAATCAATTAACATCTTAATTTAATATTTTGATCACTTTGAATTTAAAAGTATAAGAATCTTTGAACTGTCTATTTGCATTATAGAAACAACATAGAGGGAGGATCTAAAGAATAAAGTTTATTGATTAAAAATTCACAGGAAAATAAATTCAAGAGATAGTGAACTGAATGTAGATGATTCAACCTGCTTGCTTAAAAAATGCCAATTTCTATTTAAAACTTCTACTCGAGAAATTTATCCAAACAGTTATCCAGTTGTTTTTAAAAAGGAAAATTTAAAAAAAAGAAAGAAAGAGAAGATGTCTTTAAGAAAGAGTACATAAAATTTCATGGAGATTATGTGATCTTCAGCAAATCATTGACAAAGAAATACCAATTGATATACATATCAGAGACTTACTGATAAAAATGATGTGAATAGGAAAATTTTACCTTCAAAGTGAGAACTTACTTTTAGTTTAGTCTTTGGCTTTCTGTAATGCTTAATAATAATTATGTCTTCTCACAGTCCTTTCTTTATTGTCTCTTTTAAAGACTCAAACATTCTATTTTTGTAGAGAAAAACTATCCAGTTTAATAAATTATGCAGTTCATTTTGACAATCGAACCATATTCTGTATGCAGTTAACATGAAGGACAAAGGCTGAATTCAAATGTTTTAATGTGTTAAATGCATTCAGCAGGATGATAAAGCATTTTTTTTTCCAGAAAATGCATGAATTTGCTCTAAGTGCCATTGCGAGTATTGATTTTAATTTCCAACGGATATGTGGCCTGACGTATGGGTCCCTTGGTGAGAGCGCCTGCCTCAAAGTGGCTTTGTAATTGCTGAACTCTGTTGACCTCCTTCTGAGGCTGGTGCTGGAGGCGGAAGCCTGTCTCCTCAAGACCCCTGCCAGCGTTTGAGACTCAGTCAGCTCGTCCTAGATTCGCTGGCCCCAAGAGCACAATTTGACAATTTGGTGCACATCGTTTTACTCGCTAAAAGGCTTAGTGGCGTTATTCAAAGTAATACCAGTTGTGTATTCTTTTGTTCTGCTTTTATATTTTTATAGTTTTCACTGTTGCACAACCATTCGCAAGGCATCTGAGAAAAGCCTATATACCCTTTGGAACTCTGCACTGAGTGTTCTTCATGGGACACAAGAAATAGAAAGCATTTTCCTTGTCCTCCAGTTGTTTACAAGTTCATTTACTAAGCAGTATATCTGCAGTCAAAGGGCTACCCTACTTTCACTGAACATTACCATTTACAAAGCCTTCCATGTTTACCATCTCATCAGGGCCAACTTAATCAAAGCTTTTAAAATAAGACCCTGATTATATTAGGAAAGATTAGGGATGCATTGAGGAAGGATTCCTGAAAAAAAACAAATGTGTTTTAAAGTTACATATAAGTATGTGCTCTTTATCCTCGAAGTTTCTATAGAAGTTAATATGCTCTTAACTTTTCTTTCTTTCCACATGAGAATTAAATATAATGGAAAGAAGCATAAATATCTTGAATTTCACACCCATATCACCAAAACTTTTCATTTTCAAAAGAATCTGCTTTTGTAGTATACCATGCCAACATTGATTGTTCATTCTTAGTTACGTTCTGCTCACTTCCCCAAGGTAAAAATAAGTCATTATTTTTGTTTGAAGCTTTGCCTTTTTTTTCCACCTTTAATTCTTTAGGTCTGTAGTGCCTCACACGAGTGATTGTTTGCCACTGCTTTTATTCCCACTCAGCAGGGGCAGGTATGTTTATGTGATGCCAAATATTTCATTCATCCCACAGATACTTATCAAATGGCTATCAGTTGCTAATAAGAATGGCCAAACCCGTATAAAACACTTACGTGCATTTTCACATTTAATTCTCTCAATAATCCTGTGAGGTTGCTAAGAGTTTATTACATAGTCTGGTGATTCTCTCTGGATTTACAAGGGAAAAACAAAGGCTGAAAAAAGTTAAGTCACTTACTCAAAGTCACACAACTAGGGACAGGCAGAGATAATTTGAATATTTGAATGTTTGCGCTATGGACTGAATATTTGTATCTCCTTAAAATTCATATGTTGAAACTTAATGTCCAATGGGGTGGTATTGGGACGTGAGGCCTTTGGGAGGTGATTAAGTCATGAGGGTAGTGCCCTCATGAAGATCATTGTCCTTATAAAACAGACCCCAAAGAGCTAGCACCCCCTTTCTTCATGTGAGATTACTGCCAAAGACAGCTGCCTACAAGGAAGTGGGCCCTCTCACCAGACACCAGGTCTTTCAGTGCTGTGATCTTGGACTTCCCAGCCTTCAGAACTGTGAGAAATAAATGTTCATTGCTTATAGGGCATCTAATATATGGTATTTTTGTTAGAGCAGTATGAATAGACTAAGATAGTTATTGACTACTATACTACATGGTCTGGGTAGGATTAAAATCCAGTTAATTGTTAATTGAGTGTATAATTATTTATAAAAAAATATTCAGAATATCCAGTGTCAATGGTTAGCATTTGTCATTTCTATAGATGTTTATAAAACTAGAAAAGTATTTAATTTGGATTCCGTTTCCCTTTATAGGGAGAAAGCTATAAAATGTGTATCTACATAATTTCACATACTAAGATTAAGCTAAAGTACACCACTGCTTTTTCTCCTTCAGTTACATGCTTTACTTTGTTATTAGTCCTGTTTACCCATCAGGGAAGGGAAACAGAAAGAGCTAAAGTAACTTGCCAAGTTCACGCTCAAGAGGGCAGAGCTGGCAAATGGGCTACACCAGCTGTGCTCTTAAGTGGAGCATGTCCTTGAAGTGGACCAATGAAATACACTGTCAGCCAGCTGTCTGACTTGGGGGCCATGATATTGTAGCGATACCCCAACAATTTGATGAACTATTTGAGCTAATGCTAACTCAAAGTGTGCAAAGGCTCAAACACTGTAACATTTTAATACTTGTCGCTTTAATAAAAATGTGTTTGCTGAGCATCTGTGAGTTTAGTACATTCTGCTAGGTGTTTCTTGGGAAAGGGAGTGTAGGAAGACCGGGTCATGCCCCCAACTGCCCCCTTACTGGCCTGGTCACCCCTAACTGCCCCCCCCGCCAGCCTGGTCACCTCTTACTGCCCCCCCGCCAGCCTGGTCACCCTCAACTGCCCCCCTGCCAGTGTGGTTGCCCCCAACTGCCCCCCTCCCACCACCCTGGTCGCCCCTCATGGCCCCCCCTCTGGCCTGGCCATCTCAGACAACCTGCTGTTCAGTCGTTTGGACATCCTTCACTAACCCCCCTGCTGGCCTGGTTGCCCCACGCAGCCTGCTTGTTGAGTCGTTTGGTGGTCGTTCACTAACCCCGCCTGCCAGCCTGGTCGTGAGCAGCCATCTTGTGAGGGCATGAGGGTTAATTTACATATCACCTCTTTATTATATAGGATGGGATTTGTAGATTGGCAGTGTCATCTGGGAGCCTCTTTATCCTGGTTTCAAAGGCTGTCAGATTCCGAAACTGGCCCCAGAATTTCTGTTCATTGATCAGTTTTAAATTCTCCAGGCCTCTTCTGACTCTCCGAGTCCAGCTTCCTCTGTTCCATACCACACAGACCAGGGTATGAGGCTCAGCCAGTTATTTATTTGTATAACAAGACAAAATTAAAACTGGGCTCATGCCCAGCATTTATGTGTTAATCTACTGTGGTAAAAATTCTATTGGGAGCAAGGGGATTGGAGGAAAGGAGGTGATTGGGAAGGGGTCATATCACTAGACACACAGCATTTTGCCTTTTCTTCTCTCTCCTCTCTTACTCCTGCTCCTCCATTGTTTCTCCTAGATTCTGTCTATATCTATAAATAACAAGCATGTACATTTATATATCACTCTTCCAAGTTTCTTTAGCAATATTAACTTATTTAATCTATAAAACAAGCCTGTGAGGTAAGTTCTCTTATCTTTTTTCCTGTGTACCAGTGAGGAAACTCAAATAGAGATTAACAAACTATAACTTTAAATACTTTTGATTTAAGGGAGATGCTAATCTCCGTTGTTTCCCTTTTGTGCAGCCCTGACTTTCACACATCGTACATCGAGTTCCCCAAGCCACAGCTGTTGCCTGTCAGAGAACAATCCATTTTCAGCACTGTGGCCCCCTTCGCTGTAAAACACAGAAAAGTACCAAAACAATCCCGTTGTTTGTACAATTATATGAATATGTTCTTCTCTTTTACCCTCATAGAAGGGAGTAAAGAATAGGGAAAATAAAAGTGCTAATACTGATCATTAAAAATAGGCATCATTTCAACAAAATATAATTAAAGACTGCATCTGATGGGCAAGGTGGAGTAATGAAAGTGTTCGGGAGATCTTTACAGTTCTGCTGTGAGGATCATGATCTCAAAAACGTTTCAATGAGTCTTTTGCAAAGTAAGGCTATAAGTTTGTAGGAGAAATTGGAAGAAATATTTAGAAGTGGTAGCAGAGATTCCAGAATTTCTGATTAGCAAAGTCTGCGTTGGTAAATTCAAGAGAAGTTCTTTCCCAGCCAGCTTGGCTCAGTGGTTGAGCATGGACCTATGAACCAGAAGCATGGTTAGATTCCCAGTCAGGGCACATGCCCAGGTTGTGGGCTCAATCCCCAGTGTGGGGCATGCAGGAGGCAGCCGATCAACGATTCTCTCTCATCATTGATGTGTCTATCTCTCTCTCCCTCTCCCCACCTCTCTGAAATCAATTTTTTAAAAAAGAGAGAAGTTCTTATTTGCAAAATATTAAACTTAACTAGAGATTATGTAGGAACAAATAAAGAAGACATTTATTTAAACATCATTGAGATATGAACACAAAAGGTGGCCCATTAAGTTTGTCAGAGAGTAATAGGTTTCAAAATTCTCATGTTCTGATGAAAGGAAGATTTCAAGGGGAAAGATCAGGAGAGAATGTAATTAATAGACTGTGGTCCTTGAGAAGGCAGGGGGGAGAAGGATGCAGGGAAGAGGAGAGACCTTTTGCATTGTGACAGTAGAGAAGTAGGGAAAGGATAGATGTGGAAGTTTGGGGGCTCTGTATCTGGTACATCAGGTCCTAGCTAACTATCTGTGCACTACCTAAACTCTAGGATAGGTCTTCAAACATGACTGCTAACTGCCCTCAGAATGCCTAACAGAGCCCCAGCCACTAATATCGGATGAGACATCCTAAACCTCATAGGGCAGCTACAGTGTCTAAGAAGCCATGTAAGGGTCTTTCCCACCCCCATTTATTTGTGTTCTCTGAGCTTCATCTGCATTTTAAGTTCTGCATTAGAAAGTAATTTACCTTTGTTCTCAAATAGCACAGAGCCAGTTAGGAGCATCTCCAAAAGTCCCTTAATAGTGAGCATTTCAGGCAGAAGCATAAATAGCAAAGCTTATTAAATTAACAATGAGCACCCATGCAGTCACCAATACCTCTCAAGGACAAGAAATTAATTCACTATTATGTTCGACATGCATTTCTATAATTAATGTGTAAAATAACACAGGTTGCCTGCCCAGTTGACAAGGATTTTTCTTTGAGGGTTGTGTGAAATAAATAATGCTTATAAAACATAAATCACAAAGGCAAAGTGCTTCTCAAAGTTTTATTTCAAATATATGTTATTATGTGTCAAAGTGACTTTTTTCCCATGAGCATGTACATGAAAAATCATGAAAATGACCCACCATATAAAATATTTGTTTTACTCAACTTTCTAGAAGCATCCTGTATCCTTCTCTGTCAACCTTTATATGAGATTTTTAATGTGAAATAGTTCTTATAGATTTTTAACACAAGTTGCATAAAACGTATCACGTAGGTGTGTTTGCCTTCATTGGGATGACTGGGCTAAAGCAGAATAATTGACAAGTCAGAGTTTAGTTTGCCCACCAAGTTCCAATTTTATAGCCATCTCAAATTCCCAGGCAAAAAACTTTAGTTCTTACTTACTGAGTTGTTTTCTTACATTCCACCTCTCCCATCACCTTTAAAAGCAACCCTAAAAGCAACAAGTAGCACCTAGCTTTCCTAATATTTTAATTTTTGTCAAATAATGGGTTATCAAATAATCAATAATCACTGTAATGCTAATTTGAAGTTCCAGTTTATGTTGTATTTTATAACCTAGCTCCTAACCAGAGCACTGTGTCTTTTTCTGATTTATAAAATGGTCTATAAAGCATATCTTACTTATAAAATGGTCTTTATCTTGCTTATAAAGCAGTCTTGCTTATAAAATAAGTTATTAGCAACTGTCTTAAAGCACATATGGAAATGTTATTCATCAAATTCCTTATTTGTGAGGAAATACAGGAATGTTATGCAATGTATAAAGCTATAAATACGAAGTTATTATATATTAACTAGGGGCCCAGTGCACGAATTTGTGCACCTTGTAAGGAACTGTGGGCCGCGAGGCTGTGGTAGGCACAGGGGTGAGTCTCGGCCCATCCTCCACAATCCCACCTTGCCCCTCCTGCTGCAGCCCCTGTCCCCTGTCTACCGGCAGCCCTGCACCTGTTGCTGCTGCTCCCACACACTGACAGCGTGGAGCGACTGGAGCAGGCGCCAGCAGTGGGTGCGAGCAGGGCTGGTGCAGAGTGGCAGCTGCTGCCCCGATCGCTCCTCAGGAGCAGGGGCAGGTGGAGAAGCCCTCAGGGGTGATCAGGGCCGGCAGCTACTGCTCACACCCGCTGATGGTGCCAAGTGATCAGGACCGGCCCTGGGCACTGGCAGTGGGTGCGAGTGGCAGATCTGGTGCCGGCTGCGGGTACGAGCAGGGCTGGCGCTGGCAGTGGGTGCAAGCGGTGGATCCAGCACTGGCAGTGAGTGTGAGTGGGACTGACGCCGGCAGCAGGTGCCAGTGCCAGGCAGGACCGTGGTACACGGGAGCAGAGAATTTTCAGTAACCACCAGAGGCTCACCCCAATGATAGTGACCAGCTCCCTGCCTTGGTCTGGCACCCCCACTCACCTGCTTCACCATCCTGCCACGGCCAACACCCACCATGTTCCTCACACACCCTCTGGTGATCAGCGCATGCCATAGCGATCAATTATTCGGTTGTTCTGCCATTCGGTCTATTTGCATATTAGCCTTTTATTTTATAGGACTGAGGCCTGGTGAACAAATTTGTGCATGGGTGGGGTCCCTCTGGGTGGCCTGTAGGGATCAGGCCAAAACACGCAGTCCAACACCGCCTACAGCTCCTACCTGCCACTCCTGCTCTTCCAGGCCCCACTGTGCCTGCTGCAGGATCACACCCTATCAGTCCAGATCGGGGGAGGCTCACGCTGCCACAGCATCACTCGCCAGCCATGAGCCCTGCATCTGGCATCCTCCCAAGAAGAGTGGCCTGTGGAATCGGGCTGAAACCAGCTCTCTGACATCCCCTGAGGGTTCCTGGATTGCAAGAGAGTGCAGGCCAGGCTGAGGGACCCCACCGGTGTACAATCAGGCCAAGGAGGGACCGTGGGAGGGCTCCAGGGTGTGTCTGGCCCATCTCGCTCAGTCCCAATCAGTTAGACCCCAGCAGCAAGCTAACCTACCAGTCGGAGCATCTGCCTCCTGGTGGTCAGTGAATGTCATAGCAACTGGTCAACCAGTTGACTGTCTGACCCTGGTGATCAGTGCATGTCATAATGAGCGGTTGAGCAGCCTTAGCATGTCATTACATATTTATGCTTTGATTGGTTGTTCAGTTGTCCTGCCGTTTGGTCTATTTGCATATTACCCTTTTATTATATAGGATGTAATATCTATTAGACTGTTAGCTGTCAGATTCTGCCCTGGGTACTTTACATATATCATTCCTATTCTTACCACAAAACAAAGCAGTGTCCATTTCACATAAAAGGAAAGTTAAGATAAACAACTTACCAAAAATTGTATCAGTGGTAGTGATTGGATTTAAATGTAGGTTTGTACTGAGTCTTAATAAGGGGAGAATATGTATATGTGTGTGCATGTGTGTGCGTGTGTGTAAAAGTATCTAAAATTTGGGAAAAGAAGATGCTTTACTTTTGTCTATAGTTCCTTTAGCTATTTAATAAATCTTTGGCTAGATGGATTTTAATTATAAATGACTCTATTTCCTATAGGTGTGAACATAGTAATGTTAATGATAGATTATGTTTCCTGACATAGAAATCCTCTTTATAAATGGTAGTTTTTCCAAAATTATTTGGAAATCTATCATTATTCTCAGGTTTTGGATTATGAATCTTATGAATAAAAGAAAATTTTAGGGAGGTCTCTTTCATATAATAACAACTTTTGAGTAATCTCCTAGTATGGGGCAGTGTATCAGTTTCTTATTGCTGCTTTATCAATTTGCCACAAACTTAGTGACTTAAAACAACTGTGTTATTTTACAGTTCTTTAGGCCAGAAGTTCAAAGTAAGTCAAGGTATTGGCAGGGCTGGTGTTTCTTCTGGCCACGCTAGGGGAGAACCCATATCTTTGCCTTCCCATTTCCTGACTCATCCCTTGGCTCCTAGCCCTCCTCTATCCTCCAAACCAGCAGTAGCTTTCTCGTGTGGCATCACTCTTACTCTGACTTGTCTCTCTCTTCTCTTATAAGGAGCCTTGAGATTATACTGCATATCCTCCTCCCACCCCCCACTCATTATTCAGGATAATCTTACTTTAAAATCAGTTGATTAGCAAACTTAATTCTATCTGCAATCATAATTTCTTCCTTTTCATGTAACAGAGCATAAAGGTTCTAGACATTAGGATGTGAACATTTTGGGGTTAATTATTTTACTTACCACAAGCATATTTAGATTTTGTAAGGTCTGAAAATCATGGAAAGCCCCTCTGCAAGAATATGAACAAAGAAAATTACAAATATAAAATTAGACATTAAAGCACATCCTCATTATATAGTGAGGAAATATGACACAAAACACATTTTAAAAGACAAACTGTGTGAATATATTCCATTGAACACAACTAATGTTATCCTCAATTGTCTAGCAAATAAAACAGCTGCATGATAAATATGCCTTATTCAAAACTTTCATTTGTTTTGGCTAAATGAAAAATAATTTAGGTAGATTGCTTACCAAAATTATGTCTTCAACGTTTGGTTTCTAACCCACTCTTTATTTTTTATTTATGTCATATTTTCCCCACTAGTTCAGTTGCCCGATTCCTTGTGTTCTGGGAAATGTGACACAAGGAATATAGAATTTGGGATCAGAAGTGTGTGAACAAGTCTTTTCTTACCTTTTAGGCACTAGTATGTGCCAGGCACTGTGCTGGACTCAGAGGATACACTAATAAGCAGGGTAGACATGGGTCCTTGCCCTCATGGATCTTACAGTGTGACAAAAAGGCAGACATAGGAAAGCCATCTCAAGCATACAAAATGCTCTAAAGAGGTATAGGACCCTGTGAGAGTCCTACAGGGACCAGGGGCAGTGAGGTCTCTCCAGGACCTGAGAGATGAGGAAGTGATCTAGGCAGAGGGGAGCAGTGCAAGGGAAGGGAGAAGATCTCGGGCAAAAGAAATATTATGGACAAAGACATGCAATGGGAAAGCTGCTACTAGTTCTGAGAGGTAAAAGAGAGCCATAGTGTAGGGGGAAAGGGAGAGAGTAGTGTACGGATATTCTTGAGAGCAAGTTGGGGCCAAGTCCAATAGGGCCTTATGACTGAGCCTAAGATTTCGGTTTCATCTTAACCACAGTAGAATGCCCTTGAAGAGTGTTGAGCCAATATGTGAAAAGATCTGATTAGCAGATTTAAAGCTTTTCCTGATTGTTTTGGAGCATGGGGCTGGGAAGGGGGAGAAAGGAAAAAGTAAATTAGACATTACGACAGGAAACACATCACTGGGATATTTCTCTAATGATGGAGGTATAACATCATACCTTTAAAAGCAGTGGAGATGGATAGTCTCACAGGACTTTTCACTCAGTAGAGAGTTGGAGGCTCTACTGTGTGTGCACTTCCCACATGCTCTCTAGAAATTTGTCTTTTATAATTTACATCAAGTAAAACTTATGTCATTTTAATCTTTATGAAATACTAATTGCTTGACTAAGAAATTTTTTTCCACATTTCCCAAATATTGTCTAAACCACGTAGCCTCCAGCCTTGCAAAATAGAGTAAGCTTCTCTTTGGCAATTGTGTTGGTTGGGCTTCCCTAAAAGCAAACCCTAAGACAACGACTTAAGTACAGATGGTTATGGGAGAGCTAATCCTAGGGAAGCTGACTATATACTGTATCATCCAAACCAGAATATCTTTGAGAGTAAAAATATGCTCAACTAACAGACATAAACCAGGATTTACCTGAGTTAACCAAGAATTATGATCCCCCTACTGCCTTTTCCCTTTTCATGCTCCTGACACAGCACTGGAGGGCAGACAGGGAAAAGCAGGATGCTGGACACGGTCCTCAGCACCCTTTGGGAAGTAAGGAGGAACCACCGAAAACAACACTGTCGTGGTAAAGGGTTCTGTTGCTGCCATTTTCCCTTCCACAAAGTGGCATATCATTCAAAGAGCTTGAAGAGTACGTAGGTTTCAGAGGACATGGGTCTTAGTTGGAATTTGCTTGTGTGTGTGTGTGTGTGTGTGTGTGTGTGTGTGTGTGTGTGTGTGTGTTTTGTGGGGGAGGGATGTTTTGGCTGGTGGTGAAAGTTTTACCACATCCTGACTGCCATTAACTCTTGAGCTCCAGTTCTTATACTTGTAAAATATATCAATACCAATACCCATAAAATATGATGAGGGTGAATGGAAATGTGTGTAAAGCACTGAGCATAGGGCTTGGCACATAAGACGTGCTCAACAAAAGCTTTCTTTTCCCATGCAGGCAAGAGGGTGGGGTGAGAGGGTGCCAGGAAAGCAGCTGTCAACGATGAGGGCTTAATCAGTGCACTTTGAAAGTGATCATTTTGGCAGCTTATGTGTGTCACACATGTCTCACACGTGCCAAGTGGGTAAAATGCAAGAAATCACTGTGGGACCTTCGTCCTCTTGCCCATGAGAAAACCCTTTGGTAGGTTGACCCTAGAAATCATGTGTTAGCCCTAAGCTTTACTTCTCTAATAGTTCTTACATAACTAGGGAAGCCATATAGCATTTAATAAAGTAAGCAACATATTTTTATCTCATTTAAATGGCTTCATTATGTAGCTTATTTAAAATTGTGTCCTGTGTCTCCATATTCAAATTGTGGCTATTCGGCAGTTTTCAAATTTATGAGATGATATATAGCAAATTGCTGTGTGATTTTTCACTTCATGGTCTTAGAATAAGCTCCAGAAAAAAACACTCTTGACAGAAGCAATTTAATCACAGTGTGTGTACGTGAGAGAGAGGAGGGAGGAAGAGGGAGAAGGAGAAAGAGAAGTATAGGGAGGCAGAGAGGAACAGGGAGAGAGGGAAAGAAAACAAGGGAGGGAGGGAAGGAGGGAGAGAGAGAGAGAGAAAGAGTTCGCAGAGCTCCCTCCAATATTCCACCAGAGACAGCGCAAGTTACTTAAACCAGGTCAGAGCTCCTTCGGCTCTCAGTCTTCCCCTGGGAACAACTTAATGCTGATTCTTAATTGTTTCAAGATAAACAAGGTAAGTCTGTGTTACATTTCTGAATTTCCTAAGTCCTAACAGGAGTCTGTTAGTTGATTTAGAACTTTTCATAAAACTAAAACCAAAAGCCTAATTTCTGTTTGTCTGAAACTCTCAAGGATGTCTTAACAGTTTTCAAAGGTTGTGTTAGTTTAAGATTACTATCAACTGAATCAAAAATAAAGATGTAAAAATTGTTATTCAGTGTTATATAAGGGTGTTGCTACTGTAGGTATATTTATAAAATTATAGTGTGTAAATATGATTAACTTTAAACCTATACTTAGAGGATTTTAATGCTGAATTTGAAATTGAACAGTACTACAACTCATTGGTACCAAAACACACATCACAAAGTTATATTTTCCTCTAAAGCAATTTCATTTGTATTTACAATTGTGTCAACTATGTTGCATATCATATAGCCCTTTCACACTCAAGTAAATGCAAATATTTTTATGGACATTAATTTTGGAAAATCAGAAATATATTTACTTTGCATTTTGAAATTATAAATCATATTTCCTATTTGGGCTACAAATATTTTCCTTTCCTTTTGTTATGTTCAGTCAAGGACCACAAAAGTGTAACATTTTTGTGTGAATAATCTATGATGACTCATATCAACTGTGTTAAGACAGTTTATACTTTTTGCTAAGACTATCTGCTTATGAAGACCTTTCCCAGCAGTATTTTGGAGAAAACAATTAAAATTCTCAAGTAAGAACTATGTTTTAATTACCTTTAGATCGGAAAAAAAATACATGTTAAGAATGTAATTTCAAAATCAGACTTTATTTTAATGCTTTCCCATAAATTATGAAAAGAAGTATAATCTGGTAATTATCTTAATTTTTTTCTTATTCACTTGTGCTGATGTCAACAGAGTCTGGCTGGGATTGCAAGTATTGTCATCACTAGAGTTTGTGCCAGAGCCATTCTGAGAACGCTTTGGAAAAGGACAATCTTATATATATTCAAAAACAGTATTCTCCAAAGACTAAGCATATAATCAGATAAAACCAAGATTTATCAGTAACTCCTTTTCTTGCTTTTTTCTTAAAAACAAACAAGAAAACAGCAACTCCAAATTAACATCTGGTGGAGAACATTTGAAGTGCTGTATGCATTATCGAAGAAGAGTCTCCCACATATTGCTTATGGGTCTTATTTTACAGTTTTCATTTATAATTTGAGTATTACTTGTATGGAATTAATTTCTAATTTAGTATCAATTAACACTTGACATTTAACTTAAGAAGCAAAGCTTACCCATGGGAAGAAGGTATAAATACACTTTGAGTGTAATATATTTTTGATTTATATCTTTCCCTCCCCTAGTTCCTAACTTAAGTCATTTGTCTTAAAAAGCATCTTAACATCTGTTTGGTTTTATGCCATCATGTGAACCAATGGAGTGAAATGTCCTCTTGTTTCTTATCTATGCTCATTGTTAATGGGCAGCTAGAAATTATTTTTCTACCAAAGTAAAAAAGTTTCTTTTTCCTCTCTCCCACTTTAAAGTTGGTATAGTACCAACAGTACAGAGTCAGTGTGGTCTGGTATATTGTTTTTACCCAATTGACCAATTAATAGAAAGTACTTTGGGCTTCTATGAAGATGTATATAGTGAATCCTCTAAGCTTTAAGTTCCTGAGCAGTCAGCAACTCTTGATAAACATTTGCTGAGCCCTACTCTTCCGCAAAGTCCTCGACAGGGAGAGACATAAAAACATACTCAGATGAAAAATCACACATAGCCCAAGCTGGTTCAGCTCAGTGGATACAGTGTAGGCCCAAGGACTGAAGAGTCCTGCATTCGATTCTGGTCGAGGGATATGTACCTCGGTTGCAGGCTCGATCCTTGGCCCTGCTTGGGGTACATGCAGGAGACAACCAGTTGATGTGTCTCCCTCACATCAATATTTCTCTCTGTCTCTCCCTATTCCTTCCACTCTTTCTAAAATTCAATGGAAAAATATTCTTGGTGAGGATCAAAACAACAAAAATCCCATATAAATAAAATATTTTATTAAAGGGTTGTCACATTAATCTAAGTGTTTTCATAGAGCAGTTCATAGTCAATTATCAATTTGTTTCTAGGGAAATATAGAAGTTTAGAGAGCAAAATCACTGCAGCTTAGGCTGGTCAGACTAGATTGTAAGTGGAGTAGCTTTGAGGTGGTCTTAAAGGACTAGTAGGGAAAAGACAGGAAGCACATCTGCAGTATGTGGAATGGTATAAGGAAAAGCTTGGAGGTAGACAGTGTCAACTCATGAAGAGGGAGCAGGGTCTAACCAGTGTGGCTGGAGTGGAAGGTTGCTCTCAGGGAGTAGGGAGGTACATGGGGCAGAGTTAGTGGGAGTAAAATCAGGGAACCCTGTCAGTGACATGCAAGGCTGTGGGAGAGCTAGGGAGAGACCAACATCTTTATGAAATTTAATCTGTTGTGCTTGTACAAGCCCAATTAGAATGACGAGAATCTCCACATGGGCAGACCAATTAAAGCCAGAAAGAAGGAATAGGTAGAGGAGATAAGGCATTAATTATAACAATGGTGACCATACTTGGTCATGGAAAAATGCAAATTTCTTTAACAGAAATGGGAAATGAGTAGAGAAGGCCAGTGGGTCTGTAACTTCTACCAGCCAGGCTTCAACCAACGAAGCAGAATCTGTTGGAGAAATATATTTAGATATTTATTGTAAGGAATCAATCAGCTTACATGGTTGTGGGGCCTGGCTTCTCATGTCTGAATCTGTAGGGCAGGCCGCAAGGAAGGGCCAGCTGGAGCACTCAGGCACTGGCCGAAGCTGCAGAACGTGGGCAGGATGTCTTCATCAGGGAAACGGCCCTTCTGCTATTAGAGTCTTTCCACGGATTGAACTAGGCCCATCCCGATCATCTGAAATTGTCTCTCGTTTAAAGCCAACTGGTTATGAACTCTAATCAAACCTACAAAATACCTTCATAGCAGCAGCTAGATTTGTGTTTGATTAACTGGGAACTGTAGCCTAGTCAAGTTAATACATCATAAAACCATCAAAAACTTCCAAAGTGCTATAAACTTCAAAGTGCTACTACAGTGGTCGGCAAACTCATTAGTCAACAGAGCGGCAAACCGTGGCTCACGAGCTAGTAGGATATCTGACATGAAAATGGCCAGAATTATACAAGAAATTGGGAATTAAAACTCTGTAAAGTAATGGATATGGGAGATTCCTCAATGGGAGTTATCCACATAGAAGTAGCATCCATAGCAGTCAAGAGAGTTGTATGCATGCGTATAAGCATAACCAATGGCCGCAAGACACTGGGTGGGGGCGGGGAGGGCATGTGCCAGGGGGTAGGGGAGGCCAGGGAAGGTCAATGGGAAAAAAAAGGAGACATATGTACTACTATTTGTAATATTTAAACAAGAAAATAAAATTTTAAAAAATGAGTCAGTCATAACGAGTATCAATAACTTTTCCAAAAATTATAAACACACCTATAATGTTTCTGGTAAGGTTTAGGTGTCTTTCAGATATATTTATTACTGGATCTGTGCATTTACTGTAACTAATAATAGATATAATAAAATGATTACAACATTTAAAAAGAGAAAGAGAGAGAGAGTTAGGAAGATCCTCAGAGGAGGCTGCAAACTTCTACGTCAAAAATGAATTCCGGGGAGAAATATTAAGGGACAGTATAAAGAAAAGTAACTAAAAGATAAAGAAAAGAAGATTAGCCTTGCTGGTGTGACTCAGTGGTTGAGCATTGACCTATGAACCCAGGAGGTCACGGTTCAATTGCCAGTCAGGGTACACGCCCGGGTTGTGGGCTCTATCCCTGGTGTGGGTGTGCAGGAGGCAGCAGATCAATGATTCTCTCTCATCATTGAGTGTCTGTCTCTCTCTCCCTCTCCCTTCCTCTCTGAAATCAATAAAAATATGTTTTTAAAAGATAAAAGAGCTAAGAGAACCCTTGGCTGTCCATCTCTTTGCAATACTTTCTCACTAGTTTACCAAGATTGCTGAGGGAGCAGACACATAGCTGTGGATCCCCTGCTTCCCTCCTGAACCAAGAGATCCCAATAGAATCTGCACTGTACAAAAGCCAATGTTTTTATTGTGAACTTGTAGTGTGCAATTTAAATAAGATTGCAGGTAGTTTAGATATAAAGAATGAGATATATATTGCAGATAATAAGAAATCAGAGGCACAACTCCTCTGATTACTGAAGGGAGGGGCCTTCTGGGGACCTTTGCCCCACAGTCTTGGATGCTCTTTCCCTTTCTCATCTGTCTAGCAAAAGTTTATTTATCCTTTCCGGTACATCTCTAGTACCTCCTCCTCTGTGGGAAGTTCCTTAACTCACCCAACAGAGATGTTAACTACATCCTATGTCCCATCACTCACCCAGCCATATTTTATTCTTCTTACCCCACTGAAATAGAATTGCTTATATGTTTTCCTCACCAGGCTATACACTCCTTTCAGTTTTGAATGCACTGGTGCCTGTAACAACACTATTTTAAGTTTTTAATATATATTTTGGAAATGTAGGATGGGTATGTACGTTGTACATGAGAAAACAATGTGTAGAAGGCTGACCAATGTAACTTTATAAACAGTTTGTGTAAGGAGAAATTTTTTGAGTTCTGGGGTTTTCCAAGTAGAATTTAAGAGAATAAGGTGGAGTTTATGATGGCAACTCTGCAGAGGAGGAGGGAGACCATTGTCCTAATACAGGAGCAGAGAAGGGGAGGGTTGTGTACATAAAGCTTGAGTTGGGAGGGAAGGATGGGAGAAATTTGTCTTCTCAGGAGAATAAAAGACAAGTGGATCTGAGGTAAATTAAAATGTGCCTTTTCTAAAAAAAAAAAGTTTTTCTTGATATGAAAAACCTAAAAATTTTAACTATATTTGTCAATTTAACTTTAAAGCACTTATAATGCTTGTAACAACAAGATCTTCCTGTCTCTAAGGAGAATGCCAAGACTGAGCGTGATTGCTTTGAACTGTGTCTGATCTGCAGTGATTGGGTTCCCATTCGTTTTGAGGGCACTACATATGTCTGCCTCCAGGTTCCCCACCTATTACATAACAGGTTATTGTAGCGGAGAGATGCTCAAGTCACTGGTGGTTGGACTTGCCTGTTGAAGTGTAAACCAATGGAGTGTGGTAATGGGCATTCTTTCCAAAACAGTCTTAGGAATAAAGGACACAGTTCACTCACTGCTTCTCTGCTTTCATGATAAGACTTTTTTTTTCTTACAAAATGGAATTGAAGTTCCATTTCAAGTAAAGGGCAGACACCCAGTTAAAGCTTGGAGAGAACGAGTCAGGCTTTAATCTTCAGGGTGGCATTAAGGAGCTTGCGTGACTTCAAGCTAAGGATTTGACCTTTCTGCACCTGGATTCTTTAAACAAAGGGTGAGATCACTTTATTTTTAAAGTTCTGGTGCTAAGTTTCAGATTTATCATATTCTAAAATGGATCTATTTAATCCACCTATCATATACACTTCAGGATTTCAGCACCACATTTATTTTTGTATTCTTTCTTATTTGATGTGGATCGGAAATAAATATTGCCAATATAAGATTAGTTTACTGCTTTAGAATTGCATAAGCCTCAAAAGATATTAAGTAAAGTATTGAATATTTTTAAAAATTTACTTCTGCTCTAATAAAAAATATGTCAGCATTTAGCATAGTGTTTTCCTTCTGGAAAAGAGTTTTATATTCTACAGTCTTGGCCCTGTTGACCTGTTCCCATTCGTCAACATCTTAGTCTTTTCGTGCAATATCTTAGTCTTTTCGAGCTGCTGTCACAAAAAGAACATAGACACATTGGCTTATAAACAACAGACATTTATTTCTCTCAGTTCTTCAGTTCTGGAGGCCAAGGAGCAGCATGGTCAGACTCTGGTGAGGATCCGCCTCCAGGTCTAGAGATGACCAGCTTCCTGCTGTAACCTCACGTGGAGGAAGGAATGAGCGAGCAAGCTACTTGGGATCTCTTTCACAAGGGACTGATCCCAATCATGCAGGCTTCACGAACCTTCCAAAACCCCACTTCCAAATACCCTCTCACTTGGTATTAGGTTTCAAATATGAATTTGGAATGGGGGGAGGGCACAAACATTCAGTCTATAGCATGTGGCTAAATCAAATATTTTTGTGTGGTTAACACCATATGCTTCTCTTAACTCCTCAAACTACCAGGCCTGTCATTATTTACAATAAATTTAGTCAGGACAATGCCTTGAGAGTAATAAGCAACATCTGAGAAATGAGAGGCAGATAGTAATTGATTTTGCTAAGGGTGTCAAATCTTGGATATGTATGTCCTTACTATTTCCTATTTCGTTAACACTTTCACCCAACTAAAGCTTGGATATCTGCTTAGGCACATTCATCATTAGCCTGCAGAATCTTGAAATGCTGTGCTTGACATAGTTTGGTCAATTCCTCCTATTCCCCAAAGTCCAGGTTATGCAGCTCTGGAGTTTGGTAAACCTTGTCCTCAGATTTCCCTTCACCAGCATATATTTTAGGCTTTTATTATATTATATATTTCAAGTTCTTCATCTAATTTCCTAAACATGGAAGGTAGTGGGATGAAAATAAAAGAACCCATATTTGTAATATTCTGTTTTACCAGTTTTCACCACCAGACATTTTCTCTTTATATCTTAAGGATGTTTTCTTTTTCTTTTGATCTTTGAATGTGCAACTTTATGTTTTGTTATTTAACACTTATTCTATCCGGGACTGCTGGCTCCTAACCACTCGCCTGCCTGCCGGGTTGCCCCTAACAACTCTGCCTGCTGGCCTGCTTGCCACAGTCAGTAGAGAAGCAACCAGCCAGCAGTTTCCCAAATCTCTCAAGCAGATAGGCCAGATCAGATTAACCCTTCTGTGCATATATGGTATTTTTGCCAGTCATGGTATCATTCTTCATTTGTCACACACAACTAACCCCCACGTTACTCTCTCGGCCTGTGAGACCATGCCTCGAATTACCACTGTTTACTTTACTTGCCCATATTGCTGCTTGTTATGCTCACACTCAGGCGTGATCTGACCTCAGAACCAGCCTGAAATGAAGTGGTCAGAGCATTCTTGTTTTACAAGGACCAGCTGGTCGGAATCACACTGTGCTGATGGCCACCCTCACTCTTGTGGTCTTTTTTGCCTCAAGAAATTGGTCCCTTTCTCTCTCTTCCTCTCCCCACTCCCCATTTACTAATTCATTCTCCTCTCTTTTCTCAGAATCTTCAAGATTTCTCCTGAACTTACTACCTTAACTCCTTCTGTGCCTACTACCTCATCCCAGTACCCTTTCCCTCCTCTTAAGCCATAAATTATGTTTCTGATCACTCAGTAAACAGGTATGACTTTTAAATTTTTTAAATTCCTATCCTCTAGACTAGGTATGTCAACTAAATATTAGAAATTAAACTGATGAACTAACTTGTCCCAACCATATGTAGTTGCTAATCAGAAATGCACATAAACCTCCCATCTATACTAATAACAGGGTAATATGCTAATTAGACCGGGAGACCTTCCAGATGTCCTTCTGGACAAAGCCATGGTGGCGGGGCCAAGGCAGAGGCAGTTAGGGGCGAGCAGGCCAGGAGGGAGGGCAGTTGGGGGTGAGAAGGCCGATGGGGGACAGTTGGGGGCAAGCAGGCTGGCAGGGGGGGCAGCTGAAGGCGATCAGGTCAGCGGGGGGAGGGGGGCATTTGGGGGCGAGCAGGCCAGCAGGTGGGGGTGGTTGGGGGAAAGCAGGCCAGCAGGGGGGGCATGCAGTTGGGGGCAAGCAGGCTGGCAGGGGGGTGCAGTTGGGGGCAAGCAGGCTGGCAGGGGGGGCAGTTGGGGGAGAGAAGGCCGGCAGGGGGGGCAGTTGGAGGCAAGCAGGCTGGCAGGCAGAGTTGTTAGGGGCCATCCAGCAGGCAGGCAGATGAGTGGTTAGGAGCCAGCAGTCCCGGATTATGAGAGGGATGTACGACTGCCGGTTTTGGGCCTAAACCAGCAGTCAGACATTCCCCGAGGGGTTCCAGATTGGAGAGGGTGCAGGCCAGGCTGAGGGAAACCCCCCCATGCACGAATTTCGTATACCAAGCTACTAGTTATGATATAACAAACTGATGTGAAACATACCTGGATGGTAATATCTTGGGAGAGTATGGCCACCTTGAGAAGCTTTTACTTTTTCACAGTTGGCTCTGCTTCTCCAATAATGCAGAATCTCCTATGTTTGTATGCAGGTCTCTAGAGGCAGTGGGGCAAGGTTGGGGCAGGACTGGCTGATGAGTAGGGGTTGTTTTATAACTGAGATATCACCTGCATGGGATCTCTGCTGTATTTTCCTGCTGCTGACTTTATAGAATTTGCTGTGCACGTGTTTGTATCTGTTGCCTATGGAAGTAAAGTATCCCATCTGCCAATAAAATTCTTAATGTCCTATTGATATAATGGAAACTGGATTCTTTATTTTACTACTGCCAGTAGTAAAGATATCTTTCTGACCATAAATATTTCTTACCTTTAATTTTATAAATCCAAGAGAAAAGAGATAGCTGTTAGTACCTCTGAATTTACTTTCTCATTCTGAAAATTCTGGTGATTTAAAAAAAAAAGTGTAATTTCAAATTTTTTAGTTTTAAAAAGGCTGGTCTCTGTACTGAAGTTTTCGTTGGAGTCTTTGCTAAAATCAAATCTTAGTAAATAATGTTTTCACTCTCTATTAAAAATATGTAGACAAGCACCTAGTTATGTGAGGATCGTAAACCAGACAACACAATGTGTGCTAGCACATCCTGTCTTATTCTGTGAAGTATAAGTCTGCTACACTGATCCTCTTTCTCTGCTGCCCTACTCCACTCCCACTCCCCTAATTTTCTTGAGGAATATTCTTTCTGGGTCTCCAGGCTTAGCAGTCCCCATAGTGCCAGCGTACAGATCATCCACCTGAGGCACAGAGAAGTAAGGATCGCATCTTCAGAGATATGTACACCCAGTAGAACTGTACTCCTACACACCCCCTCCGTTCTTCTTGGACCCCCAAGTTTCCTGATCTGATGGGAGGAAAAACTCCAGGAAAGAGAAAATAGGATTGTGTGACTCACATAGGACTTCCTTGGGTTTTTATAATCAAATGTATCACATGTTTCTCAGATCCTGATCAAACTCTATACAAAAACATGCAACAGATTTCTTCTAGGGATAATTCTTCAAAATGATCAAAGTAAGGAATCTGTGGTATTGTGAAGCACGAAACAGCAGCGCTCCTGTGGTAGTGAATTGACCACCAGGGGGCAGCTCCTGCATTGAGCATCTGCCCCCTGGTGGTCATTGACCAGTCATTTTGCCCTTTGGTCGATTTGCATATTAGCCTTTTCTTATATAGGATTATTATATAGGATGTGTTCTTATATTTAATATGTCTATAAAATATATAACACATTTTATAATTTGATATTTGTCAAATTTTGTTTTACATACAGTCCCTTTATACCCATCCAATTTGTTAGGAAATCATGGTCAATGTTGGGAGGGAATCAAAGGTTCCTCTTTATGTGAAGTTTGCTTTTAAGAGCTAGTCAAACCCATTTTATTCTGTCCTTGTAGTGTTTATGTGGACAGTATTTATTCCTGCCTTTCAGTAATTATCTTGTAAGTTTTTTTTAAGTTTATGCCTCACTCCCTTCATATAGACACACACATGTGCACATGCCCTCTGCCTCTCCACTGTGGATTGGGAAAATCTGAGCCTGAAGCAATAAATAAACTCCTGCTCTGCTGCTGGTTAAAGCTTCCTGAGATCCCCCAGTCAGAAGCTACCCAGTTGCCCCTCAGCACCCACTGTTTAGAGAGCCTGATGATGTGGCTTTGCATTTCAGTGTGGGCTGTCTGTCAGTGGTGACTATTTATATATGACAAGTCTCTCCTAGATCAGTTGAATGTCTGTTTCAGTTTCTCTCAAGAATCCCAGCTTGTGTCTTTAAGTTGGCCTGTTGGATCTCCTCAGAAGAATTTCATATTGCCACCTAACTCATATTTCAAAGCAGATCATTCCGATTTTGATTAAAAGCCATATAAATTGTTTCAAGGAGTGTGTTGAGAAGCAG
This sequence comes from Corynorhinus townsendii, assembly GCA_026230045.1. Taxonomy (NCBI): domain Eukaryota; kingdom Metazoa; phylum Chordata; class Mammalia; order Chiroptera; family Vespertilionidae; genus Corynorhinus; species Corynorhinus townsendii. The sequence continues at coordinate 67,040,547 of JAPDVU010000004.1, read as the reverse complement.
AAAGAACCTACTTTATTTTATAGAATATAGAAAAAAATCTTAGACCCATTTCCTTTGTGATCTCAAACTCTCATTTCTGCCCATAACAACCAGTGCAGTGTGATTATCGCCACACCATAATTGGGAACTTCATATATGCAAGTTTGTTTCAGAATATTAAACTACTAGAGGCCCGGTGCACAAAATTTGTGCACTGGGGGAGGGGGTGTCCCTCAGCCCAGCCTGCACCCTCTCCAATCTGGGACCCCTAGGGGGATGTCTAACTGCCGGTTTAGGCCCGATCCTTGCTTACTTCCTTAGCTGTCAGGTCTCACTCTCTTTATTGAACTCTGGTCTTTCTGGAAATGTATTTACCTCTTCAAGGGACTGCTTTGTTTATCATCTCTAGACCCTTAAGCATGCTACTCTCTTGGCCTGAAATACAAATCCCCCCTTCAACATCTGGAAGTTAAAATTCCCTTTGAAAGTCCCTTGGATACCAATGCACATTCTCTCACTAAGTCTAATACTATCAGTTTGACTATATTTCTGCAGCTTTGTTGGAACACCGAATAAAGTAGTTGGTCTGTTTTTTAGGCAGCTTATTTTAGAAATCATCATGAACACCAGATTTGTCTTTAGGAACTGAAACAAAGGAAGAGAAGAATTGCATTCTCACCTCCTGATCTTGCCAGGTCCCTGCTCATTTAGTGGCAGTGGCATAGCAAGCGCAAACTCACATTCACTGATTAAATCGTCCTCTCTCTTCCCTTCTCATGCTCTCTCCATGTTACTGAATTTACATAAAATAAATACCTAAAGCTAAATGCATATAAATAAATCCTCTCTGTTGAGCCACACTGAATCACAACTAAACTTTCACTTAGTCTCTTCTACTAAGCCATGACATGGTTGGCTCTGGACCTGTTTCCTTCCCACACTTACATTTACAGTCCAGGGCCCAAAGCACTCCAGAGTGTTTGTTCAATGGGTAAGTAAAGGAATGAATGAAGAAAGCATATCATATTAACCACAACTTTTCTTTGTAAAAATAACTGAATTTCATCAATCTACATATAAAAAAATTTATATCACTGATCTCAGTTGTTTCAGGGTAACCAAATGGTCAAACTTCCTCTATTGTTTTTCTTTGTGAGTTAATAGACACTATTGCATTTATCTTTTGGACCCAAATTGTTGAATTAACTAGGTGATTTTTTAAAAACTGATTTTTCCAGTTCATTGATGGAATTGACTTCATTGAGCATTAGAGACTGCTTTGATTGAACGAAGATTTCTTGGACATTATCTACCTCTCCAATGAATAATATTAGATGTACAAATGTGGTGTTTTTCCCTGTGCATTTAATCATTGCTGTCTGCATGGAAACACGCTCTAATATCACACACCTTAAAAATAATGAACAAACTCCCCTAATCCTATGTGAATTTCCAAATATTGTCTCTCATCACAACAGATCTTTTCAAAATAGTCATAGGCATTGTTGCCGCTTATTCACCTCTCCTGTCTTCTGAGTGGCCATCGCTTTCAGGATCCTAGCCCTACTTCCTTGAACCTACTTCTCTTGAAATCAGTGATCTCTATGGAGCCAAGTATGTCACCACTTCTATGTCTGGTCCTTACTAAAATTCTAAGTAGTTATCAGCATTTGTTTTTTACTTCTTGAAACACTTTATTCTTTTCATTTCTGCACCATGACACTTACCTGTCCTTCCATGCACCTTAGAAGGTCTTAGTAGACTTCTTAGCAGTCTTCTGGAATCCTAGGCTCCATTGTGTCTACTCTTTTTATCTCTGTCTACTAGAGGCCAAGTGCACGAAATTTGTGCACAGGCAGGTGGGGAGGGGGAGGGAGGTCCCCTCAGCCCAGCCTGTACCCTCTCCAATCAGGAACCCTCGGGGGGGTGTCTGACTGCCAGTTTAGGCTCAATCCTGGGGATTAGGCCTAAACCGGCAGTCGGACATCCCTCTCACAATCCTGGACCGCTGGCTCCTAATCACTCAGCTGCCTGCTTGCCTGCCTGGTCACCCCTAACTGCCCCCCCACCCCATACTGGCCTGATCTCCCCTCACTGCCTCTGCATGCTGGCCTGATTGCCCCTAACTGCCCCTCTCTGCTGGCCAGGTTGCCCCAACTTCCCCCTCCCTGCCAGCCTGGTTGCTCCTAACTATCCCCCCACCCCCCGCTGACCTGGTCACCCCTTACTGCCCTCCCTGCTAGCCTAGTTGCCCCCAACTGCCCCCGCTGCTGGCCTGGTTGCCCCTCATTGCCCGCCCTGCCAGCCTAATCACCCCCAACTGTCCCCACCTCACCCCGCTGGCCTGGTTGCTTCTTATTGCCAGCCTAGTCACCCCCCACTGCTCCCCTCTGCTGGCCTGGTCACCCCTAACTGATCGCCCCCCCTGCGGGCCTGGTCACCCCCAACTGCCCTTCCTGCCGGCCTGGTCACCCTCATTGCTCCACCCCCACCCCTCCCCCCCCGCTGGCCTGGTCGCCCCACACAGCCTGCTGTTCAGTCGTTTGGTTGTCCCTCACTAACCCTCCTGCCGGCCTGGTTGTAGGCAGCCATCTTGTGAGGGTGTTATGGTCAATTTGCATATTACCTCTTTATTATATAGGATACTTCCTCCCTATTATATTTACTACCACAGCTTTTAATTTCATCTGCATGCCAATATATCCTGTCTGTCTCTCTGTCTGTCTACCTGTTTCTGGCACTGACCTCATGGTTCTGATCATGATAATTCTTTCTCCTTTACTCTTCACGTGTTTTTTTAGGAAGCACCTCAAATGTCTTAAAGAGAACTCATCATTTCCATCACCCACAGTGAGTTCCCTTTTCAGTAACTGGCACTATCATTCAATTACTAGTAGTTATCCTATGTAAAACCCTAAAAATTACTGATTCCTTCTTGTTTTTCTTTTGTTTCATTTTGTTTTGTTTTTCAGAACCACCTCTACATGGAATAGAGCAAGTACCATAAGCTTCTCTTAAAAATATAATCAATGCCCACCCTCCTTCCTTATCTCCACTGCTACTTCCCTAACCTAAACCAGTATTTATCTCTTCTTAGGTAGGAAAGTAACTTTCCAAATCTTCCCCCTGCTTGCACTTCTAGTTCTTAACACTCATTCTCTATCCAGTAACTACAGGGATCCTTCAAAAATGTAGATCATAGATTGGATGGATCATGAACCCCCTGTGGCTTCCCAGCACTCTCAGTGCAAAAGCCAGGCTGCTTCCCTTCTGGTCCTGCACCACCAGGTCCTTCAGCCTCTTCTGCTCCATCTTCTCATCGTCCACCTATGTCACCCTCTCATTGCTTTCTCAGAAAAGCCAGGAAGGACAGTCACTCCTCAGTGTCCTATTCTTGCTCCTTCTGTCTGGGCCATCCTTCCTTCAGTTTTTTGCATGGCTGAATCCTTTTCTGCATTCTCAGATGTGGCCTTCCATGCCCAGCTGATCAAAAGTAACTCACTCTACTGAGACAGTCGAGTAACTCACTCTTTTGCTTTATTTTCTTCCATGATGATTACCAAGATCTGAAATTATTATGCTAACTTATTTGTTTTAGTTGTTTATTATATGTGCTATTCCGTATGATTACTGTTGTAGCTCCCACCCCTACAATGATGTCTGTTAGATTATAGGTACTTGGTGCTTAAGGAGTATTTCCAGAGTGAATAAGTCAGCAGGGTGTTCCTAAATATAACACACATCTCTAAATATGAAAAGAGAGTATAAGTACATATGTAAATATGGCACTTTGGAATATTCAGTGAGAGAAAGTTTGTTCTTCCTAAGTCTGGGTAAAATATTGCCCCAAATGTTATGGATTGTACTAAATTTTATGTGTTTGTGAACCTGGAATATTAACATATACTAGTTTTCTAATCCTTTGGTTCTTTGTATAATACTTAGGACAGTGGTTTAAGTCAAAAGTTACATGTTCATAATTTGATAGCAGAGTTCATGTCTTTATCAGGTGAATATTCTTCAATGGATACAAATAATTATTAAAGAATGGCACTACTGTTAATAAGCATAATAGTATTTGCTAACATTTTATGGTTTAATGCATTATATTGATATTAAAAATAATACATGTATGTAACATATATATGCTATAATTACAGCATATGCAGAAATAGTTACAGTGATTATATAAATTTGTACTTGTATAGAACATATGTGATTTTCAACAAAGTTTTCAAATGAACTTATAAGCCCATATGAGGATGCATACATGAAAATATCCACTAGCTAAACTTTTGTTCTATCTGTAAAATAAGTAAAATGAGATTTTGTGTTTTTCTAAACTGTGATATAATGGAGTGATCACAAGACTAAGCTTCAGAAAATCAGGTTTCTAATGCAGTTTCTGCTACTAACTACTGTGACGTTGAGCAGGTCATTATTTTCACTAGCTTGTAAGCTCCATGTGGGCAAGGGTGCTTTTCTGTTGTGTCACTGCTGGATCGTCAGCATCTAGAAAATACTGGGCCCAGTGTAAGTGCTGAACAGATATTTGTTGCATGAATTATGCCTCACAAAATTTCTAGTTTCTACACCTGTTAAGCAGTGTTCCTCCCAACCCTTTCATTCTGAATAATATTAGAGCCCTTTGAATTTAAATGGGGCAGATTCATAGCTGGAACTATTTATTCAGCTTTTACCTGGGCCTTTATAAATCAGTCCATCAAAGCTCTTGCATTGAATATTGGCATAAATAAGGCAAGTCTAAGTTGGTCTATGTTTGCTATCTTCAGAACTAAAAAAAACTTTAAAATTAACAATAAAAAAAATAAAGATAGAAAAATAAAAACAAAAAAAATGACAAGAATAAGTTACTCTTATAAGCTATAGAGGAATTATAAAATGTACTATTAGAAATATGGCAAATATAAGTATGTGTTTTTTAAAATCTATATGTCTAATCTGTTAATAGTTATTCTATTTTGGAATGTTAAATAAAAAAAAGTAATTCAGATTCACAAAATTAAATATGAGAGGAAGGTCAATAACCAACCTTTCAAGTGATGTCTTTTCAAAGTGTATAGCATTTGCATTTTGGAAGCTATTAAGGTTTAAAACTGCTCTAAGGATTTTGGGATACCCTGTAGATATACCCTTCTTTAAGGAAATTTGATATCCCAATTTTTTAGAAAAGCAAAAAATTAACAGACTATTCTCTTTTAATTTTTTCTTTTCACTAATTAAACAAATATGTAATGAATGACAACAATGTGAAACCTGTATTGGGAAATGTACAGAAAGCAGGTCTTGGCAGCCTACCTCCACGATCCCCTGGACTGCCAGCCGTCCACAGAGCGGACAGAGCCAGCATCCACATTGAAAACACTGCAGAAGAAACCTGGAGGACTGTGTGCTTCTGACAAAACAACAGCCCCTCGTGACCACCATGCAGCCTCCCCACCACAATCACCAGGATCAATTCCTCTTTGGGGTTACTCCCCTGTCCAATGTTTAATGAGACCCTGGCCCCTTTTTAAAAAACCTATTGCTGCTCTTACTCTGTCACTCTCTGTCCCCCTTCTCCTGCCTAACTTTTTTTACACAGCAGGTATTACCAGTGATATTGTTTGTTTATTTGTTCATTCCCTTTCTTGTGTAGTACACACAAGAAATACATACAGTGAAATGTAAGCTCCAGGATAGCAGGAAATTTGTCATTTATCAGTATGTTCCCAGCACCTAGAACAGTGTGTGATGCACATTAGGGGCTTCATAAATATTTGTTGGTTGGTTGGATGGATGGATGGATGGATGGATGGATGGATGGGTGGATGGATGAAAATCTGAAGGAATGTATACTCTAACCTGAAACTCCTTACTGCTGATCCCTTAACTGTTTCTCCTCCAGTTTCCAACATCACCTTATCATTTGGATTTAGATTTAAAGTTTGCCCACACTTTTTCTAGCCATGATTATCAAAGAATTTGCCCCCCCACCCCGCCCCACCAGCTGTATTGCCTCATCCTGCCTTGGAAACTTGTCACAATTGGTAATAAACCCTTGGGGCTTGTCCCTACCCCTCAGGTGGGATCTGGCCAATGTGTGTGCATGAAGGACATGTTGCCCGACCACAGTGACTTCATGAAGGACCTACATCTCAGAAGGAGGCACAGTACTTAAATACACATATACCAAAACTACACAGCACTCCGAATGGCCGTAAATGAAGCCCCTGCCTTTGGTATGTGTACACATTCTACAATGACAAGTCAATGGACAAGACAAACACCAGGAAGGGAACATGTAGAAAAGTCCTATGCTTTTGCTGGATAAATGCGTACATCTTCATAAATGTTGGCAGGAGTGCAAATTGCTGCAATGTTCCTAAAGGACGATTTAGAAATAGCTATTAAGATTAAACAGATCCCTACACTTTGACCAGCTTTTCAATGTCTAGAAATGTATTCTATAAAAACTCTAACAACTCAGAATGCTCATCAAGAAAGAGATGGTTTAAGTATGATACCACATAGCCATACGATGGAACAGTGCAATCATTAAAAATAATAAACATGAATATGTTTGTATCATATTATGATTATATTAAATGGAATGAGGAAATTGCACATTAGGATTGTAGTATCATCCTGTTACCGAGTTTATCCCACTGTTCTCCATACTAGGGATAACAGTCAGCAATATTCACATGTCTCTCTCTCATAGAAATAAGTTCTATTTGGGGAAACAAACAAATTGAGGTTTAATGGAAGATGAAGCAATGCTCTGAATAAATGTGAAGCATGGCAAGAGGATAAAGATTGATGAGGACTGAAACAGAGACCCAAATAAGATGAGGGAGCAAGGCAAAAAACGTCAGCAGGGCCGGCCAGTAAGGAAACCGGGCCTGAGACACATGCTTGGAGTGGATGAGAAATTCAAGGAAGGAAGTGTGACTGGACAGCAGTGTGCACATGGGATGAGGGTGAGATCTGAGAGGTAGCCAGGTCCTAGCTAGCATTTTGTAAGCAATGAAAACAATTTTGAGGTTTTTTTTTTTAATTTCTATGATAAACCATCACAAGATCTTGAGCAAGGAAGTATAATCACACTTGTGTTCTTAAGGGATCACCATGGCTCTCCTGTAGAGAATGTTCTGTATTGAGTCCATATCACATAACCAATGATATCTTTTATTAGACAATTTACAAAAGGGGTACAAATCAGAGGAAAACGTGCAATCTTTCATATGGCTTATTTAACAGTTTTAGGCACCTGCTTCACAGAAGTTTTATGAAGATTGAAAAACTTATGTGCATATTCATATAGACATAGTTTCTGTATGTACCTATGTATATAGAGCATTTTTCATAATTATTAATGGATATTAAATGATACTTTAGAAAAATTGAAATAAACCCAGAAATGCTTATAGGATGTGTAGATGAAAAAGGCATGGCAGGTGTTAAAAGTCTAATAGTTTATCTAACCTTTTGATATTGCCCTAATCAAATAAATGTTTTAGAATTTCATTTCCATGCTGTAAATAGAATGTTGGTTAATACATTTCCAAGGGGCTCAAGGATATTGCTCTGAAGTCCAAGGGCCATGAGATAACTTTGAAACCTTGGAATTAAGATAATACCTATTCGACCTGCATAAGCGATATACATGCCATCTTAGATGAGATTGTGTTTGTTAAAGTGTTGTGAAAATCATCAAATGAAACACTGAAGTTTCTCAGAGGACTGCTGCTATGTGGCAGTACCCAAACTGTGGGATTTTCCATGCTTTCTCCCAAGCGCCTCTTCTCCTTTAAAGGACATGGCCCCTCATTTAGGATGGTTCCCACACGTTGGAGCATTCCAGATTAGGTTGTTCAGCATCCTCTTTCCACATAGCCATTCGGTGCCAAATCCATTTTTTCATTGAAGTTCACAGCTTCGGCAGCAATAATACAGTGAGTTCATTTTGGCTCGTTGAGATCCAGGCAGTCCCTGAACCCGGAGCAATGGTGCCACCCCTCTTGGCCAAAGCACACTTTGGCAAAAAGATTTAATTAACCAGATGATTCTGTTAGACACTATGTTTCTGAGTTTAACTTTTAACTCTGCGCATAATGAACTATTGTATTTGCAGAGTCAATATTCAGGAAACTGCCTAAACCAAGCTTAGAGTTTCTTTCTTCTCTCCTGCCAGAGTCGGGCCACAAGAAGTTAAAAAGCACCATACAGAGAAGCACAGAAACGGGCATGGCAGCCGAAATGAGGAAGATGGTCAGACAACCAAGTCGAGAGTCTACTGATGGCAGCATCAACAGTTACAGCTCCGAGGGAAAGTAAGTGACGTCGGCTCATCTGCATGGCTTTAGAACCATGGACATGTAGTCATAGGAAAAATAACACAGCCACCAAGGCCTACTGTGAACTTCTTCATTTCACTAGCTGGTCAGTCATCTATTTAAAAATACCTGACCTCTTCTGATACATACACACAGACATACCTCTGCACCGACCTAGTCATTCAGAACCTTCAAAGGAATGATGCAATGTTGGGTTAATATAAACTGATTTCTATCATTCAGGAAAGTTCAGAATAGTCCACTCATGGATATTTATTGTAGAAATGTCACCTTTAATGGATTCTTTCATATAGGAAACTCATTGTCTGGTCCAGTTACCAAAATCTGAATTAAAATTTAGAAGTGAGGAACAGACTGGCAGCTGTCAGAGAGGAGGTGGGTTGTGGAGCCAGGTGAAAAACCTGAAGGGATTAAGCAAAAATAAACAAAACAAAAAAACACCTCATAGTATGGGTGATTATCAGAGGGAAAGCAGAATGGAGGGAGAGGGAGAAAAGGATATAAGGGGAATAATTGGTGATGGAAGGAGACTTGGAGTAGTGAACACACAGTACAGTGTACAGATTATGTGTTGTATAACTCTACACCTGAAACCTATGTACTTTTATTAACCAGTGTCACCCCAATAAAATCAATAAAAAATAAAAATCAGGAAAAGAAAAGAAAAAATAACTGAGGAACTAATGTTTATATTCTTATATTTCTCCAAACTATTTAGGGTTCTAAGTTGTAAGTTTAACACTCTCATAACAGCAACTTATATTTTCATGTTTTTAAAACATCACTAACTCATTTTTCCCTTAAGATAAAAGCCCAGCATCTATCTTCCTTGTTATATTTTTACTAAAGAGTTTTAGTTAATTCCAAAATTAATTAATTTTGAAAAAATATAACTAGAATTTTTTTTTTTGCTTATCTGGTTTGTTTTTTGCTATTTCATTTTCCTATGCTTGAGAAATTTTCTGATAAAACTGAATTTTTACTGAGGTGACAGATCTTACAAATTAGTAATTATTATTCTTCAGTGACTTGGGGATTAACCATGTAAATTTTTTTATAGTTAATTCATTTATTACCATTTAAATAACTCATTTACCAATCCTAATATTAATATTTTATTATATTTTACTGGAATTTTTCTCTTTTGTTCAGAAAATGAAATAAAAGTGTGCCAAGTTCATATTTGCGATATGCTTTCCCATTCCTAAAACTTATAAGTTTATTTATTTGATCAAATTATTGGGATGCATGCTATCAGCAAGATATAGCTAATACCAAAAAATCAGCAGGAGTGAAATTTATGGAGATAAACTTGCTGACAAAACACCAATATGTGATGAAGTGTAATAAAGCAATATCCAAATGCAAGACTGGAGACATTATTTTTATATAAAAATTAACAAATCAAATAATATTTACATCCATCATGGATAAGCCCCTTAGCCTCTCAAAAATTTATTTTCATAGTCTCTGGATGGGTGATAATATGTACTCTTCTAATTCCCTTGGTTGTGAAGAAATAGTATCTGTGGAAGCACATTGGAAGCAATAAATCCCTATGGACATCTGTTTATTTTAAAAATTCTTATTGCAGTCCAGCCACCTAACAAGCCTGGTTCTTGTTACCCAGGATACATCAATAAACAAGAAGAGCATAATCACTGCTCTGTTGGAGCTCACAGCCCAGGAAATTCAGGCAGTCATGCTGTAGTAAGAAACAGACATATTTTAATCAATCCATTGCCATTTGAACTAAATAAAAACTTCAGATAATATAGAAATGCAATGTACTGAAAATGAATAAATTAAACATTTTTATTTGTAAATAAGAATGTGGGTATTATGCTATAATATTTAAGAAATCATTAGGTATTTTTTTAAGTTTAGCATTAATATTATACAATGTTTATGAACAATTATTTATGTAAAGTTCATGATATAAAAATGTGCCTCTTATATTTTATGTCAGTGACATACTAGTATTTAGGTAGGGAATTTTATTTGTAGGTGTCCAGAAAATGTAATATATTAAAAACTCTAACAGAGCTATCTTGACTACCACATCTACTCTTAATTTGAGAGTTTAGATCTTTTCTCAATCAATGATGACTCACACTCATATGCTTGCATGGTGCAGAGGCGATGCAATCAATAAGTAAGCTGATTGTCAAGCAGTGTTTATGATTCATAATCAGAATTAGTAGTATAATGGAAACTATGAAAAGAATTCTAGGAGAAATAATGTTTTGATTTTTGTACTTTTGCTAATAGTTTAATATTTCCTGGAGTGAGACTAGGAGCGGACAGTCAATTTAGTGATTTTCTCGATGGGCTGGGACCAGCCCAGCTTGTTGGACGCCAAACCCTCGCCACCCCTGCAATGGGTAAGAATCAATTTTTCTACAGAAAAAGTAATATTTCTTGGTTGACAAGGTCATTTAAAGTAGCATAATTGTAATGCAAGTGAAAAATAACATTTCAGCTAGGATGTTGCTGGTTTCAAATGACTATTATAATTTCTAATGCATTTTTCTAACTTGAGACATTATGCAAAATGAATGAAGATAATCCTACATCTTTGAATTATCAGAAAACCCCTGTCAAAATAGAGAGTCTACAGTAGATCCAAATGTAGGATAAAGGGTAGCATTTCACAGCACGGGGAAAAAAAGGATGGATTATTCAGTAAAGAATATTAGCATAAAAGTTTCATTATCCTATCTAATAAATGAGTAATATGCAAATTGACCATACCTACCCTACACCCACAAGCCACGCCCACCAGCCAATCAGGAGCGAGTATGCAAATTAACCCAACCAAGAAGGCTGTGGCCACGGAGAGAGCAGGAGGCTTGGGTTTCCCTGGCAATGGAGGAAGCCAAGTTTTCCGCTTGCCCTGGCAAGCGCAGGCCTCCACTCAAGGCTACAAAGTTTCAATTATAGAAGATAAATAAATCCCAACAAAAATGGCGGCAGCCATGGGGCTAGAGAGAGCAGGAGGCTTGGGTTTCCCCAGCGATGGAGAAAGCCAAGCTTTCCACCTGCCCTGGCCTGCCTTGGCCTCCACTTACGGCTACAAAGTTTCAATTATAGAAGATAAATAAATCCTAACAAAAATGGCTGCAGCCATGGAGCGAGCAGGAAGCTTGGCTTTGCTCAAGGCTACAAGGTTTAAATTATATAGGATAAATAAATCCCAGATACCAGGGCCTCTGCTTGGGTCACCGGGGGGGTGTGGCCAGCCTGCCCATTGCCCAGGCCATTCCATGTCCCAAGGGAATCCCCACCCTGATCCGGGACACCCGTCAGGGAAAACCAGCCAGCCCTCACCCATGCACCAGGCCTCTATCCTATCTAATCCTCCTATCTAATAAAAGAATAATATTCAAATTGACTATCACTCCAACATACAAGATGGCTGCCCCCATGTGGTCAAAAATATCTGCCCCCATGTGAACATGAGATGGCTGGCACAAGATGGCTAGCAGGGAAGGGCAGTTGGGAGGGACCAAGCCCGCAAGTGAGGGCAATTGGGGGTGATCAAGCCTGTAGGGGAGGGCAGTTAGGGGTGACCAGGCCAGCAGAGGAGGGACATTGGGAGCGACCGGGCCTGCAGGGAAGGGCAGTTGGGGGGGGGGACCAAAGCCTGTAGGAGAGAGCAGTTGGGGGTGACCAGGCCTGCAGGGAAGGGCAGTTAGGGGTGACCAGGTCTGCAGGGAAGGGCAGTTAGGGGCAAACAGGCTGGCAGGGGAGCAGTTAGGCATCAATCAGGCTGGCAGGAGAGTGGTTAGGGGGTGATCAGGCTGGCAGGCAGAAGCGGTTAGGGGCAATCAGGAAGGCAGGCAGGCGAGCAGTTGGGAGCCAGAAGTCCTAGATTGTGAGAGGGATTTCCCTTGAGAGGTCCCAGATTGGAGAGGGTGCAGGCTGGGCTGAGGGACCCCCCCGCCTCGTGCACAAATTTTGTGCACCAGGCCTCTAGTGTAAAAATAAATTGCCTTCCTACTTCAAAACTTAAAAAGAAATTAGTAATACTTTGGACTCAAATGTAAAGAGAGACAAGGAGTGGAGAAAGATACTAGAAAACCAATGTCATGTTTCTAAAATCTTGGTGTGGAAAGAATTTCCAAAGGATCAAATCAAAGCCAGATAAATTGAAAATGTCTACTAGCTAATACACCAATGAAGTTAAAAGGAAGATAATGAATGGAGAAAATTATATGTAGCATATACCATCGCTATTTCCTGAAGGACATGAGATTCCAGCTTGAAAGGACCCATGTAGCACTCAACAAAATGCTTGAAAATAGGTCGATGCAGAGGCACATCATCATAGAATTTCACAACACCAGAAATTAACACAAAATCCTCCAGTAGAAAATCTTCCAAAGAGGATAATTCTATGCAAAACTATCAAAATCAGATTTTCATCAGACTCTTTAACAATAACACTGGGAGCTAAAAGTCTACTGAGCATTATCTTCAAAATTCTGAGTAGCAATTTATTTCCAGCATAGAGTACTATAGCCAGACAACTTTTCAAGTTTAAGTTTAAGGCTAAATAAAAACTCAGGACAGTAAAGGTCTCCAAACATTTTTTCTCACACCCAACATTGCGCAGAGAACTATTGGAGGATATACTTCCATGAAATGAATGAAGTGAATTTTAAAAATTGTGAACTAAGATGAGAAGATGATATCCAGTAAATTAATGTTTCAACCCAGAGAGAAATGGTTGGTAGCAAAGGAAAACCTAAAGATAACAGCTGTAGTAAGCTTCAAAGCAATTTGTTCAAATTGTATCATGTCAGACTTCATACGATTAAAATCTATAGAATACCTAATGTATTTGATTTTGTGGAAGAGGTAAACAACTCAGGAGAGTGTGTGGGGTTGAATTAGTGATATGTTTATAAAAATGTAAGCAAATGCTTTCTAAAAAGATACTTATTAAGTGCAGGGAAAGGGAAGAGCTGTCCAAGAAATAAGAAGTAATAATCATAGTATTCCAGTTCACTCAGCTATAAACAATGTTATCCTGTCTAATAAAATAGTAATATGCAAATTAACCATCACTCTGCTACATCCACAAGCCATGCCCACCAGCCAATCAAGAGTGAGTATGCAAATTAACTCAACCAAGATGGCTGCAGCCACAAAGTGAGCAGGAGGCTTGGGTTTCCCCAGTAATGGAGGGAGCCAAGCTTTCTGCACACCCTGGCCAGCTTAGGCCTCCACTCAAGGCTACAAAGTTTCAATTATAGAAGATAAATAAATCCCCCCAAAAATGGCTGTGACCACAGAGCAAGCAGGAGGGGGCTTGGCTCCGCTCAAGGCCACAAAGTTTCAATTATAGAAGATAAATAAATCCCAGATACCAGGGCCTCCCCTTGGGTCGCCAGGGAGTGTGGCTGGCCTGCAAACCACCACAGGCCCCTCACCCAGGCTGCCCCATGCCCCAAGGGAACCCTCACCCTGATCTTGGACACCCTTCAGGGCAAACCAGCTGACCCCACCTGTGCACCAGGCCTCTATCCTATCTAATAAAACAGTGATATGCAAATTGGCCATCACTCCAACACACAAGATGGCTGCCCCCATGTGTATACAAGATGGCCACCACTAGATGGCCAGCAGGGGAGGGCAGTTGGAAGGGACCAGGCCTGCAAGGGAGAGCAGTTTTGGGTGATCAGGCCAGCAGGGGAGGGCAGTTATCAGTGACCAGGCCAGAAGAGGAGGGAAGTTGGGGGCGACCGGGCCTGCAGGGAAGGGCAGTTGGGGAGACCCAGGCCTGCAGGGGAGGGCAGTTAGGAGCAAACAGGCTGGCAGGGGAGCAGTTAGGTATCAATCAGGCTGGCAGGGGAGTGGTTAGAGGGTGATCAGGCTGGCAGGCAGAAGCGGTTAGGGGCAATCAGGAAGGCAGGCAGATGAGCAGTTGGAAGGCAGCAGTCCAGGATTTTGAGAGGGTTGTCCAACTGCCCGTTTAGGCCTGATCGGATCAGGCCTAAACAGGCAGTCAGACATCCCTTGAGGGGTCCCAGATTAGAGAGGGTGCAGGCTGGGCTGAGGGACACCCCCCCATCCTCCACCCCCCATGCATGAATTTTGTGCACCAGGCCTCTAGTATAATCATAATAATATAAATGTTAATACTGGAAAATGGGATGACCGAATGTATCTAGTATGTGGTGGGGATAGGAAAGAAGTGAGAGAGATTGAATTTAGAAGTCAATAATAATACCTAAAATTGAAAAACTAACATGATATCTTATAAGTATAATATTTAGAGATATGGAGGCAAATGCCAAAAAGTGAAAAATAGGTCAGATGAAAATATTGAGACTTATGAAAGCACTGACCCTTGGAAGGCACAAACTTGACAGAGAGAATGGGAATCTTTTATACTAATAAAAATCGTCATATAGCCCAGCCAGCGAGGCTCAGTGGTTGAGTGTGGATCTGTGACAGAAGGTCACGGTTTGATTCCCAGTCAGGGCACATGTGGGCCCAATCCCCAGTGAGGGGTGTGCAGGAGGCAGCCAATCAATGATTCTCTCTCATCATTGATGTTTTCCTCTCTCTCTCTCTCTCTCTCTCTCCCTCTCCCCGCCTTCCTCTACTGAAATAAATAAAAATACGTTTTAACAAAACAGACATCTTATAGAACATTTTGACTCATTTAACTATGTCTATATGTGGTTAAAACCAAACCAGAAAAGACCAGGAGACCTCCAAGAGCTGAGATCTAAAACAGAGTGACAAAACTAATGGACCACTGACCTGGCAACTTGAACTCACAATTGAAAAATGGAGATGACTCAACTAACTAAAAATAACTTCAAAATAATTACATTTAACATTTTCAGAGATAAAGGATTATATCCATCAGGAAAAGAAGAATATCTTATTAAAAATGGGTAAAGCATATGACAAGCAAGACATAAAAGAAGGAATACAAGTTGAAATTACTTAGAAATATGTTCAGCCTTACTAATAATCAAGAAAATGCAAATTACAACTTTTTAACCATCAGGTTAGCAAAAATCAGACATATTATTAATACCACTATTAGTGGGGTATAATACTTCTGGTGATAGTGCAAAAGGGACAGCCTTTCTGATAGATATTTGATAATATGCATGGAATTTTGAATGCCCATTCAATTAGACCCAATAATTCAAAATCTGAGAATTTATGATCAAGGAATATTGACAATGTATGCAAAAATTCTTTTTTTTAATATATTTTATTGATTTTTTACAGAGAGGAAAGGAGGGAGATAGAGAGTTAGAAAAATCCATGAGAGAGAAACATCAATCAGCTGCCTCCTGCACGCCCCCTACTGGGGATGTGTCCACAACCCAGGTACATGCCCTTGACCAGAATTGAACCTGGGACCTTCCAGTCCTCAGGCTGACACTCTATCCACTGAGCCAAACCAGTTTCGGCTATGCAAAAATTCTTTTTAAAGCTATTCATTATAATGGCAACAATGTAGATAGCCTATATTTGGTTAAATAGTTAATGACATGCCTATTTAGTGGCCCATACAGTCAATAAACTGAGGATGTATGGTCATAATAGCTAGATAGATAAGTAAGAAGGAAGGAGGGGAGGATGGTAGAAAGAGAGGGAAGTACTTATGATATTGCTAGGATATTCACCAAAACAATAATGGTGATTTCTCTAAATGGAAATATAGATAGATTATGCTTTTTATTAAGAAGTATTATATACTAAATGACATAAAGGATAAGAAATCTTATTAGAGTACAAGAATCACTTAAATACATCAGTATTATTGTTTGTTAAGCAATTTATAACCTAATCTGGGACTCTCTTAAATGGATTAGTACCAGAAAAATTAAAAGAAACATTTTGAAACGTGACTTGGAGATAGAGAGAGAAGAGCAGGGTTGGGGGGTTCTAAACCTTTGTTTTTATCAAGATCATAAAGATCCTAATTTGGAGCCTGTTACTGACCTCTATTTTTTTAACTGACCATACCTTCAAAGAAGCTGAAACGTTTTGCTTCCCCTCCACTTGCAGGTGATATACAAATTGGAATGGAGGATAAAAAGGGCCAATTAGAAGTTGAAGTGATTAGAGCACGAAGCCTCACGCAAAAACCTGGCTCCAAATCTACACCTGGTAAGGGGAGAAGTTTGGACCAGAAAATCTCACACGGACAAAAAAACTCAACACCTGCTGCATTGAATTTTTATATGCTCTGTTTTTTATCATCTGATTGATTAAAAAGGCAGCTTTCTGTGTTCTTTGAGACTATAAAAATGAATCTTTGCACAATTATTCTGTCAGAAAGTATTAGGAATAGTATTGTCATATTAGGAAAAGTTTAGTTATGATTGTTTCTTAGGTTATGTCAATTAGTTTTTTGGTACATTTACAAATGCAAAAGGAAAAAGTTCTGTTGTAATACAAGGAAACAATAAGCTTTAAGAAATGAACCTGAATTGTAATTCCAGATGTACCCCAAGTAAGTCAAAGTCTTAAGGTAACTTGCATACATTTATTTGAAATTATGAAAATGGCTGTAGTGATAACATATGGGAGTGAAGGAGTAGAATTTCTGAAGCACTTTAAATTGTGAAAGATTTAAATAGTCAATGGAAAACTTTCCTTAAGCATCTCTAAATCTCTAGTAAGGCATTTTCTAATATAATCAATTTAACTTAAAGGATGAGCTTCTCATGCATTAATATTACCTTTGTTTAGCTCCATATGTCAAGGTATATCTTTTGGAAAACGGGGCCTGTATAGCCAAGAAGAAGACAAGAATTGCACGGAAAACCCTTGATCCTTTGTATCAACAGTCCCTGGTGTTTGATGAAAGTCCACAGGGTAAAGTTCTTCAGGTGAGTAATAGCTCATGTGACTTTTTACATTGAAAATCCACATTATCCATGTAGACACCGAAAAGGTGATCAAATAGGAAGAGACTCAAGTTCAGTTGGGAAAAATGTGGTGTAACATTCTCCAATAGAAAAAAATAGCAAGTTGCTGTTTACTGTGAAAATAATGTGTAGTATTAAAATATATATGGGTTTAATGGAATTTAATAAAATAAACTTTCTCTTTTTTCTCTACCTTCTTTTCTTCCTTCTCTCTATCATCTCCTCTCCTTTTGCCCTATTTGTCACTCCTTGCCTCATCTTCATAGCTAGATGTAGATGATGATAGATAGATAGATAGATATCAAGGCAAATGATGCCAGTAATAGTTTATTGAGCATTATTATCTACAGACAGACACAATGAGGAAGAAAGGAAAGGAAAACAAGTGTTCAGGGACCAGCAAATATTCAGGACTGGTTGAATGTCTGGTGCATTGCTTATTAGATAGTGGTTACTAAAGAAGGTGTTGAGTTTATATGTAAATGAAATTGTGTATGTATTTCTTTAACATGGTTTATGTAATTCCCCTCATTGACTAGGAAAACATTACCTGCCTTCCATCGAATCTAGAACATACTGTGAAGTGTCTTTTTGAGCAACTTCACATTAGTATCTTCTTACCTAGTTTTCCTCCATGGTGTTGGTTATATTCATTTCCTCTCCTTAGCTGACTGGCCCACCTTTATAGAATAGTTGCTTTCAACTCTATTAAGGTACAACTCTAGAGAGGAGTTCAAGTTTATTGCCTTTCTCTGTCTCTGCAGGTGATTGTCTGGGGAGACTATGGAAGAATGGACCATAAATGCTTTATGGGTGTGGCCCAAATCTTATTGGAAGAACTTGATTTGTCCAGTATGGTAATCGGATGGTACAAATTGTTCCCACCGTCATCATTGGTGGATCCCACACTCACTCCCCTAACCCGCCGGGCTTCCCAATCATCTCTGGAGAGTTCAACTGGGCCTCCCTGCATTCGATCGTAGTGAACTCAAACTAGAGTCATTCCAATAAAGCTCTATCTTTCAGGATAATAATCGGAACCAGATATTTCATGATCAAAAGCATTGTTGGAGACAGACAATCAACTTGTGCTTTTCCTGTAGTAGTTTTCAATAATGTGTCCCAACTGTTGTTTCAAATCTGGCTTCGTATGACAGAACAAGGCAGTGTATCCGATTACAATAAGAGCCAACAAGCTAGTGAGAACCACTGATGCTTCTAACAGAAAAAGAAGAAACTTCAAATTTACACACACACACACACACACACACACACACACACACATACACACACACACGCCCACACGCACGCACCCAAAATTGAACAAACTGGAAGCTCTCACTCTGTGATAAGTTGTATTTTCCACGTTTTTACACAGACCAGGAGCAGTGTTATTTCCCTGGTGTTCCACAAGTTTGTTCTTTTGTGTTTTGTTTCTGTGTGTGTTACTTGCTGCTTTTGGATTTGTTTTGTTTTGTTTTTCACTGAGTTAGTTATTTACACTAGTTTCGGCTGTGTCATGACAGGCCTCGTGATGCTTACAGAGACCCTTCCTTTCTTTTTCCAAACTTGCCACAAAAAGGGCTGAAGTAGCCTCTGTAGCATCTCCCCTACATGTTCAACAGCTGGACAAGGCGAGGCCCCTGAAGGGCTCCACTGGTTTTCATGCCATCATTTTTCATTCTGATGTGTGGAAACCCAGAAATCTCCCCAAAAAAATAGTCCCTGAATCACCATGTTTAATGGAGAGCACATCTGTTCGCATTCTAAAAATTTACTTTCTTTTCCATTGTTCTGCATGGAAGACTTTTAAAGAAGTCAATCTGCAACTAATGCTGGGAACGAAAATTCACTACAGAATCGTAGCTTGGAAACACTCCTTGTAATGCCTTTTTCTTCCCCATATAAAAAAAAGCATATGCTCATGTGTATAAATTACACTTTTGACTTCCCCAAATGGTGATTAAAATGGATTTGGGCCTACGACACTTTCGGCTGTGCCTCAGTGAAGACACACCCGTCCACCCAGAAAAGAGCATGGTATGAGCTGTTCAGTATTTCACTGGAAATTCCGGTTGAACTATTCTGCACTAAACTAATGTTTTTATCAAATTTTAGTTTACATTTCTTTGAGATCGATGCAAGCACAAAGCTCGTGTTTTTTTTTAATGCAAAGTATCTTACTTTTTTGCGAGGGAGATAAAACAAAGTCAAATTTCAATGTGCATTTTCTTCATCTGAGTTTTTCTTGGCCTTGACTTTCCCTTGTGGCATTCTCTGTGTGTGTTCCATACTGCAGACTCTGCAGGTGTATTGACATGTTCTTCTCATTTTATGAGTCATTCAACTTTTGTGACTACACGGATAGAGCAGCATGACTTGGAACTGTTCAACGCTGCATGCACATTTTGTAAAAAAAATAATAAAATAAATAAAAAATGAAAAAGAAAAGAAACAAAAGGTTATTTAATAATGTATGTTAGTTCCACATAGGCCCGCTTGTATGTTGCATGTACTTGTACAGTTTGCTCGTTAATTACTATACTAAAATAACCAAGAACTCTAAGCCATCCATTTTTGTTATAGACATTTTGCAGGTTTCCGCCAGACTCGATCTGTGAGCCTGGGGAGAAATGTCTATAGATGGACTTTATTTTTTACCCTCTGGAAAACGTGATGTAGTATGGACCAAATTCCTTCTAATAAATATTTTGGTGTAGATTCCTACTGTGGGGCTGTAACACATGTAGACACTGTGTACACACTAGGTTTTAATCCATAGACATACTGCCTGCACCAAGTGAATTCTTTATCATTATTTACACATGCCAGAATTACCTGCCCATCATTCCACAGGGCACAGATTGACCACTACTCACCATGCTGAGCAGGAAGAACTGAAGCATTGGTGCACTTCTACTAGATTCCGTTCTGTCTTAGTGGCCAACAATCAACTATAATTGGGTAGTATCTTTCTATTTTGACCACTTGTCTTAACACTCCCCTGTGCTTTTAAATGAACTTCCAACTCATGTATGTAAACATGTTTAATAAAATTTACTTTTCATGTCAGTTGGTAGCCATCTGTGTTCTATGTTTTGCCCAGATATCCACTGTGGGTTCTATGGTGCAAAATGGGAGCCAGATCATGGGAAGGGGAGGTTGGGATTTGTTGTCTGCTGCGGGCATTTGACTTGACCTGTCACTGCACTATCTATGTCTTAATCTATGGCCCAAAGGGTACTTTGCATCACATACAAGTTTTCACTTTGTCAGCCTGATTAAGAGCACATGACTATACTTCTGAAAAGTGGCATTATTAAAAACAATAAATCTCATGAGAATAAAATGGAAGGTTGTTTTTCTGCTGCTGTTTGAGTGTGCTAATAAAAGAGACAACTCTGTTGTCCAATTGACAAATCATTTCACGTAATGCGACATATCAAAATGTCAATTCCCTTGTCTCTTGTCAAAGCATCTGGGTCCTCTGTCCGTCTTTCTCTTCCAAACCCCTAAGGATCTGTAAAACCTTGCCTTAGTGTAGGCTGACTTAACAAACCAAGAAATATATTAAATCCTCTTCAATAGAACCTTAGGAAGTATATTTTCCAATATAGTAGAGTCTCTAAAAGTGACATGATAAAAGAGAAATTATTAGCTTTCTTAACTTAATTTCATGATATTTTTCTTCTGCAATAGTGTGTTCACAGATTTCACAATCAGCATTTTCACACTGAAGCACTGATCCCATGTTATTTGGTAGTAAAATAACTGTTGAGATCTACTTTTCGCCTTTTAAGAGCCCTTACATTTTTATAGACCCCACCAGCCTTATCTTTGTAAAGCAAAATTAACATAGCTGACTCAGTATCAAATTTGAGACAATAAAGCAATTTGAAACATGTCACTACATCAGTTATTTCAAGTTTTTTAAACAAGTTGACTGAATTTTACCCTATTGAACCAATCAGTTGTTTGGTCTATGGGATATGAAATTATCTGTTAGGCTGGGTCAACAGGAGACTAAAACAATTGATGGATTCTGTTGACAGTCAGAGTGAAGCTGTTCAGTACACACGCAGGGAGAGAGCACATAAGTGGGGGGAGACGGGGAGGGAAAGTCTGCCATTAAAATAGGTAACTGAATGTAGCTCCTGTTATCTAGGCAGAAAAGCAGAAGTCTCCCTTCAAGTCAGACACATCTGCACAGCATTATGATTTCAGGGCCTGCAATGATGAGAAGTAACCGGAGGAGAAGCGATTTTGCTAAATCTTCATGGTGTCTTGCTGAACCTGACAACCTACTTTCTGGAAATCCCAGCCTGAGATATAGGATCTGATTTTACTTAACTAACAGCGCTAAGGGCTTTGTTGGGTACTAGATATTAAGCACTTGGGATATAAAAATGAAAAGAAAGGAAAAAAAAACCTTACCCTGTCTTAAAGGAGCACTCTATCTATTAAGAGAGATCATTGCATTTTTAAAATTTGCAATTGCATACATTTTATTAGTGTACAAAGGGCTACAGGATTGTGTTTAATTCTCATAATAGCCCTATGTGTTAAGTACTCTTATGACCCCTATTTCTCATAAAGGATCTATCTGCAGCTTGGAGTGCGAAGCAAGAAACCAAAAGTCACAGTGCAGTTGGGGATGGAGCTGGGATATGAACTGAGGTCTGGAGGACTCTGAGCCTGCCCTGCAAACACTTTACATCTTCCAGTAAGTGCTGACAGATGAGCTAGATCTTCAAGAACAAAGAGTCCACCAGGTGGGAAAGCCCTCCAACCCAACTATCCTCCTCCTGAAGCAGCCCCTGGCCTGCATGGTTTCTCAAGCACCTGGGCTATTACGGGGGGAGGTGCCAGAATAGGGACATGAGGCAGGTGAACTCTTTTCCATCCACTAAAATGTCTCAGGTAGTTCTCCACTGACTCTCTCTCTGTGTCCTCTTCTGCTGCAGTCACTCTTGGCACCATCAAACTTCTTGAGCACATCCTATGCAGGTTTCAGGAAGAAAGGACGCAGAGCAAAGTGATCTTTAGCCAAGCCCAGACTTACCCTTTGGTTCCCAGGAAAAATTATCATCTGAGTGCCCGTACCCTACTTCTTGCCCCCAGTCCCAGTGCAACAGTGCTCCTCAGTTCTGCATCAGTCACAAAAATCTGCATCTTGGAATTGAACTGAGACGCCTTGACTCGCAGCCCCATGGAATTTCTCAGCCTTCCCAAGAGTCAGTCCATACGCCTCTCAGGTGTCTGCTTCCAACAGAGATTCCATTGCCTTATCCCTCCTTGTAAACATTTGTCACAATTCCACTTGACGCACTTTGCTTACATACCATTGGGGCTTGCCCCCACCCCTCCAGTGGGATCTGGCCAATGTGTGTGCATGAATGACAGTTGCTCTACCACAGGGACTTCATAAAGGACCTACATCTAAGAAAGAAGGGGGCACAGTATATAAATAAAAATAAAAATAAATATAAATACAAATATAAATATAAATATAAATATAAATATACCAAAACTAAACAGCACTCAGAATGGCCATAAATGAAGTCCCTGCCTTTGGTATGTGTACTAGTCCACATTCTACAATGACAAGTCAATGGACAAGACAAAGTCCGGAAAGGGGAAATATAGAAAATTCTTGTGTTTTAGTTGGGAAAATGGGTACTTTCATATGAGTCAACCGGGCCACTTCCTACACACACCTACATAGACACACACACACACACACACACACACACACACACACGAATGTAAGCTCCACGATAACAGAAAGCCTGTCATGGTTTTTGGACTAGTATGTGTTTTGTTATCTCTTCATTCCTCTAGATTTTCCAAGTTCTATCAATACAAAGTAAAATCACCAGAGAGTACACACCCAGTCACACTGACTTATCCCTGCCATCATGCTCACTCCATGTAAAATCACACGTTTTCTGTAATGTTTTGCCTTTGGTTTTTATTGAATGTTAATTAAAAATTCTTCTTGCCCGGCTGGCGTGGCTCAGTGGTTGAGTGTCGACCTATGAACCAGAAAGTCACAGTTCGATTCCGGGTCAGGGCACATGCCTGGGTGCGGGCTCGATCCCCGTACATATATATATTAATTCTTCTTACATTAGCTATATATTTTTGTCAGATATTTTCCAATATAACACTCAGCATCTTTCTTTTTTCAAATAGATGTACGTGATGCTTTGGTTTGTGTGCTCAACAATTGACACTTAGTGCCTGAAAAGTTTGATCTTCTATAGACTTCCGCCTTCTTCCACCACTGGGTTCTTAGACTTTTATCCACTTTGGACCCTCATGGTGCCTGGCAAAGCCTTTAGACTCCTTCTCAGAATAATATTAAACTCATTTAAAAAGTACATAGGGTTAGGAAAAACAACTATATGAGAAACATTTAAAACATTTTAAAAACAAATTTGTGATGGATTAATACATATATATGACTTCTTTACTGTAGGACTACATAAAATAGTGAAAGACCCAATAACTACTATATTCTTGAAGTAATGATGAGCAAAAATGATATTCAAGTTATCTGCAGCAACTCTAATGTGTTATAAAAATATCTGTAATTTTATTGACAGTGATGTCACAGGTACTGTTATACTATTGTGGTTTGTTGCCTACAGTGATAGTGGAAAGAAATGCCCAATTTTCAATTAAAGGAAAGAAAAAAGTAAAGGGGCATTTCTTTTTCTTCTCATTCAAGTTCATTGCCCCTAAATTTCTTCCCGGGACCACTATAGGAATAATATAACCCAGTATATGATCTCAATATACCCTGGCTATTCAGAGCACTGCTCAACAATTACATTCCAATATCAACCATGGTGGAGCTCATGGGTAATACATTTTTTTCTCTCTTTTTATGCCTTTTTCCAATCGTGCTATAATAAAATGGATGGATGAAATTATTTGTAAATCCTTTTGAAATGATTCAAAGAAAAAACAATGACATAAACTAGCACTTCAGTGCCTGGCACATAGAAGGTGTACAAAAAACAAGATGGCAAAATGAATGAGTGGCAGAAAGATTAAAGAACTAACTCTACATTCTCCCAGATCACTGTTTCTCAGTCTATTAGAACTTGATCTCCTTTTGATAAACATAAAAACATTCACCTCCTACTCCCAACATGGCTATGGCTATAATGCTCAAGGCGTCTACAGCTCTTCTTCAGTTAAGAGACAAAATTAAGTTCTATTCTTTTTGGTTGCCTGTTGCCAGGATTTGTCTTGACTGCAATTATCCATCCAAAAACAATACTTTGGTTTGGTCTGCTTTTATTTTTCCTTTATTTAAATGTATTTTATCAAAAAAGGATGTTTTGATTTCTCAACCTGTCCATACCAATATGGAGATTTCTGTACTAGGAAAATAGCTCATTAAAATTGCAAGTATATGCCCTAACTGGTTTGGCTCAATGGATAGAGCATCAGCCTGCGGACTGAAAGGTCCCAGGTTCGAATCTGATCAAGGGCATGTACGTTGGTTGCAGGCACATCCCCAGTAGGAGGTGTGCAGGAGGCAGCTGATTGATATTTCTCTCTCACTGATGTTTCTAACTCTTTATCCTTCTCCCCTCCTCTCTGTAAAAAGTCAATAAAATATATTTTTAAAAATTGCAAGTATAACCCATATGAAACTGGCCCTGCTCTCAGGTGATGCCCGAGTTGGTGGATCTGACTTTCAGTAGAAAGGTGGGAGGGCCCAGGCCTAGAAAGCAGTGTCCAGGTGAAACTGGTCATGGCTTTCGGCCACTTAGATATCTGATCCATTAGATTAAAATTGGTAAGTTGAATCCCCTGGAGCAATGTTCTAAGAATTCTTTTCTTACCCTTTAAAAACTTGTTTCTCTTGAAGACACATTTTCAAATAATGCTCCAGAAAACTGCGGAGCAGTCTTGTCTCTAGATGTTGATAGAAAAGGTAGAAGGTACCAGAACTTTGAAAACTCCAGCCAGAGCTCTGAGCTGTATCTTGCTTGGCAATGTGATGCGGGGCTGGGGAAGAGGAATGGGGGGCTCAGGGCAGTCGGGAAAGTTCCACTGTCCTGAGACAGATGGAGAAAAAAGAAAGCATGATTCTCTTAATTTAATAGCAGCCACACACCAAATATGACTCTGAGCTATGTAAATTGTTTCCTAGAAAAGTAGGCCATGAAAACCCTGCCACATAGACTGGGTGGGAATTTAAAAAAAGAATCAGAAATTCAAAATAGTCTGTCTTCATCTCCAGGGAGGCGGTGCAATATCTGTGCATTTCCACCGCATTAATAACATGCAAACAGAGGTTGTATTATATGGTTCTTCTCAATATAAATATTCCGTTTCAAACCTCACCCTGCCATACTAGCTCAAAGCCAAAAACTCAAAATTATAAACAAGGGTTTCCTGGCGCGGCCTCAATCTCTGCCCTCTGTTGGTAAGAACAGGAACTTCGTCAAAAAATGGGTGTGGTGGCGCATGATCACCACACGATGGCAGTAGAGCTTCATGCAGCTGTGCAAACCACGAAAGACAGAAGGCCCTTCTTAGGGGTCAATACCACTGTGAAGTCTGAAGAGAAGGAGATTTAAACAAGAACTGACAAAAACTCAAGGTTAAAGCTAAAAACTTGTAGGGAAAGAGCTTTTTCCAAAGTATAAAAACATGTCAGAGTATACACATTTTGCAGTTGTAGACACACACAATTTTTCCATCTTTACCTCCGTCGAAAATGAGTCAAGTGGTCTTACGTTATTGAGTGAATTCTGCGTTCTGACTCACCTCCCTTGAGGGTATAGCAAGTTCATTGTCAGTCTACAAATGTATCTGCCAGATAATCTCTATAGTTTCCATTTACCTAATAGTAGATCATCTGTCCTCAGGGCTGATGCCACCACTCTCACTCACGGGCGCCACATACATCTGCCACGCAAAGGCCCTGTGACTGGGACCCTGGGGCCCCGTGTCCGCAGCCCTGAGAGAAACCTCCCAGGCTGGATCATTTTTAAGCATGAAATACTTGTCAGGAGTTGTGTATTGGCTTCCCAGAGCTGTCACAGCAAAATGCTACAAACTTGATGGCTTAAAAAAGCAAACATGTGCCGAAACCGGTTTGGCTCAGTGGATACAGCGTCAGCTTGCGGACTGAAGGATCCCGGGGTCGATTCCGGTCAAGGGCATGTACCTTGGTCGCGGGCACAACCCCAGTAGGGGGTGGGCAGGAGGCAAATGATCAATGTTTCTAGCTCTCTATCCCTCTTCCTTCCTCTCTGTAAAAAATCAATAAAATATATATTTTTTAAAAAAGCAAACATGTATAGTTTTATAGTTGTAGAGGCCAGAGATCTGAAAGCACAGTGTCAGTGGGGCCACACTCCCTCAAACACCTATTTGGGAGAATCCTTCCTTGTCTCTTCCAGCTTCTGGCATCTCTTGGCTTCTAGCAGTGTCGCTCTACTCTCTGCCCCCATCCTGCCAGGCCTCTCCTCCCTGTGTCTCTCTCTGATTTCTCCTTTTCTGTGGCTTAGAAGGACACAGTGGATTTAGGGCATATCCCTAAATCAGGATTGATCTCCTCTCCAGAGCCTGACCTTAATTAAAGCTATGAAGACCCTTCTTCCAGACCAGGTCACACTCAGGTTCCAGGTGGACTTCTATCTTGGGGTGGGGAACACCATTCAATCCACTACAGCTGGGAGGCAGCGTATTCCACAGCATCACTCACATCATTCTCTTCTCACCATAATTAAGGGCTTTGAGTCCAAGTGGAGAGCGGCCAGGAGAGACGGCCAAAGCAGGAAAGTTCACTGGATTATGGGTGTGGGAGTTTCTGGAGATGCATCTTTGATAAAGAAACCGCCTTCCCCAGAGGTGGCTCTGTGAACACTCCTGCAAACGGTACAAAGAAGTGGAAAATTGGGTCTCTGAATGGTCTGCTTCAAAACAAGACAAATTCTATTGGGATGGTATCCACAAATTACCTGAAAGATGGGGGAAATGGGTAGCTAGCGATGGACATTACTTTGAATAAAGCACTTTTGATGCTTCTTTTTAAATTATTGTGTTTTCTTTGATTACAAAATCTATATTAACCAGTTAATAATGCAGATTAACTATTAACCAGTTAATATTGTGGATTATTTGTTAACCGATTAATAATGCAGATTACCTGTTAACCAGTTAATAATGCGGATTACTATTAACTGGTTAATAATGTGGATTTTTTAATCCAAAGAAAACACTATAATTTTAAGAGAAACATCAAAAGTGCTTTATTCGAAGTAATGTCCATCCCTAGCTACACATTTCCCCTATCTTTCAGGTAATTTGTGGATACCATCCCAATAGAACTTCTCTTGCTTTGAGGCAGAGCATTCAGAGACCAAATTTCCCACTTCTTCATACGTTTTGAAGTGCTGCTCAGAAAGTGCATGTGTCATCAATCAGAACAAGTGGTAATCTGAAGGAGCAATACAACAAAATAGCATACATATCAAATCGCATATATATCAACATGTGTGTAACCATCTGTTGAAAAAAATCCACATTATTAACCGGTACACCTAGTATACAGATACTACAGTAATGACAAAAATACTATAATACGTGACAAAAATATTCTATTTAGATTAGTCTTTTGGTGAGCAAGTACAGAAAAAAAAAAGGGAATCTCATTGTGTTATTTGTCACTGGGTAGAAAAATCGGGGTAATACACGCACTGCCCCGCTTGCCTAAGAGGAATGTATATGAAAAATCTTTGAAATGTTGAAAACCTCACAAGCATAAAAGGTGTGCTTTTCTTTCTCTCCCACTTGCACAGCATGTGCAGGTACAGGTGTGCTCCCATGAACAAGGACGTGGGGTCTGAACTGCGCCTATTAAAAGTCCAATCCTTTGACCAACAGAATTGGCAATACCTGGGAAATGGTCAGGAAGGCAGAACTTCTGGTTCCAGCCCAGACTGATGGAATCAGAACCAGCTGTTGAACAGGCTTGCTGGGTGGTTACTATAGACATTAGAGTTTCAGAAGCCTTGCCCTAAGTGATCCCTGTCTGATAAGTTTCATACAGTGAAATGAGGATCCTCAATACTTTTCTTTTCTCATTGTTAGGATCTCCTTAGGAACACCTGTGGTCGGCAGGAGGTGAGAAGAGAAGTCACTCTTACCTCAATAGGGACCCTGTTCGCGGACAATCCCCAGCCAAATTACGAACCACATAGACATCAGTTGGGTTCAGCTTTGATTGCTGTGCAAGATCAACCGGGCTGTCCTGACTGGGGAACCAAACAATATTCTGTGATCTTCACTCCAGCATTTTAGTTTAGCATTTTCACAGATAACTGAAAAAGTAACTATAAAGGAATGCCAAGGACATTGCTTAAAATATATATCAAAAAATAAGGAGAAAAAAAAGTACACTGGAGAATCCTTTGATTTTCTCACTCCAGATTCCTATAGAAACAATGTGAAAAATGATGACGTTCATCTCAGTAGATAAGCCCCATCCTGAGAAATCATCCCTGCTTTGAGATGTCCAAATGAAAGATGCTCTACAAATACAAAGCAATGCCTGCTGGGTCTGCATTTGTACAGAAGAGAGTCTCCTGTTGTGGGCTCTGACTTTTCACTAGTAAAAAGCAGAGGGTGGCCCTGGCTGGTGTTGCTCAGCAGCTGGAGTGTCAGTCCTTGAACAGATGGTTCGCCAGTTTGATTTCTGGTCAATGGCATGCACCTGGGTTTCAGGTTCGATCCCTGGCTCTGGTCAGGGTGTGAGAACCAATCAATGTGTCTCTCTTACATTGAATTTCTCTCTCTCTCTCTCCTCTGTCTCTTTCCCCCTCCCTCCCTTCTTTCCACTCTATCTGAGAAGCAGTGGGAAAAACATCCTTGGGTGAGGATTAACAAAAACAAATAAATAAATAAATAAAGCAGAGGGTGCACAGACACTCCTTCAGGATTCCACTGGGTCCCACTGGGGCTTGGTGAGGTCTCCGGCCAGGTGCTGGTTGCCAGTGAAACCACTTCAGGAAAGATTGGGGTGGTCCAGGTTCTTGGCTGACCTGTGGAGCTGAGAGCAGATTTTACATGGAAGACGTGTATTTTGAGTGGCCAGGGTGAAAGAAAATGATGGCCAATGAAAGAGAACCTGTCCATCCTCTCCTCCAGTGGAGCTCATTTGGATGGAAATGCTGAACAAGGAGGGAAGTAGCCATCTCAGGGCAACAACAGTCCTTAAGTCTGGACTGATGTGTTCTATGGGGAACCGTTGTCTTAGAGTTCCTTTTGTGGGCCAACCTGGGCATGCAGCAACAAGGACAGCCACAGGTAACACCTTTGCCTTGTCCTGGCACAAAGCTCATTCAGGAACACAGGGAAATGTGGTCTTGCCATCTTCTCTTCTTGGAGAGGACATGGGATTTGAACCTCCCGTGTAGTTAGTTATCTAGCTCACAGCACATCTGGGAACACCTCTTGACAGCCCCCAGTTAGAGCCAGCTGTTCCTCTGTGTGCCTGAGTATAACAGTCACGCCTTCATGATCACATGCTATTTATTTCTGGTCTGCTCCTTAGTCAAGTAATTTCTTTCAGATCAAGGATGATGTTTATTTCTCCATTCCAAGTGCCTGGCACAGTGCCTGACATAGCTTGGCATCAATAATCATTTGAATGAGTTACCCTCCTTAAGTGAAGGCTGAGGGAAGGTAAAGTAGACACAGCCAAACAATGATGAGTTTTCTCAGAAAACTTCAGTGTAACAGAGACAACATCATCATCATCATATTGAAGACTGAGTCATCACCAGCATTGTATGTAGTTATTGCACTTAATGTCCGTGGTCCCACTAAGCCTGAAGGTAGTGGGGTTGCCTGCATTTACAGAAAAGAAAACTGAACCCCACAAAGGTTAAGTACAGAACATTTGCTGAGCCAGTGTTTGTTCCTAGGTCTCTCTGACGCAGTGTTCTTAGCCGTTATGCCAGACTATCCAGGGCCTTGTAATGGATCACGGAGAGCCCTCATATGGCATTCTCCAGAGTGCAGGGCATAGACCTCTGGCCGTGGTAGACCACCCTTGGTGAGAGGCGTGAGGTAAGATAGCAAGCTGGGTGGCATTTGATGGGAACAAGGGGATGTGTGCTTAACAATGCCAGCAAAGTTGCAGACAAGGCACAGTGGGGGTCGAATCCAAACTGCAATAGACACGCTTTGTAGCCTTTTGCGAGTAACTGAAGCGCACTGTGCTTCAAATCCCTCATCTCCAAATTGGGGCAAACAGCATGACCTTCCTAAAAGGGCTGCTGTGAGAATGACATTAGCCTGCGCTTGGTGCAATTCCAAACATGTACTAAGTGCCAGCGGATTATTATCATCTTTATTATCAATACAGCATAATAATTTTTCATATTATTTTTATTACAAAAGGTGGGTTTTTAATAAAAGGCTTAAGGAGCTACTCAGATTTAAGCATCACGTTAGCATTATTTCAAAACCACTCTTCTATTTTAAAATATTTTTTTAAAGCCAAAAGGTGCTCCCCAAGGGGCAGGAACGATTTCATCTGATCAGTTGGCATCCTCACCACAACCTGCCCACAAATCTTTGTGGGATCTGCAGAAGCCATTCGACATAGTCCCACATTTGTGGAAGGATGCAGTAAACGAGAAGCATGACTTGTGGTAGGGCTTTGGAAACTACAAAGTACCACACAGAGGTTCCTAGTCCCTGTTCCCCACCCAAAATTCACAAAAACATGTTCATTGCTAGTTGGAAAACCTTTGGGTCACTTCACCTTTCCACTGCCCCCACTAGCTTGTCAGGGGCCAGGAGAGGAGAAAAACATGTTTTCTTTCCATAAACCTCATTAAATATCAGCTTTTTAAAAGAATGTGCATACTTTTGGGTGGCTTTCTATTTCTGTAAATTCCTTGCCACATCCACACCCCAGCCCTCATGTAGGCAGAAGATAGTGTGGCCTGTAGAAGTGCTCAGCCAGTAATGTGATAACCCCACGCACATCCTGCTGGTTACTCCACAGCCATCAGCTGTCAATCAGCAGTCGGGCCCTCCCATTGCCCACTTGCAGCACTTGCTTACCTAGGCTCCACGTCCTCTTCAGAGGAGCTGTCTTGGTCCTTAGCACTTCACAAGTGTGTATGGCTGGTCCACAGTTCTCCATCACTGGTGTTCTTCCGACTGTCCTAAGGCCACAGTGCTGGGGATGCCACAGGCAATGTGCACTTCAGTTGGGCCCATTGTAACATCCATGGAACACAACTTACCTTCTCCCTCCGGGGGTGGCCTCTTGGGAGCTCCTGGGCAGCCAGGGTTCCAGAGATGCCGACTTCCACTCCATTGTGTTTATGCAGTTGGGTTTGCTCAGCTCCCAAGTGTTTCTTTTTCTTTTTGTTTTTCTAACACTGCAAAAAGGTAACCTATTTACACAAGAGTGATTTAAGGACATGTTTTTCTCCACAAACAGATGTCAGAAAAGGAATTTTCCACTTTTAAAAAAATGTATATTTTAACCCTCCACTTATTATAATCCACTCAATTGCCTGCACCAAAGGCAATCCCTCCAACCCATTAACCACCATTTGAGCCTCCAAATAAGTTTCCATTAAATCTTCATTATTCGTGGCCCCAGATCTCCTGAAAAGTCTCTGGGCAAGTCATAAAAGGGCAGGTCTTGACATGCAATTAAAAATAAAACCACCAAAATCTAGAGCTCTCCCCTGCACCCTGGTCCTGCCCAGATCCATCCCGGTGCCCTTCAGCCATGGACAGCCAGTGTCTCCTGCAGTGCTGACCAGTGGGGGGCGCTCGCTCCCAGACCCTGCTCTGCTGGTGAGGAGCTTGAAGGTTCACAGAAGACTGGGAGGTGGGGCGCAGGGTGGGGGGGACGGACCTGAAATTGGTGTTGGTGGTTACTGCTAAGCATCCAAGTAGTCAGAGGATTTTAAGGAAAAGAGTGGGCCTGTTGAACAGAAGCTGTCTTCCCAGGCCCATCCTGGCATCTGCCCGTGGTAATCCCCTGCCCATGGTAATCTCCTGTCCCTGGGCAAGGCTACTTGGTCCGTCCTGGTTCCAAGTAGCCTTGCCCAGGGACAGGAGATTTAGATTTTCTACTGTTCAGTTGATAGAACTTGAAATAGAAATATTACAGCCCAAATATTCATTCATTTCACACACTTAATAACAAGCTTTGTCTCCGCAGTTTATCTAGTTGTTAAGACTGTAGCCCTGCTTGAGATTCTTGCTGATTTCACACAGACAATTCCAGAGAGGCTGCAGTTACAGACAGTACAGTCTGAAGCTACTCAACACACCCTGATTGTCTGGCTTTGAACCAAATGGGCTCATCTTGGCTTAGTAAAAGGATTCAGAAAGGGAGACAGAAATGCAGTTAAAGCATTATAGAGGCCCGGTGCACAAAATTCGTGCACTGATATGTGTGTGTGTGTGTGTGTGTGTGTGTGTGTGTGTGTGTGTGTGTAGGGGGGGGAGGGGGGCGTGTACCTCAGCCCAGCCTGCACCCTCTCCATTCTGGGACCCCTCGGACATCCCTCTCACAATCCGGGACTACTGGCTCCCAACAGCTCGTCTGCCTGCCTGATTGCCCCTAACTGCTTCTGCCTGCCAGCCTGATCACCCCCTAACCACTCCCCTGCCAGCCTGATCGATGCCTAACTGCTCCCCTATTAGCCCGATTGCACCCAACTCCCCTCCCCTGCCAGCCCAGTCCCCCCCAACTGCCCTCCCCTGCCAACCTGTTCGTCCCTAACTACCCTCCCCTGGGGGCCTGGTCCTTCCCAACTGCCCTCCCCTGCAGGCCTGGTTGCTCCCAACTGCCCTCCCCTGCCAGCCATCTTGTGACCACATGGGGGCAGCCATGTTGTGCAAGGATGTGACAGTCAATTTGCATATTACCTCTTTATTATATAGGATTGC
This sequence comes from Corynorhinus townsendii, assembly GCA_026230045.1. Lineage (NCBI taxonomy): Eukaryota > Metazoa > Chordata > Mammalia > Chiroptera > Vespertilionidae > Corynorhinus > Corynorhinus townsendii. The sequence continues at coordinate 67,007,333 of JAPDVU010000004.1, read as the reverse complement.
ATCAGCTTGGGTCCAAATTAGCTCCATAAAACAGCAGTGCCAGAAATCCCATTGAACTCCCTAAATGTGACTGAGTCGTAAATTGGTGAAGCTGGCGGAACTACTCATTTTATAGAGGCCCTGACTAGTGATCTTCTTGCACTCCTGGCTGATGGCAGAGGAGGACTTGAACCAGTTGTCATAGAGCCAGGACCACCCCTAGTGTCTCACAGGCCCTTGGTATTGTTTGTGCAACAGGGTCAAAAACCACTTCAAGCTGTTACCATACCTCATTTCATTTGATTGGCAGGCATGTCGTATTGATTTCTATAAATGATCTATTAAGGAAAGATCGAAGCTTCCTGAACTGATTCCAACTCTTCCTCCTTTGCTTCTTGGTTTATTTTTCCCCTGGAAAGACCTCCATTTGGATCGGTTCTGGAAATGCTGAAATGTCAGAGGTTACACATACCCATGTGCACTGAGCTAGCTTTGCTCTCTTGTTTCTTCTCCATGCAGGCTCGGGGAGTACTCAGTGATTGACACACAAAGGCAACAAAGACACAGAAGACAGCACAGGATTTGTTTTGGAAGAGTCTCTGTTGCTCACTCCTGGTTTTTGCTGACATTCAGAAGAATTAAGACAGAATAAATGGAAAATGACTAACCCAGAAACCTGCTCCCCTCAGAGAGTGCAATTTCTGTGGGTCTGTGCATTGTGTGTGGGGGGGGGAGGGAGAAGAGGGAGGCAGGATGTTTGGATTCCTGCTTGGCCCCACCAGCTTGGATGAGTCATTCACTCCCTTTGAACCCCTCTCCTAGAACATGTGAGAGTTGAACCGGGTCAGTAGTTTTTAAACTACTTGTTATTGTAGCTGTTACTATTATTGCTATTTGCAGCAGCAGCGGCAGGCTTTCTTCAGAGAAAAGCAAAAGCCTAATCTGTAAAGAAGGTATTTTTCATGGAGCAGCACCGGTGGTTGGGAGAGTGGAACACTCTCACCGCAGGCCTCCTAGCCCAGGTTCCCGGAGCAGCCCCCACACACTCCGTGGAGCAGAGTCTGAAAGCAGAGCAGGTCTCTCAGGGTCTCTCACCTTATTATTGTTGCTTCCATGTAAATCTGCCCTCTGTGTCATGTACCTTCCAACACATCTCCTGGAAAGCGAGGGAATGCAGCTGCTCACCTCATACTCTGATCCCCAGTGTCAAAGAGGACATTGCCACACAGCTGCCAGTGAGAACTCCCCACCCCACCCGCCCCACACTGGAAGGTTTGTTTTAAGTCTCATGGCTGAAAGGTATAACTTAAGATTTTTTTATTACATACTAGAGGCCCGGTGCACAAATTCATGCAGGGTGGGCTCCAGCCAGGGCGAGGGGACACGGGAGGTTGGTGGGCCAGCTCTGCCCCCAATCAGGATTGGGGGCATCGATCGGGGATGGGGACAGCCACGGGGAGGAACTGAGGGTGGTTGGCCGGTCGGCCCCACTCCCTGGTCCAACTCCTGGTCCAGGGGACAATTTGCATATTAGCCTTTTATTATATAGGATAAAGTCCTTGAATTTTCCAAACAACCATTTGATAAAAGGCTATTTATCTTAGTGAGTGCAATATAGAAGCCATGAACACATTAACACAGAAGACCCTTTTGAAATAAGAGTGATGTCAAGTAGGTACATTTCTCAGCTTCATCTCTTGTCATTAAGAGAACCTGGGCTTTCACTAGGTTCTACATTTTCTGTTTGGACAAGAACATTGGTGGGCGCTGGGCACGAGCATCTTCCCCTCCAGTCCATTTATGTTTGCCTTCATTTTCTGTGTCCGGCGTGAAAAACAAAAACAAAAAACATGGGGTACTCTGTCATGATTTAATGCAGCGAAGATCTTTCTAAGTCATGATCAGTGGAGCAATAACAGGTAAGCTAGGCCCAACTCCCAGTGAGTGCTTCAGCTCTCAGCCTCCACAGTCACTGGAGTCCTGTAATCCAAAGATGCAAATTGTGAGCCTTTCCTGTAAATGCTCACCTCCCTCTGTCATGTTTATCACCCAAAATCTGATCTCCACTCATCCCTAAGGGGTTTTACAAAACAACCACCAAACACACCTTGCAATATATTTGTTTATTTTCCTGAAATGCCATGAGTAACAGTTGCCTTAAAATGATGCCACATGCAGGAGGGAGGTGCCAGTTAATTTAGGCACACTGTGCTAAGTCAGTGGTCGGCAAACTGCGGCTCGTGAGCCACATGTGGCTCCCAAGCCGCAGTTTGCCGCTCTGTTAACTAATGAGTTTGCTGACCACTGTGCTAAGTGGTAATCCAAAACACAGTTTGGCCACTTTTAACTCAACATTCCCCTTTTGGGGGAGGCGGATGGGGGAGAGAGAGAGAGGCTGGCTGTGGGAAGGTTAGGAGTGAAGATTTTCTCTGGGGAGAGTTGCCAGACTGCAGAGCATTCTTACCCTCTGGGGTCAGGACAGAGGGCTGGATTTGCTCCAGCACAAGCTAGGTAAGGAGAGCTTCCAGAGAGCCCCTCATGGCAGGGCGTGGGGCAGGGGCAGGCCAAAACGGGAGGCTGATTGATGACCCACTCCCTAAGGATGTTTGTAAACTGCAGGAATCTGAAGGCCTTACAAATACTGTCTGATCATCTGGAGTGAGTGGTCATCGAGACTTAAATTTGACTCTCACCTGTACAGGTCTGAGGGATGAAGGCAGCTGCAGACTTCCTCGAAGTAGAGAAACAGGGTGCTTGACAGTGTGAGCAGCCCTCCTGTCATGGGTCTCTCTTGAGCCAGATGGATGCATCAAAAAAATAACTGGTCTGGAATGATGTTGATAAAGACCCTTCTCTGGGGGACTTTTGTACAGGAGTTTCGCATCCTGGCAGGAAAAGACCAGAGGCATACAGTTAGAGGGGGTGGAGGTGGGCGCACCATGTTGTAAACGGCCAAGCAGAGACTGCATTGCTCACCTAGGAATTAGGGCTGCAGGAGGACCCAAGTGCAAGGTTTCAGAAAAGCTGCAAATAAAGCAAACGACCCAAAACACAGCATTTGGGCACCTGCTACACTCTCAGGGCACTAGTGCCAGATCGTAACCTTCTCAGTCCCCTCCTGCTCTTCCCAGCTCTCAGTCCAATGGCAGAGCAGCCGGGAGCAGAGCTGAGAAACAGGGAAATGGAAAAGAACTGATGGTGCCCCCCGCTGCACCTCAGGTTTCCGAGCCCCAATCAGGCCGCGCCAGCAAAAAGTGAGAAGCTTACATTAGATGAGAGGCTGACGTTTTGATGTTAGACTAGACTACACTATTTTTTAATTATGAAAAATTTCAAGCATAGCAAAATAGAAAAGTAGTACAATGAACTTCCATGTACTCAGCACCCAGCTCACATGGCTATCGTCTATTGATACCCTCTCCACAGCCTCTTGCACAGTAAGCTGGGGTAATAGGACTTGACTATTTTAATAGTTAAATGCAATGACTCTGTTTGGATATTAGACCACTGGCCTCTTTCAGGCCCCACTCCCCCTCAACCCCATTATATTCCACTCAGAGGCAGGTAGGAAGTGTTCTGGTCTCTTTCAAGTATGAATAAGTAGTCTTAGTTTCGGTGTTCTGGTTCTGTGGTTGCACCATTAAAGAGGAATCAGTCCCATGTTCAGTATCAGTTTGGGCATCAAGACTGATGTTGAGCCTGGCCAGTGTGATCCAGTGGTTGAGTCAACCCATGAACAGGAGGTCACAGTTCGATTCCCAGTTAGGGCACATGCTGGGGGCTGCAGGCTCAATCCCCAGTGTGGGGCGTGATTCTCTCCTATCATTGATGTTTCTATCTCTCTCTCCCCTCTCCCTCTCCTTCCTTTCTGAAATCAATAACAAAAAAGACTGATGTTGACACAAAATCACCCAGAGGAAATGTATTGCTCATGTAATGAGACTTCCTGGGGAGAGCAGGACAAGCAGCCAAGCTGTTCTGGAATGAGTGAGCCAGGTGAGGAACAAGCAGTTTGAAGTTTTATTGGAGTTAGGGGAAAGGGCCTGGGGGAGTTTCCTCGGCTCACGAAGCACCCCCAACCTAGGCATCACGGCAGGGCACGACATTTCCTGTGCCTGCGCACCCCTGGCTGGCCGAGTTCTGAGGCAGCACAGGAACCGAGGCAGATGTTGCTGCAGAGAGCTTTCCAGCCCAGTTCCCTCCAGCCAAGCAGTGCAGGCCTGAACGCAGAGGCAGGCAGTGGTGTGGCCATCTTCCCAGCAACAGCTGGGAATGCTGAATGTCCATCATGCATATAGTTCCTTATAAAGAGTTTCTAGGAGCATTTTTAAGTATAGTTGGCATACAATGTTAGATTCATTTCAGGTATACAATATAGCGATTTGACACATTACAATGTGATCCCTGCACTAAGTCTAGTAACCATCTGTCACCCCCCCAAACTTAGCACAATATTATTGACTATCTTCCCCTTCATCTTTTTTACCCACCCCTTACCCCTCCTCTGGCAGGTATCAGTTTTTTCTCTGTTTCTATGAGTCAGTTTTGTTTTGTTTGTTCATTTGTGTTCTTTTTTTTTTTAGATTCCACATATAAGTGAAGCTATATTTTTATTTCCTACTAAAGGCCCAATGCACGAATTTGTGCACCAGTGGGGTCCCTAGGCCTGGCCAGCAGGATCGAGCTGAAACCGGCTCTCTGACATCGCCTGATGGGTCCCAGATTGCAAGAGAGTGCAGGCTAGGCTGAGGGACCCCACCGGTGCACAATCGGGGCCAAGGAGGGACATGGGAAGTTGGCCAGCCAGGGAGGGACCTTGGGAGGGCTCCAGGGTGTGTCTTGAAGTACATCTACCGGTCAGAGCATCTGCCCCCTGGTGGTCAGTGCACTTCATAGTGAGTGGTTGAGCGGCCTTAGCATATCATTAGCATATTATGATTTGATTGGTTGAACGGATGACTAGACGACCAGGCAGCATATTAGGCTTTTATCATATAGGATTTTCATTACTTGTTTCTCCCTACCAATAGGTGTCAGAGTCCCTAACTAACCTTTAGGAGCAATGACTGAGCAAATCACACAGCAGCTATGTTAAAGATCTACCTCTGGCTTCTGCAGCTGGATAGACTCCTGTTTTTAATTGCAGAACCTTAGGATCAGCTCATCACCTGAGAAAGTACTCGAGGTCCTCTTAAGTTCTGAATAAAATACCATAAAATCTACTGGGGAAAATTAATTCTTCTCTCTAGATTTGATCAGGAATGAGCCCAATGTACCCAAAACATCATAGACCCTAAACCTCTCAACCCTCAAAACAGTTTCCTTCTGGAATTGATCACTTCTCATCTACTAAGCGCCCCTTTTGATGGGGTATCAACAATTGGAGCCAGATTACAAGAACCAATGGTGCATATCTCGTCCCAACTCAGTGTACCTTGGTAGCTTGAAATCCGCCATGTGGAAGTAGTTACACCACACAAATTGGCAAATGCTATAAATCAGGGCTTTTTATATCAGAGAGCCAGCTGTTGACATTCCTTCCCATTACTGCCAGTTAAGGTTAGAACTGGGAGAAGGAAGAGTAAGTAAAACTTTAAAGATTTTACCAAAATGTGGCAAAAAAAAAAGAAGTAAAATGACTTGATTCTCATTTCTCCTTCCTTGGTTCTCACTTGACATATCTCCTTGCTTGTTCCTCATATGAGAACAAAGCTATGCATTGCGATGTAGCTTCATAATTCCAGGCTTGATGCATTCCATGTGGCAATATGGCATCTGATTTGAGCACTTTGGCTCTGACGTCAGGATTCTGGCTCTGCCACTTTCCATTTATCTGACCGTGGGAAATTTCATTAAGCTAGAAAATCTCAGTTTCCTCAGAAGAAAATATAGATAATAAGAGCTCTTATTTTATGAAGTTATAATGAGAAGTAAATAAGATATGCCTGGTGTATGGTGGACACCCATAGATATTTGTTAATTAAATGTTGTATGAATGCTTATAAAAGCATTTTGTTAATGTATGGCATAGACCAAGTGCTTAGTAAATGTTAAATAATATAAAATTAATTTCCATAGCCTAGAATCACCCTAATCATTAATTCATTCATTTTTTTAAATCCTCCCTATATACTCACCAGTCTCTCAAATGTTATGAGAGGCCCCATTTTTGAAAATGTGATTAGTCACCCTCAGATGAAACAGTAGACATTTATTTCCCCTCAAAGTCCATTCACTGCTTAGACAAGCTGGAGGAGAAGGAGAGACTAGATTAAGGATGGCAGACAAGAGTTGGTGCACCCACACGACAGCTTGCAGATCCTGGGCATGCTATAGCATATTCTCAAATAATATTTATCAACCATCCTGTGCCAACTGTTTTATATATTTTGACAACATGACCTTTGATCATGTTCATTATAACATTTATTTTCATATTTAAATTTTAAAATTTATCTGAACAAGACACTGATGACTTTATCTCTTATAATGTTCAGTTATCTTAGAGATTAAGAAAAAAGCTTTCACTCAAGAATAACCCATTGCATATTTAAAAAAATAATCCCATATTTTTAAATAGAGATATTTTTTAGCAGTTTCCGGTTTACAGAAAAATTGAGCAGAAAGTACAGAGTTCTCATATGCGACAGCCCCTCAGTTTCATCTATTAGTAACACCTTGTCTGCTACGATTGTTACAATTGGTGAGGCAATGCCCATACATTATTTTTAAATAAATCCCTAGTTTACATTTGGGTTCACTTTTTGTGATCTCTGAGTTTCAACAAATGTATATTTTATGTCTCCACCATCACAGTGATCCAGCCCTGTGTCGCATCTATTCATCCCTCCTGCACTTCTTCCCTGTGAACCCCTGGCAATCAATGACTTTTCACTGCCTCCATAGTTTCTATTTTTCCAGAATGTCATGTAGTTGAAACCACATAGTCTGTAGCCTTTTCAGACTGGCTTCTTTTACTTAGCAATATTCATTTAAGATCCCTCCATGTCTTTGTATGGCTTGCTCTCTCTCTCTCTCTCTCTCTCTCTCTCTCTCTCTCTCTCTCATCGCTGAATAATATTTCATTTACAGATGTATCAGGTTATTTATCCATTACCTATTGGAGGGCATCTTGCTTCCTTTCAAATTTTGGCAGCCCTCATCTTTTGAAACCAAAATGCTAGATTAAATGGAAAATTCTAAATTTTATTTACTTATCTTATGGATCAAACCATTGATTATTTCTTAAATTAATGTATAAAAGTGTGTAAATGGAGTCATGAGTGGTCAAATAAATTGAGGTACAATTTTTAAAAAATCTTTATTGTTGCAAATATTACAGATATCCCCCCCATTGACCCTTTCTTGCCCACACCCACACCCCAGCCCAGGCCTTCACCACACTGTTGTCTATGTCCATGGGTTATACATATATGCACACAAGTCCTTTGATTAATCTCTTCCTACCCACCCAGTTTTTAAAAAGACAACCAACCTAGCTCAAAATAGTATCCTTTTTAATTTAAATATCTCTATATTTCTTGGAGTATCTGCCTTATCTGGTATTGGGGGTGGATTTAATGCCTCTGGAAACTTTATTGGAGCAATTAATTGTAGTAATAGCTGTTACAGGAAATGGAGACAGTAACAACTATTTGCTTTGGCTAAAAAAAAAAAAAAAGGAAAAATGGAGATAAACTGCAACTGTAATGGACTGGTAATCAGCTGTCAGCAGAAACTGTGCTTTCTTACAGCAGTGAGTATGTAGAAGCGTATTTATGACAGAGAGAGCTTTCATACGGAAAAGTAACTGAATTAATGGGGTCTATACAGATCTATTTCCTGTTGATACTCCAACCACCACCACTTCCACTTTGTTTCTTCACCATTCCCTAAGAATTGCTACAAACTAAAGTGTCAGTGGCTGGGTGAACTGCATGAGTAGTTAACAGCCCATGTGCAAGGACATTTCCTTTAGTTAACCCAGGTTATCTCCTTATCATGTTCTTCCTTTCTCTTTAGCAGGCCTGTGGGAAACGGTAGCTCAAGTAATAAGTATGTGCTAGACATATGCTCAGGGTTTGTCTCGGAGTGGACACTGCCAAAGTATGAAACCTGGTGCTTTCCCCTAAAAGTTTACTATCTGCATAAGGAATAAAGTTGTGGACACATGCCGCAATGCTGAGCAATATTGCACTGTGTATACTTACGTGATAGTTACACACAATTCACCCATTAGTGAACTAATTCAGATGGGAGAGAAATCATTGTGATGCGAGGCCATCACGTTGGATAGAATTGAATTGGACCCAGGAGCAGGTCGTGTTTGGATTTTCAGGACACATGGAGGATTGGAGTTGGGGCAGAAACAGAGTGTCCCAGGGTGAATGAAGCCCACAGGATTGGTGGAAGGCACTAAGAACAAGCTAATTGATCTAAATCTAGTCCTTAGGACAGACAATATTCTAAAGAATAGTTTCATCTCTTTATGGGGTCAATATCTCATTTCCCCAGAGATTGGCTGATCCTTTCACTTTATACTGACACCCTAAAGTGTTGCTTTTTCTTATGACTTCTATGCACTTAATACAATCTTATTATATCAGATGCAAACCATTTTTACTTCTGCCAGGTGCAGGTAAAGGACAAACTGGAAGTCCACTCTGGCAAATTTCTCTTTCAAAATGAACCCATATTGCTGTTTCCTACCCAGATTAAGGAAAAACAAATAATCAATGGGACTCAGTGGTGGTCCCATTTTTATCTTTAATATCACAGTGGCGGTAAACATTATGATTGCTTTTTGTTGTTGTTTTTGTTGTTAATCCTCACCAGAAGATATTTTTAGAAAGAGTGGAAGGGAGGGGGAGAGACAGAGAGAAAGAAACACTGATGTGAGAGAGACACTTCGATTGGTTTCCTCCCGCACACACCCTGACCAGGAAAGGGGATTGAGCCTGCAACCAAGGCATGTGCCCTTGACCAGAATTGAACCTGAGACCCTTCAGTTCACAGGCCAATGCTCTATCCCCTGAGTCAAACCCGCTAGGGCTGATTATTTCATTTTAACGTATTTACTTTTAATAAATATAACATTAGAAAAAATAATGTCAAATCATGGAACCACCAGCCACTGTATCCCTAAAAGTGATCCCGTGTTCTGCCCAAACCAAATTCACAGTTGCTAGATATTAAAATGCTAAAATACAGGAGTGCATCCATACTGGGCTCTTAAAGGCACTTTTCCTTTTCATCATCAAATCAATCACATGATTTTCACAAGATAAGAGCAACTTGGGTTTTCATTTGCAACTTCACAGGGAACATTGAAACAGTGGTTGTAGTGACCGTAATAAAGCCAAGAATATTGGTTTACATCAAAACCAAAGGGTGGTTGGCCTGGGCAGAATAGGTAATAACCATAAAAATAAAATAAATTTTCACAGATGATTGAGTTTTTAAAACAGATTTAATACCAACAGCTTTGGAAAAACTTTATTTTACTTCATCATCACTGTTCACTTAACAGATGGTAATTAAAGAAATAAGTAAAAACCTAAGGGCATAATAAAGTGGCAACATTTAAAAAGTTTTCAGGCTGTCCAAGATTTTAGTGCTTGCCAAATTTGTTTTTAATTAACCTCTGTTCAACATGTTTTATCCCTCAGCTTCTTAGTCACACATTCACACTCATTTGTGCTCAGAATGACTGACTCATCTCCTCTGTTCAATATCCTTGAACAATCTCTCGCAACTCTTAAACGACAGCAGCCCCCAGTCCACAGTTGTTTTCATTGTTTTTAGAAATCATGTGTGGGATAGTTGGGTCTTCTCTTTAGTCACCTCAGCAATGTTTACAAATAAGGCAGCAATGACGTCGGACCAAGAACAATAAAGATCTGGTGTTTAGAAGCTAAATTAGTGGGCCCAAGTGCCCAGAGCCCTCCCATTTTTATTCAGCCATCACTAGTATATCTGTCATATGTCCCTAAACATCACCCCAGTCCTCCTCGCATCCCCTGGTTTATGGCATTTGCTCTTGCATTGTTGCCATCTCCATACTGAGGGTTTCTGATGTTTTGTCATCCACCCTCCCACGATGGTGCCTCCAGAGACACATGGGCTTCCTGGCCAGATGTTTCAACCATCAGGGAGCTTCTAGTCTAATAGGATCATAGGTGTGTGAACCAATGCTTACAATGCAGCAGTGAAAGCACTAGCAGAAGGCAATGCAGTATGCTATGGGAGTGGGGAAGAAGGCACTGATCACACCCAAGGGGAGAAGAGCAAGGAGCTGCATCGCAGGGGTGAGGAGGCACACACCACTAAGCAGGGAGGGAGGCCAGGGCAGGGCCCATCAGCCTGCAGAACACAGAAGATCCCAGAATCACAGGTAGCAGGGTTGGAATTCCTTCTATCTACAGGGAATACAGACCTTGTAACATAGAAACCCACACCTGAAACCTATATGTTCATGTTGACCAATGTCACCCTAATCAATTAAATAAATACCTATTTAAAAATAAACAAAAGGGAGCCATATACACAAGGAAGTATAAGAAGGTAACACGAGGAAGAATAACCCAGATTTTGAAGGTTCTTTCAAATTCCAGGGGACAGTTTAAGGATGCTTTGGTTTCAAGCAACATGCACAAATAGGTCAAAATTAACAAACAAACAAAAATATTGCAAAGTGTTGAGTTATCTCACTTCATTGAAGAAATTATTCAACAACTAAGACTATGTATAGAACCAGGGAGCCACAGGAGTCACGGGCAGTCTACCTAAAGGAACGTTGTTAATGTATGTCAGTTCCACTAACTCTTAGTCACTCTGTCCCTCTATTCAAGAAAAGATAATTCAAATTTCTAGAGGAAAGAATTTGATTAGCCCAACTTGGATCAAATGTTCATTATCAGGAGATGGAGTCAATTAACAGAGAGATGCCCACTGAGTCCCATCTATTGGAGCTGTTGGTCACTTGCTGTGAATTGAGTAACCACCTACCAAAGAGGGTTAGAAAGCAATTGTTCTATTCTCAGATGGGACAGTTCAGATTAAAAGCAAAAACTATAGAATGCATTGTACATGTATTTGTTAGAAATATATACAAATTTGGTAAATAATTTGATATGGGAAATAAAAAGATTAAATTTAAATGGCTCTTCTACCTTGGAAGATGGAATAATAGCATTACTGGTCATCAATATAGGAAATGGAGAAGAAAGACAAGATTTAAAGGGGGTGGTGGCCGGTTGCATCCTAGACCTTTTGAGCTGCCTGTGTGTCACACCTACAAATAGGTACTCAATGGAACTGAATTTTTCCAAGGTTATGGCAGGAACTGGGCTGAAGGTGATGACTGAGCCAGATATTAAAATCCTTGAAGTGTGTGTATCAGTGACATGAAGAACATCACAAAATTACACTGTTTATAACCAGAGGGTAGTAGAGCTGCATAATATGAGTACAGAAATAATTCCTTAAATTTTGGAAAACAAGGCTTCCAAAGTAGCAATAGAAAATAGCATATTGTATTCAAAATGTGTTTAATTTTTAGGAGGGAGGCAAGTAAAATGCCATTAAACTGAAATGCCCTATTAGTAAATATAATACTTTCAAATATGTTAGTTTTTATAACTCATGTGCCTCATTTTTTAAGGTATGTTCAACATGTGGAAAATAAAATAGGTAAATAAAACAAGTGCTTAAATTTAAATATGAGGCTAATGGAAAGCTTACTATCTTGTGAGAAAACAGACCTATTTGATACTAAAACGGGGAGTCAGCCTTTCTGTGGACAGAGAAGGCATCTGTCCATTTTCTTGTCAACATTTCATGTCAGCAATAGAAAGATATTCTTAAAACTCCAGAAGGGTTTCCACCTAAGAATATTGTGTGTTTCCAAATGATCTGGGAAAGGTTGTTTAAAAAAAGCAATAAAATGACTTTCGGAAACTATTCATAAGAACAGGTGGCTTTTTGCATCAGCCAGTCACCATTCCACTTGTCAGTCTCTTTGAAGACTTTGGGAGATGCATCTGGGGCCGCAGAAAGGGAGCAAAATGCCAGGCTATTAAGGGCCACAACTGAGTGCCCACAGCTCAAAAAAGGAGCTTTTCTGGCATATGTTTCAGGCAGAGAATAATCAACTAATGCTTATATTATGCATAGTTATGCTTTATAATAAAATGTTCAAAATATTAAAGGAACTCTAATTACCAACATATTGAGTCAGTTTTCAAAAAAAATTTTTTTAACAGGAAATAACACCAAAATGTTAACAGAGATTATCTCTAAGTGGTGGACTTATGGATGTTCTTTTCTTTAGCTTCTGTAAGCAGTTCCGGAAGTCCTCCCCTGACTCTTCCTCAAGGCCCAACTCATCTCTCCTTCTCTCTCTGGGACTAATTTGCTCTGATCTCCCAGATGCCTGAACTCCTACAGTACTGAATGTATTGCTTAATTTAACACTTAATAATTGTTGTGATTTTAAAGGTAAAGTGTTAAAAATCTACACTTGCCCTTAAAAAATACACACACAGCTCAGCTGTTGTGGCTCAATGGTTGAGCATATACCTACAAACCAAGAGGCTATGGTTCCATTCAAGGTCATGGTTCCATTCCTGGTCAGGGCACATACCCAGGTTTCAGGCTTGATTCCCAGTAGGGGGCATGCAGGAGGCATTCGATCAATGATTCTCTCTCATCATTGATGTTTATATCTTTCTCTCCCTCTCCCTTTCTCTCTGTAATCAATAAAAATATACATTTTTTAAAAACACATATGATGTACATAGAGTAATGAGGCCCTCTGTTCTTGCTAATTGGCAAGACAGAGTCTCTTACATCAGCACCCTAGATGCTCCCATTATCCTCAGAACCCTGACCAGTTTAGGACTCTCTGAAAGTTGAAAAGAACCTGCAGTGTGAGTGCCTCCAAAGACTTGATTGAAGATAACCTCCACCACCCTCCGAGGAGCCAGCCAATCACAAGGTTAACTCACTGAGGGTCCTCTTTGAGGGGAGCCTGAAGACAGACCACTCCGTCTGCCTGAGTATTATGCAATGAAGACAGTAAGAAAGAGAAAAGTCTGTGCCTTTAACAGTCAGCACCAATCAGAACTTCTTAAGACCTTCCTTAGAGAGTACCCTGTTAATAGGATGGAATGGTTTTTCTATGGGATTTGCTAAAATGCATTTCCCTGCCCTGGGCCACCAACATACTTATCCTGTATGGACATACTTTTAACAATTTGACATAAGAATTGATAGCCTTTTTTCTTTCAAGAAGAACAGAGTTCCTTGCTACTGTGTGCATGTGTTTTTCTTTTTAAAGGCAAACCATTGGTTTATTAAGCTTTTGCCATTCAGATCACTTTCAAAGTAGCATGTCCTCAGTGTTGGGCAGGTGCTTGGCATTTGGTCTCATTGACCTGTGTAATGGATAAAAAATAGAATTGAAAAACACTTTGAAAGTCTAGATTAATCTAGATTATAAAGAAGAAGAGCATTTAATGGAAAGTTTAAGAGAACAAAAAAGTAGAGGGTACTCAGCCTAAGGTGAATTAAGTTTGGAGATAGTGTTGGGGGATTGAGAAGAGAAATTTCCCAGCAGCCTATATGGCTAATGAGATTATTGAAGAGAGATACTGAGAAGCAATTTTCCAACTAGGAGTTTCACCAAGTATGGATTTCTGAGGCAGCTGCAATGGTGGAAATGTCCTAAGCAAATATAACAGATGACACAGAGGTAGAGTTATCCTAACAGGAGGAAACAGAGCAGAGTGCTTTTGCCCATAATTGAGTGTTACACTGATGCTGAACAACTACATCTGAAGCAGAAAACTGATGGATGGAAAACAGGGGGAGGTGCAGGCTTTCTGGGAAGTCACAGGTTCTGTTTTGGTACAGTGAGTTCTACTCCTTAACTCTGTTTAATTCATCTGCTTCTCGCCTGCTGTCCTGTTAGCATCTTTTAAAACTAACAGATAGTTCATTTCCACCTTTCATTAGGCTTTGTCCTTGTAAAAAGTAGTTAACTATTTTCTCTCATCTTCACTAATGAACCATTCAAGTCACAGTTGACATTGTTGAAGGTCCTTCTTTCATGGCCCTGAGGTCATAACTTCATGTAGTGCAGTAAATTCCCAAAAAGTGACAGAGTCCCTCAACCCTAACTCCTAACTTACTTCTCATCTATTTTCCCCACTACACAAAAGAAAACTGAATTTTTCAGCTAAAAATATTATTAATGTCCTGACCCCAGACAGAGTGGATTCTTTTATTTTGCTACATCCAAATAAGTTATCTATAAATGCTTTTCTAAACTTCATCAACAGAGTTCCACTTCGGCTTTTTTTCCAGAAGATACACTATTCTGTAAGAGTCCTCATGAAATTATCACAGATCACTATTAGCAAGAAAAACATTTGGTCAAAAGACCCTTCCTCAAGGACCTCAGCACTTCCTGACAGAGTGAAAATAAAAGAAATAGTTCTAAAGAAGGAAGAAAATTAAATGAGAGTCAGCACAGAAGAGCACCATATGGCCCACAAAATGTGTGGGTACAGAAGGCTCCTGCGCCGAGGGAAACACACAGATTCTAGAAATAAAAAATGAAGCACCCTGACAAAGTAGGTCATCCTTCAAGGCCAACTTTCCTTCCCATTAACATCTCATACTTCTAACTTAGCTCACCTCTGTTGACACAAGTGTGTCTTTTAAAAGTGAATTAAATTCTCACCTCAGCATGGTTCATATTTGTGGCATAGCTAAATGGCTTTGTGTTAGGGTGATATTGTGGAGCACGTGTTGCTCAATGATAACATCTTCTGATTCAAACAGAAGAAGAGAGAGAGAGATGTACATCTGAACTGCCTTGTGACAAAGTTGGATGTCCATTCACAAGTAAGAAAGAACTTTCCTGGCTTCCTTCAGGGCTAGGTTTCTCAAACTTGATATTATTGACATTTGGGGCCAGATAATTCACCTTTTTAAAAAATAGACTTTAAAAAAATAAAAATAAAAATATAGACTTTATTTTTTGAGCACCTTTAGGTTCACAGCTAAAATTGAGTAGAAAGTACAGACAGTCCCCATATACCCCTTATCTGCTATCATTCTTTTTATGGGATGCATTGTAAAATGTTTAGCAGTATCCCCCAGCCTCTGTACTCTAGATGTTGGTAGCGTCCCCAATTATGACAGACAAAAATGCCACTAGACATTATCAAATGTCTCCTGGTGGACAAATTCATCTTTGACTTAAAACATGGCCTACAGAAAAAAAAAAAAAGAAGAAGCTAGGTTCTGTCTTTGAGTTTCTTAAGAGGCATCCTTTGAACTCTGCTTGATTAAAACAGAAGATGCTGGCTAGATGTTATATAAGTACTTAATCTCTTCACATAAAACCTCTACAAACTCATTATACATATTTGAGAAAGGTAAGACAGTTGGGGTGGGGGAGAAGGATTGTGGGGAGGGGGCCAGAGATGTTCCCTAAGAGAGACTGCACACACAATGGCAACCCAGGGTCCTTCTCCAGCCTTGGAAAACCACATGCTAATATACTTTAAAGAATGATTGAAGAATTGATCAGACTGAGGGTTTCCATTCACAGGAACAGAGCTCCCAAGAGATTATTAAATAGAACGACCATGGCTGTTTGTTGATTTGCAATGAAAAACACCATGATGAAAAGAACTGACATCCACATTGGCTGCACCTAGAGTCTCCCTGAGTAGGTTAGCTGTATGGAAGCAGTTGCAGGAAAGATGCTTAGCGAGCATGGACTTCAAAACAGGGGACATAAACGTGACTGCCAGTGTCAAGGGCATGAGGGTTGACTTAGCCTAATATATCTCTATTTCCATAGCGGGAGCCTTTCCGCAGCTCTGGGGAGAGTCATGTCTGAATTAGTGTTCTCACAGGTTAGTGGCCAAATAAATACCAGAACACTTGTTATAATTCAGATTCATGGGCTTCTCTCCCTGAGACTCTGATTTAGTGGGACTGAGAAGGGGCCTGGTCAACAGCATTTTTAACAGGCATCCCAGGTGCTTGTAAAACACTGGTCAGCTT
Source organism: Corynorhinus townsendii (assembly GCA_026230045.1). Taxonomy (NCBI): domain Eukaryota; kingdom Metazoa; phylum Chordata; class Mammalia; order Chiroptera; family Vespertilionidae; genus Corynorhinus; species Corynorhinus townsendii. The sequence continues at coordinate 66,991,271 of JAPDVU010000004.1, read as the reverse complement.
TGTATCTGTCTTTTGCCGCTGCCTCCCTAGAACTCTGACCAAGACCGCTCTGGTCAACAGTCTTTCTCTTGGCCTGTTACCTTCAGAGTTGCAGGAAAGCCTGCCTGCCCGGAAAACTGTCCCTGTCGGTGGCGCTGAATATACGGTTATTGCTTTCTGCTCAATCAGAATGTCAGCCTGTCTTCCTTACTTTCTTTTTTTTTTTTTTTTAATAAATCTTTATTCAGATTATTACAGGTGTTCCTCTTTTTTTTCCCCATAGCTCCCCTCCACCTGATTCCCCTACCCCACCCCATGCCCTTACCCCCCCGCCACTGTCTTCATCCATAGGAGTAAGATTTTTGTCCAGTCTCTTCCCGCACCCCTCACACCTGCTTCCCCTGAGAGTTGTCAGTCCACTCCCTTTCTATGTCCCTGATTCCATTATATTCACCAGTCCATTCTGTTCTTCAGATTTTTATTCACTTGATTTTTAGATTCACTTGTTGGTAGGTATGTATTTGATGTCATTTTGTTGTTCATAATTTTTATCTTTACCTTTTTCTTCTTCTTCCTCTTCTTAAAGAATACCCTTCAGCATTTCATGTAATCCTGGTTTGGTGGCGATGAACTCCTTTAGCTTTTTCTTGTCTGTGAAGCTCTTTATCTGACTTTCAACTCTGAATGATAGCTTTGCTGGGTAGAGTAATCTTGGTTATAGGTTCTTGCTGTTCATCACTTTGAATATTTCTTGCCACTCCCTTCTGGTCTGCATAGTTTCTGCTGAGAAATCAGCTGACAGTCGTATGGGTACTCCCTTGTAGATAACTAACCGTTTTTCTCTTGCTGCTTTCAAGATTCTCTCTTTGTCTTTTGCCCTTGGCATTTTAATTATGATGTGTCTTGGTGTGGTCCTCTTTGGATTCCTTTTGTTTGGGGTTCTGTGTGCTTCCTGGACTTGTAAGTCTATTTCTTTCACCAGGTAGGAAAAGTTTTTCCTTACTTTCTTAATGGGAAGCAGAAGGTACAGACACCACAGTTTTCAGTACTTGTGACACCTACAAATACTAAAAGTGAAAAACAATGTTTTCCACAAAATATTGATGAAGGTAATCAACCAAAGGCAAAGACTTTCAAAATGAGACTTTTTTGTTGGTGGTTTTAGGTTATTGCTTTTAGGGATATTACCAAACAGGAGAGTGGATGCTCATGTAGTGAGTAACAGGCACCCCCACTTCTCTCCTGTCCCCTGATCACTAAACGAATGTCCTGTTCTTTATATTAAAATCCCATCTGTCCATTCGCTCCAGAAACATTTATTGAATGTTTATTGTGGCGAAACTGCAGCTCTCAGGATGTGAAACGTAGATTCTCTGCCCTGAGGTGCAGGTTGTAGGACTGGGATTCAGGAGGGAGCAAGGTCTCTGGATACAAGAAGGAGAAAGAAGCCAACTCTAATAGAATGAGCCCTAGTATGGGAAGGAAGGGAGCAGGCAAGCATCTCAGAGCAGGTCACACCTGAACTGAATAGAGAGGAGCTCAGCAACAGGCCTACCTACAGAATGTGCAAAGACAGTGGTGTGGGAGCCTGGTCGGGCCCGAGATTCCTGAGTCACTGACTCAGCTGGAATATAGGGGGTGTAACAGATGTGGGATGTAATGGCAGGTAAGCAGGAGCCACTCCATAAAGGCTCTAGCTGAGGAATTTTGACTTTGGGTATCAATGTGGAGATGAGTCCTCAGATGCTTTTAAGCAAGGGAAATGCTATGAGCTGATGTACATTGAAGATAGATATCCCCATTGCCAGAAAGAGGTTTCCTGGGCTCAGAGACTTAAGCAGAGGCTGGGAGTGTGATGTGAGGAAGGGGCATTCACAAGGGGAACACACAGAATGGTCAAGCAGTGCTGAAGGAAGATCTTGCTGCCATTTGAAAAAGTTTAATGCTCTAAACAATCTCTTTGCTTTGGGAATTTTTTTCTGTCAGTGCTCAGAAGTCCAGCTGTATAACAGAGAAATACAAGGGTTGAATTAATTCACAGTTGTCATGTATAATTTTTTACATCAAGGGGATGAGAATTTGTAGGTTTGAACACAGATGTGGTAGAAGAAGGTGATGGACAGGAAGAAAAGATTAAAGTCTCACGATGCAAATCGGCCTGGGATATGTGGTCCCTCACTGAACACTCCCTCCTAACAACAATGTCACATGGTGGAAGGGGAGAGGGAATCTCTTGCTTATCTCTGTCACAGCATTCTATGTTATTTGCTCCAGTACTGAAATACAAACTAATAGAAATCAAATATGCTTTTCTCATATACAGTACACATAATACAATGAGGGGTTATAATTTTGACCATTCACTTTGAACACATTTTTTATGTACATAAGTTAAATGCCTTCTGTAGCAAACTATGAATGGCAATCAATATTATGACACTTTCTAAAGTATAGCTAACTTGAGAAAACAAGGTAACTGGTAACTAGTTGTCAATGTAATGTGATACAGTGACCAAACCTACTATTATGGCAGATGTATTTTTTGGTTGCCTCCCCACACTACTCTGCAAATAGCTTACCCACCCAAGGGGAGGAACCCTGGAAGCCATGACTAAATTCCATCACCCAGGCTTTGCTGATTGACAGGGGTGGGCCTAAATAACCTGGGCCAATCACAGATACAAAACCTAGTCAGTCTTTGCTGGGCTCTTAACCAGAAAATGATACAGAGGTGGGCTGGGCTGCTGTGTTGGCCATGTACTCATGGAGACAAAAAGTCAACCGGCAAAAAGGAGAGAGTAAAGGTAACTCACAGAGAGAAGTGGAGATGAGAAACCATGTGGCCCCAGCGAGCCAGATTCAATAAGAAAGTAGCCTTTGAACCTGAAGGCTTCTGTGTTCTTAGTCCAGTCCCCTGAGGTTTCCTTGGACTCCTAGATCCTTATGATTAATTGCCTCTTCATTTTTTTTTAATAAGTAAGTTTAATAGGTTTTATATATTTGCAAACAGCCTAGACTGTAATTTTGTTACTGTTAATGAATCATAATGTAAATATTTGTGTTTTCTCATGGTCTTAGGCAACCCTGCTAGCAGTTCTCAACCTGTGGGTCATGACCCACGCTGCTGTAGAGCCTAAGACCATCGGAAAACAGATATTTACATTATGATTCATTAACAGTAGCAAAATTACAGTTATGAAGTAGCAACGAAAATAATTTTATAGTTGGAGGTCACCACAACATGAGGAACTGTATTAAAGGGTCGCGGCATTAGAAAGGTTGAGAACCACTGGCCTAGAGCAACTGTTTATCACTCCTTCCTTCCACATTCTTTGCTTCTGCAAATCAGGGGATGAAAAAAAATCTTCCTTAGTCTCATAGAACTCAGATGTCTACAACTTCTTTAAGTACACCTGACTGAGGGCCCCTACATCTACATTTTGAGCAATAAGTATGGAGGAGTCTTCATGAAGACATCTCTTGCAACAATAGGTGTGAGACATAAAACAACCTGTAATTTTTTTTTCTTTAAATTTTTATTGTTGACATTATTTCAGATATCCACAATCTCCCCCGCCCCTCCGACACACACACACATACCATTTACAAAGGAACACAATAGTGTGAAGAGCGGTCATTTTAATTCAGTCATTGTCTAGGACCAATTCTTTTATGCAATCTTAAAGTACTAAGAATATTTCTCTTCAATATATTTGCTTATCCAGATGAGCACAGCCCTTCTAAGTTGTTTCATAGGAACACATTTATACTTATTCTAAAGATGCATCCAGTGATCAAAATGAACATCAGGCTCCTGACCTACAGTATGGACAAAGTTCCTCATTGAAAAATAGTTCCTCTGTATTTCACTCAGCTGAGCTCCTTGATCCCTTCTTCCTCTGAATTTCCAGCAGGCTGTCCTTTAGCCCAGGGGACCTGAAAAAAGACCAGAGAGCTGTGGGTCAGGCTGAGGTCAGAACCTCAGATAATTCTGAGGGTAGAGCTTCATCAGGAGGTTTGAATGGCCTTTCGGCTGGTTCATAGCCTGAGGTCAAGGTGCTAACGTGAATTTGGGAAGGAGGCTCATCAAAAAAAGTTTTTAATCAGTGTTATAAAAAAATAAGCTTAATTCATGTTAATCCTCCACAGGTTTCCCCATTTCCCCCCATTCATGAAAATTATGGTGTTTAAATGCCTTTTGAAAGAGACCAGTTTGTGTTTTAAAAAATTAGAAAAAAATAGAGGCTTCTGGAGAAGGCGAGATCCAGAAAAATCAATCTACTTTAGCCAAAAGCTCATTTATTTTCATTATGTAATAAGATCACTAAGATGATGGGTGTTCAGTGTTCTTATCCTAGGTGACTTTTTTTTTAATAGCAGGAAGTACTCATCAACCAAGAAAGAAGCGACTCTTATTTTCACAGTGGAATTTATATGAATCCATAAAATCTGCCTGTTTCTATGGTTCCCATCTTATTCCCATCTCTTACGTCTCCCTCTGTCCCTTTCTCTTCTCTCTCTTTCCTTTGCCTGATCTTCAACCAACTTATGCAATTATCTCTTCCTTCTCAGGTTTGAGAGATGCTCTCTTATACCTGCAGACCTGCCGCCACAGTGAATAGTATGTGCAATTCAGTGAAATCCTGAACTGGAGACCATCATTTGCTCTTAATCTTCGTGACACTGATTCTAGACATATTATTCATCTTACAAAGGGCAATCTTCCCAGATCTAGTGCTTTACGTGTTATTACTCTACAATGACTTGTTTTAATAGTTTTAGATTTTATACCAAATCTCTTATTAACCAGCGGTTTTATGCTTAATAATTGATTTTCTTATAAAATGTTTTTTAAAAATGTTTTTAAAAATCCTAACCATTTTTAATTGTGTAGTTTTGAAGGATTTGGGGATGAGTATCAAGAGAGATTTGGGTTCAAAATTTACTCTCCCAATATTCTGTGCTAAAGAGGAAATTCTATTCCACAATCCTATTATTTGTGTTACCTCTTCTATTGATTATTTTTGAAATTTTATTGTTTTTGTTTATTTTGTTTTCAATTTTAATATTTTTATTTTCTTAGTTTTTCTAAGTCTCAGTTTCTAAATTTGGGAAATCAAGGATATCTGACTATGCAGTTCATAATGTCCCTTTGAATTTCAAAATTTTAGTAACTTTGTTAATAAACCAGCAATTTTTCCATGTTACAAACATCTTTATTTTGTTAACTTTATTTAGAAGATTTATTATTGATAGTAATATTGGTTTTGTAATTTTTTTTTACTTTTTACATTACAGTTATTGGTGTGACTTTGGTTGATAAAATTATATCGGTTTGAAGTGTACAATTCTATTTTCTTGGATCATTTCTATAGTTTATTACAAACATCTTTAGAATTTCCCCCACAGAGAGCTAACCAATAATATGTGCTAAGATTGTGACTCATTATCAACCAAGTTGTCTAAGCACCAGTTTTTACATAAGCAGAATGAGATGTTTTTTAGATTCCTTTAAGACCTATGATGCTGCTATACCCTGGTACATGTGAAAGGTATTTGCTGCCATCTCAATCAGGATTTTTATTTTTTTTTTTGCTACAGATAAATTTTTGTTTCCTATCAACAGAAACTCAAAACTCCAGAACCCCAGTGCATTTCCTGGCTACAAGAGAGTTTGGAGCCAAATTCACTGTCCAAGTATTATAATATGCCAAATGCTGTAGCTAGGAAAGCATCTATTTCATTCCAAATGGATTTTGTTCTTTATTATCTTCAAATGCCTTGCTTGGAGATCTTTAATTTGCAGGTGTGAGCAGAATGCAAGACTTACATTCAATTCACAGTAAAATCTCCAGTTCCATGCTGATACGTTTTCAGGTTCTTGGTTACAAATGAATCCACTCACTTCTATTGGCAGAAGCCAAGTACAAAGATGTATTCTCCCCTGTAGGCATCTCTGTCAGAGGATTAAGGAACTGTTTTGAAAGATTAGAGTAGGGGAAAATGGTGCCAGAGAGGCCTCCATAGGAGGCCAAAGTGGACAATCTGTCCAGAGACTCTAGCTGATTATGCAAGAATCACCTGCTCACCTGTGCTTTAAGGGAACTGCTTTGCATATGCAGTTCCTGTAGGTTCCCCAAGTCTGCACAGTTTCCCATCTCCTAGACTGCAGGGGACACAGCCAGTGCAGCATAACTGTGCATGTGCTCATGCTGAGAACTCTGACTACTTCGTTCTTTTCTCACTCAAAGGTCTTCTTTCTGGATTACAGTGTTTTCTCAAGTCAAAGCAGCCACATACAAGGTGGATGGTGCCCAAAAGATGTGCAGTGCACAACCTCGACAACTGTTAGAGCTGCCTTATGGAGTGCTTCTCATAATCTGGTTCTGAACTCTTTTTGGTCCCCACTTGTAGCCTTGATCAGTCCAGATGCTGATACATGTTCAGGAATCTATTTCTAAGGAAAACCCTGTTTTTTAAAAAAAATAGATTATTGATTTTTAAAGAGAGAGGAAAGGAGAGAAACATCAATGTGAGAGCACAACATGGATCAGCTGCCTCCCGCAGGCCCCCCACCAGGGTTGGAGCCCACAATCTGGTCATGTGCCCTGACTGGGCATCCAACCAGGAACCCTTTGGTGCACAGCATGATGCCCAACCAACTGAGCCACAGCAGCCAGGGACTGATGTCTTGTAAAACACAGCTACTATGCATTGAAAGCAGTTACCACCTCTTTTTGAACTATCACTTTTTGTGTCCAGTATGAACTCAGAAGACAAGGAGAACATTAAAAACAAACAAACAAACAAAATGTGATGGTAATTTCTGTGAAACAATTAAGAAAAGAAAGATGAGCCAGTTTAAATAAACTCAAGAATGAATTCAGTTACTGGTATTATTTTTTAAATAGTTGTCTAAAATAAGTCTTATTTATTTTGTACTAAAGAATTAGAAATGCGTTTTAGTTTCATCTAGTGGAATTTAGTTTAGATTAGATTTCCAGGGAAGCTGTGAAAATGTCTGCAAGAAAGATGCAGAGATATTAGTCTAAGCCTTCCTTAGAAAGTAAATGAGCTCTAAACAGTCTTTACACTTTTTGTGCATTACCTCCAGATCACACATAAATGGCTGAACTCGAGCTAGCGATAATCTTTGCTCAGTCAGATCTCAAAAACACTATCTAGCTATCAACTATCTATCCATTTATAGTTGCTGTATTCCAGTTTTAAGAGAAAGGGACACAATATCAAACAGATCACATTGACACTTTTCGGAGGAGGTTCGGGGCTGACACATATTCAGTTCATTTCCCTATCTCATCAAAAGACAGAGAAGATTGAATGGGGTTGAAAATGATGTGACAGTAGGTGAGGGTCTCAAACAGTCATACACCATTTAATTGTTTCCACTTAGCCAACCATTCTTTTTCTAGCAGGAATAAGAAAAGTGCATGATTTAGAACAAATCTCTATAGTAAGAGAAAAAAAAGTTTTAGCTGACTGCTGAGTTATTACTCCCAAGTTACTTTCCTTAGAAAATGAAAATCTCATGATGTGATGTGAACATAGAAATGAGATCCACAACCTCAGATTTGAAACTAGGTTACGGAAAACCTGAATTGAAAAAGGCAGATGAACTAGTAGATTATGTTAAAGAAAAAAATTTAACTTGCATGGCTAAAAACCTTTTTAGGAAAAATGATTTATTAGTCTATTGCTAGAAGAAAGGAAGGAAGGGAGGGAGGGAGGGAGAGAGAGAGGGAAGGAGAAAAGGAGGGGAGGAGAGGGGAAAAGAAGAGAAAAGAGAAGGGAGGGGAGGGGAGGGAAGAGGAGAGGAGAGGAGAAAAGAGGGGAGGGGAGGGGAGGGGAGGAGAAGGGAGGGGAGGAGAGAGGAGAGGAGAGGAGAGGAGAGGAGAGGAGAGGAGAGGAGAGGAGAGAAGAGAAGAGAAGAGAAGAGAAGAGAAGAGAAGAGAAGAGAAGAGAAGAGAAGAGAAGAGAAGAGAAGAGAAGAGAGAAAAAAGAAAAGAAAAGAAAAGAAAAGAAAAGAAAAGAAAAGAAAAGAAAAGAAAAGAAAAGAAAAGAAAAGAAAAGAAAAGAAAAGAAAAGAAAAAGAAAAAGAAAAAAGAAAAGACAAGACTGTGCTTGGGGCGTGGGGTCTAAACCACCAGCAGCATGGCTAGGTAGGAAAGAGAGCATGCTCATTATCCCAGTGCTCTACACACGTTTTTATACATCAGCTAAGGAGAGGAAGATGTGAGCCATTCTGAAAGGATTTACTTTAGCTGTAGACAAAGGGTATGGGAGAAGGTAAGCCGGGCGAGTCCTAAGATAGGCACAGCAGAGTCCTTAAGGAAAAGTGCCTGCACCAGTGGGTTAGCTGTGGGCAGCAGACTAGAAAATTCATGTGTAAATAAGAACCAGAGGATCCTAGGGCGCTATGGTGCCTGGCTGCTCTCTCCTTTGGATAATTGCAGAAACAGCCACCTGGAAATTAATTCTAAATTCCAACAGATATGCAGAAATGTGAACAGTCTTTTGTCAAAGCATGTCCACAGCTATTAACAGACTGCTTTGTCTCCCTCTCATTCTCCAGCCGCTGTAATTTTAATTTAGAACAACTCAGAATAATTTCTCAAGGTTTGTCTGAGAATCTCATAAAAATTTCCCCAAACGCAGATCTTGTAGCTTCTCCACACCTGAAGATACTCCTAAAGACATTCCCAGCACTGTGGAATGCTCTACCCCCAGACCCAGCCACCTGGCTACCCTGGCCACAGCATTCCACCCCACCTGAGTTTCACCCTCACACTCTGCCCCACCCCACTGCCTTCTCTGTTTTCACAGTACTTATCACCTATGTGATTTTAACTATTTGTTTACTATTTGTCTTCCGAGTGAGAATGCAAATTCTAGGAGAGCCTGGATGTCTTACTGTGTTGTTGTTATTTCTCTGTTACTTAGAACTGGAGCACTTAGAACAGTACAGGGTACACAGAAGTTAATCAATATTTTTTGAATAAACAAATAAATAAATTTTGGCAAATTCCACTCAAGAATTGTCTCTTACTTGCCTTTATTTTATGCCTAGGAAGAATTAGAATGCTAGCTGAAGGGGCTCAGATTTCATGGCACTGAGTTATGGAGTAAATGCCAGTAAACACTTAAAAGTTATTTTTATTATGAAAAATATCTTTTGTTTTCTTTATTTATTGATTGATTAAGGTATTACATATGTGTCCTTATCCCCTCAATGCCACCCCCCCCCCCACTCTCCCACTCATGCACTCACCCCCCTGTTGTCTGTGTCCATTGGTTAGGCTTATATGCATGCATACAAGTCCTTTGGTTGATCTCACCCCCTTACCCCCACCTTCCTCTACCTTCCCTCTGAGATTTGAACATCTGATCGATGCTTCTCTGTCTCTGGATCTGTTTTCTTAATTGTTTGATAATTCTTTGCTTTTAGTTACATTTTTCCTAATTATGTCACTAATTGATAGATCTTAATCCTTAATACCAAAATATGTTTATCGAAATCAAATATTTTTATTTCATTCAAGTGCTCTGTAGAGATAGACAATCCATCAGCAAAAAGGAGACATTCAGCAAAGCTAGGTTGTGAGTGGTCAATAATTTTTGTTTCTTTTGTAAAATGCAAAGTTCTATTAAAAATTAGCCAGATAGAACCTCTGATTCTCATTTTGACAGGTGTAATGAGCATACTTTCCTTAATCAATATTTATTTGGGATCAAGTTTAATTTTATTCAACTTTATTCACCAGGCATTATATTTTTTTAAAAATCTAATTTCTAATTGTAAAGAATAATAAACTTTCACGTGATTCACTGTTAGACCATTTGTCTAAAATTGCAATTCTTTCTTGTTCCTGAATAAATCCATTTTGCTGGAGTAATATCTGGCTGTCTATTTGTTATAGGTCAACATCATGAAACATACCTAAGAGTACATGAAACATAAATTAGCACCTTATTGAAAAATAAAGCAAAAAAAAAATCTGTAAATGCCACTCAGGTAAAAAATATGTATAATATTACTAGCATCTCCCAGAAATTCCTCTCTGTCCCTTCTCTATCCTTTACTTCCCACTGGGAACCAAACCTATATTTTAGTATAACTGCTTTGTGATTTTTCATTAAAGTTTTACTACCAAATTACATATCTCTAAACAATGTAGTTTAATTTGCCTGTTTTTAAATATTTTTAGATAGAATGATGCAGTATGTATTCTTTTATGATCTTTGCTTAACATTATGCCTTTAAGATTTATTAATATTGTTGAATCCATAATTGAATCTGTAATTTAGACAATGGAAAATATACAGCATTCTATTGTTCATGAATATTTGAATTTTCCAGACTATAACCAAATGTGATACAATGGATATTTTTGTTGTTGTTGTTGTTGTTAATTTTGTAGTGTAACCCCCATCTTACAAAGGACACCTCAAAAAGTCAAATTATGGAGTCATTTATTAAAAGCCGGCGGCATACGAGGGAGCAAAAGCACTCCAGACCTCGCAGCCTCTAACAGTTCGCCACTTCTGGCTTATATGCAGAATATCACAAAAGTATCGATTACATTTTTGGGTCTGGAATGAAGAACCTGTTTCGCGAAAAGCATTCTTTACAGAAGAAAAAATTGAGCAAGTTAGTTATCTAAAGTATTTACGAATAACTGAATCAACAGAAACACATTATCTGGAAACACCGGAGCAATTTAGAATAATTGTGCTGTCCAGATTCCGGGACCATTGAGTCAACCGAAACTCGGTTATCTGTAGCTAGAGACAATTTGGGATAATTGAGCTGTCCTGGTTCCCAGAAGAATGTGCTTTGATGACCAGTGAGATCACAATCAATGGGATATTCAAACCATCATCAATGGAGTATTGGGATAGCATACATAAGTTCAGAAAATCAAAATAACTTTCTATTGTTTTATCAAACAAGTACAGAACCCAAACAGCAGTTTCTACCTGAGTTGATTGCTACCGTACTTCATTAATCCTCACCCGAGGATATTTTTCCATTGATTTTTAGAGAGAGTAGAAGGGATGGGGAGAGACAGAGAGAGAGAGAAACATCAATGTGAGAGACATATGGATTGCTTGCCTCCCACACATGCCCTGACCAAGACCAGGGATTGAGCCTGCAACCTAGGTATGTGCCCTTGACCAGAATCAAAACTGGGACCCTTCAGTCCATGGGCCAATACTCTATCCACTGAGCCAAACTGGCTAGGGCATGCAATGGATATTCTTGAACAGGAGTCATAGATTACATATGCATGCTTTTCTGTAGGGTGTATATCTGGTAGTAAAATTGCTGATCATAGATCATTAATATAATAAGTTTTAGTAGATGCCCTTAAACATTTGTCCAAAATTCTACCAATTTATACTTCTATCAGCAGTGGAAAACTATTCTCATTTGCACTACAGGATTAGAGATTTCTTTAATTTGCCATTATGCTATGTGTGTAGTGACATCTCATTGTGGTTTTTGCATTTCCCTGATGGCTAATAAGCATGGTTGAAAAAAAGGATTCTATGTAAAGTAACCTCGCAGGATGATTTTATCATAATTTCCTAAATGGGCAGGTCATGGTGGGTGGCTACAACCACGCATGTAACTTCTTTATAAAAGGCTTCTCTTTGTCCTAAGCAAGCTCTATCCATTGGTCTGTGCATCCAGGTTAATTCCTCTTTGAAATGCCTCTTTTCAGACCTCTCCTTCTAAAGAATGGCCAAGCTCAAGAAGATAGTGATCTCATTAACTATCCTGGAATCTGACTCCCTCTCTCTTATGTAATCATCTTTACACTTCTCCCTTAATTCAAAATGCATAAAAGAAGCTGCAAACTGTCATTTCTTGGAAGAATTTTTCTGTTAGGTGAGCTCTTCCTTCCAAATGTATCTTGTTTGACTCAATAAACTCAAAAATCACTACAGGTTTGTACATTTTTTATGTCTACAGAGGTTGATCCCCTTTTTATATGTTTGTTGAACATTTGAATTTCCTTTTTTGTGAAATGACGTTTTCCCATTTTACATTTTTTGTTTGTTTTTTTTTAATTGATTTGGGGTCAATATATTCTAGATGTGCACCTGTAGAAAACTGCATGTGTTGCATATAAATTCTACCTCTCTAGATTGCCTTTCAGTGGTGTCTTTTAATGAAAAGACACTCTTAATTTTAATAAAGTTGTAAGGGAGAAAAAATAATTTTCCCTCTATCCTTCTAGGTTCTTGGCTGAGATAATAAAAGGCAGATTAACAGAAGAAAAACAAACAGAAATTTAATAACATTATACCTCCAGTATTCATAGAGGATGCCTAGAAAAAATTAGTACCTCTTCCAAATGGCCCAATCCAATACTCTAAATGATATCTCCAACTAAAGACAAATGATGTTGGGAGTGGGGAGTCAGTTATGGGGCATTACCAGGAAAATCATGGTAAACAAGGGTAAAGTTGTTATGCAGATTTAAACCTTTGTCTTTTCCATTGATAACCATTGCTAGAGATTTAGCATCATCCTTCGCTTTCTGATACAAAGAGACAGACACACTTACAAATGAAAAGTTCCCTTATAAATCTAAATATCTCTTTAAAAAATGGTAACTTTTACTTGGTCTTCAGAGATTCTCCTGTGCCTGCAGTTTCTTAAAAAATAACCAGCCTAAAATAAGGGTTGTGCCAAAGAGACATATTTTGGGGTGACAAATTCTGCTCCTATTCAAGGTTAAATTTATCTAATTTTTAGGGATAATGGTTTTTTTTTGTTTTTTTTAATCTTACTGTGGGCAGAAAAGAGGCCACATTCTAAACAGATAAGCTCAGCAGAGGCCTGCATGGCAAACCTTACAAATTCAGAGACTAAAAGTAACTGAGACAGGCCAGTATCCAGGACAAACAGAATAGGGAAACTGAGACAGATAGTTAAATAGCAGTTTGCAACTATCTAGGAAATCTAGATGCCAATCAGTTTGCAGCTATCTAATAAATCCTTTCTTCCCTAAACCAGGGACACTTAAGAGTAAATAATTTGCATTTATCCTCCCAAAACAGAGGGTAAATAGCTTAAATCACCCTAGTCAGGGAGATGAACAGCAGAAAAATCCAACTAGTATCACACCCAAGGATGGGTGAAATTAAAGGGAATAAACCTCATTTGGGTATATCAGCATACAGCTAATTAATATATTTAAATCCTCCCCTAAGACCTCCCCTACATGTCCAGCCTTTAAAACCCCTTAACACAAAGGTCTAGTGCTCATGTTCTTCCCCCCCCCCACCCCTGCCGCCCAGGAACATGCCTGAGCTGCCCCCCTCCCCTTCCCCCACAGGCATGCATCTCCTAAACTCAGCAATGGCAGTGGCAGTTCATTCCAGGCAAACCTCCTGAACCTGTCCTCAAGGCCCTCTTTTCTCTGCTTTCTTAGTGAGCCAAAGCAGACCAGCCTAGGCTCATTTCCCCAGCCCTTCCTTAGTTTCATGTCCCAGCTTTAATAAAGATCTTCTAAAATTCACCCGGACTCCTGTTATGAAACTTTCCCTGCATGAAGTCAAGAACCCACACAGTAATGGCTGGCCCTAGGCAGACTCCTTCAGGACCAGGTTCCCTTGCCGGTATCATAACTACATAGGATGCTCTGAAATTAAAACTTATTAACTAAAAGTGAGTTATGTCCTCTATCTTCCTTGACAAAGGTCATTCTTTACCCTAACTGAGCCTGTCTATTATAACATACTTTTGGAATGTCAGAGTAATCCCCTTTTTTCCAGAACCCTCGGGGCACAATCAACCTCCCATCCAAGGAGGAGGGAGACCAGAAAGCCCTCACTGTTGCTCAATGTTCTGAGCTGCAAACATTGCACAGCTCTTCTGTTGCCTGGAGGCAGGATGCTTTAAGACAGAGGGAGGTGGAGTAGGTAGGTCCCTGAACAGTGAGTCTATTGGAGTTTGGAGAGAGGTGGTGGTATATGCTCGTGCCCAGGCACTGCACCTGTGCCCTGAGTTTCTTGGGAATGACTGAAGTGGCTTTTGTAACCTTCGGGTTGTCATTGTAACTGTCCTAACTCCCTCTTGTGGTTTCCAAGTATAAATTTTCTGTAACACCTGTGGTTGGCACTGCAGTTCAGCCTTTGCCTCAGTGAAGTGCTGAAACTGTAGTCGCTGGCCAGCTTAATAAAGGCTCACAAATTTTGATCTCTGTCTCTGGTGGTCGTCTCTTGCGGGTCGCCCCATAACATGTGGAGGCCCCAGTGAGATACACTATGGCCATATTGCCGGTGGATGCCCCAGGTGAGGACACTCCAGTCTCTGTCCCAGGTTCCAGGGAGGCGAAGTGTCTCCTTCAAAATTCGCTATCTGAAAGTGAGAGCCACCTGGACCTCCAATGGGGAGGTAAGCACTTGGTTTCTGTTTGTGGAACGTTCCCCTGGTGGACTACAGGAGGGCTGGACGCAACGGAGCCTCTGAGTCCAGACACCCTGGTGCGATGGCGTCTGGGGCCCCTGTTATGTGTGACCTTAGGGTGCACGTGTCTGGTTTGTCTTGTCTTTGTTGTCCTAGTCTTTGTTAAATGGGTCAGGGCCAGTTGTCTACATCTACCCTCTTACAATGTTTTCTTAAGAATTTTTAGGACTTCAAACAGCACCGAGGAGACTATGGGATGTCGGTTAATGGTTTTGATGTGCAGAGATTGTGTGAATTAGAATAGCACACATTTGAGGTTGGGTGGCCGTCCACCGGGACCTATGACTTAGGAATGGCTTATAGGGTTCATCATATTGTTTATGGCTGTCCAGGTCACCCTGACCAAATCCCTTATATTCAAATTTGGATTGACATCCTCACTGAAAATCCCTGGTGGTTGAAAAAATTGCCAGGGCCAAGAAAGGAAATTGGGACAGAGACAGACCATTTTATTGGCTCATCTCCCAAAAGGAGACAAAAAGGTAGACCCTAAGGTCCTACCAAATGATCCAGAGGACGAGGTCCCTGACCGCCGGCCTCTCCCTCATGTTCCCCCCCTCTGGAGCCCCAACCCTAGGTGGGACCCTTGGCCTCGCGGGAGGCCCCAATACCCTCACAAATGCCTCCTATTTCTGTTGCCCCTCCGCCTTAGGCACCAACATTATCAACATGACAGACAGGAGGAGCCCCTGGGAACCCAACCCCGGAGACACCCCTCTACCCTGCGCTCCCGCAGACACCTCCACCTAGAGTGAGAGAAAATCCGGAACCAAGTCCATGGCTCCTGGGGGGCCAGACAATTGGCCTCATACTCAGACTGTCTGCGAACAACCCTTTTAGTCCACCCCACACCCAGACTGGGACCCCTTATGGCCCACCAGACCTGACCAGCAGAGGGGAGAGAGAGATGGATCTCGGTGGCCATGCTCCCATGTTCCCTCTACGCCAGGCGGGTCCCCCTGATTTAGGACCTGATGGGCAGCCTTTTATGGTCTATGTCCCATTTTCAACCAGTGACCTATACAATGGGAAGAACCACAACCCATCGTTCTCCCAGAATCCCCAAGGTTTGATTTCACTTCTAGAGTCGGTCTTTTTCACCCACCAGCCGACCTGGGACGACTGCCAGCAGCTACTTCAGACCCTTTTCACTTCAGAAGAGAGGGAGAGTGAAAGGGGAAGGGAGGAAGTTAGTCCTTGGGCCAGATGGCCAACCCACCACAGACCCAGGGATGATCGAGGCTGCTTTTCCATCCGGAAGGTCGCAATGGGATCACAACACTGAGCGGGGAAGGGAGGCTCTCGACAGGTATTGCCAGGCCCTCCTGAAGGCCATCCAAGTGGTAGCTCGGAAGCCCACCAACCTTTCCAAGGTAACAGAGACAGTCCGGGGACCAAACAAGAGCCCCACCGCCTTCCTCGAGAGGCTCTGTGAGGCATATCGGGTGTACACCCCAATAGACCCTGATGCCCCAGAGAATCGGCGGGCTATCAATGTAGCGTTTGTGTCCCAATCGGCCCCAGATATTAGAAAAAATTACAGAAGTTAAAAGGCATTGAGGGGAAGTCACTTTCAGAACTGGCCGAGGTTGCCCAGAAGGTCTTTAACAACCGAGAAGATCAGACTGCTAACCTAAATGCCAGAATGGCAAAGGTCCTTCTAGCCATAAATGAAGTGAAGGGACAGCAAAGAGGGATGGGAAGAAAAGAATAGAAGAGAGGACAGAACCAAAAGACCCGGCTGGGGAAAAGCCAGTGTGCCTACTGTAAGAAAGAAGGACACTGAAATGGGAGTTCCCTGAGCAGCCAGGGAATAAGGCAGTCCTGATGTTAGTGGCCAAAGGGGTACTAACACCAACTCTGGGGCCCTGGAAGAGGCCAGTTGCCTACTTGTCTAAGAGGTTGACCCAGTGGCCGCAGGATGTCCGGACTGTCTGAAGGCTATAGTAGCCATGGCCATACTGGTTAAGGAAGCCGCTAAACTGACTTTTGGCCAAGACTTACAAGTGGTTGTGCCCCACACAGTAGAAACCCTACTGCACAGCCCACCTGAGCTCTGGTTGTCAAATGCTCGTATTACTCAGTACCAGGTGCTCCTGCTAGACCCCTCGAGGGTAAGCTTCATGAAGACTACAGCCCTAAACCCGGCCACTCTCCTCCCCGATGAGGGAGCTGAAACTCCCCTCCACGACTGTGAAGAGACCCTGACTACAATAACCTCCTGAGGGCCAACCTAACAGACCAGCCCATCTCCAACCCTGAGGAGACCCTGTTCGCTGACGGGAGCAGCTTTGTGGAGGATGGTGTCAGGTATGCCGGGGCAGCTGTAGTTACACAAGAAAGAGTCATATGGGCACAATACCTAGGACATGGGATTTCAGCACAGAAGGCAGAACTCATAGCCCTCACCCAGGCCTTACAGTGGGGAAAGGACAAGAGAATCAATATCTACATGGACAGTAGATATGCCTTTGCCACAGTGCATGTACATGGAGCTTTATATCAGGAGAGGGGCCTCCTTACCTCAGGGGGGAAGGATATGAAAAATGCTCCAGAGATACTAAACCTTCTTCCAGCCATTTGGGGCCCTAGAAAGTTGCAGTCATCCACTGCAAAGGGCATCAAAAGGACAATTCCCCTGTGATGAAGGGGAACCAAAACGGCTAAAGAGACTGCAAAAGACCAGTAGGGCCCCTAGAAGTGCTGGCAGCCATACCTACTCAGAATCTGGAGCCCAACCCCAGGTATACCCCCAAGGAAGAGGATACAGCCAGGAAGTTACAGGCGAAGGAAGCCACCAATGGATGGCTACAGTTACCAGATGGGAGACCATTAGTCCCAGAAGCCCTTGGATGCACAGGAGCACACATCTAGTGGGGGCTAAGTTAGCTGAGCTTTTAGGAAGAGAACACTCTATCCCTGGGTTGCATAAAATGGCCTGGGATATAGCCAGGAGATGCCAGATCTGCGCACAAGTGAACCCAGGACCTCCAGTAACCGCCCCGCCAGGAACCTGGTTTCGAGTTTCAAGCCCTGGTGAACACTGGGAAGTTGATTTTACTGAATTGCCCAGTGGATTGGGAGGATACCGATATCTCCTAGTATTTGTGGACACTTTTTCCGGTTGGCCAGAGGCATACCCGACCAGGGCTGAAACAGCACAGGTAGTAGTTAAGAAACTCCTCTCTGAAATTCTCCCCGGTTTGGCCTACCTTTATTCATGGGTTCCGACAATGGCCCAGCATTCATTGCTAAGGTAACCCAGTCTTTAGTTAAGGCCCTTAAGGTCACATGGAAATTACATTGTGTTTATAGACCTCAGAGTTCTGGGCAGGTAGAGAGAATGAATCGGACACTTAAGGAAACCCTAACTAAACTAAAATTAGAGACTGGCAAAACTGGGTAAGTCTCCTCCCCTTTGCCCTACTCAGTGCTCGCTGCACCCCATATGTAAAAGGGCTGACTCCTTTTGAAATCATGTTTGGCCATCCGCCACCTCTTCTCCCGTGGCTGAGGGAGGAAGAGCTAGCTGTGTTATCTAATAGAAATCTCCTCAAGCCTTTGCAGGCGCTCCAGAGCAGTACAGCGGCTGCAAGGCGAATTGTCAGGGCAGCACCCTGGGAAGCCCACCCACCGGACCCGGATAGCCCACCTGTGTGTGCTCCTGGTGACCTAGTCTGGGTGAAGAGGCACGAAGAATACAGGCTGTAAAGCTCATGGTCCTCCACACCCATTACCAGCGAATCCCCGGGGAAAGAGGGGAGGAATCTGAATCAATGATTTGATTCACCGTAAAGACCAGTAGGGAATGTTCTGGGCTGCAAACATTGCACAGCTCCTCCGTTGCCTGCAGGCAGATGCCTTAAGACAGAGGGAGGTGGAGTAGGTCACCGAACAATGGGTCGGTTGGAGTTTGGAGGGAGGTGATGGTTCATGCTCCGGCCAAGCGTGCCCAGGCATTGCACCTGTGCCCTGAGTTTCTTGGGATGGCTGAAATGGCTTTTGTAACCTTTGGGTTGTCATTGAAACTGTCCTAACTCCCTCTTGTGGTTTCTGAGTATAAATTTGCTGTAACACCTGTGGTCTGCACTGCAGTTCAGCCTTTGCCACAGTGAAGGGCTGCCACTGTAAGTAGCTGGCCAGCTTAATAAAGGCTCATAAATTTTGATCTCTGTCTCTGGTGGTCGTCTCTTGCGGGTCACCCCATAACAAAATACCATCTATGTGTGCCACAAATGCTCATTAACTATCCTCTATCCACCAATGTAAAAGAAGTATCTGTCTGTTCATTTTACTCTTTATCCAGTTTCAGAGATTTTCCCACTTTGCTTTTCCCCACCTCTCTCACCTGCCACCAGTGAATTTCATGTAACCCTCCTTATGTCTCCTACTTTGATCATAATGTATAAAATAAACTGCAAAACTGCCATTCTCCAGAGATTTTCTTCCTGGCAATGGTTGTCGGTTTGGTTCAAATAAACTCCTACAAAACTTTTTCTTAGGCTGGATGTTCTTTTGTCAACAACTATTTAGTAAGTTATTCTCTAAATGTTAGTAGTGGCACCAGGTGTTAGGCCGGTGTGGTCAGACCAGACCTTGGTTCAGCAACCTTGGTACTTCAGTTCTGGCTAGCAAAGCATTCAGAGATAAGAACCAAACTATAAGAGAAACTTTATTTAGCAAGTCTCAGAGGTAGAAGAAGTGAGCTATAGAAGAAATGGGCTCAGTAAACAAGTTACAGAGGAAAAAGAAGGGCCTTGAAGCTTAGGAGAGAGAAAGGTAAGGAAAACACTTGGGAGCAAGGGAAGAGAGGAGAAGAGGGAAAAAAGAAAGGCGTGGGCATGTTCCCAAGAGGAAGAGCACTAGGTACTTTGTCCTAAGGGCTTTTAAGGATGAAGATTTTAAGGGTGATCACAGGGGAGGACCTCAATAGAATCTTTATCAGCTTTCCAGGTATTTCCTTTCAGGGTCATGGTCTCCACTGATGAGTAGATGCCAGGGCATTATATTAAGGAGCCTGAAACTTATACAATTTTGTGCTCTTCTATAAAAAAAAAAGAAAATTTGATGAATCTGAAAATAGATACAAAAGTAAATAAACCACAACAAACATAAACATTATGAAATTCAGAAAAATAGTATACTTTATTAATTATTTAATATACCGCTTAGTTTTTTCTCTATATTTTTGGCTAAATATTATTTGATTGTCTTTTCATACAATGATGATTTTGTAATTCCATTTTCTATTAGAAATGAAAAAATAAACCAGTCTTTCCTCTGGCACAGCTAATCAAAATTTACATCTCAGTTTTGTGAGTTAGGAAAGTTTTGTTCAGATTTTCATCATTGTTTAAAGATGTAAATATTTTACAATTTTTATCAAATTTAGAAAAGCAACCACCAAAATGTTTTATATCTCAACTATAGATATACTCACTATTTATATACTGCTATAAGTTTGTGCCCTACAAATGGAGAAATTCTCATAATTTCTACTTCGTATGGTTTTCATAAAAACATGAATGGTGAAATTATGATTTTATACCCTGTGTTGTCAAGTATATATCGGAGGCAAAGCAAAGTTTGCCACCCCAAAAATATGCCTTTTAGGATATTGATTTTTAAAAATCAGTTATTTTTAAGAAACAAAAGACTCAGAAATAGCCCTTGACTCTCCCCCTTACCTGCCTAAATAAATTCAGGTAGAAAGACTGTTTAAAGGAAGAGAGCTTCATTGGGGCAAAAAAAAAAATGAAAAAGGATCTCAAGTCAAATTTATAGAAAAGATTCCTTTATTAACTTTTGGTCAAGAATATGTTTGTATATTTTCAGAAAACAACTCCAAGACCATGTGGATTCCTGCAACAAAGAGGAATTGACAGGACTGCTCCAGCCATGAAGACAGAAGAGAACAGTCCAGAGATGGAAGACACTGACGATGCCTTGCCATACTAGCAGTCAGCAGCTGTGCATTTCTGCAGGTTGCCCAGGACCAAACCAGAGAGGGTCTGACCTGCATTACCACCACTTGTCCACCATCCAGAACTGAAATATCATTGCTGACATGTACACATAAGGAACTGTTTGACATTGAAATTGGGACTCAAAAGAACTGTTGGCCCAGAAAAAACTCACTACAGACAGATTCATTTGCCTCTCAGCATAACCATTATTGTTTGTCTCATTTTCAGTTCTTATAAGTGTATTTCTAGTATCACATGATCTCAGTCATCTGGGGGAAATAATGAACAACATAAACTGATGAACAAAAACAGACCCGGAGACAGGGAAGCATTGATCAGACTGTCAAACCTCAGAGGGAAGGTAGGGGAGGGTGGGGGTAAAGGGGAGAGATCAACCAAAGGACTTGTATGCATGCATAAAGCCTAACCAGTGGTCACGGACAACAGGGGGATGGGGGCATGCGTGGGGAGGGGTTTGGGATGGGAATGGGGGGATGAGGACAAATATGTGATACCTTAATCAATAAAGAAATTAATAAAAAATAAAAATAAATTTAAAAAAATAAAGGAAGAGAGCTCTCACCTTAGTATCATATTGCAAACTAAATGCAGCAGACAAAGTTGTTTGCTGGGCTCCCACCTGTGTCCCATGGTTCTAGGTGGAACAGCAAGAATTTGTTTACCAAATGTTTGCTCTTTCTTATTTACCTGTGAATTCCCTGCTTTCCCTTTGAAGTCTCAGACCCCTGTCTCCCTCTCTTCAGTCCAAAATGGCATATAAGCCTCAACAGACCAATGTGTCCTAGGGTCCCAAATTCTTAGAGCACCCCGTATGTACATATGTAATAAATTTGGTTATCTTCTCCTGTTAATCTGTCTCATGATAATTTGATAATTAGTCCACCCAGACAAACTTAGAAAGGGAGAAGGGAAATCATATTTCTTCTCCTACATTTTTGAAATAAGAGACCATCCATTCTGATTTAAGCATCAATAAGAAATTATCCATTAATATTTTACAGGTCTGCTGATTGAAAAACTTTTCCACAGAGTAGCCTCTGGCACCACTTGTCACATCTGTTTTCTCCTCCACCACCCACACACTCTGGCTCCAGGTATCATAAGACAAACTCATGAATTGTTGTAGCCTCTGGCCTCACATCTTCAGGTCACGCACTGGAAGACTTAACCCGTAGGATTTAGGCATATTCCTAGAAGCCATTCTTATAATTGAAGGCTAGCAATAAATTTACTAAATATGGAAGTGATTTAGATCTACATAAATGTCACAATAAGCGAATGTTAAAACTAATCCTATATAATAAAAGAGTAATATGCAAATTGACCATCACTCCAAGACACAAGATGGCCACCCCCATGTGGTCAAAGATGGCTGCTCCCATGTGGACACAAGATGGCCACCACAAGAAGGCCTGTAGGGGAGAGCAGTTGTGGGCAGTTAGGGGTGACCAGGCCAGCAAAGGAGGGCAATTGGGGGAGACCAGGCCAGCAAGGGAGGGTAGTTGGGGGCAAGCAGGCCAGCAGGGGAGGGCAGTTGGGGGACCAGGCCTGCAGGGGAGGGCAGTTGTGGGCAATCAGGCAAGCAGGGAGGGCAGTTAGGGGTGACCGGGCCAGCAGAGGAGGGCAATTGGGGGAGACCAGGTCAGCAGGGGAGGGCAGTTGGGGGTACCAGGAATACAGGGGAGGGAAGTTATGGGCGATCAGGCCAGCAGGGAGGTCAGTTACTGGTGACTGGGCCAGCAGAGGAGGGCAGTTAGGGGTGACCAGGCCTGCAGGAGAGGATAGTTAGGGGCAATCGGGCCAGCTGGGAAACAGTTAGGCATCAGGCTGGCAGGAGAGTGGTTAGGGGGCAATCAGGCAGAGGCAGGCGAGCAGTTGGGAGCCAGCAGTCCTGGATTGTGAGAGGGATGTCCAACTGCCCTTTTAGGCCTGATCCTGGGCCTAAACAGACAGTTGGACATTCCTCAAGGGGCCCCAGATTGGAGAGGGTGCAGGTTGGGCTGAGGGACACCCCCCCTCCCCGCCCACTGCATGCACAAATTTCGTGCACCAGGCCTCTAGTATTAAATATACCCCCAATTCAAATTTCCTCATTTAAATCCCACAAATGCCCATAGCCATTCCAAAGCCAGCCAAGAGATATAGATATGTGAACTATCAGAGGAAAGACATGGCAGTCTTAACTTGCTATGATTAAACTGTTGTATTCAATACATTTTACTGAAATGTATAATCATGTGAACACAGTGTTAGGGCATCTCAAAGGGTCCTCAAAAGGGACAGTGCAAGCTCCATAGTCAATCTGCCTCTGACTATACATTTAATATTCTAATATTTATGGCTGTTATAGAGATACACAATGATGTGTATTTAGTAACTGGTAAATTATCTTAAAATTAAAATTTTGTCTGTGGATTTATATAATTTTCTTCCTTTCAAAATTATATAACTTATAAAAATATTATTTCCTTATTGATTCTGAGAGCTGTATTATTTTTCTTGCCAATTACAGTTCCAAGACCCTTAGTAACCAGATGAATGAAAGTGGTGATAACATCTTTCATCCCTATTTCAAAGTATACTAGCAAGTACAGTGTTTCCTATAGATGTTTTTAGGTACTTTCCAACTTGTGGAACTATTCTTTTTTTCCTATGTTTAAAGTTTATAATCATGAAGACTTGTTGAAATGCTTTTTCTGAAACTATGGAAATAATACTATAATTTTCCTCCTCCAATATCTAAATATGGAAAATTACATTGATTGATTTTTGAATGTCAAAGCAATTTTGAGTTTTGGGGATTAACTTAAGTTAGTCTTTTACTACTTTTATAAATAGCTGTATTTGTTTATTAATTTTCAAAAGATGATTGTACCCATGTTTATTGGTGAGATTAGCTTATATAATTTTGCTTCACTGGTTTTAGTATCAATGTAATGTTATCCTAATTAAATGACTTGGGGAGTCTACCTTGTTAGAAGAGTTTAGATAATGTTAGAGTCATTTGAACTTAGAGTTTTTTTGGTAAAATTTTTTATTCTTATTTCTTTAATAAAGATGAATTAAGATGAATTATTTAGGGTTTTTTGTTTGTTTGTTTGTTTTGGCTTCTTGTGTCAGTGTTGTCAGGTTATATCAATTTAATTATCTTTTAACAGGACCAACTTTTGGTTCTTTTGATTCTATTTTATGGTTTGTTTCTATTTCAAGAAGTCAGGCTTTTTTTTTTTTTTTTTTTTTTTTTGCTTTGCTTGGCTTAATTTCCTCTTCTTTCTATAACTTCTTGAGATGGTTGCTTACTTCACCTATTATTAATATTTCTTCTTTTCTGATAAATGTACTTTATAATAAAAATATCCTCTATGTAATGATTTAGCAACATCTCACAAATTATGAAATCTTATATTTTAATTATTATTTAATGTGAAATATTATCTAATCTATTATGATTTTTTCTTTGACCCATATGTTATTTACATAATTATTTGTTAAATTTTCAAGCATGAATTTTCCTAGTTTTGTGATTGTTTTCCATTTCTAACATAATTACCTTATGATCAGAAAACAAAGTCTGTAATGTTTCAATCCTTTAAATGTGTTCAGCCATGCTTTATGGCCAATCTTTTTTTTTTTTTAATTGATTTCAGAGAGGAAGGGAGAAGGAGAGAGAGATTGAAACATCAATACATCAATGATAATGAGAAAATCATTGATCAGCTACCTCCTGCATACCTGCCACTGGGGATCGAGCCTGCAACCCAGGCATATGCCCTTTACTGGAATCGAACCTGAGAGACCCTTCAGTCCGCAGGCCAATGCTCTATCCATTGAGCCAAACCAGCTAGGGCATATAGCCAATCTTTAGTCAATTTTTCTAAATATCAGTTTGTGCTTGAAAAGACTGTGAATTCTGTAGTTAGTTATATAAATTTTAAAAATGAAAAAAATGAATATAACTTGATGCTATGTAATACTATCAAAGCAAAAACTCTAGTTACTTGAAAATGATTCAAAATCTCTTTTGTTCTTCCTATGCTATATATGTTCCTAGAGGTGTTTTTAAGCAGCAGTTTGTGAGACAGAAAAGAAAGGGCCAGTTGGTCTGCATATGGGTTTTCCAACTTTGCTCAGCTGAGAGGCCCATAGCAGTGTGGTTATGTCCAATTTTTGTTTCATATTTTTCCCATATGCCAAGAGAAAGCATATTTTTAGAATTTCAAATGTCAGTAAATAAGTAATGCATCTGGGAAAGAAAAGTTTGCTGTTAGTAACACACACTCACTAATCTATAATGAATAACTATAAATTCAATACTGACTCTTAGAAAGAAATTTCAGAGAGTAGTATTTGATTTACTATTTTTTTAAACCTAGGCATTCATTTTGAACTTAACACTGTTGCATTTAGAGTCACCTGTTCCACCAAACATTCTAAAGAATCTTTTCTAGGAAAAGTAATTGCATTTGTATTAACAACATACATAAAATACAGTGGCATCAAAACAGTGGGGGGTGCCAGATCAAAGAAAAGCCAAGATAATGAGGCATCCACTCCCAAAACACTGAATTTCTAGTGAGTTTATGTAACTAGAAATGCATGAGACCAGTTCACATGACACTGATTGATGTCCAGATAGCACGGAGTGCAGTGATAGAACAAATCTTCTTTTGAATCTTGTTGTTTTAAGTTGTCTGACTTCAGGTAGGAAACCCCAAAGGCTGTGGCTCAATTTTCTTATTAAGTTTTCTATTATTTTGAATGAAAGAGCCTGAACAATAACCACTGAGAATGGTGTTAATATTCAAGAGGTGAAAACAAAGAATCTGAGTGGAAATGACTATTCCTACTCCTTCCTTTGGTGGCTCTGTGACCTTGAACAATGAATTTAACCCGTGTAGCCTCAGTTTTCTCATTTGTGAAATTAGAAAAATCATGCAAACATTGCAAGGTAGCTGTTAAGAGCTACATGTGAGTAGTCCCATGTGTGACTACACAATATGCACACCTGTTGTGTGTCCACAATGCTTTAGAGATTTGATTGTTTCTATGATCATTAGATTAGTGGTGTCTGAGAAAGCAGAACCTGTAACATTGGGTGGGGGTGGGGGGACTTACTGGTATTAGGAGGCAAATAGATGGAGGCTTTTAAGTGCAGCCAAGTCTCTGTTATGGCTGTTTCCCAACAGCAACAATTTCCATTTGAATCTTTGGCAATACAAGATGAGTGCTTTTCAGATGACAAGGTCCACTCCAAGACACAAGTGGCTTTTACACAGAAAATAACTGGATAATGAAAACAATATTCAAAGCCTCCAATCAGACATTATCCTTTTCCACTGTGATTCATTTTACTTCAGGTACAGACATCTCAGTGTCATTGTGTGGTCTGGTTCCTTTTAGATGTCCTTTCAGATAAAAAGGAAAATAATTTTTCAACTCTTCTCAAACAGGAAAAACAAAATGCAACTAATTTATTTATGATTCTTTTTTGTTCCACTCAGTAAGTGTATTTTTTTAGCTTTGCTCCAGAAAAAATAATAAAAAAAAAAAAGCGTGGTTCTTTTTTACCAGAAGGATTTGAGAAGAGAGTACTTGCTGAATGCCATCAAATAATTCATGGTGTTACATCAGATAAGCCACCTAGTTGTCTCTCTCTGGCATTTTACCATGGAAAAAAATGGGTAGTAATAATTTGTTTCTTCTTTGGTCAGCCACAGACACCAGTAGCTGCTATTTATTCATTACTACCTATGAGCCAAGTGCTATTTCAAGCACTTCACATGTAACTAATAATGTTTAATCCTCATTTTAGCCCTACATAAAAGCTCCTAATTCTGTCCTGATTTTCAGATGAAAATGGAGGCCCAGAAAGGTTGAACAACTTGCCTAAGGTCACGGAATTCTGCTGCTTTCCTGGTGAAATGACAAATACAAGTTTTCATTCAGTGCATCAAGAGAGATGCAAAACTCTCAGTGTTGGGATTACTCTTCTAAAGTTTGCCTGTTTTGAATAAAGTATTAGCTAAAATCGCCCAGCCAGCGTGTCTCAGTAGTTGATCATGAACCTATGAACCAGGAGGTTATGGTTTGATACCTGGTCAGGGCACATGCCCGGGTTGGAGACATATCCCCATTAGATGGCGAGCAGGAGACAGCCGATCAGTGATTCTCTCTCATCATTTATGATTCTATCTTCCTCTCCCTTCCTGTCTGAAATCAATAAATATATATATTTTAAAAAATTTAAATCAGGTGTATGATGACTTTTCAGACAAGAAAACCTGGTTCTTTGTAAACATCAAAACATAGAGTATACTTCTTACAGTTATTTAATAACTTCAATGTGTGGACCATCCTTTGAGTTCTAAGACTTTATTTCTCATTCTTTCTCATAAACTTTCTTTTTCTGAAAGTCTTGGTTCAAAGGGACTTGCCCACGTCCTAGCATTCCCCATCCACTTCCTTCAGATCTCCACAAAACTAGTTACTGTCCTGCTTCATAATATTCTTGCAGCACCCTCCCCTCCCTACAGCACAACTCTCGCTTGATGCTGTTTGACTTCAGCTGAGCCACAGTAGAATCAAACCTGCCAAGGAAGGAAAGAATTGAAATCGATGCTACCTCATTTGAGTTTCTCTTTCTGTTCCCTCTCACATTCTGCTGTCAGAGTAATGTCTCTTGACTATTAGGCAGCTTGACTGATTTCCATTTTTCTACCACAGAAAATGAATATCTCGCCTTCCTTACCAGGCCTCCCTGATCATGTTATGCTCTGACATTCAACCTTGACCTCACATTTATAATCAGGAGAGAATTGCCTAACAGTTTTAGGCCCCCTTTTCAGATGTCTTGCCTTGCTTATTTATTTTTAATTTATAGTTGACATAGAATATTATATTAGTCTCAGGTATACAACATAGTAATTAGACATTTATGTAACTTACACAGTGATCACCCCAATAAGTCTAGTGCCCATCTGACACCAGGTGTAGTTATTACAATATTATTGACTAAATCCCTTATGCTGTACTTTACATCCATGCGACTATTTTTATAACTGGCAATTTGTACATCTTAATCCCTTTGTTCATTTTTTCTCAACAAATATTTTGTGAGCACCTACTAGGCACCAGATATAGAGCAAGGCACTTATCAGAAATGACTACTTTTCTCTCTTCATTTCTCACCCATATTTCAGACCCCACTTATTTTATTCTTCTCATTAATGCTGCTTGGACTCTTTCAGAATTTATTATTATTTTTATTTATTTATTTTTTTGTTAATCCTCACCTGAGGATTTTTTTCATTGATTTTCAGAGAGAGTGGAAGGGACAGCGAGAGACACAGAGAGAAACATCGATGTGAGAGAGACACATGGATTGGTTGCCTCCCACACACACCCTGACCAGGGTCAGAGATTGAGCCTGCAACTAAGGCATGTGCACTTGACTGGAATGGAACCCACAACCCTTCAGTCTGTGGGCTGAGGCTCTATTCACTGAGCCATACTGGCTAGGGCTCATTATTCTTTTTCAATGTAATTCTGTCTCCTCCGTTAGGTAAGAGGTAGCTGCTCATAGGTTTTAGACCTCTGTATCCTTCCAAAGTGCTCAACATCATGCTGAGTAGGTGCTAAGTGATTAAAAATTACTTACTAATAGAGGGCCTTCAGTGAAACCCTTAGCCTTATTGGAACTTCAATCCAGTGAGATCTCCTACCTTTTCTCCGAAAGGGATGGTGAATTGTTAGGAAACAGAGGAGGTATTGCTGCCATCTGTGCAGATGTAAGTGAATAACATGGAGTTGCTTTCACTTTTTAGAAGTGGATGGTGTTGATATATGTCGGAGAACAGTGAACACGGGATGTGAGGAGAGGAAAGCACTGTACTTTCATTTTATACAACCTGGTCCAAACCTTTTGGTTTTTCTTCCTTAATATCTTTCTGCCAGCACAAAACTTCTTTGGAAACATCATGGTTTCCATTTCTCTGAACTTAGTAGGCACAATTTTGAGTGTTTTTGCTGTTGGGGCTAGGAATTAACCCAGCTCCCTGACCCCTGCCTTATACTGTAAGATCATACTTTCTAAAATTCTCTTTTTATGCTAGCTTAATCCTAGCACTGTACAGAGTGTTTTCTTCATTTACTTGGCACTATCTCTAGCTACGTCCAACATATTATCATATTGTAAGTAGCCTGGCTGATTCTTTAATCAAAAACCCACTTTGTTTTTACTTTGTAATTCAGTTCAGTTTGCAGCACAATTGTTATGAATTTTCAATTTATTTTTATATTTATTTTTGTAGCTGCTGCTTCTACAATGTGGCAAACTTTTTCCCTTAACTTTAAAAACATCATTTCTGAAAGGAAGCCGTTCTAAAATATGGCTTTTTCAGCAAACTGAACACTCACAGGGTGAAGATAGAATGACAGAAGTTAGAAGTGAAAAAGATGTATAAGGTCACCTCGCCTGTTTTCTTTTTTTTTTTTTTAACAAATACAAAGATGTGTGCATAATAATGTTAAGTCTGTATAACTTAGCATTTTAAGCTTAGAAAAACATTGACCCTCCCCCCATTATGTACTTTTTTAACTATGGGGTTTGCTAGGATCATATGAGCTTTGCCATTAGTTCACATTTTTCTTGAGATTAATTTGTACTTTGTAGTAAAACATAAGTCTGACTACAAATTCATTTCCCTTTTGAAGGATAATAATAATTTTCTTTTAACCCTCACCCCTTTTTATAAGTAGCATTCTTCTTCTTATCTATTAAAACAAACCACCTCAAAAAACCATCCTATACCCGTGGTTGGCAAACTGCAGCTCATGAGCCACATGCGGCTCTTTGGCCCCTTGAGTGTGGCTCTTCCACAAAATACCACGGGCTGGGTGAGTCTATTTTGAAGAAGTGGCTTTAGAAGAAGTTTAATTTTAAAAAATTTGGCTCTTAAAAGAATTTCAATCATTGTACCATTGATATTTGGCTCTGTTAACTAATGAGTTTGTCGACCACTGTCTTATATAATAAAGAGGTAATATGCAAATTGACCATCACTCCAACACACAAGATGGTCGCCCCCATGAGAACACAAGATGGCCACCACAAGATGGCCAGCAGGGGAGGGCAGTTGTGGGTGACCAGGCCTGTAGGGGAGGGCAGATGGGGGGACCAAGCCTGCAGGGGAGAGCAGTTGGGGGGAACCAGGCCTGCAGGGGAGGGCAGTTAGGGGTGACCAGGCCTGCAGGGAAGGGCAGTTAGGAGCAATCAGGCTGGCAGGGGAGAAGGTAGGCATCAATCAGGCTGGCAGGGGAGTGGTTAGGGGGTGATCAGGCAGGCAGGCAGGCAGGCGAGCAGTTGGGAACCAGCAGTCCTGGATTGTGAGAGGAATCCCAGATTAAAGAGGGTGCAGGCTGGGCTGAGGGACACCCCCCAATCCCTGCACGAATTTTGTGCACCTGGTCTCTAGTTTAAAATAACAGCAACCACTTGTTTTTATTTCTCTTTGTTTGACAGGGAAACTGGTCTCAGCTGGGAAATCCTTTTTCAAGGGCACTTACAAAGTTGCAATCAGATGGCCATGGCACTTGGATTCATCTTAAAGGCTCCCTCACACAAACGGCTGTTGATTGGAACCTTAGCTGGGGCTTCCAGCCAGAACACCTATAAATGCCATTTCTAGGTAGCCTAGGCTTTCCCCACAGCATGGTGTCTTGATGCCAAGGCAAGTATCTCAACATAGATATGGCAGCTTGACCTAGCCTCTGAAGTTACACAGCACCATTCCACCAAACAATCAATCACAAAGAAACACCCAGGTGTAAGGGGAGGAGGAAAGGAAATTGAGGGTGAGGAGTAGAGCAGGTGGGGAAATCAACTCACCTCTGGAAAAGGAGAGTGGCAAGAACATGTGGAATGAGAGATAGTGTTACTGCCATCTTTGGAAAATATGATCTTCCACAAGTAGTTATATAATCAACTACTTGGGTTTTGTTTGTTTGTTTGTTTGTTTGTGGGATTTTTTTGCAAATGAATGGAGAATTAAAGATTTCCATTTCAATACTAATTCCCATTCTGTTCACACCAAACCAAATATGGGTGACACTAATAGATCTAGCAGTGTGCACAGCTCTTCACTTTACTTATTTGGTATGAATGTTTCCTCCTTTTAAGTTAGATGAAATGAGTGGAAAAGAAGAGGAAATGGTCTTGCTAATTCATAATCTGTACACCGTATCTTTGAACACTTGGCTCTAATCATATCTTCAATGTGTCTGAGCTTTTTCCCTACTTCCTGTGTGACCTTGATGGCCAGTTGACTTCCCTGGGCTTCAGTGTGGTTAAATTGTCCACAAGTTCTCTTTTCCTTCTAATGCCCTAGAATTCTAACTCTTACATTTGCACGTCTGAAGCTCCACTTTCATCTACTAAATAAACATCATTACCAGTATCACCAGATAATTATCCTAATGAATGTGCATGTTTATTTTCCTATGTTAAACACCATGAAATCAATTTCTATCACATGCTCCCTCTTCACAAATAAGATATAAGGATTATGTTTCCACTTGGAATAGAGTTTGTCTAAATTATACATATTATATTGTCTCTCCCTTTTATCCTAGAATAGTCTTTCAAGTTTCAGAAGTTTTCCCATGAAAATAATAACACTGTTCAGACAACGTGTCCTTACTAGGCTTGTTGATAACATCTTTCTCTATCAAACATGAATCTGTAGCAACATGATGAAATGGAAAATCTGGATTCCATCAGAAGCATGGAAATCACTTAGGAAACTAGTTATTAGTCTGTGGGACTTTCACAACACAGCAAATAGCCCTGTGGATTTACAAACGAACATGAAACCCAAATCTCCCAAACAACCACTAAAGCTGTCTAAACCAATGTCCAAAGCAGTAGTTAACAGTGGTCCTTAATGTCACTCATTGGTAATCTTGTATCACTTGGAATAGTCGCTCTGTTTTGTTTGTTTGTTTGTTTGTTTGTTTCTCTGTCTGGTATAGTCACTCTGAATAAAATATTTAGGTAAGTATAGAGAAGATCTTCTCTTTCCCTATCAATTACAACTTTCAGAGTTTAATTCACACTTTCCTGCATCTCCTAAGAGCGTTTCTCTATCCTCCCAACCAAGTGAATTACTCTGTCTCGCTGTTAACAAGGTGATTTTTCTCCACTCCTGCAATTTTCCCTCTTCCATTTTGACCTTAAAATCAATATGTCCTTCTCCTATCTTTTATACAGGAAACTATCCTCTCTAACACATTTTTTATTTCTATGTCTGAGTACAAATTAGCATCATAGATCAAATCCTCTGTGAATGCATGGCTCTACTTATAAGCACATGTACTGACATAACTAGACATCAAGGAAATTGTGCTTACTTCCTCAACTTTATTCATTGTTATTTGCTAGTTCTAGCATCAGTCTTAACTGTGTGTTCAAACTCACTTGTGGGAGCCAAGCCAACAATGGCTAGGGAGCTCTTCAGCGTGGGTCTCTGGAAGCTGCTGGTCAAGGCCACAGTCACCGCAGGCGTGCCCCAAGAAGACAGTGACAACGCAGACTGTGAAGTCTTTCCTCCTTTGATCCACCATGACTCATGCTCCTGAGGGAGACAGTCAAAGGATTCACTGGCATTTCTCTCCATCCTCAGGTGTCAGCACTCCATGGAAGCACAACATTTTAAAAGGCAGCTGGAGACTTAGGGGACAGAAGTGGCCCACACTGAAAATGCCACTGTGCTCATCACAGCCTGTCATCCCAATTAGCATTTGGAAAGTGGTTGGACCCAACACCAAGTCAGTGAATTCTGTTTACTTAATGATCTCATGCAGATATGTGGATGCTCTAATATTAGCAATATGCCGTGTGCTGTTCAGGGAGGCAACCCCCAGAGCGTGCTGCCACTGCAGAGGCCTTCGGCAGACGGTAACTTAGACACCCTGCTCCACCACTGCAGCCCTAAAGCTGCTTTTTCCTTTGCTGGAAGAAAGTACTTATTAAGCAGCCCATTATGGAAAAGATACCTTAGAGCAAAATGCTATTTTTAACATATAGAAAAAGGTCTGAAAAGCATACAAATCAGCATAGTTCTTATGCTTCTTTCCTGCCATTCTCCAAAAGCAGTCTTTTCTTTTCATGGCCAGCAAGAACACACCAATGTAACTGGATTAAAAATGTGTTCTTAAAATGTGAAGAGAATACTTAGAGTGTGAGAATATTCTGTCCAAAGGAAATATACATAATTTCCCTAAGAAGTATGGTTAAAATAAACACTGAAAGAAAATTCGAGGAAAAAATATATACACTGACTCTAATTAAAATGAAAATGAATGCATATTGGAATAGACTGATGGGTCTAGCTGAGAGATTTCTCTTTCTTATCATTAGATGCCTTGTGGCAGGGAAATGGAAATAAAGGCATTTCGGGGCCTTGGGAGTTATCTATATTTCTTAATTGTTTCTTCTCATATAAAACAAAATACTGTATTAATAACATATTTGTCTAAGGGTGTGAGTGTGTATATATGTAGAATTTTAAAATAATTAAAATTCTAATGTATCTCTGTGATCAAAATATCAAAAGACAAATATGGCGTTGAAGGTGGGGAATTAGACTTTTGGCACCACCTCCTTGGCAACTCTGGGGTGTTTCAGTGGCGGAACAGTATACTGTGCTGCCCACCCAGTCTAGCCTATGCTGTGAAGTAAAAGAATGCTTTGTTCCTCAGAACTGCATGTCTGGCCTTGAGGTCACAGATGAGAGGCAGCTGTGCTCATGGCCAAAGACACACTCACTCAGATTCAAGCACACACAAACCAATTATGCTGGTGGTTGGTATGAGGACACATTATTACTTCACAAATCCTAAGCAGTCACTACAGAACTTCTCTTTCTAGCATGAAGAACATTTTGTGTGAACTTGAAGATTAAGTGATTAAGTAGGGTATAATATTTACTTTTAAAATGTCAAAATTGCGAAGGTTTGTGTTCTTGAATGGGGCTGCGTATTTCTGTTTGGCTAAAAAACACAGACTAGTGGATGTCTCAATAGTCTATATTAGGATAGTGGTTGGAGAGTTTCTTGTAAGAGGCAATTATACCAGAACGACAATTCTGATCACCCAGAATTGAAATTGAAATTGACAAACTTTTATTAAATAAAATTTATTGGTAGCTGCATTCTAGCCTATGTCTAAAAAATGAAGTCACATCAGTTTTTAATATCAAAAGTTCTCTTTCATGATTATGTAATATCAGCCTCAGAGGGTCCAACAGTTAATTGTTAGAGTCTCATACAGGAGGTTGGGCATGAAACCAAAACTAGTCTGTCGGCTGCAGCCCATGTTCAATGTCTTCCATCTTATTCTTTTTTTTAATTAAATTTTATTTTTCAATTATAGTTTACATTCAATACAATTTACAAAGTGTTTCCCTATCTTGTTCTTTATTTCTAGCTCCTAGTCATCCATTATCTTTGACCAATAATATCCATGGAAACCCAAAGACATTGTTGACTGTGCCCATTGTGAGAACACCATTGTAAATATCAATGTCAAGATCACATCTCTCCAAGTTCCCAAAGCTTCCAGTCTTTGAGTTGCCACAGTAATCTGGGTTCTGTGAAGAGTATGGAGAATGATGTGCTCTACCATTGTCTGTCTTTCCCATCAGCTCAGACTTAGATCCCTAAAAAGTTTCTCCTTTATGCCATCCTTTTCCTTCTAAAGAAAATGTTTTTCTTCCCAGAGCCATAAAATCACTACACTCTCCATTTCAGTGTAGGCTTTCTCATACCTATGCCTAAACAAAACAAAGCAACACAACCCCTTCACAACAAAAATTTTTAATTGTACTATTTTATTTAAAATAACAAAAGCTTTTCAGTTGTCTAGCTCTTATACATAAAAAAATACATAACTGAAGTTTTGACATGACGTGGTTTGGGGTTTCTGTTTGTTTTTTCATTTTGTACCCACTACCAATAAGATTCTTGGTTTAATTAAACCTACTTACAAGGTCCCATGTACTTCTCAGCAGTCTCTGATAATACATGGTCATAAATGAAGACCTAAATTCTGCAATGATGACAGTGGATTCTCAAGTGATAGATCCTTCCAAAGGCCTAATCTAGAAATCATGGCCCTTATGTATGCAAAAAATCATACCAAGATGCTTTGGAACATTCAAAGAAATCTATTCCCCATAGGTTTATAGCCTGGAAGAAAAAGAAGATAGATAAAAGATGTAGCAATAGAGATATATAGAGAGAGAGATGATAGAGAATTCAATTTTAAGGTAATATGTGAACAGCCATGATTATCTAAGGGAAGAAGAGCATACCTTTGAGTTTTTAAGAAAAATTCTTAGAAAAGTCAAGTTTTGACTTTGGCATTGAAAAATGAATGGTGCATTAATAGGCAGTTATGAAGGGGAAGGGCATTGCAGGTAGCTCTGAGGTAACTATTTAGACAAAGACATGGATACAGTGAAGTATAGATGATGGTGAGGAAGGAATATTGTGAAAATTAAAGGTGGTTAATTGGGATAATCAAATTATTGAGACACTTGACAACTGGCTAAAATGTTTGAACTTTATTCTCACTTAAGTGATTGGATATTGAATTTTTTAAGCAAAGGGATAATATGATGTGATCTGAATTTTAAGAAAAATATAAAACCTATGAGTTTAAAATGTAATTGATAAACTTAAAGTAGAGACAATGGAAAAGGAGAAATTTATAACCATTTATTTCAATATTAAAAGCAAGTGGTATATGCCAAAGACACACAGCCTATTGGGATTGCCACATGGCATCCAACAATAATGACTATTAATAGAAAATGTGTACTTGTCCCTGCTTAGCTCAAGATCAAATATCAATTTATTTGCTTCTTAGGAGAAAAGCAAAGACAAATGGTGTGGTTAACCTCATATGGTTAAATAAAACCCACCCAAAAACAAACTGCCTTGTTTTAAGGACTCTGTTCTCCCAAATAGTCTTATTGTTTATATAATACTGGTAATCATAAGTTGTGCTTGTATGATTTAATATGGACTTGTCTTTCAATACTATTATCTTGAAGCATATTGTGTCAGTCTGGAAATATTTTCAAAATTGTTATGTCTTGGAATCTATAAATATGCCTGTTGGCTATGAACTATGTATGAGACCAACTGAAAAAAAATTACAGGTGAAATGCTTATTATTAGTCTCAGGAACAATTAGACTAGTCATGCTGTAATCAAGCTATCAATCTTATTTTGAGCTACTTGCACTTCCGAATGGCTTCAGAAGGAAAGTACTGTCAGTAAAATAAAGACTCCCTTCACCTAAAATCAGAACCACTGAGAGGGGCATGCAGGAAGGTAGAGTAGCTCACTGCTGGTCAGGGAGAGTTTTACTGTCTTAAAAATTATAAGGGCTCTACATAACTTCAGAAAGTTTCATTCTAAAACTTCTTCACATAATAGTCACTGATTATAATCATAAATGTTGCCTAATGATTTGAATGCGTAGTGTATACTGCTTGAATTAGCAGTATACACTACACATTCATATAACTCAAGAGATTGAGAGTATTAAATGTATTCTCTTGATATTTTGCTGTTAGTACTCAGGGTTTTACTGGTGTTCTTATAGCCTTTCCACAGGAAATGAATACCTGTGTGTGTGTGTGTGTGTGTATTTTCAGTTACAGACATACAATATTATGTTTCAAGTGGACAACATAGTGATTAGACATTTATGTAACTTACAAAGTCTACTAAGTCTAGTACCCATCTGACACCAGACATAGTTTTTCCGGTATTATTGACTATGCTGTACTTTATATCCTCATGACTATTTTTATAATTGGGAATTTGTACTTTCTAATCCCTTCACCTTTTACTCTCATCCCCCCCGGCCCCTACTCCAGCTCCCTCCCATCTGGTAGTCACCAATTTGTTCTCTGTTTCCAAGAGTCTGTTTCTGTTTTGTTTGTTCATTTATTTTTTTATTTTATTTTTAGTTACTCCTCACCCGAGGATATTTTCCCACTGATTTTTAGAGAGAGTGGAAAGGAGGGGAGAGACAGAGAAACATAGATGTGAGAGAGATACATCAATTGGTTGCCTCCCGCACACACCCTGACCAGGGCCAGGAATTGAGCTTGCAACAAAGGTACATGCCTTTGACTGGAATCAAACCTAGGACCCTTCAGTCCATGGGCCAATGCTCTATCCACTGAGTCAAACTGGCTAGGGCTATTCTGTTTCTTAGATTCCACATATAAGTAAAATCATATACAGCTGCAATGTTGTGTCACAACTGCCTTTGAATAGCACAGTTTTTCTCTAATTGAAAAAAGATGTAGCAGAGGTCAGAAAACTATAGTCCATGGACCAAATTTTGTCCACTGTCTCTTTATATCAAGTTTACAAGCTAAGAATAGATTTTATGTTTTTTTAAATGGTTGGTAAAAAAAAAATCAAAAGAATAATAATATGTCATGGCATGTAAAAATACTATGAAATTCAAATTTCATTGCCTATAAGTGAAGTATTATTGGAACATAATCATGCCCATTCATTTATGTGACTGCTTTTAAGCTACAATGGCAGTTAAGTAGCTGGAACAGAGACCCTATGACCCACAAAGGCAAAAATATTTACTATCTGACCTTTTACAGAAAACATTAGCCGAACTCTGGTTTACAGCATTCCTAGAACAAGAAATCAGAAGTCATTTTTTTAAGCCAAGGAGTTTTTGTTTTGTTTTGTTTTTCAAACAAGTCATAGCTATCTAACAAGAGAGCAAAAGTTTTCTTCACCAGGTTTTGGTTTGTGTGACAGTAATGCCAGCGTGCTCACTCAGGTCGCTAAAAGTATGTGATTTTAAGCTACAAGGAAAAATGTGGGTGAGCCAATAAAATAATACATGAAAGGACATAGTGTAGGCTTGAAATCCCTGCTAGGCTTGAGAAAATAAAGTGAGCTACAGAACGTGTGCCTGTTTGCATTTCTTTCTGGCAGGCATGCAAAACCAGACTATTTATAGTGAGTCCAGCAATGGCTAAATGCATGTTAGCTAAAGAACCACCTTAGAAAATAACAAGAACAGTTCTTTGGGAGAGAGGAGGAGAAGGAAAACCTACCTTAAATGAACCGGAAGAGAAAAAGTCAAAGAAAAAGAAGAATGAGATACATATATGAAAACATGAGAGGGCATGGCTAATACCCTGACTTGAAAAGTCTACTTATAACCAGTTCTGAGGAGTTCACTGTCCCTCCAGAGTGCACCTGGCACAGCCACGAGGTGTTTCCAGGTAACCCTCGAATCTGGTACTTTAAATCCCTTCCAACACATATAACTAGCGTTTCCAGTGCCCTGTTCAAGGCATTTATCAGACATTGCTTCATTGTCTGACTGAGATTGCTCCATTCATCGGTGATCAATTAACAACCACAACTTCATTTGCAGTCGCCCGCCAACATAAAGCAGAAGAGGAGGGAGAAACAGCCCTGTGAGGTGTCTGTTTTTATTCTCTACTCCCTACGGATCGAGAAAACAGAACCAGTCTAAATGGTTTCAAGCTTCCATGGCAGCTTGTGGTATTTACCAGAATCACAGTACAAGTCAAATGAGCAAGTCAAACTGCTACTGCTGTGAAAAGAGACCGAGAGCCCAGAGGGAGCCCTGCCCAGTCCTCTTGCATGACGCAGAGTCTCGCTTGGGCTTCTAGAGCCCCGAGGATGTACCATTTTGAGCAGATTCTCATATACGTCACTAGGATTCATCTTTTCCTTTTAAGTCAAAGGACTGGTTCAGTGCATCAGGACTCAGCCCCCAGATGTCTAAACAACGCCTCGGTGCAGCAAAGCTGGCACTGGAGAATCAGAACAGGCTGCTGTCAGGGACAACTGTGGCTTTGGGGCCAGAATCACACTATTGCTTCCTTGGCATAGCCATGGGCTGTGTCACTACCTTAGCTCTGTGGCTTTCTCTGGTTTTGATTTGATTGCCCTAATTTATTTCTTGAGTTCATTGAATTTGAGCAGCTGCTCCAAATTTAACTCAGCCTTTTCCCCCTGTCATCCATCCTTGCATGCAGCTCCCAAGTATTGGAAAAAGAAGCCTTTTCCTTTTGCTAAAACAAGTAAATTGTTCCTAACTGACTGAGTGAGTTTAATCTGATAGATCTGATTTTCACATCTACACTTTCCCTGGGCTGCTTCTACCATTATTTTGAGGTCTGGCTCTAGTTCTTGTGGTTGTTTCCAGTAATTAAACAAGCAACAGACCATCATTTGGCAATTGGTCTTTAGCTGTGGGTTAACTTTTCTCCAAGTGTAATCCCTCAAAGTCTTCATCTCTCACTCATGCTTAGTTAGGGCCTTCACTTAAAGTCAGAATTTTATTGTGTGAACATGTAATGTTTTTAGCAATGTTTGAAAATTGGCAATTGCTATCTAAAATGCAATGAAGACGAGGAAGAAAGCAATAATGGGAGATGAAGTAAGTGCTAGAGGTTGGCAATCAATGGAAAATACTGAGAGCACCATTTGTACCTAACACTTGCAGAAGAATAAGTCCCGTGAATAGACAGGAAGATTCTGTATCTATTAGGAGCATTTTACCAAATGTAAAAGTAGAGAGTGTTAGAAAGTGTATCAATTTTATTTTAGAAACACAACATATAAAGTAGAGATTTGAAAAACTGTCCTTCACACTTGAGCATCCTATATTGACCCCTCTTGCCCTTTGTGCCAAGAGGGACCCTCTTCTCACAATCCAATTGCCCTCAGCTGTTACCTGAGCTTTCTGTTCATGCTGAGCTTGAAGCCTCGTGGGGGCTGGTACCATGGATCTGTCTCACATCCAATTGTGTGAGCTGGGCCCTCACTGGAGAAGAAACCCGAGTTCCCCGAGATATGTGATCAGCACCGGGACCCTGCCAGCAGGCCAGGGGTTCCCAAGGCAGGTGCTGGGTGTGGAGGCCACGGGGTCATAGGCTACCAAGGAGACAGAACTGAACCTCACAGCACCCTGCTTGGCCCCGGAGGATGGCTGGTTAGCCAGAGACGGGTAAGATTCCTCAAGGAAGGAACAACCTAAGACAGGCACAGTCGCAGAGGGGCCATCAGGAGAGAACTTGGGGGGGCAACAGAAGTGGGGCACAGACCCTCACCCCCCCAACATTGCAGGGGCTTGAACCCTCACCCCCTTCTAAAGGAGGTCTCCTGCCCCCATGGCTGCTTCGCGCTTCCCACACCCAGCTCAGATCGGGACCCCGGCAACAGAAAGAGACCTGGCCCAGCTCACATCGAGATACAGGGGACAGACAGAGACTTGGCCCAGCTCAGATCAGGACCCAGGTAACAGACAAGAGACTTGGCCGACAGCAGTTGCCCTATATCTAAATTCAGCCTAGCATTTGGAATGCTCAGGGCCCACTCAAGAATGCAAATAATCCTTCCCACTAATATTTACAGGGTAAACTAAGATTGTTGGTAGAGTATTAAATTTGACAGTAAAATAGTAATCGAGTTTTCAGATTAATTTAAATAGCCTAATTGAAATAAGTGAATATTCAAGTACTGGACAAAAAGCTGTTCTTAAAGTAATAACTAAAATTTCTATTGGTAGTTCATCTCATGGTAAAATTCCTGAATATGCAATGAACCTAAAGCAGTCATATGTGTGGGGGGAAAAAAATTTTTAAATTTAAAGTTATCAAGACTGCATTATAAAATTTACAAAAACCTCCATTAATAAAAAAAAGGGGGGGGGATAGTAGGGCAATATCATGTAAGGAAAAATATCCTATAAGTAAATTACATCTAGAAAATTTTTACTTTACCAAATTAAGTTTCATTTGCAATGCTAACAGCAAGACGGCCATTAAAAACACACATGGTGTCTAAATAAGACAAAGGAAAATCGTTTGAACAAAAATAAAAAGGATCCCAAATCAATTATATAGAAAAGATTCCTTTATTAACTTGTGGTCGAGAATATATTTGTATATTTTCAGAAAACAACCCCAAGACCAGATGGATTCCTGCAACAGAGAGGAATTGACAGGAGTGCTCCAACCACGAAGACAAGAGGAAAAAACAGTCCAGAGATGGAAGACGCTGACAACGCCTTGCCATGGGAGCAGTCAGCAGCTGTGCACCGCTGCAGGTTGCCTAGGACCAAACCAGAGAGGGTCGGACCTGCATTGCCACCATGTGCCCACCATCCAGATATCACTGCTGACATGTACACATAAGGAACTGTTGGACATTGAAATTGGGACTCAAACATTGTTTTGTTTTGTCTTGTTTTGTTATTATATGTTTATTTCCAGTCTGCAAAGGCAAAACTTTTTAAAGGAAAGCAATGGTGGGAAAAAGATACAGAGGCAAAGAAGCATTGAACAGACTGTCAAACTACATTGGGAAGACAGGGGAGGTTGGGCGAGGAGGGCTGTAAGAGACCAACCGAAGGACTTGTACGCTTGCATGTAAGCACAACCAATGGATATAAGACACTGGGGCGGGGGGGCAGGGTGGGCAGGTGAAGTCATGTCCTGGGGGGTAGGGGAGGTCGGGGGGAGATCAAGGGGGGAAAAAAAGGAGACATATATACTACTATTTGTAATACTTAAAACAATAAAAATAAAATAAAATTAAAAAAAAGAAAAATATAAATGGGTTAAATCTCTCTCTCTCTCTCTCTCTCTCTCTCTCTCTCTCTCTATATATATATATATATATATATATATATATATATATATATATATCTGTGACCATTACCACCAAACTACTAGAACAACCGGTAGACCAGTTGCTATGACATGCAATGACCACCAAGGGGCAGACACTCGACATAGGAGCTACCCCCTGGTGGTCAGTGAGCTCCCACATCAGGAGCACTGCTCAGCCAGAAGCCAGGCTCACGGCTTGTGAGTGCAGCTGCAGCCGCTGGAGCCTCTCCCTCCTCTGCTGCAGCACTATCAGGAGGCAGCAGATGCAGCAGGGCCAGGATGAGCAGCAGCAGAGCTGCACCAGGCCTGGCTGGGGCTCCTCTCCAGTTGCCTGATGCTTCGGCACTGCTACATCTCTTGGGGGGGATGTCGGACTGCCAGGGGCCTGGGGATTGGTCGAAACCCAGCAGTCCAACATCCTCTCAGGTGTCCAGGATTGCGAGAGGGCATAGGCCAGGCTGAGGGACCCCACCCATGCACGAATCCATGCACCTGGCCTTTAGTTTCTAATAAAGAAACAAAGAAACCAAAAGTATCACTCATAGTGTGTCAAAAACAATATCCATTCATAGGCTATGCATATGAAATATATGAAAAGTGATATAAAAATAGAATATAAAGATAGTAGGTAAATAAAGAAAAAGCAAGAGTTAATATCAGACGAAAATTCAGGATAAATGATGTTAGCTGTGGGACTGATGTGATTATGTTATCTTGACAAAGAGTCCAAAATCATTATGTAGGTATAATTTTAATGAAGATTAATGAACTGAATACAACCCATCGAGATACATAAAGAAAAAAAGAACACTGAATAATAAGAGAAAATATGTCTAAAAAATACAGACTGGAGAGATTTTTAACACATTTCCCTTAATTGTCGACAAATTAATGTGCCAAAAATAAGCATTTATGATATATAGCATCTAAATAGTATAATTAATAAAGCAAATTTAAAAGATCTATGTTGAACTTATATAGAAAACACATACTATTTTCCTGTGTCTTCAAAACTTTGAAAAGTCTTAGCCCAAAAAGCAAGCTTAATAAATTTCAAAACAATATATACAGGTTGCATTTTTAGCAAGCTGAAATAAAAATAATTTTGTTTTAAGATTTAACTATGACAAAAGCAATGTGATTTTTAAAAAAAGCTTAAATGAAAAATATGACCATTCTCATTTATAAGCATTGTTATAGATATTCATCATTTGAAAAGTAAGTTATATCAGGACAGACTTACTCACTATTCAGAGCAGGCACAGTGCCTAGGGCCCACCCTGCTTTTAAGAGTCCATGAAAATGTTTTCATTTCTTTTAAAATCAGAAGGAAAATGAACTTTTAGATAAAATAAAATGCTCTAAAATATAATATTAACTATTCATCTCTATACTAACAGAGTTATAAAATCTAATTTATATATATGAAAATATTTTTTTCCTTTATTGAGGAAGGGGAACGTGACTATGGACCGTGAATATCATAATGAGCCATGCACATTTAAATAATGTCTCAACAACAGTGGCAGCAATATTTAGGCTTAGCAGAACTATGACAAAGAAATGTCTGTAATTTATTAGTGTGAGAATAAGAATGCCTGTTTTGGGATAAATTTCATCATTCACAAACTTACTATTTTCCCCACATATTTCATTGTGTCTTTCTGAAGACTGACTATTATTCTTTGGGAGAAAAACCCCACAAAGGTTTTAATCCAAAGCACAATGTGTTCTGCTTGGCTCCATAGCAAAGCCTGCAGCATGAGGTGGGGACTCAAGTGGGCACCCCCTGAGCCAGTATCAAATCAGAGCCTGTGAGCCTAGCAAGGCCTTGGAGCTGTGCCCTCAACTCTGCCTGGCAACACAACAGGAGACACGTCACTGCCTCTCGTTCATCCCACTCTCTCTCTCCACTGTCATTCATCAAGATGTCTGTTTCACTTAGAAAATTATAGAACTAAGTCTGAAAGGCATCCAGGGAAGCACCTGCTCTCACAATTCTAAAACAAACAAAAAATGCGATGGAAGAGATACATTTTTTCAAGGACAGTATGTTTCCCTTTAACAAATAGCATCATGAACATCTTTCAGTCCCAGACCCACAATTCTAAACTTAGCTTTGATCCCTTTCCCCCAAATCACTGTTTTTATGTCATATATGTAAAATCAGAGTTCCTTTCTCTCACTTTTCCCAAAAGTCGTGATGTGTCTTTTACGTTGTTTACCTGTGATATTGTCTGAACTCCCACAGAAGGTAAGGATTGCCAGTGAAGATGCTAAAAGGGTCCTAAGTGTAGCATGCAGGTACAAGTGAGGCTGAAGC
Source organism: Corynorhinus townsendii (assembly GCA_026230045.1). Lineage (NCBI taxonomy): Eukaryota > Metazoa > Chordata > Mammalia > Chiroptera > Vespertilionidae > Corynorhinus > Corynorhinus townsendii. Next base: position 66,947,717 of record JAPDVU010000004.1, on the reverse strand, counting down.
CAGTTTTTAAAGATGGAGAAGACATCAGTAGTGAGGCCTTTAGCTACAATACAGCAGCTAAAGAAACTGTGTGTTTCTATAACAGATAGAAACTAAGTTCCTAGAAAATGTGCCCCATAGTCAGAGTAATAACAGCAATACCTAATTTCTCAGGTTGTTATAAAGATTAGAGGAAGTGTGCTATGATCCCTTAGCCTAGGGCCTATTATATAGCAGGTGCTCAAGAAATAAAAATTATTGCCATCATAGAAGTCTATCAAACCAAAATTACTCACAGGTCGTTGCTCTCCAATGTACGAATTGATCTTATGTAAACATCTTGTACATATTAATCTTATTTCCTCAAATTCTATGGAGGAGGCCAGTATTTCTAACCCTGCTTTTAAAGCGAAGAAGACTAAGATTTGGTAAATTTAAGTGACTTGTGCAAAACCATACTGGCCTTTTTATTCCAAATACAGTGTGTGGGGTTGTTGTTTTTTTCCTTTCGATTTTATTTTGTATTATTTTCAGGTGTAGAGCTTAGTGGTTAGACAATCATATACTTTACATAGTGTTCCTAGTACTCCAATCGGCACCCTACATACAATATTTTTCCATGTATAAGATGCTATTTTTTTCTAAAATCGTTAGACTGAAAATCAAGGGATGTCTTATACACGAAGTCAGCCTAGGAGGGAGCTGCAAGGGTGTGTGTAGCTGCCCATACATTGTCAAACAGGCTTCCTCCAATCACAAGCTTTATTGTCACTGACATCAGCTGATGCCATAATTGGAGGTGGAAGTGGAGAGTGTGAAGATGCAACAGGGACTGGAGCATTCTGAGCCCATAAAGATGTCAAAAAATAAAAAGATAAATACTGATAAGTGATTGTCTTACTCTGCAAAATTCAAACTGAATGTAATCAGCTATGCAAAAGAGCATGGAAATAGAGCTGCAGAGAGACAATTTGGACCTCCTCCCACTGAGTGTATGATCAGACAGTGGAGAAAACAGGAAGAACAACTCCTTAAGATGCTGAAAAAAGAAGAAGGCTTTAAGAGGAAAACCAGCAAAATGGGCAAACTTGGAGCAGAGGTTTAAGACTTGGATTACGGAGCAGCAACAGAGTGGCTTATGTGTGTCAACCAAGCTTATTCAATGTCAGGCAAGAACGTTTGCAAGCGAAATGAACACTGCTGATTTTACAGGAAAGGCAAAATGGTGCTTCAATTTCATGAGGAGAGAAGGGCTGGTCATGTGAACACGAACAAAATTAGCTCAGAAAATGCCACCAGTTTATGAGGATGATCTCACACATATAAACAGTGACTCAGAAGACAGCAGTGATACCATAGAACAGTGGTTGGCAAACCGCGGCTCGCGAGCTACATGCAGCTCTTTGGCCCCTTGAGTGTGGCTCTTCCACAAAATACCACGGCCTGGGAGACTCTATTTTGAAGAAGTGGTGTTAGAAGAAGTTTAAGTTAAAAAATTTGGCTCTCAAAAGAAATTTCAATTGTTGTACTGTTGATACTTGGCTCTATTGACTAATGAGTTTGCTGACCACTGCCACAGAAGTTGAAGAAATTGATATGTCTGGAACTAATACTGATGAAGAAGAGAGCAGTGATGCAACAGAAGCTGAATAAAGTGATATGCTGCATAATATCATAGTACTGGTATGTAAACATTACCTGTGATTTCTTAATTTGGGTTGGAAAAGTGGGGGGGCATCTTATATATGGGAGCATCTTATACATGGAAAAATATGGTAATTGTCACCATATAATTGACTATATTCCCTACGTCTTACTTACATCTCATTGACTATTTTATAACTACCAATTTGTATTTCTTTTCTTTTTTTTAAAATATATTTTACTGATTTTTTAGAGAGGAAGGAAGAGGGATAGAGAGCTAGAAACATCAATGAGAGGGATAGAGAGCTAGAAACATCAATAAACATCAATTAGTTGCCTCCTGCACACCGCCCACTGGGGATGTGCCTGCAACCAAGGTACTTGCCCTTGACTGCAATCGAACCTGGGACCTTTCAGTCCGCAGGCTGACGCTCTATATCCACTGAGCCAAACCAGTCAGGGCCCAATTTGTATTTCTTAGTCTTTACCTCTTTCACCCAGTCCCCCAACTCCCTTCCCCTCTGGCAACCAGTGGTTTACTCTCTTTGTCTATGAGCCTGTTTCAATTTTGTTGGTTTGTTTATTTTGTTCTTTAGATTCCAAGTGAAATCATGCTTTTGCTTATAACAAGTTGGCTGTTGTCATTTTAAAGACCTGCTTAACATACATTATATATTATTTCTATATTTGTTAGAACAATTACCCACTGGCATTGTCTGCCACTTTCAGTTGATTAGTTTAAGACATTTGGTAATGACTCTTTGAATACTTTGTATTTCCTTTATCCACAAAGAGGTAATTTAATTCTTAGTCATCAACACAGTATTGAACATTTTGTTAACATGGTAGATTTTAGATAATTCTGGACTTTACAATGGAATAGAATGAAGGACAGTTTTTCTTTTCTTTTTTTTTTATAGTTTATTTTATTTTATTTATTTATCTTTTTATTTTTTTAATTTTATTTTATTTTTATTGTTTTAAGTATTACAAATAGTAGTACATATGTCTCCTTTTTTTCCCCCCTTGATCTCCCCCCGACCTCCCCTACCCCCCAGGACATGCCTTCACCTGCCCACCCTGCCCCCCGCCCCAGTGTCTTATATCCATTGGTTGTGCTTACATGCAAGCGTACAAGTCCTTCGGTTGGTCTCTTACAGCCCTCCTCGCCCAACCTCCCCTGTCTTCCCAATGTAGTTTGACAGTCTGTTCAATGCTTCTTTGCCTCTGTATCTTTTTCCCACCATTGCTTTCCTTTAAAAAGTTTTGCCTTTGCAGACTGGAAATAAACATATAATAACAAAACAAGACAAAACAAAACAATGTTTGAGTCCCAATTTCAATGTCCAACAGTTCCTTATGTGTACATGTCAGCAGTGATATCTGGATGGTGGGCACATGGTGGCAATGCAGGTCCGACCCTCTCTGGTTTGGTCCTAGGCAACCTGCAGCGGTGCACAGCTGCTGACTGCTCCCATGGCAAGGCGTTGTCAGCGTCTTCCATCTCTGGACTGTTTTTTCCTCTTGTCTTCGTGGTTGGAGCACTCCTGTCAATTCCTCTCTGTTGCAGGAATCCATCTGGTCTTGGGGTTGTTTTCTGAAAATATACAAATATATTCTCGACCACAAGTTAATAAAGGAATCTTTTCTATATAATTGATTTGGGATCCTTTTTATTTTTGTTCAAACGATTTTCCTTTGTCTTATTTAGACACCATGTGTGTTTTTAATGGCCGTCTTGCTGTTAGCATTGCAAATGAAACTTAATTTGGTAAAGTAAAAATTTTCTAGATGTAATTTACTTATAGGATATTTTTCCTTACATGATATTGCCCTACTATCCCCCCCCCCTTTTTTTATTAATGGAGGTTTTTGTAAATTTTATAATGCAGTCTTGATAACTTTAAATTTAAAAAAATTTTTTCCCCCCACACATATGACTGCTTTAGGTTCATTGCATATTCAGGAATTTTACCATGAGATGAACTACCAATAGAAATTTTAGTTATTACTTTAAGAACAGCTTTTTGTCCAGTACTTGAATATTCACTTATTTCAATTAGGCTATTTAAATTAATCTGAAAACTCGATTACTATTTTACTGTCAAATTTAATACTCTACCAACAATCTTAGTTTACCCTGTAAATATTAGTGGGAAGGATTATTTGCATTCTTGAGTGGGCCCTGAGCATTCCAAATGCTCGCTGAATTTAGATATAGGGCAACTGCTGTCGGCCAAGTCTCTTGTCTGTTACCTGGGTCCTGATCTGAGCTGGGCCAAGTCTCTGTCTGTCCCCTGTATCTCGATGTGAGCTGGGCCAGGTCTCTTTCTGTTGCCGGGGTCCCGATCTGAGCTGGGTGTGGGAAGCGCGAAGCAGCCATGGGGGCAGGAGACCTCCTTTAGAAGGGGGTGAGGGTTCAAGCCCCTGCAATGTTGGGGGGGTGAGGGTCTGTGCCCCACTTCTGTTGCCCCCCCAAGTTCTCTCCTGATGGCCCCTCTGCGACTGTGCCTGTCTTAGGTTGTTCCTTCCTTGAGGAATCTTACCCGTCTCTGGCTAACCAGCCATCCTCCGGGGCCAAGCAGGGTGCTGTGAGGTTCAGTTCTGTCTCCTTGGTAGCCTATGACCCCGTGGCCTCCACACCCAGCACCTGCCTTGGGAACCCCTGGCCTGCTGGCAGGGTCCCGGTGCTGATCACATATCTCAGGGAACTCGGGTTTCTTCTCCAGTGAGGGCCCAGCTCACACAATTGGATGTGAGACAGATCCATGGTACCAGCCCCCACGAGGCTTCAAGCTCAGCATGAACAGAAAGCTCAGGTAACAGCTGAGGGCAATTGGATTGTGAGAAGAGGGTCCCTCGTGGCACAAAGGGCAAGAGGGGCCAATATAGGATGCTCAAGTGCCTTCCCAGTGCCTTAATTCCTTCTGCAAGGGATTAAATCCTTTCATGTCCCCTTTTTTTTTTTTTTTTTTAGTTGCTGCCAACCATTCAAAGAATTAGTTTGTAAGTTTGTTTGGGATAATTGTAAAATATCTAAAATTATGATGACATTGTAGAATAATATCATGTAAGGATATTCTTTGCCCTAGGCCCTGGCAATTCCATTTCAAACTGGCTGTCAATTTCTTTTTGTAGCTTTATATAAACTTTGTCAGGGAGGCAAAAACACAAATTACTTACTTTAGTTCAAGAGGCCAAATATGTTGACTTTCAATTACCATCCTTATGACTTTTGAAGGAAACTTCTCTTTGTTTCCTTCCAAAATAATTTTCAGTCTACAGAGAGTTTCATTTAAAAGTTTTTGTCACATGAAACAATTTCTCTTAATGCCCCGCCCCCTTGTTGTCTGTGTCCATTGATTAGGTTCATATGCATGCATACAAGTCCCTTGGTTGATCTCTCCACCTTACCCCCACCCTCCTCTACCTTACCTGAGGTATGATGTTCTGATCGACGTTTCTCAGCCTCTGGATCTGTTCTTGTTCATCCGTCTATGTCGTTCATTATATTCCACAAATGAGCGAGATCATGTGATATTTATCTTTCTCTGCCTGGCTTATTTCACTCAACATAATATTCTCCATCTCCATCCATATTGTTGCAAATGGTAGGAACTCCTTCTTTTTTACCGCAGCATAGTATTCCATTGTATAGATATACCACAGTTTTTTAATCCATTCATCTGCTGATGGGCATTTAGGTTGTTTCCAAATCTTGGCTATGGTGAATTGTGCTGCTATGAACATAAGGGTGCATATTTCCTTTCTGATGCGTGTTTCTAGATTCTTGGGATATATTCCTAGAAGTGGGATCACTGGGTCAAATGGGAGCTCCATTTTTAGTTTTTTGAGGAAGCTCCATACTGCTCTCCACAGTGGCTGCACCAGTCTGCATTCCCACCAGCAGTGCAAAAGAGTTCCTTTTTCTCCGCATCCTCGCCAACACTTGTTGTTTGTTGATTTGTTGATAAAAGCCATTCTGACAGGTGTGAGATGGCACCTCATTGTTGTTTTGATTTGCATCTCTCTTGGCCTGCCTTCTGTCTTCTTTCAAAAAGTGTCTACTTAGATCAGTTGCCCATATTTTGATTGGGTTGTTTATCTTCTTTTGTTAAGTTGTATGAGTTCTCTGTATATGTTGAAGATTAAACCCCTATCATTGATATCATTGGCAAATATGTTCTCCCATACAGTGGGCTTTCTTGTTGTTTTATTGATGGTTTTCTTTGCTGTGCAAAAGCCTTTTATTTTGATGTAGTCCCATCCGTTTATTTTCTCTTTAGCTTCCATTGCCCTAGGAGTAGTATCAGTGAAGAAGTTCTTTCGGCATATGTCCGAGATTTTGCTGCCTGTGGATTCCTCTAGTATTTTCATGGATTCCCGTCTTATGTTTAAGTCCTGTATCCATTTTGAGTTTATTTTTGTGTATGGTGTAAGTTGGTGGTCTCATTTCATTCTTTTGCATGTATCTGTCCAATTTTCCCAACACCATTTGTTGAAGAGACTGTCTTGACTCCATTGAATGTTCATGCCTCCTTTGTCAAATATTAATTGAGCATATTGATTTGGGTCAATTTCTGGGTTCTCTATTCTATTCCATTGATCTATATGTCTGTTCTTGTGCCAGTACCAGGCTGTTTTGAGAACAGTAGCTTTGTAATACAACTTGATATCTGGTGTTGAGATCCCACCTACTTTGTTCTTCTTTCTCAGGATTGCTGTAGCTATTCGGGTTCTTTTTTTATTCCAGATAAATTTTTGGAAATTTCATTCTAGGTCTGTGAAATATGTTGTTGGTATTTTAATGGGAAGTGCATTGAATTTATAGATTGCTTTGGGTAGTATGGACATTTTGATGATGTTGATTCTACCAATCCATGAACATGGTATGTTTTTCCATCTGTTTATGTCTCCCTCTATCTCTTTTTTCAGTGTCCTGTAATTTTCCGCATATAGGTCTTTTACCTCTTTAGTTAAGTTTATTCCTAAGTATCTTAATTTTTTTGGTGCGATGGTAAATGGGATTGCTTTTTTAGTCTCTCTTTCTGTAAGTTCATTATTGGTGTATAGAAATGCCATAGATTTCTTGGCATTAATTTTGTATCCTGCTACATTACCGAATTCAGTTATTAAGTCTAATAATTTTTTTATGGAGTCTTTAGGGTTTTCTATGTACAGTATCATGTCATCTGCGAATAAGAACAGTTTTACTTCTTCTTTTCCAATTTGGATGCCTTTTATTTCTTCTTCTTGTCTGATCGCAATGGCTAGTACTTCCAGCACTATATTAAACAGGAGTGGTGAGAGTGGGCATCCCTGTCTTGTTCCTGTTCTTAGGGGAAATGGTTTTAGTTTTTGCCCATTGAGTATGATGTTGGCTGTGGGTTTGTCGTATATGGCTTTTATTATGTTCAGGTATGATCCTTCTATTCCCACCTTGCTGAGAGTTTTTATCAAGAAAGGGTGTTGGATTTTATCAAGTGCTTTTTCTGCATCAATTGATATGACTATGTGATTTTTATCTCTCAATTTGTTTATGTGATGTATCACGTGTATTGATTTGCGAATATTGTACCATCCTTGCATCCCTGGGATAAATCCTACTTGGTCATGGTGTATAATCTTTCTGATGTACTGCTGGATTCAATTTGCTAGAATTTTGTTGAGGATTTTGGCATCTATGTTCATGAGGGATATTGGCCTGTAATTCTCTTTCATTGTGTTGTCTTTGTCTGGTTTTGGTATTAGGGTGATGCTGGCCTCATAGAAGGAGCTTGGAAGTGTTCCTTCTTCTTGAATTTTCTGGAATAGTCTGAAGAGGATAGGTTTTAGTTCTTCCTTGAATGTTTGGTAAAACTCCCCTGTGAAGCCATCAGGCCCTGGGCTTTTGTTTGCTGGAAGCTTTTTGATGACTGCTTCAATTTCTTCCATAGTTATCAGCCTATTGAGATTCTTAGAATCTTCCTGAGTGAGTTTTGGAAGGTTGTATTTTTCTAGGAATGTGTCCATTTCCTTCAGATTGTGTAGTTTGTTAGAATAGAGTTGTTCATAGTATTTTTTAACAATCCTTTGTATTTCTGTGGGGTCTGTTGTTATTTCACCTCTTTCATTTCTGATTTTGTTTATTTGGGTCCTTTCTCTTTGCTTCTTGGTGAGCCTGGCTAGAGGTTCATCAATCTTGTTTATCCTTTCAAAGAACTAGCTCTTGGTTTTGTTGATCCTGTGTATTGTTTTTTTTGGTCTCTATGTCATTCATTTCTGCTCTGATCTTTATTTTGTCCTTCCTTCTGCTCACTGTGGGCTTTTCTTGTTGCTCTCTTTCTAATTCTTTGAGTTGTTGAGTTAGAAGATTTATTACCATTTTTTCTTGTTTTTTGAGGTAGGCCTGTAGAGCTATAAACTTCCCTCTCAAGACTGCTTTCATTGTGTCCCATAGCATTTGCATTGTTGTGTTTTTATTGTCATTATTCTCCAGGATGTTTTTAATTTCTTCTTTGATCTCGTTGATCACCCAATCATTGTTTAATAGCATGCTATTCAGTTTCCACGTGTTTGAATTTTTTGGAATGTTTTTATTATAGTTTATTTCTAATATTATGCCATTGTGGTCTGAGAAAATGCTTGATAAGATTTCAATCTTTTTGAATTTAGGGAGGCTTTGTTTGTGACCCAATATGTGGTCTATTTTTGTAAATGTCCCATGGGCACTTGAAAAGAACGTATATCCCGAGGCTTTGGGGTGCAATGCTCTGAAGATGTCAATTAGGTCCATCTGATCTAGTGTGTCATTTCGAATTGCTATTTCTTTGCTGATTTTTTGTCTGGAGGATTTATCCAGTGATGTCAGTGGTGTATTAAAGTCTCCTACTATGATTGTATTGTTGTCGATCTCTCCCTTGATCTCTTCCAGGAGTTTTTTTTATGTATTTGGGTGCTCCTGCGTTGGGTGCATATATGTTTACCAGAGTTATATCTTCTTGTTGAATTGCTCCCTTTAGTATTATGTAGTGGCCTTCCTTATCTCTTGTTATGCCCTTTACTTTGGGGTCTATTTTATCAGATATAAGTATTGCTACCCCAGCTTTTTTCTCATTTCCATTTGCTTGAAAAATATTTTTCCATCCCTTCACTCTCAGTCTGTGTGAATCCTTTGCTCTGAGGTGGGTCTCTTGTAGACAGCAAATATATGGGTCATGTTTTCTTATCTATTCAGCTACCCTATGTCTTTTGATTGGTGCATTTAATCCATTTACGTTTAATGTTATTATTGACAAGTACATGTTTGTTGTCATATTTTCCCCCTTAGTGTTTGTGTTTCTTTTTGCCTTTCTCTTTCTTCTTTTCACAGCAGTCCCTTTAGCATTTCTTGCATTGCTGGCTTGGTAGTGATAAACTCTCTTAGCCCTTATTTGTCTCTGAAGCTCCTGATTCCACCATCAATTTTGAATGATAACCTTGCTGGGTATAGTATTCTTGGATTCAGTCCCTTGCTTTGCATCACTTTGTATATTTCATTCCATTCCCTTCTGGCCTGGTGTGTTTCTGTTGAGAAATCAGTTGATATTCTAATAGGAGATCCCTTGTAGGTAACTTTCTGTCTCTCTCTGGCAGCCTTTAAGATTCTTACTTTGTCATTGGTATTCGCCAATTTAATTATGATGTGTCTTGGTGTTGGTCTTTTGGGGTTCAACTTGTTTGGGACTCTATGTACTTCTTGGACTTGCATAGTTTTTTTCTTGCCAATATCAGGGAAGTTTTCTGTCATTATTTCTTCAAACAGGTTTTCTATTCCTTGCTTCTCTTCCTCACCTTCTGGTATCCCTATTATTCTAATATTGTTTCGTTTTGTGTTGTCCCAAAGCTCCCTTAGGCTCTCCTCTTGCTTTTTAAGTCTTCTTTCCATTTGCTGCTGTGTTTGTGTGTGTTTTCCTACCTTGTCTTCTAATTCACTGATGCGGTCCTCAGCCTCTTCTAGTCTACTGTTTAAGCCTTCCACTGTGTTCTTTATTGCAGCTGTGTCGTTCTTCATCTCCTCTTGGTTTCTTTTCATGTTGGTGACATTTTCATTCAGCTCCTTATAGTTCTCATTGAGTTGTGTGTATTTGTCATCCATCTGTTTAAACATCCTTAGAACCATTACTCTGAATTCTCTCTCTGTTAAGCTGCTAGCCTCAATTTCATTTAACTCCCTTTCTGGTGATTCCTCTTTTTCTTTCCTTTGGGTATTGCTTTTTTGTCTCCCCATGTTTTCCTGAAATGTTTTAATTGTAGATCCAATTGCTTTGCTACCCAGGTTCTTTTGGTGATGGTGCTACTGGTGAAATCTTTCTGTTCTCCTGGGCTTGGTTATCTAGTGTAATTGAGGTGCTTAGCTTCTAAAGATTTCTCTTTAGAATAGATCCTATGGCCTCAGGGAGTATTCAGATTCCTTGGTGTTAATCAGGGTGGAATCTGGGTGTGGCTATATTGGTTGCCTGGAGACTGGAGGGAAGGGCTATCTCTCAGGAGAAAATGGATTCTGTGGGCTTAGATATGACTCAGCACCAGACTTGCTACCACTTCTCCTGGACCGTCCGTTGCCCACTCTGCCCAGGTTCCACAACTCTACCCCTTCTCCCGCACTTCTGTCACAGGTAAGCGCCTGTCTCCAAAAGGTCCCACGAACTAGGTTCAGTGGGGAAAGGCGCAGGCCCCAGCGCGAGGAAGGACCGCGTCTCTGCCAGTTCCTCTCTTGCCGGCACTCCAGGGTCCGGCAGCTCTTAAAGGCTGCCTTTGAGCTCAGATCCCAAATCCAGACTCTATGGTCTAAAATCCTTCAGACCTTGCCTGTCCTCAGGGACGCGGCTTGGCACTGTGTAGTTTCTCCCTGACCTTCTGGGCACAGAGGTCCGAGAGATTCTACTGCCTAGATCTTTGATTTTACCTTTATCCGGGGGATCCCTGCTCTTCCCAGCTACAAACTGTCTCACCAGCTGTGCCTCCTTCACCAATTCGGGCTGGATTCCGCTCGTCTCAGCTGCCTCCTCTATTTGCTCTGGGAGAAGACTCAGGACACGTCCTTCTATTCCGCTGTCATTTTGTCTCCCCCTCTATATTTTTCTTAAAACAAATATTAAAAGATCGTTCTCTCATTTGGTTCTAAACTATTTGGGTTGGATTTTTTGTATTTTATTTTGTTTTGTTATTGTTTTGCTTTCAGAGAATTCTATATCATTGTCCTTTTGCTATATGGACTATTCTTTTTTGTTCCTTTGTTTAGGTTTATCCTACAATCTTAAAGCTCTATCATTTTGCTGATATTTAACCTTGCATTTCTTTTAAAGTAGCTTATGCAAGTTTACCTTTCTTTTACTCCCTTTTGTGACTCTTCCTTAACCTTTGAAAGTTCCACTAAAGCTGAATAGTTATTTCTTTATAATTTTTTATTGAAATATAATTCACATGCCATAACATTCTCTTTTTTTAATTACTAGACACAAAAATCATGTATCTTCTGAATACTTGAAACAAATATGTTTAAAATATCTTTATTTCTCCTTCATACATCTTGAATTTTTGTTCCTTATATGTATAATTAATTCAAATTATTTTTATTTTTTTTTATTTTTACTACTACTATTTTTACCTTAATAAATTATCTTTAACATTTATCTTTGATTTTTAACATATTTTTTCTCTCTCTCACTTTTCTGTTTTTATAAGTTTGAGGTGGCGGGGAGGAATGTTCCCAGTTTATTTGCATGGTCTGTGATGTGAATTTCCCACTGTTGAGCTTACAGTTGGTATCAGGTCTTGATTGGTTGGAGTACATCTTGAAATTTGTTTTTCTTTTTTGGTTAAGGAGAGACCACCAGCCCTCTTTCTGGTCCCTAGCATATCTGAATATATTGTTCAGACCCATACAAACACCAGTGATGACTTTATTATTTACAAATTCTTGGGGCACAATCTTTTCCATTGTCTTCAGCCATTTACTATGGCAGCAAATTCATCAGGTGCCAACTTAAATTTCCTCTTTTGTAATGTCACATGGTATTGCTAACCATCTATTTTATCTAGCTATGCACCAGATTGTCATGTTCAGCTGGTCACTCAGCATAGCAAACAACTATCCACCCCCACCCTCCCACACACAGTTAAACTGGTCATCAATTTTTCATCCATCCATCCATCCATTCATTATTCATTTATTCAACAAATTTTTAATGAGTGAGTACAAAATGCCCTGGCAAAGGGATAAGAAATACAGAAACATGATGCCTTTTCAAGATGATTACAAACGCTGCAGTAAACAAACAAGCAGGCAATGATAAGTGATAGCAGGGATGACTTGAAGGCCTGTTCTCAGGCAGGGCAGGAGATAGAGAACCCAGAGATGCTCAGAGCATCTGAATCAATTCTTTCTCTCTTCACAGAGCCATGCTAGTAAGGACTTCTTGATCTCTTACGCCAGACATTCTGATAGCCTGGTAAGGATGACTCTGCCTCAGCCTTTTCCTCTAAACCCAGTCTCTGCTGTCACCAAAGGTTTTCTTTCCAAAGCCTTAATATGGTTAGTCATGGCTCTGCCAAAAGCCTTGATCCCCCATTGCACGTGATCCTGTTGTCATTTCAAATTTCAATATTTTCTTTAGCATGGATTTTCACATTAAGCTTAATTTTTAAAAAACATTTATTGCCCCTCTAAATTTATTTTGCACCACCCTTATCCTGGGCATAGTCAAAAGGGTAAAATCCAAACTCTCTGGCATTAATTACTAAGCCTATCAAAGCTCATGTATGTTTACCTTTCTTGTACTCCCTTTCAGGGCTCTTTCTTAACCTTCGAAAACTCCACTGAAGCGGAACAGTTATTTTTAATCACTTTTTATTGAAATATAACTCACATGCCATAAAATCCATCCTTTAAAAATATAGGTCAGATCTTCAGTATAATCACAAAGTTGTGCAATCACTGCTACTATATAATTCCAGAATGTTTTCAACACCCCAAAAGAAAGCCTCCGCCCATTATCAGCCATTTCCCTTGGCCATAGATTTATCTTCTGTCTCTGTGGATTTGCCAGTTAAACAGTTTTGATTAAGACAAGATATATTCATCATTGCCTTCTGCCACCACCTGGCCATGTGACCCAATCAGAGCTAATCAGAACACTTTGCTGGGATTTTCATATATGAGTCTGGTGAGAAGTCTTCCTTTTCCTCTTGGGTCAGATGTTATAAGCATGTGACTTAGATGGTTGTGTGCAGAAAATCCTGAGATAATGAGGTGAGCTTACCAAGAGAACCTGAGATAAGAGGTGGAAGGAAAAAGAGAAAGTCTTAAAAGTATCATCTAAGTCCCCAGAGAAAGAGATTAATGCCTAAAGCCAGATCCCCTTCTTTTCTTACATCACAACAGCTATTCATTTCCTTTAGTTAAATGCAGTATTATAATAGTGAAATACACTATTTTTCTTATTGATTTTTCTATTATAAGTACTGAGTGTAGTATCTGGCTTGCATAAAGCAGATACTCAATAAGTGCTTGTTAATACAATAGATATGGTTAATTTTACAGCTTCTTCTTGTAGTTAAATGCATCTTTCTTATCTCAAAGTTCTATTACCCGGCAATTGATTTATTTAATTCACTTTCCCCTATCTTCCCAAACCACAGATGTTTGGAGTCATGATTGGAATTGTGGCCCAAGATGATAGTTCTTCCAAATTCACTACCATACTAATTTACTGGGATTAAATTAAGGGACAAAATCATATATCTAGGGCTAGTTCATGATTCACCACCTATTTGATGTTTGATATCTATCCTATTCTTTTCACCCATCCCTTGCTCATAATTCCAGAAGATAAGAAATGCTCTGGTATGGAGGAAACCTCTGGAAAGGTTATTCAGGCACAGGCGCTGCCACAGGCTTAGCGGCTGTTGGAAACAGCAGGGGCTGAGTGTCAGTTTCAGGTACGGTCTGAACTCTTCAACCAGCTTATTGTGCAGCTTACAGAAGTAATTGTGCTTTTGGGGGAATTTCAATTTCCTCACCTGAAAGATGGGTACACAATGCAGTGTGCAGATGATGTTTTATTGTGTTGTGCTCTTGAAACCTGTATGGTTTTGCAAACCAATGTCACCCCAATAAATTCAATTGAAAATAAAATCAAATAAATTGAGAAAAAAGATCAGGGTTTTGATCAGATGACTTTTAATATTTCTCTCATCACTGACATCTAGAAGTCAACGATTCTTTGCAATAAAAGATTGTTCATCAAAATGAATTTGGTTGTGTTATAATTGTAGAACTACAGTATTCCTTGTATTTGCAGATATGGTCTGGTATTGATATTTTACCTCAAAATATATAGCATACACTCTTTCAACTTGTAACCTGAAGGATTCTCATTTGTTTTTCTTAAATATTATAATTAAGATACATTTCCAGACATAAATATATATAATTATATGTACATCAAATACTCTATTGTGCACTATCTTTCATTTTTGGTGTGAAATTAAAAACACTGCTTGAATGCATAAAAGTAATTATTGTGTACATTGTAGTAAAACAATATTGATTAGAAAAGAAATCTCCTTCTCTAATTTTCTCCATTTTAATACAAAGAATTTGGACCCAAGAAAAATATCACTCAGCAAATTGACAAGAATACTTTCTGTATATAAGGGGTTAAAATGGCCACACATCAGACTAGAAATAATAATATTGTAAATGTTTTTATTGTGCTTTTATAGATTTCAAGTTCCTCTGTACTGTTAATATTACAACTGTGCTCTGAGAGTTTTCTCATCTCTGGAACCAGAATTTAATTTTTCTCCATCTTTTGACTATGATGGAAGAATGATTTATGAAGAAATATATGAAAAGAAGAAATATCTGTGCATGTGTAATCTCCTAGGCATTCTCTTATCAATCATCTCATGTAATTTCCACATAATATTTCTATACATATTATTACACAATGAAACTGAAAATCAGAAAAGATAACAGGCTATCAAATGGCCTAACTAAACTCTAGGTGTGTCTGACTTTATTGTATGTAGCATATAAGATTTTAGAAGGAAATGTTAAAAGCTCATTTTTTGTAATTGGGAAAGTATAAACAATTTGTTATTTACTTTATAGAATATTTAAGAACCAATATCAGCTTCAAGATTGATGGCATATCAAGGTTTTTTAACTCAGTAATAAATAGCTGTCAAGCACTTAGTGAGAGCTACACATTGTACAAAATACTGTATGTTAGTAACTTCATTTACTCCTTATACAAACACTGTGCAATAAGGGCTATAATTATCACCACTTCATAACATGTTAAGATTTTGATAAGTTAAGTAATTGAATTTACCCAGGATAGATAGTCAGCAAGTGGAGGAGGTGAAATCTGAACCCAGCTTTCCCTGACTCAAAGACCCAAGCTTGATCCTGTAATGCCAGGAGCAGATTAAAAGGAGATCTGGGTTCTCTGCTGGCCTACTGCTAACTCACTGAGCAACTTTTGTACCTAACTTAACTTCTCTTGGCCTTGGTGGTTTTTTCTGTAAAAGTAGGAGGTGGAATGAAAACATTTTAAGGATTTCTTCCTCTTTTCAATATACTATGAGTCTCCATGCCTGAGGGAATTCTTAAATGTACAAGAATCAAGCTCTTCAGACTTTTTCTACCTGGATTTATTTTTAACTTATAAAGAAAGAAAGGAAGAAAGAAAGAAGGGAGGGAGGGAGGGAGGGAGAGAGGGAGGGAGGTGAAGGAAAGAAAGAAAGAGAAACTTCTAAAGTTTAAAAAAGAGACTTGGCCTAAAATCTATGAACTTGAGCTCCATCTCAAGTTTTGATTTGGGAAGTGTCACTGGCTTGCATTGCCTGCGAAATAAACACTGATAGAATTTCTGCTTCACTCTATAAACATTGTCCTTCTGGGCACATTTAGAAATTAGTATAAAAGAGGATCATGATTTCTAGAAAAAGGACCTTTAAAATTATTAATTCTTAAAAAGCAAATTTAAAAGAACAGAACCTATATTAAGCCCATAGAATTTTTTTTCTCATGTACTGTATAAGAATTTGGATAAGGAGGAAAGTCTCCATCTATGCTAATCATCAAGGTTGTTGGTTGGCAGTAGAAACCACAAACTGTGCTTTTGCATGTTTCCTCTTGTATGTTCATTTTATAAAATTGTATTATAGTATATACATAGGAGTATTGTACACATGAGTGCAATATGTACATATTATCCATCCTAAGAACCAGAATAGTAGGGGCACCTTAGAATTTCCATGTGCCTCTCCCAGGTTACATTCCCCAACCATCCTCCTGAGACAACCTCTAACCTAAATTTTGTGTTGACAATCCCCTTGCTTTTCTTTATAATTCTGCCATTTGTGTATACATCAACAATGTAATGTTTATTTTTAACTGATTTTCAACTTTATATAAATGGAATAATCATACTATATGCATATGCATTCTTCTATGATTTGTTGTTTTCATTCCCCATTATTTCTTGTTGAAAAAATCCATTATTTTTTATGATTCAGTTTTGTACAGTATGTAGCTGTTGGTTTTTTTCTTTGTCACTGATTAATAGTATTTGATGGTGTTAAATATACCACAATTTATTTATCCATTCTGCTAGTAATGGATCTGTAAGTTACTTTTGCTTTTTGTTTTGGTTTGGTTTTGCTGTACCAACTATGAACATCCATTTATACTTTCCTGGTACATACATGCAACAATTTCTTTAACATTTATACATGGGAGAGGCAATATTGGATCTTAGGGTATGCACATTTCAGCTCTTATAAGCTATTATAGTATAATAGATCATTTTTTAAAAAATAATGAATCTATTACAAATATTTAACATTTTGGAATATGAAAGAAGTCATAATTATATTGAATTATAAAATCTGGTTTCCTGGATATTAAAAATAACAAAAGAATAGTTATTCTTAAATGGCTTTAATGGAGATGTTGGGAAAGCCTCCTAAAACAGCAAGCAGAGCATTACTCTGAGTTGAGCTTCTGAAATAAGGAGAAATTATCAGTTAGTAAAACTATGAGAAAGTCAGCATTGATATGGATAAATGAAGACTACAGGAGACCATTCTGTTCCTAGGGAAATAATTTAGAAAGATGGGCAGATCTTGTTTCTTTTCTATTAATTATTAGATATTTATGTTATTTCAGTCCCCTGAAGATGACCAGCTTCCTGTGAATTATATATCAATGAATGCAAGCTTACAAACTGGGAACAACAAATAAAAAATCTATATTGAATTTGCTTCACCTATCCTTTTTACCCACACCTCATCATTCCTCCTCCCCACTCCACCCCCACCATTTCCATCCATTCGAGTTCAGTCATTGTCAATCCTATATAATAAAAGACTAATATGCAAATCGGCCGAACGGTGGAATGACCAGTCGCTATGATGCGCTGATCACCAGGAGGCAGACACTCAATGCAGGAGCTGCCCCCTGGTGGTCAGTGCACTCTCAAAGGGAGAGCGCTGCTCAGCCAGAAGCCGGGCTCATGGCTGGTGAGCGCAGCGGTGGTGGTGGGAGCACTAAGGATGTCTGAATTAGCAGGCCTAAGCCATCAGTTGAACATCCCCCAAGGGCTCCTGGGCTGTAAGAGGGTGCAGGCCAGGCTGAGAGATCCCTCCAAGTGCACGAATTTCATGCACCTGCTTCTAGTTTTAGAATACCTCTCTTCATATTCTTGATGAAACTCCATTACAGTCACAGTTCAGTGGGGAAATAGCTCAGAATTCTCAAGGTAATTGACATTTTCAGGAATATGTTCTTAGAAATAAAAAGGACAATACAGAGGTCATCTTTGTTTTATGAGTTTATACTTTTTCCCATTACGAAATCTCTTAGAAGTCATTCCAAATAGTTCTCAAAAAGAATTGCCTGAGTTTCCCTCTTCAGTAGTTAATTTCCAACCTGCACACCATGGATCTGAGTGGGCACTGGGAGCTATTCCAAGTGAACAGCGACTCCCTGTGTACAATAACACTGTCAGTGAGCTAAATAAAGGGTATAGTGCATCTCACACACCTATGGGCACTGGCTATTCAAATGTATGTAAATAATACTGTGATGAGTAAAGGACAAATGTATTTAACATCATAGTTTAATCCTATGTAGAATTATTATACTCTTAATTAATGAATATATAGATTTCAGCTATTGTCATGGAAGTACAAAGAAATTTTTTATATTAAAGGAGTGGATACCTCTAGCATTTTATATATATATATATATATATATATATATATATATAGAGAGAGAGAGAGAGAGAGAGAGAGAGAGAGAGAGAGAGAGAGAGAGATTTCTAGATATATATATGCCTAAGTGACAGACCAGTGAGCCAGTAGCTATGATGGGCACTGACCACCAGGAGGCAGATGCTCTACATAGGAGCTGCCAAGCTGTGGTGACTTGGCAGCTGCCATTCTCAAGTGATGCACCCAGAACCAGAGAAGAGTGAGCCCGATTCTGGGGAGTGTCACCCAAGAACCGCCCTCTCACAATCTGGGACCCCTCAGGGGATGTTGGACTGCCGGTTTTGGCCTGATCCCCACAGGCCAGGCCGAGGGACCCCACTGGTGCACGAATCCATGCACTGGACCTCTAATATTTTATAAAAATCCACACCACCAGAAGGATGGCAAGATATTAAAAAATTTCCATAGAGATGTACCTTCTAGGTCTCTGAGACAGCATTTTAAATTATTAAACTGAATTGTAACATTTGTACTTGGACATTTTATTTGTAAACAGATAAATTAGACAACACTGTTATTCTACAAGATTTCTCACACTACAAAAAGAACATAGAGTCCCTTGTAGTTGTATCTTTGTAACATTATTTACAAATCTCTAAATATTTAATATGAAGAGGATCAAAAAGCAAGTTGATTAAATATGAATCAGAAAAATAAGCATAAAGCAAAAATTAAATAGTAGTAAGTATTTTATTTATTGTCCAGGGTTTGAAAAGTTAAGGTTCATTTTATTTTCATTCTGCCAATTCAGTTTTGTCTCAAAAGCCACAATTTCTTCCAGACAAGAGAATAATTACTAGCAACCTTGGCCATATCATGTGGGTGCATTTATTTTGTCTTCATTTGAGCAAAATTTCCTTGAATGGAAGAGACTGATCTTTTCAAAATAGCATCAAATAACACCCCTCTTTGAGACTCAGTTTTATAATTGATCTCCTTAAAAAAATATATATCAAGAGTGATCCCTCACATGACTAAGACTAAGCATAAGTATTTCTCTTGCTAATGCCCCTCAGAGAACTATTATGGAAAATCACTAAACTGGCTCCTGACAGTGTTTTCATATATAAAACAAAATATAAATGACAGTATTTTCATTACTGCTAATAATGAAAATATTGATGTCTAAATATTTATACTCTGGAAAAATGTGAGATGAGAGCTTGACTGAATAAAACATGTGTTGATCACTAAAACAGATTTTTAAAATTTCTAAAGCAGTCAGCATCTAATGTTCTGCATGGGGTTACATCTTCGCCCCTAGTGATGCTTGAGAGAGTCAAAGTAAAAAACAAGTGAAGGTAATATACTAAGGGACATGATAAACTTTAAAAAATTTGTTTTTTTCATAATTAGATGATCCATAAAGTCTCTACTCTTGTTTGTTATTTTTTCCTACTTATTATTCAATAAGTAGCACACTTGAGAGAGTTCGTGTAAACAGTGTCTTGGCACCAGGGAAAGGTAAGGTTAGAACTAGCTCCTGCAGTAGGTCCTGGCAGCCTGGCTGAACTGAACAGTTCTTTGGTGTGAGTTGACGCACAAGAGATTATGTGTAGGACAGTTTGTCCTTTGTATCTGCTATGTTTACAGATGTGAAAATACAGATACCGTAGCAGACATACAGATGAACAGCCATTTGAGAACACTTAAATCTGTTACTCTTCTAACACAGTTAAGATCCTTGCTTTTGCCCTACAGGAGAAACTTTTGTCTTCCCAAATGGAAGCAAAATGTTGCCATGCAAAGACCTGGCTAATGAGAGAGTTCATGTTTGACGCTCCCTGTTTGGAGCATGAGGATGGCCTTTGTGGAAGTGCTTGGAGAGTGTCTGTCAAGCCTTATCTTCTAATAAACAGGGACATCCACAAAGTCAGACTCCTTGTAAAAGGCTGGACCTGAATCTTAGTAGCAGTCACTCCAGAGGAGTTCATCTATTCAGAAAGATACAATTTCCTTTAGGTTAGGCAGTTCCCAAATAGTAATAATTTCCTATTTTGAGAGGACACTGAAACTCATCTTTCCCTCCTACCACTCCCATATTGCTGCTAGAAGATCCCTTTGGCTACCAGATACCCACCTAGTGGTAACTTTATGGTCTTTCTTCTACTAGATTAAATTCATTTTCTCCCCCAAAGCAAATGGTTGCATCTTTTTGCATCTTTAAATTTGGCTTATACTTAAAAACATATACCATCAACTTGCTCAAATTAAATTGCTTAACCCATCAATATCTTAAAATATAAATCTATAGGGGGGGAGGAATCCAAGATGGCGGCGTAGGTAAACACCTAAACTGCTGCCTCGTGCAACAATTTCAAAAATTCAACTAAAAGACAAAACGTCTAACACCCAGAACCACGGGAAAGCTGGCTGAGTGGAAGTTCTACAACTAGAAGGAAAGAGAAAGGAGCATCGAGACGTGCACGAGCGCTGAAAAGCTGAGGTACGGAGGTACGTGATCCAGGCTGGCGGCGGGCGTTGCTTTTTTCAACCCAAAGGGAGACAAGCCCCCGATTACTCTGAAATCCAGTTTCTGGGGAGACACGGGGGACCCAAACTCCTACGGGGAGAAGCTGGACTGTCTGCCAGTGAGGGGGGCTTACTTGCAGAGCTGCGCGCAGGAATAATTGTTTACGGCACTGGGGCACGGGACTCCGGGACGCCCTTGGGGACACAGAGCCGGCTAACTAGCAGCCATTGCTGTTTGCCACGCCCTAGCCTAGTGACACCCTGAGACCCCGCCCTGCACAACCTACAAACCCACCCAAGCTCCAAGCAGCAGCGTTAGCAGAAGAAAGCCCCGCCCTATTGCAGCTTAACCTAGCAAACTTGCAGCCTGGGTCAGACAGCTCCAAAACCTCCAAACCCCAAGCAAAGAGGAGAAAACTGTAGCTCTCACTGTAGCTCCTGCTGGATGGCCTCAGACAGTAGCTGACCTGCACCCCATTGGAGATCCAGAAGCCAGTATACCTAGTGGTCAGAGTGAGACACCAGATTTCAACTCCTCACATCCATAAGTGACACATTCAAAGGCAGACTCAGTGAGCACCAAAGCCCCACTGAAACAAGTCCTGCCCCTAAGTGTGTCTTCAGCGCAGCAGTTCTTCCATTATAGACACAGTGAGTGCTCACAGCTAATTGGCCTGGAGGTCAATTCCTCCCAGTATACCAATAGCAATTAAGGCTTTAACTGCACCAAGTCTTTGCACTCAGTCCACAAAGGGGTGTACCAAGAGTGTCCACATCAGGTGATTGGGGAGGCTGAGCTACTGCCCCCTATAGGTCACCTACCACACAAAGCCACTCCATCAACACAGGGAAGCAGCCAAAATGAGGAGACAAAGAAACATGTCACGAATGAAAGAAACGGAGGAAAGCAAACTACTGGATGACATAGAGTTCAGAACCACATTTATAAGGTTACTCAAGAATCTTCTTAAAACCGCTGAGAAACTTGATGAGACCTTCAAGGAGCTTAATGAGAATGCCCAAAAAATGGAAAAGGATCAGTCAGAAATGGAGCATACACTGTCTGAAATAAAGAATATACAGAAACTCAACTGTAGATCAACGTACCCCAAGAATCAAACCAAAGATCTGAAATATGTGGAAACAAAAAACATCCAACCAGAAAAACAAAAAGAAAAAAGAATCCAAAAATATGAAGATAGTGTAAGGAGCCTCTGGGACAACTTCAAGCGAACCAACATCCGAATTTTTGGGGTGCCAGAAGAAGGGAGAGAGCAAAATATTGAAAACCTATTAGAAGAAATAATGACAGAAAACTTTCCCTGCCTGGTGAAAGAAATAGATGTACAAGTCCAGGAAGCGCACAGAACCCCATACAAGAGGAATCCAAAGAGGACCACACCAAGACACATCATAATTAAAATGCCAAGGGCAAAAGACAAAGAGAGAATATTAAAAGCAGCAAGAGAAAAACAGTTAATTACCTACAAGGGAGTACCCATACGACTGTCAGCTGATTTCTCAACAGAAACTATGCAGGCCAGAAGGGAGTGGCAAGAAATATTCAAAGTGATGAACAGCAAGAACCTACAACCAAGATTACTCTACCCAGCAAAGCTATCATTCAGAGTTGAAGGTCAGATAAAGAGCTTCACAGACAAGAAAAAGCTAAAGGAGTTCATCACCACCAAACCAGGATTACATGAAATGCTGAAGGGTATTCTTTAAGGAGAGGAAGAAGAAGAAAAAGGTAAAGATAAAAATTATGAACAACAAAATGACATCAAATACATACCTACCAACAAGTGAATCTAAAAATCAAGTGAATAAAAAATCTGAAGAACAGAATGGACTGGTGAATATAATAGAATCAGGGACATAGAAAGGGAGTGAACTGATGATTCTCAGGGGAAGCAGGTGTGAGGGGTGCGGGAAGAGCTTGGACAAAAATCTTACTCCTATGGATGAAGACAGTGGCGGGGGTAAGGGCATGGGGTGGGGTGGGGAATCAGGTGGAGGGGAGCTATGGGGGAAAAAATAGAGGAACACCTGTAATAATCTGAACAATAAAGATTTATTTAAAAAATATATATATAAATCTATAAAATGGCAAAAATTATAGCTCTTATTGCACAGGGCTTGTATAGGGATTAAATCATGTTCTGTAATATAATATTTTGTATAATTCCTCTGTCTCAATAGTCCCAATTGAAAGCTTTATTATGTCTCATTGACTCTGATTGAGTCCCATGCCCATTCCTCAATAAATTATGGTGACAGGAGAATACAAGAAATAATGCACTGTTAGATTTGGGCCTTTGTCACCTGTTCCACTCCTAGAGATGAAGATAGTGGCCCATCTGGACTAAAGGAAAGAAAATGGGGAAGAGAAGCTAAAATTGGAGCC
This sequence comes from Corynorhinus townsendii, assembly GCA_026230045.1. Classification (NCBI taxonomy): domain Eukaryota; kingdom Metazoa; phylum Chordata; class Mammalia; order Chiroptera; family Vespertilionidae; genus Corynorhinus; species Corynorhinus townsendii. Next base: position 66,924,907 of record JAPDVU010000004.1, on the reverse strand, counting down.
TTTTGCCAAAAGGAGGATGGATTCTGGAGACACAAACTAGAAAGTTCACTGGTCACCCTCCAGGAAGCCTTTGCCATCAGCTCATCAGACACAAGCTGATCTAGTATTTGCATGTATGTGTGTGTGTGTATGAGAAGGATGTTTATAAATTCATAAATAGAGGTATAATTGTACAAACATAATAATATATATTATCTAATACAATATTTAACTTTTAAATAAAATTATTAACTATATTGAACTCAGTATTAGCTATTCCTTAAGTGGGTTCTTTATATTAACATGCAGAAATACTTGCAATTTTAATCCAGAATGCAGAATTTAATTTTTTATTTTAGTCGATTTGAGGCAAAGGATAATATTAAGATGCTTTATAATTGCATAGATTTAAACAAGGTCAATAAACTCTTCCCTCCCTGTCAGGACAGCATCATTTGATACTATATTTAATTTATTTTATGAAACCACCCTCCCCCCCAAACACAAAAAAAATAGGAAGAGCAAGGATTCATTACAAACACTGTGATCTACAAATACTCCAAGTAGAGCATAAAGATACTATCATATTTAATATTATATTAAATACCAATAAGCCACATTCTGTTAGCCTATCATGATATAAAAATACCCATAGGAACAATTATGCCCACATCCTATAGCTTTCTGATCAGTGCAAATGCCTTTCCACAGTCATCTGAATTTGCAACCTCATCAAGTCAAGGCTCTTTGCTTCTGGCTGAATTAACTCTTAGACACCTTGGAAATGTAAAAAACACAAGATAATAACAGATGCCTGTATGTCTGGAAATTTTCTGAGTCATATCGTAGTCTATAGATATCCATGTCTTAAATCCATACACTAACATGATCTGGAGGCCTTTACAAGTCAATAAAGATTAGGGAACCTGACGTAATATACTAATTGGATTTTCCCTTAAACAAATGTATTGTCCTGAGACTGAAAATTCACATTTAGATCAAAATGATGTCAGCATGATTACATGCTTTGCAAACATTCCATTTTACCTCTATTTTCCCTCCCTGCCTCCTACCATAATTGGTGTACCCCAGAATCTCACTGTAGGTAATTTTCTCTTACTCCAAACCAGTGATTCCCAAATCACTGATGCTGCTCCTGAGGTTTCAATCTTCATGTCCAACTGCACATATATCTATTCAGTTAACAAATTTTGAGAGCTTATTCCATCACAGCCCCTATTACGTACCTCCATGGGATGATCCTCCAATAACTCTAATCCACACCTGAAATTAAATTAATCATAGGCTTGTATTCACTGTTCTAGTAAAGGCTAACATAGCCCACTTGATTAGCTGTACTCAGTACCTGCCCCTGTCTCCCTGCCCTTATAATCTACAACTCTTCCTCTTAGATTTCTTCTTAATTCACACCTTTTTCTGCATACCTTCACTCTCAGGGCCTTGTAAACTCTAGTATAATAAGCTCACACTGAGCTTCCCTTCATCCAATGGGGGCTCCTTCCAATCCAAGCCATCTATTCCATCTATTACAAAGACTGATCCAATCACTCACTTCTGTGCCTGAAAATCTCACGGATGAAGTTAGTTCCTCAAAGTCTTTAGGACAATATGCTAGCATCTCAGTAGTATAGCAAGTGGAACCAGTAGGAATGTGCTCTTTTATCCTTTAGCTATGTCCTAACAACTCACCCCCCCAGCAGATACTAGCCACAAACTATTTCTTGTTCTGTAGTTTTACACGTCTTCGTGTCTATGTATTTGCTCTTCTGTCTGCCTTCCTCTACTATTACTCTTCCCCTTCAAGATTCAGTTCTAATAATAGTTCTCTGCATAGGATTTTCAGTGTCAGGCCCACGTGTGCCCCTGCCATTCTTTGTTCGTCCATTTATCAGGACACTCAGGTCACAGCTTACCCTAATCATTTGTCCATGTCTCACTCTCTCCTACTCAACCCAACCTTCCAGAACACAGGTGACCTTTCTTGATAGGACCTACCACAGGACATGTAATGTAATCAATGACCAACAACATTTGCTGAACTAGTACTGATGATTTTAGTAATAATTTAAGAGTGATTAACTACTTAGTATATGCTAAGTGTTTTAGCAAGTTTGGGGAAAATGCGCACACACACACACTCACACTAAGGAAACAAATTAAAGCTTGAATGAGAGAATAAGTAAATGCAAAACTTCATTAAGGAACTCCTCATACAGAATGACTTTCAAGTATTTTTACACAATCAACAGTAAAAATACATTTTATTTCACAAATCTTCCACCACCCAATAATATATAACAGAAATAAAAATTTTACAAAACCAGTATTTACCTTTACTACATATGATGTTTTTTTCTATAACTATTTTATTTTGAAATTGTCACCTATAAACCACTAAACTTATTTCATGAATTATTTTAGAAAATACTACTTCAGTATTTTTACCCTTATTTTGTTTATTCAGGTTTTCATTCACGTGATTTCTGTAAATAAATAAAATGTAAATAAGCAATTTCTCTCATTTTTAGAGTTACTCAAAAGCATCAATTTCCTAAATACATAATCCTCACTGCCAATGCAACCACTATTTTTTAATGACAACAAATAGCTTATGAGAATTTTTGTACATGTTTCATTTCACACACACTGAAATCATTGGAAGCAAGCTGAGCAACCTGAGCAGGAGTTACAATCACTGGATTGGCCAGTTCCCACTTTCAGTCTTCTGTGCTGAGTTTAAACATCAATCCAAATTTCTTTCTTTAATAAAATATTTTAGTATAAAATAGAATGATGGGATAGTTTTCTTGAAATAAAGCTAGTGATAGGAATCAATTCAACATATAAATGGAGAATCATTCCAGAATATTTCTTTTTTATTCATGTTTCTACACAACTCTATTACTGTGAATTCATCACATATAACTTCTCCTATCGCCATGGTGTTTGGCAAGAAAATTCGCAATGCTTCTTCTTTAATCTCAAGAATAACATGTCTGGCTTTTATGTTGCCTCATGAAAAGTAATAAATATTATTCTTCAGATGTCAGCATTCCAGTGCCCAGTAAAGGAAAGAATGTTCATTGTTTCTCTACATGAAAGAGCTAAAAATCAGGGGGAAAGCAGACATATGTAATACTTTAAACAATAAAAAAATTCAGAAAGATAAAGAGGTATTGCCAGTATTTTACTATAGGAATATTCTCCTTTTTTAAAAAATATCTGTTATAAGAAACTATTCCAGAAGTGGGATTGTTTATTATGTAATATATATGCCTTCATTACTAAAACTGTGACTATTTTAAATTGAGACTTTGAAAAGCATACATATAAATGATTTTTAATAATTTATATTTCAAAACAAGATTTAAGCAGTGTTGTGAAATTTGTCAAAATTAAATTTCTATCCCTACCTTCCTCCTAAGTATAGTAAGCACAGTTGCCATGAATCCTAAATTTGAATGCACAACTTTTATAAGTGGGATATGGAATGCCATTTCTCAGATATAATTTGTGGTTCTCTAGATAGGTTTCATGAACATGAGTTTCCTTACTGCACTTGGTGGTGGTGCTAACATTGAAGGCTCAGGAGTGGCATGCTGAGGAGGGAAGCTATGTGATATCCATATTTTTCTCTAAATGTATTTGATGAATGAAAAATTGTTGACACCAGAAAACATTAAAATTATGCATTGAAAATTTTCCATAATTTTTGGTGGACTGAAAAATAAAACAGGTGATGATGTATTTTCACATAGGAGGACAGGGTGTGGGGGAACAAGCAAGTGAGCAGGGCAACCACAGGATGAGGGAGAAGAGGCAGGAATCTGTAGAGGCAGCTGTCCGATGCAGTGACAGTGCCTGAGAGGGGTGAGGAGCACATCTGAAATGATGGTGACATGGTGTGTTGCAGCTGCAGTGGAATATGTAAGGGGTTGTTCAGAGGACAGTAATGTCAGAGCCTAAACAGAGTTAGGAGGGCATCAGCGCATCAAGCCACAGCCACTGATAACTGGTTACATAGAGGGGATCTGATCAAAGAAGAAAATATATTAAGGATGCAACCAACTTTGAGAGATCCATCAATTCTCTCTCATATGGAAGTTGCCACATTTTTTTGTTCATTTATGTCAGCTGATGAAGCATGTTGTTCTCTAATGAAAGGATTTCCCTCTGTTTTTCAATAAAACGTTCAAAATCCCACTCATAACTTTTTAGAGAGCACACCCATTTGAAAGTTTTGTCCTCAGAATCCAAGTTTTGAGTGTTTATGGATCTCTTTGCCCCTTTTGAAAGAGTAGAATCTGCTATGGACATTTGTCTCTTTGTTCTGACCCACCCTATGGAACATTCACTCCTAAATAACCCCCCCCTTAACATTTCCCTCCTCAACTTGTTAATAAAATTTACTGGCAAAGAATGAAAGAGAAATTATGTTAAGTGCTAAACTCAATGTCAAAATCTAGCACTGCTTTCAAGATCCATTACCCTGCAGACTGTCATCACAGCTGTACCCATGAGCCAATCATCTTAATAAAGGCTTGTTTAAATGTATGGTCTTAGCAGATCTAGATCAAGTTAACAGGCCAGGTGATTTCAAGCTTGTATTTTATCTTTGACATAAAAATTGTGTCATTCATAACACACACTCAAAATTCTGTCTGCACACTCCCTACTGTAAGGATATTGACCACTTCCATGACAAGCCTAAAAGTTCATACAATCATTTCAGCCAACGTTATAGTTGAAACTTTTAGAGAGAGGACTACAGGCCTGGAAGAATAAGGAGAGCAAGTTCCGTGAGGTGCTTGTGGTATGCTTCCGCCGGGTTCCCACAGATGAAGATGATCACATTGGCCAGGACCTAACGACACAGAAAGAGTCACTCAATAGGGTTTCTCCATCAGTTTCACTCCACATCACCACTGGAGGCAAGATCACAGAACACTGTAGCAGGGGCTGTAGCAGAACCTATAGTAGTAAAACACCTGGGGGTACCCTCAGAAACATGGCGTGTACCCTGTCTAAATACGTCCTCCTCATGTTTAACAGGAGCTTACGGATGGCTGTGCTGGAGCTTTCTGAACAACCAGTCAAGACCTTTCCCACTCTTTCTCCCCTGATACGTCCCACTACAAAGGGTAGAAATGCACACTTTTGCGTTTCCAAGTTTTTATATAACTCAGAGTAAAAGAAGATGTGAATGAAATTGGCTTTAGAAGAGGAAGAATCCTTGTGTCAGTATTAATCTCCTAGTAAAAAGGAGCAGATGTAATTCATGGGAAACTTCCACTTTCCTACTCATTCTACTTGCTCTGAATCTAGATGAAATAGCTAGATCTTCAGCAGCCCCCACATGATTGTAAGAGAAAAGCCAGTGAACCCTTGGAAGCATCAATCCTGATTTCATTAATCTGCTGGACTGACATCAGTAGTCCTCTACCTTCATATTTCATTGAAGAAATACCTTCATATTTACTTGATGCAAGTAAATTCACATTTGTTGAAACCTCAAAAAAAAAGAAAAAAGAAAATATATTAAGGATGATGGGAGTCAGGTTTCTCATGGTCAGAGAAGGGAGATACAAATTATAGAAAGGGAGAAAACTAGGATGAATGCTGTAGTATTGTATCCAAATTAGAGATACCAGTATGAACTAATGTTTTGTAATGTATTTAGATAACAGAGAATTAAATGTAGAGGTAAATGTGTGTGTTAAAATTCTTCAGAGAAATAAAATCTATAGGATGTGTATGTGTATGTGTGTATAATTTATAAGGGGAATTGGCTCACATAATTATGGAGACTGATAAGCTAGAGACCCAAGAGAGCTGATGATAAAGTTCTAGTCCAAAGGCCAGTAGATTCAAGACCCAGAAAGAACCAATGTTTAGGTCGAGTTGAAAGGCAGAAAAAAATTAATGTTCTGGGCCAAATAAATGAGGCATGCAGCCTGTGGGCCATGAGTTTGACATGCTTGCTCTACATCTTTTTCATCACCCAGTACTAACTGATTTCCTCATCTGGAAGGTGTAATCACAGAATACAAGCAGTACTATGGGTTAAAAAAAAAGTTTAATGTTCCAGTTCAAAGGCAGGAGGAGTTTCCCCTTACTTGTGGGAAGATCAGTCCTACTATCTCAGTCAGGCCTGCAATTGATTGGTTGAGGCTCACCAAAATTAGAGTGAGTCTTTACTCAGTCTACTGTTTCAAATGTTAATCTCATCCAGAAATATCCAACACACTCACAGACACACCCAGAATAATGGTTGACAAAATGTCCAGGCACCCCAATCAAAGTGACACAACATTAATCATCACAATTTGTGTGTTTGTGTGTCTGTGTTTAAAATACCTAGCACCAAGGTCTTGGTTACTAAATACTATTCTTCCTTAAAAGGGTTCCTTGGAGAAAAGACTAAATTCAAGACTGGATAGGAAAAGTATAAGATGCTCCTTGAACATCTTGTTGTGCCATAAAAGAATGCCCAAAGAATGATGAGGACATGTCAAAGGATGCAGAAAGCAGCTTGAAAAGACTCCCATTGGCCAAAGTCAGGCAATTTAGCATAAAAATTAGTAATAATAGCAACAAATCACAACAGCAAGTAAAATAAGAATTCATGAGCCCATACTCATATTAATTAACTGAAATTTTGATAAGACCATCTCTCATAAGTACATAATCACAAAGTACATACACACTAAATATGTATTAACTAGAGGCCCAGTGCATGAATTCTTGCATGGGTAGGGTCCAGCTGGCCCACCCCAATGGGAGCTGATGGGGCTGGGCTGGTGGGGGTGGGAGGACGCAGGAGGTTGGCTGGCCTGCTGTTGGGGGGGGGGGGGGTGATCAGGGGCTGATCATGCATGGGGCTGGCCAGGAGAAGGACCCTCGGGAGGTTGGGAGGAGGCCAATCGGGGCCCCGATTGGGCCAGTTGGCCACCGCAGTGCATGTCATAGCAACTGGTCATTCCAGTCACTTGGCTTTTATATATATAGATTGCAAAAGGCAAAATAGTAACTTTTCAGTGCAGAATCCTGGCAGATACTACTTTAAACAAATGCTCAACATTAACAGTAATAGGACATATCAGATCACATACTGACTGATAGGATGCAATGTGACAAATGCAATATCACTTTCGTGGTATTCCTGCAAGAAATAAAATGCATCTTCTGAATGTAACTATGAGGAAACATAAGAAAAACCCAAATTGAAGGACAGTTTACAAAATAACTGACCTTTATCATAGAAAGTGACAAGATCATAAAGTCTGGAAAAGACTGAGGATCTGTTTCAAATTGGAGAATAAAGAAATGTGGCAACTAAACGAATCTTGTGATTCTGGACTGGATCCTTCTGCATAAAATGTATTATTTTAATAACTGATAAAATGTAAATGGTGTCTAAGATTATGTAGGAGCAATATGTTTATGTAAATTTCCTGATGCTGGTGGTTTGCAGTAATTAAATCCAAAGGCTTCATTTATAAGAAATATGCATTGAAGTTCTTGGGGGTGATGAAGCATCATGTCAGCAACTTACTCTCCAATTCAGGATAAAGTATTTTTTTGTTCTGTTCTTACAACCATTCTCTATGTCTAATATTGTTTATGTGTTTATAAGCATTTTATTATATTGTCAATCTGAAATATCACTTGTTTTCTTAAGAATGCAGCTCTTTTGCTATATTTGCCTAACTATTATTCTGGTATTTGAGTGTGAAAAGGCGTAATTACTATACCCTTCATCTTACAAATTACTAATTACGATTTTTAAAATCTGAAACTGGTCACTTGGCTTTTATACATATAGATTCTTGGGTTTGGATTTTCATTATGTAAAACCTTATGATGTAGTCGTACTTGGATACACTTAGTCATAGGGAGGACAACCTCACATTTCTTCCTGGGATATCTCTTTTTTTTATACTTTCCCAGTATGGTAATACCTCCTTGACACTTCAATGAAACTGTTTTAACAACTGTTATCAACACTCTCTTTTGTCATTATTAGACTCTGAGGAAGTCACCCATCCTTTCTTGCAGTCTCTAAAGCATTTGATGCTGTTGGCTCTTTCCCCTTGGAACTCTCAAGTCACTTGACTCTGTGACAAGGTCCCTCACACTCCTCCTGCCTCCCCATGAATGGTGGCAGTCATAGATTCTTTTCCCTCTCATAGTCCCTAAACTACTGATGCTCCTCCAGGCTCTGTTCTAATGTCTCATCTCATCCCTTAATGCACACTCTTTCTTAGTCATTTCTTCAAAGTCTTGATCGCCACCCATGTGCTTGCTGATGGGCCCAAATCTCATTGCAACCTGATATTACTCCAGAGAGCATGGATCTTAATGGTCCTTTGCCTACTAAATACTTCAAAATTTCTATCCCTCGAGTATCTCAAAATCAGTAAGCGCAAACTGAATCCATCACCGCACCCCATTCTCCCTTAAATCGCCTCCACTGGGCTTGGTGCTTTTTTTATTCCCCCCTTAGTGAATCATATCAACAATACCTAGTGGCAAATCAGCCAACAAGATATTATTTAACTTCCTTATTATATACCAAATTAATACATTTCTTACTCCTCTCTTCCACTGTTTTAGTCAAGGCCACAGTTCTCTCTTCTTTGGATTATGGCCTCATAGTTTGTGTCCTGTACCGAAGTTTTGCCCCTCTCTGATCTGTTTTCATGATGATGCCAGGGCATACATGCTAAAGCATAAATCTGGCTATAAAAATCCTCTGATGGAAATTCCATGTTGCCTTTCCATTGCCTTTGGACACAAATGCAAACTCCTTAGTAAGACATTTGTGATCCTTTTCCATTAGTCACCGCTCACCTCTCCAGCTCCATCTTTTCTCACACTCTTTTATTAGAATCATGCTCCTTATGGTTCTATGACAAAGCCATATTTCATCCAACTTCCAAACTGGAACACACTTCAGGCCCCATTTCCTTTCTCTTCTTCATCTGGTTAACTGTTGGGCATGATCCACAGGCACCATATCTCCCAAGGAGCCTTCCTGACAGCCCCTCAGCAGCTAGTTTTCCCCTCAGGATCCTGTGATTATCTCTTATTTCTATCAGTACATTTGTTATACTGTATTTTGGTTTTCTGCCTGCACTCTCACAACCACAATCAAGCTTCAAACCCTTCACTAGCTTTGCTTATCTCTGTTGCTTTATACTGTTTCAGTTTTCTGCATAGCACTAATCACTGCTGACTATTTTTCTTAATTATTAATTAATTTATTTTTTATCTGTGTGCCCCTAGCCAGAAGGTAAACTCCATGAAAACACAGACCTTATCTGTTTTTTTTTTCTTTACATATTTCTAATGCCCAGAAAAACACTTCAGTAATCAATTAATTGAATAAATGACTCTCCCATAAGATTATAGGCTTCTTGAGAACAGACTCTATCTTAATAATCTCTATTTATGTGACATTATCCTTGGCATATCAAAGGCAGTAATATCACTAATTCACTCAATAGATATTTGTTATTTCTATACTCTAGACACTGGGGGGTGGATCCAAATGAAAAAACCACAGTCCAACCCAGCTGGCATGGCTCAGTGGTTGAGCATTGACCTATGAACCAGGAGGTCACAGTTAGATTCCCCAGTCAGGGCACATGCCTGGGTTGCGGGCTCGATCCCCAGTAGGGACTGTGCAGGAGGCAGCTGATCAATGATTCTCTCTCATCACTGATGTTTCTATCTCTCTTTCTCTCTCCCTCTCCCTTCTTCTCTGAAATAAATAAAAATATATAGAAAAGAAAAACACAGCCCAGTGGCAAAACTCACAATGCACCAGGAAAGACCCCAAGCATGCAAATGAAATCCAATTTTCCCAAGTTCTCTGAACATCCAGAGTCATCTTGTGTTGGAAGCTGGCCATTGCCTTCACCAGCAGAGAGGTGTGGACAAGGAACCCGGAAGGCTGGTCAACCCTGAAGCTCTGAAAGGTCAGAGCCAAGCACCCACTGTCTAGTTGAGACAATGGTAGCTAAGCAACTTCCACCTTTTAGTTTTATGCAAATCCTTGCTGATTGGCTATTATTGGAATTGCGTGCCTAAAGGCTATGAGTGTATCCCAGTGGTCGGCAAACTGTGGCTCGAGAGTCACATGCAGCTCTTTGGCCCCTTGAGTGTGGCTCTTCCACAAAATACCATGGCCTGGGCAAGTCTATTTTGAAGAAGTGGCATTAGAAGAAGTTTAAGTTTAAAAAATTTGGCTCTCAAAAGAAATTTTAATCATTGTACTGTTGATATTTGGCTCTGTTGACTAATGAGTTTGCTGACCACTGGTGTATCCCATAGTTTTAATAAAAGGGATAGCAAGGCCAGAGCAGGGTGAAGTCCTTCCCCTTGAGTTGGGCTCCTGCCTGGTCCCCAATATTTCCAAATTAATATTTTCTAGTCTCTTTCATTTGCATGCAGCCTCCTCCAGAGCCCAAACCCTGAACCTGAACCCTGAACCATGCGGGACATGGCGGGGGGGAGACACTCACAACTGACAGCCCAACGTAGGGTACTCACAATCCTATAGTTTAATCACATAATATAAAATAACTCAAGAACCCATCCAAGTGAAATCTAGCTCCTTTGTGGTTATTGCTAAGAATTCATCAGGGAATGGGGGTTGATTAGTTTCAGAGGTCAACAGTCCCCTCTTGTTCCAAACCCATTCCCCAAGCCCCATTCGTGATGTCCTCATGCTCAGTCTTACTTCCTGTGGCTGTTGCCTATTACGCCCCTCCCCCCCACAAAAAAAAAAATGTCCCTCCTTTATTCCAGCAAACACAAACCTATTGTATGTAACTGATTTATAATGAAGACTTAGGGATTGGGGAAGGGGGATTATATTTCAAAACAGAAGACAATCTATTACTATAAAATAGCACTCTTTTCCCAAACAAGAAAGCTGTCAATAGCCTTTTAGCTCCTTAATCAACAGTCTGCCACTGTATTGTTAGAACCTACTTCCATCCACAGAGATCTTTCTCCCAGAAAATTCCCATTACTTTATCACCCACAAATTTTAGCTTCTCTTGTATCACACTTTCTCCCCTCAATGAGTCTACAGGTCACATTCACAAGGAGACCACTAATATGTTTTCTTAAACAAAAGAGCTATTTACTCCCCTCGATGAAGGAGTAATTGGATTTGAAGAGAGAGAAAAATAAATACAGACTTTTATCCCTGTTAAATTTCATCTTATTATATTTGGCCCATCATTTCAACCTGTCAAGATCTTTTAGCATCTTGGTTCTGGCATGCACTATCCTCAGTGTCCCTGCCAACTTCATGTCAAATGTAACTTGCTTAGTGTGTTCTCTGTCTTCACATAAGTCACCAAAAAGAGCTAATAGACATGTGCTGTTTTGTTACAAGATTTCAAGAGTTTAAAAAAAGGTAAAAGTCACCAAATGAAACATCTAAAAACAAATATCTTTAGACTGGGAGTAAAGGTCTCATGTCCAGACACGTGTGTCCCATTTCTCTTGAAAATCCCTTCACTACTTAAGAGCTATAGGTTGCCCTGGCGGGGCAATGAGGCCTATAATGAGTTAATGCCATAAAATATGTTTTAATGTGGCAGAGCCAGAGCTAGTCTAAGGCAAATGAAAGGCCAGAGACAGAAAATGTAAGAAGGCACTCACTCTCAGGGTCTTGCAAAGGTGGGGTAGCATTTGCATGACTTTGGGAGTGAGTGCACCCTTAAATTTTGCACCTCAGCTTCCCATTTGGCATCCTAGTCAAGGTCCCATAATGAAGAGAAACATATACAGACACTTACAGAAAGTGTCTTTGTCCAAATTGAGCCCTTCAGCCTGAGTATGAGCTGTTACAATGTCATTGCAGCTGAAACCCCACAGTTAATAACCCTAGCAATCCTCAAGCCATGCTTGAACTTGTCTTCAGTTCATTTCGCAGAGATCCAGCATTACTGAGTGAGAGTTCCAGGTATCAGAAATAAAAAAAAAATAGGCTTAAACAACCTTTTCATTCAGAACATAGACCAGAAAGGCCAGTTTTGTTATTCAATACATTTGCAACCTTCTCTGCCAGCCTCTGCATTATTTTCCTCATTTACCTTTCCCTATTTCTTTGCAGTCTGATCCACCAACACCATCACTTCGAGAAAAACCAAGTTCAAAATTAATTCTGGCTTAGTTAGAAGGTGTATTGGAATCCTCTTGTATTGGTACATGCAACTGACTTGCTCTGTCCAGACCTGCCACTTTTCCTGGATGTCTGTATTGCCACTCTTTGTCTAAATCCTGGTCCCCTGAACTGATGCTTAAGTGATCATGTAGCTACAGGGCACTTCTTTCCTGATGTCTTATCACTATTACACCAGCACTGCCAAGTGCCTATGGAGATTGTGCTCTTTGCTACAAAATTATGTGTGTCCCAGTATACCCAGTATATTTATGTGTTAACCTAGCTGAATACACACACAGCCTAACTATTTTGCTTTTTAAATGGTATTTCATAGTTATTTGATGAATGAATGAATGACCTAATGAGAATGAGCAATAGGAAGTAGGTGTCCAACACTCAAGAAGCCATTATTTAATTAACTGAGTTGTTAGTCTGCAGGTATGAATACTTGGGAGCCAGGCAGATGACAGCAGTGATATCTGAGGGTCTTCAATACAGCTACTCCTCACCAACTGTAAGCATTGCTTCATTTCAACACCCAAGTTGCAAAATTATAATTGACAAATTCAAAGCCTAGTGAGTAAAGGGGATTCTGAGGAAAATAATAAAAAGGGTATTATGCATGCTTGCTCAGGAGTACACACATGTAGATATAATCAACTCTAAAGGGCAGCTAGTCCCAGAACCAGCCAAATTCTTTGTCATGGGTGTTTGCTCCAGAATGACATTTTTATTTTTATTTTTTTGGTTAATCCTCACTTGAGGATATTTTGCTATTGATTTTTAGAGAGTGGAAGGGAGGGGAAGAGACAGAGAAAAAAACATGAATAAGAAAAAGGCACAACCTTGCATGTGCCCCCGACTGGGGTCAGGGATCAAGCCTGCAACTGAGGTACGGGACCTTAACTGGAATTCAACTTGGGACCCTTCAGCCCAAGGGCTGACACTGAGCCAAACCAGCTAAGGCATCACCTTTTTCAATGTTCAAAGCAAGTAGCTAAGGTGGAGATTCTCAATGAATATAAGATAATTTTATGTAAAACAGATTGTACCCCTTCTTAACATTTTAAAATTTGATCCAACTGGATTAAAATATAATAGTTTTGCCCAGCCAGTATGGCTCAGTGGTTGAGCATCAACCCATGAACCAAGAGGTCACAGTTTGATTCCTGGTCAGGACACATGCCCTGGTTGTGGGCTTGATCCCCAGTAAGGGGGCATACAGGAGGCAACCGATCAATGATTCTCTCTCATCATTGATGTATCTATCTCTCTCTCTCCCTCTCTGAAATAAATAAAAAATATTTAAATATGTATATATACATATACTTGTTTTATTTTTATATTTGCACATTCTTTTTTGATGTTTTCACAAGTTCTATTTGCTCTTTCAGCAACTATATTTTGTGGCATCAGACATTACAAGAAGTTATAGGATTACAGCAGTGAAAACATTCATAACCCCTACCTTCACAGTTTATTAACTAAAGCAACATATAGAAGTAACCTGTACTTAAGGGAGCATTTGATTAAAGAGTCACTTGTCTCATCTCCAACCAAGCACCCCCATTGAAATTTTAAGAACTTACTAATTAGGAAAAGAAGAGGAGTTATAAACAGATGAGAGATCTTAGAAAATGTATGGAATACATAAAAGAGCTGGAGAAGTGGTAACCGGTAAATTAGGTCGGAGGAAATGTCCAACCTAGAATACACAGAGTTTTATGGTTTGAACTCACCTCTAATGCAGAATCTAGGCATAGCTTGGGCCTGGAAAATGCTATATTCAATTGAGGGCAAAGTCAGGCAGGAGACTAAGAGCAGGAGCAATAATATAATGTGTGTATATGGAACAGTTGACTACCCCACACAAATATATTTCCCCAACCCCCAAGCAAAGCATGCTCAAAAGCAGAGTATTTACCAGGCAGCAGAGTATTTCTCTAAAGAATTTGAGCAGTCCTAAAGAAAACAACTTATTTAAGGTGTCACCAGCATAGGAAACTTAAATGTGAGGTTCCCTCAGTCCCTTGCCCCCACTGCCATTACTCTAAAGAGTGCTTATCTACCAATTAGTGGGGCCCACATATATAAAGCTACCAATCAGCTTTTTTACCAGTTAATATGTTTTTTAAAAAGACCCAAAATACACCAGAAGCCTGAAGAAATCTTTCAATAGGAATGACCAAAATAAACAAACATAAAAACCAAATTTAAAAAATAGGAAAACAATAAGAACATACTTCTAAGTGTTGTCTTCAGAGACTTGTGCAGAAATTGTATCCACAAAACAAGAATAAGAAGCTACAAAAGGAACAACCACAGAATCAAGAAGAACTCTTGCATATGAGCTCAAAGGTGTATGAAAAGGTAAAGATGAGGGATTTTCTCTGAATACTAGTATATAGCAAGAGAAAAACGAACAAACAAAAAAAGGAAGACTGAAGATGTGAGAAAATACAAGCATGGGAAACATTTCAGAAGGTTCAAACATCTGATTAATAGAACAGAATCTCTAAAGGTAGAGCAGATAAAAATAGAAGAGGGAAATAATCAAATAAACAGTTGAAGATAAATCTCCAGTGTGAAAAGATTCAAAGTCTCCAAATTGAAAGAAGTCACAGAATAACTAGAACAATGAATTCTAATATACCACATCTGGATTCCTCAATTCTGAAATTTTGGAGCATCAAATATGTAGGCAAAGTTTTGAAACCTTTCAGAGAGGAAAAGTCGGGGCATGTACACAGGAGAGAGAATTACAAGCATGAGTATTTTTTATTCTTTGTTTTTATCCACAATGGATACTGGAAGATAATGAAGCAATGTCATGGGAGTTCTGGGCGAGAATTATTTTCAACCTAGAGCCATTATCAAATGAGTCAATAGAATTTTTAAAAATACTTTTCAGACATGTGAGGAATCAGAACAATTATCTTCCCAAACTGGTGGTGACGGGAAATCTCAAGGTACCAGTTGTGCTCAGGTTGAGAAAAGAGCAAGTACAAATAGGAACAGGATGGAGGATAAGCACATAGCTATGAATGAAGTAATGAAAATGTCCAACCATATGGAGTGGTTAAATAATTGTGGTCCATCCGTAGAACCTGATCAAATAAATGTCACACAAGACTACCTGTTGGCATGTTCATTATATATTAAGTAATAAAAACAGATTACTATACAGCAATTTGCCAATAATGTATACATACATATGCCATAGATAGGGTGTCCCCCAAAATGTATATACATTCTTTGAATAATTATAAAGGCAGTGTTTATTAAAATACATTTCATTTTCAAAATTTATCAGCTGTTGAAATGTATATACATTTTTGGGACACCCTGTGTGTATATGAAAATACAAATATTTATGTATAGGGTTGGGCAAAGTTAAGCTTATAGTTGTTCTTATGGAAAATAACACAAAATTAATAAATAATATAAGAATAAACTTTTTGTATTCACAAGTATAAGCATACTTTTGCCTACCCCTATGAATAATTTTATATATATGACAAATGAATTTTTTAATTTAAAATAATTTTATTCTAAAATTGTTAAAAGGTGATTTTAGATTTATAGAAACATTGAGCTGAAAATACAGAGGTCCCATACACCTTTCCTTTCTCTCCTCAATTTTCCTTATTATTTATGTCTTGTATTAGTATGATACACTTGTTATAACTGGTGAACCAACATTATCACTATTATTAACTAAAGTCCATAGTTTACAGGAGGGTTCACTCTTGGTGTTGTATTTTCTTTGAATTTGAGAAATTATTTTTAAGAGTGTTTTTCTTTGGAATTACAGGTACTTTTTTAACATCTGAAGTTCACCTCCCCCCGCCCCCCCCCAAAAAAAAGTAATATCATTATTTTTATGATAAAAGTATAAAGAAGCATTTGGATGGTGTCGTTAAGGAAACTAAACAGGCTGTCTCTACTTCCTCATTTTTTCATTCATTCCTAAACCCTCTGCCATCTAGCTTCTATCCCCAAGTCTTCAGAAAGATTGCTCTTCACCAAGATAATAAATGGCTCCCTCATAACAAAGGTCTGTGGATGCCTTTGTCATTATTATTCAATCTTTTCATGTTTTTTAACATTATTAATCACTCTCCTCTTTGAATTCTCACTTCCTTTGACTTTCTGAACTCCTCATACTTGCTCCTAGCACCCATCCTACTGCTCAGTGCCCTGCCCTGTCTCCTTTCTGGGCCTTCCTCCTCTGTCCCACCCCTTCAGTGTTAGTGTTGCCAGCAAACTGCCTTTGGCCTTTGGTTGTTTTCCCCATTCTTTTCTGGGACTGAGGAGGCTAAAAGGATAATTCCAATGTAACCCTGATATTTAGGGTTGGGGGGTAGCAATCTGAATCCATGCCATCAAACCCAGTGTACATTCTTGATAACCTATAATTAAGTCACTACCTCTTTCCCAGAAACTGGTCTTGTAGAACCTGTTACAGAGGCCATAAAACTGTGAACAGTGCACTTCCCCGAGGGAGGGTTATTGATGCTGGTGCCAGGCCAGACCATCAGATATGGCCTGGAGACCCCCAACTCCTAGGGGCCTTCTTGCAAAGCCCGTGAAAAGGGCCAGAAGCATTATCCATATTTGCGGGACAAAGAACCCAGAAGATGTAAAAGAGAAGCCCCCTGCATGTTACTTTCCTCATATTTGGGAAGTTATTCCTGTGGGCCTGCCAGTGTAAATAAACAGTGTAACTCCTTTTCTCTAAAAGTGTTGCTTGGTTTTTCTTTGGTCTTCTGCAACAGGACAACTCTATATATTTCCATGAGTTCAGCTACTGTCTCCATGCTGTTGACTCTGCCATCTATATTTCCAGTTCAGATTTCTCTTGATGTCTCAAAACCCTAATGCCAAGCTGCCAACCAAACATGTCCACTTGGGTGTGTAAGACTGGGCTTATTATTTTCCTCCTTGACCCCATGCAAACCCAATTCTTCTGTATTTTCTATCTCAGTTTTTACATACCATTTTCACAAGCCAGAAATCACTATCTTGATTTTTCCCTGATTTATTCTACATGAGGTCAGGGTAGGACTCCTTATTTTCCTTGGGTTGCCTCCTGCTCACCATTTCTGCTACTATTGGTCTTGTATATATTCTTCCATGACTAAAATGTCCCCTACAGAGATGCAATAACTTCTATGTGATGTCCCAGCCCCCAGTCCTATGCAACGCCTTCTATACCTTCCCTTATAGCACACACACTGCTGCTAGAGTGATCTTCCTGAAATGCAAAACTTCCTTTCCATTATTTTGTTCATAACTATTAAAGGTTTCCCAATTATCTCCAGTTAAAATCTTATCACATAAGAGGTTTTTTTTGTTTGTTTGTTTGATTCTTTCTCCCATTGTCTCCTAGATTCTAGAGCTCTCTATAAACACTTCTTTTTCAGAAATGGACTTTTTTCCCACATGACTTCTTCACCTGGATCCTCTTACTAAGCTTTTTAAAATTAACCTGAGAACTTCCTCAAGGAAGTATCCTAGAATCTCCCAATTTATAATTTCTATTTGTATGTTTCTTTTTAAAATATATATGTTTTTGTTGATTTCAGAGAGGAAGGGAGAGGGAGAGAAGGATAGAAATAACAATAATGAGAATTATTGATCGGCTGCCTCCTACATGCCCCCTTCTGGGGATGGAGCATGCAACCTGGACATGTGCCCTGACGGGGAATCCAACTGTGACCTCCTGGTTCATGGGTCAATGCTCAACCACTGAGCCACACTGGTTGGGCAGATTTTTTGTATTAAATTGTGAAATATTAATAAAAGAAACTGCATTTTTCATTTTTATTAGATTGAACAAGATAAAATTCCCTAGATCATATATTAACAACTTCATGTAATTTCACTTGATATATCCCAGCACTTACCATAATACCTAATATTTAATTAGTGTTAGATAATGTTTTGTTAAAAGAATGAATACGTTTTACAATATTGGGTAGGGAGGAATTATTTTTGACATCTGGGTTTGAGATTTATCTGCACAGTTTAGGAATAAAACAATAAAATCTTCATTGTTATAGGATAAGATCAAATATTTAGTATTTTAAAATCAGAAGCTAAACTGTCATCATTTAAGTCAGCAAAGTATGTTAAATTAATGATTCCAGCTCTACTATTGTTTTAAAGTTTATCACAAAATCTCTCTAAGCCAAAAAGGGAATCATTCATTGAAATAGGGGACACACAAAAAAGCAAACAAAATGTATTTAAGCTCTTAATATATAAATTATAGAGTATTTTTACATGATCTGCATGAAGAGCCCTTTTTTTCACATGGAAGAGAGAAATAGATTGGTTATTGAATATTTTGTCTTCTGCTTCCCCATGGTTAATTTTCAGTTAACAGTATGTGGTAAAATCAAACACTTTTTCAGCCATTCTTGGCTTACATGGATGTTTAAAAGAAGGCTACCTGCTGAATTGGAAATGAAAATAATATTGATTGAACATAGTGAAATCAGTTGGATCTTTTAATGTTTTACATCTCTTTGTTTCCTACTAACTTTCAAATGGGTTGACTGATTTTGATCAAATTTGCTGCATTTCAATTTCAAGTATCAAGATCAAGGGCTATCTTAGAAGAAATCTTCCAGTGTGCAAAGTTTGTCTCCAGGAAATTCTTAACATTCAGGAGAGACTAACACTTTTCTTGAGCTAAATCATGAAAGGTATATAATATGTCCCAGATAGCCTCACATCTGTGTCTTCAACATTTTCTCCTTATATTGTGTCTCTTTTCCTTCACTCCTGGGATCAGACACATTTCTAACCAGAAATTGAAAGATCTTTCTCCTGACATAGGAAGACATAATAGAGACAAGACAGGCAGGCTTTCCCACTACCTCTGAAAGCATTTAGATTCTGTCTCGATCTGTGGAATTCAGTACTATGTTAATTTTAAAAACATGGAAAATTAATTTAACCTCTAAGCTTCTTTATTTGTCATTTGAAAAAAATGGATTAAAATACTACCTATCTCAAAAATTGGATGATTATATAAGAAACTGCATCTACAGATAATAACAGTATCTGACATGTAGTGAGTGTTTGATAACTGCCACCTATTGATATTATATATTTCAAAAAAAATAAAGTGTAGCTTAACATTTCAAATCAGAAGTAGAGATTCTATGCTCTAGCTTCGGTGGGCTTGTGTATCTGACAACTGGACACCCCCCCCCCCCCCCGCCCAGTGGTAATATCTTGCATAATTATAATACAATACACAATCCAGGAAATTGATATTAGTACAATCCACAGCTTATTCAGCTTTCACTAAGTTTGTGTGCATGTATTTGTGTGCATGCATATGTATGTGTTTATGTATGTAGTTATATGAAATTTTATCATATATGTAGATTTATGTAATCACAGCAGTAAAGATACAGACTGTTTCACTATCACACTCTATTGTGCTAGCCCGTTCTAACTTCACCTGCTCTGCTTACTAGCCACACCTAACCTCTGACAAACAAATAATCTACACTCTATCTCTATACTTTCATTATTTCAAAGATGTTGTATAAATTGAATTGAGAAGGCTAAAAGGGGCTAATTCCAATGTAACCCTGATATTTGGAGGCTAGTGATCTGAACCCATGCCAGATAACCTATAATTAAGTCACTGCCTCCTTCCCAGATACTGGTCTTGCAAAACCGTTACAGAGGCCATGGGGCTGTGGATAGTGCACTGCCCCAGAGGGAGGGTTATTAAGGCTGGCACCAGGCCAGACCATCAGATATGGCCTGGAGTCCCCCAACACCTGGGGGCTTACTTGCAAGGCCCGTGAAAAGGACCGGAAACATAATCCATATTTGCGGGACAAAGACCACAGGGAGGGAGATCTAAAAGAAAGCGCCATGCGTGTTCCTTCACTCAGATTTGGAAGGCTGTTCCCTGAGTCCGCTGGTGTATTAAACAGTTTCCCTCCTCTTCTTTGAAGCGTCCTTGATTTTCTTTGGTCTTCTGCAACAGCATCACATAGTATATAACCTTTTAAGATTGGCTCTATATATTCAACATAATTCCCTTGAGATACATCCAAATCATTTTGTAGATCAATAGTTTGTTCCTTTTTATTGCTGAATAGTATTCCATGATATGGAGTTGACACAGCTATTTTAACATTTGTTAGGAAACATGAGTTGCTTTAAGTTTTTTACTATTAGAAATAAAGCTGCTATAAACATTTGTTACCAAGTTTTTGTGTAAACATACATTTTTAAATGCTCAAGTTGAAGTTTATATGCTTCTGAGCTAAGGAAAAGGAAGCAGGGGATTCACAGACAGATGGGAAAGAGCAAACAGGTGGTAAACATATTCTTGCTGGGCCACCCAGAAAAAATGGGACACAGAAGGGAGTCCAATAATCAGGGCTGCTAGATTTCACCTTGTCTGCCGCACTTAATGCATATATGCTAAGGTGAATAGCTCCCTTTCTTTAAGGGGGATGAATTCCTGCTTAAAGTGGAGAGTCAAAGGTTCTTTCTGAGTCTTTTGTTTCTTAATAACCAACTTAAAATCAATATCCGAAATGGCATATTTGGGGGTGGCAAACTCCAGTTCCCCTCACAGTGAAAAATAAAATTCATGTTCAGTCTGTAGCAGGTAATATGTTACTTTTATCTTTGGTTAGACCTGTTACACACATTTCTCCCCCAGTAAATTTAATCAAAGACTTTATTTGAGGCAAAACTTTGAATGTGAACAAGTGATCCCTGCAATTGGCTTTTATCTTCCTAGGAGTTGGTCAAGAAAAGCATTTTGTAAGTGTTGGCTCATGCTGAGAACTGAATGAGGTGCTACTTATTTAAAAAGATGTGACCACGACTAATAGCAGCTAGAAAATACTCTTCTTAGAAGAAGAATCTCAAGTTCCCATATACTTTGCCACGCACTTCCTCTAGCTTCTTGAAAAAGTTATAAAGTCAAGTATGAAGAGGAAGCTATTAGTGATCAGGATATTTGAGAGAACATTCTGAAATACGATTTCTCAGGAGAATTGATTGCTAATAGCCTTTAAGTTCAGTACACTTCAGATAAGATTTCTAAATCCAAAGCTTCTCTTCCACTTTATTTTTATATATAAATATATTTATGGGGTCTTATAATCACTTCATTCACTTAAGCAGTCATACTGCACAAAAAACAGGCAAACTTTGGACTCAAGAAACATCTCTCTTGGAAGGGAGCCCTGAAAGACTATATGTGAGAAAGCTTTATCTCCTAGCTTAAGTGCTTCTCAGCTCCCGGAATGATTTCCTATTATTTCATTTTGTGCCTCACTGAGTAGTTCTCACTTATTCAGTTCTGTTCATTCCCAAGAAGCATTTTATTTTTTCTTCCTCCTTTGGGTTTTCTTTTCTTGTCAGAAAGAAACATCACTCCCACAGTTTGTTTTGTGTGTGTGTGTGTGTGTGTGTGTGTGTGTGTGTGTGTGTGTGTGTTTCTGTGAGAGTAGAGAGTTCTAAAATTATTTCATTGTGCCAGGTGGTAAGGTCTTTTCACCCTCTAATGAAAGCTGTTGACAGAACTTAAGCCATTGTTACAAAATATATAGTTTGGCACAAGAAGCCACAGGAGTGTTTCAAATGCTGTAAGTATTTAGAGAAATATAAGTGTGTGTTGCCAATATCGAAGGAAGTTTATTTACACAGAAAAATCATGGTCACTAACTAGATGAAAATTAGAACAATCACATGAACAAATGACATGAGAAGGAAATTTATACTTTCTCCTTTAAAGAAGTTTAGCATTTATTTTTTCTCAGCTTCTCCCCTTGAAGGATCTCACAGAAATTCAGGATGGGAGGGCTTAAATGACCCCTGGAGATTGAAACACCCAAATTGAAACGCGTGGTTTCTCTCTGAGCAGGATGCTAGGGTGATTTCTTTCCTGGGTTCTTGTCCAGGTGGATTCGAAGAATGAAGCCACGGACAAAAGAGGGTATATGAAAACGTGTAAATTTATTGTAAACAACTACAGACTCCCACATAGGGAGGGGGGTCCACTAAGCTCCTTTTTCCTAAGGTTTATAAAGGCTGCAGTTCTTTGTCTCTTGATGCTCCCTTCTTTTTGGTTACTATAGCAGCTTCCAAGCTCAAACCCCACGTGGGGTCCCCTCTTTTTCTCCCCCTTCTTTGGTAGAATTCTCTATCTCCTGTGCAAATCTGTTTTCCTCTTTCTCCCTTTTGTCAGCATTTCTCTATCCCTTGTGGCATTTTTTTTTTCCTATCTTCTGTGAACGGTGTCTTCCTCTCCCCTTATCCTGTGGCTTTTCCCTATCTTCTGTGAATGGAGTCTTCCTCTCCCCTTATCCTGTGGCACCTCTTGTTCTCTGTGAACATATGCCTTGTGGCAGCTCCAAAGGCCTCACCTTTGTAGTTCTCCCCCCATGGACCCTTTTTATTTCTAAAACTCCCTAAACCTGCCTATTTTACCCCTAAAAACTCCTTTCAATATAACCATGGCCCTGAAAAAAAATCTTTGGGGCTTTTCCTAATAACCAGTAGCAATGAAAATCACCGTTTCCAAAGACTACTTTTTTCCTTGGATTTCTGGCTTTCCTGGAGTAACTCAGTGCCTTAAAGTAGAAGCACTTACATCAAATAACTACTGCCCCCACCCAGGAAGCTGTTTCCTCATCATCTATAATCATTCCTAGCAGCAAGCCAATATTTTTATCCCTAAAACTTGGACCCGTTGGTTTTAGCTTTGCCTTCTTATACCACACAGAAGACATCTAATCCACCTTCTGTGTAAAAATATTATACTCCAAGACCACTCATCATGTTCCCTCTCTCAAGTCTTCATTCCTATAAATTAAACATTCCATTCTCCTACAACTATGGGATGCAGTTTCTAGACTAAGTATTCCAAACACCTCCCTCTGGATATCCTTCAGGAATCTCTTTATTCTTGAACAGGTGATTTCTGGTGAGGTCTAATCAGTACACAATGCAGCATGACCACTTAGACATTTTCTATAAACCCAACCTAAACCATAGGAGCTTTCTCAGGGAACACATCTGCTCCTTATTCATCAAATTGACAGCTGGCTAAATCAAATATCCTCTATTCTAGAACTGTGCAATTTGACTCCCAAACCCGAACATATAACTTTGTTGCAGATAACCTGCCAGGTGGCACGGGAGAATTAAGCAGCCGGGCACTCAGAGAATATTCAGAAAAGTTGCCTTTATTGCAGATTGCACTAGTGCTGTGACTCAGGGGAGTCAGTCTCCAAATCCTGAGTGATGAATATGGGTGAAGCTTTTCCTTTATACCCTTTAGTTCCTTTGTGCCCCCCATGAGTTGGGATGGGGGAAGTGAGACCACATCTAGAGGCCTGCCAGCACTGGCGCCAGCCCCTCCGGGGATTGTATATGGTTCATGGTTTATGGCCTCTGTAAAATGGGAGTGTTCTGGGAAACAGGTTCTGCAAGGCAGGACAGGCATCATAGAGAAGAAGGGAGTTTATCGGCAAGCAAGCGTGTATGTCAGGAGGCAGGTTACTGGCACAGATTCAGATAGCTAGCCCCCAAATGTCTTATTTTTCCCCTCCAACTGTGCATTTAGACCTCTTACATGTCTTTATTAAATTTACCTGAACATTCTGGCCTTTTATATTTGGTTCCTGCTTATTCTTTATTCAACATATTAATTATTCTTTTAATCTCTGAATTTTATTAATATATCACTATTTTTTTCTATGTCCATTCATTTAAACTGTTGAATAGAACAGAATGAAATAGAGTCTTTTGTTATAGCCTCAATAGAAATATTCCCAGATGGACATCAATCTAATAACCTTTCCCATTCTCTTTTGGGAATAACCACTCTGGCCCAACTATTCCAGCCTGACCTTCAGAAATAATCACCCCTCTCTATTGTTTCCTTTAAACATTGGAAGAAATAGGAAAGTCTATTAATACCATCAAGTTTTTCCAGACACATAATCACTTCTTCCAGGTACTCAAAGTCAAACACAGCATCGGGTATAACTGAGATTATTATTAATTATGAGCAGCAGAATGAATACGTATGGGGATTCTTTTTTTGTTTCAGGGTATTTTTCATAGTATATCCTGTACATATATCATCCCAGCTGCCCTATACTCTACAAAAAGCAAATGCTAATGTTTGACCTTAAAGCATATTCTGTGTGGTCTAAGATGACAAAGTTAGAATCAATGACTCCAAGTTTTAGGAAGAAAGATATTGGTTTACTATGAGGAATGGCTATAAATAATGTTAAGGCAATTTCCTGGGTGGAGGCAATGGTTATATGACATGTTCATGCTTAAAGTTTATCTCAGGGAAAGAAGAGAAGGTTTAGTCTCATTCCATTACTTCTCTTTATTGTATCACTCCCAGAATCTATCTCATGTCCAAGAAAATGAGTCAGTGTCCTCATCCGACTGCCACAGTGTCTAGCCTAAACTCTTCAACACCAGGAACTCTCTCATACCCCAGATTTTTCTTTATTGTCCCCTCACCCAAAATGAGAACATACATCTCATGTTGAAAGTCTTCTTAAAAGTTGAATATATTACAACCCTAGCCAGTGTGGCTCAGTTTCTTGGGCATTGTCCCATGCATCGAAAGGTTGTTGGTTGGATTCCAGGTCAGGGCAAATGCCTGGGTTGTGGGCTCCATCCCCCATAGGGGGCATGTAGAAGGGAGCTGATTGATGTTGTGCATCAATGTTTCTCTCTTCTCCCTTCCTCTCTCTCTTTCAAATTTAATAAACTATTCTTTAAAAATAAAGATGAGTATATTATTGAATTAATCTTATATATACATTTGAGTTAAGGTGTTAATACTGACAATAATTAAATTATCAATACAGCAATTGATATTTGCATTTTAATAAAAGCTGACAATGCCTTGAACCAAAGGAGCATGTATTGTATGTATTGTGGGTTCTTGACAACCATGTCAAGGAAGCAACTGTATTCCTCTACTGACATGCAAACCAGCCTAAACCATTACTGTCATCTGTGTAGGTGCTCCTCCAAAGTAGAATTGATTACTACTTTTGTTTTTATTTTATGTGTTAATGACCAGCCCTGGTAACCTTACCTAGTTAGAATTAAATGTATGGTTTTATTTCAAAATCTACCTGGTTAATAAAGAGCTTTTGCTCCAAAGTTCATATTTAAAGCATTCTAAATGAGAACAAAATGTCAGAAAGATTTCAAAAGGCAGTTATCCACAAAAACAATAGACATAATACCAACATCACCAAGGCGTTTGTTGCAGCTACCATCCCTGGAATGTCAGTTTTTATTATAAAGGCTCTCCAATACCACCCCTGAAGCTGCATCCCATCTTCACATTAAAATGTAATCAAAATTTTACAACTGTCAAAACAGCATCTGTTCCCAAAAAACAATTTACTAGATCTTGAGTGTTTTATGATACTTTTTATCACCCACCCAATTTAATTGAAATTAAACTAGTTCATATGTATGGAAACATAAATGCACATTTTTGGATTGTTTAAAAGACATTTCAGTCAAAACTTTATTAGTCTCTTATCTCTGGAGATCCTAGCAAGCTTACCAATAAAAAAGGACTTATTTTCAAAGGTTTGCATCAAGTGGTTTGTTTAAATATACATACAAAGTTAAAATGTACAAATCACAGTTTCAGAATTATTTAAAAGGGGTTTTGAAAAGTCAGTTTAAACTTTTAGCTCTATAGCTTTAAACCAAAGTTAAATTTAGAGAGATGAGTAGTTTTTTTCTTTTTTAACGGAGACTGACAAAAAGGAATTTCACAACCAAGAGCACCCACAGTGTGTCAATTCCAGTTAAAATAATGTCCTGGTCACTGATTGAGATGAGAACAACCCTTCCTTTCAAAAACTTTTCTTTGAGGCTGTCCTAACCTCCTAGTGTGGGAAAGAATAACTCCCTCTATCCTAATGCATAAAGTCCTCGAATTATGCATAATGGAGCTATTCTCCAGTTGTTGTGAACTATCTTTTTCTCAAGCTCAAAGTCAGTAGGGATTCCAGAGAAAGATGGAGAAGAAATTTTTACAAGTTTTATCTCTCAAAAATTTTGTTTGTGGGAGCTCAGTATATCTCAAACTAACCACTGACTGTGTTTTAGTGATAATGATGACTTACTTTCATAGTCACTGCAAGTTGGTTGTTATGCCCACTTTGTGGGAGGATGGCAGGTAACAGCAGGGATTACAGAATCAGATTGTGTGGGTTCAAATTATTAACTGTTTGCAATACTGGTTAATTTGGCAAGTCATATAAATGCTTTTAGTTTCTGTTTCCCAGATTCACAAAATGAGGATAATAATAAGGCTGATTTAATACCAAGATCTAGGAGACTTAGTCCTGAGCATGTGCAAGCACTTCAGAAAGGTTCCTTCTTCTTCTTCTCCTTCTCCTTCTCCTTCTTCATCTCTTCTTCCTCCTCCTCCTCCTCCTCCTCCTCCTCCTCCTCCTTCTTCTTCTTCTTCTTCTTCTTCTTCATATTCTTCATAGTTTAATTAAAAAACTTACTCTGGATCATAGAGTAAAAGTTTAAGCTAAACTGTCTGACTCTAAACCCCAAATATTCCTCATCCAATTCTTTCTCCATTACATGTAACCTTGATCCATATAAGCAAAAGACAGAAGATAAAAAAATAAATCAAGCATCAATGAAGAACTAGTAAGTGAAAAGCACCACTTATCAAGAACCAGCATGCTCTAGTTAAGTGCTTCAAATATAAATGTTTCCAAGCCA
Source organism: Corynorhinus townsendii (assembly GCA_026230045.1). Classification (NCBI taxonomy): domain Eukaryota; kingdom Metazoa; phylum Chordata; class Mammalia; order Chiroptera; family Vespertilionidae; genus Corynorhinus; species Corynorhinus townsendii. Next base: position 66,897,921 of record JAPDVU010000004.1, on the reverse strand, counting down.
TCATTTCTTCAACCACATAGAAGGAGAACCTTAAATCTCTAATAATGTGACTTCATATCTGACCTTCACAGTAACCTGTGCATCAGACTGGGCTGGTAATACTATTTCTGAGCACACAGGTTCAGGGAAGATTGGTGTTCACATCACTGACCTACTAATTATGAAACTGGGACCCAAAGTCAGGTCTCAGGCTTCCAAGCTTGGAACTTCTACAACTTCTTATTATTCTTAATTGTTGCCATAAATTATTTGTTTAAAGGCTCACTTTATTTTTATGGTTGTGCACACAGTGGGTTGACCCTGCTCTGTGAAATGGGTTCATCACGTTTCTCAGAGGAAGTCAGCATACCTGTAGAACATTATTGGTTGTAAATCATTGCCCTACTCCAAATGAAAGAGAGGCTTTTGATTTTTATGTTGCCCATGGGTTTTTAGCAGGCCCTAAATTGACTCTATTAACATTGGCCTTACTGTTGATCACAGTGGATTTGGCTGATTATTTACCACATATGCAGTCCCAGCATCATTTCAATCAGTATCCCGTACTAGCAATCTTGAACCCAATTGTGAATCTCCTAAATAATAACTCTGGCTATATGCCTTTCAATAGGGTTGGTTGAGTCTAAACCACACTGATCAATCTTTTTGCTCTCTGCCTTTAGTACTGCAAATCTGTGTTTGCAGTACTATACCACCCTCAGGAATTTTTTATGACAGAGGATTTGCTTATATAAAGATTTCCATAAGCCTGGTAAAGATGGATTTTAGTACAAAATCAGATTATCTTAGAGACATATGTAAGAACACTCATAAGTGCATTTATTAATATTTGATGCACTTAAAAAACAGAGTGAAGGGGGAGCATCTGTGGTGAGATGAACATATGTAGCAAGTTTGTTCACTGCTTGCTTGAGACTGTTGATCTGTCAATATATAGGCTGCATATTTACTCAACTTGTAAGTGTTAAAATCTGAGGGATCTGCTAAGAGAAGAAGTACAGTAAAACAGAATAAGTTAGCACCAATAGTAGAAACTGAAAATGTATAAAGATATTCCCAACTCAGTTTACAGTTACCCTAGTTCAACCATGGAATAAATCATTGGTATAAATTGTTTTATTCAATACTTAAGAATTTGCAACAAGGACATAAGGGGAAGGATGATGTTCTCATATCTTATGAAAAATGTTTTCTGATTAATTTTGATGCTAATCTCCAAATATTCTGTACACTGTGATCACACTGTAAAGAAATGGAAGAACCATAAGTGCATTAGAAGAGGATGAATGAGATATGGAAGCAAATGAAAGAGATATTTAGGCTTTGGGGTAAGGACAAGTAGACGTGTGTTTACTTAATTTCAACATTACTGAACAGTGTGCTGATATTATAACTGGCATGAGGAATGTGCCTCCTTTGAAAGTCTGAATTTGGACTATAAAGCTACCCAAGAGCTTTGACTTCAAATACAAACAAACACACACCAGCAACAACCTCATCTCCCCAAAGCATTACTATATAAAGTTTTATTTTATACCTAGATATTTTTAGAAAAAATAAAAGCATCCTTTGCCAACACTGTATAGAGTGATTATTCGGTTGCTTTTAAGCTTTATGTATTCACCCAAAATGTTGCTTTTGTGCAAATGTATTATAATTATTCTAATAGAATGTGTGGCTAAATTTCAAGACGCACTATTAAACCAATTACTCATTAAAACCTCTATTGGCTCTTTCTTCTTCACAAGTAGGAGGCAGTTGGAAGTGTATCACCACCAGATGGAGTGGGAATATATGCTCAGGCTGGGTAACACTGACATCAGGGATAGAAAAGTTTCCAGAAAACTCTCCAAAAGTGGAAAAAAGTGCTCACTCTACTTGTGTTGTCTTTTTGATATGGATCTTGTAGAGGACAGCATGTGTAAGCAATATTTCACAGATTACTGCCCCTAAACAGGCACACCAGCAGCACAGATTGTCATGCACCCTTCCTTCACTTGTAGAGTCCCATGGTGGCTCCCAATAGTATCCTACCTTGCTGTAGGCCCTACTAACCTCCCTGGCCACAATCTTCAAGTAGGAAGCCTCCCACATCTGCTCTGAAGTTCTTTCCTCTCTAGCAGCACTGTCTTGATTCACACAGTGGCCAAGATGGGTGGCACTGGAGAAGTCATCCTGTGCCCCTCACCCAGGGCTTTGCCACTCTCCTGTGGCTCACCCATCTCCACATGTCACAGTGCTGACACCTGGCTACATAACCGCCAAGCTATCTTCCTCATGTAATTGTCAGCTTGTTTGTGTCCCACTGTCGGGGCACAGCCCATGGGGTAGAGCAGGAGCCTTGGCCCGGGTCTGCCTCTTTGAGCTGCTGCTTCTTTTTGATAGTGCTCCAAAGTGAATTCAGCTTATTCAGAGATGCACACATCATTCTTCCCTTCACATCTAAGGGGTTTGCTTCATCTCCATTCACAGGAGTTAGGAGGGAGCCACCTTCAACATCACCCTTAAAATTGGAAATGGCTGGTTCTCCTTTTGCTTCTACCTGGAGATTATTTTCCATTACCTTAAGATTTCTTTCTGCAGCTCATCAGCATCATAATACCAATTGTTCTTTATGTTTTTCTTATGTATCTATTTCTTATATTGAAAACCTCAATCAGAGATATAAAGAAAAATGAAGCTCATTCAGCCCTCTACACGTGCATTAGCTAATATGCAGAAAGGAGTGAGAAATAGATGGTATAGTGAATGCTTTCTTCCACTGAAGTGCTGGCTCATATCTGTTTATTCCCCAGATCCCATGTCTGTCTTGGTTCCACTCCAGTGTTTTCATGACTCAAATGTCCTCCAGAAGCTGTATTACAGAACATCCCCTTCTGTATTTTAACTGGGGAGCAACTTGCAGAAATCTCCAACTGGCATCTGGTGAGTGACTTAGTGTTGCTTAATCATCTGGATTTTAATGCCAATAGACAGCAAGTTTTGTCAGGTTTAATAAGCCTTCACTATTCCTTACTGCAGTACACTTTACTAGCTTCACTTATTTGTATGATCTCAGTTTTAGGTCCCTGTGGACAATGTGGACAATGTCCCATGAAAATCTCAAGTGCCTTTTCACTGCAGAATTACTAGTATGTTAGCATAGTTCCTAGCACATAAGAAACACTCAATAAGTATTGAATGAATAAATGAATTAATACAAACTTTTATTTGAAAAAATGCATGTGTGGGTGAAGAAAGATATATAAAAATATATTTTGATAATGTACTAAATACTAAGATCTGGTTACACAGTAAAGTGTACCTCAAATTGTCATGCTTCCCCCAACACCAGTACATTCCTGAGTCAAACTTCATTCCTGAAATTTGGTCAGTCCCTGAGTAGCATCATGTTCCCCATCCTGGCTTGGTTAGACATCTATTTGTGCTCCCTCAGTATCCTGCAGTAGGGTCAGCTCAAATCAAATTAATCCATCATTACCAGAACCAGCGCCTCTGCCTGTTCATTTTTGATAATCTCTTAAGGACTCTTTTTTTTTTAATTTCCTCAGACATATTAAACAAATTTATTTTATATTTAGCATCTAATCATTCTAATTTTTGAGTATTTTACAGGTCCATTATATCTTCTTTCTCTTATGTTGACTTTTGTTCTTTATTTGTAAATTTTTTCACATCATGGATTGATATTTGTTGGTATTTTTTATACTTTCAGGTAAGCAATGTTCTCTTTCCTGAAAAGCATCATTACTTTTGTTTCAGTTTTGGAATTAATTATTTTTGTTAGCCATGGAAAAGGAACCTCCAATTTAGGATCACTTCAAATTAATTTTTATTTGGGGCGGGGGAAGAACTAGGGAGTGAGAAATCTGGCTTCAAACCCACATGAGAAATGTTTTCCCCTAGCCATCCTGAGCCACATCTGTGGGAAGCAAGTTTCTTTATTTGTGTAGTTCACTCTTTAAGCATGGGTGCTGCACTTCAAGGGTTTTATCTCTGTAATAGGATCTCTAATCCAATTTTTAAATATGGGCAGAACACATTATTTCCTGAAGTCACTCCTTTCCCATCACCAGTACCATATGTGAGGGTTATCTTCAGGTAACTGATGTATTATAGAATTGTACACCTGAAACTTATATAATGTTATTAACCAATGTCACCCACATAACAAAAAGAAATAAAATAAATAAGTGAAATAAAATATACGAAATGAAAAATAAAGGTACTCAGAGCAGCCATGGCTTCAGTACCAGGTCCTGGAGCCTTTGGTCTGGGTTGCTGCCACAGGTCCTGGAGCCTTAGGTTGCAGATGCCCCCACCACTGCTAGAGAAGAGGGTGGGGAGGGCTGGGTTTCAGGCTCTGCTTCAGTTCCTGTATCCTCCCATCTCAGGAGTCAAAGTGGTTCCTGGAGTCTCAGGTCATTGGCTGTGCTGCTCCTCCCGCCCCCTCCTCCACGGGGTCCAGTATACCCACCTTCAGATGCACAGATATGTGTGGATCTCTTGAGCATCCTGGTGTGCTCCGCAGAGGATACTTTATTGGGCTATAGATGTCCTAATGGTTATAACTTAAAGGGCAGAGACAAAGGAAACAACTCCATGATGACAACATCACCCTTACTTTTCTATTTAACCCAAATGTTGACAGTGTTGTGGGAGAACAGTTTATTCTGCTCAGCAGGAAGGTCCTTTGGAGACGTTTTTTCAGTCCAGTGGTTTGGACATTGTATATAGCAGAAATTTTGCACTAAACTAATACATTTCCACAGTTTCCCAAGCTGATGCTGGGTTGTATGTTTCTGTCCAGAGCGATAGAATTTGTTTGGCACCTATAATCATGCTCCTGACTTTGTTGGTACTGTGTTAGTAATACTACCTACCTACAAAAATGGATAAAATTAAGTAACATTGTTAAAGGATTAAATTATATCTCAAGAGCCCTTCAGTTTCTATGTATTTATAGTTATCATCAGGAAAACATGATTCTGCTACTTCACATAAATGAAATTTGAGTGGTCTTCTAATCCAGTCATTCCTCTCAAGCGAAGTGATAATGAAATAATTTTTTATAGAGTAGGATGTAATTTTTTTTAAAGTTTTCCAAGGAAACCCTACTTTAATAATATGGTTGTAATATTTATTATCTCTGATTCTAAACAAGCTTCTTTCTTCTCCTTAGGCCCATCTGTCCTACCCTTGTCTATTGCCTCTTAGTTTCCAAAGTCTTCTTAAGATGTCCCTGAAGAGAAATGCAAAAGGTACTTGTAAATATTCAGAAAAAAGTGAGATTAATTCCCTTTTCTATCTTTGATCATTAAACAATCAAAATCATTGTTACAAGATAAGGCACATCTTTTTTGCTATCTTCCACTCTTACAGAGGTTAGTATGGCAAATCCACCACACCTGCCCCACCTGGCCTTCCCCATTTTTTCAAGTAAGCTTGTCAACATGTCTCTGAGAAAGAAAACAAGACAATCATAAAAGTCCCACATTTTCTCTAGCCTTTAAATACTACAGCATTCTTTCATTCCCCTAAGTTATTTATTACAGTACTTGATGCCAGCTATTAAATCAGATGTGAATTTATTCTCCACTAGGCAAGTTAACCCCTATTCTTTTTATTTCTTCTCACAAATGTAATTTTCTTATTCTTTAACAATGTCAGTGGCTTTTCTCTGAAATCTCTTTAAGACTATGATCCTCATATACCATTATAAAGTGAGTCATCATGCACAGCCTTGGAATGGGAACATTCCAATTGATATAGATTAAATGTTGTTAGACATTTTAATTCTAAGCTCACTTACACATTTATAATGTTCCTTAATGTTGGAAGCCATGACCAAAGGTTTTATGACACCAAAAGCCATGATGTTTAAGACATCACTAAAGTGAAAATAGACTCATAGGTTGAATTATAGAATTTTGTAAGTGATAGACATAGGTATGTGTGCTTTTTCTAAATTATACCTTATGCTTTTTGGTGGCAAATATAAATAACATAAAATTTATCACTTTAGCCACTTTAAAAATACAATCCAATGGCATTTAGTACATTCAAAATTAGCACGATATAGTTGCAGATATTTTTATCACCCCAAGGGTAAACCTGGTCCCCACTGCACAGTCATTTCCCATTCTCCCCTCCCCTCGGCCCCTGGTCACTACTAATAAGTTTTTTATCTTACTTGAATAAAATTAGATGTACACAATATGTAAGCTTTTGTGTTTGGCTTCTTTCATTCAGCATAATGTTTTTAAGCTTCACCCAAGTTGTAAAATGCATCAGTATTTCATTCCTTTTATGACTCACTAACATACCATTTTATGGATATATCACATTTTTCATAAATTAATTCGTTGATGGAGATGTGGGTTCTGTGAATAGTGCTAACAGCATTCTTTCACAAGTGTTTGTTTGACACATGTGCACATGTTTTAAATTCTTTTGGGAATTTCCAGGTCATGTGGGAATTCTATGTTTAAGTTATCGAGGAACTGCCAAACTTTTTCCACAGCAGCTTCACCATTTTACATTCCCACCAACAATGCACAAGGATTTTAAATAATCTGTATGTGCATCCACACTTTTTATTTGCATTTGCATTTTTTAATTATACCCAACTCAGCAGATCTGAGTCTCACTAAGGATTTGCATTTCCCTAATGAAAATAATGTTGAACATCTTTTCATGGGCTTGTTGGCCATTGTACATCCTCTTTGGAGGGATGTCTATTTGAGGCCTTGGCCATTTTAAATTGGGTTGTTTGTCCTTTTGTATATATTGGACACCAGATAAATGATTTGAAAATATTTTCTCACTCACTGTGAGTTGTCTTTTCACTCTTTTGATAGTGTCCTTTGATGCACAAAAGTTTTTAATTTTTATGAAGTCCAGTTTATCCAATGCTGTTGTTGTTATTCATGCTCTTGGTGTCATATCTAAGCATTCATTGCCAAATCCAAGGTCATTATTTCTATTTCTTAATCTAAAAGTTTTATAGTTTTCAATCTTACACTTATATTTTTTAATTACTTTGATTAATTTTTATGTTATGTGAGGTGGGGGTCCAACTTCATTCTTTTGCATATGTGGCTATCCAGTTTTCACAAAATAATTTGTTGTAGATACTGTCCTTTTCCATATGGAAAGATCTTGAACCCCTCAAAGTCATTCATGGGGGTTGAAATAAGCTTCTTCTAAACTCCTATTAATGTTGACATTTTGACAACATTATGAATGTTCTTATGGCACCTAGAATAGTTAATCCTTTCAGAAGGTTTTCAATTGACTTTGCCCAGATCCATGAGAGGAATCACTATCTATGGCAGCCACAGACTTATAAAATGTATTTATTAAATAATAAGACTTGAAAATCAAAATTACTCCTTGATTAATGGGGTGTAGAATGGATGTTCTATTAGCAGAAATGAAAACATTAACAACATTGCACATCTCTATTAGAGCTCTTGACTGACCAGATACATTGTCAATGGGCAATAATATTTTGAAAGGAATCTTTTCTTTTCTGATCAGGAAGTCTTAACCATGGGCTTAAAATACTTGGTAAACCATGTCATAAGCAGATATGCTGTCATCAGGCTTTGCTGGTCAATGGAGCAGTCAGAACACACACAACACTTACTGAATTCATCGTCTTACATGGGCACGGTTCTTGGCACCCCATTACAGTTACATGAGTGACATCAAAGCTCAGTGATCACAGATCATCATAACAAATACCATAATGAAAGCATTTGAAATATTGCAATAATTACCAAACGGTGACAAGGAGACATAAAGTGAGCAAATGCTGTTGAGAAAATGGTCCTGATAGACTTGCATGAAACAGGATTGTCCAAAACTTCAATTTGTAAAATGTGCCATATTTGTGAAGCACAATAAAACAAACTGTCAGTGGTTGCATATGAATGTTATCTTTATGGTGGAATATTATTCAAACCTATTTTAAAGACTTTAAGTGGCAATTGAACTCCTCAGAAATGAATGTTAATGAAGACACAGTTATAGAGAGATTACAAATTTGCAAAAGGTATTTTCCAATGGACTCTGAAATTACAGATGGATGTTTTCATTGTTTATTTTTATTGGTTTTGCACTTGTCCTACAGCTTTGAAAACAACAAGTAATTCTTAATGCATTGTTAACCTGTGTTCAGCCCAAACCCTTTGCTTCACTCCCTGTAACCACTCATTCTTACCAGGCTTCGTTTTCTGTGGAGAGTAATAGGAATGTGGCTGATGATGGAGATTTAAAGAAAACATTCAAACAATAAAATCCTAATGCCATCAATGTAGGGCCAGAACACAGAGCTTGAAAATAACTACTGGCACCCAGGTCATATCATATTCATCTATTTGATATAGAAGGAAATTAGCTGATTAAAATTAACTTTCACATATGTGTGGAACTCACAAACTTAAGAGAGATTAAAATAGAAAAACCTACTTTTTGATGATTTAGTATGGGTAGCAGTGATTTTGAGCAAGAGAAAGCAAGACTGAGAACGGGGCATAAAAGCTAAGCTGCATTTTCAGTTCTGAAATAAGAAGTTGCAGAATATCATACATGACTTGACAGCATTGCTCACCAAGTTTGATGTGATGAGGGAGTTACAATGATACGTAGAACAATTATGAGAGGGTAAATTTAATGGGATCAAAGCCAAATGAGTTGGAAAAAACTCAAGGAATGATCATGCGATGATGTGGAAGGATGACCAACACTACTGGATCTTCCCTCCCAGTCTGTGGGAACCAGGAATGACTTGAATCTATTTTGAGCAAAGGAATATGTATGCAGCTTTTGCAAACAATATTAGGTTGCATAAAGAGACACAATGACTCAATACCAAGGAAGAAAAAACAAACAGAAGTCCTTTCACATAGCCATCTTTTTAGCTATCTTAGCACTGGAAATAATAAACCCAAATAAACTGAGAACTGAACAAAACTTTAGTGATGCTTTGGATCATTGCATTCTGTATTGCAGATAAGGAAATTGAGGTACAGAGTGGCTTGTGAACCAAAAATTTTTTCTTGAATATACACATAACACACACACAACACACACACACACACACACACACACACACACACACCTGGGCACTTACGTGACTCACCCTCTACCAATGTAGCTTTCTCAGTCCCAGTGCAAAACATCTTTCATAGCATCATTGTTTTCCTGTTCAACATTACCAAACACAGCAGGCTGGGCTTCTTAGCCTATATGTAGTACAGCAAAGGGTCAAATCTCTGTGAGAAAATGCACAGAAAATGATCTAAAAGGCCACATACAAAACCAACAATAGTACGTATTTACCCTAAAGGAACAGATGAAGGAAAAAGAATTAGGGTGATGGTCAAAGACAATTTTTTCTTTCTTTTTTTTTTTTAAATAAATCTTTATTGTCCAGATTATTACAGGTGTTCCTCTTTTTTTTTCCCCCATAGCTCCCCTCCACCTGATTCCCCACCCCACTGCATGCCCTTACCCCCTGCCACTGTCTTCATCCATAGGTGTAAGATTTTTGTCCAATCTCTTCCCGCACCCCTCACACCTGCTTCCCCTGAGAGTCGTCAGTCCACTCCCTTTGTATGTCCCTAATTCTATTATATTCACCAGTCCATTCTGTTCTTCAGATTTTTATTCACTTGATTTTTAGATTCACTTGTTGGTAGGTATGTATTTGATGTCATTTTGTTGTTCATAATTTTTATCTTTACCTTTTACTTCTTCTTCCTCTTCTTAAAGAATACCCTTCAGCATTTCATGTAATCCTGGTTTGGTGGCAATGAACTCCTTTAGTTTTTTCTTGTCTGTGAAGCTCTTTATCTGACCTTCAACTCTGAATGATAGCTTTGCTGGGTAGAGTAATCTTGGTTGTAGGTTCTTGCTGTTCATCACTTTGAATATTTCTTGCCACTCCCTTCTGGCCTGCATAGTTTCTGCTGAAAAATCAGCTGACAGTCATATGGGTACTCCCTTGTAGGTAACTAACCATTTTTCTCTTGCTGCTTTCAAGATTCTCTCTTTGTCTTTTGCCCTTGGCATTTTAATTATGATGTGTCTTGGGGTGGTCCTCTTTGGATTCCTTTTGTTTGGGGTTCCGTGTGCTTCCTGGACTTGTAAGTCTATTTCTTTCACCAGGTAGGGAAAGTTTTCTGTCATTATTTCTTCTAATAGGTTTTCAATATTTTGCTGTCTCTCTTCTTCTGGCACCCCAAAAATTCGGATGTTGGTATGCTTGAAGTTGTCCCAGAGGCTCCTTACACTATCTTCATATTTTTGGATTCTTTTTTCTTTTTGTTTTTCTGGTTGGGTGTTTTTTGTTTCCTCATATTTCAGATCTTTGGTTTGATTCTTGGGGTACGTTGATCTACAGTTGAGTTTCTGTATATTCTTTATTTTAGACAGTGTATGCTTCATTTCTGACTGGTCCTTTTCATTTTTTTGGCATTCTCATTAAGGTCCTTGAAGGTCTCACTAAGCTCCTCAGAACTGTTATCAAGTTTCTCGGCGGTTTTTAGAAGATTCTTGAGTAACCTTATAAATGTGGTTCTGAACTCTATGTCATCCAGTAGTTTGCTTTCCTCCGTTTCTTTCATTAGTGACGTTTCTTTGTTTCCGCATTTTGGCTGCTTCCCTGTGGTGATGGAGTGGCTTTGTGTGGTAGGTGACCTATAGGGGGCAGTAGCTCAGCCTCCCCAATCACCTGATGTGGACACTCTTGGTACACCCCTTTGTGGGCTGAGTGCAAAGTCTTGGTGTAGTTAAGCCTTAATTGCTGTTGGTACGCTGGGAGGAATTGACGTCCAGGCCAATCGTCTGTGAGGATTCGCTGTGTCTATAAGAACTGCTGTGCTGGAGACACGCTTATGGTGCAGTACTTGTTTCAGTGGGGCTTCGGTGCTCGCTGAGTCTGCCTCTTGAATGTGTCACTTATGGATGTGAGGAGTTGAAATCTGGTTTCTCACACTGACTACTAGGTATACTGGCTTCTGGATCTCCAATGGAGTGCAGGTCAGCTATTGTCTGAGTCCACCCAGCAGGAGCTACAGTGAGAGCTACAGTTTTCTCCTCTTTGCTTGGGGTTTGGAGGTTTTGGAGCTGTCTGGTCCGGGCTGCAAGTTTGTTAGGTTAAGTTGTGATAGGGCAGTCCATTCATATGCAAAAGCTGCTGCTTGGAGCTTGGGTGGGTTTGTAGGTTATGTGGGGTGGGGTCTCAGGGCGTCACTAGGCTAGGGCGTGGCAAATAGCAATGGCTGCTAGTTAGCTGGCTCTGTGTCTCAGACTGCGACTGCGTCCCGTGCTCCAGCGCAGTAAACAATTATTCTTGCACACAGCTCTGCAAGCAGGCCCCCCTCACTTTCCAACCCGGTGGCAGACAATCCAGCTTCTTCCCGTAGGAGTTTGGGTCCCCCGCATCTCCCCAGAAACTGTATTTCAGAGTAACTGGGGGCTTGTCTCCCTTTGGGTTGAAAAAAGCAACGCCTGCCGCCAGCCCGGATCACTCGCCTCCGTACCTCAGCTTTCCAGCGCTTGTGCACATCTCAATGCTCTTTTCTCTTTCCTTCTAGTTGTAGAACTTCCACTCAGCCAGCTTTCCCGTGGTTCTGGGTGATAGACGTTTTGTCTTTTAGTTGCAGTTTAAATTGTTGTGCGAGGCAGCAGTTTAGGTGTTTACCTACGCCACCATCTTGGATTCCCCAAAGACAATTTTTTCAGCCTCACTTATAATGTTTTGATTTGGGACAAACAGAATGACTTCCTATATTATTTGTGTAGTTAAAAATATATAATTAAAATAGTGTTTTAGTCGATATATAAGTTAACCTTAGCATATTTACATACTCTTGCTCTCTCAAATTAATATTTTTTAAAATGCTTAAGACAAAGAATACATATTATCATCTCCCCAATTCTAGTTGCAGTTTTTCAATTAATTTTTAAGGATCAGTTCCTCCCCTTAAATGTTTACCATTACCTAATGTGTACTCTTTTTTGTTGTTGTTGTTAACCCTCCCCCAAGGATTTTTTCCATTGATTTTTAGGGAGAATGGAAGAGAGAAAGATAGGGAAACATTGATGTGAGAGAAACACATTGATTAGTTGTCTCCTGCATAAGCCCTGACCAAGGCCCAGGCTGGGGAGAAACTTACAACCTAAGTATGTGCCCTTGACCAGAATCGAACCCGGGACCCTTTGGTCTGCAGACCAACCCTCTAACCACTGAGCAACTGGCTAGAGCTAATGTGTACTTAAAAAATTTTTTTTTTACATTTTTAAATTTATTTCAGAGAGAGGGAGGAAGAAGAAGAGATAGAAACATAAATTATGAGAGTCATTGATTGGCTGCCTCCTGCACACCCCCTACTGGAGATCAAGCTCATAACCAGGGCATGTGCCCTGACTGGAAATGGAATCCTGGTTGATGGGTCTTGACACTCAACCACTGAGCCAAAGAAGATGGGCTTTAAAAAAAAAAAAAAATGTTTGTATTGATTTCAGATAGACTAAGGGAGAGAGAGAAATAGAAACATAAATGATGAGAAAGAATAATATGTACTTTTTCTACTAAACTGATAAATTACTTTATTACAAACCTCACAAAAAAAAAGATTTCCTTTCTATAGTACCTTCTACCAATCCAGCCACCATATAATAGAAGGTACAATCAATTAAAATTGCCAAGTAATCAAAATATTTATATAGAAAAAGAGAAATAGAATTTCAGACATTCTAATATTTCATGTAACCATGCTAGAAATAGACAAACCTAAGATATTAAACCAGTGCTCCATCTGATTTAAACTGGTCTGTTATCATTTGCTGGGATCAGTCTAATCAATAGAGACTGGCTTCTGATGCTATCATGTTTACAAAATCTGAGGCTAGTATTCACAGTGAGATTTGATAATTCTAATATTTTAGACATATTCTTAATATTACATTATGAATATAATATGCACAGCAAGCATGTAATAGAAGTAGAGTTTTAGACCAAGCAAGAGCCTTCAAAATCTTCCAATTCACTTTCTGCAGATAAAAAATCAATAACCAAAAGGTGAAATTACTGACTTAAATCACTACACAAGTTAGTGTAGACTTATGTTAGGACAAACATGTTGATCAATATATATAGACTAGAGGCCCAGTGCATGAAATTTGTGCACTGGGGTGGGGGGTGTCCCTCAGCCTAGCCTGCACCCTTTCCAATCTGGGACCCTTCAGGGGATGTCCAACTGTTGGTTTAGGCCCACAGGGACAAGGCCTAAACCGTCATTTGGACATCCTTCTCACAACACAACCGGGACGCTGACTCCCAACCGCTTACCTGCCTGCCAGCCTGATCACACCCTAACCACTCCCCTGCCAGCCTGATCAATGCCTGCCAGTCCAATTGCCCCCAACTGCCTTCCCCTACAGGCCTGGTCCCCCCCAAGTGCCCTCCCTGCAGGCCTGGTCTCCCCTAACTGCCCTCCCTTGTGGGCTTGGTTGCCCCTAACTGCCCTTCCCTGCTGGCCCAGTCACCCTCAACTCCCCTCCCCTGCAGGCCTGGTTGCCCCCAACTGCCCTCCCCTGCTGGGCTGGTCACCCTTAACTGCCCTCCCTGCCAGCCTGGTTGCCCCCAATTGCCCTCCCCTGCAGGCCTGGTCACCCCTAACTGCCCTCCACTGCAAGTCTGGTCCCCACCAACTGTCCTCCCCTGCAGGCCTGTTCCCCACCAACTGTCCTCCCCTGTAAGCCTGGTTGCCCCTAACTCCCCTCCCCTGAATGCCTGGTTGCCCCTAACTGCCTCCCCTGCTGGCCCACTTGTCCCTAACTGCCCTCCCCTGCTGGCCAGGTCTCCCCCAACTGCCCTCCCCTGCTGGCCTGGTCACCCCTAACTGCCCTCTCTTGTTGGCCTAATCACCCACAACTACCCTCCCTTACTGGTCATCTTTGACCACATGGGGGTGGCCCTCTTGTGCAAGGGTATGAGGGTCAATTTGCATATTACCTCTTTATTATGTAGAATGTGATTTTTTAAATGTGCAGTCAAATCAGAAAAGTAAAATGAGTGTAAAAAAAGAACACTATCACAGGAATTCATTCAATATTCCAAGTGTGACAAAGCAAAAGCGTGCCTCTAATAAGAATTTCTAAAATACATTATTTTTCTATTTAACAAACCTTGCTTTCTCTCAGTTAATAGCCTTTGTTGCCCAGTGCTTCCTAGCTACAATTAAATTCCTAACACTGTTCCTCACAGATAGAGCAGTATCCCCAATCACTTGTTTTATAAACTTTCTATTTATTGCTCTCCTCTGGTGACTGAATCAAACCTATGGAGTCCTGCTGCATAATTCCCCTTTATTTTGTATTGGAAGTGCTCTTCTCCTGCAATCTGATGTACAATCGAAATTTTCCAACTGCTAATAAACAGCATGGATTCCTGGGTCGGAAAGCTGACCATCCGTATGCCAAACACCTGCGTATAAAGAATGAAGCCTCTTGTTATTGATTCAAAACATGAATATAAATTGGAGAACTCTGGAATGTTATGACAGTATACCAGAAGGTGCTAACAAACTCAAATCTTCACACAGAGCCCTGTCGATGTTGCTTCAACATCTCTTCCATTTTTCTTCTTTTCATCCCTTTATACAGAGGGCTGCCAGGTTTAACAAATAAAAGCACAATGTGTCCAATTAAATTTGAATTTCAGATAAATAACAAATTGATTTTTGGTGTAAGTATGTCCATGAGATATATGGAACATACTTATACCATAAAAAAATCTTTGTAATTTATCTGTAATTTAACTATGTTTTGTATATTGCATCTAGCAATCCTATTTACATGCAAATACTTTTGAGCTCTCTCTCAAGATAATCTGGAAGATAATCTGGCCTTTCCTATGAGTGAATATGTGATTTTCACAAATGTAGGGGAAGGAGTATTCAATGAGTGAATTTGCCTCAAGTACTAGCCAGGAAAATTTGCCAGACATGGCGTATTGGGTAGCTCACAAGTAGGCAAATGTATCCTTAAAGGGTCAGATAGCAGATATTTTAGGCTTTGCAGACTACACAATCTGTCACAATTCTTACTTTGTAGTGTGAAAACACAGATATTACATAAATGAATGTGGGTGTATTCCAATAAAACTGTATTTATAAAAATAAGTGTCAGGCCAGATTTGACCCAGAGGCTTTAGTTTTCCAAGTCATGTTACAATTGAACTAGCATCCCCTTGACATCAGTCTTCAGTCCTATCCTGGGAGCTGGAGACTGAGGGTTTTGAGATATCTTGCCTCAGCTTGATGATTTTTTCCCAGGGGCATGATTTTGCCCTAAGTAGTGGGGCATATTTCTCTGCTGTCCCAGGGAGTAAAGACGCTCAGAACCAAGGCAAGGAGCTCTGTGCATGGAGCATGGAATTCTGTGCACCCACACAGCTGGCCTGGCCCACACAGCTGTACCCCTCGGGGCCTGGAGCTTTCCAGTGCTCCCGGGAGGAGGCCAGCTTTGTGGGTGACAAAGGCACCCTGAGTGTAACTGCCCAGACACCATTCTCCAGGGAAGACCTATAGACCTGAGCCAAAGGGCTGGTGTATACTTGTTTACTGTGTAAGCAAGAGTAGCATATCTAACATACAGTGGAAACTTGTACAGAATAATTAATAGAATTTTTTTTTTAAATTAACAGCCAATATTCCAGTACAATAAATTTAACGTATTGGGAAATTGGTCCAATTGAATATAGCTGGAGCCTCAAAAATGATAACAATTAGAAAAACCAAGGTGGCGGCATAAGGTATATACCTGTACGTGCTGCCTCTCACAACCATACCAAAACTACAACTAAAAGACAAAAGTCTGCCACCCAGAACCACAGGAAAGCTGGCTGAGTAGAAGTTCTACAACTAGAAGGAAAGAGAAAAGAGCATTGAGACGTGCACAAGCACGGAAAAGCTGAGGTACAGGAAGCAGGTGAATTGTGCAAAATGGGCTGGCAGTGGGCGACTGGGTGCACTGTTTTTTTTTTCAACCTGAAGGGAGACATAAGCTCCCGATTACTCTGAACAACAGTTTCTGGCGAGACTCTGGGGAACCAGACTCCTATGGGGAGAAGCTGGACTGTCTGCCATTGGGTCAGAAAGTGAGGGTGGCTTTCTTGCAGAAGTGCATGCAGGAATCATTGTTTACTGCACTGGGGTGCGGGACACAGGGACTTGGGAACTCAGAGACACAGAGACAGCTGACTGGCAGCCATTGCTGTTTGCACACACTAGCCCAGGGATTCCCTGAGACCCCGCCCTGCACAACTTACAAACCCACCCAAGCCCTGTGCAGCGACTTTTGCATATAAATGGCCTCCCCTTTCGCAGCTTAACATAACAAACTGCAGCTCTGGTCAGACAGCTCCAAAACCTCCAAACCCCAAGCAAAGAAGAGAAAACTGTAGTTCTTGCTGTAGCTCCTGCTGGGTGGCCTCAGACAGTAGCTGACCTGCACGCCATTGGAGATTCAGAAGCCATTGTACCTACTCGTCAGTGTGAGATGACAGCAGATTTCAACTTCTTACATCCATAAGTGACACATTCAAGAGGCAGACTCAGTGAGCACCAAAGCCCCACTGAAACAAGTCCTGCACCATAAGCGTGTCTCCAGTGCAGCAGTTCTTCCATTTATAGACACAGCGGGTCCTCACAGCCAATTGGCCTGGAGGTCATTCCTCCCAGTATACCAGCAGCAATCAAGGCTTAACTACAACAAGACTTTGCACTCAGCCCACAAAGGGGTGCACCAAGAGTGTCCACCTTAGGTGAGAGGGGAGGCTGAACCACTGGGTCTTATAAGTCACCTACCACACAAAGCCACTCCATCAACACAGAGAAGCAGCAAAATGCAGAGACAAAGAAACATGTCACGAATGAAAGAAATGGAGGAAAGCAAACTACTGGACATAGAGTTCAAAACCACATTTATAAGGTTACTCAAGAATCTTCTAAAAACCACTGAGGAACTTAGTGAGACCTTCAAGGATCAATGAGAATGCCAAAAAATGGAAAAGGACCAGTCAGAAATTAAGCATACACTGTCTAAAATAAAGAATATACAGAAATTCAACAGTAGATCAAAGGACTCCAAGAATCAAACCAAAGATCTGAAATATGAGGAAACAAAAAACACCTAGCCAGAAAAACAAAAAGAAAAAAGAATCCAAAAATATGAAGATAGTGTAAGGAGCCTCTGGGACAACTTCAAGCATACCAACATCCGAATTTTTGGGGTGCCAGAAGAAGAGAGACAGCAAAATATTGAAAACCTATTAGAAGAAATAATGACAGAAAACTTTCCCTACCTGGTGAAAGAAATAGACTCACAAGTCCAGGAAGCACAGAGAACCCCAAACAAGAGGAATCCAAAGAGGACAACACCAAGACTATCATAATTAAAATGCCAAGGGCAAAAGACAAAGAGAGAATCTTGAAAGCAGCAAGAGAAAAACAGTTAGTTACCTACAAGGGAGTACCCATACGACTGTCAGCTGATTTCTTAACAGAAACTATGCAGGCCAGAAGGGAGTGGCAAGAAATATTCAAAGTGATGAACAGCAAGAACCTACAACCAAGATTACTCTACCCAGCAAAGCTATCATTCAGAGTTGAAGGTCAGATAAAGAGCTTCACAGACAAGAAAAAGCTAAAGGAGTTCATCACCACCAAACCATGATTATATGAAACGCTGAAGGGTATTCTTTAAGAAGAGGAAGAAGAAGAAAAAGTTAAAGATAAAAATTATGAACAACAAAATGATAACAAATACATACCTATCAACAAGTGAATCTAAAAATCAAGTGAATAAAAAAACTGAAGAACAGAATAAACTGATGAATATAATAGAATCAGGGACATAGAAAAGGAGTGATGGACAATTCTCAGCAGAAGCAGGTGTGAGGGGTGTGGGAAGAGATTGGACAAAAATCTTACTCCTATGGATGAAGACAGTGGCAGGGGGTAAGGGCATGGGGTGGGGTGGGGAATCAGGCAGAGGGGAGCTATGGGGGGGGGGGGAGAAAAACATCTGTAATAATCTGAACAATAAAGATGTATTTTTAAAAAACTTTTAAAAAATCATAACAATTAGATACAGCTGTACTCTGAAAAAACCCTGTAAAAGTAGCAAGATTTTAAGGGAAACAGAAATCAAGCTTTTGAATATATACTCTGAAAATGTGTGTCCCTCTGCTATTGAAGGGAGATGAGAATAATCAAATGACCACTTGAGTTTGAAACACTAATTAGAACTAATTAAATTTAGCACATTATACTATTACTTAGTTCATATTATGGAAAGACACTGTCATTTAGCCAAATCACTACATTTTAAAGAACTAATAGAAATATTTAAAATAAAAAATGAAGATTGGGCTGGCAATTCAAAGTCAAAGAATTTAAATGAGAAATAGCACTGAAGAAGGCAAGTGAGAAAGCATCTGTTACAAGGGCAGCTGAAAGGCAGACAAAACAACAGGATATGGCGGGTAGGATAAATTGAGAGAGACAAGTCTTGAGTAGTTTCCATGACTCATTGCTGAGCCACAGTAACCAGAGAAGTGCAGACTGCTTTCAAATGGATACAGGAAAGTGAATATGGCATGCAAGAAAAGGGACAACTAGAGTCAAGGACCAAGAGAGGATGAATGGGGTGATGTCAGAGAGATACCCTTTCTGACGAGACTTGTGAGAAATAGAGACACAGAGATTGTTTATAATACAAGGGTTAAGTCAAAGATGATGGGTGTACCTGACAATGACAGAAGAGCCCTTTTTACCATGTGTTTTGCTGTCCCAGGGGTTTAATCTGGTAGGAAGGATTCAAGCATACGTTTAAAATCAATCATGCATGTGACAGCCAACAATGTATTTCAAAAGATCCCTTGGAACAAATGTTTCACTTGCTAAGTATGAGTCACAGATAAAAAGATGCAGAAGCAAATGAAGTGGAAAAACATCACTTTATTAAATAAGTTTCTGTTTTTCTTTTCATCAATATCAAAGCTAGAATCAACCTCACACAATAGTAATTGTAGAGATGATGGAAAGAAAGTAAAAAATATATATATTGTCATTAAATTACTATTTCCATGGCAATAGAAATAGATCACATGCAATAAAGAATGGAAAGAAATGAATGAATAATGAATAAACACAATACATATTCTGTGAGAACTCAGAATTAAGCTGATGATTAAGAAGGTATACCAGAAAAACATCCAGTTGTCATTATATAAGAAATGACTGACATTCTTTGTTAGAATTTGCTAACATGTGAAATAAAATTTTCCCCAAGTTAGAATTCAAATTTAGAGGAAATGGCCCAGGAACCCTTTTGCCAGGCATAGTTATTATCACAAAAAAAGTAACTGAACTAATCTTAAAAAGATAACTTATATACTCTGATCCAATTAACTTACAAAAATGTCTAGCCCCTCTGTAAATATTTTGCATTTGTCACATTAAAATATATTTAAAAAGTCTTTATTCTAATGATGTCACTAGATAACATCAAAGGCAAAATTTACTTTGCTGGAAGCATAGTCACTCATCTTTATTGAGCACTTTTGAAGTATCAAGCATGGTAGTAAGTGCTTCTGTATGTCTTATAACAACACTGGGATGAAGGTATTTTAAATATCTCTATAAATGGAAAAAATGAGTCCCAGAAAGGTTAAGCAACTTTCTTTAGAACACAGTTGAGTGGCTGTGCAGGTCTTCTACAGCAGACTGTTCCACCCAAAAGCCTGAGTCTTGATCACTACTCTATATTACAGGGTTGCCTGCCTGCCCAGACAAATGGTCCCTCACCACTGCAGGCTCCAGCCAATGTGGGCTTCATCCATTAGTGTTGGTTGCACCTGGGATCTGTGTAGGAGGGTCACAGTTCTGGGTCACAACCAAGGCTCATCTCTTCACTCACGGTAGTGGTACTTGGCTGGGAACGGTGTCTTGTATCACCACACTGACTTCCAGGGTTGATTCTGCTGACATGACTGGCTTGGCCTGTGTACTCTTCTCCCACTCTTGTCTGTGGGCAGCCCTCCAGAGGCCAATTCTTGGGTTGTATATATTCATAGAGACCTTTCCAAATTCCTGATGCAAGTAATCACAGGGAAGTGACTGCTGAGGGCAGTTCTTGTCAAAGCATGCTCCTTAAAATAGCAACGCAGAAGCACCTGGAAGCTTCCCAGAAAGGCAGCTTCTCAGGCCCCACCCCAGACACACTATATCAGTATCTGTGGAATCTGCATTTTATTAACATCCCCAGCTGAGTTGTAAGCACATTAAAGTTGGAGAAACATCAACTTAGGGGACTTCCTATGGCCATCACTTCTCCTCACGTTTAGAATACCCAGGGGAGTCTTTCAGGACACCAGGACTCGAAGCCGCTCTCAGCTGCCTAGAGATTTCCCTGGTTAGAGAGCACAGGTGACAGCTGTAGTAGCCACACTTGAAAATGTCTCTTCTTCGCAGAATTGTAGATTGTAAAAAGTCTATGTTTTTCTTGGAGCCCTAGTTCTCGGATTCCCAATGAAGTCTGTGTCACAAAAGCTTCACCTGGGAGTGAGACCTGTCACATCGCTCAGTTCCTCCTTGACTTCGGTGTGCTTCGCTGCATAAAAGCACTCAATGCTGGGACTGAAAACCGCATAGAATTCAGTTCAATGTGAGATCACGGAAAAGCACTCAAAGCTGGGAGTGAAAACCACATAGAATCCAGTTCAATGTAAGATTGTGGAAATCATGACCGCTACGAGTGAAAGTTTAGTGACAGATTTGTATTAGAGAAACACCACTCCTGCCTCCCATTCCCCGCCCGCCCCCCCCCACCCCCTTTATTCCTGGATTCTCAGCAATCACCTTTCCCTGAATGTTTATTTAATAATCAAGAAATTAATTTTTATTGTCTAGAGCCAGAGTCTTATCCTGACAAATAGAAGTTTATAGTCTACTCGAAGGGATGCCATGGGTGTTTAAGTTATAGAAGGACAATACAATCATAACAAGAAGTTGCAAACAAAATCACCAATTTTTATTTTTGGTAATCCTTACCCCGGGATATTTTTCCATTGAAGGGAGGAGAAGAGACAGAGAGAGAGAAACATCAATGTGCGAAAAACATATCGATCAGTTGCCTCCTACACGTGCCCAACCGGCGCCAGGGATCAAGCCTGCAACCCAGGTATGTGCCCTTAACAGAATCCAACCTGTGACCCTTCAGTCCCAGGGCCAATGCTATAACCACTGAGAAAAATGAGCTAGGGCTAAAATACCAGTTATTTATATTACAGACTGGATGGAAGATCTATTAAAACAGAACCTGGTTACCTTATATATGATCAAGTCCCAGCAATCCATGATAAAATAAGAATACTATACTTGCATCTCAATCATCCAGAATCAGAGGTCTTCAATGCAAATTGCAAACAAATCAAGTAGTTGAAAATCTCAGTTTTTCAAAAGTGCTTTGTATAGATTCCCTTTAACTTTAAAATTAGCTGTCTTCCTAGTTTTCATCTTATACTAAAATTTATCCCCATCTGTCTCACTTCCTCCTTGTCTATCTATGTATCTGTTACCCTATCCTTGAAGTTTTTGCATCTCTCTCCTTGTGATCAAAACAACTTATTTTAGATCTGGCCAGAGTCTCCTCAGGTTCTCCTGGAATCTTAAATCAGAATTTAAATTCATTCTGCATCCTGGATAAAGCAAAAATGAGAGACTTGTAGAGACAGATATAACATGAAGGCAGATGCCAACCATAGGGGGTTAAGAAAAGTCAGATGTGGAGAGAGGCAAAATTCAGTAGAATAGAAATGAATCAACAAATACATGAGAAGCTAGACAGCCAGGCAAGGAAACTAATGATGCTATAAAAAGGACCAGAGGAGCCCAGCTGACATGGCTCAGTGGTTGAGCTTCAAACTATGAACCAGGAGGTCACCATCTGATTCCCAGTCAGGGCACATGCCCAGATTGCAGGCTCAAACCCCTGAGTGGAGAGTGCAGGGGGAAGTGGGTCAACAATTCTCTCTCATCATTGATGTTTCTACCTCTCTCTCCCTCCCTCTTCCTCATTGAAATAAATAAAATTATATTTTAAAAAAATGACCAGGGGATTTCACAACCTCTAGACCAGTGGTTCTCAACCTTTCTAATGACGTGACCCTTTAATACAGTTCTTCATGTTGTGGTGACCCCCAACCATAAAATTATTTTTGTTGCTACTTCATAACTGTAATTTTGCTACTGTTATGAATCATAATGTAAATATCTGTGTTTTCCGATGGTCTTAGGCAACTCTACTAGCAGTTCTCAACCCGTGGGTTGTGCCTAAGACCATCGGAAAACACCAATATTTACATTACGATTCACTAACAGTAGCAAAATTAGTTATGAAGTAGCAACAAAAATAATTTTATGGTTGGGGGTCACCACAACATGAAGAACTGTATTAAAGGGTCGCGGCATTAAAAAGGTTGAGAATCACTGACTAGACGAAAGACCCTTGACTAATCACTCTCTGGGTATCGGAAGTTTAATATTTGTATATACAGCCAACTTAGTCATTATATAAATTATATAGCACAATCACAGTTCAGTTGTCAGTGTAGTTGACTATTCCTGCAGTTATTGTTGTATCACAATTTGAATTAAATGTTTTTATTTTCTAATATCCTATTAACATCAGCAAAATTATTGCATGTACTGCATGTAACTTTTTAAAAAGTAAAAGTAAAGGAGTACTTTGTCAAGTGAGCAGTAGAGGATACACAGTCTATAATAGCGTTTTTAAAAGCATCTCCCTGTCTAAGGGAGGATCCAAACAGCAGCAGATTGTCAAGTGTGCAGCCAATCAGCTTGCTAATAAAAATTTACCATGCAAATACCCACTTTGGTCCTTATGGCTCTAAACATATTGATGTTTAACTCATATTTAAAAAATAAAACATGCAAGCAAACATAACTAAATACATGGTTTATGTGATAATATTTTTAAAAGAAAAAGATGTTAAACACAAAATTCAAAAGGAATTCAGTGAATTCCTTAAAAATTCCCGGAAGGAAAGCAGTGAAATTCAATACGGAAAAGCACAATGGTTTGGTGATGATCTAATTCTATTTTTCTCTACTTCTTAAATTGGGGAATGAATATTTATTTTATTACTAGCCATCATACCTTACTCATTATATGCCTTTATATGTATACTAGTAAAATAAGATATAATAAATATTTAAACAAATCACCTAAAAATGTTATTGTGCCCCCAAAGCCACAGAATGCCAATTCAGAAATGAAAATTAATGTTTGAAGACTAATTTGTGGGGATTAAAGGAAGCTTACACCTTGAGATATTTTTCTAATTGAGTTGAAAACAGAGAAGACATCACTCTGCCAGAGAAACAAAGGATACCTGCGCCTTCTGTTTCTTGGTTGCTAATGAATGTAAGAATGACAATTTTGCATTTTTCTAAAAATAATCCTAGCCAATGTTTCCCAGAGAAATGATACATTTTGCAGATAAGCCAAGATGGGTTTCAAAATTGAATAGTTTTCTTAATTACTAGAGTAACAAATATTTTAGTTTCAATAAATGTCTGTAAATGTCACTAGAGGGTTCAAGGTTCTACTATAATTTCTTTTAAATCTTTTGATTGTTAAAAGCTAAGTTCATGAGAACAATCAGAAAATAATAAAGATTTGTGGAAAAGAAGTTTTGCCAGTATATTTGAGTACCTTGGGATATGGATATACTGTAGATAGATGAAGATTGGGCACCACGAGGTAATAGTATAACTTGTGGAATGACCATGCCCTAAAAGTGCTGACTCATTGGTGAGTGGCGGGCCACAGGGCTCTTCTTAGCCTCAGGTGGTAATCTTTATCTGTGTAGCAGATTATATGAAAATGAAAAAAATGGCTAATAAAATGTAGGCTATAACCAATATCCCAATGTCCTTCACAAGTTAGAATAGTGAATCAGATACAACAAATAGAATTACAAGACGCATATGTAAAGTCTGACACTTAGTTTTTTTAAATATAGTAAGAAAGTATATGTGAAAAGAAAAGTTGCTACAAATGAAATTGATCTCTGTATTAATAGAAGTAAACGGTACAGATGAAGTGAGGAGATCATTCTCTACTCTGACTGGTCCATCTCCACTCAGGAAGTTTTGCACCTCATCTTAAAAGAGATGTTGAAGGAAACAGCCAGAATAATGAGTTGCCTTAAATCGATATCATATATGCAATAGTGTCTATCTAAACCAAAGAAGAGAAAGACATAGCAAGGAAAGAGATGATCAAGTTCAACACTATGTACAACAAGAATAAAGCAAGAAACTTTTGACAAGCTATTACTAAGGCATAGTAGGATCAGAGTTGTTGAGTGGGTGACATGAAGTATAAGTGTTGAAAAGAACTACAAAGCCTGCCTCTCCTCATCTCTTGATTAGTACATGGTCATTAGTACTCTCTTGATTAGTTCTCTCTCTCTCTCTCCCTGTCCATACAACAACAAATAATAAATAGTACCATAGTGCCATGCCAAGTGTTTGATATACTTTATGTCATTTAATCTTTCTTCCAATGAGGAAAATACTATTATTATTCCCACTTCTTTGATAAAGAAACTGAGGCTGAGAAGTCATGCAGCCAGCAGATGGTGAGGCTGACATTTAAACTAAAGCTGTGAAGCTGATTCTGGAACCCATGTTCTTAACTAATTAATCCAGTAATCCTCAATTCTGGCAAAATATTAGAATTATCTGGATTGCTATTTTAAAATAGCACTATTTGGCTCCCATCCTCTGAGATTCAGATACAATTGGTTTGGAGTGAGGCCCAGACATTAGTATAAAAAACAAATATTAAATAAACTCTCCTCAAGGTGACTGTAGTTTGTGGCCTATCGTACCACGCTATTCTGTTTCTTCCAGCATTTCTGTGTTAGAAATAATAGCATAAATCAATGCCAGCGGAGACAAAATTGGCTTTCCACTACTCCTCACGTCTAATTCACCTCAGAAAGCAGCAATGTGGCTCCCACACTCACCATCCACTCAGTCTACACATGCTAACACTCCCAATTAACTTCTACGGGACAAATCCACAGTCCTTTAAGCACTATCTTCCTGCATCATTTGACACTATGCTTGGCGCATCATGCATGAAACTGTGCCTCTTCCCATTTTGTAAAATAGGCTATCTATCTAACTGTCCCATGGGGTTCCTTCTGTGGTTCATCCCTATAATGTTTTTATTTCCTTCAGTTCCATCTTCACTCAGTGTTTCTCATTGAGCATATTTGAATTCCTGCCGTTATATCACCCCTGTAAGAAAACCAAACTATCTCTGCCTCCAACCCAGTCTCTCTCCTGGGCTTAAGGTCCACACATTCAGCTGCATATTCCGAATGTCTCCACCTGCTTCATGGCAGACCTTGGGGGAGTTATGGCCCTGGAGCCTGGAGTCTTATTTTATGCAGGGCCTATTGTTTTACGCATTGTGTAGGGGCAGGGTGGTCACTTACTGCTCAGCTCCTGAGAATGAAGTAACCATCATGCCTTCCACAACCACCTCTTTAGCCTCTGTGGGAATTGTATGAATGATGGCAAGGAAAGCTTACTAAGAACATTATTTTGATACAATGTTAAGGAAACAGAAATTAGGAGAAGTGCATTTTGTTAGGTCCCTTTACCTATTTCCAGTTCTCCTATATACAGTTATTCTACCTGGACTCAAGCCAAAGGAGAAATTACTAACACTCATAGTTGATTTGCCACTTCTCAATTTCTTTATTTTGACTCTTTGTACTATTCTTTCTATAACTGGAATTAATATATTAAAGTTTTCATTCTCTGTTTCACTTCAAATATTTAAGTAAAGCAATATCATTTTTTCCCAGTTATTTAATTATATGTAGTTGATCTATTTTCCTGCTTTCCCCCCTCATTTCTGAGACCACATTTGTTAAAACATGGTGCCCTCAATAAAGATGAACTGTTAATTATATATATTTGTTTTTTATAATGTTCAGTAATTTTACCCTGTAAGGTAATAATAATCTGAGAAAAAAAGCATTTTATTATTAGTTATTTTAAGATTTTATAGCATTATTCTTAACAATCATGATACTGGCAATATTAGTGACAATAACAGATAAGTTATTTTCTTTAATAAAATTATTTATAATTTATAGCACCTACTGTTACAGTGTCCATCTTAAATTTTTATCTCTAACATATCAGAACAAAAAATATTATAGCATCCCATTCTTTATTTTACTAATGTTACAAATGAGTAATAACTTAAAGATATAAATTAAGCACATGTTTTAATAATTGAAGTCCAAATTTATATGAATTGCAAGCTCATATTAAAAGATAATCATCTGGGTGGGTGCACTATTTCATTTGTAATAAGGTACAAGTGCTTTGTGAATTATATAAAGACAAAATTCCAATTTGCAAATGTAGTAATTCCATTACTGAATACATTAATTTTGTCATAGTAAAATTATCTCCCCAGTGTTAAATCTTTAAATCAATTTCGGTAATGATATCCTTTTGCTTACAAGTAACATGCATACTCGGCATGCTGGATACAAAAGCATTCAAGGTATTCTCCCTTTCTGCGTGATTCATTTAATATGTTGAAAGAAAAAAAACAAAAAAACAAGAACACATCATTTTCACTGCGATCCAAGTAAGGTTTGCTGAAACTTGCCTATGAACACAAAAATTCTCCAAGATATTTAAATTCCCATTTCAAGCATATCTCTAAACTGAAAAGTTTAGTTAAGATAATTTTTAGTCTAATTTGTGATATAAAATTTGAATCAAGAGCTGGAATCTACCGCCTTTTTCAATACAAAATTTTAAATAGATCATTAATAGAGAGAAACAGTTTTCATGGGTAGTGCACCATCAGGAATGTTCATGATATTCAACTAGGTGTGAAATGGGTGAATTAAGGTCGGATTTCACTTTGTAAAAGCACTATCTCATCAGTAAAACAAAAAAACTTGATGAGAAATGTGACCAGTTGATGTATTTCTGAGTAGTAACCTTAGGAAGAATTGCATCTTTGGTCAATTTCAGAAATCAGTCATTTGACCAACACGCACCTGGCCTCTATGACCCACATACATTTGTATCAACTACTAGGCAGTCTGCCAGGCATTTTTTTTCCTGCAGTCTGTGGGCCAGAGAAATTCAAATTGAGACAGAAACGCTGCCAGCACAATTTCCCTTTTTAGGTATCTATCTAGGAATACTCAGCCAAAACTAACAGTCTCCCATGTCCATCCCCCATCTCACATTTCCCAAGCACTGCAATCTGAATTTATTAACAGTGGAGAATTCCTATTTTGATATCAAATCCTAGAATTACAAACAGAACTTAAAAAACCTAAATCAATGGAATTTTAAGGGTAGAGACCAGGATTTTCCATGCATATAAGTTAGGATTTTGCAGTCATGTACCAAGGACATAGAATGTCAACAGACAAAACTCTGCTCTAACCATAAGATATAAGGAGGGATATGCTCCTAAATTATGAAATCAAATAGTAGGATAGCTAAAGTCATCTTAAAAAAAAAAAAACACTGAAAAAAACTGACATGGTAAGTGCTCTGAACTCAGTCTTTGCAGATTCCTTCCAGATAAGGCCCCACCCTGAGTGCTTCCTTCTAGAAGTTAGTCCCAGGTGTGTCTGGGTTTCTTGACATGCTTTCCAGCACATCTCTTGCCAATGAGATAGTGCAATATAGTGGCTAAGATCATGAATGAACTTTGGAGTTGTCATGGATTTGAATCCATCTTGTACCACCTACTAGCCAAGTGACCTTAGGAAGTTTATTTAATCTTTACTAAACTTTGTATTTTTCCAGATATAAAATGGAAATAAAAATACCTGTGAGAGTTATTAACAGAATCAATTGGGATATCCTGTGCAAAGAAGTTAGCACTATGCCTTGCCTTTAATAAATACTCAAATGGCAGCCAGAGTGCAAGCATTTTTATATCCTTTGATTTTTATACTCATTAGAAAGTGACAAAGTTGGGAAGGAAGACATTAATCCTTCTTCCTTAATGTCCTAAGTTATAGCTCCATTTCTTACAGTTTTGAGCATCTTTCTTAATTTTCTAATAATCATAGTAAAGGTTATTTTTAATAACCAATTATACAGTCTTACATGTTCAAAAATTTGTCTGAGTGTGCTTCTTTCGCTTCTCCTCATTTCCCTCAGACATTTTTTTCTGTGGAATAAAGACACTGGTCAAGGGCAAGCTCTAAATCCCACCTCACCTGTAAAAGTTTGTCTAACCCTTTCAGAAGAATTACTAGCTTCCTCCCCTTCATTCCCACAAAGAGCATAGTCTTTTGGGTTAGTTTTCTATATATCTCTTTCCCTTGATAGCATGTAAGCTCCTTGAGAGCAGACTATGACTTACTTGACCCTATTGAACTTAATAGTGTGAAAACAGCTTTAAAATACATACTTAGGAAAAAGAAATACTAAGAATCATTCCGGCCAGCAATGTCGTTTGGCATTTGGAAAGCCACTAGGGATGGAAAAGTACAACCAGACATTCTGTTCGATTTTCTATAGTAAATGCCACAGTGAAAAGTGACTAGACATTTGAGAGTCCCCTAGAGTGTCACATTTTGAAGCAGAAGCTTTTGAGTGCTGTTTCAAGATCCATATCCGCTCTTGATATTCAGACTATGCACAGCAGAACATGAAATATCAGTAAATGAATTTTTAATTCTTTGCCTTTTTCTGTTTTCTCCTAAAAATAAGAGCATATATCTTTAGTAGTTAAAGATATTAACTACTCAAGACTTCAACAATAATAATAATGTGGCTTTGTTCCACTTCGAAAATTCTCTTTACAGATATGTTAATTCAAAATGTAGCTTATATTTCTAAAATACCATTACTGATAGCAATTTAAGTGTTAATTCACACTGGCTGAGTATGTCAAAATACCACAAACTTTATCTTTGGTAAAACTTGTTATTTAAAAATTATTGGTGATCTTGACACTTAATCAAATACAGATTTTATTTAGATAAATAGGATTTTTTTAAGAATGTTGAGAAAATAACATTTAATATAACAAATCAAATAACTGTCACAAAAATGTATATCTCATCTCCTGAGATTTAGAAGGAAAATACCATTCTACTCTCAAATTCAGCTACTTATCAATGCATAAAAAATAATCAGACTAATAGAAAAGGTTAATAGTTGAAAAAATTGAAGTTAGTAGGAAAATTCCTTAAATAATATAATCTTATAAAAAATAAATAGATAATCTGAATATGGCTACACCTGTTAAAGAAATTAAATCAATAATAACCTTCCAAAACAGAAAGCACTAGACCCACATGGATTGAATTCCATTGGTAAATTCTACCAAACATTTCAGAAAGAAATTATGCCAATTTTCTATAACCTCTTCCAAAAGATTGAGGTAGAGGGGATACTTCTTAATTAATTCCATAAGGCAAGCATTACCCTAATACCAAAACCAGAAAAGGTATTACAAAAAAAGGAAAACTACAGACCAATCTCTCTCATCACCACAGATGTAAAAATCTTCAATTAAACATTAGAAAATCAAATACAACAATATATAAAAAGAATGATACACCACGGCCAAGTAAGATTTATTCCAAATATGCAAGGCTCATTCAACATTTCAAAATCAATTAATGTAACCTATCATCAACAGGCTAAAGAAGAAATATTACATATTAAAAGATGCAGGAAGAAAATTGACAATATTTAATACCCACTTACGATTTTTAAAAAAGAAACTCTTGGCAAATTTGGAATAGAGAGGAACTTCTTCAATTTGATAAAGAATATCTACAAAGTCTCTGCAGCTGACATCATCTTTAATGGTAAGAAACTCGAAGCTTTTCCACCAGGATCAGGAACAAAGGCAAGGTTGTCCTCTCTCATCACTGCTTTCCAACATCGTACCAGGTGTCCTATCTAGTATAGTCAGACAAGAAAAAGACATTAAAGTTACAGATTGGGAAGGAATAAATAAAACTGTTTTTGTTTGCAGATGACATGATTATGCAAAACCTGAATCAACAACATCATAAGTCCTAAACCTAATAAGCAATTACAGGAAGGTTGCAGGATACAAAGTTAATATAAAAAGGTAATCACTTCCCTATATACTGGCAATGAACAAGAGAAATTTGAAATTAAAAACATACCACCATTCATTTTCAATGTTTATCAAAGGTCTTTTATGGTGAAGAAAGTAAATGTATGAAATAAATGTGCAATACTTATGAGTAATGTTGGCTCTGAACAAATTTGAAAACTTGACACAAATTTTAGATCAACTGAAAATAAGCATGACTTTTGAAATCTCTGAATGCCTTGGTTCTCGGTATTATCTTTATTGAATTTGTTTATTAAAATAGGTAATTATAAGACTTTTTTGATAGTGTTAGGTAATTTTTTAGCATGGGTAGGTGGGAGTGTTGCTTGTATGTAACCATACAGTTGACATATATTTTTGTCTTTATCATCTTAGTAGTTTCAACTTACTGCCTATGAGAAGATAATGTATTTACAGCTATTGTTACAAGTTTATAATGTATTTTTCTATCTTGTTTTATATGTCTGTTATATAACATTTAAAAATAACTTTTTTCTTGATTGAAAAAATGATACAAAATCCACAATTTTGATCATTAAAAATTGCCAGTTGTTTTGCAGTATTATAGCATATTGGGTGTTTTGTATTTCTTCAACTTTTTAGTTAGCTAATGAATGAATACATTGGATACTTTGGGATTTTAGTTGGGAATTCATATAGCTTGCATTGTAATACTTTGGTTCTTTGCTATTGCTATTTCCCCATAGCATTATTTTAATAAATGTTATAACATCAAGAAAACACC
The DNA here is from genome assembly GCA_026230045.1 of Corynorhinus townsendii. NCBI lineage: Eukaryota > Metazoa > Chordata > Mammalia > Chiroptera > Vespertilionidae > Corynorhinus > Corynorhinus townsendii. Next base: position 66,866,897 of record JAPDVU010000004.1, on the reverse strand, counting down.
ACACACATTACCATTTACATTAACACTTTTTAAAAAGTAGGTATAATTTTAATAAAATATGTTCAAGATCTATATGATGCAAACAAAAAAGTTTGGATGAAAGATATCAAGAAAGAACTAAGTAAATGGAGAGATAGTCCATGTTTATGGATATAAAGTAATAGTGTCAAGATGTCATTTCTTCTCAACTTGATCTGTAGATTAATCACAATCCCAATCAAAATCCCAGCAAGTTATTTTGTGGATATTGAAAAACTGCTTCTATTATATGTGGAGGCAAAAGACACACATAGCCAATTCAATATTGAAGGAAAACAAAGTCAGAGACCTGACACTACCCAACTTGAAGATTTATTATAAAGCTACAATAATCAAGACAGTGTGATATTGGTAAAAAATAAAAATGAGAAATAGAGCAATGGAACCAATTATAGACCTCAGAAAGAGACCCCCATAAATATAGTAAATTGATCTTTGACAAAGGATTAAAGGAAATACAATGAAACAAAGATAATCTTTTCAACAAATGTATACTGGAACAACTGGACATCCATATGCAAAACTGTCAAACCTCAGAGGGAAGGCAGGGGAGGGTGGGAGAAGGGTAAGAGTTCAACCAAAGGACTTGTATCCATGTATATGAGCGTGACCAACGGACACAGAAAATAGGGGGTGGGGGCACAATGTGGTGGGGTGGGGGCGGGGGCAGGAGCAGGCAGGGAGAGGTCAATGAGACATATGTAAAGGAGACATATGTAAAACTTTTAACAATAAAGAATTTTTTTAAATGATTTGGACACAGACCTACACCTTTCACAAAAATTAACTCAAAATGAATCTAGATCTAAATGTAAAACAATAAAATTCCTACGAGAGAACATAAGGAGAAAATCTAGATGACATTGAGAATGGTGGTGACTATTTAGACAAAGCACCATAGCACAATCCATGGGAGAAAGATCTGATAAGTTGAACTTCATTAAATATCAAGCCAAGTAAAAACCAAGACTGCCTTCAGTAGGTAAATAAACTGGATAAATAAACTATAGTACATCCAGACAATGGAATATTATCTAGCAATAAGAAGAAATGAGTCATCAAACCATGAAAAGAAATGAAGGAAACTTAAGTGCATATTACTAAGAGAAAGAAGTCAACCTGAAAGGCTACATACTGTATGATTCCAACTATATCACATTCTGGAAAAGGCAAAACTGTGGAGAGACTAAAAGGTTCATGATTTCCAGGAGTTGCAGGGGAAGGGAGGAATGAATAAGTAGAGCCCAGACAAAGTTTAGGGCAGTGGCATAACCCTATCTAATAAAGAGGGAATATGCAGATTGACCATCATGCCGTCACAAAGATGGTGGTGCCCATAGCCACAAGATGGCGACTCCCAGTCCCCTCAGCCCCACTGGAGTTCCCCAGTCCTTTCAGCCCAGTCAGGGGGACAGCAGGCACACAGTGCAGCCAGACCTGCCCTCAGCCCCCCAGGCACCCAGAGCCAACCCAAAGTGCAGACAAGCCTCAGATGGCGGCTGCCCAGCCCCCCCGGGCCACCCAAGGCTTAGGTAACCAGGGCTGGCTGAGGCTTGCGCTGCCAGCAGTGGTAGCAGCAGAGTGTGAGGGGGTGTCTCCTTCCCCTGATTGCCAGGTCGCCTCCCGCCCCTGAGGGCTCCCGGACTGAAATTTCATGCACCAGGCCTTTAGTTCTGTATAATACTACAATGGCAGATATATGCCATTATATATTTGTCAAAACCCATAGAAAGAACAACACAAAATGTGAACAAAACCTATACTATGGACTGTCAGTAATCATGAGGTTAATGCAGGTTATCTATAATAATGAAAGTGTAACATGCTAATCAGACTGGATGTCTTCCAGACGTCATTCCAAACGTCTTTCCTGATGAAGCCAGGGCCAGAGGGAAGGCAGCCCAGGTCCCAGGTGCCTGCGGGCAGCTGGAGGAGGGAAGCAGCCCGGGTCCCAGGTGCAGGAGGGAAGCCGGTGCCAGCAGCCAGGGGAAGGAAGGCCTATTCTTGCACGAATTTTCATGCATTGGGCCTCTAGTTGAATATAACAAGTATACCACTAAGGTTCAGGATGTCAATAGTGAGGGAGGTTCTGTGGGTGGGGGCAGAAGCTATATGGGAACTCTCTGTACATTTGCTCATTTTTCTATACCCTAAAATTGGTCTAGAAAATAGTTTATTAGTTTAAAAATCTTCAAGTAACGATATTTATTCTGTGTAGACCAGAGCTTAAAACTACTTATCATATAAAATGGGAATTTTTTTCATGTTCCTCTTCCTCTAGATAATGAGCAGACTTTGTTATTATTCGTGGACTACTGACAACTGCAAAATTGCTCTCTAAAGTTACATATCTCCAAATCCAAAAATAATTTTTAATTTATGATATATTGCCAGAACCACAACAGGAACTCATTGATCTATGAATGTTTCATGTACCTTAAACATTGAAAATGTCACCACTGTGTGCTAAAGTTACAAAACCAGAAGATGCACCATGAACAGATGGTCCGCGTCAGCCTCCCAGCACCCAAGGACCACGGAACACCGCTCTCCTTTAACACACTCATCAAACAGCATGTGCCAGGGACTTCCTCTTTTGACTTCCTAATACTTTTGGGAACTTCTCAAAAGTTAGATTCTAGCGTAATAATAAAAACAAACATATAAATATCTTAAACTTTTTCTTACGTTTAAAAATACATCTACCTGAACAGTATTATGCTAAACAAAATAAGCCAGTCAGAGAAAGACAAATATCATATAATCTCACTTATATATGGAATCTAATGAACAAAATAAAGTGATGAATAAAATAGAACCAGAGGCATGGATACATGGAACAGACTGAGGAATCTCCGAAGGAAGAGGGGAAGGGAGAGGGAAAAGATTAACCAAAGAATGCATATGCATTGTAGGGATAGGCCACGGACACAGACAGTAATGCGCTGAAGGCCTGGGGCTGGGCAGGAATTGGGTGGATGGGGGTAATAGTGGTGAAAAAAAGGACACAGAAAATAGGGGGTGGGGGCACAATGTGGTGGGGGGGCGGGGGCGGGAGCAGGCAGGGAGAGGTCAATGAGACATCCACAATACTCTCAACAATAAAGATAGATAAAAATACATCTAAAATTATTAACTTTCTTTATAAAACACTTTTTAACATCTCTAGAAACACTAATATTCAATAGAACAGGATTTGGAAAATTCTGCACTAGGTGATTAAGCCCCTTCAGAATAAAGGAGAAATATTCTATTGTAAGGCCCTAAGTAAAAAGGCAGCGTATTATTTCATCCTGGCACACATTGACAGGATGTTAACAGAAGTTTGCTAAGCCACAGTGTCATTTCTATTGTTAAGAGACACTGCTGGGAAGAGGACATATTATATTTCTCCCAAAGCCATCAGTCTCCCGATCTACATATGCATGCTGGCATGTTAGGGCTGGCAGAAGTTGTTATAACCTGTTCTTGAAGATGGGAAACCTTCAAGTAATCATGACTATTGAAAGCACAAGTCAGTACTCTGTTTGTGTTATAATTTGATATATGGGGCTCTCAGGATCTCTAACCTCATCAACCATGATTTCCCTCTTCCCTCTATACTTTATTTGGAGGGAATATTTTCCTCATAAAGAAATGAGACAGAAATGATGCTTATTATCTCTATGCATATATCTGCAGCAGGTGTCATACTATTTATTCTCATCTGCATTGTATGTAGAATTGATTTAATTAGACAACTCAATTAGTAAAAGCACACAAAAAGTCACAAAAAAATTTACAACTATTAGTTTAAAAAGGTATGCATGGCAGAGGCCAAGTAGAATAACAGAGTATTGTAACCACAAATCATTCATGGAGACAATATCATTGTGTGGTGCAGGTTCACTAAAATGTTCTATCCATATCACCTAATGAATTTATTTTCTTTAAATAAAGGTTCAATTACTGAAAGAGGACTAAAAATCTATTTTTCCTTTGTATAGCAAATGCATATCAAGACTCATAGCACCTTAGGATTCTGACATAAATATATGCAATTGATGGGAAAAACTTTATATGAAAGTTACTTGTGGACCCAAAAAATGATGTAATTTGCACTGTGGATACAAAAGAAAGTAATCTATAGTAGATGTTATTTTTAAAAAGCAAAATGCTAACTCAAAAATTTGCTTGAATTTTATTTTTTCCATAATAGACATTAGCCTTGTTCAGTTTTTATCCATGGTTTAGTCACATATTATTGGATAACAAAAGATATTGTAACTTAACAATCCAATCCTGCAGCAAATATTAGTTTGCTAAAGAAAAGCACACAGCAGAGAATAAGAGCAGAACTGCAATAAAACCATCTCCAACACTGCTTCAGTGGAATGCAGAGAAGGCAGGCCCAAAGTCAAAGCATGGACCGCACGCTGCGGAAACACTCAGGTATTTGCTTTGCCGTCGATTGTATAAATCATATTTTTTCCTGGAATATAAAAATTACACACATTGTATTATGTTTCCAAAGTTAAAACAAATTAATGTGTTTCATCTGAGAATTTTAAAATAATGGTTGTGATAGCTCATATTTCAGAAATAGCACAAAATTCTAATTCTTGAAGAGGCTTAACATGGTATTATCTCTATGTTTGTTTTGAATAAGTTCTTCTAAATGAAGAGGACATTGTATGAAACTTGCAATTTCTATTGTGTCTTGAGAAGGCTGGATTCAGTTAGTTACTATATCTCATTTTTCAGACAATTTTCTGACCCCGAAGAAGCAATTAAGGAAGACCTCTTCCTGGCTGCTTTGCTGAATGTTCTTAGTGCCATCTGCTGCATGCTTCCGGCTACTGTAAAGGGAACTACTCCAGTTAATTTGAGTTTATGAACCTGGAAAGAGCTGGCCTCATATTTTTTTATTTGTAATCCAAGTGTAGAAAGAAAAAACACTATAATAGCATTTTCACATAGAAAATGCTTTTGAAACTATCTAGAAAAGGTGAATAATAATAATTAGCTTTGTGATTCTTACTCAAAAAATATTTCTTTAATGTGCTCTATTTCTTCTATTTAAAAGTCTGTGTGTAATAATTCCCTCTGATACTTATCAGTAGCAATGGCTTCAGCTCTTCTAAAGTGAAGCTATTGTTATCTTTCTGCTTGCTCCTTAAAAATGAACACATTTATTGTATTTGGAAACAGCAAAAATAATTTAATGACACTAATAATAAAGTTTATTGGAGGACATTCATATTTTTAACTAACGGGTGTGTTTTTGAGCTAAAAAAGTAAATAGAAAGTCATTAAAAATTAGGTAAGCCCATTATTCTGAAGAGTATTTCCAAAGATGCATGTTGGTAGTTAAACTACTACCTAAGTGGAAAAAAATATCTGCTTGTGATTATATAATTTTGTGGCACAAAAAAAGTTGATGTTCACCCAAGTATTTAACCCTCTGACTCCTTAACCAGCAACACCATTTGGAAACATGATCTGTAACTTTTGATACTTTATTTCTTTACTTAGGTTATCCTTTTCTTATATAAATTTAATTACTGTAAGATCTGGTGTGTGTTAGGGTAGCTACCAGTTAAGATCAAGTTCTTGTGTCTATCCTGGTTCTAGTTTGTTCCCTTTTTTTAATTCTGAAGGTCAAGAGTGTCCTTAAAGTTCAAGCAAGTGTGATGCCTACTATTTAATGGATGCCCTTCCAGATTTCAGCTCACCTGGTTGGTCATTCTTCAGATCACTTGCAAAGGGCTAAGTAAGTACCAAATTTCAAATAGATTTTCACTCTTGCAGTAGCAAGAATAATGAAACATGCTCTGTAGAGATAATTACAAAATTTAATTCATAACAGTCAAGTTTATTACCTAAATATATGGGTATAAAATACCCAAAGAGGACTGCCACTGTATTTATCTCTTAAGTATTTACTAGCAACAGTTATCTCTCTATATAAAAGCCAAGTGACTGCAACACCAGAATGACTGGAACAACCAGAGCAACAGGTTGTTTTGATCCGCATTGCGGCCCCGATCGCCCACCCCACAACTCTGATCAGGGCAGGGCCAGTGGGCAACGTCCCACATCCCCTCCCCCCTGCAGTCCCAGCCCCTATCAGCCCCAATCAGGGTGGGCAGGCTGGGTCCCACCTGTGCATGAATTTGTGCACCAGGCCTCTAGTACTGTAATAATCCCTTGTGCTAGTTTTCCTTTTTGTACCAGAGAATTATATCTTTGTTTCACCTTGTCTACAGACCATGCCTTGTCTGGCAGATAATTAATTCAGGAATCCTATTCCCTGTAGTGTTTTAAGGTTATAGCCTCCTAAAAGTACACAAACCACTTCCTCAATATGGGAAATGAATTAGATGATGTGATAATGCAAAAGGTGTTTAATTATTTATAAAACAAATCACAGTTACAAAGTGATAAAGAAATTAGAAGCATTAGAGTAAAAGGTTGCAAGGACAAATGATCAAAGGCCCTTCAAGCTAATAACAAATATATTGTGAAGATACTGAGATTGTTAGGACTCCTGGGAGGAAATGTCAGCAATTATTCTAAAAGCCTGTTGACTAGAGTTGATAAAAATCTTCCCTAAATACTATGAAAATAAACTAATATTTAGATTTTCTCATTTAATTACTAAGAATAAGTGTTATTTTGTGTACAACAGAGACATAATTTCACCTTGTTTAATGCAAGCCCATGTGTACGCCTATAAATTCTTGTCACTTATACCCTACACTGATTAGAAAAAGAACACTTCTTTTCCTAAATGCCTATTTCTTTCTAAGATCCCTTTTATTGGGGGGGGGGGGTATCCTAGTTACTTTTAATTTTTATTTTAAAAATTACTCTTACAATCAGAAGACATAATTCTAATTCTTCATTATAAAAATTGCAAACACTTCAGAAAAATACAAAGTAGAAAATGAAGGTCTTCTCTAACTCCTCCTTAGATCACTACTGGTTTTGTGTTACACATTCTTCTACTGTCCAACCATATCATACCATACCATTGCTCTTTAGTTTTGTTCAGAGCTTAAAATCACATATTACTCATTGTTTTTAGGAGTGTGTGGATGGTCATGATGTTACCTGATATGTTATAACTTCATTTGTGTTTTTTTAAAATTTCTTTATTGATTAAGGTGTTACATATGTGTCCTTCTTCCCCCATTATCCCCCCACACTCCCCACTCATGCCCTCACCCCCCTGTTGTCTGTGTCCATTGGTTAGGCCCATATGAATGCATACAAGTCCTTTGGTTGATCTCTCCCCCTTAACCCCACTCTCCCCTACCTTCCCTCCGAGGTTTGATGGTCTGATCGATGTTTCTTTGTCTCTGGTACTGTTTTTGTTCATCAGTTTATGTTGTTCATTATATTCCACAAATGAGTGAGATCATGTGATACTGATCTTTCTCTGACTGGCTTATTTCACTTAGCATAATGCTCTCCATCTCCATCCATGTTATTGCAAATGGTAGGAATTCCTTCTTTTTTAGCACAGCATAGTATTCCATTGTGTAGATGTACCACAGTGTTTTAATCCACTCATCTGTTGATGGTCACTTAGGCTGTTTCCAAATCTTAGCTATGGTGAATTGTGCTGCTATGAACATAGGGGTGCATATATCCTTTCTGATTGATGTTTCTAGCCTCTTGGGATATATTCCTAGAAGTGGGATTGCTGGGTCAAATGGGAGTTCCATTTTTAGTTTTTTGAGGAAACTCCACAGTGGCTGCACCAGTCTGCATTCCCACCAGCAGTGCACCAGGGTTCCTTTTTCTCCGCATCCTCGCCAACATTTGTCATTTATTGATTTGTTGATGATAGCCATTCTGACAGGTGTGAGATGGTACCACATTGTCATTTTGATTTGCATCTCTCGGATAATTAGTGACTTTAAGAATGTTTTCATATGTCTCTTGGCCTTCCTTCTGTCTTCTTTTGAAAAGTTTCTATTTAGGTTCATTGCCCATTTCTTGATTGGATTGTTTATCTTCCTTTTGTTGAGTTGTATGAGTTCCCTGTAAATGTTGGAGGTTAAACCCTTATCAGTGATAACATTGGCAAATATGTTCTTCCATGTAGTGGTCTTTCTTGTTGTTTTGTTGACGGTTTCTTTTGCTATGTAAAAGCTTTTTATTTTAATGTAGTCCCATTTGTTATTTTCTCTTTAGTTTCCATTGCCCTAGGAGCAGTATCAGTAAAGAAGTTCTTTTGGCATATGTCTGAGATTTTGCTGCCTGTGGATTCCTCTAGTATTTTTATGGTTTCCCATCTTATATTTAAGTCCTTTATCCATTTTGAGTTTATTTTTGTGTATGATGTAAGTTGGTGGTCTAGTTTCATTTTTTTGCTAAGATCCCTTTTTTTAGGACTGGCAAATAAAAACATGACAAAGCTATTGTACTGTTTTTGTCCTAGATATTCCTTTGCCGTGTTGCAGCCAGTATCCATGTTTTTATGCGCTCCTGATGACTCTTAGATTCAAGTAATCTGATGATAAACCCATTCTCTCTACACTACAGCACTTTGATGACTTTCCTTTCAGGGGATATTTTACATTGCATGAAACAACCATATGGGCAGAATAATACTTCAAAATACCTGGATGTGTACAGTCAACCTCACCGTAGCTGTGTTGGGCCAGGCCTGCGTGTTGATTACAGTTGGAAAATGTGTGCTGCATACACCATTCATTCAATCCTTTATTTAAAAAATATTTTATTGATTTCAGAAAGGAAGGGAGAGGGAGAGAAAGATAGAAACATCAGTGATGGGAGAGAATCATTGACTCGCTGCCTCTTGCAAACCCCACACCAGGGATCGAGCTGGCAACCCGGGCATGTGCCCTGACTGGGGATCGAACTGTGACCTCCTGGTTCACAGATCAACACTCAATCACTGAGCCACGCCAGCTGGGTTCATTCAATATTTTTACTTGACATTATTTAACCCATAACTACTCAAAAAAAGTAGTAGTGAAACTGCTGTTTTAACCCAAGTCCATTTGGCTCCAAGATATAGTCCATTTTCAGAAAACTACACCTACAAATACCAAGAGAGCTCCATAAAAATCAGGATCAGGCCGAACACATCTTACAGGTTCTGCTAGTGATCTTAGCCTATTTTGTTCACACTTAATTAAAAGTCTAAAAACCAGTATTTAGATGATTTTTCCACCTTCTGGTTGATTTAATTCTTTAAAACCATCCCTCAACTCAGGCACCTGCTTTCTCTCCTGGCACATTTAACATCTAGTGTAAATCATTATTTTTAAATATTTTCTGTTATCCTTGTGTAGGTTCCATTTTAACACTTAGTGCAGTCTTTCCTGCTCCTTCATTCACCATCCTTTTTGGACTAACCCACATCCCACATCCCCCACCTTTCCAATTCTTCTCTCATATTTCTTTTCTACCTTTCAGAAAAGGGACTTCTTAAAACATTTCCGAGAAGATAGAAAGGTCCCGAAATAAATTCAGTAAAATGAGTGGTGAATATAAGATAACATTTGCAGAAACTGGTTGGGGTGATAATACAGAAAAGGAATTTGGGATTTGCTGTGATGGGAGAATGGAGTTGGGCATTTCTAGGTAATGAGGACAAACCGAAAAGCCTATTGAAAACCAACATACTAGTATACAGAAACAAATTGCTTCTGAGAGCCCTTTTTGGTGTTTTATCAAGCATGGAATGTCCAAATCTAGCAGGAGAAATGTGAAAAGGCACCCCTGAGGCCATCTTGGATTTATCTTTGTTCTAAGCTTAACAATTAAACTGCAGTTCCATTCCCTAACAAGCGCATACCCCTGAGTATTTACAGGAATGAGACTAGCGAACAGGAGACAGGTAAGTAATCTCATTTCTTTGTGAGTTTGCAGCAGGGTAAACATTCTCTGCCCACTGAATGAATTTAAAAAACTCACATGCCTTGGATGAGCATGTCTGCATATTTTCTTCACCTATTTATTGCACCAAATATTACTTTAGGATGGTATCATTGCTTTGATTTCCTTCATCCTTCATTTTTCTGATTGCAATATTCACTATATTTTGCCGAGTAAATTGGAACAGATTAATTTTCATAAGAAGTAATATGTATAGTGCCTAGCCAGTGTGGGTCAGTGGTTGAGCATCCATCTATGAACCAGGAGGTCACAGTTCAATTCCCAGTCCAGGTATATGCCCAGGTTGTGGGCTCAATCTCCAGGAGAGAGTATGCAGGAGGCAGCTGATCGATGATTATCTCCAATGATTGATGTTTCTATCTCTCCTCTCTTTACCCCTCTGAAATCAATAAAAGTATATATATATATTTTTTTAAAAAAAAGAAGTAGTATAGTGAAGGAAAATATTCTTTCTGCTTTGTTACATGATAGCACTATACAGTCTCATATAACTACTTAAAGTTTAGTATTAAAAAGACACCTGTAACCAGCCTATTAAAATTATTAATTAAAGTGCCTAAAAGTATACGGAATGCTTCCAGATGAAAATGACTATGAAAGTCAGCATTTCCCCACCTCTCATACTGGAAAACATAGAAAAAACACAAAAATCTGAAATCTACATTTTTAATGAAACTAGGAGAAAGCTATATTCCAGACACAAAATACATGTAAGGCTGCAAAAAATAATAATAATATATTTTTTTTATTTTTAAAGTAGTGCCTGGGAGTTCTAGTTCTTCTACATCCTCACCAACACTTGGTATGATCAGTGTTTTTAATGGTAGGCATTTGAATGGTGTGGTTGTTTTTGGTTGAGAATTTAATTTGTATTTACCTAATGACCAGTGATGTTGAGAACCTTTGCATGTGTTTATTTTCCATCTGGATATCTTTGGTGATGTGTCTATTGAAAGATTCTGCCGATTTTAAAATTGATTTCTTTTTCTTTTTCTTATTTTGTTAATCCTCACTTGAGGATATTTTTCTATTGACTTTGAGAGAGAGTGGAAGGAAGAGGGAGAAACATCGATGTGAGACACAACAATTGGTTGCCTCCCACACTAGCCTGGACCAGGGCCAGTATTCAAATCTGCAATGGAGGTACCTGCCCTTGACCAGAATTGAACCTGAGACCCTTCAGTCCACAGGCCGACACTTTATCCACTAAGCCAAACTGGCTAAGGCGTTGACTTGTTTTTCTTATTATTGTGTTTTGAAAATTCTAAAACTATAAAATTAAGAACTCAGTGAAATATTTAACAGCTAACTAGAAATAGCTGAAAATAAACTTTAAAAAGTTTAATTTTATAGTCGCGACCCACAGGTTGAGAACCGCTAGCAGGGTCGCCTAAGATCATCGGAAAACACAGATATTTACATTACGATTCATTAACAGTAGCAAAATTACAGTTATGAAGTAGCAACGAAAATAATTTTATGGTTGGGGGTCACCACAACATGAGGAACTGTATTAAAGGGCCGCGGCATTGGGAAGGTCGAGAACCCCTACTTTAGAGGGTAACTTCACTGGCTACCCACGGAAAGCACTGCAGGTGCGATTTTACTGCCTTGGCTGCTGTTAAGGAGTAAGCTGTGAAGTGCTGCTACTTTGGAGGTGTTTCTTCTACCTTTCCTCACTCCTGTTGTGTGTAAGATTTTCTCTTTGCCGTAAGTAGTCTGCACTTTCATTATGTCAAGATGCATGCTTCTATTTTAATTCAGATTTTATTGAGATAATTGTAGTTTCACTTAAAAAAGAAATAATACAAGGAGAGCTCATGTATGCTTTTCCTACTTCTCCCCAATGTTAAAATTTTGTAAAACTATAGTAAAATATCACAATCAGGGAATTAACATGCATACAATCATCTGATCTTATTCAGATCTCCCCAGTTTTACTTATACCAGACAGTCCTCGGGTTATGTCGGACTCGATGTACGTCGTTTTGTGGTTCCGTAACCATCTCCCATTTATTTATAAAAAAAAAAAGTTCTGTCATTTCAACGTATGTACATATGTACTTTATGTTTTTTGTTATTTACTCTATTTACCACAAGTAAAGGTCAGAAATTGTTATCTTTCTTTTAAAATTTTTTACTGTTTCACTTCATTACTATTGTGTATGTATGTGCTCCCTGTGAATGACATAGGTGCTTATATGTAGTTGGGTTCTGACTTAAGGCAAAAATCGCCTTACCTCGCGCAGTAGGAACGGATCTCCGACATAGCCCGAGGACCTGGTGTACTTGTTTGCATGTGTTTAGTCTCATAGAATTTTATCACATATGTAGGTTTGTGTGTTTCTTAGCCAGTCAAGATAAAGAATTGTAGTAGTTTCAAAACCATGAGGATTCCTCCTGTTGCCTTTTATTAGCACACCCATTTCCTTTTTGCAGCCTCCTTAGTCTATCAGGGGTGGTATACTTCCAGCCCACGGACCTTATAAGGCCCTTGAAATCATTTGGTCTGGCCCTGCCAAGGCATTAAAGGTGAGTTAATTAAATGTTTGACCAACTATAGCAGGGTAATTTTTAAGTTGATAAGTTTGTACGATGTTATAAATATCCAAATGGCCCTTGGCAGAAAAAGGTTTCCCACTGGTGGCTCAGAAGGACAAATTACAAAACTCACTTCCTACCCATGTTATTTTAGATCTTTTCAGTGAGTGTTCTATGTCCCTTAGTATGTCATTTGCATTTTTCATCTTTTTATACTTTTATGCTGTATTCTAGAAAATGTGTTCTAACCTATTGATGGGGAAAAACAGACATTTTTGGGGGCTAGCAATCTGAATCTAGTCTCTGCCCCTTTAATCGTCTGATCCTGCAAGACCTGTTTACTCCCATTTTAAGAGGCCATAAACCTTCCCCAGACAAAGTTATCAGTGCTGGCACCAGGCCAGGCCTTTGGTTGAGGTCTCAAAGGCCCAGCACATAGGGCTCTTTAAGAACTTGCAAAGGGGACTGGAAAACCCCATATTTGGGAGACAAAGGACTGAAAAATATTTAAAAAGGGACAACTTCCTCCATGTTGCTGCTCAGAATTTGAAAGATCCCTCCCTCCCCCCGGGCCTGAGCATAATAAAGTGTAGCTCCATTTCTCTAAGTGTTGCTTGTTTTTTCTCCGGTCTTCTGTAACACCATCTTTTAGCTCATTAAGTTTAGTTTCAGCTATTTCTAGTTAGCTGTTAAATATTTCACTGAGTTTTTAATTTTATAGTTTTAGAATGAGAAGACTGATTTAATTCTTAAATCAGTGTATTTTCAAAGTAATTTCTGTTTCTTAAGCCTGTTATTTTTTTATATTTTTAGCTTATAGGCATAAGTGGCCTTATCTATTAATTTAAATATCTGAATTCTTTATGATTTTATTCTGTCTACTTTTCTATGCTCATTCTAATTTATGCTATTTTCTTTTCTTGTGTGTCTGATCTTTATATTGAAAAAATTAATTGCAGAAATAATGTGTGGCCTTGAAAGAAAATTTTCATTTGTTTTTGCCAGGGTGCTACAAAAGTGTCATCTACCCAGGCCATAGGTTTAATTAAGGGTTTCTTTCCTTCTGGTTCGCCCTTCCTCAGAGGGTATAGCTCTTTTCAAACCCAATAGTTAGGTAGGAATTGATTTGGAAGTCTGTCTTTTTGCCCTAGTAGGCTGCCAAAAGAGTTCAGTAACACAGCTTTTTCTTTCAATAAATGAATACCTCTGGGACAAAAGTAGCTTTTAGTTTTGAGCCTAACCCTCTGAAATTTCAGCTTATCTTAGATTTTGGTTAAGGCAATTCTTCATTATCTTGTTAGTTCATCTATACTTTAAGAAAAATTTAAAACATTTTATTCAACTTTTTAAAGTTATCATTCAGGATGCTGAGGAACCATTAACGCTTTTTTAATAGTTTTTGAAAGTTTGAATCATGTAAACGTAATAACAATTTATAAATTACACACACACACACACACACACACACACACACACACACACACACACACACACTAGGGGAGGATTCCACAGATGCACTTATGGGAGTAGGAAAATTTGGGAGGATTTTATCACAGCTAGCCATGCCATAATACTTTATAAAATCAACCACACAATCATGGAGTCTGTGTTTTATTATTTACTTTTGAGTTGTTGGGTTTTTTTAAAGATATACGATTGCCAAAATTTCTTGGCACAAATACAACAAAAATACAGAATGGAGTATGGGGCAGGGGGGGTGGGGGGGAAGGAGAGCAGACTTATTTTCCATATTAATCACATTAGTTCATTTACTACTGAAAGTTTCTAAGGCAGCTGAATTTAAAATAATATATCAATTATCTTTTTTATTTTTAAAAACTGTGCCTTCAAATTAGCAGAAATCAAAGATGATAACTGTTACTGTTACATTCAATTTATCTTCAGTAGTCTGCTGAGCTCTGGAAAAATCACTCAATTGAGTCTAGAAAGATAAGAGTAAACTTGGCCCTTGATTTACAATTAATTGAAGACATCTCTACAATAACTTCAAAAGGCAGTCGCTAAGTGCCTCTTCAATGTGGCTCCTTGAACAGCAATTATGCCCTCCGCAAAGAGGGGAACAATTAAGATAACACTAATAAGGAAAAACATAAGGGTTCACATAAAACTGAGGGGAAAAAAACCTCAAGAGTATATGCTTGACAACGATGCTTCTATTGAATATCCTGTAAAAAAAAGCAACAAGTATTGGTAGCTCATAATGTTGACTGAAAACCAGTAAGATGTTTTCACATAAAAAGAATCCATAATTTAAAAGATGATGTGGAATATCTATAAGTAAATCCCATTTAACACTTTCTATAGTGCTTTCCACTTAACCTTAAAGTACCCCAAACAACAAATTCACTCAAATCAAGCTGTGCTTTACCCTCAAGATATTTTATACCTCCTACCCCTCCCCCTCATTTACAACAATCATAAGAAAGTCAAGAATAGTAAAGATTTGTGAGGATCATTATTTGGTTGTTCATCTTTTCTCTCTACCAAAAATGGCTCAGTAATGTCAGAGGGGGTTTACATTGAAAGAATATATTTAAGAACTTGCCTGGGATGTTCTCAAGTAACATGAATGTCTCATAGGAAATGAACTTATAGAAGACGTTTCCCCAGCTATTGAATTTAAAATGAATTTGCCATATAGCACTTATTGAAGCTAGTTTTTTTTCTTTTCCCCCCCATTAAATATTGTATATATTCAAAAATACAAATGACATGTGAAAACTACAAAAATAGCAATGCAACACTTCAACAAACACATGCTTACCTACAACCCAGTTTAAAAAACCCATTACTATCACTTTCCAAGCCTTCTAAATGCTATTCTCTAATCTCATCCCTTTTCCCAACACTTTCCCTCTCTATCCCAAGTAACCATAATCATAATTTCCGTATCATTCCTTTGCTCTTTAAATTGTTACCAAGTATATTTATGTGTTTACTTTTCACATGGCTTAGTACTTTATACAAATGGAATTATCAAGTGTTTTCTTGAATTTGTTTTTTGGTGGTTGTTTTTTTCTCCTTAGACATTCATAAACATTCTATGTGATTGTAATTCATTCATTTTCCAATTGTTTACTATTCCCTTGTACAAATATTCCACAGTTTATTTATTCAGTCTACTATTGGGTTGTTTCCTGGTTTTTGGTGTTAACAAACAGTGCTCCTAATAACACCCCTGCACATTATTTCCTGGTATTCATGTGCATGTGGTTTTGGGGAATATAAATAGGAGTGGAATTTGTGGGTCATAGAACTGGTATATCTTCAACTTAATTGGAAAATAGCAAATATTTTTGAAGTGATGGTTCCAATTTACAAGTCTACCAAGAGCACATAGTAGTGTGGTGGCTCCATAAATTAAGCAAAATATCAAATTCTCACATGCATTAACTTTGCAATATAGTCTTAATTTCCATTTCTTAATTCCTTAATGAGAGTGAACTTCTTATATATTTTCTGGCTTTCTCTTTCTCTCAAGTGAAATTACTTCACTTTTTCCCCACTTTTTCTCTTTTCATCCATTTTATTATATTGTTTGTCTTTTTCCTGTTGATTTTGTGTAATTTCTTGAATACCCCAAACTCTAATTTTTTGTCAGTTATATACATTGCAAATATCTTCCATTTTTTCTTTTCATTTAATTAATGGATATTTATGCTATAGGCATACACATTATTCTCTATCATTACATCAATTGGAAATTATTTTTGTGTTTGTGTTTAGACACAATTTTATTTTCCCCCATAATTATTCCAATGCTGTTTGATAAAAACTCCCATTAGCACCACTAATATGAAATGCCAACTCATCATTAATTGAGTTTATATATGTTTCATCCTGTTTTGGGAAACTGTTCTGTTTTGTTGACTGACTTCAACTATATAGTTTTATAATTATTTTTTACAATTTATCTCAGTGAGGCAAAGTTTGTTCTATTCCAGTGTCTATTTTGGTTCTGCTCTTCAATATAGATTTTATACCCAGTTAGTTAAGTTCCATAACAGAATAAAATATATATAAGCAAAATCATCAGAATTTTTATTAGAATTATATTGTATTTACAGATTAACTAAATGAAAAGTGATATTTTTATATCATATCTTTCAATTCATAAACATGGTGTTTCTCTCCATTTTTTAGGTCTTACTTAATATTGTTCAATTAAGCCTTATAATTTTCCCAATGAATATCTCGCATATTTGTGATAATTTATTCTTGGGTATTTAATTTTTTAATGTCATGGTAAAGATTATAGTTGTTTTATTCCATTTTCTAACTCCATGTTGCTAATATATAGAAATATGGTTGAAGCTTTTCATGATGCATGTGTCCAGCAGCCATGCTAGTTTTAATCAATGACCCACAAATTCAATAATAAAAAATTTATAGCATCTGAGAAAAAAAACAAGAGATTCAATTTTCCCTCTTAAACTTTATATTTTTTCTTTAGTTCTCTTATTGTCCTGATAAAATATAACTTGTGATGATAGCAGTAAACTCTGTCTCTGCCTTATCTAAAAAGGATACTTTTAAAGTTTTATCATTAGGTATGCTCTCAGGCTTTTGACAATACCTTTAATGAGGGAAGCTTTTTACTTCAAATCTTAATTTGATAAGTATTTTAACACAAAAGGAAGTTTAATGTTACCAAATCCTTTATCCACAGCCATTTAAATTATTATACATTTCTATTTAATTTGTTCATGTGATACATTTTTGAAGTTTATTTTTTATTACACCACATTATATTCCTGAATGCATATACATATGTCAGATGTTAAAACTTTAATATCTATGTTACAAATTAGTTTGGCCCGTAATTTTCTTATACTGTCCTTTTATGTTTTCAAACCAAAGTAAGAAGAGCCACATAAAATAACAAACTGGAAATATCTCCTCTCTTTCTATATTTTAGAATAGTTTGTGTAAGATTGGTATTAATTCATGTATTGAATATTTGGTAGAAATTAGGAGTAAGGTGTAATGAAATTCTACTGTTATTTACTCCCACCCCCACGCCACTTCTCCTTAAGTTAATTTACATTTTTAAGAATTTGTTCATTTTATATAACATTTTATATTTATTGGCATAATATTCAAATAATACCTATCATTTAAACTATACAGAATGCCTAGTCACGCTCCCTTCTCATTACTAATATTATCATTTCACTCTTTTTAAAAATTTTTAAGTTTATTGGAGTGACACTAGTTAATAAAAGTATATAGGTTTCATCAATAGATGAGTGGATTAAAAACCTGTGGTACATTTATACCATGGAATAGTATACAGCAGTAAAAAAAGAAGGATCTCTTACCTTTTGAGATAGCATGGAGGGACCTGGAGAGTATTATACTAAGCAAAATAAGCCAGTTGGAGAAAGACAAGTATCACATGATCTCACCCATATGTGAAATCTAATGAACAAAATAAACTGATAAACAAAATAGTTGCAGAGACATAAAAGCATGTAACAAACTGTTGAATCTCAGAGGGAAGGCAGGGGGTGGATGGGTGGGAAGAGATCAACCAAAGAACTTATATGTATATATGGATAACCCGTGGACACTGATAGTGGCCTGGGTGGGCTAGCAGGGGTCAATGGGAAAATAAAAAAGGGACATACATGATACTTTTCAACAATAAATTTTTTTAAAGTATATAGGTTTCAAGTGTACAATTCTATAATATATCATCTGTATATTCCATTCTGTGTTTATTACCCAAAATCAAATCTCCTCCTGTCACCATATATTTGACCCCCTCTATCCTTTACTACCTCCTAACCCTCCTTTCCCCCCTGGTAACCAACAAATTGTTATCTGTGTCTATAATTTTTTTAGTTTATTTTTTCCTTTTTATTGAATTTATTGGGGTGACACTGGTTAACAAAATTATATATATATTTGAGGTGCACAATTCTACAACACATCATCTGTAAACTGTATTGTGTGTTCATCGCCCCAAGTCAAGTCTCCATACATCACCATATATCCCCTGATAACTACCTTCACCCACCACCCGCTCCATCCATCTACCCTGATAATCACCACACTGTTGTCCCTGTCCATGAGTTTTTTCTTTTTTGCTCAATCCCTCCTTGTTTGTTTGTCCTGTTTGTTTATTTGTTGCTTTCAGATTTATATCCCACACTAGAGGCCCAGTGCACAAAATTTGTGCATTAGTAGGGTCCCTAGCAGCTGCCGGCCACCAGCCAGGGCCTCCCTATCTTCCCCCCACTGCTTGCTGCCGCCACCAGCCAGGGCTTCCCTCACTTCCCCTGGTCGGCCCTGCTCCCTGGTCAAACTCCTGGACAAACTACTGATCTAGGGGACAATTTGCATACTATGCTTTTATTATATAAGATATGAGTGAAATCATATGGTTCTTGACTTTTTCTGTCTGATTTATTTCTCTTAGCATAATATTCTTAAGATCAATTCATGCTGTTGCAAATGGCAGTATTTAATTTTTTCTTATGGCTGAGTAGTATTCCATTTGTTTATATGTACCACATCTTATATATACAATATATACAGTGGTACATACCTTTTTTTGTTTGTTTGTTTGTTTGTTGTTTTTTTGTGGGTTTTTTTGCCTAGTCTTAGCAGGGTTTGTCAATTTTTTTGTTTTTTGTTGATATTGTTAATCCTCACCAGAGGATATTTTCTCCATTAATTTTTAGAGAGAATGGAAGGGACGGAGAGAAAGAGAAACATTGATGTGAAAGAGACACATTGATAGGTTGCCTCCTGCACATGCTTCATGTGAGGGCCCACCCCTGCAACCCAGGTATGTGCCCTTGACCGAACTTGAACCCAGGACCCTTCAGTCCATGTGCTGATGCTTCAACCACTGAGCCAAACCAGCTAAGGCAGGGTTTGTCAATTTTGCTATTCATTTCAAATAATCATTTTTTTACTTTGTTCATTCTCTCTATTGCATATCTGTTTTCTTTCCATTTCCATTGGTTCTCTATTAATTCCTGCCCTCTATTTTGCAAGGTAAACTCAGATGTTTGTCTAATTTCTTAAACTCATTCACTCTGAGGCTTTTTTTCTTTCTAACATAATGACTAAAAGCCTTATATTTTTTCTAAGAACCATGTTAGCTTCATCACATAAGTTTGATATGCAGCATTTTCATTATCCTTCAGTTCCCCAGTACTTTCTAATTGCCATTATGATTCTTCTTTGACATGCGTGTTTTTAGAAATGTTCAATTTCCAAAAGTATGAGTTTTGTCTTATCTTTTCATTAATTATTTCTGACTTCATTTCATTGTGGTGAGAGAACTTCCTACATGGCACCATTCATTTAAAGCCTTACTTTATGGCATAACTAGAGGCCCAGCGCACGAAATTCATGCACAGGTAGAGTCCTTAGCAGTTGCCGGCTGCTGGCCCGGACACCACCCTTCCCCCAGCCACCTGCTGCCACCACCACTGGCCCTGCCCACTGGTTGAACTCCAGTTGAGGGGACAATTTGCATATTATGCTTTTATTATATAGGATATGTGGTTAATTTTGTAAAAGTTCTAAGTGCCCTTAAACAAATGAACATTTTGCAATTGATCCATTAGGATAAGCTGGTTAATTGTGTGATTCAGATCTTCTATATTCTCATTGATTTTATGTGCCTGATTTCTAAGTTACTAAACAAGTGTGTTAAAATTTCTCACTCTGGTAGTGTATGTCTTTTCATATTAAATATACTAGAGGCCCGGTGCACAAACATCTGTGCACTTGGTGGGGGGGATCCCTCAGCCCAGCCCACACCCTCTCTAATCTGGGTCCCCTTGGGGGATGTTCAACTCCTAACCTCTCACCTGCCTGCCTGCCTGATCATCCCTAACTGCCTCTGCCTGCCAGCCTGATCTCCCCCAACTGCCCTCCCCGATGGCCTGATCTCATCCCTAACTGCTTGCTCTCCTGTCGGCCTGATCATCCCTAACCACCTCTGCCTCAGCCCCTGCCACCGTGGCTTTGTCCGGAAGGATGTCAGACGTCTGGAAGATGTTCGGTCAACCTGGTCTAATTAGCATATTACCGTTTTATTAGCATAGATATGTATATCAAGATTTTATTATTAAGTAGATGCATTAAATTAAAATTCTTAAATCTTGCTAGTAGATTGAATCTTTTCTCCACTCTGCAATTGCTCTATCTCTACTAATGCTTTGTCTTAAACTATATATTTTTTCTGATAATTGTATAGTTATAAAGTTCTCCTTTTGACTATCATTTGTGCAATAGATCTTTGCTTCACCATTCCATTTTTCAAACTATATCCTGAAGTTTTAGATGAGTCTTCTATTTTTAATTAAACTAAATATCCTTGTCTTCTAACCAAATCTTTAATTATATTTTAATACTTTTATGTTCCTGCAAATACAATTGAGGGACAATAATAATAACACAAACATCCCCAACATCATTAAAACACTCTAAAACTCATGTAAGAAAGTATAGAAGATTTCTACATTACATAGAATATTTTAAACCCAATTTACCAAATTAATTAGTGCTAAATAGATGTTGTTGAGTATGTTGTGTCTAGTGAGTATTTAATCTATGGAGTATTAAATGCAAATTACCTTTACCTTCTATGCTTAATAAATGCATACTGTTATGTAACTAAACAAAGAAGTTATATGTTAAATATGACGAGGATTCTATTTATATTGAATCTAGGTGTTAGTGCCCCAAGATAACTGTCAGAAGCAAATACAAAAATCAAATCCTCCAGAAAATAACATTAGCAAGAGATACGACATTATCAGGAAAATACCTGAGTACTTCTGCAAAAACCTCTTTGCGAACATGCACAGAATTTTAGTTTTTGCTGGTGCATATGTGGATTTATCATAGTTGGCTTTTATTTCAGATATAAAAATTTTTATAAAATATATGCAAGTCATTAATGCTAATATCTAGATACTTAGAGCTAAGAAGTGAGAGAGAGCTGTATTTGGAATTATATCTACTGTCCTATAGGTTTGATTTCTATTCGCCCTATCTTATTTTATTCTACCTTTTTTGTCCTATCTTTCTTCTTTGCTTCTTTTGCCTTTTTACAATGTTGATTAGATGTTTTTTCTCTCATTTTTTTCTCTACAGATTTGAAAGTTATACTTTCTATTTCTATTCTTTTATTGGTTACCTTAACATGCTCAGAGTGCCTACATAACCTATCAAAATCTGAAATTACAATTTTCACATCTTTAAAACAAGGAACTTATTAAACCTTTAAATCTGATCGTGCCTCTGGGACTTATATGTAATTATTATTGGATATCATAGTTCTACCTTGTTGTTGTTCTTTTTAAAGATCTTTTTATTGACTTTTAGAGAGAAGAAAACATTGATGTGAGAACAAAATATCGCACACTCCTGAGATCAAGCCCACAACCCAGAGTGTGCCCTGACCTGCTATCAAACCAGCAGCCCTTCGATGCATGGATGACATCCAACCAACTGAGCCACACGGGCCAGTATTAAACCCAAATTCTACCTTGTTATAAACCCAAAGAGAAGTATTTTTTGTGCACTTGATGTTTTTTATATTTACCCACATTTTTACCACTTTCTTTTTAATCCTTTTTTGCATCTTCCATTTGGAATTGGTTTCCTTTGCCTAGAGTACATCTTTGAATTTTTTAAAGAGTGAATCTTTTGTTACAAACTCTCTCACCTTTCTTCATCTGCCAGTATATTGTTTGTTTTTTTCTTTCTTCAATTAGCAAAGTTATTTTGCTAATTATACAATTCTATACTGCCAGATACTTTTTTTCATCACACTGAATATTCCACTATTTTCTGGTTTCCATTGTTTTTGCTAAGAAGTCAATTATTACCAGCCTAATTACTAGTATACTTCCTTTCTCTCTGGTAGTTGTTTTCTTTTTTTGTTTGTTTTTAATATTTTACTGTTAATCTATGGCATTCTGTACCTTAAGCTAAATAATCTAGGTGTATATTTTTTATTTATTCTACCTTAGATTCATGAATCTATAGATTGATATGTTTCATCAAATTAGCAAATTTCTCAATATTTTTTTCATTATATGTTGCTTCTACCTCATCCTTTCTTTATTTCTAGAACTCCAATTATTTGTATTAGAAATTTTCACTGTGATCTGCATGTCTCTTTTTTGCTATATTTTCTGTTTTACTCACTATGCTACATTCTCAATAAATTCTTTAGATTTATCATCTGGTTCTCAAATCTTCTCATGAAGTATCTAATTATCTATTAAATCTAATCCCTGTCTTCATTTTATTTTTTTTCTTCATTTCTGAAAGCTCTATTTTATTCTTTTTCAAGTCTGCTTGTTTATATTTTAATCCTCTTGTTAAAGTAAATACTTTAAAAATACTAAACATAGCTATTTTATTGTGTGATAAGTCCATATAAAAAGTTTTGCTGGTGTCATTGAGTTGTTTGTTTATTCTGATGTGCTCATTCATTTTGTGATGTTTCCTTGTGTGTTTGTAATTTTTCAATGAGTCCCCATTCTTTGGAATGTCATCTGAAAGCATTCCTTGAGACTTAGTGTATAGTGGATACCATGTTTTGCATTCGTTTTTCCCCCAAGTTCCTGAGGACACTAACAACGTGGGACATCTTTCAACTAAAATTCCACCAAAAGCCTTTTTGAACCACCCAGATGATATGACTTCAATCTGTAAATGCTTGTGTACTGATCTGTTAAGAATTATTTGTCGACGGTTTCTTTTGCTGTGCAAAAGCTTTTTATTTTGATGTAGTCCCTCCCATTTGTTTATTTTCTCCTTAGTTTCCATTGCCCTGGGAGCTGTATCAGTAAAGATATTACTACGACAAATGCAACCAAAAACGCACTGCATGGGAGAACATATTTGCCAATGTTATCTCTGATAAGGATTTAATCTCCAAAACTTATAGGGAACTCATACAACTTAACAAAAGAAAGATAAACAATGCAATCAAAAAAATGAGCAAAGAACCTAAATAGACACTTTTCGAAAGAAGACATACAGAAGGCCAAGAAATACATGAAAACATGCTCAAAGTCACAATCATCTGAGAGATGCAAATCAAACAATAATGAGATGCCATCTCACACCTGTCAGAATGGCTATCATCAACAAATGACAAGTGCTGGCAAGGATGTGGAGAAAAAGGAACCCTCATGCACTGCTGGTGGGAACACAGACTGGTGCAGCCACTGGGGAAGACAGTACGGCGTTTCCTCAAAAAATTAAAAATGGAACTTCCATTTGACCCAGCAATCACACTTCTAGGAATATATCCCAAGAAAACAGAAACACCAATCAGAAAGGATATATGCACCCCTATGTTCATAGCTGCACAATTTACCATAGCTAAGATTTAGAAACAGCCTAAGTGCCCATCAGGAGATGAGTGGGTTAAAAAACTGTGGTACGTCTACACAATGGAACACTATGCTGCTATAAAAAAGAAGGAATTCCTACCATTTGCAACAGCATGGATGGAACTGGAGAGCATTATGCTAAGCGAAAATAAGCCAGTCAGAGAAATATAAAAATCACATGATCTCACTCATTTGTGGAATATAATGAACAACATAAACTGGTGAACAAAAACAGAACCAGAGTCATAGAAGCATCGAATAGACTGTCCAACCTATGAGGGAAGGCAGGGGTGAGAGGTAAGAGATAAACCAAAGGACTTGTATACATGCATATAAGCATAACTAATGGACACAGAAGGGAGTGGAGGGGGAGCTTAAAGGCATGTGCTGAGGGGTGGGGGCGGCTGGGGAGATGTCAAAGGGGAAAAAAGGAGACTTATATAATACTTTAAACAATAAAGAATTTAAACTAAAAATAAAAAAAAATTACTGAGAAAGCCTCTTTTCCCATAAAGCTAATGCCAAGTTTTAAGACAGAAAATTTTCCTTTCAGTCTCTTTCCAATTAGTCCTTAAACGGAGGATTTAGCCCATTGAGATTCTATGTCAGGACAATCAACCATTAGACCCCCTACCTGGAGTAGTTTAGCTTCCTGCCACTCCCTGCCTTGGACCTTAACACCCTGTGAAAACTGAATTTCAAGTTCACTTTAATTTGACAAATATCTTAGGCTGGTAGCTCCACTTACCTGTCAGAATTCTCATTTTCATTAGTATTTGACTTCTGAGGCAGGTTGGATCAAAGTGTATCTTTTTCCACAATGCCAGAAACAGACCAATAGTATGTTTCCTTATTACCTCAGTTAGTATACATGTGTGTAAAATATCTGCTCTCTACTGTTCATTAAAAATTTAGGAATTAGTTGAATTACATGTAATGCCTATAATGTCTAAGGACAACATTAAGTTACTTGGTTTATTTAACTAACATTCCTGGTCACCTACCATTTTCAATTTGTATTGTTTCCATTTTAGTTGCATTTGAATCCACAGGAGCGCCTAAAGAAAAGGCTTCTACATACAGTCTGTGACCCTGACAGCAACATGATGTGGTTTTTCCTTCTCCAGGAAAGGAAATGAAATAACACCCATTTTCTTGTGACCTCTCCCAAAATACAGAGAATATATAATGTCATCAAATGCCCTGTTAAGTCTTTCTTTTTATTTGTTTTCTTAGTTTGCTTGTCTTGGAAATTACATTTGCTTGCAATTTGTGTTTCTATAAAATAATAGAGACAAACAGGGATCTCAGTGTCCTAAATGAGGTAAGAAATTTGTGTTTGGATGTCACTATAAGCCTATAATTTCTTCTCTAGGAAAAGTAATAAAGGGAGTCTGAACATCTGTCATCTTGGACTGGTAGCTCTTTCTGGCAATGGAGACAAAGCCCAGGGACTAAGAATAAAAAGGAAAAGAAAAAGAACAGAACAGGAGAGTGAGAAAGAGGAAACCTATTTAGCTTCTTGTACATGAGTGTTTCCATATACTTACTTTAGTTTTAGAGCGGCTAAAAACATCGTAAATCTGTGTGACTGAGCAATGTTGAATTAGCCAATTAACTGTGTTCCTTTACAAGAAAAAAATGTTAAATAAATGGATAAGTGTTCCAATATGTTGTGACTCTTAATATTTTCTCCTACTTTTCTTATTTTCCCATGACAAAATGAGAAGGAATCTATAATTGTTATTTAACATTTACAGAGCATCTACCAGGTACAAGGCATTTTGCATGTATTATATGATTTAATTCATCTCCTAGTAACCCTTTATAGTCCCCTATTTTGAAAATGAGAAGATTGAAGGAGAAAAAAAAATCTAAATAATATATCCAAGTTTACTCATAAGTTAAACAGAGATACTGTGATTTAAACTAAACCAGGTAAAGTCTCTGATTTTTCTAGTATAATTTATAACAGAAAAAAAATCTAGCAAAAGTTTATTTTTATTTAAACCAAAAATTAGAACATCATTCAAAGAATATTAAGGAAATAGGAGTTCTTTCATAATTCAAATTTGAGGAACAGTTTTACTTTTAGTTTACAGAACAAGGAAGCTTAAGGAGCTTAGTAGATAGTGAAAGCAGAAATAAAGCAAATGCAGTAAAAAAGAAGAATCTCTTATCCTTTGAGGCAGCATGGAGGGACCTGGAGAGTATCATTCTAAGTGAAATAAGTCAGTCAGAGAAAGACAAGTATCACATGATTTCACTCATATATGGAATCTAAGTAACAAAATAAATTGATGAATGGAGTGGATCCAGAGACATGGAAGCATAGAACAGTGTGTGGAATCTCTGAGGGAAGGCAGGGGAGGGTGTGTGTGTGTGGGGGGGGGGGGGGGAGAGTGGGAGGTAATCATCCAAGACCATTTTATGCATATATGCATGGCCCATGACTGCAGACAATGGAGCAGTGGGGGTGGGGGTGGGGGAGCTGCTGGGAGGGCTGGAGGGGATCAATGGGGAGAAAAGGGAGACATATGTAATACTTTCAACAATAAAGAATTATTTAAAAAAATAAAAACTAAGGTAAATAAAAATAATAAAAAAGAAAAAAAATAAAGCTAATGTTTTAGAGGCTATATGTGCCCATGTGTCTGTATCTAAATTGTGTATATGTAAAAAAATAAATACTACCTGTAGAGAACATGTCTTTGATTAAGAAAGAAAAAAAAGCTTAAAAACAAGCTTTGCCATTTAAAAAGTAGGTAAATTTATTCATGGATAACATGACATCAAAAAATATATTGTCACTTAATTCCTTTTGATAGTTTCCCACTCTCACAGAGTGCCTTCTAACAGAGACCATTGTTATACAATAAAATTATTAGTCACTATAGTACATTCATGTATTATTAATTAAAGTAAAAAATATTGTCAGTTGATATAGCTCTTCTAAGGTTATGATAACAAGAAATGTGTGTTTTTATTAAAATTCTCAAAAAAAGATGCAGTAACCCACAATGGAAATACATTAAAATGACACTCAGACTAAATGTTCATGCTTGAATCTCTCAATAAAATACCTGCAGTGAAGTGGTGAGCAGACAGCTAAAAACCATATTAAATTTACTTTGCTGATTGGCATTTTATTACCATCCTAACCTAAAGAGCTCTTGTATAAACTTAAATGGAATTAGATACAGCTTGAATAAACCTATAGTGCCACTTAAAGGATCTCTATTCTAATGCAATCAAGAAAGAATGTCTCAAAGAGCCCTCAAAACTCTGGAGCAACTGGCTATTCATGTGCTCTCTGACTCTTGCTGCCTCTTTCATCTTCATCCTATAATACAGTCAGAAAGAAATGTTTATGTTTATGTGTAAGTAATATTGATCATGACTTAACTTTCCAGAATAGTATTGAGCTAGGCAGGCTTATGAACCTGTTGACCTTCTCTGGTGTTGTATACTTGGAAAGATTTTATTTTAAATGGTTATTTTTTATATAAATATCTAGCATCATGCTCTGAAGAACTAGAATTCTAAATATAGAAACAAGTGGTATATAGACCAACACACATTACCAAATAACAGCAAGCAAACTCCCCACCTCAGTAGCTTCAAAAGCTGCCTTAAAGAGTTTGTCTAAGGCAGGCTTTCTCAACCTCAGCACCATGGACATTTTGGGCAGGATAAATCTTTGTTGTGGGAGATGTCCTGTGCATTCTAGGATGTTTAGCAGTATCCCTGGTCTCTTCCTCCTAGACACCAATAACAATGCCCTGAGAAGGCTAAAGGGCTAATTCCATATCTGGGGGGGGGGGGGGGGGAACGGGCGTGGGAGGGGGAGCCCAGCAATCTGAGTCTGTGCCAGCAAGTCCAGTGTACATTCTTGATAATTAAGTCACTGCCTCTTTCCCAGAAACTGGTCTTGCAAGATCTGTTACCTAAATAAAGAGACCATAAACTAAGAACGGTGCATAGCCCCGGAGGGGTGTGTTATTAGTGCTGGCACCAGGCCAGACCATTAGATATGGTCTCAAGACTCCCACACCTGGGGCCTTTTTTGCAAAGCCTGTGAAAGGACCAGAAGCATAATCCATATTTGGGGGACAAAGACCCCAGAAAAATATAAAGGAGAAGCTCCCTGCATGTTACTTTGCTCAGACTTGGGAAATTATTCCACCAAGTCTGCTGGCATAATAAAACTGTGTAACTCCATTTCTCTAAAGCGTTGCTTGGTTTTTCTCTGGTCTTCTATAACACCCTTACACGTCAACTTCCCTTACACTGTGCCAACCAATAATGTCTCTAGACATTGAAATATCCCCTCAGGGCACAATCACCACTGGTATAAAAATTACCTCTGGATGAATGCATACTTTAAAACTATTTTAGTTGGCCTTGAATGATCAAGTTTTAGATAATCTTTCTATTATTTTATATTATCTACTAGAGGCCTGGTGCACAAAATTAGTGCACTCAGGGGTTCCATCAGCCTGTCCTGCGCCCTCTCACAGTCGAGGAGCCCTCAGGGGATGTCTGACTGATGGCTTAAGCTGGCAGTTGAACATACTTAGCGCTGCTGCAGAGGTGGGAGAGGGTCCCACCACCACCGATGGGCTCGCCAGCCGTAAGCCTGGCTCAGGGCTTCTGGCTGAGCAGCGCTCCCCCTGTGGGAGTTCACTGACCACCAGGGGGCAGCTCCTGCATTGAGGATCTGCCCCCTGGTGGTCAGAGTGTGTCATAGTGACCAGTTGTTCCACCGTTTGGTCGATTTGCTAATGCCTTTTATTATATACTAGAGACCCGGTGCATGAAATTCGTGCATGGGTAGGGTCCCTAGACCTGGCTGGCAATCAGGGCCAATCTGTGGGGTGACTGGCGGGGTGATCGGGGGGTCCCCACTGGCACCCACCTTGGCTAGCCTGGGGCGTGTGGGCTGGGGAAGCTCCTGCATTGAGCATCTGCCCCCTGGTGGTCAATGTGCATGATAGCAACCAGTCGTACCACCAGTCATTCCGCCATTTGGTCGGTTTGCATATTAGGCTTATATTATATAGGAGGATTTGAGTCTGCTAAAATGGGTTTAAAGCTTTTGAAAAATTACAGTAAATTACAGGCTGCATTAGCTAGAGATAATATCTGTTCTAGAGTTTTGATGCATTGCAAGCACTCAAACAAGTGTTGAATGAATTGGTGAATGGCTGAGTGAATAAACTCTAAGAGAATGAGACAGCCGTCTAGTGTAGTCAGGTAGGATTAGTCATGAACTAGCTAACACTTTAGAACTGAATACTTGACAGGCTCACTTAGGAACACAGGCAAAGGCAGGGGGAGAACAGCAGAAATTTCAGGTGTGGGTAGTAATTGTCTGCGAGGCAGCAATTGCATCATTTAGGAATCATACTGTACAACCATACAGTTGGAGGTTATCCAATACATATAACTCAGTGCCCTAGAGCAGTGGTCGGCAAACTCATTAGTCAACAGAGTGGCAAACTGGGGCTCACAAGCCCCAGTTTGCCGACCACTGCCCTAGAGGAATATTGCAGCCAAGATGACATCCAGAGATTCAGGCGGATGGGCGGGTAGACAGCTGACATTTTGGAAGTTGGTAAACCAGTAATGGTCCTCCAATCACCATTCTGAGACACAAGGTCAAGACTTTAATCCTGGGAGTGACTGAAAAGAGCAAAACTGAGAATTTATCATGCCAGCTTATTAGACAACAGTGAAAGGGATTTAAGCATAAGAACAACTGGGTTTTATTTACCAGAGTTGAATCTTCCCTTTTATTGCATAAGTAGATGATTCTTGGTTATGTATGTTGGTGGGTAAGATCTTAAAGCATTGGATTGCAATTATATTAATGCATATTTATAAGAGTTTATGTATGCATGCACTAAGCTAAACACATGCATACACAGTCATACTTTTATAGATAAAATATTCAAATTCTGAAAAATTAATTTGGAATACAAATATTATTATTCTAATTAAATGTGATCCTATAGTTTACCATATGAAGAAATTAATGAGAATTCAAGAATTCATTTAGCTACGCTGACAGAAAAAGCCATCACAGAGATTTAAAACCTCAGTTCTGTCCATTCAGGGGCTCTGTGGTGACCGCAGACCTTGCAGCCCTGGGGATACCCTGATGGTGCATTATATAAATGGCTGCCTGAGAAACAGCATGGGCTATTCTAGGGAGGTCAAGGAAGTTCCTCCTACTATGAGTATTCCCATATGTCCACTGCAAGGCATCCTGGAGATAGCCCCCAGGGACTCCTTGTAAAATCCATTCCTTTAAGCGTACAGTCCAAGGACTCACAATCTGGGATCCATAAACTCCAGATTGTATGAATTGCTTCAGAGTATCTGTAAACCCTAGCTTTTGTATGCAAAATTATAGGTATGTTTTTCAGACATTTTCTAAGGCTTTCACAAAATTTTCAAACCTCTGTCATCCAGAAAAACTTCTGAATCATAAATTCAAAGATATTCTAGAGTGATGACTTCAACACCTCACCAGTCCTCTAAAATATCACATACATTTTAGAAGGAAAGAATTAAACACCTATTGCCATTTAAAAATTGCTGTTAGAAGTAAATAATATTTAATGTTGTATATTTAAGATTTGTCTTTTTAATTACATCTAGTAGCCTTTAATAAAGTATTATTAATCAATACATGAATACATAGCCTAATATATTTAAGATATGGTTGCTTTCATTTGCTTTTAAACTTCACAAACAGTTCACCTGAAAGCTATCATCTGCAAAACTTAGTTTCACTTCTAGTTTATCTCAAGATTTATCCACAAAAAAACGTATCTTTACAAGTTCATATTTCTATAATTTTTATATGCCTACTAAATTTCAGTTAAATGTTAACAAGTACAGAAGTAGATGTTTCAGAAAATTAAGCCGCTTTTTTTCCCCAAAGTGCAAGCTAAATTACAAATGGAACCTAAGGTAAATCTTGATATGCATGAATGTCAGCTGTGAGCACTCTGTGTCGGAGTGATGTTAAGGCCTTTGCATGAACTATTCCATTTAATCCTCACAAAAGCCTTATGATAAGGATATTTTCATCCCCACTTTAAACATGAAAGAAATGAAGACTTAGGGAAATTCAGTAACTCAGCCAGTAACCAGGATCCTACAGCTTATATGTTTTATCTCACTTCAAATCCTGAGCACATTAAAAGCAATTTATTGGTATTTATTGCTCCACTTTCAATTCTCATCACGAAAGCCATATTAGGTTTGGTGGCTCCCGGTTTCTTCCTGATTTTTATCTTCCTATTCATATCATGAAATACCTTCGTCCTTAAAACAACTTCAATTTTGTCTGTCTTTTCCTCGATATGCTGTAGTCTTGCATAGAAAATAACAAGCAAAAACAAAACCAAAATCCTTGAAAACATGCCAAGTAATACTCCTTCTCTTTCATTGATCTTATCAAAACTTTACACCATAGTAGCAAAAAGAAACAAACAAACCATCAAAAAAAAAAAAAAAATGAAACAACATGGTTGCAGTCCTGCTTTCCAGGACACTTGTCTCGCACACAAATTAACTCTTTTTCCTGGACAATATGGTAAGTTCCTCAGCCTTCATAATAAATTAAATCAAACAAAAATGCATTGTTAATACAGCATGCTTCTTTCTTCCAGGTCAAACTAAACATGAGAAATATATGTTTATTAAATTGGCCTCTTCTGGAAATATTAGATATAAAAATGATAGTTTTTATTTAAAATGCTGCCTAAAATCAATAGAAGTTGTCCAAGTTGTTTCAGACTCCACAACTGACAGTGCAATATTGTCGTTGTGATTGCAGCTCAGATGTCCAAGTACCTGCTCAGCGACAGGACCTGTGAGAGCAGCTGTAGTGGCCACTCCAGTCTCCCTTGAGACAACATTGCATTTTGTTTACAACCTTCCTCAAACCCAAATACTCAGTGTGCTGCTACCTGTCTTCTACCCTTCAGTCAGTCTCTCCACCCCCATACCTGATTTCTATTCCTATAATTCTGCAAGAAAACAAAAAACAGTACAACTTCTTCAAATAATATCTTTGTTGTCAGATCAAAACTCCTGATCTCATTTGATCTCTTTCCAACATTTTCCTGTTGAAGCTTCTTTTTTGGTTGTTGTGGCAAAGATCCTCAGTGGCCACAGCTTTCTCTATGTCAGTCTCTGCCCTTCTTTTTCCTTCTTCCATATCCTAAATGTGCCTGGGTATCAGAGTTGGGTCCTCGGGCCTCTTTCTTTGAAAGTCAATCTACATGATTTCCCTAACAATCTGATCCCATTCTATCACTTTCATCATATATCTATTTCTCAAATTTTTATTCCTAGCTCCCCCTTGAATCAAAAATCCATATATCCAATGGACATTTCCTCTGGGCTCTCTCAACAGGGATGTCGGACTCAATATCAAATAGAATTCAGTATCTCCCCCTTCCCCAGGTGGCCTCCCTATTTGGTCTTTCCTCGTTCAGTGAATGATACCACAATCCACCCAGATACGTATGTCTGAAAACTAAAGGTTGGGCTTAAGATTTGTTCGTGGATTGGTAGCGATCACTCAAGTCCATCATAGGCACTTCATTTTTGAATCCCCAGCTTGGAGTAATGTGTTCCACACATAGGTGCTCAAACCACTTTTTTTTTTTTTTTTCTCATTAAACTGGACTAATCTCAAGTGCTTTTCTGAAAGTGGAACTGGGAACATGGAATTTCTTCCTTAATATTCTTCAGTGGTTCCCTATTTAATTCACGACAACATCCAAAGTTCTCGCAGAGACTCTTAGCCACAGAGCCCCTGCCTTACTTCTCTCTCCTTCATATAATCAATCCCACCTTCAAAAGCACCCTGAGCTCCAGTAGAATCCAACTACTTGTCAACCTCAACGAATGATCACCTCTCAAGACTTCACATTTTCTCAAATATTTTCTCTTTGAATACCTTCCCTCCTGTTTTCACCAAAGCCCAGTTATTCCCAAGGCTTAGCCCAGCTATTGAGTGCACTCTCAGGAAACCCTCTATGGCTTCCCATAACATCCTCTGCAAATCCCTGTGAACTCATCACCTCCTTACAATTACTTGCCCCCACTGGCCCATGAACCTGATAAGAATCAGGTTGTTTTCCATGTCTGCACCCACTCCAGCTAGCACAGCACCTGATGATTAATGATTGCGTGTTGAAGAGATGAAAAGGTTTGGGGAGATTCATAAGGGATGCGTTCTTAATTCCTTTTTGGAAAAAAAATAAAAAGGAAAATGTCAGTACCACTAGAGGGCACATAATTATAACAGAATTTTCCACTACACCAGCTCAGAGGAGATGTTTTCTTTGTGGATCAACCTCTTCACAGAATTTCTAAATATATGACTCTTAAAAATATCAAACAACTGTATTCAGAATACTTCCAGAAAGAAGTGTTTAAGTAATTGGCTGAAATAAAGAGAACAGTGCTGTCAAACTAACATGTCAGAAAAAAATGAAATCAGGTACAGCCAAGTAT
This sequence comes from Corynorhinus townsendii, assembly GCA_026230045.1. Classification (NCBI taxonomy): domain Eukaryota; kingdom Metazoa; phylum Chordata; class Mammalia; order Chiroptera; family Vespertilionidae; genus Corynorhinus; species Corynorhinus townsendii. The sequence continues at coordinate 66,833,454 of JAPDVU010000004.1, read as the reverse complement.
AATAAACAGAGTTTTATGAATATAACTGAAGGTAGTGTTAGAAAAACGATCAAAGTGCAATTTCGATAAACTGATACTGCAAGATTTGTAACTGTTTCATAATTTCCAATACAAAAAAAAAAAAGTATCTATGCAGGGAAGCCCTTATTTCTGCAGGAAAAGTGAAGAGAAATATTGAGGCCATTTCTGTATTTAGAAACACAGAAAGCCTGCTTTAAAACCACAAATAGAAATGTTTTCTTTTGGAAAGAGAAACTGTCAAGATTATTGACACCCAATAATAGGTAAGCTTTTTCTTTCAAACGTTAACATAATTTAGTAGTTAAAATATTTTTTGTTTGTTTCTGAGCTTTGTTTCATTTTTCATTTGTTTTTATTGTTGACACTATTACAGATATTTCCACTTCCCCCCCGTCCCCCGTCCCCAGTAAATACCATAAGTTTGGGTCCTGGCTCAAATACTTATTAATTTTGAGAGATGATTAACTTGTCCACAGCTGTTTCTTTTTCTGTAAACTGGATAGGAATGCAATGTCTACTTTATGAGGCTAATTGTCAGAATCAAGTGAAATAATTCTTGTAAGTCACAGTGCCTAAAACACAGTAACATAGGCTAAAATGTGCTATTATTTTGCTTTGACAATAGTGACCAGCACATTATTAACTCTTAGGAAAATTAAGTTGCTGGAATGAAAGTGGTGAAACCTTTTGGGCCCTTTCTCCACTATTCGTTTGCTCTTTCATCAGTGTCTCTTCACATCTACATAACCTCACACCTATGCTCTTCCTGTATTCCTGGGGCAAAGGCTGTTCTGAAAGGGCCCTGCCTCAGCCCCTGTGTGGGGCTGGGCTAGGATCCCTACGGTGTAAGAACCTTCATGTAGTCTGACCAGGCTCAAATGACCTCTGGTTTGCTCTGGGTTCTCCGATTATTTTCTGCTTGTTGGAGAAACATAGCATCATATCTCTTACAGGTAAGAATTATTGATTGATTAAAAATGGTACCGGGGTACACAATGTTGATATCTTTTAAATACTAAAAAGGAGGTATATAGGTTTACTGAACCAATGGTTATAATAAGATACCTAACAAATGCAATTAAATTTGCCATGCTTATTGGTTTGGTTATAACTTGATAGAGGGGGGAAAAAGCTGAGGAAAAGGGTGACATAGCTTAAAGGGCTTTCTATTCAGGAGCAAAGAGATTTCAATTCTACCTCTAGGCCTACAAGGCTAACAAGAGCCTCAGGCAAGTCATCGAACAGCAGCCAACAATGGATTTCCATTTCTTCCTCAGTAAATTTCCATTTGCCCTAAGTTTTGGGGAATCTATCTATTATTACCACTCTGGTTGGCCCAGGAATTCCACAGTGTCTCAAAGTACACCCACATCATTAAAAAAAAAGTGGCATTGTATTACTCACTGGTTGATCAGAACCTGAACATGACTTGATGGGAGGCTATGTGAAGTGGTAGGGCTGAGGCTAATGGGAAGATGGGGAGGCACAGGAAAAAATGAGAGCATTTTGTGAAACCAGCTCAGATCCAGTTATTCAAGTCTCTCGTGGGTATCTCTACCTCTTGTACAGAATTTCAATATTACTATTTTAGAGTACCTTGAGAAGAAAAGTATAGTGGGATAGAAACACACTGAAATAAAATATTTCTAGTAACTATTTTCAACTGAAACCACCTCCATGTAGACTTCAGAGAATAGCAGTTCCCATGATCAAATTTCAGGCAGGCATCTTACAATGTGTAGAGAATGAGTGGTTGAAATCAAACCCATCTCCAAAGGATGGGGAGGGCCAAACAACTCACATGCTCCAAACTCAAGATAAACTTTTGTCTTTGAAAAAGGTGGTTGTCTTTTAACATTTATGCCTCTTTTTTTAATTTCTTTATTGATTAAGGTGTTACATATGTGTCCTTATTCCTCCATTACCGCCCTCCCTCTGGCTCCCACTCATGCCCTCACCCCCTGTTGTCTGTGTCCATTGGTTAGGCTTATATGCATGCATACAAGTCCTTTGGTTGATCTCTCCCCCTTACCCCCACCCTCCCCTACCGTTTACTCTCTTTGTAAGGCTTTAGTGTAATTATTTATGCACAGACTATGCACTCTATTGTTTTACTCTTTGCCCAATATGCCCATCCTCTCTTCTGATATCTGGGTTTTAATATTTCATCAAAAAGAATGAAAGGCAGTTTCCTAGCAACATCTGTATTCAAAGGCACGACAGAAAAAGCTTAATCACAATACTTTGTTTCCCCCACAGTTAACTCCTGCCTTTGGAGGAAAGTTAGCAGGTAGTAAAGGAAGTGAGATACTTACAGAGAATGTGACAGGAGAGGATATGCAGCCTCACTTAAATAAAGCCATCTGCTTTGTGTGTGTGTGGGGGGGGGGTAGGGGGAGAGGATTAAATTTATCTGTATTGTTGAAAATAATACAGGTGTATCCTACCCTCCCCCCCCCCCCACTGACCCCTTCCAGCCCTCCCCAGCCCCAGGCCTTCACCACACTATTGTTTGTGTCTATGGGTTATTCATATATGCATACAAGTTCTTTGATTAATCTCTTCCCACCCACCCACCCACCCCTATACCATATTCTGATGGAGATGCCGACCAATGGATGGAAGGCATACAGACCTAGGAGGGTGATAGTTGATTCCTACTAACCCTTCTACTAACTACCTGTGGATGCTGGGTCCGGTCTCCTCTGGGCTTTCGCTCTAACCAGAGGTTACTCTAGAAGAGATATCCCCCAAGCTCCTTTCCACTACTGATCTGATTTTTTTAAAGTTTAATTGCATCTGTTTCATCAAATCACGGTTTCACTGATATTATTGCCGCCCCACCAGGCAGGCATCGCCGGATAATTAAGGAGCTGGCTCTCTTCCGGGGAAACATCCACGTCCCGCCTTCCAGAGACTTCCTGCCTGCATGCCAGGCCCCACCACACCAATGAGATGGAAGTGGTCTGACTTCGGCAGCGGCGGCGGTCAAAGTTTGTAAGAATAAAAGCCTCTTGGTTAAGAGGAAATAGTTTTCATTTTCCTGCCTGCAGAAGAGTCCAGATTTTCAATTCTAAAGAGTGCACGCGAGTCATTTTAAGTCTCTAGATCTTTCACCCTGAAAGTCCCTGTACAGAAACTCCGCCGGGAGTCTAAATATAGCAACAGCAAACTCCCCCCAGCTAGAAGCCCGGGCCCTCGCGCAGCCATAGGATCGGAAAGCTTGCTCCAGGGCGCTCTCCGCATTTGCCTGGAATAGCAGAGCATGGAGCAATCTCTCTTGCACCTCCACATCGCGTAGGTGTGAAGGGTAACAAGGGAAAGCGAGAGTGACTCTGGGTATTGGTGCTTGGCGCACAGTCAGCCAAGTGGCATCTTTGCCAGCTGCCTGGAGCTAGTGCCTGCCACGGACAGGCTTGGGGAAGAGGAGGGAAGGAAATCAGCGTCCTGCCAGTGGCCAGGAGCCGGCACCAGGGCTTCAGGAAAATAATAGCAGTAACAATAAAAAGCAAAAGTAAAACGTTTAAATGGAACTACTGCCAGAGGCAGAAAGGAGCTGTCCCGGGGGCGTGGGGGTGTGGGGGTGTGTCCAGGAGAGAACTGGGAGGAGACAGCAGAAATAAGACTTTTGCTTTAGCATGCCTGGGTTTTAGTCTTCCGGGAGGAATAAGGCACATGGAATCACTACTTTGCAACTGTGTGCTATGGTTTTGTGGTGGAGGCTTCAGTTCTTTCCTTCAGTTTAACTTAGTGATCATTTTCTTTCATGCTGGGGCTGGGGGTGGGAAGGGGAGGGCTGCTCTGTTAGAAATTCCCAAGCCGGGATCCTTTCAATTTCCCCACGCTGACTGTGATGTGTCACTGCTTAGACTTTATTATAATACAGAACTGCTGAAGGCCAGAGGCCGCACGCAGCCAGTGGCACTGTGGCCTCTCTCCTGGCCAAGGGCTACCCGGGTGTCAGAGGCGGTGGGAGACCTAGCTAGTCTTAACTCCCCAGGCGTCCCTCACCGTGTAAGTTACAGCATACTACAGTTGGGTGGGGACGCCAAGATACCGGTGTCCCGAGCTCCCAACCCTCCAGGATTTTCTCCCAGACACTGGGGCCGTCGCCGCCTCTGCGAGACTTCGCAGTTTTAACACTTTCTCGGACTTAAATGGAAATTTCTTGACGGAGGGAACCGGGTTTTTTCTCCCGTGCTTCGCGGCACTGTCAGGCAGAGCCCCCAGGCGAGTTGTTAACCCGCGGAGGGGCCACTTTGGAGTTTTTACCCCCTCCTCATACTGCACCCCAGGGCTGGGAAGGATGGAGAGTTTTACTCGCGAGCTTGCTGTCTGATCCTGGGATGGAATGAGCCGCGGGGAGATGCCCGGTCCCCGCCTCGCCTTCTCGGCAGTAATGTCCTGCGGGGTTCCGCTCTAAACTGCCAAGGACTAGAGAGCAGTGCGGGACCCGACAGCCACTGCCCAGAGCGTAGCCCGGCGCGCCCGCTCGGGACTGATTGGTACCTGAAGGGCAGGGCAGGGCCGTTTCCGCTCACACACCCCTTGCAGATGGATGGCAGGACCTGGCGCAGCAGCGTAGCGCCGGGCGAGAGCAGCGACCTGCATCTGCAGTTTCTCCTCTGGGCAGGGGGCAGACTCAACCTCCCGGACAGCTTCCAAAGCCCCAGAGGGGACCAAACCAAACTTGCGCCTCCGAGGGGGGCCTTGCAGCCCCGGTCCCTCCGGGGGAGGGGGCAGACGCAGCCTGGGCGTGGAAAGTGGAGGGAGAGGAGAAAGGGGGAGCCTGGGGCTGGGTGTGCGCGCGTGGGAGCGCGCCTCGGAGCGCCCCGCACCACCCGTTCAGCCCCGGGGACACTTCGGAAGGAGGGAGTGGTAGCCGCGGGAACCACAGTGAGCGAGAGAAACCCTCAAAGTGATGCCCCAAACAGGTCCGGATTGCGAACTCGAAGCTCAAGGCTGCTAGAAATTGGAACTCCTCTTCCTCCTCCGCACACCCCCTTCACCCCAGTACCGAAGCCCCGGCGGTTTGCTAGCTTCTTGCTTCCAGCCCCCGACTCAGGTCCGCCGCGGCTTCCTCCTTGAAGCCCGCCCGCGCGCATGAGGCCGCTGCCCCCGCCGCAGGCGCTGGCGCCCCCCTCGCGGTGCCCGTGGTGATGCCATGCCCCGCCACCACGCGGGAGGAGAGGAGGGCGGCGCCGCCGGGCTCTGGGTGAAGAGCGGCGCGGCAGCGGCGGCGGGCGGGGGGCGCCTGGGCAGCGGCATGAAGGATGTGGAGTCGGGCCGGGGCAGGGTGCTGCTGAACTCGGCGGCCGCCAGGGGCGACGGCCTGCTGCTGCTGGGCACCCGCGCGGCCGCGCTCGGCGGCGGCGGCGGCGGCAGCGGCGGCGGCGGCCTGAGAGAGAGCCGCCGGGGCAAGCAGGGGGCCCGGATGAGCCTGCTGGGGAAACCGCTCTCGTACACCAGTAGCCAGAGCTGCCGGCGCAACGTCAAGTACCGGAGGGTGCAGAACTACCTGTACAACGTGCTGGAGAGACCCCGCGGCTGGGCGTTCATCTACCACGCGTTCGTGTGAGTACCCGCGCCCCACGCGCGCCCCCTGCCACGCCCGCTTCGGGGGGCCGGTGTGCCTGGTCCCCTGGGACGCGCTCCGCGCCCACGCCCTGGCCCGGTGCGCGCGCGTGCAGACACACACACACACACACACACACTCGCGCGCACACGTGGTGGCTTTTATTTCTTTGCACGTGTTTATGGTCTTCCTCGTAGAGCCTTCCACCTCCTGCAGCCCCACCTCTCCGAACCGAACCATGTCTCCGCGCACACCCAATAAGCTGTTCCGCAGCTTGAGGCACCAAAGGCAGGAGCCAGGCAGACGTGGGACCTGAGCCGCGCGGTTAATTGGGAGCGATTAGGTCCTGAGAGACGTAAACTCCAAGGGATAAACTCCAAGGGAGCGGGGCGCCTGGGAGCTGGGAAATGCCGAGGGAGGACGTGTGCCCGAGTGAGGCTTGTGAGAGTTTACTGGCGGGGTTAGGAGGTGGTGGCAGAGTACGTCGGGTGCAGAGAGTCCTGGGGGCGGAGCTGGGGAAGCTGCGGCTCGATGGGGAGAGCAGCTCGGTTTTAAGTGCGCCCGGAAACACGCCTCGCCACCACCTCAGCCACCACCAACGGAAAATTTGTCAGTGCCTGTAGCCCTTCCTGCCACAGAGGTGGCTAAGGTCTGACTCTAGACGAGCAGGGCCGGACCAGGTGATGCTCCCGCGAAAGTGGTTGAGGCCACTGGGGAGTCAGGGACGCGGGAGCCCGGCCGAAGTGCAACAGCAGGCGCGCAAGTGGGCCTCCCAGGACAGGGATCAGGCAGTGGGTTAAGTGGGCATTTGCGGCGCTGAGTCAAAGTGTGTGTGTGTTAAGTAAGCCTTCGCCATCTAGCAGAGAATGCTTAATGAGAAAATGATTGGAAGCAAATGTTTATTTTTCCCTTAGGCATTTAAAACCTTTCAGTGGCTTTAAAGTTTACTACTGTTTTTCCCACAACGTCCATTCATTCAGTCTTCTGTTAGAGTTAGGTTTATCTGGACATTTTAAGGTACTTTTATGCCATTACGCTCTTTTATTTCTTTTTTCTTCTTTTTCTTATTCTCCTCTCTTTTTAGTTCCTTTTTTTTCTTGTCTTTTTATGTTAAAATAAAATACAAAGACTTCAGCCTTAGGAGACCAGTAGAGAAAGTTGCAGCCACTGATACTTTCTTGTTTCCGAGCAAATCGGTTTTTTGAAAACGTGAACTAGGTTTCTTTCAGAAATGAGGCCTGCCATCCAAACATAGCTTTCACCTGGGATGGAGGATTGGCCCGGACAGAAATTTCTTTTGAAGTCACGTGGAAGAAGGGGCTGGTTTTGTAAATGGGTGAACCTGGAATTTGACCACGTAAGAGTCAGGAAATTGGTGGAGTCTGCAATCTGTGGGGTTCTGGTGTCTGGAAAATTTTACAGTCCCAGATTGATGTGAACACGTAACATTAGGTAGAATATTCCAGCCAACTTTCCATCTTACAATGTATACAAGGAGATCGTTGTGTTGTATTATTATTACATCAAAAGGCAAAACATTTATTATTCACTTGTGTAAGATTCACATCGATTTAGATGTGGTTACTTTAATAAATGATAGACAGAGAGAAACACTACTGATGTTTTTTAGTTCAACCCCTCCAAGTTGATACATAATTAATCCTATTAACTAATGAGCCTAATAAATAATTTTGACCTGTCAGGACCTACCAAAACGTTCAGCAATAATGATCTGCACTCAATTTGGCAGCAAAATGTATACTGTATGGATAATGACTCTTTAAAAAAGGAGTATGCTCAAAATATTTATAGCTTTAAAATTTACATTATGATGCCTTTCGTGGCCTTTAATTTGGGGTAAATTATGCATTGTATAGTTACAGAGGGTTAGAGACAAACTTTGTTGGTGCTCACACTTTGTATGTCCTATGTGTTGCCCTTGAACCTGAAATGGGTACAACATTCTCCTCCCTCTCCACCCCCCACCCCCAGTATGTTCATGTTTAGCAGGTTTCTACGGCCTTACAGAATTTCTGAATTTTGACAAATGATTTTTTTAAGAGGTTCAAGTTTGGATAATTCTCTATTCCCTAGGCTTAATCAGTCTATCAATGTCTTTAGTGGCAGATATGAAATAAATGATGTAGTTTTCAGTACAGTATGCTAATGTGAAGCATGAAGCATTGTATTTTACAGTTCTGGAGTCTGAAATTGTAATGTTTGATTGAGCATTTAGATAGAAGTGCTAGGTCCACATTAACACAACGAATCGTGTCATTTCCTGGGAGGTTGTGCAACTGCAGCCAGCCCTGGGGTACAGGCCATCTTTGGCAATTGCTGCTTATGATTTTCAATGAGCTTTAGAATAGTTGGACTTTAAATTAATAAAGGAAAGTTAGTTTGAGCTGTGAGTCTAACAAGACTATTAGTAATAAAGGAAATGATAAGAAAATTATTTCTAAATGGGGGTATAACTAACTAATTCCCTGCCAGCCTGGGAATCCCCAAATCTTACTTTAATAACAGTTTTTGTAGCACATTAAGGCTCTTGCCAAGAACAAGTGCACTGTGATTAATGAGGTACTTCAGGGATGGATTCACTTGGTAGACCCAAGTTTTCACTGCCAAGAAGCAAGAAAAGTGTGTTTAAAGTTCTGTTTCCGGTTAAAAAAAAGTATTATTAATTATGCAAAAATCATTATTATAATGGTATCTTTAATGGTATAATATGTGGTGTAAAGTATATATATCCTAGCCTCCTGATGAGAATGCTGGCAAGAACAAGAGTTGATTTCCTTCAGATACTTGCTTCCAATCTTTATAAATTGGTGGAGATTAGAAAGTCCATTCCCTTACTGTTCTTTAAGATTTACCAGTCAACTATGTTTCCTGGTGTTTTCTGTCTTTAGCTATTCTTTATTTAATAGACAATCTGTTCAACTATGAGGTGACATAGTTCTTTGAATGTTGTCTGTCTATTTTTAATCCCTCCTCTTTTTAGTAAAAGTTTACAATAATGGTGGTAGTAGAGGAATACATGATTTGCACTTATGCATCAAATGTGCTTTCAGAAGTAGCATGGGAAACTGTGGCAGATACATGTAATTCATCACTTTGTACAGTGTATCTTTGTCTGGTGTAACATCATGGATCAGAATTTGTAGATATTTTAAACTAGAAAAATAGTCTAGTCATCCAAGCTAGGAACCTGGAAGTTAGCCTTGATGCCTTCATTTTTCTCATACTTGCTCCTAATGGCCATTCAAATGATCACTTAATTCTGTGTGTTCACTTTCCAAATATTTTTCAAATCTGTTCCCTTTTCTCCTTTGTGACTGCAACTAACTCTTATTGTTTCTCAATGTTTCTCCATTGGATTGATTATATGTGATATTCTCCTACTTAATCATTTAGCTTTTGTTCTCAGCCTTTCAGCTCTGTTTTAACACCACAATGTTCTCCCTAAAATGAAAACCTCATCATATCATTCCCTTGATTGAAATATTTTTATGACACTTCACCATGTACTCATTCATTCATTCATTCATTTATTCATCTATAGCCATGTGAGTGTCTACTATGTGCTAATCCCCAATTAATAAGGGAAAGGCCTCCATTCTCAAGGAGTGAAATGACTACACAATGGAATGACTAGAAATTTGTGAACAAGTATCAAACAATGTTATCTGAGTTATTACAGAAGTAAGTACAAAGTCTCAAGGGAAAAGAGAGGGAAGTAGAAATGAAGGCAGAAAGGTAAGCACAGGCTTCAAAGAGGAAGTGAGGAGTTAACTGTTTTGACAAATGAGTAGTTAATTTTTAAGTGGTAAAAGCAAGGGAAAATGAGCAATCCTGGTAGAGAAAACAGCTTGGGCATAAAAATGGAATTGTGAATCAACACAGTAATTCTAGATACTGTTAAGTATTTGCAGGATAAGGACAGTGACAAGAAAAGAGAGTAGAGAACTTGAACTTAGATGGCCTTAGATGCTGGCCATGGAATCTGGTCTTTATCCTCTAGGCAGTAGTGGTCATTGAATGGTGATAATCAAAGGAATGATGTAATCAGATACAAATTTTGGAAAGATGTGTCTTTCATTGGTTCAATAAATGGATCAAAGGGTGCAAAATGAAGTCAGCATGGCCCTGACTGGTGCTGCTAAGTAGTTAGAGTGTTGGCCCATCTCGGGTTCGATTCCTGGTCAAGGGCACATACCTGGGTTGCAGGTTCAATCCCTGGTCCAGGCGGGGCAAATGCAGGAGGCAACCAATTTTTTCACCTCTCTCTCTTTCTTTTTCCATTTCCCTCTCCTTCCATCCACTCTCTAAAAATCAATTGGAAAAATATCCATGGGTGAGGATTAACAACAATAACAACAAAAATGGAGTCAGTATGGCTTGGAAAAAGTTTTCTATTCATTCTTGTATTATTTAATCTATAAATTCATTCTACAAATGTCTGTTGACTGTCTATATGTCATGAACTGTTAAAGAAAGGTGAGAGATGATTACCTAAGGAACTTGGGCAGTAACTGTGGGGACAAGAAGAAAGAGTTTAATTAGAGAAATGTTAAATAGGTAGAACTGGCAGATTGTTTTCACCAGTCTGATGTGTAATGTGAGAAAGATGATTCTGATTTGGGTGATATGGAGAATGAAGGTACCCCAAACCAGTACTATATGGGACAAATGGTGAGGGGCACATTTTCAAGACAATATAGTGAGTTTAGATTTGGACTTAATGAGTTTCAGATGTTTGTAAGACATTTAGATGGTGATTCTAAGTGGTAAAAGCACAACTGTAAACCATGTACATTTGGTCTCTTATAACTAGAACTATTTTTGATGAGTAGAGAGCACTCAATAAAATATTTTTGAATGAATGCATGCATTTACAAATATAGATCTTAATCTAGATGTTTAGATTAGATATTCATGTTCGGAAGCCTCTAGCAGTTCTGTGGTAGTTAAGGCAATTGGTAGAATGAGTGAGATAGCTCAGAGATGCAGAGTAAGATCTGGACATGGCAGAGGACAGAGTCTGGGGAATACCAACACGAAGCCGTGAATGGAAGACTAAGAGTCCACAGAAAAATATGACAGAGCAACCAAAAGGCCAAAGAAAAAGGCAGGAGACCTTATTTTCACAAAAGCAGAGGAGGGAGTTTGTAGTCTTCACTTTCCAGTGCTGTAGAAAGGACTAGAAGAGGCGAGTAAGGTGTCATTAGATTGGTCATGAAGGAGGTAACTGATGGCCTTTGCTACAGAAACTTCAGTGGAATACTGAGGGTCATAAATGTGTTATAAGTGGGTTGAGGATCTTAAGACTTAGGAAAGTGAAACAGTAGTGTAAGTTAACTCCAAATTTCTTGGAATACCTCACAAGACCTTTCATGACATGGCCTCTGCCCATCTTTCTAGTCTCATCTGTAATTTATACCCTGAGCCTCAGACTTACTGTCCTGTGCTTCTCTGCCGTGTCTTGACTCATGCTGTTCTCTTAGACTCTTCCCTCTTCTTGCACTCTGGCTGTCCAGCTCCTACTATTTCTTCAAAACACAATTGAAGATCACTTCCTCTTGTCTTGGGCATCTCTCCCTGCTTGCCAGATGATTTAGGTACCCCTTGTCTCAGGTTCCATCGCACTTTAGGAATGTCATTATGATGGTGCTTGCTCCGCTGTATTGGCATTGTGTGCTACTTGGTCTGTCTCTCCCACAGGAAGGTGAGCTCCCCATACAGAAAATATACTTGTGTCTGAATCCCAAGCACCTAGCATGTTGTATTGTATCTCGTGTAGTTTCAATAAATGCTTGCTTAATGAGTAAGTAAATAATTTTCCCTGGAAGTTTTCCTTAGAGGAATTTCTGAATGAACAAAAGCTGAAGGAACTACCAAGATTTTTTAATTTTTCTTGGAATATACTGATAAAATTAAGAGGGAAAAGGTATGGGGGTAGAAGTAGAAGAGCAATTTCTCTGCGCCCAACTTTCTCACTAATTAGCTTTGTGATTTGGAATAAGTCATTTCACCCTTTTGAGTCTCCAAATCTTTATCTGTGAAATGGGGACAGTAGTGTCTATGATCCAGCCAAGATGATAGAGAATACTGTGGATTACCTAAATACTATCATTAGGGGGAGTATTTGTAATATGAAGATATCTGATTTTTTTTTTTTAAGCCTGGGACATATACTAACAGGGTATTGGTGATTTTCTTTGGGTGGTAAGGTTATTGCTGATTTTTATTGTTATTTCTTTTTACTTGTGGACAGTATTATAGATGTCCCCTATTTTTCTTCCATTTCTCCACCTCCATCCAGCCCCTACCCACCCCAGGCCTTCACCACTCTGTTGTCTGTATCTATGGGCTATGCATATATGCATATTAGTTCTTTGGTTAATCTCTTCCCATCCCTCCTCCCTCCAATCTGAGATCTGTCAGTCTGTTCCATGCCTCCATGTCTCCGGACCAATTTTGTTCATCAGTTTATTTTGTTCATTAGATTCCACATATATAAGTGAGATCATGTGATAATTATCTTTCTCTGACTGGCCCATTTCACTTAGCATAATAATCTCCAGGCCCATCCATGCTTTCTCAAAAGGTAAGAGATCCTTCTTTTTATAACTGCACAGTATTCTATTGTGTAAATGTACCACAGTTTTTTTATCCACTTATCTACTGATGGGCACTTGGACTATTTCCAGATCTTAACTACTGTAAATAACACTGTTATGAACATAGGGGTGCACATATTCTTTCTGATTGATGTTTCAGGATTCTTAGGATATATTCCTAGAAGTGGGATCAATGGGTCAAAAATGGCAGTTCCATTTTTAATTTTTTGAGAAAACTACATATTGTTTTCAACAGTGGCTGCACCAGTCTGAATTTCCACTAGCAATGTACTAGGGTTCCCTTTTCTCTGCATCCTTGCAAGCACCTGTTTGTTGATTTATTAATGGTAGCCATTCAGGCAGGTGTGAGATGACATCTCATTGTCATTTTAATTTGCATCTTTTCACATGTCTATTGGCCTTTGCCCTTTTTTTTAATTTTTAATTTTTTATAATTTCTCTTCCTTAATCTCTGAACTTCAGAGCCATCTCTTAATTGGTCCTTTTAACTTCCAACTCCTGGGGAGGTCTATGCCACGCAGTAGCCAAAGTGATCTTTCTAAAAGAGAGTTCAACAAAACACATCACTCATCTGCTTGGAGAAGGAAACTGTTTGTTATTGCCTAACTCTACCCCGTTCCTCAAAGTCAAGGGCTCTCTCCATCTTGTTCTCTGCAATATCATCAGCACCTGGAACAATGTCTACCACATAGAAGATCCCCCATGCATACAGATTGTTTCACTTACTGATACTCCAAATCTCCAAAATATACTACTGGTTTCCTTGTAGAAGATGAAATTTTGCTCTGTTGACCACTCTCTGTGTCCAGACTCAATTAGACCCAATGAATAACTTTATTATTTACATACTAGTATACATTCTATTCTGAATTAAGTCTGTAGAAATTGTTCACATTTCATTTTTGCTTTTGCATTCCTTAAAAATCACTGATTTCTTTTCATGTAGAGAGGCCTTATGTAAATTATACTGCTTTATACCCTGTTAGCAAAATGTCCCATGTACCCTTCAAATCTGTTTCCAGAAATTTAAACAATGCTATAGTATTGGAGGAACATATAATTATAAATATTGAAAAGTGTTAAAATATTAGTATTGTGAATATGATTACCTAAAAGAAATAGAACATAAGAAAAGACTATTTCAAAATGGAATGAAGTCTTGATACAAGAAACACTATAAACAAGGAAGATAGCCAGCAACCTTTTGATTATTGCTTCTGAAGAAATGGTGCCAGTTTTAATTTTTAATCGCAAATGGCTATTTTGGCAGATGGATATGCCAGGAGAGCATGTTTTATCCCAGCTCACTGGTGTGAAACTACTTAAAGTCCAATTGTTGAATAGCCATAGTTCATAGTTATATTTAATGGTTTATACATTTTAATTTCCTTTTTCTTCAACCATTTATAAGTATTCTATTTGAAATAGTATTTGGTTGCAACCTGGGGGATAGATTGCCACCAACTGCATTTTTTTAAATAATTATTAAAGTTTTTTGATGGGTCTCAGAGTTTCAGATGATCCTTTGATCCTTTCTTATCAGTTTGTCAGAATGAGTTTTCTAAATGTTACCAAAGTCATCTATTTCTAAACTTAAAAATAGTTTGAACTTTTTCCATTATATATAACATATATTTATATAATATATATGTGCACACATATTCTATACATACAACACATACACACTGTATCTTTTAGCAGAGAATTTATTACTACAAATATTTACATTTATCTTATTCTTGCTCCTCCAAAAGTAAATAAGATATTTGAATAAAATGCAATCTATATATATAAAAGGTTAATATGCTAGGTGTCCCTCTGACCATCTGACCAGCTGCTGTGACACACACTGACCACCAGGGGACAGACGCTAAACAAAGGAGCTGCCTTGATGCGCACTGTCCATTTACAGAGAAATGGCACTGTGGACCTGGCACCGACAAAGCAACACTCGGCTTCTCCCAAGTGGGACACAGGCCCCGCCACCACCCCAGAGCCAACAGCCCATCAAATTGCAGCCAATGCTGCCACAACCCCAGGATGCAAAATGCGGCCCACAGTCCTGCCCAGCCAAACAGTCGCTATGGGTGCCAGGTAATGATGTAATGATGTCACGTAGCAACGCCTGGCTTCCTCTCCCTAGCAACTAGCCTCCTTGCAGTTTCTTCAGCCCAGGAACACAACTTGCTTTATAGCCAGGTGCAAACATTTTACACTTTAACCAAATGTCTGTGAAGCATTTTCCCATGCCTCATCTCATTTGATCCTCACAGAAGTCCTGGAGAAGGTAGATAGGAGACTCGATGGAACTATTTTCTCTTCATTAGCCAGAAAATGGAGATTTAAACAGATTTAGAAACTTGATCTGACTGAAAATAAGTAAGAAATGGTGGACCTTGAAAATGACTTCAGGTTTTCTCACTGTGCAGAATATAGTCAAACACTGCTGCAGTTAAATATTTTACCCTTTACTCTCCCTGCATGATCACAATAATAATATGCTTCGTGTTGATATTTACTGCTGTGTTGCTGACAATTATCGGAAAGAGAAGTTGGGGTGCTTCGCTGGGCTGGAAAAAGTTTAGCTAAATCAGAAAGCAGGTCTAATTAAGCAAGTTTATCTATATATAAAAAGCTCTCATTGGCGCCAATCGCACACATGTGTTTCGATCTGTCATTGTCAATTGTGAATTTGGTTGACACTTCTATTATAGAGAAATGGCAAATAGAGATATTAAAATATTTCTTCTAATGAATTTTCTTTCAATGTGCATGAATTTGTACACTGGGCCTCTAGTTTAAAAATAAAAAGAATATGAAAGTTATTCTTGATAATGTGGAGATTATATTATAATCTGAAATATATTTAAATTTAAGTATATATGAAGAGTTACACTTTTAACAAACTTAGCCAAAGTGTTTATTTCCATTTATAGTATCTGTGAGGTAATTCTAGACTCTCTATTTCTTCTTTAGTCAGGATGACCTTTTATAATGATCATGCTATAATTTTTCTCTTTTAAACAGTCATTTGAGTTTAATATTTAATTAACAACCATATGTGTACCAGTTAATGGGCTAGAGGCTGCTGGTTCAAAAAAGGGAGTGATGTAGACCTTGACTTCAAAGAAATTCCACTGGGGAAGATGATTAGATTTGAATTCAATGATCGACTTTACCTTTAGTATCATTTTGATGAGTATGAGCAAGTTGCTTCCAATACCATCCACTTAATCTATAAAATAGGAATAATAGTATTACATCAAGGTATCACAATATTTTTTATATATATACACACACACACACATATATATATATATATATAATTACATATAACATGGTAGCTGTTATTAAAAATGGAAAGAAAAATACAGGTGTTGTGGTAGAGGGCTATATTGCTATGTTAGAGTTCCAGGATTTTATCCTGTAGAAGATAGACAGTCTTTGAGGTGGGTGGGGCTTAGGCAGGTAATAATGCCATGGAATTTCCATTTTAGATTGATACTCTGCCAGCTATGCTATGAATGATGGCATGAAGGGAACAAACTGGAGGTAGGAGATCCATTTTCAAACTGTTGTTCCAACTTAGAAAAGGAATAATTAGGACTTAGACTGGGACAATGGTGGTATAGATGAAGAAGAAAACTATGGCAATAAAACTGAAATGTAATAATGAATAAATGAATGTGGAAGCTGAGGAAGAGGGAAAGATTTGTTATTTCCCTATTCCTGATTTGGGTATTTGGCTAGATAATGGAGCCATTAACTTAGATCAAGAATACAGGTGGGACAACAGGTCAAGGGCAATGTTGGGGGTAATAAAATGAGTTTAGCTTTGGAGATACTGAGCTTTCGGTGACTGTGGGACTTCCAACTATATATGTCTAGCAGCTGTAGATGAAGATTTAAAACATGTTAAAAAGTAGAGACAAGAGATAAAACTATGTAAAGAGAGAGGGCAATAGCTCACGGATAGAAATCCAGGGATTACAAACATGCACAGCATAAGCAGAAGAGAAAGGGAATGAAATGGAATAGATAGCAAGATGCACAGAATCACCAGACAAAAAGATGGGCAGGTGGTCATGGAATCAAGGATATTAAGAGAATTTGAAAACATAGTCAACTATGAAATATAGACAGTGGGAAAGAAGATTGTTTGTCACCAACATTAGTTATCTTAATTTTTTATTTTTTTGCTGAACATTGTTCTAAATGCTTTACACACATTAACTCTTTTAATTCTAAGAATAGCCCTAGGAGGTACTATTAGTATCATCATCTCCCTTTAACAGACCAGAATACTGAGGTAAGACAAGGTTCAATAATCTGTCCAATACCGACAACTGAGTTGATGGAAGAATAGGGCTTTGAACTAAGGCAGGTTGAGCCATTATATTTTTCTTGTGGATGGTATCTGTGGGCCCGGCCTCCTCCTATCATATGTATAACATAATTACAAAAACTACTTTTGGGTATACTATAGCTCTTAGCACTATAGTAAGTACAGTAAGTCCTCACTTGACATTGCTGATAGATTCTTGAAAACTTCAACTTTAAGGAAGACAATGTATAATGAAATCTAATTGAAATAAATAACCTAATTAAAATAAATAAGAGTTAAGCGCCTAAGGCATATTTCTGGTCACAAAAGCAACACTTCTAAATAAAGACCCAAACATTTCTAATATTAAATATTGAAAAAAAAATGTGAAGAAAGATTAATGAAAACAAGTAAGAAAGATTAATATTAAGAATTAATATTAATTAAACATTAAGAAAGATTAATAAAAACGAGTAAGATAATTATTTTCCAAACCACTTATTCCAGTTCAGGTTTTGGGGTGGCTAGACCCTATCCTAGCAGCTCAGGGCACAAGATGGGCACTCACCCTGGCGCGCGCGCTCACGCGCACACGTGCACACACACACACACACACACACACACACACACACACACACACACATAAAATGACACACTCAGACTAGGACAATGCAGACACGCCAATTTACTTCTTGTGCATGTCTTTGGGAGGTGGGAGGAAAACAGAGTACCTGGAGAAAACACACAGGAACATGGGGAGAAAGTGCAAACTCCACAGACAGTGGCTCTGGCTGGGATTCCCTCTTATTTTTCATCAACATTATAATGAAATTAGAGGCCCAGTGCACAAAATTCATGCATGGGTGGGGTCCCTAGGCCTGGCCAGTGATCAGGGCCCATCAGGTTCCCTGCCTCCCCTCCTCCCCGCCTCCTCCTTCCCTCGCTGCCTGCGCTCCACCACTGCATGGTTCCCTGCTTCCCTCCCCCTCCTTCCCTCGCCACCCACATCTGCCACCACCCACCCCCAGTTCCCCATCCCAGCCTGGGCCCTGGCCCCGATCATGCAATTGGGACTTGCCAGCCAGGGGGAAAGACTGAGAAGTTGGCTGGCAGGCCAGGCAATTGGGGCCTGCTGGCCAGGGGGAGAGGCCAACCACCACCGAGGTGAGCCGATTGGGGCCTGCCAGCTGGGGCAGAGACCTGGGGAGGAACCTGGGAGGTTGGCCACTGGCCCTGAGGAGGGAGCCAGACCTTGGCCTCCCTGGGAAAGGCGTTGCATCCACTGCCACCCACCCCTGGTTCCCCATCCCAGCCCAGGGGCCTGCCAGCCAGGGGGAGGGATTGGGAGGTTTGCCGACAGGCCCAATCGGCGATCAAGGCCTGTGGGCAGCTCCTGCATTAAATGTCTGCCCCCTGGTGGTCAGTGCACGTCATAGTGATGTTGTAATGGTCGCTTAGGCTTTTATATATCTATAGATGATAATGAATGACAAAGTTGTTCAAGCACCTACTGTATATGCATGGTAAATATTTGTTGAAAAAATGAATGATAGTTAAAATCCCTTATGACCTAGTACCAAAGAATTATGTATAACTTTGTAGTATTAGGATGGTTTGTTTCTGTCTTCAAGTTCTAATCAGCTCATGTTCTAATTTTTCCATAAAGTTTTTCCTGGTAGGCTGGCTTATTTCCTTAGCTTTATTTGCCTCCTATAGTGTTTATTATTTGGACCATGTATTTTACCTTTTAATTACATTTTTGCATTGTCTTTTTTAAAAAATATATTTTATTGATTTTTTACAGAGAGGAAGGGAGAGAGATAGAGAGTTAGAAACATCGATCAGCTGCCTCCTGCACGCCCCCCCCACTGGGGATGTGCCCGCAACCCAGGTACATGCCCTTGACTGGAATCGAACTCAGGACCTTTCAGTCCACAGGCTGATGCTCTATCCACTGAGCCAAACCGGTTTCGGCTGCATTGTCTTTTAATTGAATCATTTATCTAATTCTTTACAAAAAAATTACACCTAAAGAAATCAAAATGCTCCCTTTTCTTATATCTTCTATGTCATCAAGCCACGGTTTTTATTCCTTATTTTTAATCAAAATTCACCTAGCTTATTGTGCTACCAGAGAAAGTATTTGAATGCTACAACTTTTTTTCCAAATAAGAATTTCCTTAAATTCTCCTAGTTTAAATTGTAGAGCAACTTGTTTTGAGGTCCCTAACTGCTATAATAGCTTCTTAATACCATTTCCTGTGAATGTTAAATTCCTAATTTATACTTTCAATGCAGAATACCTACGATTCACTTAAAAAAATACCAGCAATTGCTTCACTTAAGTTTCATAATGGCTGAATATAGAACCATTGCTTCAAATTAATTTTACAGGATTTTATATCTTTAAATGAATAAATAAAATACTCGTGTGTGTGTGTATGTTTTTTATCACACTAATATAAATATATTTCTTCTTTGTCTCTCCTCCCACATATACATTTTTTTCCTGGATATTTCTCCCTTTCTTTCTCCCAAGTGTCCTATTGTACTCCTTCCCCCCAATTAAATCACTGCTAGTTGTTTCTTCCTTCTTCTCTTTGCATATGCCTTTCTGGAATGGCGTTTCTCTTCATTTCTTTTAACCATGTTATATAATTTGATTTCTCTTCCTCTTAAAGCTGTCTGCTTTTAATCAAGAGATGCATTGACCCTAAAATTGCTTATAAGCTCCAAGACTCCACTGCATAAGTAGACCAGGCCACCTAATTTACACATCACACCTCAGTAATTAACAGAGGCCACTAGAAAGATGGTGAATAGAGAACTTTTCTTGGAGTTTTAGTTAGGCTCAGACTTCTTAGAAAATAAGAAAGTGAGGGCTTAAAATTGCTCTCAGGTTTTTAAATATCTATCTATTATTTTTAAAATCTGGGGATACTCAGATATTCAGTGAATAATTTTTAAAAGATCATACTTTCCATTTTAGAAGTTGACTGCTGTATGCAGTTGGTAAATACATTAGGAATTATTTTTATTCTAGATGGAATTATTGTAGAAAAAGGCACATTAAAGAAGTCTAAATATATTTGTAACCTAGTTAAAAGTAGTTAACTTAAAAATATTTCTCTCAGAGCCCTGCCAATGCTGCTCTGTGGTTGTGCATTGGCTCATGAACTAGGAAGTCCCTGTTCAATTCCAGGTCAGGGCATATGCCAGGGTTTCAGGCTTTATCCCCAGTAGGGAGTGTGTAGGAAGCAGCCTATCGATGTTTCTCTCTCATCCATGAATCTATCTTGCTCTGTCTCTCTCCCTTCCTCTGTCTAAAATCAATAAAAATGTATTTTTTAAATTTTTTTCTTTCATAGATTGTTAATAGTCATTATGAGTTTTCTTACTGAGCCAAGAAATAGATCTATAATTTGGCAGCAAAGAGCTGCAGTTTTCCTATTTAATTGGGAGATTAAAGCATGGGCTCAAAATGCAATTGTCTTAAGACTACATATGGGGAAGGAAATTACCTGTATTTTTCCAAAGCATAGATTTTTTGAATGCTATTCCCTTAACTATTTATAGAATGGTAACCAAGTTTAGGGAATCCATTTCTCTAAATCTGTTTTCTCACACCTGATTGAATCTAGGACTGGGTGGAGTTGAAACTTTAGATCCTTCTCGCTGTGTTTTGAGTCACTGGATACATTTCTTAGATTTCTGATTTGCAAAATTAAGACATAACTCTTCAATGTTTGTTCAGTACCTGACCTCATGCTATGTGTAAGGCCCTGAGTAGTAACTACAGGGCTGAATGGAAATAAAATGCAGCCTGTTCTCTCAAGAAGGATATTAATTTATCATCTACTGAGCTACAAAAAAACATCTCTCTGAACTGACTTTGGATAAAAGCAAAGATTGGCTCTTTTCCAGCGGCATTTAGCTATTGCTCCTATTGAAGGGATTTACAAGGTAAACTCCAGGATCACCATATAGAGAAATGATGAATGCCAGTTCTCAAGAACCCTTGAGAAAGTCTGGAGTTGGTGTCCAGCTGCCTGTGCAGGTGGGCGGGCATTCTGCTCAGGGCATTCCCACACAGAGACCAAAAACAGGAGTTCCCACTGATCATAGTAATTTTCAAAGAGCAGTAATTAAACTAGTTAAACTAAATGTTCTAGTTAATAAAACATTCTGAGTATGTTTAATTTGCTCCAAAGTATTTTCAAAAATAGAAGAGAAACTGATGCTTCTTTATAATACTTTGGGGATGTTATTTTTTTCCTCCCTAAAATGTCTTATGAACAATAATGTAATCTAAAGGTATGTTGTTGCTGTTTTTTAATCAAATGAAATGCCTGTTTATTTTCAGTTTATACCCTAAATTTCTAATATTATTAACTTTTTTATTCTAGTACATGGAAGGAAAATATTATACCCAGCCTTTCATGGGGCCTAGAATTCATTCATTCACTTATGTATTCTTTCTTTCATTTATTCAGTATTTGAGTGCCCACTACAAACCATGTTCTTGGAACATTGTAGAAATACTCCTTCCCATTTGATTTTGATTAACTCTCTTCAGGCTTGTGAACACGACTCTTTTCTTCAACTAGAGAGTAGCACTTCAGAGTAAAGGTTAAGGCCAGCAGGTATAAGAATGGTTGTTCCTTGTGATCCCTAAAGTACTCTTGATCCAGCTTCTTAACCTTTCAGAAGTATTTCTGAAGTTGATAGGCAGTCTGGTTAAGGAATTACAAGGTGACATTAAATTAGTCTTAAATTTATCATGCCAGATAAAATCCTATAGCAGTTTTGTTTTGTTCCATCAAATGAAAAAGACAGAGAAGTTGAATGGCAATACAAAAGACCTTGGAGGAACCTATTTATAACCTTCCAGATAGGATCTTGAACCCATGGGGCATCTGTTCTTATTCATGGTGTCCTTGACAACTGGAAGAAATACAGTCACTTTATTTAAGGACAATATTTTTACCAAGCTTGATCATTCAAATTGGCATCCAAAATGTTTTCTTAGAAAAAAGACAGGTAAGTTTCTTTAAATTCAGATCCACCAAGGGAAAAACACAACGAGATGGTTTAGAATTAGCCCAAAGGAGCCAGGTAGCCTCTCTAGCCAAAAAGTCTTACTTCAGTCTTGCACTGAGATGGTCTTGCATACCTTCCAAATGTAGGACAGGAGACACACAAAGAAAGAAAAAAAGTATTCAGTCATCACATTTGTGTTGATCATGTTGACTTCTAGACAGTCATCAGATCACCAGTTTGATTTGACCATACTTTGGTGGCCTGTTATTCCCTTCTGTCAGTAGAAGGGAATAGAAGGCATTCCACTGAAAGTGGAAGTTACCTTTAGCAGGAAAGATTCCCTTACATGGTTCCAGAATTTTTGCTTCCAGTGTTGGGCTCAGTGTGTTCCTTTACAAATTACTATTCCCAAACTAGTTGGGTCATGCCACCGAGAGCCGTTTTCCAGGGCTGGTGGGTATGGAGTTTTATTCCAGGCTTCGGGGCAGGAAGTGAGTAATAAAAATAAGTTCATAGATGGCACTAAAGTGAGGTCATCAAGACAACCTTAAATAAGAAGAGTCAAGAAATTGTCACATTGTGCTGGAGAAAACAGAATATCCCTCTAATTCAAGGGTAGATACCATAATTCACAACTGTTATCAGTGAGAGATCATCCACTTTTCCTACCAAAAAGATTAATGGCAATTACTTGAACCCATTGTTTTGTTTTGGTTTGTTGTTGGTCCAAAGTCACTTTCCACATTGCAATCTTAATATAGATTTCCAAAGCACATGATAATACATTTAAATGATCTATTCACAATGCATCTGTTGTATGCTTTTTTAAAGACTTGCTTCAGTAGCCACATGTGAAGCTAGTGGTTACCTCAGAATAAGTGTCTGGGAAGAAGTGGGGTGCAGCAACACAGCATGACAAGGGCCTGGCCTGGAGTCTGACTTCTGGGAACAGGAAGGAAGAGGGAAGAGGAGAGATTTCAAAGGGAAAACAGGACTTCTTAGTCTTTGATTAGAGTCTGTTAGGCAAAAGAGATGAAAGAATCAACATTTCCAAGCTTTCAAGGAAATGTGACTGTAATCAAGCAGAAGTTGCTTAATTTTGTTTTAGGGAGAGGCCAGATGTACAAGTAAGTGGACATGAAACCTATTTGGGCTTTGGGAAAGAAAGACAGAGGGCCATTTGTTACCAATGAGGTGATGGATAAAGAAATTATAAAGGTGTTGGGAGAAGAATGTAGGGAGAGAGGTGTAGGGAATACCAACATTTGGGGGTGAGGGGAGAGAAAGGGGTTTGTGAGAGAGACAGAAAAGAAGACTAGGGCGATAAGCCAGGAATAAGAACAGATGCGCCTTGGGTTCAAGGTCCTATTTTGAAGGTTATAAATGGGTTCTCCCAATTATATTGGCATTCAACTTCTGTCTTTTCCATTTGATGGGGCAAAACAAAACTGCTATAGGATTTTATCTACAGGAGGACCAAATCTCAATGAAGGGATTGCAAGGGGATGAGAGGATTATAAAGAAGAGAAATGAAGTTGTAAACATAAAAAGGAGCAATAATGTAGAAAGCTGGGATATGGGAGGAGGGGCCAGAACCTAGAAGAAAACCTCATGGTTGGAGTGGACAGCATCAGCAGGGCAGCACCATGTGTTAGGAGGACATCCAATATCACAGGGGCAAAAAATCATGTCCCGGATAAAGGCCAAAATAGCCCCCCTATTGGGTAGTATGCTGGCATAGAAATCAGCATCCCAGAAAGGTGAGGGGTGTCCTGGAAGGAATAACTGGAATGAGGACTCCAGCGGAGAGGTGTTCAGAGAGCCTCCTGTGAAAGCAGGGAAATCTGGTTTGAAAGCAATCTTGCAGCCTCTAAGAGAGATGTTGATAAGTGCAAAGCAGTCCTAAAGAGTTTGAGATAAGACACCAAACAGTGCCATGAGGGGAAAAGGAGACAGATTAGGCTGTGTAACTGACAATTCAGTGGTTGAAGCATGAGGGAGAATGACTGATTAGGAAGCAACAGAATCAAACTAAATCTTTATTTTTCTAAGCAACTGGAGGTCCATTCAAATATAAAAGCTTAGGAAAAGCCCCTCCCTCCCCCAAGGGAAAGATTAAAGTAATTGAGAGATGACCCTAGATCCTAGAAGAAGAGAGAGGGGTTTTTGTTACCAACAAGGTTGGGATGGCTTTTTGGGGTGTGATAAAGCAGCAGGTGGAGGTGGATAACATGGTTAATGACAGCAGCAAAGGCCCTGCTGGAGTTTGTGAGACCAGGTCGGGGACTCAGTGTGTGATTCTGAGAATCTCTCTGACAGTGGTGTGCGGAGGATATTTCAAAAGCAGATGGAACCACACACAACCCAGAGCTGGCAACCGTGTGCCCAAGGTAAAGCAAATGAGAAATGCTCTAGAAGCCCCAGACACTGAACATGTGGGGGACCCTGGGCAAATCTCCAACATCTCTCAGCATCAACTGTCTGATCCATGTGGAAATGTGTAAGTGTGAAGGCTCCTTATGTAGTGGTGCTCACACACACACACACACACACACACACACACACACACACACACACAGTTAGTGTTTCTACTCCCTAACCAAATATGGTCTTTAACCTCTTCAGAGGAGAAAATACTGCAATAATAGGCCCACATAAAAATATGTGCTTAATGAATAAATGAGTGAATACAGGAATTAACATGGTATATTGTTTATTTTACAGCAGCATTGTATTTGGTGACAAGATTATATATAAGGTCAGAGTCCCTGCCAGCAGTCGCCAACCAGTGGTCCAAGGTCCAAAAGGTTGGTGACTGCTCCCTGAGTTTGAACAAAAAGATTTTTCTCAGAAATCAAGAGACATATTATAATCCCTTTTATTTTTAAATACATGGATAAAGCTTACATTGGAAAAAATTGCCAGAGGCTGCTGCTTTCAAACATTTAAGTAACAGGATTACAGAGCTGGGAGGACCTTTGGTCACCTACTCTCACGCTGTCCTTTTTTCAGATGGAAAGACTGAGACGGGAGATGTGAACTCCCTTGGCCAGGATCAGACACTCACTGTCAGCCGCAGCGCTAGTGGCTGGACCTTCCCACACCCCTCACAGAAATGACTTCAGTGTTAAGCCTTGTGATCTCCCCTAGCTTCCCTCTTGTGAAGATTCTCTAGGGTTTAAAAAAAGATGAATAGTGACATTTATTTCAAATGCTATTGTTGGTGCAACTATTATATGAAGAATATTGCATTAAAAGGCATTTTAGTACCTTTTTCACTGTGTGTATGGACAGAGAAAATATTTCTCTTTTACAATTCCTAAAAACCAGCAAAAAATATTAATGCCCATGACTTTTCTTTCTTCTAAAGAAGTCAAATCCTAAAGAAAGACTGTCTTTGAGGGTTAAAAATACATTGACTTCCTCTTTACAGTCTCCAATAAATGGATAGATCAAGTAAGAAACAAATTAATATTTATATCTTCAGTTGCAGCACTGTGGTTTCTTTCCAGATATGAAAATTTTGTGAGAAATATCTCCAGAATTTGAGCAAATGGGAGTGGGAGTGGGAAAGAATATATATAAATGTTATATGAGAATTCCAAAAGCATTTTCTCTCTCTCTGTATCTCTTTCTGTCTCTCTCTGCTGTCTCTATCTTCCTGTCTCCCTCATCATACTTGGTAAATTCATTAGGGGAAAGTAAATGTGTCTAGCCAAAAATTCATCCGCATAGAAATGTGAAACAGGTCTAGCTTATATGTCCAAGAGAGTCACACGTAGGCAGGAGCAGCAGGATGAGCTGACCCTACCTTCTGAAAATCCTTGCCCTATTTCATGAGAAGCTAGGCATATTCCCAGCTTTGCAAGCCCAATATCTTTTTTTTTTTTTTTCTAATGTGAATGGTTAAAATTTTCTTAAACTTGTTTTTCACCTCCTGGTATTTCTTTGTATATATCATAAGCCCTTCGTGGTTAATATTGCCATTTGAAAATTAGTGGTTTCAAGAATGAATTAGGAGGAGAAATGAATTTTGGCATTTGTTTAAAATTATTGACCTATTCATGGCCGTTTTTTTTTTGTTTTGTTTTTTTTTGCATGAGTCACATGCATACGTTGAGAGGTTGGTGTGTACTTTATGTGCTTCTTCAGGCATCTTCTTTTTTTGCTAGGAAAATTTTGAAGCCAAGAAGTGACTTGGAAAAAACAAAGGACTCTCATTTACTCTTACGAATAATTCATTATGTCTTAAGTTATTCCCATGAGTTTCAAATATTGACAGTACTCTTCCTTGCTCCTCATAACTCCCCCTCACTGATGGTCCTAATTCAGTGCTGCTTCATTCACTACCCAAACACAGCCAACAGGTGTGCTGAGGGATAGAGATTAGGTAAAGGAGACGCCTGCTTCTCTTTGGCCACGTGGCTGTTGCTTTTTTCCTTAGAGATGAGAGTTGGTTTGGTGCCACAAGATAAACAGCACTTTACAAAGGTTATCCTTTGTCATGGAACAGATTTATACACAAATGCAGAGTACTTACATTGGCCCACAAAAAAATAAACACTGAAGTCGTTAAACCCTGACCTTACCTATCCAACAAAGTCTGTTATGTGGCATTTATTAAACATCCTCAGTGCAGTAGACTGTGCTCAGCCACATCAAACTCAGGGCAAATCCCCATCCTATGTATTAATGTCAATCTATTAAATTTTTTGATGGCTTCTAAAGATAGCCTCAGCTGTTAAGTATTTATTAGAGGCCAGAGTTTTCTTTCATTCAGAAATCCGTGTTGTTTGCAAACATGTAAGCATAAGAATGTTCCCTGAAGCATTGTTTTGGCATTAAAAAAAAAAAAACAGAAACAACATAAAACTCTATCATTAGCAACTGGTTAAATCAATGATAGCAACATTGTCCAAGGGAAAACGGAATTCTTTGAAAAGAAAAAAGTAAAAATGCATGACATTGTATAACATGGTTTCTAAAAGAATTATTAGGTGAAAAAAGATCAAGGTGTAAAACTGTATGTAGAATACACAAGAAGCCACTTTTGTAAATTAAAAAACTACACTCAGTAGATGCTCATTATTCATGGTACTTAATGGTTTGTAAAGTCACTGCAAACCAAGAATTTGTGAATACCAAATTATTGCTCCTAGCAGAAATACAGAGTTGGAGCCTGGCTGGGTGTGGCTCAGTGGTTGAGCATCAACCTATGAACCAGGAGTTCAAGTTTGGATTCCTGGTCAGGACACATTGCCCAGGTTGTGGGCTCGATCCTCACATCCCGGGCATGCAGGAGGCAGCCATCAATGATTCTCTATCATCATTAATGTCTCTATCTCTCTTACCCTCTCGCTTCCTTTATGAAATCAATAAAAATGTTTTTTTTAAAAAGAAAGAAAGACAGGTTTGGACTTCTTGGAGTCTTTGGTCATATTTTTATCAGCTAATCAATACATAACCCAGTTTTATGTGTGTTTTTGTTTAAAGACATGTTATTTAGTGTGTAATTGATTTATTAATGTTAAATTCATAGCCAGTAGCACTATAACTCACATCTGAATGAAGCTTACGTTAGATGTGTGTTTTCCAGAAGGCACATCCCATCCTTCTTGAACTTGAGAACATCAGCACTATAATAGGGGTCATTTAAACAGCAAAATAACCCCTCAAAAGGCCAAAAAAATGCAAACAGCATGGCATTAAGCAGACCTTGGAAAGGACCCTTGTTTGCGATATGGGAGCTGAAACAAGAAGGCAGAGAGAATCACTACGTTCAGGGTCAACTGGGAGAGTGAGCGTCAGGAGACTCAGAGGTTTGGTGGCCCTTTGCATGTCTGTAGATGCCCAGCAAGCACTGATTTCAAGGTTACAAACACATTTTAGGAGTAAGTAAATTTGCAAATATGAAATCTACAAATAATGAGGATCAGCAATATAATATATGCACCCCACATTTATGCAAATGGAAAGTTTCTGAAAGGACTAAAAGAAACTGCTTGATGGAAGTGACCCTTGGATAATAGAACTGTAGGGCAGGAGTGAGACAAGGTGCACCTTTTATTGTAACTCTCTCTGTCCCATGTGACTTTTTGTTTTTACTGAGGACGTGACATATACCTTCTCCTCTGTTCTCTCTCCTCCTGTTCTACCACCCCCACCATCTATCTCCATTCTCTCAGCAAGCCATGTGCATTTTCTGAGGAGCTCTAAGGGCAAGATTTCATTTGAGCCAAATTTATCATAGTGAACACCCACTGAACCAGGCTCTTGTAAAGTTGGTCAGTATAGTTTTGCAGATGGAGAGTGTTTTACAAATGCTAGGAATGACACTCAGAACATGGGTTCTCTGGGTAATGTGTGTTATAGAATATTACCCTGTCTCCCAGCTCCCTGGGGAGGCCTAGGCTTCAGGGCATGTTTAGTCTGCCAAATACTCTTGCTCAAGTTCTTACTATAGACTGTAGAATGGAAGCTTAATAAGTAGGAAACAACTTAAATAATATTAATGCTATTATGACAGTTACCAAATAGATGGGTGGTATTTGTGTGGAAATTCCTTTGGGGAGAATCCTAGGGTCTGGTCTCCCCCCACCTTCCTCTTGGGGGGCAGAAGAGGTAGCAAGTCCCTGGGTTTGGTCCCCACTGGCTTCATGCTGGGCTCAGGCAGAGTTCTTGAGTCCCACCTTCCCCAGGTCACCCAGAACTCAAGAGCATTCATTTCTGATGCAACCAAGCAGCTCATAAGCTTGGTTTCTTTGATTATTTTGAAATCTTGCCATTCGTAACTTGTAACTTTAAAAAAGAGGGGAAAGCTTTAGTTTGTCTAATGTTTCCTTCCTTGCATATGCCATGATGTTCTTTTCCTTTACTACCCATGAAAAGCCTGAATAGAAAGTAACCTCCCTGTGAAGGCTTTCTTCCTAATTAATCTAGAGATTTCCACTTCCCCCAGGTACTTCCTGTGGTGTACTGTCGCTAAGCTGACAATGAGCAAAGGAAAAGATGTATAAGCCATGTTCATATCTAATTATAGCTGGGATTCATTAGTTTCCCATGTCACCCTATGCCCATTGTTAGTTTATAATCTAAAATAATTCAAATTTCTGTATAATTGGATTTCTGCCACCCATCACTGTATCTCTTCTCAAACATTGAGAATACCTCTTTTCTTTTCAATATGTTTATATTGAAAAGAATATATATATATATGTCCTCAAAATGTGTGAAAACACCCTTTCATTGGGGAAAAAAATGCAGACTTGTAAAGAATAACTTTAGCAACAAATGGTGAGTTTATTTTAAGAATAAACTTTATAAATGTATGGACCTCTAAAAATAAAAATAGAAAGATTTCTCAAACATTTATTTTTTCTTACCAAATATGACAGTTACCCACAGTGGAACAGACTGTAGTTATTACTGATCCTATGTCTGCAACACCACAAGGGTTTAGGAAGAAACACATGGATATCTATTGCTCTCTGCCCTTTACAGCTGTATCTGTACACAGGAGCCTTCAGTCAAGTAAAGGGACCCATTGGATCAGAACCTGTGTGTAGTGAGTGTGCTGCACTGGTCAAGGCCTTCTTGAGTTACTGAGGATGCCTTTTGGCTGGTTACTACCTGGGATCAAATTCTCCACAACTGGTCTAATGTCACTTAGTTCAGAGTGCACATTGTAAGGTGGGACTGCTGCCCACCAGCAAGGGCACAGCCTAGTGCATTGCCCCATCTATATATATAAAAGCCTAATATGCTAAGTGTCCAGCTGTCCAGGTAATGATGTCACGTAGCAATGCCCAGCATCCTCTTCCTAGTGACAAGCCTCCTTGTAGTTTCTTTAGGAACATGACTTGCTTTATAGCCAGGTGGAAACACTTTACACTGCAACCAAATGTCTGTGAAGTGTTTTCCCGTGCCTCATCGCATTTAATCCTCACAGAAATCCTGGAGTAGGTAGATAGGAGACCTGGTGGAATCCTATTTTCTTGTCATTAGCTGGAAAACAGAGATTTAGAAAGCTTAGAAACTTGACCCAACTGAAAAGTAAGAAATGGTGGACCTTGAAAATGACCTCAGGTTTTCTCACTGTGCAGAATGTAGTCAAACACTGCTGAAGTTAAATATTTTACCCTTTCTTCTCCCTTACTGATCTACAATAATAATCTGCTTTGTATTGATATTTACTGCTGTGTTGCTAACAATTACCTGAAATAGAAGTTGGGGTGCTTCACTGGGCTGGAAAAAGTTTAGCTAAATCAGAAAGCAGGTCTAATTAAGCAAGTTTATTCTATATCTAGAAAAGGCTAAATTGACTCAGGCATGCGCAATATAAAGCTCTCAATGGCACCAATTGCACACATGTGTTTCCATTTGTCATTGTGGATCATGAATTTGGTTGACACTTCTATTATAGAGAAAGGGCGAATAGTGACATTAAAATATTTCTTGTAATTATTTTCCTTTCAATGTGTATGAATTCGTGCACCAGGCCACTAGTTTATATATAATACCTTCTAGCCATGTCTGAGTCACCATTATTACTTTGTGTACTTTAGTCACATATGAAGGGGCTCTTCTTACTTACTAGTCTATGAACCTCTGTAATGATTAAAATCTTCAAATGCACGTAACTATTTATTTTCTTGTAGGCAGAGCCATGAGCAAAACCAAACCATCATCACTAAGGTGCCTTAATGAACATAAGCATAGAACAGTCGGATTCTGATTAAGGCTTATAGATCTAAGTCCGTTGCCTATTCCTATCCTGACTGTATCAGGGCTGTCAGTAGATGCCTCCCATTCACAGCCCTTGCTGAGACTGTCATTGCCTAGGCCTCAGGGCATACCAGCCTGCTCCCTATTTTTATAAATAAAGTTTTATTGGAATGCCACCCTACACATTCATTTATGTATTGTCCATGACTGTTTCCATACTATAACAGCAGAATTAAGTAGTCACAACAGTGACCTTATGGCCAACAAAACTGAAAATGTTTACTATCTGGCTGAGAAAATGTTTACTATTATGCCCATTCAGAAAAATCTATTCTCTATCATGTGGTCTTGCCCTGTTGGCAGATTTCTTATGGAGACATGGATGAAATACAAACATGGTAAGTCAATTGTGCCAGAGGTGAAATTGAAAGGGTGTCATTAGTTGGATTTCAGGTCCTGGCCAGTGAGGGAGAGTATAAGACAGAGATAGGAGGAAGCAGAAACGTGAGTTAAGCAGAGGAACCTAATAAGGGGACAGAGGGCAGTAGATCAGAGCCAGAGAAAACTGAGATGTTATAAGAAGAGAGAGAAAGACCAGATTGCCCAAGATTAGCTTGTTCCTCAAGCTCCAAGGGTTTCTGACAGCTGCCCAATCATAGGTGTATGTACATCAACCTCCTTTGTTTGTATAAGGCAAGGAGCTCTTCTTTTTGCAATTTAAAGAAAAGTACCGAAAGAGACTATGTATTATGGGACAAATTTTGTTCCCTTATTTTTAAGTTCCCATGGGAATGATTCCCCTTAGGATCTCAGCTTTCAATAAGCACCAATAAACTAGCTTGGGCAGAAAAGTCATTTGATGTAGTGTAAAAAGGCCACATTGGTAGAAAACTTAAATGTAATGTCAACTCCAGTTAAGACATCTCATACTTAATGAAATTAACATTTCCCCTTTTATTTTATTTCTTCAATTATTCAGTAAATATTGGAGACCTAAGTATAAAGAACGTGTGCATGACAGCTTGGTGGATAAGAACATGTACATAACAAGACTCACCCCCAGGGAACATAAACAATCTTCTAAGAAAGTTGGGCCAGGTACACCAGCAACTACCATACAGAGAAACCAGTGGTAATTAAATTTAGCAAATATTTATAGCAGACTAATTATGTACTGAAGCGTAATGCCAGGCACCATGGATACTGACATGGATGAGGCTGAGACTTCGACCTTGGAAGAACAGTAGTGCTGTGCACAAGGAGAAGGAACAGTAGTGCTGTGCACAAGGAGAAGGGAGATTGCTTCCTGACCAGGGGAGCCAGCCAGGGGTGGTAGGCGGATAGGCGTTTGAGATGTAATCAGATTGCCCCCCTGCAGCATCATTGGTAATAGAAAAATGATATATCTGTGAAGAGAATAATGAGTAAATAACTGGCAGTGTCATCATGATAAAATATCACCCAGTAAGTAGTTGAAAGGAACGAGAGCTACATGAATCCATAATGATAAATCTCAGACCTAACAGTGAGCCAAAAATAAGGTGCAAAAACATTCTTACAGTATGAGACCAACTATATAATATTTTAGAACACAGAACCCAATCCTTCTGTATTGCTTACTCTAACATACACATGTGGTATAAATATTATTTAATGTTTAGAATTGATAGATACGATAGCTTTTATTTATTATTTATTTTTTTATTTCTTTATTGATTAAGGTGTTAATATGTATCCTTATTCCCCCATTACCCCCCCCACCCCCCACTCATGCCATCACCCCCCTGTTGTCTGTGTCCATTGGTTAGGCCCATATGCACGCATACAAGTCCTTTGGTTGATCTCCCCCCTTACCCCCCTCCCTCCCCTACCTTCCCTCCGAGGTTTGATGGTCAAATGGATGTTTCTCTGTCTCTGGTACTGTTTTTGTTCATCAGTTTATGTTGTTCATTATATTCCACAAATGAGTGAGATCATGTGATACTTATCTTACTCTGACTGGCTTATTTCACTTAGCATAATGCTCCCCAGTTCCATCCATGCTGTTGCAAATGGTAGGAATTCCTTCTTTTTTAGCACAGCGTAGTATTCCATTGTGTAGATGTACCACAGTTTTTTAATCCACTCATCTGCTGATGGGCACTTAGGCTGTTTCCAAATCTTAGCTATGGTGAATTGTGCTGCTATGAACATAGGGGTGCATATATCCTTTCTGATTGATGTTTCTAGCTTCTTGGGATATATTCCTGGAAGTGGTATTACTGGGTCAAATAGGAGTTCCATTTTTAGTTTTTTGAGGAAACTCCATACTGTTCTCCACAGTGGCTACACCAATCTGCATTCCCACCAGCAGTGCACCAGAGTTCCTTTTTCTCCACATCCTTGCCAACATTTGTCATTTGTTGATTTGTTGATGATAGCCATTCTGACAGGTGTGAGCTGGTACCACATTGTTGTTTTGATTTGCATCTCTCGGATAATTAGTGACTTTGAACATGTTTTCATATGTCTCTTGGCCTTCCTTCTGTCTTCTTTCGAAAGTTTCTATTTAGGTCTGTTGCCCATTTCTTGATTGGATTGTTTATCTCCCTTTTATTGAGTTGTATGAGTTCCCTGTAAATGTTGGAGATTAAACCCTTATCAGTGATAACATTGGCAAATATGTTCTTCAATGTAGTGGCTTTCTTGTTGTTTTGTTGATGGTTTCTTTTGCTGTGCAAAAGCTTTTTATTTTGATGTAGTCCCATCCGTTTATTTTCTCTTTAGTTTCCATTGCCCTAGGAGCAGTATCAGTGAAGAAGTTCCTTTGGCATATGTCTGAGATTTTGCTGCCTGTGGATTCCTCTAGTATTTTTATGGTTTCCCATCTTATGTTTAAGTCCTTTATCCATTTTGAATTTATTTTTGTGTATGATGTAAGTTGGTGGTCTAGTTTCATTTTTTTGCATGTATCTGTCCAATTTTCCCAACACCATTTATTGAAGAGACTGTCTTGATTCCATTGTATGTTCATGCCTCCTTTATTGAATATTAATTGGGCACAGTAGTTTGGGTCGATTTCTGGGTTCTCTATTCTATTCCATTGATCTATATGTCTGTTCTTGTGCCAGTACCAGGCTGTTTTGAGAACAATGGCTTTAAAATACAGCTTGATATCTGGTATTGAGATCCCACCTACTTTGTTCTTCTTTCTCAGGATTGCTGCAGCTATTCGGGGTCTTTTTATTCCAGATGAATTTTTGGAGAGTTCGTTCTAGGTCTGTGAAATATGCTGTTGATATTTTAATGGGGATTGCATTGAATCTATAGATTGCTTTGGGTAGGATGGACATTTTGATGATGTTGATTCTACCAATCCATGAACATCATATGTTCTTCCATCTGTTTATATCTTCCTCTATCTCTTTTTTCAGTGTCCTGTAGTTTTTTACATATAAGTCTTTTACCTCTTTAGTTAAGTTTATTCCTAGGTATCTTAATGGTTTTGGTACAATAGTAAATGGGATTACTTTATTAGACTCTTTTTCTGTAAGTTCACTATTGGTGTATAAAAATGCCATAGATTTCTTGGCATTAATTTTCTATCCTGCTACCTTGCCGAATTCATTTATTAAGTCTAATAATTTTTTGATGGAGTCTTTAGGGTTTACTTTGTACAGTATCATGTCGTCTGCGAATAAGGACAGTTTTACTTCTTCTTTTCCAATTTGGATACCATTTATTTCTTCTTCTTATCTGATAGCAACGGCTAGTACTTCCAGTACTATGTCAAACAAGAGTGATGAGAGAGGGCAGCCCTGTCTTGGTCCTGTTCTTAGGGGAAATGGTTTTAGTTTTTGTCCATTGAGTGTGATGCTGGCTGGGTTTATCATATATGGCTTTTATGATGTTGAGATATGATCCTTCTATTCCCACCTTGCTGAGAGTTTTTATCAAGAAAGGGTGTTGGATTTTGTCAAATACTTTTTCTGCATCAATTAATATGACTATGTGATTTTTCTCCCTCAATTTGTTTATGTGATGTATCACATTTATTGATTTGTGGATATTGTACAATCCTTGCATCCCTAGTATAAATCCTGCTTGGTCATGGTGTACGATCTTTCTGATGTACTGCTGGATCTGATTTGCTAGAATTTTGTTGAGGATTTTGGCACCTATGTTCATGAGGGATATTGGCCTGTAATTCTCTTTCATTGTGTTATCTTTATCTGGTTTTGGTATTAGGGTGATGTTGGCTTCATAGAATGAGTTTGGAAGTGTTCCTTCCTCTTGAATTTTTTGGAATAGTCTGAGGAGGATAGGTTTAAGTTCTTCCTTGAATGTTTGGTATAACTCTCCTGTGAAGCCATCTGGGCCTGGACTTTTGTTTGCTGAAGCTTTTTGATGACTGCTTCAATTTCTTCCATAGTTATTGATCTATTGAGATTTTTAGAATCTTACTGATTGAGTTGTGGAAGGTTGTATTTTTCTAGGAATATGTCCATTTCCTCCAGGTTGTCTAGTTTGTTGGAAAAGAGTTGTTCAAAAATTTTTTTAAACAATCCTTTGTATTTCTGTGGGGTCTGTTGTTATTTCACCTCTATCATTTCTGATTTCATTTATTTGGGTCCTCTCTCTTTGCTTTTAGGTGAGCCTGGTTAGTGGTTCATCAATCTTGTCTATCCTTTCAAAGAACCAGCTCTTGGTTTCATGGCTCTTTTGTGTTGTTTTTTTGGTCTCTATTTCATTTATGTCTGCTCTAATCTTTATTATCTCCTTCCTTTTACTCACTTTGGGATTTTCTTGTTGCTCTCTTTCTAATTCTTTGAGTTGTAGCATTAGATTATTTACTACCATTTTTTCTTGTTTTTTGAGGTAGGCCTGTAGAGCTATAAACTTCCCTTTCATTGTGTCCCTTAGGTTTTGGATTGTTGTGTTTTTATTGTCATTGTTTTCCAGAAGATTTTTCTTTTCTTCTTTGATCTCATTGGTCACCCAATCAATATTTAATAACATGCTATTCAGCTTCCAAGTGTTTTGGATTGTTTTTATTGTAGTTTATTTCCAATATTATGCCATTGTGGTCTGAAAAGATGCTTGGTATGATTTCAATCTTCTTGAATTTGGGGAGACTTTGCTATTGACCCAGTATGTGGTCTATTTTTGAAAATGTTCCATGTGCACTTGAGAAGAATGTATATTCTGCAGCTTTGGGGTGAAATGTTCTGAAGATGTCAATTAAGTCCATCTGCTCTAGTGAGTCATTTAGGATTGTTGTTTCTTTGCTGATTTTTTTTGGTCTAGATGATTTACCTAGTGATGTCAGTGGTGTACTAAAGTCCCCTACTATGATTGTATTGTTGTCGATCTCTCTCTCAATATCTTCCAGGAGATTTTTTTATGTATTTGGGTGCTCCTGCATTGGGTGCATATATGTTTACCAGGGTTATATCCTCTTCTTGTATCGATCCCTTTAGTATTATGAAGTGGCCTTCCTTATCTCTTGTTATGGCCTTCACTTTGAGGTCTATTTTGTCAGATATAAGTATTGCTACCCCAGCTTTTTTTTTTTTCATTTCCATTTGCCTGAAAGATATTTTTCCATCCCTTCACTTTCAGTCTGTGTGATTCCTTGTTCTGAGGTGGGTCTCTTCTAGACAGCATATATATATGAGTCATGTTTTTTTATCCATTCAGCCACTCGATGTGTTTTGAATGGAGCATTTAGTCCATTTACATTTAAAGTTATTATTGAAAGGTACTTGTTTGTAGCCATTTTTATTTTTTGAGGCTGTGTTCCTCCTTACCTTTTTGTTTCTTCTTTGTACAGCATTCCCTTTAGCATTTCTTGCATTGCTGGTTTGGTAGTGATAAACTCCCTTAGCCTTTTTTTGTCTGTGAAGCTCCTGATTTCCCCTTCAATTTTGATTGATAGTCTTGCTGGATAGAGTATTCTTGGATTGAGTCCCTTGCTTTGCATCACTTTGTATATCTCCTTCCATTCCCTTCTAGCTTGATGTGTTTCTGTTTCGAAATCATTTGACAATCTGTTGGGGGATCCTTTGTAGGTAATTCTCTGTCTCTCTCTTGCAGCCTTTAAGATTCTCTCTTTGTCGATAACATTTGCCATTGTAATTATGTCATGTCTTGGTGTGGGTCTTTTGGGATTCATCTTACCTGAGACTCTTTGTACTTGAGTAACTTTTTTCTTCCCCATATCAGGGAAGTTTTCTGTCATTATTTCTTCAAATACATTTTCTAATCCTTGCTGCTCTTCTTGTTCTTCTGGCAGCCCTAGTATACATATGTTATTTTGTTTTGCATTGTCCCAAATTTTTAATTTTTTTCTATAGTTGCTATTCAGATTGGGCTTGTTTCTGTACCTGATCTTTTAACTCGCTGATTCGGTCCTCTGCTTCTTCTAGTCTACTGTTGAAGCCTTCCATGGTGTTTTTGATTGTAGCTATATCATTTTTCATTTCTTCCTGATTTTTGCATAGGTTGTTGATTTTTTCATCCATCTGGTGTATGAACTTTATGACCATTACTCTGAATTCTTTTTCTGTCATTTTGCATGCTTCCGTTTCACTTATTTCCTTTCTTGGTGATTCCTCCTTTTCTTTCCTCTGGGGATTGCTTTGTTGTGTACCCATTCTGACTGCCACCAGAGGGTTCAGATGTCAAGCTGCGGGGGCTTGGACCATGTGCAGTGGAAGTTTTGCACCCCTAAAGTGTCACTGAACAGCTCTGATACCAAGACATGTGGTTGCTATAGGTTGGTGGGAGCCACACTCACCCTGGGTCAGAGTCACAGGCGCTTAGTGTGGCGTCGTATGTGCACCTAGAATCAGGGACCCTGCCTGCACCACATTGAAACAGAGAACCCACTGGCATGGGCCAAAAATCAAAGTCCCCTATTGAGTGTCAGAAGTCAGAGGCTCCCTGTGTCCACGCCGAGAATCGAGTATCAGAGTCTGTTTCTTGGTGCTACCTCGCACTGAGAATCAGGTCTCTGTGTGCACATGCACCAAGAATTGGAGTCACTGGCTCTTAGTGTGAATGTACTGGGAATCAGGGATCTCAGGCGCATGTAATGAGGAATGGAGTCTAGACACTGGGGGTCAATGCTGCCTCTCGTGTGGAGATTCAGGGTCCCCGATCTACCTGGGAGACTGGGTTGCTCAGTTGCACTGTGTTGGCAGGAGGTCCACTTCTGCCCTGCGGTAAACAGCCTTCTGTGTGCACTTGCCCTGAATGAAAGTCAGGTGGCACTGCCACTTAGTGTGAGTGTGGGGTCTGGTCACATGGGTGTGCACTGTGGAAAACAAACTCCCTGTGTGCATGTACCCAGGCTCAAATTCAGCACTGCCTTCCTGTGTGGGCACAGGGTCTGATCGTGGGGAACAAACTCCCTGAGACCACACATCCAGGTTCAAACTCACTGCAGCCTCTCTGCTAAGGTGCAGGGTCTGGTCATGGAAAACAAACTCCCTGGGTTTGCACCCCCAGGCTCAAATTCAGCACTGTCTCCCTGAGTGGGCCTAGGATCTGGTCGCAGAAAACAATCTCCCCAAGGTCATGGGCCTATGCTCAAATTCAGGACTGCCTCCCTACCTGGGTGTGGAGATAAGTTGCAGGAAACAAATTCCCCAAGTTCACAAGTCTAGGCTCAAGTTCAGCGCTGTCTCCCTGCCCTGCATGGGCATGGGATCTGGTCGCAGAAACTGCCTGCCTAGGGATGAGCAGCTAGGCTCGAATTCCGCTCAGTCTCCCTGCCTGTGCCCAGAGATGAGTCGCAGGAAAAAAATTCCCCGAGTTCGCAAGTCCGGGCTCAAGTTCAGCGTTGTCTCCCTGCCCTGCGTGGGCGCAGGATCTGGTCGCCGAAACTGCCTCCCTAGGGATGAGCAGCTAAGCTCGAATTCTGCTCAGTCTCCCTGCCTGGGCTCGGAGACTAGTCGCGGGAATCAAACTTCGCGTGTCCAACACCAAGGCTCAACGTCAGGCAGAGTCGTGCAGAAAGCCTTACTGTGCAGCTGGGGTCTGGTAGTTTCTATGTTGCTGCCGCGGGGGTGGTAAGGTAGGGGGATTGGCTTTGTGACTCACAGAAATCTGTGGCTGGGTGCCTGGAGTCTTGGTGTCCCTGGGTCTGCAGCTGTGGTGGCAGGTCTTCTACCAGAGAGGCTGTAGGGTCCTGGTTTGCTTCTGAAACCAAACTGGGTGGTGGAGAGAGTAGGATTCTAGTCTCAAGCAGTTCTGTTCTTCAAGATGGTGTGGTCTCTGTGCTGCCGGTGTCCTCCCTGGAGTGTTTGCTGTGGCCACGGGGTTTTGCCATCTAAGACTGCCCAGATTCAATACGATAGCTTTTAAAGCTGGGGAAAGAAGGAGGGAAGTAGGATTGAGGAAGCAGGCTTTAACTGTATCTGAATATTTAAATCTTTTGTTTTAAAGGCCTAACCCTGAAAAAAATATAGCAAAAATGGGTGGTGATGGGTATCTGGACATTCATTTTACTATTCGTAGACCTTTCCTGTTTGAAATATCTCAGAAGAGGAAAAAAGAGAGAAACCTAAGTGTGTGTGTGTATATGGAGACATTCCAAAGAAAGGAAGTGTGGATGGTTACACTCAGTTAATCTCCGTGGCCAGATGATGTGGATTAGAATCCAGTTTTAGCTCTGAGCACCTCAGTTTTATTGTGTGCTTAATCGTATTAGTCAGCCAAGTGAAAGTCACTCTGTGATAGAGTCAAGGCACTACTTCATGTGGTCAAACTAATAAAGGAAGCCTGGAGATGGCTTGAGCACAGGCTGTGTCCTGCCCACAGGTGTGCAGCTGTGCATATATGGGCAGCAGCAGAGAGGTTTGCAACTGAGGGGCAAATATGTCAGGAACCCTTGGCCAATACTTCTGCTGTAAAAACAAGGTTCCAAACATTTCGGAGTCACAGCTCCTTTCAGAATATGAGAAAACTATTAACTGTCTCCTTAAACAGATATGCACATGTGCATGTACATACACACATGATTGCACACATTTCCTGAATTTCATAGACCACGGGACCTGAGAACCTGGCTTAAGGACCTAATGGATAGACACACTGCGTCAGATAAATGTGGTCTAATTCCCCAGTGAAGACAACTAATGGTGCAGTTTCTGTGACTATACACAGGATTCTGGATGTGGACTCGCAGACTTCGTAAAGAGTTTGTGTCACTCAATGAGATGTCATAGGTGCATTGATTTAGATATCCTGATCGTGGAGCACAAATGACCAAACTCTTCAGAATCTGCCCTTGCCCTAATGATTTTGTAGTGGTTCCTGAGTGGGTCATTTAACAGTGAAGCCACTGGGCACAGAAAATGTTTCAGCTCGCCCTGCCACCTCATGTGCAGTCATCTGGGATGGTGTAATCCAGCTGAGGGATTGCAAGTGAAAGGAAATTCAGATGACAAGCAAAATCTTGGCAACCCACTCCGACCACCAATGTAGAATATGACTCAGGAATGAAAATTTGTTAAAAGGTCAAGGCAACACAAACTTAACACATTTTTATTCACCAAGTAGTAAATAGAAATGAAGTCCCAGAAGCTTGGTTTATTGAATAAATATTGCAGTGACTGACATATCCAAATATATTTAATAAGTCTCTCCTTGCTAGTGTTGTGTTTCTTTTCTGACTTTACACATCTTTACTCATCATATAAATACATAGTAACTCTTTTGTAATACTGAACTCCATTTTTCCATTCTTCTGAAATATATCATTATTGCTTTGATCAGAAAATTAAAATGCACTTCTGTGAGACATAAACTAAATTTCTTTTTCTCCTTTCTTATGATTTAATTTGTATTAGATCATTCATCTAGTAATTGTTGTTCTTATAATATGCTGTAACCATTTTTTTTTTCCTCTGAATGGGTTGACTAGCTAAAGTATATAAAAGCAGTGACTCACAAACATCTATTTTGAAATAACCAATATAAATAGGTGCAGTCTGGTTATGCCACATTTTAAACAACTGTCCAGCCAAATGAAATGTAAAAAGAAAAAGAAAAAGTACTGCTAGGACCTTGAAATGTGTGTTTTAAGCTGACTTTCAGAACAGGTCCACATTTATATAGCTCTGTGAAAAGCAAGGCAAAAAAAACAACATAGAAATTCCAGAATATTTTCAAACTGGCATAGGAATTTTGACACTTTGCTATTTTTCTCTGCCAGGAGAGTAATGAATGGTTTGTCCTCTGGGGGGAAAATCTATTTAAAAGAGAAAATATTTTAAATATATGTGTATGGGAGGGTACAGTTCAATGTATTTGTGTAGGCTCTTGTTAATTTGTAATTATTTTCTTCCTTTTTTTGTTCATCACACATTTACAAGATGAGCACTGGTGATACGAAGATGAAAGAAATAGCCCCTGTCTTTAAGTAGTTATAGTTTTAAGGAGAAACCTGAGGAACCTGTGTGTGCCACGAGAATGCGTTAAGCCGCAACTAATTCTGTGGGGCATGGAGGAGAAGATAGTCAGGGGAAGTGATGCTTACATTTGGTGGAATGGTCAGCTTGTTTGAGGTGACAGTTGGGAATTAACAGAGGCCAAATGCAGGAGAGAATAATTTGTGAACTCCTGTTTCATGGGAACTGTAGATTTTATCTTGTGTGTTGAGGTAAGAGGTAATGTTTCTGCCTTCTTAGAGCTTGTTCTCAAGCCTTTTGTCCATGTATTTAATGTAGCTTCCTCCTCGCTGGACTATAATTACCTGATAACCCTTTAGTCTGCGCTGTAAAGTTCTCAAGGGTAGGACCAGTATTTAATTTGTCTCTGTTCCCTAGTGCCTAGTATGGGACCAGGCACCAGGTGTGTACGAAATGAATGCTCTTTTGGTGGAATTGAATG
This sequence comes from Corynorhinus townsendii, assembly GCA_026230045.1. NCBI lineage: Eukaryota > Metazoa > Chordata > Mammalia > Chiroptera > Vespertilionidae > Corynorhinus > Corynorhinus townsendii. The sequence continues at coordinate 66,792,251 of JAPDVU010000004.1, read as the reverse complement.
AATGAAAGAATAGGTGGATGGATGGATGGATGGATGGATGGGTGGATGGATGGATGCTCTGTATTTATAAAGAAATGTACCTGGGCTATAATTGCTTTAGTGGAATAAACTACATAGGAAGAAAAAATGCAATACATTGGGTGTGGAAGTATGTAAAAATACTTTTATTAGAAATATTTTTGGACTTCATTACAAATTAGAAATTATTTCCCCTTATGCCTGGTCCTTCCAAAATTTCACACTCATGCATAAACCAGTATACTTGTCAAGTTGTTGGACTAAACTCTTCTTTGATTTGGAAGAATATTCTTTCATTGAGATGACAGTTTCTACCTAGTGATGGAAGCTTTCCAATTAAAACACTGTGCAAGATATAGCCCAGTTTTGTGAAAATAAACAGCTTAACACACTGGCAAAAAAATCTTAATTCTGTTAAACTCTTTAAAATTGTGTTACATGTCAAAGAGTACACCTTTTAGCTACCAATGGAGGAAAAATAAAATAGCTCTGGAGACACAAGGAGAGCAAATAGACAGCTGGAATTTTTGGGAAATTTCTGTGGTATTTGGGTTTATTTTTAAGGGAAAGAAAAAATTTTTTCATTAAATTTTATAACACAATAACATTTTAAAAACTTATACTCATGAGAATCCTTACAATGCTGATGTAAAACTCACACTAAATTTTATTTATGAATTACCATTTGTTTTTTGATGGGGGTGAATAGGGTAAGAAACATGGTTTTATAAGCTTCTTTCATCTCCTTTAATTACCTCTTCCTTGCTTCTCTATGCACACACACACCTGAATATTCACATCTTTTTCTTTTTATTTTCCATGGGACCTATCTGTAAACAACCAGTACTATACATAAATTTAAAAATACTCCAAGTAGTCACTAAGACATTAAAAGGAAATAAAACATAAAGCATTCTGTAATGTGTAGGCAACTTTAAAAGTGCTTGAGACAGAACCAAAGAGAGAGAGAGAGAGAAAGAGGCTTTCTAGTCTTGTGTCTTTTTTCAGATGAAAAAGTTTTAATTACTGCTTCCTTTGTGGACTGGGATATTAGCGCCTATGAGTCATTCTCTCCCACTTAGAGTCCCACTCACTTTTCTTTCCCTTCATCTTTCCCCCCAGTGTTCCCTTCTCCTCTCTTCCTTTTCTTTCTCCTCATTTTCCTCCCTCCTTTTCACTTTCCTTCCTGCAAAAAACCCAGAGAGCTTGGTGGTGATTCTCTAGAATGAAACTGGGAATAATTCTCACTTCCCTATTCCCTACCTGTGCCAAGCACGGTTAGGGATGTGAAGAGGACCTGAACATCCTCAGCTCCTTGAGGCTTTTTCTGATCCATATCACAGCCAACCTCTCCCCCTACCTGGTCACAGGAATTGCTCAGGGGCCTTTAGAAAGGTAGAAGGCACACTTATTAATATAAAAAAAATTGCTGTATTCTATTTTAATCCTGAAAAGAGGTTCTATACTAGTGAACAAGGAACACTCCCTGCTCATCAGAAGACACAGGTCAACTCAGCTTCACAAGTTCTTCTGAGTATGGTCTTAAACAGGGAAACCTCCCGGTCCCAGTTTCCTCATCTGTAAAATGAGAACGGGGACCTGCCTCATGGAGGTATCATGAGGATTATGTGAAATGATGTGAGTAAAAAGCCAGGCATCCAGCTGGTGCCTAGTTCGTCGTGCCTTCCCTCTGTGCAATGGTTCACAGCACCCTGGGTGTGTTCTCTATTGTAGTGGAAACTATGTACCCAAAATCACAGACACTTGCAGATTCTAGGACCTTCCATAGGGTGTTTATTCCACAAGAATAGGTTTCAGTTTATTTTAGGAGAGGGTCATCTCCCTTAGATTCGTTACAATGTGTTTCAGCTGACACAGTTTCTGACTCTCCCGCGTCTTGAAGCCTTGGTGTTGGTTACAGCCGGCAGGTTGTCAGAATCAGTGGAGCGAGCCATTTACTGTGTGACTCAGATTCACTGAATGAATCTCTCTCCCCCTAGCCCTTCAGTGTTGCTGTAAGGATCCCCTTTGGTTTGGGTACATGTTTTATCAGTCTATGTAACTTTTACCTCCATCTCTAGTTGTGAAATTTGCTTCATAGATGTTAATTTTCTTTCAGTAGTATTCAGAGATAAGATAATGAATGGTGCTCAAAAGTGAAACCTAAAAAAAAAAGTTTTTTTGCATTTTTATTGTATTTTGGTGATTTTTATCAGCTGTATTAATTTATAGTTATGGTCATAATACTACTTATTAAAATTGTTATTTGGAATAACTGCATTAATGTCAAGCTCTGAATAATATACTTCGTTAGTTCAAAATGTACCTGTTGCTAAGTGGATATAAAAACAGCTCATTCTCTTCGTAAAGATATTTATCAAAATAAAGTGACATTATCTTAATATTTTTAAGACAACTATTTGCAAGTGTTTATAAGAGAAAATGTTACAGGAGAAAAATAAATGATAGATATATGTATTTGACTAGGTGATAGAAATTTAAACAAACTCCTATATATTGATAGTTTCATATACAATTACATATTCTTGTACTCAATAAGTAATTAAAATACTTTGTCTTTCTCATCTGTAAAATAGAAATAATAGTAGCACCTTCTCATTGAATTACTTTGAAAATTAATACATGCAGAACCCAGTGCCTGGCATATGGTAAGCACTTAGTAAATGCTAGCTGTTATCATTGAGTTCATGCCATAAACATAGGCCAGAATAAGACCTTAGGGATATAATAATAGAAATAATCAACATTTTAGATAGGGGAAGACAGAAAGAAAATAAATGACTTTCCATGTTTCCAGACCATGTGATATAAGAATAGAGGGAAATTAGATTGGGATCCAGTGGCAGGGAATTGAGAGTATTTGGAGGTTTGAAGGAGAATGGAAAATATTGAGTTGTGTTTGGGATACATTGAATTTAAAGTGATAGAAGGTCATTGCAGTGAAAATATGCTATAGCCACCTCACAGATTGGACTAGAATGTTTATGTTATTAACTATTTTTTTCAAGAGATATCTATTGTGGGCCAACTGTGTACTTGATATGGGACTTAGGTGACAAACCTAGGATGGAAATATGTAAATTTATGAGTCAGCTTTCTAAGGAAAAATTTAGGCATGATGAACAGTGTGCTAGGCATAAAGAGTTAGTTAATAATTTCAAATAGTAGAGGAGAGAAGAAGGAATAAATCTCCAAGGAACCAACATAGGAGGCTGAAGGTGTATCAAGGGAGTGTTGCATTAGGAGAGAAAAGAGCTTCAAAAACTATGGATGTTCATAAAAATCACTTTTGTAGGCATTGAATGTGTTTTTTAGAGTTTAGGGTCATTCTTATAAGTTACAGTGATAGAAAATGAAGATAAAAATAAAATACTACTAGCTTATATTTAACATATTTACAAATGAAAATGATTGCACATATCTGCTTATTCTAATATGAAACCATTGTTTTCATAAAAGTGAATGTATTCAAGCAGTTGTTTAATGAACAGTGAAGGATGTGCTTTTGCTTAAATTCAGATTAAGCATGCTCACATGTTTGCAAATGTTTAGTTATGCAATTGTATGCATAATTTGCAACACACTAGACACATTTCTGATAAATACTGCTTACTTATTTTATGTTTGATAGCAAAGATATTTTTAAAGAAAAAATTATACATGTTTTGTCTTAGTGACTTAGTGGCTATATACAAACAAAAGGGAAAAAAAAATGGGGAATGGGCCTTCAGAATCAACTGTGATCCACCTACAGTGTTACTCACCCAACACCCAATCCCTAAAGGAGAGCTCAAGTATTGCTAAATTTAACTCAAATCAACAGATATGTACTGACCTCCCATTTTTGAGCAATATTTTAGGTTCTTCAAACCACAAGCTCCCTATCTTTAAGTGTAAAGAGACAAGTACAGAATATATAAATAATCAAGACACAAAAGAGAGAGTGTTGATCACTGTGGACATTTCCAAAGGACTGTGAAGATTCTGAGAAAAAGACCATCTGGTTAAGAGAGAGCAAGAAAAGGTTCGTGGCGAAGTAGGATTAGAGATGAGAAGCAGGAACGGAGAGTGATGCCATGTTCCTGTCAGTAGGAACATGAACAAAGATGTAGAGACAGTCTTTGTGCATGGTATTCCTGGGGAGTGACTGTCCTGTTGGCCAAATGCAAAGGGACTCAAAAGTGGGGGAATAGGAAATTAGGACAGAGAGGGTGGTGTGTGCAGCATACTAGGAGTGCTTGGGTGAGGAAATTCTGGTTGATTCAGTAGGCAATGAAGAGCTATTGATGGATTTTGAGTAGGGGAATGATATTACTGGAGTAGTCATTTAGAAGACTGATATGACAGCAGTGCAGAGTATGTTCTGCAGTGAAGATGGATGTGAGTTGGGGAAACTGAGAACCTGTTTTTATAGCCCAGCAGTTAATGAAAGTTTGAACCAGGATAGAATGAAAAGGAAAGACTCTATATGCAGGTCTTCTGAAATGCAAATATGTGGGAACATTTCATGTGGAATTCCATAGAGCACATGTCTGGATAGTGTAATTTTCTACTTTGTCTCAGATATTTGCCACAGTCTGAACTGTGCTCTGGTTTGGCGCAGGCCAATCTCAATGCTTTTGTTCTGTGTTAATGGGATCTTCTCACTTTCTCAGGGCCATGAAAGTGCATATGTAGGTAAAGTCAGTTGCTGCTTCTTGTCTGCTAGTCCTGGATGCTCACACAGCCAAATCTCACTGGGGATTCAGGACCATATGACCTAACATGGAGTTATGAACTGGTTGCCCAGTATTTTTAGATATGCTTTTTAATTACTTTAAAAAGACAACTGCTTTTCTCACCCACCATAACTTGGGACATTGCAAGATTGCCCTGTAGGTTCAGTCCTCAAATGCCCTCTTCTTGGTATTCCATCAGAAGCAATTGGTAGGCTTGAAGATTAACGCTTTATTTATTTTTCATAAATCTCAGTTTCCCACTCAGCCAAAAGAATAATATCTCAGTAAAGGGCATTTCAGTTAGTGATATCAAATTATTTATTCATCTATTACATGTTGGTAATATTAAAATACATTTAATTATAATAAAACTTCTAACACAAATAACTCTGAAACAAGAATCAACAGTCAGTCCATCATTTGTGGCCTTGCTTTTGTCTCCCTTTCACCTAATGAAAAGTAAATTTAATTTTCCTCATTTTAATGAATTAAATAAACATCAAAAACTCAATTTCCTGGTATTTATGCTCTTTGAGAATTTTGCCAGCATGCACGTGACTGTCCACGGTGAGGCCCTCATCTCTGGCTCCAACTCCTTGATTTGGATGTAATCACTCCCATTGACCAGTGCATCTGGGAGACATTTAGCTGTCATTGGGTGCTTTAGGGCATTATCACACAACAACATAAAACAAATTATTTTTAACCAAAATCCTATGAATTGAAGTACCGCTTAAAGCCTAAAGAACCTAATAAAACCATGAGAAGGGGTGGGGAAGAAACCCATCTTGAAAAAATCCATTTCATAAATTTATTAACCCTTCACTCAAATATGACTAATAAAGTAATATTTTTTAATTGAGAGAGGTCTTAAAAAATGTGGAATGATTTTCAATATTTAAAAGTATCACATAATTTTTTTAGCACTTACTTTTAACATATATCTTAAAACGCACCCAGTTGATAACTGGGGCCTTTGTCGCTGAAATACATTTAGGTATTATAATGTGCTTTCTCAGAACAAAAGAGATTATTTCTTTTACTTTTGAAGTTTTGGAGTTTGCCTCATGGACAGTTAAAGGCTAAGGAAGAAACAGGGTCTTGTTTACTCACAATGGATCCCAGAGGTGCTTAATAAGTGGCTGAGTGGTTGACCATCGGGATCGACCTATGAACTAGGTCATGGTTTGATTCCCAGTCAGGGCCAGGTTGCCTGGATTGCAGGCTGGATCCCCAGTGGGGGGTGTGCAGAAGGCAGCCAATCAATGATTTTCTCTCTCATCATTTATGTTTCCATTTCTCTCTCCTTCTCCCTTCCTCTCTGAAATGAATAAAAATATATTTTAAAAAAGCACACTCTTCCTACAAATAAAGGCTTTTGTAAATAGAAATTTATAGCTTATATGCAAGTGATGTTGATTATTATCTACTTTATTTTATTGTTGACACTATTATGGATATCCCTCACTTCTCTCCCCTTTACCCACCTCCACCCAGTCCCCACCTTCCCTCCCTCTGGCCATCACCACACTGTTCTCTGTGTCCATGGGCTATGCATATATGTTCTTTGGCTAATCTCTTTTTTATCTTCTTTCATGCAGTCCCCTCCCAATCCCCCTCTCCTCTGACAGCTGCCAGTCTGTTCCATGTATCCATGCCTCTGATTCTATTTTGTTTGTCAGTTTATTTTGTTCATTGGATTCCTCACATAAGTGAGATCATATGGTATTTGTCTTTCTCTGTCTGGCTTATTTCACTTAGCATAATAATCTCCAAGTCCCTCCAGGCTGTCGCAGAAGGTAAGAGTTCCTTCATTTTTACAGCCGTGAAATATTCCATTGTGTCAATGTACCACAGCTTTAAAAAAATGTTTTTAGTGATTTTTAGGCAGAGAGGGAGAGGGAGAGAGAGAGAAACATCAATGATGAGAAAGAATCATTGATCGGGTGCCTCTTGCACACCCCACACTAGGGATTGAGCCCACAACCCAGTCATGTGCCCTGACCTGGAATTGAACCCATACCTCCTGGTTCATAAGTCAAGGCTCAACCACTGAGCCACGCCTGCTGGGCTGGCATCTTCATTTTTTTCCCCCCCTAACTAATTTATTTTATTTTTTTCCCGATTTTCTTTTTTATAAATCTTTATTGTTCAGATTATTACAGGTGTTCCTCTTTTTTCCCCCCCCATAGCTCCCCTCCACCTGATTCCCCACCCCACCCCCATGCCCTTACCCCCCGCCATTGTCTTCATCCATAGGTGTAAGATTTTTGTCTAATCTCTTCCCGCACCCCTCACACCCCCTTCCCCCTGAGAATTGTCAGTCAACTCCCTTTCTATGTCCCTGATTCTATTATATTCACCAGTTTATTCTGTTCATCAGATTTTTTTATTCACTTGATTTTTAGGTTCACTTGTTGGTAGGTATGTATTTGATGTCATTTTGTTGTTCATAATTTTTATCTTTACCTTTTTCTTCTTCTTTCTCTTCTTAAAGAATACCCTTCAGCATTTCATGTAATCCTGGTTTGGTGGTGATGAACTCCTTTAGCTTTTTCTTGTCTGTGAAGCTCTTTATCTGACCTTCAACTCTGAATGATATCTTTGCTGGGCAGAGTTATCTTGGTTGTAGGTTCTTGCTGTTCATCACTTTGAATATTTCTTGCCACTCCCTTCTGGCCTGCATAGTTTCTGTTGAGAAATCAGCTGACAGTCGTACGGGCACTCCCTTGTAGGTAACTAACCGTTTTTCTCTTGCTGCTTTCAAGATTCTCTCTTTGTCTTTTGCCCTTGGCATTTTAATTATGATGTGTCTTGGTGTGGTCCTCTTTGGATTCCTCTTGTATGGGGTTCTGTGTGCTTCCTGAACTTGTAAGTCTATTTCTTTCACCAGGTAGGGAAAATTTTCTGTCATTATTTCTTCTAATAGGTTTTCAATATTTTGCGCTCTCTCTTCTTCTGGCACCCACAAAATTCGGATGTTGGTATGCTTACACTAGAGGCTCCTTACACTATCTTCATATTTTTGGATTCTTTTTTCTTTTTATTTTTCTGGTTGGGTGTTTTTTGTTTCCTCATATTTTAGATCGTTGGTTTGATTCTTGGGGTATGTTGATCTACAGTTGAGTTTCTGTATATTCTTTATTTTAGACAGTGTATGCTTCACTTCTGTCTGGTCCTTTTCCATTTTTTTTTTTGGCATTCTCATTAAGATCCTTAAAGGTCTCATCAAGTTTCTCAGCGGTTTTTAGAAGATTCTTGAGTAACCTTATAAATGTGGTTCTGAACTCTATGTCATCCAGTAGTTTGCTTTCCTCCATTTCTTTCATTAGTGACATGTTTCTTTGTCTCCGCATTTTGGCTGCTTCCCTTTGTTGATGGAGTGGCTTTGTGTGGTAGGTGACCTATAGGGGGCAGTAGCTCAGCCTCCCCAATCACCTGATGTGGACGCTCTTGGTACACCCCTTTGTGGCCTGAGTGCAAAGTCTTGGTGTAGTTAAGCCTTGATTGCTGCTGGTACACTGGGAGGAATTGATCTCCAGGCCAATTGGCTGTGAGGACTCGCTGTGTCTATAATGGAAGAAGTGCTGTGCTGGAGACACGCTTATGGTGCAGGACTTGTTTCAGTGGAGTTTTGGTGCTCACTGAGTCTGCCTTTTGAATGTGTCACTTACGGATGTGAGGAGTTGAAATCTGGTGTCTCACACTGACCACTAAGTACACTGGCTTCTGGATCTCCAATGGGGTACAGGTCAGCTACTGTCTGAGGCCACCCAGCAGGAGCTACAGCGAGAGGGTTTGGAGGTTTGGAGCTGTCTGACCCGGGCTGCAAGTTTGCTAGGTTAAGCTGCCATAGTGCAGGCCATTCTTATGCTAAAGTCGCTGCTTGGAGCTTGGGTGGGTTTGTAGGTTGTGTGGGGCGGGGTCTCAGGGCGTCACTAAGCTAGGGCATGGCAAACAGCGATGGCTGCCAGTTAGCCAGCTCTGCATCTCCGACCACGTCCCCGTGTCCTGCGCCCCAGCGCAGTAAACAATTATTCTTGCGCGCAGCTCTGCAAGCAAGCCACCCTCACTTTCTGACCCAATGTCAGACAGTCCAGCTTCTCCCCGTAGGAGTTTGGGTCCCCTGCATCTCCCCAGAAACTGGATTTCAAAGTAATCAGGGGCTTGTCTCCCTTCGGGTTGAAAAAAGCAACGCTGGCCGCCAGCCTAGATCGCACGCCTCCGTACCTCAGCTTTTCAGCGCTCGTGCACGTCTCAATGCTCTTTTCTCTTTCCTTCTAGTTGTAGAAGGAAAAGAGAAAAGTAGTTCTGGGTGATGGACATTTTGTCTTTTAGTTGTAGTTTTGAAATTGTTGTGCAAGGCAGCAGTTTAGGTGTTTACCTACACCGCCATCTTGGATTCCCTCTGGCCTCTTCATTTTTATTCCCAGTGACTGGCTGGCTGAATCAGTAAATGCTAAGTTATTAAAGACTATTGCCAGCTTCCAATTTGAATTGTGGTGAGTTATTTTAATGTCTGAATCTTGTAACCAAAGATGAGTGTACCTTGGATCAACAGTTGAATTTTGTTGCCTAAAACTTCTCTCCTTCCTGAGTATTGGCAACTTCCTGTGTTCTTATTCAAATATGTACATTTCATGATAGATGTTTCTTAGAACCATGAATTTTTATTTTCACAATGATTTGTTGCTTTAAAGACTGTGAGATTTCCTGCATATTTAACAATATCCAGACAGTGCCAAACAAAATTTACTATGCATGCAGCTCAGCAATTATTAAGATAATTTAAGGGTTTTAAAAAATATCTCTGTCAAGGAAGATTTAGTTTACCTGTGGTTCAGTGTCTGCTTGGGATTGATTACCTGCTTTCAATTTACCATCTCAAATTTGGGTCTCATCCCATACAGCATAATTTAATCAATGGCAACTCCACTTTTAAATCTTCAGCCCAGATCTTCCTCTTGTTTATCAAAGTGCTTCCCTAACATTTCCATATGGATGTCTGATAGGCATCTCTACCAGAACATAATTCCTAGCCATTCTCATCTCCTCATCCCAAACCTACATCTGCATAATCATCCCCATGCCCCCACGTCTAACTCCTAGTCACTCGAACAAAATCAAATAAAACCCCGAACAAACAAATAAATACACAACCCTCTCCACAAAAAAAATCAACAATTTTTAAATTATCTTGATGCTTCTGTTTCTCTCACACCCTGTGTTCCATTAATAAGGTAATCCTTTTGTGATATCTCTATAACCTTCCCACTTCTCTCCATTTCCTCCACTCTCAAGTTGGCTGTCACTACATTGGCCACTTATATCATTTTTCTCATTCTGTTCTTGCCCTCTCCAGTCTGTTCTCAACCCTGAAGCATAGATGAACCTTTTAAAATTTAAGTTACATCATGTATTTCCTCTGATGAAAACCTTCTGATATTGAAATGTTATGAACTTTATTAATAGCAACTTCAGTTAATTTGTGTTGATCGCTTACACTGTAGCAGAGCCTATGCTAAAAACATACATGCCTATCCTCACTACAATCTCTTCTTATTTTTGTTAGCTTTCACATGAGAAAACTGACTTAAAGCGAAATTTAACAACTTTACGAAGATCACTCAGATAGTGAGATGGCAGAGCTATACTTTAAACTTAAGCATCCAGATTCCAGAGCATGGACACCAAAAGGCTAAGCTCAGTTTTCTCCCCTTTCTTTGTAACTGTTTAACCTCTCAGCATGGTGTATGGATATAAACATGGACTATCTGATCATCCATTTTTTAATCAATGAAAAGAGCCAACAGTAAGATGTAATGTATTTAGAAGGTAACTTTGTGATGAAGTTTCTTAGTATCCTGTTTATTTAAGAAGTAGTTAGCAGTACACTGAGTAACCACCAAATATTTCTCTTGACACTGAGGGCCCCAGTAGTGTTTTAGTCTGGCTGGAGCTTCCACAGCTAGGTTTTAATGTTTATCTTGCACTTCAGTCCTTATTGAAATTCTGCTACCAATGTCTTTTAACTTTGTCACCATTATTGTATTTTTAAAATCTGTGTTCATTAAGATAAGTGAACATAAGAGATGAGTGCTGTTCTCAGGAAATCGCATTCATAGATTTTGTTCTTTATGCGAACCGGCAGGCACTGAGAGGTATGCAATTATAGGTAAAGAAAAATTTTAGTTTAATTGTGAAGTTAACGTTACTGTCTTTTATAAAACTATTAATGATGATTGGTTCCAAAATCATTAAAAACCTATGTATTGCTATATGATTAAAATCACTGTTAAAAATGTATAGAAAGCTCATTTTTATGGTGACAAACATTTTTTAAGTCACATCTGAATTTTTCCATAAAGTGTAAGCAAGTTTAAGTGTCATATATTTTCTTTTGCAATATTTATTAAGATATCCATATCTAAATAACTGTCCAAAGGAATCTTGTTGTATATAATGAGATGTATCCCTCTTGCCAAGAACTAAGCCACTAATATATTCTTCATACTGCTTGAGAAATTTAAATTCTATATAATTTATTATTATTTCTATTTAAATTATAATAATCACACATTGCAAGTTTATTGAATGAGTACAACATAAAATTGACATAATTTTACACATTAGTGTGCTTTTAAAACTCGATAATTTTTCTTTGTTGTTACCATGAAGGCTTATGATCACTGTTGCATGGTTGTATGATAACTAGAGGCCCGGTGCACAAAATTCGTGCATGGGTGGGGGTGGTGTGTCCCTTAGCCCAGCCTGCACACTCTCCAATCTGGGACATCCCTCTCACAATCCAGGACTGCTAGCTCCCAACTGCTCTCCTGCCTCTGCCTAATTGTCCCTAACCACTTCTGCCTGCCAGCCTGATCACTCCCTAACCACTCCCAGCCAGCCTGATCAATGCCTAACTGCTCCCTGGCCAGCCCAATTGCCCCTAACAGCCCTCCCCTGCTGGCCTGGTCACCCCTAACTGCCCTCCCCTGCTGGCCTGGTCACCCCTAACAGCCCTCCCCTGTAGGCCTGGTCAGCCCCAAATGCCCTCCCCTGCAGGCCTGGTCCCCCCACAACTGCCCTCCCCTGCTGGCCTGGTCTCCCCCAACTGCCCTTCTCTGCTGGCCCAGTCACCCGTAACTGCCATCCCTGCTGTCCTGATTGCCCCCAACTGCCCTACCCTGCAGGCCTGGTCCCCCCAAACTGTTCTCCACTGCAGACTTGATTCCCCCCCCCCCCCAACTGCCCTCCCTTTCTGACCTGGTCTCCCCCAACTGCCCTCCTCTGCTGTCCCGGTCACCCCTAACTGCCCTTCCTGCTTGCCTGATCGCCCACAATTGCCCTCCCCTGTGGCCTGGTCCCCCCCAACTGTCCTCCACTGCAGACCTGGTCTCCCCCAACCGCCCTCCTCTGCTGGCCCGGTCACCCCTAACTGCCCTCCCTGCTTGCCTACAGCTGCCCTCCCCTGCAGGCCTGGTCCCCCCAACTGCCCTCCCCTGCAGGCCTGGTCCCCCCAACTGCCCTCCCTTGCTGGCCTGGTCCCCCCAACTGCCCTCCTCTGCTGGCCTGGTCACCCCTAACTGCCCTCCCCTGCAGGCCTGGTCCCCCCAACTGCCCTCCCCTGCAGGCCTGGTCCCCCCAACTACCCTCCCCTGCAGGCCTGGTCCCCCCAACTTCCCTCCTCTGCTGGCCTGGTCACCCCTAACTGCCCTCCCCTACAGGCCATCTTGTGGTGGCCATCTTGTGTCTTGGAGTGATGGTCAATTTGCATAATACTCTTATTAGCTAGGAAAGTAATGAAAAACAAAGCCTGCCTTGAGGTATTATTCTTAAATTGAGAGTTATTCTTGCAAAAATACAAGTTAACCCACCATCCATAATATTATCAAATTACTCTAATGTAGTTAAAAGCACATAGATATTTTTTTCCCCAAAGGAGTTGGTTTTTTACATGTTTACCATTTATCTGGCTTTACTTTTTCATATTGACTTAAGCTTGGATATATTTTAAAGATTGTCCTGTATCATCAATGACACATACACCATTGTGGATCACTAGGGTATAGTGATTAGATGAGCTTCGGATGCTTAAAGACTGGGGCTTAAAGGTGGCCTGTTATTTAGCTAGTTTTTGTTGGCTTTGTTATTTGGTTAAGTTATTTAATCTTCCTAAAAGTGCTCTTAATGGGTTCATGTATGTAAAGCATTTAGCATATTGCTTGGTGCATAATAGCAATTTTTGGATTTACAGAGTCTCATCATGGGCTAGATAAACTTCGTGAGATGAAAGACTAGACTGCTTTTAAATTATTTACTTATTTTATCCATTACAGCACCCAGTATAGTAGAGAGGGCCACATTCAAAATGTGCATAGGTGATACAGGGGCACCATGCTCGTGATACCCCACATAGTCAATCATTGTTTATTTGACATCTATTTGATATTTTCTTCCCTCTCCTAAGCCTCTGTTTGGGATGACCTTTCTTCCTGTTTCTCTCCTTATCTGATGCATATTAACCACCTATTTTTAAAGCAGTATTCAGTTTACCTCCTTTCCTCTCAGTACATTTACATCCAGAACCTTATGGTGCAGCTGAGAATTATATTATCATATATGCACATTTGTTTTAGTCATAATTACTATTTCAGGTTTTTTGATGATTAAAAGTAATACACATGAAGAATATATACTTACATTCTAGAAATAAGAGAAGTAAAAATTTTGTCATTTCCTTGTCTAGTAATATATCTGCGATTTGTTTCTGTTTATCTTTTTTAGCCACTCAAGAAGTATGGTGATAATGTGATAACATAAATAGCTTTTGTCTGGAATGTTTTCACTTACTGAAAGACAGGTGTGGAGAAGTGACTAGATAGGTAACATTACACTATGCCCATGAGAGAAATTAAAAATTAAATGATGTTCACCAATAATAAAATTAAAACAGTAAGTGACCAAAAACTCAAGTTATCTCCTGGAAAAGAACATGTTTTTATGTACCTGAAGTGTATTTTTTTTTCCCTCTAGAAAGGGCTCATGGTGTCATTAAGCAAGTGCAATGTTTTGGGAAACTTAAGAACTGACTATCCTTTCAGGAGATCCCTTTATTGTTGTTGTTATTGTTTTATTTAAATCACTAATTATTGGAAAAAGAAAAAGAAAGAAGACTACCTTTGACAGCTAAAATGTATAAATATAATTACCTGTAATAATTGCCGAACTTCATTTGAACTTATAAAAGCATAGAGAGTAATATTGATGAGTTTTATGTTGCTCTTTTAAAAACCTGCCAAGAAGAAATGTTTTAAAGGTCTTTGGGAAAACTCATGCATGGTATGACAGCAGTTGCCTGATCATTAAAATAGTCATGTTTCCAAGGAGGCTTAAAGTTTCACTTTAAGACTTGTCAAGTATGTGAGGATCACATATCGCAATTATAATCATACTTGGTGCTTAGTGTAATTCACTTCTTGAGGGAAATACTTTAGGGTCAGTTGTTTCAAAATATTTTATCTTCTACATGTAAATGAGGACATTGAGCTATACTGAGGTTTATCTCTCTGAGCTCTCTCCCTATTCTTCTATTCTCACTCCCACTCCCCATCCCATGGTTTCCAATCTACCCTTCTGGGCCTGTCTCCTCATCAGCAGTGGTTGCTCCAAACATAGAGGTGACATTGAGCCTGGCACAGAGTAGAGGACAGAGAAGTGAGGACACTTTGGGGATGGCAAGCCCATGGCGTCTTCATGACCAGAGAGCATTGCTGACTTTAGTTCGAGCTCCACTTGTCACAACCCCTTCTCTTTAGCATTTCTCTGGCTTCCCCAAGGAGTATTCTGCAATCAGGTCATTGAGGGCCCCTCAGTACATCAAAAATTGTGTGGCTTCTCTGAGGAATCTCACAACTTATCCAGGATTCACTCTTCGGATATTTCTCTGGTTTCACAAGAAGTGAGAGCAGCCTCATCAGGGGTCTGCCTTACACTGTTTTCATTACACCTCAAAAGTAGACTAAAGAGAAAGCTTCATGAGTTATCATTATCCCTAACAAGGTCCAAGAAAGGCAAATAAGGGACTTGTCAACTAAAGAAAGGACCTGTGGGAAATATCATTGTGGTTTTAGAGAAAAGTGATATCTGTTATTCAGGTAGCAATGGTCTTTGAAGAAAAAGTCTTGTAAGCACATGGCAATTACTTTTAAACTTGTCCTCAGATTGTTTACATTTTTCATAAGCTAACCTAATATATTTTTGTCTGTTACCTGACACTCCAGGATTCATGGAAGACCATTTCTGAAGTGGAAAAATATGACAAAATATCTACATTTTTCTCTCTGGCTGGTGTGGCTAATTTGTTTGGAGTATTGCCCCATAAACTGAAGGGTGGTGGGTTCAATTCCCAGCCAGAGACATGCTCAGGCTCTGGGAGGTGGCTGGTCAATGTTTCTCTCTCTCTCTCTCTCTCTCTCTCTCTCTCTCTCTCTCTCTCTCTCTCTCTCTCTCTCTCTTCCTTCCTTCCTCTTTCTATAAAAATCAATGGAAACATGTCCACAGTTGAGGGTTAAAAAAAAGTTTATATTTTCCAAGGGCATATAATACCCTTGGAAATTTACCACAAAGCAAATGAACCTTAAGTTTCACCATCCCTCATTTGCACAGCTCCTTCCAAGACTCTGATTTTAATTTTCTAATTTTATATTTGTAATCTTGCATTTTTTCTCAAAAAGAGATCTCCCTATTGTTCTGTGACAAATTCTACCTAGTTTCAATGTAATCCCAGTCTAATCTGAAGGAACTTGAAGAAATACAGTAGTCACAATTATTGTACTGAGATTTGATGAAGCCTGGGATTACCTAGACCAATGTTTCTTCAGGGCTACTTCCTAGTAGATTGAGCTCTCTGACTCCCTGCTCCAGTATCCTTGGTCGCCTGTGATGTTGACTAAGACTAACCAGGGTCCCTAGGAGTGAGTACTGTGAAAATACACCCTCTTGTCTCATAGATGCTGTGCAACATTAAGTTCTTAGAATGTCAGACTTCTCTAAAATTAAATGGACTTTTCTTAAAGGAATGTTCAGATTTGGATTATAAAGATGTAAGCCAGGAGAACATTTGAAATTAGCATACCAGGTCAAAATGATCTCAAATATAAATTCCCAAATGAGAAAGGAAGGTTTTGAGAAGTGACCCAAGTCTAGCACTTTCCCAATAAACTATGGTGCTTTGAAAATGCAGACCTCAATTCTAAAATAGGATTTTCTTTCAAAGGCACATCCTTTGCATATTTTGTAGGGGGAAATACAAAATGTATCCTATAAAAATACAGTTTATATTAATAAAATATAATTTTAGTACATATTTGGAAAGCTATATGAGAGACAAGGAGAATGAACTGAACTCATGAAATAACAGGCAGGCTGAGAATATAATATGTTCAAATGCTTGATTTAAGACCAGGAACTTTATTAGAATTAAATAAATAAATAATAAGGCTTATTATTTAAAACTCTTACTGTCACTGTTGCTATTAAATCTGTTTGCTATTAGTCTTAAAATCTCCCTTAAACTGCAGAAACATGAAGTGCTTTGCTACATAGATAGTTTATCAGATAGGTAGACAGACTGTGATTTACTATGTGCAAATATGTTTTAGGATAAAAGCATAGTCTTTGAGAATAAAACAAGGCTTTTAAAAATATACAATTAAGTATTGCTTATAAATAAAAATGTTTCCCTTTTCACGTGATAGTGTGAAATTTATGTATTACCCTTTGTAACATTTAAAAATTTCAATTCTAAGACTGTAATTTGCAGACAAAATCCATTTGTGTAATAGGATGTTTAAAAATTTCCAGAGTCTAAAAGTTCTATTGTCATCATTTATATCCACCCCAAAATTTCTGTGAATTTCTGGAAAGAGAATCAGTAACATTCTTGTAAGGCTTTAATTAGCTCAGTGAGGATTATTCATACTGTAGATGGGCCATTACATAACAAACCACTTTGAGAATCAGGACTCCTATGAAGTCATTAGAAGCATGGTAGCTCTTCTCCAAGAAATCAAGCTACTTTCTTTCCATAACTGTATTTTTCATGGATAATCCACCCTTTCAGGTTTCCACTGTTTATCCTCATTGGTGCAAATGATCAAGAGTTGTCTGTGTGAATGAAGGTGGTTATGGTGCCAGAGGCAATGAACCCTACACCCTGTTGTCTTCGAGAAAATATCCTTAAAGGCCATACCTACCACTCGTATATATTCTAGGGTGCAGAGTGGAGGGAGCTATTTCTTTCTTTTTATTTTTAAATTTTATATTTTTGATACTATTGTAAATGTTCCCCATTTCCCCCCTTTTGCTCACATCCTCCCCAACCTCCTCCCCCATCCCTTGGCCCTCACCACACTATTATCTGTGTCCATGGGCTATGCATATACTTTCTTTAGCTAATCCCTTCACCTTCCTTCATTCAGTCCCTCCCACCCCCCTCACCTCTGACATTTGTTAGTCTGTTCCATGTATCCATGCCTCTGGTTCTATTTTGTTCGTCAGTTTATTTTGTTCATTAGATTCCACACATTAATGAAATCATATGGTATTTGTCTTTCTCTGACTTGCTTATTTAGCTTAGCATAATACTCTCCAGGTCCCTCCATGCTGTTACAAAAGGTAAGAGTTCCTTCTTTTTTATAGCTGTGTAGTGGGAGCTGTTGGAATTGTCTTCAATCACTTAATGAACCAGATAAGAATTTCAGTTCCTATTTGGCTTCTGGTCACGATTGAAATCCCAAACCTGTCACCCACCATCCTCACTACTCATGGCTTCTAATGACTTTATCTTTGCTTCCATAATCTAAAAAGAAAGAATTCCAAACTATGAGTTCCATAAGTTGGTTGCACCAAGGGAATACAATAGGAACAATTTTATGGCTTCGCCATATGATCATACCTTATTCATGAGCGTTGAAGACCTGAATCTCAAGGTTTTTGTTTTGTTTTTTTAATATATTTTATTGATTTTTACAGAGAGGAAAGGAGAGGGATAAAGAGTTAGAAACATCAATGAGAGAGAAACATCGATTCAGCTGCCTCTTGCACACTTCCTACTGGGGTTGTGCCCACAACCACGGTACATGCCCTTGACCGGAATCGAACCTGGGACCGTTCAGCCTGCAGGCCGATGCTCTATTCACTGAGCCAAACCGGTTAGGGCAATCTCAAGGCTTTGATGAGGATATTTCCCCAGTAAAAATAAATAAATAAATATCATTTATTTTTTAAAAGTTTAATAATAAAGAAAAATTGGAGCTATATATCATGACATTATAAGGGCATTTAATGTAATTATTAAAAAATTGTAACTCTAAAATTGTGTTTATTTTAGCATTCTATAAAAAGAATATAACAAATGAAATAAATTTACATTTTGATTTGTAGGAAAGCCAAGCTTTATTCCAACTTCTTGATATTATCAAATCATCAGTATTAATCTCAGAAAACAGACTAATTTAAAAATGGATGATTTAATATTTTTCATCAAATTTAATAAATTAATAAGTGATTTATCCTTATTTTGGATTGATTTATATCTGTAAGTTTGAATTTTATTTGTATCTTTAAAAATTATTTAATTTTTAATGACTTAAAATATTGAAATGATACATATGTATATGAAAAGATTCAAAACTGAGACATATTCTATTAACTATAACTTCCTCATAATTATTTTATCATGAACATTTATACTTAAAAACTTGTAACTGCATTATTATAAAATTTATATTAAAGTGTAGCAGAAACTCCAGTAAGAAAATTATCAGGTGTAGCCATAAAATAATGCTAAACTAACTGCTGAGGTTCTAACTAATTTGCAGGTTATAGTTTCCATCTTTCACAATTATGTATGTTCCATTGTTTACAGATATATCACAATAAATATTCCTAAAATATTGGCCAAGATCCATCACCCAATAAATCAATTAATAAAATTTTTAAAAGATTTATGCTACTATAAATTACCAAATATTCATTAAGAAATTAATGAAATACTGTTTTTCTCCAAAGAAGATGTGAGAAACAGCTTCTAATAAGAAATATGTCAAATGCTTATTGTCTCTCTTCCCTTATATCTATTTTTAATTGCCTTTACAATAGCCACACCTTCAGTATTCTCTTAATCACAAGCTTTCTCTCTCTCTCTGTCTCTCTCTGTCTCTCTCTCTCTCTTTCTCCCCCTCTCTCCAATATGGATAGGCAGAGAATTTTCCAAATCTCCAATTTTTGTTTCCTTTTTGCCTAAAAACTCCTGCCTCAGTTCATCTCTCTCATCTCACATTGTGTGATAAGCAGCAAGCCACACCTTCAATACTTTGCTTAGAAATTGCTTTACTGGGCAAGTTTTATCGATTATGAATTCAACCTTCCACAAAACACTAGGCCACAATTCAGCCACGATCTTTGCCATTGTATAACAAGAAATGCCTTTTCTTCATGTTCTGTCTGAGACCTCACCAAAATGGTGTTTAACATTCATATTTCTACCATTATGTTTATGATAATTTATGTATTCCCTAAGAAGATGGAAGCTTTCTTTTAAGATCCCCTTTTTTCCCCCTGAGCTCTCACCAGAATTGTCTTTAACATCCATAGTTGTACTAATAGTCCATTCACGTCACTCTTAACTTTCTCTAGCATGCACCTCAAAACTCTTCTAGCCTCTACCCATCACCCAGTTTCCAAAGCCACTTCCATATTTTTAGGTATTTGTCACATAAACACTTCACTTCTGGGTCCCCAAATCTGTCTTAATTTTAATTCCCTCCATAAAGACCCTATCTCCAAATACAGTCACATTGGGGGTTGGGACTATAACATATGAATTTTAGGGGCACCACATTAAGTCTATAATAGTGGACAATCTGAGAGAGAAAAAAGAAGGGAGACTGTTAAGTTTCAAAGGGAGTCTAAAGTAAGGGCTCACAGGGCTGTGTTGAAGGCTTACATTTGTTTATTGTCAGGTTAGCTAGAAGTGTTTCTCATAGTTTACTCTGTTTGTCTTGAACTTTACCTCCAAACCACATACATTTTAGTTCTTGGGTTTTGTTTTCTAGAAAGACAAGATAATGACAGTGAGTTCATTTTTATTTATCACTTTAAAATTGTGCTGCCTCTTGGGTTTAAATGTTCTAATATTTATTCAAGAAATAGCATCAATTTTATATAATATGTAGTAATTTCACCTTTATACATAATAGAGTATATCAGGATTATCAAAGTAACAATGACAACAAGCTTTCTTCCAACTCAGTCCATGATGGCAGAGTAATGGGCAAGCTGATTCTTAGCAGGAAATATTTGTTTGTGGTGATATAGCTGTATAGATATACATATATACTGATAAAAATCATTAGTATTTGTATATGTGCATACACACACACACACACACACTATATAATAAAGAGCTAATATGCAAATGGTTGTCACACCCTCACGCCGTAATGCTGTAACAGCTCAGACACTCAACACTGGGAGAGAGGAAGGGGGACCAGCCAGGCACAAATGAGCTTGCAAGAAAGGAATGGTGACCAGCCAGGCTGCGGCCCGGGAGAGGGACAAGCCGCACGCCCTGTGGTCCTGGGCGCCAGCCTCTGGGGCTGCAGCCTGGGTGAAGCCACCTGCCCACAGTCCCCTGCGGTGGTCCTGGGTGCCTGTGGCTGGCCAGAGGAAGGAATCCTGGGTCCAGGTGTGGGGCAAGGCAGAGGTGGTTAGGGGTGATCAGGCCAGCAGAGGAGCAGTTAGGGACGATCAGGCAGGCAGGCAGAGGTGGTTAGGGGTGATCAGGCAGGCAGGCAGAGGGGTTAGGGGTGATCAGGCAGGCAGGCAGGCATGCGAGTGGTTAGGAGCCAGCGGTCCCGGATTGTGAGAGGCAGTCAGACATCCCCCAAGGGGTCCCAGATTGGAGAGGGTGCAGGCCGGGCTGAGGGACTCCCCCCCACACGTGCACAAATTTCATGCCCCGGGCCTCTGGTATATATATAAACAATTTTTGTAACAGAAAAGGAAAAGGACAAAAAGATCCACTAAGGTGTATCATAGGCTTTGGCATGAATAGGCAGCCTAGTATTTTTTAAAAATTAAAACTATAAATGTTTTGGTGTCAGAAGTCCCAAGTTCTAGTTCAGTCCTTGGCACACTACATGGCTGTACATTCTCTGGGAAGTGACAACCTCCTGGACTTCAGTTTCTTCATCTGAGGAATAAAGGAGCAATATTCCCTGTCAGACCTACTTTTCAGACTTGTGAGAATCAGAAGACATCATGCCCTAATGGGCTTTATAAGTATTGCATTACTTAATTCATTATTTCATTACTATGATAGTGATTATTTTCTCATATTTATTGCTTGCATGTTTCATGATTAAAGGTGATAGTAAGCCTAGAGATATCATTATTATAGTAAAAATGATAGAAAAAGAAGCACTTATGTTTTTAAAAGCTTAAATGATTCATAGGTATGATATATGAGGAAGAGAAGGCCAATAGATAATCCAATAATTGCCTTCAAGACCATGAAAACTATTCCAGAGAGTTAATAATGATGAGCAGAATGGGAAAGTTCAGCATGAGTTATTTAGGCTAATTAAAGAAAATAACTTGGCAATAGTGGAAGCCACTGCAAAGAAGAATTGGCTTCTGGGGAGGCTGTGGAATCCCATTTTGTGGCAGCTGTCCCATTGGCTGGGGACGATTGACCTCCAGCCTTGCCTTGGAGTGAGGGACTCAGATCCCAGAGACCCAGGGTTCCCTGTGAGCTTTGTGCTCTATGCTTCCATATAAATCTAGGGTGCTGTGCTAGTGGAGAAGGGAACTTCTTATTTTCCTGGTAATGATTGATTACCTACAGAAAAAAATAAACAGAAAACAGAAAGCCACACACTAAATACACAATGCACCAAGTGCTTTTCTTTCCTTGAAAACTAAAATGTTCAAATTTTATTTTAAAATATCAGAATGAAATTTATTTAATGAGTATGGTAAGTACTAAAAGAACCTTGTGGTAGAGGAGGAAGAGAGGGAAGGAAGAAAGGGAGACTGAAGGGGAGGGATTCAGACGATGAGGCTTATCCAGTGAAGAGGAGAGGTAGATTAAAGATATAGTAGATTTAGTAAAGGGCACTGTCCATTTAGACTGTGGAAATCAACATTGTTATATCCTTTGTCTGCTTTTGAAAGTTGGTTAGCTGGTTAACTATTCTGTCCAGATTTTCAACTCTCTGATCCCTTTCCTTTGGTGCACTGATTTGAGAGGGCCACCAGAGTGGACACTGGGGATTGTCTAGACTACAGTGGCAGTGACATCAGTTTAGTCTGGATGAAATCAAAACAAGTGTCCGCTGACCAGAAGCTCTTCATTGAACTGTACAAAGAGGTTAGCATGAATCACCTTTTTATTTCTAGTATTTCAACCACTTTTAGTGCACTATTACACTACAAGCATTAACAAATTATTTTATTCTAATGAAACATCATAAATTAACTTTGAAGATTTGAAGATTGAAACTATGCAAAGAATAACTGTCACTCCAGATTCTTTTTTAAAACAAGGAAAGAAAAATATATCTGTCATCTACCTATCTATCTATCTATCTATCTATCTATCTATCTATCTATCTATCTACCTACCTACCTATCTATCTATCTATCTATCTATCTATCTATCTATCTATCTATCTATCTATCTATCTATCTATCTATCATCTATCATCATCTATCCATCCATCATCTCCCTCCAGTGTTTTGTTTTTATAGGAGAAATTATTTTTCACTTTCTCAAGTCCTTGATAATAATTAGAGTTAAATTTCTTAACTAGATGGGTTGGAGGACAGATTCAAGAGGTTCTGGATGTCGACGTCCCTAAAAAGGTGGGGAGTAGGTATGGCAAATTGTCTTTTGACAATCTAAATAAGGTTTTGAATTAACTCAGTTTACGTCTCTGTTTCATAGAATAACTCTTTGTGTTTTATTGTTCAGGGAGTAAATATGTGTGTGAGCATAACTGCATGGATGCTACTAGATCTATTACTTTAAGAAATATAATTCTTACATAAAGACTGCTTTGTAGAAAGTTTTTTGCAAAGTTGCACTTTACACTTTTTATTATATAAGGTACTGTAGTTCAGGCTTTAAAACATCCAGTAGTGATTTTTTTTGCTTTGCTCAGGTCTTCCTGAGACAAAAACAAAACAAACAAACCTTTACTATCTATCTCTACTTCCCAGAAGACTTTATATATTAGTACCTGTGGAATCACTTGATTTTTAAATTTGAATATCCAAAATACTCTTAAGGACATAGAGGGCTTAGTCATGAACTTATTTGTTAAATTATAAAATTAGTTATACTTTCTATCCAAGCGCTTTCCAAAAAAAAAAAATTATAAAATTGTCATCTGTTGCAAATAAAAGTTTAGAAGTTTAATTCCCAGAGAGAACTAGAGAAAGGGGTCTAAATTCTATTAATAATTTGTCTTGTGATTGAAGTATTATATAACTTAAAACATTGTGTTTTTGAATTCTGCTGTGGAAAGCCATTCTCTGTCTGTGGGCCTCTGATTTCAATGTTTCATTCAGGCCCTAGTGTCTGCTCCCACTTTGTCTTACAATTGTTGCTTCCTGCACAGACAAACAACAGCCCTCTGAAATTAACCATCCTGGCTAAATCTGAGTGACTGGACAATAGCGAGAACTGCCAGTGAGATACCTGTGCAGTTTCCTGGCAGGCTTCTGAAAGCGTGTCACAATTTTCCCTCCTTAATGGAACTTCTCTCCCTTATTTCACTTTAGATTTTTTGGGGGGGAGGGGGTCCTTAAACCACAAAAAATTATTTTCTCACAGCTCTGGAAGTTGGAAGTCCAAGATCAGGGTATCAGCAGGTTTCTCCTGAGGCCTCGCTCCTGGGCCTACACATGGCCACCCTCCCACTCTATGCCCACATGGTGCCTTCTACGTGCACATGCAACCCTGGTGTCTCTTTCTGTGTCCTCCTCTTATAAGGACACCAGTCAGATTGAATTATAGGTTTCTCGGAAAAATGCACCAGATAATCAGTCTCCTAGTCAAATTTTAGTCATAGGCATACTTGTCTAGCTTTGGGAATATACAGTAATATTAGTTGATATTCAACAGTATATGAAGATGACCCCCCGGCTCAATCAAGAAACTAGAACACTATGTACAGCTTCGTTATAGGCCCTTTTTTTCCTATCAGAACTGGGAATGTTATTGTCATCCAATTATTTTACCTGAAATAAAAACATAGGACTCAGAATCGGTGATAGATTCTTTTAAAGTAAGCTTTCAGATTTTATATTCCTGTAGCCTTATGCTATTAATTTTAAGAGTGGTGATTTTATGTGATGGGAGCAGTGGCTTAGAAGAATCGATCCATTTCAGAATTGAGGAAATAAATTGCTGGACATTTTAACCTAGTTTACTAGGACAGTCTTTCTTTGTTTTTAAAATATTTCCAGTCTGAGCCTTTTATTGATTTTGAAACTGTGTATTGCTTCTCTTGTAACTGTTTAAATAAATTCAGTGCATCTTTTCTTTGGAGTTGCTATTATGGGATCTGATTTCATTAACTCCTACAAAGACCTTCTGACTTTTGAGGTTACTTAATGGGAGATGACTAACCTGAGTGTCCTACTGTTTATCCCATTTAGCACTCCGTTTAAAGGCCTAAGTATCTCCATTCTTTTCTTAAGCATAAAAGCACCACCTCGGTGTGAACTAGGAATAGAAGAGTGTGGAAAGGCAATACATCCAAAAGGAGTAGAGAAATTTCTCCCTCTTCTTATTTTTCTAGATTGTGTATTGTTTTACTCTTTCATGAAGTAATAAAATAAAAGTTCCATTGTAAAGTATTTCACTCAATTGTAAATTCAATTATGCTGCGTCAGAGCATGCTCAGAAGTGATGTAGGAGGCACAGCATATTTCTGTTATATATTAAGTCTCAGAAGAAGCAGGTTGATATCCATGTCCTTAGTTTTCTTTTTTTTTTTTTTTTAATTTTTATTTTTTTTTTTTAATAAATCTTTATTGTTCAGATTATTACAGGTGTTCCTCTATTTTTTCCCCCATAGCTCCCCTCCACCTGATTCCCCACCCAACCCCATGCCCTTACCCCCCGCCACTGTCTTCATCCATAGGAGTAAGATTTTTGTCCAAGCTCTTCCCGCACCCCTCACACCTGCTTCCTCTGAGAATCATCAGTTCACTCCCTTTCTATGTCCCTGATTCTATTATATTCACCAGTCCGTTCTGTTCTTCAGATTTTTTATTCACTTGATTTTTAGATTCACTTGTTGGTAGGTATGTATTTGATGTCATTTTGTTGTTCATAATTTTTATCTTTACCTTTTTCTTCTTCTTCCTCTCCTTAAAGAATACCCTTCAGCATTTCATGTAATCCTGGTTTGGTGGTGATGAACTCCTTTAGCTTTTTCTTGTCTGTGAAGCTCTTTATCTGACCTTCAACTCTGAATGATAGCTTTGCTGGGTAGAGTAATCTTGGTTGTAGATTCTTGCTGTTCATCACTTTGAATATTTCTTGCCACTCCCTTCTGGCCTGCATAGTTTCTGTTGAGAAATCAGCTGACAGTCGTATGGGTACTCCCTTGTAGGTAATTAACTGTTTTTCTCTTGCTGCTTTTAATATTCTCTCTTTGTCTTTTGCCCTTGGCATTTTAATTATGATGTGTCTTGGTGTGGTCCTCTTTGGATTCCTCTTGTATGGGGTTCTGTGCACTTCCTGGACTTGTACATCTATTTCTTTCACCAGGCAGGGAAAGTTTTCTGTCATTATTTCTTCTAATAGGTTTTCAATATTTTGCTCTCTCCCTTCTTCTGGCACCCCAAAAATTCGGATGTTGGTTCGCTTAAAGTTGTCCCAGAGGCTCCTTACACTATCTTCATATTTTTGGATTCTTTTTTCTTTTTGTTTTTCTGGTTGGATGTTTTTTGTTTCCACATATTTCAGATCTTTGTTTTGATTCTTGGGGTATGTTGATCTACAGTTGAGTTTCTGTATATTCTTTATTTCAGACAGTGTATGCTTCATTTCTGACTGATCCTTTTCCATTTTTTTGGCATTCTCATTAAGCTCCTTGAAGGTCTCATCAAGTTTCTCAGCGGTTTTAAGAAGATTCTTGAGTAACCTTATAAATGTGGTTCTGAACTCTATGTCATCCAGTAGTTTGCTTTCCTCCATTTCTTTCATTCGTGACATGTTTCTTTGTCTCCTCATTTTGGCTGCTTCCCTGTGTTGATGGAGTGGCTTTGTGTGGTAGGTGACCTATAGGGGGCAGTAGCTCAGCCTCCCCAATCACCTGATGTGGACACTCTTGGTACACCCCTTTGTGGACTGAGTGCAAAGACTTGGTGCAGTTAAAGTCTTAATTGCTGTTGGTATACTGGGAGGAATTGACCTCCAGGCCAATTAGCTGTGAGCACTCACTGTGCCTATAATGGAAGAACTGCTGCGCTGAAGACACACTTAGGGGCAGGACTTGTTTCAGTGGGGCTTTGGTGCTCACTGAGTCTGCCTCTTGAATGTGTCACTTATGGATGTGAGGAGTTGAAATCTGGTGTCTCACTCTGACCACTAGGTACACTGGCTTCTGGATCTCCAATGGGGTGCAGGTCAGCTACTGTCTGAGGCCATCCAGCAGGAGCTACAGTGAGAGCTACAGTTTTCTCCTCTTTGCTTGGGGTTTGGAGGTTTTGGAGCTGTCTGACCCAGGCTGCAAGTTTGCTAGGTTAAGCTGCGATAGGGCGGGGCTTTCTTCTGCTAACGCTGCTGCTTGGAGCTTGGGTGGGTTTGTAGGTGGTGCAGGGCGGGGTCTCAGGGTGTCACTAGGCTAGGGCGTGGCAAACAGCAATGGCTGCTAGTTAGCCGGCTCTGTGTCCTCAAGGGCGTCCCGGAGTCCTGTGCCCCAGTGCTGTAAACAATTATTCCTGCGCGCAGCTCTGCAAGTAAGCCCCCGTCACTGGCAGACAGTCCAGCTTCTCCCCGTAGGAGTTTGGGTCCCCCGCGTCTCCCGCGTCTCCCCAGAAACTGGATTTCAGAGTAATCAGGGGCTTGTCTCCCTTTGGGTTGAAAAAAGCAACACCCGCAGCCAGCCCGGATCGCGCGCCTCCGTACCTCAGCTTTTCAGCGCTCGTGCACGTCTCAATGCTCTTTTTCTTTCCTTCTAGTTGTAGAACTTCCACTCAGCCAGCTTTCCCGTGGTTCTGGGTGATAGACGTTTTGTCTTTTAGTTGAATTTTTGAAATTGTTGCGCGAGGCAGCAGTTTAGGTGTTTACCTACGCCGCCATCTTGGATTCTCTCCCATGTCCTTAGTTTTCAAAATGAATTTCTGGAGTAAACTTTTCTAGATTAAAAAAGAATATAAAGATTTCTGTGTAGAAATGATAGAAAAAGCAAGACTTTGGTTTTGGTAATTAGAAAGGAATTTTACTATTTATTTCTTTATAATGAAAATGTGACATTAATTGACTGGCAAGACTTTTTAAAAAATGCTATTATCTTTTTATTAGTATCTTATTTTTGCATCTTCCCATAAGTTTGACATTCTCTTTAAAATCGTTCTGAAGTCTTTGATATCCTAATTTTTTCCTGATTCCTTTTTGTTTTGTTTTTCTAATGATGGGTCAGCCCCAACCTGATTCACAGGATCAAATGCACACACCATGCTACACTTGTCTCAGAAACCCCCAGTGCCCTGCTCCTCGGCGGTGACATGGGACAAGCCAGCCTGGGTTAGTCACAGCAGATGCATCAGTGACTGGTGAGCTGCCCGCAGAAACGTCAGCATCCGCCTTTAGGTTAAGGATCTCTCCAAGAATACTGCAGGTTGGAGAGTTCCCAGATAATTTGGGAATGGGAATGTTTACATTGGGATGACAGAAAATAACATTTTTAGGAAGAGGGGAATCTTGTGGTAAAGATTACCATCAGAGTTTGCTGTACTATGAACTTTTTTAAAACTACCTAAATTTATCTTGAAATGGGATCCGTGTCTAATTGTCACAAAGGATAAATGTATCTGGCACGGACATTTGACTGGTGCTTGCCTTGCCTTATTAAACCTTTCCTTGTCATTGAAGAACTTCGTTATGTTTTGTTCTGAATATAGCGTGTTTCAGAATAAGGTTTTAACGTTTAGGTTAGGGAGTGTGTTTTAACCTTAGTTTGTATCTCTGATACCTAGCACAGTACTAGGAGAGTCAACTGAATGAGAAATGTATTCTGGCCACCTACCATGTTCAAAACCTAGCAACCAACTAAGAATTCCTTATAGACAGATGTCACACTACTGAACTCACATAACACACAGAGTTGAATGAGCAGCCTTGTTTGCTTCCTTCCATTTTTCATTACATTGATGGATGCCACATGTCTTTCTTAGGTGACTTATTTTTCTGGGTAGTTAGTAATTACTGCCATTATTGTCTGTGATATGGCAGTGCTCAGATAGCAGTTATTCCGCTTATAATCAGATGAACAAGATATTCTGTTTGGCTTTGTTTATGGAAAAAAAAGATATTTTATGAAACTGTGGTTAGACGCCTGTTAGCAAAAAGGATGAGTGGTTTCTTGGAATTCTAATTTGAATTTTTGAGAGAAACAGAGGAAAGTGTCTCGCTGTAGGGCGAAATTGGTTTCTGCCGTTGTTTCTCTAGCTGAAATCTGTGGATTCTCTCAGTGTTACTAGGATAAGAAATGATTCTATAAAAGGGCATTAAGCATTGCTAAAAAAAAAGATGATGATGATGGTAATAACAATACTATCAGCTCACTCTGTGCCCAGCATCATGTTAAGCACTTTAAATGTATTACCACGTTGAATTCTCACAACCCTATATGATTATTCTAATTTGAAACATGGAGCTATTAAGGCCTAGAGAGATTAAGGAACATTCTCAAGGGCATAAATAGGGGAATCAGGATTCACATCAACCTGACTCCAGAGTTTGTGCTCTTAACTACCAAATTGCTATACATCTATAATAATAAGAGCGTAATATGCTAATTAGACTGGAAGTTCTTTCAGATGACCTTCCAGACAAAGCCGGGGTCCTGGGTGCTGGAGGGAAGCCAGTGCTGGCAGCCGGGGGAAGGAAGGCCTACTCTTGCACAAATTTCGTGCATTGGGCCTCTAGTTATTAGATAAAACCTTGCATTAATGGCACTTCCAAACGCATTACATTAAAAGTAAAGAAAATAGTAACATTGATGCTATGTGTGTGTACATTTTAAAATAAAAATTGCATTATTCTTTTTGTTTTCCTGGGAATTTTCATTGCATTTAAGTTGTTAGAAGACCAAAATATAAATCTTGGCATTTTCCCAAGTGTGTGATGCTCTAGTAAGTGTTTAAGATGTCTTTGGAACAACATTTAATTTGCGAGGTCTTTTTTATTAATGTGCTCAATTAAGTAATTGTTTTTTTTTTGCACTTGGAATATGCTCCACATTTGATCTTCTGCTGCTTTCAAGAAGCCACACAATATAATTTTTACTTAATTCCATTTTGACTCTGCTTCATTCCAAAAACAAAAATAAGTAAAAAAAAAAAAAATGTGAAACACGTATTTTACCTATGAGAAAAACTAATAAACGGAAAGAATGACCCAAGGCAATTCTTTTCAAAATTTAAAATTGGCTGGAAATTTTGTTTATAAAACTATGGAAACCAACTTGAGATTCACATATAAGAATTTCCAAACTTGTTTCACTAATGCACTCAGTAATCCCCTTAACCTCGTAAGGTGAGCTTACAGTGGGTGTTTGTTTTGGAATATGATGACGATGATGGGAAAGATTTTTTTACATAGAATTTTGACAGGCAACTCACATACCATCCAGTTCACCCTTTTAAAGTATAAAATTCAGTGGTTTCTAGTATATTCACAACCTTGTACAGTCATCACTATGTCATTCCAAAACATTTTTATCATTCCAACAAAAATTTCATACTCATACATAGTAACAGTTACTCCCCACCACTACAACTGCACTATCACCCTAGGCACTTCCCATCTACTTTCTGTATCCATGGTTTTGTCTATTCTGGACCTTTAATTTAAATGGAATTATATAGTATGTGACATACTGTTTTCAAGGTCCATTGATGGTGTAGTATGTTATCAGTACTTCATTCCTTTTTGTGGCCAAATAATATTCCACTGTGTGGATAGACAACATTTTACTTATCTATCAATCATTTGATGGATGGTTGGGTTATATATTACTTACATACTAAAAATGAGAAGAATAGAAGCATGAATACAAGCCATGTTAGTTTCCAAATAATAATGAACTCTCTTGCCTTCTTTCTCATACCAACAAAATCACAGTCTATGAAGATACCTTTCAAAATAAAAACCCTGACTTCCATTTGTCTAGGCAAAAGAGAACCATGGGGATTTTTTCCCCACTAAAATGCCTCAGCAAGTTACGAATACTTTGCTTTGCTTTGCCTGACATTTGGTTGTATAAATTCATTAGCCGGGGGGGAGGGGGGGCGGGGAGTTGGAGAGAATGCACATCAACAAAAATATAAGAGGAAATATCTCTTTTAATTGTTTTGAACCAAATGAAGTCTAAAAATAATCAGTATAGTGTTATAAAATCAAGAGTAAAAATGAGCATTATGTTTTCCTCATTGTCTTTGTTAAATTATTCCCAGAAAATTCGCAAGGAAACATAAATTTCAATTTATAGTGACTTTTATGATCTGATACTTTAAGTGGGTGTTCAGTAAGTGGCAATAGAAGGAAGAGCACTAGATTGCAATTACTTATTGCAAATCACAAGCTGCTAGAAATACCACTTACTAATTATGTACCCAAGAGCTTGGGTGAAAAAGCGTGGACTGGCGCTGAAGCTTTGCTCATCATGGTCTGTACTTGCTTGTGTAATCACAATGCACCATGACTTATGTGGTCACCATCATTCTCCAAGGGAACACACAGGTCCTGTGTGTCTGGGAAATCACAGCATGAGGGGGTGAGAAGCAGGCATGAGGACTTACTGTGTGATGGGCTTTGTCTGCCAACTACTACAATGATAATAATAGCAAGGATGATAAGAAATAATAGCAGCAGCTGTTATTCATTGAATACTTACTGTCTGCTGGGCACGTTACCTCTATATTTTACCTCTTCACAAACTTCCAAAGTAAGTTTTATTATCACCATTGTTTAATTAAATTTAGTGGGGTAACTTTAGTCAACAAAATTATATAGGTTTCAAGTGTACAATTCTATGATATATCATCTTAGACATTACACTGTGTGCCCACCAAGCAAAGTCAATCCTCTTCCATCACCATATATTTTACTACCTTCACACTTTACTACTCCCACCCCCTTCCTCTGGCAACCACCGCATTCTTGTCTGTGTCTATGAGTTTTTGTTTGTTTGTTCATTTGTTGCTTTCAGTTTTATATCCCACATATGAGTAAAATCATATGGTTCTTAACTTTTTCTGCCTGACTTATCTCATTGTGATATCTCAAGATCCATCTATGTAATCGCAGTTGGTAGTATTTCATCTTTTCTTATGGCTGCGTAGTATCCCATTGTATACATGTGCCACATCTTTTTTATCCAGACATTATTATCACCATGTTAGCGATGAAAGACTATGACCCTGAAGAGTGAAGTGATTCTTCCCGTGTCACGGAGCTGATGAGTAAAGGAGCTGGAATTCAAGCACAAGCTTGACCAACTCCAAAGTCCCTCTCTTGGAAGTAGACAAGGATGGGTGTTTCATGTTTGACATCAAAACTGTGGATATCGCACACTCATAATATTATTGATAACATGGTTTATTCAGCCCCCAAAAATGCAGACACTGCATGTGTGCCCTGAATAAATCGGTTTCTCCTGCTTTTGTTCGGATCTCGCATCTCCCTATAAGCTTATCCTGATGGCTTGCTGCTGCACAGCCCCTGTGCTGTGATCTTAGGCTATTCAGGACAAGGTATGATAGAGTGTTAAAGAAATCAACTGTGCACCATCCCCTTTCAATACCTTCAGTGCCTGTTTTTGACTTACAGAATCTAGAATCACCTTAAAATATTTTAATTTTCCTTCGAGGTATCTTTAGATGTATGCTGGATTCCCTCCTGAGTTGCCTTGGAGGATGAAAGGAGCTCCCCAGAGAGGAACTGGGAAACTCCGGGAATTCTTTAGGATTTGAGGATTTCCTAAAGTGTCAGAGTTAATTCACTTCTTGTGAGATCTTCAAATCTGACCCAACTTGCAAGTCCTTGGAGAAAAGAGCCTGATTGAGCTGTTTCTGGTAGAAATGTTCACATCCTAAAATATTTCTTTATATATTTTAACTAGAGGCCCAGTGCAAGAATTCGTGCACAAGTGGGGTCTGGCTGGCCTGCCCCAATGGGAGCTGATCAGGCCAGGTCGGTGGGGGAGATGGGGGAGGAGCCTCGGGCAGTTGAGGGTGGAGGGGCAATCAGGGGTGGTGCCAGTGGGGGGAGGGGCTGCGGGCAGTTGACTGGCCAGCCCTGCCACTGGTCAAACTCCCAGTTAAATTTCTGGTCAAACTCCTGGTTGAGAGGACAATTTGCATATTAGACTTTTATTATATTTTAATGCTTAGCAATCTCATTGATAACATTGAAGGGACTGAATAAATTGCTCCTAAAGTCAAGTTCTTTCAGCCAGCACAGTATTATTATTATTATCCATTGCATTGTCTTTAGGAATGGATGCACTTACTTTCTTCCACTTTCCTGGTTGATATTCTCTTCCTGATCCCTAAAAACACTTGTTTCTGGAGCCTCTGGAAGAGGTAATCTTCTAAACCTCTAGCTCTACTCTGTCCTGTTTCTCTGATCATTTCCAGTTTATACAACAGGACTTGGATTATTTTTCCTTTGACCCCAGGCCTGACCTTTCTTGCTTCCTTCTACCCCACTTTACTTCCTTTCCCTTCAGTGCCTGGACATCCAATGTCTCCACCCATTCTTGGCTACCTACGTATTATGTACATTCCCATCATCTATTATGCACAAGGTATGATTACCTGGTCTCAACAAAGCAATGGGAAATAGATGGTGATGATAGATGATAGATAGATAGATAGATAGATAGATAGATAGATAGATAGATAGATAGATCCATTGTGGTTCTCCCAGCCCCCCTTCTGGATGAGTGTAATCCCATTTGACTCAGTCGATGTTGATTCTTAGCAGGTCTGGGGGCTCTTGTTTTGCAGCAGAGACTGCATCCCACACTGACCAACACCCAGTGGTTCTGACAAACAGGACCCTGGCCACTTGCCCACAGTAAGGCACATCCACATAGTGGGGTGAGAGCCTGCACTGACAAAGTACTTGGGCTTCTTCCCAAGATATTATTTAACTGTTTTGCCTGAAAAACGCTCCATTCTGACAGACAATAAAAGCTTCCAATAAGCTTTCATCAATGTCTTTTGGGGCAGACCTGCCTCAGCCACCTGGGCCCTGCTCTATTCCTCCTCTGTGTGATGCTAGAAAACAGTTCCCTTAGGGCTTCATTCCTTGACATACAACATTGTCTCTCCTCTACCTTGTTAGTTTATATATCAGGCCAAAAACCGATAAGCACAAAGAAACACATAGATATGGTTGTACATATAAAATAAAATGTAAAGGTTTTTTTCAGAAAAAACAGTTAATATTCTTTAGGTCCTTTATTAAAATTGTGTCCTATTTATATATAGAAACTATTTACTTTATAATATAAAATCTCTGTGATTGCCAAAAAGTGTGTTTTTTTAAATCTCAGTCTTTTGGCATGTTGTTTTCTCATTGTATCCAAGTTGCAAAAAAATATAAGCTCAGTAAATATTTATCGCCTCCAGAAATATTTCATGTCAAATTAGAGCACATTTAAATTAAAAACAATTCTTTAGAGTGAAAGAAGCATTATAGCTAGAAAAACAATTGGAGTTTTTATCATTAAAAATGTCACATTAAGTCATTAAACATTTTTACTCATTTTGTTCTCATAGTTGGGAACTTAATTTACTAATGGTGTTCCTATAATTAATGTTGAGGTTTAAAGTAAACTTCACAGAGACGGCCCTCTGGAGCTTTCTGGTTAGACCACAAACTCTGGGCCACTACTCCTGTCCCTCTCTTCCTTTTCCAAATGTGTGGAGCTATCTAACAGCAGCAGCAGTTGGAATGGAATGAGTGAGGGCCGTGACAAGGAGGCAGTAACTAGTGGACCTCAAGCCATGAGGCTAATTCCCCTGTGGATGGAGTTGGCTTTCACACTGGAAAAACAAAACAGAAAATCTCTAGTCAAAAAAAAAAATTGTTCTGTGCTCTCAAGCATCATCTCAAGCTCATCCGGGTTGCTCACAAACGTAACCATTTGTTACAGGAACACTAGGTGAGAGAGCACTAGGTGTCAACTCATAAGGACTAGGAACATCGGTGGATGGAGGGTCTGGAGCAGCATCCTTGCTTACAGAAAAAACACTTTTGTGACAGATCCACACCAGAAGATTTCAGTCCCCTTGGAAAGCTAAACTTCAGAGGCGGCACACTTTTATAGTAGCTGAGAAGTTGGGCTCAAATAAAAATTCAAAGACTATAGATATTCAAGCTTACAAAGTCTTAAGCAAACTGTAGTTTATCTGTGATTGTCATATTAAGTTTTCTGTTTTCACTGTTGAACTAAAATTTACATAATGAAATGCACTACAAATCAGTGACATTCCGTGAAGTTTTAAAGTCATTTAATTATATTTAGTTTTTCAGTTAAAAACAATTTTGATGCAACCTCAATTTTGAAGGAAAAATGAACAAAACAAGATCCCAGTATCTGATTTAGTAACTGATTTACTTAAGTGTTATTTAAGAATTAAAGAATACAATATTAAATTTGTAACATGTGAATTTTAAAATTTAGCTGGAATAGCTTGCAAAAGCATGAAATAAGCACTCCCATGCTTACTTATATAATTTCTTCATCATCATCATCATATTTTCAAGTTACTCTTCGTACATTTTTTACCTGTTTCTACTTCTTTGTGCTTTAGTTCCCACTCTTCTCCTTGCCTTATCTCCCTCAATAAATTGTGTTTCATGAAAGCAAGGCTTATGTCCTATTTAGGGTTGTGGACAAAGCACTAGTAAAATAACCTCCCATACATTGTTGAATTGAATTGACTTAAACAACATAAAACATTGATGTTAGCAATGACGAGGCATCTTTCTACAGAAGACTTACAATGCAAGAGGCAAAGCCTTTGTGTGTCAACATAAATGACGTGGCTGCCCAAGCTGATGACAGTGTCCATTTCCCAAGCACACACAGAACTCTAAAGTGACACATGACTTCTGGAATCTGCTGCCAAGAAAACCCTAACAGCCCTATTGTTTAGATTCCTTAAGCCACAATAGTGCGAGTGTATATTTTTGCAGTTCCTTTAATTCTTTGACTTATATGAAAGATGCTAATGTATAGTATATACTAAATATCAGTTAGAGTACATAAGTGATATATAAATGGACTTCAAAGAGCATAAAAAGAATGAAAATGACATTTATTCCTTAATATTCTTTAATAATAGAGTGACAATTGTTATGCCTCAGATAATAATTCAAAAATATACAGAATCATTGGCTGTTTAATAATTGCATTTTTTAACCTAAACTAATGGACAGCAAATTAACTTTGCTTTTTAGCAAAGGTTCTTGGAAGCTTGAACTCAAATTAAAGATCAGTAAATTAAAAAGTAGTTATAGTTTTAGAGTACTTGACATAATACCATACATTTGAAATGGATATTTATTCCTTTTACCTACCAGTTGCCTTCTGCCCAACAAGTCTGTTTGCATTAGACTTGTGCCCATTATATGGTTCCTCTTCATAGCCTTAAAAATAAAAATATTTCAAGGGGTAATGTACAATTCTATTTTTAAAAGTATTATATAGCAACCAATGTATAAACCCTGTGACTTATGAAATATTTGTGAACAAAACTTCCAATGTCTTTGGAATGATACAAATGAAAGGGGTCCTGTCATGAGCAATTTGCCAGTTTGAGACCTGCCTTTTGCAATTGCTCTGCAGTTGACCCTTTAGTCCTATTTTGAGTTACCAGATGAAAATAAGGTTTCCCTTCAAGTTGTGGTTGCTAAGGGCAACTATACTGATGCCAAAAGATGAATACCTCCTTAGTATAATGCCTACTTTGTGAGCTAAATAAAGAGCTAAATTGCAGAGAAAGAAATAATATAAGTGTGAAATATCAGGGAAGGAAAAGAATATTAAAGATGTGAAAATCAGAAAGAGAATTACTTATCAGCACTTTCTTGGTAATTGTCTCGCATTTTGGACCAATATTCTAATCTGAACACTGCATTTTCATGCATCACAGCTAGAATATTAACATCTGACTTTCTTTTCTAACACAAATGTATGTCATTAGGTCTTAGTGGATTTTGAAAAAATGCAAGTGAAATTCTGTTGGATTGCACAGAGAAATAGTTGTCAACTCTTTTATCTTGTATATTCAAGCACAAATAGCTTGGGCTGTCACGAATGCTTTACTATTTGGAAAATTTGTTGCAGACAGTTATCTATAACTGAAGTTGAGCATTCGATTGTTTCATGAACATGTTGGTTTAATTGGAGGGACTTCATAGTCCACACAATGTGTTTTAGCAGCATTCATAATTTCTTTGACCAAGTGTGCTATTTTAATATAGCCATGGCTGTGATTGTCAAAGTCCTGAAGAAATTTCTCCTTCATTGTACCCTCAGCATTGCTGTTTTTGAATGATGAGTTCATTACTCCTTTATTGGCATCTGCTCTATCATAGACTGATTGGAAAAATGGACATAAAATCAAGTAATTGCAGATTAATATACTTGGTGCTATAATCAAGGCATAACTAGATGTTACAGAAACACAGAAAAAGAACTGTTTTCACTGATTGAGTCATATTTAGCTTGAGAATGTGTGTGACAAACATCTGCCTGCAGCGGGGTCACTTCCTTGATTATCAAGGTTCATCCACCTGATCTGCCTGTTTCTTTGCAGGTTTCTTTCTCTCTGTTCCTGAATCTAATTTGTTAAAGAAGATAACTCAACTAGGGAAGATTCTTCCTCCCAGAATGGGGATTCTAGAATATGGGTTTCTCTACCTAAGACTCTGTGAATATATTCTGTGTGAGCACGAATGGTTTTGACATTTTCTAAGACGAGCTGATGAAGTGGGGAAAGAGTTCTGTAGGCACAGCTTAGAATAGCCTCTACTTCCCAAGACATACCAACTTCAAACGAGTCTGTTTACCCTACTAAGAACCTCCTAGTCAGACTTTATGTCCTTATGCTCTTGATCCTGGAAACATGGTCAAGGTAGCAAAGACACATAGAAAGGAAGGAGGACTGATGAGGCTCTGCTATAGTGTGGTGCAAGGTTTATGATAAGGAACAAAAAGAATTGAGATTAGAAAGGAATATAAGGACATTATTACAAGGTTTTGTATGTAATACTAAGAAATATGGACTTTGTCTTCAAGTTTTTCAAGAGAAGGGGTATGATCATTTTTTATTTATTTATTTTAATATATTTTATTAATCATTTTTTAAAAAAGAGAATAACTCTAGTAGAAAAGTGGAGAATATGTTGGATTTGGATTTTCAGGAAAGAGATTGAACTTGGAGGTAGAAATTTATGAGTTGCTAATTTATAGCTAATAATTAAAACCATGGATGAGAGGATCCAGAGAAAGCAGGTAAAATCAGGAAAGAAGGAAGGAATCTTTAGAAGTATCTGGGGAGACAAAAAGAAGAACGGGCAAACAAGACTGTGAGCAAGTGATTAGAAAGAAGAGAACCAGGAAAGTGTTTTTAGGAATCCATCGAGGAAACCATTTTAAGATACTAGTAGAGTTGGTAAGGGGTGCCAAATGCTGCCAGATTATCAAGTAGGATGAAAATTGAAAAAAAGCCTGTGGATTTGGCAAGCAAAAGGTCATTTGAACCCTAGTGCAATTTGGGTTCCATTCATAAAATCTTGTTTGTTAGAAGAAAAAATTGTTAGTAATGAGGTAAAGGATTTTCTGGTGGCAGGAGAGAGAACCTAATGGAGGAAAAGTTTTTCTTTAGAGGGCAAAAAAGGTTTACAGGAAAATGAAACTAATCTTATGGCAGTAAAGGAAGCCCTAATCATAGAATTATAGGACTGATTATAACTGGTTTTTAAATTGTACCACCATAGGCCAAGACTCCACTTAAACTATTTCAGAGAGGTGAATATTTTAATTGCTTATATTGAGTCCAAATTATGAGCTAATAAGAAGAGGTATTAAAACTAGCACCCTACTGATTTAATTTGGAGAGAGACATTTATATTAGCTGTTTCTGAGGCTTTTCTTTCAACCATTTTCAAAACCATAGTTATTTGGCAATTGGTTCCTGCTTTTGAAAGAAGTGCCTTAGTAAAGAAAAAATATAACTTCAGATGTTTTAGTTTCTGAAGACCCCAGAATTCCATATTTCTTTTATTCTTTTCACTGTTTTTTTTTTTTTAAAACCCACTGGTTAGCTTAAACTTTTAGATTTAATTTCTTCATTTGTGCTCTTATATGTGAATGCCAGCTGCCTTCTGCCCAACAAAAACTAGGAAGTTTATTTCAACTCACCTTGTTTTAAGTAGCAAAGTCACTAAAGGTGTAGTGAGAAATTATACATTTTTGATTGTGCAAAATTTGGACAATTACTTTTTCTAGTAATTGCTGTCATCAGTACTATACAAGACATCATTTCCATGAGAAATAGTACACAGGAAATATGCAGCATCTGTGCCCCTTAGATGGGATGCCCGTACTGTGGCCCTTAAAGAGGCCATGCATGGGCTGTGCCCCTGTCACTGGAAAGAGGAGTTGGTTTGCAGATCAACTATCTGGATGCCTGAGGGTTTCTGTTAATTTGGTCTGAATGTTTGATATGGTAACAGATACGTCCTTTCTTTTTGTCCTTTCTTCTCATGGATTAAAGGGTGGTGGGGCAGAATTAGGAGAAAATGCACTGGCTGAGAAAGAAAGGAGTCTTGGGCCCTAGTTCTGACTTGGACCCATATTCACTCTGTAACTGACTGTGGGGAAGTCAATGAAGTTCGCTGAGTCTTAATTTCCTCATTTATAAGATAAAGGCAATAAATCAGACCTCGCAGAA
The DNA here is from genome assembly GCA_026230045.1 of Corynorhinus townsendii. NCBI lineage: Eukaryota > Metazoa > Chordata > Mammalia > Chiroptera > Vespertilionidae > Corynorhinus > Corynorhinus townsendii. Next base: position 66,753,210 of record JAPDVU010000004.1, on the reverse strand, counting down.
TAGCTATGACCATTCAAGGAGAGGACACCTGGACCAACAACCTGACGAAGTGGATTGTTGTCCTCTTGAAACTCCATCTTTCTCTGTTATAGGATAAGCAGTATCTAGGTATTTGTACAAATAAGTGATCATTGTAAAATGTGTATTTCATGATTTGGTGTCACTTTAAAAGGACATTAAGTTTTACCTGAACTCAATCATGTTTTTACTTCTAATTCTTCATTATGAATTTTTTGAGCTTGCAAAAAAAATGTACAGAAAGTCATAGATATTCTTGTACCTTTCTCATTTTCTTCAGATTTTCTTACAAACAGATGAAGTTTATGAATATTGCTAAAGCCTCGCCTTCCCATCCCAGTCACCTTTTTCCCTCTCTGAATGTTATCATTGTCTTTAAGTTGATGTCTATTTGTTCCATGCATGTTTTACTACACCTTAATTTTTCCATAAACTGAATATATACAAATACATTTTATATATATATACATATATATATATATATTTGTGTATATATGGAATTTGTATGCACATATATACATACACTGTTGTTTTGAAGGATTTAAACTTGCACATAAATTGTTTCATTCAAAAATAATGTTCTGGGAGATTTACCATATTACGCATATAGTTATTATTCATTTTAACTTGAAAAGAGAAGTGGGTTCTTATACTGCTGGTAAGAGAGTAAATCTGTACAGATATTTAGTAGAGCAATTGGAAATACGGAGTGAATTTGAAAGGATGTATATTCTATGATCCATAACTTTCACGTCTATGTAAAATCTTAAAAAACTCTCCACATGTGCAAAAAGATGTAAAGTTTTTCGTAACCGAGATTTATAATAATGAACATGGAAGTGTCCTTAATTAGTGAAATGTACAAGTAGTGAAAAACTGTATAGCAGTTAAAATAGCATTTCAATAAACCAAATTATGCTAATCTTAGAAAAAACAACTATTGAAAACATATATGCAATCATTACTTGATGAAATCTAGGTAAAAAAATATTTTTAAATATTAGACACTTTAGAGAGTAAAGTATATTCTCTTATGCCCCACTCACCATCACTTTTATATAAACTATTTGTGTTGTAAACTAGTATATTGGGCTTGCATGAGATAACTACAGGAGAAAAATAGTACATCTCCAAAAAAGAGATGTAGGATAATAAATAAGGCAAAATCTGCTTTGCCATTTGAATACAATGTTTTTATGCAATTCTGAGTGGCAAGTCTCTATACTCTCTCTTAGTGGCTCACAAGCCAAGTTAGTGTTATGGAGGCTCTTTGCTTTAAGAAAATCTGGTGTATTAAAACAAGGACTTAAAATATATGGTAAATTTGAGGTTTTGTAAAACAGGATCTAGGATTTATAATTATAAACACCTTTGCATAGGGTCACTCACAGTGCCTTAAATGTTATTCATATACTAAATTTATTTTTTCAATGTTCAGAAATACGTCTATTGCATGAGAAGGAAAGGTATGTCCATAGTTTGAAAGATAGTAGTTTTAGCACTAAACAATGATTGGCACTTCAGTACCACATATTCATAACTGGAGTGATAAATTCTGCTGCCAGTGAGGATAACCAGGTTACTACTGTGCACCCTTCCAAAACCTCACAGTTGTAGTCAATCATGGCATCATTCTTCATTTCTGTATCTTGTCATGTTCATCACAGTGAAGGTGATGAAATAGCCTTTTACCTCATTCTGTAAAACTACTATGTTATAAATCAGGTGGTCATTAAAGACAGGTTTAGCTTTGTGTTTTCATCCTACTGAATAAACATCGAGTGACCTTTTCCCTGTGAAATGGTATTTCAGTGAGTATTGATTCTGCAGATGTATTAGGATAGTTGCTTTTTACTGGCCATTCCAAGTGTTCACTTATACTCTAGATCCTACCAATTATGTATTTCTGGGCAACATTTGAAATGAGGAGAGAGCATGTGGGATGCAGGGGGAGGAAGGAAGGGCCATGTAGAATGGTTATAAAATCGAGTAACTCACAGCTGTGTTTATTTCAGTGGCTTCTTCTGCTGAAATTTGGAATACAAATTCTATGTTCATGCCTGGAACATTTTTCTCTAAACTATATGCAAAGAAAGCAGGTGAGGGCAGCAAAACAAACTAGAATCTGAGATGAATTTCAGAATTGGAAAATTTAGAAGAAATTAAGAAGCAAGAAAGTTTTGCTCTAGGTCTACCTTGTGGTATGAAATATTATTTATCCGGTGACTATGTCAGATTCAAACTAAAGATGACTGAAAATGAGATCAGTGGCTAAATGCTGACAAACTGCCATCAGAGATTTGCAAATTGCTCCAATGGTTATAATTTAAATAATACCTTTATTTATGCCAGTTGAGTAAGACCTTGCTTAACTTAACTCTTGACATCTAAAATTAATGATTTAGGTCAAATTTTCTTTTTACTATGAGAGTTTAATTATTACTTGGCTGCTTATATCAAGTGAGTTAGAAGACTGCCAAACCTCTAACTTTATTGTGAGCTACATAAATATTGTAATCTGAAAAATAAACAATGGATCTTTTAATCTCAAGAATTTATAATTTGATGAGTTGAAGTTTTATTTAATACTAAGAACCTTTAGCCACATAATTTTTATTCTTAGCTACTTAGTTTGGTTTATGCTGAGATGAAATGATTAATTGAACTTTGGCCAATTTGAAAATTTAGCATACTATAGATTATGCTTAAGTAGTCTTATACTGGCCCTGGTATGTGTGGCTCAGTTGGTTGGGCATCGGCTGTACATTGAACAGTCACCAGTTCGATTCCCGGTCACAGCGCATGCCTATATTGTGGATTTGGTCCCCAGACTGGGTGAGATTGATGTTTCTCTCTTTCTCTCTCCCTATCCCTTCCTCTCTTTGTAAAATAAATTAAAAAAACATATTTGGGGGAAAAGTAGTCTTAAATTGGTGTGCCCTTTGTTACTTACATTGCTGAATTAAACTTCTGTGAGCAAAATAGTTAACATTTATTAAATATGTTTCTGGTATCAGACTTCCCATGCACCGCACCTTACTTTTCATTCATAATTAATTATTTTTTATTTCTGTTTCTTCATCTGCAAAATGGATATAACAACTAGAAACATTTCAAAGGCTTTTTTGAGAATTAAATTAGATAGTTTATATAAATCACTTAAAACAGCAAAGTAAGCACTCAATAAATGGAAGATATTAAAATCAGATATTTTGTTTCTTTAAATATATTGTTATTGATTTCAGAAAGGAAGGGGGGAGAGAGAAAAAAAAGAGAAAAAGGAGAGAGAGAGAGAGAGAGAGAGAGAGAGAGAAACATCAATGATGAGAGAGAATCACTGATCAACTGCCTCCTACACGCCCCACACTTGGGATCAAGCCCGCAACCCCAGGCGTGTGCCCTGACCTGGAATCGAACTGTGGCCATCTGGTTCATAGGTCAATGCTTAACCACTGAGCCATGCTGGTCAGGCCAAAATAAGATATTTTGATAATCAAAGCAGACAATGAGGTAGGCACTATTTATTATTATTCCAATTATAAGCAGCTCACACATTTGGCAAAGCTGAGATGCAAACCCAGTTCTGTTGTTTCAGAGTTCAGTCCCTTAGCTATATTCAAAGAGCTAAATAGCTATTACTGGGTTTTTTTTTAGTTTAAAATATTCCAAATTCTTCAAGCGAACCTTGCCATGAATAACCCCAATGATAACATCACTATTCTAGCTCTGCTCAGGCCCATTCATCTCTTTCCCATTCAGTTTTTGTTTCTGTTTTTTAAGGAAGATTTATCAGATTAGATGGAGTTTCTACATTTAGAACACTATGCAATTCTGAGATTATCAACCACAGTGCCAGTTATTAGATGTGTCAAAGGTAATTTTACTCATAACAGTAAAATAGCACAATAAAGAACTAAAATTTACAAATTAATTTTTAAACATAAAATATACCAGATGCAAGATTATCCCTTTGCTCTTAGGAAAAGCAAAGGGAGAGTCGCAAACGATCCCCTGGGAATCTTATATGATCTCCATTACCTATGACCTGCACACGTCCAGAAGAGGGTCTTCCGTGGCATCCATCCAGATTATTGGGTTGAAAGATCGAGAATGGCTCAGCAAACCCACCCTTCAGCTAAATCTTTAAAAAGGTTTTCCTCCAAACTTAATTGACCCGGGAAGGAAAAGGTATTAATAGACCTAGAATCATCAGATACCCTGTAAGGTCAGAACCAAATGACATTTGGCCACTCTTCTATCACCTGTCTACATTGTTGCTTACTAAGTTTATGTTTCAACTCATTTTAGAAAGCCTAGAGCAACAACAAGTTATAGGTAGGACTTTAATACCAAAATATGGGGGAAATTTTTGTAATTAGCTGACTTACTAAAAGGACTCTGAGAAGATGAAAAAAAATGCAACTTTGTGCACTTTGTAGGTTACACATACCAGCTCATGGTAAAGGGATGTTTAATTAAAGCTTTGTATTCATGAAAATTAAACAAGCAATCCAGAGAATCAGCCAACTTTTTTATATCTATGTAGTTGAACAAAAGTCAACCAAAACTAATATAATGTTTAAAGCTTTTTACCCTGACTTCAGACTCTCTAGAAATAGTCAAAAATGGTTTTAGACCATTTGTTTCACTTCCAGAAAGCAAGTGCCAAATATTGTGATAAAGTTTCACAAATAAAATAATCTCAATAATCAATAATAAATTTTGCAGTTTTATAAATAGGCAGTATTTTAAATTCTATAGTTAAGAGTTATTTTGTGTTTTGTGGATATGGGGGAAATAAAAGAGTATTGTGGGTGGTTTTTGATGTAGTTAATAAACTGTATTACATCCCTACACATCACTATTAAGAGAATGTTCAACTAAGTTGAACTTTAGAACTTTAGAATAATTTGGAACATTAGGATTATAGAATAATTCAAAACAAATACAATATGGATGGCCTTTTTGGGATGGGAGGCTGCTCTTCTGAATTTAGACATAATACCCTAGAACACCCTTTCAGAGGAAAACCAACATTCACAAAACAATGCCTTGTTAATGAAGATATAGTAGTATGAAGGTCAGAGTGTGGCTCAAGAGAAATAAAGGTGGGCATTCCTAAGTTACTGACCAAGATGAAGGAAGTACATATTTTTTAAAGGAATATATGAAATGGTTTAGGAAACAGGTCATTTTTTGCAAGTGATAAAAAGTATTAAGTTCTTGGAATGTTGCAATAAATAGCTATGGTTCAAGTAGAGAAAGATGTGTTTTCAAAATTCAAGGAACAAAACCCCTTTTGTTTTATCCCACTCTCCGGAGAAAGACTTTAAGGCTCAGCCCCAGGACTGTGTGCAGCATCAGATGAGTTCATCTGTGGCTCTCCCATGTGCTCAGCACGTGACCCATTCACTCAGAACATTGACAGACAAGGTAGAGTCTCATTGTCAAAGAGCATACATTACTCTAGACTTCCTCGCAATTGAAAAAAAGAAATAGTGATTTTACAGTAAGATTTTACTTCATAAAGCTGTGCTTTTGGCAAATTCAAATTTAAAAAAAAAAAGTACTCATAGATATTGTTCCAAGTGTTCAGCATTTTCATCTCCTTAGAATTAGTCTTGATTCCTTTAAAAAAATATTGTACTAGAAATATTTCATCTTTCTCCTCCTCTCCCTCCCTGTCACCCTTGACCTGCCTCAGACTCTATTCAACTCTCTCCCATTTAAATAGTCACCTAACTGGCTTGTTCCTCCTTCCTGCCATCCTCTGCACAGCCACAGTGATCTGTTTAGGTGCAGATTAGTTGGCATCACTGCCTGCCCCCTCCACTGCCAGAGCCCCTCAGACAGAGGACAAGCTTTAATCAGGGCAGACCACACTACCTGTGCACAGGAGCTGCCTTCTCTGTCTCCTCTCCCCTATGACTCATGACTGCACCCCAGCAACCCTGAACTGCTTGTAGTGCCCTGCCCTTCCCATCCTCTGTTTATGCCCATGCTGGCCCTCAGTTTGCTTCACATTCTTTTACTCTAATTTCTCCTTTTAGACTCTGCCCTTAAGTCACTTCATCCAGATAAAGATTGAGTGGCCCTCCTTGATCCCATGCCCCGGGCATATTTACATTACTGCACTTTCACCTTGTTACTGGCTTTGTGGTTCTTGGATTCCCTAGGATAGAAATCAGGAGGAAACCCCAGAGAAATTTCCTGACAGATTTTATTAAGCTTATGGTAGAGCACAAGGGAGGCAGCACAGAGGAATGGAAGGTCCTCTGAACTGGCTGGGAGGCTAGCTCACCTTGGCTGCTTTTATAAGGCGAGGACAAAGTGGGCTTGCCTGAAAGGTGGGCTTGTGGGTGGTCAGATGGAGCTACTTTCTCCTTCTGTGAGGTTGCTTAGCAACTATCTTCATGCCTGAGCTGTGAGGATTAAGATGGAGGATTGCTCATTACCGCCCACCCCAGGAAGGTTGTACAGCAGTCAAACACCTTGATCAACTGCACTTGCAAGTCACTAGTTTCAACCTGGGAAGTTACAAGGGAGATAAAATCAGATATCTCAGCGTTTTGGATTAGGGAGTGGTGGGTGGGTGACATTGTGCCCAAGTTCTTTCTAACCATCTGGTCTTAATTTGGCTTCCTGGCCATCCCTATTTTCTATTCCCGGGCCCAAGTCCCTGTGCTGTTTCATAATTATTTGTTGTGTCTGTCTCCCCAGTATATTAACTTTGGGGGGATAATAATAATGTCACACCAATGCAACAAAACCAGAAGGGCTGAGAATATCTAAACCATTTCTTAAAACATATTTTATTTGGCCAGAACCAGGGTACACAGACTTAAATTCTTGCAAAGAAGCATTTGCAAAGAAGCCAGCTCAGTCTATAAACTAACAAGTTCAGGTGTTTTAGATGTACGTCAGCATTTTTAAGTAATCCTTTACTTGGTCTGACTTTTTTTTAAAAGCTCTTTTTTTTTTTCATTCATCCAGTTCTGTTTGCAATGTGTGCTTTAATTTTCAGCTAAATTGCAGGAATGTACATAGCCTTGCAAAGGAAGTAATTACCCAGGATGAGGACATCTGATATAGTTGCTGTTCCTGTGAAACTTGTAAAACTACTCATTCTGAGAGATTTTTCTCTTAAAATAAGGTTGTAAATAGGGCAAATTCAATAAATGGTTTACTTGTGGCTGCTTTGAAATACCAATATTTTGTACCATATTTTTGTGTGCCCTTAAAGCATATGGCAAAGCCGTACTTTTCAATAAGTGTTCTAAGTGAATCCTACCTGAAATATCTCTGAGTACTGATAACTGCACATAACATAAGGTGTTAATTATATTTTTTAAATGTTATCAATAGTTTCTATTATAGGGTTGAGCTTCACAGTTTTAGATATGTTTTCATTATCATAATTAAGTATTTGGGAAGATCATTTCCTATGTTTTTCCTTTTTTATGTATGCAACATAAATCTTTAGAAAAAATATTTCTTCCTGCGTTTATGGAATGATATTGAAATCATATTAAATTTATAAAAAAAACTACTTCCTAATACTCATAAAGATCATATTGAAATATTTACAAGTTCATTATTTAAGTCTTTTAATAATGCAGCCACAACATACATGTTCTCTTTATGCCTCTGTAAATTGTCCTGTTTCTCTTTTCTCAGAGATTACTTAGTGAGACCCATGAGATGTCTGTAAGCGATGCTCAGTAAGTTCTTTTAGACAACTGCAATACTGACTTTCTTTGCTTAGAATGAAATATTTAGCATTCTTATAGAATTAATAGAGGCCCAGTGCATGAAAATTCATGCACTGGAGGAGGGTTCCTCAGCCCGGCCTGCCCCCTCTCACAGTGCAGGAACCCTGAGGGGTGGGAGGTGACCCAGCGATCAGGGGAAGGTGATGCCCTATCACACCTCTGCTGCAGCGCAAGCCTCAGCCGGCCCTGGTTACCTGAGCCTCGGGCAGCCCTGGGCAGCTGGGGGTCTGAAGGCAAGTCCAGCCGCACCATGCAACTGCTGACCCCCCACCCCCGGGCTGGGCTGAAAGGACTGTGGGATTCCAGTGGGTCTGAGGGGACTGGGCGCCACTAACTTGTGGCTATGGGCGCCACCATCTTTGTGACGGTATGATGGTCAAATTGCATATTCCCTCTTTATTCGATAGGACTAGGGGCCCAGTGCACAAATTCATGCACCTTGAAAGGAGCTGTAGGCCACGAGGCTGCAGTGGGCACAGGGATGGGTCTCGGCCTCTCCTCCACACCCCTGCCTGGCCCCTCCCACCATGGCCCCCAGTCCCTTGTCTGCTGGCAGCCCCACTCCCACCACCGCTCCCATGTGCTGATGGCACTGGCCCCACTCACATCCACTGACAGCGTGGAGCAACTGGGACCAGTGCCAGAAGCGGGTGCGAGCAGAGCTGGCACCATCAGTGGGTGTGAGCAGTGGCTGCTGCCCCGATTGCCTCTCAGGAGCAGGGGGAGGTGGAGAAGCCCTCAAAGGTGATCAGGGCCGGCAGCTGATGCTTGCACCTGCTGATGGTGCTGAGTGATCGGGACTGGTGCTGGCATCAGCAGCGGGTATGAGCAGCGGCTCTGGTGTCGGCTGCAGGTGCGAATGGTGGCTGCTGCCCTGATCACCCCTCAGGAGCAGGGAGAGGTATAAAAGCCCTGAGAGGCAAACGGGCTGGCAGCCACCACTCGCACCCATTGATAGTGCCAAGTGATCGGGGCCGGCACCAGATACCAGCAGTGGGTGCAAGCGGGGCTGGCACCGGCAGCAGATTCAAGCACTGGGTGGGACTGTGGTGCGTGGAAGCAAAGAATTTTCAGTAACCACCAGCGGCTCACCCTGATGACAAAGACCGGCACCCCACCTTGGTCTGGCGCCCCCACTCACCTGCTCCACCATCCAGCTGAAGCCAATGCCCTCCATGTTCGGCGCTCTGCCACCTGCTGTGGACAACCACCATGTTCTGCACATGCCCCCTGGTGGTTAGCACATGTCAGAGCAACTAGTTGTTCAGTTGTTTGCCATTCGGTCTATTTTCATATTGTGGTTTTATATATATAGACTAGAGGCCCAGTGTGTGAAATTCGTGCACTGGGGGGTGGGGGGGTGTCCGTCAGCCCAGCCTTCACCCTCTCCAATCTGGGGCCCCTTGGGGATGTCCAACTGCCGGTTATCTAAACTGGCAGTCAGATATCCCTGTCACAATCTGGGACTGCTGCCGCCAAACCACTCACCTGCCTGCCTGCCTGATTGCCCCTAACTGCTTCTCCCTGCCAGCCTGATCACCCCTAACCACTCCCCTGCCAGCCTGATTGATGCCTAACTGCTCCCCTGCTGGCCCAATTGCCCCCAATTGCCCTCCCCTGCCAGCCTGATTGCCCCCAACTGCCCTCCCCTTCCGGCCTGGTTGCCCCCAACTGCCCTCCCCTGCCAACCCAGTTGCCCCCAACTGCCCTCCCCTCCTGACCTGGTCCCCCCCCCCAACTGCAATCCCCTGCCAGCCCGGTCCCCCCCAACTGCCATCTCTGCCAGCCCAGTCCCCCCCCCCCCCAACTGCCCTTCCCTGCTGGCCTGGTCCCCCTTAACTGCCTTCCCCTGCCAGCCCAGTCCCCCCAAACTTCCCTCCCCTGCCGTCCCGGTTGCCCCCAACTGCCCTTCTCTGCTGGCCTGGTCACCCCTAACTGCCCTCTCCTACAGGCCTGGTTCCCCCCTGCCAACTGCCCTCCCTCCCCTGCAGGCCCAGTCACCCCCAAATGCCCTCCCCTGCCAGTGTGGTTGCCCCCAACTGCCCTCCCCTGCTGGCCTGATTGCCCACAACTGCCCTCCCCTGCCAGCCATCTTGTGGTGGCCATCTTGTGACCACATGGGGGTGGCAATCTTGTGACCACATGGGGATGGCCATCTTGTGCGAGGGTGTGATGGTCAATTTGCATATTACCTCTTTATTATATAGGACAGTGGTCGGCAAACTCATTAGTCAGCAGAGCCAAATATCAACAGTACAGTGATTGAAATTTCTTTTGAGAGCCAAATTTTTTAAACTTAAACTTCTTCTAACAACCCTTCTTCAAAATAGACTTGCCCAGGCTGTGGTATTTTGTGGAAGAGCCACACTCAAGGGGCCAAAGAGCTGCATGTGGCTCACGAGCTGCAGTTTGCCAACCACTGATATAGGATATATACCAATAGCAATTTTATATGTGAGGGATTCCTTCTTAATAAAAAAGGAACATAAATATGAGTTCAAATTTTCCATATATCTTGTTCTTGCTTTTGAAAAAGGGTTTCTGGGTGGGGAGAAATTGTTGTAAGTGATGAAAAAGCTATTTCCATTCAGATAAAATGTAAAGATTCCTCTTTGTTTAGAATTACCATTTCTGTAAGTAGATGCCTTTTAAACATGGAATGCTATTATCTGACTTCCTACTCAATTCTATTACAAATCTCTTGATTTGGTGATACTATATAAAACATGCTATTTCTTTCCCTTTTTATTCCTCTATTCTATTACGTTTATTACATTTAAAAGATGATTACAATGCTATATATTAAATAGAAAAGTTATTTACAGAGATGTTACAGAGTTAGATTTTATTATGACCCCTCAGTTCAGAAGTAGTGAGGCCTGACACAATAGCATAACCTCCCTTTACATTATTTTCCTACTTGACTCTTTCTCAGTCTTTGCTTCAAATAATCTGAATTAGTCAGTGTTTCTCCAATGATTTCTGTTCCTTTCTGCCTCTTTGTCTTTGTTCAATCTATTTCTTGCACCTGATATGCTTTCCTCTGTATTTGAGTTCAAATCCCATCCACATCAGTTCCCTTAACCCAGTGGTCGGCAAACCACGGCTCGCGAGCTACATGCTGCTCTTTGGCCCCTTGAGTGTGGCTCTTCCACAAAATACCACGTGTGGGCACGCATGTACAGTACGATTGAAGGAGTACCCTAATTAGTTAATAACAATGTACCTACCTATATAATTTAAGTTTAAAAAATTTGGCTCTCAAAAGAAATTTCAATCATTGTACTGTTGATATTTGGTTCTGTTGACTAATGAGTTTGCCGATCACTGCCTTAACCAGATAAGTGGTGACTTTCTTGATACTTGCATCTGGGGTGCCCTAAATAGCTACTCATTCACTTCAATTTAGATGGCTAAATGTGAGGAGGGGCATCCTGGATCATTAAAATTCACTGCATTTATGTCAATCATTAGTAAAGTTAAATAGCAGAAGCTAAAGCTAGAATATGTCTTCATATTGAATGCATGTACTACTACTTTGGTCAGTGTTTGATAAGTATGAATAAATAAGACAGACATTTTGCCAAGACCTAGATAGTAGAATTGCCTCAATAGAATGAAAGAAATATCCAATTGCTTCGCTGTGGATACTGTATTTTTCTAAGAAGAAAAAATGTTTACATAGATTACTGGTTGAAATGATTTTAATTGTGTAACTGTTCTTTTTAAAAAATATATTTTTTATTGATTTCAGGGAGAAGAAGGGAGAGAGAAATAGAAACATCAGTGATGAGAGAGAATCATCCATCGGCTGCCTCCTGCATGCCCCCTACTAGGAATTGTGCCCACAACCAAGGCATGTGCTCTGATCAAGAATCAAACTGTGACCTCCTGATTCATGGGTCGATGCTCCACCACTAAGCCACACCAGCTCAGTTAATTGTGTAACTATCCTTAAAAATATGCCTAGACAGTTTCTCATTCTCTTTTTTAATCTTTATTTTTATTTTTCAATTGCAGCTGACATACAATATTATAATGGTTTCGGGTGTACAACATAGTGATTAGACATTTATATAACTTAAGACGAATTGATCACTCCAGTAAGTCTAGTGCCCATCTGACACCATACATAGTTTCTACAATATTGTTAACTATATTCCCTATGTTGTACTTTACAACCCCATGACTGTTTTTATAACGGGCAATTTGTATTTTTTAATCCCTTCACCTTTTTCACTCATCTCCCTACCCTTGCTCCTATCTGGCAACCATCAAGTTGTTCTCTGTATTTATTTGTTATTATTTTGTTTGGTTTTACTGTCATTATTTATAGATAAAGCACAGCTAATAAGATAAAATAAAAGTTATAAAACTTAATTTCTCTATCTGTAGGATTGTGTGGGCCCTTTAAAAAGTAATCTGGGGAAGAGGGAAATTTTCAAAGTAATTATCAGACCTAATTTTTAACACAAAAAGAGCTGTCATATTTTATGCCTTAATTATTTCAATTTGAGAGCAAAATTTTTACATTATTACAATGAAGACAAGCCCTCAAATAAATGATCAAAATAAGAAGTATGGTCTAAGATAAAAAAAATTATTATTGATACTGCTGTCTTACTTTTAAAATTTTGAGTGTGTTGGGTATGAAAGTTAAACAAAAGAAAGAATAGCAAACTATTAAAATGAGACATTACATTTGCATAAATTATTTTGCAATAAATATTTGACCAGTGTTTACTGCATAAAAGGATTAGTTAATTTACTTTGGGATTTTTGGTTAAGTAAAATAGCAGAAATCAGAAATACTAAACATAAAATTAAATTTGTACAAAATGCCACTCAAAGAGTAGTTGTATTTTTTCTTTTGAGAATGAATTATTGAGTAGTTAAAAAAAAGAAGCACCTCTGAGAACAAAAGTAAAATGGAAAGGATGTTTTCTGTATAAGTTGAGAGATTCTGGTAAATTTAATATTTTAAATAATATCTTGTTATAATTGAAATTTAGAAGATCTCTGTTTCAAGTTAAGTATATATTTACAAATATATATGTGAATATATTCATTCATCCATTAGACATTTACTACTGCTTTCTCTGCCAGACAATGATAGGCACTCAGGATAGAGAGATGAATTATAACTACCGTTCCTCAAGATATTTGCAATACAGGGAGTATAAACAGAATAGTGATCTTAATTTGCCCATGGCCTGTGTTGGGTTCTAAAGTATTTATTCTGTATACTATAATATATTCATATCATTTTAACTGAAAAAATCTGAGAACATATGTGAATGTGTGCATATATTCATGTTTTTATTTTTTTATTTTTGTTTTTTAAATATATCTTTATTGATTTCAGAGAGGAAGGGAGAGGGAAAGAAAGATAGAAATATCAATGATGAGAGAGAATCATTGATGGGCTGCCTCCTGCACGTCCCCTAATGGGGACCAAGCCTGTAACCCAGGCATGTGCCCTTGACCGGAATCAAATCTGGGACCCTTCAGTCCGCAGGCCAACGCTCTATCCACTGAGCCAAACCAGGTAGAGCACATGTTTTGAATCGATTTGTTTCATATTCTTCCCATGCCAAATCATGTCATGATATCAATACAGGACATCTAGAACTCAGTAATTTCTCATAAATTAATGAGAAAGCACATCAACTGTTAAGCAATAGATCATTTCTGTCCATTTCTAACATGGCACACTCAATTGGTGTCATAATGGCCTTGAAAGCTTCAAGGTGCCTTCCTAAAATATCTAAATTAGGCACAATTTAACCGAAAAAGGAGAATGTAACTGAAATGTTCATAAAAAGAAAAGTACAGAATAGCTTTTCCTATAGTAAGCCACATAATTAATGATTATAAAGTGTCATCTTTATCTGTTCCCTTCCTGTCAAAGAATAATACTTAGAACCACATGTAATAATGTTCTATGCTCATTCATATTCATAATCATGACCACACTCATGCCAATGTAATCATTCTACCTGTATTAAGATATTTCTAGGGACAATTCATTAACTTAATTGTTTCTTGGTTTTCATATCAGGGACAGAGATGTCTAGACATGAGTAACAACCTGGGTTTCCAATTGGGAGTGGCAATTAGCTACTTCATAAATTATTTTTAGGTTTTATGTGTATTCATAAAGTTATGCGATTTTTTGAAGTATTGACCGTCTCCATTACTGAATGTGAAATTTTGAATCTCACAAAAGTTGCCTAGAGAATCAGTGTTGATCCACTTGTAAATATCAAGGCAGAAAGCCTAAGTAAATTAACATACCAGTATCAACGTTCTTGGTATTCAAAGTGTCCTATATGTGAACATTCTTTCTTCTCTTGCAAATCAAATATTCAGCTTTTGATTATGCATGTGTGTATATGTGTATGTGTTTATTTAAAAATAATTTTAATGACATACTGTATATCTGGTTTTAGTAGGAAATAAAATAAAGTTTATATTTGTCAATTGAATTGATTAATATTTAAAAACATCCAAAAATAGCCCTGAGATAAATTATAGCTAAGATAAATTGCTTAAGAATGTTCAATTTATTCCGTGATCCTTGAATCTCCTGGAATTTTAATTACATATTAATCTGATAATAGTTCATTTATTACAGAAGAGAAGCTAGATACCAATTATAATTTTTAAATATACGTGTTAATCATTAAGCAGCCACAGAACTTCTTAATAAAATCTGACTCTAAAAGATTCCTCCTCCTGCCCCCGCCCGTCAGTCGCTACCCAGAGCAAATGGACAGGTGCTCAGTCTGCAGCTGGCATGCACACATTTACTTCATCAGCCAGAAGTCAAGAGTCTGAATCTGACCTGACCTTTTACCCAAAATTAGCTCCAAAACTGTGGTTCTTCCCTGTTTAAGGTTCAGAACTTTACATCCATTTCTCTTGCATCAGTCCTCTAATTGTAGTCCCCTGTTCCCTTAATCATGCCCATCATCTGCTGTTAAACCGCTCATCCGGGGCTTTAGACTGCTTTTGAAGAAATCACATCATTTCTTAAAATTCCAGTGATAGTTTTTAAGAAACCTACCTCTTGCTTAGCCACACCTTTTATTTTCCCTTCACTGAGATTTTATCATATTTCCAAATAACCTCCTTCTCTAAGCTGGGAAGGAATTTCCTTCACCTTTATTTCATTGCTCTCTCACACTTACCTCACACAGTTTGACTCTGGGCCTTTGCAAATACTGTATGTTCTTTATGATAGAGGAAATGTACTTTCCTCTTAATTTTACCTTTCCAAACCCCATCCAGTCTTCAGAGCCCCTATGAATTCTCACCTTTCAGGAATCCCCCCCAGGGCTCTGGACACTTTTTTTTAAGTCACTGAGATATTTATTTATTATCAATACAGGACATCTAGAACTCAGTAACATATGTGTTGTGTTGTACTGTTATATTGTCTTTCTAATGTGTAACGTGATATTGTCTCTGTATCACATGTCATGTGTGATATTGTCTCTGTAACAGCTTTTTAAGATAAAAAACCAAGTCTCATTCTTCTCTTGATCCCCATGCAGAAAACAAAGAGACCTATCAGATACTCAGTAAATTCTCATTTATTGAGTAGATGACAGAGGTCGTTATGAAAACTTTAAGTCAACAGTGTTCAGTCAGAGGCAATTTTGCCCACTTCCCATCCCCCCCCCCCCCCACACACACACACACCAGGGGACATTAGACAATGCTTGAAAACATTTTTTGTTGTTGTTGTTGGAAGGTCCTATTTTGGTATCTACAAAAGCCAAGGATGCTAGTAAACACTCTACAGGGCACAGGACAGCCCCACAAGAAAGAATGATCCCCAACCCCAAATGTCAATAGTGCCAACGTTAAGAAATGTCATTAATAGATGTTACAGTTAACGGTAAATAACCAAGGATCTTATATACTTCCTCAAAAGAAAGACCCTCTAGGGATTCAGCCAAGGGACACAATTACATGCAATTCCCCCTTTTCTTCCACAACTTATGAAGATGAGAGATTATACTTGGAGATAACCAGAAGTACATTTGAAAACTTAGTTCTTTAAGCCTTCATAGGACTGCCACACAATAAAATCAAAGATAAACTGAGTCTATGTTGTATTTATTAAAACATATTCAGGATCACCTTAACCCTTTGATAACAGCTTTCTTCTTCCTAAATTTACTCTGTGACCTGTGCTATTCAGCAGGTTTTACCCTTTTTTATTCATATTACCTCCTACAATAAGGGTGTTTTTTTTTCTGTCAATGTATTTTAATATTTAAATTTTAATTATAACTAAGTGAAAAAGTACACATAACGTTTTTAAATGTTGCACATATTAACACATTTTATATAAAGGTACAAAATTGAAAAAAGGGAAGGTAGAAAAAATGGAGTGAAATTATTTGGAATTTTATCCTATTGTAAAGAGAGAGAAAAGTTATATTTGAGCTTATTAAACAAATACTTTTTTTCAAACTTTTGAGAGACAAATCAAAATGGCAAAAAGTATAGTTCTTTTGGCTCAGGTACTTTTTGACAAATAATCAGGTTCCTACTATGATATTTTGAAAGAGAAAGAACACAGTTATTACCTCTACTAGTGACCCAGTGCATGGATTCATGCACATTGAAAGGAAATTAATTCGAAGGTGGCTGTCAGGGCAGGACTGGGCAAAATGGGCCAGACATGCCCTGGAGCCAACCTCCTGCAGTCCTTCCTGGCATCTGTAGAGTGAACAGGGTCCCTCCAGCAAGTGGGGTCCCTTGACCTGGCCCAAGGGGATCCTGCTGAAACCGGCTCTCTGACATCCCCCAAGGGGTCCTAGAGTGTAAGAGGGCACTCTGAAAAGTTGCTGTTGTATGGAACAGCAGGGTGTGGAACACAAACGCAAGTGTGCAGTAAATTGGATTCGGGGTGGATAGTTCCCCAGAAACAACATAACCCATGGCCAAAGGTAGAATTGTGAAGGTCCGTGAGGAATTGGGCTCCCGCCTCTCTGGTTTCAGGGTGCATCACCTGAGAACCCCTACTGCCAAGTCACTGCAGCTTCACAGCTCCTGCATTGAGTGTCTGCCCCCTGGTGATCAGTGTGCATCATAGCGACCAGTTGAACAGTTGGACACTTAGCATATTAGCCTTTTACATATATATAGTTTTTATTAAATTATAGTTATTTTAAAAATAAATTCCAAAACAATATCTTACCTAAATATTGATCAGTTTTCCTTCCTTTTAAGATTTTCTAAAAATAAAACAGTCAGAGATATTTTGATATTTACTTTATCAAAATTACTTGGTTTGGAGTAGGAGTCATTCTAAATGTGTGTTTTTATTGCCTTGTTTTTAAGACATTTATTTCAATCCATAAAAACATTCAAATAATTTGGCCCTGGAATTTCATTCATTGGTGAACTAAAAGACCATCCAAATAAATAATAATTTGGGATTACACTTGGTCTTTGGAAAGGAAATATTTCTAGAAATAAAAATACTGTTATTCTCTTTCTCCTGTAATTTTCATAGCATTCTGAGGCCAGTTTTATGGCCCCTAACAGAGATTTGGCCCAGAAAAAAAGCATGTTTAAACTGGGTTGTACCCCTGCTAAATCAAAATGAATTGTGAAACAGCTAGAAATGCTACAACTTTTCTTCCTGTTCTGCAAATTGTTTCAAGATGTTTTCTATAAACGTTCACTACTTTCACTTTTTAAAAAATTGTATTCATTCATTCAACAAATATTTACTAAGAACATACCGTGTACCAGCCACTAGACTTAACTGCCCAGTTACGGGTGAGCATGACAGACATTCTTCCTGTGTGACAGACATTATAGTCTGATGAGGCAAACAAATAAGAATCAAATAGCTATACAAATAAATGCACTCATTTATCCATTCAAAAAATATATGTTGAGGGGCCCTGTGTTCCAGACCTATTCTAGACTTGGGGAATATAGTGCTAAAAACTTGGAAGCTTACATTCTGGCAGGCAAATAAGACAGTAAACCAATAAAATAAAAAAAGTAAATAGCTTGGCCAGTATGGCTCAGTGGTTGAGTGTCAACCCATGCACCAAGAGGTCACCAATTCAATTTCCGGTCAGTGTTCGTGCCTGGGTTGTGGGCTTGATCCACAGTAGGGGTCATGAAGGAGGCAGCCAATCGATGTTGATGCTTCTCTCTCATCGATATTTCTATCTCTCTCTCTCTCTCTCTCCCTTCCTCTCTAAAATCAATAAAAATATTTTTAAAAAATAGTAAATATTGTCACGGTTGATGGTGCTATGAAAGAATTAAACTACAGAAGGGCATAGAAAGTTTTGAGAGTTAGAGGAATATGTTTACAGACACAATGGTAATGGATGGGATATTTGCATAGAGATGTGAATGAAGAGAGGGAATGAGCCATGAGATGAGAATTCCAGGTAGGAAGTAAGTACCTGGATCAGCAAGGAGACTGGAATGATTCAGGGTAGGAGATGAGATCAGAGAGAAAGGAAGGGGCCAGATCGTATACAAACAGCTTTGGTTATTACAAAATGTGGAAAGGTCTTTGTAACAAATATAAGGTGTTAAAGAAATAGATAACGGGGAATCCAATCTACTCTAAGGAATTAGGGGAGGATTTTTTTGTGGGTCTGAATTGTGTCCCCCAAATTCATATATTGAAGTTTTAAAACCCATGTTACTGTGTTTGGAGAGAGGGACTTTAATGAAGAAATTAAGGTTAAAAGAGGTCAAAAGGGTGGGGTTCTAATCCAATAGGACTGGTATCTTTAAAATAAGAGGAAGACAGACCAGGGATCCATGCACAAAGGGAAAAGACTATGGGAGGATACAATGAGAAGATGACCAGCCATCAACAAACCAAGGAGAGAGGCCTCAGGATAAATCAAATCTGCCAAAACTTTGATTTGGACATCCAGCTTTCAAATTGTGAGAAAACATTTCTATTATTTATGTCAACTAGTCTTTGGGGCTTCATTATGGAGATGGCCTCTGAGCTAAAAACTGAAGGTTGGCTAGAAGTTAACTACTTGAAGTGAAGCATAAGGCTCTTGACATTTGGAAAGCACATAGTGTGTTGAGAACCTGAAAGAAAGCCCATTGGCTAAGCACTGAGAGTAAAGATGAAAGCAGTATGGAGAGATGAAGGAGGTTGAAGGAGGTCAAATAATGCAAGCGTCTGGCAAGCTCTATAAAAGCATTTTGGCCTTCATCTTAAAAGAGCTGACATGATCAAATTTATGTTTTGTTTTTTCAATTCAATTGTTATATTTTCTTCCTTTGAATTCTTTTTTCCCCTCAAATTTGTTTTAACCATCATCTAGCTGTGGCAAATTGGGCTGTGGAAAGAGTGGGTTCAGGAAGACCCATCCCAAAGGTCCCAGAGAAATGGTGTAGCTAGCACTGTGATGGTGGCAATGAAGATGAAGAGAAATGGATTGATAGTTATATATCATGCATTTCTCACACATTTCTGGGTTCCGCAGATGGAAGGAAGTTGATACCATTCTTGAGGTGAGGGACATTGAACTCATAATTTTATCCCCAAGCCTGATCAGTTCCACTTTTGGCATTTGAATTTGAGATGCTTCTAAAGTATTCAAGTGGCCAATTGGTAATAGATGAATCTGAAGCTCAGGGAACAGATGGAAGCTGGAGATATGAACGTGGAGGGCACGGAGTATATATGGTAATGAAAACCTGCTGCTGTACTTGTTTTGTACACAGATGTATCCTAGGTTCATGGAATACTGCTGCCATATGAGAGGCACTTAATCACATTTATTGAATGAATGAGTGAGTGAATGAATGAATGAACAAATGAATAGATTACCCAGGGGAAGAATTTAACATGAAAAGAGAAACAGGTCTATAATGAACCTTAAAATGAACACATAGAGTCAGAGAGAGGAAGACAAACATAAGTATAGTCCGAGGTTTGGGAAGCTAAGGGAAGAGAGTGTTTCAAGAAAAGGCAGACCCATCCTCCAGAGTGAGTGGCAAGCAGTAGCAAGCCTAGCACATTTAGAACACTTCTAAATCCTAACAGGCTGTCTTTAAGATACTTGAATTTATTTATCACTGTTGTCAATCTTGGAATCAAAGATGATTTGATTTCGTATGTGTAAAATTTACCTCAGATAATAGTCTCTGGAACCACCTTTGAAAGCACATCACTGACACATTTCTAGCATGGGCGTATATATAATTACATTATCATTCTTTGCATTAAATTATGATCATGATGACAGTTGCAAAAAAATGTATTCAAGTAATAGAACACCAGTAGCTTTTCTTGGCAAGTTCACTTGTAGTCTCCTTTCTGGATGAAAGCTCAACCACTTTTTGCCTTCCTTCCTCCCCCTCCCTTCTTTTATTTCACTCTGCACTTCCCTATACTCCGCATGAAACAGACTTTATTAGCTTCATGCATAACTGCATGATGAATCATAATTAAGATTTGGTTGAGGAATAAAAAATAATTTTATTTTGCCAGCTGCATAACTTCTCAAAAAGAAAAAAAAATAGATTGACTTTAAAAGGAAAAATGACATTTTGGTGCAGATTGTAATTAATTTCTAAGGTTGTGAGTATAATTTGTCTAATTATAGTTATTCTCATACTTATTCTCTCCCTTGCATCAGAGCAATGGGACCCTCTGGGGACCACTCTTTGCTCATGAGCATGGTTTTCTTATAGCTAAATTAGGATCACAGCTCTCAACCTAGAGATCAAGGAGAGTCATCAGAAAATCCTGCCTCTCCAGCTCCTCTGATAGCCTCTTTCTTGAGATAAATAATTCACTTGACTTTTACGGGTTATTATCTGTAATGGAAAGAATAAGGAGAAAAGTCATTAATTAGTCATTGATTTACATCTCAACTGTAGACTGTAAATATTTAGTTTAAGGAATACTTCTCCCTCTCCCTCCCTGCTTTATTTTTCTTCAACACATTTATGCTACTTGAACTTTTATTATGTGTTTATTACTTTATTTGGTCTTGGTCACTCTTCTGTTGAAAAGTAATCTGCATGAGAATGAGAACATTGCCGCTCGCTCTCAAAACTATGCCTGTCAAAACTATGTAGATGTTTAGTAATATTACAGAACAAACAAATGAATAGATGCTTAAAGCCTGATGGCAGAAAGTGGATACAAAAGTGTTGGTTGAGTCTGCAATTTCTGATATCAAGTTACACATCCAAAATCCAGGAAACCATGTTACATTCTAGTTGACATTTCTAGTTGACTTCTCCTAAGCTCCACCCCCACACTGGGTGTTTTCCAAAGAAAATCCAACAGGCACTTTGACTTTGAGGTATCCCAAACACCATTCTTTTTTTTTCCCCTGACCTTCACCCAACCATCACACCACTTCCTCCTCAACATCTACCTACTAATTCGAGTTATAAAACTCCTCTCTTGTCTTAAGGTATCCAACCAATCACCAAATTTCATTAATTTTGCCTCTACAATGTCTTTTATAACCACCTTCCAAACTACTTGGCCTCTATTCTGGTTCATGGGATAAGTCTCCTTTCCTGACAGTTGTACCTTCCTCCTATGATCTTCTGGTGCCTCTAGTCTCTCTCTTATCCAGACAATATTTTATATTGTCAGCCGAGATTTATTAAAATAAGAAATTAATTGATATAAATATTAATTAATCAACATATAAACATTAGTTAAATTCCTTTTATGTATCCATTTTAGGTTCAAGGAGTAGTTGAAGCCTATGTGGGACTCTTTGTCTTACAGAAGGACATAGAGACTCAAAATGCTCATGTCACTGCCCTTCTCAAAAATGTTCAGACCTCTCGTTTCCAGTAGAATAAAACTTAATCCCTTAAAATGATATTTCCAAACTCTCTTGCCTTTTTAGCTTCAGTCCAGACCATTCCCAAAACCCTAAACACAAACATCCTACATAACTCCTGTGTTGTTTCCGGAAGGGGTATGCACTTCCACCCCAGGGGGTGCCATTTATTGAATCTCATTCCCCTGACTGAAATGAATTCCTCTTTCCCTTTACACATGTGATCAAACCCCATTCATTCGTAGAAGCCCAACTCAAATGTCAGCTCACCACTAGCCCAGGCAGTCTTAAGACTTTTCTATTTGCTCACAGACTTCATGTATCCCTCTGTAAAGGCACTTATGTGTGCAGGGCAGTAGATTCTGATCACCTAAAGACATGCTCCTGATGAATCCATATTTTTGTTTCAGTCCTCTTTTTACTAAGTCTTAATTTCTACCTAATTACCTACTTGAGATTTTAGGTTTATATCAAATGCTATCTTTCTAAGGAGATCCTAGATTCTCTCCAATATGCTCTGTAAAGTGCTAGCCACAATTGTGCAATACAACATTCTCTGTTCCTTCCCTGAAGTTCTTTGTCTCTGAGCTGTAGCAATGGAGGAGGTTTGACAGCCCATTTTGTAGGAAACCTCACACTGTGTTCAGAGTTCAAAATGGAAATGGATTCTCCACTAAATTGAAATAGAGCCTTCATAGAGTATCCTATATAATATGGCTAAATACTTTCCCTGATGTAGCTCAGGAGCAGTTTCTTCTGTACTTCATGACTAACATTGTGTGGTTACAAAAGGATTTAAAATTTTCTTTTATGGTAAATATGAATAATGGTAGCCTTGGGTATTGTTTGATAGCTTCTGTGATTTTGCTAATGACCATCGGATTCAGAGCTTAATTGTCAACTGATATATGTGAGAACTCCTTCATATACTGGCTAATTTCTGTCGGTTTCTAAACGATAACTTCTAATGTCGAGGCAGTTCAAAATTAGCAAAACCTTGATTTCCCATTAATATCCTGAGGATCATATTCATGGGCACCAGAGAGTCTGGGTAATAAATCTGATAGATTTTTGCCATCATATTTAGAATAAACAAATTAATGCTGGAAACAGTTTTCTAACAGGAGATAATAAAGGAAATGGGTAAACAAAAATAAATGTTACAAAGAGGAAAAAATAATGTCTCGGTGAGCAGATTAATTGCTTTTGTAAATAGATGGAGCTTTTTCAGTATAGTCAGGAATTTTAAAATTATACAATTCAGCTAAATAACATAATATTTGTTCCTATCATTAAATAGTTGTCTTTCTATTGGGACCAAAATTGACACTTAAATATGTTTTATGACAAAGATGCGCTTGCCAAATTATTTACTAGTGAATATTCCTTTAATAGGACCAAGGTAAGTCACAGTGTGATTCATACCCAGAGTGGCAAATTTCATATAGGTCATTGCAGGAGGGGTGTGGAGGATTAACTTTGCCCCTGTACCTACTGGTGAGATCACTGAAGAATCTGCCAGTGTTTGTAGCACACAGAATGACCAGTCCCTGGGTGTTCACATTACAACCAAATTTTCCTAACTTGTCCCAAATTCCCAGGCCAAATCTCTCGGGGGCTCTGGCTTTCTCCTGCAAAGATTGTCTATTAATCACAGCTACAGTCTTGCACAGATTGTAGGCTCTCAACAAATATTTGCCCTTTGATTATTACAAAGGCTTTTATTTTATTTTATTTTTATTTTTTTGTAGAGAGCAGCGATTTTCAACTGGTGTGCCACAAGAATTTTTAAAACATGAAATACCAGGCTATTTAGTCAGGGCCACTGACCTCTTTTACCTTAGGTTGTCAAATGAAAACATAGCAACAGTCAACACAATAGCCATCTAGTGTGAATTAATCAAAATACCTATTTTTTGCCAGATCAGCCAAAAATATGTACTTTTTGGTGTGCTGCAGAATTTTATCAATTAATTTATGTGTGCCATGAGATGAAAAAGGTTGAAAATCAATGGTGTAGATGTTCAGACAAGATTCTGAAGCATAAGATGAAAAGGGGAAGGAGCAGAAGAAGCCAATTCTAAATTTTGCTGAAATTGGCTCTTGCCTTCACATAACAGTGAGCCTCCTTGGTCCCTCCCTAATACTAATATGTAAAGAGAACAGATCCCTGTTGGGTGAAGCCTTGCACCAATTTAATAACATGAAATTCACTTTATTGTGCTTTTTCAAATTGTATATATATAAGTCGTATAACATGATGCTTTGATATACATATACATAGTGAAAAGAATACTAAAGTGAAGGTAATTCACATATTGATCTCCTCACATAGTTAACTTTGTGTTGTGTGTGATGAGAGTACCAGAGATCTACTCTGTTAGTGAACGTTCAGTTACAATACTACATTAGTAATTACAGCCTCCATATGTACATTAGATCTCTAAAACTTTTTTATCCTGCATAACTGCTCACTTTGAAATACAGACACACTTAAATACAAAAGGAAATCATTTATAAAATAACATTTATAAAATATCTTAAAAATAATACTTGGTTTTGTGTTATGGTATTTTAATGATTAGATAAGCATCGAATGCTATGACATTCTAAGGGTATTTGCATACTGTGTTCATACAAATGATAATTATTTCACAATATCTGAATATCCTAATATTGCTTCAATTTTTCATCTATGTTGAAAAATCTTATATCTAAAAAATAATTTTTATTCATAGCATGTATCAAAACTTAAGAGTTTGTGATTAATGTTTATGTTATAATCACTTTTCTATTGTTACATACCAAATAATAAAAATATAATTGAGATTGTAATGAGCTCTATTTTAAGGCAATGAGAATTCTTGTATAGTTTGTTAAGGATGAAATTCAATGAGAGAATATTGCCTCATAATATTAGAGTCCAAATTCAGAAATGTGAGATTATTTATATCATAGACAAAATAATGTAGTTGATTTTTTTCAGATTTGAAAAATAATTTCAAATAGAGCACTGTTAATTCATATGATTTATAATAGATTAAAAGATAGCTGGTAAAATCATTTTAATTCTCTCAACATTAATTATCAAACTTAAAACATTTATGCTCTTAAACTTTTCATATCCCTTCTGATCTTTTATTTAATGTAAACATTTTATAACACATGAACTCATATTTAAAGAAAATACATTACCATATTTATAACTTAAAACAATAATTTTATGAATGTTACCTAATAAATGGAAAATCTATTCTGAAGAACTTCTAAGTGACATTAAAACATCAAAAAGCCGCTGAAACCGGTTTGGCTCAGTGGATAGAGCGTCAGCCTGCGGACTGAAAGGTCCCAGGTTTGATTCTGGTCAAGGGCATGTACCTGCGTTGCGGGCACATCCCCAGTAGGGGGCGTGCAGGAGGCAGCTGATTGATATTTCTAACTATCTCTCTCCCTTCCTCTCTGTAAAAAATCAATAAAATATACTTTAAAAAAATCAAAAAGCCTTAGTATCTGGGATTTGATATAAAAAAAATAGACAACAAACTACATATGTCTTTTTGGAAGAAAGACCTAAAACTTAATGAAAATGGTATAAAGAATTGGCCATGGGGAAAAAAATTCTAAATTGAGTTTAAAGCAACAGATCAGGTCAAATACAGGTCAAATCTTCCTTTTCCATAGTCCCTCTAGAGAACATTGTTCCCATTACATCTGACATTTTAATACATTCTATCTATGGATTATTTTAGCTCTATTATTAAAATTATTTCACTTCTGCACAAACCAAGATGTCCACCACACATGGCCGGGTTGTGGGTTCAATCCCTGGTAGAGAGAGGCATGGTGGAGGCAGCCAATTGATATTTCTCTGTCATCAATGTTACTCTATCCCTTTCCCTTTCTCTCTCTCTCAAATCAATAATAAAAATAAATAAAATTGTTTCTCCTCTAAATATATAAATTTGAAAGGTTTGCAATGTCCTATGTGTGATTTCTTTAGGGAAAAATAAAAGTAGTAATAATAATAAAGTGATGAAATAAAATAATTCTTTTAGGAATGCATCTTTAGGGGTTAAGTATAAAATATACTGCTATTCAATAACACACATTTAAACAAGACAATGGGAGTTGATCTTAGTAAGAGTCACCATAATAAACTTTCCATTTACTCTAATGATATTGCTTTTGTTCAAAATTATTTAGAGCTCTTCTTTTAGATTTGCCTTTGTAACCAAGTTATGAATACATACAAAGGTTCTAATATGCTATGGTTGCATCTTGTTCTTAATTCTCTAGTTGTAATTGTCACCTTTATTGTTTTATCATAAGGGCTCCAAGTGACCTTTTACAGCCTCCCAAAATAAAATTCATCCTTTGGGTTTACTTAAAAGAATAGGACACAGTTCTGAAGGAAATTAAAAACTGATTTTGAAATATTTAACTGGCTGTTCATGATAATAAAGATAACCTTATAAAAAACTATTTTAAAGGAAAGTAATTATTTAGATGTAAAGATATAATATGTGTAGTCATGTGTTTTTACCTATGTTTTTAAGTTAATGAATGTACTAACATAATAGCATGCAAAACTATTCTTAACTTCAAGGAAGCATTTAAATTTTTACTCTTTTTGTTTTAAAGTTTTTTGCTTAGGTGAATATTTATTTGACTTCTGCAATACCAAAAGCAGTAGGTAAAACCCAGCTGTAAAGGCTTCTCCAGGGTCCCTAACTGTTAATCTCAACAGCTACTTTACTTTCTACAAATTAATCCTGGGCACCACATTTTGTAAAGCTCTGTATATAGCCAGAAGTTTGTTTTTTTTCATGGTTCTGTGACATGAATAAGGCCACGTCTGTTTGGTTCACTGGTGTATGACTGTCACAGTACCAAGGACAGAGTAGGCATTCACTTACTTTCGGTTGTGTGGATGCTGGATGTCAGTTACATACCTTGTCATTGTTTAGGTTTCCCGATATTTGAGAGAAGTGTCCAACTTAGATGAGACCAAGAGTGAAAATTGTGTTTTTACAAAAGCAATTTTTAGAGAAGGGATTTTAGGGATCCTAATTCATAAAATGACATATAACTTCTTATTTCACTTTATCCACTATTTCCCAGTGCCATCTCAAAGTAGCAATTTAAATTCATTTATGCATTGGATCGACACAAAATTTATTAAACACCTACTACCTGCCAAAGAGCATTCTAGGGACTAGGATAATAGCTGTAAACAAAACAGAATTCCCAAGTAGTATGCATGCTAGTGGGAAGAATGATGATTTTCAAAGATGTTATAACTTATTTGTGAACACTGTTTCTGGTTGTTGACAAAATATAAGTAATGATGCCAGTGCAATGGGATCACACTGGCATAATTTGATGAGATTCATAAAGAGTACCACAGAAGGGAGTAGCAGTTATACACTGTGAGCAAATCTAGACATTCAGATACCTAACATCACCTAGTGTTCTTTCACCAATGCTGTAAATGGCCTGCTTAAGAGGAATGGTTGACCACCTTGAATTTCCCAGGAGTTACAAAATAATGTGTTATAGGAAAATGTTCTTGGATGACATATACTTTCAGGAAATAGCACATGTTAAGTGTCAGTATAGGAACACTAATTTTTGGTACAATCTTTAATAAAGGCTGCAGACATTTCAGCTTTTTATCTTAGCATTGGCCACATAATTAAAGGATGATAGGCACAGCATCACCCACATCATTCATTTAGAACCCCTCTCCAGGAGGCTGCCTCTAACAACCGTCTATCTAAGCCAGAAACAAAAACTGGGTGAATGCTTTTGTTTATGTATTCATGAATGAGTTTCCCTAAAAGCATGAAAAATATTCTTAGCACATGAAGGCGTTAGAAAAATTCCTTTATTTTTTAAAGGCCATTTGTTTTGTAGGCATCCACTCAGCTTTGACAGTATGGTTCTACTCATAGCAGCTGGAATCCTGCCTCGGAGTCTTCCCTTGCATGACCTCACACGCCTCTCTTTCTCCCAATCAAACATCACACTGCCAGTCATTAGCTCTAAGTCTCTGGAGGCCAAAGATTTTGTTTCATACAAGCATCCCTTCCACCCTCCACAGCCACCCCAAAGTATACACAAGAACCTCACACGTGGAGCAGCCATAATATTTTACAAATTAGTTTTGGCAAAGAGCTGTGGAGAGCTCTCTCTTCCTTGCCTTGAATTCCTAAAAATTTCCCTTGAGTGGCTGGCTTTTCAGAGAAACTGAGGTTGCCCAAGCAGCCAGCATTTGCTTTTTCTTTAGATATATATGATGTTATAAAAGAGTCCCTCTGAACTGATCTTTAAGAGGGTTGGAATAGTTAATTATGTTTCCAATGTAGGCCTCATCTTGTGCTGGTCTGCCTACTCTGCTTGCCAGTTTTCCATCAACAGTTGGTGGCATTAAGCAGCAGCTGTCTTATCTTCATCTTGCTTTTCACTTGGAGATTTGGGACCTAAGCCAGGTCTTGAGACTCTTCCCTTCTGCTCCTTCTTATGGTATAGTTTAAAATCCTTTTACATATTTGGGATACCCAGACAAGGAAAGGTTTTTATAAAAATGACAATTTCTCTCTACTCTTCAATGTAAGATCTGTTTTATGCCTACTTTTGTGTGTGCTTATATTTTATCAGTTGTTCTTTTTGTATTGAAAAATTAAAATATTCTAGCTTTATTTTCTAAAAATAGCTCCTAAGAAATAATTCAAACATGGATATAAAATGTAATCAATGAGAAAAAAATCCTAGTGGGATCAGAGGAGAGGGTATTTGTTCAGTATGTATGTATGTATATATGTATGTATTTGTTCAGTATGTGTGTATGTATGCATGTATGTATGTATTCATTCATTCACTCATTCACTCACTCAGTAACTATTGAGCTTCTATTGTTTGTTAGGATAGGTGGAGCATACAAAGATGAACAAAACATAACTGTAGCCCAACGGGCATGGCTCAATGGTTGAGCATCAACCTATGAACTGGGAGGTCACAGTTTGATTCGCAGTCAGGCACATGCCCGGAGTTGCGGGCTCGATCCCCAGTGGAGGGCGTGCAGGAAGCAGCTGATCAATGATTCTCTCTCATCATTGATGTTTCTATCTCTCTCCCCCTCTCCCTTGCTCTCTGAAATCAATAAATATATACTTCAAAACAAACAAAAATAAAATACTGTAACTGTATTCCCTAAAAACATACAGTCTAGATGGAAAAAATCATAATCTTCTACTGAAACAGCAAGATACTCCCACTCAGATTCCTAGACCCCTACTAAGCTAGGTTTTCTGATAGAGAAAGTGTTATTTTTTCCTTGGCTCTGGGAAGTATTGTGAAAGATTAATATAGTTTCCCTTCCCCAGAGATGAAGCACATTGAGCTGGAAGACAGAGGCAGAGATTTCTCCAAGCATTAGGTGTCCTTCACTGACCCATTCTACCTGCTGCTCCCCCCCAAAAAAACTCCACTCAGAAGCCCCTCCTCTCATGGAGTCCCTCCTTTGAGTGCATGCCACACTTCTTAAGTAATGGTAAAACAATAAAAAAATTTAAGTAACTGAAGTTCAGCCAAATACCAGCAACATTTCATTCAATTCTCACACTGATGAGATGTGATAGATAATTTTACCTGTGAAAAACCTGGATACTGAACACCTAAGCCAAGACAGGTTCAAAGCCAGGTCTATGTGACTCAAAAGCCATATGCATTTTTTTTACAGAGAGCAACATTGATCTGTTGACTACATACATGCCCTGACTAGGGATCAAAACCACAACCTAGGTATGTGCCCTGACTGGGAAGTGAACCAACAACTTTTTTGGTGTATGAGATGACATTCCAACTGATTGAGCCAGGCAGCCAGGGCCATATGCACTTTTAAAGTCATAATGTTGTAGTATCCTGCTTAGAGGTCTTTTTCCATGAAGGTGGCATCTTCTCTGGGCAGTGGTGGTCTAGTGGGTCCTTTATGGGTGATGCTCATAGGTTTCTCTCTTTTCTGTATGTAACTCCCATGCTTCTTCAAACAACTCCTCAGAAATTAGAAAGTACAGTGTTACTCTCTCAGCATCATCTCCAGAACCTTCTAGTGGTAACAGCAGTTCTGTAGACCTCTCTCAAGGCACTTTCTTGGGACACCCCTGATTTAGGCCTTCCTGGCATGATACCATAGAGTCAGTCTTTCACTGTTGATCCAGACTGCTGAGGGATCTGGCAAGAAAATCATATTCTTCATTCCCAATCTTCTTATGTCTGATATGTAAACAAAACTCTGATGGTAACTCAGTAAATGTTGAATAAACATCAGAGACATGATCCAAAACCATATCTGTCTGGCACCCAAGACAGTGCTTATAATTTTACCATTTGGCCTCTGGAGTGTCCTTTGCCACATACAAAGGAGCTTTAGACATTTGCTTTTGTGTTATTATGTCAGCTTATAATAATTTTATTATCTTCTCCATTGCTTTTTTACTGCTGCAAGTGCACAGCTCACTTAACCTTCTGGTAGCTTTGCTGCTTTTAATTTGCCGTGGAATAGATGCTTTTTCACATTGTATCTAAAATGAGAGATGACAAGACTCCCAGAAAAGGACTCCTTTGCATTTGCTTAAGTTTCTGAATCTTCCAAATTAATTGTTGACTTTTCAGTTTTGCCTGTTCCATGGCTCTCAGCTCTATCATGTTATTTGTGTTCCTGCATCTTTGGAATAAGTGAATGGTAAAGGATATTTTCTTTTCTCTTTGTTCATACATCTTTCCTTCTTATTTAGCCTTTTTTTCCAGCCAAAAAGGTTGCTGCTAATACATAGAAATCCTTCTTGGAGGAAACCATGATCAAGTCAGTGTGGAGTGATATGTGATATTAGATGTGATTCATAATGATAAAACTCCCAGAAATGTAACATACTATGGGATATTAGAGAATGTTTTGTCTGGTCTTCTTATTTTAAAATTGGGAAAATGTAGATTTTTGGAGATTAAGGAATTTGCTCAAAGTCCCAGAGATAGTGGATTCAGAACCAGTATAAAATTCCAACTTCTTGTTCTTAGTCCATCGCTTCTCCCTCTCTCACTCTTTATTTCTTCTCCTTCTAAAAAGAATCAGGTATGTCTGTTAAGTGGTTGTAGTTTTTCTATTTAAATGTATGAGTAGAGTAGTAGTTAATCTCCAGTGGGTTAGCATTCTGCCAAGGACAAAATAAAAAAGTAGGGAAATATGAATTTAGAAGTCAGACAATGACCAAATACACTAGTTCTGTCATTTTCTCATTATGCAATATTGGACAAGTTATTTAATCCCTTTCTGAACTCCGCCACATATCCAATGAATAAGAATCTTTAGCAGTGAAGGGGCCTAGGAATCTCTATTTTATAACAAACTTAAAATGTGATTCTTACATTCTTACACAGTCTAATTTTTTTAGAATCACTGCTGTAGGTGAATCACCAGCATTCCTGGACCTAAACTGTACTCATGCTATTACCTTATTTAAATAACCTTCAGAAGTTCTCACTAATCTCCGGTTTAGCAAGATGGACCCTTACTATCAGGTTGTGTGAACCTGCTTGTCTAGTCTTACAATATGCTGAAAAAATATCTCCCACAGATTCTTAGTGCCCAGAATCTGGGAATAGGGTACCTTAGATGGCAAAGGGACTTCGCAGATGAGCTTAAAGGAAGGATCTTGTGATGGGGAGATTATCCCTGTTATCTGGGTGTCTATGTAATTGAGAGAGACAGGAGGATCAGAGTTAGTATGTGAAAACTGAAGCAAGAGGTTGGAGTGATGGCAGGAAGCGGTCCTGAGCCAAATAAACACCGAACCTCTATTAACTGAAAAAGGGAAGGAGACAATTCTCCCCTCACAGGCCCCAGAAGGAACCAGCCTCCTGACATCTTGACTTATCCCAGAGAGATTGATTTTGGACTTCTGACCTCCAGAACTATAAGATGCTAAATTTGTGCTTTTAAGTCAATAAGTCTGTGGTGATTTGTTACAGCAGCAATAGAAAACTAACACCTTTCTTTTCTTCAAGTAATCAACTGTTCAGACCCTTGTCTCCTCTCTTACTGGGTCCTATACTTTTCCTTGAGCTACTCTTGTGCTTTCTCATCTCTGAGCTGTGATCACTTTCCAGGCACACTCTCCCTTTACTCTCCTTCTTTTAGTCTGGATCATTTTGTAAAGCTCTGAATAAATCCTTTATCCTATTTGTATAAAAGCCTTCCTTGACCCTCCCAGCCAAGAGTGAGTTTTCCTTCCCTGAAGCTCTAAGGCAATCAGGATTTGTGCATTTTGCTGTGCACCCAATTATGGAAATCTCCATCCAGGAGTAGTTCATGCAAAATCTCTCAAATCAGAATGCCTGGGTCTAAATCCTGATTCTACCACTCCCTTTGAGAAGTCTCAGCATCTTCATTTGTATCAAGGATTGTGAAGTCTAGAGATGCTCCACATAAAAGTAAATTGACCTAATGGCTGAATCAGAGTAAGGACTCTGCATGTGTTGGCATTCATATGAAATATCATCCAGTATATCTCTGATTATTGCCTGAAAGAACTATTCAACAATGCTTAATTTTTAATGTGTTTGTGTTTTTGTTTCTCTATTTGTCAACTTCATAAAAGTAAGCATGATAATAGTTATGACAATAGCAGTAATAATAATAATAATGAGTGATACAACAAAAGGAGCATGGGTTTTTGGGAAACTTTGTTTCAGTTCTACCTTCAAAATTTACTGGCTGTATGAAAATAAATTGAGTTTCTTCATCTGTAAAATGGGAATAATAATAGTATTTACCTCCTAAATTTTTTCCAGGACTCAGATGATAAATTTAAAATTTCAGCACAGCACCTAGAACATAGTAAGATTTCAGTACACGTTAACTTTTGTTAATGGCAATCAGTATTTAATTTTCTCTTTACTTGTTCTTAATATATATATATATATATATATATATATATATATATATATATATATATGACTAAGTGACCATCATATCCAAAACAACTGAACAGATGACTGAACAGGCTGTGTGGGGTGACCAGGCTGGCAGGGGCGTTAGTGAGGGGCAACCAAATGACAGAGCAGAAGGCTGCATGGAGAGACCAGGCCCACGGCGGGGGTGGGGGGGGGAACAGTTGGGGGTGACCATGCCAGCAGGAGGAGCACTAAGGTGTGACCAGGCCAGCTGGGCAGGCAGTTGGGGGCCACTACACCAGCAGGGGTGGCAATTAGGGGTGACCAGGCTAGCAGGGGGGCAGTTAGGGGCAATCAGGAAGGCAGGCAGGTGAGCAGTTAGGAGCCAGTAGTCCCAGATTGTGAGAGGGATGTCTGACTGCTGATTTAGGCCCGAGCTGCAGGTTCAGGCCTAAACCAGCAGTCAGACATCCCCCAAGGGGTCCTGGATTGGAGAGGATGCAGACTGGGCTGAGGGGACTCCCCTCCCCCCCGGCACGAATTTCATGCACCAGGCCTGTAGTCTATATATAAAAAGCCTAAGTGACTGGCCAACCAGACGATTGTTCAACCATCCGACCAGTAGTTATGACATGCACTGACCACCAGGGGGCAGATGCTCAATGCAGGAGCAGAAACCACAGACATGGAAACATGGAACAGACTGATGAATCTCAGAGGGAAGTGGGGAGGGGAGAGGGAGGGAAGAGATTAACCAAAGATCTTATATGCATACTAGAGGCCCAGTGCACAGATTCGTGCACCAGTGGCGTCCCTCGGCCTGGCCTGTGCCCTCTCGCAATCCAGGACCCATTGGGGGATGTTGGAGAGCAGGTTTTGGCCCGATCCCCACAGGCCAGGCTGAGGGGCCTCACCGGTGATATTCCTGTACTTTATATATAGCAATAACAAGAGAAACAGGAGGAAGAAAATTGAGTATCTATCTAATACCCAACATCATGCTTTGCTATCATGTATGTTATAGAATACAAGTCTCACAGGCTTTTAGGGCTTGCTGTTGGAGCAATGCTCAAGCTACAAGAGTGTGCAGGAAACTCCTAAAGCCTGCCTCCCTAACTCTCTTACTCCTTTCCTCTCGTTCTTCCTTGGTCCTTTCCTTCCTTCCTTCCTTCCTTCCTTCCTTCCTTCCTTCCTTCCTTCCTTCCTTCCTTCCTTCCTTCCTTTCTTCTTCTTTTTCATTTACCTCAGATGAGTGTATGAATAGTTTGGTACTTTAAATACTTTGAACACATTATATTTTGGAATCATCTTTGCAAAACTAAAAATCTGTGATTCAATACATTGCCATTCATCATTACCTTCCCTTTACAATCCTTCATGCTATTTTAGTACAGATGAGAGCTCTCCTATCCCAGCTAATTTGAATTTATTTTTCAAATGAGAGTTCATGAGCTACTATGCTAAAATTAAGGTCTATTACATATTCTGCACTTCCTTTGTCTACTAATGTTATAATATGATTTTTAAGGAATTGAGTTCCTTTTGAGATGATTTCTTCTTTAGAAACTCAGGCTTACTTGCAAATATTTTATCTGTATACATGTTCATATATTTTATATAGTTAAACTGGTATTCTCCCTTTTTGCCTTCTAATTATTATAGAGAGATTTGGAATAACTCATCTTTATTTAAACTATATGAAATACCTCCAAATCACCAAGGAAATGTGATATGAGAATACTAGGAAAAATTGGTAATAATGACTACTTTTGTTGTTAGAAGCAAATAGGGAAAATGAAACTAATTGCTATAAAGAAAAAAGAATAAGTATACTTAAATTTACCAAATAGATTCCTCAGAACTTGGCCTTTGTCATTTATTATTTTTAAAGCAATAAAAGATTATTTCCTCTTCTTTTTCCTTAAACCACTTTTATTCAATGAAAGATTTACTTTTGTAGATAATTTAGGGGATTAAATTTACCTATAAGGCACCTGGAAATTTTCTGTATGATCTGTGGGACAGTCTGTTCTTTGTGTATTTTTGCTAGAATATAACAAGGGGGCAATCCCTGTGATTGTAGACTTTCCCTAGAAACTGCTTAGTAGCCCAGTGCCTTGGAGAATTGTCTATTCTGCTCTATGGAGACCTTCTGACTCTGGTCCCACATACTTACACACACACGCATAAACCCCACAAGTGGATTTAAAATGAGAAATGGTGAAGTCATTTGATAAAGTAGAAAAAGGTTGCTCTGTTGAGAGATTTATGCCCCTATGTTCCTCCTTAGTCACCATGCATGAGTGCCATGGCTGAGAAGTGAGAGGCAATGCTGAATAAAGTCTGTACTAACATAGACTTCATGACATGTGGTTTTACTCTTAAATAAATAAGCAATAGTTCATGCTTGTGAAAAATGTCTGTCTGTGTGCCCTCTGAGTGTGGGTTTCTCTCAGTTAACAGAGGCATTTGAAGTCAAATAGAAAATATATTGTTTAACTTAACATAGGCTTCAGAGCAGAAATACAAATTATGTTCGACTTTTTTAACATGGTTGCATTAGAAAAGGGAAACAACAAATTTAAACAACTTGATATACCTCTAATAATATATTAGTTCACCTATGATGCAATTACTAAACTGTCTTAAAGAATATGTTAAAAATTGATTTATATACTAAAGTAAAAGATGTATTTTTTCTTACAATTTTCCCTACTTTCCCCTTAGCATTATTCACTTTAAAAAAATGGCTAAACACATGATTTCACTCATATGTGGAATCTAAAGGACAAAACAAACTGATGAACAAAATAGACATAGAAGCATGGAGGGAGGAGAGATGGAGAATACAAAATGTAGTACTTACAATTTGAGTGAAAAAAGTTTGAAAAATACTGTCTTAGAGGGCAAAAATAATCTGTTGATAAAGGAGGACTGAAGACATTGACCCGCCAAGTCCTTCAGATTTAAAACAGCCTCAGGCCCTGAGGCCTCATTCACCTGTAGGAGGAGTTCTGGGGCCGCTTTCAATTCTTAGAAACTTCAGTATAGAATCCAGATATTTTGGTGTATAAACTTTTACTCTTAAAATTACTATAAGGATATAAAAATACTACATTACATTTTAGATTCTCAACGATAGCCATTTAATATTTTTCAATATATTCAAAACTGTAAAAATAAATTGGTAAGATTTTCAATTCCCATATTTGTTGTTATTTCTCTTGATTTTTTCTGTCTATTGTTGCATTGGATTTTATTATATTACTTTCCTTGGTAAATTATAAGACTTTGGAGGGTAGAATTAAAATATTTTAAAGAGGAATTTAAACCAAGTAGAGAATGAATACATAGACTGTAGTACATCTAGACAATGGAATATTATTCTGCATTAAAAAGAAATGTGCTATCAAGCCATAAAAAAACATGGAGGAAGTGTAAATTAATATCATTAAGTGAAAGAAGCCTGCATCTGAAAAGACTACATACTGAATGACTCCAACTATATGACATGTTGGAAAAGGAAAAACTATGGAGACAGTAAAAAGATAAAAGGTTGCCAGGGGTTGGGATCTGGGAGAGATAAATGGGCAGAGCACAGAGGATTTTTAGGGCATGAAACTATTTTGTGTGATACTTTAATGACTGATACATGACATCATACATTTATTGAAACTCATAGAATTGAAACCACCAGAATGAACTCTAATATAAACTATGGGCTTTGGGTGATGATCAGGTATCAATGTAGATTTATCAGTTTCAATAAATGTTATACTCTGGTGGGGAATGATAATAATGTGGGAGGTTAGGTATAGATGGGTGCACAACCTACATGGGATATCTCTACTTTCTGTTCAATTTTACTGTGGACCTAAAACTGTCATAAAGAATAAAGTATAGAGAAACCAAGATGGCGGCATAAGGTATACACCTGTACGTGCTGCCTCTCACAAACAAACCAAAACTACAACTAAAAGACAAAACGTCTATCACCCAGAACCACGGGAAAGCTGGCTGAGTAGAAGTTCTACAACTAGAAGGAAAGAGAAAAGAGCATTGAGACGTGCACAAGCGCAGAAAAGCTGAGGTACGCAGGCATGGGAATCAGGCTGGCTGTTGGAGACTGGGTGCGCTGTTTCTTTCAACCCGAAGGGAGACACAGCTCCCCATTACTCTGAACTCCAGTTTCTGGCGAGACTCTGGGGACCCAGACCGCTACCGGGAGAATCTGGACTGTCTGCCATCGGGTCGGAAAGTGAGGGTGGCTTTCTTGCAGAGCTACAGGCAGGAATCATTGTTTTCTGCGGTGGGGCGCTGGATGCGGGGACTTGGAAATGTGGAGATGCAGAGACGGCTGACTGGCAGCCATCACTGTTTGCCACGCCCTACTGACTCCCTGAGACCCCACCCCGCCCAATTTACAAACCCACCCAAACTGTGCGCAGCAGCTTTTGCATATAAATGGCCTGCCCTATCTCAGCTTAACCTAACAAACTGAAGCTCTGGTCAGACCAGGAGAAATTTGCAGACCTTGCTGTAGCTCCTGCTGGGTGGCCTCAGACAGTAGCTGACCTGCATGCCATTGGAGATTCAGAAACCAGTGTACCTTCCTAGTCGTCAGTGTGAGATGACACCAGATTTCAACTTCTCACATCCATAAGTGACACATTCAAGAGGCAGACTCAGTGAGCACCAAAGCCCCACTGAAACAAGTCCTGCCCCATAAGCGTGTCTTCAGTGCAGCAGTTCTTCCATTATAGACACAGCGAGTCCTCACAGGCAATTGGCCTGGAGGTAAATTCCTCTCAGTATACCAACAGCAATCAAGGCTTAACTACAACAAGACTGTGCACTCAGCCTACAAAGAGGTGCACCAAGAATATCCACCTCATGTGACTGAGGAGGCTGAGCTACTGCCCCCTATACATCACCTACCACACAAAGCTACTCCATCAACACAGGGAAGCAGCCAGAATGCGGAGACAAAGAAACATGTCACTAATGAAAGAAATGGAGGAAAGCAAACTACTGGACATAGAGTTCAAAACCACATTTATAAGGTTACTCAAGAATCTGCTAAAAACCTCTGAGGAACTTAGTGAGACCTTTAAAGATCTTAATGAGAATGCCAAAAAAATGGAAAAGGACCAGTCAGAAATGAAGCATACACTGTCTCAAATAAAGAATATACAGAAATTCAACAGTAGATCAAAGGACCTCAAGAATCAAACCAAAGATTTGAAACATGAGGAAACAAAAAACACCCAACCAGAAAAACAAAAAGAAAAAAGAATCCAAAAATATGAAGATAGTGTAAGGAGCCTCTGGGACAACTTTAAACGTACCAACATCCGAATTATTGGGGTGCCAGAAGAGAGAGAGCAAAATATTGAAAACCTATTAGAAGAAATAATGACAGAAAACTTTTCCTACCTGGTGAAAGAAATAGACTTACAAGTTCAGGAAGCACAGAGAACCCCAAACAAGAGGAATCCAAAGAGGACCACACCAAGACACATTATAATTAAAATGCCAAGGGCAAAAGACAAAGAGAGAATATTAAAAGCAGCAAGAGAAAAACAGTTAATTACCTACAAGGGAGTACCCATATGACTGTCAGCTGATTTCTCAACAGAAACTATGCAGGCCAGAAGGGAGTGGCAAGAAATATTCAGTGATGAACAGCAAGAACCTACAACCAAGATTACTCTACCCAGCAAAGCCATCATTTAGAATTGAAGGTCAGATAAAGAGCTTCACAGATAAGAAAAAGCTAAAGGAGTTCAGCACCACCAAATCAGGATTATATAAAATGCTGAAGGGTATTCTTTAAGAAGAGGAAGAAGAAGAAAAAGGTATAAAAATTATGAACAAAAAAATAACAATACGTACCTATCGACAAGTGAATCTAAAAATCAAGTGATTAAAAAATCTGATGAACAGAATAAACTGATGAATATAATAGAATCAGGGGCATAGAAAGGGAGTGGACTGACAGTTCTCGGGGGAAAGGGAGATTGGACAAAAATCTTACACCTATGGATGAAGACAGTGGTGGGGGGTAAGGGCATGGGGTGGAGTGTAAAATCAGGTGGAGGGGAATTATGGGGGGAAAAAAGAGGAACATATGTAATAATCTGAACAATAAAGATTTATTTTTAAAAAAGAATAAAGTATATTTAAATTTTTTTTAAAAAATAGGTATTAATATAAAAGTTATGAAAAAGATATAGCTGTAGGAAAATATAGAAATCAGTTCTCTGTTAGGTAATTCCATAGTGTACCTGCCAAAAAAGCCTGATAACAGTGTTATATCTGAAGGACCGAAACCACATTTGTAATGCATTATATGGGACCAATAAATAAGATATAAGGGGAAAATTTTTAATTTTACCACATCCTGTTCTACCGATGACCTTTCCACTAGCTACTCATTTTGGTTTTTCTCTGCTTAGTCTCTATTTCTTCTGAACGTCTTTCATTTCATAAGAGGAACTCTGAGCTTTTGCCGCTTCACTACATTTCATTTAAAATCTGCTTCTGTCTTAGAAATGATAAATAGACACCACTTTTACAAATACAACAGTTAAAGAAAATCATAGTCCCCTAAGTAATTTGTTTCTCTATCAGAGAAGGCAACAGAGCAACAGATGTTAAGTTTAGTGAGCCGAGAGTTTAGGGCTCAGAAGCTGTTAATTCTCACAGCAGCTCTTCTGCTATTTTATGGTCCCAGGAATTGATGTCATTTAGTGTCTGCTTCATACACTATAAATCTATAAAATGAGAAAATAAAGTTTAACTCTTGTTTTTAAGAATATTTACAGCATTGTAAGCTTCAACTATTGTATTAGTTATCTATTGCAATGTAACAAATTGCCACAGATTTAGCAGCTCAAAACCAAATAAGTTTATTGTGTCACAGATTCTGTGGGTCAGGTGTCTTGGCAGGCTTATATGGGTTCTCTGCTCAGGAACTCACCAGATTGAAATAAAAGTGTCCACCACCAAAAAAACAGACATACCTACCAGAGAAATAGGATTGCCAAATTTTTAGTATAGTAATCCCTTAGCCTTCTCAAATCCGTTTTGATGTCTTCCTTGCATACAGTAACATCTTCGGAGAGCCTACTAGTTCCATTCCAATTATCTTCAGTTCAAAAATATTTATTGAGTACCTCTTATTTGCCAGGTCAAGGCACTGGAAACACTAGATTCATGAGAAGACCTGATCGCAGGAATTAAATGATCTAGTGGTGAAGCAGATTGGGGAAGGTTCTTAAGGGAGACCAATCCTGAATCATTGCTGCCAGGATTAATTTGTCTTTCAGTAACTAGAAATTATCTCTAAATAATAGATTTGCAAAGGGGAGCTGTTGTATTGGGATACTATGAAGCAGTCTGCAGCTGTCATCTGAGTTGAGGACTGTTACAATAGCTAAGATGAACTGCTCAATGACAGAACAAGTCCAAGAAGTAGTTTTATGACTATGTAGTGAGAAGATAGAGCCATGTTCACCCAGCACATGAGAAAGATGAAATTCTGAGTAGAGAATCAAAGGGTGGATAAAGACTTTCCCAAGCATGGTTATGCAAATGAAAGGAATGATTCTAAGCAGTAGACTTGTCTGCTAAAAGCTTTAACAAGTTGCTGGTACCATCTTATACCTTGAACTCTAGGTAGAACCCTTGGTATTTGCTGCTAAGTTCTGTCAGGTCTTGTATCCATGTCTAATCCCTTCCTTTTTCCTCCAAGTATGATTTAGTTAATGCTGGAATTGATCATCTTTTGGGAGTTAAGCCTAGGAATGGTTCTAGGAATTTTGATTGTTTGGGAGGTCATGTTCAAGGGCTTGCAGTATAATGAACTTTGTAGCTGAAGTAACACCACTAGAGGGCTCTCTCTGCAGGAAGGGCTTAAAAATGTGAGGATGACATTAGGTACCTGTAAGTTAGGCAAAAGAGTCTCTGATGGGAGTTTTGGTGGAGTCACTGATGTGCTTGTCCTTTCTTTGAGAGTGGGAAATAGGAGTCAGAATGCTCAGAAAAAATGATTGGCAATGAGTTGAACTTTAGCTTGCTTGAGCTTGGATATAAGATTGCCCAGTAAATGATTAAGGTCTCAATGTCCTCTGAGGTCATGCAATGTTTCTTTTTTGGTGGCCTTTCTAATAGTAATAGATAACCAGGAAGACTGATGGTGCCCCTCAACTTTTTACCTCCTTAGGAGGCAACCTGTGAGAAAAAGAGTTCCAAAGGGTAAATGACAAGGGAAGAAAAAATCCAAATGTCTCTTAGGGCATTGATTCTCAAACTTATATTATCATATGAATCTCCTGGGAATCATTAAAATGCAGGTTCTGATGTAGTAGGCTGGAGAGGTGGAACTGGTGAGAATTTGCATTTATAACAAGTTCCAAAGTGATACTAATTCTTCTGATTCACAGACTCACTTTAAGTAGCAAAATTTGAAGTATCAGACTAGGGAAAACATACCTTAGGAAATGTGAGCATGGTCTTCATACACTATAAAACAGCAAAATAAGAGGAAACTTGGCTTATCCCATGCAACTGAAGTAGAAATTAAAAAGCTCTTCAGAAAGACTTAGAGATATCAAGGAGAAAACAAAACTCAAACCTATATATTTACTAAAGCGAATTGCTAAAGGACATGTCAGGAGGGAACGGGAAATCCGAAAGTTACTAGAGAATCAGAAAAACCTAGCTCTATTATTCCCTATCTCTGAAGGATATGATCTTCTGTTTAAGCTTTAAGGACCATTTAATACCAGCTGGTTAAAGAGCTCTGCCACACACCCACACCCCATCCTACCCAGATTCCCCCTTTATGCTATGCCTTTCATGTCACTAGCTCTCAACTGCTTTCATACAATAGGGAAGCAACTGAAGGTTCCTGCTTTGTAGATGAATATTAGACTTGGCTATCAAATATTCTAGAGTGATTTAGCAATGATGGTGATGGGGTGGAGGTGGTGTATGAAATCTCCCTAGGGGTGGAGGAAGGCTGGTTAGAACATAGCTTCAGTATTCTTTATTGTAATAGGTCATTTTAATATTTAATGCAATGCAATTCAAAGATCACCAAAGAATTTATATTTCTCTTAAAATGTAATGCAATAAAACTTCCCTTGTATAATAGATGCTGTTATACGCAATCTTAGAAATAGTTTTCAAAGTTCATAAGGGTTGCAAAACTTCTCTTCTACTTGATCTGCTCACATACACAAATGTGACTTCCCCTGCTCCTCTTTTTACTGCTATTTATATCAGCTGTCCTACAGGAGATCAGCTTTCTTCATAGTATCTGATATAAATAACCACAGCTCCCTAAGTATGATCTGCTCAAGATTTACAGGTAGTTCATGGACTGATATCTGGTTATTTGTATTCATGATTTGGCAGTGACATGCTTTTATTATTAATATAAATTATTTTATATGAACATGCAATAACCTTACACCTGACCTCAGTGGTTTTTTAAAAACTTTACTATTCTTAATGAGCAGGTAAAGCGAGTTGGACAGTACAGGGACATAAACAAGCAGAACTGGTAGACTTTTGAGGCCATGCCCTTTAGCTGGAATTTCTGTGAGAGCCTTCAGGGAAGTCCAGATGCAGAAATGAACATAACGTACCCAATAGTGTACAGCTATCTGATTTACCACAGGTCTGCCCAGATATCTTTTAGACCTGGGGCATGTGGGCTTCTGCTTATTTTTGTGCCTCTTACACTGTAACCAAAAGAAATCTTAAATATTCTTGCTTCTTTAAAAAATAAAATCAGTCAACAAAAAATGAAAATTCTTTTTAAGGGTGAAACTATCCAATAGCATTTTTATCTTGAAATTGTTCATGTTAAAGGCTATTCTCTCTAGCTTCTGCACAAAATTCTTCAAAGACCTTTGATCAGCTTAGATGCATCTTGATCTAAACTGCACTCTTGACTTCAGGTAATATAGCAGCAGCCATAAAATACTAAGAAGATTTAAAGATAAAAGTATGAAATAGAAATAGAAGTGTAAAAATATACAGAAAAGCATTAATAAATAAGTAAGCTATAGTTTTTCTCTACTGGTAATGAATTAGTTTAAATATTAAGTCTAATTAATGAAATCTTCCATAATATAAATAATTCATTTTATTAAGTGTTTTTCATTTTAGTCATTAAATTGTAATTTAATTATGTTAATAGAATTTTAATGAAGTTTAATCTAACATTGCCATGCAGCTTTATAATTTGAATTTTAAAATAAGTTTGTAGTAAATAAAACCCATTCATTGTCATTTTCCATTATGCAATGTAATAGATGAAAACAGAACATAATGGCAATTTCACAAATTCAATTTATTAGCTTCCCTAGTAGTGACCACACCATATTATGCTGCAGTAAACATATGCCCTTTTAAAATCCAGATCCCATATTTGCTATTAGGACTATATTTATATGCTATTTTAAGCAACTTATAAAGGAAAGAATGCCAGACCTAGATTCAACTTTCTGATTTGTATTCTTACCAGGTCTGTAACACTAAACCTTAGCTTTCTCTTTGGTGACTAGGTCATTATCATCTAAACCCTGCCTATTTTATGGAGAAGGAATAACTAGGTGAAAATAAAATATTGAATGCAGTGTGAGTTTTTATTATTGTATTTCTCAGGATAAGCTAGGTTTTGCTGTGGTAATAACACCAAACAACAATAAAAACACACAACAAAGCCCCAATCTCATAGACTTGGAAAAGTTTATTTTTCTCTCTTGCTTAGCAACTATGGGAGCTGGTCTCATTGTAATCCCCATGAGATCCTCTGAGCCCAGACTCGTTGCTCCATTCTAACTTGTGCTTCCACAATCACCAGGTGAGAGGAAAGATGCTGGCAACTTAGGCACTGGCACTTAAAACTTTCTTCCAGAAATAGCACACCAAATTGGCTCATAGGCTCACATTTCATTGGCCAAAGCAAGTCACCTGGCTACAGCAAAGCTCTTGGTGAGTAAGAAAGTTCTGGTACCAGATGCAGAGGGGAACAGGCATATATGTGAGGAGGGCTAACAGAATCGCAGGTATTTAAATGTAAAACTGTAATTTATTTATCCTAACATGAACTTAGTGATGAAATTATGCAGGGTGGGGCAAAAGTAGATTTACAGTTGTGAGAACAGTTTATTCTTGTATTATTATTCATTAATTATTGTATTATTTTCTATACCTACTTTTGCCCCACCCTGTAGGGCAAAATACAGCAGTAGGTGTTCTCTATTTGCCTTAAAGTAGTAGGGAACACCCTTATGTAATTTTCTGCTATGAACTGTGAAAGTGTGCAGCCAAGATTTGAGAAATAAAGGTGTTATGATATGAAATAAAATAAATAAATAAAAATCAAGGCACATGTACTGTTATTAGGAACAGTTTATATATATAGTTCCTATATATGTGTGTGTGTGTGTGTGTGTGTGTGTGTGTGTGTGTATGAACAGTATATATGTAGTGCATATATATATGAACAGTATATATATAGTGCATATATATATATATATATATATATATATATATATATATATATGAGAAAATAGGAAGAAAGGCAGAAAGACACCAGGTTTGCTGAGGACCCATACAGCTAGACTGGGGAAGGTTTTGTTGGAAACACAAGTTAAGAACTGAATATTGAAAAATAGGAAGGACGTGGATTTGTGAAGAGGAAAAGATGAAATAATATGCAAAGAAGAAAAATTCCAACTCAGAAATTCTGATGTCTGGGCTATTCTTAATGAGTACATTTATGTTGTTTTTGCTAAAATATCAGGACCTTTTAATCTAATGACTCAGCTTTTCTGTGTCTCTATTTCTTTTGTTCTTTGTCTTTTTGCTTTGCCATTTAAAAATCCAGCAATGAAAGGAATTTTGGAAACTATATCCATTTCTATGTGTACAATTGCTCCTTAAAACTGAAAAGGTCAATTAGGAAATCATTGGCCCCATCGTACTTCTTTTGTCACCTCTAATCACTTAATTGCTTGAATTGTGCTCTCCAGACTTAAAATTCTTTATGGTATTAGATCAATAAAAGGTTATATCTTTAAAGTAAGTGAGTGTCTATGTCTCTTACACTTCTTGCAATTTCTAGGAGCCACCGCAAATCATTCAGCATTGTCTTTTCCTAAATTTTAGCCTATATTTACAGGGATGTTGCAGCCATGCTCTCTTTAAACTGAGCTATATTTTGGGATGAAATAAAAGCAACTTTTTGAAACAGAAATTAAAGTGCTACCTTGTTGGTGGTCATAATGAATTTTCAACTTTTCTTAAAGGAGATGGTTGTATTCTATTTTTTAGGGCTGCCATAACAAATGACCACAAACCAGGTGCTGAAAATAACAGATTTATTCTTCCAAAGTT
Organism: Corynorhinus townsendii; assembly: GCA_026230045.1. Classification (NCBI taxonomy): domain Eukaryota; kingdom Metazoa; phylum Chordata; class Mammalia; order Chiroptera; family Vespertilionidae; genus Corynorhinus; species Corynorhinus townsendii. The sequence goes on along the minus strand of JAPDVU010000004.1, from coordinate 66,708,218 downwards.
CCAGAGACCAGAAGCCTGAAATCAAGGTGTCAGAAGGTCATATTTTCTCTGCAGGCTCCAGGGAAGAACTCTTCCTTGCATTCTCCTAGCTTCTCACACTAGTAGTTCCCAGCAACCTTTGGCATTCCTTGGCTTGTAGCTTCATCACTCCAATCTCTGCCTCTGTCATCACATGCTTGTTTTCCTTCTGTCTCCCTGTATATATGTGCAAATTTTTCTCTCCTTATAAGGACACCTATCATTGGATTTAGGACTTACCTTACTCCAGTGTGACTTCATCTTAACTATGTTACATCTGCAAAGACTCTATTTCCAAATTAGGTTATAGTCAAAGGTACCAGAGGTTGGGACTTCACCTGTCTTTTGGGGGTACAATTCAATGCACAACGGTGGCCCTATTTTAATTCTCTGGCAGGAACCTGTGGAATACCTCCTCTCCCAGCCTAAAATACATGACAGATACTAATTTCATCACAATTCTGATTGCCAGATAATAATTTCCCCTTGGTTCTGATTGCCACTTTCTTTAAAATTCTGCATCATTGTTTACTTGACCTAAGGCCTGGTCCTTTGATATCAGCTCTTCTCTTTCTCATGATTTTCTCAGTGGGACTTGTCAAACTTCTGCTTTTTTCTGAACGCCTTGGGAGGCAGTTCAGATGAACCAGAGTAGACATGCAGTGATCAAGGGTGACTCACTATTTCCCACCTCTGTCAGAGATCTGCTGACAGATACTAATGGTAGCTGTCATTAAACTGAATCTGACACAAATGTGAAAGAAAACAAGATTGAAACTGCTCTTAATAAAGATACTTAGAATTATTTTTCCCTCTAATTCTTCAATAACTACATTGGATACTTTTAGTTAAATGTTTTTTCTTTTAACCTAAGAAAAATCTTAGAGCACCACCCTTTCTTTCAAAGCAACATTAATATAATTTGAGTACTATAATAATAGGAAAAGTTAGCAAATTCCATTTAGGATTATAAATTGAGACCCACCAGTGCCAGATAATAAATTGAGGTGCAATAGCACCCTTTTATACTGCATAACTATGTTAAACTACTGAATGTCATACATTTCACATAGTAATGAAACTACTTGATTCTACCCAGCAGAACTGCAAACCTTTACAATTATAGTAATAGAAGTTAATATGTTGTAGTATAAATCTTGCCTAGAAGGGGACAAGGATAGGGATTTTGAGGTCTCTAAAGGATTATATTATTTTATAACTCTAATATTTACCTGTCTCTAGTTCAGGGGTTTATAACCTAAGGTCCAGAACTTAAAAAGAATCTTTATTTGCACCAACTTTAATATATGATACCACCATCAATTACGAATGTAAGCTACAAACCACACTTAGTATTGGCACCAACGAAAATCATAGATTGTTTAAAAATCAAAACACAGTTACATAAAATGTAATTTATACTCATCACCACTTCAAAATTATGTTACTTAATGGAACATCTTCTAGACCTCCTTATTTAATGCATTAATAAAGAATCCTCTTAATATTTTATAATAATTTATATGTATTTGTTTTCATTGTAATGTGTTTATTTTATGTATTTAATAAAATGGTTCCATAGCTTCTTGAGACTGTCAGAGTGGCCCATGACACAAAAGAGATTAACAACCTCCTTGTGCCCTAACCAGTTTGGTTCAGTGGATAGAGCATCAGCCTGTGGACCGAAGGGTCCCTGGTTCGATTGTCCCTGGTTCCATTCTAGTCAAGGCCATGTACCTGGGTTGCAGGGTACTCCTCCCCAGCTCGGGCCCTAGTCAGGCATAACCAGGAGGCAACCAATCGATGTGTTTCCCTCACATCAATGTTTCTCTCTATCTTTCCCTCTCTCTTCCATTCTCTGTAAAAATCAACAGAAAAATATCCTCAGGTGAGGATTAAAAATAAATAAATAATAAATCTTGATCAATTAAAAAAAAACACCTCCTTATTAGTTTTAGTTCCTTCTATTTCACAATGGCAGGTTAGCAGTAGGCTCAAATGTCGGCCTCACATACTACAACTTTATCTCTTTTTCTGTCAACCAATTTATTCATCCTCTGAATTATTATTTTTGGAATACTGTGATATCTAGCATTGGACTAAATGACTGAAGATGCAGGGTCATAAAAATAGAAGTATAATGGATAATTCCAGTCCTCAATTACATTACAGTCTAGTTGGTTACATAACATATGAATTGCCATTGTTCGTACATCTTAAAATAATGACTTAATTTGTATAATGTTTTTTAAAAATGTTTTCCAAATACTGTCCTACATGAAAACTCATTGGACATCATCAACTGTGTTGTTAAATTGGTAGAGAAAGATCATTCCAGTTTCTAAGTAAAGAAGTGGCTTTCCCTTAAGCAGAGAATAAATGAAATGAAGTAAGAAAATTGTCAGCTCCTCAAATTGTAGTTCAGTAGGACTTTTCATCTCACATCATCGTTCCCATAAAAAAACTCCTACGTTAGAAAATCCCCAGTTTTTTGCAGTATCCAATTCATACATTTCTTAAGTTATAAGATGGCTTATTAGAAATAAAATGGATTGGAAGACCTCAAAAGAGGAAGACAGATGTTGGGATTTGGAAAGCAGTTACTGTCCATGAACTTGATACAGTTGATGTACAATCATGTTATTTTTTTATCCCAAACTTTTCCTGAATGCAAGTACTCACAAAAGCTAGGAAAAGAGATAATCTGAGCTGAAATAAACCAACCTGGCTTCACTATGTTCTGGTTAGTTGTAATCTCCCTAGTAAGGTCCTAGGATTTATTATTATTATTATTTAAAAGGTGTTTCATTAGAATATTATTTGGCAGCCTCTTACAAATGAGAATCTTAAGCCTCACCCCAGACCTACTGAATCAGAATTTGAATTTTAACAAGATCCTCACGTAATCTAAATGCACATTAAAGTTTGAGAAGCACTGCTGATTTTAAGTTCAGCTATCATAACTGAGAGATGACTAAATTCCTACATTTTGGTCTTTGATAGTTTGAGTTTTTGCTATTGTTTGTACCGTCATCAATAGCTATGAGGCCCATACTAATAAAAATGCATTAATTGGAGGGGGGGTTTCATTAAATCAGGCAAATGTTCCTAAAGAGATTATAAACAAATTTTCATAATGGAGAGCACAGTGTATTAGAAAAACCGGCCCCTGTTGACATCACAGCCTTGTCAGGAATGCTCAGTGAATGTACATGGTAAGTGTTCAGAGGGAACAAGAAGGCCCAAGTATTGCATTAGGCAAATCATAAGTGCATCGTGTGCCAGCGAAAACTAATGTTTTTCCTGTACCAGCTCTGACATGTTCGCACATGAATGTATTTCATTCAGAAAAAGTAAAGGTTCTAGAATGGCACAGTCTGGCTTTACGAGAAACAGATGCGTCATGGTTCACCCACTCCCTGACCACCTGTGGTTTGCCCATGACTAAAGTTTCTTGAATAAAGGGAGTTAACTCTTGAATCTTGGACAAATTTTAAATTACATATTTATTTTCTTCCCCCTCATATTTCTCTTTACTGCCCATTGCTATGACAGAACTTTACAATTCAGAGAAGTTTAAATAAACTGCAAAAGAAATTCTCAACACTCCAAAGCATTTTCATTTGAATGCAAGTCCTTACTCTGATATTTAGATTGTGTTCTGTTAAAAGTTCAACAGAATACCAATTTATCCAGCCAATTAGAAAGAGTGATTTTGGTTTATAGTTTAAAGCCACCTGATTATCAGGTGTTTGTACTTTTTGCTTGTTTTGTACTTGGGGTAGGAATTATTCTCACTCAGATATACGCTTCAAATGACATTGGTCAGTCACTTCATCCTCAGCTACCCCTGTTCATGGAACAATGTGGCAAATTAAAGCCACTCATATTCAACAAACTTCAGTACCTGCTGTTAAAATTCACTTGGAACCACTTCCTCCAATTGCTCGCAAGTAGCCAAAAGTAAGGATTTGAACTTCATTACATTTTATTTCTCCTGCCATGCTCTGCTTTCCATTCCACAGAAATGGGCTGGGAAATGGTCCAAACATAGGTAGGTGGATGGAAAAATACAAGGCACAAATAGCCCACATAAGGAATAATCCTGACTTGAATGGTCACTGACAATATTTTTTTAATGTTTTTATTTCCATTTATGTAATCAACTTAGGGCTGTTTTTGACATACCATTAAAGCTGAAATTTTTTATTATTTGTTCGAAAAGGATTATCGAATTAAAAGCGAACACATAAATTAATGTTGCCTGTCAAGGAAGTACTCACCATTCATGGGTCAGATTACAATGACATTATTCAAAAAAGCAAAACCTTTTTTAAAACATGTAATTACTTCATTGTTCATAATTTTTTAGTCAAAATGCAAATAACATAGAATGTACATTTCATAAAACCTTGGTCTATATATTTTGCTATCAAAATGCTATATGAAATAGCACATGGCAAATTTTACATACTTTTTATAATTTGGAATATGTACTAGTAAGCAACAAAGAAGTAAATAAATAACCTGTCCACAGTGTGTCATTCACAAACCTTAAAAAGGAACTCCCAAATGTATTTCTTAAATTAGTGTCTGTGAGTTTAAATACACTGCCTCCATCCATAGTGAAAGAATGTTCTGGAAATAAATAATCTATGAAATCTGTTATGATTAAGTATTGATGATTTAGTAATAAAAATTTACTGAAAACCAACTTCAATATTATTTTGAGATTTAGTTTTTAGAAAAGAAAACATTCCATTTCAACATAGTAGGTTTGGAAACAGCTCTATTTAAAGTTTACTTGGGTTAATTAACCCTCAATAAATTATCAATGTGCATTGGAATTTATTAATTTATTAATAATAAAACCAAGATGATATTAAATTGTGGTTATAGATGGGCCTATAGAAAGTAATAAGCTTTTAAAATTTTTCAATTATGTTTTATATTTTAAATAGTTTCTTGAGATATAATTTACATAGCAGAAAATTCACCTATCTTGTATACAATTCAATAATTTTTAGTAAATTAAGCAAGTTGCCCACCATCATCACCATCCAGTTTTAGAACATTTCCATCACTCAAATAAGAAACTAACAAGATCCCTCACACCTGGTCACATGTCCATTTGGTTTAAAAAGTCACAACACTGCCCTGACCAGAGTGGCTCAGTTGGTTGGGCATTCTCCTGTGCACAGAAAGGTTGCCAGATTGATTCCTGGTTAGGGTATATGCCCAGGTTGTGGGCTCAGTCCCCAGTGGCATGCAGGAGGCAGCAGATTGACGTTTCCCTCTTGCATGAATGTTTCTCTTTTTTTCTTCTTCTTCCTCTCTCACTAAAATTTAATAAAAATATTTTAAAAATAAAAAATAACTAAATAAAAAGTCACAACACTATCACTTCAGAATGCGAAGCTACGCTATATGATTTAATATGGTTCTATTTGATTCATTAAAATCTCTGAATTTGAAATGTTTTGATTTAAATAGATATATAACAAAAATGCCTGGTCCATTGGTCACACTTATACTGATTTTATATCTGATAAGCAAAGCTACAGTATACTAAAAGAGTGGAACTTGCCCAAGGTAAATCCTTTTACCTTATCATAGTATCCTAAAAAAGAAGTTTTACTCTTCAAGCCTTCCACTTTCATCCCTTCAATACATATTTAGTGACTTTTATTGATTTATGTTACTCAAAAATATACATCTTCAGAGTATGATCAAGGATATTGTTTTTGATGTTTTCTTAGATAGAGCTGGCAGTGGGATGCACAAAAAGATGGCTAACATATGGGGCCTACCATTCAGAAGACAACAATTTGGCTCAATAGAAAACCCTGTCTAAAATTAGCTTTAACATCAGAAGGGTTATCCAGAGTAGTGGTTGAGGAGGGAGAGGCACAGAGAGAGACTAAGAAATAGCATTTGAATGGGATCTTAAGGAATAGACAATGCGTTGATAGAAATGCTGAAAGATAATTCCAGAGAGAGGGAGGGTACAGTGTGAGCCAAGGCATGAACTCACAAAAGTACAAGGTGTACTTAGGTAATGAATCATCTGGTATAATTTGAGCTCAGGGTAGAAAAAGGGATTAGAAAGTATGGATGAAAGTGGAGACTGAAGCCAGATTTGAGAGGCTTAAACAACATGCTATGGAGTTAAGACTATCCTTTACGTAATGGGGAACCAAGAAACAGTGTTTGGTGAGTTTTTCTATCATCAAATTGCATTCACATTGGTTACAAAAAGACAAATGTAAAGAAAATATACATACTTGGAATTCAAAATCGTCAAGTAGTTTGAACCACTTGAAACTGCCAATTTTGAATGTCAGCAATAGTCAAATATCACCATTTTCATAGAGTTCACCTTAATAAATTCATTTTTGAATCATAAATGTATATTTTACCTTTGATTTGTTTTATATAAAAACATTTTTAAAATGTAATGTAATAAAGAGTCATAAGGGCAGCACTGTGGTTCAGTGCAAAAAACAATGGATCAATTCAGTAATTTTTTTGACTACCTACTACACTCATTCTAAATACACTTTCAGGCACATTACATACCTCTATTCATTAGTTGTTACTAGATGCATTTAAAGGACAAATGATGGTTAGAATGTTTATATAAATTTCCCCAAATCATTAGCAAATAAATGATAGTGTTAGGATTCAAATGGACATCTTTTACTTTTAGTTTTGGGTTTGGGTTTTTGCTGCACATTGAGATTAAGCTATTTCTGCAGCATGACCAGCAATCCCCTAGTGCCGTGGTCGGCAAACCGCGGCTAGCAAGCCACATGCGGCTCTTTGGCCCCTTGAGTGTGGCTCTTCCACAAAATACCACGGCCTGGGCGAGTCTAATTTGAAGAAGTGGCATTAGAAGAAGTTTAAGTTTAAAAAATTTGGCTCTCAAAAGAAATTTCAATCGTTGTACTGTTGATATTTGGCTCTGTTGACTAATGAGTTTGCCGAACACTGCGTGGAAAATCAAACCCTTGTTAAGCACCTATTCTGCATATAAGACACAGAATCAGTCATTAGGTGAACAATGGTCACCAAGAATTATACTGTCTAGTTTTTTATAGATCATATATTTAAATTGGGAGATAGATTTTCAAAACACTAATCACAACTTTTCGCTTCACTAAAATCAAACTATGTGCTTCAAGACAAAGTACAGGAGAGTAGGAAAAAGGAGGAAATTGCTCCTTACATGTGGGAACAATAGCACGTAAGCTAAGACCTGAATATGGGTAGGAGTTAGCCGGTAACAAAGATAAAAGGATTTTAGACAAAGAAAATAACATAGGTAAAGATTTTTGTTTTCTTTAAATAGTAACGATGTCTCAAGGCAAATAAACTTGGCAGGAAAACCAGGGCATTGTACCTAGCTTCACTCTGTCTTTGCCCCACCCATTGATATGGGCAGTCATCTTCAACACTAATTTTTTTTCTGAGTCTCCAGATTGTATCGCTATCACAGTCCATTACAAGAATGAAATCCCACTCTGGCCTGTGTGGCACAGTTGGTTGAGTGTACTCCCATGCACCGAGATGACACAGGTTCAATTCCCTATTGGGCCACATACCTGGGTTGCAGGCTTGATCCCCGATGGCAGGCATGCAGGAGACAGCCAATTGATGTTTCTGTCTCTCCCTCTCCCTTATTTTCTCTCTCTAAAAATCAACAAAAACCACATATTTAAAAAAATAAAATAAAATCCCCACATCTCCCTGAATTGCATACATCCATCCAAATGTGCATAATGTCAATTGACCAACTGGGACAGCCAGTATATGTAAATAGGGAATTAGACTAGGTTATTTGAAGCTCTATTTCTGTCCTAGTAATTTATAATATTGTGTTTCTGGGTTTTATAACAGTACTAATACCACTCGATTGAATAGGAGGTTTTATGTAAAACAGGGTATAGAGAATATGTGCTGTGACAAAGGGCAGGAAGTGAAAATGAATTGATCCAGATTCTTCTAAATTCTAGAAGAATACATTCTGAAGAGACAAGAAAACTGTGTACCCATTATGAATGATTGAATGTTATTTATAAATTAATAATTAAACCATAATGCAGTTTCTTGCTTTCTAGGAATATAGAAAAATGGCTTTCATGTAAGAAACATTTTAATTTATTATTATAATCAAGAATGTCAAATATTAATTAAAATAGACAAGATAACAGGAGAAACATTTTTGAGATTTGGAGGAGCAGAGCTTATTTTTGTTATTTTTCAATTCTTTTTCTGGTATTGAATTCTTAAATAGAGCAGAATTCATATTTTAGCTTCTCTCCAGGCTTCATTTATGGGTCTTTTCTTTCTGAATGTTCCACAAAACACCCATTAGGGTACTATGATGTTTCTAAAGATGGTTGTTGTTGTTGTTGTTTACAATATCATTTTTATTTTAAGTCAATTTATTAAGGTCCAATTTATATGCAGTAAATTTGACTTTTTATATAATTTGGTGAGTTTTGAGAAACCTATGCAGTCATGTAACAAACACCACAATCAAGCTAGTTCCTCTGTTTCTATTCTCTCATTCTTAGTTCCTGGAAATCACTGATCTGATTTCTGGCCCTTTAGCTTTACCTTTTCCAGAATATCACATAAACTTTTTTCACTTGACATAATGTTTTTGAGTTGAATGCATTTCATTGCATGTATCAAAGTCGATTCTTTTCTATTTTTGAGTTATATTTCATTGTATAGATGTACAGCAATGTGTTTATTCTTTCACCAATTGATGATTATTTGGGTTATTTCTATGTCTTGGTGACTATGAATAAAACTGCTAGAAACATTCTCGTATTGGTCTTTGTGTGGATATTTTATTTGGGTAAATATGTAGGAAAGGGAATTCTAATTGTATGGTAAGTGTATGTTTCACTTTATAAGAAATTGCCAACTGTTTTTTTCAAAGTGGCTGTATATTTCATTCTCATTAACAAGATATGAGAATTTTGGTAGCTCAACATGTAAAGCAGCAGTTAGTAGTGACAGTTCTTTAATTTTAACCTTTCTAATTGGTGCATAATGGTATTGTATGGTAGTTTTAATTTGTATTTATCTAATCTATATACATAAAAGGCTAATATACTAAGCATCCCTCCCACCATCCGACCAGTTACGATGACGCAAAGTGATCACCAGGGGGCAGATGCTCAATACAGGAGCTTCTGTGATGCGCACTGACCATTTACGAAGATACGGCACCATGGACCTGGTGCCGACAAAACAACATTCGGCTTCCCCCAAGTCAGACACAGACCCCACCACCACCCCGAAGTGACAGCCCACCAAATCGCAGCCAATGCTGCTGAGACCCCATGGCACAAAATGTGGCCCAATACTCAGCCCAGCCCAGAAACGGTTGCTGTGGGCACCAGGTAATGACATCACGTAGCAACACTTGGCTTCCTCTTTCTAGCAACTAGCCTCCTTGGAGTTTCTTCAGCCCAGGAACATGACTTGCTTTATAGCCAGATGCAAACATTTCACACTTTAACCAAATGTCTGTGAAGCATTTTCCCATGCCTCATCTCATTTGATCCTCACAGAAGTCCCGGAGTAGGTAGATAGGAGACTCAGTGGAATCCTATTTTCTCTTCGTTAGCCAGAAAATGGAGATTTAGACAGTTTAGAAACTTGACCTGACTGAAAAGAAGTTAGAAATGGTGGACCTTGAAAATGACTTCAGGTTTTCTCACTGTGCAGAATATAGTCAAACACTGCTGGAGTTAAATATTTTACACTTTGTTCTCCCTGCATGATCTAGAATAATTATCTGCTTCGTGTTGATGTTTACTGCTGTGTTGCTGACAATTACCTGAAAGAGAAGTTGGGGTGCTTCTCTGGGCTGGGAAAAGTTTAGCTATATCAGAAAGCAGGTCTAATTAAGCAAGTTTATTCTATACAAATAAAAGGCTAAGTTGACTCACGCATGTGCAATACATACAAAGCTCTCACTGGCGCCAATTGCACGCATGTGTTTCAGTCTGTCATTGTGGATCACGAATTTGGTTGACACTTCTATTATAGAGAAAAGGCGAATAGCGATATTAAAATATTTCTTCTAATTAATTTCTTTTCAATGTGCACAAATCTGTGCACTGGGCCACTAGTACCTAATAATGAGGAACAGCTTTCCATGTTATTTGCCACTTATTTCTCTTCTTAGGTGCAGTTATCTTTGTAAATATTTTGCCCATATGTTTTAAAAAAAGTGTTTTCTTTTTTTTAGCATTGATTATAAAAGTTCTTTACAAATTCTGAATGGAAGAATGTGTTATTAGATATGTGTGTTTGCCAATGTTTTCTCCAAGTCTATGACTTGCCTTTTCATTTTCTTAGCAGTGTCTTTTTAAATTGCATAGATTCTTCAAGATGTTCTACAAAGACAATCATGTAGTCTGCAAATAAAAGGCAGTTTTATTTATTGCTTTCTAATCTGTGTACCTCTTATTTCTTTACTAGAAGCCCAGTGCATGAATTCATGCAGCAGTGGGGTCCCTTGGCCTGGCCTGCGGGATCAGGCTGAAACCGGCTCTCCGACATTCCCTGAGGAGTCCCGGGTTGCAAGAGGTCACAGGCCAGGTCGAGGGACCCCACCAATGCATGATTGGCACCAGGGAGAGACATGGGAGGTTGGCCAGCCGGGGAAGGACCGTGGGAGGGCTCCAAGGTGTATCCGGCTCCTCTCGCTCAGTCCCTATCAGCTGGACCCCAGCAGCAAGCTAACCTACTGGTCAGAGAGTCTGCCCCCTGATGGTCAGTGCACATCATAGAGAGCGGTTGAGCAGCTTTAACATATCATTAGCATATTACACTCTGATTGGTTGAACAACCAACCAGTCAACCAGGCACTTAGCATTTAAAGCTTTTATTATATAGGCTTATACGTGATTGCATTGGCTAGGACTTCTACTACAAGACTAAATTGGAGCAGTGAGAGCAGACAGTATTGCCACGTTCTCCTGATCTTAGAGAAAAGCATTCAGTCTTTCTCCATTAGGTATGATAGTTGGAAGTGCCCTTTATCAGGTTGAGGAAGTTCCTTTCTCTTCATTTACTGAAGGCCTTATTATGAATAGATCCTGAATTTTGTCAAATGATGTTTCCTATCTATAAAGTATATTATATTTTCATTAGTGCAGCTCTTTTAATCTGCTGAATAATGAATCAGCCTTGCATATCTGAGATAAATTTACTTGGTCATAATGTGTTGTTTTTTTTCTATACTACTGGATTTGATTTGCTAATTTGTTTTGTTTTGGTAGTTTAAGAATGTTTTAGATCACTGATCCTTAACTGAGGACAATTTTGCTCCTTAGCAGACATTTGGCAATATCTGCAGACATGTTTGGTTGCTACAACTGGGAGGAGGGGGAAAGATTTGCAACTGGCTTCCAGTGGGTAGAAGCCAGAGATGCTGCTAAACATCTTAAATTACATGGCACAGCTTCCTACAACTAGAATTATTGGGCATGAGTGTCAGTGCCAAGTTTAAGAAATTCTGCTTTACATGTTTCGAATCATTTAAATTTGTTCACATTTGTTTTATGACCCAGAATATGACTATCCTGGTGAATGTTCAAGGTACACATGAAAAAAAAAATGTGCATTCTTTTGATGTATGGGGGAATGTTGTATAAATGTCAAATAGGTCAACTTGGTAGATAGATAGTGCTATTTGAGTCTTCTATATTCTTATTGAATTTTTCATCTACTTGCTTTATAGATTACTGAGAAAAGAGTGTTGCAATCTCCATCTATAATCACAAATATGTCACTTCTTTCAGTTCTATTAGTTTTTACTTCACATATTATGGAGCTATATTGTTAGGTACATTCAGGTTTTTATCAGTGCTTGAAGAATTGGCCTTTTTATCATTATACTAGGGGCCCAGTGCACGAATTCGTGCACCTTGATAGGAACTGTGGGTCAGGAGGCTCAGGTGGGTACAGGGGCAGGTTTCAGGCTATCCTCCACGCTGCTGCCCAGCCCCTCCTGCCATGGTCTCCGGTCCCCTGTCTGCTGGCATCCCCACTCCTGCTGCCACCGCTCCCATGTGTTGATGGCGCCAGCCCTACTCACACCTGCTAACAGAGTGGAGTAATTGGGCCAGTGCCAGCAACAGGTGCAAGTGGGGCTGGCACCATCAGTGGGTGTGAGCGGCAGCTGCTGCCCCAATTGCCCCTCAGGAGCAGGAAGAGGTCGAGAAGCCCTCAGGGGCAATCAGGGCCAGCAGCTGCTGCTTGCACCCATTGATGCCGCTGAGCATTCAGGACCGGCTCCGGGCGCTGGCAGTGGGTGTGAGCGGTGGCTCCGGCTGTGGGTACAAGTGGCATCTCTGATGCTGGTTGCAGGTGCGAGCGGGGCCGGCACCAGCAGGGGTGTGAGCAGCAGCTCTGGTGCTAGCAGCAGGTGCAAGAGGTGGCTGGCAGCCCTGATCACTCCTCAGGAGCAGGGAGAGGTATAGAAGCCCTGAGGGGTGATTGGGGTCAGCAGCTGCTGCTCACACCCGCTAATGGTGCCGAGTGATCGGGCCAGTGCCAGGTGCCAGCAGCAGGTGCGAGCACCAGCGGGACCACAGCACATGGGAGCAAAGAATTTTCAGTAACCACCAACTGGGAGGTGGTTACCCTGAAGACAGTGACCGGTGCCCCACCTTGGTCTGGCACCCCTGCTCACCTGCTCCACCATCCCACCACAGCCAACACCCGCCATGTTTCACACACACCCCCGGTGGTCAGTGCATGTCATAGCGACAGGTTGTTTGGTTGTTCCACCATTCGGTCTATTTGCATATTAGCCTTTTATTATATAAGATAATGTACCTCTTATTCCCAGCAATATTTCTTGTTCTAGAGTCTACTTATTTTATATTTTCAAACTCACTCCAACTTTCCTTTGATCGGCATTTATGTGGTGTATTTTTTCTTCTATAATTTTAACATATATATATATATATATATATATATATTTAAAGTGCATTTTTGTACACAACGTATAGTTGGGATAATTCAAGTCGACAATTTCTGTCTCTTAATTAATGTGTTGAAAGCATTCATATATAACTAGAGGCCTGGTGCATGTATTTGTGCACCAGTGGGGTCCCTCTAGCCTGGCCTACAGGATTGGGCCGAAACTCACTCTCCGACATCCCCTGAGGGGTCCTGGATTGTGAGAGGGTGCAGGCCAGGCTGAGGGATGCCACCAGTGCATGTTCGGGGCCAGGAGGGACCTGGGAGGGGTCCAGGGCGTGTCTGTCCCATCTACTCAGTCCCAATCAGCCATACCCCAGCAGCAAGCTAACCTACCAGTTGGAGCATCTGCCCCCTGGTGGTCAGTGAATGTCATACTGAATGGCTGAATGGCCTTAGCATATCATTAACATATTACACTTTGGTTGAACAGCCTACCAGATGACCAGACATTTAGCATATTAGGCTTTTATTATATAGGATATGATTGTTGAGATCCTGGATTTAAACCTACCACGTTACTAGTTATTTTCTATCAGTTGCATGGGTGCTTTATTCTTTTTTCTTCTTTTCCTAACTTTGGGTTAATTAAATATTTTTATGATTCTATTTTATCTCTATTGTTCCTCTTTTTAAAAATTTTAGTAATTTTTCTAGAATTTACAATATACATCTTCAACTTGTCACAATATACCTTCAAGTAATTTTATACCTTTTCATCTATAGTATAAGAACCTTACAACACATATTCCACTTACTTTTTTGCCATCCTTTGTGTTATAATATCATCCATTTTACTTCTATATATGTCATAAACCTTATAATACATTGTTACTATTTTAGCTTTAGGCAGTCAGTTATCCTTAAAAGTGATTAAAAGTGAGAAAAAAGTCTTTTATTTGTACCTCTATTTTTACCTCTTCAAGCCCTGTTTATTTCTTAAATAGCTCCAAATTTCCATCTGGTATCATATGCATTCTTTCTGAAGAACTTCCTTGAACTTTTCTTGTGCCGTAGTTTTGTTGGCTTCATGCCTGTTCCCCGAGGCAGCTGGTCAGCTCCTGCATGTCTCTGCCACAGCAAGGACTTCTCTCTCTCTAGTTTCCCCGCTCCCAAACTTTCTTATGTGCACCTGCTAGCGATCCATGGACAAGAGTTTATGAGCAAGTATGTCTGGGATTCCTAGCTATTTCAAACCGACATATTAGTACATGCTGACCTTTATGAATTTATTAGAATTTTAGCTAATTTCCTCTTGCCCCTTTGTAAGGAGTCCTCCTTTTCTTCCACACTTGGTCAAAGATCAAACACTCTTTATGTCCCTCTTGGAGGGGCTTGTCACTCTTTGGAATTTAGTTTACTTGGTTGCTTTGCACCTCAGCTCTCTGATGGGCTCAAGGAAAGTTGTACATGTGCACACCTGCCAGCTTCTATTCACTGACAGTGGGAGCGACATGCTCTTGTGGTTTTCTATATCCTCTGCCTCTCCATCTGAGTGAACCTCCCCTTTCACCACTCAACAAAAACAAGTGCTAGCTGGTTTTGGATCTGAAATGGTTCAAATCATTTCAGAACTCCATTTTGCATGTTTTTTAGAATGGAACCTGCTTTGCCCTATATAATATCTTGTATTACCTTACCAGTAGTTGTTAATTACTCAGAAGAATGCGTCACCTAATAATTCCTTATGGAGTTTTGGATTTTGGAGATTTATTTATCATGACCCCAAAGGGTCTGTTTCTACATAGGCATTAAATTATTTTACAAAGGCAGTAACTGTGAAAGTACTGCAAGTTCCATGGTCAAGGTCGGGAGGTGTTTGGAGGTGATGGCATGCGATTGGATTAACCATTGTTGTGCTCAAATTCCTATTTACACTTCTTACTTGTTTTAATACCTATGAATTTATAATTAAGATTAATAGCCAGCTGATCTCTGGAACATATTTATCATTCCCTGTTCATATGAACTCAAGTGATTTACATACACATACTTGCTAAAAGTAAAATAAATTCATTTTAAAACAATAGCTACTTTTAATTTTTTTGAATCTAAACTGCATGCAAAAGTAAATTTCAGGATTCCCTTAAGATAAGTATATATTATTAAATAGTAATAAAGGACAGCCTCTGCATATTGAAAGCTGCCTTCTAGAAGTATGGAGTGTAAGGAATGTTAATGCCCATAAAATAATGTCACCTTCATTAATGCTGAGATGAAGTGTTGTGAGAAAATTGAACAATATATGTGGATTAATATTAAAAGATATTGAGTTTTTTTCATGTAATGCAAAAAAATAATGTTAGCCCTTAAAAGTGCGAATCAGATTGAACCATAGGAGCAGTGAGTGATGAAGCAGTTTGCCAAGCAAAGCACCCAGAGAATGCTGTTCACACCACACCACCTGATCAGTGTGCATTTAAGGCATCATTTAAGGAAAATATATCCATTCTTCATGTATGGATCTTCATTATTTTACGTTCTAGAATTGTCCACTATGAAAAAAATTAATGTCATTAAGAAATTAACACTTGATTTAAATCCATTTCTAAGAACACAAGAAAATTGACAGTTAATTATGAAGTTACAGGCTATACCAATTAGGTCTTCTTGCAGTTGGAGGAGTTTAACATTTGAATTAAAGTAATTCAAGAACTATTTAGTTGCCTGGCACAGACCACTTACTTCAGCAGCTGTCATAGCACAGTCTCTGCTCTCAAGCAGCTTCCAGTCTGGTGAGGGGAGTAGGAAAACTCAGCACAAAGGCAAGAGCATAGAGCCACCTGTGTAAAAGCTCCAAGAGGCATGCACAGGATTCCAAAGGACCAGGGGTCTCCCATGCAGCCAAGGGGAAGAAAACAGGAGGATGGGGCTCATGGCAGGAGGGCAGGGTTGAAGGAAGAAGATAGAAAAGAATTCTCCCTTCTCAGCTCCATGGTACAGTTCCTAAGATTATAGCCTCAAAACTATGTTCTTAAAGAGAAGGAGAAACTTCTCTTTAAGAACATAAAATTCAATATGCAACTCACATCTCCCCAGCCCTCATTTCTCCCATCAGCAATTACCTTTCTATATAGTTGTTTGTATGAATGCACTTTAAAACTATGCTACTTTAGAATAATTATTATTTTCTTTTGTGTCTTTGTTTTAGATTATTTTTAGGATTTCAAAACATTTTTACGAGGAGATTTTTGTACTTTGTGTGAAAAAGCATAACTTTTCCAAATCTGTAGCCACAGATAGCCCTGTCACCTAACTACAAAGTGCTTTGGTCAAACCAGAATTCAAGGCCAAGTAGAAAGCTGAAGCCTGAGCTGAGAGCCAAGATAGAGCAAGAAGCCTTTAACATAGGTGATCACGGCTATAACCCTCTTTGAATGTGCTCACGTATTTAGATTATGTGCTATGTGTTGCTTGTTTATTTATTTTTTAATATCTCCATTAGTTTACCATTCTAAAAATAATATAACAAGTTATGTATTTCTAAGTAGGAGGTATGTCAGAGCTAGGCCCTGTCCAGAGTTCTTACTAGCTTGGTTGACCTAAAGATGATTTGACTTTTAGATGTTGGGCACACAGTGCAATATACAGATCTTGTATCACAGAAATATATATTTGAAACCTATATGATCCTAGTAATCAATGTCATCCCAATAAATTTAATAAAAGTGACTTTTTCCTCTCTAAAAAAATAAAGACATAGGGTGGTTAAGTGGATAAAAAAACAAGACCCATACATTAAAAAAGATACAACCAAAGGCATGAAAGCATGCCAGGAAAAAAAGTTCACTAACTCCACCCAGAATGGCCAGAAATTTCAGCATAAATAATTCTGAGAGTGAACGTGTTTAAACTAGGTAAAGGTATCTGTGGCTTTCAAGAACTTTCTATTGGATAAAATACCTAAAGCCAAAAGAAAGTTAAAAGCATCATGGGATGCTTCTTATTTCTGTTCTCTCCAGAACAGAAGCAATATTGAGCAGCAATCAGAATTATGTAAAATCCAAAACTTTGGGTAATAAATGACCACCTCATTAAGATTCCTCTCTGGAAATGAAAGAGGTGGGGTCTAAGTCCAAAAACTTTTCTATAAATTTTGGAGCTGTAAGTCTGAAGTCAAAAGACATAAATCTTACCAAACAAGTTTCTTTTCTCCAAGTTTTTAGTTTCTTTCCTATCCCAGTTATAAGCAAAATAATAATAACAATAACTATTATTATTAATCATGCCAGAAGAAAGAATGATTAGTTCAAGCTGATCTTGGCTAAAATTAAAGGAGAAGCATATCTACGTAAAATTCATCCTATATAATAAAGAGGTGATATGCAAATTAACCCAATGCCCTCACAAGATGGCTGCCTATGACCAGGTTGGCAGGGGGATTAGTGAGGGACGACCAAACGACTGAACAGCAGGCTGCATGGGGTGACCAGGCTGACAGAGGGGGACAGTTGGGGGCGACCAGGCCAGAAGGGGTGGCAGTAAGGGGTGACCAGGCTGTTGGGGGGGGGGGGGGTAATTAGGAGCGACCAGGCCGGCAGGGAGGGGACAGTTGGTGGTAACCTGGCCAGCAGCGGGAGGCAGTTAGGCGTGACCAAGCCGGCACGTAGAGGCAGTGAGGGGCAATCAGGCTAGCAGGGGAGGCAGTAAGGGGTAACCAGGCAGGCAGGCAGGTGAGTGATTAGGAGCCAGCAGTCCAGGATTGTGAGAGGGATGTCCAACTGCCAATTTAGGCCCACCCCCATGCATGAATTTTGTGCACTGGGCCTCTAGTATAATAATAATCTGTTTCCATTTTTATGGAATGGAATAGAATAGAATAAGATCATGCAGCTGAGAATTTTGGAATAATTATTTCTAGTAGAGTCATTGTCTAGGTCTTACCTGTACATGAATGAAGGCCTATTTCCTTAAGAATAGCTAACCATGCCTCCCAACTTAACTGGGTACAGTCCCAGTTCATGCCCCTTTTATTCTCAAAATATGGCTTGGATGTAAACATAAAACCACAGGTCATCCTATTAATGAGCCACTCCTCTCAAGATAGCTCCTCCCTAGAGGGGAAACTGCTAGCTAATTATATCCATAGATAGTATTAAATACCATTTAAAAGTAAATGTCATATATTTTATAGTCCCATTAAAAGAACTGAAGTAAAAGAAGCACAATATAAGTAAAGGTATAATGATTCACACCCATTTGTTTTTCTTCAAATTGAAGTGCCTGGCACCAGCGAGTTTGTCTCAGTGGCTAGATCATCAGCCCTCGGTCTGAAGGGTCCAGGATTTGATTCTAAGGGCACATACCTGAGTTGCAGGCTCCATCCCAGGCCCCAGGTCAGGAGGTGTGTGTGGGAGGCAACCAATCGATTTGTCTCTCACACATACATGTTTCTCTCTCTGTGTCTCTCCCTCTCCCTTCCACTCTCTCTAAAAATCAGTGGAAAAATATCCTTGGATGAGGATTAACAATAAACAAACAAACAAATAAATAAATAAATAAACAACTTGAAGTGCCTGTGAAACTGAAAATTCTGGTAAGAAATAAAGGGAAGAAAAAAGATAAGACATGCAAATGAGACAACTCTTAATAGCGGTGAGAGGACAAGGAGAAGCGCTGCTATCACTGACCAGAGCAGACCGAAATGCTCAGCATTCCTGCCCCAGAATGACACAGAACTCTTCTGAGCAAATAATTTCATAAGGAAAAAGGAACCTTATTCCAGATGACAGACTTGCTCTTCTCAATGAGGGTGTGCTCCTATGGAACTGTGTCTGTACTTGGTAACTTTTATTAGTACACCAAGTCCAGTAAGTCATGTTGTACCAAGAAGCAATCTTGTTGGAAGAGCAGCATTAACCTCCAGATTTGGGTCTACAGTAATAAACAATGTAGCAAGGTCTCTTGGGTAAAGTTTTAAGTGCAGTTAGAGCTAATTAAAAAAGACAGGCTTGTCAGCACCTGAACAAGTGGAAAAAGAGAGGCAGTGAGTTGGCTTTTGATTTTGAGCTGCACCCAAGTTAAAGCTCAATACAATTGTTTTTTTCAGAAGTGTGTGTGTGGCGGGGAGAAGGGAGCAGGGAGGGAAGAGGTATAAGCATGGGGTGAGAGGGTTTGTAATCAAACATACCAGATCAGTTTTGGAATAAAAGTGAAAGGCATTCTTAGTTGCTTTCAGATTCTCTAAAAATAGCTACATGTCTCAGCCAAAGCTAATATAGACAGGATTTCCATGGAAACCCTCTGGGCTAGAAGGGGTGGGTATTATTTTTTCACCAGCTATTGGTTGAATAACTGTTGCCCATTAGCACATCATTCTTCTTCGTAATGTGGGACTGTTTCTATTGTCAAAACGGATGAACAAAACCCTAAAGGCAACTGCTTATCTGGAATCCTTATCTAAAGGGGAAAAGATTACAGCAATGACTGTACTTAAGGACATTTTTCACAAGGAAAGCTTAACAGAAAAAAAAAAAAAAAGGAACATGGTCCACCTTGCTTCACCTACTATGCTCATGCTTTTAGTTTCTGTAACTAGTTTCTAATTCCTAGTTTGAGTCATGGTCATGGCTACATTTGATTATATTATTTCTCCCATATATTTATCTGTGATCATAGCCACCCTCCTATGCATTTTTTTTTTCATTTGAGGGGTGAGGGTGGGGGATGCCTTTTTGTAGTGTGTTTGTCAATTCTGAGGAACTAAGAATTAAAGGACATAAGGTAAGCCTTGACTGAATTTGTGAAGTTAGTCCTTGGTAGCCTCATTTTCTTCATTTTAGATGGAAGGTATAAATATCAAAAAATAGTAAAAGCCAAGAAAAATCAATTTATTGGTCTTTTTTCTCTTGGGATTATAACACCTTTGGGAAAAGAACTTTGACAAAATAGCTAGCTGTAAACCATTTTAAAGATTTCAGAATAAGGGAAACAAATATATTTTTTTAATTACATAAAGCAAGGATACAGTAAAATTATAAAGGTATTTTCCACATAAGTCTCAAAAGATAAAAGTAGATAATTTAATTAGTAATTGATAGTCTTATTTTTTAAATTCTATAGCTTCTTTGATTTTATTCATTTTTTCTTGAGTCTTTTTGCTAATATATATTTTTCAAAGCCACATATAAATAATAATTAACATATACATATCATTATTAATAGCCTACTAAAACATGTCCATATTTATCAGATTTAATCTATCACAAATATGAACATAAAAGGTTATAAAGTCATAATTTTTCATAATTCTTCCAGTTTTATTAAACAATACACATATTCTTCACATGTCATTTCATTTCCTTGTTGGGTTGACCTATAATTCTAAAAGATGTTTTTACAGTTACTGCAATGTATATATTTTCTTGTTTAGTATTTATATCTTTAGATAAGGATTGGGGAGGAGATGCAATAACTGAAAATATTTCAGCTCACTATCCCCAAATATATGATGAAGTTACATTTTAGGATATTTTTATCTCCAATAGCAGTAGTAGCAATTGGAAACAAGTCTTTGATCATCAGAAGTCACCAAGATTCCTAGATTGTATCTGGAGGTGTCCAAGGCCGCTGAGGAGGTCTGGCTTTCCTTCTCTGTCACAATGCCAAGAGGCCCATGCAGAGGAATTTGTGGGTCCCATAAACACCCCTCTTCGTCAGAGAGCTGCAGTTGGCATGTCCAAGAACCATTTTCCTTCTTCCCCGCCTTACTTACAGGATATATTCACTATTAGTCAGAGAGAACCCCTTTAGAGAGTCCTAGTCAATCAAAACTATCTGCTGTCATTCTATATATGATGAATTCATAAAATCACATTAAATATTTGAGGCAGGGAGAAATGAAGGCTAGAGTATCACAATCTGGAAAATATGCTGAGGTATTTGTGTTGTTTTGTTTTTGTAACTTGACAAATTTAAAAGTATTAATGTATGATTTTAATTTTGTGAGAAAGCATAGGGAGGTGAGAAGGAGAAATACAATGTGAAAAGCATAGGCCTAATTTTGAAACACAGCTTTGTCACTAACCAGCTGGGTGACCTGAGGATTTTTTTTTTTTTTGATGCCTTTAATTTGGACCCTCCACATCTTTTGACTGAAGACAACACATTGAATGAAATGATACAGGGTGGGGCAAAGGTGTGTTTACAGTTGTGAGTACAGGAAACACAGAGTTTATTCTGGTATTATTGTATATTAATTGTATTATTTTTCATACAAACAACTATAAACTTTTTTTGCCCACCCTGTACTGATCAATTATCATTTTAATCAGACATTAGCTTTCACAAGGGGTCAAGCAAAGCTTGACATTGCAGGATTTTGAAAACATCAGGAACAAAAGGCAGTATAATATGGCCAAAAATATGATACTTAAAAAGCTAATGTAGATTGAGGTCCAAATTTAGGAAGTTTTCCCCAGGCTCTAGAATAAACACAACCTATTCAAATAAGAAGAGGATGGCACTGTGTTGTGATTAAATGAGTAACTAATACTATGAGTTGTCTGCCACTGTTTGAATAAGTTAGATTCACTGCTGTGTCTCAAGAATCACTTAAGTATATTATGTTCATCCATTTACTTCAATTTTCTTTTTATGCTTTCTGCTATTATTGTCATTTGAATCTGATTTAAACATTTAATCTCATCTTCCCAAGGTATAAAGCTAATTGAATAGTACTGAACCATTTTAGCATTGCTTATACTAAACACACACACACACACACACACACACACTCGTACACAATTCTATATAATAAAAGCCTAATATGCAAATCGACTGAGCAGTGGAACAACCGGTCGCTAAAACACACACTGACCAACCACCAGGGGTCAGATGCTCAATGCAGGAGCTGCCCCCTGGTGGTCAGTGCGCTCCCACAGGGGGAGCACTGCTCAGCCAGAAGCCTGGCTCACAGCTGGCAAGCCCAGCAGAGGTAACAGGAGCCTCTCCTGCCTCCACTACTGGCGCGCAGTAAGGAGCGAGGGCCCTGTACTGCGAGAGGAATGTCTGACTGCTGGCTTAGGATGATCCCTGGGGTCCTAAGCTGGAAGCTGAACATCTCCCGAGGGGTCCCGGACTGCGAGAGGGCGCAGGCAGGGCTGAGGGACCCCTCACCCTCCAGTGCACAAATCTCATGCACCAGGCCTCTAGTTATATTAAGATATTATCCAGAATCATATCTGTTTTTATATAATAACTAGAGGCCTGGTGCACGAATTCATGCACATTGAAGGAAATTAATTAGAAGGTGGCACCTGGGGTGGCACCGGAGCTTGAAACATGTCTGCAGTGTGAGTGGGGTCCCTCTGGCAGGTGAGATCCCTCGGCCAGGCCTGAGTAGATTGGGCCAAAACCAGCAGTCCAACATCCCCTGAGGGGTCCCGTTGTACGAGATGGCACTCTGCAAAGTTGCTGTCACTCCACAGCTCCTGTGTTGAGCATCTGCCCCACTGGTGGTCAGTGTGCATCACAGCTACTGGCCAGTCTCTTAGCCTTTTATATATAGAGATAATAAACTAGTTTCAGAGATGGTAGACTTTAGTTACCAGTGAGCAATGTAATATATTACATATTACAAACATAATAAGTCTCCTTTAAATAAAGATAGATCTTCTTATTTATTTTTCTGGAAAAGTGTTAGTGCCCTAGGCCCTAGAAGTGTCACTTCCACAGTACATTGAACAATATTAAAAAACCTTACATTAATTATTTTTTAAACAGGCCTAATAGCCCCACAAGTAGGATGTGTTAGCCTCAAGGGGATGAGTTATTTATTATAAATACTATCCATGTAGACATTTGAAAGAAACAGTGTGGGAGTTTAAATTACAGGTCCAAGAACCTATTTTTCATCTTTCTCCCACACATCCTCATCCCCTATCATATTCTTCCCCAGAAGTTTTTAAATAAAGTCCTTCCTTTAAATAAATGCAGGAAGTGTCAATAATAAGTCATGCTTGGTGCAGTTTATTATCTTGATAAGATTCTTCTTATCTTTACTTAATGCTTAAACTATAAATTCTTATAATTCTAATATTTTAGTAGCAGAATAAATTATGTTATCCAAAGCAAGGTGTTCATTTCAATTCTGAGACTTCTATTATAATTTCTAACAAAAAGGCATCCTCCAGCTAGTGTATTTTCTCAGTTCCATAGTTAAGGTTTGGCAAAGTAAGGAGAGAGAAAGCCTAAAGAGGAGAAAGATGTATGGAGGAACATTTTCAATGTTTTATGTTTCCAACTAGTCTCTTGAGGGGTAATCATGGGCTGTTATGAAAAGAACAAAACATTTGGGAAGAAAAAAAAGAATCCTGACCTGAGTTCTGGCTCTACTGTCTCCTTGTCTTGTATCCATGGAAAAGTCACTTATCTCTGTGCACTTTAGTGTCCATCTTATTATATAATGCTAATGAATACAAGAGTGCAGATCAAGAGCTTGCTTTTGTAAAATGATTCTGTAAACTCTAATTTACTGTACAACTGAAAGATCTTATGATCGTTATTTTGATAATAGTTACCTAGAAAAGGAAAGGAAGATCTAAGTAAGCCAAGTCACTAGAAAGGCTGTATTTGCCAAGGTCATGCTCAGAACACCAAGCAAATGTGAATATATGACTTCTAATCATGAGGAAACACCCTGCTAGGTTAATTAGAAAGTTTTTCCAAATTAAAAATTGCACTCATTTTAAATGACAAAAATAAAAACAAAAGAATCGCATGAAACTTTACAGAATATATTCCTCTAATTAGAAATTGGTGTTTGGTATCAGGTAAGATGGAAAAAATATAAACTTATTCAATGCAACAAATAAATATTAAGCATCTAGTATGTGCCAGCTACTATACTAGTTGCTAAGGATACTGTGTTAAGCAAAGCAACCACAATTCCTCATCTCTTAGAGTTTATATTTTAGTTGAGGAAGGGAGGGAAAGGCAGACAATCAATCGACAAATAAGAAGAATATCAGGTCAAGATAAGGGCTATGCAGAGAAATAAATTATAGCAATGATTTGTGTCCACTTTACACTAAGTCAGTGGTCGGCAAACTGGAGCCACATGCAGCTCTGTGTCCTCTTGAGTGTGGCTCTTCCACAAAATACCACAGCCTGGGCGAGTCTATTTTGAAGAAGTGGTGTTAGAAGAAGTTTAACTTTAAAAAACTTGGCTCTCAAAAGAAATTTCAATCGTTGTACTGTTGATATTTGGCTCTGTTGACTAATGAGTTTGCCGACCACTGCACTAAGTGATCAGGAAAAGTGTTTTTGGTGTTTGTTTTTTTTTTAAATGATGAGGTGATACTTAAGCTGAAGTCTCAGTGGCCAAAAATAAACCAACCCTGTGAAAACTGGGGTATGAGTGTTTCTTGAAGAAGGACCAGTAAATACAAAATAATGGCCCTAAAATGGAAGGAGCTATAGATGCTTGGAAGTGAGTTTGACTAGAGTGTACTGATCAAAGTAGAAGTGTGGACTAAGATAAGGAGAGATAGGCAGAAGATTGCTTATATCTACCTTCCTATACCACAAGTAAGGAGTTCAGATTGCATAGTATATATTGTGTTGTGTTGAATTTGATTGTATGATGAGTCACCACTGAGAAATTTAAGCAGAGAATGACTTGATCTCATTAGCATATATAAAACATAATGTTATCTACTCTATGGAGATTAGACTATAAGAGGCGAAAGTGGAAGCTGAAAATCTCATTAGGAGATTATGGAATTGTTAAACAAGAGATCATAGTGGCTTAAACTAGGATAGTAGTAATAAAGACATTTATTTATTCATTCATTTATTCAACAGTATTTGTTGATGGCCTATTATGTGCCAAATTCTGTTCTAGGCATTGGGCATGCAGCAAGGGTCAAAAGCACAGAAACTGCCCTCATGTAGTTTATATTTAATAGAAGATATAGACAATCAAGAGGACTAATGTGTGATCAAACTATTTTAGATAGGCTCGTCAGGGAAAACCTACAATATCAGAAATGAAATAGAGACTGTGGATATTATAAGAGAATAAAGAATTATTATAAATAATTCTATGCCCACAACTTTGATAAACTAGAAGTTACTCAATTCCTTGAAAGACACAATCTGCCATAACTCACCCAAGAAGAAATAGACAATTTGAATAGACCCATATCTATTAAAGAATTGAGTTAATAATTAATAACATTCCAAATAGAAAGCACCAAACACAGATGGATTCGTTGAATTCCAAACATTTCAGAAAGAAATTATACCAATTATCTACAACCTCTCTCACAGAATAGAAGCAGAAGGAATACTTCCTGATTTATGAGGCTAACATTACCCTAATCCCAAAACCAGACAAAGGTGTTACAAAAAATGAGAACTACAGATCAATATTTCGCATGAGTATAGAGGCAAACTTTCTCAACAAAATAGTATCACATTGAATCAAGTAATGAGTAAAAAAAATTATACCACAACCTAGTGGGATTAATCCCACGTATGCAAGTCTGCTTCAACATTTAAAAATCAATTAATGTGATCCTTCAGATCAACAGGCTAAAGGAGAAAAGTCACAAGATTGTATTAAAGAATGAAGAAAAAGCATTTGAAAAGACCCAACATACTTCCATGAAAGTGGATTAGTTATTACCGAGAGCTGGTGGGAGAGTAACTGTTAAAAGGAAAAGGACAATGACTGCTAAAAAACATATAGGGTTTTTTTAAGGTGTTAAAAAGCTTTAAAATTGATTGTAGAGATGCTTGGACAACTCTGAACATACTAAAAACCACTCAATAATACACCTGAAATGAGCAAATGTATGGTATTTAAATTATATCTTATGTTACAAAAAAAATAAATAAAAGGAGAGAAGTCGATCAGCAAAGCAGAGGGCAGTAGACCTGAAGAGAAATTAGAGAAATACATTTTCACAGGATCTTAGAAGAGCGGGTTTCTAGAAAGAGGGAATGGTAAACTAGAGTGGATGGAGAAGAGAAATGGAGGTGAGGAAGGAAGATAACTTCTTATAGCTTCTTTTAAGAAATTTGGCTTAGAAAGTGAGTAAAGAGATGGGACAGGAACTAGGTTAAGGTAGGGTGACTTTCATGTTTTTACTTGTTTTTGTTTGGTTGGTTGGTTTGTCTTTATTTTCCTTCTGTTTTTTAGAGCATCTTTGTTCTTTGATATGATTGTCCTAGTACAGAAGGAGAAATTGATGCTGTAAGAGGGAGATAATTACCAGAATAAAGCCTCTGGGAGAAGATGGAATCCATAGCCTACTTAGAAAAGGGATCAACCTTGAATAGAAGCTGGGACCCTTTATGCAACAAAATTGGAAGGGAGACAGATAGAATGGGTACAAATGAGTGACTTTAGTTATATCAATCCAGTTCATGAGGTTTGTGTGCTTCTTTATAGCTGCCTTACTTATAAAAACGTGTGTGTGTGTGTGAAATTTCAGTTGTAAAACCCAACTTTTGGTTGCCTTTCATCATGTTCCAATATAGGACTATGCTACATGGTTTACATTTACACATATTTCACTGTCCACTTCACTGTTGGAGCTATGTATTGGGAATTTAGCCAACAATTCTTGCAGCGGAGAAGGAGAGGAAAGCATTTCATCATCTGGAAGAGAATCACTCCCCAAATAGCTGGTCTCCCTATCCCTGGCCCTAGCTAGGAACTCCCCAACACGCCTCTTCCCTGAATACTTTTCCTATTTCTATTCATGCAGTGTTCAGAAAAAGATGAGCTACCAGTAAAAGAGCAGAACAGAGTAACAAAATTTAAAAATACAACAGAAATATTATGGCATGCCACCACCATGGGTAGAGAACAAATACATATATTTGTTCAAAACATCTCTTCAAAACTAATTTCGGATTTTTAAAAGTTAGATAAAATCAATGATATAAAGTTTAATGTTATACACATAATAAAAATGCAGCCTTTCATATAGCAGTTGTGTTCTGGGTTGTTTGATAGAATTAGAAAGTACTAAATAAAACTAAACATAATCAAATGCAACAATCATAGATATATCACAAACTGTAAAATCTATCTTTATTTTTTAATCCTTAGAATCATCTGGGGAGCTTTTGAAAGAAAATACCAATGCCCAAATTTCACCTCGGATCAGTTAAATCAGAATCTCTGGATGGAGATCTAAGCATTGTTTTTTTTGTGTGTTTTTTAAAGTTCTCTAGGTGATTCCATGTGCAGTCAGAGTTGAGAACCTTGGGCTGATTATTGAAGATTTCTTGTGGAAATGCACGGTACTATTCCATGAACTGGTATTCTGACCATTGCAATCTGCCTACTACTGAAATATGGAAGGAAAGCAAACCTAAAATTCAATCCTACACCTTCAGAAATGTCCAATTTCATCGATTTGATTAGCTTTTTCTTTATTTGTTTCTAGATGGGAAAAATAGAACTAAAAGTTCAACAGACTTAGGAAATGCAAAGGATTCAACAGTTGCTAATTCAATTGAAGTGGGAAGTCAGCCAATTTGTTTAAGAACTATTTTTAGGCACTGTGCTGACAGGTGAACCTTCTATCACACCCTTCTGGAGTAGATATGACTTTTAAAACCACATTCAGTAAAAGAAAAGAAATCCTATAAATCTCTAAACAGAGGCAACAACATAGAGGCCTTCTCAATACCATCTCAAGCAACAGGTTGAGAAAGATTAAATGGGAGATAATGGTTTAAAAATGGATTTTAATGCCTCATTTGGTTGAAATTTCTTTTTAAAATAAATAAACTTAAGAAAATGTTGGTAGCTATTTAGGTGAAATAATTCTATCATCAATAGTCCAAAAATAGAGAGAAAAGAGGTGAAGGACAGATAGGGCTAGTTCCCCAGGTGACTGGTAGTTATTACCTCCAAAGGCATTGGGAAACTCTAACCTACTCTTTTGCTTTTATATTAAAGATAATAAAGCATCAGTAGATGATTGTGAGAATTTTTTGTGATGACTTGATGTCTAAGGAAGAAGAATGACAAGTAGATTTATTTCAGGGGTTTGAAAGGAATGAAATATGAAGAAACTAAATATTAGAATCTTTATTTTTTAAACATATTATATTGATTTTTTACATAGAGGAAGTGAGAGAGATAGAGAGTTATTTTGAAACATCGATGAGAGAGGAACAGCGATCAGCTGCCTCCTGCACGCCCCCTACTGGGGATGTGCCCGCAACCCAGGTACATGCCCTTGACTGGAATCGAACCTGGGACCTTTCAGTCCGCAGGCTGACGCTCTACCCACTGAGCCAAACCGGTTTCGACAATATTAGAATCTTTAAAAAAAATACAACATAAACACAAAATATGATCTGCAGAACAATCAGTTTTGTTTTAAAGACTGTGTGACGACCTGAACTATTTTAAAATTAAGAGCATTCAGTATGAAATCAATAATTATTTCAAGGAGAAAGGAACCATTATTCATAAATGTGGGTCATTTTCCACACTTTTAGGGTACCTATTGCATGTGGATTTAGGTATTACAATTCTTGCCTGTTACTGAGATTCATTTAGTACTAACGTGAATATCATAGAAAAAACTGAACAAATGAAAACACATACTTTAGGACTCTTTGTGCATACTGTCATAAAATACTAATATTCACTCATAAAGAAGGTTTGTGCTTATATTTATCAATATTATATTTTGATATAAGAATTTGAGAAAGTAGATTTTATGTTAAAATGTTCTTACTACACTAAAAAATATCTTCAAAATAAATGTACAACTACTGAAAATATTTCTTCATTTACTTATCCACAAATTTTTATTGTTTACTAATGTGGCGAACATTGTATCAGTAATTCATATATATAAATAAATATGAAATCTTGTTGGCCTTCACCAAACCCTCAGTCTAGAAGTAGGAGGCTGTAGGGAGATTATAAACAAAGAAAGCAATACATCAGATGTACTGAAAGAGGTTCTTGCACACCTAGAGGAAGAGCAGGTAAAGGGTGGGCAGCCTTCCTGGAAAGGTGAGCAGGAGATGAAAGAGAAAAGCTTTGCTGTAATGCATGCTGGTTTATGTGTGGCCAGGAAGGAGAGTTTAAAGGGGGGGGTGCATGAGGGGAGGGAAGATAATGACAAGAGCCCATCTCGAAAGATGAGTAGGCATTCAAGGCTCAGGTAAGATGGGCATGTATTCATTTACTCTAACTCAAGAAAATAGCATTATATACTTTCAATTAAATTAAACTTACTTTTTTAACTCAAAAGATTGATAGGAAACCAAATTAATTTTTAGTAATTTAAAAATGGCTGCTGATGGTAATGAGATTAATACATAGGACTATCTTTGCAGACTTCATTAAAATGTGACTTCTGTGATTTTGATAACAGAATTATTTAATAGCTCCTGAGAGTTGGGAAGCTGGGCAGATAGGTACAAGGGAATAGAGGGTGGGATCTGTGCACAGGGAATTTAGAGATAGGGAACAAAGACTTTGAGAATCCCTGAACTACTGTTTGCAAAACGTGTGTGTGTGTGTGTGTGTGTGTGTGTGTGTTCTGGGGATGTAGTCTATAGTTTCAACAAATTCTCAAATTATTTATAACTCCAAAAACATTAAAATATTTTGCCTTAGGTTACAAACTTATTTTACCTATCTTAAGGTAGACTTATCTAATTCAGTACCCTTATATTGTGAATTTGTGAAAAATCTTCCACTATGAAATTTGACCCTAATTTAGTTCTTGAGATATTTTATCTCTGATACACTTACATTTTTAAAAATTCTGTATACATTTTAGAGTAGTCACCACAGAAAATATACTGTTATAAAAGACTACACACAAAATCACATTGTAGGCTGGAACTTGTAACCAACCATTGCAGTTTACTTGTTACAAAGTGCAATGAGGAAAGTCTTAAGACTAATTTTTTAAAAATACATTTTTATTGATTTCAGAGAAGAAGGGAGAGGGAGCAAGAGAAGCATCAATGATGAGAGAGAATCATTGATCGGCTACCTCCTGCACGCCCCCTACTGGGGATCGAGCCTGCAACCCAGGCATGTGCCCTTGACCACAGTCGAACCCAGGACCTTTCAGTCCGCAGACTGACGCTCTATCCACTGAGCCAAACCGGCTAGGGCAAGGCTAATTTTTAAAAAGGATAATGATTTTCAAATTTTAGAAGCTGGACAATAATTAATAACATTTGTGCATAGTTCGTTGTAAATTGTTAAGTGATTTTATATAATAAGTAGTAAAATTTCTTTTTTATTTTAGTAAAATAAATAGGCTTCATAGAAGTGAAAATTCATAACCTATTAATAGTTGCTTGTTGGATAAGAAGGCATTATTTCTTTTAAAACAGACTTCCTTGAACTGCAGCATTTAGAAAAAAAATAGCAGTGCATCCCCTCCTCCGGCTCCCCGAGTAAAAACACTGAGAAATTTGTAGGAGAGTGTTTTCCTAAGAACTCTGAAGCTACCAAAAAAGTTGTTATTAATGAAAAGATAGTATTTGCACACCCACCCACCACACCTGAATTGTGATGGTTACTTTAAGGTTATCAAACAGAAAGGTTAAAAATTGAACTAAATTGCCAAGGATTTTATGTCAGTTTCACAGGTAACCTAGATTGTAGCTTGTCAATGTGCACTTTAAAATATACACAATATTGAATATATCAATAAGCCAAAGTAATGTATAGAAACTATTCACTAGTCTTAATATTTTTATATTTCAAATTGATATCTGAAAATTGTGTTTTTTTAAAGAAAAACCACCTTTTTCTATTTCTCTAATAATATTTGGTAAAAATCAATACCAAACTTGGTAAAATGCATATGGAAATACAAAGAACCAAGAATAGCTGAGGTCTTCTGATGGATTTGCATTACAAAATACAAGTCCTATTATAGAACAATAGCATTTAAGATGGTGAAGTATTGGTTTGAGGAAGAACAGCAATAAATCAATGGAACAGAATAGAGTGTCCACACACATACAGATCCCCTGATTTATAACAAAGGCGACACTGTTGTGCAGTGGAAAAAGATTTTTTTTTTCTTAGCCGGAGCTGCAAAGTCAATTGGATAGCATTGGGGCCGGGGAGGAATCTTGACCCCTTTTCACAATGCACACAAAAATCAATTCTAGATGACTTGCAAATCTAAGTGTAAAGGTTAAGGGGAAAAAGAGAGTTGGCAAACTTTTCTTAAAGACACAGAAAGTAAATATTTTAAGCTTTGCAGACCATACAGTCTCCTGTTGCAACTATTCAATTCTCTGCCATTGTAGCAAAAGCAATCATAGATGACATGTATGTAAATGAGCCTGTCTATGCTCCAATAAAACTTTATTTACAAAAACAGATGGTAGGCTGGATTTGGCCTTTAGGCCAAAGTTTTCCAACCCTGTTCTAGAACATCTTTCTCACCTTGGAGTGTACAAAGATTTTTTTAAACTGAATACAAAAAGTGTTAACCAAAAATTTAAACATTTGATAAATTAGACTACATTAAAATATTTCAATCTATTCATCAAAAACACTGTTGAGATTGTGAAAAGGTAACCCAGAAAGTAGATGAAAATATTCAAAATACCTATGTACATCTCAATTAATTTTCACAAACTGAACAAACATAGGAAGAAACAGAATATTACTGATCCCCCTGGAACCTTCTGAATTCATATTCAGAATACACACACACACCTTACAGATATTTTTTTAATAAAGATAACCCAATAGAAAAAAATGAAAAGAAATTCTTGATTGAAAGTTCTACAAAAGGAACTCCACAATAGATAATATCCAATTGGCCAATAAATATAAGAAAGTTTCTCAGCCTCATTAGTTATCATGGAAATAAAGCTTCAGTAACATACTACTACGTATACACAAATGAAAAAGGGAGGAGAGGGGACAATTCTAAGTATCACTGGGATGTAGAACAAATGGAATTCTCATATTCTGCCAGTGAAAATGTAAATAGATATAATGTCTTTGGAAAACTGTAATGGCTACTTGTGGTGGTTATAGGTATATCCTATAACCCAACAATTCTGTTTTTGGTATAAAATCAACACAAGCATGTCCATATGTTCACTAAAAGACATGTACCTAAATATCCATAGAGGCATGATCCATAATAGTCACAATCCACATCAACAGAAGAACATAAATAACATGGGGCATACTCACACTATAAATACTATACAGCCTTGAGAATGATCTGCAACTGCACACAAGGAAATACATTGTGGTATATTCACATAATATATATTCACACACAGAGCAATAAGAATAATCTTCAACTACATGCAATATGCATTATATGTATATTGCATCTGACTCCTTTCACTCAATATTTTTTGGTGAATCTCCCCAGATTCACCCACCAAAAAATATTGAGTGAAAGGAGCCCGATGCAAGCAAATGCAATAATGTGATTTTATTTGTATGAAGTCTAAAAACAAACAAAACTTATCAATGCTGTTAGAATTTAGGATTATGGTTACACTGAGGTGGAAGGACATAATAACTGGAAGGAAGAAAACATGTGGAAGGTTTCCCGTGGGGAGAGGGACAGTAATATTTCGTTTCTTAAACTAGGTATGGGTTTCCTAGGCTTGTTCAGTTTGTGAAAATTAATTGGGATGTACATTTAAGTACACTGTTCCATATACATTGTATTCTACTGTAGTTTACTGTATGGGGGCTTAAGTCATTGAAAAAAATTAGGTTAACATCAGAGTATATGAGGGTAATGCTCCTTGGTTCCCTGTCCCCTTATCTGCTTCATTTAAATTTTATTCTTCTTTTACTTCTAAATTTGTAAATTTGATGTTCCAAAAATAACCCATAATCCATATGCCGTACTGATTTAAATAAATTATTGAATAAGTTAATAAATGGGAGAGAAGAGAGAAATCTCCCATGCAGAAGAATTCAAATAATTTATGTAGATATTCTGCCCTCAAGGAGGTAGACTACACCCTCCCCTTAAAGGTAGGCTGAACATAGCAGCTTCCTTCCGAAGAGTACAGTAGGCAAAGGAGAGAAGATTAACTTTACAGTGTAAAACCTGACAACACTACTTCAGCCAGGTGATCAAAGTCAACAGCATCATCTATAAGTCATATTGATAGTATGTACTCTTAATATATTGTGATAAGAATGATACTTTACCTCCATGATCTTTCTCCAAAACCCATAACTCTAATCATAACAAAAAAATCAGACAAACCCAAATGCAGGGACATTTCACAAAATAGCTTACCATGCACCCCTCAAAACTGTTAAGGTCACCCAAAACAAGGAAAGCCTAACAAAGTATCAAGGGAAGACTAAGGATATAATAACATCTAAATGTATTATAGTATCTTGGATGGGATACTGGAACAAAAAAAAAGAAAGAAAAGTTACTAGTAAAAACTAAGGAAATCTGAGTAAAGTATGGCAAATATACTTTATTATGATATATATAAATATATATTCTACTAATGTAAGATGTTAACAATAGGGGAAGTTTGGTGCAGAAAGTACTGGAACTCTCTGTACTATTTTTACAACTTTTCTGTAAATCTAAAATTATTCCAAAATAAAAAGTTTATTTTTAAAAAAACACCACATATAATAAGCTTAAACCAGGAAACATGACTTACGGAATCAAGTTATTCACAATAAGAAAATACAAGAGCAGGAAACAAAGACTAGTTTCATAACCCAAGAGCTAGTTATAATGCAATAATTATTCTTTGCTTTCTCTACAAGTGATTAAACTTTGTGAATGTGAATTGCTTTGTTTACTTTGACACATTAAGGTGGGAGCTTTATGCACTATAACTTACTAAGAGATATTTAAAGTTAAACTCTTTATATATGAAACTCCACACAGAACAGCTGAGTGATGAAATAGGGAATGTTTTTGTTAGTAATTACAGACCATTAAAAATTAATTTTCACTCCATTACATTCTTTCAACAAATATAATAGAAGCATCATAGAATGTTGGAACTGAAAGGGGCATTTAAAAGATTAGTTCAGTTCCTTAACTTTATATGAAATAACTGAGTTCCAGAGAATTTGGAACTTGCCAAGAATCGTAATAAATTGGTGGGAGAGCTGGAATTCATTTGTTGATTTGAACAAGCACTTACTGAGTATTTATTATGTTTCAAGCACTATGACAGGTGCTGGAGATATAAAAATGAGTAAGACTTCCTCTGGCCAGTGTGGCTTAGTTGCTTGGGTGTCACTAAAGGTTGCTGGTTTGATTCCCATTCAGGGCACATGCCCAGTTTGGGGGCTCAGTCCCTGGTAGGGGTCATATATAGTAGGCAGCCAATCAATGTTCTGCTCTCACATTGATATTTCTCTCTCTCTCTCCCTCTCCATTTCTCTCTCTCTAAAAGTCAATAAAAAAATCTTTTAAAAAGACGAGGAAGACTTTGTCCTTTAGGAGAAGAAGGCAGGGGCGGAGAGAGGCAGGCAAATGAATGGATGATCCAGTGCATGTATAAGTGAACCGGTAGACATGAGTATGGGGTACCATGAAATGAAGGAGCAGATCACCTGGCACAGCTAGGTGTCCCTTGAGCCTTTGTAGGATGGGCAGAATTTATGCAGGTGAAGTGACTGGGAATAGATATTCCAAGCAAAGCTGATCATATGAGCCAATGACAGAAGCAAGGTGAAATAATGTGTGATACAGGAAACTAGGCAGTCTGCTGTTACTGTACAATAGTGCAAGCAGGGAGCAGGGATAGTTAAAATGAAAATGCTAGAGTATGGAGAGCCCATTTCATGAGCTGTATCTTTATCCTGTAAGAAATGGAAAGTCATTGAAAGGTTCTGAATTTTAGCTAGGTCACTCAGATGACTTTGTGGAGGATAGAACTGAGAAGGACAAGACCAACTACTAGAAACTCTGTCAAAGAGGTTACTGCTGTCCTCAAGAGACATGTGGTAAAGGGCTGGTTTAGGAAGATGGTGTGGTGGTAAATATGGAGAGAAGGAGGTGTAAATATTTGAGAAAAATGACTGGTGATAATGGGATAGGGTGGGGTGAGTAGATGAAGGTGCTGGTCAAGGAGTCTTAAGCTGGGCCCTGTGTGTGTACTGCAGATCTTCAGAACTTCAGATCTCAAGAAGCATACATAAGCCCTGGATTCCATTTACACATTTGGCTACCTCCACACCAGGAAGTAGCTCTGTATACCAGTGGAGTATTTTGAGATAAGAATTCAAAAGAAAACAAACAACAACAACAAAAAACAACGGAACAAATTTCTTTGTTTTGGGATAAAAACAAATGATAAAAGGTAACTTCTTGCCCTATGTTAACATAATCAAGAGAGATCTTGGAGTTCTGGCCAGTGTTATTCAGTGGTTGGAGCATCAGCCCATACACAAAAGGGTTTCAGGTTTGATTCCCGGTCAAGGGTCCATACCTGGATTACAGGTTTGATACCTGGTCCCCATTGGGCATGTGCTGTAGGCAACCAATCGATGTGTCTCTTTCACATCGATGTTTCTCTCTCTCTCTCTCTCTCTCTCTCTCTCTCTCTCTCTCTCTCTCTCTCTCTCTCTCTCCCTGCCCCCCTTTCTATCTCTACAAATCAATGGAAAAAATATCCTCAGATTAATATTAACAACAACAGAGAGAGAGAGAGAGAGAGAGATCATGGAGGTGATTATTTGCAGTCAAGAGGATCTGCTTCCAAGCCCTTTCTCTTCATTTGTAAGCTACAGAGAGCTTGCTTTATATTTTACATCTACCTCAAAAGGGGCACCACCTTTTATCCCTGCCCTGATGCTCCACATGTTAGGCTTTGGTGACTGGATGATTTTACTGCCAATAAGAGAGAATATGGGAAAAGGATCAGGAGGAAAGATATTGAGTTTGGCTTTAAGCAAGCTAAATTTAAAATGCCTGTAGAATATTCAGTTAGAAACATTTAAAGGGCAGTGGGATGGATAATCAACTCTGAAACCCTAGGGAGACTTACCAATTTAAGAGTCATAGGTTGTGGTAATAAAAACTCATGTAAGTGATTGCTATTTCTCTGGGATAAAAGAAGAGCAGTACATGCCCTGGCCAGTTCTGCATAGTGAATAGAGTGTTGGCTGCAGCCTGAAAGGTCATGAGTTAAATTCCCAGTTAAAGGCATGTACCTGGGTTGCAGGCTCGATCCTCAGCCCTCGCTGGGGAGCATGTAGAAGGCAACACAGTCGATGTCTTTCTCTTACACTGATGTTTCTCTCCCTGTGTCTCCCTGTGTCTCTCCATCCCTTCCACTCTCTCTCTAATAATAATTTAAAAAAAGAGCTGTAGAAAGAATAGCAGACCGAAGATGCAAGTCATAAAATCACACACCTTTTGAATGGAAGAAAAGTGTTCAATTAAAAGTTCTATGAGATGGAAATCAAAGAGGAAAACTGGAAGAGATTTGTATCCCAGAGCATAGAAATTTAGATCGTTTTCAAGAGAGTCTGCTCCATGGCATAGCACAGTGGTCGGCAAACTGCGGCTCGCGAGCCACATGTGGCTCTTTAGCCCCTTGAGTGTGGCTCTTCCACAAAATACCACGTGCAGGCGTGCACGTACAGTGCCATTGAAACTTCGTGGCCCATGCATAGAAGTCGGTTTTCAGCTCTCAAAAGAAATTTCAATTGTACTGTTGATATTTGGCTCTGTTGACTAATGAGTTTGCCAACCACTGGCATAGCATATAGAAGAACCACTAAAAACAGTATCTCAAAATACTCATTAATTTGGCAATGAGGAGGTCATATGTGACTTTTTTGAGAGTGATGTCACTGGAGTGATTGTCTTTAATTGCAGTGAGGCGAGTTGATGAGCATGTAGGTGATGAGGAAGTGGAGATAGTCTTTAACAGTTGGATAAGATTGAGAGACGACAGCAAGAAAAAATCTAGAGACAGAGCCAAGGGAAACTCTTGTTGTTCTCTGTTTTATTTGGAATGAAATGCTTAGTATATTCATAGTCCACAAGGACAGATGCCAACTACCAAGACAGGTGTTGATGAGAGAGTCATGATGAGGCAGAGTTCTAGAGGAGGCAGGTGAGGCCAGGATGAAAGACACAGAGAAATGTGTGTGTGTGTGTGTGTGTGTGTGTGTGTGTGTGTGTGTGTGTGTGTGTGTGTGTCTGTCCCAGAGAAATGGTGGGGCAGTAGGGAGATGAAGATCATGCTTAAAGATTCTGACTTTTGGGAGCCAAAGAAGGGGGGTGGGCATATCTAATAGAGTCAACAATAAAACAAAAATTTCAAATGTGAAAAAAAGATTTTGAGTGGTATTTACTTATTTATTTATATTTACATTTTTTTCTGGTAGGAGGTAGAGTCATCTGCTGAGAATGAAGAAGTTAAGTAGAGTCTTAAAGCAGTGAGGGTTTGGATGAAGACGAAGGAGTGTAGGCAAGGGGATTACTTAAAAATAAGAAGATTAAACTGAAGCTGCTAAGAGTGGGAGACTTAATGTTTGACAGTAACAATCTGCAAGTTTGTATGGTTTTTTCAGTTGTGTTCAACTAACAGAATTTTTTCATGGTATTTATTAAGGAGCCCTTATTATATTCTGGGCATTATGCATTGCAAACATTACCTCAATTCCAGTAGGTATGTGCATTATCCCAATTTATAAGTTAAGTCACTTTAAGGTTGCACAGCTGGTGAAAAGGCAGGGCACAGTCTGTCCAACTCCAAAGTATATGTTGTTAGCCAATAGGCTATATTTCCTTTCAATGGGTTAGAGCTTTAAGAATTAATAAGACATTTTGCCTAGCCTGAGGGAATTTCTAATCCACAAAAGAAGATGTGTCAATAAATAATCACAAGCAAATGCAAGGGGTGGGAAGGTACAGAGAACAAAGAAGAGGCACCCATCCCTTTGACTGAGCTTTAAGGAAGTCTTCTTAGGGAGCTGACACCTGAGCCCTTAGCAGATCTGAGTCAGTATTCACCAGGTGAACAAGGAGTCACAAACATTCCAGACTCAGGAACTGTATGTGCAAAAGCAAGGAGGCATGTGAAGGCATGACATTTTTGCTCAGTGCACCTGGGACATAGAGTGACTGTTGGGTGAGGGATGTAAGAGTTAGACTAAATATGGAACCAGATATTAAGGACATTGTATCTATTGAGAACTTACTTTATCTGGTAACATGTAAGGTTTTAAAGAAGACAATAACATCAGATTTGAGTTTTAGAAGCATGGCCCTGCCAATAAAAAGCAGGACAGATTATACCACAAGGAAAGTAATAATTATCCTATCTGATAAAGAGGGAATATGCTAATTGACCATCACTCCATCACAAAGATGGCTGCACCCACAGCTGAGGCCAAGTTCCCATCAGGAGCCTTAAGGAGCAATCAGCAGGGACCTGAGGCTATGCCTTCCCCACCCCCCCCGTGGGGCTTGACAGGGGATCTCAGGCCATGCTCCCCACCTGGCAGGGCTTGACAGGGGGCCTCAAGGTGCACTTCCCGTCCTGGTGCTGGGCTAGGGGACCTCAGGCTGCTCCCCTGCCCCAGCGCCAGGCTGGGGGACCTCAGGTCTCACCCCTTGCCCCAGCACTGGGCCAGGGGACCTGAGGCTGCGCCCCCCTGCCTGGCTGGGCTTGACAGGAGACCTCAGGCTGTGCCCCCCACCCAGCGGAGCTTGACGGGGGACCTCAAGGTTCACCCCCAGTGCTGGGTCAGGGGAACTCAGGCCGCGCCCCCGCCCAGCGGGGTTTGATGGGGGACCTGAGACTGCACCCCCCCACCTGGTGGGTCTTGATGGGGGACCTCAGGCCATGTCCCCCACCCAGCAGGGCTTGACAGGGGATCTCAGGCCATGTCCCCCACCCAGCAGGCTTGACACAGGACCTCAAGGCATGCCCCCACCCCGGTCTGGGCTGGGGGACCTTAGGCCATGCCCCCCGTCCTAGCACCAGGCCAGGGGACCTGAGGCTACACCCCCTGCCCAGCAGGGCTTGACAAGGATGGGACTGGCTGTGTCTGGATCTAGCCCAATGGGGGTGGGGGGCGGCCAGGTCTGGGTCTCATGCGATTTTGAGGTGCATGTGGGTAGGCGGGGACTTGACTCTGGGTCCTGTGGTGAGCCCCAGACTCTGATAGGAAGAAGGTTTTCATATACATTTTACTAATTTTCTTTCATCTCTGACACTTCTATTATACAGAAAGGGCAAATAACAATATTAAATTATTTCCTCTAATTAATCCCCTTTTAATGTGCACGAATTCCATGCACCGGTCACTAGTTAAAATTATAAGTTGTCACTCTCGTTCAGGCACTATGTAAGTGATTTACACATGTTCAATGATTTGATCATCATAGAACCCCCATTAAGTGTAATTATTCCCATTTTACAGATGAGAAAGCTAAGACATTGATAGTTTAGGTAACTTGCCCAAGATCTCAAAGCCAAAAAGGGGCAGAGGCAGAATTTAAACATAGCAGATTGACTAAGGCAGGGATCTTGGTTGGGAGCCTATTGCAATGGCCTCAGATAAAGCTCCTGAGAGGACCAGACCTAAAGCAATAGCAATGGAGCTAAAGAAGAAAGAATCACTCCCAGGTTACTAGATCTGAACCCAATGTTCTTGACATGGGTTTTTGTGTGTACGTGTGTGTTTTTAGTTTTGCTTTTATATCTAAACATAGATCTCATAACATGGGTTGTGGTTTGAACAGTGTTCCCCCAAATTCACATCAAACCAGAATCTATGAATGTGATCTTATTTGAAAACAGGGTCTTTAGGTGTAATTAGTTTTTAAGATGAGGTCATACTCAGTTAGATTGGGCCCTAATACAATAACTGGTGTCCTTGTAAGAAGAGGAGAGGACACACAGAGAAGAATGTAAAAATGGGAACAGATAGAATGATGCCATATATAGACCAGGAAATGCCAAGGACTGCAAGGACCCAGAAGAAGCTAGAAAGAAGCAAGTAAGAATTTGTCCCAGACCCTTCAAAGTGAGCATAGCCCTGCTGACACCTTAATTGCAGACTTCTAGCTTTCAGACTGTGAGAGATTAAATTTCTGTTGTTTTAAGCCAAAATGTTTGTGATAATTTGTTACATCAGCCCCAGGAAACTAATACAGCTTTCTTTTCTCAAGTTTAAATTTCTATTCATGGTTATATTCTCATATATTTATAATTGCATACAAATAAGTGCATAGTTTTTGAAGGAAACCTCATTCATGATTGATGACCTCATGACACTGCCATCTTTATTGCATTTCACTGACATTTGCCCAACAGACTAACCTAATTTGGATTCCCTGGGGCAAATCTTGCTTTCACCTTCATATTGTTACCCACACTTTAAACATTTCAGGTTCCAAAAACAGAGTCTCTTTTACCCTAGCCTGGCAGTAATATGAAGTTAAGACTTACTTTATGTCCAGACATCTACCTCTACGCGTGAAAACGGTATAAAAATAGTGCATGCCTGCTTTGGCCCTGACTTTTGCATTGACCCAGGAGTTGACAGAGCCTGCTCTTATTCAAGACCAGAAATAGCAGGAGCTGTTTGCAAAGCACATGATAAGCAACATAAGCAATCATACTTAAAAGGAGTCTTTTCACATCTTATTTGAAACCCTGAGTTTTCTCAACATAGAATTGTTGGATTTTAGAGCTAGCCAGATAGAATTGATGTGTAACTGCTATGTAACAAGAAGAGTTATAATCCTTTTAATTCCTATCAACACAGTGGCATTGACTTAACTTTAACCCTGCATCATTTGTTCTTTTCTCTGCAAACTATTTTCTTATTGACATGACAATTGTATTTGTTACCTACTTCACAAATGCTATGGGTTTGGTTTTGTTTACCATTTATATTTTTTTCCAAAAGAAAAGCTGGACACCAATATATTTGAGATTTTCTGGGGCTTTCTACTCAGACTCATCAGTCACAGAGACCTCTGATGCACACGTACACACACACACGCACGCACGCACGCTCTCACAAGAGCTTGAGGTGCAACCTGATGGTAAAGAGGAAGACTTGGTGACTCGAGCAGTTCTGCTCAGAGCATCTTCTACACATTTGCTACCCTGATCCTAGACTATGTAATTCATTTTATGCTTTTCAATGAGCAGGACTATTGTAAGTTGTGTGTGCTTAAGGAGGTAAATGACTACCACTCTATTCTCCAGAAACAAAGTCAGTACCACTTTGCTCTTCAAATTCACTTCTGCAATGTTTTTATGATTGCTGCTTTGATGAATTCATTATATTAGGAGACAGGATGCAGGCCTTAGTGTCAGTAATGCAGAGGTTCTAGACATTTAGATTTTATCTCCTTTGCATAGAAGTCTCTCAACCCTCTGTGTCACATGATCTTCATTTTATTTTATTGTAACACTTGGCTGAGTTTCATTATTTATTAATTTACTCATTGATTTATTTTCTATCTGTCTAGAGTAGCAGATTCTTACTTACCTAGCTCACTGCATAACCTACAGAGCCTGTTGCCAATCAAATGTTGTTTTTTATTGTTGACAGTATTACAGATTTCCCCCTCCCCTTTATCCACCTCCCCTCAGCCCCTGCCCCACCCCAGGCCTTCACCACACTATTGTCTGTGTCCATTGGTCATGCATATAAATTCTTTGGTTAATCTCAAATGTTTGTTCAATGAATGAACCAATCATGCAAAGTAGATATCCCAGGAACCACAAGGAGTGAGGATTGAGAGAAAGAAGCTGTGATAGAAACTAAACATATTTGAAGACAGGTTCTTTAGCAGAGGTGTAGAAACAAGGACTTTATTGGAGACCTGGGGGGAAATACTGGGTAATCTTAAAAAAGGGTTATCAACAATCTGCAGAGACAAAGGAG
Source organism: Corynorhinus townsendii (assembly GCA_026230045.1). NCBI lineage: Eukaryota > Metazoa > Chordata > Mammalia > Chiroptera > Vespertilionidae > Corynorhinus > Corynorhinus townsendii. The sequence goes on along the minus strand of JAPDVU010000004.1, from coordinate 66,666,322 downwards.
GGAGGCATCCAGACCTGGACACAAAGCAGTGATGGATCAGGGACAAAAGGATAATTCCTAAAGTTATGTCATTTGGGCAGGTGTATGGAGAGGTGGGAGGTAAGGGGTATGGAAGCTGAACATTTCCGAAGCTTGCCTATAAAATGTGACAAGTAAATCAGACTCTCAGGAAAGGAAATTGCTGAATTCCCAAGTACCATTTTAGGGCCTGTACAACAAAAATACGCATTTTTGAAATTCTTTGTTTATGTATATACTCCATGGAGAAGGGCATTATAACATAGCAGTGGTGGGCAGTGCAATAACATTGTTAGGGAGAAAACAATTTAGACTTTGAAATAAAATAACTAAGTTAAAATATGCAAAACACATTCCAGCAAATATTCAGATAACATTACCTGGCTCTGGGATGTGTTCTTTCTACATCTGATCCCACATGGCTTTCTATAGGAAACAAGAGAGGCGCATTTCACCCAAAATATCCTAGGTATGTATTTCCAAGTGAAGAAATTGTAGAAAGAAAGCAGAGTATATCACTGTGCTGAAAGAAAAGTGGAGAACTGTAGCTATATCAACATTACCCGATGTCACCTAGTTACATTAAAAAGTTCCGAATAAATAGCTCTAGGCGGGGAAAAAGACATTTTCCTTTTCTGAGTTAATATGTCTCTGTGCTGTTGTCTGGGCGTCTTTTCAATTTTCCTTTGTTGACTTGGCTGTTTTTTGGATTGGAGGCCTCTTTTTTTCTTATCTGTGGAGAGGAATGCTTTTCTAACGAGCTTGATGACATTGCTGGGATGGCAAGGCTTGTGTGGATTTACCACAGAACACAAAACCCTGTGTCGCCCATAATCATCTGAACAATGTCCTATTGTGCCCCAAGGCTCACCAAATGTGGAAATGAGATGAACTTCACAACATGGGGAGCTGCCACCCCCACCTGTCCTGCCTCTATATCTCTGCTGGCAATTTCACCCTCCCTCCAATCCTGGCTCTTTATGGCCAAGACCCTGAGCACTCATTCACAAAGTGCTCTGATAAAACCCTTTAGCTTGGGGAGAGCATGATCAAGATGTCAATGGGAGGGAGTGTGTTACTGACCATGGTTCTAAACCACCAATGCTGTTCATGGCTCTGTGTTTCTCCTCTGTGCACCCTTTCCTGAAAGTTCTGAATCTGATGAGCAAGGCCCAATAGGGAGGAGAGAAGGGAGAGAGCAAAGGGAACTAGACAACTGGACAGAAGATGGAAGAGGTGTACGGTCACTGAGAGATTTCCAGGAAGGGGGAAAAGACTTTAACTGTGACATTGTCATAAATAATAGTTACTATATTAGTTAAGATTATATTCACTGCAGGTAATAGAAAATTGCACTAACAGTGGCTTAACAAGTTCAGCATTTATTTTTTTTCACACAAGAATTCTGGAATAAGTCAAGACTTGACAGTGTCATTAAGAACTGGGGTTCTGTCTACTCTACCTTCCTCAGGTTGCCATCGATATTAAAGAAATCTTTTTTCATTCTAATACAATAGCCAATCTATGTAAGAAGCCAAAATAACCAGAAGGTTGGGTGGAGAACTTGGACCCAGGTCAGGAAAGCAACTTGAGTATCCATCTTCAGTCAATCCAGGTCTATCAGCATACAGGCCACTTAAGTCAGCATGCCAAGGCACATTCTTCTAACTCGGGGCTCCTCGGGACCTGCCAGCATTCACTGCTTCACAGTGACTGTGGCGTTCCTCCACTTCCACACTTAACCAGCTCCTGCTGATTGACACATTCTTCCTGTGCATTCACCAGTTAATCCACCGTATCAGCCTGGGGGCCATTCTGCCTCACATGATTTTATGTCTCTTCTGAATCACTGTGTGTGCTGCTTTTATAGCATTCTCAAGACCAATCCGATTGCCCCCACCCCAAAATATGTTTTCAGTTGCCTCGATGCTTGTACCTTAGACAGTTTACATTCCAGTTGTTGCTTTTCTTGGGTATCTGTGAGTCTCCAGCCTGACATGTCACTTTGGTGTTTGGTGGATAGGTTCATTGGTCGTTGAATGAATGAGTAAATGAATGAATGAGATGTCAAGAATGGAAGGAAAACTTAGAAAAAATACATAGGAATTTTGCAGATTATGTGTTGTGGGTAGAGTGAATTTAAAATCAAATTCAATATCAGATTCAAATCCTGGCTCTACTACTTGCTTTGGAAAGCACCATGAGAATATCAATTCACATCTTTGAGACAAAGATTTTGGATTTTATGTATTAGATATAGTGACTCTTTCATCATTAAGTCTTTTCTGTGAGTATCTGTAAGATAGGAAGAGTAAAACTTACTTCACAGAATTGTGTGAGGATGACTGATCAAATGCAGTAGTCCCTAGTATAATGCCTGAACCACAATTGTGTCTTAATGGAAAGTTTTCTCCTGCCTTCTGCAAGGCTAAGGCATCTTTTTTTCACCTGAATTGTTTATAGTTATAAATAGCTTGCAGTCTCATTTATTAAATTATGCAGCTGATAGCAATATTATTATTATAGATGAGTTGGTAAAAAATCATTTATTGTTTGAACATAAATTTTATAATAAAAGTTTTTCAAATAATTTTAGATCACAAAATTTTATAGTTGACCTTATAGTTCAATACCATGGCTCTAATAATAGATTTTTCCTATAATATAAACATCATATAAACCTATTCACTTTGTAAGCTCTGTCCTTTTTACATAATATTTTTCAAAGGCTTCATTAGTTTTGAGATGGGGAATTACTTCATTTGAACTCATGTCTTATATTTTTCTATACTTAGGGAAAACATGTCTGTCCTTAAAAGTATTCTACCTTCCTATTTGTTGGTCCCAGAATAGTCATACATTATAAAAAATTAAAAGCTTCTGACCCAGGCTTCAAGTAATAATCACCTGAGGAGATAAAATTCCAATGCCCGGCCCCACTCCAGATCAGAATCTGAGGCTGGAGCCAGAGGGGATCATCTGTTTTCAATCTCCCAGATACCAACGTGCAGCCAAAGTTGTCAGCCACTAATCTATCCCACCCTCTGTGTTTAACATTTGCGGGGGAATGAAGCCCAGAGGTTAAACAACATGTCCTGTGCCCCTTAGCTGAACTGGAACTGAAGCCCAGTTTTTCCACCTCTGAACCAATCTTCCAAGGCTATGGAATCCAAGCTATTTAGGATGTGCAGTTTTGTTGATGCATACAAAAACTTTGCTATATGGAATAATGCTTAAATTAATTTAAATGTATGGATATAAAGAGAATATCAGGGAGTATTAAAGTATTAATTAATTCCAGTTAGCAGATTTTATGTATTAGATATGGTGACTCTTTCATCATTAGGTCTTTTTTGTGAGGTGAATATTACCATTTCCACATATAACATGAGGAAATTGATACACAAAGAGGTCAACAGACTTGTATTAGGTCACATAGCTAGTGAATAGCAAAGTAAGGAAATAAACCCAAATCATAGAACAGACTTTTGTCTTTCTTTTCCTCCCTAAAAAATAGAATCTTATATTTGACTAGGGGCCCAGTGCATGAAATTCGTGCACTGGGGAGGGATCCCTCATCCCAGCCTGCCCCCTCTCACATACTGGGAGCCCTCAGGGGATGTCCTACTGATGGCTTAGGCCCGCTCCCCATTGGAAGCGGACTTAAGCCACAGTCTGGCCTCCCTTTGCGGGAGGTGACCGGGATGATCAGGGGAAGGCACCAGCCCCATCACCCTGCTGCTGCAGCCACTGCCAGTCACCGCAGCCACCAAGGTATTTTCATCAACACGGACTCCAGTCCCTACACCATGAAAAACTTACAACTTTCTTTAGGCATTTTTAAGATGTGTCTTTCATAGGGTATGACATTTCTTTCTCTATTTTTCTTTTTATCCTCACCTGAGGATACGTTTCCATTGATATTTTTCCCCTTCCCTCTGATCCCAGGCTCTGCCCATGCCCAAGCCTAAAGCCTCCACCCAAGGCTTTAGGCTTGGGCAGGGCCCTCCCCTTGCCTCACCTCTCTGATCACCAGCTCGGGCCACCCAGGTTTTAGGCTTGGGTAGGGGGCCCTGCCCCTCATCGCCAGCTCTGCCCCTTCCCAAGCCTAAAGCCTCCGCCCTTGAGCAGGGCCCCCTTCTGGCCCTCTGATCGTGGGCTCAGGCTGCCCAGGCTTTAGGCTTGGGCAGGGGGACCCTCCAATCACAGGATCGACCCCTTCCCAAACCTGAAGCCTCGGGCCGCCCCTCCGATCGCAGGCTCGGCCCCTTCCCAAGCCTCGTCCCGAGTTGGCTGGGAGTGACCTGGGTGCCAAGGAGGTTCCTGGGACCCAGGTATGTATACAAATTAACCGCCATCTTTGTTGGGTTAATTTGCATACTCACTCTGATTGGCTGTGGGCGTAGCGGAGCTACGGTCAATTTACATATTTCTCTATTATTAGGTAAGATAGTGGGTGAGAATGGCACCTTCGATAGAGAATGGGGAAGGGCTTCTCCGAAGAGGTGACGTTTGCAGTGAAGATATGAAGGCTAAGAGGCAGCACAGACTGAGTTAGGGGAAGAACATGTGAGGCAGAGGACTCAGTTTATGTAAATGGCTAAAATAGCAGCTTTTCATAGGAAGGGAATACAAAGGAGGCCAGAGTGCATAGTTTTGTGTGTGTGTGTATTGTATACACATGCATGCACTCACATACTGAATGATGACAAAGTGCAACATCAGCTAGACAAGTATCCAGAAATTAGGATGGAGAATTAAGATGAAAAAAATTCCCTTCATGTCATATTTTGAGGTGTCCTAACTCTCTCTCATACCCCCATATGTTCCCCCATCTCAAACACATAACTTGGGAGAGACTTAAATACCAACTTCCAAAAGGTGCAGCTTGATCTTAGTTCAGAATGCCATAGCAATTGACTTTTGCCTATGCTTGGTTCATGGGTGGTTTTTATAAATTCAGCTATCTGAAACCATTAGCAAAGAAGGTTCCTATATTTTTATGGAAAGAAAACTAATATAATACACTGTCTAAATTGAGACTCCCTGTGCCCAGCCAGTGTGGCTCAGTGGTTGAGCATTGACCCATGAACCAAGAGGTCCCCAATTCGATTCCCAGTCAGGGCTCAATCCCCAGTTGGGGGCAGGCAGGAGACAGCCAATTGATGTTTCTCTCTTATCAATGTTTCTATCTCTCTATCCCTCTCCTTTCCTCTCTCTATAAAATCAATAAAAACATATTTAAAAATATAAATTGAGACTCCCAGAAAATAAAATTATTTGGATGCCATGAATATAAAACCCTGTTTTGACCTTCATTTCTGAGTCATGGTAGCAAGTCAAACTGTTGAATACATTTGTAACTTTATGGAGAAAACTAGTGTTTTCTCTTCTAAACTAGAGGCCCAGTACATGAAATTTGTGCACAGGTAGGGTCCCTAGGCCTGGCCGGCAATCAGAGCCAATCTGTGGGGCTACCAGTGGGACGATCTGGGCCCCCGCTTGCACCTGCCTTGGCCTGGTGCTGCCCGCTCACCTGCTCCACCATTCCACCACGATCCCACTCTTGTCGGGGCCCATCAGGGCCTGCAGCGCCTCCACTACCACCCACTGCCAGCACTGTGTCGCCAATGCTCGCCATGTTCCCAGCCACCCCCTGGTGATCAGCGCACTTCTAACTGCCAGTCAGTCAAACTCCCGCCTGAGGGGACAATTTGCATATTAGCCTTTTATTATATAGGATATGTTTAAATATTTGGGTTTTTTTCTTTATTCTATGGCTCATCTGATAATAGCCTTTCCCTTTTACCACATCCATGTATTTCTCAAAATCACTGTTCACAAAAACTTTTGCAAAATCTTGTTTTAAATTCAAGCTTCTTGCTGTTGTTTCTGCTTTGATAGGGGAAGATCTTGCCATGTCCTTCCTTTGACTTTTGGAGCACAATACGATATTGGAGGTATCCTCTTGCACCAGTATTTTGGAATCAATGTTATTTTTTTTTCAGGTGACTTACAAATAAATCAGGTCTTGAATGAAACAGATCTTTAAGTAAACACAGCTCTTAAAATCACTGTACAATGGCTAGCTTCTGGCCATCACAGAGTCATGAATCAGAGCATTTCAATGATGAGTCCTGTGTTTCTTTATCTTAATTTAAAATTTTTTCAATTGACTTTGAGCAGCTATTATCACTCAACCTACCTCTCATGTTTCATATGCCTTAAAACTTGTTGCTACCATATAACTAGGAGACCATAGCTGCAGGGTTCCAATTACTCTGGCAAAGAAAATTTATTACATTGTCTGCAACTAAGCATGTAATTAATGTCTCTATTTCAAGGCCATTTCAGCAAATTCAAAACCCAGAAACTACCCATGCATATTTAGGAATGCGTAGGAACACTGGTGATGTCTTCATTACAGTGAACAGCAATGCCAGAGGAATTTGGGGAATAATATGGAATACTTATTGTGTGCTGTACATATTTTATTATAACTAAAGGTGTGGTGTGAAATCAAACCTGTAACTCTAAGAAGTCTCTTTGGGGATAGAATCGACCCCCACTTTCTCCAGGGAGACTTTTTAAAATGGATGAGATATTTTCAGGTTGTTACAATGTCTGGGCAGAGGTCAGAAATGCTGAATGTCTGTCTGCAATGCTGTTACACTTTCAAATCCTCCTGGATATTTATGTAGGTAAAAAGCCTGTCTGAACTTAAGTCTAACTCCATTTTGCAAATAAACACAAAGATGTTAATACTTGCTGAATTTTCTGGGAATGCAACCTACTGTGTAAAATGAGAAACTGTAGTTTTCTTTGGAATTTTACAAAGAGTTGCTCACCATTAGACCAAAAAAAAATTTTAAATGCCATTGATGGCAAGCCCAGCATGCGGTATTTGAGCTGCCAATAAAACATGCCTGTATTATTATAAATTTTCAGCAGTAGCAATCTCAAGGATTCTGTGTTTAGGTGCCATCGTCCAACAATTTAATTATATCTTCTAATCAAATATATCATGCCCAAACATTTACATATTGAAGTACATTTTTTTTATGATGAATTACTTTCCTTATGTTTCCTTTATATTTCAGGTCTTTGAAGAATTGTGTGTTTAGGCAAATTACTTTATTCATGAATTTCACTGCAGGATATTAAAGGGGCATTATAAAATAATTATATTTTTAAAGGAGAATTAGGCGAGCTAAGGCTAAGGGCCATTCTTCTAAAATATATCACTCTTCCCAGAGGAAAGGGGATGCTGTCCATGTGCACACGTGCATTTTAGTGCAAAAAAAGAAAAGGCAGGAAAGGGGCATGAAGAATTGGTCTTAATTTCAGCTCCTACTGTGTGTCAGGCTCTGTGCCCAGCCTTCTAATGCATGATCTCATTTGTCTGCAAAGCGCAGAGAAATGCCAAGTGTGCTTTGACTCCGGCCCGGAGTGCCACATTCGGAGCTGTCTGCTTGACATTTGGCGAGCAGAGATTGAGGGGAAAAGAGTAGATGAATATTCTTGACATTGCTGGAATGTTAAACTTATTTTAAAGTTCTATTAAATAAGTGACAGTCTCAGAGCCAGATTTAGGGTGGCTAATGAAATTTTCACAAAGAAGTATTATCATGAAATTTGAAAAAAGTCATAGTAGAGGCACACGCATTTATATGCACATGAACATCAGTGAACATTGGGGAGCCGGTTCGCCCTATTTATAGCTTTCGGGACACATCCGTAAGTGATAAATGAACTCCGAAATGCTACACATATGTTTATATCTACTTTTAGCTATGGAGTTGTATCAAAAGTAGTATCTCCACTAAGCCAAATCTCAGGCATTTAGAAAGTACAAAAAAATTTAAATTTCTAAAATGAACCAAAAAGAAAACCAAAGACTAAGACATATCACCGTCATGAATCTGACACAAAATTATTTTTAAAAAGTATGGTATGAAAAAAAAAAGTCACCAGAATTCAGTACTAATCCTTCTTTGTTGGTTGATTCAAGTTTGAAAAAACTGAACAAAGGGGACCTTTCTGATACAGAGATAGTCTAGTCATTCTTAAGCATTTGGAGATAATTTTACTATATAATATTTCAGAGAAGTCAATTTAATCATATTAAAATTTTGAATAAGTGACAGATTGCTTTCTTTTTTAAATGCCCAGGAAAGGCTGTGGGGGTGTTTAATGAGGACAGTGATCCTTGCATCTTGTTGTTTACTGACCAGAATATGCCTTAAAAAAGAATACCGACAACGTAGGAGGGACCGACTTCAGGAAAGAGGGTCCCTATGCTGAAAAAGTGGTATATTGCAGCCACTGCTATAAATTTGAACATAACTAGAATCAACCATTTTAAACCACTCTTTCCTGGGTTTCCTTTGTCACTAGTTATGGAAACACAAAACTGTTTTAAGCAAAAATGAGAATGTGCTATCTCACTTAATTGAAAGTCCTAGGGTATTACTTGCTTCCTGCATAGCTAGGATTCAAGTTTTGTTACTAGATTGGTGTCTGTCTCTCTCTTTCCATATCTTGACTCTGCTGTGCTTCCTCTGAATTAGCTTTAGTTTAGAGTAGACTCTGTTGATAGGTTGGTTGATAGAAGCACCAGGCTTAAATTATCCTTATCCAAGCAGAGTGAAAAGCTTCTTTTCAAAAATATGAATAAATAAATAAGTGTCTTACTTTATCAATTTAAGTCACATGTCCATGAAGCAAATACTTTGGGCTGAGAGATGGATGGATGATGCTGCTTGGCCAGACCAAAATCATGTGCCTTCACGAGGGAGGAGTTTTAGCTCCATCAGAACCCGAGCCAAATGCACTGAGATTGGAGGAGATGTGATTCTATATCCTCCAAATGCTGGTGGTCCAACCCAGAGGGAACAGCCAGATATTAAGAAAATCTGTTTTACATATATTACAGCTACATAAATCTTAATTGTATTCATCTTCCTCTTGAGATGTAAGAATGCATACTTAGGAAATGACAGAATTTTAGAACTGAAAGAGACTTTGTAAATTATGTAGTTGGAAACCATCAATTTAAATAATTTTTGAGAATTTGCTCATCTTAAAATTGAGTCTTGCTAATTGCAAGAGCTGGTTATCTTAGAGCAGTGAAAAATACTTGAGTAAAGTAATATAAAATATGAATCAGAATTTTATTTAAAGCATTCAGTGTGGAATGCAGGGGTTATAACAAAAGTTTACATAAAATTTAAAAAACAAATCCCATCTTTCCCTTTCCCAGCTATGTTATCATTTCTAACATTTTTATTATTGTAGTAACTTGTTATTCAGTCAGAGATGTACATTGAAAAGTAATTCTGATTTTTAAAAACTCTTTATATTTTGGTTCCTCTGATCACTATTTTTCCTAATTATTTCAGCCCTCTCTGCTAACAGAAATTAATTATTTCAAAAATGTATATGTGTTCGCTTCTGAAAGCATACACCTTTAAAATAAGTGCAAAACAAAACCCAAATGGACAAATTTCCCCATCTTGACAACGATGTGAAACAGGTATCTTTTCAAAACAAGTCAGGACCACACTGAGCCAAAGGCACTCATTTGTGTGTGCAATTGCTTATCTTAAGTCATTAGAGCTGGTGATAAGGAGGCCAAGGTCAGGGACCTGATCTCTGGGAGTGCCTACAACACCTGGATCTGACTTGAGGTATGTGGATAGGGTAAGGCCGAACATTCCCAGCCCTATAAGCACATCGGCAGAGCATGCTGTCTTGTGCTGGTAGCCAGACTCTTCATTCCAGAGGCATTAGCATCATAAATGAGAATTATAAAACAATGGGGATGGTATCAAACTGATTTTTGCTGAGCCATGAGAGTGTATTTAAGATTTCAACATAATTAGATGTCTTTGTCATATTAAAGCCTGTAATATTACATTTTGCAGGAAATACTGATTTAAAATTTTCCAAAGGTCAAAAATTGGAATACAAATAGATACTGTAATGGGATTAAAGGGTAAGAAGAGCTAATGGTGAATCTGTTCATTGAATATAATGAGATTATTCCCAGGCAGATGAGTCCACAGCTTAAACAAACAAACAAAAAAAATGAGCTATACAAAGCAGATGTGTAATATTGCAACTTCTATGAACTCACTACCATTTTGTGTTTTGTTAATATACCTTCAACCTGATTTCTTTGGGGAAAATAGAGACATTCATCATAGAATCTCAGCAAAGCTTCATGGAAGTACCTAAATTTGTATTTAACCCTAAATTTACCTGTGCCAATGAACTATTCTAGTTAGTCAGAACAGCATATCAAATAAAAACTCACAATGACTTTGACATGTCAATTTTTAAATTAAAATCCTAAGCATAAATACTGTTTGTTACAGTCACATTGGCAAGAACCCCAATATGCTATCAGAGCTCATCCAGTTAAAATAATGACATATTTAATAGGTTATTGTAATCATGTTACTCAGTTCAAATGAGATTTTGTGTGAATAGGATACATTTTATTAGATTTTTATAGAATAGGGACTTAGCTACAACAGACTTATGGTGTGAATAAATAATAAATAAAAATCAAGTTCTGGCTAGGATTTTTAGCAGAAAAAAATGAACATATTAAGTTATTAGGATCCTATTTACAGTTTTTAAAACTTCATTATTTTTTATTAGAATTATACCTTCTGCCTTCATTATTAGTTGCCATTATTCAATTGTTGAGTACCTAAAATAAAATATCATTATGTGCTAGACATTAAACCAGTCACTCTGGGGAAACAAATAAATGTAAAAATCATAGATATTTTTAAGGAATTTACAGCCTAGATGGGATGAAAGGCATAAAATACTTAAAAAAAAGCAATTAACAGTACAAAACATTCTGTGTTGCCCGATGTGTGCTTTGGAGAGTTAATGCTCTAATAATTCAAAAACAGAGCAAGGCTATTATGGAAACTGAGCAAGGTCTTGAGAGATAAATATAATTCTTATTAGTGAAATATATTGAAAGTTCACATGTATGTTCAGATACATCCTAATATTTTTTAAAATGTAATCTGTCTACATTTAAAAAAACAAACATCTTTTAAGCTGGTATTTTAGTTTCAGGCATGAGGTTTCATGGACACATTATCATACATAATGTGATTTATAAATATGAATATTCTCAGGTGGGGCCACAGAATGGGATCTGAGCAAGCCTTTGAGTTCATGATACACTGACATTATTAGTCCAAAAACAGCCTTTCTTTTTATATAATATTAATGTTTAAAATCGTATCTGTCCAATTTCTCTCCTATTTTCAATATATATTATGTGGGATATGTTGTTTTTTTTAACTTACAAATAGTTATTTACATAAATGGACAAGCATGGCATGTTAGATTTCTCCAGAGAAACAAAACTCATGGGATATCATATTTAAAGAGAGAGAGATTAGTTTCAAGGAGCTGGTTCACACAGTTGTGGGGCCTGGGAAATCTAAAATCTGTAGGCAGGCCAGCAGGCTGGAAACAGACTGGAGCTGATGCTGCAGTCCTAAGGCAGAATTTCTTCTTCATGAGGGAAACCTCAGTTTTCCTCTTTTGGCCTTTCAACTGTTTAGATGAGGCCCACCCACCTTATCAAGGTAATCTCCTTTACTTCAAGTCAACTGATTACCAAGGTGAAACCACATCTACAAAATACCTTCACAGAGGGAAACAGTTCACTTTGATTACTAGCACCTTATCATTGAGCACTTTAGATCACTTAAGCTAAATAACTAATACCTATAGGAGAAATCTTACCTTTATTTCCGTTACGGTTTGAGTTTCAGGGAGTAAAGCCACATACTTTCTAATAAAGTCTTATTTAACTTCTTGTCCTTTCTGCAGCAAAACAGTGACAGCAATTTTAAATTACTCAAGCATTTTATACAACAAAATAAACAATTATTTTCATACTTAATTTGCTAATGAAATTAACCACTGAGTTAGTTCTGGTCCCGCATGCAGGCAAAGCAGAGCTTAACTTCATATCATTGTTTTAACGAATATAAAAAATTATATTTGTGTTACCTATAGTCTCATTTCAGTAATAGAAATCAATATAAGGCATATTTATAAATATTTTTTAATCAAAGCTCTTGGTTTTGAAAGAGCTTAGGTGTCTATATGAAGTAATCCTCTTGTAGGTCCAAGAACTCATGTCCTACAGCTATTTAAAAATTAGAGCAAAAGCCAGAAATCAGACAGGCCCCCTACTCCAACTGTGCCCAGTCAATAACACTGCATTCTGGTCTTATTAGAGCTCAGTCTCATAAAACTCATTTCTCCTTGTAAACTCTTTCTTCATATAAATATGCCTCTCTGTATTGAATGTAAGAAATTAGAACATGACCACCGTACTATAATGAATGATTCTATGTCCTTATGATTCTGCCACAGCACTGCCAATCCCTGGGCAGCACCAGCATTAAATAATAAGGGCGTGTTTTAAGAAATTGCACCAGGACATTATTTCTGGTGTCTAATAGCAGTACCTGACCTTATTTTTGAGGCAACCTCAGAGTCCAGCCTCAGGCCAGCAATGGTCAGTATTTTTCTTGGACATAATATTTGTTCCTATTGTTATACTTTCATTAATCCTCATCTCAAAAGAAACTCAACTTTAGGAGTGATGGGGTGGGGATGTGGAATGTCAGCATGTATTGGTTCATGCTCAATATTTTAATTTTTTCAAATACAAATCCATGTAATGGGCTTAAGATAAAATCTGGGCCAGGAGCAGATACTTAAGGGGGAAAAGTCACTTCACTGCCTACTTGCTGAATCCTAAAGCCATGTTCCCCTAAGTTTGCTATGGGAATTGCCAAGTATAAACATTTATCCAAGGATCAAGGATCTTAACTCTCACAGGCTTTTCAAAGAGTTTATGCTTAATAGTTTCAATTTTCAAACATAGAGCTTGCTAGCCATACTGGGTCTGCCCAGTGGGTCCACACCTGAGTAGCTCCACAGGCATTGGATCTGTCCTATAAATTAGTCTTATATGTGATTTCCCCTCAAAATTCTGGAGCTTTTGCTACATTGTGTTAATGCTTTAAATGTTTTATATGCTTGCCAAAAAAGAAAACATATTCTTTCTTTAAAAATCTTTATTGTTCAGATTATTACAAATGTTCCTCTTTTTTCCCCCCATAGCTCCCTTCCACCCAGTTCCCACCTCACCCCATGCCCTCGCCCCCCGCCCCTGTCCTCGTCCATAGGTATAAGCTCTTTGTCCAATCTCTTCCCGCACCCCCCACACTCCCTTCCCCCTGAGAATTGTCAGTCTGCTCCCTTTCCATGCCCCTGATTCTATTACATTCACCAGTTTGTTCTGTTCATCAGATTTTTTATTCATTTGATTTTTAGAGTCACTTGTTGATACATATGTATTTGTTGTCACTTTGTTATTCATAATTTTTTTTATCTTCACCTTTTTCTTCATCTTCCTTTTCTTAAAATATACTCTTCAGCATTTCATATAATACTGGTTTGGTGGTGATAAACTACTTTAGCTTTTTCTTGTGTGTGAAGCTCTTTATCTGATCTTTAATTCTAAATGGAAGCTTTGCTGGGTAGAGTAATCTTGGTTGTAGGTCCTTGCTATTCATCACTTGGAATATTTCTTGCCACTCCTGTCCAGCCTGCATAGTTTCTGTTGAGAAATCAGGTGACAGTCATATGGGTATTCCCTTGTAGGTAACTAACTGTTTTTCTCTTGCTGCTTTTAATATTCTCTCTTTGTATTTTGCCCTTAGAATTTTAATTATGATGTGTCTTGGTGTGGTCCTCTTTAGATTCCTCTTGTTTGGGGTTCCCTGCACTTCCTGGACTTGTAAGTCTATTTCTTTCACCAGGTGGGGGAAGTTTTCTGTTATTATTTCTTCAAATAGGTTTTCAATATCTTGCTCTCTCTCTTCTCCTGGAACCACCATAATTCTGATGTTGGTACACTTGAAGTTGTCCCAGAGGCTCCTTACACTATCTTCATATTTTTGGATTCTTTTTTTCTTTTTTTTTTTTTTGCTCTTCCATTTGAGTATTTTTTGCTTCCTTGTACTTCAAATCTTTGACTTGATTCTTAAAATCCTCTAGTCTACTGTTGAATCTCTGTATATTATTCTTTATTTAAGACAGTGTATGCTTAATTTATAACTAGTCCCTTTCCATTTTTTTTTTTGGCATTCTCACTAAGATCCTTGAAGGTCTCACTAAGTTCCTCAGATGTTTCTAGAAGATTCTTGAGTAACCTTATAATTCTATATCCAGTATTTTGCTTTCATCCATTTCTTTCATTTGTGACATGTTTCTTTGTCTCCACATTTTGGCTGCTTCTCTGTGTTTGTTTCTATGTATTGGGTAGCTACTAAGTCTCCTTGAGTTGATAGAGTGGCCTTGTGTGATAGGTGTCCTTTAGGGCCCAGTGACTCAGCCTTCCCTGTCACCTGAGGTGGACACTCTTGGTGCACCCCTTTGTGGGCTGTGTGCACACTCTTGTTGTAATTAAGCCTTGACTGCTGTTGGTATCACTGGGAGGAATTGACCTCCTGGACCAGCTGTGTCTACAATGGAAGAGCTGCTGTGCAGGAGACACCCTTATGGGGCAGGGCTTGCTTCAGTGGGGCTTTGGTGCTCACTGAGTCTGCCCCTTGAGTGTGTCACTTATGGATGTGTAGAGTTGTAATCTAGTTTGGTCTCACACTAAACACTGGATACACTGGCTCTTGGATCTCCAAGGAGGGGCAAAGTCAGCCACTGCCTGGGGCCACACAGCAGGAGCTACAGAGAGATCTGCAGATTCCTCCTCTTTCTATCAGGTTTGGAAATGCCCAGACTAAGCCCAGCTGTGTAGCAAAGCAGGCTGCTGTTGCTACTGCCTGTTTGACAGGTTTTAGGCTGAAAAAGGACAGGCCATTCATATGCAAAAGCCACTGCACACAGCTTGGGTGGGGTTGTAAATTGGGTGGGGCAGGGTCTCAGGGAATCTCCTGGGCAGAGCAAACAGCAATGGCTGCCAGTCAGCCCTGCACCAGAGAGATCCCAGTGCAGGAAAAATGACCACTGCAAGCACCTCCATCTGAAAGAAAGCTGCCCTCCTGTTCCTGTCCAATGTCAGACAGTCCAGTTTCTCCCCATATGTGTCTGGGTCCCCCAGAGTCTTGCCTGGAACTGGAGTTGTTCAGAGCAAGGACTAGCTTATATCTCCCTCCCATTTAAAAAAGCTAACTACCTTGGTGCCAGCCCTTTCCATGCCTTTGCACCTCCTACCAGTCTCAATGCACTTTCTTCTTTACCTCTGGTTGTAGAACTTCCACTCAGCCAGCTTTCCTGTGGTTCTGGATAATAGTTGTTCTGTCTTTTAGTTGTAATTTTGATGTGGTTGTGAGAGGCAGCAAGTACAGTTGTTTACCTATGCTGCCATTTGGTTCCTCCAGAAAACATATTCTTAATATGTTCACAGATTATAGTCTCCGGGACGTGTTGATCCTACTTGTTGTCATCAGATAGTCTTTACTTAATGGATTATTTGACTAGATGTTTAATTCCACAATCTTTCTCATTGTTTTTATTTTACCAAAGTGGGTTTTTTCAGAAAATACTTCAGAAATACTCTTCTTTATTCTTAGAGAACTATAAGCCCTATAATCTTCCCTTAATAACTTTAGTAGCTATAAATAGATGCCTTTTAGGAGCTTAGACTCTTGAATATAAGGAGAATCATTTATAAGTCACATTTATGCGAGCATACATTTCACTGTTCTGGATTTTTGAGATGCTTCATCGTATAGGTTACTTCTTCCTGATGCCCAAAATCTACTGAGAGGCAACTGGCAATAGAGACCCGAGGAAGGAGGCAGGATGGAAGTGGACCCAGAAATACCTGGACTTTTACTTCTCTTTCTTTTTTGGTCTGTTACAGTTCTCATTTTTTTACTTTCATGATACTAAACAAGTTCAATGTACCTAGACAGAAACTGAATCTTGCAAGAATATTTTCTCATTTATTTGGCATTGATTGAGATCCTTGCCAAATAGTGCTAATTCTTCAGCTATATTAATAACTACAAAAAGGGATTGAGGCATCATTCCCAACAATATTGATAGAACTAGTAAAAGTAATATGCATTTATTGGGTAAAATTAGAAAACTAAGAGAAATAAAAAGAACAAAGTTTTCTAATAATCCCACTATTTGAGTACTACTATTTCTAATGTGTTGCTATAGTTCCTCTGAATTTCTTAGCATGTATGCATTTTAACCAATTTGGGTTATAATATATATTCTACTTATATTCACTTAACTTTGTAACATATTCATCTATTTTCTTGGAAATTATTCACAAAAAATTATTTTAATGATTTGGTACTAATCCATCATGTGGAATTTTCCTATTGATTAACATTTGCTTATTTCCAATTCTTCACTATTATGAAGTGTACCATACAATGCTGAACATCTTTGTACTAAAACCATTGTGTGTGTGTGTGTGTGTGTGTGTGTGTGTGTGTATGTGTGTGTGTGTGTGTCAGATTATTTCCCTGGGATAGATTTCTAGGAATTACTGATTCACACCTACAACCAAAGGGTTGTAGCAATTTATAATTTACTAGAAGCCCGATGCACAAAGATTCATGCTAGAATGGGCTTTCCTTTCCCTTGCTGCCAGCACTGCCTTTCCACTCCGGCCCCGCCTTTCCATGCTGCCCAGAGGCCCTGAGAGACTGGGGGTGGGGCAGAACACCTGCATCCCGTCACTGGGCACCTGTGTATGCAAATTAACCTTCATCTTTATTGGATTAATTTGCATATCACTCCTGATTGGCTGGTGGTGTAGCAGAGGTATGGTCAATTTACATGTTTGTGTATTATTAGGTAAGATAGTTTCACCACTTCTTTTACCAAAGTTTTAATTACCAAGTCTTTCTTTACAGCAGGTAAGGGGTAGGTTTTCAAGTACTAATGTAAATGTGAATTTTGAAAAAGAATTTACATAAGAGCTCTTTGGTAATGTAAAACTTATATGGTGTGCCCTTTCCGAGTGACATAAATGAAGCACTTAATTGCCAGGTACCACTGATTATCATCAGTGAATTACATCATTATATTCACAGATCTAAGCACTCAGAATGTAAAGGAATTCAGTACAGACTAATGAAAAAATAGCTCTCTTTTATCCTGCATGTTGTTTTTTTATTTCCTCTTAATGGTTGTATGGCTTTTCTAAAAGTCTTAAAAAGCAGGACAAAGTATGTGTCTTTTTTCACCTTTTATGTTCATCCATATCTGTTCAGTTGTTTTTTGCATGACTCCCTTGCCCCTTGACTTTTTTGAATGGACTTGGAGGAAGACTTGGGAGCTCCAGTCCATTGGTTTATAGTGCAAAACTGGAATGGCTTAAGGAAATAAAGGTGGGGACCCAATAATAAATTTACAGGCCAAATCAACAGTATGGAACTTATTTCTCCTACAGTTGGTCATTAATTAATTCATTCATTCATTAATCAAGTAACAAACCAACAGATATTTATTTCCCAACATTATGGGATTTATGTCCCAGTATGACACTTAATTACTAGTTATAGATACATTGACTAAACATCTGGGAGTTGGAATTTCCAGAAAAATCATTTTTTTTCATATAGTCCATCTCAAGGGGACCTCTTGAAGTTGCCTAAGCACTATTAGTCTATGGTATGCTATTGCCTTACTTTGTATCTGTTGCCATTTTCTTTTCTTTTCTTTTGTCTCCAGTTTTGGTCCTTAGAGCTTTTGCTGAACTTACTCGAACTCCTTACCTTATCTTTTTGAGGATTAATCATTTTCTTTTAAATTTTATTTGTTAATTTTTATTTTCCCATTGTATGGGAATAAAATCTGTAGGCAGCTTTATGGCTTGAAAATCTCTTTTACATACATAATAAGCATTCAGTACTATAAGCAGCCTTTGTATCTCTCATTATTTATTATAGGTATATCTCATTTGTCATGAAGATTTGTCATTAAGAATTTTCTCAGTCTGTGTGATAAAATGCTTTATTCCAATTATTTATTTATTTGAGTGTTTCTTTTTAACTACAGCTTATATTCAATATTATTTTATATTAGTTTCAGGTATACAGCACAGTGGTCAGACAGTCATACACTTCACAAAGTGCTCCTACCAATATTTCAAGTACCGACCTGGCACCATACATAATTAGTACAATATAATTGACCATATTTTCCATGCTGTACTTTACATCCCTGTGACTATTTGTAACTACCAATTTGTACTTCTTAATCCCTTCACCTTTTTTTCCCAGTCCCTCAACCCTTTTCCCCTCTGGCAACCATCAGTCTGATCTCTGTTTCTATGAGTCCGTTACTATTATGTTTGGACATTTATTTTATTCTTTAGATTCGACATATAACTGAAATCATATGGTATTTGCCTTTCTCTGACTCACATTTCATTTAGCATAATACTCTCTAGGTCCATCAATGCTGTCACAAATGGTAAGATTTCATTCTTTTTTTATGGCTGAGTAATATTCTATTGCATATATGTACCACCAATTCTTTATTCATTCACCTATTGATGGGCACTTAGATTGCTTCCATATCTAGGCTATTTGTAAGTAATGCTGCAGTGAATATAGGATTGCACGTATTCTTCAATTTAGTGTTTTGGCTTTCTTTAGATATATATCCAGACAGTTTTATTTTCAAATTTTTTGAGGGCCCAAATTTTCCTTAATGGCTGCATCATCTGCATTCCCACCAATAGTGCACGAAGAGAACTTCCCTTTTCTCCACATCCTTGCCATGTGTGTTTATTTTTTATGTCAGGACATCCTACAGATGGATTATTTAAATCAGTCAAGAGTAAGATTGAAACAGTACAGGTTTTGATTTAAGAATATCTGGGTTCAAGTACCAGCTACCTCTTGCTTATACATATAATACTCATGTCATAAGACTTAGTTCATAGCAAAAACTCAACAACATTTTATTTTTACCTCATTATGTTTATTTAGTATTTACTATGTGCACAACAATAGAATAGATGTTTCAAAGGTATGATTGATTTATTCAGTAGTCATCTTTTCTCTCAAGGGGAGGTAAAATTTATTAAATTAAATTATTATCTAAAATAAGCATCTTTTGTACTTTGAAATTTTTTCTCTACTTACGTGCTAACTGGATTAATTTTGAGTTGAAGTACTGGTTCTAAAAGTTTGGAGTAGGGAGAAACCAAGATGGCAGCATAGGTAAACACCTAAACTGCTGCCTCACACAACAATTTCAAAACTACCACTAAAAGACAGAACGGACACCATCCAGAACCACAGGAAAGCTGGCTGAGTGGAAATTCTACAGCTAGAAGGAGAGAGAAAAGCTCACGGAGAACTGGAGGAACGGCAAAGGGTTGAGGTACGGCAAAGGGTCTTTGTGCGCTCAGAGAGGAAGGGTGGCTGAGAGCCTGGCTGACTTTCTCTGGCAGGAGGGGGAAGGAAACCCCCAACTGCACTGAACCCCAGTTATGACTGCATTGAACCCCAGTTCTGGGTGAAACCCCATGGACCCAGGCTCATACAGGGGGAGTCTGGACTGTCAGGTAGAGAGAAAGGCACTCAGAGACTCGGAGACCCGGGGGAGACCCGAGGGAGCCCCGGTGGGCAGGGTTCTGTAGGCGTGCGCGCCAATGTGCACAAAGACTGTGGAGGTTGCCACAGGCTTTCCCTAGCAGAAGGGAATCGGAAGCTCCTGACTGCACTGAGCCCCAGTTCTGACTGCACTGAGCCCCAGTTCCAGGAGAGCCCCTGGGGACCCACGCTCTTGGGTGGGGAATCTGGACTCTCGGGCGGAGGCTCAGTAGCAGGGAAGGCAGAGGTCTGGAGGCACGTGTGCACAAGGGCAGTGCTGACGGGAAGCGAAGACTGTCTGTTCCGCCCTGAGACTCCACCCCATCCAAGCTGAGCACAGAAGCTTTTGCAATTTGGCAAGTCTAATCCTATAAGGCTGTCTCCAGCACCAAACTTCTCCCAGCATATACACAGCTAGTGAAAATGCGGTGACAAAGAAACAGATCACAAATGAAAGAAATGGAGGAAAACAAACAACT
Source organism: Corynorhinus townsendii (assembly GCA_026230045.1). NCBI lineage: Eukaryota > Metazoa > Chordata > Mammalia > Chiroptera > Vespertilionidae > Corynorhinus > Corynorhinus townsendii. The sequence continues at coordinate 66,646,176 of JAPDVU010000004.1, read as the reverse complement.
GGATATAAAATTCAAAACCACGGTTATAAGGCTTTTCAATAATATCCTAGAAAAGGCTGATAAATATAACGAGACCCTAGAAGATATGAAAAAGGACCAACTAGAAATTAAACATACACTGACTGAAATAAAAAATATTATACAGAGACCCAAAAACAGATTAGAGGAACACAAGAATCAAGTCAAAGAATTTAAATTCAAAGAAGCAAAAAACACTAAACTGAAAAAAACAAAAAGAAAAAAAACCCAAAAAGCTGAAGATAGCGTAAGAAGCCTCTGGGACAACTTCAAGCATACCAACATCAGAATTATGAGGGTCCAGAAGAAGAGAGAGAGCAAGATACTGAAAAACTATTCGAAGAAATAATGACTAAAAACTTCCCCCACCTGGTGAAAGAAATAGACTTACAAGTCCAGGAAGCACACAGAACCCCAAACAAAGGAATACAAAGAGGACCACACCAAGACACATCATAATTAAAATGCCAAGAGCAAAAGACAAAGAGAGAATATTAAAAGCAGCAAGAGAAAAACAGTTAATTACCTACAAGGGAGCACACATACAATTGTCAGCTGATTTCTCAACAAAAACTATGCAGGCCAGACGGGAGTGGCAAGAAATTTTCAAAGTGATGAATAGCAAGAACCTACAACCAAGATTACTCTACCTAGCAAAGCTATCATTCAGAATTGAAGGGCAGATAAAGAGCTTCACAGATAAGAAAAAGCCAGAGGAGTTCATCACCACCAAACCAGGATTACATGAAATGCTGAAGGGTATTCTTTAAGGAGAGGAAGAAGAAAAAGGTAAAGATAAAAATTATGAACAACAGAGAGAATCCAAGATGGCGGCGTAGGTAAACACCTAAACTGCTGCCTCGCACAACAATTTCAAAAATTCAACTTAAAGACAAAACGTCTATCACCCAGAACCATGGGAAAGCTGGCTGAGTGGAAGTTCTACAACTAGAAGGAAAGAGAAAAGAGCATCGAGACGTGCACCAGCGCTGAAAAGCTGAGGTACGGAGGCGCGTGATCTGGGCTGGCGGCGGGTGTTGCTTTTTTCCACCCGAAGGGAGACAAGCCCCCTACTACTCTGAAATCCAGTCTCTGGGGAGACGCGGGGGACCCAAACTCCTACGGGGAAAAGCGGGACTGTCTGCCAGTGAGGGTGGCTTACTTGCAGAGCTGCGCACAGGAATAATTGTTTACGGCACTGGGGCACGGGACTCCGGGATGCCCTTGGGGACACATAGCCGGCTAACTAGCAGCCATTGCTGTTTGCCACGCCCTAGCCTAGTGACACCCTGAGACCCCGCCCTGCACAACCTACAAACCCACCCAAGCTCCAAGCAGCAGCGTTAGCAGAAGAAAGCCCCGCCCTATCGCAGCTTAACCTAGCAAACTTGCAGCCTGGGTCAGACAGCTCCAAAACCTCCAAACCCCAAGCAAAGAGGAGAAAACTGTAGCTCTCACTGTAGCTCCTGCTGGATGGCCTCAGACAGTAGCTGACCTGCACCCCATTGGAGATCCAGAAGCCAGTGTACCTAGTGGTCAGAGTGAGACACCAGATTTCAACTCCTCACATCCATAAGTGACACATTCAAAGGCAGACTCAGTGAGCACCAAAGCCCCACTGAAACAAGTCCTGCCCCATAAGTGTGTCTTCAGCGCAGCAGTTCTTCCATTATAGACACAGTGACTGCTCACAGCTAATTGGCCTGGAGGTCAATTCCTCCCAGTATACCAACAGCAATTAAGGCTTTAACTGCACCAAGTCTTTGCACTCAGCCCACAAAGGGGTGTACCAAGAGTGTCCACATCAGGTGATTGGGAAGGCTGAGCTACTGCCCCCTATAGGTCACCTACCACACAAAGCTACTCCATCAACACAGGGAAGCAGCTGAAATGAGGAGACAAAGAAACATGTCACGAATGAAAGAAACGGAGGAAAGCAAACTACTGGATGACATAGGGTTCAGAACCACATTTATAATGTTACTCAAGAATCTTCTTAAAACCGCTGAGAAACTTGATGAGACCTTCAAGGAGCTTAATGAGAATGCCCAAAAAATGGAAAAGGATCAGTCAGAAATGAAGCATACACTGTCTGAAATAAAGAATATACAGAAACTCAACTGTAGATCAACGTACCCCAAGAATCAAACCAAAGATCTGAAATATGTGGAAACAAAAAACATCCAACCAGAAAAACAAAATGAAGATAGTGTAAGGAGCCTCTGGGACAACTTTAAGCGAACCAACATCCGAATTTTTGGGGTGCCAGAAGAAGGGAGAGAGCAAAATATTGAAAACCTATTAGAAGAAATAATGACAGAAAACTTTCCCCACCTGGTGAAAGAAATAGACTTACAAGTCCAGGAAGCGCACAGAACCCCATACAAGAGGAATCCAAAGAGGACCACACCAAGACACATCATAATTAAAATGCCAAGGGCAAAAGACAAAGAGAGAATATTAAAAGCAGCAAGAGAAAAACAGTTAATTACCTACAAGGGAGTACCCATATGACTGTCAGCTGATTTCTCAACAGAAACTATGCAGGCCAGAAGGGAGTGGCAAGAAATATTCAAAGTGATGAACAGCAAGAACCTACAACCAAGATTACTCTACCCAGCAAAGCTATCATTCAGAGTTGAAGGTCAGATAAAGAGCTTCACAGACAAGAAAAAGCTAAAGGAGTTCATCACCACCAAACCAGGATTACATGAAATGCTGAAGGGTATTCTTTAAGGAGAGGAAGAAGAAGAAAAAGGTAAAGATAAAAATTATGAACAACAAAATGACATCAAATACATACCTACCAACAAGTGAATCTAAAAATCAAGTGAATAAAAAATCTGAAGAACAGAATGGACTGGTGAATATAATAGAATCAGGGACATAGAAAGGGACTGAACTGATGATTCTCAGGGGAAGCAGGTGTGAGGGGTGTGGGAAGAGATTGGACAAAAATCTTACTCCTATGGATGAAGACAGTGGCGGGGGTAAGGGCATGGGGTGGGGTGGGGAATCAGGTGGAGGGGAGCTATGGGGGAAAAAATAGAGGAACACCTGTAATAATCTGAACAATAAAGATTTATTAAAAAAATTAAAAAAAACAATTATGAACAACAAATACATATCTATCAACAAGTGAACCTAAAAATCAAGTGAATTAAAAACCTGAGGAACAGAATAATCTGGTGAATATAATAGAATTAGGGGCATAGAAAGGGAGTGGACTGATAATTCTGAGGGGGAAAGGGGTATGGGGGGTGCAGGAACTGACTGGACAAAAATCATACTCCTATGGATGAGGACAGTCGGGGGGAGGTAAGGGCAGAAGGTGGGGTGGGAACTGGGTGGAGGGGAGCTATGGGGGGGAAAAGGAGAAACAATTGTAATAATCTGAATAAAGATTTATTAAAAAAGAAAAAATAATAATAAAAGATTGGAGTATACCACAGCCACCCGAAGGAACTTGTCAAATAGAAGTCCACGATCCACCCCAAATCTATTGAATAGTGGGACTCAGGTAATCAGGAAACTCAATAGAGCTTACACACCATTAAGGTGAAGCATAATTGTTTAACACTCCTGTAGTAAAGCATATGTTCAACATACCTGTTCTTTGGGCCCCACCTAAACCAACCTCCTAGAAGTGGCAGCTGAGGTAAGACCTGAAGCATACGGAGCTGCTCTCTCCAGGAGGCTGAGACAGGATGTGGGAAGGTGTTCCAGGCAGAGGATGCTGCCAGTGCAAAGGCCTACGGAACAAGACAATGATTTTGGGGGGTAAGTGGAAGAAGTGCAGCATGGCTGTTGTGTAGAAAGGGAAGTAGGAATGGAAGTAGGAAGTGAGTAATGTTAATAACTACTTACTATTTACTAGGTTTTTATTCTGAGAGTAATAAGTTACCAAAGAAGAGTAAGCAGGAGTCATATGTGATCAAATACTTGTTTTTACGAAGATCCTTCCTTTGGAAGCAATATGAAGAGTTGACTGGGGACAGAAATTGAAATAGAGAATCAGTGGTGGCCTTATCCGGGCTAGTGGAAAAGGAAATGGAGAAAAGTGGACTCATTTGAGAGATTCTTGGGAAGACCTAAGAAAGAAGTTGTCAAGTATGATTTTGAATTTTCTACTTCAAATGATTAAATGCAGTTACGACAGGAAACAGGAAGAGCATCTACCAGAAGAGTGGGAAAAGTGGAGAGTGCAACATAAAGAAGCCACTGTTGAGTTGATTCTTTTTGTTTGGTCTGGAATATTCAGTTAAGACACCTATCTCAACCAAATTTAAAAAAAAATCTCTATTAGGTCTCTTTTTCAGTGCCTGTGGTGTAACCATCACCAAAGCCATGTTACCTTTTGATTAGCTATAACTCTGCTTCTACTTCTTGTGCTAGTCATTCTAATGAAGCACTATATCTATTCAAAATAAATCTGTTTAAAGCTGGAAAAACAAAAGGCCATTTTTATTTGTGTGTGTGTGTGTGTGTGTTTATGTCTTGTGCCTTGGGACTGACAAAGAGCCTTTCCCAAGTCAGGTGGTGAATGAAAATGACTATAAAAGTGACACCACATTTTTTGAGTCACATCCGGGTTGACTAGACAAAACTTTACACACACGAAATAATAATCCGTGTGGGCTGCATGCTGACCGTGTTGGATGGAAACTTTCACATAGAACACTTCCTTGTTATTTATTCTTAATACTGTCAAGACAAAGGAGAATTTAGTGATAGTTAATCTGCCCAGATAACAGAGGTATGCTGCTTTCTAATGCTGCCTCTTACTTCCACTTTTTTCTGAATTCACAGATGTGCCCTTGATGTGGTAGGGTATTTTTGTGAACTGCTGGAAAATTTCACTCACACACTAACGGTTCCAATGAACACAAAATACCTTTTCCAGAGAGCAGTTGCCAATAAGCAGTATTTTTAGAGCACATGTCACAGTTTCTGTTTGCCTCTGTTGTGACTGTTAATGGGCCCTGAATGATTAAGAAACAGCCTCTGATAAAAGGCATTACTCCACTGCTTCATTATATACTATGGGCAGTAAATGTTTACTGCACTTTAGGCTCAAGCTAACATGTCATTAAACGTGTTCCAGTTAAATACGTTCTCAAAGCATAACTGTTACTCCCGTGAACACGTTTGCCATTTCCCTATGTCTGAAATAGCGAATCATTCCTTTTGGGTTGCTATAGCTAACTGCCCCTTAACAATGATGCCGTATGGTTTATACGTGCTTCCTTGGGGAAGTATTTTAGTTAGCTTTCTGAATTCTTGGGTAAAGTCTGCCACTCACTCTAAGAGACTATCCCTGTTTGCAGTAATATTCTTTGACCTGTTGAATAATGGAATACTTTTCAAAGAAGTAGGAGGTTAAAAACACACAGTGCATGGATCCAAACACTAGGGTTGATATGACATTTCATTGCACAGAATGGATGTACCATGGTATTCTTGTATTCTGGGAGTAGCTTCCCTCTGGGGATTGGAGAATCAGGATTTCTGTGATCTCACCAGAGCAGAAATCTATTTTCCTTTCCCATCATAGGAGTAGTGAACATATCAAACATTCCCACCCTTCAGATCTGCAGGGAACCTTCCTATTTCTTCCGCTGTGCTTGAAAATGAAAAAGGAAATGCTTGCTATTGAAAACAGTCCCGGCTACTATAATGTGAGTGCTAAAAATTATGACTGTAGGCAATTAGAGGGGAAAAGTCATTCAGGTGCCATTTTGGCTTTCTGTAAGCATGGCTATAAAAATAAAGTGCCTCTTTGGGCACACCTAGTCATTACTTTGGGGTTAAGAATGAAGACGGGAAAAAATATCTAAAACATAAACATGTGTTTTTCATTCTGACATACAAAGTTAAGATTATTTTCTATAGATAACAACCATAAAGAGTATCTTTTCATCTGTTTTCTAAAACAACATGGTAACATTTTTATGCTGATCAACCTGCAGGTGCTAATAATACCTTGTGTCTAGGTCTTCTTGGTACAGAGTATCCACTTTTCTAAACTGATGAGGTTCATTTCTGTGTGTTTACACAGGGGCAGGAAAATGTCTGCTTGCCTAAAGCTCAGGCATAGCATCATCGCACGTGGCACTGCTCAAGCACAGACCTCTCCAGATGGCTTGAAAATGCAGGGGGACCTGGGAGTTGCCAGGGTCAGAGTTTTTGTGCAAAATAAGAGACCACCATTGTCACTGAACTTCCATAATAATTCCCTGTGCTAAGCTTGAAGCAAAGGAAAATTCTGTTGACAGTTCTGTAAAACAGTTTTGGTAGAAAGGAAAAATCGTGGAGGGAGACTTTTCTTTTCTCCTCTTCCCAGAAGAATCTTTTACTTATGCATGCTTCTTGAAATCAAGGAAGTCTAATAAATTCAAAATTCTAGAGGATAGCATGAAGTCTCATTTCAATATCATCAGCTAGTCAGGTTCTATGCATCCTCTCTTAGGAAAAGATCATAATGTATTTGTCCTATGTTTGTGGATAAATATACTGTAAATAATATATGCAAGCATCTCTTGCCCACTAAAAAAGAACATTCTATCCCCTCCGCAGATTGCTTAAGACAGGTTCCTCTCAGAATTAATCTGCTGTGCTCCCACAGCTCCGTGGTGGTAACAGCATGTCTCACGGGCGGCATGTATTAGAGTTATTCCAGGGCAATTCTTTCAGCCCCTCTGATTATAAGCCTGTGGGTGCTAAGTCCCCAGGCCCACTCATCCTTGGAACCCACTCCTAGGACTTGGAGGCCCACTCCTCCTACAATGTCTAGGCCAGCACTTTACCCAGAGTGGGTACTAAAATCTCATTGATTGAGTGAAGTCATATAGAACAGGGACCCCACGGAGAATAGCACGTATACTGTGCTGAAACACATTGGGCGTCGGAATCCATGGAACGGCAACACCCCTGTGTTCTCTGTCATGGACTGGCTGCTAAAATTGTGTAGACAGAGTAACTTGGAACTGTCATGTTAAAAATTGGTGTGAACGAGCTAAAGAGCCACTTTGTATAAAGAATATCACTGCTGGACAGGAATGGAGGCAGGGAGGCTCATTAGCGTTGCATGGAATGGAGCTAAGCTGATTGGACTGGCTTCAACAGTGAGATCTGTGGAGAAGGCACAGTGAGCAGCACATTAAGTGTGACCAAGCTTCATTTCTTACTGTAAGGGGACATTGCAAAGGTTTTAGGAACAAGTGAGAGAAATTTATAAAAATAAGCAGCAAGCCAGTTTACCCCAGTACCTACTGTCATGAGAATTACTGAGTCAAAGGAGGGGCATTTTTAATTGGAAAGATTTTTTAAAAATTTAAATGGACTATAATGCACATTTCTTGAGGGGATTTATAACCTACTAGAGACCCGGTGCACGAAATTCGTGCATGGGTACGGTCCCTAGGCCTGGCTAGCAATTGAAGCTGAGTGTCTGGCATGGAAGGGCAGGTCCCAGCTGACCTCTGGCCCCTGGATAGCACCTGGGCCCCAGTGTCCCCACTTGCCCCCCTCTGCCTGAGTTACAGCGCCCGAGTCCCCACGTGGAGATGTGGTAAACACGGCTAGATACCATGGGCCGGGGTGCAGCATGGGCCTCTGGGTCTCCCAGTGACGCTGCATAGAAGCTGGGCAGGCAGTGCTCTCTCTCCCAGCTGGCCTCAGCAGACCAGCTCCTGCGCAAACCCATGTTGAGCCCGACTGGCCCCCGTGGTCTCCGAAGCCCACTGGGGCTGGCAGCTACTCCACTGCCATCCACTGCCAGTGCCTTGTTGCCAACATGCACCATGTTCTGCGCCGCCCCCTGGTGGTCAGTGCATGTCATAGCAAGCAGTCGAACTCTCGGCAAAACTCCTGGTTGAGGGGACAAAATGCATATCAGGCTTTTATTATATAGGATGGAGAATTTATTTATAACATAGTGTTACAATATAGTGTTCACTGTTTTGGATGCATTCTAAATGTGATTGCTTTCTGGGTGAAATTAAGCATTCTTTCATTTTTGGATTTTTATTTCTTGCTTAGAGATGCTACTTATTCACCGGTGAGGAACTGTAGTGTTTCATCTACTTGATTTTTGCAGTTCATTGTATTTGGTTTTTAATAGCTACCTATTACTAAAGTGAACAGTCTAAGAGAAATATATTTAAACCAAACAAAACTTTTTAAATAGCCTTCTTTTTAGGGGCTTGTTTCCAGGATTCTCCCAGCATGAAGGTCTCACCCTGAGAATATGTAAGCCAACTGGGGAAAGTTATTTTTGAAGCCTACTTCGGTCCAGCTTATTGCCGGGTAGCAGTAATAATGAGTTTACAAGATTATTCAGTGGCTCATTAGCATAAGACACACACACGGTCATAGAGAAATAACTCTATCTAAATAAGCCTCTTCCTCTACTTCCCATAATTAACAGGCATTACCTTACCTCACACCCACCTCATGTACCACCATTTAAAGTGAAGGCTTTCATTTAAATTACCTTATTGTATCCCTTGGACCAGGCGTTTAGCAGTCACTAGGGCTTGCTGACTGTATTGAGCCCTGATTTATGGCACCATCACCCAGAGCCTAAGGGGCCAGGCAGGAGAGAGCAGGCCGGGTGGCTGCCAGAACAAGAGCACAGCAGATCACAGTGCCAGCCCCAAGGCCATTGAGACACAACACTTCAGAGGGAGGAGCAGGATGGAAGGTGTGTACAGAGGTGAAAGATGAAGAATGTACAGCAAAAGGCCAGGTGCCCAGTGGAAGATGGCAGAGCCATCACGCCCCCTAGAAAGAGTGTACCCATGGGGAACGTGGGCCCTCTTTGGATAGGGTGAATCAGCTGTGCTTCATTGTACGCTTTGGCTGCAGGGTAATGCAGCAGTTCACTCCTCAACCTTCCCGCAGGCTGCCTGGCTTCACATCCTTACTCTGCTACTTACTAATGGTGCCTCCTTAGTGAGATGACTCGAGCTGTCCTGGCTCCTGTTCCTTCACCTGTAAAACAGAGGTTATAAGATCATTACCAATCTCTTAGGTTACTTACCTAATGTAAAATAGTCTGGCTTGCTCCTGTAAAGAGCAACGGCTGGCACTGAGAGTTAAGTATTTGTGCATTATATTGTCTGTTGCAAATCCAAGGTTCATGCTAGTTGAACTCTTTAGTTTCTGTATGGCTTTCTTCCACCAATAGTATTTGCAAGAGTCTTTGTTTCCTTATCAAACCCTTTGCAGTAAGTAAATTTTAAAATTTAAATTCAGAGGTTTACCCATGTAGAACACCTAAGCTTGGAAATATACAGTATAGTCCCAGTCTTTCCTTTTTTCATCTTGTTAATTGAAAAAGGTCCTGGGGATACTACCAATCCAGGTCAGAGTGACAATACAAAGTAACTCTTCCTTATCTGTTTTTGTATGCATTTCTTTTCAATCAAAATAGAACCCTTGTTTAGAGTTTTAAGCAAGAAACATTTGGTATAATTTTACACGAATTTTCACATAGAATTTTGTCAGCTGAATTCAGCAAACAAAGAGCAAATATCAAGCAGAAGAGTGCATGGAAAGGGGCTGAAGGATTGGGCCTCGGTGAGGAAGTTTGCTATTCAGTTTTTGGTCATTCATTTTAAATTATGTGTGTATGGAGTTCCGGTGCTTGGTGTTTAGAAGACATAGAAAAAGAATCAGACATGTATTTTACTCACAAGGTGCTTATAGAGTCAGGAAGGTAGCACACGACACGTGCATGGGAACTTTACATCCCAGAATCTAACATATACCTAGCAGATAGGAACTATGAATTGCTCACTTTTTACCCCCAGAACACAGAAAAATGATAAAATACAGCAAAAGACTAAAAACAATTTTTTATAAATGTCCTAAGAGTGATGTAAAATTCTATAGAGAGATGAGGGAAAGACATGGATGGGCAAATATTCCAGTCAAGTCTTCAATAATGTGCAGGATATATGGCTTTATGGGCAGAGAGGATATGAGCAAAGGCAGTGAGGTTGGAAGATTTAGGAAACAGGAATAATTGTTTGTCTGAAGGGCAGTGGTGAGAAATGAGGCTGAAAAACAGATCAGCTCCAGACCTTGAAAGTTAGGACCAGAAACTTGGACTTGATTCTATAAGCCATGAGGACCCATAGAAGACATTAGAGCATAGTCAGAGTTGAGCTTCAGGAGGATGAATCATTAAAATGCACTAGTCAATTTCCAGTGATGATACAATGGGGAGGAGAGCTGAACCGTCTGGCAGTGAGCATAGAAAGGATAAGACCAGTGCAAGAGGCACTTAGAAGCTAAAATTGATCTGACTCATTCTGAGCCTCTTAGGACAAACAATGGTATCATTAGCCGAACCAGGCAGCCCAAAAGGAAGAGCTGGCTTGACATGGAAGATGATGAATTTTACCAGGGTCATATTAAGGGTCAAAGTGCTGGCAGGACATTCAACACCAGCACCCATGAGAGAGGTTTTCAGTGGAGAGATCATTCAGTGCAGAAGATGATCAAATTCTTGGAATTAATGACCAAGTGAGAAAGGCCTAAGGACAGAAGATGGAGGACAGAACCCTAAGGAATACCCTCATGTACAGAGCAAGGACACACAAAGAAGGAACAGCACAAAAATGAAATGAATACCTTGGAGTGTTAAAGAAGTCACAGAGGGAGAAAGTGTCAGAAATAAAAGGGCAGACAAGAATTTTATTGTTACAAATAAATATGGAACCTGAGAAGAGATACTGAATTTGGTGACTAAGAGGAAATTGGTTACCTTCTGTGGGAGCAAAAGAGTAGTGAGTACTTTATCTCTCAATTACCATTGTCCTTCCACTACCACTGTCTTAGTAATAACAGAGAAATAAAAGAGGAATCTCTTCACAAGAAAGTTTCTCAAGATGGAAAAGGAAACCAGACTAATCAGTGCATTCCGAAATAGTTAGGGAGAAAATTCTCCTAAAACCAGCCTCGTATATGAAAGACAGAAGTCAGTACAAATATTTCCTTGACCTCAGAAATGCAGAAATATAGTATACTAGAGGCCCAGTGCATGGATTTGTGCACTGGTGGGGTCCCTCGGCCTGGCCTGTGGGGATCAGTAGACCTCCGCACGGCCACAGCCTGGCCTTATCTGCCAGCTCAACAGGCTCCAGCCTGCTGTCTGCGTTGATCCTGTATAGCTTGAAATAGTGCATGAAGCAACAGGCGACTGGGGAGGAGCCTGAGCCTGGGCTGGGCGCTGCGCCACTCCCGCTCATCCCGGCCCTGCTGCACCTGTGGCCACCTCCTCTTGGGTGCACAGGGGGAGTGTCCGGGAGAGGCTCCCACCCCTGCAACTGCACTTGCCAGCCATGAGCCCGACGTCTGGCACCCATCTGTCAGCTGAGTGGTGCACCTGCTATGGGAGTGCACTGACCACCAGGGGGCAACTCCTGTATTGAGCGTCTGCCCCCTGGTGGTCAGTGCTTGTCATAGCTACTGGTGGGTCATCCTGTCGTCTGGTCACTTAGGCTTTTATATATATAGATGGTATTATCCAGGGGTGGCTAAAATGCATTTATTTCCAATGCTGAGTAGGAGTTGCTTCAGAGTAAAATATTGGGGAAGACATAATGAAGATTTGCCTACTTGCCAACCAAGAGAAAATATATAGATGACTCCATCTTAAAAATGAAATCACATTTAAATGATACAATTAATGTGATGATGATGATGATTATCAGCATAATAGAATTGGTGAGAACATCCCACTTGCTATAATATATCTAACTGAGAAATGGTGGTAATAAGGTGAAATTTATCCTAGTTTAACAAGATTCAATTATATGAGAAAATTATCATAGTATGTTCATTTTAAATGTCTAAAACAAAAGAATTCATCTATTTATCTGAGTGTACATGACTCAAAATTAGATCAAAAAAATTTGTTGCTACAACACAAAGGTGTTGCTACAGCGCAAATACAAAGGCAGCTAAAAATAGGGATAATATTTCAGAGAAATGCATTAAAATTGAGTACCAAATTAAGAAAGAACCATTCAGCATAATCATGGACCAGAATTAAAGTTGGTAGGACTTGGAGGCTCCTCTAACATCCTTCTGGTTTTAGAATTGAGGAAAATGAGGGACAAGGTGTTCACAAACCCCATTAAGTTAATATTTACAGATAAATCAAGCAAAACCCCTTTAATAAATCAGTAGGGCACGTTAAACTGTGACAGTTTTTATATTTGTACATTCATCAGTTAATTTTTTCAAATATCTAAGCTCAGTTTGAATATGGCTTAACTTATAAGCAATATAACTTGCTCTTTTACATCACATGAGTAAGAAAAATTTGTGAATAGGCATCCCATATACTTAGTTAAACTTGTATGAGTTTGAAGAAATGTTGATTAATAAAAAAAAATTCCATTGAGAAATCTTGTTAATTTCAACATGGTTTTTAAAATCTATTTGCTTTTTCCATTTATTAAAACCATAAAATTCCAAATTTAATATTTTATTGGCACTAGTGAATACAGATTGCATCATTGTATAATTTTTAAAAATGTTTTAGTTTATCACACAAAGTAAGCAAATTACACAAGAAAACAGAGAGAATTAGTGTTTTTCTGAGTGTATTTACTTGTGTTTATACTGCACATGTGACTGTTTTAATTATTAATGTTATAAAAGCTAAAATCAACTAATTTGAATTTTACATAAACACTGTCATTAATACTTAACTGAAATCTATGCATTACTTAAAATGGATGTATTATACAAGTTTGGACTTATATCTTCATGATGAGTTGAAACTTTTATTATATGGTAACTTTATAGAAATATGTCATACTATCTATTTGCTTCAGTACAATCCTATATAATAAAAGCCTAATATGCTAAGTGTCTGGTCGTCTGGTGACACGTTGACTGTTCAACTAATCAAAGCATAATATGCTAATGATATGCTAAAGACACTCAACCACTCCCTATGACATGCACTGACCACCAGGGAGCAGACGCTCTGACCAGTAGATTAGCTTGCTGCTGGGGTCTGGCTGATTGGGGCTGAACAAGACAGGCTGGACACTCTCTGGAGCCCTCCTGTGGTCCCTCCCCAGCCCCAGTTGTGCACTGATGGGGTCCCTTAGCCTGGCCTGTGTCATCTCGCAATCCAGGACCCCTCAGAGGATGTCGGAGAGCTGGTTTCGGCCGATCCCACAAGCCACTCCCCTCAGGAGGACACCAGATGCAGGTCTCACAGCTAGCAAGTGCTGCTGTGTTAGTGCGAGCCTCTCCCAATTGGGACTGATTGGGCACGAGCCCGCAGCAGGCACAGTGGGGCCAGCATGAGTGGAAACGGCAGGTAGGAGCTGCAGGTGGTGTTGGACTGTGGGCTTTGGCCCGATCCCCGCAGGCCATCCAGAGGGACCCCACCCGTGCACAAATTTGTGCACTGGGCCTCTAGTAAATACATAAGCTCTTTGTTGTTGAAAAAGTGATGTTTTATATTTGACTTGTATTTTACAGAAGTATAAATATTACACCATATGGGTGATTCTCTTGACCCTTACGTCAAAAGTTTTAAGAATTATTTTAGAGATATTTTTGAATTTTTAATATCAGAATTAGTTGACTTGCATAGTTTTCTGTTTTACAGTAATACTTAGGTGGATACAGGCATATGCTTTGTTAGACAGGACACATAGGCTGAAAAGAGTTAATGTCTACATGTTCATTTATCATGGAGTAAAAAGCTCTACAACTATTGATATCCATTATTTCATGAGTTAAAAACTTGAGTAGTAACATGTACAGTAGATATAAGCAATTAATATTTATCCAACAATACAGTTACTAAATCTGTGAATAAAAACAAAATTTAATATATATAATAATAAAAGTGTAATATGCTAATTAGACTGGACAACCTTCTGGACAAACCCAGGGCTGTGAGGGAAGCCCTGGTCCCGAGTGCCTGTCGGCAGCTGGAGGGAAGCCCAGATCCTGGGTGCTAGAGGGAAGCTGGTGCTGGCAGCCAGGAGGAAGGAAAGTCTACTCTTGCACAAATTTCATGCATCGAGCCTCTAGTGAAATTATAATATTATGTAACTGGTTTTATATTTCTTCATAATATAAAGATTTTTTTTTTTTTTTACAAAATCACTACTAAAATCCAATCTGTTTGGTATTCCTTCCAAGGATATAAAGAAAAATAAGAATTCTCTAAAATTCCAAAAGTAACCCAAGTGAGGAATATCTAAGATGAATGAATACTCAGTAAAATTTCTAGGACCCTATAGATCGATCCCCCTTGTTCCAGGAAAGACTGTTCTCCCTCCCACATCACCCACTTTCTAGTCCAATGCCCGGGACTTCATGGTTAATCAGCTGGGATGAGCCATCGTGCCTGTTTCACTTGTCTCACTTAATTGAGTAACTTCTCACCTATCACATTTTGCCAGCTCAGCTTTGGCCAGTGCCACTTGAGCTTCTCCGAAGGTAACCTAAGCTTCCTGTTTGTCTGCCTATTGCAATAGCACCTGTTTTTCACTTCCTGGGCAGCCTGATGACTTGAGAGCCCACACTTGGACTCTTTGTCTGCTTCCTCTCTGGTCTCCTCTACTCCAGTGCCTTCCTCTCTCCAGTGCCTTTCAGATCCCCATAATAGAGGATCCTCCAGCTAGGCATTGCACTCTCCATATCTAGGGCCTCGGAGCCCATCTTCCTTATATTCATTAGGCTCAGATGCTTCCACTCTCTGCATCAGTAATTGTGTTTCATTCTATATTTTTCTTTGGGAATACCTATCAACTCTTCTTATCATAGTGTGTGTAAGTTCAGGTTGACCAAATAGAGGACCTCATGGTTTCCATTTGAGGGCCAACAGGCTATTGCTGTTAACTGAATAAAAGAGAGAACTGAGGTATAAAGAGGTAAGTCACTTGGACAGGCCACCCAGCTGGTGAGAAATACAGCTTGGAATCCAACCCAAAGAGTCAGGATGCCCAAGTGTGTCTTCTTAACTCTCTTGACAACATGAGGGTAGGTGAAAGGGGTGGAATATTGGGGAGACTTCTAACAAATCTACTAACCCATTACAAGTTACCAGCAGGCCTTTAATAGGTGGTGAGTTTATATATAAATTCTAAAAAGTTGGTCTGTTCTTTAATAAGGAGAGCATCTAAATATCTCATTTTTCTCTAGAAGGGAGAATAAAATGTATTAAAGAGAAAAACAGAATAGGCATGGGGGCAGGAGTTCAGGGAAAAAGTGGCAGTTTTTAGGCTCTCTGGCATGAAATCAAAGGCAGACTCACAAAAAGACGTAGGCAATCCAGGAGATATCAATGAAATGCATCATTTTCCTTGGAAATGAGGATCTGCCTCTGAGCACCAGAGGAGCCTTAGAACAATACACATATGAACTTACGGTTTTAGCAAGTATTATAAGAATTATCATTTTCCAAAGAGTGTCTTATGCATTTATTTTGTGGTTGCTAAGATATTTTATAGGTACATCTATAAATGTGGAGGAGCTGCATAAATTTATCCCACTGGACTTGTAGTTGATCTTCTGGGAAGAGAAGGTAATATACAGTGAATATGCATGTTGAGAGAGGAGTGGAAGGACAAAGAAAGAAAAGGGACTGATACCACCAAGGATCGTGTGGCTTTAAAGACAAGTGTAACTGAAGATAATCTGGGGGTGTTGAGATAGACTGATAAGAGTTCTAATAACTGTGTGGGTCATATGTTAGACAAGTGGCAGGGTTTCAACTGTATTTTATAAATGGTAGTGAAATATTCTACATAGTTACCTGATATTAGTGTTCTAAGCCATTCGAAATATGTCCACAAAAGATGCTCTCTACTACTAAAATTCCTGTTCCCCATACCTTCCAGCCATGCCACCCCCAATAAAGAACCACTTTAAGGAATGAACACCGGAGATCAGTCCTGGATTCTAATTCTCTTCTCTCTAACATTTGGACACTTACAGACATTATCCTTTTCCTTGCGCTCAAATGCAGCATGCATATACATGAGAGACAAATTTACTTGTCTTCCTCTCAAATTGCCTTTCATTGAATTTCATATATTATGTCCTGTCATTGTGGAAGACATTTGGAGCTAAATATTCCACCACAACTGAAATGCCACAGTCATTTATCTCTCCTTCCATATATATATTTGCAGAGTGACCCCTCATGAAGTTGCAAGGCATTAATATCCTATATAGTAAAGATGTAATATGTAAATGGTTATTATGCCGTGAAGTGTAATGACCGGATCACAGATCAGCAGGAGGGTGGGGCAGCGAGCTACAAGTGGGCGGCAGAAAGCTACAGGAGGAGGCTGGGCAGCAAGCTATGAGTGGGGGGATGCGGGGCGGAGGGAGCCACAATAGGGCAGGGCAGCAGGTGGAGAGCTACAGGAGGGCAGCAGCACTTTTTCATTGGACTAGAAAGTGGGCGATGATATATATATGTCTGTTTTCTTCATATCTCCAGTCACCTGGTAATTTCTGACATTACTCTATTTCAGATCATCTACCTCTCCATCATCTTTGCTTCTGCTTTTATCAAAAAAGTTATTTTCTACCTGGACTATTATACTTTTATTTCATTGCGCTTCTTGGGGTCTGGGACCTTAGTAACATCTTACTGAAGTGCCTTAGTGTTGCTGCCAAAACTGCCCTCACAGAACTCTGTTTAATGATTTCTAGTTTTTCTCTCCAAACTTCTTGCAATAGTTCTTATTGTCTAATAAACCTGGACCATGGACTTCAGTCTCAGGCTCTCATCACACCCCTGACCTGCTGCACTGCATCCCACGTGCCTCCTGTCTGCTTATTAATTTCCTGGTCAGTCTTACCCCAAGGACCCAGGCTCATAGCATGCTCCACACTACCCTCCTTTTCCCCTCAAGGAATCTTGGAAAGTCTTTCTTCTGCATCCACCCTTTCCTGACCAACCTGGGGAAACTATCAAATTCCTGAAGTGACTGACTAAGGGTGCAGCCTCCCGGGCCTCCCTTCCCTGAAATCCAATTTGAACTTTCCTCATATGAAACATTATTATTGCCCAGTGTCTCAGTAGGCTCAGGCTGTTTTAATAAAACAACATATACTGGGTGGCTTAAACAACAGCCATTTATTTCTCACAGTTCAGAAGGCTAGAAAGTTCAAGATCAAGGTACTGGCAGATTCAGTTCCTGGTGAGATCTCCCCTTCTGGTTTGCAGACTGCTGCCTTTTCATTGTCTTTTCTTTTCAATTACAGTTTGCATTAAATATTATTTTCTGTTAACTTCAGGTGTACATCATAGGGGTTAGGTAATTATATACTTTACAAAGTGTTCACAAAGTACAGAGAGAGAGGAAATGCTGGTCCCTCTTCCTCTCTTACAAGGACACTAATCCCATTTGGGGGCCTCACCTTCACGATCTCATCTAAACCTAATTATCTCCCACAGGCCCCATCTCCAAATGCCATCATATTGGGGTTTAGGGTTTCAATATATAAATTTGAAGGGACACAAACATGCAGTCCATACACCCAGTCAACTTCTGCTTGGGTGTGTGGTCATGTGGGTGACTGCATTTCTGCAAACTGTACTAGCCCCAAAGGATGTTTGAAATAAACCCTTAGGGATTTACCACTTGATGAAGTCAGAGAATGAATGATGTGCCACGTTTTCCTTAGAACTTCGTCCATCCACCTTTCTCTGTGCAGTGTCTGCTAAGCTTTGTTCATAGGACGGTCTGCACCATGGTAACCAGGGGTTAAATCATAAAGCATGGCAATAGGAAAGACATCACCAGATGCTTCTGTAAAGCACGCTTCTTAAGTTGTGCATCTCGGAACTTGCAGGTACTTCTGTTTCTTCAGGGGTTTTTTTCTTAAATAAGTTTTATTTCCTATTTGTAC
This sequence comes from Corynorhinus townsendii, assembly GCA_026230045.1. Classification (NCBI taxonomy): domain Eukaryota; kingdom Metazoa; phylum Chordata; class Mammalia; order Chiroptera; family Vespertilionidae; genus Corynorhinus; species Corynorhinus townsendii. The sequence goes on along the minus strand of JAPDVU010000004.1, from coordinate 66,628,242 downwards.
TAAGCCTCTAGCATTTATTGGAGAATGGGAAGACGAATGGATTTATAAACTCTATGCATTCATTGCCTATTGCCTCAGAAGCAAATTTCCACAAAGTTAGTGGCTTGAAACAATACAAGTTTGTCACTTTACAGTTCTGGGTGTCAGAAGTCCAAAATGGGTCTGGGCTAAAATCAAGGTATCGGCAGAGTTGCCTTCTCTTCCAGAGGCTCTAGGAGAGAAGCCATTTATTTTCTTTTCCAGATCCCGGGGACTGACTGCATTCCTTGTCTCAGGACCCCATCTCACTCAGATCTCTGCTGCCACTGTCACTTCTGCTCTGACTCTGACTCTCCTGCCTCCCTCTTATAAGGACCCTTGTGATCACAGTGGGTCCACTCTGACATTTCAGGATAATCTCCCATCTCAAGATCCTTAACTTAATCACATCCCCAAAGTCTATTTGCAGGTAAGTTAACATATTCACAGATTAGGGCATGGATATCTTTGAGGGAACATTATTTTGCCTACCTCACTCTACTTAGTTGTCAATATTAACCTGTGGCCCTGGCCAGTTTGCTCAGTGATTAGAGCGTTGGCCTGCAAATTGAAGGATTTTGGGCTCAATTCACACCCAGTCAAGGGCACATACCACCTCGGCCTTGCGGTACATGCAGAAGGCAACCAATAGATGTCTCTCATATTGAAGTTTCTCTCTCTCTCCCTCCCTCCCAGTCTCTCTAAAATAAAAAAATCAATGGAAAAAAATATCCTTGGGTGAGGATCAAAAAATAAATAAATAAAAGGAACACACTAAAAAGTCTCAAAAATATATGTGAACCTGTGTATAATCTTTTGACATACTAAATTGAAAATAAATATTAATATCCAAATCAAAAAGGAAAGTTGTTTTTCAAGAGCCCAGCAAGCAGGTGTTTCATGATCAATAGAGCATTATGTTCTGCTTTATTTATGGAAGAATATTTATCATATTCCTAATCTACCATGGTGGCTACACATCAAATTATTGTTCATACCTACATACAATATATACATATTCATAGTACGTAGCACTAAAAATGAACAAGACCAGCCTGGCTGGTATGGCTTGAAAGTGGAGCATTGACCCATGCACCCATAGGTCACCAGTTCGATTCCCAGTCAGGGCACATTCCCAGGTTGTGGGCTTGATTCCCAATAGGGGGCCTGCAGGAGGCAGCTGATCAATATTTCTCTCTCATCAATGTTTGTCTCTCCCTCTCCCTTCCTCTCTCTCTCAAACCAATAAAAACATATTCTTAGAGAATAAACAAGACATAAAAAATGCTGGAGTCTATTCTATACAACTACTTATAGGAATCTCCTAGAATTTTTAAACGTAAGAGTATGTCAGATTTCTGAGAAATTCTCCCAGCGACACTTTTTCTCGCTCTGCCTATGGTTTTATTCAGCGTTTGTATTTGGACACAAACACTTTTCCCTGTAACACCCCATGAGCCAATGACAGCTGCAGAGAGGGCCTGGCATGCTGTTGGCAGGCACCAGGGCTCTTCCGGTCCCTGACCCAAGCCTTCCGAGTCTGCCAGATGCTCCACAGTTCCCTGCACATCCTGCTTCTGCCATATGACTAAGGTTGCACTCTGTGGGCCAAACCATATGCCAGCCCAAGAACTCAAAAATAGAGAACATTGGAATGAAAAAAATTTTAATTAACTTTGGAAACCAAACACACATGGGGAGATTGTGGATTGTCAGGACAACACATTCAAATACATTTCCTATGATGAAGTCTGGTAAATGAATTAGTTTGATCTATGTCATCCATCACATTGGTCTCTGATTAAATTTCCTCCATTGTACACAATCTGTAGAATAATTTTGTGTGTTTTTGTTAGATCCATTTTACTTTTACCAAATCATTTCTAATAATAAGTAGCATTGGAATGTTTCTTTCCTGCAATTCTTATCTAAAACAGGAGCACTATATGCCAATGAGACAAAAATTAAACCTTTGAGGCCTGGTTCTCATATTGTTTCAGAAAATGTTTCCCTTTAAACAACTACTGATATTTGAAGATTGTTATCATCAACTCATCGCAAGCTCCCTACCTACTATTTTAGAAGTAATTGAGCAGTAGGAATGGTCTTCTCAATCTCTACTAAATTTAGAGAGGCAGTTTCTGAAATAATGAAGAAAGAAAATTTGATGTTTTTAAAAGAAAACAAAAGTGTTAACTACATTAGGAGATTGTTTTATTTCTTATATCAAAATATTCATTAATATTGACATTTGTTATGTGTTCTTAAAAACACCCATTTTTCTCATCAGCGTTTCTCCTTTTCCACTTGCCAATTATTATTTTCTATTGCCTGACTAATTAGCCTGCCTTTCAATTTACACATTTACTTATTAGGGTCAAGTCAATATTTCTACCCTAGAATTGGGCATGTGCTTTGCAGTCTAAGGGTAAAATTACCTCAGAACAAAGCTGTGACGCCTGACAGCAGTGACTTGCAGGTGAAGAAGTCCCTTCACCTGAACAGTCAGCTAACAGCTTGATACACATGTTTGTGAGCCACACCTGTATTCAATCTCTCTCTCTCTCTCTCTCTCTCTCTCTCTCTCTCTCTCTCTCTCTCTCTTCTCTCTCTCTCTTTCATCTTTATACTACACTCAGTAATGTGTGAATACAGGAGTAGTCACCTCACTTGTTTCTAACACAGTTGTGAAATGAACGCCTTGCCATTGTGAAAACCTTTAATTGTTTTCAAAGCATCTTTATAGCCATGCTCTCCTTTGATCCTCCCAACGACCCTGAGAGGTGAGCAGAAAAGACAGTACTATTCCCATTTTGACACATGAAGAGACCTCTTCAAGCTTCTTGGTCTTTGAGGGAATTTGGGCAATGTTTTCATCTGTACTTGCCAGCTGATCTTTGCTCTAAGAGCAGCCTGGGGGAAAACAGAAAGAAAAACCCTGTGGGGCTGCTGCACCTCTAGATGTCTCCGATGCCCTTTTCCCCTGGTATAGTGTTCACCACCACCTTCAAATGTTCCATGCCACCAGGCTGCCTTTTCCACATCACCCCTCCAGATCTACTCTGAAAAGAGAGTACGACACCCGCCCCCACTCCCAACACCCTCTGCACCCCTTTCCTGCTTCGTTTTTCCATCACACTTACTACTTTCGGATGTACTACGTACATACTTGTTCACACAGTCTATTTGTTGTCCAGCTTCCCCACTGGAATGCAAGATCCTTGAGGGTAAGGATTTCTGTCTGTTTTGTATGGATCTCCCCAGCAACTGGAATCCTGCTGGCAAAGGACCCAATCAAATGCCAGCATGAGTCACTGGGACTCAGGGTACAAACCACCAGCCATGGCTCCACCAGGGGAGTTCTCTCCTTTTTAGGGACGAGGGTGACAATAGTCTTATAAATAAGACAAATAAAGCTTGAATTAGAGAACAAACAGTCTGGCCTTAGGCTTCAGCCCTTTAACAGAAACTTATGGGGCCCCCACTGTCTAATATGTGGAACTTTGAGGGCCCAAGATTAGCTGAGTTTAGGTGCAGATCCTCCTGCTTAGAGGAGGCGAGTTCCTCAGTCCAGGTGTGTCATTCCTGGACAACCTGGATGTAGTTGTTAGCATCATTCCTCTTTGTCTACCCACACTGGTACCTGGGAGGCATTTCATTTTTTGAGTGAATGAATGAATGAACGAATGAAAATAAATAAATGAAACCCGTCATTTGTATATAACTGTAAACCAATGTTATGAAATGCTTTATTCTTAATTGTAGAGAGAAAGCCTCAATCAAGCAAAAGTTGGCAAATATAGGAGGAATACTTGGGATCTGGGAGGCCAACTCATTTTTCCAGTTGCATCTGCCCTTCTGGGGTCAACCTTAGGTGTGGTGCCAGCAAGCAATGCACTTCCCTGGATGAAGAGCCACTGACTCTGGGGCCCTTTACCCACCACTTCCCTTCATAGATCCAAGACCAGGCTTCAACTCTGAGACTGTCATTTACACATGGGTTTAAATTAAAACTACAAGCTTGCAAGGTAAAGATACCAATTTAATCTGCTCTAATCATCAAAAGATACATTTATTCATATGTGACTTTAAGAATACTTTAGTCATCAGTCATTCTTCTTCCGAGATTAGTCATTAGACCCCCTGATCAACCTTGTTAATGCCTTGGGAAAACCAGGTAATTACAATGAGCTAAATTTAGAAGCAACAGTCTTTGTGTGTGTGTGTGTGTGTGTGTGTGTGTGGATTAGAAATAGTGAAAGTCAGTGTCTCTTATCAGTCTTTTCACCTCAGAAGCTGCAAGAACATTATAAGAAATAATGAATTGCAAGAAATATGTCATGCTTCTAGCTGAAAAAAAAGGGCTTTTATTTCAGCTTCCTTGGATGCCTAGCTACTTAAATATAAGCATACTAGTGGCCCAGTGCACAGATTTGTGCACATTGAAAGGAAATTAATTATAAGAAATATTTTAATCTCGATATTTACCCATTCTCTATAATAGAAATGCAACAAAAACAACCAAATTCACGTTTGACAGTGACAGATCAAAACACACACATGTGATTGGCACCAGCAAGAGCTTTATATGTATCGTGCATGGGTTAGTCAATGTTTATTTTTAAATTGCCAGTGCGCTTCATATGCCAGTGCTGGTTGGTCAGTCGGACGGTTGGATGGATGGATGGTCGGTCACTTAGCCTTTTATATATAGAGAGATTTATGTTTAATATTACCTCAAAAGTGTCCTATGATCTTAAAATTTTTAAAAAAGTACTCCTGATTTTAGTAAAACCGACAAAAAAGATAAATAGATGATAGACACAAGATATACACATATATATACTTATCTATGTATATATCTATATATATAAAAATGCATGCATACATATATTTGATATTCACTGTAAATCAGTTTGACTGTGTACCATGGCTCTCCAGATATCCTCATATACTCCCCTCTCAGAACCTCTTAATGAGAAGCCCTTATTAACTAGTTACTGTTTGTTTCAGTATATTCTTAAAATCCAAGAAGCCCCAAGACAACAAAGACATTTATTTATTATTATTTTTTAAATTTTTATTGTTGAGCCCTGACTGGTTTGGCTCAGTGGATAGAGCGTCGGCCTGCAGACTGAAGGGTCCCGGGTTCGATTCCGGTCAAGGGCATGTACCTTGGTTGCGGGCACATCCCCGGTAGGGAGTGTGCAGGAGGCAACTGATCAATGTTTCTCTCTCATTGATGTTTCTAGCTCTCTATCTTTCTCCCTTCCTCTCTGTAAAAAAATCAATAAAATATATTTTTAGAAAAATCTTTATTGTTTAAAGTATTACATATGTGCCCTTTTTCCCCATTGACCTCTTCTAGCCTGCCCCACCAAAGAAATTTATTTTTTAAAGTGGAATTTTATGCAGCAATTACATAGATTAGAGATATTTTTGGACCAAGGCATTTTAGTAGCACATACCACGTAAAGGAGTCTTCTTGGTTCTGCTTACAAATGACTTTTGCAGTAATATTAAAGGTCTCCCTCTCAACTCCTTTATGAATTTATTTAAAACATTTAGGTACAGTGCTAGGAGCTGTGAGAGGAGCTTTTAACTCACAAGACGCATAACCCCAAATCTACAGTATGAATTTGCCACATGGATAGTTTAGATGATTCTGCAGGTGCCATAGGGTTTCCAGGAGAAAGAATACTCTGGCCCAAAGAATCGGGGGGGGCAGGGGGGGCATTCAGAATGGAGGTGGCATCTGAACTAGCAATGAAGTCGTTAAATATAAGTTGACATTTTGTAAGTAAAGGAGAAGGCATAGGAATTCCAGGGTAAGAGAAGATATGATAAAAAGCATATATAAGTGGGAGAGTGAATAGATGTTTGAGACAAGGCAAGTTTTCAAGTTTATATGAAATAGAAGGTTTCTCTAAAGAGAGTAGTGAAAAAGTGGGACTAGAAAGATTTGTGGTGGACAGCTTGTGGATAATCTCAGATGTGGGCTGAGGGACTTTAGATCTGTGTACTGATAGACAAGGAACTCTTACCATTTGTAACAGCATGGGTGGACCTGGAGAGTATTATGCTAAGCAAAAAAAGCCAGTCAGAGAAAGATAAGTATCACATGTAGAATTTTAATGAACAAATTAAAGTGATGAACAAAATAGAACCAGAATCATAGAAGCATGGAACAGACTGTTAATCCTCAGAGGGATGGCAGGAGAGGGTGAGTGGGTGAGGGTGTGTGGGTGGAAAGAGATCAACCAAAGAACTTGTATGCATATATGTATAACCCATGGGCACAGACAATAGGGTGGTGAAGGCCTGGGGTGGGGGACGGGGGCAGGCTAAAAGAGGTCAATAGGGGGAAAGGGGAGACATGTAATTCTTGCAACAATAAAAATAATTTTTTTAGAGAATATTTCTAAGGAGTGACATGATTAAAAGATTTCTTTAGTAGGGTTAAGTTCAGATATGGAGAAGATTGGTATGGGGTTAGTGAGGTGATGTGGGCCTGATTTGGGGGAGACTTTAAAGGCAGGCAAAGTCTAAGCAGTTATGAAGGAGGAATATGTGCTAGCAGAGAGAGAGGTGTCTAAGGTAACCACGGTGCTGATCCCAAATGTCTGGTGGGATAGTAGGGCCTTTAATGAAACTGGAAAATCAGGAAGAGGACATTCTCAACTTCTTACAGGGATAATAGGTTGTCCATAGAAAAATATCCAGCAGGCTGCAGGAAAGAGGGGATTGGGATTTGAGAGCATATACTGAAGGTTCCTATTTGGGAGTCAGTATCATAAAGATGAGAACTAATGAGACTGGCAATGGCTAAGATATTTGAAAGAATGAGAACAAAGAGAATAACTAAGAATAGGATCTTATTTTTACCCAAATTTTAGTGACCAGCCCTAGCTTTTACCTGTTTTAGGTGACTTTCTGTATCAGCAGTTCTCAACTGGGGTGGAGTCGGGGGAGAATGCTGTGCTACTAGCATCCAATGGTAGAGCCCAGGGAAGCCTGGAAACATCTTACCATGCACAGGACAGTCCCCACAACAAAGAGTTATCTGGTTCAATATGTTAAAGCACAGAGGTTGAGAACCCCAGCTCTGTGTTTGCCAAAAAAAAATCCCTTCAACATCTTGTTTAGTCAAACAAACATTGCCTCTCAAATGCTCTCCTCTCTTACAAGAATAAAGATAAATAAAAATAAAAAATAGATTCCTTTCAGAAGCAAATAAGCCCTCCACAAGGGTCTCCAGCTCTTTTATCACATTTCCCCATAAAAGAAAAACTACTCAAATTAGAATGCCAGTTCTGGACCAAATTACTTACACAAAAGCAAGTAAACACTCGTGTCATGTATAATGTAAAACCACTGGTGGAAAAACCAGGAATGAGTGTACATTTGGTTATATTTGTCCAGGATGTTCATAGATGTACACCATCGATAGAAAACATGTTCCTGTGCTTGAGCAGCCCCAGCCTGCCCTTGATTTCCTTGCCTGCTGCCAATGGCAGCAGCAATCCACAAGGCCTCTGCTGTGCCCACTCTGCACCGCTCGGGTTCCTCGTGTTGCTCTACTTGGAAGTAATATTTTGTGTTTATAACTTTCCTCAATAGGCACCTACCTAATTCATTGTGAAAATCAAAACAAAAAGTAAATGTGAAAGAGTGAAAATATTCATGAACCCCTGGACAAGCAGCCTGTATACTGGGATGTCATTTTTGTAAGTGTGTGTGTGTGTGTGTGTGTGTGTGTGTGTGTGTGTGTCTTTAGTGAACCCCATACCAAAAATATTAATATAGTATTAATATTCATTTAACTTTCTAGATGATAGATTGGGAGAGATTTTATTTGTCTTTTGCTTGGTTAGTTTCTAAATTGTCTGCATTGGAATAAAATTGTTAAGTTAAAAATTGGAAAATAGCATATTTTTATTTTTATTTATTTTTATTTTTTATTAAATTTATTGGGGTGACATTGGTCAACATGAACATATATGTTTCAGGTTTGTGTGGATTTCTATGCTATAAGATCTGTATATTGCACCATGTGCCTACCACCCAAAGTCAAATCTTCTCTTGTCACCATATATTAGGACCCCCTTTTCTCTCAACCCCCTTCCTGCTGGCAATCACCACACTGCTGTTTGTGTTCACAAGTTGCAATTTATATCCCACATATGAGTGAAATAATATAGTTCTTAGCTTTTCCTGATTGACTTCTTTCACTTAGCATAATGTTCTCAAAGTCCATCCATGTTATTGCAAATGGTGCTATTTCATCCTTTCTTATGACTGAGTAATATTCCACTGTGTGTATGTACCACATCTTCTTTATCCAGTCCTCTATCACAGGACAGTTTGGTTGTTTTCATGTCTTGGCCACCTTGAATAATGCAGCAATGAATATAGGGGTGCATATATGATAATAGCATATTTTTAAAGATGACAAAATTTCATGTATTTTTTTTTCAGGATTGGTTTTAGAAAAACCTAAATGTCAATCCATATGAAAATATAAAATAAATTTTGGAATATTTATATGTTGAGATAACTATATAGCAATTACAGAGAATGAACTACATCTATATTTGTCAAGATCAATAGATCTCAAAAAAGGTAACATTAAATGAATAAAAAGAGCAAGTTTTAAAATAATATGTAAAATTATATTATTTATGTAAATTTAATAGGAAACATTAAACAATACTGTAAATGGATTATTTGTAGATTATGTAGGTGGTAAAGCTTTAAAAATGTAGACTGGAATAATATGCAACTAATTTGTGATAATAATTCCATCTGATAAGGAATTAGGGAATACAAAGGAAAGAAAAGAGGACCTCAACTTTATCAAAAGTTTTGCAGGGTTTCTTTTATTTGTTTACTAGAGGCCCTGTGCACAAAATTCGTGCACAGGGGGTCCCCTCAGCCCAGCCTGCACCCTCTCCAATCCAGGACCCCTTGGGGGATGTCCAACTGCCGGTTTAGACCCGATCCTGGGTCTAAACCGGCAGTTGGACATCCCTCTCACAATCCTGGACTGCTGGCTCCTAATCACTCACCTACCTTCCTGCCTGGTCCCCCCCTTACTGCCCCCTCTGCCAGCCTGGTTACCCCAAACTGCCCATTCGCTGGCCTAGTCACCTCTCACTGCCACCCCCCCCGCCAGCCTAATTGCCCCCAACTGCCCCCCTGCTGGCCTGGTTGCCCCATCTGCACAGCCGCCGCTGGCCTGGTTGCCCCTAACTGCCCCCCTCTTCCAGACTGGTCGCCACCAACTGCCCCCCCCCCACCGACTTGGTTGCCCCTCACAGCCCCCCTACTGGCCTGGTCACCCCATGCAGCCTCCTGTTCAGTCATTTGGTCATCACTCACTAACCCACCCCACCAACCTGGTTGCCCCTCACAGCCCCCCCACCGGCCTGGTCGCCCCACGCAGCCTACTGTTCAGTTGTTTGGTCATCCCTCACTAACCCCCCTGCCAGCCTGGTTGCCCCATGCAGCCTGTTTGTTCAATCATTTGGTCGTTCCTCACTAACCCCCTTGCCAGCCTGGTCATCCCATGCAGCCTGCTTGTTCAGTTGTTTGGTCATCCCTCATTAACCCCCTGGCCAACCTGGTCATAGGCAGCCATCTTGTGATGGTGTGGAGGTCAATTTGCATATCATATAGGATGTTTGTTTATTTCCCCCAACTTGACTTACAGCTCTTTATGAACAATGACCACACCTACTCATCTCTTTATCCATAATGCCTCTCACTCTATCAGGCAAATATAGTGGTGCTGCATAATTGTCGAGTGAACAAATGAAGAAGCATTTTGGAGGGTTCATGACTTTTAGAAGAAAGAAACAAATGATGAGCTGTAAATTTGTTTAAATATATATTTTTTAATTTTTAGTTGTAAAAAAAAACACATAATCCAAAAGTTGTCATCTTAATCATTTTTTAAAAATATATTTTTATTTAATTTTAAAGAGAGAGGAAGTGGGAGAGAGATGGAAACATCAATGAGAGAGAATTATCCATTAGTCACCTCCTTTACATCCTAAGGCATGTGCCCTGACTGAGAATTGAACTGGTGACCTCTTGGTTCATGGGTCAATGCTCCACTACTGAGCCACACCAGTCAGGCTCATCTTAACCATTTTTAAGTATGCAGATTAGTAGTGTTAAGTACACTCACTTTGCTGTGCAACAGATCAAAACTGAAAATCTGTACACATCAAACAACTCCCCATTTCCCCCTCCCTTAAATCCCCCAGTAACCACAATTCTTTCTGAGTTTGCCCCAGATACCTCATACAAGTGGAATTATACAACACCTGTCCTGTGACTGATCCATCTCTCCCAGCACAACGTCCCCAAGATACATCCATGCTGCAGCAAGCAGCTTTGCAATTCTTTTATAAAATCAAATTAATATGTAAGAAGCAAAATGACAAAAAATGTGAACATTTATGAATTCAGGGGTCAAATATATAAATGTTTGTGAAATTATTCTCTTTACTCTTCTGTATTTTTTAAGCTTTAAAAAGAGAAAGAAAATAGTATTTCATTAAAGGGGGCTTGAGTGTAGAAAACAGAATTAAATTGACTGCAAAGTAACTACCCCTAAATTAGGATAATTTGTCAAAGAGAGTATGATACTTGTCAAAGGTTTTACACAAAATCATCCCACAGAACATAAGCTGCTTTTTTGTAAAAAGGCCAAGACACAATTTAATTCTACCCTCTTCACTTAAGGAAACTTTAGAATTGGCCATCTGCTGCAAGACTCTGCTGGCCTTGCTGCTTTTGTGTGGAAATGGGATTATTACACTGCTTAGAAAGCCAAAGTGAGGCCTATAATCTTTTCATAAAAAGGCATGTGTAACTTCCATTAACACATATCCCAAATAATATTCCAGCATCACTATTTTTGTTGTATGGCTCTCAAATGGAATGTGGAAAAATAGCCAGGAATGTTGATTTTTCTCTTGATTCCAAGTCCCATTTGCTTTATATTCTTTTCCAGCTGCCCTTCCCCCAAAGAACTGCTGAACTGGTCAGTTTTGTTTTCTTTCTCTAACTCTGACCATAACTTAGGTGAATTTTTTTATAAAGTCATCACCTTATTTAATCAACCTCCATTTGAAATGTGTGATATTCCCCCAAACTTAGGAATTTTTTTTTCTTTTTCTTTTCTTTTTTTTTTAATTTTTTTTTTTTTTTTTTTTTTTTTTGCAAGCAGGGTACAGCATAAATTTTCTCCAAACATTGTAGGCTTACATCTAGATCAAGGATTTTATATGCAAATCAGGGTGTGTTTTTTCTCGCCATCATTAACCATAGTAACTGTTGCTTATGTATTAAAATGCTATTCCTGCTAAGTCTAGAAGCAGCCTCAGAATCCTTCTCACCATTCATCTTAAGTCTGATGCTTAGTTGATCAGAATTAATACCTGAGGTGAAGCCTCTTACTGCAGATGTATCCCAGAATGTATGGCATCCTCTCTGCTTTATGATCCAGCTAATAATACATTGCCTCAATCACACTGATTGAGGTCATTTCCCCCTTGCAGTTTCTAGTAGTAGATTACCATCTACTGCCTAGGAAGCAAAATTAACTGTCTCCACGTAGATCACAAAATAAGATATTTTTCTAATCAATAAAATTTCAGAGGAAAAAAGATGGCGACTGGCAGGAAGGTAGGGAGGGAGAGTGTGTGAGAGAGTGAGGGAGTGATAGAGGTATGTGTGGACGTGTGTGGGTGTGTGTGTGAGTGAAATAGGCACAGTTAGACCCTGCAGTTCTTCCAAGGGGCTGCCAATCTGGGCAGTCTTAGATGGCAAAACCCCGCAGCTGCCACAAACACTCCAGGGAGAACACTGGCAGCACAGAGACCATGCCATCTTGAAGAACAGAACTGCTTGAGACTAGAATCCTAGCCTCGCCAACACCCAGTCTGGTTTCAGAAGCAAACCAGGACCCTACAGCCACACTGGTAAAAGACCTGCAATTATTACTGCAGACCCAGGGACACCAAGACACCAGGCACCACAGCCGCAGATTTCTTTGAGTCACAAAGCCAATCCCCCTCCCCCGCTGCACCCACTGCAGCAACATAGAAACTACCAGACCCCAGCCACACAATAAGGCTTTCTACACACACAAAGTAGTGGCAACTCTGTCTAACTTTGAGCCTTGGTGTTGGACACAGGAAGTTTGTTTCCCGCGACTTGTCTCCGCACCCAGGAAGGGAGACTGAGCTAAATTTGAGCCTAGCTGCTTATCCTTAGGGAGGTAGTTTTCTGTGACCAGATCCCACGCCCATGCAGGGCAGGGAGACAGCGCTGAAATTGAGCCCGGACCTGCAAACTCTGGGAATTTGTTTCCTGTGACTAGTCTCCATGCCCAGGCATGGAGGCAGTCCTGAATTTGAGCATAGGCACACGACGTTGGGGAGATTGTTTTCTGTGACCAGATCCTGCACCCACACAGGGAGACAGTGCTGAATTTGAGCTTGGGGCTGCAAACCCGGGGAGTTTGTTTCCCATGATCAGACCCTGCACCTTAGCAGAGAGGCTGCACTGAATTTGAACCTGGCTGTGCAGACTCAGGGAGTTTGTTCCCCATGACCAGATCCTGTGCCCACACAGGGAGGCAACACTGAATTTGAGCCTGGGTTCATGGACACGGGGAATTTGTTTTCCACTGTGCACACCTGTGTGACCAGACCCCACACCCACACTAAATGGCAGTGCCACCTGACTTTGATTCAGGGCAAGCACACACAGAAGGCTGTTTACCGCAGGGCAGAAGTGGACCTCCTGCCAACAGAGTACGACTGAGCAACCCGGTCTCCCAAACTGATCGGAGACCCTGAATCTTCATGCAAGAGGCAGCAATGAGCACCAGTGACTAGACTCTGTTCTTCATTACATGCGCCTGAGATGCCTGATTCCCAGTACATTCACACTAAGAGCCAGTGACTCCAATTCTTGTTGCATGCATGCACAGGGACACTGATTCTCAGTGCGAGGTAGCACCAAGCAACAGATACTCTGATACTCAATTTTCAGCATGGGAACAGGGAGACTCTGACTCCTGACATGCAATAGGGGACTTTGATTTTTGGGACACGCCAGTGGGTCCTCTGTTTCAATGTGGCACAGGCCACACTAAGTCCCTGATTCTAGGTGCACACATGAGGCCACACTAAGCACCTGTGACTCTGACCCAGGGTGAGCGTTGCTCCCACCAACCCACAGCAACCGCACATCTTGGTGTCAGAACTCTTCAGTGACACTTGGGGGGTTCAAAACTCCCACTGCACATGGCCCAGGCCCCCACAACTTGACATTTGAACCCTCTGGTGATCGTCAGAAGCAATCCCCAGAGGAAAGAAAAGGAGGAATCACCAAGAAAGGAAATAAGTGAAATGGAAGCATGCAGCATGACAGAAAAAGAATTTAGAGTAATGGTCATACAGTTCAGATGGACGAAAAAATCAACAACCTATGCAAAAATCAGGAAGAAATGAAAAATGATATAGCTACAATCAAAAACACCATGGGAGGCTTCAACAGTAGACTAGAAGAAGCAGAGGACTGAATCAGTGAGTTAGAAGATCAGGTACAGAAACAAGCCCAATCTGAACAGCAACTAGAGAAAAGAATTAAAAAGCAGGAAGAGAGTCTAAGGGAGCTTTGGGACAATGCAAAACAAAATAACATACATATAATAGGGCTGCCAGAAGGACAAGAAGAGCAGCAAGGATTAGAAAATTTATTTGAAGAAATAATGACAGAAAACTTCCCTGATATGGGGAAGAAAAAAGTTACTCAAGTACAGAGAGTCCCAAGCAAGATGAATCCCAAAAGACCCACACCAAGACACACCATAATTACAATGGCAAATGTTATTGACAAAGAGAGAATCTTAAAGGCTGCAAGGGAGAAAAAGTTACCTACAAAGGATCCCCCATCAGATTATCAAATGATTTCTCAACAGAAACACATCAAGCTAGAAGGGAATGGGAGGATATTCAAAGTGATGCAAAGCAAGGGACTCAATTCAAGAATATTCTATCCAGCAAGACTATCAATCAAAATTGAAGGGGAAATCAGGAGTTTCGCAGACAAAAAAAAAAAAAAAAAGGCTAAGGGAGTTTATCACTACCAAGCCAGCAATGCAAGAAATGCTAAAGGGAATGCTGTAAAAGGAAGAAACAAAAAAGTAAGAAGTGACACAGTCTCAAAAAATAAAAATGGCTACAAACAAGTATCTTTCAATAATAACTTTAAACGTAAATGGACTAAATGCTCCAATCAAAAGACACTGAGTGGCTGAATGGATGAAAAAAAAAACATGACCCATATATAGGCTATCTACAAGAGATCCACCTCAGAACAAGGGACTCACACAGACAAAGTGAAGGGATGAAAAAATATCTTTCAGGCAAATGGAAATGAAAAAAAAAGCTGGGGTAGCAATATTTACATCTGACAAAATAGACCTCAAAGTGAAGGCCATAAAAAGAGATAAGGAAGGCCACTTCATAATACTAAAGGGATCGATACAACAAGAGTATATAATCCTGATAAACATATATGCACCCAATGCAGGAGCACCCAAATACATAAAAATTCTCCTGGAAGATATCAAGAGAGAGATCAACAACAATACAATCACAGTAGGGGACTTTAATACACCACTGACATCACTGGATAAATCATCTAGACAAAAAAATCAGCAAAGAAACAACAATCCTAAATGACTCACTAGATCAGATGGACTTAATTGACATCTTCAGAACATTTCACCCCAAAGCTGTGGAATATACATTCTTCTCAAGTGCACAGGGGAAATTTTCAAAAATAGACCACATACTGGGTCACAAGCAAAGTCTCCCCAAATGCAAGAAGATTGAAATCATATCAAGCATCTTTTCAGACCACAATGGCATAATATTAGAAATAAACTACAATAAAAACAATCCAAAATACTCAAACACTTGGAAGCTGAATAGCATGTTATTAAATATTGATTGGGTTACCAATGAGATCAAAGAAGAAATTAAAAACATTCTGGAAACTAATGACAATAAAAACACAACAATCCAAAACCTATGGGACACAATGAAAGCAGTCCTGAGAGGGAAGTTTATAGCTCTACAGGCCTACCTCAAAAAAACAAGAAAAAAATTGTAGTGAATTATTTAACACTATAACTCAAAGAATTAGAAAGAGAGCAACAAGAAAGCCCAGAGTGAGCAGAAGGAAGGGGATAATAAAGATTAGAGCAGAAATAAATGACATTGAGACCAAAAAAACAATACAAAAGATCCATGAAACCAAGAGCTGGTTCTTTGAAAGGATAAACAAGATTGATGAACCTCTAGCCAGACTCACCAAGAAGCAAAGAGAGTATTCAAATAAACAAAATCAGAAATTATAGAGGCAAAATAACAACAGATCCCACAGAAATACAAAGGATTGTTAAAAAATATTATGAACAACTCTATTCCAACAAACTAGACAACCTGGAGGAAATGGACATATTCCTAGAAAAATACCTTTGGGAAGGTAATGGGGGGATGAGGACAAATATGTAATACCTTAACCAATAAAGAAATTAAAATGCAAAAAAATATATATAAAAAATAAAAAAATTTTTCATTCTTTCAGAATGAGTAGAATAATTTTGTTAACAATGTATTGAGGTAGAAACAGTTTATAACAAATTGAGTGGATTACTGTTTCAGATACTGTGCTGTGTCATGCACAGATTTCATTTTATCTTTGCAACAACTCTATACAGTAGGTACTATAATTACACAGACGAGAACACTGAGGTATAGAGAGATCAGATAACTTGACCAGTAAAACCTAAAAGTGGCTGAGTCTAGTTTCAAATCCATGAGCCATGCTCTTTAACGATTATACTCTACTCATTATTGTGCTGGAGCCTGCTCTTACTGGCTCACAAGTTTTCAGGAATTTTGCAAGCTGGTTGTTAAACATGGTCATTATTACAAATTAAATTATATAATCTTAAATGTGAATAAATTCATCACTCTAAATTCATCACTCCTCAATTATTTACTACATTTTACTGTTCTGACTCTTGACATTATTTATATCTTTTGGGTCTTTCCGGTGGAATATAATACTGTATTACTGCACTTTTCTCCTCAGCTCTGCATTTAGTGGCATCACATTAGCTGCCGAAATCAGCCATGGATGGAGAATTTATGCCACAGAAATTGGCCAATACTATAAATCAGGGTTTTGTTTTCTTTGACTGAGAGCCAGTTGTTAAACATTTACCAGCACAACACTGACCACATTGGTGGCCATGGTCTTGTCAGAATGTGTTATATTATGCAGATGAAAATCTATTTAAACAGACTTGATATAGATATTTTCAAAGATGAAGAATTGAAAATATCTTCACTGTTTGTCATCATTGCAAAGTTTTCAGTCCCCACATGGATTGCGGGATATAATATGTCTTGCCCTGTCCCTGCCCACTCCCTCTCTAGTCTTTGTTACCTTAAGGACTCTAGTTTTCCATTTATATGTTTAAGTACCAACCTTACCTGCTTAAAAATGTAAGCTTTTAACATTGCTCTCTCTGTTCCCTATGCTTCAGATGAAAAGTGGAGTTGGGTTGGGGCAGCAGAGAGAAATTTAGAAGGGAAATATTGGAGTAATAACTGCAGTGGGAGAAGAGGGACCTACGTTTTATATAAACATGATTATTTATCCTATCTAATAAAAGAGTAATATACAAATTAACCATCACTCCACTAGACGCACAAGCCACACCCACCAGCCAATCAAGAAAGAGTATGCAAATTAACCCAACCAAGATAGCTGTGGCCACAGAGCGAGCAGGATGCTTGGGTTTCCCTGGCAATGGAGGAAGCCAAACTTTCTGCAGCCCTGGCCTGCCTTGGCCTCCGCTTAAGGCTACACAGTTTCAATTATAGAAGATAAATAAATCCCAACAAAAATGGTTGCAGCCACAGAGCAAGCAGGAGGCTTGGCTCCGCTCAAGGCTACAAAGTTTCAATTATAGAAGATAAATAAATCCCAGATCCCAGGGCCTCTGCTTGGATCGCTGGGGGGCGTGGCCGGCCTGCAAACTACCACAGGCCCCTTGCCCAGGCCACCCCACGCCCCAAGGGAATCCCCACCCTAACCCAAGAAACCCTTCAGGGCAAACCAGCTGGCCCTCACCATGCACCAGGCCTCTATCCTATCTAATAAAAGAGTAATATGCAAATTGACTGTCACTCCAACACACAGGATGGCTGCCCCCATGTGGTTAAAGATCCTGCCCCAATGTGGACACAAGATGGCTGCCACAAGATGGCCAGCAGGGGAGGGCAGTTGGGGGGGACCCAGGCCTGCAGGGGAGAGCAGTTGGGGGGGGGAGAGACCAGGCCTACAGGGGAGTGCAGTTGGGGGTTACCAGGCCTGCAGGGGAGGGCAGTTAGGGGTGACCAGGCCTGCAGGGGAGGGCATTTAGGGGCAATCAGGCTGGCAGGGGAGCAGTTAGGCATCAATCAGGTTGTCAGGGGAGTGGTTAAGAGGTGATCAGGCTGGCATGCAGAAGTGGTTAGGGGCACTCAGGAAGGCAGGCAGGCGAGCAGTTGGGAGCCAGCAGTCCTGGATTGTGAGAGGGATTGGGCCTAAACGGGCAATTGGACATCCCTCAAGGGGTCCCATATTGGAGAGGGTGTATGCAGGATGGGCCGAGGGACACCCCCCCATGCATGAATTTTGTGCACCGGGCCTCTAGTTTTATAATAAAAGCTGCACTGTCTAGGACTACTGTCCATACCAGATAATCTATTGTTTCCATTTCTGAGTGAAAGTTGTGGGTTTTTGAAAACAGGGCCATGTCTTTTTATCTTTATACTAGAGGCCCGGGGCCTTCCAGCTGCCGGCCAGGGCCTCCCTTCCTCGGCTGCTGGCTGCCGGCTGGTGCCTTCCTTTATTCCACGCCACCCCTTGGTGGTCAGTGCACATCATAGCAAGTGATAGAACTCCCAGCTTCTGATCAAATTCCCGTGGGGACACTTTGCATATTAGCCTTTTATATATATACTAGAGGCCTGATGCACAAAATTCGTGCAAGGGGCTTGGCCCCCTGCTACAGTGGTAGCTGCCTCTGCCTCAGCCCCCGCAGTGCCACACCTTATTCCGGAAGGTCGTCAGGAAGGTCTTCCGGTCTAATTAGCATATTATGCTTTTATTATTATAAATTATTCTAGATAGATTTTTATTCTTCATTCTACCCTTTGTCTTTGCTCATGTATTGCAGTTTCTAGGTGCTGATAAATAATTGTGGAATTTATCTGGTCATAAGGTTCATAGCAAGTATTCTCTTCACAAATGTTATATATTGTTTTTCTGAAAGTCTGCTAGAATATGGAACTAAGTGGATATTTCTGTTCTCACCTAGTATTGCCAAATAGTGTTTGCATTCACTTTTTTTAAAAATTAAAATCTTCATTGTTTAAAGTATTACATAAGTCTCCTTTTCCCCCATTGACCTCTCCCTGGCCACCCCCACCCCTCAGCACATGCCCTTCCCCTCTCCCCCAGTATGTGTCCATTGGTTATGTTCATATGCATGCGTACAAGTCCTTGCATTCACTTTTTACATGAGCACTCAAAGGAATAATTTAGCAGCTCTTGGGGGTCAATATGAAATAAAATTGTCAAGTTAATAAAATCATGTCATTATTTATTTGTTCATTTATTCAATGAATTTTGCCAACTACAATAAAATATAAGCCTAATAACTACTTTTTTAGTACTTACTATGTTCCAGGTTCTAACATATGCACTTTACTTGCTCTATCTTGTGCAAAACATGCAACAACTTTATAAGGTAGCTATGATTATTCCTATTTTAAAAGATGAGGAAACTATTGTTTGGAGAATTCAAGTTACTTGTCTAAATCTAATCCCAGATAAGTGTTTCTTATTTCCAAGCTTCTATATTTAACACCTGCGCTAGTGATAAACATGTAACATAGTTATGAACATTGAACAACTCTCAACCTCATTGGAGTAAAGATACTTTGGAATGATAACATTAAAAAGATTACTATACATATATCCACTGAGTCATCAAAAAAAAAAAACACACACACACACACACACACAAAATTTGAAAAGACAGAAATAAAGAACTTGCCTCTCATTATGTAATACTGAGTTTTCTTTACCGTACAGTTTCCATTTGCCAATCTAAAACATTCATAATATCGCCCTGGCTGGTTTGGCTCAGTGGATAGAACATTAGCCTGTAAACTGAGGGGTCCCAGATTCAATTCCGGTCAAGGGCACATGCCCAGGTTGTGGGCTCTATCCCCAGTGGGGCACTTGCAGGAGGCAGTCGATCCATGATTTTCTCTCATCGTGGATGTTTCTATCGCTCTCTCCCTCTTCTTTCCTCTCTGAAATCAATAAAAATATATTTTTTAAAAAATAAAAATAAATAAAACATTTATATTATCAATCATGACAGTTAAATTGGGAAGTCATCATACACATGTGTTGCTACCCATAATATTCAGAGAATACACTATAGGTTGAATTGATGTGGCTAAATAAAAACTTGATAATATATAACATGGACACCAAGTTCTTTGGTAGCTCTTGCACAGTTTATTCAGACACCAGCTCTCTGAAGAGAGAAGATATCACCATCTAATACCTCAGTAACTCTTTTTCTATGCATAACACTGTTGACTGAATAATTCCTTTGCTTCTTATTCTTCTTGTGTAGTAGTAATATGCTGGAAATTTCTCGTTAAAGTACTTCACAAAATAGACCATTATAGTCTCTGAAGAAATGAACAAAATAGTACTTGGCAAATGGAAGTCGGTAAATAAAATTTAGTAATCATTCACAAATACTCTCTCCTATCTTTGCTGTGACTAATATATACAAACCATAACATAATAACATAAGTTTCTCACAAATTACATCCTCATTTTCATGAACTATGCTTTTTAATATATTTTGTATTATACAACCTAAAAGAACCACCAGCATTTAAAAAAGAAGAGTTACAGGCCAAAAATTTGTGAGAAATTAACTTTATATATAACTTTAAGTAACTGGTATCTTCTTTATAAAGGTTATTATATAGGGTGGGACAAAAGTAGGTTTATAGTTGTTCATATGGAAAATAATACAATAATTAATAAATAATAATACAGGAATAAACTGTTTCACATACAACTGTAAACCTACTTTTGCCCCACTCTATATATTGTACTAGAGGCCCGGTGCACAAAATTCATGTACGCAGGGGGGATCCCCTCAGCCCATCCTGCGCCCTCTCCAATCCAGGACCCCTTGGGGGATGTCCAACTGCCAGTTTAGGCCCGATCCTGGGGATCGGGCCTAAACCGGCAATCAGACATCCCTCTCACAGTCCTGGACTGCTGCCTGCCTGGTCCTAATTGCTCACCTGCCTGCCTTCTTGGTCACCCCTAACTGCACCCCTTTGCCAGCCTGATCGCCCCTCACTGCCTCTGCGTGCCGGCCTGATCGCCCCTAACTGCCCCCCCACTCCTGGCCAGATCTCTCCCAACTGCCCCCTCCCAGATGGCGTGGTTGCTCCTAACTGCCTGCCCCCCCCCTCCCCGCCAACCTGGTCACCCCTTACTGCCTCCCCTGCTGGCCTGGTCACTCCCTTCTGCTGGCCTGGTTGCCCCTAACTGCCCCCTCCCACTGGTCTGGTCGCCTCCAACAGCCCCCCCAACTGGCCTGGTCACCCCTTACTGCCCCCCTTGTTGGCCTGGTTGCCCCCTTCTGCCAGCCTGGTTGCCCCCAACTGCCCCCTCCCACCAGCCTGGTAACCTCATGCAGCCTGCTGTTCAGTCATTTGGATGTCCCTCACTAACCCCCCTGACGGCCTGGTTGCCCCACGTAGCCTGCTATTCAGTCATTTGGTTGTCCCTCACTAACCCCCCCTGCTGACCTGGTCACAGGCAGCCATCTTGTGAGGGCATGAGGGTTAATTTTCCTATTACCTCTTTATTATATAGGACTTCCTGGAAGCCTGTTAGATAATGGAACTTAGCAGAAAATTTGCACGCTTTAGTTTTGTCCTAGCATTGCTAAATTATGTTTAGTTCACTTTTCATATGGGACAGTTCCCAAGTACTTCAAAGTAGTTTTTCCTGGGTTAAATTTAACTATTTTATAACCTTTCAAGTACAATAACTTTAGGTCTTTTCTAGGAATATGTATTTGACTGATAGTCCACACAATGCTTTGTGCAAATCAGTAAAGAAACCCTTTTCTCCATTTGTTTAAAAATTGTTGTGATACCCTGGTTGTATTTTTTAATTTTTTCTACTAAGATTTTACATCATTTTCTTCCTTATAAATATATTTTGTTTTGTGACCTTGAGCATATTATAATAGCTGCTTTAAAATTCTTATCTTATAATTTTAACATTTGGGTCATCTTAGGTTTGACATCGATTGGTTGTTTTCCTTTGAAAATGGATCATGTTTTTCTTTTTTTTTTTGTCAAAATAATTTTAAATTATATCCTGAATATTGTGAATGTTAGTTTGTGGACACCCTGGATTCTATGATATTACTTGATGTTTTTGTTTCAGTGGGCAATTGCCTTGATTAAACTCAAACTTCCAGCTGTCTCACCTCCAGCAGTTGGCAGCTCAAATTACAGTTAAGATTGCTTTGAGTGTGTCCTGCCCATTCGAGCTTCAGGGGTTAGAAGGGCCTTGGGCAGAATTTATACACAGACCTTGGAAGTCCCCTTCTCAGACACTTTCCTTTCTGAAATGTTCCCCTCAGTTTCCAGTGGCTTCTTTCTCTGGTTGACCCAGCTACCTTCATGGTAAAACTGCAAAAACCTGAAAATCAACTTGTGCTAGTTGTTCCTCCAAGTTTTTACTCTCCTTCAGTAGTTTTCCTACTTTTGTTCACCCTCCAGAGTCTTAAAATAGTTTGTGGGTGTGCTTTTTTATATTTTACTCAGAATTTATATTTATTTGCAAGCGATTCAGTTAGGAGCTTATTCTTCCACACAAGAAGTGCAAACTCCTATGTTGATTTTATGGAACAAAACATTTTTCTGCCATTTGCCAGAAACACATTGTGATAACATGTAAATTGATTCACACAGCTTCCTTGAAGGTTAGGCAGTTTACCACCCACTCTATGCAGCAGCCCTGATAGTGTATGTACACTGTAGCAAGCACACACAATTACTATGATACAGTCATACCATTAAACCTGTGGGTGACTGTTTTACACAAAATCTAAGGAAATGTTTTACTTTTGTCCCTGATCCTCACCTTCTCTGAAACACTCTCTTACAGCACCCAGACTCTTGAGAATCAATCTTGCTCATAAGTAACTACAGAGAATGTTTCCCTCCCTTTCGGAGTAATCCATGCAACCCTTCATGTGGGATTGCCAATAAAATCGAACTTAAACCTAGCCCACTGCCTTTGTCACTGCCACAATTTGCAAGCTGGATTCCACTCCTCTTCACATTCCCTCTTTTCAGTCACACTGCACACTGCTCATTGATTACTTTTAATAAAACTATTATAATTCTCAATAGTTTTGTAAAAACACAGTTTTGATTGTGAACTGCTGACAATGAAGACCAGTGAAGTACTTATTATACTTAAATTGAGCCAAAATTTCTATCTAGCTTGAAAACACCTTCTTAAACTGAATGTATCTGTTCTTCCAACTTTTAACTACTATGTTATGAAATGCTTCTATCCTTATCTATATATATACACTAGAGGCCCAATGCACGAAGATCCGTGCAAGAATAGGCCTTCCTTCCCCTGGCTACTGGCACCGCCTTCGCTCTGGCCTGGAGCCGCCTTCCACCTCTTGCCTTGTCACGTCAATTTGCATATTGCCTCCTTATTGGCTGTGGGCACCACCATCTTTGTCGTGGAGTTACAGTCAATTTGCATATCCATCTTTATTAGATAGTGACCATTACAACTGGAGGACAGGATGACTGGCCAGTAGCTATGATGCACACTGACCACCAGGGGGCAGACGCTCAACACAGGAGCTGCTCCCTGGTGGTCAGTGCATTCCCACAGCCAACATCCTGGGGCTGGCCAACCTCCTGCAGTCCCTCCCCCACAGCTGGCCAGGCCAAGGAACTTCACCCATGCATGAATTCATGCACTGGACCTCTAATTCTACTATAAAATACCAAGTCACTCTTCAAACAGAAATTTGTTGTAAAATGCTTAAGATATTGAAAGAAGTATAGATTTCTACATTCTTTATTACTTTTATTCCAGCATGAATTGTAATAGTTAAAGACTGTGCCATATTTCTTACATGCTGTTTTCATTCACCATAAACCCCTAGTTCTTTCTCTGCCAATATTACACCTAATTATTCCTTAAAAACCATATATGCATGAAAATGCCTCTTCTTTCCTTTTAGATACATAATTCTAAGTAAACACTGAATCCCAGTGCTTAGTATTTCTTAAAAGATATAGAACTCATATGTCCACTTGTGTCAATAATAGATTAACTCTATACATTACCGCAATTATTAAGAAACATTTCTGCAATATTATGAGACATTTCAGTGATGCTGGTATTCAAAATTAAATATAGCATAAAACAGATGTACCAATAAGTTTATGAAGTTAAATAACTTAGAAGATTGTTTTTGGACCTTGGTTGTCAAGGGGTCCCTAATTGCTATCATATTGCCTCTTGATTAATGTACATAAAGTACAAAAATAATTTCAAGCAAAATGAATTCAGGAGTAGAATAAATGAGAACTATCAAATGATTCCATTAACTGGTGATTTCCACACATCATAAAGTAAAGGTGCATTAGAGATTGGGCCAAAAACTTTCCCAGTTGGGGGAGGGTCAACTCTAAGAAATAACTTTTGCAAGTTAATGGGATGTGGAAATGAGCATGCCAAAATGTTGACATCATCTGTTGAAGTAATTTCCAGAAAGAAAGTAATTTCACTGTCAAGTCTTCAATGTCCATTTTGCTTTGGCCTTGTCTTTATACAATAGCTGGAAAGTATCTACCTATAGGGCTAGATAGCGATAGTAATGATAACAAGAAGAATTAACGACTATGACTTCGTGAGTGGTTACTGTGTGCATACACCATGCCATTTGTGTGGCCAAACAACCTGTAAAGCAGTTGTTGTAATCCCCATTTTTCCAGAGGAGACACATGATGTTACAGAATTAACCCAAGGTCATACTGATGGCAGTGTCAGAACTGGATCATAACCCACATCTATATAACTCTCAAGCTTGAACTTGTAACCACTACATGACACAGGCCCCTACACTTTTGGGAGATGAGCTCAGCTAATAAGAACATACCTTGTAAACTCTCTAGAAAGGCTGCAGACTTAGATGTAAAAATGCTTTAAAAGCCAGAGAGTGCTATACAGATGCAAGGAATTGTTCCTTCTTGTTTGCTCATTTTTCTTTGTTTTTCTCCTTTCTCTCATCACACTTGGTAAATAGATGAGTCATCCTGAAAATGTGTGCTTCCTTTTCGTTTATTATCTCTAAATTGATTCCATAATGAAACATGCTCTTCAAAACTGAAGACAACATAAAAATAGTAGAATTCAGATAAAATAAGCCTCTTAATTCAAATTTTACTTATTAGTCTATATTGTCTATCAATCTAGCTTCCTGTAATGACTAACTGTAATATAAAAACAAAGGAATAACTAATAAACCTCACTCAAATCTTCACTTTCAAGTATTGTATGAAAGCAAAATTATGATGATGGAAATAAAGGTTCTACACAGAAATCCTGCGAAGTGCATAATTTTAGAAAGTAAAACAAATTGTAAAGCAATCAGTTCTATAGAAATAACATCCCTAACCTCTCCTTAAATTACATGAAAGTTGCGACATTTCATGGCCACTGGCACAACTAAATATAAACAGATTATTCTGTGCCTGCTGCCCGGGCTTTTACTGACTGACACAACAATTAAAGAAACAAGTTTCCTTTGTAAATTACAGCTCCACGCAGCTTTGAGTAAGCAGAGAGTGTACATTAGAAATATTTTTAGCTTGACATGAAACTTTCCAAAGGCTCCTAATTAAGCATTTAAGCCCAAGAAACTATAATTGCAACTGCCAAAATAACTGGGATCAACTTTAACCTAAAACTATTGTTTGGAAAACCTTTTGGAAAGGCTTTATTCTTCTTCAACATCCTCTGAAACTGAAGGGTTCTTCTAATACTGCCCACTTCATGAGAAATTCAGGTGCATTATTTGTACGCAGGGAGTATATACAGTAAATGTGTAAACACACACAGGTGAAAGAATGACTGCAAATATCAGTCTTTTGTGACTGAAAAAGAAAGCATCCAGACTTATCCTACTGAACTCTGAAGCAGAGCATCACATTTCCATGGTCAGATGTAGATTCTGGCTGTGGGAGTTCATCTGTCAGAATCACTAGAAGTCTTAATAGAACCTCACGCATAACTTGATCCAAAACCTACTTAATCTTCATAAATATGCAACATTTACAAAAGAATAGTAATGGAGTTTTTTGCAGAATATATCTACGGTATATAGCTCATACTTCAAATATTATTATATAAAAGCAATGTGCTTTTTATAGTTTAAATACTAAGAGCTTTCAGATTAAAACAACAGTTGCTTTTAATGAGAAATTTTCAGGGCCATTAGCATATATTAATTTAAAATAACTGTCATCTAGCTACTATTGTCATAACAAGTCATGATTCGGTCACTGGTACAATAACCTAGATAAATATTAACTGGGTATTTTTAGAAGATTTTATATCCTTGTAATTTTAAATAGATAATCATATGAAAGTGATGTTTTTATTTCATTATTTTATTTGAATTTATGTTATTAATTTTTGTTGTGTTTCCCCTTAATCCCAAACCAAGAATTTCGGTGGCAAGATTAACACAAAACGGGCTGTCAATAAAAACTTTCATGACAGCTGACATGTGAAATACTTACTGTGGGCATCAGGCATGCATGAGTCACTCATTGAATCCCCCACCACACTGATATTATACCCATTCTACTCAGATAAGGAGACTGAGAGAGAGTCAGAGAGGTTAGGAACATTTGCTCAGGGTGGCAGAGTACACAGTGTCCAGGTTGGATTTATTCCAGCCACTCTGACTCAGAGTTCTCTCAACATCAACAATATGTCAATGGGCCAATTCTTAAGTGAGCAAATGAGTAAATGAATGATACTACAGCTCAGAAGAAGACATAAACTGCAATAGAATGTGATGGTAGAATAATGAGGCTTGTTTTCAAACAAATACATCAATTGGTTTCATATGTATATAGTTTCAGAATAGGTCCCTTGGGACACTCTCATCTTATACTAATGGCACCATCAAGTCTCAAAACAGTTGTGAAACTATCCTTGGGAATTGACTTTAGAGCCAATTTATAAGCTACAAATGTATACAACTTGGCCTGGTGTACCGTTAATAATGCAGATTATTTTCAATAGATGCAGTTACACATATGTTGATATACATGCGATTCGATATGTATGCTATTTTGTTGTATTGATATGTAGGCAAGCTTCAAAACTTCATATGTCAAATTTGCAAAAGGTGTTAACATCATAGATATTTTCACTCTTAAAAATGTCGAATTTCGTGCCCAAAAAAATAGAGCATTTGTGGGAAGTTTTAATTCACTACTTTATTTTGAAAAAAGTGCTGCTGAAAGTTATTGTATACTTCGGGAAACTTATGGTGAACATGCTCCATCTCAAGATACTTGTGAACGCTGGTTTAAATGCTTTAACAGTGATGATTTCGATGTGAAAGACAAAGAACGTCCAGGGCAACCGAAAAAGTTTGAAGACCAACAATTATAAGCATTATTGGATGAAGATGAGTGTCAAACTCAAAAACAACTTGCAGAAAGATTAAACATTGCTCAGCAAACAATTTACAATCATTTACAAGCAATGGGAAAGATTTTAAAGGAAGAAAAATGGGTGCCACATCAACTGAACGAAAGACAAATGGAAAACCGAAAAGTCATCAGTAAAGTGTTGCTTCAACGGCATGAAAGTCTTTTTTTGCATTGAATTGTGACTGGCGATGAAAAGTAGATTTATTTTGAGAATCCCAAACGCACAAAATCATGGGTTGATTCAGCTCAACCATCAACATCGACTGCAAGGCCAAATTGCTTCAGAAAGAAGACCATGCTCTGCCTTTGGTGGGATCAGGAAGGTGTCGTGTATTATGAGCTTCTAAAACCAGGTGAAACCGTTAATACTGATCGCTACTGACAACAAATAATCAATTTGAACCACGCTTTGATCGTGAAACGACCAGAATGGGCCAGAAGACACGGCAAAGTAATTTTGCTTCATGATAACGCACCATCACACACTTCAAAACCAGTTAAAGACACGTTAAAAGATCTTGCCTGGGAAGTATTAACTCACCTGCTATATTCACCAGATCTTGCTCCTTCAAATTATCACTTGTTTCTATCGATGGCGCACGCACTTTCTGAGCAGCATTTCAAAACGTAGGAAGAAATGGAAAATTTGGTCTCCGAATGGTTTGCCTCAAAACAAGAAAAGTACTATTGGGACGGTATCCACAAATTACCTGAAAGATGGGGGAAATAGGTAGCAAGCGTTGGACATTAATCTGAATAAAGCATTTTTTATGTTTCTCTTGAAATTACCGTGTTTTCTTTGATTACAAAATCCGCCATTATTAATTTGTACACCTGGTATAGTCCCACTATTTTTTTTTTCACCCTAAAGGAATATCCTTCCTCACCAGAGCTGGCTCTGAATGACATTTGCCTGTTAAAACAGTCAAATCCACCCTCAAAGAGTGAAAATGTGCCAATTGCCCACGTATTCAAAGGGAACTGTCGCAGTTTATTTTAATCAGTTTCAAATTGTTGTGAGTACTAAAGGCATTGCTGCAAGGGTATAGTCCACTAAGTTGGAAACTCTGATGAGGATCCTATTCATTTGGATAAGTAAGTTATTCATAAGACCTCCAATCAGACTTATTCTTTTAAAATCCAAGTGTGAACCCCCTGCCTTGCTCTGTGTTTGCTGTCCTAGAAAATAAGGGATGGGGTAGAGAGTAAGGAGGATAGCTGCTGATTTTTCTTTCCAGAATGGTATCAGATTTAGGTCCCTGTGAAAAATTACTTGCCCTCCAATTGACTCTTTTAATGATGATGGTGATGATAGAAAGGTTGTCAACAATGATCTGTTACACGTGGAAGAGTAAAGGACTTTTGGTAGCAACATCAGGTTTTCTTTCTCAAGGAAGAAAGCATTATAGAATTGTACACCTGAAATCTATGTAGTTTTATTAACCAATGGCAAACACATCTTCTGTACGACTCTTGCACCCAACTCTCCTATAAGAACAATAATCATTCACATGATTTGGTTCCTGGAGATGCCGTGAAAATTGACAAATGAATGTTTGTGAAGTATGTGAAATCCTCAGATGAATGTGTCATGTAAACATGGAAGAATGCTGTTGTTCAGGCCACAGAGTAAGAACTTCTCTGACAAGCCAGGTTTTTCTGATTGGATACTGCCTGCCTAGAGCTATGTTATTCTGAGGTAGTTGATGTGCCTTTTATTAATATGAGTTCATGATTCATGGCCCAGTAGAAGATAAGCTTACAATGATCAAATTATTTTTACATAGACTAAATGTTTCCTAATCTTTTTCAATTTTTTTAGTGCCTCAAATCTTTGTGATTCATTACACATTTTAAAAACTGCATCTTGAGGAACAAACATTCTTTATGTATAGAAAGATTCTTACAAAAGGTGTTCAAAACCCAAAAGCAATTGATTGCTTAGAAGTTGGTTTACCTTTAGTTGAAGTTAATAATTATTAGTCCTATTGAATTCCCAAACATCTTAAGAAATTATCACATTAAAACGATGTATATGAGATTAAAGATCATATTGTTATCACTTTTTCAACTAGTTTAAACATTAAAGAGCAATTCATATGCAGGTTTTTAATAGATTTGCTGAACATCTTGTAAATTTATTTTTTAAGTTGCCAGTAACTCTGCTATTTAAAGTTGTCAACATACATCTAAAATTATTAGTTCAATCACACTTTTTGAAAAATACAATTTTGTGCTTCTTGTAATGTGTGTCAACAGTTAACAGCATTAATTGGCACTCAGAAGTCAGGAACTGAGTTCATTTCCAGCTGTTAATCTGGGACTAACTCAACAAAGGCCCTGTGATCTTAACAAGTCTGGTTGCTGGTCCTTCAATTCATGTCATACTTTTCTGGGTAGAACTTTGTTCCCATTTGTTTTTTTAATACCTACACCATTATTATCATTGCCTGTAACTTACTGCAAATGTCATTTTCTAAAAAAAATCAGCAAATCCTATAGATTAGGTTGCCCCTACCCCCTTGGACAGTTGGTTGTTACATTTACTATCACACCACTTACTTACTTACTTATCCTAACTAAATTATTGGGTTAATATATAATTCCATTGATTCTTTATATCAATTTATCCTTCTTTTTATGATAGACTTTAGTGAAAATGAGGAAAGGACAATATTATATATTTCAATCTATAAAGTGTTTTGAGATTTTATGATTCTAAGACCACTTCCTATACTTGAAAGTCAGGTGGGATCTTAGACAACACTGACAAATTGA
Organism: Corynorhinus townsendii; assembly: GCA_026230045.1. Classification (NCBI taxonomy): domain Eukaryota; kingdom Metazoa; phylum Chordata; class Mammalia; order Chiroptera; family Vespertilionidae; genus Corynorhinus; species Corynorhinus townsendii. The sequence goes on along the minus strand of JAPDVU010000004.1, from coordinate 66,598,465 downwards.
GTTCAAGTGTCGGTTGGCAAATGAATTTGCACCCCTCACTAGGGCAGCCCTGGCTGATGTGCAGTCAGGTTGAACAGCTTGCTCTTGTGTCCAGTAGCAGGAATGAAGCTAAGTTAACATTAACTGAAAAGACCAATGCTGGGCAAGGGGAAGGGTTCTCTGTCTACATATAGCTCAGTATAGTAATTTATCAGTAGTACCCTTTCCAACAACATCCCAAACTCTCACAATTCGGTTTCCATTCATTTTTGTTTTGTAGCATGTTGTAAATGTTTAGAGAAATGTGGAATTGAATTATTGGTAAGTACACTGAAATCTTAAAGTAAAGCTATATTTACAACTTACTGTACGCTTTCTGGATGAAATCAGTTTGTGTAAACCTTTTCCAACAGGGAACACAACAGACCAGAGTAAGCCAATGCCTACTTTGTAGTGAAGTGTCTGTGTGGTGAGATTACAGTGACCTACTAAATAGAAATGCAAAGAGAAAGCTTTTTTTTTAAATATGCAGACGGAATTCCATTCAAAATTTAAATTGGATTCTTAAATGGGTTCCCCTCCTAACATATAATACAGATCTTTACAAGGTAATAGAAACACATGCTTGTCCCCACTAGTAAAGTTAAAAAAATAAAAAGAGAAGGATAGGGTGTATGGATGTCAATGAATTATCTCTTTATAATTTGATTGTATTGAAATTTCAAGTTAAACAACTCAATGTTACATATAAAGTAACATATAAAGTAAAGTAACATATGTAAAGTTACATATAAAGTAAAGTAATAATACTTTACTGAGACAACACTAAATATGAGATGATCAGAATATTATCCATGGTGGTAAAACTGTTAGGAGATTAACTAGTTTTAATTGATGAAAATGTATCTTTTTACCAGTAATCTATGTTATGTAAAAGACATTCAATATTACTCTAAAATTCTGTAATAGTTTTTTTAAATAATCCAAAAAAGTTTACAATTATTAATTTTTATTTTATTTTATTGTTTTAAGTATTACAATAGTAGTACATATGTCTCCTTCCCCCCCCCTTGACCGCCCCCCAGCCTCCCCTACCCCCCAGTACATGCCTTCACCTGCCCTCCCTCCCCCCCCCCCCCCCCCGCCAGTGTCTTGTATCCATTGGTTATGCTTATATGCATGCATACAAGTCCTTCGGTTGGTCTCTTACAGCCCCCCTCACCCAACCTCCCCTGTCTTCCCGATGTAGTTTGACAGTCTGTTCAATGCTTCTTTGCCTCTGTATCTTTTTCCCACCATTTCTTTCCTTTAAAAAGTTTTGCCTCTGCAGACTAGAAATAAACATATAATAACAAAACAACAAAAAAAAAGTTTGAGTCCCAATTTCAATGTCCAACAGTTCTGAGTCCCCGTTTCAATGTCTAACAGTTCCTTATGTGTACATGTCAGCAATGATATCTGGATGGTGGGCACATGGTGGCAATGCAGGTCCGACCCTCTCTGGTTTGGTCCTAGGCAACCTGCAGTGGTGCACAGCTGCTGACTGCTCGCGTGGCAAGGCGTTGTCAGTGTCTTCCATCTCTGGACTGTTTTTTCCTCTTGTCTTCGTGGTTGGAGCAGACCTGTCAATTTCTCTCTGTTGCAGGAATCCACATGGTCTTGGAGTTGTTTTCTGAAAATATACAAACATATTCTTGACCACAAGTTAATAAAGGAATCTTTTCTATATAATTGATTTTGGATCCTTTTTATTTTTGCCCAAATGATTTTTCTTTGTCTTATTTAGACACCATGTGTGTTTTTCATGGCCATCTTGCTGTTAGCATTACAAATGAAAATTAATTTTGTAAAGTAAAAATTTTCTAGATGTAATTTACTTATAGGATATTTTTCCTTACATGATATTACCCTACTACCCCCCCCTTTTTCTTTTGATTAATGGAGGTTTCTGTAAATTTTATAATGCAGTCTTGATAACTTTAAATTTAAAATGTTTTTTTGCCCAAAAATATGACTGCTTTAGGTTCATTGCATGTTCAGGAATTTTACCATGAGATGAACTACCAATAGAAATTTTAGTTATTACTTTAAGAACAGCTTTTTGTCCAGTACAATTAAATTTACTTGAATATTCACTTATTTCAATTAGCCTATTTAAATTAATCTGAAAACTTGATTACTATTTTACTGTCAAATTTAATACCAACAATCTTAGTTTACCCTGTAAATATTAGTGGGAAGGATTATTTGCATTCTTGAGTGGGCCCTGAGCATTCCTGATGCTAGGCTGAATTTAGATATAGGCAGCTGCTGTCGGCCAAGTCTCTTGTCTGTTACCTGGGTCCCGATCTGAGCTGGGCCAAGTCTCTGTCTGTCACCTGTATCTCGATCTGAGCTGGGCCAAGTCTCTTTCTGTTGCCTGTGTCCCGATCTGAGCTGGGTGTGGGAAGCACGAAGCAGCCATGGGGGCAGGAGACCTCCTTCAGAAGGGGCGAGGGTTCAAGCCCCTGCAATGTTGGGGGGGTGAGGGTCTGTGCCCAAAGAGAATCATCATTAAATATAAGTCAAAGGATTTTTTTTCATATTTTAGTCCTTTGAGGGATTGTATTTTCTATTCAACTTCTTTATAGTGTCAAAGCAAAAAGCAGTTATATCTAAATTACTTGCTGGGAAGTTGTAAGTTCTTTTATATAAATACAGTTTATTCTCGTATTATTATTTATTAGTTATTGTATTACTTTCCAGCTGAACATCTGTAAACCTACTTTTTGCCTCACACTAAACCATGTTACATGGGTGATCAGATCAAGTACATTAATTTTATCATGCCAGATGAGAAGTTTAATTTATGTATTCTCAATGTTCCTATTGTAATCACATGGCCTTGTGGAAGAAAAGACATAATTATCATTTTCAGTGTCCCTGGCCTCATTGAGCAAATGGCTCTTGATATTGACATTTTGTACCATGGCTAATGATACTCTTACTCCATTCAGAGGAACAAGAAGTGCTACAGAAACCCTCACTCATCAATGGACATTGTTTCATCGGCAATTACCAGGAATTAGAAAAGAAGGAGCGCCAAGCCTCACCCAGTGCAAATTATTATGTTCTCACTATGCCACACTCGTATTAAACATTCAGATTAAGTTCATGCTTTTGGTAAGAAGATAAGAAATTATGCCATGGTAGACCAAAATATTTTTATCAGATGTGGCATTTTAAACAAGATAAATTAAAACTATTTAAAATTTAAAAGTTTATTTTTAATATAAAATTGCTGATAAAAATTTAACTAGAAAATAGAATAATGCTTAAGTCTTAGTCATATTAAAACCATTATTTTACTAAAGTGCTGGGTTTTTTTTAATGAATTATTGAAACAGGAGAGGGTAAAGGGGAGATAAATGGTGATAGAAAGAGACATGACTTGGGATGTTAAAGACACAATATAATAACACAAATACCAATTTAAATGCATAAAGGTAATCTTTGTTTCTGACTCTGTAAGTATGCACATATACACACACAAAATCATTTAAGCAAAAGAATGTATTTCTTAATTTTGTATACCATCATCCATTATATTGGTAGACAAGGTTAGAATACAAATATTTCATTCAGTCTGATTAAGTATTTTCAGTAATTCTGACAAGACACCAAGGAAATTATATTCATATGGGTCAATATACTTTGGAAAGACACTCGGGTGAAATTTTGGCTAATTTAGACTGGGGAGTGGGGAAGCACTATTATGGAAACCAAGGGCTTGGGAGTAAGTGGTTTATGAGTCTGAAGTATATTACGCTGGAGAGATAATGAGTGCTACCAGCTGAGATATAAAATTCACCACGCAGATGTCACCCTCTGATATAGATGGGATTTTTAATTAAATTTTAGCAGTAGGCCCACCTTCTGAAAACTTTAACTAAAAAATGTTGCTTTGAAATTGTCTGTAAATCTGAGTTTACCTTGAGATTTAATAAACTAAGAAGTCGAATAGGGGATCTTGTATAAGACCATTGTAATTAATATCCATACATCTAAAATGGTGGTGGGGAGTTATTCTTTATAAACTGAAGAAAGTGTACCCTTTTAATGTTTAAATGTTGAGTGAGCATTTTAAAATGTTTAGTAGACACAGCTGCATACAAAATTTGGCTCTGCTCTGTTAAAGATTCTATCATTTCCATCATTGCCTTTTTTCTTAACTTCTCCAAGCATTTTTAAAAAAAGGTCTTCTGAGAAGTCAACTCTCATGAAACTTTGGATGAGATCAGAGCTTGCCTGACATGTATTCACTTGCTGAATTTTTTATTGCAATAATGTGTGTGGCTGAAGTGACATCAGTTGCAAGAGCCTCTTCCCTTAAAGGGTTTCAAGTTTCCTGATGTGAATTTTAGTTGGAAAATGTAGGATTTAAGAAGAACTTAAAAATAAAAGTAGGCCAATTATAAACTTACAAAATCAATGATAGCAATGTGTGTGTGTGTGCGCACACGCACACACGTGTGTATCTATGAACAATGAAAAATGGAAATGCCAACAAAAATGAAAATGCAGCAAAGAAGCAAAAAGTAATAATTCTGGAAGTGAAGTTTAAATCAAACATAAATGGAGTTATGGAAGAAATAGCTGAGTAGGGGAATGCCGACACCACCCCCATTCAGCTCACTCTAAATGTGCAGTCAGAGGATCTTTGGGAAGGTGAACCTGTTGATAGACATGAGGAGTGGCAGTGATGAAAAGAATGATGTCCCAGAGAGAGGGAAGCCAGCAAAACAAAAATTCACATGAAAGGACTTCTCAGAAATACTTCATGCCATGAAGTGTAAAGGACAAAAAAAAAAAACATTCAAAGCTAATCCAAACCTAGAAAGGACTATGACAGTTTTCCAAGACATTAGAAATACACTTTTGCCATCCATGGTGGCTCAGTGGTTGAGGATCAACTTATGAACCAGGAGGTCATGGTTCAATTCCCAATCAGGGCATATGCCCACATTGTGGGCTCCATCCCCGATCGTGCGGGAGGCAACTGATCAATGATTCATTCTCATCATTGATGTTTCTGTCTCTCTCCTTCTCCCTTCCTCTAGGAAATCAATAAAAATATATTTTAAAAGAAACACACTTTTCCCATATTGTAGGTGTTTTCACCCTTCACTGAGTGGCCAGGTTGTGCGGCCAAGGTTAGAAGACAGATAAGTGCCACCCAGGGAACAGACCAGTGCATGATTAAAGGACATGGAGAACTGACAACACACACACCAGGCACAAGTGGTATAGCAAGAGGTGGGAAAGTGCACAAGACCTAGCCCCATGCAATGCATCAGTCTCACATGGCCAGCAGATCTACTCCACAGCTCACTGGGGAAGTGTAGCAGCACAGGTTAGCCCCTCCCAGTGGGCTCTGAAATACAGAAAGGGGGGATGTGCTTGAAGGCTGTGGGTGCATGTGCTTAAGCAGAACCAAGGAGTCTACATAAGGCCCAAATCAGGGAAAGATACTCTAGCTGATACCCTCAGGATTGCCTTGAGGGCTTTTTATTTCCCAGTAAGAAAATGTTTGGGGCCCAAGGCCACTGTTTTTATTAAAGACTAGAGGCCCGTTGCATGAAATTCATGCAAGAGTAGGCCTTCCTTCTCCTGGCTGCTGGCACCAGCTTCCCTCTGGCCACTGGCAGGCACCCAGGACCCAGGCTTCCCTTGCAGCCCTGGCTTCGCCCAGAAGGTCGTCCAAAGGGAAGTCCGGTCTAATTAGCATATTATACTTTTATTATTGTAGATTATTTTTAACTTTATTAAATGAATCTTAAACATTCTCACCAAAATAATAATAATAAAAGTGCCTGTGTAGACTCTGTGAGGTGATAGATGTGCTAATTGCCAAGGCCACTCTTGTGCTGTGCACGGAGCAAGAAGCTGTGCATAACTGCCTTTCCCAACAGAAACTTACATGGCAAGACGAAGAAGAAAGCACTATTCAGACTATTAATGTGTTTTTACAAAGGAGTAAAACACTTGAATTCCCAATATTTCTAAGGTTTTAAGTCATAATATACTTAAACTATATTTGTTTTACCCCTTTTTCATTTCCCCACACCTTTATAACTGACAGTGAGAGATTTTGAATGTTTTCACAAAAAGTTTTAAAGATCATGGGTCAATATTCCCATTGATTACGATGGTGCCAAGCAAAGACTGCCTATAGACTTCTGGTGTTGGCATTGTCTGGGAGGAACAGTTTTAAGTACCAAATAGTTTACAAGATAAAGCATTTGCAATTGTCTCAACATGGATCTTGATATTCTGCCTTTTGGGTTAAGTATATAACTAAATGACTTTAGAGTATAAATGAACATTTCCCCAGTGAAATAATTTGTGTGTGTGGCATATTTACAAGTCCAGGGAGAAAAAACAGTGGTGGTTTTGTTGACCCAGAACACTGATTTATGAGCTGAAGTAACGGGAATTCTCTCAGTATGCATTACATCATGTAACCTGTTAATTAGCAATTGTTTACTAATAGCCCACTTTGTATATAGGAGAAAATACAGAATTACATGTTATGGGCCACACTTTCAAGGAGTTTGCAATTTAATTAGAGAATAAAAACCTATTAATTTATTCAATAAATATTTGGATACCTAATATGTGCCAGCCATCAGGCAAACACTTGGGATACATAAAAGGACAAAATATACAAAGAATGCTGCCTCATAGAACTTGCATTCCACAGCAATAAAAAAAAAAGTAGAGCTAAGTGAAAAATGATGTGAATCAAAAAAGGAGACAAATAGTAAGGGCTTGAGAGGTTACGGGAAGTTATTGGAGAACATAGAATTTGAGCTAAATCACAGCTAGTAGAACTATATATGGAGTATGCATAGAATAAAATTATTGTAAATTTTCTCATGGCATTTGACGTTCAAATACTCTTTTGCTTTGAAAAAATGCATTTATAAATTCAGCAAAAAAGTTTTCAGACACTAATCTATGCTTTAAAATTGTTTTTGTATTTCTAAAATATTCACATAGCAGCATTGCAAGGGAGGCAGCCATCCTAAAATTCTCTGCTTATTAACTGAGTGGCAGATATTGACCAAAGTAATTTCCATTGGCTAAGTTCTTCCTTTTCAATCTCAGGTTATGGCCTTAAATCATTCTTTCTCAATATAAACACTCAACTTGTCTCTTCAAATGAGTGCAAACTTTTGGTACAATTGAGAGAATGAATTCCTAGAAAGAACTGCTCTTGTTTATCCAAACATGTATATGTCATGCAGACTGAATTATTCATGATCATCAAGCCAGAAAATGGCCTTTCTCTTGTCAAAAAAGAGCTAATCTCTAAGATTTCCAGATTCTGAAGTTGAGAAATATATTTAGCTATTGAATATATTTACAGAGTAGTATTTAAATGCACATTTACATTTTTATTTTTATTACTCCAGTTTCATACTTGCCTTCAACACCAACACCCCCAAAATCATAAATTCCTTGGTGGGGGGAAAACAGCACCAAAAAACTTCTTTAGGGATTCTTTTCTATTTCTAAAATAAAACTGTCATTCTTTGCCCATTCTTGGTTTTTGGTCATTTCTATTCCATGTATTCATAGATAATTTGTTGGAAGAGATATTGAACTAAAGGGAATCGTGTAGTGCTTTCCACATGGTAGGTATTTAGTAAGTGACTATTACAGTCTTGCATGATTCTTAACTGATTTCAAATCACAGAGTCTGATCATATTTGACTAAAACAATAGGGTTTTATTTGATCACACATCAAGAAGTAAAGTGACAAGGTATATCTGATATTAAATCAGTGGACAGAACTGTGGTTCAGCTTCTCTGTGACTCTCTGGTCCTCATCTCATGGTTGCAAGATGGCTGCAGCAGAGCCAAGCATCTTGTCCTCACAGAACATCAATAGCAGGAAAGGATGCAGGGGGGGGGGGGGGGGCGGGGGCAGGGCGGGGGAAGGCCTTCCTATCTCTTTATCTTCTTTCTCAGTCTCTTTCTCACTCTTTGTTTTTAATTCATAAAGAAGTTATTTCCTGGAATGCTCTCCAGCATGCTTTCCTCCAAATTCCATCAGCCAAAATTGCATTGTATATCCATGTCCCAGCTACGAAAGAGGTTGAAAAGGCAAGTTCAACTTCTGTAGCAGGAGGTAGGCTCTGTTTTTTTGTTGGTTTTTTGTTTTTGTTTTTGTTTTTTTTTTTTGGGGGGGGGTGGAAGAAGCATGGAAAAATGGTTGTAGATTGGCATAAACATTTTTAGCAACTATGAAAATGTATATGGACTTTTTTTAAAAAAATTTTATTAATATCAGAGAGGAAAGGAGAGATAGAAACATCAGTGATGAGAGAGAATCATTGATTAGCTGCCTCCTGCACATGCCCTACTGGGGACCAAGCCCACAATCCAGGCATGTGCCCTGACCAGGAATCTAACCATGACCTCCTGGTTCATAGGTCATTGCTCAACCACTGAGCAACACTAGCCAAAGCCCACAAAACTTTTTTTTAAAATCCCTATTAGACCTATATAGTCTGTATCACCCATTTGTTTTGATTTGAGTAATGATCTTATTTATAACATTTTTCCTAATATCTGTATCTCTATGTCCATAAACATTTATTTTAAAAATTATTTTGCATTTCAATAATGAGATCAGCTATTTCTATGCTTCTGTCACTTCATACCCGTTTTTCAAGAAAAAGTGCTCTTTTCTGACACTTGTACATTTTTATTGGGTTTGACCATCTCCTTATTGTGCAACCTGTCATGTATATATTTATATTTCCCAAGTCTTCTGAAGTTAGTAACTTTCATAATATGAATTTTACATTGTTGTTCCTCAGACTTTACATTTATATTTTTAGTTTATTATAGTTTTTTTATATTTAATTTTTTCATTTTTTAAAACTCTTCTGGCCTTATGGCACATTTGTCTTTTTATACTAGCTTTCTTATATATGTTATCTCTCTATTATCTGACCCTTTATGTTAAAATTCTTTAACTCGATTGTGGTTGGTAGTACAAATCTATACATGTAATAAAATGTCATCATTTTATATACATGTATTCAATAGAGCATAACAACTGGTGAAGTCTGAGTAAGATCTGTAGTTTAGTTAATTGTCTTGTGCCGATACCAATTTCTTGCTTTTAGTATACAGTTGACCCTTAAACAATACAGATTTGAACTGTGCAGATCCACTTTTATATGAATTTTTTAATCAATGAATGCTGTAAATGCATTTGCATTTGCTCTTTTATGACTTTTGAAATAATATCCTTTTCTTTTTTAAAATTTTTTAAAAATATATTTTATTGATTTTTTACAGAGAGGAAGGGAGAGAAATAGAGTTAGAAACATCGATGAGAGAGAAACATCGATCGGCTGCCTACTGCACGCACCCTACTGGGGATGTGCCCACAACCCAGGTATATGCCCTTGACCGGAATCGAACCTGGGACCTTTCAGTCCGCAGGCTGACGCTCTATCCACTGAGCCAAACCGGTTTCAGCTGAAATAATATCCTTTTCTCTAGCTTACTTTATTGTAATACAGTATAACATACAAAATATGTATTAATTTGATAGTTTATATTTTTGGTAAGGCTTATAGTAGGCTATTATTAGTAGTAACATTTGGAGGGAGTCAAAAGTTATACTCAATTTTCAACAGGGCAGGGGTTTGTCATCCATGACCCCAACATGGATCAATGGTCAACTGTAATTATGTTACAGTTGAAGGAAGATGCCTATTAAAGGGTATATAGGACTTCTCAATACACTTTTGTATACTTCAAAAAGAATTTTAAGAGGTTCTCTCATTCCCACCTTTCTTCATATTGAGCATGTTTAGGCCAATAAATTTAAACTTCCTCATTAAAAACTTCCAAGGTTCTCTCCTATGATAGTAAAGTTTTATTATAATAGAGTCCTATAATAATAATAAAGTTTTCCTTTTAACTACATTGCTTTCCTTCTACATAATGCTATAAGAAAAAATTCCCATCAATAACATTGTAATAACCCATTAATAAATATAATACTGTTTTTTAAATTATTTAATTAACTTTACTCCAAAGTATATAAGTAAATATGGCTGACAAATAATTTATAATTTTCCCCAACTTTTTCAGTTTTTCTTTCAAATTGACTGTATCATACATTTGTTCTTCCAGTATGATTTTGATGGAGAGACAGTGACCCAGCCTGTAAGCCCAGTCTTTATTTTTTTTAAATATATTTTATTGATTTTTTACAGAGAGGAAGGGAGAGGGAGAGAGAGTTAGAAACATCGATGAGAGAGAAACATCAATCAGCTGCCTCCTGCACACCTCCTACTGAGGATGTGCCCACAACCAAGGTACATGCCCTTGACCAGAATTGAACCTGGGACCCTTCAGTCTGCAGGTGGACACTCTATCCATAGAGCCAACCCGGTTAGGGCCCGAATCTTTATTTTATAGTCAGATCCCAGGAGGCAAAGTAAGGGTGTGGTCAAGATGTTTACATTGTTCTCTCAAGTTTGGAATCTACTTAATTACATGCACCTGAGAACTCTATCAAGCTTTGTTTTGGCAGCACTTGCTGCACCTCCTGCAGCCTACATCACTCAGTCACCTGGGACCACAGGTTCGAACCATAAGGTCAAGCTTACAACTATAGCCTTTGGCTATAATTGTGTTGGGAGGGCTTGGCCCTCCAAGCTGGGACCTGCACGTGGCTTTGCCACGAGAGGACTGTGCCCTCTCATTAGTCCAAGGCTTGAACCTGTCCAAACGCTGTAGCTGCTCTCCACAGATTTTATCTTTGCTTCTCCTAAAATATTTAAGCTCTGTACTCTTTTTTTTTTTTTTGTATCTTTGTGCCTACCTCTCGTACTTATCCCTAGTTTTTAAATACCTATTTGTTATTTCTTTATCATTTGTAATCTTATTGATAAAAATATTTTCCCTTTTGTTGTCCCTTTAGTAAATAATTCTTAGCCATCTTCTCTGTATAGGTACTGGACAGGACACTTAAGGGAAAACAGTACCATTTTCTGAAAAGCTAAGCCCAGTGAAGAGATAGGAAATACAAGTACTCAAATACAAATGAGATGAGCCTCATAATGCTAAGTGTGAAAGCATGAACACCTCCCTAGCCTTACCCCATTTTTACTGTAACTCATTTTATCTTCCTCTGAAGTTCCACCTGCAAGGTAACAATACAACAAGTATCTGACCCCGATCCTGTTTATACTTTTGTCCACTATAGTTATTTCAATAAGACCTTTACAAAGTGCTCAGTCTTTCTTGAAGAAAAACGTTTTTTTAAAGCCCAGGCATTTAGGAATTGAAGTCCTGGCTTCACCTGGACTCGGTGTGTGAATTTGGCTTACTTAGCTTTTTCTAAACTTCAATTTACTCATCTGTAATATAATGGGAATAATAATACAGAGCTGTTCTGAGAATTATGTGGAAAGCATAATTTTTGGAAAGCACTTAGTACAATATCAAAAATTAGTCAGCCCATTCCTGTGTATATTATCTTTTTCTTCTTTTTAATTTTCAGTATCAGTGACTTTTAGAGAATCATTTTATTCATTCAATGAATAATATTTATTCAGTGTTAATCAAGCAGTATCCACTTTCCCTGTAGAAATCCTTTCATTCCAAGTATAAAACCTCCTTCAAAAACGCTATTGTATTTCATACATTGGGAGCAAGTATTTAATTCCTATGATCTTTATTTCTTTATTTCTTTTTTGTCTTAGAGTTCATATATTTCTGGCTCACTGCTGCCCTTTATGGTTATCTAATCTGTGTGTGTGTGTGTGTGTGTGTGTGTCTGTGTGTGTGTATACAGTGTGTTTATGTTGGCGGAATAGAGGGAGAGAAGGGAGATCACCCCTCACTCTGAATAGTTTTCCCTTTGATTGTATTTTTGTCCATTTCATGGAGATTAGTGGTATTGTACACCATATTAGAAGCTTTATCTCAAGTGTCCTGTGCATATTGGGTTTGAGAGCTCACCTTTTCAGATTATAATGTAAGTATTGTTACTTAGTCTCCTAAAGCAGTGATTTTCAACCCGAGTGCTGCAAGAATTTTTAAAACATGCAATACCCGACTATTTAGTCAGGAGCACTGACTTCTTTTACCTTAGATTGTCAAATAAAAAACAGCGAACACAATAATAGCCTTCTGGTGTGAATGAATCAAAATTATACCTTTTGTTGTAATATGGGGGGGGGGGGAGAAAAGTATATTTTTGTGTGTCACAGAATTTTAGTAATTGGCTTATGTGTGCCAGGAGATGAAAAAAGTTGAAATCGTTGTCCTAAAGTGTTCTCCAGCCGATAGGATTAGAGGAGTGACCATGAAGCCATTTCAAATCCTTGTAGAATGTGACCAGAATGGAGAAACCCAGCCAAACTGGAATCACCATATGCCTCATGAATTTTCTTTCTATTGATAATGACTCAGAAAGAAAGCAGATGGTTTTAACTATGCAGCCAACCAGCAAAACTCCAAATAAATATCAGGGATCCCTTTAGAGGACAATTTAAAGCACAAGTAAATTCCAAAAGAGCTAGCAGCAAAATTGAAATAGTAGGCGGACCAGTGAGGTGTGTAGAGTCAGAGAATGAATTCGTGAGTGTTGCCTCTAGAATCTCAGGAGCATATAAGCCTTCCAAAGACGAAATGGCTCAAGAAAGGACTCACCAGAAATGTCCCTTATTAGGGGTCTCTAGAAATATTCTTTTAAAAATCAGACCTCATTCCTCCTGACCTACTGCAGAAGATCCCCTTTGGATGTCTTCGTCAGAAATCACTTGATTGTGTAAAAGCACAGGTGGATATAAAGTCATTTAGCTTAACCTTCAGGGCCCCTCACTTAAGCTTCATGGCCCTTGTACCAAATTTTCTATTGTAATTGTTAATTCTTCAGGAAGAATGCTCCCTAAATGGTATATGTTTTAGGCCTCACAAAGCATGTATCCACCCCCAATTGTCAAGGATAGAAATGCATGTAAATGAACTCAAGTAACCCATCTCTCATGGGGTCTTTCTTATTTCTACTCCTCTCACTGTGTCCATTCCATTTTCCTACCCTCTGCAAAACAGTTTTCCTGCCTGCGCGTGGGTCCCTGGCCTTTCTAGATCTCTGGACTTGCCTGTCGTTTGGCTAGCAGTGGTGCTAAGTTTGGCTCCAATTCTACAGGAACTTTCAAACCAGAACCCCACAGGCAAGTAACTGACTCCTGTCCCTTTGCTCCAGTTCTAAATTCTTCAGAGAGGGATCTGACAATCCAGTTCGAGGCAGTTGTCACCTCCATCCCATCAGCTCTGACTAGGCTAACTGGGGAGTCCTATCATGGGCTAAAAGATTCCTGCTACTTTGGGAAGTATGGGAAGACAGATCATCTTAAGGAGAGTGAGGAGTGTGAGTGGGTTGGCATGAATGTTATGTCTACTCTATTTAAGCAGGAAGTTGACTCGGTGTTTTCAGTCTACTTAAGATATATTAATAACTGAACAAATGGCTTGGTTGTGGGGTTTTCTTCACTGCGATTCACATAGTGCTCAGAAACCTGTTTTCCTGGCCTTTTATAGTTCTAATGATTTTCAAATTTCTCAGCAAAACACTTTTTAGCTTTCAAAAAACATTTTTGCTACTTTATAGAATATTGCATAAGCTCATTCTAGTCCTATAGCACCCATCTAGTCACCCTGTTAGGCTAGGGGAGGGAAACCTAACCAGTATCTTTTTATATCTAAAAACAGTAATGTATGTTTGTTTTTCTCTAAGCTAAATACCTTTGCACTGGTATTAATAAGACTATAGCCAAAAAAGAGAAATGGTGTTGTTTTCTGGAGAACATAAACTAAAAACTGGTAGCACCTTATGGCAGTCAATTAAACTTGATCAATTTTATGTGTATAAACACACACTACAGTGTGCAGAGAATGTATTTCTTAGCAAGAAGGTGTGTCTAAAATATGTTAGATAGGAATGTAGGAAATGCATGATCCAGACTTCTAGAACAATCAGCCTTGTTTGTACACCCATGCTGTATAGCCACAGAAAGACCACATTTTCCCAGACCCTTCCTTACATGTTAATCCTTATGCACAAGTTACCAGAGAGCTCAACACAAACAGGGTCAAACAACTCTGTTCTCAGTAGGCAAGATGTGTCATCTCATACCCACTTTTGAAACAGGTATTTCTTTGATCCATGTGTATTTTCTCAATAATGTATTTCTAAAATTTACATAATTTTTATGCAAAATGTTTGCATAGATTGCAAAATATATTTCTCATTTATCCCCATGCATTTTTTTGAAAAGGTTTTAAAAGACTTAGGGAGAGGCAAATTTAGCTGATCAGAGAGCCAGCTAGATAACCATTCTGAGAAATAATAATTTAAAACAATTTAAATAGCTCAATGGTAAGAAAGGGCGAATAATAGGTAGACCCAAAGAAGACTGGCCAATATCTACCTGGACAACAAAGTAGGGCATTGTTTCCTCTCTATATAGGTATTTCTGTAACAAATACTTCCTTAAAGTGTTTTTATTTCAATTTTATTTTATTAGGGTATTTTTAATTCAAAAAAATAAATTTCTTTAAATCTGGTGAATATGAGTAACATAAAAAATTACAGGTGAGTATATCAAATATTTCAATTTATAGTACACAAATAATTATAAGTTTCTGTGTATTATAAGTAAATAGTAGAAGTATAAGCTTTCTTTCAACCACCACTTACTCCTACTTTGGAGTTTGTCTCAGTCCATATTCATCTCCTTTTTATTGACATTGCAGAGGGGTTGCTAAATGCCCAAATACCAAACTAAGTCTGGACTCTGCTTCCCATGCTCTGAATTCTTGCATCTCAACATAACATTCTCTGTATGCTCTACTCTTTCCTTGTTCCTATGCCCTTTCCCTTGTACTCTACACCTGCCTGAAACGCAGCCGGCACGCTGGCTTCGTCTGTGTCATGTGAAAGCACTTCCAGTGCTACCTGGCTCCCTCTGTGTTGTTCCTTTTCTTTTGATAGTTGATATAGTATTAATGTTTCATCAGCACTAGACAGGACACAAAGCTACTTAGTACAAATATAAAATAAATTAGTAAGTACTATCCTAGTAGCCTCACTACTTCACGCCAATTCCAAACCACCAAACTTTTCCTCAGAAGCAATGTTTGCTCACTGAGAAAATCTGGGTCAGTACCTGACCTTAGGTAAGCCGCTTGTCCTTTCCTTATCTCAGGTACTTTCCTGTGGTATTAGCCCAGTTCGTTTTAAAAATAACCTGATATTCTCACAAGGTAACACTTATTAAACATTAAAATGTTAGCAGTAGCCAGAGCTTGGATCAATTTGACTTTATGAAGCCATGCAGAATTATTTGAAAATGCTAGTTTCTATCAGTAATTAATAATTTTATTGCACACACACACACACACACACACACACACACATACACACACACAAGTACCAAAAGTCTTAGCTAGGTTTTAGGTCTAACTTAGAAATATAAATGCTACCATACTACAAACTTACATCATTTGCATGTTTAATTACATAATATTTTCATTTATTTTTGTGAATTCCATGGAATTTTGATAGGCACTCCATGGAAATGGAAGAACTGGAGTCCTAAGATTTACACAGTGCTTTTTCCATCTGAGTCCATATTTGAACATTGTTTCTATTAGTAAAGTTCCTGCTACTTTGGAAACCACCCCCATGAAAAATATTTCATGTCTTTGACCCAAGAAACATTTGTTGACACCCTTTTACCTTCACGGTCTATAGTACATTGCTTATATTTTTTCATGTAATCCTTGCAGCATCTTTGAAGGTGGATATCACAATTCTTGCTTTGTAGATAAGGAACCTGGAGTCTAAAGTAGTGGAGTGACTTTACCGTGATACCAATGGAAGTGAAAACCTGGACCCAAATCCCAAATCCTCTGGATCTGAATCTCAGGTTCTTTTCCTGCCATTGTGTTGTCACTCTCCTTTTTGGCATTCTATATATAGACTCCAGTGTCATTCAAATGTGTGTATATCTAAAAGTCATCATGAAAATGTATACTGAAAGATAGAGTTGGCCAAAATACAGAAAATTAATAGGCAAACTATCGCATATATACAATCTCCCTTATCCACCATAATTAAAGGAATTAAGTGGAATTAATGGAATCAATACAAAATATTAGACCTGTCTCATGGTTATACAATGGTCTTGTCACAATTCTACTCTCTGTAAGATTCAGTGCATTATCTCTTTGAAAGACTAATTCCCATGCTGAGTTCTTTTGATCATAAGGGATCCCAAACAGAATGTTTTGCCATCTAGAAAACCAGCACTGCTGGGATGCCAGCTGGAGACATGTCATGAACACTTGGCCCCAATTCCAAGGCCAACAGTATTTTGAAATTAGGACATATCATTTACTTAGTTGCTGGCTACATGCTTTCCCACTGACAACTGGAGATTACTAATAATGTCTTCTACACATGTGTGCCATCATCCAGGAAGATTTCAAGTTATCATATCAGTGTGTAGCAGTCATTTAGCTGTCTGACTTTTAAGTCCCCAGAATCTTTCATGTGGGGCAATTGGAAGAGAAATATTGTTTTTCTCCGGAGAAGGGCTACTGTACACCGCTCCTCTGTGTGTGTTGATGGAAACTGCAGAGCACATCCATTTAAAGTGAAGAGATAAAGGCTGGTGTTTCTAACCAGCCTTGGAACCAAACAAAAAATGGCGAATTGAATATCTAAACCTAGCTATCCACTCTTTCAGTCACTTCCTGGTACATATTGTTGTGTCAACTTTACTGTTGTATGATAATAACAAACAATGTGTTGAACATGTGCTATGTGCGGGGCACTTTATTAAATTGGGAGATGAATTGTTCCAACCATGCTTCAAAATAGCTATTATTAACCCCATTTTATAAACAAAAATACTAAGATTCAGTTAACTTTGCCAGATGTCACTGTGAAATGACAGTCAGGACTGAAACTGTATCTGTCTGACTCCAGAGTCTCCATGTTTACAACTTTATTATGCCACCCCATAATCATCATGCTGATTTTCATTCCCTCTCCCCTCTTTATTTCAGCCTCTTCTCTCTTGGTCCTCCTCTATGAGGATCTACTAAACACACACACACACACACACACACACACACATATACACACAATGATACCAATGTGTGTTAATAGTTAGACAGATAGATCTGACTCCAAACCATACCTTAGTCAGGTCCTTTAATTCAGTTTAAATCTTCCCATGCATCCAAATCATCAGTCAATTAGTTTAAAAACATGGAAACTGTGGCAGAACTCAGACTGTGCCATTATCTAACTATAGTGCCCAAGGAGCTTGAACTTCATGATCTGTATCATCAACATTCTCAATACCACTCAAAGCATATTAGAAAATCCTTCCTTGATTTGAAAAACGACTTAAACCTCTTTGTTCTTACCATCTTTCCTTTGCATGATCTCAAATTATTTGCCCCCCAAATATATTTAAATTTGTTTCTGTCTAGCCTTTATGAAATTAATCTAACTCATTAAGCTCTGACACTGCTACAACTGATACAAGGCACAAATTGCATATAATTGAATGATAAATA
Organism: Corynorhinus townsendii; assembly: GCA_026230045.1. Taxonomy (NCBI): domain Eukaryota; kingdom Metazoa; phylum Chordata; class Mammalia; order Chiroptera; family Vespertilionidae; genus Corynorhinus; species Corynorhinus townsendii. The sequence goes on along the minus strand of JAPDVU010000004.1, from coordinate 66,580,809 downwards.
TATGTGTGTACATAGACTTGAAGGAAAATAGTATTAAAATATATATGTAAATCAGCATCTGCTTTGTGGAGGAAAATAAACTTCTAAATGTTAATCTAATAAAATTTATCAGCCAAAATTGGCTTGACTTTTGCTTTATCAGAGTAACTCACAACTTTTTATACTTATTTTTAAAAGATGATCTTAAGAAAACGTAACTTTGGTTTTGTTCTGTTTGATAGTTATTTAACTTAAAATACTTGCTATTTAAAGCTCTGAGTCTCTCTTGCCAGCCTGTTCCAACTCTCTGAAATCATAGGTTAATTTAAAAAGAAGCACAGAAAGTTGTAGAACAAGGGGAATTAGAACCCAATCCACTCCACTTTGGTGAAACCAATCTGGAGTATTGCTGTGTTTGGTTTAGAGTGTACTTAAATGAAAATACAGAAAATGGAAGCATGTTCCAAACAAAGCCAAAAGGGAGGTGAAGGGATTTTAAAACATTTGTGAAGAGGAATAATTGAAGGCACCTACGATGTTTAATCCAAAGAAGAGAAATTGCAATGGGAATGGAGTAGTTATTACCAAATAATTGAAAAATTCTTACATGAAAGAGCTATTTAGATCTGTTATTTTAGACTTGAAGGAACAGAACCAGAACCAATCTACAGACCACCACATGGAGTTGTCTGGGCTGTGTCCTGCACAAGGACATATAGCCAAGGGGTTAAATGAGGACCAAAATTCTGCCCATATTCCTTTGGCCAAGCCCTGTGGCCTGGGTTAGACTGTAGAATGGTAAAGACCCTTTTTGGAAATTGGTCTGTCTACAGGGGGTGCCTTTTTCTAATTTTCACAAAAGCATTGTGTGTGCCATGTAGGCGCTGATTTCAAGTTCATACAATGAAAACATTTCTATTAGTCACTGGTTTTCATAAGAAAATGGACTTCCTCAAAAATTAGTGAGTCCTTGGACCTTTAAGGTTCAAACAATTAGATGAACACTTAATAGAAATTCATGATACAGGGAAGCCATTAATCTGAGGTAGCCTGGGAAGGACAGGATCTGAGAATTCCAGCACTGGCAGAGGCTGTTAGAGTGGGCCTAGCTGGAATGGGAGGAAATGGATTCAGCAGGAGCCACATTGCATTCAGTGAGCATTGTGACAGGCAGGTGACTCTGCAGTTGCAGCTAGCATCAAGAAGAATCAGGCAAAGGTAGCAAATAAGTGGAGCACAATCATAGAAAAGACAGGAAATAGCAAGCTCTAGAAATACAGTCAAATGGATGGCAGTCTACATCAGAAAGATAATGTCTGGAGGCTGAAGAATTCCTAAAAAAAATGTGGTGCTCTAATGTTTGTGAGTGCTCTAATGTTTGGAATTTAAACTGGTACAATCACTATGAAAAACTGTATGAAGATTCCTCAATAAATAAAAAATAGAATACCATATGATCCAGCAATACCACTTATGGGTACATATCCAAAGGAAATTAAATCAGCATCTTGAAGGGATAGCTGCACTCCCATGTTCATTGCAACATTATTCACAATAGTCAAGACATGGAAACAACCTAAATGTCCACTGTCAGCTGAATGGATGAAGAACATGTGGTATATGTACACAAAGGAATATTATTCAATCATGAAAAGAAGGAAACCCTGCCATTTAGGACAACATGGATGAACCTTGCGAGCATTAGGTATATTGAATGAAGTAAGTCAGACAGAGAAAGACAAATAGTGTCTGATATCACTTATATGTGGAATCTAAGAAAGTTGAGCTCATAGAAGGAGAGAATAGAATGGTGATTCCATGGACTGGGTGGTGGGGAAATTGGGGCAGTTTTGGTCAAATGGTACAAACGTTCAGTTGTGAGAAGTATAAGTTTTGGAATCTAATGTACAATATTGTGACGATAATGATACTGTGTTATATACCTGAAAGTTGCTGAAAGAGTAAACCCTAAATAGCCTCACAATCACAACAACAAAAACATAACTGTGTACGGTGAAGGATGTGTTAACTAAAAAAATAAATATATATAAAAATAAATTTAAAATAAAAAAAAATTTTAATGTGGTGTTTTGTCGGACCCAAGGAGAGCAAGGCAACCCTCATTTCCCAGGGAAGATACATAATGAAAATAGAGATTCAAGCACAAGAAACAATGTCAAGAGCCAGTTTCTGGCCCAAGCTTAGTCTTCCCTATAAGTAAAACATGGTTAGATTTAGTGTTCACCTATGGACAGGACTTTGGAAGAGGTCAGATCGAGTCTTCATGGGTGTGAAACCGGAATTCCTTTTATCCTCACCATCTGGGGAACTGAGCTTGGGGCAGACTGACATTGCAGGTGAAGGTCAAGTGGCTCTTACTTGAAGAGAGAACAGCCTATGAGAGCAGGGAAGCAAGAAGCATGGGGATAATTCATTTATTAGGTCAGTGTTTAAACTGCAGGGTCTTGTCAGTATTTCCAATCCTTAAATACTCTGATTCTATATTAATATATGAACTTTTGGCACTGAGATTTTCCATTTTTACATGTACTTTAGATAAATGCATGATGTCTTCTCTTCTGCGTGTTTCCTTGCTCATCCTATATAATAAAGAGGTAATATGCAAATTAATCATCACTCCAACACACAAGATGGCCGCCCCCATGTGGACACAAGATGGCCAGCAGGGGAGGGCAGTTAGAGGTGACTGGGCCAGCAGGGGAGGGCATTTGGGGGTGACCAGGCCTACAGGAGAGGGCAGTTAGGGGTGACCAGGCTGGCAGAGGAGGGAAGTTAGGGACGACCAGGTTGGCGAGGGAGGGCAGTTGGGGGCAACCAGGCCTGCAGGGAAGGACATTTGGGGGTGACCAGGCCTGCAGGGGAGGACAGTTAAGGCTGACCAGGCCGGCAGGGGAGGGCAGTTAGGGGCAAACAGGCTGGCAGGGGAGCAGTTAGGCATCAATCAGGCTGGCAGGCAGAAGCAGTTAGGGATAATCAGGCAGGCAGGCAGGTGAGCAGTTGGGAGCCAGCAGTCCTGGATTGAGAGAGGGATGTCCGACTGCCCGTTTCGGCCCGATCCCAGTGGGGATCGGGCCGAAACGGGCAGTCGGACATCCCTTGATAGGTCCCAGATTGGAGAGGATGCAGGCTGGGCTGAGGGATACCCCCCGCCTTTGCACAAATTTTATGCACCAGGCCTCTAGTCTTTTATAAGCATAGTGCTTGTAAAGACAGAGCATTTTGGCACAGCCTTTTTGACATTTAGTCACTTCAAGATCTAAAATTTGAAAAAAAATATTGAGGAGGGTGTTTTGTTTTTTTTTAAGTAATGAGCATGAGAGATGCTGCCCCTCTGTGCCATCCTTCACGATGTTCCCCACTGAATGAGTGAGACCCAATGTCAGGTTAGAGTGAACATGGATTCAGTGTAACTTCCAGACAGTTTGGGCTCCAGGGATTTGGTGGGTGTCAGGAATAGAATGCAGATGGCTTTTGTGTAAAGAACTTGACGTTTTAAGAAGTTGAGAATTTAATGGTCTGCTCTTTAGGGAATATCAAAATGTTCCCTCTCTAATATTGCTGCATTGAAAAGTCCACAGCATCAAATTGGCCATATCAATTTTACCTGCACATGCTCATTCTATAAAATACAACTATTTCTGATTTGCTGGCATTTTGATTATAATTTTGAATATTTTTTAAAAACATTAAATTTTGGAATCATGGTATAATTATTACATTGAGTTATCAGAGAATTGGATTTCTGCTGTGACCACAATGATATCAGGAGGACCTTGCTACCCATTGACTTATTTTATGACTTTTATTATTTTCATACTGATATTCCCTAAGAGTTTGGCAATATATATATATATAAAATAAAATAAAATTTAAAAAATATATATATGTGTGTGTGTGTGTGGGTGTGTGTGTGTGTAATAACTTCCTCATCATTATTAAAATGCATCCAAATATTTAAAGCCATCACTCATTTTAGACCAATTAATCATCATTTTATTGTCCTGAAAATAGTATATTTTTAATGCACTTTTATCTAACATATAACCACTGGAAATTTTATACCCAGGGGAAAATATATATATAATATATAACCCAGTAATGCAGATTTCTGTTTGTTTTTAAATTTATCTTTATTGTTGAAAGTATTACAGATGTCCCCTTTTTTCCTCACATTGACCCCCTCCACCCTGCTCCCATCCTCTCCCTAGGCTCTCCCTGCACTATTGTCTGTCCATGACAGATTTCTTGTGTATATCGTTATAATTACTAGAATTCTATACATAATGCATAGATTTTTAAAAACCAAATACTCACTAGAAGATGATGGCTATTTCTCTCCCGCTTCAGTTTTCTCTTGTGTTAATTTTTTCTTTTATGTTTTAACCATTTGAAAGCAATACTCTTGAAAAGAACAGGTTTTCTAGCTTTTAAGTAACTACCCTGAGAGTTGGCACACATTGCCTCAGGGTTGGTCTGACTGATGTTTCACATACTGTTTGAGTCACTGTTGGTGAGTGTCTACTGTCCTGAGTGCAGAGTCCTCATTGCTCCACCAACTATCCTCCTAATGGTCACCTCATGTTTTCAAGGAAAGAACTAGCACCCCCATTTAATAGAAGCCTGCAGCATCATGGGGAGAACTTTTTTTTTTTTCAATTACAATTTATAGACAATACTACAGGCCTGGTGCATGAAATTCGGCAGGGGAGGGCAGTTAGGGGCAACCAGGCTGGCAAGGGAGGGAAGTTAGAGGTGACCGAGCCAGCAGGGGAGGGCAGTTGGGGGTGGCCCTCAGCCCAGCCTACACCCTCTCCAATCTGGGACCCCTCGAGGGATGTCTGACTGCCCCAGGTAGGATCGGACCTAAACGGGCAGTCGGACATCCCTCTCACAATCCAGGACTGCTGGCTCCCAACTACTCACCTGCCTGCCTTCCTGATTGCCCCTAACCACTTCTGCCTGCCAGCCTGATCACCCCCTAACCACTCCCCTGCCAGCCTGATTGATGCCTAACTGCTCCACTGCCAGCCTGTTTGCCCCTAACTGTCCTCCCCTGCTGGCCTGGTCACCCCTAACTGCCCTCCCCTGCAGGCTTGATTGCTCCCAACTGCCCTCCCTTATAGGCCTGGTCCCTCCCAACTACCCTCCCCTGCTGGCCATCTTGTAGCGGCCATCTTGTGTCCACATGGGGGCAGCCATCTTTGACCACATGGGGCAGCCATCTTGTGTGTTGGAATGATGGTCAATTTCATATTACTCTTTTATTAGATAGGAGAATAGAGGCCTGGTGCATGGATGGGGGCCAGCTGGTTTGCCCTGAAGGGTGTCCCAGATCAGGGTGGGGGTTCCCTTTGGGCATGGGGCAGCCTGAGCAAGGGGCCTGTGGTGGTTTGCAGGCCAGCCACGCCCCCCAGCAACCCAAGCAAGGCCCTGGTATCTGGGATTTATTTGTCTTCTGTAATTGAAACTTTGTAGCCTGGAATGGAGTCCAAAGCCTGCCAGGGTGTGCAGAAAGCTTTGCTTACTCCATCGCTGGGGAAACCCAAGCCTCCTGCTCGCTCCGTGGCCACAGCCATCTTGGTTTGGGTTAATTTGCATAATTGCTCCTGATTGTCTGGTGGGCGTGGCTTGTGGGTGTAGTAGAGGTGTGGTCAATTTGCATATTACTCTTTTATTAGATAGGATAATTCTGGATTCATTTCAGATGTACTGCAAAGTGATTAGAAAAGCATGTACTTTGCAGAGTGGTCCTCCTAATGCTTCAGGTGCCCACCTGGCCCCGCACATAGTTATCATGAAATTATTGACTATATTCCCTCTTTTGTAATCTACAGATGTGACTCTTCTATAATTACTAATCTGTACTACTTAATCCCTTCACCTTTTTCACAGAGAAGGACTTCTTCATTAAATTGTTTGTTTGTTTTTAATTTGGAACAAGAGGTAACTTAAATACCTATCATTTCTATAGTTTTACTTCTAATTTTTTATTTGACCATGTAACATACTGTTACTGATTATACAAAACCTAGCAGGAAATACTGGGAAATAAATCAAAATAAATTGCTAGCCTTTTCCTTTTTCTGTTATATCCCCCTCTGGGTGATGTATTTACATACTTATGTAGTAAATGTTTTGATGATATGACTGTCAACTCCTTCATCATTTAATCTGTCAAATAAACAAATGTATGTTGAAATCAATCATTAAGGAAGTAGCTATTCATTAAAGTTAAAGATTTGTTTTACTTTGAGTATGATAATTCCCTTCTAGTAGTAAAAAGCAGCGTTAAACAAAAATATTCTAAATGACACTTGCCATATTAATCCAAAAAGAACAACATTTAACCTAAATGTAAACTAAAGGCCACTTTCTCAGTTCACTAAATATTGAATAATAAAAACCAGAGAAAAATCAAAGAAACTGACCCATGTACATACTTCGATTTTGCATATAAACATGCCTCTCCCTGTTCTCCCACTCCTTTGACTAGGATACTATCCATCTAGCAGAATCTGAAATTGGGCAAACACTTTTCTGCAACCTCAGATTTTTTTCGTCAAACGTATCATTGAGGAGAAAAAAAAATGGTGGCAGAATAGACAGACGTGTCCCTAGCCTTGTCCCAGAACAGATATAAAGAACAGCTGAGGGTCGCATGGGGAGTGTCTGTTGGTGAGTTAAGGGAGAGCTATAGTCCAGGAGAAGGTGGGGGACTGCTGGATGGGGCTCCCCTGACCAGGCAGCCCCCACTGCTGCTGGGTTCCCTCCCGGAGCCAACAGCTCGGACATGGAGACCACGCCATCTTGAAGGGGAAAGTGGATGTTTTGGAAACCTGAAAATCTACAACTGTGGCACCCACCAAACAGCTGTGAACCCCAGAGCACAGGTCCCCAATTGGCGCAAACATGCGGATTCAGAGGAGCTCTACACTCCACCCTGGAAAGGTCAGATTTCGCCTGGGATAAGGAGAGAGAGAACTACATAAGCAGACACCCAGAGAAGAGAGGATATAAAGAAACAGCCCGCATATGAAAAAAAAGCAGGCATCACCAGAAAAGGAAGTAAACGAAATGGAGGCAAGCAACCTGTCAGAGAAAGAATTCAGAGAAATGGTCATAAGGTGGCTGAAAAGAATGGAAGACAAATCCGACAATATGAGTAAGAACCAAGAGGAAATGAAGAAGAACCAAGATGAAATGAAAAATGATATCGCTGCTGTAAAGAACTCAATAGAAAGCATCAAGAGTGGACTATAAGAAGGAAAGGACCGCATCAGTGAGCTAGAAGACAAGGTGGGAAAAAATACCCAAGTAGAGCAGCTTTTAGAAAAAAAAAAAATTAAAAAGCAGGAGGAGAGCCTAAGGGAACTTAGGGACAACACGAAACAAAACAACATCAGCATAATAGGGGTTCCAGAAGGAGAGGAAACTGAGCAAGGAATAGAAAACCTGTTTGTAGAAATAATGACAGGGAAATAATGACAGGGAAGAAAACTTCCCTGATATAGGGAAGAAAAAACCCACACAAATCCAAGAAGCTCACAGAGTCCCAAGCAAAATGAACCCCAAAAGACCAATGCCAAGGCACATTATAATTAAATTGGCAAACACCAAGACAAAGTAAGAATCTTAAAAGCGGCCAGAGAGAGACAGAAAGTTACATACAAAGGAACCCCCATCAGACTAGCAACTGATTTCTCAACAGAAACTCATCAGGCCAGAAGGGAATGGAATGAAATATACAAAGTCATGCAAAGGAAGGGTCTGAATCCAAGAATACTGTACCCAGCAAGGCTATCAGTCAAAATTGAAGGTGAAACCAGGAGCTTCACAGACAAAAAAGGACTAAGGGAATTTATTACCACCAAACCAGCAATGCAAGAAATGCTAAAGGATCTGCTGTAAAAAAAAAAAAAGAGAGAGAGAAATAGGAAGTGAAGAAGGAACACAGGGGTAAAGAATAAAAATGGTGACAAATAAGTACCTATCAATAATAACTTTACATGTAAATGGATTAAATGCCCTAATTAAAAGACATAGGGTAATGGATTAGATAAGAAAACATGACCCATATATCTGCTGTCTACAAGAATCACACCTCAGAAAAAAAGACACACACAGACTGAGGGTGAAGGGATGGAAAAAGATTTTTCAGGCAAATGGAAATGAAAATAAAAAAGCTGGGGTAGCAATACTTATATCTGACAAATTAGATCTCAACGTGAAGTACATAACAAGAGATAAAGAAGGCCACCTCATAATACTAAAGGGAGCAATCCAACAAAGAAGCAATCCAAGAAGAAATAACTCTGGTAAACATATATGCACCCAATACAGGAGCACCCAAATACATGAAAAAACTCCTGGAGGATATCAAATGCGAGATTGACAGCAATACAATCATAGTAGGAGATTCTGGGTTCTCTTTTAATACCCCACTATCACCATTGGAAAAATCCTCTAAACAAAAAATCAGCAAAGAAACATCAATCCTAAATGACTCATTAGACCAGATGGAATTAATTGACATCTTCAGAACATTTCACCCCAAAGCCACAGAATATAGATTCTTCTCAAGTGCAAACATGGGTCATTCTCAAAGATAGACCATATGTTGTGTCATAGGCAAAGTCTCTTCAAATTCAAGAAGATAGAAATCATATCAAGCATCTTCTCAGATCACAGGGCATAAAACTTGAAATCAACCACAATAAAAACAATCCAAAAAAATCAAACACATAGAGGCTAAATAGCATGCTATTAAATAATGACTGGGTTACCAGAGAGATCAAGGAAGAAATAAAAAACATCATGGCAACAAATGACAATGAAAACATAACAATCCAAAACCTATGGGACACAGCAAAAGCAGTCTTGAGAGGGAAATTCATAGCTCTACAAGCCTACTGCAAAAAACAAGAAACAATAGCAATAAATTACCTAACCCTACAACTCAAAGAGTTAGAAAGAGAGCAATAAGAAAAGCCCAGTGTAAGCAGAAGGAAATAAATAATAAAGATCAGAGCAGAGATAAACAACATTGAGACCAAAAAGCAATACAAAAGATCAACAAAACCAAGAGCTGGTTCTTTGAAAGGGTAAACAAGATTGATGAACCTCTAGCCAGGCTCACCAAGAAGCAAAGAGAGAGGACCCAAATAAACAAAATCAGAAATGAAAGATGTGAAATAACAACAGACCCCACCGAAATACAAAGGATTGTTAAAAAATACTATGAACAACTCTATTCCAACAAATTGGACAACCTGGAGGAAATGGACATATTCCTAGAAAATATAACCTTCCAAAACTCAATCAGGAAGAATCTAAACATCTCAATAGGCCAATAACTATGGAAGAAATTGAAGAAGTCTTCAAAAAGCTTCTGGCAAACAAAAGCCTGGGACCAGATGGCTTCACAGGGGAGTTTTACCAAACATTCAAGGAAGAACTAAAACCTATCCTCCTCAGACTATTCCAAACAATTCAAGAGGAAGGAACACTTCCAAGCTCATTCTATGAAGCCAGCATCACCCTAATACCAAAACCAGATAAAGACAACCCAATGAAAGAGAATTACAGGCCAATATCACTCATGAACGTAGATGCCAAAATCCTCAACAAAATTCTAGCAAATCAGATCCAGCACTACATCAGAAAGATCATACACCATGACCAAGTAGGATTTACCCCAGGAATGCAAGGGTGGTACAATATCTGCAAATCAATAAATGTGATACATCACATAAACAAATTGAGAGATAAAAATCACATAGTCATATCAATTGATGCAGAAAAAGCATTTGACAAAATGCAGCACCATTTCTTGATAAAAACTCTCAACAGGTGGGAATAGAAGGATCATACCTCAACATAATAAAAGCTATATATGATAAACCCACAGCTAACATCATACTTAATGGGCAAAAACTAAAACCATTTCCCCTAAGAACAGGAACAAGACAGGGATGCCCACTCTCACCACTCCTGTTCAACATAATACTGGAAGTATTAGCCATTGCAATTAGACAAAAAGAAGAAATAAAAGGCATCCAAATTGGAAAAGAAGAAGTAAAGCTGTCCTTATTTGCAGATGACATGATATTGTACATAAAAAACCTGAAAGACTCCATCAAAAAACTAATAGACTTAATAAATGAATTCCACAATGTAGCAGGATACAAAATTAATGCCAAGTAATGGCATTTCTATACACCAATAGTGAACTTACAGAAAGAGAGACTAAAAAAGCAATCCCATTTACCATTGCACCAAAAAAATTAAGATACCTAGGAATAAACTTAACTAAAGAGGTAAAAGACCTATACACAGAAAACTATAGGACACTGAAAAAAGAGATAGAGGAAGAGGTAAACAGATGGAAGAACATACCATGTTCATGGATTGGGAGAATGAACATCATTAAAATGTCTATACTACCCAAAACAATCTATAGATTCAATGCACTTCCCATTAAAATACCAATGGCATATTTCACAGACCTAGAAAGAACTCTTCAAAAATTCATCTGGAATAAAAAAAGACCCCGAATAGCCACAGCAAACCTGAGAAAGAAGAACAAAGTAGGTGGGATCTCAATACCAGATTTCAAGCTGTATTACAAAGTCACTGTTCTCAAAACTGCCAGGTACTGGCACAAGAACAGACATATAGATCAATGGAATAGAATAGAGAACCCAGAAATCGACCCAAATCACTATGTTCAATTAATATTTGACAAAGGAGGCATGAACATAAAATGGAGTCAAGACAGTCTCTTCAATAAGTGATGTTGGAAAAATTGGACGGATACATGCAAAAAAAAAAAAAAGAAACTAGACCACCGACTTACACCATACACAAAAATAAACTCAAAATGGATCAAGGACTTATACATACAATAAGAAACCATAAAAATACTAGAGGAATCCACAGGCAGAAAAATCTCTGACATATGCCGAAGCAATTTCTTCACTGATACTGCTCCTAGGGCAATGGAAACTAAAGAGAAAATAAACAAATGGGACTACATCAAAATAAAAAGCTTTTGCACAGCAAAGGAGACCATCAATAAAACAACAAGAAAGCCCACTGCATGGGAGAACATATTTGCCAATGATATCAACGATAAGGGTCATTTACAGGGAACTCATGCAGCTTAATGAAAAGAAGATAAACAACCCAATCAAAAAATGAGCAACTGATCTAAATAGACACTTTTCGAAAGAAGACAGAAGGAAGGCCAAGAGACATATGAAAACCTGCTCAAAGTCACTAATCATCAGATAGATGCAAATCAAAACAACAATGCGGTACCATCTCACACCTGTCAGAATGGCTATTATCAACAAATCAACAAATGGCAAGTGCTGGAGAGGATCTGGAGAAAAAGGAACCCTCGTGCACTGCTGGTGGGAATGCAGACTGGTGCAGCCACTGTGGAGAATAGTAAGGAGTTTCCTTAAAAAACTAAAAATGGAACTCCCATTTGACCCAGTGATCCCACTTCTAGGAATATATCCCAGGAAACTAGAAACACGAATCAGAAAGGATATATGCACCCCTATGTTCACAGCAGCACAATACACCATAGCTAAGATTTCAAACAGCCTAAGTGCCCATCAGCAGATGAGTGGATTAAAAAACTGTGGTACAGCCCTGAGTGGTTTTGCTCAGTGGATAGAGCGTCGACCTGGGGACTGAGGGGTCCCGGTTTCAATTCCAGTCAAGGGCATGTACCTTGGTTGCGGGCGCATCCCCAGTGGGGGGTGTGCAGGAGGCAGCTGATCGATGTTTCTCTCTCATCGATGTTTCTGACTCTCTATCCCTCCCCCTTCTTCTCTGTAAAATATCAATAAAATATATATTTTTTAAAAAACTGTGCTACATCTACACAGTGGAATACTATGCTGCGGTAAAAAAAGGAATTCTTACCATTTGCAACAACATGGATAGAGATGGAGAGCATTATGCTAAGTGAAATAAGCCAGGCAGAGAAAGATAAATATCACATGATCTCACTCATTTGTGGAATATAATGAACAACATAAACTGATGAACAAAAATAGATCCAGAGACAGAGAAACATCGATCAGAACATCAAACCTCAGAGAAGGTAGGGGAGGGTGGGGGTAAGGGGGAGAGATCAACCAAAGGACTTATATGAATGCATATAAGCCTAATCAATGGACACAGACAACAAGGGGGTGGGGGCATTAATGGGAGGTGGGTGGTAATGGGGGAATAAGGACACATATGTAATACCTTAATCAATAAAGAAATTAAAAAAAAACATACCATTGAAGAGATGAATGCTCATTTTAAGAGCATAGGAGAAATTTTACTCTTTCCTCCCTCCTGCTAGGATAGGAAGTTCCCCAAAGAGGAAGAAACAAAAACAAAACAAAGGAACCTAGAACTCCATGCAAGCATTCAAACTTGCAGGGTTTCTTCAGTCTTTTCAACCCCCTATAGGTTTTCAATAAATATTTGATGAACAGAAGGATGGTTGGGTGGATAATGGATGGACAGATGAATGGATGGAAAAGGAACTGATTTTAATTTCATAGACTTATCCCAAACCATGTACTTCTCTCCCTTCGCTTTACTTCCTGAAAGAAGTGTTATCAGCACGACTGTGTCATAATCTACTATGACATGTTTTGGTATGAATCTGCACCTAAAATTAAGTGTTGAGGTTTTTAAATTATTTCTTATTTTAAGTTAGAACAGAATTAGAGTTCTCTCTGTGATAATGTCACTCTCGCTTATTTGCACTCCAATACGTGTGTCATGAGTGAGGATGGAGCGCTGCTCTGTCAAAATGGACCAACAGAGCAGGTTGCACCTGTGGACATTGTCGTGTGAGTCTCAGCAAAAAACCGATTTCACGGGCCACTGCTTTGAAATAGCAATGAAAGGTGACACTTATTGAACAACTTCTACATGCAGACATTTTTGCAAATGCTCCACTTGTATTATTTCACTTACTACTCTCAAGAACTCTCTTAGGCAGGTATTGTTACTCCTATTTTATATCCTAGTGTGGTTAAGTAAATGGACCAAGGGTACACAATTAGTTATTGGTAGGACCAGAATATGAGCCCAGGCCATCTTGCCCCAGAGCCTGTGTTTTGCTGCTCTACAAAAAGGGACATTTTTCATTTTCCAATTTGTACAAAAATAGAGAGATCTGTATTCAAAGCTACCTTAATGAAATACTCTTCATTACTGTCATCTCTGAGGAGTATTCAATTGATGTATTCTGTGACCAAACCCGGGGAAAAAATGAAATTGGTGTTGATATTATACATTAAATCATTGTTATACACAATCAGTCATTCATTTACACAGGTATTGGTGAACCTTTATAATCCTTGTTAACTTAACAAATAGCTCTTATACAAAAACAAAATGAGAAAGATATGCATGATATTTCTACTCTAAACGTCTCCAGAATGAGCGGCTCACATTTTTCGTAGAGACCCTTATACACTTAGAGGGAATCTCCTTTTCTTTTCATTTAAGCTCAAGAATTAATACAGCTTTTAATTGCTTTTCAACCAATGAGCATATTATCATTTTCTTATATTCACATAGTCTTCCTATTCACCTTCTCTCTCTGGCATTAATATTATTAAAACTAAGATAAAATGAACCAATTGAAAGTGATATTCAAATGTAATGTGTGTGTTTTTTTATAACTACTTTTTGGTATTTATCAGTTATGCTCTGCAGCTCAGGTACTCTAAATTATTGTAGTTTATGGGTCTGTGTCATATCTACCATAAATATGATCTACTCTTCCTAAAGAACACTATCGATCTTGCAAAACCTCAAACTCCACTAAATAAAATGGCTCTGCTGGTACCTGCACAATCTGGGTGATCCTTCATTTGATCCTGTCAGAAATCTTATTCTAATACAGCCCTCCAAACTTCCATGGACAGGAAAAGAACAGAAACGCTTATGCGGTATTTCTGCTTCCAGATATCAGCTGTGATTTATTACTAAGGCAGCCGACACAATGGTTTTAACTGGGTTAGAAAAGCCTAACTGTGCTTTCTCCTTAATCATATTAGTAACAGTCTTTGTGTTTAGTTATATTTCCAAAGTATCTCAATAGAAGTCGTGTTTGCAGTACATTAAAAACAATCTAGAAAAACTCCATTTTGCTCGCTTGATAATTAGATGAGCTAAGGTCCACTGGCTAGAAAAAGTCTAGATAGTCATTTTAATAGGTACATGCATATATATTTAAAGTGTTTCCTAATATATATACATATACTATATATAAGTTTTATAAAACTTTAATGACAGTCAGCAAGTATATTAATAGTATGAGTTGATAAAAGACTGTAGAATATATGACACTCAGTAAAATATAGACTCTGAAAATGTGCCTTTGGTTTAAGGTTCCTCATTTTAGATGTGAGTAAACCTAAATCCAGCTGATATTATATTTAATGTCTTAATTTTCAGATCATTTAAGCATTAAAAGTCATAGTGACGTAACCCAAATGAGAAAGCCTCTCCCAAACTGAAAGAGCAAATATTTTAATAGTATGAAACATAATTCATCTTTGCTGTATTGAGAGCAAAGAAATATCATAGTTTTAGTTTTCTGGAAAACATACTACTGATAATTTTACCAAAGTGGTCAGGTAAGTTAAATAAAGGTTTGGTTGTTGTTGTTTTAGAAAAATTTGAAAGTGAATACATTCATTTACTGTTAAATACTATCATCAAACTGAATATCTTAGAAAAAGCTGTAGAGATGGTGGGCAATATAACTCTGGGGCCTGAGTGGTCTATTGACATAATTCTTCATTGCAAATGATTTAGCAATTATACTATGAGATTTTCTAGGGAAATTTATTTTCACTTCAATCACTGAGGTGCAAAAACCAACACAGAGAAACCTATTTTTTCTCAAGTCTAATGGAAATAATATAATCAGAAGGAAAAAAGCTGACAGATCTTTTGTCAAATACATAATATCATAAACAAAATAACACTCATAGTCATAATAGCTACCTCTTATTATCTGCCACAAACCAGGCAGTTCTAGGTACTTGACTCATTGCCATGCCTCACAGCCCACTGAAGTCTTCTCATCCCCATTTTACAGATAAAGAAACTGAGACTCATACATTACTTAAAGGGATGAACAGGAATTTCATCTCTAAATGAATCCATAGCCCATGTGAGCCCATGTGCTTCATTATGTTATACTCCCCTGAAATATTTGTCTTTAAAATTTTACAAAAAACACAAAATCATATATTTTGCAAAATAGACAAATTTCTCAAAAAGGGACAGCAGAGCTTATAGTCAAATATTATTTTCTTTAAATAAAACTATATACAATTCTTCCAAGTCTGGTTCTAAAATTGTCTAAATCCTGCAGCACATTTTCTTTGATTATCTTTATTGATAGAAAATCTTAGTCCATTAGAGATGGGTTTCATGTAGAAGCAGCCTGAAAGCATTTGGAACCTTGTTTTAAGCATAAAGGGAGTGATAAAGGCAATTAATATATTTATTCAAAAAAATGTCTACAGCAACATCTTTGTGGCCTCATCCTCATGGTGAAGTCAGCCATGGCCCCTCAATTCCTTAGCTTTCCTTTATAAGGAAGCTCTCAGGGGCATCATGATTTCTCCATCACAATAAATTCAAGTATTTTACCTAATAATACAAATTTTCCATGAATAATGTCATTGATATCATAGAAATAAATCATCATTCATCTCACTTAGATTTTGGCAGGTAAACTTTTCTCTGTGTTGCTGTTTTCCATGACAGACTATTATGATTCATTTCTGACTTTTACTGGAAGGAACATATTTCATCACCAGTTACTAATTTCCTCAAAAACACATTATTTTGTCCCCTTACTTGCAAAAAAACACAACAAATCTTAACTTGTCACTGTTTTTTTTTTTTTTTTGTCAGTTATAATGTGTGAGACATCTTGGCAGAAATTTCATTCTTTTTTTTTTAACTTTATTTTTTTTTTAGTCTTACATTGTTTTATTTTAAATTAAAATATTTTGTTACATAATTTTAATTATTTAGCCATTATTCTCATAATTTGTTTTAATATCCCAGGCCTATGTTCAGTTTATTTTTATTGGTCTCTTAGTTCTTGCACTATTATTTGAATATTTATATTATGGATATCTTAACTGAGAAAAATAAAAATACAATGAATAATGTAATAATAGCCAATATACTTGCCACTCAAAAAAATTAACATTTTGTTATTATTTTTTATTTTTTTATAAATTAAATATTTTAGTTAAAATTTATGTCTACTTATATTTTCTCCTCAGTTCACACTTAAATATCTTTGTTACTATCTATGTGATAATCCTATATAATAAAAGCCCAATATGCTAAGTGTCCAGTCGTCCAGTCATCCATTCAACCAATCAAAGTGTAATATGCTAATGATATGCTAAGGCCACTCAACTGCACTCTATGACATGCATCGACCACCAGGGGGCAGATGCTATGACTGGTAGGTTAGCTTGTTGCTAGGGTGCAGCTGATCGGGACTGAGCACAAGACGGGCCAGACATACCCTGGAGCCCTTCCACTGTCCCTCCCCAGTTAGCCAACCTCCCACTACCAACCCCGGCCTGATTGTGCACTGGTGGGGTCCCTAGGCCTGGCCTGTGCCTCTCACAATCCGGGACCCCTCAGGGGATGTTGGAGAGCCAGTTTCAGCCCAATCCCACAGGCCAGGCTGCGGGATCCCACAGGTGCACAGATTCATGCACTGGGCCTCTAGTTCATATATAGTATGTGGAATTAGTTATCTGTGTTAAAATTAATATCCTGTTTACTAGAGTTTTAATTTTAAAGCCCAGCTTTCATAAGATTTCAAAGCAAATTTATAAATCTTTTTTTTTAAATGTCAAATTTGTGGATAAATTAAACACTAACTTGTATTTGTTCTTGAACTAATATTATATTTACTTATGCATTTGGTGGATAAAAATCCCTACACATTTAAAAATATTTAAAGAAATTGTAAGCAAACTGTCTTAAACATTTTTAAATAAAACCACAAATTTTATATCTCTGATTTTTTTCTAGCACTTCAAACAACTAGAAAGGCAGGCTTTAAAATACCCATACAGAAAAACAAAAACAAAGCGAGACACTCAAAACACTGCTTATACATTAAATAGCTTATTCATACAATAAATCTAGGTAGTTGGTTCTAAGAAATCAGATTGCCTTAAGCATCTAAACATTGGTCACAACGTTAAATCTCTGAGTATTTAATTAAAAATCTCAAGTTCCTTATGTCAGAATCCTTTCTAAGTCTCTCTTTAAAAAAGCAGATAGTACAAATACAAGTCAACCAAGTAATTACAAATTAAGTTAAACTACACTTTAACTTAATGCAAAAGTTACTAATATTCAGAATTTGGCTTGTTTCTTTATCATCTCCATCATTTTTCATACCATCCCATGTCAAAATCATTTGCCATGGAAACAAAATGACCATCTCAAGCTGGCTTAACTTAACTTGGTTAGAAATTAAGTTTAGAGATTATAGAATTAAGACCTTGATATGTTTATAGACTTATATTATTAGCCAGAGAGTTGAGACACAAGAACCTGGGTGTGCTTTTGTATATGGTCCCACAGAGGCAGTGATTATTGGGCTGGAGTCCTGTGCAATGCCATCAGCTGCTACATGCCATCGGTCTAATATTGAAAAATGATTTCTCCCAGCCTGTCTCCTGGGCAGCCCTTAACTGTCACCCTTACCCATTGTCTTGTTCTCATCTCATAGACAACTTTTTACTATCTGATTTTTCCTAATGGAACTGATGAAAATAAACTGCAATATACCTTCACAGTTTCAGTTGAAATATGTATTTCTATAGACATTATTGGAAATCCATAGATGCCTTTGCTTCTATATACTCAGAGGATTGACCTAATTTGACTAATATTATAAACTCATGGCCTGTGACAGAATTATTTTCTTTTTTGGTGCTCTGATTGTCACAACCCCTGGAGGCATTTCCCCTGCAGTACTGCCCCCAGTCATTTTGAAAGTGGCTCACTTTCTGGTAACAACTAAGCATTTCAAGTATAACTTTATTTTCCCTACTCCATGACAGGCAATTAACTACATGTCAAGGAATTCTGGCTTCTTTTACAGAACATAGAGGCCAAAATTTGGGCACCAGGGTTACATGTCAGATTGTAACTCACAAGTGCTGGACATAGACATGGTGACATTTTCCCAGGACACTTAATAACAGAGCAAAGAGAGGCAGTTTTTGAAGTTTGTGTGAACTTTATGAAGTTTATTTTACCTTTAAATTCAATTTTAGTAAAATCTGTTAAAACTTTTGTTCTCATGTGAAATATTTTATCTCATTTTTCCCATTTAGACTATCATTCTTTCACCAGTCCAAATATGCCAACTAATAATATCAGATTATATGATTAAATTATGAGAATCTAACCTTAGTAAAATGAGATGTGATTTGCTTAAATCCTGTATCCACCTCAGTAGTAACTGAGTCTTCTCTTTATGTAAATTATTTTACCATTCATTTTTGGATGAATATTATGTTTTTCAAGATCTGTATTTATGTATTAGTCCTTCATATGACTGTACAATTATTTATTCATGAGATTTAGAGTGTTTCTAGCTTTTTGGCTATTAGAGATAATGCTATAAACAAATATCCTTGAATATATCTCTGTTATCAGTTGCTAAAGTTTCTCTGGGATCTTGTATCTCTAAGTGTAATTATTAGGTCATAGTCACTTTTAACTCTACTAAATATTGATAAATTGCAATTGAAATTGGGCTGATAATTTTCACTAATTTCCCAGGCACACAAAAGCCTTCCAGTTTCTCCTTATTCTCACCAAAACTTGATATTGTCAGACATTTTAATTTTTTGCCACTTCTGATAACATGAAATGTCTCCTCTGCATTCTTTTGCTTTTCACTGCCTTATTATAAGAGACTAGAGGCCCAGTGCACAAATTCATGTATGGTTGGGGTCTGGCCGGCCTGTTCCAATGGGGGCCAAGCAGCCCAGGCCAGCAGGGGAAAGGGTACGTGGGAGGTTGGCCGGCTGGCCCTGCCCCTGATCAAGGTGTGGGGGCCCAATCGAAGAGAGGCCAGCCAGGGGGAGGGGCCTTCAGTGGTTGGCTGGCCAGCCCTTGATCAGGCCAGTTCGCCAGCCACAGTGTGCATCATAGCGACCAGTTATTCTGGTTGTTCTGGTTGTTCTAACGTTCTGGTCACTTGGCTTTTATATATGTAGATTGAGTATCTTTTCATACATTTATTTGCCATTCAGAGTTCCTATATGAATGTCCTATTCACATCCTTGCTTATATTTCTTTTATGTCTTTTTCTAAATGATGTTATGTATTCTAATGTATATCATTTTATATGTTAACATTTTTTTAGGTATTTTACTTTTAGCATGTAGTGATTTTTATTGTAGAGAATTTTTATATTTTGCTATAGTGAATTTATCAATTTTCATCATCTTGTGTTGAAAATTGAAAAGACTCATATAAGTCCTTTCTTGCCTAATATAATAGGGTTATTCTCCTACCTTTTTCAACATTTTTCAAGTTTTTTGTTTTGTTTTGTTTTTGCATTTAGGTCTCTAAATCATTTGGAGTTTATTTTTATGTATGGTATGAAAATGCAAGTCTAATTTATTTTGTTTCCATTTCCAAAGACAATTGTCAATGGTCCATTTTCCTGTTTTCCAGCTGATTTGTAATGCCTCCTCATGACATACCAAGAACCATGTATACTTGAGTAGTCTTCTGGGCTCTCTGTCCTTTTACAAAGATATATTTTTTTGTCTATCCCTGTGTCCACCAATATTCTTGATTACTATATATTTAAAACATCTGGTAGGGCAACTTTCCCCTTTTTGTTTTCTTTTTTCTAGTTGTCTAATTTTGGATCTTTACTCTCCCATATGATAAGTAAATCACTTTGTTAGTATGCCCTCCTTCCCCCCGCCCCCCCCCAAAAAAAAACAAAAACACACTTAAGAATTGCTTGAAAATTGACAGAATTTATAGAAAATTTTGAAAAAAACATGTATCTGAATAATATTGTGTCTTCCTATCGTGAATTTGTCCTAGGTTGCCGTTCATTCTGGTATTCTGGTCTTCATGCACATCTTTGTTATATTTAGGACTAAGAATCTTAAACATTTTGTTGCCATTGTCAATAGTGTCTTTTTTCTATTTAATTTTCTACTTGGCTATTGCTGGTATATGGAAATGCTACTGGTTTTTATAGATTGGTCATATATCCCACTATCTTGCTGAATTGCCTATTTAGTTTTAATAGGTGGTTTTATATTATCATGGATTTTGTATATATAGTATCAAATCTATCAATCATGTCAACTTTTTTCTCTACCTTTTGAACTCAATTTCAGGTTCTACTCCAGTGCAATGTTAAATGGTAGGATTAATAGCATTCAAAAGTCAAATGGCAAGCACAAAATAAATAAATAAATAAATAGGCAGTTGGACTGATTCAAGGTTGATGGAGCAGAAAGGAATTAAGAAATTAAAGACTATATTTGAAACTATTGACAGTAACAATCCAGCTAGATGATGATGATAATGATGATGATGATCAACATTTAATAACCAAGTGTTACCACATTTCAGAAACTGCTATATATTTTATACCTATATTATATTTAATCCTTAGGAAAACCATATGAGGAAGATAAATGTTATTATCACCATCTTAGGGATGAGAAAATGAATCCTAGTAAGCTTGGTAACTTACTCATTATCATACAGCTAGGGATTGATAGATACAATATGTAAAATTCAGCTATCTCTCTTAAAACTCTCCACATTAAAATTAAACCATCAGCTAATTTGTTTAGTTCTATGAAGGACAGAATAGAAGTAATGGACAATTCCAGAACAAATCATTTTAAGCTCATTTTTACTTCTTACTCAAGTATGTCTGATTATTTTCTCTGGAGGTTTTTAAAAACAGAATAGAATGCCATGTTTCTTAGATTCCACTTAACAAACAATGATTGAGCACCTATTATGTGCTAAGCATGAGACATTC
Organism: Corynorhinus townsendii; assembly: GCA_026230045.1. Lineage (NCBI taxonomy): Eukaryota > Metazoa > Chordata > Mammalia > Chiroptera > Vespertilionidae > Corynorhinus > Corynorhinus townsendii. The sequence goes on along the minus strand of JAPDVU010000004.1, from coordinate 66,559,682 downwards.
AAATATAGATAAAAATAAAATCTCCTCAAAGAGATTTCTGAAGCAAACTATTGAGGATGTGACCAACTGTAATCAATGGCAGAATAAAAGAAGTACAATAAGTAGAAGCAAAATGCTACTTGAGATGAAAGCCAGGGAATAGATTAGATTATCTTTTGAGACTTTTTCCAGCTGGTGATTCTGTAATTCAGTCTCTACTTTTCAGCTTTCTGGTTGTGTACTTACTGATAAAAAGGTAAAGGAAAGAGATTGGTGGATTATATGAGGGCTTGTCCATGCACTTGATTTTTTTTAATGAACAGAATGGGGGAGGAAAAAAAAGACAGTATACCACCATTTCACCGGTATACTGTATACAATATATTATTGCCGCTTCAAAAGACAAAATGTTCCAATTTAAAATTTAAAAGTCCAGCACTATTATACATGTACATATTTAATCTCTAAAATTTAGTTCTAATGTACAGAGAGAGCTTCACATTACAAGTGGACGTGGGTGGTTCAGGGATTCATTTGCATAATTGTTAGTAATGCATAACAGGGTAAAGGATCAACTGGGAAATACTCCTTTTAAAAGACCTGAATCTGCACAAACAAATCTTGGGTGAACTTCTGAATATGTACGATGTCATAAAAATAAAGAAAAATGAAAGAATCTATCAGTAGTTAATGTCCTCAGGAACAGCACAAGGCACCAATGTTGTATGAAGTTGTTGAATGAGTAGAAAAGTATCAACTCAGAAGTGTTGATACTTTTACTTGACTTGTCTTTAACTTTGAGGTATTCATTTTTCTAAAAAATCAGTCCTTTTAAATTTACTATTGAAAGTTTTGGAGTAATTATGCATATGAGGGTTATTATTATTTTCTTCTCATCAGCACACATCGCACACATTCTGGGGATGGTTTAACTCATTTCTCTGCCTTCTGTTTGGTTTGTGTTGATTGTGAGATGTTTTTCTGAAGAAGTGAGGGAAGTTTGACAACAGTGCATACATCACTGTAGGAGCTTTATGGCCTTTAATGTTGAAAGCCTTTTCTATTTTTTCATGTGGGAAAAAATAGACATATCCCATTTTATTTTTCAACTTGATTCAGAGGAGAGTTTTAATGTGACTAACAAGCTATGACTCATGCAGTTGTTGATCTGTAATTAATCACAGGCCTAAGGTCTATCAAAAACCCACTCTTCCATGAGATTTCCAGTAGTTGTGAGCCTTAGATTCACCAATCTTCCTTCTCCACCCTTAAGATGTACTAGGCAATCCTTGTCTGATGAGAGCTGCTGAAAACTAGAACACCTATGCTGTCCACACTTCTCAAAATGTTAAGATGATTTTCCCCCTTATGCTGTGTTCATCTACTTACTTATACCACCATTTCCTTCTAGAACAGTTGCTGCCTCCCAGTGTGTTTTTCTGGTATACTGTGTTTGTATAACAATGTGAGAAATTATAATGTGAGAAATCCTAATAAGACTACTTTTCCTGCTAGACTCATGCTCTACTAAAAATCCCTGAAGCATCCAGACTTGGAGTGTATAAACTTATCTTGAAAATTTAGAGCCAAACTTTTGAAAGGCTTTAGCAAGAGAAAGAAAAAGGAGGAAAAAAAAGAGGGACAAGTCCAATATGAAACAAATATGCTTGGAATGGAGCTGACTCGGAAAGAACAAAGTTATCAGAAAGCCAGCATTGTGTATGTATAGCGGCCAGGGCTCGGAACTGAACAGAAAAGTTCCATTGCTACCTGCAGGAGAATCTCATGCCGCAACTCATCACACAGCAGTCAAGGAGTGCGAATGAGAGACCAGACAGCCACCTCAGCTGCCATAAAAGATAAGGACATGGAGAGAACAAAGCACGCAAGAGGCTAGAATCTAAAATAAGGCAGATTAAGAGGAGGGAGGAAGACTTAAACTGTCAAGCCCAAGTGAGGCTGAATAAAGTACAAGTTGCTGCTGACAAGATGTCATTAGTAAAATTAAATGCATCTGTATATTGCATAGTAAGAACTCTTATCATGGCTTGATACATATTAAGAATCCATTCCATTAAGGGCATATACAATGTGTCTTCATTTTCTCAGAATTTATAAGATGAGATAAAACTCTGCCACGTCATGTAAGTGTTTGAAGATAGGACTCATTGAGAATTCTTTCATGTAAAATAATGGAGGTTAGAATTCTTTAGCAGGTTTCTTGCTATGATAGGAATGGTGTTCTTTCATGAAGATATTCACTCTTTGATCCTGGATATAACCTAGAGTCTATGACTGAGTCCATCCTCAGGGACTCTCCCACTTTCCTTTACATATGTTCAAGTGAATTGCTGAATCTATGCATAGCATTGAGTCTCTAGCAGCAGGCAACCATTAAGAGAATACAATAGTAAAAGATTATTTAATTTTTTAATTAGGACATGGCTAGTTTACCATAATAACTAAAAGTCACTTCTCTCAATATCATCTTTAAAATGCAGTAAAAATGATAAACTAATAGGGTAATTGTGAATAATGTGATAATGCATGTAAAGCATTCATCAGAACAACTGACCATTTGCTGAACTAGAAATTATTCAACAAAAGTTAGCTTATATTATTTTTTAAATGTCATCTAATTTAAGTTCAGAGAGCCTTTCCTTTCAGACCACCTATGTATGTACAACAACTAACTCAGTGCATCAGTACCTAGTAAATAATAGAAACTGAATAATATTTCTTTACTGAATAAATTAGGACCTAGTAAGAAAGCTTATGCCCTCAGAATAAACACAATAAACTGGGAGAGATATAAAATGTCATTGAAACTTATAAAAGAATGTACTAAATGTTATCAAATAAGTAATTCAGACTACTGATCCCAAAACACCAATCAGAAAGAATATATTCACCCTTATGTTCATAGCAGTGTTATTTACAATAGCTAAGATTTGGAAACAACCCAAGTGCTTATCAGTAAATGAATGGATAAAAAAGCTGTGGGACATTTACACAGTGGAATACTATGCAGTTGTAAAAAAGAGGGTTATCTTACCCTTTGGGACAGCATGGATAGACCTGGAGAATATTATGCTCAGTGAAATAAGCCAATCTGAGAAAGATAAATATCACATGATTTTACTTACTTGTGGAATTTAATGCACAAAATGAATTGACCAATACATTAAGACCCCAAGCATGGAGGCATAGAACAGACTTGATGTGGGGGTCGGGGAACAAGAGGAGATAAACCAAAGAACTTATATACCTGTAATGCATAACCCATGGACATGGGCAATAAGGTGGTGAAGACTTGGGGGTAGGTGGGTTGGGGCAATAAGTGAGTAAAGGGGTGCTAAACAGGAGGCATCAGTAATACTATCAACAATAAAAAATATACCCCCCAAAAAAAGAATACTAAAAAAATGATTTACCTTTCTAACAATATAATGGAATAGGTACCCTGAAAGCTCTCTTAAAACACCACCTAAAAAAATGCGTAGCTGAACTGGTAGGAAAGTAAGGGAGGTCTTCAACAGCCACAATTAAGGAGAAATCATGAATCCAAGGAAAAGGCAGTTGGCTTCTGCCATGTGCTTCCGCAAATGGCTAGTGGCTTAGAGTTTAGACCACATATACACAGGGGAAAGGAAATGGAGCCTAGGGCTTGATGACAGTGTCCCAAGCATCTCTATCAACTCCAATGTGTCAAAATTATTCTTGACACGAAACTTTACCTTTGATGCTTCCTAGGTTATACACATCCTTACCCCTCCCATGTGGGTCAATATATTGCACTTAAAGAGGGAGTGATTTAGAAAACAGCCATGAATATACAGAATTACCCGGTTCCTTGATGTTTCCCTGTTTCTTTGTGCTGCCACTGTTGCCTTTATAGTAATTTAGTTCTTGTCCAGCAATTTGAGTGGCATCAAGCTTTGATAGACGGTCATAACATCTTTGTTAGAAATGATATGCAAATTTTTTCAAGAGATTATGTCTCAAGCTTTTATTCTCAAAGTGAGAAAGGCCTCCAAAAAAAGTGACTTAAAGAGATGGTGAAATGAATTTCTCTCCAGCTTTGTCTTAGTTGACAACTCTTCTTGGGTAAGGTTGATTATTTTTATGATTCCTCATTGAGACTGTCAGATCTGTCTGATTAAGTGAAAACTAGCATAAGGAGATTGTATAAAGAATATTATTCATATAAAATTATTCCTTTTAAAGGCTAAAGGAAGAAATTTGTTTTACGTGTAAGGAAATTCATGCATATTATTTTGATTATCAAAAACAACATTTTGAATTCAATATGATAACTTCAGAGGAACAATTAATCTCAGGGAGATTAAATAACATGGTCACACAACTGTCATGTGGTCAGACAGGGATTTGAATTAGATCTCCCCTGAAAACTAAAGCTCAAATTCTAAAGCAATCAGCCCTGCACTCTAGTTCTCAGTGGTTTCTTTCTTAATGAAAAGCGTGCATCGGCTGTCACCATGAAAACACACACCTTTAGGCTTCAGCTCCATATGTTCTGATGCGGTAGATTTAAGGTGGGGCTGCAAGTCTGTATTTTCAAAAAGCTCCAAGATGATGCAGTTGCTTATTCCTGGTTAAGTAACAGCAAATATGCTACTTTAACTGCAGCTGGGTTGTGAAACGACAAGAATGCTAGCCATACATCTGATGAAAAATTCAGGAGCATGCCCTTGAGAATATGGGGTTTGAGGGATGGATGTGGGGGTGGAGAGCAGGGCCTTTAGGAAGAGGAAAAAGATAACATGCAGTTAGTTATCAAGGATTCTTCCAAAAGACTATAAAACCAAGGTGTATGAAGCATTAGGAAGAACATGAACTGATAGTTTGAATTATTCATTACCATGTACACTATAAAGTGCTCAATTTGCATGTTATTCAACCACTGATGATATATTTGTAATCTAGCTGCAATAGGCCTAATGCATTTATTTTATGTTTATATATATTCAAACTGGTAATCTTTTTAAAGAATGGAAAAAGGACTTTAGAAAAGGCTATTTTCTTACATCCAAATTTTAATTGTCAAGGGATTTATAATGGGTTACAACTCAGAAAACTTTTTGATCTACTCCAGAAAATCTACTTATTTGCTGGAAGTTTCAATGAGATCTTTACAAGATGAATTGTACAGATTCTAAGCTTTAGCAAGTTGGACATTATAGAAAAATCTTTTATTTTAAAAATGTGCTTGAGTCACAGAACTTAATAGGCTCAATTATGACTTGAGTTCCAAAAGGTTTTTTTAGCAAGCCTATTAAGTTATAATAAGAGTATGTGTAGGTTACAATAAAGTACCCAATGAAAGTTTGTAAAGGAGGCTACATTATAATCAAAATGTCATATAATTGTCCTGAAAAATAGTAGAAAACAATACTTATATAATTATAGTATTTAAATCAAGTCTTTAAATTGAATACCCTATAATGGATTTAAGTGCATTCTTAGACATGGCAGACAGAAATCAAATTTTAACTTTATCTGTGTAGTTTACCCTGAAGACATCCTCTATAGATTACTCATAAAATGTATTGATGATGATCTCCATTATGGGTTAGAGGAGAATTATTTAAAGATAATCACAGAGAAATATATAAGTATTAAAAAAAAACCTCTTAGAGCAGTGGTTCTCAATCCTCAACTAATAAGCAGCTGAGGAGCCTGTTTAAAATACAGATTCCAGTTGGATGAAGAGATTGAGAAAAAAAAAAGGGAGAAAGTGAGAGAACTCATGGACAAGGACAACAGTGTGGTGATTGTGGGGGGTGGAGGTGGAAGAGGGGATAGGGGGGATACATGGGGATGGGGAAAAATGAAAGAAAATAAGTTAATTACTTTTTAAAAAATTACTGGGTCAAACAGTATGACTATATTTGATGTACTAATTACTTTGAAAATACGCTTGTACTCTTTACATATATTCTGTAGTGTGTAAAATTTTCTCATGTTTTATTATTTTGATAATAACCTATTCTATTTATTTTTCCTAATTTAAATCACTTTGATTACCAGCAAAGTCCAACCTATTTACTCATAATTTTTCCTTCTTTGCAAGTTTTCTATTTGTGTTACGCCAATTTACTAAGTGGGATCATCATGTTTTACTAAAGATTTGGAACAGTTTTGTAGTCTATGGCTGTCATCATATTGTTGACTATACTGTATTATTTCTCCCCAGTCTAATCTTTCTTTTATGTTTTGTATTCTTTTGGATTACATAAGATTTTAAAATTTTACTTTGTAATGTGTTATACATGGTTTTCTATAACTTATCATTTACATTTTTATTTAGGATGTTTGACATTCATTATTTACAGTTAGCCCCAATTTATACAGCATTTCTTGTTGGTGAATGAGTATGAGACAAAGACTTCAGTGTGTTTTTTCATAAGTAGCTAGCCACTTGTTTTATAACAATAAACTGTTATAAAACTGTGACATTTCTTTCATTAGAGGTAAAATGAACTTTGTGTATATTGCATCCTAGCCTATCTCTTTACATCTTTAATATGTCTATCCTTATGATGTTGCATACCATCTTAACTATTATTTTTTATATTTTCATTTTAAACATAAACTTTAAAACAGTTTATGACAGATCAAGATCAATTATTTTAGTTAATTCGAAGTAGATATTCTTCATGTGCAAAATGAGTTAGTTCTGGATTCTAAGCAATCAAATACTTTCCATAAAAAGTGAGTTTTAGGTACTCTTTATTTTAAGAGGAGACCACTTAGAAGATGTAGTGTTCCGAACCCACATCATTAAGAGAATAAAGACCTCGTGGTGCCTTTCTCTGTTAATTTCTCTTACCACCTTTCATGCTGTGACACCAATGGGGATGTAGGCTTTTCTTTTCCTAAGTGATTAGCACATACAATGAACCATGACAAGCAATTATCATGACCCTTGAAATTTTAATATATGTGAATTTTGCCACAGTGTTACTATTAAGCCAATCTGCTGAATTGCTTTCTACTTAACCTTCTCAGTAACATACATTTGAGACTCTGAGCCTTCCAGTCAGTTCTCAGCCTGCCTGAGTGCTGGCACTGCATTTTACCGCTGGAGGAACAGGTCCTAGGCTCACCCTCCATCTGCTCATGAAGAATCCTAGTCGGAACAAGCTCAGTGTACAAAGCTATTAGTGGTTAAGCCAAGGCTTGAGTCTAGTCTCCTGAATATTATTTTATTACTCTCTCAATCCTCCCTTACGACTTCATATCTTTCCATGCTGTTATTTTGTTGTTTCATTGAGACAGAATAATAGTAGTTTATCCTCAGTCTGGATAGATACGTGTATTTTCTTGCATATTGGAAAACAAAAGTACCATAAAGCCAGTCTGAACCAGTAATATTAATAGAAATGTGTTGACAGGCAAAAACATTTTCTTCCATAGTGCCTTTACCTAGTATGTACATTTGTTCAACATTTCTATCATCAAGAATTTGGAATTTTGATCTTTATTTTCCCCTAGACATTTAAAAATATATGAAAAAAATATATTTTATTCACAGGCAGATTTTCCATATTCATTTATGTCTCCAGAAAGCATTTATCAACAGAAGCTTAGCATATGGACTTTCTAAAATTAAGAAAACCTTTTTGGAATTTGAAGAGACTTTTGAATAATGCTGGATGCAACAAGCCATAGGAAATTATTCAAAACAGGAGACCCAAGGAGTGACGGAAACAATTTTTTGCTGTAGAACCAAAGCTCTGTAAATTAATATGTGATGATATTCAGGATCATTTAACTTGGTGGCATGAAAAAGAATAAAATTAGTCCAACTCGAGTGGTTCAGCAGTTGAGCATTGACCTGTGAACCAGGAGGTTGGAGGTCGAGGTTCGATTCCCAAACAGGGCACATGCCCAGGTTGCCAACTCCATCCCCAGTAGGGGGCTTGCAGAAGGCAGCCTATCAGTCATTCTCTATCATCATTGATGTTTCTCTGTCTCCCTCTCCCTCTCTGAAATCAATAAAAATATATTTTTTAAAAAGAATTAATTAATTGGAAAAATTTTTATAAATCTATTTTCTTTTTTAAATTGGAGATACCTGCTCATTTGAATCTACCACTTGTGTTTTAACCACAATGTTCAACAGATTCTTTATATAAATTGAGAAAAAAATGCATTTAATTTGAAAATATTTCTCATTCTCTGCAACTAAAAGTGTATAAATATAACAATATTTTTATGAAATTGAATACATGAAATAGAAAAGTACTGACAGACTTTACTAAGTGAGAATCCTTGTGGTGTTTTCAAATCTCAGATATTTAAAAATTGAAATAATACTTCAATGGGTAGTTTTCAAACAAAAGGTAAAGCAATAGAGGCATAGTCAGATCTTAAATCACTTGAAAGAAAACGTAAGTGTAAGGAGGAAAGTTACAGATAATAAGATTTAATGTTTGTGAGAAATATCAGACAAAAATTGATAGTGTTCTCCAGAGAAAATAGCTTTTGATAAACAGAAGAGAAATGAGGTGTGATACTAAGTGAAGTATTAAAAATAAAGAAAACTGAAACAGTAATGGCAGAGAAAGCTCAAGAATTAAAGAGATTAGCCTGATGATGCTCAACCTAAGAACCCATGGTTTGATTCCCAGTCAGGGTACATGACGGGTTGTGGGACTGATCCCCAGTGTGGGGTGTGCAGGAGGCAACCAATCAATGAATCTCTCTCATCAGTGATGTTTCTATCTCTCTCTCCCTCTCCCTTCCTCTCTGAAATAAATAAAATATATTTTTTAAAAAGAAAGAGAAGATTAGATCAGAAGATAGAATATAAGGGATCCCAAATCTTTTTCCTTAATCAATCTGATGGAACATTAAAGCACTAAGAGTCAATTTTTGTAAGTGGGAAGGATAATCTTTGGCCAACAGCACATTAGTCTATGGATGGGAGTTGAGGAAAGGTTACAGTTGTAGCAACTTAGGTGGGGAAACAACCAGCCTGTATTGTGACTCTAAACCAGCACTAGGGCTTTAAGAACTATGATGAGGGCCAATGCTTCAATATTTGGAGGTCATCATGAACCTTTTTGGAGGTTTCTTAACTTCCTCAATATAGAAATTAGACCATTTAAAGCAGAGACACTGAAAGAAATATCTGCATGTTTCTAAATAGACTATGGCTAGTGCAAAAAAAGTAAATGTTCCAAACTGATAATCATAGGCAATTTTACGTTTAGTAAGATCAAAGATTTAGGACATCCCATCAAAAGGATTTCAGACACCAAGATCATCTAGCTGTTAAAGTAAAAGATGATCATCAGTGAGAACAATCCCTGATTGTTTCCTTATAGTTAAATGTTACCAAATTTCTTTAATGCATAGTTATATCTTCAATAATACAATAAAAGAATATATAAATCCCTTTATCAAACACAAATCATTTTTACTTGAATTGCATGATACAAGCATATTACTGCCACCTGATGGTGATATACCTAAATTGCAGAAATAGTATTTACCCATTCAGCTAATGTGATCATTGTTTCTGGTATCAAGCTCTAGGATTAATTATGTTTTTATACCTTACACATATCTAAGAACATGCTAATCAAAATATTAAATCTGGAGCTAGACATGACATTAAAGTTCATTTCTTTTAAACTTCTCATCCTACAGTTGAGGAAATAAAACCAGAAAGGTAAAGCTGCTCGATGTTACAGTTAGTGACAGAGATAGAAAAGGAGCCACCTGCCAATGTACTTAATGCTTACATTGAATATTATAAGAATTATGCTTTTATTGCTATCATATATCATTCTTCATCTGATTAGCTGATTAATGTGTAAACATTCATAAATTTAACCCTTTCATTTATAATCACTCTTATAGAATGAGAAGGAATTTTTGTATGCTTGAGGCAGATAAATTATTGTCTCCTGTGTACTGTTCTCCTATACATACTACATCTCTTGCCTGGACCTCCTACTCCTCTTACTCAAATATCCTTGAACTTTAAATTTGGTTGCTCTGAGTTTCTGGACAACTTTCTTTTTCTTTTCTTTTTTTCTTTTTTAAATATATTTTTATTGATTTTTTACAGGGAAGTGAGAGAGAGAGTTATAAACATCGATCAGCTGCCTCATGCACGCCCCCTACTGGGGATGTGCCCACAACCCAGGTACGTGCCCTTGACCAGAATCGAACCTGGGACCTTTCAGTCCGCAGGCTGACGCTCAGTCCACTGAGCCAAACCGGTTTCGGCTCTGGACAACTTTCTAAAAGAGAAGCTGAAAGAGGTTAAAATTAACATGAGTAACAATATGTATATAAAGTGGCGAACATGGATGTGACTTAATACTTACTGTATGAGCAGCACTGAAGCAGGTACATCAACTTCCCAACAACTGATGTCCTCAAGAAGTTGTGAATGAAAGACACATTGTCTTAGACATTTTCAAAGGGGAATGGGTGAGAGAGACCTGAGGGGCGGAGCTGATGACTCCAGTTGGGGCCAAGGTCAGATTGTGGAAAGCTTTGCAAGCTATTCTAACTAAGGAGCTCTGTCTGTTATCCCAATAGCAATGGAAAGCCCAGGAAGAGTTTATAGCAAGAAAAATGACATGAGCAAATTTATGTTTTAGAAAAACCATTCTGGCTCTAATGTGAAGAATAGAAAAAGAGTAGAGAGTAAAACAGATGGCTAGAATCGTGCCTGGAAAATAAGAGGTGATTAACAACTGATTGCTGAGTGTGCATGATAGCAGGGACCAGTTGTTGCAGAAATCCAGTCATGAGAAGCGTTTACCAGGCCACCACGGTAGTTTGCCATCAAGTGAGCATCAGGATTAAGTGTCCAATACAAGTCTGCAAAATGAAGAGCATCCTATGTATTCAGAGCTAGAGAAAGGTTTTTTATTTTGTTTGACAAGAGAGCCTGTCCCTTTTAGCAGTTCACTTTCCTTAAAGATGTTGCATTCTTTTGCCACTGAAGTTGCATTACTTCTGAGCTGGCAGTTTTGCTGATGGCTTCTGTGCTTTGGAAGGCTCGCCCATACATTTTCTTCTTCCCCATTTGGCAGTGCACATTTCTTCCTTCATTTTTCACAGCAAGGTTCAAACATATATACGTTTTCTAATTATTAACATCTAGGAGAAGAAGAGATTGGAGAGCAAACAGGAGAGAGTAAGCAGATCCACACCTGGTGAGTTATTGCAGAGTATTTCTATTAATTGATGTCATTATCACCCCAAATGTTGACAGATCAAGCTTGGATAGGACCCAAAATACTCACCACCACTGAAAATAGTTAATTGCTTGGCAGAATTATCTGTTGCTGTCACACAGGGCTATGCACATGGAAGGCAAATGAAATAGACTTAATGGGCTTATTAATCCATAACGTTTTCATAATGAGCATGAATGGTTTACTAAATTTATAATACTTCCAATAAAGAATAGAGCATTCCACCTCCTTGTTAATCTAGGGTCCCTCTTGCTTAGCTTCAGAGCTGTTTGTGATTTCCCAGAATTATGAACAACTGTTTTCCTTTATGCTGAATTTTTCAGAGAAGTTTGTAGCCTCGTGTAATGCAAAGTGCTCGGGCTTTGTCATCATAGTGACTTGGGTTCAAATTCAAGTTATGGGACACTTCAGCTTGGCAATCGTGCACAAGATGTCCAACTTGTCTGAGTCTGACACATATTTTTGCATTCTTCATCCATGATATATAGAGTAAGCTTAATATCATTTAGATTAAAATCCTAATTGAAATATTTGGGATATTAGCTACAATCTGATATTCCAGGTATGTTTTTCCTTCTTTTTTGCTCACCACCAATAGATTTCAGTTAGATTTTAATCAATGGTATTGTTGATGCCAAACAAGCTTGGACAATTCTCAAGTGATCTCCGACAGCAAAATTATAGAAACTCAGACCTAAAATTGACCTTCACAACCACCACATCACTATGACAGTTTACAGTAATAAAATATACCATGTAGACCTAACTATTCCTTGGAGCAGCTGTTCCCATTGTGTATCCTGGGGACCACTGGGACACTGAGTCACAGCCAAAGGTGTGTGAGTTCACGGGTCCACTACGTGTTGTCTATGAAAAATCAGAATTAGGTATTCCACATACGTACAACTGTTTTTCAAAGGTGTACAAATGCTATTATGATTAGGAAAAAACTATTCAAAGAATTACTAAATTTGAGTAGTGTTTTGTTATGTGCTTTCTCAGCAAACAGTTGCATAAAGTACAACTCATGTAGAAGAACCTATGGACATTTTAAAGAGTGCCATGTACTTGAATGTCAAGGACTTGGAATATGAAAATTTGGAACCCAGTAACTGTGACATATCCAGAAGGCATTGGGAGAGGTTACTAACTCAGTCCAGTCTGGGGAAGAACGTAATGAGGAACTTCATGAAACAGACTAATAATGGTATAGAAAAAAGCTAAGAAGGATTCATGAGCTTGTTTTATTGGTAAGAAAAGGGGCAATGAGATCATTTTTAGCCTGAAAATGAATTAATTTGTTTTATTACCAGATGTAGGTGTTTCAGGGGTGGGGTGATCAAGGCACAACAGGGGGCTCTTTCAGGACCAGGTTGCCCTTGTGAACTCAACCTCTTCAGTGCTGACAGGAGTAGAAGGTGGAGGGAGAGAGAGCTGGTCCCATGTTTTGAGGCCCCAGCTTCCCACTGACACATCTGCCATGCTACGGGCTCTCTCTTCCCCATCTGAAGTGTGAAAATATAAATATAAAGCACAGTAAAAGCAGGGTTTTTTAAAAAGTAAAATAAAACAGGAAAACGCCCATTGCTAGGATTAAAAAGGAAGAAAGAAAAAGCTTCCAGGCCTTAAAGAGCTCAAGGATAAATATTGAATTCTATGAGGATAGATTTTACAGGGAGGTGAAGAGAGGAGGAGGGGGGATGGGCATTCCAGACAGTGGTGGCCCTGGGAGAGCTATTGGCTGAGTCCCTACACTCAGGCCTCAAGCCAGGACCTGGGCAGTTAGTTATGTGCTATTGGCTGAGTCCCTACACTCAGGCCTCAAGCCAGGACTTGGGCAGTTATGTGTTTGTGTACCTGCAAAGGGCAGGAGGAAGGGGGAACCCTTTGGAAGGGTGCAAGCTCAGCAGGTCTGCTGGTCAAAGGAAACATGCAAAACCCAGCCCAAATAAACACTCTTGGCTGAAGCTGGCTTGCTCTCCCCACTCAACAGAGAATGTGCCTTTTCTATGGTTCAGCATTTCTACAAAAAGATGTGGGGAGGAAAGTTACAAGAATAATACAACAACCAGAAAATAGAACCTATTCATTTAAAAAGGTAAAGGAGTTGGGGTTATTTAGTCATGAGAAGGGATGCCAAAGGAACAAGTTAATAATGGCTTTTAGTGAAAAATGTGTTACAGCGAAAATGCAGGTCTGTTTTCTTTTAGCACTGAAGCAAAATAAGAAGTCAGAGGTGTCAGCAAGATATGATTAGGTTAGACATGAGGACAAACTTCTCGACTTCCAGGATGTCTTGTCTAATTAAAAGGGGTGTATATATAGCTTAGCTGCTTCTGAGACAGTCTGGTTTCTTATTTTTAAAAGATTAAATAATGATTTTTCCTATTTTTAAAAGATTAAGTAACTATTGATTCTAAATTTTTAAATAATTATTGGTCCTTTGCTTCCCAAATAAAAAGGTCCACATTTTTCCTTTTGTCTGAAAATAATGACCACTCAAGTCAGAAAAATTGATCAAATGGCTTCCATATTAAGCAATTTTCCTGAATTTCCCCAAAATAAGCATTCCATAAATCTCCTTGAAAATGGCAGATTCTATCTTAAGTATTTAAATTTTAGAAAACATTTCTATAAAATATAAATGTATGTGTCTTTGCTAAGGCTTGAAGATTTAAAGGCTAGCGGATCCTTTTATGTGCATGTACACAGGTGCCACACCTGTGTACATGCACACAAACACATACACACACTCACCATCACTCACACACACTCAATATCACACATACATACTCACCATCACACACACACACACCATCATACAAACACACAAATACACCTTCAACACCACAAACACACACTCACCATGCCACACTCACTATCACACACACACTTACAGTCACACACAGGCACACTCACCATCATACACACACACTCACCATGATACATACATATACACACACATACCCACTCACACACACACACACACACACTCATCATCACACACACATTCACTATCACACATACATACTCACCATCACACACACACACACCATCATACAAACACACAAATACACCTTCAACACCACAAACACACACTCACCATGCCACACTCACCATCACACACACACTTACAGTCACACACAGGCACACTCACCATCATACACACACACTCACCATCATACACACATATACACACACATACCCACTCACCACCTCACACACACACACACACAAACACACACTCACCATCACACAAACACATAGACACACTCATAACCACACACAGGCACACTGACTAAATTTTAAGTGCTGTCAAAAATCTTCAGCCATTAGAAAAATGACTGACTCATTATACTTCTCTTTTCATTTCTAACCTTGTGTAGTTATTTATGTAAAATCCTGTTTGAATATTAACACATACAAATGAATCTGGCTACTAAAACTCATAGTCAGTACCAAGATCCTCACCCAAACCACAATTTGCACAGACATTCCAGTGCGAACAGAGCCTCACACATGAATTTGCTAATTGAATCCCTCCCAAGACTGTGTATAGTAAGTGGCTTTGGCTTTATCCCTGATAGATAATCTTAGGGAATTGAGACATAGCTATAAAAATCAGTCTTTTGAAGAAAACTGATTCATTTTTATTGTTAAATTATTAAAACTAAGCTCTTTGATACAACCCCCAAAGTCATAGTGACAGAGCAGAATCATTGGCAGTGTCTATGGCGGCAATTCCTCATGTCATGTCGTCTCCCCAGCCACTTCATTATTTACACAGGATTAGTAATGGGTATTAATTCCTAATACAAAGCTAGAACAATTCAGGTTTCACCCTCAGCTTTATTTGACCATACCCAATAACTTCCAGATAGTGTGCCTGCCTCGAAATATTTCAGATGAAACTGATGTTGGCCCATGCTCTCTTAGACGAACCAGGGGCCTAGACCAGGAGAAAAATCAAAGTGAGCCAGTGGGGAATAGAAAACTATGGACTGCACTGATGATAAGGAGAGAGCAAAGTGCTGCAATGAAAAGCCAATACCTATGGTCAGCTGGCTCCTCCTTGGGGGCAGTTGCGTGAACAGCACTGCTTCCGAAGCACTAGGGGATAAGAGCATGCCTGTGTTCAGCTCCATTATCCCAGCTGGAGATCTCAGCAGTAAACCTTCTCAAGTCTGAAAGAGAAAACATTTTCCCAGTATTATAATATACTAGAGGCCCGTTGCACAAAATTCATGCAAGGGGCTCAGCCCTTGCAGCCCCAGCTGCCTCAGTCCTCACAGCCCCAGCTTTGTCTAGAAGGTTGTCTGGATTAGCTTTTTATTATATAGGATTATCCTAATATATAAAAACCCTGGGTTGTAACGACCAGTAACTACCAACTGGAAGTCAGTCCTGCAGTTAGCGCTGGGTTGCTGTGGCTTCCACTGCAGGCACAGTGCCCCAGCACTGACTGCTGAGGGGGCTATGAATCAGGGCCAGAGAGAGGCCTGAAGAGAGAAGCAGGGACTAATCTATTGCCTCTGTGGCAGCTTTTGATCAGCACTTGCCTCTCTCTCTCTCCCAGTATGGCCAGCAGCCACACCTCCATTTCTCTCCAGGCCTCCACCCAGGCTTCTGATCAGTCCCGCCTTTCTGATCAGGCCCTGTTGATAGGCCCAGAGATGCTGACTGGCATAGGAACCGAACATTCAGAACCAAATGTGAGTGCTGTGGTGAGCTAATGGCTGCCTAGGAGGCAAAGCTTTTTTTTTTTTTTTTAATTTTTATTTCTATTACATTGATTATTTTTTAAATATATTTTATTGCTTTTTTACAGAGAGGAAGGGAGAGGGATAGAGAGTTAGAAACATCGATGAGAAAGAAACATCCATCAGCTTAGGAGGCAGAGCTTTTGACGCTGACTGGCATAGAAACCGACAAATCAGAACCAAATCTTGGTGCTGTGGGGAGCCAATGGCTGCCTAGGAGGCAGAGCTTTTGACGCTGACTGGCATAGAAACTGACCAATCAGAACCAAATTGGCCAGCAGAGGAGGGCAGTTGGGGGTGAGATCAGGCCTGCAGGGGAGGGCAGTTAGGGGTGATCAGGCTGGCAGGCAGGTGAACAATTAGGAGCCAGCAGTCCCAGATTGTGAGAGGGATGTCTGACTGCCGGTTTAGGGATCGGGCCTAAACCATCAGTTGGACATCCTCCAAGGGGAGAGGGTGCAGGCTGGGCTGAGGGAACATCCTCCAGTTGGAGAGGGTGCAGGCTGAGCTGAGGGAAACCCCCTCCCCATGCACGAATTTTGTGCACCAGGCCTCTAGCGGTATATATTATTTTGGACAGGGGTCACTCACTGCACGCTAATGAGGATGCCTTTCCCAGACATCTCAGAGTGTTAGCAGTTCAAGACAAACTGGGAACCTCCACAGTGGATGGGAAGACTAGTAAGCTAGAGGAGGGGCAGCAGATTTGAGAAAGAATCCTAATATGGCTTAGCTGAGTTGAGAAAGTATCCAAATTCTATGCTTCCTCAGCCATTTCTGCCTTGGGCAATGATGTTTCCTGATTATGATGAATGCCTGAAAAAGA
Organism: Corynorhinus townsendii; assembly: GCA_026230045.1. Lineage (NCBI taxonomy): Eukaryota > Metazoa > Chordata > Mammalia > Chiroptera > Vespertilionidae > Corynorhinus > Corynorhinus townsendii. The sequence goes on along the minus strand of JAPDVU010000004.1, from coordinate 66,542,868 downwards.
CATTCTCCAGTGTGAGAAATCAGTCACCTACAGGAAAGATTTGAGAGGTGCCAGGCAGACCCTGCTCTAAAATGCAGATACCTAATACTTCCACGTGACTGATCATTTCTTTGTCCTCTTTCTGCACTAAGAACTCATTTCCTAGCTATGGAGGAATAAGGTGCTCTTGTTCTTGTACATTCACAGCAATGAGTTCTCTATCTAGGAAGAAAGCAGAGCAAGTCCAGAGGAGTCCTGGACACTGAAGGAAGAGGTGATGCAGAAAGAAGGGAGGAAGGGGGAAGTACTCAAAATTGCCTTGCAGTGGTAACCAGGGGCACCCCTGCTGCTGCCCCTCTCCCACAGCATGAGGTAGAATTAAATTAGACTGAATAAATCTTTAGAAAGCGTGAGGTTAGAGGGGGAAACGTACCAGTAACTTTGCTTTTCTTTGTAAATTTTGCTTTATTTTGTAAATTTGAAATAGTTTTAAAAGAATGAATATAGTAAGACTGAGAGCCAGTTTGTTGAACTGGGAACATGGGAAACCTGCAGATGACTTATTCTAGTACAAATTCTGAAATATTTAAGGGCTTATTATAAGGTGTTTGACCGTAGATGGAATGTTGTGTCTAAGAGGCCTGCTGCCCACCCCCTTCTTCCTCTACCTTTTGAAAGCTACTGTGAACATTACTAGATCAAGTTACTATAATCTAGATCAGCATTTCTCAATCTCAGTATTATTGACATCTGGGGCCAGATGATTCTTTGTTATAGATGGATGCGCTGTGCATTGTAGGATATTTAGCAGCATCCTTGGCTTTTGTCCACCAGATGCAATAGCAACCACCTACTCTCCCAAGTTGTGATAAATGTTTCCAGACATTGCCAGATGTTCTCAGGGAAGATGAAGGGAGGTGGGGGGGTGGACAAAACTGTCTTTGGTTGAGAACCCCTAGACTAGTTTAAATTTCCATACTGGGTTCTCAGTGTCACTGTGCTCCATGAAAAAGTGACACCTTGGGAGCTGGTGCACGCTCTCTCCCCTTCTCAAAGATCCCCACTGCACATTAGCATGGTAAAATCTCTCAGAAGCGCTGCTTGACTTTGTTTAAACCAAAGCCCAATTTTATTTAAGCGTGGTACCCATTTTTCATTAACATTCATCAGTATTTTGTGAGACTCTTTGTCCTTGAAACACATTTTGAATAGGCTTTGACTGATAGAGCCTAGTATAGTGAACATTTTATGTTATTATTTTAATGGTTTCTGTGATCAAAAATCTCTGAACAAAGAGGTAATCATTTTTGTGAAGTTAAAAAATGACTCGTAGAGACTAGAGCTAGGAACCAGGCTAACTTCAAGGACTGAAGTGCCTTCTGTTCTTCTCTAGTCTCATCTCATCTTCCCTTCCCTTTCCTTCCTCTCCCCTCCCTTCCCTTCCACTCCCCTACCTTCCCTTCCTCTCCCTTCCCTTCCCTTTGTTTCCCTTCGGTTCTCTTCCTTTCCCTTCCTTTGTCTTCCCTTCCCTTCCCTTCTCTCCATTCTCTCACTATCTCATAATTTCTCATCCCTTCTTTTCTCAGAATGGCTGCTCCATCCTCCACTCCATGGACAGACTTCTGCTTCCTCACTGTTTCAATTCTCATAACGTCACGTGGCACATGACTTTGTTCTGATCTGGGCCTGATTTTGGCCCTGAGTTTATATGACCTTTTCCCAAATGACTTGAGTATCTGTGGCATCCAATGGACTACTTAGTTGGCCCTGGATCAGGTGTTTGCCTCTGGTCTAGCAATCCAAAGACAGGGGATGAATAAACAGGCACAAAAATATTTATAGGGTAGCCCAGACCTGCTCATTCAGCAGGCTGGAAGGGCCAAGGCAGCTCTTAAAGAAAGAGGCTATGGATAATACCGAAACCCCAAAGAATAACTGTTACAACCCATTGCCATGTTCCACTTACAATTGTCCTGACACAAACCATAATAATAATAACATTTGTTGAGTGGTTGAATGCAACCTGTATGTACGTCAGGTGCTTTTCTAAATGCTTTTTGGTCATTCGTTTATTTTATGCTCATAGCAAATCTATGAAATAGATATAATTATTTTTCCCATTTTACAGGTGAAGAAACAGAAAAGCAGAAAAGTTAAATTCCCTAAACCTAGCACCTGATAAATGATGGATTCAAACCTAGGCATCTGACTCAGTCTATGCTCTTAGTTATTCTACTGAAATCCCTCTCTGGGGAAAAAAATCATAAAGTAAAAATATAGCTTTAGGCAGTTAGATGCCTAGATTTTTAACAAACTATCCTGGGTGGGCTGGTATTTCAGGGAAAGCATCAGGCGACATTAAAGGAAACCTGCCTATGGTTATAGCTCAATCATGTAGCGTGTCACAGGGTCCATGCCCATGATGGATGTGTTCTAGGTGAGCTCGCTAGTAGTTTTCAGCACTTGGAGTGTGCCATTGTGTGGAGCCCAAGAGCCAGGGCCCAGGCACTATTCAGCTCAATCTCCCTCAAGTCCCAGATGCTCACTGAAGCTGTCTTACAGCAGCACCATCTCCATCTCCAACTCTTCAAGAGAGGGGATCCTGTGTCCCTTCACACCCTCCAGTCTGCCTGTGTCACGAGCTGTGTATCTCTTTTTCATTGGTTAATCAAACAATCCCTTGGAATATAATGGAGCATTCTGAACCTGAGTGTGGGAATCCACACCTAATGCCATCTGTGACCTGATGCAGATCACTTATACTCTCCCTCACTGGCTCTCTTATTAATAGGGTGCCATTAGAGCTACTTCCTGAAGACTTCTGCCACTCAGGTGTTAATTCAGAATCAGGAAACTGTAACCGTTAACATTTTCCTGACATTTATTGCCGTGAAGAAAAGTCCTGATGTTCTTTTCTTTTTCTCTGTTTTACATTTTTGCTCAGAATACTGTTAACTGGTTCCAATTTCTTATCCAATTCTAGGCTCTTTTAGAATACTTTTCTTACTAAATCTTAGCCAATTTCTTTTATGCATATTTAGTAGTTTTGCTACACAGTAAAATTTGGATAGATCAGCCATCCTTTTTTAACCAGTGGCCAAATATATGAGCAAAGACATGGAAATAGGAATATACATGGCAAGTTTAGAGATGGTGTGAAGGTTGATTGAGCTCAACAGAATGTAAAGTGCTGGAGAAGAGTGAGAGATGAGCCAGAAATAATTGACTGGACAAACCAAGTGTGTAATGAGAGGCAAAGAGCAAGACAGTGGAACCAGGAATATCGGGATTTGAGTCCTAGCTCTGCTGCTTACTACAATCTTGCTTTCACATGAGGATCTCTTCGAGCTTCTATTTCTTTCTAAAATAGGAAAAATATGAGAATCTATTTCATTATGTTGTAGTATGAATTACATGAGCTAAAAGCCATGTTAAATTCTTAATAAGTACATAATAATTAATTATTCATAAGTACTCAAATTTTGTTAGCTAATCTTTTATCCTAGAGATCCTTGGTTTGAACATTTTGACAGTAAATTTCCCAATGGACCAAATCAAAACAGTGTATAACTCACTGAATCACTGAATCTAAAATCTAGATTGGCTTTGTGACCCTAATATGGTAACTTGGTCAGCTAAGGACGTAAAGAAAAAGTTAAGACATGTGGCTCCCTCCACTTGAAACTTTTGATAATGTCAAAGAATGTTTCTCAAAAAGGGGGAGGGATGTTTGCAGAGAACAATGCCAGAAAAATCCATCTTACAGTTTAATAGCAATGGTAATTCACTCACAAGAAATCAGAGGTACCAGCCCCAGTTCTGTATTAAGACTGACTTCATATTTGTGGTAATACTATATATAAACTTCCTAATGAATCTAAACATAGAGCAGATGCTCAGTCAATTCCAGTGAATTATTTAATAGAAGAATATAACATGTTTCTACTTGTGCTTTAGTACCTAAAATATACTACTCTGCTTCTTTATTTGATCCTATATAATAAAAGGCTAATATGCAAATTGTCCCCTCAGGAGTTCGACCGGAAGACTGGGAGTTTGATCACTCGCTGTGACGTGCGCTGAACATGGTGGGTGACCAGCAGTGGTAGGGCACTGAGGGAGCAAGGGAAAGAGGAGGCAGGGAGGCGGGGAACCAGCCAGGCCTAGGGACCCTACCCACGCATGAATTTCATGCACCAGGCCTCTGGTCTTTAAATAAAAGAGAACTAGAAACACAGCTTTTATCTTTGGGGATGGTTTTGAACACAGTGGTTTTCTTTTTAGGGCAAGATGAGTTTGGAAAAAGGTACTAAAATAATTCAATCACAGTGTACTAAATTAGAACGTTTGCTAATACTTGGTGGATAACATCAGTAGCATTCAACTTGGGAGATATTTATACTATTTTTCTTTTTAGTTTCTTTTCCTAGAGAATTTTAATGTGAAAAGAAGTTTTCTTATACTTCATCTTCTAGTCATTACATGCCATAACATGCTCACCTACGACTTACCAGTTATTTCAAAATAACTTGCAGTGTAATAAAATAAGAACTCATAACAGATTTTTTTTAAAACTATAAAGTAGAAATAGCAATTTTTTTCTGTAGAGAAATGAGTGTTGGGACTCTCCACTGAGTAATTTTAAATAAAAATCAAAACTAGGAGTCACTAAAATCCCACTTAGAGGTCCTCAGCATAGAGTACAAGTGTCTGCTTGGGTGGTCCTGCAAGGGAAGAAAAAGTTTTCCTCACCCCTTTTAGGGACCCTGGCTGGGTCTGAGAAGTAAAGTGACGAACACAGATTCATTGAAGAAAAGCATACAAATTAATTTAATAGACCTTTTACATGACATAAAGAAATGAAGACCAAAGAAACAGTTAGACATTTTTATACTAGTTTGATGAAGAGTGGAAAATTGTGGAGGAGTATGAGAGGTTAAGGATATGAAGAAAATGTAGTAAACTGAAGGACACTTAGTACAGCCTGTTAGAATTCTTCCTGGCATTCCTTTGTTTTCAAAGATAAGGATTCTCCTTTCCTCCTGGAATAAGGAGGATACGTCTCACATCAGGTTTTTAAGAGAGGAGGCAGGGAGCAGGGGGTGGGGGATAGTCAGAATGACCTTCTTTCCTCTGCCATTTTCTCAGATTCCTTCAGCTTAAAATATTCAGTGTGCCTAGGTGCCATCTTTTGGGATAGCATGTTCTGAGCCCTATCAGTCCCCATGCCCACCTTGGTTATGGGCACCAGCCTGTCCTTACAGACCCCACAGTCTGGTTGTCATGCCAGCACTGTCTTGAGCTCCATCTGTTATTTTGAAATCTGCTCTTCAACCCAAAGCTTTCCCTCAGCTGGCAGGTCCCTCCCTTCTCTTCCTAGAGCTGTGAAAACTTAAATTCTTTTTGTTCCCTAAAGTATGTGAAAAAGTAAGAGAGTTTTACTGTTCAGTTCTTTTTTTTCATAATTTATCATTTTAAGGCTGATTTGAATGCATTTTATAGACTATGAAAATGTTGTTGTTTTTTGAAATATGGAGCAGAAATAGAGCCTACCACTGAAAATTATCTTTCAGTAAAACATTAACAACTCTTAATAAAGGGAATATTTTTAATATATTTTGAAAATATATATAATAAATATGTTGTCTAGCAACTGAATCAATTAATTAAATGTTAAATAACATAGCTAGTTATTTTTTATCTTGTAGTTATAACTCTAAGAGACCAAGATCATCAGAAAAGATCTGAAAATTATTATTCATTTAAGCACCAACCATTTTTAATTGAGCATTTACCATGTTCCAGGCAAAATAGTCTCAGTTTTTGGCTTCACCGAGTTTATCATACACTGAGGACATTTTAAAAAGTAATCCAACCTATAATAATAAAAGCACAATATGCAAATTGACCGAACAGCTGAACAGCGGAACAACCATCCAGACGAAGCCAAGGCAGCCACCAGGGCTGCAAGGGTTGAGGCAGCTAGGGCTGCGAAGGCCTCCTCTTGCACAAATTTTGTGCATCAGGCCTCTAGTAGATATATAATTAGAACTCACAATATGGGCTCTGGAGGAAAATAAATGGGTACAGCAGCAAGGAGGAAAGGTGGCTTTGTTCACATCTGAAGGTTGGCGCCATCCAGGTAGACTTGAAGGGGAGTTCTGAATGGAGAGGACAGTTTATGTGAGGGAGGAGCTTGCTCAGTAGTTCCGGGAACCTGAGGGCTGTGCTGCAACTGGAGACTTGCAGGCAAAGGGGAGATCCTGCTGAGAGTGGCAGTCATTGATTGCGCAGAACCCTGTAAGCTGAGGCAAAGGCTTTGCATTTTTTAAATATTTATTTATTTATTTATTTATTTATTTATTTATTTATTTATTTCAGAGAGGAATGAAGAGGGAGAGAGAGATAGAAATATCAATGATGAGACCTGGGCATGTGCCCTGACCAGGAATGGAACCCAAAACCCTTCAGTCTGCAGGCTGCTGCTCTATCCACTGAGCCAAACTGGTTAGGGCAAGGCTTTGAATTGTTTTATGAAATGCCATAAGAAGCCATCAAAGGGTTCTACACTTAGATGCTTAGATGTGTGGTCCAGTTGATGTTGTATAAAGATTACCCCCATCTACCATGTTGAAAACAGACATGGAAACACAAGAGAAATAGCAGGGAACCAAAAGAGGCTGCCTCTGGGCTATATGGTGAACCCAGGAAGAGTCCTCTGGAGGCCGGAGGTGGAGATTGAGAAGAGTGTCTGCTTGCTCGCGCTATTTTGCCTTCAGGGATCCAACCTTCATTCATTCCATTAACTGCCAGGAAGATGATAAATTGCTCTGCCCCACAGAATTTTATTGGTTTGGGACACAGAACTTAGTAGAAAAAGATTAATTAATATTACTGCTGCAAGAAATTATCAGCTCGTGAAAAGCTGCGCTGTATTAAAACTAAGATGCTTATTTTGTTCATGGAAAACATCTGTCCACTATATCTGCTGAGGCATCATTTCCTTCCACTTCTCTCCTTTCTCTCTGGTATTATATTCTGGTTTCTGGAAGTCTGTATATTTTAACTATACTTATTTCTTCTAATAACATAGTTTGTCATGTACAGCGATACCTAATGACTCCCTAAGCCTCAAATTATATTAAAAGACAATGAGCAATATCTAAAGGGTGCCAACAACTCTACTGTTCCTTAGAAGTTTCAATTTAAATATTTGGGAAGGGGACCTCTAATTGTGAAAATTCAAAATCTCTTTTCTCTAACATTTTTGAAATACATTTTTTTACTTATTTCAGAGAGTTATTGAGAGGGATAAAAACATCAATGATGAAAGAGAATCATTGATCGGCTGCCTCCTGCATGCCCCCTACTGGGGATTGAATCCACCACCGGGGCTCATGCCCTTGACCGGAATCAAACCCGGGACCCTTCAGTCCCCAGGCCAATGTTCTATCCACTGAGCCAAACCAGCTACGCCTTTTCTCTAACATTTTTAAGGAAGATACAAGACTTGTATTTTTATTAAAAATATGGGAACAAATGATGTGCTCCAACAAGTTTCTCATTACCATAGTAACTCCTTGTCTCTTAAGTTCAATAAATCATTTTTACTACTTGGTAAATGTTTTGATAAAGACTCAGAGGCTTCATTTAAAAAATAAAAAATAAAAGCTTTACAAAACATTGACATAAGGAATTAAATTCTACAAAACTGGCTAACTTTGGTCTGTCTCACAGTGGGAAACTTTATAGTAGCTTCAGTAGTATTTAGTGGTTCTTTATTAGCCATGTGGAAATGCTAAAACTTTTACAACCCAGAATTCTGAAGTTTTAATATGTGGTAAATATCCCTGGATTTCGTTCCACTGAGCTTCTCAAATATTTCAACTATTACAAGCTTATTTTTTTCCAGATAATATGATTTTGTTCATATCTCATTGTGGAAAACTGCTTAATTTGTTTATACTACGAAACAGAGAAGTGCACCTCCTCTTATTTTATGATGGCTTGTTGGCTTGTTTTTTGGGGGTGTTTTTTTAATGTTCTATGTCTGAGGATCCTAAAGTCAAGCAAAGGCTTTTTCTGCAAACAAAGGTTCTTAGTCTGTGTAGATGACAATGAGACTAACACAAGAATTTCATTTTTAATTAATTTTTAGATATGTCTTTATTGATTTAAGAGAGGAAGGGAGAGGGAAGAGAGATAGAAACATCAATGATGAAAGACAATCATTGACTGGCTGCCTTCTGCACGTCCCCTACTGGGGATCGATCCCACAACCCAGGCATGTGCCCCTTACTGGAATCAAACCTGAGACCCTTCAGTCCGCAGGCTGACACTCTGTCCACTGAGCCAAACCAGCTAGGGCTAACACAAGAATCCTAATATATATAAAGAGCTAGGTGGCATCATGACCTAATGGGCGACCAGTTACCATGAAGTGCATGGAGCACTTCTCAGTCCCCATTCTCCCCCAAACCCTGAGCTGCTCACCATGAGCAGGGCGGGGGGGCTGGTAGTGGGACAGAACTGGGGACTGTTGAGCAGTGGTGGCGGACTGCTTCGCAGGGTGGCTGTGAGCTTAGCGGAGCAGTCACCCAGGCAGCAGTGAGTTTCACTAAGCAGGTGTGGGGTGGGGAGTTTCGCAGAGCGGTTGCAGGGCTGGGGAGCCTTGCGGAGCAGTGGCGGGTCAGGGGGTTTTCACAGAGCATCCAGTGTCGAGCTTCTCAGGATGGCAGCAAGCTTCGCGGAGCAGTCGAGGGGCATGAGCATTACGGAGCATCCTGGGGCAGGGAGCCTCACGTAGCATCACAGGGTGGCAGAGGCCATGCGACAGAAGCCAGGCTTGGCCTAGGGACCCTAACCACGCACGATTTAGTGTGTGCTGGGCCTCTAGTTTTAAATAAATTCAGTGTCTTAAAAAATACAATCACTTCAGTCGATGGGAATGAGAAAATGGATGGGGAAGGAGGGAGAATCTGGCTAATTTCTTCCTATCAGAAAAGAAAATACTTAAAGGCTGTAATGTAAATAGCATGAGTGCCAACTCAACTATCCTCTGTACTTTTCTTTAATATTAAATATTCAATTTTCCAACTAAGATTGCATTGTGTTTATCAATTAGTATTGTTTTAATTAAGTATATTGATATTAATATATAGGTGACCAATGCAAGTGTTTTTTTCCACTTATTTTTGCAAATGATAATTCCTGACTCAGATTTCTAGGCACATTCCTGGTCACAGCAGGCATTCAACAAACATTGGTTCCCATTCCTGTACTTGAGACCTTCAAAGCATTGGAGGAAGAAAAAATATGACCCTTTAAAAACAGTCCAGGAAATAAATACATGAAAAGGAAAAAGAATAGAAAAATTACATGTTTTAAAAAATGTGTAGTGCTTAGAGCTCATTAAGCAACAAAATTGTTGCCTCTATTAAATGCAGACAGATAAAGTTACCTTGAGAAGAAAACAAAGCCTTTGTGTTAATTTCTTTAACATGTGTCAGTCCTCAGATAAACAATAGATTGCAAAGTTCTTGGTTTGTGATGTTCTAATTTAACTGGATAAATCAGAAATACAACTTTGCTTTTAGCCAGTTATACTGGGCAAATATTTTATTAGATGCTCTACTGAATTTAGGGGGGGGGGGATGTTCTGAAATATGCCCCAACATCAGAGAACTGCTGCATATGCAATTGAGAAACCCATTCTGAAAAAGTTCTGAGAAACCTTGGAGCTTCCACAGTGTGTTTCACAATTGCTCAGTAGATGACATTTATATTAATATCCTTTCTAGCCCAGCCAGCATGGTTCAGTGGTTGAGCTTTGACCTATGAACCAGGAGGTCACGGTTCCATTCCAGCTCAATCCCTAGTGTGGTGTTTGCAGGAGGCAGCAGATCAATGATTCTTATCATAGATGTTTCTATCTCTCTCCCTCTCCCTTAGGAAAAAGCTTAGCAGTAAATAATTTTCTATTAGCCTTCAACCACTTCATTTGAAAAAAAAATTCACTTAAGTTAGATTTAATATGAGAGAAGATAAACAGAGGTCCATATTTTTCAGATGTGTGGTGGCATAAGAAATCCTCATTTTATTTTAAATAAGCCTTGATTTAGAAAAACAGAAATCCCTAGATAGATAATATTGATATAGAATATACTCTAATGTATGTCTATATGTATATGTACTGTATGGGGAAAAATAATCATTAGTCTGATTGCTATAGACATTAGACATTAGAATGAACTGCTAATACCCCCAGCATAGTTTCCTACTCTGCAGGTGCCAGTAAACTTTTGATTTTTCATTTGTGAATTTCTTCACTCAATCAACCAACATTTATTAAATATTGTGTCAGGCACTTCTCTAAGTGTTGTAGACATAGAGATAAATAAGACTTGGTCAAAGACTAACAAAGCATTTAAAGGCTGGTTCCCAATCCTGAATCATGTAGATAGGACTGACAATAGGAGAATCACATGTATATGAGTTTAGGAGGATAATTATGATTATGTAATTAATTAGTATGTGATATTTTAAAATTCTAGCCTCAGAGATGCTGACTCATAACTGAGGCTACTTATCCAGTTCAAAAGCCATGAACAAATCCCTTAACTCTCCAATGAACTGAGAAGTTTGGATTGTAAAATGCAGTGCTGAAATGTCTGTATTTATGAGATTGAGCTGAGAGTGACCATTAATCAAAAGTTTCATTAATGTGGATGAGAGGTGGAGAAATTAAAGCTCGTGATGGTTAACCACAGGAAAGAGAAAATAAAGTTCAGTGGAATAGATCAAATGGACAGACCCAGGGTAAGAATATGCAATGCAAAGTCCAGAATATTAAAACCATTCATTTTATCCAAGATCATTTAAACTGTGTACAGTTTGTTAAATATCATTGTTGACAACATTGTAAAAGAATATTAAGAAAACCATTTGGTAGACGTTAATATTAAACAAAACTTTGTAACAGAAATTCTAAGAACATTGACTATATTTTATTCATTTTTCACTTATGTAATTTAACTTACATTCTTTACCATGAATGTCAGGATGTTCAGCATAAGATTTTATGTCTAGTCATAGTAAATAGTAATTATTTATGCTCTCCTCCTGTTCATACCATTTGATTTTCTTATTCTATGTTGATCTTATTAGATGAATGACCATTTTTATAGATTTCTTAAATAATTGCAAGGAGATGGTATATAATAAAAAATGTGTGCCTTTGTATCATAGAGTTGAACAGAGTTCCTTATGTAGAGTAACAGCTTAGCACACATTTGCCACATTCATTAACTATTAATTTATTGGTGGAGTCTTTCTTTAAAAAGTAAATAAAGAGAAAAAGACATCTAATAATTTATTAAAAGCAGCTAAAGTTCACCTGAGAGGAGTAACTATGGTATGTTTTATAACCTTAATTTTTACAAAGGGACATTTTTTCTTTTCATATACAGTTATTTCCAGAAAGATTGATCCTTGATTTGGCTTTTGTGTGTAGTAGCCAGTCTTGGTTTTCTAAATCATCTTAAAAACACACAGAGCATTTGAGCCACGTTTGCTGCTAAGTAATAAACTACAAGGCTTTGGCTAATTTTTTGAGGTCATGACTATAATGCAGTTCATCGCCTTAGCTAAGACATATGGGCATTTTATGAAAAAACCTGTGCCAACAGTCCTTGAAATAAGGTTAAATAGATCTAATTTATGGTAAACTTTAATTAAGCATATGCACTACTATGTGATAATGTTCATGCATATGTTGTTTACATTAATTGCTTTCATAAGTTAATTACTACAACACACGTTGGCTTTGGTTTATTTGAAACCTAACAAATGTTCACACCAGCTGTGGAAGTGATTGAAGAAAATAAATGAATAAACCATTGGTTTACTTGTTTAAATTAAATCTGCTATCTCAAGCTGTCTTGACTCTTAATACATTAGAGAAGACACTTGGGAGGTGATGATCGTGTAATTCCAATTTTAATCACTATTCAGTCATACTTAGTTCAGTAATAAAGTTGTAAACCTTTGCATTTGTTTCTATCTTCTGCTCTCTGTAGTTAATTGAGTCATCATTGACTGATTTACTTTTATTGTGACAGAACTGATCCGTGCTTTTAAACAGTCAGACATATACCTGGTCTTTATACAGAAATACACAGGCCTGAGTCCACTTTTAACTGGATAATAAAGTTTATATTTAGAGAGATGATTAATATAGACAAACTAGAGGCCCAGTCCATGAAATTTGTGCTGGGTAGGGTCCCTAGGCCTGGCCTGGGATCAGGGCCAGTCAGGTTCCCTGCCTCCCTGCCTCCCCGCCTCCTCCTTCCTTCGTTCCCTCAGAGCCCCACCACTGCTGTTGATTGTCTGCCATGTTCCGCACTGCCCCCTGGTGGTCAGCACACATCATACTGAGCAATCAAACTCCTGGTCTCCCAGTCGAACTCCTGAAGGGACACTTTGCATATTAGTCTTTTGTATATATAGATGACATTTTTTTAATTAAGAGAACTCATCTTTTTTTTTTTTTTAAGTTTACTTTTTTTGTTACATCAGTTTGTTGCCCTAAATCTGCTATGTTAGCCAATATAGTGTGGTAATACATTACTACTAAAACATCATATATTAAAACATATTTTTCTTAAATACTATTTAAAACACTTTTGTTAAGAATCAGATTTCAGGGTGTCTGGTTAAAGATGGTGGATTGAATGTATGCATTTGTCTCTGATCCCTTTCTGAAATCCCAATAAAATGAGTATAAAGAGTTTTTTTTAAAAATCTAACTCACGAGGACACAGGAAATAAAAGAGAGAACGCAACAACAAACCTGGAAAACATATGGACAAGTGGTAACTGACTTAGCAGAACCTAGAAAGTTAAATCCTAAGTCAGCAGCTGGAAAAGCCAAAAAGCCTCCTGATTTATATAGGCACCAAAAGGCTCAGGACTGTGACACTGGCCACCTCTGGAAGTGGACATGAACGGGGCCAAGCCAGAAGGCTCCTTGGAAGCTTGTGAAAGAGTCAGTTACATCCCAGACCCTACCCCCCCACACACACACAACCACGTAATCGACCCTCCCATACCCTGGCAAAAAGGGGAGAGACTGCAAGCGAGAGCTTCCAGACTGCGGTCCATCCACACAGTTGAGAGAGAAACACTGGGCTGAACACAGGCAGGTAAAATGGAAGTTAAGATATGAGTATGCTGTCTCCACCCTGACTCCCAAATGACTGACAAAAAGGATTGAACTCCCAGGCACTACTCCCCAGCCACTGGAAGAGCCTTCTCGGGGGAATTTTCGCAGGATAAAAACAAAGATTTGACTCCACAGAAAAGGGGACAATGGAGCCCATCCCCATGGAAAGGTCCAGCCAGATCCCCCAATGCTAAACCCCACCCAGCTCCCAGTTCCCAGCTCCCAGGCAGCTTTTAGGCTCCTCACTGAGAATCTCAGCTGAGAATATGGATTGTATGGTGTGTGTTTTTTTAATTTTTTTGCAATTACAGTTTACATTCAATATTATTTTTGTATTAATTTCCAGTGTACAGTGAACACTGGGTAGAGTGTTCACCTTGGTCTTTCTAGTACCCACCTGGCACCATACATAGTTATTACAATATAGTTTATTATATGCCACATGCTATACTTTACATTCCCATAACTATTTTGTAGTTACGAATTTGTATTTTTTAATCTCTTCACCTGTTTTATCCATTCTCCCAACTGACCTCCCACCTGGCAACCCTTAGTCTGTCCTCTGCATCTATGAGTCTATTTCCGTTTTGTTTGTTCATTTACTTTGTTCTTTAGATCCCACATGTAAGTGAAATTGTGTGGTATTTGTCTTTCTCTGACTGACTTATTTCACTTAGCATAGTATCTCCGTCCATCCATGCTGTAGCAAATGGTAGGATTCCATTCTTTTTTATAGCTGAGTAATAGTCCATTTTATATAGGTACCATAGATTTTTTTATTCACTTGTCTATTGATGGGAATAGGGTTGCTTCCATATATTGGCTATTGTAAATACACTGCAATGAACATAGGGGTTCATATGTTCTTTTGAATTAGTATTTTGGGTTGCTTCAGATATATACCAGGGAGTGAAATAGAAACATTGAACATAAATTCTACCAAAAGTATGACCCAACTCTATAAGAAGAGTGAGAGATGGAGAGCTGGAGCACAGAAGGTGTGTGTGTGTGTGTGTGTGTGTGTGTGTGTGTGTTGAGGGTGGCAGGAAAATGAAGAGAAAGGGGGCTACATCCTTATCCTCCTAGGACAAGTCAATAAATTTAAGAGGATTTTTATAATTTTGCTTTTTAAAGTATTATTGCTTCAATTAACTCATTTTCCTGATGATTTATTTGTTAGCATTATCAGCTTTTCTGTACTTTATTTTATATTAAAGCTGCTTTTTAAAGTGCCTAGAAAATGTTTCTTGAAAATTCTCATGAATTAATGTATAACATTTTTCTTAACTAAGAATATAAGTCTGTCAATTGACTATGATTTATATGAAATGCAAATTACTTATATTACCTTAAAATAGGTTTGAGCATGAAAAAATAAATGCAGTGCCATTCTTGAGTAACAGTCCTCAGAAAAGTAACAAGAAAGGGAAAATATCTGCATTTTTAGAAACCAGTTATTTTGGAGTATGTTAAATGAAAATTGCCTTCAGATGCTTAGATTGGAAAGAATTCTGAACAGAGTATAGGCTGTTAATAATTTTAAGAATTTAAGTTAAAAATCTTAATTAGATTAGGATTTACCTTGAGTGGTATTATGAAAACTGTAAATGAGTGTCAAAGGGAGCTATGAGATTAACCTTTCCTATTCCATCTCTACATAAGTTAGTTTCTACCATCTGTTAAAGGATGATAGTTTTGCTTCTGGTCCAGGATTCTTACGGCCTGGGGGTAAAGTGGGTGGCAAGCAACTCCACCCTTATCCAGGGAGATTTGAACCTTGCCTCTGACTGCATTATGTTAGCTCAGTCTCTGCTGTAAGTACCAGTTAATGATCTCTGTCATCCATCATAAGTAAATAATTGTACTTGATTATTTCAAATTAGGTCTAATGAATTGACCAGTTGTTTTTCACTCCATAAGCCTAAGTCTTAAGAATTTTAAAATATAGCCCTAGCCTGTTTGGCTCAGTGGATAGAGTGTCAGCCTGTAGACTGAAGGGTCCTGGGTTCAATTTTCGTCAAGAACACATGCCCGGGTTGCAGGCTCCATGCCAGTGTGGGGCATGCAGAAGGTAGCTGATCAATGATTCTCTCTCATCGTTGATGTTTCTGTCTCTCCTTCCTTCTCCCTTCCTCTCTGAAATTAATAAAAGTATATTTAAAAAAGAATTTTAATATATATAACAATTAGGCATCAAATATACAATGTAAAAATCAGTTGCCTTCTCTTCAAATTACAAGCTATTACTTCCTTTCTTTAAGCTGATTGTATTGAGGTCATGCATCTTCTCCTAACAATAACAGTAACTGTAAAGGATTTTCAGTTTATTTTTCATTCATTACTATAAGCAAGTCATTGTTCTAATTTTTAGACAAGGTCCTTGATCTCATAGAATTTTTTCTTGAAAGAAATAATACAAACAATAAATAACTGAATATATAAATGTAATTAAACAAATAAATATATAATGTTTCCCATTAAAAGGGTAATCCCAGATATCCATAAATGCAATAAGGTATAAAACTGGGTGTTTTAGGAATAAAGGATGTCAGAAAACAAGGGGATCCTCCTTAAATTTTAAGTGTCTGGACTTCTCTGGGGAGGTAATGTTTGAAATGAAGATTAAATAACCACTGAGCAAAGATCTGGGGACAGAGTATTTCTGCAGAGCCAGTAGAAATGCCCTAAATAAGTTATAGCAACCTATGCAGGGAGGGGCAAAAGTAGGCATACAGTTGTGAGTACTTAAAAGACAGTTTATTTTTGTGTCATTGTTTATCAATTATTGTATTATTTACCATTGCAAACAACTGTAAACCTATTTTTGCCCCACCCTGTATATAGCAGTGATGGTGATGGTGATGGTGATGGTGATGGTGATGATGCTAATGATGATGACAAAGACAACAATGATATGAATGATATGGTGAGAATGATGATGATGATGGTAATTGTGATGATGATGATGATGATGATGATATGGTGATAGTGGGTGTGGTAACACAGTTCTTTTACAAATGAAACTCAAAAACTAAATACAATGCCCATGTTCACACAGTTGTAAATGATTTGGCCTCCAAACCAAAGTACTTAGTGACAATGAGATTTAAAAAGTGACCTGAATGTCCACTTTTTGCTGTCATATTAAAGGTGCTCTTAGAGAACTGGCATATCTTCACTGGAATCCCCTAACTTCAAGACTCCTTAAGTACTTCCTGAACTACAGGAACTTATCCTGTGCTGAAGGGCCCTATCTCCAGCTTGGTAACAGACTGCTCTTCATTTGTCTGGGTTCTCATCACCTGCATAGCAGCTATACTATTTCACTCCATAGCCAACAATGTCACCAACTCTGAAAATGTTTTAAGCATCTCACTTTCTACCTGTGCAGCACTTAATTAGGTATCTCCCAAAGCCACTAAATCTTCAGCCCATTAGAACTTCCTATCCATTACCACCCTCATGTGCTCACTTCCTTCTTTTGACTAGTGTAAATTCCATGTATTTTCACTATAATACTCCCTTGCAAACCCCTCTCTCAACAAAACTCCAACCTTGACTAAACCCAATTATTGGCCCTCTAATGTCCTGTGCAGAGAAACTAAATGGCATTTTAGAAAATCACAAGCCATGCTCACTGGTCCCTTTGAAGCCATAAACATTTCTCTCAAATGGTCATCATACCCCTGCTAAGTGTATTTCCCAACACTCAGGGACAGCTGCATCAAGCCTTCTCTCCTTTGCATGAGTACTTATTTCCTTTCTCTTTAAAATAAAAATGGATTTTATTTTTTTAATTTTGATTGAATTTATTAGCATGATATCCTATATAATAAAAGACTAATATGCAAATAGACCAAACAGCAGAACAACCAAACAACCGGTCGCTATGACGTGCGCTGACCACTAGGGGGCACAAGCAGAACATGGCAGATGTCGGCCATAGCCAGATGGTGGCACAGGTGAGCTGGGGTGCCAGACCAAGGCCAGTTGCTGTCATTGGGATGAGCCTCTGGTGGTTTCTGAAAATTCTTTGCTCTGGCACACCACGGTCCCACCCGGAGCTCACACCTGCTGCCGGCACTGGCAGCAAGTGCAAGTGGTGGCTCTGGCACCATCAGTGGGTGTGAGCAGTGACTGCCGCCCCCAATCACCCCTGGGAGCTTCTCCACATCCCCCTGCTCCTGAGGGGCAATCAGGGCAGCAGTTACCTCTTGCACCTGCTGCTGGCGCCAGCCCCACTCTCTCCGTGCTGTCAGTGGGTGTGAGTGTGGTGGCAGGAGTTGGGCAGCCATCAGACAGGGGACTGGAGGTCAACAATGGGAGGGGCTGGGCAGTGGCACAGAGGATGGGCCAAGACCCACCCCTGTGCCCACCTCAGCCTCATGGTCCACAGTTCCTTTCAAGCTGCACAAATTCATGCACTGGGCCCCTAGTTTACAATAATAAAAGCGTAATATGCTAATTAAACCAGACAGCTGGGCTTCATTCCAAATGTCCTTCTGGATGAAGCCACCACAGCAGGGGCTGAGGCAGTGGCAGTTAGGGATGATCAGGCAGGCAAGTGAGCAGTTAGGAGCATCAGGCAGGCAGGCAGAATGGTTAGAGGTGATCAGGCAGGCGAGTGGTTAGGGGCAGTCAGGCAGGCATGCAAGCGAGTTGTTAAGGGCAATCAGGCAGGCAGGCAGAGTGGTTAGGGGCAATCAGGCAGGCAGGCGAGTGGTTAGGGGTGATCAGGCAGGCAGGCGAGTGGTTAGGGGCGACGAGGCAGGCAGGCAGAATGGTTAGGGCCAATCAGGAAGTCAGGCAAGCAGTTAGGAGCCAGTGGTCCCAGATTGTGAGAGGGATGTCTAACTGCCGGTTTAGTCCCGATCCCGCTGTGGACATCCCCCGAGGGGTCCCAGATTGCGAGAGGGTGCAGGTTGGGCAAAGGACCCCCACCCCACATGCACAAATTTCATGCACCAGGCCTCTAGTTGGTTAATAAAATATATAGGTTTTATGTGTACAATTCTATAATACATTATCTGTATATTATATTGTGTGTTGACCACCCAAAGTCAAGTCTCTCTGCATCATTCTTATTGGCATTTAACATGATTAATGTTTCCTGTTAAAAAACAAACAAACAAAAAAACACCTTAGATCTCAAATCCCTATCCAACTGTTGCTGACTTCTCTGTTCCTCTTTACAGCAAAACTTCTCAAAGGAGTGGTCTGTACTTGCCATCTCCACTTTGTTAGCCTCCCATTCACTCTAATTAATTCCTGTTGAGCTTCCATCTCTGCTTTGCCCAATTCAATGGCATCGTCTCTGTCCTCCTCTCACTCTGCCTCACCGCAGTATTCCATGCAGATGACCAGCCTCCATCTAGAAATTTTTCTCTCTTCATTCTGAGTCTCCACACTCTCCTGGTTTTCCCCTCTCTCCTGGAAGATCCATTCTCCACCTCTTTAATGGCTTCTCTTCCCTAACCTACTTCTATACTTGGGATTGTCCCGGGACTCAGCACTGGACATTCTTTATTTTCAGATTTCCCCTTAATGACAGGTCTTCAAATCTCATTTTTGTGCTCCTCTTTTATATGCTGCCCTGAACTCCAGTCTTCCATAACTAGAAGGCTCCTTGGCATTTCTACTGATTTGTCTCAGTAACTGGCACTCTCCACTCAGTTGTTGATAATGACTATAAGCCTTCTTGATTTTATTCCCATATCTTGCTCCACTTCTAGTCCATCAGCAAATCCTGTCCATCCTACTTCTAAAATATTTCCAATCTGTCCATTTCTCTTACTGTGTTACTTGTCCCTTCCCCTTGTCACCATCACAAGCTCCCTTTTTTTTTTGGCCTGGGTTACTGCAATAGTTTACTAACTATTCCCCTGCTTCCACCGTTCCCCCTATAACCCAATATACAAACAGCAGCCAAAATAACCTATAAAAGTATAAATCAGATTCTGACTCTGTTTTGCTTAAAATCCTCTTGACTTTCTGTTGCCCTTAAAATAAAATCCCAACTCCTTATCATGGCGTGCAAGAAAATGCATGATCTGGTCCTAACTTTTTCTTCACATTTCTCTACAAAGTTTTTTCTCCCTCACTCATTTCCAGCCATTTGGTCTTTCTATTTCTTAAATACACTAAGTTTGTTTCTGACTAAGGGTCTTCATATTTGCTGATCACTCCACATGGAATACACCTGCATGTCTTGCTTTTCTTTTTTTCTTCAGGTTATCAACTCAAATGCTCTTCATTGCCAAAGATCTCCCTGACCATCTTATGTAAAGTAGCCTGCCTGGTCACTCTATCCTATTGCCCTTTTTCATTTTCTTCATTGTAGATTTGACTATCAGAAATTCTCACTCACTTACTGATTTTCTTGAGCATGATTTGCCTCCCTACTAGAATGTAAGCTCCATGAGGACAGAGAGCTTATCAGACTTATTCTGACTTTAGTCCCACAGCACAGAACAAGCCTGGTTCATAGCTGACAGTCAAAAAATAGTTATTATAAAATTAATGAATTAATTAAAAATTTGACATTTCAACTTTAACCTTAAATTTAACCTTAATTACATGATGGTTTTTTCTAAAGGAGGGAAAATGGCATAAAATTAGATATTGTATTAAAATGAGTCACATGCAAAGTTTGAACTGATAAATTTATCATTTTTCCAACCTCTTACAACTGATTTCAACCATGACAAATATTACATTTCAATTATTTTTATAAGTATATAAGATTTATTTTATATTTCAGTCATATACATATATGGTCTTTAAAATTGATAAAGCTACTTAACTCATTAAAATATATATTCTCTAGCAAATTCTTGGCTTTTGTCAAACCTCCTCTTGCCTCTCTCTTCCTCAATTTAAATTCCCACACATTGTTTAATCTCTCTAAATCTTAAATACTCTGACTCCACCTTAACATTGCCATCCTACAAATGTGTTCCTGTGTTTGTGTGTCTCTGTAATTGCTCCAGATTTTCAATTGTGCATTGTGCATAATTAGGATAGAGATATAGCTATAACTAACTGGGGCTTTAAGAGTCCCCAGAGAGCTGAGAGAACACACAAAATAAGCTAACTCATAAAAGTAGCTATTCACATTGATAAATTATACATGTAACCTGGGATTTTAAAGAAGTAAAATTTCATTGCAGTAATTTATAATAATGCTCCATTAAAAGGAATTCTAGCTTTAGGTGCCCAGAACACTCACCATCTCCTCACTTTTTTATTTAAGGGCAAAAGGACTTGAAGGTCCTGTGTGGTATTCTGTAAACCCAGGCCAAATCCAGCTGCCACCTGAAGGCCAAGTCACTTTGGGCAAAGAACTATGTCATCCTTTCCTTGAACCAGCAAGAATCTGTGCCAAGGTATAGGAATCTATGCCATAGGCATGCACATAACAAGCAAAATTATGCTTGTTTCCACCACAGAATCACACATCTGCAAAATATAGCACACATGAAAATTGATATAATTTTGTTCAAGTTAAAGTACATTTTAAAGAAAAGTAATTTTCTTTCCTTTGTACACCTTTTAATATTCTTTCCCATAGCACTTCGGTTATATCAAAAGCATACCTCCTTGCCCAAAATGAAGAGTAAAGTTATATTACCAGCCATACAAAGAGGACCTCATGGTGGCTGCAAGGTCTTGAATTAGCCAAATAACAGGAGCAATGTGTGTTTTTAGAAACCCTAAATAAATTCTTCAGTTCCTGTTATTTTGCATTTGTAAACTTCATATTAAAGTAAAAGTATTTTTTATTGTACCACATAAATTAGGGGTAAAGATAGGGGGAGTTTTTATTGCACACTCTATATGAAATTCTGAATATGTTTAGGTAGACTATAGTTTTCTCAAAATCCTTTATTTGACCATGGTGGCATGGCATGAATGCTGGCAGTATAGTCAAAAGGCACAGCTTTGCCATTTGCAGTTGGGTGGTTTGAACTCATCATTCATCCTCTCTAGGTCTATTTTTTTCATCTTTCCCTGACCACCTCACAAGTTCTGATGAAGTATGATTCTGTATTAAAGTACTTTGTACACAAACAAAAAGTCAAATTTTGTTAGCAGAAAGTGCTTGCCCCTAGTGCCCAACTAATTAATTAATTAAAACATTGCACAAACTTTTATGAGTGCCTACTAGATGCCCAACATTTCCCAAGGCATTTGGTTTCTATGAATAGGGCAAAAAAAAGTAGATTAGTGGTTGCCTAGGACCGGAGGTGGGAATGGGGTGAAGGCAAATGAGCATGAAGTTTCTGTTTGAGGTGATAGAAATGATCTAAAACAAGATTGCAATGATGATTCCACAATTCTGTAAATTTACTAATAATCATGGAAATGTACATTTAAAAGAGGTGAATTTTAAGGTTTGCATATTATAGTTCAATAAAGCTTGTTTTAATAAAGAAGGCATAGTCTCTACTCTCAAGAAGCTTATAGTCTAATGGGGAAAAACTGACACATAAACAAAAAAATGCTACAATATGCTGGAGAAATATGGATGCTGTTGACCTACAGTTGTATATAGTTGAAAGTTCAAATTATTTTTGTATTTTTAAAAAAACACATTAACATAATGCTAATTCCATAGCAAAACTGTTTCAAACCTAAAACTGATTTCACACTCTATGAGAGACATACGACATCTAAAATTAAAAAAACAACAACAACTCATTAACCCTTATGCTGAACTTGCCATGTATGAGACTTTAGTTTAGGAAATATGGCCACCCTGGCTGGTGGGGCTCAGTTGGTTGGGCATCATTCTGTGCATGAAGGGTTGCTGACATACCCCGATTGTGGGCTTGATCCCCACTATAGCTTGGAGCTCTGCTTCCACACAGAAGGAATGAGTCTTCTATTTCAATCCATGCTTCCTATCTCCAGAGACACTTTTCTGCCTTAGGGCAATACAAAGGACTTCCTTGCTCTAGGTTTGAAGTTGGATCCCAATTCTTCCAAGTTTCCCTGTATTTATAGTGATTGTCCCAGTTTAAATCCTAACCCCCCCACACTCCTTTTCAACTTACAGACAAGTCCTCCTTGGAAATACATCTCTCCACACAGTATCTGCCTCCCTAAAAATATACTAGACATTACCTTATTCCAGCTTGATCTGTACACCTCAGATGAGAGTAGCCCCCACACACACACATGCTCATCGATTAATTTATGTACTTTTTTCATTCACTCAACAAATATTTATCAAAACATTATTTATTTAAGGTTGATCCAAATCTATAAAATCAGATAGTATCTCTGGTACTAAATCACATAAACCTACATGGACATCTCTCAATAGAGACCTTGTGTTTGGCCCCTGACAACACTGTAAACATGTGTTCTCATAGCAGAAAAAGGTCGGGACTTCCTTTTATTCACCTCTGTGGAAGCTGAATAAGATGTGAAAATGATTTAAAAGATCAATAGCAACTATCATTTACTTACTGGATTTCTCAATTTTGTAGCTAAATGTGAGGCAGCACATGAAAAATATTCATTTCTAGTGTCTTTCTCTCTGAGTCATTTTAAGATTTGAAAGCAATACCCATTCTTCTTAAACTATCTCTCTGGACCTTAGTTTTTCTATTATAAAATAAAGGGGGTGGCTTTATGACCTCCAAGTCCTCTTTAAACTTAAATAGTCTTTGAGACTCTGAGTCATACCCAAGATTTAGCCCTTAGCTCCACAGCAAGAAGTAGAGTTTGAACAAGAACCAAAAGCTAGGCTTAATGATTTGATTGCATGCACCAGAAGACACATTCCTTCAAGCTGATTATTTATGCAATATTATTGGGATGGCTATCGTTTCCATCAAATGATTAAAATTTCATCAGGAAAAATCTTTTGCCCAGCTCTGTTTGTTTTCATGAGTAGAACGGCTGTCACCTATCTGGCCTAATTTTTGTCTGACTGAAAAGTGTGTTCTCATATCCCTCTTCCCGCCATTGGGGCTGCAGTGCTCATGTCCAACCACTGGTGGTGGGGCCTTGGGCCACTCTGTGACTCTGTGATGCTACCAGCTTTCAGTCACACTCCCAGATGACAGCAGAGATGCCATTGGTGTGTGTATTCAAGTGAATCACTTCGGTCAGAAAAACAAAGACTATTCAGTGGTTCTCAACCTTTCTAATGCCGCGACCCTTTTATATAGTTCCTCATGTTGTGGTGACCCCCAACCATAAAATTATTTTCGTTGCTACTTCATAACTGTAATTTTGCTACTGTTATGAATCGTAATGTAAATATCTGTGTTTTCCGATGGTCTTAGGCGACCCTGCTAGCGGTTCTCAACCTGTGGGTCGTGACCCACAGGTGGAAAACTGCTGCTGTGGAGCCTAAGACCATCAGGTTTCAAGGATTGAGTAAGGTAGTATATGTAAAGTATTTAGAAAAGTACTTAGTACATGATGAATACTCTGTGTTAATTGTCTGTCTGCCATTCCTCCAAGTGGAAAAAAATTAAAATTGAACCACAAAAAAAAGAACATTTAGATTGGCAAAAACAATATGATATAACATGAAGGGTACTGGCATTGGGTGGAGTCTTATGGAACACAATCCGAAAATCCTTGTTCTGTAAGGTTGGCAGAAATCCAAAATGAGACATTTATAAAATGCCTAGACTAAGTAAGATAGGTCTCCATAAGTATTAGTTCCCTTTCCCTACCTGGTATCTTTAATTTTATTTCCTTTACTTTCTCTTGTTTTCTCCCCTCCTCTTAATCCTTCTCCATATTCTTCTTCTATATATATATCTGTCTATTTCTTCTTCTCCTTCTTCTTCTTCTTCTTCTCCTTCTTCTTCTTCTTCTTCTTCTTCTTCTTCTTCTTCTTCTTCTTCTTCTTCTTCTTCTTCTTCTTCTCCTTCTTCTCCTTCTTCTTCTTCTTCTTCTTCTTCTTCTTCTTCTTCTTCTTCTTCTTCTTCTTCTTCTTCTTCTTCTTCTTCTTCTTCTTCTCTCTCTCTCTCTCTCTCTCTCTCTCTCTCTCTCTCTCTCTCTCTCTCTCTCTCATTTCCTCTTTCAACTAATGATCAATGATCACTGGTTTCCTCCCCCATGTCCGGCACTCTGGGGACTCTGAGGATACGATTGGGGAGCAGGTCAACATGGTTCTGACTCTCGTATAATCTAATGGTAGGAAAGATTACCTCACTAATGAAGGCATAATTACAACTTTAGGTAAGTGTCCTGAGCCAACAGAGCACTTTTATAGGACATATTAGAAGCCCCTGACCTGTGAGAGACTGATGGGAGCATTTGCTAAATCTGAAGGCTGTAATGGAGTTTACCAAGCCCAAAGGAGGGGATGACCTTCTCTGTGGAAACAGTCACTCATACAGAGACCTGTGGCCAGTGCAGGCATTTTAAGAATGAGACTGAAACTTGGAGAGAGATGCCATAATGGTGCCAAGGCAAAAGAGTGATACACTGGGGAGAATATTACAGTAGCAAGCAAAGAATGCTTTGCCTGACAGATAACCAAACAGTATCTTGTGATTTATTTCTAAATAAGAATTTCTTTTGCATTTATAGGATCATGTGTTTCAAACATATGTAGTTTATTTATGGGTTGACCTGGAGTATTCAAATTAAACCTATGTTCCTTGTTCTACATAAATTTGTTTTACTATAATTGTTGACAATTACCCCAATACGTAACCAAATACCCATCAAAGATTTTGTGATTACTCTATAAAAATTGAGAAGTAGAGTCATTCTTGACACCTCAGCTTTGTAGCTGTCATGTAGGCATCCAGAATAAGCTCAAAAATAATTTTTACCCATAAAAATTTAAGAGATTGACAGATAAAAGCATTAAAGAACTAACCCAGTTGCAAAGATTCTACTTTCACTACACTAATTGCTTTCTAACTTTTCAGAATATTTGAGAAAAATTTGAATATAGAATTAAAGCTTCAAAAGTATAACTGAATTTTCCAAGTAGAAAGAAATACCGGTTTTGTTAAATCAATTTTTCCTTGAATGTTCACTGTGGTGCTGTAGGGACTCTAGGGTGATATGGAAAGACTGCAGTAGAGGCAGTGACTGGAGCTAAAATAACTGGTTAAATTAGCCAAAAGGTTAATCACTTCAGCCTTGGCCTGTATCTATGCATCTCAACCTATTTGGCTGATTTCAGGAAGGAAAATTATTGTAATTTTTAATGGGAAATAACCTGTTAGAAGTTTCAGTCTCTCACTTTACAAGTAGTGTACTTTACATACTCAGCCAGTTTTCACACGCTGTTTCAACTTACTGTTAAACTACTCTGAGGGGAGATGTGGAAATTAGATAATTTTTTTATTCATTTCATGGTCATGCCATCAATGCAACTAAAGATGCAATTCAACATTTAAATAAACACAGTTTCTCCTCATTCACTATTAAGTGTAGTCAGCATAGTTATTGTCCCACATTATTTTTTTTCATTAAAGATGTGGCTCAACTGTTGTCCAAAAACACTGATCTCTTATGCAGTCACTGAAGGATAACCTCACCCTTCCTTATGCAGCATGCAGTCTGCATGGCTACGACCTGCACTACAGTTATTGATGAGCCTTCGCCTCAGAGGGGAATCAAACATTAGGAATTTGTTCGTATTAAATGCACTGAGATGAGGTTTATTTTTAATTACTAACAATTTTTGAAGACTAAATTACAGAAAATAACCATCATTTTCTAGTGTATTAGCTCTTTAAATTAATCAGGCAACTGGGTTAATAATAGCACATTTTATTAATCATCTACAAAAATACCTGTACTTGTTCATAAGAAATCTTCAAAATGATGTTCTAGGCAAGAAGTGTTAAATTATTATTTTATGGAATAAACTCTGGGAGCAGTTTATTACTAAGAACTACATTTTCAGTACATTCGTTTGGGGAGATATGGTGGTGTAGAGGTTAAGAGCATAAGCTCTAGAACTAGACTACCTAGATTCCAAACTTATTTTCAATACCGACTAGCTGTGTGATCTTGAGCAAGGTATTTCTCTGTGCCTCACTTTTCTCATCTGTGAAATGGGAATGATAATAATACACAATAATTACTAACACTTACATAGCCCTCTACTATGTACCAGGCAGGCACTATTCTAAGAGAGAAGGTGGGAGAGAGGGAGAGAGAGAGGGAAAGGGAAGGGGAGAAAAAGAGAGAGAATAGATGTTACATGACTGGTACTATTCTCAAATCAATTATACATTTAGTCTTCATACAACCATATGAGGCAGGCACTATTTTCCCCTCTTCACAGATAAGGAAACTGAGAAGTAAAACAACTTGCACAGAAGCAGCTAACTGCCAAAGTCTAAATTTGGACCCACGGTGTCTAACCCCCAAGTTTCTCCTCAGTCACTACCCTATAGTGCTCAATGCACAAGTCAAGATGAGGATATTAAATGAGATTCTATACATAAAGCACTTAGACCACTGTGCGGTTCTAGTAATATTCAATGAGCAGTAGTTATTGTTACTGGCTCATAAATGTTATAAATCATGTTTTGTTATATGGTGTCTCTGTTATTGCAATAAATAACATTTCACTAAAATTTTCTTTTCTACACCATATTTAGCTATGTTTTGTGGGATTTAATAAGGCTATCTTGGGGTTAGCATACACTAAAGCCATCACACATTTTTGTTTCCATAATTTTACACACCAGAGTGTGAAAAAGGTCAATTTTTAAAAATCATTCATTCTTTTTTTTCTACAAATACTTACTTGTAGAATAAGGCACCTACTAACTGCCTGGCATTATTCCAGGAACTATTATAGGACATTCAACTGAGAACCAGAAAGACCAGGTCCTGGATGTCACAGAGCTTACCTCCTAATAAATCCTTGGGCCATTGACTCAATTCCAGCTTGAGCCTTTAATCCTGGGAAACAGTGCCACGACTAAAATGAAATCTTCCATTGTTACACACTTGTGACATTAGCAGGATGATGCGTTACACAGGCCACAGTCCTCTGTGTCGCCAGCTTTCCCCCACACACTTAAGAAAAGGCATTTCAGGATTTCTGAGAACTGCTTCCATTAATGCAGCCCATAGGGAAGGAATGTGCTGGCCATGTTTTTCTCCACTGGCACACGAGTGGGTGTCTCCAAGTCCATTCTCCTCGTTGCTGCATGGAGAAAGCCATCCGAGTTCCAAAATAGAAGCTGAGGATTTTAAATTCCTGAGGGCAGACTTTGACCGTTTATTTTATTCCCTTAGGCCATTTTCTCCTGCAGGTATTCCTTTTTAATTTTTTTCATATTCTGCTACCATCAATATCATGCAAAGTGATTAATTATATCAGTGAAGGCTTTTCATATCAGATTATGTCCTTTGATATACAAGGAAAAACAACTCATTATTGTAACATTATTATTCAAGACACTTTTTCCGTCGTTTTGTTATTTGAGGGGAAATTAGTGGGCTCATAAAAAATATAATCTCCTAAAAATTTAAGAGAGCATGAGTGTTTCTTTTATTCTGCAGTTTGGGTGATCTATTCTTAAGAAATGGGGAGAAAGGAAACTTACATAAATTGACTACCCAAAAATTTAGCATGCATAATCTCACTTAATTATCACAACAACTATGGAAGTAAGTGCATTTAACCACATGAAAACAGAAATTCAAGAAAGCCATATATCTGCTCCAAGTTCACAGAGGAAGCAGAGCCAGGACTAAGCAGCTGTGTAGTATGGTATAGTCCATGGCAGCATAGTATATTACTTGGACAGAGATCATGCAGATAATTATGAAACCACTGCAGTTCAAAGAGAAAGCAGTTCTGAACTGTCTTTTATAGACTATATTGTTATATATATATCACATTAATATTTATATGAAGAACCATCTCTATATGCTTTCATATAATTTATCAAAAATTGTTGAATTGATAGCCATCCACAATAATTATAAATCAATTACATTTTTCAGGTGCTGCATTTTTAACAAATTACTTGATGATCCTTTAAAAGGAATAAAACTTACGTAATTGGCATAGATGTAATTAACACCTTTTCCATTCTTTTTATTATATACCTTTGAAAGTCGTCATCATCATCATCAAATAATATTACACACTGTAACTCCTAGATCAGGGTTTGGACTGGAAAACTTAACTGAGATATAAGGAAAGCAAGACATTACTTATTTAATAGGTCATGAGCCATTTTAACTACAACAGAAATGTTATGTAGTGGTTTGGAAAATCTTTGTACCCTTTTGTAAGAAGAGTGGAATCAAATAAAAAGCCTACAGATAGCCCTGGGCAGGGGGTCGGGGGGGGGGGGGTGAGGAGGCAGGGGTGAGGGCTCAGTTAGTTGGAGCATCATCCTGTATACCAAAAAGTTGGGAGTTTGATTCTGGTCAGAGCATATACCTAGATTTTGATCCCTGGTCGGGATGTGTATGGGAGGCAACTAATCGATGTTTTTCTCTCACATCAATGTCTCTCTCTGTCTCTGTCTCTGTCTCTCTCTGTCTCCCCATTTTCTCAATTAAAAAAAAAAAAAAACACCCTAAGGGATTTTTTTAAAAAGCCTACAGATATTTTGTATGACTTTGAATTTAACTGTTCCTTCTAAGAAATAAAGCACATTTGTTTCTTCCTCACTAAACATCTATTAAATCTAATTGAGAAAGAGAAAAGGAAATAAATACAAACTTGCTCACTGAAAAAGTGCTTGATCTTGCTGTTAATTATATTTTAATTGCAGAACAACTTGCATACAGAAATCTCAAAGTATTAAAACTATATTTGTCTCGTTTACAACATGGAAGGGAGAAGATTCCTTTCTCTCATTTTCTCCACTGGAAAATGAAGCGTGGCAGGTGATGGGCCCAGAGTGCAGGCTGAGCAGCACCGCCTACCCAGTCCCCAGACTGGGAGGGAGCCTGGCTCTCCAGCTGGTCAGAGCTTCACAGCTCTTCAGAGTCCTAGGTTATGCATTTTTAGTTTTCCATCAATGATTATTTTAACTCTATCCCGAGATGACTAATATCCACAATAGCCTTTGAAGCTCAATATTAACTGCAACTGTATTAGTGAGCTGCCAGGGCCTGTACATGGGCTCTCCTGGATCATCCTATATAGTAAAGAGCTAATATGCTAATTAGACCAGACAGTGGAATGACCAGTGGGTGGGGCCACAGGGCCACGAGATAGCCGGGCCATCAGGGCTGACCCTTGCACAAATTTCATGCATTGGGCCTCTAGTAATTAATGATGATGATGTTCAGAGAGAAAAAAGTAAAATTTTGTTCTAACATAGAAACTAAAAAATATACTCCACTTGACATGCTGTTCCTCCTGAGCTTTGCATATGAAATAGGCATTGTTTCATACTGCAAATTTGAGGTCAGGTGATTTTTAATTACTCTTGTGACCCTAAGACAGGAAGGAAAGCTTGAAGCCTCTAATGTCGTTATCATCAGAAAATAATATGTATTACAGAAGAAGAGCAAGGTTTGGACTGGTAAATATAACTGAGATTCGAAACTTCTTGCATACTTAGTAGGTCATGAGCCTGTTATGTACTGGTCTGGGTTACCTAAAGGCCAGTGGAGTATCTCCAATGAAACACCAATGGAAGCATTAAAGGTTCCTCATGCTTAGTATAAAATTTAATATCTATAATTGCACCACATCTCCAGAAGCAGTACCCACTTATCTTTCTATACTTCAAAAAACAAAAAGTGTGATTTATCCTTAAAGAGACCCCATAGCACATGTCACTATTAGTCTATTGATCTATCTATAATGACCACATTTACTCTGTCAAATATTAAATAATGAGATGTATTATTGCTAACACAGAGGACAGATCTCCCTGGGAAGTTATACAGATGTTACGTGGAGATAGCTTATAGTTAAATTTGTTTTACAATTTAATGCTTTAATTAGAACCTTGACTTCCACACAATTTAGATACAGTAAACATTTTTTTTAATTTTCAGGGAAGTCCTTGGAGTCCAATTATACAATGATATTAAAAGGAACCAACATGCTGGGGTTTTCCCTGAATACCAAAAAATCAATTAATGTAGCACCCCATCAGTTTAAAAAGCAATTATCATATTTCCCCATCACAGGATCAAATTTCATGGTGGTCAGATACTTAACTTTAAAATAATTGCTAGACTGAACTTGATGAACAATACCACAAATTTGAAGGAAATTTGTTAACATGCCTTCAGGTCATTCTTACAAGATAAAAAGAAAAAAAGATTGACTTCACAAATGGCCAAGACCTTTCTAACTCAGCTAGTCTATAAATTCAGTTGACGTATTGTAACCACACTTCACAGTTAAGAATCATGAGAAGTTGTTCTGAATCTTCTGGCTGGCTCCATATACAGACTGAGCAAGTATCTTCTGTGACATATACACAGTGTTTTATTAGGTTTTGGCTTCCTTTCTCCCATGGAAGGGATAATTCCTTTTTTTCTTTTCTTTTTCGTGGATTTATGGTCATTACCCATTTTTCCTCTGAAAGTATGTGTTCTGAGAAAAGAGAAAGTAGAGATTGACTATCTTTTTACCTTTGACAATCAGTAAGGTTGCCAGTTATCTTAAAGTTAAACTGCCCCAAAGAAAAGCGATGCATGTTTCTATATTTATAAAAATATTTCCGTAAGTTATTGTCTGTACTTTAGTATTTAGGTTACTTGTCATACTACTAGATTAACACATACCTACAGTTTATTTTGGTCTTCTTTAAATAGATTCATGAAAGTACTTGAGTTTTATCAAGAGATCATGAAGATTTTATGCAATTACTTTAATAACTCAATGTTAACAACATTATCTTCTTGAAATTCCATGGGAGAGGATGATAGATCCCCAAACCAAATCAAGTTTTAAATAGCAAACAAACACATTTAAACAATCTCATTAAAATCTCTACTCCCCTTACTACTTTTTTAAACTATTTTTTCACTCTCTTCTGGTTAGCATTGTTATTAAATCAAAATTGCTCCTTGATTGGCAGTATTCATATTTACTTACATTGATTCAGGAAAAGGAGAAAGGAACACTTTTATTGTTAACTCATTAAAAGTAGCCCAGCTTGTTGCTCAGTGGTTAAGCATTGACCTATGAACCAGAAGGTTATGGTTTGATTCCCAGTCAGGGCACATGCTTGGGTTGCGGGCTTGATCCCCAGTGCTGGGTGTGCAGGATGCAGCCAATCAATGATTCTCTCTCATCATTGATATTTCTATCTCTCTCTCCCTCTCCCGTCCTCTCTGAAATCAATAAAAATATATTTTTTCAAAAATATTTGTTAATAAAATTAAATTAAAGTGAAACACAGACACAAGTTATTGGCCATCTCAAATGGTTGGAAAGTTGAGCCCTGACTTGCATTTAATATTAAATCTCTATAATATGATACAAATCATCTGCCTGTACTATCTCATAGACAATATGAATAGTGAAAGTATTGTTTCCTCTCTTGAAGCTATTGTGGCACTTATTTTTCATGGCCTGGAATCCAAGGGTGCAGGATAGAATTACATGTGGCAAATAGCATTGCCAGCCATGTAAAGTGGAGCAGGACACTTGGATCCACCATGTTGGAACAGAGCCTCCTGAGTGAAGTGATGGGCAAGGACAGCTGTAAATACCCTGTACTTTTATATCTCTCCTGTTTCTTTAGAATTGATTATGAAACATCAACACAAGTCAGTGAGATTTTCCTGAGTTTATATGCTATATGCATAGTATACTGTCAATATTACAAACTATACAGAAAAATTTTAATTACATTGGTATAACTTTAAAAGTATTTATATTATACTCATTTTTACATATATTTCAAGTTAATATTTTATCATATTTAATTTTGGCCTCTGTGCTGAATGGAATGTGAATTGGATATTTCTGCAATGACTAATAAATCAATCTTTTCAAAACTTATAATAAGGGTAAGTCTAGCTGTTACTCTCACTGAAGTTACACTGGAAAGTAAGAGTAAGATTTGCTTCACCCTCCCCTAATAAACTAAATTCATTTTGAAAAATGATTATTAACTTAATCCCATATTTAATCATGAGGGAAGAACAGACTTCTTTTTGTTCAAAATGATCTACTCTCTCAAGTGTTTTTTTTATTCAAAACTGTCTTGAATAATCTCTTTATTCAAAACTTTCTACCTTTGTTAAATTCCCAGAGGAAACATTTTAAAAAATGCTTTTGTTCTTTCGGAAACAGAATTAGTATTAAAAAAAATCACAAAAATGTCTTTTGAATATTTTTTTCAACAACTATCCAGATAAGCCAAATCACTAAAAATCAAGAATAGCTAAGAAAAACTAAAAATTGTGCTCTCAAGGGTCACTAGAAATTTGAATCTCTTATTGTGTGTTGTAAAAGTCTGTCTTGAGAATTGTTTGTATTAAGAACTGGTAGAGTACCCACTATCACTTTTTTATGGCATATCACCAGTAGCCACGTTGGTAAACAAACTGATTAAAAGATTATCTGTCACCAGGCCCATGTGGCTAATATTTGAGCACAGACCTGAACCAGGAGGTCATGGTTCCATTCCCAGCCAGGGCACATGCCCAAGTTTCAGGCTGGATCCCTAGTAGAGGGCATGCAGGAGGCAATTATTCTCTCTCACCATTGATGAGAGAATCAATTATTCTCTCTCACCATTGATGTTTCTATCTCTTGCTCCCTCTCCTTTCTTCTATGAAATAAATAAAAATAAAAGATTATCTGTCATCCAGAATTTCATCATCCTTTATACTGATTCACTTGCTTAGAGTCAGGACACAGTTTAGTGTCACCGAATGGAGTTGATGAGGCTAACACTTCACAAGAAAGAAACTAAAATTGTCCAAAATTCAAGCAGAAAATTCTCACTGACTATTGCCAACCTGTGTGAAGCACGAAAGAAAAGCCCAACTGGTTGGTAATACTCTAACTGTATGGTCCCCACTCATGAGTCACAGGAACCACCGAGCCTCTCTCAGCTGTCTCACTGCCTCATTCAGGTGGGTGAGCCAGCTGCTGCACCCTGTATTCACCTGGTCATGGCATGACTAAGACTCGCCTGCCAGCTGCAGTGATGACCCCAGTGATGACCCCACGGATGTGGGCATTTGGGCCACAGCTGAGTATGTGTTAGAGAGGTTGAATGCCAAGGGCTGGAGTAGTAGAACTATCACAGTCTGGTATGGTTCATCTTGAATACAAAGGATATGCTTTCATAACTTAAAAGAAGACCATACCAGGGAAGGGGAAATCCAAATATTAACTCTTTTTGCCTATGAGGATGTCATAAGGATTAATCATCCAAATGTAACTTTCTGTGCTATACAAAAGGTTGTGTGAAATGCAGCTCCTATTAATGATTAGATTAGATATCTGGTTCCAAGACCTTAAAACAATTCTTCTCTAGCCTTTCCTATTACTGTTTCTTAGATCTGAAAATGTTTCTCTGAAAACTTTGAG
Source organism: Corynorhinus townsendii (assembly GCA_026230045.1). Taxonomy (NCBI): domain Eukaryota; kingdom Metazoa; phylum Chordata; class Mammalia; order Chiroptera; family Vespertilionidae; genus Corynorhinus; species Corynorhinus townsendii. The sequence continues at coordinate 66,509,179 of JAPDVU010000004.1, read as the reverse complement.
CCTGATTTCCAGTTCCCTCTGCTGCTTCCCAAATCCAGGAAAAAAATGTTGAAAATTTGAGTATTTTCACATGCGAGAGAGCATGAAGTAAAAGTTTGAACATGAAGTAAAAGTGGGTATATTTAGTATATTCTCTCCATGATTTAAATTTTCAAATCTCTCCTTTGTCTCAGAACCTCTTTTCCTAGAAATTATCCTTGCTTAATGTATCCCTTAGTTTGCTAGTACAGAAACCTATGCCTTCCTCTAACATATATAACCTGGCAGTAATCATGAAAATACCATATATAGCTTTGCTCACTTTTTATTTGGTGGTAGTATTTTAATGTTTTCCTAATCCACAACCATTTCTCATAGAACACGCCCAGAGAACAAATAGAGATGAGGATTATATAACTAGAACAAAAGGCAAAATATAGTTCCTAATACATGACAAAGATTATTTCACTCCTGAAGAGCATAGAAGAAATGTACTTTGAATTTCACATTCTATCTAAATACATTAAATTAAAAGAGAAATAAAGTAACTTCATGAAACAGTAGTTAACATTTCACCAAATAAAATGGTTGTCATGTCTCTGAAATTAAGTAGTTTGGCTTGTGTAACTGTGGTTAGATACGAAAGGATAGTATTTGTGCCTGACAGCTGAGGTCATTACTTAAGAACAATTTGTCCCTGTGGAAAAAAAAAATGGCCATTGTAAGTTTGCCAAGTTGAAGTAAATTAGAAGGGTGGGTGGTGAAATGGAAGCTAAAAGGAAGGATTCACTGAGATTAGTAAAGTACTGTCAAATGAGGATAGTTGCTGTGTCACATAAAGAAGGCAACGTCAAAGTTTGACTTCAAAGAAAACATTCCAAGAAAGCACACATGTTCATATATACACAGACACACAAAGCAAACACAAGTACTCTCTCTTTTACTTATGCCAGCAACTTCACTATTTATTTGGTCCAGGAGTTTTCCTTTCCAAGATATCTCATCATTTGCATCATTGAAAAGAAATTTCATTAGACATAATGCTAGATCCATTTTAAGACCTAGCATTGTAGCCCATGCCCTTGTGGCTCACTTGGTTGGGGGTGGTCCCATGCACCAAAAGGTTGCTGGTTAGATTCATGGTCGGGGTACATACTGGGGTTGTGGGCTCAATTCTTCATAGGGGTTTGCAAGAAGCAGCTGATTGATCTTTTGCTCTCACAACAATGTTTCTCTCTCTCTCCCTCTCCCTTCCTCTCTCTCTAAAAATCAATTAAAATTTTTTTAAAGATCTAGCATTGTACACTTCTTATACATAGCTCAGAACTCCTCCTTCTAACAGTATTCTAGAATCTGTTCTTGCAACTGTTTCAATAGGCAATCCACAATTTTAGGAAGAAAAATATTCTTATAGTGGTGTGAAATCACCTCAGAATTGGAAACGTGACAAAAGTATTTTAATTTTCTAGGGGAGGAAAATAATTTTCACACTACCCTTCCTGGTTTTTAACTGAGGTATCCCCTGTAATAAAAGACAGATAAACAGGAGAAAAATAAAATGAAAGTTTAATACCATGTGTACCTGGAAGGTATCCAGGAAAATTGACTAAATCCCCTAAATGGCCCAAACCATCATCTTAAATACTATTTCCAGGTAAAGACAAAAGATGTTGGAGGTGAAAAGGAGGTCAGTTATGGGAGACTACCAGGAAGAGCATGATAAACAAAGGCGTGTTTGTTATGCAAATTTAAGTTCTTGTTTTCTCCATTGATGAGAGTTTCTAGAGATTTAGTAATTCTTTTCTTCCTGGTACAATGAGAGAGACAAATGGAGATTTTCCTTATAAATGTAAATGTATCTTATAAAAGAGTAACTTCTACTTGGTTTTCAGAGCTACATATTCCTATGTCTGATTTCCTTAAAAAGAATTAGCCTAAAATAATCCTTATTCCAAACAGGCATATTTTAGGGTGACAAATTCTGCCCCTCTTCAGCCTCCTACACCAATGGTAAACTTTAAGCCTAAGTCCATTTTATAAATTATTTTTCAGCTTGAACTGAGTTTAGACATTGTGAATCTCAAAGCCAAATTATCATATTTCACCTTCTTTGAAAGACCTTTTTTCACTTTGATAGTAACACCTTCCTTCCTCAGTTATTCTCTAATTAGCAGAGTTCTTGAAGGATGTTCTCAGGAATATTCTGTACCATCCGTTCTGTATTTTATAATCCTGCCAAGTTTATTCCTCAACTGAAGACTTTTTTCTTTAAATAGTCTATTTTTGTTATTTTAAGTCAAAAGTCATAAACTTTTATGTTACATCTAGACTGTAAATTCCAGAAACAGGCATCTGTTCTCTTTCATACTTTTTCTGTTTCATCTGAGGACCCAATAATGTGCTCTTGAATGTAGAAAATACTTGCTAATGTAAAGGAAAATGGGGGCAGCTTTCCAGCAGGCTGGTTCCATATGATTCTATTATTCATCCATTCAGTGATTATTTGTTGAGTACCTAGTGTGTGCCAGGCCTGGTACTAGGTTCTGGATATAGTAAGTGAGTGAAACAGACTTGGTTCCAGTCCTCTGATCTTACAGTCCAATAATGAAGCTTACAAAATGAGAACTTCTTTTGACACATTTTATTCAATATATTTATACCAAAACTTTGATTAATTAGCATTTCTCCAACTAGATTTCCACCTAACTTGCAGCCAACTGGCTATAAATCAAGAATTTCTTCTTATGAATAATAATTTTAATTGGCAAATTGCAAATCACAATGTTATCAGATGAATTGGGGGGGTCCTTTTCCCAACTGGGTGCTGGGGGTAGATAAAATTCTTACAATATCTTGAGAACAAGAATTTTCTGAGACTCATATTGTTATAGAAGACCAGAGAAAAACCAAGCTACACTTAGAGAAATGGAGTTACACAGCTTTATTACACTGGCAGACTCAGAGGAGATTGCCTCTCAAATTCTGAGCAATATGGTAGAAGCCCCTCTTTTATCCCCTTTTGGTGTCTTTGTCCCCTAAATATGGATTATACCTCCGAACCTTTCGCAGGCTTTGCAAAAAGGCCCAGGTGTTGGGGATCTTGAGACCATACCTAAGTGTCTGGCCTAGCACCAGCACTGATAAATCCCCCCTCCCCCCCCGCCCCACCCCCCCCCCCCCTCCCCACGCCAGGGACTGTGTGCTGTTCATGTTTAGGGCCTCAGGTCTTGTAAGACCAGATTCTGGGAAAGGGGCAGTGACTTAATTATAGGTTATCAAGATGTACATTAGGTTACTGGTACAAATTCAGATTGCTAGCCCCCCCAAAAAAAATGTCTTATTTTCTCCATCATTATGGAAGAATGAGTGATTTTTATTTGCATGGAATTAAATATTTGTGTTTTTAAAGTAGCATTTCCTTTAGTCCAGTCATAGAAGTGTAGCTGGGGTTTTAGTTGAACTAAAATCAGAGCCAGTGTCCAAAGTTTCCTTTCTATGTAGGAGATTAGTACAATACAGCATCAGGCTAGTTGCAGTCTGTTAGTCCATTGTGTATGGGGGTCCGTATGGCCATGGGCCATGAGGGAGAATGCAGCAGAACATTCCCCAAGCAAACAAGAGTCCCAAAGGTCCCCAAATTACAAGAGAGCAAGTTCTATTGGTCAGGGGACTAAATATCCCAAATCTAACCACGATTGCAGTGTCCATACCCATTCTATCCAATGATCACCATTTCCAGGTGTAACTGACAAAAGTACCTTTCCTGTGTCACCCCAACTTTACTGGGCATGCATTTATCTTCCCTTTGTTGGACCGCTGGGAAGTGTAAAGTTATAACTTCCTGGTGAAGCTGTCCATCTGATATGCCTATAATGGCGGGCTTCCCCATTTGCTCCTTTCCTGTTATTAATAACTAGGTTAATTACAGTGGTATAAACAAAATCTTACTAGCCCTCAGAATAAGAGCTGCTAACTAATTCTTTGGTTCTGGAAGAGGAGTTTACTAACTAAACTTTACCAAGGTCACTGGTATTGAACTTCTTAAAGAAGTAAAATTCAAAGAATAAGTTTAAAGATCTACTTGGCTCTATTGAGTGATTCATGAATCAGGCAGTATTCTGTCTAGCAAACAGAACGATGTTCTGAAGAGTTGTAAAATTGGAAGGTTTTTATAGACAGAAAGACAATAGAACAAAGAAGTTAAAAGAGTGGAGGATTATTTTAGGCAAGGTTACCTCACTAGTGCTGATCAGGAAATTCAAGGCTGATTAGTTTATATTTTTATTCTTGGGAGAAACTGAAACTGCAGTCAAGCTAGGTATTAAGTGCTGGCGGGGTTTAGCACAAGTGACTCCATTTTAGAGTTGGTGTTTCTGCTTAACAGACTACTGTGTGTTTTTGTTGCACAGTGTATTTCTCATATTAAAGAAAATAGAAAATGACATCAACAAATTGTAAAATGTTTAATATTATTGAAACAACAATTGCACTTCAATATACTTTCAAATCCAATGAATCATACTACCCTATCACCTCTGTCCTTCCTTCCTCCCCACAGAGTAAGAGCTTTTCTCTTAGGACAGCTCCTTCACTCCCCTACCCTAGCCTGCTGCCCCTTTTAGGGGAGAAAAAATTTTATTTTCCTTCTACTCTTCTAAGTTTTCAGCTGGGGTGTTTGTAACAAAGAACAGACTAACAAGAGGGAAAAAAAACAAGTTTATTAACATTTATATCTAATACACACACACACACACACACACACACACACACACACACACACACACACACACACGGGAAAAACTCAGGAATGAGTAAACTCAAAGATATGACTTGGAATTTGGGCTGAAACAGCATCTTTGTCTACAAGGAAGAATGATGGGTGTGAGGGAGGCAAGTTACAGGAAGCTGACCAGAAAAAGGTATTGTAAACAAAAGTAAGATTTGTCATGCAAATTTAAGTGCCATACAAATCTTCTCCATTGAGAAGATTCTCTTATGATTTAGAGTCATCCTTCTCTTCTGGTATAGAGAGGGGCACACCCTTACAAATGGAAATTTCCTTATAAGTATCAATGTCCTTTAGGAAAGGGTAACTTCTCTTTTTCCAGAGCTTCTCCTGTGTCTGCTGTTTCTCAAAATAATCAGCTCAAAATAATCCTTAGGCCAAAATGGCATATTTTAGAGTGGCATATTTTGCTTCACCCCCGTAGGTCCTTTTGTGGCCATCCCTTGTTTGTCACTAAGAAATCTTGGTCTGTCTGTGCCTGCTTCAAGAAAGGGCTCCTCTGGGGAGCACACCCAAGCCTTTTCCAGCCCCTTTTCTTAACCCCTTTGCCTTTCCCTCTCGTAAACTTTGAAGTCCTTTCTTTTACTTCTGTAACTTGTTTCCTGAGCCTATACAGCCCAGCTGGCTCACTTCTATGACCTCTGTAACTTTCTAAATAAACTTTCTCTTATAATTTGAGTTCTTGGCTCTGAAATCTTTCTTTGCCAAACTCAAGAACCGAGGTCCAATTTTGCTGCCAACACCACTAGTAACAAGAGGATCTCTTTATCCAAGGACAACTAGTTTGGGTAAAGGTCCATTAAAAGAGAAGCTTGTTAGATTGAGAAACCAAAATTTCATAGTAAACTCTGGGGAAAGAAAGAAAAAAAAAGTGTAATACATTACCCTGAGAAGTAAAATTAAAATTACTTTTTAAAAAAAGAGAAAATCTTAAAAGCAGCAAGAGAAAAGCAGTTAGTTACCTACTAGGGAGCACCCATATGATTGTCAGCTGATTTCTCAACAGAAACTTTGCAGGCCAGAAGAGAGTGGCAAGAAATATTCAAAGTTGTGACCTTATTATTTGAGATCTTTTATAGTGAACTGAAGAAGATTACTTTGTTTGTAATGTGTGCTCAAAAGCTTAAAATAATAGGTATTTATTTCACTTTTTTATAAGTTTTCCTTTATTAGTTTATTTTATTTTACAATTACTAAAGAGGATTGTTAGATAATGTAACAGGATATTTAATTTGTCAGAGCCATACAATTTTCCATATAGGAAATGGGTACATTTTTATAATTAATGTACCACAGAAAAGCAACTTCTTCACACCATGATATTGCACAACACTTACTCTAAATAATAATGAAAGAGCTTATTTTCCACTCAAAGTGGAATACTACTCAAATAGTAAAATAATTATGAAATAAAATGCTTATAATATCTCTGAACAAGTTCCATGTTAAAATATTTTTTTTAAAAAAAAGAAAGAAATATTCAAAGTGATGAATAGTAAGGACCTACAACCAAGATTACTCTACCCAGCAAAGCTATCATTTAGAATTGAAGGTCAGATAAAGAGCTTCACAGACAAAGAAAAATCTAAAGTTCATCACCACCAAACCATATTACATGAAATGTTGAAGGGTATTCTTTAAGAAGAGGAAGAAGAACAAAAAAAGAAGAAAAATATAAAAAATATGAACAATAAAATGTCAATAAATACATATCTATCAACAATTGAATCTAAAAATCAAAATAAACAAACAAGAATTCTAATGAACAAAATAAACTGATGAATAAAATAGAATCAGAAGCTTGGAAACATGGAACAGATTGACAAATCTCAGAGGGAAGTGGGGGGGGGGCAGGGGGGCAGGCAAGAGATTAACCAAAAATCTCATATGCATGTATACATTACCTATGGACACAGACAATAGGGTGGTGAAGACCTGGGATGGGGCGGGAACTGGGTGGAGGGAGCAATGGGGGGAAAAAGGGGACTTCTGTAATACTCTCAACAATAAAGATAAATATTTTTAATTTTTAGTTTGCCTTTATCAAAACTTATGCAATTTTGTCATATACTAATTCTTTTAAAAAAAAATAAGATATCAATAGTTACTTTTTGGCCTTTTGGAAAAGCTCATTCACAGGAGGGTTTCTCTCAGAACACAGTTGCCATGTTATAAAAAATCCCAGCCATAACAGGAGGTCATGTATAGGGAATCTGGACGACCTCTCCAGCTGAGCCCATGCTGCAGATGAACCAGGTGAGTGCAGCATCTTGGTGCCTCACCCTGTCCAGCCTTCAGATGACTGCTGCCTCAGTCACCACCTGACTACAGCTGCAAAAGGCCCCAAATGAGAAGCACCCAACTCAACTCAATCAACCCATAGACCTTTAAGAAATGACATTATACTGTTGTTTTAAGTTGCAAAAAAAGTTAATGTCCAGACTATTTTTTTCTGTCAACATTGTATAATACCATGACATGACATCCTTTATATCACATTTTTTCAATATAAAAAATGAATAATTTTTGGAAAAATACCTGAGGACTTCATTAGTTTTTCCAAGAGCCTTCCTTAAATATTTGCTAGTCAAACCTTTCTTTTTGGAAGTTTTCACCCATCGCCATCCTTGCTTATTTTCCTCAGATTCAACTGTTAATAGATCCAACTCTTCCCCCCCATGCTGTTTTGGCAATAGTTTGGAGCTTTATTTCAGCAGTTTTCTGACACATCTTTTACCAGCTTCACAGAATCCTAAATATTTTGTGAGCAGAGAGGGAGTCTTGGCGGGAACCAATTTCATAAGTGACACATTTGGTAATTAATGTTTTCATGTTTTGAGGTCTTTTATTTTCCATGCCTTGTAATGTTGGAGAGTGAAGTAGGAAACAAAAAGAAAAGAGCTTCCTGTTTGTGGTATCAAGAGATCAGTACTTTATGGTTCCCTCCTCCTCCTTTCCACACCCCCCCCCCACTCCAGCCCACCCCCTGATTCAGCAGCGTTAACACCTGGAGTCTAGTCTTACAATGCTCCTCTCCACAGGAAGAAGCACAGGCGGAGTTATATATGACTTGGCAAGTTATCCTCTCAGGGGTGATTTGGATTATACAAAAGTTGAGGAAAAATTAAAATAAAAAAGAAAGGACTCTGGTTTTTGCAGTTACCTGTGGAGGCAGGAGCAGGGTAGACTGAGTCAGGAGTGGGATGAGACTTCGTCAATCTATACACATTACAGACTTGTAACATTTCAGGCATGAGAAAGTATTATCTATTCAAAACAAATGCAAACAGAAACTTAAAAGAAACAAAATGTAAGGAAAGGAAAGAAAGGCAGTTTGGTGAGAAAATGCAACCAACTGGAGAAGACAGCACAGCCAATATTTTACCATCATCTTCATTCTTTATCTCATCATTCTGGGCCCAAAATGCTTCCCTGGAGTAAATTTATGAGATTTCAATTATAATGATTATCCATCAACAAAGAACAGTAGCAAAACTGAGTCAACAAAATGCTCTGGCCACTAAAGTCCAAATTCCTTGGCAATCATTCAAGGGTGTGTTTTTTGGGGGGGGATGGGAGGGCAGTTGGCAAACCTCAGTACAACTGGGATGTGAATCTGAGTTGTTGGATTCATTGTCTCGAGAAGTCGATGAATGAATTAATGGACAAGGGAAAGGTAAGCTAAGGGAAGCAAAGTTTATTAGAGCGAAAGTAACAAAGCTCTCAGCACTTAAGAGGAGTCCCGAAAAGGACTGCCATAGAAGCTCACTAGTCTAGGTGTTTAAATTTCCTGCACTTGCCTTCTATTGGCTCTTTCAAAAAAACACTGGCCAATCTCCTTTTGCCGTCATCTCCCTACTTTTAGTTCCCACTCTTTGGTTCAGGGAGAAGGGCAGCTCTACAGTTGACTGGTACATTCCCCCTATCTTGCTCACATCCTGACCATCTGGCTCACTCCTCTTTATCTACCATCTTCCCTCCCTGTGGCCCTTACCGTAAATTGCCTAATATCATCTAACTCCTCACAACCAAGTAAGAGTATTTTGTCTCTAGGTTCATCTTCAGATACTGTATGCAGCTTCCTTATCGGTGACACAGTACAAGATTCACTAAGACCATGCCAGTCTTCTTGTTCCAACTATAGGCCTTTGTTAGAGAGGCTCACCTGACAAATCAAGTATTTCATATCCAGATCTGTCTGGCTTTGGTGCTGTGTCAAAGAGCAAAGTGGGGTGGAGGAGGGGAGAAAGGAGGCAGCAGGAGGCTTGACAGAGTGGAGGTAGATGGTGAAGAATGAGTACAAATAAATACAAAATAGTGCTGCAGGGAAACAATCCGAGATAATGAAAGCAGCATTCCAGTGCATCCACTTAAGGAAGGGTTATTAATACAGTTATACTTTGGTGAACAAGGAATTAATGTAGAGTATAATTGTATTCTCTAAAGATTTTTCAAGGCCTGTGTGTGTGTGTGTGTGTGTGTGTGTATGTGTGTTGATAAAACTCTCACTTCCAGTAAATTCTTGTTAATCTCTCATCAGTTATAGAAAATGTCACTCTACAGTAAAGGGTAGCAGGAATTTAAGTTGAAAGCATGATACGGTGACAAATATGCTTTCCTAGATATGTAGCCCTTCCCCAGACAAACTTAACACAGTAAATAGTTGGTTTCAAATGTGTGGTTAAACTGTCTGACATCTGGTTAATGAACACATGATGCTTAAAAGAAAGGGTAAACCTTGGCATTGGACTTGAAGGACTCCAGGGGCCATGATGCTGTGTGTTTGTATGTGCAAATTTATAATCTCACAGTTTCCCAATCTTGTCAGCTGTTACTACCTTTTTATCTGGTTCCTGTTAACTCAAAATTTGTTCTTGGAAAAGATCTCCCTTTGTTTTCTTTCTTCAGATAGGAGAAGTCTCTTGGCAGATTTCTTCAAAGGCAGTTAAGTCAGTAGCATCATGGAAATTTGGCAGTGAGTTGAGGACTAGGGCAGATCTAAACATTAGTTTAGGTTATTTTCACAGGCGATTGTTCCACAATTTGTCATCCCCTCTTTTAAAAAAACAACAAAAAAAAAACACTTAACATAATCACTCCCAACCATCATTCCTAAAGTGAACCTGTTTGTCCATTCTTATCATTGTGAAGTCTAAGTAATCATGAAATTTAAATTTAAATTGGATACATAAACATTATGGCAGAGCATGAATAAATCATCCAAAGGTCTTCTGAATTGTTCAGTTTACACTTCTTTAAAGTTAATACAAAAACTCAAATTGAGGCCTTTGATTAAATAAAAGTGGGACAACTAGATTATTTTGACATATTGCATCTCTGGTAATTTTGTCTTTTTGCCCTTTAAATCATTTTTAATTGCTTTGAGTGTTGCCAAAATGCATGCTTACTTAATCTATTATAACTACAAGAACTCTGTGCCTCTAATAAAAAGAAGTTGTTTATTGTAGGTGATTTAATCTACCTTATGTTGGTTGGGTTAGTTGGGGAATGGTGCAGGTTGATATAGAAGGAATTAGGACCTGAATAGTGTCTCAGATATTAATAATATTGAAACTGAATTATTTTGCTTTGTACTTTGGAAGCACTGTGATGAACTAAAGTCTGTACCATAAAAATTGGTCTTCTGGCCCTGGCCCGGTAGCCCAGTTGGTTGGAGCATGATCCATATACCAAAATGTTGCAGGTTTGATTCCCGATCAGGGCACATACCTATGTTCCATATTCAGTCCCTGCAGTCCCCAGTTGGGGTGTGTACAGAAGGCAACCAATAGATTCTTCTCTCTCTCTCTCTCTCTCTCTCTCTCTCTCTCTCTCTCTCTCTCTCTCTCTCTCTCTCTCCCTCTCTCTCCTCTCCCCCCTTCCCCTCTCTATGAATCAGTGAAGACATGTCCTTGGATAAAGATTTAAAAATAATACTAATGGGTCTTCATTTTTAAAGCTACTATGCAAAATCAATTGTTCTCAAAATAAGGCAAATCTTGAAAATTTTAAGTGCTAAGTTCTTTAGCCTATAATTCTGTCACCATTTAATAGAAACTTTTTCTTTGCTGTCAACTAAAAGAGAAAGGAATGAAACTAATGAATTTCAAACACACACATTCATCATTTCATATAATACCCAGTGTCAATATCTTTATTTTGCATATGAAAAAAACACCAAATCTTAGAGAAATTGCTCAAAGCCACACAGCAAGTCAGTTATCAGAGAAGGGACCCAAACCAGGACCAAGTTATTTAGCAACCTCATAATTATATTGCCTTTAATGTCTAACCCTCCTTCATGCGGAAATATTTTTTTCAAGGACAGGAGGCAGAAATCAAACAATATCTAAATAAGAACTCTCATCACTGTATTCCTTGAGGGTGGGGTGAAGACTTTAATTGCTTTTTTTAATACATGAAATCTTACAGTGAAAATATTCATGTAACCCTTACAGGGTTTGGGTTAGAGTTAGGGTATTAAACAGATAAAAACGGATATTGTCTGATAGCAGGAGGGGAGAGCCAGGGCAGGCTGAACTCCCAAAACTCTGGCTTTACCCCCTCTCCCATCAAGATGAGCTTTTGACATCTCAAAATTTTGTGAGGTTCTGAATGTTTAGTTACTGTTAGTAGACTACTGAGAGGGTCCTCCCAGTCAGCATGGATAAAAGTAGATGTTTGGAGCACTTAGTGTCCAGACCATTATATTGTACAGAAATTACTTTGCAGGCTCAGCTCTGCTCCTACTTTACAGTACGACCTTGAGTGCATCACCTATGGATCTGCGTTTTCTAAGTGTTGAGATGAGTGGGGGGTGACCTAGAGCAGTAGTTCTCAACCCTGGCAATACATATATTAAAATATTCTTTAAATTTCAATCCCCAAATCCCACCCCCAGGGCTTCCAATGTGCTTTCACCTTTGGATGAAAACTGAACATGAATATTTTTTAAATGCTCCCCAGATGATTCTAATGTGTAGTCAGAATGGAGAACCTCGGATCGAGATGATCTCCCTGGGTCTATCCATTTCTAACTGATCATTGTCTTATCATTGAAATCCTGATGAGGACATTCTTAAATGTCTCAGCCATCCTGCTCCATGGCATCATGAGCTTAAGAGAAGTTCATTTTATAAATTTCACTCCCCCGTGACCATATTGTGAATGGAATGGACTTAATCACATGATTGTTCACAGGAAACCTGAGAGAAGGGCTTTAAGGGCTGCCCAGGAAAAGATTTTACTCTTGTTCTCATTTTCCTTTTCCAGACCATTGCAGTGTTTTCTCTCAATCATTCTTGAATGCTAAGCCTCACAAATTGTGAAAAAGAAAAATTCTGATCCCTCTTTGAAAATGACTACATTATTCTACTAGATTCCTTAGGGCCTTCTGTGCCTTAGGAACTGATGTGTACCCAGCCTCTAATACAGTAAATCACTGGCACATAATAGGTGCTCCTTTTTTTTTTCTTAGTAAATGAAAGGCATCCAATTTAGCAGATGGATTCTTGAAAGCAGAATAATGTTATACACATACAGTTTCCTCACTAGGCTTCAAATTACCCATTACAGGAGAATAATTTCAATTTACTATAAAACAAATAGGCAGTTGAGGCGCTCAGTGTCATAGCCTCCTCACCCCCATCCCACATTTACCACTTGGAAAGACAACTGGTTGATTTTATGGAATACAGTATCAAGGATAAAGATTATCTCAAATAACTTATCCATAACATATATTTAGTAGAAGCACAAAACTGCTATTATTATATTCAATTTATGAACACTTTCATAGATGTTTTGTATGTGAAATATAATATTCTGTCAGTCTAGCCCCAAAAATTCATTCTGCACGCCCTCCTAACAGACCAATGGGCACAAACAAAGCACTTTCCTCTATCAAAAGCATGTTTAGCCCTAACCGGTTTGGTTCAGTGGATAGAGTGTCGGCGTGCGGACTGAAGGGTCCCAAGTTCAATTCCGGTTAAGGGCATGTACCTTGGTTGTGGGCAGTAAGGGGTGTGAAGGAGGCAGCTGATTGATGTTTCTCTCTCATCGATGTTTCTAACTCTCTATCCCTCTCCCTTCCTCTCTGTGAAAAATCAATAAAATATATTAAATTTTTAAAAAAGCATGTCCACTTGCTAGGTTCTTACTTTATTTATTTTTATTTATTTTATTTTTTAGCTAGGTTCTTACTTTAAGTGTCTGGCTGTAAGCTATTAAAGTCAAACATTGTCTCTATATTGAACAACATGATAGGGAATTTAGATTTTTGTGCTGATATATTAAGGTACATGAAATATGAAAAACATTTGCGATCTAACACATAAGATACACAATAAATATATGTTCAGTTGATGCTGAACAGGCCTCACAATAAGGTCAAGCACCAGGTTATAAATCCATTGACATTAATGAGAGAATTGCCCTAATTGGCACTATAGGAACATGACTTCTTACATTTTCAAAGTGCCATAATTATCTGAAAATAGGAAAACATTTGGTGCCATCTACTAGTACCACATTATGTAGAGATGTTAATATTTCTATATCATGACTAGTACCCATTTTACTAATAACAAGAACGAATACAAAACTTCATGCAAGCCTATATATGGACTACCTGTTTACTGCAGTAAAGTTGAAAAGGAGGTTTTGAAAGGTGTTAATCCTTCTCTTTTCTCCTGAGTTATATTTTAATACTCAGGATGTTACCAACCAGTCAGTGCTTTTTGCTTTCCCTTTTGAAATGTGAACTTTAAATCAGATTTTTTTGCAGGAGAAAATGAGTTTAGTAATCTCTGGTGTTGTTATGAGGCAGAGTCTGCATCAATAAGCAGAATAAAATGCATTTAGCTTCCAGGCTAGGACTGGACAGTAATGATCCTGCAAATCAGAGATAGAATTCTAGATGCTCTCACTGGGAATCTTGTCCAGGGCATTTTTGGCTCTCATTCTTGCTGTTTCATATTTGCTATTTCATTTATATGCATCAAATTAACACTAACTTTCTTATTTGGGCAAGAAAAGGAAGATGCTTACAAGTTGCTGGAATTAAGGAACTCTCCAAGGAATGTAGCTCCCAATTAAAGTTCAGGTTTCCATATTTTTAGGACGCATGCATATATATGGGTTATCCACAAAGACAGTCAACACAAACTCTTATTCCAGAATTGTACTACCAATTAAGGATGCTATGAAAATATTTTAGGAGACAAGGTTTAGAACAGCATATCTGAATCTATAAGGTAGCACACAATATTATTTTGGTTATATAATATGCTGGGCATCCCTGAGATTCAGAAATGTGAAAGAAAACAAGAATTCTTGGCCACAAATTGGGAAGCGGGGGTGGTAAATAAATTACATTTTCTCATTGCAGAGCTTATAATACAAAATGATTGTCTTATCATTTTCTAACCCAGACTAAAATTATTGGTGAATAAAAGTTTATTTACAAACGAGGACCTAGGAAATTCACAATACAATTCAAATCTAATTACAGAAATAGCATTTCAGAGCACAAAAGTATGGGGAGTATCTCGAATGTGTTTAATTTTTTAATGAAACTTGCAGCAATCGCTCTTTTGATCTAACACTGTAAAACAAATACACATAATATCGAATGATTTTGCACTGCAAAGAATTTTTGAAAACCTGCCCAGCCATGGACCACAATGAAAAAGAATACTTTGATGCACAATATTTTGTGTGTGCTGAGTTTTCATCTGAGATAGACTGGGATTGCAATGAAAGAGGCATGACAATACAGCCTTTCTATAGGCATTGTAACATCCGAGCTGTCACATAATAAGAATTACCAATATAAGACTGAGAACTTGAGGGAGAGGTGCCCAAATGATCCTATAGACATTGAACTATAATTAGCACAAATGATCAAGATCTAATAATAGCCATCAAGACAACCTTTAAACTATCCCTAAGGTCAGTTTATAAAATTATTTATCAGATATCTCTATTCCTGTTATTTTCTTACCTTTTATTAAATATTATTAAATATCAAATAGATATTTAAATAATTTCCTCAATATTTCATTTCAATGCCCCCAGATAAGTTATTGATAGAAGTATTATAATATAAAACAATCCTCACTGATTGATTAAATTAATAACTTAATTCACTTTTAAAACTGATGCAATTTACTAAGCTGAACAGGGTATAAAATATGATGCTGACCCTTATCTACCTGTGGCCAAGACCGATATAAATAAAAAGTTAGATAACAACATACAACAGTGTTTGATCATGTGTTAAATTGCGCAAGACTATAGCCATGACAGGAGGTAATATCAGGGAAAAGTGGAGGGGGATGGCCTGGAGAAGGTGGGGTTGGTGGAATTTTGCATGGGTTGAGCTGACAGGATAAAATATTTCAGGTGTGAACTTGAGTAAGATGCCAAATAAGTATGGAAATGGGGGGATTCCTCCATCATCACCACCACCACCACCACCCTCCAGAGCATCCTCCAGAGGTATGAAGAATTGTGGTTGACAGAAGAGAACAGAAAGACCGGGTCTGGTCATGTGTGATGATCTTGACTAGTGGGCAAAACTTTGTTCAGTTCAAGAGGCCATAGGGAATGACTAAGGTTGTTGGAAGGGGAAAGTGAACTGATGAAAGGAGGATTTAGGAGCACTGTACAGACTATATGGCAGCAGAAAAAAACAGTGGAGCCAGAGAGAATAATAAGAAGCCAATGGAAGCATCTAGTTGTGAGGCCTTTGGAGCCTGGACTGAACAGAGCCAGTTTGGTTGTTTGTTGGGGCCACACAGTCCCCTCTGCAAAAGACTTTAAGCTTGTTGTTCTGTAATATTCAAGTACTATCAACAGCTATCTTGAGTTAACAAATTTTGTTACCTGGGGATTTAGATTCATTTTAAAGATATTATAATTTCTATCTCATACTTTTCTAAGAAAAAGTCAGAGTTTCATCCAAATTTTAATGTTTACAAGCTCAAACATTATAAATACTACTTAACAAAGGTTAACATATTTACATAATAAAAAAACATTCTGTAGCTGGTTGAGTTTAAATGATGAGGTAATTTTAGACACTTTGGAGTCAGTTTCCTTTGGAGGCTGTGATATTGGTTTAAACTGCAGATCTAAAGTAAAATATTTTAGAAGGGCTCCTTACCTTTGTTAATTAAAAAGCATAAAGTTACAATGGAGGTGGGAAAACAAACCTTTTTCTTTGACCATGGTGCAATACATGGCATCGCATATATGGAATTCATATTTGTGAGTGATCTATTTAAAGCTGCAAGACAATATAATTTAACTAATATGTTTTTAACTCTAATTTTTCACAGAACAAACCTTAGCCTTACTGGGAATTCAATTTATTATTTATTTTAATACATGATTATTCTTTTCTATTTAATGCCATAGAAAACCAGTTGACATCTGCATTTCTACTAGCATGAAAATACCTATTTATTGGTTAATAGATATACATTACTTAAGTGAGAGTGGGAAGCATTCATGTTAAAGACTGACTTTGAAACCTTCAATTAGATTGCTCTACCTACTTATCACAGCTCTTATTTTTAAGATGGCAGGTTTATATTTCTTGTCAAGTCAGTCATGATGAGTTTTAGTGACTCCTTTGAGTCCCCACAATTATCCATTGCTTGGGAAAATTAAAAAGAATGGGTATCTACTGAAATAGATTGATGTTGTCTTGGCCACTTTTACAACATTAGTTCTCAAGTCGTAGAGTGAGTGGCTTGGCAGCTTTGTACTTATTCAATCAATAGACTCAGTAATTGTAATTATGCCCTGATAGATATTAAAGTGTAATCTGTGAAACATTAAGAATGATAGGATCATCTAAGTGGCTGGTTTTACTTCTCTCTGTGGCCCTTACAGTATTATATGTGGATTATTGTAAGGACATGGCCAAATAATTTGTGTTAATCAGTTGTAGGAACAAGCTGCCATAGTTCCTCATGTTGTAATACCTGTGTATCTGTTGATTCTATAACCTTCACCCACAGTAAAAATATGTATTATTTTTATTTTTGTGTGAACTAAAATAAAAATAATGGTTCTAAGAAATTTTATTGATTTCATAAACACCGTATTCATAAGAAAATATATTTAAGCTCATATTTTATATAAACTGATCATAGTAATACCATTCTTGTTACATAAAGGAAATTATATTTAGGTCTTTACATACTTAGAAATTTATATGCAGTTTATATCTAGTTAATCCTCATTATTCATGAATTCCATACTTACAAATTTGCCAGCTCACTAAAATGTACTGAAAATCAATATTTGTGGCACTTTGTGGTCATTGGCAAAGCAAGAAAAAATTTCAGTCCCCTGACACACATGTTTCCAGTTAAGATTGGGCAAGGTTTCATGCAGCTTTCTTGTTTTTGTTCCCACACTGTAAACAAGTGTCCTTTTCACGGCCTATTTACTGCCACATTTTTCACATTTTTGTGCTTTTTGTTGATGATCTCACTACCTAACATGGTCCCCAAGAATAGTGTTGAAGTGCTGCTTAGTGTTCCCAAACACGAGAAAGCTGCCTTGTGCCCCATGAAGAAAATACATGTGTGAGATAAGCTTCTTTCGGGCTACTGGCCATGAGTTCAATGTTAATGAATCAGCAATATATGTTAAATAAGATGTCTTTACATAGAAGCACACGTGAAACAAGGTTATGTATTGAATGGTTGAAAAAACTGTTGTGACCAGAGACTCACAGGAGCCCAACCTTGTATTTTCCCTAAGAGCACTGGTTCAGTGTTCCCTAATTCAGTGTTCCCTGCAACTTAACAGAACATTTAACTACGACAAATAACAAAAACCAATTGTCATCTGTTTGCTCTTTCCTAGAAGCCTTTTTCCCAACATTTTACTATGAACCATTACAAGCTGGTTGTGAATATGAAATACACCACTTGGGCAGATGATCTCATACCCATTTTTGTTGGCACTATCCCTTGACCTACAGCATTAAACAATTTGCAGGAGAAAGGTAGCCCAGTAGTCACCACAGTGGTTAGCCATTGGATGATCATGTATTCTTAAACTTCAGCAATCAGGCTGCTACTAGAGTTTAACTTATTAGGAATTACTACTTATATGTTTAGGAAAGGCTCATCACTGGGATGAGTAGAATAGACTCCTATTGCTTTAGTGCTAATAACCCCTAACAAAGTGCATTATGTAAGCAGAGAGTAACCTACTTTGTATGAGAGTTAACTCCTATATATGAGAGGCTCTAGAGAATGCTTTTTTGTGGAATAATAGGGTCATGAATTAGGATGTAGCTTAAAGAGATACCTAAGTTTATCCAGATCAACCTCTTGATTTTATAGAAGGGAAATGCCAGGCCCAGGGGTAAAGGTGCTGCCCAAGTCCAGATGGTAGGGCTGAGCTGGGGAGGTGCTGCCTTTCAGTCCTATGAGCATGCTTCCCTCCATCACATCACCCTTCCCCTGAAGTCTGGAACAAGAGAGTATACTTTATTTTTAACCCTCACCTGAGATCATGCTTTCATTGATTTTTAGAGAGAGGAAGGGAGAGGGAGAGAGAAAGAGAGAAACATTGATGTGAGACTGAAACATCTATCAGCTGCCTCCCACACAAGCCCTAATTGGGGATCAAGCCCACAACCTTTTTATGCACAGGAAGATGCTCCAACAGCGAGGGTGAGAGAATACAGTTTTACATTCTGAGATATCATCCCAAGCCCAAGAGGATTTATTGTTATTACTTTTCTTCCTTATTAGTTTAAGAACATTTATGAATAGAAGTCAAATATTTCCAATTAAGTTGGAATCAGAAACTGTATTTTATCTTTTCATTTTAAAAGGGAAAATAATATTTTGAAATGGACCTTTCTATTAATCTGTGATGACATTAAAATGTTAGTATTAAAGCTGAACTGTCATTAGAAGCTCAACAGTGTTTAGTTTGAAACCCATGACTGGATCTTATACAGATCAAAGTGAAAGGCACTGTGGGGCAAGGTAGCATTGCAAAGGAAATGCTTCGAGAAAAATTTGCTCCATACAGACTATATTTGGGAATCCAGCACTTCCTTGGTGACTCAATAACTGGCACAGGTGCTTGGCAGGGTCTACCAACAGCTGATTTCAATAAAATCCACTCAATTGTGCCTTGAAGACTTGTTTGGGGGGGAGGGGGGAGTTAGAGAAATTAAGGAATAAAAAGTTATTTGTTTTGTATCTTGTAGCAGTCAGAGGAAGCTTTATACCCTTATAGTGCATAGGGTACAGAGATATATTTATAGCAGAATATTTTCTTCTACCATACAATACACTATATGGAATAAAATGTCAGCACGAGCTCCCTTCAGTAGTGACAAGGCATATATGGTCCAAAGTTAAGGCATTTTCCATTAGACTCCATTCACACATCAGAAATGAACTGCCATAAACTTCATGGCATTAATTTTAGTATTTTTATTTACCCCTTTTTATTACCCTCTTTAGGATAGAAACACATTTCTTGCCCTGTAAAAATTTTAGCCAATAAATTTTTCAAGTTCCTCTTCATGATTTGATAACTAGTTCCTGTACCCTTACTCTGAAATCACTTTTGATCAGCATAGTGCAATATAATGGCATTGTGTAATTTTAAGATACATCTAAAACAAAAGGCATCCCTCTCTTTAATTAAAGATAAATGAGTTGATGAGAAAATGTATGGTGAAAGCCTTTGGCACATATTGATTTTTCAGTGTATTTTTTATTCCTTTTTTCTTATTTTCCTTCAGCCATATTGAAGCAATCAACAGATATTTATTAGATACTTTGATGTTTTCAGAACTATACTATGCACTACAGGGCTCTCAATAGGAATAAAGAACATGTTCCCAGCTTTCAAGAATGTAATGTTTGCCATACCAGGTTCTAAGAAATAGAAGTGTCATTTAGGATATCAAAAAGTGGGTGGGTAATAATGGTGTTCCTTGATTCAACTTTTAGAAATATGCTATACTAAAATCTTCCTTAAAACTTTGCCATTCATAGTAAGTCTTAAAGGTGTCCCAGAAGTCCTGAGATACAACCAGTAACTGTTATTCTAGCCTTTCCTAGGTGTATGTAACAGAGAAATTGTTTTGTTGAGTCAGACTGATGAAAATCTCTTGGGATACTGGTGTTCTATAAAAAATCAGTTGGGAAATTCTGAATTAGAGAGCCACACAGAGCATTTTATTATTAACATTTGAGTGCAAATTCAATGCAGTGAAAGTACACGGAAGAGAAAGATCATTATGACATAGCTGGTGAAGAAAAGAATCTAAGAGGAATTGGACTTTAAAAGAAATACAGGCCGAAACCCGTTTGGCTCAGTGGATAGAGCGTCGGCCTGCGGACTGAAGGGTCCCGGGTTCGATTCCGGTCAAGGGCACGTACCTTGGTTGCAGGCACATCCCCAGTAGGGGGTGTGCAGGAGGCAGCTGATCAATGTTTCTCTCTCGTCAATGTTTCTAGCTCTCTATCCCTCTTCCTTCCTCTCTGTAAAAAAAATCAATAAAATATATTAAAAAAAAAAAAAAAAGAAATACAAGTGTAGTTGAGTAAAAGCAGAACACTGAGATGAGGAAAGAGAAATTCAAGTTATATCTCCCAAGTGTTCAGGTTGATTATTTTGGGGGAGGGGATGCAGCAAAGGTGTAACAATGATTACTAGATACTTTGACTAAGTTATATGTTTTTGCATTATTTTCATGGTTGTTTTTACAATACATATTCTATAATACATGGCTTGTTTTTATAACCAGATGATATTTTTCTAAAATTTACTAAGGTTTACCTACCAGATTAACTAAGATGTATATAGATATTTACTTCCATAATTCATATATATATATATATATATATATATATATATATAAAACTAGAGGCCCGGTGCACAAAATTTGTGCACAGAAGTGTGTGTCCCTCAGCCTAGGCTGCACTTTCTCCAATCTGAGACCCCTCAAGGGATGTCCGACTGCCCTCTCATAATCCAGGACTGCTGGCTCACCTTCCTGCCTTCCTGATTGCCCCTAACCACTTCTGCCTGCCAGCCTGATCACCCCCGAACCATTCCTCTGCCAGCCTGATTGATGCCTAACTGCTCCCCTGGCAGCCTGATTGCCCCTAACTGCCCTCCCCTGTAGGCCTGGTTCCCCCCAACTGCTCTCCCCTGTGGGTCTGGTCCCCCCCCCCAACTGCCCTCCCCTGCAGGCTTGATTGCCCACAACTGCCATCCCTTGCAGGCCTGGTCCCTCCCAACTGTCCTCACCTGCTGGCCATTTTGTGGTGGCCATCTTGTGTCCACATGGGGGCAGCCATTTTGTGTGTTGGAGTGACAGTCAACTTGCATATTACTCTTTTATTAGATAGTATAGAGGCCTGGTGCATGGGTGGGGGCTGGCTGGTTTGCTCTGAAGGGTGTCCCAGATCAGAGTGGGGGTTCCCATGTGGCATGGGGCAGCCTGGGCGAGGGGCCTGTGGTGGTTTGCAGGCTGGCCATGCCCCCCGGTGACCCAAGCGGAGGCGCTGGTTTCTGGGATTTATTTATCTTCTATAATTGAAACTTTGTAGCCTTGAGTGGAGGCCAGGGCAGGCCAGGGTGTGCAGAAAGCTTGGCTTCCTCCATCACCAGGGGCAACCCAAGCCTCCTGCTCTCTCCATCTCTGTGGCTTCTGCCATTTTTGTTGGGATTTATTTATCTTCTATAATTGTAACTTTGTAGCCTTGAGCAGAGGCCAGAGTCGTCCAGGTCAGGAAGCTTGGCTTCCTCCATTGCCAGGGAAACCCAAGCCTTCTGCTTGCTCTGTGGCCACAGCCATCTTGGTTGGGTTAATTTGCATACTTGCTCCTGATTGGCTGGTGGGCGTGGTTTGTGGGTGTCACAAAGGTACGGTCAATTTGCATGTTTCTTTTTTATTAGTGTAGATATATGTGTGTTTGCATGAAATATTCACAAACATGTGTATAAATACAATGTCTTGGTCAAAAACAAGTTGAAGCACCAATGTCAACCTGTATTTTAAACTTGGACAGCATCTATTGTTTATTCATCTTTCAAGTATGGCTGACTTCAGGGATGAGATTTAAAGATGTGGTCCCTTACTAAGTTTCTTTTTTGGCAAGTCATCCAATCAGTATGTGATAAATTTATAGCTGAAACTGATGAGTTGAGGAGTAAGCTAAAAAATAGCCAACTTGCAGTTCCTAACTATAGTTCAGCTTCCATAAAAAGGAACCTTTTGGTTGCTCCTCAATTTCAGTGTATTCCATTTTTAAGGTACATTTTATTTTAAAAATGGCAAATTCAGGTATTTCTTAATACTCAATAAGAGTACCTATTTGTACCTAAAACACAAGTTTTTAATCTGAAAATGTAACCAAGTTTGAAAGTAAATGAACTGAAAACCCTCCTAGAAAAAGGAAATATTTTGTAAATATTATTGTAAGCTTGGAAAGCCATTGTTTCCTTCATATCCCTAAGATGCTATTTTAAGGGAATTTTTTTAATTTGGGAAAAAGATGTAGTATATGAACATTGTGTTAAGTGTAAAAAAATGTATACACATATATTTGGCAACGTGTACAGGTGTAACATATGTGATTGAACCATGTAATTGCAAAATTGTATTGTTTCTGAAATACAATAAAGGCAATTTCATATGGTTCAACCTTAGAGTTTATCTCACTCAGTGGTCTCTCCTCACTTCAGTAGACAGTTTGCCAATTTTGTTGGGGTGGTATGTATCACATCCCCAATTTTGGTCAGAATTCCTCTTTTCTGTCTTTCTCTACTTCTATGTCATTCTATTCTGACTCTTGTTATCTCTGAAAGATTACTGGACAGGCTGGTTACTTATAGTAGTTCTGATATGCTGATCCATTTCTTGGTTGGCAGATTATCAGACCTCAGGAAGTTCTCATATTGAGTTCAGTGTCATGGACACAGAATTAGTCCACTAATGTTGCTCTTTCTCTATTACCTGTCCCTATTTCTATTACTCTCAATTCTATCTAAAAGCTTATAGAGGATCCTAGAAATTAAAGTACCTAAGGAGACGTTGTTGGATGTCAACCTCTGATTGCCTGATGTCACTGTGAATTGCTTGCTAGAAAGGCCTGCATAGAAGACTGGCTCTTGGACAGATGCTGTCAAGAAATATTTCCTCCAATTCAAAAAGACATATACTTCCCTGGCCAGTGGGGGTGTGTTGGGTTTGAGAGGCAACCAATCAATGTGTCTCTATCCCATCAATATTTCTCTCTCTCTCTCTACCCTCCTCCCTGCCTTCCACTCTCTCTAAAAATCAAAGGAAAAAATATCCTCAGGTGAGGATCTTTTTAAAAGGCATATGCACCCCTATGCTTATAGCAGCATTATTTTTTATAACCACAATATGGAAGGAACTTACATATCCATTGATAGACAAATGGGTAAAGAAGAGGTGGTACCTATATGCAATAGAATATTACTCAGCCATAAAAAAGAATAAAATCTTGCCATTGTGACAACATGGATAGATCAAGAAGGTATTATGCTAAGTGAAATAAGTCAGACAGAGAAAGACAAATATAGAATATTACTTATCAATAAAAAAGAATAAAACCTTGCCATTGTGACGACATGGATAGATCTAGAGGGTATTATGCTAAGTGAAATAAATCAGACAGAGAAAGACAAATACAATATGATTTCACTAAAGAACAAAATAGAAATAGACTCATGGATTCAGAGAACAGACTAATGGTTGCCACGTGGGAGGGGGTTGTGAGGCTGGGTGAAAAAGGTGAAGGGATTAAGAAGTACAAATTGGTTGTTACAAAAATAGTCACAAGGAACTAAAGGACAGCATAGGGAATATAGTAAATAATATTGTAATATTCATGTATGGTGTCAGATGGGTACTAGATCCATTGGGGTGATCACTTAGTTAGTTACATAAGTGCCCAATTACTATGTTGTACACCTGAAACTAATATAATATTGTATGTCAACTGTAACTAAAAAATAATTATCCTAATATATAAAAAGCTAGGGGCCATCACAACCAAAACAACCAGACAGACTACCGAACATAGGCTGTGTGGGGCAACAAGGCCAGCAGGGGGGTTAGTGAGGGACAACCAAATGACTGAACAAACAGGCTGCGTGGGGTGACCAGACCAGCAGGGGGGTTAGTGAGGGACAACCAAACAACTGAACAGCAGGCTGTGTGGGACGACCAGGTCAGCAGGGGGGCAGTAAGGGGCAACCAGGCTGGGGTGGGGGGAGCGGGGACAGTTAGAGGTGACCAGCCTGGCAGGGGGGCAGCTGGGGACAACCAGGCTGGCGGGGGGCAGAGGGGGTCAGTTAGGGGTGATCAGGGCGGCATGCAGAGGCAGTTAGGGGTGATCAGGCAGGCGGGGGGGGGGGCAGTTAGGGCCTATCAGGCAGGCAGGCAGGTGAGCAGTTAGGAGCCAACGGTCCCGGATTGTGAGCGGGATGTCCGACTGCCGGTTTAGGACCGATCCCCGATATTGGAGAGGGTGCAGGCTGGGCTGAGGGGACCCCCGCCCCCTGCCATGCACAAATTCCGTGCATGGGCCTCTAGTTTTTTAATATACTTTTATTGATTTTAGAGAGGAAGGGAGAGGAAGAGAGAGATAGAAACATCAATGATGAGAGAGAATCATTGATTAGCTGGCTCCTGCATGCCCCCCACTGCGGATAAAGCCTGAAACCTGGGCATGTGCCCTCCACTAGAATCAAACCTGGGAGCCTTCAGTCTGCAGGCCTGTGCTCTATGCACTGAGCCAAGCTGACTAAGGCCATAATTATTTTTAAAAAGCAATATTCCTCCCAAACTCCAGCATGCTTATGTTTATTTGTCCCCTATATTTCATTCTCCACTGCTCCCTACTATGATTACAGATCAAAATAACTACTAGCTTCCATGGATTAAGTATGTAAACCTGATGTGATTGTTTAATAGTTTGATTACCCCCATGTGTGTATTACATATTAGTATGCACATGTATACAGTATTGACACAACAACCTGAAAATGTAAATTGCAGTGGGTTTTTCCCATGTGGAGTTTCAGTAATACCAAAGCTAATTACCCCGGTGAGGAGAGTTAGACTTTACAGGAGGTGCTTAATATGACCCAATGAGTATTGTGACAGATATCTGTTGGTAGAAATAGGAACAATTGTATGTTATGGCTTTTACATGGTATCAAAGGTTGCACTGCCTTCCTAGCTACTGGTAAAGAAATTCTCTAACCATAACAACATTTGTCACAGACTCTACCTCTGCAAACCACTATCAATCCAAATGCAAGCTGCCATGCCAGAGAGCTGGTTTGCAAATTCTTCTTTTCAGAAATCTAATGTAGAAACAGGCAACATCTTAAAAGAACCAGTTGTTTCTATTTATTAGTGAATAGTTGAATATTAAACATGGCATTTAAATAATACAAGTTAATGAATAATTATTGAGCTGTTTCATTGTATGAAGCCCTGGTGGGTAATACTGGGGCCTAGTAGGTGTTTAATGAATTTTTCTTAAATGAAAGTTAAAGAACTAAGGCAAAGGCCTATTCTCAAGGACTTTATAATCCTCTCACAAGAGTACCATGTGTTTGTATAATACTTTTATTTCATCACATGCATAATGAAATCTTACCTACCTGTGACACGTATTAAACTTCTCATTTTACAAATGAGGAAACCAAAGCTCAGAGGAGATAAGAGATTTGGCCAAGCATTCTGTATTAGTCAGGGTTCTCCAGAGAAACAGAACAAACGAGAATATATATATATATATATATATATATATATATATATATATATATATATTAGAATTGTGTGTGTGTGTGTGATATTTATTATAAGGAATCAGCTCCTGTGATTATGGAGGCTGAAAAGTTTCACAGTCTGCCACCAGCAAGCTGGAGACCCAGGAAAGCTGGTGATGTAATTCAGTCCTAAGGCATGAGAACCAGGGGAGCTGATGGGATAAATCTCAGACCAGAGGCAGGAGAAGATGAGAGGATATGTACTAGTTTATGCAGTGAGGCAGGAAAAGGCGGGTGAGTTCCATCTTTCTACACTTCCTGTTCTCCTTAGGTCCTAAAGAGATTGGACAATGCCCACCCACATTGGGAAGGGCAATCTACCTTGCTGAGTGCACCAATTCAAAGACTAATCTCATCTGGCAACACCTCACAGACACACTCAGATATAATGTTTAACCTGGGCACCCCACAGCCAATCAGGTGGACACATAAAATTAACCATCACAGGTTCCAAGATAGGAAGTAGTGAAACGAAATTAAAATCCAGGCCTTCTAATACCTAATCCAACACAGGTTCCACCTAACCTTCCAGACTCACTAAATGAAACTAAAAAGAAAATATCTTGGCAAACAGAAGAAAACAATATCCATTCATTTACTCACCAATGCCCCAAACGAGAGAAAAAAAAGAACCACTTTCAACAGCATGTGGCCCTTAGGTAATAATTTACTGGCTTTAGGTTCCTGGTTATCACAGTTATATCAATTGATAGGATTATAAATTTTTTCATTAGTAAAAAGAAAATCCATGTCTAAAAATTTTGAATTTTACTCCATGGAAAGAAAAATGTTAAAACCCTGAGGTTTACAGTACATTTTAGAGATGCTATGGATTTTTTCCAAGCATTTAATGTTAAAGATTTTATTCTCAGATGCATTTTAAAAGTATGTATGTACATAGGCACATTCTAGCATTTGCTTCTTTATTGGAGGGTAAGGGTTTTATAGAAATCCTTCACAACACTGAATTATTATGGAAAATCATTTTGAAATTTAAGAGCATTAAATTAATTTATGTTTCCCAAAGCTTCATGGCAAAGAGAGATGCTCTGGAAAACTTTTCAAATGCTTAAAACTTTATAATGATGCAAAAGTTGCCTGACACCCATTGCAGATAATAGTATCTCATTGGTTTATATTGCTCTTCTCTCAATTAATGTTTTCCACCTTGCGACATTAAACAGAGAAGACAAAGATCTTCTGACCAGCTGGTGCTTATTTTATCTAAATCAAAGACAAAATTTGAATAATACAAAAAGGAAATTGGTTTTCTCTTTGTCCTGTCAATCAAAAAGTAGTATTAAATTCAGTTCTGCCAAAAAAAAACTTTCAAATGTGTAACATCACCTTGCCTGCATTTATTTGTCCTTTGGTTATTTTTATATTTTTAAAATATTTTATTGACTTTTTATAGAAAGGAAGGGAGAGGAATAGAGAGTTAGAAACATTGATGACAGAGAAACATCTATCAGCTGCCTCCTGCACGCCCCCCACTGGATATCAAGCCTGCAACCAAAGTACATGCCCTCAATCAGAATCAAACCCGGGACCTTTCAGTCCACAGCTCAATGCTCTATCCAGTGAGCCAAACTGGTCAGGGCTATTTTTATATTTAAAGAGACAAAAAGCATTCAGTTCTATAAACAAATTTTTTCTCACATTTTAAAATTACTTTGAATGAGAACCTTTAAATCTGAAACAAATTCTGGAGTAAAAATACAATCATGATGGGCTTTATCACAAGGACTTGAGTGGGAGGAGATACACTGAAAACCTTTCTTGGGGATGAGCTACAGATCAGGAGGATTGCAATTGTCTTGCCAGCTGAGAATGGAAATCACTTTGTGGCCCGCTCAACTCTAAATATAAAGTTAGTAATCTACAGCTGGTGTACCAAATCTGGTTCACCACCTGTTCTTGTAAATAAAGTTTTATTAGAACACAGCCACACCCATTCATTTACATATTGTCTGAGGCTGCTGCTACAACTGCAGTGGTAAGTAGCTACAAGAGAGAGGGTATGGCTCAAAATATTTGCTATCTAGTCTTTTACAGAAAAGTTTGACAGTCCCTGCTGTAAATCTTTCTTCTTTCCCTTCCTTTCCTGCAGATGGCAATAATTAGTGGGCAAAGACAGCCTAGAATGTCTTATGGCAAGAAGTAGAAAATAATGTTTTGGTTTTGAGTTTGGTTTGTTTGTTTATATTTATATTGATTTCAGAGAGGAAAGGAGAGGGAGAGGGAGAAAGAGAGAGAGAAACATCAATGGTGAGAGAGAATCATTGATCAGCTGCCTCCTGCTCACCCCACACTGAGGATCAAGTCTGCAACCCAGGCATGTGCCCTGTCCGGGAATCGAACTGTGACCTCCTGGTTCACAGGTCAACCTCAACCACTGAGCCACGCTTGCTGGGCAGTTTTGGGGGGTCTTATTGTGCAGGTGATGCTTCTGGGTCCCTGCCAGCCTCATGCATTGAAGAACCCAGGAATCAGAAGCCATTTCTGACCCTTCAGTAGCATGGCCTTCCTGCCACTGCTCTCTGAACAGAAGCAAAACATCACAGTATCCAGAAACCACTGAATTGCTGACTGACAGGGATATTAGGGTTCATTTAGTGCATCTCTGCCAGCTTACTGATAAGAAAACTGAGATATGCTTCCATTTTAAGAGAGAAGGATCAGTACCCATGAAAACTGAGGATTTAGGGCCAAACATCCATACAATTATCACTTGCAACTTTTACATCATCCTTCACCACTTAACATGATTTAGTTTTAACTCTGCACCTGAAACAATACAATGAAGTTTAAGTAAACTCTTAAAATCTTCACTGAAGGGCATATTATTATATTAAACACAGCTACATTTTGTCTCCCCCCACTTTTGTTTCAGCAGTGTTTGTATCTACATGAAATCACCATCTTCAATGTTTTGAACACACACACACACACACACAAATTTATGTCTATCTATATGGCAGCAGCAAGAGAAAGCAGACTCTTTTACTTACTTACCTAGTCAGTCCTGCAAGTGTGTGTACAGTTTTTTAAGCTGACTGCAAATACATTTTTGGAGGCCAAAAGTACATGCTGTCTAGTGTCTGTCTACGGCTTGCCAACTTTGCTGGTCCATAAAATAATTCAGTGAATCTACAGTGTGATGCTGGCTTTGAGTTTTCTTTCAACTGGGGTCAGCAAGAGCAACGAGTGCCATTGTGGGCCAGTCCCGAGAGAAACATGTATCTTCCATGTCCCCCGGGCAGGTACTTACATGCGTAGTAGTTTCAGGGTTTATGGTTATTACTCTCTGGAGACATCTGTCTGCTGAGTTTATTTTTTCCTGATGTACCACTTCATAAAGTCTACTGCCAAAAGTTCTTTAACTAGTCAGGAAGATTTTGTTTTCTGCTGTTTTAGTTACTTTTCTACTTTATTTCTGTAAGCCAAATAGAGTAGAGAACACCAGTAGCAATTCCCACTCCACAGCCATAGCCCTCATAGCATAACCTGGTTCCATTCGGTTACAAGTTTTTATTCTGTGAGAGCTTTAAAACTCCCATTGCATGATGGGTTCTCTTGTGTATATGTGCAACAAAGAGCTGCACAGAGATTTCCCATGAAGTATGAATGCTCTCAGAAAACCTTTCAAGGAAAGCCTATTTTTAAAGCAATTAGGTCATGTGGGTTTAATCAGTTGAAAGGAACCAAATTCATAATAGAATTTTTATTATCAAATATAGTACTTTAAAAATAGCTTTTTGTTTGCAAGGAAGAATAACTTTAAGACTATTTTTAGCCCCTTTTACTTTTGTTCCCAATAATAATATTTAAATAAATGTGCTTCAGAATTTCTATTTTTTGTTTTCAGATAATGTAATCGTTATTATCATATATTCATAACAAATGGCAATGATTAAGTCAATATTTGTCTAATAAATTTACAACCTTTTTTATGGCAAAACAATTTAGGCCAGACAACTATTGTCAAACATCTTTCAACATAAGTTTTCAACCTTTGTCATAATTCACTTTCTTGCATAAACAGACCCTTTGAAACAAAGCATGGAAAATTTAATCCACATGGGTTCATCGTATCAAAACTATTAGACTGGGTTACTTTCCATGGTGTTGGCACCAAAATTATCTCTTGAAAAGATGACTTTAAAAGATGACTTTAAAACATTCACATAGATTTTACAAATATTGTCTCTTCCTCTCCTTTACAGGTAACTTTTATTTCATTCATGGCTATAATTAGCGCACTGTCCTGATGTGGCCCCTTTCTCAGTCAGGTGGAGCAGACTGCTGTCCATTAGCATGACAGCCTGGGTCAGCAGTCATTCACGGTCATTTGAATGATGAGTCTCTGCCTGGTCAATTACTCATGCCCACGAACTGACGGCATTCCCCAGCTTCACAATGTCCTACTTTAGGGCAGCCTCACGTCGTTTCCCAGGAATTAGGCTAAGGAGGGACAGCACCCTGAGGTTCAGCTCACCAAAGCTGCTGTGTGTCAGGAAGACACCGTGACAGGTCCACCTTGAGAACACTATCGCATAGGTTCGAACCCAACCAGGACCTTGTCATTCCCAAGGGTTTGCTTAGGCACAGGGTTGAATTATTTCAGCCTCTCAGACTTTGTTGAGCACTGGTTCATGTTTTACATTTTCAAATATCGTGCTTGATAAGCAAAGATCTTAGATAATAAGTCACTTTCATTCTTGGTCATAAATATTATCTGTGTGACTCAAAATTTGTTGGAATCAGGTAGCAATTTAATGGTGATGTTCAGTGAGCATTTTCAAACGCATTTGTATATTTGTGTATTTAATGGTTATATTAGGACACAAATTTTTTAGTTTAATGCTCTCATTTCATTGTTAAAAACAGCTGAAGGGGAGAGGCAATGGGGTTTGTGAGGCTAAGTGGGACAGAAAGCTGGAGCCTGGAGACAGACCACGGACATGTGTCTCGTTGACTGTGGCTGCAGGCAGGAGAAGCAGCACACAGAAGGGTGACATTTGGTTATTATATCACATTATTATATTACAGCATGACATTGTGCAGAAAATAGAAAGGAGACAGGCCTGCCCAGAGGGCCTCTCTGGAAGAATGGAGGAATTAATGTTCTGGTGGGGATCTTAGAAACCAAATAGGTTTGGAAATGATGGGCAGGAGAGAGGAACCATATTTAAAACAAGGAATTGGCATGATGAAACCCATTCTTCAGGGAGCAGGGCTGGAAGGCCTATGCAGGCTGAATTTCTAATGCACTATTGCTTTGGCTCAATGGAGCAATGGAGCGATGGCGTGTGAAATTTCACTTCTGCAATTTAATAAATGGCACCTTTTTAGTAAGGCCTCCCCTGGCACTCTGTCCAAACTTGCAAACCCCCCAAGTCTGTATCCTATTCTCCTTCTCTGCTGTATGTGGAGCCCCCCTTCACCACCCCCTCCCCGCCGCCCCCCCCCCCCCACCTTAGCAGTTATCACTAACACTGCATACATTTTAGTATCTACATTGTCTACTAGTATGACCCAGTCTTCTACTAGAATGTAAATTTTGTCGGTGCAGAGATTTTAGTCTATTTTATTCACTTCTATACATACAGCATATGAAACACTGTGTTGTGCATAACAGGCCCTGGGTACTGCAAGTGGCATAAATAAATGAATTTTTTAGTACTTGTACCAGGCCTGCTTCTGGGTATTAGTAATAAAGTGGCAAATAGGGAGATAATTTTCTGCCCTCAAGGAGCTAACATTCTAGCAGAGGAGCCCAAAACATATAAGAATTCCAGATGGTGCTGTTTGCTCAGAGAAAAATATAACAGGATAACAAGAATATAAAATATATATCAAAAATAGAATGCTCTCCTATTGCATGCATTGAATATATGACAGTAGGAAAGACCAATTTTGTTTTTTATTTTAAATGCATTGTCACTAAACAGCATACACCAGTTTTCAATCTCAGTTATAGGACACAGAAACAGCTTACCGAGGCAAGAACCTGACTGATGGGTTTCTAAATTGCAGACCTAAGGCCCGTTAAGAAATAATGTTCAAGTTGCCGTGTTCTTCAGCAAGACCATTCATTCCCAGTCACTCCATTCACGACGACTGCCTGCACAGTCTACTAGGATGTAAAACGTGCTTTCATCATCTGCCAGGATGAAAAACATGCTTTTTGACTGCTATCGAAAAAAATATTTTAATTTAATTTTGATAGGCTGTGATTCATTCAATTGATTTTAGACCAAGTGAGTGTCTCCACAGAATTCAGAATTGTGTTCGGTACCTGAAGATGGGCCAACAATTGAAAAGTCTGAACTTCCCCATCTCAAGACCACTTCCCAAGGAGGTAGGATCCTTTTTTTAAAAACACAGATGGAAGCAGATAGAGAACATAGAAGTCAAGAAAACAATTTATTTCTTATTTATGTTTGTTTTTAAGTCACCTGTTTGTTGTTATTGTCACCTGTTAGTTTCAGGTGACAATATAGTGATAGACATTATATAACTTAGGAAGTGATCACCCTAATGAGTCTAGTACCCATCTGACACCAGACGTAGTTATTACAATATTATAGACTACTAGTATATTTTCTATGCTGTACTTTACATCCCTGTGACTGTTTTTGTAACTAGAGATTTGTACATTTTAATTCATTCCCATTTTTACCCATCCTGAAACCATCAAAATGTTCTCTATGGTTTTGCTTCAGGAAAACAATTTTAATAAGAGTAAGAACAAAAGACAGAAACCTATTAGGAGAGCTAGAAAGAAGGAACATTGAAAGAAACCGACCTTGTCTATTCAGACATCCTACCCATAAATTCTCCAAAGAACTCAGACGTCTATTATGCATTTTTAACCGTAGGGACAATGAAAGGCATGTATAGTCCTACTGTTGGGGACCAGTGCTGTTACAATTACACAGAGAAAGCAGAGCTATTCAAATTCTAACCTCTTTGTGTGTGTGTGTGTGTGTGTGTGTGTGTGTGTGTGTGTGTGTTATTGTTGTTGTTGTTGTTTTACATCAAAAAGCATGATTTTCAAACTAAAAGGAATTTTTTTTAATGTGGTTCAGAGAAAATGAAATTATATAATGGGCAAATTATTGGCCATTTTTAACGAGTTATGTCACTGGGGCCAAATTTATTATGTTATAAGGCATCAAATGATTTGTGGATGAAACTGAAAAACTTTTAATAAAATTGAATAAACTATGAAAAATGCAATTGGTGCCAAATGACCAGAGAGAAGAAATTATTCTGAGTGTCAAAAAGAGTAATGAAATGGACTCTGGACTTTGTATATTGATACGCTCAATAATAACTAGAAATATTCTAGATAATATAGTAAGCAAATGATTTCTAATCAATTCAAAAGAATGACTATGTTTCCTAGAAAGCAGCACAAATTCACAAGAGCAAGAAACATTAAACTATGCTTATTTCCTATTTGAATAGGTTTGCCAGTTTGCTATATCAAAGGAATAGAGTAGATAAAATGTCTTAATTTCAGCAAAGCACTGGAAAGTGTTTTATAATATCCTTGAAGAAACTGAGGAGAAATTCAAGCAGGATGATAAGACTCTTGGGAGGATTTGTACCTGTGAGAAGTCTCCAGAGATGAGCCATGGGATTTGTAAGAAATCTCTGAAGACAAAAGTATGATATTTGAAGATTCTTGGAGCAGGGAGCTGATAGCTCATGTTAGGTATCAAATTTAAATGAATCAAAATTAACATAATGCAAAGTTTTAAAAAATAATGAATATAAAAAAACTTTTCAAAAATCCAAGTGAGAGAAATCTATTAGGTTTAGTTTACATTAAGCAATATTTGAGTCAATAGTGTCACTTGCTTCTTCTTGAAAAACGCACCTTTAAGCTGCATTAATACTTCTATTCCAAGAAGTAAAGAGTAGTGATAACCAAAACCTCATCTTTATCATTTTCATATTTAATCAAGTATATCCCAAATACCCTGTGTCATCCAGAAAGAAATTAGTCTGCTAACAAAATACATATGGATAAAAATAAGCAAAGGTCTGTCTTCCCACCAAACTAAAAGCCCTGTTAGGCATAAACCATGCCTAAGTTCCCAGTGTCTGTAAATATTTGTGACTGAAATAATATAGTGAAGGCAAGGTAATGATAGGATGATATAAAGAAATCAGGGATAAAGGTAATCCATAAACACGTATACCAGAAGGATCTGCACCATTATTAACATGGATCGCAAATTCACCTCTAAGCTTCCTAGGAACCCAGCTGGTATTGCTCAGTGGTTGAGCGTCAACCCATGCACCAAGAGGTCACCAGTTTGATTCCCTAGTTGTGGGCTCATTCCCCAGAAGGGGGAGTGCAGGAAGCAGATGATCAATAGTTAATGTTTCTCTCTCATCTATGCCTCTCTCTCCCTCTCTCTCTCTCACCAATAAAAACATATGTTTTAAAAATCACTGTCTCCATAAAGCAATACCCTGTCATTTTTTTCCCTGAAGTAACAGATGATGTTTTGGATTGATGGATCATGGAATTTCAATTACTTCAAGACACTTGTCTTCAGAGACTTCTTACAAAATAATGGTGGCTCAGAGAGAATCCAAGATGGTGGCGTAGGTAAACACCTAAACTGCTGCCTCGCACAACAATTTCAAAACTACAACTAAAAGACAAAACGTCTATCACCCAGAACCACAGGAAAGCTGGCTGAGTGGAAGTTCTACAACTAGAAGGAAAGAGAAAAGAGCATTGAGACGTGCACAAGTGCTGAAAAGCTGAGGTACAGAAGCGAGTGATCCGGGCTGGCAGCAAGTGTTGCTTTTTTCAACCCAAAGGAAGACAAGCCCCCGATTACTCTGAAATACAGTTTCTGGGGAGACGCGGGGGACCCAAACTCCTACGGGGAGAAGCTGGACTGTCTGCCATCGGGTCGGAAAGTGAGGGGGGCTTGCTTGCAAAGCTGCGCGCAAGAATAATTGTTTACGGCACTGGGGCACGGGATGCAGTAGGAGACACAGAGCCGGCTAACTAGCAGCCATCCCTGTTTGCCACACCCTAGCCTAGTAACGCCCTGAGACCCTGCCCCACACAACCTACAAACCCACCCAAACTCCAAGCAGCAGTTTTAGCATAAGAAAGGCCTGCCCTATCGCAGCTTAACCTAGCAAACTTGCAGCCTGGGGCAGACAGCTCCAAAACCTCCAAACCCCAAGCAAAGAGGAGAAAACTGTAGTTCTCGCTATAGCTCCTGCTGGGTGGACTCAGACAATAGCTGACCTGCACCCCATTGGAGATCCAGAAGCCAGTATACCTAGTGGTCAGTGTGAGACACCAGATTTCAACTCCTCACATCCATAAGTGACACATTCAAGAGGCAGACTCAGCGAGTACCAAAGCCCCACTGAAACAAGTCCTGCAGCATAAGCTTGTCTCGCACACAGCAGTTCTTATAGACACAGCGAGTCCTCACAGCCGACTGGCCTGGAGGTCAATTCCTCCTAGCGTACCAACAGCAATTAAGGCTTAACTACACCAAGACTTTGCACTCAGCCCACAAAGGGGTGTACCAAGAGCTTCCACATCAGGTGATTGGGGAGGCTGAGCTACTGCCCCCTATAGGTTACCTACCACACAAAGCCACTCCATCAACACAGGGAAGCAGCCAAAATGCAGAGACAAAGAAACATGTCACGAATGAAAGAAACGGAGGAAAGCAAACTACTGGACGACATAGAGTTCGAACCACATTTATAAGGTTACTCAAGAATCTTCTAAAAACCACCGAGAAACTTGATGACACTTCTGAGGAGCCTAGTGAGACCTTCAAGGACCTTAATGAGAATGCCAAAAAATGGAAAAGAACCAGTCAGAAATGAAGCATACACTGTCTAAAATAAAGAATATATAGAAACTCAACTATAGATCAACGTACTCCAAGAATCAAACCAAAGATCTGAAATATGAGGAAACAAAAAACATCCAACCAGAAAAACAAAAAGAAAAAAGAATCCAAAAATATGAACATAGTGTAAGGAGCCTCTGGGACAACTTTAAGCATACCAACATCTGAATTTTTGGGGTGCCAGAAGAAGAGAGAGAGCAAAATACTGAAAACCTATTAGAAGAAATAATGACAGAAAACTTTCCCTACCTGGTGAAAGAAATAGACTTACAAGTCCAAGAAGCGCACAGAACCCCATACAAGAGGAATCCAGGGAGGACCACACCAAGACACATCATAATTAAAATGCCAAGGGCAAAAGACAGAGAATCTTGAAAGCAGCAAGAGAAAGACAGTTAGTTACCTACAAGGAAGTACCCATACGACTGTCAGCTGATTTCTCAGCAGAAACTATGCAGGCCAGAAGAGAGTGGCAAGAAATATTCAAAGTGATGAACAGTAAGAACCTACAACCAAGATTACTCTACCCAGCAAAGCTATCATTCAGAGTTGAAGGTCAGATAAAGAGCTTCACAGACAAGAAAAAGCTGAAGGAGTTCATCGCCACCAAACCAGGATTACATGAAATGCTGAAGGGTATTCTTTAAGAAGAGGAAGAAGAAGAAAAAGGTAAAGATTAAAATTATGAACAACAAAATGGCATCAAATACATACCTACCAACAAATGAATCTAAAAATCAAGTAAATAAAAAATCTGAAGAACACAATGGACTGGTGAATATAATAGAATCAGGGACATAGAAAGGGAGTGGACTGACAATTCTCAGGGGGAAGCGGGTGTGAGTGGTGCGGGAAGAGATTGGACAAAAATCTTACTCCTATGGATGAAGACAGTGGCAGGGGGTAAGGGCATGGGGTAGGGTGGGGTGGGGAATCAGGTGGAGGGGAGCTATAGGGGGAAAACAAAAAGAGGAACACCTGTAATCTGAACAATAAAGTTTATTTTAAAAAAATAATAATGGTGGCTCATCTCTGGAGACTTTTCACAAGAGTGATACTATCCTGCCTGAATTTCTTCTCTTTTTCCTCAAGAATATTATAAAACACTTTTCAGTGCTTTGCTGAAATCAAGACATTTTATCTATTCTCTTCCCCTATTATAACAAGGTGGTAATCCTATCGAAGCAGAACACAAGCATAGTTTTGTGTTTCTTCATGGTTAACTTTTATTTCTTTCTAGAAATCATGGTTGTTCTTTTGAATTTACTATAAATCACTTGCTTAATATTATATCGGGAATATTCCTAAAAGTTGTAATTGAGCTTATCAATATACAAGTCTAGAGTCCCCTACTTTACTCTTTTTCTGACACTCAGAATATTTTCCTCTCTCTGGTCCTTTGGCACCTGTTACATTTTTCAAGATTTATTACGTTTATTAATAACAGTTCTTCAGTTTTATCCACAATACTTGATGCCTTATAACATAATTCTAGACCCATCAACATGCTACCTCATTGAATAAATACAATGTGAAGTATGGAGAAACTTAAAATAGATTAATTGATTGAATGCTTTTTATTCCTCAAGAAAATAGCAAAAAATCAAACATAGTTTAGTAAAAATATCCCATGAGTGATCAAGGGAATGAGGTCCAAGTCCTCAGGTTGTCACTGGCCAGGTTCGCTCCAGACCCTGTGGTGTGGTAAGAAAAATACAGGAAAATAAGCAAATGAATATCTTCAAGACAGTTCTCTTTGAAACCAAACTTTTGCTAGCAGCTAGGCAGTGGAAAGTTTGAACTTGGATTCCCTGGCAAGAATCGTCAGTGCAGATCTTTCATGTTCATGACTCAATGCTAAACCTTTTGCTCAGACTGAGTCAAACTTTGAGGGATGCAGGAACACACTGGGTATATCTACATAACAGTGACAAGAAGAATGACAAATCTGGACAATGTTCCATATGCAAAGCAGACAAAGAACTGGGCTTGGTAGATTTCATCTGAAGACCACAGGGAAGTCATGATAAAACCAAGTATCTGAAAAACTAATATACAGAGGAGGGAGCGCATGTCCTCCGTAGCAGGGCCTGAATGAGGACCAATGAGTCATGGGCCTGGATAAGGAGACCTGACTCAGATGGGCAAAGAGAATTCCAACAGTCGAGCCATCTGTAACAGCATTGTGCTGCCTTAAGTTCTGGGAGGGTTCTGGATGCTGGAAGGGTTCATGGAGAACCATCTGCACAATGGTCTATTAGTGATGGCTTAAAATTAATCCCTGTCTTGAGAGGAGCCCAGTCAGAAATTCTACTAGCCACAAGGATTATCTGATCCTGAGTGAAAATCAGGCTGAGTGTAGAGTTCACTGCTCTGAGGGGAGGATCATGAACTGTGCATCCCCTTGCCTTGTTCTAGCTCATTTACATCAGCCATAGTCCTCTACAGAAACACACTGTGTGAGCAGAGACCACTCCTTCCCATTTCTTCTTCACACCACACACATGTAAAATACATTTCATTTTTTAAAACTGTTAGCTGATGATACAACTTCACAAAGACAGTATATATTGATAAGGGTCTTTGGTAATATTTAGGAAAACAGAATTGTGCTGTGTTTTTATTTTTTATTTTTTAAATGTTTCTATTGACTTCAGAGAAAGGAAAGGAGAGGGAGAAACAGAAACATCATTAAGAGAGAAACATCGATTTGTTGCCTCCTGCACGCCCCCTACTGGGGATAGAGCCCACAACCTGGGCATGTGCCCTGACCAGGAATTGAACCATGACCTTCTGGTTCATAGGTCAATGCTCAACCACTGAGCCACACCAGCCAGGCTGTGCTGTGTTTATAAGCAAATATTCCAAATCACCTTTACAGACACCAAAAATGTCATATTTAATTTTTATTGTTATGCAATGGAATCTGGGCATGCTGTGGATAGACTTCATGTGCAAAATGCCTTTCTTGAATGGAAAAATTATGCAGAAGGATATTTTGCAAAGTGCCCAATTTAGAAAGAAAGATAAACTTGAGACACTGGAAATAAAAAAATTAGTTTCAGCCATTCATCTGATGGTAAGGCTTTAATTTCATTTGGCAGCATGATCTCTAGGAGATGTCATGCCAGCCAGTGGGTCATCTACAGTCACTAAGGCTAGCGTGTGTATTTCAGCCATTATAATTCATGATTCACTTGTGAGCACTTCCATCAAGTGTGCTGAAGTACATTTATCAAAGCAATACTTAAAAATGTATCAAAATCAGAGGCAGGGTCGAATATCCTTTGGAAGTTTTTTCTGAAGAATGATTTCCTTAAAAAAAACTCTATAACTACTTCTTAATAACATTTCTTATCTTAATCCCAAGATTCCATTCCCTTTAAGACTTTTAAGATCTCTCCCCTCCCATAACTTTTTTAATGGTTCTTACATGGGCCATTGTGCCATGGAAAGCTGTAAGTCCATCCAAAAACTTACAGAGAGTGCCTTCTAGGTGGAAACGTGTGGTTGTTTCAGTCCACAAAGCTCATTCTGTAAATGCACCTGCTACACTGAGCTAAATTCATTGAGATATCTACTCTAAACACCAGCTCCACTTCTCCTTTCTTCATTGTGTTATTCATAATTGCTTGTGAGTGGCTGGGGGTTGTGCTTATGTGCATGACATAGTGTAACTTGCCATGGTTCATTTGATGAAACATCAGTTGAGCTTTTCCTAATGCTTTGTTTTCATATCATTTTAATTCTTGCTAAATGAACCCATGCTTGAAGCACACGCTTTGGAAACTGGACATTATCTATCTCACAAGCACCATGATATTTCCAAGTAAAGCTTTTTTATCAAATTAAATCTGACAAATTTATTGTTAATTAACCCACAAGAAAAGGTGGTGGTGGTTGTTTTATTGTGTACACTTATAGGCCGTTGAACTGATAATATTTTTATCATAAACTAGAGGCCCGGTGCATGAAAATTCATGCACTGGAGCAGGGGGATCCCCTCAACCCAGCCTGCCCCCTCTCACAGTCCTGGACCCCTCAGGGGTGGGAGGCAACCCTGTGATCAGGAGAAGGCGACTCCCCATCACACCTTTGCTGCTGCCACTGCTGGCAGCACAAGCCTCGGCCAGCCTTGGTTACCTGAGGCTTGCCTGCACCTCAGGCGTAGGCTAGGCAGCCGCCATCCGAGGCTTGCCTGCACCTTGAGCCGGCCCTGGGCGAGGGGGGAGCTGAGGGGACTTGGGGACTCCAGAGGCAAGCGCGTGGCAAGGCCAGGTGCCTGCCGCCCCTGTGGGGCTGAGGAGACTGGGTGCCGCCATCTTTGAGGGCGGGGCAGTCAATTAGCATATTCCCTCTTTATTAGATAGGATGCCCTTCTTCTCCTCTTACCATATTCAATGCTGTTTGAAGAAGAATTTTGGTCAAAAGATCTGCATCAAGAGAATTTCTTCAGAAAGAAAATAGGAATTATTGCTTCAGGCAAAATAAAGACCAATGACTGTTACAGAATAATTTTGAAGGAATAGGGATCTTACAGTATCTCGGGATTAATGTATAAAAGAAGAAATAGCCTTATTTTTTCTAACTTATCTTAAAACTTACCTGAGTAAGTTGGTGACCCATGCCAAAATTACCCATTTTTCAGATCTCAGCCCCTCCTTCCTGATCCCCCACCACAGGCATCTGTATTATTGTATGTACCATGGACCCTTCAGCAGTCTGATAAAGCCTATGAACCATCCCTAAGAACAATGTTTTTAAATGCATAAAACACATGTGATTACAAAAGAAAAAGTGATGTTGAAATGCTCTATTAAAGTATTAAATAAGTTTCTGATATAGTAGCACACGTGCTTCTTTATTAATACATTACAAAACAACCCCCAGCATTGAGGCTAATAACTATAATAATCCTGACATAGTGATGAGCAAAATCAATATTCAAGATGAAACAATTATGGTTTCATCTACAATTGTAAAATAGGGTATGAAAATATCTATGATTTCTATGAATGGGGCAGTCATAAATACTTCTAATACCATCATGGTTTGTTGCCAGGGTTGGTGACAAATACAAATGCAATTTTCCCATCTATATTCACAACCCCCCTAAATCCTATCCACAGACCCCTTGGAGGCCCATAGACCCTAGATTAAGACACCCTGCATCCAATGACTCTTGCCTCTGCTCCCACTTTTATCCAACCAGTAGAGAAATGGATTGGGGTACTGGTCAGTGGTCAGCATGCATGGGACCCTCAGAAGCAATGATGTCAGCAGTCACACTCAAAATCCAGCAGGGCACCGTGTCACTGCCAATGAGCCTGACATCTAAACTCTGTCACTTCCCCGGGGCCATTCCATGTCAATTCAGTGCTTCCCCAGCCAGAAAGTCTGTCTCTGGTATAGAAAAACATGTTTCTTATTCTCCATAATGTCATTCTCCAACATCAGGAAATGTTTCCCAAATACCCTTTTTGTTTATTTAGCTAAACCTCACATGCTTGGTCTACAACTTTCCTGAGGATAACATCTTCCACACACTAACTTCTTCTAGGAAAGAAGTACTTTCATGTCTCTAACCAGTGCCCAAGATTTAGATCCACAATCTCTATTGATGCCTTAAATAGGATTTATCCTCTTCTCCCAAAAATCAGTTTTTCCTCCTGACTTTTCTCCTCCCAACTTGTTAGGAGCATCACCAATAATGAGGTATGGAAGCTTCAGACTTTCCAACCACCACACCTCCTTCCCAAACTTTACTCCTCAACCCAATAACTCGGAAAGGCAGGGAGCTCCTATATTTATTCTATTCTCATTTCCACCAGTTACTTTACAACCTAACCTAGATCACCACTACCCTTGACAACCCTTGCCTCTGCTACTCAACTATTCAAATACATCCTAACATACACTGCTGCCAACTTGATTTCACCATAGGGTAATGCCACTGAACTAAAGACAGACCCTGCCATACAAGCTTTTCCCCTGATCTTGTCTGAAGACCCAGTTCAGCCATCGGACTGACCCAGTGCTGCAGTCTAACTCAATAATTTTTTGTTCCATAAAGCAGGAAATATTTTACCTCCTTTATTTTCTGGTTTGTTGCCTTTCTCATATTGTACTCCCCTTCTGGAATTTGTTTCCCCAGAAGCTTCTCTGGTCGAAGCCCTACCCTTCCTCCAAAGACCATCTCAAGCACCCCCCATTTTTGCAGACTTTTTTGATGTGCTTCCACCATTCCCAATTTGGTGGAATAGAGCCCTCCCCACTTCAGCCTCTATAGCATTTTTCTTACGACTTATCTGCCTCAATCCTTCATTAAGATCCATATGTTCACCTCATCCATGGCACTATATTTTCAGGGTAGGGGCTGCTTTCATTCATCCTGTACCTCAGTAGTGTGTGGCAGTCTCTTTTACAATGGGTACTCAGTGCGTGTTTTCAGTTGAACTGAAATGATCTCTATACAGAAAGTGAATTGCACTTTCCATGTGCCACCAAAGAATAAGCTAGCTGGCAGGGGTTCACTAATTGTAATTTATTAACTAGTGAATTTTAGTGACACTGTGGTTGCACCTGGCCTTAACCCACAGTCTCATGGACTAGTCATTCCAACCATTGTGCAACTCCTGCTGGACCTTCAGGACTGAGTTTGGTCAGCGCTTTTTTCAGAACGTCTTTCCTAACCCCAAGGCCAGCCTCATGGGCATGTAGCCCCAAGGACCCAACACTTAAAAGGACCCAACACTGCTGTCATCATCTTGAAATTTTTAGTAATTTTTTAATAAATGTCCCTGCATTTTCACTTTGCACTTGACTCCACCAATTAACTATAGTTAGTTGTGCCTAACTTCTCTGTTCTGTATACTTCTATCACTTCTTGTATTTTTCCTATCTCTGCAATCATCACTCAGAATTTCACTTTTCTGTTTACATCTGTTTAGTATTCTGTGTGCCTCAACAGATCCTAAGTTCTGAAGGGGGGAAAAAGGAACCCTATTTATTGATATATACCCAAGGCTGAGCATAGTAATATATACATAATTAATATTTGCTGCTTGGATGAGTGGCTGAGTGGCTGAGGGAAGGAATTAACAAATTAATGAATGTATTTGACCATCCATAGTCCTTTGGACAGCTGGAGCATTGGAGGTGTTTGGCTTGCAGTCCTCAGATGGGCCCCTATAGCAATAACAGAATTCTAGTGCAGAAACTACTCATTAGAAAGGGTAAGATCAGCTCAAGGAAGAAAATGGGCAAAGTAATGACATGAAGCAAAAATATTAAAAAAAAGATTAATGAAGAAGGGACTAGCAAAATAAATCATGGTATAGATCTGTTTTAAGTACAAAGGTAGCTAGTATTGGGATGCTTTTGGAAGAAGGAGGTGTCGGTGATTAAGCAATCCCCCTGCTTGCTTTTCCTAATGTTTTCTGGGAAAACTGGACTCATGGGCATGTGTTGGTAATAGGCACTCACCAGCCGAGAAACATGTGTCACTGTCTTTATTTGATGCCACATCATCCTCTGAACTATCTTACTGATCCCTGATTTTCATCTTCTCATTAGGAATTTGTGGAAATTACAAACTCCAATGGAATTTGATTCCTGGTTTGTAATTTCCAGTCCATCAGGACCAATTTAATGATCTAAAGTGTCTTGAATCATTATATGCATGAGTGAAAAGTCTGATGAGTAGTTATTAACATTGTGTGCTAGGTGTTTTTCACTAGTGAACTCCTTTCCCTTACAGGCTTCTGTTTGGAATGATAGCCACTTCCCTCTCAGTGTGAAGAGACAGACAAGTATCCCCAAAAGTCTCGCTGAGCCAACAGTGTTATTGCCATTCTCATCTATGCATACTCATTCTGCAACACTGGCATGACAGACAGACAGGACAGACAGAACCCTCTTTCTGCTACACAACCTTAGATGAGTTACAAAATGTTCTTAATTCTCAGTTTTCATATCTGTAAATGGGCATAATGATATTTCTATTCCATAAATTTGTGAGGATAATGTGGGTAATGCATGTGAAAGGGGCTTAGACCCATGTCCAGCTTGTAGAAAAGGCTCTATGGATGTTGGTAATTGTTTTAAGCACATAGAATATAAGCAGTTTGGACTTGCACTCTAGTTCTATGTTGGGATAGATATAACAAGATAAGGAATATGTGGTATTTGTTAGGAGTCAGGGAACTTTTTCTCTGAAGGGCCAGAGAGTAAATACTTTACTCTTGTGCACTATACTTCTCTGTCACACTTCTCAGTTTTGCAGTTGTATCATGACAGTAGCCATAGACAGTGAA
Organism: Corynorhinus townsendii; assembly: GCA_026230045.1. Classification (NCBI taxonomy): domain Eukaryota; kingdom Metazoa; phylum Chordata; class Mammalia; order Chiroptera; family Vespertilionidae; genus Corynorhinus; species Corynorhinus townsendii. The sequence goes on along the minus strand of JAPDVU010000004.1, from coordinate 66,465,305 downwards.
GAAACATATGGCTGTGTCTATGTGCCAATAAAAGTTTACTTATAAAAATAGGCATTAGAGTCCAGATTTGTCTCCAAGACCATAATTCACCCATCACTTGTGCTCCCAGTCAAGTGCAGTAGAAAGACTTATTTAAGACTTGCCAAGGTGAGCCAGAGGAGGTGGGAACCGACTCCACCACCATACTAAAGAATGTGGAGACTGATATTTTCAGGGATGTTATTATATGAACTTCCCAGAGAGATGTAAAAGTGAAAAATATGGCCTAGGACAAGTAGCTCAGGTACTGTTAGATTTGTCTGTTTTTTTAATCTTGCATTTCAGGATAAATAACTTGAACTTTACAACAGAGTCTTCCCTTTTTCTTAGACATTTTCTTGGTAAATTGGCTCCCCCTTTGGCCCTCAGAAGTTGCATATTTTTAGGAATAAAAATCTCTGTAGATTACTTGTAGAAAAGTCTGTTCCTGACTTCTGCTCCCTATCATTGTGTATGAACAGACAGAGCTGAGGGCTCCTTTTTCTAGTAGTTTGACAATAAGAAAACAGAAAGCATGTGGGTATCAGAGGAAATTTTTCCCTTCCATTATTATCATTATTATTATTATTATCTTCACTAATAAAAGAGAAAGATGCAAATTGACCATATCTTCATGACACCCACCAGCCAATAAGGAGTGAGTATGCAAATTAACCCAACAAAGATGGCAGGTTAATTTGCATATGCAGGAGCTGAGAGGCCAGGGGTGGGGTGGGACATTTGCTTTGTCGCTATGGTGATGATGCAGGTGTTCTGCACCGCCCCAGCCGCTCTGGACCTCTGGGCAGCATGGGAAGGCAGAAAGGTGGCTCTGGGCCAGAGCAAAGGCAGAAAGGCAGCTCTGGCTGAGTGAAGGCGGTGCCGGCAGCCAGGGGAAGGAAGGCCCATTCTTGCACAAATCTTCGTGCTTTGGGCCTCTAGTTATTATTATAAAGAAATAGCCCTGTCTGGTTTGACTTAATGGTTAGAGTGTTGGCCTGCACACCAAATGATCATGGGTTCAATTCCCCATCAAGGGCACACACCTCGGTTGCAGGTTTGATCCCCAGACCCAGTTAGGGGCAGGGAGGGTGCCAGAGGCAACCAATCCATGTGTCTCTCTCATGCTGATGTTTCTTTCTCTCTCTCTCTCTCTCTCTCTCTCCCCTCCTCCCTCCCTTCCACTCTCTCTAAAAATCAATAGAAAAAAATATCCTCAGGTGAGGATTGAAAAAAAATAAAATAACAAATTAGAATCCATGAGCAATATCAGACTCTGAAAATTAGCCAGAGGCTTAGTAACAACTATTTAGAACAGTTGCTGGGTCACCAGAAGAGTAAACATGAGGCAGATTTGGCTTCTCTGAAGAGAAAGCAGATGCAGCACTTGCTCCCGGGATAGGAGTTCAAGAGCACACTGTCTGGGCCTTTCTCAGAACCCCTGCTTGGGAAGATGTTTATGGGAAATTCCCAGATTCTAGGATGTGGACATTTAAATACAGCATGCAACACACACAACCTTCGCTTCACCAATAAAGTTACAAAGGACCCCCATTTGCACCCTACATCATATTGCATTTTGCTATTAAAAATGACTGGTCCCTTCCAGGGCATGTATGATTTCATCAATCACATGTGCTTAGTCACATGGATCTGGTACTTTACTCGTTAGAAAGAAGAAATTAAGTCTGTCGTGATAAGGCAAGGTTCTCATCAGATCTTTTTTGTTGTCATTTTACAGCTTTCTACTTGTCTTTGGTTGCTTGATTTTGTCAGTGTTTTCCACCATTCCTGAGCACACGAAATTGGCCTCAAGTTGCCTCTTGATTCTGGTAAGTGAAACATATGAACAAAAGTGTACGTAAAGTTTATGTAATATAAGAACTGTTGATAATATTTATGCAATGCACACAAAAAAGTTCTATCTAGAAAAAGGAGAGTTACTGTGAAGCATAAGAGTTTCAAAGATCACTGAACCCTTTGCCTACCATTTTAACTTTTAGTCAATGTTCAGGATTTCTATTACAGAGTAATATCTTGTGTTATAGCTACATCACTAATGCAAGTAAATACTTGGAAGCAGTTTTAATGATGTTTATCTATGGTAACAAATTATAAGAAGAATCAATGTCCATGAGGTCTCTCATTACATTGCTAAAAGTTACAATATAGAAAGCACTTTCCAAATAACCACAAGTTAGCTGTAGCTAAGTATAATTGGCCAAGAACTATAAGACTATAGCACCTGGTTCATGCTCTTTTCCATTTTTTTAAGTGTTTTTATTGATTTTTAGAGAGAGGAAGGGAGAGAGAGAAAGAAACATGAATAAGAGAGAAACATCATTGATCAGCTGCCTCCTGCACACATACATCCTCCTCCCCCACAACACACCCTGGGGATGGAGCTCACAACCTGGGCATATGCTCTGACTTGGAATCGAACCAACGACCTCTTGGTTAATATATCTTTATTGAATTCAGAAAGGAAGGGAGAGGGAGAGAAAGATAGAAACATCAATGATGGGAGAGAATCACTGATGGGCTGCCTCCTACATGTCCCCTACTGAGGACTGAGCCTGCAACCTGGGCATATGCCCCAACCAAAAATCGAACTGTGTCCTCCTGGTTCATAGGTCAACGCTCAACCACTCAGCTGAACCAGCTAGAGCTCCTTCATGGTCTTTTCAACAAATGGAATGCACTATGAGTTCTACTGCTAATACAGTTACCTGGTGAGAAATTCTACATTTTGCTGACAATCATCAGCCACACAGAATTGCTTAATTTATTTTAAAATGGAAACAGACCCAAGGTATTTTATTCCTAATTATTCTGGAATTTTTGAGTTCTTAAATTTTCTGTTGCAACTAAACTATAGCACTGTATTCTCAAATCACACCCAATTAAAAGTTTGGTTCATTTACAACCATTTTGACCTTTCTTGCTTAGTTCAAAAATATCAGACTTGATAGTCTCAGAACTGTCTGAATGAACTGTAAACTGGAACTCACTTCCACTCTAAAACCTGATGAACTACCAAGGAAGAGAGAGAAAGAGAGGATGGTATAAAATGGCTTTGTACCCTAATAGAGATTGGTTATGTGCAATAATAAGCATTTAATACAAGAAAAGTATTCTTGCCTTGAAGGTGGAAACTGAAAGATGTCAACTAGTATAACCTGAGCAGAGGGCAGCTACTCTTCTTACCTATGTTCATATGGCTAATTTTGCTGATATTACCAAGACCTCATCAAGTCTGTGTCTACATCAGGAAGAAATCATTTTTGAGCCTGGAACAAATCTATTCCAGTTTGTTTCATACAAATTGTGCTCAGCTGTATATTGCTTACTCTTTTGAAACTCAACATAGAGAGCAAATAGATAGACCAAAGAGCACACTGGAGATCTGTTCCATTTGCTAGAGTTCCATCTGGATCACAAGTGGCCTTTTAGCCTCATACACCCCTTTAATAACAACAAATGATCTGCACACAAGGTCTAAGGCACAGCTGGCTTTTATGTTTATATACAGAACTACAACTAGGAATTTTTGAGTCAAAATATAAACCTGATTGTTAGACTTTGAAACATGAAAAAACTAGATCCACTGCATGACCAATGAGAAATAGTATGCGTAAATCAAACATAGGCATGCCACAAAAAGGTATCTCTTATAACCATGTCAAAAATCCAAAATGTTAGGTTTACCTTCTCTAAATCTCTGAAATATAAACTCAGTCATTGCTAATGAGTTTGTAAATAGTCCTAAAGGAACCCATGTTGGTAAAAAGCCCAAAGCTGATTAGTGTCTTGATTTTAAAACTTCTGAACAATTGATCAGTTTAATAACTAGAGTGCATTTGAGAAGATAAAAATGTAGATGTCACACATACCTCAGTCTTTTTTTTGCCAGCTTTATTGAGATATAATTGACATAAAACATTGTGTAAATTTAAGATGTATAATGCGATGATTTTATATATGGTAGATATAGCAAAATGATTACCACAATAAAGTTAATTAACATGTCATCACCTCACATAGTTACCATTTGTGTGTGCAGTGAAAACTTTTAATATCTACTCTCTTAGCCACTTTCAAGTATACAATAGAGCATTGTCAACTACAAATACCATGCTGTACATCAGAGCCTCAGAATTATTTGTTTTATAAATAGAAGCTTGTACCCTTTGACCACTTTCACCATTCCCAACCCCCTCTGTTTCTATGAATTTGGTTTGGTGTTTTTGTTTTTTATTGCTGTTTTTTAGATTCCACATAGAAATGAGATCATACAACATTTGTTTTTCTCTAGCTGATTTATTTCACTTAGAGTAATGCCCTTAAGGTCCATCCATGTTATCACAGATGGCAAGATAAATTTCCTTTTATAGCTGAATATTTCATTGTATACATACCTCAGTTTCTTTAAGCATTCATTCATTGGTGAATGCTTAGGTTGTTTCATGTCTTGGCTTTTGTGAATAATGCTACAATGAAGATGGGAGTGCTGATAGGTCTTTGCGACTGTGACATCATTTCTTTCAGGTATATATCCAGAAGTGGGATTGCTGGATCATATGGCAGTTCTATTTTTAATTTCTTGAGGAACCTCCATACTGTTTAACATAGTGGTTTTGCCCGTGTAATTTCCACCAACAGTACAAAAGGTTTTCCATTTCACCACATCCTGGCCAGCATTTGTTATCTCTTGTCTTTTTGATAATAGCCATTCTGACAGGTGTGAGGTGATATCTCATTGTGGTTTTGATTTTCATTTTCTTGATGATTAGTACTGTTGAGCACCTTTTCTTGTATTGTTTGCCATTGTATATCTTCTTTCAGTGTTGAATACCTTTAAATTTAGTACCTTTATGCAAATGAGGCCTTTGTTTTGAGCATGGTGGTAAGTAGGGAGAGAGGATGCTTACCCTCCTATTTTCAAGCTATAGTAGTGATAAATTGTCAGGGTGCATTTTAACCCAAAGTGTATTCTTAAAACCTACCTAGAAATATGCAGACTATGATGCATGTCTAAGAGCATATTGATATTATTCTTCTTTATTAATGTTTTCTCCCAAATTATGTTTTATTCAAACAAAAAAATCAAGTCTAGCCTTTTTATTCTTTAGTAATTAATAAATTAGATAACATAGTATATGATGAAAGTTTGATCAGTTGTAGAATATTGGGAGGGACAAGAGAAATCTTAATTATTTAAGGAATTTCATTTATTCTTTTAACTAGCATGTTTGAGATAGTTCATCTGATTTCAAAGTATGTCTATACTCTGAACATCTAATCAAACATGACTCAGAGAACACAGTTCTCATTAGTTCCCAAGATGGAGCATATCTAAAGAATTGCCACCCAAATAGTAATAAGAATGGCTTTAAAAGTATTTGCAGAAATTTACAATAAAATCACTTTTGTGTACTTTTGGTCACGTACAACAGAGGAGTAAATTTGGGAGAATTGAAGAGTATTATGCTAAGCAAAATAAACCAGTCAGAGAAAGACCAGTATCACATCATCTCTCTCATATGTGGAATCTGATGAACAAAATAGATCTAGAGACATGGAAGCATGGAACAGACTGTGGAATCTTAAGGGAAGGCGTGGGTGGGTGGGTGGGTGGGTTGGGAGAGATTAACCAAAGAAATTATATGCATAACTCATGAAAATAGATAATAGTGCAGTGAAGACCTAGGGAAGGAGATCAGTGGGGAGGAAAAAGGGGATATCTGTAATACTTTCAGCAATAAAGATAAATTTTTAATTTATTTTTTTAATAAATCTTTATTCAGATTATTACAATTGTTTCTCCTTTTTCCCCCCATAGCTTCCCTCCACCCGGTTCCCACCCCACCTTCTGCCCTTACCTCCCCCACACTGTCCTCATCCATAGGAGTACGATTTTTGTCCAGTCTCTTCCTGCACGCCCCATACTCCTTTGCCCCTGAGAATTATCAGTCCACTCCCTTTCTATGCCCCTGATTCTATTATATTCACCAGCTTATTCTGTTCCTCAGGTTTTTTAATTCACTTGATTTTTAGGTTCACTTGTTGATAGATATGTATTTGTTGTTCATCATTTTTATCTTTACTTTTTTCTTCTTCCTCTTCTTAAAGAATATCTTTCAGCATTTCATATAATACTGGTTTGGTGGTGATGAACTCCTTTAGCTTTTTCTTATCTGTGAAGCTCTTTATCTGCCCTTCAATTCTGAATGATAGCTTTGCTGGGTAGAGTAATCTTGGTTGTAGGTTCTTGCTATTCATCACTTTGAAAATTTCTTGCCACTCCCATCTGGCCTGCATAGTTTCTGTTGAGAAATCAATCGTATGGGTGCTCCTTTGTAGGTAATTAACTGTTTTTCTCTTGCTGCTTTTAATATTCTCTCTTCGTCTTTTGCCCTTGGCATTTTAATTATGATGTGTCTTGGTGTGGTCCTCTTTGTATTCCTTTTGTTTGAGGTTCTGTGCGCTTCCTGGACTTGTAAGTCTATTTCTTTCACCAGGTGGGGGAAGTTTTCAGTCATTATTTCTTCAATAGGTTTTCAGTATCTTGCTCTCTCTCTTCTTCTGGTACCCGCATAATTCTGATGTTGGTACGCTTGAAGTTGTCCCAGAGGCTTCTTACACTATCTTCAACTTTTTGGATTTTTTTTTTCCTTTTGCTTTTTTGGTTGAGTGTTTTTTGCTTCTTTGTATTTCAATTCTTTGACTTGATTCTTGTGTTCCTCCAGTCTGTTGTTGGGTCTCTGTATAATATTTTTTATTTCAGTCAGTGTATGTTTAATTTCTAGTTGGTCCTTTTTCATATCTTCAAGGGTCTCACTATATTTATTGGCCTTTTCTAGGATATTCTTGAAAAGCCTTATAACCTTGGTTTTGAATTCTATATCCAGTCGTTTATTTTCCTCCATTTCTTTCATTTATGATCTGTTTCTTTGTCGCCGCATTTTCACTGCTTCCCTGAGTTGGTAGGGTAGCTTTGTGTGCTAGGTTTCCTATATGGCCCAGTGGGTTGACCTCCCAGTTACCTGAGGTGACACTCTTGGTGCACCCCTTTCTGGACTGTGTGTACAGCCTTGTTGTAGTTAAGTCTTGATTGTTGTTGGTATCACTGGGAGGAATTGACCTCCAGGCCAGTTGGCTGTGAGGATCAGCTGTGTCTTCGCTAGGAGAAGTTTGGTGCTGGAGATAGCCTTATGGGATTAGACTTGCCAAATTGCAAAAGCCTCTGTGTTCAGCTTGGATGGGGTGGAGTCTCAGGGCAGAGCAGACAGTCTTGGCTTCCTGTCAGCCCTGCCCTTGTGTGCGCTCACGTGCGCACGCCTCCAGACCTCCATCTTCCCTGGCTCTCGAGCCTCCGCCCGAGAGTCCAGATTCCCCACCCAAGAGCGTGGGTCCCCAGGGGCTCGCCTGGAACTGGGGTTCAGTGCAGTCAGAACTGGGGTTCTGTGCAGTCAGGAGCTTCCGACTCCCTTCTGCTAGGGAAAGCCTGTTGCAACCTCTGCAGTCTTTGTGCACACTGGCATGTGCACCTCCAGACCCCCTCCCCCGGGTCTCCGAGTGCCTTTCTCTCTACCTGACAGTCCAGACTCACCCTGTATGAGCCTGGGTCCATGGGGTTTTGCCTGGAACTGGGGTTCAATGCAGTTGGAACTGGGGTTCAGTGCAGTCGGGGGCTTCCTTCCCCCTCCCGCCAGAGAAAGTTAGCCAGGCTCTCAGACACCCTTCCTCTCTGCACGCACAAAGACCCTTTGCCGTACCTCAACCCTTTGCCGTTCCTCCAGTTCTCCATGAGCTTTTCTCTTTCATTCTAGTTGTAGAATTTCCACTCAGCCAGCTTTCCTTAGGTTCTGGATGGTGTTCGTTCTGTCTTTTAGTTGTAGTTTTGAAATTGTTGTGCGAGGCAGCAGTTTAGGTGCTTACCTATGCTGCCATCTTGGTTTCTCCCTCAGAATTCGTTCAAGATAAATTTTTTTAAAAGAAAGCCAGAAATGAATCACTACAGGGGAAAAAAAAAGATATAAATTAGATAGATAGATGATAGATAGATAGATAGATAGATAGATAATCATATATGACAATTATATATTTTTCATAATTCTGTCCTACTTGGGGTTTTTTTTTTAACATATTAAAATATGTTCCTGTATTCTAACTCAGATTCTATTTCTGTGCAAATAAAAGGCACCCACACTTCTGTCAGGGAGCACACTCCAGCCAAACTGGCCCCTAGACAGACTGCCCAAGACCCTCTTTTACACTCACACTTTACACCTGTTTCCTTGAGGGCACCAGCATAATAGGTAGAGGCCATTACTTTGGACTTGATCTTGCTCACCTCCTGGGTCCCCATAGAGTCTTCAGTTCTCCATCCCCAACCCTAAGGGGAGGCTCTCATCATTCTCATCCAGAACTGCACCCCAATGCTACTTGCAAACTTGTAACTTACTTGCCTCAGTTACAAGTCAAATGAATACCCATGTTTATTTTCTCTTTTATTATTTTCAGTTGTATGAACTAGGGTTTCATGATATATACGAGGTTCCCTATCTCTCTCCACAGAAGCAGCAGAGCATATACTAAATGTTATTAACACCATTGAGTTCAAGTTCACTTCTACCACTTTATAGCAGTAACTTTGGGAAATCACTTCCTGTTTTCTCATCAGTTAAAAGTGGATAATAATATATCCTACTTCATAAAGTTATTGTGAGGATTAGTTAAATCTCAATGCTCATAAATGGGCCCAGCACAGAGAAAGCTATATTTATTATAGTCACTGGCTCTCCCATCTATTTAATAGCAACACAAGTACAGGTGAACCATGGACTATTTGAAAATGCTATATTAGAGAAAATATCTTAATTTTCTAAAAGAAAACAGGTATTTTTGCAAGAGTTTTCTCACCACAAATACTGTGAATTAGGGCAACTTTCTTCACAAACATTCATTTAAGTAAAACTGAGTCAGTGGTATACGTTCAGCATCCAATGTGTGAACACATGTGGTTCACACTAACCACGTACTTTTTGATGACTAATGAAACAGATTTTCATTGTTGTAATTTTTGACAAATGTATCTGATGACAATGCCATGGCTCTGTTAACTCTTCTTAATGGGGTACTGGGCAGGGATAATACCAAGGACAATTAAAAGCTGAAATGTTTTGTAATTCTTTAAAACTGAAATGGAGCTAGCATATTTTTAAGTAACTTTTGTTTATGACTCATTGATTTCTTAGTAAAAGAAAAAACTTGCCATATAAATTATTCCCATTTTACTGAATGGCTAACTAAGTTGCAATTCATGCACCCAGCCTAAGAGAGCTCCAGGATTTCATGGCCTGGCTGACTGAAAACCTGGACTGTCTTCAAAGCATTCAGCAACCTCATTCTCTTACTTCTTAATCAAGACTGACAGGTCTACTGAAGTGCCCTTTCCACCAGTCAATGAAGCACTGAGGTCTAAGGCTTCTTTTTTGTTCCAAATATGCCAAATGATGCCTACACCCTTGTACTAGGGATGTAGGTTTCTTTTTTCATAAAGGATTCACTTACAAAGTTATCTCAAATGGGTGTATCAAATCAGACCACTATAAGGCCTTTGTATCATGAATTCTAATACTCTTTTGTCAACAGTCAACAGCCTGACCTGTGGGGTAAATAGTCAAGTATAAAGAAAGCTGTGTCTTCTAATCCCAGCTCATTTTGTTTCGATGAACATTATGCTATTGAAAGGAAAGCTCCTGTTTCCAGGTAAAGATATAGTGGAAAGTTTTGTTTTGACTTGTTTTGATTCTGTTATCTTTTTAAGTTGTATATTTTAGCATTTCATATCCTACTTTCTTAAGAACAGTGCTGTTTAGAGTACATTTCCTATTGATTAACTTCCAGATTCATTTTAAAGTATTCATTTTAGGCCCTTCATATAGATTGTTCAACACATTGAAAATGGGATACCTCTCCACTTAATGAAAGTAATTATTATCACTTGTAAAATTTTCACTGGATGGTCATTTCCAAAAGTGCCCAGCCATAAAGTAGTAAAAGGAACACCATTATCAATTTTAGCAAGATAGAGAATGTTTCAGCGAATTTGTGCCTCTATCCTCCCACTGTGTCAAAAAGACTCCAAACCACAAATGGATTGTACTGAGCATCTGGACAAGTACTCAAACACATGGTCAAACATTCAGGTCTGTCCAAACAGCTGGGTGTTTGGCACCTTCTAGATAGAGCATATGCATATTTGCTGTTTTTGCTTCATGTAGCAAAGCAAACATGGGTTTGCTGTTTCTTTACACAATGAATCAGTTCCTGAAATGTGTACAAATCCAATTTAGGCAGATCTAATTATATCTTAAATGACTAGTTGAGCTTACTATTTAAAGGAAATCTGTAGTGAATCCTTTTGAAGAGTGAAGAGTCCTCTTGAAAAGGCAATAACAGCTACATAATTAATCTGTTTCATGTTTGTTTTCTTCTTCTAATGTGGGTGCCTGTAGGGTTTTTAAATTGTTAGATAACTGTCCATGATATAATGCAGTATTGAAGAATTAGAGAGGTTGTTGCCACTTGCTATCAATCAATATTAAAAGAGGGGGGAAATCAGTCCCAAACACATTTTCCTGTCCTGTCCTTGCAAAATAGAAAGATTTGCACATAAAATTGTATGGATTTTGTGTGAAAATAAGATTACATTAAGTGTTCAATTTCAAAGCTCTAGCTAAACATTGTAAGAAGGTATAAGAGAGTATAAGAATCCATTTGAGGATATTAAATCTTATGTTTGCAATGGAAGTGAAGAGTCTAAGATATTAAATAATCAGATGTGAGGAATGAGTGATGCTTCTTGTTGTTTATCACACCCCTGTAATTTGCTGCAGAAAGCTCTCAGAATATCCCAATGAGCAATGAAAACTGTAGTTATTTTCCTTTCCTTGTCTTTCATCAAGGAAAATGCAAATAAACTTTAAAATGATTTATGGGGACTAACAACCCTCATCAATCTGGTGAGGCCTGAAAAGAAAAAGCAGAAGTAATATAACACCTACACTGACTCTTAACTGAGGGGCAATAATACAGTAAGTTGCCTTATGAAAAGTATTTCAGATATTAGAGCAAAGAGTTGTTCACGTTAAAGGTAATGAAATAGTATCTGAAAAATACCAGATTTCTATCTACAATTAGGAAGGAAAGAACTCTCCACATTTCTGATGCAAGCATGGTATCTAACCAACTGGGCCAGTCTGTACAATTTTTTAAATATATTTTATTGATTTTTTACAGAGAGGAAGGGAGAGGGAGAGAGAGTTAGAAACATCGATGAGAGAGAAACATCGGTTCAGCTGCCTCCTGCACACCTCCTACTGGGGATGTGCCTGCAACCAAGGTTCATGCCCTTGACCGGAATCGAACCTGGGACCCTTCAGGTTCTACCCACTGAGCCAACGCTCTACCCACTGAGCCAAACCGGTTAGGGCTACTCTGTACAATTTTGTTTTGAGACTTGACGCGCAGCCCAGCAGACATCCTTGCAGCTCTCAGAGAGCCAAAGTCAAGCAGGTCTGCACTGACCCCCTATGTCCTTTTGAGCTCCACAAAGGTATAATAGACTGAGAAAGAAGGAGAGAAACAAAGTGATATGATAAATATCTGAGGGTTATCAGAGAATAACAGAGTCCAAGACGGTTGGCAATAAAGGAAGAACACCCTTCTCTTAGGATATTTCCAGGTTTAAATAATTTCCTCCATTTGAAACCTGGGTCAAACACTTCCGCCTTCCCAGAGTAAATGATCTCTTCCCTCTGTCTTCCCTCAGCATTGGCTATTTGTCCTCCCTTATTCATTTATTCAAGAATATTTATGCAGCACCCAAGGATATAGCAATGAGCAAAACAGGCAAATCTCTATCCTCATGGAAGTCACATTTTTGTGGGGAAAACACATAGTAAACAAACCAATATGTTAAATGTTATAAATAAAAGAAAAGCAAGAAAAAGGAATAGATACTGAGTGGTGTTTTGATAACATATTTAGAGAAGACCACTGGAAAGAGGAAGCTCAGCCCAGACATTGTGGCTCAGTGGTTGAGCATCACCCCATGTACCAAGACGTCACCAGTTCAATTCCCAGTCAGGGCACATGCCCAGGTTGTGGCTTCAATCCCCAGTAAGGGGCATGCAAGAGGCAGCCGATGGATGATATTTCATTGATGTTTCTCTCTCTCCCTTCCTCCCTCTCTAAAATTAATAAAAACATATTTTTTTGAAAAAAGAAAGGGGAGCCTTATAGCAAAGACTTCAGTGGAGTGAGGTAACAAGCTGTGTAGAGATTTGATTTGGGGAAAGAACATTCCAGGCAGATGGAGCTTCAAGGACAAAAGCCTTGGGCAGGAGCACACCTGCTGAGTGAAGGGAGGGCAAGGAGACCAGAACAGTTGATGGAGAATAAGCCAGGGGCAGAATGGAAAAAAATGAGGCACCAGTTGGACTGTAAATTTCTTGAGAATAGGATCCAAAGCTGATTCAGGTATAGCACTAATATAGTGGTATCTGGTGGCAAATTATCAATAAATATTTGGTGAGAGAAGATGGCCAATTATTTAAATATACAACGTTCATATTGAAGTTGTCACAGTATCTTGAATCTGACACCAAGTTTAAAACAAGATGCATATACTGGAGTAGGGAGTCATAGGATTGAAGCCATTTAGGAAGCAACTGAAGGCATTCATGTAAAACACGATGGAAGCCTACAAAACAGGAGTTGTGAGCGGAGGGAGGGTATGCCCTGCAGCAATAAGAGTAGTGCAGATGTTAGGTCAAAGCTGCTAATCCTGTAGAATTGGTCGGTGCCTCACAGAAAATCTGGGAGGGCTTTTCTTCTCAGAACTGAGATGGTCTGCCCGGTGCGTACTACATGGCTCTGAAGTGCTGCCTGCTGCCTCATTTCAGATGCTTTTTGTGCCATCTGTGGTTCGCATTCGCCCTCTCTCTTCTGACGGCCTCTCTGGTTTAGATCTGCATCTTGCTCTGACCTGTGTATCCCAGTCAGGATTTCCCGGCTGGTCTCTGCTCCTGTGGATTTCCATCGATTGTCAGATAGTTCCCTGGATCCTGCCTAGGCCCCCTCCTAATCTCTCCAGGCCCCATCTCTTACTTCACTGCAGTTTTAACTCACATCTATATTAAGTGCTTCCTGCATTCCAGCCTCTGTGCTGGGGGCTGGAGTCCTAAATATGAGTAACATGCCCTGCCCTGGAAGCGTATCTAAAGCACATTCTAGTCCACAACCTCTGACCAACTCTAGAAAAATTAAAGCCTTGAAATCGTGGATTTATAGAGTATAAATGATGAAATTAGGAGATGAAAAATAAATGGGTTAATTTGTTATTTTTTTAATTCCCACTTTAAGACATGTGCACTTGAGAGAATAGAACTATCTCAAGTGATCTATTTCTCAGGAAAATCACAAATAAGATCATCAAAAACTATCTTTAATATAGATTACTACTAATCATGCCTGTATATTGGATATTGGGTTGCTACTGCACAAGGCCAAAAACTGGAAACAGTGGGTGGGCCCCCCTGCCCCCATGCAGCCATACATCAGGGGTCACAATTAAAATGACAAGCCATATCATGCTTCTGCATAATAGGTTAGAGAAAAAATTTCCAAGCTGTAAATGGCAGCTTGACAAACAGCATTACAGGCTGGATCCAATGAAAATGCTGCAGATCTGGCTCCCTCGGGACTATAAATCACAATGAATCCACAGAACATTACTGGAAAATGGAGAACAGGAAAGAGATTGAGCGTGTGACAGGCCCTCCAGTCCTGCTCGCTGAAGACTAATTGAGGGACATTCAGTGCTGCAAGAACTCAGCATCATGGGAAACCTGGAAAGCCTTTCTGCAGAGCAGCCTTAACAAGGAAATGCCAACCCCAGACCTTAGCCACCCTTGGGTAAGGTGGAGTCAGGGAGTGAGGAACCACCACCCCTTTGATGAGGGCAAGAGGGAGAATTCAATGTTTCTCACTCGCCCTTCCCTAACTCTACGGGCCATTTTTCAACCAGGTGAAATCAAGTACAAATCAATATAAAATGCAACCTTATGAGAAAGAGAAACCCTAACATAATGGGAGAGTGTTATACAGAGATGAAGGGGGATGGTGAGCATCCCTGCCTCTCTGATGTCCTGATAATAAAGACTGGAGAACTTGGGAGTTGCATGTCTATAAAGCTGGAGGATTTTCTGCCCAGTTAGCCAATCCACTTGCTTCTCTCCAGAAAAACTCCTTCCTGAGTCATTTTCTGGTTTGGACCTCTGGCCCACAACAGTGGAAAATCGCACAGTCAGGGTCACTGTTGCCAGGCAAGGATAGGCATTCAACTAGCTGAGGCAAGTGAGCTGTGTGACCAGATTGGGAAGCTCATTTGTTTGTAGAGTCCAGGAAAGAGCAGCGCAGAACTTTAGGCTGGAGGTCAAAAATGGAAAAGCACCCAGCTGGGTTGTTCAGAAGCCCAACGCTGTGAAGACACACGTTTCCTTGAGTCACCTCTGCAGACTGAAGGATTTTTTTTTTTTTTTTGAGCTGCTCATTGAGTTTTTTTTTTCACCCATCATATGTTCACTAAGCACCTACCAGGTAGGCTGTGAGCCAGAGGCACTGCACACCTTACACACCAGCTGTACTCACATGGTCCCCATCCCTGTCTGTGATGGTTCTTTGCTTTTTTTCCCTAACTAAATGACGTGGAGATTTTTTAGTTTTATGCATATGGGAACCCTTCTCTTACCTTACATTTCCATAATGCAATTTACCTCACATGCTGTTATAAATAAAATAATGATGTCAATGTAACATGGAAGTTGACAGTGATTTTTTCCAAATAACACAGCAAGCCTGGAGTGCAAACTGCCTCTGTCCACCTTCTTTATTTTGGACACTTACTCTGACGTGGAAGTGCTTTTAGGCAGTTCTCCCAGTCTTTGTGTAAAAGACACAAACATAAGGTGGTAAACTAAAGAGATCCATCTTTAGCTTAACTACATTTTGTGCAAAGTCTGCAACTCTCTGTACGAGTGACATGTGATGTGGGGCCCTTGTCTCCATAATGCAGCACCTGCACCTTCCTGACATCCTTCCATGAAGTTACCTTCACATTTGTGTAGTGAAGGCCAGAGGTACTGCAGCATTTTCTCATTAGAATTTGACATCGCTTTTTTCTTAGATTATATAAATATAGCCTTTATTTTGTTGACATATCTTTATTTTTTATTTTTTAATTACAGTTGATATTTAATATTATTTTATATTACTTTCAGGTATATAACATAGTGATTAGACATTTATATAACTTACAAGGTGATCACCCAAATCAGTCTGGTATCCATGTGACACCATACATAGTTATGAGAGTATTATTGAACCATATTTCCTAGGCTGTATTTTTACATCCCTGTGACTGTTTTGTGACTACCAATTTGCAATTCTTAATCCCTTTACCTTTTCACCCAGCCCTCCAATCCCATTTCCATCTAGCAATCCTCCGTTTGTTTTCTGAATCTCTGATGTTGACATATCTTTTTAACTCTACTAAAATCTTATTAGGATTATTGTTTTTGTAAGATCTTTGCTTCCATAGGTTTAGAGTGGTTTGCTCTAGCTCTATTTTCATCATAAGCCCTGTTCTTTTTAGTGAGCAGTTTTGCCCTGAAACCTGGCTTTGCATTAAAGCAGGAATGATTTTATTGCATTGTGGCTGGAAAGCCAGTATATAAGTGGAACAAGCTTATTTATTCTGTCTACTCAGAAGTGCACCAGTATTTGGCTTGATAATATGGTCTTTTCAAGTGAAAGGCATCAGCAGCACTAACTAAGTTGGGTGTGGGTGTGGGGGTGAGGGGAGGTGGTATCATCCTTAGGTCAAATAAATCAAAAGGCTAAAAAGTTATATATCAGATGGTGGTTTAGAGTCATCTTTATTTCTACTCTTCCCTTTATCAAGCGATGTTAAAGAAACCTACAAGCTTTATAGACCTATTCATCAAAAGTTCAAATTTTAAAATTCAGCCTAAATTTTAATAAAACAAACTTTTATGCAGTTCAGATAGAAAAATAATGTTATATAGTGCTATAGATAGAATCAAATTTTAAAACTGTTGCATTCTAGCAAATTGAGAATATTTTATTTTTAAAATATAATTTGATTTAATTATCATAAATATTTTTCACCATATTTAACTTTAAGTCTTTCTTAATATATTGTTATTGATTTCAGAGAGGAAGGGAGAGGGAGATAGAAACATCAATGATGAGAGACTATCATTGATCTGCTACCTCCTCCACGGCCCCTTCTATGGATCAAGCCTGCAACCCGAGCATGTGCCCTCACCAGGAATCGAACCATGGCCTTCTGGTTCATGGGTCGAAGCTCAACCACTGAGCAACACTGGCCCAGCAACTCTAATTTTTTTTATATCTCCTCAATATGTAAAAAACCTGTAGCATTTGGATCAGCCTATCTTGTCCTGTTTTTAACTTGAAGTACAATTTCAAATAATTTTTTGAATTAAAATATCTAATTCCTTACCTTGTCACACACAGTCTTCTCACATATCTCTAATTTTTCCTTAAATTTCAAGGCTTATTTCAACACCAGTTTCCCTTAAAGTTACCCACACAGCATCATTATATGTACTAGGTGTACCGGTTAATAATGGCGGATTTTGTAATCAAAGAAAACATGATAATTTCAAGAGAAACATCAAAAGTGCTTTATTCAAAGTAATGTCCATCGCTGGCTACACATTTCCCCATCTTCCAGATAATGTGTGGATACCGTCCCAATAGAACTTTTCTTGTTTTGAGGCAAACCATTCAGAGACCCAATTTTCCACTTCTTCCTACGTTTTGAAGGGCTGCTCAGAAAGTGCGTGTGCCATCGATCGGAACAAGAGGTAATCTGAAGGAGCAAGGTCTGGTGAATATGGTGGGTGGGTTAATACTTCCCAGGAAAGATCTTTTAACATGTCTTTAACTGGTTTTGAAGTGTGTGGTGGTGCATCATCATGAAGCAAAACTACTTTGCGTGCCTTCTGGCCCATTCTGGTTGTTTCATGATCAAAGCGTGGTTCAAATTGATTATTTGTTGTCGGTAGCAATCAGTATTAACGGTTTCACCTGGTTTTAGAAGCTCATAATACACCACACCTTCCTGATCCCACCAAATGCAAAGCATTGTCTTCTTTCCGAAGCAATTTGGCCTTGCAGTCGATGTTGATGGTTGATCTGGATCAACCCATGATTTTGTGCATTTGGAATTCTCAAAATAAATCCACTTTTCATCGCCAGTCACAATTTGATGCAAAAAAGACTTTCTTTCATGCCATTGAAGCAACATTTTACTGATGACTTTTTGGTTTTCCATTTGTCTTTCATTCAGTTGATGTGGCACCCATTTTCCTTCCTTTAAAATCTTTCCCATTGCTTGTAAATGATCGGAAATTGTTTGCTGAGCAACGTTTAATCTTTCTGCAAGTTGTTTTTGAGTTTGACACGCTTCTTCATCCAATCATGCTTGTAATTGTTGGTCTTCAAACTTTTTTGGTTGACCTGGACATTCTTTGTCTTTCACATCGAAATCATCACTTTTAAAGCGTTTAAACCAGCATTCACAAGTATCTTGAGATAGTGCATGTTCACCATAAACTTCCCAAAGTATACAATAACTTTCAACAGCACTTTTCTTCAAAACAAAGTAATGAATTAAAACTTCCCACAAATGCTCTTTTTTTGGCATGGAATTTGACATTTTTCAGTGTAAAAATATCTATGATGTTAACACCTTCAGCAAATTTGACATACGAAGTTTTGAAGTTTGCTGTCAATACAACAAAATAGCATACATATCAAATCGCATACGTATCAACATATTAGTATGTGTAACTGCATCTGTTGAAAAAAATCTGCATTATTAACTGGTACACCTAGTATGTATACCTATGTGCACGTGTGTACATGTGCACGCACACACATGCACACACACACACTCCCTCTCTCTCTTACAGTCACACTCTACACTTCAGCAATATTAAGCCATTCATATTTTTATGCACATTGCCTCTGTGCCCTTATTAATTTTATTTCTTCTATTTGAAAAGCCCACTTCTACCACTTCTCTTCACCACCTTGATTATTCCTATTCATTTTTTAAGTCTCAGCTCATCTCCCTTCTTCCTGGGTGTTCTTCCTGACTGCCCAGGAGCTGTGATATTCCCTTCCTCTGTTCTCTGAGGTCCAGCACAACTCAGAAGAAATGGCTGATAGCAGCATTCACACTGCGGTATGATTGTTGGTTTCCAAGCATATACTGTATTTCATTTCTGTTAGACTGAAAACTACATAAGACTAGGGATTGTCTATTAGTAGTGTTTTTATTTCCTAGTATGTATGTATCACAGTGCCTAGCAAGTAGGAGATGCTCAATAAATATGTGAAAACTACGTGGCGTGGCCATCCAGTCTAAAGACACCAGCAGTAATTCTCCACATGTATGCTTCTTTTGTTGTCTCTATAGTGTCTATCACTATTTGATATTTTCTTGCTTATTTGGGACTCTTTTTCATTGCTGGTTTCTGTCACCAGAATACAGGTGGACTTTTGTTATTGTGTTTACTTCCACCCCATGCCTAAACAAAACACGTGCACAATGCCTAGAACAACAAAAAAGGTACAAGATAAACTATCAAGTGTGTGATATGAATGAGGAGATCCAGATTTTGTTCTCCTCAACTAATAGCAAGCTTTTTAATAAGTTACTATATGAAGTCAGTGCCTCTAGAGAGACATTAAAATACTCTGATTTTAATTAATCTTTTAAGTTTAGCAGTATGAAATTCCAAAACCGATTTCTTACTCAGATGGAATACATATAAAGACAAGTATAAGTACTGCAGAATACAAGGTTCAAAAATCTAAAATGATTATTTGCTAATTTTTGCCTTTTTCCCCCACTCATCCTCATTTTCTGCTGACTTTCATGTACTCTTCTGAATCTGTGATAATCAAGAGATTTAGGTTATTAAAACAAATACTCTTACCTAATATCAAAACAGGCTTATCATTAACATTAAAGAATAATAGTATAATATGAGTCAGTAGCCAACATTAAAAATTAATAAGATCATGTAACAAGAGAGAATTACTGTAATGACCTAGCCAGTGATTCAACACTAACATATTTTAATTAAAAACTCATTTAGTAATGACTAAGTCAATCACTAATGACCTCTAGAGGCAAAAGAAATCGGAACCAATGTTTCTAAACAGCTTCCTATGATAGCATTTTAGATCAACAGAACTTAATCAAACTAAGATGTAGTTATCACTCCCTCCTCAGATTTCACACAATATATTATTTATATTTCACTTTTGCTTTAAACCTTACATTAAGTAAGCATTTCTTTAGAATCTATTCTGTTCTAGGCTTTATGCCCTAGCCTCCTTCTTAATATTATTTGAATTATTTTGTCTTTTCCTGTTTTCCACCGAAAATAAAACTCCAAATAATTTTCAGAATTAGGAGATCCAATTCCTTACCTTGATGGAGAAGCAAAAGTGAGAGAACCAAAAGTAACTAGAATTAAAGACTGTGTAATCCATAAATATGATGGTTGAATAAGCCAGTGTGGCTCAGTTGGTAGGAATATCTTTCATACACTGAAAGGTCTTGGGTTCATTCCCAGTCAGGGCACATACCCAGGTTGCAGGTTTCATCCAGAAAGGCACATGTGCAGGAGGTAACCAATCGCTGTTTTTCTCTCTCATTGATGTTCCTCTCTCTCTTTCTCTTTCTCTCTCTCTCTCCCCACCTTCCTCTCTCTCTAAAATCAAATTTTTAAAATATGTAGAAAGAACAATTTATTATAACAGAGGAAGTGATTAATTATAACAGAGGAAGTGATCAAATTTTTAAAATATGTAGAAAGAACAATTTATTATAACAGAGGAAGTGACACAGTGCAATTCCCCCACTGCAAGTTAGAGGAAGGATTCCAGAGGTGGATCTAGAGTCACAAAGGTCTGGATTAGTCTGGCTAGAGTTTAGGGGGGTCAGGTAGACAAGCGGACGCTCACAGGAAGGTTGAAACTGTGCTGAAAAGAACCTAGTTTCCCAAATAAAGTCATTTGGATTCTATGCTGTCAGTGATGGAAATCAAAAGGAGGTCTTTAAGTAGTACAATGACCTGATCAAGTGTGGTTTTTAAGAAAGACAATTCTGAGTTTTCCTTGGAGGATAATTGGAATGGAGAAGGTATGGAAGAGAATAGAGAATGCAGTATTGCCCTGAGACATATAATGAGCATCTGGACTAAGATAGAAAAAGAAAAAGGAGAGAAAAGGCTGGATTCAGGTGGCATTTCTGAGGTCGAACAAGGAGGGATGGTATTTGAAGGAGTGACTGGGATGAAGATGCCTGTGAGTCTGACTTTAGGCTGTGGTCAGATAGTGACATCATTGCCCAAGACTGTGAATACAGAACAGGTTCAGAGGAAAGAGAAGCTGGTTTTTAAAATATAACATTTCATTAATTTGGGGACCATCAGAACATATTGTAAATATTGTATCTCTAGTCCAGGGGATGTAAGAATCTAGATTGGGAGATCATGCTATTTAGGGGAAATGAAAGAACTCTGAGAAGTGAACAGTGAGTGAATTGTAAAAGGAAATAGCAGCCACCATTATGGAGAGCAAATCACTCTGAGATCAGACATCATATGAATACTCTTCTTTATTCCATGCCCCTAGAAACCTAATGCCAATGTTAAAAGTTAGACTTCAGTCATTTCATTAGGCAACTTCCCAGGACATGGCTCACTACCTATGTCATCTTCAACACTAGAATTTAAATGGTTAGAGCATTCATTTACAGCAGTCTTTGTCCAAAGTGTTGTAGCTCCTGGATAACGGATACAAAGTTGTGGATGGAGCCTTCTTCCCTTGAGGAGCTATGTGTCAATATTGCACTGAGGATCCAGTGAATTTAATTAATTTTTTAAAAGCAAAACTCTTTTAAAGGTCTCACTGAGAGCTGTTCTTAACTATCCTAAGTCTAGGGTAAAAATCCATGAGGCTTTAAGGTTGTTGCAATCCCCCGTTGCTGCCCATTTCCCACATGATAGAGGGATGTGGTTCTCCAAGAAATGGAGGACCTTGGAAAGTTTGGTTCCTTTCACCTACACAAGTGTCTAAGGTTGTGTGGAATCAGTGCTTTTCAGGAATCTAGCATCTTCCCCAAATATCAGTCTTTTTTCAACAATCATTGGATGAGTCAAAATCACTTCCTACCACCTGGTAGGTAATTTGAGAGCCACTCACCTAAGCTGTTGTGAACAATAAAAAGTCAGTCCTTAGCCTTAAGCCTCCGACATCAATAATCCTGACCAAATACCTGAACAGCAAATATCAATGTAAGAGTTCAAACACTGGCACAAGTGTCTGCATCATTAGGACAGAATGATCAAAGGAAAACAATTTTTTTAAAAGAAGGTTTAGGTAACCTACATATGTGCCCTTCTCTTGATATGCCATCAAATGATAGCTAGAAGTAAAAAAAATATCAGTGTGAGGTTTTCAGGAGATGAGAGAGGGAAAGCTGAAGAGAAAAGGAATTAATTGCTTGGTGAAATCTCCAAGAAAAATCAATCTGAAATGAGGGCTTACCGTTTCACTTGTCTAAGTAATAATCAGAAATACAGAGGGATGAAATAAAATCTCAACATGATTTGACTTGTAGCCAGAAACAAAATTCATTCTTGTATTTCTGTTGATGACAACAACTTTTTAAAATTATAAGATGGAAATTTCTAGCAACTATGGTGACTATCCACTTTTTATAAGAATGGCATTTCAGATGAACAAAAACATTCAAGTAGGTTCTTTTTACAATAGACAAAAAAAGATCACCAAAGCAAATAACCACACTCAACTTTTATGAATCGGGTCCCAGTCTAAGGATGCTAAGGTAGGAAGAGCATGCTGCTTGCCCAATGGTCATCCCTCCTTGGGACAGCTCAGCTCTGCTTAAAAGTCCCCTTGACACTTAAAAATTTTAACATTTAAGTAATAGTATCAATTATAAGCCATACACTTTCTTTTTTTAATTTAAAAAGTATTTTTATATTTCAGTTACAGTTGACATACAATATTAGTTTCAGGTATACAGCACGGTGATTAGACATTTATATAACTTAGGAAGTAATCACCCCAATTAGTTTAGTGTCCATCTGATACCATACATAATTAATACAATATTATTAACTGTATTCCCTCTGCTGTACTTCACATCCCCATGTTTTATAACTAGCAGTTGCTATTCTTAAACCCTTTCACCATTTTTGCCTGTTTTCTTAATCCCCCTTTCATCTGGTGACCATCAATTTGTTCTCTGTATCTACGAGTTTGTTTGTTTGTTTTGTTGGTTAGTTTATTTTGTTATCTAGACTTCACATATAAGTGAAAATCATATGGTATTTGTCTTTCTCTGTTTGACTTATTTCACTTAGTGTAATACCCTCTAGATCCATCCATGTTGTAACAAATGGCAAGATTGCATTCTTTTTATGGCTGAGCAATATTCCATTGTATATATGTACCATATCTTTTTTATCCATTCATCTATCAGTGGGCACTTAATTTGTTTCCATATCTTGGCTATCCTATCTAATAAAAGGGCAATATGCAAATTAACCATCACTCTGTCACAAAGATGGAAGCACCCATAGCAGCTGGGGCACTGATACTGGTGGCGTTGTTCCGGTAATGAGCCCCAGTGTCACGTGCACCCCAGCACGCAGAGGGAGGGAGGGTGGGCGGGCGGGCCTCTGGCCAGAGGCCATCTGGGGCGCGTGGGATGCTGGGGCGGCATCGCCCTAGTGATGAGCCCCAGTGTCCCACGCCCCAGCCTGCAGAGGGAGGGCAGGAGGGCCTCTGGCCAGAGGCCGGCCAGGGTGCAGGACACTGGCACCATTGCAGGCTGGGCTGAGGGACAACCCAGCCCAACAAATTTCATGCACTGGGCCTCTAGTTATAAATAATGCTGCAATGAACATAGGAGTGCACATATCTTTCTGAATTAGCGTTTTAGAATGTCTTTGGAAATATACACAGAAGTGGAATTGCTGGGTCTGCCATGTGCTTTTCTTAACATCTTGAACATTCAACATTTGGTTAAGAGACTGAGGAAGACAGTATTATTTTTTCCCTGATCTCTTCAAAATATTCTCATTTTATGGTCACTCCTTTACATCTATATAATAAAAGCCTAAGCGATCTTTATAGTGGAACAACCAGAACGACTGGTCACTATGATGTGCACTGACCACCAGGGGGCAGACACTCAACCCAGGAGCTGGCCCCTGGTGGTCAGTGCGCTCCCACAAGGGGGAGCGCTGCTCAGCCAGAAGCCGGGCTCATGGCTGGCGAGCACAGTGGCGGTGTCGGGAGCCTCTCCTGCCTCCACAGAAGTATTAGGAACAGCGAGTCGAGTGGTAAGGAACAGCAAGCAGGTGGTGGTAAGGAGCAAGAGCTCCCAGACTGCAAGGGGGATGTCCGCCTGCCAGATTAAGTCCAACAATGCCCATGGGCAGTGGGCCTAAGCCAGCAGGCGGACATCCCCCTAAGGGTCTCAGACTGCGAGAGGGCATAGGCTGGGCTGAGGGACCGTCACCCCCACCCCAGTGCATGAATTTCGTGCACTGGGCCTCTAGTGTAACTCTAAAGTCAGAAAATCAGGGACATTTGAAGTCTCTTCTCTCCAACTTTGGCTTAGCTGTCAGAAAGTGAAGAGTAATCTGATCCTCACCATCTTCACACTACTTCAAAGATTTCTACCCAGATATTTGTCAAATTTGAAGAAAAATGTGGCCATTTTCCAAAACTGTTACAATGTAATTGATGCTCTAGAACCCCAGCAAGAAGAATGTAAGCAAAAGAGCAGGATAAGCAAGTATTGTCAAGTTTTATGTTCTACAAACTTATAAATAAAAATATTCTAAGAGTTCTGAATTTCCATTTAAATTTATCTTGAAAGTATATAAAAATCAAATATAAGATGATTCTTTGTGTATCTACTGTGGTTTTTTTCTTCCTTTACTGATAACAAATGGTAACAAATCTAACACTGTTTCTTATCTCTTTAGAGCCACTCTTGGAAACTTGTGCATTGAGGGCCACATTGAAGACTAGGAATGAGGAACTTTGGGTTGTCACTTGGCAATGAGGAGAACAAAATCCACTTGAAAGTTCTAATATTTATAGGAAATCATCAAACAAGGATATGTTATATTTATATCTCTAAGCTTCTACTTTTAGCACATGTCAGGGAAAAGTCTTGTTCTTAGCTTGGATTCTCACTCATGCCTGGAGTAGACACGCATATGAGTTATGTCCCAGAGCCCATGCTCTGCTTCTTGGATCATCTGTGGGTTCCCAGTTGCTCTCAGAGAGAGGACCCCCACCTTTACCGAAACCTGGTGAGTGACTAGAGCACCTATGGTGAGGAGACAGAGGATGAAAGCTGGGTCTTCCTGAAGCCCTTCTCCTGAAACACTCCCCTTTTGTCTCAGCGTAAAAAACCAAAGTTCTTACAATGACCCAAAGGACCCTATAGTCTGGCCCTCCTTTCCCCTCTGTCCTTACCTCCTACCCTTCTAACCTTACCTGACCTACTACAGCCACCCATCTCTGTGTTCCTCTTCATACCTCAAGGCTTTTGCACCCACAGATCCTTCTGCCTCTTTCATCAGAAATCTGCTGGGCTCACTCCCTTAACACTGTCTAGTCTTCTCAGAAAGGTCTAGGCTGACTCTCTGTTTAAGGCTGGACACCTGCCAGTTCTCTCCAGCACCTTCACCCTCCTTTATCAGTCTCCATAGCGCTTATCTTCTGTTGTATAAAATGCACTTATTCATTATATTTACTATATGCCTCCCTCACTAGCAGGATCAAGAGGGCAGAAATGTATGACTCTTTGCTCGCTTATGTATCCCCAGCATCTAAAAGAGTACCTGGCACATAGTAAGCACTCAATAACTATCGAATGAGTGGATTTACTTTATAGCAGTTAGAAAGCTGATTTTATATACCAAGCACTGTTCTTAGCAATGTCTAAATATTAAGTCATTTAAACCATGATTTTAAAAAACCCTATAAAGAAGGAATTGTTGTCCTCATTTTATAGAAAAGAAAACTGAGGTGCAGTGAGGTTAAGTTAAATTGCCCAAAGCCATACAACTAGTAAGTGGCACAACCCCTCCATGCTCCTAACCTGTTCTTTGCCAAATGAATGAATGAATGAAACATGGTGGAGTCTCCATTTTTCAGCACTTTGTCTTAAGCTTCCTACTATGACCGAATTAATGACCCCAGTGTTTGATAGGGACCTAATCAAATCACTGTGGTGGCCCTCTGCTTCCTAGAAGAGGACCTTGCAGTTTTTTAGGTCTCCAGGGCTGGTTTCAGGGAGAGAGAGGGGCAAGGGGGCCTATCTACTGGGGCCAGTTGTAAGAGAGGTACAAAAAGGATCAAAACAGAACATGCAAATTTAGAGCAAGAGACTGGTGGGTCTCAGGACCATTGGATGAGCTAGAGACCCTTCCTGTGGGTCCACCTTAGCATGCTTCTACCCAGCTGGGGGCTGCTTCCAACTATCACAGGGGCCTAGAGCTACCTGTGGGACAGACTGACACATATTTACATACTACTTTATGCAGCTAGCTATAGTTTTTTGGAATGATTATTTCAATGTTTGGAAAACATTTAAGATGATTGAAAGGGAGTAATTAGAATTTGGGAGGAGGCATATTTCTTACCAATTTTCCATAGAGTCAATACTTAGGGAATTTCTGCTAGCAAACTGTTGCTAAATAAAGATCCTGCTGGGTTTTCTTTAATTAATGGGATGGCTTGGTTGTAATTATTCCATTAATTGTTTAAATGGAAATAAATGCTATAAAAGACCTTGAAAATTCTTTCGTCTTAAATATGCTAAACCTTTTCCTGTGTCCTCTCATTTCTGTTCTTAATTTGCCTCCTAAATCCTCTTTTAATCAATGGTACCAAATCGGTGCTACCTAAACTCGAGCAGAATTATCACAAATCCTGAATTCAGGGAGTCAGAATGGCAGTAACGAGTTGTATTTGTGCTCTTGAAGAAGCTAAGAATCCACTGAGCCTTCATTTACTATGCAAACAAGCAGAGTAAACATAATGGAAAAAGGTGTGAAAATAGGAACTTTCAACAGTGCAAACAGGATATACTCTCTGATAAGATATCAATTTTGAATATATAAAGCTAGTTGTTGAAAACTACTCCTTCAATGACTCTTAGGTTCTCTTTATTATGGGGGAGGAGGAGGCCAGGGGCTGTGAAATGCTTGCTTTAATACAATTCTCTTCCCTGCCTGTCAGGATATGGGGCTGGGAGGTGGGGGAGCAACAGGGAAGTCTCCCCCACAACCATGCCTGATAACAGGCTGTGATGGAAGCAGCTGCCCAGCCAGGCTACCTTGAGGTGAGCCTGACAGCATCTCTTCCTTGGAAGTGTCATGGTCTGGCCTGGAGGATAACCAGGGATGAAAGGGGGAACACATTTTCCAGGGCCCTGCTTGCTTCAACAGGAGACCACCTCTGTGGGTTCCTTGCTCCTCTTCCCTCCAGCCTAACACCTCCTGCCTCCACTGCAGGCTGAGGACATTTAGCAGCAGCACAGCTTGCTCCAGGACTTCTTCTTTCTCTTTTTTAAGGTATTTGAAATGCAACTTTATTCTGATTCTAAACGAAAAGGAATGGGAATGACAGTAATAAACAAGGATTCGCCACTGAGTATTGTGATGTGACTGCAGCAGTCTTATATTTGAAACTCAATAAGGAAGCAACTGCCTTCCAAACCAGCTAAACATGCAGGTCCCAAAAATGAAGGTGTTTTTTAACTGCCACATTCACTCCGAAGCCCATTCATCTCCTTCAACATCCCAGAGATCAAGCACAGGCTCCGCTGAGCTCCACAATAAACTGACAAACACGCTGCACCACTGACACCACAGGACAGACGCGTATAAAACTGGACTTCTGACGTGGGGCTCCAGCCTCCCTTTCTCACAGGCCATCATCGTCCAGGAAAGCAAGGATCTGAGCAACCTCTAGATCGGGCTCATCCTGTGCTGCCAACGCTGGGTCCAGGACAACCTCTGGTGGGTCAAGAGCAGGCACAGCAGCAAACTCCCACTTAGGGTCTCCAGTGAGTTTTCCAGCCTGCCAGAGGAAGGGCTTTTCAAAGTGGTGCTTTTGGCAGCAATGTTGTAGTACTGAAGATTCTTCTTGTGGTAGAAGACAATTGATTTTGCCTTACATTCCTGTCCTTAGTATCCTTTGTTGCCACACAGCACAGTGGGGATGTTTTCACACGCATCATACCAGATCTCTGTGCCAGTTCGGCACATACCTGTGAGTCACTCTCGAAGTTACATCAAACATTAAAATGGCACCCTGGGCTCGCCATTAGAAGTCCCCAAACTTCTCTGGCCTGCTGTATCCCTCACGTTGAACATAATAGGCCCTCTGTTGGTGTGGAACATGAGGGGATAGACCTCCACACCCACGGTGGCTACTTCTCAAATTCCCCAGTCAGATGGTGTTTCACAGATGTAGTTTTTCCAGTCCCACCATCACCAACCAATTTAAGTTTTAACTGAACTTGGGGTTCTCCTTGGGCCTCCATAAGGATGTCACTTCCAGAAGCCTCTCTGGGCCATCTGACTGAGAGCTGGAAAGATGGCAAAAGAGTAATTCTGCTCGAGGACTTCCTTTGTCTAGATTCTACAAAAGGTCAACTTGACCCCGCTATATCACTTTACATCTACCCAGGCATTCCATGTCTCTTCAGAAATGGTAAGGAGTGTACTTTCTCCAATGCAATATTTTCTGGGGGCAGAGCCTTACTTCTAAATAGACAGTTATTTTTGCTCAGAGCCTACTTGTTGTTAATGTCCTATAAAGCTGTATGGGTCTATATTATCATGGCTTTGGCATTAATTTTGTACAAGATGCTTTATTAGCTAACATGTGAATCAGTCCTCTCATATGTCATTATAACACTGCTATGGTCTCCAAGTCAAGTGTTGTGTTGCCAGATAGGAATAAGTCCACAGCCAAATAAAAGAGCGGAGAGCAGAGTAGGGTTTCAAGTTGCTGTGGCAGATCAGTTCCCTCCTACACTAAGTGATTTTCCAAATCAGTCCATCACTGATCAGAGGCTGCTTGGCAGGTGTGCATAATGGGTGGCAAGCCAGCAGTGGTGTATTACTAAAGATATGCTGATGATGTGAACACAAGTGTTTGGCAGAATTAACATTCCAAATACTATTATAGGCAAATAAAAATGATGGCTTATGTACAATAGGAGCCATCTCTGTCTGAATTCAAGGCTAGATGTACCAAGAGAAGGCATTTTCTCTCTAGAAGACTTCAGGATGAGAACATGGTTTGGTGAATAACACAGCAGAGAAATGGAAGACACAGGGCTATCCCAAGTACTCCTTGGATTTAGCTGTCAGGATAATTCACCACTCAATCAAATTAATAAATATTTGCCACATGCTATATTTTATGCTTCAGGGTCATAAAAAAAATCAGAGCTCTAACACACCTGGAAATTTCCCAAAGTTTTCTTGTTCTTATTCTCATCTCATTTTTTCTTAAGCCAATGGTTATAGAAGGTATATTCCTTCTTAATCTATTGTTTAATGGTTCAAATGAACAACGGGCAGAGAAGCTTATTAAATTAGTTCAAGGTTACCTATAAACAGGCCCTTCGTCTTATCTAAGAGTACGCTTGATTTATAGCATAGCTGGTCTTGAATGATTTTGATGGATAACTAGAAACAATTAACTAGAGACATAAATAAATATCCTATAATCTTGACAGATTTCATAAAGGATCCAATGTGAAGATTCACATGGTTAATAAAATTGAAACTATTAAAATAACTCCAGCTATATTTGATTTTTCTTTGTGATTTGAATGTTTAAGAGGGCAGAAATCTTCAAATTTCTCTTCAATTTAGAAGGTGTTACTAATGGAATATTGTTATGATGTCCTTTCTTTACATACTTTGGGGATAGTTAACATCTTATGTTTATCAGAGATTGCGCTGAGAGTTGATATGCCTTTCTACTTGGGGTAATATGCTCTGTTAATAGGGTCTCCTGTAGGTTTTCAATCTTAGAGTTTTGTCTCTCCTTTTCTTCTGGTAAGCCCAGATGACTAATGCAAATACCCTAAAGGAACAGGGAAGGGACAGATTGTTTTGAAGCCAAGGGATCTCTCAATAGAAGAGCAATTTCTTGGGTCCCAGCAAGGGCAGGCATAAGGGCAGAGACATAATGCACTCATGAGAAAGTAGAAAGTTCTGAAAGTTCTCTAACACACCTAGCTCTGACCTGACTCTCAGTCTCTCAGTAGCACAGAAGCCATCTGTCTTAGCTCGGGCTGTTATAACAAAATACTACAGACTGGGTGGCTTAAACAACACATGTTCATTTCTCATAGTCCTAGAGGTCCAGGTGCCCACTGATTGGTTTCCCAGTGAGGGCACTCTTCCTGGCTTGAAGATGACTGCATTCCCACTGTGTGCCTACCTGGTGGAGAGAGAGAGTGTGTGTGCATGCTGTGGGTTCTCTTCTTTTTCTTATAAGGGCACTAATTTCATTATGGAACCCCACCCTCATGACTTCATCTAACCTGATTACCTCCCAAAGGCCCCATCTCCAAACACCATCACATTGGGGTCAGAGTTTCAACATAGGGATTTTTGAGGGAAGCAAACATGCAGTTCTTATACCATAATAACTCTCGTCTTGTCACAGGTGTCCACGTCTACCCACAAGAAAAATAGCCCCAACTTAAGAGAAAATTTGCTTTTTAGTCAATTTGGTTGATGTGTACCAATTTCTTAAGGCCAGGGATGTCTCTTGATTAAAATAATTATTTGTTTTGTTTTAAGGAATTTTATTTAAATTTTTATAATAAAAAAAACATTGCCCTTTTATATTCTCTTACTATAAAACTAATAGAATAGCCTAATTTTATTTCTGGTATCAATGTTAATTTTATTTTTTGTTTTTATTATTGATAGATTTTAAGTATTAATAATATTTTTAGTTATTTTTAATTTTTAATTCCAGTTTACATTTAATATTATTTTATATTAGTTTCAGGTATATAGCATAGTAGTTAAACAATCATATACTTTACAGCAAAGTTTTCTCCCGATATTTCCGGTACCCACCTGGCACCATACATAGTTATTATAATACTAGAGGCCCAGCACATGAAATTCACACGCGGGTACAGTCCCTAGGCCTGGCCTGCAATCAGGACCATCTTCTCCAGCTGCCTGCAGCCAGCCCCATCCCCCACCACTACCCACCCCCAGTTCCCCGTTCGCCATCAGGTGATCGGTGCCTGACCGCCAGGGGAAGGGACCAAGAGGTCTGCTGTTCCCATCCCACTGGCCGGCCCCACCCCGCCACAGGTGGCCTTCAGGCAATCAGAGCCTGCCGGCTGGGGAAAGGAACCAAGAGGTGGTCAATGCCCTCATACTAGTAGTGACTGGTCCAGCAGTCTTTCTGCCATCAGGGTCAATATAATAAAATTACCCTTTTATTATATAAGATAGAGGCCTGGTGCACAGGTGGGGGCCAGTTGGCCTGCCCTGAAGGGGGCACCGGATTCAGGTGGGAGGTCCCACTGGGCGGGGGCAGGCCAGCCAGGGCAAGGGGCCAGGGGGTTTGCAGGCCGGCCCTGCCCCTAATCAGGGTGGGGGTCTCTGCTGGGGGCAGTGCCGGCCTGGGCGAGGGGCCGTGGGCAGTTTGCAGGCCAGCCATACCCCTGGCTTTGTCAAGAAGGACGTCCAGAATGACGTCTGGAAGACATCCGATCTATCTGGTCTAATTAGCATATTACCCTTTTATTAGTATAGACTAGAGGCCTGGTGCATGAATTCATGCACAGGTGGTGTCTAGCCAATTGGGCCGGCCAACCAGGGGGACAGGCCGGGGTGGTTGGTTGAACTCCCAGTTGAACTCCCAGTCAGACTCCTGGTCAAGAGGACAATTTGCAAATTAGCCTTTTATTACATAGGAATATTGACTATATTTCCTATGATGTTCTTTACATCCCATTGACTTTTTATAAGTATCAATTTGTACTTCTTATCCCTTTACCTTGTTCACCCCGTGCCCCAATTTCCCTTCCCTCTGGATCTATGAGTCTGTTTCTGTTTTGTTTGTTCATTTATTTTGTTCTTTGGATTCTACATATAAGTGAAATCATATGGTATTTGTCTTTCTCTGACATATTTAACTTAACATAATACCTTCCAGATCCATCCATGTTGTCACAAATAGTAAGATTTCATTCTTTTTTTTCCATTGTATATATGTATCACAGCTTTTTTACACACTTTATTGATGGGCACTTTGGTTCTTTCATATCTTGACTATAGTAAACAAAGCTGCAGTGAACATAGGGGTGAATATATCCTTTCAAATTAGTGTTTTCGGTTTCTTCAGATAGATACCCAGAAGTGGAATTGCTGGGTCATAAGGCAGTTCCATTTTTAATTTTTTTGAGGAACCTTTGGAGGCTTTCTTGGTATTTCCATTTTTTATCTGATTCAGAGCTTTCAACTTCAATTCTAAGTTGAACTGGCTCATTTGTGATTATTTGGCAAAATTGTAGCAGAATAAATATCTAGGTTCAATTCAAGGTGCAGCAAACTGTTTTCAATTTTTCCAGCTTGGAGTTCATGATTCAGAGGTTTAGTTCTAATCCCTGCTATATACACAGGTGGTTGCTTGCAAGCACAACCATATATAGCCAGATACATTTTGACTTGGAGTCGGGGAGGGTAGACAACCATAAAAAAAAAAATCAGTGAACCCGCTTTCTGTTCCTAATGGAGGGAAGAGGAGAATGTGAGGGAAGTCCCCTGTGTGCACTGCCAACTTGGGCACCTCAGCAGAGAGCACCACTGTGGCTCTGTCCCACGGAGAGATGCCCCCATGGCAGATGGAGCCATGTTTTATCCTGCTGTAGGATATGTCTTTAAGAACACAGAACATGAACACAGAAGGTGTCTCTTGAGTGTCTTCCCCATATTGGATAGACATTTTAGCCCTTTATAGCAGCCAGCCCAAGCCTAAGAGTCTAAAATCAATACAAGAGGGCAAAAGTCCTCATCATGGCATCCCACCTGACAATGAGGATGTGCAAGACCCCCACTAGATTGAACAGTGGGGGATTCCTGGGATGTCCTCTGTCCCCAGCTTTTGTAGTACTGCTCTTCTCCCCAGCACGGGCATCTGCTTCCTGCCCCTGGCCCATTTGCTGTCAACCTATGGTCCTAACACCTGATAAAGACCTGTCCCTGATTTTCCTTTGGTAACCAACTGTAAATCAGTCATTTGAAATGGGACATTTTCAATCTATTCCCTTCCCTATTACCTCTCTGAGGAACCTTTGAGATAAATGGACACTGTCATACAAAGTGTGGTTAAATAAATTACTTTTCAGAGGGAGATTTACATTTTATCAAGTGTGAAAAACTTAAAGGGATAAATTGTTTCTAGAGAAATTTCTGGAATCACCCAACAAAAATCAGGAGGACCTCCAGAGCCACTTGATTCTCCTGGTACTCCCGAAGTGAATTCCTTTTTCAGTGTCTTCCTAAGCCTCCCAGCTCACAAAGTCTACCCCAGATACACTGGTTTTCTAAACTATCTCAATCACTCTTTCCCCTTTTACTGATGCTCTTCACACCTTGTTCTGGTCTCCCCTCACTCCCTACTTCTATGTCCCTCTTCTCCACACAACCCCCACTTAGTGTCTACTAAGTAACTTAGTAAATTTCCATCATACTCTCACCACCAGCCCCCCTGCAGACATGATTCTGAAGGTATTGACATGTCAATTCCAGGTCAAATCAGTCCCTTTCATAGAAACACGTTTTCCTTCAAATTCTCTTCCAATGTGCTAATAGTTAATATATCTTCCTAAAAAGTAAAAAGAAATGTGAAAGTCATCTAATTTGATGATGGTGAGTGTTTAGGGTCTTTCTGCACTTTAAAGAGACAAAAATCAAAAGATGATTTCCTTTTGTGTATTTATCCCCATTTTCTGATCTAAGTGTGGAGCCATCTCTATATCTTAATTTTATTTCCTTAATATCTATTGTATTAGCAAAACTTTCCAAATTAGAAAGAATTATAACTGCAACCCTTCTGACTGATGCCTTTCTTGGCAATTTATGACTCAGTTTACATCACACATCCTTACTCTGCAGGGATTATCTGAGGAGGCACGCTAGACTGCTGCCCTATGTTACTTTAAGTAAGGAGCAAAAATAGCTGGAAATTGATAGTGTTGATATTCTGAAGAAAGGCAATAGTTCCAATTTTGTATGTCTAATTAGCCACAGCTCTTCAAAAATTGGTGCAAATGTTACAGGATTTATAATGTCGGCATTTTATCTTCACAGAAATGCTATTTGATGGCATAAAACCAGAAAAAAAAAATGGTCACAGCAGACAGCTTGTAGATTAGACAAAGGTCACTATGTTTTAATGAACAGTGGCTGTTAATTAATGAGAAAACAAGTAGAACATGAGCTGTTAGGCATTGTGAATTTGTGCCCCCAAAAATCAATCAGTCTTACTTAAAACCATTTTGAATAACTCAAGAACAAAATAACTGCAAGAACAGAATTTCAATCTCAAATTATACAGTAAAGTCATAAATATCAATAAAATAGCATCACAGTTCTCTGGTGTGATATATAAAGATCCTTCCTTAATCTCTAGAAAAGAGAGTTAATGCTAAATTAGTATTCTCAATAGATATTCAAGATACACTGGCTCTACCCCTGTGTCTTGGATTTCTAAATTTCTATATGCATTCCCTTAGTCTTTAAGAGAGTAGGAAAAATGCTTGTTGTTTTACCAAATTTCTCTGAGGACAAATAGGGAAATACTAAAACTCCTTTGAGACAGATGGTAAAAATAACATTGTCTTTAGTTGTAGAGGGCTGGCAAAGCCAAGTGTCTAGGGGCTTCCATTAGGAAGGACAGAACCATTGTTAGTAATACCAGCTTTGCATTACAGCTTTCCTCCAAGTAGGTCAAGTACTCTGATTGTTATTCACTTATCTCTTTAGCAACCACTTGAGAAAATAGTGGGCATCTTATTTCAATTAAAAACAAGCAAGAGAAAATGAATGGGTTTATCCTAAGGTACAGCAGCAAAGGCACTTGTACCTGCTGGCCCAGCACTAGTCAAAAGAACTACCCATAAAACATTTTCAACTGAACATAAAAGATTTTTGTATTTCTAACTCATTTGAAAATAAAATGAGACCCCTCCAAAGGATCATTTGGAGAGCACCACTAAACAAAAACATGGTGAGGTCAGATCTAGCATCTGGACTTAAAGAGGAAAACATTTCCTCTTATGAGTATTGCCCATTGGTTGGATGATGGGCAATGCCTTATTTATTGAAATTTGTTTGAGATAATTGCAGATTCACATGCTGTTGTAAGAAATATTATGAGGTATCCTGGGTACACTTTACCCTATTTCTTCAAACAATAAAATTTTGCAAATCTGTAATATAATATCACAACCAGAATACTAATATTGCTACCATCCACAGATCTTTTTTTAAATTTCTCCAGTTTTGGTTGTACACATTAGTATGTGTGGCTGCAGTTCTGTGCAATGTTAGAGGTTTATGTATCTGTAACAAAAATCAAGATACCATGCAATTCCATCACCACAGGGGTCTCTCAGATTGCCCTTTAATACCCACACCCACCTCCTCCTTTCCACCCACCCACGACTCCCCCCACAATCCTCAACTTCTGTCAACCATTAGTTGTTCTGCATTTCTTTTTTTCTTTTTTTTTTTTTCATTTTAAAAATGTCATGTAATCATTTCTCAACCTTTTGGCTAAGATGGTGTGTAAAAATGTTATATAAATGGAATAATGTGATATGTAATCTTTTGAGATTGGTTTTTTTTCACTCAGCATAATTCTATAGAGATCCATCCAAGTTGTCTTGTGTATCAACAGTTTATTCATTTTTTATTGTTGAGTAGTAGAGCATGGTATAGATACAGTACCCCTTGTTTAACTCATTGACATGGTGAGGACATTTGGACTGTTTTCAGTTTGGGGTCATTAGGAATAAATCCACTATGAACAGTTGTGTACAGGTTTTTGTATAAACAATAAGTTTTCATTTCTCTGACATGAATGTCCAAGAATAAAATTGCTGAGTCATATAGTAACTGCATTTTAATAAGAATGAATAAAACTGTTTTTCAGATGAGTGGTACCATTTTACATTCCCACCAGCAGTGGATGAATGATTCAGTTTCCCTGCATTATCCCCAGCATTTTATGTTGTCACTATTTTTTATTTTAGCCATTCTGACACGTGTGTAATGCTATTTCATTGTGATTTGAATTTACATATTCTGTATGGCTAATGATGTTGAATATCTTTCTATGTGATGATTAGCTATCCATATATCCTCTTCAGTGAAATGTCATTCATGACTTTTGCCCATTTCCTGGTTGAATTTGTGTGTTGTTGTTTTTTAACTCCTGAGTCTTAAGAGTTTTTACATATTCTAGATACTAGTCCTTTGTCATATATGTGGTTTGTAAATGTTTTTCCCCAGACTATAGTGTGTCTTTTCATTCTCTCTACTTTTGATGAAGTCCAAGTCATTAATTTTTCCTTTTATTCCTTGTGCTTTCATGTCAAGTCTAACAACTTTTATTTAACTCAAATTCCCAAAATTTACTCCTGTTTTTTACTAAAAGTTTTATAATTTAACATTTAAGTCCATGTTACATTTGAATTGATTTTTGTATAAGGTGTGAGGTATAGATTTAGGTTCATATTTGGGGGGCCTATTAATGCACGATTGCCCCAACATCATTTGTTAAATGGCTGTTTCTTCCTTCACTAAATTGCTTTTGCACTTTTATAAGAAAAATCAGCCTAGCCATTATGGCTCAGTGGTTGAACATTAACCTATGAACCAAGAAGTCACTGATTGATTCCCAGTCAGGGTCATATGCCCAGGTTGTGGGCTTGATCCCCAGTGTGGGGTGTGCAGGAGATAGCCAATCAATGATTCTCTTTCATCATTGATGTTTTATCTCTCTCTCCCTCTCCCTTACTCTCTGAAATCAATAAAAATATTTTTAAATCAATTGAGCATATTTGTCTATTTCCAAATTCTCTATTCTATTTTCTCTATTGTTTGCTGTCCCTTTGAGAGTACCACACAGTCTTGAATATTGGAGCTATACAATAGGTCTTACTATCATATTGAGTGATTCCTTTAACTTTATTCTTCTTTGTTGGGATAGTTTTACCTATTCTAGGACCTGGGCTTTTCCATATTAATTTTAGAGTAAGTTTGTTTATTTCTTTATAAAAAAAATGCTTTTTGAGATTTTTATAGGAATTTTATTAAACTTACAGATCAATTTGGGAAAAGTTGACATCTTTATTATGTTGAGTCATCTAATTCATGAACATGGTATTTCCATTTATGTAGGTCTTCTCTGATTTCTTTTATCAACATTTTGTAATTTTAGCTTGCATATTATATCTATGTTTTGCTAAGGGTATAGCTAAATGTTTCATTGGGTTTTTGTACATGTTATTTATTAAATTGAGATAATAAATCTCTATTTCTAACTTGCTAGATTTTTATAATAAATGGGAAAACTGGATATCCACATGCAAAGAATGAAATTGGACACTTATCTAATACCATGTAAAAAAAATCAACTCAAAATGGGTTAAAGACTTAAATGTAAGGCCTAAAACTCTAGAAGAAAACTCTAAGGAAAGAACTTGACATTACTCTGGACAATGATTTTTTTAAACAAGATCCCAAAGCACAGGCAACAAAAGCAAAACAAGGCAAATGGGATTGCATCAAACTGAAAAACTTCTGTACAGCAAAGGAAATAATCAACAGAATGAAAAGACAACCTTCAGAATGGGAGAAAACATCTAAGGACATAAATATATATATGAAACTTCTATAACTCAATAGCAAAATTTCAAAAATAACCTATTTTTAAAATGAGCAAAGGATCTGGATAGACATGTCTCAAAAGAAGACATACAAATGGCCAACAGGTATATGAAAAGAATCATCAGGGAAATGAAAATCAAAACCACAATGATGTCATCTCACACTTGTTAAAATGTCTATTTTCAAAGACAAAAGATAAGTTCTGGTGAGGCTATGGAGAAAAGGGAACCTTTGTGCATTGTTGGTTGGAATGTAAATTGGTGCAACCACTATGGGAAACAGTATGGAGGTTCCTCAAAAAATTAAAACTAGAACTACCATATGACCCAGCAATACCACTTCTGGGAATATATCCAAAGAAAATGAAGCCAAGATTATGAAAAGATATTTGCATTTTCATGTTCATTGCAACATTTTATTCACAGTATCAAAGATATGAAAACAACCTCTGTGTCCATCAAAGGACAAATGGATTAAAAATGTGGTATATATGTGCAGTGGTATAGCCTTGAAAGAGAAGGAAATCCTGCCATTTGCAATAACATGGATGAACATGAAGGACATTATCCTACATGAAATAAGCCAGACAGAGAAAGATAACTACAATACTACATGATCTCAATTATATGGAATCTAAAAAAGTTGAACTCATAAGGGCAGGCTAGAGTGGTGGTTACCAGGGGCTAGGTGTCGGGGAAAATGGAGACTTGTTACTGTTTCGGCTATGCAAATTTCAGTTATTCATAATGAACCCATTCTGGATATCTGATGTACGACATGGTAACTATCTATAATAATAAAAGTGTAATATGCAAATCGAATGAACAACTGAACAGCAGAACGACCATCCAGACGACTTTCGGACAACCATGCTATGACACACTGGTGCCAGGCCAGCCAAGGCAGTATGATGTGATTGGTCAGGGGGCCTGCCATTGCCCCATGATTGCCCCACAGAGTGAGACGCAGGCCACCGGCTGGCAGGGCAATCGATCTGGGGCGTTGGGGCGGGGGGGGGGGGGGGGGGGGGGGGGCAGGGAGGAGCTCTGCTATCGCCCAGCAGAGGAAGGCCAGGCCACCCTCTGCATGGCAATCAATCTCAAAGCCCCAGCCAGGTGGTGGGTCCTCCCTCTGTTGGTCAATCGATCGCAGAGCCCCACAATTGATTGTCCAACAGAGGGAAGCCCAGGCCACTGGCCAGCAACATTGTGGTGGGTGTGTGGGGCCAGCCAGCAATCACCCTGCAGAGGGATGCCCAGGTCAGCCAAGCGATCACACCCCACACCTGTTACCCTCAGAGGGAGGCAACCAGTGGTGGGGAAGGGGGGATAGCACCACACAAATGGCAAGCAGTGGCAGCAACGGGGGGAGGGGGGGGTGGGAGGGAGGGGGCAGTGCCAGCTGCTGGCAGCCAGGGGAAGGAAAGCCCACATAGGCCCTGATCACCGGCCAGGCCTAGGGACCCTACCCAAGGGGTCCTGGATTGCAAGAGGGTGCAGGTCAAGCTGAGGGACACCCCCTCCTCCCATGCACGAATTTCATGCATGGGGCTTCTAGTAGTTAATAATACTGTATTGTATACTGAAAATGTGCTAAGTCAATTTTAAGTCTTCTCACCACACACACACAAAATGTTAACTCTGAGGTGATAAATATGTAATTAGCTTGATTATGATAATCATTTGACAATGTATATATATATTAAAACATCAAGTTGTATACCTTAAATATATACAATTTTTATTTGTCAATTACACCTCAACAAAGCTGGGGAAAGGAAAAAAAGAGGGGGAAAGTGGTCTTTTCACACTTCCACTCCCCACTCATCTTACACCTGTCAGATGAGGGGTGATTGACCTTCTCTAGCTCAATAAAATTTATTCCTTTTTACTGAAATAAGATCCAACTTGCAGGAACCAAGAGGTGGGGTGTGTTCAAAATGGTTTTCACACTTTTGTCCCCATCACTTCAGTCCAAGGCTTGGAGAGAGAACTTCCCCACAGCTGTTGGGCTGGGCCTGAGGGTGCTCTCCACACCTGCTGAGCTCTCACCTCTCACCGTTGCTCACTCAGTGACAGATTTTCGGGGTTACTTTTCACACAGTCTGAAACCAAGCCCTCATAGGGAATGCTAAGTAATGGTCTCTAGGCAAGGAAGAACAAGAGAATTCTAATTCTGTTATTACTTCCCTCAAGGCAGAAGCAATGTTCCCGTGGTGAAATCCAGTTACACCTTCTTCTAGCTTTATTTGGAAATGAAAGATTTTTCCCTAACCCCTTAAAAAACTGTAAGCAATATTCCTGAACAAAGGGTCCTGAGTAACAAATGTGTAGACCTCATTTATCCTACTTCAGTGCAACCTAAAAATGGTGCAAAATAGCAATGGTTAAATATTTATTACTTTAGAATACTGTCAGCTATTCCCACGGAAAGAAACATCATGATATGGTAGTGCCTGGGGCCTCGGGCATATTTGGGATATTCTTGGGTAATCCTTATAATATGACCTGTCACCAGGGGAGTGTCAACCTTTCTGGCACAAGTAGGAGTTAGAGGCTGGGGTAGAAAAGTGGACCTGCCCTTACACCTGGATGGGGCACAGCTCCATGGGCGTCATAGGCCTTGGCATGCTTTCTGTGTGTGGGGAAATGTGCTGGATGAAACACAAGTGATCTGGTACTGCAGCCATCTTAGTAAATGACTCGACCCAACGACGTAGACATATAACAAAGCCAAAGCAAAACAAAGCCCTCAGCTCTAGCCAGTTTTGCTCAGTGGTTCAAGTGTTGGCCTTTTGTCTTAAATGGTTGAGGGTTCAATTCTGGTCAAGGGCACGTACCTCAGTTGCAGACTCTGTCCCTGGCCCCTGTCAGGGCACATGCCAGAGGCAACCAATTGAAGTGTCTCTCTCACATTGATGTTTCTCTGTCTCTCTCTTACACACACACACACACACATACACACACACACACACACACACACACACACACACCGCCCCCGGTCCATTCTCTCTAAAAAATCAATGAGAAAAATATCCTCAGGTGAGGATTAACAAAATCAAAAACCCTCATGTCATTAATGTTGCATAGTTTTGCTCCTCTGTGTGTAAAGTCATCTTCAGAGATTTAACCCATAGATAGTTATGAATCACGATAAGTAAGCAGCAATGATGTTGGAGATTTATTTCCCATCGTGAGAAATATTTGTGGATTATTTAGTGCAAAGTAACAGACAGATAAAATGATTTATCTCTACTAGGCATTTCAAAAGTGCAACACATCATCACATACTCTAACTGAAGAAATAGACATTTGCCTGAAACTTGCACCACAAATGCCATTTTTCTAAATTTGATAACCGTTTTTATCTTGGTGCATGGGGTGGGAGAATGGGGAGTGGATTAGAACCTTTACTTTCTATGCTCTATATTTCTGTAATGTTTAATGTTTTCCTGAGGACCATGTATCACTTTTATAATTAAGCAATTATAGTAAAAATCAATTCATAAATAATAAGTTCAATAAAAATTTTATATATATATATATATTGTCCTACATCAGCAGTTTTCAACGGGTGCCACAAGAATTTTTAAAACATGTAATAACTGACTATTAAGTCAGGGGCACTGACCTCTTTTCCCTTAGATTGCCAAATTTTTTTTAAATGACAGCAGTCAATACAACAATAGCTGTCAACAATTATACCTATTTTTTGTAAGATCAGCAAAAAATATATATTTTTTGGTGTGCCACAGAATTTTGGTTATTAGTTGTGTATTCCATGAGATGAAAAAGGTTGAAGATAGCTGTTCTACATTATTAATGCTGAACCAAACCTTGTTTCAAAACAAGACAGGGAATTGTTTTTAAAAAGAAACCAATTTTGATAAACTCAGTGCCTGTCCTTATAGGGGCAACAAGGTGGTATGATTAGCTTGCTCCAAAAATGCTTTCTTCTTGAAAATTCCATTGGGCTTCTCATTCTATGACCCACTGCCTAATGAGCCAATTTAGTTGGCCTTTCCCCAAGGTTCACTCACAACTCTTCCTAAATAATCTCAAAGTCCTTTTGCTGGAGCAGGTGTTATTTTCCAAGCAGCTCTCACCAAAGGCCAGTATAATTAACAACCTTCAGATCTGAAGACTTTAGGGTCTCATTTCTGACAAAGCGTACATATGCCACATGCACAGTAATGTTTCTGAAACTTGCTGTTTTATAAGGAGATTTAGACACCATAATAAAAGAACTCAGCGAAGTTTTAAATATTTAGTTCTTTTTCTCTAAGAATAACTCTTAAGGGCTTAGAGATAGTCACCCTTGCAGCCAAATGGTCTGTTTTCTGCAAAACTGTAAAGTTGTGTTTTCAGGGTCCTCTCTTTCATTTCAGATCCTTCACCAGGTAGCTGAAGTCAGCTACATGGGTAAGTCAGCTATACAAAGCAGATTGGTAATTCAACCTGCAAATTTAGTATTGAAACTGACTCTTAAATCTGCAAAGTGTTCAAGACTTGCAAAGGAATGGCATTCCATAATAGCAAATGCAGACAATATGACCTCTCAATGCTCTCCAGGTTTAGTTTTGTTTGGAGAAGAGATGTTCTTAAATTCTCTAAATTTAACAAATAGACATTTTAGATGAAATGCCTAAATGTTCAGAAATATGCTCCTACCTTCTTGCTCTGGTTTGTTCCACAATACCTCTAACATGTCTGATTTGATATTTTAGGAGTTCGTGATGATTGTCGTCTTTGGTTTGGAGTTCATCATTCGAATCTGGTCTGCAGGTTGCTGTTGTCGGTACAGAGGATGGCAAGGAAGACTGAGGTTTGCCCGAAAGCCCTTCTGTGTTATAGGTAAATATCAAAGTCCAGATACCTGGACTTCTGCATCCTTTTCTTCTGTCTACTGTATTTCAACATTTAATTTATATTAAAATTCATATTTGTATTTATCACATTAGGCACGCTTGTGTTTTTAAAAGTGTTGACTCATTTAATCCTCGCCACAGCACTGTGTGGTAGGTATTTTTATTATCCCCATGTTACAGATGAAGAAATTGAGGCAAAGAAAAGTGAAATAAGTTACTAAAAGTCATATAAGTAGTAAGTGGTGGATCTGTGATTTGAGCCAGAAGGTCTGGCTCTAGAACAACCGCTTGTATCAATTAAGTTACACTGAACTATATGGTTCTCAGTGTTGACCTGAATTAGGGAAGCATTAATTTCAGTAAAAAAAAAAAAAAAAAAAAAAAAAAAAAAGCTTTTCTCCCCTACAATATAAGCAACATCTCTTTATGCTTCTAATTAACTGGAATGGATAAAAGTGTATTAGATTTAGTAATGCATGTCAATTAGTGTGCCTCAAGTTTCTTTTATTTTATGCACTGGTAACTTCATACAGGATTAAGTGTTTTATACTCTGCAATATGAGTCACCCACCCTGCAGTCCCTAAGTAAGAACCACATCTCTGCACTTCCCTAGATGCTGTGGTTTTCAGAGGGATTCCATTCACCTAGGTACCAATTTCAAATTACCCTTCTTAATGAAGATGTCTAATAGCATTCTGGGGTTAAGATCTGGGATCTTCCAGTAATATATTTTAAAATATATCATAAAATTGGAAACTCTAGTAAATTATATCTCAAAAAAGTAATTAAAAAAAAGAGTAAGTTGCCTAATCGAAGTCCTTTTTCCCTAAATATTGCAATGTAGATTTCCTAAGGATAAGGATATTCCTTTACATAACCTTCAGTAATTTTAACATTAATGCCACACTTTAATCTCCTGGTTGTATTCCAGTTTTGTCAGCTGATCCAATAATGTCCTTTACAGCATTTTTTCCTCCTCAGTACATGATCCAGTCGAAGATCACATACTGCATTTAGTTGTCATGTCTCTTTAGTCTCCTTTAATCTAGAACAATTCCTCAGACCTTCTTTGCCTCATGACATTAACATTTTAGAAGAACATAGCTTCAGCCCCACCCCCTTTTTAAAAAATAGAATGTTCTTCCTTTTGAGGGGAAAAACCCTGTATTTACAAGCTATTGTCCTTACAGTTGTTGTTGTTATTTAACAGCTAAATCTGGTTTTCTTGCTCTTCTTGCCTTCTCGCTTCTTTGGCAGCCATTCAAATCCAAATACTGAAAGTTCTTGGGGAGGCTTACTTATTTCAACCATTTCCGCTCTAAGAAAGTGGATTTTTAATCTACAAAGTGATTTAGACTATCTTCTTCATCCACAATGGGTTTTCATTTTGTTTTAGAAGACAGGAGTTGTTGAGCAATCTTCTTAGTCTCCTCCTTTGCCCCGAAGGCAGGGGCAGAGTGAATTTAAGGAGGCATTGGAGAAGGTGTCTCCCCATCTATTGGCCCTGTTTAGAACAGTCTTTCATTCCACCCTTGTTGCGAAGGAAGAACACTGTCCTGGGGATGGAAGAATGGGTGGGCTCCCCACACTCTCTGCCACTGAGGCAATTTCATGGTATACACACTTCAAAAGAGTCACCATTTATTCAGTCAAACTTCATAGAAATTTGGCAGTGTGGAAGCACTGGAGTGACAATAGTGAAATTCTAAATTAGCACAATCTTAAAATGCCTTGTTTGGCCTCTGCTAATGAATTTTATTTGTCTACCTGCCTCTCTTCTGCAAGAATTGGCTTTTCTCCTCTTTAGAAACCATTGCTCAGGTAGAGAGAAAAATAGGTAGGAACTCCCAGCCTTGCAGGCCCATCCAGCCCCAAAGCATATTAGTGAAGGCTTTTGATTTTTCTCCCTGGAGATTTTTTTTTTCTTTTTGAATTCTCTACTAAAGCAACATCACAGAGGACCGTAACTTGATGTGAAACCATTGCATGAGTACTTTCTGTCCTATAAGGGACCCAAACAAAACAATTTACAAGGCAAATGGTTGGCCAAGACTCACTCGGCTTCTACAGGAAAAGATTGGTTCATGGATGGCTGCAGGAATGTTCCACTCCAGACTTTAAAACCAATTACAAATTGGTTTTGTTCCAGCTCCAGAGGCAATGCCAATGTATTTCCAGCCCCCAAGCTGAAATGAAAG
Source organism: Corynorhinus townsendii (assembly GCA_026230045.1). NCBI lineage: Eukaryota > Metazoa > Chordata > Mammalia > Chiroptera > Vespertilionidae > Corynorhinus > Corynorhinus townsendii. The sequence continues at coordinate 66,421,010 of JAPDVU010000004.1, read as the reverse complement.
TTCTTTCCCAGATGCCTGCTGCCTTTTGATAGCTGTTTGCAACTCTGGATGCATCAGCCTCTCTTAGTGCTTTAATCTCTCTCTCCCTGTATCAGTTCCTTGAGGTTTGGATGTGACACATGGTTCTAAAAATGATGTTATGTTCTATGTAATTTCAGACACCTTTGACCCTGTCTATAGTAACCTTACAAATTTAGTATCACATGGCTTAGGCATAGTTTCAGTTTAGTTAACTCTTTAAGCCTTTTCTTCATTTGGGTATTTTTGTAAATTAGTCACTTTGGAAGAAAATTTCATCGATAAGTATATAATGAATCCCTATTAGAACAAAGATAATATTTATACTTACATTTAGGGTAACTATGCATTTTTAAGTCTCTTACTGAAAGTGCACATAACAGCTTGATCCATGGCCCAGCTGCATTGAGGTAATAGTGAAACATGTTCAAATGTAGCTCTTTAGTATGAGGTCAATACAATTTTAACTTACATAGAGGAACCAAATGTCACCTGCCTGAGGCAGCAGGCTGTACCAGATGACAAACCCCTTCTGGGCCTGTTTAATAGGTACATAAAAATGATTGATGTCACTGGTAAAATGATAAAGTATAATGTAAACTGAACCTTGTAGTTCCCGTGTTCAATATAATTTACTGTGATGAAATGGAACAAGGGAATAATCTCTCTCTCATTTGTCCATGGTAACTGCTCTGAGTGTGAAAATGTAGCTAAGATTTCTAAGGTCTCCATGTGTTTATATGATTTGATTACTCTGAACATGCCAAATACACACCCAAATGTTTTTAGAAGTCTTAAGCATTCAAGAAAAAGATATAGATAAGATTGTGATAATCTGGCTCTGCCTTCAATGTGAAAAATGCTTTTAGAAGTCTTAAGCATTCAAGAAAAAGATATAGATAAGATTGTGATAATCTGGCTCTACCTTCAATGTGAAAAATGCTTTCTGTAAGCACACCAATATTTTTCTTTCTGATTGGAAAGAGATGAAAGTTACCTGAGTAGCCATCTAGTAACCTTTCTATAGTATTGAGCCCTATAGAACAAATGATAGTATTTGGACACAATTTGACAGTGGTACCATGGGCTAATTCCCAAAGACTTTATTTTTTTAATTTAATAAATCTTTATTGTCCAGATTATTACAATTGTTCCTCTTTTTTCCCCCCATAGCTCCCCTCCACCCAGTTCCCACCCCACCTTCTGCCCTTACCTCCCCCCCCACACACTGTCCTCATCCATAGGTGTACGATTTTTGTCCAGTCTCTTCCTGCACCCCTCACACCCCTTTCCCCCTGAGAATTGTCAGTCCACTCCCCTTCTATGCCCCTGATTCTATTATATTCACCAGTTTATTCTGTTCATCAGATTTTTTATTTACTTGATTTTTAGATTCACTTGTTGATAGACATGTATTTGTTGTTCATAATTTTTATCTTTACTCTTTTCTTCTTCTTCTTCCTCTTCATAAAGAATACCTTTAGCATTTCATATAATACTGGTTTGGTGGTGATGAACTCCTTTAGCTTTTTCTTATCTGTGAAGTTTTTTATCTGACCTTCAATTCTGAATGACAGCTTTGCTGGGTAGAGTAATCTTAGTTGTAGGTTCTTGCTATTCATCACTTTGAATATTTCTTGCCACTACCATCTGGCCTGCATAGTTTCTGTTGAGAAATCAGCTGACAATCGTATGGGTGCTCCCTTGTAGGTAACTAACTGTTTTTCTCTTGCTGCCTTCAAGATTCTCTCTTTGTCTTTTGCTCTTAGCATTTTAATTATGATGTGTCTTGGTGTGGTCCTCTTTGGATTCCTTTTGTTTGGGGTTCTCTGTGCTTCCTGGACTTGTGAGTCTATTTCTTTCACCAGGTGGGGGAAGTTTTTGGTCATTATTTCTTTAAATAGGTTTTCAGTATCTTGCTCTCTTGCTCTCTCTCTTCTTCTGGCACCCTCATAATTCAGATGTTGGTATGCTTGAGGTTGTCCCAGAGGCTCCTTACACTATCTTCAAATTTTTGGATTCTTTTTGCTTTTTGCTTTTCTGGTTGAGTGTTTTTTGCTTCTTTGTATTTCAAACCTTTGACTTGATTCTTATGGTCCTCTAGTCTGCTGTTAGGTCTCTGTATAATATTTTTTATTTCAGTCAGTCTATGTTTAATTTCTACTTGGTCCTTTTTCATATCCTCGAGGGTCTTGCTAAATTTATCGGCATTTTCTAGAAAATTCTTGAAAAACCTTATAACCGTGGTTTTGAACTCTATATCCAATCGTTTGCTTTCCTCAACTTCTTTCATTTATGATCTGTTTCTTTGTCTCCACATTTTTGCTGCTTCCCTGAGTTGGTAGAGTAGCTTTGTGTGGTAGGTGTCCTACAGGGCACAGTGGCTCAGTCTCCCCAGTTACCTGAGGTGACACTTTTGGTGCACCCTTTTGTGGACTGTGTGTACAGCCTTGTTGTAGTTAAGTCTTGATTGTTGTTGGTATCACTGGGAGGAATTGACCTCCAGGCCAATTGGCTGTGTGGAGCAGCTGTGTCTACAGTGGGAGAACTTCTGTGCTGGAGACACCCTTATGATACAAGACTTGCAAAATTGCAAAAGCCTCTGTGCTCAGCTTGGATGGGCGGAGTCTCAGGGTGAATCAGGCAGCCTTGGCTTCCCGTCATCCCTGCCCTATGAGGCCCCTGGGTCTCAGTGTCCCTCAGTAATCGCTGCAAGCACCTCTGAGAGAAAGCCACCCTCTATTTTCACCCACTGTCAAACAGTCCAGTTTCTCCCCGAATGAGTCTGGATTCCCAGAAACTCGCCCAGATTTGGAATTCAGCATAGTCCTGAGCTTCCGTCTCCCTCCCGCTTTAAAAAGCCAGCTGCGCACTCAGCCGCCTGTGTACTCAGCAGTCAGTCCTCTCTACACGTGCGCACCTCTGGACCTCTGCCTTCCGCAGTTCCCCTGAGTCTCAGTGTGCTTTCTCTTTTCCTGACAGTCCAAATTCCCCCGAATAAGTCTGGGTTCCCAGAGTCTCGCCCGGGACTGGAGTTCAGCACAGTCAGGAGCTTCTGTCTCCCTCTTGCTTTAGAAAGCCAGCTGCACACTCAGCCGCCCGTGCACTCAGCCACCTCTGTGCATGTGCGCGTCTCCATACCTCAGCCTTTTGTAGCTCCTCTGAGTTTCAATGAGCTTTCCTCTTTCCTTCTAGTTGTAGAATTTCCACTCAGCCAGCTTTTCTGTGGTTCTGGATGGTGTCCGTTTTGTCTTTTAGTTGTAGTTTTGATATTGTTGTGCAAGGCAGCAGTTTAGGTATTTACCTATGCCGCCATCTTGGTTTCTCTCCCAAAGACTTTAGAACTCCCCCTCCTGAACTGCCCAACCTCTTACCCCTGCACTCTAACCAGAACCAGGAGCAGTTAAAAAAAACTTGTTGATTTAAGAAATCAGAAAATCATTACATACTTGTGTGTTAGGAAAACATTTTAAACAATTACTTACCTAGTGGAAGAGAAAAGTCTATTAATTTTTTTTAATTAGGTGCTGTCTTTCATTATTGTAATTTGTTTGGCTTGGGGAGTTTCCTTTGAAAAGTGGTAAAATTTCTTTTTTATTACAAAATTATTTCTATGCCTATATATTTAATTTACATCTCTCCTCAAAGACTCTGTTGAAATAATATTTCTACAACTATGGGCAATAATCGTTGCCTTACCAATTTGTAGGGTCAAGTATATTTTAGAATGACAATCCAGGTTGCCCTTTATAATATTTCTATATTCAAGCACAAATCACTCATTCAATGACCTCAATATTGAGAATGTGTGAAATAACTTCAAAGACTGATTTTGTAGTCATTATTTTTTCAAGCTTTTATTAATGACCTACCTGAAAATTGCAAATAGTACCAAAGGCTGGTACTTAGATCAGGATAATGAGCCTGATGTGTCAGGAAGCCAACAAATTACTTCCAACAGTGGCTTGTTTGGATTCCCTAGTGACATTAAAGACAGATATAATAGGGCCATATTTTTCAGTCTTGCAATGCATCTTAAAGAAGCAGAAAATACCAGCCTATTATTAATATTGGATCTGTACTTGGTGCTAAATTTAAGTTGATTTCTTAATGCAGTTTTAACAGTTTTCCTTCAGTGTAATATTTCCACAAGAAGACAAAGGAAACAAACCACAGCACAGATCCTTCCCCCATGAATTGAGCACATATGCCTTTGACGTGAGATAAAGATCTCTCAGGAAAATGCCAACAAGTGAATTTTTTAATAAGAAAAAAATAACCAGCTTTTTACTTGGCTAAAACAAAATAGAAGCCTTTATTAAAATCAACCACACAGCCAAGACCACTCTAATATATCTGGGAGTTCATCCCATTAAAAGGCAACTTCAGCTGCTAATGTGTTCAAAAGTTAAATCAGACATTCCCAGAACTGCCACTGTCCTCTCAACTGAAGATCTGAGACATGATTCTTCATCACCATCAACATTCAGCATGTGTTTTTTTTTGCTTCTCTGCCTCCTCCATCTTCAGTTCTATGAAACATTGAATTTCATTCTAAGCCTTTGAATTGCATCATTTTATATACCTTCTAATCTTTTCTCACCTTTGGTAGAAATTATATTCTCTCCTATTTCCTATCTTCTTCTGTTTCTCTTTACTTCTAAGTCTTGAAACTACTTCACATATAGATTTATTCCATGTGATTCATTGGACCATCTGAGGACAATTAAACCCTGTTGGATTGATTTATCACAAAAAGCCATTAAAGTCATTTCAATCCCTTTAGTTATTGATAGCTGATATTTATTAAGACCTGCTCTATGCTAGGTACTGCTCTGAGCACTCTATAAATATTATATCCCATTTTGTATGAGGAAGTAAGACAGGGTTTAAGAGACTTGTCCACAGAAAGATGGTAGATGAAAGAAACAAGATTCACTGACTGTGATTTCACTCTAGAAAAATATACTTACCTAATGTGATGTTTTTACTCACAACATCAAATCTGAAGTGTTTTTGTTGTTTTTTTCTCATACCAGCCAATTCTCCAACTCTCAAGACACCAACTGGTTATTCAACAACTCAATTAAATTTTGATACTAACTACACAGAGTTAGTGCAGATTCCACAGGTTAAGAACTGAGTCCCACAAGACTCCTCCTGCACCCCACTCCCAACCTTGACTTGCCAGCCATAATGAGGTGCCCTACATACACTTCTACCCAGCTAACTACAACTATGAGGTTTCCACACCCCCATCTCAGGTTTGAGAATTCACTAAAATGATTCACAGAACTGAGGAAAGCGCTTTACTTACTATTTTTGGTTTATTATAAGAGACATAATTCCAGCACAGACAAATGGAAGAAAAGCATAGGACAGTTATTTGGCATGGGGAAATGACTAGCATGGAGCTTCCATGCCCTCTCCAGGCATGCCACCCTCCCAGCACTTCAATGTGTTCACCAACCTGGAAGCTCTCAGAATCTCATGGTTTAGATATTTTCATGGAGCTCTCATTACTTAGGCACAATTGATTAAATCATTGGCCATTGGTGATTGAACTCCTCTCTAGACCTTATTCCCTTTCCAGAGGCCCAGGATTGGGCTTAAAGTTCCAACTCTCTAACCATGCTTTGGTCTTTCTGGTAACTGGCCCCAATCTTAAAACTATGGTCATCTCATTAGCATACAAAACATTTATCACTTCAGAGATTCCAAGGATTTTGGGAACAGTGTGCCAGGAACCCAGGACAATGACCAAGCAATTATCTATTTCTCATACCCAAGACAACGACCAAGCAATTGTCTATTTTCTGTTGTACCACACTACCCAACTATGACAAAATTACCCTTGTTCCCTTATTTAGATGTAATTGAACCTTGTTCGTTGTCATCAACTCACAAAGAACCTGATACTTTTATGTTCATCTTTAGTAATCCAAGATTTTTGAATGAGAAGTTGAACTTTACAAAATGACTTTCGTTGCAGTATCAGTCTTAATTTCACCAGGTTTATTTCTGTTTATTCAGGTCACTTATTTCTGTTCTCTAACCTAAAGGGGGAATTGGGCTCTAAAGCAGTTTTACTTGCCTTGTATCAGATTGCATATGCTCTTAAGCAGAATTATCATGAGGTTCTCCATGTAGTTCCCAATTGGAAATATCTCCAGGATATGTAATGTTACTCCCAGAAAAGCCTTTGAATGTTTGTTAACCTTAGTAGACTATTCCACAACCTATTTAGGTGATTGTTGACCTGATGCACAAATTTGAACTTACAAAGTAGCTTGATTAGCTGATATGACTTAACCGTATAGAAAATACCCTTAGAGGAAAATGAATAACAAATGATTATTTCCCACTCTTTCTATAAACTTCAGTAGAACACTGTGATATATTGTACTAATATTCTGTACCATCAAATGTTATGTAAGAAAATTCATTCACAGACAGAGAACTTATTACATGCTAAACATGGTCTTAGGTGTAAAAAAACTCAAAGATGAATGGAACATGGTCTCTGCCTGTAAGAGTATAGTCTCCTGAGCTCTTAAAGAAGAGCAAAACTGGAAGCAGGGAGACTAATTATGGTGATACCAAATGAAGGTGATAGAGGTAGAAGTACTTGTGGGAAGAAGATATAGAATCTCATTACAACCTGACTGGTTTGGCTCAGTGGATTAGAGCGTCAGCCTGCGGACTGAGGGGTCCGGGGTTCGATTCCTATCAAGGGCACGTACCTTGGTTGCGGGCACATCCCCAGCGGGGGATGTGCAGGAGGCAGCTAATCGATGTTTCTAACTCTCTATCCCTCTCCCTTCCTCTCTGTAAAAAAATCAATAAAATATATTTTAAAAAAAATAGAATCTCATTACAAATTGTATGAGACATAGGAGCAAAAGGTATCCCAGGTTTTTAGTTTAGTCACCCAACTAACATTTATATAATGTGCACCATGTCCAAGCATGATTCAAGATGCTAGAGAGATTGTGTTGCACCAATGGGCAAGGTCCTACTCATAGAACGAATATCCCATGGACAGAAAAAAAAAATACACAAACATGTTTTTGAAAAGTAAGATATCAACTGAAGAGGCATTCAATGAAGAAAATAAAACAGAGATATTGGGGGCTTCTTTAGATTGTGGGGCCTGAGAAAGTCTTTCTAAGGAATGGACCCTAAAGTTGACCTAAATATTAAAAAGGAACCAGTCATGAGAAGATTTAGGCAGATATCTTTCCAGGCCAGAAAATGGTAATTGCAAACATTCTTAAAACCCAATGAGCTTGGATTGTCCAAGGGAGAGACATTTTGGCTGGAGCTCAGTGTGTAGTGGGGAGAGTAGTAGGAGCTAATGGACAGATAGGCAGAGGTCATATGAGGGTCATGTAGGCCATATGAGGGCATATAGTTACCTGATACAAGACAGCTTCTAGTATCAGGTTACCACACTAGTTAAAGGTCCAATAGATCAGTGGCAGGTATGCTATTTGGACTAAGAAAAGCACATTTTGATCAGGCAACAAAAAGTATGGATATACAAAGCTCTGGGTTTTTTTAGTTATCTATACCTGTTGAACTTTGTATCAGCAATATGCAAATTTTACTCATTCAGAAGAGTATAAACCTATTCCCTCTTACTTTCCCACATAACTATATCTCTACCCTTGCAAACATGAAATATCAAAACTGAAAAAAAAAGTGTTATTTTCTATAAGCCACAGGAATTAGGAGAATATAATGAAAACTTTTCTCACCCCATTGGCAACAGTCACCAATAAACAATCCCCAAGAGCCTACTTACCGAAGGACTGTGAGCATCCTCTTACTTAGAACGGTGGCAATGCAGAGTTATCTCATTAAAGATTATTTATTTCCTTTGATAAGTTGTCCCTTTTTGCCTCAAAATGTTATCTGAAAACTTATGATCAATAAGAAACATTAAACTATCACTATGGGGTAAATTTTCAAAGTGGTGCTTGGAATTTGCCAGTATGAGTCCCATTAACTTCAATGGAAGTCCTGCCGTTAAACTGCTGCATATAGCTTTGAAAACGTTCTACAGTACATTTTTGCAGTGTTTTATTTTTTATTTTTAATAAATACCACAGAGATATTCAGTGCACAGCTGATTGCAGTATTTAAGAAAGTGGGTAATGTACTGTGCAGTAGGAGGCTTTTAAAATTAGATTTTAAAGCTTCATTCCTGTTAAGAGTGACAACAATAATATGAATACATCTTTAATTCTTCAAAGAGCACTTTTCCATCAAGGAATTTGGAGTGCAATTAGAATGTAGAGCTCATAAAGCAGCAGCACCATGTCCCTCTGAGACATTGTTTATCTCACTCTGTAGACAGAAGAATTGAGGCGCCGTGAAATAAGGGGGGTTTATACCTGGCCCCTAAGTCAGCAGTGAAGCTAGTAATAGAATTCTGCCTCCCTAGAGCCTATTGCTCTAAAGAAATTTAATTACAGCATAATCCATTTAATCTGCATTTGAAAGAATAATGATGGTTCAGGCAAAATGAATTTATTAAAGGATTGGTGGGAGACCATGTTAGATTAGCAACTTTCTTTTCAGGATCCAGATTTTCATGTGGTATCTGATGCCATGAAAGAGATGATGTTAATTCTGCTGGCCACAATTGGCAAAGGACTTTTTTATTTTCCTCCTTTTTAAACATGAGCAAAAGTTCCAACTGAAAATGCTGCAGAACCATCTTTTTTTGTTAGAGATAACGTACTGATTTTTTTTTTTTAATTATGTAAGAAAACACTGCATTACTTTCCCTCTGGACCCTTCTGGTTTGAAAGAAAGAATCTCATTGAGCTAAATGCTCACCTCACAGCCTTCCTTGAAACAAAAGATAAGTGAGCCTTTGCTTCATTTTTTACTTTTGATTACTTGTCCACTAATTCACTGTGGTTATGTACTTGCATAAGAAATCTTCTTTTGAAGCTAAAAATACCAGAAGGTTGAGAGTTGGGCTATGTGGTGTTACATGAACAGGAGTAAAATTTCATAGTTGTAATTATAAACATATTTATGGACTATCTCATATAAATCATATGAAAATTTTATTAAAGTTGGAAGAGATTATGATAGCCATTTTATTTTAGTTTTCCTTGTATTGAATTTGGGGTGATACTGATTAACAAAATTAGACAGGTTTCAGGTGCACAATTCCACAACACATCACTACCCCAAGTCAAGTCTCTTTCCATCACTGTTTATCCCCCATATGCCCTCTTCCATCTCCTCCTATATGATGCCCATTTTATAAATTTAAAAATGGAGTGTCAACTTAAGGTCTTATCAAGGGTCACACTGCATATAAGCAAAAGAATCAGAACACAAAGAAAAACAGAGAAAGGTTTGCTCACATCAAGTCCCAAGGTCTTTCTATGACACCACATCTCCCTCCACTACCCACTGTGGCATAGGAACAAATGAATAAATGATGTGCTGAAATCTGATTCCCATCCCAAACCTCTTCCACCCCACATTTTAGCTGAAGTCTAAAAGAAAATAGACATCAGTGTCATCAAATGTACAATTTTTTTTCCCATTAGCCACCTTCCTAAAGTGAGACCTTTTTTTTTCCAGCTTCTTATTTTGAGATAACTTTAGACTTAGAACTTACAAATATAGTACAAAGAGTTCCCTTGTACCCATGTACTTTCATCCAGCTTCCCCCAGTGATAACATCTGACATAAGTATAGTGCAATTATCAAAACCAGGAGGTTGATATGGATATATATTACTAACTAAATTGCAGACATTCAGATTTCACCAATTTTTGCATGCACTCAATTTTTTCTATATATACCACATTGAAATTTTATCACATGTATAGATTAATTTAATTATCAGAGCCAAAATACAAAACTTTCCCATCACCCTAAAGTATCTTGGAGTGCTATCCCTTACATTATCCCTTTAGAGTCACTCCCCTTCCCAAACCTAACCCCTGGGAATTATTAATCTACTAGAGGCCCGGTGCACAAAATTCGTGCATGGAAGTGGGGGTTACCATCAGCCCAGCCTGCACCTCCAATCCGGGACCCCTTGGGGGATGTCCAACTGCCGGTTTAGGCCCGATTGGGATGTCCAATTGCCAGTTTAGGGGATTGGGCCTAAACCAGATCGGGCCTAAACTGGCAGTCAGACATCCCTCTCACAATCCTGGACCACTGGCTCCTAATCGCTCACCTGCCTGCCTGCCTGGTCATCCCTTACTTCCCCCCCTGCCAGCCTGGTTTTCCCACGCAGCCTACTTGTTCAGTAGTTTGATAGTCCCTCACTAACCCCCCTGCCAGCCTGGCCACCCCACGCAGCCTGCTTATTCAGTCATTTGGTCATTCCTCACTAACCCCCCCCCCCCACCGGCCTCATCATAGGCAGCCATCTTGTGAGGGTGTGAGGGTCAATTTGCATATTACCTCTTTATTATATAGGCTTCTCCATCGCTGTAATTTTGTCATTTTTAGAATGTTATGTAAGTGGAATCATATGGTAGTAACCTTTTGAAATTGGCTTTTTCTCCCAACTCAGCATAATACTCTTGAGATCCATCCAAGTCACTACATGTATCAGTATTTCATTCCTTTTTACTGCTGAATAGTATTCCATATTATGGATGTACCATAGTTTATCCATTTATCTTTTAACGGTCAATGGATTGTTTCTCAATTTTGGCTATTGCAAATAAGAATGCTATGAATATTCGTGCACAGGTTTTTGTATGAACATAAGTTTTTATTTCTCTAAGGTAAATACCCAGGAGTGAGATTACTGGATCATATGGTGTTTCTTTAACTTTATCAGAAACTGCCAAACTGTCTTCCAGAATGTGACCATTTCTTTCAAAATATAAAAATGCCTAGAATATTTCATGGAAATAAATTACAGCTATGCTGACTTAAGTGACATTTTTTTATTTTCATAGAAATTAAATGATTCTACTTTATCTGTTTTTCTATAAAAATTATTTTCAGAAGCAGAAGTTTCTAAAATTCCTATTGAACCACTTGGATAAATAAAACAAATTAAAATATAGTCATTAAGGAGAAGTTCTTTGTGTCTGGTAAATGAATGTAACTTTGATGTTTATGTAGATGAAGTTTGAGAGACAAATTAATGTAAAAAGTCAATACTATACAGATTCCTGAAGGACCATTACTTAAATCTAACTTTATTTTGTAGAAAGTCCTCTTTCAAGCAAACATTAATGAGACCAATACTAACTATATGCTTGCCTGCTAAGGATATACCTACAGTTGTTCCTCAGTCTCTGCAGGGGTTAGTTCCAGGACCCCCACAGATACCAAAATCCCCAAAAGCACAAGTCCCTTATATAAAACTAGAGGCCTGGTGCACAAAATTCATGCACAGGGGGGTGCCCTCAGCCCAACCTGCACCACTCCAATCCAGGACTCCTTGGGGGATCAGGCCTAAACCAGCAGTCGGACATCCCTCTCACAATCCGGGACCGCTGGCTCCTAACTGCTCACCTGCCTGCCTGCCTGATCACCCCTAACTTCCCCCCCCTGCCAACCTGATCACCCCTAACTGCCTCCGCCTGCTGGCCTGATCACTCCTAACTGCCCACCCCCTGCCAGCCTGGTCACCCCAACTGCCCCCTCTGCCAGCCTGGTCACCCCTAACTGCCCCCGCTGCCGACCTGGTTGCCCCCAACTGCCCCCCTCCTGCTGGCCTGGTCACCCCTTACTGTCCCCCTTGCCAGCCTGGTTGCCCCTGACTGCCCCCCCCCCACCAGCCTGGTTACCCCTAACTGCCACCCCCTGACAGCCTGGTCACCCCACGCAGCTTACTGTTCAGTCATCTGTCCAGTTGTTTTGGTAGTGACAGCCCTTGGATTTTTATATATTAGGATGGCCTAGTCTTTGCATATGACCTATGCACATCCTTCCCTCCCATATACTTTGATTCATCTCCAGATTAGTTATAATATCCAATATAATGTAAGCGACATACATATACTGCATTGTTAGGAAATAATGAAAAGAAAATAAGTCTGCAACCATCCTAGATCTAACTTCATAGTGCATGTCAACAACAACATAACTTTTCTCTTTGGAATATTTTTGATCCCCAGTCAGTTAAATCTGTGGATAGGAAACCCATGGAGGGCCAGCTTTAAGCACATTAGTTAGAGCTGTAAAGCACAACTACAACAGAATAAAAAGCTTAAAATGCCCATCAAGACCCAATGGAGCTTTATAGCAAAGTGAACCCCAATATTCATGGTTCTGATGTGATCTAGAAAGAGATCATTTGTGCTCCCTAATTCCACACCTTTCCGAAATTCCCCTATTCTTAAAACTATTCACTCAGACTCTGTTTTTCCTCTGTCATTTTCTTTAATGTCTCCCAATGGATTCTTCATCACCATCAACAGAAAAGTCATGTTCTCAAAAGTTAATAACAATCCCATGTGCTCAAATTCATGAATTTCAACTGCATTCTCACTGTGTTGTAAGTGATGTTGGTACAACTAATTACTCATTTTGAAAAAGATAAATTTGATCCATATATATTTTACCATATTCCAAATAAATCAAAGATTTAAATAAAACTGTAAATACTGGATAGCAGAAATGGGGTAAATTTTTTTATAATCATGGAACCAGAAGACCTAACTGCAACTAAAAATATAGAAGCTATAGAAGAAAATACTGATAAATTTAAACTACATAAAACTTTAAAAATTATAAAATTAGGCTAAATGAAATATAATGCTGCATAAAATAAAACAAACAAGCAAAATAAAAAAACAAATATGCAAAAATACAACTCCTATCAAAGATAAAGAGTTAATCATTTAAAATGTAAAGAGCTCTAGAAATTCAGAAAAAAATTGAATATCCCAATAAAAAATAAAAGATGTCAAATGAATATGAATAGGCAGTTCACAGAAAAATACCTGTATTTCTCATAGTATTTCTTGAGATTGACAAAAATCCAAAATCTTACTATACATTTTTAGTGAGGCCATGAGGAAATTGGCGTTTATACTCCATAGAATGCAAAATGGTATCACCCTTATGGAAAACTGTCAATGTCTCATAAAATTTCATGACATTTACACTTCAAGTCAAAAATTTGCTTCCTAATAGTTTCATTAATATATAATAAATATTCAGTGTAGCTGAATAAACTAAGAATCCTACCTAATAAAATAGTAATATGCAAATTGACCATCACTCCAAGACACAAGATGGCTGCCCCCATGTGGTCAAAGATGGCTGCCACCATGTGAACACAAGATGGCCGCCACAAGATGGCCGGCAGGGGAGGGCAGTTGTAGGCAGTTAGGGGGTGACCAGGCTGGCAAGGGAGGGCAGTTGGGGGTGACCAGGCCTGCAGGGGAGGACAGTCAGGGGCAACCAGACTGGCAGGGGAGTGGTTAGGGGTGATCAGCTGGCAGGCAGAAGTGATTAGGGGCAATCAGGCAGAGACAAGTGAGCAGTTGGGAGCCAGCAGTCCTAAACAGGCGGTAAGACATCCCTCAAGGGGTCCCAGATTGGAGAGGATGCAGGCTGGGCTGAGGGACACCCCCCCATGCACGAATTTCATGCACCAGCCTCTAGTACAATAAATAAAATGCAATGAAGTTATATAGTTACGTAGTTTAGAAAGATCTCAGTATATATAAGTAAAAGGAAAAAATGTAATACTGCATCTGTAGTATGCTATATTTTTGTGTAAGAAAACAGAAACAATATATGGTCATATTGTTTTTTATTTGTTTAAAGACACATTGACCAGGTGTGCTTTTTTTGTTGTTGTTAAAATGTTCACTTGAAGATAATGAGAAGGGGCAAAGGGAATGGGGACAGGGCTGAGAGCAAGAGTAATCATTAATTTCTCTTTATACCATTTTGATATTTAAAATATAAACATATTAACTATTTAAAAACTAAATAAAAAGAATGTTGCCTGCACATAGTAAGCACAGCATAAATGCTGACTATTATTATAATTTTTGTCCAGAGATATTGGGATGGGTTGATCAGTTCCCATAATGTACCTTATGCAGAATCTCACACTGGAGGCATTTTTGTCATTGCAAAAGATAATGTTGGAGGTAACTTACCATAGGATTTTCACTTGAATGTTTCTCAGCTCCAGGCTGAAGTAACACAAAACAGCATTTTTAACTTACTTAACAGAGCCCTGTCTGGAAAGGTTTTCTACGATTGGCCTTAATTTGCTCTCCACACATTTCTTTAATATTAACCTTGGAATTTTAGTTGTACTTTCCCAAAAGATTGCCCAAGAAGATTAAATAAAATAATACATGTAAAAATTTTAGCTTAGTGCCTGGCATGTAATAAATACACTATAACTGTTAGTGGAATACACTGAATCAAAAAAGTAATGGGTTCAGTCTGATCTCTGATCAACCCCAGAATCAATAAATATAATCAGAAGAAAAAGTATCAATTCTGTAAGACCTCTTTGTATGTTTTTGTTGGTTGCTTTTTCTCAATCAATACTGATTTCCTAGAATTTGAGAGACTTATATCTTAAATAATATATTTTATTTTCAAAGAGGAGTGGATGGGGAGGGAACTTTCCAGGTACTATTTTAGTCTAGCGCTCTTTAGATGTCATCATTCCAGATATGATTGTGTTATGGTACCTAAAGGATGTTGGGTTAATAAGAGGGGTTTGATTGTCCATTATGGCTTAACCCATGTTTTCCCCTAGTTCAGCTGACTTTGCACTGTGCTCCTTGTATTCCTCTATTCGGTGTCTTCTATACCAACTGTCCTCTCATCCCCATGTGTGCAGGGTGTCATCTGTCTTGTTCACCCATCCAAGTCCCATCCATGCTTTTACTATTGTATACCCAGGTCCTAGCAGTTTCTGGTCACAATAAATGTGTATCGAGTGAATAAAAAGTTCAAAACAGTTCAAGCTAGTAGACATTCACATGTAAAATCTTACCCTCCTCCCATTGTACCTTCTACATACACAATGTAAAAACAGTATGAGAAAATGAACGGAAAAAATTGTTTCAATTATCCAAGCAATGCAAGACCAAAAAAATAAAATAAAATAGCACATTTACCTCAGTTATCAAGAGTTTTCAGAAGAATAATTTTTGCCTACATTTTTTGGTCTAATTGCTTCAGTTCCCTACTTTTGTTTGATCATGTGAATGTGATTATATTTTTAAATAAAGTGCTTACTTTGCATGCTTGTAATTAATTATAGGCTTCTTAACAGGAGGGTCCTCTACCCCATGTTACCTTTCTCTCAATGTTCTTACTTTTGCCTTTTAAATACTGTATTTGCTTTGAGCTCCTACCACAGACTCCAAATCTGTGTTT
This sequence comes from Corynorhinus townsendii, assembly GCA_026230045.1. Taxonomy (NCBI): domain Eukaryota; kingdom Metazoa; phylum Chordata; class Mammalia; order Chiroptera; family Vespertilionidae; genus Corynorhinus; species Corynorhinus townsendii. The sequence continues at coordinate 66,405,623 of JAPDVU010000004.1, read as the reverse complement.
GGAATTTGGAGATCAAAGGACTATAGCTAATCCTCAAGACATTTGCCCTTAAGAATCCATTCCTTATCAAGTTTCTGTGGTTTTCTGGAATATTTACTGGTCAGAATGTTAAAATGTGCACATCTGAATCTATTTTTTGATTACATTTTCTTGATACTTCTCCACATTTAGTGTGTGGGAAAATATCCTGCTCCAAATGCCACTGAGCTCTGGTAGACCTTCTCCAGCCTCATTATAAAGGATGCCTAGGTCGAATCATCACATGTTTTCAATAACCCTTGTTTTTGTTCTCCTTGAAACAGAGCATGTCTCATTCAAAAAGCTCATAATGGTAAGAAAGGAATTGATAATGAAAAGGAAGTGAGTCCAAAGTAGGATTTTCCTCATAGCTTCAGATGTGTTATGAGACCATATGTATGTTTTGCAGACTGAGCTGCAGCTTCCCGGGTTGTTTACCACGAATTCTAATCCTATGCTGGCTTGTATTATCTTCTATAAGCCTCTCCAGGACACCATTTCTCTCCTTTTAAACATAGATAAGAACAGAAATATACTTTGTAGGGTTCATAAACAGTAGCACATAAAAGCAAATATGAAATTAAAATGTTCTAAAAACTGCCCTGTAGCTAGTGCCAATGAGGGGAAATTTGGGCAAGAATTTCATAATTAAAGATGGAATTTAGAGTGTAATTAAACACAATTTGTTTAGTTAATAACCTTCTAAAAATACAGATAGAGGGTAGGATGATCTGCACATGGCAACACGTAGGGTTTCCAAAATTATAATGAGTGTCAGGTATTTATTTGTGGCTTGTGTTTACTCACATTTACTCCTTTTAAGCACTATCTTTTCATTCTTTACAGAAGAAAAAGTCCATTTTTCACACTCCAGTGTTTATCCCTAAGGATTATTCAGGAGCCTAAACTGTGTCTATTTCTTACTTCTAAAAATAAGAAGTTGCATTTTGAAAAAGATTAAGAAAGACAGGTGTACCAGGTAATTCTCAATTTCCCTCCATAAGACTTAAAATGAAACCCTATCCATAGGTGCCCTTTGCTTAGTGACATTTTAGCTGAAGTGGCATGTTCATCTGCAAAATACAAATAGCACTGTCTATTCAAAGCACTTCCTAAAGATATCCTTTCAAAAACTTTTAGTAGTAGATGATGATTAACCATAACCTGATGTCTGAAAATAAGTATCAAGTTTCTCAAAGAAAAAATTACAGTTCCAGCACTACTAAACATTACCAGCTGCCAAAATTCAAAGAGTCCGTATCATTCAACTGCTTAGAATAAGTGCAAAAGGGAGTGTTGAAAGTTAGGTATTTTGCTTTCAATCTGTAAATTTAAACCTGTAATGACATTGTTTGACTGTAGATGTATAAACACTCAGGTTATGATACTGAACAAGATATCTAAGCATTGGGTTTCATCATAGGATGTTAGGGGATTTCCAGAAGAAGTTTCAACTTTGATCATTCATGGGTCGTAATCCAATTTTTTTTTAGACCTGCAGTCAAATACAGGTGTGGGGCTCTGCTGAATTGAAACTGGCTGCAGGTTTTCATTTGATGAATGTGAAAATAAGGGCTGGAAGAAAAGAACATCTGAAGACATCAACGTGCAAAATGGCTGCTTCTAAAAGTCTTTTTTTATTTTCTATACTAGAGGCCTGGTGTTGGGGGAGGGATTCCCTCAGCCCACCTGCACCCTCTCCAATCGGACATCCCTCTCACAATCTGGGACCGCTGGCTCCTAATGGCTCACCTGCCTGCCTGCCTGCCTGCCTGATCACCCGTAACCACTCTGCCTGCCTGCCTGATCGCCCCTGACCCCTCTTGCCTGCCTTCCTGATTGCCCCTAACCATCTCTTTCTGCCTGCCTGATCACCCCTAACTGCTCTCCCCTGCCTTCCTGATCACCCCTAACTGCCCTCCCCTGCTGGCCTGGTCACCCCCAACTGCCCTCCCCTGTTGGCCTGATTGCCCCTAACTGCCTCTGCCTTGGCCCCCACCACCATGGCTTTGTCTGAAAGGAAGTCGGACAACCAGAAGATGGCCAGTCAACCCAGTCTAAATAGCATATTATCCTTTTATTAATATAGATAGATTATATAGGATAGGATTGCTTAAATGGGGGGTGGGGGCTTTTTCAGCAGGAGGAGATGCTCTTTACAGACAAAAATACATAATCCCTACATCTGGACTGATAGCCAGCCATATGCACTGTACTACCAAACCGGTCATTAAAAAATTGAACCGCTTTCTTACACCTTACACCAAACAGCTGTTGCCCTTAAAACCCCCTCCTCAGCCCCCACCTTAGGTTGTGCCTTTGATATTCACCCAGATTAGGTGATTGGTCGGTTTCTATGCCAGTCAGAGTCAAAAGCTCTGCCTCCTAGGCAGCCATTGGCTCTTCTGGGAAATTCAGAATGGCCCCACTAACAGCTGCCTTTCTTTCCAGGCCTGATCCACAGCCTCCATGGCAGCTGCTGATCAGGCCTCGCCTCTCTCTTTCTCTGGGCCTGGCCAGCAGCTGCAGTGGCTGCTGATGAGGCCCTGCCCCTCTCTCTCTCCGGGCCTATCTCTGGGCCTGATCCACAGCCTCTGCGGTAGCTGCGGATCAGGCCTTGTCTCTCTCTCTCTCCAGGCCTCACCAGCAACCATGGAAGCTGCTGATCAGGCCCTGCCTCTCTCTCCAGGCCTCTCTCTGGGCCTGATCTGCAGCCGCCATGGCTAAAGACCTCGCCGCACCTGCCTCACCCCGCCCACCCCCAGCCACCCCACCCACCCATCTGCCACCAGCCTTGCTGTGATAGGAGCCTGTGGGCCGCAGGGGAGGGACTGAGAGGTGCTCCATGCACTTCCTGGTGACCAGTCGTCCATCTGGTCATTTAGGTCGTGACGGCCCTAGGCTATTATTAGTACAGATAAAGGAACATAATATATAGCCACTCTGTCATTGCCCTAAAATGTGTCCTGAATCATCCAAAACTATGCATGACTTTTCATCCTTTTGATTAATTGAGGACTGATGGGATTACACCTAAGTAATTTACTCAAGACACTATAGTGTGCCTTAAATAGGATAGGTTTTCCTCCTACTCATTCACAGTGATTCTCAGAGGACAAATGCTCCTTTCCTGTCTTATAAATACTGAAACACAACCTCCTACATCCTCCAATCTGTAACCCACATCTGAAATTAAACATTTGTGATCCCACCTTCTGAAGCAATAGTTTCCGTAGGTTACTGACATTGGAGGACATTAGTCCTGTGGAATAAAAAACAAAAACATCTATTGCCTAAGTATGCAGGCCTGACCTCTCTCCAGAACTCCAGCCTCACCCACTGTCTACCAGAGGTCTAGAGGGAATCCTAATGTGGCTAAAACCAAGCTGTTAATTTTACTCTTCAAATAGCCCTCCTTTCTGCTCTCCCTCCCCCTACTGCAGTATTTCCCCATCTTTGTAAATAGCACTTCATTCACTCAATTGCCCAGCCAGAAACCCCGGATGTTACCCTTAGCTTCCCTTCTGTGTCACACTACACAATCAATCCTTCAGCAAGTCCTGACTTCTCCAACTTCACAACATGTCCCAAATGCAACCCCTTCTCTGCTGCTCCTCACTTTAACCTGGCTCTTCTAAAGCCACTCTCAACCTTTGCCCAGAGCATGGCAACGGCTTCTGACTTCCATGCCTGCAATCCAGCCCCCTCCTAATCTGTTTATCAAAGGCAACAAAACCCATCTTCTAAAATGCGAATCTGACCTTGCATTCTTCTGCTCAAAACCCATCAGGACATCTATGGCTCTTCCCAAAGCCACCGTGATCTGACCAGGGCCCACCCACTGTCCCCCATCCTCACTCCACTCAAGCTAAGTTGACCTCTTTACCTCCCCCCACCCCCAAGCACCCTCCCCATGCTCCTGCCTCAAGGTCCTTACATTTTAATAGTGAAAATTAAGTAACCTAAAGGTCATTAACAAGTTGTTGACTAAGTAAATCAATTCATGAAATTTATTTACTAAAATAACCTACTTCCTAATATCTTATACACATGTCCAATGTTTTGATAATTTATAGCAGTTATCACTTTTACAATGTTCAAACATGCATTTGGTTAAATCTATTCAAAGGTTAGCTTATAATGAGACCACTAAAAAGAGCTTGAGGAATTGAAACAAAAATGGTGGTGGGAGAGGACACAATCATCAGGAATATTGTAGTTGCTGCACTTCTGTTTTTCCCAGAGATAACAAGATATAATGAGTTTAAAGTACAAAAGGAAAATACATGTTAGCTATTAGGGAAAATTTTTCTGAGACTTCAGACAGTTTTCTAGGAGTCAAGAAATGCTCTCTTTGTGGTTTACCACTAGAAAAGGTATCTGTCCTTACAGTTACAAAATTAAAAGTGTTCAACCATGCTTTGTTTAATCCATATTATTTAGTTCTTCCCACTATGATTTTAAAGTAAGTCAAATGTAGCATACAGTTGGCCCTTCATATCCATATCCAACCAACCTCAGATCATAAATATTCAGAGGGAAAATGTACGTTGTTGCTGTTGTGTACTACGAAGTTAGGCCTATGATGGTCGTGTCCATATTGAACATATACAGGCTTTTTTTTCTTGTTATTCTATCCTAAACAATATATATTGTACACTAAACAACAACTACTTACATAGCATTTACATTGTATTAGGTATTGTAAGTAAACCAGAGATCATTTCAAGTATATGGGAGGGTGTCTGTAAATCATATGCAAATGCATCTTTTTTTTAATATATGTTTTTATTGATTGTTTTTTAGAGTGAGTGGAAGGGAGAGGGAGGGAGAGAAACATCGATGAGAGAGAAACATCTATCAGCTGCCTCCTGCATGCCTCCTACTGGAGCTCAAGCTCACAACCCGGTCATGAGCCATAACCAGGAATCGAACCGGCGACCTCTTGGTTCATGGTAAATGGACTTTAGGTTACTCAACATTGAGCCACACTGGCTGACCCTACACCACTTTATATAGGAACTTGAGCATCCTCAGATTTTCATATCCATGAGAGATCCTGGAACCAATACCACACAGACACCAAGGGATGACTGTATACTTTCTAACAGGTATATTGTTTCGTGTAATTGTAGCAACATAATACAACCCATCAGAGTTCAAATACACAAATGACCTTGCTTTAACCCAATCTTTGATAGCATGATAGGATACCCTTGAATGTGAATCCACCCTATAATGAGGGCTTTTCAATATTTCAGTGGCTGATCTCTCTCAAACAGGGTCCACAATGATCAATGTATATTGATTTTGTAAATAATAGTGGAACCAAGTTCCACTGAAGTCTCATAATAAGCTCTTTTATAGTCCCTATGTGTCTTAAAATATCATTACAGTTTTTACTTTGTTCAAATCTTTGCAGCCTCCTCAAATCTCAAGAATTCGTCCATAAATCACTCTAAGTGATTCAGTAAGTATGTGAACCTACTTCCTAATATCTTATAAGCCTACATTTCACATTTCTAATCCCCTGCTTGTAATCAATAACTATTTTTTTCACTACTTCCCAACTTGTTCACATCTGTTTCCTTTGGGAGAGGCAGATTTTAAGAGCTCAGGATCACATGCTTTTTTCCCCCCATGCAATTTGGAGCTCCTTCATGTTTATTAGCAGTTCTATTTCTTTCTCTAGCCCCATTTTCTCTTGAAGCATCCATAAAAGTACCATCTGTTTTTAGTGTCATTTTATATCTGCTTTATCCTCCTTGCACTTGTCTTTTCCCTGAATGCATTATGCAGTAACAATTTATTCTTGCTTTATTATCCACTTGCTTTCACAGCCTATCCCTTTCTCCCCTCACTCATCCCCACCCAACCCTGACCAAAGTTATGGGCACAACTTTGGTGTCAATTAGGGGCCAGCTCAGCCTCTAATGGATTTGGACCTTGACTGATAGACCACTGCAAGCCTTAGCTCTTCATTTGTAAGAAGGAGATAAAAATTACTATCTCATAGGGTTGTTTGGACTAAATTTAAAAATGTACATCAGGCTTTTCCAACATTCACACTACTGGCATTTGGGACTGGGTAATTCTTTTTCCTAGGGGTTGTTCTGGGCAATGTAGGATGTTTCGCAGCAACCTTGGCCTCTACCACTAGTTGCCAGTAGCAACCCCCTTCCCAGTTAGGACAACCAAATAGCATGTCTCCAGACATTGCCAATTGTCCCTGGGGAAGCAAAATTGTCCCCATTTGACAATCATTTATGTACATAAAGAATTTAGCACAATGCCTGGTACTTAGTAGTGATTAAACAAATATTTGTGATAGATTCATTATTAGGTGGATGAATGAATATTCATTTCTAATGCAAGTGTCTAGTATAATACTTGATACTTGATTAACTGCTTAACTCATGAATGTTTAAACAAATGTATCTGAAGCCAATGAGCTTAAAGGTTGTCTATAGTCGCTTTCTTATACTAAAACTAGAGGCCCGGTGCATGAAAATTCATGTACTAGAGGGGGGGATCCCTCAGCCCGGCCTGCCCCCTCTCACAGTCCGGGAGCCCTCCAGGGGTGGGAGGCAACCCAGCAATCAGGGGAAGGAGATGCCCCCATCATACCTCTGCTGCTGCCACTGCCAGCTGGCCCTGGTTACCTGAGCCTCAGGTGGCCCTGGGTGGCTGGGCAGACAACATCCAAGGCTTGCCTGCACCTCGGGCTGGCCCTAGGGGGCTGGGAAGCTGACAACTGAGGCTTGCCTGTGCCTCGGGCCAGCTCTGGGCAGCTGGGGGACTGAGGGCGGGTCTGGCCACACCGTGCACCTGCTGCCCCCCTCCCCCAGCTGGGCTGAAAGGACTGTGGGACTCCGGCAGAGCTGGGGGACTGGACACCACCATCTTGTGGCTATGGGCACCACCATCTTTGTGGTGGTGTGATGGTCAATTTGCATATTCCCTCTTTATTAGATAGGATGTGGTATCTTCACCTAAGACAAACATTTTAGATAATTAATTAATTGCACAGTTTAAGCTATTCCACCCAATTTTCCCCCAGCTTTATTGAGATATAATTGACATAATACTGTGTAAGTTAAAATTTTATTGATCTGATACACATTTATTATAAATTGATTATTAATTAAGACCTCCATTACATTACATAATTACCATGTCCTTTTTTGTGCTAAAAACATTTAAGATCTATCCTCTTAGAAACTTTCAAATGCTTAATACAATATTATTAAATACTGGAGGCCCAATGCACAAATTCATGCATAGGTGGGGTCTGGCCAGCCCAGTCCCAGTCGGGGTGGATTGGAGCCACAGGTCGATTGGGGTAGGGTGGGCCCATCAGGAGTGGGGCCATCTGGGGAAGGGGCCACACAGGCAGTTGGCTGGTGGCCCTGCCCCTGATAGGAGTGGGGGGGGGGGGCCTATATGGGGGGCCAAGCAGGAGGAGGGGCTGCAGGAGGTTGACTACCGGCCCCACCTCCTATTGGGGTGAAGGGGGAATCAGGGGTGGGGCCGATGGGCGGAGGGGCAGTTTGCTGGCTGCAGTGGGCGTCATAGCAACTGGTCGTTCTGATTGTTACAGCATTCCAGTCACTGGCTTTTTCTATATGTAAATAATCACCATGCTGTATATTAAATTTCCAGAACTTATTCACCTTATAACTAGAAGTTTATAATCTTTGCCCAGCATCTCATTTCCCCCTTCTCTACCCCCACCCCATGGTAACCATAATTCTAGTCTCATTTATATGAGTTCAGCTTTTTTAGATTCCACATATAAGTGATGTACAGTATTTGTCTTCCTCTGTCTGGCTTATTTCATTTAGCATAATGTCTTTAAGGTCCATCCATGTTGCTACAAATATTAGGATTTTCTTCTTTCTGGTGGCTGAATATTCTATTACATATAATATATATGTAACCTAAGTATATATCATATATAATATACATCTCCTTTATCTATTAAGTTTATGAGCACTTAAGTTGTTTTCATATCTTAGCTAATGAGAATAATTCTGCAGTAAACTGTATGTGCAGATATCTCTTCAAGATCTTGTTTTAATTACTTTTGGCTATATACCCATATATGGGATTATTAGATCATGTGGTAGTTAATGTTTTTAGTTTCTTTAAGAACCTCCATGCTTTTTCATAGTGGCTGCACCAACATGCATTCCCACCAATAGTGCACTAGGGTTTCCTTTTCTCCATATCCTCACCAGCATTTGTGATTTCTTATCTTTTTTATAATAGCCATTCTAACAGGTTTGAAGTAATATCTCATTGTGGTTTTATTTTGCATTTCCCTGATGATTAATAATATTGGGGGAGGGATGTCTACTCACTTTCTTTGCTCAATTTTTAATCAGACTCTGGGTTTTTTTATTGAGTTATATTAGTTATTTATACATTTTGGCTACTAACACTTTATCAGATATGCGATTTGCAGATATTTTCTCTCACTTCATAGGTTTCCTTTTTATTTCATTATTGGCATTCTTTGCTGTAGAGAAGATTTTCAGTTAGATGTAGTCCCACTTACTAATTTTGCTTTTGTCACCTTTGTTTGTGCTGTCAAATCCAAAATAAATATTGCCATGACCCATATTAAAGGAGCTCACCACCTGTGTCTTCTTCTAGGAGTTTTACGGTTTCAGGTTTTACAATTGTTAGTCTATTCTGAGTTGGTTTTTGTGTGGTCCGTTTTCATTCTTTTGTATATGGCTGCCCAGTTTTCCCAATGCTGTTTATTGAAGAGACTATTCTTTTCCCATTATATACATTTTGACTTGTTTATAATTAACTAATTAACCATATATGTATGATTTCATTTTGGCATCTCTATTCTATTTGATTGATCTATGTGTCTGCTTTTATGTCAATACTGTTTTGATTACTATAGCTTTGAAACCAGAAAGTGTGATGCTTCTAATTTTATTTTGTTTTGTTTTGTTTTGCTTCTCAATATTGTTTTGGCTATTTGAGGTGTTTTATGGTTCCATATAAATTTAGGATTGTTTGTTCTATTTCTGTGAAAAATACCATTTGAATATTGATAGAGATTACATGGACATATTAACAATATTAATTTTTTCAATTCATGAGCATGAAACATCTTTCCATTTATTTGTTTGTTTTTTTATTTCTATCATCAAATGTCTTATAGTTTTCACTGAACAGATCCTTTCCCTCCTTGGTCTAAGTTATTCCTAAGGATTTTTTTTATGCTATTGTAAATCTGTGGGTTTTTTTCCTTAATCTCTCTTTCTGACATTATTGTTAGTGTATAGAAATGCAACTGATTTCTATATATTGCTATTTGTGTCCTGCAACTTTAATTAATTCATTTATTAGTTCCAACCATTTTTTGTAGTCTTTAGGGTTTTCCATATACTAGTATAATATCATGTCATCTGCAAAAGGTAACAATTTTATATTTTTCTTTCTGATTTGGATGCCTTTTATTTATTTTTCTTTCCTAATTGCTCTAGCTAAGATTTTTATGCTATCTATAATAAATGTCCTTCCAGGCAGGGCCCGGCGGGAGCCAAGGCAGACGTGGCCGCAGTGGTGGGGGCCAAGACACTTGCACGAACTTTGTGCATCAGGCCTCTAGTGTTGAATAAAAGTAGTGAGAGTGGGCATTCTTATCTTATTCCTGACCTCAGGCAGAATTGAAGGATGCAAATAGAATCCTTTCAGGGAAAGACTGGGAGGTGAGCATTTCTGCCTGCTTCCTCTGCACTGAGCCCTGTGGGACAGCCACAACTAGTGCTCATACCCATTAATAACTGCTTCTTTGTTTGCTATAGTCTTGTGGGTCTCATGGATGCAAGTGCCATTGGTTTTCAGAGATAGGTGTTTTGGGAACCTGTCTCTCAAGTGGGAGTCTTAAAATTTGGGTTATTAGATGCGGGACCCAAACCCTTAGATGCTCAGGGAGAAGCTGGGAGGTGGTGGTTCCCGCCCAATTGTGTGGCATTAGGCTGGGAATGGGGTTTATGACAAGAATGTGTCTCGACCTTTCCTACTGATTTCAGTGTGGGTATTTTCTAATTCAACTGATGTGTAGGAGTCCCTCAGCTAGTTTCAAAATTTCCTTCAAAGAGAATTATTCCTTGTGTGGCGGTCCATTCAGTGTGCCTGTGGGCGGAGGAGAGTTCAAGAGCCTCCTATGTTGCCATCTTTAAAGACTGCTCCTACCCAATTTTACAAAAAGTAAATCTTAGTGAGATTTGCCTTTAATAAACTTTAATGGATAATAGCTGTGAACTATTATGTTGCATTTTAATTCAGTGCTAGATATTGAAGTGATCATCAACTAACCTAAGAATATTTTAGATTAATACTTTCAGTTATTAAGCCACTGATGTGATAAGAGAATAAGGCTCAAGGTACCTTTAGATGTTTATTAATCTAAGTTCATTTTATAAATACTTATTTACTACCTACCATATTTCAGGCACTGTTCTAGGCACTTGGAATACAAGTATACAACCTTGTGGAACCTCCATTCTATAAAGTAATGTACTATAAAAATAATAATTACATAAATAAAAGTAAAGATTGCTTTTAATTTCTAAAATATTAGCCTAGGAAATATTCTAGGTGGTACTGACAGCAAAATTTCAGCAGATGACTGCAACCCAACCAGAAACATCTTTGTGACTGCATTCATTGTTTGCCATTTGGTGGCTCATTTATTATTTCATTAGAAGCCCGGTGCATGAAATTCATGCACAGCAGGGGGGTCCCCTCAGCTCAGCCTGCACTCTCTCCAATCTGGGACACCTCGAGGAATGTCCAACTGCCTGTTTAGGCCCTATCTCTGGGATCGGGCCTAAACAGCAGTTGGACATCCCTCTCACAGTCCAGGACTGCTGGCTCCTAACTACTCACCTGCCTGCCTGCCTGATCACCCTAACTGCCCTCCTCCCCCCCCCCCCCGCCAGCCTGGTTGCTCCTTACTGCCCCCCCAGCGGCCTGGTCATCCCCAACTGCCCCCCTCTGCTGGTCTGGTTGCCCCTTACTGCCCCCCTGCTGTCCTGGTTGTCCCCAATTGCCCCCCTCTGCCAGCCTGGTTGCCCCTAATTGCCCCTCCCATGCTGGCCTAGTCACCCCTTACTCCACCCCCTACCAGCCTAGTCGCCCCCAACTGCCCCCCCCCCCCGCCGGCCTGGTCACCCCGAGTTGCCCCACTCTGCTGGCCTGGTTGCACCTTACTGCCCCCCCGATGGCCTGATCACCCCCAAATGCCACCCCCTGCCAGCCTGGTTGCCCCCAAATGCCCCCCCTGCCAGCCTGGTCACTCCCAACTGCCCCCTGCCAGCTTGGTCACCCCCAACTGCCCCCCACCAGCTTGGTTGCCCCCAACTGCCCCCCTGCTGGCCTGGTCACCCCCAACTGCTCCCTCTGCCGACTTGGTCACCCCCAACTTCCCCCCCTGCCAGCCTGGTCACCCCATACAGCCTGCTGTTCGGTCGTTACTGTTACTGTGATGGCATCCCAGACAATTTACATATTCCTCTATTATTAGTATAGATTTTACTAATCTCTGACATTCTCTTCTGATCTGAATTACAATGAGGGTATTAAATTAAATTTTTTGTTACCTTTCCATATTTTGTGACTTCAAACATTTAGATTATAATTCACTGTGTGCATAATTTTTTAAATTGTCTCAAGCCAAGTAGTGTTCCTTTCACTTTTTCTGTTTTCTCTAATGAACTGTCTTCATAGTATACATTCTGTGCTTTAGTCTAACAGAGCTCTAGCTGATTTTTTTTTTAAACTCATACAATGTATGCCTCACCTTTTCATCTGTACAATGGGATTTATAGAATACTTAACCATCATGGTTGTTATGTATATTCAATAATGTAACATTTGAAAACACTTTGATTTGAAGAAAGGGCAGGCACATAGTAAATTTTAAGTGCTATCTTTTCTGTACCCTTATTAGTCATTTACTTATTTCTAATATTTTAGCACAGTAAATGGAAGTATTGTACATTTTTCTTTCCTTTGTTCTCTTGGGAGGAAGCAGGATTACAATGAAAAATAAAGGCAAACATATATCCAGCAAGGCCATATAAAGACTATCTCTTTATAAACTGCTTGTCTCAGGAGCAAATCCCTTAAAATGATGAAAACTGAGATGTTTTCACACTTAACTCTTTCTTTGATGTTTTCTTCCTGATTTCAAAAGACAATCATTGTTATAAAATTCCAACATTAAAATAAATACATTTTTAAAAAATAAATTTATGCTAACAATAAGGTAAGATGTGCTTTCTGAGTTATAGAACAATATTTTTAAAACTTTTCATTGGTTACTATAATATTTTTTAAAAATAAATGAATAAAATTCCAACATTTGAGAAATTCATAACTTAGAAAGCAAAAAAAAAATATCTGAACCTGGACTCTTTATTCCTAGAGATAATTCATGATAATAATCTGTGTATGTTCTCATATGTTTTTCCTAGTTATATAATATATATTTATTAAAATAAGATCCCATACTGCTTTGTAACTGGCTTTTATTCACTTATATAATGTCTTTGGTGTTTGTGTCAACACATTTAATTCCCTCTCATTTTCAACAGCTGCAGAGAGCAGCAACTCAAGGGTGCACTGTGACTCTCTATGTACTTACGCATAGAGCCACAGAGCATTCAGATCTGATTGGGGAATGAAACCTTCCTGCTGACCTTTGTACTGCCATCTACTTACCCTCTCTCCCTCTCAAAGTGCTGGCCCAAAAGGGCACCAGGAGAATGACTCTGATGATCTTCTCAGTGCATACCAGAGCTTCCTAAGTGCAGGGAGGACTGAGCTGAATGAGGGGTACACATCCACCCAGCAGTTAATCCTAAGGATCACAGAAACATTATAAATGCAATGCCCTTGAAGTGAAACTCCTCTTTGGAGTGTGGATGCCCAGTCACGCACAGTCCACTTGAAGCAGGAAGGAAAGTTTATTTGAGGATGTTAAGATCAAGCTAACTTATTTTTAAATTGTCATAGGAGGCCATTCGTCCTCACTTCACGTCTTCCACTTCAAAGCCTACTTTCCATCATCTAGATATTTACCCTTGGAGCGATTAAGTCCTCTTTTATCTTTTCCATGCTTTCATTAGCTGCATTTTTTTCTCTTTTTAGCTTACAAAAGGGAAGATTTTTTTAGACCAAATGCCAATATGTCAAAAATTAAATATTCATTCCCATGCAATGCATAGTGTGTATAATTACATACTCTATTGTAACAAATGTAATGTTATTTAATTTGTGTTCCAAACTTGCATGTAATTGGCTGACCAGATATCAAAAGTACTTTATGCAGATAGCTTAGATTATTCTACTTAGTTGAGGCCTTTGTTAAACAAAATGTAATGTTGCAGACTCCACAACATAAGGAAATTTTTTGCTGAAAGGAGCTACAAGCTTCTTTGTCAAGAAAACAAGAGAGCCCAGCCAGCATGGCTCAGTGGTTGAGCATCAACCAATGAAGCAGGAGATCACAGTTCGATTCTCCATCAGGGCACATGCCCTGGTTGCAGGCTGGATCCCCAGTGTGGGGCAAGCAGGAGGCAGCCGATCAATGATTCTCTTTCATCAGTGATGTTTCTATCTCCCTCTCCCTTCCTCTCTGAAATAAATAAAAAATATTTTTTAAAAAAAAAAGTAAACAAGAGACATGATTATCCCCAGTGGCTCTTTCATGGCTGGACAGAATAGGATGCCTCTGTGGCATCAACCAGGAAGCCAAGGTGTTAAGGATGAGGACCAAGCTCCTTCCTGCCACCCAGGGATGCTGAGGAAACCAGGCATGTTGGGGAAGACTGCCCACAGCTTCAAGGCTCCCTGGAACACCAAACTTTCTGAAAGCCGTTGCCAGTTTGTTGAGGGTTAAGTAGTAAGTGGTTCAAAATTGCATAGGTAGAGCATGGGATGGTCATGGCTCAGAACTACAGGGATGGATGGGTCCTATTCTCTGCCTTCTCGCTGTTCAGGCATCGCAGAGCCCAAGTAGCATTACACCGTGCTGGGGTTTGAGATCAGGTTATTTGTACCTCAAACAGGTCCAAGTGAACCTTTCTGAAATATTGTTTTGAGAACTAAAAATGCCTTGTCGTGCTTCTTATGGCTGTTTCAACCTGTTTCTTTCAGATACCATTGTTCTTATCGCTTCAATAGCAGTTGTTTCTGCAAAAACTCAGGGTAATATTTTTGCCACGTCCGCACTCAGAAGTCTCCGTTTCCTACAGATCCTCCGTATGGTGCGCATGGACCGGAGGGGAGGCACTTGGAAATTACTAGGTTCTGTGGTTTATGCTCACAGCAAGGTAAGATTCACTTTCTGACTCATAGAATAAGATTTTTTAAACTCTTTCATTGGTGGCTGAAATATTTGATAAACCTGTCATTAGCAAACTTAGTCATTCCAGAATTTGGTCAAAGTAATTTAGAGACACAGTATATAATGGATTATTTAAAAGTCATCATAAGTATCCAAGAAGTAGGCAAACGAATGGAATCATGCATAGATAGATTTGTTTTCCTTTTTCAAAGATTGTTTTCACTTCTAAAAATGTTTCATTCCTTTTTTATCTAGGAATTAATCACAGCTTGGTACATAGGATTTCTGGTTCTTATTTTTTCATCTTTCCTTGTCTACCTGGTGGAAAAGGATGCCAACAAAGAGTTTTCTACATATGCAGATGCTCTGTGGTGGGGCACAGTAAGTATAAAAATCTGTTTTTATTTATTAGATGTTGTAAAATTTTCCCCTTTGAATACAGTGTAGTGTGATGATTCTGATGAAAAAAAATTCAATAAAATATTAACTCTCAAAAGAGTTATGTGAAAATATACTGTACTTATAATTGTCTAAAGAGTTTCCCCCTCTTAGGCTCAGCAAAGTTAACTTCTCTTATAAATCATTAGTCATAATTCTTGAGTGCTAGATTGTTGCCAAAATAAAAGCATATCATTTTTAATTGTGATTAAAATGTTGATAGGCTCGTTTGTTTAGCTTTATGGAGCACAGATTTAAATTACCAAGTGCTACATTGGTTTGTCATTCATCAAAATGATGTAAAAAAATAAAGGAATGGTAGCTGAACAAAAGTTAGAAAGGTGAAATTATGGCACAAAAAGTAAAAAAGAGAATATTGGTAACCATCTGTGAGATCAGAGATTATAAACACCTAATTTCAAAACTTTCCATTCAAAAACCTACTTTTTCCTTTATATTTTTACTAAAGGCTAGTTTTCCAAACAAATCAAAGTAATCATGACCTTTGTACAGAAAGAAAATAAACATGTGCTAAATATTTTAACTGATTTTTTAAATCATTTAAGTAAGTATTAATGATTGGCACCAGTAAGATGTCACAAGCAGTTCAGACTACCTAAAGAACAGAAACCTATCAAGATCAGGAATGAAGGTGCAAAAAGCTGTGGTACATTTACACAATGGAATACTATGAGGCCATAATAAAAAATCTTACCTTTTGTGACAGCATGGATGGACCTGGAGAGTATTTTGCTAAGTGAAATAAGCCAGTCAGAGAAAGACAAGTACAATATGATTTCAATTATATGTGGAATATAGTGAACAAAATAAACTAACAAACAAAATAGAAACAGACTCATAGATACAGAAAACAGACTAATTGCTGTCAGAGGGGAGGGATTTAGGGGACTGGGTGAAAAAGGTGAAGGTGTAACGGGACAATCAATGGGTCCTTGCTGCCAGCTGTTTATATTGGGTAAAAGGACAAAAGGTTACCATGGGGAAGTAACCAAAGGGTATGCCAAATGGGTGGTTAACAGATAAGTAGGGAGCTAGGGATCTTCAAAGGGCTTAGTGATATGCAAGGGCTGGGGGGGTCTTCAAAGAGCTGTCAATTCTGGTTTCTGCAGCAAAGTTGTTAATCTTCCCATGATAATAGGAAGCTCTAAATGGGGAGAATGGGCTACATTTTTAGATGAGCGCCCATGTCCCATGTGTGTAACTGCCAGCCAGATTAGAATGTGCCTTCTTTAATCAGAATAAAGCAATCACGGTTAACAAAGCATGGTTAATATTTCTTACAGTTCTAGCTGGTTCCCCAACATTCTGTTTCTGACCCTGTCAAAGGGATAAACAAAACAAAGCAAAAGTTATACACAGACAACAGTATGGTGATTACCAGAGGGAAAGAGGTTGGAGGGAGGTAGAAGAGGGTAAAGGAGGGATAAATGGTGATGGAAGGATTCTTAACCTGGGATGGTGAACACATAATATAATATACAGATGATATATTACAGTATTATACACCTGAAATCTATATAATTTTGTTAACCAATGTTAGCCTAATAAATCCAATACAATTTTTAAAATTATTTTTATTGTTGACACTATTGCAGATGTCCCCATTTTCCCCCTTACCCACTTCCACCCAGCACCCACCACCCCTTCCCTCTGGCCATCACCACACTGTTGTCTGCATCTATGGGTTATGAATATATGTGCTTTAGCTGCTCCCTTCAGCTTCTTTCATCCAGTCCCTCACCTGTGACATGTAAGAGTTCCTTCTTTTTTTACAGCTGCATAGTATCCTATTGTGTATCTGTATCACAGCTTTTTTATTCACTCATCTGCCGATGGACACTTGGGTTG
This sequence comes from Corynorhinus townsendii, assembly GCA_026230045.1. Classification (NCBI taxonomy): domain Eukaryota; kingdom Metazoa; phylum Chordata; class Mammalia; order Chiroptera; family Vespertilionidae; genus Corynorhinus; species Corynorhinus townsendii. Next base: position 66,388,918 of record JAPDVU010000004.1, on the reverse strand, counting down.
TTTCTAGATCTTGGCCATTGTAAATAACGCTGCTTTGAACATAGAGGTGCATATATTCTTTTGAATTGGTGTTTCAGGATTCTTAGGGTAGATGCCTGGATCAAAAGGCAGTTCTATGTTTAATTTTTTGAGGAATCTTCCTGTTTTCCACAGTGGCTGCACCACTGTGCATTCCCACCAACAGTGCAGCAGAGTGCTCTTTTCTCCACATCCTTGCCAGCACTTGTTGTTTGTTGATTTATTGATGGCAACCATTCTGGCGGTGTGAGGTGATATCTCATTGTGGTTTTAATTTGCATCTATCTGATGATTAGTGACATTAAGCATTTTTTTTCATATGTCTATTGGCCATCTGTATGTCCTCTTAAATGCATGTACAAATAAAGGCAAAACTGGCTTCTTTGAACAGTGTGAGAGGGAAGTCAATTAAACTACCACTAGACAGAATGTATTTCCATGTCTATAGACAGGAATTATTTTGCATTGCTACTAATTATCTACAATCTGCAGAGCTGTAAAATAACTCAAAGGCTGTGAAAGGTACAGAGCTCCATAAAATCAGAACTCAATAACCTGGAAAGGGGACTCTAAACAATGCATAGTTTTCCTCTGAAGCAAAATTTCCCTGCATTGTAAAGAATTTAAAAAACAGTCATTGACTAGAAGAGGCCTTAGAGGTCACATAATCCTATCGCCTACTGAGGAATGTAAGGCCAATGAGACTTATTGTCTTATATTTTATAACTAGTAATGGCCAAGGCAACACCCAAGGCCCTCCTTCTATAAAACTATTGATATTAACTAGATCTGAGTCAGAAAAAGATTATCAAATTCAATGTTTGCAAATATGTTGATATTGATATGCATTTAATAAAATGTACTGCCTAAAAGGAAAAATAAATAAATGAATAAAATAAAAAAATAGCCATTGAAACATGTTCCATTAATAAGAATGTCACAGGATAAAGAAGTGTTTTATGCAATTCATAAACTATATTCTTTTTATTTTATTCTTTAAGACATTCCAACAAAGTGTTATGTGAAAATATACAGCATTTATAATTGTTTATTTAAAGAGTCTCCCCATCTCTTTGGTCCAACAATGTTAAGTTCTCTTATAACTTTAGATAGATTATTGCCAAAATAAAAATAAATCATTTTCTTAAACTGTGATTAAAACTTTGGCAAGTTGTTTGTTTTAACTTTGTGGAGAATAAGTTTGTTACCAGTTGTTGCATTGTTCCCCAAAACCACATCAGCAGGAACCAGAACTTTTGTCAAGGACAAAGGAAATTTGTCAGGGTTTATATTAAGCAGAACTTGGTATGTGTGTTGATTGTATAGCAGCAATAAAATGAGTAAGAGTCAAAAATGTATTCACCTATAGATTAAGATTCTTTTAAATTATCAGAGTGAATGTCTACAAGATCGCACCATTGATAACAAAGCATTCTGTTGTTGTAATAATTTGCTTTCCAATACTACTTCCTCCCACCCCCACCAGCAATAATGGTCATTTAGAAAGAAGGAAAATAGAAACTCCAAAAGAAAGAAGTCGTCTGACATTCTTCAAACACTTCTTATTCAGGGGTGGGCAAATACAGGTTTACAGGTGTTCATATGGAAAAATAATACAATAATTAATAAATAATTAATACAAGAATAAACTCTGTTTCATATGCTTACAACTGTAAACCTACTTTTGCCCACCCCTGTATGTAGAGAGTGAATGAAAATCTATGACTCGTGGTGGGATAAATTGTGTAAACTGAGAAAACAAAAGACTTTTCTAGTTAATGAGATGAAGAGATTTTATAAACGCAGCCTTCAAAGCAATGACTTGAATTAAGTTTAGTGTTTGCTTCTCTTTGATAATTCTGACTATTTAAACTCCCAAGGCACTCAGGTGCTCCTCTTCCCGTTGGGATGCCCTTGTTGGGCGTTCAGCCTGGCAGCTCTGTCTCCTTTTTCCATTGGTCTTCCTTTCCCCCTTATTACCAACTAGAGGCCCGGTGTACAAAATTCGTGCACTGGGAGGGGGTGTCCCTCAGCCCGGTCTGCGCCCTTTCACAGTCCAGGACCTCACTCCTTATTGCCCGCCTGCTCACTGCTCCTTAGTGCTGCCGCGGAGGTTGAAGAGGCTCTCGCCACCGCCACTGCGCTCACCAGCCATGAGCTCAGCTTCTGGCTGAGTGGCGCTCCCCCTGTGGGAGTGCACTGACCATTAGGGGGCAGCTCCTGCATTGAACGTCTGCCCCCTGGTGGTCAGTGTGCATCATAGCAACCAGTCATTCTGGTTGTTTCACCATAACAGTCGCTTAGGCTTTTATTATATAGATTAGTGGTCTGGTACATGAAATTCGTGTAGGGGGGCTGTTCCTCAGCCCGGCCTGCACCCTCTCCAATCTGGAACCCCTCTAAGGATGTCCTACTGCCAGTTTACAGGGATCGGGCCTAAACCGGCAGTCAGATATCCCTCTCACAATCCGGGACTGCTGGCTCCAGCTGCTCACCTGCCTGCCCGCCTGCCTGATTGCCCCTAACCACTCTGCCTGCCGGCCTGCTCTCCCCCAACTGCCCTCCACCGCCAGCCTGCTCACCCCCAACTGCCCCCCTGCTGGCCTGCTTGCCCCCACTTTCCCTCCCCACTGGCCTGCTCTCTCCCAACTGCCCCCCTGCTGGCCTGCTCACTCCAAACTGCCCCCCCCTGCTATTCTGATCACCTCCAACTGACCCGTACTGATGGGCTGCTCATCCCCAACTGGCCCCCTGCTGGTCTGCTTACACCCAATGGCCCCTGCCATCCCATCCTGGCCTGATCACCCCCCCGGCAACCCAAGGTCCCAGCCCCTCCTTTTATTCTTTTTCTTTTTTTTTTCCAGCACCTCCTTGAGCGGAGGCCAGGGCCGGCTGGAAGCTTGGCTTCCTCCGTCGCCAGGGGCAACCCAAACCTCCTGCTCAGCTCCAGCTCTGTGGCCACTGCCATTTTTGTTGGGATTTATTTATCTTCTATAATTGAAACTTTGTAGCCTTGAGCAGAGGCCAGGGCCGGCCAGGGCGGGCAGGAAGCTTGGCTTCTTCCATTGCCAGGGCAACCCAAGCCTCCTGCTTGCTCCAGCTCTGTGGCCAGCCGCCATCTTGGTTGGGTTAATTTGCATACTCTCTCCTGATTGGCTGGTGGGCATGGCTTGTGGGTGTAGCAGAGTGATGATTAATTTGCATGTTTCTCTTTTATTAGTGTAGATAGGAATTGTTGTGTTAAATAGTGTGTGGGAAACTCTTACTATATCTCTCACTTAGTCAACAGCTTGTTTCTTTTGCCAGAAGAATCTGAGCAGCAGATTTTGAAAGATCATATCTGTGACTTTGGGGAGGGTTGGGGAGCAACATATTTTCATCAATTTCCATTTCAATAGTGCTATTTTGACTGAAGTTTAACCTGTACTTAATAGGCTTCTTGAATGGCTAAATTATGTCTCTTTTTTTTTCGAGAAAAGAATCTAGTCTTGAATATAAGAATAAAAATCTTCTAAGACATTAAGTTTCTAGGAATAAAATGGCCTTTGTGGTTCACAGTGAGTTTGTTGATATTAACTGACTCATTAATGAAATTGTCTAAAGCCTAAAATAATAAGCAAACAGTGGGCTTATTATTTCTATTCATTATAAGAATATGTACATCTTCAGTATAAAATAAAAATAAATTTAGAATACTATACTTTCCATTACGTGTTAATCAAGACATTAAGGAATATGGCTGGATACTTTTTTAGTTAAAACTGTCTGTGTTGCACATGGCACCTTGCTAACTATGGAAGAATCCAGAATAAATAGGGAAATTAAAGCATCCTGAATGGAGTGTTTCTAGGCTTTGTGGGAAAAAAAGGAAATTTCCTTTATTAAAAAAGCCTAAAGTATCAACATTAAGTATCAAAATGCAATTTGTGGCCCAGGGTAACAGTATCCAAGTGAATTCTAAATATGAACTACTAAATTTCTTTCATTAAGAAGATGCTTAGAGCTATTTCCAAGAGCAACATTTGGAGGAATACAGTGGCGAGATCAGCACTGCTTAAAGCCAACAGCAATTCAAAGAAGTTTGTTCTCTGGAAACAATTCTGTGCTAGTGAATAATGGTATTTATTGCCTCATTGAGTAAGTGGGATAACCAATAAAAAAGAGCCCAGTACTAACAGCACAGCAAGTGCCCAGTCAAAAATGGTAGCTACTGTTGATGTAGACATTGCTGTCCTAGATGTTAGCGCCTTTATAACCAGAGTAACAAACAAAGCTATATGATTCATGGTGAACCCAGAGCCTAAGCGAAGAAGCTTGGGAATTTGGGGTTGAGACGAAAAGTTGTTCTGGGTTCTGAAGTGGCAACTAAAGGGTGTTGATGACAAAGGAAGTGGAGGAGGGGTGAGTGAGGTAATTCTAGTGGCTGAGACAGCACCAGCTCCTGAAAGAAGGATCTTCTGATTGCTGGGCAGAGCTCCATTTAATGTTATTTCCTGTTATTTTCTTTCTCTTTAGTTACTGTAGATTTATTCTGAAATAAATTTATAACAGTTCTTATTGCAGTTATTTTTTATTATTATCTTTTTTTCTGTCACTATTTTTCTCCTCTTGATTTGCTTTAGATTTGTTCTGAAATAACTGAAGATCAGGTTTTCCTGAAGTAATTTTTTCTCATAATAACCTGGTTAAGACCAGCTGGTCCTCTTTCTATTTACTGCTATTTCTGTGATGAAAGTAGTGTTTGGGGTGGGTTTTTTTTTAATAAAATAAGTACAGTAACAGATAGTATACATATGCTCTTGAGAAGCATCTGAATATAACCTCCACCTTGAAATTATTACTCTAGGCACATAGAAGAATTCTATATCAGCTAGAGTTAGTCCTAGAATTCATGCTGAATATCGTAACAATCTGTTGCAAAGCAAACAATATGGAAGGCTCTGTATATAATATAGTATACTGTGTACTCAACAGGTCCTACCACCTACAAAACCTAAGAAAAGAAATGGTACGGATTTGTGGAATAAACAAAAATACCTTTGCCCTTGTTAATACCAGTTATAATTCTGAGAATCAACCCTCCTTACATTGGGTTTCCCAGGACAAAGTGTTTTCTGAAACTTTTATAAGCTGTTGTTTTCTGACTCCGTGCTGGTACATTAAATAAAAGTTAACAAAAGTTTCCTACCACCAATGCATTACTGAATGGTGTCAAAGCCTTACTTCGCTGTGAGATGATCAACACACCAGTTCTAACTATTCAAGAATATTGCTAACCACCAAGAAACACTAAAACACACATACCCCAGCCACTACCCACCAAAGCACCCTGGCTGTTAGGAGCATCGACAAGTCCCATGCCTACCTAATGGCATGCATGTATGAAGTACATTGGTATGAAACCTCATTGGAGAAGTCTTTCCTAAGAACTCTGTTCCTTTTTAATGTCATCTCACACATGGCTCTGGACACTTTTGCTCAGCATTCTTCTATAACTATTGAACACATGCTATATAGAAAATGACAAAGTAATAGTCAGGAGACCTGGGTTCCAGCACCATCGTTATGATTTAGTGAATGTGTGATACTAAGCAATCATTTAATATCTCCATAAAATGGCTATTATAATGTTACCCAAACATGAAGTGACTGTGGGTGTTAAATAAGATCAGGCACGTAAATGTGCTTTATCGAGCACTAGACAAATGTTAGTCACTCCTGTTATTACGTATCTGACCACAAGCCTGGTAGGAAAATATAGAATGCTAATGCCCTGAGCTACCTGCTGCAGCAGGACCCAAATTATATGATGCCACCACCACAGGAGTTTCTGATGTTTAAACACTTAAAACCTTTCCAATCTACTAGTTCGAGGTGACAAAATTCCAAAGTTAACTGCACAGGTTCTGTGTACCCACTACCTGAAACCAGGTGCTCAGGAGGTGGCCCCAGGAAATGAGGAGAGGGGAGGAGAAAAGAGGAGATGAGAAGAGGGGAGAAGGGAGGAGAGGGGGGTTAGGGAGAGAAGGGGAAGGGAGAGGGAAAAATTGACAACAAACTGCCAATGATAATCATCCTCCCTTAAAGACCATCTTGTGGAGAAATTATACTGTGCTGTGGAAATCTACAACTAGTATATCCTTAACTTGCTCACATGAATGAATTAGCTATAAGCTAGTATTCTTAATTGTATCTTCCAAATCAGACCAATAAATTTTTGTTGATTTGTTGCTTGAAAAAGAAAGGGTTTATAACTCCTGGTCTGGAATTAATTCTACTATTTAAAAAAAACAAACAACTAGCTTAACTGATCTAAATTATAATCTGACCATAGCCTATGCCATCCCACTTTTAAAAATCAGAATTTGCATTTATTTAGCATTGTTATTCCTAAGGAAGAATTCTTGATTGCTAAACACACTAAGTACTCCCAGTGCACCTCAGGCTTTGCTAATGCAAATACAACTTTATGCCAATATTTGCAACCCACAGATTTTTCAGAAAATATCCTTTCTCGCCTGGGTGACTGCAGTTGAGCATATGGAATATGAGGGCAAACATTTATCTGAGCTCTTCCCACCTGACAAGTCACCTTCACATAAATGGTCCACCTGGGGGAGCAGCACAGACTGCCAGCCTTCCTGAGGCGGACAGGAGGGAGTAGGGGTGATGTGCACTTCCTCTCAGGCCCCCAGCTGTCCCCTCAGGCACAGCCTGAGGACACATCTGCCAGCCTCACCTCAAGCCACACAGTGTGGTTGGTGAATGACATCTTCTCACTTATCAAAGTATTACTCTGACTAAAACTGTACTAAGAAGATACTGGAAATGTTTTAAATGTGTATTTTAATTTTTAAAAGTAAATTCAAAATTTCATGACCATTTTTAATGATATTGTAAGCACCATGGTCAAAAGTCAATGAGAAGACCCCAAATAGCCACAGCAATCCTGAGAAGAACAAAGTAGGTGGGATCTCAATACCAGATTTCAAGCTGTATTACAAAGCCACTGTTCTCAAAACTGCCAGGTACTGGCACAAGAACAGACATATAGATCAATGGAATAGAATAGAGAACCCAGAAATCAACCCAAATCGCTATGCTCAATTAATATTTGACAAAGGAGGCATGAACATAAAATGGAGTCAAGACAGTCTCTTCAATAAGTGATGTTGGGAAAATTGGACAAATACATGCAAAAAAAAAAGAAACTAGACCACCAACTTACACCATACACAAAAATAAACTCAAAATGGATCAAGGACTTAAACATACGACGAGAAACCATAAAAATACTAGAGGAATCCACAGGCAGAAAAATCTCTGACATATGCCGAAGCAATTTCTTCACTGATACTGCTCCTAGGGCAATGGAAACTAAAGAGAAAGTAAACAAATGGGACTACATCAAAATAAAAAGCTTTTGCACAGCAAAGGAGACCATCAATAAAACAACAAGAAAGGCCACTGCATGGGAGAACATATTTGCCAATGATATCAATGATAAGGGTTTAATCTCCAACATTTACGGGAACTCATGCAGTTTAACAAAAAGAAGTTAAACAACCCAATCAAAAAATGGGCAACTGATCTAAATAGACACTTTTTGAAAGAAGACAGAAGGAAAGCAAAGAGACATATGAAAACCTGCTCAAAGTCACTAATCATCAGAGAGATGCAAATCAAAACAACAATGCGGTACCATCTCACACCTGTCAGAATGGCTATTATCAACAAATCAACAAATGACAAGTGCTGGTGAGGATGCGAAGAAAAAGGAACCCACTGGCACTGCTGGTGGGAATGCAGACTGGTGCAGCCGCTGTGGAGAACAGTATGGAGCTTCCTCAAAAAACTGAAAATGGAACTCCCATTTGACCCAGTGATCCCACTTCTAGGAATATATCCCAAGAAACTAGAAACACCAATCAGAAAGGATATATGCACCCCTATGTTCATAGCAGCACAATTCACCATAGCTAAGATTTGGAAACAGCTTAAATGCCCATCAGCAGATGAGTGGATTAAAAAACTGTGGTACATTTACACAATGGAATACTACGCTGCGGTAAAAAGGAAGGAGTTCTTACCATTTGCAACAACATGGATGGAGATGGAGAGCATTATGCTAAGTGAAATAAGCCAGGCAGAGAAAGATAAATATCACATGATCTCAGTCATTTGTGGAATATAATGAACAACATAAACTGATGAACAAAAATAGATCTAGAGACAGAGAAACATCAATCAGAACGTCAAACCTCAGGGAAGGTAGGGAAGGGTGGGGGTAAGGGGAAGAGATCAACCAAAGGACTTGTATGCATGCACATAGCCTAATCAATGGACACAGACAACAGGGGTGTGAGGGCATGAATGGGAGGTGAGAGGTAATGGGGGAATAAGGACACATATGTAATACCTTAATCAATAAAGAAACTTAAAAAAAAAAAGTCAATGAGCAGCCCTGGCCACTCAGTGGTTAGAGCGCCGGCCTATCCACCAAAGGGTTGCAGGTTCAATTCCAGGTCCAGGGCCGTACCTAGCTTGCAGGTCCAATCCCCAGCCCTGGTTGGGGCAAATGGGGGAGCCAATCCATGAGTCTCTCTCTCTCTCTCTCTCTCTCTCTCTCTCTCTCTCTCTCTCTCTCTCTCTCTCTCTCTCTCCCTCCCTCCTTCCCTCTCTCTTGTACTCTCTCTAAAAATCAATGGAAAATATATCCTCCTATGAGGATTAGAAACAACAACAAAAGTCAATAGGCAGTGTATAAAAACATACCACTATTAAAATTTGGAATTTATTCCTCTCATCTCCCCTTGCCTGGAACAATAATGTGATTAATCTGTCATTTGTTTGGAGTATGTTATTTCTTTGTTTAACTTATTAAGAAACATTATCCTATGTGGCATTGGCTAGTGAATTTATTATAATTCCCACGGCAAACCTATGCTAAATAAATGGCTGGCAAAGAAAACAAAATGTCAGTGAGTAGGAATCAATAATAAGTGCATAAATAAATACACAAATAAATCTTTAAAATGTAATCTACCCAGCACATGTTAGCTAGCATAATTCTTATAAACTTTGGAAGATCAAAAATGGAATTATGCCCAATATAGTGGATTTCCTCCAGGTGTGATTTCCTGCAATCTTCTGAAGTTCATGTGCACGGCCTCTCAAGTTTCCCTTGAAACAAGCTGCTGTTCCAGGAGCTCCCTGCAGATCTGGTGCCTTCAGAGTCCTGTGCAAGCCCACCTTCCTCTAACTTTAGATCCACAGGAAAGGAATCATTACTGGGCCCAGCCACTGACAGGGCTCACCAGGTTTCTGGGAGACAGACCTGGGTCTATTGTTCAGCGTCAGGGTAGGAGAATAAGCACCAAAAGGGCTTCTGTTTCCAGTCCATGGGCAGACGGCCCGCCGATAACCATTAGCAGAGCCTTCCAAGTGCTAAGACAAGAAACATAACGTAGTTGTACTGTCCCAAGAAGACACACTTGTACTTCAAGGACAGCTTGACCTGAAAGTCCAGAAAATCAGTGAACACCTATGCAAGCCTCATTTGAGGATGGTTTTAACGAATGCAGCCAGGCATTGCCTTAGAGAGTCAGCAGCTAGATGGAGCCGACGGGCCAGCATGAATTTATTGAGACGCCTCATATCTTTTTTTTTTTTTTACGTTTATCTTAGAAATGTCCTAATTTCATGTCTGCTGCTGTCTCTCTGTTCACATCAGAAAGCTCAGTGGTCCCCCTTTAGCCACAGGAAGTGAAATGATGTGCCCAGGAAACCCCCACTAGCCCCCTCCCTGGCTCAGAGAGAGAGACAAACTGCCACTCCGTTAGCAGATTCTTCTCAAACCTAGCCTGGCAATAAAAGGCCCTATGTTTTCAACCAAGCAACACCTGAGAGAAGTTGAAATCGGAGTGACTTTGAAAGTGGAGTGGAGGAAGTTGCTGTGGCCAAGCTGCTGGTCATCCCAGTCTCCTGCACGTGATGAGATGTAGTCATCCAGAAATCTGAACCAGAGTGTAGAGAAGGTGGGCAGAGTCTTTGCTGCCCCCAGAGGGACTCCAGGGTGCTGCTCTCAGAGTTCACAACACTCTTCTCCCCCACAAACCACCCTGTAAGACTGAGGGCAACCCTCTGGGAATGAGAGAACAGGCATTCCTCTACTCAGAAAGCAACACTGAGCACGTCATCACTTGGCCATGTGTCATTCTTCCGAGCTAGAGGCAGTGGTTTAAAACCCACTCTCTCAGCACAGGGCCCAGGAGAATAATTCACATGTATTATGAAAATGTAAAGCAAACCGTGAAATGTGACATTATTGCTGTGACCAAACTATAAAATTTCTCCTTCAGTTTATTACAATTAAACAGCTGTAAATGGATTAAGGTATTTTGTAGAAAAAGTGCAGTAGATTAGAATCTTTTCCACAGATTTAAGATTGGGAACCTGTAATAAAATTGAGCCAGATATTTTTTCTGCAAACCCAAGGAATCCCTTTGAGAGTCCCCTACTGATATTGTGGGTGGCATTTTATTAATTTGGTCACTGGGTTCCTCTACAAAGTACCTCTTTTCAACCTTGGATGGCAAAGTCCCTCTGCTTCTGGTTGATTTGTACTTGACCCCCTCACAGTCCAAGTCTTTTCCTCTGTTATAAGCCTTTTCCTCCCCACAGGTAATCCAGTCGTCTCCTTCAATGGAATTGAAGGGAACTGACTAGAACCTTCCCAGTCCTGCCCTCCACTCCCACTGTGTCCATCCGCATTTCCTCTCCAGCATGTAATCGGTGTCTTTTCACACTGCCTAGGCTAACCCTTCCAACAGTACCCTTGATTCTTTTTCCTCTACCTCTTTGGTACCTTACCCCAACATAAAGCCATCACCTCTTTCCCCTTCAGTCTCATCCTCTCTGCAGACAAGTGCACATACATCCTGGAAAGCCTCTCCTCAAGTCAGGGATTTCAGGGAGCGCTCACCCTCCCTCTGTTTATCACCAATATTCTTGAAAGGATTCTTCATTGATTTACTAAATATTCATTGAGCTCCTTCTACTTTGTGGCAAGCATTATGTTAGATATTAGGGAGATAACAAAGAATAAAGACATGGTTCCTCCTTCTAGTAAAGGAAATAAGAGCCCTTCCACCAAAGAAAAATACAGTGAACTACCACTAATGACGTGCTATTAAGAAACAAGGATCTGAAACTGAGATGAACAGGATGTGCGAAGGCCCTGAGGCAGAAATACACTGGCCTGTTTGACACTGTGATTAAAGGGTAGTGAACAAGGGTGAAATCAGGATGTTCTTGGGGAGTTAGGCAGAGACCTGATCATGTAGGCCATTGTTAGGATCTTAGAATTTATTCTGAATTCAATAAGTAGCCATTGAAGGATTTTTAGAAAACAACAAGAAAATGATACCCTTTGCAGGTGTGGGAAGAAGGAACTGGAGAGAGGCAACAGCAAAGACTGACAGAGCAATTAAGAGCCTGCTCTACCATGGTGGCAGTGAAGACAGAGTGAAGGGCATGAGTATGCAATATCTTTGGGAGAGAAAAACAGTGGGTCTTGCTGACATATTCAGTCAGAGGAGTGAGGGAAGGAGCAATTAGGATGACTCTGAGGCTCCTGACATGAGCAACTGGGTAAATGGTGGTGCTCTGAATTGGGATGGGAGGGGAAACATTGGGAGAGTAATAAGCTGGAAAGTTCTTTTAGACATGCTAAGTTTAAATGACTGTGCAACATCCAAATAGAAAAAAATCAAGTGCAGATATGTGAACCTGGAGCTCAGAAGAGTGGTCTGGTCTGGAAGTATAAATTTGGTGTGTTCAGGATTAACATGGTATTTATATCCATGAGAGCATTTAAGATTACCTGGGAATGGGGGAGGGTGAATGGAAGAGAAAAGAAAGTTAGAGGAAAATATAATTTTAAAAAACAGTAAAAGACCCAGAAACAAACCTCAAGAATCCAAAATTTAAGGGTTGACTAAATTAGGGGGAGCCACATAAGAGGAGCCACCAAAGATATAAAGGGAAAACCAGGGAAGTGAGGAGAGGAGAGAGTCTAGGAAGGGGTGGTCAGCTGATGGAATGCTTCTGAAAGGTCTGGCATCACGGAGTTTATCTCCCTCTATTGCAGTGGTTCTCAACCTTCCTAATGCCGCGGCCCTTTAATACAGTTCCTCATGTTGTGGTGACCCCCAACCATAACATTATTTTCGTTGCTACTTCATAACTGTAATTTTGCTACTGTTAGTTAATCGTAAGGTAAATATCTGTGTTTTCCGATGGTCTAAGGCGACCCTGCTAGTGGTTCTCAACCTGTAGAGCCTAAGACCATCGGAAAACACAGATATTTACCTTACGATTAATTAACAGTAGCAAAATTGCAGTTAAGAAGTAGCAACGAAAATAATTTTATGGTTGGGGGTCACCACAACATGAGGAACTGTATTAAAGGGTCCTGGCATTAGAAAGGTTGAGAACCACTGCTCTATTGTTTCTGCCTCTAAAAATGTTAACCTTCCTTCAAAGCCCAGGTAAGATGACATGACCACAACAACCATTTACTTAAAAATCACTAGTGACTATCTATCTCTGTATCAATATATTTTCTCAGTCCTCATTCTCCTTGTTATCTATGAGCCTGTGACATCAGGGAACACCTGGTCCTTTGTGAAACTCTCTTCTCCATTAAGTTTACATTTCTATTACTCACTTTTAGTTCTCTTGTTTTAAAAAAAAAAAATCTTCTTTGATTTTACTTTCCCTTAAATGTCTGTGTTTCCTGAGGTGTCTTTGAGCCCCTTCTTTGAATGCTTTGCGATCTCCTTTATTCAAAGAACTTCAACAATCACCCTGTGCCTGAATCCAAAACCCAAATCTCATGCCAACCCCAATAATATATATCTCTCTCTCTCAAGACTCAAGCTTTCAATCTCAATTTCTTGCTCAACATTTCTAGATCAACATCACACTGACATTTTTAAAACCCTTTCTTAAAAAACCAAACTCTTCACCTTTGCTCCAAAGCTTTCTCTTCCTCGTTATTATATTTTTACTAGAGGCCTGGTGCACAAAATTCACACACAGGGCGGGGTGTCCCTCAGCCCAGCCTGCATCCTCTCCAATCTTGGACCCTGATCCGCCTAAATGGGCAGTCGGACATCCCTCTCACAATCCAGGACTGCTGGCTCCCAACTGCTCACCTGCCTGCCTTCCTGATTGCCCCCAACCATTTCTGCCTGCCAGCCTGATCACCCCCTAACCACTCCCCTGCCAGCTTGATTGATGCCTAACTGCTCCCCTGCCAACCTGTTTGCCCCTAACTGCCCTCCCCTGCAGGCCTGGTCACCCCTAACTGCCCTTCCCCGCTGGCCTTGTCACCCCTAACTGGCCTCCCCTGCAAGCCTGGTCCCCCCCGCCAAGTGCTCTCCCCTGCAGGCCTGGGTCCCCCCCGCCAACTGCCCTTCCCTGCAGGCCCGGTTGCCCCCAATTTCCCTCCTTTGCCATCCTGGCCACCCCTAACTGTCCTCCCCTGCAGATTTGATCATCCCCAACTGTCCTCCCTTGCAGGCCTGGTCCCTCCAACTGCCCTCCCCTGCTGGCCATCTTGTGGTGGCCATCTTGTGTCAACATGGGGGCAGTCATCTTTGACCACATTGGGGAAGCCATCTTGTGTATTGGAGTGATGGTCAATTTGCATATTATTCTTTTATTAGATAGGATTAGATAGGATAGAGGCCTGGTGCATGGGTGGGAGCCAGCTGGTTTGCCCTGAAGGGTGTCCCAGATCAGGGTGGGGGTCCCCTTGGGGCATGGGGTGGCCTGGATGAGGGATCTGTGGTGGTTTGCAGGCTGACCATGCCCCCTGGCGACCCAAGCAGAGGCCCTGGTATCAGGGATTTATTTATCTTCTATAATTGAAACTTTGTAGCCTTAAGCAAAGGCCAAGGCAGGACAGGGCTGCAGAAACTTGGCTTCCTCCATTGCCAGGGAAACCCAAGCCTCCTGCTCTCTCCGTGGCTGCAGCCATCTTGGTTGGGTTAATTTGCATACCCACTCCTGATTGGCTGGTGGGCGTGGCTTGTGGGTATAGAGTAGGTATGGTCAATTTGCATATTACTCTTTTATTATATAGGATTTATGGTGCAACCATCTCCCCCTTGAAATTGTCAAGTCCTTGTTCACTTAGTCTTCCCCTTCATCCTAGGCAGTCAATATATATATTCCTATTGAACTTCCTAAATACATCTCTTCATCCTCCACTCCCATAGAGTCCCACTGCCACTGTTCCAGTCCCCATTCTGCCAGATCTTGCAGAACTCAAAGGCCCTGGAGAGGAGCTGGGACTGTTCTAAGGGACATGGGAAGCCTCTGGGCAGTTGATCATGGGAGAGACATGATCTAATTATTGTTTTTCAAAGTCACTCCCTGATATGGTTAATCTCCCCTTTCACTAATCCTCCTCAGACCCACCTGAACAACTGAACAACTTATGCTTTCCAGAAACAAAATCACCTTCTTTATCATTTCTGCCTCTCAAAATATTACTCCTGTCCTGGCTAGTGTGGCTCAGTTGATTTAATGTCATCCCATGCACCAAAATGTGTCTACTTCAATTCCCAGTCAGGGCACCTGCCCAGGTTTCCGGCTCAATCCCCAGTAGGGGATGTGCAGGAGGCAGCCCATTGATATGTCTCTCTCACATCATGTTTCTCTCTTTCTCCCTCTCCCTTCCTCTCTCTCTAAAACCAATATATACATGTGTGTGTGTGTGTGTGTGTGTGTGTGTGTGTGTGTGTGCGCGTGTGTGTATGTGTGTATAGTGTGTGAATATATATATAAAGCCAGAGACTGTAATGTCACAACCATAACAACCTAATGACTGGTCACTATGACACCCACTGCAGCCAGAAAACCGGCCTGATCTGAGCCAGATCACCTCCAACACCCCGATGGGGGGGGGGGGGGGGGACGGGGGAGGGGGGAGCTGGCCAACTGCCTTTGCTGGCAGCAATTTGGGGTTTGGGGCCTTGGAGTTGCTCGGTCTCAGTCTTGGGCAGCTGCAAGGGCAAAGTTCTCCTTTGGTGGAATTGGACCCAGGATCAGGGCACTAGAGTTGGGGATGGGGTGGGGAGGCTTTCCTGGTGGCCACAGTGGTCCCCACAGGCCATGCACAGCACCTGGGCATCTGGCCCAGGTTGGAACAGCGGCAGGAATAGGGGCCGCGGGGCGCAGGGTCAGTGGCACACAGGAGCCAGCATGGGCTCTTACCCCACCCACTGGGCCCAGCAACACCAGCAGGTGGGCCAGGATGTGCAGATGGGAGTGAGCCAATAGGGCAAGGCCTTGCGCCAGACAGAGTCCCAAGCGGTGTGGGTGGGGCCAGAGCTGGAAACCCTGGTGGGGTGGGTGGGCCTGCAGCCCCACGCCTTTTTGGCCTTGGCCTTGGAATTCAGAGGTCAGGCCCACTTCAAGAGAGAGGACATGGCAGAAAGTGGCAAGGCCACAGGAGGGATAGGAAATGTTGTAGCCATCTTCGGGAAACGTAGCTGCCATAGTCTTCAGTAACTATCTACACTAATAAAAGAGAAAGATGCAAATTGACTGTACCTTCGTGATGCCCACCAGCCAATCAGGGGTGAGTATGCAAATTAACCCAACAAAGATGGTGGGTTAGTTTGCATACACCAGCTTGAGTGGCTGAGGACGGGGCAGGACACCTGCATCATTGCCATGGCGACGATGCAGGTGTTCCGCACCACCCCAGCTGCTCCGGGCCTCTAGGCAGCATGGGAAGGTGGAAAGGCAGCTCCAGGCCGGAACAAAAGCAGAAACGCGGCTCCAGGCCGGAGCGAAGGTGGTGCCGGCAGCCAGGGGAAGGAAGGCTCATTCTTGCACAAATCTTCGTGCATCAGGCCTCTAGTGAACAGATAATAATCTTTGGTCTCTGTTCTACAGAAGAGGAAGCTGAGACTCAAAGAAGGGAGCCTTCTGCAACACCTCACCCACTTCCCAGACCTGACCCTGTGCAGCATTGTTTTCGTTGAAAGTAGAGGATCCAAAATGTTTTTAGATATTTGCTATTTTAGGCAGGAAAGAATTTAGCACAGGGAATTGGTGCTTGGGAAAGCTGGAGGAGCTGCCCCCTCAGCCACAACTGAATTCTAGGACACTCCAGCACACCTGTGACCTGGGGGTCAGGAAACTGCTGCCCCCACAAGTGCCCTCCAGGTCCCACAGAACAGGTCACTAGGCACTGCCTCTGCCACAACTGCCTGTGCACAGCCTGGATTCTGCTGCAGAAAACCTCCACATCTCTGCAAACATGGTCACCAGCAGCAAATAGCCCAAACTGCGGGAAGATGCCTCTGCCCCACTTCTGCCTGCAAAATATTGTGCAAGCGCATCCAATCGACAGAAACGAATTCATATCCAGAAACCTAGCTGCAAAGGAGTTTGGGCAATTTCAGACTTTTGTCTAGGAGTGAGATCTTGCCAGTGTACCTCCTGTGCCTGGTATTGATAAAAATGGGGCCTGGCTGGTGGCGCTCAGTGGTTGAGCATCGATCTATGAACCAGGAGGTCACGATATGATTCCTTGTCACATTTCAGGCTTGATCCTCAGTAGGGGCATGCAAGAGGCAGCTGATCAATGATTCTCATCATTGATGTTTCTATCTCTCCTTCTCTCTTCCTCTGAAATCAATAAATATTTTTTTAATGGGGTCATGCTGTATATATGTGCTATAATGAGTTTTTCGCTTCATAGATCACTAATGCCTTTCTGCTAAAACCATACTTAGAGAACATTATTTATTTATCATTCATTTTAATTGATCTCAGAAGAAGGGAGAGAGAGAGAAACATTGTTCCATTATTTCCTGCACTCACTGGACTGGGTATTGAATCTCCAACCTGGGCATGTGCCCTGACTGGCAATCGATCCACCACTTTCTTGTGCATAGGACAATGCTATGCTGGTACCCTGACCCCAAATTCCAGCCTCCAGAACTGAGAGAAAAATACATTTCTGTTGTTCAAGCCACACAAATTTATGATATTTTGTTATGGCTGTCTGAGCTAACTAATCTATACTAATGAAAGGGTAATGTGCTAATTAGACCGGGTCAACTGGACTTCTTCCGGTCATCCTTCTGGACAAAGTCACGGTGACAGGGGCTGAGGCAGAGGCAGTTAGAAGCGATCAGGACAGCAGGGGAGAGCAGTTAGGGGTGATCAAGCAGGTAGGCAGAGTGGTTAGGGGCAATCAGGCAGGCAGGCAGGTGAGCGGTTAGGAGCCAGTGGTCCCAGATTGCAAGAGGAATGTCCCAGGTTGGAGATGGTGCAGGCTGGGCTGAAGGATTCCTCCCCCCAGCCCTGGGCCTCTAATATATATATATATCCTTCTTCAAAGCCTAGGTATAATTACATCTCCCAATAAAGCCTCTTCAACACCCAAGCTGGTAATCATCTATTCTCTGAATTCCCATTGCAGATTAGCTGTGCATCCATAATAGTACCTGTCTTGCTTTTTTGTTTTAATGATTTGTGTGTGACATGTCTCCCCTCTTATGCCGTAGATATCTCAGAACAAGAACTATGTACCTTTTGTTTTTGTTCCACTACAAATCCTAACACGTACCTTTGCACGCACCAGACCTTTAGGAAATGTCTGCCAAGGTAATAAATGAACAGCCATAATTAACATAAATTACTGTTTTGTGTACTGATTTAGTCCTAAATCCACGGTGCTATCATTTCTGTATCACTGATGGTTATCCACTCACTTAAATAACCTTTCTTTGAATGCACTTAGAAAAGATGGAAAACTGTATTATAAAGTAGAAACAAGTATGTAGGTTATTCCCTATCTTAAACAAAGAGATGTTCTGTTATGCGTCATGGAAAATTAAAGCACAGTAATAAAATGAGCCAACAAGACTTGTTGAGTACTGATTCAGTGGAAACGTTGCTTTGCCTCCTGTTCATAGGTCCTGACTTTCCTCTCACGTACTTAAGCTGCACGTTCTATTTATTTTGTTTTTAGATTACATTGACAACGATTGGCTATGGAGACAAAACTCCCCTAACTTGGCTGGGAAGATTGCTTTCTGCAGGCTTTGCGCTCCTTGGCATTTCTTTCTTTGCACTTCCTGCCGTGAGTATCTTCGCAAAAATAAAGCCGTTTAAATTCGATCTTAGAGGTTTATTAGTATGAGCTTTCACAAATTGATATGCCCAGGAACATATCTATATCATATACAAATGTAATTTTTCTGATATAATGTTGAGTTTTCCACCTATATCCACGTGGACAATGTATAAAATATAGTCTTCTCTTGGAGACGCTTAACCTGGGAGTTTTATACCAGCTAGGTCTTTATGACCAAATAACAATTCAAAAAGCATCACCTCTCAGTCGACATGCTACTAATACATTTAAAATATTTGTAAAGACCACAGATTTCTTTTTAAACCGACGATTCCAGTTTGGTTTGTACTGTGTGCTACTGAAGAGTAGGATGTGCACAAGTGGAGTATTTACTTCTCCCAGTCCATTTGTGTGAGAGCATATGACCTTAAAGGGTTTTCATTATATCAGATGATTTATTCTTTGTGTCATCATCATTGATTTTTCGTAATGAGCAGTTTCTGCATCTTATCACAATGGAGAACACATTTATCTTCTCCCAAGTTTCTGATTATTTTCTCTTTAATGGATGAAGCTTGTCTTTCTGATCATTGTGTCTCCTCTTATTTCCTTAAAGGAAATTGGTCAAGCTATTACAATCTGCCTCCACCCACACGCTCTCACTTTTTTCATGCCATCCCTCATGGGGGAACAGAGCCAACAAAAAGGAGTTTTTAAAGGAATGGCAGCAGTCATGCTTAAGGAAAAATAGCCCCAGTCTCGCTCCAGACATGAGGTGACTCGTCACAGTCTCTGCCTAACAGAGCCCAAGGGCACCCCTCCAAGGGAAGCCAGGCGAGTGGGGATTTTCAGCACCATGGCCTTGAGCTCACAGGCTCCTTCTGTGCCTGTGAACAAGTGCAGAGGGGCTCATCCTTCCCATGGCCACTACCAACTCCAGATCGACCAGCTGGTTCTGCGCAGACCACACAGAATCACAGAGAAGGGACTGAAAGACCCTGCAGAAGCTTGAGCAGGAGACCCCACTTTGAATTCTAGTTTTGTCACGAACTACCTATGTGACTGTGATAGTTCTCTAGGGCTGTTGTAAGGAAGTATCACAGACTGGATGGTTTATTCAGCAGAAATGCATTGTCTCACAGTTCTGGAGGTTAGAAGTCCAGAATCCAGAAGATGGCAGTGTTAGTTCTTTTGAGGGCCAGGAGAGAAGAATGCTGGCCTCTCTCCTTGGTTTGTAGATGGCCATCTTCTCCCTGAGTCTTCACATTGTCTTTCTCTCTACATCTGTGTCCCAATCTTTTCAGAACTCCAGTCTTATTGAATAAGGACCCACCCCAATGACCTAATTGTAACCTAATTACCTCTGGAAAGATCTTGTCTCCAAAAGGGTCAGCATCTGAAGTGGTAAGGATTAGGATTCAAACATATGAATTTTGGAGGGAAGCCATTCAGCCTATGACAGTACCCTCAGGTACATTTATTCATCTCTGTAATGGAGAAAGAATTATTGCACCCTGAGAAATTTTGTGAAGACAAAATTTTGTGATCATGTCAGTCCAGTGCTTGTCACCAAAAAAAAAAAAAAAAATTCTGTATGAATCCAGATGTATGTTTCCTGTTGTGAAATGAAAAAATATCAAGGAGAGTAAAAGCAGCACCTGACTTATTCAGAGCCAACTTACCTGTTTACCTCAACAGTTTAGAACAGAGCAGCAATTCGCTCAATAATCAGATTTCCTACAGGAAAAACCTGTAAATAAAATACAGTCTTGGGCTTTTTCCCCAAAATAATGGCACAAAATACCTACTGCTTTTGTGTTTAGACTTAACCTGAGGCCACATGTGTAACAACTCTGATCCAGTGAAAACCTACAAACAGGGAAGTAGGCAACTTCTGGGCTCTTAGAATCAATAACAGTATATGTGCTGTCCTCATCAGCGAGCCTCTTAAGACCAATGCATAAACTTTTCTTAATTTAGAGGAAAACTTGATAGCTTCACAATTCCTTGAAGATTATAAACATCAAATGTAAAAGTAGGCTGATAGAACAAACAGGAAGAGATGGTAAAAGACTAACAAGGGAAAGAATAGAAAATCTGTAGGAAGCAAGCAGACGTAAGTGTTCCAAATGTGTAAAGACCTGGTCCCAATTAGTGTTAGGGTCACCACACCTCCAGGAGCTGGTTACACCTGGCAGAGAGGTAGCAGGTCCCCAACCTGAAACTCTGAACTATGTCTCTCTGCTCAGTTCAAGATCAGAGACTAAATAATCATTCTTTGAAATGCTTCCCAATAAAGTGATTATAATTTTCATTTATGCCAATTAAATCAATATGTGTTGGAAATATAAAAACTTGCTTGCACACAACAAAGCATTCCCTAACAATGCCAAGAAAAGTAAACTTTACCATGGATCTTTTTACTGCAACCTCACATCAAGTGCAGAGTTCTTTTATTTTTTATATGTTTTTATTGAATTTAGAGAGGAAAGAAGGGAAAGGGAGAGAGAGATAGAAACATCATTGATGAGAGAGAAACATCAATATTGATCAGCTGTCTCCTGCACACTCCCTACTGAGGATCAAGCCCAAAACCCAGGCATGTGCCCTGACCGGAATCCAACTGGTAACCCCCACCGGTGACCTCTTGGTGCATTGGTCAATTCTCAACCACTGACCCACACCAGCCAGGCTCTTAGATATTTAATGAAAGACTAAATTGTTCATATACACCTTAAAAAAGCCAAGGTGACTGGAATTGCCACTATGTCTGTGCACCCACTGGCCAACGTGTTGTCTGAGATTTAGGATAGTGCATTGGCATTTTGCTATGAAAGTTAGAGGTGGATTATGGGCCACCACTGTTTGAGGTTTCTCCCACCCAGGAGGACAAAGAAAAAGAAGAGCCTTTTCCCATCTTCCCCGCAAAGCTGAAGGACTCTCCTTCACATCACAGAGGCGTACAGGTCAGCCTCTCCAAGCTCCTCTGGGAGGTTACTTTCCCTGAGGCCCACTGCCTCCCGGGGCTAACGGGCTAACTAGCTTGCAGGGCAGCCCCAGCTTCAGCATCGTCCTGAGGGACAGGACTCCCTACCCTTCAGGGTGTGCCCTTCCCTCCTTCAAGGAGTGGCTTTCAGTCTAGTCTGTTCACCATGTGTGGGATACAAATTGGGCTCATTTAATCTGAAAGATAACAGGGATAAATATTTTAAATGTCTACCAAAACATGTTTTCTTGCCACTCAGTATATGTATCACCCCTTGGCATAATACTAAAACTCAAAACCTAAAAATGTAAGTTATGTGATATGAGAAAATGAATTAAAACAAAACTCAATTTCTAAGAAGTTGTATCTGTTGGTGTCAATAGTTGCAGGATGGCACACAAATTATATATATATATGTATATATATGTAAGTTACATGTGAATAAACATATAAACTTACATTAACATATATACGTAATAGACTTTATTTTAACACACTTCCAGTTAGGTGCACTATGCTGTATCCTCAGAGATGCAGAAGAAGACTGGAATGGAGCCATCATGAGATGATCAGCAGACCTGGTTTAATAATAGTTGTAATGTACAGTCTGGCGCAAGAGATGGGAGGAAACATTTACTATTGATGTTTCTAAGCAATGCCAATAAGATTTTCAGCACATTTTAGTTTGTTTGGCAGATGCTAAGTCCGTGATTTGTAGGGCCTGTCTTCATATTTCAAGAGGGATTTAACTCTGAACCTCACACCCCCATACGAAGTGCTCCAGAATGGTAGCTATTGCTGTTAATGAAATATCTACAAAATCAGAATTAGGCTGCTAATGAGTGGTTTACACATAATACATAGTATAAATATGTGCTATAAATTCCTATTCTCTTACATGTTTATACTTCATGAAAATTGACATCAAAAGGAAAATAAATCTTTCCTAGATGATCTTAAATAGCAGAAAAAAATTAAGAGTTAGAAATACTGTAGTTCATCTGGATTTGAAAATGGAGGGCCATTTTTATAACCTCTAAATGAAGAGAAATGTTTAAATCTAAAAGCAAGACTATACAGTCCCAGTTTTTATCAAGTTTAGTTTGTGCAATCACAAGCTGCATGAGATGAAGATCTTAGCAAGAGGCAGTCTCTGAAAAAGAAATGGAAAACAGAACCTATGACGTAATTTCTAATTTTATGACAGCCATTTACCGTAGCTAATAATAGAGTTGATCATTGCTCATTAATAGTATTATGTAACTCTATTTTAAACATGCAGTAGTCCCCCCTTATCTGAGGTTTCACTTTCTGTGGTTTCGGTTACCAATGGTCAATCTTGATTGGAAAACATTAAATGGAAAATTCCAGAAATAAACAAGTCATAAGTTTTAAACTGCATGCCGTTCTGAGTAGTGTAATGAAATCTCCTGTCCTCGTGCTTCGTCCGGCCTGGGACTTTGTCTAGCATATCCATGCTGTAAACCCTATCACACCCATTAGTCACTTAGTCATCTCTGTTATCAAATCAGTTATCAGACAGAGTGAAAGACCACACTCACATAACTTCTGTGAGTATATCGTTGCAATTGGTTTACTTTATTACTGTTGCTGTTGATCTCTTGCTGTGCCTAATTTATAAAATAAGCTTTATCGTAGGTGTGTGTGAATAGGAAAAAACATAGTACATATGGGCTTCGGTGCTACCGTGGTTTTAGGTATCTACTGGGGGTCTTGGAACATATCCCCGTGAATAACTGGGGGACCACTATAATCACCTTACTTATTATCTGGTTATTGTCACAGATGTACTCAGAATTGTGGCTTCTCGAGATAAGAAGGAAGGTTCAAGGTTATCTAGAGTCCAAACATATCTTAGCCAAGTTTCATCCCACTGAGACTTACCACCTCCTAAAGAAGAGAAACCCACCACCTCCCAAGCAGCCGATACCATCTTTGAGCTTTTTTAAAGAAATAATGAAAAGAAAAACAACCATTCCTTATCTGTGCTGAATACTGACTTAGCGTTTATCCAATACCCATCTCTCACCAAAGGGTTAGACTCCTTGAAGTTTAATAAAAAGCTAATAATTTATAGCGAGCAAGTAAAATGCACAGACTTGAAAGCAGTGATGCTCCATGTCCCATGCCAATAAACTGGAGACTTACGAAGCCTGGAGACTGAATTTAGCAAGCTTGGAAAGCCAGAGCGGGGCTGACACACAGCATCTTGAGTCCACAGTGTTAGACCAAAGCAAACTGAGAAGAGGGGAGCATTTCAAAGAGCCAGAACTTTAGCAGATCAAGATGATACACAGAAGGAAGCAAGCCAGGCCAAAAAATTAACATAAACATAAGAGGGACATACTAATCTTACTAACCCCAAAATCTGAATAGGCGAGCCAAAACCAAAAAGGTAAGAATGCCAAAAGTAGTGAGATTAAAACTCAGAGAAACAGGAATGTGCTTTGCAATAATAACCATGCTCTTGACTTTATTGTACAAACAGGCAAAATGGAAAACTCTCTATGTCTTGAAAACTGAGTGTTCGTTTGTCTCATCTGAAAAACTGTCCTCCCCTCCCCTTTCACTTTATTTTGGTAGGTGCAGAATTATAGCATTATGAGAACTAAACTGGGACAGATTTTAAACACTCTTCCCCCTTGCCCGCTTCACAAATAGAAAATAGAAAATTTAGTTATTTCATCAAAGTGCTAGAAACACTCCCATGTCCACGGCAGCAAGACTTTAACTCTTCCAAATTTCATATCCACCTCTGTCCTCCATATTCCATCACCGAGTAGGACTATTTACTTTAACTTAAGCAGAAAGAAATGTTAGAGAGGGCACACAAAAGACATTTTAAATGGAGATTTTTATTTGTAATTAGGGTGCCTCTACCATATCATAAGAGACAATAACTGGCAATGCCTGGTTGATTTACTAAAGAACAGAAGTTATTATATTTCTAGACCAATGGTCAGCAAACTGAGGCTCGCAGGCCACATGTGGCTCGCAAGCCGCAGTTTGCCGCTCTGTTGACTAATGAGTTTGCCGACCACTGTTCTAGGCAGTCTTGCCCAACAACTCGCCATTGGCCACTGGTATTATAATAGAAGTGAATAGTGTTTGTTTTGTTAAGTTTGTTTTAATATTTCTGGACAGGTTGCATACATACTGTGTCTTTTCTCAGACTCTTTTTAGAAGTTTTTTTTTTTTTATTTTTGTAATTTTTAACAGTGCTTTTTGGAGAAAAAAAACTTGAGTACTATTTTTGTGTTTTGTTCCAGGGCATTCTTGGTTCAGGTTTTGCATTAAAGGTACAAGAACAGCACCGCCAGAAACACTTTGAGAAAAGAAGGAACCCAGCTGCCAACCTCATTCAGGTAAATGTCAATGTAATAGGTAGATGGCAACATCTGTCTTCATAAGTGCTTGCTGGGTCATTTTCCAATCTCTGTGCTCCATTGCTTTCAAGCTACTGTTTTGGTGTGTGTGTGTGTGTGTAATGAAGCTGGAACTTAACGTACAGTCTTAGATTTGAGCAAGTGCCCCCCGGCCCCCAAACAGAAAAATATATTTTCAGTAAATGGTCCATGTGTTGTTCGGGTTAATTAGCGGTGCCAGCAAGGCCATGTAGAGGTTAGCAGCTGTGTTGCTCCTGGAATAACCTAATATGTCTTATGAATTACTTGGTGAAATATAATTGATCATTAAGTGATGGAGCAGAACATGGAATTGTTCCCTGCATTACAAGTACTTTCTCCAGCCGAATGGATGCCACTGATCTGCAGAACGTATTTGTTTAGAATATGAGGCTTTAGTACCTGTGGGATCATTTTTAATGCCATCTAGAGCAATTACTTAAAACAGTTATCTTATTTTTAAGAGCTGGTGAGATTATGGAATACATAAGTGTTTGAGAATGTGAAATCATTAGCATATTATTTTAAGGCTAACTCATAACAATATATAGTTTAACTTTTTTTTTTCTTGTGTATAACTCAGGATTTGCTTCAGTACTAAAAGAAACCCTTCTCCTTTGCCATCCATATCTTTTGGGCATAGCACTATCCTAGAACCAAGTTGTTTAAGAATCACAAAATATACTTTTTATAGATCCACAAGATGAATTTGGTATTGAATTATGGACACAATGATTATACAATCTAGTTTCCTCCCTCCTTGCCAGCCAGTGGGAGATCCAGAACTCCTAACTGAAGAGGTTTGGGGTGGTTACCTGAGGTGCTAGGAGACTTGTCTTCATGCCAGAGTAACATGCACATTGTTTTCGTTTAGATTGTAGGTTTCAGTGGGTGGATTGTGGGGTTGGGGAACATTACCCGACCCTACCCTTAGCCTTTCTCTGTGGCCATGATATGAAGTACCTCCAACAGAAATGGAGCAAGAGGGAAAAGTGGGTGAGCGTGGCTCAGTTATATTATGAAAGAGATCTGTTTTGTATCTGATTATTAAATGAGGATATTAATTTTTAAATCTAGCTATTCTGCAACTATGGACAAGGAAATTGGCCATTAGGCATGACTTCTAATATGAACCACTGAGAATCTCTATTTTTTTTAAATGTCTAGGTTTTAAAAGAGCACGAAAGATAAAGTAAGCTTTGTTTGCTTGAAGGAAAAGATCCCTAAGTGGTAGGAGTTTAAGATCTGAAGCCAAATGATAAAAGAGGTGTCACAGACTCTAGTGTGCACACAGCTGCCCCCCAGCACTGATAGGCTTCCATCATCTGATTCTTAACTGGTTGTGAAGGTGTTTCCGTACTTCAAAAGAACTTTCCTCCTTACTGTTTTTATTTTTTCATTATCCTTGCATCTATTTCTTATTTTTAATTTCAGAACAATGTTTTCCAATCTGTGAATATAGAAGTTATTCCATAGGCTCCTTATATCCATCCAGGCAACAAGCCCTAGCTATATATGGAACCAATGATATATCTTACACATATCTAGACTGCTTTCTCATGAATACAGTTCAAATTTATTTAAAACCCTTACCATTTATTAGCTTTGTATTATATATTTTATCAATCAACACATACTCAAAATGCAGCCACTTTGGTGTATAGATCTTTGATACTTCTGGATGCTAAAAGGGGACTCTATATCAAAAAAATCTTAGAATATTTACTATTCTGTTAGAAAGTCAACCCTCTGAGGAATTTCTATGCATGTATTCCTTGTGATGATATAGAGTTGTGCTGTCCAGTGCAATGACCACTAGCTGTATGTGGTTATTTAAGTTTAGAAAGTCAATTCCTCGGTGACACTAGCCACATTTCAAGTGTTCGATAGCCATATGTGGCTATTGGCCATCATATTGCACAAGGCAGATACCAAGACTAATAGGAGGACCTTTCCTAATCTAACTTATCATTATCAACTACTAAATTGTGCAAAACCAATTTCCAACTAAACTTGAAAATAGACTACCACTCCTGCAGCAAATCATTGGACCAAAGACATTTATATCCCCACAGCCATAGCAAGGCAAGGCCTTCCTCTTAAGTGGAGGAGAGGCTGACTGAACAGTTTTTCCTGGAGATCTACAAGTTAATTTTATGAAATTCTGATATGTAAATATTGTGATCAATAATTGAACTTGTACAAATGTTGGGTAGCAATAGAGTGAAACCAATAATATTTCTTTTACTTAAAACTTTAGCTCATGTGTTATTCTGAACAACAACAACAAAAAAGACTGTAGACCTAGCCAGTTTGGCTCAGTGGATTTAGTGTTACCCTGTGGAATGAAGGATCCCAGGTTCAATTCTGGTCAAGGGCATATACCTTGGTTGCAAGCTCTATCCAACAAATCTATGTCTCTTTCACCTCTCTCTCTCTCTCTCTCTCTTCCTCTCCCTTCCATTCTCTCCAAAAACCAATGGAAAAGTATCCTTGAAAGGCTTGAGCCCTCATCAGTGTGGTTCATTTGGTTGGAAAATTGTCCCATGCACCAAAGAATCGAGGGTTTGATTCCCCATCAGGACACACACCTGAGTTACAGGTTCAATCCCCAACCGGGGGCATGTGTGGGAGACAATGAATCAATGTTTCTCTCTCACATTAATCGATCTCTCTCTCTCTCTCTCTCTCTCTCTCTCTCTCTCTCCCCCCTCTTTAATCTCAATCTCTCCTCCCCGCCCCCCAATCTCAATCTCTCCCTCTTCCCCCTCCACCCTCTCCCTTTCTCTCTTTCTAGAATCAATGGAAACATATCCTCAGGTGAGGATTAAAAGGGAAAGAGGGAAAAAGACTTGAAACACTCAAGAACACCGTTAGAATCTAATCATAGTTTCAGTAATCAAAGTAGAATCTACTAATTTAAAAAACAATTGTTTCCCCATCCAAATGATATTAATTAATTTATTAGTCATAAGCATAATAATATAATTAAATGTAGTCACTGTTCTTTCTTAATGACCCTTAGCCAGAATTCAGGGCTTTAAACCTTGGTTATATATTATAGAAATTTATTTTCAAGGATGCACTAAATTGAAAAGCAAGCATCATTTGCTGATCCATTTATTTCCTTGCCCAATAAACCTGCCTTGGTTTGCTGAACACACAAGGCATCAAGATCAAGAGCAATCTCATTAATGTTAACCCAGAGCAACTATCTTTCTAAAAGGGCACTGAAATGCCCAAATTGCTTTGTCATTTGGTTGGCGAGGCAACTAAATTAACCAGCATTTCAGGGTTTTAGGGAAAAGTTTAAAAACCACCCCAGCAGCTTGCAGCAAATTTAACTGTGTCAATATCTTTACATGATTCATTTAAATTAACTTTTTATTTCAAATGGAGAAGTCTAGGAAAAGAAATTAGCTCTCACCAACATTTTGAATACCTGCCTAAATGTCACAACTTTTAATAATACCTAAGACTTGTGAAGTGATTTTTAGTTGACAGAATGTTTCTATATATTAAGTCACTTGATCCTAAGGACAAGCATAGGAAGAGCTAGGACTCAAATCCTTGCTGTCTGAACTTGAATCCATTACTCCTTTCAAAGAACAGCGGTTGCATCCTCATATATATATATTTACTAGTGACCTGGTGCACGGATTCATGCATATTTGAAAGAAAATTAATTAGAAGGTGGCCGGCGGAGCAGGACTGGGCAAGATGGGCCAGACATGCCCTGGAGCCAACTTCCCGCAGTCCCTCCCCAGCGTCTGCACAGTGAGCGGGTTCCCTCTGGCAGGTGGGGTCCCTTGGCCTGGCCTACAGGGATTGGGCTGAAACCAGCTCTTCGACATCTCTGTCGGGGTCCTGGAATGGGAGAGGGCACTCTGCAAAGTTGCTGTGGTACAGAGTGTGGAACACAAACACAAGTGTGCAGTAAACCAGATTCGGGGCCAACAGTGCCCCAGCAACAACATAACCCATGGCCGAAGGTGGAATTACACGGCCCATGAGGAATAGGGCTCCCTCCTCTCTGGTTTCAGGGTGCATCACCCGAGAACCACTGCTGCCAAGTCACTGCAGCTCGGTAGTTCCTGTGTTGAGTGTCTGCCCCCTGGTGATCAGTGCATGTCATAGCAGATGGTTGGACAGTTAGCATATTAGCCTTTTATATATATAGATTAGAAGCTTGGTGCACAAAATTCGTGCACGGGGGGGTAGGGGTGGGAGGGGTGTATGTGTCCCTCAGCCCAGCCTGCTCCCTCTCCAATCTGGGACCCCTCCAGGGATGTCCGACTGCCCATTTAGGCCCAATCCCGATAGGCTAGGGCCTAAACGGGCAGTCGGACATCCCTTTCACAATCCAGGACTGCTGGCTCCCAACTGCTCACCTGCCTGCCTTCCTGATTGCCCCTAACCATTTCTGCCTGCCAGCCTGATTACCCCCTTACCACTCCCCTGCCAGCCTGATTGATGCCTAACTGCTCCCCCACCAGCCTGTTTGCCCCTAACTTCCCTCCTCTGCCGGCCTGGTCACCCCTAACTGCCCTCACCTGCTGGCCTGATCGCCCCCAACTGCCCTCCCTTGCAGGCCTGGTCCCTCCCAACTGCCCTCCCCTGCTAGTCATCTTGTGGTGGCCATCTTGTGTCCACATGAGGGCAGGCATCTTTGACCACATGGGGGCAGCCATCTTGTGTGTTGGAGTGATTGTCAATTTGCATATTACTCTTTTATTAGATAGGATAGAGGCCTGGTGCATGGGTGGAGCCAGCTGGTTTGCCCAGAAGGGTGTTCCAGATCAGGGTCCCTTGGGGCATGGGGTGGCCTAGGCAAGGGGCCTGTGGTGGTTTTCAGGCTGGCCATCCCCCCTGGCAACCCAAGCAGAGGCCCTGGCATCTGAGATTTATTTGTCTTCTATAATTGAAACTTTGTAGCCTTGAGCAGAGGAGGCCAAGGCAGGCCAGGGCTGCGGAAAGCTTGGCTCCCTCCATTGCCGGGGAAACCCAAGCCTCCTGCTCTCTCTGTGGCCACAGCCATCTTGGTTGGGTTAATTTGCATACTCGCTCCTGATTGGCTGGTGGGTGTGGCTTGTGGTTGTAGCTAAGTGATGTTAATTTGCATATTACTCTTTTATTAGATAGGCTTATGGAAACCTTGAGATTAGCATTTAAAGGTACTTCAAAGTCCTATGTTACAGGTTCACTTCTGGAGAGATTGGGTCAGTTCAGGTGAAGCCAAGATGCTTTAATGGAAACAGAAATGGGGAAATTAAGAGAAAGTTTGTGAAATAATGCTGAAAGATGCACTTATTTTCTTGAAAGGAAGAGATTAGAAGATGCTGCTATGGAAAAGCTAGCTGGCCCAAAAATAAAAAGAAAGAAAAATCCATCTATCTATCCATCTAGAAACTGTGGCTTTATTTTACTAGTAAAATAACTGAGTTTGCACCCAGTTACCTTAGAGTGAGGCCACCAGTCAATAAACTCAAACCACTTATACAGAGCTCATACATCTTTTTAGTGCTTCAGCCATAAATAAGAACAGGTTTAGAGAAAACAATTTGTAGTCATGAAAAATGTGGCATAAGAATAAAAGAAAGCAAGAAGAGATAAAATTGTAGAAATCTCCTAGGAAGTAGAACAAAAACAGAGATGGAAAATAAGACAGAAAGGAAAACTGGATGACCCTTCCAGGGGTACATAAAAGTAACATGAGTATCTTAAAAAGGGTACAGGAAAACTAAGGGGAGGATATTATATTATTACTAGAGATGCCGTGCACGAAATTCATGCACAGCCGGGGGGGGGGGGGGTGCGTGTGTGTTCCTCAGCCCAGCCTGCACCCTCTCCAAACTGGGACCCCTCAACGGATGTCCGACTGCCCATTTAGGCCCAATCCCTCTCACAATCCAGGACTGCTGGCTCCCAACCATTCGCCTGCCTGCCTGCCTGATTGCCCCCAACCACTTCTGCCTGCCAGCCTGATCACCCCCTAAACACTCCCTGCCAACCTGATCGACGCCTAACTGCTCCCTTGCCGGACCGATTGCCCCCAACTGCCCTTCCTGCAGGCCTGGTCACCCCTAACTGCCCTCCCCTGTTGGCCTGGTCACCCCCAACTGCCCTCCCCTGCAGGCCTGGTCTCCCCAACTGCCCTCCTCTGCCAACCCAGTCACCCCTAACTGCCCTCCCCTATTGGCCTGATTGCCCACAACGGCCCTCCCCTGCCGGCCATCTTGTGGTGGCCATCCTGTGTCCACATGGGGGCAGCCATATTTGACCACATGGGGGCGGCCATCTTGTGTGTTGGAGTGATGGTCAATTTGCATATTACTCTTTTATTAGAAGGGACTATAGGCCTGGTGCACAAATTCGTGCATGGGTGGGGTCCCTCAGCCTGGCCTGTGATCAGGGCCAATTGGGGCCATCTCGTCCAGTCCCAATCGGGGCCAATGGGGTACAGCCAGCTGGGGAGGGACTGTGGGAGGGCTCCAGGGCTATCTGGCCCTCTCGCCCAGTCTTAGTCCGCCGGACCCCAGCAGCAAGCTAACCTACCAGTCGGAGCCCTGCCCCTTGGTGGCCAGTGCACGTCATAGCAACTGGTCTAGTGGTCAACTGAACAGTCAACCAATTGGTTGGACACTAAACATATTAGACTTTTATTATATAGGATAATAAACTGAGTGGCCACAATAAGAGGGCCCACCAAGTGCCCAGCCTTGTGATAAGAAAACTTCACACTGAGGACATCATAGTGAACTATCACTTGCAAAAATGGTGAATTCTAAGTGCCTTCTGGTCATGACATATCCAAAGGTTCAACAATCAGGATTGTGTTTAATTTCTATGAATACCGCTAACATTAAAAGACAGTGGAACAATACTTTTAAAATTATGGAAACAATTCTTTCCAACATAGAATTCTATACTCAGCCAAACTATTCATTGAATGTATGAGTAAGATACAGACATTTTTAGACATGCAAGATCTCAACACTTCACCTTCCAAATAATATATATATACATATATATATATATATATGTGTATATATATATATATATATATATGTATATATATATATATATATATATCACATATTTTCCCATTCA
Source organism: Corynorhinus townsendii (assembly GCA_026230045.1). NCBI lineage: Eukaryota > Metazoa > Chordata > Mammalia > Chiroptera > Vespertilionidae > Corynorhinus > Corynorhinus townsendii. The sequence continues at coordinate 66,357,210 of JAPDVU010000004.1, read as the reverse complement.
TCCATTGATGGACACTTAGGTTTTTTCCATGTCTTGCCTACTTGTGAATAATGCTGCAATGAACATAGGTAACTAATTGTCTTTCTCTTACAGCTTTTAAGATTCTCTCTTTGTCTTTACCATCATTTTAATTATGTTGTGTATTGATGTGGGCCTCTTTGGGTCCATCTTGTTTGGGACTCTCTGCATTTCCTGAACTTGTGTGTCTTTTTCCTTCACTGAATTAAACAAGTTTTGGGTCATTATTTCTTCAAATAAGTTCTCGATCTCTTGCTCTCTCTCCTTTTTCTGATACCCCTATGAGGCAGATGTTGTTATGCTTCATGTTGCCCCAGAGGTTTCTTAAACTATCCCTCTTTTTTCTTGTTGCTGCTCTGATTAGGTGTCTTTTTATTTTTAATATCTTTTTATTGATTTCCTAGGAGGGAGAGGGAGAGGGAGAGGGAGAGGAAGAGGGGGAGGGGGAGGGGGAGAGAGGGGGGGAGAGAGAGAGAGAGAGAGAGAAAGAGAGAGAGAGAGAGAGAGAGAGAGAAACATCAGTGATGAAAGAGAATCATTGATAGGCCACTTCCTTCCTGCATGCCCCGCACTGGGGAATCAAGCCTGCAACCTGGGCATATGCCCTGACCGGGAATCAAACCATGACCTCCTGGTTCATAGATCATCGCTCAACCACTGAGCCACACTGGTCAGGCATGATTAGGTGTTTTTTCCTACCTTGTCTTCAAAATCTCTAATTCAGTCCCCTGCTTCATCCAACCTACTGTTTATTCCTTACAGTGTATTCTTTTATTAATATATCTTTTATTGTTGATAGTATTACAGATCCCCCCCCCCCCCATTATGCCATCTTCCCCAGTGTATTCTTTATTTCAGATATTCCATTCTTCATTTCTGACCGGTCCTTTTTTGTGATTTCCTTTCCTTTTTCATGCTATTGAGCATCCTTATAATCATTACTCTGACCTCTATATCTGATAAATTGCTTGCCTTCATTCATTTAGCTCTTCTTCTGGAGAATTCTCTTGTTCTTTTCATGACATCTTTAACTAGTGGAATTCTAGAGTTCTTTTGGAGAACTCAGGAGTGTATTCATAATAGGTACATAAAAGCAACATGAAAGAAAAAGTCATGCTACATCACATTGCTGAACTAGGAACAATAGTCAGGGTTATAATAAAGCAAACATAAATAGTAACAACGAAAAATTGTTGTTAGAATGAGAGGAAGGGAAGAGGGTGTGTAGGTGGAATGTCATTTTTCATAGTAAGAAGTTAACTGATAGTGCCTAAAACTCAAAAATCAAGAAATATGGTAGAGCAAAGATGGCGGCGTAGGTAAACACCTAAACTGCTGCCTCCCACAACAATTTAAACTGCAACTAAAAGACAAAACGTCTATCACCCAGAACCACGGGCAAGCTGGCTGAGTGGAAGTTCTACAACTAGAAGGAAAAGAAAAGAGCATTGAGATGTGCACAAGCACTGAAAAGCTGAGGTACGGAGGTGCGGGACCTGGGCTGGCGGCAGGCGTTGCTTTTTTCAACCCGAAGGGGAGACAAGCCCCCGATTACTCTGAAATACAGTTTCTGGGGAGACGCAGGGGACCCAAACTCCTACAGGGAGAAGCTGGATTGTCTGCTACCGGGTCGCAAAGTGAGGGGGGCCTGCTTGTAGAGCTGCGCGCAGGAATAATTGTTTATCTGTGCTGGGGCACAGGACTGAACGCAGTCAGAGACACAGAGCCGGCTAACTAGCAGCCATCGCTGTTTGCCACGCCCTAGCCTAGTGATGCCCTGAGACCCCGCCCCACACAACCTACAAACCCACCCAAGCTCCAAGCAGCGGCTTTTGCATATGAATAGACTGCAGCTTAACCTAAAAAACTTGCAGCCCGGATCAGACAGCTCCAAAACCTCCAAACTCCAAGCAAAGAGGAGAAAACTGTAGCTCTCACTGTAGCTCCTGCTGGGTGGACTCAGACAATAGCTGGCCTGCACCCCATTGGAGATCCAGAAGCCAGTATACCTAGTGGTAAGTGTGAGAAACCAGATTTCAACTCCTCACATCCATAAGTGACACATTCAAGAGGCAGACTCAGCGAGCACCAAAGCCCCACTGAAACAAGTCCTGCACCATAAGCTTGTCTTGCACACAGCAGTTCTTATAGACACAGCGAGTCCTCACAGCCGACTGGCCTGGAGGTCAATTCCTCCCAGCGTACCAACAGCAATTAAGGCTTAACTACACCAAGACTTTGCACTCAGCCCACAAAGGGGTGTACCAAGAGCGTCCACATCAGGTGATTGGGGAGGCTGAGCTACTGCCCACTATAGGTCACCTACCACACAAAGCCACTCCATCAACACAGGGAAGCAGCCAAAATGCGGAAACAAAGAAACATGTCACAAATGAAAGAAACAGAGGAAAGCAAACTACTGGACGACATAGAGTTCAGAACCACATTTATAAGGTTACTCAAGAATCTTCTAAAAACCGCTGAGAAACTTGATGACACTTCTGAGGAGCTTAGTGAGACCTTCAAGGACCTTAATGAGAATGCCAAAAAAATGGAAAAGGACCAGTCAGAAATGAAGCATACACCGTCTAAAATAAAGAATATACAGAAACTCAAGTGTAGATCAACGTACCCCAAGAATCAAACCAAAGATCTGAAATATGAGGAAACAAAAAACACCCAACCAGAAAAACAAAAAGAAAAAAGAATCCAAAAATATGAAGATAGTGTAAGGAGCCTCTGGGACAACTTCAAGCATACCAACATCCGAATTTTTGGGGTGCCAGAAGAAGAGAGAAAGCAAAATACTGAAAACCTATTAGAAGAAATAATGACAGAAAACTTCCCCCACCTGGTGAAAGAAATAGACTTACAAGTCCAGGAAGCTCACAGAACCCCAAACAAAAGGAATCCAAAGAGGACCACACCAAGACACATCATAATTAAAATGCCAAGGGCAAAAGACAAAGAGAGAATCTTGAAAGCAGCAAGAGAAAAACGGTTAGTTACCTACAAGGGAGTACCCATACAACTGTCAGCTGATTTCTCTGCAGAAACTATGCAGGCCAGAAGGGAGTGGCAAGAAATTTTCAAAGTGATGAACAGCAAGAACCTACAACCAAGATTACTCTACCCAGCAAAGCTATCATTCAGAGTTGAAGGTCAGATAAAGAGCTTCACAGACAAGAAAAAGCTGAAGGAGTTCATCGCCACCAAACCAGGATTACATGAAATGCTGAAGGGTATTCTTTAAGAAGAGGAAGAAGAAGAAAAAGGTAAAGATAAAAATTATGAACAACAAAATGACATCAAATACATACCTACCAACAAGTGAATCTAAAAATCAAGTGAATAAAAATCTGAAGAACAGAATGGACTGGTGAATATAATAGAATCAGGGACATAGAAAGGGAGTGGACTGATGATTCTCAGGGGAAGCAAGTGTGAGGGGTGCGGGAAGAGATTGGACAAAAATCTTACTCCTATGGATGAAGACAGTGGCGGGGGGTAAGGGCATGGGGTGGGGTGGGGAATCAGGTGGAGGGGAGCTATGGGGGAAAAAAAGTGGAACACCTGTAATAATCTGAACAATAAAGATTTAATTAAGAAAAAAATAAATAAATAAAAATAAAAAATATAAAAAAAATCTGAAGAACAGAATGGACTGGTGAATATAATAGAATCAGGGACATAGAAAGGGAGTGGACTGATGACACTCAGGGGAAGCAGGTGTGAGGGGTGCGGGAAGAGATTGGACAAAAATCTTACTCCTATGGATGAAGACAGTGGCGGGGGGTAAGGGCATGGTGTGGGGTGGGGAATCAGGTGGAGGGGAGCTATGGGGGGAAAAAAAGAGGAACACCTGTAATAATCTGAACAATAAAGATTTATTTTAAAAAAATCAAGAAATATAAGTATGAGAACAATCCTTAGAAATTAGGATTCTTAAAAATATAAGCCTGGCTGGTGTGGCTCAGTGGTTGAGTATTGACCTATAAACCAGGAGGTCAATGTTTGATTCCTGGTCAGGGCACATGCCTGGGTTGCTGGCTCAGTTCCCAGTAGGGGGTATGCAGGGGGCAGCTAGTCAATGATTTTTATCATTGATGTTTTTACCTCTCTCTCCCCCTCCTCTCTGAAAGCAATAAAAATATATTTTTAAAAATAGAATCAACAACTATAAGAATTAAAGGCAGTTACCTCTAAGGAACAAAAATTAGTGAGAAGCAAGGTAGAGAAAGGGATTACTGTTTTTCATCTTGAATCTTTTATATCTCTGACTTCTTAAATTATGTACCCTGAAAAAAAATCAGTTCCATGTTCATTATACCTTTGGATGGTCAGCTGAAATTAAAAATTTTAGAAAGGGTCAAATGTGCCATAGTTGTAATACTCCAGATAATACAAACTGAATACTCCCTAAAAAACTTAATTATACTGACATTGTAATTGTAATTATAGACAAAATTTTCAATTTGTTTGGCTACCTAGAGCACCAGAGTCACCTGAAAGATGGTGAGCTTGGCTTTCCGTTTGCTCCACCTTGATTTGTCCTTTGGAGTATATATGCCATGTAAATGAAATCCCTTTGGGTCATAATTTTATTCTTGCCAACCACTTCGTGATTTTGGCTTAAAATCTGGGAGCATCAGCTACTTGATCTTACGGTTGTGCTACTAGAAGAGAGAGAGCTAAGGACAGGACAAAGTTATTAGAGTATAAGAGTAATAGAGTTTCACTTTCCACTTAGACTTTGTTACAAATATCAGCCCTGAGATAGTTACCACTTACTCCTTTTGTGCCTCCCATTTAGATGACATGTTAGGAAAAGAGTAATGAAAGGAATAAGAGCTTAGCCATTTAGATCAATTTGATAGAAAAAGGCAAGAAGCCAGGTTGCATTGTTAAGAAAACCTTCAATTTTCTGAGAGTGGCCTCTTTTGTCCCCAGTTCTTTATAACATTGGCAGGTGGTATCTTGGTCCCATTTTTTGTTGTATTGTTGTGGGGTTTTTTCACTGGTATCTGATCATGCACAGACCTGCTATGTACTTCCAGTTTTACATGAGTCTTGCTTTCAAAGTATCTGAGTTCATGTATATATGGTGCCTTGTATGAAGATTGTTTAATTAAAGCAGCCATCTAGGCCATCATGGTAAGGGAGGTTCTCTGGGCTTCACTACAGAGGAAGCTGTAATAATAAATCCATGGGTTTTCATTAATTCCTTTGGACCACTCTGTAAATCGTGTTTGTGCAATAACTGTAAAAACTAACATTGACACTACAATACTTGCTTTATTCTCTATAAGATGCCACGATGCTTAGCATAAGTTTTCACAGATTTGTAGGATAAATCAACATGAGCCATGGAAGCAAGACTCTAGGCAAGGAACCCTGCTTCAATTCTTTAAAGCTTCCTTAATAATATTTAAAACCCTCAGGTCCTACTATATTTTTTTAGTTTTTAATATCACTTCTTGAACATTTTACTGAAGTATAATGTGCATACAGAAAAGAACACATATCCTAAGAGAACTGAGCACTCCTGTGTGTGTAAGCAGCACCCAGTTAATGAAACAGAATATGACCTTTCTGTACCCTTTCTCAATCACTGTTCCCAAGGGTACCCACTGTGCTGCCTTTTAAAATTTGTTTCCTTAAGGAGTTTTGGTTTTTGTACTTTATGGAAATGGAATCACACAGCATGTACTCTTTTGTGTCTTATTTCTCTCACTCACCATTATTCATGTAAAGTTCATCCATGTTCTTGAATGTAGTGATAGAGTACTCTAACTGTGTACTATTCCATTATGTTAACATTCACAGCGTATCTATTTACTCTACTATTGATAGGTGTTTGAGCAGGTTTATGAAGTTTAATGTTGTTTTCAGCGTGATAGCACATATATTAATGAACATGTGTAAACATACCTGTTGAGTATATATAAAGAAGTGTGTAGCTATGACAGAGGGTCTGTATGTGTTCAGCTTTGCTAGATAATAGCCAGACAACTTTCCAAAGTAGTTGTGTTGATTTTTAACTTTTTATTCAGCACACGTTGCTTTAATGATACTCAGGAAAAGGAACATTATTCGATAGCTGTTTTCTTCATTGTAGTTTCCACAATCATGAATGGTGGTTATAGAGTAGGACTATGACTTGTTCAAACAAATTTGCTACATAAAATAGAATGCTTTGATTTATGAATTATAATGAAAAGTTTTCTCTCAGGATTTTTGAGGAAACACTTGGTCATTAGACATGTTTTCGGATTTATTACAAAGAAAGAAATTTGCCAAAGTCTATATGGATAGTACGTTCAGGCAATGGACAGTTTCAGAGGGAAGCTTTGCCAACAGTCATCAAGCAGTCAGCAAAGGACCGTGAGGGATTCTAAAAGCAAGAGCCAGTCACCAGAGATAATGTCAACCCTACCAACCTCTGTAAACATCTTATTTTATCTGAGCCTTTATTTTCTCATCTGTAAAATAGGGGGTCTTAATTCATACTCGGTGAGGATTTTACATGGAAATACTTCATATTATGTATGTCAGATATAATTATATCAGGGTGGGGAACATCCAGCCCACGGGCCATATGAGGCCCACAAAATCATTTGATCTGGCCCTACCAAGGCATTAGGGGTGAGTTAATTAAATATTTGATCAAATATAACGGGCTAATTTTTAAGTTGATAATTTTGTATAGCCTGCAAATGATGTTATAGATATCCAAATGGCCCTTGGCAGAAAAAAGGCTCCCTACCCCTGAATTATATGAAGTAGATAGAGTTATGTTTATATCAAGAAGTTGCAAACATATTCTTAGACCATGACATTAAATCCTTAAGTGCCTTCCAGTTATATTCCTAGAGAATACATTTTCCTCTGTCTTGTTTAGCACTGTCTTCATTTTTAGCATTATAAGTGTTGCACATTTCAACTTCATGAAATTTCACTAAATCATTAACATACTCTGGTGATCATTAATTTACTACCTAGTTTACTAGTTGCATTGTGAGTTTCTAGTGGTCGTTTGTCTCCATCTTATCAAGTTGTGTCCTGCAATGCATGTTCGCGCTCGGGTAGTTTACCTCAGATAATGTCATAGTTTTCCCTAACTAATTCACAAATTACTTCATGGTAGACTTCTTAGTATGTTTGTTCTTTGGTGTGAGTTGTTTTGAAAAGCAATTCTACTGATGTGGCAGAATATGTTTAATAGCCAGCCGAAAATGCCAAACAAGTCGTCACCCCTTTGGGTATTTTTCAGGGCTGAATATCCTTCATGTGTATTAACTTAATAATAGCCCTTTATTTCATTCTATCTTCTTCTCTCTTTTCTTTTTCTTTTTTATGTCCCCACGTACATTGCATGCAGTGTGTTTGGCGTAGTTATGCAGCTGATGAAAAATCTGTTTCCATTGCAACCTGGAAGCCGCATTTGAAGGCCCTGCACACCTGCAGCCCCACCAAGTAGGTATCAGTGTGACAGCTGGTGCTGAAGTTGAGTCTCTTCAAATTTGCAAAACAAATCACATACACACACACACACACACACACACACACACACACACACACACACACAATGCCAATTTGGGGCTTGTCTTATTCTCTGCTTCTCTTTCAAACCTTTTTAGTGGCAACTCAGGCACAAAACTTAATTGATCCGGTATCATTCCTCATCATCCATTGATGGAGCTTAAATATTAAAAGAATTTAAACTTTATAGAGATTTATTTCTACTATTTCATGATACTATTTTCTAATATCTCATTTCATAAAACCCACCAGAATTCTAAAGGTAAGCACCACTATTTTTGAAAAATAATGATTGTTTAAACTCCATCCATCACCTGACCCCAAACAGGGAGTGCTTTGAAAGCAATATATCTTTGCACATTGAAGTTCCTCGAAGTCATTTCTCATTTAAATCCCCTTGGCTCTCCAGCTTTTACTTACAGATCAAACTAACATTAATAGCAAAAAAAGAGAAGAGTTGGAATCCTAATAGAATTACAGTTTACAATGAAACAATGGGACCAAACAAATTGAAATTTGGAATTAGCATTCAAAATTTTAAAATAATATTACTTACATTCACATTTCATTGGCCAAAGCAAGTCACCTGGCCACACCTAAACTCCAAGAGGACAGGGAGTGCAGTCCTACCACACGCCTGGAAAGAGAGGAGAACCAGAAAAATTATGAACAGTCTTGATGGTTACCACAGTGAAGTTTAATTTTCGAAAACAATTTTTAGTCCCGAAATCCTGGACTCCAGTTCCATTGGCAGAGCACATATTAAATCATAATCACCATCTAATTAAAGAACTCTTCACTGAAACAACCAAAGTAAGTCAGTCCAGGGAAAGGCTTTCTGTGAGTCACCCAGCTTGGTTACAGCGGTCAGTTCCTCAGATTGTTCAAACATTATCAAATTGCTTATCTGAGCTAGTATTTTAGAGCATCAGCCATTTCCCTTCATAATCCAACAAAACCTTCATCCTGGTGGCTTCATAGGATTCAAGACATCTAACTACTATGACTCAGAAACTTCTTTCTTACTGATGTGAGAGAGAAATGGCTGGGGAAGCCTTCATGAGGTGTTCCCTGGACTTGAAGTCTCAAAAGGACATTTGTGATGCAGCAGACTACATCCTGTAGAGGGTGGCAGATCTATCAGTAACTGATAGGATCTGCTATATGGCTTCCCTATCCTGCCCTGGGCTTCAGTATTCCCATCCACAAAGTAAAGGGCAAGAGCTGGGCGAGGTAACTTCTAAGCTCTCATGGGGCATGTCTCCTAAAAGTTGGTATCAAAACTCTGTCAGCACCTGTGACCAAGATAGTCATAGAATGCCAGGATTTTAAAGGGGATGGGACCTTAGCAAGGACAGAAGCATGAATGCTGTTGAGTGAATGTGTGGATGAGAATCCTCTTCATTTAGATCTTAAAATGTAGTTAAATGCCCTTTACTGAGTACTGGACTCTTTCAAAGTTGTAGTAGGGAAGAAAAAAGGAATATAACTCTTGTGCTGTCTATTCCTTGGGGATATGCATCAAAAATGGGAATTACATAAAAACTGTATTTCTTTTCTTCATACATGTATAAGAGGAAGGCTAGCAGAGAAACCAAAAGACGGTTCTCAGGTGACTGAAGAGAGTGGTCTGTCACCACATGTGATTGATTGGCTTTCCCCGTCCACAATTTTTAGAATAAAACTCATTCTGAAGCCTGGAAAAACTTTAATAATGAGTCAGACTCTTCCAATGCATAAACTTATTTTACTCACATAATTTCTCTCTTCTCCTTTGATATTTTTCCTGTTTTAAGTGGGGACAGGGTAGAGGAGAATTTATGCGAATACCTGCATTTATCCTGTTCCACTGTGACTATCAACCATCTCTCACTCTCACTCCCTCACTCACCCCGGAGACTCAGCCCCATTTACTGAATAGCAGAGATTTGTCCAGAATGACACCGTAGTCACTGGCAAAGTTCATGCGATCCTGGGTGTCCTAACATCTCTCCCACCAGCCATGCTTCACATTGTTCTAAACTGTAGTGGTTCTTAATCTTTGTTGTTGTTTTTCTTTATTAAGCTGCTGAGAATGGGATGGTAATTATGGACTCTTTCCCAAGAAACATGTTTACTGCATAAAAAAATTAAAACTTTGCCTACAATTTTAATGTAGTCATAAACTCCCTGAAGCCAAGTTCAGAACCTCTGTTTAGCAAACCTGCTTTAATCAAGTGTGTGTGAGGTAAATAATTTACAGTGACTTCGAGGGGTATTTTTACATTTATAAAACCAAGTGTCTTATGAGCACAAAGTGATATGTAGTAAAAAAAACAGACCAAAACTTCTTTCTATTTACATAGTGTATTTCCCCATAACATTTAAGGCTTAGAAACTTCCCAAGGGAGAGATCATTCATTCATGCATGCATTCATTCAACAAGAATTCATTGAGTACCTATTATGTGCAAGGCACTGTTTCAGGCAGTAGGAATGCAGCAGTAAAAGAGAAAAACAAACAGGTTAGAATCTCAGACCTTGGGGAGTATATATTCAAGAGTTGCTGGGAAGAGACAATAAAAATAAATAAGTAAAATATTTAATAGATCAGAAGGTGGGGAGTGCTAAAGAGAAAAGTAGAATAGGGAAGGAATTTAAGAAGCATTAGGGGCTGCAATTTTAAACAGGTGGTCAGCAAAGTGATCATATTACCAATAGCATTATCATCATCATCATCATCTTCATCATCATTTAAAAACACCAACTGTGCTCTTTTCCCCACAGTTTAGAGATGCAATGGATACTTTGACTCCACCACCTCTTCTAAGGAGTAACATAGGAGAGAGGAGTGAGAACTGTGTCGGGGAGAGAGGGGCAGGGTGAGGGGCATGCCATGCCCACTCAAACCTGCCAAGGGTACACCAGCAATTTCTTACTCTCCTCTCTGGTCTGGCTTGTCTCTTACATTGCCTTTAAGACCTCCACAATTGCTACTTTAAAATTTTGTTTTAATAACAAAAGGATTCATAGAAGGAACATACTTTTCTTGATTTTATTCTCAAAGGAAATGAAGGTTATACAAAGGGTAAAAATAGGTAAACATGTTATTTTAAGGAATGAGTCACATATTTTATAAAGCTATAGGGAATTATCAAGTGCCACGGATGCTCAGTGGTATCATAAGAAGTCAGAATTTAGATATTATCTAATCCAGTGCCTTCAATGTATTCATAAGAAAATCAAGACCCGCAGGAAAGTGAGGTGTCCACCCAAGGACACCTTGCACCATGTCGTGCTGACCTGAAAATATATACACCAAAAGCATAACATTGCACCATGTCGTGCTGGCCTAAGTTTGCTAAAATCGGTAATGAAGAGCACCACCCAGCAAGAGGCTGGAAGAGTTCTAACAGACTTCCTATGTGCCTACTCGGCTCCAAGGGAATTCATACTTTATACAATAGGAAAACAGCATCTGCCTCAACAAGTGACTGAAGTACACATCACACATTCATGAGTCCAGATTAAGAACCCAACGTCTGTCTAAAGCTCAGGGACTTTGTGTGACCAGCAGCTACAGTGTGACCAGCAGCATTCTAAGAGTCTCTCCTAAAGCTAACCAGATCAGAACTACATTTCCTTAGCCATGGATAACTCTGGCTGTTGTTCATTACATGTAGGCAGTATTGTTTTTTGCTAAGTAGATGCTATGCTATCTCTGGTCTGTGCCATAAAGAATATATGTTTAAAAAAAAAAGCTAGGCACATTTATTATTTTTAAAATGGCTTCCATGGATCTTGCTTGAAAAGAATTACTTAAGGTACTCATGTCCCCAACCCCCAATTGGGCCATTATCAAGTGCTGTAAATGTATTCACCAGTTTATCATCATTTCTCTTCTGTCTGCATGCACCTGAAGGAAAGAACAAGGGGAAACATCAAGCAGGTTTGTGATCTTTTCTGCTACATGTTTGTTTATAAATCTGTGCCTAACAGATGTTTTAAATGTGCCTCATGTGAGTAAAATCGATCCACAAATACAAAGTGATTAAAAGTGGCCTTTCCCAGGATTGCCTGCAGAGGTTGCTGTGTTATTGATTTCCCCCTCCCCTTGGGAACATAAGTGCCTTTCCCTAACCCACTCACTGCTTTTTACAATCTGCAGAGCGTGCAACATTCTGGGGGAAATGATCATTATAGTCTTTGGTTATTCCTTGCTACCATTTTCCCAGGCAGAAGTCTCACCCAAGTATTTAAATCCCGAGAAGCAATATAAGATATACGCCCTTCATCAAGGTCCTTCTTTCAGAATGAGACGTTGGTTATTTTGGGGGAGTTTTGTTTTGTTTTGTTTTGTTTTGTTTTGTTTTGGGCAAAGGAACACTGTGTGCAGGAGGTAAGAACAGTCTCTGTGTAGCATCTCCAGCGCACTGAGTGCTGAAGTTTACTTAGGTGACCTGATTCAAAAGAAGAGCCGTCCCACCCCCATCCTTTAAAAAAGAAGCTAACCCTCCCAGAAACGTAACCAAATAATTTAGGATCATTCTTTTATGCCTTAGAAGGAAATGCTTTATTAGAGCAAACAGCAGAGATTTAGACGTAGAGGGAATAGGACGTGAAGTACATCATTTTAATCGGTATTAGTGAGTACCAGTAAGTGCCCCGAGGACCTAGGTCTGGGAGCAAAGCCCTGGAGGACAGAGCCAGGTGATGGCAGGACCAGCAGAAGAATCCCAGGTGCCTGGGAGGGAAGAAGGGACACAAGTCTTTTTTTCCATTATTGCCACTTGCTTCAGTAATGAGGCCACAAAGGCATCCCCTGCCCAGGGTTAGCGCCCAGGTGGGGGTCAGTGTGGGTCCAGGAATTGTTCCTCTAGCTTTGTTATTCGAACGGCATTAATCATAATATACTTAAACAGCACTGAAACTAGTGTTGAAAGCTCACTTGGGGTGATGAGGCTCTGGGTCACCCATTTCTGCATTACATCAACAAGATTCACAAACCAAACCACAAATGGGTTCATTTATGATGGCAATAGATGGGGCAGGTATGCCTACACAGGGGAGGCCACTGAAGACCCTTCTCTTATTTGGTAGGAATAGAGTTAGAGCAGACTCCGCCATCCTTCTGTTGTGACAACTTTACTTGAAAAAAGTTACACAAAATAAGTCTTAACCATTGTAAGCTGTGTAATGTCTTTTGTTATATTTTAAAAGCTTTCCTTGTCTCAGGAGTTAGCCATTTACAAATTATCTCAAAGAGTGACTTGTCTCCAAATGCTAAGGTCAGATACCATCTATGGCACAAACCTGATAGCCACCTGAGAGTAAGGTCACCTGTCTTGGTTTCATCCTTTAAAACAGAGCTGTTGGCACCTAAAGGGCAAGTTTGCAACCTCTGTGGCAGTCCTAAGTGAGGGGTCACCTTGGGCTCACACAGTAATATTGCTCTTGTTCCAAATGTTAGCAAGGCAGAAAGCAAAGACAGGGTTAAAAGGTAACTATGGAACATCCTCATTGTGATGGCACACTAGCCTGGAAAAACACGTTTATATGAAAATTCCAGCACACTTATTCCACTAAATTACTCAGAATTGTGTGTGTTTTTAAGTAACTATTGAGCTTCAGCCCCTCAGTCAAAAAATGAACTTCGTAGTCAGCTGTCAAAAATCTACCAATCAAGCTTTTTCAATTTCATGATGCTCATATGTACCTGAAACATTAACATTTTTTCTGCATACTTGTGACTGAGTTTATCAAAGGTAACTCACTTGAGGATTTGAATATATACAGAACAACTGAGCTAACTTACTGACTTAGAAATCACACACAGGGAGTTCTTGCTTCTCTATGGTCATTGGACATTTGGCAAAACCACCTTGAAACACGCCTTGCGCGTGTTACTATTTAACATGCACGCCTTACTGCTTCAGACACTTAGGTATTCTATCTGCCAAATATATACCACATCACCCTGTGTAAAGCTCTGACAGAGAATGTGCTTAGTCAATAATTCTTGGATAGTGTAATAAAATGTCTCTGATCTCAAGTAGTTTATGCAAAAAGAGAAAACAGCAACAAAAATGGGGGGAAAGGAGAAACATAAAAAGAGAAAAAATGAAAAGCATTTCAATAATCTGAAGGGAATAAGCTGAAGCTCCCATTTTACTATTACCTTAGCTTTCACCTTGGCAATGAAATTTATAACATTGCATAATAAATGTAGAAAGACTATTGTAATAACAATGGCAACAGTACCATCTTAGGAAATAACAAATTGGTTCTTACTCAACCAAAATATGCACAAAGGAAAATGCATTTATAATGAGAATTCTCCCTTAGCAGAGAGCAATCTGGGTCCAGAATATTGTTGATTAATGCTTGGCCCAGTTTTAATTGGAATGATAAATACAACCCACATGCAGAGCACTTGACAGATTGGGGCTATTGGGTTATTGATGGTGACTCAGATAAGCAAAATAGATACCCTTTTAGCCAACTCCGCACGTATCTCAGAGCTTGTGATCCCCTAAATCCTTCCTCCTGGTGTTTCATTGTGTTAAGAACTGGGAGTAACCCAAGTGTAGATGAGTTCAATACAGCAGGCAGTAGCCCTCTCCTGGTGCCTGACACTCACTCCCTCCAGAAGAGAAGGCCACATTGTAGACAGGGCTGTCCTATACACAGAAGATTTTCCTCTCTGCAGAATGGATTAAGCATCATACTCAGTGAACTAGGTTCCCTGCTCTGGACTATTCTTGTTAAACATAGTTTGTCTTTCCACACTGAGGTCAGGGTATGTTCAAAAAAATTCATCTGCAATGTCTTAGCCACTAAGAAAGACATCCAGTTCTGACATGGCTTAGCATTGTTTGTGACAGATCCTAATTTTCTTTAAAAATACAATCAGTCTCAAGAAGAGCTCAACTAAACAACAGTGAAAATAATATTTCTTTGACTCTCTTTGGTAGAGGGTCAAGTACAAATTACTGTTAGTCTCAACTGAGCCTGCTCTGTTCTTCCTCTACTGAGACCATAAATACAACTTCCTTAACGTTAGTTAATTATTTATTTGTTTTCCTCTGTCTTCCCACTAAAAGAGTTCCAATCTCACATGTGGTAGTGAATGTGCTTATTAATTTTATTCTGATTAATCATTCCATTAAGTAATTTTTCCAACTCACTTTTTAAACTGGGCAGTTTTTCTTTGTTTGGATATAAATTATCACTTTCAGAGAATAGAATTGGCCTGTAAACCCATCAAGCCGGAGTAAGGCATTATTCTCACCTTGAAGTTTTATGTCCTCATCCCCTCCTCCTTGACAAGGAGGTCAGTTAGCCATCAAGTAGTTGGTGAATTAGCCATCACACTGATACAAGCAGACTTTTACTTCTTCCTACCTGTTAAGTTTTTATTGCTACAAGAATAAATCATACCATCGGAGGTTCAGGGATCATCTATACAGCTGCCTCTGTTTGCCCTGTCTCCTTCTCAACCATTGTTGGATACGTGCTTCGGAGTTCAGCTGCCTTGCTCACAGTTTCTAAGGAATTAACAGAACTCTGACAAACTTCTTAGTAGACTACCTAAAGTTGCTTTAACAGGTAGTTGTGAGACTATTATAAAGATGCATCGTCTTAAAAGTTAAAGCATAAATGATATTGTTTTATTACATTACAATACTGTGCTGCAATCCGCAGAGTGCCTTGTCCAAATGGCTCCTCCATGGCTGGCTTTATTAGGTTTTGAGGAGATGTGTGGCTCTTAGGAGAGAACTCTAGAACACTGATGCAAATATAACACTATGTTATATTTCTTCTGCATTTATTTTCCATTATTTACACCTCCTTTCTTCTGTCTGCAATGGATGATCTGCATGTGTTGTTAAATGCAGTAACACTGGGCTTTTTTCCCAGGATAGTCAACGTGTGCCCTTATTGGCAAAATGTTAGATTGTTTCTTTCTTTTTTTTTTTTCAAAATGGTCTCTTCTTCTGTTCACATTTATATAGAGAGGAAAAGAAAACACATCATAAGACTTAAAATAAGAAACTTTTTTCTAACAAACTAGCAACCTAGAATCCTTTCTTCTGTCATTTTGAACATGTATTCTACCTGACAATTGGTTACCTGTATTAACTATAACTGCAGGTGTTTCATACAAATCCAGAACTTACTTTTTTATTTCAAAGCAATTAATGCTACCAACTTCCTGTAAATATTTATTTTTTATACTTCTGAAATATTTTGTTCCTCAATTATTTATACTATGTTGCACTGCTATTAATTACAATGGTTGCTGTATTCCAAAATATTTATATTCTTATTTTCATATGTATCAGTGCTAACACATAGATGATCATCCTTTCTAATGCCTATATCAAATCTAATTATTTCATCCTAATCATTAAGAGCACTAGATATATTTTGAGCAGCACAATTAAACTGCACAGTACTTACTGCTTAAATACGCTGTATTCTTATATCTGAAAAAGCAATATGAACACATGACTTTGTTTTTCAAAATAGAAAATAACATCCCTCAGCACTTTCCTGGTGGTAAAATGCTTAATAATGTGCTACTCTATTTCCCTCACTCCTAGTAAGTTCTGTAGTAATAAGCAGAAGCTCTTCAGAATGCACACCACACGGAAGCAGAGGTACCCAGCATCCCAGCTATTGACATGAGACTTGAGAATGCCAGCTAACCTCAGGTGCATGACCTGGTTACAGCGTCACCCTACTTGAGCCCTGTTCTGAGACCCACTCTTTCTAAGGACTTCTCGAATGGGGTTTTCAACCCGCTTGTAATTTTCCTTTTTGCCTGTTGCCTGCTTTGATACTCTCTACCCTTGGGACACATTTGTCCTATTGGCAGGGTCCCGCGCAGTACTGGCAGTCATCCCTTTGGCGCCTCCTTGTGGTGGAACAACTGCTGAGCTGCTGCACGCACTGGATTGTTATGGCTCACTTGCCATATTGTGCCTGAGGCGAAAATCTGTAGAATGCTTATCTTACGAAGGGCTAAAACCCTAATTAAATATAACAATAACTACAGCATTCTAAGTCCAAGAGGATTACTGTGGTTTACAGTGATGCCACACCATTCTCTGGCAGGAAATATCCACTAGCAGACTGCAGGCTAGGCCGTTTGAGTAACTTGTACATCTGGTTCCTAGAGAGGGAAGAATTCTCTTGCAGAGCAGTTGTACAGGCTCCCCTGGGTATAGTCCTCAGCTGGGAATGTGAGCCTGCGTACTCAGATCCTGCAGTCAATGGCCACAGCGACCCTTTGGTTACTTTCTCCAAAGAGAGACCTCTTTGTCGTCCTGGGGATAATCCTTGGCATTCTTCCAAAAAACAGGTTACATAAATCTTCCTTTATATGTTTATTGATCAACACACACACACACATAAAACAGGGAAATAATGAAAACTTCAATGGACCAGTGAATAACCTATATTTTTTAATCAATGTGTGTTTTCAATAATAGCTACCTAATCAGTTTAATAGCCATCTAATCAAGATGCTCTGTTGATTTCCAAAGAGGAAATGAAGTAAGAAAACTAATAAAACAAATGTTGCCTGGTTTAAAAGTTCTGGATTAGGATCATCTTCATAACTTTCATACAATTATGTCAAAAGAGAGAATGAAAATATTGCATTATTTTCTAATTTAGCATGTTTAATATGTTCCTAATATGTTGAGTTCACTTTAAAAGAGTTCTTGAGAATTTTTTAAATAGTAGACATTGGCAAATACTCATGTAATTTAGAAGGACAGAAGGAGAAATGGTACCTAGAACTCACTTATATCAACTTTAAGTGCTTTAAATGCTATTAAGATTCAGAGAATAACATTATTTTCACTTTCCATTTATTCTTAGAGATAATATCAAAATATTTCAAAGAAGCAATTTTTAAAAATATTTTCATGGAAACAACTGTTTTTAAATATTTTGCTATTATAAATGAGCCACCATGGATTTGATACTTACTTGGGGTATCTTTTACGTTTTTTAGTAATTGAGATATTTTTTAAGGAAAAATTAGATTCTATATCAAATGTTTTTGTGATATATTTATCAGTTTCCTGTTCATTTAACTGACCTAGGAAAGAGATATATCTTGAAAGTTTGAAAAAATAATTTTATATTAACTAAAACGCAACCTTCTGTAGTAATTAGGATCAGTTTGTTCCAGAAAAGGTAATTGATTAGATCAAGTATAGTGAGAACACTTGTAATGATAGCCATGTCCACTTAAGCCACTCATTAATCTAAATCAAGGTGCAGAGGTAAGCATATGTTCCTGAACCAGATCATCATAAATTTTAATGATGGAACAGATGTGCTAACACTGAAAAGAGATTTGAAATTTTTACAAAAAAAAAAAAAAAGCTTGAGAAGAGTAGACATTTTGGGCACTATCCCTTGAAAGATTTGTTGAAATAATTTGAAGGCTGTAGAGGACATGTAGAACCTAGCCTGAGAATAAAAAGATGCAGTTTTATGATGTTATTGTTGCTGTTATTTAATGTAATCTACCGTTTAATCACACATTTGTCAAGTCCAGAAAAAGCCAATGACTGATGGGATTGTTTTAAGGAACTCTTGAACCCACCTGACCCCATCACAAAACTGCTCAGCCTGTTCTTTGCATGTGCCGTCAGCTAGTCGCGCTGGATTTAGCTACGTCTGCGTTTCCGAAGGGAGCTGTCAGTTGCATGGTCAATTGTTATTGTTCCCAGGACTTTCTGATCACCATAGTTCATTATTTGATTTGTTTTCATGTAAACACACATAAAATGTGGTGTCTCTTTAGAATATCATTTGTTAAGCAACTAGGCATAGAAAAATAAATGTTACTGTTTCTTGTTAGCTGCAAAACACATATCCACTAAACACATTTGCTGTTGGCATGCTGCAGTTGGGGACAGTGGACATTGCGGTAAGTGGAAAAGACCAGGCCTCCACTTTGTCTCAGATAAACCCTTTCCATGAGAACACTGCTTCACGCCCCACAAATGCTGCAGGTCTCAGCAGCTCCGCATAGCTGCTCCAATGTCTGCAGGCCCTGGAAAGTCCTGGACCTCTTCCCTGATAACGGTCACTTTCTAATAAATAACAGCAGTTTCTAAATGAAACAAGAACACAAACAAAATAGGTACACAAAGCTTCTTGCAGTTCATTTGACTCCCACAAGAATCCCTTAGCCGGGTTGTTACTGTTGTCTCCGTGTCACAGATGAGGACTCCAGAACCTAAGCCTCTTGGATTCCAATCTCCCTTCCCACCACATCATCCCACATCTCTTGATCAGGAAAACATGGAGATGCACTTGGATTTTTTTAAATAATTTTATTGATTTCAGAGAGGAAGGGAGAGGGAGAGAGAGAGAGAAACATCAATGATAAGAGAGAATCATTGATTGGCTGCCTTCTGCACACACTCCACTGGCAACCCCGGGCATATGCCCTGACCAGGAATGGAACCATGACCTAGTGGTTCATAGGTCAACATTCAACCACTGAGCCATGCCAATCGGGCAGTACTTTGGATTTTATCGTTGTTGTTAATGTTTCCTTTATTAACCTACAACAGTTCAATCCTAGCTGGCATCTAAGAACTGAATACCTGAACAAATATAATTTACCAGTAGCTGCCACAGCAAATCAATAAACCTGTTTAAGAGCAGGCAGTTGTGTTAGTGAACATGATGTCTCATTCCATTCATCAGTCATCGCATTCATTGTATGTTGGGGCTGTTGTACCTTGTGTGGTTTCATCTCACAAGAATGAGTGTCAGCATAAAAGTAGTGCGGTGTTGTGTTGGTATGTTTAATATTACGTATGCAGTGCTACCAACTGCTATGAGATTGCATGAATTTATGGATATTGTAATCTTGCCTGGAATATAAAATGCATGCAGAATGTAGCTATATATGTATATGTAACTATCTCCCTGTTTTCCTGTAGAAATGTTTAGAAATTACAAAAAGAGATGCTCCCAAATAAAAAAGTAACTTTTTTATCAATCTCAAAAGTTGAGGTTAAAACTAAAATCTGTTTTAAAAGCGATGACCAAACCAGTCCTTGGTTATTTCCAGTGAAATTGTATACAAACTACTGCACTTGATCTCAGCTCTTTCTATGAGGAATCCAGAAAGGGTGTGTATACCTGTAGTATGAGATTAACATCAAATGAATGCAAGCAGATTAAACAAAGCTCAAATTTTCAATAGGAGGAAAATATATTTCTATGCTCCTACTTGCTGAAAACATTTTATTTACTGAAATATATATGACCGTATACCATTTCATCAAATTATTTACCCAAGTGGCATGGAAGAAACTGCTTGAAATGGAATAATCGTGCCTCTGTTGTCCACAGTCAGAAGCTAAGTTTTAAGGAGCGGGTGCGCATGGCTAGCCCAAGAGGCCAGAGTATTAAGAGCAGACAAGCCTCAATAGGTGACAGGAGGTCCCCGAGCACCGACATCACAGCCGAGGGCAGCCCCACCAAAGTGCAGAAGAGCTGGAGCTTCAACGACCGAACCCGCTTCCGGCCCTCGCTGCGCCTCAAAAGTTCTCAGCCCAAACCCGTGGTAGACGGTAAGCGCTGCTTTTCCATAACCATTTTTAACCTGATAGGCTACCGTGAGTGAGATTATGAAGCAATTCATTCTCCTCGGTACCACTTGGAGATAGAAGGAAACAACCTCCGGGGAAGAATCGCTCTCGTTTGTTTTATTGAAAATTTATTCCTTGCCTCGGGCAAATGTACGAAACATACGTTTACTTTGGGAAGCAATTTTGGCAGCTAAATCTCAGTTTCAGAGAAATCCAACAAAATGTTGTTAAGCCTGCACTCATACCTACAACACATTATCATTTATTAGACGAGGTCTGTATCAAGATCAACGTGACTGTCCTTTTGACAAGCAGAGGCCCAGCCTCCAAAGCAGACTCTGTGATGGTCTTGAAACCCACTGAGAAGGGTAACAGCCTTTTTTGGGACAACAGTGAAGGTGCTGTTCTCCCATCTGCTATGCTCCGTTCGCCACTAAATCAGAGGCCACCGCTTATCTTCCTTAGAAAGATCCCATTGAAAATTCCTATCTGATGATAAGTGGAATTCAAGTCCTTCTCCAAGAGGAATTAACCTATTTTATTTATCATACTACATGTCAGACATTTACTTGCCAACACATTTTATCAAGTGCCACATAATTTTCGTGTTTATGAAATAAAACTTTTTTTTTTTCGTTTAAGATTAGCTTGGCTTTCCTTTGAAGTGTGCCCCCTGGGATCTCTTCTACTGGGCAAGGAACCAAAATCAAATGGCATCTTCCATTAATGCATGAACACTGCGAAGGCTATCAGTCCTTCTGGTCTCATCCCCTAGCATAACCTGTATTTTCCCAGACCCCGAAAGCCCGAGGGATAAAATTAACAACCGGGGGTCATCATCTCAGTGATCTCAGGCTCCCTGCAGTGAAATCCCTCAAACCTCAGCCCATGGGTCCCTCCCAGCCCATCCAGAGATCCTCAGGGACGTCCCCACTCTCAAGAGAGCAACGTGAGTCCCCTCTTCCCACTTCATTCTCCACAACCCCATGGATGCCCTGCGCTTGCAGCTTCCATCCCAGCTGCAGGGTGCTGATCCTACCAGGCTTCCCGCCACCTGTCACTTTGCTAAGGTAGGAAATGTCCCTCCACCAGCCCTGGACACTCCTCCATCAGGGAGTGTGCTGAGTCCCTTGGCAACACAGATTTTCAGTGTCCCCTGGTTTCCACATTCAGCTCCCTAGGAATTTGGCTGAAAGCCCATGAACAGCTGAGTCAAGAGTTACCAGTTACAGGGCTTTATGTTGCTCTCAAAATAGGCTTTCTGAATATAAATGAATGTCTCATTTCTGGAAGGCAATTTGGCAACATATATCAAGAGCCTGTACATATGCCTAAGCTTGGACACACCCCACCCACCAATTCCACTTCTAGAATATAGTTGATGCAATGAAATGATAGTCTTTCTCATTAACATCTGGTGAGGTTGTACCTCCCACAGAACCAGTGTGATCCCTGAGAATTGCCCAGCAAAACTGATATACTTCCCTTACATGGAAACAATGTTAAACTTGTTAAAAGATGCAGGTTATACATGTTTGTAGGACAGATGTTTAAAGAATATACGTGTAGGCAGCCAAAGAAAATTATGCATCACCTTTTCTGAAAACCTGCAGCATACTAATGGGACAGATTTTTAAAGCACTGCAGTATGGGGCTACCTCAAACTACCTCCTTATCCTTCTCTATAAAGATGATTGTACGCGGAGTGTAATTCTGAAAGGCATTTCCAAGTGCAGCAGGGTCCAGCCAGGGTAGCCCTCCTTGGTAGCAAACTAGACACTGCAAATCTGGACTCTCCCCTAGCTCTCCTTTAGTTTCAGTCTTGTGGATTTTGGCTACTCGGTTTTCCTTTCACTTGCAGTTTGCCACTTTCCATTTCCTCGTCTGTTGTTGACAGGTGTCCATCTCTTGATACTACCTTTTGCATCTTGAAACAGGTCTCAGATGACCTCACCATTTGCCTCCTTCCCTGGGTAAACAGACACAGCTCAGCATGGCTGCTATTCTGAGTCTCTTCCCAGATACTTGATCAAAAACAGAGAAGGGTCATCTAAAGGTCATTTCTCCAATTTGCCTAATCTTCTAGCTCTGGCAGTCTTTGAAAGTGATGTAGTCCAGAGGTTTGGCAGCAGAGAAAAATTGGGAGAAAAATGGGATGGGATAGTGGTAAGGTCAAATGGTTATGGGGAAGAGGATCTGACCAACTGAAGATGGAAAAGTGAAAGCAGGCAGGAGAAGGTAGCAAGAAAAAAGAAGAGATTAAAGATACTTAAAGGGATCACCAGATGTTAATGAGAAAGACTAGCAGGACCCTGGGTACAGATGTGTGGTGTTCACCTGATCAGAGGCCGAGTGGGTGGAAAATGTGAAATACCTTCTAATCTTGGGGGTCCCTGGAGGCTAGTTCCCTCATTTGGGCACTGCTACTATCTCTTCTGTCTTCCATGTTCCTTTCTCCCCTCAGCCAGTTAGGATGCCTTTGGTTGCAGGGCACAAAAACAAGCAAATGCAACTACCTTAAACAATAATGAAACATAAAACGAATTTCAGAGGCAGGACAGTTCCTGGCAAGGATCAGCAGGGTCCGGCTTCACTTCCCTGTGATCCTCTCGTCTTCTTTGTCTCTGTCAGTCTCTGTGTCTGCCTCTCCCTTGGGATGGGAGCAACATGCTGTAGCAGCTTCATGCATCTTTTCCAGGCACAACACGTTGAGAGGCAGAAAGGAGACCATCTTATGTTGGTATCTCTTCTTAAAGTGAGGGAAACTATCCATTCACTTATTATTTTGCAGAATTGGGTCTCGTGCCTAAAATGATCACTGGTGAAGAGAATGGACATTGGCAATCACCGGTCAGGATCTGGCACCTGAATCTGGGGCCAGACTCCCCTGAAGCACATGGTTCCAGGGGGGGCGGGGGCTGGAACTGAGTAGATTTGAGGATTTGTGTTCAGAGATTAGATGTTGGGAAAGCAACCTCTAGTAATATCTGATACAGGCAAGAAATATTTTCTACTTTGTGGTGCAAATGAGAAGGAAGAATGCCCTTAAACATGTTTTCTCCCAAGTATTCTGTCTACATGTCCTTTCTGTTCCTCTAAGTGGCTATGCTTTTTAAACATAAAGCCAGATTTGTAATTCTTTTTTTCTGCATTCTTTTGCCACATAATTTTCATGAGATAATGAGCACAGACTGGCCTAACTCTTTGAATTTCAAAAGGAAAAAGTGAGCGAAGGAAGATCCAGGGAAAAATAAATGAATTCGCATGTAGATAATATAATCCCTCTTGACATACAGTCAGCCGTACGCCCCCACCAGGGGGAACGGGTGCCGCTGTCTTCACCGGCCCCAAGATGCCTCATTCCTCACACTGCTTCCCTTGAGGACTCCTTCTTCCCTTTCAGGCTAATGATAACTAACTTGGTCTCCTTAAAAGTAACGAAAGAGGCCCTGGCAGGGTAGCTCAGTTGATTAGAGCATCGTCCTGATACACCAAGGTTTCGGTTTGTTCCCCACTCAGGGCACATGCAATAAACAGTCGATGAATACATAAATAAGTGAAACAGCAAATCCATCCTCTCTCTCTCTCTCTCTCTCTCTCTCTCATAAATTTAAAAAAAAACTTTTTAAAAGAGTAGAAATGCACAGCATGAGCTGCTGGAACCCTTAACTCTTCTGGAAGATAGTAAGTCCATCCCTTTCCTCTCCTCCTTAACCTCTGTCTTCTGAGTCCACCGGTCTCCTAACGCTCTTATTTGAGATTATCAGTCTAAGATAGACCAGAATAGCGACGAAAAGGAAGCAGTTTAGTGTAATGGTTTTGACAACTAGCCTGAACTAACAGACTCCTTTACCAACAATGGGACATTTTCTTCTGAGCAACATAAATCACAAGCTAAGAACATGTTATACTTCACTACTTTACCCATATGGGCTTTCATCTCCTACCTGGCCTCTTTGACACTGGTTTTCCAGTGGCCTCTACTTTCCTCATGTGTTTCTAAGTCTCCCCACTTGACATTTTGTTTTGGTGTTTGCCCAAAATGCCAAGCACTACACTGCACTTTTTCCTGATTTTCCATGTAGATGGCACAGCTTAAGCTAGACTTCAATTATTGTGTTCCACAATATATGATGCTTCCTGGCACTTTTGGAAATTACCTGATAAGGACTCTGCATTGTGTTGACAGATATACTTTTTTTAAATGTACCCACCACTTTTTAAAAATCAGATGTATTTGGGTGGCATTGGTTAATAAAATTATATAGGTTTCAAATGTATAATTCTATAATACATCATCTGTATATTGCATTGTGTGTTTACCACTCAAAGTCAAATCTCCTTCCCCATCACCCTATATTTTACCTCCTTTACCCTTTACTACCTCCCCCCACCCCCCCGCCACAGAACCCCTCATTCCCCCTGGTAACCACCATATTGTTGTCTGTATCTATGAATTGTTGTTTGTATGTTGCTTTCAGTTTTTTATCCCACATATGAGTGAAACATAAGTTTCTTGACTTTTTCTACCTGACTTATTTCATTTGGAATAAGATCAGGTGGGAAAAGTCAAGACTTATTTCATTTAGAAATAAGATTCGCAAGATCTATCTATGTTGTCACAAGTGGATGTATTTCATCTTTTCTTATGGCTGAGTAGTATTCCGTTGTATATATGTACCACATCTTCTTACTCCAATCATCCCTCTAAGGACACTTTGGTTGTCTCCATGTGTTGGCCACCATAAATGATGCTGCAATAAACATAGGGGTATATATATCTTTGCAAATAAATGCTTCTAAATTTTTCAGTAGATACCCAGGAGATGGGTTGCTGTGTCGTATGGTAACCCAATGACAGAAATAATTCTTATTAAAGCAGCATTCAATTAGGGACTCAGTTTACCCTGTTTGTGCATATCCTTGGCAGGGGATCCCTGACTGAGGAGCATGCTCCTCCATGAGCTCTCTCTATAACAAAGCCTGAGGGTTTTTTTCATGGTAGAACTAAAGGATTTCTTAAGAATGCCTGGACTCTAAACTGGAAATTAACACTCTGCGGCTCACTCTATACCACTTAATTGTTAGCATCATTCTATGCAAAAGCCTTCAGAGCTTATTCAGTAGGATTCTGAAACACACTTCCAGTTCTTTACTAAGGAATTGGTGAAAACCATTACCTGTAGGAATATTCTGAATTCTGGTCCAAAGGATTTTTTGTCTTTAGTTATCTAGGTTCCTCACTTATTCAGTCAGTCATTTCTTCATTCAAAGACACACCCTAGTTCTCTCCTGTATGCTCTATACTGTTCCTATCTCCCTAAGATCTGCTCTGTGTTCCAAGGTTCTTATTATTGGTATTGGTTGGAGGGGAGAGAAGAGATCTGTCAATCTCTGGTTATGGCCTCTACGTGACTAGGTGTTTATTGTATTTCTGGTAAGGTTTGTTTTTTCCAATACTTTTTTGTGAAAAGTTTGTTCCTAGTTTTTAATTACGGGAGAAATGTATTTCTATTTTGATTGGACTGGAGTTTCCCCTGGCTTTCTATTCTAATCCAAGTACTTTGTATTTCTGCCCAGATTTTTCTACATTCTGCCCCAATAATTTTTGTCACCCTACAGTGATAAGAAAAATTATATTTTGTTTCCATTGGTGGGAAAAAATAGCTTTTTACTTAAGATATGAGCTATAAATAGATTCCATGTCCTCCCTTCAAGAAGAATCTAAGCTGCCAAATGACCTCTGAGTACAACCCTAAGCCATACCTTTCTGATTTCCACAGACCCAGGATTTATTGAGAAACCCAGGGGTGTAAACAGGAACTCTGAATTCTGTTTCACCAGCACAGGAAAGGGTGCGTGTGCATGTGTATATTGGTGCTTTAAAATAAGTTAGAATGTTATATTAGTTATCTACTGTTACATAAAAAATTGCATCAAATTTGGCAATTTAATATAATAGACAATTATTGTCTTACCACTTCTGTGGTCAGGAATCCAGCAACTTGGCTGGTGGTCCTGGCTCAGTCTTTCATGGGTTGCAGTCAAGCTATCTCTGGGCACAAAGTCATCTCAAGGCTCACCTGGGGAGGGGGGGAAGATTCATTTCCAAGCTCACTCAAGCATTTGCTGGCAGGTCTTATCTCCTCACTATATCAGCAACTGTATACATACATGCCTGATTATCCTCATGACATGCAGCTGACAAAGAGAAAGAGTACGATGAGAGAATCCAAGATGGCGGCGTAGGTAAACACCTAAACTGCTGCCTCCCACAACAATTTAAACTGCAACTGAAAGACAAAACGTCTATCACCCAGAACCACGGGAAAGCTGGCTGAGTGGAAGTTCTACAACTAGAAGGAAAGAGAAAAGAGCTTTGAGACGTGCACAAGCGCTGAAAAGCTGAGGTACGGAGGCGCGTGATCCGGGCTGGCTGCGGGCGACTGGGTGCGTTGCTTTTTTCAACCCGAATGGAGACAAGCCCCCGATTACTCTGAAATCCAGTCTCTGGGGAGACGCGGGGGACCCAAACTCCTACGGGGAGAAGCTGGACTGTCTGCCAGCGAGGGTGGCTTGCTTGCAGAGCTGCGCGCAGGAATAATTGTTTACTGCACTGGGGCACGGGACTCGCGGATGCCATTGGAGACTCAGAGCCGGCTATCTAGCAGCCATCGCTGTTTGCCACGCCCTAACCTAGTGACACCCTGAGGCCCCGCCCTGCACAACCTACAAACCCACCCAAGCTCCAAGCAACCCAGTTAGCATAAGAAAAGCCTGCCCTATCGCAGCTTAACCTAGCAAACTTGCAGCCCGGGTCAGACAGTTCCAAAACCTCCAAACCCCAAGCAAAGAGGAGAAAACTGCAGCTCTCACTGTAGCTCCTGCTGAGTGGCCTCAGACAGTAGCTGACCTGCACCCCATTGGAGATCCAGAAGCCAGTGTACCTAGTGATCAGTGTGAGACACCAGATTTCAACTCCTCACATCCATAAGTGACACATTCAAGAGGCAAACTCAGTGAGCACTGAAGCCCCACTGAAACAAGTCCTGCGTGTCTTCAGCACAGCAGTTCTTCCATTATAGACACAGGGAGTGCTCACAGCTAATTGTCCTGGAGGTCAATTCCTCCCAACGTACCAACAGCAATTCAGGCTTAACTACACCAAGACTTTGCACTCAGCCCACAAAGGGGTGTACCAAGAGCATCCACATCAGGTGATTGGGGAGGCTGAGCTACTGCCCCCTATAGGTCACCTACCACACAAAGCCACTCCATCAACACAGGGAAGCAGCCAAAATGCAGAAACAAAGAAACATGTCACGAATGAAAGAAACAGAGGAAAGCAAACTACTGGATGACATAGAGTTCAGAACCACATGTATAAGGTTACTCAAGAATCTTCTAAAAACCGCTGAGAAACTTGATGACACTTCTGAGGAGCTTAGTAAGACCTTCAAGGACCTTAATGAGAATGCCAAAAAAATGGAAAAGGATCAGTCAGAAATGAAGCATACACTGTCTGAAATAAAAAATATACAGAAACTCAACTGTAGATCAACGTACCCCAAGAATCAAACCAAAGATCTGAAATATGTGGGAACAAAAAACATCCAACCAGAAAAACAAAAAGAAAAAAGAATCCAAAAATATGAAGATAGTGTAAGGAGCCTCTGGGACAACTTCAAGCGAACCAACATCCGAATTTTTGGGGTGCCAGAAGAAGGGAGAGAGCAAAATATTGAAAACCTATTAGAAGAAATAATGACAGAAAACTTTCCCTACCTGGTGAAAGAAATAGACTTACAAGTTCAGGAAGCACACAGAACCCCATACAAGAGGAACTGAAAGAGGACCACACCAAGACACATCATAATTAAAATGCCAAGGGCAAAAGACAAAGAGAGAATATTAAAAGCAGCAAGACAAAAACAGTTAATTACCTACAAGGGAGTACCCATATGACTGTCAGCTGATTTCTCAACAGAAACTATGCAGGCCAGAAGGGAGTGGCAAGAAATATTCAAAGTGATGAACAGCAAGAACCTACAACTAAGATTACTCTACCCAGCAAAGCTATCATTCAGAGTTGAAGGTCAGATAAAGAGCTTCACAGACAAGAAAAAGCTAAAGGAGTTCATCACCACCAAACCAGGATTACATGAAATGCTGAAGGGTATTCTTTAAGAAGAGGAAGAAGAAGAAAAAAATAAAGATAAAAATTATGAACAACAAAATGACATCAAATACATACCTACCAACAAGTGAATCTAAAAATCAAGTGAATAAAAAATCTGAAGAACAGAATGGACTGGTGAATATAATAGAATCAGGGACATAGAAAGGGAGTGGACTGACAATTCTCAGGGGAAGCAAGTGTGAGGGGTGTGGGAAGAGATTGGACAAAAATCTTACTCCTATGGATGAAGACAGTGGCGGGGGGTAAGGGCATGGGGTGGGGTGGGGAATCAGGTGGAGGGGAGCTATGGGGGGGGGGGGGGGAAAGTGGAACACCTGTAATAATCTGAACAATAAAGATTTATAAGAAATAAATAAATAAATAAATAAATAAATAAATAAAAATTAAAAATTAAAAAAAAGAGAAAGAGTACGAGAGAGAGAGAGAGAGAGAGAGAGAGAGAGAGAGAGAGAGAGAGAGAAAGACAGGCTGCAGCCTTTTATAGCCTAACCTCAGAAGTGACATACTATCACTTCCTCCACGTACTAGTGAGCACACAGACCAGCTCTGGTACAGTGTAGAGGGGACTGTACAAAGGAGTGAGTACCAGGGGATATAGGTAGCATTGGGGAATACTTTAGTGGCTGACTACCACAAATGCTTTTAAATTGGGTTCATCTTTCAAGTGGCAGTATTTTACCATTCCCTGTGGTCTTTGCCAAAACCCCAGCTCCCATCCTTTTCAAACTTTTCCTTTACCTGCCTGCCTCTAAAGGCTTTGGGTTTGTGACCTCTAGTCTAACCATATTATGTACAGTTTTCTCTGTATTACTAGTATATATAGTTCACACCTTGATCACATTAGAACTAGACAATTATATGTATTCCATTCTTAGTGCAGTCTTTCAAAAGTGATATTTTTTTTTAAATATTGAGCATTTGATTAGTGTGACAAAAAATTTTTAAAAAAATGAGAGAGCAGGAAACCAGCTAGTCAGTAGCAAAACCAAAATGTTCCAGCCACTACCCCGTGCCCTATTTTTTAGCACATGTGGCCTGTCTTCAGCTGCTTTAAGAGGACAAAGAGATGTTCTTGATCACTACAAAGGGCAGTACCAGAACCAACGGTGCAGTACCAGTTTTTAGCTCAATATCATGACAGTCTAGCAACTAGAGACTCCATGCCAATGGAATGGAGTCCCCCATTGGAAGCTTTCAAACCAAACTTTGATGGTCAACATTCAGGAATTTCTAGGCCCTTAAAGAGATCAAGCCAGACAACACTAAGAAATTTTCTTCCAAACCTGAGTTACTAGAACTACTCTTCTGGCTTTTCCTTAATTGTTACCTCTTATCCTCCATGGGAATTCCAAACTGAAATGTGGAAGAGGGAGGGAAGGTTGGCTGGGGAATGCCAGGAACACGATTTCTGTCCTGACCCTGGGCTCATCTCTCTTTGACACAGAAAAGTGCTTCCCCCTGCTTCTGACCTCTCAGGAGTCCCTCTCTTTCTCTTCTCTTTCCATTGTCAGCTGCAGCCCTTAATTTCCTGCGAAATGTGTCATGGGTCCCACCTATTTTATGAGGCTCATGTGTCTGCTCCATAATTGAGCATTCACAGAATTTGGATAAGTCTTCAACTAGCAGGTTTCAAGTCAAGTCACCATGTATTTGGGGGCTGTTCTTAGGGCTAGCATTTTCCTGGACACTAAAGAAGATAAAGTGAGTCAACGTGATGACTGCCACCTCAAAGAATTTGTCATCTGTCTATAAGTTTTACTACCCAGCCTCACCCCAGTTACAATATTGATTGAAACTGAGAAGATCAAAAAGCATCTTCCTCACTCTTCAGACTTCATACTCTTCAGAAATAACCTGTGGGTGACCGCTGAAATTTGCACAAAATAAGCACAAAGTTACCAACTACATAAATCACAGAATTTAGCCCATATTTGAGAGGCACTTTGCAGTTGCATGGTGATTTTTCATTTGTACTTCTCAAGTTATTTCCTTCAAAGGCACACTTAGTTGTCTGCTTCACAAAGAGAAACCAATATGACACAATTTTAAAGTTATATTTAATCACTTTCATGGTGTACTCTAGTTGGTAAAAAGAAGAAAAAAGGGTTAGGGAAAGGCCAGGATCCATTTTCTGCAATGGATAGAAAAAGACATGTTACCCAGACTTTGCTTTCTGCTATTTACAGCATGAAATTCACTCACATTGTCCCAAATTCCTTTTATTTCATTATCAATGTCTAATTTTTACCAGCATTTTCTCTCGCCATTTTTTCTTCTGTTGCCATGTGCAATGCATAATAACAGTTCCTGGATTCCAAAAATATAGGAAACCTCAGAAGAATATTAACTGGGGAAAATTAATCTCTGTATCTCTAGTTACAAAGATTCATTTGCACATGAAATTCTTAATTCCCAGTGGTGAGAAATTTGCATCTTTCATTAATCTAATGCAGTAGCAACTGCTATACCACATCATTCATTCTGTTGGCATCAGTGACTAATCTTTCCCAAAATTGTTTTGAACTTATGTTCCCATGATTTCATTTTGGTTGAAAAATGTCAGGACCTCGTGTCTTCTTATATTTATACTAGAGGCACAGTGTACGAAATTCATGCATGTGGGGGGGTCCCCTCACCCCAGCCTGCACCCTCTCCAATCCAGGACCCCTCAGGGAATGTCTAACAGCCAGTTTAGGCCCGATCCCAAGAATCGGGCCTAAACTGGCAGTCGGACATCCTTCTCACAATCTGGGACCACTGGCTCCTAACTGCTCACCTGCCTGTCTGCCTGATCGTCCCTAACTGCCCGCCCTGCCAACCTGGTCACCCCAACTGCTCCCCCCACTGGCCTGGTCACCCCTACTGCTCCCCCCACTGGCCTGGTCTCCCCCAACTGAGCACTCCCCCCCACCCCCTGCTGGCCTGGTCACCCCTAACTGCCCACCCTGCCAGCCTGATCGCCCCAACTGCTCCCCCTGCTGGCCTGGTCTCCCCCAACTGCACCCCCCACACACACCAGCCTGGTCACCCCTAACTGCTCTCCCACCAGTCTGGTCACTCCTTACTGCCCACCCTGTCAGCCTGGTCGCCCCTAACTGTCCCCCCACCAGCCTGGTCACCCCAACTTCCCCCCTGCCAGCCTGGTCGCCCCCAACTGCCCCCCCCCACTATCCTGTTCACCTTAAACTGCCCCCCCTGCTGGCCTGGTCGCACCACACAGCCTGCTGTTCTGTCGTTACTGTTACTGTGATGGTTTCCCAGGCAATTTGCATATTCCTCTATTATTAGTGTAGACTAGAGGCCCGGTGCACAAAATTCATGCACTCAGGGCTGGGGGAAGGTCTCTCAGCCTGGATTGCAAGAAGACTCAGGCCAGGCCGAGGGACCCCACCAGTGCACAATCAAGGCCAGGGAAGGACGCGGGAGGTTGGCCAGCCGGTGAGGGACCTCGGGAGGGATCCAGGTCATGCTTGGCCTGTCTTGCTCAGTACCAATCAACTGGACCCCAGCAGCAAGCTAACATACCAGTCAGAGTGTCTGCCCCCTGGTGGTCAGTGCACATCATAACGAGCAATTGAGCAGCCTTAGCATATCATTAGCATATTACACTTTGATTGGTTGAATGGACGACCAGACAACTGGACACTTAGCATATTAGGTTTTTATTATATAAGATTAGTTATCTGTTACAGCAAAACTATTTCATCCCCCCAGATTTAGTGGTTTAAAACAGCAATTCTGTTGGGCAGTATTTCTGGTCATGGCTGGGCTCACTCATACATCTGTGATCAGCTACTGAGTTATCTGGGGGTTTACTGGCCTAAGGGGGCCTTAGTTGGGCTGACCCTTCTCTGTTCCATGTGGTCTCTCAGTCCGGTAAATCGGACTGGTTCATGTAGTGGTGGTGGGTTCCTAAGAGTAATAAGGAACACCTGATTGAGGCTTAGACTTAAACTCCCACAGAGTAATGTCCACAGCATCCTGCTGGTCAAAGCAAATAACAAGGAGAGCCCAAATGCAAGGAGTGGAGAAAGAGGCTCCATCTCCTAATGTGAGGAGCTGCAAGCATTGTGGCCAGTATTGCAATCCACCACCCCAGTCATTTGTAGCTTATTTGCTTTTAGTCTTTGCAATATTCTGTTGGTTCTATGAGCCAATGTGTTAGTGTCTGATTAACATTTTATTCCTCCCTGTGGTTTCCTTCACTTCTAGAGTCTAAGAAGGAAAGGGAAGGAAAATAACATTGTTAGCACCTAATACCATCAGGCACTGACTAGGCATTTTCAATTGGTTCATTTGATGCCCACATAGCCACTTTGCAGATAAGAAAATTGAGACTCAGAAGAAAATGTAAATAATGTTTTCATGTAGCTCAGTCCAAATGCCAGAGTTGGTGTTTGAAATTGCATTTAGATATAATTCCAAAGCTCTTTATGTTTGACCATGCTCCTCAGCATGTTTTCTTTCATGTAAGTCTCATCACTAATCATTGAATGAGTGAAACTTGGTTTAAATCAGCTGTAAGTTTACTATTAGTCAAATGATTTAACTTCTTTTTCAGTTAACATGGCAAATCTGCTCAAGGCATGCCTCTGTTATTATATTTACTCTACAAATATTCTCTCCCTATCCCTTCAAGTGTCATTAAGGTAATGCACCAGCAATTCTCATTACTTTTTGAAAGCAACAAGACATTGCCATCTCTGGCCAGTTTAGTCTAAATGGTTTACACATTGGCATTTCCTGGCAGTATTACTGATAAGCTAACAAGAATTGAAAATTGATTTTAAAATTTCAGGTTTATTTCAAATTCTCCAAAAGATTTGATTGGTAAATAATGCAGATTTGTGATTCTTCAGTTTGTCAGACATTGAAAACCATGACTGCTTTGATTGAGGTCATATGTCTCTCGATATGATTCAAAGAAGACATATCTTATCCTTTTGGAGATAAGATCAAATAGTTTTTTTAAGTCTCTTTGTCGTTGATTCAGAATGTTTCTCCCTAAGGTGAAGTACTGTCTGTCTTGGTCTTGAAGGGCAAGAGCAATCCATCGATCTCTTCTAATTTGACCTAGCTCAGTTATTTTGCTGTGCAAGGTGGATGTCTGACATGTTGCTGTCAGACCCAGATCAATGTCTGTGTCAGTTATCCGCATGTGGTTGGTCCCTGCTTTGCTATAACTGCCTGTCTTTGCTAGGATTACCAGAACATTTGTTCTAATAACAGCAGTCATGCTAGACTATGAATTTACTTTGTGTTGATTACAAACATTTAGAGATTTACTAGAGCAGTGGTCAGCAAACTCATTAGTCAACAGAGCCAAATATCAACAGTACAATGATTGAAATTTCTTTTGAGAGCCAATTTTTTTCAATTTTTTTAATTAAGGTATTATATGTGTACATATCTTACCATTGCCCCTCCACCCCACTCCCATACATGCCCTCACCCCCCAATGTTTTGCATCCGTTGGTTATGCTTATATGCATGCATATAAGTCCTTCGGTTGATCTCTTATTTCCCCCACCTCTCCCTAACCTTCCTGCTGTAATTTGACAGTCTGTTTGATGCTTTACTGCCTCTGTATCTATCTTTTTGTTCATCAGTTTATAATGTGTTTTTTATTATCCACAAATGAGTGAGATCATGTGGTATTTTTCTTTCATTGACTGGCTGATTTCACTTAGCATAATGTTCTCCAATTCCATCCAGGTTGCTACAAAGGGTAAGAATTCCTTCTTTTTTATGGCAGCATAGTATTCCATTGTGTAGATGTACCATAGTTTTCTGATCCAATCATCTGCTGATGGAGAGAGCCAAATTTTTTTAACTTAAACTTCTTCTAACGCCTCTTCTTCAAAATAGACTCGCCCAGGCCGTGGTATTTTGTGGAAGAGCCACATTCAAGAGGCCAAAGAGCCACATGTGGCTTGCGAGCCGTGGTTTGCCGACCACTGTACTAGAGGAACTACAAGTCTACAAAAGTCATTTTGTGTTTTTACAAAGCTGGGATTTTTATGTCTTTTTTTGTTCTGTTGGAAAGACTTGGTGCCTTGAATATGGTGAGTCCTCAAGGAATTTTTTACGAAAATTGAATTCATTCAATACAGTGGTGAGAAAAGGTCTTGAAATAAAATGGAACTTGTTTCAAATTCTCATTCCCCCACTAGGTTGAGTGAGATGAGGCAAGTGACTGGTCCTCACTGCACTCTCTCTCTCTCTCTCTCTCTCTCTCTCTCTCTCTCTCTCTCTCTCTCTCTCTCTCTTTCTATCTGTCTATCTATCTATCTATGGTTAAAGTAGTATGATAGACAGCATGAATAAAATCTTTGTACAATACCCAGGACAATACCTATTAATGAGAATAGATACTCAATAAATTGAATGGATTGCTATTATTTATTAATTCATTAATGCTAATTTCTGCCTTAATTTTCATGAGTTAAAGGGCTAGCCTTGATTAATTAGCATGTTTTCATCTTCCCTTCTTTCAGTAATTGATGGCAGCTCCTATCTATGGGAATCTCAGAGGGAAGGAAGGGGTGGGTGGGTGAGTGGGAAGAGATCAACCAAAGAACTTATATGCACATATGCATAACTCATGGGCATAGACAGTAGGGTGGTGAAGGCTTGGGGGTAGGGGGACTACAAGAGGTCAATGGGAGAAAAAAGGGGACATACGTAATACTTTCAACAATAAATATTTATTTTAAATAAATAAATAATAGTTATATTTATGCAAACATGTTCCCTTTAATCATTAGACTGAGTTTTAGGCATCTTCTTGTTGAATAATTTATACACTGAGTGGCCAGATTATTATGATTTCTGAATGCATAATAATCTGGCCACTCAGCGTGTGTATGTGTGTGTATGTGTGTGTGTGGATGGATGGATAGATAGATATAGATATAGATATAGATATTAGAGGCCTGGTGCATGAATTCATGCATGGGTAGGGTCCGGCGAGCCTGGCCAGGGGAAGGGGACATGGGTGGTTGGCCGGCCTGCCTGCTGGCTGAACTCCTGGTTGAGGGACAATTTGCATATTAGCCTTTTATTATATAGGATATACACTGAGTGGCCAGATTATTATGTGTTCAGAGATCATAATAATCTGGCCACTCAGTGTATAATCACAAAAAGAATGAGGGTATCAGGGATCATTGCCTTTATTAAAGATGACAAATAGTTCATTTGTTCTGGAGAAGAGGCATTGGTTCACTAGTTGACAGCACAATGCATGAAACATAATAGTTGCTGAGAAAATATTCATTGTGAATGAATAATGAACAGCTAATGAACAAATAAATGATTTATTGTTTAGTTATTCAGAGGTCAATTCATTAAACCTTAGTGATAACAATTGCTTTGGGATTGTGAAAAGCTCACAGACAATAAAATGTATCACTGAAACATAAAGTATGATATTATTAAAAGTGTGTTGCTTGAATCACAGATTGCTGAGATATTTAATAAAGTGTGTATTTGAGTGATTTTTAAAAGACATTTTTATTGATTTTTTAAAGAGAGAGGAAGGGAGAGGGAGAGAGATAGAAACATCAGCCCCCTACTGGGGATTGGCCCACAATACCAGTATGTGCCCTGACCAGAAATCAAACCAATGACCTCTTGGTGCATGGGACTATGCTCAACCAACTGAGCACACAACTGAGTGATTTTTTTAAAAAGAAACTGAAATTCCTGCATTGCAGTAATTTTAAAAGAGCACATGAAAACATATTTCACTGTTCCCATTTGAATAAAGGTAGACAATATAGTAACATATGAAATTAAAAAGAAGAAAGAAAAGCTCTGGTTGGGTTGCTCAGTTGGTTGGAATGTCATCCCATATACCAAAAGGTCACAGGTTCAATTCCCAGTCAGGGTTCATACCCAGATTTTGGGTTCCATCCCCTGTCAGGGTGTGTGTGGGAGGCAACCGATCTATGTTTCTCTCTCACATCGATATTCCTCTCTCTCTCTCTCTCTCTCTCTCTCTCTCTCTCTCTCTCTCTCTCCTTTTCTCTCTCTAAAAAAAATGGAAGAAGAAAGAAAAAAGGTTTTATCCTTTTTCCTTTTTATCTTATGGGCAGGTCCTAAGCTATTATTAAAATGTAATCAGCAATTTTAGCACAATGTTAATTATTTTTGAAAACTCTCTAGTGCTTCATATCATCACTCAAAACAGAAAGACTCCTTTTAATTAAGTGTCATGAACTATATTCCATGAAATTTTGCCAGCATTTCTGCTAACCAGTAAGTTTATTTGAAAACCCTTAATAAAGAACTTTAGAGAGCTTTGTATTATAATTAACATAATTTAAGATGCTGATAATGCATGAATTACCTACTCAATCATGTAAGTGGGATCTTTGGCCTTAAAGAGAAAGTGCAGAAGTGTGTTATTGGTAAGATCCTCATTTTGAGCATTAGTATTTCTAATTAGCAAGCCTGAGAATGGACACAATAAAAATCAAATTTGCCAGATCAAGAGTGCTGGTTAGTGCATTTGATAAACATGGTTAGATTACTATTTTGACTGAATCCAGTGGTAACCAGGTTTTTCTGTGGTTGGCAGGCCTGTTAGTCACTTCATACCTAGCTAGGTTTTCAGGTAGACTGTCATGTATCATAATGCTTGTGTTCAAGTAACCCTTATTTTACTTAATAATGACCCCAAAGCTCAAGAGGAATGATGCTGGCAATTTGGATATGCTGAGGAGAAGTGGTAAAGTGTGTGTATACATGTATGTGGAAAACATAGTATATATAGGTTTTAGTACTATCCAAGGTTTCACACATTCACTGGAGTCTTGGAATATATCCCCTCAGATGAGGTGGGGGGGACTATTGTTCTTTAGGACTCTTAGTTAAATAGATTGCAACCTGTGTGCATTTCTGTGTACCATCTGGTAGGAAAACTTGTGAAAAGAGAGCAATAAGAAAGCTCAGGACAGCCTGGCCAGTGTCAGTCAATGGTTGAGTGTTGAGCTATGAACCAGGAGGTCACAATTTGACTCTAGGTCAGGGCACATGCCCAGGTTGTGGGCTCTGTCCCAGTAGAGGGTGTGCAGGAGGCAGCCAATCAATGATTCTCTCTCATCATTGATGTTTCTCTCTCTCTCTCCCTCTCCCTTCCTCTCTGAAATCAATAAAAAATATTTTTAAATAAACTTTAGGAAAAAGAAAGATATTTTATCCTTCATGTCAAAGAGCAATGGGTGATTTTTTTAAAACATCTGAGATAAATTTGATAATGAGATAGGATTGATGAAGTTGGAGGAGGAGGAGGAGGAGGAGGAGGAGGAGGAGGAGGAGGAGGAGGAGGAGGAGGAGGAGGAGGAGAAATACTGAAGAGAAGTAAAAACTCAGAAAATGCACCAGGCAGGAAAGACTGTGTGTGTGTTGCCCTAGCCAGTTTGGCTCAATGGATAGAGCGTCGGCCCACAGACTGAAGAGTTGTGGGTTTTATTCTGGTCAAGGGCATGTACCTCGGTTGCAGGCTCAATCCCCTCAACCAATCGATGTATCTCTCTCAATAGTATGTGTGTATAGCTGACTTCTGGTTAATCAATTTTGAACATTATCTGTTTAATCCCAATTCTACTAAGTGAAGAGTTAGTAGAATTTTTTCACTCTCCCTTCTATAGACCCTCCCATCCTTGTAATCTACATTTTATAATTTTTCCATAAGTCAAACTTCAGTGTCTACATTGTGTGTTATATTGTACTGCAAATCTTTTTGCTTTTCCTGTAGTAAATAAAAGCCCTGCTTATTGCTGTTCTTGTCGCTTTCATAATTCTTCCCACCTCTTCCAAAAATATCTCAGTAAAATTTTCCACAAAGTCAATTGTATCAGGTCACCGATGGTTTCATTGTGATTGTTCTTGGAGAATCTGGCCTGAAAACCTCCACCCTCCTTTTGGCTAAGCTGACTGCCCTCCAAGCCTGCTGCACAGCCCTTATCTTTTGAATTTTTTATTTTCTTACTGGATTAAATTTCCAGTTTATGGGATCTCATGTTCTTGTCTTTTTTTATTTATTCTTATTTCAGAAAATAAAACTTCAATATTTTTCAGGCAAAAAATGATGCGATGACAGGGTGTGACCCTGACAGCTGTCAGTGTGCCTGGTCCCTGATTCACTCTGGTCCTGCTCGGACCGATTACTGTCTTCCTGGAGTACTGTGCTCACACAGGGCTTTTCCTTGACCATCATCCTGTGATTCCCGTGCCTACTCTTCCTCTGTCTTGGTGTACTTTCCCATTTTGATGAGGTACATCATCCAGTACATTCCTTACAAGAAGTGCAAGGAAAGCAAAATTTATTGAGACCTTACATGTCTGAAAATGGCACTTTTTTTTTTCCCATCCTCATGCTGCTTGACAGTTCGGCTTGGTATAGAATTCAGGCTGGAAATAATGTCCCTTCACATCTTTGAAAACATGGCACCCTGCGTGCTTGTTTTCAGGATTGTTGTTAAATCCAAAGCCATTCTGACTTTTCTGTATGAGCAGTGGGGCTGTTTGTTCGTTTGTTTCTCTTTGGAAGTTGTAACGTTCACTCTTTGTCCCCAGTGTTCTGAATTTTCATAATGATATTTCTTGGCATGGGTGTATTTTTATCTATCACAGTGGATACTCAAGGGGTCATTTCAAATTGGTAGTTCATGACCTTCTGTTCTGGAATATGTTATTGCTTTTTTTTTTTTTAATGATCTCTTCTCTTCTTTTTCTCTGTTGTCTCTTACACAAAGCCATTATTTGGAGGTAGGACTTGTGGATTGGGACTTAGATTTTCTTATCTTTTCTCTCCTATTTTCCATGTGAATCTACAATTATAAATTTAAATTTCTGATTACAGTTTACAAAATTGAAAGTATCTACCTTTTAGCTCTACTTTCTAGGAGTTTTGACCAACTTTATCAGCCAAACCTCTAATTGAGATTTTTATTTCTGCTCTCATTTCTAAGGTACTTTATTGTTGCTGTTGTTTGCTAAGTGTCCTTCTGTTTTAGCTTCCTGCTTTTGTTTCATAGATATAGCATCTTGCCTTATTTCTGTGAAGATATTAATATGACAGTATTTTGAAGTTTTGTTTCCTTCATTTCTGTTTCCTTCCAGTTCGTTTTTATCTCTGTCTTTGTATGGGAAGATTTCTTTTTTAAAAAATAAATCTTTATTCAGATTATTACTATTGTTTCTCCTTTTTCCCCCCCCATAGCTCCCCTCCACCCGGTTCCCACCCCACCTTCTGCCCTTACCTCCCCCCCCCCTGCACTGTCCTCATCCATAGGTGTACGATTTTTGTCCAGTCTCTTCCTGCAGCCCCCATACCCCTTTCCCCCTGAGAATTATCAGTCCACTCCCTTTCTATGCCCCTGATTCTATTATAGTCCCCAGTTTATTCTGTTCCTCAGGTTTTTAACTCACTTGATTTTTAGATTCACTTGTTGATAGATATGTATTTGTTGTTCACAATTTTTATCTTTACTTTTTTCTTCTTCTTCCTCTTCTTAAAGAATACCTTTCAGCATTTCATATAATACTGGTTTGGTGGTGATGAACTCCTTTAGCTTTTTCTTATCTGTGAAACTCTTTATCTGACCTTCAATTCTGAATAACTTTGCTGGGTAGAGTAATCTTGGTTGTAGGTTCTTGCTATTCATCACTTTGAAAATTTCTTGCCACTCCCTTCAGGCCTGCATAGTTTCTGTTGAGAAATCAGCTGACAATTGTATGGGTGCTTCTTTGTAGGTAATTAACTGCTTTTCTCTTGCTGCTTTTAATATTCTCTCTTTGTCTTTTGCTCTTGGCATTTTAATTATGATGTGTCTTGGTGTGGTCCTCTTTGGATTCCTTTTGTTTGGGATTCTGTGCTCTTCCTGGACTTGTAAGTCTTTTTCTTTCACCAGGTGGGGGAAGTTTTCAGTTATTATTTCTTCAAATAGGTTTTCAGTATCTTGCTCTCTCTCTTCTGGCACCCCCTTAATTCAGATGTTGGTACACTTGAAGTTGTCCCAGAGGGTTCTTACACTATCTTCAACTTTTTGGATTCTTTTTTCTTTTTGATTTTTCGGTTGAGTGTTTTTTGCTTCTTTGTATTTCAATTCTTTCACTTGATTCTTGTGTTCCTCTAGTCTGTTGTTGGGTCTCTGTATAATATTTTTTATTTCAGTCAGTGTATGTTTAATTTCTAGTTGGTCCTTTTTCATATCTTCGAGGGTCTCGTTATATTTATTGGCCTTTTCTAGGATACTCTTGAAAAGCCTTATAACCATGGTTTTGAATTCTATATCCAGTCATTTGTTTTCCTCCATTTCTTTCGTTTGTGATCCGTTTCTTTTCTTTTTTTTTTTTTTTTTTGTTATTCAAATTGTTTTATTTATTTATTTTTTTTAAAAAAATCTTTATTGTTCAGATTATTACAGGTGTTCCTCTTTTATTTTTCCCCATTGCTCCCCTCCACCTGATTCCCCACCCCACCCCATGCCCTTACCCCCCGCCACTGTCTTCATCCATAGGAGTAAGATTTTTGTCCAATCTCTTCCCGCACCCCTCACACTTGCTTCCCCTGAGAATCGTCAGTCCACTCCCTTTCTATGTCCCTGATTCTATTATATTCACCAGTCCATTCTGTTCTTCAGATTTTTCATTCACTTGATTTTTAGATTCACTTGTTGGTAGGTATGTATTTGATGTCATTTTGTTGTTCATAATTTTTGTCTTTATCTTTTTCTTCTTCTTCCTCTTCTTAAAGGATACCCTACAGCATTTCGTGTAATCCTGGTTTGGTGGTGATGAACTCCTTTAGCTTTCTCTTGTCTGTGAAGCTCTTTATCTGACCTTCAACTCTGAATGATAGCTTTGCTGGGTAGAGTAATCTTGGTTGTAGGTTCTTGCTGTTCATCACTTTGAATATTTCTTGCCACTCTCTTCTGGCCTGCATAGTTACTGTTGAGAAATCAGCTGACAGTCGTATGGGTACTCCCTTGTAGGTAATTAACTGTTTTTCCCTTGCTGCTTTTAATATTCTCTCTTTGTCTTTTGCCCTTGGCATTTTAATTATGATGTGTCTTGGTGTGGTCCTCTTTGGATTCCTCTTGTATGGGGTTCTGTGCGCCTCCTGAACTTGTAAGTCTATTTCTTTCACCAGGTAGGGAAAGTTTTCTGTCATTATTTCTTCTAATAGGTTTTCAATATTTTGCTCTCTCCCTTCTTCTGGCACCCCAAAAATTCGGATGTTGGTTCGCTTGAAGTTGTCCCAGAGGCTCCTTACACTATCTTCATATTTTTGGATTCTTTTTTCTTTTTGTTTTTCTGGTTGGATGTTTTTTGTTTCCACATATTTCAGATCTTTGGTTTGATTCTTGGGGTACGTTGATCTACAGTTGAGTTTCTGTATATTTATTTTAGACAGTGTATGCTTCATTTCTGACTGGTCCTTTTCCATTTTTTTGGCATTCTCATTAAGGTCCTTGAAGGTCTCACTAAGCTCCTCAGAAGTGTTATCAAGTTTCTCAGTGGTTTTTAGAAGATTCTTGAGTAACCTTATACATGTGGTTCTGAACTCTATGTCATCCAGTAGTTTGCTTTCCTCCATTTCTTTCATTCGTGACATGTTTCTTTGTTTCTGCATTTTGGCTGCTTCCCTGTGTTGATGGAGTGGCTTTGTGTGGTAGGTGACCTATAGGGGGCAGTAGCTCAGCCTCCCCAATCTCCTGATGTGGACGCTCTTGGTACACCCCTTTGTGGGCTGAGTGCAAAGTCTTGGTGCAGTTAAGCCTTAATTGCTGTTGGTACCTGGGAGGAATTGACCTCCAGGCCAATTAGCTGTGAGCACTCCCTGTGTCTATAATGGAAGAACTGCTGCACTGAAGACACACTTATGGGGCAGGACTTGTT
Organism: Corynorhinus townsendii; assembly: GCA_026230045.1. Taxonomy (NCBI): domain Eukaryota; kingdom Metazoa; phylum Chordata; class Mammalia; order Chiroptera; family Vespertilionidae; genus Corynorhinus; species Corynorhinus townsendii. Next base: position 66,314,926 of record JAPDVU010000004.1, on the reverse strand, counting down.
TCAGTGAGGCTTTGGTGCTCACTGAGTCTGCCTCTTGAATGTGTCACTTATGGATGTGAGGAGTTGAAATCTGGTGTCTCACACTGACCACTAGGTACGCTGGCTTCTGGATCTCCAATGGGGTGCAGGTCAGCTACTGTCTGAGGCCACTCAGCAGGAGCTACAGTGAGAGCTACAGTTTTCTCCTCTTTGCTTGGGGTTTGGAGGTTTTGGAGCTGTCTGACCCGGGCTGCAAGTTTGCTAGGTTAAGCTGTGATAGGGCAGGCCTTTCTTATGCTAACTGAGCTGCTTGGAGCTTGGGTGGGTTTGTAGGGCGGGGCCTCAGGGTGTCACTAGGTTAGGGCGTGGCAAACAGCAATGGCTGCTAGTTAGCCGGCTCTGAGTCTCCAATGGCATCCGCGAGTCCCGTGCCCCAGTGCCTTAAACAATTATTCCTGGGCGCAGCTCTGCAAGCAAGCCACCCTCTCTGGCAGACAGTCCAGCTTCTCCCCGTAGGAGTTTGGGTCCCCCGCGTCTCCCCAAAGACTGGATTTCAGAGTAATCGGGGGCTTGACTCCGTTGGGGTTGAAAAAAGCAACGCACCCAGTCGCCCGCAGCCAGCCCAGATCACGCGCCTCCGTACCTCAGCTTTTCAGCGCTCATGCACATCTCAATGCTCTTTTCTCTTTCCTTCTAGTTGTAGAACTTCCACTCAGCCAGCTTTCCCGTGGTTCTGGGTGATAGACGTTTTGTCTTTTAGTTGCAGTTTAAATTGTTGTGGGAGGCAGCAGTTTAGGTGTTTACCTACGCCGCCATCTTGGATTCTCTCTCCTGTTGTAGTTAAGTCTTGATCGTTGTTGGTATCACTGGGAGGAATTGACCTCCAGGCCAGTTGCCTGTGAGAATCAGCTATGTCTACGCTGGGAGAAGTTCAGTGCTGGAGACAGCCTTATAGGATTAGACCTGCCAAATTGCAAAAGCTTCTGTGCTCAGCTTGGATGGGGTGGAGTCTCAGTGCGGAGCAGACAGTCTTGGCTTCCCCTCAGCCCTGCCCTTGCGCATGCACGTGCGCCTCTAGACCTCTGGCTTCCCCGCCTCCCGAGCCTCCACCCAAGAGTCCAGATTCCCCCCGAAAGAGCGTGGGTCCCCAGGGGCTCGCCTGGAACTGGGGTTCAATGCAGTCAGAACTGGGGTTCAGTGCAGTCAGGAGCTTCCGACTCTCTTCTGCTAGGGAAAGCCTATGGCAACCTCCGCAGTCTTTGTGCACACTGGCGGGCACTCGCCTCCAGATCCCTGCCCACTGTGGCTCCCCCCGGCTCTCCGAGTCTCCGAGTGCCTTTCTCTCTACCTGACAGTCCAGACTCCCCCTGTATGAGCCTGGATCCACGGGGTTTTGCCCGGAACTGGGGTTCAGTGCAGTTGGAACTGGGGTTCAGTGCAGTCGGGGGCTTCCTTCCCCCTCCCACCAGAGAAAGTCAGCCAGGCTCTCAGGCACCCTTCCTCTCTGCGCGCACAAAGACCCTTTGCCGTACCTCAACCTTTTGCCATACCTCCAGTTCTCCGTGAGCTTTTCTCTTTTCTTCTAGTTGTAAAATTTCCACTCAGCCAGCTTTCCTGTGGTTCTGGATGGTGTCCGTTCTGTCTTTGAGTTGTAGTTTTGAAATTGTTGTGCGAGGCAGCAATTTAGGTGCTTACCTATCCCGCCATCTTGGTTTCTCTTCTGTATGGGAAGATTTCTTTAGATATTTAGTAAACTTTGGATGTCTCCTCATAATGAAGTGTGGAAGATGACAAGGATGACTGGAATTTCCGAGCATATGGTTGGAGCCAATCAACTTTGACTTTACCAAGGGCTGATCTGGGTCAGCCATTTCTTAGAAAACTGGTGTCAGTGTATTTAGTTCTTTTGGGGGAGGAAGGAGGGCTGCTCAGATTCCACTGAGAGTTCTGATTCAAAGCCCTAACTGGAGGGTAAAGGTCCTGCTGCTATTGTTACACGGTGATGGGATGGCAGTAGGTTCTCCATGTTCATGCTGTATAAGGTCACTTAATGCACTGATTTCTGGTGTAATACCCATCCTCAACCCTTCTTCCAAAGACTTCCAGTCAGTGCCCTGCTGGCAACGGAGGGACACATATGCCCAAGGGTGTGGGGCAGATTGCACACGACCTTCCTTGTTATCCGCAGAGGTCCCTAGTGCTGCCAATTCCGGAGGCTTCTGAGTTTTCTGAAGTGTAAATTTTGTTGTTTCTCAGCTTTTCCCAGTGTTGGCATAGGGTTTTCTCTCTGTTATCAGCTAGTCAGTTACCTAACTTGTCCATCTGCTTTCCCACTTCCAAAATTATGCTGTCACTGCCTCCTCTCCTATTCTATCCTTTTTTGAGTTTGTCTTTTCTTAAAGTTTCTCATCACTATAGTTTTAGTGGGATTTTCAGAGGGATCAAAATTAGATGTGTGTGGTCAATCTGCCATCTTAACCCAGAAAAGATTTTCGTTCGTGTGTGTGTGTGTGTGTTGGATGACAATATTAAGTGCATTTCTTATTGTGGATGAAAATTAAAAATTTTGAAAACTGCTACTAGGCCATGCCAACAACAAAGCAGTCAAATCCATACAAGGCTAATGGTAGCTTGTCTTTACTCTGAAAGTCTTCCATGGAACTGAGGGAGTCTTAAAGGTGTATGGGACCTTTTTTTTTTTTTCCAGAATGTGGTATTCACAGAAAACTCTAGACCTAATTACTCTTTTTAGGAAGAAAAAAAAAGGTAAGCTGCACTTCCTCTGATAGTGTATTTGAATGTGCCTCTTTATTTATATTCAGCATACTGGGATTATTTATTCTGGTTCCCAAATTTTCTATTCTATGTTAAGAATATCATAACACCAAAAAGTGAAATAAACAGCAAGCACAGCTAAATTATGCAATCTCTATCAATCTGTAATCCTCAACTGTGCTAACATTTGCTATATAAATTGCCCCTACTTTGGTGAAAATACACAAACATAATACTATCAGATTGGAAATATTATGCTCATTACCTCTTCGAAGTGTTAACATTATCTCTCTAACTAGAATATTAGTTTAAAAACTCAAGAGGATATATTATTGTTGAATCTATATATGTTGCAGATATGAATACTTAAACTGTTTTTCAATAAAAAAATACTTTGCTTATCAAATTTTTTGAAATACTACAGCATTTGAATTCTACAGCCTAGAAAAAATTTAATGGGAATATGTTCAGAGTTTCATCAGAAATTTTTTATAATGTTATCTTTTGTTTATATGGGAATTCAATAAGATTATTTCCTAGTTCTTTAATATGAACTCACTTAAGTTATTACTTTAAATTTCATAAGATTCAGAATTGAGTAAATAATGGTCACGTGACTGAAATTTCACAATTTGTCCATACAGTACTAGCCATATAATGTACTGGGATAAAGGTGACATTTGGTAAAACACACGGGTGTGAATATTCACAAGTGACATACAAAGCTACATTATATCTCACTGTAATATATTTCCATTTCCATTAGTGTTACACTGCTTCTGAAGAGAAAAATATGTCTAGGTTGCCTTTTGTTATATTAATGTGGATGATTATAAACTTAGAGACCCAATAATTTAAAGTGGACCTACAGGTTGGCCCACTAAAATAAAATTCCAGAGTATGATTTTATTCAACCAACATTTCCTGAGTTCTACTGTGTAACTTATTCATTCTTTTTCTTGACATTCACATTGCCTCTTAAATATTTTCATGGGGCACTGGGTAGGAATTCTATCTTAAAATCCTATAAAAATTACACACGATGAAGGAAATTGGAATATTTTTCACTGTAGGATCTTAAAATATACCTAATCATGAAAAATCGTGTGTGCGCGCGCACACACACACACACACAAACACAGCCACAAGAGAACACCATAAGGCCAAAATCCAGCTTAGCTACTGAGTTATTCTTTGCCATCAATAAGATAGAGTAATCACTCTCACCCTGACTGGTCCCCTCAATAAATATTAGATGCCATCCTAGGTGCCTGAGAAACATCAGAGAACAAGATCCTGGTCTTTGTGGAGCTAACATTCTAATAGGGAAGATAAAGAATGAACACAAACAAGTACAGTGTTTGATGTATTAGAAGCTGACAAGTGCTATGAAAAAAAAAGGAGAACAGGGTATGGAGATTCAGATTGGTGGAGGGGGGTAGTAACCTTACATAGGGTAGTCCAGGTACTTCTCCGGGAAAACAGACGTGGAACAGAGACCTAAAGCTGCTAAGGAGCCTCAACGTTGTCTGGAGAGGAACATTCCCCAAAGGGAGCCCTACAGAGAGAGATCCTGGCTCCTTCAAGGCCTGGGGCAGAGAAGAGGGCCTGTAGGAAAAGAGCAAGCAGGAGAGCGATGGGAAATGGAGGCAGGCAGGGGTGGGCAGGGGTCAGACATCAGGGCCCGTAGGCTTAGTAAAGACTTGGGCTTTTACCCTGGAAGAAATGGAGCACCATTAGAGACTTGTAAGCAGAGAGACATGATCTCAACTTCAAAAGAATTGGTCTGCCCTTCATAACCCTGTGTCTTTTGCTGGCCCTTTAACCTTCCTGAGCTGCAGTTTCTTCGACTGTAAAATGAGCATAATATTTCCAATCTGGTAGTATTATATTTTAAATTACAGTCCATATTTGTGAACCAGCTCCTAGGCAAGGACTGAATAAATTACAGCTGTCATTAATAAAAAGGGGCCCATGCCTCCATGCCACAAGGTGCTCAAGTCAGAGACCCTGAAATCACGCACCTGTAAACACAAAGCCGAGAAACGGGCCATCACGACCTCTCAGCTGACAAATTCTTCAGAAAAGACACTGGTCCCTTGACTTCCAGGAGATGATTCAGCAAGTGAACAAGGACACAGTGAAGGATCGTCTACCCAACTGCAGAGTTTATGTATTTTTAAAATCCTAAATCCAGACATTACTGAAGTCACAGGAGCTGCTGTCTTGGTGCCAAGAGAAATGCTTTATCATTAATGTAGCAAATGAGCATTGAGTGTCTTCTTTGCACCACACTGTGTTCTAGGGGCAGATGGTGCAGGAAGAGAAGATAGACTGTAGATAGATCCAAGGATGAGAAGACGTGGCCCCTGCCCTCACAAAGCTTTCTGTCTAGCAAGGAAGGGTACTTGTAAACACTCAAATAGAATACTGTATAATAAGGACCATTAGAGAGATGTGTCCACGGTATAGGAAGACAGGGCTGGGTCTGTCTTGGGGATCAGGCTGGTTTTCATGGAGGTGATGGGTTCCTGAAAGGCTTGTGACTGCAGAGCTGAAACAGGCTCTAAACTCTGTCATGCTGCCCTCCATGCCTCGTTCCCTTTGCTTTGGATAACTCAAAATAAAAGTAATTGCTAAACTACAAAATAAAATTCTTGTTTTCAAAATGGCACAAAAGTAATATGGGTACTGAAACTTAATTGGTTTGTTCTAATATTCTGATGGTTTCTCGTTTTTTGGTGCCCCTTGGTTTTGTTGGACCGTATGCATACTATAATCTGTTCACTGCAGATTCAGCACCCAGAGAGTGCCAGCCAAAAATAAGGAAAGGAAAGGAGAGAGTGAATGGAGGTGCATAGACAGTATCCCTTGGGAGTGTCTGAAGGTAATCATGCTTAACGAGCACTTCAAGAAACTGGTGTAGTTCGCTGGAGCTTGAGCATAGATGGAAAGGCAATAATAAGAGGAGCCTGAATGGGGGCTTCTGAGCTATCAGAATAAAGTTCCCTCACACAGCCACTAAGGATGTTCAACTTGCAGTGTGTGTTGACTTTGACAATTAAACATCAATTGATTCAGAGGAGAAGAGACTGGAAGGAAATCTGCCAAAATTTAATAGGATTTGGCTCAGAATGTTAGAAGTATGTGAATTTTTTCTCCATCTTTTTTTATTTCATTTAAAATTCAAATGTTCAAAGTTTTTGCAGAGAGCAAATATCCCGATTATCCCGATTATGAGAGAAAATAAAGTTATTTTAACAAAGTTAAAATAAAAAGTATTTGGGAAGAGAAAAGTGTAGAACAAAAGATATATTATTTGGAGTATTTTTCTGGACTCATTAGTGTCTTGAGGGCCCAAAATGTCTCTTGGTGAGATTACAGCATCTAGCACAGAACAGAAATTTTAAAAAGGCCTGAGCCAAGGACATAGCAAAATGAAATTGTGCTACTACATCAAGCCCCAAGCAGTTGTTCTAAACTCTAGCTGGATTAAAGGAATTGCCTTTGGACTAGCACATGACTAAACTGGAACCTCTAAATTTAGGATGGTATTTAAAGTGTTTAGAAATGATAGTGGGGGAAAGGTAATTGAAACACAACCAGCAGCAGAAGGAAGGAACCCTGAGGAAATAAATTGTAATTCACAACAGGATATAATTAATTAGCTGTCACCATTGTAAATAGTGGCCATTTTAATGTGTGCTCCCCATAGGATAATGAAATAGAATCATCACATGCTTCATTTAAAATCCTAATATAAAATTTTCCTGTGAACTTCTAGTCCTCACACTTTTACTAGAAGAAACATAATAATGGTTGCCTTTAAGTTCTAGAACTTATAAATACTTTTTTCTTTATTCTAATAGTTTTTATGCTTTTCAAATATTCTATCTTGAAAAGCATATATTATTTTTGTAATGGAAAAAAATCTTTAAATTTCTTAGAGAATTTTAAGAGAATTACAAATTATTTATAATCTCGTATACTAGTATAGCTGATTTCACTTTTACATATTCTCTTCTAGCTGGTTTTCTTTTCAAATATCATTGTACATAATTATAATGAATATTTAGTTTCATAGCTTAATTTTATTGAACATTTAAAAATAGTTTCATATTACATATGATCCATAATTACCTTTTTATAGCTATACTAGAGGCCCAGTACACGAAATTTATGCACAAGTAGGTTCCCCAGGCCTGGGTTCCAACCCTCAGTGTCCTAATGTGATTTGTCTTGAGGGCATTATGGGGATTGAGGGTATTTTTTAACCTTCCCCATTTGATTCTAATGTGTAGCCAAGGTTGAAAACTATTGTAATCATTTCATCAATAAATGTAAAAAAAAAAATCTAATCTGTAGAACAAGGTGACCAAGAGAAAGAACTAGAAACTACCTACCCTTTTTTCATAAATACCTACATCTAATGGGAACACAAAAATGGTCTTCGGACATAGCAGAAGTTTCCAGAATGTTTTATTACCTCCTCCCTCTTCATCATCTAAGGTCCAAGTGGTCCTTGTCAAACACCGTAAGACACATTTTCCAAAATGTGGGGGAACAAGGTTTTTGAAAGCAAATCTTGAACATTGCTAATTAATAGGAAACAGAAGAGTGTTGGGAGAGATAAAAGGTTGCATTTTATACTTGGTTTTCTACAGGCACGGATTTTGCACTGGGTTGGGCTCACCATCCCTAGAAGGGTTTCCCACAGGGATTTTGCCATTCATGACTCGGCTTTATGCAGGTCAGTGTTCCCGTGAACTTAGGTTCCCATAACCCACATCTCCCCAAATGCCAGGACAGAGAGCCAGATGCATGGTTGGGGAGCAGGGAGCCAGCGTTGGCTGAAAACTTAGCCCCACCCAGGTGCCTTAGAGTTCACAGAAGGTTTTAAGCCTCTAGGAATCATGAGGAAGACATTTAATGTGGTGTTAACCTCACTGGAAAGAAAATTGACATCTCAAGATACTTACAAAGCAGAAAGATGGCATTTTCTCCTTTTTTTTTTTTTTTGGCTTTAAAATAAGGAGAAAAAAATTCTAACTGAGCCCTGGCTTCAATAGAGGCCAGCAAAGATATATTTCTTATTCATTTACTCTCACTAAACCTACAAAGAAAATTTTTTAAAGACTGAGAGTTTGATTTGTGCTGTGAACAATCAAGTTTAGGTAGCATACTAAAATTCCACAATAAGATGCATTTGGATGTGATGCAGTTGGTGATTGACTCCCATCTTCTACCCAGTCCTGTATTTAAACAAGATGATAGATTAAATCTCTTGTTGGGACACAGGACAGGGTTGAGGGGGAGCAGCATTAAGCTGGGAGGAAACTCATCATCATCGGGGATGTTCCCAGTTCTATTTACGGTCAGTGCAAATGTAATTTCACTGTCTTTACTTTTGTGCTTATTGTGATAGTATAAACCTGCTGAAAACGTTTTGCACTAAAGTTTCATAATAAAAGAACCCTGTATTTGGCCCTGGATAAGTAGCTCAGTTGGTTAGAGCATCAGCCCAATACCACCAATGTTGTAGGTTTGATCCTGGGTCAGGGTACATACAAGAATCAACCAATGAATGCATAAATAAGCAGAACAACAAATCCATATCTATCTATATATCTATCTCTCTCTTCCTCTTTCTCTCTTTCTAAAAATATCAATATTTTTTGCCCTAGCTGGTTTGGCTCAGTGGATAGAGTGTCTGCCTGCAAACCAAGGTCCCAGGTCCAATTCTGGTCAAGGGCACATACCTTGGTTGCAAGCTCCTCCTGGGCCTGGGCCCTGGTTGGGGTTCAAGCAGGAGGCAACCAATCAATGTATTTCTCTCTTCCATTCTCTCTAAAAAAAATCAAAGGAAAAATATCTTCAGGTGAGAATTAACAAAAAAAATTAAAGTAACCAATTTTTTTAATTTTTCTAACATGCCCTGTATTTATACTGTTTCATTGTTTGGAACTGCATCATTGTGTTATGGTTGGTTGTATTATATTTTCAAGTGGGACCTGCCCTCCCTGTAACCTCTCTTGTTCTCCCCAGTTTTCTGAGGTATAAGATGGGACCATGTCAGAAGTGTTTCTCATGAGATTTCAGATGAGGGAGAGAGGTGACATGCCTCTGTTGTCAAGGGCAGTGTAGAATACTCTTCTGAATTCCTTACTGGGAATCCTGATAAAATGCATAATTCTATATTTCTTTTGGGTAGGTAACGTCTGGGCGTCTCCCAGGGCTCCATAATGGTGCCTGGTGACTTTGGCTCTGACAGCCACCTGGCCTGTACCTGAGCCTCCCACACCCCCAGTCTCCTCACAGTTCCAGGGTATGTGTATTTCCAAGTTTCCTTGGGGTGTAGTAGACTGGCTCAGCACATGGTCTTGGGAACCACATTGCTCCAAGTCTGACCCTTTCTCAATGTTGTGGGATCACTTCACCTGAGACCACGACAGCCAGGTGCTCACGGCCATGTGAAGGAAAATGAAATGCAGGAGAAGGAAATCTAGATGCTAACAAGAGGGGCAAGAAAGACAAATCTGGAAGGAGCTGGGAGTGAGACTCTGGGTCGGGCCGGGTTTAACAGTGCAGGTCCAGAGCCCAACTGCCTAGATTTAAATTCTGCTTCTGCCCCATGTGTCCTTGGGCAAGTTTCTTAGTTTTGTGTGCCTCACTTTCATAATCTGTAAAATAGGAGCTAATAATAATATGTCTTTCGTGGGGTTTTTAGCAATTAATCAAAGTCCTTGGCACATAATTAGATTTCCCTTAAAAGCACTTATTACTATTATCATCATAATTATTGTTCTTGAGTGAAGAGAAACCATAAAGAAAAGTGTTCCCAATTGTATCAGTTTCCTAAGGATGACATAACCAATTACCAAAAACTGGGTGGTTTGAAACATCAGAAATTTATGCACTCACAATTCAAGAAATCAGGGTGTCCAGAAGCAGAGTGTCTCCAGTCAGTTCCTTCTGGGATCTTGGTGGGAGAAGCCATCAGGTGCCTCCCTCAGCTTCTGGTGGTTGACAGCCAGGCTCAGTGTTCTTGGCTTGGAGACCTATCAGTCCCTCCTCTTCTTCCATATTCTCTGTGCTCCTGTGTCTTCTCCTCTTCTGTCTTACAAGGACACTTTCATTGGACTTAAGGCTCACTCTAATCTAGGATGATCTCATCTGACACCTTACCTTAATTATGTCAGCAAAGACCCTTATTCCTAATAAGGTCATATTCTAGTATCCCAAGTAGACAGGAACTTTGAGGCAACATTATTCAACCTACTTCACCAACTAAGAGGAAGAAATCATGAAGAGTTCCTGGAAGAACGTCATCTAACTTTGGGCATGGTGTTGTAAGCTAAAAGGGTTGTGTTGTATGGGTGGTTGATTAAGCAAAATGGCTAGCTACCATCAAGATCATCACTGAGTCAGAACCTACTGACAGAGTTCATCAGTGTACTCTTGTTCAAATGGTGGCAACCCTGTCTGGAGAGAAGTGGAATGTACCCAAGCAGGCATACGCCGCTGCGCTCTTCCCCCGGCCCTCTCCTGACATGTTGCATGCCACTATCGAATCCTGAATGCATCTAACACTACATAATGCAAGGGCAAGGGCTTTGGAGCCTCAAAAAACAGGCTTTTAATAACATGCTCTGCAGCCCTGGCTGGTGGCTCTGTTGATTAGAGCATCATCCAGATACACCAAGGTTGTGGGTTTGATCTCCAGTCAGGGCACATACAAGAATCAACCAACGAATGCATTAAATAAGTGAAATAACAAATCTCTCTCTCTCTCTCTCTTTCTCTCTCTCTCTCTGTCTCCCTCTCTCCCTCCCTCCCCTCTTTCTCTCTCTAAAATCAATCAATAAATTTTAAAAATTAATAACATACTCTGCAACTTATTAACTACACTTACCATCTTTGTGGCTTCAAGTAAGGTACTTACCTTCTCTGAGCCTGTTTTGGCATCTAAAAACCAGGCATAGTATCACTAACTTAAAGAGTTCCTGGAAGAAAACTAATGCTTTCAGAAGCTTCACCTAAGTGCCTGGCATAAATTTCAGTGAGTGGCTGCTATTATTATTATCAGCAGCAGCAGCAGCACTATCAGGCCAGAGGGACTATGAAGAAGAGCTGGGAAGACCCATCTCTTCCAACACCACCACCTCCACCTCCACTCTCAGCACACAATAAACTGAGTAAACACACAGTAAATCGTTGAATTAAATGACACATCAACTGCCTTTCATTAAGCACTGCTTCAATGAATGGACCTCCAAAAGTCAGGACTTTTCACCCAACCTGGACAGCCCATGGCAAAGGACCTTTCATGACTTAGCACACGACCACTCGGCAGAGCAAAGGCAACAGAGAACAGTGTTAGTCCTTTAGTGTATGTCAGCATTTAAAGAGGCTTAGTCGTATATTTGGAGGCTATATAACTCATCTCTCATGTATGATTTTTTATTACTTTATTACCAAAGTAATATATGTTTATTGTAGACATTTTAGAAATATAGTCAAGCAAAATAATAAAATTGCTTAATCCCAATAGCTATATAGATTTTTTCTTTAATAATATATTGTGACCTAAAACTTATATGTCCATGTTGACCAATGTCACCCCAATAAGTTTAATAAATAAATAAATAATTTTGCCCTAGCTGGTTTGGGTCAGTGGATAGAGAGTTAGCCTGCGGACTGAAGGGTCCCAGGTTCAATTCAGTCAAGGGCACATGCCCAGACTATGGGCTTGATCCCCAGTCAGGGGCATGCAGGAGGCAGCCAATCAATGATGCTCTCTGATCATTGATGTTTCTATCTCTTTCTCCCTCTCCCTTCCTCTCTAAAATCAATTAAAAAATTGTTTTAAAAATTTTAAATAGTAATAATATATTGTGATATTTTTTCAATCATTAGTCTTCAACACCGATTTTTAATTTTCTATTTATTTTTTAGCAATTTTTTAAAATCTTTATTGTTGAAAGTATTACATATATCCCATTAACCCTCTCCAGCCTGCCCCCACCCCCTGCCCCAGGTCCTCACCACCCCACTGTCTGCGTCCACGAGTTATAAGTACATGCATTTAAGGTCTTTGGTTGACTGCCTCCCATCTATCCTCCCTCCCCTGCCTTCCCTCTGAGATTCCACTCTGTTTCATGCTTCCATGTCTCTGGATCCACTCTTCAGTTTATTTTGTTAATTAGAGTCCACATATTCAACATCATATTTACAGCTTCCTAATATTCTATTATATAAATGTACCAATATTTATTTCACTCACCTCCCATTCCAAAAATTGTAATTTCTTTTCAATATATTGTTGCTGAAAATAAAGCTGCAATGATAGGAGTTTCTTATTAATTTTATAAATCCTTACTAATTTGGTTTATTGTAAACCTACCGCCTTTTACAACCTTTGCTATTAACCTAAAAGTTAATTTGTTTCAGAAAGAAAATAAAGTTAATTTGCTCAGTTTATGAGGAACTGATTTTATTACCAACCTGAAAATCTTTCCGAATTGGTTGTGTTATCTTAAGCAAGCTGTCTCCTGAGCTGCCTGTGTCCAGGAACTGATAAGTAATCAGGGTTCTTGGGTCTGAGGGCTTACTTGCCTATTCAGGGTGTGGGCTAACAGGGTCATTGTCATGGGTTTCAAACTCTATAGATAGAGATCAATTAGTTAAGTATCCATACATTGTTTCCCTAACTCCAAACAACTGTTTTCTAAATGCTGGCTGTTTCAAAGAACTGGGCAAAGAGCAGGGGTGGGTCAACACAAATCCATCACCACTGAAGAAAAGACAGCACGTCAACATCTGTATCTTCCCTGTGGAGAACAGCGTAGGAAGGTGTTCAAGTCAAATGACATAAAATTGGTGAGGTTGTAGAGAAAGGAGAAGAAATCACATTGAGAAAAACAATTGGCTGACCTTATACCTAATTTGTAAGGTTAGTCTGTGAGTTCCCCCCTATTGCTCTGGGAGACAAGTTCCGTACCATGTTTTAATTGATGCTGGTAGCATTTAACTGGGAATTTTCTCTTGCAGCTGACACCGCCCTTGGCACTGATGATGTATATGATGAAAAAGGATGCCAGTGTGATGTATCTGTAGAAGACCTCACCCCACCACTTAAAACTGTCATTCGAGCTATCAGGTTGGTGGAAAACCTCTGACAAAATGATTCCGAGACCTCGCTTTTATTATTTGAATTACTATGCTGCTAAATTCTTTTCCCGGCAGGTAAATCTCCTGGAATAATTGCCTTCTCTTTTCCTATTCATCCACATGCCTATTGAATTCTGAAGCATTTTTTCTTAGCACAAAACTCTACTGTGTTCAACATAAAGTATGCTACAAAAGGTGGGCAGGATTTGAAAAGTCATGGCATGTCAGTGAGATTACTTGAGAATTGGCCTGTCTTGTGACTTGGTTGCTTTGAAAGACATTTAGTGTATAGATGCAGTTGGATTGGAATTTTAAAATTATTTTTGTGATTTGATGTTCCAATCTATGTTCTGTATTTTGTGTCAAAGAAAAAAAAAACCCTCTAGGTTATTTCAAAACAGGTTGAGTTCTAAAAATGGGAACCCTAAAGTATTCTGCAGTTGCTCGTATCCTGCTGAAATGTAACTGTTAAAAGCAGATCTTAATATGCTTCCTCAACTGATGGCAGAAAGGTAAGCGAGGACCCAAAGCAACTTATTTCTGGGATCCACTCCCGACAGAAAATTCAGAATCTAGACTAAATGAGCTGCCTCATGCTCAGCCTGCTCACTTTAATCTCTTTGGGAGAATTGGTGTCCATCCAGGAATGCTGACTGACTATACAGCAAAGAAATACCTCTGATCTTTTTGGCTCTCTTTGGCTTCTTACCCAAAAGCCAGAGGAAAACTTAACAATTTAGCTATTGAAATACTTGATCTAACCTCAAATCAGTATGATTAATTATCTACTTCTGTTTTGAGTTGGTCATTTAGAATCATGTTAGACATTGCTTTACTTCATGGTTGGAAGTCACCAGGAAAGCAGAAATGAGTTATAAAGATTTTTGGTAAATATTTATGGGGGCAAAGAAAATCATGGTATGAAGAAATGTGTGCCCCAAAAAGATGCTTAAACCTGATCTGTAACAGCAGTCTGAAAAAAAAACAAAATAAAGTCCAGTTACTTCCCAATAGAATCTTCAAGCAGCAGTCCCTAGGAGTGAGGGAACAACCTTCTTGTGTGTCCTGGATGACGCAGATTATGCCTCTTGCTCACCATAATTGGAGTAACACTCCCTGTCTCTCACAAAGTATCCAGGTTTGGACAATTACACTGAGTGGCCAGATTATTACGATTTCTGAATGCATAATAATCTGGCCACTCAGTATATATGTATTAGAGGCCCGGTGCATGGGTGGGGTTCAGCCAGCCTGGCCAAGGGGAGAGGACATGGGCAATTAGCCGGCCTGTCTGCTGGACAAGCTCCTGGTCGAGGGGACAATTTGCATATTAGCGTTTTATTATATAGGATATACATTGAGTGGCCAGGTTATTATGCATTCAAAGATCAAAATAATCTGGTCACTCAGTGTATATGATCACCCTATCCCCGGGGAACCAAGAAACCTTGGATGATAGTTAATCCCAGAAAACCCAAGGATATGCGGTAAAATGATGCCTGAGGCCTTCAGTTAGACAGGTTGAGAACCACTGCTGTAGAGCCTAAGACCATCGGAAAACATTGATATTTACATTACGATTCATTAACAATAGCAAAATTACAGCTATGAAGAAGTAACGAAAATAATTTTATGGGTGGGAGTCACCTCAACATGAGGAACTGTGTTAAAGGATCGCAGCATTAGAAAGGTTGAGAACCACTGAGTTAAAGGGATAAAAAGGATCTAGAACTGCACTGCCCAATATGGTAGCCACAGGCCACATGAGGCTATTTAAATTAGTTAAAATTAAATAAAATTTAAAATTCAGTTCATTGATAGCATTACCTGTATTTAGGTGGCAAGTGGCACTATATTGAGCAGAGAAGATATAGTACATTTCCATCATAGCAGAAAGTTCCATTGGACATTGCTGATCTAGAAGTCACCATGAAATTCTTTACATTCATTCGTCATATCTATCAAAGACCCTAAAACAGCAATTGTCAACCAGTGTACCACAAGAATTTTTAAAACATGCAATACCTGATTATTCAGGGACACTGACCTCTTTTCCCTTAGATTGTCAATTTTTTAAAAAATGACAACAGCCGCCCTACCTGGTTTGGCTCAGTGGATAGAGTGTCAGCCTGCAGACTGAAGGGTCCCAGGTTCGATTCTGGTCAAGGGTACATACCAGAGGCAGTCAGTCAATGATTCTCTCTCATCATTAATGTTTCTATCTCCCTCTCCCCTCTCCCATCCTCACTGAAATCAATAAAAAAATATTTTTTAAATGACAACAGCCAACACAATAGCCATCCAGTGTGAATGCCCTGTCTTGAACCATAAATACATAGGTCATATAATAGAATTGCATCTTTTTGGTCATATAAATAATAAGGGTGCAACTGATTGGTTAATTCTTGGTACCAGAAATCCTTATATACAAGTATGGGCACCTGATTTTTTTTACAAAGTCACTTTGGAGCAAAAAGGGTAAGTAATTACTATTATTATTATTATTACTTTTTTGTAATTCAATCAAAATTATACCTTTTTTGTCAGATCAGCAAAACATATGTTTTGGTGTGCCACAGAATTTTAGTAATTAGTCTGTGTGCCCTGAGATGAAAAAGGTTGAAAATTCATCCACAGATTAGTCTTATTTCCAGCAAGTATAGTAAAATCTTATCTAATGGAAGCATATTAGATTTCCTAAAAGTCATACTTAATACAGTTTGTGTCATTTCCCAAGACCTGCAGAAATTTTCTACGTTTGCCTCACAAATTATAAAAAGAATCGTGAGCAGGAAGAAAGAAAATGAAATAGGTTTGTTCTGCCAGCTAAGCAGTTTAGGATTAATTCCTTATACCTTCCTCTAGAAACTTGACTGATTTTTGTAAAGTCCTTTGCAGAATTCCCTTCTTTTCAGAATTCTTTCTTGGTTTTTATTTTTAACAGAACATGTGGATTTTGGAAGCTTTCTGGTTGCTGCTTCATGACACTTGAGGGGGAATGTTTTTCTCCCCCATATTCTGATTCTGATTAGTGCTTTTTTTTTGTTTTATTAAACATTTTATTTTAGCAGTTTTGAAATACATATTATTTTTCCACAGTTATAAGTTGGTTGTTTTACTATTTGATTTTATTTAAGTATAACTGAATTAGTCACTTTAACAAACTCATCTTTTTTTATTTTATATTGTTGACACTATTGCAGATAGTGTGGTGTTTTTCTCACTTCTAAGTTCCATTTAAAATTGTTGGGTTCTGCCCTAGCTGGTTTGGCTCAGTGGATAGAGCATTGGCCTGAGGACTGAAGGGTCCCAGGTTTGATTCTGTTCAAGGGCACATGCCAGGTTGCAGGCTTGATCCCCAACAGGGGGCGTGCAGGAGGCAGCCGATCAATGATTCCCTCTCATTGATGTGTCTATCTCTCTCTCCCTCTCCCTTCCTCTCTGAAATCAGTAAAAATATATTTTAAAAAATAAAATAAAATTGTTGGGTTCTATATAAAAACATAATAGCTACACTCAAGAGTTTATAAAATTTGACTCATGATAGTACTTAATTTCTAAAACTACATAATTAAAAAAACCAACCAATACAATTAGCATTTCTGCAAAGGAGCTTGCAGGTATACATGCCTAAACCATATTCAAAGTGTCCTTTTCCTGAGTTTAATTACATAAATAAGTTGAACATCAGTTGCCTGGAATGCTTTTTGTCAGGACATACCTCTTAAAGCACACTTGAAATAGTATTTATATACTACTGATTACAAGTGTGAAACATCTATTATTCATCTCTAAAACAGTGGCTTTGTTTTGGCATTCTCCTTGTTATTTTTGGTTGTTTGATTATTGAATGTAACTACTTGAACATGACTTTGTCTTCCAGTAGCTTTTACAATAGCAATAGTTTTTCTTAAAGTCGAATTAAAATTAAAATGTGTAACAGAAAATATGTATTCCACTGCAAGGATGACAGCAGGAAAAATAATCTCATTAGCTTCCCAAAGAACAAAGTAGGAATTCTTTAAAAATATTTATTAGCCCTAGCCGATTTGGCTCAGTGGAGAGAGCGTTGGCCTATGGACTGAAGGGCCAGGTTCAATTCCACTCAAGGGCACATGCCCAGGTTGTGGGCTCCAAGGTGGGGGGTGTACAGGAGGCAACCAATCAAGGATTCTCGTCACTGATGTTTCTATCTCTGTCTCCCTCTCCCTCCCTCTCTGAAATCAATAATAATATATTCTTAAAAATATTTATTAAGTATCTTCCATTTTCTAGTGTTTTTTTTAAAGATTTTTGTTGTTGTAAGAGAGGAGGGCAGAGGGAGAGAAAAACATCGATGTGAGAGTGAGCCATCGATTGGCTGCCTCCTGCAGGCCCCCTACCAGGGAATGAGCCCACAACATGGGCATGTGCCCTAACTGGGAATCAAACCAGCAACATTTTGTTGCATGGACGACACCCAACCAACTGAGCCACACCAGAAAGGGCATAATTTTTTTGAGTAAAGATTCTCAGGTAATAAGATGATTAAGACCACCCTCAACTTGTCTGGATTCTGTTACCCGAATGCATTTTGAGACATTTTTCAAAGAATGACATCATATTTTATAGTACTGAGCAATGACTATTCTTAGACATTTCCAAAATGTGTATTAAAAGACAAAAGAATACTGAGTTTTATATAGTTTCTCCAAGATTACCACAGATTATTCTCAAAATATTAGTGGGAGTGCACAAAGTTACTGGAAATGAGTTTTCAAACTCATTTCTGGGAGTGAAGACTGTACTTATTTTTAACAGAGGTTTTCTATCTTGCTGATGGTCTAATTCAAACAATGTTAAGTGTCTTTTTTCCACTCAGAAATTAATTTATAAATAGAAAGATGAAATTAGCAGGGAAGTAAACAGATTGACAAGCAAATTGATAAACTCTTGAACATTCTACACACTCACTTTTCACTGTGTCGTGGATATTTACTTGTTAGGGTTGCCATAACAAAATACCACAGAGCATGTGGCTTAACCAGCAGGAGCTTATGTTCCCACAATTCTGGAGGCTCAAAGTCCAAGATCCAGGGGGTCAGCAGGGTTAGTTTCTTCTGAGGCCTCTCCTTTTGGCATCCAGATGACTGTCTTCACACAGTGTCCTCACATGGTCTTCCCTTCATGCACCCACTTATCTGTCCCAAATTTCCCCCTTCTTATAATAACATCAGTCCGATTGGACTAGAGCCGACCCTAACAATTTCATTTTAACTTAATCTTCTCTTTAAAGCTCCTATCTCCAAATATAGTTACATTCTAAAGTACTGAGGGTCAGGGATTTAACATACAAACTTGGGGGAGCTGGGGCTACACAACTGAGTCCATAACTCATGGCAAGACACCTGTTTTTGTATCATTGAAAATTATTTTCTCAGGCACAATATCAAACTTTTCAGGTTAAAAATAAGCTCATTAATTACCTGGATATGTTCCTTCACAGTATTAAACATCTGACTATTTGGGACTACCTGAATGGGCTGACTGATTTACCTTTCAAGTGTGCACTTGGCATTGTGTAAATCTACACTAATAAAAGAGTAAGATGCAAATTGACCATACCTTCGCGATGCCCACCAGCCAATCAGGAGTGTGCAAATTAGCCCAACAAAGATGGTGGGTTAATTTGCATACACAGGCGCCAAGTGGCCGGGGTGTGGGAAGGCGGAAAGGCAGATCTGGGCCAGAGTGAAAAGGCAGCTCCAGCCGGAGCGAAGGCGGTGCCAGGAGCCAGGGGAAGGAAGGCCCATTCTTGCACGAATCTTTATGCATCAGGCCTCTAGTATTACATAAGTGTGAATCTTGGGCAAAATTCCACACACAAATTAACATGTGTGTTTGTTTGAATAAATTTTAAGTCATGTTCAATACAATGTTATATTTGTAAAAGGGTTGCAGAATAATATTTTTTAAATGCAAAAGAAATTTTTGTATTTGTTTTCCTGTACCAAACTGACTAGATAAATTCTCAGATATGCACTCCAAGGCAACATACAAGCGCCGTGTCAAGGATTAGGCAAATGGAGAAAGAGCTTTGTCTGTTAAAACATTGCAATGCAAAGCTTACCTGCTTCTTACCAGTATTTTTTTATAGAATTACTACATGTCAGATCAAAACTACATTTAAGACCTTCAAGAATAATTGCTCTTCCCTAGTGGGTTTGGCTCTGCAGATAGAGCATCGACCTGTGGATTGAAGGGTCCCAGGTTCGATTCCAGTGAAGGGCACA
Source organism: Corynorhinus townsendii (assembly GCA_026230045.1). Lineage (NCBI taxonomy): Eukaryota > Metazoa > Chordata > Mammalia > Chiroptera > Vespertilionidae > Corynorhinus > Corynorhinus townsendii. Next base: position 66,295,730 of record JAPDVU010000004.1, on the reverse strand, counting down.
TGTCTGGGTTTCAGGCTTGATCCCCAGTGGGGGGCATGCAGGAGGCAGCCAATCAAAGATTCTCTCCCATCATTGATGTTTCTATTTCTCTCTCCCTCTCCCTTCCTCTCTGATATCAATAAAAATACCTTTTTTTAAAAAAAAGAACAATTGTTCTCTCATCCACTTGTTTTATTTTGTGTGTGTTGTTGTTGTTGTTTTATATATTTTTATTATTTCAGAGAGAGAGGATGAGAGATAGAAACATCAATGATGAGAGAGATTCATTGATCTGCTGTCTCCTACACACACACACCCACTGCAGATTGAGCCTGCAACCAAGCATGTGCCCTGACTGGGAATCAAACTATGACCTCCTGGTTTATGGGTCAATAGCTGTGTGTGTGTGTGTGTGTGTGTGTGTGTGTGTGTGTGTGTGTGTGTGATTTCTTTTTCAGGTTTTATATCTTTGTGGGAAAATACCCAGGAGTTATTTGTGGGTTATATGAAAAGTACACTGAGTGCCAGATTATTATGATCTCTGAATGCATAATAATCTGGCCACTCAGTGTATATCCTATATAATAAAAAGCTAATATGCAAATTGTCCCCTCAACCAGGAGTTTGACCAGCAGGCAGGCCAACCAACTGCCTACATCCTCTCCCCCTGGCCAGGCTGGCCAGACCCCACCCATGCATGAATTCATGCACTGGGATATATATATATATATATATATATATATATATATATATATATATGTAATTAGAGTCCTGGTGCACGAAATTTGTGCATGGGGGGTGTGTGTGTCCCTCAGCCCAGCCCGCACCCTCTCCAATCTGAGACCCCTTGAGGGATGTCTGACTGCCCGTTTAGGCCAGATCCCAGTAGGATTGGGCCTAAACGGGCAGTCAGACATCCCTCTCACAATCCAGGACTGCTGGTTCCCAACTGCTCGCCTGCCTGCCTTCCTGATTGCCCCTAACCGCTTCTGCCTGCAGGCCTGATCAACCCCTAACCACTCCCTGCCAGCCTGATTGATGCCTAACTGCTCTCCTGCCAGCCTGACTGCCCCTAACTACCCTCCCCTGCAGGCCTGGTCACCCCTAACTGCCCTCCCCTGCAGGCTGGGGTCCCCCCCAACTGCCCTTCCCTGCACACCCGGTTGCCCCCAACTTCCCTCCTCTGCTGGCCTGGTCACCCCTAACTGCCTTCCCTTGCAGACCTGGTCCCTTATCTGCTGGCCATCATGTGGTGGCCATCTTGTGTCCACATGAGGAGCAGGATCTTTGATCACATAGGGGCAGCCATCTTGTGTGTTGGAGTGATGGTTAATTTGCATATTACTCTTTTATTAGATATATATCCTATCTAATAAAAGAGTAATATGCAAATTAACCATCACTCCATTACACCTGTAAGCCATGCCCACCAGCCAATCAAGAGCAAGTATGCAAATTAATCCAAACCAAGATGGCTGTGGCCATGGAGCAAGCAGGAGGCTTGGGTTTCCCCAGTAATGGAGGAAGCCAAGCTTTCTGCCTGCCCTGGCAGGCCCAGGCCTCCACTCAAGGCTACAAAGTTTCAATTACAGAAGATAAATAAATCCCAGATACCAGGGCCTCTGCTTGGGTCACCGGGGGGCATGGCCAGCCTGCAAACCACCACAGGCCCCTCGCCCAGGCCACCCCAAGCCCCAAGGGAACCTCCACCCTGATCCGGGACGCCCTTCAGGGCAAACCAGCTGGCCCTCACCCGTGCACCAGGCCTCTATTCTATCTAGTAAAAGAGTAACATGCAAATTGACCATCTTTGTGTGTGACTCCAACACACAAGATAGTTGCCCCCATTTGGTCAAAGATGGCTGCCCCCATGTGGACACAAGATGGCCAGCATGGGAGGGCAGTTGGGAGGGACCAGGCCTGCAAGGGAAGACAGTTGGGAGTGATCAAGCCTGCCGGGGAGGGCAGTTAGGGGTGACCAGGCTGGCAGAGAAGGGAAGTTGGGGGCGACCCGGCCTGCAGGAAAGGGCAGTTGGGGGTGCCAGGCCTGAAGGGGAGAGCAGTAGGGGGGGGGGGGGAGGGAGACCAGGCCTGCAGGGGAGGGCAGTTAGGGGCAAACAGGCTGGCAGGGGAGCAGTTAGGCATCAATCAGGCTGGTAGGGGAGTGGTTATGGGGTGATCAGGCTTGCAGGCAGAAGCGGTTAGGGGCAATCAGGAAGGCAGGCAGGGGAGCAGTTGGGAGCCAGCAGTCCTGGATTGTGAGAGGGATGTCTGGCTGCCTGTTTAGGCCCAATCCCTCGAGAGGTCCCAGATTGGAGAGGGTGCAGGCTGGGCTGAGGGACACACCCCGCCCATGCATGAATTTTGTCCACGAGGCCTCTAGTGTGTGTGTGTGTGTGTGTGTGTGTGTGTGTGTGTGTGTGTGTGTATTTATGTATACACTGAGTGGCCAGATTATTATGCAATCAGGGATCATAATAATCTGGCCACTCGGTATATATGTTTAATATTTTAAGAAGCTGCCAGGCTTATTTCCAGGGTGGCCCTATAGTTTTATATTCCCACCCAAAATGTATCTGTTATCTAGTATCTCTGCATCCTTGTCAATACTTGGTATTATTACATTTTCATTTTACTCATTCTAGCAAGTCTGTTGTGGTATGTTATTATGATTTAATTTGCTTTTTTTGAGTTTTGAAATATGTTTTTATTTTATGAATGAAGAGTCTGATTAAAAATCCAAGAGGTATTTTTCCAAGATACAAACAAAAGGAAGTAAAGAGACACCATACAGGAAGAATACCTGGATGCTCAGAGATTACCTACAATTTCTTCCTGAAACACTATTAAAAATTTGGTGCAACCCTGACAGGTTTGGTTCAGTGGGCAGAGCACTGGCCTGGGGACTGGGGGGTCCCAGATTCGATTCCGATCAAAGGCATCTACCTTGGTTGCGGGCACATCCCCAGTGGGGGGGGTGCAGGAGGCAGCTGATCAATGTTTCTCTCTCATCGATGTTTCTAAATCTCTATCCCTCTCCTCTCCTCTCTGAAAAATCAATAAAATACATTTTTTTAAAAATGGGGGCAATGTACTTCTACAGACATTAAAAAAAAATGCAACAGAAAAGAAGTAGTAAAAGTCAGACAATTTCCTGACTGTTGCTTCAGGGTTACTATTGCAACTTTGCCTTCCATATTCTTTTTATTTATTTGTTTATATTTATTGTTGAAAGTATTGCAGGTGTCTCCTTTTATCCCCCTCATTGATCCCCTCCTCCCCACTCTTGCCCTCCCCAGGCCTTCACTGCAATATTTTCTATGTCCATGGGTTATGCATATATGCATATAAGTTCTTTGGTTAATTGTCCACTTGTTTTATACAACCATGTTGTCTGCCAGTCATCAAGAAATGAATCAGAATAATGTACAACCTGTTCTTCCTGTGAAGATAACCAAAGCAACCTGATGGAGATTACTCATTCTTCCGAAGAGAAATCACGGAAAAGCTGTTGATTGTATCATGTTCTCCTAATATCTCTATGCAATAATCACCATGCCTGCTACATTTCACTTGTATGCAACCTTTCATTTCCCAGACTAAACCAGCCTTCTCGAGAATCAAGAGAATAAATAGGGCCTTGAGTGACAACTCAAAGAATTCTGTAGTTAAAGCTGCAGCCCCACTTTACCCTGGCACCAGAGCTGCCCAGGAGAGGTAGTCCAAGGACACAGTAGCCTCTGTGCAGCCCTGGGAGACCCAAATCACTTCTCTGTGCTTTGCTTTCATGTTGGTGAAGTGAAGATGGTGACAGTATGGACCTCATAGGGTTGTGGTGCAGATTAAATGAATAAACACTTGCAGAGCACTTAGGACAGTGCTGAGCACACGGGAAGCACTATGTAAATGCTATGTATTACACCCAGGTGTCTAGGCTTCTTAGTGCCTCACTGCCCCTCCTCCACTTGGGCCAGACTCTCTCCTTTCTGAGGTCCATGTGCATCATGTGAGAGGAGCATTTCTTTCCTTCTTCTGAAGGGTGCTCCCAACTTCCAAGCATTTACTGCTAAGCTGGCCTTCACCCACTTCCCCCCAAAGCAGGTGCTCTTAGCCCTTGGAGTTACCTCCTCACTACCTGCGCTGAGGAATCACTCAAAGTAAGGTCACTCAAGGTGAGAAGAGCAACTTTTTTCACCTAACTGTGAAGCAGTGTTCCAAGATCTCTCCTCAGGGTGAGCTTGCTGCTCCTGCAGGAACCATCCCAAGAAGTAAGAGGACAGTGAGAGGTAGAAATTACCTGTCCTCTCCCTACCCACACAGAGGCCTGACTACAGCTTGTTAAAGTTTCTCCCAAGGATTCAATTTACGCACTCAAAAAGTACGTGTTGAGCTTTTACTCTACACCAGGCAGAGAGGTAAACATTAACAAGAAAGATGGATCCCTATTTAGTGTCATGAGGGGCTGCTAGAAAAGTAGAGTCAATTAGGATACAGAGCAACAATTCACTGAAATCATAGACGTCCAGGATATTCAGGCAGACATAATGTGGGAACGTACATGGGAGGTGGCCTTCAGGAAGGCCTCCTGGAAGAAGGGGTATCCAAGAAGAGATCTGATAGATGTGTAGGCTCTAGGCAGATTATTGAAGGAGTGTGCATTTAAGCAGAGGGAACTGCAGTGGTCAAAAACCAGAGGTGAAAGTGCATTAGAAAGCATGTGAGCTAGTGGAGGATGAAGGATGTAGGAAGAAGAGGGTAGAATGAAAAGAGGAACAGGAACCATTATGACAAGCAGGAAGGCATGGGGGCTATTAAGTACAGAAATAAATTGATCAGACTGGCGCTTTATTCTTACACCTGGAAAGATGGCTCTGATTGTAGTGTGAAGAACAGATTGAACCTGCTGGGGGCCTGAGCCAGGCAGTCAGGGTGAAGAGTAGTGAAGGATGGATTTCAGAGCTCCTCAGCTGTAAAAAATAATAGGATTTTAACATTTACTGGTTGAAGAGGACAGAAGGAAAGAGCAGGAGGAATCGAGGGTGATACTTCTATGTGCCTAGCCAGACAGAGGCCTGCGTGGGGGAGATAGAGCATTGTGGCAAGCGTTGAGTTTGGGGCATTCTGTGGGGCCCAACAGGCAGGTGGATTCCTGGATCTGAGGCCCAGAAGACAAACTTGGTAGACATCAGCACAGAAATAGGTACGTTACAAAAGAATCACCCAGGGAGAGTATGGGAGTAGAGAAGGAAGCTGGTCAACACGAATCTAAGGCTCACAAGAATGTAAGGAGCTGCAGAAGGAAGAAGCCTCTGATGGAGCCAGACTCAAAGCAGCCAGACAGATGGGCACGAAGAGAGCATGTGGAAGAGGCGCATTCTGAGCAGGAGGCACGCCATGGCCGACTGTAACTGCTGCCAGGAAGTCAAGAAGATAAAGACAGGCAAGGTCCTTCCAAAGTGACCACAAGGAGGTCACAGTGGCTCTGGAGAAAAATTCAATACAGGCAGAAAGGTTTAAAGCCAGAGTGTAATTTCTAAAATTATCTACCAGAATCTTTCACTCTAACAGAAACATAGATGAGGTGTCAAGAATTTCTTCATAACTAGCAAACCTCGTCAGCTCTTCTAAAGTGGCTCAGATCTGATCAGCGAAGAGAAGAACCACTGCTGACACATCAGTGTGTTGGAGGAGGGTTATGCAAATCAATCCTCGCTGTACCCTTCGGTGAAGTGATGAGGTTGCCCAGTTTCCTTGCCCTTGTGTTCTTCCTATTTGGAAAGGCATGGATGGCACCATTCTCTTGACCATGCCCTGACAGGTATTCTCAACCCTGAATTTTTCTCCAGTCTCACTTCACACATCTGACAAGAAAACTCTGCAAATAGAGAAGAACTTTCCTGATCCCTGGGTCAGCCAAACAAGGTACTGACTTGCCCCTGCAGTAAGAACATCTCTTAGACTGTATATGGATGGAACTAAATTACTTGTCTACCGTGAGCTGAAAGCAAGAAAATGAGACAGGTCAGTACACCCAGAAATGCATGGCTAGGAGCCCAATCTGAGATAAAAGAAGGGTGAAGCCATACTGGATTTATAATTCTATAGCTAGTTTTGAAGGGTTTTCGGAGTCTAAACACTATACATGTGACCCTGAACAACTAGGGCATTAGGGACACTGACACCACCACCACCACCACCATCCCACAGTCAAAAATCCGCATATAGGTTTTGACTCCCAAAAACTTTAACTACTAATAGCCTACTGCTGACCAGAAGCCTTACCGATAATATATACAGACAATTAATACATATTTTGTATCTATATTGTATACTGTATTATAATAAAGTAAGCTAGAGAAAAGAAAATGTTACTAAGAAAATCATAAGAGCCCTGGCTGGTGTGGCTCAGTCGGTTGAGCATCATCCCATGCACCAAGAGTTCACTGGTTCCATTCTGGTCAGAGCACATGCCTGGGTGGTGGGCTTGATCCCCAGTAGGGGGTGTGCAAGAGGCAGTCAATCAATGTTTTTCTCTCTCCCTCTTCCTTCCTCTCTCTCTAAAAATCAATAAAAACATATTTTTAAAGTAAAATCATAAGGAAGAGAAATATATGTACAGTATTTATTGAAAAAAATTTGCATATAAGTGGACCCGTACAGTTCAAACCCTTATAGTTCAAGGGTTGATTGTATACACACATGCAAAGCTATATTATTGAATCATGCTTATGTCTTAAGAGGAAAATAACATTAATAAGTCATCCAAATAAGTCATACATATGCCTTCAGTACTGATCCAAATTATCAAGTTCCATACTCCTATTTATCTGCTGAGTTTGCCCATGATCAACACCATCCCGGAACCAATCTCTAAAAGGCGAGAGAGGGCTACTCTGGGAAAGATTAGGTGACCAAAGGCTCTGAGCCACCTCAAGACTGAGCCCTGAGACCCTTGTTTTTCAGGGCTATTTCCCTAAGTGATGCCACAGATGCTGTTTCTCACAGAGTGTCAGAAACCAAGGGATAGAGTTCCAAACTGGAAAAGAGGGGGCTATGGAATGCGTGTCATTAGAGTGAGTCCACCCAACTAGCCAACAAAGAGTAAGAAGAGGGGTCGACAGGAGAACACACATCCACACCAAAAAGATAAGCTATGGGTCCGAGCCAGTTTGGCTCAGTGGATAGAGCATTGGCCTTCAAACTAAAGGGTCCCAGGTTCGATTCCGGTCAAGGGCACATATCTCAGTTGCAGGCCAGTCAATGTTTCTCTCTCTGTCTCTCCCCCTCCCTCCTACTCTCTGTATTTCTCCATGTCTGCAACCTGGAGAAATTTGGTAATATACCGAGGAGGTGTGGGTGCAGAATGAGTAAAGGAATATGCTCTCCTCCAGCAAGCGTTTCCTATCATCTCTATGGACCTGGGGTAACCCTCCTGGTCCACACTTTCCATCAAGCTACGGAAATGGAAGGTGGCTTCCCACCACCTTCCATTCACAAGGTGAATTAGTTCTGTCTGCCTGCTGTCTGCCTGCCCGCTAGACTGGAAGTGCTCACATAGCAGGGCTTATTTCTTCATCAATGTATCCCTGACATCTAGCACAGAGCGCAGCTCATAGTAGGCATTCAATAAATGTCTGATGAGTGAATGAATGAACAAATTCAGCAACCACATCTTTGGCATCACTTTGGGAAGCAGCCGCACTGAACTTATCTAAAGAGCTCCAAACTCTGACCCAATGGGCTCTAGCATCCTAGCAGGGCTCCTGTGCAGTGACTGCTGCTTTCCACTAGGACTGCAGAGGGAAGAAACTGGAGGCCTCTTCAAAGCCACAGAGTAACTGCTGCCCAGTGCCTAGGACAGCGCCCAGCACACCACAGAAAGTGCCAAATGATTATTTGTTGAATGAATGAGTTAATGGTCACTCTGCACCCCCTTCCCTCCGAAGGTAGTCATTTGAAAAACTAATTGAACTTCTTTTTTTTAATAAATCTTTCTTGTTCAGATTATTAAAATTGTTTCTCTTTTTCCCCCAATAGCTCCCCTCCACCCGATTCCCACCCCACCCTCTGCCCTTACCCCCCCCCCCGCTCCACTATCCTCATCCATAGGTGTACGCTTTTTGTCCAGTCTCTTTCTGCACCCCCCACACCCCTTTACCCCTGATAATTGTCAGTCCACTCCCTTTCTATGCCCCTGATTCTATTATATTCACCAGTTTATTCTGTTAATCAGATTTTTTATTCACTTGATTTTTAGATTCACTTGTTGATAGATATGTATTTGTTGTTCATAATTTTTATCTTTACCTTTTTCTTCTTCCTCCTCTTCTTAAAGAATACCTTTCAGCATTTCATATAATACTGGTTTGGTGGTGATGAACTTCTTTAGCTTTTTCTTATCTGTGAAGGTCTTTATCTGACCTTCAATTCTGAATGATAGCTTTGCTGGGTAGAGTAATCTTGGTTGTAGGTTCTTGCTATTCATCACTTTGTAGATTTCTTGCCACTCGCTTCTGGCCTGCATAGTTTCTGTTGAGAAATCAGCTGATAATCGTATGGGTGCTCCCTTGTAGGTAACTAACTGTTTTTCTCTTGCTGCTTTTAAGATTCTCTCTTTGTCTTTTGCTCTTGGTATTTTAATTATGATGTGTCTTGGTGTGGTCCTCTTTGGATTCCTTTTGTTTGGGGTTCTCTGCACTTCCTGAACTTGTAAATCTATTTCTTTCACCAGGTGGGGGTAGTTTTCTGTCATTATTTCTTCAAATAGGTTTTCAGTATCTTGCTCTCTCTCTTCTTCTGGCACCCCCATAATTCACATGTTGGTACGCTTGAAGTTGTCCCAGAGGGTCCTTACACTATCTTCATATTTTTGGATTCTTTTTTCTTTTTGCTTTTCTAGTTGGTGTTTTTGGCTTCTTTATATTTCAGATCTTTGACTTGATTCTTGCGATCCTCTAGTCTGCTGTTGGATCTCTGTATATTATTTTTTATTTCAGTCAGTGTATGCTTAAGTTCTAGTTGGTCCTTTTTCATATCCTCAAGGGTCTCACTAAATTTATCAGCTTTTTCTAGAAAAGTCTTGAAAAACCTTATAACTGTGGTTTTGAACTCTATCCTGTCATTTGCTTTCCTCCATTTCTTTCACTTGTGACCTGTTTCTTTGTCTCCACATTTTGGTTGCTTCCCTGTGTTGATAGAGTGGCTTTGTGTGCTAGGTGTCCTATAGGGCCCAGTGGCTCAGCCTCCCCAGTTACCTGAGGTGGACACTCTTGGCACACCCCTTTGTGGGCTTTGTGCACAGTCTTGCTGTAGTTAAGCCTTGATTGTTGTTGGTATCACTGGGAGGAATTGGCCTCCAGGCCAATTGGCTGTGAGGATCAACTGTTTCTACAATGAGAGAACTTCTGTGCTGGAGACACCCTTATGAGACAAGAGTGTGTCCCTTATGGATCTGAGGAGTTGTAATCTGGATGGTCCCACTCTGACCCCTGGATACACTGGCTCTTGGATCTCCAAGGAGGTGCTAATTTAGCCTCTGCCTGAGGCCACCCAGCAGGGGCTACAGAGAGATATGCAGATTCCTCTTCTTTGTTTGGGTTTTGGAGGTGCTTAGATGAGGCCCAGCTGTGAAGCAATGCAAGCTGCTGCGGGGCCTTGGGCCTTCTTTTGATGTTCTGGGTCTCACTGACTCAGCTGCAGTGTGTTAGGTAAGTTTAGAATTCAAAGGAACAGGCCATTCATATGCAAAAGCCTCTGCGCTCAGCTTGGATGGGGCAGAGTCTCGGGGCAGAGCAAAAAGCAATGGCTTCCCGTCAGCCCTGCCCTAAGAAGCCCCTGGGTCTCAGTGTCCCGTGGTAATCCCTGCAAGCGCCTCTGAGAGAAAGCCGCCCTCGAGTTTCGCCTGCTGCCAGACAGTCCAGTTTCTCCCTGTATGAGTCTGGGTCCCCAGAGTCTCGCCCAGAACTGGAGTTCAGAGCAGTAGGGAGCGTGTGTCTCCCTCCCACTTGAAAAAGATAGCTGCGTACTCAGTTGCCAGGCCTCTCCGCACGTGCACCTCCATACTTCTGCCTTCTGCAGCTCCTCTGCATCTCAGTGTGCTTTTCTTTTTCCTTCTAGTTGTAGAATTTCCACTCAGCCAGCCTTCCCGTGGTTCTGGATGATGTCCATTTTGTCTTTTAGTTGTAGTTTTAAAATTATTGTGTGAGGCAGCAGTTTAGGTGTTTACCTATGCCACCATCTTGGTTTCTCCTAATTGAACTTGCATGAAAACTTCAGGCCTGACTCAGGGGAGGAGGTTAGGAAGCACTTGGGTTATGATTGGAAGCAGGACACCAAGACACATTGACACTCTGCCTCACAGGTGTGATTTGTGTGACTCAGAAGACTTATGCAAAACCCGCATCACTTCTTTGCATGGAAGCAGGGAGTATGTAGATGGTTCTGCCCCTCCATCCAATCCCACATCCATGTCAGTAGTTCTCAACCTGAGCTGCACGTTAGAATCGCCTGAAGAGTCTTAAACCATCTCTGGACCACACCCTGGGTTAATTAAAACAGAATTCCTGGAGGTGAGACCCAGGCGGTGGCATTGTCAAAGCTCCCTGGCTGATTCCAGTGAACAGCCAAGCTTGGGAAGGACGGCTGTCTTTACAGTCAATCAATCTGCCTCTTCAGTTCACAGTTCACTAGCTCTCTCTGCCCTGCACATGGTTTGGCTGCTGTCCGGGCCCTTCCATCTGTTTGGTGGCAGCAACAGTCACTGCCGCTTCTGTTTTCTAATCATTCTTATCATTCCATATCCATATGCAATGTTTTTACCCAGACTTAGAGGACTGGAACAAGACTTTTGCAAGATTTTATAACTCATGCCAGTACAGCAAATGCACCTACATTTCCTTGTAAGTGCACATGTGTTTGTGTATATATATATGATATAAGCTACCCAGAGTTTAACTTTGCTTTAGTTATTTCTTCGTGCTCAGAAAACTGTGTGAGCAGACTTCCTTCAGTTTCAAGAGCAGGTGCCAGTTTAGATTTGTGATGAATCTTTGTCTCCCTCTAGTGGTAGTACTGGGGCATATCAGCTTTGTGTAACAGGTTTCCTTCTTTTAGATTCCTACCCTCTTAGTTCCTAACAGCATCAGAGGAGACTGGCTTTAGGGCCTTTTGCTCTTTGCTGCTGTATCAGCTCCAGTGGTGCAATTTACCCTCAAGAGGAGAAAAAGCCAATGAGAGTTCAATTTACTCCTCAGCCTTCTGTTGGTCCTCCAAAGGACCTTCCAGCACCTGTAAGAACTGGCCATTCACTTAGCAAAATTTTATTGAGCACCTATTACATACCAGGCACATATGAATAAAAAGAGGTGTTTCATATCAAAGTATCTTTTCTGTTGTTGTTATTTTATGTTAAAATATTAAGGTCTTGATATCAAAAGAATAGTAGAGCAATATGTTTAACCCCAAGCAAGTTACTTAACCTCTCTGTACTTCAGTTTCATTATCTGCAAAATGGAGATGACAATAGTACCCTTCTCAAAGGGTTATACTATAAAGTACCACCTGACATTATCTCATCTTTTTTTTAATCTTTATTGTTGAGAGTATTATAAATTTTCCCCTTATATCCCCCCACTACCCTCTTCCACCTGGTTTCTACCCCATCCCAGGCCTTCACCACCATATTGTCCATAGGGAATGCATATATGCATATAAGATCTTTGATCAATCTCTTCTTGCCCCTTTGCCCCACTTCCCTCTGAGATTCATCTGTTCCATTTCCATGCCTCTGGTTCTATTTTATTCATCAGTTTATTTTGTTCATTAGATTCCTTGCTTGTTTATTTTGATTTTTAAATTCTATTGTTAATAGATATGTATTTATTGCCATTTATTTTTCATATTTTTATCTTTCTTTTTCTCTTCTTCCTCCTCCTCCCTTTTCTTCTTCTTCTTCTTCTTCTTCTTCTTCTTCTTCTTCTTCTTCTTCTTCTTCTTCCTCTTCCTCTTCCTCTTCCTCTTCCTCTTCTTAAAGAATTCCCTTCAACATTTCATGTAATGCTGGTTTAGTGATGATGAGCTCCTTTAGCATTTTCTTTATCATTATTATAATCTTAATCATTAAATGTATTCTAAAAGTCCTAATTTTACTCTGGAATGATTTGCTCAAACATTTCTTTCTGTGAAGCAATGCATAGATTATATTAAACTTAAGCATGTAGAGACCACCGAGTCCTTCTGCCTCTTTTTCCCAGGCCAGTTCACAATGTTTCATTTATTCCCAGTCTCAAGGCACTTCCTCATGGCTCTTCTTATCTAGACCAGGGGTCAGCAAACTAGAGGGGGGCCAAAGCCAACCCAATGCTTGTTTTTGTAAATAAAGTTTTATTGGAACATATCTACACTCATTTGTGTATGTATGCTCTATGGCTGCTCCCATGCTACAATGCAGAGATGAGTGATTTCAACTGAGACCATATGACCATAAAGTATAAAATGGTTACTATCTGGCCCTTTGTCTAGACTACGAGTTGCTCTGGTTTTATGCCCAACTGTGTTTAGAGAGTCGAGATCCATAACACTCAGGCCAGCCTGTGCAAGAACCAAGATGTCAACCTAGGACACCCCCAGCCCCCAGCTCTCCTTTCTCCCTCTCACTTTGTAGTAAAAAGCATTAGTAACTGACCTGCATGGTCTTGAAGAGAGAAAAAAATCAGAAACTAAAAAGCCTTTCAAATTCATAGTCTGACAGCTACTTTTGGACTTTTACTTCAGTTTTCAGCCCCCTCAGATCTTTCCTGGAATTGAGAACTATTAAACACCAGGCTTCGTTTCTTCCTGCCAATAGCCAGAAAATGGGCTACTCACTTCTTCTGTTCATAAAGGTTCATTGTGCCCTTGTAGCTAGAAGCTGGGAAATACTGTCAAGCAAAACTGACTTCCACAGTGAAACTGAGGTGCATATCCGACATCTGGGGTATAGTAAGCAGAGGGCCCCTGGAATTTGTGGTAAAATGGAAAACACTACAATTTGGGGGCGTGGAGAACCCATGTTAGCCATGGCCTGGATCCTGGAGAGGACCCTTTGAGAGATGAAGGTGGCCAATTTGAAGGTCAGAGTGCATGCCAAGCACAAGATCCCCTTTGGGAACACGGAGATGGAGTTGGGTTGAATAGAGTGACATGGACTCAGACTTACCTGCATGAGTGTGTCAGAAAGAACAGGTAACAGCTGGTCAGACCAGCAGAAAGCCCAGACATTTTCCTTAACCTTTACTAGGTTGCCTGTCAGGATCCACCCTGTGATGATAGCTTAGTGGAGTGGTAAAAACACAGGCCATGGCATGAGCAACAACCTGCCTCTGACAGGTTGTATGAGCTTGGACAGGTTACTCAACCTCTTGAGCTTTCACTTGACCCAAATACCAAAGGTGGGGAACTCTTAGGGGTTTAAGTGTAGCACCAGCCATCCAGCAAGGGCCTCACTATTAGAGACCTCTGGACATTACGATGACATGGGCAAGATCTGTGTCTTGCTCATCTTCATATCCCCGCTATCCAGCATTGTGTCCAGTTCAGCACCCAATGAACTTGGGTGCTCAAGTCAAGTTCATTGCATGCTAGAGACAGAAGCAATTTTAGACATCCCAGTGGCGACTAGAGAAATGAGGAAATGCTACAGGGACCCAGCATAACAAGACTTATTCAGAGATTCTTTCTCGGGCTTAGCTTAGTCTCTCACATTTTCCACTCTGATTTTAACCATGAAAATCATGTCCAATCTCAGGAGAAGTGAGAGGGAATTGGCTAGAGGGAGGGAGGCTGAGGGAATTGAATGATATGAACATCTCAAATCACCTGGCCCTGATGACAAGGAGTCTTCACTCAAGAAGGATCATCATACTATGGCTAAAATGGTCAGGAACCCCAGGGATGTGCTGCATATTCACTCCCTCTTGAGTGACATGATTTTTGGAAGCACTTAAAGTAGTCTCTTAGGAACAAAAAGGACTAAGTTTTTACTGTTTTTAGACTTCCACTGCATGTTTTCATCTGTTTCTTTTTTTTATCCTGACCTGAGGATATTTTTTTCCATTGATCTTTAGAGAGAGTGAGGAAGGGAGGGAGGAAGGGGAAGGAGAGAGAGAGAGAGAAAGAAACATTGATGTGAGAGAGACACATCAACTGGTTGCCCCCCAAGTGCACTGCCTGGGACCAGGGGTCGGTGGGGGTGGAGGGAAAGTTCGAACCTGCAACTGAGGTATGTGCCCTTGACCTGGAATTGAACTTGACACCCTTAGGTCCACAGGCCTATACTCTAACCACCAAGCAAAACCAGCCATGGCTCATCTTTGTTTCTTGATGGTCTTATGATACTAAAAATTCATTCAGCCAACATATTAGTGTCCCATCAAACTATTCCTCCTGCTCACCCTGGACAGTTTCATTTTGCTATTCTCTCTCTCTCCACATTTGGTACTTACGGAATTATAGTATGATTTATTCCCTGACATACAATGTTTTTGTGTTTCTCCTTACTTCCTCATAATGACAGTTTATTGTTGTGAGTTAATGGCTTTGTGAAATGCTTTTATATTAGCTATCTAATGGAAAAGAATATTATATTTTTATGATTTTTCAGAAGCAGTTCTATTTAAATAACTCTTTTCTAAACCAGGCAGGGTCCTGACTATTGATGAATGAACGAACATTTCTTTTACTTTAGGAAGTACTTTGGTATTCATGAAATAGAGGCAAAGGCTTATACTGTTCCTGAAATGTGCCTGAAGATCTCAAATCTATTCTAAGGCAACCTTTTTAGAAGATCTCTACAAGCATGTGCCACTCCACAGAACACAAACAGCTTTGAACAACTAGCAGACAACTAATCCTCAATCATTTCTTCAGCAAGCACGTATTGCATCTCTAATACTGGCCAAAGATTACGTGAGGTGCTAGGGTAAAAACCCAGCCTCTGATATCAGTACATCCAGTGGGTGAGATACAAGGCCACAGATTCCGCACTGACAGCACATTTGAGAGCACAGAGCAAGACGGTCTACCCGCCGTGGGGCCATCAGGAGAGACTGTCTAGACTGCAGTGGTCCGCAAACTCATTAGTCAACAGAGCCAAATATCAACAGTACAACGATTGAAATTTCTTTTGAGAGCCAAATTTTTTAAACTTAAACTTCTTCTAATGCCACTTCTTCAAAATAGATTCACCCAGGCCGTGGTATTTTGTGGAAGAGCCACACTCAAGGGGCCAAAGAGCTGCATGTGGCTCGCGAGCCACAGTTTGCCGACCACAGGCCTAGAGAAAGCAATGCCTGAATTAAATCTGGAACAGTTAGCGTTTTAGGTTGAGTGCCAAGACAGAATGCTGAGAAATGAGCACTTTAGTGATAAGAAATTCCAGAGGGCTGGACCGCACCTTTGTGCAGAGGAATGACTAGAGATGAGCACCTGGAGAGAAAAGGCAGGAGCTCTCTCCATCCATTACCCTCTTCCTTCTCAAGTTGCCCACTGAGCCTCATCGAAGAGCTTCTAGGCAAACAAACCTCTCCTGCCCATTAAACTGTACGCCAAGTATTGTTTTACAATGGGGAAACACAGCCCTGCATTCCAGGACCTCATAGAATGGTGGTGGAGGCTGATCTATCCCATATAATAAAACCCTAATATGCTAAGTCAGTGGTAGGCAAACTGCGGCTCGCGAGCCGCGGTTTGCTACTCTGTTGACTAATGAGTTTGCCGACCACTGAGCTAGATTCTCGATTCCAATAATTACAGGTTGTTGTTGTTCCTTGTGACTAAGCCCCTATCCCAGTGGTCAGCAAACTCATTAGTCAACAGAGATCGCAAGCCACGGTTTGCTGACCACTGTGCTAGGTGACACACACTGACCACTAGGGGGCAGATGCTCCAACCGATAGATTAGCTTGCTGCTGGGGTCTGGCCGATCCGGACTGGGGGAGATGGGCCAGACATGACCTGGAGCCCTCCTGTGGTCCCTCTCCGGCCCCGATTGTGCACCAGTGGGGTCCCTTGGCTTGGCCTGTGCCCTTTCAAAATCCAGGACCCCTCAGGGGATGTCGGAGAGCTGCTTTCAGCTGATCCCTGCAGGCCAGGCCAAGGAACCCCACCAGTGCACGAATCTGTGCACTGGGCTTCTAGTAAGCAAATACTAGTAAGTAATTATAATGTGGTGTGTTACATACTAAAATAGAGTTTGACTGTCAACTGATGAACTGCTTTGGGAAAATTATAGAAATTTCCATTAAAAAGTGATGTTAGAGCTGAGTCAAAGATATCAGAGGATTTCAGAAAGAAGAAATAGTGTATGCAAATAATTGATGTATATATTTGACTTAATGGTTTTTTGTAAACCTACAAATATCTTACTGTTGCTGGAACCTCAAGTTCCACAGAGGAAGTGAGAGTAGATGAGGCGAAAAAGATAGACAGAGGCCAGTCCAAAAACAGTCTTATAGGATGTGCTAAGGAATTTGATGTTTACCCGATAGGCATGGAAAACCAATAAAGGCTCGGGGTGGGGGGGGGGGGCGGGGGGGAAGTGGTAATATGGTCATCTTAGCATTTGAAAGGTTTATTCTTTCTAAGCCTGCAGTTGTGCAGATGGAAAGGAGGGGACAGCTTTGAGAGCTATTAGTACGTACTTGGTCTGCTCTCAGAAAAGGCAAAATGACTGTCATTATCCTTTATATAAATTATTGATTTCAAATATACTTACGCTTTTAAACATTTCCTCCACATTTATAAAACATATTACCTGATTTAGAATTCTCATATCTCACCTCAGACCTCTTTAACGTTTTTCTTTTCAACCCACGACAAAGCCAGAAAATCTATTTGATTTCCAACATAGAAAACACAAGTCTTACTAGGTGAGATGGCTTATACACTCAGTAATGCACTGGTAAATGCTTCAATCAATGCCTGATTTGTAGTGTTGGCTGATTTCAATGATATAAATACTCTTACCATAGCTAATTTCACACTCTCAATGTGACATCACTAGACAAAAAGTTGGGAAGACATGTGCAATACTACATTGTTAGATAGTATTTCCATCATACTGGTACAATAGATGTGCGTAACTCAATAACAAAGTAACATCAGTAAAATAATTAGGAAGTGATGAGTTTTGAAGGTACATTACCTTTGTTTTTAATATAATTTATTATACATTTATATACATTTATGTAATTTAATTTTTAATAATGGCTGTGTTTAACAACCAGAAAATTCCTGCAAGTGTAATAATCAGCTCTTGGGAGTGAGTACAAGCCTGCTCCAGCCCATCACTACATATACTCCTCTTTTCCAAATAATTAAAGTGATACTTATTAATCTAACTTGCACTACTTCACATCAAGGTGGAAAAATCTGAGTAAAGCACTAGAGGAAAAGCAATGCCACCTAAAGAGTGATGGGATGTGTGAAAATAAATGGGAAGCCAATTAAGAATTCTAATATCTACTCTATTTTGCATATGGCCATGTTGAAATAACACAAGACTATTCATTTCCTATTTAATATTGATTAAAATTATAAGTACTGATCAAAACTTTAAAACAGATTTTCTTTTACTTTGGCTAGTTCTTACAGTAAATTGTGTAAGTAAAAATGAAATTATTTAAGGTTTGCTTAAAATATGACTGAGGGCTGGAGTGTAACACTGCCTGTTGAATGCCTTCAGATTCTTCTTTCTCTTAAAATATTTAGGAAAGGAAAAGAAAAAAGCAATGCACAACTTTGAGACAAGTTATGATATCAAACTCACACAACTCTCTACCAGGAAACAAGGGCAGGTCCCCATTAGGGCAAAACAGGGAATTCAGTTTGGAGGTGCTGTGCACACACCCCACTGGCCCCAAATGCCTGAGATACAGCCAGAGCAGATGCACTGATTGTGCCAAAGCTTGCCCCTCTGCATGTACCACCATGGGCAACAAAAACTGCCAAAAATCGCAGTTAACTCAGCATCTCCAAAATCGATGCCGTGGGAAATTGAGAGGTGATGTGAGGTGAGAACCAGACAGATCTGGGTGGGATCCTAGCTTTGCCTCCTACTGGCTCTAGTTTGGGGCCAAGTCAATTAAGTTCTCTGAACCTCGGTTTCCCTAGTATAAAAGGGAGCTCACATGTGTGCATAACCCATGTACACAGACAATAGGGTGGTGAAGGCCTGGGGGCAGGGGTGGGGGCGGCCTGAAGGGGATCGATGGCGGAAAAGAGGGGACATATGCAATACTTTCAACAATACAGATTAAAAATAAATTTTATAAAAAGGGGAGCTAAAAATATCTTATCAAGTGTTGTTAAACATAAGACATATCAAATATTTCACATAACAAGTGGTAATAATATTGAAAACACAAACAGTGACAACCAAAAAAAAAAAAAACACCTACAAGCACATAAAAAAGATTTTACCTTTTTCCTGCCCACCCAGGCACCATTGAAGATAAGCAAAAAAATGGATTCTGGGCTTTTTTTTCGGGGGCTGGGGGTCTTTATTTTAAATCTTATTAGAGGATCTTTTCTTTTCTCTTTCTTTCCTTAATCCTTTTATTCAATAAATGTATCTTTCCAGTGTGTATCAGGAACTGTGCTAAGCTCTGAAGATAGTGTTGAAGAACGGGCGTAGTAACAGTCACAGCACGGGTAGTAACAGTCGCTAACCTTTATTAAGCACTGTGTTGAATATAAGAGGCCCATCCTGCTTTCATGCAGCTGACAATCTAGTGTGAGAAAACAGATATGTTTAAAATGGTCACTCAGGGTCAAAAATTTCACAGGATATGTATTGCACTATTTTTTCCCCAGTTTTTCAATATAGGAGGCTGAGCCCCAATCAAACCTAAATGCTGATAAACACATTTGTGTACCAAAGCTAAATACTAAGAGGTTACATTAAAAACAGATTTTCTTTACTTTCTGCTGATAATGTTGTTTAAATGTCTTTGCGAACAAAAACCTGTCCTAACTAAAGAAGAGATTGGTGGAGAAAACATGGTAGACAGAGAAAGAATATTAATGGACATTCTTGGATGTTCATACTCTTATGGATATTATGTATGGGGATGGATATTAACTAGACTCACTGTGGTGATAATTTTTTAATGTATATTTAAATGTCAAATCATTCTGTTGCACACCTGAAACCTGAATTTAAGAAAACAATATATATAATGGATAAATGGTTCAGGATTAATTAGGGTACAATTAATTCGAAGTTAATACAATTACAAGAGAGTTGGGAGCTTTTTAACCAATAAAGTAATTTGGATTCCTTGCAGTTGGCTATTAGGATAGGTAATGAGGATTTTCTGTTTAAACTCATTTGTTCCTAATCTTCCCTCTTTCCACCAAGGGAGAATAAATTTTGGTTCATAGAGCCTCGTGGATTGATTCCTGGCCTGAAAGTGATAATGGGAGTCTGTGAACCACTTAATAGTTGAAAAAACACGAAGACTTAACATTTACCTGCAATATGGCTGCACAGACTCATTCAACCATTGTTTCTTTGCTTTCTTCAGGAATTATACCAAGTTATTGCAAGCACTGGTTATCTTAGGCAGCTTAGCTATTTATGGCATCATGGAATGCATTGATAAAATATTGTTTTAAAACATGGGGGAGGCATAGTAATAAAAAAAATCTCATGCCCTGACCAGTGTGGTTCAGTTGGTTGAGCATCGTCCCATGCACCAAGAGGTCACAGATTCAATTCCCTGTCGGGGCACGTGCCCAGGTTGTGGGCTCCATCTCTAGTAGGGGGCATGCAGAAGGTAGCTAACCAATGATTCTCTCTCATTATTGATGTTTCTATCTCTCTCTCCCTTTCCCTTCCTCTCTGAAATGAATTAAAATATACTTTTTAAATGAATATCATTACATAAAAAGACCATTTTAATGATTTTTATATTTCATAAGGGATGCAATCAGTAGGTGCTATATCTTGGACTTCTGGGGATCACATGGAAAAGGGAGAATTGCATTTTGACCTTAATTTTAAATCAGGGTTTCAATAACATTAAAAAGGTACAATAAAAAGGTGCAACACTTCATAAATAATCTCTTTTTAGTGTGTTTCTCTACTAAAAGTGGTTTGCCCCATATGAGATATTCTGAAATTGTCCACTGTAATCTCAGGCTTTCATATTGCATTTTCATAGGAGTCTAAAATAATTTGGTGCATGACTTTTTCCCCCCAGAGTTTCTTACATTTTACTAGTATGCTATTTTTGTAATTTACTTTACAATGTGTAATTTGTTGCTCTTACAGAATAATGAAATTTCATGTTGCAAAACGGAAGTTTAAAGAAACATTACGCCCATATGATGTAAAAGATGTAATTGAACAATATTCTGCTGGTCACCTGGACATGTTGTGTAGAATTAAGAGCCTTCAAACACGGTGAGCAATGAAAATGTTATTGTTGTAAAGGAAAGGCACAGAAACTATCTGGGAGGAACTCTGTAGAAGAGAAAGCTCTTAAATTCCATAGTTCTAATTCATTTTTAGTGGGAAACTGGGCCTTGCTTTTAGCATAGATTTTATTTAAGGATGTAAATCAGGCATTAAAAGCCTCCAATGATAACAGTGTCTCAGTTTCCTCATCTGTAAAAATGGGGATAATGTGCCCGGCTCATGTGCCTCAGTGGTTGAGCATCGACCAATGCACAAGGAGGTCGCTGGTTTGATTCCCCGTCAGAGCACATGCCCAGGTTTCAGGCTTGGTCCCCAGTAGGAGACGTGAAGGAGGCAGCCCATCAATGATTCTCTCTCATTAATATTTCTATCTGTCTCTCCCTCTTCCTTCCTCTCTTAGAAATCAATAAAAACATGTTTTTTTTAATAAGGATTGTCCTAGACAGTTTGACTCAGTGGATAGAGCATTGGCCCAAGGACTAGTAAAAGACCCCAGATTCAATTCCAGTCAAGGGCACGTACCTCGGTTGCAGGCTGGATCCCCAGCGCTGGTCAGGGTGCATGCAGGAGGCAACCAATGGATGTGTCTCTCTCACACTAATGTTTCTCTCTGTGTGTCTCTCCCCCTCCCTTCCGCTCTGTCTAAAAAAGTCAATGGAAAAATATCGAGTGAGGATTAACAAAAAAATAAATGGGGATAATGTCAGTGCTTGCCTCTTAGGGTTGTCATGAGGATCGAATTAATTAACACACAGTAAATGAGTGCTCAGTAAATGTTAATGGCTGCTCTCATGCCATCTGAATTATCACTGCTGCTGCTGTTGTTTTGTTATTATCTAAATCCTAACCATCCTTCAGGAATAAACTAGTTTTCCTCTTTCATTAAACTTTACCTGACTATACAGCCCACAAAAATACCTCTCTCTACTCTGACCTCCCAAAGCATTTAAAGTCCACTACGGAGCCCTAGCCAGTTTAGCTCAGTGGATAGAGCATAGGCCCACAGACTGAAGGGTCCTGTGTTCAATTCCAGTCAAGGGCACGTACCTTGGTTGCAGGTTTCCCGGCCCTGGTCGGGGTGTGTGCAAGAGGCAACCAATCGATGTGTTTCACTCACATTAATGTTTCTCTCTGTCTCTCCCTCTCCCTTCCACTGTCTCTAAAAAATCAATGGAAAAAATATCCTTGGGTGAGGATTACCAAAAAAATAAAGTCCACTATGGGAATAAAAGTACTCGGAATCTCAGTACACTGTGCCAGAGTCCAGACTGAAAAATGACTGGCTGGCTCTTGTATTGCTTCCTGGTTGCAAGTTTGTTCTTGCTTGTGACTAAGACTGGGCCCTTCCCTTCCTTCACGTCCTGTAAATACTAGATACACACTGTTTTTCCAGCGAGCATCTTATTGGGTGATTAAAAGAAATTAGTTGAACATGTTACTCCAACTATATGTGTTTAATTGTGTTATCTTGAAGGCAAAATATTTAGTCAATTCCATTTTTTAAGGATTTTGCTTCACTATTAGGCACAAATTACCAGCATTTGTGATTAGTCTTAAAATACAAGGACTGAGACTGAAACATTGGCTTATATGCCCACAGTGCACTTAGCCCAGGGTTAGGGATATAAACTAGACCTTTAATAAGACACCTGTTGATCATTTACAAAAACAAAAAGATATTACAATTTGTTCATTCATTCTTTTAGCAGATAATTATTGAATGTGTAACATGTGCCACATGCTGTGGGCATCCAGATATTAATAAAATAATGACCCCATTCCTTTGAGCTTAGAGTTTCATAGATTAGATGTCATGACAGAAGGTAGGCACTGCCTGTATTTCTATGCTGAAAAGTAAACGGGGAGGTTGAGTCGGTCTTGAGTCGGTCTTCCTGGTAATTCAGTTCTAAAACACACAAAATAAGGAAGTACTGCAATTCCCAGTTAGGCTGATCAAGTCTCCTTGGAAATGGTTTTAACGCATCCTGTGGTCATGTGACAATCTTGGCGTAGTCCTTTAATAGAACTATCTGTGGCTCTTAAGGGTTTTTTTATCAAATTGAACTGCTACCAAATTTTCAGAACTAATCTAGAGTGTCTAGTTCATGTAGAATATATTTTTCAACTAGAATTCCAATAGCTTTTTTATCTGCTTATCTTTCACATATCAGATGAACAATAAATGTTCATTGAGTAATCTCTTAATGTGAAATCATCATAATTATGATTTTGTTATCGTTTAAGTAGTTAATTCTGGAAATACTTGGTGAAAGATGGAAAAAGACAAGTGACCTCTTTTAGGTCACTCTGTGATTTGTAGTTTAAGGCAATTTTGCCTCCAAAAGAGGCAAAATCACCCTTAAGTGATTTCATCATGGATTTCATCATGGACCAGAGTAATAAGAAAATTAATCTTTTGTGTAATTCTCATGTTAAGAAAATAAAGCACATCAACTGAAACAAGTTCATTTTTATTTCACCTTACATAAATTAAAGATAATTGTATTGAATTTTTCTTTTCAAAACAGTTCATTCTGGCCTAGGGCAACCTCCATCTTCAGTACTCATAATCAGATGTCCTCTTTCTCTGCTAGTGTTGATCAAATTCTTGGAAAAGGGCAAATCACATCAGATAAGAAGAGCCGAGAGAAAATACCGGCAGAACATGAGACCACAGATGACCTCAGTATGCTCGGCCGGGTGGTCAAGGTTGAAAAACAGGTACAACTGAACAATATTGGTTAAAATTTTAGCCAGAATTTTTAAAAATAAAACCTGGATTTGGCAACTGGATGTATTTTAGTAATTAACATATTTTGAAAGGTAAATCAAGAAATAAAATCAAGAAAGAGCAAATGAAATGAAATTTCCTTGTGCATAGACAGAATTCTCTAAACACTTGGACTTCATATAAGGAATAGAAAATTTCACCTCATCACACAGGAAGCAATTGTAGATTTTCAACACTAAGATAAAAAAGAGTATCTATTTTTTGTTTGTGTTTTGGTTATTCTTATTGTCTCTCTTTTAGGCCACTCTGTAAAAAAAAAAAAAAAAATCATCATCACTACAAAGACCATTTTCCAGAAATCAAATTGCTACCCCCAATTTAATTATAAATATTTCAGGTATTAATTCTGAAGCATTCTGTGTCTTTATTTTTCAATTCAGAATCACCTAGATTGCTATTTAAGGTCTTAATTTTATTATAGAATAAGTTCCTTACTATACTGCAGAAGAGTTCCAGAATGATTTCACAGAAGAGGCTTGGGAAAGGCAACCTGACTGGGTTGGGCAGTCTTGAAGTTGCATTTGTACAGTGATTATATGGGTTTGGGGAGTATCAATTGGCCGTTTTAAAGAACTGAGGGAGAGGGGTGCCGATGAAGATTACAAAGAGGCCAAAGCATCCCTCTCCTAAGTCCTCCCTTGGCCCCAGCACTGCTAGACATGACGTTCTAAAATGGTACTAAATCAAAAAATTTTTTTTCAATAAAGTAAAATGGCAATAAATATCAGGTCTTGCATTATCCTTAAACTCTATATTTTACTGTATTGGCACACAATGGTTTCATTTTTTTTTTTTTTTAATTCTAAAGGTGAAGCCCTTTCTTAGTAACAGTTACACTCATCTGTAACCATTTCCCCATTTTCAGGTACAGTCCATTGAGTCCAAGCTGGACTGCCTCCTAGACATATATCAGCAGGTCCTCCGGAAAGGCTCCGCCTCAGCCCTCACTTTGGCCTCATTCCAGATCCCACCATTTGAATGTGAACAGACATCTGACTATCAAAGTCCCGGGGACGGCAAAGACCTGTCCAGCTCCGCCCAGAACAGTGGCTGCCTAACCAGATCAGCTAGTGCCAACATCTCTCGAGGCCTGCAGTTCATTCTGACGCCAAATGAGTTCAGTGCTCAGACTTTCTACGCGCTCAGCCCCACTATGCACAGTCAAGCAACACAGGTGCCATTGAGTCAAAGTGATGGCTCCTCGGTGGCGGCCACCAACAACATTGCAAACCAAATAAATGCGGCACCTAAGCCAGCAGCCCCAACAACTTTACAGATCCCGCCTCCTCTCCCAGCCATCAAGCACCTCCCCAGGCCAGAGACCCTGCACCCAAACCCCACAGGCTTACCGGAGAGCATTCCTGATGTCACCACCTGCCTTGTTGCCTCCAAGGAAAATGTTCAGGTTGCACAGTCAAATCTGACCAAGGACCGTTCTCTGAGGAAGAGCTTTGACCTGGGAGGAGAAACTCTGTTGTCTGTCCACCCAGTGGCGCCCAAGGACTTGGGCAAATCTTTGTCTGTACAAAACCTGATCAGGTCCACAGAGGAGCTGAATATCCAGCTTTCAGGGAGTGAGTCAAGTGGCTCCAGAGGCAGCCAAGATTTTTACCCCAAATGGAGGGAATCCAAATTGTTTATAACTGATGAAGAGGTGGGTTCGGAAGAGACGGAGACAGACACTTTTGATGCCGCACCACAGCCTGCCAGGGAAACTGCTTTTGCGTCAGACTCACTAAGGACTGGAAGGTCTCCATCATCTCAGAGCATTTGTAAGGCCGGAGAAAGTACAGATGCCCTCAGCTTGCCTCACGTCAAACTGAAATAAGTTCGTCTTCTTTCTAGGCATAGCAGTTCCTTTAGCCATACATATCATTGCATGAACTATTTTGAAAGCCCTTCTAAAGTTGAATCTGCAAGAATCAGGAAGAACACGAAAGGCAGTTGATAAGCCCATTATCTTTTAATTGCATGAAAATGCATGTTTAGGGATGGCTGAAATTCCGAGGTACATCGACACTAACCCGCTCATTTAGTAACGTACCTTGAGTTAATAATCCTGAGAAACCAAACACTGATAGCACTGTGGGATGTATGAAAATTAGGTCATTTAGAAGATTTCGACTCTCTATTTTGAAATTATGGGAGTAAACACCTTCAAATTTCAGCCATTTCTGCTTTGTGATTAAATGCAAAATATATTTTCAAAATTAGGCCATAATGTATATTTAAACACAATGGCACTCATCAACAGCTGCTAACAAGGTACCAAGTTAAGCAGAATTTGGGAACAGTAGAAATGGCTGCTTATTTCAAGATATATAGTTGCCAACCCATTCCTTATTCAGTCATATTATTATTCATGTAATTTGAATGTCAGTATTTGTGCTTTTGGTGATTTACTGCTGTGGCAAGCAATTTTGCACATCATTTTCATGTTGTTCTTTATGATGAAAATGTTCTTCAATTGGAAAATGTACAAATCATGAAATTCAGGGCCAGGGGGGCAAACAGACTGACTATTTGACACATTTGACGTTATGGAAACATATTCCCCTAATGGCGGGAATCAACTTTATAAGTTTGTCAACTTCTACCCAAACAAAGGAAATGCTGATCAGTACGATGGCCAGTGTGGCTGGGCTGAGCTCTCTGCAATGGCGCCAGCCCAGCCTTGCCAAGGCTGCCCACAGAAAGGGGAAGTGTGAGAAGCCGCTCCCACTAAGCTGGTTCACAGGCAGGGTCCCAGGAACTGAGACATGGGAGGGAGACTGGGATGGGGAAGGCCTGAGAAGAGCCCAGACACAACACGGGGAAGTCAGTGAAGTTCAAGAAAGTGACTTCCCCACCAAGGGCAGTGAGAGGGAGCGAAACAAACCGAAATAAAAGAACTCAATTTTTTATTTTTTTTAGAAAATGAGTACTACTAAGAAATTCAACTACCTAAACATCTTGTTCTTATAAATAAACAGAGAATTTTGCAAGGTATTTATTTTTTAATATGCCCTGAATGTGTTTTGCTATTATGTAGTACATTTTACATATGAACGGCTAAAACAAAACCTCCTTTACTTCTTATACCATAGTGAATATTTTCTGTTCTCCCCAAGAATGTTGTCCCAAATCTGAAATTACTGGTTCCATTTCCTGGTATAAGCATTTACAATTAGAAAAGCCTGGTAGTACTGGCAGGGTCTGCAACTCAAAACGCTTCATCATATAACAGGACCACAAAAAGCCCAAGAGAAATAAAATAAAACATGTATTTACCGGAAAAAAAGCAATGCTGACAGCTTGTTAGAAACCAGTCTACTGATCTCAGACCCACAGAACTTCAGCCAAGGTAATGGCCTTCGAAAGGCAAGGAGAGGCAAGATAGCACTCAATTCACTTCAACTCTAGCCACAAAGGACGTTTTTAAAGAACTCCCCTCCCAACCCCACCCCCCACCCCCCAAACCCCCACAAATAGTGCTGCCTGCTGAAAAACACCAGCGGTCCGAAGAATGAGCAGAGATAGCAACTGGGTAGCCAAAGGCAGGAGGAGGCCCTGAAATCCCCCAGCCCTTCCCAGTTCTCTCTCACAACCTGCTTTCTCCACCCCTGACTCTCTCCTTACTTTTCTTCTCCATTAACTGCTTGTCAATTCTCGGCCACTGTTTTGCTTCTGGACTTCACTAGGCCTTACCCAGCCTCCAACCCCAAGGAAACCACTTCTCCACTCCACCTAAAATGTGCTTCCCCACCTTTTAAAGTCCTTGTCCCTTTTGATAGACACCGACATTTTGAAACCTTCCTCTTCTCGCCTGCCCGAGTTCTAGCACATTTCCCTGGAGTGTATTGTTCAGAATCTTCTCGGCCGCTGGAGACACACCGAAGGTAGAGTCTAATTTTACACTCCAGCTAAAAGGATTTTACCAAACTTTTGAAGCAATTATTTTCATTTTTGAAACATCTTAGTCAATTATCCAATGCAATTTTTCATCTACCCATGTCTCTACTCAACCTGAAGTTGTGAAACACCCTCTGGAGGAGGTTGCACACACACACAAATACACGCAGGTGCACGCACACGCACACACACACCTCCACTGACCTAAAACCAGACATCTCCATACACTACGAGGAAGAGGGAGGAGGCAGCAACTTTCAGGAAGCACTGATTCTTGGACAGACTCTGTCCTGGGTCAAACCCCACTGGCAGCAGGAATTCTGAATGTATTGGGAACCCCTCCGTGGGCTTCTTTGGGGCTTCAAACACAGCACAGTTCATCCAGCATTGCTGAAGATAGAAGATTCAGAAATAAAATGTACAAACATCACTGAGGTCTTAATCATAGCAAAATGCAATGAACCATGTTGTGAGAAACTTTTATACAATGAAGCCATGACCATATTGTGTCTATCTTAACTCTAGCACACACACAAAAAAAAGAATTTTGGATGTTCAAAGATAGTTGTGTTGTGTGGAAAATGTAGGTCTGTCTGTTGTGTGTCTCCCTGGGGAGTTCGGAGGGGCCTCCCTTTTATACCTAGCAGAGTCCCATCAGTCCACCCCAAATGGTGTCTAGAAGCACAGTTCCGCTGAGCCCTGAGTAACCACATGCTTTCTCAGCTCAAGTCTGTTTGCCTTCTTCAACATGCAGGGCTGATCAAGCTAACACTTCATTGCAAACATCCCTCATAGGAGGTTAACTAAAAGATGTCTGTGTCTGATCTAAATGTTTGCATTGTGTTCAACTAAATTAATATATGTAGATTGCAAGTTTTGTTTAAAGGAAGACACTTTATTGAGTTTTTAGTCATTATCTCCTGCTCAAGTGTGCCTTTCTGACCTCCTGTTAACTCTGTGATTCTGAAAGTTCTTAATCCGCAGGTAAAACAAGTCTAAGAGAGAGGAGGACACCAGGCACAAAGTGACTAATTCTCTTGCCCATTTGCAAAGCCAATCTGTAAGGAATATGGACACACAAGCAACTAAATTAATGGATCGCTTCCGAAAATACCATATTACCTTATCTCCCTAGAAGCGGATTTTTTTTTTTTTGCCTTAAAATGACTTGGTTGTGTTTTTGTAAGAGAAACTTAATTTAATATAAGTATGTGCATTTACATGAGCAGTTCTAAAAGTCATGTACAAAAATGCAATTGTCTGTTTCCTGAAAACAAATAAATCAGGAATACCATATCCATTTCAAGCTACTATTAAAATGTCATTTCCTTTGCTCTCTTTTACTGGGATTATTTGTTTTAAAGTAAAACATTAAAAAGATGTCTATAAACAACTAATGTGACTGTCTTTCTCTAGAACTAGCTGGTGGGTTCCGACCTGACTGGTTCCAGTCAACCAAACTGACCGTACACAAATTTGGGACTTAAATACAAACATTATATTTTTGCAGTGTGGCTGAAAACATCATTGGTAATATGGGAGGGAGAGAGGCTTGAAAATATTTTTGAGGGTTTTATTAAAAAAATAATTTGCCACTGATTTTATTTTTTTATTTGATATATCAAAACTCAGACACTAGTGCATGTGGGCTTCACGTTAACTATAATGAAAGGGCTTGTTCAGCAAGTGATAGGAAGATTGGTGGCCAGGCGGTGCCCAAATGCCCCAGCCCCTGGCTACTCACAATTACCATTCTTAGCACCTACCCAGCTCTGCCTTACCAGGGGAGGGCTTCTGCTCCAAAAGGAATCCCTTCTTTCCTAAAAAAAAATCCCCATCCTTTCTGTTCCACTAGCGATTTTGTACTATGTGCCCATGGTTAATTCCAGGGGAATGATTTTGGCGGAGGCTCAGAAAGTTGGAACCCTGGAATACAGAGCAATAAAGCCCTAACAGGTGTGTTAGACAGCAGGAAGAAGAATGAGGATAACATGAGGGGCCTTCCCATCATGGCTCTAAATGAGGTCAAAAAGGTATGCGCCTATTCTACCACCTCCCGGAGAAGCTAGTGAAAATAAACTGCATGGAACATGCTGCTTGACCAACGTAAAAGTGTAAACCGCTTCCAAATGCCTTTGAACTACTTTAGCAGTACTTCTCATCCCCACCATTTAAAAGCAAGATGTACTGAGGACAATTATTCTGCCCTAACCATTGATAAATACATGCTCCCAGACCTTGAAGTGACCATTTTATTAGCCTGGTTTTAACTGTCTCCAGAATCTAGTACAGTAAAAATCATTTCTTTAAATTATTTTTAATTTTCACAAATTACAATAAGTAATTCACCCTCAAGCCTACCGAATTCCAAATTATTGAAGTTTTTACTACATTTCAAAGCAGAAATTCATCAGACACATTATGTTTAAACCATAGGTTTTATGCACTGTCCTGGAAATCACAGCACCACAAAACTGATGAATGGGATTTTTTTTATTGAAATTAAGAAATGGAAAATCCAAAGGCACATGGAATGATATACTCCTCTTTGCCCATTCACATGAGCCACTTGGTCTATAATAATAAAAGCATAATATGCTAATTAGACCAGACATCCTTCCGGACATCCTTCCATCCTTCCGGACAAAACCAGGGCTGCAAGGGAAGCCCAAGTCCTGGGTGACTGCCAGGAGTTAGAGGGAAGCCTGGGTTCCGGGTGCCAGAGGGAAACTGGTGCTGGCAGCCGGGGAAAGGAAGGCCTACTCTTGTACAAATTTTGTGCATCAAGCCTCTAGTTTCTATCATAATTTTGTTGACCAGTTTACAATCAGCATGCTCTAGGATAGGCATGCAGGTCCTAGCAACGTTCCCATACAACCTACACCTACTTTTTCACCTTTT
Organism: Corynorhinus townsendii; assembly: GCA_026230045.1. Classification (NCBI taxonomy): domain Eukaryota; kingdom Metazoa; phylum Chordata; class Mammalia; order Chiroptera; family Vespertilionidae; genus Corynorhinus; species Corynorhinus townsendii. Next base: position 66,265,710 of record JAPDVU010000004.1, on the reverse strand, counting down.
CACCAATACGCTTTTTTTCTTATCATTAGTAATGCTCATCTTGCCATTCATTGCTACTTCTTCCTTTCCTTCCCCTTTGCACTGCTGTGACTACCTTCCTGGATTGTCAACCCCACCCATGCCTGTGACCCCAAGTAAGCAGGTAGTCACCCTTTTCTCTCCATTGCTACTTGCCATTGTGTGAGTAATGAGAACATCACACCACACACATTCCCGATTATAGACGCTTTTGAGCATCTCTGAAGCTCCTCACCTGAGCCTTCTGGGTGATGCTGCAACACTGCCTCCCATTACCAAAGATCCCACTGCAGGCTTGGTGGTGGAACCTCTGCCACTCCAGGATGGGAACTCTTTGCCTTTAAAGGAAGACTGTTCTGCTGTTCTGCTTGGCTCAGTGGTTGAGCATCGACCTATGAACGAGGAGCTCAAGGTTTGATTCCTGGTCAGGGCACATGCCTGGATGTCAGGCTTGGTCCCCAGTGGGGAGCGTGCAGGAGGCAGCCGATGGATGATTCTTTCTCATCATTGATGTTTCTATCTCTCTCTCCCTCTGTCTTCCTCTCTGAAATCAATAAAAGATATATTTAGGGGGGAAAAAAGGGAAGACTGTTCTGCTCTGGATCCCCAAGGTTGTCCATTATCCTCTCCTTCCCCATATCTCCAGCGTCTCGCTCTCACTCTTTTCCTCATAAACATGAGTAAGCTTCTCCCGTGTTACCAGCGATGCTTGAGAATTTACTGTCCTCTGTATTTCACTCTCCATCTCACCGTTAGAACCAAGCTGCGCGTGAGATAAATGACACAAGGGCTTTCCATTTCCACAGCTTCCATCCCCTAATCAGCACATGGCAGTCAGATCCATGCCTCTCCAACACCACAGAAGGACTGCTCTGAGTTCACCCATGAGCTTCTAGAAATTGATTCAGTGAACACATGCCATCAGCATCCCTTCTGGCCTTTCTGAGATGGTGGACACTACAACCACTCTTAAAACTGCTTCTCAGTTTGCCTCCTACCTTTCTGGCTCCATCGTCTTTATTCATTTTTATAATCTCCTCATTTTTTTTTTCATCATTTGACTGTCAGTGTTCCCACACATTCCATCATCAGCCTCTCCCCTTTTTTCCCAAACCTTCTCACTCTCCCCCAGGTAGTTTTATCTATGTTCGCAACGAGTAATGCCCGCCGAGCTCACCAGGCACATATCCCCTGCCCAGATTTCCCTCCTGAGCCTCACCTCTAATGTCTTCACTTGGGCCCAAAGTCAGGTGCCACAATTGAAACTATTTGAGAACAGGGACATCTCACTGGCATTATAATCTTGGGCTTCTTACACTGTGCCATGCAGTGGGCACTCAATAATGTTGAATGAATGAAAGTGTCTTAGTTTCTCTGGGCCTTTTACACAGCTTTCAGAAACTTCCAACCTGCAATCTCAACAGCTTTTCAGTCAAGTGGAGAGTGATCATCCAGCTTCACTCAAACTGTATTAGATTTGATCTGTTGCTTTTCCCAAAGCTCTTTGTACTTTTCTAAAGGGGCTCTGACCCACTGTGGCTCAGGGGTTGAGCATCGACCTCTGAGCTCACAGTATGATTCCAGGTCAGGGCACATATCCAGGTTGTGAGCTGGATCCCCAGTGTGGGGAGTGCAGGAGGCAGCTAACAAATTATTCTCTCTCATCATTGATGTTTCTATCTCTTTCTCTCCCTTCTTCTCTGAAATAAATAAAAAATATATTTTAAAATCAAGTAAAATAAAAGAGCCTGGGAGAAAATTAATGCCAAATAACAAGCAATTGTGTTTCTACAGGACTTGAAAGGGCAGCCTCCCCACCCCCACCTAGGCCTCAGCATCTTTGGCCTCCATCTCTCTCCATCAAACACAATTGGCTCAGACCCCATAGATGACACCCATCCTAGACTTTGCCCATTCACTGAGAAGACTGACTTCTCTCAACTTCACTGCAGTTTCCAAAGAAAAGAAGGTTCTAGTTTCCCTTTCCCTGTCCCTGAGCTCTGTAACACATTACTGACCCCATTTTTCTTTATAACCTACCAATGCCAGGCCCATAGCCAGAGCCAGACTACAGAGTCTTTGGATCCCAGACTTTAGAATAACAATCCATGCTTAGAGACTGTCCAGTATTGTGCCAATAATGCTTCCTAGGTATTATCTCATTTAATCCTCACATTACCACAGGTAATGTATCAGTTAGGATGCATTTGGTTGCTGGCATATAAAAACGCTGGCTGAAACAACCTTAAACATAAGGACATTCTATTATCTAATACTAGAGGCCTGGTACATGAAAATTCATGCACTGGAGTGGGGGTCCCTCAGCCCAACCTGCCCCCTCTCACAAACTGGGGGCCATCAGGGCAGGCCGTGACCCAGCAATCAGGGGAAGGCGACACCCCCATCACACCTCTGCTGCTGCCACTGACGGCAGCGCAAGCCTTGGCCAGCCCTGGTTACCTGAGCTTCGGGCAGCCCTGGGCATCTGGGCAGCCACCATCCAAGGCTTGCCTTCACCTCAGGCCAGCCCTGGGGTGGCTGGGCAGCTGCCATCTGAGGCTTGCCTGCATCTCAGGCTGGCCCTGGGCGGCTAGAGGGCTGAGGGGACTAGAGGACTCTGAAGGCAGGCATGCGGAGCAGCTGGACCTGCTTGGGGTGGGCCCCACCATGCCACACGCCTGCCGCCCTGGTGGGGCTGAGGGGACTGGACACCACCATCTTGTGGCTGTGGGTGCTGCCATCTTTGAGGGCGTAGTAGTCAATTAGCATATTCCCTTCTTATTGGCTTGGGTGCTGCCATATTTGTGAGGGCGTGGTGGTCAATTAGCATATTCCCTTCTTATTGGCTTGGGTGCTGCCATATTTGTGAGGGCGTGGTGGTCAATTAGCATATTCCCTCTTTATTAAATAGAATAACTGAACACCAGAGGTAGGGTGGTTCCAGGTAGAGTACAATTTGCTCAATTATATCATCAAGGTTCCAGGTTCCTTCACTGCTTTCCTCTTTGTCAGCATGATATTACTGGTGGTTCCTCTCCCTGTTCACAAGCAGGATGCCAGTGGCAACTGGTGCCACATAACTCTTTGATCTCATCTAACAGAGGAGGGGGTGAGGAGTCCTTTACCCAACAGTGAAATATAAATATAAATCTGCCTCTGACATCTGATTAGACTAATACAGGTCACATGCTTATTTCTGAACCGTATAATTAAGCAAATTGTACTCTGCCTGGAACCACCCAACCTCTGGCCTTCAGTTATATTAGACTAGTGGCCCGGTGCACAAAATTCATGCACAGGGGGCAGGGTCCCTCAGCCCAACCTGCACCCTCTCACAATCTGGGACCACTGGCTCCTAACCGCTCACCTGATCTGCCTGCCTGATCACCCCTAACTGCCTCTGCCTGCCTGCCTGATTGCCCCTAACTTCCCTCCCCTGTCGGCCTGATCTTGCCCCCAACTGCTCTCCCCTGCCAGCCTGATCTCACCCCCAACTGCCCTCCCCTTCTGGCTTGGTTGCCCTCAACTGCCCTCCCCTGCTGGCTTGATCCCGCCTCCAATTGCCCTTCTCTGCCAGCCTCATCTCGCCCCCAACTGCTCTCCCCTGCCAGCCTGATCACCCCTAATGGCCTTTGCCTTGGCCCCCAGCACTGTGGCTTTGTCCAGAAGGAAGTTGGATGTCTGGAAGATGGCCAGTCAACCAGGCCTAATTAGCCTTTTAGTAGTATAGATAGATTATATAGGATAGGATTGCTTAAATGGGGGGGGGGGGGCTTTTTCATCAGGAGGGGATGCTCTTGGCAGACAAAAATACATAATCCCTATATCTGGACTGATAGCCAACCATATGCACTATACTGCCAAACCAGTCATTAAAAAATTGAACCGCTTTCTTATACCTTACACCAAACAGCTGTTTCCCTTAAAACCCCTCCTCAGTCCCCACCTTAGGTTCTGTCTTTGCAGTTCACCCAGATTAGGTTCTGATTGGTTGGTTTCTATATCAGTCAGCGTCAAAAGCTCCACCACCTAGGCAGCCATTGGCTCCTCGCACTTCACCCAGATTTGGCTCTAATTGGTCAGTTTCTATGCCAGTCAGCGTCTCTGGGCCTATCAACAGGCCTGATCAGATAGGCAGGGCTGATCAGTAGCCCCAACGGAGGCCAGAGAGAAGGAGAGGTGCAGCTGCTGGCCAGGCCCCAAGAGAAAGAGGGAGGCAAGGGCTGATCAACAGCTGCGACAGAGGCTATGGATCAGACCCTGCTTCTCTCTCCAGGCCTCTCTTCGGGCCTGATCTGCAACCTCCTCAGCAGTCAGTGCTGGGTCACTGCACCCACAGTGGCGGGCGGTCAGTGCTGGGTCGCCACAGCAACCCAGCACTGACTTCCGGTCAGGTGAGCCTTCGGTCATTATGGACCCTGTGTTTTTATATATTAGGACAATAGAATGTCCTTATGTTTAAGGTTGTTTCAGCTAGCATTTTTATATACCTGCAACCAAATGCATCCTAACTGATACATTACCTGTGGTAATGTGAGGGTTAAATGAGATAATACCTAGGAAGCATTACTGGCACAATACTGGACAGTCTCTAAGCGTGGATTGTTATTCTAAAGTCTGGGATCCAAAGTCACCACGTGTATGCCCGGATTGGCTTAAGCCAATAAGTGCCCCTCCTCCTAGTCTTTGAAACTAGGAAGAGGCCTATAAAACTATAATTCTATTAGAAGAAAGTCAGTGGACAGATGTAGGCAAAATATATATATTTATCATACCTGTATAGTTAGAGGTAGCTACTATTAGATGAGAAAATAAATGTACTGAGAAGTCAGTAACTTGCCCAAGATTGTAAAGCTATTTAGTGGTAGAGCTAAGATTTAAATGCATGTAGTCTCACTCCACTGTTTGAGATATTAACTCCTACCTTAATGCCTGAGTTGTGCCCACACAGCAATCTTTGGTGATAGAATTTAAAGATCAGTATTACAGCTCCAATAAAGCAGAATGTTAATTTGATAACTTTTTTATTTATTTGAGAGAGAAAAACATTGATTTATTGTTCCATTTACTTATGCATTCATTGGTTGCTTCTTGTATGTCTCCTGACTGGGAATCCAACACACAATCTTGTCATATCAGGACAATGCTCTAACCAACTGAGCTACCTGGTCAGGACAATCCTTTTTTTTTTTTTAATTTAAATTCTTTATCATTAAAAGTATTACATATGTCTCCTTTTTCCTCCATTGACCTCTCCCCCGCCACTCCCACCCCCCAACACATGCCCTTACCCCCCTAGTGTCTGTGTCCATTGGTTTTGTTTATCTGCATGCATACAAGTCCTTTGGTTGCTCTCTTATCCTCCCTCCCACCCACCCCTGCCTTCCCTCTCAAGTTAGACAGTCTGTTCAATGCTTCTATGTCTCTGTATTTACTTTGTTCATCAGTTTATGTTGCTCATTATATTCCACAACAGGACAATTCTTGATATGAAACAATCGAGGGATAAAATAGTCTTTTTGCAAGTGTCTTTACAAAATGAAAAGTTTTCCCTCCGCTTTATGAGCCATTAACCTTTAAATTATTAGTTAGGAAGTAAACATGATATTCCTTTTAAGAATAGTATGGTTTATGCCCTAGCCAGTTTGGCTCAGTGGGTAGAGCATCGGCCTGCAGACCAAAGGGTCACTCCTGGGTTTGATTCCCCTCAAGGACACATACCTCAGTTGCAGGCTCCTCCCTGGCCCAGACCCTGGTCGGGGGTCGTGCAAGAGACAACCAATCAATGTGTTTCTCTCACATCGATATTTCTCTCTGCCTTTCCCTCTCTCTTCCAGTGTCTCTAAAAATCAATGGATTAAAAAAAAGAAGAAGAAGAATAGTATGGTTTGGTTTTCTTCCAAACAAATTCATGAGTATTTCTCTACCATGAACCTCATCTAACTTTTTTTAATAACTGGCCAAAACCCATGAAATTAACAAATTTTGCTGGCTTCAAAACTATATTTCAAATTCAAACATTTTGTAGCACTTTCACCACAGCCCTGCACTGTAGTCCAAGTCACCATCTTCTCGCACCTGGAATACTATAATAGCTCATTGTGAGATGCTGGCTGCTGGAGAAGGCTGAAGAGAAGAGTTGAAGCGAGGACACGTGTAGCTTGCCACAATCTTGGGTAAAGAGATCCAAATGCACATTTGTAGCTTGCCACAATCTTGGGTAAAGAGATCCAAATGCATTCAGGGAAGTTCTAAACAGAGATTTAGCAAGCCTTACTAATCAATTTATTCATGGCTTGAGGGAACCTCAGAATCCTTTGCTCCAGAAAAAAAAAAATCTTCCCAGACCCACCCCCAAACTTCTGGCAGTCAGTCTGGGGCAATGCTTGGGTACCCATGTTCACCAGGCTGCCTGTTTCCCCAGGCAGTTGGGGTGGGACCACTTTCTGTCTCCATCTAGACACAACCCTCCCCACACCTTTCTTCTCTCATTTGTCTGTCTTTTAAGGTGTAGGGGGCTCCTGAGGATCCTAGAAGGGTCCCTTCTTTTCTAGAAGCCCCATTTTCAACTCAGAGAAGCCTGACCAGTCTCCGGGTCTGAGAGAAGTAGTTGATGAAGAAGCTGTCTTTTCTGTTTCATAGTCCTTTTCTGGCCTGTCTCCAGAGGTTGCACAGGGGGCACACACAGGGGGCTCCCCAGATATCAGCACTGGGCCTGCCCAGAGCCTCTCCTGGGCCACGAGAGTTATCCAAAGGGAAGAGGACAGCACATCAAAGACCTTGCACATTGAGTCTCTTATTTTATTGGATATCTTTGTCCAAAGAACACTCTCTTACATTTAGGAGACATGTCTCAATATATGCCTAGAAGGCCTGAGATAGGATTAGGCTACAAATTCAAACTTCGGTCAATACCCTTCACATCTTTCTCAACAATGGCTGAGCAAAACTTTCCCTCCCATCTCAACTGCCTTGGGCAGATCAGGCTTTTATTTCTGACAGAGTGAAATCTAACAGAATCCAGAAGAACCAACCAACTAACCAGGGGAAGGCCTGCCTATCCGGGCTGCCTAAGTCAGGGCGGTGGAGTGCAGATGAATCCCAGGGGCACTGCCAGGTCATCCTCTATCAGCGGCTGGCTCCGGGCACGCTGCAGCAGCTCAAGGCTTGCAAGAGAGTCCTGGTGAGGCAGAATCCACAGCTGAGACCCCAGGGCAGGGCAGGACCCCATGGGAACACTGAGGAGTGTTACCAAAGACTGGGCCTTCCTCGCTGCCCCATCCAACAAAGGTAGCTTGGCTCTAGGCCCCACTTCTGAAGGGCTCCAAGGAACACCTAGATTCCCAGCCACCCAAGTGGTTCTTTTTTTTCTTTTTTTGAGGGGTTTTATTTTTTAAAAATAAATCTTTATTGTTCAGATTATTATAGGTGTTCCTCTTTCCCCGCCCCCCATAGCTCCCCTCCACCTGATTCCCCACCCCACCCCATGCCCTTAACCCCCACCACTGTCTTCATCCATAGGAGTAAGATTTTTGTCCAATCTCTTCCCTCACCACTCACATCCGCTTCCCCCTGAGAATTGTCAGTCCACTCTCTTTCTATGTCCCTGATTCTATTATATTCACCAGTCCATTCTGTTCTTCAGATTTTTCATTCACTTGATTTTTAGATTCACTTGTTGGTAGGTATGTATTTGATGTCATTTTGTTGTTCATAATTTTAATCTTTACCTTTTTCTTCTTCTTCCTCTTCTTAAAGAATACCCTTCAGCATTTCATGTAATCCTGGTTTGGTGGTGATGAACTCCTTTAGCTTTTTCTTGTCTGTGAAGCTCTTTGTCTGACCTTCAATTCTGAATGATAGCTTCGCTGAGTAGAGTAATCTTGGTTGTAGTGTCTTGCTGTTCATCACTTTGAATATTTCTTGCCACTCCCTTCTGGCCTACATAGTTTCTGCAGAGAAATCAGCTGACAGTTGTATGGGTACTCCCTTGTAGGTAACTAACCATTTTTCTCTTGCTGCTTTCAAGATTCTCTCTTTGTCTTTTGCCCTTGGCATTTTAATTATGATGTGTCTTGGTGTAGTCCTCCTTGGATTCCTCTTGTCTTGGGTTTTGTGCGCTTCCTGGACTTGTAAGTCTATTTCTTTCAACAGGTGGGGGAAGTTTTCTGTCATTATTTCTTCTAATAGGTTTTCAATATTTTGCTCTCTCTCTTCTTCTGGCACCCCAAAAATTCGGATGTTGGTACGCTTAAAGTTGTCCCAGAGGCTCCTTACACTATCTTCATATTTTTGGATTCTTTTTTCTTTTTGTTTTTCTGGTTGGGTGTTTTTTGTTTCCTCATATTTCAGATCTTTGGTTTGATTCTTGGGGTATGTTGATCTACACTTGAGTTTCTGTATATTCTTTATTTTAGACAGTGTATGCTTCATTTCTGACTGGTCCTTTTCCATTTCTTTGGCATTCTCATTAAGATCCTTAAAGGTCTCATCAAGTTTCTCAGCAGTTTTTAGAAGATTCTTGAGTAACCTTATAAATGTGGTTCTGAACTCTATGTCATCCAGTAGTTTGCTTTCCTCCGTTTCTTTCATTCGTGACATGTTTCTTTGTCTCCACATTTTGGCTGCTTCCATGTGTTGATGGAGTGGCTTTGTGTGGTATGTGACCGATAGGGGGCAGTAGCTCAGCCTCCCCAATCACCTGAGGTGGACACTCTTGGTACACCCCTTTGTGGGCTGAGTGCAAAGTCTTGGTGTAGTTAAGCCTTAATTGCTGTTGGTACACTGGGAGGAATTGACCTCCAGGCCAATTGGCTGTGAGGACTCGCTGTGTCTATAATGGAAGAACTGCTGTGCTGGAGACACGCTTATGGTGCAGGACTTGTTTCAGTGGGGCTTTGGTGCTCACTGAGTCTGCCTCTTGAATGTGTCACTTATGGATGTGAGGAGTTGAAATCTGGTTTCTCACACTGACCACTAGGTACACTGGCTTCTGGATCTCTAATGGGGTGCAGGTCAGCTACTGTCTGAGTCCACCCAGCAGGAGCTACAGCGAGAGCTACAGTTTTCTCCTCTTTGCTTGGGGTTTGGAGGTTTTGGAGCTGTCTGACCCGGGCTGCAAGTTTGCTAGGTTAAGCTGCGATAGGGCAGGCCTTTCTTATGCTAAAGCCACTGCTTGGAGCTTGGGTGGGTTTGTAGGTTGTGTAGGGCGGGGTCTCAGGGCGTCACTAGGCTAGGGCGTGGCAAACAGCGATGGCTGCTAGTTAGCCGGCTCTGTGTCTCTAACTGCGTCCCGTCCCATGCCCCAGCGCAGATAAACAATTATTCCTGTGCACAGCTCTGCAAGCAGGCCCCCCTCACTTTCCAACCCAGTAGCAGACAATCCAGCTTCTGCCTGTAGGAGTTTGGGTCCCCTGCGTCTCCCCAGAAACTGTATTTCAGAGTAATCGGGGGCTTGTCTCCCCTTTGGGTTGAAAAAAGCAACGCCTGCCGCCAGCCCAGATCCCGCGCCTCCGTACCTCAGCTTTTCAGCGCTTGTGCACGTCTCAGTGCTCTTTTCTCTTTCCTTCTAGTTGTAGAACTTCCACTCAGCCAGCTTTCCCATGGTCTGGGTGATAGACGTTTTGTCTTTTAGTTGCAGTTTAAACTGTTGTGCGAGGCAGCAGTTTAGGTGTTTACCTACGCCACCATCTTGGATTCCCCCAGATTTTTTATTCACTTGATTTTTAGATTCACTTGTTGATAGATATGTATTTGTTGTTCATAATTTTTATCTTTACCTTTTTCTTCTTCCTCCTCTTCTTACAGAATACCTTTCAGCATTTCATATAATACTGGTTTGGCGGTGATGAAATCCTTTAGCTCTTTCTTATCTGTGAAGCTCTTTATCTGACCTTCAATTCTGAATGATAGCTTTGCTGGGTAGAGTAATCTTGGTTGTATGTTCTTGCTATTCATCACTTTGAATATTTCTTGCCACTCCCTTCTGGTCTGCATAGTTTCTGTTGAGAAATCAGCTGACAATCGTATGGGTGCTCCCTTGTAGGTAACTAAATGTTTTTCTCTTGCTGCTTTTAAGATTCTCCCTTTGTCTTTTGCCCTTGGCATTTTAATTATGATGTGTCTTGGTGTGGTCCTCTTTGGATTCCTTTTGTTTGGGGTTCTCTGTGCTTCCTGAACTTGTAAGTCTATTTCTTTCACCAGGTGGGGGAAGTTTTCTGTCATTATTTCTTCAAATAGGTTTTCAATATCTTGCTCTCTCTCTTTTTCTGGCACCCCAATAATTTAGATGTTGGTATGCTTAAAGTTGTCCCAGAGGCTTCTTACACTATCTTCATATTTTTGGATTCCTTTTTTCTTTTGGCTTTTCTGGTTGGGTGTTTTTTGCTTCTTCATATTTCAAATCTTTGACTTGATTCTTGCGATCCTCTAGTCTGCTGTTGGATCTCTGTATATTATTCTTTTCTTCAGTCAGTGTATGCTTAATTTCTAGTTGGCCCTTTTTCATATCCTCGAGGGTCTCGCTAAATTTATCAGCCTTTTCTAGAAAATTCTTGAAAAACCTTATAACCGTGGTTTTGAACTCTCTATCCAGTTGTTTGCTTTCCTCCATTTCTTTCATTTGTGATCTGTTTCTTTGTCTCTGCATTTTGGCTGCTTCCCTGAGTTGATAGAGTGTCTTTGTGTGCTAGGTGTTCTATAGGGCCCAGTGGCTCAGCCTCTCCAGTTACCTGAGGTGGACACTCTTGGTGCACCCCTTTATGGGCTGTGTGCACAGTCTTGTTGTAGTTAAGCCTTGATTGTTGTTGGTATCACTGGGAGGAATTGGCCTCCAGTCCAATTGGCTGTGACAATCAGCTGTGTCTATGCTGGGAGAACTCCTGTGCTAGAGACACCCTTATGGGGCAAGACTTGCTTCACTGGGGCTTTGGTGCTCACTGAGTCCCTTATGGATCTGAGGAGTTGTAATTTGGATGGTCCCACTCTGACCCCTGGGTACACTGGCTCTTGGATCTCCAAGGAGGTGCTAATTTAGCCTCTGCCTGAGGCCACCCAGCAGGAGCTACAGAGAGATCTGCAGATTCCTCTTCTTTGTTTGGGGTTTGGAGGTGCCCAGATGAGGCCCAGCTGTGAAGCAATGCAAGCTGCTGTGGGGCCTTGGCCCTTCTTTTGGATGTTCTGGGACTCTCTGACTCAGCTGCAGTTTGTTAGTTAATTTTAGACTGCAAAGGGCCAGGTCATTCATATGCAAAAGCCTCTGCACACAGCTTGTGTGTGGCAGGGTCTCAGGGAATTAACAGGGTGGAGCAAACAGCTATGGCTGACCTTCAGCACTGCCTTAAGAGGCCCCCGGGTCTCAGTGTCCCTTGGTAATTGCTGCAAGCACCTCTGAGAGAAAGCTGCCCTCGAGTTTCGCCCACTGCCAGACAGTCCAGTTTCTCCCCGTATGAGTCTGGGTCCGCAGGATCTCATCCTGAATTGGAGTTCAGAGTAGTTGGGAGCTTGTGTCTCCCTCCCGATTGAGAAAGCCAGCCATGTACTCAGTTGCCAGCCCTCTCTGTGTGCGCGCGCCTCCGTACCTCTTCACTTTACTTCCGCACCTCCTCTGAGTCTCAGTGCTTTTCTCTTTCCTTCTAGTTGTAGAATTTCCACTCAGCCAGTCTTTTTGTGATTCTGGATGATGTCCGTTTTGTCTTTTAGTTGTAGTTTTGAAGTGGTTGTGTTCAGGTGTTTACCTATGCCACTATCTTGGTTTCCTCCTCTTTTTTTCTTTTTATTGATTTCAGTGAAGAATAGAGAGGGAGAGAGAGATAGAAACATCAATTATGAGAGAGAATCATTGATTGGCTGCCTCCTGCATCCCTCACACTGGGGATCAAGCCCACAACCCAGGCATGTGCCCTGACCAGGAATCGAACCATGATCTCCTGGTTCATAGGTTGACACTCAACCACTAAGCCATACCAGCAGGGCCTAAGTGATTCTTAAAGAGACCAAGACACCACGCAGCCCCACCATCAGGCCCTCAGCCACAGTCAGCCAAGGACATCTACCTTGGGCCTGCATGACAGGGCACCCACTCTCCATGTTCCAGATCATGAGGAACAGCCACTTCCTGGCCTGGGGTGGTCCGACCACAGTGCTGCATGTCTGGCCTGTGGCTGTGAACCACCCCTCCAGCTGGATGAGGGTATGGCTGGCACCTCTCTGCAGGGAAGGTCTGCATCCAGGCGGCCTGCGAGCCAAGCCCAAGGAGGGATTCATGAAGTGTCAGCATGGGGTGCCGGATGCCAGGGGAGAGGGGGTCATTCTGGGTAGAGACCTGGGATTGGAAGTCCAGAAGAAAGGGATAGGGGAGGTGGTGTGGGCAAAGGCCACTCACCAAAGATGCACTCCTCCTGCTCCTCTTCCATGTAAAACATCAGTGGAAAGTAAAAATTTTCAGGCACTGTCCACCATGGCTCATTGCTGTGAGGCCTTGTTTCCGTGTTCTGAACTGCTCCTTCCTGATTCAGAATAGGGGCAAGTTCAAGAAACCTGACTAAAAAGGACTTGGAAGAAGTCAGAAAAGGCCCGGGATGCGTACTTCTACTTAACTCCACCTCTTGGACCACCTTAGGGAGGGGTGGCCTCTCCCTCTAGCTTCTCTCAAGAAAATCTATCCCGACCTTAATCCTTTCGTGCCACATTGGATTATATGATTAGTTCTTGCCTCCATGATACCCAGATATTCTAACGTATCTTTATTCGAATTTCAAAATATTTTGGAGCAGATCTACCAGGCAGGGGTGGAGGGATAGAAGGTACTGAATCAAGAAGGTTCCAAAACAGCCTCTCTAGATTTGGACAGGTACTGTTTTAGTCTGTTTGCACTGCTATACCAAAATATCATAGACTGAGTGCCTATGAACAAGCATTTATTTCTCACAGTTCTGGAGGCCACGTAATCATCTATAACCACCACGAAACTTTAAAATAAACTAGTTTATTGTACCCCCTGAGCAGATGTGGTGTCATATATGACTTTTTAAAATACATTTTTATTGATTTAAGAGAGAGGGAGAAAGAGATAGAACCATCAAAGATGAGAAAGAATTATCCATTGGCTGCCTCCTGCATGCCCCCTACTGAGGATCAAGACCACAAACCAGGCATGTGCCCTGATTGGGAATCGAACCATGCCCTCCTGGTTCATAAGTTGACACTCAACCACTGAGCCACACTGGCTAAGCTCATTTATGACTTCTGCTAGGGTCTGAGACAATTTTGGAGCACCTTTTCTAATTATATTATTCCTACTATTAGAATTGGAGCACCAAAGTATAGATGAAAAGATCAGCTCTCTCACTCTCTCTAGGGAGCTTCCTGAATAGTCCATGATTTCCTCATTTCAGATCTCTATCTTTCTCAGAGAAACATCGTTCCTGAAGAAGTAGGTATTTCAAATATTGAAAAGTCTTTCCCGGCTAGCATAGCTCAGTGGTTGAGTATCGACCTATGAACCAGGAGGTCACGGTTCCATCCTCAGTCAGGACACATACAAGAATCAACCAATGAATGCATAAATATGTGGAACAACAAATCAATATTTCTCTCTCTCTAAAAATCAATTTTAAAAAAAACATATCCTCAGCTAAGGATAAAAAGTAAGAAGAAAAAATATGTTCAGATAATTTTGTAACTTGGCCAGTGTCACTCAGTGAATGAGTGTCAACCTATGAACCAGGAGGTCACGGTTCGATTCCCAGTCAGGGCACATGCCTGGGTTGGAGGCTCACGACCCAGTGAGGGGCATGCAAAAGGCAGCTGATCAATGATCCTCTCTTATTATTGATGTTTCTATCTCTCTCTCCCTCTCCCTTACTCTCTGAAATCAATAAAAATAAAATAAATGTTTAAAATCTTTTTAAAAGATAGGTTTCTGTAATAATCATTTGGAAGCCTGGTGTCTGTGTTAAAAGTAGTACCTTAGTGTTGCACAAACAAAATTGGAAAATAAGTATCATTAATCACAATGAAAGTGGGATAATTATTAGTCCCTTAGCATAAGGTTTGAGCAGAGGCTGGGGAGTCACTGTAGATAGCAGGTTAATATGGCAAGGATAGCCTCAATATTTGTTTCTATTCCTGTAAGCTTACTTCATATGTGAGCATAAGTATTTTGTTATTTGGAGTCAATGTCCAATTTTAGTAGAACTGAAGGTTAGGATTAATATTGTGAGAAAATTCAAATTCCAGAATAGATCTATAGAAAGTCTACCTTTTTTGTTTTGTTTTGTTAATCCTCATTGAGTACATTTTTCCATTTTATTTATTTACTTATTTAGTTGCTTGTTTGTTTTTTATCTTTTTTTGTTTGAGTTGCCTTTTTAAAATTTATCTTTATTTATGTTCCCTTTTTTTCCCCCATTGGTCCCCTCCATCCTGCTCCCCCAGGCTTTCATCACACTTTTGTCTGTTTCTATGGGTTATTCATATATGACAGTGGAAGGGAGGGAGGGACGGGGAGAGAGAGAGTGAAAGGGGGGCGGGAGAACAACCATGGATTAGTTGCCTCCTGCACACCCTGCAATCCAAATGCGTACCCTTGACTGGGATCCTTCTGTGCACAGGCCCATGCTCTAACTGCTAAGCAACACAGACCAGAGCAGAAAAATCCACCTTTTAAATAAAAGTTTTGAAAGGAACAGCTATCAATTTTTTGTTAGTTAAATCAGGTAGAGGATGACAAATCCATTACTCAGTTAGACTAAGAACAATAGCTATAGCCTGAGTAAAACACACAAGAGAATTTTCATTTCCTTAGGTTCAGAGAAATGCTACAGAGGATTAGGTAAAATGTGTAGTAGGTATGTGCAAGAACCAAGAAACTTTTTGGTTGGCCTCTAGGGGGCGCCAAAATAAAAGGATAAGTAGAGCAAAATGAAAAAGAGGGGAAAAGATAACCAAAAAATCTGTCTTGTTTTATTATCTTGAGTGGAAGCTATCTATTTCATGTCATCATTGGCTTCCTCTGAAGATCTTGGTGTTTTACGTAGTCTTCTTCCAAAGATCATTCGCTGCTAGAGGACACATCTTCAAAAGATGTTTAAGTCTCTTTCAAAAGACTAAATCTCCAGTTTCTAATCATGCAGTCTGATTAGGTGGATATTTGGGAAATATTGCATATACCTATTAATGATAAAGCTGGATGCGTAAAATGAGTCCTTTGTAATTCTTAGAATTATAAGCTTGCAATATGGCAGAAGCAAATCCCAGGAATTGATCTCATTGTCATCAAGGCTAATAGCAATTCTCAGACTATGGATGTTCAAGAGTCTTGGAGAGTATTTATTCTCAAATTTAGATTTAGAATTCATTTTTTCTCTCTGGTTTTTCTCAAC
This sequence comes from Corynorhinus townsendii, assembly GCA_026230045.1. NCBI lineage: Eukaryota > Metazoa > Chordata > Mammalia > Chiroptera > Vespertilionidae > Corynorhinus > Corynorhinus townsendii. The sequence continues at coordinate 66,250,309 of JAPDVU010000004.1, read as the reverse complement.
ATCAGTTTGGAACAGTGACGTTTTGTTTGTTTTTTAATAAAGGACATTTTGGACCTGTTTTGAGGGGTTTGGGAGGGGGGCTGTGGTCTGTTGTTGTTAATCCTCACCCCAGGATATTTTTCCCATTGATTTTTAGAAAGAGTGGAAGGGAGGAGGGAAGAAGGGAGGGTGGGAGGAGTGAGAGAGAGAGAGAGAGAAACATCAGTGTGAGAGAGAAACATCAGTATGAGAGAGAAACATCAATTGGTCGCCTCCCACCTGAGCCCTGAATGGGGCCGGGGAATGTACCTGCAACCCTGGTTCATGCCCTTGACCAGGAATCAAACCCATGATCCTTCAGTGCATGAGATGATGCTCTGCCACTGAGCCACACTAGCCAGGTCTGGAGCTGCTTTTTAATAACAACCACAGTGAAATGTGTGCCCCACATCACTGAAGAAATCAGCTGGAAATTCTCAGGTCCAGAATAACAATTAAGCAATTTATCATCAGAACCTTAGCTATTAAAAACAAAACAAAAACAAAAACAAAAACTCTTAGCTATCCATCAGGGATATTCTCACTGCATCCTGAAAATAAGCACACAATAGCCAGCACATATTTATAAGCCATCACTGGGGATGTGGCTTTGCTCCGTGCTACTTCTTTAGCAGTGGTAAGCTTAGGTATTTCCTCCGGATTCTGGCCCATTACACTTTGAATGAGCCTCCACTTTTTTATTATGGCTATCCTCCAGGGAGGCTTCTAAAAGTTAATTTCTTGTCATTTTTTATGAGATTTGCACCAGAAGTTAATAATAAATAAATAAAGGCACCCTGCAGGTTGGCTGGGTCCTCTGCTACAACCATACCACAGTCTAACATCTCTCTATCTGCTCCTGCTTGTCTCACACCACACAGATGTTGATCCTGAGAATACTACCCAATCTCTCCACTGGAGAACTCAACCAAAGATGATTCTGAACAACGAACTTCGTTATACAAATCTCTTGCTGTCGATGGAGAAGTAAAAAGATGACAACAAGCCCAGCCAGCATGGCTCAATGGTTGAGCTTCGACCTATGAACCAGGAGGTCATAGTTTAATTCCTGCTCAGGGCATATGCCTGGGTTGCAGGCTCGATCAATGATTCTCTCTCATCATGGATGTTTCTATATCTCTCTCCCTTTCCCTTCCACTCTGAAATCAATAAAAATATATTTTTTAAAAAAAAGATGATCAGTTGGTAATAAAGTAAAGAGGTTGGAAAGGACGTGGAACTATGAGAGGAACGCAGAAGCAAGAGGGCTTCCTGGCTTCAGTCAAAGCCAGCTCCACTTACGTTTCATCCTGTTCTTCATCACTGTTGAAATCACCCACCACAGAAAACAGAAAGTTTAAGAAGAGGCAGAAGAAAATGTCAAAGTGATGCACATGGGAATGGATTCCCCCCTGGGGCCTCCAGGAAGGAATGCAGGCTGCTGACAACTTGATTTTGGCCCAGAGAGACCCATACCAAACTTTCAACTTACAAAGCTAGGAGATCATACATTTTTGTTTTACAGAGCCACAAAGTTTGTAGGAATTTGTAATAGTAGCAATAGAAAGTTAGTACACCAAGCCTCAAGAGAGATTAAAAGAAGCTAAACTGATAGGTGGGGAGGGCAGCTATTTGAAAACAGATTAGAAATTTGGCTCTAAAACAAAGGAAAGATCTAGCTAAGATCATGTAGACTTATCCATCAAATGCTAGGATATTAGGATGAGGCAAGAACTATATAAAATTGAAAACGGTTAAATAAATAAAAGGCAGTATTACTCAAAAAAAAATGATACTGAGTATGGGAAACAGACACAAACATTGCTGTCAAGGCATAAACTCCAGCTGTGTGGTAACACAGGCATCAGATGTTTTAAACACGTTTGCAATGATTTAAGGGTAAGAATGTTTATGGGCAGCATTATTTAGAGTGAGAGTGATACATGTTGGTACAATCATTAATAAATGGTTATGTAAATTGCTGTAGAAAACCACTGTTTGCTATGGAAAAATATTCACAGTAAGTAGAAAAATCATGCTATAAAAAACTCTCAAACCATAGCTGGTTTGGCTCAGTGGATAGAGTGTCGGCCTGCAGACTGAAGGGTCCCGGGTTTGAGTCTGGTCAGAGGCACCCGCCTGGGTTGTGGGCTCCATCCCCAGGAGGGGACATGCAGGAGGTGGCCAGTCAATGATTCTCTCTCATCATTGATGTTTCTATCTCTCTCTCCCTCTCTCTTCTTCTCTGAAATCAATAAAAATATATTTTTTATAAACTCTTAAAACCAATATAATTTAACCAATGTCATCCCAATAAATTCAATAACAATTTCTAAAAACTCACTATTTTCAAAGCTTCCTGAAATAGACCAATTCAACTACATGCCTACATAAATGTTTAGTTTTTTAATCTCTTGTTTGCAGGCAAGCTCCAATGAGGGAGAACAGCCATGTGAGCTGATTTAATTTCTGGGAGAAGGTGATATTCTAATGGCGAGTATCTCTGTAATCACATAGAATACTTGAAAATTTTAGTTTATATTTTTAACTATGGGCCATTAACAAACAACATTAAATAATCTTTTGTTTTGTTTGTTTTTAGAGTTTAAAGTGGAAGAGAGCTTATTAGTGGAGTGGAACAGAGAAAAAGACTACTCCATAGGCAAAGAAGCCACAGTAAATAATCTTAAGCAAAGGAGTTTCAGGCAAAACAAACAAACAAACAAAAAACCATACCCTAATGCAGTATTGGTGAAATAATCATGAATTCTCCTTCTCCAAGTAAGAAAAGGAAAGTTGCCAGGAGAGTTAACAAGGGCATTAATAAACACCCAGGGACTTTAATTTATCCCATAAAGTGTATCATTAATGTCACCAGTTGACAAAATATTGTCTTTTTTAAAATCAACGTGTTGGCAATTATTTTATCAGTCTATATAATGAAAAAGAGGTTCTTGTTTTAACTTTAGAAGTATTCATCATTTTATTATAAATAATTAACTTAGGAAAACTTAACTTTTCTTTTGTCAGATTTTTATATTATTATAATTTGATGACCAAAAAATATTCATGATGTATTTTAGTTACTCCAAATTTTGAGATTGTCAAGCAAAATGGAATGTCCATATTTTTCTTTCCTATATAAACTAAAAACACAAAAACCAAAATAAAAAATATCTCAATGGCCCTAGCTGGTTTGGCTTAGTGGATAGAGCGTTGGCCTGGGGACTGAAGGGTCCCGAGTTTGATTCCGGTCAAGGGCATGTACCTTGGTTGCAGGCACATCCCCAGCGGGAGGTGTGCAGGAGGCAGTGATCGATGTTTCTCTCTCATCAATCTCTCTAACTCTCTATCCCTCTCCCTTCCTCTCTGTAAAAAATCAATAAAATATATATATTTTTTTAAAGATATCTCAATGGTTTGATAATTTTGGATTTGGGGCCTGAATTTTAGGGAAAAATAAGAAGGTATGTCTTAAAGTGCTAGTGGTTGAAATAGTAAAAAAGTTATGAATTTGGGGTGTATTTTGAAGCTAGAGCCAGCAGGATTTTCTGACTTCAATATTTTCAACAAGTGACCCAAAAAAAGTTTTTAAAGCTCAGATTGGAGACTGAGTAGTGCCCTCTAGTGTCTTTCTATTTTTTCTGTAGCAGCAGCAGTCAACACCTGCGATGTAAAACAGCCCCTCCAATCGCCACCTTGCTGCATGTCCCCCAGGATGGTGCTCAGATACAAAGGGAGTTCAGTGCCCTGAAGAGATGAGTGTAGGTTAGGATGGCCTGCTGGGACCAGCTGCGGACCCTGTAAAACCTCCCATACACCCACACCCACACTCCCCCTTTGTGTTGCATGCTGGGAGTCCAAGAGCAGAGGCAGCGAGAGAAATGTGTTCTCTCAACCTCTATGCAGAGAGAGCAGTAGGGACCCAGACGCCAGGTCCTGGTCCATCCTCCATGTAAGGCTGCCAAACCGACGCTCAGCTATTTATTTGCATCATCCTGGTACACTGGGTGTTGGGGGTACAGACTGCTTTTAAGTGCCAACCATCTGATTTTTCCTGTTCCCATTTGTGCTGTGAAGCAATTTGGTGTTGCACATCACTGTCTAAACTTTAAAGGTTTCTTTCAAAATAGAGTATGACTTTCCTAATGCTCCCTGGTGGAACCCTGGGCAGGAGAGAGAGTGGGGGCAAAAAAAAAAAAAAAAAGTAAAGTTTCAAACATTTGCTAGTGACACCAGTATCATCAGGAAACTTGGATTTCTACTTTGAGAAAGTTGACCTTGTAGTTAGCTTTTGTATACATTTTGACATTTACTTTCTCTAACATTAACCCTTTGGTGATATAAAGCAATGGTTTAACTTTTGTAGTAAAGTTAAGAAAAAAAAAAAAATCAGCCCTGACCTGTTTGGCTCAGTGGATAGAGCATCAGCCTGGGGACTGAAGGGTCCCAGGTTTGATTCTGGTCAAGGGCATGTACCTTGGTTGCGGGCACATCCCTAGTAGGGGGGTTGCAGGAGGCAGCTGATCGATGTTTCTCTCTCATTGATGTTTCTAACTCTGTATGCCTCTCCCTTCCTCTCTGTAAAAAATCAATAAAACATATTTTTTTAAAATCAGATTCAAAGTAGAAAAACTATCTTTGGAAAAAAAGAAAGAAAAACACTAATCAATTTATTTATGCAAAATTACATAAATAAACATAATTCCAAAGTAACACAATGGGACCAGAGTCAGAAATAGTGTGCTGTGGATTATCAAATGCCAATAATGCACAGTCTTCGTTACCTCACAATTTAGAGCAATCTAAAAGGCAGGGTTGCAAGTATAACCTATGGAGTAATCGCCTTGCTTTACTATAGCCTGTGAGTGTGCACACCAACAAGGACAGGATCCTTCGCTCTTGGGTTTGCTTGTCTCCTGATGAATGTGGACTCAGAGCAGCAGCCACATCTAAAACCAAAAGTGTCAATAATTCTCTGATTGCAGAGTTTTTTAAAAGCAAGGAGAGATAAATATGCACTCAAAAGAAGTATAGTTTCTATCAAATCCCATATGACAAGTACCACTAGGTGTCTAATTAGCAAAGGTAGTGTTAGAATTGGAACCCAACTCTCCTGGTGCTAAGGTTTATATTCCTTCCACTAAGGCATGTGCTCAATGTTTATAAAATAAAATATTTTAAGCAAATTCTCTAGAGGTGCACCTAAGTTATTAGCATAATTAAAAATACCAGCTGATCCTTAAATATTAGTCAAAGACATTCTGTCTAATATTTACTACAAAGACATGGCCTTTCTTAGGTATTTGGTACATGCATTCTCTAACAAGGGCAAGCAATTGAGGCTATCTGTGGTCATGGTTGAAATCTTTTGTCTTTGGTTCTTGATTATGATTTGTTCTTGAATAGCTAATTAGCAGCTATGGTGTGTGATATTTGTAGTCAATTAAATTTCTTTGACCCTTGAACAAATCTGTATAATTGCATTTATATGAAACCTCTAGAGTAAGCAAATTCATAGAGACAGAAAGCGTATTACAGGTAACCAGGGGCTCGAGTGAGGAGGGAATAGGGGGTTTTTGTTTAATGATTACACTTTCTATTTGAAACTAATAGTGGTGATGGTTGCACAACAGTGTGAATATAATTAATGCCACTGTATTGTCCACAGTGAAAATGGTTAAAATGGCAAATGTTATGTTGTACATTTTATCACAATTTTTAGAAAGTAAAACTCAAACTCTTTGACCCTCAAAGATGCAAGCTCCATAATAATAAGAGAAAGTAGACTTTGATCCTAAAAGTCCCTAAGTACTTCTTTTTTTTTTAATAAATCTTTATTGTTCAGATTATTACAGGTGTTCCTCTTTTTTTCCCCCCATAGCTCCCCTCCACCTGATTCCCCACCCCACCCCATGCCCTTACCCCCCGCCACTGTCTTCATCCATAGGAGTAAGATTTTTGCCCAATCTCTTCCCGCACCCCTCACACCTGCTTCCCCTGAGAGTCGTCAGTCCACTCCCTTTCTATGTCCCTGATTCTATTATATTCACCAGTCCATTCTGTACTTCAGATTTTTCATTCACTTGATTTTTAGAGTCACTTGTTGGTAGGTATGTATTTGATGTCATTTTGTTGTTCATTATTTCTTGCCACTCCCGTCTGGCCTGCATAGTTTCTGCCGAGAAATCAGCTGACAGTTGTATGGGTACTCCCTTGTAGGTAACTAACCGTTTTTCTCTTGCTGCTTTCAAGATTCTCTCTTTGTCTTTTGCCCTTGGCATTTTAATTATGATGTGTCTTGGTGTGGTCCTCTTTGGATTCCTTTTGTTTGGGGTTCTCTGCGCTTCCTGGACTTGTAAGTCTATTTCTTTCACCAGGTAGGGAAAGTTTTCTGTCATTATTTCTTCTAATAGGTTTTCAGTATTTTGCTCTCTCTCTTCTTCTGGCACCCCAAAAATTCGGATATTGGTACGGTTAAAGTTGTCCCAGAGGCTCCTTACACTATTTTCATATTTTTGGATTCTTTTTTCTTTTTGTTTTTCTGGTTGGGTGTTTTTTGTTTCCTCATATTTCAGATCTTTGGTTTGATTCTTGGGGTACGTTGATCTACACTTGAGTTTCTGTATATTCTTTATTTTAGACAGTGATTTCTGACTGGTCCTTTTCCATTTTTTTGGTATTCTCATTAAGGTCCTTGAAGGTCTCACTAAGCTCCTCAGAAGTGTCATCTAGTTTCTCGGCGGTTTTTAGAAGATTCTTGAGTAACCTTATAAATGTGGTTCTGAACTCTATGTCGTCCAGTAGTTTGCTTTCCTCCGTTTCTTTCATTCGTGACATGTTTCTTTGTTTCCGCATTTTGGCTGCTTCCCTGTGTTGATGGAGTGGCTTTGTGTGGTAGGTGACCTATAGGGGGCAGTAGCTCAGCCTCCCCAGTCACTTGAGGTGGACGCTCTTGGTACACCCCTTTGTGGGCTGAGTGCAAAGTCTTGGTGTAGTTAAGCCTTAATTGCTGTTGGTACACTGGGAGGAATTGACCTCCAGGCCAACCGGCTGTGAGGACTCGCTGTGTCTATAAGAACTGCTGTGCTGGAGACACGCTTATGGTGCAGGACTTGTTTCAGTGGGGCTTTGGTGCTCACTGAGTCTGCCTCTTGAATGTGTCACTTATAGATGTGAGGAGTTGAAATCTGGTTTCTCACACTGACCACTAGGTATACTGGCTTCTGGATCTCCAATGGGGTGCAGGTCAGCTATTATCTGAGTCCACCCAGCAGGAGCTACAGCGAGAGCTACAGTTTTCTCCTCTTTGCTTGGGGTTTGGAGGTTTTGGAGCTGTCTGATCCGGGCTGCAAACTTGCTAGGTTAAGCTGCGCGATAGGGCAGTCCATTCATATGCAAAAGCCACTGCTTGGAGCTTGGGTGGGTTTGTAGGTTGTGTGGGGTTAGGGTCTCAGGGCGTCACTAGGCTAGGGCGTGGCAAACAGCGATGGCTGCTAGTTAGCCGGCTCTGTGTCTCTGACTGCGTCTCGTGCCCCAGCGCAGATAAACAATTATTCCTGTGCGCAGCTCTACAAGCAGGCCCCCCTCACTTTCCGACCCGGTAGCAGACAATCCAGCTCCTCCCTGTAGGAGTTTTGGTCCCCCGCGTCTCCCCAGAAACTGTATTTCAGAGTAATCGGGGGCTTGTCTCCCCTTTGGGTTGAAAAAAGCAACGCCTGCCGCCAGCCCAGATCCCGCACCTCCGTACCTCAGCTTTTCAGCGCTTGTGCACGTCTCAGTGCTCTTTTCTCTTTCCTTCTAGTTGTAGAACTTCCACTCAGCCAGCTTTCCCGTGGTTCTGGGTGATAGACGTTTTGTCTTTTAGTTGCAGTTTAAATTGTTGTGCGAGGCAGCAGTTTAGGTGTTTACCTACGCCACCATCTTGGATTCCTCCCCTAAGTACTTCTTGGCCAACAAGAGTCACATAAGATTTAGCCCCATGAAAATGAATGTTGTGTCTCTACGTCACAGCCCATGCTGTTGGTGAGAAAAGTGTGCATTTAATCATTCCATGAGCTTAGAAAATTCCTCACAGGGAATTCAGGAGATAAGGAGGAGAGTGACTTCAGAAAAATTATCTCTCTGAGTCTTAAGTTTCCTTACTTGCAAAATGGCACTAATAATTCCTAATTCCCAGGAGTTGTGGGGTCACATGTGTTAATGTGTCTAAATGCCAGGCGCTGCCTCACCCTCAGACACAGGTGGGCTGCTCATGCCGGCACTGGATCCGATCCCCAGATGGAGATTGGCTGGTAGGACTATTGGATATTGGACCACCAACAATGGCCCCAAGCTTTGAGCTGTTCTGGACCCTGGCTCTGGGGACCCACAGAGCTGCTCGAGGAACCTGGTTCTGAGATTCAGGTATCATTGTACCTCAGAGTTGGAGCCCAAGTGCACATCCCCTACTTTTTCTTTTTAGCCTTAGGAAGTCTCGTTGCAGACAAATATCCAAGTTTATAACTTATTTGGAAAGAGAATGATTTTGGAGCTCTTTTTATTTTCCCTTGATAACAGATCTGGTCCCCAACTTTCAGAGCAAAACTGTTTACATTCAGAGCTCAGGGTCAATCCGAGGGAATGCCTTAGAAGCAGCCCCATAGTATTTAGAGGCATTAGGAAAGTCATCCTTTAGATTTATTAACTCTTTGTTATGTTATTCCCTCACTTGGCCTCTTTCCCACACTTTAAACTGCCATGCTATGGTCTGAGAGCTTGCCAAGCTTTTGGCCATAGCTGAGACATCAATCTCTTTTGTAATTGAATCTATTCTCCAGAGGTGATGTGAGCAAGCCAGGGCCAAGCTCTCTGTCTTTGCCCTATCTAGACACTAAACACAATAAGAAATTAGCCCCTTGAAGTCTTTCTCCTTAACCAATTATCTGGCAATTTCCTGCCTTCATTTGAAGCTGTTCAGGGAGAAGGACACAGATCTTTGGGAGCATATTCAAGAAGATAATTTCTCCCCTAGCTGGTTTGTCTCAGTGGATAGAGCATCAGCCTGTGGACTGAAGGGTTCTGGGTTCGATTCTGGTCAAGGGCACATGCCTGGGTTGTAGGCTCAATCCCCAGTAGTGGTGTGCAGGAGGCAATGATTCTCTCTAATCATCAATGTTGCTATCTCTCTCTCCCTCTCCCTTCCTCTCTGAAATCAATAAAAAATATATTTTTAAAATAAATACATCACTTCGAAGAAGGAGGAGGAGGAGGAGGAGGAGGAGGAAGAGGAGAAGGAGAAGAAGAAGAAGAAGGTGAAGAAGAAAAAGTAGAAGAAGAAAAAGAAGGCGGCAGCAATCCTTGCATTTCAGTGAAGTCAGTCATTCAGGCAGTGGGGTCATCTGCTTCTGGCTTTTCTTGATGGTCATTATAGGCATGGAACTCTCTTTCCCAGCTTTCCTCGTCCCTGTTTTAGAGTTCTCTCTTGTGCTTTTCACCCTTCAGATTGCAGCATACCTAACTATGTAAGCAAGTAAAGTTTTTGTTTCTGTAGTAGTATACGGGGGTCCAATGTGATTTATAGAGCGGCTTGAAATCATTCTATCAAAGACCTAGGAATGAATTAAGGAGAAACATCTGGGCTGTTTACATGGAAAGTTGCCTCATCCTATCATCTTCCTCTAGTTCCCAAACATAATTGTTCTTTTATTCTCAGGATCAGAATAATGCCAGTGTGAACAGAAAAGGGTCCACATACTAAACCTGATGAGCTCAGGGGAGGCCTGCATGGTGGCCTGACAAACTCAGAGCCCTCAAGTAGCCACACAAGACTGCGTGAAATTAAAACCTCCTAACTGAAGACAAGAGTCATGGAGTGTATTCATGTCCTGGGCCAGTATTTTCCTGGACAAAAGGTCCATTTTTACCTTAACGGAGACTATCATCTATTATCTATTTTGCATCTATGATAATGTACCTTTGGAATGTCTGGGTAATTTCCTTTTTCCAGACCCTTCAGGGCATAATCACTGCACCAGACCAGAGACTCCAGAGTCCCTCATTGTTACTGTTATCATGTTCATTGTTAACTACTAACTATCCTGTATCCACCAAAGTGAAAGAAGTATGTACCTATTTGGTTTTACTTTTTATCCAATCCCAGAAATTTCCCAGCTTTGCTTTCTCACACCTCCCTTATCTATCACCAGTGGATTGATTTCATGTAACCCCCTTACGTGTTCCCTGTTGATTCTGATGTATAAAATAATGGTAAAAACTGCCATTTTCTGGAGCATTTTCTCAATTCATTGAGATTTTGCTTCCCAACAACAGTCATCAGTTTGTCACAAATAAACTCATAAAAATTCTCTACAGGTTTGGATGTTTCTGACGTTGACACCTAGCACCTTGTAAGCAATCAATATTTGTTTAGTGTGAGGGGGAGCAGCCTCACACTAAAATATCCCTCTTTGGATATTAATTATTTAGCTGGCTTTTTTTTTTAATAGCTCCCTCTCGAAAAAGATTGATTATCTAATAAATCTATGGTGGCTGGCTGTAGTATGAGGATGAAAGGAAGGAGTAGCTCAGATAGTAGCATAGAGGAAACCCTTTCAGATTTGAAGGGGAATTGATGTGGGTTTTTTGTTTGTTTGTTTGTTTGTTTTGTTGTTGTTGTTGTTTTCATTGATTTCAGAGAGGAAGGAAGAGGGAGAGAGAGAGAAACATCAATGATGAGAATCATTGATCAGCTGCCTCCTGGCACGCTCCCTACTGGGGATCGAGCCCGCAACCCAGACACATGCCCTTGACAGGAATCGAACTGGAATTGATAGTCAAATGTCCCAAGTAGCTATACTGATATATATTCCTACCAAAAATATCCATCCATGTGTCCTCAAAGTTGATATTTTCGATCTTCAGTTTTGGCCAGAGAGGAGCTAAGGGCATTTCTCTTACTTTTGCTTTGCATGCCAGCAGTGGCTAGTGCAGTTGAGCATCTTTTTATTTGGCCATTTTTATTTTTTATTCTTACTTCCTCATCTGTGCATTGCCTATTTACACATTTGCCCATTTTTCTATAAGGTTATTTGACTTTTTCTTATAAATATTCTTCCACTGTCTATTCCAAATACTAATCTTTTGTCCACTATATTATATTTTATCTCCCTTTTAACTGTATTCATGGCATTTTTGTCATATGCAACCTCCTAGCCCAGACCCTCATCCTCTGCATAGAAATGGAATGATGACACTTGAACCTTCTCTTGTTTACTCCCCTTCATAGCATCAAATCCGATTGGCTCAAGTCTTACTATCTCTTTCAGAGGAAATATGGCATGGTGGTGAGAAGCACGGACCCTGAAGGCAGATTGCTAAAGTTCAAGCAAACATTTAGACCCTTACTGTGTAACCTTCAGCCAGTTGCTTAACCTCTCCAGACTTCCGTTGCATTCTTTGTAAACCAGGAGTGACCATAGTACACTCACTTCACGGAGTTGTGGTGAGGATTAGACTAGTTTAAGAGCTTAAAGCAGTGCCTGGCACATAGTTAATTCTTTGTTAAAAGTCAATTCTTGCCCTAGCCAGTTTGGCTGCGTGGATAGAGTGTCAGCCTGTGGACTGAAGGGTCACCATTTGATTCCAGTCAAGAGCATGTACCTGGTTGGGCCTGTGCCGAAAGCAACCAATCCATGTGTCTCTCTCACATGCATGTTTCCTTCTCTCTTGCTCTCCCTCCCTCGCTCCCTTCCACTCTCTAAAAGTAATGGAAAAATATCCTCCATTGAGGATTTTTTACAAAGGCAACACTTTCTGCCATTTTCATATGCTCCTTCTTTTCCTTCTTTCCTATTACAGTATTCTTTCTTTCTTTTCTCTACACCACATTTTTATCTGAATATTGAAGAATATTCAATAAAGAAACTGCTGGTCCAACAACAACCAACATTTTATATCATTATTTTAAGTGACTTCAGAATAATACAAATATATCCAGCCAGGCCTATCAAAGTTTAAATGGTTTACATTTTAACCATTGGCCCATTTCCAGATGTCAAAACTTACGTTTCTGTTTATTTCTTGGTTTAAAATACCCCGAATCGTTGACAATAGAGTGGAAGTCAGGCTATCTAGGTTAATTTTCTCTTTATATTGTCAATTATTTTATGTTTCCATTGTTTCTTCACTTTTTTGGAGCTCAGTTTCCTTATCTATAAAATATCCTTAGGGATGAAAATAAGAAATGTTCAAGATTTAGATGAAGATGAGATGCTTTCTGCAGACCCACAACCCAAACCGAGTCCACTAATGAGGAAGGGGAAATTTCAGAACTGAGCATCTCAGTGATGCCACCAGGATCCAGGCATCTCCACCCCCTCACCAGGGCTGAGTCTCCACCCCCTCACCAGGGCTGGGGTTGCCACCAAGCCCAGGTTTGGTGGGAAAGAATAAGGAGGCAGGAGCTGACTTCCAGCTTCCAGTACAAAGGGAACATCCCCTGTTGCTACAGCATGTTGCTAGGGAGGCTGATCTCTTTCACGGCAGCTGTGTGGGTCCTCACCACTACCTAGGAGGAGTACCTGGCCGAGAGGGGAGCTGATGCCCGAGGGGTCTTTAGAGAGTTTTTAGATTGGCAAGGCTCGCATCACCCAAACAGAAACTCTCAAGTAGGACTCACAAACTGTCAGTATTTATAGTTTAAATGTCCCCTTGCTATAGTTACTTCTCCACAAGTTCCTTCTTACCCACAAGCCCCAGCAGGACTGTGTAGCAGCTGGGCCGCTGACTGCTTATCAACAACAGATGTAGAATTTCAACCTCCCAACACCACTGACTTCATACTTGTATCAAAGAAACTTTTTTCTTTGTCACAAACAAGCTAATTAAAACAGCTTCACTTAAATCATAAACAAGTAGATTTGAAATCATATTAACGCAATATAAAATAATCCACCCTGCGATTTCAAATCACTCACACACTAATTAATCCTATTCAGTAGTGCTGCCCAGTACAAATCTAAGCTCTCGAAAATATCAGCCCACCCTGTGATTCTACACCACTTACAATCTAACCACAAACACTCAGGCTTTGTGGGTGTTTTTCTTTTGACACACATTCTTTTACAACGTTTAATGGCCAGTGTATACTGATGATATACATTTAATGACCGCTTTCTAACTTATTGAACTTTGAGCAGTTTGAATTACCATCTTTTCACAAAACAAAATAATCTGATAAAGTTGCAAGGATTCAATGAGCCAGGACATGTGAAAGTGCTATGTAACTGTGGGTCTGTGCTGCAGCCGTGGTGTGTCTGGAGCTGCTGGTTGGCTCCGCTCTAGCTGCAGGGGGGTTCACAGGGCCTGGGACCAGGTTCCAACCTGGCTTCCCAGAATGTCCATGGCCTTCCTACCGGACTGGCTAAGAAGCAGGCACACGTCAATCAGGAGACGATAAACAGCTCCAAGAGGAGCATGACCAGCTGATGGCTGTATCGCGGAGTAACAGAACAAAGGCCTGGTGAATGTGTGTATACAATACCAGCATGTGTTACTTAAATAGAAATCTCATTTATTTGGCTACCATTGCAGATGTCAGCCAAACCAGTCCTTCCGAAGTAATGGGATAATCTTCCAGTTGGCTGTTGTGAGGAGTAATTGAATGTAATCCATTTCCTGTGAAATGGAGACAGGATCTTTACCAACTGAACTGCTAAAAACAAGAAGGAAATTGCTCTTTTTTAAAAATATATATTTTATTGATTTCAGAGAGAGGAAGGGAAAGGGAGAGAGAGATAGAAACATCCATGGTGAGAGAGAATCATTAATCAGCTGCCTCCTGCACACCCCCTACTGGGGATCAAACCTACGACCTAGGCATGTGCCCTGACCAGGAATCGAACCGTGACCTCCTTGATGTTCATCCACTGTCTGTAGCTCTTTTAAAAGTGTGAAAATGTGAAGAAAGCTACTAAATTAACTGTATTTCAAAGCAAATATTTATTTTAATAATTAAGCATATTTTCTCAATTAAAATTAGTAAATAAAAATAAAATGCTATGTAATTAAAATATTCAGGATTCAGTTCAAATGTCAAATATAAGATAGAAAAAGAACTCTTTAACATAATGCCATATCCTATCACCAAGAGACCAAAAATTAAGTTTTTTAAACCACTCAGCTAAGCTTCCTTGACAACTGGGTTTCCATGTAAAAGCCATTTTCATAAAGCCCCAATATGTACAAGCTTGCATGGCACTATTTTAACAGTAAATTGCTCAGACTCTCTGACTCTAAGCCTGCCTTGTCCCCATGGCCTTCAGGCTTCTGCTTAGTCTTGCATATAGACCTGCTAATCACTAGAGAAATTCTATAAAAACAGTCCTTCCATTTACCCTCCCTTGACCTAGAAGCCTGAACTCTGTGCGCTTTGGAAAGATGATTAGGTCTCCTATCTTCTCGGTTGGCGCCTTTTCACAAAACATCTTTCCTTACTCCAAATTCTGACATTTTGAGTTTAGCCGTTCCAAGCATTGGACCATCAACACTATCAAGCACATATCTGATTGCCATAGCACCATGCCTTCGGGGACAACATGTTTTTGTTCTTTTTCAATTCCTGCAGAAAAGTTACTTTTATTTTATTAGTCTCATCTTGCAGATGTTTTACTTGTCTTGAGTTTTCTAATGTATGCCTTACACTTAGTAGATTAATTTTAGCAAATTCAATGTAAACCATTTCTCCGGTTATTTTAATAGCTCTTTTACTTATGCTCACCTCGAATAATATCTTTTTCTATTGTCATTGAAAGAGAGCTGAGTTTGCCACCCAAAATATGCCTCTTTGGGGATATTATTTTAGCCTGGTTACTTTTAAAAAACAACAGATAGGGGAGAGCTCTGAAAACCAAGCAGAGGTTAACCTTTGTAAGAGCTCATTTACATTTGTAAGGGAAATCTTCATCTGTAAGGGTGTTTCCCTAACTGTGAGAGGCCTGCCTCCTCTGGCCTGCATTGCTCAGTGGTTAGAGAATCAACTTCTTCACCAAAGGGTCTCAGGTTAACTGCCAGTCAAGGGCACGTACCTGGGTTGGAGGTTCAATCCCTGGCCCAGTCCGGGTGCATGCAGGAGGCAACCAATCTATGTGTCTCACACTGATGTATCTCTTTCTTTTTTTTCTCTCTCTGTCTCCCTCCCTCCCTTCCATTCTCTCTAAAACCCAATGGAGCCCTAGTTGGTTTGGCTCAGTGGACAGAGTGTCGGCCTGGAGACTGAAGGGTCCCAAATTCAATTCCA
This sequence comes from Corynorhinus townsendii, assembly GCA_026230045.1. Lineage (NCBI taxonomy): Eukaryota > Metazoa > Chordata > Mammalia > Chiroptera > Vespertilionidae > Corynorhinus > Corynorhinus townsendii. The sequence continues at coordinate 66,235,014 of JAPDVU010000004.1, read as the reverse complement.
GTCCAGGGCACATGCTGGGGTTGTGAGTCGTTCCCCAATAAGGGGCGTGCAGGAGGCAGCCAATCAATGATTCTCTCTCATTATTGATGTTTCTATCTCTTCCTCTCCCTTCCTCTCGGAAATCAATAAATATATATTTTTTAAAATAATAAATAAATAAATATAATTAAAACCAATGGAAAAATATCCTCGGGTGAAGGTTAACAACAACAAAAAAGAGGCCTGTCTTCAAAATCAATGCAGAAGGTACAGACTTATATAAGCATAACAATCTTACCATTGTTTACTGTGCTTTTCCTAGCTGAAGGTGGTATTTAAGGTGGTATTTAAGGTGATGATTTCTGCCATTTGGGCGAGTTACTCAGTTTGCCTGAGTCTCTCCCATGTATATAGGAGGTTTCTATGTCATTAAACTTTAATTCATTTTTCTCCTGCTATTTTATCTCATGTCAATGTGATTATTAGACCAGCCAGAAGAACCTAGATGAGTAAAGAGAAAAAATTTCCCCCAACAATTGGTTTATTTTTTTTTAATATATTTTATTGATTTTTTACAGAGAGGAAGGAAGAGGGATAGAGAGCTAGAAACATCGATCAGCTGCCTCCTGCACACCCCCCATTGGGGATGTGCCCACAACCAAGGTACATGCCCTTGACCGGAATCGAACCCGGGACCCTTGAGTCCGCAGGCCGATGCTCTATCAACCGAGCCAAACCGGTTTCGGCAACAATTGGTTTATTTGCAGGATAAAATTTACTGGCAGGAAACCCATGAGCCCACTCCACCCCACCCCCACCCCAGAATGCTGCAGCTGAGCAATCCTGTGATGCCTAAGGCACAGCCAGCAAGAAGTAAGCATTCTGCCTTATCCAGTCAGCCTCCCAGATCTCTGTCAGTGGGGTTCAGTGGGAGTTAGACAGGGCAAAAGTCATTTTTCTCTCTTTCTAAATTTACCTTAGCAGAAGAAAATATCTGTGGAATTAGCTCCTTGGGTTTAGTGACTCTTGGTTATTTGGTATGAGTACTCATGAGTTTTGTTCATTCTTTTCCTCTCAGAGATGGTAAAAACAGGACCTCTCACATTTCTCATTTCCCACCAGCCAGAGGATGTAGATGCATGGGGCATGCAGCCAAGTAGGCTGTGGATGCAAGCTTAGGGAATCGAAGAAATGGTGAACTTGTGGCTTGACAAGTCATCATATTCTGTTCAAAAGTGGGGTAAGCAAAGAATAGCCTGTGTTTTGGAACAGCTGTTTCTAACTCTTGGAATAAACTGTTTGCCTTGGGTAAGCCATAAAAAGGCTTATTGGTTAGAGTCACTATTGAAATCCTTGGGCATAGCAACTTTTCTTTTTTTCTTTTGAGAGCCAAATTTTTTTTTATTTTAAATAAATCTTTATTGTTCAGATTACAGGTGTTCCTCTTTTTTCCCCCCCATAGCTCCCCTCCACCTGATTCCCCACCCCACCCCATGCCCTTACCCCCCGCCACTGTCTTCATCCATAGGTGTAACATTTTTGTCCAATCTCTTCCCGCACCCCTCATACCACTTTTCCCAGAGAATTGTCAGTCCAGGCCCTTTCTATGTCCCTGATTCTATTATATTCACCAGTCCATTCTGTTCTTCAGATTTTTTATTCTCCTGAGTTTTAGATTCACTTGTTGATAGGTATGTATTTGATGTCATTTTGTTGTTCATAATTTTTATCTTTACCTTTTTCTTCTTCTTCCTCTTCTTAAAGAATACCCTTCAGCATTTCATGTAATCCTGGTTTGGTGGTGATGAACTCCTTTAGCTTTTTCTTGTCTGTGAAGCTCTTTGTCTGACCTTCAACTCTGAATGATAGCATTGCTGGGTAGAGTAATCTTGGTTGTACGTTCTTGCTGTTCATCACTTTGAATATTTCTTGCCACTCCCTTCTGGCCTGGATAGTTTCTGTTGAGAAATCAGCTGACAGTCGTATGGGTACTCCCTTGTAGGTAACCAACCGTTTTTCTCTTGCTGCTTTCAAGATTCTCTCTTTGTCTTTTGCCCTTGGCATTTTAATTATGATGTGTCTTGGTGTGGTCCTCTTTGGATTCCTCTTCTATGGGGTTCTGCATGCTTCCTGAACTTGTAAGTCTATTTCTTTCACCAGGTGGGGGAAGTTTTCTGTCATTATGTCTTCAAATAGGTTTTCAATATTTTGCTCTCTCTCTTCTTCTGGCACCCCAAAAATTCGGATGTTGGTACGCTTAAAGTTGTCCCAGAGGCTCCTTACACTATCTTCATATTTTTGGATTCTTTTTTCTTTTTTTTTTTCTGGTTGGGTGTTTTTTGTTTCCTCATATTTCAGATCTTTGGTTTGATTCTTGGGGTACATTGATCTACAGTTGAGTTTCTGTATATTATTTTAGACAGTGTATGCTTAATTTCTGACTGGTCCTTTTCCATTTTTTTGACATTCTCATTAAGATCCTTAAAGGTCTCACTAAGTTCCTCAGAAGTTTTTAGAAGATTCTTGAGTAACCTTATAACTGTGGTTCTGAACTCTATGTCGTCTAGTAGCTTGCTTTCCTCCATTTCTTTCATTCGTGACATGTTTCTTTGTCTCTGCATTTTGGCTGCTTCCCTGTGTTGATGGAGTGGCTTTGTGTGGTATGTGACCTATAGGGGGCAGTAGCTCAGCCTCCCCAGTCACTTGAGGTGGACGCTCTTGGTACACCCCTTTGTGGGCTGAGTGCAAAGTCTTGGTGTAGTTAAGCCTTGATTGCTGTTGGTACACTGGGAGGAACTGACCTCCAGACCAATTGGCTGTGAGGACTCGCTGTGTCTATAATGGAATAACTGCTGCGCTGAAGACACGCTTATGGGGCAGGACTTGTTTCAGTGGGGCTTTGGTGCTCACTGAGTCTGCCTCTTGAATGTGTCACTTATGGATGTGAGGAGTTGAAATCTGGTGTCTCACACTGACCACTAGGTACACTGGCTTCTGGATCTCCAATGGGGTGCAGGTCAGCTACTGTCTGAGTCCACCCAGCAGGAGCTACAATGAGAGCTACAGTTTTCTCCTCTTTGCTTGGGGTTTGGAGGTTTTAGAGCTGTCTGACCGGGCTGCAAGTTTGCTAGGTTAAGCTGCAATAGGGCAGGCCTTTCTTATGCTAAAGCCGCTGCTTGGAACTTGGATGGGTTTGTAGGTTGTGCGGGGCGGGGTCTCTGGGCATCACTAGGCTAGGGCATGGCAAACAGCGATGGCTGCCAGTTAGCCAGCTCTGTGTCTCCGACCGGGTCCCATGTCCCCGCGCCCTGCGCCACAGTGCAATAAACAATTATTCCTGCGTGCAGCTCTGCAAGCAAGCCCCCCCTCACTTTCCAACCCAATGGCAGACAGTCCACCTTCTCCCCGTAGGAGTTTGGGTCCCCCGCATCAGAGTAATTGAGGGCCTGTCTCCCTTTGGGTTGAAAAACGCAACGCCTGCTGCCAGCCGGATTCTGTGCCTCTGTACCTCAGCTTTCCAGTGCTTGTGCACGTCTCAATGCTCTTTTCTCTTTCCTTCTAGTTGTAGAACTTCCACTCAGCCAGCTTTCCCGTGGTTCTGGGTGATAGACGTTTTGTCTTTTAGTTGTAGTTTTTTTTTGTGTGTTTTTTTTTAAATAAATCTTTATTGTTCAGATTATTACAGGTGTTCCTCTTTTTTTTCCCCCATAGCTCCCCTCCACCTGATTCCCCACCCCACCCCATGCCCTTACCCCCCGCCACTGTCTTCATCCATAGGAGTAAGATTTTTGTCCCATCTCTTCCCGCACCCCTCACACCTGCTTCCCGTGAGAATCGTCGGTCCACTCCCTTTCTATGTCCCTGATTCTATTATATTCACCAGTCCATTCTGTTCTTCAGATTTTTCATTCACTTGATTTTTAGATTCACTTGTTGGTAGGTATGTATTTGATGTCATTTATTGTTCATAATTTTTATCTTTACCTTTTTCTTCTTCTTCCTCTTCTTAAAGAGTACCCTTCAGCATTTCATGTAATCCTGGTTTGGTGGTGATGAACTCCTTCAGCTTTTTCTTGTCTGTGAAGCTCTTTATCTGACCTTCAATTCTGAATGATAGCTTTGCTGGGTAGAGTAATCTTGGTTGTAGGTTCTTGCTGTTCATCACTTTGAATATTTCTTGCCACTCCCTTCTGGCCTGCATAGTTTCTGCTGAGAAATCAGCTGACAGTCGTATGGGTACTCCCTTGTAGGTAATTAACTGTTTTTCTCTTGCTGCTTTTAATATTCTCTCTTTGTCTTTTGCCCTTGGCATTTTAATTATGATGTGTCTTGGTGTGGTCCTCTTTGGATTCCTCTTGTATGGGGTTCTGTGCACTTCCTGAACTTGTACGTCTATTTCTTTCACCAGGTAGGGAAAGTTTTCTGTCATTATTTCTTCTAATAGGTTTTCAATATTTTGCTCTCTCCTTTCTTCTGGCACCCCAAAAATTCTGATGTTGGTTTGCTTAAAGTTGTCCCAGAGGCTCCTTACACTATCTTCATATTTTTGGATTCTTTTTTCTTTTTGTTTTTCTGGTTGGATGTTTTTTGTTTCCACATATTTCAAATCTTTGGTTTGATTCTTGGGGTACATTGATCTACAGTTGAGTTTCTGTATATTCTTTATTTCAGACAGTGTATGCTTCATTTCTGACTGATCCTTTTCCATTTTTTTGGCATTCTCATTAAGCTCCTTGAAGGTCTCATCAAGTTTCTCAGCAATTTTAAGAAGATTCTTGAGTAACCTTATAAATGTGGTTCTGAACTCTATGTCATCCAGTAGTTTGCTTTCCTCCGTTTCTTTCATTCGTGACATGTTTCTTTGTCTCCACATTTTGGCTGCTTCCCTGTGTTGATGGAGTAGCTTTGTGTGGTAGGTGATCTATAGGGGGCAGTAGCTCAGCCTCCTCAATCACATGAGGTGGATGCTCTTGGTACACCCCTTTGTGGGCTGAGTGCAAAGTCTTGGTGTAGTTAAGCCTTAATTGCTGTTGGTACACTGGGAGGAATTGACCTCCAGGCCAATTAGTTGTGAGTACTCGCTGTGTCTATAATGGAAGAACTGCTGCGCTGAAGACACGCTTATGGGGCAGGACTTGTTTCAGTGGGGCTTTGGTGCTCACTGAGTCTGCCTCTTGAATGTGTCACTTATGGATGTGAGGAGTTGAAATCTGGTGTCTCACACTGACCACTAGGTACACTGGCTTCTGGATCTCCAATGGGGTGCAGGTCAGCTACTGTCTGAGTCCACCCAGCAGGATCTACAGTAGAGCTACAGTTTTCTCCTCTTTGCTTGTGGTTTGGAGGTCTTGGAGCTGTCTGCAAGTTTGCTAGGTTAAGTTGTGATAGTGCAGGGCTTTCTTATGCAAAAGCCGCTGCTTGGAGCTTGGGTGGGTTTGTAGGTTGTGTGGGGCGGGGTCTCAGGGTGTCACTAGGCTATGGCGTGGCAAACAGCAATGGCTGCTAGTTAGCCGGCTCTGTGTCCCTGTCGGCAGTCCTGTGCCCCAGTGCCGTAAACAATTATTCCTGCGCGCAACTCTGCAAGCAAGCCACCCTCACTGGCAGACAGTCCAGCTTCTCCCCGTAGGAGTTTGGGTCCCCCGCGTCTCCCCAGAAACTGTATTTCAGAGTAATCGGGGGCTTGTCTCCCTTTGGGTTGAAAAAAGCAACACCCGCCGCCAGCCCGGATCACGCGCCTCTGTACCTCAGCTTTTCAGCGCTCGTGCACGTCAATGCTCTTTTCTCTTTCCTTCTAGTTGTAGAACTTCCACTCAGCCAGCTTTCCCGTGGTTCTGGGTGATAGACGTTTTTTCTTTTAGTTGTATTTTTGAAATTGTTGCGGGAGGCAGCAGTTTAGCTGTTTACCTATGCCGCCATCTTGGATTCTCAGTTGTAGTTTTGAAATTGTTGTGCGAGGCAGCAGTTTAGGTGTTTACCTACGCCGCCATCTTGGATCCCCCCCCATAGCAACTTTTCTATAGATCTTTTCTCCTCCCAAAGATGGTGACTAACTTTCTTTGTCACCTGTTATATTATTTGACTTTTTCTATGTTTTGAGAACTTAGTTTTGACTGATAAGAATACCTTCTTTGAGGACATTCAGATAGCCTACTATAAAAAGATGTTCAATGTCACTAATCATCAGAGAAATGCAAAATAAAACCACTATAAGATATCGTCTCACACCTGTCAGAATGGCTACCATCAATAAAACAACAAATAACAAATGTTGTGGAGGATGTGGGGAAAGGGGAACTCTCATGCACTGTTGGTGGGATGCAGATTGGTGCAGCTACTATGAAAAACAGTATGGAGGTTCCTCAAAAAATTAAAAATGAACTGCTTTATGACTCAATGATTCCTTTTCTGGGTATATACTGTGTATGTATAAATATAGATATATTAGAGGCCCAGTGCACGAAATTTGTGCGGGGTTGGGGGGTTGGGGGAACGTGTCCCTCAGCCCAGCCTGCACCCTCTCCCATCTGGGACCCCTCAAGGGATGTCTGACTGCCACCAGGATCGGGCCTAAATGGGCATTCGGACATACCTCTCATAATCCAGGACTGCTGGCTCCCAACTGCTTGCCTGCCTGCCTTCCTGATTGGCCCTAACTGCTTCTGCCTGCCTGCCTGCCTGATCACCCCCTAACCCAGGGTTCCTCAAACTTTTTAAACAGGGGGCCAGTTCACTGTCCCTCAGAACGTTGGAGGGCCGGACTATAGTTTTAAAAAAACTATGAACAAATTCCTATGCGCACTGTGGGCCTGGGACGAGTCGGCTGCTAAGCAGGACAGGCAGCGGCACCTGGCAGGCTGGATAAATGTCCTCGGCGGGCTGCTTGTGGTCTGTGGGCCGTAGTTTGAGGACCCCTGCCCTAACCACTCCCCTGTCAGCCTGATTGATGCCTAACTGCTCCCCTGCCAGCCTGTTTGCCCCTAATTGCCCTCCCCTGCAGGCCTGGTCCTCCCAATTGCCCTCCCCTGCAAGCCTGGTCCACCCTCAATTGCTCTCCCCTGCAGGCCTGGGTCCACCCCAACTGCTCTCCTCTGCAGACCCAGTCACCCCCAACTTCCCTCCTCAGCCAGCCTGGTAACCCCTAACTGCCCTCCCCTGCAGGATTGATCACCTCCAACACCCCTCCCTTGCAGGCCTGGTCCCTCCCAACTGCCCTCCCCTGCTGGCCTGATTGCCCGCAACTGCCCTCCCTTGCAGGCCTGGTCCCTCCCAACTGCCCTCCCCTGCTGGCCATCTTGTGTCCACATGGGGTAAGCCATCTTGTGTATTGGAGTGATGGTCAATCTGCATATTACTCTTTTATTAGATAGGATAGAGGCCTGGTGCATGGGTGGGGGCCAGCTGGTTTGCCCTGAAGGGTGTCCCAGATCAGGGTTGGGGTTCCCTTGGGGCATGGGGCAGCCTGGGCGAGGGGCCTGTGGTGTTTTGCAGGCTGGCCATGCCCCCCAGTGACCCAAGTGGAGGCCCTGGTATCTGCGACTTATTTATCTTCTACAATTGAAACTTTGTAGCCTGGAGCAGAGCCAAGCCTTCTGCTCGCTCTGTGGAAGCAGCCATTTCTGTTGGGATTTATTTATCTTCTATAATTGAAACTTTGTAGCCTTAAGTGGAGGCCAAGGCAGGCCAGGGCTTCAGAAGCTTGGCTTCCTCCATTGCCGGGGGCAACCCTAGCCTCCTGCTCTCTCCAGCTCCATGGCTGCCGCCATTTTTGTTGGGATTTATTCATCTTCTATAATTAAAACTTTGTAGCCTGGAGTGCAGGCCTGGGCTGGCCAGGGTATGCAGAAAGTTGGCTTCCTCCATCGCCCGGGAAACCCAAGCCTCCCTCCTGCTCTCTCCTTGGCTGCAGCCATCTTGGTTGGGTTAATTTGCATACTCACTCCTGATTGACTTGTGGGCGTGGCTTGCGGGTGTAGCGGAGTGATGGTTAATTTGCATATTGCTCTTTTATTAGATAGGATATATCATATATATATATATATATATATATATATACATATATATATATATATACACTCATGCCCGGTGCATGAATTCATGCATGGATGGGGTCCAGCCAGCCTAGCCAGGGGGAGGGGACATGGGCAGTTGGCTGGCCTGCCTGCTGGTTGAACTCCTGCTCAAGGGGACAATTTGCATATTAGCCTTTTATCATATAGGATATACACTGAGTGGCCAGATTATTATGCGTTCAGAGCTCATAATAATCTGGCCACTCAGTGTATATCCAAAGAAACCCAAAACACTAATTTGCAAGAATTATGCATCCCTATGTTCATTGCAGCATTATTTAGAATTGCCAAGATATGGAAGCAACTCAAGAGCCTATCAATGAACGAGTGGATAAAAAAAGTGGTGGTACATATATACAATGGAATATTACTTGGTTACAGAAAAAGAATGAAATCTCACCGTTTGTGACAGTATGGATGGATCTAGAGGGTATTATGCTAAATGGAAAAAGAAGACAGCCAAAGAAAGACAAATACCATATGATTTCATTTATATATGGAATCTAAAGAACAAAATAAACAAAACAAACATAATTGAAACAGTCATAGATAACAGAGAGCAGACTGATGATTGCCAGAGGGAGGAGTATTGGGGGACTGAGTGAAAAAGGGTGAAGGGATTAAGAAGTACAAATTTGTAGCTACAAAATAGTCAAGGAGGTGTAAAATACAGCATAGGGGCTATAGTCAATAATATTGTAATAACTATGTATGGTTCCAGGTGTGTACTGGAAATATCAGGGGGAACACTTTGTAAAGTGTATGATTGTCTAACCACTATGCTGTACACCTGAAACTAGTATAAAATAATATTGAATGTAAACTGTAATTGAAATTAAAAACAAAAACAGAATATACTCTTTGATCTCCGTCATCGGGATAAACTTTTGTGTTGTGTGTGTGTGTGTGTGTGTGTGTGTGTTTGTGTGTGTGTGTGTGTGTGTGTGTTTACTTCTGACAAGGTTTTGGATAGCCAAATATCTAAACTCTTGGCAGTAGCACAATATAATCTGGGTTCTTCAGTGACAGATAAATTTCAACTGCCAATCCAGGCTTTTGGTCAAATACTGTATGTAATAAGATTAATTCCTGACATTTGTCTAGTGCTTAATAATCTATATTCTTTCCTGTTTTGATTCATTAAATTGTATGACACTTCTTTGCAATCAAATATTGTCTCCTAAATGTATATGTAAATAGGCTGAGGCTGAGAGAGGAAAATGAATTGCCTAAAGGCACTCAAATAGTAAGTGAGGAAGTCAGAGTTGGACTCTAAGCCTTCTGACACCAAGTCTAATTTTTTTTTTTTTTAAATCCTCATCCAAGGATATTTTTCCATTGATTTTTAGAGACAGTGGAAGAGAGAGGGAAACACGGAAATAAATAGCGTTTCTCTAACATCGATCGGACCAGGGCCTGGGCTGTAGAGGAGCCTGCAACCGAGGTATGTGCCCTTGACTGGAATCGAACCTGGGACTCTGGTCAGCAGGCCGATGCCCTATCCACTGAGCCAAACTGGCTAGGGCTAATGTTTTTTTCTATTAGAGTAGGAGTTGTCACACTCTGATTTCAGAACTCCTTTATGGTCTTAAAAATTATGGAGATTCCCCCACCCTCCCCTCAAAGAGCATTTCTATGTATCAGTTATATTATCTATTGCTACTTACTGTATTAGAAATTAAAAGTTAAACATTTTTAAATATTCATTTATTCCTTGCAGTGGTTCTCAACCTTTTTAATGCTGCGACCCTTTAATACAGTTCCTCATATTGTGGTGACCCCCAACCATAAAATTATTTTCGTTGCTACTTCATAATTGTAATTTTGCTACTGTTAATGAATCGTAATTTAAATATCTGTGTTTTCCGATGGTCTTAGTCTCTACAGCAGCGATTCTCAACCTGTGGGTCGCTGGCAGAGTCGCCTAAGACCATGGGAAAACACAGATATTTAAATTACGATTCATTAACAGTAGCAAAATTACAATTATGAAGTAGCAACGAAAATAATTTTATGGTTGGGGGTCACCACAATATGAGGAACTGTATTAAAGGGTCACAGCATTAAAAAGGTTGAGAACCACTGCTAAAGTAATAAAATACAGATATTAAATGTTAACAAAATAGCATTTTTATTTTTTAAAAAACTATTTTCTAAAACAAAATATTTTATTGTGGAAGTGGTATCATTTTACTTTTTTGCAAACCTCTTTAATGTACAGTTTAATAGAAGACAGCTGGATTTTCATACAGCTGCTTTGTATACAACCTGCAATGATATCACAGGTTATGTAGCTTCTGGAAAAGTACACTCTACATTTATGAAAGAATAAGAGTAAAAAAGACTAATAAGACCTTAGTATTATGAAAATAGTTTTGGCCTCTAAAGCCCCTGGAAGGATCTTAGAGACTTCCTGGGACACTCACAAGACACCCTTTGAGGTTCTCTATATCAGAGCATGTGCTAAAGGACTGTGAAATAATAGACTCTATAGCAACATTAAAACTCCTGAAAAGGCATCCTTAGAAAAGAGGCTTCTTATCAATGTGTCGTGTAAAGTCATGGTCACTGAAGTAGGTGTTAGGTTTGTGGATTTCATAGTATCAGCAAAGGATTTAGGATCATTACAAATCTGCAAAACCTTTCTTTCTTTTTAGCTGCTGTTTTTTAATATTAAGAGGCAGCCCTATTATCTGATATTTTGTGGGCAAGCAAAGCTCTGATAACATTAGAAGGGTCAATTATAAGAAATAATAGAATTCTTTTAGCACCATAGTCTAAAAGTCACCAACCTACTGCCTGGACTTTTGTCCCAACCCCATCATTTCCATTTTACCAATCTATAAAAATGGAAACAATAATTGTATCTTCCTCATACTGTTGTTATGAAGTACTTTGACCTCAATAAATGTTATTATATTACCCGGTTGGTAGTGCAGAAATAGTCCTCATACTAGTGCATCCAGGCTGGGAGACATGAAATCTCTGAACTGTATCTAATGTTGGTGAGCAATGTGTTTTCCATAATCCCAGTGTTGTGACTTTATTTTTGGGAAAACAATGTAACACAAAGAAGTCCTGTGTTCCAACCCAGGTTCCTCCATCCTTAACAGCGAAAAGCACCAAGTGGGCTGACTAAAGGTTGGCCACTAGAAGTTGCTGAGACCCTTTTGGCTAGCCAGCGTAAGAGGGAGCCAATGAGCAAGCGCCCCTGGAGGAGGCGGGGCATACGAAAGGAATAAACCTGGAGCGTGGACTGACTGTGTGCAATCTCATCCTGCCTCTCCTCCACATGGGGTTCTCTCTTCCTTTAGGTCCTATCCTGAGTATCGGCGATGGCGCCTGGCCTGACGACCCTCAACAGGACCCTCAACAGATCGCACTGCCCAGGGACCAACAGGAAGAGTTCCCATTCCAGGAAGTGGCTCCTTTTCCACCGCTTCCGTACAGGTCCAAGTTTAAGTGCTTTCTGAAACCATCAGTGCTTCATGTGGAAGCGTGTCTGCTGGAGAAGATATTCGGTGAGTGCGCTGGAATCTTTACCACTCGGCCCCACCGCGGTCTCCGGGGCCCACCCTCGGCCACCCACTGCAGACCTATGGCAGAGTAACCTCCTTCCCCATCCCACTTAATCCCTCAGGAGCCCTCTGTTCCACTCAGGTCCAAACAGAGTGCTCCTCCCGACGTTCGAACGGGAGTTCCAAGTCCTGCTCCAGATGGGAGAGCCAGACCCTGAGGGCACGGTTGAAATCAATATCATGGGGAGACACTGGTACCCGAAGCGCGCCAAAAAGATGATTCAGAGCTTGACTGGAAAATCCCGAAGGAAGCGGTATGGAGGTAAAGAGCTTTATGTGCCAGGTTGTGGGTGCTGCAGAATGGGCTGTGCTAAGGGGTCTTTAATTCCACCACTCCTTCCCACAAGATGGGGACTTCTTCAGAAGACATCCTGAGGTGCTAGGATTCCTAGGTTTCAAAAGTAAGCAGGGAAGCCCCAACTAGGGCACTGGATGGCAGCCAGAAACCCCAAAGAAGGACGAGGTTTAAGGAACACCTACCCCAACCCCTTCGCACTGAATCCACCTGTTCAGAGATTGGGAGGACCTACCTGTCCCCCATTTTCTGAGATAAAACTCCAGCCACAGAGATCCTCGACTCAGTGATTCTCAGACTTAAAATGAGCTCTGTGAGAATGCAAATAGCCCAGCAGGACCTCCTCCCCACTCCCCTACTCAGGAGTTAAAAATATTGGCAAACTACTTAGTCTTTTCCCATTGGGTGTTCTAATGTAGGCGGTCTGCTCTGAGGTGACCAGTGGGAAGTGTTTTCTGTGGAGTCACTTTCCTTCTGAGTCTGTATGTCCTCCTGGGCAGAGAACATGCTCAAGTTCATGCTTTCCTTCCAGGCACAGTGATGCTCGTGAAGCCATGAAATATCTTGAAAGAAAGAATGTTCCTTCCAGTATTTTCCTTCTGCCACAGTGATGAACAGACTGGATGAAGCCATGTAATTGCCAGAAATAGGTCACAAGACTGTCTAGGAATCTGTTCCCAAAATAAGGCCATTGTTGTGATTAGGAACCTTGGTGTAGGAGCTTTGGTCTGAGTCAGGAGGCTTGGCATTTAAGGCCCAGTCTAAATTCTGCTTTTGCTCCTGTGACTGAAGGGAAACAATTGCTAGTGGTCTACCACCCTTTTCCTGCATAGACACTTGTCTAAAGATTCAAATATGAGTCATAATACATAAATTTTAAAAGATACACACACACACACACACACACACACACACATACACACACACATATGTATATGGATTAGTATTGGTTATCAAGAAAAGCATTGCTTGTTCCAAGATGGAGATCAGTTCTGCTTTTCATAGTGTTTTGTACTAGGTAGGTATACTAGGTAGGTGTGGGGAGGGGTCTTTCATGTCCCAGGAGCTTTTGTGGATAAGGAAGAACATTACTGTTTATTTCATTAATGCTAATATTGAAAAAATGTTTCATTGATATAAAATGAGCTTTATAAATCGAATTCTTAAGTGTTAAAACATTGATGACAAACTGATTCCATTCTCCTTAGCTTTTAATGAAAAAGTCTATTGTGTTTATTATGTCTTTATTAATAGCTTAAATGGCAAAACACTCTCACTAAGTATGAAATCTATTATAAGACTAATAGGCATCAGTGTATTTCTTCATTATTTCTATAATCTATGTAGAATAGCATAGCTTTCCTGGATTAAATAATTTTATTAGTTTACTTTTTCCAGAGTATTATTATAAATAAAAGTAAAAGGATTCTATCTCAGCCCAACTTAGGTTGCATATTCTACTTTACTGTCAGTTACTTCTGTTTCAGCTCCCAAGACCTAAATAGGTCAAAACGGCCCTTTTTTTTGAGTTTTAAAATAAAATTTACTGAACATTTGGTGTGTGGCAGGTTCTGTTACATACACTTTACATACATTTGACTTGATCTTTATAATAATTCTATGAAATCATAATCCTATGAAAATGGATGTGATACTTATTTTACAAATGAGGAAAGGGCAAAATGGAAACATAATAATGTGTGTCCTGCCTGTTACACTAGGCTAGAAACTTTTTGGAATTAGGGAAGACGGTTCAATTTTACCCCTGAGGTCCTAAACTCATAGGTAAACACTGGATTATTGACTATTAACAGTGATTGTCATAAATATGACAATCAAACAGTTAGCCTAGCTAATGTAAATAATGGTATTAATGAATATAAAACATATCTAGCCCAAGCTGGTTTGGCTCAGTGGATAGAGTGTTGGCCTGCGAACTGAAAGGTACCGGGTTTGATTCCAGTCAAGGGCACATGCCTGGGTTGCAGGCCTGATCCCCAGTAGGGGGCATGCAGGAAGCAGCTGATCAATCAATGATACTCTCATCATTGATGTTTCTATCTCTCTCCCTCCTCTCTAAAATCAATAAAAATATAAAAATTTAAAAAAACAGATCTACCTCATGGCCATTTGACCATATTCAAATCCCTATATATGCTATACAGTATTAAGAAAAGTCCCTGCTTTGGTTTCATATTGATAATCAGGACAATTTACTGAAATTTTTTCCTCCATTTCCCTCAGCAATAACATGGGACCCCAGATTCTTTTCAGCCTAAGAATTGAAACAAGTTGTTGCCGGGCTTAAAAAAAAGACTGGTAGTAGGTTCTTGGGGCCCCCCCAGGCTGCCTGCAGGGCTGTGGCTGGGGTTCGTCACCAGCCCAGCAGCACAGAATGAATGGGTAAACAGGAGGCTTCAGGGAGCTCTAAGTCATGTGACATGGGGAAACTCTCTAGGAGAGAAAGGTCAGGCTTCCCCTTGGGCCTCACAATGGGCTGCAACCTGCAACGCTAAGGCTTTGGTGGCCACCCAGGCATAAATGTAGAGAGCTTCCTTATGCAAAAGTCCCCCCCTTATTCACCGGGGATACAGTCCAAGACTCCCAGGGAATGCTACTGAACCCTCTACGTACTATGTTTTTCCTATACATACATACCTTTTCACTTAAAGGAAGCACTTTAAGGCTTCTCTTTGGCATATCCAAATTGCCAGCATCCCTACTCTTGGACTTTGAGGTCATTATTAAGTAAAATAAGGGTTACTTGACTACCAGCACAGCAATACCACAACAGTCAATCTGATAACAGTTGGCTAAGTAGCTAAGGGCAAGGAGTATATGTTTCCTGGAGGTGCCAGAGGGTTGATTCACGTCCTGGCCAGGACAGAGCTAAACAGCAAGAGATTTTATCACACTAAGAATGGAATGCAATTTAAAACTTATGCATTGTTTCTGGAACTTTCCATTTAATATTTTCAGGCCTCTCCCAGGCAGTGTTGCTCAGTGATTAGAGTGTTGCCCCCTCACGCACCAATGGGTTGTGAGTTTGATTCCTGGTGAAGGGCACATACCTGGGTTGCAGATTTGATCCTGGGCCCTAGTCCAGGGGCATGCAGGAGGCAACCAATGTGTCTCCCTCATATCAATGTTTCTTTTCTCTCTTTCTCTCTCCCTCTACCTCCCTCCTTTCTAGTCTCAAAAAATCAATGGAAAAAATATCCTCAGGTAAAGATTAACAAAAAAGTAAATAAAATTATATATATATAATTTGGATGCAAACAAACGAATAATGAGCAGACTACTGTAACATCATTCACCATGGCCATGATCAGTAGACTCTTAGGAATTCTAATTTGAGATAATCTCGATCCAGGGTGGCTCCCGGATGCTTTGGGGCCTAGGGTCTCAGAGACTGTCCCCGTCCAGGGTGGCTCCCGGATGCTTTGGGGCCTAGGGTCTCAGAGACTGTCCCCGTCCAGGGTGGCTCCCGGATGCTTTGGGGCCTAGGGTCTCAGAGACTGTCCCCGTCCAGGGTGGCTCCCGGATGCTTTGGGGCCTTGGGTCTCAGAGACTGTCACCGTCCAGGGGGGCTCCCGGATGCTTTGGGGCCTAGGGTCTCAGAGACTGTCCCCGTCCAGGGTGGCTCCCGGATGCTTTGGGGCCTAGGGTCTCCGAGACTGTCCCCGTCCAGGAGGTGTTTTTTCTGTCCTGTCATTTTTGTTGATGGACCACGGGGTTCTGCCCACACTGGCACAAGAAAAGGCAGTGTTCCACTTCCATCTACAACTGCAAGCCCACCTCTCTCAGACTTACTTCAAACCCCCTCCCCGTCCCCACCACCACCACCACCTTGACCTTGATCCTGGGAGTATCCTGGGGTTTGGGGAAGGAAGCAGCTTCCTGCTAGAGCTGCCTGGGCTCCCGTTTTATAGTTGTTATTTACTTGCTAAAGTATTAGGACTTTAGGCTTCTTTCTCTCCTTAATGACATAAGCTTTGCTTAATAAGTGGTTATGATTATATTGTTTTTGTCATACTATGTATTAACCTGCTCTATTAACATAATTGAAAACTTGTCTTGTTTGCATTTTATTTAAATTAGAATTGTCAACTAAAGATTCCTCTCCCAGAAAATGAGGGATCCAATTTGCATAGTAGATGTTTTCTTAGGACATGTGTCCAATCCATTATTATTGTGAGGCACCATTGGTCCCTCTTTCTATTTTGTTTTGTGTGTGAGCATTGTTGTTTCTTATCCTTCCCATTCTTGGTTTTAATTCCTACTCTTTCTACATTCTTTTGGCCTATTCACAGTTTACTAAATCCAACCTTCTCTACTTATATAGAGGAAATGTGCCTATTTATATTTTATACTCATATCTGTACTTAATAGAATAATACCCAGATGTTTACCCTCCTGCCAATGATTAAAAGTTAAACATACCCATTTGTTTCTTTTTATGAATTACGATCATCTTTAAATGTGTACATTAACTTATCACTTAGGTCATGATTAAGAACGGGAGATAGTAGGGGTAGATAATGTCCCTTCCAGGTACTTTGGCTGATCTGGTAATTAAAGTGACAAAGGACAGTGTTGGAGCCCAGGGCAGGCTGCCCCAAGATATACCACAATGGCCTATTGACTATTTTGAGTTATAGTTACTTAAGAAACTGCCTTTGCAAGAAGAAAACTCTGACATCTGTGTTCCTCTGAAAGCAGGAGATAAATCTCCATGATAGGTGTCCTCCCTGCTGCTAAGGCTGAGAGACAACCTCATCACAAGGGTTGAAAGAATCCAGACTCAAAGCTTATATAAACAAGCCTGGAAGGCCTTTGCTAATTTACTGCCCAAGCCCAAACTTTGTGTAGATTCCTCACTAATACCCACACCTTGCTTAGATTCCTTTCTTTCTTTTTAAATTTATCTTTATTGTTGCAGTTATTACAGATATCCCCTTTCCCCCCCCCCCATTAACCCCCTCTACCCTGCCCCCACCCTCCTTAGGTTCCTTTCTAATGAGCACTTTCTTTGTCCTGTCCATTTTTTAAAAGATATTTTTTACTTTAAAGAGAGGAAGGGGAAGGGAGAGAAAGATAGAAACATCGATCTGTGGCCTCCTTCACACTGCCTGCTAGGAATGGAGCTGGAAACCCAAGCATGTGCCCTGACTGGGAATTGAACCAGTGACCTCTTGGTGCATGGGAGGATACTCAATCCTCTGAGCCACACTGGCTGGGCTGTCCTGTCAAGTTCTTACAAATGTATTGTCTGTCTAAAAAGTATAAAAAGGGACACACACACACACACACAATCCTTCCGCAACTCACTGATCCTTTTTACCATCTCCATAGTTTTCTCTTTTCAGAAATGTCGTATCTGATTGGAATCATGAGAAAGCACATTCTAGCCTGCATGGGAATTGTACGTGGGACCTGGGAGCTCACCTGGAAATGCTGCCCATCCTCCCCATTCGGGAACTGCCTTTTATCATGGAGAGATTAACAATCATGTTGAGGAAAGGAACAATGGAGTACCGGATCCCATCCCCCGCCCCTCCCCTTTGCAAACCTTCCCGCCACATGCCCTCAATCTGTAACCATTATAAGCATTCTTATTCCTTTTGCCCACTTCCCCAGGTAACCTTTGTCCTTGTACACCATATAAGCAGCTGGTTTATGATGGCAGGGGATGTGCAGAGCAGATTTTCTTGGATGACCTGCTGCTTTCCCACACTGCTGGCACTATTGGAATAAACACTCATATATGATTAAAAACAAACAAACTCAAAAAAGTATAAAAAGGTGCCTAATTCAATCATTTTTTGAACCTCATTTTATGATCTGATCATCTGTGTATATTGGTTTAAAATAATTTCAAATCCATTTGTTTATGACTTAAGTGAAGTTGTTTTAATCCACTTGATTATGACAAAGAGATAAAGTTGTTTTGACATACGTAATGAAGTTGTGTTGGGATGTCATCATTCCACGTTGCTTTGGTATAAGAATGAAGAAAGCAGTGCCAGATGTCATCGTTCTACATCTGTTGTCCTTGATAAGCAGTCAGCAGCCCAGCTGCTGAGGAGCCCTGCTGGGGGCTTATCAATAAGAGCATGTGGAGCCCTGGCCAGTGTGGCTCAGTGGTTAAAGCATCAGCCTATGTACCAAAGGGCCACAGGTTCAATTCTTGGTCAAGGGCACATACCTGCTTTCAATCCCTGGCCCTGGTTAGGGCACGCGTGGGAGGCAACTAATTGATGTGTCTTTCACACATAGATGTTTCTCTCTCTCTCTCTCTCTCTCTCTCCTTCCGCCCCTCCCTTCCACTCTAAAAAGTCAATGAAAAAAATTCCCTCGGATGGGGATTAACAACAACAACAACAAAATATGTGGAATGGAATACTATGCTACTGCAAAAAGAAAGAACTCTTACCATTTGCAACAGCATGGTTGGACCTAAAGAGCATTATGCTAAGTGAAATAAGCCAGTCAGAGAAAGATAAGTATTACATGACCTCTCATTTATGGAATATAATGAACAACATAAACTGATGAATAAAAATAGATCCAGAGACATAGAAGCATCGAACAGACCATCAAACTGCAGAGGGAAGGCAGGGGAGGATGCTGGGGGGAGCGGGTAAGAGATCAACCAAAGAATTTGTATGCATGCATATAAGCATAACCCATGGACAGTAGGGGAATGAGAGCCTGTGCTGGGGGCAGGAGCAGGCTAGGAGAGGTAATGGGGGCGGGGGGAGAGAAAGGAGACATTACTTTCAACAATAAAGAATTAAAAAAAACATGTGGAGAAGCAACTATAGTTAGGGTATATTTAGACTACAAATATTGAGAGTCTGTGAGGACTATCTGAGAGTTTCGGTTTGGGCAAGGCCATTCTTCTCTAACCTAAAATCTCTCCAAACACCATGGGGACATATGCTCCTATCTTGGTGAGGTACTCCTTATAGACAGTGGTGAGAAACTGAGCAGTATTCTATGAAAGAGTCTTTGTTGCCTAGCAACATGTCCTAGCAACAGGGGACATTTACTTTTGCACTGGTGTGGAATAGCATCTGTTTTATGACGTGACCACAGTCTGGACTGTGAGCTGAACCTTGGCCAGAAGGGGAGATTGCCTCCAACATTGTAATCGATGTTTGTTCTGACATAAATCAGCGCCCATCCCCTGCCTCCTACCATGTGTTGGTTCAATAGGCCTTTGTTCTGACCTGGTCAAATATGTAAATAATTTCCTGTACCCGGTAGCATTCTCTTACTAGTACCTGTGACTATCCCATTTTTGCCTATATATGATTCTTTGTCACCTGTTAACAGGGATTCATTTGGATATCTTGCAGTCATCCAAATCATACCTCCTATGTAAGATTCCCTTAACAAACTCTATTAATTATCAGACTGGAGTGGCTAGACTCTTTTTGGTCTTTCCCTGTCCTTGGCTTATAGACACAGGTTTTCAGTCCTAGAGCCTTTCCCTGAGGCTGTGTATACGAACAGCTGGCGGCTGGAAGGAACTCTTTGGTTGGGCAAGCACGCTCCTGAGTGCCTACTCATATACAAGGTAAACCTCATATTAAATTCGGACTTTCCTTCTCTCATCTTCCTTTGCCTGGAACAATAGCATAATTAATCTGTGACTTGTTTGGAGTTTGTTCTTTCTTTATTTGGTTGATTAAGAGATATTATCCTGTATGCAATTGGCTTGTGAAATTACTGTAATTCCCACAGTGAACCTGTGCTAAATAAATTGGCGAAGACAGAATCAGTCTCTTAAGTATAAATTTTGCTGCCTCCCCAAAATGAAAACAAAACAGCATCATGTTACGATTATCCCCTGTGCACATGTTAAGTCGTTTTTCTCCTGTTAATCGAGTCTTGTGTTAATTTTATTATTGTATTATTAGTGCAGTCGTAAGAACTAAAGAAGGATAGAGATGGGTAATTCTCCCCATCCCAACCACAGATTAACAGGCCCCATATCAAAATTCTTTTAAGCAGGTAAGAGAGAAGTAAAAAACTCTGAGTCTCCTGGGCCCCACTTATCTTCTGCTCAAAATAATCCGCATGCAAACGTGGCATATTTTGGTGTGGCAGATTCTGGTCCCTCTCAGAGCTAAAAAGCCTATTAGAAATGTTTAGCCCATGGTGAGAGCTTGGCAACTTTGAGCTCTACCACAGACTGGTCTCTTGGTGCGGGAACCCTGATGTCAGTATTCTGAGCTGGTCAGATTCCCTGGGAAGACTCCTGAAGTTTCCTGCCTGGATAGTAAAGGTATGGCTTGAAAGTTCTGGCACCAATTCGGGGAAGAAGGCTAAATATCTCAACTTTTAACCATCAGTAGGCATTTGGTCACTTAACCCTTTTGTTTATAAAATAGAATAATATCCCCACT
Source organism: Corynorhinus townsendii (assembly GCA_026230045.1). NCBI lineage: Eukaryota > Metazoa > Chordata > Mammalia > Chiroptera > Vespertilionidae > Corynorhinus > Corynorhinus townsendii. The sequence continues at coordinate 66,214,676 of JAPDVU010000004.1, read as the reverse complement.
CTAATTCTCCCTTTATTTTATTCTTCCCAGAGAATAAACTTAGTTTCCTGCCAGCAGTTGCCCAGTGGAATAGAGTGGGAGCAGAAATCCCGAGTTGAGAACTCTCAGAAATCTTTTACCCAACCCTCCTTATCCTAAATATCACCATTGCCCAGCCACCAGTAACCTCCAGGTCCTGAGCATTTTGAGAATTCTGAAACACAAATTATATTGGCTTAGCTACTCCAGAAAGTCAAATCCTAAATCAATTACCACAGCCCATCTGTCTTCCAGTTTTCAAAATGTGGCCGTTTTCTTCTGTAACCTGTCTTCCCTATTTCTTGGGTTTAATGTCTTTTCTCTCTTTTTCCTGGAATCTAATGGGGTTTTGAAATGAAGTGAAATTAGATACATTTGTTCCACCTGGCATTTTCCTTGGAACCTCTGGTTTGGGATCATTTTTTTTTTTAATTTAAATTTTTTTAAACATATTTTATTGATTTCTTACAGAGAGGAAGGGAGAGGGATAGAGAGTTAGAAACATCGATCAGCTGCCTCCTGCACACCTCCCACTGTGGATGTGCCCGCAACCAGGGTACATGCCCTTGACCGGAATCGAACCTGGGACCTTTCAGTCCGCAGGCTGACGCTCTATCCACTGAGCCAAACCGGTTAGGGCTGGGATCATTTTTATTTATCCTAAAGCATATCCTTTAAAAGTTCCATGCATGAGACCTATTATATGGTAAACTCTTATTCCCCACCCACCCACCCCCAAAAAAATACCTTCATTTCACCCACGTTCTTAAAGGAAAGTTTTGCTAGATACACAATCCTCAATTGATTATTATTCTCTCCCTGCCCTTTGAAGATTTTATACCAGTGAGGTTTGGCTTCCATTGCTATTATGATTTTTGTAAGGTCTTACTGTTATTTTGTTTGTTTGTTTGTTTCCCTGAAAAAGTTGTTTTATACACAGAGGTAGTAGCAGGCTGTCCTTAGCAGCTGCTTTCCTCCTGGCATCCAGGACTGCGCTCACCTATTCTCTCTTACTCTTGGCACAACTGTGTGTCCCTGAATCCTCCCCTCCTTTTTATATGAGTCAGACAGAAGATATGCCTGGCTCTATCCTTTATTGATGAATCTGAGAGCTCACTTGCCCTTGGAGACTTTGAGCAGCTCCTGGCCCACGGCTCATACACTGCCATACACCTCCCAGAGATCATGTCCTGCAGAAACTTGGTGTGCTTGTAGGGGCACTGCTGCAGCAGCTGTTCCTCATCTTAACCATGGTCCTGGTCACCTGGTGGTCCCTGTTGAGACCCACAGCAGCCATGGAGTGGCACAAAGTCCCATGCTGCAGTGGAAGCGGGTCTAAATGTTTGATTTTTTTAACTCCTTATTGTTGAGAGTATTACACATGTCCCCCTCTTCCCCCCCCCTATTGTCCCCCTCCACCTGGATCCTGTCCCATCCCAGGCCTTCACCACCCTCTTTATTGTCTGTGTCCATGTATGCATATAAGTTCTTGGTTAATCTCTTCCTGCCGCCTCGCCCCTCTTCCCTCTGAGATTCAGTCTGTTCCATGTTTCCATGCCTCTGGTACCATTTTATTCATCGGTTTATTTTGTTATTATTAAATTCCTCGATCATTTACTTTGGTTTTTAGATTCCATTGTTGATAGATTTGTATTTATTGCCATTTTATTATTCATATTCTTGTGTTTTTTCTTCTTCTTAAAGAAGACCCTTTAACATTTCATACAAACCTGGTTTGGCAGTGATGAACTCCTTTAGCTTTTTCTTGTCTGCGAAGCTCTTTATTTGACCTTCAATTCTAAATGATAGCTTTGCTGGATAGAGTAATCTTGGTTGTAGGTTCTTGCTTTTTATCACTTTGAATATTTCTTGCCACTACCTTTTGGCCTGCAAAGTTTCTGTTGAGAAATCAGCTGACAGTCATATGGACGCTCCCCTGTAGGTAACTAACTGCTTTACTCAGATTCTCTTTGTCTTTAACTTTTGGCATTTTAATTATGATGCATCTTGGTGTGGTTCTCTTTGGGTTTATCTTGCTCATTTGCTACTCTCTGTGCTTACTAGACTTATATGTCTACTAGTGGCCCAGTGCACAAGATTTGGGGGGGGGGGGGGTCCCTCAGCCCAGCCTGTACCCTCTCCAATTTGGGACCCCTCAGGGGATGTCTGACTGCCGGTTTAGGCCCAATCCCTGTGGAATTGGGCCTAAACCGGCAGCCGGACATCCCTCTCGCAATCCAAGACCACTGGCTCCAAACTACTCACCTGCCTGCCTGCCTGATCGCCCCTAACCACTTTGCCTGCCTGCATGATTGCCCCCAATTGTCCCCCCTTCTGGCCTGATCATCCCTAACTGCTCCCCCTGCTGGCCTGATCACCTGTACCTGCCCGCCCCCTCCCCCCCCCCCGCCTGCCTGATCACCTCCAACTGCCCCCGTGCTGGCCTGCTCACTCCCAACTGCCCACCCCGCTAGCCTGCTCAGCCCCAACTGCCCCCCTTGCAGGCCTGCTTGCCCCAACTGCCCCCCCACTGGCCTGCTTGCCCCAACTTCCCCCCCCACTGGCCTGCTTGCCCCAACTGCCCCCAACTGCCATCCTGCTCGCCCCCAACTGCCCCCCCCCAACTGCTGGCCTGATCACCCCTAACCCATCTCTGCCTCGGCCCCGCCACCATGGCTTTGTCTGGAAGGATGTCTGGAAGGTCTCCCGGTCTAATTAGCATATTACCCTTTTATTAGTATAGATTTCTTTCACTAGGTAGGGGAAGTGTTCTGTCATTATTTGTTTTTAATCTTTATTGTTGAAAGTATTACATGTGTCCCCTTTTTCCCCCCATTGACCTCTTCTAGCCTGCTCCTGCCCCCTACCCATTGCCCCAGGCCTTCACCACCTATTGTCTATGCCCATGGGTTATGCATATGTGCATACAAGTTCTTTGGTTGATCTCTTCCCACCCTCCCTTGCCTTCCCTCTGAGATTCTGCAGTCTGTTACATGCTTCTATGTCTCTGTATCTATTTTGTCCATCAGTTTATTTTGTTCATTAGATTCCACAAATGAGTGAGATCAGATGATACTTGTCTTTCTCTGACTGGCTTATTTCACTTAGCATAATGCTCTCCAGGTCTCTCCACGCTTTCCCAAAGTGCAAGATATCCTTCTTTTTTACTGCTGCCTAGCATTCCATGGTGTAAACGTACCACAGCTTTTTTTATCCACTCATCTACTGATGGGCACTTGGGCTATTTCCAGATCTTAAACTGTGCTGCTATGAACATAGGGGTGCATACATTCTTTCTGATTGGTATATGTCTTAGCGTACATTCCTAGAAGTGGGACAATCATTATTTCTTCAAATAGGTTTCAATATCTTGCTCTCTCTCCTCTCCTTCTGGCACCCATGATGCAAATGTTGGTACACTTGAAGTTGTCACAGAGGTTCCTACACTATCTTCATATTTTTGGATGCTTTTTTCTTTTTGCTCTTCTGATTGGCTGTTTTTTGCTTTCTCATATTCTAAATCACTGATTTGATTCTCAGCATCCTCTTCTCTACTATTGAATCCCTGTAAATTATTCTTTTTTTTTTTTTTGGCCTACATTTATGTTTATTAAAAACTGACACAAACAAACAAAACCTGTACAAAAAATATCCCAAATCGCATATCACTTTGAAACAGTAATCTTGAGAGACATTATCGCCTAGGACCCCCTCTTCCTCTGCCCCGACCACGTCCTCTTCCTCTTCCTTGGCCTCTTCCTGCAACAGCTTCTCTTTTCTTAGATTTCACCTTTGGTTCAACATCCACAAGTAGTGTATCCAAAGGTAAGCTGTCTAGCAGAATAAAATATCGAATGTTATTTCCGCGAATACTCAGTGTTTCCAGCTGTACAGGTTCTCGGTTCTTCAGTGTCATTTTCACAGCTTTAAGATGAGTATTCATGCTGACATCTACACCTGTGATTGTTCCATGGACCTGTGTTCCATTCTTTAATTCGATGGTTACAGTTTCATGACTCAATTTCATCAAAAATCTCACGAGCTTCATCCTCACGAAGATTTCTGTCCGAGAGTGCACAAAACCTGACAACCACAGGCCACCGGACCGGAGTATGAATGGCCGGAAACGCCTACTCCCAGGCCGCCCTGTAAATTATTCTTCATTTCAGTTAGTGAATGCTTAATTTCTGACTGGTCCTTTTTCATGTCTTTGATGTTCTCACTAATTTCCTTGAAGTTCTCACTAAATTCCTTGACATTATCACTAAATTCCTTTTGAACTCTGTATCTAGTAGTTTGCTTGCTTCCATTTAATTAAGCTCTTTTTCTAGATAGTTCTTCTGTTCTTTCATTTGTGACATGTTTGGCTCCACATTTTGGCTGCTTCCCTGTGTTTGTTTCTATGTATTCGATAGAGCTGCTATTTCTCCTGGAATTGGTGTCTGCACACTGGTGGTCAGTGCGTGTCATAGCAACCAGTTGTTCCACTGTTCGGTCAATTTGCATATTAGGCTTTTATTATATAGGATACTAGTATAATATGTTTATTACAATTGTTAAAAACAAGACAGGCCCAAAGCTTAACATGAGTCCCTTACGTTAAGCTTTATGTATCAGTATAGACTCTTGTCTTACTAATCTTTTATGTTAGATTTTTTAAAATTTCTTTATTGATTAAGGTATCACATATTTGTCCTCATGCCCCCATTCCCATCCCAAACCCCTGCCCACGCATGCCCCCACCCCTCTGTTGTCCGTGACCACTGGTTAGGCTTATATGCATGCATACAAGTCCTTTGGTTGATCTCTCCCTCTTACCCCCACCCTCCCCTACCTTCCCTCTGAAGTTTGACAGTCTGATCGATGCTTCCCTGTTCCCGGGTCTGTTTTTGTTCATCAGTTTATGTTGTTCATTATTTCCCATAGATGAGTGAGATCATGTGATATGCTGCCAAGTGGTGCACCTTTGGAGGTAGAGGTCCCAGGGGCCATGGGTCTGCAGCTGGGGTAGCAGGATTTTGGCTGGAGTGGCTGCTGGGTCATGGGGCAGTTCCAAGGCCTGTCTGGTTGGTGGTGTTGATGGGTTCCTAAAAAAGGCTGTTCTCCCCTTCAAGATGGTGTGGGCTCCGTGCTGGAGTCCCCCTGTCCAGGGAGTGCCCGCAGCGGTGGTAGTCTCTCCTTGTCTGCCAGCACCTGCTGCTCCTGCGAGATTTAACTTTCCCTCTTACTAATCTTTTAAAAGAACCAGCTTTTGGTTTTGTTTTTCCTATTTAGTTTGTTTTGTATTCTGTTGGTTTGTGCTTTAATCATTTTATTCCTTGCATTTGGTTTCCTTAAGATTATTTAGTCTTCTATAATTTTTGGAGTTGAATGTTTGCCTCATTTGTTTTCATTCTTTCTGATAACTGCAATACAAGGAAGGATCAATAACTTTCCCCCAACCCCTTCCATCCATCTAGGCATCCCTCTCTGGAGATCTGGAAACACTGCCAGATGACAGCAGCCTCATCCGCCAGGCTTAGATATCAAACTCCAGGTCTGCTCTCACAGCTGCCTTTCTCTGGGGATATGAGGCTCCTCCACCACTCCTGACCTCCTCCTTTTCAAGGACTACCTATGAAGGATTGTTTCTGTTACTACGCATTAAAAATACCCCTTCTCTTTAGATTTCCATATGGTTTGTTTTGCCATAGAAAAACAACTGGTAATTTTTTTTTAAAATATTTTTTTTATTGATTTCAGAGAGGAAGGGAGAAGGAGAGAGAGAAACATCAACGATTAGAGAGAATCATTGATCAGCTGCCTCCTGCACGCCTCACACTGAGGATCGAGCCTGCAACCCATGCATGTGCCTGACTGGGAATCAAACCTTGACCTCCTGGTTCATAGGTCGATGCTCTACCACTGAGCCACGCCAGCTAGGCCAACTGGTTACTTTTTATAGTTCTTCTTTTGAAATCTTGGCAATAATTCCACAATCCCTGGAAAATACTGTACATTGAAGGGTGGCCTCCATATCCCTTTCCATGCTTATTATGATTTTTTCATATTATTTTTAAGAGAATTATGGCATTTCCAAATTTGGTCAATTCCAAGTTCCAAGAGCTGATCCCAAGGTTAGCCACCAGATAGAGCACAATCTTTTCTTTTCTCTTCTTTTCCTTTTTTTTTTTTTTTAACATGGAGCATAATCTTATTATCTTAATTCATTCCCAGCTAGTTCCTTACAGATAAATTAAAAGGCTTTTTGCCTCAGAGTTTTTAGGCTATCTCTAAAGCATTCCAATTTCTTTAAGTTCTCTGTACATAACCATATTTAGAAAGGGAAAAGACAAAGGTAAAAACTACTAAACTAATCTATCTACATGATTCAGCAAAAAAACATCTACTCAAGAAGGTAAGACTTGCAATCCATTTGAGTAGCCAGTGAGAATTCTGCATCTATTCCAAGCCTTATCCTGCAGCCAGACCACATCAGAATTCTCAGGGAAAGAGCCCTCGTTCCTTGCTTAGTTTTAAATAAATGTATTAGTTGTTAGGTTGTTTTTTAAGCAGTAAAGGGAAAATTCAGAACTCTGACAGAAGTATATCAAGGAGGATGTCCAAGAATATCCCTATGTGGTTTACATAAGATAATAGTGGATAATATTGGTAATAATTATATGTTACCCAAATTGATTTCTCTCTCTACTCTTGAGAATTTCTTTCCTTGAACTATATCAAAATTCAGAACTATAGAGAAAAGGAGAGACTATGATAAAGAGACATGCTTCCCTCATTTACACCTGAAATAATGGACAGTGTCACAGATCAACTTTTCATTTATCAACTAAACCACTGAAAGCCATGCCCCTTCTACTCTCTAAAGAAATATTACAAAGATGAGCATGCAGAACTTCTCATGACAAAGAGCAAAGTATAAATATTTTTAAGAACCCTATAATGCTTTCACCTTCCCACATTCCTCTTCCTGCTTACTAAAACTTACCCAATCTCTCATGAATGGTGCATAAATCTTGCTTTTCTAGGCCCTATTAGTAACATTTTATTTATTCTTAATATGTTTTTATTGATTTTTAGAGAGAGAGGAAAGGAGAAGGAGAGAGAGAGAGAGAGAGAGAAACATCTTACGGTTGCCTCCTGTATGCACCCTGGGGATTGAACCCAAAACCTGGGTAAACCTAGGTATGTGTCCTGACTAGGAATCAAACCAGCAACCTTTTGGTGCACTGGACCATATTCAACCAACTAAGCCACACCAGCCAGGGCAGTAACATTTTATTTTATCAAGCCTGTCTTTGTCCCTGATGAAGGAGGAAATGTCAAACAGTATGATGAGCTGTGAAATGGGTCAACCCAGTCATCCTTCTAGAATCAGCCTCAGCTGAAGGGAGACCCTGAGGCAGAAAGCCCTCAGCTGTCAGCATTGTGGGCCTGGCCTTCACCGAGAAGAACTGCCTCACTGAGGGCATGCCCTCTTCCCAAAGCATCCAATTCCAAAAGCCTGATCCAGGTGGAGGTATAAAAAAGAACTTTTGTTAAGGAAGGGAGTAAATGAAGAGTACAAGAAGGATTTCTAGGGTGCTTGTTGACAATCACCTTTTTTTCCCTCACCAGAGGATATATTTAGAGAGAGGAAGAGAAGAAGACAGAGAGAGAAACATCAATCAGTTGCCTCCCACATGCACCCTGACTGGGATTGAACCTGCACTTAGATATGTACCTTCACCAGGAATCGAACCTGTGACCTTTCAGTATGGGATGACAAGCCACACCAGCAAGGGTGACAATGGTCTGTTTTTTTAACCTATATGATTATCACATGGATGGTCATCATGTGATAATTCATTAACCTACACATTTGTGTTTTGTGCACCTTCCTACTTGTGTATATATTCCACAATAAAAATTTTTTAAATATTTCTGGGAATGACAAAGTATTCCAGAAAAAAGACTTGGCTAAGAATTCATGTTACAAATGTCCTTTAACATATGTTGCTTATCAAAGCTAAAGATTAAGTTTCCTAAAAGCCCATCAGCTGAGACCAGTAAAATATTATTTTAATGTTATCATACAACATCTATATATTGGAATACAAGTTAGCATTTTTAAATAGTTTATTTCTGATATAGAATAATTTCCAAAATAGAATTGGGTTTAAAATATACAATGAAATATATTCCCACATATTAAAATAATATATATGAGTATATATAAAATATGCATATAAAACATAGTATTTCCTTGACTATCTTAGCATCTTGTGGTGCCAAAAATAAGAAAGTTCTCAGAAAAAAAATGGCAAATACGTATTGGAAGGACACACAATGGGAATTAACCTGGAAGAACTCTCAACGTGAAAGAAATGAGCAACAAAAATAATGATAGTATTGCATTTCACTCAAAATAATTTCTTAAAAATCCACAGTCCCTACTCACATAAATAACTGAATAGAAATAACTAACAGATATAAATAACTAAGTAATTAGAGAGAAGCAAATCAACTCTTCCATTTAGAAAGATTTCAATTAATAAATGCAGAAGGAATGCGAGAAATAGAAAATCATCACTAGAACACCACAGTAACAACTGCCTCAAACAAGATTTATTAACAGGTGCTAAAATTTTAAACTGAAGGTTTAAGCAGAAACAAGCTATTTACATTGGTTCAGAGTATCTCCCTCCAAATATTTAGAGATGGAACAACAGTAAATTTGTAATGGAAAATCCAGGAGCATGATCTCTTAGCCAAGTGATCAAGGTTAGCATCACCAGGAGCACATAATTACATCATATGTCCCCTGACGAGCTATAAGGAGGAGGGCACATGAACAGATCATCACTGCGGCATACTTTCCATTACTGCATACTTTCCATTACTGCAAACATCAATCTAATCATGAAAACTAAAAATCAGACAAATCCACACTGAGAGACACTCTACAAAATAGTTGACCAATATTCTTCCAAAGTGTCAAGTCATAAAAGACAAGGAAAGATTGGGGAACTGTCAAAAGTGGGAAGAAACCAAGGAGACATGACAACTAAATACGATGTGGAATCCTAGATTGGATCCTCAAACAGAAAAACTACATTAGTGGGAACACTGTTGCAATCCAAATGATTCCTTAGTTTCAAAAAATATTCTGTTATGTAGGATGTTTACCTAAGTGGAAGCTGGGTGAAGCACATCTTGGAACTCTCTCTACTATTCTTGCGATTCTTTTATAAGTCTAAAATTAGCTCAAAATCAAAAATAAAGGTATAAAACAATGTACGAGATAATCTGCCACACATAAAAATACATCCATATATATATAATATAAAATGTGCCTAAATAGACAGATATAACACCTCTGAGGACAGACTGGATGACTAAGGGACAGGAATGGGAGAGAAGCTTACCTTTCTCCACATACCCTTTTGTATCTTCTGGATTTTCTACCATGTGCATGTACTATATATTTATAGAACTAAAAACTTAAGTAAAATCTATGTAAAGTTGAAAAATGAGTGGGTTGCTACACTTTACTATAAAAAAAGCATTCAACGTAATGATTGGTTCATATGTTAAAGAACTAGACTAAAACAAGGTCCATTTTCCTTCCAGCATCTATCAGCCAACAATATGTCTAATCTGGGATGGTTTTCCTTTGGGGTCTTAAAAATTACTGAAATCCAAATAAAATATAAACATATTGCCTGGTAATATTATTGCATCTCTGTGAATATACAGGGTGTCCCAAAAAGTCTATTCAACAGCTGATAGCTCAATTTTAAAAATGAAATATATTTTAATAAACACTTCTTTTATAATTATTCTAAGTGTGTGTATACATCTGGGAGGCACACTATACATAACAAATTATGTCCCACTCAGTTATTAAAATAAATATAGATATAATAAAGAAACTAATTTAAAGTTGTGATATTAGCATTTCTCTAATTGGTTTTAACAAAACTGTTATAATCTATTTTGTATTCACTATAATAATAAAGGAGAAAGACCGCATAAGAGCACAGGTTTCTTTTTTTTAATCCTCATCTGAGGATATTTTTCTTTTTCTTTCTTTTTTTTTTTTAAATAAATCTTTATTGTTCAGATTATTACAGGTGTTCCTCTTTTTTTTTTCCCCATAGCTCCCCTCCACCTGATTCCCCACCCCACCCCATGCCCTTACCCCCGCCACTGTCTTCATCCATAGGTGTAAGATTTTTGTCCAATCTCTTCCCGCACCCCTCACACCTGCTTCCCCTGAGAATCGTCAGTCCACTCCCTTTCTATGTCCCTGATTCTATTATATTCACCAGTTCATTCTGTTCTTCAGATTTTTTATTCACTTGATTTTTAGATTCACTTGTTGGTAGGTATATATTTGATGTCCTTTTGTTGTTCATAATTTTTATCTTTACCTTTTTCTTCTTCCTCTTCTTAAAGAATATCCTTCAGCATTTCATGTAATCCTGGTTTGGTGGTGATGAACTCCTTTAGCCTTTTCTTGTCTGTGAACTCTTTATCTGACCTTCAATTCTGAATGATAGCTTTGCTGGGTAGAGTAATCTTGGTTGTAGGTTCTTGCTGTTCATCACTTTGAATATTTCTTGCCACTCCCTTCTGGCCTGCATAGTTTCTGTTGAGAAATCAGCTGACAGTCGTATGGGTACTCCCTTGTAGGTAACCAACCGGTTTTCTCTTGCTGATTTCAAGATTCTCTCTTTGTCTTTTGCCCTTGGCATTTTAATTATGATGTGTCTTGGTGTGGTCCTCTTTGGATTCCTCTTGTATGGGGTTCTGTGCGCTTCCTGAACTTGTAAGTCTATTTCTTTCACCAGGTAGGGAAAGTTTTCTGTCATTATTTCTTCTAATAGGTTTTCAATATTTTGCTCTCTCCCTTCTTCTGGCACCCCAAAAATTCGGATGTTGGTTCGCTTAAAGTTGCCCCAGAGGCTCCTTACACTATCTTCATATTTTTGGATTCTTTTTTCTTTTTGTTTTTCTGGTTGGATGTTTTTTGTTTCCACATATTTCAGATCTTTGGTTTGATTCTTGGGGTACATTGATCTACAGTTGAGTTTCTGTATATTCTTTATTTCAGACAGTGTATGCTTCATTTCTGACTGATCCTTTTCCATTTTTTTGGTATTCTCATTAAGGTCCTTGAAGGTCTCACTAAGCTCCTCAGAAGTGTCATCAAGTTTCTCGGTGGTTTTTAGAAGATTCTTGAGTAACCTTATAAATGTGGTTCTGAACTCTATGTCATCCAGTAGTTTGCTTTCCTCCGTTTCTTTCATTCCTGACATGTTTCTTTGTCTCCACATTTTGGCTGCTTCCCTGTGTTGATGGAGTGGCTTTGTGTGGTAGGTGATCTATAGGGGGCAGTAGCTCAGCCTCCTCAATTACTTGAGGTGGATGCTCTTGGTACACCCCTTTGTGTGCTGAGTGCAAAGTCTTGGTGTAGGTAAGCCTTAATTGCTGTTGGTACACTGGGAGGAATTGACCTCCAGGCCAATTAGCTGTGAGCACTCGCTGTGTCTATAATGGAAGAACTGCTGCGCTGAAGACACGCTTATGGGGCAGGACTTGTTTCAGTGGGGCTTTGGTGCTCACTGAGTCTGCCTCTTGAATGTGTCACTTATGGATGTGAGGAGTTGAAATCTGGTGTCTCACACTGACCACTAGGTACACTGGCTTCTGGATCTCCAATGGGGTGCAGGTCAGCTACTGTCTGAGTCCACCCAGCAGGAGCTACAGTGAGAGCTACAGTTTTCTCCTCTTTGCTTGGGGTTTGGAGGTTTTGGAGCTGTCTGACCTGGGCTGCAAGTTTGCTAGGCTAAGCTGCAATAGGGCAGGCCTTTCTTATGCTAAATCCGCTGCTTGGAGCTTGGGTGGGTTTGTAGGTTGTGCATGGCGGGGCCTCAGGGTGTCACTAGGCTAGGGCGTGGCAAACAGCGATGGCTGCTAGTTAGCCGGCTCTGCGTCCCGATGGCGTCCCCAAGTCCTGTGCCCCAGTGCAGTAAACAATTATTCCTGCGCGCAGCTCTGCAAGCAAGCCACCCTCAATGGCAGACAGTCCAGCTTCTCCCCATAGGAGTTTGGGTCCCCCGTGTCTCCCCAGAGACTGGATTTCAGAGTAATTGGGGGCTTGTCTCCCTTTGGGTTGAAAAAAGCAATGCCTGCCACCAGCCCGGATACCGCGCCTCCGTACCTCAGCTTTTCAGCGCTCATGCACGTCTCAATGCTCTTTTTTCTTTCCTTCTAGTTGTAGAACTTCCATTCAGCCAGCTTTCCTGTGGTTCTGGGTGATAGACGTTTTGTCTTTTAGTTGTAGTTTTGAAATTGTTGTGCGAGGCAGCAGTTTAGGTGTTTACCTACGCCGCCATCTTGGATTCCTCTCTCGAGGATATTTTTCTTCATTGATTTTAGAGAGAATGGAAAGGAGGGGTAGAGACAGAGAGAAACATCAATGTGAGAGACACGTCGACTGGTTGCCTCCTACATGTTGGGGATCAAGCCAGAAACCAAGATACGTGCCCTAGACCAGAATCAAACCCATGACCCTTCCTTCAATCCTCTGGCCTACGAAGAATGCAGGTTTCCATGTCAATTCTGCCATTCACTAGCTGTGTGACCATAGGCTTACTTTCTTTGTGTCTGAGATTCAAGGGAATTATCTCATATGGTTGGTTTGGATGTTAAATTTTTTTTATTGATTTTAGAGAGGGATAGAGAGATAGAAACATCAATGATGAGAATCACTGATCAGCTGCCTCCTGCACGCCCCCTACTGGGGATCTGGCCCGCAACCCAGGCATGTGCCCTTGGCCGGAATTGAACCTGGGACCCTTCAGTCCACAAGCCGATGCTCTATCCACTGTGCCAAACCAGCCATGGTGGTTGGTTTGGATATTAAGATCACACAACTAACGCAGAGCAGGACCTCGTGTTTAAGATCTCAAATGATAGCAAATACAGGGTGTCCAAAAAGAAGTTTACACACTTCGAATAATTATTAATTCCAATGGGTTAAACCTGAAAAGAAAGAAACATCAATTGAGCTATTAAAGTGTGTATATATGTTTTTTGCGGGACGCCCTGTATATTTTGAAAATGTTCTAGCTACTTTAAAAGTTTTTAGCATTTAAGAGGATCTATTTATATTAGCGCCATGATTTAATTAAAATTTACATTTCATTCACTACAAGTATCTACTGCTTTTTGAAAGTTTACTTTATGCCACTTCACTTTTATAAAAGACTTATACTAATACATGTTTTTGCTAACCAAAATAAATTTGAAAAGGATTTGTGATTCTACAAAAGAATAAGAAAAACAAAAACAGTGTTCAGCACTGTTTTGCAGGAAGAGCATTTCAGAGGCAGCACTCACCCACCCTGGGCGAGTGGCACCACTAGCTCCTTCCGCAGGAACAAGCCACCTTAGCTTTGCACTATATGTGTGAGCATCTGTGCTTTATTTATCTCAATTTATTTTGTGTGTCCTCGATATGTCGTAAGGTAGTAATTGCTCCTTCCCCATTTCAGTTTACGGACGGTTTCATAGGAACACTCCATTTTCAGATAATGGGGGAAATGTATGTCCAATCATTTAAAAATTTGAGCAAATTACATTTGTAAATACGGTACATATTTTTAAATTTAGCTTTATTGTTGAAAGTATTACAGATGTCCCCCCTTTTTACCCATTGACCCCTTCCACCTTGCCCCCACAGTACATACATTTTAATCTCTTAGTCATAGATGTAGTGCATATGTATTTAGTGTTTCTATTAGAGAAATGTTAATTAAAGTCATAGATTAGTCCCTCAGAGCTCAGACAAGGAATAAATAAGAGTATTCTTTCCCTTTAGGTAGAATGAATCTCTCCACAAAGCTCCCTGAATCATTACCCTTTAGGCCTCCTGTTAGAAATGCTCTTCCTCCTACCTAAGGCTGGTGCCTCCACCAGGGCTCTGGGTTACATCTCTCTTGCTTTCACAAGGGCTTGGAGGCTTCTTTTATGTCCATCTGCCTCTAGATTGTTAGCTTCTCTTCCCCGAGCATCATCCTTGCCCCAAACCAACATCCTGCCCTTTCCTACAGGATGATTATCTTACTCTTAACCCAAAGCCCTTTCTGTTGCCAACTATTTCTTTGCTCCTCACCTCAACAAAAATTACTCAGGTTTTACTATCCAGGAACATCAGTTCTGTTTACCCAAAAAGGCCACTAGACATACTCCATATGCAATTCCATTTAAGTTCTTCAACTTTCTCTAAACTGGCTTCTAAAACTCTCAGAGCTACAGCTGAATTGTTGTTCCTGCAAAGGTGAGCAGAGAGCCTATTACACCAGCTAAGGGGCAATTCTTTGTCCTCAACTGACTGGATGGCTGGGCAGCCTTCCCACAACTTTCTCTTTGAAATTCCCCACTCTTACTGGCAGGATCCCAGGCAAAAATGGAGGGCTGGATTCTTAAAGCAACAGAGGGGTTTTATACAGGCTTCCAAAAACTGTGAAGAGCTGAAACTACTTTGTGAAAATAATTTTTCTTTTCCTCATTAAAACCTGGAAGGAAAACTGATTCACACAAAACCGGTAAAAATCATTTATTATAAAACCATTTAAACTTCCCATAAAAGATCCGAGTTTGCAATAATTTGAACGGCACAGAATTAAGAACCATTGCCCCACACCTTTCCTCAACCCCATTTTCATGGCACAAACAAAACTAGATGGAGCCCTTAGCCTCCTGACCTCCAGGCCAGCATTCCTTCCTCAAGCAATGTCATTCTTTCCTGGGGTCAGCCACAAGCAGGCCAGGCTTAAACAGAGCGCCACGAGGCCCCCGCAGAACTTTGCAGCCATCTGGCCCTAGTTCTGGCTAAAAAGAAAGCAGCTGGTCAGGTATATGCTTTCTGGAGAATACCCGGGCGGTGGTTTTAAAATGCTGCCCCGCATCACAATCACCTGGAGGACTTGTTAAACCCCAGGTGACAGTACCCTGCCCCAGAGTTTCTGATTCTATGGGTCTGGGGTGGGCCCCGGAGTCTGCATTCTTAACACGTTTCTAGGTGAGGCAGATTCTGCTGGTGGGGGGGACTATGCTTTGAATTCCGGAGTCCTAGTAAACGTAAGTAAGTGAGGGGGCGGGCCCACCGAAGAGGTTTGGCGGAAGACAAGTCACCTCCAGTGCTACCCTGAAGACTCCTCAGGGACTGCCAACCCTGGAGTTATCACACAGATATCCTAAACTTTCCACATTGGGGTCTAGCTTAGACTCGCCTACCGCATCTCGCTCTTTGCACTCTGGAGGCAGGACCCACAGCCAGGGGTTAGACTCCGTGGTTGTTCTCAGATCTGGCCCAGGCCCTCAGACTAGGCAACTGGAAAGAGCCAGAAGGGTGCGGGGAAGTGAAATGCACCTTTCTGGGCCCCTGGGCAAATGAAGCGCCCCAACCAGGACCCCTGAAGTCACTCACCTCTATTTCCACGGATCCAAAGCTGCACAGCCGCGCTCATAATCAGGGACGCCACCGCGCACCGGCGCAAGGGCTCTCCGATGATGAAGAGCATGACTCTGCATCTTGAGACCGTATTCATCAGGATTAAAACGCCGAAGCACCTCTCGTATGCGGTCAGCCTGTGGGCACTCCGGCCTGAGAAGGGAAACGGGCACTAAGCTACGGGAAGGGATAAGATGCGACTGGCAGGCCCTCCAAGGGCATGAGGTCCGGGCTCACTCACCAAACAGCGTCGGTACCATCCACAATTCGACGTAAACGACCTCTGGGAAAGGGTAGTCTTCTAATAACGTCAGGACTTGGTCGCGACGAAGCCTCGCGAGCCGGCCCCAGCGCTGCCGCCCGCGCCGGCGGCGAGCAGGGAGGGACATCCGGACAGAGCCGCAGGGGAACGGGTGCGGTGCGGCCCCCTTAGGGCGCCTCGCGCCCCGCCCCTTGCGCGCCTCTCCTAGTGCCCACAGCTGGTGCTCCAATCCCGCTGCCCGCGGGCTCTCGGACGTTGCATTTCTTCGATCCTCTGAAAGCACATGTCGCGCTCCGCGATGCTCTCAGTCGCGGCCTCTGCCATTCGGTTGCCCTGAACACATCACAGGCCCTCCAGGCTCCAAGTTTGCGAGGTTCCCTGCCTGGCACAGGTTAGTCGAGAGAAGGGCTCCTTGGGTGCCAAGCGCAGGGAATCTGTAAATGAGGAGGGGTGACGGGTGGCAGCTGAACGGAACCCGCGTCGCCTGCTAGGATTCTAGGATCCCCAAAGTCGCCACGTAGAAGGCCCTTGTCTCGGGGTCCACATTCTCCCGCATACCTGCCTTTACGGGGGTAGCCTGCAACCATGTGCGGATCCTGGCCGTGGAACTCAATGGTGACCTGCAAGAAAACTGAGACTCCCGAGATGTGCAACAGCTCGTTTGGAGAGGGAAGCCTGCAATTGTACGCAAAGCTCTGTGGCTCTAACACCCGAGCCATCCTTAAGAGACCAGATTCCCCTACCCAGGCATTCTATTTTACAGACTCAAACTTCTGCGCTGAAAGGTGTGAACCGAGAGCAGATGCTGGACGAAGCCAGTCCCCTGGGACCGCAAGGCAGGTGGGGCTCCACCGTGGGCACCGCTTTCCCCGCCGCGGCACCCCCAGGTGCCCCGCTTCCCAAGGGCAGCTCAAACGTTCGGATGCCCCAGCGAGGCGCGGCCTCCCTCGCTTCTTTGACCCCAAGCGTTGGGTAACCCCTGGCAATCACTGGAACCGTTAGACCAGCGGATTCAAAGCTGGATGGAGTCGGTGCGTGAAGAGGTTGATGCACGGCTGGCTGGCCAGCTGGCCGAAAGCCAGATCTCATCCCCAGCGCTTTAGGTTGCAGCTGGCGCACCAGCCTTGAGGATTTGGATGAACTTTCTCATCTGCCTTTAAACCGCAGATCTTCGTTCAAATGCTTATATGCAGTATTTTGCGTTGTGGTGGTGCAATTGTTAGAATTCGCACATAAGTGGCGCCATTTCGGTGATGGAGGTTAAGTGTTGGAATTTTTTGCAGGATCTGTAATAATTTCCCGAACCTTGCCTTTTCACACCTGTTCTACTTTGCTTATCACAGATTATTTATTTTCCCTATTACATGCAAACAAAAATAAATATTGCTGAGTTTCCCCCTCTGCCTTGCCAGGCAAAAGGCCTCACTTAGACAAAGTACCTATCCTTCAACAACTGGCAGACTTTTCAATCCTTTCTTTGAGCCTTCACCTTACTTTGTCTCTTATTTGCTACATACAGTAATTTTCAGGACTGTCTATGACCATTACTGTTGTGGCCCAAGAGCCTGAACTACAGTTAGTGGTGAACACTGCAGCCCCTGACTTGCAACTCTGAATTTGGATAGCTCCAGACACATGTGCAGAGGAGGTCTCCCAGAGGTGCCCAAACAACCTTCACAATTCACCAGAGCTGGTGAGAACAGGGAAGTGGGAGCAAATTGGGGAGATAGTATATATAAGGGATAGTACTGGATCGATCTTAAAGTACTGATTTGGTCATTTATGGGTTATGTGACCTTCGGCAAGTACTTCTATGAAGTTCACTTTTCATTTTTTTATATATGTTTTGATTTTACAGAGAGGAATGGAGATAGAGAGAAAGATGCCTCCTGCATGCCCCCTACTGGGGATTAAGCCCACAACCCAGGCATGTGCCCTGACTGGGAATGGAACTACTGACCGCCAGTGACCTCTTGGCTCATAGGTCGATGCTCAGTGACTAAGCCACACACACTGATGGGGCTATGAGCTTGGCTTTTCTAAACTAAAAAAGGAAATACAGCACAACCCTGGGTAACTTGTTTTGATCAACTGGGTTTTATTATAAAGTCGATGTGAAAAAAATTAATTTCCAGCCAGGGCCACTGTGGGTGTTTGTACATTTCCCCCATGTCTGCATTGGTTTTCTCAAGTACTCCAGTTTCTTCCCACATCCCAAAGATATGCAACGTTAGTGAATTGGCACATCTAAACTGTCCCAGAGCCAGTGTGGGTATGTGAGGGTGCACTCTGCAATGGAATGGCTCCCTGTCTAGGATTAGATCCTGCCTTTCTCCCTGAGCTGCCAGGATGGGTTCCGACCACCTGAGACCTGGGAATAAATGGGCTGGAAAATCATTACCTTAATCTTTCTTAAATGTATCAGTCTGTATATCTACATTTACTTCAGTGTAATGTTTAATAGTAGAAATGTTTGGGTCTTTTCTTAATTTTTAATTTATATTTATTGATGAGAGAGAGGAGCATTAACTTATTGTTCCACACATTCCTGCATTCATTGGTTGCTTCCTGTAAGTGTCCTGACCAGGGATCAAACCCAAAGCCCTGGCATATCAGGAGGATGCTCTAACCAACTGAGCAACCCAGCCAGGGCCAGAAATGTTTGGATCTTTAATATGCCATAGGAACTTAACTCTTTCTTTCTTTCTTTCTTTCTTTTCTTTTCATTTAGCCTATGACAAAATTGGTTTCCTTATTTTCCAAAAACTTACTGAGGATATTAAACTAGGACTTAATATAATCATCTTTTACTTGCAAGAAATAGAGAAAAAAGCTCAAATATTTAAGGCCTACTAGGCATAAACTATTGCTGGTATTATTTTTACACTAGAGGCCCCATGCACAGATTCGTGCACCAGTGGAGTCTCTCAGCCTGGCCTGCACCCTCTCACAATCCAGGACCCCTTGGGGGATGTCAGATAGCTGGTTTCGGCCCGATCTCCACAGGCCGAATCCAGACAGGAGAGAGACTGATCCTCACAGGCCCAATCCAGACAGGAGGGCACCTGATCCTGTGCTTTGAGGTTCTGTCCCCTGGTGGTCGGTGCGCGTCATAGTGACCGGTCATTCGGTCATTCAGTCATTTGGTCTATTAGGCTTTTATATATATAGTGTTTCATGGAAAAATGCCTCTCCACCCACCCCCACTCCTCACCCCCATCCCCATTCTTTTCTCCACTGGTGGATGAGGAAGGATAGAAGTACCCTCTCCTCTTAATGTACCTGCCTTCATTCTTTGCTTTACAGTGACTGCTTTTTAAATAATGTATTTCTACCCTAGCTGATTTGGGTCAGTGGATAGAGTGTCGGCCTGTGAACTAAAGGGTCTCAGGTTCAATTCCAGTCAAGGGCATGTACCTCGGTTGCAGGCCTGGGCCCTTAATTTTTTTCACATCAACTTTATAATAAAACCAAGTTGAGCAAAGCAAGTTATCCAGGATTGTGCTGTATTTCCTTTTTAGTTTAGAAAGGCCAAGTTCATAGCCACCCCCCCACCCCACCGCCCCCCAGTGTGTGTGGCTTAGTGGTTGAGCATCAACCTATGAACCAAGAGGTTACTGGAGGTCACTGGTTTCTCTCACATAGTTATTTCTCTCTGTCTTTCCCTCTCTCTTCCAGCCCTGGCTGATTTGGTTCAGTGGATAGAGCATCAGCCTCTGGACTAAAGGGCTGGGTAGTTTGGGGTGTTTTTTGTTGGTAGTTGATGCTACTTTTTGCTTTGTTTTAGTCTGGAACTATAACAGACTGTATGGCAACTGCTCCCCTTCTACGGAGCCAAGGTTCTAAACAGCTATTGTGCCAGGAAGCCCTTGAACTAGCCAAACCAGCAGGCTAGTTCCCCATGGCCATTCCCCATGTGACAATTCTTCCTATATATGAAAAACAGGATTTGATAAATAGCAACTAAGAGAACATGGCAGTCAAGTCTTGAGCTATTCTCTTCCAAAACAGAATTTACATGACTTACCACCTACCGTACAGATTGATGTGAGAAACATCAACCAGTAGCCTCCTATACATGCCCCAATCACCCCAACCAGGGATCAAACCCTCACCAAGGTATGTGCCCTGACCAGAATCAAACCTGCAACCTTTTGAGTTCAAGGACAATGTTCTAACCAACTGAACCACCGGCCAGGGTTCCAACAGACCTATGAGGCTATGTCCTCAGAGCTTGACTGTTGCCAACCACTCTTTCTACAGATCTACCACTCCAAAGAAGGGACAAGGGCTTCAACTTTGTTAATTCTGAAACAAGTCAATAAAAACCTCATTAGCGGAGGGCTGGCTTACAAACCAATGTGAGTAACATCTGATTATTACTGGATACTATCCTGAGTAGGAAATAAAAAGATTTTCACCAAACAAGTTTTTTTTTTTTTTAAGTTCTCAATTATATACTCACTGCTATTTAAAAGAAGCAATTGATAACTTTAGGACCTGGTAAAGAAATGGGTGTGTCCTTGACCTCTGGCTACAAAGTCACCTAAACCAGTGGTTGGCAAACTGCAGATCACGAGCCACATGCGGCTCTTTGGCCCCTTGAGTGTGGCTCTTCCAAAAAATACCACACGTGGGCACACACGTACAGTGTGATTGAAACTTCGTGGCCCATATGCAGAAGTCGGTTTTCAGCTCTCAAAAGAAATTTCAGTCGTTGTACTGTTGATATTTGGCTCTGTTGACTAATGAGTTTGCCAACCACTGACCTAAACCATCTTAGACTTACTTCAGAAGGAGGCTGCAGAACTCCCCCAGACTGAGCATAGTTGTGAGACTTGACCTCAAGTAAATTATAGTTATTATGCTGAAACATGATAGGTAGATGAACTTAGAAGTTCTTCCCTTTCGTCTTTTCCTTTTAAATCCTTAATAATCTGTGGGGAGTTTTAAGATGAGGAGTGTGCTGAAAAGTGCCTAAGAATTCCAAGACCAAGACCACTTTACTCTTAGAGACATCCAGGAACAGGGAGCGTTAGAATCCGCATAAATAAGATTCTTGCTCTACCTAGTGGCCAACAATGGGATTAACCTGAAACAAGAAATGTGCCAAATTTGTAAAAATGTGAGCATTCCTAAGGGAAGGTGAGAGGTTGAGGGGAGGTATGTCCACATGTTAAATTAAAAGAGCACTAGGTAAAACAAGCATGATCAAATGTTAATCCTTGGCAGTGCTTGTGTTTTCAGCTCTCCTCTTCAAAGATGACCAAGAAGAACTGACTGACCATCTATTTTAGAATTAGTCCCAAACTAAATGTAGAGAGAGAGTTAGCTATTTACAAAATAAAAGCATATTAACAGAAACAATCCTTCAGAGCAAATAGGAGTGCCTGGAAAGCAAAAAAACCTTCATAGCCAGAATTGACAGATAAAATACAAGATGTCCAGTTTTATCTGAATTTGAGATAAAATTTTTTGTGTATGTCCCAAATACCTAAAACTTAAGGACTTTTCATTTCAACAAATGAGAGATTGCCAGATGGGGGAGGGGAGGGGGGTCCAAATGACTGAAGGTGGTCAAAGGTACAAACTTCCAGTTATAAAATAAATAAGTGCTGGGGATATAATGGACAGCATGGTGACTATCCTATATAATAAAGAGCTAATATGCTAATTAGACCAAACAGCAGAACAACTGTCCAGACAACCTTCCTGACAAAGCCAGGGCTGCGAGAGACTGAGAGGGCCAGCTGGAGCTGCAAGGCCCAGCCAGGGCTGCGAGGGCCAGGCTCCCTACATGAATTTCATGCATTGGGCCTCTAGTAGTTAATAAACACTGTATTGTATTTTAAAATTGCTAAGAAAGTAGAGTTTAAAAGTTCTCATTACAAGAAAAAAATTATAACTATGTGTGGTATTGGATGTTAACAAAACTTATTGTGATCATCATTTTTGCAATATGTATAAATATCAAATCATTATCTTGACATTTGAAACTAATACAATGTTGTATATCGATTATATTTCAATAAAAAGAAAAAATTACCTCATAAAATCATCAAATGGATGACAGATTTTGAAGAAGATACTTAAACACCAAAAAAAAAAAAAGAACCACAACAGAATATTGATAGATTACGTAAAGAATTCTTTAAAATAAACAAAAACAGTGCAGATCCCAATAGGAAAATGGATAAAGAACATGATTAGGCAATTCACAGAAAGGGGGAAAAAATTATTTACAAGTGTGTGAGATGATCTTCTCCAGTTTTAAAAAAAAAAAAAGCATATTAAAACAATAAGATACAAAAAACGAAGTCAAAGAACTAACACTACCTACCTTCAAGACTTAAAGCAATAGTAATCAAGACAGTGTGGTATTGGCAAAAGAATGGACAAATAGATCAATGGAACACAATAGCATCTGAAAGTGATAAAGAAAAAAAAAGGCTATGGAGTCTGCTTGAGATTTTATTCTGGGTGTGTGGAAAAACAATTTGAGCAAATTTAATGGGGAATAGTAAATGAGAAAAAAGTTACTTCTTGCTTGCACTGGACCAAGTGGAATTCAATAAAATACTGGTTACACGTGCCTACTAGATACAAAGAAAGAATGGTTAATAACCAGTTTGAGAAAAAGAACAATAAGAGCAACAATAATAAGAATAGTGAATATTGCCCTGGCCGGGTAGAGCATTGTCCAGATATACCAAGGGTGTGGGTTTGATCCCTGATCAGGACACATACAAGAAACAACCAATAAATGCATAAATAAGTAGAAGAACAAATTGATGTCTCTCTCTCTCGTGTCAATAAATATTTTTTAAATTTTTTAAAAGAATACCTAATATTTATAGAGTGCTCAATACCTGGCTGATACTTTTCTAAGCCTTTAAATATATTAACTCATTTAATCCTCTTCACTTCACGAGATACTATAATTATAACCCCCATTTTCAGATGGAGAAACCAAAGCACTTGCGCTAAAAGCCCATACCTAATCTAGATTTAATGCCTGATCTAATTGCAGTTTCAACCTCTCCCAGAAATATAACCTTAATCAACTAGTTTGAAATCAACCAGCTCTAGCTAGGCAATGTCACATGGGCCCCCTCCCTTCCCCATAGAAAAAAAGAAGCAATCTGCATGATTTAAAAAAAACCACCTCTTCTCTATTCTTTCTCTAAATAAAAGATGTCCCTGCCCAAAAATAACCTTTCTTTTGTCATTAGGTCCTTTATCCCACTCTTCTTTCTATAAAAATCTTCCATTTTGCCAACCCCTCAGAGCAGCCTTTTGTTTGCTAGATGGGATATTGCCTAATTCATGAATTGCTTAATAAAGCCAATTAGTATATCCAAATTTACTCAGTTAAATTTTGTTTTTTATCTTTTGTTTTTTTAAACTCAGAATTGTTCCTTTCCACATAAATCTTTTTGTTTTCTGCCTTTAAAAAATAGTCTATTGTTATTACAGATGTCCCCTTCTGTTTATTGTTGAGTATTACAGATGTCCCCACCCTATTGTTTATGTTCATAGGTAATCCATACCTGCATATTAAGATCTTTGGTTAATCTCTTCCCACCTCCCTCCCCCCCCACCACCCTCCCCCCGCCAAAATTCATCCATCTGTTTTATGCTTTCATGCTTCTAATTCTATATTATTCATTGGTTTATTTTGTTCATTAAATTTCTTGTTCATTTATTTTTATTTTTAAATTATTGATAGATAAGTATTTATTAGCATTTTATTGTTCATATTTTTAATCTTCTTCCTTTTTTAAAAATTTTTGTTGTTATTAATCCTCACCTGAGGACATCCTTCCGTTGATTTTTAGGGAGAGTGGAAGACAGAGGGAAAGATGTGAGAGAAACACATCGATTGGTTGCCTCCAGAACGAGCCTGTGGGCTGGGGAAGAGCCTGCAACCAAGGTATGTGGTGCCCTTGACCAGAATCGAACCCGGGATCCTTTGGTCCATAGTTGGATGCCACTAGGGCACTTATTCCTTTTTTTAAAGAATACCCTTCAACATTTCATGTAATACTGATTTAGTGTGAACTTCTTTAGCTTTTTCTTGTCTGTGAAGCTCTTTATCTGACCTTCAGTTCTAAATGATAGCTTTACTGGGTAATCTTGTTTGTAGGTCCTAGCTATTCATCACTGAATATTTCTTGCCACTCTCTTCTGGCCTAAACACTTAATCTGTGGAATCTGATGCAATCTTGAAAAAGAACAAACTTGGAGGTATCACACTCCCTGATTTCAAACTATATTACAAAGCTATAGAGATCAAAACAATGTAGTATTAGAGATCTTGCTTCCCAGCATCATCAGTTTGACTCAAATAAAAACTTACAGAAAAACAATGTGGTAACAAACAAACAAAAAAATACAACAATGTGGTATTGATATAAAAACAGACACATAGATCAAGAAACAGAATAGAGAACCCAGAAATAAACCCTCACTTTATATGGTCAGTTAATCTATAAAGGGGTAAGAATACACAATGGAGAAATGACCGTCTCTTCAATAAGTGGCATAGGGAAAACTGGACTAGATGTTTAGAAAACTCACTACCTGCTGAAAACCCATGGGTGGCTTTCTCTGCATGGTCAACAAGGCTCTGGGCCAACCTGCTTCCCCCCCTTTCTGGCCCTGCCCCCAGGTCTCTAGGGGGCTGGGGGTCACTGCTGCCACTCTGCTCTCACCCCGGAGTGACTTCCTCCGAGAACCTTCCTGACCTCCCTATTCAGGTCAAATCCCTATTGCAGTTTCCCAAAGAACTTCAAGCTCCTCAAAAAACAATGCAGTCATAAAGTCACTGCCCCTTAGATCCACATAATGCCCCAAACCAGGTTGAAATCTTCTGGAGGGCCAGGCCCTCCTGTCATCAGAGGTTGGTAAACTCACTCCAGCCCACCGAGACCACAGCAGCAGAGACCCCTTTCCCCAGAGGTCCTTGGTCTCTGGAGTCCAGGCAGATAGTCCCCTGGAGCTCAGGAAGGGATTGAGATCAGTTTGGGCCCTCCTAGGAGCATTTACACCTGCTTGGAATCTTACCCTTCCCTTCACTCAGATGAATCCTGGGGAGGGGATGTGATCGATGGGTCTTGATTTTCTAATCAATAAAATGGTAATATTGAGAGAATTGAGTTAATGTACCAGGTGGTTTGAGTTCCACTGGCAATCAGTGTTGGCTATTTGCTAGCCACTTATAAAGCAAAGGATTTCACTAGATTGGATTTCATTTTTGTTTACAGTCCTACACACAATCATTCATTGCCCACTGACTCTTTGAAGGGTGTACTAGCTGAGGGTAATTTGAGGGTTCCACAACTGTTGGTCCACAAAGCAGACTCCATCAAGAAGTACTAAAGACAGGAAGACTCCTCACCTAACAGCTCGGCAAAAAAAAAGTTTGCCAATTGTCTCTGGGTGAGGTTGTGGGGAAAGAGGCAATCTTATATTGTTGCTGGGTGTGAAATTATGTCAACCCCTTTGGAAGGCAAGTTAGTAGCATCTAGCAAAATTATATATGTTCTTTCCCTTTGGACCAGCATTCTCTGGGAATTTAGCCTCTAGTTGTCTGATGGACATGCCATCAGAAGACAGCTCTTTATTAGTCTTCTCTTTCATTATTGGTCAATCTCTAAGAATAGTCAACAGTTGCTACAGTGTGATGCCTGTTTTAAGTTCCCTACCTATATTAACAGCTAAACCTCACAACTTCATGTGGAGTCAGATGCTGTTATCTCCAATTTGGAGACTGAGAGGTTAGAACTTGACTAAGGTCATAGGGCCAGAAAGTTCCCCAAGTGGGGGAGGACTCACTTTGGTTTGGAACTACTAAGCTAGTCTCTACTAGGGAAAACTGTAGTCCCCATTTTGATAACCCTCAACAAATCAGGCATGATCCCCACATAGAATAATGCCTTTATCTACCTGCAATTTCACATAACCTTTGGGGACCCCATACAGCAATTCTGTAAGTGTGGCAGAGAACCCCAGAGCCCCCCCCCCCCTTTTTCTTAAATATATTTTATTGATTTTTTACAGAGAGGAAGGGAGAGGGATAGAGAGTTAGAAACATTGGTGGGAGAGAAACATCCATCAGCCGCTTCTTGCGCACCTCCCACTGGGGATGTGCCCGCAACCAAGGTACATGCCCTTGACCGGAATGGAACCCGGGACCCTTCAGTCCGCAGGCTGACGCTCTATCCACTGAGCCAAACCGGTCAGGGCCCCAGAACCCCTTTCAAGAGGTCTGTTAGGTATGTGGAAAAGGAGAACCTATCTGTAAGGCTGAATTCTCTTCAAATTCTACCTAAATAATATTCTGCAGCAGACTGAAGATGAGAACCGAATGAGTTTACAAGGATATAAAACTGCTATACTAAGAAGTTAATGATGCTTCTGTATTTGTTTTATAGAATAGTTGTTTTTCATTGTATACATGTTATGTTAATCTATTATAGGGCTATTATTATTTTTTTAATCTCACCTGAGGATATTTTTCCCATTTGTTTTTTAGAGCGTGCAAGGAAGGGAGGGAGGGGAGAGAGAGAGAAAGAGAAACAGATGTGAGAGATATATGGATGGATTGGTTGCCTCCCACACAGACAACCAGGGCCGGGGATCAACCTGACTGGGAACTGAACCCAAGACTGAGTTGCAGGCCAACGCTCTACCTACTGAACAACACAGGCCAGGACAGAGCTATTATTTTTGAGTCCAGGTCAGTTCCAGACCATATCACATCTCCCCTATATTGACCGGTTTTTGGTTGGATATGCATCTCAAAACTTTGTTCCTAGACACCTGCCTTTTTCTTTATATATATACCTTAGCCAAGTGTGTTCTTGGACCTCTACACTTAGCTTTGGGGGGCAGGGGGGTCATTTAAGGCTTAAGTACAAGGTCCACCTTAACTGTGATATTATCTCCAACCACATGTTGAGGAACCGTTTAACATTTTATTCTTTAATTAGCAACCTTGGGAAAAAGTTACATC
This sequence comes from Corynorhinus townsendii, assembly GCA_026230045.1. Taxonomy (NCBI): domain Eukaryota; kingdom Metazoa; phylum Chordata; class Mammalia; order Chiroptera; family Vespertilionidae; genus Corynorhinus; species Corynorhinus townsendii. Next base: position 66,187,874 of record JAPDVU010000004.1, on the reverse strand, counting down.
AGGACTCATGAGGCAAATGCAAAAATCCACAACAAGCTGTTTTCCCTTGTTAGGTGGGGAGCAGACCCACTCCAGATCTGGCCACGGCCTACTGTCCACATCCTGGTCCCAGGTACGTTGGTTGCAAACTGGCTTCACTTCAGCTAAAGGCCTAGCTCGAGGGCATTCATGGCGTCCTCAAGTTTGAGCATCCCTGTATCAGAAAGCAAAGGTAGGTGTGGTGAGGAAAGGGAGGCAAGAGCCTGACCAGTTCTCGGCCTCTTTCAAGGTCCTGGCCCAACGTTCTGGGCCTGGGATTCTCAGGGACCTCGGAACGTGGAACCACTGGGCCCATTCCAACATCCTCCAAGAAACTGGGGGGAGGGGGGCGGGTAGGGTTGAGAGCTCAGATAATCCGGGACCACCTCTCATCATCAAGGTCTTACTCCAAGGCCCCTAGGACCAGCCCACGGTCCTACCCAAGAGTCTAGGGACAGCCCAACACCTAGGGCCCGAATGGCGGGTGATGCCCCGGTGCGGTGGTTGCAGGAGGGAACAGGAAGGCAGGCGTGAGGAGGGCTGTAGGAGAGGAAGTGAAGCCGTGCCCCTCCCCCACTTCCCCAGCACCTGGTAAAGGCTTCTTACCTCGCTCCAGCCTCAGGCGGTGCCTCTCGGCCATGGACTGGAGCATCCACTTGGTTCGGAGTTTGTACAAGTAATTGCCGTAAACCACGACCTCGGTGAGGTTCGAGGATTCCAGAACCTTCAGCTCGAGCATGGCTCTGCTCACTTCCTCGATGTATGGGATTCGAGATCCTCCGGGGCCTATTTGGGGAAGAAGATGAGCGCTCCGACCCCTGGAGGCCCAGACGCCCGCCCGGGTGGAGGCACCCAGTCAGAACTGGGCTCACTTACCAAACATGGCTTCCAGCAGCGCCGTCTGGACCTGGAACACCTCAGGATCTCTCAAGTCCTCAGGAACTTTCACCCACGGTGGGATATCTTTCCGCTTCGGCAGCGTCCCCATCTTGAATGCCTCGAAAGGAAAATCACGCTCACAGTTATGGTAGGCCTAAGAGAGTAAGCAGCGCAGCGGCTGCGCCAAAGTTGAGCCCTTGGGCAGGCCCCGCCCCCAGCCAGGGCCCGCCTCCAGCCAGGCCCCGCCCCGGAAGGGCCCGACCGGCCTGGAGGCCCAATCCCGGACTCACATCGCTCTGCTCACCACCGCCTCCTGCCTGTACACTGATCTAGCAGGTGACCTCCTGCACCTTCCGGAGCACTGGTGGGCCCAGCAGTCCCCAAGTTTACAAGAGTTTCCACCTGCATTGACTCTTCCGCACCAGAAACCCTGGGCCTTGGAAGTTCACGGGACAAAGGCGCTACTCTTGCCCCAGGAACGAGTGGTTGGGCCTGAACCCCAGAAAGTGGAAATCCAGGTTTAAGGGTGCGAGGACCACCCGGGAGCTGCTAAATCGAGTTTCAGCCTTTCAGCCTTCCACGTTCCCAAGGAGGGTCCGTTTCCTTCTTTGAGGGTTGGATCCTGGGTCTTCACGTCGCAGGTGTGAATTCTGGGATCTCAGGAGTAATTCCTGTCATTTAACAAAGAGGAACACGAGATTTAAAAATTCATTATCTTAAAGGGACTCTAACGTGCTCCCACTGTTCGAATTCTTCGAAGCCCCTGGGTCTGGAACTTTTGAATCTATTCCGATTTCAAAGTTCATTGGTGCTCTTCCTGGCCACTAGAACCAAACCGTATGGTCCAGACCTCTGGCTCTAAATAAACTGGTTTATTTATTTTTAAAAATATATTGCTTGCCCTAGCCGGCTTGGCTTAGTGGATAAGAGCATCAGCCTGTGGACTGAAGGGTCCCAGGTTCGATTCTGGCCAAGGGCACATGCCTGGGTTGCAGGCTCGATCCCCCGTAGGGGGCGTACAGGAGGCAGCCGATCAATGATTCTCTCTCATCACTGATGTTTCTATCTCTCCCTTCTCCCTTCCTCTCTGAAATCAATAAAAAGAAATATATTAAAATACATTGCTTGGCCCTAACCGGTTTGGCTCAGTGGATAGAGCGTCGGACTGCGGACTGTGGGGTCCCAGGTTCGATTCCGGTCAGGGGCATGTACCTTGGTTGCAGGCACATCCCCAGTGGGGGTTGTGCAGGAGGCAGCTGATCGATGTTTCTCTCTCATCGATGTTTCGAACTCTCTATCCCTCTCCCTTCCTCTCTGTAAAAAAGTCAATAAAATATACTTTAAAAAAAATATATATATATATACACACACACACATATATATATATTGCTTGAAGCGATGTACTGGATTCACCCAATGAGGGTATGATTCCAATGTTTTAGGGCTTCATAGATGGAGATGAAGCTGGGTCTTCCCAAGGCCACCTTCCAGGAACATCTATCTAATAATCCCTCAGCTGGCTATTATGACCATGGCTTATTTGAAAATTCACATTTTCTTTCCTAAAAATTATAAAAACCAAACCTTTAGTCCTTTCTTAGGCTTCCAAGTTTCACTTTCAAACCTTATTATCCCATTCATAAGCATAGAAAATTGTTTTTTGTGTGTGTTTAACCCTCACCTGAGGACATGCTTAGAGAGAGGGAAAGAGAGAGAAACATTGATGTGCATCAATTGGTTGCCTTCCATACATGCCCCGACCAGGGATGGAACCCCGAAACCCATGTATGTGCCCTGGCAACCTTTCCGTGCACAGGATGACCTTCAACCAACTGAGCCACTCTGACCAGGCAGAAAGTTTTGTGTGTTTTTTTTAATATATATTTTTATTGATTTCAGAGAGGGAGAGAGAGAGAAACATGAATGATGAGAGAGAATCATCAATGGGCTGTCTCCTGCATGCCCCACACTGGGGATCAGAGCCCACAACATGGGCATGTGCCCTTGACTGGAATTGAACCCTTCAGTCTGAAGGCTGACACTCTAGCCACTGAGCCAAGCCAGCTAGGGCAAGGCAGAAAGTTTTAACAATTAAATTTAATGGTCTCTAAATATCACAGGTTCCACTGACAAACTTAATTAACTAAATATCCTCATACATGGTAAAGAGCATTGCAAGGTACTTTAAGTCTCAAATAACTTCCCAATTACCAAATAATTCCTATAAGTCAAATAAATAAAACTTATTAATATGCTGAACCTGAATTTCTCTTCAGGAATCCAATACTGCATATAAACTAAGATTTCATCTTAACCCACATATCTAAATCAATTAATTATATATTTTAAATTGGAATTACAAAACTATTTCTCTAATATGTTAAATTATCTAAAATATTACAGGAAAATAAAATACCATGCATATGGATTCCTTCTTTTTTTAACCACTGTGAAGAAAACAGTACAATAAACTGCTTACACTAAAATGTGTGGCCTTTTGAATTGATGCTGCCTGCCTTTGGCTCCTAATGCATATTCTGCTTAGGTCTCAAGACTTGAACCATGTCAAACACCTACAAACTTCCCATGCACTTCTTTGGCCAACAGAACTCCATGGAGGAGTCAAGGATAAGCCTGAATTCTGAGGATCTCAGCCCGCTGGATCTGGGCATGATACCCAACTACTGATGTGAGAGCTAAATAACTTCATCTTGCTGAGTAGCAGTTAATAAGAAATGCTTTAAGCTGGGCAGAAAAATCGAGATATGGAAATGTGTCAGAGAATTAAGACATCAAAAATTTCAAGGGACTCCCCTCTAATGTCCAAACCACATGGACCACCCGCTGTTGGCTGTGTTCAGCTGTCTCTGGCAGGTTAAGGAGGAAACTGGAAATTTGCTGCCTCTGGGTAGGGAACTCATTGGTCAGGGGGTTCAGAAGGAAGTGGGAGACTTTAGCCCTTGAATACTATTTTACTCTTTTGAGTTTTTGCTTATTTTTTGGTGTGTGTGTATTTAATTAGTTTTCCATTAAAAAGTTCTTTCAACTCCTCAGGAATGCTAAAATGGTCCCATGAGAACTGTCTGAAAAGCACCCGGGTCCCTGAAAATATCAGTCTGCTTCTCTATGGATATCGTCCTGCTGTTGGATCTTCCCTATGACTCTAGAGCTCCGCCTCTCCCTCCCAGAGGGCGAGGGGGGGGGGGCGGGGAGGAAGGAAGGGCGGGTCCAGTGGGAACCCACCCCCAATAGAGCGCACCTGTGCGGTCTGGGATGGAAACCGGCTGCGGAAGGCTAGGCCTGGCATCCGATGAGAAGGGCGCGGATGGGGAGGAGCTTGCCCCAGCCTTTATAATAAGGCCCGGGCCCAAGAGCAGCTGCCGAATCCAGGCCCACTTGCATCTACATCAGCCCTCTCTGCGTGCCCCGCCGCCGCAGCAGCATGGCCACCGCCAAGCGCTTTCCCACGCTCGTGCAACTGGAGCAGCGGGGAGGGGCGCCATTCCAGGTGTTGGGTGACAACGCGAAGCAGCCCTACTGGTTCCACACGGAGTACCTCAAGAGCCCGAAGACAGTTCGCCTCGAGGCGTGGCTGGTAGAAGCGATCTTCGGTGAGTGGCTGGAGAGGGGAAGCCAAAGCGGCCTCCTTTCCCCAGCTCCTATCCCCCAGGCTAACTGCACCTCGGGCAAGCCTCCTCTGTGGCCCTGGCAATTCTCCCCCCTCCCGTCACCTCCCCTTCCAGTGCACCCCTCACGGCCTTTTTCCCCTCCTGTGCAGGCCCCGGCGGAGAGCACATTCCGCACGTCGAGTGTGTGTCGCAGACCCTGCTTCGCATTAATCAGTGGGACCCTGAAGGCGAGGCTGAGATCTTGATATTTGGTCGGCCTTCTTACCAAAAGGATGTGTCCAAGATGATCATGAACTTGGCTCACTATCACCGCCAACTCCGGGCACAAGGTAGGGGGCTGGGAATAGTGAGGGGAACCCTGGACTTAGCTTGCTTGGGAGGGATCCTGATGCTTCTTAGGTGTGCCCGGGCAGCGGTCTCATCCTCTTAGTTCGCCGGGAATGGGCTTCCTCTTTGTGAGGCATCTAGACGGCCAAATTGACCCTATGCTCTCAGACTCCGCCCCCCCCCCCCCCCTGCAGCCCTTACGGATGACTCCTGTGGGGAGAGTGTGGGGACTCAGGTGCGGCCTCCTCACATGGTCTTCTTCCAGGCTCGTGGAAGAACGCTGCCCAGCAGGCCGAGCCGCGGAACTTCTCCGCTGCAGTCCGGATAGCTGCGATCCAGGCTTGTCCCGACAAAGTCCGAGAGACGGCGCCCCAGCGGTCCCCCGATGCTGTTCAAGAGGAGGCGACCCAGCGGTCCCCCGACGCTGTTCAAGAGAAGGCGACCCAGCGGTCCCCCGACGCTGTTCAAGAGAAGGCGACCCAGCGGTCCCCCGACGCTGTCCGGGAGAAGGCGACCCAGCGGTCCCCCGACGCTGTCCGGGAGAAGGCGACCCAGCGGTCCCCCGACGCTGTCCGGGAGACGGCGACCCAGCGGTCCCCCGACGCTGTCCGGGAGACGGCGACCCAGCGGTCCCCCGACGCTGTCCGGGAGACGGCGACCCAGCGGTCCCCCGACGCTGTCCGGGAGAAGGCGACCCAGCGGTCCCCCGACGCTGTCCGGGAGAAGGCGACCCAGCGGTCCCCCGACGCTGTCCGGGAGAAGGCGACCCAGCGGTCCCCCGACGCTGTCCGGGAGACGGCGACCCAGCGGTCCCCCGACGCTGTCCGGGAGACGGCGACCCAGCGGTCCCCCGACGCTGTCCGGGAGACGGCGACCCAGCGGTCCCCCGACGCTGTCCGGGAGACGGCGACCCAGCGGTCCCCCGACGCTGTCCGGGAGAAGGCGACCCAGCGGTCCCCCGACGCTGTCCAAGAGAAGGCGACCCAGCTGTTCCCCAACACAGTCTAAGAGGCGGCGACCCAGAGCTCCCCAACACTACCCAAAGCCCCGGTTCTAGGTTATCTTCATTTCGGGGCCCCGGAGCGCGAGCCAGGCAAGGTTCAAGTGAAAACCCCCATCTGGAGCCCTATTCTAGGTCCTGCTTCTGCCGCAGAAGCTGGGGGAAGTAAAGGGTGGTGTGGGTTGTTCTTGGTTTCCCCTCCCCAACCCCATGTTAAATGTTTGCAAACACAAATCTAAAAAGTTGTAACAAAAGAATCGAATTTCCTTAATAAAAGAATTGAATTACCTACCATCTGTTAATTGGCAGGTAGAAGGGGAGGCAATATCTGCTCTAGGCTGCTTTCTGTCTACAAGCAGGTGAGACCTGTTGGGTTTCTAGCGGCCAGAGGTCGCAGCCTGGTGCTTCCCTCATGCCCCTTAACCGCACACACCTGGCTTTGCCCACTGAGCAGCCCCTCTAGCCCAAGGAGTCTGCCCTCTCTGGGAAACCTCTCCAAACCTGGGGTGGAGCACCCTTTGTTACTGTTAAAAATTGAAGTATATTTGAAATACAGTGTAAATTTCAGGTGTTTTAACATGTTAATTTGACACATATGAATGCCATTGTATCGATAATTAGCAACTGTCAGAATTTGGCTTCTGGCTCCAGGAACCTCCAACACCAGGTGCCTGCTAGAAGGAAGCAAACTGTTAACAGCTGGGTGCTGGGATTTAAAAACAAGAGCAAGCACCAATCTGTGTTAGGAAAACTTTCATTTTTAAAAATTCAAGGGGCCCGCTGATGTGCTCAGTGGACTGATCATCCTCCCATGCACCCCGAGGTCAGTTCCATTGGATTCCGTCAGGGCACAAACCTGGGTTTGGGGCTCTAGGGCTCCAGTAGGGGGCATGCAGGAGGCAGCCAATTGATATTTCTCTCTCATAGATGTTTTCCTCCTTTACCCTTTCTCTCTAAAATAACATTTTAAAAATTAAGACATAAAAATAACTTCAAGCCCTAGCCAGTTTGGCTGAGTGGATAGAGCTTAGGCCTGCAGACTGAAGGGTCCTGGCTTCAATTCCAGTCAAGAGCACCTACCTCGGATTCCTGGCCCTGGTCAGGGTGCATGCGGGAGGCAACCAATTGATATCTCTCTCACACATTGATGTTTCTCTTTCTGCCTCTCCCCCTCCTTCCACACTCTAAAAACAATCAATGGAAAAATACCCTCAGGTGAGGATTAAAAATTTTTTTTAAAAAGAACTTCACTTTAAAGATCAGGGCAGTGGTATGTCTGTCATAGGCCCTTGGGTTACCACTAATAGGTGATCACTGTGGACGAAAGGGACCACACGCTAACCTAACAAGCTCAGGGAAGGCCTGCATGCCTGTCTTGCAAACTTCACAAAGGATGGTCTGAAATTAAACTTTAACTAAAAGCAGTTATGGTGGGTAGTTAATGTCCTAGGCCAGTATCTTCACTGACAAGGTCAACCTTTACCTTAATTAAACCTATCTTTTTGCATCTATGATAACATAGAGTATCCTTGAAATGTCTGGGTAACTTGTAACTTCCCTTTTTCCAGACCCCTTGGAGCACAACCTAATGTGCCTGGGCCCCAGGGCAGATACAATAAATTCCTTCGTTATCATGTTAATTATTCCTGCACCCACCTAAGTGTGTTTCTATCATTTTACTTTTTATCCAATCCCAGAGGTTCCCCCCCTCCTTGCTTTCTCTCCCTCTGACCTATCACCAACGGATTTCACGTAACCCACCTACGTCCCCTCCTTGATTGCAATGTATAAAAATATATAAAAATCCACCATTCTCTGGAGCATTGTCCCAATCCATTGAGATACTGCTTCCCTGCAATTGTGGACAGTTTGGCTCAAACACAAAAATTATTTACAGGTTTGAATGTTTTTTTCATTAACATCACTCCAATTTTAAATTATTTTATAAGAACAAAGCTAAAATGTTGTATTTACAATAGGTTATTAACTATTTTTTAGAAGAGGCAAGAAAATCCTAGGTACTTCTATTCAAAACTCAAAATTCAATGTGGACTCAAAGTTTCAATTGAGGCTCCAGAGTATAACAAGACTCAATGTTGGTTTTTTTCCCCCCTTTAAGTAGTACCCACATGACCAGAACTGCAGATTCTCTCCTTTATAAGATTACTGATCAAAGTCCCTATCTTTTTTTATAATATTTTATTGATTTATTTTTTTTTTACAGTGAGGAAGGGAAGAGGGTGTTCTGGCTTAAGTGACCCCAAGTCAGGACCGAGACCCCAACTGTGTATTAAGGTTTGGCAGGTGACCCACGCTTAGAAGCATGTGGTTCATCATGCTCCAGCCAGGCATGACTCCTGCCCTTTGTTTTAAATTAAATCCATCCCACATCACAAAGGTAATTTTTCTGTGCCTGTGGACCAGAACTGCAGGAGAGTGATTCCCACTGATTAAGTAGCTCCAGGAGTAGAAACTGTAGATAACTTTTAGAGATTGTTAACTTTTCTCAATTCTGCTTCTGTATAAACATCTTCCCTTGTTTCTGTCCCATGCTTTGTAACTTTTATAATTGCTTGTTCAACTGAAAATTTTCCATTATTGTGAGTAATGTAACTGACTTTTTGACCCAAGTTTAATAAATCAAGTTCTGCCAACTCCCCCTGCTTTGGGGATAAAACTTGCTTGCTCCGAGTGTTCGGGGCTCGCGTTGCTCCCTGCTGTGTCAGTGGAGACGCGGGTCCAGGTTCGAGTTCGTAATAAAGGCTTCCTAAATTTCAATTTGGCTGCCTGGTGGTCTTCATTCGCGGGTCGCACCACAACAAGGGATAGAGAGAAACATCGATCAGAGAGAAACATCGATTAGTTGCCTCCTACACACCCCCTACTGGGGATGTGCCCTCAACCAAGGTACATGTCCCTGACCAGAATCGAACCTGGGACCCTTCAGTCCGCAGGCCGACGCTCTATCCACTGAGCCAAACCAGCTAGGGCCAAAGTTCCTATCTTATACTCCTATCTGCCTTTACAAGAAATCACTTTTAATTATTTAATTTGTACTTTTACATAATTGCACATAGCTTTTTTTCTCCTAGTAACTTGGTTTTCCTCAGTATGAGTACACTTGAACCTTTCCCTTACTGCTGATTGATTAGTTCCCCAAATTTCTCAGTTATAAACTGTTGTGTTGAATTTCTTCTTTGTGCCATTTTGGGGTATGGCAAAAGTAGGTTTACAGTTGTGAGCACCCAAAACTGTTTATTCTTGTATTATTATTTTCCACTCAGACCTACTTTTGCCACATACTGTGTCTATGGGAGAATTTCCAAAAAGTGGAATTGCTGGGTTAAAGAATGAGCACATTTAAAGTTTTATACTGCCAAACTGCTCTACAACATGGACATACCAATTTATTTTCCCACTACATGGTATGAAAGCTATTTCACTATACTTAACCAAACTCTGTGTTACCAATCTATTTTGTCCACATGTGTTACTTTAAAAATTTTTTTCATTATCTACCCCAATATTTTAACCATGTTAACTTTATAGAAGGGCAAGCCTACACCTACAATTCAATTGGCAGCCTTGCTCATTTTTCCTCGCAGATGAAGCAACTTACTAAAATAGGTAGAAAAATGATTGAGAAAAAAGGTATAGATAGATGGACTCCAAAAAATATTGTGTTTGTTAAGGTACACTACAGTGCTCCTTTTAGTCTTTAAACAACATTTAAGCCAGGTTGGCGCTCAATTTCCCCCTCATCAGAATTTCTCAACTCCATACGTTTGATCAAAACAGGGCCCTTTAAAGATATGACTAACAGTGGGACCAAAACACACGCACACAAAATCATGTGCCTCCTGATGGGATGCACTGAGGACACAATATGATTTATCTAGTATTTTTGCCAAAATATATATAACCTAGACCTAACTCTGAGGAATCATCCAAAAACAAAAGAATTGTAAATGAGGGAAATTAAAAACTGCAGACAGTCTGAGAACAGTGGATAGTGCACATTGGGGGACTAGGTAAACTGGTTGGCAGAAAAGTTTAGTGTGGACAGTACAACTTCAGTTTATGGAGTCTCTGTGGAAAATCTTGAGGATTTAGCTGTGGAGCATGTGACAGGCTAGCTGTTATGTCTGCCTCTGTACTTCTCTTCATACCTCCAATTTAGTTAATATACATCTGTACTATTTACCTTCATAGGAATTTTTCTCTAGACACCTAGGAAAACCTTGTTTAAAGTCTTCCTGACTCCTTCTGAAGCACCTGTATAATCAGGGGTTTGTTTTTTAGTCCTCACCTGATGATATGTTTTTGTTGATTTTAGAGAAAGAAGGGAGAGAGAAAAAAAGCAACAAAATAACAGACTGGGTGGCTTAAGCAACATTTACTGTTCTCCAAGTTCTGGAGACTAGAAATACAAGATCAAGGTATTTCCAGGTTTGGTTTCTTCTGAAGACTCTCTTCTTAGTTTGCAGATGGCTGCCCTCTTGCTATGTCTTCACCATGGTCTTTCCTCTGTGCTCAACCTATCTTCTTCTTATAAAGACACCAGTTATATTGGGAAAAGGCCCATCCATATACCCTTAATTTTACTTTTATTAACTCTTTAAAGGTCCTATCTCCAAATACACTCATATTTGGAGGTAATGGGAGTTAAGAAGTGCAGGATCATTTATAATTTAATTTTGATTAATCTGGGGGAAAATTGAATAAAGTTTAAGCATAACCCTCTTCCTTCAAATACCAGTCCAAAATGTTCAATGGTTTTGAGAAATCCCAATAGGAAAACCTGCAGGAATATTTATCAGATTTCTACAGAATACCCTGGCTGGTGAGACTCAGTTGGTTGGCATATCGTTCCAGAAGGTGGCAGGTTCGATAATCCATCAGGGCACATACCAGGTTGTGGATTTCTCCCTGCCCCTCTCCCCTACCTCCCTCCCTAAAATAAATAATTCTACAGAATATGAGAAAGCAGGAGTTCCTAAGCTTAAAGTTAGGATGAGGGCCCCAATAGCGTGGTTCAGTGGTTGAGCATCGGCTTATGCACCAAGAGGTCACTAGTTGGATTGTAGGTTTGGGTTGCAGGCGTGATACCCAGTAGGGGGTGTGAAGGAGGCAGCTGATCAATGATGTTTTTCTCTCCCCTCTCCCTCTAAAAATCAATTAAAACTTTTTTTTAAAGTAAGGATGAGGGGAAATCACACAGAAAACAATAATTGGTTTAACTACATATAATTTCTCTCATACAAAAAAAATTAAGGGGTAGAAAGTATTAGTTCTAACGAACCAAAAATGAGAAGCAAACTAGGAATGATGGTTATCACTTGTAATCAAAGACATATTTTAAAAGACACGTGTGTGTTTAAAAACCCTTCAAATAGCTAAAATCATTTACTACTACTAAGGGGTAAAGAAAGTGCATGAGTTAAATCAACTCAAACTTTGTGTCTGAAGCCACAGAGCTCTTGGCCGCCTCGCCCCCCAAGAAATCTGCTTCCTGAAAGTGGAGACAGCAACGGTTTGAGTGCGGAGCCAGCCAGCCCGGGGACAGAACACCTTCTGTGGGACAAACTGCCCAGGATCACAGTTTTCCGGTGAATCTCAGCACCAGCAGAATGAATGCTGATGACCTTAGCTTTTCTGTTAGAACACCCACCCATGTGCAGAGAGGGAAGCACCCCCTTTAGAAGGAAATGCACAGCAGCTTCTAAGTGAGAGCCTTGAAGGAGAATCACCAATTGGAATTACCTAGGAGCTTGTTAGAAATGCAAACTCATGGGCCCAATGTACTGAATCAGAATCACTTGAGGAGCATTAAACTTTCAGTAAGCTCTCAAGGTGATTACACACATGTTCAAGTTTGGGAACAAATGATGCAAAACAAAAAAAAAAACTCCAAAGCATATTGACCCTATGTCTCTACCTCCTGTGCATGAAGGCCTGACACCATAAAAATCATAAGATAGTAGTTTCAAAATGGTAGAAACGAATAAACAAACAAAAAAACCCCCTCTTATCAGGCCTCATATCTACCCTGAACATCAAGACATGCATGAATCCTTTGGTTTGATTTATGACCAAAAGGGAAATATGTGGATGAAAGGGCTCAGTTGGTTGGCATATCGTCCCAGAAGGTGGCAGTTTTGCTCATCCGCACAATAATCTGATAAGCTCAGAAAAGGCCTGCATGGCTGTCTTGCAAACTCAGAGACCTAAAATAACCACAAAGGAGGGTCTGAAATTAAACTTTAACTAAAAGCAGTAATGCTGAGTGGTCACCTCCTAGGCTGGTATCTTTACTGACAAGGTCAACCTTTACCTTAACAGAGCCTATCTGTCTTTTTGCATCTATAACATATCCTTGAATGTCTGGGTAACTTGTAACTTCCTTTTTTCCGGACCCCTTGGGGCACAACCTAACATGCCTGGCCTCCAGGACAGATATCACAAATTCCTTCATTGTTATGTTAATTATTCCTCCACCCACTTAAGTATGTGTCTATCATTTTACTTTTTATCCAATCCCAAAGGTTTTCTCTTTGCTTTCTCCTGCCTCTCTAATCTATCACCAATGGATTTCATGTAACTCACCTAGTTGCCTCCTTTGATTACAATGTATAAAAATAGATGAGAAACCTCCCTCCTCTGGAGCATTATCTCAATTCACTGAGGTTCTGCTTCCCAGCAACTGTCAACAGTTTGGCTCAAATAAACATAAACACACACACACACACACACACACACACACACACACACACAAAGACATGCATGAACTGTCAATCTTTTGCAAATTTGCTTAATGTTAAGTAAGCAAAGATTGTTATGCCAGTGGACAACAAGGAAATTCATTTTAATACAACAGCACTCACATCTGCATCAGAATAATCAAACCACCATCCATCCAGTAAAAGGAAGAAAGAAGCTGAGATTTAAGGACACTTGCTTCTTTTGAACTTCAGGAGCAGGAGCAGGTCGGTTCTCATAATGGTCCTGCCAATATCAAGCAACAGGAGACTGGGGAGTCGGAGGAGATGACCCATGGGCCTTCAAGAACTTCTCAAGTTGTTTCATCTTCTCATCTGGATAAACAAAAATGCTCCCTGTTTCAAATTACTCCCACACGTCATTGCCGGCAGGAGGAGAGGAGGAGGGGGAGGGATGCTGGCAACACCATTTCTCTGGGTGGAGGTTCTGAACTTGGATCTGGAAATAGCTGTATAATCAATCTGAGGCTGACATGGGCAGTGATAGGCCTAAATGTGTCAGATCTCAGCTTACTACCCCAAGGTCCTACTTGGACTCCGCACAAAGGGATGCCCAGGGGCTGCCTGCAGCCTACTGGATTTGGAAACTTGTAAAAGTATTGGGAAGGTAAGAGAGGCTGGAAGGAAGCCAGGTGTGGCCAGGTGGTTCACCTGGGCTCCCTCCACATGCTGGTTTCAAAGAGCCTCACCTCGGACGCGGTTTTCCCGGTGCCTTGCTGCCAGGCTCAGGAGCACGGTTTTCACCCTATTTTGTACACGGGGCTGTCCGAAAACAGTTATTTCGATTAAGCTCCCGGAGTTCACCGTTTCCACAGTCAGCAAGACCTGGTTCATCCACTCTATTTCAGGAATCATGACTCCGTTTTTGCCTAAACAGAAGAGAGACTGAGGGGTAGCATGGTCGAAGGTCAAGAGGAGGCAGATTTGAAGGGAACGCCGTCGGCGGCGGCATCCTGACGTCAAAGGTGGCCCTCGAATTTGGGAAAGACTGTAGAGAGGTGCCCTGCCCGGCCTCTCTCAGACTGGAGGGGACGAGGCCACCTGCACATCCCGGCTCGCTCACCGAAGATGGGGTCGGCCAGACATGCCTCCAGGTAAAACACCAAGGGGTCTCTCAGCTCCAGCGCAGGAAACCACCAGGGCCGGGTGCGAATCCGTGGTAGTGGAAGCGGCATCTTCAGCAGCCTGTCCAGGGCCTGGGCGGACATCCATGGGTCCTCCTGGACCACAGCACCTGGCTGGTCGACCATGCTGGGACCTGCAGCTCCAGAGCGAGGTCGAGTGGTTCGCACAGAATTCCAATCACATGCGGAGCCTGTGCCCCCTTTTAGGGTCTCCGTGAAGCCCCGCCCCTTCTAGCATTACTCACCTCCGGCCCCAACCCCCAGCCCAATTGACACTGGGCCCAGGGCCTGCAGGCTCCGTAGGGCGCTTCCTGCTCTGCATTAATCACCAGGATTTCCTTTGCGACCTTGAATTAGACCTTATTTGGCTCCAGCTGGGTCTCAGAGGTCATCTGCACAAGTAAGGTATCACCTGGCCTCCAAGACGCCTGCCCCGCTCAGAGCTAACAGTGTGGCTTGCATTGGAGACTATGTTGACTGGAAATCACTTTCAGTGCCTAGATTAAGGTTTCTGTGCCACCTTCCAGAGGTTGGCAGGTAAGTCAGGCTGAGGGCAGGCTCGTTGAATCCACATTTTTCTCTCTTCTGCTTCCTGTTATGTTCTGATTGGTTAGTTACTACTTCTAAAGTGTTTCGTGTTTTAATATAAATATAAAAGTCAAAGCTCTTCCTATAGACAAATCCCATTTATTTCCAAAATCCTAAAACAGCTAATATGGATGTACATTTCTTACCAATGTTTTTAATTTTAGGTAAAATTTTAAATTATAAAAGATTTCACACATTCAAAAAGTTATATAACAGCCGAAACCGGTTTGGCTCAATGGATAGAGCGTCAGCCTGTGGACTGAAAGGTCCCAGGTTCGATTCCCGTCAAGGGCATGTACCTGGGTTGTGGGCACATCCCCAGTAGGGGGCGTGCAGGAGGCAGCTGATCGATGTTTCTCTCTCATCTATGTTTCTAACTCTCTATCCCTCTCCCTTCCTCTCTGTAAAAAGTCAATAAAATATATATAAAAAAACAACACAAAAAGTTATATAACAAACACCCATGAACAACACCCCTACAATATGTTAACATTTTCCCACATTGCCTCACTTCTCTCCTCTTTAAAATAGATATCACTCAAATATCTTTCCTTTCTCTCTCTGCAGGATATCATTTTCCAGAAGCTGTTCTATATCATTCCATGCATGTTTGTATACTTTCTCTAATGCATCTCTAGAAATATTATTTGGTAGTTGTTTTAGAATAGATAGCAGCTGCTGTACAAACTGTTTTGTTGTTACAACTAGCTATGTGTTGTTGTTTTTAAAATCATTTTAATGAACATTTTTGATCATTTGTATAAGGGAGATAGTATTAGTATACTAAATTCCCTCATCCACATCATCTAGGTATTGACAGGTAACAATAGATAATTTGTATAAGAGAAGGTGTTGAATCTTACTTTAGTGAATGTTTTTACTTCCTCAATTTAATTTTAAAAATCAACATAATAGCCCTGGCCAGTGTGGTGCAATTGGCTGAGTGTTGTCCCATGCACCAAGAGGTAGATCACTGGTTGGATTCCAGGTCAGTGCACATGCCAGGGTGTCAGGCTCAATCCCTAGTAAGGGGCATGCAGGAGCAGCCAATTGATGTCTCTCTCTCTCTCTAAAGATCAATGGAAAAAGTATTCTTGTGTGAAGATTTAGAAAAATAATAAAAATAAATAAATAAAAATCACATAATAATGAATGCACATTGTAAAAAACAAGTATTGAGGATATAAATATGTGAACGTATTTTCTTTAATGTATTCTTCAATCTCTTACTAATCCTTTGTGAGTTGTGTGTATTCTCAATATCTTCCAGTTTAAATTGTCTTCTCAGTTTCTTTAAGTTGTCTTTTGATGAATAAAAATTTTTATTTTAATGCAGTCAAATTCATCAATCTTTATAGTAAGTGTCTTGCTTAAGCAATCCTTTCCTGCCCTAACTGGTTTGGCTCAATGGATACAGCAACAGCCTGCAGACTCGAGGGTCCCGGGTTCAATTAAGGTCAAGGGCATGTACCTTGGTTGCGGGCACATCCCCAGTAGGGGGTGTGCAGGAGGCAGCTAATTGATGTTTCTCATAGATGTTTCTAACTCTCTATCCCTCTCCCTTCTTCTCTGTAAAAAATCAATAAAATATATTAAAAAGAAAGAAAGAAATCCTTTCCTTCCTGGAGGTCTAAAAATATTCACTATACTTTCTACTAAGAATGCTGAAGTTTCTATCTTAACATTTAAATCCTTGTACCACCTGGGGTTAACTTTTTAAAATTGGCATTAGGTAGGGAGATAATGTCATCTTTTTATAAAATGATAATTTTTTTCTTGAGCCATTCTCTCAAAGATGCATTCAACCTGAGGCCATTCACAGTATCACTTGGAAAATTTCAGACTCTTACACATAGAATGAGTTAGTCACAAGGCTGGTTTGTAGTAATGAATTATTATTAGGCCAAGACATAATTGAGAAAGGCACAGTCAAGACTACGTTCTTTGACATTTCCATCTGGATGGCAACATTTAATTCTGATTCAGTTTCATTTTGGAAGTATAGTGATCTGGGGTCCTCGTCTTATGCAGAGACCCCATATTAAGTTTCCTACAATTGGCAAGCCTTGAGGGTTTTTTTTTGGTTTTGTTTTTCATATATTTTATTGATTTTTTACAGAGAGGAAGGGAGAGGGATAGAGTTAGAAACATCGATCAGCTGCCTCCTGCACACCCCTGACTGGGGATGTGCCCACAACCAAGGTACATGCCCTTGACCGGAATCGAACCTGGGACCCTTAAGTCTGTAGGCCGACGCTCTATCCACTGAGCCAAACCGGTTAGGGCAAGCCTTGAGTTTTACTTGCTTGATCCCATGCCAGCTTCAAAACAGAAAGGTTTTTAGAAGTTAGCAGAATCTGCCAAGATGAATCAGTTTTGCCCCTCTGTTATCTCCAAGGCTTCCTAATTTGGCTCTGATGAGTGGGAGGTGGGCATGGTTTTAATTCTGGCTCCAACATTTTCTAGCTGTGCGACTGAATGCAAGTTATTAAAATTCTTCTACCAAGAATACTTCCAGTGGATCATGTGCTTTAATTCTTTTTCTTTTCTTTTTTTTAATACAGTTGTGGTGTTGTTGTTTTTAAATATATTTTTATTGATTTCAGAGAGGAAGGAAGAGGGAGAGAGAGATAGAAACATCATTGATGAAAGAGAATCATGAGTCAGCTGCTTCCTGCATGGCCCCTACTGGGGATTGAGCCCACAACCCAACCATGTGCCCTTGACCGGAATCGAACCTGGGACCCTTCAGTCTGCAGGCCGACACTCTATCTACTGAGCCAAACGGGCTAGGGCTGCTTTCATTTTCTTTGCTTAGCCCTGGAGGAACCAGTCTGAGGAGCTTTGGGTTCAGATAGTAAAGTACATGAGTGAATTGGTTTTGTAATTTCTCATTGCGAAGCTTTGTTCTTCATTACTTCACTTCTTGTAACCTCCAACTCTAAGGATGAAATCTCTCTATACAATGAAAAATGTTACAAAGCATAAAGGAGACATAATACCAATTTTTGTACCAAATAATAATATAAAAATGTATGTCACTGATAGAAAAAAAAAAAGGTTAAAATGAGGAAAGTAAAGTTGTAAGGAGATATTTAACAAATCACTGTCAAAGGTCCCTGAGGCTCTGGTTCCAGGTCTTGTCCCACCTTTGTAATTTTTTAAGAATTATGTTGCTGACAGGGGATACATAATCTGAAAATAACCTCAGCTGTCTTTATGAAGTTTCCACATCAATGCTGACTTAAGATAATAACAAATTTGTCTGTTCCATGATGGATGGTTTTATGGATACATTTAGCTAATATCTACTTAAAATCATCTGGAGCCACCAAGTGGCCATACTGAGAGTGCCAAAGACTGAGTAAAGGGTACAACCAATTTTTTTCCATTCCTCCTTTTCAAAATCAGGGACTAAATGTTGATATTTTATAATGCCTTCTTTGAATCCCTCCATATATTAATCTTTTGAAGGCTGCAATAGGATTATAACCTTAAAGTTGCTTTTTTGACAAAATTATCTGCTAGAGCATTTCCTGTAATGACTATATTCACTCTCTCTCTCTCTTTTTTTTTAACATAGGCCTCAACCTTTATAATAGGCCCTAAGAAGTAGGAATGAGTATAAAAGATCCCCACCTTGAAATTACTTCTTTTCCTAACCATGCATTTAATAGGACTCATGTGTTTTCTTATTTGGCTGGAAGGGGGCGTTCCAGGGTCCTTCAGACCTGGGAAGAGAAAACTGGTGTAGCTGAATGGACGCTTTCAACCCACCCTCACTGTCTTTTCATATGAGGAAACTGGCTCCTAGTGGGCCATTCGCCTGCATCCTAGCCCCTTCTCTCATCTTTCCAGGTGAAGGATGAGGGAAGCCATTTTGGATTTTGAGAACATCAAAGGAGATATGATAGGATTTTGCTTTCATCCTTTAACTTGAGCCATTTCATCTGACAGTCTTTACATTCTGTGTTAGGTGTGGGGAGTGGAGGGAGGTTCCTCATAGATTATTTTTGGTTAATTAACTTAGATTTCTAGGAAACCTTTGATATAATATTTGTGTTTGGAACTTCATGTCACTTGCTTTTTTAAAAAAAAAAATGTGTGTTTCTTTAATTGAGTTCAGAGAGAGGGAGAGAGGGATAGAAACATCAATGATGAGAATCATTGATTGCTGCCTCCTGCAAGCCCTCTGCTAGAGATTGAGCACAAAACCCAAGCATGTGCCCTGTCCTGGAATCGAACTGTGACCTCCTGATTCATGGGTCGACTCACACCTGCTGGGCTCATGTCACTTGCTTTTAATTCATGCTTACAAAATAAAACTTTTACTTGCATTGGTCATGTCCTTTATTCCCCTTCCAGAGTATTAAATAACCTGTAACTTAGTCACTTTCTTGTTGCTTTTCGCTCAGTTTGAACTCTTTAAGTCACTTTTCCCACTATATTTTTTGTTCTCTCACTACATTTTTTTTTCTAGAAAAGAATTTCCTAGTCTTTCACTTTAGTCTCTTTGTTTGTTTGTTTCACTTTAGTATTGAACTTACTAGTGACCTTGTATTTCATTTTCCTTTTTCTATACCTTCTCTTGATGTAAACCCCTGATTTATCACCTGTTTCCTCCTCTGAGCCTCAACAAAGTTCTGTGCTGAATTAACATCTTCTACCGAACTGGGACCATGACTTGGCTTGATTGAAAGTAGCAAAGTTTACTTCTGCCTAGATTGGGGACCAGAAGGGAATTATTTACTCTTTTTGAAGTAAATGGAATCTAAAGTATGTTTGTTGTATTACATAAGAAGATTCAGTTTTTCTATAGAAAAACAAATAGTACCCAACATTCACAAGGCACCAAATGTTCATGCCTTAAACTTTAGGTAACACCCATCTTGGTGTGATGTTTCCTCTGTCCAGAGACATAAGATAAAATTCACAGCTGCTCAGCATGTTAGCAAGTTACAGCTGTGGCCAAGTATACATGCTTCTGGGTATGTCCACTTGAACAGCACATGTTTCCTTCTGCCCTTCCTCAAACTCCAAAGGCTAATGCAGCAGAGAAAAGACATGAACATTGCATAACACAGGATTCATGTAGTGTCGTCTTTTGATCCTGCCTGCAGCCTAACTTGTGTGTTAACTTATTCCATCTCTCTTTTCACTTGCTTCTCACTGAATGTTTTAAATTGATTCAATAACTGTGTGATTTGGTCTGTCCTGTGAGCTCTGGGATATCTTGCCTCATAGTGTACTTGGAAACACCACTGCATCGAAAAAATCTGCCACTGTGATGGCTAGCAAGGTGAAGGGGGTGCAATTAAAAGGCATCCTGACTAAATGCTAAGAATCATCTTTCCAAATCAAAGAAATATTCAGGAAGGAGCACTCCAACCTAGAACTACTAAAAAATGACTCATGGGCCCTAACTGGTTTGGCTCAGTGGATAAAGCGTCGGCCTGCAGACTCAAGGGTCCCAGGTTTGATTCCAGTCAAGGGCATGCACCTTGGTTGCGGACACATACCCAATAGGGAGTGTGCAGGAGGCAGCTGATCAATGCTTCTCTCTCACTGATGTTTCTAACTTTCTAACTCTCTATCCCTCTCCCTTTCTGTAAAAAATCAATAAAATATATTTTAAAAAATGACTCATGGTATAGAAAGATTAGGAAATAATATTCAAGATGTAGATTGCCATGTGTGTTTGCTATTTTAAATATATTTTATTGATTTTTTTTACAGAGAGGAAGGGAGAGGGATAGAGAGTTAGAAATATTGATGAGAGAAAAACATCGATCAGCTGCCTCCTGCACGCCCCCTACTGGGGATATGCCTGCAACCAAGGTACATGCCCTTGACCAGGATTGAACCTGGGACCCTTCAGTCCACAGGCCAATGCTCTATCCACTGAGCCAAACCGATCAGGGCTGTGGTTGCTATTTTAATAATAAGTCTGCTATGTAGAGAACACGAGAAACAAATGAAGATAAATGAAACTAAGCATAGATACTCATGAGACATGTTAGACATAAAGTAAATAGAGTTCATATTAAACATAGGAAGAGAGAAGAGCAAAATGAATTACTACAGTAAAGCACAGATAATATTGAATATGCCTATATTTATTTTAAAAATTGAGTCAATAATTAATGACTTTGCAAAAAGAAAGTATCAGACATAAATGTTTCACTGGTAAATTCTAACAAACATTTAAAAACTTATAGCAATTTTCTTTTTTAAAAAATTTTTAATTGATTTCAGAGAGGAAGGGAGAGATAGAAACATCAATGATGAGAGAGAATCATTGATTAGCTGCCTCCTGCAAAAGCAACCCTGGGCATGTGCCCTTAACCGGAATCGAACCTGGGACCCTTTGATGCACAGGCCAACACTCTAACCACTGAGCCAAACCAGCTAGGGCTAAAATCTTATACAAATTTTCTATAATATCTTCTAGAAAATAGAAGCAGAGGGAAAACTTCCTAATTCATTCAATGAGGCCAGCATTGAACTAATACCAAACTAGATGAAATCTTTGCAAGAAAATCACAAACTATTTCTCATGAACACAGATGCAAAATACTTAATATTTGCAAATCGAATCCAATAAAATTCCTTTGTAAAGATCATTCATATTATCCATTTCAGATTAAAGATCAGAGAAAAGAGATTAAATACATAGCACATTTATCTTTTTCTCTATTTCCTGGGCGCTCCAATAGCACTGTAATCCTATTTGTCCAGAAACGATCACATTAAGAGTTAGAGTTAATTCCGAGTGAGTTAATCTTGGATGAACCTGAGAGATGTGACTTCAGCACTTGATCTAAAAGTGTAGTACTTTTTTTATTTTTCTTCAATCCTGGACACAGACCACAGTTCCTAGCATCATAATAGATGTCTACCGTGTTTGACAGATGATTGACATGAGATTTGTTCAGACAATTTGAAGATCCTAATCAAAGCAGGAGCACTCCCAGCTGGCTGGCTTGGCTGGAACAATATGCCCAGCCACAGAGCCAGGCTGCAATGATTGCAGTGCCTCGGGCATTTATTCAATTTATTTCATTAGTTCTAAAACTACACCAGGTAGTTCAGGTCAAGTGTTGAAGCCACATCTCTCAGGTCCAAGATTTTAAAATTGTGGGTCATTAAATTTGTAGATTACCACTAACATTCTGAAAACTAATATAGGCTTAATTACATCTGAGTGCTGCTCACATCGCAATGGTAAATGCTGTTTCATCAACCTTTTATTTCAACTGTTTTATGCATGCATAGGACCATGTTGTGAAAGTGACGCCGCCGTTTGAGAGCCTTGGTTGAAAGCGTCTCAGGGGTTCAGTAGGGAAAAGCGCGAAGCCGGCTTCAGGTGCGTCCCACGCCTCAAAAGGAACAGACGTCGTAGGCGCAGGGATTCGCACAGACGTTTCGCTTACACGATTAAAAGAACAGATTGGTCCAGCCGTGAATGTCCCGCCCACAACCTCTCGTCCACCAATGGGTGTGAGGCCACGAGGACCGGCGCAAGGTCGGAGCGAGCCTCGCGCGGGCTCCTTAAGTAGCGGCTGCGTGGGCGCTCTGGCAGGTCAGCCACACGACGGCACGGCTCGGGTGGTGCGGCCCAGACGCGAGCGACGTCGGAGGCGCAGGGTTTCCTTCACGGCACCATGTCTAGGCAAGAAGCAGGCGCCAACGCCTTCTCCTGGGTCGTTGCTTCTCAGCGAAGCTCAGCAGTGCCCCAGACTCCGGAATGGAGGCCCACGGAGGAGCCGAATCGAAGAGGTAGAGGAGGCCGTAGGGGTGGCAGAGGCGGCGACTGGAGGGAGCCCTCCAGCCCTCAGCAGCCTGTGGCTGAGGTCCCCCAAGAACCACCGCTCTGCTTTGGATTGAAGAACGACTGGGTCGGCGTGGTGATCGGTGAGAGCAGGGGGATGGGTGTGCGGGGGCAGGGCCGGGAGATGAGAATGGTTGAGGCCAGGGTGGAGCCTGGGCAGGGGTGGAGCCTGGGCAAGGGCGGAGCCTGGGCAAGAGCATCCCTGGTGATATTTCTATTATCTTCTGGTACTAGAATGATAAATCATTTAGCACACCTTTTGATGGTTAAAAAGACATTGTTTAGGGAGAGCAAACTTTTAGTTTTTTATTTATTATTTAAAAGTATATTTTTTGCCGAAACCGGTTGGGTTCAGTGGATAGAGCGTCAGCCTGCGGACTGGAGGGTCCTAGGGTTCGATCCTGGTCAAGGGCATGTACCTTGGTTGCGGCACATCCCCAGTGGGGGGTGTGCGGGAGGCAGCTGATCAATGTTTCTCTCTCATCGATGTTTCTAGCTCTCTACCTCTTCCTTCCTCTCTGTAAAAAATCAATAAAATATGTATATTATTTATTTATTTAATATATTTTTATTGATTTCAGAGAGAAAGGGAGAGGGAGAAATAGAAACGTTAACGATGAAAGAGAGTCATTGATCGGCTGCCTCCTGCATGCCCCCTACTGGGGATGGAGCCCGCCACCTGGGTATGTTCCCTTGACCAGAATCGAACCTGGGACCCTTCAGTCTGAGGGCCTATGGTAGTGCAGACTTTTAGAAGACTTTGGAAATCTTTGGAATGAAAGATCTGGCCTTTGATAGCTTACCCCAAAATGAACAACACAGCAGTGCTGAAATCAATCTGAGCACCAAATGGGGCCATTAACCACAAATAAGGAGGTGGAAGATACAGGGCAGCTCAGATCATTAGTCATATCTTGTACGTAGTTTAACTTAAAGATGATTTATCTGCTGAAAACGGCATCTTTTTTCTTAGTATACCTTGAGTCCTACAAATTCTTTTTTGAAAAGCATTTAGAAATTATTGGAATTTAGATTTGCTCCATTTATTGCCATCAAGTCCAAAGATGAGTTCCAACAATTGACCAATAAGTTTGGGAGCCAACATTTTGCTTTACCCCCTTTTTAACCTGTTTTGAAAAAAAAAGAACAGATTTTGTAGGCTGCTATTAAATAGAGCAATATAAGACTTGCTTGACCAGCCAGAGATTAATTGACCTCTCAGGGTGACTCAGGCTCAAAGATCTGAAGAATAATGTTCCACAAACAAAAGCCGCTACTAGGTTTACAATAAAAATCACTTAAGCTCTCAACACTTATTGAGCAACTGTGAAGTGCAAACACTGTGCTTGAGAGCACTGACTTGATGTTGGTTCTAGATCCCGTTTTTAAAAAAATAAATACAACTTTGGGGGGAGGGAGTGGCGAGGAGGGGTTCAACTGGGGAAAAAGACATGTAATACTTCAAACAATAATAAATAAATAAATACAACTTTAATTTACACATGAAGCATAGGCCATCTTGTTCATGTGTCCTCTATTTTGTAAAAACTTCTGTTTGAAATTTTAACTCTGCTATTCCTGGCTTCTGTAAAACATGCTTGCTTACTTGAATAATAGGGAGGGTGGGTTCAGCTGTCTGACCTTGCAAGCAGCTCCGCTGCCATCCCTGGTTACTCCTATACTCCAGTTATCTGAAATGTGCTATGCTCAAGTTACAAACTCGGGTTACAAGCAAGGCCTGCAAAGGTCCGGAAGTGTAATCCATATTTGGGAGACAAAGGGCTGGGAAGAGTATAAAAGGGAAAAGCTTCCTCCATGTGCTTGCTTAGACTCTGGAAACAATATTCCTCTAAGCCCGCTGGTGTAATAAAAGACTCCAAAATTTGGCTTACTGATTAATTAAGGCATCCTCTGTTTAGCTCACTGATTTACAATATAACACACATAACAATTTTAAGTGTACAGGTCAAAATTGTTAACTATAAGAACAATTGATGTTGACTCTGGTTCCAATTTTTCAAAATACGACTTTAATTTACACTTAACAATTTTAAGTGTACAGTACAAAATGATAACTGTAAGAACAATTTTGTGTAGTAGACCTCTAGAATGTTCTCATTTTGCATGGCTGAACCTACCCATCAAATCTCTCTGTTTTCCCTATCCCGCATCCCTGGCAACCACCATTTTACTTTGCTTGCATTAGATCCTTCAAAGAAGTAGAGTCATGCACTATTTGTTTTTTCATCATTGGTTTATTTCACTTAGCATAATGTCCTCAAGGTCCATCCCTGTTGTCACAAATGCAGGATTTCTTTTTTTCTCCCCTCAGGCTGAAAACTTCCATTGTGTGTACATGCCATGTTTTCTTCATCCAGTCATCTGTTGACAGACATTGACATTGTTTCCACCTCTTAGCTATTGTGAATAATGCTGAAATGAGCATGGGAGTGCAGATATCATTTTGAGATCCTGACTTCAGTTCTTTTGCATAAATACCCAGAAGTAGGATTGTTGGATTATACTATGATTCCATTTTTTATTTTTTAGGAACCTCTGTACTGTTTTCTATTGTGGCTCCACCAATCACCAATTTACATTCACATCAACAGTGCACAAGGGTTCCCTTTTCACAGCATCCTCCGGAACACTTATCTTTTTTTTTTTTTAACCTCTTATCTTTTTGATGATGGCCCTTGTAACACTTATGAGGTAATTTCTCTTGTGATTTTCAATTTGCATTTCCCTAATGATTCTAGCATCTTAGCACATATGCCTGTTGGACATTTTATGCCTTCTTTAGAGAAATGTGTATTGAAGCAAGATCTTTCACCATTTTTTAATTGGATTTTTTTGTTGTTGAGTTGTTGTGTGTAAGGGTTCTAATTTCTCCACATCCTTGGATCTAATTAGTTTGCTGGGGCTGCTAATGAATCCTTAGTATCTACGTCTAGAAAATGAGCCTTCTTCCACTCACCAAAATTTGGAATAGAAAATGCTTGCTTCTCTTTTTCCAAACTGAAAATGATTATTGGGCCCCAGGAGCCTTTGTTTGAATGATCTGGGAAAGAACTAGAGAAGGTTCTTTGAGGAAAGTAGGTATATCCCTCTTACTGATTTCAACTTGGCTAAAAAAATTTTTTTCCTTTATTTTTTAAAAACAGGTCGTGGTGGGTCAAAAATAAAAGACATCCAAAGTACAACAAACACCAAAATACAGGTATGTGATCTGTGTTCTTAAATCCCGAAATGCATAGTTCATTCATAACTCTCGTTTCTGCTCAGTTATTAACATACGGAGGTAACTTAGATAAGCTGCCAAAGCTCTTTATACTACCATTCTTTTCAAGAACTCGCCTAAGCTATGGGCCGTTCCAGGTCTCAGGTTTTTGACTCATGGGGATAAAAATATTTTTAAAAAATAAGATCTTTTGTTAATTTTTAGACAGGGGGGCGGGAGTGACAGAGAGAGAGAAACATCTATGTGAGTGGAACATTGATTTGAGTGAAACGGCAATTGGCTGTTACCTGCACACCCTCTACCAGGGATGGAGCCTGAAACCCAGGCATGTGCCCTGACCAGGAATCAAACCCGCAAGGTTTTGGTGCATGGGATGATACCCAACCGAGCCATCCCGGCCAGGGTGGAGGTAAAAATCTTTAGAGATAAGCTTCAATAAAAAATGAGATCTCTGGGGACTAACTGTATGTCCTTCCTGACCCCCATTCGTGAAACCTTCAGCTCTTCCTGTTTCCCAGTCTCAGTAAGCAGCCACCAAGTTCCCAAGCCAGGAACCTCAGATTACTAACTTCTCATTAATCTACAACCAGCCCATCATTGTTAAGTCCTTTCTATTTCCTTTATTTCTCAAGGAAAATCCCATCATTTGGGGCATTCTTCCCTAACTGAAGCATCTTGCTTCCAGTGGTCCTCCTCTAGCCATTCTCCACTGTGGCCAGAGCAGTCTTTCTAAAATGCAAATTATGTGTGTGCATAAAAGCCTTTCATAATATATCTCAGACACTGATTGATAGCAATACTATACTTACTTATACTTTTATATTATTTGAGTGATTGTTGGAGGGGCAAGTGGCAAGGGGACTTCAATCATACCAATTTTTTCCCTTGAATCTAGGTAATAAAAGGGTGCCCTGAAGCAGAAATCAAAATTTTTGGTAGCAAGGCAATGCAGGCAAAAGCAAAAGCAGTGATAGATAATCTTGTTAAAAAACAACAAAATTACAATTCACAACCCAGAGTTGGTAAGTAATTTTTGCCCACTAAAGCCCTGTAAACATTTTTTAAAATTTCATTCAGCATTATAAGCCATGTTATAGCTGATGCTTTTCCTGAAAAAGCTTTAGGTTGCCATCATTAAATCTAGTCTGTTATAGAGGTTTTTTTTTTTCCTGTGGAATTCCAGGATACATTTTCCTCAAATGAAAACACGTAACCTCCTTGGTTAAGCCTAGCAGTTTTACTTTTATCTACAGATGATTGGAAAAAAACAAACTAGCATTTTAAACATACTTCTATTAATGATAGAGCAAGATTAGTCCTGGCCTCCTGGTCTCTTCCCTGGAACGTGACTGACTTTGAAAACTAATAAATTTGGTATTTTAAAAATCTCAGATCTGCTTGGGCTAGAGAAAAAGCAACATGGGCATGTGCTCTGACCAGGAATTGAAACAGCCACCTTTCAGTGCACGGGACAACACTTAACCAACTGAGCCACACTGGCCAGGGCTAAGGCTCCATTTCTTCATCTGTTAACCTGGAGTAAACTCAGCTCATACGCAGGATTATAGTAAAAATTAAGTGATATGTGTGATTTATTAGTAGACACTAGGCTCTCATGCTATTTAACTTCTCTTCTCCAATAAGTTACTTTTTTTTTCCATTTCATAAATCTGAAGTAGATAACTGATGACAAAAACCATGACCAGAATTTTCATGGTATTATAGCATTAAAATCGTAAATTTTTATATTGCAAGCATTATTGTCAGGTTATTAAAACACAAAATAGTAAAATGGTTTTGAGGATTTTGTACTGGTAGGGTTTGTTTTGAAACTAATTAGGTAAAAATATTTTAACAGATATTGTTGCATTCCAACCTTCTGTTCGAAGAGATGTAAGGACAGATGACAATGTTATTACAGAAGATCAGCCACTACTTGATTGGGACCAAATTCGAGAAGATGCTTTGAAATGGGAGGAGAAAAAGTGGGCAGGTTGGTGCTGTATTCTTTTTTTAATATGTTTTTATTGATGTCAGAGAGGAAGGGAGAAGGAGAGAGAGATAGAAACATCATCAATCAGCTGCCTCCTGCACGCCCCCTACTGGAGATCAAACCTACAACCCAGGCATGTGCCTTGACCAGGAATTAAACTGGGACCTCCTGGTTCATGGGTCTATGCTCAACCACTGAGCCAGGCAAGTGTTGCATTCTAACATTTACATGTGGTGTTGGTGTTTCTCTTAATTGAGGTTTTTATCCTCTATAAAACGTGTTACTTTTAGTAATAAGGTCATTATGAAAAATGATAGTCAAATTTGCAATGCTGCTATTATTTCCTAGCAGTGGTCGGCAAACTGCGGCTCTGTTGACTAATGACTTTGCCGACCACTGCATAAGGCATTACCCTTACCCATACCCAGAAGTTTTGACTTCAGGTTAAAGACATTAGCACATTATTAAAATATTTTTAAAGTGTTCTTCCCTAAGGCAGTGGTTGGCAAACTCATTAGTCAACAGGGCCGTTGTTTGCCGACCACTGACCTAGGGCATGATACTTTCTATGTTGTCTATGTTGTGATTTATGCTATAAATAGGAAATTAAAATATTAAACTTACTGACTCTTTGTCTTATTTGAGGTAACTTACTGCAAAAGTTTAATAAAATAGAAAATCAAGCCCAAGGGGAAATGAAGGGAATAAACATGCTGACCATGGGTTGTTAACATTGTTGCTGTGATTGAGATAATGGAGTATCCTTACTGACAAGGACAAAATAAAAAGGGAAAAACAAAATTTAACAAGCTTACAATTCTTGAAAAGATATGGGTTTTTAAAATTTGTTTAATTTTGAGTGAAATTCTTATTTGGAATTATATATGGGAAAAAAATGTTCCATCTCATAGTAATCAAATTTCAGAGTAAATTTGAGCACTAAATTTGTCTATCGGAATGAGGCAGCAATACATTTATTTAAAATTAAAAAGCTAATGCACTAATATGTGACAAATATTAACGATGATTAATTCCACAATGGCTGTCAGCCTTTCTGCACATTGTTTCCAGTGTCACCTCAACAATATATCAGCTGGGGAGATTTGGGATGGGTGGCCAGAGAAAGGATTTTTAAGTTTGGAGAGGATGAAGGCACTTAAAAAAGATGAGGTAGCTTCTGAGGGTAGAATAGGATAAATATATTTTATTTCTAACTAGTAATAGGATAGACCTTCAAAGAAAAGATAAAATCAGTTTACTATATTTGAGAGAAGATTCATCAACTGTGATCATTGTGTCTTGCAAAGCATGGCTTCTTTTATACTTAATTTTATAATTAAAGGTATTTCTTGTGTGAAAAATGTAATTAAAAGACAAACCAAAATTCTGGCATAAGCCTGGCTGACAAAGTGTGGAACAATTGTCTAAAACTGTATGGATGAACTTGATAGGTATTTTGGTTGATTTCTGTTACTTTGATTAAGTGACAATGACATGTAAATTGTCAATATTTATCAAAATTTGAATTTTCATCTTTGTCCCAGATTTACCTCCAATTAAGAAAAACTTTTACATGGAGTCAGAAACAACAAGGTCAATGTCACAAGGGCAAATAGACATTTGGAGGTGGGTTGCTTTATTACTTCTTCAAATGAGTATTTGTATAATTATGTTATTAAATTGGGCAAAGATTTGAAATGATTGCATTCGAAGTCTACACCTTTCATATTAAAATGAAAACTTGGTTGTAACCTATTGATATATATTTTAGAGCATTGCTATCTAATAAAACTTTCTGCAAAGATGGAAAATGGGCTATATTTGTGTCTGATAGAATAGTCACTATTTATATATAGCTATTGAACACTTAATATATGGCTACAGCCTGGCTGGCGTAGCTCAGTGGTTGAGCATCAACCTATGAACCAGGAGGTCATGGTTTGATTCCCGGTCAGGGCACATGCCCAGGTTTCGGGCTCCATCCAAGTGTGAGGCATGCAGGAGGCAGCCAATCGATGATTCTCTCTCATCATTGATAATTTCTTTCTCCCTCCATCTCTGAAATCAATAAAAAAATATATTTAAAAATACATGTCTAGTATAATTGAGGAACTGAATTTTTTACTTAAATTCTTTATTTATTTATTGTTTTATTGTTTTGTCTTTTTTTGTTAATCGTCACCCAAGGATATTTTTCCCATTGATTTTTAGAGAGAGTGGAAGGGAGGGAGGAAGGAAGGGTGGGGGAAGGAGAGACACGTAGATTGGTTGCTTTCTGCACACCCAATCCTACCAGGGCCGGGGATCAAATCTGCAACTCAGGTTAATGACCTTGACTAGGAATCAAACCCACAAACTTTCAGTGCTAGGGCTCTAACCACTGAGAAACACCAGCCACAGCTTACTTGAAATTTTTTAATTTAAGAAGGCACATGTGGTTGATGCCTGATGTTTTTTTTTTAATGTTTTATTTTTTTTTTATTTCAGAGAGGAAGGGAGAGGGAGAGAGAGAGAAACATCAATGATGAGAGAGAATCATTGATTGGCTGCCTCCTGCAGGCCCCCTACTATGGTTGGAGCCTGCAATCTGGGCATGTGCCCTGATCAGGAATCAAACCCGGGACCCTTCAGTCTGTAGGTCGACACTCTATCCACTGAGCAACACCAGCTAGGGTAGCGGTCGGCAAACTCATTAGTCAACAGAGCAGCAAACGGCGGCTCTCGAGCCGTAGTTTGCTGACCACTGGGCTAGGGCATGCCTGCTGTATTGAATAGCAGTTTTAGAGAATTATTTCTGCAACTGAAAATCATAAGAAATTGATCTGATATCTGAATATTAGAATAATTTTTTACTCTTCAATCCTTATTATCTGGAATTAAAGGTCCTAATGGCAACATTGTTTTTCTATTAAGCCTGTTATAAAAATAAGATAATATAGTAGAAACAATGGTTATTCTAGATGTTGGAGTGGGATTCAGACCTTGGACAAGTAACTAATATTCACCTGCCAAATGGGAATAATTCCCACTTCACAGCATTTTTGAGATTTACTTTTTTTTCGTTTTTTTTAATCTTTATTGTTCAGATTATTACAGATGTTCCTCTTGTTTCCCCCCATACCCCTCCCCTCCACCTGATACCCGCCCCCCAACCCCATGCCCTTACCCCCTGCCACTGTCCTCATCCATAGGTGTACAATTTTTGTCCAATCTCTTCCCGCACCCCTCACACTCCCTTCCCCCCGAGAATTGTCAGTCCACTCCCTTTCTATGCCCCTGATTCTATTATATTCACCAGTTTATTCTGTTCATTATATTTTTTATTCACTTGATTTTTAGATTCAGTTGTTGATAAATATGTATCTGTTGTCACTTTGTTGTTCATAATTTTTATCTTTATCTTTTTCTTCTTCTTCCTCTTCCTAAAGAATACCCTTCAGTATTTTATATAATCCTGGTTTGGTGGTGATGAACTCCTTTAGCTTTTTCTTATCTGTGAAACTGTTTATCTGACCTTCCAATTCTAAATGATAGCTTTTCTGGGTAGAGTAATCTTGGTTGTAGGTTTTTGCTGTTCATCACTTTGAATATTTCTTGCCACTCCCTTCTGGCCTGCATAGTTTCTGTTGAGAAATCAGCCGACAGTCGTATGGGTACTCCCTTGTAGGTAACTAACTGTTTTTCTCTTGCTGCTTTCAAGATTCTCTCTTTGTCTTTTGCCTTTGGCATTTTAATTATGATGTGTCTTGGTGTGGTCCTCTTTGGATTCCTTTTGTTTGGGCTTCTCTGCGCTTCCTGGACTTGTAAGTCTATTTCTTTCACCAGGTAGGGAGAGATTTCTGTCATTATTTCTTCAAATAGGTTTTCAATATTTTGCTCTCTCTCTTCTTCTGGCACCCCCATAATTCTGATGTTGGTACTCTTGAAGTTGTCCCAGAGGCTCCTTACACGTCTTCATATTTTGGATTCTTTTTTCTTTTTGTTTTTCTGGTTGGGTGTTTTTTGCTTCCTCATATTTCAAATCTTTGGTTTGATTCTTGGGGTCCTCTAGTCTACTATTGGATTTCCGTATAATAGTCTTTATTTCAGATAGTGTATGCTTAATTTCTGACTGGTTCTTTTCCATTTTTTTGGCATTCTCATTAAGATCCTTGAAGGTCTCACTAAATTTCTTGGAGGTCTCACTAAGTTTCTTGGTGGTTTCTAGAAGATTCTTGAGTAACCTTATAACTGTGGTTTTGAACTCTATATCCAGTAGTTTGCTTTCCTCCATTTCTTTCATTTGTGACATGTTTCTTTGTCTCCACATTTTGGCTGCTTCCCTGTGTTGATGGAGTGGCTTTGTGTGGTAGGTGACCTATAGGGCCCAGTGGCTCAGCCTCCCCAATCACCTGAGTTGGACACTCTTGGTGCACCCCTTTGTGGGTTGTGTGCACAGTCTTGTTGTAGTTAAGCCTTAATTGCTGTTGGTATCACTGGGAGGAATTGACCTCCAGGCCAATGGGCTGTGAGGACCCGCTGTGTCTATAATGGGAGAGCTGATGTGCAGGAGACACCCTATGGGGCAAGACTTGCTTCAGTGGGGCTTTGGTCCTCACTGAGTCTGCCTCTTGAGTATGTCACCTGTGTATCTGAGGAGTTGAAATCTGATGTCATCTCACACTGGCCACTGGGTACACTAGCTCTTGGATATCCAAGGAGGTGCATGTTAGCTACTGTCTGAGGCCACCCAGCAGGAGCTACAGCGAGATCTGCAGATTTCTCCTCTTTGTTTGGGGTTTGGAAGTTTTGGAGCTCTCTGACCCAGCTACAGTTTGTTAGGTTAAACTGCGAAAGGGCAGGCCTTTCATATGCAAAAGCCACTGCGCACAGCTCAGATGGGTTTGTAAATTGGGTGGGGCGGGGTCTAAGAGAATCACTAGGGCGTACAAACAGCAATGGCTGCCAGTCAGCCGTATCCGCGTCCTTGTGTCCCACACCCCAGCACAATAAACAATGATTCCTGAGCGTACCTCTGCAAGAAAGCCACCCTCACTTTCCAACCCGATGCCAGACAGTGCAGTTTCTCCCCGTAGGATTCTGGGTCTCCAGAATCTCACTGGAAACTAGAGTTCAGAGCAGTCAGTAGCTTGTATCTCCCTTTCAATTGAAAAACAACAGCACATCCAGTCGCCAGCCCAATTCGCGCACCTCCATACCTCTGCTTATCCAAGCCTCTGCACCTCCTACACAGTCTCAATGAGCTTTTCTCTTTCCTTCTAGTTGTAGAGCTGCTACTCAGCCAGCTTTCCCATGGTTCTAGGTGATAGTCGTTTTGACTTTTAGTTGTAGTTTTGGTGTGGTTGTGAGAGGCAGCACAGCACGTACAGGTGTTTACATTATGCCACCATCTTGGTTTCTCTTCACATTTTTGAGATTTAAATAAAGAAATAAAGCCCTGGCCAGTGTGACTTAGTTGGTTGAGCATCACCCTGTGCACCAAAAGGTCACCAGTTCCATTCTAGTCAGGGCACATACCAAGGTTGCAGCTTGGATCCCCAGTCAGGATGTGTGATGGAGGCAACCAATCAATGTTTCTCTCTCACATAGAAGTTTATCTTTTTCTCCCTCTCCCTTCCTCTCTGAGAAAATTTTTTTAAGAATTTTTTTTTAAAAAGGAAATATGTATGGAACATTGTAGGCCCTCAAGTGTTTGACAATCTGATTTTGAACCATGAAGCATAATTTTCAGGCTCTATTCTTCTTCTTTTTTTTTTAATCTTTTTTGTTGAAAGTTTTACATATGTCCCCTTTTTTCTCCCATTGACTCTTATAGCCTGCCCCCTCCCCCTGCCCCAGGCTCAGGCTATATTCTTAACTTTCCCATGAAACTTCCATTGGCCCATTCACGTAGACAATGTAATTTTTTTTCCTTCTTTCTGCAACTATTCTGATAAGAAAAAAGATGTGCTCACTTATATTTCTTAGTTTTTACAATTTACTGTAACTGTACTAACAGTTTGGTTTTAATCAGTTGCAATTGAATTTCTAGATATGACCTGAACTAATACTGGAAAATTTTTTTGCTTGGGGAGTAAAGTGACCAAAATCAATAATATATGTTCTGTGTCTGTTTTTTCCCTTAAAGGAAAGAAAATTATAATATAGTGTGTGATGACTTGAAAGATGGTGAGAAACGTCCTATCCCCAATCCTACTTGTAAATTTGAGGATGCCTTTCAATGTTATCCTGAAGTTATGGAAAACATTAAAAAGGCAGGTTTTCAAAAACCAACACCAATTCAGGTATGCTGAATAATTCTTTAATTCTAATATTTCACTGGCCATTCTCCCCTGCCCCTCTTCCCCAAACAATATCTGTTAGAAGTTAAATCACCAGGGAACAACTGTCTCTTATGAGCACTCCCCCAGCACTCCCTGCACTACCACTTCTAGCACTCAGAAAATATTTGTAAAATGAAGTTTGGGACTGGAATAGAAGGGACACTTGACACAAAGAAATGCACTTTTTATTTTACTATTTATCTTTCTATTTCAGTCGCAGGCATGGCCAATAGTTCTACAAGGAATAGATCTTATAGGAGTAGCCCAAACTGGAACAGGGAAGACACTGTCCTACTTAATGCCTGGATTTATTCACCTCGATTCTCAACCAGTGTAAGAATTTCTACAGCTGGGTTCTCTAGGGGGTTAATAGACATGGATACCAAAATTTCACTTAAAGTTTCTTTGACATATTGCATCAGTCAAGAGGTAATGCTTAGTCCCAGGGAAATATACTTTCACAGTGCTGGTGAAAGTATGAATTGACAAAACATTTTGGGGAAGCAATAGATAGTACCTACCAAAAGTCTTAATGGTGAAACATGGGGAACAATTTATTTAAATTATCATGTTCAGTACAATTGTGTGAGAGAAATGTTTGACATAGGAAAGCATTGGCCTTATTCAATGAAAAGGCTTCTATTCGGGCCCTTGGGTTTTTTTGTTTTTTGTATATTTCTCCACCTTATGGTGAATGTATGTGACTTTGACACTCATTGCTACAAATTTTAAAAGCACTGAATGAATGTACATGTATCTGAGACAGGTACTTTAATAGTCTGTTTTTTCTCTCCAAAGAGCTAGAGAGAAAAGGAATGGCCCCGGCATGTTAGTCCTTACACCCACTCGGGAATTAGCTCTTCAAGTGCAAGCTGAATGTTCTAAGTATTCATATAAAGGTCTTAAAAAGTAAGTCATTTCTTTGTACCTGCATCAGCATCTTAATCATTTGTAACTTTATCATTTTCCCATTATTTTTCACACATTTCAAGAAACTGATTGGCTCAGCATGCATCAGGTATTATC
This sequence comes from Corynorhinus townsendii, assembly GCA_026230045.1. Lineage (NCBI taxonomy): Eukaryota > Metazoa > Chordata > Mammalia > Chiroptera > Vespertilionidae > Corynorhinus > Corynorhinus townsendii. Next base: position 66,153,116 of record JAPDVU010000004.1, on the reverse strand, counting down.
CCTGACTCAATATAGTTGTAACCAGGGCAGTGGAGTCAATAACAGTGATGCAAAGATGGCTCTTTATGACACACCACTGTGGGTTGATGGGTATAGATAGGTCTCAGAAAGGGGCATGTAATTCCAAAGGCATCTGAACATGAACCTCTATTTTTTTTTAAGTGTTTGTATATATGGTGGTGGAGACAGAAATGGACAAATACAAGACCTGACAAAAGGTGTAGATATCATCATTGCAACTCCTGGAAGATTGAATGATCTGCAAATGAATAACTTTGTCAACCTAAAAAGCATAACCTACTTGGTAATCATGGAGCAGGGGTCTGGGATACTGGAAGAGCTGAACTCTTATTAAAATACTCTTTTCAGCCAAAACAGGTTTGGCTCAGTGGATAGAGCGTCGGCCTGCGGACTGAAGGGTCCCAGGTTCAGTTCGGGTCAGGGGCATGTGCTTTGGTTGCGGGCGCATCCCCAGTAGGGGGTGTGCAGGAGGCAGCTGATTGATATTTCTCTCTCATTGATGTTTCTAGCTCTCTGTCCCTCTTCCTTCCTCTCTGTAAAAAATCAATAAGATATATTTAAAAAGTAAATAAATAAAATACTCTTTTCAAATGACTGTCCATTTTATAATGATTTGATTTTATTTTTTAAATATATATATATTTTTAAAATATATTTTATTGATTTTTTAAAATATATTTTATTGCTTTTTTACAGAGAGGAAGGGAGAGGGATAGAGAGTTAGAAACATTGATGAGAGAGAAACATCAATCAGCTGCCTCCTACACACCTCCTACTGGGGATGTGCCCACAACCCAGGTACATGCCCTTGACCGGAATCGAACCTGGGACCTTTCAGTCCGCAAGCCGACACTCTATCCACTGGGCCAAACCGGTTAGGGCTCTTTTGTTGATTTTTTTACAGAGAGGAATAGAGAGTTAGAAACATCGATGAGAGAGAAACACTGATCAGCTGCCTCCTGCACACCTCCCATTAGGGATGTGCCCGCAACCAAGGTACATGCCCTTGACCGGAATCGAACCTGGGACCTTTCAGTTTGCAGGCCGACGTTCTATCCACTGAGCCGAACCAGTCAGGGCTTTAAATATATTTTTATATATTTTAGAGAGGAGGAGAGAGATAGAAACATGAATGATGAGAGAGAATTACTGATCGGCTCTCCCGCATGCCCCCAACTGGGGATCAAGCCCGAAACCCAGGCATATGCCCTTGACAAGAATCGAACCCAGGATCCTTCAGTTCATAGGCCGACGCTCTATCCTCTGAGCCAAACCAGCTAGGGCTATAATAATTTTAAATCATAGGAACATTTCTCATTTCCTCTAATATGTTAAAAGTAAGGGTTTTAAGATAATTTTATTTTAATACTTTTTATAAATGTTGGAAATAAAAATCCACATGGATATTTAGATACAATTTTTTCATTAAATAGATTTAGTAACTATTAGCCAACTTAAAAATAAATCAATTTATGTTGCAAACACAAACTGCTTATATTCTCCTGGAGAAATTAAAATAGTGGTTTAGGTAATTAGAGGAAATGAGATAAAATTACCTCAGTATTCTATTCATAGAGAGCATACATAATAGCTACCTCTCATATCTAATCTAGCCACATTTTTAATGCAGGTATTAGACGAAGCTGACAAGATGCTGGATATGGGATTTGAACCACAGATAATGAAGATTTTATTGGATGTGCGCCCAGACAGGCAGACTATTATGACAAGGTAGGTATATGACTAATTGCTAGCCTACAACATATAAATCAGTGGAATAGATTCCGTTCTTTGGTTGATTTCCCCACAGGATTTTCAGAGCATTTCCTATAAGTATTTTGAGATCCTTAGGTGAAAGATATGTCATCACATACATAGCAACTCAGTGTATCAATGTAACAAGGACTATTGGGTTTCCTAAATTACAGATAGAGATTTCTATAAAAACACAGAGGGGACTCCTAGAAGGGGAGGCCATGTTTCATAGTGGAGTTTCACATTTGAATAAATGATCCCCTGTCCTTAGGGATAAACATTGGATTACTGAGTACTTTTTGCCCAAGGTAAAACTGAGGAAGCAATGATTGTTATTTAAATGCACAGTGATCTCACCCTGGCCAGTGTGGTTCAGTTGGTTGGGCGTCATTCTAGGCATCAAAAGGTTGCTGGTCTGATTCCCCATAGAGCACATGCCTAGGTTTCGGGCTTGATCCCTAGTTGGGGCATGCAGGAGGCAACCAACCAATGTTTCTCTCTCCCTTCCTCTCTTGTTTAAAATCAATTTTTAAAATCTTTAAAAATAAATAAATAAAAACTAATGCAAAGTGATTTGTAAACCATAAGTACACTTAAAATGGTTTTTTTTGGCATAGCTGAAATGTTAGTTTTGCCTGCTGACATTGTATGAAAAAATACAAGGTTTTTACTTTTTAAAAAATAAAGGCCAAGAGAAATCTAACACTTGAATTCATTTTACTTTTTCAAATATTAGAATTTAAGGTATAAATCTCCTTCACCATTGCTTTATAAACCTGTATATTAACCATATTTCAGCCCTAGCCCTTTTGGTTCAGTAGATAAAGCGTCGACATGCAGAACAAAGGGTCCTGGGTTCGATTCCGGTCAAGGACACATACCTCAGTTGCAGACTCCTCCCTGGCTTGGGCCCTGGTCAGGGCTCATCCAGGAGGCAACCAATCACTGTGTTTCTCTCACATCGATGTTTCTGTCTTTCCCTCTCTCTTCTACTCTCCATAAAAATCAATGGAATGATTGGATGAGGACTAACAAAAACAAAAACAAAAAAACGTATTTGAAGGTTTCTTCTAGTAGTTTCACTGAAGTTGAACAATTCTTTGTGAAGCATATATTTTCTGTAAAATCTGTCTTATTGAAAAGTACTAAATTTGTCTTTCATGAGCAATTTGGTTCGTAGCATTCTTAGGAAACTTAGTAATGTTTGATTTAGAATAAATTTTTAATGTTTGTGTATCTTTTTTTTTCCCTTTTTTAAAATTTTTTTATTTCCAGTGCAACATGGCCATATGCAGTCCGTCGGCTTTCACAATCTTATTTGAAAGAGCCAATGATTGTATATGTTGGTACTTTGGACCTAATTGTAAGTTTGTTTTTTATTACTATTTTAACAAATATGTCGATCCGGTTCGTGTGACATAATGGTTGAGCATCTGCCCAGGAATCAAGAGGTCACCGGTTCAATTCCCAGTCAGGGCACATGCCCAGGTTGCAGCCTCGATCCCCAGTGGGGGGTGTGCAGGAGGCAGCTGTTTGCTGGTGTTTCTCTATCATTGATGTTTCTATCTCTCTCTACCTCTCCCTTTCACTCTAAAAATCAATAAAAAATATAAAAAATATTTTTTCCATTGCAAATGGAGAACTTTATTTAATTGCTTAAAATGTTATCACATTTATTTTTTTATTTAATTTTTGAGGGTGACATTGGTTAATAAGGTCACATAAGTTTCAAGTGTACATTTCCATGATAGATACGTATATTGGATTGTGTGTCCACCACCCAAAGTAAAACCATCTTCAAAATATACTTTGTGTTTTGGCAAGTCTCTTCTGCCCACTCCCTAATCTTAGAGCAAATACTAGATATATATGATTTTATTTATAAATACTTCAGTATGTATGTCTAAAAGATGAATTTTGCATACCATAGTATACCTAAAATTTTAATAATCCTTTAATACCATAGGATATCCAGTCAGTGTTTCTATTTTCCTGGTGTCTCATTTTTTTAAAATAAATCTTTAATGTTCAGATTATTACAATTGTTCCTCTTTTTTCCCCCATAGCTCCCCTCCACCTGGTTCCCACCCCACCCTCTGCCCTTACCACTGTCCTCATCCATAGGTGTACGATTTTTGTCCAGTCTCTTCCCGCACCCCCCCATAACTCTTTCCCCCCGAGAATTGTCAGTCCACTCCCTTTCTATGCCCCTGATTCTATTATATTAACCAGTTTATTCTGTTCACCCGATTTTTTTATTCACTTGATTTTTAGATTCACTTGTTGATAGCTATGTATTTGTTGTTCATAATTTTTATCTTTACCTTTTTCTTCTTCTTCCTCTTCTTACAGAATACGTTTCAGCATTTCATATAATACTGGTTTGGCAGTGATGAACTCCTTTAGCTTTTTCTTATCTGTGAAGCTCTTTATCTGACCTTCAGTTCTGAATAATAGCTTTGCTGGGTAGAGTAATCTTGGTTGTAGGTTCTTGCTATTCATCACTTTGAATATTTCTTGCCACTCCCTTCTGGCCTGCGTAGTTTCTGTTGAGAAATCAGTTGACAATCGTATGGGTGCTCCCTTATAGGTAACTGTTTTTCTCTTGCTGCTTTTAATATTCTCTCTTTGTCTTTTGCTCTTAGCATTTTAATTATGGTGTGGTGTGGTCCTCTTTGGATTCCTTTTGTTTGGGGTTCTCTGCACTTCCTGGACTTGTAAGTCTATTTCTTTCACCAAGTAGGGGAAGTTTTCGGTCATTATTTCTTCAAATAGGTTTTCAGTATCTTGCTCTCTCTCTTCTTCTGGCCCCCCCATAATTCTGATGTTGGTATGCTTGAAGTTGTCCCAGAGGCTCCTTACACTATCTTCATATTTTTGGATTCTTTTTCTTTTCTTTTCTTTTCTTTTTTTTTTTTTTTGCTTTTTCGGTTAGGTGTTTCTTGCTTCTTTGTATTTCAAATCTTTGACTTGATTCTTGCGATCCTCTAGTCTGCTGTTAGATCTCTATATAATATTTTTTATTTCAGTCAGGGTATGCTTGATTTCTAGTTGGTCCTTTTTCATATGGGTTTCACTAAATTTATCAGCCTTTTCTAGGAAATTCTTGAAAAACCTTATAACTGTGGTTTTGAACTCTATGTCCAGTCGTTTGCTTTCCTCCATTTCTTTCACTTGTGACCTGTTTCTTTGTCTCCGCATTTTGGCTGCTTCCTTGAGTTGATAGAGTGGCTTTGTGTGCTAGGTGTCTTATAGGGCCCAGTGGCTCAGCCTTCCCAATTACCTGAGGTGGACACTCTTGGTGCACCCCTTTGTGGGCTGTGTGCACAGTCTTGTTGTAGTTAAGCCTTGATTGTTGTTGGTATCAGTGGGAGGACTTGGCCTCCAGGCCAATTGACTGTGAGGATCAGCTGTGTGTACGCTGGGAGAACTTCTGTGCTGGAGACACCCTTATGAGACAAGACTTGCAAAAAGCCTCTGTGCTCAGCTTGGATGGGGCGGAGTCTCAGGGCAGAGCAGACAGCATTGGTTTCCTGTCAGCCCTGCCCTAATAGGCCCCTGTGTCTCAGTGTCCTGTGGTAATCACTGCAAGCACCTCTGAGAGAAAGCCGCCCTCAAGTTCCGCCCACTGCCAGACAGTTTAGTTTCTCCCTGAATGAGTCTGGGTCCCCAGAGTCTCGTCCGGAACTGGAGTTCAGCGCAGTTGGGAGCTTTTGTTTTCCTCCTGCTTGAGAAAGCCAGCCGCACACTCAGTTGCCAGTCCTCTCAGTACCTCTGCCTTCCGCAGTTCCTCTGAGTCTCAGTATGCTTTTCTCTTTCCTGACAGTCCAGTTTCACCCCGTATGAGTCCAGGTCCCCAAAGTCTTACCCGGAACTGGAGTTCAGCACAGTCGGGAGCTTTTGTCTCCCTCCTGCTTGAGAAAGCCAGCTGTGCACGCAGTTGCCCGCCCTCTCCGCGCACGCGTCTCAGTACCTCTGCCTCCTGCAGCTCCTCTGAGTCTCAGTGTGCTTTTCTCTTTCCTTCTAGTTGTAGAATTTCCACTCAGCCAGCCTTCCTGTGGTTCTGGATGATGTCTGTTTTGTCTTTTAGTTTTAGTTTTGAAATTGTTGTGTGAGGCAGCAGTTTAGGTGTTTACCTGTGCTGCCATCTTGGTTTCTCCTTCCCTGGTGTCTCATTTTTATTAAGCCTGTTAAAATCAGGTTCTGAACAAGGTCTATATCTTTGCATATACTTAAGCCTGGTCTCTTTTTGTGAAGTTAAGATAGATCAGTGGTTTCAGTTGATGTTAGTAATTATACAATTTATAACTAAAGATATCCATTATATCTCTTTTCCATTATAAAGTTCTCCTGCCTTTCACTTAATAATTATAATTGTCCTTTCAGTTAATCATTAATGAAAATTGCCCCTTTTTACTCAGTCACTGGCTCTTTGCGTAGGCTCACTTTATTAGATTTCATGAAAGGCACGATAAATGGTTCTTTCCTTTTATTAAATACCATTAAAATCTATTTTATCTCTGGGTCAAAATGGTATCAATGATATTTTGAAATTTTGCATTAAATTGTCAAAATATTCATAGAATGGAAACTCTTGTGTATAAGCTAGTAATCTTCCTTTGTTGTAAGGGCTATACTCAAAAGGGCTATATTCATGTTAGTTTTTGTAAGATTAGCCTCACCCCATGGGTATTTCTTTTCCTACAATGGTAACCAAATAGTTTCAACACACTGCCAAGCATTCAAAAGTATCCAATGCACATGAAAACTGTATAATTTTGTTAACCAGTATCACCCCAATACATTCGATAAAAAGGAATAAATTATTGTTTTTAAAAGATTTCCAACCTCTCTACAAATCCTTGAATAGAAATAGTTTTGCAAGGACCTGATCTTTTTCCTGTTGGCAGTTTATTAAAGCATTAACCAATGATGTGAAATAAGATCTAATGTGAGCCAAGGAGGTATGGGATTTGCCTATCAATGTTGATGTACTATGATCTTTGAATCTTTTAGGCTGTAAGTTCTGTGACACAAAATATAATTGTCACCACAGAAGAAGAGAAACGATCTCATGTCCAAACCTTCTTAGAGAGCATGTCTCCCAAAGACAAAGTCATAGTGTTTGTCGGCAGAAAAGCTGTGTAGGTATTTTTTTTTCTTTTACATCCTTAGTCATCAAATGGTTTTATTTAGCATTATTTCTATTTGTATCCTATTTTCAAATGAGAGTGGATATGCTACTAGAAGTAAAATAGTGAATTGATGGTGGTATTAGAATAAACACTTAAGGTCACTGACTTGATCTTTTGCTTCAGTGCTGATCACTTATCAAGTGACCTGATTCTCCGACATATATCAGTAGAGTCTCTGCATGGCAACAGAGAACAGAGCGATCGAGAGAAAGCATTAGAAAACTTTAAAACAGGTACATTTATTTAATTACTATTTGTTGCATTTTAAATGAGTACAATGCATGTGGTTGGCTGCGTGACAGCTCCTCTTCATAAAACCCATTTCTAAAATCTGTCCTCCGCTTACAGACATCAAAACTATACTTGTTAGAGCTCTAAATACTAATCAGACTAAGACTGACCAAATTCAGAGAGCTAATGCTTAAACCTGGATGTCAAGGCAACAATTTGCAATGGGGGATATTTCTATTAATTTACCTGAGACGCATGTATCTGTGACATGGCTCAGATGACTCAGGGAGCATTTTCTGAACCATAGTATCTACTGTGTTGTAACTTGCCAGCAGTTAACAAGAAAGACTAAATAAATATCCCTTTTCCATTTTCACTACCTTAAGTGTTTGAGTTTTTTTCCCCTTTTTTAAAAGTTTAAATACTTTGTTTAAAGTATTACGTATGTCTCCTTTTTCCCCCATTGATCTCTCCCCAGTTGTTCCCACCCCCCAGCACATGCCCTCAACCTCCTACTGTCTGTGTCCATGGGTTATGCTTCAATGTTTTAATATTAAAGATAATACTTCATCCGATTAGATATTAGGGGAAAATATGTTTTCTGATGTGTCTTGGGTTGGTTTATGCAAAAATGTATCTATATTCTTTTGGCTTTACTCTTTAGGTAAAGTGAGAATACTGATTGCTACTGACTTAGCATCTCGAGGTCTTGATGTCCATGACGTCACACACGTCTATAATTATGATTTCCCCCGGAACATTGAAGAATATGTGCACAGAGTAGGGCGCACCGGAAGAGCAGGGTAAGTAAGCATAGTCTACCCATGAGAAGCCAACTTCGGATCCTCATTACTCCCCTCACAGACATTTACAAATAATATATTTTAATTTATTTTAGAGAGGGAGAAGGAGAGAGAAATAGAAACATCAGTGATGAGAGAGAATCATTGATTGGCTGGGTCCTGCACACCCCGTACTGGGGATCAAGACCGCAACCTGGGCATATGCCCTAACCAGGAATTGAATCATGACCTCCTGGTTCATAGGTTGATGCTCAACCTATGAACCTCCTGGTTCATAGGTTGATGCTCAACCACTTAGCCACACCACTTAGGCATCCCCTCACAGACATTTTTTCTTAGAAAACTGTTTTGTTTTCTTGCCTATAAATGGTTTTGTTCTCTTGCTTATAAATTGTCTGAGTCACCCTATAACCTGCTTTGTTACTTTATTTCTGTTGAACTGGCCTGTTCTGGTTCAATAGACACCTCTATGGTTAGCTGCATGTAACTTTCCGATTCCACCCTTTGCTTTATATCTATAATGTCATATATCCAGTGGTAACTCTTGTCCAAGTTGGCGTAAGAGGACCTTTTCTCCCCAGAGCACCACTATCACAGACCCTTTGTAATGTGCTGTTTAAATAACTGCAGAGTGTTTAGATTCCATATTGCTGTTTAAATGATGCTAAATTCTGATGTATAATACATATTTGGGCTTGTGAAAGAGTTGAGGTTTTATTGCAGCTGTTTTTATTTTGCTAAACGAATAATGAAGGTAAATTATAAATCAAAATTACATGAGTTTTTCTCCCCCTTAAAGGAGGACTGGAGTTTCAATTACCCTCATCACTAGAAATGATTGGAGGGTTGCCAATGAATTAATTAACATTCTGGAAAGAGCAAATCAGGTGAGAATATAAAACTGATTAGAACACTACCTCATATCATATACGTTCAAATAATTTCATTTGTTCTCTTTACTTGGGCTTACTGCTTTCCAGAAAAGACAGATATTAAACAAGTAATTAAACATTATTATGAGCCCTGGCCAGGTAGCTCATATGGTTAGAGCTTTGTCCCGATATGTCAAGGTTGTGGGTTCAATCCCAGGTCAGGGCACATATAAGAAGCAACCAACGAATGTACAAATAAGTGGAACAACAAATCTTTCTCTCGTTTCCTCGCTCTCTCTCTCTCTCTCTCTCTCTCTCTGTCTCTGTCTCTCCCTCCCTCCCTCCCTCCCTTCCTCCCTCCCTCTCCTTGTCTTTCTCTCCCTTTTTCTCTCAAATAAATAAAAACATTATGAAGACTGTAGCCTAGCAAAGATGAGGAGCTATGAAATTATATAATTATGGCCACTAATATAATGGAGATGAACATCATTGAAAGCCCTGCTGAGGAAGAAACCAGTGGGTTAGGAGAGTTGTAGAAGAATGGAGTAAACATTCCAGCAGGGGAACATATTCAGGCCTAGAGATGAGAAAGAACATAAAGAAAGTGGCACCAGGTAAGGCAAGTTAAAGGACTTGGGAAGCAACTGGGGGACTATACAAACGGGGGAATGTATAATAGTGGGTGTTTTTAAGATCAGACTGATTTTATAGCTCGAAGATAAATTCGGAGTTTAATATGCAGAAACACATTTGAAAGATGTCATGTAAACAGTTCTGGACATGCTCTGATTGAAATGGTTTGGAGGCATTTTAGTATATTATGGAAAAGCTGTTATACTAAAAGAATATTTTCAATTCTAAAATCACATTTAATGGTTTCAGAGTATCCCCGAGGAGCTTGTATCGATGGCTGAGAGGTATAAGGCAAATAAACTGAAAAAAGAAGTGGAAAAAAAATTGGGAAGACCCCAAGGAAAACCCAAGAAGTTTCATTATTAATGTCTATGTTGAAAAGTGGTTTCAGCCTTCCTATAGGAGGTAAAATTTGAATGACACATGGTCTTTCAAATTCCTGTTTTCCTTAACTAGGCTTTGTTAGTATGTTAACTGCAATCAGCAGTATTTAAGAGTTATTTATTTTATTTTTTAAATAAATCTTTATTGTTCAGATTATTACAGTTGTTCCTCTTTTTTCCCCCCATATCTCCCCTCCACCCGGTTCCCACCCTACCGTCCTCATCCATAGGTGTACAATTTTTGTCCAGTCTCTTCCTGCACCCCCCCACACTCCTTTACCCCCGAGAATTGTCAGTCCACTCCCTTTCTATGCCCCTGATTCTATTATATTAACCAGTTTATTCTGTTCATCAGATTTTTTATTCACTTAATTTTTAGATTCACTTGTTGATAGATATGTATTTATTGTTCATAATTTTTATCTTTACCTTTTTCTTCTTCTTCCTCTTCTTACAGAATACCTTTCAGCATTTCATATAATACTGGTTTGGCAGTGATGACCTCCTTTAGCTTTTTCTTATCTGTGAAGCTCTTTATCTGACCTTCAATTTTGAATGATAGCTTTGCTGGGTAGAGTAATCTTGGCTGTAGGTTCTTGCTATTCATCACTTTGAATATTTCTTGCCACTCCCTTCTGGCCTGCATAGTGTCTGTTGAGTAATCAGCTGACAGTCGTATGGGTGCTCCCTTGCAGGTAATTAACTGGTTTTTCTTGCTGCTTTTAATATTCTCTCTCTGTCTTTTGCCCTTGGCATTTTAATTATGATGTGTCTTGGTGTGGTCCTCTTTGGATTCCTTTTGTTTGGGGTTCTCTGCACTTCCTGGACTTGTAAGTCTATTTCTTTCAGCAGGTGAGGGGAGTTTTCTGTCATTATTTCTTCAAATAGGTTTTCAGTATCTTGCTCTCTCTCTCTTCTGGGACCCCCATAATTTGGATGTTGGTACGCTTGAAGTTGTCCCAGAGGCTCCTTACACTATCTTCATATTTTTGGATTTTTTTTCTTTTCTGTTTGGGTGTTTTTTGCTTCTTTGTATTTCAAATCTTTGACTTGATTCTTGTGATCCTCTAGTTTTCTGTTGGATCTCTGTATATTATTTTTTATTTCAGTCAGGGTATGCTTAATTTCTAGTTGGTCCTTTTTCATATCTTTAAGGGTCTCACTAAATTTATCGGCCTTTTCTAGAAAATTCTTGAAAAACCTTATAACCATGGTTTTGAACTCTATATCCAGTAGTTTGCTTTCCTCCATTTATGTCATTTGCGACCTGTTTCTTGGCCTCTGCATTTTGGTTGCTTCCTTGAGTTGATAGAATGGTTTTGTGTTCTAGGTGCCCTATAAGGCCCAGTGGCTCAGCCTCCCCAGTTACCTGAGGTGGACACTTTTGGTGCACCCCTTTGTGGGCTGTGTGCACAGTCTTGTTGTAGTTAAGCCTTGATTGTTATTGGTATCACTGGGAGGAATTGACCTCCAGGCCAATTGGCTGTGAGGATCAGCTGTGTCTATGCTGGGAGAACTTCTGTGCTGGAGACACCCTTATAAGGCAAGACTTGCTTCAGTAGGGCTTTGGTGCTCACTGAGTCTGCCCCCTGAGTATGTCCCTTATGGATCTGAGGAGTTGTAATCTGGATGGTCCCCCTCTGACCCCTGGGTACACTGGCTCTTGGATTTCCAAGGAGGTGCTAATTTAGCCTCTGCCTGAGGCCACCCAGCAGGAGCTGTGGAGAGAGCTGCAGATTCCTCTTCTTTGTTTGGGTTTTGGAAGTGCCCAGATGAGGCCCAGCTGTGAAGCAATGCAAGCTGCTGCAGGGCCTTGGCCTTTCTTTTGAATGTTCTGGGTCTCACTTACTCAGCTGCAGTTTGTTAAGTAAGTTTAGATTTCAAAGGACCAGGCTATTCATATGCAAAAGCCTCTGCACACAGCTTGGATGGGGCAGAGTGTCAGGGTGGAGCAAACAGCAATGGCTTTGTGAGGCGGGGTCTCAGGGTGGAGCAAACAGCAATAGCTTCCTGTCAGCCCTGCCCTAAGAGCCACCCCTTCCTGTCCACCCCCCCGCCCTGCCCTTCCCCCCTGGTCTCAGTGTCCCTTGGTAATCGCTGTAAGCACCTCTGAGAGAAAGCCGCCCTCGAGTTCTGCCCGCTGCCTGAGAGTCCAGTTTCTTCCTGTATGAAATTGGATCCCCAGAGTCTCTCCTGGAACTAGAGTTCAGAGCAGTCGGGAGCTTTTGTCTCCTTCCCGCTTGAAAAAGACAGCCACATACTCAGTTGCCAGCCCTCTACGCGCGCGCGCGTACCTCTATACCTCTGCCTTTACTTCCACAGCTCCTCTGAGACTCAGTGTGCTTTTCTCTTTCCTTCTAGTTGTAGAATTTCCGCTCAGCCAGCCTTCCTGTGGTTCTGGATGATGTCTGTTTTGTCTTTTAGTTGTAGTTTTGAAGTTGTTGTGCAAGGGAGCAGTTCAGGTGTTTACCTATGCCACCATCTTCTATTTAAGTGTTATTAACATAATAAATTATTAGGTGTTACTCTTTACCTGTTACCTAAATTCTAGATAATATATCTTATTTAGAGTTAGAACTATTAATTCTTTAAATTATACAGAAAGATCAAGAGTGTAATGGAGTTGGTGTAGGTATACATTATCACACCCTCTTCTGAGCAATTTGGTAATGACTCAATTAAAATACAGATACCTTTTGATGCAGCATTTTCTCTTCTAAGAATCCTATATAATAAAAGGCCAGCGACCTTAAAAGGCGTAATGACCAGAATGACTGCTCAACCAGTCGCTATGAGGTGCACTGACCACCTCTTGGTCCCTCCCCGCTGGCCCACAGGCTCCGATTACAGCATGGCGAACGGGGAACCAGGTGGATGGTGGTGGGGTGGGACTGGAGACTGGAGAGCGGGTGGAAGATGGCCCTAATCGCAGGCTAGGCCTAGGGACCCTACCCACACATGATTTTGTGTGCTGGGCCTCTAGTGTATTTTATAAATATGTTGGTATATACAAGTAAAGATTTACTATAGCAATATTGTAGTAGGAAGAAACTATAAATGTCAAGTAGGGCACCAAGTGAATAAACTATGAAGGAAATACTTTTGCAAATCATATTTCTGGTAAGGGACTATTATCCACAATATAGAGAATTAAAACTGAACAAAACAGACAACCAATTAAAAAATGGGCAGAGGACTTGAACAGACATTTCTCCAAAGAAGATATCCAGTTGTGAGGATACATAACAGCTTATTCTTTTATTATTATTTATTAATTATTGTATTATTTTCCATACCAACAACTGTAAATCTACTTTTGCCTCACTCTGTACAAATGGCAAACAAACATGAAAGATGTTCAGTCTCACTAGTCACTAGGGAAATGCAAATCAAAACCACAATGAGATCACCTCACACCCATTAGGATGGCTAATACCAAATAAACAGAAAGTAAGTGTTGGCCAGGATATGGAGAAACCAGAACCCTTGTGCACTGTTGGTGGGAATGTAAAATGGGGCATCCACTATCCAAACTAACAGTTCCTCAAAAAATTAAAAATAACCCTGACCGGTTTGGCTCAGTGGTTAGAGCGTCGGCCTGCGGACTCAAGGGTCCCAGGTTCGATTCCGGTCAAGGGCATGTACCTTGGTTGCAGGCACATCCCCAGTGGGGGTGTGCAGGAGGCAACTGATCGATGTTTTCTCTCTCACCGATGTTTCTCTCTATCCCTCTCCTTTTCTCTCTGTAAAAAATCAATAAAAATATATTTTAAAAAATTAAAAATAGAATTCAGCAAATCTACTTCTGGGTATATATCCAAAAGAATTGAAAGCAAGGTTCTTAAGAGGTATTTCTACACCTATGTTCATAACAGCTTTCTTCATAATGGCCAAAAGGTGGAGGAAACCAGGTGTTAATGCATTGATAAAATGTGGTGTGTAAGAGGAAATTCTGACACATTCTATAAAATGGATGAACCTTTTGTGAAAGGATATCATTCTCAATGAAATAAGGAAAACTTACCTGAAGTAGCTAGGTGGTCAATAAATAGAGACAAACTAGCATGGTGGTTGCCAGGAGCTAGTGGGAGAGGGGAAACGGGGAAATGTTTAATGGGGATATAGTTTCAGTTTTGCAAAAAGAAAAGGTCCTAGAGATTGGTTGTAGATCAATGAATATACTTCATGCTTTAATACTACTGAACTGTGTACTTAAAAATCATTAGCATGGTGAGTTTTGTTATGTATTTCATCACAATTAAAACTTCTAAAAGATTTGGGAACAGCAGTTTACATTCCTTTCTGCTTATTTTTCAGAACTCAAGATTTTTTACAGATATACTACTTAAGCTGTATGGAAATACGGAAACATGCTGGCGGTATTTGAAAGACTTGACTGATTATTAAAATAATAGTGCTTTAAAATGTAGAATTCAATATTTTATAGTTTAACAAAATTAAAAGTATTTCAACTTGAGTTGAAATATTTTTAATGGATATTAAGGAATGTAGCATTACATTTTTTTCACTTTTTAAAAATAAAAGTAAATTTTGTCTTCTGTAATGTTCCTGTATTAAGGTCAATCTTTAAAGGGTTTAAAGCTTGTTTGGATATTGTCATGGCAGTGAAAAGGATACTAACAAAATAAAAATTTTTTCTATGATAAAAGACATGCTGATCTCTGCAGAGCCCTTTAATTTTGTGTTTACAAAATAGTATTTTGTTTGGAGGTTCTTTTAAGTTATTATACTTCACCTTTGAAATGAAATAGCAAAAGGATTTCATGGTAATGAAATATGCAACAGCTGTTCCTTACATTTTAGCCTATAGCCCCAGGCGAAAATAAATCCTAGGAAATTTTCATTTCCATAAAATTTCCTTGACCAATGATACTCCCCACCTTTCCCTTACAGTTATGTGTATAGCTTCCTGTATTCTATATATAATAGTTACTTGTATTAACATTTAGTATTTATGTAGGTATTTATATTTGTGTATAATTAGGCCTTCACCATCTGATTATTCATGCAGTAATTGTTTGCTGGTATTAAGAAGATTAATAAGAAAACAAAGGAAATAAAGATAAAAGTATAAATTAATGAATTAGAAAATACAGAGTTCAGCCCGGCTAGCATGGTTCAGTAGTTGAGCATTGACCTATGAACCAGTAGGTCACAATTCAGTCTTGGTCAGGGCACATGCCCAGGTTGCAGACTCGATCCCCAGTGTGGGGCCTGCAGGAGACAGCCAATCAATGATTCTCATCATTGATGTTTCTCTTTCTCCCTCTCTCTCTCTCTCTCTGAAATCAATAAAAATGTTATTTTTTAAAAAGAAAATAACAGTTCACTGAAAGCCAACACCTGATTCTTTAGTAAGAACCATCATATAGATAAGTTTCTGTTAAGTCTGGGTGGGGAGGGAAGTACAGTGCTTCCCACTCTACCTTAGGGATATGGAAGCAAAAATTTTTAAGAACAGTGTATAACAATATGACAACAAGTAGGAATTCATAAACTTGACTATATTTTCCTAAGTTACCAAAATTAACTCATAGTTAAGCTTAATAGACAAAACAGAAGAAACATGAAGGTAATTAGAGGCCTTCAACAAGAGGGTAAATCCTACAAACCAGAACATTAAAAAAATTTTTTTCAAAGCTCATTCTATAAAGCTAGCATAACTGGTATCAAAACTGAAAAATAGCACAAAATCAAACGATTCTCCCTTCTGTACAGAAATCTAGAAAATAACAGCAACCTGAATACTGCAATGGAATAAAATGCAAACACTATGAAGGATGAGGCAGTTCTTATCTACACAGATGTGAAGCCCAGGAAACAAGTCCATACACTCTACCACCGCTACCACTACACAAGCACTCGGCCTGTTGCCCTATCCTCCCCATAGAATTTAATAGTCAATGGTTTTGTTACTTTGACTTCATCAATACTTATGGCTGAACAATATTCTCAAATCAAACTGATTTCTTTTGCACACATTCTTTTTTTTCCCTGAAGTAGCTTAGATTTTTTGTTTGCCTCGTTCTCTATCATTCATCATTCCCAAAACTCTCCTCCAAATGTCCAACTTTTTCTTAGCTATGTTTAAACATAGTAGGTTGTTAAACAAGATACATAAAATACAAAAATCAGAAGACTGACAAATTCAACTACATTCAAAATTAAGAACTTGGCCCTAGCTGGTTTGGCTCAGTGGATAGAGCGTTGGCCTGTGGACCAAAGGATCCAGGGTTCGATTCTGGTCAAGGGCACGTACCTCAGTTGCATGCTCCTCTCTGGCTCAGGCCCTGGTCAGGGCTTGTGCAGGAGGCAACCAATCCATGTGCTTCTCTCACATCGATATTTCTGTCTTTTCCTCTCTCTTCCATTCCCTCTATAAAGCAATGGAAAAAATATCCTCGGGTGAGTATAAAAAACAAATTTTTAAACTTAATTCTGGCTGAGTATCTCAGTTGGTGTGTTATCCTAATACACCAAGGTTGTGGGTTCCATTCTGGGTCAGGGTACATACAAGAATCAACCAATGAATGCATAAATAAGTGAAACAACAAATCAATGTTTCCCTTTTTCTAAAAAATCAATTAGAATTTTTAAAAATTTAAACCTTGTTTACTAAAAGAAAGAAACCAAAAATGGTAAGACTATCCACACAGTGGAAGAAGTTATTCATTGTGTAGACAACCAACTAAACATAAGTACTGTCTTGCACCGCTTAACAATGAAGATATGTTCAGAGAGAAATGCATCATTAGGCAATTTTGTCATATTGCGAACATGACAGACTGCACTTAGAGAAACCTATCAGGGGTCCTCAAACTATGGCCCGCAGGCCACATGCGGCCCACCGAGGACATTTATCCGGCCCGCCAGGTGCCGCTGCCTGTCCTGCTTAGCAGCTGACTCGTCCCGGGCCCGCAGTGCGCATAGGAATTTGTTCATAGTTTTTTTTTTAAACTAAGTCCGGCCCTCCAACGGTCTGAGGGACAGTGAACTGGCCCCCTGTTTAAAAAGTTTGAGGACCCCTGCGTGTAGCCTACTACACACGTAGGCTATATGATATAACTTGTTGCTCCTAGGTTACAGACCTGTACAGCATATTACTGTACTGAATACTGTATCACAATGGTAAATATTTGTTATATAAACATAAATAAACATAAAAATACAGTATAAAGATAAAAATAGCACACCTCTACATAGCACTTACCCTAAATGGAGCTTGCAGGCCTGGAAGTTGCTCTGGGTGAGTCAGTGAGTGGTGAGTGAATATAAAGGCTGTCCACTACTGTAGATTTTATAAACATTATACACTTAGGCTACACTAAATTCATAAAATGAAATTAAATTAGTAACAGGAGAAAATGATGCAATCAAGAAACAGTAAATATGAGATGAGGCTGCTGCCAATGAAACACAGTGTACTGTTTTACAGCAAACTATTTTTTTTAATGTTTTTTATTGATTTTAGAGAAAGAGGAAGGAGAGAGAGAGAGAGAAACATCAATGAGAGAGAGGCATCGGTTGGCTGCCTCCCGCAAGTCCCCTACTAGGAATCGAGCCTGCAACCTGGGCATGTGCCCTGACTGGGAATAGAACCATAACCTCCTGGTCCACAGGTCAACACTCAACCACTGAGCCACACCAGCTAGGCACAGCAAACTATTAAAAATTTTTAATTGATTTTTAGAGAGAAATATTGATGTGAAAGGAAAATATCAACCAGCTGCCTCCTGCACGCCCCCTACTGGGGATCAAGCCTGTACCCTGGGCATGTGCCTCAACTGGAAATCAAACCAGCAATCTTTTGGTGCATGGGACAAGGCCCAACTAACTGAGCCACACTGCCCAGGGCACAAACTATTTTTTTATAAGTAGAAATAGTAACACTCTAAAATAATGATAAGTATAGTATAGTAAATATGTAAGTCGGTAACATAGTCATTATCATCATCAAATATTTACTGTATATAACTGCCCAGCCTGCACCCTCTTCAGTCGGACATCCCTTTCACAATCTGGGACCACTGGCTCCTAACTGCTCACCTGACTGCCTGCCTGATGGACCCTAACTGCCTCTGCCTGCCTGCCTGATCACCCCTAACTGCCTCTGCCTGCCTGCCTGATGCCCTCCCCTGCCGGCCTGATTTCGTCCCTAACTGTCCTTCCCTTGCCAGTCTGGTTGCCCCCAACTGCCCTCCCCTGCTGGCCTGATCTCGCCACCAACGGCCCTCCCCTCCTGGCCTGATCTTGCCCCCAACTGCCCTCCCCTGCCGGCCTGATCTCGCCACCAATGGCCCTCCCCTCCTGGCCTGATCTTGCCCCCAACTGCCCTCCTCTGCCAGCCAATCTGGTTCTTATTGACCGTTTTCTATGCCAGTCAGCGTCAAAAGCTCCGCCTCCTAGGCAGCCATTGACTCCTCACAGTTGACCCAGATTTGGTTCTGATTGGTCAGTTTCTATGCCAGTCATTGTCAAAATCTCCGCCTCCTAGGTAGCCATTATTTCCTCACACTTCACCAGATTTGGTTCTGATTGGTCGGTTTCTATGCCAGTCAGCGTCTCTGGGCCTATTAACGGGGCCTGATCAGCAGCCCCAGTGGAGGCCTGGAGAGAAATGGAGGTGTGGCTGCTGGCCAGACTGGGAGAGAAAGGCAAGTTCTGATCAAAAGCTGCCACAGAGGCAACAGATCAGTCCCTGCTTCTCTCTTCAGGCATCTCTCTGGCCCTGATTTGTGGCAACCCAGTGCTGACTGCAGGACTAACTTCCGGTTGGTTGAGCCTCAGTTGTTACCAGACATTATGACCCAGGGTTTTTATATATTAGGATGGGATCACCATCATATATGTGGTCTGTCACTATGTGGCACATGACTGTATCTAAAATATATTTTAAAACTTCTAGAAAACAATAAAATAGCCCAAAAAGAAAATATGTGAAATATAGGAACCGAAAAAAGTGAACAAACAGCAGCTGTCACTAAAAATTCTCAAGATATTCTATCTTGAGGTTAAAGGCTACCTGAGCACAGAGAATAGGTAAAATTTTACTTCACAACTTTTCTTTTAGTTTTGTACCATGTGTATGTATTGCCTTTTCTGAAATATATATAAAAGTGCTACTTTAAAAAATATTAATGTTTTCTATTTAGCCACATGTATTAATTTAGCCAATATTTTCCTATAAGATTATGAATTTCCTGAGACATGTAAAGACAATGTAGAATTTATTTTGTCATTTTCTTCTTATCTATCCTAATACTTAAGATAGGACACTGCTTCCAAATATATTTGTATACTGAACAAAGCCCACCAGTTTTATGGAGTCAATGGTCATTTCTAATATTGTCTCTTGCAACCTTCCACACATTTGTGCTTGGTGAAAAGTGGTGTTCAGTAAGTGCTTAATGAATGAAGGTGATGGATAACTATGTATTTTGTCTTTATCATTCCAATCTGGTAGAGTTTTCAGATTTTAAATACTCCTTTTGCTTTTTATTAGTTGACTAATTTCTTTCCCAAAAGAATCAATCCTTTAATATTAATTAAACTGTTTGGTCAGCTATGAAGTAAACAGAGCAGAATAATAGTTTATTCATTTTTGTTAATCATTCCAGTGACAAATTTCAAACATTTTTAAAAAAATATATACTTTTATTCATTTCAGAGAGGAAGGGAGAGGGAGAGAGAGATAGAAACATCAATGATGAGAGAGAATCATTGATCGGCTGCCTCTTGCACACTCTCTACTGGGGATCGAGCTCGCAACCTGGGCATGTGCCCTTGGCCAGAATTGAACCTGGGACCCTTCAGTCCACAGGCCAATGCTCTATCCACTGAGCAAAACCAATTAGGGCCTAACATTTCAATTATTATAGTCACTCTAATTCTTCTCTTTTAAAAAATACATGATCTCACTTACATGTGGAATCTAATGAACAAGATAAACTGATGAACAAATAGGGCCAGAGACATGGAAGTATGGAATAGACTGACAGATCTCAAAGGGAAGGGGTGGGAGGTGGGGTGTATTGGGAAGAGATGAACCAAAGAACTTATCTATATATATAAAAGGCTAAGTGACCAAATATCAGTCTGTCCAACTGGCCAGTACATATGATGTGCACTGGCGATTTAAAAATAAACATTGACTCACACATGCACAATACATATAAAACTCTCACTGGCACCAATTGCACACGTTTTAATTTTATACTACTATTAGAGGCCTGGTGCACAAAATTCTGGGAGGGGGGTATCCCTCAGCCCAGGCTGCACCCTCTCCAATCTGGCACATCCCTCTCACAATCCAGGACTGCTGGCTCCCAACTGCTCTCCTGCCTGCCTGCCTGATTGCCCCTATCCACTTCTGCCTGCCTGCCTGATCACTCCCTAACCACTCCCCTGCCAGCCTGATTGACGCCTAACTGCTCCTCTGCCGGCCCAGGTGCCCCTAACTGCCCTCCCCTGCCGTCCTAGTCACCCCTAACTGCCCTTCCTTGCCAACCTGGTCGCCCCTAACTGCCCTCCCCTGCAGGCCTGGTCAGCCCCAACTTCCCTCCCCTGCAGGTCTGGTCCCTCCCAACTGCCCTCCCCTGCAGGCCTAGTCCCCCCAAATGCCCTCTCCTGCAGGCCTGAGTCCCCCACAACTGCCCTCCCCTGCAGGCCTGGTCCCTCCCATCTGCCCTCCCCTGCTGGTCATCTTGTGGCAGCCATTTGTGTGTTGGAGTGATGGTAATTTGCATATTACCTCTTTATTTTATAGGACTAGAGGCCTGGTGCATGAAAATTCATGCACTGAAGGGGGGGTCCCTCAGCCTGGCCTGCACCCTCTCACAGTCCGGGAGCCCTCAGGGGTGGGAGGTGACCTGGTGATCAGGGGACGGTGACACCCCATCACACCGCAAGCCTTAGCTGGCCCTGGTTACTTGAGCCTCAGGCAGCCCTGGGCGGCTGGGAAGCCGCCATCAGAGGTGTGCCTGCACCTTGGGCCAACCCTGGGCAGCTAGGCAGCCAACATCTGAGGCTTGCCTGCACCTCGGGCCAGCCCTGGGCGGCTGGGGGGCTGAGGGGACTGGGCACCACCATCTTGTGGCTGTAGGCACCTCCATCTTTGAGGGTGGGACAGTCAATTAGCACATTCCTTCCTTATTGGCTGTGGGTGCTGCCATCTTTGTGACAGTGTGAGGGTCAATTAGCATATTCTGTCTTTATTAGATAGGATATTATATATACTATTTTGATATGTAATTTTTTGCAGTAACATAATTACCACATAAATCTTTCTTCTAATTAATTGTCTTTCAATGTGCACGAATCCAGGACACTAGTATGCACATAAGCATAGCCCATGGACACACACAACAGCGTGGTGAAGGCCTGGGGTGGGGCGGTAGCTGGGTGGAGGGGGACAAAAGGGAGGAAAATGGGGGACATCTGTAATACTCTCAACAATAAAAATAAGTTAAATATATATGATTAATTTTTTTCAAAATTCACCAAAAATTGGAAATCCATTGTTTCTTTCATATTCAATTTCTTTTGACAGAAATTCTTTACTTATCCTGTCAATTTTATCTCGAGAAAATAGATTGACTACAGGAATAAAAAAATTCTCAAGACATTCTGTCCTGAGGCAATGAAGAAAGTATTCCAGACATCTATCAAAGCAGAGATCCAGGTTGTCTCGCCACTGACTGTCATGTGGGTTCTGGGCACATACGTGAAAGAAGGCAGTTTTCACGTGATAAGAACAGAATTTACCCAGTTCCTTTCGGTCTTCAAACTTTTCTTTCAATTTTTCTAAAAGATATTTCATTAGTTGTAAACAACGTTTCCTGTTGAATAAAAAAGAAAACCATTTATTTTTACTTATTTACAACCTGCTTCATTCCACAAAGAGCTTTAGGCATCTTACAGGAAGATACAATAAACAATACAGATATTATAATACATATAAAGACACAAAGATAAAGATATATAAATATAATTCTAGTCACTTTACTTTTTCAAATACATGCTTTCAAGTTCAAAAACATATTTTTTTCTTCCTGCTTAGCCATTCCTAGCTTAAATATTTTATTTTACCAGGATTAATTCAACTATAAAACTAGCAGATACTTGTATTATTCATCCAATGATTTGATAGATTATATATATTTATATTATTCATCCATTTATTTCATAGTTGACAAAATTTAATGTTTTTAAAAATACTTGGCTTTACCAGCAATATATTTTTGTCAACATTGGTTTCAAAGCCTGTACATGAAGCTTTAAAGAACCTCCTGGGCCCGCAGGTTGGACATTCTTATTTTGACCTTTTAACTTTTGTGACCCTTATACTGGACAACTTTAGAAACTCAAATGAACAATTCTTTTCCAATCTCACTTTTTAAAAAAATATATTTTTTATTTAATTCAAAGAGGAAGGGAGAGGGAGAGAGAGATAGAAACATCAACGATGAGAGAGAATCACTGATCGACTGCATCCTGCACACTCCCTATGGGGATCAAGCCTGCAACCCGGGCATGTGCCCTCAACTGGAATCAAACCCGGGACCCTTTAGTCCGCAGGTCGACGTTCTATCCACTGAGCCAAACCAGCTAGGGTCTCACTTTTTTATGGTGTGTATGCTACCAAGAAAAAGAATTACCCATCTTTTAGTTGTTTCATATGGCCTTCAATGCAGCTAAACCATCTCAAAGCAGCACGGGTATAAAAAAGATTGATTCTCTGGCACCTTCCCATTATGTGACATTAATATTCATTACCTTGAAACAACCAGAATACTAAGACATAACCAGTGTCTAATGGCTAATCATGGCTAGTGTCCTTTCTGTCCTACTTCTTGTTCTGTCCTACTTTATATATCGATCTGATCCATGTTCAGGACTATAGTCCCTGGCCTTGCCTTCTGACAACACTCTTTCCTTGGTCCCTTGGATCTGGCTTCCCTAGTTTCATGCTCACCCTCTAGATAATATTCCAGGTCAGTCCAGCCATGTGCTGCCCCCAGGACTCAACCCAGTAATGACCACCTATAGTCAATTAAAAAGATAAACATTCCATAGATAAGCCCCTAATTAACAAAATAAGAAAGTTACCTGATGAAGACAGTGGCAGGGGGTAAGGGCATGGGGTAGGGTGGGGTGGGGAATCAGGTGGAGGGAAGCTATAGGGGGAAAACAAAAAGAGGAACACCTGTAATCTGAACAATAAAGATTTATTTAAAAAAAAAAAGTTACCTGCAACATTTCAGTCCCTTACTTTCACAGCATTTTTTAGAATCTCCATGATTTTTCAAAATGTCCTTTTCAATGTGAGAGAAGGATAGCCGCCATGTTTCTTCTTAATTTCCAAAAGAAAAATAGAGAAGTAATTTAACCAAAGGGCCTACATATAAACAATACAATATTGAAACAATTTCCTTCATTAAAATATCATTCTGAAAACTTTCTAGGGGGATATAGACCCAAAGAAATAAAGTAATGTAATTACATATTAAAAGAAGTCATTTGAAGCAAACAATGGACCAAAATGGGAAAAAACGGGGGGGGAGAGAGGGGGCAGGTTGCTTAATATAGTTAGCTATGTAAGATGTACATATTGCTAAATGCAGTTTGTTAATATATGGTTTCAATAATCATTTGAACTAATTGATTAAAAAAATTTTATACCATCCTTACAAGTTTTGGTATTCGTGTAAAATGAATTAGAGAACATTTCTATTCCCTGTGAGAGTTTATGTAAGAATAGATTTCTCCCCTTTCCCCAAGTTTTACCACGGCTAGCTCTTTTAAGTTTTGGTTATCTTATAATATAGTTGGTTTCATACCAGGAATGCATGATTGGTTTAAAATTTAAAAACCAATCAATATAATCTGTCACATTAACAGAATTGAGGAGAAACATGATCTCAAAAAATGCAGAATATGCGGGTAATGAAATTTAACATTCATTTATCATTTTAAAAAAATATATTTTTATTGATTTCAGAGAGGAAGGGAGAGGGAGAGAGATAGAAACATCAATGATGAGAGAATTATTGATTGACTGCCTCCTTCAGGCCCCCTACTGGGGATCGAGCCTGCAACCCAGGCATGTGCCCTTGACCAGAATCGAATCTGCGACCCCTCAGTCTGCAGGCCAACACTCTATCCACTGAGCCAAACCGTCCACGGCTCATTCATCATTTTTTTAAAAAGCCTTGGCAATTTAAATTTGGCTGTCGACTTGATCTGATGAAAGACAGATTTTAAAAAGGACACAGCAACATGATAATATAAGGTAAAAAGCTGAGGTTTTCCCCTTGAAATCAGTTAGGCAGATGTCTGCTATCCCTATTTCTGTTCAACATGCACTGGCTATCCTAGCAAGCATAATAAGGGGTCTGACACTGGAAAGAGAGGAACAAAGCTATCATTATTGATATATAATACAATTATGTTGGAAGAAAATACAAAAGAAGCTAGGTGACAGATATGTATGAGTTTAGCAAATTCTTGATTCTACTTTTGGTTTAAAAATTTTCAGACTAAAAACTTACAATTAACTATGAATAAACCTAACAAAAGATATATAGAACTTCAGTGGAGAAAACTCTAAAATGTCACTAAGAAGTATTAGAGGAAATCTAAATAAATGGAGATATGTACTTATCCATTAATTGGGAAACTCATTATCCTATATAATAAAAGGCTAATATGCAAATTGACCGAATGGCAAAATGATCAGTCGCTATGATGCACACTTACCACCCGGGGGCAGACGCTCAACGCAGGAGCTGCCCCCTGGTGGTCAGTGTGCTCCCACGGGGAGCACTGCTCAGCCAGAGTCAGGCTCATGGCTGGTGAGTGCAGCAGCGGCGGTAGCACTAAGGATGTTCGACTGATGGCTTAGACCCACTCCTCTCAGGGAGTGGGTCTAAGCCATCAGTCAGACATCCCCCAAGGGCTTCCGGACTGTGAGAGGGTGCAGGCCAGGCTGAGGGACCCTCCCCCCCAAGTGCACGAATGTTGTGCACCAGGCCTCTAGTTATAAATATATCAAGACTTCCAAATTTTATCTATGGATTCAATGTACTCTCAATCAATATTCCAAAAAAATAAATGCTTTGGTAGAAATTGACAATATGATATGAAAACTTTCATGAAAATACAAGGGGTCAAAAATATTTAAAACACTCATAAAGAAGGACTAAGTGGGAGAACTTGCCCTACCAAATATCAAGACTTATAAAGACACATTATGTATGACAATACAGTATAGTGCAAGGGTAGACAAAGATTTTAATGGAACAGAATAAAGAGTGTAGTAATAGCTATATAATATATGGACAGTGGATATGTGGAAAAGGTGGTACTGAGATAGGTATGCTCATTGCTATATAAATCCATTTATGACAGCCATTTATGCCATTCTGGAAAAGACAAAACAATAGAGATGGTAAACTATAGAGATCAGTGGTTGCCAGAAGTTTGGAATGGGAAGGGTTAAATAAGTGAAGCAGAAGGGACATTTTAGAGCAGTGAAACTATTACTAAGGGTAGAAACATGATACAATGCATTTGTCAAAACCAGTAGAACTTTATAGCACAAAGAGTGAATCTTAATATATTTAAACTGTTAAAAAATCATTTAGAAGGTCAAGGGATCCTAGAAATAATGCAGACTGAGAAAAGGGACTCCAATTGCATTACAAATGTATAAAACAACCTTTCTGAAAGGGGGAGAGCAAAAGGTGTGGACCTAAATTACTTTGGAAATGGGGTATGTAAGACTGAAGGCAAAAGGAACTGTACATTAGCTCTGTACTCTAGTTGGTAACTGTTTCCCATGGAGGAGTGGCTTTGCAATTGTGAAATAACTATACTAGTATGTGCATGCTAGAACTATACAATTAATCATATAGGTGGCAGATATGGGAGTCAGGTTTTTCACTTTTGGAATGAGAGGCTACAGATAGCAAGGAGAGAAAGAATGATCCATGTGATAATGGATCATAATTAGGGACAGTATAAACTCATGAATAACTTAACATATGTAACAGGTAGTTACATATAAAAATATCTTATAAAATAAAAGGCAAATATGCAAATTGTCCCCTTGACTGGGAGTTCAACCAGGAGTTCGACCAGGGGGTGGGGCAGGCTGGCCTGACCCCACCCAAGCACGAATTCATGCACTGGGCCTCTAGTTTATAGATATGTGTATATACCAGGGTTAGTACACATACTTACCTATATTCCCTTGTTTCTCCAGCTGGGAGGGTTGACACCCTCATAACAGAGCACACATACACATAGCACCTAGATTGTGGTTTCTAGTACATTCTCCAATAAAAGGAACCAAAGCTCCTTGGAGAAATGGTGGATTCTAGGACTGATACATGAAATATACCAGATGAGCCTAGAATACCTTGTAGAGCCAGAAAGTGAGTTAGTGATGAAGACAAACAAACAAAACACCCCCACAATTATGGGACATGTCCAAAGGGCACAGAACCAACTCAAAGAGCTCCTAAAGGCCAAAGCTGGAACAAATGAAACAATAAAATTAATAAAGTGTTATTGGATTACAGCCCAGATCTCCCATACAGAATTCCAAAAAATCTGAGTAAATACTCTGCTCTTGCCAAGCTGGCGTGGCTCAGTGGTTAAGCTTTGACCTATGAACCAGGAGGTTGTTGTTCGATTCCCAGTCAGGGCACGTGCCCAGATTGCGAGCTCTATCCCCAGTGAGGAGCATGCAGGAGATAGCTCATCATTGATGCTTCTATCTTCTTCTCCCTCTCCTTTTCCCTTCCTCTCTGAAATCAATAATTTAAAAAAAAAAAAAATATGCACTGCTCTTAAAAAGGTGGCATAACTCCCCACTCCTTAAGTGTGTGCTGTGCATAGTGACCTCCTTCCAAATAGTACAGCATAAAAAGGGGGAAATGAGTAACAGTGGAGAAACTGACAAGCACTACCTCAGCCAGGTGATCAAGGTCAACATCAGCAGTGCTTAAGTCATGTTCATGGCATGTATCCTTAAAATGATGCAACGAAAATGGCACTTTAGCTCTCTGGTCTCCCTCTCCAAAACCCAGAACTCCAGTCTAGTCATAAGAAAAACATCAGGCACATGCCAGATGAGGGACATTCTACAAAATAATTAACTAGTATTCCTCAAAACTGTCAAGGTCATCAAAAACAAGGGAAGGCTGAGAAACAGTTAAAGTCAAGAGGAGCCCTGGTGGGTGTGGCTCAGTGGTCAGAGTGTCGGCCTGCATACCGAAGGGTCACAGGTTCAATTCCCAGTCAAGGGCACGTACCTGGGTTAAAGGTTCGATCCCTGGCCGTTTGAGGTGCATGCGGGAGGCAATCGATTGATGTGTCTTTCTCACATTGATGTTTCTCTCTCTTTCTCTCTCTCTCCCTTCACTCTGTCTAAAAATCAACGGAAAAAATATCCTTGGGTGAGGATTAACAACAACAAAAAAGAGGAGCCTCAGGAGACATGATGACAAAATGTAATGTGGTGTCCTAGATGAGATCTTGGAACAGGAAAAGGACATGGATAAAAACTAAGGAAATGTGAATAAAGTATTATTAGAGAGGCTTGGTAACTAGCCCAAGATCTCACAGTTAGTTAAGAGAAGAAGCCTCAGGATCCAGAGCCAGAGAGCAGTCTGACTCTGAGGAGAGTACTGCCTTTCTTTATTATAAACAAGCCTGGCTAGTGTGGCTCAGGGATTGAGCATCGACCTATGAACCAGGAGGTCACAGTTCTATCCCTGGTCAGAGCACATGCCCAAGTTGCAGGCTTGATCCCCAGAAGGGGGTGTGTAGGAGGCAGCTAATCAGTGATTCTCTCTTATCACTGATGTTTCTATATCTCTCTTCCTCTCCTTTACTCTCTAGAATCAATAAAAAATATCCTATATAATAAAAGGCTAACATGCAAATTGTCCCCTCGGGAGTTTGACCTACCGGGAATTTGACTGCCCACTATGACATGATGTGCACTGACCATCAGGGGGTGGCGTGAAACAAAAGAAAGCCCCAGCCAGCAGCCAGCAGCCAGCAGCCGGCAGCTGGGGGAAGGAAGGCCCCAATCGGCCCTGATCACTGGCCAGGCCTAGGGACCCTACCCGTGCACAAATTTCATGCACTGGGCCTCTAGTGTTTTAAATAAAAAAGGTAACATTCTAATGTGGGCTACTAGACATTTTAAAGCTCAGTATTTGATGTTACTACTACAACTATCCCATTTTCAATTCCATCACTCACCAAACTCCCATCTTGTACTGGTAGCCTATTTAGCCTGATGACTCTTGAAATGCCAACAGCAGTCATCGATCTTTTACTGCCCTTGTATATAACATTAACAACTATTTTATATGTTCTTAAATTAACCTTCACATTTAAGATACCTTGAAAACCATTTCCTTCCTTTGCAGGCTTAGGTACCAGGTAAAATGGCTGTAGTCTTAGACTTCTCTTAACTTTTCCTCCAAGCCAATTTTCAATGGGCATGCCTCTCTGGGTGCTAGGTGGCCAGCTGCTCTGTACTTTCAAAGCCAAGATTATATCCACAGATATTTCTTTAGGTGTTTTAATAAGAAGTGTTACAGCAGGACACCCTCTCTTCTTCTTCTCCACAATGATACCTGTATCTGTTTAAACATGTAAAAGGAAAAAAAGCATTTAGTAATCTAATTTTCTTGAAAATTTAGGAAAAATAGCATAACTATAGTTGGATATCCATAGAGTATTAAGGTGAAAATTAGTTCTAAAGCAGAAACTGACCCCACAACACAAAATGTTTTACTCATTTAGCCAATATTCATTGATATGTATCATGGCGGGAAGTTACTGTCAAAATCTGTCTAGCATGATGATGAGGTGCCCCTAAAAATTGGGGTTTGGGAGTGCTTTGGTTAGACTTTCATTTAAGTTGGTGTGAATGGCAGTTTGGAGGGAAGCATGGAAAAGAGGGCAGATGAGCGGCAAAAGCAATCCATGTTCATTGCAGTGTTACTCACAATATCCAATATATGGAAACAACCTCAGAGTCCATTGATGGATGAGTGAATAAAAAAAATTGTGGTATGGCCCTAGCTGGTTTGGCTTAGTGTATAGAGTGTCAGCCTGTGGACTGAAGGATCCTGGGTTCGATTCCAGTCAAGGGCACATGCCTGGGTTGTGGGCTCGATCCCCAGTGTGGGGTGTGAAGGAGGCAACCGATCAATGATTCTCTCTCATCACTGATGTTTCTATCTCTCTCTCTCCCTCTCCCTTCCTCTCTGAAATCAATAAAAATATATTTAAAAAAGAAATTGTGGTATGTACAGGCAACATCTTGGAGATATTGTGGCTTCAGTCCCAGACCACTGCAATAATAAAGTGAATATTGCAATAAAACAGGTCACACAAATTGTTTGGTTTCCCAGTGCATATAAAAGTTATGTTTACATTATACTGTAGTCTATTAAATGTGCACTTGCATTATGGCTAAAAAAACAATGTACATACCTTAATTAAAAAATACTTTCTTGCTAAAAAATGCTAAAGCACCATCTGAGCATGTCGGAAAAATAGCGCCAACAGACTCGCTTAACACAGTGCTGCCACAAACATTCAATTTGTAAAAAATGCATTATCTGTGAAGTGAAATGAACTGAAGCGCAATACAATGAGGTATGTCTGTATATGCATGAAATATTACTCAATCTTAACAAAGAAAGAAATCCTGTCATTTGTGACAACATGGGTGAACCTGGAGAAAATAAGCCAGATACAGGAAGGCAAATGCTGCATGACCTCACTTCTAAGTGAAATCTAAAAAAGCAGAAGACATAGAGGCAGAGAGTAGAATGGTGGTTACCGGAGGTGGGGGAAATGGGAGACATTGGTCACAGGGAACAAAGTTGCAGTTAGGTAGAGTGAGTCCAGACATCTAATGTACAGCATGACGACTGTCATTAATACTACCACACTGACGACTAGAAACAGTACAATATTAAGTATTGTGCTAAGAGAGTAGATTTCAGGTACTCTAACCATACACAAAAAAAGATAACTATGTGAGATATGTTCATTATCTTGACTGTGGAAATCATTTTACTATGTATATGTGTATCAAAATATATTAAATATATACAATTTTTGTTTTTTTTAAAGACACAGGTAGCAGAAATGAGAGCAATTAAAGAGGTTTGGGAGAAACCAAGATGGCGGCATAGGTAAACACCTATACTGCTGCCTCGCACAACAATTTCAAAACTGCAACTGGAAGACAGAGTGGACATCGTCCAGAACCACCGGAAAGCTGGCTGAGTGGAAATTCTACAACTAGAAGGAAAGGTAAAAGGACACTGAGACCCAGAGGAGCTGTGGAGGACAGAGGTGCAGAGACCCGGGCAGCTGAATACACGGCTGGCTTACTCTCAGCATGCAGAGAGCCCGGGCAGCAAGCGCGCGGCTAGCTGTCTCGTTCGGGAGGGAAACAAAACCTCCCCACTGCTCTGAAATCCAGTTCCGGGTGAGACTTTTGGGTACCCAGACTCATTCGGGGAGAAACTGGACTGTCTGGCAGCGGGCAAAACTTGAGGGCAGCCTTCTCTCAGAGGTGCGTGCAGCCATTGCCGCAGGACACTGAGACACAGGGGCCTCATGGGGCAGGGCTGACGGGAAACCAAGGCTGTCTGCTCCACCCTGAGACTCTGCCCCATCCAAGCTGAGCACAGAAGCTCTCCCAGTGGAGACACAGCTGATCCTCACAGCCAATTGGCCTGGAGGTCAACTCCCCCCAGTGATACTAACAACAATCTAGGCTTAACTACAAGACTGCACACACAGCCCACAAAGGGGTGCACCAAGAGTGTCCACCTCAGGTAACTGGGGAGGCTGAGCCACTGGGCCCTGCTAGGACATCTAGCACACAAAGCCATTCCATCAACTCGGAAGCAGCCGAAATGCAGAGACAAAGAGGCAGGTCACAAATGAAGGAAATGGAGGGAAGTAAACAACTGGATATAGAGTTCAAAACCACAGTTATAAGGTTTTTCAAGAATTTCCTAGAAAAGGCCGATAAATTTAACGAGACCCTCGAGGATATGAAAAAGGATCAACTAGAAATTAAGCATACCCTGACTGAAATAAAAAATATTATACAGAGACCTAAAAGCAAACTAGAGGATTGCAAGAACCAAGCCAAAGATTTGGAATACAAAGAAGCAAAAAACACTCAACTAGAAAAGCAAAAGGAAAAAAGAATCCAAAAAGTTGAAGATAGTGTAAGAAGCCTCTGGGATAACTTCAAGTGTACCAACATCAGAATTATGGGGGTTCCAGAAGAAGAGAGAGCAAGATACTGAAAACCTATTTGAAGAAATAATGACTGAAAACTTACCCCACCTGGTGAAAGAAATAAGACTTACAAGTCCAGGAAGCACACAGAACCCCAAACAAAAGGAATCCAAAGAGGACCACACCAAGACACATCATAATTAAAATGCCAAGAGCAAAAGACAAAGAGAGACTATTAAAAGCAGCAAGAGAAAAACAGTTAGTTACCTGGGAGCACCCATACAACTGTCAGCTGATTTCTCAACAGAAACTATGCAGGCCAGATGGGAATGGCAAGAAATATTCAAAGTGCCAAAACCGGTTTGGCTCAGTGGATAGAGGGTCAGCCTGCAGACTGAAAGGTCCCAGGTTCGATTCTGGTCAAGGGCATGTACCTGGTTTGCGGGCACATCCCCATAGGGGGCGTGCAGGAGGCAGCTAATCGATGTTTCTCTCTCATCGATGTTTCTAACTATCTCTCTCCCTTCCTCTCTGTAAAAAATCAATGAAATATATTTTTTAAAAAATTTTTTAAAAGAAATATTCAAAGTGATGAACAGCAAGAACCTACAACCAAAATTACTCTACCCAGCAAAGCTATCATTCAGAATTGAAGGTCAGATAAAGAGCTTCACAGATAAGAAAAAGCTAAAGGAGTTCATCACAACCAAACCAGAATTATATGAAATGCTGAAAGGTATTTTTTAAGAAGAGGAAGAAGAAAAAGATAAAAATTATGAACAACAAATACGTATCTATCAACAAGTGAACCTAAAAACCAAGGGAATAAAAAACTTGATGAATGGTATTAACTGGTGAATATAATAGAATCAGGGGCATAGAAAGGGAGTGGACTGACAATTCTTGGGGGAAAAGGGGAGTTAGGGGTGCGGGAAGAGACTGGACAAAAAGCGTACACCTATGGATGAGGACAGTGGGGGGGGGAGTAAGGGCAGAGGGTGGGATAGGAACCTGGTGGAGGGGATCTATGGAAGGAAAAAAGAGGAACAATTGTAATAATCTGAACAATAAAGATTTATTAAATTAAAAAAAAAAAGAGGTTAAAAACCATAGAACTGGTAGATGGACTGAACCTGCAAGAGAAGGAAGAAGGTACAAGTTCTGGGATTCCATCCAGAAACTTAGCCTAGGAAATGATTAATGTTGATTCCATTCTTCTATAGAGAGCAGCAGTCGCCAGTGGACCACTGGTGGTCCGCGAGGTCCGAAAGGTTGGCGACCGCTGATATAGAGTAAGCAGGAAGAAGAAGGGTTGAGCTGAAATGAACTTCATTTTAGACACACTGAGCCTATGGGATACCCAAGTGGAGACGGCCACTGGGCAAGTAGCTATGGTGGTCAGAAATTCGGGAAAGACTTCCAGATGAGAGATACTGGCTTTGGGATTTAGGGGTGTACAAGCAGTAAAGACTACTCCCAGATCAGACTTCTGGAAGAGACCACAGTGAGAAAGAACACCAAGGAGGAAATCCTAAAGAACACTCTCATTTTCTTATAATCAAATCTGCAAACCTCCCCCACTCTTACCCATTTTATCCTTCTTCCTCTTATTACCACCGAGGAAATGTCCTTTCATCTTTCCAAGGCCTCCCCTGGACCTGCCTCTGGATCCTCACTTGCTCAAGACCTCGCTCCTTCAATTGTTCCCTCTCTTGCATCAGTGGACTCCCTCTCCCTGCTGGATCATTCTTCTCCACATACAAAGAGTTCCAGTGTCCTTCATTCTAAAATATACCTCTCTTTTGGCCCTATATCAGCTTCCTCCCCCTACTTACCCATATTTCTACTTCCTTTGCAGACAAAACTTTCTAGAGTTGCCTACACATGCTGTCTCTACTGTATCCCTGCTCCCTTTTTTTCTTGTGTGTTCATAATCTCTCTAAAACTGCTAAGTCAAAGTTAACAACAATCCCCACAAAACCACAGACCAAATCCAATGGTTTTCTGGATGTCAGCACCATTCTAAACATTGACCACTGCTCCTGTAAAACCACTCAGTCTCCTTTCATTCCTTCTCTTCTCCCCAACTTCTAATGGGATCCTCTTCTTTTTTTTTTTTTTTAATATATATTTTATTGGTTTTTTACAGAGAGGAAGGGAGAGGGAGAGTTAGAAACATCGATGAGAGAGAAACATTAATCAGCTGCCTCCTGCACACCCCCTACTGGGTATGTGCAGCAACCAAGGTACATGCCCTTGACCGGAATCGAACCTGGGACCTTTCAGTCCGCAGGCTGATGCTCTATCCATTGAGCCAAACCGGTTAGGGCGGGATCCTCTTCTTAACCACTTAACATTATAATTTCTCCCTTCCTATTCCTAAAACTTCAGATCCCACTCACTTTGCTAGCCTTTCCCCCATAGAACTTACTACTTTCTAGTATACAAGATAATTGTGTTTTCCATTTGTCATTAATTGCATATCTGCTTTTACATAATTATACAGTACAGAAGGGTGAGGGTCTTCATCTATTTGTTCATTAACATATCCCAAACATCTAGACCACCTGTCACATTAGATAATCAATGAATATTGATTAATTAATAAATAAGTTCATCTACACTCTCTGTCAAAGGGACCACTTATATGTTGACATGTAGCCCAAATGTATCATCTGAACTCCAAACCCATATCCAACTATGTACATGGCACATTCACTTTTACATATCACAGGGATATCTAACTTAAGATATCCAAAGCCAAACTCTTCATTCATTCCCCAAAGTGTTCCTCTTCTGTCCTTCCAATTTTAGTAAATGGCACAATCTACACAGGTGCTCAATCCAGAAACCTGGGAGCCTTCTTCAATTCCATACTCTCTCTCACCCCTATACTTAATTCAGAAGCAAGCACTGCTACCGTTTGGGTGTGTCTGCTTCTCTCCATCCTAGCACCACACTTCACCCCCATCTTTTAATTTGAACTGTTAAAATATTTTCCTTTCTAATCTTCTGACTTGCTTTCTTACAATATCTTCTCCAAAGAAGTCAGAGTAAACACTGAAAGATACACAGCTATCCCAGCCAGTATGGCTTAGCAGTTGAGTCTGACCCAGGAACCAAGGGGTCACAGGTTTGAGTCCCAATCAGCACATGTTGAGGAGGCAGCCAATTGATGATGTTTCTCTCCCATGGATGTTTCTATCTCTCTATCCTTCTCCCTTCCTCTCTCTCAAAAAATTAATAAAAATGTATTTTTTAAAAATACAAAGGGAATCACTATTTTGTAATTCAAACCTGGCTTCTCAAATGAACATACAATAAAATCTGAACCTTTCCAAGTCCTTGAAGAATCTGGTCTGTGGTCACCTTTAAAATACATTTCCTGTTCCTCTTTCCTTTCCTTGTTCACATGGGCTTCTTTTAGTTCCTTGAGCTTGCCAAG
Organism: Corynorhinus townsendii; assembly: GCA_026230045.1. Lineage (NCBI taxonomy): Eukaryota > Metazoa > Chordata > Mammalia > Chiroptera > Vespertilionidae > Corynorhinus > Corynorhinus townsendii. Next base: position 66,118,460 of record JAPDVU010000004.1, on the reverse strand, counting down.
CTCTTTTCCGCCTCAGAGCCTTGCTCCACCACTTCAATTGCTACCCCTTCTCCCATTCATTCCCATCAGAGTATTCACTGCAATTTGTGTTTCCAAGATCCAAACTTCAAGAAGGGATTCCATTATTTTATTCAACCACATATGCCCAGTGGCACAGGCAGCAGTTCAGTGAATATTCAATGGAGACCAAAATAGAGCCAATCAACATTTTAAAAGAATACCAAGAAAACATAGTAGAATAACATCAAGTGCAAAGAGTTGTTTCTGGGAGGTAGTGGTCAACAGTGTGCTGTAGGGAGGTCAAGAAAGATCAGGAGAGGAATATACATGGGCAATTAGTATGTATGATTAGAACTTTAAGGATCAAAACTCAAAAATCTTACCTTTAATGTTTTTAATTTCTTTCTTAATGAGTTCCCTAAACTTGGACAGCATCTTAGAAGCTGATAATATTTCCCCTTCTAAAAACTGATTCAGAGGATTTCCTTTGGGGTTTCTTTTGAACTTCACAAAGTAATGAGCACCACTGTCGCAATATTCTTCTAGCTGAATTCTGGGGACATCCAGTTTAAACATAACATCAAATTCATTAGGAGCACAAACCTAAGAAAAAGTAAAAACAGCAGTGAAATGTTTGCTTGTGAATATTTTCCAAGCAACTGCAATTCTTTTCTTAAAATTTCCACTTAAAACCCTATTTTTAAAAACAAGACTCCTAATATGTATACCCTCTGGGAGTAGAACCAGTGGAATTGGGAAAGCATTATTGGTTTTAGTTTGTAGGTTCTATACTCACTTTTTAACCATAATATGTACATGGGATTTCTATACTTTAAAACACTTTTATTAATTTAAAATATTTTTTTTATTGATTTTTTTTTTGAGAGAGAGAAATATTCATGTGAGAATGAAACATGATCGGCTGCATCCGGCACATCCCCTACCAGGGTTCAAGCCCACAACCTGGGCATACTAGTATGTCTGTACAGGATATGGAACTGGCAACCTTTTGGTGCACAGGACAACACCCAACCAAGCCACACTGGCCAGAGCTTATTAAATCAATTTTATTTTATTTTTCAATATATTTTTGTTGATTTCATAGAGGGAAGGAGAGAAAGATCAGTAATGAGAGAGAATCATTGATCAGCTGCCTCCTTTGCACCCCACACTGGGGATAGAACCCCCAACTTGGGCATTTGCCCTGACTGGGAATCCAACTGAGACCTCCTGGTTCATAGGTCAATGCTCAAACACTGAGCCATGCTGGCCGGACTTAAAATAATTTTAAATGATATCATGTGCCCTGGCCAGTTTGACTCAGTGGATAGAGTGTCAGCCTGAGGACCAAAGGGTCCTGGGCTTGATTTTGGTCAAGGGCACATACCTCAGTTGCAGGCTCCCACCTGGCCCAGGCTCTGGTCAAGTTCATACAGGAGGCAACCTATTGATGTGTTTCTCTCACATCGATATGTCTCTCTGTCTTTCCCTCTCTCTTCTACTCTCCCTAAAATTCAATGAAAAAATATCCACGGGTGAGCAAGCATTAACAATAACAAAAAGATATCATGTAAGCTTTTAAAATCTGTACCAGATTTACTCTAAGTTTAAAGCTTAATAAAATTAAAGACCTGGAAGGAGCTACCTTTCACATCACAAGATACACACTGCAGCCACCCTCCTGTTACAATTTTGAGATCATTGTGTGATGTCAAAAATGTGTGTATTCACCTACGGGCTAGTTGCACAAGGGCTATCTCTTATCTACTGGTTACCCAAGCGAGTGTGAGCTCCAATTTATGAACAATAATAGTGTCTTAGAAGCATTTGTAGAAGCTTCAAAGAACCTTTTCCATTCTCACAATAACTAAAGCAATTATAATAAATGCTTGTTTTTACTATATTAAAAATGCCACAAGTCTTTCCCTAGTTAGGATAAGCTTCAGGTACAGCTATTGGACTGCACTGTTCAACACGGTACTTTGCAGCCATATGTCTACTGATCACGTGAAATGTGTCTAGTCCAAACTTAGATGTATTGTGCTGTGTACTTACCTGTCCTCACAAAATTCAAATATTGAAGCCCTAATCCCCAATGTGTCTGTACTTGGAAACAGGACTTTCAGGAGGTAATTAAGGTTAAATGAGATCATGAAGGTGTGGTTCTAATCTTACAGGATTGGTGATTTTGTAAGAAGAGAAAGAGAGAAAGATTGCATTCTCTCTGTGTACATATACCAAAGAACACAGTAAGGACACTGGGGACTATAAATATAAATCTTCCAGACAGAAATCAACAGGAAAACAGCAGCCTTACATGACACATTAGACCAGATGGATTTAATTGAAATATTCAGAGTATTTTACCCCAAAGCAGCAGAATATACATTTTTTCAAGTGCATTTGGAACATTTTCTAGGATAGACCACATATTAGGCCATACAATAGTAACAATAAATTTTAAAAGATTGAAAAAGATGCTATCAAGCATCTTTTCCAACCACAAAGGTATGAAACTAGAAACCAATTATAAGAAAAAATTGAAAAACACACAAACACATGGAAGTTAAATAACATGCTACTGAACAATGAATGGTTAACAATGAGATCAAGGAAGAAACCAAAAGATACCTTGAGACAAATGAAAACACAATGACCCAAATGACACAAAATCTATGGGACACAGCAAATTTAGGCCTAAGAGGGAAATTCATAGCAATATAGGCCTACCTCAAGAAACAACAACAACAAAAATTCTCAAATAAACAATCTAACCTTACACACCTAAAGAAACTAGAAAAATAACAACAAACAGTCCAAGTGAATAGAAGGAAGGAAATAATGAAGATCAGAGTGGCAATATACAAAGTAAAGTCTAAAAAAACAATATAAAGGATCACTGAAACTAAGAGCTGGTTCTTTGAAAATATAAACAAAATGGATAAACCTATAACCAAACTCATCAAGAAAAAAAGTAAGCCTGGCTGGTATGCCCAGTGGTTGAGCTCTGACCCATGAACCAGGAGGTTGAGGTTGGATTCCTGGTCAGGGCACATGCCCCATTTGTGGGCTCCATCCCCAGTAGGGAGCATTCAGGAGGCAACCAATCAAGATTCTCTCTCATCATGGATGTTTCTATCCCTCTCTTTCTCTCCCTTTCTCTCTCTGAAATCAATAAAAACACATTTTTTTAAAAAGAAGAAAAAAAGAGGACCCATGTGAATAAAATAAAAAAAGAGAGAAGTGAAAACTGACATCATAGAAAAACAAAGGAGTATAAGAAAATACCATGAACAACTATATGCCAAAAAGTTGGATCATTTTGAAGAAATGGATAAATGCCTAGAAACATACAATCTTCCAAGACTAAACCAAGATATTGAAAATATGCAGAGACCAATTACTACCAACAAAGTCAAATCAGTACTCAAAAAACTGCCAACAAACCAAAGTCCTGTATCTATGGCTTCACAGGTGAATGTAACCAAACATTCAAAGAAGAATTAACACCTATCCTTATCAAACCATTCAAAAAAATTCAAGAGGAAGAAAGGCTCCCAAGCTCATTTTATGAGGTAACCATTACCCTCATTCCCAAAACAAAGACATCGCACACACACAAATATAGGCCAATATCCCTGATGAACATAGATGTAAAAATCCTCAACAAAATATTAGCAAACCAGTCCTAGTCGGTTTGGCTCAGTGGATAGAGCGTTGCCCTCTGGACTGAAGGGTCCCAGGTTCAATTCAGGTCAAGGGCAAATGCCTGGGTTGTAGGCTCGATCCCCAGTAAGGGGCAGGCAGGAGGCAGCCAATCGATGATTCTCTCATCATTGATGTTTCTATCTCTCTCTTTCTCTCCCTTCCTCTCTGAAATCAATAAAAATATATTTAAAAAATATATATATTAGCAAACCAAATTCAGCAATATATTAAAAAGATCATACACCATGATCAAGTGGTATTTATTCCTGGGATGCAAGGTTGGTTTATATCTGCAAATCAATTATTGTGATACAGCACATGATAAGCAAAATGCAGGATAAAAACCATATGACCATATCAAAAGATGTAGAAATGCATTTGACAAAATACAGCATACATTTATGATAAAACTCAATAAAGTGGGAATAAAGGGAATATACCTCAACTAAATAAAAACCCATATATGACAAACACACAGCTAACATCATACTCAACAGGGGAAAAGCTAAAAGCATTTTCCTTAAGATCAAGAATAAGACAAGGTGGTCCACTTTCATCACTGCCACTGATCAGGAAACAAACTCCAGTCAGAAACCTGCTCCTAAACCTTCCATTTATACTGGAATGATGGCTTTAATGACAACCACCCACAGACAAATGGAGCTGTGGAATACACACTTAAAAAGTTACATTCGATGTGTATTTAGGAAGAATGCTTTTTAGCACCTGCAGGAGATTTTCTCTGAATTTATTTTTAACATCATTCACTGGGAGCTTCCCATAACATCTGAATAAGAAATTGAGAGAACGAGTAGGTCCGCAGGGGCTGGAGGGGAGAGACTGAAAATATTTTTCCTTTGCAGTACAGAAGTCCTAATAGAAAAAAAGTTTCTTAGATATATTAGTTTTGTGGATATTTCGCAGATCACACTCCTAATCATCCAAGTCATAATATGACCAGAAACTACAAAGTATAGCACTGTTGGAGAAACACAATGCAGGTCTGCTTACATGAATGAATCTATACATTTGAATTCCCCCCCAAAATGGTGTGTTCACAGTGGCTAGCAATCAATATAGGTTGGCTTTATGTTTGTTGGATGTAGTGATGAATAAACGAAAGAACAACGGTTTGTCGTTTTAATTAGAACGTAAGAACTAGTCTGAGTTTCCTCCGAATGAGATGGGGAATATCGGGGAGGTCAGGAGAGGGGTGAGGAAGCCGAGCCGCGCGCCTAGGGCGCGGGAGGGCAGGCAGCTGGCAGCTCACCTTCACTTGCTCGTAGTAGCTCCCAGTGTGTAGCACCTCGACACCTTTAAACTCGGACTGGCAGCTATTCAGTCCTCGTAGCAGGTGGTCCACGACGCTGTTTACAATCCTCGCGGCTTCTGAGATTTCTGCGCGGCGTAGCTTTAACTTCTCCACCACCGCCCCGAGCTTCCAGGGGCCAGGCACAGCCTCCCTCCGGCCCAGACTAGAGGCTGGAACCAGCGGATCCGTTGGCCTGGACGGAGGTCTCCGCTCCCCAGCTGAGCGCGCGGATCCAGGCCTAGGAAGGGGCGACTCCGGGGCTGCAGAAGGCTCTGGCCCCTCGGCCAGAATGGCCTGTCCGTTCAAGATGTCCTCGGCGCTCAGAGGCACCTTCGTGGTGCATGCACCCCCTTTTCCGGGAGATCCAGCCCTAGGAAGGGACGACTGCGGCTCCTGGGCCAGCCCCGCCTGCCCGTCCAAGGCGACCTGGGCGTTCAGAGGAGCCTTCTTGGCGCATGCACTCCCTTTTCGGCGAGGTCCAGCTCCGGGAAGGGGCGGCTCGGGAGCCGCGGCCAGATCCGTGTGCCCGTCGACCGTGTCCTCACTGCTCAGCTGGGCCTTCTCGGTGCGCGCACTACGCGCGCGAACCTGCGGTCTCTCCCGGGAGCCCGGGGTGCTCTTCTTCTGCTGGTTTCCCGACGCTCTAGTGGAGCTGCATTTCTGCTCATTGGGCTGGACAGCTTCGGGGACAACGGGACACTTGATGGGCTTCGTCGACGAGGGCTTGGTGGGGGCGCCCTTCGCACTCTGCGCCGAAATCTTGGAGGTGGCGGCTCCCGCCTTCGAAGCTGTCCGCGTCGCCTTTCTGCTCCGAGGATCCATGGCTGGCGCTCTCTGTTGCTGGAAAATTGGGCTTCGCGAAAAGGCCGCGGTTAGAGGAACCTGCAGTCCCCGCCGGTGACTGGAAATGAAACTTAAAACTTGAAGTCTGGCGGGAAGGCAGCAACGCGGTCAGGGAGCACGCGCAGAAAATATGACCCCACGCGGGAGGGCACCCTGGGAGCCACGCCCCCGAGGGTGGCCCGCGGTCCTCCAGGGATGCTAATGTTCTCCTGCTCCAGTGTAAAGGCTAACCTGAGAGAAGCTGCAAACACCCTCAGCAGTATTGACAGCCCGAAGCATTTGCTGGCAAGCCACCTAAAAGAATTGTGGGAAACTACAAGCTTTCTCATCCATTGAAGTTGACAAACTTCTTCTTTTTTTTTAAATATATTTTATTGATTTTTTACAGAGAGGAAAGGAGAGAGATAGTCAGAAACATCAACCAGCTGCCTCCTACACGCCCCCTACTGGGGATGTGCCCGCAACCCAAGTACATGCCCTTGACTGGAATCTAACCTGGGACCCTTCAGTCCGCAGGCTGACGCTCTATCCACTGAGCCAAACCGGTTTTGGCATGAAGTTGACAAACTTTTTCAATGTAAGTTTAAATAAGGGTACTTTTTAAAATTAATGTGAAATAGTAAATGTTCATTTTTTACAAGACTGAATGAGATTAAGATTACTGTAATTGTAATAAATATTTATTTTTAATTGTTTCTTTTTTGGCTGGGTGCAGTGAACTTTTCTGATGGTGCATGACAAAGTAGGGCTCCATAAGCCCCTCCCCTTCTTCAGGGGGTCTGAGATGGAAACTGTGAAAGTCAGAAGAGTCTAACTGTGTTGGGGATCGATTTGGGGCAAGGACTCCCCAGCAGCTGAGGGTCTCTCTTCCTCTGGTTGGGGCTGGTGGTCCAGGTGGCTCTAACTTCTTGGAGGCCACATGGACCATAAGGTCTGCCACCCTGTTGCTGTAGCCAAATTCAGTGTCAAAGCAGGAAATGAGCTTGACAAAGTGGTCGCTGAGAGCAATGCTAGCCCCAGCATCAAAGATGGAGGAGTAGGTGTCATTGTTAAAGTCCCAGGAGACAACCTGGTCCTCAGTATAACCAGGACGCCCTTGAGGGGCCCCTCTGTTTCACTATATTCTTGATGTCATTGTATTTAGTAACTTTCTCCAGATGGCAGGTCAGATCCACAACTGACACATTGGGGTGGGGACAGAGAAGGCCATGACAGTAAGCTTCCCATTCAGCTCATGAATTACCTTACTCACAGCCTTGGCAGCACCAGTAGAAGCAGGGATGATGTTCTGGGCAGCCCCTCCGCTATCACACCACAGCTTCCCAGAGGGGCCATCCATGGTCTTCTGGGTGGCAGTGATGGCATGGACTGTGGTCATGAGTCCCTCCACGATTCCAAAGTTGTCATGGATGGCCTTGGCTAGGGGGACCAAGCAGTTGATGGTGCAGGAAGCATTGCTGACAATCTTGAGGGCATTGTCACACTTGTCATGGTTCCTTCCCCTTCACAAACATGGCAGCACCCACAGAAGGGACAGAGATGATGACCCTCTTGACTCCACCGTTAAAGTGAGTCCCAGCCTTCTCCAAGGTAGTGAAGATACTAGCAGACATCACAACATATTCAGCACCCAGCATCAACCATTTGGATGTTGGCAGGATCTCACTCCTAGAAAATGGAGATGGATGACAAGCTTACAGTTCTCAGCCTTGACTGTGCCTTTGAACTTACGATAAGTAGAATCATACTGGAACATGTAGACCATGTAGTTGAGGGCAATGAAGGGGTCATTGATGGCAACAGTATCCACTTTGCCAGAGTTAAAAGCAGCCCTGGTGACCAGGCACCAAATACGGCCAAATCCATTCACTCTGACCTTCATCATTGTGTCTCTGGGTTGCGGCAGGCACTGTGCAGGAGGAGAGGCTGTCTGATGAACAGGAGGAGCAGAGAGCCTATCTGACGTTTTAAAAGGACACACAATCTTACAGATATTGTATGCAGTTCTTATTCATGAGTTTTATCCATTGGTTCTTAAAAACCCATAAAAAATTGTACATTTTAAATAATCCATACTGCTTTGGCTGTTCAGCTTCCAGAGTATCTCACTCAATACAGTATCTCAAAAGTACATTTCTAAAGCCAATCCCTTCATATAAATACATATGAGACAGGAACCCCTTGGGTTTAGAAAGCCTTGATTACTTCTTTAAAACCATGCTATTTTCAAGTGTACAGTTCAGTGACATTAAATACTGCTACCATCCATCTCCAGAACTCTTCATCTTGGAAAACTGAAACTCTGTACCCATTAAACAATAACACCCATTGCCCCCTCTCACCAGCCCCTGGCAAATACTCTTCTACTTTGTTTATATGAATTTGACTACTCTAGGTACCTCATGGAAGTGGAATCACACTGTCTTTATGGTTTAATGACTGGTTTATTTCAATTAAGATAATGTCCTCAAGGTTTATCCATGTTGTTGCTTATGTCAGCCTTCCTTTTTAAGGCTGAATAATTTCATTCTATGTATATACTACATTTTATTTATTCATTCATCTGCCAGTGGATTAAATTTGTAAGAGGATTCCCTGAATCCAGTACTTTGATATATCCTTCTCTTTAGTACAAAGAGGTATTCTTACACTCTAGGGCAGTGAGCCCTAATTTGAATTGTAATATGAAAGATGTTTATTCATGAGTTTTACCCATTTGTTTTTCTTTTGTAAAATGGAAGGACTGTTGGGTGGTTAGCCTTGTTTGCAAGCTGACCAATTTTAGGGAAGAATAAATTAGAAGCTGAAATTTGAAAATCCATTTCCTTAAAACTGCAAGTGTATTTGGGTGGTCTTCCAGGATGCCTAGGGGTCTGCCTACTCCATTCTGAAGACCTCTGCTCTATGGTTCTATTTTTCTCCTCCAAGGACTCCAGTTGCTTGTCATGGAATCCAGTAAATAACTCTGCAGATAGCTTAATGCTGATGTCCAGCCATTTCCAAAGTCCTCAGAAGTCCACTGGTGTTTGCTTAACCAAAAACATGCAAGCAACAATCCACCAGACCAGAATTAAATACCTCTGCTGCTGACCTGTCAAAGGAGGAAAACTTGTTCCTTGCTCAATCTTGTTGCAGCAACCAGTGTCCAGATCACAGAGGGAATGACTTTTTAGTTGTCTTTATATGAATCTTGGACTTTAAAAGTAAAATAATACCAGAGATTAATTTTTCCAGTTGATTTTTAGAAAGAGTGGAAGAGAGAGGGAAAGACAGAGAAATACCATTGTGAGGGAAACACATCAATTGGTTGCCTCCCCGACTCGCCCTGACCAGGGTCGGGGATGGGGAGGAGCCTTCAACCAAGATAGTGCCCTCCACTGGAATCGAACCTGGGACCCTCAGGTCCACAGGCCGAAGCTCTATCCACTGAGCCAAACAGGCTAGGGCCCTACTTGATTTACATCTTATCCTTTATGTTTCATGTTTGTCTCAGTAATTCATGTAGTCACTCATGAAATATTTGTCTACTATTCTAGGTTCTTGGAATATATTGATAAATAAACAAAGATCCTTGTCCTCCTGAAGCTTACATTTGGGCTTGGAGAAACAGCCAATAAACATATAATAGAAGATGATAAGCTGAATTGAAAAGGGGGGAAAAAAATAAGGCCCTGGCTGGGTAACTCAGTTGCTTGGAGCATCCTCTCCATACACCAAGGTGGAGGTTCCATCTTCAGTCAGGGCACATTTAAGAAAGTATCAATGAGTGCATAAAGAAACGGAACAATAAATCAAAGTCTCTCACTCCAGAGCCACAGGAAGTCACACAACCTGCACGGACCACAGCACAGGAACACGGCCCAAGAACCACCAGCGCCGGGACCCGGTCTACATTTACTAGTCGAGTCGCGCCAAACCGCCAATCAGCGGCGACGCTGGACGGAGACGTGTTACGCCGTGACATCAGAGCAAGGAGGCTGCGTCCTGAAGATTTACTCTGGTGCCCTTAACGGTTGCGCGTCGCTCGAGTCAGGGTTAGAGTCAAACAGACTCTGCCGTCTCCAACCATGTTTTCTCTCCGAGGCTGCGGTCGCTGGGTCGCGGCCTCCCTTGCCAGACAGCACCTTCCGCCGGCCCGGCTCAGCGGCGACAGCGCTGCGCCCTGGACTCCGCACTACGACGTGGTGGTGGTCGGCGGAGGGCACGCGGGCACGGAGGCAGCCGCCGCGGCCGCGCGGTGCGGCTCCCGAACTCTGCTCCTCACGCACCGGGTGGACACGATCGGTGAGGGGCAGCCGCTGTGGAGCTTTGCGTAGGACGCAAGTTGCGAATAATCAGTCCCCTTCCCCTTCCAGTGCCTGGTGTGGGCAACCTCCCAACCCCAAGGCTAGTGAGAATCCCAGGGTCGGTGGGGTTAGCCCGATTTGTGACTCGCGGAATCAGGCGGGCCGGGTCAGAACTCTGGGTTATGCTATGCTGTCGACCACGGATTATGCTGCTGCCGACCAAAATAGTTGCTTGGAGGATGTGGGGGGCGGTGCCTTGGGAAAGGGGGAAACTAAGAATACTCTACTTGCTGATAGCTTCTGGTTTCATTGCCATTTAACCTTTACTAGGTTGTTGCTTTGGCTAAAGCGTGAATTAACATTACTAGTGATCATTTAGAAATGACCGCTGTGTTTTTTCTCAAAAATTTGTGAAGTCCTTTTGAAGAAGGATGCTACCTTTTGTTGCATTCTATATTTCTGCTGGATGTTTGTTCCCCAGTTTTGTGATTGGTTCCCTCCTGCACCTGCCCGGACCAGGGCCGGGCATAGAGCCTCCCACTGAGGTACATGCTCTTGACCGGAATGGAACCCAGAACCCTTGAGTCCACAGGCCCATGCTCTATCCACGGAGCCAAATCGGCTAGGCCTAGATCACTCTTCTCTCTCTTTTTTAAAGTATATCTTTATTGATTTCAGAGAGGACTGGAGAGGGGAGAGGGAAAGAGAGATAGAAACATCAATGATGAGAAAGAATCATTGATTGGCTGCCTCCTGCACATCCGCTACTGGGTATGTGCCTGGTGACCGCTGAGCCAAACCAGCTAGGGCACTAGATCGCTCGCTCTCTTGCATCATGCTAGATGCTAGCCAAAACAGTATCTTGTAAATTATGCGTGCCTATGTCTTTCCTCCTGAATTTTGCTTAAGAGTGAATATCAATTAAAATATTAGCTGCGTTTTGTAAAAATTGTGAGTAAATCACATATTTATATACTGAAATACGTTTTAAAATTGCCATCTAGATCATAACTGTGGAGAAATATACACTGTTAACTGTGATTCGTTTGGAGAGGAACGATATGATTTCCAAAAAACGTATATTTTGCTTATGGTACAATACTGCTTATAGTACTACCTTTCAACAATAATAACAAAAATCTAATGAGCAAAACCATATTATTGAACTAAAGTGATCATTATTTAGTATATTATGTAGTTCTGTCAGGGATAAAGGGTTTCCTATCAAAACTCATTCATATTCTCAACAAAATATAAGTTTTAAAGTAAATATATTTCAAAGATATTTTAATAATTCTTACAGGTGACCTTCGTGAATAACAGTTCTATTTTAAAATCAAAGTTTTATTTCCTAAGGTAATTTGATATAGTGGAGTATTAGATATTTCTGCGTGACCTCATAAAGATAGCTTTGGTTTAGTAGGTTGAACTTCCATAAGAATATAGAATGCAAGATTTGTCCTGTTATGATTCAATCATACCATTTACCAATAGTGAAGTCAGAGGTGGAAAGAAAGTTTTCTATTTTTACACTAACCTGGAAAATAATGGTTTTTGGCAAACTTACATTTTACCTTTCACCATAAAAGAGACTAGCCTTCTGAGCCTGTTTATTCTATGTTGTATCACCTATGTATTTTATGGAGAATGTTTTCCATTAAGAGGTTGTTAGACTTTCTGAATTTTATTCTAGGCTCTACTATGTATTATCTGGGTGACCTTGGCAAGGGACAATTTATCTAAGCCTCAGTTTCTTTCTCCATGAAATAGAAGTAATAGTATCAACTTCATCAGGTTGCTGTAAAGTTTAAGCCAGAAAATACACTGAGTGGCCAGATTATTATGATCTCTGAACGCATAATAATCTGGCCACTCAGTATGTATATATATATTAGAAGCCTGGCACATAAATTCGTGTATGGTTGGGGTCCGGCCAGCCTGGCCAGGGGGAGGGGACATGGGCAGTTGGCCGGCCTGCCTGCTGGTCAAACTCCTGGTTGAGGGGGCAATTTTAATATTAGCCTTTTATTATATAGGATTATTATATAGGATATACACTGAGTGGCCAGATTATTATGCGTTCAGAGATCATAATAATCTGGCCACTCAGTGTACATGCAATTCACCTGGGATAATAGCTGGCCCATATTAAGTGGTCAGTTGTTAACTGTTGTTTTACCATGAGCTTTTCTACATAGCTGACTTAAATTTTTTAGTAGAGTGAAAAACTTACTGATTTATACATTTCTACTACCACTGCCCACCTCAGGTACTGGTGCCACATTTGGGATGTTAGTAGCCACTATTTAATAGCACAGATGATCACTAGATCTTATTCCAACTCCAAATGATTGGGAATGAATGCTGGCTTCCTGGAGTTCTCTGTTGAGAAAAATTTTGAGGACTAAGCAAAAGAGAGTGGCATGTTCAACTTTTATGCCTATAAGGAGAGAAGCTCCTTATAGGCATACATTTCTTTGAGGAAAGTTTTCAGCAATTTAAAAATATGAGGATTTCTTTGCATTTGACCTTCACAAATGTAAATTTTATAAATAGGTTTGTAATATAGTCACACTAATTTAATAAAGTGCCTAGAAGTTGTCTAGTTTAGGGATATAAGAAAGTAGTGGAGCCAAGCCGGTGTGGCTCAGTGGTTGCCCATCAACCTATGAAACAGGAGGTCAAGGTTCCATTCCCTATCAGGACATATGCCCGGTTGCAGGCTTGATCCCCATTGTGGGACATGCAGGAAGCAGCCGATCAATGATTCTCTCTCATCATTGCTGTTTCTGTCTCTCTCTACCTCTTCCTTCCTCTCTGAAATCAATAAAAATATATTTTTTAAAAAAGAGAGAAAGTAGTGGAATTTCAGTAATTTCTGCTGTTTTAGATGTTCTGCTTTTTCCCCCTTCTGTGTATGAGAAGACTCATTTCTGGGGATCAAAGTTTGAGAAAATGTCAGAAATTAGTGGGATTCAAAAATTTTTGTAAAATTAACTGATATACAATGGATATTAAAAGCTACATCATTATCCCTGGCCCAGTTGCTCAGTATGTTAGAGCATCGTCCCCAATACACCAAGGTTGTGTTTGATCCCTAGTCAGGGCACATACAAGAATCAACCAATGAATGCATAAATAAGTGGAACAACAAATTGATCTCTCTCTCTCTCTCTCTCTCTCTCTTCCTCTGTTTCTCTCGCTCCCTTCCTTCTTCTCTCTCTCTCTAAAATCAATTAAAAAAATAAAGGTAAGTCATTTTGATGAGTAGCAATATCCAGACCTCCAAATAAGACTAGGGAATTTTAAAGAAAATATATAAAATATGGTTTTTACTTTGAGGAAACTTATAATTTAATTATTTCTGCAAAATAAGCAAAAAAGAAAACAGAGATGGCATTTATAGAAGACATAATTGATTATAACAGTGAACCAGTCCCAAGGTACTTCTTTAAAGTATTCTTGATTTGGAAAGGTTTCATGAGGTAAAGATTTCAAAAACCACATTTTAAAGGAAAAGGCAAACTAATGAAATAAAATATGCACCAAGGAAAAGATTGAAAGGATACTACAGGCAAGGGTTTGTCTTCCAGAATGCCTGAATTGTACACTATTGGGACTTTGGAATTTTCTTTTTTGTGTTTGTTTCAAGTCTCTTGTTTTTTTATCACATGAGCTGATTTTAGCCACTTGTACAAACAATTTTCTATTGCACTCACTATTGCAAAGTGCTTATATATTTATTTTGTCTGTTTTCTTTAGGTCAGATGTCCTGTAATCCTTCCTTTGGTGGTATCGGAAAGGGACATTTAATGAGGGAAGTGGATGCTTTGGATGGCCTGTGTTCCCGAATCTGTGACCTGTCTGGTATACATTACAAAGTATTAAACCGACGTAAGGGACCAGCTGTTTGGGGTCTGAGAGCTCAAATTGATAGGAAACTCTATAAACAGAACATGCAGGTGAGAATAAGGCACCAAAATGAGAGATTGTAGTGATCGTTTTACTGTTGTTTCAACTTGCACTCTCTTTTGACAGAAAGAAATCCTAAATACACCACTGCTTACTGTTCAGGAGGGAGCTGTAGAAGATCTTATACTTACAGAACCAGAACCTGATCACACTGGGAAATGCCGTGTCAGTGGTGTTGTTTTGGGTATGTACTAGTTATAGATGATAATAACAGTATCAGACTCCATGTGAGCAATTTATTTTAGAGCAGGGTATGGGGATGTTTTACTTATTCTAGGAAATTGTTGTGTTTTCTCTTCATGAATGAGGAAAACTGTATAAAAAGATCATAATTCTTTCATTTTGGCATTTGTGAAGCTTAGTCAAATTATGGGCTCATCTGTACCATGTATAGGACTTTAGCCTGAATAATTGTCTTTTTTCTCTTGTTTTTTCTGTTGTACTTTTTATTTTTCCTAGTTCTGACCTTAAATCTTTAAAGCTTATATTTATAAGATTATTATATGTTTTATATTTAAAAGGGTTATGTATTAATTTTTTAATCAAAATAGCACATGCACCTAACTTTTATAAAAATCAAGTAGAATTTTAAAATGTGTATATCCCTAACATGGCTCAGTGGATAGAACATCGGCCTGCGGACTGAAAGGTCCCGGTTTCGATTCCAGTCAAGGGCATGTACCTTGGTTGTGGGCACATTCCCAGTAGGAGGTGTGCAGGAGGCAGCTCATTGATGTTTCTCTCTCATCCATGTTTCTAACTTTCTATCCCTCTCCTTTCCTCTCTGTAAAAAAGTAATAAAATATATTTAAGAAAAAGAATGTACTTTAAAAAAAGTATATAGATACATGTTTATTTTCTGTATCCCCTCTATAAACCTAATAGTTCAGTTTTTTTAATTGTCACTTCTGATCTATATTTAACATATTTCTCAACAATAAACTTATATTTTTACCCCTTAAATTGTCAGTCTTAGACATTATCTATTAACTTTTTTATGGTAATTCTCTTTACTTTTTTATTTTTTAATATATTTTTATTCATTTCAGAGAGGAAGAGAGAGATAGAAACATCAATGATGAGAAAGAATCATTGACCAGCTGCCTCCTGCATGCCCCACACTGGGGATCGAGTCCACAACCCGGGTATGTGCCCTTGACCGGAATCAAACCCCCGGGACCCTTTAGTCCGCAGGCCGACACTATCCACTGAGCCAAATTGGCTAGGGATATGGAAGCTCTCTTTAATCCCCTACTTTCCTTCCCTTTATCCTTCCAGTAAATTATACCATAAATTTTGGTTGATAATATTTATATTATTATGATTATTTGAATATTGTTCACTACAGATTCAAGTAGTGTATTATGTTTGTTTTCTTTTATATACCTCTTTGTTTTGCCTTGGGTTAATAATTGCTTTATTTTTTATTTACTTATTTTACCTGTGTACCTGTTCAATTTTTTCATCAGAAAAAAACTCAGTGCTCAAATAATTTATCAATTCTGTTGTTTTCTTCAATGCTTCCCTTCCAGAAATATCAACTTCCACAGTGCCCCACAATTTTTTAAAAATATTTTTTATTGATTTCAGAGAGGAAGGGAGAAGAGAGAGATAGAAATATCAATGATGAGAGGGAATCATTGATCGGCTGCCTCCTACACGTTGGACCGAGCCCGCAACCCAGGCATGTGTCCTTGACCAGAATCGAACCCTGAACCATTCCATCTGCAGGCTGACGCTCTATCCACTGAGCCAAACCGGCTAGGGCAATCCCCCACAATTTATTGCTATAATCAGGACAGTTGCTCTCTAGGCCCTCTGTACAGATGTCACTTTTTATTGTTGTTAATCCTCACCCAAGGATGTTTTTTTTCTCCCATTTGCTAGGTCATTTATCACTTTTCCAACCACTTTCTGTCTTCTAAAAATATTTTGAAATGTCTCATCTTTTGATAAGTCTCTCCCATTCATTGTCCTTGTGGTTTTATACCCTTTTTGCCCCTTTATTTCATTTTCTTGAAGTTTCAGGAAGAAGAAGGAATTATATGAGGTAGTCTATCAAATTTACTGGTAACCAGAAGTCTTAATTAATTTTTAAAATCAATTGATTTAATCTTTTTCAGTGCTGGTATAATTTTAGGAACATGTGAATAGATGATAGTACATTACGTTCTCCCTCCCAACTTTCTTGGATTCTAGAGATTGATAACATGTAGCCTTCTTACTCATTTGAAATTATTTTTAAGTTTCTAAAGAGAAAGTTTTTCTGCAGTTCTAATGTAAAGTAGTCTCATTTCAATTTGATCCATAGTAACAATTAGAACATGATTTTTACTGTCTTTCCTATCCTTTAGTGGATGGAAGCAAAGTATATGCAGACAGCGTGATTCTGACTGCTGGGACATTTCTGAGAGGCATGATTGTAATTGGATTGGAGATGCATCCGGCCGGACGTTTAGGAGACCAGCCTTCCATTGGGTTGGCTCAGACTCTAGAGAAGTTGGGGTTTGTGGTGGGAAGATTGAAGACTGGGACTCCACCCCGAATTGCCAAAGAGTCCATTAATTTCAGCATTCTAAACAAGCAAACACCAGATAATCCATCCATACCATTCAGCTTTATCAATGAAACAGTGTGGATTAAGGTAAGATAATTATAAAAATCTGGCTTTATAGCTAAATATTGGCCATTCACAGAAGGATACAGTAGGTCCTCGGGTTACATCGGAGATCACTTCCTACAGTTTCTATGGTTCCTACTGTGCGATGTAACACAATTTTCGCCGTAAGTCAGAACCCACCTATATAAGCACCTATGTCACTCACATGGAGCACATACACACCAGTAATGAAGTGAAACAGTAAAAAAAAAATTTAAAAGAAAGATAACAATTCCTGATCTTTACTTGTGGTAAATAAATAATAACATAAAGCACATATGTACATACATTGAAATGATGGAACTTTTTTTTTTAATAAATGAGAGATGACGACGTAACCACAAAATGACATACATCAAGTCTGACGTAACTCGAGGACTGTCTGTATAGCCTAACACACCCTTCCTCCCTGCTTCCCTTTCTCTTTCTTTCTTTCTTTTGAGATCTCTCTCTCTCTCTCTCTCTCTTTCAGTAGTAATGCACTTTACATCACTATTACTTAGTGCAAAAAAAAAAGGATCTTTAAAAGGATTAGTTAATTTGGCTGATTGGGTCATTTCCCCATATGTTCTTAAGTTTCATTACTTCAATAACTTTGCCTATTGAAACTTTTTGAAACAATCTCATACCTACAGAAAAGTTGCAAGGCAACTAGAACAATCTCCTATAAACCATTGAAATTCATCCATTGTTAATAATTTACCATATTTCTCTTTCTAGATACATATCTATATGTCTATATGTAGATATATACACATATATATAGTATAAAATAGTAGATTACGCATTCATACTTTTTTGTTGTTGCTGCTCTCCCTCCCCCCAACACACGCTCGGGCACATGCACCACGCACACTCAGAGCCTTCTATTGCTCCACTATCCTGTTGACATCCTGTATCAGAATTGTGTGTTGGGCACAGTCCAGGAATCTGCATTGATACATCATGATCGCACAGAGGGTCCAGAGTTTACATCTGCATTCACTCTTGGTGGGTGTTGTACAGTTTATGGATTTTGACAAATGTATCTATCTCACCAGTACACGTTCATTCTGACGCTTCTTTTTTGTCTGATACATTTGAGAGCAAATTGCAAAGATCATGACCCTTTACCCCTAAATATTTCAGTCTGTATCTCAACTAAACACAAAAACATCCTCTTATAGAACCTCAATTCAGTGATAAAATTTGGGGAATTTAACATTGATTCAATAGTGTTATCCTATATAATAAAAGGCTAATATGCAAATTATCCCCTCCACCTGGAGTTTGACCAGGAGATCAACTGGGAGTTCGACCAGGGGCTGGGACCAGCCAGCCAACCGCCTGCGGCCCCTCTCCCTGGCCAGCTGGCTAGCCTGATCGCCCTTACCGGGGCAGGCTGGCCAGACCCCACCTGTGTACGAATTCGTGTACCAGGCCTCTAGTCTAATATAATGTCCATAGTCAGATTTGACTGATTATCCCAATATTGTCCTTTAATAGCAACCATTTTTTTCCCAATCTAGGATCATATATTATATTTAATCATCATTTCTCTTTTTTTTTTTTTTTAATTTCTTTTATGATTTCAGAGAGGAAGGGAGAGGGAGAGAGAGAGAAACATCAATGATGAGAGAGAATCATTGATTGGCTGCTCCTGAATGCCCCCCACTGGGGATCAAGCCCACAACCTGGGCATGTGCCCTTGGCCAGAATTGAACCTGAGACCCTTCAGTTTGCAGGTTGATGCTCTATCCACTGAGCCAAACTGGCTAGGGCCATCATTTCTCTTTCATCTGAAATAATTCTTCAGTCTTGCACAATACTGACATTTTTTAAGAGTACAGGTTACTTTTGCCTTGTCTTTTGAATATTAAAAAAAATAGTATATTGTGTTTTTAGAATTGAGGACTAATAATAATGGTCCTAGTTTCTTGTGTTATCCTAATGAGTGGCTTCAAATATTGTTGTTGTTGTTTTTTCCTTTTTGAAAACTCACTTTTATATTTTTGCTTTGGGAAAATATAAATTGTGATAATACTTTCTTGGTATGTGTATTTTAAAACTTTTATTATAAAATTTAAGTTTATAGAGAATAGAAGAAATAGTATAATGAATCTGTGTGTCCATCACCCAGCTTCAGCAAATAACTTTTTTTGGCATTCTTGTTTTATCTTCCCTTAACACTTTCTTCTTGCTGATTTTAAGCAACAATCTCAAATATCTCATCATTTCACTTATACTTTGTTATATGTCTTTAACAGATAAAAACGTTATAAAAATTAACCATAATACCATTATCACATCCAGCAAAACATCATTTCTTAACATCATCCAATATTGTGTGTGTGCAGTCTATTTGAATAAGAAGCAAACTAGTAGAGAGGCAAAAATGTTATAACTAATTCATGTGTTTTAGCCAGAAGATCAGCTGCTATGTTACTTGACTCACACCAACCCTAGAGTGGATGAGATTATCCTTGAGAACCTGCATCTTAATAGTCACATTAAGGAAACTACAAAAGGACCCCGGTAAGGAAAAAGTGCCACTGCTCAATTACTTTAAGAAATGATGCCAGCCTCTTTCATTTGTATCATTAAATTTTTTTATTTCAATGTCCTTTTCTAGATACTGTCCTTCCATTGAATCAAAGGTTTTGCGTTTTCCAAACCGTATACATCAGGTTTGGTTGGAACCTGAAGGAATAGATTCTGACCTCATCTACCCCCAAGGGTTATCTGTGACGCTACCAGCTGAATTACAAGAGAAAATGATCACATGCATCAGAGGCTTGGAGAAAGCTAAAATGATCCATCCAGGTAAAGAGAATCACAACCACCCTTCAGTAGGAGCTCAGCATCGTCTTAGCAGATAGTGAGGAGGTCATAACTGCAGCAAGGGGTGCTTAGAGCCTCAGAATACAAAGCCCAACAACTTGGCATTTAAAATAGTCTTCATTTTTTTTTCTTTTATTGTTTAAAGTATTACAAATAGTAATATTTTATATCTCCTTTTTTCCCCATTGACCTCCACCCGGCCTCCCCTACCCTTCGGCACATGCCCTCCCCTGTCCCCCTCAGTGTCTGTGTCCATTTTTGAAGAGCATTTAATGATAATCTTTGCATCTGTACCTTGAGGCAAGTCCAGCTCTGTTTTTACTTACTTTGTACCATTTATTCTTTGGTTAGGCTATGGTGTTCAGTATGATTACTTAGACCCCCGTCAGATCACTCCTTCTCTCGAGACTCATTTGGTACAACGGCTCTTCTTCGCTGGACAGATAAATGGCACTACTGGTTATGAGGAAGCTGCAGCTCAAGTAAGAGTTTGTTCAAATGTTAATGTAAACAGAAAGGGACTATTTAACTGGTGTTCTTCCTTTTAATGTCTGTTATGATAATTATATAGATCTTAGATACAACGCATAACAGAACACATTTCTGTTTCAGGTTATGTGGAGATGGTTATTGTATACAGTAGGATTTTTAAAAAACACTTGTGGCTTTATTACTCTTTTAAAATAACTTTACTGAAAATGATCATATATTATTCTTATTAAGTGGGAAGTTTTATTCTTTTTACTTATAAGTGGGAAAAGGCTAGACAAGTTTTTAGGCATGTACTGAATGAATCATAGCCTTGTAAAGTGGTACGTTACCCATATTCTGTTTCTGAGTAAGGTTCAGATTTTCTACCTCTAGTCTATCCATTCTGGGCAGTGCCTGCTTTCTTACTGCCCCATGCTATTTTTTCCTAGGTAGTGTCTGAACAGGACAGCTCTTTATTCAGTTCACAATGGCCTTTTAAACATTACAGTCCTCTTGTAGGGTGTGATAGCTGGAATCAATGCAAGTCTTCGGGTCAGACGCAAGCCTCCTTTTGTCGTTAGCCGAACAGAAGGCTACATAGGAGTCCTGATTGATGACCTCACCACACAGGGCACCAACGAACCATACCGAATGTTTACTAGCCGAGCAGAGTTCCGTTTGTCACTGCGCCCTGATAATGCTGACAGCCGCCTCACATTCCGAGGTAACTCTTCACTGAGTCTGCCAACCAGGTGTTTTGTTTTGTTTTGTTTTGTTTTTAATATATTTTATTGATTTTTTACAGAGAGGAAGGGAGAGAGATAGAGAGTTAGAAACATCAATGAGAGAGCAACACCAAT
Organism: Corynorhinus townsendii; assembly: GCA_026230045.1. Taxonomy (NCBI): domain Eukaryota; kingdom Metazoa; phylum Chordata; class Mammalia; order Chiroptera; family Vespertilionidae; genus Corynorhinus; species Corynorhinus townsendii. The sequence continues at coordinate 66,097,529 of JAPDVU010000004.1, read as the reverse complement.
CAGCTGCCGCCTGCACACCTCCCACTGGGGATGTGCCCACAACCAAGGCACATGCCCCTGACCGGAATCGAACCCAGTACCCTTCAATCCACAGGCCGACGCTCTATCCACTGAGCCAAACTGGTTAGGGCTGCCAACCAGGTTTACTCTTCTCTCAGACCTCTCTCATTATGTTCTCTCCTGCCTTCTTCTAGGGTATAAGGAAGCTGGCTGTGTGTCCCAACAAAGATATGAAAGAGCTTCTTGGATGAAATCTTCTTTAGAAGAAGGCATTTCTATGTTAAAATCCATTGAGTTTTCAAGTTCTAAATGGAAAAAGTTAATCCCAGAGGCTTCTATAAGTATGGGTAAAGTTGTATCTCTCAGGTATGTATTTTTAATATCAATTATAGAACTTACAAATTACAGAATTTACAGAAAAATGAGATCATTTCAGAGAGACATTAAAGACTCCCTACTGATTTTTTAAAAATTTATATTTATTGTTGAAAGTATTACAGATGTCCCCTTTTTGTCCCCTCCTCCTTCCTCTTGCCCCCTCCCCAGGCCTTCATCATGAGTTATGTATATATGCATATATGTTCTTTGGTTCATCTCTTCCTCCCCGCTCCTATTCCCTCTGAGAATTGTCAATCTGTTGCATGCTTCCATGTCTCTGGATCTGTTTTGTTTTTCACTTTATTTTGTTCATGAGATTCCACTTATAAGTGAGATTAAGGTCCCTCCATGTTGTCTCAAAGGGTAAGAGATCCTTCTTCTTTACAGCTGCATAGTATTCCATTGTGTAAATGTGCCACAGCTTTCTTATCCACTCATCTCCTGTTGGACACTTGGGCTATTTTCTAGACCTTAGCTATTGTAAATAATTCTTCCATGAACATAGGAGTGTATATATTCTTTCTGAATGGTGTTTTGGGATTCTTAGGATATAGTCCCAGACGTGGGATCACTGGATTAAATGGCAGATCCATTTTTAGTTTTTTGAGGAACCTCTATACTGATTTCCACAGTGGCTGCAGCAGTCTTCCACAACCTTACCAGCACTTGTTGTTTGTTGATTTATTGATTAGTAGCCATTCTGGCAGGTATGAAGTGATAGCTCATTGTCACTTTAATTTGCCTCTCCCTGATGATTAGTGACTTTGAGCATTTTTTCATGTGTCTGTTAGCCATCTGTATGTCCTCTTTGGAGAAATGTCTATTCAGGTCCTTTGTCCATTTTTTAATTGGATTGTTTGTCTTCCTGGTGTTGAGGTGTATGGGTTCTTTGTATATTTTGGAAATTAAACCCTTATAAGATGTATCATTGGGAGTATGTTTTCCCATACAGTGGGCTCCCTTTTCATTTTGTTGATGGCTTCTTTTGTTAAACAGAAGCTTTTTAGTTTGATGTAGTCCCATTTGTTAATTTTTTCCTTTGTTTCCCTTGCCCTAGGCCAGTGGTCAACAAACTGCGGCTCGCGAGCCACATGCGGCTCGCCAGCCGCGGTTTGCTGCTCTGTTGACTAATGAGTTTGCCGACCACTGGAATAGGGGCTTAATCACAAGGAACAACAGCCTGTAATTATTGGAATCGAGAGTCTAGGTCAGTAGTTGGCAAACTCATTAGTCAACAGAGCGGCAAACCGCGGCTGGCGAGCCGCATGTGGCTGGCGAGCCGCCGTTTGCCAACCACTGCCCTAGGCAATGTATCAATGAAAATGAGATTTTACTGCCTATGTTTTCTTCTAGGATTTTTATGGTTTCATGTCTTAGATTTATGTCTTTTATCCATTCTGAGTTTATTCTTGTGTTATGGTGTAAGTTGGTGGTCTAGTTTGTTTGTTTTGTTTTTTATGTACCTGTTCAATTTTCCTAGCACCATTTATTGAAGAGACTGTCTTTATTCCATGGTATGCTTTTACCTTCTTTGTCAAATATTAATTGGCCATATTGTCATGGGTCAATTTCTAGGATCTCTATTCTGTTCCATTGGTCTATATACCTGTTCTTGTGCCAGCACTAGGCTCTTTTGATTATAGTGGCTTTGTAGTATATTTTGATATCTGGTATTGTGATCCCTCCAACTTTATTCTTTCTCAAGATTGCTGTGGCTATTCAGGGTCTTTTTTTGGTTCATTATAAGTTTTTGGAATATTTGTTCTCGATCTGTGAAATATGCCATTGACATTTTAATCGGGATTGCATTGAATCTGTAGATTGCTCTGGGTAATATGGACATTGTAATGATGTTAATTCTTACAGTCTATGAACATGGTATATGCTTCTACTTTTTTGGGTCTTCCTCTATTTCCTTTTTCATTGTCCTAAATTGTTCTGAGTATAGGTTTTTTACCTCCTTGATTAAGTTTATTCCCAAGTATGCTATCTTTTTGTTGTTTCAGTGGTAAATGGGATTTTTTTTTTAGTTTCTCTTTCTGGGGGTTCATTATTGGTGTGTAAAAATGCTACCGATTTCCGGATGTTAATTTTGTATCCTGCTACTTTGCCAAATTGGTTTATTAAATCTGACAGTTTTTTGGTGAAGTCTTTAAGGTTTTCTATGTGCGATATCATGTCATCTGTGAATAATGAGTTTTACTTTCTCCTTTCCAATTTGGATGCCTTTTATTTCTCTTGTCTGATCACTGTGGCAAGAAATTCTAGTACTATGTTGAATAGGAGTGATAGAAGCAGACATCCTTGTCTTGTTCCTCATCTTAAGGGAAATGCTTTTAGTTTTTGCCCATTGAGTATGATGTTGGCTGTCAGGCATATTTTTAATTATAGTAACAGTAATTATTTTTTTAAAATATATTTTTATTGATTTGAGAGGAAGGAAGAGGGAGAGAGAGATAGAAATATCAATGATGAGAGAGAATCATTGATTGGTTGCCTCCTGCATGCCCCCCACTGGGGATCGAGCCCGCAACACAGGCATGTGCCCTTGACCGGAATTGCACCTGGGACCCTTCAGTCCACAGGCCGATGCTCTATCCACCGAGCCAAACCGACCAGAGCGTAACAGTAATTATTAAATAACCTGCATAGTAGTCACCCAAATCAAAGACATTCACAGGAATGACAGCCTGATTCACAAATAAGGTTGATGGATATATTTGTTTACCAGCTAAGTGGCACTGACAGATAGTAGTATAAAGATAGTTCATAATTGTAATTTACTCAATTTTAAGGCTGTTAGTTTAAATTTAGGAGGTTACACATTATTTCAAACTTTGCACAAGGAATTTATGACATTATGCTTTGTTTTGATCAAATATCACACTATTTCAAATTTATATAATTAGAAGTTGCATTAAATGTGACTAATATGTTTTGTTTGAGGTCATAGTGAAAGCAGGGGAGCGATTGTTTTCAACTCAGTTTAAAATGCTAATTGATGATAAGAAGATGTAAAAGGAGGCTACAGTTTTATTTTTATCCAACAAATCCTATGATTAAGGTGATTTTTTAAAAAATAATTTGGCCAAATGCTTTCCTTTTCAATTTGGTTCTTTCCCTTAAGGAGGAAACAGGGTCCCAGTGCCCCATATTTGATTTCAGCAGAATATTTATAGCCTAGCATTCAGCATCTCTAAATGAATTTACTTCTTTTTAACTTACTGTTTTTTATATAAAAAAATTTTATATTTTGATTACGTTGACATTTAATATCCTAAATGAACTCGCTTTATCAATGCCTCAGTAAATAAAACTAAAAAGATAGAAAGTTGGTCAAAATACGTTGATTGCTTTTACTGCATACTTGCCAGGCTCTGTGCTGAGCACTGACAAGTTGAACCAGACTTTGAGCAGGCTTTTTTTCTTTTAATTGATGAGAGAAAGGAAAAGAGAGAGAGAGAGAGAGAGAGATCAAAGATGAGAGAAATCATTGATCAACTGCTTCCCCCACGCTCCTGAGCCTGCAAACCAGGCATGTGCTCTGACCAGGAATCAAACCTTCTGGTTCATAGGTTGATGCTCAACCACTGCGCCACACCAGCTGGGTTGAGCAGGCATTTTAACCAGAGAGATACACAAATGCATGTGCACATTCATTTCCTGTCAGGATTATACAGAAACCTATTGATGAGTTAGGCCAGTGGTCGGCAAACTCATTAGTCAACAGAGCCGCAGTTTGCCGACCACTAAGTTAGGCAGCTCAGAAGTTCTCTTATCTTCTATTGAAGTGTGCCAGACCTCTGCACTCTAAGGCTTACGTTTGACTCAAAGCATGTCTTTAAGTCTGGACCTGTGAACCAAGCCTTGTAAACAAAGGGTTGTTGTTCTTTTTTTAATAAGTTAGATGGTCAAGGCTTTTTCTTCGAGGTCACAACCCTACTTGATTCCAAAGTAACTCTTTTTTTGGGTTAGTCATTAGGAAGTGCATTCCATTATCTTATATATATTTATATATATAAAAGCGTAAGTGACTATTATGACCAGCCCGTAGCTATGACATGCACTGACCAAGGGGCAGACACTCAACACAGTGCGCTCCCACAGCCAACCTCCTGCGGCCGGCCAACCTCCCACGGTCTCTTCCCCCTGGCTGGCCGGCCCCAGTGGGCCCAGATCAGGACTGGGCAAGATGGCCCCAATTGGCCCTGATTGCCAGCCAGGCTGAGGGACCCCACCCGTGCACAAATTCGTGCACCAGGCCTCTAGTGTTCTATAATTTCTGAAATTGATAACCATTACCCTTTTGGAGCATCTGGTTCTATAGCTTCAGTGTAGCTTATCTGCTGAGGCCTCTGTAATTAGTTGTCCAGTCCCCTGTGGAGTGAGAATTTCTGGACTTTCCTAGAGCAGGCTTCCTGAGGGATAGATGAGTCAGACATCTGCAAAAGGTGGTAATAGAATGTACTATAAAGGTTGGTAGGAAGCCTGGGAGTACTTGGGACCCCTGGATGGACAGATCTGACTTTCTGTTAATTTGATAATGACTTGTTTTAATTGGTTTTGGGTGGGCAGCATTTATTAAAAAGACAGCCAACAAAAGGAGGGAAAGATCAAAGTTAGTAAATAAAATGAATTGCGGCAGTAAATATAGGGAAACTACAGATCAGTGGGGCCTTGTGGAAACCACACAAAATGAGAGGGAAACTAGAATATTCTGCATTCTTGGAGCAAGCAGGAGACTTCCTTCAGCTGGATCCAAGCATGCAAAAGGATGACTCTCTTACAGAACATGGGCTTACATGGCTATGGCTTAGATGTAAATTCTTAGGGAATTCAATCAACCGCTTCTTATCAAAAGATATTCTGTCCTTACGAGAAAGGACAAATGGATTATAGCAATGCAAACTTTACCAACAACTCATTTCTCATGATAAGAGAAGGGAGTTGGGAGAATCACACACATCTTACTGAGGTTCTGTGTTGCAGATGCTGCTGCATTTGTTCACTGTCCTTGGAAAAAATTAATGTCTTGATATTATTTATTCTGAGATTATTATTTCCAAGGAATCCTGTTCTTAATCTGTTTTATGTTGTATGGACCCCTATGTTAATGAAATTTTTGTGTATTTGCAGAGCTCTAGATGTTCTGAAGTATGAGGAAGTTGACCTGGAGTTATTGGCAAAGGCTGTTCCAGAACCCTTAAAGAAGTATACTCAATGTAGAGAGCTAGCTGAAAGACTGAAAATAGAAGGTACAAAATACTTCTTTTACTTAAGATGCCTATATATGTTATCTCTTTGCCATTTGTATAAATTATGAATGGACAGCAGAGCTCTATTTTAAGAGGAGCCATTATTATCATAGGACCAGCATAGTGTTAGGCTCTGTGCTACTCAAAGTGGAGTTCCCAGGTTAGGAGCATTGCAACACGTGGGAGCTCGTTAGGAATGCAGAATATCAGGCTCCACTGCAGACCCACTGAGTGAACATCTGCATTTTACAAGATCCCTATGTGATTACTGTGCACATTTCAAATTTAGGAACTACTACTGTAAATCTCTCCCTTAAAGAAAAAAGCAACAACTTTTTTTTTCTTGAACTTCCTTTTTACAGTTTCCTCATATAATATTCTAATAATGAGAAAAATATTACTATGTTTGGCTTTGACAGTATACTGGAACATTTTACCATTAACAGCTACTTATTTTGTATCAGGCAAAGAAATCCATACTCTTGGGTCCTACTCTGGGTCAGTATATTGACCCTCAAAGCTACAGAAGACTTTTAAAAAGTTTTTCATTATGAAAAATTTCAAACATAAAAATACTGAGAATAAGATCAGCTTCTGTATTTTGATAGAGGAAGTGTTTTCCTGGGGTGGAAAATTATGTGGGCAAAAAGGCAAGGAACAATGAAATGGGGAGAACAGTAGGAAAAGTTGGATGATGATGCGCTGTTCAAACAGGAAAGGACTTTAAAGCTCCTTGGGCCCAGCGAATGTGGTAAGAATGCTCCATTCTTTCTAGCAGTGGCATCTTCTATCAGTTCCAGAGAGGCCTATCATATTGCTATGCTTTGGCTGCTTTCATAGGATGACCCTGCTTTCATAGGAAGTGCTGCCTGCCATCCCACCATGCAAGTTAACAAAAGCCTAGCAACAAAAGAAAACCCATTTAAACTCTAGAATCATTCTTTCAAATAACCAGACACTAGTATTGTACTAATGTATAAGAAGTAATGTTGACCTTTTATTTCAATATCATGATTTCTGTTTTAAGTAAAAATTACTTTATTGAATGTTTAGGCTCTTAGCATTGGAAAACGGTGATTAAATTCTACATTTTAAACTTGATTTGCAACTTAATTTGTCCAATAAATCACCAGGTTCAGGTTAGAATAATCCAGAATAATTATCTTTAACTTGTTTGTAAATAAAGACTAATTCGTATCCATGGCCTAAAAGAAACCACACTAGGTTAAAACATAACATATATCAGTGGTTTTCTAGTTACTTCACAGTTTCTCCACTAGAGGATCTTTAAGTTTCTTAAAGGCAGAAATCAATTTCAGATTCTTTATATTATCTCTGATGTTTTTGCTATATACATATTTGAAAGATATATGTTTTCTCATTTATATCCAATTACCCCTTGTCTACTCATGAGTCACAAAGTTGTATTACAATTTGTTGTACTAAATTGTTATTTTGCCATATTGTAGTAAGCCCTTTATGTGCATTATTTCATTTGATACTTGCAGATATCCTGTGAAGAATAGGTATTAGCATTATTACCTTAGTTTTACAGATAAATGGTAACTTGCCTTAAGAACACACAACTGGTGAGTGGCAGAGCTGGGATTGAATCTAGCTTGTCTAAGGCTTGTGCACTTCACAACCACCCTTTGACCATCAGAAGTCATCTAAGTTAGCCTTTAAATTTTCTAGATAAACAAACGGAGGGCCAGAGTGATTATGACATGCCCATAGTTAGAGGGTAATTCATTGGCAGAGCCAGGCTCAGAGCTGAGATTTTCTGGCTGCCAGACAAGTGATGGAAGCAGGTGCTACCAAAATCTTCAGGGAAGACTTATTTCTTGAACAGGATGGAGTGACTACCTCAGGTTAGGTTTTAAAATACATTTTGAATTTATGTTTCTAAGAACAAAATGCTTTAATTATAAAATAATGGCTGAATTATCTTTTTAACTTTATGTCTGAATAAAACCTTAGTTAAATTATGTTATCATTTGAGAAGCTTTAAATTAAAAAAAAATACAGCTTTATATGTTCATAATTCAGAACCATTTTCTTGAAGAAACATCTGTTCTTTAGGACTTAAAATTCAAACCCACAGCCTTTTGAGGGATGTTCCACCAAAATTTGCAGTGAGAACACAATTTCTCTGAATTTTCCAAAGTTTTGAAATGAAAGGGCATTCAGTAAACTACCAGACAGAATGTTGTAGTAATATGTAAGATACTCCCTCTCTTTTAGCTTCAATTTCCTCATCTGGGAAAGGGAACATGTACTCCACCTGTCTCATGGTGTTGAATGAGATAATGCAGCAAAAGCTCTTTATAAATTACAAAAAGTTATAAAAATGTAACTTGTTAATGTAATCTATCATGACATTATTTTGTTCACCAGCCACTTATGAAACAGTATTGTTCTATCAACAACAAGAAATAAAGGACATTCAGCGAGATGAAGCTCTCCACCTGCCAAAAGACCTAGATTATTTGACTCTCAGGGATGTGTCTTTGTCCCATGAAGTTCGAGAGAAGCTACATTTCAGTCGCCCACAGACGGTAAGAAAACAGGTACTGGATAGGAATAGGTTAAAAATTAAGAGCCAGTGCTTTCCTTTCTTTTTTTTAAATATATTTTATTGATTTTTTTACAGAGAGGAAGGGAGAGGGATAGAGAGTTAGAAACATCGATGAGAGAGAAACATCGATCAGCTGCCTCCTGCACACTCCCCACTGGGTATGTGCCCACAACCAAGGTACATGCCCTTGACTGGAATCGAACCTGGGACCCTTGAGTCCGCAGGCCAACACTCTATCCATTGAGCCAAACCCACTGAGGCAGAGCCAGTGCTTTCTTTTTTAAACCTGGAATTACCATCGTCACATAACTAATGGTTTATTTCATCATAAAAAACGTAACTTCTTATTTTCAGTATCTCTTTCTATGACAGATGTCAATACATTTTTATGAAGAAAAAGCTTAGTCTAAATAACACAAGTCAAGAATTTGGTTGATTATAATTTGGTGATTTTCAAATCACTTCTCGGATCCCTCTCTAGGGGCTCCATAGTGTGGCCTTGGGAGCAACTAGGAGAAAGGGGAGCCAAAGAAGTTTCCTGCCCCATGCTTTATAAAGCCCAAGTGTGTGTGTGTGTGTGTGTGTGTGTGTGCAGCCACATACATGTACACCCACTCACACACATCTGTAAATGTCTATTAAAAACCTTCATTGTGTATAGTATTGAACTTCTAATAAATAGCTAAAGACTGATAGGCTGTATTTATTGATTCTAAGACATACATTTTAACATCTCTGAAAAGCTAAGTTGTACCTTAAAAATTGGTGGTGTCTCATAGTTTAATGACAGTGGTTTTTTTGTTGTTTTTATTAGTGGTTCATAACAAAAAAGGAGCATTTAACAAAAATATTTTTTTAATGATTTTTAAAGGAAGGAGTGATTTCATAAATATGGCATGGTGTTCCTAGCAATAGTCATGGAAACCAGGGAAACAAGCCTTAAATTTTATACCTCTATATATACTATTCGTTTTGGGGTTATATTTTTATGGGTAGTCATAGGCTGCACTGCCCAGGATTTTGGCTACTAGCCAAGTAGACCATTTACATTAATTAAAATTTTTAAGAATTAAAATTCAACTCTTCACCCATATTATCCACATTTCAGATGCTCAGTGGTTACATATGGCTAGTGGCTACCATCTTGGATGTACATTGTTTCAGTGCAATACAGAAAATTTCCATTATCACAGAAAATTCAATTGGATAGCACTGGTCATCAAGCTCACAATCCCTTACCCAAGTTCTAAAATACAAAAAGCTCTGATAAATGTTTGTTGCAGACTCATTTGGTGGCAAAACTGACCTGAACTGGCCTGAGGCTAGTCTTTACATCACTTAGAGTTAATATTCATATATTTCATTGTAAAAATACAACACAGAAATATTGAGATTAATTATAGGGTGCTGCCCAACACACTGCTAGGGATGTTACATTAGTTTAATGAAAAGAAAAAGTAGGTATTCCAACATCTGTTAGTTATGTGATCTTGGACAAGTCATTTTAATTTCGCTAAGCCTCATTTTTCCCATTTAAAAAAAAAAGGAAGAGAATAATAATCACATTTCCTTTACCTATGTTATAGAGTTATTTTGAAAATATTAAGATAATAGTTTTGAAAATATTTTATAAATTGTAATATATAAATTGTTACTGTTACTGGAAGAAAAATTTTATTTGACATAGCTCACTTTATGTTTTTCTTGTGGTTTCAATTCATAGATTGGGGCTGCAAGTCGGATACCTGGAGTGACACCTGCTGCCATCGTTAATCTGCTCAGATTTGTGAAGACCATTCAGCAAAGACAGGCAGCTATGAATGAGTTGCCCAAAACTGATCAATGCTTATGTGATACAGACAGCCTTGAAGAAAGACAGTTATAGCTTTCTGTTCATTAAAGACTTATAATCAATGTAAGAGTATAGATAGGAGATAAGAAGTATTTCTACTTAACACCTATTAGAAAACCTTATTAATTATTATGGCTTTGTCATTAATGTATGAAGAAGACAGATATTATCATTGTGCTTTTTTTGTACATTTGAAAAAATAGTTACAAACTCTTAATTTATACTCTCTCTCTCAAGTGCTCTAATGCAGTGAGCCTATTAATATAACTTTGTGCAAAGCCCATTAAAGAGAGATATAATGGCCTAGCTGGTGTGGCTTAGTTGGTTGGGTGATGTCCCGTGTACTGAAAGGTTGATGATTCAATTCCCAGTCAGAGCACACACCCAGGTTGCACAGCCGCTTGGTATTTTGCTCTCACATTGATGCTCTGCTCTCTCTCCCTCTCCCTTCTTCTCTCTCTAAATATCAATTTAAAAAATCTTTTTTAAAATGAGAGAGAGAGAGAGTGGACCTAAAACTAAAGCTGAAAAAAAAAAATCTTAGCTTGCAGATTTGCCTACTCATAAGGATTTTATCCATTAAATGTACCAAATTAAAACTCTTATTTTTCAACTTGTTCTGAAAATTAGCAGTCTTCTATTTGGTTATGCTAGGTTAGGAGGCAACTTCAGAACCCTCAAATTCTTAGGGCTAAAAATTTTAAACTGCACAAAATTATCAAGAATCATTCAACTAATTTCCAATATTGTAATGTAGTATGGAGGGTGAAAGTTGACTTCTAAGATTTCTACTTCTATAGGAAATCCTCATCAGTAATTGTCTTTGAACATTAATGAATGTTGATTTATTCCTGTAAAATAGAAAAATTGGAAATTATCATAGTTTCCTGTCATCTTCAATGTGGAAAATTTCTTGGTAAACTGGTTAAGGCAGAATAAAGTAAAGGTAGTTATTTTATATTATACAATATTATTTTACTCATGGCTACAATAGTTTAACATTGAAGGCAAATCCATAATAATTGGTGAGTAGTGTTTCCGTTTTTAAATCAGAATTGACAGAAAAGTCAGAATGATGCTGTCACTCTTCTTCCTCTCCAGTACTTCCATGATATGTAGTCACAAGGTTAGGGTGGGCTGGCCAGCTGGGCCCTTTGGGTGGTTCCTTAGACACCTGGACCTTTCTGGGGAGATTGGAGAAGAATACAGCCAAGTGGGCCAGAGGGCCCTAATTGTCCCTGGAAACGCAAACTCGGATCTGTCATCAGCCTAGAGACGCTCCCAAGTCAGCTTCAGGCCAAACCAGATACTAAGATGGTTCTAAGAACCCTGAAGTCACTTTGACTACAGATCTAGGTGTTAAGCTTGATTATGGGTTGAGGCAGGCAAATACCTGGCTGTAATTGTATGGCCACTTGGATATAGCTCAATTTTCATGGATTTGTTTCATCTAACTTTAATCTTTCCATAAAGCAGTTAAGAGCAGTAGCAAGCCTTGGCCAGTATGCTAAGTGGTTAGAGCGTCGGCCCATAAACCCAAGGGTCTCGGGTTCAATTCCCAGTCAAGGGCATGTATCTGGATTTTGGGTTTGCTTCCTGCCCTGGGTCAGGACAGATGTGGGAGGCAACCATTCGATGTGTCTCTCTCACATCAGTATTTCTCCCTCCCTTCTACTTTCTCTGAAAGCAATGGAAAAAAAGTCCTCAGGTGAGGATTAAAAAAAAAAAAAAAGATCAGTAGCAAGTAAAAAGTACTTGTAATGTTAGATCATATAGCAGTGACTGATTCTTTTTTTTTTTTAATATATTTTTATTGATTTCAGAGAGAAAAGGAGAGGGAGAGAGAGAGAGAAACATCAATGATGAGAGAGAATCATTGACTGGCTGCCTCCTGCATGCCCCCTACTGTGTATCGAGCTCACAACTTGGGCATGTGCCCTTGACAAAAATCGAACCCGGGACCCTTCAATCCGCAGGCTGACGCTCTATCCACTGAGCCAAACCGGCTAGGGCAAAGGTTGGCGACCATTGGGTTAGGGCATGACTGATTATTCTTTTTTTTTTTCTTTTTTTAATACATTTTATCGATTTTTTAGAGAGAGGAAGGGGGAGGGACAGAGAGTTAGAAACCTCAATGAGAGAGACATCGATCAGCTGCCTTCTGCACACCTCCTACTGGGGATGTGCCTGCAGCCAAGGTACATGTCCTTGACCGGAATCGAACCTGGGACCTTTCAGTCCACAGGCCGATGCTCTATCCACTGAGCCAAACCGGTTAGGGCATGACTGATTATTCTTGATATTTGATTTAGCAATTTCAAAAAATGGTAACTTCAGTTATCATGGCTATTCTGGGCAAAATTCTTACTGCAGAGGCAATGTTTACAACAATACTACGTATTTTTTCAAGCTACTTTGTGGTAATTGTTTATCACTAGAAAGGAAACCACTGTTTTTAAACTTATTTTTCTGATTAAATAGAAGAGTAAAAGCAGTGAATGGAGTGCTCATTGAATGGAATGGAATATAACAAAAATTTATTTTGAGGAAATAGAAAGTTCTTAAATGCTTTGAGAGTTTCTTAACAGCTTTAATTTGGGACTAGTGACACTACACATATAAAGAAATTTAAGTTTTGTAATGCATTTCTGTTACAATAGTAACTCTCACTGAAAAATGTTCTATGAAAAACATGTTATACATTCTTCCATTTAGTTTAGAATGTAAAACTTCTTAAAATCTATAATTTAAAATATGTTAACTTGTACTTGACCTGAAATAATATTTTCAAAACAGCCTTCCTCTGGTGCTGCTAGCCAGAAGTGCTATAAACTAGGATGCCCTAGGAAGAAATCAGCTAAGAATGTAACCTTACTCAGTCCAGTAATTTAATAGAAATTTCCCAGTAATGACAATAGTCAGAAGTTGGTCACACTTGTGATTTCCTCTACCCACTGCAGACCACATTGCCTAATAGTTATATGTACTAAAGTTCAACAGAAACCAAAGTCAAAAGAGGAAACAGCTAGGAGACAGTAAACATTTGTAAAATTATTGGGGACAAGGAGGGAGGATGAAGATAGAGACCTATGCTAAATTAAACAATCATAGCCTTGAGTTATAAATTTACCTTATAGCCAAGAGTTTGAATTTTATTACTGATTGTTTTAACATTTTTTCCATTTTTGAGTTTCAACCTAGATTGGAATAGCATGACTTTTCCACTTAAAAAAAAATATCAACTTTGAGAAAATGCCCTGTCCAAGGGAAGTGGTCAGAAATACCAGGAAAGCCCCCAAAAGTGACTAGAGGCTCATTCAGATCGGGCAAAGCTGCTTATGCTGGAAGGCACACAGAGAAGATAAATTGTTCCTTTTAGGCTCCCTCTTCACAGCACTTCTAATACTGCACTTACTTCATTCCACCTTAGTTTTTAATATCTGTCTTACCTTAATTTCTTAACAAGATAAAAGCCTCTTGAGTGCAGGCAATGCATATTGTAGACACTAGGGACATGCTTTTTTAAAAAAATGTATATATTTTTATTGATTTCAGAGAGGAAGGGAGAGGGAGAGATAGAAACATCAATGATGAGAGAGAATCAATTGGCTGCCTCCTGCACGCCCCCTACTGGGGATTGAGCCCACAACTCAGGCATGCTCTTGACTGGAATTGAACCTTGGACCTTTCAGTCTTGCAGAATGACACTCTATTTACTGAGCCAAATCAGCTAGGGCAGGGACATTTTTTGAATGAATGGATGAATGAATGAATATTACTGAAGGTAAGAGATGGCAAAAGTAAAACTTAACTGAATAAACAGAATAAAAATATGACACAAATATTAAGAACTACATACCTTTCTCCATTATTCTTCTGTCTTTACATTCTCTACAGTTTCATTTCCTCCCTACATGCATTGTCCTGGCTTTTCACTGTCCCTAATACGATACTGAAGCTTATTTTTATGATATTTTATTTTTTATTTAAGCAGGTTTTTAGTATTTCCTAATTTAAAAGCCAGGTGAAAGACACAACAGAGTAAAAAGGCAATTTATGGGATGGAAGAAAATATTTGCAAATCATCTATCTGACAAGTGGTTAATATTTAGAATATATGAAAGACTCCTACAACTAAAAAATTAAAAAACGAGAAAAGGACTTGAATAGCCATTTCTCCAAAGATATACAATTGGCAAAAAAAACACATGAAAAGCCCTGGATGGTTTGGCTCAGTGGATAGTTTGTCAGCCTCTCGACCGAAGGGTCCGAGTTTGATCCCAGTTGGGACACATACCTGGGTTTTGGGCTCTGTTCCCAGTGGAGGAAGTGCAGGAGGCAGCTGATTAGTGATTATCTCTCATTGATGTTTCTCTATCTCCCTCTCCCTTTATCTGAAATCAATAAAAATATATTAAAAACAAAACAAAAAATACATGAAAAGATGCTCAACTGTTACTAGTCATTAGGAAAATGCAAATCAAGATTACAATGAGATGCCATCTCACACCTTAGGACGGCTATTACTCAAACAGTAAATAGCAAGTGTTGGCAAGGCTGTGGAAAAAGTGGAACCCTTATGTACTATTGTTGGAAATGTAAAACAGTACAGCAGCTATGGAGAGCAGTATGACAGTTCCCACAAAAATTAGAAGTAGAATTATTTTATGATCCAATAAGCCCACTCCTGGGTATATACCCAAAAGGATTGAAATCAGGGTCTTGAAGACCCTTGAACAGAGTCATGTTCATAGTAGCATTTTTCACAATAGCCAAAAGGTGAAAGCAACCTAAGTGTCCATTAACAGATGCATTGATTAACAAAATATGTAAATAACATGGAATATTTTTCAGACTTTAAAAGGAAGAAAATTCTGACACACACTAGGTCATGAGTGAACTTGGGGGACATCTCACTAAGTGAAATAAGCCGTCCACAAAAGGACAAACATGATTTCATTTATATGAGGTGCCTAGTATAGAAGGGTAGTTGCCAGGAGTTGCAGGGATGGGGAGTTTACTGTTTAATGGGTGCAGAGTTCCAGCTTTGCAAGGTGAAAAGTGTTTTGGAGGAAGATGGTGGTGATGGCAATACAACAATGTGAGTATGCTTCATGCCATTCTTTACTTAAAAATGGTGCCCTGGCCAGCATAGCTTACTGGTTAGAACATCAGCCCATTCACTGAAGGGTTGAGGGTTCAATTCTCAGTCAAGGGGGTTAAGGGCACGTAGCTGGGTTGCAGGTTAAATCCCTGGCCCTGATCAGGGTATGTGCAGGAAGCAACCAATCAATGTTGTCTCTCTTATATCCATGTTTCTCTCTCTCCTCAGTCTCTTTTCCCCTCCCTCCCTCCTCTCCACTCTCCGAAAAGCAATGGGAAAAATATCCTTGAGTGAGGATTAACTAAAAGAAAAGAGAAAGACAACACAATTTTTAAAAAATCGTTCAGATGGTAAATTTTATGTTGTATTTTATAATTTTTTTGTAAAAATGAATTTATATGTGTCTCAGATTCCAAAACCTATTTGGTTTTTTGATTGATAATTTACCCCCTGCTTATTCTAAAAATATAGTTAAGACATTTTAAAGAAAGCAAAACAGTTCAGTGATTAAAGAGCAGCTGAGGGAAAGGCAGATTATGTTTCTCAGTTTCTCTCTCTCTCTCAATAAGCCCTAGCCTGTTTGGCTCAGTGAATAGACCGTTGCCCTGCGGACTGAAGGGTCCTGGGTTTTATTCTGGTCAAGGGCATATGTCAGGGTTGCTGGGTTCGATCTCCAGTAAGGGGAGTGCAGGAGGCAGCAAGTCAATGATTCTCATCATTGATGTTTCCATCTCTCCCTCTCTGAAATCAATAAAAACATGTTTTTAAAAATCAATAAAAACATTTAAAAGCCATTTATGGAAAACAATGCTTTCATTAGTGATTTTATGTAAGATAAAAGTAGCTACTACTTAATGTTTGCTGTGTGCCAGATATGAAGTTAAATGCTTTACTGGCATTATTGCATTTAACCCCATAACAAAGCCGTTCCCTGTTCCAGAGACAAGGGAAACAAGACTTGGAGACATTAAGTAACTTGCCTATGAGTTCCCTATAACCATGTCTGTCCACTGCCCTCTGCCAAAAGAACCATGGTTTTGTTTACTCCCTGCTGAAGTGCAGGAGGTAAATCTTCAAAGTTTAAACTAATCTTGGTCATTGCAATCCCCCTAGCATTTGGTCTAGGCCTGAGGCTGGTGTGAAACTGACTGAATGAATTATAAAAGGAGTCTTCTGGGTGGCTTCTTTGCCATTAAAAAGGACACCTCTTTTTAAGGTGATGAAAATGTCCTAAAATAAGATTGTGGTGATGGTTGTCCAATTCTGTGAAAATACTAAATACCATTGAATTGTACACTTTCCAAGGGTGAATTTTCTATTATGACATATAATCAATAAGCGTTATGTAAAAACAAAAACTAAAGGAATGTATGACTGGCAAGCCCTTGAGCAATGATTCCTAAATCTGATTGGACATCAGAATTCCCATAAAGCTTATTAAAGTAGATGGCCAAGTCTCATTACAAGCAATTCTAATTCATTTGGCCTGGAAAGGTCTTGACATCTGTGTTTAATAACCTCCATAGGTTATTCTGATGCCCAGCCAACTGTGAAAACCACTAGCTTGCTTCAATAAATAGCCATTGTCTCAGCTGCTTTTGGCAGAAACTAAATTGCAATTAATTTTACAGCGTGTGCTGGCTCAGGAACCTAGAATAAAAATAATCTGTATGTGCAGAAAACTGAACTTACATTCTATTACAGAAATTTGAAGTTGAATGGAAAGTCATTCTACGTTCCAATTGAGAGATGGGCTGCAATGATTTGTGGACAAGACCAAATTATTTTCAAATGCAAGCTTTAAGCCACTTGAATGTCTGCCTGGACGAGTATAGGCTAAAGCAGTGGTCGGCAAACTGCGGTTTGTGAGCCACATGCGGCTCGCGAGCCGTGGTTTGCCGCTCTGTTGACTAATGAGTTTGCCGACCACTGGGCTAAAATATAAGTACTAGTCTCTGAAATTTGTCTCAGTGATTTATATACAAATTATACTTCACCAATTTTAAAATGCATATTTTTTCTGTATTTTATCATCTCTAAATTGGTGTATGCTCTATAATTATGCCCTAGTATCTTACAGTTATTATTGGCAGCATTTGTGACTTCTAATTGAAAATCTCTTAGAGGCAATGAACTAGGGTGTGCTTATCCTGTATTGTAATAGAAAATACATATTCCTTACTGTGGATCCTAGTAAAAAATGTTCAAAAAAGACTAATCTATTTGAATAGCATTACTCCCTGATGGGAAAATTCCAATACATTAGGATTCTTTTGCATCAATGTATTCCTCAAAGTAAGAATGTTTTAAAGCTTTAAAAACCAAGTCTTGTTTATATCTTCCTATGCTGTAGCTTAAGTAATATGATTAAAGTATAATTGCAAGTAGCTTTTGAGCATGGGTCTTCAGGATATCTTTCCGCAATTTTTAGTGGGGTTTTTTTTCCTCCTAAAAATTTTTTTCTTGTAATGGCCATCTGTCCTTTGACTTCTGGAAACCACACTTGCAGGATCATATCAGAGGTTCTCCACTAGATAAAAGTTTCTCCATCCCTTCTAAATGATCTAGAAGTCTGTTTCTCTTTAACCTTTAGTTCATGCTAAGTATTTATGGAATTGCTGTGCTTAGTGAGCCATTATAGCACTCAATCTAATGCAAGAGCTTAGAGGCTGAATGGGGGACTTAGATTATGAATTGCCCTTTGAACAGTATCCTCTGCCAACTTAAAATACTCTTGGTATACTTGAAGACAATGGTACATTTGTAGCCCTGGCCAGGTAGCTCAGTTGGTTAGAGTGTCATCCCGATATGCCAAGGTTACAAGTTTGATCCCCAGTCAGGACACTTACAAGAATCAACCAATGAATGCACAAATAAGTGGAACAACAATTCTCTCTCTCTCTCTCTCTCTCTCAAAACAAAATCAATTAAAAAAAATTTTATAGGTTCCTAGGACAAAAAGCTATTTTTTTAAATCCCGTGCCTTGTAATTAACTTATTTTTAGTCTTTATTTATGTTGGTTGTTCTTTGAATTCTCTTTTAGAGTTGGTCTACAGCCTTTTAAAATAGGGACAATCCAAATTTAAAACAGCACGTTAAGATACAGAAAAAAACACACTGCCTAAATTTTAAAGGAAACATTTTTAGACTATACTGTATTTATTACAAGACCAGACTCTGTGTGTGTGTGTGTGTGTACACACATTTCAAACAATGAAAAGAAACTTACTGAATTTTCTATATTTTCAGTTTCACAAAGAATAACCTCAAGGGTGGGGCAGATTAATAAACTTCAGAGTCAGGTAACAGTGTTGAAGAAAAACACTCATGAGCAGTTCTATATAATATGAGAAACTGAGTTCCAAGAGATGTATTCCCTCTTTCATATAAAGACTTAGTTATGAGAAAATGTTTTCTATATCTAACCATAATGTAATAAAAGCCACCTTATTTCTCATAAGACATTTAACTGAGTTGTCAGCTCTATTCAGAATCCTACAGTGGTTCTCAACCTTTCTAATGCCGCGACCCTTTAATACAGTTCCTCATGTTGTGGTGACCCCCAACCATAAAATTATTTTCGTTGCTACTTCATAACTGTAATTTTGCTACTGTTATGAATCGTAATGTAAATATCTGTGTTTTCCGATGATCTTAGGACCAAGTTGAGAACCGCTGCTGTAGAGCCTAAGACCATCAGAAAACACAGATATTTACATTACGATTCATAACAGTAGCAAAATTACAGTTAAGAAGTAGCAACGAAAATAATTTTATGGTTGGGGGTCACCACAACATGAGGAACTGTATTAAAGGGTCGCGGCATTAGAAAGGTTGAGAACCACTGCTAGGAGGTTTAACAGAAATCCGAAGGGTCAATCAAGAGGTAAGACAATAGCTAAAGAGAGGGACTGCAGGTCAAGGCTGTGTCAGGCCCTTCCTTTTTTGCAAAACAATAACATAGCTGCAGTCCTTACACGTAATGCTACAAGTAATGCTACAACCCAGGCCTCAGAAAACGTTGCAGCTGCGTCACCAGAGGCTGAGAACTGTTTCATCATGCTCCACCTTGCTTTTATCAAATATTTGATAAAATTGCTTATGTGGCAACCCTAGTTTATGGCAACACCAACTAGGATATTCTCTCAATCACATGATTTTACTGAAATTTTATTTTTATTTATTTTATTTTTTTAATAAATCTTTATTCAGATTATTACAATTGTTTCTCCTTTTCCCCCCCATAGCTCCCCTCCACCTGGTTCCCACCCCACCTTCTGCCCTTACCTCCCCCCACAACTGTTGTCATCCATAGGTGTACGATTTTTGTCCAGTCTCTTCCTGCACCCCCCCATACCCCTTTCCCCCTGAGAATTATCAGTCCACTCCCTTTCTATGCCCCTGATTCTATTAATAGTCACCAGTTTATTCTGTTCCTCAGGTTTTTAATTCACTTGATTTTTAGGTTCACTTGTTGATAGATATGTATTTGTTGTTCATAATTTTTATCTTTACTTTTTTCTTCTTCCTCTTCTTATAGAATACCTTTCAGCATTTCATATAATACTGGTTTGGTGGTGATGAACTCCTTTAGCTTTTTCTTATCTGTGAAGCTCTTTATCTGACTTTCAATTCTGAATGATAACTTTGCTGGGTAGAGTAATCTTGGTTGTAGGTTCTTGCTATTGATCACTTTGAAAATTTCTTGCTACTCCCGTCTGGCCTGCATAGTTTCTGTTGAGAAATCAGCTGACAATCTTAAGGGTGCTCCCTTGTAGGTAATTAACTGTGTTTGTCTTGTGCTTTTAATATTCTCTCTTTGTCTTTTGCTCTTGGCATTTTAATTATGATGTGTCTTGGTGTGGTCCTCTTTGGATTCCTTTTGTTTGGGGTTCTGTGCGCTTCCTGGACTTGTAAGTCTTTTTCTTTCACCAGGTGGGAGAAGTTTTCAGTCATTATTTCTTCAAATAGGTTTTCAGTATCTTGCTGTCTCTCTTCTTCTGGCACCCCCATAATTTGGATGTTGGTACGCTTGAAGTTGTCCCAGAGGCTTCTTACACTATCTTCAACTTTTTGGATTCTTTTTTCTTTTTCGGTTGAGTGTTTTTTGCTTCTTTGTATTTCAATTCTTTGACTTGATTCTTGCGTTCCTCTAGTCTGTTGTTGGGTCTCTGTATAATATTTTTTATTTCAGTCAGTGTATGTTTAATTTCTAGTTGGTCCTTTTTCATATCTTCGAGGGTCTCATTATATTTATCGGCCTTTTCTAGGATACTCTTGTAAAGCCTTATAACCGTGGTTTTGAATTCTATGTCCAGTCGTTCGTTTTCCTCCATTTCTTTTGTTTGTGATCTATTTCTTTGTCGCCGCATTTTCACTGCTTCCCTGAGTTGGTAGGGTAGCTTTGTGTGCTAGCTTTCCTATATGGCCCAGTGGGTCGGCCTCCCAGTTACCTGAGGTGGACACTCTTGGTGCACCCCTTTGTGGACTGTGTGTACAGCCTTGTTGTAGTTAAGTCTTGATTGTTGTTGGTATCACTGGGAGGAATTGACCTCCAGGCCAATTGGCTGTGAGGATCAGCTGTGTCTATGCTAGGAGAAGTTTGGTGCTGGAGACAGCCTTATAGGATTAGACTTGCCAAATTGCAAAAGCTTCTGTGCTCAGCTTGGATGGGGTGGAGTCTCAGGGCGGAGCAGACAGTCTTGGCTTCCCCTCAGCCCTGCCCTTACGCGCGCATGTGCGCCTCCAGACCTCTGGCTTCCCTGCCTCCCGAGAGTCCAGATTCCCCCCACAAGAGCGTGGGTCCCCAGGGGCTCGCCTGGAACTGGGGTTCAATGCAGTCAGAACTGGGGTTCAGTGCATTTAGGAGCTTCCGACTCCCTTCTGCTAGGGAAAGCCTATGGCAACCTCCACAGTCTTTGTGAGCACTGGAGCGCGAATGCGCCTCCAGATCCCTGCCTGCTGCGGCTTCTTCCCCCCCCGCCCCGCTCCCTCCCACCCCCCCAGATCTCCGCATGCCTTTCTCTCTACCTGACAGTCCAGACTCACCCTGTATGAGTCTGGGTCCACGGGGTTTCGCCCGGAACTGGGGTTCAGTGCAGTCGGAATTGGGGTTCAGTGCAGTCGGGGGCTTCCTTCCCCCTCCCGCCAGAGAAAGTGAGCCAGGCTCTCAGCTGCCCTTTCTCTCTGCACGCACAAAGACCCTTTGCTGTACCTCAACCCTTTGCCGTTCCTCCAGTTCTCCATGAGCTTTTCTCTTTCCTTCTAGTTGTAGAATTTCCACTCAGCCAGCTTTCCTGTGGTTCTGGATGGTGTCCGTTCTGTCTTTTAGTTGTAGTTTTGAAATTGTTGTGCGAGGCAGCAGTTTAGGTGCTTACCTATGCTGCCATCTTGGTTTCTTCCGATTTTACTGAAATTTTAGCCAAGTGGAATATGTTAGGATTTTTCTTGTAATGGCCATCTGTCCTTTGACTTCTGGAAACCACACTTGCAGGATCACATCACCCTGTCTTCTGTCAGCTTTTGCTGCCAGTTACTCTCACCAGAATAAACAAAACTACCTACTTTTGGACTATGGCTATTTTAAAATCTATTCTGCTTTATAGAATCAATAGCCCATATTTTAGATAATGTCTCAAAGGAGATTGTGTTAAAAGCAATATCCAGACTGCATGTGCTGTTGCTTTGATCTATTCTAAGCGTAAAGTTTGACAGAAAGCCCAAACTACCTGAACTCTTTTAGAGAAACCATGATTGCTTAACATAGGAAATTTAAATTCCTAGTACAGAAATTTTACTCCCACCTTGACCTTAGATTTCAATGAATATATTCAAAGTTGACTTGAGGGGGTTAGATTAAAAGATTTTTAGACTTTCTTACATTTTTTTAAATTCTATATAGTTATGAGAGAAAGTAAATTTAAAGCTATCACCCTGCTTCACCTTGCTTTTACCAAACATTTGATAAAATTTT
Source organism: Corynorhinus townsendii (assembly GCA_026230045.1). Classification (NCBI taxonomy): domain Eukaryota; kingdom Metazoa; phylum Chordata; class Mammalia; order Chiroptera; family Vespertilionidae; genus Corynorhinus; species Corynorhinus townsendii. The sequence goes on along the minus strand of JAPDVU010000004.1, from coordinate 66,075,388 downwards.
CCTCATGATTACCTTGATAAAATGGTGGAAAATGACCTAGATTATAGTCTTGGTAATAATAATAATCATCTAGATATGACCTAGACAATAATTTTGGTAATGCAAGATTATTAGGTGAATTTGCAATCGGCTGGATCATAATCAAAGAACATTTCTCTAGTACAATACCTATGTCTCTGTTTTTGGACCTAGTTTGTTTAGTAGTAACCAATAATTTAAATAAAACTACAGAAACAGAATTCTAAGTATCAGGTGTGTAAATGACAAAGCCCACATTTTAACATTCTAGATAGCAGACTCGAGATTCAAAATTATCTCAACAAGATGATGAAATATAGCAGAGATATATGTAAACTTCCAACATTTGAGTTCTTCAATTTAACCATACATTGGTGTCTTAGATTAAGTCAATACTGGGATAGGTGGCAAAATCTGAATAGTCTGGAGAGTAACAGTAACGTACCCATGTTGATTAGCAGTACATGATGAACAGTGCATACAAATGTACTTTGATAATGCAAGATGGTGACAGTAGGGGAAACAAACTAGATGAGGGGGTATATGGAAACTCTTATCCGATCTTTGCAACTTTTCTATAAATTTAAAGTTACTCCAAAATAAAAGGTTTGTAAAAAAAAAAGAAAGAAAAAATTAACCATGCAAATATAGTTTAAAGGATGTCTTCCTAAAATATAATTTGCACTAAAAAGATCAGGTAATGTTTGTTTACTATAATACAGAAGTACAATGGAGTTGCTTAAAGTAAATTGTGATCTTCCAAACAACTGTAATAATAAAAATTTTACTTTTATTGGCCATTTGCAATAGGCCAGGTATTGGGCTACAGAGTCCATATGTACTAGCTCATTTCATTCCTACAACCATTTTAAGAGATAGACAGTATTATGCCCATCCTATCCTACAGAATAAAAGGGTAATATGCAAATTTACCCTAAAAGCAGAAAGACCAGAACAACCACTGGACCAGTCACTATGAGGCACACTGACCACCTCTTGGTCCCTTTCCCCGGCTAGCAGGCTCCAATTGCCTGATGGCCACCCGCAGTGGGGGTGGAGCCAGCAAACAGGCAGGATACAGCTGACATCTTGGTCCCTTTCCCACCCCCCCACCCCCACCCCCGGCCATCAGGCACCGATCACCTGATGGTAAATGGGGAATTGGGGGTGGGTGGTGGTGGGGGGTGGGGCTGGCTGCAGGCAGCTGGTGAAGATGGCCCTGATCACAGGCCAGGCCTAGGGACTGTACTCATGCACAAATTTCGTGCACTGAGCCTCTAGTTAGATAAATAAAAGAGACAGCCTGCAGACTGAAGGGTCCCGGGTTTGATTCCAGTCAAGGGCACATGCCTGGGTTGCAGACTCGATCCCCAATAGGGGAGTAGGGGTGTGCAGGAGGCAGCCAGTCAATGATTCTCATCATTGATGTTTCTATCTCTTTCTTCCTCTCCCTTCCTCTCTGAAATCAATAGAAATATATATTTTTAAAAAGCTATAAACTGGGAAGAACAGAATGGGAAGAATCTAGAAACCATGTGACCTAAGGTAAAAGAACCGCTGTAGGATCTGAAAGTGACTATGGGGTGTTGATTGGTGTCTTCAAGTAAACTGGTGGCTCTGGTAGAAAAGAGAATTAAATTGTTCATTTATCCTAAAGAATAGCCTAGATATAAATATTGTAGGTTACCAGCAGGCAAATTTAAATAAATATGGAGGGAAAAAATCTTCCAGCAATTGAATGACATAGGAGCCTCTCTCCATACCTCTGTCACGCCCCCTATGAAGATTGTTGTGAGGACTCAATGAAATGTCTCTGCTCTCCAATATAACACACATCACTGAGGTAAGCAAGCAGATTTCAATGAATACATTCAAGATTTATTTGAGTGCATTAGATTAAAAGGCTTTTAGATTCTTAGATTTTTTTCTGAGTCTATATAATTATAAGGCCAAGTTAAGTCTCATATATTGAGATGTCTAACAAGTAATACAATGTTTTCATATTATCCAATTCAGTAACTCCTACATATCCTTCAGGTTTCAGCTATTCCTGACAAGTACCTTCTCTAACCAATCCAAATTATTTTCCTTTTCTCTTCTCTCATATAGTATCTCCTTCTCTTTTCCTTCACAACATTGTCACAGCTCTTCACTGTCCTACAGAATCTCAGTGTAGTGCTCATTTCGTCAAATTATTTTTCTTCCCTAAAAATTTAATCATAGCAAAATTAAAAATGTCACTTAAAATTAATCTATTATCATGGGCTCAGCCACTTGAGAAAACAGTTTCATAGTTTCTTACACCTGCCATTCGACCTAGCAATCCCAGTGGTATTTAACACAAAATGAAAACCTGTAGTTAAACACAAACCTTTATGTGAGCATTTACAGTGGCCTTATTTGTCATCATCCACAACTAGAAACAACCAAATGTCCCTTAGTTGCTGGGAATGAATAAACTGTTTTACATCTATTTAAAACAAAAACAAAAACACACTGATTATGATATATGCAAAATGCATCATGGTAAGTCAAAGAAACCACTCAGATATGATATTGGTGCAAAACCAAAATTTTAAGAACAGAAAATACGTCACTGGTTACCAAAGGCTGGGGGAGAGGATAGCTGTTGACTACAAAGAGACACAGGGAAAGTTTCAGGGGGAAGGGTGGATGGAAACTTTATTGCGATGAGCTGTATACGTGTCAAAACTTGCAGAACTATATATTTTAAAAAGGTAAACTTTAATGTATTTACATACATTAAAATTAATAAAAAAGTGGGGAAGGCCCAGCCAGCATGGCTCAGTGGTTGAGCATTGTGACCTATGGACCAGGAAGTCATGGTTAAGATTCCCAGTTGGGCCATATGCCCAGGTTGTGGGCTGGATCCCCAGTGTGGACTGTGCAGGAGGCAGCCAATCAATGATTCTCTCTCATCATTGAAGTTTCTCTCCCATCCTCTCTGAAATCAACCAAAAAAAATTTTTTTTAATATATAAATGAGCCCTAACTGGTTTGGCTCAGTGATAGAGCGTCAGCCTGCGGACTGAAGGGTCCCAGGTTCAATTCCGGTCAAGGGCATATACCTTGGTGTGGGCACATCCCCAATAGGTGTGTGCAGGAGGCAGCTGATCGATGTTTCTAACTCTCTATCCCTCTCCCTTCCTCTCTGTAAAAAATCAATAAGCCCAGCTGGGTATAGTTGAGTGTCGACCCAGGAGCCAAGAGGTCACTGGTTCAATTCCCGGTCAGGGCACATGCCCAGGTTGTGGGCTCGATCCCCAGCAGGGGGCGTGCAGGAAGCAGGCAATGATTCTCTTTCATCATTGATGTTTCTATCTCTCTCTCCCTCTCCCTTCTTCTCTGAAATCAATAAAAAATATTTTTTAAAAAATCAATAAAATACCTATTTTATATACATATATTAAATTTACATAAATATGGAGGGAAAATCTTCTTTTATATATGAAATCTCTTGCTTAGGCTTTCTAATATTCTTTGCTTGCTTAGGATATAATTATTATAACATCAATTCAGCATTATTTTTGTTGTTATATCTGTTCCACAGAGACTAAAGTTCTAAACACTTAAAGAGATCCAGGGTCCTAGTAAAGGCAGCTAAAGATAAATGACAATATTCCTTCTACTTACTTCACTCATTTCTGCTGGTGACTGCTGGACTACAGCATAACCCTTTCTATAGAAAAACAGCAAAATGATAAGGTCCCTCTCAGAGATTTCTATTGGATTGAGTCAACCTTCAAGAGCCATGTGGCAGTTTCCTAACAAAGTTAATGCATTTTCTCTTGTAAATCACTGGATGAGCAAGTAATGTATCCTATATAATAAAAGCCTAATATGCAAATCAACTGAATGGAGGGCGGGGAGAGGGAGAGAAGGGAAGAGGGGCTGGTGCCAGTGGGTAGAGGAAGGGGACAGTGATTGTGAGGGGAGGAGGTGGCAGCAACCAGTAGTGGTGGCAGAGGGGTGGTCGGGGGGCTGGGCGGGCTGCCACTGTCCCCAATAAGCCCTTGGGGCACCTCTCACAGAGGGAGGACACCAGCCTTGGGGAGATGGGGAGCAGGGCTGGAGCTGCCCCCTGGTAGTCAGTGCCCTCCCACAGGGATATCCATGGGGAGCAGGCCTAAGCTGTCAGTCGGACATCCCCAAGGGCTCCGGGACTGCGAGGGCTCACAGGACCTCTAGTTTATAATAGTTATGCTTCAATTCTGGTTTTAACTAGTCATGAAAGTTTCCAGAAATCTGCAAATAGTGGGGGTCGGTCAGTGACTTTGATGCTACTTGGGAGAACCTATGGGTTTGTAAGGTGGGGGGGAGGGAGGGGAAGCAGTTACGAAAAGCAAAACCAGATCAGAGAAGAAAACTTTAGGAAGGTAAACAACAAAAAGAGGAAGAAATGTATCATTCCCCCTCTTCTCTCATCTGAAACAGCACTCTCCATCACCAGAATCTGGAACTCATTCCAGAATGCAACTTTCTGGACTGGATTTATTTCTGCAGCATTCCATGACAAATGAACTAGCATTTGACCATCAACCTAAAACATGTTAAGGCCATGTTGACACACATGAACTCGACACCCTTTATCTCAAGTTGCCATTTCAAAAATTGTGAATACCACAGCCAAGAAAAAATTCTCTTGGCATTAGCTCAGTGCTCAACTCAACAGGAAATACCAAGGTAAATGAATTTTAATAAAAAAAACCATAGTCCTGGCAATATGCTTCAGGATTTTTACATCCCATACTCAAAATTACTGAAAACCAAGGTTTTTTCACTGATTTGTACAGTCAATAGTGTATTGGGCAAAACAAAACTCAAACAAATGAGCACCTGTGTTCTTTAAAAAACTGCTTCTGGCCCTAGTCAGTTTGGCTCAGTGGATAGAGCATAGGCCTGTGGATTGAAGGGTCTCAGGTTCAATTCCAGTCAAGGGCACATGCCAGGGTTGCAGGCTCAACCCCCAGTAGGGGGTGTGCAGGATGCAACCAATCAATGTCCTCTCCCCCTCTCTAGAAATCAATGGAGAAAATACCCTTGTGTGAGGACTAAAATAATTTTAAAAAGAAATACCAAGTATTCAAAAGAACTAAGGTGATTTTAGTTGTCTATTAGTGCCATGGGGGAACTTTGCTAGCTGCAAATAATCTGATCAGAGCCAGGGATATTTACAAATCAAAATCCTTAGTTGAATTAAGTCTTCTAGAATCACCACAGGAAGATATAAATGCTGTCACTAAAACCCCAAGGTAAAGTTGAAACGAACCATATGCAATCTTCATTAAGAAATCAGACTAAAAAAGAGCAAACGTTAGATCAAAATAGTCACCACCAGACTAGTTTCTTGAGCCAGATAGCAGAGTTGTTGATGCTCCTGAGATTTGGGAGGTAAACTATGGATGAGGGTATAAATTGTTTTTACATTGATCAAAAATCTGGTTATTTTACATTGACTATTGTGGGCTTAAGATGTTCAAGCCCTAGCCAGTTTGGCTCGTTGCATTGAGCATCAGCCTGCGGACTGAGGGGTCCCGGGTTCGTTTTGGGCTCGATCCATGCAGGAGGCAGCCAATCAATGGTTCTCTCATTGTTGATGTTTCTATCTCTCCTGCTTCCTTCCTCTCTGAAATCAGTAAAAATATATTTTAAAATGTTAAATTCCCGGGAACAATTCAACAGCATTTTGAGATCTTTACATTGATGAAAACACAAGGAAATGCCATTAAGTGTAAAACCTCACAGCAAAAATAAACACTTTGTTCATGAATGTAAAACTAGTTTGTACTGACCAGTAGGTGGTGCTCAAAACGAGGCAAGTCTTGGCAAGCCTACAGATACTGGATTCTGTGGAAAGGAAGCTAGCAACTGAACTCTTTTCCTCTACTCTGGTCACCCTCCTTCCTACCCTTTCTAATAGTGGTAGAACAATCATATTTTAGAATAAATCCTGCAGCTGTGTCAAATTTGCTTTTCTATCAGCTACCACTAAAACTGGCCGATTTTTCTCACCTGTACAAATAAGCAAGTTACAAGTAACTTAAGGGGGCTACTTCTCTCATGGAACTGGAGAAATCTTTTAGCTTTTTCACATCCCTCAAATGTGTCAGCTAGTACTGTCGAGGCCTACCTATTTTTAGAAATGTATTTTGATTTCAGAGATGGAGAATCTATGATAAATCATTGCCTCCTGCCCAAACCTGGGACCTTTCTGTCGGTAGGCCAACACTATTCACCGAGACAAACCAGCTAGGGCAAGGCTCATCTTTGGTGGGAGGTCAATGGGGGAAGGGGACATATAATTTTAACAAAGGTTAAGAACTTTACACATCGCTAACAGGATACAACTAAGAACATACAAGTTGTTTAATTTTGCCATTTTGAGCTGGATATTACACAGAATTAAAATTCCCAGGTTCATGGAATTCCTTTTTCCAAGTTTTGATTTACCAACTATCAAAAGCTAGCCCGACCAGCGTGGTTCAGTGTTTGAGCATCGGACCTGTGAACCAGCTCATGGGTTTGATTCCTGGTCAGGGCATGTGCCTGGGTTGTGGGCTCAATCCCTATTGGGGTACCATGCAGGAGGCAGCCAACCAATGATTCCCCATCATTGATGTTTCTCTCCCCCTTCCTCTCTCAACTAGAAATCTATTTTAAAAAACTAGATGATGGCTACCACTCAAAACATCAACTTTTTAACTATAAGCAATCACTGCATACAAATTACCCCAGCTAGCTTAAAAGTGCTTACTTACATCCTATCCAACTGTCACATTTTAGAAACTAATTTCCAGTAAGGTTATCTCTTTTAAAATGGCACTGAGCAGAATTTCAAGTTTTCAAAAAAATAGAACAATCTGCCACCATACCTCCTTAAACTGTTAATCAAGGTGGTAGTATTTCTCCAACTTTAGATGAAAATTCTTATTGGAAGTGGACTTTGAAAAGCATTTAAGTGACAAAACACACTCAACTTCCAGCATCAATTTATTTTTCCTAGAATTTGGATACAATAACTGCAGCAAGACAGTGCTCAATAGTATTCAAACCTCACTTAAGGTTCTTAAACTACCTCAACATTTGCAAATGTGAATTCACATTCCAGTAAAACTGGAAAACTAAAATTTGACATAACAAATTTACTCGATATTGATGCAACTACGAAATTTTATGTTAACACATGGCCTTTAGAAACTAGCTTACAAACACAAAGTTACTCTTTGCTTACCTGTCCTAACCTATTTAGTGTTACACCAACAGACCCCCTTTCCCATAGCTTTTACCATGAAGAGACAGGTGCTTCAGTGGGGAAAAAAATGCCCACAAAAAACCCCTAAGTTCCTACCCAGGAAAAAAAGTTAACGGAACTATCCAATTGCTAAGTATCAGCAGATATAACACTGGAAATAGGTCATGGGCAATTCTGAAGTCTTTTACCCTAAGTAGTATAACAGAAAGTTACAGTGTTGACCAAAAGAACACACAGGTTTCTCATTAAACTTTGTTATTTTAATGGGTCTCAAAATTCTGTGACAGATTTTTGGTCATGTTGTTTCCATTAAAAAGTACTGATTTTAAGAACTAATAACTTAAAAACTGCCACACACACCAAAGAACCAAATGGTCCACAAAACATTCTCCTTTCCTTCTGAAGGTTTTACGATGCATTGTAATCATTAACCAGTCTTTTACTATTAAACTTAAATGGCCAATTGAGACAAACAGTTCTGAGACCGTTCTTCCACCACTGATTAAGACTGGGGTGGCAGCTGTTGGGAATAATATTCATTTAGCCTTCTGAGCTTTCTGGGCAGACTTGGTGACTTTGCCAGCTCCAGCTGCCTTCTTGTCCACTGCTTTGATGACACCCACAGCAACTGTCTGTCTCATGTCACGAACAGCGAAACGACCTATTAAAACAAATTTCATATCATTAAATACAGCACACAAAACAAAGTTTAATAAAGTAAAATGTGTAATTACTGTAAATGCTCAATCTTACCCAGAGGAGGGTAGTCAGAGAAGCTCTCAACACACATGGGCTTGCCAGGAATCATATCAACGATGGCAGCATCACCAGATTTCAAAAACTTGGGGCCATCTTCCAGCTTTTTCCCAGAACGACGATCAATCTTCTCCTTCAGCTCAGCAAATTTGCAAGCAATGTGAGCTGTGTGACAATCCAGCACAGGTGCATATCCAGCACTGATCTGGCCTGGGTGGTTCAGGATAATCACCTTGGAAAAAGGATTTGAATTTATTTCCTGGGTCTCAAAAGACATTTAAGGCTCTGGGAGGAAGAATATGACATTTAGCCTTACCTGAGCTGTGAAGCCAGCTGCTTCCATTGGTGGATCATTTTTGCTGTCACCAGCCACATTGCCACGGCGAACATCTTTGACAGACACGTTCTTGACGTTGAAGCCCACATTGTCCCCAGGAAGAGCTTCACTCAAAGCTTCATGGTGCATTTCAACAGACTTTACTTCAGTTGTAACATTGACTGGAGCAAAGGTGACCACCATGCCGGGCTTGAGAACACCAGTCTCCACTCTGCCCACAGGGACAGTACCAATACCTAAAATGTTTAAGGGCATAGTCATAAATGCTTGTGAAGAAATTGTAGCCTCCCACACGTTACATTCTGGTATTAATGTTCAACTTACCACCAATTTTGTAGACATCTTGGAGGGGCAGACGCAGGGGCTTGTCAGTTGGACGAGTTGGTGGCAGGATGCAATCCAGAGCTTCAAGCAGTGTGGTTCCACTGGCATTGCCATCTTTACGGGTGACCTTCCATCCCTTGAACCAAGGCATCTAAAGAAGACAAGATTATCAACTACTGTTACCTGCCCCCATACCTGGTCAGCTTCTTTCCAGTGCTTTTTCCAGCTGTCTTAAAACTCACATTAGCACTTGGCTCCAGCATGTTGTCACCATTCCAACCAGAAATTGGCACAAATGCTACTGTGTCAGGGTTGTAGCCAATTTTCTTAATGTAGGTGCTGACTTCTTTAACAATTTCCTCGTATCTTTTCTGGCTGTAGGGTGGCTCAGTGGAATCCATTTTGTTAACACCAACAATCAGCTGTTTCACACCCAGTGTGTAGGCCAGAAGGGCATGCTCACGGGTCTGTCCATTCTTGGAGATGCCTGCTTCAAATTCACCAACACCAGCAGCAACAATCAGGACAGCACAGTCAGCCTTTAAAAGAAAACAAGGCCATATCCTATTATTAAACGGAAGCTCTTCAAAAAGAATGAGTCCAATGTAACAGACCCAAAGAGTTAATTTTCTAATTATTAATTCTACAAACCTGAGATGTGCCCGTAATCATGTTTTTGATGAAGTCTCTGTGCCCTGGGGCATCAATGATGGTCACATAATACTTGCTGGTCTCGAATTTCCACAGGGAGATATCAATGGTGATACCTCGCTCCCGTTCTGCTTTCAGTTTATCCAAGACCCAGGCATACTTGAAGGAGCCCTTCCCCATCTGTAAGTATTAAGAACGGTTACTTGGTAACTAAGACATACTCAAATTCCAACTTGAGGTTCCTTATTCCACTAGTTGGCAAAAATGCTCAATTCCAGTTTACAACTGTTAAAACCCAGCTAGCTTTACCTTATTCTCGGAACATGGTTAGAGCAAAGCGATTCGATGCAGGTTAGCCTACACCTAAACTCGTATGCCATGCAGAATTGGACGGGAGACTATTTTCTGGAAAAGTACCCCTTAACGTACTTGCGGGCATTTGTAATTATCTAAGTTAATGTACATACCTCAGCAGCCTCCTTCTCAAATTTCTCGATGGTTCTTTTGTCGATCCCACCACATTTGTAGATCAGATGGCCAGTAGTGGTCGACTTGCCGGAATCTACGTGTCCAATGACGACGATGTTGATATGAGTCTTTTCCTTTCCCATCTTGGGTTTGAGTTAATGGTGGTTTTCACGACACCTACATTCAAGAAAAAAAACCAAAAAACTTTTAAACCCCTGTACCACAGGCTTCCGAATAAGCCCAGATCCAAAAACAAAGGGCAAATTCCAAGGAGAATTAGAACCAACGCCAAGCTGGCCCAACTCCGGTCTCCACCCACCGAGTGTGGGGAAACTCCATGGCGCACGGCCCCTCCCCCAGCCGGCCCAGCTCCGCGGGCCACGGGTAGAAATCGAGGTGCCAGGCCGGGCCGGCATACGGTGCGGTCACAAGAAGCGACAGCCGCGGGGGAAAGGCCCTTTTCTTTGTGCGGTGACCCACCCGCCCGCCCGGGCCGCGTCCTCCATTTTGAGTCCCAGCCCGGCGCCGGGAGCGGCCATCTTTCCGCGCACGCAACTGGTGCGGGCGGGCGGGGTTGGTCCCAGGCGCACGCCACGGACTCCTCCTCGTCCCCTCGGGGGCCGCTGCCTCCCGGCCATGTGCGCCGGGCGAACTCCCCCCCCCCCCAAAATAACCTGCCGAGATCCCGACCAGCCTCAGCTAAACTACCTCGACGGGGAACACGGGAGATGCTCTCTCTGAAAACTGAAATGGCCGGAGGCTTTAGGATATCAGGCCAGGAGGCAGAGGGGGTTCGCACGCGGTGGGCACGGCGCGCCAACCAGGCCTCAACTCCAGCACGAGGCCTCGGGGTGCTCCTGGAAAAGCACAGGCCTCGAACCCTCCCACCCACTTACGGCCCGAAATTCGGGGCACAGAATAGCGCACAGGGGCGCCGTGGCACGGCGGGGCGACAGGCACGCGAGGCCGCGGCCCGCTCCCGGAGGCCCGGCCCGCGGAGGCCACGCCCGGTACTCACCTGTGTTCTGGCGGCAAACCCGTTGCGAAAAAGAACGTCCGGCAGGACTACGGCACTTATATACGGCTCTGCCCCCACCCTCGGGGAACAGGGCGGAGCCAGCACACGACAGACTTTCCCAGCTCACCCCGCGCCACCGCCGCCCGGCGCCCGCGCGAGCGCCGTCCCTTCCCCCCGCCGTCCGGGGACCGTGGGCGATGTGCGCTCGCCCACTGAAGAGCACACGTCGCCTCGCGCATGCTCCTCCCGACCCCGGTGACGACGAGCGCGAGGGGCGGGGACGCGCAGTGCCTGGATTCTAGGTTAGTGGGAGTTTACCGACGGTCCCTGGGATTTCCCGAGGCCCAGGCGAGTCCCCCTTTTGTATGAATTACTCCCGGCAGCAGCTGGGGGATGGGACAGTGAGGCAGGGACGCTCGGGGTCTTCCCTCTACCGTTCCTGGTTTAACTGCAACGATGTGATCTCGAGATTGGGGTATCCCTTCACCCCGCAAGACACCTTCCGTACTCACCTTTGTCCTCTCGCAGGTCTGGGCCGGGACCAACCCTGGAACTGCTTCCTCTGAGGGTCGCGCAGCCCCACGCGGCTGGCTCCTCCCCCGCCTTTGCCCTCGACGCCCCTCCCAGCTGAAGAGCCCCGCGCATCGCACTTAGAGCACCGTGAGCAGGCTACTCGGTGGCCACCAGCCCCGCGGATATGCTACCGGGGTGGCCACTTGCCTTGTTCCAGTCAAAGCCCGTATCAGACCTTCACCCCACAGTCCAGTTTTTCAGTGTAGAGTCGACTTTAATCTTACAGTTTGCCTTCCTTCCACTTCTAGTTTTATTACACTAAAGGGACCCTGATGGTGTGTCATCCTCGTGGTACATTTTTTCCTCAGTTAGTTGTACACTCATTGGATTGCATGCATGAGCAATTTAAAAAGGAATGTTCAAATTCAGCCTTTCCACATGATCTCATGTAGAGACGGCATCAGCAAAGTTACCCACCCCGTGTGAAATCACTGCTTCTCAAAAATCGCCTAGGAAACTGCACGAGGCCTTTTTGGTTGCCAATCTGGGCAGACTCAGAAATACTCCTCTGAAGAAAACACCTTTTTAAAAATTAGCTAATCACGAGATCATTATGATGTCTTCTTGCATGTGTAGAACATCTTTGCAACATCTCCAGCCAATCCATTAACAAATATTTGAGAATCTGCCGTGTCCAGTGCTAGGCAAAGCTCTGTGGCATGTGCAAAAGACTTTCTGGAGAGGAACCACAATCAAATTGGAAGAGCAAAGTTAATGTATAAAACAAGTGGGAAGCAGTTAAAAGCAAACGTGTGCTTGCTTTCTATTTTATTGTAGGATCTAGTTCTAGTCGGCTTTCAGTTCTCACAACCAGATGCCTCCCCACCCCCCTTTTTAATGAAAGAAGTCATGGAATAGCCTCCCTATGTTTTTTTTGGTTTACCAGTCTTTGTAGATATAAACTTCTAAAAATCAGGTTTTTCTCTTAAGAGATTTCTAGCCTTCTCAGTTTAACTTTGAGATAGTTTTCATGAAAGAAACTAGGCCATGTAAGCGTTTCCCTAGAATACATCTTTTTCTAGCAACAAAAACCTTTTCTATATATTTTTTTTCCTTAGCGTCTCGCAAATTCTTTTTTTCTCCTTGCATTTTCCTGGTAACCTACTGGGCACCACTGAGTGGGCGCCCTTATTCATGTCGCGATACTGGCCAGACTCGGGGCAGGGGGGTCGGGGGCGGGGATCTCGAGCCACATGGAGAGTTAAGGTTAGACACTGGCCAGAGCCTCTTGGGGCAGTGCTCACACTTCCGGTCTTCATGGGGCCGCAGCGGGACAGGAACGGGGTCCCGGAGCAGCTCCGGGCGCACCCGGGTTCCGAGGAGGCGGGGCGGGCGGGCAGGCAGGCAGGGGCGGCCCTTACCTCGCTCTCGCTCCCCCGACCACGCGGTCCACGCTTCCCGGGCGCTCGGACACGCGTGGGCAGGCCAGGACCTGCGACATGGAGCCCGACAGCTCGAGCCCCGATGGCTCCGATCGGCCAGGAGCCCGGGTCACCCCGGGCACGCCCCCATCTTGAGGTCACTTTCGTGCTCCGAGTGCGGAAGGAAGCGCCGGGGAGGAGGCAGAAAACCCCACGTGGCTCAGGGTGGGGGTCGGTTTTCGCAGGGTTGCTTGGCCTCTAAGAGGTTGAAGCAAATAGACTTTTTTTTAAAAAGCTCTTTTCCCCTGACCCTATGTTTTGAATATAATCCTAATCCATAATCATTTTCCCCTACGACTTTAGAGCAGATACAGTATGCCTTTTAGATGTTAAAACGGTAACACTAACATTGTTGAGACTTGTAAATGTGCTTTTGGGTGAAAACCTAAGGTCGAATTTTGCTTAACATTTTTCTTAAAATTGTTCATAGTGGATTAGCAAACTGTTAAAATACATTGTAGAGAACATATGCAAGACCCTATTTTTTTTAAAAAAAAACGATTTTAGTTATTAGTAAAAAGGTAAACACTGCTAGTTCTTTGATATCTGTAATTGATTCACCAAGCATCTTTCAATATTGGTAATTACTCGATTGGACCTAATTTAAAGCAGCTTTAAGTAACTACATTTTGCTGTGGTTTGCCACGTTTTCATCTTTCCGGTGCCAATTAAAAAGCCCAGCCCTCATAACTCAGTGGTCGACCTATGAACCAGGATGTCAGGGTTTGATTCCCGGTCTGGGCACAAGCCTGGGTTCCGGGCTCCATCCTCCAGTGTGGGCGTGGGGGAGACAACCGATCAATGATTCTCTCGTTGATGTTTCTATCTCTCCCTCTCCCTTCCACTCTGAAATCAATAAAAAAGTATTTTAAAAATGATTTTTAAAGGGTATTTTAGAATATGATTAAGCCAAGGAATATTTGGCTTGAGAATCCAAGTAAAATGGTACTTCATTCAGTGTACCAGGCACTATTCTAACATTTGCAGTATTTAATGTAACCCCACCACTCTCATTTTGCAGATGCAGGGACCTGTAAGGCAACTGATAGCTTACACATAATAAGCAAATGCAGACATATTTTTCAAGTTTCACTTTTTTTTTTGCACAAAATGGTAAAATACAATATATTACCTTGCTTTTTTCACTTAATACTTCTTGGAGATCTTTTCATTAGGGCCCAGCAGAGCAGCTTTGGAACCCAGGAACCTGACCAGAGAACTAGTCCCATGGTTGGCAAACTGCAGCTTGCGAGCCACGTGTAGCTCTTTGGCCCCTTGAGTGTGGCTCTTCCACAAAATACCACGGCCTGGGCCAGTCTATTTTGAAGAAGTGGTGTTTGAAGAAGTTTAAGTTTAAAAAATTTGGCTCTCAAAAGAAATTTCAATCGTCGTACTGTTGCTATTTGGCTCTGTTGGCTAATGAGTTTGCCGACCACTGACTAGTCCTAACTTTTTCTAGGAGGTCTAAGTAGTAGCATTGAAGTCGGGAAACCAGGCATTCAGTTCTGCTGCTTACAGAGCTGTGATAGCCAGTAGTTCTTGGTTTCTCAGTGCATCTGTAACCGGGCTGTTCATGACTCAACCTCAGTACCTACCTCACAATTCTAGTCATGCAATGACATAAAATCACATGGGGACACTCAATTATCTAGTTATAATTGCGTTTCCATAAGCTTTTTTTGGACAACACCTGCTCTCAATTGGTTTGCCTTGTGACATTAACTTGAGAGTAGAGAAAATAAACTCATTGGTATCTTTTTATTTTTAAACTAGAGGCCCAGTGCACCCAAGTGTACAGGTGAGGTCGGCCGGGCAGGCTGCAGGACAGTTGGTGGGCAGGTCCTGCCTCCGATTACCCCCCACCCTGATTGGGGGCAGGGCATGGGCAGTTGGCCAGCCGCCCCACCCCTGGTCGAACTCCAGGTCAAACTGCTGGTCGAGGGCATAATTTGCATATTAGCCTTTTATTATATAGGAAGTTTTGAAATAGGTTATATATGTACATAGTAAAAAATTGCAGAGGGGTTATATAGTGAAGTGTTACTTTCCTTTTAGGGGTTTAGAGAAGTCTGAAGAATATGCCAGGAAGTTAAAGAAAACTAGAAGTATTTCTATTACTCTTCTCATGATTCCAAAGCCAGTGCCTATCAGGATAGGTGCTCTTTCATTTGGTATGAAGGAAAGGATAGCCTTCCCTCCCTAGTTTTGATGAATACATGTTTATTTATAGACAGCATTTCAGTATTTCTGTCTTCATAGGTGACATAATTGAAAGAACACTGGACTAAAGAGCTAGAGTCTATTCCCATATTCCCAGCAATCTTATTTATTAGCTGTGTGATTTGGAATAAATCACGCTTGAACCTGGTATTCTACTGTAAAAAAAGACTAAAAAACTAATAGTACCTATTTCACAGAACTGACCATTAGGATGAAGTGAGAAAATGTACCTGAACATGCAGTTTTACAAATGTTAGTGCGTATTATAATTAGAAAATAATCATTAGCTCTTTAAAAAAAATGAAAAAAAAGAAAACTCTGCTCAAAATATAGAGAAATTTACTCAATCAATTATCATTATTCATTCTAGTAATGAGTACTATTTGGTCCATTTCACTTAAGTATAAAACTATAGATTCACAAATACATGTTACAGTGTGTGTGTGTGTACTGTAAGTGGCAGGGACTTTCCTATGATGGCATTCAGTTGGTAATTGTACAGGACTTCAGAAGTCAGTCTTGATTCATGCATCATCAACATTCAGTGAGCAGCTACTGTGTGCCAGGTACTTAGCTAGACATTGAGGAGACAAAAAACAATCATGTTGGCTGGTGTGTGCGGCAGAGCCCTGGAGAGGTGGGAGGGGGAACACTAACAGTAAACAGATGATTCTAGGGGAGTGTGAGTGCTGGAACCAGGTAAGCCTAGGGTGCTTCTGAGCACTCAGGAGGGACCCAGGCTGGGGAAACCTGCTGAGAATAGAGAGGGCTTCACCTTGTTTGGGTAGAAACTGGGAGTAGAAACCTTGGGAGCATGAGTGTTTTGGGTGATTGCTCTTGAAAAAAAAAGGTGGGAGAGGGATTTTGCTCCTCCCTGGACAGGTACAAAGAGCAAGACATATCTGTCTGGGGTATTCACTGTGATTCCCACCACCCTCCCAGGGGCCTGTGAAAACCATTGGGGCTTCAGAGCTAGGCAGACCTGATCCAAGGCTTGGATCCATCACTTACTGGCTGAAGGGCTCTGGGCAAGTTATTTGGCCTCTTTAAGCTTCAGCCTCCTCATGCATAAAAAGAGGATGACAATTCCTATCCCTGAGACTACCATGAAAATTAGATAAGAAAAGTGCTGAGCACGTTTTTTTTTGCACCAAGTTAGAACAATAATTGGCAGGGAGTTTCTGTTTCTTCTTTTTTGTTTGTTTTTATCCGTTATGCATAGAGTATACTAGTAGTGCTTTCAGGGTGAGGCAGTCAGAAAGCCTTCACTCAAATCCCTGTTGGCTCTACCACAGCTATCGATGGGATTTTTGGCAAGTGATTTAACCTCTCTAAGCCTCGGTTTTCATATCTATAAAGTGCAATAATAATAAATAATACCTACCCCCTAGGGTTGTGGTGAGGATAAGACAATCAATGTGAAGTACTTACCACAGTGACTAGCTCCTGATAATCCTTTAATAAATCTTAATTGTTGTTTGCTATTTTGTTTTTTGTTATTTGAGAGTCCTCATGAACTAGAATCTTGTCACAGAATGAAGTTTCTTTACTAAGAAAATACCATAATGACCTTGCTTTATTTTATTTCATTTTTATTTATTGACTTTAGAGAGAGAGAGGCGGGAGGGAGAGAGAAAAACATTGATTTGTTCTACTTATTTATGCGTTCATTGATTGATTCTTCTTTGTGCCCTGACTGAGATCGACCTGCAATCTTAGTTATCAACCAACTGAGCTACCCAGCCTTGCTTTGATTTCTGTGTTTAACATCTCTGCATTTTAGGGTTACTTATTAATTTCCTTATCAGCTCCATTTTTAGATCTTAAAGATACTGTGTTTTAAATATTATGAAGTTAGATATGTTTTAAAAAGTTATTTTTAAACTAGGATTTTAAAAAATCAAAGGCAGCATAAACAGTCCCTCCTAATTCTAAAGTCCTGTCATATCCTTGTACTTTTTAAGATTGAATTTCCATCTTTAAAAAATGTTTTAATTTGGTATCTTTTGAATTGTTGCTATGTCATCTCTTCTGTTTTTCTAGTACCATCTGCTTCTGGTATATCTACTGGCAAGCTGCTGTTGCTGCAAAAAGAACTTTGCAGTCTTATTATTTTTTTAAAACACACAACTCTTTTATATGATTGTTATGGAAACAGCATGTCACATACTCATCAATGAAAAGGGAAAACCAGGTCTCAGTAAATGGGGAAGCACTATGGTAAGCTGTTAGGTCACTTTCTTTTTCTTTTTTCTTTTTTTTTTCTTTTTCTTTTTCTTTTTCTTTTCCTTTTTCTTTTCCTTTTTCTTTTTCAACACACATTCAAAAAGAAAAAAAAAATCTGAAAGCCATCATATGCATAAAAACCATTGATGATTTCTCCATAAATTTGTATACATATGTGGATCTGCTCTGGAATAGTGACTACTATCCTTTTTTATATAGTATTACTAGAGGCCTGATTCACGAAATTCGTGCAAGAGTAGGCCTTCCTTCCCCTTGCTGCCAGCACTGGCTTCCCTCTGGCACCCGGGACCCAGGCTTTCCTCACAGCCCCGGCTTCATCCTGAAGGTCATCCGGAAGGATGTCTGGTCTAATTAGCATATTACACTTTTATTATTATGGATATTATTTCCATATTTGATTTAACTCTAGTTAACCTGTACCTACCTTTGCTCTCAAGATCTACAATAATAAACTCTCCAAGCTGGAAGAGAGTGTAGTTTTCATCTAGTGAATCCCACTAATTTTATAGATAAGGAAAAGTGCCAGAATGAGTGATTTGCCTAGTACTCACATGGTTAAAGATAAAGGCTGCCTATCCTTTGGCAAGTAAAGAAGTATGGATTGAAAGTGCACATTCCAGAGCTCGACTAGGTAAGTTCAAAGTCTATCTCTGGTTTTTACTAGCTATGTAACCTTAAACATATTTAAGTCTCAGCTTCCTCATCTGTAAAATGGGGATATGACTTTATTATAGAGTTATAATGAGGATTAAATAAGCTAATATATATATTTAAATGTTCCTTACATTCTGTAAGAATTAACTATTATTGTTTTGTTCATTATTCTGTCCTCAGCACCTAAAATAGTACCTGCGAATGGATGAAGGATGAGTTAGTGTGTCTCTGTGCTATCTTTGACTAATCGACTCAAAAAGAGTTTTTCTGTGGAAAGATGACCCTCACTGTCAGACATCAACTGATTAGTTTCTGTTGCAAAAGATAAGTGAAAGCTCTAGGTAGAACTTTTTTTCCCCCCTACATTGGTTAATATATTATGGAGAAATAGTGGCTGAACATTTCCCAAATTGGTGAAGGACAGAGACAATTTACTCAGTGAAACCTAAGAAAGATAATAAGACCTATCATAGTCACACTGCTAAAAAACAAAGGTTGAGAAGAAAACTGAAAGTGCTCAGAGGAAAATAGGGGAGCACATATAAAGAAGAAACGGTTGAAATGACTGTGGACATCTCATCAGAAAGCGGGAAGCACAGAGATAGATGAACAACATCTTGAAGTGCTGAAAGAAAAAAAATCTGAACAACCCAGAATTCTTTATCTAGTGAAAATATCCTTCATGAATTAAGGTGATAAAAATCACACTGAGATATCACTATGCACACACTAAAAAGGCTAAAATTAAAAAAATAGTACCAACTTTTGGGCAAGCAGTTGGAAATAACGTGGCTAGTGAGAATTGAAAAATGCTACAATATCTTAAGAAAACAGTTTAGCAATTTCTAAGGAGGTTAAACATACATTTACAATATTACTACTACTATGAAATAATTAAGTGAAATTAAAGCATGTGTCCACAAAGACTTGGGGCCAAATGTTCATAGCCGCTTTATTTGTAATCACCAGACCTGAGAACAACCCAAGTGTCCATCAACAGGTGACTGGATAAACAGATGATGGTATACCCATACAGAAGAAAACTGCTCAGCAGTAAAGAGGAATGAACTATAGCCCAGTGATGTGATTCAGTGGTTGAGAATCAACCCATGAACCAAGAGGTCACTGGTTCAATTCCTGGTCAGAGTACATGCCCAGGGTTGCAGGCTCAATTCCCGGTGGGGGGTATGGAGGAGGCAGCCGATCAATGATTCTCATCGATGTTTCTATCTTTCTCTCCCTCTCCCTGTCGGAAATCAATAAAAATACGTTTTAGAAAATTGGGGAAAATGCAATTTATTTTGATTATCATAAAATGTAGCAATCAGTGCAGGAATATTTTGCTCACATAACTTGTTTTACAGCATAAATAGCCCAGGAGTTGGTAAGCTGAGTGAAGGACAAGACTCAAGCATGGCTGGCTCTACCTCCTCCCTCAGGTGTCATTCCATCTGCTGTATTCTCAGAGGAGTCTGTCTGAGAAGCTTCCCTGTTATTTTCCATTACAGCCCTTTCTTTGTTTCCTTTTTACCACTTTTCACAACATGTAATTATTTTATTCACTTAGCTACTGTTTCAGCTTTGTCTCCTCTACTAAATGTAAACTCCATGACAGCAGAGACCTTGTAGACTTTCTCTCTCTCTCTTTTTTTTTTTCCTTTTACCATGAAATCTGGTGCCTGGCACATAGTCGATGGTCAATAAACATTTGTTGAATGAATGGAGAGGGAATATAGGAATGCAATTTGTTTCACCTTTCATATATTTTTTCTACTGACACATGAATGCTGTCTTCACTTTAAGAATCAACTGTAAAAATCTTCCTTTGGTATTAAAAATCATTCTAAAATTCACGTTTTTTCCAGTAGCCCTCCTAATGGGCCCTGGTCTCTCTATTTTGGACTATGTTTTCTTATTTGATTTTTTTTTTTAGGTTTGACTAGGAATGAGGATTATACTCCAGCCTTACTGGGGCCAGGGAACATTCTGGACATTGTTGCCCTAATGTCTGCTTAGCAAATAGAAAATGACATTTAATGTGGCTTAAAAGGGGAGTGGACCACACTTAAAATTGGGATTGACTTAGAAACAAGTAGGGGGTGGTAAGGGCTGTGAGAGCTCATTGAGAACAAATATAGGCCCTATTTCTCCATCCATTCACCCACCCACCCATCAGTCATCCTCTCATTCAGTAATTATAGCTGAGCTCAGACCTATACCAGCACTGTGCTCGATGGCCTATGCTTATTAATGAATTTAATCCTTACAGTTACCCTAACAGTTTATAAGTGAGAAAACATAACCATTCTTAAGCATTTATTGCTCAGTAGCCTTTGACAAGGAGCTGACAGTCTTTCTAATCAGCTAGATAATGTAGTTAAACACTGAAAATTTTCCAAATCACCTTTGGCCCATGAAATCATAATGGAATAGTATTTAAGCAAAATTACATGTACTGTCCCAGAATTATGGGAAGTGTTGCCATGCAACACATGTTAGGATGAGGTCCGTGCTAAAGAGGAGAAATGAGTAAAGTGCTGCAGGGAGGAAGCTGAAGAGTGGAAAGAAGGTGGCATTGGGGTTGGAGGCTTGGGACTGAATCGGGTCTGTTTCTCATGAGCTCTGTGATCTTGGGCATGTGCATGAGGATCAGTTTCTACACCTGGGAAGTGAGAGCGACATTCTCTAGAGGTCTTTCCTGAATCCCCTAGACCTGGCTAAGGGCTCTCCTCTGTGCTTCTCCATCCCTTTTGCAATGTCATGCCTGTCATTTGTCACATGGAAAGTACTCTTGATATGACCCTCTCTCCCTTAGATTGTCAGTTCCTGAAGAGCAACAGTGTCTGGGGATCCACTAACTAGGGCCTGGGTGAGCCCCTCACTTCTATTAAATCTGACTGGTCCCTCAGATCTCCCTCCATCACCGTCTCAGAGCAGCATGCCCTGACCTTCTCCTCACATTCTGCTCCCTTGTCCCCCAAAACTACAACAATTTCCTTTGCATAAATGTTTATAGAACCACATTTCTTTATTGTCTTCCTTCAGGATACTTGTTTTAGTTTGTACTTATACACGAATTATAGTGAATATTTAATAATCCGTTCCTACCCACAGCCACATAGGTCTGGAGAAAGCAGGTATATACATATATGGTTTACTGCTGGATTCCCTGTGCCTGGGTAACCCTCACAGAGAATACAGGCCTTAAAAGGTGTAAAGGATGTCTACTGTCATTCAAGGTGGGAAAACAGTAATTCAATATATGTAAATTCATGGTTTGTTTAAGGAAAGTTCAGTAATCCTGTGTTTTTCTAGAACAGTGGTTCTTAACCAGAGGTGATTTCATCCACCTCTCCGAGGAAATAATTATCAATGCATGGAGACATTTTTTTTAAAGATTATTATTATTTACTTTGTTTTAATTTATTGATGAGAGAGAGAGAGAGAACATTGACTTGTTTATGCATTCATTGGTTGATTCCTGTATGTGCCCTGACCAGGGATCAAACGTGCAACCTTGGCCTATCAGGATGATGCTCTAACCAACTGAGCTACCCAGCCAGGGCCTAGACAGTTTTTATTGTCATGACTTGGGGACACTACAGGCATTGAATAGGTAGAGGCTATGAATGCTGTGAAATACCTTACAGTGCTCAGGACAGCCCCATACAACAAAGGATTACGTGTAATTCTAGCTCAACATATCAGTAGTGCTGAGGTTGAGAAATCCTGTTCTAGAATAAACAAAGCTGGATACACAGTTTAAGGCTTTATTGTGGAAAGCCCCAAGTCCATCTTGATAGTCTCAAACACTGATTAGGACACTTGTACCAGCAAATGCTTGTGGAATGAATTTAAGACTTGAAAAACCAGTTAAATGCTAAATTCAGGGCAATGTGAAGGACATTTCTCCAGACCCAGAATGGAAGAGGAGGTCCTTTCCTCCCAGCCAGGCAGACAGGTGCAGGTTCAGTTCTCTCTAGAATGTGTTATTTTTCAAAGGACCTTCTGCTGAGAACCATTTTCCATTTCCACAGAGGGAGGAGCAGGTGAGGTCATTCTTTGAGTTACACTTTATTGGCAGGTTAATCGTACTTGATGACTGGCTGTGCAATCTCATTAGATTTCAGGAATGGATAATAGAAACTAAAAATTCCTTGGAGAGTTGAAAACATGTCCACACAAATTCCAGCACACAGATGTTTATAGCAAGATGTCTGAAGGACTTCTTGGTTGTTTACCAGTTTTGGCTGATCATACTTTTGGACTTTTAAGTAATTCAAGTAAGAAATAGTAGAGATTTAAAAAAAGTTTTGGGTTTATGAGGTTTAAAAAAGTTAATGCGAATTGATTTTAAAAGCTATACTGCCAAAACTCAGGAAAAATTTGAGATTCTTCCAAATAGATATTTATATCTAGAAACAATACTTGCTTAATCAATAAGTAGGCCAAATTTCAGTAACTGTACCCTAGTTTATGTGCATTTAAGTATAAAGATCACTATTAAGCTACATTCCTAGACTTTTAATAATGCTTAATAAATAAAAACAGACTATAGCGGTAAGTTTTTACTCGACTCTAAACTTGTTGGCTATAAAAAAAATACCACTGGGCAGGGAACATCATTAAAGAGTGAGAATATCCAGTAAAGGAGAGAACGTAGGGAAGTAGGGATTCATTATACTTTTGGTGGGACTGGGAATCAATGTAGTCTTTTTTTAAAGGTAATTTGACAGTCTCTTCCAAAATTTTAAGTGGCATACATCTTGACAAAGCTTCTAGAAATCTGTTTTATAAAACATACCCAAGGACTACCTGGAAAGATGCCAGCAGCATATTAAATGAAGAAACATGATGCAACTAATAGTAACAATCTCATTTAAATATGCACTTACATATGAATTAAAATATCTGGAAAAGGATATTTTCAAATAACCTCAAAGTGTGTAAAGTAATTACCTCTTCAGAAGTAGGACTGGGTTTTTATTCGTGTTCTATTGCTGTGTAACAAATTACCACAAACTCAGCGACTTCAAACTAACACTATTACGTCACAGTTTCTGTAGGCTAGGAGTCTGGCCCAGGGTGCCTGGGTTCTCTGCTCCGTGAACACAGGCTGAAATCAAGTTGTTAGCCAGGCTGCATTCTCCTCAGAGGGCAATGGGGAAGAGCCCCCTTCCAAGCCCTTTCAGGTTGCTGTGATACTGTGATTTATAATAAGAAATACACAGTTGACATTTCTCCCAGTGTCTGACACAGAGTTCCTAAGACTCTTGGAATTTCCTTCCATCTTTGAGTGTGCCTGATCTCACACTTCAAACCTCTCACTTCCTCTTCTGTCACCATCCAGAAAAAAACTGCTTTGATTTTAGAGGACTCATGTGATTAGATCAAGGCCACTCAGATATTTTCCTATGTCAAGGTTCATTGTACTATGTAACCATGAGAATAAAGTCAATCATAGTCACAGTCTCAGGGATTATGTGGGTCTATACACCAAGACAGGAAATCTTGGGGGCCATCTAAGAATTCTGCTCACTGAAAGGGCAGAGGTAAAGAAGGGGTATTTTTATTTTGTACTTTATACATATTTGTCAGGTTTGAATTTGGGGGAAAGAATGTATATTTTAATCCTTTTTTCCCTTTATTTTTTTCCCATCATCATTTATTCCCCCTATATGTATTACTTTTTTTTCTAACTATACAGAATCTTAGTGATACAGGTTTTTTAAAAATATTTTTTTATTGATTTTGGAGAGGAAGGGAGAGAGAGAGATAGAAACATCAATGATGAGAGAGAATCATTGATTGGCTGCCTCCTGCATGCCCCCACTGGGGATTGAGCCTGCAACCCAGGCATGTGCCCTGACTGGGAATCAAACCTTGACTTCCTAATAAGTCGACACAACCACTGAGCCATGCCAGTTGGGCTGTATTACTTTTTTAATGTAAAATGTCTGGAAATATATACTCTTAACATTTTAAGTGTCTAGATGGTAGGAATAAAAGTTTTTATATAAGCATGTAGTAATCAACTTTTTATCATATAAGCATGGGAATATAAGTTATTTTGATTTTGAAATGAAAAATTGTGCTTATTATAGACTAAAGTAGTTAACAGAGTTTATATCGATGCCCATTTGGCTAGCCATGGCTTTTTTGCAGTGGTTATAAATTATCAGGTTATAAACATCCTGATAACGCAGCATGGTCAAGATGTGAAACTGAACGGATTTGAGGAGAGTCTGGATACATTGCAGTTATCAGGAGCACTGCAGCGTGAGAGTGTCAGGGGGCGGGGGGGAGGTGGAGAACAGCCTCTGAGGACTTAGGTTCCGGGGCCACGGACTGGCTGGGGGCAGGTCCCACAGTTTTTCTGCATTCATTTCTCCTCATCTGTAGAATGAGAATGAGGGGGTTGGACCAGATGAACCCTAAGATTCAGTGTTTTTTCCTCAGTTCTTTTGAGATTGTTGCTATGGTTTCTGACAAAGTCTAAATAAACACCAGGCTGGAAAGATTATTAGCCTGATGGGGAGAGGTGGGTTTTATGTTTTTGTTTTTTAAATCATCAGTGTATTCCCTGAAAGGAAGGGTTGCAAGTTTGTATTTCTAACAAGTTCCCTCGTGATGCTGATGCTGTGGTCAGGAACATACGTTGAGAACCACTGGGATAGAGTGTGTTATATAGGATGTTCAAGGAAGGCTTCTCTAATTATACGACCTACAAGCAAGCCATGTGGAGAAGAGCAAGAACATTCCAGGCAGAGAACGAAAGCGGGAGCCCCTGAGGTGCGAATGTACTCGGCGTGTTGGAGAAGTGGCCAGGGGAAGAATGGACAGGAAAAGGAGATCATATAGGTTTTGATGGCTAATTATAAAGACTGATTTTTTTTGCCTTTTAATACATTTAATACATTCATAAGACTTCAAACGAAAAACATATTATTCATGCTACAGATTTTCAATCTTCCTTGGACAACACAAAAAAACACAGTACTCAAATTGCATGTTTTAACAACTGGAACATGAAATCTCATTTTGACACAAATCAGGTTAAAAATAAAATAACACCAACATCAAACTAATCCAGCACCAGCAGACTTCCTTAAGTCCCCATCCTATCCAGCTATGAAACTCACATTGCTTGCTATCTTCTGTACCAGCATTCCTTCTTCCCTATGTAAAAAATTAGATACTTGTAAGTATATCACTGAATGAGTACTATAACAGGCTCTTCTCTCTTGGAGCGACCTAAAAGCCTACTATTTTGTTGAATGTTGAAGAGGGGAACCAGACTGGGTGAAACTTAACAAATAGTGAGACAACTGTGGGGTGTATGTTTCATTCACTTCATTCTGCAGAACACAGGAATTGTGCTCAAAAGTTAGCACAGGAACTAAAGATGCCAAGAAATATTCCAACATTATTTACAAGACAAAGAGTGTACTAACGTAAAGACTGATTTTTACTCCAAATGAGGCAGAGAGCCAGAAAAGAATTTCGAGCAGAGAAGTGATGTGGTCTGTATTAGACAAGTGTAAGGTATCACTGTCTGTAGTAATAATGATGACTTTCAACACATTATGATAAGATTCACACTTATTTCATCTTGTAGATAGAGAAATGGATGGAAAGGAACGCCTTAAATTGTGTGATAACTTCTATGGACTGTGTCCCCTGAAATTCACATGGTGGAACCTAATCCCCAGCCTGATGGTATTGGGAGTTGGGACCTTTGTCAGGTGATTAGGTCATGAGGGTGGAGGTATGACATAGTAGGAAGTTTGTTAACGTCCATAAGTGCCAGTTAACAAACCCAAGTGGTTTTCACAGGGGCCAATACCCTTCCCATGTTTTTCATTTCCCTGACTCTACTGAGCCCTCACCCCACCTATTCCTTCATTCTCCCCTTCAAATGCCCAGTCACCTCTGTATAAATCAAAGTTGAGTTCAGTTAACACTGGACTGTTCCCTATTGCAATGATATATTACTGATTAAAATCTGTCCTTAGCACTTTAGTTAGTGTCCAGCTGTGTTTATCTTTGACAAAATGTGCACAAAATACACACTGCTCATGTATGCTTAATTTAATTTAACCCACTGAGTATTCAGTCATGTTTTGGTGAGATTTTAAAATAATGACTATGTTGCTAGAAGTCACATTATCAGTTTCCAGGTCCAAATAGCTGAAATAGGCCCTTTCTAATAAACAATGGTGGAAAGGAAGTTCTTAGAATCCAGTAGGAGGAAGGAGATATTCACAGTTCTCTCACCACTACTTCACTTCTCCAGGTTCCTGATTTATTTATTGGGTGGGGTAGTTTGTTTGTCCTGGTGTTGATTTGTTTTATAGTTTGTAGTTGTGAAGTTTGAGTTTGAGAATTGAAGGCTAATTGATTACCACCTCAAGATATAATAAAATAACCATAAAAATGTCTCCCTCCTGTGCTAAACACAAAGCACAGGGTCAGGTAGAAAATCTATTCCTTGTGGAAAATAACCAAGCTTTGGAAATAACCCAGAAAGAGATTTTGTGGGGTATATGTGTGTAGGGTTTATTGTGGTAAAAATACAAAACAATATATTTATACTTTAACTATCCATGAGGCTACAATTCAGCGCCATTAAATACATCTACAATGTTGGGAAATAATCACTACTATCTATACCTAAAAATTCTCTCTCATCCCCAACAAAACCCCTGTATCTATTAAACGACAATTCTCCCTTTCCCCCTCTCCCTAGGCTCTGGTAACCTCTATTTTTCTACCAGAAAGAGCGTTTTTAATATTAGATTCTTAAAAGTTATGTTTTATAGCCCTGACTTGTTTGGCTCAGTGGATAGAGCGTCAGCCTGCGGACTGAAGGGTCCCAGGTTCGATTCCAGTCAAGGGCATATACCTTGGTTGCGGGCACATCCCTAGTAGGGGGTGTGCAAGAGGCAGCTGATCGATGTTTCTCTCTCATCAATGTTTCTAACTCTCTATCCCTCTCCCTTCCTCTCTGTAAAAAAATCAATAAAATAAATAATTTTTTTTAAAAAGTTATGTTTTATAGCTGTTCAGGAAGGCATTTTTATTTACCTATCATTGGGGATTAATCTTACCATATTCTGATCCAAGTGCTGGTGATATGACTATGCATGAGATACATACTACATTTTAGCCTGCATGCAAGTCAATCATATAAACATGTAGGCAGTTGAGTACGATACCAAGTGTGAAATAGTGGAAAACCTATGAGTTGGTCTCTGCCTCTGGTTTCTGGCGCAGCTCCCTAAATCCCTTGGAATTTCCTGGGTGATAAGAGTGCCTTATGTTCCTCCTCCTCCTCCTCCTCCTCCTCCTCTTCTTCTTCTTCTTCTTCTTCTTCTTCTATCCTCACCTGAGGATATTTTTCCATTGATTTTTAGAGAGTGGAAAAGAGAGGGGAAGACAGAGAGGAATATCGATGTGAGAGAAACACATTGATTGGTTGCATCCTGCACAAGCCCCAAGCAGGGCTTGGGCCGGGGGGAGCCTGCAACCGAGGTATGTGCCCTTGACCAGGATTGAACCCAGAACCCTTCCGTCCACAGGCCGACGCTCTATCCACTGAGCCAAACCAGCTAGGGTGAGTGTCTTATATTCTAATGAGGCTACTCTTGGTGGGCTCATGGATTGAAAGACTAAGCCATGATTAGAAATTTAGACCTTTGGCCCCACCCTCCACAATCTGGGAAGGACAGAGGGACTGGAGATTGAGTTAATGATCATTGATCATCATGATGAAGCCTTCATAAAAATCCAAAAAGGATAGAGTTTGAAGAGCTTCTGGATTGCTAAAGACTTGGAAAAGCTGGAAGGGTGGTGTGTCTAGAGAGGCCATGGAAGTTCCTTGTGTCCAGCTCTTTGCATTTCTTTCCCTGGCTGTCCATCTGTACCCTTTACTATATCCTTTGTAATAAACCAGTAAACATAAGTGTTTTCCTAAGTTCTGTGAGCCTCTAACAAATTATCAACCCCACGGAGGGGGTTATAAGAACCCTTCCGGCTGGTCGGTCAGAAGTGACAATCTGACTTGGCAATAGGCCTCTGAAGCCAGGGGTAGTCTTGTAGGACTTGACACTAACCCCAGGTAGATAGTGTCAGAACTGAATTGAATTGTAGGACACCCCGCTAGTGTCAGGAACACCAAAAAATCTGGCGTCAGAAGTGAAGGAAATGTCGTGTGAGAATGAAGAAAAATGAGAGTGTGTCCTCAGACATCAAATAATATGAAAACAATATGTTGTACAGAACCCTTTTTTTTCTACATGATTTATTGTGAGGTGACCAATGTCAAATAACATTAATTTTCATCATTTGCTTCTATTCATATCTTCTGGGTCAATTCTTCATTTTTCCTTCTAAAATGTTGCATGCCACACGTGAAGCAATAAAGAAGTTTTAAAGTATAATCCTTAGCTAAGGACTTGAACATTCATCTGCAGTTACCTATATGCTCATTACATGCAGCTGAGCTTCTAGTAAGAAGTGACTTTTTTCACAGCCATCCTCTATGACAAGTTTATGGAAAACATTTGTCAGGATAACCTTCATATATCTTTGAAACTCATAGGCCCTGTTACACCTCAAAGTGCCCAGTGATGGATGGGCCATAGGCGCTTCCCTCCCTTTAAGGCCATGTAGAAATAAGCAGAATCCTTTATGATTCCATAAAATTCAATGGAAAATATCAATGATGTATTAAGAATAATATATTTTACTTCAAGTCATTTACTGAGCTCAATTTAAACTTCTACTGTAACCTATACCAGGGATTGGCAAACTTTTTCTAGTGAATATTTTTGGCTTTGCTGGCCACGTGGTGTCTGTTGCAATACATACTCAACTCTGCCATTGTAGTTCGCTGGCAGCCATAGACAATACGTAAATGATTGGATGTGGCTGTGTCTCAATATGAGCTTATTTAAGAATACTGAAACTAGAATTTCATATAATTTTCACGTCATAAAATTTTAACATTTTAAAAAATTTGTTTTCAACTATTTAAAAATGTTAAAACCTTTCTTAGCTCTCAGGCCCAACAAAAACAGCTGGATTTGGCCTGTGGGCCATCACAGTTCCACTACCTCTGCTCTTTACTAATTTTTTGTTTGCACTGAGGTCTTTATATCTCATTTAGGCCCATTGAGTTTCACAATTTGTGAACTATCTTTACATTTTTTTAGAATGTCAAGTCCCACTCAAGTTTGAATAGTGAAAGGACGGATCAAAAACCAACATCTTACTCAGGCTAACGAGTTATTATTCTTTGAGACTACAGATGGCACTTTAATTAACAGTCTTGTTAATTATTCTTTTCCAAAAGCTCTTTCTGAAGTCACTCACACTTCTGGTCACACATTAAGCATGAGCTCATCCTCTTTACCCCTAAGTGTAGTCGCAGTTTGTTCCACTTAATCACTTTTTAACTGTATCTTCATCAGTGTTGAACTAGTCCAGTACTACACGAACAGTAGTTTTGTAATAACCTCATTAAATAGCTAGAGTTTTTATTGTTGCTGTTGTTGTTTTGGAGATGAAACTTTACTCAGTTTGTGTGGTTTTATGTTGCAACTGTTTGAGAGCTTGGTGAGTCAATATCACCTCATGAGTAGCTTTCATTAAAATTCAAACTGGTTGGAAACTTGGAGAATGGGAGTACAGTAATATAGTCAATTGGAATTTATTCCCTATTCAGTACTGTGCTAGTTCTGTGGACACACAAAAGAACTACTCTACCTTAGAGGAGCTTGCATTTCAGTGGGGAAGACAAGATGAATATACAAGAAACCGTAATGAATTTATTAATTCATTGACAACAGCCATTTGCTACAAGTCACTGAATTATACGTTATGTCATTTTTGTCCTAATATAGAGGAGGGAAAAATTATTTTTCCTATACCCATCTAAGTTCTTGGGCTTAGTCCTGTAAATTGGACAGACAAAAGTCAGATTAACAGAAGAAATGTGTATGGATTTATCAAACACAATTTTTGTGTGACACGGGAGCTTTGATAAGGAAATGAAGACCCAAAGTGATGGTTGAACCTAGTGTTTCTATACTAGGTTTGATGAAGAGTGGAAAGTTGTGAAAAAAACACACATAGTAGGACAAAAGGGTATGGACCAAGGGTAATGAACCAGGGGAAACTCGGCAAGGCCTGTTCATTCAGGTTCTTTCAGTATCCCTCTGTCTTTGGAGGTAAAGATGTTCTTTTTCTGCAAGTATAGGGAAGGCACTTCTCACAAGAGGGTTGTCCGACCTGCTTCAGGGAAGAAAGCGGAGGTCTCACATTTCTTCAGTTTAAAATATTCAGTATGCCATACATTCGATTGGCGTGTTCGAATCCTGTCACTTACAACTATCAAATGCGATAGATAGTGTAACCATTTCACAGGTGAAGAAACTGAGGCTAATGAGAAATTAAGTTGTTCAAAGTGGCAAGTTGCAAGTGACTGCTTGGCTCCAAAGCAATTCTTTCCCCCATCCACCACTCACTTTATTGAGTCCAAGGCTCTCCATTAAGGGAATAAAGAGTTAACATGGGAAAAATAACATATTTACTTCCTAATTCAATGATTACTAATGGCGATTGTTAGAATCAATATAATGGGAATAATGTGGATTGGCAAAAAGTCATGCTGATGTAAGAAGTTCATACCAGACAACCTGATCTATAAGACTGTGTGTGTGTGTGTGTGTTATTGATTTGAGAGAGAGGAAGGGGAAGAGAGAGAAACATCAATTTGCTGTTCCACTTATTTATGCATTCATTGGTTGCTTCCTCTATGTGCCTGACTGGGGATCAAACCCACAACCTTTGTGAATCCAGATGATATTCTAACCAACTGAGCTGCCTGGCCAGGGCAGCATAGATTTTATTTAAGGATATAAATCCTTAAATGATCCACAGAAATAACTTAAGTTCGTCCCCAGAAGACATGACAAAAGACCTCCAAGGGTTCTTTATGGAAGAATTGGAAGGAGCCAGAATGTCTCCCACTTAGATCTTAAGTGTTAGCTCCTTTAATTGAGGCCCATGGTGGTCAGCAATGATAGTGTCATTTATGGGTCAAAGCCAAGCTGCCACCAAGGTATTTAGTCGCCTACTTATTGTTACATGCCGAAACCCCCAGGAGTTAGAATGAAGGGTGCTGAGAGCATTATCATCCCCTACAGAGCTTTGGCACGAGATCTAGTGGGGTTAGGAAATGATAACTTTGGTTCAGAGAGAACAAGGAGAAAGAAAACCCAGCCTAGGCTGGCCAGCAAACAACGAAGTCAACAAGATTATGTTACCAGAATGTTGTGATTAATGTTCATGTATAACAAAGTGTTTAGGTTATTTTTAAAAATAAGTCTTCTATTGAATGTGAGTATATGGGAACTCTCTGTACTCTCTTTGCAAAATTTCTGTAAATCGAAGACTATTCCAAAATACAAATAAAAAATATCTTTTAAAGGCATCTTGACTATTTCTCACTTCCTTTGGTGGGAAGCAAACCTTCCCCAACATTGCTTTTTGTAAGCCCATGAAATCCTAACAGCTTTTTATTGTTAGAAATAAAGACATTGGGTAGTTACCCCAAGAAGTTAACCACCTTATATGTAAACCTCAATAATCAGTGTTTGTTCTCACAAAGGAATGGATTTTAGTTTCAATTTTATTTACATTGTTAGTAAACCTTTTTCTAGTTCATCTGTAGAATATAGACTGTTAGGAATTCCATTATTTACATTTTAAAAAATATTTTATTGATTTTTTACAGAGAGGAAGAGAGAAGGATAGAGAGTTAGAAACATCGATGAGAGAGAGACATCGATCAGCTGCCTCCTGCACACCTCCTACTGGGGATGTGCCGTAACCAAGGTACATGCCCTTGACCGGAATTGAACTTGGGACCTTTCAGTCCGCAGGCCGACGCTCCATCCACTGAGCCAAACTGGTTAGGGCCCATTATTTACATTTTTAAACGGAGGCATTATAATATAAGGAAAGGGGTAATGTGATAGCAAAAACTTCAACTGTCATATAAGTAAAATTGAAATATCCCTTCCCATCTGACTTCTCTTTTGCTATCTGATCCTAAAAGAAATGAAAGTTTCACCACTAAAATAGTCTTTACGGGCATATCCACTTTTTCAGTAAACTTTACACAGATGAACTTTGATAAGGGGAGTTTAACATTGGGTTATTGTATCCCAGGTGCTTTACAAATGCTGTCTCATTATATCATCACAAAAGTGCCTGTGAGTGTAATAGGCATTAATGACCCCAGTTTGCCTGTGAAGAAACAGATTCTGAGACAGTAGACTTTCACATATCTGCAACTAGTAGCACACTGGATGGAAATCTGATCGATTCCAAAGCCTTTTGCTACCGCCCCATCAGGTTTAGCAAGAAATGTAAAACCTCTTTCCCACTCATCTAAAATATTTCCTTCCTACAATGACTACACTGGAATTTCCATATATCAGTACCATGCCGAATTTGATAGGTTAGAGAAAGGCGTATTTACAGGAACAAATGAAAGAGAACATTCTTGATTCTCCTTATGTTTTATTACTGGAGCATCCAAAAAGAAAGTGATTCTGAAATAAACCAGCAATGCCAAGTATATTCCACAGAACATTAATGCAAAGATGTTCCTTGGGGGAGAAAAAAGGCTTTCTGATGAAATCTGAGAAATTCGGCATACTATCCCCACTGGAATATTAATAGTGAACATTATTTAGTAAAGGCCTGTGGTCAAAATTCTAACTAGTTCACTGAAAAAATGCTTCCTGGCGCTCTCCCTGTTGGAGCAGGACTTTCCCAGTCCCCCCTCCCCTCCCCAGGCATGTTACCTTTACCTTTCCTGTCTATTCTTCTCCCAAGCTCTGAGGGCCCTTCTTTTGCCTCCCTAACTTGTTTCCTGAACCCGTTTCTTCTAGGCCAGTGGTCGGCAAACTCATTGGTCAACAGAGCGGCAAACCGCGGCTCACAAGCTGCATGTGGCTCGCGAACCGCAGTTTGCCGACCACTGTTCTAGGCTCACTTCTACCTCTGTGACTTTCTAAGTAAACTTTTGCCTATATAAAAAAGAAATTCTTCCTTACACTTAAGTGATTGCTCATTTTAATGCTATGCAGTGTTTCTCGAAGTGTGTCCCCGACAGATATGCAGGAGTATTGCCCAGGATACAGGCTAACAATGCACAGTTTGGGGCCCTGCCCAACCTCAGATCAATTGGATACAATCCCTGGGGAAGGGCCTGGAAACCTGCCCGTTTAACCAGCTTCCCGAGTAATTCTATATACATTCAAGCATGAAAAAACGCTTGGCATCTTTCAGTTCTTTACTCACACTCACACACTCTCCTCCAGCGACTGCCAAGAGCTCGCAGCATCGATTACTTCACTTTGATGTAGCTTTGTGGGCAGCTTTGAACTCCAGGTTGTTAGGGGAAGCAAGGGTTTCCAGATTAGACATGTAAATAATATCAGTCCCTGGGTTAGAAATTACAGATCACTTTTAAATTCAAATACACACAATTCCCTTCTCTTCACCTTCCATTGTTTTAGTTGGCTCCACTGAGAGTAGTGGGTACCTGACCTTCCTACACAGACAGCAGGAAGCTCTCAGCAGATGACGTCAATGTTTTCCTTGTCCCGCCCATTTCCTTTTCCTTCCTCTTGTTTCTTTTTTCCTCTCTAGTGTGAAAATGCTAGAAAGTGATATACTGAAATGTTAGTAGTAGTTGTCTTTAGTTAATGGACATGTGGATAGGTGATTTCCCCACCACACACACACGCACACACTTTGTATTTTCAGGTTTGCCCATGTTAAGTCAGTGAGTAAACTTAAAACCATATGTATTAGAAGGAAGAAATCTGTGGTGAGGAACACCCCAAACCACTTAAAAGGTGGGAGAGTAGTGTTGGACGTTATATTTCTCTGTTTCTTCACAGTTAGGTATACTTTTTGAGAATAGTAAAAAAAAAAACCACACAAAAAAATAAAACCAGTTTCTCTAGGTTTCTTTCCCCCTTCTGCCCTGTTTTTCTCTTTTTCTTGCTGATCCTATCTTGTCCCACCAACTGTGAAGCTGTGTTAGGGAAGCAGCTGAGGGCATTGCTGGAATGAAAGAGCCACTGTCTGGTCCTGCTTTGTGAGGACAAACCACACTGCGCTATGTATGGCCTCTTTCTCCTGAGGGCTGAGATTCCTCTTTATAATTCCACTGCTATTTTTAACATCCCTACGGGGCAAGGAGAAAGCCAGGCCTGAATCTTTGAGCTGGTCACAAGTTTTCTAAATCTCCGTTTCCCCTGGAGCAAATAATAAAGAGCCGAAGAGATCCCCTCGAGTTTAGAGAGTGGTCTTGGATAATAATTTCTTTCCACTCATCAAGAAGCCAGACCTCTTAGTTGTTAAAAGGAACCTCACTATGTGCTATATTTACACACAAGGAAAAAAACCTATCTGAGACCAGATTCTGTAATCAACAGAAGCAGGAAAACACGTGCATATTAACGTGTGTTGGGGAAGGATCTTAAGAGTCATTTGCATCCTCTCCAGCAACGCTGCACGGTGTCCTCCAAGCATGAATGAAGAAAGCCCAGACAATGGACGGCGCAGCACATCCGGCGAAGGGAAAAGAAACTGCAGGCCCAGGCACTCCAGGCACTCGAGGCACTCGGTCCTCGAGCCAAGTGGCCTTGGTAATTCCCCCGCATGACTCTGGAGACTAATTTTTCAGGCTGTGTTTGAAACCCGGCTCTAATTGCCCACTGAGCACAGAGGGAGACGCTAAATCCGCCCCTGGAGAAGGTCCCGCCAGCCAGCCGGCCGCTCTTGAGCTGCTCTTGAGAAATTACACTCAAGAATTGAAAACCACGCAGCCTGCTTGGCTGCACCCTTCTCACTAACAGGGAAATTAAGTTTCGGTCCACATGCGGTGCTCATTTTCAGGTATATGGGCACTATTTTAACTATCTCAAGTCTGGGTTTTTCTTAGACTTGTGAATATCTCATTTAAATGTTTTTAATTAGTACTAACAGCAGAAGTCCCTTGACTCTTCAAAAAATGGGAAAATAATTTTAGGCATTTCCCACTGATAAATGGCTATGGAAGTACATTCACATTTGTTGTTATCACTACTTTTAGGCTCACTCTTTATAAAGCTACTAAGAGTAGATTTCAACCACACTTGCTCTCAACTTTCTTCTTTTTCCATACAAAGATTCCTATTTCTTTATATTTGATTTATTCATTTTTTATTTTCTTACAAAATCCATATGGTTTTATTAACCGGTGTCTCTTCAATAAATTCAATGAGAGAGAGAGATAGAGAGAGAGAGAGACAGAGAGAGAGGAAGAAATAGATAAGACAGTCCGTCTGTAGTTGTCCCGTGGGTACTCACCTCGCTTAGGTTTTACAGTCCGTGGTGGCAAAAACGGTTTTGTACATCCTCCCGACTAGCACATTGAAACATAAGCTAGTGGCTACGATTTCAGGGAGACTCAGATAATAATGAGCTTTTTATTAAAAATTGAGTTTTTAGAGAGAGGGAGATAGTGGATAGAGCATGTCGGCCTGAGGACCAAAGGGTCCCAGGTTCAATTCCGGTTAAGGGCACATGCCTGGGTTGCGGGCTTGGTCCAATGTGCAGGAGGCAGCCAATCAATGATTCCCTCTCATCATTGATGTTTCTATCTCTCTCTTCCTCTCCCTTCCTCTCTGAAATCAATAAAATATATATTTTAAAAAAACAACAACATCGACATGACATTGGTAGGCTGCTGCTTCTTCTTTTTTTTAAAAATATATTTTATTGATTTTTTACAGAGAGGAAGGAAGAGGGATAGAGAGCTAGAAACATCGATGAGAGAGAAACATCGATCAGCTGCCTCCTGCACATCCCCTACTGGGGATGTGCCCGCAACCAAGGTACATGCCCTTGACCGGAATCAAACCCGGGACCCTTCAGTCCGCAGGCCAATGATCTATCCACTGAGCCAAACTGGTTTCGGCAGTAGGCTGCTTCTTACATGCCCCCCATCGTTAATGGAACCAGCTACCTTTTGGTGCAGAGGTCAATAGATGCTCAGCCAACTGAGCCACACTGGCCAGGGTGAGAAGAATACGTTTTAACCAGGGTTTTAGGTTGATAGGAAGATTTTAACTGGCATTGCCCAGTATGCATATAAACCAAAAGCAAATAGATGTGGAACCTCAGGGTGTGCTACGTTTACACATAAGGAAAAAACCTGATTCACAGAAGCCTGTATGCTGACTTTTTCCAATTAAGAGAACTTTTTAAAAAAGAGCCTAGTAAACACTCTAGTGAGTGTTCTAATGCGTGACCAATGATGACCTTGAGGTCACTGGAGGAGACCAGCATGAATAAAAAGGGGAGGTACTTTAGTATGGTATTAACAGGCTTGCTACATCCACCCTTAACATAGGTGTTTTCTGGGCACCTCAGGGTTGAGGGTGTCTAGAATGAGCTCCGTGATTGTCTGGCTCTGCTTAGAGCAGCTGCCAATTGGGGGGTGGGCGTGGAGCAGCACCTGGGATCCACCAGGAGCAGCTCATCCCCACAGAAGACAGAGGCTGATTATTCTTTATTATTTTCTTTCTTCACTAATTTTGACCTCTGCTATCACAGTTTTGTTCTCTCTTCATCTGCACTCCAACCTTTCCTTGCTACTTACTAAGCAAAAACAACAAAGGTGTGCCCTGTGGGTGTGGCTCAGTTCCTTGGGCGCCATCCTGTGCATCAAGGGTTGCTGGTTCGATTCCCCATCAGGGCACATGCCCGGCATGTGGTCTCTTGATGTTTCTCTCTCCTTCTCCCTTCCTCACTCTCTAACAATTAGTAAGAATATATTAAACAACAACAACAACAAAGGTGCAATGCCTAAGTCCTAAGTTGGGGCATCCAGGCTGTTTGCTTGGTTCTAATTGGCTAGAGTCTAGTGCTGTTCTTATCTTATTTCTATCTGATTAGAGAATCAAAAGGCAAGTTCCCAACATTCAGCTTTGTAAATTCACTCTTCTAATTTCTCTTCAACCCTTTTGGCTTAGTTTTGAATCCTATGTAATAAAATTCTAATATGCAAATCGACTGAACGGTGGAATAACCAGCAGAATGACCAGCCACTACAACGTGCACTGACTACCAGGGGGAAGGTGCTCAATGAAGGAGCTGCCTCCTGGTGGTCAGTGCACTCCCACAGGGGGAGTGCCGCTCAGCCAGAACCTGAGCTCAGGGCTGGTGAGTGCAGCAGTGATGGCAGGAGCCTCACCTGCCTCTGCTGCAGATGGGTAGTAAGGAGCGAGGGGTCCCAGACTGTGAGACCCCTGGACTGTGAGAGGGATGTCTGACTGCTGGCTTAGGCCCGATCCCCAACGGACATCCCCGAAGGGGTCCCGGATTGTGAGAGGGCACAGGTCAGGCTGAGGAACCCTTCCCCTTGCCCATGCATGAATTTCATGCACCAGGCCTCTAGTATATATATAATTTTAATTTATTGATTTTAGAGACAGAGGAAGGAAGGGAGAGAGAGAAAGAGAAAAAGATCAACTTGCTGATCCACCCACTCATGCTTTTATCGGTTGGTTATTGTATGTGCCTGACTGGGGATTGGACCTGCAACCCTGGCACATGGGGAGGATGCTCCAAATGAGCTACCGGGCCAGGGCTGGCTTAGTTTTGTTAACAGACTTTACCTAGGACCTGATTTCCCCCAGTGTTGATGCTGGAATTAATGAAAGGAAAAGAGAAACATGTGCTCCATTTATTCAGGATCACAGAAGTCCAGCCCACAAGAATCTATGAGGTAACTTTGAAGGGTTTACAAAAAACCCTTAACTGGTATTAGGCCTAAAAAATTATGTGAGATAGGTACTGTTGCTCCCCATCTGAAATACCAGGGAAATAAGGCACAAGGGTTGAGGTAATTGTCTGAGGTTTACAACACAATAGAAAGTAGCAGAGCCAAGAGTCAATGCAGGTCTTTATTAGTCCTGGACTTTTCTTTATAAAAAATATATTCTTGGAGAAACCAAGATGGCGGCATAGGTCAACACTTGAAATTGCTGCCTCACACAACCACTTCAAAACTACAACTAAAAGACAAAACGGACATCATCCAGAACCACAGGAAGGCTGGCTGTGGAAATTCTACAACTAGAAGGAAAGAGAAAAGCACACTGAGACTCAGAGGAGCTGCGGAAGTAAAGTGCAGAGGTACCAAGGCCCGTGAGCTCAGAAAGGGCTGGCAACTGAGTATGCGGCTGTCTTTTTCAATCGGGAGGGAGACACAAGCTCCCAACTGCTCTGAACTCCAGTTCCGGGCAAGACTCTGGGGACCCAGACTCATATAGGGAGAAACTGGACTGTCTGGCTTAGGGCAGAACTCAAGGGCGGCTTTCTCACAGAAGTGCTTGCAGCGATTACTGCAGGACACTGAGACCTGGAGGCCTCTTAGGGCAGGGCTGAAGGTCAGCCATAGCTGTTTGCTCTGCCCTGTTGATCCCCTGAGACCCTGCCCCACCCAAACTGTGTGCAGAGGCTTTTGCATATGAATGGCCTGGCCCTTTGCAATCTAAAATTACCTAACAAATGGCAGCTGGGTCAGTGAGACCCCCGAACTTCCAAAAGAAGGCCCAAGGCCCCACAGCAGCTTGCATTGCTTCATAGCTGGACCTCATCTGGGCACCTCCAAAACCCAAACAAAGAAGAGGAATCTGCAGATCTCTCCATAGCTCCTGCTGGGTGGCCTCAGGCAGAGGCTAAGTTTGCAACTCCTTGGAGATCCAAGAGCCAGTGTACCCAGTGGTCAGAGTAGGACCATCCAGATTACAACTCCTCAGATCCATAAGGGACACACTCAGGGGGCAGACTCAGTGAGCACCAAAGCCCCACTAAAGCAAGTCTTGCCCCATAAGGGTGTTTCCAGCACAGAAGTTCTCCCAGTGTAGACACAGCTTATCCTCACAGCCAATTGGTCTGGAGGTCAATTATTCCCAATGATACCAACAACAATCAAGGCTTAAGTACAACAAGACTGTGCACACAGCCCACAAAGGGGTGCACCAAGAGTGTCCATCTCAGGTAATTGGGGAGGCTGAGCCACTGGGCCCTATAGGACACCTAGCACACAAAGTCACTCTATCAACACAGGGAAGCAGCCAAAATACAGAGACAAAGAAACAGGTCACAAATGACAGAAATGGAGGAAAGCAAACTACTGGATATAGAGTTCAAAACCACGGTTATAGGGTTTTTCAAGAATCTTTTAGAAACTGCCAATAAATTTAGTGAGACCCTCGAGAATATGAAAAAGGACCAACTAGAAATTAAGCATACACTGACTGAAATAAAGAATAATATACAGAGAGCCAATAGCAGACTAGAGGAATGGAAGAATCAAGTCAAAGAGTTGAAATACCAAGAAGCAAAAAACACCCAACCGGAAAAGCAAAAAGCAAAAAGAATACAAAAATATGAGACAGTAAGGAGCCTCTGGGACAACTTCAAGTGTACCAACATCCGAATTATGGGGGTGTCAGAAGAAGAGAGAGAGAGCAAGATATTGAAAACCCATTTGAAGAAATAGCGACAGTAAACTTCCCCCACCTGGTGAAAGAAATAGACTTACAAGTCCAGGGAGCGCAGAGAACCCCAAACAAAAGGAATCCAAAGAGGACCACACCAAGACACATCATAATTAAAATACCAAGAGCAAAAGACAAAGAGAGAATATTAAAAGTAGCAAGAGAATATCAGTTACCTACAAGAGAACACCTATACGACTGTCAGCTGATTTCTCAACAGAAACTATACAGGCCAGACAGGAGTGGCAAGAAATATTCAAAGTGATGAATAGCAAGAACCTACAACCAAGATTACCCAGCAAAGTTATCATTCAGAATTGAAGGTCATATAAAGAGCTTCACAGATAAGAAAAAGCTAAAGGAGTTCATCACCCCCAAATCAGTATTATATGAAATGCTGAAAGGTATTCTGTAAGAAGAGGAAGAAGAAGAAAAAGGTAAAGATAAAAATTATGAACAACAAATACATGTCTATCAACAAGTGAATCTAAAAATCAAGTGAATAAAAAATCGGATGAACAGAATAAACCGGTGAATATAATAGAATCAGGGACATAGAAAGGGAGTGGACTGACAATTCTGGGGGGGAAAGGGGTGAGGGGGGTGCTGGAAGAGACTGGACAAAAATCGTACACCTATGGATGAGGATAGTGGCAGTGAGGTAAGGGCAGAGGGTGGGGTGGGAACCGGTGGAGGGGAGCTATAGGGGGGGGGAAAGAGAAGCAACTGTAATAATCTGAACAACAAAGATTTATTTTTAAAAAAATTAAAATAAATAAAAAATATATTCTTATTGATTTCAGAGAAGAAGGGAGAGGGAGAGAGAAATAGAAACATCAATGATGAGAGAGAATCATTGATCGGCTGCCTCCTGCACGCCCCACACTGGGCATTGAGCTCACAACCTGGGCATGTGCCCTGACTGGGAATCAAACCATGACCTCCTGGTTCTTAGGTCGATGCTCAACCACTGAGCCATACTGGCTGGGCTAGTCCTGGATTATTTCTCCTATCACCATCAATCACCACCAGGTTTTTCAACCAACAGTACATGTGACAAAAATCCATCAGTTTCCTTTTCTTTTTGAATGACTTAACCTTTGAATTATTCAATCTCTTGCACTCATTTGCTTTGTATTTTCATACCATCCTGTCCTCAAAGAGGAAGAATGCTTTTCTTTTTTGAGTATCCTTTGTATCTAAGCACTCAAATGAAGTGCTTAAGGGTAGTTGTTTTTACTCAGCGGCCATTCTTGGGTGGGAATATGCTTTTCAGCAGATAGAAATGGAGAGAATCAGGCACCCAAAGGTGAAATTGTAGGTGGTGGGAATGATATCAGGTGTCTGACCAGTGGAGTCAGAACAAACCTGGGTTCAGCAACCTCAGGATGGGTTGGAGTGCAGATGAAGAGAAAATAAAAATGTGATAGCAGAGGCCAAAATTAGTGAAGAAAGAAAATAATAGATAATAATCAGCTTCTGTCTTCTGTGGGGATGAGCTGCTCTGGTGGACCCCAGGTGCTGCTCTGCCCCTACCCCCTCAGTACGTGGGTTCTGGCTAGGAAAGAATTCAGAGCCAAGACCCAAACTGTAAGAGGACACTATTATTTGGTAAATCATAGAGGTAAAACAGTAAGTCCTAGAAGAAATGGGCTTAGGCAAGAAGTTATAGAGGTAAAGGAAGGGCTC
The DNA here is from genome assembly GCA_026230045.1 of Corynorhinus townsendii. NCBI lineage: Eukaryota > Metazoa > Chordata > Mammalia > Chiroptera > Vespertilionidae > Corynorhinus > Corynorhinus townsendii. Next base: position 66,034,098 of record JAPDVU010000004.1, on the reverse strand, counting down.
TTGGGAGTGAAGAAGCTAATGGTACTGTGCCTGGAGGCGGGTGCAGGAAAAGGGGAAAGGCACAGGCGTGCCCCAGAGAGGGAGAGGGCACTGGGTCCTCTGTTTTAAGAGCAGAGATTTTAGGGGCAGTCCCAGGAGAAGATCTTAATAGAATATTCAGCAGCTTTCTAGGTGTGTCCTTTCAGGGTTGGGTCCCCACTGATTAACTGGCTGGCACCAGGCAAGGGGTCATTATTCAATGCAGCTGGCCCTGACATCAGCATTAGTTGGTTTTGTTGCTTATCTGTGCCTGGAGTTGAAATACAACCGAGGCATAGATGTTATCTCTAGGGAGGAAAGTCAGGGGGTGGAAGTCACAAGACCAGCGATGTGCTAGGGGAGGAAAAGTCAGCCTGGGGGCGAGGTCCCACCCTAGTTGATTGTCCTGTTGGTAGGCACTTGGGGTTTTCCACCCTGGTAACCCTCTGTACTTGGCCCATCATCCTTGCTCTGCTCATGTCTGTCTAACTGCCTTCCACAAAATGAGAGAGTGAACAGTTTCCAAAATTTTCTGCCTCTCTCCTTTCTTAAGAATTACTAATCACCATTGCTTATAACCATAATAGAAACCAGAAATGTTACTTACAAAAAGGGGAAAAAAGAAAGCCAAAGTCAAAAGAATCTGACTTCTATTCTTCAAAGTCCCCTCACAAATCCAGTTTCTGGGATAAAAATTATTGAGCAATTCCCTTTCCTACCACCCAATTTCTAATCCTACTTTTGTCATTGAAATGGGCAGACGCAAATTTATTTGCATAAAACTGATGGAAATTCTATTGAGATACTTCCTTAAGATCTCCCCTAAACTCCCAGCCTTTAAAAACCTTCAGGCCTGCCCAGCCAGTGTGGCTCAGTGGTTGAGTGTCAACTTCTTAACCAGGAGTTCAGGGTTTGATTCCCGGTCAGGGCACATGCCTGGGTTTTGGGCTCAATCCCCAGTAGGGGGCATACAGCAAACAGCTGATCAGTGATTCTCATCATTGCTGTTTCTATCTCTCCCTCTCCCTTCCTTTCTGAAATTAAAAAACAACACAGACAAAAAAAACCCCAGAACAAAAAACCTCTCAGCCCTGGCCAGATAGTTCAGTTGGCCAGAGCATTGTCCTGATCCTTCATGATTGTGGGTTCAATTCCTGGTCAGGCCACATACCAGTATCAACCAATGAATGCATAAATAAGTGGAACAACAAAATCAATGTTTCTCTCTCTCTCTAAATCAATAAATATAAAATATAAAATTTAAAAAAATCAATCAATCAATTAAAAAAAACACACACACCCTCACAATGAAGGACCCAACATGTGCTCCCCATCCTGGGAGCATGCCCATGCCTTTCCCTCCCTCCTCCGCCCCTCAGGTGTACATCTAAACTCTAAGAGACTTGCAACCAGGGGAGCAATGGGCAGCCGTAGCTTGTCTTGGGCTAACACCCTGAACCTGTTTCCAAGGCTCCCTTTTCTCTGACTTTCTCAGGGAGCCAAAGCAGCTCTGCTAGGCTCGTTTTGTTTTCCATGGGGTGTCCTCCTTGTCCCCACTTGTTGCTGGTAGAAGTGGGCTTCTTTTGATGTCATGAGAAAAGGAATTTTCTGAGACATTCACTGGAGAATGAGTGACATTTATTTGCATGGCATTAACCCTACTTGACTGTGCCTGCGTACATCTTCCCCTTTGTTGGGCCCCTTCTCCCAGTGCTCTGCAGGGAATGGACCTGTGCTTCCCTGGGGACTACGAAATTGTAGCTTCCTGGTGAAGCTGCCCAGCTGTCCATGCTTACAATGTCTGGCCTTTCCTTTGCTCATTTCCTATTATTAATAACAGCTAATTACAATGGTAACAATTTCCTATCACATTTTCAGAGAACCAAAGCAGTCCCACCTAGGCTCTCTTCTGTTGTTTCCTCTGTCCTAAGCCCTTCCTTGTTTCACTGTCCCAGCTTTAATAAATGTACTCTCAAAATCACTGGACTGTATGAAATCTGTCCTGATGATGTCAAGAGCCCACACAGTACCGGCAGGCCTGAGGCAGACCTGCTCCTGGCTGATCCTCTTTTTTGGTAACAACCACAGCCACACCCATTCAGTTTCATGCTGTCCATCTGATTTTATCCTTTTTTTTTTTTTTTGGTTAATACCCTAGAACAGTGGTCGGCAAACTCATTAGTCAACAGAGCCAAATATCAACAGTACGATTGAAATTTCTTTTGAGAGCCAAATTTTTTAAACTTAAACTATATAGGTAGGTACAATGTTATTAATTAGGTTACTCCTAAGCTGGCCTTTGCTAAAAACTTAAGGGCCCAAAGAGCTGCATGTGGCTCGCAAGCCGCAGTTTGCCGACCACTGCCCTAGGATATGTTTCCATTGATTTTTTTCAGGGAGTGTAGAAGAGAGAGGGAAAGACAGAGAAAAACATCTATGTGAGAGAAACACATCAATTGGTTGCCTCTTGTAAGAGTCCTGACCAGGGCCCGGGCTGGGGAGAAGCCTGCAACCAAGGTACATGCACTTGACCGGAATTGAACCTGGGACCCTTTGGTCGACAGGCCAACGCTCTATCCACTGAGCCAAACTGGCTAGGGCTATCCACCTGATTTTATGCTATAATGGCAGAATCACGTGGATGAACAGAAAACCTACTGCCCACAAGCCTAAATTTTACTATTTGTCTCTCTTTAAAAATATATATATATTTCTTTATTGATTTCAGAGAGGAAGGGAGAGGGAGATAGAAACATCAGTGATGAGAGAGAATCATTGATCAGCTGCCTCCTGCACGCCCCCTACTGGGGATCGAGCCCACAACCCAGGCATGTGTCCTTGGCTGAAATCGAACCTGGGACCCTTCATCCGCAGGCCAACACTCTATCCACTGAGCCAAACCGGTTAGAGATATTTGTCTCTTTACAGAAAGTCTGCTGATGCCTATGTAGACCTTTGTTGCTGAAAGTGTGGTCTGCAGATCAGGAGCAATGAGTATCATCTGGGAATTTGTTAGAAAGGCACAATCTCAGGCCCCAGCCAGACCTGCTGAATCTAGAGCTTTATTTCAGCAACATCTCAAATGATTTGTATGATATTCAAGTATAAGAAGCATTGTTACTCTATTGTGCTGCTTTGGCGGAAGGGTTGGAGGAGGGCAAGTCTAGCAACTAGGAGACTGGGTGTCTTGAAGATTAGGAGACAGAGGAGCAAAGGGACAGAGTCCACAGACATTTAAAGAATCTGTCATTTAAGCTCACATTCCTGCCTCAGGCCTTTGGGATACCTTCATATAAATCTGCAGAGAATAGTAAGCCATATGCAAGTCTGCATTGCTTACTGTTAGTTTTGCCATGACATTTTGGAGAAAGCTGATAACAGGAGGATAATCAAATTAGCCAATATCCCACAGTCCATCTCCAGCCTGCATTTGTGACTTGCAGACGGGAAAAGGGCTTCCTGTTCAGCAGAAGTACCCACCCTATTAGGAACTGGCCCAAAGCACTGCTGTAGAGAAGCTTGAGAGAGACTAGCTCAAATATTTTGCTAATGCTTTTTTGCAAATGCTAGCTTACTTGTGAACAAGGTGGTGTAGCCCAGTGGTCGGCAAACTCCTTAGTCAGCAGAGCCAAGTATCAACAGCACAACGATTGAAATTTCTTTTGAGAGCCACATTTTTTTAAACTTAAACTTCTAACGCCACTTCTTCAAAACAGACTCACCTAGGCCGTGGTATTTTGTGGAAGAGCCACACTCAAGGGGCCAAAGAGCTGCATGTGGCTCGCGAGCCATAGTTTGCCGACCACGGGTGTAGCCTATAGTCCTCCTTCAATAGATACTCTGCAAACAGTGTGCCATTTGAGCACTTTTTGGTTTGCTCTTTATTCATTAGTCAGATTCAAGAAAGCGTTTATCGCTCTCTAATTTGAAACCACACTGGAGTTTACAATGTCACTCTTATTACATGCCATTAAACATCAAAATGTTTCTGTACTCTGAGGCTATACTCCCATTAGAGGTTAACAAACTATATATTTAGGGACAATTTTGCATTTGCTCAATTAGTGGAGAATGTGCTAAGCCCCAAGATATATAGAGAAATGATACAGAACAATAGGGTCTGAATTCAAGAAGTTGACAGTCTAAAGTTAGCAATAACAAAATAAGAAACAAAGCAAACAAGACAAAAAAGAAGTTAGCCATAGCTCGTTTGGCTCAGTGGATAGAGAGTCGCCCTGCTGACCCGACCATCGGTCAGGGCACGTACCTTGGTTGCAGGCTCCTCCTTGGCCTGGGCCCTGGTCGGGGCGCATGCAAGGAGGCAAACCAAGTGTGTTTCTCTCACATTGATGTTTCTCTCTGTCTTTCCCTCTCTTCCACTCTCTCTAAAAGATCAATGGAAAAATATCCTTAGGTGAGGATTAACCAAACCAAACAAAACAAGAAGTTGACAGTCTAAAGGGAAGATAGACATATAAAATAACAAACAAAAAAACAACAGTTGGGCCAGCACAGAGATTATACTATACATATGTTTACCTTTCTCAGCATTTCCAGTAAGAGTCATTTGCTCCATTCTTTGTGCTGGTCCAAAATGTTTACCATTATTGTTATTATTATTATATATAATTTACTTAAAAATATTTTATTTTAAAATATTTATTTATATACATATACTTTTAACTTTTTATTGTGGAAAAGTTCAAACATGCAAAAGTAGAAAGAATGGGGAAATAATCTAATTATTTCCCTACCCCCAACTTCCCATGTACTAATCCATCAGATGCAACTGTTAATAACCTATGACCAATCTTCTTTCTTCTTATCCCCACCTACTACCCCCCTCTCCTACAGAAGTACTTTGAAGCACATGCCAGCCATTATAATATTTTGTGGAAAAGTGATGTTTCTCTAAGTGAGGTTTTGAAGAATGCCTAGGAGTTCACTACACCGAGAAAAGGATAGGGAGCCTTCAAGTGGAGGGACCGGCTTCAACACCCCCAGAAGGGCCTCAGCAACAACTACCTAATCTAATGCAGCTCCTCACAGCTGAGCTGCAGAAATCATGAACCTCGCCACAACTTTTTTACACTTTTAAAGTAATGATAATTTCTGATTTTTATTTTTTATTTATTTATTTTTTAAAATATATTTTATTGTTTTTTACAAAGAGGAAGGAGAGGAAGAAAGAGTTAGAAACATCAATGAGAGGGAAACATCAATCAGCTGCCTCCTGCACACCCCCCACTGGGGATGTGCCCACAACCAAGGTACATGCCCTTGACCGAATTGAACCTGGGACCCTTAGGTCCACAGGCCAATGCTCTTATCCACTGAGCAAAAGGGGCTAGGGCTATGTCTGATTTTTAAAAACCTATGTCATAGCATCAACCTCAGGATAAAAGAGTAAAATAAAACATAAAAGGTATTTTAAAGTACTAGATAAATATAGCACACAGCAATATTTCCACAAGCTATTTTAACATATAAATTATGATTGCTTTGTATAGTTTGATTTCCTATTACCTCGAGGGAGCCAGGATAACATATCCTCCCAGCAGGCCCTCCCAGATCGCTGAGAAAGGCCTTTCTGAGGTGTCCCTGGCCCATTCTCTGCTTTCAGGGTGGAGTCTGATTTCCCTGCCCTCAGCCCGTTTTGTGGCAGTTTGCGGTTGTGTAAGAGAGGAGGGTACAAAGTGCACAGGTAATGCTTCCGTTTGCATTCATTTGGTCTATTACACCTTTTATCTGGAAATTGCTTAGAGGTCAGTGGCATGAGGATAAATTAGAAGATGAATGAACGAATGAGTGATGAGGGGAAGCAGAGCAGAGGTAGAGAAGGGGGTGGGACTAGCAGTGTTTGGATTGCCAAGCGTTGAGCGCTGAGGTGGAAAGTGGATTCTCACCGTGGCTGTTAATACAACAGGCTAACTGGGGATGTCTGGTTCCAAATTCCATGCATGCCAGGATGAACAGGATCTGGCTCAGGGTTTTACTCTGCAGCTCCTGCCGGCGCCCCCAGCACTTTAGGGCAGCTGTTCTCCTACCTCAGGATACATACTCAACATCTGGAGGTCAGGTGAAAACACAGACTGCTGGGCCCCAGAGTTTCTGATTCCCTTGTTTTGAGTGGGGCTCGATAATTTGTATTTTATATATTTATTTTTTCTTATAAATCTTTATTGTTCAGATTATTACAGGTGTTCCACTTTCCCCCCCCCCATAGCTCCCCTCCACCTGATTCCCACCCCACCCCATGCCCTTACCCCCCGCCACTGTCTTCATCCATAGGAGTAAGATTTTTGTCCAATCTCTTCCCGCACCCCTCACACTTGCTTCCCCTGAGAATCGTCAGTCCACTCCCTTTCTATGTCCCTGATTCTATTATATTCACCAGTCCATTCTGTTCTTCAGATTTTTTATTCACTTGATTTTTAGATTCATTTGTTGGTAGGTATGTATTTGATGTCATTTTGTTGTTCATAATTTTTATCTTTTTTTTTTAATTTTTAATAAATCTTTATTGTTCAGATTATTACAGGTGTTCTTCTATTTTTTTCCCCCATAGCTCCCCTCCACCTGATTCCCCACCCCACCCCATGCCCTTAACCCCGCCACTGTCTTCATCCATAGGAGTAAGATTTTTGTCCAATCTCTTCCCGCACCCCTCACACCTGCTTCCCCTGAGAATCGTCAGTTCACTCCCTTTCTATATCCCTGATTCTATTATATTCACCAGTCCATTCTGTTCTTCAGATTTTTTATTCACTTGATTTTTAGATTCAATTGTTGGTAGGTATTTGATGTCATTTTGTTGTTCATAATTTTTATCTTTACCTTTTTCTTCTTCTTCCTCTTCTTAAAGAATACCCTTCAGCCTTTCACGTAATCCTGGTTTGGTGGCGATGAACTCCTTTAGCTTTTTCTTGTCTGTGAAGCTCTTTATCTGACCTTCAACTCTGAATGATAGCTTTGCTGGGTAGAGTAATCTTGGTTGTAGGTTCTTGCTGTTCATCACTTTGAATATTTCTTGCCACTCCCTTCTGGCCTGCATAGTTTCTGTTGAGAAATCAGCTGACAGTCGTATGGGTACTCCCTTGTAGGTAATTAACTGTTTTTCTCTTGCTGCTTTTAATATTCTCTCTTTGTCTTTTGCCCTTGGCATTTTAATTATGATGTGTCTTGGTGTGGTCCTCTTTGGGTTCCTCTTGTATGGGGTTCTGTGTGCTTCCTGAACTTGTAAGTCTATTTCTTTCACCAGGTAGGGAAAATTTTCTGTCATTATTTCTTCTAGTAGGTTTTCAATATTTTGCTCTCTCCCTTCTTCTGGCACCCCAAAAATTTGGATGTTGGTTTGCTTGAAGTTGTCCCAGAGGCTCCTTACACTATCTTCATATTTTTGGATTCTTTTTTCTTTTTGTTTTTCTGGTTGGATTTTTTTTGTTTCCACATATTTCAGATCTTTGGTTTGATTCTTGGGGTATGTTGATCTACAGTTGAGTTTCTGTATATTTTTTATTTCAGACAGTGTATGCTTCATTTCTGACTGATCCTTTTCCATTTTTTTGGCATTCTCATTAAGGTCCTTGAAGGTCTTACTAAGCTCCTCAGAAGTGTCATCAAGTTTCTCGGCGGTTTTTAGAAGATTCTTGAGTAACCTTATACATGTGGTTCTGAACTCCATGTCATCCAATAGTTTGCTTTCCTCCGTTTCTTTCATTTGTGACATGTTTCTTTGTTTCTGCATTTTGGCTGCTTCCCTGTGTTGATGGAGTGGCTTTGTGTGGTAGGTGACCTATAGGGGGCAGTAGCTCAGCCTCCCCAATCACCTGATGTGGATGCTCTTGGTACACCCCTTTGTGGGCTGAGTGCAAAGTCTTGGTGTAGTTAAGCCTGAATTGCTGTTGGTATGCTGGGAGGAATTGACCTCCAGGCCAATTAGCTGTGAGCACTCCCTGTGTCTATAATGGAAGAACTGCTGTGCTGAAGACACGCAGGACTTGTTTCAGTGGGGCTTCGGTGCTCACTGAGTTTGCCTCTTGAATGTGTCACTTATGGATGTGAGGAGTTGAAATCTGGTGTCTCACACTGACCACTAGGTACACTGGCTTCTGGATCTCCAATGGGGTGCAGGTCAGCTACTGTCTGAGGCCACTCAGCAGGAGCTACAGTGAGAGCTGCAGTTTTCTCCTCTTTGCTTGGGGTTTGGAGGTTTTGGAACTGTCTGACCCGGGCTGCAAGTTTGCTGGGTTAAGCTGCGATAGGGCAGGCTTTTCTTATGCTAACTCGGTTGCTTGGAGCTTGGGTGGGTTTGTAGGTTGTGCAGGGCGGGGCCTCAGGGTGTCACTAGGTTAGGGCGTGGCAAACAGCAATGGCTGCTAGTTAGCCGGCTCTGTGTCCCCAAAGGCATCCGTGAGTCCCGTGCCCCAGTTCAGTAAACAATTATTCCTGCGTGCAGCTCTGCAAGCAAGCCACCCTCGCTGGCAGACAGTCCAGCTTCTCCCCGTAGGAGTTTGGGTCCCCCGCGTCTCCCCAGAGACTGGATTTCAGAGTAATCAGGGGCTTGTCTCCATTCGGGTTGAAAAAAGCAACGCACCCAGTCGCCCGCAGCCAGCCCGGATCACGCGCCTCCGTACCTCAGCTTTTCAGGGCTCGTGCACGTCTCAAAGCTCTTTTCTCTTTCCTTCTAGTTGTAGAACTTCCACTCAGCCAGCTTTCCCATGGTTCTGGGTGATAGACGTTTTGTCTTTTAGTTGCAGTTTAAATTGTTGTGGGAGGCAGCAGTTTAGGTGTTTACCTATGCCGCCATCTTGGATTCTCCTCCATGTCCGATAATTTGCATTTTACAAATTCAAAGTGATGCACATTCTTCTGGTTCCTGGACCACACTTGGAGAACCATTGCCTGAACATGGTGACCAGTGAACAAATCATGTCTTAGAGATTAGACTCAGAAACCTAGCAGCTTGCTAATAGTCAGAGCATGCCTCAGGGCCAGTTCTGCACACTCCCAAGCCCCTGGCTGCCCTGAATCCTGCCAGTCTTCAAAAGTCGTCTCAGAAGAGGTTATTTCCCAGTCATTTCGTATGCTGTAAGTTTCCCAGTTTGTTTATGTGCATGTCGAATACAATAGATGCGTAGGTATATTTTTAGATGTAATAATGTCTTTATAAACTAAGAATGCCACTGCACAGAGTGTAGGCTACTTGGAAAGGATTCATACTTATAAATGGGACATTAGGCCGCTCTCCTAGTTTGAAAGCTGGTGGTTGAATTCTGTGGGCTGTAGCTAATCTTGTGGATGCCTCCTCATTATATAATCTGTCCTTTTTCCCCTGGCTTCCTGGGTGTTGCTGTTTTCCCCTCTGCTCACCCCAATATACACACTGGTTTACAGTCCCAGGAAAACGTGTGGAAACAGAGCAATTTGGGAACAGAGTAGCAGGAGGCAGACAAGGCACGATGAGCAAGCAGACTTTCAGCCAAGAAAGTCCTTCATCATAGTAAAAAGTACTACCTTTGCACTGAGCTTTCTCCAAACTCTACAGGCACACAGTGCTAGGGACTGAGCGGGGCCAAGGACCCCTGCAAAGAGACCCAGCCCTGTTCCATACACATAACCCACAGTCTCCCTGTTTAGCCTAAATGGATCCTTGGTTAAATCCTTTTCCTTTGTGTGTCTATGCATTTAACTTAACCATTTCACTGTAACTTCCCTCGTAACATATGAGCAAATGATTTTACACACAGCTTTGTGTCACATACACTCATTTTGTTTATCTGTTCGGTCTCAGCTATTTGTTCACTGAACATGGATTCAGCGTCAGGTGCCATACTTGGTGTTAGAACTACAAAGATGAGCAGACTGAGGTTTCAGACCAGCAGTAGCTTTCAGGATCCTCCTGAGTCAAGACATGGGAGCAGATGCTTCCAGCCAAGAGGCAAGTATTGGAATAGAGATGTGTGATAGAGCTAGGAGGGCTCAGAGGAGTTCCCTAAGGAGGCCACAACGGACCTGAGACTTGGAGAATGAGAGACATTCTAATGAGGCCAAAGAAATAATACATGTAAAGGCAAGGAGGTCAGAAAGAGAATGACTTACTCAGCAAGGCTGCCTTGCAGGGTGTGGCAAGGGAGAGGCAGCAGATGGGACCGGAAAGATAAACAGGGACATCAAATAAAGCAATTGCACCTGTAACCAGATCTACCAGCTTTGGTCCTGGATATCATTGGAACAAATTGTTTAGCTTTATATAAAGTAGGGAAATTTCAAGAAGTATGTGATGACCAATTGTGGTTTTCAGCCTATTAATTTTAACCTTAAAGACAACTGCCTTTGTTTATAATGAAACTGAAAACTAGCATTCAGTTAAATATGTATTAGAAAGGGCAGTGTAGGTGATCAAAAAGTTTGATACCCCGTAGGATGGTGGTAGGTACACGTTACTTACTATTTTATTTCAGTCATACTGGTTGAATATCATGACTATAACAAGAAAAGACAGGAACCTTATCAAAAGGGGTTTGTTCCCACCCAGCCAGTGCGGCTCAGTGGTTGAGTGTCGATGCATGAACCAGGAAGTCACAGTTTGATTCCTAGTCAGGGCACATGCCCGGGTTGTGGGCTCAATTTCTAGTGAGGGGCATGCAGGAGGCAGCCGATCAATGATTCTCTCTCATCATTGATGTTTCTCTCTCTCTCTCCCTCTTCCTTTCTCTCTCTGAAATCAATAAAAAAAAAAAATTAAAAAAATAAAAGTAAATAAAATGTGTTATTAAAAAAAGGGGGTTTGTTCTCAAGCAATGTGGAGACATGCCATGGGATTGATTTGTTGGATTAACAATGTTAAAAATTTGCCATATTTTTCAAATTTATGTTTATAGTTTTAAATGTCTAGAGGAAGAATGATGTTCTAATTGAATTTGCCTTTTCTTTTGCATTTTTAGTGTCGTGTCTTAGTACATTCAAACTGCCCTAATAGAAAACCATACCCTGGATGGCTTATAAACAACATTTATTTCTCACAGTTCTGGAGGCTGGGGAGTACCAGATCAAGATACTGGACAGATCTGGTGTGTGGTGAGAGCTCTCTTCCTGGTTTACAGACAGCTGTCATGTCACTGTGTCCGCTCATGGCAAAAGAGCTCTCTGGGGTCTTTTTTTTTTTTTTAAATAAATCTTTATTGTTCAGATTACAGGCGTTCCTCTTTTTGTTTTCCCCCTATAGCTCCCCTCCACCTGATTCCCCACCCCACCCTACCCCATGCCCTTACCCCCTGCCACTGTCTTCATCCATAGGAGTAAGATTTTTGTCCAATCTCTTCCCGCACCAGTCACACCCACTTCCCCCTGAGAATTGTCAGTCCACTCCCTTTCTATGTCCCTGATTCTATTATATTCACCAGTCCATTCTGTTCTTCAGATTTTTTATTTACTTGATTTTTAGATTCACTTGTTGGTAGGTATGTATTTGATGTCATTTTGTTGTTCATAATTTTTATCTTTACCTTTTTCTTCTTCTTCCTCTTCTTAAAGAATACCCTTCAGCCTTTCACGTAATCCTGGTTTGGTGGCGATGAACTCCTTTAGCTTTTTCTTGTCTGTGAAGCCCTTTTTCTGACCTTCAACTCTGAATGATAGCTTTGCTGGGTAGAGTAATCTTGGTTGTAGGTTTTTGCTGTTCATCACTTTGAATATTTCTTGCCACTCCCTTCTGGCCTACATAGTTTCTGCAGAGAAATCAGCTGACAGTCGTATGGGTACTCCCTGTAGGTAACTAACCATTTTTCTCTTGCTGCTTTCAAGATTCTCTCTTTGTCTTTTGCCCTTGGCATTTTAATTATGATGTGTCTTGGTGTGGTCCTCTTTGGATTCCTTTTGTTTGGGGTTCTCTGTGCTTCCTGGACTTGTAAGTCTATTTCTTTCACCAGGTAGGGAAAGTTTTCTGTCATTATTTCTTCTAATAGGTTTTCAGTATTTTGCTCTCTCTCTTCTTCTGGCACCCCAAAAATTCGGATGTTGGTACACTTGAAGTTGTCCCAGAGACTCCTTACACTATCTTCATATTTTTGGATTCTTTTTTCTTTTTGTTTTTCTGGTTGGGTGTTTTTTGTTTCATCATGTTTCAGATCTTTGGTTTAATTCTTGGGGTACGTTGATCTACAGTTGAGTTTCTGTATATTCTTTATTTTAGACAGTGTATGCTTCATTTCTGACTGGTCCTTTTCCATTTTTTTGGCATTCTCATTAAGGTCCTTGAAGGTCTCACTAAGCTCCTCAGAAGTGTCATCAAGTTTCTTGGTGGTTTTTAGAAGATTCTTGAGTGACCTTATAAATGTGGTTCTGAACTCTATGTTGTCCAGTAGTTTGCTTTCCTCCGTTTCTTTCATTCGTGACATGTTTCTTTGTCTCTGCATTTTGGCTGCTTCCCTGTGTTGATGGAGTGGCTTTGTGTGGTAGGTGACCTATAGGGGGCAGTAGCTCAGCCTCCCCAATCACCTGATGTGGACGCTCTTGGTACACCCCTTTGTGGGCTGAGTGCAAAGTTTTGGTGTAGTTAAGCCTTAATTGCTGTTGGTACGCTGGGAGGAATTGACCTCCAGGCCAATTGGCTGTGAGGACTCGCTGTGTCTATAAGAACTGCTATGCTGGAGACACGCTTATGGTGCAGGACTTGTTTCAGTGGGGCTTTGGTGCTCGCTGAGTCTGCCTCTTGAATGTGTCACTTATGGATGTGAAATCTGGTGTCTCACACTGACCACTAGGTACACTGGCTTCTGGATCTCCAATGGGGTGCAGGTCAGCTATTGTCTGAGTCCACCCAGCAGGAGCTACAGCGAGAGCTAGTTTTCTCCTCTTTGCTTGGGGTTTGGAGGTTTTGGAGCTGTCTGACCCAGGCTGCAAGTTTGCTAGGTTAAGCTGCGATAGGGCAGGCCTTACTTATGCTAAAGCTGTTGCTTGGAGCTTGGGTGGGTTTGTAGGTTGTGTGGGGCGGGGCCTCAGGGTGTCACTAGGCTAGGGCGTGGCAAACAGCGATGGCTGCTAGTTAGCCAGCTCTGTGCCTCCAACTGCGTCCCGTGCCCCAGCGCACTAAACAATTATTGTTGCGTGCAGCTCTGCAAGCAAGCCCCCCTCACTTTCCGACCCGGTGGCAGACAGTGCAGCTTCTCCCCGTAGGAGTTTGGGTCCCCCGCATCTCCCCAGAAACTGTATTTCAGAGTAATCGGGGGCTTGTCTCCCTTTGGGTTCTAGGGTCTTTTCTATAAGGGCTATTTCATTGGCTATTTTTCTCATGAACTAATCACTTCCCACATACCATCCCATTGGGGATTAGGTTTTAACATATGCATTTTGAGGGGGGACACAAACATTCAGTCTATAGCAATATGTAAATCAACTTAAATCAAAGCTCGGTTCTTCTCTGGAATGTGGCTATCAGATTTTTCTTAAACATGTAGAGTTGTAACATTCAGAACGATGTATGTCTAATACAGAAGAGAAAGGGAGAGGAGAAACATCCTTGGGGAGCAGAGAAGATTCTGGTGTTGGTGAAGGCTTAGAGAGAAACAGAGTCTTTCATTCATATTAATTTACTTAGATTTATTTATTTTTCCCTTATCCGAGGATATTGTTTCCATCGATTTTTTAGGGAGAGTCGAAGGGAGGGAGGATGGGAGGGGGAAGAGAGACACACACAGACACACACATCGATTGGTTACCTCCCACACAGGCCCAGCCAGGCCAAGCCTGCAACTGAGGTATGTGCTTTGACCTGGAATTGAACCTGTGACCCTTCAGTCCATGAGCTGATGCTTTAATCATTGAGCAAAACTGGTCAGGGCAATTTATTCAGATTTTCTGAGACATTTATTAAGCCCTACAATTTGACAGGTGTGAGGCTTGATGAGAAGACAGATGAAGGGCCTGATTCCTGCCCTCAAAGACCTCAGAACCTAGGGTAAGAAGTTATAATGAAGTGTGGTAAGTAATTTAACACAAGTCACCTCAGAATATCACAGAGATACAAATGAACGGCATCTAACTCAATTTTGGAAAATAAGTGTATGAAAGGTTGGGACATTAAAAACTGCCTCCAAAAGAAGATGTGGATATTTGACTTGGGTCTTTTAAAAAATTATTATTTTTAAAAATTGTTGTTTTATGAGACATTTCAAACATTAAAACATGCAGAAAATAAAAGGACACCAATGTGACTATCATCCAGATTTAACAGATGGTAATGTGGGTGTCCTACTCGTTTCTGTACTTTCCAATGTTTGAAATGTTTCATAGAACAAGACTTGGATCCACACCCTGGAGGCGCTTTTGCAATTAGATGCTCTAAATGTTTTGGGGGTGACCCCCTGAAGTGTAAACTCTAAGTCTTAGTAAACCTTCTGGATCTACAACCTGACCTGGCCATTACTCCAATCCCCCGCTGTGTGCAGGACAGGAATGTGAGGTCTGGCCTTGTAATTCAGGAACCAGAGGCGCAGAGAGAGTGAGGTGATAGGAATAAATGCTGTAAGAACATATACTTTTTTTTTTTTTTTTTTTTAATTTTATTTTATTTTTAAGGAACATATACTTTCATTAAAAACACTATCTTTGTCATTTCTTCTTCAGAAGCACCAGAATAAGGAGGTAGTAGCTTCCTGGTATAAAAAAACCAATCAGAGGTATTTTTTCTTATAACAGTGAACATTTATAGTACTCAGAGCTTACAAGGGGTTTTACATGCATTTTAAAACACAGGCCTCGAAAAGCGATGAGATCAATGTACTAATCCTCGTTTTAGGGGCTGAGCCTCAAGGAGACCTTGTGACTTGCCCGCCAGCGCTCTAGTACCAAGCGGCAGATCTCTAGTCCATTCATCTCACAGTCCCGCGTTGCCAGATTTTCACCAACTGGTGCAAGGTGCATATTCTCCAAGGCAGATGGGAGGGAGGCATGGTTATTTGTGGCTGTAAGACCTGTGCATTTTCAGTGAACAGGAAGGTCTGTGTGACTCAGAGCAGGTTCCTTCACACAGGGCTTGCAGGCACAATGTGATGCCCTGGGCTCATCAGCTATTTTACTAGTATCTCACTCCCGTGGTGGCATTTTTTTTTTTTTTCAGTCCATTTTCCTTGTTTCTGCTTCTCTTCAGTTTATGGCCTCATAGTTGTCAGTGCTCTTGCCAACCTTTCTGCCAAATTCCTGGCACCAGCAGTTGGCCTAGGATACCTAATCCTATCTTTGGCACCTGCCAGAAAAAGCTGCCACAGCAGTGGAAAGTGTGGCTTCCTGAGCTGCCTGCTGGCAAAGGGCTCTTGCTTGTCCAGCTTTGGGCCAGCCCCAAGGTCTATGGATTCCAGGAGAGGTGACGAACGGCGGTGACAAATGCCTGCCCTGGCAGATGGGCAAGCACTGCCTAACTCGAGAATGCAGTGCAGCAGCGGCGGCCCTGAGAGGGGACTTCTGTACCCAGATGATGACTGCACCTGCACCGACCCACCTGTTGGGTGAGGCCTCACAAGCACCAGCATCTTTGGGGATCTTTATTTCTAATCCACTGGCAGTGGGAACCACCAGGCCATTGAGAGAATCTAAGTGGGATCCAAAAGAATGCCCTACCAACCTTGAGAGGCACCTGATAGAGAAGCCTGGGCCTAGAGAAGCTGCAGACCTGGATTCAAGGGTTGCCTCTGATGTTGGGATGGCCTTGGGCTACAGAAAACTGACCCCGTCCAGATTAAACAAAAGGGACATTAAATTCGATGCCACTAAGGCCGTGGTCGGCAAACTGTGGCTCGCGAGCCACATGCAGCTCTTTGGCCCCTTTAGTGTGGCTCTTCCACAAAATACCATGGCCTTGGTGAGTCTATTTTGAAGAAGTGGCGTTAGAAGAAGTTTAAGTTTAAAAAATTTGGCTCTCAAAAGAAATTCCAATCGTTGTACTGTTGATATTTGGCTGTGTTGACTAATGAGTTTGCCGGCCACTGCAAGGACACAAGGCTTTTCTGAATTCACATTCCTGCCATCCTCAATGTTGGCATCATTCTTTTTTTCTTTTCTTTTTAGCCTTTTTATTGAATTTATTGGGGTGACATTGGTTAATAAAATTTGACAAGTTTCAGGCCCACAATTCTATAATACATCATCTGTATGTTGTATTGTGTGTTCACCATTCCAAGTCAAGTGTCCTTCCATCAGCATTTATCCCCCCTATATGCTCATCTACCTTCCCCATCTTTCCATCCGGTAATCACCATACTGTTGTCTGTGTCTATGAGTTGTTTTTATTTTTTTGTTTAATCCCTTCACCTTTTTCACCCAGCCCCCAACCCCCCAATGCTGGTGTCTTTCTAACCCCAGTCCTGCAAGTTAACCCTCATGGTTCCAAGATGGTTCCTAAGGCTGCCAGGCAATTAGACTTATAGGCTTCCCTGTCGGCTAGGCAGACACCTCTCCGAGAAGGGACTATAGCTTCTCTCCTTGAGTCTGAGCAGCCCAACTTAGGTCTGCAGCCTGCCACGCTGGGACCAATATTGGTGGCCATGGGAATGCCGTGTTGATGGGCTCAGACTGCTTTGTCCAATATAGCAACTACTAGCACATGTGGCTGTTGGCCACTTAGAAAGTATCTAGTCTGAATTAAGATATGTTCTAAGTATAAAATACTCACCAGACTCCAAAAACTTCTCTCTCTCTCTCTCTCTCCTTCTCACATAGACAAGTAAAATATCTCCTTAATGTTTTTTATGTTGATTACATGTTGAAATGATACCATTTTGGGTATATTGTGTTAAATAAAATGTATTATTAAAATTAATTCCTCCTGCTTATTTTTACTTTGTTAATGTGGCTCCTAGAAAACTTAAAGTCGCTTTATGTTTCTGTTGGGTTACACTGGCTCAAACAAACCAGTCTACTTCCAGAACTGGAGGTAGCGAGATACCTGAATAAAATCATGGTTCTTTCGAAAAGAGGAATCTTTTCTTTTTTGAGATAATCAACACATATTTTTTCTCTGCAAATATTTAACGGACAGGATGGATGAAGTACAAACAATGTGGGGCCATACATTCCCTGAGAACTGTTTCTGTGAAAGTGTGCTGTGCTAAGTGTTGTGGGGGAAACTTGCTGACTGAGGAGGGGAGATAAGATATGGAGGCATGCAAGTGTTGCTGTTCATAAAGGCTGTAGAACTTCAGACTTTGGAGAGAGAGATTCTGTCTTGTGTGACAGTGGAATGCCAGTTTGATCTGGGCCTTGAAGGTAGATGGGGTTTCAAGAAAAGAAGTGCCAAGAGTTGGCTTGGAAAGCATTCTAGGTGGAAGGAAAAGCACAGGGAAAATGCTGAGGCAGGAAAGTGTAAACTGGAGTTTTACTTTAGCGGAAGCTGAAGGTGAGAGGAAAAGGGACACACTGCTAAAGGCCTACGGGGCCCCTGGGGGGAATCCTAGTAGCAGCTTCATTGGGGACCGCTGATGGGAACATTTATTAAAGAGCAATGGGCAGCAGTGACACACATGCCTTAGCACTTTAGCAAATGAGCTTCATTAAGCCAGTTCGCACATCTCCTACGCCCTTTGGTGGTGTTCGCAGGTGGGTCAGTCAGCAGAGGTTAGTGCATGGCCTCTGGCAGGAGATCGCCTGGGTTCTCATCCTGGGTGGCAATCCCATCTGTGCAAGTGTTAGAGGTAAGATTTTGGGCAATTTTCTTAACCTTCCTTTGCCTTTGGCTCCCTATCTGTGAAATGGGAATGATAACACTATACTTCATAGGGTTATTAGGAGGGTTAAATGAGTTTATGTATGGAAAATTTTTAGAATGCATAGTGTATGCACATAGTATGTGCTATTTTGTTTTAAAAATAGTTTGGCGATTGCTGATTACCCATAGGTGGGCAGCTAGAATGCCACTGCTTAAAAAAGTCTATTTTTTCAAAAGCTGTATCAAAGGAAGTGATAACTAAACACATATAAAGGTAATGCACAGAGAGAAGCCCTCGAGAAGAAACGCCACTGTCAGGTCAGTCTGGCACAGTGAGGCTAGTGCCGCATCCCATGCAAGACATACTAGCAGTAGCTCTGCTTTGCTGATGTCCACAGAAACTGTTGCAGCATTCACAAATAAATCTCCAAGTATTTAACAGAAGCAGGGCAAAATACACCACCTAGGTCTAAGAGTTCCTAATGAGATAGGATATTTTCCAAAATGTAGTGCTGAATTGGGCTTTATTTTCTTTTTAAAACACACCCACCTGCTTCTCTCCTTCTTTCATTGGAAGAGTGTGAGGAGTGAAGAATGTTTTCTGAATTTAGATAAATGACTCAAATCCCCCAACGTGACCCAATACTAGTATCCTGGCTTGCCACAGGCAGGTGTGATTACTAACAGCATTCATTCCCTCTTAATCGTCTTGGTTTGGATGGTAAGGCCATCTCATCGAAGGGGAAAGGAGGAGGACTTGCATGTGTGAGTGTATGGGGGTTTGGGATGTCAGTGTATGGAGGGGTAGTGTGTTCTTGGACGTGACGAGAGAGATTTAGAGGGGCAACTTCTGAGTTTGGATGGCCCTCTGGGCTCTGGGGCTGGCAGGAAGCTGTCCTGGGCAGGGAGCCCGGTGGCGCGGACTCCAGGCGAGGGACGCTGGCAGCGTGGGTTGGACACCCAGGCGGTGCCCCCTTTCCTCGCAGAGAACATCCTTAGAACCGGGGTGACCCCTGGAAACGCCCGGGCAGCTGGGGGTGGCCCTGCGGCCGGCCTGCCCTGGGGACGCTGGCGGGGCTGGCCGGGCAGATTCAGAGCTGGCCCGCCCGGCCAGGACGGCTTGCATCCCAGGCACCGGCAAACACGCCACGTCCCAAACCGGGGTATTAACCGCGCGATTGATTTTCTCATCTTGGCTGCAGCTGCTGTTTTCCTCGAGAGTAACCGAGTCGGGACAGGCATCCCCGAGCTCCGCACATCCTGCAGGAGACATTGCAGCCCCCAGAAACGACCTTCTGTCCACCAGGCCTCAAGCCACCCCATCCGAGTCCCTGTTTCTGCCTGAACGTCGGGTTCCCATCCTGTGCGGCCCAGGCTGGCCGCCCCGACGTCAGCGAGCCCTTCACTCCGGGCCTGGAGCGCAGGTTTGCCATGGGGCCTTTTCTCAGGATAGTTTCCGGGGGAATGAAATAACGTGGGCAGGGTCCTGCCCAGGGCGTGGGGTGGGGGTGCAGAGGAGTCGATGTGAGGTCTCCTGGTGTCTGCAGCCGCGGCCGCGGGGACCCTGGCCTCTGGGCACAAGGCCCAGGACCCTGGCTTTTGGTCCCACAGCACCTGTGGGTGTGTTTTTTTTAATTGTCATTATTATATTGCAATCTTAATGGCTGGTTCTGCATTTTAGGTGAAAAGAAATGAGGATAAAAAATAGTCACATTTCTTAGTGTCCCCGCTGCTGCAAGCTGCGGGCAGCCCCGCCCGCCCCAGGCCGCCTGGCGGTGCAGACGCGGGGGGAAGGTGCAGGCGCGGGGGGAAGGTGCAGGCGCGGGGGGAAGGTGCAGACGCGGAGGGAAGGTGCAGATGCTGCCCGCGGCAGGTCCCGGGGCCCCGCCGCCGCTTCCCATGGTTGGCGAGGCCGCGCCCCGCGGCGGCACCTCGGTTCTTCTCTCCGGGTTTTCTCGGGGCGATCGCGCGGATGGCCGCTCTCGCACTCATCTCCTCCCTCGGGGAACAGCCAGCCTGTGCTGCTCTGACTCAACAGTCAGCGCGGGATGAGTCAGACTCCCGCTTCCGGAGAGCCAGACACCTGCTCCACCCACGGGGGCAGGGCCCAGCTCAGGTTCCGCCGCCAAGGGGCGCAAATCTGGAGGGTTTCTGTGGTGTCCAGGGTAAAACGATCCTCTGGAGGGTTTCTGTGGTGTCCAGGGTAAAACGATCCTCGGCCTGGGAGTGCTTTTTAGGGCAGTGAAACTGCAGTGTGGTCCGCGCTTCTGAAGGAAGTGTGTGTGTGTGTGTGTGTGTACGCTTTCATACCAGTTTTAAAAAAATATTTTTAAAATAGAAAATCCTTACAATGAAAACGATGGATATTATACTGGAGAAGGAGGTGGAGAAAAATAGCAGAACTGAGTGGCACCCTCCACCGGTGTCTGTTTTTGGCAAGCAAATATGGGTCACTGGCAAGGCTGAGAGCTGACATGAATATCAACAAGGGCCACTTTGTAGGCCACAGAAGCCACTCTGTGCCCAGGCGGAGGTGTAAAGCTTGACGTGATGAAGCGGGAGCGCAGGGCACCCCTGCCTGGAGCTCCAGTGCCAGACCCTGGGTTTGAAGCTGACCCTGAGTTTTTGTATTTTTTTTTTGTAAGCAATGTATTTTCCCCCCTGATTTAAAAATACCCAATTTTTATTTTTGAAAATTTAAAATAAGTAAGAAAGCACAAAGGAGAAAAAAATTTGCTGATTGCCCCACTATCCAGAAATAATTCCTGTTCACATTTTGATGTATATATTCCGTTTTCCCCCCATATGCATATTTTATTGAAACAAAAATGGAATCACTATACTCAGGATAATTGAAAACATATACCCACACATAAACGCCTGCACATGAATGTTCATGTCAGCATTGCTCATAACTATCTAAAAGAAAACAATTCCAATATGTCCATCAGCTGATGAATGGGTAAACAGAAAGTGGTACATTAACTCGTGGGAATATTATTTGGCAATAAACAGGAACAAAGAATGATACATGGTGCAACATGGATGAACTTTGAAAATGCTATGCTAACAAAGAAAGAAAGAAAAGAAAGTTACACGAAGAGGAAGAAGCCAGGCACACAGACCACATGCCATATGATTTCATTTGCATGAAATGTCCAGAAGGGGCAAATCTAGAGACAGAAAATAGCTTAGTGGTGGCAGGCTCTGGGGTGCAGGAGGGGGATGGGGAGTGACCGCTAAGGGGTTTCTTTCTGGAGTGATGAAATATTCTGGAATTAGATCTGTGATAGTTGCACAACTCTGTGAATATACTAAAAACTACTGAATTGTACACTCTAAAGAAGGTGATTTTATAGTATGTGAGTTATATCTCCATAGAGCTTTTATTTAAAAAAAATGTAATCACACTCTAATATATTATGAACCTTTCCCGAATATTCCCAATAACTACTCTTCTGCAACATTTTTATTTTTAATTATCCAAGTAACCCACATTCATTGTAAGAAAAGAAGAAATGCAGACGAGTTAAAACTAGAAAGGGAAGTATTCTTCCCCTGCCCACCTTCAACACCTGCAGAGTGCCCACTTGAAAATTATTTTTGTCTCCTACTCCTCTGTTCATAGAACCTTATGTTTAGTTCAAGTCCAGTCTTATTTTTAATTTCCCCCTTCCTCCATCTCTCCTCTCTTTCTTCTCTCCTGCATTGTCACTATCTAATGTGTTTATTATATGTTCTAAATTATGCAAGTAACTGGGAAATATCACTTTTTAAAAATATATATTTTATTGATTTTTTACAGAGAGGAAGGGAGATGGACAGGGAGTTAGAAACATCGATGAGAGAGAAACATTGGTCAGCTGCCTCCTGCACATACTGAGGATGTGCTCACAACCAGGATACATGCCTTTGAACGGAACCGAACCTGGGACCCTTCAGACCATAGGCCGATGCTCTATCCACTGAGCCAAACTGGTTAGGGCTCAAGTGTTTTTTAAAAATATATTTTTATTAATTTCAGAGAGGAAGGGGGAGGGAGAGAGAGATAGAAACATCAATGATGAGAGAATCATTGATTGGCTGCCTCCTGCATACCCCACACTGGGGATTGAGCCCACAACCAAGGCATGTGCCCTGACTGGGAATAAACTGTGACCCCCTGGTTTATAGGTTGTCACTCAATCACTGAGCCACACCAGCTGAACTCAAGTATTTTTTAGACTAGATTACCATAGGCCAGTGGTCGGCAAACTGCGGCTCATGAGCCACATGCAGCTCGCGAGCCATGGTTTGCCGCTCTGTTAACTAATGAGTTTGCCGACCACTGACCTAGACTCTCGATTCCAATAATTACAGGCTATTGTTGTTCCTTGTGATTAAGCCCCTATCCCAGTGATCGGCAAACTCATTAGTCAACAGAGTGGCAAACCGTGGCTCGCATAGCCGCATGTGGCTTGCGAGCCGCAGTTTGCCCAGCACTGCCATAGGTAGAATTGCTGTTTCAATGAATATATTTATTTAATTTTGATATATTGCCAAACTGCTTTCCAAAAAATGTAATTTTTATGCTCATTAACAGTGTTCAAACATGATTTCCCCCCCTATTGTAATGAGGCTTATTCCTTTACTTCTTTAAAACATTAAATTTATTTATTTATTTATTTTTTCACTACAAAATTATTTATTATAATACAATCTCCAGCACAAGCCTCCTATGTACAAGCACACACCGACTACCCTAACTAGGTGGCCCTTTTCTTTCCCCTGGCCTTGCGGACC
Source organism: Corynorhinus townsendii (assembly GCA_026230045.1). NCBI lineage: Eukaryota > Metazoa > Chordata > Mammalia > Chiroptera > Vespertilionidae > Corynorhinus > Corynorhinus townsendii. The sequence goes on along the minus strand of JAPDVU010000004.1, from coordinate 66,011,600 downwards.
TCTTCTATCAGATCTTTCAGATACTGGATCTCCTTGGCCAAGGAATCGGCCTTCTCTTTCACAGCCTCATTTTTCTTTTCTAGCTCTTTACACTCACCGGTGAGGGCCTCCTGCTCTGCTATCTTCTTCTGGTGGTACCTAGTAGCTGCTGTCTTATTCTGCTCCATTTTTTTCAGCCTTTTATCTAGTTTCTCACCCTTTACTTTTGCTGCTACCACCTTCTCTACAGGAGGGTCATAGGGTTTGGGGCCAGCAGACCCACAGGGGGTTGCTGGAGACAGCAGATTCCTGTTTGGGGAGGCCCTGGAGGTGGAGGGACTATGCTGGGGAGAGCCCAGATACGACTCAGGGCTCATACAGATGCCACTATCGTCTGAGATGACATCCTCCTCCTTTATGCATTGAGGGATTATGGTAATATAAGTAGTAGAGTCTGATTTTCTATCTCCTTCAGAGATGTCAACTTCACTTCCCAGCTCTAAACTAAAGGAATGATCCGGAGTGCAGGACAGGGCCTCTGGAGAAAGGGGAAGAGGTTGCAGGAAGGTGAAGGGGGCAACCTGGTCAGTTTGTAGTAAACTTTCTGGAAGATGGCCAATTGGGTTCACTGTATGGGGGGGCTCCTTATTAATCTCCTGGTCTAGGGGGGTCAAAGAGGTCACAGGGGTCATCCAACGTGGCCAAAAGCTCATCGGGCATGGTATCCAGGTCACCTAAACTTAACAGGGCATCAAAGTCAAACTCCTTGAGATCCATTTTCTCCACCATCCAATCTGTCCCTGAAAAGGCATCCTCCTTGCCGTTGTCTGAGGCACTGACCAACCCATCCACAGCCAGCCATTCGGAGGAGCCCGCCTTAGCCTGGTCGCTGGAGAACCCATGGGGTTTCAAGTTCTTGGCCACCTCCAGGTAGTCGTCTAAGAGATCTAAGCTTTCTTCAGCCCCCAAACCCGACTGGTTGAAGGGGGACATCAAGCCCCCCACCAATACCTCGTTGCTCAAGAAGCTCATCTCGGTCATGTTGTGGGGCTTTGCTGGAATCGAGGAATGTGTTTAATTCGAATGTGTCTTTGTCAGTTACAGCAATGCTGCTGCTGAATGCCATGAAAAGCGCCATGGCTTAAGCCGCTGGGAGGTGCCGCTGCAGAGCCTGGTGCTGCTGCTGCTGCTGCAAAGGCCAATGCTGCTGCTGGCACTGCTACCTCTAGTGCGCCATGTTGGCCGGGAGCTGTGGGAGGGGAGGAGGAAGGGACACACTCAAAAGTCTACATCTGCAGCGGGAGAGGAAATAAAACATTAAATTTATTGAGGTAACATTGATTAATACCATTATATACTTACAGGGGTACAAGATTATAATTTAACATGTATTTATTCTATTGCAGGCTTCCCACCTGGTCTAGTTTCCTTTCATTACCAAATATTTGACCCTGTTTATCCTCTTCCCCTTCCCCCGAAACATAGTTTTTAAAAACATATATATTTTATTGATTTTTACAGACAGGAAGGGAGAGGGATAGAGAGTTAGAAACAGAGAATCCAAGATGGCGGCGTAGGTAAACACCTAAACTGCTGCCTCGTGCAACAATTTCAAAAATACAACTAAAAGACAAAACGTCTATCACCCAGAACCACGGGAAAGCTGGCTGAGTGGAAGTTCTACAACTAGAAGGAAAGAGAAAAGAGCATTGAGACGTGCACGAGCCCTGAAAAGCTGAGGTACGGAGGCGCGTGATCCGGGCTGGCGGCGGGCGTTGCTTTTTCAACCCAAAGGGGAGACAAGCCCCCGATTACTCTGAAATACAGTCTCTGGGGAGACACGGGGGACCCAAACTCCTACGGGGAGAAGTTGGACTGTCTGCCAGTGAGGGTGGCTTGCTTGCAGAGCTGCACGCAGGAATAATTGTTTATGACACTGGGGCACGGGACTCGCGGATGCCGACGGGACGCAGAGCCGGCTAACTAGCAGCCATTGCTGTTTGCCACGCCCTAGCCTAGTGACACCCTGAGACCCTGCCCTGCACAACCTACAAACCCACCCAAGCTCCAAGCAGCGGCTTTAGCATAAGAAAGCCCTGCCCTATCGCAGCTTAACCTAGCAAACTTGCAGCCCGAGTCAGACAGCTCCAAAATCTCCAAACCACAAGCAAAGGGGAGAAAACTGCAGCTCTCACTGTAGCTCCTGCTGGGTGGTCTCAGACAGTAGCTGACCTGCACCCCATTGGAGATCCAGAAGCCAGTGTACCTAGTGGTCAGAGTGAGACACCAGATTTCAACTCCTCACATCCATAAGTGACACATTCAAGAGGCAGACTCAGTGAGCACCAAAGCCCCACTGAAACAAGTCCTGCCACATAAGCGTGTCTTCAGTGCAGCATTTCTTCCATTATAGACACAGCGAGTGCTCACAGCTAATTGGCCTGGAGGTCAATTCCTCCCAGTGTACCAACAGCAATTAAGGCTTAACTACACCAAGACTTTGCACTCAGCCCACAAAGGGGTATACCAAGAGCATCCACCTCAAGTGATTGAGGAGGCTGAGTTACTGCCCCCTATAGATCACCTACCACACAAAGCTACTCCATCAACACAGGGAAGCAGCCAAAATGTGGAGACAAAGAAACATGTCACGAATGAAAGAAATGGAGGAAAGCAAACTACTAGATGACAGAGTTCAGAACCACATTTATAAGGTTACTCAAGAATCTTCTAAAAACTGCCGAGAAACTTGATGACACTTCTGAGGAGCTTAGTGAGACCTTCAAGGACCTTAATGAGAATGCCAAAAAAATGGAAAAGGATCAGTCAGAAATGAAGCATACACTGTCTGAAATAAAGAATATACAGAAACTCAACCGTAGATCAACGTACCCCAAGAATCAAACCAAAGATCTGAAATATGTAGAAACAAAAAACATCCAACCAGAAAAACAAAAAGAAAAAAGAATCCAAAAATATAAAGATAGTGTAAGGAACCTCTGGGACAACTTTAAGCGAACCAACATCCAAATATTTGGGGTGCCAGAAGAAGGGAGAGAGCAAAATATTGAAAACCTATTAGAAGAAATAATGACAGAAAACTTTCCCTACCTGGTGAAAGAAATAGACTTACAAGTTCAGGAAGCACACAGAACCCCATACAAGAGGAATCCAAAGAGGACCACACCAAGACACATCATAATTAAAATGCCAAGGGCAAAAGACAAAGAGAGAATATTAAAAGCAGCAAGAGAAAAACAGTTAATTACCTACAAGGGAGCACCCATAAGATTGTCAGCTGATTTCTCAACAGAAACTATGCAGGCCAGAAGGGAGTGGCAAGAAATATTCAAAGTGAGGAATAGCAAGAACCTACAAGCAAGATTACTCTACCCAGCAAAGTTATCATTCAGAATTGAAGGTCAGATAAAGAGCTTCACAGATAAGAAAAAGCTAAAGGAGTTCATCACCACCAAACCATATTATATGAAATGCTGAAAGGTATTCTTTAAGAAGAGGAAGAAGAAAAAAGTAAAGATAAAAATTATGAACAACAAATACATATCTATCAACAAGTGAACCTAAAAATCAAGTGAATTAAAAATTGGATGAACAGAATAAACTGGTGAATATAATAGAATCAGGGGCATAGAAAGGGAGTGGACTGATAATTCTAAGGGTTAAGGGGTGTGGGGAGTGCTGGAAGAGACTGGACAAAAATCCTATGGATGAGGACAGTACGGGGGAGGTAAGGGCAGAGGGTGGTTGGGAACTGGGTGGAGGGGAACTATGGGACGGGGGGAGGAGAAACAATTGTAATAATCTGAACAATAAAGATTTATTAAATTAAAAAAAATAGAGCTGGAAGAAGAACTGAGAAAACCTCCCAGAAAGAACAGAGAGGCCTGGTGCCCTGACAATGACTCCTGCAATGTCAGCAAACATTCCTGCTAACAGGGAAGATTGAAAGGGGGTGGTGGTGAAGGCAGCCTGTCACAGAGGCAGGGGGTGAGGAAGGTGTGGGAGGGGAGGTATAGAAAACACAGGGGGAGGTTTCTAGACCCATTTTCCTCCTGCATTCGGAACTTGCACTTCTCAATGGGAGCTGAGGTTCTTCCCCCCAAATCCTTGTTACCTAGCCATCATTTGAAACTGCAAGGTTTGAATGTCCACAGGTCTTCTGTGGGGACCTTACTCTTCAGTAACAGCACAGAGCGGGAGGTTGGTCTTTGGCACCCTATCAAAGTGTCCTAATCATTAAAATTTTCAAACTGGTTTTTCAGTACAAATAAGTTCATTTTTCTTTTTCCTTTTTCACAGAAGCAACTAAATTGTGTATTGGCATGCCTAGGTTTATAGAAAACATTTTAAAAATATAGTACTATAGAATAAAGATTAATTAAATATTCCCTAATATGATACATGGAGCTGAGATAATATTACAACAAATTCTCAGCTGGAGTTGCTTTGGGGCCCAGGGTTAATTTCACACCTTATTCTGGGAGAAGGTAAAAATCTTCAGTGCACTCTGATGCACAGGCTTCTTGTAGAATTTGTTTTCTTAATTAATAAGCAGCTTTATCCTTTATATAATTATTAGATTCTGTGCTGGCGACATATTTTGTTAAGGGATTTTTCTTTGGTCTAATGTAATAGAGCCAGTGGGCTTGTTCGGTTGAAGTTGGTGTTGGGAGCCCAGGTTACAGGTCCCTGTAAGGGCCAGAGACCCTCCATTAGCAGTTGGAGAATGTGTCTTTGATCCCAGCTCTAACTAGGCTTGCTCCCTGCATATTCAGGGGTATCATAGTATTGAGTGAGGTAATTATGTGACAGTGTGACACAAATGCTGTTATCAATCATATTGATCATATGATTCTCTGTAGCTGGCGATGGTCAACCGCAGGATGAACTTCCTGCTGTTGATGACAGACAACTTAAAGCACTGCACACCTCTGAACTATTACCTTGGTGCTAAAAGAAAAAGGAGGGGGGCATTATACCCTGGCCAGGTGGCTCCATTGGTTAGAGCATCCCTGGTCAGGGTACATACAGGAATCAACCAATGAATGCATTAAATATTACAACGAATTGATACTTTCCTCTCTCTCTAAAATCATTTGATCAATAAAAAAATTTTAAAAGAGCATTATAATAGATATTGTATAGGTTACACAATATACATGCTTTCAATTGAAATACTAGCCGCCTGCTAGTACTTCACACAAAGCAGTTCTTGAGCATTAAAGAGAGCAGGCTATAGACCCTATTCAGACTGCCATCAATCTCTACCAAGCTTCTGTGGGGGGCCCCTGTTTCAGGCTGTGGAGTGAGTGTGAAATTGTAAAATGCATAAAACCTGGGCTATTTGGGTGCCTTAAGGAGCACCAACTTCAATCCTGAGAGGCAAGGATGTTGGAAATGCTGGCATATTTGTTGTTTCTGTCTGTCAAAAAGAGCACTTCAGGAAAAGATTTAATGCAATATTTAGGACAGTAGGCTCCCCATGGCCCAACGTGCAGCCTATCGTGGCAGGGAGGCATGTGTGAGGGAAGCAGGGCATGGAAATGCCTTTCCAGCTCAGTGGAGCAATAAAGGCATCTCACAAGCACAGGACTGCAGTGATGTGGACCTTCTAAGTTTCCTCCTCCCCAACATCAAGATAAAGTGAAAGTAAACAGGCGCTTGGAAAATTACTCGTGTTCTTCCTCTGCAAGGCACATGAAAGGGGTGGCAGAAATTGTGTTCCATCTCCTTTCTTTTTGGCATTGCCAGAACTCACTGCGCTCCATAGCCGAGCTCCTAGGAAGTCTTTTCTATAGCGCCCTCTTAGAACACAAACTTGTAATAATTGCTTTGTTGCTTATGGTTGCTCTAACCCGCATAAGCATCTGAAAAGGCTTTGCGATCCATCTTAATTTACATTTCCATGAGAAAGGTAATTTATTCCTGAACTGAAATGAGACATTTAGTTGTCCCACTCTATTCATCTCAGGCAGTTCCTGCTTTTCCTGAGAGGAATCAGGCATGTCCTATAGTGTTCTTTCAGCTTCAAGTTTAAATACTCTCAACATTTTTCTATTGGGGAAATATAATTTTGAACAGCAGTGATAAGATGCCCTTAGAGAGGAGATACGATTTCTTTAAATTTTGCAACAAGGTTTAAATTCAAACATCTTGATTTCTGGTTCTTGAGAAAGAAACAAAGGCTGAAGTAAGGAAGACATTACAATGGTTAATACAAACTGCTGACTTCAGCGTGTGTCTCAATTCCTTTCATAACTAATTCACCAGACCAGTTGGCATGCCCATTCCCTCTGGATCTTACTGCTCTGTGGATAGTGACGTTTGACATGCAGGGTTTCAAAGGCTGGAGCCCAGGAAGAAAAAGGTTTGATAAATTAGAATGTGAGCTCCATTAGCAAAGGGAGTGGCTTTTTCACTGCTGTGTCCCAAGTGCAAAGAAGAAAGCCTGGCCCATGATGAATGCTCAATAAGTATCAGTTGCATAACTGGGAAGGGAAGTATTCTGCCTATTGGAACTAAGCTGTTCTCAAAACCGCTTACCAGTAACTGCCACATAACATTTTGAGGTGAGCATTTCTTCACTCAAAGGGGTTGGCACATTTAGTTTTTTTTTGAGAAAACAACATGAATATAAGAATATACATACATATATATATATTTCAAATTCAATTTTTTGTTAATATTTAGAAAATAAAGGGTTATTTTCTAAATATTAAGCCACTGAAATATAAGACAAAGCATATATAGTTAGTTATGAGGAATATCATGCTGAGATGAATCAAATGGACCATGCCTTCAAGATGCTCAAGATGAATCTAATCTTAGCTAATAATAGACAAATTGTAAATTGACCATACCTCCACTATGCCACCAGCCAATCAGGAGATAGGCAAATTAACCAAACAAAGATGGTGGTTAATTTGCATACACAGGCGCCAAGTGATGGGGGCAGGACACAGGCGTTCTGCCCCACCCCTGTCTCTCAGGGCCTCTGGGCAGTGTGGGAAGGTGGGACCGGAGTGGAAAGAGGCGGCTCTGGGGCCTGAGCAGAAAGGGGCTGGGCCGGAGTTGAAAGGCGGTGCTGGCAGCCAGGGAAAGGAAAGCCCATTCTAGCACGAATCTTCGTGCATCGGGCTTCTAGTCCTATATAATAAAAGGCTAATATGCAAATCGACCGAACAGCAGAATGACCAGTTGCTATGGCATGCACTGACCACCAGGGGGCAGACACTCAATGCAGGAGCTGCCCCCTGGTGGTCAGTGCGCTCCCACAGGGGGAGAGCCACTCAGCCAGAAGCCAGGCTCATGGCTGGCGAGCACAGTAGTGGTGGTGGGAACCTCTCCAACCTCCATGGCAGTTGGACATCCCCCAAGGCTCCTGGACTGTGAGAGGGCACAGGCCAGGCTGAGGAACCCCCCCCCCCCCAACTGTGCAAGAATTTCATGCACCAGGCCTTTAGTTGGGAGATAAACAAGCATGTCTTCACATGCATTATAAAGAGAAAGCCATGGAGGAGCAAGGGGGTTAAGGAGCCTGAGTGCCAGGGAGGCCTCTGAGGATGGAAAGGACTGTGTCAAATGCATCTCTGTGTGTCCTTGTTGCCTGGCAGAGTAGACAGATATTTGAATGAATGAATGCATCAATGACTGAATGCATGAATGAATAAAATTCTTTCTCATAATTGAGCCTGAGTCCTTGAGTTTAAAATAAAGAAAAAATATAGTGTTTCAGTAGATCAAAGGAAGAAACCACATCTAAATCAGGGAGGGTGGAAGAAATCAGGGGTCATGAAGGAGGTGGGAATGAAAATCAACCTTCCAGGCCCAAGGAATACAATTAGTAAAGGTCTGGAAGGGGAAGGGAAAATGGAGCCATGGGGAAGAGTTAAGTAGCCAGATGCAGCTGCCACAAGGTGTGGTGGGAGGTGGAGGTGAAGAAGCTTGAGCACAGGCGTGAGGGGGGCAGGCTGCTCAGAAGAGGACTTTATTGTGTAGGCAAATGGAGGCCAGGGGGTTCATGCTAGGCAAGTCCTGATCAGGGAGATGAGTATTGGGAGCATTAACCAGCACTGGTGGGAAGCTGGACAGAGAAGGATCTGACTAAAAAGGCAGGGAGGCCACTTAACTTTTCCATTCCCGGTGGAAACAAAAGCTACAAGAATCTTATTTAGAATGTGGCAGAGGGATTAAAAACTTCCAGAGACTTGAAAAACTGGAATGGAAAAGGCAGGTGGTTAATTAGACACAGGGCTGGGGGTGGGAGACTCAAAAGGAGGAAGAATAAAAAACAACCTCAGGTCCAAGCCTAAGTGACTGTGGAAATGTAACTTTTAACAGAATAAGTGGCAGGAGCAGCCACTTTTATTGGGGGATGGCGATGAGGGAGGTTGGATTTAAACAAGTCTTAGGTACAGAGAAGATTGCCAGTTGGGGATGTCCACCAGGTAGTTGAAAACCTGATAGTGATTATGTAGGAGTTTGAGCAACAGATTTTAAAAAAATGATGTATGTATTTGGATAGGTCAGTGGTCGGCAAACTGCGGCTCGTGAGCCGCGGTTTGCCACTCTATTGACTAATGAGTTTGCCGACCACTGGAATAGGTTATACATCTGCCACTTTTGGTCAAGTGAACATTAATTCTCCTTTCTACTGCTGATTGCCTATGTTCTCTCTCCAGAGGTAGCCACTGATTGTTTTTTTGAGAACGATTCTCAAGATATTCTGCATGTACATATTCCTAGGAGAGTTTGTTTTTTAAAGGCTAGAGAAGGTTGTCTTTGAGACAGAAGGAAAACAAGAAGAGGCAGAGATTAAAAAAGCAATTAAAAAGGAATTACTGAAGCAAGGTCTTAGAGAAGGTAAGACAGGATAGAATCTATGGTGGGCTAGGAAGGGAGGCCAATGGCAATAACAATTTCTATTTTATTTTATTTTTAAATATATTTTTATTGATTTCAGAGAGGAAGGGAGAGGGAGAGATAGAAACATTAATGATGAGAAAGAATTATTGATTGGCTGCCTCCTGCACGTCCCCTACTGGGGATTGAATCCACAACCCAGGCATGTGTCCTTGACCTGAATGGAACCTGGGATCCTTTAGTCCATAAGCTGACGCTCTACCCACTGAGCCAAACCATCTAGGGCTTAATTGCTGTTTTAATTAGCTGGCCTACTTCTCCTCTACCTGTGTGGCAGAGATGCATGCAGAGGTAGATTGGGGGCTTTAGGAGGATGGCAGAAAATATGTAAAATAGCCACTGTGGACACTAGAAAATATCATAGAACTGTCAGATCCAAAAATCAATCCAAAAAGGTTTATTTTGATGATTTATAAAAGAAATATCACCACTGCAAATTAAAGCTACTTACAAATTTAAAAATAAATTTACAGAAATTATTCACATCATATTATATTAAGCAGTTTTATTAAAATGTTACAGGTAGTGTTGAACAAACATATAACATAAACCAAGTTCTAAATCACATAAAAGCCCTGAAAGTATGTTCAAAATCCATTGGAAGATGGTCCAGGAAAAATTGGAAAAATATGATTTCAGGAATCAGCAGAAAGATGATTTTCACCTTTACATTATAACTGGTCTCAGGAGACGTGGCCTTTAAAAGTCACTTTAACCTTAAATGCAACCAGGATCTTACATTTGGACAAATAGCTGGTGCAGCTCATAGAATATAGGACTTGGAATTTTATCGTCTGATCTACTCAAAGGTAATTTTAATCAAGGATGATGGTATTTGTGGTTAATTGGGCATCACACTTCACTCTTGCAGGTTACATGCCAATCAATATTCCTGGGAGGGGAAAGTTTGAGGATTCTTCAGAGCCACTGCTGCGATCTCAGATCTCAATGCTCCTGCCTCCTTGGGGCTTTATCTACACCTTAACAGCCCCCAGGGGAAGAACACCATCCAAAGACTTGGCCCTGAGCCTGGGCTTGGCTGCCGCCTCTGATAAAATAAATGCTGGGCACTGTCCCTGACCCAAGGAAGGGACTGCTTGGCAGCTGCCTGGGCATGCTTCCCTCAGCTCAGCTGCCAGTCTGAATTATACAATGGCTGGCAGCTCCATGGAAATGCTAAAGTTTGCAACCTAGGTGTCAGGGATTGCTGATGACAAATAACTTTTATGAAGAAAGTGGATAAAAATAGGTGTTTACCAAGACCTGAGATTTATTATCTAGTTTAATTAAGCAAAGGTATAGAAGAGGCCACTTTAGCTCATTCCTAAGTATGGCCCTTAAAATAAATAGAACTCTCCTGCTTCACATTGCTGACTTGCAGCCAGGTATGTGACCCTAAAGTATGAATTCCAGCATACATGTTGTTAATAATTAAAAACAGCTAATTTTACTAATCTGGCCACTAGTGACATTTCATGATTACAAGCCTTAAAAATTTAATACTCATACATTTTTTTTCTTGTATATAGAATGCTTACATATTAAAATATCAAAGGCACTTTTAGGTTACATGATAAGCAAAAATACATAGTAGAGACAGAGTTATTTATTGGTTCCTTCAGTTTCTGTGTCCATGGTGATCATCGAGGGCCCAGTTTTGCACTTCACCTTTACCGAAGAGTGTGAAGAAAATGGCACCAAATACATTAATAGCAGCAGCGATCCAGAAAACAGTTTGCCATTCCCTAATAGTGTTCTGTAGAGAAAGAAAGAAAAAAATGTACATGAAAATTTCTTGTTCACTTTATTAAAAAGGTGGGGGGTCACAAGACCAACACAATAATAACATTATTCATAAAAGAAACAACCTTAATGTCCATCAGCAGTGAAATTGTGATATATGTATTTGTTCAATGGAATACTATCCAGCAATGAGAATAAATGAGCTACAACATAGATACATCTAACAAACAAAATGCTAAGCAAAAGAAGCCAGACTCGCCCAACTGGTGTGGCTCAGTGATTGAGCATCTACCTATGAACTAGGAAAGTCATGGTTCCATTCCCTGTCAGGGCACATGCCCGGGTTGTAGGCTTGATCCCCTGTCAGGGTTATGCAGGAGGCAGCCAATCAGTGATTCTCTCATCACTGATGTATCTCTCTCTCTTACTCCTCCCTCCACCCCTTCCTCTCTGAAATCAATACAAATACACACACACACACACACACACACATATATATATGCCAGATCCAAAAGGGTACATATGGAGCATTTATATAAAGCTCAAAATCGGATAAAACTAATCTGTGATGTTAAAAGTCAGAATAGTGGGTGCTCTTGGTGGGCAGGGGTACCTAGGGGCTTTGCAAGGGAGGTAATGTTATGTTTGGGTGCTGGTTACCCCGATCTACTTTGTGAAAATTTGTTCAGCAGTATACTTAGGATTTGTGCATTTTAAAAATACATGTTATACTTCAATAAAATGTTTATTAGAAATGTGTGGCATGTACTTGTCATACATTACTAGGCAAGTATTATGTCTGCATATCATCTCCCAAGTTCTTAGGTGGGAAGGTCAGAAGCAGATCAAGTAAAGATGAATTAATAGGACTTCAAGTTCGAGGCCTGGCCTGAAAGATTCCGCATGGCTCTTGAATGTTGTCGGTAAGAGATCAACAAAATACAATTGTTCAATGTACAATCCACTGGCATAAAAACATCAGGCAGTTATCTAAATTTCTGGGTCATGTGACTAACTTTAACAATCATTTATTTTTATTTTTATAATTTCACTCTTACCAGAGAGCAACATTTGCAATACTAAACATAGACACACACACATACACACACACACAATCCAGTAGAATTGGCAATGAGAAAAAGAAAAGGCAGTAGAAAGCTAGCATGAGGTCATTTACTCAAGAAAAAAGGAAAAACCTGAAGAAAGGAGCACTGTGTGGTTAAGTTATACTTATCTGAGATGAATGTATTTTGGTGAAAAAAATCTTAGAAACCCATCGTAAATTTTAGTAACTATTTAGATATGCCAACAGTGTGTTGCCACCCTAGAGGAGGAGTCAGTCAATAATTACATTGTATGCCAGAAAGAAATGTTTAAGACAGCTTCTTAGGATTCCTAAGACCAAGCTTCTCTGTATCATTAATGGGATAAAATAATACCTTACTGTTATTTGGAGGCAATGAGTGACTTAAAATCAATCAATTGTACCAGAAATCTCACATAGCTCCTAGTTGGCTTTTAAACAAAAATTTCACTAGTTTTCAGAGAATGCTGTTTTGTTTATAACAAAAATGAATCTTAGCCAAGCCGGTGTGGCTCAGCGGTTGAGTGTTGAGAGGTTGCCGGTTTGATTTCTAGTCAGGGAACATGTTTGGGTTGCAGGCTTGATCCCCAGTAGGGAGTGAGGCAACTGATTCAACAAATAGTACATGTGACAAAAATCCATCAGTATCTATCGATGTTTCTATCTCTCTCAAAAAATCAATAAAAAACATATTAAAAACAAACAAACCCAAAAACTGAACCTCAGACACACTTTGACTTTTAATTATTTATATACTATAGGCCCAGTGCACAAAATTTGTGCATGGGTGTGTGGCGGGTCTCCTCAGCCCAGCTGCACCCTCTCTAATCCAGGACACCTTGGGGGACATCCCTCTCACAATCCTGGACTGCTGGCTCCTAATCGCTCACCTGCCTGCTTGCCTGGTCGCTCCTAACTGCCCCCACCCCGCCAGCCAGATAGCCCCTCACTGCCCCCCTGCCAGCCTGGTTGCCCCCAACTCCCCCCCCCCCCCCACCGCAGGCCTAGTTGCCCCCAACTGCCCTCCCTTACAGGCCTCGTCACTCCCAATTGCCCTCCCCTGCAGGCCTGGTTGCCCCTAACTGCCTTCCCCTGCCAGCCTGGTCACCCCTAACTGCCCTCCCCTGCAGGCCTGGTGGCCCCCAACGGCCCTCCCCTGCAGACCTGGGTCCCCGCAACTGCCTTCCCCTGCAGGCCTGATTCCCCGCAACTGCCCTCCCCTGCAGGGCTGGTCCCCCCAAACTGCCCTCCCCTGCCGGCCTGGTCACCCCTAACTGCCCTCCCTTGCCAGCCTGGTCATCCCTAACTTCCCTCCCTTGCCAGCCTGGTTGCCCCCAACTGCCCTCCCCTACAGGCCTGGTTGCTCCCAACTGCCCTCCCCTGCCAGCCCGGTCACCCCTAACGGCTCTCCCCTGTTGGCCTGGTCACCCCCAACTGCCTTCCCCTGCAGGCCTAGCTCCCCGCAACTGCCTTCCCCTGCAGGCCTGGTCCCGCCCAACTGCCCTCCCCTGTAGGGCTGGTTTCCCCCAACTGCTTTCCCCTGCAAGGCAGGTCCTCCCAACTGCCCTCCCCTGCAGGCCTGGGTCCCCCCCAACTGCCCTCCCTTTCAGGTCTGGTTGCCCCCAACTGCCCTCCTCTGCTGGCCCCGGTCACCCCTAACTGCCCTCACCTGCAGGCCTGATCGCCCACAACTGCCCTCCCCTGCCAGCCATCTTGTGTCTACATGGGGGTGGCCATCTTTGACCACATGGGGGAGGCCATCTTGTTTGTTGGAGTGATGGTCAATTTGCATATTACCTCTTTATTATATAGGATTATCTCCTTACCTCAGGGGTCAGACTTTTAGCAATGACAGGCCCAACCATTCCTGGAATAGTGGCAAACGTATTTGTGATGCCCAGAAGGATGCCAGCATACCTGCAGGAACATTTTCATAGAGGTTTATATTGTGTCACACACTTAAGTAACTTTTTTCAATAGATAGCTATACCACTCCCAGGCTGTATTCTTATGAAACTTTAAATTAAATGCCTTACTGGAACAGGACATTACTGAAATGTTTAGCTGCTGAAAACTTGCATTTCAATAGTTATTTAACTATTATTTAAACATTCTAACATTATTTAAACATGGCCATTGAAATAAATCCTGTTTATAGTGATATACAAAAGTGCTGAGAGATGATTTTCATCATGAGCATATCTAAATAGGAAGCTTCATATGTCTTACGTTTTTTAAGTTAAAAAAAGTTATTTCCTGATCACAAAATTTATTTCATTGTTGAAAACAAACAAACAAAAAACATTAAGAAAAAAAATAAAATTATCTATAATCCTTCTATATATAATCAACATTAACATTTTGGTAAATATCCTAATTAATTTTTTCTATGTATGTATTTCTAATATATTATTATAGAAATGAGATCATACTGAACATCAATTTTACATCTTACTTGCTTCACTTATTATATATCTACTTATACTGTAATCCTTTCATACTGTCCCTGAAGTAGACAAATTGGGTCTACAGTGTGTGTGTGCGCGTGAGAGAGAGAGAGAGAGAAAATGCATTTTTAACAAGCTCAGAAAGTTATGATTTATTTTAAGGGTAAATCTTAGGGGAGTGGGATATTCTTATCTATGTTTACATGCAAATCCTTAAAGAATTCCTGCCTGTGTTTGGGAAATGCTAATGAACTGTTGATTTCTCCAGTACATAAAGTATGCAAATAGACTAAACAAGGCTACCATAGCCAATATCTTGGTTATCATCCTAAAAAGAATGAAATGCTTATCATTTTCTATAAAGAAATCATAGGGCTGTTAATCAGGAGGCCTAAAAATTCCTACCTAGTTCCACTGTTAACCATCTAGGTGACCTTGGGCAAGTTAGTGATAGATTACTTCCCTTGTCACTGATGGGTTCACAGATGTGTACATGTAAAATATCTGGTAGTCCCACCTGAGCTCCCCCACATGCCATCAAGTATTTGAAAAAAAAAATTTTAAGTGCAATATACATATGGAAATGTGTAAAAACCATATAGAGCTTGATAAAAATTTTAAAAAATAAATACAACTGTCCTCCCCTGCCGGCCATCTTGTGGTGGCCCTCTTGTGTCCACATGGGGGTGGCCAAGATGGCCGGCAGGGGAGGGCAGTTGTGGCCGGAGGGTTTTTATTGTATTTATCTTTATTGTTGAAAGTATTATAGATGTCCCCCTTTTTTTTTACCTCATTGACCCCCCCCCCCCCCTTCCTACCCCTTCCCCAGGCCTTCACACAGGGAGCACACTCATGTCACTAGCACCTGATCAAGAAATAGAACCTACTGGTATAACCATTTTAAAGGACATTTTACATGTGGTTGAACTGCCTTTGAGACTGTATAAGTTTAAATTTGTTGGGACACCTTTCTCCTACTCAAAAACTTAGAGATGTTTTAATGCTCACCGTAATCTTCTGCCTGATTTGCAGTGGCCTGGCCCTAGCTCATCTATCTAGCCTTGTTTCCTAGCACCACACAGTATGCAACTTTAGACCCAGACAGCTCTCAGTCCAGCTGCTCACATCTGCCATGCTTATTCCTGGTACTTACCTATATTCACTATCTGAAGTCCACACTCTGTCCATCCAAACCACTTGCTTGGCACCTGTTCCATGAACTTTTTCTGTCTAGTTCAGCTCATACTGAGCTCTGTCTTTTCAGAATCTTTAATGCCTTTAAAACTGGTAATACATGTTTTAAGAGGTTTTGTTCTCTAATTCATGTTTGTTAATTCTGACTCTAGTCTCACTGCAAACTCATTGTTTACTCCCCTTTATTATTTCCAGTGGCCAGTACAACTTATGTGCTCATTCAATACACAGAGACAGTGCACATGACCCACAGCTGTTCCGAGGCCTCTTGCGTGGATCCATGGGGCTCTGGCTGCACTGACTGCTGGGGCTTAGTCCCACAGAGACTGGCACCTGTGTTGGGCATCAACTCTAAAGGGTGACAGTTCCTGAACAGAAGTTTATTGTACATGGAATCATATTGTATGCAATCTTTTAAGTTACATACTAGGGTTGTTGAGCATCATTCCAAGTTGTGTGGATCAGTAGTTCATTTCTTTTTTATTGTACTCTCTCTAACTGAAGGAACTAGGATTTTATCCTGTAGAGAGTCCTACTTTCTGGATTTTGTAGATTGCTTCCCTAAGGTATCACTTAACATAATATTATGTCCCCTGTATTTCCTGTACACTGGTAGTAACTAGACTATATCCTAGAGGGTTTATTAGATTTGGGTCTGATATTTTTAGCAAAAAAAGTTAAAGGTGGTGGTGTAGTTAAAAATGAGTTAACCAGCCCAGCTAACCAGGAGGTCACGGTTTGATTCCTGGTCAGGGCACATGCCAGGGTTGTGGGCTCCATCCCCAGTGGTGGTGGTGGTGGTGGTGGAGGAGGGGGTGGTTGGAGGGGTGCAGGAAGCAGCCGATGGATGATTCTCATTATTTTTTTCCAGTTTTTATTTAAAAAAATTTTTTTTAAATTTAATAAATCTTTATTGTTCAGTTTATTACAATTGTCCCTCTTTTTTCCCCCAATAGCTCCCTTCCACCCGGTTCCCATCCTACCCTCTGCCCTTACCTCCCCCGCACTGTCCTCATCCATAGGTGTACGCTTTTTGTCCAGTCTCTTCCCGCACCCTCCACATCCCTCCCCTCCCCCCCCAGAATTGTCAGTCCACTCCCTTTCTTTGCCCTTGATTCTATTATATTCACCAGTTTATTTTGTTCATCAGATTTTTTATTCACTTGATTTCTAGATTCACTTGTTGATAGACATGTATTTGTTGTTCATAATTTTTATCTTTACCTTTTTCTTCTTCTTCCTCTTCTTAAAGAATACCTTTCAGCATTTTATATAATACTGGTTTGGTGGTGATGAACTCCTTTAGCTTTTTCTTATCTGTGAAGCTCTATATCTGTCCTTCAATTCTGAATGATAGCGTTGCTGGGTAAAGTAATCTTGGTTGTAGGTTCTTGCTATTCATCACTTTGAATATTTCTTGCCACTCCCTTCTGGCCTGCATTGTTTCTGTTGAGAAATCAGCTGACAATCGTATGGATGTTCCCTTGTAGGTAACTGTTTTTCTCTTGCTGCTTTTAATATTCTCTGTCTTTTGCCCTTGGCATTTTAATTATGATGTGTCTTGGTGTGGTCCTCTTTGGATTCCTTTTGTTTGGGGTTCTGTGCGCTGCCTGGACTTGTAAGTCTATTTCTTTCACCAGGTGGGGGAAGGTTTCTGTCATTATTTCTTCAAATAGGTTTTCAATATCTTGCTCTCTCTCTTCTTCTGGCACCCCCATAATTCAGATGTTGGTACACTTAAAGTTGTCCCAGAGACTATCTTCATATTTTTGGATTCTTTTTTCTTTTTGCTTTTCCGGTTGAGTGTTTTTTGCTTCTTTGTATTTCAAATCTTTGATTTGATTCTTATGGTCCTCTAGTCTGCTGTTAGGTCTATGTATAATATTTTTAATTTCAGTCAGTGTATGTTTAATTTCTAGTTGGTGCTTTTTCATATCCTCGAGGGTCTCGCTAAATTTATCGGCCTTTTCTACAAAATTCTTGAAAAACCTTATAACCATGGTTTTGAACTCTATATCCAGTCATTTGCTTTCCTCCATTTCTTTCATTTGTGATCTGTTTCTTTGTCTCTGCATTTTCGCTGCTTCCCTGAGTTGGTAGAGTAGCTTTGTGTGCTAGGTGTCCTATAAGGCACAGTGGCTCAGTCTCCCCAGTTACCTGAGGTGGACACTCTTGTGCACTCCTTTGTGGACTGTGTGCTCAGCCTTGTTGTAGTTAAGTCTTGATTGTTGTTGGTATCATTGGGAGGAATTGACCTCCAGGCCAATTGGCTGTGAGGATCAGCTGTGTCTATGCTGGGAAAAGTTTGCTGCTGGAGACACTCTTATGAGACAAGACTTGCAAAATTGCAAAAGTCTCTGTGCTCAGCTTGGATGGGGCCGAGTTTCAGGGCGGAGCAGACAGCCTTGGTTTCCCGTCAGCCCTGCCCTATGAGGCCCCTGGGTCTCAGTGTCCCTCGGTAATCACTGCAAGCACCTCTAAGAGAAAGCCGCCCTTGAGTTTCGCCAGCTGCCAGACAGTCCAGTTTCTCCCCAAATGAGTCGGGGTTCCCAGAAACTTGCCTAGAACTGGAGCTCAGCGCAGTCGGGAGCTTCCATCTCCCTCCCGCTTTAGAAAGCCAGCTGTGCACTCAGCTGCCTATGCATTCAGCAGTCAGCCCCTCTGTGCGCGTGCGCCTCTGGACCTCTGCCTTCTGCAGCTCCCAAGTCTCAGTGTGCTTTCTCTTTTCCTGACAGTCCAGATTCCCCCCGAATGAGTCTGGTTTCCCAGGGTCTCGCCTGGGACTGGAGTTCAGTGCAGTCGGGAGCTTCCATCTCCCTCCCACTTGAGAAAGCCAGCTGCCCACTCAGTTGCGAGTCCTCTCTACGTGCGTCTCAGTACCTCTGCCTCCTGCAGCTCCTCTGAGTCTCAGTGTGCTTTTCTCTTCCCTTCTAGTTGTAGAATTTCCACTCAGCCAGCCTTCCTGTGGTTCTGGATGATGTCTGTTTTGTCTTTTAGTTGTAGTTTTGAAATTGTTGTGCAAGGCAGCAGTTTAGGTGTTTACCTATGCCGCCATCTTGGTTTCTTCTGATTCTCATTATTGATGCTTCTAGTTCTCTCTTCTCCCTTCCTCTCTGAATTCAATAAAAGTTTTTTTTTAAAGAAAAATTAACCAAGTAAATGACATGTATTTGTCATAAAAATCACCTACATATAGGAAAAGTCCAATTAGAGCTTTTAATTTTTATGATATTCAAGGTTATTATAAAATAAAACTCCAGTCAAATTAAGGAAGCTTGATGATTATTAGTATGTATAATCTTTAAAAATATATTTTATTGATTGATTTGAGAGAAAAAGGGGGGAGGGAGGGAGGGGGAGAGAGAGAGAGAGAGAGAGAGAGAGAGAGAGAGAGAGAGAGAGAGAGAAAGACATATCAACTTATTGTTCCACTTATTGATGCATTCATTGGTTGATTCTTATATGTGCCCTGACCAGAGCTAGAACCCATAACCTTGATGTTGGGAGGATGCTCTAACCAACTCAGCTTCCCAGCCAGGGCTAGTCTATATAACCTTAAAGTGGCATCACACTATCTCTATTAGGGTTTAAAATCCTGAATACATTGGCTGTAGACTACTGATCTAAAACTCTTTTTATTTAAAAAATTTTTGGTTAATCCTTACCTGAGGATATTTTTCCCACTGATTTTTATTTATTTTTTTAATATTTTTTAAAATCGATTTTAGAGAGAAAGGGAGAGGGATAGTAAAATCAATGATGATAGAGACTCATTGATTGGCTGCCTCCTGCACATCCCTTACTGGGGATAAAGCCAGCAACCCAGGCATGTGCCCCTTATCAGAATCGAACCTGGGATCCTTCAGTTCACAGGCCAATGCTCTATCCACTGAGCCAAACCAACTAGGGCCCACTGATTTTTAGAGAGAATGGAAAAGAGAGGGAGAGAGAAAAATCGATGTGAGAGAGACACATTGATTGGTTGTCTCCCACACGTCTCCAAATGAAGAAGAAGATATGCCCTGAGTCTTAGAAGAATAGGAAGAGAGAGAGAGAGATGCTCTCTTGATCTTTGTTGAGGAAATATCAAGGAAAGACCATGTGAAGACACAGGGAGAAGGAGATTGTCGGCAAGTCAGGAAGAGTCCTCACCAGAACATGGTCATGCTGGCACCATGATCTCTGACTTCTAGCTTCTAGAAGTATGAAAAAATAAATTCCTGTTTTTAAGCTACCTAGTCTATTTTGTATGGCTGCCTGAGCTGACTAATACAGTGCCTAAAAATAAAAAACCCGAACCTAATTCAGTTATCTATGAACATCATACATTTTTATATTCAAAACTCATGCATACAGAATACAATAACAAAACCATGTGGCACAGACTTTTTTGGCTTATGCCCTTTAGGGAGTGTATCTTAAATTAACCAAGCTTGGCAGCACCTGTCTTTTTTTTTTAAACCATTAACACCTTGGCAGTAGGAGGAACTGACAGCAATGCTGCCAGATCTTTTCAGTGACAGATATTAAGTGCAGATGAACGTTGTGAAATTCTAAGTGTCAGCACCAAGAAGCTCATTCAAGTATTTATATTACACTAGGCCAGGAAGGGCCATGAAAGATTGATGACTGCTTGGAAAAAACATGGTGCATGGACTCAGTCTGGATTTTTTGCTACTGGAGTACTAGAATTCTGTGGCATTAATAGTTAAAAACCTACCCAATTCCCTTGAATATAGGCAACAAAACCATCCATAGAAAATCCCAATTTCAGTCTATAGAAGAAAAGGCTTAGAAAATACCATGTGCATATTTATATGTCAATAGGAACACTGTTTATTGAAAAACCTTATGTCAGGCATAGCTCTAAATTTATATCTATTTGTGTATACACACACACACACACACACACAGACATAACCTCATTTGAAGAGTAAGTATGCTTTGAACAAAGAAATTCTAGTAGGAAAACAAAAAGCTCATCTGAAGAGTTGAATCAAAATGCAAGGTAGAGAAATAATTTTGCCTTTGATAAGATTAATTTACAATTGTACAGCTGCATAATTTTAAAAGTTACATATGTTGTTCACATATAAATACATATGTACATATCTTGATCACAGCCATAAATCTGGTGCCTCCATCAGCTTAGAGCATGTACAACTTTCTTCATTACCTGAGGTCTACAGGCACTTACCATTCTTCTAACTTCTAGGACTATTTGCTGGCACCATTCATGTCACTAAATGGTTTAGTGTTGCAGATATATAGATAAATGTCTTTTATGAACCTATAAGACCCACAAAATGTTAGGGCTGGACCAGGGTGTTTAAGATGTAGAGTTGGCCTAGCCAGTGCGGCTCAGTGGTCAAGCATCAACTATGAACCAGGAGGTCATGGATAGATTTCCGGTTGGGGGCATATGCCCAGTTGCAGGCTCCATCCCAGTGTGGGACATGCAGGAGGCAGCCAATCAATGATTCTCTCTCATCATTGATGTTTCTATCTCTCTCTTTGAAATCAGTAAAAATATGTATTAAAAAAAAAAAGATGTAGAGTTCAACCACTCAGCTAATGCTTGGAGCTCAGTTTCAGGACCCTACCTGCACGTAGTTCAGTATACACTTCAGGACATGACCTTATCGCCCTCCAAGCCTGCATATGCTTATAGATGCAAGTAAGGACCGTTACTTTCACATTTGTGTCTTCAATATTTGGTACAGTGCCTGGCACAGTGTTTGTTAAATGACTGAATATATTAAGCAGCTTGTTATGATACTAAAATTTCATAATTGCAAATCTACATAACTGTACATCTTGTGCTCTTCTTCCCATCCTGCCCAAAAGGATACATTGGGAGACCTTGCTGAAATCCTGCTATACCAAGTATACTGTTTCCTCTATATATGAAACTAAAAATGACACTGAAATGTTAGACTGTTTTGTTATTTTGACTCTTAGTAATCCAATGGTGGCTCCTTAGTGATTAATCTTTTCTTTTCTAAGAGCTCATCAATCATCCTTTTAATATTTTATGTGGATTGATTTGTGACCCTGATCACAGCACTGGATTCAAAGTTTGACATAAAATAATAGTTTTTTACTGAATCATGTGCAAATGCACTTATTACATTATGAGCTAAGTGTTACGTGTGTCTGTGTGCTCTATTTAATCCTCACTATTAGAAGGTAGGTACCATGCACATTTGTTTTTTCAGCATCCACTTTCATCTTTTAACAAACTCATAGTAACTGAGGCAATCAGAGTATGTGTCTGTTCCCTGCAATGAATTCTTTATTCTGAGTTCTCAAAATAACTTCTAGTTCCTCTACAATGACCAATATTTAGGATCATCCAAATAAGTAACTGAAAGGCTACTTAATGCAGCAGAAAGATGCCTGGACTATGGAGGCGGAAGACCTGATTCAAGTCTTAGGTCCACCATTTACTAGCTTGATTTTAAAAGTCAGTGACTCCTCTGTGCCTGAGTTGCTTCATCTTCAGAGTGAGTCCTTTATATATGTTACTAATGGCCTCCTCAGAATCCATTCCCATGAGGTTTGAGGGGCTTTGACTCCTTCACTTCTAACTTTAGGGGTGGGTGTTGATTGTCCTAAAGTAAAATGGTATTCCCTTGACCATAGGGATTGGTTTAGGGGTGAATATGTGACGCAGTTTGGTTCAATCAAAATGAAGCCCTCTCCCAACCCCTTATTTTCATGAGTGGAAAAGGAACAAATCCTTTTTCTTTCTTGCTTGATATGAATTCTAGTTGTTATTGGCAATCATTTCATTTGTGTGAATTTATATGCAGATCCAGCCTTAGGATAAAACTATCATGAAAGGTAGGGTAGAGAGTGGAAAAGAATTATTAGTAGACAGCTGGAGATCACCTCTTGCCTGAAGTCTTTGGATTTTACACTAAAGTGAATCAATAGAGTATGCTGTTTAGCCAGCTTGAATTAGGATTTCTATTACTTTAACTAAAAGTAACTAAGAGATAACATAGCCCAGTGGTCAGCAAACTCATTAGTCAACAGAGCAGCAAACCGCGGCTCGCGGGCCACAGTTGGCCGACCACTGACATAGCCTATATTTCTTCTGCGCCCAACTTTCAATTCCCATATCCCTTTTTGACTGTTAATCAACGCAAAGCTCATTAAAATCTCAAGCCTAGATCAATCCAACAGCACATTTTCAATCCTACACATGGGCTGCTGAATGCCTTAGAAAGAAATAATAATTTAGTACAACAACAAGAGTACAAAATTAATCTCCAATTTTAGCAAATCCTCACCA
This sequence comes from Corynorhinus townsendii, assembly GCA_026230045.1. Classification (NCBI taxonomy): domain Eukaryota; kingdom Metazoa; phylum Chordata; class Mammalia; order Chiroptera; family Vespertilionidae; genus Corynorhinus; species Corynorhinus townsendii. The sequence goes on along the minus strand of JAPDVU010000004.1, from coordinate 65,988,910 downwards.
ATGCCAAAAATCCCTTTGAATTCTTAGTGACTTTTTCTCAGTAGCTATTTTGAACCTTTATCATTCTCAAGTCTTTTATTCTGCCTATCACCTTTCTTAGTGACTCCTATGACACAGAGAAATCAAAGACTAACAGTTAAGATTTTTCAACCTACTGCTGCACCTGACACTCCTGATCAAGCCCTCCCTCTGGGGATCCCAACCTCTACTTATTTTCCTTCTTCTCTTGTTGCTTCTTATCAATTATCTTTGCATCAGGCTCTTGTTTCACTTAATGGATTCCCAAGGTTCTCATCAGTTTGCTGAGTAATTTTATCCAATCCCATGGCTTCATCTACTACTCATATGTTGATGACTCCTAAATCTTTATCTGTCATCCAGATCTCATTCTTGGATTGAAGACTGGATAGTCCTTGTTTCTTTGACATCACATTCTTGATTTTCCTCTATCTCTCTGGTGGTTCCTTTTTTTAGTCTTCTTTTCTAGTTATTTCCCCACTTTCTGGTCTCTAAATGTTTGTCAAGATCCAGTCCTAGGATCACTTGTCATTCCACCCTCTCTCCCCAGGCAATCCTTGTCTTTAAATACTCTGATATGTGGATTACTATTCCCTAATTTTCATTTCCAACCAGACTGCTTTTCTGAGTTCCACTAGTACAGCTACTATTTTCTATATATTTTCACCAATATATAAAATTTAACATATCTGAACTTCTTATCTTTTCCCAAGAGTTTTCCTCCTTCAGCCATCCCAATTCAGTAAATGGCACATCTACCCAGGTGCCATGCAAAATATCTGGAAATAATCATCTTTGATATCTTCCTGATTCTTCAAGTCTAATAGATGTCAAGTCCCATCTATTGTATTTACAAAATATCTCAAATATATCTGTATCTATATCGTTATATTTCCTACTAGAGGCCCGGTGCATGAAATTTGTGCACAGGGGTGTGTGTGGGAGTCCCCCTCAGCCCAGCCTGCACCCTCTCCAATCTGGGACCCCTCAGGGGATGTCGGACTGCCAGTTTAGGCCCAATCCTGGCAGTTGGACATTCCTCTCACAATCCGGGACTGCTGGCTCCTAACTGCTCGCCTGCCTGCCTGATAGCCCCTAACTGCCCCCCCCCCCCCCGCCAGCCTGATCACCCCTGCCTCTGCCTGCCGGCTTGATTGCCCTTAATGCCCCCCCACCCCCCCCGGCCTGGTTGACCCACACAGCCTGCTGTTCAGTCGTTTGGTTGTCCCTCACTAACCCCTCTGCCAGCCTGGTTGCCCCATGCAGCCTGCTGTTCAGTTGTTTGGTCATCCCTCACTAACCTGGCCTTGTTGCCCCAGGCAGCCTGCTGGTCGTTACTGTTACTGTGATGGCATCCTGGGCAGTTTGCATATTCCTCTATTATTAGTATAGATTATACTCATCACCCCTTATCTGGGTTATTGCAATAGTTTCCTAATTGGTTTCTTCTACTTGTACTCTTATCCACTCAAGAGTGATCTTAAAATACAGAAAATGTTATTTCCTACTTTCTCTTGATACAATATAAAATGCTTATTACTTCAGGCTTGTTTTCTCTAAATCTCAGCCACAGACTTCTCTTAGTTAATGAAATATATGGACTGAATGTTTGTTTGACAGGGTCTTTAGGAGGTCATAAAGGTTAAATAAGGTCATAAGGATGGAGGCCCTAATCCAGTAGAGCTGGTACCCTTGTCAGAAGAGGAAGAGACACCAGAGTCTCTCTTTCTCTGCATACATGCATACAGCTAGGAAAGGCCATGTGAGCATGAAGCAATAAGGCAGACCTTCTGCAAACCAGGTAGAGAGTTCTCACTAGAAACCAACCATGTTGGCCTGACTGGTTTGGCTCAGTGGATAGAGCATCAGCCTGCGGACTGAAGGGTCCCGGGTTTAATTCTGGTCAAGGGTATGTACCGTGGTTGTGGGCACATCCCTAGTGGGGGGTATGCAGGAGGCAGCTGATCGGTGTTTCTCTCTTATTGATGTTTCTAACTCTCTATCCCTCTCCCTTCCTCTCTGTAAAGAATCAATAAAATATGTTAAAAAAATACCACTTCCTTTTTACTTGGCTAACTTCTTATTCTTTTTTAAGTTAACTTTATTAACTATTTTGCCTATATTGCCAAGCACATTTATGATGGTTATATTTTCTTGCTCTCTAGTGTTTTTTAAAATAGGTTTTTATTGATTTCAGAGAGGGGAGGGGAGAGATAGATAGAAATATCAATGAGGAGAAACATTGATTGGCCGCCTCCTGCATGCCCTCCACTGGGAATCAAGTCCACAACCCGGGCATGTGCCCTCACTGGGAATTGAACAGTGACCTTCTGGTTCATAGGTCGATGCTCAACCACTGAGCAAAACCGGCTGGGCTCCTATTTAGTCTTTAGCTTAAAGATCACTTCCTGAGACTTTCCCTTATTCCCTGAACTACATTATATCCTCCTATTATATTCTCTTATTTCCTGCCCCTCCAAAAGCTGGCTTTTATTTGTGTAATTCTTTCATGTCTGCCACTCCAGACTCAAAGCTCCACAGGCTAGGACTGTGTCTGTTATAGCTGGCACTTGGCAGGCATCTAATAAGTACTCATCCAAGAATTAATTATTATTATATTATAATTATTTATTTTTATTGTTTCTTTCTTCAAATAGACTAATCTCCTACCAAGGAGGACCTAGGTTTTATCTTTTGTAGAGTCATGTAGAGTGCTAAATATATAGTACAGTATAATGTTATAAACAATACATGCTTGCTGTATGAGTGAGAGGCCTAGACTAGACCAGGGCCTCACACATGAATGTGAACAAGAATCACCTGAGGATCTTAAAATGCAGGTTTTAGTTCAGGAAGACTGGGGTGATGCCTGAGATTCTGTATTTCTCATGGGCTCCCATGTAATGTTGATGCCACTAGTTCAAGGACCATACTTTGAGTAGTAAGAGATGAGATTACTCTAAAGCCTTGCTAGTTCTAACTTTATATAATTCTATAAATCACATAATTGAACAATGTCATTTAACTTATTTCAAGTGAAATAATTTCTAGATTCCTTTTTAGTCACTAGCATAAAGAAATATATCTTAGTCCTTTAATTATTTGCTATTTCCTCGAATTCTTTTTTTTGGGTAATCAGATTTAGGTTCTAATTTGTAAATCCAAATACATGCCTCAAGTCACTGTACAGCATTTGTTTAGGCCAGTGGTTGGCAAACTCATTAGTCAACAGAGCCAAATATCAACAGTACAACGATTGAAATTTCTTTTGAGAGCCAAATTTTTTAAACTTAAACTTCTTCTAACGCCACTTCTTAAAAATAGACTCGCCCAGGCAGTGGTATTTTGTGGAAGAGCCACACGCAAGGGGCCAAAGAGCCGCATGTGGCTCGCGAGCCGCAGTTTGCCGACCACAGATTTAGGCATGTCAACTTCTTTCTATCCTCTCTTCCACAGAAATGGCTTCTTATGCCTTTAGTCCTTCAACTTCAAGAGGTTCTTTATTATTTCAGTTATGTGTGTATTAGATCTTTCAAATTACCACTGCACTTACAAAATAATTTTTTGAAATTAATTCGCTTTTCAAGTATTATTCTTTTTTTAAAAAAAATATTTTATTCATTTTTTACAGAGATAAAGGGAGAGGGATAGAGAGAAAGTTAGAAACATCAGTGAGAGAGAAGCATCAATCAGCTGCCTCCTGCACACTCCCTACTGGGTATGTGCCCGCAACTAAGGACCCTTGAGTCCGCAGGCCAACGCTTTATCCACTGAGCCAAACTGGTTAGGGCAGTATTCTTTTTTTTCATTTTTGTGTTAAACTCTTTCAGTTCTTAACTCACCAATATGTATACTAAGTAAACATTTCCTAGTTTATAAGGTTTACAAAATTCTTCCCTCTATTTAAATGTTTTCTTTTTGACAAAAGTTTCTGCTGTATTGTAAATACTTTCAATATCTGACATTTAGTCCTGTGATTAAAACCAGAAAGTCATTCATTCAACAAATATTTACTGAGCATATGCTATATGACAGGCACTGTAAAATAAAACTTTCATGCATGACCAGTCTTGGGATGTGAAAAATGATTACATTGCTAGACCAGATAAGAGATATCTTCAAAGAGGGTTTTTTTATTTATCACAATAGACTTTCCACATACAGTATTATATTTTTATTATTCTGATTATCAGACCCTTATGCATTTAAAAATGTCGTTCAGCCACTATATTCGTATTAGAAAGACAAAATGCTTTATATTTAACCAGATCAAGGTAAACTTCTAGCTTTTTAAAAATAAAAACCATATAAAACTGTACAAGGATAAATTTGAAATTCAAAATTTAAACACTGCAAAGATGGTAAGTAATGTGTTTTTTTCCACCATAATGCAGTAATTTCTGCAACAATAACCTTTATTTTAGCTTTTCTCTCTCAGGTGCTCAATTTAAAAATTGTACTTTATTCACAAGTGAGACTTTATTAAGGGTATGAAATACAGATTCTGACAGTGTAAATCTAAATTCAATTATAGGAAAGGATTCAGATAAGAAACTGTTAGTTTCTTATTCTAAAAGTTTAAGTCAATTTTAATTATATGGAAAACTATGAAAATAATTGACCCACGAAGGTACCACTTTCTCTGTAAAATGAGTGGCTATTTTGCAGTCAGTATATAAGCAATTATTATTCTTACAAATTTCTAATTACTAATAAACATATTACTGTTTAAGACAAATAGTTACCACTATATCAAATGAGCAACTATCAGCTTCATAATCACACAAAAGAATAAGCTCTCTAGATCTGGGCACTTTAACTTTCATTGGTATTCTGAATCTTGAGAGGACCCTTCTATTTTAGGACTGTGATTAGATTATCAAGGTACAAATTAGTGCGGTAAATTTAGATGTATTATTTCCTTTCTATTCCTAATCTCAGGATATATTACATTTTCTATTTCAACTTCAATTTTATTCCTAATATAAACTTAAATAATATCCTATAGAATTCACTATTATGCAGTTACTTTTTGTAGCTATTTAAATACAAATACATGTAATTAATATATAAACTCAGTTATTTAACCCATCAACTTTTCTAATTAAAAATAATGGTTACAGAAATGAAGAGATAACTAAACAAGTTTCATGTTTCATTTACTAGAATTAGGAAAGTATAACATTAAAAGTAATACACATTTAGCCCAGCACATGTGACTCAGTGGTTGAGTGTCTACATATGAACCAGGAGGTCACAATTTGAATCCTGGTCAGGGCACAAGCCCAGGTTGTGGGCTCAATCCCCAGTAGGTCTCATGCAGGAGGAAGCCGATCAATGATTCATCATTGATGTTTCTATTTCTCTCACCTTCTCCCTTCCTCTCTGAAATCAATTTAAAAAAAGTAATATACCTTTAAAGCTGTCTTCTTTTGCTGATTTTTGTGGAGAAAGATGTCACTACAATTCACTCTAAAAAGATTTACAAGTCTATACTGATAACTATAATTCTCTGAAGGCTGTAGGATAATTTTTCAAAATCCCAAAGAAAGTGAAAAAAGGTTTAAAACAAAACCTAGTAGGTGAATCAGCATATAAAAGATGTAAAATAAATAATTTGATAAAATGCAGATTTTTGTTTCTATTTGTAAATAGATCTTTGACAGTTGTTAATGCTTTATATGATTTGTAAGTAGTAATTAAGATTTTCTTGTGCTTGCTTCTGCAACACATATACTAAAATGGAAATGATACAGAGAAGATTAACATGGCCCCTGTGCAAGGATGATGCAAATTTTTGAAGTGTTCCGTATTTAAAAAAAAAAAAGAAAAAGAAAAAGAAAAAGAAAGAGAAAGGTTTTCGTAGGAAAGACAATATACTTAGTAATGAAAGCATATCATCTTTGCTAAATACCATTCATTGATAAAAGGAACCAAGGTTCCTTTGAGAAATGTCCAATTGTAAGTCAGGGAAAGTACAAGATGAAGCCAAACATCTGGTTGTTCCATCAATAAGAAAGTACTAAAAAAAAAAGAAAAAAAAAGATGGGGCATGCCACAGGAGCCAGCTAAAAAGCACTCCCATTGGCCAAAACTGAGATAATGTGAACATGAAAATAAATAAGGACAATAATGGATTATAACAGTAAATAAATTACAAATCTCTAAGCCCACACTGATCATTAATAGAGAAACAAATGGAGAAGGGGAGAGCTTCCTTACAACAGAGTGCCGACTGATACATGTTGAGGATAGGGTTGAAATATTTTCATTTTGAAATCACCACAGAAAACCTGGTTTGGCATAGATCATCAACAGACAATAAATCTAAGGTGGTAGAGGTGAGGGGAGTTTGATAAGGAGCAGGATGTTTGTATGACCTCAAAGCATCTCTCCAGAGATGCATTTTCAGTTGAAGGGGAGAAAAGTAATTAGTTATTGGAAAAACTTGACAACACCTTGACTCAAGGGTGATTAAAATTAACATCATTAGAGTCCTCTGGATGTGATTTCCTGAGAAGGTCATAGGCCAGTCATAGACCAGTATTCAAGGATACATCATCTAAATTTAATAAGATGTGAGACAAATCATAGTTGAGTGTGGGCATTCCAGGTATATAGATTACCATGAGCAAAGGGCCAAAGGTAGGAAAGTAAGTGTGTGTGTGTGTGTGTGTGTGTGTGTGTGTGTGTGTTGGGGATATTTTTAGAAAATTAAGAGTAGTTTAGTTCAGCTACAGCAAAGAATCCATAGAAGATGAGGTAAGGGAGGGAGGAATAAAATTATAAAGAGAGGTTGGGACCATAATGTGGAGGATTTTGCATGTTGACTGAGAATTCTATATTTGACTGAGTACTCACCATAGCCCAGTGCAGGGCCAGGTGCTGGTACTACTGTGGTACAGAAGACAGACTTGGCCTCTGCACTCTCAGAGCTTATAGTCCTGGAGTTTTTGCTTAGGCTACTTTTATTTGAAATAGTTTCTTGGTCCAATGCCTAACTGTTCCAGGTTTTCTTTACTTGATTCCCCACTGTTAAGGGTATATGCAGCATTGATCATACTTTCTTGGTATGATCAGCAGTAGTTATAATGTATTTTATGTAATGTTTTTATGGAAACAGTGTGTACAGAGGTGATGGTAGTTAGAAATTTAAATTTAAAAACATCTTCAAGAATTTAAAATCATCCCTAGAGTAGTCAAACTCATAGAGACAGAAAGTGGAACGGTGGTTGCCAGGAACTGTGGGGGAGGGGGAACGGGAAGTTAGTGTTTAATGGTTAGGGAGTTTCTTTTTGGGAAGATGACGAAGTTCTGGAGATGGATTTGTGGTGATGGTTGCACAACAATGGTAATGCACTTAATGCCACAGAACTATACACTAAAAAATTATAAATATTATGTATATTTTACCACAATTACAAAATAATTTAATCATAGCCAATCTTTCTGTTGGTACTCACGAAGGCGCAATATCCAGGTGGTTGATGCTAAATCCAGAAGAGCAAAAGCCTCCCAGTGTTGTTGATATGGTTAAGAATGCAACAGCCAAAGAGTAATCACAACCTATAAATCCAGCAGCTACCAGGAATACTGCAGGTCCAATCATTCCTGAAGTTAAAAGGTTACAGAAAGAAAAGAAGCCCCAGCATTAATATTTGTCTGCTCTACCTTAATATAGTATAAATCTGAGATTGGATATTACTGCCACCTACTGTAGAAACATTGTATTGCCTAGAAGACTCTAAATTTAAATTAATAGTTTCGTGGAAAACATATAGGCATAATACAACCAATATAAAAGTAAAATCTCATTATGCATTGCCATTAAATCTACATGTGACCAAGACTCAGCTAAAGTTCTACAATGTTATAGAAAAGAGCAAGAAGAGAAGATGAAAAATATGGTCCCAGAGAGAGGCAATAGCTGATACAGAGTGTGATTTAAAATTCAAAGAAAATAAACCAAATGATAAACTGTTTAAATAAAGTTAGAAAAACACTCCATATAGGTCTTAACAACTGCAAACAATACGCATAGTTTATTCAGGCAGTTAAGCATAGAATACAAGTAACAGAAAAGGACTTATGAGTGGGCTGTCATTTTTTTCTGTGTCTACAGCAGTGCAATTCTATCTCTGTGAGAATAGAATTGTTCTATTTGTATATACTGAAACTGCAACTGAGAAACTTATTTTTAAGTTTCAACTGAATTTAAATAGAGACATCTGTCTGGTGGCTACCATACTGAAGAGAGCAGGTCCATAGAAAGCCAAAAAAGAGAAAGACCCCCTTTTTTAAATCTAAAGGTACTTATTTCACTTAAAGATGTGGAATAACTTCTTGAGAGTTGAAATAAGTAAGCAGTGAAATAAGACAGCAACTTTCAGTGGTAAGTGCCCAGAGTGTTTACAGAATTATCGTACTTGGGATAATTCTATAAACAAATACTAATACTAATTTTGTAAACAAATACTAATACTAATAAAAACAAATACTACATGCATTAAAATATCTGTTTTAATATGTGAACAAAATAAATGACTAATATTATCATTTGTACCTTGCTTTACACTGTAAATATAGTAAATAATTGCGAGCCAAAACAAAAACTGACTCACATCACTTACCTATAAGGCTAAAAACTTTTCGAACACATACGGTTGAAAAATTCCATTCTGCCCTTAAATAGTCAGCAGCTTGACCAGACATGATCATACATAACCAACAGCCAAAATAAGGCACTGCAGATAAAATCCCATTCTGGGAGGAATAAGAAGATATGGAATTAATTATGATGGGAGGAAGAACACACACACACACACACACACACACACACACACACACACACACACACATTCACCACTCAAAAACAAAGGAAATCCACAGCAATTTTTATATAGGTACTAGAGGCAGGCCTTCCGTGCCCTGGCTTCCCTCTGGCACCCAGGACCTGGGCTTCCCTCTGGCTGCTGGTAGGCACTCAGGACCTGGGCTTCCCTCACAGCCCTGGCTTTGTCCGGAGGTCGTATGGAAGGACGTCTGGTCTAATTAGCATATTACTAGGTATTACTATAGATAGTAAATAAGTTTGGTCTATAGAAGGATTTTGGGATTCATTTCAATGCAGTCCCTAAGATCCTGTCTCAAAGGGAACCAGGGCTCACTATAGTCCAATCTGCTCAAGGCAATCTTGAATGTTATTTTGGGACTTGGGCAGTAGCTTTAGTGAGAGAAGATAAGTCTTTTTATTAGACTATGGATTTTCCCCACCGAAGTTTCTGTCTTGAATGTCATTTATTTTAAAAATATTTTTATTATAAAATAAAACAGATACAGAAAACATCTAAATCAAATGTATATCTTAACAAGTTATTCTTAAGTGAACACCATCTAGGTCAGGTGCCTGGTGCACTAGCACATACTTTGAGCAGAGGACAAAGGCTATGATTGAGAGACACTCTATCTTTTCCCTCTTGCTTTAAGTTATCACCTAAGCAAAATGAAAACACCAGGAGATATGAAACAGAATTAATTGTGGAAATGTGTTATTTTTGTAGGAAATTACTTGACAGCTTTTTAGGATATCACAAATTCTGTAAAATGAAGAACACACGCTCAGAATAAAGAGAAATTTTTCTTCTATTAATTTTTCCTCACCATAAGTCTGAGGTGCCAAGACTAAATGTCAAAAAGCAACAACAAAAAACCACACATACAAATGTTTTTATAGTCTAAGAGAGATGGATACACTTGCTGGTGTTTACAAACACAAAAAAGGCAGAAAGATATTTTATCAGCAATAATTAAATCTTATAATAATTCCATTTAAGCATCATTCATGGTGCAGACCAGAAAAATTTAGTATTTTAAATTAAAGTGTGCTTAAGAAAATGTTTCTTTCATCATAGTTTGTGGTTTTCAGTATTCAGATGCTGTATGCTTCCAGTTCTTCTATCACTGATAACATTATATATATATAGATATATCTTCATTGATTTCAGAGAGGAAGGGAGAGGGAGAGAGAAGCATCAATGATGAGAGAGAATCGTTGGTTGGCTGCTTCCTGCATGTCCTCCACCAGGGATCAAGCCTGCAACCCAGGCATGTGCCCTTGAACCGAAATCGAACCTGGAACCCTTCAGTCCGCAGGCTGACGCTCTATCCACTGAGCCAAACCAGCTAGGGCTGTACCTGAAAATTTTTGTTTTATTATGCTGTGTAATTTCCTCTTTAAATTTTATTACATTTAGACTTCTGCATAGTGGGATTACATCTATTGTTACTTGGGGCAGAATCCTACAGATGAATAAGCTGTAGCAAGTAGAGAAATGAATTTTCAGATCTTTGTCTTGTTCCCTCATGGGATAAGGCTGATAATTCACAGAGTTACTGAATTTTTCCACTTAACGCTCCAATTTTTTTTTTTTTCCCCTAAAGCTCCAATGTTAGCTCTAACCGGTTTGGCTCAGTGGATAGAGCGTCAGCCTGTGGACTCAAGGGTCCCAGTCAAGGGCATGTACCTTGGTTGTGGGCACATCCTCAGTAGGGGGTGTGCAGGAGGCAGCTGATTAATGTTTCTCTCTCATCGATGTTTCTAACTCTCTCTCCTCTCCCTTCCTCTCTGTAAAAAAAAAAAAAAAAAAAAAAAATCAATAAAATATATTTAAAAAATAAAGCTCCAATGTTAAAAACTCCCAACAACCTATAACTACTAAAATCTTCAACATTTATTCATTCCATGAGTATCTTCTACAGTTATTCAGCTTTCTGTGCAAGGATAAAATTCCTTGTATTCATTTATTTAAAAAATTGATCCCAAAGTATTAATATCTAAAATAGGTTAATAGATATTGCCCTGACTCTGAGTTGTAAGAAATATGGACGCTAGAATTGGAAAAAAACTAGGAAAAAAAAATGGTAGGATAACTAATGAAACTAAACTTACATGAAAAAGCAAGATTATAACAAGAGATCAAAAACTTCATAATTTTTAATTAATGAGAGATTGTAATTTTAAATACAAAACTAGCCTTATTCTAAGGAAAGGCCATTTCATGAATGTAATAAATTGATTTCTCAAGAAAAAAATTCATGTTAAAAAGAGGCTTTTAGTGGGTCAAATATATGATGACAGATGGAAATTAGGCTTTTGGTGATGAGCTTACTATAGTGTATACAAATATCAAGTTATAATATTGTATGCCTGAAACGTATATAATGTTACTAATCAATGTTACCTTAATAAAAAAGCTTCTATTTAAGTAGAGAATTATTATAAAACTATTCACATTTTTAAAAAATGTGATTCAAAAAAGAAAATGCCTTTTTAAATATGAAAATGCAAGGTAAAAGATTCTTATTTTAAATTCTCTCATTATAGAACTTTAAAAATTCCATAAAAAATAAAGGCAATTAAGTGCACAGCAGTAATTACTGGCCAGCTATTGATATTTCATTCTTTCTATAGTTCTCCCAGGAAAATCTCAAATAGAAACCTCAGTGGAATAATATTTAGATCTGCATACACATTCTTCGGTTGATCTCTTCCCACCCACCCACTGACCTCTGCCTTCCCTTTGAGATTCCACATCTGTGCCCTTCTTCTATGTCTCTGGATCTGTTTTGTTCAACAGTGTGTGTTTTTTTGTTCATTATATTCCACATATGAGTGAGATCATGTGATGCTTATCTTTTTCTGACTGGCTTATTTCACTTAGCATAATACTCTCCAGGTCCCTCCATGTTGTCTCAAAATGTAAGAGATCCTTCTTTTTTACTGCTGTATAGTATTCCATGGTGTAAATGTACCACAGCTTGTTTATCCATCTACTGATAGGCACTTGGGCTGTTTTCAAATCTTAGCTATTAAAATTGTGCTGCTATGAACATCAGAAAGAATATACACTTCTTAAGTGATTTTGCCACTTAGAAATAATCAATATGCCATTGTGGGATATCTTGGGTTGGCCTGCCCTGGGCCCCAACAAGGGCTATCTTTCACTCTGTGGCTGAGTGATATTCCATTATATGAATATACTACCTTTTGTTTATCTCTTCACTAGCTGATGGACATTTGGGTTATTTCCATATTTTGGTTAGTATGAGTAATGCTGTTACGAACATTTGTGTAAATGTATTTGTGTGGACATATATTTTCAACCCTCTTCATATAAACTTAGGAATGGAATTACTGGGTCATATAACTTTGTTTACATTTTTTTTGAGGAATTGATGAACTCTTTTCCACAGTGGCTACATCATTTTACATTTCCACCAGTAGTGAATGAAGGTTTCATTTCCTCTACATCTTCAACACTTGTTATTTTTTTAATTCTAATAGGTGTGAAGTGGTATATGGTTATGGTTTTCATTTACATTTCCCTAATGATTTATGATGCTGAGCATCTTTACATGGGCTAATTGGCCACTTGTATATCTTTGGAGAAATGTCCATTCAAATCATGTGCTCATTTAAAAAATGGTGTTGTGTTTTCATTATTGAGTTGTAAGGGTTCTTTATATAATGCAGGTACTAGACCCCTATCAGATATGTGACTTGCAAATATTTTCTCCCCTCCAGTGGTTTGCATTCTTGATAGTGTCCTTTGATGCACAAAAGTTTTTAATTTTGATGAAGTACAACTTATCTAGTTTTTTTACTTTGATTACTTGTGCTTTTGCTGTTATATATAAGAAACTTACCCAGTCCAAGGTCACAGAGATGTACACTTTCTAAGAGTTTTATCATTTTAACTCTTACATTGTCTTTAATTTATCCTTAATTTTGAGAGCAAAAATACAACCAATTTTCCTTACACACTGTGTCTCTTTCCCTTTAGGCTTTGCCTCAGTCTTTTTAAAGGCAAAAATCCATCAATGTAAATAGAGATAATAGGAACTACCTCAACTGATGAGTTCAAAGGAACTGGCAGTTTCAGGAAGGTCCTTCTTATACAGCTTTACAACTACAGCTTTTCCAATCCTAAATAATGCTGGAGAGCAGCCTCTGCACAAGAACCTTGCACTTTACAACTCCTTGCTAGGCTGCCAGCAGTCCCGCTGCCATCCTTTGTAGAAGTGAATGTTGGTGCCACTTTAAGTTTTAGAGTTTAAAGGAATTTGGGACATAGATCTGATATCCTGCATATTACTAGGGATTAGTAGGACTTTATGGTTACTGGGGTTCCAGCCAAAATATACCATGACAAGAGTTTACACACACTGAAAAAAGAAAGAACAACTGTAAAGCAAAAAAGACAAGTCTTTAAAATTTAGTATATTAGAGTAAAATGGAAGATAAAAATAACTGAAGTTCTCATAGATAAAAACAAATTCTGTGTGCAGTTCAAAATCTGTACTTTATATAAGAAGCATATAACTATATTTTCTTACCTCTTGAACATTGAACCTTAAGATCTCCTTCATATAAGTAGGCAATAATGTCAACAAGGTATAAAAAGTCCAGTTATAAGAAAAGTGTGCAACGACAATGGCCCAAAGAGGCAAGGATTTTAGCATGGGTATCCATGGCACTGACTTCTGTGAAGAAAGCTGAAAAAACAAACAACCAGGTGCATTTATGGTAAGCTATGTTGAGATCTGTACTTATTAGCCAAAATCCCATCTAGAACACATTATCAGTCTTGATTAGTAAATTCCAGATTTTTAAACCAACTCTTTAAAAATATTATACAGTAATTAGAGGCCCGGTGCATGAAATTTGTGCATGGGGTGGGGGTAGAGTGTGTGTGTTCCTCAGCCCAGCCTGCACCCTCTCCAATCTGGGACCCCTTGAGGGATGTCCGATAGCCCTCTCACAATCCAGGACTGCTGGCTCCCAACTGCTTGCCTGCCTGCCTTCCTGATTGCCCCTAACCGCTTCTGCCTGCCAGCCTGATCACCCCCTAACCATTCCCCTGCCAGCCTGATTGATGCCTAACTGCTCCCCTGCCAGCCTGATTGTCCCTAACTGCCCTCCCCTGCAGGCCTGGTCCCGCCAACTGCTCTCCCCTGCTGGCCTGGTCCCCCCCAACTGCCCTTCCCTGCAGGCTGGGTTGCCACCCACTTCCCTCCTCTGCTGGCCTGGTTACCCCTAAATGCCCTTCCCTGCAGGCTTGATTGCTCCCAACTGTCCTCCCTTGCAGGTCTGGTCCCTCCCAACTGCCCTCCCCTGCTGGCCTGATTGCCCTCCCCTGCTGGCCATCTTGTGTCTACATGGGGGTAGCCATCTTTGACCACATGGGGACAGCCATCTTGTGTTGGAGTGATGGTCAATTTGCATATTACTCTTTTATTAGATAGGATAGAGGCCTGGTGCATGGGTGGGGACTGGCTGGTTTGCCCTGAAGGGTGTCCTGGATTGGGGTGGGAGTTCCCTTGGGGTGTGGGATGGCCTGGGCGAGGGCCTGTGGTAGTTTGCAGGCTGGCCACACCCCCCAGTGACCCAAGCAGAGGCCCTGGTATCTGGGATTTATTTATCTTCTATAATTTAAACTTTGTAGCCTGGAGCAGAGGCCAGGGCAGGCCAGGGTGGGCAGGAAGCTTGGCTTCCTCCATTGCTGTGGGCAACCCAAGCCTCCTGCTTGCTCCAGCTCCGTGGCTGCTAGCATATTTATTGGGTTAATTTGCATACTTGCTCCTGATTGGCTTGTGGACACAGCAGAGGTACGATCAATTTGCATGTTTCTCTTTTATTAGATAGGATAGGGTCCATTTTCAGATTAAAAGAAAAATTGAAATGTAATTAGTGTGATAATGTCAACTCCAAACATTCCCTTTGAATGTCAGAAGTCACCTCCAGTTATAGAGATAAAAGAGGTCTGCAACCTCCCCATCCACCCCTATTGCTTGAAAAGCTCAGAGACAAGAGGAAGGACAAGATCAGTCTAGAGATTTTAGAATTTAAAGGAAGTTGGAACATAGATATTTTTTATATGGCTTTGAAACCCACAAAGGAAATGAATCACACTTCTGTGTTGAAAGGTACATGTTTAAATGTATCTGATCTCTGGAAACTAAATATATTCTGAATAATGTACCCCCCTCCCAGAAACAGAAACTTTAGGGTGAAATATGTAATAATTTAAGATTCCTGCTGCATGTACTTGCATGTAGTGACAGTGATGTTTTAATTAATTTTTAAAATATATTTTTGTTTGTTTTCAGAGAGGAATGGAGAGGGAGAAAAGATAGAAACATCAATGATGAGAGAGAATCATTGATCAGTTGCCCCCTGCACACCCTCTATTGGGGATCGAGCCCACACTCAGTCATGTGCCCTGACTGGGAATTGAACCATGACCTCCTGGGCTATTTTAATTTTTTTTGAGAGAGAAAGAGAAGCACCCATCAGTTGCCTCCCATACATGCCCCGACCGGGAATCAAATCCACAATATGACCAGGAACAGAAACCATCACCTTTTGATGTACAGAAAGATGCTCCAACCAACTGAGCCACACTGGCCAGGGCTTAACAGTATTGTTTTAGAGGAATATATGGCTCTGATAATAGCATTCCAACAGTATTTAGGCACAATCTTGTTTGTACAAATGAAGCAAATTTAGCCATGCTAGCATATTTTCACAGACTATAAATATCAACTGAATTTTTGATAATCTGATGTTTTTTGAGAACCACCTAACCAAGACCAGCTGTAAGTGGAGAGTGACATCAGCAAGATGGCCAAATAAGATGTCCTAGACTCATTTGGCATCCATCCATAGACAAAAGTGCCTTTGTGGGAGTTGTGGGATCCAGCACCATTTGCCAAGGGACCTGTGAGGAGCCTCACACACCTGTGCATGGGGTAAAACAAATACAAATCATGGTCCTGGCGACAAACCCTAAAGACAGTTGTGAACATGCTCCAGCCCCTGTTGGCTGAGGTTTGGGAGCCCGTGGAGAATATTGACTTAGACAATCAGCCATAAAAAAATCCTGCCATTTGCAACATGACTAGACCTTGAGGGTGTTACACTAAGTGAAAAAATCAGACAGAGAGACAAATACTATATGATATAACACGTGTGGAATGGTAGTTGCCAGGGGCTGAGGGAGAAGTGTTGGTCAAAGGGTACAAATTTCTAATTATAAGATGAGTAAGTTCTGGGAACCTAATGTACAGCATGGTGATGTAAATTAATAACACTGTACTATGTACTTGAAAGATGCTAAGACAGTAGATCTTAAATGTTCTCTCCACAAAAAGTAAAAATTTTGCCTTTTGGGGAGAATGGAGGTTTGGAAAGAATATGATATGCACATATTACAGCTTAGTGTTAATTTGTAAACTGGGTACAAAAGTCCTTTCTCCTAATAAGAATTATGAGATCAATTTACAGCATTTTCACATTATACGTTATGTTTCAGGGAAGAAAACATTTATAAAAGCATTCAAGTTAAAGAGTAATTTTTATTCATAAAATCTTCATTTATAAAAGCATTCTTCATTTATAAAAGCATTCAAGTTAAAGAGGAATTTTTAAATGTTACTACGACAGTGGTCGGCAAACTGCGGCTCGAGAGCCACATGCAGCTCGTGAGCTGTGGTTTGCTGCTCTGTTGACTAATGAGTTTGCCGACTACTGTACTAGGAGAACCCATCCAAGTATCCAGCAGACACTAAATCCTTCAAGGTTTTAAAGTAGTGCTGTCTAGTAGAATTTTCTACAACAATGGAAATGTTCTATATCTGTATTACTCAGTGTGGTAACCAGTAGCCACATGTGGCTATTAAGCCCTTGCATTTTGCCCTAACACAACAGAGGAACCAAATTTTTAATTAAGTTAGTTTAAATAAAAATTTAATAGCCACATGGGCTTGTGACTACCGTAATGGATGACACAGGTTTAAGGTAAGACCTTAATGAAGTACAAAACAGCTTTTTCTGATATTCTAGATCTAGAAATTATTCTCATGCTATTAGTTCTGAAATATTACTGTCAGAGAAGACTTGTCAATCAAACAGTGTCCACACACACATTCTCTATGGCTTCATTAACCTACATGTTGGCAAAAACATGAGAGCTCTATATTATTCTGAAATGCCATTGGTGATAAATGAAAATATACTGGGAAGGAAAATTTTAAATTGCTCAGATCATCTTCCCAGTCAACATTTTGAAAGCAAATTTTCTTTGATATTTGAATGATAATGGAATTTCTGACGAAACAATCAGGGAGGTCTGGAATCTTATATGGGGAATATAATTGCTAATTTGCTTTCTTGTCAAGTACACCTGAACACAGAGATAGTTGTACATAATGGGTATGGCCACTGCCAGCCCATGGAAGTTTGAGGATACATAATCCCCTAAACCAGCGGTCGGCAAACTCATTAGTCAACAGAGTGGCAAACCGTGGCTCGTGACCACTGCCCTAAACAAAGAAATTCACTCTCTTGGTTCGCCTTGTGACTCTTGGTGCACTTGGCTCATGACTTGTGATTCTTGGCTTTTTTTTTTTTTTCTGGGGCCCACATGCAATGGACTGCAAGACAGCAGTGAGAAACACAAGCTAAACTACCCTGATGTTGGACTGAACCCGCTCCAACATGGAAAGGAAACTCTGGATACTGGCTCTGTTTCCAGCTCTATTGAAATCCCAGCTGCACTTCTTCTATGACTGGACTAAAGGAAATGGGACTTTGGAAACCCAGGGATATAATTCCATAGAAATAAAGCTTTCTACTATGTCTCATCATCCTGTGTGAGTCTCAGAAAATTCCTTTTCTCAAGAATCCTGCTCCCAGCAGTAACTGGGGAAGACAAGGCACATACTGCTCTGATAACTACAAAAAAATTATTTGTTGTAAAATGTGTTAATTTTCTAGAATACATGAAGGGTAAGGCCATCAACAAATACTTGAGTATCTTCTATGTGCAACTTCACAAAAAACGTTTTCCTGTCAAATGCAAGTAACAACAAATTGATTTAGAAAAAGTTGCATGCAATAGATGTTCTTAATTTATAGCAACTAACTATTCAAACTAAGGCCCCCATTTACTTAATAATGTTGCCAAATTGTATACTCTTTCTTAAAGGTATAAAGAAAAAGCAAAAACAGTTATAAAACACGCTGTTCTTAAGAATTAAGAGTGGAGGAATCCAAGATGGCGGCGTAGGTAAACACCTAAACTGCTGCCTCGCACAACAATTTCAAAAATACAACTAAAAGACAAAACGTATATCACCCAGAACCATGGGAAAGCTGGCTGAGTGGAAGTTCTACAACTAGAAGGAAAGAGAAAAGAGCATTGAGATGTGCACGAGCCCTGAAAAGCTGAGGTACGGAGGCGCGTGATCCGGGTTGGCGGCAGGAATTACTTTTTTCAACCTGAAGGGAGACAAGCCCCCAATTACTCTGAAATCCAGTCTCTGGTGAGACACGGGGGACCCAAACTCCTACGCGGAGAAGCTGGACTGTCTGCCAGTGAGGGTGGCTTGCTTGCAGAGCTGCGCGCAGGAATAATTGTTTACCGCACTGGGGCATGGGACTCCCGGATACCGTCAGGGATGCAGAGCCGGCTAACTAGCAGCCATTGCTGTTTGCCACGCCCTAGCCTAGTGACACCCTGAGGCCCCGCCCTGCACAACCTACAAACCCACCCAAGCTCCAAGCAGCGGTTTTAGCATAAGAAAGGCATGCCCTATCGCAGCTTAACCTAGCAAACTTGCAGCCCGGGTCAGACAGCTCCAAACCTCCAAACCACAAGCAAAGAGGAGAAAACTGTAGCTCTCACTGTAGCTCCAGCTGGGTGGCCTCAGACAGTAGCTGACCTGCACCTCACTGGAGATCCAGAAGCCAGTGTACCTAGTGGTCAGTGTGAGACACCAGATTTCAACTCCTCACATCCATAAGTGACACATTCAAGAGGCAGACTCAGTGAGCACCAAAGCCCCACTGAAAGAAGTCCTGCCCGATAAGCGTGTCTTCAGCGCAGCATTTCTTCCATTATAGACACAGCGAGTGCTCACAGCTAATTGGCCTGGAGGTCAATTCCTCCCAGTGTACCAATAGCAATTAAGGCTTAACTACACCAAGACTTAGCACTCAGCCCACAAAGGGGTGAACCAAGAGCATCCACCTCATGTGATTGAGGAGGCTGAGCTACTGCCCCCTATAGATCACCTACCACACAAAGCTACTCCATCAACACAGGGAAGCAGCCAAAATGTGGAGACAAAGAAACATGTCACGACTGAAAGAAACGGAGGAAAGCAAACTACTGGATGACATAGAGTTCAGAACCACATTTATAAGGTTACTCAAGAATCTTCTTAAAACTGCTGAGAAACTTGATGAGACCTTCAAGGAGCTTAATGAGAATGCCAAAAAAATGGAAAAGGATCAGTCAGAAATGAAGCATACACTGTCTAAAATAAAGAATATACAGAAACTCAACTGTAGATCAACGTACCCCAAGAATCAAACCAAAGATCTGAAATATGTGGAAACAAAAAACATCCAACCAGAAAAACAAAACGAAGAAAGAATCCAAAAATATGAAGATAACGTAAGGAGCCTCTGGGACAACTTTAAGCGAACCAACATCCGAATTTTTGGGGTGCCAGAAGAAGGGAGAGAGCAAAATATTGAAAACCTATTAGAAGAAATAATGACAGAAAACTTTCCCTACCTGGTGAAAGAAATAGACTTACAAGTCCAGGAAGCACACAGAACCCCAAACAAAAGGAATCCAAAGAGGACCACACCAAGACACATCATAATTAAAATGCCAAGGGCAAAAGACAAAGAGAGAATCTTGAAAGCAGCAAGAGAAAAACGGTTAGTTACCTACAAGGGAGTACCCATACGACTGTCAGCTGGTTTCTCAGCAGAAACTATGCAGGCCAGAAGGGAGTGGCAAGAAATATTCAAAGTGATGAACAGCAAGAACCTACAAGCAAGATTACTCTACCCAGCAAAGCTATCATTCAGAGTTGAAGGTCAGATAAAGAGCTTCACAGACAAGAAAAAGCTAAAGGAGTTCATCGCCACCAAACCAGGATTACATGAAATGCTGAAGGGTATTCTTTAAGAAGAGGAAGAAGAAGAAAAAGGTAAAGATGAAAATTATGAACAACAAAATGACATCAAATACATACCTACCAACAAGTGAATCTAAACATCAAGTAAATAAAAAATCTGAAGAACAGAATGGACTGGTGAATATAATAGAATAAGGGACATAGAAAGGGAGTTGACTGACAATTCTCAGGGGGAAGCGGGTGTGAGTGGTGCGGGAAGAGATTGGACAAAAATCTTACTCCTATGGAGAGGACAGTGGCAGGGGGTAAGGGCATGGGGTAGGGTGGGGTGGGGAATCAGGTGGAGGGAAGCTATAGGGGGAAAACAAAAAGAGGAACATCTGTAATCTGAACAATAAAGATTTATTTAAAAAAATAAAATAAAAATCAAGTGAATAAAAAATCTGAAGAACAGAATGGACTGATGAATATAATAGAATCAGGGACATAGAAAGGGAGTGGACTGACGATTCTCAGGGGAAGCAGGTGTGAGGGGTGCGGGAAGAGATTGGACAAAAATCTTACTCCTATGGATGAAGACAGTGGCGGGGGGTAAGGGCATTGGGTGGGGTGGGGAATCAGGTGGAGGGGAGCTATGGGGAAAAAAAAAAAAGAGGAACACTTGTAATAATCTGAACAATAAAGATTTATTTAAAAAAAAAAGAATTAAGAAAAGAAAAAACCAATATGAGATCTCTAGGAAAGAAAACCTCTATGGATGAAGTGGTAATGTCTTTTTATAAGTTATTAAAAAGAGATCTTTAAAACAGAGATGTTGATGATCTTAAAGCATTCACTAGGACAGAGCTCTCTACTTATGAGCTGGCCTTGGAAGTATACTTGTAGAGTGCCCTGAAGATTTTATTGCTCTTTTTGTAACAATTTCTAACTCAGAATTAGAACTATATATGCTGCTATAAATGTAAGACCTACCAAATGTAAGAATGAAATCACATTTCTGCCTATAAGTATTGACTTTTTCTGAGCTTAATAAGTAAGAAAGCATTCTAATTGGAACCTCGCCTATCTGGCTCAGGTCTTCTCTCCACACAGCTGTCAGTGTAAGTTCTCTAAAATGCAAGCCTCATTCTGTCACCAAGTTTACAAACAATTCATGGCATCCCAGTGCCTGCAAGATAAAATCTGAGCTCCTCAGTGAGACATAGGGGACCCTCTGATCTGACTTCTGCCTACCTCCTCTATCTTCTGCTGCTCTTTGCTTTTTACTTTTAGCCATACCTAACTGCTGACTTCCTGAAATATTACCTGGTCTCCTTTGCCTTTGCTGCACCATGTACTTGGACTGGAATGCCTGTACATCTCTCACTTCCCCAGTTTGTTGGGCTAACTCCAATTTCCCTTTCTAGATTGATCATATAAAGCTTTTATTAGTGAGAAAGAAAAAAGCATCCCCAGGCTATTCTCACCCGAGCTGCCTGCTTGTAAAAACTAGGTCCTGGTGTTTGACCATCGAACTTGAACAAAGCCATTCTACAAACATGATGGAATGAGACAAAAACAAGACCACTCTATAATCATGTCTGAACACAGACAAAATAAGAATGCTATAAACCACAAAAAAAGAGCAAACATATCCTCTCCTGGCTAACAGCTTTAGCCCCACCTTCTAGAAAAAAATTAAGATAATTATAGAATTGTTACTAACACCAAAACAGTAATTCTTTAAATCCTCCCCAAAGTCAATGAATGCAAGTCTAAATTATAACAAGCTCCTAATTCTCACTGAGATGCCCTATGTTCCTCATGATGTGCCTTCTCCCTCACTAAAACAAACCAAGAAACCCAATTTTGTTCAACTACAAGTATGTTCTTGATGATCTTTTGCCCCCCGGGGGGGACACACACTGACACCAGAGGAATTATGACATGTCCCCCCTGCCTTTGTTTCAAAGATTTCCAATGCATCTGTTGTTGTCTTTTAAACATTACTTAATTAATTTATGTAATTGATTTTAGTGAGAGGAAGGGAGGGAGGGGGAGAGAGGGAGAGAGAGAAATATCCACCAGTTGCCTCTTGCATATGGGATCTAACTGTAACCTGGGTATGTGCCCTGACCAGGAATTGAACCCGCCACTTTTTGGTGTACAGGACAACGCTCCAACCAACTGAGCTACACAAGCCAGAGCTTATGTGTCTTACAGAATTGCATCACGCAGACTACACTATATTGAAATTCTGTTCATTCATGTCTGTCTCCCTCTGGAGATCACAGATCCCACAAGAACCATGTCTTATTCATTTTCTTTCTCTTATTTTTTAAGCCCCCAGTACCTGACAAAGAAACTAGGACATTGTAAATTGTCAAAAAATGTTTAAAAGATGAATAAAGTACAGCAGATGATCTAGATCTCTTGGATCCAAGATTTAAAGGTGAAGTTTCATGAAACACATTATTTTATGACATTTCAACTATGACATCATCTGATTTAAGAATGCAGTTTGGGGTTCTATGAAATTTTATCCTTCTAACTCCTCTTGCTTCTGAATATTCTACTTTCTGAAGCATATGAAAGGACAAATTAACCATTGGTTTGGATAATGGACAGATTTAGACATACATCAAGTAGAGAAAGCTTTGAAAAAAATCTAAAACTAAAAAGTTTCATAATTCCATGAAAATAATAATAGAAGAAGCTCACTGTTGCCCAGTAATGCTGAGAAAATGTGACAAACATATAAAGTTTTATGTGGCAAGACCTGTTAACATGGCATTACATTCTTTTTATTGGTTTCTTCAAGGGAAAAAGTGGGTGATTCATTTGATTAACATCATGAAGGACACTAAGATCTCAAAGTAACCTTCCTTATCACAGTGCTGATTTCTTCTAATTTTTTGCTGACCTTTGGCAAAGAACAAGATATGCCATATTTTTCTAAAGTTCAGCAGTTTGTAGACACACTTGTAGCAAAATTTAAAAACTTAAAAGAAATGTAAATGTAAATGTTTAAATTCTAACTGCCTATACTTTCTATAAACATTGAAAATATCAACAGTGGTCACTTATTGGGCAAAAGTTTCAAAGGAAATATTTTATGTTCTTAAACTAATAAAGTGACTCTGAGACCATTAATAAAGCTAAGAAAGGACTATATATATTTTAATTTTTCCTAATGATTTCAGATTATCTTTTATTCTCCCCAAAAGGCAAATATATATATTTTTAATCCTCACCTGAGGATATTTTTCCATTAATTTTTAGAGATAGTGGAAGAGAGAGTGAAAGACAGAAAAGTATCAATGTGAGAGAAACCCATTGATTAGTTGCCCCTTGCATGCACCCTGACCAAGGCGGAGCCTGCAACCAAGGTACATATCCTTGAATTGAACTCAGGACCCTTTAATCCATTGAGCCAACCCAGCTAGGGCCAAATATTTTGTTTTCATGGCTTGAGTATTTCTTATATTAAATTATGACACTTTTATTTCTGACTTGCTACTGGGTTTAAGTGATAGAAATCTAGCTTTAATAAGATGTTTTTTTCTGAAGATCTACTGTAGAGGGGCAAATAGGTATATATATTAAATGTATAAATATATATTAATCATCATTAAATCACACTCATTTAAAGTACAGATAAAAACAAACTAGTTTTCTAAAAACTAACATTTAGAATGTAGCTATATGATTTCTTTCATAAATAACACATTTCATTTTCTACCGATTAAGAAGAAAACAAATTTAAGATTCACCTGATAATCATTACTCTAGAACAGCGATTTTCAACCAGTGTAACAGAAGAATTTTTAAAACATGCAATATTTGACTATTTAGTCAGGGGCACTGACCTCTTTTCCTTTAGACCAGTGGTCGGCAAACTCATTAGTCAACAGAGCCAAATATCAACAGTACAACGATTGAAATTTCTTTTGAGAGCCAAATTTTTTAAACTTAAACTTCTTCTAACGCTACTTCTTCAAAATAGACTCGCCCAGGCCGTGGTATTTTGTGGAAGAGCCACACTCAAGGGGCCAAAGAGCCGCATGTGGCTCGCGAGCTGCAGTTTGCCGACCACGGCCTGAGACTGTCAAATTAAAGAAAAGTCAACAGCCACCCTGGCCAGTGAGCCTCAATTGTTTGAGTGGCGTGTCATGGACTGAAAGAAAGGTTGCTGGTTCAATTCCTGTTCAGGGCATATGCCCAGGTTGTGGGTTAGGTCCTCGTACTTGGGAAGCAATCACTTGATATTGCGCTCTCTCTCGCTCTCCCCCTTCTTCTCTCTCTAAAATCAATAAAAACGTATTTTACCAAAAAATGACAAGAGCCAACACAACAATAGCTATCTGGTGTAAATGAATCAAAATTATACTTATTTTTTTGGTCAGATTAGCAAAAAATATATACTTTTTTTTTATCTGCTACAGAATTTTGGTAATTAGTGTGCCATAAGATGAAAAAGGTTGAAAACTGCTGCTCTAGAAGGTTTAAAATAACTTTAAAAATTGTTTAATAGATTTAAGCTAGAGAGAATTAGAATTTCTCTGGCAAAAAAACAACACCACTTTGTACATTTATTTCATTTGCCTGTTCCATTTTGCCTAGAGAATGCACAATAAAAATATCTGTTAAAAATTGGGGTCTGAATGATTCAGATCCATAAGAATGAAACTTGTAATAATCTAATCTGCACAATGTGGTAAAAAAAAAATTGGTATCTTAATTCTGAAGAAAAAAAGTTTCAAAATTATTTTTAAAATATGCCAGTCAATACCTGATTTTTTAACGATGAAAGAATGTATTCCTTTTCCTGGTGGGAGATTGTCGTGTGAGTTTCTGGTGTGTTACTAACTAACCAGATCCATAAAACAAACCAAATGATTCCAACAATACCTTAAAATAGAAAAATAATAAAGTTAGAATGCACCAACAGTAATTCTTACATGTGTTGAAAAAATTATGTAATTATAAAATCAATGTATATTGGTTTCAGTTTAGTTTTTATTTTAAGTTCCTCTCATAATTCTTTAATGGGATAATTGCTATCTGTATTATTTCCTATAAATTTTGAAGAAAACAACTTTTGACCATATGACTCTGCCTTTCAGAGTATACTAGACAAATCTTTTATTTTTATTTATTTGCAAAAGTTTTTTAGGAAGTCAGAGGTAGAAGAAGTGAGCTGTAGAAGCAGTGAGCCAGCTGAGCTTTGTGGGCTCAGGAAACAAGTTAGAGACAAAAGAAGGGCCCTTGACCTGGAGTGGAGGGCAGGGGTAGGCTGGAGGGGGTCAATGGGGAAAAAAAGAGGACATATGTAATACTTTTAAAAATAAATTATTTAAAAAAAAAGAAGAGAAAAAACAACACCCCCACCCCCCCAAAAAAACACAACAACAACCACCTAACAAAAACAAAAGAAGACCTTTGAGCTTAGGGGAAAAAAAAAGGCAGAGAGAAGGAGAGGGGAAAAGGCATGTGAAGAAGGCCGTGTGCACGAAAAAAAAAAAAGGCAGAGAGAGAAAGAGCAAGCTGGCAAACCTTTTCCACCAGCTATTATTTCCACAGGTATCCGCTATTGTTTTGTGTTGGTTTTCTTTTGTTTTGATTGCAGATAGATTTTTCTGCATAAAATGTCTTTGTGGCAATCTAATTTATTGAAAACATGTATCATTATGCTAATGAGACTGAGAAGTAAAAGGCCCTGGGACAAATTTAAAACTAACAAATGAAAGCATCCTACCTTGCTTGAGAAGAAAATTTTCAAAATATACATTTCAATAATATTCAACATAGTAATTTTTGATAGTAAGTATAGCATTTAAGTCTTGGATTCAATAGCAGTTTCTATTGAGAAATATCCCCAAACTACTATCAGGTCAAAATTCAGCTAGATCGTTTTGACCATATCAACTTGAAAAATAGGTTATTAGTGTTTTAGAGCTTTGTAATTTTGGAGATGATTACTTCAGTGAGTTGGAATATATATTTTTAACCAATTATGAGACTACTATTACATTTTGGATTCATTACACTATAATTTAGGTTAAATTTTTCAATGAACTTACCAAAAAGGTAGAAGACATAAGTCCAATTCATATAGAAGCAAATTATTCCAGAAAGAGGAAGAGAAATTACTGTCCCAAGCTGTGCTCCTAGGACAACAACAAAGACTTCATAAACTTTGGAGAGATGAACAAAGACTTTGTTACCCATCTATTGCTTAAAGAAGATGGGTATACATTTAACATATTAACGTATACATGGTAAATGATTTCATAAGGATTCAGATCCTACAAGAACTGAATTAGTCACATGTAAATACAAACAATCCATTTTCTTAAGAAATCATTTACCAGAGAATCCACAATATGTAAAATGTATACGTTAATATGTAGTTCCATTAGTTACAACTATGTAGCTATTGTATTAGAAGGCATCTATGAATATAAGACCTATTATAATATGAATGGGTAAATACCACATGTGTTAGGAATCCAGGTATCTGAGGTTCAAAGGTGATCTCTAAGGGTGATAAACATAACCTAGAGCAGCATACTTGATGAAATAAGAATGAAAACTTGTAATAATCTAATTTGTCCACAATATATTATAAACAATTGTTTCAGAGAAATAAATAATAAAATTAATTTTAACTGCCATACACAAGACACCTTAGTGGGTATGATAGGAGCTAAAATAATCAGATATTGTTTCTTGGCTCAAGCTGTGGTCTTATTATTATACTAGAGGCCCTGTACACGAATTCATGCACAAGTGGGGTCCCTTGGCCTGGCCAGTGATCAGGGCCCATAAGGGCCGTCTCGCCCAGTCCCAATTGGGCTGGCCAGGGGAAGGGACCTCAGGAGGTTGGCCGGCCACAGGAGGTTGGCTGTGGGAGCACAATGACCTCCAGGGGGACAGCTCCTGCGTTGAGCGTCTGCCCCCTGGTGATAAGTATGCATCATAGCGACCAGTTGTTCAGTCACTTAGGCTTATATATAGACTAGAGGCCTGGTGCACAAAATTTGTGCAGGGGGAGGGGGGTGTTCCTCAGCCTAGCCTGGACTCTCTCCAATCTGGGACCCCTCGAGGGATGTCCGACTGCCCGTTTAGGCCCAATCCTGGTAAGATCGGGCCTAAACGGGCAGTCGGACATCCCTCTCACAATCCAGGACTGCTGGCTCCCAATTGCTCACCTGCCTGCCTTCCTGATTGCCCCTAATAGCTTCTGCCTGCCAGCCTGATCACCCCTTAACCACTTCCCTCCCTGCCAGCCTGACTGATGCCTAACTGCTCCCCTGCCAGCCTGATTGCCCCTAACTGCCCTCCCCTGCAGGCCTGGTCACCCCTAACTGCCCTCCCCTGCAGGCCTGGGTCCCCCCCAACTGCCCTTCCCTGCAGGCCCAGTCACCCCCAACTTCCCTCCTCTGCTGGCCTGGTCACTCCTAACTGCCCTCCCCTGCAGGCCTGGTCCCTCCCAACTGCCCTCTCTGCTGGCCATCTTGTGTCCACATGGGGGCAACCAGCTTGTGTGTTAGAGTGACGGTCAATTTGCATATTACTCTTTTATTAGATAAGATAGAGGCCTGGTGCATGGGTGGGGGCCAGCTGGTTTGCCCTGAAGGGTGTCCCGGATCAGGGTGGGAGTTCCCTTGGGATGTGGGGCGGCCTGGATGAGGGGCCTATGGTGGTTTGCAGGCCAGTCACACCTACTGGTGACCCAAGCGGAGGCCCTTGTATCTGGGATTTATTTATCTTCTACAATTGAAACTTTGTAGCCTGGAGTGTAGCCAAGCCTTCTGCTTGCTCCATGGTGGCAGCCATTTCTGTTGGTATTTATTTATCTTCTATAATTGAAACTTTGTAGCCTTAAGCAGAGGCCAAGGCAGGCCAGGGCTGTAGAAGCTTGGTTTCCTCCATCGCCAGGGGAAACCCTAGCCTCCTGTTCTCTCCAGCTCCGTGGCTGCCACCATTTTTGTTGGGATTTATTTATCTTCTATAATTGAAACTTTGTAGCCTGGAGTGGAGGCCTGGGCTGGCCAGGGTATGTGAAAAGCTTGGCTTCCTCCATCGCTGGAGAAACCCAAGCCTCCCTCCTGCTCTCTCTGTGGCGCAGCCATCTTGGTTGGGTTAATTTGCATACTCACTCCTGATTGGCTTATGGGCATGGCTCATTGGTGTAATGGAGTGATGGTTAATTTGCATATTACTCTTTTATTAGATAGATGTTAGAAAGTGTTAAGTGTCACAGAACAACATGAAAGTTCAAATATAAGACAGATGACCTCTGACTTTCAGAGGTCAGGAAAAGATGTAAGAAGCAGCAGTGGGCTTTGAAAAGATGGGTAAAATTTGGTCCCGTAGAAACAAGGTAAGAAAGAAGATACAGAGGGAGCTGTAATAGGATGAGTAAAGGCATGGAAGTAGAAAAGCAGAGAGTGGATTTGAGAACTTGGGGTGAAGGAAAAGAAGACAAGGCTGGAAAACAAGTCAAATAGTTACTGAATATGTCCTCTATACCAAGTACTATGTGCCAGGGCATAGGCTAGTTGACATGTGTGGAGTGTAGCTATAGAGTTCAGACAGGATCAAGCCTTGGACTGACTTGTGGCAAAGCCACATACAAGTCCCAGCTTGCAGGGCAAAGCCCTCCCAGCACGGTTATAGCCAAAGGCTATGGTTGTAAGCTTGACCGAATAGTCCGACCCTGCAGTCCTAGGTAGCTAAGAGATGTGGGCTGCGGGAGGTGCAGCAGGTGCTGCCAAAACAAAGCTTGATAAGAGTTCAGAGAATGGCAACAATAGGAAAGAAGCAGATTGAAACTTGCAAGAACATTGTAAACATCTTGTCCTTGTTTTACTTTGTGTGATCTGACTATAAAATAAACCTTCGGCTTACAGGCTGTGTCACTGTTTCCTCTTCCAAGCACAGTGATCCACCTGCCCCCAACTGTATTCTCTTGGCTGTTTTCTTTAATCCTTCGCCACCCCTCCTCAAGTTCACTGGCCATGCTGGATGTGGTTTAGACATGAGGTGGTGAAGAGTGTAAAAAATGTTAACTAATAATTTGAGGTTAGACTTGTATTCAACTGGTGAAGGAGAACCACAGATAGTACCCGAACTTATAATCAGATTTCTCATGTTAATCTCTATACAGCTGTAAGAATCATCTTCTAAAAATATAAATTGGATCATGTCTCTCTCTTGATTAAAAACCTCTGATATTTACGCCCTGACAGGGTGCCTCAGTTGGTTGGAGCATCATCCCATATACCAGTGGTTGGCAAACCACGGCTCGCGAGCCACATGCGGCTCTTTGGCCCCTTGAGTGTGGCTCTTCCACAAAATACCATGTGCGGGCGCGCATGTACAGTGCGATTGAAGGAGTACCCTAATTAAGTTAATAACAATGTACCTACCTATATAGTTTAAGTTTAAAAACTTTGGCTCTCAAAATAAATTTCAATTGTTGTACTGTTGATATTTGGCTCTGTTGACTAATGAGTTTGCCAACCACTGCCATACACCAAAAGGTGGTGGGTTCAATTCCTGGTCAGGGCACACACCTGGATTGTGAGTCTGATCCCTGGGTCAACTGATTGATGTTTTCCTTTCTCTCTCTCTCAAAATCAATAAAAACATTTCCTTGGGTGAGGATTGAAAAAAATAAAACCAAAAATAAAACCCTCTGATGTCTCCACATTATATTTTAGAAATAAAAATCTTCATTCTTTCCTGTAGCCCATAAGGCCCGATATTATCTAGCTTTTGTCTATTTCTCTAACCTTTTACGTAATATCCCTTTTATTCATTATGTTCTAGCCACCCATAGTGATTTTTCATTTCTTTGAACCCTTATGTATTTCCTGCCTGAGAGCCCTTGTACATGTTGTTCTGATGGGCTGGAATGACCTTCTTTCTGCTCTTTGCATGACTAGTTCATTCTTACCCTTTAGATTTTACCTTGTAAGTCACCACAGAGAGGCCTTTCTCAACTACTGTATTTAAAAGCAAAAGTTTTAATTCAGTTAATAGAAGAAAGGCTAGAGTTCTTGTGTAATCTGGTAAAATTATAATTCACATAAAAGCCTATGCTATCTCACTTATAGATAAAAATGATGGCAAATAAATGCATAGAAAAAAAGATATATGAAGAGAGGGGTTGAGAGTCATGAAATGTGCATTAGATGATAAAGTTAGAAATCACAATTTAAGGATGAGCCTTTAATTTTCCAGCCATTGGAATTAAAAAAAAAAAAAAACATAGCCACCTCACACTGGCTGGTTTTGCTCAATGATTAGAGCATTGGCCCTCAGACTGAAGGGTCGGAGGTAGATTCTGGTCAGGGTCCTATGCTTCAGTTGCAGGCTCAATACCTTGTACAGGTTGGGGCACATGCAGGAGGCAACCAAGCTGTGTCCCTCTAACATAAATGTTTCTCTCTCTCTCTGTCTATCCCCTTCCTTCCACTCTCTCTAAAAACAAAATCAATGGAGAAAATGTCCTCGGGTGAGGATTAACAACAATAAAAAAAACCCACCAAAAAACCCATAGTATTTTCTGTACCAACTAGAGTCCTAGTGCACAAAATTTGTGCACTCGGGGATGGTGAGGGTGTGTGTGTGTGTGTGTGTGTGTGTGTGTCCCTCAGTCCAGCCTGTGCCCTCTCACAGTCCAGGAGCTCTTGGGGGATATCTGGCTGATGGCTTAGCAGGCCTAAGCTGGCAGTCAGATATTGCCACGGAGGTGGGAGAGGCTCCTGCCACCACTGCTGCACTCACCAGCCCTGAGCCTGGCTCAGGGCTTCTGGCTGAGTGGTGTGCCCCCGTGGGAGCATACTGATCATCAGGGGGCAGCTCCTGCATTGAGCGTCTTGCCCCTGGTGGTAAGTGCACATCATAGCGGCCAGTTGTGTGCTATTTAGTCGATTTGCATATTAGCCTTTTATTATATAGGATATCTGGAAAGTCAACATTTTAAAAAATAAGTTATGATAGATAAAGAAAATAACATTAGTTAGTTAAGCCACATTGCTTTATATAGTTGAGCCAAAGAAAAAAAAAGGAAAAATAAAGTTATACCCCCAAAAGTTAAGTTTCCCCCAAAGGAGGCATCGGACACTATATGATGCTGGTGTGCAGGCACTTTTCTCCAAGGTTGTTATGTACACAACCAATTATAGCAAAATTTTTTAAGAGAATAGTTATCTCACCTGCATATGAAATGCTAAGAAGCTTGCTTCTTTCAAGAGGGGGAGCCCAAGAAGACCACATGGCATGCATGGCTGGAAATGTAACACCCTGAGGAGGGGAAAAGGATATTTCTGATGAAATATAAGGTAGCTGTACTAATGTTTTAATTTAGTTGAATTTTATTGCAAGAGAAATTTCTGGATAAGTATCAAACCAGAATCAGGTTCCATAAAGTGAAATGCCTTTATAGCGTTAAGTGACAATACCTTATATGAAGTACTTTCAAAATCTGAACAAAGATTTGTGAATTCTATCATCTGATTTGAGGACTAAGGTAAAGGTTACAATAAATCCAAAAGAATGGACTGAATGATGACATAAAAGATCCCTCTCAAGGTTAATTTTACTCACTTTATTAAAGGCCTGAATGAAATGGAAATGTTACCAACATATAACTTTTTAAATTTTATTTTACTAATATATTTTTATTGATTTCAGAGAGGAAGGGAGAGGGAGAAAGAGATAGAAACATCAATGAGAGTGAGAATCATTGATTGGTTGCCCCTTGCATGCCCCCTACTGGGGATTGAGCCTGCAACCCGAGCATGTGCCCTTGAGTGGAATTGAAACTGGGACCCTTCAGTCCGCAGGCCAACGCTCTATCCACTGAGCCAAACCAGCTAGGGCACCAATATAACTTTTAAAAATACTGAGCTAATACTTTGGGATACTAGAAGAAATTCAAGTTGATCTTAATTGATAAAAAAAAAAAAAAAGGTCTGGGGGGCGGATAAATTCAATTACAGTGTGTATAGTCTTTGTGTAGTCTCAATTAATCTCCTTGAACTTCAGTTTCTTTATATGTAAAACAGAGCTAATACTCCCTATCTTGCATGCTTGTTGTAAAAATAAATGGTACTAGTGCTATTATTAATGGAGAGAAGAATATATGCTTTATTACTTTGTACTTTCTGCTGATTCTTTCCAAAAGAAAAAAAGAAAGAAATACTAATAGAAGCAAAATTGACGTAGGCAGCATTCCAAATAGGTAATAATCTGTATCACGGAGCAACAGGAGGAGTCATTATAGCAATAATAAATCTTAAGACATTTGGAAATGTCAACTGAGATTATATTGTGGAAAACTTTATTATAAAACCCTAGGAACAATGTAGGTATATTTTATGTTGAATCAGATGCTAGGGAATGAAAGATGCTGACCTGATTTTATGGATAAGGCAATGTACATGTGATACATATTGGAGGAATAAAGAAAGACAAAAGAACCTCAGAATAAACACAACTTAAATTCTATTCAGAAATAAAATGGTCACTTGAGATAGCAGTAGTAATACAATCAATATACTCTAATGCTAAATTAGTGGCATTAATAGACAGTGTGCTAAAATATGAGAATACATGCAGCCAGGAGATTCAATACCTGGAACAGAGAAAATATACTACAATTAAGTGTAATCTACTTAGGTAAGGAGAAGAGGAACCTAGTAATACAGGGATAATTTTTATTTTGTAGTTAAGAGGGATTTATTTAGTACATCTCTATTTGATAAGGACAAAATGTTCAGATGAGTGATCAAAGCTTAAATTAAATTCGTACTTGGCACTTTCCAAAGTACTCTAGCAATCATTATCCAATTTGGGCTGTAACTGAATATGGGGCAGGTATTTTAGTCCCAATTTTAAAAAATTATGGAATTGAGGCCTAGACATTAGGACTTACCTAACATTTTCACAGTGAAGGTATTATTCAAACTCTGTTTTTACGACTCCAGTTAGTGGTTTTTCTAACATAACATAATACATTACTACCTGAAATAACCTTCATGCTCTACACCAAATCTAGAGGCCACTATTTTGCTTGGGTTAGAGAAATGTTAAAAGAGAGAAAACTAACCTATGCCTTGGTTTATCAGCAGTTAAAAGAAACAAAAAATCCTTACTTAAAGATGGAGGTACAAATATGAAATGCAAAGGAGAAGTGAAAAGGAAAAAATATAAGGAACTAAAATTTTTTTAAATGATAAAAGTCTTAGGAGCGGAGGGAGAAAGACATAAAAATTAATAATAATTCTAAAAGCAACAGAAAGAACAGAAGAATCACAGAAACAAAGAAACTTATATAAAATGACAAAATAATTTCTCTAATTTAGAGGACCAGAAAAAAGAACAAATGATAAAGAGGAAATTCTCTGAATAGCAACAAATTTAAACGTAAAAAGGCAATTCAATAATCTATTGTGTAAAATGTGTTTTAGGTCTGTGCAGCAGAGATAAACTATGGCAAAAGTTCCAGAGGTCTGTCTTAACTGTTTTAGTAGTGTTTTATTTTATTAGCTTCTAAAGTAAAAGAGAGAGCTATGGAATGTCTCCTAGAAAATGTCTTCTCTGCTCTTTCAGTAAAGCTTCCAATGTCAGGATGCTCCCACTCGAGACTTTATTGACCATAAAGGAAATCTACTCAGGTTATTTTCTAGTTAATCATCTTTCTCGGTAAAAAATAAATCCCTATTATCTTCCAATATTAATTTTTGGTTCATATTCATACCAAAGAATGGTATATTTAAAAAGACAAGAAAGCTATATAGAGTAAGAATAAAACCAGAAGAGAGAAAAAAATTACCTCTCCTAGTCCTTCCAGTGCTCTGAGTACAATGAGAGCTCCAACTCCAATATCTGCAGCAATGGGCGTAAATAGGGTGAAGAAAGCAGTGCCAAGGATCCCAAATCCTAGCAGCAGTTTCCCCCCCACTTTGCTGGCAACATATCCTCCAGGAATCTGTGTGATGATGTAGCCATAAAAAAAAGAACCAAGAATCCATCCTTGAGTTTCTGCATCCCATTTGTATCTTTTACCCTATAAAGAGTAGAAGGGGGGGAAAAAACACCAAACTTATAAGACCTTCAATAAACAGCTCCTTTATCTTACTGGCATGTAAATACATAAAAATGTAATTCTGAACCACTGTTTTAGACTGAAGAACACACAAACTTTCTAAAAGGTAGGCGAGTCACCATGACACAGTCATGCAGTTTCTTATCTAGAAGAATGGAAAATAATTGAAAGACAAAAACTTCAAGAAGGCTTGTTATTTTATGAAACTAGATTACAGGATGAGTTGCAGAGGGTTTGTAATGATTAGGACCAAGAAGGCTCAAAACAGAGGCACAGGCTTAATCCAGAAAGCTACTAAATAGGCTACTGGAATGACTGTGCCAAGCTTTGAAGCCAGGCCTGGGTTCCAGGCTAGCTCTATTACTTACTGGATTTATGTTCTGGGAAGAATAAATGAAAAGGCACATAAAATAAGGCCTGACACATACTAAGCATTCACTTAATGTTGGATTAATTAGTATACATAAATATGGATCATTAATATCTCCCCATTGCAGACCAAGCACTTGAGTAAGCATATAGAACAATACAAAAGAACAAGAATTTAAACCAAGCCACAAACTTCATGTGAATAGGAAATGTTTAATTAGTAGCAGCACATAGTAAGGTAATAATGAAGATTTAGTAAGTGATCTGAATATTTGACATTTTTAATAGCTGTATAACCGAGCCAATGTATAAAGAACCATTCCAGGATTTCTCTTTATAAGGCAGATGAAGGTAAGTAGCTAGATCAACAAAAGCACTTGCCAAAGGGAAAGATACAAAACAAATCCCTAATTATCCTTGTTTATGGTACCAATTTGTAGTGTATCTGTACAATTTTAGGACTTTAGTTATACAGTTATATGTCAAAGGTTGGCATAGGTGAAAGTGGGTGGTATGTACCCAAATATGTCTTTAGCAACATTAGTTAAGTCAAATGTAAAGTTTTTTGTACATGTGCTTCCTTGGGCAGGAAAACCTCTTTCTTGCTTGAATGCTTTCATTTGTAAATGGCAGAGGAGACTCACCCAAGTGTGATCTGGCTCCTTTGTGAGCACTGAAAATGGATGAAAATATACTCATAAAAAAGGACACGAGGCTTTTCTCCCTGTATTGTCTCCCTGTGTGATAAGCAAAATAAAATACAGTCACGTGCCACATAATGACATTTCTGTCAATATGGGGCCACATATAGTAAAGTGGTACCATAACATTATAACGGAGATGAAAATTTCCTATTGCCTAGTGACTCTTGTGTAACACATTACACAAATACTTCACATTGTGTTACAATTGTGTATAGTATTTAGTACATGCTCTATAGGTTTATAGCCTAGGAGTTGAAGTGGAACAGAATTTGTTACCCCCAAATATGTCTATTAGGCATAAGGGTTATACTAGGCTGGTTAACTTTATTTTAAACAGCATATATGGGAGAAGCTCTGAAAACCAAGTAAAAGTTACCCTGTGAAGAGATTAGCCAAAGAACACATATCCATAGCCCATCTTTGCAAACAACAGTGTGATGAAGGCCAGGGAAGTGGAGGTGCTGGGTGGAAGTGGGCAAAGGAGGGGAAATGGGGAACATCTGTAATAGTGTCAACAAAAATAAAATAAAGGACATTTAGATTTTAAGAAATCTCCAATTGTAAGGATGTTTTCCTCTCTATATCTAGAAGGTGGGCATGACCTCATCTCAGTGAAGAAGTATGTGACTTAAATCTCCACAACAAACTTTTACCCTTGTGTACTGGGCTTTTCCTTTTAGACTGACAAACAAGCAAACTTCCTACAAGGTAGGTGAGCCACCATGATACAAATACAGTTTCTAGAAGTGAATGGAAAATAAATGACTCCGTAGACCCCCAACATCTTCCTTTGTCTTTAGCTGAAGATGGTCTTTAAGGTAGTGGCTTCAGCCATTTTGGCAGTTTACTCAGTTTTCCTGAGTCTCTCTCATGTTTAAAGGAAGTGTACATGCTATCAAACTTTTGTTTGTTTTTCTCCTGTTAATCTGTATTTTATTACAGGGATGTCTAGCCAAGAACCCCACACTGCAATAGGCTATACCATATAGCTTAGGTGTGTAGTAGGCTATACCATCTAGATTGATGTAAGGGCACTCTGTAGGGTTCACACAATGACAAAATCACCTAATGATGCATTTCTCAGAATGAATCCCTGTCATTAAGTGGCATATGACTGTATTTAAAGTGTTTTAAAACTCAATTCTGAACAAACGATTAACACAATGATCAATTCCACTATAATATAAGGCAGGCAAAGTGACTTAAATGACTTAGTTTAGGCATGCATAAATTTTGGAAAAGAATGTCCTAAAAAATTGATCTAATCTTATTTTTCATCCTGTAGTTTAGATGACCCAAGCTCTCTTGCAACAGTAGCTTTTATAAGTAAAACAGCTATTAAATAACAGACCCATAAAAACTATTCAGCAATACATCAAACAATCAAATTTTCTGGTGTGAGGGAAGAAGAACCTACCCTCCTAGGTTCTTTCCATTTCTAATAATTAGATCTACATGAGACAGATTAAGTAACAAGAGAAAATAACCAAATTTAATAACTAATGTGTGAGAACCCACATACCAGTACATGTGGAGTCAGAGACCCCACATACACGAGTTTCAGAAACAGAAAGGGCCCTGACTGGTTTGGCTCAGTGGATAGAGCGTCGACCTGCGGACTCAAGGGTCCTGGGTTCAATTCTGGTCAAGGGCATGTACCTTGGTTGTGGGCATCGATCAGGAGGCAGCTGATTGTTGTTTCTCTCTCATCGATGGTTCTAACTCTCTCTCCCTTCTTCTCTGTAAAAAAATTAATAAAATATATTTTTTTTAAAAAAAGAAGAAACATAAAGGGAAAATTATCCTATCTAATGAAGAGAGAATATGCAAATTGACTATCACACCATCACAAAGATGGTGGCGCCCACAGTGGAGGCGGGATTTCTGTAACACAAGATGGCTGCACCCACAGTGGAGGCCAAATTCCCGTAATGAGCCTTAAGGAGCAATCAGCAGGGACCTGAGGCTACATGGTGCTGGGCCAGGGCAGGGGACCTCAGGTTGCGCCCCCCGCCCGGCAGGGCTTTATGGGGAACCTCAGGCCGTGCCCCCACCTGGCAGGGCTTGACAGAGGACCTGAGGCTACGCCCCCTGCCTGGTGTCGGGCTGGGGGACCTGAGGCTGTGCCTCCCCGCCCAGCCTGGCTTGACAGGGAATCTCAGACTGTGCCCCATGCCCAGCGGGGCTTGATGGAGGACCTCAAGGAGCGCCCCCAGCTGGTGGGGTTTGATAGGGGACCTTAGTCCATGCCCCCCGCCCTGGCGCCAGGCCAGGGGACTTCAGGCCGCACCGCCTGCCCTGACACCGGGCCGGGGACCTGAGGGTGCGCCAGGGGACATCAGGCCGCGCCGCCCACCCTGGTGCTGGGCCAGGGGACTGAGGCTGAGCCCCCCACCCTGCAGGGCTTGACGAGGGCCCTGAGGCTGTGCCCCCCACCTGGCGGGGCTTGACAAGGGACCTGAGGCTGCGTCCCCCACCCCGGCACCGGACCAGGCGACCTGAGGCTGTGCCCCCTCCACCTGGTAGGGCTTGACGGGGGTGAGGCTGCCTGGGTCTGGATCTCACCCAATAGGGTGGGGCTGGTTGGGTCTGGGTTTCATGTGATTTTGAGGCACCGTGGGTGGGCAGGGACTTGACTCTGGGTCCCGTGGTGCACCCCAGACTCTGACAGGAGAAAGATTTTCATATACATTTTACTAACTTTCTTTCATCTCTGACACTTCTATTATAAAGGGCAAATAGCAATATTAAAATATTTCCTCTAATTAATCCCCTTTTAATGTGCACGAATTTCGTTCACCGAGTCACTAGTCTATAATAAAAGCATAATATGTTAATTAGATCGGACGTCCTTCTGGATGTCCTTCCAGACGACCTTTTGGACAAAGCCACAGTGGCAGGGGCTGAGGCAGAGGAGGCTGTGGGTGTGGGTGGGAGCCAAGCTCCTTGCACAAATTTTGTGCATCGGGCCTCTAGTGTATATATAACCTTCTGAAGTAAGGATAAGGTAAAGCACCTAGGAGCTTCAGAGGGGAGGAAGGTTATTGCAAAACAATAAGAACAAACAGATGTTCAGTAATTAGAAGTTTGCCCTGGTTATTTCTGGTAATAACTTTTATTATGTGCAAGGCCCCTAATTTAAATTCTTTAAGGGAGCAGTAAAAGTTTCTCACAAGGCTGCAATTCAAAATAATTCACATGTCAAAGGGGCACATCTTGGGGTGGCCTCTTCTGAACCCCTTCAGTCCTGCCTTTGAAACTTCCTGAGAAGTTATACATTCTAGAAACTAGGTTGATAGATTGTTTCATATCTCAGTAAAGCAGTCTCAGTCTTAAAAAATAGATCAGTTTAATTAAACAATTTTATCTTATTTCAGGAGCCAGTGATGCAGCTGAGTTCCAAAGTTAGGCCTATGGTGAAAACAATCAAGTATTTAGGAGGTATCCTTATGGAAACAAAAGAAAAACTATCCTATATAATAAAGAGGTAATACGCCCTCACAAGATGGCTGCCTACAAACAGGCTGGCAGGGGGGTTAATGAGGGATGACCAAACAAATGAACAAGCAGGCTGCATGGGGCGACCAGGCCAGCAGGGGGGATGTGAGGGGCGACCAGGCCAGCAGAGGGGGGAGTTGGGGGCCACCTTGGCAGCAGCGGGGGGCTGTTAGGGGTGACTAGGCTGTCAGGGGGGCAGTGAGGGGTGATCAGGCCAGCGGTGGTGGGGGGCAGTTTAGGCCCGGGATCGGGCCTAAACCAGCAGTCAGACATCCCCTGAGGGGTTCTGGATTGGAGAGGGTGTAGGCTGGGCTAAGGGGACCCCCCCCCCCATGCATGAATTTTGTGCACCGGGCCTCTAGTAGTTAATGATTGAACAGACTATAGTCCAAGTTCTGAATTCTGAAGGCAGTCAAGATTTCTAGATATCTGGCTCGAATCATTTTTCAAAAGGATTGAAGGCAGACAGTGGATGGATTTTCTTGGTTTGAAGTTTGAATGTCTCTGGTGATCTTTCTGCAATAGGCAAAAAGATTGTCCATATATATGAGCTGTAGTGAGGATTTGTCTGAAGCTTACATCAAGTTGTCCAACTTTAGCTCTTAATGACTTTGGGAAAAGGACAGTCTTAGTTCTCAGTGGTCCCAAGTCACAGGGTTTAAATGACTTATACAGTTGCATTTCTGGTTTCACAGATTTGTAAGGTAATGACAATTGTTCTCAATTCCCCAAAGAATTGTGTTTTAACTACAATACAATTGTGACAACTACATCTTCCTAATTTTCTTCTTTCCCTCCGGCTATATATTTATTTATTTTAGCTTAGGGGAGGAGGCTTTTTTTAAAAGTTCCCATCAGGCTTTGAATCTTTAGCTTCCAATTTTGCTAAATTTCTTTTTTTGTTTGTTTGTTTTGTTAATTCTCACATGATATTCTTTTCATTTCTTTTCAGAGAGTGTAAGGGGAAGGGGGAGAGAGAAACATAGATGTGAGAGAGACACATAGATTGGCTGCCTCCTACACACATCCCGACCAGTGGTGGGGAGCGAACCTGAAACCCAGGTATGTGCCCTTGACCGGGAATCGAACCTGAGACCCTTCAGTTTGTGGGCGAAAGCTCCAACCACTGAGCCAAAAAGTTATTAAATCTTTTCAAGTGTCTTGTCAGGTTTCAGCTGGGACAATATTTCTGGCAGTATGAAACAATATCATGGACTTGTAGGGGCTCAGAACAGACCTCCCCAATTGTGCTACTTTGCAATGTGAATTATTTTGAGCTGAAGACATTAAGACATTGCAGGCTTATGAGAAACTTTTACCTCTCAAAGAACTAGGGGCCTTGCCCATAATAAGAGTTATTACTAGAAATAACTTACTATGGCCTATCTATAGGGCAGGGCAAATTTCTAATTCTAAACATCTCTCCCTATAGTTCTGTAATGACCTCTTGAATCTCCCAGGGCCCCTTCTCTTATATAGGGTATCCCCCCAAAATGTATACTCACACTTTGCATAATTATAAAGGCAATTTATTAAATACATTCCATTTTAAAAATTGAGCTATCAGCTGTTAAAGTGTGAATACATTTTTTTTGGGGGGGGGGGGAGAGGACACTCTGTATACCTCATTTTAACTTTCTATCCCTGAACCTCTCATGTGTGTAAGGTCTCACTCTCTCACGTACAGGGGGTTCCATGTAGATGTTTTAAATGTGGTTATTTTCTCTTGTTACTGTCTCATGTGTATTTGATTATTAGACCAGCCGAAAGAACCATGAGGGTAGAGGAAAAGTTTCTTACTTCCTCACAGACTGAAGAGGATGCAGAAGTCATTACCTTTCAGAGTAATTTCCTCTGATAGGCAAAAGAAAACACTGACAGTCTGCATGTCCCTGGCAAGCAGAAAGCCACTCCAAGCCCTTAGGACACAGGCAATAGCTATCCCTAGGAGAAAGAGGATCAATAATCAATTGATCTGGATTTGAGAAGGAAGGAACAGTGTGAAATTTTATTTCCCTCTCTCACTGGGCTCATGAGGTAATCCATTTACAAAAACTTTTGGGCATCCTCCCTGAGTTTAAGAATTATCTAATTATGGCCTTTAGATTTGGCCTTAGACCAAAGAGAGAAAAGTATCTGAGGAAAATCATCTGTAAGGAGTAATGTCAGTCATATAGTCTTTTATTTTAGGTACCTTTTATCTCTTTAATTTCTCATTCTCTCTTTCCAACAATCACTCAATGAAACATTTTTTCTTTTTCTTTAGCATGTCTAATTAATATTGCTTGAGCGGTGAATTTATATGCCTTTTGTTTCATAAAAGTAGGCAAGGGAAATATTTCCCAGTGAGAAACAATGTCCACCCCTGTAATACATCAGGTAAAAGAGACCCAATAACTTCACATAAAGCTTGCTTAAACATTCAAATTTTTATAATCTTACCAATCCCTATATTCTATATTATTTTAATCTAATTGAAGCCCGAGTCAGGAGTCCTGGAAATTTCTCTTTTCTATTCCCTGACCATTTACCCACAATTGTGTAAAAAGGTCCTCAGTGAAGGGTCCAGCCAAGGGATCCTGCCCTGTTTTCAATCTTTAACTTGATTAACCAGCCTGACCGCTGCCCCAAATGATTGCTGGTCAGGTTTCTCATTGTAATCTCTGCCTTCTAACTTTAAAGTTTTCTAAACTGGGGTAAATATAACAGATTTGTTTAAGGCCCTTTAATGTTGGGGGACCAATAAGGGGCCACTTTGGCCCATCCAGCCTTTTTTAGTACCATAATAAAATCTTTGTTTTAACCCCTTTAATGCCCATTTTATTTACTCCCTCCCCCTTTTAATAATCATCTAAAGATTTTCACCCTACTGGGTTGAGTTCTGTGACTCTAGTTTGTTTTCTCTTTTTTTCACAGCTACAATATTTAAAAACAGGCATTTCATTCTATTTGATTTGGAAGTCTTTGCTTTTAAGAGCACTTTTAAATGATCTAATCTAATTGGAACATTAGGCACAATTGCCATTGTAATTTTAGGTCACACTTTTCTCAGGGGCTGGCAGCAGTTTGTAGGACCCTGCCTGTAAGAGTATAGCCCATATTCGTTTGACGTTTTGGAGATTCCAATCTGATGGTTACCAAGCTGAGTTCTTAGGACACAAAAATTTAAGTTGTCTTTTAGTAAGATTTTGCCAATTTTTTCCTTCCCTTTTTCTTCTTAACCGCAGGACAATTGTACACCCATTGTCTTTTTTTTTTTTTTTAAACAGTATCTGCAAATACCTGAAGGCAATTAGGAAGAGGTCTGAGTGGACTTTTATTTTTCTTCTAATTTCTGTCCTTCCATCTTTTAAAAAAAATTTGTATGACTTCAGAGAGGAAGGGAGAGGGATAGAGATAGAAACATCAATGATGAGAGAGAATCATTGATTGGCTACCCCCACTGGGGATCAAGCCTGCCACCCGAGCCTGTGCCCTAGACCAGAATCGAAGCCGGGACCCTTCAGTCCACAGGCCAACACTCTTATCTATTGAGCCAAATCGGCTAGGGCTGTTCTTCCATCTTATTAAGCGAACCTTAATGACCAGCAAATATTAACAATATGAAAGCTCTGTAAAATTTTTTTTTCTCTTTCTTTTCAATTTAGAAGTTTTTCCAATTCAAAGGATCCACCATCTGATCTTGACAAGTAGAATCTTAATAGCAACTCAAACTAATAAGAACTGGGTATACAAAAGACATCCCCAAAGGAGAGTGCAAAAAGATGCAACCCTGCCCTAGGATGTAGCCTGCAGACTGAAGGGTCCTGGTTTTGATTCTGGTCAAGGGCACATGCCTGGGTTGCAGGCTCGATCCCCAATAGGGGGTGTGCATGAGGCAGCTGATCAATGATTCTCTCTCATCATTGATGTTTCTATCTCTCTCCCTCTCCCTTCTTCTCTGAAATCAATTAAAAAAAAAAAAAGATGCAACTCACAAGGTAAAATTCATTCCCAGAATTAGAAACAACCATTCCAAAACACAGGGAGTCATGTATTCCCTGATGCCTTATTTATTTATTTGTTTGCTTGTTTATTTTGGAGAGAGAGAGAGAAATGGACAGAGAAAGAAACCTAGATTGTTGTTCCACTTATTTATGCATTCATTGGTTGATTTTGTATGTGCCTTGACTGGGGGTCAAACCTGCAACCTTGTCATATTGTGACAATGCTCTAACCAACTGAGCTACCCAGCCAGGGTCAACTCTACTCCTTTTAATGGGGTTAGATTTCCTGTGCTTAGATTTACAGCCTTCACAGGGCTTGCCAGATACATATGCATCCTCTGACTAGTGCAAAACAAGTATGAGGGGCCCAGTTTTTACGATTTCTGGGAGAAAATGGACACAGAAAACTCCCTTGAGAGCATGGCATGGTCTTAAACCTGAGTTCTCAGAACATATAACAAAATGAAATGAGAAATACCAAAGACAAGAAAAACAGAATACAAAACCTATACATATTCATACCAAATAATCAAGAGTCACTAAGCCTAAGAAACTAGTTTTAAAAATATTTTCTCCTGCTAACCTAAATTTAGAAAAGGAAAAAAAGGACTCTCACCACTCTAATCTACCAAACTCTATAGGTAGAGATCTGGGAGTTGGGCTTGGCGAGAATTCTTACCATTTTTTTGCTGGGTCATGTTAGAGGACCAAAGAACTTTCTACTGCACTAGCATCAGGGTGAGCAGTAAATAGCTGTGAGATATTCTGCTCACAGTGCTGTGTGGGAGGAAGAAACTTTCCTTTACTCTCAACATTCTTTTGGCTGGTCTAAAAATTAAATCTACATAAGACAGATTAATAAGAGAAAACAAATTTAATTATATATGTAGATATGAAAACACCACATACATGAGAGGTTCAGAGACAAAATGTTTAAGGTATTATAGGGTGTTCTGAACTAAGGATGAGGCAAGGCTCCTTTGGGCTTCAGAGGAGAGGAAGGTCACTGCAGAACAATGAAAGCAGATATTTCATAATTAGAAGTTTACACTCCATGCCCTGGCTGGGTAGCTCTGTTGGTTAGACAATCGTCCCAGATACACCAAGGTTGTGAGTTCAATCCTCAGACAAGGCACATACAAGATTCAACTAATGAATGCATAAATAAGTGGAACAACAAATCAATGTTTCTCTCTCTCAAATCAATAAATAAAAGAAGTTTGTCTTCCCCTTACAGATAGGTCATAAAAAGTTACTTTTGGTGATAACTGTTATTATGGGCAAGGCCCCTAATTTGAAATTTTAAAGGAGAGATAAAAGTTTCTTGTAAGCTCACAGGGTCACAACTGACTTCACCTGAATATTTTACATTCCAAAGTGGCATGTCTTGGAGAGGCCTGTTCTGAACCCCTTCACTGGTACGCCAAACATGTTTTCCACATTTTCTTTTAGGATGATATGTTTATAGAGGAAATGACAATTTTTCAAACAGGTCAAGGTATATTACACATGCTATAAGTATTACAGCACAATAGCAAAAGTTATAAGTTACTGTCCAACCAGTTCCTGGGAAAACACAAAAGAAAGTGATTGAGAATTTACATAAAGAAATGTTTTTGATTTTTTGTAGGATGAAGAAAGACCCTGCAATATTTTTACTTAGATATATTTTAAGATTAAGATTGCTTGCTTTAAAAAAATAGTACTTACTGTTTGATTACGAGTAACTTTATTGGAAGCAGAATGCTCTGCACACTCCTTAGAAGTTCTATTATTTGCTAAAGTTGTATTTGAATCAACCATATCCACTAATGCGACACTTAGATTCACACGTAATGCATAGAGGACGAAGAAACCAAAAAAGGCCAAAACTGCTAAGTTGTAACGAGCAGAGCAGCACACTGGAGCTGAAATAAAAGATTGGGGAAAAACTTTCATTAAAAGAATAACAGACGATATTGACTAAATTACTAAAAAGGTTACCTTTTCTGAGGTAAATATTGAATATTTTTCTCAGAATATTCTCAGATAAGCATATCTAAAAACATTTGTCAAAAAGAATTGTTCCTGGTATCTGTAGTTAATAAACATTTAACACATGCAAGCCTATACTATAA
This sequence comes from Corynorhinus townsendii, assembly GCA_026230045.1. Classification (NCBI taxonomy): domain Eukaryota; kingdom Metazoa; phylum Chordata; class Mammalia; order Chiroptera; family Vespertilionidae; genus Corynorhinus; species Corynorhinus townsendii. The sequence goes on along the minus strand of JAPDVU010000004.1, from coordinate 65,944,119 downwards.
GAATTTCTTAAAACATGGAGGTAATAGCTTTATCAACTTTGCTCAGAAAAATTTTCATTCCAGAGTCAACAGTGAACCCAATTCCTGCCGGCTGGCAAAAATATGAGAAAAATAGATGAGGGGGTTTAATGGCATCACTATTTCTAAAAAACTATCTAAAACATGGCCAATAGTACTTGAGTACTCACTAGGGCATAGCATGTATACTACTGACTACAGGTTAGTAGCCATCTCACTGTAAATGTAGCATAGCCAAAAAGTTTACTGCCAAGGCTAAGGCAGGAAACTCCCCTTGATAAATTTCTTACCTTGAAAAACTTGCAGAATCTATGAAAATTGCAGCATATGTGGCAGTTGCTCAGTTGATCATGCTTATAGGGCCCACAGCAAAAAAGGAAATAAGTGAATGTACTGCAATACTTTAAAAAAAAAAAGGCTGACAAGAGTAGGTTGGAGGAGCCAGTGAAAGAAGGATCATGTGAGAGAAGTCTGACCTATTTTTAACTCTAATTGTAGGCTTATGCACATATTTTCTCCTTCTTCATCTTTAAAATCTTTATTGTTGCCCTGACTGGTTTGGCTAAGTGGATAGAGCGTCAGCCTGAGCACTCAAGGGTCCCGGGTTCGATTCTGGTCAAGGGCATGTACCTTGGTTGCGGGCACGTACCCAGTAGGGAGTGTGCAGGAGGCAGCTGATCGATGTTTCTCTCTCATTGATGTTTCTAACTCTCTATCCCTCTCTCCCTTCCTCTCTGTAAAAAAATCAATAAAATATATTAAAAAAAGTAATAATAAAATAAAATCTTTGTTGAATTACAGATGCTGCCCCATTTCCCCCCACACTGCCCTCCTTCACCCTGATCCCAACCTGCCCTAGGCTTTCATCACCCTATTGTTTGTGTCCATAGGTAATGCATAGCCTATCTAATAAAAGGGTAATATGCAAATTAACTATCACTCTATCACAAAGATGGCGGTGCCCATAGCCACAAGATGGCAGCGCCCAGTCCTCTCAGCCCCACCGGAGTCCCCCAGTCCCAGGGCGGTGGGCACTGAGAGCAGGCAGCGTGCTTCGTCACCACATGGGCTAAGGCCGGCCCCCCAGAGCCAGAGCAGACATGGACAGGGACAAGGGGACCAGCCTGTAGCCTCTGCGGCCGAGTGCAGGCCCGGAGAGAAGATGGCGGGTCCACCTCTAACACAATCAGCGCGGGTCCCTCCTGGCTCCCACAGAAGCAGTGTGGCTCCCTCCCACCTCCCGCAGAATAAACGTGGGTCCCTCCTGCCTCCTGCCACCTGCCTCCTGCGGAATAAATGTAGGTCCCTTCCGCCTCCTGTGGAAGCAGAGCGGCTCCTGGCAGAGTGCTGCAGTTCCCACCGGCTCCTGCGGAAGTGGCCGGCGGCCTACTGCACACGATATTGCCCGATGGGCTACTAGTATACATGTTAAGTTCTTTGGTTAATCTCTTCCCTCCTTCCCTCTGAGATTCATTAGTCTGTTCCAGGTTTCCATGACTCTGGTTCTATTTTATTCATCAGTTTATTTTGTTCATTAGATTCCTTGTTTGATTTTTAGATTCTATTGTTGATAGATAGGTATTTATTGCCATTTTATTGTTCATGTTTTTTATCTTTTTCTTCTTCTTCCTCTTCTTAAAGAATACCCTTCAACATTTCATGTAATACTGGTTTGGTGGTGATGAACTCCTTTAGCTTTTTCTTGTCTATGAAGCTCTTTATCTGACCATCTAAGTGATACAGCTTGGTAGAGTAATCTTGGTTGTAGGTCCCTGGTTTTTATCACTTTGAATATTTCTTGCCCGTTCCTTCTGACCTGCAGTTTCTGTTGAGAAATCAGCTGATCATTGTATGGGTGCTCCCTTGTAGGTAACTAACTGCTTTCAGATTCTCTCTTTGTCTTTAACCTTTGGCGTTTTAACTATGATGCATCTTGGTGTCAGCCTCTTTGGGTTCCTCTTATTTGGTACTCTCTTCGCTTCCTGAACTTGTACGTCTATTTCTTTCACCAGGTAGGGGAAGTTTTCTGTCATTATTTCTTCAAATAGGTTTTCAATTTCTTGTTCCCTTTCTTCTCCTTCTGGCACGCCCATGAAGCGAATGTTGGTATCCTTGAAGTTGTCCCAGAGGCTCCTTACACTATCTTCATATTTTTGAATTCTTTTTTCTTTTTGCTCTTCTGATTGCATATTTTACTTCCTCATATCCCAAATCACTGATTTGATTCTCAGCATCCTCTACTCTACTGTAAATTATCCTTCATTTTTGATTGGTCCTTTTCCATGTCTTTGATGTTCTTACTAACTTCCTTGAAATTCTCATTAAGTTTCTTGACATTCTCACTAAATTCTTCAAAGCTTTCATTAAGTTCCTTGCACATCCTTAGAATCATTGTTTTGAACTCTGTATCTAGTAGTTTGCTTGCTTCCATTTCACTTATTCTTTTTCTTGATATTTATTCTGCTCTTTCATTTGTGACATGTTTGTCTCCCCATTTTGGCTGCTTCCCTGTGTTTGTTTCTATGTATTAGGTAGAGCTGCTATTTCTCCTGGAATTGGTAGGTGGCCTTGTGTAATGTGTCCTGTAGGGCCCAGTGGCTCAGCCTGCCCAGGCACCTGAGCTGGGCATTTGAGGTGGGCTGTATGTACTGTGCTGTGTGCACTGTCCTGTTGTAGTTGAGCCTTGATTGCTGTTGACATCATTGGGAGGAACTGACATCCAGGCCAATTGGCTGTGAGGACCAGTTGTGACTACAGCAGAAAAACTGCTGTGCAGGAGACACCCCTATGGAGCAGGACTTGCTTCAGTGGGGCTTTGGTGCTCACTCAGTCTGCCCCTTGAGTGTGTCACTGGTGGATGTGGTAGAGTTGTAATCTGGTGTGTTCTGAAGCTGTCCACTGGGTGCACTGGCGCTGGGGCCTCCTGGGAGGTGCAAAGTCAGCCACTGCCTGTGCCCTACTTGGCCACTCGATATAAGCTACAGAACATCTGCAGATGGCTGATATTTGTGTTGGGCTTGGAGGTGCCCAGGAGAGGCCAAGCTGTGAACCTTGGCAAGCTGCTGTTAGTGCTGGGCCAGGCATCAACTTATCAAGAGGTATGGGGCAAACTGTCTAGCTGCTACTTGTTTGAGAGATTTTAGGAAAGTTTGAAGCCTGAGCCAGAACAGGCCATTTGTATGTAAAAGCCACTGCAAATAGTTCAGGTGGGCTGTAAATTGGGTGGGGCAGGATCTCAGGGAATCAGTAAGGTGGGATGAACAGTATGAACAAGGTTGATGGAGACTCAGATATGGCAACTGCCTTTTAGCACTGTGGCATGGGAGGTCTCAGCAGAGGAACAATGACCTCTGTCACTACTTTTGTCTGGGAGAAAGCTGTCTCCCAGTTCTTGCTCTAATGCCAGACAATTTATTTCCTCCCCGTATGTCCCTGGATTTTTTCAAGCTACAGCCCAAGTGCTAGAGCTCAGAGGGAGTAAGTCTGAATAAGTCCATGTGTGGGACCTTTTAAGAGGAACTGTTAGGGGCAGAAATAGAATATTGGAGACTAGCTATAATTATAAAAATATTAATCATGTTCTGTTAACCTTGATTATTTTGTTCTAATTAAATGAAGCACATTCTAACCTAGCTAGGAGTTGTATGCCTCAGGGACTTAGGAGTCAACCTTGGACCTGGGAATCAATCTTGGAATGCAGTCCACTCTCATTGGAGAACTGCTTATTATCATGGAAAGATTAACAACATTATTAACTAAACAAAGGAGTCCCGCCCCAGTCTGGATCACCTACTTCCCCATGCCTGTAATACTCATTTTGCATACCCATTCTTATTTCTTTTGCCTACTTCCCCGTATAAGTTTTGTCCTACTCAATATAAGCAACTGGCTTATGGGGGAGTGCAGAGCAGATTTTTGTGGATGAACTGCTGCTCTCCCATACTGCTGGCAGTATTGGAATAAATGCACATATATAATCCAACCCTGTCTCTGTTTAATTGGCTCAAGTAGTGACAGATAGTCCAGACCCCTTGGTTGTCCAGTTTCAGAACTGCCTGGGACTCCAGCAGCCTCCATGTCACTCAGCAACAATCCCTGCTGGTTTTTATAGCCAGATGTTATGGGGATGTCTCTTCCAAGCTTTGAAACCTTGGTCTGGGGGCCTGGTGTGGGGCAAGGACCCTTCTCTCCTCTGGGGGTAGCACCTCCACATTCTAGATGTTCCTCCGAATTAAAAAAACTCCAGATGTGGGTGTCAAACCAGTCTTTTCCATGCCTCTGCTCCTCCTATGAGTCTCAATGTGGTTTCTTCTTTAACTCTCTAGTTGTAGAGCTTCCATTCACCAGATTTCAAGTGGTTCTGAATGATGGTTGTTCTGAATTTTAGTTGTAATTTTTTAAAAAATATGTTTTTATTGATTTCAGAGATGAAGGGAGGGAGAGAGAGAGATAGAAATATCAATGATGAGAATCATTGATCAGCTAGCTGCCTCGCACTGGGGATCAAGCCCACAACCTGGGCGTGTGCCCTGACCAGGAGTAGAACCGTGACCTCCTGGTTCATAGGTCAATGCTCAACCACTGAGCCACTCTGGCCGAGCTAGTTGTAATTTTGATGTGGTTGTGGGAGGATGCAAGTATTGAGTTTATCTGCATCACCATCTTGGTTCCTCTATCTCTTTTTTCTTCTTTTATTGAGTCTCCTACTCAGAAACCCTGATGTTTTCATGGACCTAGCCTCAATCACTAATACATTTTTCAGAGGACCAAGATTTTTGTACTTATTCAGACTGAAGTATTAATAACTAGGGCATAACTATACTTAGATATATAATAATATACTACAATCCAACTCACTTTTCCATAAACCCATACATGGTTAAACAACTGCTATAATTTTTACTCTTTGTAAGATTTACATCTTTTAACGGAGAACTTTTCATCTGGTATTCTTGACTCCTTTTTCAGGAGTACAGCTATCAGATTATGGCAGCACTGCCATAGTTAGATCCAGACCCATGAGAACTGTACTTCCAGGCTCCATTCATGGTGTCTGTTATTGAAATCTAGACACATTTGCTCTCTGCTCCAACCAAATGGGCAGTGGTCTGGTTAAGGACAGTCTGAATATTGCAAGGCATGTTTAATAGAACTCTTTTTTTTAAATTATCATTTTGTGTTGGACAATAATACATAGAAGTCTGGATGGGGACTCATAATCTAGACAAATTTGGGCTATTAGACTGTATTACTTGGAGTAATTTATAGTAAGAAAAATATAGATTTATATGAGTTTGCTTTGCAAAGTTCACTATCTACTTCAGCAGGAGTGATAAGATGCAATTTATGGTTTAAAGAGCTTCTCTGGTTACTATATGGAGATTACAAAGGAGAGAAGTGTGAATTGTGGTACAGAATGCAGACTCAGGGAGATTACTTAGGAACTATTGTAGTTTTCGGGGTAAGAAATGAAAGTGGCTTAAACTAGAGTAAAGCAGGGGAAATGGAGAGAAATGGGAAGATTTGAGATATGTATTAGATATGGGAGGCAGTAAAAGGGAGGAATTAAATTATTATTCTCTTACTCTAAATAATATTTTATGGTATTCTGACTTGTAATACTATTATCCCATAACATCCTTATTTAGTTACTTTTTTATTGTATATTATTAGTTTCTTCCACATGTTCCTTGATTTGGACTCTGACATACCTTATCATGTGATTAAGATGTGAGGCTAAAAGCTTGGGAAGTGAAGGGCATGGTCAATAATCAGAAAATAAAAAGCCAACACAGATGCCACAAAGTATATGACTATGAGGTTTTAAGAAATATTAAAGATAGATGGTTCATATCTTTATAAAAATAGTTGTTGATTACAAATCAGAAAAATTTTATTTCAAAAAAGTATGGTGATAAAGCAAAATGTGCTTGTGAATTGGGATAATGTTTGAAATTGGTCCAATGAAAGCATGCTTGCATGACAAAAAGAACATAATATCCACTGAGCATCTGACACACTGAAATCAAGTTCAAAGCAAAATCTTGCTTGCATATTGAACAGAGCACCCAGCAAAGCAAACATCAACTTCTCAAATATGGTTTAAACTTAGGAAATGTGGAGTGGGTGTAGCTGAAAGAAAACAAGCTAATTTAGAATGAAGCAGGCGTGGGAATGAACCTCAGTTCTGATTTTCACTGGCTGTGTATCTTTGGGGAAGTTATTTAAGTTTTCATTCCCAGGTTTCTCAGCTTGAAAATGAGGTGACCACCATCCACCTCACTGAGTTTTGTGTGATTAAATAAACTACTGTAGAGCAGTATAGTAGGCACCCAGTAAAAGTGAGTTCCTTCCCTTTTGACCCTGGAGAAAGTTATACCAATAAGATATATGTGTGTAACAAGGGACAAAAGAATTACATTAACCTGCGTGTGGTGTGTGTGGAGGGGGGGAGGGGAGGCAATCAGGGAAGTCCTCTTGGAGAAAGTACATTTGCACTGAGTCTTCACCAATGAGCAAAAAGTCATCAGACAGATTAGAGGAAGTAGAACAATGTAAGCAAAAACAGCAGTATGTACAGAAGTGAGGAAATGATAAAGTCAAGCAAAGGAAGAGCAGAAAACTTCAAATAATCTGATGTGGATGGGCTATGGTACTGTAGTAACTATGAGGGGGAAGTGGGTACTGAGTTTAATAACAAAAATAACTAATATTTATTGAGTACTTACTAGGTTCCTGGCACTATACTAGTCCAAGTGTGTTTGCTTATATAAAGATTAACTGAGCCCTAGCTTGTGTGGCTCAGTTGGTTGAGCATCGTCCCATGCATCAAAAGGTCGCTGGTTCGTTTCCTGGTCAGGGCACAGAGTAGAGGTGTAAAGTTCCCCGTGAAACATACAAGATTGCCAAGTGAGTAGATACCCAGACAAAACTAGCAGGAGCAATCTGCCCTAGTGTGTGACCTTAAAGAATTGCACACCTGTGCTCAGAGGTAGTCACTGGGAAAGAAGACATGGCACTGAGATGGAGGTGGTAACAATACAAAGGGCAAGGGAATTTCCAGTATTGGCAAGAAAATAGAATGTAAAAGCTCTATCAGGACAGGAGGAAAGGAAGTCATTAGACGTGTAGAAGTCCAGAGAACTGAGGGGACATGGTGTTGGATGAGAAATCACTCAAGAAAATGGCAAGAAATACTGTAGAAGATGGAGGGGTGTCAGATGGCAAACCTTTGATGAATGAAGCTAAGTGCCAGGAAGTGGGTACAAGACACAACAATGTAGGGCAAAAGGCACTGAACGTGCAGGGGTACTTGTCTAGAAGCATCAATGTGAAATAAGGAGGTGTCAATCTTGTCAATTAACACAAGGCAAGAGAAAATTGAAAATTACCACTTCTTGAGAGAGCAGTGGAAAGTGAGAGTGGTATGCCCAGAAGCCAGGTTACAGTTGAGGAGAGGAGGTACAGGTGGTGAGGCAAGACTGGTGAAAACCCGAGGATGTCAAGCATTTATTCACTGTGGAAGGATTTGACAGTGTGGAGGTGTGGGCCTGGATGAGGAGCATGTAAATACTTAACAGGGAAAGGCTGAGACTGAGGTGGAAAACCCATGGTGAGGGGCACTGACCCATGCAAAGATGAAGGCTTTCTCTAGATTAGGCACTGGATCTAGTGAGCCTCCTTGGCCAGGGAATTACATTTAAAAAGATTTCCTATCTAAATGGATATCATAAGTTTGCTTTTAAAAAGGGTAATATTCAACTGGTCTTACCGTGACTTATGTGTAATTAATTCCTGATAAATCCTTATGCCTTCCTAGCTCCCCAATCAATTTCCATTTATGGTTGCTCCTTACCAGCACATCATACCTTATATTTTAAGCTAGAAAATCACAAGTTCCTACAGAGCATGACAGTGAAGAATGGGACCCTCATTTTGTGGATTCCTGCTTCTCTGAGGAATATAAAAGCCAAATGGTCTTTTTATTTATCATGATTATTATGATAATGATACTAATAGTAAATAATACCATGTGCCAAACACTATTCTAAGCACTTTCTATTAGCTTATTTAATACTCACAATAACCCTATGAATCAGGTGTATTATTTTCCCTGACTTATGGATAAAGAAAACACGAGAGATTAGGTAACTCACACAACTAGTTAGTAGACCTGGGCTTGGCAATTAGGCACTCTGGCTCCAAATCCATGCTTTGCCTTTATGCACAAACAAATGTCTTAGAAGCCCTAAAGCTTATTTCTTCAACATGAATGAGCTCATTTTTGGTGCAACTGTATTTTGAAAATTCACTTAAGTATATATAAGACACATCTCATTCATACAAAAGTAAACTTTCAACTGGTGGAAATGTGAGGAATAACGAATTTTTATGTATGGGAGGGGACACTTTGCTCTTCCTTACCCAATTCCCTCCCTTCTTTCTACCTAATTAGCTAGAAAACTCTATAGACTTCCTGTTGTTTATCAGCATTGAGCCACCCTTCCCAAATCATTTTGGTGTGCATCTCTGAAATCCGCTGACTTAAGTACTAAAGCAAATACTTGAGGCAAACCACAGTAGGGTTATTGAGAATTTTGTTATATCAACCTGAGAGGTATTAATTCTTAACACCAAAGAATCATATCCTAATTTTAGCTCCCTCAATAAAGAAACACTATACATAATTTAAAACCATGTCATCTTATTTCTAGTGAAGTGGAAAACTTTCAATTTTGTTAAGGATCAAGTAAAAATGAAGCATTTTGCAAATAGGAATTTCTCAAATATAACACAAATGTAGGCAGTGTTGTGTCAAGGAAGGAGGATGGGACTAAAATCCAGAATTCAAGTTAGTCATTAATAGAGTTTCATGCAATCATTGGGAACTTAACTTCTTTGGCTCTCAGGTATCTATCTATATATATATAAAAGGATAAGTGACTGTCCGTCTGTCCGTCCAATTGACCAACCAGCCGGTTCATATGATGCATACTGGCAATTTAAAAATAAACATTGACTCACGCATGCATGATACATATAAAGCTCTTGCTGGCGCCAATCACACGCATGTGTTTCTCTCTGTCATTGTCGATCATGAATTTGGTTGACACTTCTATTATAGAGAAAGGGCGAATAGCAATATTAAAATATTTCTTCTAATTAATTTCCTTTCAATGTGCACGAATCCATGCACCAGGCTACTAGTTTATGTATGAAAGGATGTGCCAGTAGGTGATAGTTGGTTTCTAAGGTCTGTTAAGTGCTGTACAATTTTATAACTAACATTTTATCAGCTTTTCTCTTCTGAAAAACAAAACCATACACTTAGGCATAGATGAGGTACAGCTAATTTCATTATCAGTTTGTTCCAGAAACAAACATAAAAGATAAATAAAATGTATGCAAACATATGGAAAGAGAAATTTTTAGGACTTTTAAAGACTTACTTCTTTTCAGGCACCAAACCTAAAAAAACTAATTCTGAATTGTGGAGGAGTCTACACTGTTCCATAATGTGATTAATGCCAGGCCCTCTAGCTGGACCTGGTCAGCATGGAGATTGCTTATGGCAAACCCCTCTTAGAGACAATCTGATGGTAGTCAATGTTCTCATGTAAATCAGCACCCTCCCCTGCCTGCTGCTACATGCTGGCTCCTGGAAGAGGCCATTGTCCTCACTCAGTCAAGCATGTAAAGCATTTGTACCTGGGACTGGTCGCTTACCAATACTAGTGACTATCCTGTCTTATTCTGTATAACTCTCCGGCACATGCCAAGCAGTGCAGGGATCCATTTAGTCTTGCCAAATGTGCCACATATGAAGTTTCCCTTAATAAACTCTTAATTATCAGAGTGAAGTGGCAGCCTCATTCTCTGATCTTAATCTGCCCTGCACTTAGGGAGGTAGATTTTCAGGCTGGGACCTTTCCCTGGGTCTGTATGTATTGATGTGAATGGGAAACTTTTTTTCTAAACATCCTTATTTTCATGAAAGTGCAGTGAATATATATAGAAGATAATTTAATGAAAAACGTACAAAAATCCATTGTTAAAATTTCAGAAAAAGACATGAAAAAGGGAAACAATTCATTTTTCAATTGCAATAAACTTAACAAAGGATGTGAAGAACTTATACACTGAAAACCACAAGACATTATTATGAGAAATTGAAGAAGACAGAAAAAAATGGAAAGATATACTACCTGTTCATGGAATGGAAGAAACAACATAGTTATAATGGCTATATTACTCAAAACAATACACAGATATCAAAATCCCAATGGCATTTTGTAAAGAAATAGAACAAAAAAAAAATCATCAGATTTGTATGGAACCACAAAAGACCCTAAATAACCAAAGCAATCCTAAGAAAAAATAAGAAAGTCAGAGGAATCACACTCCCTAACTTCAGATTATATTATAAATCGACAGTAATCAAAACAATATGGTGTTGACAGAAAAACAGACATTCCAGAAAGCTTTAAGGAATGAAGACTGACAAATTTGAAAGTATTTATACACAAAGATATATGTACCCCTATGTTCACTGAAGCATTTATTCACGGTGGACAAGACATGGAAATAACTGAAGTGTCCTTGATAGATGACTGGACAAAGATGTGGTACATATATACAGTGGACTATTAAGCCATAAGATGAGATATTGCTATTTATGACAACATGGATGGATATTGAGATTATGCTAAGCGAAGTAAGTCAGATCAAAAAAGTCAAGAACCATATGATTTTACTCACATGTGATACAAAACTGAAAGCAACATATGAAGAAACAAGACAAACGAAAACTCACAGACACAGAGACAATAGTATGATGGTTACCAGAGGAAAAGGAGCGGGGAGAGGGAGGGAGTAAAGGGTAAAAGGGGTCAAATATATGATGACCAAAGGAGATCTGACTTTGGGTGATAAACATACAATGTAATATACAGATGATGCATTGTAGAATTGTGCACTTGAAACTTATGTAATTTTGTTAACTAATGTTGCCCCAATTAATTTAATAAATGACATGGTTATGGATTTGATTACAGTGCAATTAACATGAAATCCAGTCCTTTCTGCAAAACACAATATTCCTAAGTAACCAATTATAGTTATAAATGAAAGCATATCAGAATTTATAGACTCCTGGAGATTTTGCATCTATTTTACTAATTTGCATATGTAAATAGAATATAGCTATTATTTTTTTATTTGACAAAGTTTCCCATGTACCTTCAGTATAACATTTTCCTTCATAAGAAAAAACAAATTCTTTTTTAAAAAACAATATTTTATTGATTTTTTTACAGAGAGGAAGGGAGAGGGATAGAGTTGGAAACATTGATGAGATAGAACATCGACCAGTTGCCTCCTGCACACACCTCCTACTGGGGATGTGCCCACAACTAAGGCACATGCCCTTGACCAGAATCGAACCTGGGACCTTTCAGTCCGCAGGTCGACACTCCATCCACTGAGCCAAACCGGTTAGGGCAGAGAAAACAAATTCTTGAGGCATTCCAGGGACTATTGGAATGACCTAAAGCCAATTCTAGATGTCCTAAATTAAAATACACAAGGATGAGGAGAGAGGTTAATCAGTTAATAGAACTGAGGGCAACCACTGATCTACTTTCTGTTATTACAGATTAATTTTGCTTATTTTAGAACTTCATGCTGATGGAACCATATATTAATATGGTAGCTTCTTTTGTTCAGTGTTTTTGAGATTTGTCCAGATTGTTATATGTGACAAGAGAAAAATTCTGAGATGTCCTAAATTAAAATACACGAAGATGGAGGAGGAAGTTTTATCAATTAATAGAACGGAGGGCAAGAAACCAACGAAGACTGCTCATGTTCAAATGTATGTTGAAGCTATGAATCAACTCCTAGGTGGCTATTTCATTTCATCTAAAAAGATAGCCCACCACCAGATAACTTGGCATGCTGCTTATGCATAAACTCTCTGGACTGTTGCCCACAACCAATCCAAAAGCAGTAAACAATTCTTCCTTATAGACAGTACACCTATCCCCAAACTAGCCCTGCATCAGACCACTACCACCTCTGCCCCTTTATTTTTTCATCCCCAAAATCACTGCATAACGGAGCCCTATCAATGCCAGGACAGCCGGCATGTCTGTCCTTCCCACCTAGCTCTATTGCTGATGGTTTAGACAGTATGTCCCAGGACCTGGTCCTTTTCCTGGTTAACATATTGCTCAATATACCCTTTCTTTCAGAAAAACTTTTGGCCTGGAAGATTATTGTTTAACATGTATATCAGTAGTTTCTTTTTATTACTGAGTAGTATTCCATTGTAGGGACATACCACAATTTGTTTATCTGGTCACCTGTTGATGGATACCTAGGTTGTTGCCAGTTTTTTATTATTATAAATAAAGCTGCTATATTATGGTAATATATGTCTAACTTTAAAATAAATTGCCAAACAGTTTCCAATGTAGTTGTAACATTTTACACTCTTACCAGCAAAATGAGAGTTCTAGTTACCACATGTCTTAGTCCACATTTGCTATCTTCAGCCTTTTAAATTTCAGCCACTCTAGTGGGTATATAGAGACTCGTTGTGGTTTTAATCTGCATTTTCTTGACAACTAATGATGTTTAATATTTGAGCTAAAATTTTATACACACACACACAGAAATATCTCCTCCCAAATTGCAACAGATTTTAGTAGTCTCTAGGGAATATCTTTGTTATGACATTTAATTTATTTCTGTATTTCCAAACTAGATTATTTTACAGAAGAAAACTATAGAAATCTAACACTATATGCCACGGGGGGAGGGGGGGGTCGATTTATGGAACTAAGTCCTACTCCCAGGTAATACATCACTGTGGTACAGTATTTACATGAACATCCACCAAAACAAGCTCCCAGCTGCCAGATGGAACTATAATGTTGCCAACTTTACTGCTGCCATCTGGTAATGTTAAATAAAAAAGATACTACAGGCCCTAACCGGTTTGGCTCAGTGGATAGAGCGTCAGCCTGCGGACTGAAGGGTCTCAGGTTCGATTCCCGTCAAGGGCATGTACCTTGGTTGCGGGCACATCCCCTGTGGGGGGTGTGCAGGAGGCAGCTGATCGATGTTTCTAACTCTTTATCCCTCTTCCTTCCTCTCTGTAAAAAGATAAAAAAAAAAAAAAAAGATACTACAGGACTATACTGTTCTTGGTCAGGAAAAGTCAAATTTCTAATTCAACTCTTTCTTATGCACACTTCTTTGCAACGACCAAATGCACGCAAACTGTTTTTGCTCTTTAGTTTTAATTACCTTTAAAGAAGTTTCATTATAGAAATATCAAATAGCACAATATCTTAATCTTCCCCCTCTCCCCCCATTCAGAGGATGCGTTGTGAAGTATCCCCGTTTCTATTTGTTGCAAGACCTTTGGCAAGTTACCTTGGAACTTTATAGATATATCTTGAGGATAACCAAACTGTTTCCTAACTTAAATGTCAAGACGGAAATAACAGTGCGCAGCACTTTTAATCTCTTACTGCACAATTTCAAGATATTCGCTGGGTTATGCAATAATTTCTATCCGCGTCCTCACAAATATAAACCTCCTTTTTGGTCTCCCTTCCCCGCCCAAGAAGCTACCAGACCACAAGCTGGCAGACGTGCAGCTGCGGAAACCTGGAGGGACAGGGAGTAAGAGCCAGCAGCTCGGTCCAGCCCGTCGATTTGCAGGTTTCTCCCCCGGTTCGCTCTTACACGGGGTCCTCCGCCCGCCCCTTGGACTATTGATTTCATTCATTTATAGATTCTCCTCCAGTTCATTCTCCCATGGGGTGCCCCGCTCCATACTACCGAAAATCACCAGGAGCCTAGTGCCGGCGGCGCCAGCAGTACCCCGCCCGGGCCCCCCGGGGCTGCACTTGCCGAGGTCCCACTCACTCCACCGGCTGGACCTGGCCTCCCGGTTCACGCCCGCCCCCGGGGTCCAGAAGCCGGTTCCGCTATCCTCGCGACCCCTCACGCCTGGCTCTCCCCCACCCCGCCCGTCCCTCGGCCGAAGCAGCTTTGGCCCCACAGACCGAGGGCGCGGGGACTCGGTCCATCCCTGCTCCAAGGGCCGCCCGCCCGAAGCCCACGGATCTCGCCGTGGCTCACCGGCCTCCGCCTGCGGGGCGCCCTGCAAGAGGGGTGTACTGTCCGAGACCTTCTCGCCATCTGGGGACTGGCCGGGAACCGGAGACCTCATGACGTCTCCGGGGAGCAGGTGGCCGATCTGCCGGCTCAGGGTAGCGCTCGGGCCGGACAGCCGAACCCCGGGGCAGCCCCCGGCCTGGCAACGCCCCTCAGTCCCCTCCGGTCGCCGCGGTCCCGCCCCAAGGCTGTGGCGCTGACTCCGCCCCCGCCGCCATCTTGGCTGTGGGCGACTGGGCCAGCGGAATTCTGGGAGTTCTGGCTGGGGGGCGGGGTCCGCGCGGCTCGCTGCCGGCGGGGGTTCTGACGAACAATGCTCCTGTTCCCTGCTCTCCCCTGGAAGGCGCCGGGCCACCCCTCCGGGGCCGCGGATAAGTGGGAACCTGGAGGCTGACGGAGGCCACTTGAGTCGCGCATAATTAAGGAGAGTGTTTGGCTCGAGTTTAGGAAGTGGATGGTGTACATTTGACGTTCATTTATGGGGGTTAAATGACCATGAATATTAGCAGCCCTGTTACATCTACCTGTGACCGCATACTGTCCCTAACGCAGCTTTTGAGAAGGAAAAAGTCAATAGAAAGAAACCCGTTGAGTCCCATGAAATTGCCGCTTTTGTAGGTCAAAATAACCCAATATCGGCAGTTTCATAGGATTCCACCTATAGAATCCTCTGATAGGTGTTGTGCCCCACAGGTCTGAGGTTCCAAACAGCCTCCCCTGGTATTTGCTGACGCAGAAAGAGGAACTAGGAAGGAGGACCCGCTTGTCTTGGGGGACCGGTGGGGGTGAGGGTGGAACAGACCTGGGGCCTCTGTCCTGACCATCAGTTATTGTGGGTAATAAAGATATGGAAGGAAAAGGAAAAAAAAAATGTGGTAGATGACCTTGGGGAGTTCATTGTGGCCAGGGAAGACTTACAAGCCAGTAATTCAATAAACCGGATCAGAGGTATGGTGAGGTCCATGTGGAGAACAAATAGGAAGGTCACTCTTGCCCCACAAGGAGGGCTGGGATTTATGAAGATACCCCTAACCTCCCGATCAGTAAATGCTAGGAAAGTTATCAAGTTAAAACAACAAATCAAGCCTAGTGCCGGCGATTATTACCATGTAGATCTAAATGTATTATTAGTGAGTTATTACCATGTAGATCTAAAACTCTCTGAGGGAAGGGATTCCAGCTTTTTAGGAGCCTTGTAGAGCAATGCTGCTCAATTGAATACGCATGAAATCACCTGGCAGGTCCTTTTAAAATGCAGATTCAGATTTATCAGGTCTGGTGTGACAATAAATTTTGTGTGTCAACTTGGAGGGTGTTTTTGGATTTAAAATAGCAAGTTTTGGGTAAAGCAGATTGCTTTCTTTAACTTGGGTAGACTGCAATTAAAGGGCCAACTGAGCAAGGGGGCATTGCCTAGCAGACTGCTTTCAGACAGTCTTTGCACATACTTTCTTCCATAGAGAAAAGTATGGAAAGGGAGGGGAAGAAAAGAGTAACTTTACAGGGCTGAACGCCTGGCAAACACTATCTCAGGCATGTGATGAAGTTTAATGTCACCAGTGATGATCATCAGTGATAAGTTATATGGACTGCACATCTCCTGGACCTCCAGGCTGGTGGCCTGCATTGTAGACTTGGATTTGCCAGCTTTAATAATTGCATAAGCCAATTTCTTATAATAATTCTTTTCACACACCTACATCCAATTGGTTCTGTTTCTCTGGAAACCCTGACTGGTACATCTGGGGTAGGCTGAGATTCTGAGAAGTTCACTGGTGACCACACTTGGAATAGTTAGGTTATAGAGGACTTGGACCAGGGAATAAAGATTCCAAGAGACTTGAAACATTCCAAACTAGGGAAGATCCTTTTTTAAAAATACACTTTTTATTTAAAAGTTTTAGGTTTATAGAAATGTTGCAGAAATAGTATAGAGCAGTGGGCAACAAACTGTGGCTCTGTTGACTATGAGTTTGCCGACCACTGGTATAGAGAATTCTCATACTCTGCCTAGTCTGACCTGATATGCTCTTACATTGGTATTGGTCATAAGTAATTAGCATATGTTGATGATTATTATTAACTGAAGTTCATGCTTTATTCAGACTTTTTAAATTTTTACTTTTTTTGTTCTAGGATCCCATCCAGGATGTTACATTGCATTTAACACTTGTATCTTCTCAGGCTCCTCTGTGATAGTTTCTCAGACTTTCCCTATTTTGTTGACCTTGACAATTTTGTACCATACTAGTAGGTTTTGTAGAAAGTCTCTCAATTTGGGTTTGTTTGATTTTTTAAAATTATAATTAGACTGAGGTTATGTGTTTTGAGGGAAGAAGACTACAGAGGTGGTGTCATTCTCATTATATAATTGCAGGGAATGTGCAGTCCATGTAACTTATCACTGATGACATTAAATTTTATCACATGCCTGAGATAGTGTTTACCAGGTGTTCCCTCCTGTAAAGTTACTCTTTTCTTCCCCTCCCTTTCCATACTTTTATCTTTGGAAGGAAGTATGTGTTGCCTCTACTTAAGGGGTAGGGAGTTATGATCCACCTTTCTGAGGGGCAGAATTCTTTTGTATGGGAGATTTGTCTATTTTCTCCCATTTATTTATTCAATCATTTATTAATATTGGTATGGACTCACTGTTATTTATTCTATACTTTGGTTATAATCCAACACTACGCTATTTATTTTCTTGCTCAACTTGTTCCAGTTAGGTGATGGGGAGCTCTTGTAGTTGACTTCTGTGTCCCTTATACATGCCCCTCCTATTGTACTTTTTGAGCACTACCATACTATCCTATATTATAAAAGCCTAATATGCTAAGTGTCTGGTCAACCGGTCGGCCATTCAATCAATCAAAGAATAATATGCTAATGATATGCTAAGGCCACTCAACTGCTCACTATGACGTGCACTGACCACCAGGGGGCAGACAATCGACTGGCTGACCAGTCGTTATGACATGCAATGACCACCAGGGGGCAGAAGCTCCAACCGGTATGGTAGCTTGCTGCTGGGATCCTGTCGATCAGGACTGAGCGAGATGGGCCGGACACGCCCTGGAGCCCTCCTGCTGTCCCTCCCCAGCTGGCCAATCTCCCACGTCCCTCCCCGGCCCCGATCGTGCACCAGTGGAGTCCCTTGCCTGGTCTGTACCCTCTTGCAATCTGGGACCCCCTTGGGGGATGTCGGAGAGCCAGTTTTGGTCCGATTCCATAGGCCAGGCCAAGGGACCCCACTGGTGCACAAATTCGTGCACTGGGCCTCTAGTATGGTATATTCAGATGCTCCAGGTTCATCCTATGTAGTCTCTGCTCCTGCCATTTCTTCAAGGTGAATGATATTAGAAACCAAGATGGATGCTTGATATACTTCCTGCTGCTGCATTGTCATTGATTCTAGGCCCAGAGGAGGAACTTGCTTTTTTGTTTTATAATCTTCCCAAGAAGATTTTTTTAAAAGTATAAGATGACACCATTTTTTTCCTTCCCTCCTTCCTTCCTTCCTTCCCTCCTCTCTTTCTTTCTTTTCTTTTATTTATTGATTAAGGTATTACATATGTGTCCTTATCTCCCCATTGCCCCCCAACCCCCTCACCTCCACTTGTGCCCTCATCCCCCTAGTGGCTGTGTCCATTGGTTATGCTTATATGCATGCATACAAATCCTTTGATTGATCTCTCCCCCTTCCTCCCACATTCTCCTGCCTTCCCTCTGAGATCTGATAGTCTGATAGACTGTCAAACCTGGTTTTGTTTTTGTTCATCAGTTTATGTTGTTCATTATATTCCACAAATGAGTGAGATCACGTGATATTTATCTTTCTCTGACTGACTTATTTCACTTAGCATAATGCTCTCCAGGTCCATCCATGTTGTTACAAATGGTAGGAGTTCCTTCCTTTTTACAGCAGCGTAGTATCCCATTGTGTAGATGTACCATAGTTTTCTAATCCACTCATCTGCTGATGGGCATTTAGGCTGTTTCCAAATCTTAGCTATTGTAAATTGTGCTGCTATGAACATAGGGGTGCATATATCCTTTCTGATTGGTGTTTCTAGTTTCTTGATTTCAGAGAGGAAGGGAGAGGGAGAGAGAGATAGTAACATCAATGATGAGAGAGAATCACTGATCAGCTGCCTCCTGCACACTCCCTTCTGGGGATCAAGCCTGCAACCTGGGCATGTGCTCTTGGCCGGAATTGAACCCAGACCGACACTCTGTCCATTGAGCCAAACCAAGTAGGGCCATTTTCTTTCTTATATCTGGCATTTACTTCCTGACCACTCACTACTGTAGAAAATTGTTGTTGATATTATTTGTTTTTCAGTTGGCAATTCCTTCCTTTACCAATATTCTAAATCAGTGCTGTTGAATAGCCACATATACTGGTATAATTTTAAATTTTCTAGTAGCCATATAAAAAAATTAAAAACACACATAACACAAAACCCCAAAAAGGTGAAATGAATTTCATAATATATTACATTATTTAACCTGATATACCAAATATTTTATTTTACTTTATAATTAAAAAAAATTTTTTTTTAATTTAAGACCTACAGGTCTTTTTAAAAAATACACATCTTTATTGATTTCAGAGAGGAAGGGAGGGGGAGAGAGAGAGAGAGAAACATCAATGATGAGCAAGAATCATTAATTAGATGACTCCTTCATGCTCCTTACTGAGGATCGAGCCTGCAACCCGGGTATGTGCCCTTGACCAGAATTGAACCTGGGACCCTTCAGTCTGCAGGCTCACTCTCTTTCCACTGAGCCAAACCAGCTAGGGCAGGAAATATTTCTTAATTACTGTCTAAGGGAAGCATAAATATTTTTCTGACAATTATGAAAGGTAGAGGACATATGGGAATGTTTTTTAATTTATATTTTCTAGAGAGCAAGTGATATATGATTAATATATTCCAGAGGAAGAGCAATAATATTTTTAGGAAGGAATTTCAAATATGGATGGTCTAGACATACTTTTACATATCCTGTTTCCTTCAGGCAGCTGTACTGTCAGATGTTCTCAATGATTAAAATGTAAACAAAATAAGATAGATAAATATGCATAGTTTTCTTTCATGTTTATATGCACTCAATATTTTAATAGTAAAGTTTAAGTTTCTTCAGTTTTCATCTTAAAACTTTTTAGTACAGCCCTAACCGGTTTGGCTCAGTGGATAGAGCATCGGCCCGCGGACTGAAGAGTCCCAGGTTTGATTCCAGTCAAGGGCATGTACCTTGGTTGCAGGCACATCCCCAGTAGGGGGTGTACAGGAGGCAGCTGATTGATGTTTCTCATCCGATGTTTCTGTCTCCTCTCTCTCCCTCTCCCTTCCTCTTTGTAAAAAATCAATAAAATATATTAAAAAAAACTTTTTAGTACAGTTTTGTTTAGTCTTGGAAGTCATTTCAATGATAAATATATAATATTTGAAGTCAATTGCTAATTAAAAATTATGTCTTTTTTTGGTCAATTTTATTTTATTTTTAATTTATTGATTTTAGAGAGAAGAGAGCGAAACATTGATTTGTTGTGCCACTTATTTATGCAGTCATTGGTTAATTTTTGCATGTACCCTGATCGGGGATAGAACCTGTAAACTTGGCATATTAAGATGTTGCTCTAGACCTGTTGGCCTGGCTCAGTGGTTAAGTGTCGACCCAGGAACCAGCAGGTCATGGTTTGATTCCCTGCCAGGGCACATGCCCAGGTTGTGGGCTCGATCCCCAATGAGGGGTGTGCAGAAGGCAGCCAATCGACGATTCTCTATTATCATTGATGTTTCTCTCTCCTCTCCCTTCCTCTCTCTGAAATTAATAAAGACATATTAAAAAAAAAAAAAAGATGATGCTCTAAACAACTGAGCTATCCCTCCAGGGCCAATTTTCTTTTATTTACTTGTTATAAGGGAGCTGAAAAAGTAGCCACATTAAAAAAAGGTATAAGTAATGTTGCCTCTGTGTAAAGCCTGAAAGAGACTGATATGTAACATTTAAATACACTGAAAAATTTAAGGTGTCATACATAGTTTATGTAGTTTTATCTCTTCACCTTGAAGGAGTTTAAAATAAAATCAATTTTTTGCAAATGTTGTGAAATATCAATGGAGTAGATAGCAAACCAGTTAAGAAAATCACACAATAAACAGAATGACCTTCAGAAATAAGCTAAAAGTGCATGTACAACAACTCAAAACTGAATGACTCAGGCAGATTAGAAGATTTGCTCTAACTAATCTGTTAGTTAGAACTAATCTGTCCAATCTGTTCTTCTAACTAATATGTGATGCTACAATGCTGGCTGTTGAGTCCATCATCCCTGAAAAATCCTTTTTGGTGTTAATTGAAAGAAGAAAGCAGAACTGACTATCTCCCATCTTGCAGAGCTAGATCCTCAGCTGACCCTCCCCACTGGGGGTCACCACAGGAATGTCAGAATTGTCCTAACTCCCCCAACCGCTGCCTGAGTAGACCAGTGAAGCTCCAGGAATGTAGCTAAGGTCCTAATAAGGCTATCAAGAAGCAAAGGTAGGGGGATGGCTCAGACCTTGGAATGTATTGGCCACCTCCTGACCTTTGTGCCATAAAACCCTGCAGAAAAACCCTGACCAAAGTGACCACTCTCTGTAACCCACGTCACTCACCTAAGCCCACCCAAATGACTAGCCCTATATAACCTTTGTTCCCCTGGGGCTCGCTCTCTCGTCTCGCCGCTGCGTCGGTAAAGAGGCTGGGAGCCAAGCCCGGGCTTGAATAAAGACTCTTTTGTTTTTTTACATCGGAAGTGGCTCCCTGGTGGTTGAATTTGGGGACCCCGAAATCTGGGCATAACATTTGGGGGCTTGTCCGGGATCCCCAAAGCCCACGAGGGACCCTGATCCGTAGAGTCTGACTAACCGCGGTAGGTGTCTGTGTTGTTGTGTGTTCTGTTCTGTGCGAGCACATCTCTGAAATCTGTAGTGCCTGAAACGGTCTAGGTGGACGCACTGGAGGACCACGGGCAGGGGAATTTGGAGGACGCTCCAATTCTCATTCAGGAGGGATGTGGAAACCCCTCACGGGGAGATTGGATTCCCCTGGAAACTCTGGGACGAGGCGGGTCGCTCCCGCCAGTTGGCACACGGCCATCGTCCAGCTTTCGGTTTTGCTTCCGCGGGGTCGGAAGGCTGTTCTTGGGTGTCTTTGTTTTTCTGTTATCTGTGTTGTCCTGTCTATTTTTGTGGACTCACTGGATGGACGTCATGGGACAGACTCAGACCACTCCCTTAACTATTATGGTTGATCATTTTAAGGAGATTAAGGGAAGGGCTAACAACCTTAGTGCAGAGGTGCAAAAGGGCCATTGGCAAACTTTCTGTTCCAGCGAGTGGCCGGCTCTTAATGTCGGATGGCCACCAGAGGGGACTCTCGATCTCCCCACCATTCGCCGGGTCAGGGAAGTTGTTTCCCGGCTGAAGGGGGGCCACCCCGATCAACTCCCTTACATTATTACTTGGCAGGACCTCGTGGAGGACCCGCCCTCCTGGCTTAAGCCCTTTCTAGCCCCGTGCCCCCAGGATCGGGAACCCATTCTTGCCTTGCAGAAAGTGGAGAAGAAGGAGGAGAAGAAAGCCACCATGCCGTCAGCTCCGGCTCCCCTCTACCCGGTTTTGCAGGGGGGAACCGGAGAAGAATTAATTTTTCCTCCCCCGTATCAGCTCCCTAGGACACCGGAGAGATTGGATCCTTCCCCGCCGCGAGAAGCTGACGGAGTTCCGGGAGCGGCTGGGGGCGGAGTTCCGGGAGCAGCCGCGGTTCCAGTTCTGGTTCCAGTGGGAAGCCCGCCTCTTACTAGACAAAGGGCCCAGAGGGAGCTGTCTGTCACAGCCCCCGACTCCACTATTAAGACTCTGCCTTTGAGAGCTGCGGGCCCCCCAGATGCGGATGGCAATCAGGCCCATCACTATTGGCCTTTCGCCACTAGTGACCTCTACAACTGGAAGGCTCAGAATCCTAAATTCTCTGAGAAGCCAGCAGGACTCATTGATTTGTTAGATTCTGTTCTTTTCACTCATCAGCCTACATGGGACGACTGTCAGCAACTATTACAAGTCCTCTTCACCACCAAGGAGAGGGAGAGGATCCTTAGTGAGGCCCGGAAGTTAGTTCCAGGCGTGGACGGGAACCCAACCACCAACCAGGCCCAGATAGATGTTTCTTTTCCCTTAACCAGGCCTGAATGGGATTTCAACACGGCAGAAGGTAAGGAGAGGCTCCGGGTCTACTGCCAGACTCTAATGGGGGGTCTCCGAATGGCTGCTAGGAAGCCTACCAATTTGGCCAAGGTAGGGAATGTGCAGCAGGAAAGGGATGAGTCCCCAGCTGCCTTTTTAGAATGGATCATGGAGGCATACCACACCTACACCCCCATGGATCCGGAAGCTCCTGGGAGTAAAGCAGCTGTGATCATGAGTTTTGTAAACCAATCGGCTGCGGACATTAGAAAGAAGCTGCAGAGAGTAGATAGATTAGGAGAGAAAAGTCTGCAGGACTTGCTGGAAGTAGCTGAAAAGGTGTACAACAACCGAGAGCCTCCTGAAGATAGGTGGGCCCGCGCCATGGTGGCTGCCAGCAGTAAGCAAACCCGAGACCTGGCCAGGATTCTGCTGGCCACCACTGCAGACTCTCCCGGGGAACGGAACCAGCTTCTCCGGCAGCTGGCAGGCGACCAGGAAAAAGGTAAGAAGGCCGCCAAGGGAGGGAGGCAGAGACTGCAGAAGGACCAGTGTGCTTACTGCAAGGAAATAGGGCACTGGGCCCGAGAATGCCCAAGGAAGGTCGATGGGAAGGGAGGCAAGACTGACCGAGCAAAAGTCTTAGAGCTGGGAGAACTAAGTGATTAGGGGAGTCGGGGTTCGGATCCCCTCCCCGAGCCCAGGGTAACTCTTAGAGTGGAGGGGACCCCAGTCAATTTCCTCGTCGACACAGGAGCACAACATTCAGTTCTCCGCACACCTCAGGGGAAGCTAGCCAATAAAAAGTCCTGGGTATAAGAGGCAACTGGCATGAGCCAGTATTCATGGACTACCCGAAGAACGGTCGACCTAGGAACGGGCCGGGTATCCCACTCCTTCATGGTAATACCAGAATGCCCGTACCCCCTACTAGGATGGGACTTGCTAACTAAGATTGGAGCCCAGATAACTTTCAGACAAGGGGGGCCCCAGGTCACCGATGGCAAAGGCCACCCCATCCAAGTCCTGACCCTGAGACTGGATGATGAGTATCGCCTCCACCAGGAGGCACCCCCAGTAGAAAGCAACATGGACAGATGGCTGCACGAATTCCCCATAGCCTGGGCAGAAACGGGGGGAGTAGGACTAGCCGTCCACAGGGCCCCAACCCTGGTAGAGCTGAGATCAGGAGAAGGCCCAGTAAGAGTCAAGCAGTACCCTATGTCTCAGGAGGCCCGGAAAGGGATCCAGCCTCACATTCGGAGGCTGCGAAGTCTAGGGGTACTAGTCCCATGCCAATCTGCCTGGAACACCCCCCTCCTGCCAGTCAGGAAGCCTCACACAAATGACTACCGACCAGTACAGGACCTCCGGGAAGTAAATAAGAGAGTCATGGATATACACCTTACTGTTCCCAACCCATATACTCTTTTAAGCTCTTTGGCGCCCTCTAGAGTCTGGTATACCATGTTGGACTTGAAGGATGCCTTTTTCAGCCTGCCATTGGCGCCTCAAAGCCAACTCTTGTTTGCTTTCGAATGGCACAACCCGGAGGAGGGCTACAGTGGACAATTAACCTGGACGCGATTGCCCCAAGGGTTCAAGAATTCGCCCACCATCTTCGACGAGGCACTGCATGAGGATCTGGGTGAGTACAGGAGAGAGCACCCCGGTCTCACCCTCCTCCAGTATGTAGATGACATCCTGATTGCTGCCGACAATGCCAAGGACTGTGAGCAGGGGACCAGAGATCTGTTGGCCGCCCTGGGGACCTTAGGGTACCGGGCATCTGCAAAGAAAGCTCAGATATGCAGAGAGAGGGTGAGTTACCTGGGATACATCTTAGAGGGCGGACAACGGCGGTTGTCTGATGCCAGAAAAGAGACAGTCCTGAAAATCCCTACTCCCACCTCCCGGAGGGAAGTAAGGGAATTCCTAGGATCAGCTGGCTATTGCCGCCTCTGGATACCGAGTTTTGCTGAGATTGCCAAACCCCTATATGAAGCGACCAAGGAGGGGAAGGCGTTTGAATGGCCTGAGAAAGAAGAGACTGCCTTTAATCAGATAAAGAAAGCCCTTTTAGCTGCTCCAGCCTTGGGCCTGCCGGACATTACAAAGCCCTTTCGCCTCTTTGTAGATGAGCGCAAGGGAATAGCGAAAGGGGTTTTGACTCAGGCTTTAGGCCCCTGGAGCCGTCCGGTAGCGTACTTGTCTAAGAAGCTGGATCCAGTAGCCGCCGGCTGGCCACCGTGCCTGAGAATCATTGCGGCAACCGCGCTCTTAGTCAAGGACGCCGACAAATTGACTCTGGGACAGGAAATCTGGATCACAACCCCGCATGCCATTGAGGGGGTCCTAAAACAGCCTCCTGATAGATGGATGAGCAATGCACATATGACCCACTATCAGAGCTTGCTGCTCAACCCTCCTAGAGTACGGTTCCATCCCAGTGTGGCCCTCAACCCCGCTACCCTGCTGCCTGACCCTGACTTAGATGCCCCACTACATGACTGTGCGGGAATCCTAGAGCAGGTACATGGGCTTCGGAAGGACTTGACCGATCGGCCCCTTCCTGATGCAGAGGCCACCTGGTTCACGGACGGAAGCAGCTTCGTGCCGGGACGGGTGCAGGTACGCGGGAGCAGCAGTGGTCACTGAAACGGACACCGTGTGGGCAGAGGCCCTGCCCCCTGGGACGTCAGCTCAGCGAGCTGAACTCGTTGCACTCACTAGGGCACTAACACTGGGGGCTGGGAAACGGCTTAACATTTACACAGACAGCCGTTATGCATTTGCTACGGCTCATGTACATGGGGCAATCTATCAGGAGAGGGGGCTATTGACAGCAGAGGGACGGACGATAAAGAATAAGCAGGAAATTCTCGACCTGCTTGCGGCCTTGTGGCTCCCTGCTAAGCTAGCCATTATCCACTGCCAAGGGCACCAAAAGGCAGATGGCCCAGTGGCAAGAGGTAACCAAAAGGCTGATCAGGCAGCCAAAGCAGCGGCCTTCACTTCGGTCCCCACCATGGCCCTACAACTACCAGACCCCGGGGACCCAGTTTTACCAGACCAGCCTGGGTACTCCCAGGAAGAGCTACAGCGGATCATCCCTCGCCCAGGAGGTGAAGGGGTGGTGGTACACACCAGATAAGGAACTCATACTACCAGACTGGCTTGGGGTCACAGTGTTAGAACGCATGCACCGGTCCACCCACCTGGGGGCCCGGAAATTAAAGGACTTACTCCAGCATGCCAGGATCAAGATTCACCAACAAGACTCCAAAATAAACCAAATTGTAACCTCCTGTAAGACCTGCCAGCTTACAAATGCAAGAGCCGGGTCAGGTGGAGAAGGAACCAGGCTCAGGGGCACCAAACCAGGAGCACAATGGGAGGTCGACTTCACCGAAATTAAACCAGGGAAGTATGGTTATAAATATCTTTTAGCGTTCATAGACACCTTCTCCGGCTGGGTAGAGGCATACTCAACCAAGCATGAAACAGCTCAGACGGTGGCCAAGAAACTACTGGAAGACATCTTACCCAGGTATGGTTTTCCTGCTATGATAGGGTCAGACAACGGACCAGCCTTCATTTCACAGGTAACGCAGGCAATAGCCAAGGTTATAGGGGCAGATTGGAAATTACATTGTGCCTATAGGCCCCAGAGTTCAGGGCAAGTAGAAAGAATGAATAGAACTCTAAAAGAGACCCTTACCAAATTAACCATGGAGACTGGCGGGGACTGGGTGGCTCTCCTTCCGTATGCCCTTTACCGGGTGAGGAACTCCCCTTACACCCTGGGTCTTACCCCCTACGAGATCATGTTTGGCAGACCCCCTCCTATCATTCCTAACCTCAAAGCTGAACTCCTTGCTGAGTTTGAAAATCAAGAAATATCTTCTCTCTTAAGAGGACTGCAGAGAGCACACGAGGACATTTGGCCGCGCCTCCGCGCCATTTACGAGGCCGGCCCCACCCCAACGCCTCATCGGTACAAGCCAGGAGAGTGGGTGTTCGTCAAGAGGCACCGCCGGGAGACCCTCGAACCACGTTGGAAGGGCCCCTACATCATCGTGCTGACTACACCCACCGCTCTCAAGGTAGACGGCGTCACGACCTGGATCCACCACACCCACGTTCGCCCAGCCAGCCCCTCAGCAATCCAGAAGGACTTCATCGCGCAATGGAACATCGACCAAGACCAACGCAACCCGCTCAAGCTCAAGCTGCGATGTTCTCAACCTGCCTAATTCTGGTAACCCTGCTTGCGGCCACTCCCACCGCCGGGAGTCCTCACACCCCCTACAATCTTACCTGGCAAATCATAGATACCAATTCAGAGACCGTGCTTAAACAGATTTCCCAGTTGCACCCTGAAGACACTTGGTACCCGGACCTCTACATAGACCTCCTTACCCTTTTTCCCGACAATAGTCATGGCCAGCCTCTGTACATGGGACCCAAAGACCTCAGATCATTCCATTTCTATGTTTGCCCCGGGCACGCACGGGGTCGCACCCAGAACCCATGTGGAGGAGCAGAGGACTACTTCTGCGCTTCCTGGTCATGTGTCTCGACCGGGCACATCTGGTGGACTTCCCCGAGAACCGGTGACCTGATAACCGTAACTCGGGCGGAGGCGCCACCTTGTCCAGGTTATCGGGGGGACCTCTGCAACCCTGTACGGATATCCTTCACGGAACAAGGGAAAAAAGTGACAGGATGGGACACTGGCAAAATCTGGGGGGTCAGAATATATGACAAGGTACGGACAGGAGCCCGAGACAAAGGGATGCTGTTTACTCTCCGAGTACAGGCGGCGCCCCTTTCCCAGCAAGCGCGTACAGGGGTGGGACCCAACCGAATATTGGCTCTCCGACCCACCACCCCCCGAGTGTCAGTGCCTGGGAGCATCCAGACTCTGGCTTCACAGCCCTCTGCGTCCCCAGTCCCTATTAGGACATCGCCTGCATCTCCTACCCCGACTCGCGGCCTTCTGCCTGATGCGGACCCCTTGTGGAGCATGGTTGTCGGGGCATACTATGTTCTAAATGCTTCAAGGCCTGACCTGACTGAGTCCTGTTGGCTCTGTCTAGATATCCAGCTACCATACTATGAAGATATTGCCCTTAGCGGCAAGTACACCACAGCCATTAATTCCAGCTCCTGCAGATGGCAGCAGTCTGCTGCAAGACTAACCCTCCAGACAGTGACAGGGCAGGGCACTTGCATAGGCCATGTGCCCCCCGAACAGTCGCATCTCTGAAATAAGGCCCTTACTATTCCCAAAAAGACAGTATATCTACTTCCCCCTGAGAATGCATGGTGGGCCTGTTCCAGTGGCCTCACTCCTTGTGTTCACTCCTTAGTCCTTAATTCCCAAAAGGAGGGCTTCTGTGTACTTGTACAGTTAATCCCCAAGTTAATATACCACTCAGGAGAAGAAGTACTTAACAAAATAGGCGCCATTAACCCCCGAAGTAAAAGGGAGCCTATTACTGCCCTGACTATGGCAGCCATCTTGGGACTAGGACTAGCAGGAGCGGGAACTGGAATATCCTCGCTTGTCATACAAGACAAGAACTATGGAGCTCTAAGAGCAGCCATTGACTTAGACATAGAGAGAATTGAAAAATCCATCACCCATTTACAAGAATCCCTCACCTCCTTGTCTGAAGTAGTACTCCAGAACAGAAGAGGATTGGACTTACTATTCATGCAGCAAGGGGGTTTATGCGTAGCCTTAGGGGAGGAATGTTGTTTTTACGTTGACCATTCAGGAGTTGTCAAAGAATCCATGGCCCTCATAAGGGAAGGACTGCAGAAGCGAAAGCTAGAGAGAGAGCAATCTCAGTCTTGGTATGAGTCCTTGTTTAACTGGTCCCCATGGCTAACCACTCTTGTTTCTGCCCTCGTCGGACCCCTTGTAATCCTCCTACTGTTGTTGACTTTTGGCCCTTGTATTATTAACAGACTAGTCCAATTTATCAAAGAACGCATAGGGGTAGTTCAGTTAATGTTCTTACAAGCCCAATACCGGCCTCTGGCAGTAGAGGACGAGGTGAAGATGCAGTCCGTCTCATGATTGAGCCGTAGGTTCCAAGACAAGGGGGGAATGAAAGAAGAAAGCAGAACTGACTATCTCCCATCTTGCAGAGCTAGATCCTCAGCTGACCCTCCCCACTGGGGGTCACCACAGGAATGTCAGAATTGTCCTAACTCCCCCAACCGCTGCCTGAGTAGACCAGTGAAGCTCCAGGAATGTAGCTAAGGTCCTAATAAGGCTATCAAGAAGCAAAGGTAGGGGGATGGCTCAGACCTTGGAATGTATTGGCCACCTCCTGACCTTTGTGCCATAAAACCCTGCAGAAAAACCCTGACCAAAGTGACCACTCTCTGTAACCCACGTCACTCACCCAAGCCCACCCAAATGACTAGCCCTATATAACCTTTGTTCCCCTGGGGCTCGCTCTCTCGTCTCGCCGCTGCGTCGGTAAAGAGGCTGGGAGTCAAGTCCGGGCTTGAATAAAGACTCTTTTGTTTTTTTACATCGGAAGTGGCTCCCTGGTGGTTGAATTTGGGGACCCTGAAATCTGGGCATAACATTAATGTAAAAAACCATTGAAACCTGTAAAGAATTTTAGTGAGTTTATTTGAGCCAAACTGTCGACACATGCCAGGAAGCAGAACCTCAATGAATTGAGATAATGCTCCGGAGAATGGAGGGTTAATCAGTATTTATACATTGCAATCAAAGGAAAGGGATGTAGGTGAGTTACATGAAATTCATTGGTGATAGATTAGGGAGGTGGGGTAAAGCAAAGCGGGGAAACCTCTGGGATAGGGTAAAAAGTGAAATGATGGACATGTGCTTCTTTTACAGAGATGGATACAGGATACTTTAACGTAATTAACAGTTGACAATTAACTTGATAACAATAACAATGAGAGAATGTCCTGGTGCCATTTGTTGTGCCCTGAGAGGTCCGGGGTAAAAAGGAAGTTACAAATTACCTAGACATCTCACAGATATGTTATCTTAGAGGCAAAAAGGCAAATGGCTCAGAAAAGATCTAAGTTGATCTTTGTCAGGGAAAATACCAGCCTAGGACATGACTACCCACTATAAATATTTAATTTTCAAACCATCTTTTGTGGTTATTTTAGGTCTTTGAGTTTGCAAGACTGCCACGCAGGCCTCCCCTGAGCTTGTCAGGTTAGCATGTAGCTCCTTTTGTCCACATTGGTCAGAATTTGCTTTCTATTTTTTTTTTTGTTTTGTTAATCCTCACTTGAAGATATTTTTTCCATTGCTTTTTAGAGATAATGGCAGGGAGGGAGAGAGGGGGGAGAAAGAGAGAGAGAGAAACATTGATATTAAAGAGACATATCGATTGGTTGCCTTCTGCATGTGCCCCAACCAGGGCTGGGGATCTAACCTGCAACCCAGGTACCTGCCTTTGACCAGAATCAAACTCACAACCCTTTGGTGCCTGGGCCATCACTAACCACTAAGCAGCATCAGCCAGGGCCTTTCTATTTTTTTTTTAATATGTTTTTATTGATTTCAGAGAGAGGAAGAGAAAGGGAGAATAGAGAATTATTGATCGGCTGCCTCCTGCATGCCCCCTACTGGGAATCAAGCAGGAGCATGTGCACTGACCAGTAATTGAACCGTGACCTCCTGCTTGATGGGCCGATGCTCAACCACTGAGCCACACCAGCCAGACCTAACAAAATAGGTTTTAAATAAATGTATCTCCAATAGGTTCTGTCATAATTTAATTAGTTTTTGTTGCTACTACTAAGATTTTTATTATTACAAAAAGAAGTGGTTCTCAAACTTGAGTTGACATCGGTTTCACCAGGAAGGCTTGTTAAAGCAGGTCTCTGATTCAAGTCTGTGTGGGGTGTGTGTGTTGAAAATTTGTAATACATTACCAGGGGATGATGCTGCTGCTGGTAAGGGGACCACACTTTGAGAACCAACTACTAGTATGAATGCTGCTTAAACCCCATTACTCCTGTGTATGGAAATAAAGTAACCACAAAGGATGGTTTGAAATTAAAACTTTAAGTAAAAGCAGTTTATAGTAAGTAGTCATGTCCTAGGCCAGTATCTTCCTTGACAAAGGTCAATCTTTACCTTAACTAAGCCTATTGTCTTTTTGCATCTAAGATAACATCCCTGTGAAATGTCAGGATAACTTGTAACTTCCCTTTTTCTGGACCCCTCAGGGCACAACCAAATGCCCTGGGCCCTGGGACTGATGCCATAAATTCCTTCATTGTTCTTATTGACTGTTAACTATCCTATACCCACCTAAGTAAAAGAAAGTATATGTCTATTATTTTATTTTTTATCAAATCCCAGAGGTCCCTCCCTTTGCTTTCTCCCACCTCCCTAATCTCTCACCAGTGGATTTCATATAACCCATTTATGTCTCCTCCTTTAATTGTAATGTACAAAACAAGGTGAAAAACTGCCATTCTCTGGAGGATTATCCCAGTATATTGAGATTCTGCTTCCTGGCAATTGACAGTTTGGCTCAAATAAACTCACAAAAATTCTGCTCCCAGCACTGCTCACCTAAAAAGTACACCCTGGGAGCCTCAAGAAGGGATGCCAACACCCAGTCCCAAAAGAACCCCATGACTCCCCCACTCCCAGCCAAAACTGGTTCACAATAATTCTTTAATATTACCTATTACTTATCCATATTCAAATTTCCCCAGTTGTCTCAAAGAGATTTTTTTTTTTAAGAGAGAGAGAAGGGGGGGGGGGGGGGGGGAGAAACATCAATTGGCTACCTCCTGCAAACCCCCCACTGGGGATCAAGCCTGCAGTCCCGGCATGTGCCCTGACCTGGAATTGAACCAACAATCTGTCAGTGCCCCAGGACAACACCCAACCAATTGAGCTTCACTGGCACAGGCTCAAAGATATCTTTTTACAGTTAATTTGTTAGAATCAGGATCCAAACAGGTTCAATTTAAATTGGTTGATATGTCTCTCTTTTTTAAAAACATTAATGTATTTTATTTCTTTGACAGTCTTAGGTTTACAGAAAAATTGAATAGAAAGTATAGACAGTTCCCATATTATCTGTCCCACCTCCCCCTTTTACCCCCAGTTTCACCTGTTATTAACATCTTGCATTGGCACATTGGTATGATACATTTCTTATAACTGACTAGAGGCCCAATGCATGAAGATTCGTGCAAGAATGGGCTTTCCTTCCCCTGGCTGCGGGCACTGCCTTCGCTCTGGCCGGGGCAGCCTTTCTGCTCTGGCTCGGAGCTGCCTTTCTGCCTTCTCACACTGCCCAGAGGCCCAGAGTGGCCAAGGTGGTGTGGAACGCCAGCGTCCTGCCCCACCCTGGCCCCTTGGTGCCTGCATATGCAAATTAACCTGCCATATTTGGTGGGTTAATTTGCATACTCACGCCTGATTGGCTGGTGGGCATCATGAAGGTACAGTCAATTAGCATGTTACTCTTTTATTAGGTAGATGAATCAATATGGATCTGTTACAAACAACTAAAGTCCATAGCTTATATCACACTCTTTATACTGTACAGTTTTATGGGTTTTGCCAAAAGCATGATGTCATGTATTTACCATTACAGCATCATACGGAATAGTTTCTCTGTTGTAAAAAATTGCCTATGTTCCACCTGTCTAGTCCTTCCAACCTGGCAACCAAGGATCTTTTTACGGTCTTTCTAGTTTTGCCTTTTCCAGAATACCATATATTTGGAATTATATCATATGTAGCATTTCACAATGGCTACTTTCACTTAACAATAAGCATTTAAATCTTGGCTGGTGTGGTTCAGTTGGTTGAGCATCCTCCCATACCCTGAAAGTGAAATGGAATTTTTGGACTGGAATCCAGATTCTTTGTCTGCCAGAGTTGAAAATGAATCCACGGACAGAGGGTAGTATACCAAAGGTGGAGATTTATTGAAGAACAAGTAGACTCCCACATGGGGAGGGGGAAAGGGTCCCACTGGGTTCCCTTTCCCTATGGCTTATAAAGGGTGCAGGTCTTGGTGCATTGATATCCCCTCTGATTGGTCACTATTCCCTTGGACTGGTTACCACAGTAACTCCTGGGCTCAAAGGTTGACCCTCACATGGGACATGTGAGTTCCCCCCCCCCCCCCCCCCTTATTGTTTTCCTTTTCCCTTTGGGCTTTCTTCTTCTCCTTCTGGATGAAGGGCTTCCTTCTCTTTATTTTGTAAATATAGACTTTTTGCTGTTCCCAGCTCCCTTATTCTATGGAAATGCACCTGTTGCAGCTTTTCAGCTCCCATATTCTATGGATATGCACCTTCTGCTGCTCTTCTGCCCTGTCCTTCTTCCATGGTCGTCTTAATTTCTAAAATTTTCTAAACCTGTCTTATTTTACCCCTAAAATTCCTTTTTCAGTCCCCCCCTCCGATTAGGAAACCCCAACTGCCTTTGGGGACAATGGACGCTGATCTGTCTGGCTGTTTCCTGCTGGCAAAGGGGTTGTAGTTTGGGGGGCAGCAGTCAGGGTCCCATCAGAAGTGGGCTAACTAAGGGTCCACGAATGATGGATGCAGTGGCCTTCATCTGCGGTTTCATGTGGAAGACCATTTGTAGCTTTAGGGCTTCTAAATGGGAGGATATCCTATATAATAAAACCCTAATATGCAAATCGACCAAATGGCAGAACCACCAGTCGCTATGATGTGCACTGACCTCCAGGGGGCAGCCACTCAATGCAGGAGCTGCCCCCTGGTGGTCAGTGTGCTCCCACAGGGAGAGCATAGCTCAGCCAGAAGCCGGGCTCATGGCTGGTGAGCACAGCAGTGGTGGCTAGAGCCTCTCCTGCCTCAGCTGCAGGCAGGTGATAAGGAGTGAGGGGTCCCAGACTGTGAAAGGGCACAGGCCGGGCTGAGGGACCCTTCTCCCCCTATCCCCCTGCCCCCCCCCCCCGCATGAAATTTTATGCACCAGGCCTCTAGTGAAATATAACAAGCAATGGTTAAAGATGAGTAATAATAAAACAGTATAAACCAAGTTCTGAGGAAGGGAGTTAGCTAATAGTGATGGCATTATATCTTTAATTGGTGCCCATACTTCTGGGGTAAGAGGCTATGAGGCCTTTTAGCTAAGCTGTTTGCAGCAAGAAGTGTCATTCATGGCACAGATTTTGCTCTGCTCAATCAAGGGCTTTTCTGTGAATAAAAATATGTAGAACAGTGGTTCTCAACCTGTGGGTCGCAACCCACAGGTTGAGAACCACTGCTGTAGAGCCTAAGACCATCGGAAAACACAGATATTTACATTACGATTCATAGCAGTAGCAAAATTACAGTTATGAAGTAGCAACGAAAATAATTTTATGGTTGGGGGTCACCACAACATGAGAAACTGTATTAAAGGGTTGCGGCATTAGAAAGGTTGAGAACCACTGATGTAGAGGCTTGAGAAGTGGTTCTGGTTGGTGGTAGTGGTAGCATAAGTTGTCCTATAGACTAAGGTTTAGCACATTTTACTCTGAAAGAGATGTGGGAGATGTATATCTACTTGAGATTATTTGACTCTGAATTGGGATGCTTATAACATAGTTAGTAGTTAGGGATTTGGGGAGCCAGTATGGCTTGAGAAATTCACTGTACCAGGGTTACAGAGAGAGGCTATAAGTAGTAGTATCTTGTGGTGTTTCTGGGTCCCTGTAAGGACAGAGAAGGTCTCCTCCAGGTACCAGCCTAGGTTTAGATGACTTATAAAAAGACAGAATAAGAATTGTTAAAAAGATGAAAATACTGATTATTTAGAAATACTAGAGAATGTTACTTATTTGGTACTTATTGACTCTTCAGGATCCCTTTGAAAGAGAAGTTTCAGGTCCTCTAGAGCAGTGGTCGGCAAACTGCGGCTCATGAGCCACATGTGGCTCGCGAGCAGTGGTTTGCTGCTCTGTTGACTAATGAGTTTGCTGACCAGTGCTCTAGAGGTTCACATGAATAGGAATTCAGTGATTCAGTTGAGTGTAATGCAGCTTCATCCTCCTCCTGGGCTGGTGTCCAAAGCTTTACTCGAGACGGATGTAGCCAGGAGTTGATGCTGCCGACCTGTTGGGAAACTTAAAGCCAGTGCCTATAAAAGGGCCTTTGGGCTGTTTAAAGTCCTGCCTAAATAAATGAGGGCTATTCCCCAAAATCCTGGGGCAGTACTGACCATATTAGCTGACTGCTTTAATTACTGGGATCTTTTAAAGGCAAACAGGGACTATGAGGACAGTGGTCAGCAAACTGCGGCTTGCGAGCCGCGGTTTGCCACTCTGTTGACTAATGAGTTTGCCCACCACTGACCTAGACTCTCTATTCCAATAATTACAGGCTGTTGTTGTTCCTTGTGATTAAATCCTTATCCCAGTTGTTGGCAAACTCATTAGTCAACTGAGTGGCAAACCACAGGTGGCTCACAAGCCGCAGTTTGCCGACCACTGAGTTAGGATGTAGGGGTATACAGAAGAAGGCATCCTTGAGATCTAGTAAACAACTTTGTGTCCTCTGGAGTTTGGGCAAGTAAAGCATAAGGGTTGGGGACAATTGGCTGGATAGGAATCACTGTCTTATTTACTTGTTATAAGAACTAGTCCTCCCCCTTTATTAGGCTCTTGTATCCCTAAGATGGGGTTATTGTAAGGACTATGAAAAGGTTTCAATAAACCTTGGGCTTTTAAAACAGATGACTTATTAGAATATTGAGTCCTTCTAGAGCCTCAGGGTTGAGAGGACATTGTTTCTGATGTGAATATGAGGCTTTCTGCAGGAAGTCATGGGAAAGGAACAACTTACCCCTGCTATGCCCTAAAGGCTGAGAAAAAGATCTTTCTTGGCTTATCAGACATGCCTGTAATGACTACAGCCTCTGAGGATTTACCAGGATTTGGGAGGAGTACAGAGAAGGTGGCTTCAGCATCGGGGAGGAAATTAATTTCCTTGCCTTCCACTGTCAGGCTTACCTGTGTCTCTGGGATGGAGATGGCAGTCCTCTGAGGAGCCAGGATGAGAGACCCCAGACCCCATCAGTCCTACTGGGCCAGCTGGGTCACCAGGCCCACCACAAGGGACCTCAGTCTCTGGGGATAGTCGACTTCCAGTGGTTTCATTGGCAGACAGGACAGGGCTTTGGGGGTCTAATATGCCTCTTAGGGCAATTCTGGTGCACAAGTCCAACCTGTCTACAGTTGTAGCAGGTGACTGGGAGTGACCGTTCGCCTCTGGGTTCTGACTGGGGGCTTCTGCTTTCCCAAAGCATGGCTACTATGATCTTCTCTATTTCTGTAGCCTTAGCCTGGTCTCTCGTTTTTCCTCTTTTCCTCCTCCTGGTCTCTATTATAGAACACAGAGGTGGCAATCTTCAGGAGATTCTCTAAAGTATTCTTGGGACGAATAGCCAATTTCTGTAATTTTCTCCTGATGTCTGGGACAGCCTGAGTGATAAATTTGTTCTTTGAAATTAGTTGTCCCAATTCTGAATCTGGGGTAATGTTCCTATACTTAGCCAATGCCTCCTTGATTAATGGTGGTTAATTTAGAGTAGTTGACAGGCTTTATTTTACTATGTCTGAGGCCTTTTATTCATTTTCTACCTCTCAGTTTCAGGATTCCATTTAGGGTCCATGGGGGAACTGCCTCTTGTCCTGTTAAGAAATCCCTGTTTCTTTCCTCAGAGTCCTCTATTCCCCCAGCATAAGTAAGAAAATGGTCATTCCCAAATTCTCTTGCTTTTTCTAATATATTTTGCTTTCAGTGGCTGAGAGGGTCAGGTTTAATATGAGCATGATGTCTCCATATGAGAGATAAAATACTTGAGTGAGGTTTTGGAAGACCTCAATATATTTGTCAGGTCTTCTGAGAACTTTCCTAGATCGCTTTTCATTTGTCTCATGTCCCAGGGTAAGAAGGGGATCTGGGCTAAAGTATGGCCAGATTCTTCATCTGTCTTGGGGCAAGCTAAGGTTGGCTCAGCACTGGGTGGGGCCACTTTCCCTTCTCCCTCGATGGACTTTGGGTTGTTATTGACAGGAGTGAGGATTTACTTTACATTTTTATATAAATCTGACTTGTCCCTTAGGGTAAAGAAAGTTTGAACATATGGGACTTCTGACCATTTCCTATTTTTCCTACAAAAAAGATCTAACTTGTAGGATGGCGTTATACTTGAGGCTTCCCTCTGAGGGCCATCTTTCCCCATTTGCTAGTTGGTATTGAGGCCAAACCTGAGTGCAGAAAAAAATCAGGCACTTTCTTTTTAAGTTTTGTGGGTCAAACTTATCCCAATTCTTGAGGATACGTCCTAATGGACTGTCTCTTTGTAGTGTAGAGAACACGCTTCCTATCTGAAAGAAAGAAGAAAAAGAAAAAGAAGTGCACAAGGATGTTTCCTGTGTCCATTGTGCTTACAAAGACGTCCTTGCCAGTGAGGCGTCCCCCACCTGGACAAGGCTAAAGGGAGTCCCCACTCTCAAACTAAGAGTGAGGGGTTCCTTGCCCACATATGGCCGCAAACAAGGTTGCCAGGTGGACTAGCTGTACTGACCACCGCGGTGATGACTTGAGCTCATGCAGAGGCCATCTGCTTGCCTCCCTATCTCGTCTTGCTCTCAGGTCCCTTGTCTGTGATTTAAAAGGGCCTGAGTGGCTGTAATGTTTTGAAGTACCCACTGAACTGGATGGGTTGGAGTGCCTGCTGAACTGAATTTCCGAGGGGTCTACTCTAGGATGAGGATCTAAGAGTTTACACAGTACCCTGAACCCTGGTTTGGCCAATATCCAGGGATTCAAGGAAAAGTATAAACAGCTTCAGTCCCCACCCCTTGTATGCCCTCGTCATTAAAGGATTCATCCTCTGACTGATTTTATATTTTAAACTCCTTGCTCA
This sequence comes from Corynorhinus townsendii, assembly GCA_026230045.1. NCBI lineage: Eukaryota > Metazoa > Chordata > Mammalia > Chiroptera > Vespertilionidae > Corynorhinus > Corynorhinus townsendii. The sequence goes on along the minus strand of JAPDVU010000004.1, from coordinate 65,906,742 downwards.
CTGGCTTAACATTTAGTTTTTACTGACCCTTAATTTCTGCTGTTTTATTTTCAAACCTTAAAAATGTCACCTTCCTTTAAACTGGGCAACCAACTTGGCTGCTACCCTGCTGGGAGAGGGATATGCTAGTTGACTTTACAGGGATCTAAAAAGGCACACCTTTTTAGTTTTTATTAATGGTGAATATTGGTGGGAGAGATTTTTAAACTTTCTTTTTAAAGCATATTTTATTCTAAAGGTATGCTAGGAAAGGGGTACCACCTTCTATATATTGTCAGAGGCTAAAATCAACAGTAATTAGCATATTATGCAAAAAGACCAACTGGAAGGCCAATGGACTTTGATATTCGGAAGGGCTGAAAATCAGCATAATATTGCCCTGCTATTGGCCAAATGGCTCAAGGCAATCCCCTAACCTGAAAATCCTTTTACTGTTTACCAAACTTTACCTTTGATATGCCTGTATGCATTCCTAAAGGGTAAATGTGTATTCAAGTGAATAAAAGCAGATGGGACCCAGAGGTCAGAGAGCTTCTCCACTAGAGGAAAGTTTTTGCCTGGACCCCCATGCCTTCTAAATTCATATTTCTTGTCTAGTATTTTCATTTGTGCGCAGCCCCTTCTTCAGATCCTGAACCCTAGCCGTAAATGGATGCTGGATGCGGCAATATATATTTTAGTTATTGTCTCTAATTAATAATTTCCTGCAGTTTTTTAAACACCTTGTAGTTCAAACATATGACCTGCTTAGAAGCCTGTAATTTAGAGTAAGTCAGAGTCCTTTCTATGGTTTTTTCTAAAGACTTAAATGCACCAAAGTAAGGCAATGGCTGTCCAATGACAAATTTCAATAGTGGCATGGTTATACATTTATTTAAAATGCAATTGATAGGAGAAACCAATATGGCGGCATAGGTAAACACCTAAACTGCTGCCTTGCACAACAATTTTAAAACTACAACTAAAAGACAAAACGGACATCATCCAGAACCACAAGAAGGCTGGCAGAGTGGAATTTCTACAATTTAGAAGGAAAGAGAAAAGCACACTGAGACTCAGAGGAGCTGTAGGAGGCAGAGGTACTGAGACGCGTGTGCGCAGAGTGGGCGGGCAACTGAGTATACGGCTGGCTTTCTCAAGTGGGAGGGAGACAAAAGCTCCCGACTGCACTGAACTTCAGTTCTAGGCGAGACTCTGGGGACCCAGACTCATTCGGGGAGAAACTGGACTGTCTGGCAGCGCATGGAACTCTAGGGTGGCTTTCTCTCAGAGGTTCTTGCAGCGATTACCACGGGACACTGAGACACAGGGGCCTGTTAGGGCAGGGCTGACAGGAAATCAATGCTGTCTGCTCTGCCCTGAGACTCCGCCCTATACAAGCTGAGCACAGAGGCTTTTGCAAGTCCTGTCTCATAAGGGTGTCTCTAGCACAAAAGCTCTCCCAGTGTAGATGCAGCTGATCCTCACAGCCAATTGGCCTGGAGGTCAATTCCTCCCAGTGATACCAACAGCAATCAAATCTTAACTACAACAAGACTGTGCACACAGCCCACAAAGGGGTGCACCAAGAGTGTCCACCTCAGGTAACTGGGGAGGCTGAGCCACTGGGCCCTATAGGACACCTAGCACACAAAGCCACTCTATCAACACAGGGAAGCAGCCAAAATGCAGAGACAAAGAAAAAGACCACAAATGAAAGAAATGGAGGAAAGCAAATGACTGGATATAGAGTTCAAAACCACGGTTATAAGGTTTTTCAAGAATTTTCTAGAAAAGGCCGATAAATTTAGCGAGACCTTGAGGATATGAAAAAGGACCAACTAGAAAGCATACACTGACTGAAATAAAAAATATTATACAGAGATCTAACAGCAGACTAGAAGATCACAAGAATCAAGTCAAAGATTTGAAATACAAAGAAGCAAAAAACACTCAACCAGAAAAGCAAAAAGAATCCAAAAATATGAAGATAGTGTAAGGAGCCTCTGGGACAATTTCAAGCGTACCAACATCAGAATTATGGGGGTGCCAGAAGAAGAGAGAGAGCAAGATACTAAAAACTTATTTGAAGAAATAGTGACTGAAAACTTCCCCCACCTGGTGAAAGAAAGAGACTTATAAGTCCAGGAAGCGCAGAGAACCCCAAACAAAAGGAATCCAAAAAGGACCACACCAAGACACATCATAATTAAAATGCCAAGAGCAAAAGACAAAGAATATGAAAAGCAGCAAGAGAAAAACAGTTAGTTACGTACAAGGGAGCACCCATACGATTGTCAGCTGATTTCTCAACAGAAACTATGCAAGCCAGAAGGGAGTGGCAAGAAATATTCGAAGTGATGAATAGCAAGAATCTACAACCAAGATTACTCTACCCAGCAAAGCTATCATTCAGAATTGAAGGACAGATAAAGAGCTTCACAGATAAGAAAAAGCTAAGAGTTCATCACCACCAAACCAGAATTATATGAAATGCTGAAAGGTATTCTTTAAGAAGAGGAAGAAGAAGAAAAAGGTAAAGATAAAAATTATGAACAACAAATACATATCTATCAACAAGTGAATCTAAAAATCAAGTGAATAAAAAATCAGATGAACAGAATAAACTGGTGAATATAATAGACTCAGGGGCATAGAAAGGGAGTGGACTCACAAATCTCAGGAGGAAAGGGATGTGGGGGGTGTGGGAAGAGATTGGACAAAAATTGTACACCTGAGGGGGGGGGGGTAAGAGTGGAGGGTGGGGTGGGAACAGGGTGGAGAGGAGCTATGAGGGAAAAAAGAGGAACAATTGTAATAATCTGAACAATAAAGATTTATTAAAATAAAAAAATGCAATTGATAAAACCTTTGCTTTATAATATTCTGAGACAACAACTTTCTAGTACAACAATTTGTGTATATAACATGTGGCCCATGGCTTATTGCAGACAGTGCGTTAAAGCATTAAAAACAATTTATAAATCCTAATAAAAGAAATGTAAAACCTCCAGAATGTCACTGGCAGACACAGAGAATTATCATGCTTGCCCAGACTGAAAGTTTCCTATTTGAACTTGGCTTTGAATCTGTGTAAGTTAATTTTGCTTCTGAAGCAGACTGAAATTTCTATAACATTCAAAGTATGTGTATTTCAAACAGAATGTTGCTATTAATTTTTGTTTGGCAGAGTTTTCTCATGCAATCTGAAGTATATTGGATAGGTCTAATTTAGTTCAAAAACATTTATTTTTAGGGAGAGAGAATAAATCTTTGTGTCACCTCATGGTCCTCTGGGTGTCTGTCACAAAGCTATTTTTCAATTAAATTCTTGAAATATCACATTCAGAAAAGCTGTCCAACATACCCAATTTTAAGTTTATTAAAACTTAAACCGGTTTTAATATTAAATATTTGGTCTTAACTACAGAATTAATTATTTTCAATTTGGCCATTAAATTTTTATATCTTAGTAATATCACAGATACAATACACTTTGAATGTTACAGAGAAAACGCAGGGAAGACAAGCCCCGTCTGCCCATACCCTTGCTGCTGTGCCCCCATGGGCACAGAAGTCATTGCCCCTTTGCCAGCCTCAGTTCCACTTCAGCCATCCTGCTCGGGTTTTTGATGTCAGAGGCAGGCGAGGACTACCTGGTCCCTGGTCCCTATTAATACCCAAGCTGCCTACCGTATGTTTAATGGATGCGATGCCGGACAGGGCTTTGCAAATTTCCCCGCTCTGCTTCTTTTCTAAGCACCTGCACAGGTTCGGCCAGTGCTGCCTCTTATTCGGCTGCTTTTGGAACCAAAAGTCACTTGTCTGAGTAAAACTGCTCTTTTTTTCCCCTTCCCCTTCCCCCTCCCGCTTCGCCCCAGGTGGGGAAGACAATGGTTTATCAAGCATAGGCAGGTTACAACTTTAGCTAGTGATCTTTGTTTAAACTTCCCTGGGCATATATATATGTAACCTTCACAAATTTTACACTTTCAAATTAGCCTTAGAATCTTAAAATCTTAACCCAACACAGTAAAATAACCTTTGGTTCTGAGTGGCACAAACCCTACACAGAGCAGAGACAGAGGGCTTTCTATGTTAATAAAAACAGTGAAGAGCAAAATAAGCTAGCAAAGCAATCAGTAACCAAGATACATTGCAGACAAAAAGACTCTCAAGATTCAAACCCTGCCACATGTTCACCCTGTCCACAGCAGCTGGGCCCCTGCAAAGTGGGATGTTCCCTATCTTTAAACAGATTGACTCAAACATCAACAGGAAAACACCAATAGAAACACTCTTATACATGATATTTACAAGTGTGCACAATCCACAGACACTCCAGAAAGCACTCCATTAAAAAAGCAATGTCTCTTGTCCCACGTTTGGGGGACTGACCCTCCCCAGAACCTCAGCATTCTTTCAATGGCCTATTTTGGCCATGTGGCTTGCCTTGCGTATATTCCCCTTGCGTCATTTTCACAGTTTTCTAAAGAAAAACCATCTGGGAACTATTCTATAGCATCCATGAAGAGATGGGGCTCAGGCCAAGAGGCCCCCCAAAATCAGGTCGGGCACCTCCCTTTGAACTAGACTTTCCCTCTACATGATTACAGAAGTCCCAGAAGTGTCCCTAAATTGTGAGAAATGTCTTATCTATCCAAATTTCAAATGACAGACTGGGAAATAAAAACATGGTGAAAATGAGGCTTTTAAGAACACTCCCAAGAGTATGTGACCATTTTACAGAATCACATTAAAGACTAGAGGCGAGTTACCTAGTAATTAATGGGATAACTTAACAGCTGTCTGGCTGTAATGCTGAATTCTCTGAAAGGGTAAAACCTCTACAGGGGTGGTGGCGAAGGACGGTGATTAACTCCTCTTATGCCTGATGGGAAGATTAGGCCATGCTCATATGCCAGAAGTGGAAAACGGTTAGCTGGCCCTCCCTTTCTTAACTCTTGCCTAGAAGTTTCTCCTTAGGACCCTTACTATAAAGGCCTGCACAAATGGAGACTGAGGAGTTAAACTTATTGGGACCTGGAACGCGGAGGCAGTGGTCTTGGCTGGAAACTATTTGACCTGACTGGGATAGAAAGCAGAAGAAAAGGCAGATGATTCTCCAATTAAAACCTGCTTGGGATCTGGGCCAGGGGAGTGAACATATGTAGTGGGTCAGAAATGTGCTGATTTTTTTTTTTTTACCCGTGTCTCAGTTTCTCTCTCAGCTGTCTAAGACATCCGCGAGGACCTGGAATGCTGGGTGACCAACCTTATTTGCATCCCCTGGACAGGTCAGAATTTAATTACATGTGTTGTTTCTGCGAGGTCTTTTAGAGTTCAACAACCCAGACACCCCTGCGAGGTCCTGTACTCACGTAAGGACATTTGATATTCTCGAACCAGGGGGAAGAATTTGCCTCTTTCATCTTCTGAGCTGGGCAGGGACCCAAGCACTCATTTAGTTGATGGCCAGGCTTTGACTTGCTATTGGCGGAAGCCTGATGCTCTAACCTGACCCAGCACCAGTTTATCTTTCCATGTGAGACTTTTTTTTTTGTAGTGGCAGTCACCCTAGTGGCCTTTACTTGACTGACCCATGCCTGCTTTGGTTTTGGCCCTGGAGAACACATCCAGAAAGGAGCAGTGAAAGAGAGAGATATCTGCTTTTTAGATGGCAGCCAAGTTTAAATGACTGGTGGGCGGCCGTCAGCCTCCAAAATCATACAAGAGACAGAAAAGGGACAGAGGGACAGACTCCGTGGCTACTCACCGTTTGATGTAAAGAGGGTTGACTGACTTATGGAGAAATTCCTGGCCAATGCACCAATTTGAAACGAAATTTTTGAAATGGAATCCGGATTCTTTAACCGCTGGAATCAAAGAATGAATCCAAGGACAGAGGGTAGTATAGCAAAGGTGGAGATTTATTGAAGAACAAGTACAGACTCCCACGTGGGGAGGGGGAAAGGGTCCCACTGGGTTCTCTTTCTCTATGGCTTATAAAGGCTGCAGATCCCTGATGCCTTGATATCCCCTCTGATTGGTCACTATTCCCTTGGACTGGTTACTATAGTAACTCCTGAGCTCAAAGGTTAAACCTCACATGGGACACATGAGGTTCTCCCCTCCCCCCCCAACTTTCCTTATTGTTTTCCTATTCCCTTTGGGCTTTCCTCTCCTTCTGGATGAAGGGCTTCCTTCTCTTTATTTTATAAATATAGACCTTTTGCTGTTCCCAGCTCCCTCATTCTATGGAAATGCATCTGTTGCAGCTTTTCAGCTCCCCTATTCTATGGAAATGTACCTTCTGCCCTGTGCTTCTTCCATGGTCCTCTTAATTTCTAAAATTTCCTAAACCTGTCTTATTTTACCTCTAAAATTCCTGTTTCAAAAGGTTGCCAGTTCAATTCCCAGTCAGGGCACCTACCAGGGTTTGATTCCCGGGAGGCAACTGATTAATGTCTCTCTCTCTCTCTCTCTTTCTCTCTCTCCCCTCCCTTTGTCTCTTTCTAAAATCAATAAAACTTTTTTTTAAAAAGAGCATTTAAATTTCCTTTGTGTCTTTTTGTGGCTTGATAACTCATTTCTTTTTATGGTTGAATATTATTCCAATGCATGAGTGTACTATAATTTATTTATACATTTACCTACTGAAGGACATCTTGGTTGCTTCCAAATTTGGCAATTAGGAATAAAGCTGTTAGGAACATTTGTGCACAGGTCTTTGTGTGGACACAAGTTTTCAACTCATTTGGGTAAATACCTGGGAGCTCACCAGCATTTGGGGTGTTTTAGAGTTTAGTCATTCTAATAGGGGGAAAGAACAGGCATGGGCATGCTCCCAGGAGGGAGAGCACGCTGAATCCTCTGTCCTAGGGGTTTTAGGGTGGAGATTTTAGGGAGGTTCCAGCTGAAGATTTCAGTAGAATATCCACCAGCTTTCTAGGTTTGTCCTTTTAGGGTCTCCACTGATTTATTGGTCAGTGCCAGGGCAGGCATCATTATTCAATGCAGCTGGTCCTGAGGTCAGTCATGGTTTTACTTGTCTGGTTTTGCTGCTTTTCTGGCCTGGAGTTGAAATACAACTGAGGCCTAGATGTTATCGCTAGGGATGAAAAGTCATGGGGTCTGAACCGTATGACTAGCGACGTGCTATGGGAGGAAAGGTTACCCTGGGGATGAGATCCCACTCTGTTGACCTTCGGTACCTGGCCCATTGCCCTTGCTCTGCTCATGCCTGTCTAACTGCCTACCACGATACCATCTAGGTTTGTGTAAGTACACTCTATGATGTTCACACAAGGCTGAAATCCCCTTACCAGGCATTTCTCAGAATGTTCCTTAAGTGGCACTTGACTGTGTATAGATCCTGTGGAGACTCCAAGTAACATATTGGATCAATTGCTGTGACCACTAGGTGGCAGGCTGTTTTTAATAATAATAATAAAAAAAACCCCTTCATTGTTGAAAGTATTAGATATGTCCCCTTTTCCCCCTCATTGACCCTTTCTAGCTTCCCCACTCTACCCCCCACCCCAGGCCTTCATCACCCTATTGTTTATGCCAGGAATTATTCTTTGAAATTAAAATTTAAATTATTTATTGTTGAAAGTATTACATATGTCTCCTTTCCTCTCCCCACCCACTCCTGCCCCCTATGCTAGGAATTCTTGATAAAGATGGTCATCAGATAAAATTTTGATTGCCCCTAATCCATGGGTCATACCTAGGTAATTTTAAAAAATAAAAGGGGGGAAAACCCCCCAGTCCTCGCTGGTTTGGGTCAGTGAATAGAGCATTGGCCTATGGACTGAAGGGTCCTAGGTTTGATTTCGGCTGAGGGCACATGCCTGGGTTGCAGGCTCGATTCCTAGGGGGCATGCAGGAGGCAGCCGATTAATGATTCTCTCTCATCATTGATGTTTCTATCCCTCTATCCCTCTCCCTTCCTCTCTAAAATCAATAAAAAAATTTTTTTAAAAAAGAAAAAGGCAGTATGCAACAATAAATTATTTTAGTAATTAAAAGATGCATCTGAAATGAAGTCCTCATTAATATCTGATTTCTTAACATGTCTAAAATGAAAAAAATCATCTCTCTTATTGAGAAGTCACACAGAAGACTAGTTTGGTAGTTGGTGGTGGGGTGACAGGCTCTCTGGAAGCCAAAGTGTATATTTGGTGCCTGTGAAAGCAAGGAGCTGAGAAAAGCAACTGTGTGGCTGGGATGAGCTTACCCTGGGAGGGGAGCAGAAGCCAAAATGAGCTAAATGTGAATGAATGAACACAGGCTCACGGTGAATCTTGAGGTGGGACTGTATGGAAAAGTACATGAAACCAGGTTGGATAAGATATCAGAAGTAAGTCTCAGGTCTGGAGGTAGGTGACCAAAGAGAGTAAAACTGGGGACTACAAATCCAGGGATTTGGGTGTGTTCATGATTCATTTCTATTTTGTTTGTTTCAAGTCATTTTTATTTTTATACATTGACTATTTGACTTATATTCGAAACATATTGTACAGATACGAGAGGCCCAGTGCATGAAATCCGTGCATGGGTAGGGTCCTTAGTGGCTGCCCGCTGCTGGCCAGAGCCTTTCTTCATTCCGTGCTGCCTCCTGGTGGTTAGCACACGTCATAGTGAGCAATGGAACTCTTGGTTGGTTGAACTCCTGAGGGGACACTTTGCATATTAGGCTTTTATATGTATGGATAATATATAAAAACAATATATACAGACTTATTTAATTATATGTATACTAGAGGCCCGATGCACAAAATTCATGCAAGGGCTTTGGCCCCAGCCTCTGCCTGGCAGTCAGGGCCTCTGCTGCCTCTGCCACGGCCCTTGCCTGCTGCAGCTTTGTCCGGAAGGAATGATGTCTGAAAGGACGTCTGGTCTAATTAGCATAATTATGCTTTTATTATTATAGATTGTTTTTATTTCTTTTCCCTTACACAATTTCTATTTGCAAAAATCTGTAACTTGATAAAAGTTCAACAAGCAAACCCCTTTTACTACCTTAGAGGTAAATATACTCTTATAGCAGCCCCTGAAGCTTGACTGGATATTACTTATGACTAAAATATGACAGTGGGAGAGTATGCTGTACTAAAAAAAAATAAAAATGAAGAATGGTGGGAAAATTGCTTTTTATGCCCAGAAGTCTTAACCTTGGTGGAAGTCACTGACCTCAGGGATGTGTTGTATTTTGAGGGGGCAGACATCCTTGAAAGATCAGCTTTTGTGTTCTGAACAGGCAGTGAGAGGGAAGTGACAGAGGACAGCTTTGAGGAATAGTAATTTGCTAGGCTTCCCCCAGGGGAGAGTCGCAGGTTAGGAGGACTTGAGAGTATGGCACTGACTCAAGCAGGTGGATCAGTGGGGAAGGGCGACACCCAAAGCATTCCAGGGCTGCTCCAGCTGCTTACATGTGCACTCAGGGACCCGGGTGCTCTCAAACTTTCTTTCTATTCTGCCTCCTCCAGTGGCTTTCATCCTCTGAGTTGCAAGGTCTGATGCCTGTGTTGGGCAGAATGGAAGCAGAAGAGGCAAGAACCCTCTCTCTTGAGGTGTTGCTTTTTCACTTAAGAAGAGATGCTTTCCCTGTAGTCTCATTGTGCAGAATTATGTCACATTGCCACGGCTTAATGGAATGAGCCTGCAAAGGCATATTTTAGCTTTCTAGCCTCTCTGACAAAGGAATATTTGTAAATATATTACCCAAAGCAGAAGGCAGTCGATAGCTTTTTGGTAGCCAACCTACAGCGTTCATTTCTAAGGCAAGTAGGTGGCTCCACAGGTGACCACAAACCAAAAGTGAACACTGAAAGTATAAAGCAAAGGGAAGCCAAGAAGTTAAAATGTGGGCAACAGAGCAAAGCTAAAGAGTTAGGTCCATGTGACAATTAACTTTTGGTATCTACATAACATTGGCCAGGTTTTGAAATCTTGACACAGTCTGGGCTCTGCCTCCTTTAAAAAGCACACATTTAAAATGAAAATTTAGTGTTTAAAAAATTCCATATAAACATGGTTTAAAAACTCAACTAATTCTACAAGACTTAGTAGAAAACCAAAAGGAAAACCAGCAGTTCCCTTAACCTTCAATTATCTGTTTCCTTTTAAACTGAGAATTTTCTTCTTTGGCATTTCTGGTTCAAGATTTATTTTTTTCCATCAGCTCTCCATCTCTTCATTGAGATTTCAACTAGTTATCTTACTTAGGCTGTGGTGATTTGGGACAAAATTTTTGGTCATAATTTTCATTTCTGTGATAACATTTTTATGGTGAGTACCATGGCTATTAGCCATTTTTCTGTTTTAGTTTTTTTTTTTTTCTTTTAAACGGAATTTGCTTGTATCTTTGTATAAATCTTATTTTGGTACAAAAATATTTTTATTATGGAGCATTTTAAATGTACACAGAAGTAGAGAGAAAAGAACAATAAATTTCCATATACCCCCATCACTCAGCTTCAACAATTATCAACTCCCGGCCATATTGTTCCATCTCTGCCCCACCTCCTGTGCCCTCCTGTTATTATTACTATTGTTATTGTTTTAATAGTAAAAGATACATAACATAAAGTTTACTATTTTAACCATTTCTTAAATGTTTTGTTAATCCTCACACAAGGATATTTTTCCCATTGATTTTTAGTGAGAGTGGAAGGGAAGGGGAGAGACAGAGAAAGAAACATCGATGTGAGAGAGACACATTGATCTCTGGCCCTGACTGGGCAAACCTGCAACTGAGGTACGTGCCTTTGACTGGGATCGAACCTAAGACCCTTCCATCTGCAGGCCGATGCTCTATCCACTGAGCCAAACCAGCTAGGGCTATTTTTACCATTTTTAAGTGTACAATTCTGTGGAATTAAACATATTCTCATTCTTGTAAAATCATCACCATCATCCATCTCAAGAACTTTTTAATCTTCCCAAACTGAAATTCCCTACCCATTAAACAATAACTCTATTCAAGCTTCCCCCCAGCCCCTGGGAACCACTAGTAAAATGTATTTTCTACCTTTATGATTTTGACTACTCTTCACCTCATGTAAATGGAATCAGACAATATTTGTCCTTTTGTGACTTGCTTATATTACTTAGCATAATGTCTTCAAGGTTCAAACATGTTGCAGCATGTATAAAAATTTCTTTCCTTTTTAAGGCTGATTAATATCCCATTGTATGTACAGTATATGCCACACTTTGTTTATCCATTCATTTGTCAAGAGACACTTAGGTTACTTTCACCTTTTGGATTGTGAATAATGTTTTTATGAACATAAGTGTATAAATATCTGTTTGAGTCTCTGCTTTTAATTCTTTTGGGTATATACCAAGAAGTTGAATTGCTGATCATATGGTAGTTCTGTGTTTAATTTTTTGAGGAAATGCCATAGTGTTTTCCATAGTGGCTGCACCATTTAACATTCCTATCAGCATGCACAAGAGTTTCATTTTTTCCACATCCTCTCCAACATTTATTTTGCTTTTTTTTTCTTAAAAAAATAGCCATTCTAATGGGTCTAAATTGGTTCCTGTATTATTATTATAGTTTAAATAAGGATCTTAAATTTTTTTATTGATTGATTTTAGAGAGAAAGAGGAAGGGAGGGAGAGAGAAAAACATCAATTTATTGTTCCATTAATTATGTCATTCATTGATTGAGTCCTGTATACTAGTATATGCCTTGACCAGGGGTTGAATCAGAGACTTTGGTGTATTGGGTTAATGCTCTAACCAACTGAGTTACTCAGCCAAGGCCAGTTCCTGTATTATTAAAAAAAATATTTTTCTTGATTTTTAGAGGGAGAGGAAAGGAGAGGATGAGAAAGAAACATCAATGATCTGTGGCCTCCTGCATGCTCCCTACTGGGGAGCAAGCCTGAAACCTGGGCGTGTGCCTTGACTGGGAATTGATCCTGGGATCTCTTGGTGCATGGAGCGAAGCTCACCAACTGAGGCACAAGGATCAGGTCCCTGTATTATTTTTGAAGCAAATTTCAGACATTGTAACATTTTACCCACAAATATTTCAGTATGTATTACTAAAAGATAAAGACCCTTTAAAAATATAACTCCAACCTAAACAACTAAAAAATTGTTTATATCAAATATCCAGTCAGTATTCACAATTTCAACTATTTCAGAAATGTAATAATTCTTTTTAAGTATTCTGTTTGAAACTGCAGCCACGTAATATTTACACATTATTATTACTTGTTGTCATTTATATCTCTTTAAATCTATAATTTCTTTCAATTTTCTTTACTTTACCTTGCAATTAATTTGTTGAAGAAATTGTATTGCTTAAGAAAGTATCCTGCAGTCTTGATTTTGGTAACATCTCTGCGTGGTATTTATGTTCCACTATATTTCTTTGCAAGTTAGTAGTTGAATCTAGAGACTTGATCAGATTCAGGTTTAATTTTTTGACAAGACCACTTAGGTGGTGCTGTGTTCTTCTATCAGGAGACTTATAGCATCTGGATGTCTCCTCTTGTGATAGAAGAGGTCATTTATGTTCATTGTTTAGATCCATGTGATTCAATATGGTAACTAAGAGTCACAGGTTGCTAGATAAATTAAGTAAATAAAATAATGATTATAATGACTGCTAGTATCACAAAAAGAGACATCCAGATACTATCCTGGTAAGTCTCCTGATAGAATAAAGCACCACCTACGTGGTCTTTTCAAATTAAATAAAATTAAAAATTCAGTTGCTCAGTTGCACTAGCCACATGTCAAATGCCCAATAACTTTATGTTGCTCATGGCTCCTGTATTACGGCAGATATAGAACATTTCCATCAGCGCAGAAAGTTCTATTGGACCATGCTGGTCTAGATCTATTACTAGTAATTCATTAAAGGTTCAGATGTGGTGCTATTCTAGTTCTAACATTGATTTTACATTTACTAGCTGGAAAACTTCTATGAAGGGAAATTTCCCCATATCCACTATTTGATCACCAGTGATACAGTTCATGTTGGAAAGTCAGGATGGAGCTTAATTCTTTCCTTTAACGAGATTGATTCTATAAGTTATAAACTGATAAACCATGCTAACACCAATCTATATTATAAAAACCCAGTGGCCCTAACGCCATAATGACCAAAGACCGGTCACCAGGAGGCTGTATGCGCAGCAAGGTGCACGCAGGTGTGCGGGGACTTGACTCTGGGTCCTGTGGTGTGCTGGGACTCAGGGGAGTCCCGCAGCACTGGCCGGACTTGGGGGTCTCGGTCTCGCGCCATTTCGCACACTGGGTCACTAGTATAATTATATAATTATTGTTCACCACTGCAGAGCCAACTAATGAATTATGGTTACACTCCACCCCCCACCCCCCAGTTTCTAAATTTCCTTCCCTTTCATTGCACTATTTTACATTATTATAGTCTCATTCTCCCCCTCCCCCCCCCCCCCCATTCTAGATCACATTCATTCTATTATGATTCTTTTTACCCCTTGAGGCATATTCCTTGAATCCTTCTTACTGTTGGAACTTCTCTCTTCATTTCCCTGAACCTTATATCTTCCTTTTTTCTTGGCTTATTTCACTGGTTTGCTAACTATATCCTTCTAAAATTACTTCCTATAGAGAGTTTGTGGAAGACAAAGTTTTTGAACCATTCCATTTCTGAAAGTGTTTTTATTCTATATTCACTCACTTGATAGTTTGGTTGGACAGAGAATTCTAATTTTAAATCTGGACTCTTATAAGAAAAGTTAAGAGCAAGCCTCATTATTATTACTCCCTGTTAATTTCAACATCATTCCTTATCTTTCAGTGGATAGGGATTTCCTCTTCTGCCTTTGGGTAAGGTAAAAAAGATTCTCAGGGAATATTGTGGTGTTCTGTGCAGGATTTTATTTAAATAGTTCTATAATAGAGATGAATGTAAGTAGACATTAATTTCATACATCGTATTTCTGAAATGTTACAAAATCTGAATTAGTTAAAAATTAAAATGTGGTATATGTTCTAAATCAGTAACAGATGTTTCTCTCAGTGTTTCTCCCAAAGCCAGCTGCACTGGTCTGAGAATAAGGCAGCGACCCACTTCTCAAAATTTTGCTTCCCTTTCCTGCAACATCGGGCTCCACTGGTGTAGAGGTTTCAGCTCTCAAGAGAGGAACTCGTCCACTGGAGATGGTTCAGTTAAAATGGCAGTTGAAGTTGCTACCTGGCCACTTGGGGCTTCTCATGCCAGTGAATCAACAGCCAAAGTTACTCTATTGGCTGGATGATTGAATGATCCTGATTGTCAAGGAGTTGCCACTATACAAAGGAAGTAAGGAGTATTTCTGGAATGCAGAAGATATACTGAGACACTCTTACTCTTCCCAGGTCCTGTGATTCAAATCAATAGAAAACAATACCAGGAGGACTGCTAATGGCTCAGACCCTTCAGGAATAAAGATTTGGATCACCCCACTGTGTGAAGACTGGCTTAGGTGCTTACTGAGAGCACAGAAATAGGTAGAAGGAGAAGGTCATTATAAATACCATCTACTACCATGCCACCAGTAGCAGAAATAAGGACTGTAATAGTTATTTGTATTTCCTTCTTGTTTTGGTATAAATATATTTATTTATATATTAACCCAGTGGTCGGCAAACTCATTAGTCAACAGAGCCAAATATCAACAGTACAATGACTGAAATTGCTTTTGAGAGCCAAATTTTTTAAACTTAAACTTTTTCTAACGCCACTCCTTCAAAATAGACTCACCCAGGCAGTGGTATTTTGTAGAAGAGCCACACTCAAGGGGCCAAAGAGCCACATGTGGCTCATGAGCCACAGTTTGCTGACCATGGTATTAATCAATATTTTCCCTTTTCCTACTCATTCCTCTACCCTCTAACATGAGTTAATAGTAGTGAACCTTATACCTCAGTACTGAAGTTACAGGATATGAAAGGAAAATTCAGCTAGAAAAGCTAGAAGAGACATGAACAACATCCAAAGGTGGTTAAAGGGAATTAGTATCCTCTTGGAGAGAGGGTTAGGTTGTTTTTGGTTGTATGAGGGATAATTGCATCATGTTAAGTGAAAGCATTATTTTTCCATTGTCTTTTTTTGAAGTTAAGTATGGCTTAAAGGGGTATATAGAGATGGCAAGTTGGTAAGGCATAGACTTTGGTAGCTTTGTACTATGCTGACTTTTCTATGATGGAACTAAATTTATCAGAATTCCTCTCTCTATATGGTTCTGAATTGGTGTTGTCTGCAAGAGATATTTATGTGAATTTGCAAGCGAGCCGTATAGCAGAGCTATATTTTTTACTGTCTGAAGGTCGGTGCAATGTGTGAGTCAGATTGACCATTTGCCCATATTGTTATTGATCTGCTAGTTGATTTGGTGGGTGTGGGGTGGCAATGGGGCTTGTAGTTCTTCTAGTTCTCAGAGGATCTCCTCCTTGAGCTTTCTGAATTCTGGGCCCAGCACTGGGTGAAAGATAGTAGTTTCTTCTGCAGGTTACTGTGACATCAAAGCTGGTGGTAGAGACATGGGTTCTAATTCTCCCTCATGTTTCCTTGCTCTTGTTCACATTCAGCTTTTTTCTCCTGGCTGACTTAGGGTGACTTTAGGCTCAACACTAGATGCAGGGGCAATGGCTGCTCCACAGCTCCCATAACTGCATAGGTCTCACAGTGGTTCTGCTTTTCTCACCAATCTATACTCTAAAGACAGGTCAGAAGGGACATGGGAGTAGAGTGGGGTTCTTATGCCAAAGGTCATTCAGTGTTTATGGGAGGCAGATACATACTTTTTTTGGTATCAGAATTAATGAATTTTATTCCAAGATGCTCTCTTTCTCTTTTAAAAAAACTATATATATTTCATTGATTTTTTACAGAGAGGAAGGGAAAGGGATAGAGAGTTAGAAACATCGATCAGCTGCCTCCTGCACACTCCCTACTGGGTATGTGCCTGCAACCAAGGTACATGGCCTTGACCAGAATCGAACCTGGTACATGGCCTTGACCAGAATTGAGTCCACAGGCCAATGCTCTACCCACTGAACCAAACCGGTTAGGGCCAAGATGCTCTCTTAAAGACTACTTACCAAAACAATACCATTTTTGTTGTTTCCTTCCTAAAGACAAAATAACATATATACTTATTGGAGAAAATTGGCTGATTTGGTAATCACCATGATACTGATGACATTTTGGTGACTATCCTTAATGCCTTTCTTCAATGCATATGTTAATAATATGTATATAAACATAAATATACTTTAGTTTTATAAAAATGGAATAATATTTAAATTCTGTTTTATAAAAGACTTTTCCCATCAGTGTATCATAAATATTTATTTCTAAATAATGAAATAGTCTCCAATTCAAAAACATACTTTTAAATTACTTTATAATGTTACATAACTATACCATAATTATTTAACCCAATCTTTTATTGTTACTCTCAGATTATTTTCAGCTTTTCTTAATTAATTTTTAATCTCTTAAAAAATATTTTACTTTTTAAAATAAATTTTTATTTTTCAATTACAGTCGCCATACTATATTATGTTAGTTTCGGGTATACAGCATAGTGATTAGATATTCATATAACTTACAAAGTGATAACCCCTATAAGTAGTATCCATCTGATACCATACATAGTTACTACAATATTTTACTATTCTCTATACTGTACTTTACATCCTTGTAACTACTCTGTAGTTACACATTTGTACTTTTTAATCCCTTCCTCCTTTTCACCCATCCTCTCAACTCTCCTCCCATCTGGCAACCATCAGTTGTTCTCTGTTATTTATTAGTTTGTTTCTGTTTTGCTTGTTCATTTATTCTGTTTTTTAGATTCCACATATAAGTGAAATCATATGGTATTTGTCTTTCTCTGTATGACTTATTTCACTTAACATAGTACCTTTAGGTCTGTCCATGTTGTTGCAAATGGCAAGATTATACTCTTTTTTTATGGCCAAGGAATGTTCCATAGTATATATGTACCACATCTTTAAAAAAATTTTTTTTTTTGCCCTGGCTGGTTTGGCTCAGTGGATAGAGCGTCGGCCTTCGGACTGAGGAGTCCTGGGTTCGATTCTGGTCAAGGGCATGTGGCATGGTTGTGGGCACATCCCCAGTGGGGGATGTGCAGGAGGCAGCTGGTTGATGTTTCTCTCTCAATGTTTCTGGCTCTCTGTCCCTCTCCCTTCCTCTCTGTAAAAAATCAATAAAATATATTAAAAAATATTTTCATTGATTTCAGACAGGAAGGGAGAGAGAGAGATAGAAACATCAGTGATGAGAAAGAATCATTGATTGGCTGCTTCCTGCAGGCCCCCCAGTGAGGATTGAGCCTGAAACGCAGGCATGTGCCCTGGACTGGAATTGAACCTGGGACCCTTCAGTCCACAGGCCAATGCTCTATCCACTTTGCCAAACAAGCCACTTTGCCAAAAAGTACCTTTTGTCTTTATCCACTTGTCTATTGATGGACACTTAGGTTGCTTCCATATCTTCATTATAAACTAGAGGCCCAGTGCATGAATTCATGCACCTTGAAAGGAATTGTGGGCCACAAGGCTGCAGTGGGCACAGAGGTGGGTCTGGGCCCATCCTCCATACTCCTGCCCAGCCCTTCCCACTATGGTCCCTGGTCCCTTGCCAGCAGCCCCACTCCCGCTGCTGCAGTGCTGACGGCGCTGGTCCCACTTGCACCCGCTGATGGTGCGGAGTGATTGGGGCTGGAACCAGGAGTGGGTGTGGGTGGGGCCAGCACTGTCGGTGTGAGAGGCAGCTGCTGGCCCTGATTGCCCTTCAGGAACAGGGAGAGGTGGAGAAGCCCTGAGGGGCGATCGGGGCTGGCAGCTGCTGCTCGCACCTGCTAATGGCGCTGAGCAATTGGGGCCTGTGCCAGGAGCAGGTGCAAGTGCCTGGTGGCACTGCTGTTGCAGGAGCAAAGAATTTTCAGTAACCACCAGCAGCTTGCCCTGATGACAGCAACCGGCACCCCGCCTTGGTCTGGCACACCTGCTCACCTGCTCCACCATCCTGCCACAGCCAATGCCCCCCATGTTCTGTGCTCTGCCGCCAGCTGCCAATGCGCACCATGCTCCGTGTGCGCCCGCTGGTGGTCAGCGCACATTATAGCGACCAGTTATTCGGTTGTTCCGCCGTTTGGTCTATTTACATATTAGGGTTTTATATATATAGACTAGAGGCCCGATGCACAAAATTCGTGCAAGGGACTCGTCCCTCGCAGCTGCAGTGGCTTGCCTCGGCCCTCGCAGCCCCGGCTTCATCTGGAAGGTTGTCTGGAAGGTTGTCTGACTGTCCAGTCTAATTAACATATCACACTTTTATTATCTCTTATATAAGAGGCCTGTGGCTGTCACACCGTAATGCCATCACGACCAAATGAGCAGTGGCTCTCACCATGGGTGGGGCAGTGAGCTATGAGCAGTGATGGGTGGGGCGGCCAGCTGAGGCAAGCAGAAGTGAGCTACTTGTGCATGATTTCATGCGTGCTGAGCCTCTCATTTATAGATAATGTTGCAATGAACATACGGATGCATACTGTTAGGTCGAGGCCGGGGGGAAATCCAGAGCCTATGCATGCATATGCAAGGTAGATGGTGGCAGAGATAACTGGCGCCTTCCTAGACCCCTGGCCCGAGGTGTAATTCCACATCTCTCATGCCCTCCGCCCTCCCCTCACTAAACAGCTGTATAAAAGAAGTGCCTGCGCCCCTTTTTGGCGCAAACTTCCTGGCCCACACTCGGACCAGCGAATTTCGCCTGGGAGCGCAAGATTAAACCCCCCTTTCTAATCACCTGGACTCTGTGTGTTGTATCCTGCTTCGTCGCAAACCTTACACATACGTCTTTTGAATTAGTTTTGTGTTTCTTCAGATAAATACCCCAAAGTAGATTATTGGGCCCTTCTTTGTCTCTTATTGGATAGCCTTTGTTTTAAAGTCTATTTTGTCTGATGTATTGCTATCCCAGCATTTTTTTCCATTTCCATTTGCATGAAATATCTTTTTCCATCCCTTTACTTTCAGTCTGTGTATGCCTTTTTATCTGAGGTGGCTCTCTTCTAGGCACCATATGTATGGGTCTTATTTTCTTATCTATTCAGCCACCCTATGTGTTTTAATTGGAGAATTTAATCAATTTACATTTAAAGTAATTATTGATAGGTATGTAGTTATTGCCATTTTGGTATTAATATTTCAGTTTCTTCTTCTTCCTCTTCTTCTTCTTTTCCTTCTCCTTCTCAAGTCCCTCTAACATTTTTTTGTAATACTGGTTGCTTGTGATGAACTTCTTTAGCTATTTTCTTCTTCTTCTTTTAAAAAAAAAATATTTTTATTTATTTCAGAGAGGAAGAGAGAGGGAGAGAGAGAGATAGAAACATAATCATTGATCTGCCACCTCATGCACACCCCCTGTTGGGGATCGAGCCCACAATCTGAGCATGTGCCCTTGACCAGAATCAAACCTGGGACCCTTCAGTCCACAGGCTGACGCTCTATCTACTGAGCCAAACCGGCTAGGGCGGTGGTCGGCAAACTGCGGCTCGTGAGCCACATGCGGCTCTTTGGCCCCTTGAGTGTGGCTCTTGCACAAAACACCACGGCCTGGGCAAGTCTATTTTGAAGAATTGGTGTTAGAAGAAGTTTAAGTTTAAAAAATTTGGCTCTCAAAAGAAATTTCAATCGTTGTACTGTTGATATTTGGCTCTGTTGACTAATGAGTTTGCTGACCACTGGGCTAGGGCATCCTTTAGCTGTTTTCTTATCTGCAGGCCAATGCTCTATCCACTGAGCCAAATCATCTAGGGCAAGATCATTAATTCTTTTTTTTTTTTTTTGAACTTTAATTTAATTTAATTAATTTATTTTTTTAAATAAATCTTTATTGTTCAGATTATTACAGGTGTTCCTCTATTTTTTCCCCCATAGCTCCCCTCCACCTGATTCCCCACCCCACCCCATGCCCTTACCCCCGCCACTGTCTTCATCCATAGGAGTAAGATTTTTGTCCAATCTCTTCCCACACCCCTCACACCTGCTTCCCCTGAGAATCGTCAGTTCACTCCCTTTCTATGTCCCTGATTCTATTATATTCACCAGTCCATTCTGTTCTTCAGATTTTTTATTCACTTGATTTTTAGATTCACTTGTTGGTAGGTATGTATTTGATGTCATTTTGTTGTTCATAATTTTTATCTTTACCTTTTTCTTCTTCTTCCTCTCCTTAAAGAATACCCTTCAGCATTTCATGTAATCCTGGTTTAGTGATGATGAACTCCTTTAGCTTTTTCTTGTCTGTGAAGCTCTTTATCTGACCTTCAACTCTGAATGATAGCTTTGCTGGGTAGAGTAATCTTGGCTGTAGGTTCTTGCTGTTCATCACTTTGAATATTTCTTGCCACTCCCTTCTGGCCTGCATAGTTTCTGTTGAGAAATCAGCTGACAGTCGTATGGGTACTCCCTTGTAGGTAATTAACTGTTTTTCTCTTGCTGCTTTTAATATTCTCTCTTTGTCTTTTGCCCTTGGCATTTTAATTATGATGTGTCTTGGTGTGGTCCTCTTTGGATTCCTCTTGTATGGGGTTCTGTGTGCTTCCTGAACTTGTAAGTCTATTTCTTTCACCAGGTAGGGAAAGTTTTCTGTCATTATTTCTTCTAATAGGTTTTCAATATTTTGCTCTCTCCCTTCTTCTGGCACCCCAAAAATTCGGATGTTGGTTCGCTTAAAGTTGTCCCAGAGGCTCCTTACACTATCTTCATATTTTTGGATTCTTTTTTCTTTTTGTTTTTCTGGTTGGATGTTTTTTGTTTCCACATATTTCAGATCTTTGGTTTGATTCTTGGGGTACGTTGATCTACAGTTGAGTTTCTGTATATTCTTTATTTCAGACAGTGTATGCTTCATTTCTGACTGATCCTTTTCCATTTTTTTGGCATTCTCATTAAGCTCCTTGAAGGTCTCATCAAGTTTCTCAGCAGTTTTAAGAAGATTCTTGAGTAACCTTATAAATGTGGTTCTGAACTCTATGTCATCCAGTAGTTTGCTTTCCTCTGTTTCTTTCATTCGTGACATGTTTCTTTGTCTCCTCATTTTGGCTGCTTCCCTGTGTTGATGGAGTGGCTTTGTGTGGTAGGTGACCTATAGGGGGCAGTAGCTCAGCCTCCCCAATCACCTGATGTGGACACTCTTGGTACACCCCTTTGTGGGCTGAGTGCAAAGACTTGGTACAGTTAAAGCCTTAATTGCTGTTGGTATACTGGGAGGAATTGACCTCAGGCCAATTAGCTGTGAGCACTCACTGTGTCTATAATGGAAGAACTGCTGCGCTGAAGACACACTTATGGGGCAGGACTTGTTTCAGTGGGGCTTTGGTGCTCACTGAGTCTGCCTTTGAATGTGTCACTTATGGATGTGAGGAGTTGAAATCTGGTGTCTCACTCTGACCACTAGGTACACTGGCTTCTGGATCTCCAATGGGGTGCAGGTCAGCTACTGTCTGAGGCCATCCAGCAGGAGCTACAGTGAGATCTACAGTTTTCTCCTCTTTGCTTGGGGTTTGGAGGTTTTGGAGCTGTCTGACCCAGGCTGCAAGTTTGCTAAGTTAAGCTGCGATAGGGCGGGGCTTTCTTCTGCTAACGCTGCTGCTTGGAGCTTGGGTGGGTTTGTAGGTTGTGCAGGGCGGGGTCTCAGGGTGTCACTAGGCTAGGGCGTGGCAAACAGCAATGGCTGCTAGTTAGCCGGCTCTGTGTCCCCAAGGGCGTCCCGGAGTCCCGTGCGCCAGTGCCGTAAACAATTATTCCTGCGCGCAGCTCTGCAAGTAAGCCACCCTCACTGGCAGACAGTCCAGCTTTTCCCCGTAGGAGTTTGGGTCCCCCGCGTCTCCCCAGAAACTGGATTTCAGAGTAGTCGGGGGCTTGTCTCCCTTTGGGTTGAAAAAAGCAACGCCTGCCGCCAGCTCGGATCCCGCGCCTCCGTACCTCAGCTTTTCAGCGCTCGTGCACGTCTCGATGCTCTTTTCTCTTTCCTTCTAGTTGTAGAACTTCCACTCAGCCAGCTTTCCCATGGTTCTGGGTGATAGACGTTTTGTCTTTTAGTTGAATTTTTGAAATTGTTGCGCGAGGCAGCAGTTTAGGTGTTTACCTACGCCGCCATCTTGGATTCTCCTCTCTCAAGATTATTAATTCTTTTAACTAATTTTTATTGAGTAGCTGTTCTGTGCAAACATGTAATAGCTTCATCTCTGTGAAAATCCACATGGCTAAATTTCTGCATGGTTAAGCTTTTCAATAACTGTGTTGCATCAATTTAAAATCTGTATGTATTTAATTTTACTAAACAACTAGGTGGTTCTAAGCCTTTCTAGAAGTCTGCTTGGAATACAACATTATCAATGAATTTTTTGGAGTCCCTCTTACATTTGCCTGACTCCAAAATAAACCTGAATTTATTGATCCATTTTATAAAATGAAGCTTGAAAAGAATTTTCTCCAGCTTCCTTTTCTCATCCAAGTGTCCCCAAATTACCTCTACCTGTAGATACTCTGTGGCTCACTGAAAGGTGAAGTAAAGCAGAATCTCAATCCCCATCTCAGACCTGCTGAATCCGTCTGCAGTTTAATGCGATTCTCATACACAGTAGAGTTTGAGAAGCACTGATTTAGACTTTGATACTTGGTTCACACTTGTTCCTGGTCCTTCTTTCTGAACAACAGAGATAAGGAGACCAGATAGCAATAACAGCTGTTTCAGAAACAGGATCTGTACCCAAGGATCCACTTATATACTTTTCCCCATACCCAAGCCCTGCCTGTACAGGAAGTTGGCCACTAAAGATAGGCTGCCTGTAGGAGACATAAGGACATGAGGGACCTCCAAAACTTGTTCAGCGGGGTGAAAATGGGTGGAACAGGAAAGGGAGGAAAGTAAGTTCTTGGATTTCAAAAACCACAGTTTGTCTAGGTGCTACTTTCCCGCATTTAGCACATAAGTTTGTCATGAGACATCCGTTTGCGGCCTCTTTTCCTTTTGCATTTTGCCCCATATGAAAAAGTCACCATCTAAAACTTTTCTCCATGAATTAGAAACTTTAAGTTGTCTGGAATTGAATGTGCCTGTTTTTGAACAGTTTCTGGCAGTTCCTTGTCTTTATGGTGTAGTCATGGTGAACCCTGAGTCATCTGAAGATTGTGGCAGTGCCAAATTGCTGGGGAAGGAGCTGCTGACAAGCCAGGACAGTGAGGAACTGGAGATCAGTAACGTTGGGCACCAGGGCCATTAGCCTTCTTTCAAACAGAAGAGCTACCCGGGTCCTAGTTAATACAAATTGCTGCAAGCTTTACAGTTCTAATGGCAAGTGTGTTTAGACACAGCCCAAGGTATAAGGCATCTCCCCAGTTGTTTCTCAGAGTTCCAAGTAGCAACACCTAATTCTTGCATGTGCCAGGATTCTTCTTTTATAAGCTGAGAAAACCACATTTTCCTGGTGAGGCAAATATATGTATACCTCTATTTTTGCTTTAAGGTAATAAAGTTTTCTCTGGTGCACATTCATATACATGAAACAACTACCCAGTAAATACACCCCTGTTTGGGGTGTGTGTGTGTGTGTGTGTGTGCGCGCGCGCGCGCGCGCACACGCGCGCCATTTCTCTAAAATTCTGACTCAGAGTCTGAGGACAATGATTAATTTTTTTCCACTTCACATAGTTGCTATGAATTTCTCCTCACAAGGATGGGCCTGTTTACTCACTCCTGGCAGCGTTGGTAGATCGCTAGTGTAAACTGCCAGGGGAACCTGGAGGGCTGGGGAAGTGGGCGCCCTGTGCGCTCCGTGGGGAACAGGGATGCTGGGCCCAGGTTGGGCTGACCTCATTTAGAGACAGCTTTCTGACCCTCCTGGATTTGCGATGTTTGCCAGAGCAGCGAGAAGCACCATTGTGGTGCGGGTGGGAGGGGTGGGGCCACCAAGTCCGGTCTCAATTTAGATCTCTCACTCCGCTTTTAGGCGCGCCCATTTCAGACTGTTCAACTCGAGTCAGGGGGGGAAAAATCAGGGAGGAGGTGGAAGCCACACCCTGCAGTGCCCGCGAATTTCCCCAGGAGCCCACGGTTGTCCAGGCAGACGCTGCGGAGATGCGGAGCCCACAACTCCTGACTGCCGCCCACCTCATCTGCGTGTGGACCGTGTGCACCGCCGCGCTGGCCGCAGCCCCCGGGTAGGAGCGCGGGCGCGCGGGGCGCCCGGGGCGGGCGGGGCGGGCAGCGCTGTCCTGGACCCGGGCTGCGAGAGGAGCAGCAACAGTGCAGCAGCGGGTGGGAACGGCCCCGCGGCGGCAGCCCTCAGCCAGGCACTGGCCTGGTGGTTTTCCCATGTGTCCCTTCAGCTTGGTTTTCCATGAGATAGTTATTTTCTTCACCCTTGAAGTTGTTTAAGCGTTTCTCTGGCCATAACTACTTTCTAAAGAGAGTCATTTTTAGTCCACGTTGCCTCTACATTTTCTCAGCCGTTTGCTCCCAAATAATGTGCCTGCCTTCTCTCAAAGACAAATGATGCTAGTTTTTCTCAACCTTTGGCATGGGCACAGTGTGTCTTGGGTGGCTGATGTGTGGTTAAGGTGCAGACACTGTAGAAAGATAACTACGGAGGCACCCAAATACTGGAAAGTGCCCCACTTCTCAAGGTTTTTGTAGTTGATTGAGCTCTAACCCCTAGCTTGGGCAGAGAAAGTGCTATTTTAACAATTTTTATGCTCTGCTACACCTGGAAATTTTACCACTGATAGTTTAATGTCTGATGGTATATTTCAATCAGTAGTATTGGTTAGATGATCTTATCTTGGGCAAATGCCCAAACATAAAGTTTAGACTAAGAAACAGGCAAAATCTGTGTGTATGTACTTGCATGTGTGTGTGTGTGTGTTTAAGCCAAGAAAAAAAAAGTCACACTGGGATGAGGTCATCTGTAAAATAGAAGTTTAGAGGCTTGCACATTGCCAATAACTTCTGCACGCCCCAGTGTAAGCCATTTGCATGGCGGCTCATCCTGTACTGTTTGTAGTTTGGAAGTGGTAACACAGGTTCTACTCCAGTGGTACATGCATTAAAATTAATTTATGATAATTATTGTTTCAATGGCATTTCAATGCAGCTGCTAAATGGAGCAGCAGGGCAATATTAATGGGAACAATTGCATCTGGCACAATATAGGGTATCTGTCTCACTGTCCATAAAATTTGAGGATTACAAAAGAATGGTGATGGGAGGATAAAAACTTTGGATTTTTCCTTGTTGGGAATTCTTTAGGCCCAGGTTTCTGGTGACAGCTCCAGGAACCATCAGGCCTGGAGGAAATGTTACTATTGGGGTGCATCTCCTGGAGCACAGCCCCTCACCAGTCACTGTGAAGGCAGAGCTGGTCAAGAAGGCAGCAAACCTCACTATCTCTGTTCTGGAAGCAGAAGGAGTCTTTGAAAAAGGTAAGATAAAAAGCACTGAGTTTTACCCTTCTTCTATGGTAATTGGAATCTACATATATGAAAGCCTCAGCAAACCTTATGACCAGGAGACCGAACGACCGGTCAACTGGTCGCTATGACGTGCACTGATGCTCAGTGCAGGAGCTGCCCCCTGGTGGTCAGTGTGCTCCCACAACCAACCTCCCGTGGTCCCTTCCCCCTAAACCCTCCGGCCAGCTGGCCCTAATTGGCCCCGATCACTGGCCAGGCTGAGGGACCCCACCCGTGCATGAATTCGTGCATCGGGCCTCTAGTATGTTAATAAAGCCATATGAAACCTCAAATTTGGAATGGCTCATGTAATATATTTTTAATTGTTACTTCCGTAAATTCCAAAATGGTATTTTTGGGTGTTCTTCCAAGTGGCGATTCAGAGACCCAGGTTCCTTCCATCTTGTGGATTCATCATCATTAACAAGTAGCTTCCAAGTTTGCAGGGGAAGAGCATGGATTTTCTCATGTGGGGAGGTTTTTATGTGCTAGATCTAGAATTGGCTCATTTAACTTCTGCTCCTTTTTCAATGGCCACATTTACAAAGGAGATTGGGGAATGTAGGCGAATGTGTGCCTGGAAGAAGAAATGGATATAGCTAACAGTCTGACACTAAACCATATTTATTGGGTGTAGAGTACTTTACTAAATAGGCCTATGGGAAGGAAAAGAAGAGCAACACAAGAGCTAAAAATCCAGTTTTATGAAATATTTCTTAATTTTTAAAGTAACAAAAATGATAATGTAAAAGTGGAGCCATTTATAAAAGAACCTACATCTCTTGTTTCAAGTTTATGTTCTTACCTGGCCCAGGATTAAATTAGATCAATGAATGTCTTCTTTTTCAATACTAAGGGAAAATTTTTTTTTTTAGGGGGTAAATACTTAAATATTTTTTAATCGAAATAACATTTATTGTATATTTTCTAATTGAAAGAGTAATATATGGTCAGTACTTACAACCTGATATACACTGGAAGTAAAGGAAATAAACCAAAATCACCCATAATCCTACCAACCTAAATATAAACAATGTTAACCAGAAGCATGTTTAGATTTAGTCAGTGGCCAGAAATTGAGGCACAAATTCCTATAAATGTTAAGAGTTATACTAAAAACGTTTTGTAGGGCACATAATGAAGGATGGATGGGATTCCACCGCAATTCATTGTATAAATATTTATCCTCTACCAGCATAGAGGAATTAACAGCATCATGAAATGAGATAAAATCAAAGTTGACCTATATTTGTGGTTCTTTCTCCACTGGAAGTTGGTTGACTAGGTGTATATGTTTGGGATGGGAGTCAGGAAGAGGTAAAGTGTGCAGGGGCTAGGCCACTTTGTCTTTCATAGGAGAATGTCAGGAAAAAGGGAAGTTTTGTTTTCTTGGAAAAGGAAATGTTGGTTAGAGCTTAAGTTCTGAGTTTGAGTCTTAGCACTAGTTGTGTGATCTTGGGCAGATTACTTAACTGTTCTGAGCTTCAATTTCCCCCAGGGAAGTTATCAAGTTAAAATCAGTATCTAGCACCTGTTAGGAACTCAGTAAACAACAGCTGTTAATATTATAAGTAACACATAATTTAATAATACTGAAGAAGAAGATGCAGGAAGCATCATTTCTTTTTTACATGAAGACAGACCTCTATTTTCATTATTGAACCATTATTTCTAAAAATGAATGAATCCTTGTTTTACGATAATGGCTAAAGAAAATAATGAAATACTACGTCACAGTAGACAATATTTAAGGTAATTCCACATTTATTATTATTTATTAAGAATTATTATTTTGGCCCTAGCTGGTTTGGCTCAGTGGATAGAGCGCCAGCCTGAGGACTGAAAGGTCCCGGGTTCGATTCCTGTCAAGGGCACATGATGCAGGAGGCAGCCGATCAATGATTCTCTCTCATCATTGATATTTCTATCTTTCTCTCCCTCTTCCTTCCACTCTGAAATCAATAAAAATGTATTTAAAAAATTATTATTTTGGCTCTACATGTGTGACAGTTTTTCTGTATTGCAAATTTGGATGATTTTGACAAATATTTGGGCTTTGCTTGGACGTTTGCATACTTTTATTCCCCTGCATTGTCTTTTCTGCAATTTCCATTATCAGTCTCCTTTCTGGGGATGCATGTTATTGTGGCTTGGTTTTTAACTTTATTCTTAGATTTTTCTTTTGGGAGGAGAGTCTGTCACATGCCTCTGGGAAGGCTAAAGTGCTCAAGACTGGGTGGGAAAACGCTATTTGGTTGCAGAATGGGTTTTTGAAAAAGAAAGAGAAAATTTGCTCTTCCAGGGGCTGTTTTTGACTGTTAATACCCAGTTTCATTGAAAACACCATTGTTGGGAGCTTGGTCCCTCTTTGACAGGAGAATGTTATTCTGTTATCAGAGGCTGTGAGTCATTGTTCTCAGAACAGATGCTTCCTGGAATGTGAGGAGTTAAGGATCAAGACATTTCTCCCTTCTTGTTTTCACATCCTTTGCTTTATCTGACTTCTCCAGTTGTAACTATATGTAGATAAAAGAGGACTTCTAAACTAGTGGATCTTCCTCGGATTCATTTTTATTCTTAACTACATAAACAAAAATAAATACATTTTAGGTCTGATTATTTCATCACTTTCGTAGGCCTTCCAAGAAAAGGTTGATTTTAAAAAAGATTCATCTTCTAGCAGAGCTGGGTAAGGATGGGAACTGTTTCTTAGTGGCTGTTTCTGGCGGTCCTAGTCTTAGAAATTCCTGGAGCAGGGCAGTGTTTCACCATAACTAGAATGCATTTCTTGCTTAATTTGTGTCAGAAAAAGTAATAGCTAAAGGATTCCTATTGTAGAATAAGGGCAAAAAAGCATGGCTTGTCCTCAAGGAAGACTTCTTTTTTTTTTTTTTTTGACAGACATGGGGAAAATTTTATTTGCATTTTTATCCTTGGGGCCAGCAGCATTGATTAATTAGAGTTCATTGATTCATTTTTAATACATTCTACATTTATTGGGGATCAATTATGGGTTTTTTTTTTTTTTTGAGCAACCAAGCCCGTTAGAAAAAGTGTTTCTACTAAACAGTTCTCTAAAGATGTAATAATGCCCCTTTAGTGGTGATATTCATACATTCAGGTGTACTTGTCATTATCACCACCACTAACATCATGTCACCTTCATTATCAATCTCATCATTATCATCTCTGTAGTGAATAGAACTAGGCTCCTGATCTACTCTTCTATTGTATGACAGAATAGGACATCTCCTGGTGAGTGCCTTCTGGTCTGGAGGCACCATTTATTTGTGGTGCCAAGACTTCTTCCATCTTCTCATTGGTGTATTGGGGTAAGGTATATTCTCTGAGTGTGTCTGTATCCT
This sequence comes from Corynorhinus townsendii, assembly GCA_026230045.1. Taxonomy (NCBI): domain Eukaryota; kingdom Metazoa; phylum Chordata; class Mammalia; order Chiroptera; family Vespertilionidae; genus Corynorhinus; species Corynorhinus townsendii. The sequence continues at coordinate 65,877,852 of JAPDVU010000004.1, read as the reverse complement.
TTCATAACTTGCTTTTTCTTTTTGCTCTAAAATCTTGGAGAGTTAACAGGGTGTTTATCTTCTATTTTTTAAGAATTAAAAATTCTTTTTTGTCCTTTATTGTTTCTATCTTTTCCACATTGATTATGAGGTATGTTATTTTCCATCTTGATCCAGTAAAGGTTGGAAATCAACAGTTCTTAAATTGAGATATTAGCTGAAAACTTAAAAAAAAATTCATCGAATTCAGTTTGGATGGCTTTCTGGTGGAAACAAAGCTCCTGATCATACATTTCATAATTCATAGATCAACATCAGCCCCATGGTTTTTATGAGAGTAGAATAATGAGTATAGTGTGTGGGTGGATCTCCCAGGACAGGTTTACACAGGCAGCTTTGCTAGTAGAACTCAGTCTAAACTTGTAGTTACGTGAGAATTATTGTTAAAGAGTGTGGGCTCTTCATTCACATGTCTTTGCTATTGTGTGTGATATGTAGGTAGGTGGTGCCTGATGTGCTTGGGTTCTGGAGCCAGGCGACATGAATGCCCCTTCATTAGTGGTTGTGTGGCATTGGGCAGTCGTGATCTCAACAGGCTTCAGTTTTATCATTTGAAGAATGTAGTATCTGCCTTTTACAATTACACAGTTATTGTGAGGATTAAGTGAGCTAACATCTTTAAAGCACTTAACACATAGGAATTATTTAAGAAAATGGTAGCTGTTGTTATTAGAAGAGAATTGCAATGATTATGTCTAAGGCAATTATTAATTGCCTATTGTGACGATTTTGGATGGGAACTCTGTAAAAGGCACATCACTAGGAGAGAATGGGAAGGGATTTAATGTGTTAATTTTGGAGTTCCCCATTGTGCCAGGGACTTTCTGCACAATATTTCATTTCAATAACCCTATGAAAAAGGCACTACACTGAGGCTAAGAGAGAATAATTAATTTTCCTGACTTAATACAGTAAATGATAAAGTCTGAATTAGAAGTTGGTTCTGTTGGTTCTGAATTGGAAGGTTTTTCTACTGCCTGGAAAAGCATGAAATAGTTTTTGTTTGCTTTACTTTGCCATATCAATGCAGTGCTGTCAGTCATCTTCCTTTGAAATCATTTTCATGTTTGCTGGTAGGAGTTTAGTCGTAGATCTAATGAAATATAATTTGAATCCAAAAATCGCAATACACAGTGCTGGCTCTCTTAAATTTTCAAGCTGGATGGGACTTCAGAGATAAGGCAATGCAATCACTTAATTTATGGCTGAGGAGGCTGAGGTGTGGTGTGGGATGACTTGCCCAAGATGAAATCGCTCATGGATTGCAGGTCCCCAAATTGGCAGTCCAGTGCTATTTCCATTATACTCTAGGAAACTTTCTTAACATCTGGAGGACTGTGTGTAAGATGGAGGATATATTTGCAAACGTTGATTTCTTTTTTTTAATATGGAAGGAAATAAGGCTAACTAAGGAGTTTTAAAATGCTTACCTTCATTTTTGTGCAAGTTTCTTAATTCAGTTCAAGGGGAGTTGCTCTTTATGGACTAATGGCTCTGCATCAGGGGTGGGAGCCTTTCTAACATTAAATTCTGTGGCTGTGTTTCTCAAAGTTCGAGAAGTACTTATTAAAAATATAGATTTGTGGTCTCCCATCCCTTTAAGGCATGGGTAAGGTCTGGCCATCTAAACTTTATTTTACGCATTCACCACAGTGATTTTTAGAAACCTTAAAATGAGAACAGCCGTCCTTTAGTAACTAAAGAATTGCTCTTTTTAAAAACATGTGCAAAATTTATTCAATTCATTAATTAATGAAGTAGAACATAAAATTGTTTCAAAAAGAAACTTTGAAAGGAAGACAAGTTTGGTTTTTTTTTCACTCCTTGAAATATAGCTCAGAGCTTGCACGAATGTGTGTGTAAGATGGAATTTGATTGCAAAGGAAAACGAATAAATGAAGTAAATGTCTAAGTCAAACAAACATAGGCAGAATCTGAATCCTACCATGACTGAAACCTGAGAGTGTAGGGAGAAGGTTGTAAAATCAAGATAAAAAGAAAAGAAAGAAAGAAAGAAAGAAAGATATTCAGAGGAACTATTTATAGGCAACTTGAAAAACAAAAAGGAATATTAGAGTAAGATTGCTAGTTTGACACAAAGCTGGTTGCTGTCCTCCCGGGCAATAAACATTGTGTATCTGTTCTTGTGGGGAAAGCCTGAGAGTGAGGCATGCCTTTGCAAGTGGATGATGATTCAAAGCAGCTGAGAGCAGGCCCCTCCCAGACTTCCGCATTTGCCTTTCAAGCAGCCCCTGACCCTAAGCATTGGTGTTAATTTTAAGCAGTATAGAAACTTGGGTATGATTATGAATCAGTGATTGAGTGAAGTTGAACGTGAACATAATGATTCTTCAAACTCCAAGTTAAACATTTGCAGCTCCTCTTCTAACACGGAATGAGTCACTGTCCCAGTGACTCACTGAGGGTTTTGGTGGAAATAGAAATTAGATCCTAAGAATTTGGGCTGAGTTACTGTTTGATTCTTTATGTCAGTGATTTCCTATTTTTTAAAAAAATCTCATGACACACATAAACTAATTACCAAAATTCTGCAGCACACACACAAATTTATTTTTTTGCCGCTCTGACCAATAAAGTATAACTTTGATTCATTCATATTGGACAGCTATTGTATTGGCTGTTGTCATTTTTTTTTTTGACAGCCTAAGGGAAAAGAGGTCAGTGCCTCTGACTAAATAGTCAGGTATTATATGTTTTATAAGTTCTTGTGGTTGAAAATCACTGCTTTATGTTGTTAAGAGGCCTTTGCAATGCTGAAACTACTGTTTCCCCAAGGACATTTCTCCCCATTAATTTAGTATTTATTACGTGCTGTATGTGAAACATGAATGAATGAGGGGTGGGGAATAAAAGGAAGGAAGGCATTTAAGGAAGTTCAGAGATTTTAGAAGATTAACATATAATATTTAAAATGCAGAAGGCTGGAGAGTTTTTATTTTTGTTTGTATAAAAAATTCAATGTGGTTTGTAAATAGTGCTGCTTATGTGTAACCCTGTGCATGGTACTGTTTTTACATCAGAGCTATACAAATGTCCATTCATAAATGTCCCACCTCTGCTGACATCTTTGGCATTTAGTGGGAACAGTTATTTCCCAGACTAGAGAAGGGATGGGTGTGCTAGAGGAAAGTGCCGATGGCTGGGAGTGAAGTTGTGAGAAGGAGATAGAGATTTGTGAGTGTGTTTTCTGAAAAGATGTTACTTATATTCTGCTTTAGATATAAGTTTGGGGAGACATCCAGGAGGCAGTGTCCAATGGATAGTTTTGAAATTGTAGCTAGGGAGAGAGTTTAAGACATTGTTTCATAGAGGTAGACAATATTAGAAGTCTTGGTGGGAATGCCTGAGAGGCACAAGAGAGACTGCTTATGGAAAGAACAAGACTGATGACAGAAGCTTGGGAAGAGGAAAGGAACTCAATGAAATGCATCGGCGGCAGTGAGCAGCCAGGGCAGGTATAGATTGAAGATGGTAATATGTCTCAAAAACCAAAGGAAGAAAGAGTTACAAAGGTTTTAATAGTGCCAAGTGTCCCAAGAGGCCAGAGAAGAGGAAGACAAATAAAAAGGGCATTGGTTTTAAGTCAAGTGTTGGGAGGAAAAGCTGAGTTTTAACTAATAAATGGGAGGTGAGAAAATATAATCAGAAAGTATAGATCACTCTGCAGAAGTTTGACAGTTGAAAGGAGAGAGGTCTGTTAAAAGGCATAGTTACAGAGGTAAACTTGTTGATGCAAAAGTGAGGGGTGGATAATTTATGTGTAAGAGATAGTGAGATCAAGATCAGGAACTCAGGTGAATAGATTATCCTCAAAAATATACTTTTTCTTTGATTAAGAAAGAAACAGAAGAGAATGAGGAAGGGAAGAAATATTTTGAGATATGAACTTTAGATGAAGAATCAAGTTGAAATATGGTTTTAGGAAAACTTTGCCATAGTTAATCTATCTGCCTCTACATTGTACAGATTGGCCATCTCTTTATTGGAAGCAGGGATAAACGTTAAATGTAGTGTCTCATTGGAGAGAGAAGCACAGATTGGAGATATTTCCTGGTGGTGCCCTAACCTGGGTCCTGCTGGACTGTGGGATATGGGAATACAAAGGCTGATACGTGGATTGGTGTGGGGGAAGGAGCACAGAAGACAGAGGAGAAAGGGACTGTTTATAGTGGCGGGGGCGGGGAGGAAAAATAACTTTCCTACCTTTCTAAATTCTTCTGGCTGGACTAGTAATCAAATTGGCATGAGACAGATTAACAGGAGAAAATACGTATTACATGTTCAATGGTCAGATTTGAGATATATTGGGTTAAATAAAATGTGTTATTAAAAATAATTTCACCCATTTCTCTTTGCTTTTTTAGTGTACTGCCTTACAACATTATCATAGTGCCTGGCACATGGAAACACTTGAGAGTGTAGCTGTGTTGTATCTGACATTTCCCAGTATTAGATATTAGTGCTAACGTCTCCCTCAAGCCTGGAGCATGGGGTCAGATTTCTCTCTCTCTCTTTTTTTAAAATATATTTTATTGATTTTTTTTTACAGAGAGGAAGGGAGAGAGATAGTCAGAAACATCGATCAGCTGCCTCCTGCACACCCCCCACTGGGGATGTGCCCGCAACCCAGGTACATGCCCTTGACCGGAATTGAACCTGGGACCTTTCAGTCCTCAGGCTGACCCTCTATCCATTGAGCCAAACCAGTTTTGGCAGCTCTCTCTCTTGATGGCTGTTTGACTCTGACTTGAGTGGGCCTTCAACCTTATTCTGTGTTCCCTGAGGAAGGAAGAAGTCTCCCTCAAAAGAGAACCATACTATAAGGGTGTAAAGGGCCAGAGGGTAAACGCTGTAGGTTTTGGTGGCCTTATGGTCTTTGTGGCAGCTAGTCAGCTTTCCCTTGGTGGTGAAAGCAGCCATGGAGAGCACACAGTAAATGAGTGTGCTTGTGTACCAGCGAAACTTTACCTATGGAACTTGAGTTCGGAGTTCATATAATTTCCGTGTGCCACAAAACACTGTTTGTTTTATTTTTTCCAGCTATTTAAAAATGCAAAATCATCTTTAGTTCACAAACTATACAAAAAACAGTCATGGCCAGATTTGGCCCAGGGACCGTAGATTGCTGCCCCTGCCGTAATAAATACCCTATGCATTTAGCAGTTCATAGCCTTGCTCGACTCTTGGATTTTCATTTGTACTGAACCTAACATCTAGTTTATACTGTATCCTTTTATTTATTTTACTTTTAGTGGGTTTTTGTTTGACCTAATTTACACTCAGCAGTCTAAATGGGACAAAAGGTTATTTATGAAACTCATATTTATTGAGGTATTTGTAAACAAGGGAGGCAGGAGAGAAAGAAATTAGAGTATGTAAGGGACCAAAGGAGATATTTTTGGTTTGTTTTGCTTGAAATACTTGTGTTTTCTGTATAGCTTGTATTCACTGATGAGTTATCAACCTCTTAAAGTGACACTAAATTGTGAAGCAGAAACATTATATTTTAAGGTTTTATCCTCCATGGATTTTGGTGGAAAACTCCATTTTTCACTTTGTTCATTACAATCAAAGAAATTGCTGAATAATGAGAGAATATTTAATAACTTGGTAGAGAGGTCAAAATTTTCAGCTTAAAAGTATATACCTAAGTTTATTACTATATGGTACATTACTGAATAGCAGAGAGCTGCCAAAAAGAATTAAACAGTAAATACTGAGACAGGCATATAGATTGTAGAAAATATTTTTTTTTCCATAGAGGATATTTCTGGACCTAGTGGATTTCCAATTACACACTACTCCTTCCTTCCAGCGATTCTCTACAGAGCTATTTTGTGAGCACAGATGTCAGAAGAGGCGGCATATGGTGTTATAGAGTGTGTTTAAAAAGTTAAGGAAAGGTTAGTTTTTGTGTATGCTTATTACACAATTTAAAAATAGCTTTGACTCTATTTGTAAGTCAAAAGGCCAGCTCTCAGGCTGTGCCAAGCGTGAAGCCTTAAGACAAGGTTTCTTTTGAGTGGCTTGGGGACACTGGGAAGGAGGAAGCTTCTGAAGGGCTTAGATGGACTTTTTCTGGTTGTACACAAAAATGATCCGAGTTTTACAAAGTCAGGGTAAGAAGGACTTCATGTAGCAGAGTGTATCTTTTCTCGGTGATTTCAAAGAGTGCCATGCACTGTTTAGTGAGGTGGTGACTGTTTCCTGTGTCTGAGTGGATCCTTGCCAAAAGAGAGAGGAAAGTTCACAACAACTTGTAAATACTGTGTATTTCATCCTCAACCTAGCAACAGCAGAGAAAGAGATTACTATCCCTCGTCTACATGCCCACTACACCACCTCCAATTTTATGTTTTGATGGTGTACATTATTGCTAGAATGTTAGGACTTTCATATAAGACTTAATAATTGCCTAGGAGATTCCAAGCTGCGTTTGTAAATTTAGAGGGAAGACAACAAGTCGAAAAAAATGTCAAGTACTCAAAGTTGACCTTTTAATAAGAACACATGAGAGCAGTGCGTGGGCCTTAAATGGGATCTCTCTCCTCATCCTTGAGTCACTGAAGCCAGCAAGAGTCAGGGGTGGGTGGGCATCTCAGCCCCTACATTCTAGCTTTTGGGGGCAGCTTCTGTTTCTGCTTCTGTCTTTCCTGGGTCTGTGAATGGACATGGTCACGTGTCAGACCCAGCCATGTAGTTCCAATTTCTCGCTAATGATGAAATCCATCAAAGGTTTGACTATGTTAAGAGCTGCATTAAAAAGAAAAGTTCTATGAAATGGTGTCTCCTGCACTTCAAATCTAGGGAGCTGATTTTGATTGCTAAAATGCTTGCCCTCCAATTAATCAAACTACTATTTATTTGGTTTGTAGACACACAGCTATTTTTTATTTTCGCCTTGCCTGGTGTCACTTAGATAAACATAAATTATTGCTCCCCTCCGCCCACCACCCCCTCCCTCTGCCACCCATTGCCTCCTACTTAGTAATTTGCCCGTGGTGGGAGGTAGGCCGTGTGTCAGGCCATGAAAGGAAGCATATTGTTTCCTCTGGTCACTAGGCTGACAAAATAGTCAACCCCGATGATGTGTCCTAAAGTAATGAAAAATAAATAACTCTCAATAATCGAGGGTGCCGGTTTTCTGGGGCGCGCAGCTCATTGCAGTTTAATTTTTTTGGTTTTATTTCAATCTGGGACTTTGTGGTGGATGCCTTGCTGTACAACCCAGATACAGCCCTTCAGGGATGAAGGACTCATTGCCTCAAGCTCTGGGAGTGTTGCCACAGACTCTCAGGGCCAGCGCCCTCTGGGGATTCATCAGCTAAACAAGGCCCCCTTGCCAGAGGGGCACCCCTCCCTGGGTGGAGGTCAACCCCTCCTTGGGTGGAGTCCTGCCAACTCAGGACAACTCTCAAGGGCCATGGCTGCTTCTGAGTGCCCCTTGTGGACGTCTCTTGAGCCTGCAGCTCTCTCTCTCCCCTTCCTCTCCCTAGTCCTGTCTCCTTCCCTTCCCTTCTCTTCCCTTCCCTTCTCCAGGTGCCCATCCTAAGACACTCCCTTCAAAACCTCTTGCACTTTAATCATCATCTCAGAGTTGGAACCCAGCCTTAGATATTGTTATTGTTTTACTTTGCTTTGAAGAGGGATTTTTCAGATCTTGACATTAACTTGAAATGTATCGTAACCGTGCAGTGTGAAGAACGGATGTAAGAGTTGGGAAATTTTCTAGTTTTCATACATCCTTTTCAGAAATTGTCGTATAGCACAAGTTATTTTAAAATTAGTTTCACTGCTGCATTGCTTAATATAACTATAAGGGTTGGGAGAAACATTATAGAAGAAAACAGACATAAAGTTGAGGGGAGAAAGGAATCTGAGATGCCTGAGATTTTGAACCTCTGTGACTGAGAGAGGGGTGACATCAACATACACCAGCAGGCTCTCCAGGCTGTGGAACTTTTACAGTAGTCAAAGATAAGAGAATAAAAGGACAAAAGTACAACTGCTGTTCTCATACTGAGAGGACAGTAGTGGTTTAGAGATGGGGCCCAAGAGCCAGGCTGCCGGGTTAGAACCTTGGCTCCCTTACTTTTTCTGTGTGACCCTGGGCAAGTCACTTAGTGTTTGTGTGACTCAGGGTTCTCATTTGTAAAATAAGGATAATAATGCTTAACAGGATCATGGTGAGGATCAAACCAGTTAATGTATGTAATAGCTGTAGAGCACTCTAAACAATATCTCTATTGTTACTGTATTCACAAAATCAAACAGCTTACACACAGTCAGAGCTGTTGGTTGTTTTATTGCTTCTGAGAAAAATCTTCATTCGTCCATCCTCTAGACCAGCCTATTCAATGGGAGTATAATGGTACCACCTATGTAATACAACATTTTCACTTATTTATTATTTAATTGTCCTAAGTTTGTAACACAACATTTTCACTTATTTATTATTTAATTGTCTAAAGTTTGTAACACAACATTTCCACTTATTTATTATTTAATTGTCTAAAGTTTGTAACACAACATTTTCATTTATTTATTTATATAATTGTCTAAAGTTTATAATGCAACATTTTCATTTATTTATTTATTTGTCTAAAGTTTGTAATACAACATTTTCTAATAACCACATTAAGAAAGCAAAAAGAAACAGATGAAATTAATTTTGATAATATATTTTATTTAACCCAACACTTCATAAATATTATCAGTTCAACATGCTATCACTATAAAAATTACTGAGATAGTTTACATTCATTTTTTGTTTTAAGTCTTAGAAATATGGGTTGTATTTTACACATGAAGTGTATTTCAGTTGCTTAATAGCCACTTTGGCCAGAGGCTACTGTATTGGACTGTGTGCAGCTTCAGAGGTTTGCTAATTAACCTTTTTTTAATGTCAGAAGTGTTCCAGTTAGCTCTTACTGTGAATGAACCAACTCCAAAACTTAGTGGCTTAAAACAACAATGGTTTATTAATTCTCAAGAGTCTCACTCACCCAGCCTTGTACACACAAGATTGGTGATTATTGGCTGACTTATTTCTTACCATGATAGTTGTGACATTTTCTAATTCCATGATTCCTTCTGCATTTAAGGTAAAGAAGAACTTTTTCTTCTCCTTCATTTAGTCTATTACTTAATTATATAATAGCATGAACTCATAAACTCTTGAGTTTTTTTAGTAGGTTATAATCCATTATTTATTTGAATGCTCAAATTATCTTACCATTATATATCATTATATAGATATAGTCATATATTCATGATTTTATATTATTTTGAAGATTTGCCATACTACCCCTGCCCCCATACATGTGTAGCTTCCACCAGTATCAACATCACTCACCATAATGGTACATTTTTTTAAATACCAAAGATGAACCTATATTGACTCATCATAATCACCCAAAATCCATAGTTTACCTTAGAGTTCACTCTTGGTCTTATATATCCTATGGGTTTGGACAAATGTGCATTATAATATCATACAAAGTATTTTCACTGCCCTAAAAGTACTCTGTGCTCTGCCTGTTCATCTCTCCCTGCCTCCTCCTGGCAACCACTGATCTTTATATTGTCTTTATAGCTTTGCCTTTTCCACAATTTTATAGGGTTGAAATTTTATAGTATGTGGACTTTTCAGATTGGCTTCTTTCACTTAGTAATATGTATTTAAGTTTCCTTCTTTTCTTATAATGTCTTAATAGTTCATTTCTTTTTCACGTTGCATAATAAGCCATTGTCTGGCTGTACCACAGTTTATTTATCTAATCACCTACTGAAGGATATCTTGGTTGCTTCTAAGTTTTGGCAATTATTGCCCTGGTTGGTATGGCTTGGTTGATTGGAGCATCATCAGGGTACATGCCTGGGTTGTGGATATAATCCCCAGTCGGGTGTGTGTGGGAGGCAACTGATCTCTCACATTGACATTTCTCTCTCTTTCTCTCTTTCCCTTCCTCTCTGAAATCAATTAAAAAATAAGTTTTGGTAATTATCAATAAAGCTTCTATAAATACCTGTGTGCAGATTTTTATGTGCACATATGTTTTCAACTCCTTTGAGTAAATTACCAAGAACATGATTGCTGGAGTATATGGTATGAGTAAGTTTAATTTTGTAAGAAACTACCAAACTGTCTTCCAAAGTGGCTGTACCATTTTGCATTCCCACCAACAATGAATGAGAGTTCCTATTGCTCCACATCCTGGTCAGCATTTGGTGTTGTATTTTGAACTTTGTCTCTTTTAATAGGTATATAGTGGTATCTCGTTTTAATTTGCATTTCCTTGTGATGTGGAGCATCTCTTATGCTTATTTGCCATCTGTTTATTTTCTGTAGTGAAGTGTCTGTTCAGGTCTTTGACCTATATTTTTTAAGTCTAGTTTTATATTTTTAATATGTCTTTATTGATTTTAGAGGAAGAAAGCAGGATAGAGAGATAGAAACATCGATGAGAGAGAAACATGATCACTGCCTCCTGCACGCCCCCTATTGGGGATCCAGCCAGCAACCCGGGCATGTGCCCTCACTGGGAACTGAACCAGTCGCCTCTAGCTTCATGGGTTGATGCTCAACCATTGAGCCACACCAACTGGGCTGATCTACTTTTTAATCAATATTTCTTTTAAGTTGTTGAGTTTTAAGAGTACTTTGTATATTTTGGATAGCAATCCTTTATCAAATGTGTCTTCTGCAAATATTTTCTCCCAGTCTGGCTTTTCTTTTTATTCTCTTGACATTGTTTTTTGTAGAGAAGTTTTTAATTGGAATGAAGTCTAGCTTATCAATTATTTCATACATCATATCTTTCCTGTTGTATCTAAAAAGGCATCATCATACCCAAGGCCATCTAGGTCTTTTCCTTATGTTTTCCTCTAGGAATTTGATAGTATTGCATTTTACCTTTAAGTCTATGATCCATTTTGAGTTACGTTTTGTAAAGATTGTAAGGGCTGTGTCTAGATTCATTTTTGTTGCATGTGGATGTCCAGTTGTTTCAGAATCATTTGTTGAAGAGACTATCTTTACTCCATTGCATTACCTTCGCTGCTTGTCAAAGATCAACTGACTATATTTAAGGTGGTCTTATTTCTGGGCTTTCTATTCTCCTCCATTGCTCCCGTCCCTCCAATACAACACTCTCTTGATTACTGTAGCTTTACAGTAAGTCTTATTTCCATGTTGAAATGTTTAAATGTTTCAGCCCAAGTATTTCATATGGTCTGGCATTTTGCCTGTAGAGTACCATGACTCTTTTGATAAATATTTTTATAAGACAAGACTTGTCAAATGAATTGCCTCTGTTTGTGGTCCTTTTGAATGTTTCACCAAGTTTAATTACTGTAATATCATAGAGCTTCTCAATTTCTTTTCTTTTTTTTTGAAGTGAACATATCAAGATTTTATTGTCATATAATAAAACAAAATATGAAGCTTAGAACTGATCACTTGACCCTTTCTTTTCTTATCTCCTCCCAGTTCAAAATGCTTCAGTATTTGACCAAACAAAAAAAGGTCCAGCAAAAATGCTAACTCAGGGTGCTAGGATAATAGTGTAACCTGGTACAGTCCTGGAGAGGGTTCACCATGTCTAAAAGGCCTCTCATGATCCGGTCCTCACCCTTACTACCCTCTCCCTGCCTGTCTCACCCAGAGCTTTGCTTTGCGAGGCTCATGTTCTACTGCATTTCTTGTGACTCTGCCTGGAAACACTTCGTCTCCTTCCTCACCTGGCTAATTTCTCCTTATCCTACAACCCAAGACTGGCATCAGTTTCTCTAGGCACTTCCCTCCGGTGTTCTCCCTGCCCTACCTCTATTGCAGCCCTTGTTTAATTGTTTCTCCTTCTTCATCTTTTCAAAGCATTTTTAGTCCAATGTCCTGTTAGTTAAGACTCCTGCTCTTTGCTTCCTATGGTGACAGATATTGGATAAACTGATCTGTGCTAGGGTAGCATAAATGATTTTGCTGAATTGCTTTTCTGTTCCTGAAAACATATTTGTTTTTCATTGAGGCCCATTGAGGCAGTGGTTTTCAGCATGGGTGTGCACACATCAGGGAGTGCGTAAGCCCTTTTATAAGGGTGTAGGTAGAACATGTGCTTTTTATTGTTATAATTTTACTGAGCAAAACTGAGAAATTAAGGTTTTCTAATATTTAGTATTTTGTTTGAGAAAGGGCATGTATAAATTTTATTAATCTAAGTTGACATTGATAGTGTGTACTAAATAGCTTATTTTATTATTAAATTTGTTTTTATTGATTTTTAGAGAGAGGAAGGGAGAGGAATAGAGAGATAGGAACATCGATGAGAGATACATCATTGATCTGCTGCCTCTTGCATGTCCCCTACTGGGGATCGAGCCTGCAACCTGGGCACATGCTCTGACCGGGAACTGAGCCAGTGACCTCTTGGTTCCTGGGTTGATGCTCAACCGCTGCACCATACCGGCTGGGCCTAAATAGTTTATTGATTGAATGCTCCACCACAGAAATTTGAAGACCACTGCTATAGAGTCACGCAGACATTCCCAGTGGGTAACTCTTCAAGCCTCCTGGCACTATAATGGCTTATATTTATCAAGTGTTACCTATGTGCTAGGCATTGATTTATATACTTCACAGACATGGACATACTTATTGCTTAAAACCACATTATAAGATTGGTATGATTGTTAGCATCCTCATTTTATAAATGAAAAAACTGACCCTGGAGACTCAGACAACTTGGTCTGGGACGGGGGTAGTATGTGACTGGTTCAGGATAGAACCCATGTGGTCTGATTCTAGAGGCCACTTGCTTAACCCTTGTTCCGTATGGGCTGCCTGCTCGTATGTTCCCATGGGCTAGACACATGTGGCCTTCAGGAGAGGGACTGTGTTTGTCTTGTTGTGGTTCCCTTAATAAATATTTCTTAAGTGAATGAAGGGACTGAGGGTCTGTCACTATTTCTAAATTCATGCCACTTAAATGGGAACTTTGGATAAGTAATTTTTTATTTTTAACATGAAACACTTTTTCCCTTGAAATAAATGGATCTGATGAAAAAAGAAATGACATGAGTTGAATTAGCAGTCCTATGTTTAGAAACTTTACATGAAAAAAAGTCTGCATTACTCTAATACTAACAAGGCAGTTATGAGTCCCAGCTCACTACTGACATGACTAATGCCTTCCTTTTCTTGCCTTATCATGAGGGTATGAAACATAAGAATGAAACCTCAGATTCCTTCTGTAGATTCCCTGAAGTGTTGCTCAAATGTGTATAATATTAAAACAGCACCAGGAGCTGCAGCAACCATGCCAACAGAAATGATAATGGACTAAAGATGTAAAAGTTACTAATTTTTTGGGAGGCTCACCCAGTAATAGCCTTTTAAGTCTGGCCCAGTTTTCCTTAATTCTTTGGCACAAAGATAAGTAATAATCTCTCAGGTGTTCTGGGCATTAACAATGTTGTGTTGGTTTGACCAAATAAGTTTATGATTCCTTCCACATCAAAAATTTTAGGGGAGTCTTGCAAATTCTGTGTTATATCATCAGATTCAAATTATGACTCTTTTTTCCCCCCTTCATTTCCCTTTTAGGCTCTTTCAAGATACTTATTCTTCCATCAGTAAGTATCCATTAAAATTTTTTGGTTTCAGAAATGTCCATTTCATCAGTGAACTAAATGCATTAATCTTTTGTTGGCTTTTGTATCCAGTTAAATTCCTTGTGAATTTGGCTTGAGTTCAGTTGCACCTTCAGACTATGTAAGAATAATCTTCCTTCAGGGAGATTGGTTATTAGGCCTTTCAAACGCGTAGCAGAGCTTTTCTTCTTATAAAATAGAGAACGTCACTGAAGGAAATTGGCCTAGACTAATAGCGCAGGAACCTGGGCTGGTTTGGTCCTGCTTCTGCCTTAATGAGCCCTACAGTCTCGAGTGTGTAATTAACGCTCCATCCCTTAGTCTCCTCATTCTGGAACAGGGCAGAGCCATGCTGAGCCTATTGGAGTCTGAGGCAAAAGCAAACATCAGTAACACTGATACTGTCCTAGTTAAAAATTTTATGTTTGTTCATAATTGAATTATTTCTATTATTTTGGATATGTTAAACTATTTAAAATAATGTTATTTATCTTTATTACTGAGTTTTTTGGTACCCCCTTAAATTTTATACCTGAGCCAAGTACCTCACGTACCTCACCTAGACCTGGCCCTGGAAAAGAGGATAAGACACTGTGTCTATTTCATAATGGTGTGGGTACCCTGGAGGGGCAATTGGATGTCACAGTGCTGTAAACTTTGATACAGAAGTGCACAGGGGTTGTTTTGTTGAGAGAGTCATAGAATCTGATTAATAAATGTTGTTTGTGAACGAATCCTACTTCCCATAGTTTTGATTTGGAAGTTTGTACTTTTATTACTGTGCTTTGTTTTGGAGCTTCACACTAATGTGCAGTAGAGCACAGCTTCCAACAGGAGTTGCGCTTTGGTATACTTTTCTGAGAACAGATGACTAATGACTTTGACCCTGACACATTCCATACTTATAGAGGGTCAGCATTACTTGACGAGCTGGGTTCCCCCATTACCTCCTGAAGGTTACTTGTCAAGCACATTCAGAAACCACATTCATTTTGGGGGGTTCCTTGAGGATTTAGTGCTCCCCAACAGGACCTTATAAAAGTTACTTATATTTCATAGCTATTATGTTTCTTAGCTATTTATGCTTGTGTTTTCCTTATGAAGAAACATACTTATTTTATATTATTAAATAAAGTGGAGGGGAGGGAAGGGGCATAGCAGGCAAAAGTGGGGAATCTTGGTGACAATAAAACATTAGATTGTGTTAATGAAACCTAAAACATTAGATGCTGGCCACCAGTGCTTGTGTATGTCACACTGTTGAAAGCATCCTAGTGAGAATACTGAAATAAATTTTGTGTAATAGAATTGTCCTATAGCAAAAAGGGGTGGGATTTAAGTTCAGGAATCACAGCTTAAAGCACAGTAACTTTCTGGTTTCCTCAAAGAAGTCTGCAATTGCATCGACTGGAAGTGCAGAAAGGCTGAGAAGAGAAGGCATTTAGACAAGATAAGGGCGCTTGGACTTGTTCCAAAAATACTAGTATAAACTGCACCCATCCGAGCTCTCATTAGCTGGAAATTTGGCTACTATTATTCTTTTAAGTCTTAACTATATGAAATACTAAGCCTGACATTCTATATGTGTCTTTAATATAATGCTATTTCTATTGCATGTAGCTATAGCAATATTTATTGAAAGCTTTACTAGAAATTATATTCAGGATTTATCCCTTTTTAGTAAAACAATTTTAAAGACTTAGTCATAAAATGTCTGGGAAAATTTGATAATTAGGCAAAAATAAAAGGTTCTGCATTTTTATGAGTTTTCAATTAAAATAAACCCAACTTTCAAAGTGTACTTGCATTCTGATGTTTGTAAATGTATTATTTTAAATTAAGGCCTTCATGAATTTTTGCTGTAAAATATGAATATTTGGATGCATTAAAACAAATGTGTTTTTAACATCTGGTTACTTATTGTTTCTACTTTATGATACACTCCAATGAGCCTTTAAAAAGGAGTAAATAAAAAAATTAATGTTTATTACAAAGATTATTTTTTATACAGAATATGCTAGAAAAAATTTCTTTTATTCTCTTTGTTAATAAAGTTAAGTTAAATCACACGAGGGAGTGATTTTTAAAATTAGAAATGTTTTTAAAGTTTATGTTAGGTAAAATTACTAATCTATTTTTGATAGAGACTATCATCTTTAAAAAAAATTCTCACTGTATTTTGAAAATTATTTGAAATTTCCATTGCTCTTAGTAACTGCTATTACTAATGAACTAAAGTAGGAGAAACACTATCATGTCTCGTTTCCATAGACAATTGATCTTTCAGAGAAGGTGAGATGGCTTTAGACAGCTCAGATTACAATAAGAAATCCATTTATTGTACATCAAAGACCTTTTTGAGTATCCTGGGCAGAGAGCTATCTTTTACTTAGTGTATATTTACATAGACACAAAACAGACCTAGCATAACTGAGAATCAGCCATGCCCAACTCAGATGCTGATTGCTATTTGGTTGATCAAAGCCCCTTGATACTGTCATACTCCAGGCTCTTGTCCTGCAGCCAGACAGTGCCCAGTTGTGGGAACTGCATCTTTCTCCAGCCCTGTGCCCTCAGTTCAATACGAAGGAGTCCAGAATCTCTGTGGGTAAATAATTGCCTTCTGTGTAAGAGATATGGAGGAACCTCTTATGAAAGACCCTCTTTATTACCAATTCTGGGAACCATTTTTAGTAGTTGTGGCCCTAAGAAGGCAGAAGGCATTTGATCAGCAGAGATTCAGAAGCCTTTATTACCTCTGGTGTTCTCTCCACGATGGGAAGCAGATTATACCCGTTCCAGATCTGGTGCAAGAGAAACTTTCATAAAAAGTGTTTAAAATCCAGCATATCTTTTTCAGTCTCCTTCTCAGTATGTCCCTCTACTGTTAACAGTGAAGGGCCAAGTTCTGTACCTACATTCAGGATCTGTTGTGCCATCCGGAGCCCACAGGCCACCCCAAGCTGTGTGACGATGCTCAGGTTCACAGAGACACCCTAGGTCTACTGATGCGCCAAGTGCATGTTGTCTTCTCTGACTTTCCAGCACTGGGATCAGCGCCTAGGCTTGGAAGATCCCAAACAGCCTAAAGTTTACATATGGGCGGTGGGGTTTCTAACAGGGGAGAGTTGAAAAAGAAAATTAGGGTAACCGGAAGGAGCAGAAAGATAGTCAGTACCATCCCCTCCTGAGGCTGTGTCTGCTCCCTGAAGAAGGATGGAGGAGGGGACAGAGTCAGTGTTTTGGATCCATTCGTGTTTATTCTAATTCCTAATTCTTAGACCTCCTGTGGCTAATAGGCCTTTTTAGCTTCAGGCCTCAGCATCATTATTTTGACATAAGTCTTTAATCTACTTTCTGTTCTGGATCCTCTGTGCCACTAAAAATGATCAAACTAGTCCAAATTATAAAGAGAAATCTCATCAAGTATCTAATTTTGAATACTTATAAACCTTTTCCATATGTAAGCATATGATATAATGGTTCCTGGCATGTGTATAGTATTAAGGAATCTGCTTTAAAAAATCTGAAGACTGAAGTGTCACTTGAGAAAACAATATAAGAATGCAGGTTTCAGGCTAGACTCTCAGCCCCATCAGGGCACACAGCTTTGGTTCATCATGATGTATCCCAAGCACTTAGAACATCCTGGAGCTAGAAGGTGCTCAATAAATACTTATTTATTGAAGAAAAGCAGAAAAATTAACACTGGAAGTCATTTGAAGGTGATATTACTGATTCTTTTTCCTAATATTTTGTTATGAAATATTTAAATGTACAAAAAAAAAACTTGAAAGAATTGCATATACCCATCAGTTAGAATCTGCCATTCACCTTTTTTCACATTTGCTTCATCACATATTTCTCCATCTACCTATTTCTTATTTATCTTATTTTTAAAATGCATTTCCAAGTAAATGGCAGCCATCACTATTTTCTCCTTAAATATATCCCGCTGACCATGTTATTGGTGGTTTGATACATTTCCTTCATATTCTTACCCATATTCCTAGCTTTATAGTAGCTGCTGTTACTGGAAAATTCCTCTGAGCTTTCTGTGGGTAAAACTAATTTGCAAAAAGGAGTCAGAATGTAGTTTTAGAACCTCAGGTTTTTTAATCTGAAAATGAACTAAAAGTCAGGTGTGCTAATGATCTGTGTTGTGTAAACTATTATTCCAAAACGTTGGCATAATACAATACACTCTTACTACTTCTCACAGTTTCTGTGGGTTAGGAATCTGGGAACCACATAGTAGGGCAGTCCTGATTTGGGCTCTCACGAAGATGCAGTCAGTATGTCACTCAGAGCTGCCCTCATCCGATGGCTTCACTAGGGCTGGTCTCTTCTGCACTGCTGGCAGGTGGGGTTGGGTGTTGGTGGGAGGCCTCAGTTCCATCGCATGTGGGCGTGTTGAGTGTCCTTAGCATCTGGTGTCTGCCTCCTGCCAGAGCGAGGAATCAAAGAAAGAGAGAACCAGGCAGAAACCATCATTTTCATGATGCACACTCATTCTGTTCTTGCGAAGCAAGCCACTAAGTCTGGGAACTAGGCTCTATCTTTCCAAGGGAGGGGGGAGATCAGAGAATTTTGGGACATATTTTAAAACCACTTAATGAAAGGCTCTTAAGAGCAGCATAGCTCCTCTTGGGCTGGAATCTCAGCTAGTGACCTGGAACTACTTCCTTCACTCCTCCATGCCTCAGTTTCCTTGTGTGTAAAATTGTCTTAGTGAGAGCACCCATCTGAGGGGTTGTTGCACAGCATGTGCAAACGGTTCTGGTCTGTTCATGCTGGAAGTGAGGTTTCTGTTACTAGAAATAGTAAAAGGACTGTGACACATACTGCACAAGGTTTAGGAAGAGAGTGTGTAGAACAGAGCTTGGGAGAGGCTAGCAAAAACCCGATTTTTGTGCAAATGTGCCTTTCACCGACTGATGGCCTCAGGTGGGGCGTGGCATGGAAAGGAATGTTGAAGAATATTAGATTTTCTGACCCACAGTGACTGTCAGTGAGGGAAAATTTGCACTTGGAATAGGAAATGACAAGGTGACTGGCAGCTGAGAGTGAGCTGTGAGATGTGTCTCACATTCCAGAAACCCTGTGATTTAATTGGAGAGCAAAGTACAGGATGTTAAAGAAAAGAAAGCAAATTGTTTAACTTAGGTGCCTAGGAGGAAATGTTTCAACCTTGCAATTACTTTTTCTGGTAAACCTTGCAATTACTTTCGATAATACTATGTATTTGCATTTCTTATTTTACTTATAATTAAAAACACTTTTGATGTAAAATAATGAGACCTTGATATGTCTGATCTCTTTTTTCCCTAGTTACCTCTGAACAGTGCAAATGAGATCTATGAGCTCCGTGTAACTGGACATGCACAGGATGAGCTTTTATTCTCTAATAGTACACGCTTATCATTTGACAACAAGAGAATGACGGTCTTCATTCAAACAGACAAAACCCTGTACAGGCCAAAGCAAGAAGTGAAGTTTCGTGTTGTTACACTCTTTTCAGATTTTAAACCTTCCAAAACTCCTTTAAACATTCAAATTATGGTAAGTGCCAGATAGAAATGAAGGGAGGAGTTCGAGCCATCTTACTGAAGCTCTCTTGTAAGTTTCGTACATGTTATCTTAGAATTCCCCATGGACAAGCTTCCCTCCCAACATGGAATACTCTCTCTAGTGGGGGGAGCTGGGGTTCCAGTCCTGGCTTCTTTGTGGATTTATTTATTCGTTAACCATTTATTGAATTTCTGTTCCAGGTGCTGGGATAGGGCAGTGAACATAACAGATTAGGTCCCTGTTCACATTGAGCTTATCTTTCAGTGGGAAGATAGACAATAGAAACACACACACACACACACACACACACAAATAGATAGGTTGATATGTATGTATTTGTGTGTGTGTGTGTGAGAGAGAGAGAGAGATTGCTATTTCCTATCGGGTTGTTAGGGAAATACTATTTGAGCAGAGGCCTAAAGGAAATAAAAGAACGAGCTCATACAGAGGGAACAGCACATGCATAGGCCCTGAGGAGGGAGCTTGTTAGGAGCTTTGGGGGAACCATACGCTGACAGTGTGCTGGAGCCCAAGGAATGAGGGAACCCATTTTAGGAGATACAGGTAAGTGGGTTGGAGGAGGGGTCTTACAGGGTCTTGTTGGCCATTTACATGGACTATGCATTTTATTCTGAGTAAAATGAGAACTCACTGGAGAATTCTGAGGAGAGGCATAATGTGATATGACATAAATCTGAAAAGGATCTGCTCTAAGAATAGCTCTGGCTGTGGGATCTTAAGGAAATTAAATAAGCTCTCTGACCCTCAGCTTCCTTACCTGTAAAATCTATCAAATAATAGCATAATATGCAAATTGGTTGGGACGCCATCACATAACGACTGATCAGCAGGCTTGCATCCTCACTCCCTTTGCCGGCCCAGAGACATGAGGCTTGCGTTCTGACCCCGGCAATGGGCCCCGGGATGTGAGGCTCGCGTTCCCACCCCTGCGCCGGCCAGGAGACATGAGGCTTGTGTCCCTGCCCCTGGCACTGGGCCTGGGACATGAGGCTAATGTCCCCAACCCGGCAATGGGCCTGGGGATGTGAGGCTCGCATCCCCGCCCCCCTGCACCAGCCCGAGGGTCTGCAGGTACATGGAGAAGCCCCTCTGCCATGGGCCTGGCTGAGGGTTCGCAGGCCTCCCCTGGCTCTGGCCTACCTCTTTGAGGCAACCCATCGAGGAGCCCTGGATGGGTGGGTGGGGCCTACCCCTTTTGGGTGATGGATCGCGGGGCTCCTGCACTGTGACAGGGCACAGGCCAGGCTGGGGGACTGCCCCCCCCCCCCATGAGTGCACAAAATTTGTGCACTGGGCCACTAGTGTATAATAATATCTCAGAAACTTTTTGTGAGGATTAAGTGAGATAATTCAAGTAAAGCCTTTAGAACTGTGCCTGTCACATAGTACATGCTCACTAAATGTCAGCTATTATTATTGTAGGAGCCTCCTTTGGCAGGGAGTCACTGGTCCTTTGCTGCTTGAACACTCCGATCATCTGGAGGCAGCGTGGTTAGCAGACTGAGTGCGTTCCTGTGAGAACCAAGTTGAAGACAGTTGAGACCCACCTGGATGTGGTTTCTACATTTAAGCCGAGGAGAATGCTAGACATTAAATTGTAACATGGAAATAAGGCAACCAACTCCCAGTCCCAGTTTGTCTGGGACTCTCTTGATTTTAAAACTGAAAATCCCTGGTCCCAGGAATTTGTTCAGTCTGGGACATTGGTTACCCTTAATGTTCTGATGAATAACAGAATGGGAAGTAAAGTCAGGTTTTTAGTTCAGTGTCTTCCTATTTTTAGTTTATTTGTTATTAATTGAACAGACAAAAATCAAGCAAACAAACATGTGTACACAAGACTTAAAGCCATGGTGTGTTTGTAGTAAATACCACGTTGGTTGGCATTTTGCTCAATGCATACTTACTGGATTAAACTAGGATTACTTCAGAACTGGCGGCTCTGTGAATTTCTGCCCCTGCTCTTTATTGGAGTATCTATTAAGTAGGTTGTCATAGTGAATAGCATTTCTAAATTCACATGACTCTCTGAGCAGGTCTTTATGGATTCCATTTGTACCATCCTTTATCATTTATCCACATATACTGAGAACTTACTCTATGCCAGAAACTATGGGTAGAGGTAAATGCCTGCTTGTCTTTAGCTGCTTACACATCCAATTTGCTTTCTTCTACCTTAAAGTCAGCACTGAATAAAGTGCCTGATTGAGCCATTAACCCAGAGCTAACCCTGCTCATTCTGGACAGCTGCTTGGTGCATTTTTATAATTTTGCCTCTCTATTCTGCTCTAGCACCTGCCTTTGAAACCATTGATTTGCAGATTCTTTCTGCTCTTATCTCTAATTTTGAACTTTGCCTGTCACATTCAGCTTTCCCAGAAGCGCTTAGAAAGACCTTCCTCTTGCTGCCTCTGGTCCTGAGGGATCCTACTGGCTTGGCCCATGTATGGCCCCTTTGGCCCGGGGGAGTGGAGTTTAGATTAAAATTCCACTTGGAACGTAAAGTATTTGGAAACAGTGAAGGGGAGGTGGCTATACTCTGCTCTCTGCATCCAGGCAGTGAGGCTGAGACATGAGCTCAAGTCTACTGCCTCTTTCCTTGTAACTTCCAGAGGCCAGGTCATAGCATTGATGTGGATGCCCACACCCTGTACTCCTCCATCTGAAAACAATCATTTGGGCTGGGCTTCATCAGACAGTGATGCTTTCTACATTGTTCAGTGAGGAATAGTTGAGTTGGTTTCTTGGAAAAATTTCTCAGAAAAAGTGGGACTTAATTTAACAAGAGCCCCTGACTTGGACAGTTGTATTCCCCTTACACAGTACCACCTGCAGGCTAAACAGAGAAGTGCATCTGATGGCTACCGGCTGACTTTTTTTTTTTTAATTAATCTTTATTGTTGAGATTATTGCAGGGGTCCCTCTGTCCCCCGCCACAGCTCCCCTTCATCCAGTTCCCACTCTTCCCCAGGCCCTCACCACTCTATTGTCTGTGTCCATAGGTAATGCATACATGCATATAAGATCTTTGTCTAATCTCTTCCCACATTCCCCACACCCCCTTCCCTCTGAGAATCATCAGTCTGTTCCATTTCCATGTCCCTGATTCTATTCCATTCATCAATATATTCTGTTAATCAGATTTTTTATTCATTTGATTTTTAGATTCAATTGTTGATAGATATGTATTTGTTGCCACTTTGTTGTTCATATATATATTTTTTTACCTTTACCTTTTTCTTCTTCTTCCTCTTCTTAAAGAATACCCTTCAGCATTTCATATAATACTGGTTTGGTAGTGATGAACTCCTTTAGCTTTTTCTTGTCTATGAACCTTTTTAGCTGACCTTAAATTCTAAATGATAGCTTTGCTGGATATAGTAATCTTGGTTGTAGGTTCTTGCTATTTATCACTTTGAATATTTCTTGACACTCCCTTCTGGCCTGCATAGTTTCTGTTGAGAAATCAGCTGAAAGTCGTATGGGCACTCCCTTGTAGGTAACTAACTGCTTTTCTCTTACTGCTTCTAAGATTCTCTCTTTGTCTTTTGCCCTTGGCATTTTAATTATGAGGTGTTTTGATGTGGTCCTCTTTGGATTCCTCTTGTTTGGGGTTCTCTGTGCTTCCTGGACTAATAAGTCTATTTCTCTCACCAGGTAGGAGAAGTTTTCTGTCATTATTTCTTCAAATAGGTTTTCACTGTCTTGCTCTCTGTCTTCTTCTGGCACCCCCATAATTTGGATGTTGGTATGCTTGAAGTTGTCCCAGAGGCTCCTTACACTATCTTCATATTTTTGGATTCTTTTTTCTTTTCTGGTTGGGATTTTTTTGCTTCCTCATATTTCAAATTGCTGATTTGATTCTCGGGATCCTCTAGTCTACTGTTGAATCCCTGTATATTATTCTTTATTTCAGTCAGTGTGTGCTTAATTTCTGGCTGGTCCTTTTCCATTTTTTTGGCATTCTCACTAAGATCCTTGAAAGTCTTACTAAGTTCCTTGGAGGTTTCTAGAAGATTCTTGAGTAACCTTATAAATGTGGTTTTGAACTATATATACAATAGTTTGCTTTCTTCCATTTATTTCATTTGTGACATGTTTCTTTGTCTCTGCATTTTGGCTGCTTCCCCTTTTTGTTTCTATGTATTGGGTAGAGCTGCTAAGTCTCCTTGAGTTGATAGAGTGGCCTTGTATTGTAGGTGTCCTATAGGGCCCAGTGGCTTAGCCTCCCCAGTCACCTGAGGTGGACAATTTAGGAGCACCTCTTTGTGGGCTGTATGCATAGTCTTGTTGTAGTTGAGCCTTGATTGCTGTTGGTGTCACTGGGAGGAATTGACCTCCAGGCCAATTGGCTGAGGGAACCAACTGTGAGTACAGTGCGAGAGCTACTGCGTAGGAGACACCCTTATGGGGCAGGACTTGCTTCAGTGAGGCTTTGGTGCTCACTGAGTCTGCCCCTTGAGTGTGTTGCTTATGGATGTCTAGAGTTGTAATCTGGTATGGTTTCATACTGACCACTGGGTATACTGGCTCTTGGGTCTCCAGGGAGGTGAAAAGTCAGACACTGCCTGGGGCCACCCAGTAGGAGCTACAGAGAGATCTGTAGATTCTTCCTCTTTGTATGGGGTTTGGAAGTTCCCAGATAAGACTCATCTGTGAAGCAAGGCAGGCTGGTGCTGGTGTCGGGTCTTGGGCCTTTTATTGATAGGTTTGGGGCTCCCTGACCCAGGTGCAACTTGTTTGATAGGTCTTTAGCCTGAGAAAGGACAGGCCCGTGGTTGGCAAACTGGCTCGGGAGCCACATGCGGCTCTTTGGCCCCTTGAGTGTGGCTCTTCCACAAAATACCACGGCCTGGGTGAGCCTTTTTGAAGAAGTGGCATTAGAAGAAGTTTAAGTTTAAAAAATTTGGCTTTCAAAAGAAATTTCAATCATTGTACTGTTGATATTTGGCTCTGTTGACTAATGAGTTTGCCAACCACAGGGACAGGCCATTCATATGCAAAAGCCATTGCCCATAGCTTGGTTGGGGTTGTAAATTGGGTGGGATGGGTTTTTGGGAACCACCAGGGCAAATAGAAATGGCTGCCAGTCAGCCCTGCACCAGCGTTGTCCCAGCACGGGAACATGACCACTACGAGCATCTCTGTCTGGAAGAAAGCTGCCCCCGAGTTCCTGCCCTGATGCCAGATCATCTGGTTTCTCCTCATATGTGTCTGGGTCCCCCAGAGCCTCAACTGGCACTGGAACTCAGAGGAAGCTGGAGCTTATAACTTCAGTTCGTGCTGGCCTTTTAAGAGGAGCAGCTGCATCTCCAGCAGCCTGTGTGTCACTCAGCCCCAATCTGCACTGGTTTTTACAGTCTGTAGTTCTTACTGCCCATAGTGACTTCTTTTTCCCAGCTCTGAGATCCTAGGCTGGGTGTCTGGAGTGGGGCTGGGACCCCTTGCTCCTCCTGGTGGCCTCTGCAGAGGCGCTCTCCCTCCTGATTAAAAAAGTGGCACACCTGGGTGCTGGACCAGTCCATCCTGAGCCTCTGCACCTCCTACCAGTCTCAGTGTGCTTTCTTCTTTACTTCTCTAGTTGTAGTACTTCCACTCAGCCAGCTTTCCAGCGGTTCTGGATGATGGTTGTTCTGTATTTTAGTTGTCATTTTGGTATGGTTGTGGGAGGCAGCAAGTACAGGCATTTGCCTATGCCACCATCTTGGTTCTCTCTCCTGGCTAACTTTTTGGGGCCCATCTTGCTCAGCCAAGAAGGACTGACCTTAAGATGTAGCTATATTGCATGTCACAGAATATTCAGTGTTGTTATTTATTTATTTTTTAAAATATATTTTATTGATTTTTTTACAGAGAGGAAGGAAGAGGGATAGAAAGCTAGAAACATCGATGAGAGAGAAACATCGATCAGCTGCCTCCTGCACACCCCCTACTGGGGATGTGCCCGCAACTAAGGTATATGCCCTTGACCAGAATCGAACCCGGGACCCTTCAGTCCGCAGGCCGACGCTCTATCCACTGACCCAAATCAGTTTCGGCCAGTGTTGTTATTTTTTTAAACCACTGGGTATTATTCATTTTTTTCTGACCCAGTAACAGATCTTTTCAGGAAGGAAAAGGGTTTAGAGGCCTTTCAGCAGTGGAAAAAGCATGTCTAATTCTGCCCTAATTTTGGCCTCTTCCAGCCAATCTGGCCTAACACTATTGTAGTAAGGTCCTTGGACACTGTGATGGAAGCTGGCACAGCTGGCTTCTACCTTGACCTCTGTTCTTGAAGGAGTTGTTACTCCTGGCACAGGTGAAGACCTTATGTGGGAACAGGTGTTGGCATGGGGACACATCCTCACTGTGCCATGGCATTCTGGCCTGGAGCAGCAGTGGTTAAACCACAACTTCATTCCTGGCCAGGTGAGGGCACCTTGTTTAAGTGATTCGACTTCTCTAATTCTAATTAGAGAAGTCGAATCTTCTCTAATGCTGGACACTCAGTGTGTGCATATTCCAGAACTCTAGGGCAGTGGCCGGCAAACTCATTAGTCAACAGAGCCAAATATCAATAGTACAACGATTGAAATTTCTTTTGAGAGCTGAAAACCAACTTCTGCGCCTGGGTCACAAAGTTTCAATCGCACTGTACGTGTGTGCCCACATGTGGTATTTTGTGGAAGACCCACTCAAGGGGCCAAAGAGCCGCATGTGGCTCGCGAGCCGCAGGTTGCCGACCACTGCTCTAGGGAGTGGCAGAAATACTCCCTGCGGATACATTTTTCAGCCAGGGAGTGCACTGCTTAAGATAGCCTGGCACAGGCAGCTGGCACTGTGCTGTGGAAGCAGCTGACAGAGAGCCAGAGCCATCCAGACGTTACTCAAAGGGCACGAGGGGTGGCTTTTCCAGCTTCTCCTTGTGCAGCTGTTCTAGCTGTGACAGGGGCACTGGCTGTGTGGGTCCCAGCAGGAAGTGACCCCTTGCAAATGGTGGGCTCTGCTGTGATACCACCATGCATGGCCTGTTGAAATCCAGATGTGCTGTGCAAGGACTATTGGTGTTTCTGCATTCTCTATGTCTGCTTGTTGGTGACAGGGATAGGTCCAACACAGGCTTGAGAAACCAGAGGGATTATCTCATTCACTCCCATGGCAAAGTCATTGAAGACTTCAGTTTGGACTTCCTTGGTTCGCAGGGCCATGACACCACCTGGGAGAAATGTGCAGCCTCACCAAAGTAACACATCAGCAGAGTACGAACACTCCTTTCCCTATGCTTTCAATGGCACTGGTAGTTATCATTATTACTTTTTTACCTTTGTCTGTCTGACAAAAGAAAAATGGCATTGCATTGTTTTCAGTTGCATTTTTTAGAATTATTAGACAGCACATATTTATTAGCTATTTGTGTTTCTTCCTTTGTTTTTGAGCCTTTAACTCTGTAGTCCTCTCATGCATCATGCTGGGGCAGGCAGAGGAGAGTCAGCTGCTGGTTACAATGCCTGCCCCAGGAGTTGGCCAAGGATGGTGACCAGCTTATTCTTGATGGGCTTTTGGTCTTTGGTTTTAACAATTAGTTTCTGGCTACTCAGTTCTCAGCATTGTGCTTGCTCCTGACTTTCACCTTCTCCTTCACTTGGGGAAAGAGATTTCTTTTGGCTTCTAATAACTTGACCAACCCAGTGATTCTAGTCAAAGGACAGAGAATAAGGGAAAATATTTAATCCCTGCTCTCAGGAATTCACAGTCTAGTCTGGAACAAACAAAACATCAGCCCCCACCCCTCCAGATAACTAGTGAATACTTTAAAGTGTAATATGTATTCAAGAGAGAGAAACTCCAGATTCCTAGGGGCTCTCCAGGAGGTGGTCATTTCTGCCTGTTGGAGGCAAGACATGTGCTTATTTCACCTGTTGGACACGGAAGGGAGGGCATTCCATTCAGCAATTGCAGAGGCCTAGATGCATGAGCTTTTGGGGTAAAATGCAAACAAATCTGTATGCTTGGAGGAAGATGAGCTTAGAAATGTAAAGGGGCAGTTTACTAAGCTTCATAAACTCTGCAAAGTAGCATAGAACTCATTCTGTAGGTAAACACAAAAGCTTTAGTGACCTAGTGGTCTAAGAGAATGATCATAGCCACTGTTTATTCACTGCTGATTAGATACCAGGAATTGTGTCGACTATTTCTGCTACTTAGCCTCAGTCTCAGATTTGTGTTTAGGGATAACACCGTTAGTAGTGGGGAAGATGTAATGGAGGAGAGAGATTATTTGCAATAGTTAGGAAACAAGGACCTGGTGGCTATATGGGAGGATGGAAAACAGACAAATTAGGGAGACAGTAAAGAGACAGAGATGACAGGGCTGGGAATGTCAGAGGAATCCGGGATGACTGCTGGTTTGGCTAGATAAATGGTGTGAGAGGGGATTGTTGTCTGGGAGAGTATAGGAATAAGCAAGGGTTTTTCATACATCCCCTTGGTTACACTATTATTGAATTAAAAGATAATGGGCTTGAATCATGAATTCTACCACGTAATCCTATCTAATAAAGAGGGAATATATTAATTGACCCTCACACCGTCACAAAGATGGCGGCATCCACAGCCAATAAGGAGGGAATATGCTAATTGACTGTCCTACCCTCAAAGATGGTGGCACCCACAGCCACAAGATGGCGGCACCCAATCCCCTCAGCCCCGCTGGGGCGGCAGGCATGCAGAAAGGCCGGACCCACCCCTAGGCAGGCCTGGCCCTGCTGTGTGCCTGCCTTGGGAGTTCCCCAGCTCCCTAAACCCCCCAGCTTCCCAAGGCTGTCTCGAGGCACAGGCAAACCTCGGATGGCGGCTGCCCAGCCACACAGGGCCACCTGAGGCTCAGGTAGCCAGGGCCGCCGAGGCTTGGGCTGCTGGCAGTGGCAGCAGCAGAGGTGTGATGGGGGCGTCACCTTCCCCTGATCGCCGTGTCGCCTCCCGCCCCTGAGGGCTCCCAGACTGTGAGAGGGGGCAGGCCGGACTGAGGAACCCCGCCTCCAGTGCATGATTTGTAATGCACCAGGTCTCTAGTTACGCTATAATATTGGACCATGCTAATCGCTTATAGTTGAGTACTTGCCTAACCTCTCTAGGCATCAGTTTTCTCAACTATACTTTTAGGTAATCCTGCCCTGAAGGAGAATTTTAGTGATTGAATGGTGTATAAATGGTACTGATTAGGCAGAGTGTCTGACACATAGTGGGCATTTAATACCTGGAGCCTATTATCTGTACAGTGGAATATTTTTAAACAACAACAAGACAGGTTTGCTAATGTGCATGTATTGTTTCATGTAGAAGAAACATGATGCCTGGAATTAAAAGGTTGAGAAGAATCAAGGTATTCTCAGGAGAATATGAGCAAAGAAAAAACTTTGATTTGTCTTATTTAGTGGTATAGAACTGACATCTTTTTCAAAAATGATCTCTATGCCAGAGATCAATGCTGATGGGATTGTTCATAAATAGATAGTGTATGTATGTACACAGGCAACTTTTGTATAGTTAACATGTATGGTTTTCATTGTAGGACCCCAAGTCAAATTTGATCCAACAGTGGTTGTCAGAACATAGTGACCTTGGAGTCATTTCCAAAACTTTTCAATTATCTTCCCATCCAATACTTGGTGACTGGTCCATTCAAGCTCAAGTCAATGTGAGTATAAACATATTTTTTAGGGGAACATTAAACTGATTTAAATAGGTCAGGTGGGGAAATATATCCAAAGTCATTTACTCAATGAACAGGAAAATATTAATCTGAACATCCAGACAATTTAAGTGGTTTGTTTTTAATTTACTATGTTTTTAAATGGGTTAACTTAATTATAATGTATGTCTTTCAATCATTGTTGTCTTTTTCTATAATGTAATGTTTCAAGGTTAAAACATTTCACCTTTTAGTATAAAACTGATTAAATGATGTTGATTTTACTTATTTGTTGCATATATTGAGTATTTTAAAACTAAGTAATGAATACATAGGTATTATTTAACAAATTTTATGTCTAAGAATGATGACTCCTATTTTTATTTTTGTTTTAAAACACAGTGACTTTATTTTTAATTTTATTATTATTTTAAATCTTTTTTGTTGAAAGTATTACATATAGCCCCTTTCCCCGCCCTTGACCACCTCCAGCCCACCCCTGTCCCCTGCCCAGACCTTTTCCACCCTAGTCTCTGTGTCCATGGGTTATGCATATATGCGTACAAGGCCTTTAGTTAATTATTTCCCACCTACCCACCCTCCCCCGCCTTCCTTCTGAGATTCCACACTCTGTTCCATGCTTCCGTAAAACACAATGACTTTAAACAGCCTCATCAATCTTCTGTTCCCCGGTCCTTCTTTCCCCCGCAACTCTTCCACCTGCTTCCTTTATTTGCTGCTAACTCCTGTAGCATTGGGATCTAACCAGGCTGGGGCATTAGAACATCATCTGTGATTCAGGTGTTCTCCTGTGCATCACCGTGTGATGTTTGAAGATCCATCAAATGTTTCCCTTTGGAATTTATTAACATAAATTTGTGAATAAGAGCTTAAAAGATATTCTGTTGAAACAGGGCTTCTCATTATTGACATTTGGGATGAAAATTCTTTGTTGTGGGTGCTATCCTGTGCATTGGAGGACATTGAACAGTATCTCTGGCCTCTAACCACTAGATGCCAGTGGTGATCTCCCCTCTCTCAAAGTTGTGACAATCAAAAATGTCTCCATTTTTCACCAAATGTCTCCTGGGGGAAAATGCCCTCCCATCCTCCACTGAGAACCACTATATTAGAAGGAATAAGCATTCATTAGCATTAGACCTGAGGTAAGGTAAAAGTACCAAGTGCTTAATACATAAAAAAGTAAACAGTTTTTTTCCTTTGGCTAACATTTTCTGGAACAGCATCCTAAAAGCAGAACTCATCACCTTAGTTAGCACCTGCTTTTTGAGCATCTGCATAAAGATGAAGAGCATGCTGGGCTTGTGGAGAGGTTGTGCCAGGAAAGGGAGACAGATGGGAATGAGAATGTGGAGAGGCATGTACAGGGAGTTATAGAAATGTAGAGCAGGGGTGATGGATACTGGGGGAGTAGACAGTTGAACTTGTAGAGAAGGAGGAAAGAGCAGATGTTTGTGAGACTTAGGAGAGAGGATTTGTGTAGAGGCAGAGAGCCTCATGTGTCTGGGATTTGGGAGAGGTTTGGAGTGTATGGAGAATGATAGGGTTTGAGGATTAGGAAGCAGATTGTGAGTTTAAGGAGTTAGGTTTTATTCTCAGTTCCCACTTTTTGATTTCACTATAAAGTCTTTAGGAATTTGTTTTTGTTTGTCCATCCATCATCCATCCTTCCATCCATCCATCCATCCATCCATCCATCCATCCATCCATCCATCCAATATGTGTTGAGGGCTTATAGTGCTGTGATGAATACAAGGAAGCTAAACATGTGATCTCTGTCTTCAAAGACCATTTCTATGGTGAGAAGAATAATATGATAAAAGTTAAATGACACAGCGGTGACAGAAAAACAGAAGGCTGTGGAATGGTAAGGTGCTGAGTTAGCCAGGTCCATCTATGCCTCCAAGGATGGAGTCTCATTGAGACCACCTTGGGATAAAGAGAATTTATTGTAAGGATGAGCACCGATGTTTTTGGGACCAGGTATTCCCTCTGTCTCCTGTGGTCTGCTCCATTTTCTTCAAACACTTCTGACAACCTTTAAGGTGTTCTCTGGTCCAAATCTGGAATGGTCACATTGGCTCAGCTAAATCACCATTGTCCTTAAAGCCTTACAAGCAAGCATCTTCATGGGTAGATGGGCTTCCCAGGGTCAGGTGTCCATCATTGGTCCATTTGGAAACCACCCAGTGCAATGACCAGGCAGGGAAGTCTCGGGTAAGTGATGGCATCTGAGAGATTAATTTGTTCAGTGAATGGTGAACAGAATTAGTATCAGAGGAGAGAAGAGGATAAAATAGTGGCGAAAGACTTCTAGAAGATGTAAGATTGTGGGTGGGAAGATTTATAGGATTTCTGGTTTGTGTACTTGACCTATCATATAGCTTAGGTAGGGGGAAAAAAAAGAAAATTTAGGTACTAAAACAATTAAAACACTTGCAAAATTTGGCCTTTGCCCACCTCTTTAGCCTTCATCTTCAGTTAAGTGCTACCTTTATCCTTGCACTCCATGCTTTGGACACATATCTCTTACCAGTCTGTCTTATCTCAGAGCCTTTCTGTGCTGTTCCCTGGAACACTGTTTTTCACTGTTATTCAGGCAACTTGATTTTGCCCTCCAGTCATCGTAAAATGAATGAAACTCTCTAGACATTCCCATAACACTCTGTGCTTGTCTTGGTTCATTTAGGTCACTTTGAATTGATGGTATGTTATAGATTATAGTCTTTGGGGACTTGTTTATCCCTGTACCCCTGGGACCTAGTACTTTGCACATAGAAGTCAATATTCATTTAATGAATATATTAAAGCTTTGGAGTAGTCATATGTCTTGAACTAAATATAATTTTCCCTTTTCCACATTCTATAATCATCTTTATTCTTTTGAGACAGCATGTAGATCAAGTACTTATTATTGGTGATATGATATCCCCCCCCCTGGTTTTGAGGTATAATTAAAAAATAAAACTGTAGGGTATCTAAAATGTATAATGTGATTTATATACATTGTGAAAGGATTTGTGCATACAACTAAGAAAAATAAGCCCTTTATTAAAAAAGAAAAAAAAGTCCTTCAAAGCCACTAGAGGTCAGTATAATCAAAGAAATGTTATGAGAAGCAAAACCCAACGTAGCCTTTGTCTCTGTTTTTTTTTTTTTTTTTTAATATTTTATTGATTAAAAAAAATACATTTTATTGATTTTTTACAGAGAGGAATGGAGAGAGATAGAGAGTTAGAAACATCAATGAGAGAGAAACATCGATCAGCTGCCTCCTGCACGCCCCCTACTGGGGATGTGCCTGCAACCAAGGTACATGCCCTTGACCGGAATCAACCTGGGACCCTTCAGTCTGCAGGCTGACGCTCTATCCCAGGGGTCCTCAGACTTTTTAAACAGGGGGCCAGTTCACTGTCCCTCAGACTGTTGGAGGGCCGGACTATAGTTTAAAAAAAATATATTCCACATATGCACACTGTGGGCCCGGGACGAGTCAGCTGCTAAGCAGGACAGGCAGCAGCGGCAAAAACACCCGGCGGTCCGGATAAATGTCCTCAGCGGGCCACATGAGGCCCGCCGGCCATAGTTTGAGGACCCTTGCTCTATCCACTGAGCCAAACCGGTTTCGGCTGTCTCTGGTTTTTATCTTCTCTTGGTTTCTGCACAGCATTAATGCACTGTATATTGCTTATTATTGAACTTCTTTAGCCATTAATAATGGTGGAAATATTTTTATTATTTAAACAGTACAACATTATGGCCTCTCTTTTTTTTTGTTTTCCTAAGGCAGTGATAATTCTTAGTATTAATCTCAGGGAGGGGAAAATACTTACTTTCAGGTGAGTGTTTTGAAATCACATTTTGTTTCCAGACAAACTATGGAATGATCCTACTATTACTACTGAAGGACAATTTATAAAAAAATACAGGACTTTGATTTGTAGTGATTATGCAGATAATCAGAGTGGCATTCTTAAGTCACTCCACTAGGTCAGGAAAAGTATCCTTTCGGCAAAGCACACTTGGGCTCTTGGGCATTTCTACAATGTAACATTTACACAGTAAGTATGAATGAGTCATTTAATTTACTGTTAACCTTTCTAGATTACTTAAATTGCTTTTGACCTTCAAGTAATTCTTTTCGCCTTCAGAATTTTTAATGATGAATAATTATTTTAGCTAGTAAAATTTTCAGGCTTTTATCCTTTTATTTTATTTTTTGCATTTCCTTTATTATGTAGTCTCTGATGGTGGAGCATAATAAGTTCTTTATATATTATATTTTCATAGACATGTATTTTCTTTGACAATGCTAATTTAATTAAATTGCAGAGCAACTCTTGATATTATTTTTAAGCCCCCTTAAAATTAGTAAAATTTAATGAGAACACTGACTTTTTTGGGGTGCTACTTATGCATATACTTAATTTGCATACTTGCATTGAATGTGAGTAGTTCTTTGCTGCTTTGGGGATTGTACTTGTTATCTACCTCTCCCAGCTCTTTCTTTACAAAAAAATTTTTTTTTATTGATTTCAGGGAGAGGAAGGAAGAGGGAGAGATAGACACTCAATCTATCTTTGGAGGGGGGTTATCTATTTCTTGACTGGTATCCTTGGTTCTTCCAAATAGTTGCAAATGTTTGTCCCCCCAAATTTTAAAATTATGGTAAAATACACATAAGCTTTATTCTCTTAACTATTTTTAAGTGTACAGTTCAGTGATATTAAATACATTCGCATTCTTGTGCAACCATCTCCAGAACTCTTTTCATCTTGCAAAACTGAAACTCTGTACCCATTAAACAATAACTGCCCATTTCTCCTGCACCCAGCCTCTGGCAGCTACCATTTGACTTTCCATCGCTATGATTTTGACTGCTCTAAGTATCTAATATAGTGGAATCAAACAGTGTTTGCCTTCTTGTGACTGACTCATTTCACTTTGCATAGTATCATCAAGGTTCATTCATATTGTAGTGTATGTCAGAATTTCCTTCCTTTTTTCCCCTCTTTTGTGTTTTTATTTTTTTAAATTTAATAAATCTTTATTGTTCAGATTATTACAATTGTTCCTCTTTTTTCCCCCCATAGCTCCCCTCCACCCGGTTCCCACCCTACCCTCTGCTCTTACTGTCCCCACACTGTCCTCATCCATAGGTGTACGCTTTTTGTCCAGTCTCTTC
Organism: Corynorhinus townsendii; assembly: GCA_026230045.1. NCBI lineage: Eukaryota > Metazoa > Chordata > Mammalia > Chiroptera > Vespertilionidae > Corynorhinus > Corynorhinus townsendii. The sequence continues at coordinate 65,843,677 of JAPDVU010000004.1, read as the reverse complement.
CCGCACCTCCCACACCCCTTTCCCCCTGAGAATTGTCAGTCCACTCCCTTTCTATGCCCCTGATTCTATTATATTCACCAGTTTATTCTGTTCATCAGAATTTTTTTATTCACTTGATTTTTAGATTCACTTGTTGATAGATATGTATTTGTTGTTCATAATTTTTATCTTTACCTTTTTCTTCTTCTTCCTCTTCTTAAAGAATACCTTTCAGTATTTCATCTAATACTGTTTTGGTGGTGATGAACTCCTTTAGCTTTTTCTTATCTGTGAAGCTCTTTATCTGCCCTTCAATTCTGAATGATAGCTTTGCTGGGTAGAGTAATCTTGGTTGTAGATTCTTGCTATTCATCACTTTGAATATTTCTTGCCACTCCCATCTGGACTGCATAGTTTCTGTTGAGAAATCAGCTGACAGTTGTATGGGTGCTCCCTTGTAGGTAACTAACTATTTTTCTCTTGCTGCTTTTAATATTCTCTCTTTGTCTTTTGCTCTTGGCATTTTAATTATGATGTGTCTTGGTGTGGTCCTCTTTGGATTCTTTTTGTTTGGGGTTCTCTGTGCTTCCTGGACTTATAAGTCTCTTTCTTTCACCAGGTGGGGGAAGTTTTCTGTCACTATTTCTTCAAATAGGTTTTCCGTATCTTGCTCTCTCTCTTCTTCTGGCACCCCCATAATTTGGATGTTGGTATGCTTGAAATTGTCCCAGAAGCTCCTTACACTATCTTCATATTTTTGGATTATTTTTTCTTTTTGCTTTTCCAGTTGAGTGTTTTTTTGCTTCTTTGTATTTCAAATCTTTGACTTGATTCTTGCAATCCTCTAGTCTGCTGTTAGATCTCTGTATAATATTTTTTATTTCAGTCAGTGTCTGCTTAATTTCTAGTTGGTCTTTTTTCATATCCTCGAGGGTCTCGCTAAATTTATTGGCCTTTTCTAGGAAATTCTTGAAAAACCTTATAACCGTGGTTTTGAACTCTATATCCAGTCATTTGCTTTCCTCCATTTCTTTCATTTGTGATCTGTTTCTTTGTCTCCGCATTTCGGCTGCTTCCCTGTGTTGATAGAATGGCTTTGTGTGGTAGGTGTCTTAGCAGGGCCCAGTGGCTCAGCCTCCCCAGTTACCTGAGGTGGACACTCTTGGTGCACCCCTTTGTGGGCTGTGTGCACAGTCTTGTTGTAATTAAGCCTTAATTGTTCTTGGTATCACTGGGAGGAATTGACCTCCAGGCCAATTGGCTGTGTGGAACAGCTGTGTCTACAGTGGGAGAACTCCATTATGAGACAAGACTTGAAAAAGCCTCTGTGCTCAGCTTGGATGGGGCAGAGTCTCAGGGCGGAGCAGACAGCATTGGTTTCCATCAGCCCTGCCCTATAGTCCCCTGTGTCTCAGTGTCCCGTGGTAATCGCTTCAAGAACCTCTGAGAGAAAGCTGCCCTCGAGTTCCGCCTGCTGCCAGACAGTCCAGTTTCTCCCTGAATGAGCCTGGTTCCCCAGAGTCTCAACCAGAACTGGAGTTCAGTGTAGTCGGGAGCTTTCATCTCCCTCCAACTTGAGAAAGTCAGCCGTGTACTCATGGCTCTCAGCACATGCGCGCGCCTCGGTACCTCTGCCTTCCCCAGTTCCTCTGAGTCTCAGTGTGCTTTTCTCTTCCTAGTTGTAGAATTTCTACTCAGCCAGCCTTCCTGTGGTTCTGGATAATGTCCTTTTTGTCTTTTAGTTGTAGTTTTGAAATTGTTGTGTGAGGCAGCAGTTTAGGTATTTACCTATGCCGCCATCTTGGTTTCTCTCAGCATGTTACTCCAATTTCCTTCCTTTTTAAGACTGAATAATATTCCCTTATAGGTATATACCAGATTTAGTTACAAATGTTCTTACATCTCTGATTTTAAAAAGTGTATTCCAGATTATTAGAAGGCAATTTCATAGGTTCTTTGAAAGACAGGCTAATGTTGTTGGCAGCCAGGAGGGATCTAGCCACACCAGCCCTCTGTTTGCTTTCTGGACCCCATTTTTAGGAGTACTGAATATGTGCCCACAGCCAGGCATCTTAATTTCCCTCTGTTCCACTGAGAGGCAGTGCTGGGTAGTGGAAAAGGTATAGAACTGGGGGCAGGGTCCTGATTTATTCATTGGACACCCTAGCAGTGAAACTCTAAGCTACTTTACCTCTCCAGATGAGTAGCTCCATAAAGCCTCCTGATACCCTAGACTTACTCAATCAGTTCTTAGGGGATAATCTGAATTTTTGTAATAGCTTCTCTGGTGAGTTAGATACATAACCAGCTTGGGAACCACTGAACTCTAAAGATAATCTTGTCGTCTCTTCTAGCAATAACGGACTGTCGTTTCTCAGTCCTTATCTCACCTTGGAGCCAGTGCTGGGAATGGGGGACAAGAAATAGAAGATAGAAAACTCCATAGCTCCTAGACTTGAGATTCCTCTTTGGGAGCCTGTATTACACATGGGAGGAGGGGGGCTGTTACATTATGATGTAATTCAGAAGCGGTCTCATTTGGGCGGTTCCTTTGTTTATGACAGTCGTGTCCACTTGAGTTAACTGTGGAAAGGTTGGGCTGGGTGCCAGCAGTGAAAGACTTTTTTTAGCCATTCAGAATGCTCCCTGTTGTCCCGGCCTTGCTGCCTGGGTCAGTGTGCTTCTGCTGGCAGGCTTGTCTGGAGCCTGTTGTCCTTTGCAGAAGAACACATCTTTGTTTGGACAGTGCTTGTCCTTGAAGCCTGCGACAAGTAGCATCTGGTCAACCCTCCTGGCTCGTGATGACAGCCTAACAGAAAGCATGGAGCAAATGGTGACAGGTCAGAAAACTGGCATCCTCTCTGGAATGTGGACGTGGCTTCCAGAACACTTTTGTTAGCCTCCGCTTAAAAGACTGCTTTTCTTGGGACATACCTCAGGTTCTTACTTCCATGTGCAGTGAGGAAGGGAGGGAAGAATCGATTGTAGAATTTTATTTCTTAGAGTGTCAGCTGGCAGAGGTCAGTACTACATTCTCTGGTCTTCCATGGGCCATGGTACACACCTCTGCTGTAGCACTTATCGATCAGTGTAATTATTTTCCTTTTTTAAAAACATTGTGGCAAGATATACATATCATGCAATTTGCCAACTCTAACATTTTTGTCTAAGCCACCATCATATTTTCCCTAGATGTTTGCAGTATCTCTTAATAGATCTTCTTTAAGTTACTCTTTCCCTTTGCAATTTTTCTACATGGCAGCAAAAGTAATTTAAACATTAAAATTGGATCACATTATTCTTCAGCTTAAAACTCTCCAAAAGCCCTCCCTGGCCAGTATGACTCAGTTGGTTGGGCATCATCCTTTGCACCAAAAGGTTGCTGGCTTGACTCCCAGTCAGAGCACATACCCAGGTTGCAGGCTTGATCCTCAGTAAGGGGCATGCAGGAGGCAGCCAATCGATGTTTTGCTCTCACATCAGTGTTTCTCTTTCTCTCTCCCTCTCCTTCCTCTTTCTCTAAAAATCAATAAAAAATAAAATAAAAACAAAACCCAAAAAACTCTCCAAAGGCTTTCCATTGCCCTCAGGAAAAGATCCAGATGTTTTACTAGGGCCCACACAAGGTCCTGCCTCATCTGAGTCTACCTTTCCAGCCTCATCTTCAGATTTCATAATTCCCCATTCCCCATGAGTTTAATTCACTTTAATTCATTTCATTATTATTTTATTTCTATTTATATATTTATGTGTGTGGTTATTTGATAAATATCTTCCCTTCCACTAGATCAAAAGCTCCATGACAGGAAAGTGTATCCCCATCACCTAGCGCAATGCCTGGCATGTAGATGCAATAATTCCCTGTTGCAGGGATGGATAAATGAATGCATTCGTTATATTTGGGTTTCATCCCTGTTAATTCTGATTCAGTAGCTCTGGGGTGGGAACTGGGCATCTCCACTTATTTTACCTACAACAGTTGATCCTGATGTTCACTTTGGGTTGAAATTCCTAGAGAACTATGTTGCAGCTGCAGTTTAAGTGACAGATGTTTAGATTCTAAAGAGGAAAGGAAAGGACAATGTAAATATTAACAAACATTTTCATTCATTTTGCACATCTACTCTTTCTCCAAGTTGGTCAATATACATCTACTGACAATGTTTTCATTGTGATTTCTTGTTAAAGTTTCTGAGTCAAGCTCTGTAATATCAGGCTAAAGTTTTAGATTTCATTTTATAGACAGTAGGGGGCTCCAAAACTTTTACTGTGCTTTGAATTTCAATGTTATAAATTTCATATAAGACTTTAGAGGACAAAGAAAACAAAAATGTGCATAAATGAGCTTCTTGAATTATAAAAGCTATAAAATGTACACTTTTATTGGTTTCCTATGATTATAAAAGTAAGGCATGCTCAGTGTAAAAACACCCAAACATTATTTAATGAGAAGAATGACACACTTCTGATAAACACCCAAATAAAATAAATCGCCAATATTTGTTGTCTTATTGATTTTTGTAGGAAGTTTTAGGCAATAGTATGATATAGTTAAAGTAGGAATTTAGGAAGATTATAGCATGTGGGGTGATTAAAGGGAGAGGAACTGAGTTAGGGAGACAACCAGGAGATTAGTATTTTTGTTTAACAAATGTATGACTACCTTTTATGTTGGGTTATAATAGTACAGTCTGAGGGTAATAGGGGACTACTTTAGGGGAGCAGCAAAAACCAAAGAGGAATGGATGAATTAAAGAGACACTTTAAAGGAAGAATCATTAGGTTTAGTGACTGATTAGATTGTGATTGGAGAGAAAGGAAGAGGAGTAAAAGGTGTTAAATTAATTAAACAAGGAGGCCATTAGACTGATGTGGCACTAATGCTGTGGTGGCTGAAGTAAGCAAATAATGGCTCAAGCTAATGATATCAAAATGCAAAAGACAACCAGTTACAAACAGCTAACTAGGCTTTAAGCTATAGCCAATCAATAATTTCCTTACTTTGCTTCCATCTTTTCTCTATAAAAGTCTTTCTCTGAGTTTGCTGGGTTAGTGCTCCTAACCACTTCTAGTTTGGCACTGCCTAATTCCAATTGATTTTTGCTTAAGTAAACTTGTAAAAATTTTAATATGCTTCAGTTTTTCTTTTAACAAGGGTGACTCTGTATCTCTAGCCTTAACATGAATGACTACACAGTTTGGTGTACATCGTTATTTCTGTGTGACTATGAGGTGGAACGTATATTACTCGACAGGTACAATAAAATACCACATTATTCTTCTCCTGTTTAGTCCTGTTATTGGGGAGCAATTCTACTCTAATCCTTGAATGAAATGTAGGGAAAATCCCATCATTTTTTTCTGGTTCTTCTATGGGAATGCATGACCTTGTCATTTTTTATTACATGCCCACACACAAACCAGTTTACATTCAGTAGCTAATACGTCCAGTCTATCAAATTAAGTGCCTTCTTCTCTCAGCTTGATTCTTCTCTAGTCTGGCTGCTTGTTCCCGACTCACTGCAGTAAGTTGGGATCCGCCCAGAATTGAATTGGATGGAGGGAATACAGGTGAAGTGTAAAAATTCTTACTTGATCTATAGGAATGAGTCATATGAATTTGCCAATATTTGTCCTACAGCAATGGCAAATTAATATAGTTCAATATGATACTGCTGTCATCTGGCATCAGATCTCTCAAGGCCTACAGGCATTTAAAACTAACACTTTTCCTTCTTAGGACTCTATTGTGACTTCTTTAGAGCACCCCTCCATTTCTGGGAGGTCTCTCACCCAAAGTGTTTTTGAATCTGTCTCCTCTAACTGGCAGCTCATAGCTCCACCTTTAGCTTCTGGGCATCTACACTTCACTTCCAGCTTCTGTCTCCTGAGGTTGCCTTACCCTGCAAGAGACTGGTTTTGATCATGAGAGAAGGAAGCCCTCTGCTGGCTCTCTCTTTTTTTGCCTGTCAAGTTGGAGAGAAAAGCTCATACTTTCTTTCTCTTTGAAAGTCAGCATGTGCAAACCACCCCACTCAGCACACTCCCTTAGCTCAGCTGTCCCTGCAGCTGGTCAGTAGCAGTATTTGCTCTTTAGGTTGTTCAGGCATGTCAATGCCTGCCCACTGACAACTTGAGGATGCGCAAAGGACATGCATCCAGCTCTCTGGATTGTCCTATGATTGAAGGGGCAAGAGCAATGTCCACCTAATCCCTGGGGATGGGGTGTGTGTGACTCCTACCCCATCAAAAGCTTTCTCCTAAAATTCCTTTCTAATTTACTTTAATCTTGGTGCTTTTGGCTGAGAGTTGCAAAACTAGTGTTTGAAAACCCCCTTTACAAGTCCTGCATGCTAGTCTTACCTCACTTTGGAATGTGGATATCCTTGCCATCTGTTGTTTTGGGGGACAAAGCCAACACTGAGTCTGAACTACTTCTACTTTAACATTCTGTTATGTGTTGATGTAAAAAATTCAGTCCTTTTATTCATCTTTAAATAAAAATTAAATCCAGACAGTGGAGATTAATGCTAAAGCAGACTTTGGGAAATTGCAATGATTCTAAATGTGTAAGCAGAAATAATCCATCCTGCACCTCAGTTCTATTTCTGGCATTTGTTTTTTTAACTCCAGAAGCAAGAGTTGAAAGAAGCTTCCCTGCATTTAAAAAAAAACAACATCTCTTTTAATGGTCATGAAGTGTGCCATATTTCTTTAAGTTTGTTAAAAATAGAAACCCTCTCAAGTTAGATGGCTTCATGGTTAGAGAAGGGAAATTCTGTAACTGGAATGGACGTAATTCACATCTCCTGTTTGTACTCTAGTCAGAGCGTATTTCTTAGGAGGATGGCAAAAACAGCGTGTTTTCTCTCTTTCCCCCTTCATCTGATTGGTTTCCATACATACACTCCCACAATCCACTATTGACTTAGGGATAGAGAGACCAAGAAATTTCAGAGATTATTGAGAATACCTCCTGGTTCTTCTTTTCCATTCCTGCTTTAGAAGTTGTTTAGGAAATCTAATTGAAATAGGCTTACATCTACTATAATGGAAAGTGAATACATGTGCCCAAGAGCAGGTTTTCTTTCTTTTCTCTTATTGTTGAAGATTTTAATATATTATTTTGAATGCTTTTTTAGAATTTTATTTTTTAATTATAGTTGACATTCAGTATTATTTTATGTTTGTTTCAGGTATATAGCATAGTCGTAGACATATATTTTACAAAGTGACCCCCCCCCCCCCCGATAATTCTAGTACCCACCTGGCATCGTACATATATAGTTATTACAGTATTATTGTCTGTATTCCCCATGCTGTCCTTTACATCCCCATGACTATTTTGTAACTACCAGTCTGTACTTTTCAGTCCCTTCACTTTTTCACCCTGCCCCCAAACCCCCTCCCATCTGGCAACCCTCAGTCTGTTCCAAGAGCTGGTTTTCTAAGGGAGCGCTTTCCCCATGGAACAGTGACCATATTGGGAAAAGAACTCAGAAGACATTGATGAGTTACATATTCTCTCTCCTGGAAAGGTGTTTGCTTAAAGGACATGCTGCCCAAGTATTTATGCCTTCAGGTCAGCCTCTCTCTCTAGCTGTTGGCAGAGTGAATGAGCACAAGCTGGACTTGATGAGCTAGAGTAAACATAAAACTCATTTTGAAGCAGATTGTTTCTTTAAAACTGAAGGGAAATTGTTCAGTAAGTGAAACTCACACTTCCTTCTAAAGGCCTCGGGTTGGTTTTGCTGCATGTTTTTAGTCACGGTTAGTCAAATTTAATTTAGTTCAGTTAGAATTGACATAGAACAATTTGGAGATAAATTTTACTTTTCTAAAAAATATGTATTTTTATTGATTTCAGAGAGGAAGCGGGAGAGAGAGAGAGATAGAAACATCAATGATGAGAGAGAATCATTGATTGACTGCCTTCTGCGCCCCTTCTGTCCCCGCTCCTCCAGGGATTGAGCCCACAACCTGGTCATGTGCCCTCTTGGTTCATAGGTCGATGCTCAACCACTGAGCCATGCTGTCTGGACTAAATTTTACTTTTTAGGTCAGGGTTTGCTGACCCTGGCCTATAAGCCAAATTCAGCCTAGTACCTGTTTTTGTAAAAAGCATTTATTGGAATACAGATAGTTTCATTTGTGTACCCATTGTCTCTGGCTTTTGCACCCCAATGGCAGAGAACAGTAGTTGTGACAGCAACCATATAGCTTATATGGGGAGGAAGAACTTCCTTCTACACTTCTAAGTTCTTCCAGTTGGTCTAATAATCAAATTGATCTGAGGCAGATTAACAAGAAAAAATAATAAAATTGAATTACATATGTACCTATGGGAACCCACACACATGAGGGTTCCAGAGACAGAAAGTTAAAATGAGGTGTCTGTGACCTCTGAGCTCAGAAGTAAAGCATTTTGGGGCTATGGAGGGGAGGAAGGTCATTCGCTGGATGCTAAGAGCCAATGTTCAGTAACTAGAAGTTTGACCTGCCCTATGGATAGATCATAAAAAGTTATTTCTGGTAATAACTCTTATTATGGGGAAGGCCCCAAATTTAAATTCTTTAAGGGAGAGGTAAAAGTTTCTCATGAGCCCGCAGGGTCTTGATTGCCTTGAGCTCAAAATAATTCTCATGCCAAAGTGGCACACCTTGGGGAGGGCTGTTCTGAACCCCTTCACTTGCAAAGCCTAAAATATTTACTGTCTGGTCCTTTATAGGAAAAGTTTGCAAGTCCCTGTTCTGGACTAATGAAAGTTCTCAGTATCAGGGTTTTTGTGTTTATATAAGCGGCACACATTGCTACTTATTCTCTGAATTGTTATTAATTTAAAACTTTTAGTACTTTCTACCATTCTTGATTATATGTTTTGTAAAAATATTTTATAAAAGTAACTAAACTCATGAAAATTGATATGGCCTGGTTGCCTAATGGACAATATGTTGAAAATTACAGCCTGGGAAAACCTTGCCTGGGACAAAGCACACTGTCAGCACTCAGATACTAAATGATTTTTTTGATTTATTGGCACAATTAAAAATGACATTGAAAAGAAGCATGCTCCTTCTGCCTTTTCTTCAGTTTTCCACGTGGCTGGCTTCTTTCACTCCTTGGCATCCTTATTCCTTCCAAATGCAGGGCAGAGAGTCGAGGTTATTCTATGGGTCATTTGACAGATGGCCATGCCTCTTCAGGGTAATCTGATTCTGTTCATGATAAGGTTATTTTAATTTCTTGCAGGGGATACTGCATTCAGGGATACTGTATACTAACTGAGGCTAATCTGATGAACACTTTAAGAACCAGCCTGGGGACAGGAACCAATTTGTTCATTCATTTACACATGCATTCAATCCAACAGACATTGAAGGCATGCTGAATTAGGTGCTGTGCCTTTAATGGCTTCGTATTCTATTACAGGAGATGGACACAAAGCAGATAAAGATAATATATTGTGTTAAGTGAAATGATATTATGGGAGAGAAGTTCCATCTAACAACATGGGGAGAGGCAATCAAGGAAGGGTGCTCAGTGGAGGTTAAATCCAGATAAAGAAGTCCAGGACATTCTGTAGGCCATTCAGGTGGGGATGTCTAGAAAGTGGAGTTGAGTGAGGATCTCTGGGTTGAGGTCTGGGCAAGCCATACTATGTAGGGGTCATATAGAGATGGCAGTTAAAACCGTAAGAACTGATGAGCTCATTAAGGATCTGGAGAGTGGGAAGAACATTGGGCTTAGGATGGGAAGGGCCAGCATTTCAGGACCAGAAAGAGAGAACCATTAAGGAAACAAGGAAGAAGTCTTGAAAATGTTTATAGACTGAATGTTTATAGACAACTATTTTGTTAGCGTATAGTAGTTACATTTGTTTTATACTTTGAAATGAACTATGTCCTTCTTTTAGGATTAAAAAACTTGTACAGTTGTTTTAGATTAAACAAGGATGATGTTTGAAAAAGTTATTTTTCTTACAGATGCATCTTTGTATTTTATTTGATAAACTTAGGGAATCAGAATTAGAATACCTATTTTATTAATGGAATTATTTAACTATTTTGAAGTAGTTCTATTTAATGTGTTACCTATGATTTAGAATGGACAGATAGAAATATGAGGAGTTAGAAAAAAGATAGGCCACATTTTTTCTTTTGTGGAAAAGGAAATAATTAACAATATCTATTAAAAATAAGGAAGAATGTATTGATTTAAGGAATACACTAGAAATAATCCCGGTAATTGGGAGGTAGAGGATGTTGGTCCACGATGATTTTGTACCCTTGATTATTTATAAGTATTTGAATTATGTAGAACTTACTTTTCTCCATTTTTTGATAGTGATCTCCAAAACCAATTTGAAGTCCTTTCCTGTTAGTTTGGCATATTGTCCTTGCTTCATTTCACAAGTGAGGGAAGTCAGATGAAGCAATTTGTTTAAATGACCTACAGTGAATTATAGAGTCACGTCACTTTTTTATGTTAGTGAATTGGCAAGAAAAAATCATAAAATCCCACAGACTTCATGTGTAGATGACTAAAAATAAACTTCTGCAAATGAAAATAAACTGTTTTCTTCATTAAATCATTATAAATGCATTAAATTCTCTCAAAATCTTTTTGTGAGGTAAGCAAGCAAGCAAAATAATCAAATAAGAACTCATATATTTTCTTTTTTTTTCTTCCTCCCAATAGGACCAGGCATATTATCAATTATTCCAGGTTTCAGAATATGGTAAGAGTTTTTCAATTTATTTGGAAGGGAAACACATTTATTACTTTCCACAGAGATAAGAGAAATTTCCAAAAGGTGTGTAATTTAAATTAAAAATCCCAGTGGAGGTAAAATCCTGATGTTTCTTATAGATCTAATCATTTTTTCCTTTGTAAAAGTGAAAGTTATAAAAGGTCATAATTAAGAATAAAGGAGGAAAAAGATCACCAATAGTTCCATTATGCTAGACTATTTCTTTTATGCGCAATTATTGTTTTTCTACTTTGTCTTGATCATAATATATATATTTAAAAAGTTGTGAATATTGCACTTGGATACACACATAGATAAAAATAGTGTGAACCAAGCATTTTGTTGGTGGAGGAAGAGAAAGGAGAGATGAGAGTTAAAGCATAGGATCTAGTATTAGTTTTAATTTTAATAGCTATTTTGAAGTTATACACAAGCTTTTTTATATGGTTTGTGTCACTTTTTTGAGATTGTGTTTCATTCAGCTTTAGAAATTCTGGAGATAGTTTGCTTATACTTTTGTGGTTCAGCCTCCATGTAGCTTATACTACATCTAAGTCTCATGATCAACTAGGACTGGAAACAGCAAATATTTTTTATAAAGGCCAGATAGTAATATTTTAGGCTTTATGGGCCATATGTCTCTGTCCTAACCACTCAACTTTGCTACGAAGCAGCCACAAAAACTATGTAAGGTGGATATGACTATGATCCAATAATATTTTGTTTGTGGACATGGAAATATGAATTTTAGTAATTTTTATGTTGTGAAATATTCTGCTTTTGATTTTTTTCTCAAACAGTTAAAAATGCAAGAAACACTCTTAGTTTCTGCTGGTCATTATTTACTGACCCCTGACCTGGAATTCTGTTGTCTAATTTGGGGTCACTCACCAAGTGTGGCTGTTGAACACTTGAAATGTAACCAGTCCAAATGGAGATGTGCTCTAAGTGTGTAAAACACAAGATTTTTGAAGACAATACACAAAGAAAAATAATTCATGAATAATACATTTTTATACTGATTACTAGAGGCCCAATGCATGAAATTCGTGCAAGAGTATGCCTTCCTTCCCCCGCCTGCTGGCACTGGCTTCCCTCTGGCCACTGGCAGGCACCCAGGACCTGGGCTTCCCTTGCAGCCTTGGCTTCGTCTGGAAGTTGTCCAGAAGGAGGACTGGTCTAATTAGCATATTATGCTTTTATTATTATAGATATTTTGGATATGTGGGGTTAAATAAAACATTGCGAAAATTAACTTTACTGTTTTTTTTTCTTTTAAATATGGCTACTAGAAATGTAAAATTACACTGTATGGCTCACATTTTATTTCTTTTTGACAGCCTTGATCTAGAAGAATAAATCTGGGTGGCCAGGGTTTTCATAGGCTATTTTCACTTCACATAGAAGTGGTGCTGGGTTGTGGTATGTTGCTGAATAGGGTCTAGTGGAAGTGGGGAATTAATTGCCTATGATATTTGAGGAGGGGACATTTGAATTTCCTTGTTCTAAGGAAACTCTACCTCTGAGTGTCCCCTAACTTCTGTGTTGGTGGAGAGCCTCAGAGGAAGGTCACAGTTGACCATATGGCTTTTTGACTCTCCAATCCTAGATTAGTCTTGAGTCCAGGAGTGTCTTGGCACACCAAGGATCTTTAGCCTGGTTTGGAGCTGGAGGTCTGCCCTATGTTGTTGAGCTGTTGGCCTTCTTGTTACTACTCTTGTGTTAATTGAATGGGGAGATGCTTTTTTATGAGACTGATCTACTTCTTTGGTCAGTGAAATTAGAGAAAAAATATTTCTGAAGACTGAAAGAAAACAAAAATTGTATATTCTGGGGGAGTTCTTTATATCAGATAGTATTAATATTGATAAAATATATTATATCTTAATTATATAAAGCTGACTAAAGTAGAGGTTTCTAATTTTGGAATTACCTATCAGTACCTATGACAAAAAAAATATTTTGTAGCCATATCTTACCTATTAATTAGAAATTCTACTACACAACTTTGTCTTCGGTTACATTAGACTGTTACTAGATTTGCCTTTGCCTCAAAGGACAAGGAGTCTATGACTGCATATGTGACATCATCCAGAAGGAGAGACTTGGGGCCCCAGGATGTGCTTTTAGCAGCCAAATTGTTGAAAGATATGAGGGAAGGGGCTGCTCTAGAAGCAGCTGTTTACCAAACAATATGGAAGTGTTTTATCAAGTAGTAAGGCCACACTAATGGGTGACAGCTGGTCTTATAGCACTCAGATGCATTCCCATTTAGTGTTCTGGATACAATTTAGGTTCTACCAATGGAAGTTCCCACTGCCACCCACTGTCACTGTCCCAGCAACTGGCCCCCACTGTCACTGTCTAGTCACTAGCTTCATTGGATTTCTGACTTTGGGTAAAGTGCTTTTCATCTAAGTCTTAATGTGTATTCATTTGGATCATAATGAATCTAATTTCAAATAGTACCAATTATAAACTCCTTTAGAGCAATTCTGTTTGTGATTTTTGTCAAGCTGTAAATGATAGTAAAGTAGATTTTTAAAAATATTTACTCTTTTCCCCCCAGTATTACCAAAGTTTGAAGTTGCTCTGCAGACACCATTATATTATTCTTTGAATTCTAAGAGTTTAAATGGTATTGTCACAGCAAAGTGAGTATGCTTTTTCATGACTATAAACTGTTATAAAACTGTATGACAGAGAACTCATTATATACCACAGAATAGTAGCACAATGTTCTGCTTATTAAGATACCTCAATGGGCCCTAGCCAGTTTGGCTCAGTGGATAGAGCGTTAGCCTGGTGACTAAAGGGTTCCAGGATTGATTCTGGTTAAGGGCACATGCCTGGGTTGCAGGCTTGATCCCCAGTGGAAGGCATGCAGGAGGCAGCCAATCAATGATTCTCTATCATTACTGATGTTTATATATCTCTCTCCCTCTCCTTTCCTCTCTGAAATCTATAAAAATATATATTAAAAAAAAGATTCCTCAATGGGCAGGAAACAAATATCTACAATAAACAATTAAGCATGGAATACGTCTGTACAGATCTTTGTACACATCTCTCTGCTTCCAAGTTGGTTCTGAAATATTTCCCACACACTAGTGTCTTCCCAAGACTAATCAAGGATTTATATTATAGATTATACCAGATTTGTTTTTTAAAAAAAGTACCGTTATTCCTCATTCTTAAGGCATGGATGGAGGCGATTTACCTCTTCTTAAATCCTAATTTTTTTCTCTGTTAATGATGGAGGTTGACTCTTGGGGGAGGGATTTGGATGTCTGGTTGCAATTAGCATATGAATAAATAATTCACAATCATCATCCATTTCAGCATAGGTACACAGAGACTTCCAACCCACAGATATATAGTGACTCCCATGATTTTGATCTATTGGATTGAACAGCAAAGCATTTGGCTTTGCTGAGACAACAAGCATCCGAAAGTTCCAGACTAGCATTTCTCAAACTTAAGATGCAGTATGATGGTTACCAAAGGAAAAGGGGAGGTAGCGAAGGGTAGAGGAAGTTGAGTGTTTGGTGATCAACAAAGATTTGACTTTGGATGGTGGCCACACAATGATGTTTACAGATGATGTATTATAGATTGTATACTTGAAACCTATATAATTTTATTAACTAATGTCACCCCAATACATTTAACAAAAAAAGAAAAAAAAAGAACCTGACATATCTAGACTTAACATTAAAAAAAAAAAGTATAGGCTCAGATTAGTGGTTCTCAAAAGTATAGCCTGGGTTTGCCCTCAAGTAACTCTAGGACTGATCTCTTGTAGCTTTTATTTTTGATGCGTCAATATCTGTGCTTTTTTCCTTGAAATTTATTTAGTTTCAGAATTTATTTGCAGTAGCTGATAAAAACTGGACCTCATCTCACTGCTGCCTCAGCGCCATGTTCCTCTCTTGGTAAGGGTTTGTGTCACTGGCAAGCGAGGGGACCTGAGTCTCCTGGCAGAAGTAGTCCACAGACCAAAACTTTCTGAGGACTCTTGCTTTAGATTCTATCTGGCCCAAATCACCTGAAGCCCATGCAACACAATGGCAAAAACATGTCTCCGATTTATACACCAAGTTGGTTTTCTGCCCATGTTCAACTAAGAAGTAGCTTCCTAAGTGAACTTGGGTATTGTGGATGGATTTATGGTTTAGAAAACATATTAATGCCTGCATTTTACATAATTATTATCTTGCCCTTGATCTTGGCTGAAGGTTAAGCCTCTGTCTGGGTTTAATTTGACTTCTTTGACTAATGCTTATAAAATTTAGTAAGTGCAAATTCACACAGCCCATCAGTGTTTGCAAAGGTTAAGTTGAGGGTGGATATATGTAATCTTTGCTTTTGTTTTTCAGTGCTTTGCCAGGGATTTAATACAATTAGTTAAAACAGTGGCTCTTAACTTTGGTAACTTCAGAAAATTTTATGTACAATTTCAGGGGGTGTAGATCTCCTGAAGCCACACCCTCCTCCTTCTAGCCCAGTAAGAAACCTTGTCATTTCATCCTGATTCTCATTTGTTGAGCCTCTTTGAAATACAAATGGCTGAGAGTGACATAATAATTGGGATGGCTCTCTGGCATTTCTTTAGTGTTTACCACATTGTATTTTCTTCATTTTCCTTAGTGTTGTAGCAGTCAAGGTTCTGTCATAGACATAGAATGAATAGGAGATACATAGTAAGATTTGTTGCAAGGAATTAGCTTATGTGAATGTGGGAGCTGGCTAGGCACATTCAAAATCTGTAGAGGAGGCCGTCAGGAGGGGTAGGCTGGAACTCTCAGGCATAGGCTGAAGTTGTCCACAGGCAGAATTTCTTCCTCTTTAGGGAAGTCTAAGATCTGCTTTTAAGGCCTTTCAACTGATTGAGTCAGGTGCACCCAGATGATCTAGGATAATCTCCTTAATACCAGCTGATTATGGAATTTAATCACAACTATAAAATACCTTCATCTCAACATGTAGATTAATGTTTGATTGAGTGACTGGGCACTCTAGACTAGTGAAATTCACACATCAAGACCTTTTCAGTATGTTTGCTTTGTCTGTTGTAGATAGTGAGCCTCTTTTTGCCATTGGAAGTTCTCAGATCTGGCTAGTTCTGATAATAATCCATTCCAAGTCTCCTTTCTTCAAGCTTCAGTTGCCTAGCGGTGATGTCTGTGATTATGGCAAAGGAAGGTAGTTCTGTCTCAGGGTAGTGTGATCTTCTGTGTCAACATCCAAAGCATAGGCCCCTTTTCTCATAGGAATAAACTTCTCCCTTGTTCCAGCTGTCATGAGTTTCAGGCCTATCAGTGCAGTTTCAGGAGGGTCTGCTTTCATTCAGACTGGGGATATAATTTACAACTTTGCAATAGGCTAATGAAACCTTCTGACCAGCAGTGTCTTCTTTAAGTCTATTAAAATTGGCATAGACCACCCAGCCAGCATGGCTCGGTGGTTGAGCATCAACCTATGAACCAGGAGGTCACGGTTCGATTCCCAGTCAGGGCACATGCCTCAGTTTTGGGCTTGATACCCAGTGAGAGGTGTGCAGGAGGCAGTCAATCAGTGCTTCTCATCATTGATATTTCTATTGCTCTCCCTCTCCCTTCCTCTCTGAAATCAATAAATCCCAGAAAAGATTGAAATGATGATGAAGATCCTCTCTGAAATCAATAAAAATATATGTTAAAAAATTGGCATAGACCTATTCTATAAACACTATGTCCCAGAAAAGATTGAAATGATGATGAAGATGATGATCTTGTGTCTGTCTAATGAAAACAACATCTATTCTCCCTTCAGAGGAAATACTTTTCTGTGTCCCTCCATTTAGGCCTTGGATGCTGCCTCCTATCAGAGGCTCCCAATCCCACTTCCTTTTTTACCTGTGTCTTGATTTCTTCTATTTCGTTCTTTAGCAACATCTTCACTATGTATTTAAACATATCTATCATTAAAAGAAACAAACCTTCCCTTGAATGTCCTGTCTACTTCCCAATGTCGCCCTATCTTCCCAGCCTACTTAGAGTTGCATTTGTCACTTCTTTACATCCAGTCATTCTTCAGCCCCCTACAGTCTGCCTTTCAATGCCCTGAGTCATGCCATTGAAACTCCTTTTACCTTTCCCCTCTTTGTAGATCTGACATTGTTGTCCTCTCTATTTCTTTCCTGTTTTTCTTTCTTTCTTTTTTTCCCCCTTCTTTCTTCTTGACTACTCCTTTGAGACTCTTTGAAGGCAACTCCCTTCTGCCTATCTTTGAAAAGTTCTTATTTCTCAGTGTTCCATCTTTGGCTCTCTTCTTTCTTTACACATTTGAATTATCTTCTCCATGGCCAGGGCTTCTGCTACTGTTTGTAAGTAGTGACACCTGAATCTATATCTCTAGTCCACATTTCTGTATTGAGATTCAGATCCTCATGTCTTCTCTCGCTGAGTATCCCACAGATTCTTTAACTAGTTATCTTCTTCTAAATATGATTCTTTTCTGTGTCCTATCTTGGTGGACTACACCACTATCTGTTTAGCTGCCCAAGTCAACTACACTCTTCCCACTCCTTCAATCTCCACATCTAATCAGTATCTAATGCTATTTGTTTTAACTCCACAATTTCTTTCAAATCCATCTCCATTGCCACTGTTTTGATTCAGGCCAACATCATCTTTCTCTCCTTAGTTACTGTTGTAGTTTCTGAAAAGTTTTTTCTGACTTCAGTTTTACCCTTCAATGTTTTCTTTACAATGAATCATCCAGAGTTCTTGCTGTTGTTCTCCTCTTCCCACTCCCTATCCTCTTCTCCATCCCCTTCCCCCTCTCCTCCTTCTCTCCCTCTTCTTTTTCTCTCATTACTTTAGGCTAAAGACAAATCAATTTTGACTCTTTTGTATGAAAATTTCCAGGCCACTGCCTTGAGGACGAAGTTCAAGACTTTTAGGACATCTAACAAAGTTCTTTTCTAGTTTTTTTTTTAAAAAATATTTTTATTGATTTCAGAGAGGAAGGGAGAGGGAGAGAGAGAGAGAAACATGAATGATGAGAGAGAATCATTGATTGGCTGCCTCCTGCATGCCCACCACTGAGAATCGAGCCTGCAACCCGGGCATGTGCCCTGCGCGGGAATTGAACCATGTCCTCCTGGTTCATAGGTTGACACTAAACCACTGAGCCACGCCAGCTGGGCTCTTTTCTAGTTTTATGTCCTTTGAAATATCCCACCCAAACCCTTCCCAAATGTTACTTGTGTTTTTAAGAATGCAAAATGCTTTTTCTGACCAATAGGCCTTTACATAGGCTGTTTCAAGGCTTGGCTACTTCCCCTAACCCTCTATCTTTATACCTCTCATAGCTCTAGTCACACAGTACTGCTGTTTGCTAGTCCACCTCTTTGAAGGTGGGTCTGTTTCTTGCTTATCACAGCATCTTGGTGCCTAGTACAGTGCTAGTCATGGAGTAGGTATCTAATAAGTACTATTGAAAGAACAAATGGATAAACAATACAGTCCATAGGTCTCAGTTCCAAGCTCTATGTAGCACAGCAAAGAGCTTCATACCCAATCAAAAGCCTGCTATTTGGAATGAACCAAATTGAGTTGTATGGGTGATGGGTTTGGTCTTGTCACAGAATTAGGGGGTAGAGAGTGGGGTTTGAAATCCAGTTATTCTTTGGGTGTATTTTGGTGAAAGATGAGTTCTGTTGTCTTACCACTTGGATGGTTGTTATTCAGTTAGATGATTTAAAAATGTTTCATAATAGTTATTATATTCATCTCTATGAGTAAATGATAAACAATTTAGGTTACCTTTAAAAAATGTTTTTATTGATTTTTAGATAGAGAGGAAGGAGATGGAGAAAGATAGAAACATCAATGAGAGAGACACATCAATCAGCTGCCTCCTGCCTGCCCCCTACTGGGGGATTAAGCCCAAAAACTGGGCATGTCCCCTGACCATAAATCGAACCCAGAACCTCTTGGTCCATGGGACAACACTCAGTCCAATGAGCCATACCAGCCGGGTTTAGGTTGCTTTTTTGCTAGTAGCCATCTGTCTCATCTAGACATAGTTAATGTGCAAAGCATTGCACATTACCCAAAGAAGAAGGTTAACAATCTCTTTTTAGTTTTGAAATCTCTAACTTGAACATCTGCTCACTATTCCCACCTTATTAAAATAAATAATAGGTTCTTTCCCACCAACCACAGTGGGTTCTAGAGAATTATAAAGAAAATGACATAGCATACATCTAGTTACTTCCATAACTCCTGCAGATAGTAGAAATTAAAAAATATTTTTAACCTAAGGTTTATTAAAATGCATTTATTTTTTGAAGAATTTATTTATTTGTATCTTGAAAATGACATAAAAAAAAGGGTGGGGATAAACACGGATTATACTAAAAGTTTCAAATTTTTTAGGTATCATTTTGTAAACCTTTTGTGCTATGGCTGTTTTCCAAAAAAATAATATCTTTGATTTGCTTTTTTAAATGTTGTCAAACTACTACTTTCTGAAAAATCAGTGTATGCCAAATGCTTCCAGATTCTATTTAGGACAATAACTGCCAGTATCTTTGTTTTACAATTACTATAATTAGCTTAGGGTTTGGAAAGCTAAATCTGCTTCACATTTAAATCAAAATTAAAAAATATTCGTGTCTGAGAATACTTTAAATTATATCTGGATTTTAAAGTTCCCTGAACTACTCATGTGGTATAATTCTTTTAAAATACAATGTTCTTATATTATAAAAATGCATTTATTTAAACTTTAATAAAATACAGAAAGGTTAGGTTTTGAGAACTCTCTTTTGAATGAATGAATTTGATACTGAAATTGCTAACCAAGGTTTCCACTAACTTCACTGTTATCATTTGAAGACTGATTTATTTTGTTTTAAATTTTTAATTTGCTACATTTTACCATTGACTTTTGAGTTGAGTTGATTTAGACAGTTTCTGTGTTCAACTAATGGATTCAGGAAGCAGGAGCCGATGTTTGAGTTATATAGTGCAGAGCAAAATCGACATCCCGGTTTGGCTCAACATTTCACATAGACATGGATGGAACCCAGGAAACACATTTAAAGAAGGCTCTCTGGCAATAAAATGGTTTACTAAAGATTGCCTTTCCTTCACACGAAGAGACTTTCTCGTCATGAGAGGGGATAAAATTAATACATAGAATGCAAGCAGCAGAGGTGAGATTTAATTCAAGAAGTTAGTTTTGCATTAGAAACCCCCCACTGTACTCTTATTATACAATTTCCTGAAGAAAAAAATATTTGACAGCCAGGAGCCCATTCGGTGCCCTGGCATGTTTGGTCTAATAAGTCCTCCTGATTAATATTGAAACATGCAGCAATGAACCAAGGTGATTGTGGTTTCAATGAACATGTTAAATAAAATGTTCAAAAACTGTGATGTCTCCTAGGCATGCATTTGGTTAATGGGCCAGTCAGTCCAGATTTCTGGAAGAAAAGGTTTTCATAATCTTTTTTTTTTATTGTTTGAAGTATTACAAATAGTATTACATATGTCTCCTTTTTTTAAAATTTAATTTAATTTTTTAATTTTTATTGTTTTTTTTTTTATTGTTTTAAGTATTACAAATAGTAGTACATATGTCTCCTTCTTTTTTCCCCCATTGACCTACCCCCGGCCTCCCCTACCCCCCAGTACATGCCTTTACCTGCCCCCCCCCCCCCCCAGTGTCTTGTATCCATTGGTTATGCTTATATGCATGCGTACAAGTCCTTTGGTTGATCTCTTACAGGTTCCCCTCCCCGCCCCCCCGCAACCTCCCCTGCCTTCCCGCTGTAGTTTGACAGTCTGTTCAGTGCTTCTTTGCCTCTGTATCTATTTTTCCCCCATTTCTTTCCTTTAAAAAATCTTGCCTCTGCAGACTAGAAATAAACATAATAACCAAAAATGTTTGAGCCCCAATTTCAATGTCCAACAGTTCCTTATGTGTACATGTCAGCAATGATACCTGGATGGTGGGCACATGGTGGCATGGCTTCACAATCTTTTAAAAATTTTTGAGCAGAAAACTGTCACTTCCACTTATGTATTATCTCTAATCATTGCAATGATTAGAGTCTGGGTAAAGTGTGTTTTAGGAACTCCTATGAGGTGGTGTAGTTAAAAGTCTTCCTATTTTGGAGACTTAATTTCAAGGATCACTATTAAGGACACTTCTTTTTTTAATAAATCTTTATTGTTCAGATTATTACAGGTGTTCCTCTTTTTTTCCCCCCCATAGCTCCCCTCCACCTGATTCCCCACCCCACCCCATGCCCTTACCCCCCGCCACTGTCTTCATCCATAGGAGTAAGATTTTTGTCCAATCTCTTCCTGCACCCCTCACACCTGCTTCCCCTGAGAATCGTCAGTCCACTCCCTTTCTATGTCCCTGATTCTATTATATTCACCAGTCCATTCTGTTCTTCAAATTTTTTTTAAATAAATCTTTATTGTTCAGATTATTACAGGTGTTCCTCTTTTTTTCCCCCATAGCTCCCCTCCACCTGATTCCCCACCCCACCCCATGCCCTTACCCCCCGCCACTGTCTTCATCCATAGGAGTAAGATTTTTGTCCAATCTCTTCTTGCACCCCTCACACTTGCTTCCCCTGAGAATCATCAGTCCACTCCCTTTCTATGTCCCTGATTCTATTATATTCACCAGTCCATTCTGTTTTTCAGATTTTTTATTCACTTGATTTTTAGATTCACTTGTTGGTAGGTATGTATTTGATGTCATTTTGTTGTTCATAATTTTTATCTTTACCTTTTTCGTCTTCTTAAAGAATACCCGTCAGCATTTCATGTAATCCTGGTTTGGTGGCGATGAACTCCTTTAGCTTTTTCTTGTCTGTGAAGCTCTTTATCTGACCTTCAACTCTGAATGATAGCTTTGCTGGGTAGAGTAATCTTGGTTGTAGGTTCTTGCTGTTCATCACTTTGAATATTTCTTGCCACTCCCTTCTGGCCTGCATAGTTTCTGTTGAGAAATCAGCTGACAGTCGTATGGGCACTCCCTTGTAGGTAATTAACTGTTTTTCTCTTGCTGCTTTTAATATTCTCTCTTTGTCTTTTGCCCTTGGCATTTTAATTATGATGTGTCTTGGTGTGGTCCTCTTTGGATTCCTCTTGTATGGGGTTCTGTGCACTTCCTGAACTTGTAAGTCTATTTCTTTCACCAGGTAGGGAAAGTTTTCTGTCATTATTTCTTCTAGTAGGTTTTCAATATTTTGCTCTCTCCCTTCTTCTGGCACCCCAAAAATTCAGATGTTGGTTCGCTTAAAGCTGTCCCAGAGGCTCCTTACACTATCTTCATATTTTTGGATTCTTTTTTCTTTTTGTTTTTCTGGTTGGATGTTTTTTGTTTCCACATATTTCAGATCTTTGGTTTGATTCTTGGGGTACGTTGATCTACAGTTGAGTTTCTGTATATTCTTTATTTCAGACAGTGTATGCTTCATTTCTGACTGATCCTTTTCCATTTTTTTGGCATTCTCATTAATATCCCTAAAGGTCTCATCAAGTTTCTCAGCAGTTTTAAGAAGATTCTTGAGTAACCTTATAAATGTGGTTCTGAACTCTATGTCATCCAGTAGTTTGCTTTCCTCCATTTCTTTCATTCATGACATGTTTCTTTGTCTCCACATTTTGGCTGCTTCCCTGTGTTGATGGAGTAGCTTTGTGTGGTAGGTGACCTATA
Organism: Corynorhinus townsendii; assembly: GCA_026230045.1. Taxonomy (NCBI): domain Eukaryota; kingdom Metazoa; phylum Chordata; class Mammalia; order Chiroptera; family Vespertilionidae; genus Corynorhinus; species Corynorhinus townsendii. The sequence continues at coordinate 65,821,214 of JAPDVU010000004.1, read as the reverse complement.
GGGGGCAGTAACTCAGCCTCCTCAATCACTTGAGGTGGATGCTCTTGGTACACCCCTTTGTGGGCTGAGTGCTAAGTCTTGATGTAGTTAAGCCTTAATTGTTGTTGGTACACTGGGAGGAATTGACCTCCAGGCCAATTAGCTGTGAGCACTCGCTGTGTCTATAATGGAAGAACTGCTGTGCTGAAGACACGCTTATGGGGCAGGACTTGTTTCAGTGGGGCTTTGGTGCTCACTGAGTCTGCCTCTTGAATGTGTCACTTATGGATGTGAGGAGTTGAAATCTGGTGTCTCACATTGACCACTAGGTACACTGGCTTCTGGATCTCCAATGGGGTGCAGGTCAGCTACTGTCTGAGGCCACCCAGCAGGAGCTACAGTGAGAGCTACAGTTTTCTCCTCTTTGCTTGGGGTTTGGAGGTTTTGGAGCTGTCTGACCCAGGCTGCAAGTTTGCTAGGTTAAGCTGTGATAGGGCAGGCCTTTCTTATGCTAAATCCGCTGCTTGGAGCTAGGGTAGGGTTGTGCAGGGCGGGGCCTCAGGGTGTCACTAGGCTAGGGCATGGCAAACAGCAATGGCTGCTAGTTAGCTGGCTCTGCAATAGGGCAGGCCCCCCTCATGCCAAATCCGCTGCTTGGAGCTTGGGTGGGTTTGCAGGTTGTGCAGGGCGGGGCCTCAGGGTGTCACTAGTCTAGGGCGCGGAAAACAGTAATGGCTGCTAGTTAGCCGGCTCTGCGTCCCCGAAGGTGTCCCCGGGTCCCGTGCCCCAGTGCAGCAAACAATTATTCCTGCGCGCAGCTCTTCAAGCAAGCCACCCTCAATGGCAGACAGTCCAGCTTCTCCCCGTAGGAGTTTGGGTCCCCCGTGTCTCCCCAGAGACTGGATTTCAGAGTATTCGGGGGCTTGTCTCCCTTCGGGTTGAGAAAAGCAATGCCTGCCGCCAGCCCGGATCACGCGCCTTCGTACCTCAGCTTTTCAACGCTCGTGCATGTCTCAGTGCTCTTTTCTCTTTCCTTCTAGTTGTAGAACTTCCACTCAGCCAGCTTTCCCGTGGTTCTGGGTGATAGATGTTTTGTCTTTTAGTTGTAGTTTTGAAATTGTTGTGCGAGGAAGCAGTTTAGGTGTTTACGTACACCGCCATCTTGGATTCCTCCTACAGTATATCAAGGACACTTCTTAGCTATGCTTAGTTTTGAAAATTTGTAGTAAGAGTATATTTTAATATAATTCTTTTAAGTTGGGTTGCCAGTATATACTATTGAGAGTAATATTTTTAATTGTTAGTTTGATAATATCAAATTGAAAATGTAAAAAACCCCCCACCCATTTATTATTTTTCAGGTACACATATGGGAAGCCTGTGAAAGGAGATGTAACACTTACATTTTTGCCTTTATCTTTTTGGGGCATTAAGAAAAATATTACAAAAAAATTTAAGGTAACTTTTACAGATATCTTATAACTAGTAATGGGGATAAGTATGAGCATTCTTTTTCTAGAAATAAGATTTGTACTGAGTTAACAAAATAATTGAGTGTAAAAAAAAGAGAGCTTTCTGACATTGGATAAGTGAGAATTTACCTCTTTATAGTGATTAGAGTCAAACCAGAGCCATCACATTGTTTGATGTGACTTAGTTTGAGTTTTATTTCTAAAATATGGATTGCTAAAGTGAACAATAAAACTGAACATTTTTTAAAACAAAACAGATAAATGGATCTGCAAACTTCTCTTTTACTGATGAAGAGATGAAAAAGGTAATGGATTTTTCAGATCAGCTTTCTGAACACAAATCTCCATCATCCCCTGGGCCGGTAGAAATTTTAGCCACGGTGACAGAATCACTTACAGGTTTGTAGACTTTGAAATGAAGGTAAAGTTATTTATGTGGTGCTGCTCTGTCATCTTTCTTAATTTTTGTTCTGTTTTGTTAATCCTCACTGGAGGATATTTCTTCCATTGATTTTAGAGAGTGGAAAGGAAGGGAGCGTGTGGGAGAGGAGAGAGAAAGAGAGAGAGAGAGAGAGAGAGAGATCGATGTGAGAGAGCTATGCTGGCCATGGCTGCTGTGTCATCTTTCTTATTCTAACTAGCATGCTTGTTTGGGAACATCACGGCCTTTCTGAAGATGCTGTGTAACGCTGGAATTGTCACAGCTGTTCATTAGGCCAGCGTGCAGAATGTTTTCATCACGAAGGGAAAATTTATTTCCTATAAAAGTCTGTACTTAACCACATGTAATAGGTAGTTGTAATTGTTTCCATTTTTGTTCTTTATTTTCAGCATGAGAACTAGGTGGAAAGGCATACCTTTTTAGCTGATTGACCATTTTTTTTTTAATCACTTAACATCTTCTTAAATCACACCTGCTCCCAGACAGTTTTCTCTTAGTAATTAAATAAAGGTTAATTACTTGGATCTTTCTATTGCTATTTCAACAGCTTTCACCAATCCCCAAAAGAGCAAAAGACTATTCTGTCAATGGCCTTAATCTGTTGGGGTGACAGTAATGGTGCTTAGAAGGGACCCACAGAGGACAGAATAGCCACAGAAGCCGATGTGAGAATGAGGTTTCTGTGCCCTGATACTTAACCCCTTGGGGAATTAGCTCAGATGGGGAAGTCTGGTGGCTAGAAGCTGTTGTTGAACTATAACTTTTGCTTTCTAAATGATGCAATTTCCAAAACAGGTATCTCAAGAAATGCAAGCTCCAATGTATTTTTCAAGCAGCATGAGTACACCATTGATTTCTTTGATTATGCTACTGTCTTGAAGCCATCTCTCAACTTCACAGCCACTGTAAGTTGGGATATTTATCAGTGATCTAAAAGCATTAAATTCAATTTAATGAAACAAAATGCAAAATAATATTTTTTCAGTGCTTTTCAAAAAATTTAAGCCCAAAGTGGACAGATTACGTTTCCTATTTAGATTTATGGGATATATAGAATTGTTTTCAAATGACCTTTGTCTAATTTTTCTAAAAACGTAGTTTCCAACAAAGATATTTTTTCAAAATTTATTTCATAACCAATTTAAGTTAGATTTGGGTTGTTACAATGAAGTCTTTATAAAGTCATTGAAGGGATTAGATGCTGATCAAAATATTAAATTTTAATTAGATTTTTATAATGACTAATTTTAGTTCTAGCAAAGAGGTAGCATTAAAAAATGATCAACAAATCTACTCATTTTTTTCTTTTTTAAGAAAATGTTGAACTATCACTTGTTAATTGAGTGAATGTTGACAATGTGTAAGGCATGGTGATCTATTGGGCTGCAGAGATGAGAAAGATGCAGTCCCTGCCCTAGATTCACAGTTTTTGTGATGGTGACTAGAAAATACACACACAAATAGAATTCAGGGCAGGCTAAGTGTCATGAATACATTTCTACAGGGATTTAAAATAGGTGTCAACAACCTTTTTCTGCAAAGGGCTAGATAACAGCAGATATTTTCAGCATTGTGGGCCACATGGTCTCTGTCAGAGCTACTTGACTTTGCCATGGTAGCATAAAAACAGCCATAGCCACTTTGTAAGCAGTGTGGGTGGCTATGTTCCAGTAAAACTTTATTTACCCAAATCTAACTTAAATTGGTTATTAAATAAATTTTGAAAAAATACCTTTGTTGGAAACTACCTTTTCAGGAAAATTAGACAAAGGTCATTTGGAAACAATTCTATATATCCCATAAATCTAAATGACTTGAGAAATTTTAGATAGTTTGTGATTTCAGTGACCTTATAATTGACAGTTTGAAAAGGTAGGTAAGTAAAACCAAAAATCACAAACCAAAAAATGTATGAGGCTGCATATAATAACTTCCAAATGAGTTGAGTGAAACAATGAGAGCCCTAGCTGATTTGGCTCAGTGGATAGAGCGCTGGCCTGTGGACTGAAGGATTCCGGGTTTGATTCCTGGTCAGGGCACATGCCTGGGTTGCGAGCTCAATCCCTAGTGGGGGCGTGCACGAGGCAGCTGATAAATGATTATCTCTCATTATTGATGTTTCTATCTCCCTCTCCCTTCCTCTCTGAAATTATATATATATATATATATATATATATGCGCTCAAGGAGGAAGAGTTGGCTTTAGGATACAGAGGAGGGTCATTAAAGAGATGTTCTGTGGAAGTGAAAACTTTAAGCTATTTGTTAGAAGATCAAATAAGGATTTTAAATGTTTGGGTATGGGGTTGGGAGATGGTGGGCAAGATGAGCTGAGATGCAACTTGACTAGCGAAATTGCAGCAGAGAACTTGTGTCTGGAAATCGTCAAGAAGAAAACAGAAGGCAGAGCTTGAGGAGTTGTAGAGGATCCTAAATGGCTCACATATGTGTTTGAACTTTATGCTCCAGGTGATGAAGAGTCTAGGAACCTATGAACGTGGGAGGGATATGGTGGAAGTGCTGGAAGCCAGTTCCAGCATGTCATAATTGCAAGAGTTTCATCAAAAGGTTGATGGAACTTGGGGACTCAACAAGGGCTGAATCACATATGTAATCACTTGTTGGAATGGCTAAAGGCATTTCCCCAAAACCTGAATAGGATGATTATTTGCTGCCAGACAGCTCAGGGCATCTTAATCTACATGTTATTGCCTCCTCCTGGCCAAACACCTGAACAACTGTAGGCTATTCTCCAATCTGACAATGCTTCTGTACGAAACCCTACCCTTTGAAGTGTGTTATCTCCACCTTGCCTTAGGACAAATTGTGTTAATAAAAAGCAAGAGTCCTGAGACAAGGAGAACCTGGTTTCTTCAGCCAAGCTCCTCTGACCCCCAATGCCTTTCAAAATTATTTTTTGTCTCTGGACTCTTACTTAATCTATGCACAGCCTTTCTCCAGATTGCTGAACCCTTCTTAATGCTGGAACAAGAACCTCGGCATAGAAGCAGTGTTCCAGGGAGACTGATCAAGGGCCTGTGCAGGAGGATGGCAGCCTTGTGGTGGTGGATGTGGAAGTGGAGAGGATGAAAGAGAGAAGTACAGTACAAGACTTGGTGTACATTAGGTTTGGGAGGTGGGGAAAGGGAGGGAAAATTCAGAAGTCTGGCAGAATTATGGTGTTAGTAAAAAGAGGACTGGTGAGATGGTTATTCAGTTTTAAATGTGTTGAATTTGAAATGACAGGGATGTACAAGTAGAAATATTATGCAGGGTATTAGAGGTGTTGAGCATGAGCTCCAGAGTGAGGTATGGATGGCAATAGGAAGACAGAATAACAGATCATTGATAATTTGGTCTTGACAAATCTCCATATTTAGGGGGGAGGGAAAAGGAACCAAGAAGGGCACTGAGAGGATGGAGGAAGAGGGGTATGAAGTGAAGGAGGTAGTTGTGGAGACACTGAAGGCAAGAGAAGCTATAATATCAAGAAGGGAGTTATCAGTGGAGTCATCAGTGGTCATCGGAGGGAGAGACCACTTAATCTTGAAGTTAGGGTGCTACTAATAATTTTGAGAGTTTGGTTTTATAGGAATAGTATTGATGGAAACTGGGTTCAACTGACTTAAATCCTTGACTTCTTTCTCTCTCTTTTTAACATACATTTTTATTGATTTCAGAGAGGAAGAGAGAGGGAGAGAGAGATAGAGATAGAAACATCAATGATGAGAGAGAATCATTGACCAGCTGCCTCCTGCACGCCCCCTACTGGGGATCGAGCCAGCAACCTGGGCATGTGCCCTGACCAGGAATAGAACCATTACCTCCTGGTTCATAGGTTGATGCTCAACCACTGAGCCATGCCAGCCAGGATCCTTGACTTCTTTTGTAACCTGTTTTTAAAATGTTGTGTTTTGATTATTAGGTGAAGGTAACACGTTCTGATGGTAAGCAACTGAGTCTTAAAGAAAGAATGAATAATGTAATGGTAATGGTGACACAGAGAAACTCTACAGAGTACGGGAGCAGATGGAGCAGTAGAAATCAGGAAATAGAAGCTTCCCAGATCCTAAACTATTCTATCCCCCAGAATGGAATATTTAAGATTGAATTCCCAATCCTGGACAATTCCACTCAGCTACAATTAAAGGTACCATCTGTTTCCCATCATTATGTTACTGCAGTAACATCATTAAAATTGTAATCTTGTGGTAGGCATTCAATCTGCTGGAGGTCAAAGTGCACAGGAAGTGGACATGTTTCTATTTCTAAAAATGGGGGAAAGTGTTAAAAGTAATTTAATGACAGTGACTCAAGGTTACACGGAGTGCTTCCTCATTCATTCATGTTGAAAAGCACAGTAAAATATAGCAAGTTGAAAATATGATGGAGAAACTCCCCAAACTCCCAGTCTAGGTTAATTCTCAATCACTTGAAATTGTGTTTTGGCAGGAGCCAAATATGATTTCTTGCTTGTAAATGAGCTCTGTGTTGTGGAGATAAGGAAAGAAATCCTTTTTCATATCATTTTCCCTTCTCACAGTGTTTCCCAATAATACACCTTTGTTTCTGAAATAAGTTAGGACTATGCTTTTATTCCTCTTAGATCATGATGCTGAAGACACTCTTCTGTGTTTTACAGCTATCACTTTGTTTATAGTATAAGCTATGAAATGATAAAGATCTAGTGTCTGGGGAATGTATTTTTCCTGCATGAAAAAAAAGTAAAAGTACATTTGCTTTTCAGTATTCATCAGGGTGCATCTTTTCTCAAGGTTTTGCTAAAAATAAGAATTTATAGCTCCCTTTTCTTTTGTTATAGGCCTTTTTTCTTAATAGTGTGAATAGCTTGGCGGTTTCTGGTGTATTTAAGTCTCCTAGTAAAACATACATCCAGCTAAAAACAAGAGATGAAAATATAAAGGTAATGCTTACAATCACTTGATAATTGCAATATAATTATACTCTTATGCCATTAATATGTACATATTAATTAAGATGTTTTTTTCTAGGTGGGATCACCTTTTGAGTTGGTGGTTAGAGGCAACAAGCAATTGAAGGAGTTCAACTACATGGTAATCTGTTATAGAATCTAAATTTATGATCTATTATGGAATCATCTTAAATTGTATCTACCTTATGTCTAGACTAAGCATACTAATTAAAAAATATATTTTTATTGATTTCAGAGAGGAAGGGAGAGGGAGAGCGAGAGATAGAAACATCAATGATGAGAGAGAATCATTGATCAGCTGCCTCCTGCACGCCCCAAACCGGGGATTGAGCCCACAACTCAGGCATGTGCCCTGACTGGGAATCAAACCATGACCCTAGTTCATAGGCTGATGCTCAACCACTGATCCACAATGGCCAGGCTAACCTTACTTATTTTTAAAATTCAGCCTCACACTTTTTAGCCTGTCCTTTTTATACTGTAATCACAATATTGTCTTCTTTCCTTGTCCATATTTGCATTTCCAATTTAAGATGAGTAATGAAATGTTGCATTACATTTTAAATTTAACTTTTAAAATTTAAAGTTCTATTAGATATGCCCCACATCTTCATTGTAGAAAATTATAAAATATAAGAAAAACAAAAAAGAAAGTAAAATTGTTATCCTCAGCCTTGTAGTTTCGCTAATCCAGGTCTCCCAAAGATGCTCTGTATTCCTTCCATTCAAAAATAGACTTTTTAAAATTAAAAATATTATTTATTTATTTTAAATTATAGTTGGCATATACTATTATATTCATTTCAAGTGTACAAACAGTGATTAGACATTTATATGCCTTATGAAGTGATCACCCCGATAAGGCTAGCACCCATCTGACACCATACATAGTTATTACAATATTATTGACTATATTTCCTATGCTGTACTTTATATCCCCATGACTATTTTCATACCTGGCAGTTTGTACTTCTTAACCTCTTTCATCTTTTTGCCCAACCCCCATCCTCCTTCTATCTGGCAATCATCAGTTTGTTCTCTGTATCTATGAGTTTGTTTATTTTTGTTTTGTTTATTTGTTTTGCTCTTTAGATTCCACATATACATGAAATCATGTGGTATTTTTCTTTCTCTGTCTGACTTATTTCACTTAGCATAATGCCCTCTAAGGCCATCCATGTTGTCGTAGATGCCAAGATTTCATTCTTTTTTGGCTAATACCCATTGTATATATCCACTACATCCTCTTTGTCCATTGTTACCAGTGAGCATGTAGGTTGCTTCCAGATCTTGGCTATTGTAAATAATGCAAAAAATAGACTCTTGGTGAAACTACTACTGTTGCCTCAGTCAGTGTTGCTTTGTCTTATCCTTTTCTATTTCCCAACCTACATATACTCTGTGTTGGTCAGGGCAGCTTTCTGACATTCAAATCGACTTTGAAGTTGATTTAAGTAAAAAATTTGTGTGTGTAGTTAAAATCATGATAAATGTAGCTGCGGTTGAAATTCTCACTAGCTTTAGCATAAAATGAAACCAACTACTATGTGTTTCAGGTGATATCCAAGGGACAGTTGATGGCTGTGGGCAAGCAAAGTTCAACAACCTTCTCTTTAATACCAGAAAATTCTTGGGCTCCAAAAGCCTGTATCATTGTGTATTATATTGAAGATGATGGGGAAATTATAAATGATGTTCTAAAAATTCCTATTCAGCTTATTTTTAAAAATAAGGTAAGGTTTCAGGTAATGATATTTACAAGAAAACTTTATATTTGTGAAGTCTGAGAAATGTAATATTTCTTTGGAAAAGTATCATTAAACCAAACTGATTAGAAATTTATATTCATTTCTAGAACTATGTTTAAATCTCTTCATATTTAGTTACTACGTATGTAGTACTGCTGTTTTCTCTCCAGCACTGGGTGGGAGCTGAGTTGTGAGGGATGGAGAAAGGGAAGAGGGAAGGTAGAGAAGTGAAGGGTAATTTAGATTTCTGGCACTGTGAGAAGTTCCATCACTTGTGAACACTGTGGGAGTAAAGTTTTCTTTTTAAAATTCCTTTTCCTTGAGAAGGCTTATGTATGGTTTCAGAATGATCTCTGAGCAAAGGCAACTGTAGAATTTTTGCTAGAGTTTGAAGCGTTGCTCTGTTATTGGTAAGTAATGCTTTAACCAGTGAAATCAATCCAGTTTTCTCCCTTTCTTAGATAAACCTATTTTGGAGTAAACCTATTGCTGAGCCATCTGAGAATGTCTCTCTGAGGATCTCTGTGACACAGCCCCACTCGCTAGTGGGGATTGTAGCTGTTGACAAAAGTGTGTACCTGATGAAAGCCTCAAATGATATTACAATGGAAAATGTGAGTTTAGCTGTGTCTCATTACAAAAATACACGTGAAAGAGAACGTATTGCATGACTTCAGATATCTAAAAGAAATTGCATTAGTTCCTTTTCAGGTGAAGTTAATGCCCAGGAAAGCTTCCAAATAAACTAGGATCTGCATTTCAGTCCTTATGTTGCAAAGATGCTTATGTGGTCTGTTGTGGTTGCTGTCTTACATGAGAAATGCCATCTTCAGTTTTCCCTCATTTTCATACTATATTTTAATTTACGACTCTTGAGGCAGTACTGGGAAATTGACTTGCCCAATTCGGGATGACATCGGTCCAGAGAGCTTTTGATAGTTTTGAAATACCTTCTATCTGGCTATACATATGGTTATAAACAATTACAGTCCACATTGAATCAGAAATTTGCAGTGTATTGAGGGAGTGAAATCATGTGAAACTTCAGAAAATTTACAAAGCAAGAAGTATGTGAATGTCTAGTGTTACACAAACGAATCCCTATGTATTAGTCCTTTCAGTTTTATTTGTTAAGTTCTTGATTTATCCTTTTGCACCAGTGCCAGTTGAAATCTAGATTGTATAACTTATGCCTGTTAATTGATTATGTACAGTGATTAACAACAGCAGGAAGAAAGCTATATATGCTTAGATTAATTTGGTCATCTTATTGTAAAATTAATACTCTTGAGGAAAATTATACTTCTTTTTTTGGCCTATATAGCTAATTTTTCTCAATCCTTTAAAAAAACAAACAACTCATTTATAGCCCATTAGTCATATTTTCCTCTTGACTTTTCTAAAATTCATATTATTCTAAAAAGTATATGGCAACCTACAATTGATTTAACTGAATATAGTAGTAGCTGTCATTTTACAACTTTATGAATATCATAAATATTTTTATTTTTCCATACACACACACACTTTTATCTGGTGCTCATGCTCTCTGTGTTTCTCTCTCTGTCTCTATCGCTGTCTCTCTATCTCTCTCTATATTTATATTAAATATTGCCATAACTAAAATTGCTACTTCAGCTTTCTTTAGGTTTATACCTGCCTGGTGTGTTTTCCCATCATATTATTAATTAATTATAATGTATTTTTATTAATTTCAGAGAGGAAGGAAAAAGGAGAGAGAGATAGAAGCATCAATGATAAGAGAGAATCATTGATCAGCTGCCTCCTGCATGTTTCCTACTGGGGATCTAGCCCACAACCCAGGCATGTGCCCTTGACTAGAATCGTACCAGGGACCCTTCAGTCCACAGGCCGACACTCTATCCACTGAGCCAAACCAGCTAGGGTCCCATCATTTTATTTTAAACCTTTTGTGAGTTTTGGTTTTAAGTATTTTACAGCTAGCACTTAACTATAATTTGCATTTGTTTTTTAATCTAATCTGGTAGTCAATATCTTTTAACTAGAGGCCTGGTGCACGAATTCATACACGGGTGGGGGTCCCTTGGGGTGGCCTGCAGGAATTGGGCTGAAACCCGCAGTCCAATGCCACCTGCAGCTCCTACCTGTCACTCCCACTCATCCCGCCCCACTGCACCTGTTGTGGGCTTGTACCCAATCAGTCCCGATTTGGAGAGGCTTACACAGTTGCAACAGTGCTCGCCAGCTGTGAGCCCTGTGTCTGGCACCATACCAAGGGGAGTGGCCTGCAGGATTGGGGCCAAAACTGAGGGGTCCTGGATTGCAAGAGGGCACAGGCCAGGCCAAGGGACCCCACTAGTGCACAGTCGGGGCCAGGGAGAGACTATAGGAGGGCTCCAGGGCGTATCTGGCCCTGTCTTGCCCAGTCCCTGATCGAGGCTGATCGGGGCCGGCTGGCCGGCTGGGGAAGGGAGCAGGAGGTTGGCCAGCTGGAGAGGGACTGCAGGAGGGACCTCGGGAGGGTTTCAGGGCATGTCTGGCCCATCTCGCTCAGTCCTGATCAGTTGGATCCCAGCAGCAAGCTAATCTACTGGTTGGAGCATCTTCCTCCTTGTGGTCAGTACACATCCTAGCGACTGTTCAACCAGTTGACTGTCTGCCCCCTGGTAGTCAGTGCATGTCATAATGAGTAGTTGAGAGCTGTCTTAGCATATCATTAGCATATTACACTTTGATTGGTTGAACAGTTGACCAGTCACTGGACACTTGGCATATTAGGCTTTTATTATATAGGATAAGCTCATTTAACCCAATTACACATATGGTAATTCTTGTTTTAATTAGAAAATTTCTGCTTTTTTTATTTTACTGGTATGTTTATTTTTTTAAAAAATTCTTTATTGTTGAAAGTATTACATATGTCTCTTCCCCCCCATTTGCCCCAGCCTGCCCCCTCCCACCCTTCCCCCACCTTAGGATCTCAGTGCCCTATTGTCTCTGTCCATGGGCCATGCATATATGCATACAAGGTCCTTGGTTGATTATCTTCCACCCACCCACGCTCCCCCTTCATTTGCAACTATAGTTGTTATTTTATATTTTAAAATTTAGACTACTCTTTTTTGTTTCTTTTTTTCTGCTTTTCATGGGATAGATACAAATTTTTTTCCATTTCAATAATTCTTTATTGTTCAGATTATTACAGTTGTTTCTCCTTTTTCCCCCCATAGCTCCCCTCCACCTGGTTCCCACCCTACCCTCTGCCCTTACCCCCGCTCCCCCGTCCTCATCCATAGGTGTATGATTTTTGTCCAGTCTCTTCCTGCACCCCCCAACTCCCACACCCCTTTCCCCCTGAGAATTGTCAGTCCACTCCCGTTCTATGCCCCTGATTCTATTCTCTTAACAGTTTATTCTGTTCATCAGGTTTTTTATTCACTAATTTTTAGATTCACTTGTTGATAGATATATATTTGTTATTCATAATTTTTATCTTGACCTTTTTCTTCTTCTTCCTCTTCTTAAAGAATACCTTTCAGCATTTCATATAATACTGGTTTGGTGGTGATGAACTCCTTTAGCTTTTTCTTGTCTGTGAAGCTCTTTATCTGTCCTTCAATTCTGAATGATAGCTTTGCTGGGTAGAGTAATCTTGGTTATAGGTTCTTGCTATTCATCACTTTGAATATTTCTTGCCACTCCCATCTGGACTGCATAGTTTCTGTTGAGAAATCAGCTGACAGTTGTATGGGTGCTCCCTTGTAGGTAACTAACTGTTTTTCTCTTGCTGCTTTTAATATTCTCTCTTTGTCTTTTGCTCTTGGCATTTTAATTATGATGAGTCTTGGTGTGGTCCTCTTTGGATTCCTTTTGTTTGGGGTTCTCTGTGCTTCCTGGACTTATAAGTCTCTTTCTTTCACTAGGTGGGGGAAGTTTTCAGTCATTATTTCTTCAAATAGGTTTTCAGTATCTTGCTCTATCTCTTCTTCTGGCACCCCCATAATTCTGATGTTGGTGTGCTTGAAGTTGTCCCAGAGGCTCCTTACACTATCTTCATATTTTTGGATTCTTTTTTCTTTTTGCTTTTCTGGTTGGGTGTTTTTTGCTTCTTTGTATTTCAAATCTTTGACTTGATTCTCTAGTCTGCTGTTAGATCTCTGTATAATATTTTTTATTTCAGTCAGTGTATGCTTAATTTCTAGTTGGTCCTTTTTCATATCCTCGAGGGTCTCACTAAATTTATCAGCCTTTTCTAGAAAATTCTTGAAAAACCTTATAACCGTGGTTTTGAACTCTCTATCCAGTCGTTTGCTTTCCTCCATTTCTTTCATTTGTGATCTGTTTCTTTGTCTCCGCATTTTGGCTGCTTCCCTTAGTTGATAGAGTGGGTTTGTGTGCTAGGTGTCCTCTAGGGCCCAGTGGCTCAGCCTCACCAGTTACCTGAGGTGGACACTCTCGGTGCACCTCTTTGTGGGCTGTGTGCACAGTCTTGTTGTAGTTAAGCCTTGATAGTTGTTGGTATCACTGGGAGGAATTGACCTCCAGGCCAATTGGCTGTGAGGATCAGCTGTTTCTATGATGGGAGAACTTCTGTGCTGGAGACACCCTTATGAGGCAAGACTTGCTTCATTGGGGCTTTGGTTCTCATTGAGTCTGCCCCCTGAGTGTATCCCTTATGGATCTGAGGAGTTGTAATCTGGATGGTCCTACTCTGACCCCTGGGTACACTGGCTCTTGGATCTCCAAGGATGTGGTAATTTATCCTCTCTCTGAGACCACCCAGCAGGAGCTGTGGAGAGATCTGCAGATTCCTCTTCTTTGTTTGGGTTTTGGAAGTGCCCACATGAGGTCCAGCTGTGAAGCAATGCAAGCTGCTGCAGGGCCTTGGCCTTCTTTTGGAAGTTCTGGGTCTCACTGACTCAGCTGCAGTTTGATAGGTAAGTTTAATTTTCAAAGGACCAGGCCATTCATATGCAAAAGCCTCTGCGCACAGCTTGGATCGGGTGGAGTCTCAGGGCGGAGCAAACAGCAATGGCTTCCTGTCAGCCCTGCCCTAAGAGGCACCTGGGTCTCAGTGTCCCTTGATAATTGCTGCAAGCACCTCTGAGAGAAAGCCACCCTCGAGTTCTGTCTGCTGCCAGACAGTCCAGTTTCTCCCTGTATGAGTCTGGGTCTCCAGAGTCTCGCCTGGAACTGGAGTTCAGAGCAGTTGGGAGTTTTTGTCTCCCTCCCACTTGAAAAAGCGTACTCAGTTGCCAGCCCTCTCCGCACACGCCTCCGTACCTCTGCCTTTACTTCTGCAGCTCCTCTGAGTCTCAGTGTGCTTTTCTCTCTCCTTTTAGTTGTAGAATTTCCACTCAGCCAGCCTTCCTGTGGTTCTGGATGATGTCCGTTTTGTCTTTTAGTTGTAATTTTGAAGTTGTTTTGCGAGGCAGCAGTTCAGGTGTTTACCTATGCCGCCATCTTGGTTTCTCTCTTGGATAGATCAAATTTTGTTTGCTGGTTTTATAAGTTATACATTGTATTTTTATTCCTATGATAGATGCCCTTAACTCACGAACCATACTCATATTAATATCCTTACTGATTTCTGAATATTATCAACATTTGTGTCTTCATCTAACAAGACAATCATTTTAGTGTGCTCTCATAATATTCTTGTACATTCTTTTTGTCTCTCCTTATTAGATTTTAACTTCCCCACTTCTGCCCAGGTCATGTTGGTTTTGTATAGAATTTTAGTTCTGTGTTATTATTTATTGCTTTTTAAATCTCTGCTTTTCCTACATTTTTTAGTTCTGGAAACTGACATCAATTATTGCTTCGTATATTTTCTCTTCTCTATTTTCATTTTTCTCTTTTTCTGGGACTATTGTTATTTAGAGATTGCCATTTCTACTCCGTTGCATCTCTTAGCTTTTTGTTTTTATGTTTTCCATCTCTTGGTCTTTTCTGTATTTCTTTGGGAGAATTCCTCATTTGACTTTTCAGCTCACTGATCATTCACCAACAGTATCCTACTTTGATCTCTTACATTGGATTCGTTATGTCAGCTATTACATTTTAAATATCTATTATTTTCCTTTGGTTATATTTTGTTCTTGTTTTTTATTGATAATATTTTCCCTGTCTCATTATTATTTACTGGGTTTATTTTAAATCTTGAGCTGGCTTTTCCAGTGTTCTGCTTCATGTGCTGTGTTGTCTAGTTGGATGTCTTTTATGGAAGTTACACTCTTTGAATGTCTAGTTGATTTGGCAACTCTTCTGATAAGTCTGTTGAGGAATAGTAAGTGTAAGAGATCCTTCACGAATAATTTTCAGACACCATCCTTTCATTCGTTAGCCTTTGCTGTAGCTTGGCATTGTCTATTTTATTGAGTCAGTGAGGAAAGAAGGATATCTTTATGAGTTAGATGCTGCTTCCTAGGGAATTGCATCAGTTTATACCTGTGTGTCAGCAGAAGGTGATCTTGCATGCCTTTGTGTTCTGTGGCACTGAAACCTTTTTCTCTCCATTATGTCTGGCTCTGTCTCCAATGTCTGTATTGGGCTAATAACTATATTTGCCAGCTTGTTGAGATAGTATGACATTTTGTTTTCTCATTTGGTTGTTGTCTTGGTGCCTGTTCTAGCACCCTGTTTGTTTACCATGGATGGGATAGTGGTTGTTGTTAGCATAGCTGAAACATTGGTTATGGGTGTTTAACTTTAAACTTGGTTTGGTTTTTTGAACTTCTACTTATAATCTTTTATGATTTTTATTCCTGCCTCGTGTTAATTTGTCTGGTTAATGCTAATTTAAGCAAGGGAGATGTATCAAAATAGTTACTAAAAGGGTATATAATATCTTAACTCTTTTATTGTGGTAAAATGTATATATAGATGTAGAGAGCACCTGGGAAATACCCCTGAGCTGATTGTCATCTGAATGCAGTGGCACCTGGCAGAGCCATGCCCTGGAAACATACCTTGCCAGAGGCAGGTATGCTGTTAGCCTGACCTTTAGCTCAGGTGCCAGGGGGTGGGTTTCATTATCTAAATCCAACCAAGCACCAGGAATAAACACGATTATCCAGGCCCACCCAGAAGTGATGATTACAAAGAAGCCATAAGAATGCACATAATTTCCTTTGTCTTGGGCTTTAGTAAAACTTCCTGCTATTTTGCTGTATAAAATAAATACACTGTATTGGCGCTGGGTCACTGTCTCTCCATCAGAGGATAGCTGTCCCACCTGGTCCCATCTTTTTCCTTCTATCTCTGTGTCTGTCTCTTTTTTTCATTTTCTCAATCCCCAACTGCCCCTACTCAGGAACCAGACAGCTCTCTAGCCACTCTGGACGTGGAAAAGAGAAAATATTTATATTTGACAGACACGGAGATAGAATGAAAAAGCTGGGCCGAGTGGGACAACTGTCCTCTGATGGAGAGACAGTGACCCAGAGCTGATACAGTGCATTTATTTTATACAGCAAAATACCAGGAAGTTTTACTAAAGCCCAAGACAAAGGAGATTATGTGCATTCTTGTGGTTTCTTTGTAATCATCACTTCTGAGTGGACCCAGATAATCGTGTTTGTTCCTGGTGCTTAGCTGAATTTAGGTAATGAAACCCACCCCCTGGCACCTGAGCTAAAGGTCAGGCTGACAACAGACATGGCTCTGTTTCCAGGGCATTGCTCTGCCAGGTGCCACTGGATTCAGACAACTATCAGCTCAGGGGCCTTTCCCAGACACTATATATATATTATATATATCATAAAAGTACAATTTTAAAAAGTAGAATTCATTAATTTATTTACATTCATAATGCTGTACAACTACCACCAGTATTTTTCCAAAACATTTTCATCACTTCAAACAGAGACTCTGTAACCATTGAGAAGTAATTCCCCATTCCTCCTTTCTTCCAGTCTATGGAAACCTCTAATTACTTCTGTCTTTATGAATTTGCCTATTCTAGCTATTTCATATAAGTGGCATATATATATATATATATATATATATATATATATATATATATATATATATATATAGTTAATATGCTAAGTGTCCCTCCACCCTTCAACTGGTCACTATGATACACACTGACCACCACGGGGCAGATACTCAACGCAGGAGCTGCCATGATGAGCACTCGCTGTTTACAGAGAAATGGCAACTTGGACTTCGTGCCAACAAAGCAACACTCGGCTTCCCCCAAGTGGGACACAGGCCCTGCCACCACCCTGGAGAAATAGCCCACCAAATTGAAGCTGACACTGCCATGGCGCAAAATGTGGCCCACAGCCCAGCCCAGCCCAGAAATGGTGTCTGTGGGCTCTGAGTAATGACATCACATAGCAACGCCTGGCTTCCTCTCCCTAGAGATGGGCCATTCAACAATAAATGATACTGCAGACCTGGTGCCCACAAAGCAACACTTGGCTTCCCCCAAGTGGGACATAGGCCCCGCCACCACTCCAGAATGACACCTCACCAAATTGCAGCCTAAGCTTCCAAGACCCCATGGTGCAAAATGTGGCCCACAGCCCAGCCCATCCTGAAACGGTGGCTATGGGCATTGGGTAATGACATCACATAACAACACCCAGCTTCCTCTCCCTAGCGACTAGTCCTCTTGGAGTTTCTTCAGCCCAGGAACACGACTTGCTTTATAGCCAGGTGGAAACATTTTACACTGTAACCAAATGTCTGTGAAGTGTTTTCCCATGCTTCATCTCATTTGATCCTCACAGAAGTCCTGGAGTAGGTAGATAGGAGACTGGGGGAATCCTGTTTTCTTTTCATTAGCCAGAAAACATAAATTTAGAAAGTTTAGAAACTTAACCCAACTGAAAAGAAGTAAGAAATAGTGGACCTTGAAAATGACTTTAGGTTTTCTCACTGCACAGAATATAGTCAAACACTGCTACAGTTAAATATTTTACCCTTTGTTCTCCCTGTGTTATCTACAATAATAATGTGCTTCATCAGACTGGTGCAGCCACTGTGGAGAACAGTATGGAGTTTCCTCAAAAAACTAAAAATGGAACTCCAATTGACCTAGTGATCTCACTTCTAGGAATATATCCCAAGAAACTAGAAACATGAAACGGAAAGGATATATGCACCTCCATGTTCATAGCAGCACAATTCACCATAGCTAAGATTTGGAAACAGCCTAAGTGCCCATCAGCAGATGAGTGGATTAAAAAACTGTGGTACATCTACACAATGGAATACTACGCTGCGGTAAAAAAGGAGTTCTTACCATTTGCAACAACATGGATGGAGCTGGAGAGCATTATGCTAAGTGAAATAAGCTAGTCAGAGAAAGATCAGTATCACATGATCTCACTCATTTGTGGAATATAATGAACAACATAAACTGATGAACAAAAACAGATCCAGAGACAGAGAAACATCAATGAGAACGTCAAACCTCAGGGAAGGTAGGGGATGGTGGGAGTAAGGGGGAGAGATCAACCAAAGGACTTATATGCATGCATATAAGCCTAATCAATGGACACAGACAACAGGGGGGTAAGGGCATGAATGGGGGTTGGGGGTGGGGGGGGGTAATGGGAGAATAAGGACACATAGGTAATACCTTAATCAATAAAGAAATTAAAAAAAAATAAAAAAAGAATGTGCTTCATGTTGATATTTCCTGCTATGATGGTGATAATTACCTGGAATAGAAGTTGGGGTGCTTCACTGGGCTGGAAAAAGTTTAGCTAAATCAGAAAGCAAGTCTAATTAAGCAAGTTTATTCTATATATATAAAAGGCTAAGTTGATTTGCACATGCGTGATACAATAAAGGTCTTGCTGGTGCCAATTGCATGCATGTGTTTTGATCTGTCATTGTCAATCATGAATTTGGTTGACATGTCTATTATAGAGAAAGGGCTAATAGCAATATTAAAATATTTCTTCTATTAATTTCCTTTCATTGTGCACAATGACTAGTGTTCACCGGGCCACTAGTCATTCAATACTTGTCCTTTTCAGACTACCTTATTTCCGTAACATAATGTCTTCAAGGTTCCTCCATATTGTAGCTTGTATCAAAACTGTTTTTTTTTTTTTTTTTGGTTGAATGATACTCTGTTGTATGCATATACTACATCTTGTTCATGTATTCTTCTGTTGATGGATGCTTAGGTTGTTTGTACCTTTTGGTTATTGTAACTAATGCTGCAATGAACATTGTCATACAAGGATCTCTGTGAATCTCTGTTTTCAGTTCTTTTGGGTATATACGTAGGAGTGTAATTGCCAGGCCATAGTCTAATTCTGTGTTTAACTATTTTAGAAACTGCCAAATTATTCACTCTTGCTAGCAATGAATACTGCTCTTAAAAATTAACATAGCTAATGTGATACATGCAAATACCTCTGCAAAACTATTTCATGGATGTTGTAATTTGCATTGCTTTATCAACAAAGTTAACTATGTTTTCTGCTTATTAGTAATTTGTATTTCATTATTTTTGTGAATTTTCTCTTTGTATTATTTTTAAAAAATTTAACTGATATTTTGCAGAACTTAGTTTAACCATTGAATTTAGCTTGCTTATCTCTGCCAAACATATTGGTCATTTTAATGCTGACCTCTATGTGTTGGTCTTGTCAGCCAGTAGACATTTAAATTCCTCTTCGGCAAAACTGAAGTCCATAGTTCCTAGGAACTCTTGATTGCTAAACAGAGTAAAAACAAGTTTAAATAAGAAATGTAATTTTGACTGAATGAATCATGAGCAAGACATTTACATGTTAATTATTTCTCCATTTGTGTCATTTTCAAATTTGATAAGTATGTTGGCTGTGTCTTATCTAAATTACATATAAGAAATGTTGCACAGCACAGAACAGGTTGGTATGAATCTATCCATTCCATATATTTTATCTTTTCCTTAGGTGGTCCAGGAGTTGGAACTTTATGACTCAGGATATTATTTAGGCACGTTCGTTAATTCTTTTGCGGTCTTTCAGGTATGTTTAGTTGAAATGATACTAATATTTTTACTCTTGCAACCACTTTTAGAATTAATGATTTAAATTTATGAAGTGTTAATCTTTTATTAAATGTGTTGCTGAAGTACAGAGTGTTATATAAATGTAAGTTGAAGTGGAAAGACAATCATCCTTCCAGGTTTAAAAGCAAATGGAAAATCTCACTATTAGAGAAATTAAAGGAATTGTCATTAAACAAATACTTTTTTTCCTTTATATCACTTTCCTTGACTTGTTATGTGTGTGTGTGTGTGTGTGTGTGTGTGTGTGTGTATCTGTCTGAATATGAGAGAAAGAGAATGAGAATGTATACACATGTACATACCTAAACACTCAAAAATGAGCAAGAGTGAAAAAAATGACTTTAACTTAAAAAAATGAGCAAAAGTGAGGTAGAGTGTGGGAGAGTGCCATGACAATTTAGATAGCATTAACCTTTTAAGAGAAAATTTTAATTATTCTTTCTAGGAATGTGGCCTCTGGGTATTGACGGATGCCAGCCTTGTGAAAGATTACATTGATGGTGTTTGTAAGTAAAACCTGACCAAGTGCTTTTCAAGTATTTAAGTCTTTCATCTCAGCTATTTAACATTATTTATATGGAACATGAATATTGTGATATTTATTTTCTTTTCTATTATCCTAAAATGTTTGGAGTTTAATGTATTTAGGAGTACATCTGGGCATGACATGGAATGTTCAAGTGGGCTTTTCTGAAATGAATGCTTTCCATTTGCTCTCTGTAATTCTTTCAGGCGATGACATTTTTTGACATATTGAAAGATCCTGTGCTTCCAATTTGTATTGCAAACTGTGATGTTATTTTGGAATTAGATAAAAGGAGCAATATGTTTTTGAAACATTTTTGTTCTCTAGCTTTTTGATCTCCACCTAGAATGTTCACCATCTATAATAATAAAAGTGTAATATGCTAATTAGACCAGACGTCCTTCCAGACGAAGCCAGGACTGCGAGGGAAGCCCGGGTCCCTGGTGCCTGCCGATGGCCAGAGGGAAGCCTGGGTCCTGGGTGCTGGCAGCTGGGGGAAGGAAGGCCTACTCTTGCATGAATTTTGTGCATCAGGCCTCTAGTAAAGTATATTGGCATGCACACACACACACACACACACACACACACACACACACACACACACACACATATTAAGCATGCGTGCACACACACACACATCATCATCACATCAATCTGAGTTCTTCCTGGTGGGGTCACATCTAGTTCCCTAGATTGCTGAATACAGTTGGCCACTCAGCTAATAATAAGTGTACCTTTAGGAAGAAATCACAAAATGTTTTGACTGAGAAAGTGCATAAATGAGAATAAATAATTCTAGAAGTTCTGTTTTCTTTCAAGTTAAACTAATACCATCCTGAAAGGCTTCAGAATGGTCACAGTTTCTATCCCTAAATTCCTATTTCTGTCAGATGTTCTGAGTTTCTCCACACCAAGCTCTTTGGGTTGATTCTTGCTACATACCTGAGCCTCTTTCCTGAAACTAAAAGGATAATTTTATAGTCTTTTAAAGATTTTTGGAGTCATTATGACATTAAAGACATATGGTTCATTTAGCTTCCTTCATATAATCACTTATCCTAGACAGCCTTCCAAGCAATCTTATCTCTTTTCATTCACTCTTTGTTAGCCTCAGCTTTTACAAATCTTTGTTCATCTTTTCAATTCCTGATGTCCACTGTAATACTCATCCTATTGTTAGTAATACTTCCTGTATCCTTTACCTTTTTCTGAGAACCTTCTGCTACCTTTTTATAGTAATAAACAAACAAACAAAAAAACACACCTGATACTCTTACTAGTGTATTGTATTCTGAGAAACCTCAAATGAACATTTATCTTTCTCTCCTTTGGATCAGGATCAGTAGGTACATAGGGCATTTTTTTGGGCTACTTTTTCTTAGTTACTTTAAGACCCACTGTTCAACAATCTTCAGTTAAGAGCTCATTATTTGAAGCTCATAAAGTTTTAATTATAACTCCTTTAATCAAAATTCAGGCCAACAAGTTTTCCATTCCCTTTCTCTACCTCGATGCTCTCACAAAAGATTCAAAGTCTTACTCCTGTTGTCATCCTGGGAGATTTGAATGTCCATGTGGTCAATCCATCTAATGTATGCTGCCCTGTGATCACCATTTTGGAAATAATAGTCACCCAAGGTCATATTATCACCTGAACACGGCTCTGCTCCTAACATTTCAAATGCCTAGCCTCCTGCCTTGTGTATTCTCTCAGTCCCCTAAAAATCTACTAAATATGCTATTTGGTCTTTTTTGTTATTCTGAATTATTGGCTCCTCTGCCTCTGTTTTCCTCCCATTCCTGGCCTGGACTACTAGTATATGGTGACACAATTTGGTAGAATACTTCCCCAGACCCTCCATGACATCGTCTTCCTTAAACTCAACTTTGGAACAACTCAACTGTTTATCTTACCCCTCTGTTTATGCACCCCTCTGATGCCCCACAAATACCTTAAATCCAATATATCACAAACCAAGTTTATGATATTGTCCCTTCTTACAACCTCACTCTTCCTTAATATGTTTTGATTGATATATGATTCCTTGAATTCATATGATTTCATATCTCTGTTCATGAAACCATTATTTACTCAGATGTCCAAATAAAAACCTCAGAACTCACCTTCTCTTCCTGTCAGATGTGGAGCAGCGTAGTGGTTAAGAAAGGATTTTCCACCAAATACTTCTGGCTTTGAATTCTGACCTTATACTGAGAAAATCAATTAAGTTCTCTAAGCCTCAGTTTTCTCCCTGAAGTATAAGACTAATAATATTACTTGTATTACAGGGTTGTTATGAGGTTAAATTCAAAAGCATATAAATGTTTAACACTTGTTTGACACTTCTAAGTCTGCAATTACCTATTATATTATCCCTAAAATCCAGTTTGTTTCATTCATTATTCAAAAGATAGTGATGATATTAATTGCATGCTTAACATGTACAAGGCAACAGAGCTTCCAACTTGGTCTAGTGGGGCAAAGCAATACATAGGTAGAAGAGTGTGCTGATGGGGGAAGTGCAGGGTGCCTTAGGCACACACAGAGCTCATCCAATCATGCGGTACAAGAGATAGAAAAGAATTATTGACATTATCCTCCTTCTCCTCTCTTTGGTTTCAGGCTCCTAGTAGTGCCTCCTTGACCATTGCTGTGGCTTCCTAACTAACAGTTTTGCCCACCTCCATTTCCCTCCAGCTCTAAACCATGGTTTACACTGAGGGTAGAGTTATCCTATAAAACATGGGTTAGAGCATGTTTCTAATTCATTTAAAACCTTCAATAGGTCATCATTGCTTAAAGGATTATGTCCAAACCCTTCAGCATGGGATATTTGAATATTTTAAAATATGGACCCAGCCATTCTTTTTTCCTCTCATTGTAATGCCATTTTTACCTAGTACTAATTGTCTTATTCTGGACATGCCTTTGTACTTAGTTTACTTTCTCCCACTATATGGGATACTTTTTATTTGGAGACAGAAGGAAAATGGAATGGCCAAAATAATGTAAAATGGAATTTCCCCCATAGCCATACTCTTTTTCATGATCCAGAGTCTGTGTAAAATTAACTATTCTTGTTTGCTGCAGTTTTCTATTTGTCTCCCTCCTCCATAGAGTGGAGCTCATTACATTCATCTTTGTATCTTTGATACCTATTATAGTATACTTTTTTTTTTACATTTTATTTTGAAAGAATTTTAGACTTATAGATGAGTTGCAAAAATGGAGATAGGTAATCCAGAGTCTGTATGGCAATATGGTTTTAAAAATAAGAATAAAGTTAGTGGCATCTTATGGCCAGTGTAGGCAATGGTGATCAGCATTAGAGAGCTAAAAAGAGGAGAATAGCAAAAAGGAGGTAGCTTTAAAAATGTGATTTAACTGAATTTTTAGCAACTGAACTGTAAGTAGTTTTTGGGGTATTGGCCATAGGGGCAGGAAAGGTTTTTTTTACATTTTAATTTTTTATTTCTCTCTTGGCTGTAACTGGCCACTTGGTCTTGGGTAAGTCATTTAATTTCTCATTTTGCTCATTTGCAAAATGAGAGGATTGGACAAGATGAACTCTAAAGTCCCATTCAGCTGAGAGGTGCTGTGATTCTGTGGACTGTTTATAATCATTGTCTAGGGTGACTTTTTTCCTAACAGTTGCCAATGTTTATTTTTAGATGACAGTGTATCATTTGATGCAGAGTACATGGGGGAAAAGGATGGAAATGTGAGAGATTTCTATGACTTTTCTTCGGTTGACAATCCACGTGTCAGAAAAGACTTTCCAGAGACTTGGATTTGGCTAGACACCAACATGGGGTAAAAAAGTTGTTTGTCCATATATATTTTGTTTAGTGTTAGTTTTAAAGAAGTTTTGCCCTCTTTTTAAATACAAACATAGTGTGATTAAGAACTAAATAGACCAAGAGGTTTTTATTTCGAAGTGATTTTGATTGCATCTAAATATAGTATTTAGTAAATATAGTATTTAGTAAAGCCACATGCGAATTGTGGCAGTGATCGCTAATGAAGGGTGATTTTTAACTTATTTGAAGTCTTTTGATTCATTATAGAAAAATTGCTGAGTATATTTGTTGCCTTGCGGTGGGGAGCACCCATGGTTACTCCCTCTACTCTGTGGCTCCTCATAATACATTCCCCTGCGCCACAGGGAAATGGGTGTGGGTGATGTAAGGAATTCACTTAGATGACAAACCCTGTGCTACCTGTCTGATGACCGAGCAGGTAAATCATGAAATCTATATGTATTTTATAGTCTGCTATTTACGGAAACTTGAAATAAGACACAAGTCAAACCTAAAAACTACCCAACAAATAGTAGCATTGATTGGGATGTAGAGAGAAACTTTTATGCAGATTGAAAGATGAAAGTAAAGTTATTTGAAAAAAATATATTTATTAGATATACAAAATTTATGAAAATAATGCTCATTTTTAAGATATAAACACTGTAGAAAGCTTTTATTTTAATATGGATCAGTATGATCTTATTATGACCTATTTGTTGTTGTTTTATGTATATATGTTAAAAAATTTCAGATATGTAAATGTTTTGGAGAATTAATATTCTTCCAAAAAATGGTTTAGGTCATCGTTCACTTATTTTGAAATGTATCAGTTCTTGGTTTTGTGATTTTTATATTTATCTTGACTTCAGTTCCAGGATTTACCAAGAATTTGAAGTTACTGTACCTGATTCTATCACTACTTGGGTAGCTACTGCTTTTGTGGTCTCTGAGGACTTGGGTTTTGGACTAACAACTACTCCAGCGGAGGTAGCATATTAAAGTGCTGTTTATAAATGTTACAGTGTCATGAAGTGAAGAAAGTGTCAATTCCTCAATAGATAAAAAAAAAAGATTGCTTTTGATGTTGATCACGGTTTAGAGATCCCTAGGTTTTTTTTTTTTTTTTTTTTTTTTTTTACATATTTTAGAATGTGAGTTGTATTAAGCTATTAAATGTGCTGGATCCATATTAAGATTTGGATAGAAAGTTTATTTACCAAATCCAACCACTTTCAAAGGTCAGAAGACAGAATATTTCTGTGTGTCCCTCTTTCAAGGACAAACAGAACTTCTCAAGATGTGCCCAGGCAGACATTCCTTCACATCTCCTGCGTTAAATTGCATCACATGTCACTTCCTAAACCAGTCACTGGCAAGAGGAATATAATAACTATCCTTGGTCATACCTGAAGCCCCTTTTTATAACAGACATTTTGTTTTGTCCCTCTACCAATAAAAATGAAATTCATAGAATATATACTATACCTACATATTCAATTGAAAATCAATATGATACACTAAGTGGGATATTAAGGAGAAATAAAAGGATGGAATGTATAATAAAATAATACATATTTCAGGATTTAAAGAGTAGGCATAGCTGCATTAGAAGACATCATAACATATTTAAATATTTGTACCATGCACAGAGATACAGTTGACATACTTGTGTTGTTTTAGCTGCCTGTGGTGATATAAATTTCTGAAACCGTGAACAACTTTTAGTAACGTTACAAACAAAACAAGTACAGTCTTCTTTTGATTTCTAAAATAATTGTATTCATGAGAAATTCAGTGTGTATTGAAAAATGTTTTAGGTTTACATTATGTTGGAATTATGTTGTTAAGTTCAGGTTCTTATAAGCAGGTACATTGTTTACGTGGATTCCTGAAAAGACATTCAAGACTCATGAGGGATCTGGGACCATTTTTTGTTGTCTGGACTCCTGAGTCTTCCAGGCCTTCACCTGCTAAGTGTCAATAGCTCCTTCAAATGTTGTGGCAACCTAAGACACTTCCACAGATGCCCAAATAAACCTCTAGAGGGAATTCCTGCTGCCAATGGGAACCATGGGCTTAAAGGAATTGAAGTTTATCCTTAGAGGCAGGGGAAGGTTCAGTTTCTCCTGCAGGACTTGGCCAACAGTATCGGAGTTGAGTCACCAACGAGGAAGTACAGGTGTTTGCATATGCAGGTTAAAAGTAGTAAGCAGACCATCATTTAGACTTTGCACATGAGTCTGAAACAGCCTTTGATTTGGTTGGTGGCTTTTAAAGCAGAATGGTGGAGTCAGTATAACATAGTAGCAGAGGAACTTGACTTTGACACCACACACACTGGGATCCAGTTCTGGCTCCTCCACTTACTGGCAATATGATCTTATACTAGTTACAGGGTCTCTGAGCTTCCTCTTTAATCTCTGTAAAACATGAGGATAACACTGCCTCTTAAGGTTGTAATGATTAAATGAGTTAATTTGGGTAAAGTACCTGGTGCCTAGTAGGCCCTTAATAAAGTCTAGTGTTAACTAACATAAATCAAATCAATTTACCATATTCATTTGTGATAAGTTGCCATTTGCTGTATGTTGATAGGTAGGTGGACATTTCTATGTGAAGTTAAGCTTCATAGGTTTTGTGAGATTTGCTTTTAATTCAATAAAATGTGGAGCATTTTGATATGAATAAAATATGTATTCATTGTGTTTTTTCCAGCTGCAAGTCTTTCAGCCATTTTTCATTTCTTCGAATCTTCCCTCCTCTGTGATTAGAGGTGAAGAATTTGCTTTGGAAGTAACCATATTCAATTATTTGAAAGATGCCACTGAGGTAATGTATGAAAGATTTTGTTAACCACTTATACTACAGGAAGAAATGGAAAAACATGCAGGGACTGGTTTGGTTAGTGTTTAGGCTCTGGGTATCTAAGCCTTTTATACATTCTGGAGGAATGAGCATAAACATCCTTAGGCTGCGATTTCTTCTGCTTATTAATGTCTAGGGATATTATTCACATGTATAAGCATTCTTTCTCTCTCCTCTGTCCTTTCCAGCACATTTCCCCCAGTTTAGCCACATAACTTCCCTATTGTCTCTGGGGCAGGTCTTCCTCTTTCCTGCTGTCTGCAGTTTTTTCCTAGTCTGACTCACATCTAGAATGTGTTGCCGCTTGTCACTGCCATTCTTTGCCCCGTGTGGTTGGCAAGAATTTATTCCATTCAAGACCTGGCTTGAAACTAAGATGCCTTTCCTCACCATTCTGTTCTGTGTGTTGTCCTCACATTTAGACAGGGTGTCTGTTTCCAGGGCCTGGTGTTTTGAGCCATGTGCCTTGTGTCTCCTTAGCGCGTCAGTTCCCTGGAAGGCAGGATTAGGCTCACTGTTTGTGTTGTGTCCATAGGAATATTAACCAAATGATTGGTTGTTTTTCCTCCCAGAGTAAGTGGGGCTATGTAATTAACCAAATTAGCCATACTTCATGAAAATGCTGTCATCTCTTTAAGCACTATGTCTATAGAGTAAATTGTTTCTTATTTTATTAATTTTTAAAATATATTTTTTATTGATTTCAGAGAGAAAGTGAGAGGGAGAGAGAGATAGAAACATCAATGATGAGAATCATTGATTGGCTGCCTCATGCAAGCCCCACACTGGGGATTGAGCCCACAACCTGGGCATGTGCCCTGACTGGGAATCGAACCGTGACCTCCTGATTCTTAGGTTGATGCTCAACCACTGAGCCCTGCTGGTCAGGCAAATTGTTTTTTGTTTTAAAAATTTAGTTTTTCATCTAGTCAACATGGACTCATAAGCTCTGGAGTCCGAGGCCGGGATTCAGCATCCCACTCTACCACTTACCAGCAAATAACTTAGTTGTCGTCTCCTCATCTGTGAAATGGGAGTAATAATTACTATCTTTACAGAAAATATTTTGAGAAAACAAATGGGAAAACAAGTCATAATATGCAAGGCCTAGAGAAATGCTCATTTTGATGGGACTGCAACTTTGGCGTATGTTACAAAGTTGACCACCAGTATATGCTTCAGAGCTAATGTCTGGGTCAGACTTTCCTTGGAATAATTTTAGCAGAGACTCTCAATGAATGTCACAACATTTCATCCTTTGGTCTCAGGTTTTTCTAGTAAGACCAGTGTCCCAGAATGATGGTTAAACCAAGCTGGTGGCAATACCATGACATGCATAACCTTTCTGGGCACCTCCTTACCACTCAGAGGCTTCAGATAACAAGAGAAATTAATGTTCTGAAGAATGCCCTTTCCCCACATATCTTGAAGTAGATGGGAAAGCATAAGAAAGCAATGAAGTTTCCCATGGTACCCATTCATCCTCTTCTTGACTGGGTCTATCTCATCTTTCTCTAGTCTTGGGCCTCACAGATAAATAGAACTTAAAATAGTAATAATGTTAACACTTTACAGAGGAGCATTTATTATACAAAATCTTGGATAATAATTTTTCTTCCAGGTTAAGGTGATCATTGAGGAAAGTGACAAGTTTGATATTCTAATGGCTCCAAATAAAGTCAATGCCACAGGACACCAGCAGGTCATTCTGGTCCCCAGTGAGGATGGGGTGACTGTTTTTTTCCCAGTCAAACCAACACATCTGGGGGAAATTCTTATCACAGTCAAAGCTATTTCACCTGCTGCTTCTGATGCTATCACCCAGAGGATTTTAGTGAAGGTAAGTGGTTGGAGCAGGGATCCTCAAACTACAGCCTGCGGGCCACATGCGGCCCGCCGAGGACATTTATCCGGCCCGCCGGGTGCCGCTGCCTGTCCTGCTTAGCAGCCGACTCGTCCTGGGCCCGCAGTGCACATAGGAATTTGTTCATAGTTTTTTTTTAAACTATAGTCTGGCCCTCCAATGGTCTGAGGGACAGTGAACTGGCCTCCTCTTTAAAAAGTTTCAGGATCCCTGGCGTTGGAGTTTCAAATAAATGAAATGGAAATACACAGTTGAAAAGGAAACAGGAGATAGTCTTTCTTGTTTAGCTTTGTTGGCAAGGCCTGCAAGCTCACTTCCTCTATTCTTCTGGTGATGTCTAATGATTTTTTCTCATCTATATGTAAAAATATATTACACTTTGGAAGTACTTGCCAATTTCCTCTTTAAATTAATTTAATTTAATTATTTTATATTTTATTTTATTTTTTGTTAATCCTCACCAGAGGATATTTTTCCATTGATTTTTAGAGAGAGTGGAAGAGAGGGGGAGATACAGAGAGAGAGAAACATCAGTGTGAGAGAGACACATCAATTGGTTGCTCCCACATGTGCCCTGGCCAGGGCTTGGGATTGAGCCTGCAACCGAGGTATATGCTCTTGAAGGAATCGAACCTGCCACCCTTCAGTCCACAGGCCGATGTTCTATCCATTGAGCAAAATTGGCTAGGGCTTCTCTTTAATTTATAGTATGAATGCCTTGGCCAGTGTGGCTCAGTTGGTTAGAGTGTCGTCTAGTTCACTGAGGGGTCTTGCGTTTGATTCCTGGTCAGGGCACATACCCAGGCTTCGGTTTTGATTCCTGGTCCAAGCATATTTCTCCTTCACATCAATGTTTCTCTTTCACACATCAGTGTTTCTCCTCACATTGATGTTTCTCTCTCACATTGATCAGTTTCTCACATCAATGTTTCTCTCTATAATCAATGCAAAACATATCCTTGGGTAAGGATTAAAATAAATAAAAGATAAATTTATAGTATGACTATAAAGCAAGTCTCTTTTGTAGTCAATTACATTTACAAATTGTGTTACAATGGGATCCTATTAAATCATGCTAAGTGGACATGTAGATTTTGAATTTTGAAATTCCTCAGCACAGATAGAAGAGGTTTTGTAGATTTTTTTTTTTTTGGAGAACACATTATGTACAAAAAGTCAACTCAGCATAGTGGATAAGCATTTGTACTCTGAGGTGAGGCAGCACTGGGCTCGAATCCCAGCTCTGTCAAGTGTGACTTTGGATAAGGTAATTTCTCTCTAGGGTAAAAATAGAACCTACCTCAGAGAGGTTTTCTTATCACCTTTTCATTTTCTGCTTTGTCATTTCCATTACCATCCCATGAAATGTTTTGCCTAAAGTAGAAAATAAACACTTATTAACAGAGTTGAAGCAAGAATAAAAAAATGATAGGCATTAACCATACACACACTGTAGATACAACAGGCCAAATGTCTGTCTTATGATTTGCATACAGTTCCTGGTAAACTGCTGAGTAGGGACCACATTAATTATATTGCTTTTGTTTCAACAGGGAGAAGGAATAGAAAAGTTATATTCACAATCCATCTTGTTGGATTTGACTGACAACAGGCTGCAAACTACACTTAAAGCATTGAGTTTTTCCTTTCCTCTCAATACAGTGAATGGCAGTGAAAGAGTTCAGATCACTGCCATTGGTAAGAATACAGTCTATCACCATCACTACTGGTTTATTTGTACATGATAATATATGTTTTCATCTCTTTGTTGATATACTGCATTTTCTTATTTAGCCAAAATGAGAAGGTTGCAAGAAGTTTTCAGTTGGTACCAAATAGAAAGGCTAGCAAGATTACAATAGAAAAGCTAGCAAGGTATGTATCCTAGACCAGTTCTTCTAGTGTTCAATGTGCATAGGAATCACCTGGGGGTTCTTGTTTAAAGGCAGATTCTGGTTTAGTGGGCTTGGGCTGGGCCTGGAATTTTGCATTTCTTACAAGCTCCCAGCTGATGATGATACATCTGGTGTGCAGACTACTTTTGAGCAGTAAGGCCCCATTATAATGTGGCTGTAGGGGGAGGCTATTTCTACAAACAGCACTTCTGGCTTCTGTGGCTCCCAAGTCCCAACAAATATCAGAATCTCCTATGGCACTCTGTAAAAACACAAATATCTGGCCTCTACTCCCAACCTCCTCAGTCAGAATCTCTCGGTCTAAGACTAGGGTAAGTATATTCTGATCACCAGAGTTTGAGGGTTGCTGCTTAGGGGAGCTGTCTGTGCAGGACACAAGCCACCTTTACAGTAGGAAGCTACCCAATGACTGTAGGCATCCTCTCATCATCTCCTGCTGATGCCTGAAAAGTACTTTTGTATTGCTATTAAACAGATCTTCCACACAAACACTTGGTTTATATAGTTGTGCTTTCTCACAAATTAAAGGAAATGTTTAGATTAATAACATCGAAATGGTTTGGTTTTCAAGGTGTTAGGACCTTAGGCACTTTCTCAGAGGTTCTTTTACATCTCATCTGCAGTTGTAATGCTTTTTATTATAACCCCAAGTAACTAATTCCTCTATAGAGGACTTTCTTTGGAGGCTTAGATATGACTCTTTTTAAAAAAAATTTTTTTTATTGATTTTTTACAGAGAGGAAGGAAGAGGGATAGAGAGCTAAAACATCGATGAGAGAGAAACATTGGTCAGCTGCCTCCTGCACACCCCCTACTGGGGATGTGCCTGCAACCAAGGTACATGCCCTTGACCAGAATCAAACCCAGGACCCTTCAGTCTGCAGGCCAACGCTCTATCCACTGAGCCAAACCGGTTTTGGCAGATATGACTCTTTTTAAAAAAATATTTTAAAATATATTTTTATTGATTTTAGAGAAGAAGGGAGAGGGAGAGAGAGAGAGAGAGAGAAACATCAGTGGTGAGAGAGAATCATTGATCAGCTGCCTCCTGCACACCCCTACTGGGGATTGAGCCCGCAACCTGGGCTTGTGCCCTTGACTGGAATTGAACCTGGGACCCTTTAGTCACCATGCCAACACTCTATCCACTCAGCCAAACTGGCTAGGGCTGATATAACTTTTTTAAAGGAATTAAATAAACTCTTTGTTTAGGGGAATAAATTCTGCATAGGCATCTCCTGCAGTGTGGGGATGCTGGGAGGATGCAGTCCACATATGCACACAAAGGGAAGAGCCTTGAATTTTGTTTATTTTATCTATTTCTATTTTTAAAATATATTTGTACTGATTTCAGAGAGGAAGGGAGAGGGAGAGAGAGATAGAAACATCAATAATGGGAGAGAATCATTGATTGGCTGCCTCCTGCATGTGCCCTTGACCAGAATCAAACTCAGGACCCTTCTTTCCACAGGCCGACACTCTATCCACTGAGCCAAACCAGTTAGGGCAAGAGCCTTGAATTTTAAATGTATACCATCACCCCTTACATTGGAATGAGTCTATCTCAGGTCTTTGAAGTGCTCTGAGGTTTACTTTTTAAGCTTGAGGTAAAGAATGGCCTTTCAAGTTTTATTTTGATACGGTTTTTATTTTAAAAAGACTATTTGGTAGCCCAGAATGTTTGAATATCAGATTGCTCTTTGAATTTTGAGAGTCTAAGTTTATGTTCACTCTGAATATTAGAAACAGAACTTGCAGTGGTAATAATATAACCTTTATTTAGATATTTGTGCTAACATATAAAGTTTGACATCATACGGTCGTGACATCATAGAACTCGTAGGAAAGAGTTCTTCCTCTCTTTTAGGATTCATTTTTTTAAAGGATCAGATTTTCATTAGGAGTTTGGACTTGGAATGGTAGGTATGTTTCTAAACTATACGGAAGAATATTCTTCTCCATGTAGCTCAACCTCGGTGGGGGCAGAATTAGAACTCAACATCTATATTTCTGAATTTTTACTTACTTCCCTGAGTCACGGTGTTAGAATATGGGTAGAGAAGTCTTTTAATTACATTTTGTTTAATTTTTTATAACTGTCTTTGAAGAGTATTTCTAACCTTTTTGATCCTGAAAGTCATTGAAATGCTTCTATTTGTTAGTTCCACTTCGTTGTTGCTAAATAAAGCACATTGAAAAATATTATAATTTCTATCTTTTAAAAAATTATTTCTCTAGTATTTGTAGTATATTAGTAAGAAATCAGAATGAAGTTCTATTTATATAAAGAATATTAATTAAAAAACCGTTTCTTTCCTACATAAGAATGATGGTTTGCTATGGTTAATTCTTGGCATTTTTGTTCAATAGTTATTTTTAAACTTACTTTGTTGCCTAATGTATGCCTGTATCTTTAGCTGAGATAAAGGTGTCCTAATCTGTCATGTAATCTACAAGTTCAGTATCACTGTATTACCACATATTGGAGCAATCATCCTAATCTCTTGATATAAATTTTCTACTGTTCTGAGCACTGGATGTGGAAGTCTGTTCGCCGCCAACAGGCCCAGGTATGGAGTATTTGTTGAATGTGTTACCATCTTGTGCTTTCAGGAGATATTCTTGGCTCTTCCATCAGTGGCTTAGCCTCATTGATTCAGATGCCTTTTGGCTGTGGTGAACAGAACATGATAAACTTTGCTCCAAATATTTATGTTTTGGATTACCTGACTAAAAAGGAACAACTGACAGAGAGTTTAAAAGAAAAAGCCCTTTCATTTATGAGACAAGGTAAGCATTTCATTTTATTTTAAAATCTTTATTGTTGAAAGTATTACATATGTCCCCTTTCAAGGTAAGCATTTTAGAAACATACTTTTATTATTATTATTATTTTTTTTTAAGGCAGAGTTCACTCTAGACCATTTTTCAAAACAGGCAGATTGTGTCTTTGCTATGTGATCGTGGGAACAGATGGTGCTGAAATGTGCTGGGAGTGTGAGTCTTCAGCTCATTGTTTTTCTGATTGCTGCTCAGGTGTTTGTTAAGGGTTTGGTTGTGGGAGGGGTTTGTATTTTCATAAGGGACATGAAATTTAAAGCTATGTAAAGGAATGAGTGTTCACTTATTCATTCAACATTTAGCCCTTTCTAGTGCCACGGGCTCAGAGGAAGTCAGGGCCTTTCCGCTCATGGAATTCCCTGTTCAGTGAAGAGTCTGGACATACACACAGGTAGTGTCCCATGTGGGGACCTTCTCAGTGCAAGTAAAATGTCAAGCAGATGGCGAGGAGAGAAATGTTTGTATGGGGAGGCCCTGCTTGACCCTCAGAAAAGGGCACACCAGTGGTGACTCTACCCTGACTCCTTGAGAGGCTCATACTGTTTTGTAGACACCAGATACTTTGTGTCTGCAAATTGCTAATACCAACCATGACCATTAGTTGAGTGCTTACTATGTGGCAGGCAGTGTTCTAAACACTTTACATCTAATATCTCATTTAATGCTCATAATTAGTAGTATCCTTCTGTTTTTACAGATGAGGAAACTGAGGCACAGAAAAGTTAACTGACTTGCCCAGGGTCCCATAACATGTGAGTGGCAGAGCTGGGATTTGAACTCCAAGTGCTCTCTGTGGTATAGTAGTGTGTGCCATGCTAAAAACAAAGGAGATCTTTGCACATTGCAATAATGGTTGTATTTAAGGAGATGAGTAAAATGTATTTGAAATGGTCACAATTTAACCTTGAGAAAACAAGATTCCGACTTGTATTCAAAATTTAATTTGTTGGTTTCGAGAGGAAAGTATGTAGGAACTAGATTGTTGTGAAGATGACGTGACATATTGTAGCAGCTGTCAGTTGCATCCACCTACGGAGTTAGGGTCTAAAGTCAGCAAGAAAATCTGGTCCATTCTCCCTCTAAAAACAAATGGGAGCTTCTTCCCCTCTGTCCATACCATGGCTGGTTCTCCCCTTCAGATGCCGCCTTGGACCACTACAGGGGCTAATAGACTCTCTGCTTCTGTGCACACCATCTCCACATATTATAAAGAGATTTTTTTTGAAATTGTCAAAATCATGTCACTGCCTTGGTTAAAATTCTCCAGTGGGTTCCTGGCCTCATCCTACAAGGCCCCAATTGAACGGCCTGGTCTCCACCTTCCACCTTGTCTGATGCTGCCCTGTCTGGCTCCTTGCCTGAGGTTTCAGAGCCTTCAAACTTGTTCTCCTCCTGGGAGGCTCTTCCCCCAGATCTTCCTGTGACCGGCTCCTTCTCATCACTCATGTAGTGTTTTCCTCTGAGTGGCCTTTCCTGACCATTTATTAATTCTCACTTATATCCCATTTCATTTTATTCACCACACAACATTGTTTAAAATTATCTTGTTTTTTATTTTTAAACATATTTTAAATACATTTTTATTGATTTCAGAGAAGAAGGAAGAGGGAGAGAAATAGAAACATCAATGATGAGAATTATTGCTTGGCTGCCTCCTGCATGCCCTCTACTGGGGATTGAGCATGCAAACTGGGCATGTACCCTGACTGTTAATCAAACTGTGACCTCCTGGTTCATGGGTCAATGCTCAACCACTGAGCTATGTCGGCTGGCTTTATTTATTTTTATTTTTAATATATTTTTATTGTTGATAGTATTACAGATATCTCCCATCCGCCCTTTTTATTTTTAATTTTTATTCTTTTTATAATGCAGGTATCTCCTGCACTAGAAGCTAAGCTCCCTGACAGTGGGGACCATGTTTAATATCATCTCCATTGTATCCCTATCTTGGCGCTTCAATAAACGCAGGATGGATGAACACGTTACCATCAATATTGACCTCTTTGGGCCTTAGGTTCACCATCCTAATATGGAGATTGGATCTAGATCTCCCAAGTTCTCCCACAATGCAGTAGTTATTTGTCAACACTGCAGGCAGGACCCTATCAGCTAGGAATCGTGACCAATGGTTCCAGTGTTTCGCCTTTTGAGCTGGTGGAGTAGCTGATAGAAGTCAGTACAATGGAACACCCCTAAAGGCACCATTTCACATGCTGAACTGAATCATATTTCAAAGTGAAGGACAGAAACTTCTTGGTATAATGATTTTCATTATGAAATCAGCGTCTCATTTCAGAGACTCTGTTTTTTCTTTTGCCATCACATTTGCCAAAGTTCTTTAAATATACTGTTGTTATTTTTATTTTTTACGAAATTAAAGTGGCTTTGGCATGAGTCATGGTTATATTATTTAAATGTCATTTATGAACAGCACATTGTTTTACTTAAATCATGCTTGGCCCAAGAACCCTGTAACCTGACCCATTGTTTTTTAGCCAAAACAATAGCTACATCATTGAATGAAGTGTCTTTTGCTGTCAAAAGAAAAATAGAACCGTAAAATGAAAGCTGTTTTTGATAAGGACCTGAATCTGTTAATTAGAGATTGAAGACACTTGTTTTCCTCAAATATTTAAATCCTAGTGCCTGCAGCTCGATTTTCAACTGAGACTCAGACTGGGCTTAGTTGAAAACACATTATATTTTCTCTGTTGAAATAAAAACAGGGGAAAAGTAGGTTTCAGAAGTCTGATGCTGCATTTGGTCATCACAAGAATGGCCAGAGGCAATGGTGAAGATATTACCGAAAATACCTGGTAAAGTTCTCATCTTCCATTTCAAGTCATAGAGAGGAAGGGAGTTGATAATGACTACATATTTTTTAGTACAGAGGATATTTTCACCAGCTTTTTTTTTTTTAAACCACAGAAAGTGATTGATATAGTCACAGGGCGCTGATTTTATTCCTTTTATTTTTTGTATGCAATTTTGACACTTGAGGTATCCCACATTAAATTATGGTTAGAATGTTACTTTTCTGTGTGTTTCAGTACTTTCATATTTATTGTGATAAATTGTAAATGTTTTACATTTGTGGCTATTTCAAAGAAAAGTCATGGCCCAGTAAGTATGCATCTTTTCTGGCCCTTTATAAGTGACAGTTCATGTGGACCTCTGGACTTTTTCTGTATTTTAATTGTCAGAGTGTCTGTTAATTCTGGTTATATGGTATTATTACTTTCTAATTCAAGAACTAGTCATAAAACTATGAACTTAAAGGTTATACTCTTATTTCCTCATAAACTTTTGGGGAACACCATGCTTTTGCCTTTCTCACCTATCATGGTGAAACGTCTCCAACTTAGGTGACTACAGTGAACATTGAATTGTATTGATAGACATTACAGCTGAGCCAACAGTGTCATTTCTGCTTATGGGATGGGTGATTTGGAGGACCAGCAGCCGAGGGCTCTTTAAGGATGCACAGGTGGTTTAGGACGAGGAAGGGAACATCACAGGACTCCCACCAGGAGAACCATGTGAGCTCCTCTCTTTGGGCTCTGATTCTCTCCTTTATTTTACCATGGGAGCAGGCTGGTGGTTTAGCTTTTCAGTTTTATCTAAACCAGCTCAAGAAATGCACTCCCCAACAGGAGATTGTCTGCGAGTCCTCCCCCTCCTCTGGCTGGCTGCCTCTGGTGGAAGAATGGTGCTAGTTGTTGATATTAATGGGGATTGCTGGAGGTCAGCCACCTGAGGGGTAATTTCCATAAGCACTGATCTCATCTCCATGAGCTCATCTCTCTGACTGGTTTTACAATAACTCATACTTGGAACTGCAGTTGTTGATGTGATTTG
This sequence comes from Corynorhinus townsendii, assembly GCA_026230045.1. Taxonomy (NCBI): domain Eukaryota; kingdom Metazoa; phylum Chordata; class Mammalia; order Chiroptera; family Vespertilionidae; genus Corynorhinus; species Corynorhinus townsendii. The sequence continues at coordinate 65,783,935 of JAPDVU010000004.1, read as the reverse complement.
GGGCTTGGAGTCACATGGTCTTCTTCTCCATGTGGGTCCTTCCTTTCACAGGAGCAGCTCCTGTAGTGATGGAGGGCCCTGAACCTTTCCTTTTCTTTGTCCTCATCTCTTTTCCTCTTCTTTCTCCTTTCCTCTGCTTTCTCTCCTCCTCTCTCCTCCCTTCTCCTCTGCCAGACTGAGTTCACAGTCTGGTAGATTTAGTCTTGAATTAGAAATTGAAGGAGAATGTCTTGGATTCTTTTGCTAATTTCTTTTGTGAACATTAGACCATTATTCTGCTGCTCTGTGATCCCTGACTAGCTCTGAAAAAGAGATTTTATGCTGTGTTTTTTTTTTCCAAAAGTTTAACTTTTTTTCATTCTTATTTGATTTTTTGAATATGTACAACAATTATTCCAAAAGTCAAACCTGTTCTAAAAGGTATATGCAAATGGTATCTGTAATTCTTGTATCCATTCTCCCTACCCTTGTAGGTAACTTACTTCATTAGTTTCTAGTTTCTTTCTCTCTCTGTTTTCTTGGTTCGTTTTCTTACACAAAAGGTTATATGCTATATATGCTATTTTAGACTTTGCCTTTTTCACTTAATATATCCATCAAATTAGTATATTTAAGTTCAGAGAAATAGCCCCCGTTCTTTTTTCACAGCTGCATAGTACTGCATTGTGAGTATGTACTACATTTTGTTCAACTAGAGTCTAATTTGGGAGCATTTAGGTAATTTCCAATATTTTTGCAATTACAAATAATGCTTCAATGAATAAATTTTTGCATGAATATGTCTATATTGTTGGAGGTGTATCTTTAGGATGGATTCTTAGAAGTAGGATTATTGGGTTACAAGGTATAGACATTTTCCTACATAGGAGTTGTACCATTTTAAATTCCCCCCAACAATGATGAGGGCTGGTCTCCTTATTGCCTCCTGGACAGAATGAATGGTCAAGCTTTTGAATCTTTGCTAATGTGATGGATGAGAAATGGTATCTCAATGTAGCTTTAATTTGCATTTCTCCTATTATGAAGATGAATATTTTTCACATATTAAGGTCCATCTTTCTTTGTTTTTTATAAAATGTCTGTTCTTGTCTTTTATTCATTTTTTTCACTATAAGAGATCTAAAAATTTTCCCTTTAAATTTAAAAATGTTTTTTATATATATGAATAAATATATTGTAATTATATATAAACATACATAAAGTTTGTTATTAGGGATATTAGCCATTTGTTTCTCTTATGTGCTGCAAATATTTTCTTCTAATTCATCATTGGTCTTTTAACTTGGCTAATAGTGTGTTTGCCATGAAAAATTTAAAATAAAATGTTTTGTAGTCAAATTGACCAATTTTGAAAAATGACTGGGCGGTTGAAATGATACCTGTTGCTTATTGAGAGCTTGCCATGGAAAAGGTGCTGTGCTAAGGACTTTTCATACATAAGTCACTGAAAGAGGTCTCTGAATTAACAGGAAACAGCAGTTGCAGACAAAGAGATCTTGGCAAAGGCCTACCTTCAATACCCACCAGCTGTGTGACCTTGCACATGGTGTGTCTGAGTTCCAGTTTTATCATCTGTGAAAAGGAATACTAATATGGCATCTATATCATAGGGTTGTCCTGAGGATTACCTGGGCCCTGAAAGGGCTTTGAGCAGTTCCTGACACATAGTCAGTGTTGGATAAAGGCTGGCTTTTTAATTACTGTGCCATAATATTTTAGTTTTAAACATATAAGTTATAACCCAATATCCCCTTCTTCAAATTAAGCAAAATTCTGTCATCATTTAAATGGTATCTATATTTCTTTTACCATCGATCTTAAAGGTCACCATGAGACAGTGTCTTGTTTTCTGAATGTTTTGTCTTACTGTAGTTTAAGTCAGCTACTCAGATCTAGGGTTTCTTGTGGAAAGACTTACGGAGAAAAGTTTGGGGCATGGCAAGATCAGGTTAACTGTAATTTAAAAATATTAATGCTTACGTTTTGCTAATCAGATATGAATAATTATAATTATTGAAGCTTCTAAAATGTGGTATTGATAAAGTAAAAATTTTTATTACTAGACTTCACTAGGGATTAAGTTCAACATATTACAAATGTTCATGGTTGCTGGGCTCTACGTGGGCGCTGCAAGGTCATAGTGTGTGCCCTCACCTGCCTGTGGTGGGATCCTGTCATTTCCAGGAAGGATTCTTGGTTATTAGAGAATCATTGATAATGCCTGGAGTTGGAAATGTTTTGGGATGTTGCTCATGCTTGATGTTTAATGATAAGTTATTGCTATTTTAACTTCATTTTTAGCAAGTTAGTCTGTTGTGGGTTGTTTGGTGGGTCTTTAGTTTTGGGCCTATGATTTCTAAGTCACTGGACTTTGAGACCTACAGGCATCGTTCTGCAGCTATGAAACATGTGCCTCTTATTTGCAATCATTTATTTGCAAATATGAAACATCTGTTTTTATTAAAGCAAACACATGAACCTTAACCCCTCCCCAATTTACTTCTATAGTGAGACTTCATTACCACCATCAAGTTTTTTTAATTATTAAATATATTTTATTGATTTTTTACAGAGAGGAAGGGAGAGGGATAGAGAGTTAGAAACATCGATGAGAGAGAAACATCGATCAGCTGCCTCCTGCACACTCCCTACTGGGGATGTGCCTGCAACCAAGGTACATGCCTTTCACTGGAATCGAACCTGGGACTCTTCAGTTCACAGGCCGACGCTCTATCCACTGAGCCAAACCGGTTAGGGCAAGTTGTTGTTTTTTTTTTTTTTTCAGTGAGAAATTAGAATTGAGCAGACCAATTGGTCTTTGATTTACCTCAGTTGACCATGGCCAAAAATTTTAGAGGCATTGTCTTCGATTATTTAACGATTCTCCTTTTCTCCAAATCCCTCTGTTGTTGGCCTAAAACAAGAAAGCATTTTTACTTTCTGTTTTAGCTTTAAACTTTAACTTGAAATTCTAGATTTTTTTCTTAGCTATCCAGCAATTTTAGGTGACTAAATATTGAAAACAGTGGACTGGAAACTGCAGAGTTACATAAAACTCTGCCTTTAATTAGCTTGCTTTTGAATGGCTAGAATTATTGTCTATGTTTCAGTATTCTTCTGAATTTACTTTAATTTGGGGATATCACAGTTGTTATTTTTTGCCTTCTGCTTTGCATTCTGATATTTTACATTTTTGACAGGACTTAACATGGAAAATATTTGATATTAGTTGCTGATTTGAATTCGTCTTCTTACCTATTTTCTGCCCATGTTGCCTCGGTATGAAAGCATGATTAGAAACTTCCAGTCATTGCAAGTTTGATTACATTGATGATCTATTTTGGTGTCTTCAGGTTACCAGAGAGAACTTCTCTATCAAAGGGAAGATGGCTCTTTCAGTGCTTTTGGGAATGATGACCCTTCTGGGAGCACTTGGTAAGTGTTCTTGCTAACAGAACAAATCCTTGTCATGGAATGGGCCCTCCCTAGGTCACAATGGCCATGTAATTGGTAGATGTGTTGTATATATAGGCTCTGAGGCTGTTTTGCCCATAGCCTGGCTTTAAAAGAGGTTCTCCTTTTTAAATATGATTTTAAAACACTAACAAAGCAGGTGTTTTTGTTTAGAAAAGATAGGTCATAAGTCCTCTTTTGGTGGAAAAAGCAAAAATAAAAATACCACACGACGATGGTAGGGCTGACAAGAAAATTCAGGTAGAAATACCGGCTGATTGTGACATAATTTTTTCGTTAATTTATATGATCAACCTGAATTTTGTGTTAAGGCAGTCAGTGTAGTTTGTTTAACGTTATTTTTATGTGTATGGGATTAAGTAATGAATATCTAGAGTTTCCTCCAGAATGGAATCTCTGCATGGCTGATTTTGGATGATTGCTCTCTCTCCTTGCTTTTTCCTTACTATCTTCAATTCTATATTTCACTCAGAAAAAGACTGACTGTATCAGTCGGGTTGGACAGGGCATGCTATGGTAACCACCCCTTAAATCTCAGTAGCTTATTTACAACAGAGGTTTTTCTTTCACATGCTGCCTTTCTATTATAGGCCAGCAGGGGGCACTGCAGCCTATGCTTCAGCTGCCACCATCTCACCTTACTGGGAAGCTTCAGGCTTTAAATATGCAGCCCTGGCAATTGGACGCTTCAGCCTGGGTGCAACATTTCTTTTCACTTTATCATTATCAAAGCTGGTCACATGGCCATGTTTCACTTCAGGGAGGCAAGAAAGTGAATTCCACTGTATCCTGAAAGTAAAAGGGAACTGGATATTATTGAATATTAGTAATATTTACCACACTAAATTTTTTATAGAATGAAACAGATCTGGTTCAAGTTTTCTTTTGGCATGAGTCAGGATATAGATCCAAAAATAGAAAGGTTTCAGTGTTTTATTGCTTGACATTCTTTTCACCTCAATGCTTAGTGTTCTGTAGCAGGGATCAGCCAGCTTCTTATGTAAAGGTTCAGAGAGTATGTTAGGCATTATAGGCCACATGGTGTCTCTGCAGCATATGCTTCCCTTTCCTCTCATTCTTCTCTTTTTCTCTTTATCCATTTAAAAACAACTTTTTAGATTGAGGATAGAGAGGGAGAGGTAAAGAAAACAACAACCCCAAAAACAGACTGCTGTATTTGGCCTAAGGACCAGACCTGGCCCAACAGATTTAGCTCAGAGACTTTAATTTGCTGCCTCCTGTCCTATGGGAAAGAAAACATTCATTTTCTCTACTTAACAGTATGGCAGTTTGTGAACGATATATACTTTATTCATATCTTTAGGGCTGAGAGAAGTATGTAATAAGTTCATGTTTGGTATATACCTAGAACAGTCCAAAGATGAGTAATCTTGGACCATTTATTTAACTCTCTTGGAATGTCAAATTCTCAAAATGTCAATCTATAAAATAGTGAGGCTGTATTAGATGATTTCTAAATTCCTTTCTAATTCTGAGATGATGTGAGTTGACCTGAAATTTCTTGATCACATTCAAGTGGGAACTAGGTCTACCCAGCTAGGAGGAGTTGTTTGTGTTACCTCTTTGTTGTGTTCTTCCCTTTGTTTCTTCTTTGGTGATTCTCCCTTGGGTGACTCTTCTGATGGGGAAAAAAGTGTTGCTATTGTTGGTGTTTTCTTGCTCAGCGTTATTTGGAGGACTTTATTAATTGTATTTTATGTCATTTCCCTCCACCCCTTTTCTCCAAGGTTGTCAGCCTTTGTTTTACGATGTTTCCTTGAAGCTGATCCTTACATAGATATTGATCAGAATGTGTTACACAGAACATATATATGGCTCAAAGGATATCAGAAATCCAATGGTGAATTTTGGGAGCCAGGAAGAGTGATCCATAGTGAGCTTCAAGGTGGCAATAAAAGTCCAGTAACGCTTACAGCTTTTATTGTGACTTCTCTCCTGAGATATAGAAAGTATCAGGTATTTCATCTTTGATTTCATAAATGATGTGTGGGGAATCACAGGAGAGGTAGGTTTGGATAGGTCAAATATGTGTCTGGAAACTTAGGGAGTTTTGTAATTTTATATCACATTTGAAGTACGAATTTGGGCACCCTTTTGCTTTGCATTTGTGACCACCTTCCAAAATCTGAAAATAAAAATATTGACCCACTTTCTCAGAGTAACTAGGAGAATTCTAAAAAATGCTTTCCAGTATAAATGTTGTTGTACTTGCTGTTGGTAAGGTAAGTCAATTCCTATTTTATTGTTGGAAAGGTTAATTTCTTAGGGGACAGACAATTCTTCAGAAGTTGGGAGTGCATTTTATTAAATTTAGGTTGTGAAGGATTTTTTTTAAATTTCTAAAATATTATGGAGCAATTACAGTGTCTGCTCATTTAGTACAAAGTATACCCACACTCTAAAAAGCATGTTAAATGGGCATGGATGTCTGGTTGAGAATGAGTGTACATGGAAAGTTATGCTAATGAGCTTAATTTTGCTCCTGAGCTGTCTCAATGATTGATGCCTTTACTGCTTAATGCCGACTGCATTTCACATGATCAAAACCAGCCATTCTCTATATTAAGCTCCTACTATTTTCCTAGCCCAGGTCTAGGCGTGCAGAAGAGAAACTTTCCCCTGAATTTAGAGCTTCAACCCTTGAGATCACCTATGAGAAATATCTTTCTTAAACTATATTGTATGCTTGCATCTGAATTAATGATATCCAATGGGAGAAACCCTGGCAAAAGTTCTGCTTTTTATTTCCTGTAAGGCACGGTGCCTATTTACTTCCAAAAATGGAAAAGTAGTATTATGGTTTAAACACATGGCTAATCAATGAATGTCAATGATCATTGTTGATTCCCATTGCCTAGGACAAAAGTCAGGTTCTTCGTGTATGCTGAAATTATTTTTTGAATAAATGCTTGAAAATACTTTTGGGGTTCTTTTGAATGGTAAAATATGTATTTTTTTCTTTCAAGCCTAACCTTGATGTGCAAAACTCTATCAACTTTTTGGAGTCTGAATTCCTCAGAGGAATTTCAAACAATTATACTCTGGCTCTTACAACGTATGCGCTGTCCCTCCTGGGGAGTCCTAAAGCCAAGGAAGCTTTGAATATCCTGACTCAGAGAGCAGAACAAGAAGGTATATGCATAGCCCATGGACATGGGTAGTGGGGTAGTGAAGACCTGCGGGGTGGGGTGGGGTGAGGCTAGGTGGAGGGGAGTAAAGGGAGGGGGAGGATGGGAGATATCTATAATACTATCAATAATAAAAATATATTTTTAAAAAAGGGGGTAATGCATAGGTCCCATTGGAAGTTGTTAGACTGTTGGGCACTAGAAAATATATAAATTATGTGAAGAGTTTTGCAAGCCAGATATGAAGTTGATTACATTTACATCTTCTAAATGGGATGAAGCATGAAGCACAGAGGAGATCACAGGATTATGACATGGCCATGTTGCTTCTACTCTCCCCAAGAGTTTTCCAGAGAATTTTGAGGCATGGGTATTTCCTTGTTTTAGATATATTCTACCAGATGTCAGTTACCCTTGTAGTTCTCTGATACCATTGCTAGTTTAATGACCTTGAGTGGTTTTTAAGACCTTGGTTTATGAGAGATTTGGGTTCAAATTCTGCCTCTGCTACTTCCTTTTGTGAGCTGCAGTTTCCTGAACTGTGAAATTGGAGTAACACCAATTTAAGGGTTGCTGTGAAGATTAAATGAGATAATGCACAGTGCTTGCTGAATGGTACATGTTTAAAAATGGTAATTAATTACCACAATAGTAATTAATAGAAACACAAATGCCAAAAAATGTTGTTAGTGAATTATTTGTAGGATATATATATTTTTGAATGGGACTATTTAAGGGCTACAGCAGGGTAAACCCTACAGATGTTGTCAATTCCCAAATGGCCTCAGCAGTCAGGGATAAAGGTTGTGTGTGTTGTGCGCGCGTGCACGCGCATGTGCTCGTGAATTATAAATAGATATGGGGATGAGTGGACTGAAACAGAGCTATTTCAAAGCTCTGTTAATTTAAGAAGGGATAACTGTAGAAAGTATTTTGAGACTTCTGAGACTATAAAATATATTGTATTATTATTATTACTAGAGGCCTGGTGCATGACAATTCATGCCCTGGAGGGGGGTCCCTCAGCTAGGCTTGCCCCCTTTCACACTCTGGGAGCCCTCAGTGGTGGGAGGCGACACCCCATCACACCTCTGCTGCTGCCACTGCTGGCAGTACAAGCCTCGGCTGGCCCTGGTTACCTGAGCCTCGGGTGGCCCTGAGTGGCTGGGCAGCTGCCATCTGAGGCTTGCCTGCACCTTGGGTTGGCCCTGGGCAGCTGGGCAGCCACCATCCAAGGCTTCCCTGCACCTCAGTCTGACCCTGGGCAACTGGGCAGCTGCCATTTGAAGATTGCCTGTGCGTTGGGCTGGCCCTGGGTGGCTGAGGGGCTAAGGGGATTGGGGGACTCTGGAGGCAGGCATGTGGAGCGGCTGGGCCTGCCTCAGGGCAGGCCCGGCCTTGCCGTGTGCCTGCTGTGGGGCTGAGGGGACTTGCCACCACCAGCTTGTGGCTATGAGTGCCACCATCTTTGAGAGCGTTAGTCAATTAGCATAGTCCCTCCTTATTGGCTGTGGGTGCCGGCATCTTTGCGACAGCGTGAGGGTCAATTAGCATATTCCCTCTTTATTAGATAGGATTAGCATTAATAGATTGAATCCTTATCACCTGTTGTTGTGCTGGGGATAAAGATTATTGCACAGAGGCTAAAGCAGTCCTGGACATTTCTTCTTCTATGCTTGGCTAGGTGGCAGTTATTATATATTCCACCCAAGTGTAATCAACATCTAAACAGTAATATTTGAGAGGGAAAGCACCAAATAGGATGCTCCTCCAGGGGCTAGTAGGCATATCTCTAGGAAGATTATTGAGTTGGCCAGGGTCCCTCATTTTTTTCTTGGGGGCTTGGATTTTGAACTTATAATACCAACTTTCAGATAATGAAGAAAGAGAGGTTTCCCAGAATAATAGAGCTGGTTAATGGCTGATTCCCAGAGCAAGGTTCTTTCCAATGTATTCTAAAATATTTTTGTGATGGCCTGGTCAGAAAAGTTATGTACATTTTTTTCTGGGATATAGTATGTTTTTTTTTTTCCTTTTATTTATAGCTGTTGAGTCTAGAGCCAAACATATGGATATCTTTTGGGAAAATATTTTCATCAAAAGACCCTCACATATACCCAACAGGGAAAGAATGAAAATGTATCAGTCGTTTAAAAGGTGACATATAAGTACATGTTTATATCTGTGCATGCATGTGTGTGTTTAAATATGCATGTTTTGTTTGGCATACATATACACATATAAAGCAATAGAAATCATTTTATGTTAGCCAAGTAGAACTTGGACCCGTGTAAGGATATTGAATGGTATAGAATGCAGTTTTCCTGTCATTGATCATTCTGGCATTACTTTTCTCTTGCAGGAGACATGCAGTTCTGGGTGTCATCAGTGTCTGGACTGTCTGAGTCCTGGCAGCCCAGCTCCCTGGATATTGAAGTCGCAGCCTATGCACTGCTCTCACACTTCCTGCAGCATCAGGTTGCTGAGGGAATCCCGATTATGAGGTGGCTGAGCAGGCAAAGAAACAGCTTGGGAGGTTTTGCATCTACCCAGGTGAGTCATGACAGTTTTTAATTTATTATCCATCCATCCATCCATCCATCCATCCATCCATCCATCCATCCATTCATCCATCCATAGCTTTAAGAAGTATGTAGTTACTTTTTTTTCATGACTTCATAAAATTCCTTAGCAGTTTAAAAGTTAAGTAACTTAAGCCAAAGGTTTAAGTTATTCATTTTAACTTTTTCTCATCATGGATATAAACATCACCTCTGATATTTATAGGGAATAAATTAGTTCCCCATCTGTATTAGCCATTTTTCCATCTGTAGTAACTGATAATGTAGATGGTGAGTTCTGTCCAGCCGATATTTTCTGAACCTCTCAAGGAGATTCAAAGATGAATAAAGGAGACTTCCACTCTTAGGGAAGGTGGTACCCACTCTCAGGGAAGGTGGATGACTGTATAGCGGGGGTCCTAAACATTACTGTATTTACTCCTGGAAGACCTTGATATATACTTATATGCACACATGATTTTCTTTTCTCAACAGGACACCATTGTGGCCTTGAAGGCCCTGTCTGAATTTGCAGCCCTGATGAACACAGAAAGGACACATATCCAAGTGAACATAATGGCGTCTGGTGCACCAAGTCCTATAAAGTTTCAGATTGACACACACAACCGCTTAATCCTCCAGACGGCAGAGGTGTGGACAAGGGGCGGTTATTTAAAATTCTGCACAGATGACTCCTTAGGGTAGAAAATGGTTTTATCTCTGTTCTGTTGACTTCAACAGAGACTTGTTCCCAGAGCCCTATAGAGACTGGGAGGAAGGAGAACACTCCTTTGGTTGAATTTGCTGAGCTGGGGAAGGGAGGAGGGGATGGGAACTTTGAAAAGGAGAAAACATGGACACTGACATATTGGGACCAGAATGAATACCCATTGAGATACTATTCTTTGCAGGAATCGTGCTCAATTTCTTTACATGTGCAACTGCAATTATTTCTCAAACCAACACTTAGAAGTAAGTTCTATCCAGCAGATATTTTCTTACTTTTATCCCTATTGTACACATGATAAAACTGAGGCTGAGAGAGGTTAAAAACTTGCTCAAGATCATGTTACTAACTACAGTAGAGCTACAACTTGAACTCACGGTTTCAAAGACCATGTTCTTTTCAGCTGTCCCACCTGGCCTCATTAGAGAATTGATAAAACCAGTAATAGAATTCTTTCTTTTTTTTTCATGGTGCTTTTTTATTTTTATTTTTTTAATAAATCTTTATTCAGATTATTACAATTATTTCTCATTTTCCCCCCCATAGCTCCCCTCCACCCGGTTCCCACCCCACCTTCTGCCCTTACCTCCCCCTACCCACTGTCCTCATCCATAGGTGTACGATTTTTGTCCAGTCTCTTCCTGTACCCCCCCATACCCCTTTCCTCCTGAGAATTATCAGTCCACTCCCTTTCTATGCCCCTGATTCTATTATATTCACCAGTTTATTCTGTTCATCAGGTTTTTAATTCACTTGATTTTTAGGTTCACTTGTTGATAGATATGTATTTGTTGTTCATAATTTTTATCTTTACTTTTTTCTTCTTCCACTTCTTAAAGAATACCTTTCAGCATTTCATCTAATACTGGTTTGGCGGTGATGAACTCCTTTAGCTTTTTCTTATCTGTGAAGCTCTTTATCTGCCCTTCAATTCTGAATGATAGCTTTGCTGGGTAGAGTAATCTTGGTTGTAGGTTCTTGCTATTCATCACTTTATAGATTTCTTGCCACTCCCATCTGGCCTGCATCGTTTCTCTTGAGAAATCAGCTGACAGTCGTATGGGTGCTCCCTTGTAGGTAATTAACTGTGTTTGTCTTGCTGCTTTTAATATTCTCTCTTTGTCTTTTGCTCTTGGCATTTTAATTATGATGTGTCTTGGTGTGGTGCTCTTTGGATTCTTTTTGTTTGGGGTTCTGTGTGCTTCCTGGACTTGTAAGTCTATTTCATTCACCAGGTGGGGGAAGTTTTCAGTCATTATTTCTTCAAATAGGTTTTCAGTATCTTGCTCTCTCTCTTCTTCTGGCACCCCCATAATTCTGATGTTGGTATGCTTGAAGTTGTCCCAGAGGCTTCTTACACTATCTTCAACTTTTTGGATTTTTTTCCTTTTTGCTTTTTCGGTTGAGTGTTTTTTGCTTCTTTGTATTTCAGTTCTTTGACTTGATTCTTGCGTTTCTCTAGTCTGTTGTTGGGTCTCTGTATAATATTTTTATTTCAGTCAGTATATGTTTAATTTCTAGTTGGTCCTTTTTCATATCTTCGAGAGTCTCGTTATATTTATCGGTCTTTTCTAGGATATTCTTGAAAAGCCTTATAACCGTGGTTTTGAATTCTATATCCAGTCATTTGTTTTCCTCCATTTCTTTCGTTTGTGATCTGTTTCTTTGTCGCCGCATTTTCACTGCTTCCCTGAGTTGGTAGGGTAGCTTTGTGTGCTAGATTTCCTATATGGCCCAGTGGGTTGGCCTCCCCAGTTAACCTGAGGTGGACACTCTTGGTGCACCCCTTTGTGGACTGTGTGTACAGCCTTGTTGTAGTTAAGTCTTGATTGTTGTTGGTATCACTGGGAGGAATTGACCTCCAGGCCAGTTGGCTGTGAGGATCAGCTGTGTTTACGCTGGGAGAAGTTCAGTGCTGGAGACAGCCTTATAGGATTAGACTTGCCAGATTGCAAAAGCCTCTGTGTTCAGCTTGGATGGGGTGGAGTCTCAGGGTGGAGCAGACAGTCTTGGCTTCCCGTCAGTCTTGCCCTTGTGTGCGTGCAGCCTTCCCCGGCTCCCGAGCCTCCGCCCGAGAGTCCAGATTCCCCCCTGCCCCAAGAGCGTGGGTCCCCAGGGGCTTGCCTGGAACTGGTTTTCAATGCAGTCAAAACTGGGGCCCAGCGCAGTCAGGAGCCTCTGAGTCCCCTCTGCAGTCTGTGCACACTCACACACGCTTCCAGACCCCTGCCCGCCGGGGTTCCCCCGGCTCTCCCTTGAGTCTCCGAGTGCCTTTCTCTCTACCTGACAGTTCAGACTTCCCCTGTATGAGCCTGGGTCCATGGGGTTCTGCCCAGAACTGGGGTTCAGTGCAGTAGGAATTGGGGTTCAGTGCAGCTGGGGCCTTCTTCCCCCTCCCGCCAGAGAAAGTCAGCCAGGCTCTTAGCTGCCCTTCCTCTCTGCTCGCACAAAGACCCTTTGCTGTACCTCAACCCTTTGCCGTTCCTCCGATTCTCCGTGAGCTTTTCTCTTTCCTTCTAGTTGTAGAATTTCCACTCAGCCAGCTTTCCTGTGGTTCTGGATGGTGTCCGTTCTGTCTTTTAGTTGTAGTTTTGAAATTGTTTTGAGAAGCAGCAGTTTAGGTGCTTACCTATGCCGCCATCTTGGTTTCTCCCAGTAATAGAATTCTTACTTTGAAATGGAAAAAAGGCCTATGCTAGACCCTAACCTTATTTCCCTGGGTAACCTTGTGGGAACTGGAGGGTAATGGATGAAAGCAATAATTTGAAGGCTAGAAATGGAGGAAGAGGGGTTATGGCAAAGGAAAAGAAGGAATAAACTTAGTCATAGGCAATGATGATGTGTCACTGGGTTCCAGCATAACCAAGGGATTAGGCACTGACTAAGGGAGGTCAGCAGAGAGATCTGGCTTGTTTCTTGTCTTTCATGCATCAGCCCCTATAGAAGAGCAGGCTACCCCTAGCGCTAATGTGCTTTTCTAAAGGGCAGAGGTGAGGGCGTGTGAAGAGTGGGTGCTACTTTCTCTAATTCACCTCTATCATGGTTGACTCATAGCTTTTGATGTGTGAGGCTCTGTAAAGTTCTTAGAGCTTTCCACAGATTGCTCACACTGTATCCCTAATGAGGAATCATACTGACCTCTTCTGCTACTTGGAAGGACCTAGATATGGAAAATTAGCCTTATTCACCTTTCCCCCCACCTTTATTCAGCTTGCTGTGACAGAGCCGATTGAAGTTAATATTTCCGCAAATGGTTTTGGATTTGCTATTTGTCAGGTATGTGATAATATTTGGTTTTGTTTGGTTAAATATGACTTGTTATAATAATTCTTTGGTTTGGGGCATTGCTAAATCTTTAATTTAGACAATGTGTAGAATCCTTAATGATTTATTTGTATGATTTAGGTAAGATAAATCACTATTAGAGATGTTATTAACTGGAGAATAGACAGCAACCCTATGGATTGATAATCTATTGGATAAATATTTCTTGGTTATTATATGTAGTTTGAAGTGAGGATGAAAATTCTCCAACACTATTCCTGTGAATTGTTGGAAACTCCCACACTGTTTTATGAAAATAGAGCTCAGAATTTTAATTCTATGACTTGATAAATAAATATGCATTTTACTTACAACTTAATATTCATCAAACAATATAAAGGTCAACATGACATTACAAGTAATTGACCCAAAGATAGGATATGTGTCCTGTAGTAGAGCATGATATGGTTAATGCTCCGGTACAGGAAGAAAATCCAAAGAAATCTACCTTTTATCATGTAATAGGGATTAGAATAAAATGAAAGTAGCATGAAAAATACAGGATGAAATATAGGATGAAATAATTATTATATTAAATAATACACGAAAATCATAGGAACTAAAAATCATTTCATTAGAAACCCAATATAATATGTGATAGGACCAACAATGATTATGTACTTGATTAGAAAAACAAACTAAACAAACTCTGAAAGATTTACTGAGAAAGTAAAGAAAAAAAAGGCTATTATAGAGAAATTGGACTATTTAAAACACCAGGACAGTTGTTCTAGACAAGAGAGCAGATACACTTGCTATATACTTGCTAAGTTAGGCAGAAGAAGCTCAGGTATAATTTAGGAACTTCTAAATAATTCTAAGATTAACTTTTCTGATACTCAGAACAAGTGAATGTTTTTTTAAAAATCAAGGAAAAATGATCACAGTTAAAAGGAATGGTATTCAATGAAAAAGATTGAAAGAAAAAAGAGTGAAGAGTTTATATTGGTCTTTACTAACAAAGACCAGGTGAAAATTCTCATTCCTAAACTATCTTTCAATGCAAACAGTAAATATGAAAGTAAATACACAGGATATTTTAGATACAATTGAAAAATTACATAAGTATACTTAAGTCACCAAATTGGTTGGAACTCATTCTTGATAAACCAAATGTAGACAAATTCTTTAAGCCAAGTAATTTTTACTTGAGGTTTGAAGGGCACCTACAAAAAAGCGGTAAATATGGCACCTACTGGTCAGAATGTTCATTAGTCCTATGACTTTATCAAAATGCGGAAAACAAAAGGTAGGGACCAATAGGCACTGCTCATGATGGAGAAAAACATTGCAAAAAGAAGGTCATGCTGGAATAAATGTTGAGATTTCCTCCAGTTGATATTTTTCTAAGGGCCCTGGAAAAAGAATGGCAAAGAAAACTCTCAGTTTTACAGTAAATGTTAACTTCTTTTGAGTAATAAAAGCCTAAGCTGTTGGAAATAAGCTGCAAGATCTTTTGAAGTTCTCTGAGTGAGCAGTTGAACTTCATTGTGGGCCAAACATAAACCCTAATACTTGGTTATAGATAGCATTACTTATATCCCAGAGGACAAATTTAATAGTCCTTATTTGTGTCCTGATGATATTGGTTCTTAAAGGACAATTGCATGCCACTGGAAGAGGGATGATGAAAGTAATAGAGATCATCTCTCCAAAGTTATGAAACCATTCCTTCAACTGCTCCAAAAATACTCTATAATTTTAGTTGTAGTTAAAGAAAGAGTTGGAGAATTTCCAGGGTGAGAAAACAAGAATGATCAAGGGGATGAAGGATTTGAGCTAGGAGTGGCAGAATGAAAAGTTGGAAATCTTAGGTTTAGAAGATAAAGGCTCAGAGAAAGGATTTTTAATAGTATGTACATCCACAATGGGTACTAGAGGTTTAATTCTCTGTGTGAGTGTGATTTAAGTATAATCAGAAAAAAAAACAACAACTTACATAGCAATAAGGAAGGCTTATGAACCTTGGATCAAAAAATATGGAAGAGGTAAAAAAGTTAGATTCCAGTACAACGTGGCATGAGGCAGGCCTAGAAAATTTCCCCAAGCTTCTGATCTTAGGATCCATTTGAGTAAAACACTGATTCTCACACTCTCCAGTGTCCACACAGCACCTCACATTATTGGTGGACGCAGAGTATGTATATGCTGAAAAAGACCCAGTTGACTTGAAAACTGTTATTTATTTTATCATCTCTGAAAAATATATGATAAAAGAAGGATAGTTTCACTTTTTCCCAATAGGGAATGCTTTACATTCTTTGGAAAAAATAATACCCATGACTATCATTCATGATAGTCTATGACACTTGTTTTGGAATGTTAGCAAACTTTTCTCAGCTTTAAAAATCATTGCTTATAAACTTTCATAACAATGTTTGTTACTAATGAGACTTTGTTAGCTAGTAAAATTAATTTTTTTCTAGTTTGGAGATTGTGAATGTAGCTGAGAATCATTACTTAACATTTAGAAAACATAATGATGGTAATTTATTGCTAATTTGTTATTAATGCTAATTTATTATTTTTGCAGCTAAATGTTTTTTATAATGTGGAAGATTCAGAGTCTTCCATAAGACAAACATCAATCCAAAGTCAAGAAGTCTTTGACTTAGATGTTGCTGTAAAAGATAATGATGATGATATCGATCATTTGAATTTGAATATATGCACAAGGTTGGTATCTATTTAACTCTCCTCCTCTTTCTTCTTTAAAAAAGGAGATTTGAAGATTTAATTATTTATGTATATCTAACTATATCAATACAGAAGGCATTACATTGAACAAAGATTTGTTATGTATTACATTTTAGACTTCAAACTAGAAATGTGTGAACTGCTAATAATATTTAAGCATTTCTCAATGTATCCAACATTATTTACAAGTTTTCTTTGTACTTATAAGAACTTTGCATGGAAAAATTTACTAAGACTCAGGTCTAATTGATGAAAACTGGAAATTAATACACTCAAATTGGCTATTTCTTGTTGGTAGTAATTTTTATGTTAAGCAATTATTCCAGGTTCATATTTAGTGTTCAGTGTTATTTAAAAAAATGTTATTTGTTAATCTTCACCTGAGGATATTTTTTCATTAATGTTTAGAGAGAGTGGAAGAGAGAGAAAAAGACAGAGAGAAACACTGATGTGAGAGAAAACATATCGATTGGTTGCCTCCTGCCTGAGCCCTGACCAGGGTCCGGGCCAGGGAGGACCCCGCAACCAAGGTAAATGCCCTTGACCAGAGTCAAACCTGAGATCCTTTGATCCAAAGGCTGACACAATGTCCACTGAACCAAACCAGTTAGGGTGAGTGTTATATTTTTAACTCAAAATTTCATAAGAGCAGTCAAGTTCAATGAAGATAGTGAAAATGTTCCAAGTTAGAAGGTCTTCACCATGGATAATTAGGCACTTATAGCTTTTGTGAGTACGTGTAAGGTATTTGTAAATTTGGTTTGTATCCAAAGTGTCTGAGAATCTTGTTAAATCATAAGGAAAAAAGGCTCCACTCAAAGGTATAGTGGAGCGGGTCTGTGAAGCTGTGGTCCTCAGCTTTCTGCTCATTCTAACACACACACAAGTTTGAGAGCAGCTGCTTTAGGAAGTTCTTTTTAAAATTTTTTATTTTCTTTAAAAAGGCATTGTTTATTGATTTCAGAGAGGAAGGGAGAGGGAGAGACATAGAAACACCAATGATGAGATAGAATCATCGACTGGCTGCCTCCTGCACGCTCTCTACTGGGGATCAAGCCCACAACCTGGGCATGTACCCTGACCAGGAATTGAACCAGTAGCCTCCTGATTTATTGGCCACTGCTCAACCACTGAGCCACACCAGCCAGGCAGAAAGCTCTTGAATCAAGAGACTTTACAGTTGGGATTGCTGAGCCAGCTGCAGTCAGCAATTGTACTGTATGGCTTTTGCACCAGTCATTGGTTCATTGCTCTAAAAAGCAAGATTTTCTGCCAGTCCTGCTGGGGTTTGCCGTGGGAAAGGACACCAGGAACTCACTTAATGATGCTGTGATACTTTCATGTTGGAGACACACTCTTTCCTGTAACCACACTGGGCTCCTTCTACTCCAAACAGAAAGCTCTTGCCGACTCTTTATTTTAGAAAAATATTTACTTTAAAGGAGACAAAATGTTGTTGGTGCCCAGGTGCTTTGATGCTGACATTGTGTACAGCAGTGTGAGGGAACGAGGCGGTGTGATAAAACTTTCCGAGGCTTGTCACTGTCTCCAGGTGGCCAAAGAAAACACAAAATGTGCTCCAAGTATGCGGGAGAACAAAGGGAAGGACGTAAAACCAAGGTTGCTAAAGACTTGGCCCAGCTCTGCTGCGAAGTGGTCGTGAATGCAGCATGCCTCTGTGTCAGTTCTGGCTTCCTGCGGGAACCTTTTGGGCTGTTAGCTTTTGAGAAAATGAACACTGCAATTCAGTTTGGAGTCACCACTCGAAAACAGTTGCCTGCTAAATGGGCACCTAGGTTGTACCTGTCACACCCTACCTGGCCTGTTCCATGGCAGGCATTTCGCACTGTCTGTGAAGTGAATACGTTTCTACCCTTGTGCCTCCTATGGTTGAAAGTGGTAAGGATTTCACACCTGGAAGGAAAGGATTACCTGTTTTACAGTTTTCTGCAGTGATTTTTATTGGAACGATATAGTAATGTTTGAAATGACACTTGGCAGTTTTAACTTTTCTATGAAGATAGTTTGCCAGCAGCTTTCGGTTTTTCTTCCATCCTTTCCTTTCGATGTAGGTTTTTGGGCCCAGAAAGAAGTGGTATGACCATCATGGAGGTGAACCTGCTCAGTGGTTTCACTGTGCCTTCAGACGCTATTCCTCTGAGCGAGACAGTGAAGAAAGTGGAGTGCGATCATGGGAAACTCAACCTGTACTTGGATTCTGTAAGTAGTGAATCCTGTTTCATAATGGTGACCATTGACAGAGCCTCTATCTCTTGTGTTCAAAGTCTCCCTTACTTTACGCATGTTTTCTTAAAGTTGTTATTTCAGTGTTTTGTGTCCCTGAGTGACTTTAACACAGCAACCTTATATTTGTTCTCATTAAAAAGACATCATTATAGAATTAGTTTAATTAAAGAGAATTGCTATTAATGATGACCCCGATGAAAGTCTTGATAACCAAATCATTATTTCATGCCAGATGTAAAATAAATATATACAAATTGCCACATTAGAATTTAAAAAATTAAGTCCAGATCTCACTTTGAGAATCCCTCTCCCGCTTCAGGGAATTACTAAACATATTTGTTTAAATGCTGATGATGAAAGCTTTAATTACATGTTTTAAACTGCTTTTATGAAGCTTTTAATAAATCCCAAATGGGTTAATATTCCTGCATTGATGTCAGGTGCTTACATAATAGAAGAATATTTTCAGAGGTTTGGTCTTTACATGTAATTATTACATAATTTTCATACATACTTCCCATTGCTGTATGAAAATTATTGATCCAAGAATAAGGTGCATAAAATATGTGAGAATAATGTAAGTGAAGAATTCAAGACTCTACTTATGTCTCAAAACCGCTGGTCTGTAAGTTTATTCTTTTCTTCTAACATCTATATGAAATTCATAGGTTGAATTGAAATTGGGTTCTAACTGTTTTTAGGATTTCATGTTTCATGGGGGGAATATGTATGTTTCTTATTCCAGTTTTGTCAAATATGAATCAGAAATATATTGCTTTAGCAATATATCTACTTTTAATAAGCTAGTTCTTGAATGTTCTCATTGTTTTAAGACTTCAAAAGTCACTCTGGTTAAAAACCTGTTAAAATTAATTCGGGGTCTCTAGGATTCTGTTGCTGTTCAGGAATTTTCATATACTAAATAACTGTTTGAAAGCCACAGGCCTGATTTAGAACTTGAAGAACAAACTTAAGGTTTTCATTTAATAACATAATTGATTTTGAAGTTCGTAATATACCTGAGATATTCTTGTTAATAGTTATCTTAATTTGAGTGTCCATTATGTTTTGACAGATTTATTTGAATTTTTATTTACTTCTAATTGGTATATGATAAATTGAAGGCATTTATCAATTTTGGATTCCTTAACCAGTTTTGTTTGCCAAATTGGCATAAGCTGTCCCTCTTAGAAGCAAGGAAGCTGGCCTTTTGTACCTCGTATCAGTCATTGGCTGTGGGGTGCTCCCGCCTACCTGATGTACCCATCCACCCCAGGGTTACTTCCCTCACTGGGAGAAGTGGCTCCTGTGAGCTGAGGCCTTTCTCCAGATAAGGGGCTGCTGTGAGCTATGAGCAGGAACTGCTGTGGGTGCACTGCCTGAGGCAGGAGGTCTGGGTGAGGCACCGGGCCTCAGAGCATTTGGCCTTGGGATTGCTGTTAACCACTCAGTATCTATCCCTCTCAGCAAAATGGAAGTAAGAACAATATCTGTCCTGTAAGGGTAGTTTATGATTAAATGAGATAATTTATATAAAGTGCTTACCAGAGTACAGAGCATGTAGAAGTGCTCTCTGAATGTTAGTTTCTATATCTGTTTCCTAAAATGATAAGAAAAAGAAATATCTTTTACTTTTTCATGAACACATAGTCTGCCATTTTCTTAAAAGTCTTTTGTATTTTTCAAGGTAAATGAAAGCCAATTCTGTGTTGACATCCCTGCTGTGAGAAACTTTAAAGTTTCAAGTATACAAGATGCTTCTGTGTCCATAGTGGATTACTATGAACCAAGTGAGTTCTGAGTTCCTGTTACTTTAGGAGTTAAGCTAGGCATCCACCCATCCATCCCTTCATTCATTCACTCATTAATTCATTTATTCAAAGTGGTCACCAACTGGATTGGTTTTGTGGTGGGGGTATTGTTAGGGGAAGATTAGGAGGTAGGGGAGCCTGAGGTAAGCTTTTCATTTAAATGAAGACAACTGATTATTTGCAAGGTCCTTGTGGGACATTTTGGGGAACCACTGATGTACCTTTTTTTTCTGCCAGAAGGATGGGATATGCTGTGGAGATTCAAGGATAGTACCTAGTTATCCAACTTTGTTATTTAACCTCGCTGCAAAATTTTCCAATTGATGTTTCTTAGGTGTGTGGAGAACATTTTCAACCTTTGAGAAACAAAAGAGGTTCAGTCTATGTAAATTTATTTTTGTGTGTATTTATGAGGGACACATTTTTAAACGAACATTTGGGAAAGATCAGTGTTTTAAAAGCCTACCATCTCATTTTTGAAAACCCTAAAGTTAGAAAACATATTTATAACATTAAAAAAATTAAATAGTCAGGAAGAAATTTGAATATAGAGTATTTTTGAAAATTGTAAAAATTAAAGTAATTTGTTTTATAAGGAGTTCATTAGAGTGTTATAAGTGCTTTATATAGTTTGTTTTACACTAGCTTATCCTATAAAATTTACCAACGCTGAGTACTTTTTAGAGATTATGTTCTCAATGTTTTAAAGGAGCAATTTTCATTTCTTTTCATCTCATGGCACACATAAACTAATTACTAAAATTCTGCAGCACTCCCCCATATAAAATTTTTTGCTGATCTGACAAGAAAAATAGTTATAATTTTGATTCATTCACATTGGACAGCTATGGGTGTATTGACTGTTGTCCTTTTTTATGTGGCAATGTAAGGGAAAGGAGGTCAATGCCCCTGACTCAATAGAGAGGTATTGCATGTTTTAAAAATTCTTGCGGCACACCAGTTGGAAAAATGACCATTTAATTTAAAGCATTGAAACAAGGCATTACATAAGTGGAGTTTTCTTCATATTTTTGTAATTTTAAATAAAGCCCTTGGTAAATATCTTATTTCTGTTTTTAAAAAATTAATTTATTTTTCAATTATAGTTAACATACAGTATAACTATCTCTTTTCAGTAATTCTCATGATTAGAACTTTACTCAAATGCATAGACAATATCGTCCTGAAAGAAACTCTGGAGGAGGTGAAACAACCCTTAATGGAAAGTCTTTCCCGTTCTATGAGGCTCCAGGGTGCATGCCCTGAGGCAGGCAGCTGCCGCCCATTTTCTGTGTCCCGTGGGTAACTGCTGGGGGTGCACACATTGGACCGAAAGCACCGTTTCCCACTTGGATTTCATTAGCGGTGTGGGCCCCTCTGGAGCATTTCAATTGTTTCTTGTAAAGAAAAATAAAATTATATGGAGAATGGAAAACTCAGGAGAGTGTATTGAAATGCTTTTAAGTTTTGGCAAAGTAAACATTTCTAAACAAGGGAGACGTGTAAACTGATGTCCTCCTCTTTGAACAGGGAGACGCACGGTGAGAAGTTACAACTCCAAAGCGAAGCTGTCCTCCTGTGACCTCTGTGGGGACTTTGGGGGCTGCCACTGCCTGAGTGGTGCGCCGGCCTCCCTCCATCGCTCTCCAGTTGTTTTTGTTTTCTGTTTCGTGCTTCTGTTCTCTTTGCAGCATTGGCTGTGACTTACTTTTTAAGAGCTCTGTGGAACCCATTTCCAGAGTCACATGTGATTGTCTTATTTTCATAATCCAATGTTGCTTCTGACTATTTTGAAAAACAATTTTTTCTTTCTTTTTGTGGGGTTGAGGCAGATGCTGTATAACAGGTCTTAGTATGTATGGCTGCATAGATTTCTTCACCTGACTTCCATGTGCAACAAAATGTAGAATTATTGCAGCTGTATATCTTTATTTTCCCCCTCCTTAAAATATTTTAGGATTTTGGAGAAGGTGTTGTTTTCTCCAGAATAAATGTGTTATTTTAGACCCGTTTTTCTTTTCATTTTCCAGAGGAAATGAGGTTCTTCAGACTTGTTAAACATCAGTCTTTCCTTTAGTATTGATAACCTAAAAATAAAAGGCCAAAGCTAGAGGCATCAGCATTTATTTAAATAAAAAGGAATAGTTACTCGGAAAGCACTGATTCAGGCAGAAGCCCAGATAGTGTTTGGGTTAGGAGACAAAGACAAGGGGTATGTATGAGAAAGGGAAGGCAAGCAATGACATCGTTAGAAGGAAGACGCAGATAAGCTAACCTAGTGATGTTTAATTCTGAACAATGTTTTTAATTTTCAGTTCCATAGCCATCAATGTGGTAGTCACAATAGCTTCTTTCTTGCTATCCTCGCAGATACAATGCTGCTTTAGGTTATTTTGCCCTAATTTAATATTCCAAAGGTGTGAGGCATCAGACTTGCAAGGCAACTCCTTTGGGATGGCAGCTCTGACTCAAAGTAGCTTCATTCATATTATTTTTTAGTATTAAAGACTGGGAGAAAACAACCAGAAGGAGGAGCTTATTCTGTTCCCTTCCCACACCCACTTTAACACTACTCCCAGGCCACCCTACCGCCATGGTCTCTGTACCACCTTTGTCATTGCATATCACATCCCTCTTTTTCCAATGTAGATGGTGATTTTTTAAAAAAAATAAAAATGTTGTTTTTCCACTCCAAATGTAACCATATACCACATACCTTTACTCTTCCTCTGTTTGTCTTCTGGAGAGAAGAATGGGAAAGGGAATGTGTTTTTCTGTGCTTTGCTGGTGGGGGCAGTGGTTGAGGTGTGCACAGAAAACTGCCCAAAGGGGTCCTGGGTGTGCTGTTCTCCTTCTCACGTAGTCAGCCCACACGCTGGCTCTGTTTCAGGGGGAGGGTTGGAGCACGTTGCAATACTTGCCTTATGTGACTTAGACTAGAAGGTCCTAGACCAGGAGGCACAAGCTTTGCTAGCAATAGGGCATGGTAAACCAGGGCTATGAAAAAATCTTCAATAAGTCTCGGCCGAGTGACCGCTCTGGTCTGCGAAAGCAGCTGAGGTTTGCCAGGGACCAGAGTTGTAGCGTGATGGCTGACGTGAAGTATATAGGGCATTGCCGGGGACCTGCTGAAGTGCTTCTAGGCTCCAGCATCTGAGCGCCAGACTGCCGGTTGTCTGGGGACATCTGATGCTTGCTGCAAATCGTTAAGAAGTTCCCTGAATTTTGAGCACCTGGGTCATAATATTCATTTATCTGGGTGAAATCTTTAAAGAAGAATTCCTTTCCTATTTTTTCTCTTTTTTCTCCTCCCTCTACCTTACTCCCCTTCCCTTCTTTTCTTTCTACTTCCCCTTCTAAATATATTAAAATATATTAGCTATATAAAAAACAAATGAAAGAACTTTTACTAAGTCTAAGAAATGTTTTAATATTACTCCTTAAGTCCATGGCATATCTCTCAAGTGGACCTGGGAAAAATAATTGCCATGGGCTCCAGAGAGTCTGCATCACAATATTTTTAACTGTTTAAAAATAAATCTGTCAAAAGTAAAGTATGCAAATATATCCTTTAAAAGGAATTTTAAAGAGAATTGTATTTTTTTGTGAATTTTAAGGAAGTGTAGTCGGGTGCATGTTCATATATTATTGCTTAAGGATATTTTGGATACCAAAGTAGAAATCACCAGCATTTAGTGCTTTAAAGTTTGAGAGGTCTCTGGAGACAGAGCAGTTAAATAGCAAACAAATAATTTTCCTGTGTTTGTTTCCAAGTGGGGAAAAGTTCTGTCACACCTTTGAACACTCTGATCTAGAATAAGCATTGTTATATGTAACTATAGGCCTGGTGCATGAATTTGTGCACGGATGGGTCTGGCCAGCCTGCCCCGATAGGGTCATTGGCTGGGCCAGCCAGGGGGAGGGGCCATGAGCAGTTGGCCAGCTGGCCCCGCCCCCTGGTCAAACTTCTGGTCAGGGACTCCCAGCCGAGGGGACAATTTGCATATTAGCCTTTTATTATAGAGGATTGGATATCACATGTGTGGGCCTCCTGTATGGTGTAATGAAGCTGGCGATGGGGGTTGGGGGGTTGACAAAGGTACCTCCTACCCTGCCCTGCTGACCATCAGTACCTTTTATTCTTTGGTGAACAATTTATATTTAACTTTGAGTGTAATATATTAGAAAACCCTAGAATGGACAGGCCAGTGGAAGATAGCTTGAATCTTTTTTTTATTTTACCCTCACCTACGAATATTTTTCATTGATTCTAGAGAGGAAGGGAGAAAGGAAGGGAGGGAAGAAAGGAGGAGGAAGGAAAGGGGAGGGAAGGAGAAAGAGAGAGAGAGAGAGAGATGTGAGAAAAACATTGATCCATTGCCTTCTATAACCCGCAACCTTTTGGTGCATGGGATGGTGCTCCAACCAACTTAGCCATGGGGCCAGGCTTTGAATATTTTTTAGACCATATTTCCTCATTTAAAAATTAGGACTTCCTCTTTCATGTCTCAGAGAACTCGTCTGCTACAGGCCATGGGTTTGCATGAAAAGTGATTAAAAAGCCACAGAAATAAGGAGAAAGGAGGATAATGATATAGACTATTTTCTTCACATGCTATGAGTAATATTAAAAACTCACTTTACCTGTAAGTTTGCTTATGTTGACTTAAATTCCATTTAGAATGCCATCATTTTCATATACTGATAGGAACTAATTTAAAGCCCACCCCCCTCCTTTTTCCATCAACTGGGAGCCTTATTAAGTAACACCAGCATTCCTCACTTCCAGTTTTGAGTGCACAATGGTTCCAGAGACCGAATGTTGGGAAAACTAGTAGCAAAACAATTCAAGAACAGAACAATGCTTTTATATTGGTTTTCATCATCTTACTACCTATTGTACTTTATGTTTTCCTTATGTCCTAACAATAATATCTTTGTTTTAGTATGTTGATTATAGTAAAATTCAAGGAGCATTGTGCTAATATAAAATCCAGATATATATCTATCACCTAACAGTTTGTTACTTCTATATGAATACCATATCCTATATGTGGAAATTTTCAGAATTGTAGATAGCATAATTCTCCCTGCTCCCATTCTTTTGAACCTGGATGTAGTTATTTTTTTAAAGTTATGTTTAGCACTAATTTCTGTTTATGTTAAGTATAGTTATAAATAGTCTGGCAATATAACACCATTTATCTTTATTTTGATATAATTCATTTATTTCCTTAAACATTTCTGGCTCTCCTATGACATTTTTTTTTTAAGAAATTGAAGCTATGATTTATTTGGGCCACTTAAAAAAGAAGCCATCTTATTAACCTGTTGGTATATAATCTGGAGTTATTTGTAACAGCCTTACTTTTTATAATTTGAGTTATTGAAGTTTAATACTGATTTCTATAAAAATATGTTGTAAATAACTCATTGACAAGGTTTCTTAACATAAGGATAATAATATTTTGAGCTTGCCAAGTGGCTACTATGGGTCCAAGTGCTATTGTATATTTATTCTTGGGTGCATCGTTTTCTTGCACATTGTGAATCTGAGACACTATAGTAAGTGGATTCACTCTTGGATAAGCTTCAGAACCTTTTATACTCTCCATAGAGGCTTCTGTTAAACAGAAGAGCATGTTCTTCATTTTCCTTTGTTTTCAACTTATAATAAAGCATAATACTTGAAGGAACTTAAAATTTTTCTATCTTCTATTCAAATGATATTTATGTTAACATTAAGTATCTTAAGTTACATTGGGAGTAATCGGAGTTGCAATTATTTTTATCACTACTTTGAATAGAGGTCTGTTGTCTTACTTCAGGAAACTAAATATTAACTATACATTTTTATTAAGTCCATATCAGTGGGAGTAGGCTTGTTTCAAAATTATTTCTAGCCAATGAGTTTAGTTTTCGTGTGCCTCATCCAAAGACAGTGCCACATTGCATCATTCCATAGAATGTTGTCATTTTGACTTCCATTATTATTCTAACACAGGAAAATAGATATTTTCTAGATGGTTTCTGAGTTTCTCACTTCAAGGGTGTGTGTGTGTGTCTCTGGAATAGGGATGATATTGATAAATGTAGCCACATATGTAAGAAGAATTCTATCTCATATTGTCTTGAGGCCACAATTTACCACTCTTCTTTGAGATTTATCTTTAATAGCTTCAATAAAATATGGCTCTATCCTGGTCCTGCCAGCCTTTATGTTTTGGATTTTTAGGAGGTTGCACTTGATGTGGTAGAGTCAATTTCTTATGAACACAGGAAGGTTTGTAAAATTTTGCTCATAAATCTCCTATTTTGAGAAGCTGTTCTGCATATGTGACAAATACTATGGAAATGAAGCATTATTTTCTCAGAAACTAAAGTTTTATATATTGATCAAGGTAATTCTCAAAGTTTAAATTTTAAATGTTATGTTACTGTTAATTATACTCTATTCTGTATTCAATAAAAATCATGGTTTATCAATAAAAGAATAAAATGCCCATATATTATCAGTGTTCTTTTTATTTTAACTTAAATCATGTCTATAGCACATCTGTAAACATGTTTAGTTGTGAGAAGCGGTTGTCTGAGGGTAGGTAAGAGTTGGCATTATTGTGTGACAAGAGTTTGACATGAGTAAGGTGAAGGAGACTTGATCATGAACCCCCTTCACTTCCTTCCTCATTCTTAGTGTTTGGTGTTGGAGTGGGGTTTGTAATCACCTAATAATATCAATTAATTTAATATGATTAATTTAATGCCATCCTTACATAGTAAGAGTCATTAGAGTCACTGGACAGATATTTATATTAAAAAATAAATCTATATCTCAACTCTAGGAAGCTGAGTTTGGAGACTGGAAAAAGATGTGGTAATTACTTACTGAAAATGTCTATAATGGTAGTTTCCAAACTTGTTTCACCATCAGACTCCCATAAAGAACTTGGGGCAGAGCGGCCATACTGGTGAAGCCGGGCTCATGGCTGGCAATCACAGTGGCGGTGACAGGAACCTCCCCTGCCTCTGTGGCAGTGCTAAGAATGTCCAACTGCCAGCTTAGGCTCGCTCCTAAGCCATCAGTCAGACATCCCCTGGACTGCGAGAGGGTGCAGGCTGGGCTGAGGGACCTCCCCCTCCCCCACCAAGTGCATGAATTTCATGCACCAGGTCTCTAGTGGTAGAGATAAAAGGTTTTCTAGATTAGAGCCTGTTACAGATTTAATTGTGTTTCCCAAAAGGTATATTGAAGTCCTAACACCCTCAGTACCTGTGAATGTGACCCTATTTGGAAATAGAATTGTTGCAGGTGTAACTAGTTAAATGAGGTCATACTAGAGTAGGATGGAATACTAATGCAGTAAGAATGGTGTCCTTATAAGATTATAAGAAGATGTTCATGTGAAGGCAGAGACACACAGGAGAATGCCATGTGACAACCAAGGCAGAGGTTGGATTTAGGCAGCTGCAAGCCAAGGAAAGAGGCAAGGACGGAGTCTTATACAGGTTTCAGAGGTGAGCATGGCCTCGTTAAAGCCTTGATTTCGGACTTGTAGGCTTCAGAACAGTGAGACAAAGAATGTCTGCTGTTTTAAGCTACCTAATTTGTGGTACTTGATTACAGCAGTCTTAAGAAGCCAACACAACTCTCCAATTTTACTAAGACCCAGGGACATTAAGTGCCTTGCCAAGTTTTACAACATCCTCCCTCCCGCCCCCCTTCACAACTTCTTAAGAGCAAAATTGGGACTTCTGCCGGTGGTAGCACACACTCAATAAATATTGTGGAATGAATAAATTCACTGCTTTACCTGGAGTTTGAAGTCTAGCATGTTGATGGCTTTCCCAGCTCCTGCTTCCGGTCCTGTGGACCCAGTGTGAATGGCTCAGCCCCAACATTTACTCTCCACTCTCAGCGTTCCTGCCTCCAGGCCTGCACTCACAGTCAGGAGGACTGGATCGCCATCCCTCTAGGCTAATTCACTCACTGGTTTTTGTTTGTTTTAATAAACCCTATTATAGCAGTGATGGCAAATAGACCTCCTCTTGAATACCAGCTGAAATCACCTGATAATGATGGCTGGAGAGATTCTGCCAGGGATTTTTGAGGCCACTTTTTGGACCTAATGGGAACAAAGCTGGGATCAGCTGTGAATGTGTGCATGGCTGAGGCAGGGCCAGGTGGTGGCACTTGAGCTGGGAATTTGCCACTCCTGACTTAGTCTGCCATACATAATTTGTATTTTGTTATATTAGCTTGCACTATGAACTAATTGCTTTTATTGTTGGTCTTTTTTTTTTTCTCTTATAAATCTTTATTGTTCAGATTATTACAGGTGTTCCACTTTTTTCCCCCCCATAGCTCCCCTCCACCTGATTCCCCACCCCACCCCATGCCCTTACCCCCTGCCACTGTCTTCATCCATAGGAGTAAGATTTTTGTCCAATCTCTTCCCGCACCCCTCACACTTGCTTCCCCTGAGAATCATCAGTCCACTCCCTTTCTATGTCCCTGATTCTATTATATTCACCAGTCCATTCTGTTCTTCAGATTTTGTATTCACTTGATTTTTAGATTCACTTGTTGGTAGGTATTTATTTGATGTCATTTTGTTGTTCATAATTTTTATCTTTACTTTTTTCTTCTTCTTCCTCTTCTTAAAGAATACCCTTCAGCATTTCATGTAATCCTGGTTTGGTGGCGATGAACTCCTTTAGCTTTTTCTTGTCTGTGAAGCTCTTTATCTGACCTTCAACTCTGAATGATAGCTTTGCTGGGTAGAGTAATCTTGGTTGTAGGTTCTTGCTGTTCATCACTTTGAATATTTCTTGCCACTCCCTTCTGGCCTGCATAGTTTCTGTTGAGAAATCAGCTGACAGTCGTATGGGTACTCCCTTGTAGGTAATTAACTGTTTTTGTCTTGCTGCTTTTAATATTCTCTCTTTGTCTTTTGCCCTTGGCATTTTAATTATGATGTGTCTTGGTGTGGTCCTCTTTGGGTTCCTCTTGTATGGGGTTCTGTGTGCTTCCTGAACTTGTAAGTCTATTTCTTTCACCAGGTAGGGAAAGTTTTCTGTCATTATTTCTTCTAATAGGTTTTCATATTTTGCTCTCTCCCTTCTTCTGGCACCCCAAAGATTCGGATGTTGGATCGCTTGAAGTTGTCCCAGAGGCTCCTTACACTATCTTCATATTTTTGGATTCTTTTTTCTTTTTGTTTTTCTGGTTGGATGTTTTTTGTTTCCACATATTTCAGATCTTTGGTTTGATTCTTGGGGTACGTTGATCTACAGTTGAGTTTCTGTATATTTTTTATTTCAGACAGTGTATGCTTCATTTCTGACTGATCCTTTTCCATTTTTTTGGCATTCTCATTAAGGTCCTTGAAGGTCTTACTAAGCTCCTCAGAAGTGTCATCAAGTTTCTCAGCAGTTTTTAGAAGATTCTTGAGTAACCTTATACATGTGGTTCTGAACTCTATGTCATCCAGTAGTTTGCTTTCCTCCGTTTCTTTCATTCGTGACATGTTTCTTTGTTTCTGCATTTTGGCTGCTTCCCTGTGTTGATGGAGTGGCTTTGTGTGGTAGGTGACCTATAGGGGGCAGTAGCTCAGCCTCCCCAATCACCTGATGTGGATGCTCTTGGTACACCCCTTTGTGGGCTGAGTGCAAAGTCTTGGTGTAGTTAAGCCTGAATTGCTGTTGGTATGCTGGGAGGAATTGACCTCCAGGCCAATTAGCTGTGAGCACTCCCTGTGTCTATAATGGAAGAACTGCTGTGCTGAAGACACGCAGGACTTGTTTCAGTGGGGCTTCGGTGCTCACTGAGTTTGCCTCTTGAATGTGTCACTTATGGATGTGAGGAGTTGAAATCTGGTGTCTCACACTGACCACTAGGTACACTGGCTTCTGGATCTCCAATGGGGTGCAGGTCAGCTACTGTCTGAGGCCACTCAGCAGGAGCTACAGTGAGAGCTGCAGTTTTCTCCTCTTTGCTTGGGGTTTGGAGGTTTTGGAACTGTCTGACCCGGGCTGCAAGTTTGCTAGGTTAAGCTGCGATAGGGCAGGCTTTTCTTATGCTAACTCGGTTGCTTGGAGCTTGGGTGGGTTTGTAGGTTGTGCAGGGCGGGGCCTCAGGGTGTCACTAGGTTAGGGCATGGCAAACAGCAATGGCTGCTAGTTAGCCGGCTCTGTGTCCCCAAAGGCATCCGCGAGTCCCGTGCCCCAGTTCAGTAAACAATTATTCCTGCGCGCAGCTCTGCAAGCAAGCCACCCTCGCTGGCAGACAGTCCAGCTTCTCCCCGTAGGAGTTTGGGTCCCCCGCGTCTCCCCAGAGACTGGATTTCAGAGTAATCGGGGGCTTGTCTCTGTTTGGGTTGAAAAAAGCAACGCACCCAGTCGCCCGCCGCCAGCCCGGATCACGCGCCTCTGTACCTCAGCTTTTCAGCACTCGTGCAAGTCTCAAAGCTGTTTTCTCTTTCCTTCTAGTTGTAGAACTTCCACTCAGCCAGCTTTCCCGTGGTTCTGGGTGATAGACGTTTTGTCTTTTAGTTGCAGTTTAAATTGTTGTGGGAGGCAGCAGTTTAGGTGTTTACCTACGCCGCCATCTTGGATTCTTCCCTTATTGTTGGTCTTAAAGGTCTTGTGCATTAAAGGTCTTGGCATTCCAAATGAGTGAAAACATTTTTTTTTCTTAAAGGGGTTGACTTTCCAGTTTTAGTGTATTTTTCTTCTCTGTAGGTTATCATACATTTTGTTGTCTTAGGAACTGGTTAACAGATAATAAGGAACAGGAGAAGTTATTAAGGCATATAAGATAATTTGGCAAACTGGCAAGTAAAAGCTCACGTTTTGAAGGTTTTTATTTTTCACTTTCATTTTAAAGAAGCACACTGGAAAGGATATTTTCTCTGTTCTTGGGGAATTCAAACTAGGTTTGTGTCACTTTTCTCACTAGCTTCTGAGAGTCCTATGCTCACTTCTAATATCACCCCTCCCCTTAATTTTTTCTCTACTCTGCTTATCAGAAGCAATGAGAAACAGGTTCCTGAAGGACAGGGATTTTGTCCTTTTTAATTTTCAGTATCTGTAGAGCTTGGCATATAGTAGATAATCTGGTAGATTCTAAAATTATTTTTTGAATGAAAAGAATATTTATTTTTTTAGGTCCATTGCCAGGTTCCCTCCAAAACTTCAGTTAATTTATTTAGATACTAACTGTTCTATTCGCCAATGTGTGGGGCTCCCCCACCACCAAGCAATTCTTGGACACCAGCTGGGTGTCTCACAATTCAGTTCAATTCTGGCACCATCTACCCGGAGATAGCATCACACCCCACAAGGCTAAGGGGTTCAATCCTACAAGACTGCCCTCCTCACTTTCGTAGCCCACTTCAGACCTCAGACTGTTACCTATTACTCTGATTGGCTATAAATCAGAGGTTCCCAAGACCCCTCTTTGGTTAGATCAATTTGCTAGAGCAGCTCACAGAACTCAGGAAACTGTAAATTATTGGTCTATTATAAAAGAAAGCTCAGGAACAGTCACGTGTAATGGATTCACAGGGGAAGACATGGGGAAAATGTGTGGAGCTCCCATGCCTTCTCTGGGTGAGCTACTTCTGCACCTCCATGGAGTCACCAACCTGGAAGCTCTCTGAACCCTTTCTTGGGGTTTTGATGGAGGCTTCATTACAAATGCATGATTGATTAAATCATTGACCATTGGTGATTGGACACAATCTCCAGCCCCTCTTCTTAGTGGGCTATAACTTCCAACCCTCTAATCCTGTTGTTGGCTCCCCTGGAAACCAGCCCCTGTCTCTAGGTACTTTCCAAAGGTCACTTCATTAACATAACAAAAGAAACCTTTATTGCTCTCATCATTTGGGAAATTCCAAGGGTTTTGGAAGGTGTGAGCCAGGAGCCATGGACAAAACCTGAACATATATGAGAAATATATTTTGGTCATCTGAATGACCAAATATACCTTTTTCTTATAAATGACAATATTGCAAATATTAATTACAAGGGGCATATGATATCACACTCATGCTTTAGCTTTTATAGCACCAAACAGGACTTTTTTTTGTTTGTTAATCCTCACCTGCGGATATTTTTCCATTGATTTTTAGAAACAGTGGGAGGGAGGGAGAGAGACAGAAAAAAAACATCAGTGTGAGAGAGTCACATTGATTGGTTGCCTCCTACACATGCCTAGACCAAGGCCAGGGATCGTGCCTGCAACTGAGGTACGTGCCCTTGACCACAATTGAACCAGGACCCTTCAGTCTGCAGGCTAGGGTACCAAATAATACTTTTAACGCTGTAGATATTCAGAAATATTTAATTGAATAATAGAATTTGAAGTACCTGCAATTAAGAACTTTTTCACACGAATAATAAAAATAATAAATGAGACTAGAGATAGTGGAAGGGAGGGTAGGGTGGAAGGGGGCAAAAGCAGGAGATAGAGAAATATGCAATAGTTCTAAGAATAACCAGTATGTGACCTATTAAATTTCAGTTATGGAGGTTTGGTGCTTTTTAGCTGATTCCCAAACACTATAGATATTTAAGTCATGTATTTTAAATGCTAAAGAAAAAGTTAACCTTAATTTATAAAGTTATCAGTAAATGCAGCTCTCTGTGTTACTGCATTCTCTAATTTCTTGCTGCCCTTGCTAAAATCTACAGGAGGAAGGTTTTGATTTTTTTTAGTTTTAACTAATTTTGGTAATAAATATCATAGTTCTGAGTTACTAAATATGCTTTTAGAGTATTAAATTAATTACAAAATGAGTGATATTATAAAGAATACCAATATGGCTTCTTACTAGGATAATTTTTAAAATCTTAAAGACTCTTCTCCTTTCACAGCCAAACTTTTTTTTTTTAAAATATATTTCACTGATTTTTTTAACAGAGAGGAAGGGAGAGGGATAGAGAGTCAGAAACATCAATGAGAGAGAAACATCGTCAGCTGCCCCCCGCACATCTCCCACTGGGGATGTGCCCACAACTGAGGCACATGGCCTGACTGGAATCGAACCTGGGATCCTTCAGTCCCCAGGCCAACACTCCATCCACTGAGCCAAACCAGCCAGGGCATCACAGCCAAACTTTTTGATAGGATTTTTATATTTATTATCATTATTATTATTCTTTTGTTGTTGTTAATCCTCACCTGAGGACATTTTCCCATTGATTTTTAGAGAGAGTGGAAGGGAGGGGCAGAGACAGAGAAACATCATCTATCCACTGAGCCATACCAGCTAGAGCTATATTTTTTTATCTACACTTCCTTACTTCTAATCCATTCTTCAGACCACTGAAGTCTGGACTTATTCTATAAAATATCATCTAAATAAAGGGACCAGCGCTCTTCTTTTTCTCTGTATCCAAGGGTCAGTGTCCTTCCTTCTTTTCTCCATATTTTAGTAGCATTTGACACTATTGGCCAATCTTTTTCCTGAATCCCTGAATTTTCTTTCTTTCTTTATTTTTTTTCTATGTTTTCAGACTCTCTTGATTTTTCTCCCATCTGTCAGGATGTATTGTCTCAGTCTCCTTTGAATTCTCATTTCCCTTTATGTATGTTGGAAACGTAGACTTGAGGTATTTTGGAGGTATTAATCAGGAAGGCTGCAGAATAGATTAGATGTAGAGATTGAGGAAAAGAAGAGTCAAAAAGTCTAGCCTTAGCAACTAGGTGATGGGGGAGAGGCATTTATTGAGAGGAAGGAAGACCAGAGAAAGAGGGTATGTGTGTGTGTGTGTGTGTGTGTATCAAGAATTCCATTTTGGGTCTTTACCTCATTCCATTCCTTGTGAAGAAAAGCATATAGTTATGAACCTCAAGTAATCTGTCAATGTGAAAAGTAACAACAATATATTACCGAATTATTCCTCTGCAATACTCTATTTAATTACTCCTCTACAATTCCTATATTTTTGTAATCTAGAGGAATTTAGAAAAATCCAAAGGAATTCATATAAAAAATAATTGGTGTCGACCTTAGGATTTGATTTAAAAAACGTTTTATTTTGCAATAATTATAAACTATAACAAGCTGTGAAATACTACACAGAGGTTCTATATGCCCTTCATCCAGCTCCCTCAGTGGTGACATCTTAAATAACTATAGTGCACTGTGGAAGCCAGGTCATTGATTGGCACCATACAGACCTTACTTCATTTTCATGATGTTTTTTTTACATGCATTCATTTTCTTATGTATTTGTGTCTAATTCTAAGATATTTTCTAAGTGCTATGGTCTGAATGTGTCCCGGTAAAATACTTATGTTGAAACCTAACTCCTAAGGTGGGGTTAGGTTCTTTGGGAGGTGATTAGATCATAAGGGCATAGCCTTACGAATGGGACTAATGCCCTTAGCAAAGAGGCTCAAGAGAGCTCCCTTACTTTCTTTCCCCATTTGAAGTTAAGAGGAAAAATGCCACCTCGGAACCAGGAAGCAGGCCCTTACTAGACCTCTGCTGGCACCTTGATCCTGGACCTCTCCAGAACTGTGAAAAAAATCTGTTGTTTCTAAACCACCTAATCTTTGGCAGATTCTTAGAACAGCCCGAATTGACTAAGACATGTAGATTTGAACAACCACTATCACAACCAAAAGGGTCACTGCTAGAGGATTTACCTTTAATGTGGTATTATATGTTTTGAATTTTAAGAGGATATGATATTCTGTGCTTTCCAAATCTTTAGCCTGGCACATTCATGTTCTTTTCTCAGAGTATTTCTCTCTTGAGTTTTTCAGGGAAAATATTTTGGGTAAAGATGTTGTATGTTAATAGGCCATATTAAGTTCTAAAGCAATCATGATGTTTTTTATTACAGTCACATGTGTTTATTAAGTTGATTTTTTTCATTTCATTTTTTAAATTTAAATTCTTTATTATTTAAAGTATTACATAAGTCTCCTTTTCCCCCAATTGACCTCTTCTCAACCACCCCCACCCCCAGCACATGCCCCTGTCTCCTCCCACCCCCCAATCTGTGTCCATTGGTTTTGCTCATATGCATGCATGTAAGTCCTTTGGTTGATCTCTTACCCCTCACTCCCCGCCTTCCCTCATAGGTTGGACAGTCTGTTCAATGCTTCTATGACTCTGATTCTATTTTTGTTCATCAGTTTATGTTGTTCATTATATTCTACAAATGAGTGAGATCATGTGAAATTTATCTTTCTCTGACTGGCTTATTTCGCTTAGCATAATGCTCCCCAGTTCCATCCATGCTATTGCAAATGGTAAGAATTCTATTAAGTTGATTTTAAGGTGTATAGTAGGCATAAATATAATAGAGTTACTATATGATGGAAAAATAATAACCAAATATTCCTAAAGGCAAAAAAGTCAAACTCATAGAATGAGTGAGTAGAATGGGATTGCCAGGGTTTGGGTGTGGGGAAAATGGGGAGATGTTGGTCGAAGGGTGCAACCTTTCAGTTGTAAGGTAAATAACTTCTGGGGTTCTAATATACATCATGGTGACTATAGTTAATAATATCGTATACTTGAAATTTGCTAAAAGAGTAGATCTTAAGTGTTCTCACCACACCAAGAAAAAAAAGGTAACTATGTGAGGTGATAATATACTTACTTGATTGTGGCAATCATTTCATAATATATACCTATATCAACTAATCACATTGTATACCTTAAATATATACAATCTTTATTTGTCAATACTTCAATAAAGCTAGGGAAAATGTAAAATAAAATATGCCGGCACTAGGGGGCAGGAGAAGATTAGAGCAAAGAAACTTCCTGTAAATTATTGCCAGAATTTAAAAATTCCTGTTGTGTACTAAAAAATGAAATGAGATCTGGGCACTTTTTTCCTTTCTGTGAAAACAGATAATAACGTTATTAAAATATCGTGCTTACTACTATTACCATATACTCTTTAGTATGTATTCTTATCTTCAGCATGTAATTTATACATATCAATTTGTTATTTTTAGAGTAAAAAACATATCCAGAGTGGGAACTGCTTTTTGATTTTATGAAAGTAAATCCTGATTTTCAAAACCTAAGAAATCATTAGCCTTTGTACAATTTAGAAAGCAATCCTATTGCCATACTCTCCTGACATTCTGTAGCCTGTTTTGGTTAGGGAATAAGTTATGGCAAGTGAAGTTTGACCTAGAATTTGTGGAATTTTAATCTCCTAATGGAATCAAAGAGTCTCCATAAATCCTCTAACATGTATTTATTACTATCTTCTTTTCCTCCTACTTTTGTTTTGTGCTTGAAGTATTTTCCTCCCTCTTAATACTTTTATTTTACTTTATTTTTTTTATAATTAGAACAAATATAACTGAAAAGGTGGCAGAATGTACTTGTTAGTGGTTTGGTTGCCTTGTGAGCTTTTTAGAGGCTGTGTTCACTATACACCAGCCTCCCACATGTTCTTTTTATGGTGAACTAGGTGAACTGAATAAAAGTGTTTTATGAGAATCTCATTTGGAAGATCTCTCTAGAAAGTCCCTAACAGAAAAGTACATTCTTGCATTTGATACTATTAAGAAGGGACCTACCCACATGGGCCCCACCTCTTCTCTTCTTCCCTTCCCTAAAGTGAATGTTTGTTTGTGATACAGTTTTGCTGCTGAGGAAGGTCCTTGGATGGGGGTTGCATTTCCCTGAAGGTGGCAGTCGTTCTGGAGGGGTTCATAATCTGGGGAAGTTGTGGGTCTTTAGACAGGAAAATGGAAATCAGGAGGTGGGAGAGGGAACTCTTGCCTTCCTCTGGATGGGCTCTCTTGGGTCTGGACTTTGGATATTTAGACATCATTGAGGATGTTCCCAGATAGGAGGGGTTCAGGACAGCTGCTGCCAAGCAGAGGAAGACTTGGACAGAGGGAGGAGGCTGCAGAGGAATAAACATAATCACATAAATTGATTATGTCGTTGGCCATTTATTCTCTTCCTGTTACCTCTTAGAGTTAGTGATTTCTAAACGTTTTGGTTCTTTTTAGTTTCACAGGAGGGAATTTCAGGAAGACTTGAAATTGTTCAATGAGAACCATGCCTTCCTGTGAGGCCGGTGTGAAAGCTTTAGCAGAGGAGCCATTGAAAGCAGGAATTTGATTATCAGTCACAGGCCCAGCCCTCCTTCTCCATGATGCCCTCATTCATCGTCACCTTGAAGGGCAATGGAGTCCTCTCAGATACGCAGCACAGGACACGTGGACAGAGGCATGGTGGGGATTTCTTCTCCCACCAAGTGCTACAAGTGCTTCTCCCTTAAGCTTTTCCCTTGACAAAGTTCTTTCAAGTCTATAAATTACTAAGATGTGAAATTTTAATAAGTGATTTATCTATATTTATTATCAACTCAGAATTGACTCCTTTACCCAACTGTTTTCAAGTGAGGAAACAAAAAACTAGTTCTGAGAGCTTAAGTGACTTACCCGAAGTTACAGAGTTAAAGTTGGGGTGAGGAGCTAAAACTCAGGTTTCCTGTGTCCAAGTGCTTTGACATTTCCTCAAATAGGGATGTTCTTGGCCAAGTCTTACTCTGCAATGAGTTAGGAGTTTCAGGATTCCAAGAGTCAAACACCAGTCAAAAAATATTTATATCCTCTCATCTACTGATGGGCACTTAGGCTGCTTCCAAATTCTGACTATTGTAAATAATGCTGCAATGAACATAGGGGTGCATATGTTTTTCAAATTAGTATTTCTAGTTTCTTCAGATGTATTCCTAGAGGTGGAATTGCTATGTCATAGGCAGTTCACTATTTAATTTTTTGAGGTAACTCCATACTGCTTTCCACCATGGCTGCACCAGTCTGCATTCCCACCAACAGTGCATGAGGGTTCCCTTTTCTCTACATCCTCTCCAGCACTTGTTGTTGATTTACTCGTGCTAGCCATTCTGACAGGTGTGAGGTGACATCTCCTTGTGGGTTGAATTTGCAACTCTCTGATTATTAGTAACGTTGGAACATCTTTTTATATGTCTATTGGCCATCTGTATGTCCTCTTTGGAGAAATGACTATTCAGGTTCTTTGTCCATTTTTTAATTGTATTGTTTGTGTTTTTGGTGTTTAATTGTATAAGTCCTTTATACATTTAAACAATTTTTATTTATTTATTTTAAAAAATATATTTTTATTGATTTCAGAGAGGAAGAGAGTGGGAGAGAGAGACAGAAACATCAATGATGAGAGAGAATCATTGATCAGCTGCCTCCTGCATGCCCCCCTCCTGGGGATTGAGCCCACAACCTTGGGCATGTACTCTTGACTGAAATCGAACCCAGGACCCTTCAGTCCACAGGCCGATGCTCTATCCACTGAGCCAAACCAGGTAGGGAAGTTCTTTATACATTTTAGATATTAACTCCTTATTAGATGTATCATTGACAAAGATGTTCTCCCATTTAGTGGGTTGTCCTTTCATTTTGTTGATGGTTTCCTTTGCCAGGCAAAACCTTTTCATTTTGATGTAGATTAAAAAAAGCTGTGGTACATTTACAGCGTGAAATACTACTAGGCCACAAAAAAGAAGAAAATCTTACCTTTTGTGACAGCATGGATGGACCTGGAGAGATTATGCTAAGTGAAATAAACCAGTCAGAGAAAGACACTTATATGTGGAATCTAATGAACAAAATAAAGTAACAAACAAAATAGAAACAGACTCATAGTACAGAGAACAGACTGACAGCTGTCAGAGGGGAAGGAGTTAGGGGCTAGGTGAAAAGGTGAAGGGATTAAGCAAAAAGAAACAAACTCATAGGCAGACAACAGTATGGTGATTATCAGAGGGGAAGGGGGGGTAGGGGGAGGTAGAAGAGGGTACAGAGGAGATAAATGGTGATGGAAAAAGACTTGACTTGGAGTGGTGAACAAACAATGCAGCCTACAGATGATGTATTATTATAAAATTGGCACCTCAAACCTATATAATTTTATTAACCAGCTGGAGGCCCAGTGCACGAATTCATGCACCAGTGGGGTCCCTCAGCCTGGCCTGGCCTGTGGGATCAGGCTGAAAATAGCTCTCTGACATCCCCCGAGGGGTTTCGGATTGCTGGAGGGTGCAGGCCAGGCCAAGGGACATCACCAGTGCACAATTGGGGCCAGGGAGGGATGTGGGAGGTTGGTCAGCCAGGGAGGGACCACAGGAGGGCTCCAGGGTGTGCCTAGCCCATATTGCTCAGTCCTGATAGGCCAGACTCCAGCAGCAAGCTAACCTACCAGTCAGAGTGTCTGCCACCTGGTGGTCAGTGCACGTCATAGCAGCCTTAGCATATCATTAGCATATTATGCTTTGATTGGTTGAATGGATGATAGGACAACTGGTCACTTAGCATATTAAGCTTTTATTATATAGGGTTTTGCTCCAATAAATTCAAGAAAAAATGAAAACAAAGGTTTCTGCTAGTTCTTTATTTTCTAGCAAGACAATATTAGATATTAATTTTATAGTCTTCAGACCTGTGTTGAAAGTGAAATTCTTTCTAGGACACTGAGACGCAGAGATGTGTGGCTCATTGGTTAAAGAGGGAGGCACAGGAAGGGTCTCTTGCACCCCACAGCTAAGCCCTGAGGGTGTGACAAGATGAGTGCTTTAGAGAAGTGTGTGTGTGTGATTGTGTCTCTTTTTATTGCATCTTTAGGAAAGAAATGGTGGGCCAGGGGACATAAAGTCATTACCCTCTTCCTTCATCCAGTACCCAGAAGGGCAAAATTCTCTATTTTTTTAAAAATATGTTTTTATTGATTTCAAAGAGGGAGAGATGGAAATATCAATGATGAGAGAGAATCATTAATTGGCTGCCTCATGCACACCCCCTACTGGGGATGGAGCCCATAACCTGGGCATGTGCCCTGACCAAGAATTGAACTGTGATCTCCTGGTTCATAGGTCAACACTGAGCCATGCCAGCAGGGCTCTGTTTTTAATTAGAGATGAAAGAAACAAGCCATCTCAATTCCAAACAAAGGGCACTGAGCAGGCATTTCATTTTATCCTCCTCAGGGCAGTTTGTCTCCTGGGAAAGGAACGCCAAGATGTTGATGACAGTTACTTAATAATCACAGGTTATTGACCCTGTGTTCCTTTGTAAAAGAAAAATCACTGTATGATATGGCATTGTCAGTGGTTTTTCTGTAACATCCATCCAGTCCTTTTTCCCATACGGCAGCTCTGTGTGGCCAGCATGTGTCCTTTGTGGCAGCAGCTAACATTGGTTGCTTGCCTACTATGCGTGCAGCATTGTTCTATGTTCTTTACATGCTTTATACTGGGTAATCCTTCCAAATGCCTTGATAGGTGCAATGTTACAGGTGAAGATGCTGACAAAAGGAAGTTAAGAATATAGGTCACCTAATAGTAGGTGGACAATCTGGACTGAAATCCTAGCAGTATGATTCCATGTGTGTGCTCCTAACTACTACTCCACCCTATCACCTGTTGGCATTCACCTGACTTCCATAGAATGCTATGGACCTAGATTGAATCGTGCAGATTTTATCCACAATTCCTTAGGTTCTGATATGACCACATACATAGAAGTTTGGGGAGAGCAATCCAGAGTAAAAACTGAGTTTGATGATAACAGTCACTCTAGTACCAACTTAAGAATAATATGGTTTAGGATGTTATTTTCTATATTTGACTCAATGTTACTTTCAAGTAATATAGCTACTATTTGCTGAAATAGTACTTAACTAAACGTAATGCAAATGATTTACATGTACTACTTCTAATACACGCAGCAACCAAATGAGGTAAGCACTTATTTGTACCCAACACTATGACTCCAGGGACCACATTCTTAACCACTGAGTTACATCAGCACCCTAGTTGGCTATTTTCTTGTTTAGGACAGACGTCTTTCCATTCAGTTGGCTTCCCTGAAAAATTGTGAGCAGTAAAAATTTGGCCTCTGTGGTCCTGAATTTTATTTTGCTGCTTCTATTCTGCTCTTCAACCATCTGCGTACCATTCTTTCTTCCTTTGTTATTCAGCTTTCATCATCTGGCTTTGATTTGCTCAAACTCTTTCCTGTATGCTATTTGCATTGTTTGAGTTTCTTTTTCTATGGAAACCATTTTTCTTGGTAGTTAATTTAATAATATATGTTTTACTACTTTAAGTCTTCTTCTTTCACTAAAATAATGGAATTTATAGAGCACTAAGATTGATCTTTTCATTAAAAAGTATATATACATATGTAATTATAAATTTACAAAATTTTGGTCCTACAATTATTTTTATGAATTATTCAGCAAACACAACTGATCCAAACTCAGTTGCCAGTGTCAGTTTTTCTGAATGCCAGGATTTGAGGGGTGTAGAAAAGTGCCGGCCTTAAAATACTTGTCAATGGCACAGAGAAGTAAAGTATCATATCCAGACAGTCCTCTGGAAGTGCGAATAGGTTCATTCCAGGAGGACCATGTATTAACTTACGAGTGCTGCATTAGCCAAATGAGCTGCTTTGAGTTGCAGAGAATGGGGAAAAACCCTTGTTGAAAAGGGACTGCGACAGGTAAATTCATCACCAGCATTTTACTTTAGGCATGTGTGAGTGGGCCAGTGGGCTTGGAGGGTATGAGAATTTTCAATAAAATAAGGCTACTAGGAGCAAAAGGTGGGGAGAGCAAAACGGAAATTTGGAAAAGTGGGAAAAGCTAACTGTGTAAGTGTCCTTGCAGTGAACAGCTATGCAGTTGTCTACCCAGCTCACAATATTTCCCCTTCTTTGGTACCCTTCAATCCATTTTCCCTGCTCTCCACCTCCCCGTGATTATAGTGGGAACAGCCAAGTTCATACAGCATGTCTTTGCCTTCACAGCCAATTGGGCAAAATATGGGCCAATATGTCCCTTGTAAAATCTCCGAGACCAAGAGATTCTAGACAGTTAGCTATTCTCCCAAATTGAGAAGATACAAACCAGGACTTCAGTGAGGGAGAAGGAAGCAGAGGCTGGAAAGTGGCAGAGATGAGAAACAGTTTCTGAGTTCTTTCCATTGTACCAGCCACTGCCTTTTCTTTTCTTTTTTTAAAATATATTTTTATTGATTTCAGAGAAGAAGGGAGAAGGAGAGAGAGAACATCAATTATGAGAGAGATTGATCGGTTGCTTCCTGCATGTCCCCTACTGTGGATTGACAACCTGGGCATGTGCCCTTGACTGGAATTGAACCCGTAGGCCAACACTCTATCCACTGAACCAAACCAGCTAGGGCAGCCACTGCCTTTTCTAATCCATTCTCTAAGACCATTTGTAACTTTACCATTGGCATTGACATACCTCTCTGCCTTTTTGCTTAGTTTAGTAGTATTGAACTTCTTATTTATAATGAATCACTTTTTTTATAACACAAAATTTGCCATTTTAACCATTTTTAAAGTGTAAAGCTCAGTGGTGTTAAGTAATTTACACTGTAGTGCGACCATCACCACCATCCCTCTCCAGAACTTTTTTCATCTTTCTAAACTGAAACTCTGTACCTATGATACAAGAGCTCCCCATTCTTCTTCCCCTCAGCCTCTGGCAACCACTGTTCTTTCTGTCTCTATGAATCTGACTACCTTAGATACACCATATTAATGGAATCAATAGTATTTGTCCTTTTGTGACTTGCTTATTCCACCTATCATAATGTTTTCAAAGTTTATCCATGTGTCACAAGTTCCTTTACCTTGCAGGCTGAATAGTATTTCCTTGAATGCATACACCGCAGTTGGTTTATTCGTTTATCTGTCAATAAACAATTGAATTGCTTCCACATTTGGCTATTGTGAATAATACTGCTATGAACATGGGTGTACGAATATCTTTTTGAGTCCTTGCTTTCTATTCTTTTGGTATATGATCAGAAGTGGAATTGCTGGATCATATGAAAATCCTATGTTTAATTTTTTGAGAAATTGCCATATTACTATTTTCCACTGTGGCTTTAGCATTTTACATTTCCACCAGCAATGCTCAAGGGTTCCAATTTCTCTATGGCTTTGCCAACACATGTTATTTTCTGTTACTTTCATAATAGCCATCCAAATGGGTGTGAAGTAAAATAATATTGTGGTTTTGATTTGCATTTGCCTAGTGATTAATGATGTGAAACATCTTTTCATGAGGTTATTGGCCATTTGTATATCTTCTTTGGAGAAATATCTATTCAAGTATTGATTTTTAAATTTTTGTTGTTGTTGCTATTGTTGAGTTGTAGGTGTTCTTTATATATTCTGGGTATCAATCCCTTATCAGATATTTGCTTTGCAAACATTTTCTCCTATTCTATGTATTTCCTTTTTACACTGTTGATAGTGTTGTTCGATGCACAAAATTGTTACTTTTGATGTCCATATTATCTATTTTTTGCTTTTGTTGCCTATGCTTTTTGTGTCATATCCCTTATTTCTTTTCTTCTAAGAATTTTAGTTCTTACATTTAAATATTTGATTCATTTTGAGTTAATTTTGGAATGTGGTGTTAGTTCTTACATTTAAATATTTGATTCATTTTGAGTTAATTTTGGAATGTGGTGTTAGGTAAGAGTTCAAATTTATTCTTTTCCATGTGGATACCCAGTTTTCCCAACACCATTTGTTGAAGACACCTGTCCTTATTGAATGGTCTTAGCACATTTGTTGAAATCATTTGATTAAATATGTGAGGATCTATTCCTGGTCTCTTCTTTTCTAGTGATCTATATGTCTCTATTACTCTAGTACCATAGCTTTGTAGTAGGTTTTAAAATCAGGAAATGTGAGACCTCCGACTTTGTTCTTCTTTTTTCAGGGTCCCTTGAGAGTCCATATGATTTTTAGGATGGATTTTTCAATTTCTGCAAAAAAGTCATTGAGATTTTGATAAGGATTGAACTCTTGCTTGAACTCTTGAATCTTGCTTTGAGATTGTGTTTTACAGAAGCAGTTTAAGTTTTAAACTTTGCTTTGATAATATTTTTCTTGTGACTATTCTTTGCCATTTGTTTTCCATCTTTCCCCATTTCCCCATTCTCTCTCTCTCTCTCTCTCTCTCTCTCTCTCTCTCTCTCTCTCTCTCTCTCTCTCTCTCATTTTTTGGTGGTATTGTGCTGATGTTTATTTAGTGGTTGCTTTTTATTTTTTCTTTATTCTTAAATGAGTATTTTCTGCATCACATATTATAGGAGAGTTATATAAGAGAGGGGTGAGCGAATTTTTCAAGCTTGTAGAAAATTACTATTACAAGTAAAATTCTTGTGACCTATGGTACAGGGTTGTATGGGTACATTATTTTAACTTTATTTCTTCCCATCCATCTGAGATTGCCAGCCACAGCACTGTCCATAATGTATTCTATTCTGCTTCACTTCCA
Organism: Corynorhinus townsendii; assembly: GCA_026230045.1. Lineage (NCBI taxonomy): Eukaryota > Metazoa > Chordata > Mammalia > Chiroptera > Vespertilionidae > Corynorhinus > Corynorhinus townsendii. The sequence goes on along the minus strand of JAPDVU010000004.1, from coordinate 65,739,589 downwards.
AAAACCTTCCTAAAAATATAGTGTATAGACAGTGAATCCTGGTTTACTTCGACCTTTCCTGTTCTTTCCTGATACAGTCTACACATCTCTTCGGTTGCCCTGGAGACCAGTGCTCTGACAGCTTTGTTTGAGATCTTTAGCTAAATATTTCCTCTTTGGGTGTCCTCTCTATCTCTGTTTGACCTTCAGTGCATTTGGCAGCCCATCCTCATGTGTTATGTTTTGGAATTATAAAAGCCTCTGCATTTTATTAAAATTGGAGCTTAACTTTCTGTTACTCATTCTCTTCATTGCTTTTGGGTGATTTTCTGAAGACACCAGTATGATAGTTTCCAACAGTAAATATGGGAGGCAAGAGCTTGAGTTAATTGAAATAACAATCATAGAAAGTTGATGTTCATGAGCAAGAAATGTGAGGAGAATGGATAAAAATGGAATACCAAAAATTTTCTTTATGGTAAATTCTAGATAAGTAAAGACACCTGCTTTATCTGCATGAGTGACAACATATGGAATGCAGAACAGATGGGAATTAGCTGCCATTGCCCATTGCAGGCGCCGTGAGGTGCTCTGGAGATCTCTGCTCTAGGCTTAGGCTTATTTCTCAGATTTTGTTTTTGAATCTAATATTGCCACTTGGGGTTTCCATCTCTAAATATCCTGGCTCAAATGCTTTTCATATTCTTCCCTGTGACTTTTATTTGGACTTGCCTAGTCCATTGATGCTTCCTTTCTTCCACCTACTGCAAATCAACATGTATCTGTTTAGCAGATTGGGTGCATTTCTGGACTTTAAAGGTAATGTGAATGTACCAGGAGAACAGTTAGTCTTTATTTCCATTAAGGGTAGAATTATAGAGTAATTGAAATTATAAAGAAGAGCTAAGACATTTATGCTTGTACCTTAAATTTAGGATACAAGCAAAAGTTGGAATCAGGTGTGAATAAGACAGGTTATATGTTCCATGTGAGGTCAGAACTATTTAGATAATAGTAGTGCTTGACTAGCCAAAGAATGACATCTTAAGGGAGGCGGTGAGACAGAGAGGCATAGATAAGGGTTTGCTTCCTTTATAGTTGGCACCTGCAGGAATATTGTTTAGGAGGACAAAGTGCTCCATAAAATGCACTGACGAGTAATACCAAAGTGCTGCAGTGAGGAGGAGTGACTGGCAGAGAATCACTGAAGCTGGCATAGAATCTTCCAGGTGTTGGCATAGAATAGTTCATAAAACATTCCCCCCCCTCCAAAAAAAATAAAATAAAATAAAATGAATGGAACTTCCCCTTTCCTTTTTCAACTCTGCTCTTCTCTTATGATTCTTGTGATTCCTTTTCCCTTTCAAATCTGCCTCAGGTGTTCATTTTGCCTTGTATAAAAGTGTGAGATGTGGGAGATAGTTGAAGAGGTTAGTGAGCTCGCACCTGCAGAGATGGACCTGTTTCAAGCTATGTACACTCCTTAATATTACACAGAATATAAAAGTTATTCAACCAAATTCATAAGACTAGCCTTTGAAATACTAGAAACAGGATACTTACTTTTTTAAAGTCCCCCTTTATACATGGTTACAATACCATAGTAATTATATTAAAACATCTTTTCTAAAGATAAATAATATACCCATACATTAAGGAGAGAATAAAGGTGTATATAATGGTGATCAAGCAAACATAGCCAAGTGCATATTCTTCAAATTCTATATTAAAATATTTAATTTTTTTATAAAGAGGAATTTTAATTTCAGGTTAGGGTGCTAATCATGATGCACATTCTAAATAAGGAAAATCAGTTATATCAAAATAATTAAGTGAAAAACTATATACATGTTTTTTAAATGAAGTGATAGGTTGTCATATCCTCTGAAAGATATCTAAAAATAAAATTAGTGCCACCAATAAGTAAAATAAAGGTGTTTTTTTTTTTAACCTGGAGCACATTAATTCTAATAGTATTACCTATCTAATCTGTAAAGTTTCTCTATTTTTTATGTGGACCAAGAAGGAATAGAATGGCTATATACATTTAAACTATGAGAAACACTATGGTAAACTAAGCTAAAATTAAAGAATAACTCCTATCTTTAGAACAAAACTTTCCATCCTGTTATATAGGAAAGGAAATCTTACAGTCCCATTTCCCAAATGAGATATCCCTTTCTAAATAGTATAGGACACAAGAGTTTGATGTTGAACCCAGCTTCTAGAGGATTAGTTCAATTTTTCAAATGTTCAAGATGAAATAAAATCCCAAGTTCTAACCAAGTTCTTTTCCTCCTAAAGGAGAAATGGAATCCCTATATTTTTCATTCATCTAACAGAATCATAGAGTTGTCAGACCTAGTTTTCACTTAAAATCTTCAAAGGTTACTTTTCTAAGCTACTTGATTTAGGAATGATGGGCTTCTGCTGGTTTAAATTTGGCCATTTTGGAGTGTGATTCAGAAGTTAAAAAGTCCTAATTTAGTCAAGGGTTGCCAAATTATAACATCACAGAATTAAGCTCAGTTCAATGAGTTCTGATCAAGTGCTAAACTTGGCAAATATCTTTGTGCAAATCATCTGCCTTTGAATGGGTTTGATACATTTTTAGGATTGACTAGATGCAGTTCTTGATCAAAGTTGACATTTTCATTAATCATTTGTAGTATAACTATTAATATTAAAAATCTGAGCTGTGACTTAAAGAGTAAAGTGACTATAATGAGGCGAATCTCTATTGTTAAGTATTGTTAAATGTTATGAAATCATTAGAAATACTTATGTGTGTAATATTAAAATATCCATTTTATTTGCACATTATAGCACACATGTGCTTTAACATAACACACTACATTCATGTGTAACATATATCCAACTATCTAATAATTTTTTTTACAAAAAGTGTAGAGTTTTAAAAAAATTATGTGTAACATAGGCACAATTATTTAAAATTAATAAAATTTTACTTAAGATCTTTTGCATGTTCTGAGTCCTTCACTGCCATAGTTCCTCCCAAATTTGAATCCTAATCCCCTTTTTGCTTAATCTTATACATTTATAGTAGGTTTATTGATATCTCATAAATGTTACAAATCAAGCTTTAAATTTCAATTACTTGTATTTCAAATCATGTTTAGTGTTTTAAACAATCTTTAAAAAACAAAATATACTCAAAGTACTATGATGATCACAAAACTTACAAACTTCAGTACTTAAGTCACCCCCTTCCCCTGGATTTAATACTATGTGATTAACTTGTTTGTAATCTCTCTAATTATCTTTCTCCTTTGCTGGAGTTGCATGGCTACCTACACAACCAAGAGAAGGAGAATTATCACTTCAGGCTGCAAAGCTACTGATTTAGAGATCTGAGAATAGAATATGACACCTAAGTGCACCTACTTAGGTTGGGACTCATGCAGGAGGCAACCAATTGATGTGTTATGACACCTAAGTGCACTTGCTTAGATGTTAGAGAAACATATCAATTGGTTGTCTCCTGCATGAGCCCCAACCAGGGCCAGGCCAGGGCCAGGGAGGAGCCTGCAACCAAGGTACATACCCTTGACTGGAATTGAAGCTGGGACCCTTCAGTCCACAAGCTGATGCTCTATCTACTGAGCCAAACCATCTAGGGCTAAGGTGATGTTTTGATACATGTATACATTGTGAAATGATTATCACAATCAAGATAATTAACATATCCATCACCTCACATAGTTACCATTAAAAATGAATTTATTTTCCTACAGTTGTTATACAATATTATACTAGTTTCAGGTGAATAACATAATCATTCAACATTGTGTACCTTCTGTAGTACACTCTGACACCATACACATAGTTATTATGTACAATATTATTGACTATATTCCCTGTACTATTTTTATAATTAGCAATTTTTATTTCTTAATTATTTCCACCTTTTTCACTCATTCCCCCAAGTCCCCTCCCATCTGGTAACTATCAACTTGTTATCTATCTATGAGTTTGATTCTATTTTGTTTGTTTTTTTAAATTCCACATATAAGTGAAATCATGTTACCATTTTTTTGTGTGTGTGGTGAGAATCCTTGAAACCTATTCTCTTGGTAAATTTCATATCTATAATATATTATATTCTGAAATTTAAAAAAATCAGATATTTAACAGAAAAAACAAAAAATTGTAGAGAACTAATGAATACATTCTCTCCCCTCTCCCCCCCCCCCCCCGCCCCATCTATACCATTGGTTCTCAAATAGAGAGATTTTACATTCCTTCCCAGATGACAATTGACAATGCCTGGAGATATTTTTGGTTTTTATGACAGGGGAAGTGTAGAGGGCATGTGCTTCTGGCATCTGCTAAAAAACATAAAGGCCAGTCGTACACAACAAAGAATTATCTGGCCCAAAATATTTATAATGCTTGTGAGAAACCCTGACATACACATGTTAAGGGCACACTCGGCAGAGTATTAAACTAAGCTTGTGACTTTCTAGTGCTCAGTCCTCTTTGGAGAACTTGGATATTGAAATGTGAAGTATATAACTTTTTTAAGGGAGTGTTTCAAATATATAAGGTGATGCTTTTAAAAACTGACCAGAGAAGCCAAAAATTACTGAAGGCTATAAAAAGTGGACACTTTGGAACTGCATGTGATTCAGGAGGTTTTTGGATGGGTTCCCAAGGTCTGTGTTAGGCAGAATATTTGAACAAATTTGGATTTGATTTGTGAAAAATTTCCTTAACATTTTATACAGTTATGTATAGGATGGGGCAAATGTAGGTTTATAGTCATTCATCTAGAAAGCAATACAATAATCTATACTAATAAAAGGGTAATATGCAAATTGGTCAGGTTGCCATCACAGTAATGACCAATCAGCAGGCTGCATGCACAGCAGGCGTGGGTGGGCGGGGACTTGCAGCATTGGGGACATGGATGGCCCTGGGCAAGCAGCAGCAGGGATGGGGGTCGGGCAGGCAGGATGGTGGAGGGCAGCCTGTACAACCCACATGGTGGCAGCAGCAGCAGCTGTGAGCACTCCTGATGGCCACTGCTGCTTGCCCAGAAGGACCACAGGTTCCTTCTTCCAAGTGGCAGCAGAGTTGCTCTGCCAGGAAACTTTGCACCAGCAGCAAAGACAGGTGAGCAAGGGAAAGCCCAGCAGCCAAGGCAGGTGAGCAAGGGAAAGCCGGGCAGTGAAGGCAGGTGAGGGAAAGTCTGAGCTCCATGGCTAAGAGTTCCCGGCCCAGCCATGCCCCACCTTGGCCTCCAGCACCGCAGGTCAGGGGTTCTGAGAAAGGCAGCTCCTTCCTGCAGCTCTCAAACTCCCAGGCCGTCTCCATTGCCCCTCAACGCCCCTCAACGCCCCTCAGGTCAGGGTTGGGAATCGGTGGAGGCCTCCAGGTGTCTGGGCAACCAATGTAGGGAATTTTCTCTAGCAGCTGGACCCAGTAACCCAGGGCCAGGGGAGACCTGCACCCTCCCCTTCAGCCAGGAGAACCCTGGAAGGCACGGTCTGCCCATCACCAGATGAGCGCACCTGATTGGTTAAGCATGGGGAAGGTCATGGCCAATAGCCGCTGCTGCTTGCCCAGGGCCAACATAAGGCTCCAGCAAACTGCTAATGGCCGCTGCCACTGCGAGGGCCCGAGGCTCAGGCAATGAGGGCCGAGCGAGGTTCAGGCAAGCCACAGTGGCTGCGATGGCCAAGGCTCAGGCAGCCTTGTGGCTGGCAGTGGCAGTAGCAGAGGTTTGATGGGGGCATTGCCTTCCCCTGATCACAGGGTTGCCTCCTGCAGAGGGAGGCCAGAGGCAGCAGAAGGGAGGGAGTGATGGGGGTGGTGCTTTCCCCTGACTGGCCGGTCGCCTCTCATGGAGGGAGGCCAGACTGCGGCTTAGGCCCATTCCCCATGCAGTGTAGGCCCACTGTCCATCAGTAGGACATCCCCTGAGGGTTCCTGGACTGTGAGAAGGGGCAGGCCAGGCTGAGGGACCCCCCACCCAGTGCATGAATTTAGTGCACTGGGCCTCTAGTTAATAAATAATAATACAAAACTAAACTCTGTTTTTTGTACTCACAACTGTAAACCTACTTTTGCCCCACCTGTATTTATCATGCAATAGTGGAAGTTGCTTAAATTAAATGTGTTAAATATGAGCAAGACATTTTAACCACCGCCTTTCTCTTTATGTAGCTAAACTTTTCAGTTTTACTGCAATGTACTAGTTCTTTTAAGGGATATAAATTAGCACTATCTTTTGGATTTGAACTGAAGTGATATGATAAAGTTTACCATGAAATAAGAAGTCACTTGACACCTTAAAGATCATCTAGTCCAATATTCTTTAACTTTGTCTTATAGATCTTGCCAAACTATATCCTCATTCTACTTAAGACCAATCATTCCATCTTTAGAAAACTCTGGCTGCTAGAAAATGATCACCTTATAGCTTTCACCTACTTATACTGGTTGGATTCATTGGAGCCATAGAGAAGGAGCTTATCTCCCTTCTATATAACCAGCCTTCAAATATTTAAAGACAATATGATTTTATTTACATAAACTGGAATCTTTCATCAGTGCAGCCCAGGGCTCAATCCAAGAGGCAGATCAGATGCAGAAGAAAACAAAGGGAATTGCCATAAACCAGAACAAGATTTATTTGTTAGTTCTACCAACCAGGTGTAGCTCTCCCCGCCATTTCCCCCTTCTGCACAGCCCCTATTGTCAGTCAGCCTAGTGCAGGTGCACTCCAAATTCCACAGCCAACCCTCAGGGCACTTCGTTGTTTCTAATGGAAGAAAGTGGTACTTGTGGATAAATAAAATATATACGTTCCTTATGGCATAACTAAGCAGGGCACTGATAGTTATCATGCTTGTCAAAATAGTATGGACCAAGTGTGACAGTCATTAAGTCCATCCTTTCATTCAATTAGAACATTGACTTTCATTATGTATCATGTTTTGAAGTGCTGATTGTTATAAAATTATATAAAAACTAGAGGCCTGGTGCATGAAATTCATGCCCGGGCCGGGGGGAGGGGGGTGGTGTCCCTCAGCCCAGCCTGTACTCTCTCCAATCTGGGACCCCTCAAGGGATGTCCGACTGCCTGTTTATGCCCGATCCTGGTACGGGTGGTGGGACATCCCTCTCACAGTCCAAGACTGCTGGCTCCCTACCGCTCACCTGCATGTCTGCCTGATTGGCCCTAACCGCTTCTGCCTGCCAGCCTGATCACCCCCTAACCACTCCCCTCTCAGCCTGATCGGTGCCTAACTGCTCCCCGGCTAGCCCGATTGCCCCTAACTGCCCTCCCCTGCCAGCCTGGTCACCCCTAACTGTCCTCCCCTGCAGGCCTGATCACCCCCAACTGCCCTCCCCTGCTGGCCTGGTCACCCCTACTGCCCTCCCTTGCCAGCCTGGTTGCCCCTATCTGCCCTCCCCTGCAGGCCTGATTGCCCCCAACTGCTCTCCCCTACTGGCTCGGTCACCCCTAACTGCCCTCCCCTGCAGGCCTGGTCCCCCCCAACTTCCCTCACCTGCAGGCCTGGGTCCCCCCAACTGCCCTTTCTTGTTGGCCTGGTCTCCCCCATCTGCCCTCCTCTGCTGGCCTGGTCACCCCCAACTGCCCTGCTCTGCTGGCCTGATCACCCCTAACTGCCCACAACTGCCCTTCCCTGCAGGCCATCTTGTGGTAGCCATCTTGTGTTCACATGAGGGCAGCCATCTTTGACCACATGGGGACAGCCATCTTGTGTCTTGGAGTGATGGTCAATTTGCATATTACTCTTTTATTAGATAGGATTGTGTAAAACATGATATGCGAATCTAAGAGTTCAGGAAGAAAGAATAGCTTGAATTCGCTTCCAGAATTCTCTCTTTTAATGTTCTCACTGGCTTGCACTCCACAGCAGGTACTGATGGTGCTGCCCACCCAGAAGAGCCCTGGTTTCTTCCAGAACCCACTGTCTATGAACTATGTGCTTTAAGGGAAGGTAGGCCCTGCATTCAGCCCCAGGGGACAATGCTGGTGATTTCAAAGTTGGAAGGAGGATACTGTAGGCATTTCTGCCAGGTTAATGCTTTGTTTTGTGGGACTATTTCACGCATGGTGGGACAGTAAATATCCCTGATCTTCACTGTCTAAATTCCAAAGCATTTCCCATCACTGTGACAATTAAAAATGTTCTCTAACATTTCTAGATGCCATGTTAGCAGAGGAGGAGTGTCGGAGAACATGCTGAGGGGGTACTAGTCTTAGTTCCACATGAAAACCTTGAGCAGTGGTCGGCAAACTGCGGCTCGTGAGCCACATGCAGCTCATGAGCCGTGGTTTGCTGCTCTGTTGACTAATGAGGTTGCTGACCACTGGTCTAGAGCAATCACAAAGGCCCCTTTCCTCTTGCCAGTGATTGGTATAGGCATGGGGAGCTGACACAATTTTGACTAATGAGATGAGAGGGAAAGTCTGCTGAAGAGCTTCTGGGAAAAGCTTAACCCATCGATAAAATGAGAAGAAGCAGTTTTTTGTCTGTGTCTATAATAAAAATATGATGTCTAGAAACTGATTTCCATTAGCTTGTGGATGAGATGAGTTTGCTAAAGACAGCAGAGCAAAAAAAGAGGAAAAAACCTAATCCTTAACGGTGCCAGTGGATTGAGCTGGTAAATCAATTAGTCCTGGAACTATTTTCTATTTTGACTTCTTACAATGTGAGATAATAAATTCTTTATTGATTGAATCAATTGAGCCAAAGTTCTTGGTTAAGTTAAAAGCTTATTCAATAATAAGCCTTATCCTGCTTTCTTTCTCCCACCTTTAATCTTAAAGATCAGTTTATTGAGACACATTACATTATTGAAAATTAAAAATTAACACAAATTAAAATTTAAAAATATTTACACTTCAAGCTAACACTAATGCTCTTTGAAAGACAGACTTGGGTATGTCTTTCACTAGTCACTTGTCAGATTGACATAGGTCAAAATAATAAAACTCTATGTCTTAATTCCAACAAATGATTCCAAAATCAAAACGAATTCTATGAGTAGCTAAACTAAACATTTTCCTTTTAAAAATTTACTGGTATTTGAATAATATTCATATGACATCATGTCATGTCACAATAGTCAGTCATGGTGGCCTTTTTCTTTTATCTTTGCACTCTTACTTGAATCATAACATTAATTTTTGATGCCTTTTCCAGCTGGTGTTTCCCAATTTGACCATGGCTTTTGCCTGAAAATAAACACATGTTTGGAAACTAAGGGCAATATCTCATGAATGAGTCTATTAGTGGTGACCTTAACCCTTATTTTAACAAGGTTAAATTTTTTTCACAGATATGTGGAATGTTAGTGCTTGGGTAGACATCAAAGGTAATCTACCATGCATAAATCCTTTTCAATCCTTAATTGGAAGAGGAATATTGGGTGATAGAATGTATTTTGAAGTTGGTACAAATTTTTAAGTCATAGCGTATCCTGGTGAAATAAAAGTCACAGGTATTGGGATTAGAACACTAGTTTTTCTGCTCCTGGCTTTGGCATTTGCCAGGTATATGACATTAGACAAACTATTCACTTCAGTTTCTTTATCTATAAAACTAGAGGCCCGGTGCATGAAATTTGTGCACTGGGGAGGGTGTGTCCCTCAGCCCAGCCTGCACCCTCTCCAATCTGGGACCCCTCAGGGGATGTCTGACTGCTGGTTTAGGCCCTATCCCAGTTGGACATCTCTCTCACAATCTGGGACCACTGGCTCCTAACTGCTCACCTGCCTGTCTGCCTAATTGCCCCTAACTGCTTCTGCCTGCCAGCCTGATCCACCCCCTAACCACTCTCCTGATGGCTTGATCGTTGTGAACTGCCCTCCCCTGCTGGCCTAATTGCCCCCAACTGCCCTCTCCTGTCGGCCTGATCTCACCCCCAACTGCCTTTCCTGCCAGCCTGATGGCCCTCAACTGTCCTCCCCTGCTGGCCTGGTTGCCCCTAACTGCCCTCCTCTGCAGTCCTGGTCCCTCCCAACTGCCCTCCCTTGCTGGCCTGATCGCCCCCAACTGCCCTCCCCTGCTGGGCATGGGAGCAGCCATCTTGTGATGATGTGAGGGCGAGACACCACCTAGGCTTTTATTAGTATAGATAAGTTAAAAAATATCAGCTCTGCTTGTCGTATAGGGGTGTTGTGAGGATTAAATGGAATGGTGTGTTACCCAGTTAGACAGTGTTAACAACATCACCACCACATCCTGTTAGATGAATTTATTTTGAATAAGAATCATTGCAGATTAAAATAAAAAGTAAAAACTCAATTGCTTGCTGGAACTGCCTTCCCCCTTTTTTATCACTTGAATAACTCAATTCATTGTCAACCTCTTCTTGGATATCTCTTCCCTCCAGAAGATTCTCTGCTTCCCTTTGAGAGTAGCCAAGATCTGGTGCTCTGCTTTGTGCTTATTCAATGTTGTGTTCATAACTCAATCATATCCTTGCTTGCCTCCATCTTGATCCTCAGCAGTGGCTCTCAGTGTGCCTAAGAATACCTGGGATCCATTTACTGGGACCACCCCCAGAGATTCTGGTTCAGTAGGTCATGGGACCTGGAGTCAGAATGTTTAATGGCTGGTAATTCTGATGAGATGGTCTCTGGGCCGCACTTTGAGATATCATTCATCAGAGGGTCATCTCCCTGCGAGCCAGGCTCTAATTTTCTTCTTTTTTATGCTCTTTACTTAGAATGAGGCTAGGGAGATAGTAGGCACTCAGTAGACAAATACATATTAAAGCCAAAAATTTTATGAGGTTTGGTTTGTAGAAATATATAATTCCTTGGACTCCACCCCCTTCCCCATTTTATACATTTGCAAAAAAGCAACACACTCTTAAGAAATTTTGTCTTTTATGGTTCAAATACTCAGATTTCTGAAATTATTATCATCAAGTTAAATAGAAAGGAAACCATTTAGCATTTTTTAGATGTCAGAGAAACGTAGAGAAAGAACTCATTTATTAAAAAATAATTTATCAAGTACTTTGAACATACATACATCCTGTTGGGTGTCACAAAGGTGGAGGAATTAGAAATAAATATAAGCAAGATTTCAGTTGCTCAAGAACTAGATATCCTGGGAAAATAAGACAAAGACATATAAAAAGCTCTCTATTAATATGAATTCTGGAGTAGAAATTTGATGGGATAGGGGGGAGGGGGCCAGGTAAGGGTAGGAATATTTATGAAGGGATTTGTGGAGTTGTTAAATCTTGAGGAATTAGCAAATGAGAGGGAAATACTTAGAGGAAAGTACAATCCTATATATTAAAAATGTAGTATGCTAGGTGTCTGAACATTCATTCAAATGTTCAACCAGTCGCTATGATGTGCACTGACCACCAGAAGGCAGATGCTCCAACTGGTAGGTTAGGTTGCTGCTGGGGTCCAGCCCAAATGGGGACTGGGCGAGACAGGCCTGACGCACCCTGGAGCTCTCCCACAGTTCCTCCCTGGTCGGCTGGCCCCAGTTGGCCTTGATCAGGACTGTGTAAAAAGGGCCAGACAGACCCTGGAGGCAACCTCCTGTGGTCCCTCCCTGGCCTCTGAAATATTTCTTCTAATTAATTTCCTTTCAATGTACACAAACTTGAACCCATGCACTGGGCCTCTAGTCACCTAATAAAAGGCTTAGAATCAACAATGGGCATGGCTCTGGCAGACAAGTAATGTTAGAGGAGTAGGGGAGTCTTAATAAATAGTGCTGCCCCCTTCCTCCCTCAGTGCTGAACATGCAGAAATAAAACAAGAGAGTAGCAGATGAGAAACAGATATCATCTTTATCTCTGATCAAGGCTAAATCTACAGCTCTAGTTTAGTGTGAGAGCTGAAAGACCTACTAACTGACCCCTAGAAGAGTAGCACAATGGATCATTCCTAAGAGGAAGAATGAGCTCAGTTGGGCATGCTCCCTAATTTTGCTAATCATGTAAGTCACTGCACCTCATCTGCTTTGAAAGAAGGAAGTGGCCACAGGAGGTCAGAAGTGTCACCCTAGTGGAGCTCCTTCCATCTGGAAGGAAACAATAAGAGTGTTGTTCCCCTTAATTTTCCCTTGCTTTGTGCTCTCTTGATCATGGGCTTAACCATTAAGCTCAAAGTCAATTCGGGGCATAGTTATTCCCTTGCAGTGTGACAATTTGCTATCTTCCAGGGCAGTTCTGGTCCCGCCTCCACATAGCTACCCCTCAATACGTAAGGCCAGGCATATTGAAGACACTCACCTTTGCTAGTCCATCAATGCTCAAAGAGATCCAATCCCACTCCAGGCCAAACGGTGTCTATTCAGCTGCACTCAGGTGAGTTCTGTCAAGGGATCCAACCCTAAGATCTGTGGTCAGGCGTTTAGGAAAGGAAGGGTGGGGTGAGATTGTATGATGTGGTGGTGCATTTGGACTTTACAAGAAATGTTATTTTGTTGTTATTTATTTAATCAACCAGTTAATAAGTTATTTATTATTGAATTGGGGAGTGTCAAAATGAACTACATAATCTTTTTTAAAAAATAAAAGCAAATGTGGTATGTGAGTTGATTTGGTGCACAGAAGGGTTGGTTTGGAGTTTATGTAGGTTTTTTTGCGAAGGCTCTTCCAGTAATCCAGGCCAGGGAGGTGGCAGGGACAAAGAGCATACTTTTTGAAACATTTCCAAGAATTAGAATGAATAGGCAACAGTCAATGGGTGCAAAATCTGTCAACTTAACAGTATTTCCCACTCTTCCCTCTTTGCCCTAATGGCTCTTGAGGGGGAAGGGTGCATTGCATAGGGGGCCAAACCAAAAACATTAATTAGGGGACAGTGGATGGTTGTAATAGATGCCATGGAAAATTCTTTGCATGCTTTGAGTTACTCTGATGTACAGTATTGGAATGTGCGTCTGTTTTCCTCCCTCAGGTAGTTGAAAGATGCTCTCCTGGGCTGAGTTATGACCCATCCTGAATGTAGTTCTAGACATCTGGTGCTAAGACAGTGACCTTGACAAATGGCTAACATTTTAAATGAAGGAAAATAACACATCAGGGGATTCCACTTCTTTCTCAAAGCCATATGGCATTGAAGTCACTTGGTGTGTTATTATTAAGTCCTGTAGACTCTAGGGAGGCAGTAGTATTGAAGAGAATTTTGCAATTTCTCCAAATTTCTAGGCCCTAATTTAAAGAGCATTCCCTTACAGACTCATCTCTTTGTCTCCCGCAAAGGGAGAGAATTACTTTTTACCCAATGACTATTTGGCCATCATGTTAATGATGTCCACCTGCATTCTACAAACACAGCTGTTTTCTTTCATCCCAGGAGAGCTGGGCATAAAGTCTCTCACCCACTGTCAGCACTTGGCTTCTAGAACCTGAGCAGCATCCAGCCTTCTCCTAATGAAATACAGCCTCACAATCCATAAGTAGTGTAAGGTGTTCCAGCCGAAACTGGGCCCCATGAAATTCAACCCAGAAGAAATGGAGATGTGATGTTTCTTTCTCAGGGGACTTTCCCAGTTCTGTCCCCAGGGCCATTTGTAGCCCATCACTGAGATATTTCCATTAGTAAAATGATTTACTAAACTCCTAGTAAGAAGGGAAACATCTGGAGGAAAAGAGTTGCTTTTTGTGTTATTTAAAGGAAAATGCTATTCGATAGTTACCACCAAGGTGGGCCTGAGGGAGAATTGAGCACTGCTTAGGGAAAAGGCATTGGGTCTAATGCTGAACAAGATATAAAAATAAGATTTAATTTCTGCCAATAGAAAATTGGTAAATATAGATGGGGCCTCCCTCTTGTTGTTTTCTGAATGGAATCTTCAGTCATGATCCCTTTGATAGACTACTGACTGACATCCCTACCCCACGGGCTTCAGGGAGACCTCTCACATACATCCTGTGCCACAGACTGCCCCAAAATGCCAACTCAGTTGTTCAGGTGTTTTCCACATTCTTTATTAAAGGGCCCAGTCCATTTTTAAAAGGGGAATTTAAACACAGGAAGGGGAGAGAAAAATAATGTATTTATTAAGATTTTCTCCAAAGTCCAAAGAGCAAGTAAAAGAAGTTAAGCCCTTTCTTCCTCAGAAATTTGGGAGCACACGTCTCTCCATGGGTCCAGAATGGGTGAGGGGCCCTCTCTGGAGCCTGCAAGGTGAGTGAGCTGGAGACCAGTTTTGTTACCTTTACTCCTGAGAAACACAGCAAGTACAGATCTCCCAAGATCGAGCTTTAATTCTCAGGCACTGGGTAGTCTGAACTCCTAAAGGAGATGAAATTGTTTTCTTGTCTTAAAATTTGCAAACTAAAAACATAAAATAAAATTTTAAAAAGTTTGCAAGCTGTTTCTTTCTGTGCAAGTTAATAACCTTTTTCTTCCTGTTACCAGATAACACACCTTAGGGACTGCAGGAATAGGGAAGGATCTAACTCTCTCTTCTGTGTCTGCATATAAAAAGTCAGCCTGTGAGGTGAGAGTTCTAGCAAGGATTTTTCTCAGTCAATGAGTTTATTTTCCTCTGGAGAAAGGCCATGGGGGGCCACTAGTCCAGTCACATCACTTCTAATCTTGCCACTAAGACTAAGTATCTTAATTATTTAATTATTACTTTTTGATTACTAATGAAATTGAACAGTTTTCTATAAATTTGTCTGCTCCTTTATATGTATTTAGAAAATTGCTTGTTCGAGTCCCTTCCCATTTTCCCATAGGCCTGTCACATTTTTCTTACTGATTTTTGAGTCTAAACACCAAATTAGATAGTGCGTGCTATCATGCAAAATTATTGTGTTTTTCCCCCTCGCTAATGTATAGTAACTATTGTGTTCTGAGAAACTTAGGCCAGATTACATCCCCCCCCCCCCCCCCGCCCAATTTGGTTTGTGGTAAAATGTATTAATTTGAAGGAGCAGAAGGAAAAATCTGTATCGAATAAGAAGTAATAAATAAATATACCTTATTTATATATTATTTTACAATTTAAAAAAGATCTTTTATGCACACAATTACATTTGGAACCAAATGAGGTGTTCTCTGAGTTCTTAGACCAGAAGCAATGAAGTCTCTTCATATATCTCACAAGGATTTGAATTGTACTAGCTTGTTATTGTTTATATTTCATGGGACGTTAGCCTATTTGGCACTGGGCTTTGTATGACCGCTAACTGTTAGAACTCTATCCCTCGTTAGTCCTAAGTGATCAAGAGAATAGAGCCTGTTCTTGGGTTCTGATGTTCAATTTGGCAGATTCTGGGTTGGACTGTGATTCAATTTATCTCAAATAGGAGCACTGTTGCATTTAAAAAATATTTTTAATTATGGTAAAATACACATAAATTTATCATCTGGATAATTTCTAAGTGCACACGTCAGTGGTATTAAATGCATTCACATTCTTGTGGAACTGTCACCCTGTCCATCTCTAGAACTCTTTTCATCTTGCCAAACTGAAACTCTGTACCCATTAAATAGTAACTTCCAATTCTTCTCTAGTGCCACCCCCCTGGCAACCACCATTCTACTTTCTGTCTCTCTGAATTTAAGTAGTCTAGGTATCTCATATAAGTGGAATAGTATTTGTCTTTTTTTTTTAGGCTCATTTATTTTACTTAGTCATGGGCATTTTGGGTGCGACAATTCTTGGTTGTGTGCCACAGGACACTAGATGCCTATGGAAACACCACTATCTTGTGACAATCAAAACTGGAGGATGGTAGTGCTCTTTTGACTGGGTCTCCAAATAAAAACTCTAGACCATCTGAAGTTGATTCTTTCAAAAGCAAGTATGTATTTGAAATGTAAATAGCTCCTTATCTCAATCCAGTGGTCGGCAAACTCATTAGTCAACAGAGCTACAAACTGTGGCTCCTGAGCCGATGTTTGCCGACCACTGTAATCTGTTTAAACAGCCCCAGATGCCACTCTCTTAGAGAGAAAGCCGAGCCAAGTTTCATCAAAGGCTCTTTCAGAGTTCAGTTCCTGACCAGGCACTTGTAAACAAGCTTAAATGCTCTTCTTGGAGTGAGTGGTTTGCATCCAGGCCTTTAGGATCCAGAGCCCTTGACTTCTTCCAGTGGGAATAGGCTACACAGTCAGCTACTTGTCCTCAACTCCCTTCCCAACCAACTGCTTTTGATAGTTCCACTTAATGTTCTCTGTGTAAATAGTTTACCACTATGCTTATTACTTATTGCATATTTCAATATATTTATTTTAACAGAAATACCTCAAATAACTTAGAAATGCTGCATATAGTGAGCTTGTCTTAAATGCCAGAGTGAATGTTGGACTTGAGAGAAACCTTCCTGGTATTTCTGGGCCCCTCTGATGCTCTTCGCTGTCATGAGGCAGAGAACAGGTAACATTGAGGGTCTTACCATTATTGCCACACATACTCATCAACAAAGCTTTTTTATTTTTAAAAGGTGTTTTGTATTATAAAGGTAATAAATGCACATTATTAAAATATAGAAAGTAAAGACAATTAGGAAGAAAAAGAGTAAGAAGAAAGGGAAAAAGTAGATCCAGTGTAATCCCTGCATTCATAAATACTTATGGCTCACTCATTTGTTTATTGACTTACGGTACATTTAAAACATTTGAAAGACAGAGTTACCAGATATTTCCTTTTCAAAGGGAACATTCTTGCATTCAGTTGTGCTAAATTAACCATGCAATTGTGGTGCTAAAGTTGAATTCAGTGATTGATCCATCCACCTTCCTCATTCTGTAATTAAACTCTTTGGAGACCTTTAAGAGTCTTGCTAGTGGTCACTACCTGTGTGGTGGCTCTTCTTGGTAACTCTTCAATTTGTGCAGTTGATAATTTCAACGTTACTTTAAAGTAAGTTTGGAAAATTATAAAATCTGCGTCTTCAGGCTATTATGAGCTGTGTGTGCTGTCTGCCAGTCTTTGTGGCTCTGACTCTCTGCCTCTGAGGTTTCATTCTAACTTTTCTTGGTTATGTTTTATAATGCATTTTTCTTATCCATCATTAACTACTTTTTATGGTTATCTGATGTTACACTGACTCTAGAAAAATAAAGTACAATAAGTATGATTCAATATCTATGAAAAGAACAAACTCAAGGCTTGAGTTTGCCTTTATCTTGGGCAGTCATAGGATTTCTCTAAGCTTCAGTTCCTCTCTCTGTGAAATGGGATGGTAATAATTACCTAAGAGTTTCTGTAAGGATAAGTAAGGCAATTATAACAGGGTACATGTAGACCAATGCTTAGGTTGTGACTATATGATGTCCTAATGCCAATGTTTTTCTTCCTCATTATTTTTTAAAAAATGTTTTTATTTATTTTAGAGGAAGAGAAAGGGAGAAAGATAGAGAGATAGAAACATCCACGAGAGAGAAACATCATCAATTGGCTGCTTCCTGCATGCCCCCTACTGGAGATTGAGCCTGAAACCTGGGCATGTGCCCTGACTTGGAATCGAACCATGGGTTCATGGGTTGATGCTTAACCACTGAGCCACACCAGCCAGGCCTTCCTCATTCTTTAAGATCAAGTATGGCTTTTATGTGAAACTGCTGCAACTCTTGGATAAGATGTTCTAATAGCAAGATAGCTTTATTCAAAATTATTTAGTTAAAAAGAAATAAGAGGGGGAGAGATCAACCAAGGGACTTGTGTGCATGCATATGAGCCTAATCAGTGGACACAGACAACAGGTGGGTGCAGCATGAGTGGGGGGTGGGGGTAATGGGGGAATAAGGACACATATGTATAAAAATATTAAAATAAAAAAATAGAAAAGAATAAAAAAAGAAATAAGAGCCTCCATGATGTTGAAAATGCTAAGTGGGGCTAAAAGTTAGAATTATTAGATGTGATTTCTATCTTTGAGGAAGAAAGACAGAACTTAAAAAAACACATGTTCAAAATAATGCGTCTAGGTTCATACAGCCATTATCTACCCATGGTGTTGTTTCCTTTTCAGGAACCCCTATTAATGTGACTTAACCATGTGGCTGGTCTCTACCACATGGTAAATGCACATCTTCTTGAGGTTTCTCTGACAGTTATTTGTGATTCTTCCTAATTAGACCATACTCTTCCAAGTTTGCCTTGCAGCTCACAGCACAGATCAGGCACATGCACATGGGTTCAAGTCCTTCGGCAGTAGGGTTTTCAGTAGAATAGTTTGAAAATCACTGCATCATGGTGTAACTGACATGTAGGACTAGACCGGTGGTGGGAAGAAGAAGAAGATGATGAGTAATTTGGGGATATAAGCTTAGGCATCAATGAAGGGTACAGAGGGAAGAAAAGGATGGGTAAAAGGACTTCAGACCTGCAAGACAAATGTCACTTTCATCCAATTTTGCCCAGAAGCAGGCCTGGAGGTGCAGAGTTTGCCTTATGTCCATCCATGGAAGAAGAGCCCCTTGGAGAGAAGAGCATTTGTGCCATCGCATGGATCAAACCCTGCCCTGTTGCTTCTGCTGAAATGCTCATCATGCCTGCATCTTGCTGTTCAAGTTTGGGCTTAAATGTCATTCCTCTGAAAGGCCTTCTCTGTTTACCCATCCTCCATAGCCCTGAAGCAATCATCTTCTGTTGCATTCATTTATTTTTAAGTGCTTCTTGTCATTAGTCAAAATGATATAAATTCCTTTATAAATTCATCTAACATCTCAGTGGTCTACTCTCTTGTTTGTAGTAGGGTTGCCAACTCCTAGCACAGTGCCTGGTACTCATAAAGTGGTAGTTGAATCAATTATATGTATTCACAATTAGCTATAAGGAGCCACCAAATATTTTCTTGACTTAAAATGTTATTATTACACATTTTAAAATTGGATCATTTGGATAAGAGTGGAAACTGCTTACACATATTTTTTGTAGGGTAGTGAAACTTGAGCTAGTTTTATTATAGCATGTTGCTACCAGTTAACCATAAATTATTGTGGTAAGTCATAAGAATGGGAAAAAGTGATATAATGTTGGGAAACAAACAATGGACCAGGTGTAAGGCTCTCTTTATCTCAGTTTTCTTTACTGCCAGGAGGCATAGTTGGAGTACTGATGGTTTCTTTGTAAGAGCAAATAAAAAGGAGCAGAAATTCTTTAATGCAAGCATATAAACAAACATGTCAACACATTTATTTTTTTATGATTTCCATAAAATGTCTTTATTTATTTTTAAAATATTTATTGTTGAAGGTATTATATATGTCCCCTCTTTCCCCCATTGACCTCTTCAAACCTGCCTTCACCCTCTCCCCAACCCCAACCCCAGGCCTTTTTGTCTGTGTCCATGGGTTATGCATATATGCATGTAAGGTCTTTGATTAATCTCTTCCCACCCACTACCCTCTCCCCGCCTAAAACATTTCTTTAGAAGAAAATAGGACATCTTTCAAGACATTGTCAGTTGATGAACTGGTTAGGGCTCAGTCTTATAGGAAGAGCTTAGAGGGAATATGAGATAGGAAACAATTTCCAAAAACTTTCTTGTTGAATAGACAGCTGTCTAGTCAGTACAGGAATTTTTCTTTCATTTAGGTCCTAGTTGATGACATAAGTTGGATAGTCCAAGCAAACTGGAAAATTTGTAGCCAAATTCGAAGATTTTTTTAATTTTATCATTTGTTTTAAACAGAACTTATGCCTTTAAGTCAAAAGAGTAAGTTGCTGCTACTTTCCTTTCCAGCCGCAGGCCATTGCTTTCAGTATTATCTGCTTAATATCTTGGCACTAACACTAGGTTTGATAAGTGTGCTGACAGAAGAATTTGAAGTAGATAGTAGAAGGCTAATGCTTCATTTATAGATGCAGGCAAATTAGCCCACCTTCCCTTTTAAAATCTATCAGAAATGAATAAACAAAATGATGACAATGTTCAGTGACTGCAGTAGTTGAAACAGCATGTTCAGTGATGTTGTGGTGGATTGGGACAGCTACGTGTCAAAATGAAGATGAGAAATGATGTTTAACTTTGATGGAGGGTCTCCAGACAGGTGTATTTCACTCTTATTTTTTTTAAAAATAAATCTTTATTGTTCAGATTATTACAGGTGTTCCTCTTTTTTTTTTTTTTCCCCATAGCTCCCCTCCACCTGATTCCCCACCCCACCCCATGCCCTTACCCCCCGCCACTGTCTTCATCCATAGGAGTAAGATTTTTGTCCAATCTCTTCCCGCACCCCTCACACCTGCTTCCCCTGAGAATCATCAGTCCACTCCCTTTCTATGTCCCTGATTCTATTATATTCACCAGTCCATTCTGTTCTTCAGATTTTTTATTCACTTGATTTTTAGATTCACTTGTTGGTAAGTATGTATTTGATGTCATTTTGTTGTTCATAATTTTTATCTTTACCTTTTTCTTCTTCTTCCTCTTCTTAAAGAATACCCTTCAGCATTTCATGTAATCCTGGTTTGGTGGTGATGAACTCCTTTAGCTTTTTCTTGTCTGTGAAGCTCTTTATCTGACCTTCAACTCTGAATGATAGCTTTGCTGGGTAGATTAATCTTGGTTGTAGGTTCTTGCTGTTCATCACTTTGAATATTTCTTGCCACTCCCTTCTGGCCTGCATAGTTTCTGTTGAGAAATCAGCTGACAGTCGTATGGGTGCTCCCTTGTAGGTAACTAACGGTTTTTCTCTTGCTGCTTTCAAGATTCTCTCTTTGTCTTTTGCCCTTGGCATTTTAATTATGATGTGTCTTAGTGTGGTCCTCTTTGGATTCCTCTTGTATGGGGTTCTGTGCGCTTCCTGAACTTGTAAGTCTATTTCTTTCACCAGGTGGGGAAAGTTTTCTGTCATTATTTCTTCTAATAGGTTTTCAATATTTTGCTCTCTCCCTTCTTCTGGCACCCCAAAAATTCGGATGTTGGTTCGCTTGAAGTTGTCCCAGAGGCTCCTTACACTATCTTCATATTTTTGGATTCTTTTTTCTTTTTGTTTTTCTGGTTGGATGTTTTTTGTTTCCACATATTTCAGATCTTTGGTTTGATTCTTGGGGTACATTGATCTACAGTTGAGTTTCTGTATATTCTTTATTTCAGACAGTGTATGCTTCATTTCTGACTGATCCTTTTCCATTTTTTGGCATTCTCATTAATATCCTTAAAGGTCTCATCAAGTTTCTCAGTGGTTTTAAGAAGATTCTTGAGTAACCTTATAAATGTGGTTCTGAACTCTATGTCATCCAGTAGTTTGCTTTCTTCCGTTTCTTTCATTTGTGACATGTTTCTTTGTCTCCACATTTTGGCTGTTTCCCTGTGTTGATGGAGTAGCTTTGTGTGATAGGTGATCTATAGGGGACAGTAGCTCAGCCTCCTCAATCACAGAGGTGGATGCTCTTGGTACACCCCTTTGTGTGCTGAGTGCAAAGTCTTGGTGTAGTTAAGCCTTAATTGCTGTTGGTACACTGGGAGGAATTGACCTCCAGGCCAATTAGCTATGAGCACTCGCTTTGTCTATAATGGAAGAACTGCTGTGCTGAAGACACGCTTATGGGGCAGGACTTGTTTCAGTGGGGCTTTGGTGCTCACTGAGTCTGCCTCTTGAATGTGTCACTTATGGATGTGAGGAGTTGAAATCTGGTGTCTCACACTGACCACTAGGTACACTGGCTTCTGGATCTCCAACGGGGTGCAGGTCAGCTACTGTCTGAGGCCACCCAGCAGGGGCTACAGTGAGAGCTACAGTTTTCTCCTCTTTGCTTGGGGTTTGGAGGTTTTGGAGCTGTCTGACCCAGGCTGCAAGTTTGCTAGGTTAAGCTGCTGCGATAGGGCCCGCCTTTCTTATGCTAACTCTGCTGCTTGGAGCTTGGGTGGGTTTGTAGATTGTGCAGGGCGGGGCCTCAGGGCGTCACTACGCTAGGGCGTGGCAAACAGCAATGGCTGCTAGTTAGCCGGCTCTGTGTCCCCAACGGCAGCCGCGAGTCCCGTGCCCCAGTGCAGTAAACAATTATTCCTGCGCGCAACTCTGCAAGCAAGCCACCCTCACTGGCAGACAGTCCAGCTTCTCCCCGTAGGAGTATGGGTCCCCCGTGTCTTCTCAGAGACTGGATTTCAGAGTAATCCGGGGCTTGTCTCCCTTCGGGTTGAAAAAAGCAATGCCTGCCGCCAGCCTGGATCACGCGCCTCTGTACCTCAGCTTTTCAGCGCTCGTGCATGTCTCAATGCTCTTTTCTCTTTCCTTCTAGTTGTAGAACTTCCACTCAGCCAGCTTTCCCATGGTTCTGGGTGATAGATGTTTTGTCTTATTAGCTGTAGTTTCGAAATTGTTGTGGGAGGCAGCAGTTTAGGTGTTTACCTACGCCGCCATCTTGGATTCTCCTATTTCACTCTTATTAGACATTAGATCCTTCCTACTTTCTCTGTAACATATTATATTCAATATTGAAGAATTAATTTTTATCTTATATTTATAAATGCTAAAAAACATTAAGTCAATTTTTCTCTAAATAAATGAAAAAAAAGGCTTATCCCAGGCAGAAAAATCTGATTAGTTAAATATCATTTACTCCTGCTGTGTGTATTTAAGTAAAGCTATAAATACCATTGATGATTTAATAGGGAGACATAGAAGTGTTTTAATCATTCAAAAAATTATTTGGTTAATTAAAGCATGATCATTTTAAAGATATTTCCTTTAAAAATATCCTATATAATAAAAGCCCAATATGCTAAGTGTCTGGTCACCCATTCAACCAATCAAAGTGTAATATGCTAATGATATGCTAAGACTGCTCAACCACTCACTATGACGTGCACTGACCACCAGGTGCAGATGCTCCAACTGGTAGGTTAGCTTGCTGCTGGGGTCTGGCTGATTGGGACTGAGAGAGATGGGCCAGACATGCCCTGGAGCCCTCCCGCAATTCCTCCCCAGCTGGCCAACCTCCTGCGTCCTTCCCTGGCTCTGATTGTGCACCAGTGGGGTCACTTGGCCTGGTCTGCACCCTCTTGCAATTTAGGACTCCTTGGGGGATGTCAGAGAGCCAGTTTAGGCCCAATCCCACAGGCCAGGCTGAGAGACCCCACTGGTGCATGAATTTGTACACTGGGCCTCTAGTAGCTTCATAAATATGTATATGAATCATTATTAGAAAAGCAACCGAGTAGAGTAAAAAATTCTAGATTGGTAGTCAGAATATGTGGGTTTAAGTACTCACTCTGCCTGCCCCCCTCCCTTCCAACAGGGAATTTTTATGAGCCTTTCTATAACTTCCTTACTTATAAGATGTCCTGATTTGGACTTCTTCATGCCATACAATCCTATGGATGGTATAATTTATGTAAAAATAGTATTGATCTTTGTAAAAATAGTTTGAGGAAATGAGAATGTAATCATATTAAATGGTCTTAAACTTGTCATTGATTCTTTTTATTAGGATTTCCTGTTCTTGCCTTTTTTTTTTTTTTTTTACAAGAGAACACAGACTCCCTGTAAGCTTTGTGGGAGGTGGGGAGGGGGGAGATTTTTCTACTCAGGTGAGTAGAGTTGATTTGTCCTGGCAATGGTACTCCTGGTTAGAAACATCATTTAACTAAAGATCATACTTCCCTTGGCCTCCACCTGAAAGGCAAAAAGAAACTGGAGAATTAAACTAGAAAATCCTGAGATGTGGTTTGGCAGCCTCAAACCTTGGTGCCTTCTGGTCTCCTCTGTGCTGTGTGGCTTGGGGGTTGTGCCAGGAGAATGCTCTGGTATAGTCTTTTTGGTCTGGGGCATGTGTTTGTGTGTTCACGTATGTCTTTGTGTGTGTGGGGGGGTGAGGATTTGAGAAATTCATCTTTGTCTGCCTGGCAGGAGAGATTTGTTTTGGCCCTCTTTCTTGAAGAGTTAGCTTCATTAAATTCCAAATGTAATGACCCCTTTTCATTTTAAAAGGACGAATGAACAAGACTCTTTTCCAAAGAGTTACCATTCAGTGCCAGGGATCAGGCAGGACTCCATACCATTCCACGTGAAAGGATGTGGTCTGATATTTAATCTAAGTATAGGCTCCACTTTTTTTCTGGATATGGGAAAAGGACATATAATGCTTCTTTCTTATGGAATGACTTCTTAAAAAATTGCTTTCTTTCCTCCTTAAAAACTGGAATTACTCAGATTTGGAGTAAAAAAACCACACCACACCTCAAAAACCCAGTCATGGCATTTAAGCACTTCTTGGTCCCCAACAGCCATTTGGGTAGAAGGTGATAAATGTGTTTTAGTGGTTCAATTCTTCTGGAAGGTGAGCAGGGTCAGTGTACAGCACAGTCAGGAGGGTTGTCATTCCACGGATCCAGTGCAGGACTCCTGACCTCGATGCAGCATCCGGTCTTGCTGGGAACAAAGCCTACATCACCACTCAGTGCCCTTTCATATTTAATTTCCTTGGATCTTACCCCATGGAAAATGGATAGTATTGGGATAAGCAGAATGAGTGTGATAAAACAATCTTTTTTTAAAAATCCTTACCTGAAGATATGTTTACTGATTTTAGAAAGAGAGGAAAAGAGGGAGAGAGAGAGAAACATTGATGTGAAAGAGAAACATTCATTGGTTTCCTCCTGTACACACCCCAATCATACCCTGATCAGGGATCAAACCCACAACCTGGGTATGCTCCCTGACCTAGAATAAAAGCTGTAACCTTTTTTTGTGTACCATGCACTCCAACCAACTGAGCCACCCAGCCGGGGATAAATCAATCTTTTTTTTTTTTTTCATATACCTTAGCTGTGCAGGAAAATTGAACAGTGACCTGGGGCAGCCTTGGAACAAAGCCTGGCTGCAGAACCTAGTCTACATTCCTGTTTGACTGCTAAGAAAAATGGGTGATCTTATGAAGAAAAACTAAATTGGACCCCTATCTTACATCACTCACAAAAATTAACTTGAGATTAAAGATTTAAACGTAAGACATGATTCTGTATAACTCTTAGAAGAAAAATGCGAAGAACCTACTTGAATTTGATCTTGGCAATGATTTATTGGATATGACACCAAAAGCACAAACAGCAAAAGCAAAAATAAACAAATGAGACTCCATCAATATAAAATGCTTCTGCATAGCAAAACAATAAAAAAAGAAAAGACAAAGCAACCTGCAGAATGAGAGACAATATTTGCAAACCATACATTCAATAAGAGGTTAATATCCAAAATATGTAAAGAACTATAGCTCAATAGAAACAAACCCAAAATAATCCAATTAAAAATGAGTTGAAGAACTAAATAGGCACTTTCTCCAAAGACAACATCAAAATGGTCAACAGATGCATGGAAAGGTGCTCAACATCACTGATCACCAGGGTAATGAAACTCAAAACCACAATGAGATATCACCTCACACCTGTTAGATTGGCTAGCATCAATAAACAGCAAACAACAAGTGTTGGTGAGGATGTGGACAAAAGTAAATCCTTGTGATTGTTGATGGAAATGCAAATTGGGCAAAACATGCTCAAAGTCACTAATCATCCGAGAGATGCAAATTAAAACAACAATGAGGTACCATCTCACACCTGTCAAAATGGCTATCATCAACAAATGAACAAATGACAAGTGCTGGCGAGGATGCGGGGGTGGAGGGGAAAAGGAACCCTCTTGCACTGCTGGTGGGGATGCAAACTGGTGCAGCCACTGTGGAAAACAGTATGGCGTTTCCTCAAAAATTAAAAATGGAACTTCCACTTGACCCAGTAATCCCACTTCTAGGAATATATCCCAAGAAGCTAGAAACACCAATCAGAAAGGATATATGCACCCCTATGTTCATAGCAGCACAATTTACCATAGCTAAGTTTTGGAAACAGCCTAAGTGCCCATCAGCAGATGAGTGGATTTGAAAACTGGTATATCTACACAATGGAATACTACACTGCTGTAAAAAAGAAGGAATTCTTACCATTTGCAACAGAATGGATGGAACAGGAGAGCATTATGCTAAGCAAAATAAGCCAATCAGAGAAATATAAATATCACATGATCTCACTCATCCTATATAATAAAGGCCTAAGATGCAAATTGTCTCCTTGACCAGAGTTCAACTACTCTCTATGAAATGTGCTGACCACCAGGGGGTGGCACAGATCATGGCAGGTATCGGCAACGCGGTGCTGGCAGCGGGCATCAGTGGAGGTGCTGCCAGCCCTGATGGGCCCTGACGAGAGTGGGACTTTGGCAGGATGGTAGAGCAGGTGAGCGGGCAGCGCCAGGCCAAGGCAGGTGTGAGCAGGGACTGATTGTCCTGCCCATCACCCCACAGATGGCGATCAGTGGTGGTGGCAGGGTACGGCGTTACTGCCTGGCTCCCAGGTGCTGAGGGAGCCAGGTGGGGGCCCAGTGATTCAGGTGGAGGTGGGTGCACGGGGGCCTAAAAAAAATGCAAATTGGAACAGCTACTATGAAAACAGAGTTGGAATTTCCTTAAAAAATTAAAAATCAACTACCGTATGATTCAGAAATCCCACATCTGGGTATATAGCTAAAGGAAATGAAACCAACATATCAAAATGATATCTTCATTTCCATGTTTATTGCAGTATTAGTCACAATAGCCAAGACGTAAAAACAACCTGTCTATCAATGAATGAATGCATAAAGAAAATGTGATCTATACACACAATTGAATGTTATTAAACCACTTGTGCCCTAGTGCACAGATTCATGCACATTGAAAGGAAATTAATTAGAAGGTGGGTGGCAGGGCAGGAATGGGTGAGATGGGCCAGACATGCCCTGGAGCCAGCCTCCCGCTGTCCCTCCCTGGCCGACTGCACCTGGGGCAGTGCCATGGCTCCAAGGGCATCTGTGGAGTGAGCGGGATCCCTCTGGCAGGCGGGGTCCCTCCAGCATGTGGGGTCCCTCAGCCTGGCCTGCAGGGATAGGGCCCAAACTGGCTCTCCAACATTGCCTGAGGGGTCCTGGATTGCCAGAGGGCAGTTCTCAGGTGATACACCTCAGAATCAAGCTCCCTCCTCTCTGATTCTGGGGTGTGTCATCTGAGAACCACGGCTGCCAAGTCACCACAGTTTGGCAGCTCCTGTGTTGAGCATCTGCTCCCTGGTGGTCAGTGCGCATCATACCTACTGGCCAATTGGCTGGTCGGATCATTGCTTAGCCTTTTATATATATAGATAAGGAAGAAGGAAATCATGCCATTTCCAACAACATAGATGGACCTTGAGGGCATGATGCTAAATGAAATAAGTCAGAGAAAGAGAAATACTGTACAAATTCACTTATATGTGAAATCTAAAAAAGGTAAATTCATAGAAACAGAGAGTAGATTGGTGGTTGTTAGGACCTGGGGCTGGGAGAAATAGGGAGATGTTGGTTAAAGGGCACATACATCCATTTATAAGATAAACAAGTTCTGGAAATCTATTATTGGTACAGCATGGGGGCCATCATTAACAATACTGTTTGTATGTTTGGAAGTTGCTAAGAGAGTAAATCTTAAATATTCTCACCACACACACACAAAGGTAACTAGGTGAGGTGTAGGGTGTGTTAACTAACCTTATCTGGTAGTCATTTCACAGTATATATGTGTATTAAATCATCATGTTGTACACTTTTTAAATATATTTTATTGATTTCAGAGAGGAAGGGAGAGGGAGAAATAGAAATACCAATGATGAGAGAGAATCATTGATTGGCTGCCTTCTGCACACGCCCCCTGCAGAGGAATGGGTATGACCTAATCATGTGAGCCTACAACCTGTGCTAGTGCCCTGATTGGGAATCAAACCAGTGACCTCCTAGTTCATAGGTCAATGCTCAATCATGGAGCCACACCTGTTGGGCATCATGCTGTACATTTAAACTCACATAATGATATATGTCAATAAAGCTGGAAAAATGAAACAAAAATTCATTAAATAAAAGCTTTTCTGGGATCTTTAATATTTCTAAGGCTGCATTTTACCCCTCTGTATTGTCTTAAGTTACTTCCATTGCCTATAGCTATGCTTTAAGTGACAAGGCTGTATATTTCTCGTTTTTTTTTTTTTGTGCTCTCCTTACCTAGTTTTGGATAAAAAAATGTTCTGATTGTATAGACTTATATTCTTTTTACAGTTTTATACAACAACTTGTATTATGTAGAATTTATCAATTCACCGAAGTTTGGTATAACTCACATACAAAGCTATTTGGGCTTTTCATGTGTGTGTGTGTGTGTGTGTGTGTGTGTGTGTGTGTGTGCACGTGCGCTTGCGCGCGCAGCGAAGGAGAGATTCTTTGATGCTCTTTGGTTTATTTCAGTTTTCTTTTTCTTCTCATTCCTATTTTGACATATAAAAATTTCTGGCAATTAAACACTTTTATCTAGGTTTCAAAATCCTATATAATAAAAGGGTAATATGCAAATTGACCCTAATGGTGGAACAACCAGACAATCACTTGACCAGTCACTATGAGGTGCACTGACCTCCTCTCAGTCCCTTTCCCTAGCCAGGCTCCGATCGCCCAATGGCGAAAGGGGAACTGGGGGTGGGTGGCGGGTAGCACCAGGCCAAGGCCCCCACCCCACCAGTCACCCCACATAGAGGGCAACATGCGGTGGGGGCGGGGTCAGTGAGCAGGCGGGAACAGCTGACCTCTCGGGCCCATCCCCCAGCAGTCAGGCTCTGATCGCCTGATGGTGAATGGGGAACCCGGGGTGGGTGGTGATGGGGGGGGTTGGGCCGGCTGTGGGCAGCTGGGGAAGATGGCCCTGATTGCAAGCCAGGACTAGGGACAGTACCCATGCATGAATTTCGTGTGCCAGGCCTCTAGTATTAATATATAATTTTACCAAAATTTTTATTTTATAAATTTCCAAATTTTCTATAGTTTTCATTTTTTATTCTGCATTTTGTTTATTTGTTATTGGAACCTATGACTATGAGGAGCTATCACTTGCATGATTATGTTACATTATACAGCAAAAGGAAGATTATCCTGAATGGATCTGACCTAATCATGTGAGCCCCTTAAATGCAGAAGGTTGTGTGTGTGTGTGTGTGTGTGTGTGTGTGTTTTGGACTGGC
This sequence comes from Corynorhinus townsendii, assembly GCA_026230045.1. Taxonomy (NCBI): domain Eukaryota; kingdom Metazoa; phylum Chordata; class Mammalia; order Chiroptera; family Vespertilionidae; genus Corynorhinus; species Corynorhinus townsendii. The sequence continues at coordinate 65,710,591 of JAPDVU010000004.1, read as the reverse complement.
TAAAAAATAAGTTAGAGAAACATGCTTTGGATGGTTTGGAAGAAAGTAAATATCTATGCTGTGAACTGCCTTGTGGTGGTCACATGGTAAGGAACTAGGGATGATTTTCAAGAATGGTCCCTGGCTAACAGCTATCAGGAAATTGTCGACCTCAGTCCCACAACTACAAGGAGATGAATTCTGCTCAAAACGAGTGAGCTTAGAAGAGGCTCTTGGAGAGAGAACTTACACAGAGAGAACTGTAGCCCTGTCTGACACCTTGATTTCAACCTAGTGAAAACCATGGGCAAAGAGGATAGTGACCCCATTCCTGAATTCTTGACCTACATCAACTGTGAGATAATAACATTTGTGTTGTTTTAAGTCACTAAGTTTGTGGTAATTTGTTATGTTGCAATAGAAAACTAATATAAACAGGAAAAGGGCATTCAGAACAAACAGGCAATGACAGTTCTGTGTTTGCTCTGTGATAGCGGTATCTATCCTGATGCTCACATGGTTAATTTCAGTAGTGTTGGCACTGGCTCTTATTGGTTAGATGTCTACATCCCGTGACTAAGCATAAAAACACAGGTGTAGAAAGCTGTTTGGAGTTTTCTGTCCTCTTTGGATCCTCACTGAGGTAGCACAAACTTCACCCCCCCCAAACATTCCCAATTGAATATAATGAAAAAGATGGTTATTTAGGTGCATGGCAAAAGCAAAGGCAATTCATGCCCTTTCTTGCTCCTCACGCCTCTTCAAAATTTCTAGGTGGAGAAGGTCAATATGGAAAATCTAACAAAAAGGTGATAAACTTAGTTGCTCTCACAACCATTAAAATTTAAGGTGTATATTCTAAGATGAGAGTACAAAGTCAATAACTTGCAATATTATCATATAGAAATAGGCTGAGAAGACAATAAATATCACAAATAAAAGACTAGAGGTCGTGGGAAAGCCTTCCGTAAAAAGATCTAAGAGCTTTATGAGCTAGTCCTAAAGTCTTGCTGTTACAGATTGAATTGTGTCCCCCAAAATATATGTGAAAGTCCTAATCCCAGTACCATAGTAAACTTGTTTGGAAATAGAGCTGTTGTTGTACACATAACTGGTTACAATGAGGTCACACTGAGTAGGATGAATATAAGACAGCCATGTGAAGTGATAAACACAGGGAAAACGCCATGTGAAGATTGGAGCCAGCTGGTGCGGTTCAGTGGTTGACCATTAACCCATGCACCAGGAGGTCCCAGTTCAATTCCTGGATCCCCAGTGGGGTGTGTGTAGGAGGCAGTAGATAGATGTTGATGCTTCTCTCTCATCGATGTTTCTATCTCCTTCTTCCTCTCCCTTCCTCTTTCTTTAAAATTACAGGAATAAAATAATCTTATATACAACTTTCATTAAAAAGATGGAGGATTGGAGTGATAGAGCTACAAGCCAAGAAATCCCCAAGATTGCTGTCAAACCTCCAGAGGCCAGGGAGAGTCATGAATGGCTCCCCTACAGGTTTCAGAGGGAGTGTGGCCCCATCCACACCTGAATTTCAGACTCTCACCATCTGGAATTATGAGACAACACATTTCTGTTGCTTTAATCCACCAGTCTGTGGCATCTTGTTACAGTAGCCCTAACAAATGAAAACACCTGCGAAGGCCTTTACCAAGTTAAGAATGTCTGACCCACTTGCATCTGGCTTTATGTGGCCAGAGGTATTTGTGCAGGGGATAATACTACAGCTTGGCTCACTGATAACTGCAAAGTGGAAGGTGGCAGGGTTATCTCTTAGAAATTCCCCCTCACCCCTGACATTCCAGCCAATCCTCTCAGTTTCAATAGAGTGTGACCCTGATTAGCAGTTTAATGTTCCATCGAGGGATCTACAAGAGGCCCTTTAACTTGATTAGCATTGACTGGGTCACAAAATACTGGATCTTTTCCCATTTATTTACACATTATCTAGAAACCTCCACTTCCTTCCAATTTTTAATAACTCCACTTGCTTGAGCATAATTTGCAATATTTTTGTTAATACAGTGAACAATATTTCTCAAAGTTTGAGGCAAATACATTTAGGAAGTGGTGAGGTAGACAAAGCTAAACATCTTTCTCCCTCCCTTCCTTCCTGGTAGACTTCTCATAGTCTTTAATATGTTCACATGTATAGAGAACCTCTAAGGTAAAGGAGAGAGATGGGGAGAGATTTTCAGGGTCTCCCAAAGTTATTTACATACTTATACTTTTTATTCTAAAGAAACATCCTGAGGGCCAATGGTCTCTAAAGTATATTTTGAGAAATGCTAGTTGAATCGTAACATTTTTAGAGCTGGAATATAGTTGAGAGAAGATGTATCCCAACCTTGAGACTTGAAAATATCTAAAGGCACACAGATAATTAGTGGTGGACCTGAGACTTACAGCTCAGCTCTTCTGGCCTTGGCTGCATACTTCAGTTGGTTGGAGCATCGTCCAGTACATTGAAAGGTCTCAGGCTTATTCCTGGTCAGGGCACATACCTAGGTCATGGTTTCGATCCCTGGTCAGGGCGTGTATGGGAGACAACCCATTAATGTTTCTCTCTCACATCGATGTTTCTCTCTCTCCTTTCCTCTTTCTTTAAAATCAATCAAAACATACCCTTAGATGAGGATTAAAAAAGAAAAGCTCAGGTCTTCTGAAACCCAACAGAGTTACTGTTAACCATTTTGTACAACTTACATGTAAAAACAGAGCTTTTAAAAAGACATACTTTTATTGTGTCAAAACAAAGGAATTAGCCTGTATTTTTCAAGTTTAAACAAAATACAAAACTGATGCTCTATCTTCTTGCTGTTATCTGAATAATACTCTTTAAAATTGTTAGCATTTTCTTTTTTATCAGAACCATGCCTGCTTTTCATGACAGTAAAGTGTTGCCATTAGATTTTAGCATTATCTATCCATGAAGAAAGCAATTCAGAAACAGATGGAGACCAGAAGGTCTATGGAGAGGAGTGAGGGGAGTGGAGGAGTGGGAGATGGAGAAAGAGCCTTCCAAATGAATGATGTAGGAACAGCTGAGTCAAACCTGAGCTTTATTAAAGTTTCCTGTTTCTGTCCTAAGTTTGGAAATATTAGCATTCTGCACTGCCCCTAGGGGTTTACTCTTGCTTTTTCACAGACTGGGGAGGCAATGGCAAGCAGCCTTGCTCCATTGTCAGTCCCAGGGAGGCCCTCACGCTCTGTGTGCCTGCCAGTGAGTTGATAACTCCAAAAAGCTGATCTCATCTCAGGCACTTGGGAAAGAGTGTGTGTCCTAGGACTGGGAAAATCTTTGTCAGCACAGTCTACTGGGAAATATCAAAGATAACCGCGGCGTATTCTCAAATCATTTTCCTTCTGTCTTGTTTTCCTGACCTGATATAGGAAAACTCACAAAACTTAACAATTAAATAGGCTTTTGGATTTATCTAGAATGTAGTCCACAGGCCCAAAATGTCAGTCCACGGACCATATGAAGGACCATGGGTGAGCTTCAAAGGGTCTGAGAATCCCTGAAGTGGTATGAAAAATTTTGTGACTAAATTCATTTTTCCGGGAAGAGAATCCATAGCTCTGAGCAAATTCTCAAATGAGTTGATAACCCCCAAAAGGTTAAGAACCATTGATGTAGCCTAACTTTCCTAGCTTACATAGTTGAGGAAACTGAGTCCCTGAGAACCTGAATGACTTTTTAAAATAATAAAATCTTAACATTTTTAGTAGAAGCTAGGCCTATAATACTCATTTGATCCAATTCAAATTAATCATGTGGCATTAAACCAACAATTTTAAAAAACAATATCACTCCATATTTGGTTATTCAAATTTGGAAGAGAATCTGGATTCCATATGGGGTTGTTTATTCCCAGATGAGGGTCTTAAAATTGTTTCTAAGATATTCAAAAGTGAAAAGATAGAGTTACTTCCTCTGCTATGTTATTGCTCATATTTTTTCCCTTTATTCCTCTGCTCAGCATCTATTTTTTCCTACTTAAAAAATAATCACAGTGAGGTAGTCTCATCATGCAGGGTAGTCTCATTTGTGTGTGGAGCAGGTTCTTTATCGTGAGAATCCAGCTAGGAAACAATGCAATCACTCTAGGCTTTTTAGCAGAGGTAATTTAGTAAAGGGACTTGGTCACATATGTGAAGAAAGAGCTCAGCAGCAAAAGGAATGGGGAGGCAATCCAGAGAATAGCAAGCGCAGCATGCTGCTCCTGCCATCATGTCAGAGGGACAGTGGGAGAAGTGTTGTTTCAGATCCTAAAATTTGGGGCATTATGGAAAGATCTAGAAACCTCACGGAGGATGTCTAGTGAGAGCTGGAATCACAGAAGAGGCATAGCTATTGCCATTAACACCATCAAAAACAGAGAGTAGGGGATAAAGACTTGGCTTAGCTACTTTAGCTTTGTAATCTTATTTCAGTGCCTCCCACTGGCCAGACCTACCTGGAAGGCAGAAGAATGCACTTCTCTCTAATAAAGGCAAAGAGCAAGAGACCTTGGTAACTGTAGTTCCCTGAAATACAGAACATAGGAGGAGATGGGGCTAGGATGGAGACAGGAGCAAAAGAGGAGCCATATGGCATAGATTCTAAAACTAATAGGGAAAGCCAGGTTGTGAAGAGTCAAAGCCCTTAGGAAAATGTCACTTTGCGTATGAGCTCACATCCCTTATGAAGGTGAGCTCAGCCAGTTTTACCTCTGGTATTGAAACAGAAAATTCTTTTTTTTAAGCAATAGATAACATATTTGGCTTTGCTCTGGGGTCAGTCTATATGGAAAATATGAATATTTCAAGGCTAAAATCACTCAGATCAGTGACATGCTCATACCTTAAGAGTTTGCCAGAAACTAAGAATAGGGGTACAATTAGTTTTACACCTTCCATTACACACTGAGAGTCTCTCTCTCTCTCTCTAGATAGATAGATAGATAGTTAGGTAGATACATAGATATGTAGTAGAGTGGGTAGAAGAATTACCTACATTATGTAATTGCTAATTCTTTCCTCATCCTTCTTTTCATTCTTTCTCTTTTTTCAGAGACCATATGCTTGAAACTCATGTAAGTTAAATGCTGCTATAATGTTGCGCAGTTCCACTGAATTCCACTATGTGCTAAATATTCTGCTTAGGTATGGAAAGAAAAAAATGAGCGAGACATGCTTCCTGAATTTAATGGGCTTGTTTGGATTCAGTATAGTTTATGCAGACTACTGAAAAAGAATTCAAGAAGAGAAGATTGTACAAGAACCAAGATTGTAGTTTAATTTGCATGGTAGACTGACTACTTTTTTCTTATTTTATTTTTTAAAATTGAAATCTTTATTGTTTAAAATATTACATATGTCTCCTTTTCCCCCATTGTTCTCTCCGTGTTCATTCCCCCCTCCCCCACACCTGCCCTAACCCTCCTTCTGTCTATGTCCATGAGTTATGCTTATATGCATGCATACAAGTCCTTTGGTTGATCTTTCAACAACCCCCCCCCCCCCCCTCCGCAACATGCCGTCTCTCTGAGGTTTAATGGTCTGTTCGATGCTTCTATGTCTCTGGATTCACTTTAGTTCATCAGTTTATGTTGTTCATGATATTCCACAAATGAGTGAGAGCATGTGATATTTCTTTCACCGAATGGCTTATTTTGCTTAGCATAATGCTCTCCAGGTCCATCCATGCTGTTGCAAATGGTAAGAGTTTCTTCTTTTTTACAGCAGTGTAGTATTCCATTGTTTAGATGTACTACTGTTTTTTATTTATTTTATTTTTTAAAATTAATCTTTATAGTTGAGATTATTACAGATGTCTCCCCCTCCTACCCCCATAGCTCCCTTTCACCCGGTTCCTACCCTGCCCCAGGCCCTCACCACCCTATTGTCTGTGTCCATAGGTAATGCATACATGCATATAAGACCTTTGTCTAATCTCTCCCTGCATCCTCACATCCCTTTCTCTTTGAGAATCGTCAGTCTGTTCCATTTCTATGCCCTTAATTCTATTCCATTCACCAGATTACTCTGTTCATCAGATTTTTTATTCATTTGATTTTTAGATTCAATTGTTGATGTATTTGCTGCCACTTTGTTGTTCATATTTTTTATCTTTACCTTTTTCCTCTTCTTCCTTTTTAAAAAGAATATCCTTCAGCATTTTATATAATACTGGTTTGGTGGTGATGAACTCCTTTAGCTTTTCCTTATCTGTGAAGCTCTTTATCTGACCTTCAATTCTAAATGATAGCTTTGCTGAGTAGAGTAATCTTGGTTGTAGGTTCTTGCTATTCATCACTTTGAATATTTCTTGCCACTCCCTTCTGGCCTGCATAGTTTCTGTTGAGAAATCAGCTGACAGTCATATGGGCACTCCTTTGTAGGTAACTAACTGCTTTTCTCTTGCTGCTTCTAAGATTCTTTCTTTGTCTTTTGCCCTTGGCATTTTAATTATGCTGTGTCTTGGTGTGGTCCTCTTTGGGTTCCTCTTGTTTGGGGTTCTCTGCGCTTCCTGGACTTGTAAGTCTATTTCTTTCACCAGGTAGAGGAAGTTTTCTATCATTATTTCATCAAATAGGTTTTTAATATCTTGCTCTCTCTCTTCTTCTGGAACCCATATAATTCGGATGTTGGTACACTTGAAGTTGTCCCAGAGGCTCCTTATACTATCTACATATTTTTGGATTCTTTTTTCTTTTCTGGTTGGGGATTTTTTGCTTCCTCATATTTCAAATCATTGATTTGATTCTCAGGATCCTAAAGTCTACTGTTGAATCCCTGTATATTATTCTTTTTTTCAGTCAGTGTGTGCTTAATTTCTGACTGGTCCTTTTCCATTTTTTTTTTTTTTTGGCATTATCACTAAGATCCTTGAAAATCTCACTAAGTCCCTTGGAGGTTTCTAGAAGATTCTTGAGTAACCTTAAAACCATGGTTTTGAACTCTATATTCAATGGTTTGCTTTCTTCCATTTCTTTCATTTGTGACATGTTTCTTTGTATCCACATTTTGGCTGCTTCCCTGTGTTTGTTTCTATGTATTGGGTGCTGCTAAGTCTCCTTGGGTTGGTAGAGTGGCCTTGTGTAGTAGGTGTTCTATAGGGCCCAGTGGCTCAGCCTCCCAAGTCACCTAAGGTGGGCACTTTAGGTGTACCCCTTTGTGGACTGTGTGCACAGTATTGTTGTAATTGAGCCTTGATTGCTGGGAGGAATTGACCTCCAGGCCAATTGTCTGTGGGGACCAGTTGTGACTACAGTGAGAAAGATGCTGTGAGGAGACACCTTTTGGAGCAGGACTTGTTTTAGTGGGGCTTTGTTGCTTACTGATTCTGCCCTTTGAGTGTGTTGCTTATGGATGTGTGGAGTTGTAATTTGGTATAGTCTCACACTGACCACTGGGTTCACTGGCTCTTGGGTCTCCAGGGAGGTGCAAAGTCAGCCACTGCCTGGGGCCACCCAGCAGGAACTAAAGAGAGACCTGAAGATTTCTCCTCTTTGTATTGGGTTTTGAAGTGCCAGACGAGGCCCAGCTGTGAAGCAAGGCAGGCTGGTGCTGGTGCCAGGTATTGATGCCTTTTATTGATAGGTTTTGAGCTCTCTGACCAAGCTACAGCTTGTTTGACAGGTTTTTAGCCTGAGAAAGGACAGGCTATTCATATACAAAAGCTGCTGCCCACAGCTTGAGTGGGGTTGTAAATTGGGTGGGGTGCAGTCTCAGGGAATCACCAGGGCTGAGCAAGCAGAAATGGCTGCCAGTCAGCCCTGTGACTGGGGAGGTCCCAGCATGGGAACAATGACCACTGTGAGTACCTCCATCTGGAAGAAAGCTGCCCCCAAGTTCCTGCCCCGATGCCAGACAGTCCAGTTTCTCCTTGTATATGTCTGGGTCCCCCAGAGCCTTGCCTGGCACTGGAGCTCAGAGGAAGTGGGAGCTTGTAAGTTCAGTTTGTGGTGCCCATAGTTCTTATTGCCCGTAGGGACTTCTTTTCCCAGATCTGGGACTCTGGTCTGGGCATCTGATGTGGGGCTGGGGCCCCTAGCTCCTCCAGGCAGCCTCCACAGAGGCGATCTCCCATCGGATTAAAAAAGTGGCACACCTGGGTGCTAGCCCAACCCATTCTTCGCCTCCACACTTCCTACCAGTCTCAGTGTGCTTTCTTCTTCACTTTTCTAGTTGTGGGAGACAGCCAGTGCAGGCATTTGCCTACACTGTCATCTTGGTTTGGTACCAATGTTTTTTAATCCACTCATCTGTTGATGGGCACTTAGGTTGTTTCCAAATCTTAGTTATTGTAAATTGTGCTGCTATGAATATAGGGGTGCATATATTCTTTCTGATTGGTGTTCTGGTTTCTTGGGATATATTCCAAAAGTGGGATTACTGGGTCAAATGGGAGTTCCATTTTTAATTTTTTTGAAGAAACTCCATACTGTTTTCCACAGTGGCTGCAACAGTCTGCATTCCCACCAGCAATGCACAAGGTTCCTTTTTCTCCATATCCTTGCCAGCACTTGTTGTTTGTTGATTTGTTGATGACAGCCATTCTGACAAGTGTGAGATAGTTTTTTAGATAAAATATTTAAAGAAATTTCTAATTTGAAGTGTGGTGATTCCCCATAATACAGATCTAGTGACAGGTCAAGGAACCAAGTACAATTACAAAGTAATATCCAGGTGAATGAAGATTGGTAATTTTGATGACTCCTTGCCCACATAAAATTTAATCTAGAAATTACATAATATGTCACCCATAGTTTATTCCTCACGAGTCTTACTTATTAATTGCTAAAATATTATGCTATGGGAGTGGCAGGATGCTACTTTGACAACATCAGAAGGAATCAGCCAGGAGCCTTCTCTGGGTTGATTTAAATAAGTAAGAATCTTGATTATAGTCTAATGGATGGTCTTCATTATTATCCAGTAGTATTAACCTGTCACTGATTATTACTTAACGTGGTGTACATTAAATAGTACAATAATATAATTTCTCACAATTATCACCACAGATGTTCTTGGTGGGTATTCTCCCCGCCCCCCCTTTTTTTGTGAGAAAACCAAGGCTCATAGGGATTAAATGATTTGCCAGGAATCATGCAATTATTTGTGGCAAACCATGGGTCACATAATTCACGAGATCACATGATTTCGTGAAACCTGTTGGGGCGTGGGCAAAGAGGGGTGTAAAGACTTTGATAAATATGAAATATAAATGATTTTATAAAAATTATTTTATATATTTTATAAAATATTTTTGTCACATTCACCTTATTTCTTTCTTTATTTTATTTTTTTAGTCTATTTTAAAAAATAAATCTTTGTTGTTCAGATTATTACAGTTGTTCCTCTTTCCCCCCCCCCCCCCATAACCCCCCTCCACCCGGTTCACACCCCACCCTCTGCACTTACCATCCCTCACTGTTCTCATCCAAAGGTGTACGATTTTTGTCCAGTCTCTTCCTGCACCCCCCACACCCCTTTCCCCTGAGAATTGTCAGTCCACTCCCTTTCTATGCCCCTGATTCTATTACATTCACCAGTTTATTCTGTTCATCAGATTTTTTATTCACTTAATTTTTAGATTCACTGGTTGATAGACATGTATTTGTTGTTCAAAATTTTTATCTTTACCTTTTTCTTCTTCTTCCTCTTCTTAAAGAATACCTTTCAGCATTTCATCTAATACTGGTTTGGTGGTGATGAACTCCTTTAGCTTTTTCTTGTCTGTGATGCTCTTTATCTGACCTTCAACTCTGAATGATAGCTTTGCTGGGTAGAGTAATCTTGGTTGTAGGTTCTTGCTATTCCTCACTTTGAATATTTCTTGCCACTCACATCTGGCCTGCATAGTTTCTGTTGAGAAATCAGCTGATAATCGTATGGGTACTCCCTTGTAGGTAACTAACTGTTTTCCTCTTTCTGCTTTTAAGATTCTTTCTTTGTCTTTTGCCCTTGGCATTTTAATTATGATGTGTCTTGATGTGGTCCTCTTTGGATTCCTTTTGTTTGGGGTTCTCTGTGCTTCTTGGACTTGTAAATCTATTTCTTTCACCACGTAGGGAAAGTTTTCTGTCATTATTTCTTCAAATACGTTTTCAATATCTTGCTTTCTCTCTTCTGGCACCCCCATAATTCGGATGTTGGTACGGTTGAAATTGTCCTAGAGGCTCTTTACACTGTCTTCATATTTTTGGGTTCTTTTTTCTTTTCTGGTTGGGTGTTTTTGCTTCTTTGTATTTGAAATCTTTGAGTTGATTCTTGCAATCCTCTAGTCTGCTGTTGGATCTCTGTATAATATTCTTTACTTCAGTCAGTGTATGCTTAATTTCTAGTTGGTCCTTTTTCATATCCTCGAGGGTCTCGCTCAATTTATTGATCTTTTCTAGAAAATTCTTGAAAAACCTTATAACTGTGGTTTTGAACTCTATATCCAGTCATTTGCTTTCCTCCATTTCTGTCATTTGTGACCTGTTTCTTTATCTCTGCATTTTGGCTGCTTCCCTGTGTTGATAGAGTGGCTTTGTGTGCTAGGTGTCCTCTAGGGCCCAGTGGCTCAGCCTCCCCAGTTACTTGAGGTGGACACTCTTGGTGCACCTCTTTGTGGGCTGTGTGCACAGTCTTGTTGTAGTTAAGCCTTGATAGTTGTTAGTATCACTGGGAGGAATTGACCTCCAGGCCAATTGGCTGTGAGGATCAGCTGTTTCTATGATGGGAGAAGTTCTGTGCTGGAAACACCCTTATGAGGCAAGACTTGCTTCAGTGGGGCTTTGGTGCTCACTGAGTCTGCCCCCTGAGTGTATCCCTTATGGATCTGAGGAGTTGTAATCTGGATGGTCCCACTCTGACCCCTGGGTACACTGGCTCTTAGATCTCTAAGGAGGTGCTTATTTTACCTCTGCCTGAGGCCACCCAACAGAAGCTATGGAGAGATCTGTAGATTCCTCTTCTTTGTTTGGGGTTTGGAGGTGCCCAGATGAGACCCATGTGTGAAGCAATGCAAGCTGCTGTGGGGCCTTGGACCTTCTTTTGGAAGTTCTGGGTCTCACTGACTCAGCTGCAGTTTGATAGGTAAGTTTAATTTTCAAAGGACCAGGCCATTCATATGCAAAAGTCTCTGTGTACAGCTTGGGTGGGGCGGGGTCTCAGGGAATTAATAGGGTGGAGCAAACAGCTATGGTTTACTGTCAGTCCTGCCCTAAGAGGTCCCTGGGTCTCAGTGTCCCTCGATAATTGCTGCAAGCACCTCTGAGAGAAAGCTGCCCTCGAGTTCCGCCTGAAGCCAGACAGTCCAGTTTCTCCCCTTATGAGTCTGGGTTCCCAGAGTCTTGCCTGGAACTGGAGTTCAGAGCAGTTGGGAGCTTGTGTCTCCCTCCCGATTGAAAAAGACAGCCACATACTCAGTTGCCAGCCCTTTCAGCGCTCACACCTCCGTACCTCTGCACTTTACTTCTGCACCTCCTCTGAGTCTCAGTGTGCTTTTCTCTTTCCTTCTAGTTGTAGAATTTCCACTCAATCAGTCTTCCTGTGGTTTTGGATGATGTCCATTTTGTCTTTTAGTTGTAGTTTTGAAGTGGTTGTGTGAGGCAGCAGTTCAGGTGTTTACCTATGCCACCATCTTGGTTTCTCCCTCACCTTATTTCTTAAAACAAAAATGGCTGATATGACTTTTAGCCATTAATTATTAAAATGGGAATATAGGGAGAATATGTATGATACCTTTTTCCTCCTGAAAAAAAGCTGTATGGTTTCCATTTGGCTCAGGGCATGGGAGAGGGCTCCAGGGTGTTTAAAAGGCAGCCTAATGGTTGCAGGCAGAAGTCAGACACCAGGGAGATGTAGAGGGGCCCTTCAAAGCCCTCTGCACTCCGAAGGCTCCTAGTTATATTTGCGGGTGAACCTTTCTAAGTGATACTCACCCTGCCCATCTTGAGGACTGGCCAGCCTGCAGAGGTGAGTCAGGTATCCCCCATCTTCTTGAAGAGTTTCACTTCCTCTTTCAGGAAGTGGTTCTCTAGGAAGTCGAAGAGCTGAGGGTCTGTTTGAGAAGAACCCAAGGGCATGCAGATCCAAATGTTCTCATTCAGGTTCTTCTCCAGGACCTAGGTGGCTTCCTTGGTGTCCTGAGTTTTACCCCACTCATCTTGGGAAAGCTTCGGCAGGCAGTGCTCATTGTGTGTCTTCAATAGAGCTTGGCACCTTTGGCTTCTCCTTGGCCAACTCAGGAAAGATGTAGCCCATACCCTTCAGAGCCACAGCATCATGGAAGGCTGACCAGGCAGTTAACCTTGGCCTCCACCTTGGTGAAATAATTTTGATGAATTTAGGAGCTTATGGTAGCTTGGCAATAAGGAGTTAAGTTTAAAACATGGGGTTGGGTGGGCTCAGAGGCTAAGGATGGTTGAGATGGTTCCAAGGGTGGTTTCTGGAAAAGAGGTTGAAAGGTGGTGGAAGGAGGAAGAAGGGGCATCCCTGGGTCTGTTCCATTAAAAAACTATTGAATCAAGAGACAGATCCTGGAGACTAAGGAAGGCACTGCTATAAACATTTTAATGCAAACTAAAAAAGTATTTTGAAAATCATGCCCTGCATAATGTTAGGTTAGAGAACAGATTTGATCAAGTGTTAGTCACACAAAAATCTCAGTGATTTCCATAAAGTCAAAATCTTTATACTACATTTCTGAACACATGAAGGAGAATAAAAACTAATGAAAACCCCAACCTGTACATTTAGAAATTTAAAAATATTTCTCTTGAAGCTTTCTTTACTAAGGAGTTAAATAAAAATAAAAATAATTATCTATTAGGAATAAGTAAAAATTAGACCATTTATTAACACAACAAGCATGTGAGATTTTCCATAAATAGAACTAAATACTTTAGTCTTAGAAGCATTTATTAGGAAATGACTATTTTGATGGTTTTGGGATAAGAACAATGTATGAAATTTAGATAACTGAAAGCCTCAGAGAAAAATATTGACAGATTTACTCACATAAAATATAAAACTTTAACATGGCAAATCACACTATTATCAATGTTAAGAACAATTGACAGATTCAAGTTTGCATATTTGTAGCATAAAGCAAAGACTTAATATGCAAAAAATATAAAGATGTCATAGTTATCAATAAAGAGATTATCAATGTAACAGAAAAATGTGTAAAAGATATGAATAGGCAATTTAGATAAAATAAAATTGGTGAAAAAAAACCTTTAAATACATGTAAAACAAAGGAAAATGAGGTAATATTTTTTGCTCATAAAATTGGTAAACATCTTAAAGCTTGACAATACTTTAGGGGGTGAGCATATGTAGAAACATACACCCCCACAGACTGTTGGATGTTGAGTAAATTAATACAGCATTTTTTGGTGGGAAAATTGGTGATACCAATTTACACATCCCATTTTTTTCCTCGTTAATACATTAAAGCCCTGAAACCAATAACTTCCTTTCTAGAAATTTATTCTACAGTATTTCTGTAAGGATATTCATTTTAACATTACTTTTCATTGAAACAAACAATGAAAGAAATCCCTCATATGCAGATAAATTGAAAAATTGTTAAGTAAATATGATATATACATTTTATAAAATTATCCTTTGGAAAGAATATGTAGAGCTATATATACTGAAATAAAGATGACTATTAACTGAGAAAGAAAGTTTCAAGATGATACTGTAATATGATTTTATCTAGGTTAAAATATATTGATATCAAGTTCCCACAGTTCTTCTAAGATGTAATTTTTCTCTTCTAAATATGTATCTGCAACTGGAGTGCAATGTGGAAAAAGTTGTCTGCCAGATGTAGGAAAAACTTATGACCTAGTTATCATTATACATGCAAGAGCCATGCTATGCACAGATGTAATCATTTCTTATGGTTACCACCTCAGTATAATTATGCCATTGTTAAGTACACACATGGTTGAATTTTAAATCTGGTTCCTTAACTATCACTTAAAACATCTTTAAAAAAAGATTATACCATCATGTAGCAGTAAAAAAAATGTTGTTTATGGGAAAGAATGAATGTCATTTTATAGGCAATGCAATGAGAAATAATAGCAATTGCCAAGTATCTCAGAATAGATCATAGAATTTTCCAAGCTAAAATAGATTGCTATACTCTTTCCATGTATTTTGAGGGCTTTTTGCACAGATAGGCAACATTTCTCTGTCAAAAACTTGTCTAACTTTCAGGAAAGGTCGTTTAATTTCACTTGATGGGAAAGTAAATTAAGGAAAAAATAAACAGGAAATGGAGTCAATATCTTTAATATTGATTCCATTGTTGGTCCTAATGATGCTATAAAGTCAAAATTGTCAGCATGGGTAACAAAGAAGAGAGGTCACCCATGGTGCTATGCATAACAGATGGTTCAGAAGTGATTCAGAAGAATCATGAGACTTTGTCCATGAAGATGCCAGAGGGTTCAGCCTTGTGACTTGCTTGACTTTGTGATTCTGATTGCTGGAGGAGAGGGTTCTAGCCAACAACCAAGTAAACTGTTGGGACCACTTCCAGCTGCATAAGCTACAGCCTTCAACCCCAAATCTCAGATTAGTATACCCAAATCAGTACATTTAGCCTGATCCCAATTTAGTCTGTTCCCTTTGGTCTCCAGTTTATATACATAGTCTTGCAATCTTTTGATATATAAGCTCTTTCTTCCTACATCAAACTTTGTCCTTCCATCCCTGGACTGGTAAAAACAAGGAATAGTTGGGGTGGGTCTGGATGAGAATGTGCACTTCTTACAAGACATTTGCCCTAGGTGAGGCGTTAAATGAGTTTCAGGAAGGAAATGGCTAGTCACCTCAGACCTGGGAGAACAAGATGCTTCCACTGGCAAGGATTGACAGCCCTGCCTGGTGTTAAATACTCAAGTAGGTGAGTGGTGAGAGACGAAGCTGACTCAGGGTCATGCAATAAAAAAATTGAGTATCATATTTGATAGAGTACGATTCCAGATGAGTTATGCTTCAAAAGTGACATTGCTATGCATACTTAATAAGAGTACTATCTTCCTGAGAAAGAGACAAGTAGTGAAAAATCAAACAAAATCAAACAAAAATCCTGGATCTTAGGATCATTTTCAGGCTAAGTGCTGCAGTATCCCCTGAGCCTTGTCCCATGCAATCTTAGCACTGCTTCTGTTGCTAGAATGCTATCTTTAGAATACGTAGTTCAAACAAATATTTATAAGAACCTGGTTCAAATAAAAAAGGTTAGCTTACATTTATTGTACTTTATTCATTTGTATAAGTTTTAGAACTTTTGCTTTCTGTTAAATCTACTTATCTAAGCAGTTATAGACAATGGAAACATCCCCTAATTTTACTTTTGTTTCCTACATTCTTCATGATGTAATCTTTCCCAAACCCACATCTCTCCTGTCTCCATCCCAGCTGAAATGTTAGCAGACAGCATGTAAACCAGAGCTGCTCTTGGCTATTTTCATTTTTTCTTTCTTTCCATTTCCTCTTTCCCAGGCAACGGAGAAAAAAAAATAATTATGGCTTCTTGGCTTTTATTGGAATATAATTCTCCCTTGTGTGCATTCAAATTCAGCTGCATTCTAATAGCACAACAGTTACTTTCATTCTTCTTGTCTCAATTTTTTAAAAAAAGGTCATTTAAAAATGATTCACCCACTTTACAGACTCATCAGTTTTAGATGAGGAAATCATCTGGTTTCATTCTCCTGCCTCATGCAAGAGCGGTCCCTGCAATGCTTTTGCCAGTGATAATCTTGGTTCATTCAAGAAGTTTCAAGCACTAGCATTTATACTATTCCCTTGGGGTATGATACACAGAATAAGGGGCTTTATTTAGGGGAGTTTTCTTGTTTTCTGATTATAGATGTAGTTAATCCCCACAAGAAAACTTAAAAATAGACATACATGAGTAATGTTTTGACGTGATTCCTATTTTTAGATTCTAGGACTTCAAAATGGAATGAACTCGCTTCTATAAATTCTCTTAAAATTAGAACTTTTCTGTCTAACATGCAACTACCTGCTTTTCCCTCTTTATTTTTTCTTTTATTTTTATTTAATCTGTAGGTCTGTGGTAGGTGCTAAAATATAAGATATATCCAATTCTACTCATTAGTTTTCATTTATTTTTATGAAAATTGCTACATGAAAAAGTTAAAGGGAGAGAGATGACATCTTTGATTTTAATTCTTTCTCTATAGTGTGTTGGTTGTTCCAGAACTATCCTAAGTCTCTCCTTCAAGATTCAGTTGGGTTCTGGAGTCCTTCATGAAGGTTTGCCTTGCTTTTATTAATCTTTACCTTTTCTTTGAAAAAATATTTATTGTTGAAAGTATTACAGGTGTTCCCCTTTACCCCTCATGCATCATTCCTAATGTTGGCAGTATTTATTCTTATTTACAGTTTCAATGCATGCTTGTGCTGTAAAGTGGAAAATGACCTATTGGAATTTAGGGACTTTGTTATGTCCACCCTGTCAATGAGCTATACAATAAATCAACCCAATCAATATGTTGGATGGGTTGGCAAATTCATTTTAAAAAATATATATTTTTATTGATTTCAGAGAGAGAGAGAGAGCGCGCACAACATCAATGATGAAAAAGAATCATTGATTGACTTCTTCCTGCATGCCCCACACTGGGGATTGAGCCCACAACCTGGGCATGTGCCCCGATTAGGAATCCAACCTTGACCTCCTGGTTCATATGTTGATGCTCAACCACTGAGCCATACCAGCGGGTGGTGAATTAATTTTTAAATTTTGTTTTCTTCTTACAATGTAATCAATTTTAATGACTCTGGCATAAAAAAAACCTTTAGTAATCTAATTGTTAATTAACTTAATACACTAATATTTATAGTAAAATACTTGATTTGTAACTTCATGACTTGAAATCCCACTCTGGTAGAATCGCAGGCTTTGATTGATCTTCTCAGTTTCCTCTGCAAGGAATTTAATTTGACACATGATTTTCTTATTTAACAGATATACATTTAATGTATTAAGTTAAACTTGAGGACAAGACTTGTAGAATGCAATTATCTAGATGCTGAACTAAATTTCCACTGCTCGTGGAAAACTTATTCAGACTCTTCCAAGAAAATGCAGTTCAATTCAGTGATTTTTCATTGAAATTCAGGATTATTTTCTTAGTTACATTTCATTTCATGGGATCTACTAGGCTATTTATTCTTTTTCTCTTCCTGGTCATGCCTACTGTCTGATGGAGATGTGTGTGTGTGTGTGTGTGTGTGTGTGTGTGTGTGTGTTTGCTGTATAGATGTATATGTGTGTAGGTATGTGTTTGAAAGTGTGTGCTTATGTGGGTACACATGTGAGAGTGTGTTAATTGAAGAACCACTTCCATGACTGGCCATACACTAGTGGTGCAGAGGGATGGCTTTTGTTTGGAATTGCAGGCTTTTCACTTTTGTGTGGTGTTGTGTTTGCTTTTCTGCATTTGTCCATTGCTGTGTCACCATCTGCTAGGATCCTTATGTGGAGTGTGGTGTTCAATGTGGGATCTGTCAGGTAATCATTAGGTGGCCTGGTTGTTTCCTCTGGGACCTCTGCCTGGTTTCCTGATGTGAATTAACTCCCGAAGTGCAGCATTTCTGATCCTGCCAACCTTTAAAGTTAGACCCCTACCACTCTGCTGAGTGGATTGCTGGTGTGTTAACCCACTTAATTTTGGGCCCCCCAAAATGTATAAATTCCTCTATACCAGATTTGACTGTGGGAGAAACTTTTGGGGGTGTATTTCATTTTCTTTTTTCACCACCATTTATTCCCTCTATGCCCTCTTCCACCTCTACTCACACCTCTTCCTCACAATCAACACAGTGTTGATCAAATGGGGGTATATTTTATAATACATGTTTTCCTGTTCCTTAGAGCCCCCAAATCATAGGAGATACAGTGTCCTTTTTTTCTCTGACTCTCCCACCTCTCACTCAGCTTCATAAGTTCGCACTGAAGATGATTAGTGGTAACAGGAACAAGCCCTTTCTACACTCTTCTTCTAAGATTTCCCTGCCTCTTCTCCTGTTTTATTTTATTTATTTTTTCTTATAATAATTTAAAAAATATTTACTTTTCAATCTCCTACTTGTTTTATCTCTTCTCTAACAGTAGGAAAGAAAGCTCCATTTTGTGGGTTTGCATAACTCTTCAGTAGTAGCTAGTTGAGGACAGGATGCCAGACAGTGACTGGGAGTAAGTGGGGGAAGGAAGGTGGACATGAAAGTTATGAAAAAAGGAAGAGGTCATGGAAAAGAGAGGTTGGGAGGGCCCACCTGGTACTGAATTCCTTCAGCATAATAACCACCAGGATGCCATATAGCCTTGCTTGTTGCCCGGAGGATTAAAACAGCTGTTTCTCAAATATTGGCCAATCAAAACTAAAGTTTGTAACTTAATCATGTCTTGAATCTCTAAAGATTGAGGATTTAACCCCCAGCATATTGCCTGGGCCATTATTAGTGTTCGATAAATCTTTGTTGAATATAAATGACCTAGAGGTGATAGGAAACTTTATGTTCTTTCAACCCATTTATTTCTCATATGAGACAAAGCAAATGGTATTCCTTGTTGGCCACCCAAGAAAGGAATAAAAAAGTAAATAAAACTTAGAATGTGCAGAAGTTATGAGGATATTTTATAGAGAGGTTTGTGATCATGGCTCAAGTATTTGTGGTTGTCACCATTATTGATTGCTGTACATAAAGTTACAATAAAAAATTTTAAACTAAGTCAACCTGTGTAAAATTTACATTTTCTGTGAAGCATTTTTGGCATTAGGCCTTGGCCATTAACATTTGGAAGCATAGGGCAGTGATTGGGAGGAGAGCCAGATTAGGGTCTTTTCTGTGTCATAACTGTGTCCCCCAGCCCTTTATGGTTGAAAGAACAATTCCTACACTTGCTTCTATAATGTTCAGCTTCCTTATCCATGTGTTCCCTGCTTTCAGCCAGGGCCAATGAGCAGGTTCCAGTCCATTCTCCTATCTACGCCAGTCATCAGGGTAGAGATGCCAGAACAGGAGTGGCCTTTGGGCCAAAGGATTCCACAGGGATAGAGGAGGTGAGCTGGTTGGGAGCTTAGCTTAAAGAGAACTGGTCCAGTAGGACTCATGGGCCTTCAGAGATGCAGAACGAATTATATGTGGGATTCTCTGGCTGAACTTAAAGGAGCCCTAGACTAGACAGGGGCTTTTCAAAAGATGAAACTGGGAAAAGAGCAGCTTCTCCCTGTTGTCTGTATAGCTGCTTGGATGATGGTAGGAAGCTTGAGGGTAAAGGTGGTGCCTGGGCACATTTAACTCCTTAACTAGTCAAGCTTTATTCAGTGCCACATGCTGACTCACACATGCTAATCATACAAGTGGCATTCCCAGAGCTGCCAACAACCAGTCTGTCTTCATCTCCAGTCCTGACTTTCTCTAACTTTTGGCTTCTCTTGCACTTGATCTCCTGTTGTTATTTTGTTTTGCCTTGCATTAGTTCCTCTAGCTTGCAATTTCCTTGGCTCCTTTCTCAGAACATGATACTTGAACCACTGATACCTTTTAATGTGGTTAGTTGGAAAATGACCTGATGTTGTAGGAATCCTGAAAAAGTCAGGAGCTTTGGTGGGAAATGCATAGATAGATTAAGATGACCTGGGATACATTTAGTTTCACCATCTCTCCCACAGCTGTGTGTTGTGTGTCATTGCTCATGGTTTTTTGACCATCCAGCTGCTCTCTAACCCCTTTGTGCATTTGGGATATATGATTTCTAGAGGAACAGTCAATTTTTATTATTTGTACCTCTTTGGATCTTATAGTACAATTCTAGGAATCTGAGATCATATGTATTTAAAACTTTGGGCCTTTCAAAAGTGTTTCCTTAAGCAATAGAGAGGTCAACTCAGATGCTCCTTCTCCCATTGTTTGCAGTAGATGACCTCCTTCTGGATGACTTGCATGCACATTTTACCTCTGCTGATCTGCTTTCAGTTTGAGTCCTTTACTTTTCTGCCCTGGCATGCATTTTGTTCTATAACCTTATAGCAATGAGAGGAGTAAGTCTGCCTCAGGCCCTTTGGAATCACCACAGGGCCCAAACAAAGGGCCTTTTTGTTTTGTTGTTATGGCATGTTCAGGATTTCAGTAGTTGGTATAGTAATAAATTCTAAATATTTAAATATTTTAGGAGTTTGAATCTATTTTCCATTTTATCTCTTCAAAAATTTCTTTTACTTTAATCATATTATTCTGGATATGACCTTTGAAAAATAAAACTTGTTCTCAACACTTACTTTTCCCTAAAAAAAGAGCCAAGGGTTAACTTCATTAATTTATCTCTGTTAAATGATAGCTTGATTACTTTTTGACTGAATCTCATTCTCTTTAAAGCCTTACCACAATTAGCATATGTCTTTTAGAACTTTCACTCTAATTAAGAAATTAAAAGGTTTTATTTTTCTTGTTAAAGCAATGTTCAGGTATCAGATAGATGAGGAGATAAAAATGTAGACAACATCTTAAGGTTACAACTAATTTGGTACCTCAAGGGGACCTGGGATGGGGATTGGGATAAGTGACACAAGAGATGGCCCAGGGCATCTTTTCCAGAGTGTTCCCTGAAATCCAAGGGAGAGGAGTTCATCTGATTTAATAGAGGGTGATGGGAGTCTTTTTTTGGGGGGAGGGAGAGGAAATCTTTAATTTGTCGCCAGATACTTCCAGAATTACTTGGCTGTGAACCCAAATAATGCTGCCTTAACCAAGTTAGATTTTTCTCTCCATCATACAGTTTTGTAGGTAGGTTATTGTTGTGGGTTGAATTGTGTCTCCCAAGAAAATATCTTGAAGTCCTAACTCCCCCTCACCCTACCCTGGTTACCTATAAATGTAACCTTACTTGGAAATAGGGTCTTTGAAGACATAATCTGGTTAAGATAAGGTCACACTGGATAAGATTGTGCCCTAATACAATGACTACTGTGCTCATAAGAAGAAGGAATTTTGGATACAGAGACATATAGGGAGAGTGCCATGTGAGGGTGGAGGCAGAGTTGGGAGTAATGCAACTACTAGCCAAGGAATGCCAAGGATTGCTGGTGTACATGCAAATACAGATTAAAAAGAAGAGGTTTCATCTGAAAATAAGGAAAGAGACTCCCCCAACTTTTTTTTCTTAAGGCATTTACTTTAGAAAACTTTGAATTATAATGTATTTCTCTATTTCTTTGAAATGTATATAAGTCTCTTTAAAAGCTTAATAAGCTTCTTGCCAGCTTTCTGCCCACCAGGAATGTCTTTCTCAAGGACTTGTGAGCCATCTCTTTGAAATTCAATCATTAAGGAAGATAGCATTCCAGTCTCCCCATTTCTTTGGGAGGATAGGAGCCTAACTTCAGCAGGCACCTTGC
Source organism: Corynorhinus townsendii (assembly GCA_026230045.1). Classification (NCBI taxonomy): domain Eukaryota; kingdom Metazoa; phylum Chordata; class Mammalia; order Chiroptera; family Vespertilionidae; genus Corynorhinus; species Corynorhinus townsendii. The sequence continues at coordinate 65,689,166 of JAPDVU010000004.1, read as the reverse complement.
TCCAAAACTATCTCCTATCATAAAGATATGAAAAGTTTATTTTCCCTTTGGATAAAGCCAATGAGCAAACACAGATGGCTACCCCAGTTACCAGGTGAATCTAAATGACCTAATGAAGTTTTCAAGTCCGCTTACTTGAGGACTAGTGATTCTTGATCTCAAGAGCATGTATGCAATGGGTTGTAGCTCCTTGGTTATTTAAAGGGTGAGATTCCTTATGTCTTCACAATCTCTTAGTAGATTGCCTATGGTTGGCATCATGTTTTGGTTTACTGCTCATTCAATAATGAAATTGTTCCTTTCTCTTTTACCTTTATGGAGAGGTTTTCTGGGGTGGGAGGATATTTTGTTTTGATTACATTTTTCCAAAGCCAGCATCCATCAAAAACTAGGAAGAGGCAAGGAAGGTTCCTCCCCTAGAGGCTCTGGAGGGACATGGCTCTGATGACACATTGATTTTGAGCTTTTAGCCTCAGAACTGTGAGAGAATAACTTCCTGTTGTTTTAAGCCACTCAGTTGGTAGCAATTTGTTATGGCAGTGCTTGGGAACAAATGCAGCAATCCAGGCCTCATAGGGCAGCTCTGTTCCACTAAGTCCTCATGACTGAGACCTCTAGCCTTTTGTTCTGCCAACCTGAGGATGTACTCCTTGTCCTCATGGTTTGACGTGGGGATTAAAACCATGACATCTGTGTTCCAATAGCAGGTTGGGGCTAATAACAAGAGTTTCATAAGGAAGATTCCTGAAAGCTGTCACAGACACTTCTACTTCAGTCTCATTGGGTAGAACTTAAAGGTCACATAGCTAGCTGCCTCCAGCTTCTTGGAAATGTAGTGTTTGTTCTCTGTGACCATGTGCACAGCTAAACTGTGAATTATCCTGAAAGAAGGGGAAAGATGTTAGGGAGCACTTACATTCTCTGAATGTTCCCACCTGCCTTCTTTCTTCATGTCTCTGCTTGAATACATTACAAATCCTTTCTTACTTTTCTAACCCAAATTTACCACTTTTCTTTCATATATTTTCTATCCCCAGGATGGCCAGAACCATATTTTGTAATTTCTACTAGGTCTGATGCTATTTGGTTAGTTTTAAAATATTTTCATATACATAACACCCTCAACTTCCCTATTTGAAATGTACTCCCTTGACTGACAAACAAGGCCCACCTCAGGTAGTAAGATTTCCAGCTCATCAGGTGACATGGAAGTTCTTCATTAGTATGGTGCTATTACCATGAATAAGTTTTCTTTCTTTTTTAAAAAAATATTTTTATTAATTTCAGAGAGGAAGGGAGAGGTAGAGAGAGAGAAAAACATCAATGATGAGAGAGAATAATTGATTGGCTGCCTCTTACTTGGACCCTATTGGGGATTGAGCCCACAACCCGGGCATGTGCCCTTGATTGGAATCAAACCTGGGACGCTTCAGTCCACAGGCTGATGCTCTATCCACTGAGCCAAACCAGCTAGGGTATGAATATGTTTTTATAATGAAAAATGAATTCAAGAGAAATAAAAAATTAATCTGACCTTAAAAATCCATACATGACCTAACTTAAAAAGGAAAAAAAAACCTATGTGGTACAGATTTTAAACTAAACTACTGTCTTCACCCAGGCATGAATATTCTAGAAAATATAAATGAAAACATTTTCAGTAAATATTCTAAGATTTAGGTTTTGTGTTTTTTTGTACCAAATTACTTTATTTGAAGGAATGTTACAAATGAAAGACATAAGTCGATGATTTGGTATAAGTTATAGAAAAGGTAAAAGATAACTCCAACATGCACATCCTGCTTTGGTGGCCAGGAAGTCACTCCCAGGGCTACAGGAAACCAGCCTAAGGCTTAGCTCTTATCACAGTCTCCCAGGGTGTGCTTGTCAAAGAGATGCTCTGCCATGCCAGTTTCAGGCCCCCCCCAACCTGTTCAAGTGGGTTACGTGGTCACCCAATTCTTTGATGGATTTCACTTGCTCATTCAGGTAGTGAGTCTCAATGAAGTCACACAAATAAGGGTCATTTTTGTCAGTGGCCAGTTTGTGCAAGTCCAGTAGTGACCGATTCACACTTCTTTTCAAGTGTAATGCACAGCCCATTGCATTCAGCCCATTTTCCCAGTCGTCACGGTCTGGTTTCTTGATATTCTGAAAGAAGATTGGGCCATCTTGTTGGTTGTGCAGCTTCATCCATTTCTCAGCATGTTCCCTCTCCTCATGAGATTGGTGAAGAAAATATTTGGCAAAGTTCCTCAAAGCCACATCATTACTGTTAAGGTAGTAAGACATGGACAGGTAGACATGGGAAGCCTAGAGCTCCAGGTTGATCCGGCGGGTGATGGAGGCCTCCGAGTCCTGGTGGTAGTTCTGGCGCACCTGGAGGTGGACCTGGTCATGGTCATGGTGGGCAATTAAGGAGAGGTGGCTGCGCAGAGGGGAAGCGGAGGCCTTGGGACATCTGAGGGATCCGAGGGCACTGTGAGGAGGCTGGCCTGGGTGGCGGGCTGGGGTGGTGAGCACCAGTTCCATCCAAGCACTGTTGAAGCAGGAAACCACAGCCAACTCTCCTTGAAGACCAAGATTTAGTTTTTATTGAATATCAACTTTGGGGGTTGGGTTATGTGGTTATGGTGGAGTTTCTGGTTTTCTTAGCTTTGATTTTCAGTTTTGTATTATTTCTAAATCTTTACACAAAACAGTTTCCATCTATTTCACAGAACATTGAAGGACATTTAACCAGTATTCACAAGTGCATCATTGAGTGAAGAGGGTTTTTCTTCTTTATTTACATGCATTGAGTCCTCAGTTGAGCCCTCCTCTCATTTTATTCTTGGTGTGTTTCTGTTTTCGTTCAGCAATGTGTACAGCACATCCTTGTTTGCACTAAAATTGTCATATGGATTGTTTTGACTGTTTCCATAGCATGCAAATGGATAAGGATTCTAAAAAATGTTCTCAGTGCTAAAACAAACCATACAGTACTTATTTATACCGCTCGGTAACCAGACCTCCTCTTAAGCTTTATCACTTCTTCTAGATGAAAAGAAAATATTTTTTGTACTTTTATGAGAGATTGGCAACATGCCAGTTAGCTCTCTGACCTCTTGCTAAATATCACGGTGGACATTTACCTGAGTTATAGTTGTTTTTATTTTGTGTGTGTGTGTGTGTGTGTGTGTGTGTTTTAGCTGTTATTGGTGCTTTGGACAAAGGTTACCACAGGCCTGCCTACAGCCTTTGGATGGAATTTCTGTCTAGTGGGGTGTATTGGCAAATGAGGTTAGACTTGAGCAAGGGGCTGAAGATTTCCATACAGCAGAATTCTCCATGGGATTTCCAAGGACCAAGCTATCTGTTAGGAATAAAATTAAGAGAAAAATGCAAGGATTGTCCATCTAAGTTAGTATCACATGGAGTAATCCTGTCATATGTGTCTGAAGATCAGGGGAAATTATGAAATTTGGGAACCATTTGTGTAGAGATGAGAGTGGAAACTTTCTAAAAAGGAGGGGAATTCAAATAAAAACTGAGGAAAACCCAGAGGAGAAGGAAATGGGTTCAGAGAGTTCAATGATGAGAATGAGTCTGATAAGGCTTTTGGGTCTACCGGCTGAGAGACCAGTTTCAGTAAAGTGCAGAAAAACAAGCCTGATTGTCAGGGGACAGAGACAACTGAATGTGAGATGCAAATAGAGTAGCAGATGGTCCCTTGAGCAGGTGTGTGGGGGAGAGAAAGAACAGAATGGAGTAGCTAGTGGCGGTTCCCCAGGAGTAGACATTCTAGGCTAAGAAGGTTCTCAGTAGCTTTGTGTGCAGAAGCAGAGGCGATATGGATGATGTAAGGGAACTGAACAAGGTCAAGTTGTTTTGAGTCTGGGAAAAGCACAGGCTTTATACCTTGATGCTGCTTGCTGGAATCCTAGAACTCTACGATGTTAGGCACATTAAATGACCCCCCTGAGTCAGTTTCTTCATCAGTAAGATGAATGTGCCACATGGCTTTTTATACCCATCTATTAATAGAATGACTCCTAGTACTCCTGGGGAAAGATGTAGAGATCTTAGAGACTGTCCAATAGCAGCATGCTTATTTTGCAAATGAAGAAATGAGACCCAGAGGAATCGACTAACTTGCTTAATTATGCAAGTAGTCAGAAAGCTGGAATTTGCACTTGGAATTTGAATCTTAGTCCTCTTCTATTTTGTTGCTCAGGCAATAGGAGCCAACAGCATAACCAATTGCTGAAAAGGGTGCTGTGGGCATAGCCTTACCACTAGGGGGGAATGCCCCAAACCAGGGGTGCTTGGTCCAATAGGGTGCCTCGTTTATGGAGAGTCATTGGAAACTTGATGTGAAACCAGAGATAGGTGAATAGGGGGTTGAGGTGAAGATTGACATTGGAGAAGAGTCATAAGGATACACTCATAATAATAAAAAAATACAACTATTTTGGAAAAGGAGGTAAACTTAGTTTATGGATCTTCACAGATATCTATGTGGGACCCTTAAATGGAAGCGTTGGACAAAGCAGATTTTGGCTGAAATGAGGAAGAATTAAAAATTTTAGGCATTAAAGCATGGAATGGAGTTACTTCCCTAAGAAGTAGTATTTGTGAGAAGATTGAATGTGCATCTGTCAGGGGTTGTGTAGGGGATCACTTTAAAACTAAACATGTTTGCATATATGCATAACCCAAGGACACAGACAATAGTGTACTGGAGGTCCAGGGTGGGGACAGGCTAGAAGGGGTCAATGGGGAAAAAAAGGGGACCTATGTGATACTTTCAACAATACAGTTTAAAAAAATTGTCCTTTGGATTGTTTTGACTGTTTCCATAACATGAAAACAGTTTATTTTAGAATAGTTTTAGAGTTGCAGAAAAGTTGCAGAGGTACTATGAACCCCACAGTCAGTTTCTAGGGGGCCACTTAGAAAGAGGGAAACATCTATCCAGGACAGAAAGAGTGAACTCGACTCAGTGAAAAATGAAAAGGCAACCTGTTGTTCACCATGCTGGGAGGACACACCCAGATAAGCCAGCTGCAACATTAATAGGAGACACCATTCCTCTTCAGGTCATACAACAGCTGACAATGCAGTCTTTGAGTGACTGCATTTTTTCTGAATAATGTCCCGGGTCGGCTTTTTATACCCATCTATTATTACTGGGACTATCCAGTTGTTAAACCCACCTCACCTCATGACAGCACTCAGTCCTTGTTAATCCCTGTTTTCCATCATCTTTCCCCATAAACATCAACCAATATAGAACTGGACCTTACTTTTCTTAGATCTGCCTCAGAATCTTTCACAAAATCCAACTTTAGATAAGATCCTTCTCTCATCCTTCCTGCCATGTCGCCAGCACTCCGTGACCACTCTGAGGTGTCCTCCCTTGCTGCATCCACCAATAAATTTGAGTTTGTCTCAGGTGGTCTTTGCCAGATGAGGTTTTAGCAACTTTATTAAGTAAGAGGTTCTGATGGGATCTGCGGTACTTTTTAGAGATTTGAAGCTGACCTTGTTCATGAGTGTCCTGGAATGACCTACTTGATGTGATTCTGGGGGCAATAGGTGAGTGAGATAGCAAGCAGCCTTCTAGATTGTCATCAGAAGGTGGTTTGGTTGGTAAAGATGGAGCGAGGCTCTGCTTTACTGGCTTAAATGTTTAGATACTGCTTCTGTTTGGTCAGTGGACAGTTAGTGATGGTCATGACATTTATAGCCCCTTTTATTTCTGTAAGTTTCATTTCGGAGGAGGTAGAATGTATCAGGTGCTTCCAGACTTTATTTTATTTAATCCTCATAACATCTCAATTTTCAGGTAGGGAAAGTGAGGCTCTGAGAAGTCAAGTTACTTCTCCTGGGTGGTAAATACCAGATTTAGAATTTGAACGCAGGGTCGTCTGACTCTGTGTACTCTTAGCTATCATCAAGCTATTTCCTAACAGATTCTTAGTAGCTCCAAGTATGGCAACTTTCAAGTGTGGGTTCGCCCCAGCTCACCCCCCTGCACCTCATCCCAGTTATGTTCCAGAAAAGTCTTTAACTTTTGTTAATTGCACTAATAGAGAGGTAGCAACCTTTGCCTTCCGTGCTCCAATTCTGGCTTTTGCTTTCCGTGATCTTTGCTGGTATCCCCGTGCAGATCATCATCACCAAAGTGATTCACTCCCACCAAGTTGACTTAGTATTCCTGTCAAGTTCAGGGAGCTAAGCTAGAGTGTGTATTTAACATTATTGCAAGTTTTAAAAAGTTTTCTAAATCTCCAGTATCTTTTTGTAAATATCTTGCTTAATTAAGAGATCCTAGTGGTGGATTCTGCTATTTTGACTTTGAGTTCATTTCCTAGCACAAGCTTGATCTACCTTCATCCTGGAAGGAGTTGCCTGGGACACAATGCAAGCTGGTTCTCAGTGTAATTTGTGTGGTTTGGCCCAGTGAAATAGTTCCTGTAATCTTTGGGAGACAATCAAAGGGAGCTAGAACTTTCTTCTCCATAGGAACCTTTCACTGACTTACAATGTTTCTATGGGCTAGCCAATGATGCCATGAGGACCAGGGGACTTGCATGGGCCCTTTCCCCACACCTTTTCCCAAGAACAAGTGCTTGCCAGAAATGTGATTGCTAACAGGGCTCCTGAGAGTACCTAGCCTCTCATCAGGTGTGGAGTCAGGTCGCTTTGCTCTTTGTCAAAGTCTTTTGCTGATAGAAAGTTTCTGTTAACCTTGTTGCTCACTGGAATCAAACGTCAGCTCAGCCATTGAAGGAACAATCCTTCTAAATAGAAATGGCAGAATATTTCCATCTGGTAAGCAGAGCAGTTGGAGAGTGGGATACTGTAGCTGCAGGAGGATTGTGATGGAAGGTGGGAAATAGTTGATAGTATTTACATGGCAATCTTGGATATTGGCAGGATGGCTTCACAGCGGCTACACAATAAGAAAATATGATATTTATTATAAGCGTGTTTGGAGCAATAAATGCTTTTAAAGGAAAAATTCTATTTTTGGCAGGAAGCTGTATTCCCTGACCTAAAAAGTCTTTTTCTATATCAAATTCATCTGATTAAATCAAGGTTTGTGAACTGCAAGGGAATGTACTCAGATAATATATCTCCAGCAGGCGAAGGTCAAAGAAGATAAAATATTTCTATAACACATATTCTTCAGCAGAAAGCAGGAGAGTCCAGGAAAACAAACACTACCCAAGCATAAGATTTGAAGTCAGAAAGATCTAAAATCAAGTCCCTATCTAGTTTATATCTGTGAAATGATTTGCAATTTGCATTACCTCTCTTATTTAAAAAGTGAGACAATAATAACCTACTTACTAGTGCTTTTATTAGTATTAAATAAGAGCATATGAATAAAACTGTAAGTGTAAGAGGGTGTATAGTGAAAACAAATGGTAATTATAATGATTAGAATTTGAATCCTATAAATAAGAAGGGGCTCCAAAGTCAAAGAATAGTTAGATGAGAACAGAAAAATATAATTCTAGGATCAATTATTTTAAAATGTAAGACACATATCCCATTTACAATAGCCTCAAAATATACTTAGGAATAAATTTAACCAAAGAGGTAAAGTATCCGTACTCAGAAAATTATAAGACCCTGAAGAAAGAAATGGGAAAAGATACAAATAAATGGAAGCATATACTGTACTCATGGATGAGAAGAATAAATGTTATTAAAATGTCCATACTTCCCAAAGCAATCCATAGATTCAACATAATTTCTATCAAAATACCAATGGCATTTTTCACAGAATTAGAGCAAATAATTCAAAAATTTATATAAAACCACAAAAGTCCCCAAATAGTGACAGCAATTTTGGGAAAGAAGAACAAAGTTGGAGGTATCACACTACCACCTGATATCAAACTATACTACAAGGCTATAGTAATCAAGACAGCATAGTACTAGAATAAAACAGACATATAGAGCAATGGAACAGAATAGAGAGTTCAGAAATAAACCTGTGCATATATGGTCAACTAATATTTGACATAAGAGGCAAGAACATACAATGGGGTAAAGAGTCTCTTCAATAAATGGTGTTGGAAAAATTGGACAGATACATGCCAAAAAATGAAACCAGACCACCTTCTTATACCATATGCAAGAATGGATTAAGGTGGATTAAAGACTTAAATGTAAGACTCTAAACCATAAAATGCCCAGATGAAAACATAGGTGGTAAAATCTCTGACATTTCTCTTACTGGTAGCAATATTTTTTTTCTGACATATCTCATCAGTCAAGGGAAACAAAAGAGAAAATAAACAAATGAAACTACATCAAGCTAAAAAGTTTTTGCACAGCAAAGAAACCATCAACAAAATAAAAAGACAACATACTGAATAGAAGATCCTCACCAATGATACATCCAATAAGAGGTTAATATGAAAAATTTATAAAGAACTCATACAACTCAATATACAAAACAAAAATCCAATTAAAAAATGGGCAGAGGAACTGAATAGACACTTCTCCAATGAGGATATACAGATGCCCAATAGACATGAAAAGATGCTCAGTGTCAATAATCCTTAGAGAAGTGCAAATTAAAATCACAATGAGATATCACCCCACACCTGTCAGAATGGCTACCATCAATAAATCAACAAACAAGTGTTGAAGATGTAGAGGAAAGGGAACGCTCATGCACTGTTGGTGGGAATGCATACTGGTGCGGCCATTATGGAAAACGGTATGGTTTCTAAAAAATGTAAGGTTTCTAAAAAAATTGAAAGTGGAAGTGCCTTATGATCTAGCAATTGCACTTCTGGGTATATATTTAAAGAAACCTGAAACACTAATTTGAAAGAATATATGCACTCATTTATTCATTGCAGTGTTATTTATAACTAGAGGCCCAGTGCACGAAATTTGTGCACAGGGCGGGGGGGGGGGTGTCCCTCAGCCCAGCCTTCTCCAATCTGGGACCCTGAGAGGGATGTCTGACTGCCCGTTTAGGCCCGATCCTACCAGAATTGGGCCTAAATGGGCAGTCAGACATCCCTCATCCCTCTCACAATCCAGGACTGCTGACTCCCAACTGCTTGCCGCCTGCCTTCCTGATTGCCCCTAACCGCTTCTGCCTGCCAGCCTGATCACCCCCCAACCACTCCCCTGCCAGCCTGTTTGTCCCTAACTGCCCTCCCCTGCAGGCCTGGTCACCCCTAACTGCTCTCCCCTGCAGGCCTGGGTCCCCCCCAACTGCCCTTCCCTGGAGGCCCCGTTGCCCCCAACTTCCTTCCTCTGCTGGCCTGGTCTCCCCTAACTGCCCTCCTCTGCAGGCTTGATCACCCCCAACTGCCCTCCCTTGCAGGCCTGGTCCCTCCCAACTGCCCTCCCCTGCTGGCCTGATCACCCACAACTGCCCTCCTTTGCAGGCCTGGTCCCTCCCAACTGCCCTCCCCTGCTGGCCATCTTGTGTCCACATGGGGGCAGCCATCTTGTGTGTTGAAGTGATGGCCAATTTGCATATTACTCTTTTATTAGATAGGATTGAGGCCTGGTGCATGGGTGGGGGCCAGCTGGTTTGCCCTGAAGGGTGTCCCAGATCAGGGTGGGGGTTTCCTTGGGGTGTGGGGCGGCCTGGGCGAGGGGCCTGTGGTGGTTTGCAGGCCGGCCATGCCCCCCCGGTAACCCAAGCAGAGGCCCTGGTATCTGGGATTTACTTATCTTCTATAATTGAAACTTTGTAGCCTTGAGCGGAGCCAAGCCTCCTGCTTGCTCTATGGCCACAGCCATTTTTGTTGGGATTTATTTATCTTCTATAATTGAAACTTTGTAGCCTTGAGTGGAGGCCTAGGCCAGCCAGGGTGTGCGGAAAGCTTGGCTTCCTCCATTACTGGGGAAACCCAAGCCTCCTGCTTGCTCTGTGGCCGCAGTCATCTTGGTTGGGTTAATTTGCATACTAGCTCCTGATTGGCTGGTGGGTGTGGCTTGTGGTGTAGTGGAGGTATGGTCAATTTGCATATTACTCTTTTATTAGATAGGATAATCAAGTTACGGAAGCAACTCAAGTGCCCATCAATAGAAAATTGGGTAGAAAAGTAGTGGTACATATATACAATGGATTATTACTTGGCCATAAAGAAAAATGAAATCTTAACATTTGTGTCAGTATGGATGGACCTAGAAATTATTATACTAAGTGAAATAAGTCAGTCAGAGAAAGACAAGTACCATCTGACTTCACTTACATGTGGAATCTAAAGATCAAGTAAATGAACAAACAAAATTGAATAGGACTCACAGATACAGAGAACAGACTGATGGTTGCCAGAGGGGATGGGGTTTGGGGGGACTGGGTGAAAAAGGTGAAGGGATTGGTAGTTATAATATAGTCACAGGGAGGTAAAGTACAGCATAGGGAATATTGTCAATAATATTGTAATGTCTATGTGTAATGTGCCAGGTGGGTGCTAGAAATATTGGCAGGAACACTTAGTAAAGTATATGATTATTTAATCACTATACTATCCAACTGAAACTAATACAAACTAATATTGAATGCAAACTATGATTGAAAAATAAAATAAAAAACAGACAAAGAAACTTAAAAAATGTAAAATATTAAAATTCATGATAATATGAAATGAAGAATTGTTTAAAGTAACTAAAGTCCCTTTGAGGGGGAATGAAAGAGAAGAGTTGTTGGCCCTTGATTAGGGTGAGAGGCTCATCCTGGCTCTCCAGGGTGCAGTCTGAGTCCCTAGAGGGCAGAATGGCCCCAGGCTTTGGCAGAGAGAATAACTGGAGGGATGAGTGGGGCATTCTCCAATGCACCTGGCTTGATAAACTCATATTTCCTTTCCCAGACACTTTAAGAGTCTGGCAACCAGAAGCATCTCTTTGATAAATAGGTAGGTTTACAAGAGTATATTTAGAGTCCAATTAGAGGAATTTGGTTTCATTTATAATTAGCCAGTAGTTGCTCAACTGTAGGCAAATAAGGAAGGGTCTAATGACTCACTCAGATGGTAGTTGCAATATAATTTAACTCTTTTATAAAGATCTTCACGATGTTGCAAATATTGCTTAGGTGATTTTATTCAGTGTACTCACAGAGTATGGACACTTGTATTTCATTGCAGATCTAGTTTTCCTTCCCTTTATTAAGATATAAAATTTCCATTGCCATATAAAAGCATCTTTACTGTCTCCAGGTCCAGGGGTTTGACCATTTGTCTCAAAATTATATTTAAAACACACTTAAAGTGTCATTATTAAACTTTCCCCTCTTCTTTCAAGTCCTCTCTGATTGTTCCTTCCTTTGGACCACATAAGTTAGCACGGCTACTAATTGTTGCATTTGGATTACTTTTTTCTCCCTGACTAGATTATAAATCTAAAGATGGGCTTGCATCTCCTACTTTTTTGTATTTTCCATAGCATCTATCATTGGAGGTGCTCAATATGTAACTATTGATTATATAATTCTTAGCATACATGTTAAGTTTTTGGTATAATGATACAAAATAAATTCATTTATTGAGTAAGTGCAAAAATGATATTCAAAGTGAGTAGTATGCAAAACAGCAGTTTTCTTTCTCTTTTTAAACTTACTTTGATATTGCTTGGGTTTAATGGGAATTCGTTTTTGATTAGTCAAGCACAAAAGTGATCTGTTTTTTGAAAGTCTTGGTAAGAAAGGACTCCATGATGGTTCTTTTAAGTCTTTTTTTTTTTTTTTTTACCAGATTCTGTTTATTTTCAGGTATGTGTAGTCATATAAGCTCCTGCCTCTGTTCTTATTTAAAAAACATTATCACATTATTCCATGAGTACTGCAGATTGTAAAGCAATTCATGACTAGGCTGCATTACATCCACTAGATGGCAGGCGATCGCTGGAGAAAGAAGAGGGAGAACCTGAATTAAGATGATTTTGGGGGATTGGTATATTTCCACTGAGCTACTTCAGTCAACAGGCCTTGCCAGTAACTCCCTAATTTCTATAAAGTTCTTCAGCATTCGCTTTCCAGAGATTTTCAAAATGACTGCAAAACATTCCATGAAATATACCAGCCAGATATTTTTCCACTACCACATCGAACTCTAGACTGACCTTTCATTCCCCTCAAATTTCTTACACCATAAATGATGTCCTAGCCTAGTAGGGGAATTAACATAAATTATAATGAGCAGAAATTTATTATTCAGAGAAATGGAGAAATTGCTCAAGTTCTTATTTATGTGAACCCTGCAGTTTAAGGTTTAAGAATTCCTTTTTTAAAACAGTGGAGTGGAATACAGTTTTGTCTACATGTGTCTCCTGGTTCTTTGAGAGAGTGGTGAGAACACTGTCTCCTTTGAGATGTTTGTAATCCCGTGTCCTGGGAATGTTGGAGATGATTGTAAATCCAGTTGGAGAATTCTCCATTCCGCCAGTGCGCTCACCTCACAGAGTAGTCAGAAAAGTGTGCTGTGCTAGTGTTTGTGCATCTTGATTGGCTTGGTCAGGCTCCCTGCAACCTGCTTATTTTTTTTCTTTTTTCATATGTAGTTGGTCATCTAGAGATGCTAATAAGATTCATAGTAGAATTGAAAAGCTCTACTTGTACCTATAAATTAAGAGAAATGAACAAAACGAATTCAACCATGTTGACTCCCATAGTTTCTTTGGAATTAAAGAATTCCCCATCACTATGAGTGAGACTTGAGGTGAATTAAATAACCACCAATTCATTTATGGCATTCAGGTATCCCCTAGAATTTATGTTATATTTAACAGATATTATTGTAGATGGGTTGATTACAAGATTCATATTTATGGTCATCAACATTAGCAACCATATCTGGTTTAGTTAGTTGAAAATGAAAGACTCGCCCTGGCCAGGTGGCTCAGTTGGTTGGAGCATCATCTTCTATACCAAAAAGTTGTGGGTTTGATTCCTGATCAGGGCACATACCTAGATTGCAAGTTGGATCCTAGTCGGGGCGCGTATGAGAAGTAACTGATTGATGTTCCTCACTCACATAGATGTTTTTCTCTCTCTCCCTCTCTCTCCTATTTTCTCTCTCTCTAATACAGAGCTTTGTCCTGGCAACAACAGATGTTTACCTTTGGCAAAAGCTGTTAATTTAGCCTAGAGAGTCATTGGAAGAAAATCAATTAACTAATTTGTTCTTCAATAAATATTTACTTAGTGCCCAATATTGCCAAGCATTAATTGAGTAAAAATTGAGTTAGTGCCCAGTCTTGGCAAAACAAAATAGTTCTTTGAAAGAAACAGAAGGCTCAAAATTCTTGCAACACATTTTTACCCTTGTCCTCAAGACATTTTGACACCATTAGAAATAATCTCACTGTTAGAACTAGCTGGCCCAATCTCTGTACGTCTTTTAAAAATTGTCTGCTTTATAGACATCCTATTTACTCATGCTACTCATTTAAACTGTGTACTCCCAGTATTCAGCACAGTCCCTGACAGTTTATGGGCACTAAATGAATGCATGAATGTGCCATTGATCCTTGAAATGAATGTTGACCCTTTTGTTCATATTTTGATATTTCATTTAAAGTCCATTTTTGTCTTGCTTTCTTTATCTTGTTTGTATTTTGGAAACCAAACTTTATTCTGGTTAACAGTTCTTCCTGGATGCTCTGAAGCCTAATTTGACATTAAAAAAAGTTACTTTGGTGATTTTTCTGTTTGGTGTTCTGTCTTAGCTACCACATGATCTCCCTTACATGTAGAATATTATATATATTTATATATATTATAGAATATATATATATATATATGTGTGTGTGTGTGTGTGTGTGTGTGTGTGTGTGTGTGTGTATATAAATGAAACCAAGCTCATAGATGCAACCACCAAATTGGTGGTTGCCAGAGGTGGGAAGTTGAGGGTGAGAGAAATGAATGATTTTTTTTTTTAGTTTAAATAAGTTGAATTAAAAATTTAAACTAAAATCAATAATAACAACTGCCAAGCTGTTTTTCCAAAGTAGCTATACCAGTTTACATTTCCATCAGCAGTGTATGATGAAAGTTCTAGTTGCTTCACATCTTTGCCAACACTTGGCATGGTCAGTCTTTTTGTAATAAATGTGGGTGATTTTAATTTGTGGTTTTAACTTTCATTTACATAACAACTAATGATGTTGAACATCTTTTCATGCCCTTGTCATTCATATATCATCTTTGGTCAAGTTTTTATTCAAAACTTTTGTCTAGCTTTTATTGGATTGTTTGTTTTCTTATTATTGAGTTTTGAGGGTTTTAAAAAGTATTTGGTTTTAAAAAGTATTTGGAACAGAAGTCTTTAATCTGATATATCATATGAAAACATTTCTACCACTCAGTGACTTTTCTTGTCAGTGCTTAACAATATCTTTTAGAAATTCTTAATTTTGATGAAGTCCAACATACTATTTTTTTTCTTTCATGCATGTTTTTTAAAATTTTATTGTATCAAAGAAATCTATCCTTAACCCAAGATGGGTAACGATTTTTAACCAAGATTGACCAGGGTGAATTTAAATGAAATAAAAAAAGGGGGGGGGGAATAGTAGGGTAATATCATGTAAGGAAAAATATCCTATAAGTAAATTACATCTAGAAAATTTTTACTTTACAAAATTAATTTTCATTTGTAATGCTAACAGCAAGACGGCCATGAAAAACACACATGGTGTTTAAATAAGACAAAGGAAAATCGTTTGGGCAAAAATAAAAAGGATCCCAAATCAATTATATAGAAAAGATTCCTTTATTAACTTGTGGTTGAGAATATGTTTGTATATTTTCAGAAAACAACTCCAAGACCATGTGGATTCCTGCAACAGAGAGGAATTGACAGGTCTGCTCCAACCATGAAGACAAGAGGGAAAACAGTCCAGAGATGGAAGACGCTGATGACACCTTGCCACGTGAGCAGTCAGCAGCTGTGCACCACTGCAGGTTGCCTAGGACCAAACCTGAGAGGTCGGACCTGCATTGCCACCATGTGCCCACCATCCAGATATCATTGCTGACATGTACACATAAGGAACTGTTAGACATTGAAACGGGGACTCAGAACTGTTGGACATTGAAATTGAGACTCAAACATTTTTTTTGTTTGTTTTGTTTTGTTATTATATGTTTATTTCTAGTCTGGAAAGGCAAAACTTTTTAAAGGAAATAAATGGTGGGAAAAAGATACAGAGGCAAAGAAGCACTGAACAGACTGTCAAACTACATTGGGAAGACAGGGGAGGTTGGGCGAGGGGGGCTATAAGAGACCAACCAAAGGACTTGTACGCATGCATATAAGCACAACCAATGGACACAAGACACTGGGGGAGGGCGTGGGGGGAGGTCAATGGGGAAAAAAAAGGAGACATATGTACTACTATTTGTAATACTTAAAACAATAAAACACACACACACACACACACACACAAAATGGTTTTAGAAAATTGAAACATCTAGTCATCCCAGCATCAACTGAATTTCTGTATCAATTGAATTTCTGTAAGAGTTCTATTTTCAATATGTAACAGATTGATTCTCACTGACTTAAAACACAAGCTGGATCAAAATTAATCAATGACCATGAATGGCCTGCCAGATTTTCAAAGCAAAACAAGTCAAAGCATCTTCAAGAGAACTCTCTTTCTGGCCCAGTTAGCAATTTCCGTGGCTCTCAGATAGACTCTCAGTCAGCCTTGGTAACTCCCTGGAATTCACCCACTGTTCTCCATTCCTTAAGGCACTTCTCTAGTTCAGATAACTATCATCTTTTCCTGAAATATTGGAACAGTTTTCTAACTGTTCTGTCTTCTCCCATTATTCAACTTATTCTCTACTCAGATGCCAGAATTATCTTTCTAAAATAGCATTGTGATCATGCCATGTCCTTGTTTATAATTCTCCTAAGGATATATCTTTTAAATAAAGTACAACCTCACTGATGCAAATCATAATTAGACTGATCATACATCTCAGTGTAAGCCATTATTGTTCCAGTGTGTTTATTAATAGCAACTCCATTCCATTTCCAAATGCTTAGTTGATAATTTACATGGTCACTCTACTTATAAAACCTCACTTGTTTTGCACTCTGGTTATACTAAATTCCTTTCAGTTCCTTTTGTTCATTGTAGTATCAATTCTGGACTTTGGGCACTCTCTCCAGCCTCACCTTTTTGGCTGGCCCAGTTCCAATTTCTCCAATTTACCCTTCAGGTGTCAGCATGTATTGAAATTGTTCTATAAAATTACCTAATATTTCATGTGCTTATTTCTTAGCCCTCCTATTATTCTCTCACTATAGAATTTAACAGACCATCATAACAATCTGTTCACTAAGCTATCTACTTCACTAGACTGTAAGCTCTTTGAAGGCTGGGGAATTGTGTGCCCTCTTCTCTAATACTGTTTACCCAGCATGTAGAACAAGTAGCTATTAAGCAAATATTTACTTACCACATCTTCTGCACATTAAGACTTTGAGGAAATAAGATGCACTCTTTCTTACCGGGAACCCCTGATCTGAAAGGAAATCTAGAACACCATTATGGTCTAAATAAATGGCTTGCTTATAGAAAAATTAAAAAAACCCTCCAAGGATTGAGTAAAAAAACCCAGAAAGACCTTCTGGGGAAATAGCTAAGAGTGAGATTTAAGTGTTCTACAACATTCCTGCTGAGTTCTTGCCTCTTCTTGGGGCATCTATCACTTTGATTCCCACTGCACTTCTTGATCCTTAGAGTTTAGTTTTTCTCTTTGTCCTAAATATGGAAAAGAATTCTTTGCTTCTCTTATAATCAGCTGAAAAAGACTAGAATTATTATCTAATAAATAATACAAAGAACAATAAAAACCAAAAGAAAGGAAAAACCAGGAGGGATTAGCACTAACCACAAAAATGATAAATGTCATAAAAATAAGCAAGTTTTCAAAACACAGTTTTGTGTTCCAATAAAAGCAGCAGTAAACTGGACTGTGCTTCACATTCACATTCCCTTACCCTAAGGTAATGATTATATTCTAGCTCCAAATAGGCTGCCATATGTTTGCCTATACCTTGTCTGTTTATAGGGAAGCCTCCCCCCCCCCCCCCGCCCCCCCGGTTTTATCTTGTTTTCTTAGCATCTGGAAAATATTTACTTTGGATATCTTATCTAATATAGGGCAAATATCAGCTTCCCTAAACTGACTCTTTTCTTATTCAATTTCCCTTGCTGAGGATCTTCCTTTTAGACTTGGTTCCTGATCTGATTTGAATTCCACAGCAGAGGTGTAGATTGCTGGCAAAGGATGCCTTGGGACACCATTGGATGATCCTAACCTTCCCAGTTCAAGGTGTTAGTTCTGCACTCTTAAAATCTGGGGTGCCATTGTACCTTAGCATACATACTTACGTATGTACACACATACAATATACAGGAGAGAAACTTGCCCAAGTTCACTCACTGCATTTAAAAATAAAATAGTCCTGCCCAACCAGCATGGCTCATGGTTGAGCATCTATCTATGAACCAGAAAGCCACTGTTTGATTCTCCATCAGGGCACATGCCCGGGTTGCAGGCTCACTCCCCAGTGTGGGGCATGCAGGAGGCAGCCAATCACTGATTCTCTCTCATTACTGATGTTTCTGTCTCTCTCTCCCTTCTTCTCTGAAATCAATAAAAATAAATTTAAAAAATATAATTGAAATGAATAGTTGAACAAGATTCAATATTAGACTTAAACTTCTTAGAATGTGTTTATATAACCTGAGAGTCTGGTAGGATATTATAGAACAGTAGGTCTCCAAATGTGGTCCTCGGACCAGCAGCATCAGCATCATGTGGGAACTTGCTAGAAATGCAAGTTCTTGGGTTCCTCCCCAGACCTCCTGAATCAGAATTCTGGAGGTAAGAACCAGAAGTCTATCTTTTAGGAAGCCCTTCAGACGAGTCCAAAACACTTTAAAGTTTGAGAATTGCTGTTTTAGGAGAATCATCTTCATTTTAGAATAATATAAAGTTGATTGCATTGCATTCAACTATCAAGTGCTTTAATGTAGAACATTAAATAGCAATTACTGAAATTTTACCACTGTTTCTGTGTGCCTACTAAACATTTTTCCACTGCTAGTACTGGATTTGGCAGGAATAAAGTTGAAGGAAGCAGATTACAATATTTGAACCAGTGAATAAATTAAATTTTCCCTATATTTGTTGAGTTGCAGCCAGGAAAAAAGAAAAAGAAAAAAAGAAAACAAATTCCCCCCACATCTGAGCAAAAATTACAAGTAGACAGGGGTTGGGCACTCCTTAGAATGGAGCGTAGAATCGGCTCTGGTCACAGAGAAAGCCCTTACTCAACATATGTTGCAAGTTGTGAGTACTACTTCTATTCATATTTGCCTTTCATTTATGTGGCTTTCACTTGTGGCTGGGTCTGCCTTACAGGTGCTCTGTGTTCCAGAGTGGAGATCAGAAGAATTCACAGGAAGCCCCTTCTCAGGATGTCAGGAATGTACAGCCAAGAGATAAAATGCTCCTTGGTATTACCATTTTCCCCCCTCTCTGAACAAGGCATCTAGGTTCCTCAGGGAAGCTACTTTCTTACAACAACAGCTCTCTTACAACAACAACCACACCACCACCAGCTTTCCTATGTAAGGGCTTCAACCTCAAGCCCTTACCTTCAAGTTGTCAATATTCCTAACAAGCTGTTTTTCCTTGATCCTTTGCTGAGCAATGTGTTATCATTAATCCAGGGGACAGGCTCAGCATTGCTGCACTTTGCCAAGAACTTTTAATTGGTGATTCCTGATGTATAATTCACATAGCAGTTAGCTTCAGTCTTGTCCTGGTAAAGCAGTTGATGCAAGACAGAAACTCCTCAGAGGCAGCAGAGGTGACTGGGCATGTGCAGTGGGTGTCCTGACTTGACCACAGGGTCCTGGCAGAAGGGGAAACATATCTTTTCCACCCATTGCCTATAGTGTTGCGTCATATCCCATCTGGGATATAGAATCAGTTTGGCTTGTAAAACTGGTGTTTCATCTGGAAACCAAGGTTTCCTCCATCCAACCACTTACTTTAGGATTTGGGTGAGGAATCACCTGGGATCCTACTTTGGTGACCTGAATATACTAGGTCTATTCCAAAATATGTTGTTGCCATCTAATTTTCCCCCTCAAGTCTTGGCATCACATTTGAGAACTAGAAAAATGTGAGCTTGTTCTAGGAACAAGTGCTCTAATGAAAAAATGCATTTGGATGACTGGCTTTCAAAGATGCCCTTCAAGCTCCCAACATGTTCTAAGGGTGTGCCTGGCAGTGTGTCATCTGTGACACACAAATCTGGGCCCCGGAGGCTTCTTAGGCTGACTGCACGCCATTGCATTCTGAGATTCTGTCATTTTCCTCCCGAGTGTTCTGTAGGCAGCAGATCCAAGTCCATCTGTTATTTTGTTTGTTTGTTTCTAGGTTTCATGGAACGTAGTGTTAGGACTGATGTGTTTTTAAAAAACTATAAGATATTTTTGGCACAGCAGTATTTAGAAAACAATACACTCAGCTCCAAATAAATTAATTGTCAAGTGGGACAATTAATTTATTTGGAGCTGAGTGTATAGCCACAGTCCCTGGGATGCTTCCCTTCCCCAGAACTTTATTTTGGTGCCATCTGCTGTGATGACAATGTCTTATGGTGGGATATATATTGGATTGATTAAGAGGCAGGAGACCTTGTTTATAGTACTGGGACCCACAGGGTGTTCGGATATGATTGAGACAAGCTGCTTTCTGTGCTTTGCTTTCCTGATTTAGAAACAAATGGATGCGACACCTTAATTTTTAAAACATTTCTGCTTAAACAGTTGAGGACTCTTGCTAGTGCTATTGAATGGTTGTTAATAATGAGTTCCATTTCCTCTTTGCTCTCCACTTGAACTCTTCCCCCTACTTTATCAGAGGAACTTGACAGAGGGAAAAAGGCAGATTACAGGTTAGAGAGGAAGGAGGGGACTGTTAATAGGTTATTCACAAGCAGTGTCAGTTCCTGCCTGCCAGGCACCATCTCAAGCCTTAGTGTCAAGAGGTTTTTCTCCTAGCATCAGCTGTTTGGAATTCTTGAGATAGTGGAAGCCAAGCCGGAAAGTCATCAAGAGCTCCATCCCCACCATCCTGGGGGTGAGGCTGTGTCAGTAGGTGGGTGAGAGGTATCTGCATTACTTCCCTAATTCCAGAATCTGCTGGTTTTGTGGAAGGCTCTGGATACACTGGCTTATAATTTCCAATTCCTAGGCTCTTCTGTTTCTTGAGGGTACTCTAGACCAGTGGTCGGCAAACTGCGGCTTGCGAGCCACGGTTTGCCACTCTGTTGACTAATACGTTTGCCAACCACTGACTTAGACTCTTGATTCCAATAATTACAGGCTGTTGTTGTTCCTTGTGATTAAGCCTCTATCCCAATGGTCGGCAAACTCATTAGTCAACAGAGCGGCAAACCACGGCTCGCGAGTCTAGACTAAAAGAATTTGACCTTTGACCTAGCTATTGTAAGCTCCCTACTTCTCTATCCACAACAGATACTGATTATGGTCTCCACATCTCCACTCACTGTCTGACATCTGAATTCACAGGGAATGGGCTTCAATGGACCAGGATGCTTTCACTCGCCAGACTAAAAGTACAGATGCACCCCACAGACTTCTGCTACTGGCTTTTCTCATCATGTTGATCCTTGGGATTTGGCCATCAGTCTTGACTGAGCACAAGATTTATATGTCCTTTTTCTTTGCAATTGGGACTTCCGATCACCTTTGACTCATAACTCAGGCTCCTAGTCCCATTCTTCAGCTCAGTTTTTCCTATGGACTACCATCGAAATCTTAGATTTCCTGCCACATGAACCATAAGGTACCGTTGTTTGACAAACAGGAAAATGAGCTCTCATGTTACTGACATTTTTGGGTTTGGAGTGGAGTCTCTAGTTGTTTGACCTATATTTCCCTGGGAAATCTGAGAATATAAGCATTCTAGAAGCAAAACATTTCAGAACTGGAATTGACCACATCAACAGAAATGCTTGCATATTTTTCTTGTCTTTAATAGGTAATAAGTGCATAGCAAATTGCCCTGCCAGAGCTTGTGGGGAATTTAATTAATTGCTTGTTCATAACACATGGAGTCATTCCTCAGTGACCTCAATTCATTTGTTCAAAAATAACTCCAAAGATGGATTGCACGTTAGATTTACTGCCTATAATTTTGTAGCTTGCAGATGCTACTGTGGGAAGCAGTCACTAATTTAATAATTTAGAAACAATTTGGGAATAGTTATGTGGAAATAAAGGTATTTGATTCTGCTTTATGAACTCAGATTTTTTTTTCAGGAGGGGGGGTGATATTTATGAGTTTGGTCAGCAGGAGCTTTGGATTCCCATTAGTGGTCACAGCTGCTCAATGTGAACGTGGCAGTTTGCTACATTGAAGAAGTTGCTGCCCAACAGCTTATTGGTCAGGTCAAAAGGTATGGGGTAACATCACAAGATGTTTTTGAGCGTTTGCAAATTCCTAGGGAAACTGTTCTTATTCCAAATGATATAAATTTTAAAAAAGTAATGCTTTCAATATTTAAAATAATTACTTAGGCATCATCATTTATAATTGCTCTAGTTCTTTGGCTGATTGGCATGGCAACCCCATTTGTAATGTAGGCCCCTATATGGTGTGCAAGTAGGAATATCCCAGACCCTGGGGTTTGCCGGACTTTAGGACTTGGTATCCAGCAGAACTGACATTAGGGACTTATAGAGGGTTAAAGCTGCAAATGTCCTTTGAGGTCATTTAAACCAGTCCCTTGTTTTAAAGTTGAAGGAATTCAGACTCAGGATGTGAAAGGAGTTGATTAAGGTCACCCATCCTTTTAGTAGAAGAAATGGTTGCAGAATCCAGGACTCCTGATTGCCAGTTTAATTCTCCTTTTCCCATATGCTGAAAAGGATTCAAACTAAATGAGCAAAACAATAGCTAAAATAGTGATTTCTTAGATGCTCTTCATGGAATTCTGGTGAGGAAGTTGAGAAGCATAACATTGGAAGGGGTTCTATTTGACCACATTTTAGCTCATTCTCTTCTCTGAGATGCATCGATAGCAACCTGTTTTCTTTCTAAGTTTAGTACTCTGACCTCCTTTGAATTTTGTGCATACTTAAAATGGATTTTTTCCCCCTGCGAATTTAGGGGTTGGCTTTTGTTTTCTGTCAGTTTACAGAACTAAGATCAGATAAAAGCACTCAAATGAATTATGCAAAGTTCCTGTGAAGTGAGGGATAACCATCCCCCATGTTGAGAAAACATACTTTTGTCTTCAAGTCTGGGAACTGTGTGTATTTAATTACTCACAGAATGTGCTCCTGGGAGAAACCCAGACTTAGGAAAGGCCTGTTGGTGACTGCCATGCTCCCAGTTGAGGCTAAGCTTGAGGCCTGGTGATGGCAAACAGGCAAGTGGGCAGCTGGCACAAGGCCTCTAGAGGGCAGTGTTAATTTATGAGTCAGGACTGAACCAGTGGGTGTCCAAGGCCAAATGAAATAAACAGCAGGGAATGTCTAGGGCAGTGGTAGGCAAACTCATTAGTCAACAGAGTGGCAAACTGTGGCTCGCGAGCCGCAGTTTGCCAACCACTGGTCTAGGGCATTGGCTTCTCCCGGAGTTCTAGACATGCAAGGATAAGTAATTATGTGTTGGCACTATTTTGAGCCTGTGTATCCTGGACTCATTTTGAAGTTCTAATCTTTATAGTGTAAAGCACACAGGATAGAATATCAACAGATCTGGAATCTAGTCCTAGTTCTACCACTCATTAATTCAGTTTCCTCATCTGCAAAAGTAAGTGGTTCTAATATTTCTTCTATAAAATCTATGAGTCAGCTGGTTCTTCTTTTCTGCCCCGTTCTCCCTGGGGCCCACTGAATACTCAATTTTACCCCATGGTTTACCTCTGACTTTTAAAGATAAATCAGGATATCCTCCTCTGTGTAGGTAAACTCACCTTTCTGTCTTGGCTACAAGGTCAGGCTTCTCTTCCAGGAATGTTTCTTGCAGTGTCACTTTCTCCCCTCCCACCCCTTCCCCGCCAGGCACTCCTCCAAGGTAGTCACTGTAGCCTATCAAGGCTCAGATAATTGCTTATTAGCAAAAATGCCTAGTGACCTTTGTTATAAGTTGAATTGTGCTCCCTTCTTATGTTGAAGTCCTAACACCCAGTAACTCAGAATGTGACTTTATTGGGAAAGTGGGTAGTTTCAGATGTAATTAGTTAAGTTAGGATAAGGTCATACTGGAGTAGAGCAGACTCCTAATCCATTATGACATGTGTCCTTAAAAAAAGAGAAATTTGGAAACAAATATGCATACCAGGAGAATGCCATGTGAAGATTGAAGTTATGCTGCTAAAAGCCAAGAAACTATCAGAGGCCAGGAGAGAGGCTGGGAATAAATACGTCCTCTGTGCCTTCAGAATGAGCATGGTCCTGCTGATGCTTTGATCTTGGACTTCCAGACTCAGAACTGTGAGACAGTAAATTTATGTCATCTAAGCTGCCCAGTTTGTAGTACTTTGTTTTGGCAGCTCTAGCAAACTCATACAACCTGAATGGGAATTCAGTTAAGTCATTGGAATATGTGTTGACTGTGATGTTTCCTAGACAGCTGGCATAATACAATGGCTAGTCCTGCCTCCTGCATTATACTCCACCAAGGTCAATATTACTGCCTTGTTCAAAATGACAGAAATTTTTGTATAACTTAGGATATGTGATAAGTTTGTTAGGAAGAATGCAACCATCCAGGGTTAATACAGTTTATCCTTCTTTAATATTTAGTTATCCTTATGCTTCCCCAACTTAAGCTGGCCTCAGAAACAAATGTGCTGGCAGTTCACTGATTTAAAGCTATGCTCAACTTTAAATAGTATTTGAAATGTAGAAATCCTCATTTAATGAATAAATAAAGGTAAAAGTTTGATCTTAAACTGTTCTTAACAAAATGGATCAATTCACAGTTCTTGCTTTTGACCATACTAGTAGAAATGAAGAGAGGAATTAACTGTGGTCACTTGTGTTGATAAGACCTGTCAGCTAAGTCTATCTCCAAGGACACCCCAAAGCCTAAAGATACTGAGAAAATAGGACAGAAGTTCTGTGTCAGGGAGTGGGAGGTGGGCGTGTGGTTAGAAAAGCCTTGATGAAAGGAACATTTTGTTGTAGCATCCACATGTCAGCTGGATCCTCATTAACACATATTAAAAAGAATCATCTCTAGATATTCCCTAGTCCCTAAATGATGGAATATTTCATTTACATCAGCCTCTGATCTCCGGAAAAATATAGGCATTTTAGATATTTTGGAAATTATTTGGAAATCCTAAAGCTTTGGTTTATATTGCTCAGTGTTGTGTGATACTCCCTGAAACAGACTCTTCACTCTGCTAGTTACATTTTTCTCTCTTTTTAAATACCATTTGGGTCCTATGTTCATCATTGGATGTTGGTCACTGCCTGGATAACTTTTGTCTGAGAGACTAAAGTTAGCATGGCAGCAGATTCAAGTCCCAGACTTGTGTATGGTCTATCTTGTTTTCATTATTCCTCAACTTCGCTTTTCATTTTGAGATAAGTTTTCAGTGAGTTCATATCCTTTACAACTGGGGAACAGGAGATTAGCATTATTTCTTTTTGCTACTAAAGAGGAAAGATATTTGTTTCAAAATAAGTGGACAGTATTTTCATGTCCTTTTGGTAAAACCTTTTGATAAAACCAGTTCTAAAAATGTTTGTCATTAACCCAAGACAGGGCATAGATGATCTACTACTTATTCTACTTTAGAAATACAAAGGACAGACATTTTGTTATTTTCCATACTAAATTTAACTCTAAATTTTCTAGCAGTAAAGGCAAATGAATATATTATGATTATGAGCATCTTTTTTTTTTTTTTGGCAGAAGGAAGCCTATAGTTTCACCAAGAGAGGATTAAGTAACCACCCTTGGTTTATTGGGAAGGTCTTGACTTCCTGGTGATATACACTAGGTTGGCAGAAATCTTGGCAAAAGTTTTACAGAAGGGTCTTTCTAAGTAAAAGAAGACCCTATAGATGCTATTATACAAACCAAGCATAGATTTAATTACCATGTATAACATAAATTGATGGGATAAATTTCCTTGGACAAAAGCAGGGTAGCTCAGGGAACTCAGTTTATGTCAGTACCTGAATCTGTGTTACTTGGGCTGCAGCTCCTTTTGCTTAAATAAATGCTTATAATTATTTAATAATAATAAAAAGGCAGGATAGCCCATTTAGGGTTTGCTTCCATTCCATGGAGCTCTGTTGGCTTGCGAGCTCCTATGGGACATGGACTCTCAACCAAAATTACTTGGAAATTGATAACTTTAAATATCAATTGCAAACATTGAAATCTTTTTAATTACTCTCAGTTTTATCCCTTGGACACAGCTAATTATGGATTGCATTAGTTACCTGTAGCTGTGTAATAAATTGCTACAAAACTTCCTAGCTTAAAACAACAAACTTTTATTATTTCTCAACTTTTGTAGGTCAACAATCTAGGTGCAACTCAGCGTCTGAGTTGGCTGCAATCAAGGTGTTGCTGGGGAAAGATCTGATTCCAAACTCACTCTTGAGCTCACTCATGGCTATCGGCAAGATTCGGTTCTTTGTTGGCTGTTGTCCAGAGACATCAGTTCCTTTCTGCTTGGAGTTCTCCATAGGCAACTTGCAAGATGAAAGCTGGCTTTGACCAGAGTGAGCACTCAACAGAGCAGAAGAGAGAGAAAAAGACAGAAAAGAGTCTTTTTGTGTAACCTAATCTTGGAAGTGACATCCCATCACTTTTGTTATATTTTATTATTAAAGTGAGTCACTCGGTCCAGCTCACATATAAGGGAAGGGGCTACACAAGAGTGTGAATACAGGAGATAGGTATCATTGGGAGCCACTTTAGAGGCTGCTTATCACACACATGGATGTTAGGTTTTGTTAGGTTAACTATAATTGTTTTAATCGAATAATTTGAACTGATGTGTTATCATCACCTTTCTATTAAAAGTTAGTTTATCTCAGAGGGACTATATAGAAAATTCCATATTTATTGAACTATTTTCCTTTACAAATTTGTGCACCCGTGGGGTCCCTCAGCCTGGCCTATGCCCTCTCGCAATCCGGGACCCCTTGGGGATGTAGTAGCGTGTGAAGCAGCAGGCAGCCTGGGAGGAGCCCGAGCCCAGGCCAGGTGCCACGCCAGACTGTTCCTGCTCATTTTGGCCCCACTATGCCTGCTGCCACTGCCGCCACTGCCATTACCACTCAGTAGTTAACACTGCCGTAGAGGTGGAGAGGTTCACGAAGTCACAGCTGCGCTCTCCAGCCATGAGCCTGGCATCTGGCACCCATCAGTCAGCTGAGCAGCACTCCCACTGTGGGAGCCACTGACCACCAGGGGGAAGCTCCTGCGCTGAGCATCTGCCCCCGGTGGTCAGTGCACATCATAGCGACGGTTCGACCAGTCGTTTGGTCGTTCAGTTGCTTAGACTTTTATATATATAGATGTTAAATGATATTTATATAGTACTCTACCACTTTCAGCATAGAAATATAATATTCATAGAAATATAATAACTGTGAAGGAGGAATTAATACAGTAATTTGACAGGTGATAGAGGTGTCCTTTAGAGAGATAAGTGGACTTTTGCAGTAGTGTACAATTCTAACTATTGCTTTCATTATTCTGTTTAATGCATAATTTATGAGGACCCTTTTGCCCAAAAATTTTGTGTAAGTCTAAGGAAAAAGTGCTTGAATTTTTTTTTTTAATTACTATCTTTTGGTCATTTGCTTGTATGGGCAATAAACAACATGTGCATATGCAAAAACTAAAAAATGAG
Source organism: Corynorhinus townsendii (assembly GCA_026230045.1). Taxonomy (NCBI): domain Eukaryota; kingdom Metazoa; phylum Chordata; class Mammalia; order Chiroptera; family Vespertilionidae; genus Corynorhinus; species Corynorhinus townsendii. Next base: position 65,662,239 of record JAPDVU010000004.1, on the reverse strand, counting down.
ATAGAATTGTGTTATTTTCAACTCCTTCAGTCTTTTCTAATGACTCCAGCCCCAGAGTTGAGTTGCAAGAGACTGGAGAATATTTCTGCTGTGAAAGTTTAGGAAATAACCATGCTTGGATCTTGTTTCTAATTGCAGATGACTGAAACATTTTTATGGTCTTTTTCCCCCACTGGCATGACTCTTTGATCCACTCAAAAGGCATCTCCTGTATTCTTTTTCTACTCACTTTTGAAACTTAAGAGGCCCCCCTTTGAAGATGGACAGAAAAAAGGGAAGTAGAAGGGAAGGATGAAAAAATTCAGAGTTGGTAGACTGAAGTAGGAAACATGCTGGTTTCTAGCTATGCACTCAAGATTTAACTGCCCTGGAAAAGCCACCACATCAGTCCTGGTTGGCTGGGTGAGGTGCACCTGCTCTGTCCACTTTATACAGGTCAGACTGATGTATATAGAAATACCACCCTGGTCAGGTCAGTTGTAAAAATTAGGTAAAACAGATTGGAGATGATGGATGGTTTAACAGAGTTGCCTGGCTTTATAGGGATTTTGACCACCATAATGGTGAAATCAGCTGTGCATGGAGAAACTGTCATCTTTATAGTTCACTTGATGAAAAACAGTAGCATAAGCCACAAAAATTGTGAGAAAACATCTGAACTTTATAGTCTCTGAAAAGTCATAGAGAAAAAGCTTTTCATTTTTATTGCTAGTGTTCTCAGTTTAAATTAAGTTTTATGGAAAATAACTTGAATCATTTTGAATGTGGATGACCCCAGTTAACCCTTACCCCCGGACTCTACACCCTGCAATCTTATAAACCTTCCCAAACCACTTTTGTCACTATCTGCACAGAAACACTCAATGGCTTCTTACTACTAAAATTTAAAGGCTGTATTCTTTAAAAAAATATATTGTTTATTCATTTCAGAGAGCAAGGGAGAGGGAATGAAAGATAGAAACATCGATTATGAGAGTGAATCATTTATTGTCTGCCTCCTGCATGCCCCCTTCTGGGGATCGAGCTTATATCCCAGGTTTGTGCCCTGACTTGGAATCAAACCTGTGGCCTCCTGGTTCATAGGTTGATGCTCAACCACTAACTATGCCAGCTGGGCAAGACCATCTTCTTAATATTTATTCAAGGTGTGCACCGTCTGCATCAACTTTCCTATACATTTGTAACACTGCTTAACTAATTTGTAATCCTACCATGTAACACTTAATTTTCAAATCTGACAGCCTACTTGACTTTTCAACTTAGATATAAAGATCTCACATGTTATATGTCAGAAACAAGGACTTGCAATTCCCATTTCCATCACCGCTCCTCCCCTAGGCTTCCCCATCTCAGAACATGGCATCACCATCTACCATCAGGTCAAAAGGCTAGCAATCATCCTGGATTTCCATACTTCCCTCACGACCCCCATCAGAGTCAAGCTGGCACCATGTTCTATCCATGTTACCTGCTAACTATACCCAAACTGGACTATTTTTTATCACACCCACTGCTTTCATCTGGTCTGAGTTGCCATCCTCTCTTACTAAATGACTTTAATAGCCCCTAAATATCTTTCTGTTTCCATGTTTTCCCCCTTAAATCTCTACTTCCACACATAAAAGGAGTGTTTAAAGTGGTATATATCAGCTTATATCACTCCCTTCTACAACCTTCCAGTTGCTCCCCATATCATCTATTGCGTTGGCCTCAAGGCCCTGCGTGACTTGACTCCCCCTTTCTGCTACCATTCTCCCTGCTGTTTACTGTGCTCCATCACACTGGTCTTGTTCTATCCATAACATGCCAGCTTGTTCCCACCCCATGGCCTTTGCTCTTCCTGTTCCTGTCACTTCTGACTTGGGTATTGGTGGCCCAGAGCTTCACATGGCTGGCTCCTTCTGGTCATTTATATATCAACCCAGATGCTGCCTTCCCAGAGAGGTCTTCCTTGACCATCCTATCTAAGCTAGAGCTCTGTCCACTTTCTATTCTATTTTCTTATTTTATATTTTTTGCAGACTTATCACTATCTGAAATTATCATTTTCTGTTGACTTATTTATTTGCCTGCCTCTCACCAGTGGATTAGGAGCTGCCTGTGAGGAGAAGCCTCCTGGCTTCTGCTCCCTCTACTCTGTGGTGTCTCAGCACCTAATGCAGGGCTACACTGCTGTAGGTGCTCCAGGCACTTATAAATGGGATTGAATCTGCATTTCAGCCAAATCAGTCTAGTCATGGGCTCCAGAACATGACATAGTTTATATTCCTTGCACTTTTCTGAGTACCACATGCTTTCCCCCTCTACTTTTGAAAATTATTTACATCTTTCAAAGCCCCATTCAAACACCACCTTTCTCAACCACCCCACACATAGTAATGGCCTCTCCTCTGCAGCCCTGTAACCATCATTGTTGGAGTCATCAAAAATTTTTTATTGTCAATATGTTACCTTGAAGTGTAGATTATCTTTTTTTATGTATGCAAGTCTTACATCCTCAACTGGATTATAAATCCTCTGAAAACTATGTTGTAAGATATTCTTTGCATTTTTTCTATTGTTGTTGCTAGTAAAATATGTTGTGCATATGTAGATGTTGAATAAATATTTACTCATTTTATTCTTATACCAAGGCATAGTTTAAAAATCAATGTATAAATTTGAAATAATTCTTGCTCTTGAGTGATTGCTAATGTGTTTATTTAAAATTATACTATGGTAAGATACTACTACAGCAATTAATTTCCAAATAATTTGTACCAACTGGAAGCTTTAACAATGAGCTGCTGGAGTCTGCTGTTCCTTCAGCTTGTATAAGTAGATGTGACTTTAGAAATCGCTCATAGACACAGTAAGTCTTAAAGAATACACGCAGAACCATTAAACCAATACATCCACAGACAAGAAATTTAAGAGATGCATTTTGTAAAAAAGAAATCCTTACTAGAACTCAAACTTTATTTAATAAGAAAAGCAAGCACCCAGCCTTGTAGAGGATCAGGGTCAAAAGGAATAATGTCATCTTTGACCAATCACAATTTATTCTTATTACTTAAGAATGTGCCAATCTGATATATTCCTCTACTCTCTTCAAACATCACAGCTATAAACTTCTCAAATTTCTACTCTCCCTTTACAATGTTATCTAGACACTCATTCCTTCTTATCGGATTCCCCTCTGTTTCCAAGGTAGCAGTATCCCTGATTTCAAAGATAATCTGCTATCTAACTGTAGATTGTACTTTTCCACTGATTGTCTAGGACTTGATCCATAATTACCTCCACTTTTCTGCTATCTTTAACATCTAATTTAACTGCATCTTTTTTTTTAGCATACAGAAATGCTCATTGTATAGATATTTCTTGGCCCTCATTCTCCTTTTGGCTGCCATCTGATCTTGTCTTCCTTCACATCGGCTTATGGAAAGAATAGTTCACACTCACTTCTCCACCCTCACATTCATACCATATCCTACTAAGATGGCTTACCATCTCCCCATTTAAATGGTATTGTAATAAATAAATAGATAATGTTTTAAAGCAAAGTTTCTAGTACAGTTGATTCTTGTTATCTGTGATAGTCATATTCTATAAAGTTGTTGCAGAATTAGTGAATCATTGCTCTTAGGAGAAATGTGGGGTGAAGTTCCTGTATTTAGGCAAGATTAGCCAATGGCCATATTTTCATCACCTGATCCATATGTAACCTTGCTTTTTTTGTGTGGTTCTGTTTAAAACACTTTATTTTATGCATATTGTTGATTTATTAAAAATCTTAATTTTGAAAATGTCATCTCATCACTTTCATCTTATTGTAGTAATTGAAAGGAAGTCACCAGGTCCACAGGAGAGGGGATTCCACAGGATGTGGATACCAGGGGGGTGAAGATCATTGAAAGTCATTTTATAAGCTCTCTCTTCCCTCATCCACTTTTCCCTTTTGTCCTGCTATAAAGTATTTATTGAGCAACAATTTTTACTAGGTACTATAGAATGTACTCTAGGCAATTTTAATGAAATATTGTTGATTACCAAAATTACCCAAGGAAGCTTTTACAAATAGACTCTTGAATATCACCTCTTGATAGTCTGATGCAGGAAATATAGATAATGTCTGAGAGTGTGTACTTTAAAAGTACCTCTTATAATTCTGATAACATATCAGGTTCAAATTTATTTCTCTAAGATTCTTTCAGGAATTCACAGTCTAATGGAGAAGATAGATGCATAAACCACTAATTACTATTGTTAGGTAAATGTTGTGTTAGAGTCATGCATAGTATAGTTTGAAGTATAGAAGAAGGACATTTAAATGGGGAAGCTAGTGGGTAGAACAGAACCAGAAACTGCTTCTTAGAGGTTGTATTCTTGAGCAAGTCTTGACATGTGAGTAGGATTAGCAAAGACTAGGGATAGAGAAATGGGTCCTAAGTAGGAGGAATAATAGGTAGAAAATTATAAAGACTTGAAAACATGACAGCAAATTTGAAATAGCTTGGTATGAATGGGAAAAGATGCCATTCTCTGGAAGTACTCAGTGGCCTTGGTGTGATTGCAGTGAAAGTGGCCAGTTGGGTTACCAGGGTTGGACTTTTGCTGTGAGGTTGGGTAGCAGGTTAAGGCGGTTGCAGATAGTGTCAAAGAGTGACAAAGTGGATGATTAAAACTATGAATTGAAGCAGGAAGGGAGGTGAGATTTGGGGACAATATAAGGTGGAGATCTGTGAGGTTCCAGTGTGTGTTTGGAGGTGAGTAAAGGAGCATCTACACATTCAGGGAGCATCAGAATAGAAGGTTATAACGATGAAGCCCTTCACGGTATGGTTCCAGGAGGACAAGAAATTTAAATTTAAACTGATCTTGAAGGAATAGACTGGCTATAATTCTGATGGACACAGAGGTAAGGGAAAGAAGTTGACAACAAGTCTATTGTAAGATCATCAGCAAAGGCTGGCTATTTTGACCCAGAACATGTAAAACTTAAAAAAAATTCCTTTTGGTAGGCACCAACTAATAGGTGGAATTTTCATCTTAGTGAAAGGATGATATTCCAGGAAGGCACATGTAACTTGAGGACTTCCTTTATTTTTAGGGTGAGTAAACCCAATAAGATTCTGTAATTTTTAAAAAATTAAGTTTTTTAAAAATTTCTTTATTGATTAAGGTATTACATATGTGTCCTTATTCTCCCATTACCCACCACCTCCCATTCATGACTCCACCCCCCCCTGGTGTCTGTGTCCATTGATTAGGCTTACATGCATGTATACAAGTCCTTTGGTTGATCTCTCCTCCTTTCCCCCACCCTCTCCTACCTTCCCTCTGAGGTTTGATAGTCTGATCGATGTTTCTCTGTCTCTGGATCTATTTTTGTTCATCAGTTTATCTTCATTATATTCCACAAATGAGTGAGATCATGTGGTATTTATCTTTCTCTGCCTGGCTTATTTCACTTAGCATAATGCTCTCCATCTCCATCCATGTTGTTGCAAATGATAAGAACTCCTTCTTTTTTACCACAGTGTAGTATTGTGCAGATGTACCACAGTTTTTTTAATAAGGTATTATATGTGTACATATCTTACCATTGTCCCCCTCCCCCACTCCCATACATGCCCTCACCCCCCAATGTTTTGCATCCGTTGGTTATTCTTATATGCATGCATATAAGTCCTTCGGTTAATCTCTTATTTCCCCCACCTCTCCCTAACCTTCCCGTTGTAATTTGACAGTCTGTTTTATGCTTTATTGCCTCTGTATCTATCTTTTTGTTCATCAGTTTATAATGTGTTTTTTATTATCCACAAATGAGTGAGATCATGTGGTATTTTTCTTTCATTGACTGGCTTATTTCACTTAGCATAATGTTCTCCAATTCCATCCAGGTTGCTACAAATGGTAAGAATTCCTTCTTTTTTTGTGGCAGCATAGTATTCCATTGTGTAGATATACCATAGTTTTCTGATCCAGTCATCTGCTGATGGGCACCTAGGCTGTTTCCAAATCTTAGCTATTGTAGATTGTGCTGCTATGAACATAGGGGTGCATATATCCTTTCTGATTGGTGTTTCTAGTTTCTTAGGATATATTCCTAAGACTGGGATTACTGGGTCAAATGGGATTTCCATTTTCAGTTTTTTGAGGAAACTCCATTTTGTTCTCCACAGTGGCTGCACCAGTCTGCATTCCCACCAGCAGTGCACAAGGGTTCCTTTTTCTCTACATCCTCGCCAGCACTTGTCGTTTGTTGATTTGTTGATAGTCATTCTGACAGGTGTGAGATGTTACTGCATTGTCTTTTTGATTTGCATCTCTCTGATAATTAGTGACTTTGAGCATGTTTTCATGTGTTTCTTGGCCTTCCTTCTGTCTTCTTTTGAAAAGATTCTATTTAGGTCCATAGCCCATTTTTTTATTGGATCATTTATCTCCCTTTTATTAAGTTGTATAAGCTGCCTATAGATGTTAGAGATTAAACCTTTATCAGTGATAACATTTGCAAATATGTTCTCCCATACAGTGGGCTTTCTTGTTGTTTTATTGATGGTTTCTTTTGCTGTGAAAAAGCTTTTTATTTTGATGTAGTCCCATTTGTTTATTTTCTTTTTAGCTTCCATTGCCCTAGGGGTAGTATCAGTGAAGAAGTTCTTTCGGCACATGTCTGAGATTTTGCTGCCTGTGGATTCCTCTAGTATTTTTATGGTTTCCCATCTTATGTTTAAGTCCTGTATCTATTTTGAGTTCATTTTTGTGTATGGTGTAAGTTGGTGATCTAGTTTCATTTTTTTGCATGTATCTGTCCAATTTTCCCAACACCATTTATTGAAGAGACTGTCTTGACTTCATTGTATGTTCATGCCTCCTTTGTCAAATATTAATTGAGCATAGTGGTTTGGGTTGATATCTATATTCTCTATTCTATTCCATTGATCTATATGTCTGTTCTTGTGCCAGTACCAGGCAGTTTTGAGAACAGTGGCTTTGTAATTCAGCTTGAAATCTGGTATTGAGATCCCTCCTACTTTATTTTTCTTTCTCAGGATTGCTGTGGCTATTTGGGGTCTTTTTTTTTATTCCAGATGAATTTTTGAAGAGTTCTTTATAAGTCTGTGAAATATGCCATTGGTGTTTTAATGGGGAGTGCATTGAATCTATACATTGCTTTGGGTAGTACGGACATTTTAATGATGTTGATTCTACCAATCCATGAACATGGTATGTTCTTCCATCTGTTTACGTCTTCCTCTATCTCTTTTTTCAGTGTCCTGTAGTTTTCTGTGTATAGGTCTTTTACCTCCTTAGTTAAGTTTATTCCTAGGTATCTTAATTTTTTTGGTGCGATGGTAAAGATGGTAAATGGAATTGCTTTTTTAGTCTCTCTTTCTGTAAGTTCATTATTGGTGTATAGAAATGCCATAGATTTCTTGGCATTAATTTTGTATCCTGCTACATTGCTGAATTCATTTATTAAGTCTGTTAGTTTTTTGATGGAGTCTTTCGGGTTTTTTATGTACAATATCATGTCATCTGCAAATAAGGACAGCTTTACTTCTTCTTTTCCAATTTGGATGCCTTTTATTTCTTCTTCTTGTCAAATTGCAATGGCTAATACTTCCAGTACTATGTTGAACAGGAGTGGTGAGAGTGGGCATCCCTGTCTTATTCCTGTTCTTATGTACCACAGTTTTTTAATCCAGTCATCTGCTGATGGGCACTTAGGCTGTTTCCAAATCTTAGCTATGGTGAATTGTGCTGCGATGAACATAGGGGTGCATATATCCTTTCTGATTTGTGTTTCTAATTTCTTGGGATATATTCCTAGAAGTGGGACCACTGAGTCAAATGGGAGTTCCATTTTTAGTTTTTTGAGGAAACTCCATACTGTTCTCCACAGTGGCTGCACCAGTCTGCATTCCCACCAGCAGTGCACGAGAGTTCCTTTTTCTCCGCATCCTCACCAGCACTTGTCATTTGTTGATTTGTTGATAATAGCCATTCTGACAGGTGTGAGATGGTACTGCATTGTTGTTTTGATTTGCATCTCTCTGATGATTAGTGACTTTGAGCAGGTTTTCATATGTCTCTTGGCCTTCCTTCTGTCTTCTTTTGAAAAGTGTCTATTTAGATCAGTTGCCCATGTTTTGATTGGGTTGTTTATCTTCTTTTGGTTAAGCTGCATGAGTTCCCTGTAAATGCTGGAGATTAAACCCTTATCATTGATATTATTGGTGAATATGTTCTCCCATGCAGTGGGCTTTCTTGTTGTTTTATTGATGGTCTCCTTTGCTGTGCAAAAGCTTTTTATTTGGTGTAGTCCCATTTGTTTATTTTCTCTTTAGTTTCCATTGCCCTAGGAGCAGTATCAGCGAAGAAATTGCTTCGGCATATGTCTGAGATTTTTCTGCCTGTGGATTCCTCTAGTATTTTTATGGTTTCTTGTCGTATGTTTAAGTCCTTAATCCATTTTGAGTTTATTTTTGTGTATGGTGTAAGTTGGTTATCTAGTTTCATTTTTTTGCATGTATCTGTTCAATTTTCCCAACACCATTTATTGAAGAGACTGTCTTGACTCCATTGTATGTTTATGCCTCCTTTGTCATATATTAATTGAGTATAGTGATTTGGGTGGATTTCTGGGTTCTCTATTCTATTCCATTGATCTATATGTCTGTTCTTGTGCCAGTACCAGGCAGTTCTGAGAACAGTGGCTTTGTAATACAGCTTGAAATCTGGTATTGAGATCCCTCCTACTTTATTCTTCTTTCTCAGGATTGCTGTGGCTATTTGGGGTCTTTTTTTTTATTCCAGATGAATTTTTGAAGAATTCTTTCTAGGTCTGTGAAATATGCCATTGTTATTTTAATGGGGAGTGAATTGAATTTATAGATTGCTTTGGGTAGTATGGACATTTTAATGATGTTGATTCTACCAATCCATGAGCATGGTATGTTCTTCCATCTGTTTACGTCTTCCTCTATCTCTTTTTTCAGTGTCCTGTAGTTTTCCGCGTATAGGTCTTTTACCTCCTTGGTTAAGTTTATTCCTAGGTATCTTAATTTTTTTGGTACGATGGTAAATGGAATTGCTTTTTTAGTCTCTCTTTGTGTAAGTTCATTATTGGTGTATAGAAATGCCATAGATTTCTTGGCATTAATTTTGTATACTGCTACATTACTGAATTCATTTATTAAGTCTAATAATTTTTTTATGGAGTCTTTAAGGTTTTCTATGTACAGTATCATGTCATCTGCGAATAAGGACAGTTTTACTTCTTTTCCAATTTGGATGCCTTTTATTTCTTCTTCTTGTCTGATCGCAATGGCTAGTATTCCAGTACTATATTAAACAGGAGTGGTGAGAGTGAGCATCCCTGTCTTGTTCCTGTTCTTAGGAGAAATGGTTTTAGTTTTTGCCCATTGAGTATGATGTTAGCTGTGGGTTTGTCATATATAGCTTTTATTATGTTGAGGTATAACCCTTCTATTCCCACCTTGTTGAGAGTTTTTATCAAGAAAGGGTGTTGGATTTTGTCAAGTGCTTTTTCTGCATAATTGATATTACTATGTGATTTTTATCTCTCAATTTGTTTGCATGATGTATCACGTTTATTGATTTGTGGATATTGTACCATCCTTGCATCCCTGAGATAAATCCTACTTGTTCATGGTGTATGATCTTTCTGATGTAGTGTTGATTTCAATTTGCTAGAATTTTGTTGAGGATTTTGGCATCTATGTTCATGAGGGATATTGGTCTGTAATTCTCTTTCATTGTGTTGTCTTTATCTGGTTTTGGTATTAGGGTGATGATGGCTTCATAGAATGAGCTTGGAAGTGTTCTTTCCTCTTGTATTGTTTGGAATAATCTGAGGAGGATAGGTTTTAGTTCTTCCTTGAATGTTTGGTAAAACTCCCCTGTGAAGCCATCTGGCCCCAGGCTTTTGTTTGCCAGAAGATTTTTTGATGACTGCTTCAATTTCTTCCTTAGTTATTGGCCTACTGAGATGTTTAGATTCTTCCTGATTGAGTTTTGGAAGGTTATATTTTTCTCGGAATATGTCCATTTCCTCCAGGTTGTCCAGTTTGTTGGAATAGAGTTGTTCACAATTTTTTAACAATCCTTTGTATTTCTGTGGGGTCTGTTGTTATTTCTCCTCTTTCATTTCTGATTTTGTTTATTTGGGTCCTCTCTCTTTGCTTCTTGTGAGCCTGGCTAGAGGTTCATCAATCTTGTTTATCCTTTCAAAGAACCAGCTCTTGGTTTTGTTGATCTTTTGTATTTTTTTTTGGTCTCAATGTCATTTATCTCCACTCTGATCTTTATTATTTCCTTCCTTCTGCTTACACTGGGCTTTTCTTATTGCTCTCTTTGTAACTCTTTGAGTTGTAGGGTTAGGTAATTTATTACCATTGTTTCTTGTTTTTTTTTCCAGTAAGCTTGTAGAGCTATGAACTTCCCTCTCAAGACTGCTTTCGCTGTGTTCCATAGATTTTGCATTGTTGGGTTTTCATTGTTATTTGTTGCCATGATGTTTTTTATTTCTTCCTTGATCTCTCAGGTAACCCAGTCATTGTTTAATAGCATGCTGTTTAGTCTCCATGTGTTTAATTTTTTTGGATTGTTTTTATTATAGTTGATTTCCAGTTTTATGCCATTGTGATCTGAGAAGATGTTTGATATGATTTCTATGTTCTTGAATTTGAAGAGACTTTGCCTATGACCCAACACATGGTCTATCTTTGAAAATGACCCATGTGCACTTGAGAAGAATTTATATTCTGTTGCTTTGGGGTGAAATGTTCTGAAGATGTCAATTCCATCTGGTCTAGTGAGTCATTTAGGATTGATGTTTCTTTGCTGATTTTTTGTTTAGAGGATTTGTCCAATAGTGATAGTGGGGTATTAAAGTCTCCTACTATGATTGTATTACTTTCAACCTCTCCTTTGATATCCTCCAGGAGATTTTTTTATGTATTTGTGTGCTCCTGTATTGAGTGCGTATATGTTTACCAGAGTTATTTCTTCTTTTTGATTGCTCCCTTTTGTTTTATGAAGTGGACTTCCTTATCTTTTGTTATGTCCTTCACTTTGAGATTTAATTTGTTAGATATAAATATTGCTACCCGAGCTTTTTTTTTCATTTCCATTTGCCTGAAAAACCTTTTTCCATCCCTTCACCCTCAGTCTGTGTGTGTCTTTTTTTCTGAGGTGTGATTCTTGTAGACAGCAGATATATGGGTCATGTTTTCTTATCCAATCCGTTACCCTATGTCTTTTGATTGGAGCATTTAATCCATTTACATTTAAAGTTATTATTGATAGGTACTTATTTGTCGTCCTTTTTATTCTTTACCCCTGTGTTTCTTCTTAACTTCCTATTTCTTTGTTTTTTCACAGCAGACACTTTAGCATTTCTTGCATTGCTGGTTTGGTGGTAATAAATTCCCTTAGTCCTTTTTTGTCTGTGAAGCTCCTGATTTCACCTTCAATTTTGATTGATAGCTTTGCTGGGTATAGTATTCTTGAATTCAGACCCTTCCTTTGCATATTTCATCCCATTCCCTTCTGGCCTGATGAGTTTTGTTGAGAAATCAGTTGCTAGTCTGATGGGGGCCCCTTTGTATGTAACTTTCTGTCTCTCTCTGGCCGCTTTTAAGATCCTTACTTTTTCATTTGTGTTTGCCAATTTAATTATAATATGCCTTGGCATCGCTCTTTTGGGGTTCATTTTGCTTGGGACTCTGTGAGCTTCTTGGATTTGTGTGGGGTTTTTCTTCCCTATATCAGGGAAGTTTTCTGTCATTATTTCTTCAAACAGGTTTTCTATTCCTCGCTTAGTTTCCTCTACTTCTGGAACCCCTATTATGAGGATGTTATTTTGTTTCGTGTTGTCTCAAAGCTCCCTTAGGCTCTCTTCCTGCTTTTTAATATTTTTTTCTAGAAGCTGCTCTACTTGGATATTTTTTTTTACCTTGTCTTCTAGCTCACTGATGCAGTCCTCTGCTTCTTCTAGTCTACTCTTGATGCTTTCTATTGAGTTCTTTACAGCAGTGATGTCATTTTTCATTTCTTCTTGGTTCTTCTTCATTTCCTCTTGGTTCTTATTCATATTGTTGAATTTTCTTCTATTCTTTTCAGCCACCTTATGACCATTTCTCTGAATTCTTTCTCTGGCAGGTTGCTTTCCTTCATTTCATTTACTTCCTTTTCTGGTGATGCCTGCTTTTCTTTCATATGCCGACTGTTTCTTTGTCTCCCCATGGTCTCTCTTGTCTGGGTGTCTGGTTATGTAGTTCTCTCTCTCCTGTGTTGATTTAAAGGCACAAAATAACAACACAACCAGGTACAACACACAAGGCATTGAACATAAACGTATTCACAATATTAATAACTCCAAATAAAGGTGACCACCAGAGAAAGGCAAATTAGGGGATAGGAGAGAAAGAAGAAGAGGAAAAAATAAAAAGAAAAAGAAAGGAGTGCCAAAATGAAATTGGGAAAAGGAAAAAAAAAGTAAGAGAAAAAAGAAAGAGAATAAGAAAGAAAAGGGGAACAAACTATATATATGGGGAGAAAACTCCAATAGAACAGACACTAATCCCAGCAAATGCTAGCAACAAGTACCTGGAGATGAATACAAACTACAAACAACAACTAATATCAAGTGAGGTGAGGGAAACCAGAAGCAAAAAACAAAAACAAAAACAAAGCAAACAAAAACAAAACAAAACAAAAAAAGAATAAGCAAAACAACCTCACAAACAAGCATAAAAAATCAATATAATCAACATTCATGCAAACATAACCAAAGGACAGAGAGAAAAACAATTTTTTGTATAGTGAAGACAGAGAAGAGAGAGGTGTGTATGAACTTGGAGCAGGGGATTGGAAATTAGATACATAAGTAGAGTGAAATTTTAATAAGGTGTAAAAAGAAAGAATAGGGAGAATCTAAAACAGGAGAAGGGTAAGAGAAACAGGACAACAAAAGGGGGAAAGTTAGGAAGAGAGTGATGGCATAAAGGCAGAGTTGAGATAGAGTAGAATGATGCTGAAGGAAAGATGAAAATAGAATGTAGAACACTAATCTCAAAGTCAAATAAAGAGAAAACAAAATGACACTTTTTTTAAAAAAAAAAGTAAAATAGTAGTAGTAATAATACTAATTGAAAATAAAAATGTAATAATTAAAAAGGTAAAATCAAATGAGGAAAAAAAGAAAAAAATTAGTTTCTTAAGTAAAAGATGAAAAAAAAATGTGCAGTAGTGAAGGTCATTCACTTCCTCTGTTGTTCTGTTTGGCATGCCTGTTTCCCAGTCAGGACAGTATTGCAGTTCCCTGCATTCCACTGCTCCTCAGTGGTGTAAGCCAGTCCTGATTTTTAAGCAAGCAGTGTGTCTTACTCTCTTGTATTCCTTTATTTGTGATTACACAAGAGTCAATTTGTGATTCAACCCCTGGGTGTCAGTGTTTCTGGATTGACCTCCGGGTCTATAGGTCCTCTCTAGCCTGTGCTTAGATCCTGCTTTCCCTGTGGCACTCAATACTGATTTGTGGGAGTGGGTTGCCTCAGAGCTGGTTCTCTGATGGTCACGCCCCACTCCGATCCCCAGGTTCCAGAAAAACAACTTTCCCCTGCAGTCTCCTAGGGTGTCCCCAACTGGGTGATCCCATCCCCTGGGCTCAGCAATCAGAAGCAAGGATTTAAAGAGGAGAAAGTGCAAGTGTGTGAACTTGGGGCTGCGCACAAGTCTGCGCTGCCCTTCTTACCCCCCTCCCCCATGTCCAAGCAGCTGGCACACTTTAAAAATTTTTAGGCTGTCCTTCTGCATCAGATCAAAATAAGTTGCTTTTTAGAGTTCCCCTCTGTTAACAGCTCTGAGGACCCCCTTCCACATTCACAGATCACACCAGCCCCAACAGCCATGGATTTTTCTAGGCGCAGACTTTCCCTGGTCCTCCAGCTCACACAGTACACAACGTTTCTCTGTCCTGCAGGGACCAGAGACCTCCCCTTATCCCAGGCGAAATCTGTTCTTTCTGTGGTGGAGTGTAGAGCTCCTCTGAATCCGCGTGTTTGCGCCAATTGGGGACCAGTGCTCTGGGGTTCGCAGCTGTTTGGTGGGTGCCACAGTTGTAGATTTTCAGCTTTCTGATAACATCCACTTTCCCCTTCAATATGGTGCAGTCTCCGCGTCTGAGCCAGTGGCTCTGGGAGGGAACCCAGCAACAGTGGGGGCTGCCTGGTCAGGGGAGCCCCGTCCAGCAGTCTCCCACCTTCTCCTGGCGTATAGCTGTCTCTTAACTCACCAACAGACACTCCCATGTAACCCTCTGCTCTTCTTTCTGTCTGCTCTGGGACAAGGCTTGGGGCACGTCTGTTTATTCCACCACCATTTTTTTTTCCTAAAAAATTAAGTTTTATAATATACACTGAATTGATAACTTCAAATTATGATTGAAAAAAATCATAAATGAAAGCCTTTTGCTTTCTGTTGATAATCAAAAGGGTGTTTCTCTCTCCTGAGAGGAAAATATTAAATTACTGGTGGGTAGAAGCCTGCCATTTGAATATGACTTGACCGCAGTTGCCATGCACCTCTGGGGAGAGGCTTGTGAAGACTTGGGCCACCCTTACCTCCCAAGGGGGCCATCTCTAGTGCTGGAGAGGAATCCATGTGCCAGCCTCTGAAAGCATTCTCTCTGAAATGTATTGAAAACATCTCTAATGGTTTCAAACCACACATGCTCAACTTCATTTGGAAGGAGCCAGAATTCCCCAATTAATCAGAATTAGAAGCCACATTATAAAATATATGAAACAGTTCAGTGAAGAATTGATGACAAGTTCTACTCCAAATGAGTGGAGATGTAATTAATAATTTTATCATTTACAGTCTCTTCAGAGGTTTCGTTCTCACACAAAGCTGCTGGTTGTCCCGATTTCATGTTATTTAACATCTTCTGAATCAATGGTGCTGTACTATGTGGTGATTATACAATGTCTAAACCTAAAAAAAAAAAAAAAAAAAAGAGGTGGAGTTCTCAACTATCACAAAAACATGGTTCCGATTATTGTCAGTCTCGCCTTATGGGTAGAGTTGCATGTGTTTTCAGTCCAGAGATCATTTTCTTCATTTTCCATTTTTAAGACTGTGATTTCTGGTGCAAATAGTAAAGCAGAATTGAATGAAATTTGTGATGCTTCAGGACTTCAACATTTTCCAAATGATTCATGAATCGATAGCTGGTAGATCCAGCCATGCGGGGCATTTGTTTGTTGCCTCTGATGGTTTGAATCCCTCCTCTTATAAACAGACTCCTTTTGCCTAATGAAGGACATGAAGTAAAACCTCATGATGATGCTCCAGAAGCTGGCACGCTCTTGGCAGTTAAGCTCTGCTCTCAAGATTTATGGGCTTTATAGTTTCTTCCTTTCGTGTCTTTCCATTCCGCTTTTCTTCTTTCTCTCCTTTTTCTTTTGCTCTCCCACTTACTGTGTAATTGCGGGCAAGTTACTTAACCTCTCTGTGTTTCAGTATTAAAAAATATTTATAAATAAGAGTTGCTGTGAGCGAACCATGGGGGGGATAATGTAAGGCACATGGTCCAGTGGCTAATCACAGTAAAGCTCAACTAATGGCCGCCCCTTAACTGAATGAGTCTTTGGGGTGGGAGACTCGCAATCTAAGCACAGTGATACTTGAGAAGTTACAATGGTCACTCATGGTAATAAGCATGAAAGACTCAATTTGGAACATGACATACTAGTTCATAAATCTTTAAAAAATTCTAGATAAACAGAATTAGTGCATATTTGTCACAATTGTCCTGTGATGTACTCTTCTCTCTACCAAATCTGTGTATTGTTAAACTCTCTTAGCCTTTCTCTGTGTTTAATATATGTCTTTAATTATATGTTTTCTCTTCTGGTTAGAATATGTTATGTTTTATATCTTAGAGATTATTCTGAATGTGTCTAATAATGGTCATTGGATTATGGGTTCCCTTCACACAGCTGTTGGAGACTAACCTGGGCTAAGACGATGAGAGCAGATTTACTCAGTAACCACCAGTTCTTATGCTGCAGTGGCACCCTCCCAGGACTCAGCAAGGGTGTAGAGGTCATCGTTGACCTTTTCTCAGAAGTGGGCAGTCCTGACAGAGCTGAGAACCTTGAGAACATTTTGATCTGGTTTTGGATGTTAAGGTTAAAAACATTCAAATAGCACAAGAACACAGGACCTCCATGGCTCTATGGATTATTAACATCAAGAAGGTGTACTCAGTTCACTGTGCTTCAAGAAATTTAAGTAGCTTCCAAAGCCAAATTCATGCTGTTAACAAATTTAATTAATTAAAGACAGTTGAGAATTTAAAAGAGAAGGCAAAGAGGAAAATTACCCAAGAATACCCCCTCCTCCCCAAAAACCCCCACACCCATCTGAATCTCATCTTAAATTAAGCAGAATGAATAGATTGTGTTAGAAGTAGTCTCTGTGGACATGGCTAAGTTAGAACTGGCATGTGAATCTTCTTTATTAGTAAATATGAAGTGTTGCTTAATCATGGAATGCTCTGAAAGCCAGCGGCAGAGCAGTTGCCTGATTGGCAAATGTTCTGGATGATCGAGATGGTTTCAGTAAACAAAAATGTCAACCCCTCCCCTGGAGGGTGTCTGTGATGCAGTTGTGTGGGAAACAGCAGGCAGGGGGTCGGGAGAGAGCCAGACAGATGTCAGAGTCTGAATTAAGCCAGTGATTTGGGAGCCAGGAGACGAAGACCAGTGAATCAGTAGTTGAATGTGGTCAAGAACAAATGGAGGTCAGGAAGCCAGGACATCAGACAGCATTGGGAGGTCTGAGGGGTGAAGTGTGGAAGCACCAAAGGTTCAGAAGTTCAGATCCCTTGCAGATCCAGAATAGCACGAGCAAGTAGAACACATGTAAGAATCAAACCAACAGATGTACAGCCATTTAGGGTCTTTTGTATTCCTTTATCTGGCAAGGTTGGGCTTGCAGTATTTTACCAAGTAATCCCAGGGGACTAGAATGATATGGTCTGTTAGATAGTCCTACACCTTTACTGACCAGCTATGTGTCCAAATCAAGTACTATCCCTAAGCTTTAATTTCTCTCTCTCTTTTTTTTTACACTGGAAAGTGCTGACTTTTATTTTGTGTTGAATACATCTCAACGAAAGGAATTAACATTTTAAAAAGAAAACAGACTTTGTATTCTCTAGGGAGTCACTTGGTAAGGTCTGCTCACCCCTGAGACAAGGTGGCTGTCATTCTTCAGCATCTCTCTGCCTGGTCCTCTGAGCAGAGTCTCTATGCCGCTCCTCCTGGTGAACTCTGCAGTCACATCTTTGAATGTGCTGAGGCCTGAGGAAGGTTCCTTTTCTGTGGCTCTTGGGAGAGTGTAGAGAACGGGCATTCAGCTGGGAGAGAAGAGCACTGTTTTCCTCCTGACTCCGCCACAAACAAACTGGATTTCCCTGGATAGGACACTGAACCTTTCAGGCCCAATGTCTTAAAGCCTTCCAAAGAGTCAGAAATTGATGATCTTAGAAAACCTTTCACCCATCATTATTCTGGGATCCTCTGCAGTTAGGGTAATGTCAGTAGTGTCACATGTGATGAGCACGCGTGACAGCAGGGAAGCACCCCAGTGTGTGCCCTTTCCCATCCGAGGAGACCTGGAGGTTCCCTACCAGCTTCCCTGAAGTCCAGAGAGCCCCTACAGCTGTCATTTCTTCACCTGTTAATGGGGGGGGGTACCATTGTCCATATTCCATATATCTTCTGCAAGTGTGTTCATTTTGTGATAATTCACATGTATGTTCACTTGTGTACTTTTCAGATTATATGGTATGTATCAATAAAATGCAGAGCAGCACTTATAGATTCTTTGTTTTTTTAATCTTTATTGTTGATTATTATAGATATTCCTGTTTTCTCCCTCATACCCGCTTTTCACCTGGGTCCTGCCCCACCCTAGGCCTTCACCACCCTATTGTCTGTGCCCATAGATAATGCATATATGATCTTTGGTTAATCTCTTTCCGCCCTCCCCTCCCCAATTCCCTCTGAGAATTGTCAGTCTATTCCATTTCCATACCTCTATTCTATTTTATTCACTAGTTTATTCTGTTCATTAGATTTCTTATTCATTTATTTTGATTTTTAGATTAAATTGTTGATAGATATGTACTTGTTGCCATTTTGTTGTTCATATTTTTATCTTCATCTCTTTCTCCTCCTCCTCCTTCTTCCTCCTCCTCCTCCTCCTCCTCCTCCTTCTCTTCTTCTTCAAGAATACCCTTCAACATTTCATATAATACATGTTTGGTGGTGGTGAACTCCTTTAGCTTTTTCTTGTCTGTGAAGCTCTTTATCTGACTTTCAATTCTAAATGATAGCTTTGCTGGGTAGAGTAATCTTGGTTGTAGGTCCTTGCTATTCATTACTTTGACTATTTCTTGCCACTCCCTTCTGGCCTGCATAGTTTCTTTTGAGAAATCAACTGACAGTCATATGGCATTCCCTTGTAGGTAACTATTTTTCTCTTGCCGCTTTTAAGATTCTCTCTTTGTCTTTAGCCCTTGAGATTTTAATTATGATGTGTCTTGGTGTGGTCCTCTTTGGGTTCCTCTTGTTTGGGACTCTCTGTGCTTCCTGGACTTGTAAGTCTCTCTCTTTCACCAGGTAAGGGAAGTTTTCTGTCATTATTTCTTCATATAGGTTTTTAATATCTTGTTCTCCCTCTTCTTCTGGAACCCCCATAATGTGGATGTTGGTATGCTTGAAGTTGTCTCAGAGATTCCTTACACTATCTTCATATTTTTGGATTCTTTTTTCTTTTTGCTCTTCTGGTTGGATGTTTTTTGCTTCCTCATATTTCAAATCATTGATTTGAGTCTTGGGATCTCTAGTCTACTGTTGAATCCCTGTATATTATTGTTTTGTTTTTTTTCCAGTCAGTGTATGCTTAATTTCTGACTAGTCCTTTTCCTTTTTTTTTTTTTTTTTTTTTTTGGCATTCTCACTAAGATCCTTGCAAGTCTTACTAAGTCCCTTGGAGGTTTCTAGAAGATTCTTGAGTAACCATAAAGCCATGGTTTTAAACTATATTCAGTGGTTTTCTTTCTTCCATTTCTTTCATTTGTGACATGTTTCTTTGTCTCCATATTTTGGCTGCTTCCATGTGTTTGTTTCTATGTATTGGGTAGAGCTGCTAAGTCTCCTTGAGTTGATACAGTGGCCTTGTGTAGTAGGTGTTCTATAGGACCCAGTGGCTCAGCCTTCCTAATCACCTGAGGAGGACACTCTAGGTGCACCCCTTTGTGGGCTGTGTGCACAGTATTGTTGTAATTGAGCCTTGATTACTATTGGTGTCACTGGGAGGAATTGACCTCCAGGCCAATTGTCTGTGGGGACCAGTTGTGACTACAGTGAGAAAGATGCTGTGAGGAGACACCTTTTGGAGCAGGACTTGTTTTAGTGGGGCTTTGGTGCTTACTGATTCTGCCCCTTGAGTGTGTTGCTTATGGATGTGTGGAGTTGTAATCTGGTATGGTCTCGCACTGACCACTGGGTACACTGGCCTTTGGGTCTTTAGGGAAGAGTAAAGTCAGCCACTGCCTGGGTCCACCCAGCTGGAGCTACAAAGAGATCTTCAGATTCCTCCTCTTTGTATATGGTTTGGAAGTGTTCAGATGAGGTCCACCTGTGAAACAAGGCAGGCTGGTGCTGGTGCTGAGTTTTGATGCCTTTTATTGATAGGTTTGGGGCTCCCTGACCCAGCTGCAACTTGTTTGACAGATTTTAGCCTGAGTAAGGACAGGCCATTCATATGCAAAAGCCACTGCACACATGTCGGGTGGGGTTGTAAATTGGGTGGGACTGGCTCTCAGGGAATCACCAGGGTGGAGCAAACAGAAATGGCTGCCAGTCAGCCCTGCAACTGAGGAGGTCCCAGCATAGGGACAATGATCCCTACAAGCACCTCCATCTGGGAGAAAGCTACCTCAAGTTTCTGCCCTGATGCTAGACAATGCATTTTCTCCTTGTATGTGTGTGTGTCCCTGAGATCCTCACCCTGGTGCTGGAGCTCAGAGGAAGTGGGAGCTTGTTAGTTCAGTTTGTGTGGTAGCCTTTTAAGAGAGAGCAGCTGGGTCTCTGCTGCCTCTGTGTCTCTCAGCCCCAATCTGCACTGGTTTTTACAGCTATGGTTCTTACTTCTTTTCCCAGCTCTGGGACCCTGGGCTGGGGGTCTGGTGTAGGGCTGGGGCCCCTTGCTCCTCCAGGTGGCCTCCACAGAGATCTCCCTCTCTATTAAAAAAGCGGTACACCTGAGTGTCGGACCAGCCTGTTCTGTGCCTCTGCATCTCCTACCAGTCTCAGTGTGCTTTCTTCTTTATTTCTCTAGTTGTAGGACTTTCATTCAGCCAGGTTTCTGGCCGTTCTGGATGATGGCTGTTCTGTATTTTAGTTCTAATTTTGATGTGGGAGACAGCAAGTGCTGGCATTTGCCTAAGCTGCCATCTTGGTCTAAATTCTTTAAAAAAGAAAAATAAAGTTACACAGTCTTATTTGAACAATTCATTAAATTTGTTATCCAACCTTATTGAGCATATGGTTTTATTTTTTACTTTTTATTTATTTATTTGTTACTTTTATTGAATTTATTGGAGTGACATTGGTTAACAAAATTATATAGTTTTCAGTTGCACAATTTCATCAGTCATTTGTTTTTTTAAACACAGGAAAGTTATGCTTTCTTTGTGAAGATGATTGGATTACAGTTGGGCCTAGACAAACTCAAACAGTAAAAAATTCAAGCATGTAAGCTGCTATAATGTATCAAATACCCAGATAGGCAACCATATACATATAGATAATTGTTCAATTTAAATTCTTCTGCTTGGAATTGTATAATATCATCTCCCAATTAAGGGAAATTGTGGAGTGTTAAGAGGTGTTAAGGTACAAAAAACTTCCATGGCCAACTGAGTTTGGAAATGATAAGAATTTATGTTTAAAGTTCCTGGACCTCTCAGAGTTTTTAACTGCTAATGTGATTTGGGATTCTTTAGAGATAAATAGAATTTTACCTGTGTTTTTGACATGGAACCATATCCTCATGAATCAGGTTGGGACATACTGATGTAGTTTTTGTCCCACAGTTTTGGTTGAAATAGGAGATTAGGTTGGTTAATTGATATTGATATTCCTACAAAGAAATTATAATTTCCTTACTTCTTAGGCCACTGTTACAACTTTATTTGGAATCTGGGAATATACTTTTATGGCTTGATCCAATAGACTTCAAATTCTTCAAGGATAGGAACTAGTGATTGTGCTCCTGGCTTCTGCACTTTGCTTAAATAATTATTTTTTAAAAAGGCCTCATAAGTACTTGAAAGAAGTGTGGGGATTTTTAATGAAATTATAAGTGAGGTAGGCATTTTGATGAAGTTTTAATTATTGTAGTAGGCTAAGGACTATGAAGTTTGGGAAGATAATTTATAAATAGTTATTCAGAGTTCTTTTGACCCTAGATTTTACAAGGTACTGGCAATGTTTGGTGAGAATGTAGGTTTCATTCTCAAAGAAGTCTTTTTCTAGCCCCACCTTTCATTCACTGAATATGCTGAAGATATTCATAAGTGATAAGCTTCGTACATTTTCTCCTTGCCCTTTGCCTAACCTTTTCTAGTCTGCCACCAGAATTCTTTCTAAAACACTAGTTTATAGTAGGGTTGGCAAACATTTTCTATAAGGGGCCAGATAGTAAATATTTTAGATTTTATGGGTCATACAATCTTGGTGTTCCATTGTAGATCAAAAGCAGCCACAATCTACACTAATAAAAGAGAAAGATACAAATTGACTGTACCTTCGCGATACCCACCAGCCAATCAGGAGCAAGTATGCAAATTAACCCAACAAAGATGACGGATTAATTTGCATACACAGGTGCCAAGTGGCTGGCGGCGGGGCAGGACGCTTGCATTCCGCACCACCACAGCAGCTCCAGGCCTCTGTGCAGTGTTGGAAGGTGGAAAGGTGGCTCCTGCCGGAGCAAAGGCAGTGCCAGCAGCCAGGGAAAGGAAGGCCCATTCTTGCATGAATCTTCATGCATTGGGCCTCTAGTTAATATGTAAAGAATGGGTGTGACTGTTCTCAAAACTTCCTGGTACTGGCACAAAAACATACATATAGACCAATGGAACAGAACAGAGAACCCAGAGTTTAATCCAAGCCATTATGTCAATCAATATTTGACAAAGAAGGCAAGGGGATGCAATGGAGTCAAGACAGTCTCTTCAATAAATTGTGTTGGGACTATTGGACAGATACATGCAAAAAAATGAAACTAGACCATCAACTTACACCATAAACAAAAATAAACTCAAAGTGGATAAAGGACTTAAACGTAAGAGGGGAAACCATAAAAATCCTAGAAGAAGTCATAGGTAGCAAAATAGCAGACACTTGTCACAGCAGTATCTTTACCAATACAGCTCCTAGGGCAATGGAAACTAAGGAGAAAATAAACAAATGGGACTACATCAAAATAAAAAGCTTCTGCACAGTGAAAGAAACCATCAACAAAACAACAAGAAAGCCCACTGCATGGGATAACATATTCGCCAATAATATCAACGATAAGGGTTCAATCTCCAAAATTTATAGGGAACTCATACAACTTAACAAAAGGAAGATAAACAATCCAATAAAAAAAAATGGGCAAAGGACCTAAATAGATACTTCTCCAAAGTGGACATATAGAAGGCTGAGAGACATATGAAAACATGCTCAAAGTCACTAATCATCCAAGAGATGAAAATCACAACAACAATGAGGTACCATCTCACACCTGTCAGAATGGCTATCATCAACAAATCAACAAAGGACAAGTGCTGGTGAGGATATGGTAAAACAAGGAACCCTCTTGCACTGCTGGTGGGAATGAAGACTGGTGCAGCCACTGTGGAAAACAGTATGGAGTTTCCTCAAAAAAACTAAAAATGGAACTTCCATTTGACCCAGTAATCCCACTTCTAGGACTATATCCCAAGAAAACAGAGACACCAATCAGAAAGGATATATGCACCCCTATGTTCATATCAGCACAATTCACCATAGCTAAGATTTGGAAACAACCTAAGTGCCCATCAGCAGATGAGTGGATTAGAAAACTGTGGTACATCTACACAATGGAATACTACGCTGCTGTAAAAAAGAAGGAATTCTTACCATTTGCAATAGCATGGATGGAACTTGAGAGCATTATGCTAAGTAAAATAAGCCAGTCAGTGAAAGATAAATGTCACATGAGCTCACTCATTTGTGGAATATAATGAACAACATAAACTGAGGAACCAAAATAGAACCAGAGTCATAGAAGCATCAAACAGACTGTCCAACCTATGAGGGAAGACGGTGGGTGAGGGTAAGAGCTCAACCAAAGGACTTGTATGCATGCATATGAGCAAAACCAATGGACACAAATGCGGGGGGGAGGAGAGAGGGGCGGGCACATGCTGGGGGGTGGGGACAGCCGGGGAGAGGTCAATGGGGGGAAAAAGGAGACTTACATAATACTTTAAACAATAAAGAATTTAAATGAAAAAACAAAACAAACAAACAAAAAAAACAAAAAAAATCATTTATTTGGCTCTCCAAAACTACAATTTGAGCAAGGCTCAGCTGGGATGGCTTGTCTTGCTAACTGAGGCAACTTGAGGTGGGCAGTGGGGGAATTCATTTTCAAATTGGCTAACTCACATGGCTGGCAATTTGTGCTGCTTGACAGCTCAGAATTCAACCAAGGCTCTGGGCTGGGCACCTCAATTGTTATCCACGTGAGCTTCTCCACAGACTGCTTGGACTTTTTCACAGCATGGTTACTAGGTTCCAAAAGCCTGCATTCCAAGAGAACAAGACAGAAGTATTTAGCATTTCCTTGACTTAGCTCCAGTAGGTATTACTGGAGTTAGTCATGAACGCCCACCTGGGCTCAAGGTAGGAGACATGGACTCTACTTCTTGATAAGGGAGTGGTAAGTGTCTGAAAAATCATGTGGAATGGAAGATATTTTCAGACTTTCTTAGAAAAATAAAACCCACCACAGTTGATAAGGAGAAGAAGAAGAAGAAAAGAATGGGTGTGGCTATGTTTCAATAGTACTTTATTTGGAAGAATAGGCAGTGGGCCAGGTTTGAACTTTGGGCAGTTTGTTTGCTGACTCCTGGTCAAAATCATGCCAGTGAGTTACTTAAAATTTTTTTAAAAAAATATTTTCATTGATTTCAGAGAAGAAGGGAGAGGGAGAGAGAGATAGAAACATCATTGATGAGAGAGACTCTTTGATGGGCTGCTTCCTGCATACTCCACACTGAGGATCGAGCCTGCAGCCCAGGCATGTGCCTTGACCAGAATCAAATCTGAGGCCCTTCAGTCTGCAGGCTGATGCTCTATCCACTGAGCCAAACCAGCTAGGGCTTAAAATTTTTTGATGGTTTCCTATTGCAACAGAATGAAATTCAATATATCTAGACTGGTATATAGCACATTTCATAAGCTGGCTCCAGTATATCACTATACCATTATTTTTTAACTACATGCATCCTAAAAGATCCTTTAGTACAGTGGTTGGCGAACTCATTAGTCAACAGAGCCAAATATCAACAGTACAACAATTAAAATTTCTTTTGAGAGCCAAATTTTTTAAACTTAAACTTCTTCTAACGCCACTTCTTCAAAATAGACTCGCCCAGGCCGTGGTATTTTGTGGAAGAGCCACACACAAGGGGCCAAAGAGCCACATGTGGCTCGCGAGCCGTAGTTTGCTGACCACTGCTCTAGTATATTGTATTGATTATCTCCTGGGTGGTTACCCACCAGCAGGAACTTGTGGTCTTTAGAGGGCCTGGTTATCCTGTCCCCCAATTAACCTATCTTTGTTTCAGCTGTCACTGGCCTAGGATCAGGTCTTTGATTCCACAGGTGTTGCATGAAGGTTGAATCTTAATCCCTCTATCTTAATAACCAGAGATACCTATGTTTAAATGAACAAATTTTCATCAGAAAATGGACATGTAAAACATCCAATGTATGGGCTCTGTAAAAGAGTCAGACTGAGTTTTTATATATATTTTCAATTCTGAGTTATTAAACATCTTCATTAAATTCCTTAGCAAATTTAAAAGCAGTGGAGTGACAGAGCACATATGTGTTATTATTTGTTATTTTTAACAAGAAATACTTTCAGTTCTGAAGATGATTAAAATCATACATAATTAGGGGAGATACAATAAAAGAGAGATAATTGAATAAAAATGTTAATAAATAAGATTCACAGAATTTGAAAAATATTCTTCTGGTTTAAGACTTAACTTTTGAGTGTTCATTAATTCATTCCATGAATATTTATTGCTTGCCTACTATTTTCTAGGCACTGTTTGAAATTCTGGAATGTATGGATGTTAAAGATATTATGAATAAATACCTATTACCAGTATTTCAAATATTAGCCCAATGAACATTTGAAACATCTGCCATAGTCTGGACCTCTGGCTCTATTTTGGGTGTGTATTTTTTTATGGTGAGATAATGTTGGGGGTTGGGCATTAAAATATTATCTTGTGTGGAAAAACACTTAAAGATCATGTTGTTGTTATTTCAACGAAGTAGTCCTCAGAGTTCTATTTGATTTTATGCTTTTTTTCAGTCGGCTTTTCAATGTTAATGTCTCTACCAGATTGAAATAATCTGTCATCCACTAGAATACTAGCCAAATTTAATTCTGAAATGAAAGATGACACATTTAATAAAGGTAGATACATTGGTGACCATTTGAAAATACACTTTTGAAAGTGACTTCACTAACCAGATGGTGTCTCCATGCAAACAGCTGGATATTGAAGAGATATTCTGTAGAAACTTAACTTGTAGTTGGTTCCTCGCAAAAGTAGATCATCTTTTTTATTCTTCAGCAAGCATGGCTCAGGACAGTGCACTTGACCCACTTCAAACTGGAGGTGCCTGCACAGGGTCAATGATGGTGACTAGGGCAACAATACTGCGTGTGGTCTGCCTTTACCCTAAGGTTAAACTCTGTTGGGAGCCTTCCCCTTATGGACACCCAGTTAGCTGATAGCGTATTTCCCAAGAGTAATATGGTCTCAGACTTGGAACTAGATTATCTGTTACTGCTCTGGGCCCGAGAAAATATCCTATTGCTTTGACTTTTTTCTTTCTGGTGTGTTCTATATCAGCCTTTCTTGCTTTGGAGTGGGAGGACCTCATGTTTGGTTGAATACATGGGAAAGAAATAGGCCATATTTATTGTTTTGATTCTGGGTTACATAGACTTAAGTAATCTAGGCATGAGGAGTCTCCAGGTGATCTGCCACGCCTTGGAGTGCAGGACCATAGACTCAGAGCAATAGAGTATGTACTTGATGGCCATTGCCTTCTGTGTATATACTCCCTTCTGTGTATATGTATTTCTCAGAGACCTTGCAGGGAAAGGAGACAGATTAAGGACAGGATTTTTGATTAATTTCTCATGCTTGAGCCATGTTTTTACGTATTTCTATAAGCATAAATCTCTTCTTGCTATAACTTACATATGCTCTGAAGGAACACAGACCTTCAAATGTAGTTGAGTAAATAAATGCATTTTGTTTATTTTCATATTATGAAATGATGGATGCACATAGTAAAAAAAAAATCAAACAATAAAAATGTCCAGTTAAAAGTGATTATTTGAAACCTTAACTAACAGTTGCACTCACCAGAGGCAATGCCTTTCAACAGTTTCTAACGTATGACTCCAAAAAATTTTCATGTACATATATCAATGCATAATTTGAAGCCATGTTAAAGTTTTAAAATAACATTATTTAAAAAACACTTGCACAAATGGGATTAAAGCATTCCACAATTTGCTTTTCTAAATTTAACAATGACTTAAGATTGTTTCATAGCAGCACATGAAGACCTACCTCATTCTTTTAATGGCTGCATAATTTTTTCACTGCAGGGAATGTAGAATAATTTATTCAATGAGGGATTGATTGCTTTAAAGATAATAAATGTCTCACTGAATGAATAGTGCTGAGTTGAAGATATTTCTCTCAAGTTGAATATGTAATTTAAACTTACCTCACTCCTTTTTTTCCCTCTGGCAAATAAAAATTTAAGTTTAAATGTGTTGGTGGAAGTGTGAATTTAACATCAGTTGCAATGGCAGCAACAGAAAGAATAGCAACAAAAATTGTGGCTAGATAATATCTTAGGATATTAACCTATGTCTTGACTCTTACCTTCTTCCACTGATAGCTCCTTCCCCAGTCCATGTCTCTAGACAACAGTCACCTCCATCCAGAGCAAACCCAAAGACTAGGACATTTATACAGAAAGGCCAGTGGCTAAAATGTTTGACTGGAAGCCTCAAAGGTTCTTTGAATTCTCAGAAACCTGGGTTGGAGAAGAGGGAAAGAAAGGCAAAGACCCTACTCACAGGAAAGGAAGGAGTGTGAAAAACCTGGGAGGCGTAGGAGTGGGAAGAACCACCTCACAGCTAAGGAATTGGGGACTCTGCTCCTGTCCCCAGAGACTCTCCTAGTGTCTAGAGCTCCCTTTCCCCATCCCTCCCTTAGCTCTTCACCTGTGGTCAAGCATGCAAAGGAAAGCTATCATTGTGGTCAGAAGCTGGGACACCCTAGGGAAGGGGAATGACCAAGGGTGGACTGGATAAGGTGGGTGGAAATATCCCTGTGAACTAGCTCAGTGATGGACACATGGGTCTCATAGCCAGATTATAGTCAAAGCATGGGAAAGGCAGAAGTGAAAAGAGACCTGGTGAGAAATGTTGTTAGTGAGTGTGGGCAATTCTTTAAAGAAGTTTTGCTATAGAGAGAAGCAGAGAAATGAGACCTCTGGGTTACAGGAAAGTGGGAATTATAATATTAATAATAATGCAACCATTCATATATTTGGAAGGCTTACTATGTGCAGATGCTGGGTCAAGTGTTTCCAGTGCATTATCTCAACCACCATAAGGAATATATATATTATATATGTACAAGAGGCCTGGTGCATGAAAATTCATGCACTGGAGGGGGATGGTGTTCCTCAGCCCAGCCTGCCCCCTCTCACAGTCTGGGAGCCCTCAGGGGCAGGAGGCCACCCAGCGATCAGGGGAAGGTGACGTCCCCAACACACCTCTGTTGCTGCCACTGCGGGCAGCACAAGCCTCAGCCAGCCCTGGTTACCTGAGCCTCAGGCGGCCCTGGGTGGCTGGGCAGCTGCCATCTGAGGCTTGCCTGCACCTTGGGTATATAATTCCTCTTCCTGAGGATGAGTCAAATATAGAAGAGTTATAAAAAAGAACATGACTGGAGGCAAGCTCCTGAGTTACTCAGACTATGAAGACTAAGGATTTTTTGAGGAAGATAAATGAGGGAAGATATATAAAAATTATTCAGGTCAAACAGTACAATTCAGTTGATGGAACTGGTTTTGAATAGGAGGTGATGGGAAGTTGGAACTTATTGCAGGGACATAGCTAGACTCAGGTTCCAGGTAGTTGTGGAGAGACCAGTTGTCTTAAAATGGAAGCTATATTTGCAACCCTGTCAAGAAGAGTTATTTATCTGGAAAACTGGGATCCATCATAAGGACCTCAAGAAAAAAAGAACAGACCAAAATGTTTTTCATTACTATATTTTACACTTGAAATTTGCTACTTGTCTCCTTCCTAGACTGGGACATTGTTTAAGTGACTTGTGCATATGACCAGGCTGTCTGAAGTGTCACAGGGAACCTCAGGTGGAAGTTGTGGCTAGTGACTTTTTGACACTTCACCATTCCTGATTCCTTCTTCCAACAGCTCCAACCTTCATCTGGGTGCCTGTCCCCCACACCACCCCCAGGCCTCAGACAATTATTTCCTTACTAGGGGCCCAGTGCATGAAATTCGTGCACTGGTGGGGGTGTGGGGGGGGCGTCCCTCAGCTCAGCCTGCCCCCTCTCACAGACTGGGAGCCCTCAGGGGATGTCCCGACGGGAGCGGGCCTAAGCCACAGTCTGGCCTCCCTCTGTGGGAGGTGACCGGGCTGATCAGAGGAAGGCACCAACTTCATCAACCCACTGCTGTAGCCACTGCCAGCCACTGCAGCTGCCAAGGTGTTTTGATTAACAAGGACTCCAGTCCCTTCATCATGAAAAAATGACAACTTTCTTTAGGCATATTCAAGATGTCTCTTTCATAGGATATGACATTTCTTTCTTTCTTTCTTTCTTTCTTTCTTTCTTTCTTTCTTTCTTTCTTTCTTTCTTTCTTTCTTTCTTTCTTTCTTTCTTTCTTTCTTTCTTTCTCCTCACCTGAGGATATTTTTCCATCGATTTTTAGAGAGTGTGGAAGAGAGAGGGAAAGACAGAGAGAAACATCTATGTAAGAGGGACACTTTGATTGGTTGCCTCCTGCATGAGCCCTGACCTGGGCCCCGGCCAGGGAGGAGCCTGCAACCTAGGTACATGCCCTTGATCAGAATCAAACCCAAACCCTGCAGTCGGCAGGCCAAGGCATTATCCACTGAGCCAAACCGGCTAGGGCAGGATATGACATTTCTTAGCCCTCCAGCAGCAGACCTTTGTTTTTTCCTCCAGAAGTGTGGTGGAAAAAATCCTAGATCACCTTTTTGGCTTCTTATTACCCAAGTTACCAAGAACATTACCAGTGGCGGACAGGGAGCTTAGCCAATGAGCAGTCAGAAAAAGTGTTTCCTCTGCAGTTCACTTGCAGAGGCAGGACTGCTGGCAAGCCGAGGCTGGCGCGAGCGCGCGCGCGCGCACACACACACACACACACACACACACACACACACACACACACCCCATCTCCCGGGCTGCTCAAGCCTCCGAGGCTTGGGCAGCCCCCCCCCCCCCCCCCCGCCCCTGCTCCAATCAAGCCTCTGCCATGGCTTGGGCAGGCCCCCCCAGCTCTGCTTAAGCCTCTACCTTGGTTTGGGCAGGGCCCCCCCAGCTCCACTCAGGCCCTGCTCAATCCTCTGCTGCCTGCCCT
The DNA here is from genome assembly GCA_026230045.1 of Corynorhinus townsendii. Classification (NCBI taxonomy): domain Eukaryota; kingdom Metazoa; phylum Chordata; class Mammalia; order Chiroptera; family Vespertilionidae; genus Corynorhinus; species Corynorhinus townsendii. The sequence continues at coordinate 65,632,134 of JAPDVU010000004.1, read as the reverse complement.
TGGCTTATCTGTGCCAAGGCCTGTAGGCTAGGAGTGGTCTAGGGCATTCTGGGACCCCTGCAGCTCAGGGGCTATGTGTGGGCCTACAGGCTAGGAGCGGTCTGGGTCCCGAGGATGTTCCCAGGACCAAGGAGGCTGGGTGCCTGTGTATGCAAATTAACCTACCATCTTTGTCGAGTTAAGTTGCATAATCCTGGTTGGCTGGTGGGTGTAGTGGAGGTACAGTCAATTTGCATCTTTCTCTTTTATTAGTGTAGATATTTCTGTAGCTACAGTGATTGGATCAGTCATAGACATGTGACCTAAGCCAAGTCCAATCAAAGTATACGAAAGTTTTGCTGGAAATAAAGAGTATTAGTGCTGGTGTCTAAAAGAAGCACTTTATTTCTTTTATCAAGCCATGCCCGAGGCAAATCCTCCCCTGGACTTTCCAATCAGGGGAGATAAAAACTTATCTTTTTAAAAATGTAGCTTATTTGTGATTGGATTTTCTGCCATTTGCCACCAAAGGAATCTTAATAAATAAAGGAGAATATTTTTCCTTCATACATTGGGCAGGGGAGCAGAGAAGCTCAGTTATGAATGCAGGAAACTTCATTTCTGGGGAGACTAAAAGTTTCAAAATATGTAGTAATAGCATTTTTAAAAACTAGTACAAAAATATTTTTAAGAATACCAAGTAGTTAATAGTTTTCTCAGGAATAAGTAAAAAAGAGATACTTTTATAAACACTTTGCTAAATGTTGCAACTTTGGTAATTTTGTGTCCCCTAATGGGTCAAATAAAAAAAAAAAAAGCAACAATTCAAAACCACAAGTCTTTTGCCCTCCCCCTATTTGATGTTTCCATTATTACAAGGAGAGAGTTAAACCTTAAGACTTAGAAAGGGCCACACATTTCCTGCAGGGGCTGGAGTGCAGGAGTGAAACTGTGAAATCGTATTAGGTTATTTCATTTCAACAAACATTTTTGTGCACCTTTGTCAGTGCTGGCCTCTTTAGTGAGTTGGATCCAGGGAACACGGAGCTCTGTATCTGAAATCCTCAGCCCTGTCCTCTCTGCTGGATTTCTTCCCCGAGGCCACTACCACGAGTGTGGACTATGTAGACCCTGTTCCCATGGCAGCAGCTTGAAGAATATTAAATTCAAACTATAAATGGAATTCCTATATGTTAATTCTGTAGAAATCTTGGCCTTATACTTCAGGTTCAGCCAATGTTATGGATTACAGTTTTTGGTTTATTTTATTGGAGAAAAGTTTTGAATACTTATTATTTGTAGTAGATAATTTAGAAAATATCCATTATAAGTTTCAATTGAAATCTATGTGTAGTTAAAGAACACCAAAAATTTGTACTCTGAACTCATTTGTTTCCTAATATGGGCACTGCTTCATCAGAGGAACTCAGAAAAATGAACCATAAACATCAAGAAAAGAAGTTGTGAAGGTGGGAGTGGGTGGATGGGTGGTAAGACATCAACCAAAGAACTTGTATGCATATATGGATAACGCATGGACACAGACAATAGGGTGGCGAAGGCCGGGAATGGGGAGCAGGGGAGGGCTAGAAGAGGTCAATGAGGGGGAAAAGGGGACATATGTAATACTTTCAACAACAAAGATTAAAAAAAATGAAGTTGGAATTCATTATCTCTTATTGGTTGTCTGATATAAAGATATTCAGAGGGGCAACTTCTGAAGTTGCTGAGAAAATAAATTTTCTTGAAGGTCAGCTTCATTTTCTTATTATCAATGAGGTTTGCAACACCTCTTTTCCAAATGATTTATTTTCTTATAACACTTAATGGCTAATTAATGTCTCACTAATTTTATTATTTAAATGAAGGTGAAGGACTACTTTTGCAATTCCATTCCTGTATACATATAATTAAACTCCTTTGTTAGAAATGATACATTTATAATTCTAAGGTCCTTTTTCTTTCTTTTCCTCTCTCAGTTTTTAAATTTTAATAATCTCTCTTTTTCCTTTTCTGCTTACTAGTAAATTCTCTGGGCTCATAATTCTTCAGTGAATTATAACCATTACAAACATGATCGGGTATGTTATATTTCTTGTGCACTTTATTGATATATACTTTATTTCCTTTTCTTTCTTTTCTTTGTCCCTCTTATATGGTAATGACTAAACTTAGAAATTCTCCATAAAAAACAAACAAACACTGCTAATCACTGATATTGGCTAAAGGGACAGAAGGTTAACACTTCATTACTTAAAGGACTTTAAAAGGGACATTTTTGCCTGAAAAATCAACTTTTTACCATGAATTTTTATATTAATGACTTTTATTTAAGGATGTGATAAAACAAAGTGTGTTCTCAATTGTAGTATTCAATGATATCATCAACCATTAACACCAGCCCATTATTTAACTTGTTACCTAATAGGAGTGTGGGCGAATTACTAACTTTGAAGAGAGGGAAGTTCAGACACGATAGCATTGGGCATCAGAGCAAATGTGATGAAGGCAAAGCCAGAAGAAGGATTAGAGGCGAGGTAAGGAGACTGGGAGACTGGGAAAGTGAGGTCAAATCTGTATGTGGGGTGATTCCTTAAAACAAAGCAAATCAGAATAAAGCAGACTAATGAAAGGCATGTTGTATTTCAAATTTTGCTGAGGACAGTCTCAGCCTGACTCATACTCAGCCTTTTGTCTTCCAAAACATGTCTGTTGACCAGTGACCACTCAGGACCTAAGGCAGCTGGGGTTCGTGTTTGGAAATTTGGTGGCCTGGCAATTTTAAATTATAAACAATTAAATGGAGCTTCCCATAAAAATAAATAAAATCTATCTTAAGTTAGCCTGGAAATATTTAAGTGAATGGGCCTTAATAATCTTCCTGCCTAGACTTAATAAGGTCTTGGGAAATTAATGTCAGTCCAACAGAGAAAAGTACTACAAGGTTGAGTTATTCATCACTGCGATTTGTCTTCATAATTAAAAGAATTTCGTACAAGATGACTTTTGTGTGTGTGTGTGACAAAAGTTGAAAATTTTACAAGGCAATGATGTTAGTATTTGCATATACATGCAAAAATACTATGAGGAAGTGGAGATAAAAACTTAACATAAAATATATAATTTTATTCTATCTAGGTATATATGTGGATGCAGGATTTGTAATGCACATCATTCTGACATCGTGTCTGACATGTGCAACATAAATACTCCTGGGTGTGCAAAAGATTCAATAAGCTATTGATTATAATTCCTGATTTCCCCCCACAATGAAAGAAGATAAAAATGTTCAGAAGTGTGCTGTGGTTAAGCTTCCCTTATTTGCATGAAACATTATTGTCTCCTTTACTTTTCCTTTCCCCTTGCATTTAATCAGCACATTTCTGGCAGTTCTTTCACATGCTCTCGCACACAAACTGCTTTCCCCCCATCTCCACTGCTGTTGCCCATTTAGGCCAGTTGCTCCTTAACTTGCATCTCTTCTGCGGATTGTTGCAACTGAATCAAGGTTTTCCCCATGTTTCATATCTCAGTTAAAACATGATGTTTTTATTCACTTTATTTTAGACATCCGAGTAGGTGTGAAATGGTATCTCATGGTAGTTTTAACATGTGTTTCTTTTTCTTTTCTAAAAAAAATTTAAATAAAAAAAATTTCAGTTGCAGTTGACAGTCAATATTCTATTAATTTCAGGTACACAGCAAAGTGGTTAAACATTTATAACTTATTAGAGGCCCAGTACACAAAATTCATGCATGGGGAGGTTGTCCCCTCAGCCCAGCCTGCATCCTCTCCAATCCAGGACCCCTCGGGGGATGTCAGACTGCTGGTTTAGACCACTGGCTCCTAATTGCTTACCCGCCTGCCTGCCTGGTCGCCCCTAACTGCCCCCTCCCCACCCCCCGGCCTGATCTCCCCTCACTGTCTCTGTGTGCTGGCCTGATTGCCCCTAACTGACCCCCCTGACAGCCTGGTTGACCCTAACTGCCCCCTCCCTGCTGGCCTGATCACTCCTAACTGCCCCGCCCCCCTGCCGGCATGGTTGCCCCTAACTGCCCTCCCTGCTGTCCTGGTTTCCCCTTATGGTCCCCCCGCTAGCCCGGTCATCCCAGGCAGCCTGCTGTTCAGTCGTTTGGTAGTCCCTCACTAACCCCACTTCCGGTCTGGTCGCCCCATGCAGCCTGCTTGTTCAGTTGTTTGATCGTCCCTCACTTGTGAGGGTGTGATGGTCAATTTGCATATTACCTCTTTATTATATAGGATGACGTGGTACCCTGATAAGTCTAGTACCCCCTTGGCAACCTACATAATTAATACACTATTATTGACTATATTCTGTATGCTGTATTTTACATCCCTGTGATTATTTTGTAACTCCAAGTTCTACTTGTTATTTGTTTATTTAAAATTATTTTTTTCTAAAGTATTACAGATGTTCCATTTTCTCCCCCCTTTGACTCCTTCCACCCCACTCCTACCCCTTGTACTTCTTAATTCCTTCACCATTTTTTCATCCCCCCAGCATCCCTCCAACCTCACAGCCATCAGTTTGTTGTCTGTATTTATGACTGTGTTTCTTGATTAGTGAGCTTGAACACCTCTTTTGAGATTTTTGACATTTGGATATCATCTTTGTGAAATGTCTTGCCATTTTTCTATTAGGTTGTCTGTCTTATTCATATTAACTTACCAGAAACTTTTGTATGTTATGATAACAAGCCCTTTGTTGATTGTACGTGTGGTGAGGCTTTTCTCACAGGTTGTGACTTGCTATTTCACTCCATGGTGTCTTTTGATAAACAAAATTTACTAATTTTAATATTGCCCAATTAATCAATCTTTTCCTTCATGATTACTATATGTCATGGCCTGTTTAGGAAGTAATTGCTCACACACAGGTCATAAAAATCTCTTATAAAGATTAATGCTATTTTTTCACATTGAGATGCATAATCAGTCTGGAATTGATTATTGTGCATTTCCATGTAGATATCATATTGCCACTATACCACTCATGAAATATGTTCTGCTCTACAAGGCCACCTTTATCATTAATTATGTTTATAAATATGTGTGGGTCTTTTTCATAACTCGATTCTGTTCTATTAGTTTACTTGTCAAAACTTTGGCAAAACCATGCTGTTCTTATTGATTTTCTTGGAGAGAAAAAAAGTACTTTTCCGGATTCATTTTGAGGATTTACAAGGGTAGTAAATATGTTAATATTATATTTGTTATTTATTGAGGTATAATTTTTTACAGTAAAATTTACTCTTCTTAGCTGTACAATTCTGTGACTTTTGACAAATGCATAAAGCCATATGTCCACCACCATAATTAAGATATAGAATATTTCTAATACCGCGGAAGTCCCCTCAGACCCCTGTAGCCAATACTTTCCTCTACTCTCAGTACTTGGCAAGCATTGGTTTGTTTTCTGCTCCTACAGTTTTCTCTTCTTCTTCTTCTTTTTAACAGTGTCTTTTGCAGAGCAGATATTTTTAGTTTGAATCAAGTCTAATTTATCAACTTCTCCTTATTGATCGTGCTTTTGGTGTACCTAAGGAATCTTTGCCTAATGTCACAAAATTTTTCTCCAACTGTTTTATAAGTTTAGGTTTTATATTTAAGTCTATGATCTGGTTTGAGTTAGTGTTTTTTTGGAGATGTGAAGTGTGAGTCAGAGGTTTTTTTTTTTTTTTTTTGCATATAGATATTCAGTTGTTCAAGGACTATTTGTTGAAAAGACTTTCCTTTATGCATTGAACTGCCTTTGTACTTAAGTCAAAAATCAACCAAATGTATATATATGTCTTACATCTATTTGCCTTTTCATATACATTTTTAAATCAACTTTCAATTTGTATAAAAATTATCCTGGTGGGATTTGATTGGAATTGCTTTGAATTTCTACATCAGTTTAGGGAGAATATCAAATCATCCAAACTATGAAACCAGTATATCTTTCCACTAATTTTTCTTCTTTAATTTGATCAGTGTTTGCAGTTTTTAGCATATAGATCCTGAACTTATTTTGTTAGGTTTATACCTCAATATTTTACTCTTTTAGGTGCTATTATAAAGGATATTTAAAAAAAAGTTTAATTTCCAATTGTTAATTCCTAGTAGGTAAAAATACAGTTGAATTTTTGTATATTGGCCTTAAATCCTATAAACTTCCTAAACTCACTTATTACTTTTAGTAGTTTTTGGAGATTCTTTGGGAAATTCTTTGTTGATAATTTTTATGGTTTAAATGGTTGTGTCCCCCACCCCATCCTAATTCTTATGTTGAAATCTAAGCTCCAAAGCTGATGGCTTACGTTATGAGGATGGGAACCCTCAAAAATGGAATTACTACTTTTGTAAAAGAGGCTTCAGAGATATCGCTAGCCCCTTCTACCCTGTGAGGATACAGTCTTGCAATCACTAGATAAGCCTCACTTGATCATGAAGTTGTTTGTTTTTCTTAAGAATACTGCTGGATTTGATTTGCTAGGATTTTGTTGAGAATCTTTGTGTCTGTGTTCATGAGAGATAGCCAGCTATAATATTTTTTTTTTCTGGTGGCATTATTATGGTAATTATATATATGCCTAATATGCAAATTGCCCCCTTGGGAGTTCAACCAGCAGACTGGCAGTTCAATAGTTCAATCGCTCACTATGATGTGTGCTGACCACCAGGGGGCCACGTGGAATGAAGGAAGGCCTCGGCCCACAGCTGGCAGCAGGGGAAGGGAGGTCTCGGTTGGCAGCTGGATGGACCAGATCAGCCCTGATCGCTGGCCAGGCCTAGGGACCCTACCTGTGCCTGATTTTGTGCACCGGGCCTCTAGTAGTCTCATAAAATGAGTTGAGAAATTGTTCCTTCTCTTCTGTAACCTGAAATAGTTTAAAAAAAAAAAAACACCTGTTTTTCTTCCTTAAATGCGTTTGCCAATCAAAGTATCTGAGCCAGGAGTTTTCTTTGTTTGATGATTTTTGCATATTAACTCAAATTCTTTAGTAGATATAGGACTAATAAAGCTACTGAGTTCTTTTGGAATAAACTTTGGGAGTTTGTGTCTTTCAAGGAATTTGTCTATTTCATGTAAGTTGTTAAGTTTATGAGCATAATTTAAAAAAATAATATTTATTACTATCCTTTACATGTTTGTGGCATCTGTAGTGATATGTCCTCTTTCATTCATGGTATTTGTTACTTGCCTTCTCTCTTTAACCTGGTTATTCTGGTAAGAGAGTTATACATTTTATGGATTTTTTTTCAAGGAAAGAGTTTTGGTTTTGTTGATTTTTTCCCCTATGGTTTTTCTGTTCTTAATTTCATTGATATCCACTCCTATGTTTATTATTTTATTTCTTATGCTTGCTATAGGTTAAATGTGTTCATGGAAGCTTAAATATTGATTTGTGACTATTCTTTTTTTTCTGTATGTTTTAGCAGCATCTCACAAATTTTTATATGTTGTATTTTTGTTTTCATTTAATACCAAGTATTCTCTACTTTTCTTTGTAACCCTTTTTTGACTCATAGGTTATTTAGGAATTTTTTGTTTGAATTTCACATATTCAGGCATCATCCAGATATATATTTGTTATTCATCCCCCTATTAATTTCATTATAAGTGTTAATGTAGAGAAACTGGGTTGGACTTCGTAGTTGCCTTCCAATTTCTCTAGTGATGTCCTGTGCTTAAGGTGAAGATCTGGGTGCTCAAAGCTTTATCTCAATGTTCACCTTTGACCTTTAGCTTTGAGCTGTCCTTCTCCGCCTGCACCATAGCTGGGCTTTTCTCCATGGTTCTGCCCCTCTCACAATGGTAGAGTGCTGTGGCTTGTTCCTCACTGTTTCCTAGACTGGTGAAAGCAGGAGGGTCCTCTATTGTTCTGGCCCCTCCTCAGGCTTAGGAAGGTCACTTGTGTCAGGGCCTCTGGAGGTGGAGTTTTCTCAATGACCCTCCTTCCTATGGCAAGCAGCCGATTTTCTGCCTGTGTCGGTGGCAGGTGTGTAGATGTTCTTGCTCCTGCTCAGTGGCGGGAGACCTCTAACAGTACTAGCATAGGAATCCTGGGCTTCTATCTTTGCAGAAATTAAAAGAAACCTGGGTCACACCCTGTGAACTAGAGACAATGTCTAATTTTACAGTCTATACAGTATTTAGAGAGTTGCAGGTTGAGACTTAATGCGTTATTGCAACTCAGCTATTGTAAATAACTATAGTTTATTTGGCAAATGGTGATAGTTCAGCATACATGTTGGATTAAGAGTAGAACAGTATATTCTGTACTTCAGAAATTCCCAAAGCCATCAAATACTATATAAGAATATGTTTGACAGTTATTTATCTTGAAAGATCATATTCAACATCTGTTTTTTGTATATGTGGAACAGACTTTAAATGATTACATCAGTTGCCTTTTATAAAAAAATGAGATGATTAATCTTTTTCTTATTGTGAAATGAGTCTTAGAATGAATTATAAGTATGATTCAGGGGGAAAAACCTTGGCCATCATGATTCAATTTTAAGTTCCACAGTGTGGAATATGCTTGCAATGTTATCAATTTTGACTCCTTAATATTTGAAGGCTAGGGAGAAATTTATGTACTTTGAGAAATCAGAGAAAAAGGCAGCAGGCGTGAGGCACAAGTGGCTTGACATTCCTCGTTTCTTCTGCCACAGTTAGACTTTTGTTGCTGGGACTAAGAAGAGAACAGGGATCATTTGGATATTCAGATAGGGGAAGAAGCTAGGGGTGAGGATTTGACTTAGGATACAGATAGATGATTCTTAGTTGCCAGGACTGATAGGGTTCGTATGGTATTTATCACAAAGCAGTTAATTAGTAATACCTTTGTAACCCTGCGCCTAGGGGAATGCTTCCGTGGTTATACAGAGAGTGTTACAGTGGTAGGCAGTGCAGGGAATTCAGTGTGAGCTTACACCTCTATCACTCACTAACTGCTCACAACCAAACAAGTGGACTTTATAATTCTTTCCAGCACTGGAACTCAATAGAGAACAGGGAGTGTGGCAAAGACCACTGATTGTGTTAGTGGGTACAGATGCAGAGGTACAGGGAGGGCATTGGGGGTGAAAGAGAGAGAGGCAGAGATACACACAAAGAGAGGCTTTTGGTAGTTAAAAATAAAAGCAGTATTTAGAATGATGTAGATTACACTCAAGGAAACAATTACTTGACAGGCCTTTGTATTTAAAGTGAAGGCTGAGAATTTGCAGATGTGCACTAAAGCCTTTTGCAAATAGTAATCAATCAAGGCAGTGAAGAAAAGACCTGAAAGTGCAGGCCACATGAGAGGAGAACAAAGCAAGCCTGGAAGAGTAGTTAAATAGAGCCTGAATGGGGAATCAGTTGGATCAGAACAGAACTCATACCCTTCCCACACTGGAGGGGAGCTCCTCTGCTCCCTCAGAGGGAGTTTGAAAGAGGATATTGGAATCTGCTGTATACTCATCAGGAGTAAACTACTCTGTAATACAATGCACACAGTTCACATTCGGAACAGTGGGCTCAGCTGCACTTAAGTTCTTTTTTGTTTGTCATTTTCATAATTTCTTGGACTCTGTGAACCTCGTTGACCCTATAATAAAAAGTACATATTCAGATTGAGTAAAACATAGATAAAGTGGCATCCTTTCAAGAATCTTGTTTTACAACACTCATTATTCTATATTTTACTGTTATGCAGACCATCATTTCTAATTCTCTTGTGATGATCAAATGAGGTAATCCCAATCATTCATTTCAAAGACAGACCATTGAGTGAGTGTACCTGCCTCAATTACAGAGGGAACAGAACTGCTCAAGTTCACAAGTTCACATAGCTACTAAAAGGCTGAGCTGGGTTAAAACCCAGGTTTCTTGACTTTTTAGCTTACTGTGTTTACTACATCATTCTCTAAATACAATGATAACATTAAAAAATCTCTTTAGAAAAATTTGTTAAAGATTTAAAGCAAATTAAGTGTTGTGTTAATTAGTGTGTTTACACCTCCAGAAGAATTTTTGTAGAAATGACAGCATTATGCCTGTTCCTTGAATGGACACTCTAAATTCTGAGAATTGCATTTTTTCAGGGGTAGTTTCAGCTGTGTGTGTCATAGATTACAAAGTAACCTTGTCTTGAACTTAAGAAAATCAAGCCCAGAGGCAGCAGAATGGCCATTGCCATCACAGCTCCACCATGTTCTGAAGCTCAGGCTCATTTCAGGTCAATGGGACACCTGTCTCCATTGTGGCTCTTGTCCTCATGGTCCAAGATGCTGCTGGAGCTTTTGCCATCAGTATACCACAATGTCAAACATAGGGTGTCCCAAAAAATGCATACGCACACTTTAAATAATTATAAAGGCAGTGTTTATTAAAATACATTTTATTTTCAAAATTGAGCTATCAGCTGTTACAGTGTGTATATATATTTTTGGGACACCTCGTATATATTTATTAAATCATCCATTCTAGCTTAAGGTGACATATCTTCCTCCTCCCGCCTTCCATTCTAATTTGCTGATCATTTCTGGAAATAGGAGCTCAGACACAAAAATCTTGTTAAAATTGCCCTCTCTTTTGCATATTGTCTCTGCTGGTGTACCCCAGAGATCTGTCCTTTATCTTGGAATAAGGGATAGTCAGTAACTATAAACAGTCTTATAAGTCAGATGGCGAATGCCCTGAGAGGGCTTCTTCCCCTCCCCAGGCTTCTCCCTGTAGGAAGCCAGGTGTCTAATGGTGATCAAATGAAGAACTGTGGCAGTCCTTCTCACAGCCAGACACATGCACTAACAAGTTAGCCAAAGTGGGGGTGGAAGCAGTTCTTTACTTCAGATTCAAGGCCACAGGGCTGTGGGATTTGAGAATGGTTTCTACAGGTAGACCTGTAGCCTATTCTTATGTGGTTCTTGAGCTGAGAGTGTTTGTTACATTTTTAAAGAGTTATGGAATAAAAATAATATAATACTAAATAATAGTAATAATAATAGTAGTAATAATAATAATTGGAGATGGGGACTGTATGTGACTTTACTGCCTATCCCTTTACATAAAAGTTTGCTGACCTTGTTCTAGATGATTTAATTCATCTCTGTGCTTTATTTTCAGTTTTGAGTCTTCCATGAAGTTGATAAGAGGAATAGTTCAATTTTAACACTTTATTCCATGCATGATGCATTTTACTTATTGAGTAATAAAATAATTTCTATCTTTTTAAAAGTCTATTGACCTTCTTTTAATGTTTTCCCAAATATATTATGTCTTGGGAAGAAAAAGTATAGATATTAAGAATACAGTTCAGTCTATTTATCACCAATGGTTCCCAAACCTTTAGAAAACAAAGCCTCCTTCTCCCCATATCTGTTGATTTCTCTGACATATTTACACACACGTTTATTAGATAGCCTTGAAACTGAAGTCTTAGCCACACAAAAAAAGGAAATGGAGTTTTCCTAGAAACTCCTCAGCTGTTCTCTTATTAGTATTAACAACAGTTGTCCTGGCACTGTCAAATGGTTTATTTCCTTCTTATAAAGTTCTTTCGGCCTCAAACTCAATTTAAAATTTGTTTCTTGTCCTTTACTCACTGTATCCCACTTTGCAGCATCCTAAATGTGGCTTGCTCTCACACCTCTTTGCTTTTGCATATTCTGTTCTTATAGGGAAACTTTTCTTTCATTCTTTGGTGAGTTCTTGTTCCTTTTTCTGAGAATGTGGGTCAAGTGTCTGGAAAGCTGTTCCGACCACTGTCTACATGGAGTTGGTAGCCCATTCAATGTGCTTCTAGGGTAGCGTGTATTCGCCTCTGCAAGCTGCCCTGTTGCAATCATCTGTCTCTCCCACCAGACTGTGAGCTCCTTGAATATAGGAACTTGTCTTCCTTTGTTTGTGTCCCCAGAACTTGGCAGGTAATTTCAATAATCATGAAAGGTAACATTTTTTTTGAGTAGTTGCTTTATCTTATGCAGGTTTTCAACATTCTGTCTCCTACCTCCACAGAGTAAGTACTATTATCCTGTTTTATAGATGGGGATACCAAGCATGGAGATTTAGGTAACTAGTAAGTGACGGAACTCAGTTAAACCTAGTTAACCTGCCTTAAAGATCAAATTTAATTACTTGTATGCCTTAATATGAAAAATACTTAACAAATGTGGGTACTCAATAAATTCTCATTGAGTGAATGAGCAGCTGTTTTCCTTTGCAGTCCATATCCACTCAATAGAGCAAATAGTTCATTAAGATCTGCATGCAACTGTGCACAGTGACCCTTAAACCCAAAGGGGGATGGTTTGGAATCCTCACAATGATTACTTATGTTCATACCTGATGTAACCCCTCCCTAGAGCTCCTGAACTGGATGCTTTGCAGGTTCAGCTTCTCTTGTCCATTTGGATTAGAACCTTTTTGTTCAATCTCTAAATAACCAAGTGGTGGCAGCCATAGCCCTGAGTAATCAGCACTTTTCTCAATATCAACAATATCTCCTCAGGGCTGTACTCACCTGTGTAGCACCCCCGCTAATGGAAGCCGTCAGCAATACCATTAACTATAACCAGCCCTGGCCAAGCCTGAAGGCAGAAAAATGTTATTATTATCAACAAACGTATTATAATGTCCCACTCCCATGTTAAAATACCATTCTTGGGTGAGAAGTTAAAGCTATTTTCCTGATATCACACATTAAAAATTGGTTCAGGGTTATCAATATACTTTTGAAAAATATATTTATTTAAGTCAGAGAAGAAATATGATTAGGACAGTGTAAGAGGCAAAAGAATGGCTTCCCCAAAAGATGGTCACACATCCTAATCCAGGAAACCTATGAATATATTGCCTTACTTGGCAAAGGATCGTTGCAGACATGATTAAATTAAGAAATTTGAGAGGGAAAAATTATTTGAATTATCTGGGGGTCCAATCTAATGGGATACATACTTTCTTAGCTATGGGTAGAAGCTATAAAAGGCAAGGAAATAGACTCTTCCTTAGAGCCTCCAGAAAAAAAATGCAGCCTTGGAGGAGCCTTACTTTTAGTCTAGTGAAACTCAAATTGGACTGTAGGATAATAAAGTTGTGTTGTTTTACGTTTGTGGTAAATTCTTTCAGCAGTCATAGAAAACTGATACAGCCAATGTTTTTCCAAGTGTAGTTTTCTGATCTAGCAGCATAATAATCAAGTTATGTTTCAGAGCAAGGAAAATTACCAGGGATAAAGAAGGACATTACATAATGATAAAGGAGTCAGTTCAAGAAGACCTAACAGTCCTTAATGTGTGTGCTCCAGAGAACAGAACATGGAGCTATATGAGATAACAACTGATAGCACTGCAGAGAGAAGTAGATGACTCCACTATTCGTATTCATACTTGGAGACTTCAACACCCCTCTCTTAAAAACGGACAGATCCAGCAGGTAGAAAATCCCTAAGGCCTTACAACAACATCATCCATCAGCTGGATATAAATGACGTTACTTCATTCAACCACAGCAGATTACATATTCTTCTCAAGTTTACATGGAGCATTTACTAAAACAGATCACATTCTGGGCCACAAAACAAACCTTAACAAATTTAAAAGACTGGGAATCAGACAGTGTATATTCTTAGACCATGATGGAATTATACTAGAAATCAGTAACAGAAAGATAGGTGGACAATCCCAAAAGAGTTGGAAATTAAGCAATACACTTCTAAATAACATGTGTCAAAAAAAATATCAAGAGAAGCTAAAAAATATTTTGAATTAGTTTTTTTCTAAAATATCTCAAGCAGCATCTGGCTCCAGCAAGCCCTGAACCTCTCAACTAAGTGACCCCAGGCCCAGCACTGGCCTTGGTTCACAGCTTGGCTTTGCCAAGGCACCTCCAAACCTAGCACAAGCAGCAGCCATGTTCAGATTGCTTTGTAGTTCATGCCAGGTGGCCCCAGGTAGAGCACAGGTGGTGGCTGACCTTGCACCTCCCTGGGAGGTAAGGGGGTGGGGGGTAGAGCCAGTGAACCTGCTGGACAACTTCAGCTCACACTGGATTATAACCCCACCACCTTTATGAGCAGCACATTCAAGGGACAGACTTGCTGAGCACCAAAACCCCACTGAAGCAAGTCCTGTTCTGCACAGCAGTTTCTCTGCTGTAGTTACAGCTGGTCCTTGCAACCAATAGCATCTTATCATGTTTTCTGGTAGAGACTAATATCTGTTTCTGAGCCAAGAAATGAGAATGGTCATTAGAGCTATATGCAATATATGCATCATATGCAATATACTAATCTCTTCTATATATTAATGACATGAAGCATAATAAATGAGCTTATCTTCTCAGAACCAATTAGATACTCAAAACCATAACTAAAATTTTATCCTGTACAGATTAAGTTAATTTAAGAAAACTATTTTAAAATAAGGCTTGTGTGTGCATCCTGCCTAATACTTCCCAAGTTGATCCATACTCAGTTTTGAAATATCAGTATTATGTGGCTAAAACTGTTCATATTTGGAAAAATTGCCAACTACTATAAGACTGTGGGGGCACAAAGTGGGGGATAGGCATATTGTAAGGCTTGAGTTAACTCTAAGAAATGTCTTGATGCGGCAAAATCAGCCGTGACTTTAAGCTATGCATTTGAGGTCTTTGATCCACTCAAACCTGGGCAAGCCAAAACATTCTTTCTGCTTGGCGTCATTTAGTTTTATTTTAACAGCACTTTCTACTATGGTGAGTTTTCTCACTTTTAACTGCTAAAATGGGGAGAATGGAATTTAAAATTTCTTTTTGCAGCTATACAACCAAACTTGAAAACTATAAATTTATAAATCAGTGAACTATAAATTTATAAAATTGTATTGTTAAGGCTTATACCAAGTGGGAATTATTGAGATTGAGGTAAAAATGAAGTAATTTGAACATGTATGTGAACACCAAGAAACTATTATTTAACAAGCACACAATCTTCTAAGTTTACAAATGTCACAAATTATTTCAAGGTATTTGCCATTTAATAAAGCCCAATCATACCCAATACTTTACCTCTTATATTATTTATTTATTTATTAACCATATGTAATTTTTTTAGTACTTTTTATCTCTTTTTCTTTTTCTCAAATTTTATTTTATTTTTTATTGTTTTAAGTATTACAAATAGTAGTACATATGTCTCCTAACCATATGTAATTTTTTAAGGAAAATTTAATTCATATGTTTTGGACTCACTTGGCTATGTCATCAAAATTCTATTTTGTAGGAATTACATCACATTCAAGTGTTCTCTTAGTGTGTTTTAAAATGAGTTTTTTTTTTATTGTGTCTTCTTTTCCCATGTTAAATAGAACCATATTTTATCTTTTGGTAAATGAATTAAAATATGGAGATTTGTTTCCTTGATAATCATGTAACTATAGATGCCAAATTACTTTATTAGAATAAAAAAATGAATTTTTGCCTTGACTGGTTTGGCTCAGTGGATAGAGGATTGGCCCACGGATTGAAGGGTCCTGTCAAAGGCATGTACCTTGGTTGCAGGCTTGATCCCTGGCCCTGGTCAGGGTAGGTGTGGGAGGCAACCAATAATGTCTTCTCTCTCTGTCTCTTCCCCTCCCTCCCACTCTCTCTAAAAATCAGTGGAAAAATATCCTCAGTTGAGGATTAACAACAACAACAAAAAAGAATTTCTTATTATTAGAGAAATAATCAGTTTTGCTTACTATCTGAAGTTAGGGAGCATTTTATTAGTGGTAATGATAGGACTTGGCATGGTGTATATAATAATGAAGATTCATATAATTATTTTATAAGTTTTAAAAGTCCCACGTCAAATTCTACATTGACACATAAAACAGCACCTGACTAATATTATTAAGAGCATACTATAGGGCAATCCAAGATGGCGGCGTAGGTAAACACCTAAACTGCTGCCTCGCACAAGAATTTCAAAACTACAACTAAAAGACAAAACGTCTGTCACCCAGAACCACGGGAAAGCTGGCTGAGTGGAAGTTCTACAACTAGAAGGAAAGAGAAAAGAGCATTGAGACGTGCACGAGTGCTGAAAAGCTGAGGTACGGAGGCGTGTGATCTGGGTTGGCGGCAGGCATTGCTTTTTTCAACCCGAAGGGAGACAACCTCCCTCCCCCCCCCCAATTACTCTGAAATCCAGTCTCTGGGGAGACACGGGGGACCCAAACTCCTACAGGGAGAAGCTGGACTGTCTGCCAGTGAGGGTGGCTTGCTTGCAGAGCTGCGCGCAGGAATAATTGTTTACTGCACTGGGGCATGGGACTCGCAGATGCCCTCGGGGACACAGAGCCAGCTAACTAGCAGCCATTGCTGTTTGCCATGCCCTAGCCTAGTGACACCCTAAGACCCTGCCCTGCACAACCTACAAATCCACCCAAGCTCCAAGCAGCGGATTTAGCATAAGAAAGGCCTGCCCTATGACAGCTTAACCTAGCAAACTTGCAGCCCCGGTCAGACAGCTCCAAAACCTCCAAACCCCAAGCAAAGAGGAGAAAACTGTAGCTCTCACTGTAGCTCCTGCTGGATGGCCTCAGACAGTAGCTGACCTGAACCCCATTGGAGATCCAGAAGCCAGTGTACCTAGTGGTCAGTGTGAGACACCAGATTTCAACTCCTCACTTCCATAAGTGACACATTCAAGAGGCAGGCTCAATGAGCACCAAAGCCCCACTGAAACAAGTCCTGCCCCATAAGCATGTCTTCAGTGCAGCAGTTCTTCTATTATAGACACAGCGAGTGCTCACAGCTAATTGGCCTGGAGGTCAATTCCTCCCAGTGTACCAACAGCAATTAAGGCTTAACTACACCAAGACATTGCACTCAGCCCACAAAGGGGTGTACCAAGAGCATTCACCTCATGTGATTGAGGAGGCTGAGCTATTGCCCCCTATAGATCACCTACCACACAAAGCTACTCCATCAACACAGGGAAGCAGCCAAAATGTGGAGACAAAGAAACACGTCATAAATGAAAGAAACGGAGGAAAGCAAACTACTGGATGACATAGAGTTCAGAACCACATTTATAAGGTTACTCAAGAATCTTCTTAAAACTGCTGAGAAACGTGATGAGACCTTTAAGGATATTAATGAGAATGCCAAAAAAATGGAAAAGGATCAGTCAGAAATGAAGCATACACTGTCTGAAATAAAGAATATACAGAAACTCAACTGTAGATCAACGTACCCCAAGAATCAAACCAAAGATCTGAAATATGTGGAAACAAAAAACATCCAACCAGAAAAACAAAAAGAAAAAAGAATCCAAAAATATGAAGATAGTGTAAGGAGCCTCTGGGACAACTTTAAGCGAACCGACATCCGAATTTTTGGGGTGCCAGAAGAAGGGAGAGAGCAAAAAATTGAAAACCTATTAGAAGAAATAATGACAGAAAACTTTCCCTACCTGGTGAAAGAAATAGACTTACAAGTTCAGGAAGTGCACAGAACCCCATACAAGAGGAATCCAAAGAGGACCACACCAAGACACATCATAATTAAAATGCCAAGGGCAAAAGACAAAGAATATTAAAAGCAGCAAGAGAAAAACAGTTAATTACCTACAAGGGAGTACCCATACGACTGTCAGCTGATTTCTCAAGAGAAACTATGCAGGCCAGAAGGGAGTGGCAAGAAATATTCAAAGTGATGAATAGTAAGAACCTACAACCAAGATTACTCTACCCAGCAAAGCTATCATTCAGAGTTGAAGGTCAGATAAAGAGCTTCACAGACAAGAAAAAACTAAAGGAGTTCATCGCCACCAAACCAGGATTACATGAAATGCTGAAGGGTATTCTTTAAGAAGACGAGGAAGAAGAAAAAGGTAAAGATAAAAATTATGAACAACAAAATGACATCAAATACATACCTACCAACAAGTGAATCTAAAAATCAAGTGAATAAAAAATCTGAAGAACAGAATGGACTGGTGAATATAATAGAATCAGGGACATAGAAAGGGAGTGGACTGATGATTCTCAGGGGAAGCAGGTGTGAGGGGTGCGGGAAGAAATTGGACAAAAATCTTACTCCTATGGATGAAGACAGTGGCGGGGGGTAAAGGCATGGGGTGGAGTGGGGAATCAGGTGGAGGGGAGCTATGGGGGCAAAAAAAAGAGGAATACCTGTAATAATCTGAACAATAAAGATTTATTTTTTAAAAAAAGAGAGCATACTATATGTCAGGTAATAGGCTCAACATTTTACATATAATTTAAAATTCACCTATGAAGCCATTTGGCCCAGGACTTTTGTTTCTTGGGAGTTTTTAAAATCACTGCTTCAATTTTAGTAGTTGTAATCTGTCGACTCATATTCTCTGATTCTTCCTGATTCAGTTTTGGAAGATTGCAGGTTTCTAGGAATTTATCCATTTCATCCAGATTGTCCAATTTGTTGGCATACAGTTGTTTGTAATATTTTCTTACAATCCTCTGCATTTCTTTGGTGTCAGTTACTTGTCATTCATTTCTGATTTTATTTATTTGGGTCCTCTCTTTTTTTCTTTGATGAGTTTGGTTAAAAGTTTGTCAATCTTATTATCTTTCAAAGAACCAGCTCTTAGTTTCATTGATCTCTTGTATTGTTTTTTTAGACTCTATTTCTTTTATTTCTGCTTTGATCTTTATTATTTTCTTTCTTCTACTCACTTTGGGCTTTGTTTGTTGTTCTTTATCCTTAGTACATTTAAGTGCAAAGTTAGATTGTTTATTTGAGTGTTTTCTTGTTTGTTGAGGTAGGCCTGAAATACTGTAAGTTTCCCTTTTTAGGACTGCTTTTACTGTGTCCCATAGATTTTGGGTTGTGGTGCTTTCACTTGCATTTGTTTCAAGGTATCTTTGATTTTTTCCCCCTTATCTCATATTTTAAATGAATGAATGAATTTATCCAGAATTTATGCTGATTTAGAATTGCTTTTGGAAATAAAAATAATTAGAATAATCATGTTCAGTAAAGATCAAATTCACTTAATATGTAAAAAAGATAGGTGTTGGAAATTGTATAAAACATTTTTTTAGCCCTAAAGATTCCTCTCTATATTTTTTCTAAACAAAGCCTTTCTTGTGCCAAATATCCTTGGCAATCATTAAAATGTGTCAAAGAAACAGTTTTTTAATAGTTAAAATTATAATCAGAATGTGATTTATACATTAAACGGTTCAATATGTACACCTAAAATAGCTTCTGCCAAAGTCACCTGTTGTTTTAGTAATCATCTGGGAATTGTGTTAAATGTTAGATGTGATAGTTAGAAGTTAGATCATCATCATTTCTACCAACCATGCTATTTGCATCTTCCTCTCTATTAATTTTCTTTCAATTCCACTCTATTACTTTTTAAAATATCTGGCTCATTTATTTATTTGATCCTCATTCAGGGATTTTTCCCCCCACTGATTTTGAGGGAGAGAGAGGGAAAGACAGCGAGAAACATTGATGTGAGAGAAACACATGGATGGTTGCCTCTTGCACAAGCCCTGACCAGGGTCCAGACCCAGGAGGAGACTGCAACCAACTACATGCCCTTGACTAGAATCGAACCTGGGACCCTTAGGTCCATAGGCTGATGCTCTATCCACTTAGCAAAATCAGCGAGGGCTAAAATATCTGGCTGTTTTCTCTCTCTTACAGTGCTTATGAATTAACTCTAGGGTCAAGATTAAACCACTTTGGGTAAGGTAGAAGAGCCAGAAGGTTTAACTTGGGCACATTTCTCTTACTAGTACAAAACCCAAACCCTGCATTTTCCCTATGGCCTCACCATCTGTAGTAAAGCTGTATGGAAGGAGGCCAGGAAGTAAAAAGAGATAGGTGTTGGAAACTGTAGAAAACATTTTTTTAACCCTAAAGATTCCTCTATGTATTTTTTTAAACAAAGCCTTTCTGTGCCAAACATCCTTGGCAATCATTAAAATTTCCATTATTGAACTGGATTACTGTACAGTATTGGAATTAAAATGTTATTAGGTGAGAAAAATTATTTTTTTTCTATAAGGTAAGAATGGTTTGCCACATTCTTAACGAAACATATTTGTTGGTCTAAAATATTTTAGGTGTCTTGGATCCAAGTTGGTTCCCTCCCCCTGTAGGACAGCATCTCTGATATGATGAGGGGTATCAATGAGACAATACTATAAATTTATAAAAAATTGCAACTTCTTATAGTTTTTTAAAAAAAGAAAAATCAAAGTGAAATACTTTCAAGATAAACCACTGTCTTATACAGATTTTTAGTGATAATAGCATTGCTTGAAAAGAATAAATTCAGCTGTTTAAGAGCTGACAAAGGAGCAAATGGTTGTATAAGTGGTCATGGACATAAAACACATAAAGAAAAAAATATAATATTTGGTATTTTCTATGTTTCTTTATTAAGTAGTTATATTATTTTCCTATAACTTCAATGTACTAAAAAGTCATTACAAACTCTCTAACATATTTAAGAGTAAGGAGAAAAAACAATGACCCAAAGAAAACTATAACAAAAACTGATGCAAATGCTTAAGACTGTTCAATGTAATTGAACATTCTCCTTAGAGCATAGACTCCCACATGTGACTTGGCAGTTGTGTATGTTTGTATTGTTTATTTGCCACTTTATGGAGACCAGCCCTCACACCAGCTTAATAGAGAGGTACATTGCAGTTATTTCCTTAACCTACTGAAAATTCTTGCGCTAAAATAATTTTTGGCCTTTATATTCAATGAAAATTTTGGAGAAAAATACAAATTCGTGTATGAATCCAATAGATGACTAATGTAATTTAATTATCATTACATTCTTTGTATTTTATTATGGCTTTGAAAGTTTAAGGAAATTTATTAAACTCAGTAGATTTTAATGGCCCTGGTTGGTAGGTAAAATGGGAGAACTCAAATTTCTCTTTTCCTTTTAACATTTTTGCTTTAAGACCTACTCAAAACATTTTGAACCTTAGCAGTGAAATGGTTACTTTTAGGTTTGAAAGTTAGTTCTGCACTGTTATCCATTTTCCTAGTAGGGTGTTGAAAAGAAAACATTATTGACACCATAAATAAGAACATTTTATACTTAGGAGAGGTAGGTGATTACTTATATGATTAATATTTGTAGACTTGAGAATGTTCACTTCTTCCCAGATTTCTGCTGTTTTTGATTGACTAATGCTTGCCATTCTACCATTTCTCTTTCATTCCTGTTATTATCATTTGGTTTCTTATTGAGAGATAAGGAGCAGAGATACACTTGTGCCTTATTTGCCATTTCTACTTCTCTGTGAATAAACTGATAGAATCTTAAGCTTTAAAGAAATGAGAGAAGGACATAACATATATCTGGGTAGAGCCTGGTGGAGAGAGCAAATGAACCCAGTGAAAGGAGGCTAGGGAAGAGCTATATGACATTGTCCCCTACTTCCTAACCTCACTGAGAAATGACTTTATGTATCAATAGCAAGCTTTGCAGAAATGAGAAAGTCAGTAGGAAGCACTTTCTGGATCTAACCTAGGCCTCTCCCTTCATTTTCCTGGATAGATTTAAAGTCTCTTTAAATCACTTTTGGGACAGTGTTGATTTAACTTCTTTCCAAACCAGAAAAATGTGTTTCTAAACACTCCAATTGCTTTTTGATTCCCTTTGGCTGCACAAGGACTAAATCATTTTTAAGTCAATGACTTTCAGTTTTCAGGGAAATGAATCTCTTCAGTAGTCTACACAGAGGTGATAAGAGATTGACTTGACTAAATGGCACAAGTTGCTAAGCCTATGGACGCAGACTGGGTGGCACATTCATAATTCAACTGTTAATCAAATATTTGCTGATTTCCTAAAAGCCGTATTAACATTGAACGTTGCTTCCTGGACTGGGCTTAGGCATTCAAAAAGTCTTTTAGCAGTTAAAATGAATATGTGGTAAACAGCATCGCCGCTTGTCACCTGCCACGTAAGTCCTGAAGCAAAGGTTTCCTGTCAGACCATCAGAGCAGGTGAAGCCCAGGATGTGATGGGGGTGAAGGTGTGAGGGTTGAGGAGGTTGGGGTTGGGGATTGGGCTATGGGGTGGGGGAGATGTCCTGGATGCTCATTCTGTTGCTATCATTAGCTGCTGTGAGGAAGCAGCATGAGACCCTGGGAAGTGACTGCAACATTAACCAGATGCTCTTGAATAGTCTTACTTCTGTGCTAGAAAAAAAGAGCCCCTTGGAACCGGGCCGCTCTCTATAGCTTTGGCAGCTGCTTGTGGCTGAGTCTGAGGGGCGCAGGGTAGAGTTGGGACTGATTCTAGTTCCAGAAGCTATACGGGAAACACATTTCCCTTTATGGGCTTTAAAGTAATTCGTGAGGGAAAAAAGTTTCCAGTTTTATTTTATGTGAATAATTTTAAGAAGTATACAATTAGACAATGATGGGATTGGAAGATTCCTCAGACACCCAACTCCCTAGTTTCATAGCTGAGAATATTAAGGTCCATAGAGGGTAAGGAATTGCTGGACAGCAGAGCCAGTTTGTTGTAGGGGCTGAGGATTTCAATTTTTGAATGGTTTTACTAAATGAGAGTCTCGATTTGGCAAACATAGGCATTTTGGTTCTATGTTATGATGTTCTGTTACATTATC
The DNA here is from genome assembly GCA_026230045.1 of Corynorhinus townsendii. Taxonomy (NCBI): domain Eukaryota; kingdom Metazoa; phylum Chordata; class Mammalia; order Chiroptera; family Vespertilionidae; genus Corynorhinus; species Corynorhinus townsendii. The sequence goes on along the minus strand of JAPDVU010000004.1, from coordinate 65,609,528 downwards.
ACACCACTTTTTATGCTTTGTTGAATGTTCCTTTGTGGAAGGCAAATGGAATATTTCTGGGGCTATTTCCTCAGTCTGGACTCCACAAAGCTGTCCAGCACCTCCTTTTCCAACCATGGGACTGCTTTCTTCTCTTCCTTTTCTAAACAAATTCCTCATGGCTCTCCACATTATGTAGAGCTTGAACAAGAAGCAGGATGCTTCATATGCGCCCTAAAAATATGCCTCTCCCCAGTCCTACCAGGACATGTCCCAAAGTGCCCACCGAAGTCGCCCCTGAAACTGTCCCCACACGTGACTCTCCCGCACACGGCAGAATGAGTGGTGGCGTGACTTTTTGTCCCAGTTCTTGGTGCTGCGTCAAATACGTTGAGCCTCTGGTTTGCTATTAGACCTTAAGGAATGACCTCGTGTCTTATGGCCTGGGTTCCTATGTGTTTAGTTCTGCTCCCTCTTCCTGTTCTGTCTCTTCTGCCAGGCTCCTCACCACCCAGCCTGCTTGGTCCCTTCCTCATGCGCTGAGAAAACCAGCATAAGATTCTCTTGTTTCGATCTCTATGAGGGTTTACACTATAAAATGCTCCACCATGATAGACTCTTTAATGTGGTGCAATGAAACAGTTGAATCTCACACTTCCCGTTATCGTGTTAATAGTATCAGAACTGCATTAATGAGAACACTCAGTCCTATCTCCTTTGCTTAGTGCATAAACTCCAGAGGGAAGTTTTTGTTTGTTTGTTTGTTTGTTTTAAATATACCAAGTCAGCTTAATTGTGTGTTAAATGGCTTCTTTTGCCTTTAGTTAAATATCTCTAAAATGACAGCTCATTAATGACGGACAGTTCAGCTGTACTGTCAGACACCTTTAGAGCAATTTTTCTTTTACCCTAAAATCCTGGTGAAGTGTTACTCTTTTGGGAGCTACTTGTCAGATAGTGATATACACTGAGTGGCCAGATTATTATGACCACCTGACTTTTGTAGGCAAATTAGCCGTACACTCCATCGTATGGGATATGGAAACCGAACGCCTGTTCGAACACCTTTGCTGTCAGCAGTTACCAAGATAAAACGTCTCCAATTCACACAGGAACACAGGGATTGGACAATCGAACATTGGAAAAAAGTCACGTGGTCCGATGAATCACGTTTCCAGTTGCATCATGCAGATGGCAGAGTGAGAATTTGGCGGAAACAACATGAAAGCATGCACCCCGCATGCATGAGTACAACCCTTCAAGCTGGTGTGGACAGTGTTATGGTTTGGGGCATGTTTTCCTGGCATGATTTGGGCCCTTTAATTCGTGTGGAACAACGTCTGAATAGCACAACATACCTAAGTATCATTGCTGATCATGTTCATCCTATCATGTTGATGGCGTATCCCAATGGAGATGGCTTCTTCCAACAAGACAATGCGCCATGCCACGGTGCTCGTATTGTGCAGGAGTGGTTTCAAGAACATGAGGGAGACTTTACCTTGCTTAGGTGGTGCCCACAATCACCAGATCTCAATCCAATTGAGCATTTGTGGGACGAAGTTAAAATAGCCATCAGGCAGCTGGTTCCACAACCATCAAATCTCACAGAACTGGACAGTCCTATTCATCAGGCATGGTGTCAGATTCCTCGCATCACCTTTCAACATCTCGTGGAGTCAATGCCAAGAAGAATCACCGCAGTATTGAAGGCAAAATGTGGCCCAATGAAGTACTGATGGGGTGGTCATAATAATCTGGCCATTCAGTGTAGACCAATAACTACTTTTTCTCCTTGGCACTGTCAGAAAAGATAGTTTTAACCAAAGGTTTTTGAACTATTTTATTAAATCTTGCTCAGAAGCAAACTTATAAAAATCCACAAAAGCTGAAGCTCTGTATTAGTTCAAATCTTAAAAAAAGAAAAAATATTCACCCTTCCCTCCCCAACCGCCTTATTATCCATGTCCTTGGTACTTGAGAAAACAAATCAGAACATAGTAGAAAAATCACAATTTTATTTAATTTTAAAAAATATTTATTTATTAATTTGATTGGGTGACATTGGTCAACATGAACATATAGGTGTGGGTTTCTATGTTACAAGATCTGTATATTGTACCATATGCCCACCACCTAGAGTCAAATCTTCTCCTGTCACCATATATTAGGGTCCCTTTCTCCCCCAACCCCCTTCCCTCTGGCAACCACCACACTGCTGTTTGTGTTCACAAGTTTCAGTTTTATATCCCACATATGAGTGAAATCATATGGTTCTTAGCTTTTTCTGATGGACTTTTTTCACTTAGCATGATGTTCTCAAGTTCCATCCATGATGTTGCAAATGGCGCTATTTCACCTTTTCTTATGGCTAAGGAGTATTTCATTTTGCATATGTATACATCTTCTTTATCTAGTCCTCTATCATAGGGCACTTTGGTTGTTTCCATGCTTTTGCCACCATGAATAATGATGCAATGAACATAGGGGTGGATATATCTTTCTGAATACATGGTTTTGAGTTTTTGGGGTATATATCCAGGAGAGGGATTGGTGGGTCATATGGTAGCTGTATTCTTAATTTTTTAGCTTTCCATAGTCTACATTCCAACCAGCAGTGAATGAGCATTCCCTTTTTTCCACAATCTCTCCAACACTTGTTATTGCTTGTCTGGTTGGGTAATGGCTACTCTAACAGGTGTAAGGTGGTATAGCATTGTAATTTTGATTTGCATTTCCCTAATTGCCAGTGAGGTTGAACATCTTTTTATATATCTATTGGCTGTTCATATGTCTTCTTGGGAGAGGTGTATTTTCAGGTCCTTTGCCTACTTTTTTTATTGGGTTGTTTGTTTATTGTTGAGTTTTATGAGTTCTTTATATATTTTGTAAATTAAATCTTTGTCAGAGCTACTGTTTGCAAATATCATCTCCCATCTGGTTGGCTATCCGCCTCTTTGTTTTCCTGTCAATTTCTTTTGCTGTGCAGAAACTTTTTAGTTTGATATAGTCCCAACCATTTATTTTTACTTCCCTTGCCTTTGGGGTCAAATTAATAAAATGTTTTATATGATCTAGGTCTATAAGTTTGGTACCTATATTTTCTCTATGTAACTTATTATTTCTGGTCTTATATTTAGATCTTTAATCCATTTTGAAGTAATTTTTGTGTATGGGGACAAACTGTAATCTAGTTTCATTCGTTTACATGTGGCTTTCCAGTTTTCCCAGCACCATTTCTTGAAGAGACTGTGTTTACTCCATTGTGTGTTTCTGGATACTTTGTCAAAGATTATCTATCTATATACATGTGGTTTTATAGTGGGGCTCTCTATTCTGTTGCATTGATTTGTGTGTCTGTTTATCTGCCAATACCATGCTGTTTTGATTATCGTAGCTCTGTAGCAGAATTTGAAGTTAAGTAGCATGATACTCCAGCTTCATTCTCTTTGTTTCTTAGGATTGCTTTGGTTCCATACAAATCTGATGATTTTTTTTGTTCTGTTTCTTTAAAAAATGATATTGGGATTTTGATGGGGATTGCATGAAAGCTCTATATTGCTTAATATGGCTATTTTAACTATGTTGATTCTTCCAGTCCATGAACATGGGATATTTTTCCATTTTGTTGTGTCTTTTTCAATCTCTTTTAAAAAATGCTTTGTAATTTTTAGTAAATAAGTTTTTCACATTCTTTGTTAAGTTTATTCCTAGTTGGCTGCAATTGCAAAAGGAATTGTGTTTTAAATTTCTTTTTCTGAAGTTTTTTTGTTAGTATACAGCAAGCATGTCAAACTTGCAGCCTGAGGGCTGCATATGGCCCACAATGAATATTTTTGCGGCCCAGCCAATATAACAGTATGTAAGAAACGTTTTAATAAAAATTTCATAACTTAATTTCCACAATATCCTATTATACATAATCTCTCTATATAAAAGCCTAAGCTAGTGGTTGGCAAACTCATTAGTCAACAGAGTGACAAACCACGGCTTGTGAGCCGCCGCAGTTTGCCAACCACTGGCCTAAGTGACCAGCCAACTGGCAGACCAGTAGCTATGATGTGCACTGACCACAAGTGGGCAGATGCTCAACACAGGAGCTGCCAAGTGACAGCAACTTTGCAGAGTGCCCTCTCACACTCCAGGACCCTTGGGTGATATCAGACTGCTGGTTTTGGCCCGATCCCAGCAGGCCAGGCTGAGGGACCCCACTGGTGCACGAACCCATGCACTGGGATTCTAGTTATTAATAATGAACTACAATGTTCACTAATGACTGATTACTATAATCGTGTTCCATTCTTTTCCCTTACATGCCTTGCACTCAGGTGCACCATTTCTCTCCATTAATACTAGCAGTGAATATTTTAGCAGTCGATTGCCATGTCATTAGTCTTGGACGGACTTGTTTGGTGTGCACAACAGGAAATATTTTGCTTTCGGAGAATAAGAAAAATAGGTTTATTTGCATTTAGCTTATTAATTTGTGCACTTATTCAGTATCTGGTAAGTTAATGTTCAAGAAAAAATATTAATTTTTATTAAAATATTCTATTTTTTTTATGTTAACAATTACTCATTTATTTCAGCCCTTTGTATTCAGCATGTCTCTATCGAAATAAACCTATGTTTTTATGAAAATTGAAGCTTTTGTTTTTTTTTGTGGCCCACGTAAACTTAAAGCTTGTTTATTTGGTCTGAGTTAGCCTTTGAGTTTGACATGCTTGGTAAACAGAAAGGCAATGGATTTTTGCACATTGATTTTTTTATCCTGCACCTTGTTTATTTGTATCCTGTATTTGTTTATTATTTCTAATAGTTTTTTTGTAGCGTCTTTAGGGTTTTCTATATACAGAATCATGCCATCCACAAAAAGTGACAGTTCGATTTCTTCCTTCCCTATTTGGATGCCTTTTGTTTTTCTCTTGCCTTATTGCTCTGGCTAGGACTCCCAGGACTATGTTGAATAAGAGTGGTCAGAGTGGACATCCTTGTCTTGTTCCTGATCTTAGAGGAAAAGCTTTCAGTTTTCACCACTGAGTATGATATTAGCTGAGGGTTTATCATATATGGCCTTTATTATGTTGAGATACTTTCCTTCTATTTCTATTTTACTGGGTGTTTTAATCATAAATGGATGTTGTATCTTATCAAGATGCTTTTTCTGCATCTACTGATAAGATCGTATTATTTTTGTCCTTTCTTTTGTTCATGTGGTATATTACATTGATTTATTTGTGCATGTTGAGCCATTCGTGTGCCCTTGGAATGAACCCCACTTGATGGTGATGTATTATTTTTGGGATGTACTATTGCATTCGATTTGCTAGTATTTTGTTTAGGATTTTTGAATCTGTATTCATCAGAGATATTGGTGTATAGTTTTCTTTCTTTGTTTTATGTTTGCCAGGTTTTGGTATCAGGTTTATATTTGCCTCATAGAATGTGTTAGGATGTATTGCCTCCTCAATTTTTTTGGAAGAGTTTGAGAAGGATAAGTTTTTTTTTTTTTTTTTTCTTAATTAAATCTTTATTGTTCAGATTATTACAGGTGTTCCACTTTTTTTCCCCCCATAGCTCCCCTCCACCTGATTCCCCACCCCACCCCATGCCCTTACCCCCCGCCACTGTCTTCATCCATAGGAGTAAGATTTTTGTCCAATCTCTTCCCGCAACCCTCACACTTGCTTCCCCTGAGAATCGTCAATCCACTCCCTTTCTATGTCCCTGATTCTATTATATTCACCAGTCCATTCTGTTCTTCAGATTTTTTATTCACTTGATTTTTAGATTCACTTGTTGGTAGGTATGTATTTGATGTCATTTTGTTGTTCATAATTTTTATCTTTACCTTTTTCTTCTTCTTCTTCTTCTTAAAGAATACCCTTCAGCATTTCATGTAATCCTGGTTTGGTGGCGATGAACTCCTTTAGCTTTTTCTTGTCTGTGAAGCTCTTTATCTGACCTTCAACTCTGAATGATAGCTTTGCTGGGTAGAGTAATCTTGGTTGTAGGTTCTTGCTGTTCATCACTTTGAATATTTCTTGCCACTCCCTTCTGGCCTGCATAGTTTCTGCCGAGAAATCAGCTGACAGTCGTATGGGTACTCCCTTGTAGGTAATTAACTGTTTTTCTCTTGCTGCTTTTAATATTCTCTCTTTGTCTTTTGCCCTTGGCATTTTAATTATGATGTGTCTTGGTGTGGTCCTCTTTGGGTTCCTCTTGTATGGGGTTCTGTGCACTTCCTGAACTTGTAAGTCTATTTCTTTCACCAGGTATGGAAAGTTTTCTGTCATTATTTCTTCTAATAGGTTTTCAATATTTTGCTCTCTCCCTTCTTCTGGCACCCCAAAAATTCGGATGTTGTTTCGCTTAAAGTTGTCCCAGAGGCTCCTTACATTATCTTCATATTTTTGGATTCTTTTTTCTTTTTGTTTTTCTGGTTGGATGTTTTTTGTTTCCACATATTTCAGATCTTTGGTTTGATTCTTGGGGTATGTTGATCTACAGTTGAGTTTCTGTATATTCTTTATTTCAGACAGTGTATGCTTCATTTCTGACTGGTCCTTTTCCATTTTTTTGGCATTCTCATTAAGGTCCTTGAAGGTCTCACTAAGCTCCTCAGAAGTGTCATCAAGTTTCTCGGCAGTTTTTAGAAGATTCTTGAGTAACCTTATAAATGTGATTCTGAACTCTATGTCATCCAGTAGTTTGCTTTCCTCCGTTTCTTTCATTCGTGATATGTTTCTTTGTTTCTGCATTTTGGCTTCTTCCCTGTGTTGATGGAGTGGCTTTGTGTGGTAGGTGACCTATAGGGGGCAGTAGCTCAGCCTCCCCAATCACCTGATGTGGATGCTCTTGGTACACCCCTTTGTGGGCTGAGTGCAAAGTCTTGGTGTAGTTAAGCCTGAATTGCAGTTGGTACGCTGGGAGGAATTGACCTCCAGGCCAATTAGCTGTGAGCACTCCCTGTGTCTATAATGGAAGAAGTGCTGCGCTTATGGGGCAGGACTTGTTTCAGTGGGGCTTTGGTGCTCACTGAGTCTGCCTCTTGAATGTGTCACTTATGGATGTGAGGAGTTGAAATCTGTTGTCTCACACTGACCACTAGGTACACTGGCTTCTGGATCTCCAATGGGGTGCAGGTCAGCTACTGTCTGAGGCCACTCAGCAGGAGCTACAGTGAGAGCTGCAGTTTTCTCCTCTTTGCTTGGGGTTTGGAGGTTTTGGAGCTGTCTGACCGGGGCTGCAAGTTTTCTAGGTTAAGCTGCAATAGGGCAGGCTTTCTTATGCTAATTGAGCTGCTTGGAGCTTGGGTGGGTTTGTAGGTTGTGTGGGGCGGGGTCTCAGGGCGTCACTAGGTTAGGGCGTGGCAAACAGCAATGGCTGCTAGTAAGCCCGCTCTGTGTCCCGACCGTGTCCTGGAATCCTGTGCCCCAGTGCAGTAAACAATTATTCCTGCGCGCAGCTCTGCTAGCAAGCCACTCTCACTGGCAGACAGTCCAGCTTCTCCCCGTAGGAGTTTGGGTCCCCCGCGTCTCCCCAGAGACTGGATTTCAGAGTTGTCGGGGGCTTGTCTCCCTTCGGGTTGAAAAAAGCAAGGCACCCAGTCGCCCGCCGCCAGCCCGGATCCCGCGCCTCCGTACCTCAGCTTTTCAGCGCTCGTGCACGTCTCAATGCTCTTTTCTCTTTCCTTCTAGTTGTAGAACTTCCACTCAGCCAGCTTTCCCGTGGTTCTGGGTGATAGACGTTTTATCTTTTAGTTGCAGTTTAAATTGTTGTCGGAGGCAGCAGTTTAGGTGTTTACCTATGCCGCCATCTTGGATTCCCTCTCGAGAAGGATAAGTTTTAAATCCATGAACATTTAGTAGAATTCACTGGTGAAGCCATCTGGTCTTGTACTTTTGTTTTTTTGGGAGATTTTTGAGGGTTGTTTCAATTTCCTCACAGCTGATTGGTCTATTTAGATTTTCCAATTCTTCATGATTTAGTCTAGGAAGGTTATATTTTTCTAGGAATGTATCCCTTTCTTCTAGGTTATTGAATTTGGTGGCATATAGTCTTTCATGGTAGAATGATCCTTGGTATATCTGTGATGTCTGTATTGACTTCTCCTCTCTCATTTCTGATTCTGTGGATATGGATCTTTTCCCTTTCTTCCTTCGTGAATCTATCCCAGGGTTTGTCAATTTTATTAATATTTTCAAAGAACTAGCTCTTTATTTTATTAATTTTATTTATAGTCTTTTTGTTCTCTATTTCATTTAATTCTGCTCTAATTTTTATTTTCTTTCTTCCACTGACTTTAGTTTGCTTTTGTTCTTCTTTTTCTAGTACTTTAAAGTGTGATGTTAGGTTATTTACTTGGGGTTTCTCTTGTTTCTTGAGATAGGTTTGTAATGATATAAACTTCCTAAAAGTCACAGTTTTAAATAACTAAAATGGTCATATGGGCAGCTTCAGAATTGAGAGTGGGTCATATTCCAAAAGAATTAAATTATTTATTTTAAGCCCCAAATTTAAATTGGTGTGGTATTTTGGGAAAGGGGGAGAATTTGATCATGTAAATTAAAATTATTTATCTACTCTAATAAGATTTAGTAATTCCACTCCTAGAATTTATACATTGGAAATGAGTGATCAGAAAAATGTTCAAAATATATGTTTAAACACGTTAACCATGGTTTTGCATGTAATAGTGAAATATTAAGAATGATCTAAATGTGAGACAATAGGGCAATGTTCATTCAATAAATAATGATGAATCAATATAGTAGAATTCTAAGCAGTTTTAAAAAATTGTAATGTAGCCTGGCTGGTGTGGCTCAGTGGCTGAGCATTGACCCATTAACCAGGAGATAGCGGTTAGATTTCCTGGTTAGGTCACATGCCTGGGTTGGTAGTTTAATCCCCAGTAGGGGATGTGCAGGAGGCAGCTGATCAAAGATTCTCTCTCATCTAATGTTTCTATCTCCCCCTCTCCTTCTCCTTCCTCTTTCTGAAATAAATAAAAACATGTTAACAATAAGAACAATAAAAGGTAATATAGTTATATCTTCTTTATTTGTGTTTGGCATGGAAACATGTCCATATTATATTAAGTAACAATATTAAAGATAATATGTATGCTTTATAATCTCACCTTAGAAGATACAAATATATGTGTATGTGTATGTAAAAATATAAACCCTGGACAAATGTTCACAGACATTTAATTAGTGATTTCTACACAATAGGATTAGAGATAATTTTCTAGTTATTTTGTTATCTTTACACAATTCTTATTTTAAAATAATGAATGTGTTGGTTTCATAGTCAAGAAAAAGTGATGGCATTATTTTTGGTATTTTTTTAAAAAATAAAAGATCATGTTGCCAGTTTCCATAGTTAATTATTTCACACAGAGAATGGAGAAAGTGTTAGTGGTAATACTTCTTTTGTCCACAGAGTATACTCTTTCTTCCCTTTGCATTGTGAGATGAAACCATGAATCTTTTGAGCTTTTAATCCTGTGCTACCATAGGGCTCTAGGTGGGTTGAAGCTGCAAGGAACTGGTGGGCTGTTCTTGGTGACAGCCACTGCAGTGTCCAGGGGGCACTTTGGCAGGCTTCCAGAGGGGAGAGAAGCCTCCAGGACTGGGGGCAAGGTCACTATAAAGTCACACATTCATAAGACAAAGGCTGCTTGTGTTAAACACCACCACAAAGTGATATCAACCCTAAGTAAATTAGAAGCTGTTCTTTTTTTAAAATTTGAGCTCCTAAGTCTTCTTACAAGAAGCCAGCAAAGGGCTATTCTGAAGCATTGGATACATTTCCCACTGGCCTGAAAGATGAAACTGTCCTTCGTCATCTCCAGGCATCACCACAGTCCAGATGTATAGTTTATGTCTTCCAACAAATGTCTGTGGGAACTATTTCCTCCCAGAAATATCAGGTTATATTTTTTCTAAGTTGATTCTCTCTGGGTACACTTTAAACCTCAAACAATTCTGTGGTGCTATAATGCAACTAGAAAGAGATAAAATGATCAGAATCAGGAGTGAATGATTATCTAAGGAATAGAATCAACAGGTCAAAGGCTCACCCAGTTTTTTCAGCCTTAAATGAGAAGACAATGTTTTGTGTGTTTATAAAAATGTATCTAATGTATATCTATGTCTGCATCTAATTTATATCCAATTATTGTACATTCACATATGTGCATGTGCACACACATGCCAAAATTCTCTCTTAAAGCCGACTAAGGAAGTTCAACTATGGCTGAGTCTACATGACCACAAACATCTTAATAAAAAATGTTCAGCAGTGGTTAATCAATCAGCTTCTGTGCACACAAATTATTTTGTAGTAGATGCAGTCGGGGAAACAAATATGAAATAATGACACTGTCAAAAGTTCACCATGGAGGTCAGTCCTTGGGGAAAGACCTGAGGTAGACAAGAGTCTTCCTTGAAGAAAATAGTAAATGTGGGTTAGTGAAGAGGAGAGGTACGAAATTATAAGTAAAGAAATAGTAGAAGAAAGACACAAAGGCAAGATGGCTATGATTTGTGGGCGGATGGTATAGGAACGTTGGTGAGTCTGGAACTCAGAAATCAGAGAGGGAGGGTGAGACTATGAGACATGATGCGTACTTGTGTGAACAGTTCTTATTTTATGGGTACTGCAAGACATTAATCATTCGTGGCCACTGTGTAATAAAGCCAGTAGCTCTTCCCAGTCATTGTGACAACCAAAAATGTCCCACAAGTTTCCAAACATCCTTAATGGATGACTTGTCATTCTGCCTTAAGAACTATTGGGCAAGATAATGAGAGCTTCTGAATGCCAGGATGCAATGCCAGAATGCCGTCAGATTTTCATATGGGAAATGGTTCTGTTTTTGTTTTTCTATTTCCTTTATGTAGACATACAGTAAAGCTATACTTTTCACTGTGGTGTTTACAACACATCCACATCCACTATTATCTGTGACTTAATTCAGTTCAGTTCATTCTGATTCCTATGGCATCACATTACACACTGCCTTGCTCTTAGTTTATTGCTGTTTATAATTATCTTTATTTATGGCAGGTTTGGGTGAAACTTAGGGGCACCAGGCTGTTCATCACACATCTGGAACAATTTTTCAAAAATTTTGGATTTACTAAACCCCAAACAATCTGCCAAGCACCTCTTCTCACCCCCTTGCTCCAAACTTTAAAAACATACATATTTTAGAGAACATTGATTCCATGTGTTTTTAATTCATTTTAGTCCATATCATCAAATTTTTAAAAAGTGATTTGGCATCCAAGAAGTCCATTGAGGCTTTAAAATAAATAAACTTTAAAAAACCTTTAAAAAGCTACATAAATATATTGAAAAAGCAAAAGGATAAAGTTTTGATGGAGACTGATTGGGAATAAAATTTGGCAAAATTATTTTCCACACTAATTTACAGTGCTCCATCCAACTTCCAATCCACAGTCTGGAGAAAATGAACTAAGTTAGTTAATCTAAAAAAAAAAAGACTGTATCAAATTCTCTACACCAAGACATATAGCATCATGGAGAAAATATTAAGAAACCAACTTGAATTAAATGGTCTATTAATTCTTATTATTGGGGATTTTTTTTGAAAAACATAGTTGGTAATAATGATGTAAGAAACTCTTAGGACTAACTGGAAAATATGAGAAGTAACAAGAATAATAGTAATTTTAAAATAAAAAAGGGACTTAATCATGAGTTAGTTTATGAGATAACATTTTTTACTTCACACCAAAAAAAGTTGTTTAAACTAAAAATACCCTGTGATTTTCCATATCTTTCTTCAATATTATTCAAAGTCTCCAATGAGAATGTTCATGTATTACAGAAAAGTAAAAGTGAAGATGCATATCAAAAGTCTAAAAATGCTAACAATTTTAACTCAGTAACTTTACTCTTAAGAATAAATTTAAACACACACACACACACACACACACACACACACAGAAACACAATCTTGTATGTTTAAATAGGGCAAACATTTTAAAACTATTTAAGTGTCCAAAAGTAGAAAAGGATTAACATATTATAAATCCATACAATGGAAAATTAGACAGTGTTCAAAATTATGTTGATTACATGTTTATGATGAATTAGAGAAATTGTTATGTAAATATATATCAACATTTTAAATTGCATAGAAAAAATATGTTATACAAAAAGTAACAGTGATTTTATTCTATCCATTCCACAGCTTTGAGTCAGTATCAGTAGCAAAACTCAAGTATCCAATAGTTCCTGACTTTATTTTTGCATACAGTAAGTGCTCAAAAAGTGGAGACTACTATTCATATTAAAGCTGTCAAATTAATTGCATGTAAAGTTACTTTTCTTTTTTAATAAAAATGAAATTATTAGAGGTAAAAAATTTTTTTATTTGACAATGAAAGTTATGTTGTTATATAGTTTTAGAAAAAATATTTTTGAGAGGAAAAAGTCTTCATACTTTAAATTACAATTTGAGTTAGGTTAAATCATTGTAGAAGATTAGTTTCTCCATTCAAAGGTAAATTTTACTGTGTATACTTAAAATTTATTTCAAAATAAATTAAAAATTGAATTGTTTACTAAATCCATTTGCTTCATTGGTAATTTTTAAAAATCTTTATTGTTGAAAGTGTTACATATGTCCCCTCTTTTCCCCATTGACATCTTCTAGCCTCAGCCACCCTTAATTCCCCCTGCCCCACCCCAGGCCTTCACCACAGTACTTGTCTATGTCCATGGGTTATGCATAGATACATACAAGTTCTTTGGTTAATCTCTTCCCACCCTCCCACCCACTCCAGACTTCCCTCTGATATTTGACAGTCTGTTCCATGTTTCTATGTCTCTGGATCTATTTTGTTCATTCGTTTATTTTGTTCATTAGATTCCACATATAAGTGAGATCATGTGATACTTGTCTTTCTCTGACTAGCTTATTTCACTTAGCATATTATTAACATTTTTACTGTGTGTAACTGGGGTATTGAATTTGAGGGCAAATTGTGTGTCCTAACCAGGCCAGATTGGTCTACCATTGCCAATTGGAGCAAGAATTCCAGTTTATTCCGCTCCAAGGTCCCATTATTACTCTTTTTTACTTCTAAGTGCCTCTATTTTTCAGTGGTCTGAGGAGCAGAAGAAAGCTCTCCGACTCAATTCTAGCTCAGTATGCTGGTTCTCTTAGAGAATTCTTGCCTCCTGAGTAGAAGGTGCCTTAGTGGGCTGCATTGGAAACACAGAAGATGGAATAGAGTCCCCTGGGCAGCAGTCACCCTGAGTTCTAAATGGTGTCCTGTGAGTTCTGGAAATGTAGACCTCCCCACTTTCTAAGGTATCTCTGATTTTATTTTTTAAAATATATTTTATTGATTTTTTTACAGAGAGGAAGGGAGAGAGATAGAGTTAGAAACATCGATCAGCTGCCTCCTGCACGCCCCCTACTGGGGATGTGCCCGCAACCCAGAATCGAACCTGGGACTTTTCAGTCCGCAGGCTGACGCTCCTCTATCCACTGAGCCAAACTGGTTTCGGCGGTACCTCTCATTTTAAAAGGAGTTCTCCACAAACTGACTGGTGCCTTCAGGGTCAAAGTGCTATCGATTCCTGAGCCAGAGCATTTCTATGGCTACAGGTTGCACCAGGGGAGCTGAATCAGAATGTTTGGTGCTCCTCATCTCACAGGTGAGCGATGCTGGAGAGCTGGCCCCTAAAAAAATGGGCCAGTGGGGAGGCTGATAAGAGCAGCCATACTGTCTTCTGAGGGAAACATGGCCAATAGGAAGCAACAGGGTTGTCCTAAGGTCGAGGATTGAGCTAGATCCCCCCGCTCTAGCCTTCTCAAAACTAATGGGAGTGTTGAGGCATATTTCAAGCTTAAGGACACTGTGCTTTGGAAGGCTAAACCTCCAGTATTTCAGCTCTGTCAGCATTTTTCACCACTCTTAGGCTGGATCATAAGAGACTGTCATTTTTGTAGGTCACAGATGGTTGGATATTGGCAATTTCATGAGGTTCAATCTAATAGTTCTTGGGCCACAGTGGCTCCCAGAAGGGTACGTCAAAGCAGGTTCAGGCCACTGTGTTATATGCTAATCTGGGTCCCTCAAAAAAGCAGATGCTAAGAGAAAATTAAACATGAAGGGATTTTATTAGGGAGCAATGCCTCTAGGAAAAGAAATAGAAGAGTGCTGGGAGAGCCATCAGAATTTGGTGCTAGACAGATCCCAAGAAAAGGAGAGAGTGAAAGAAGGCTGGGCACAAGTCTCCTAGATTGCTGAATGTTCTAAGAAAGGTTTAGCAATGCTTATGCAGAGCGCTCGAGTCAAAATCAGCCAAAAAAGGAGTCCCCTGTTCTCAGAAACAGGTCATTGGCAGATAGCAGTGAAGTTATGGCCTTGGCACAAATGCAGGGAAGAGTTTCAGAGTCTGGGTCTCTGAGATGTCAGTTGATTACACTCCTGGAGGAGGAGGTTCCCCAGGCACATGTTCATGCTGCCACGTTTGAGACTCCAAGTGCAGAAGACACTGTGATTCAGTCCTGGCCTTATTTGCTCTACCCTAATTTCTTCACTGTCTACGCGAATTTCAATCCTGTTCTAGGAATCTGCTCATCACTTGCTTCTCCAGGCCACCCAAATTTATCTGGACTTCTACTTTTTAAAAAATGTATCTTTATTGTTGAAAGTATTACAGAGGACCTTTTCCCCCTCACTGATCCCCTCCACCCTGTTCCTGCTACCCCCGCCCCCTCCCTGGACTTTTATAGAAAGGAAGTTGAGGGCAGGGAAGGGGACTGTGGTCCTTTCTATTCCAGAAAATCATTGGCTCTCTATGCAAATTTGCTCACTACTTCCCAGAGCTCTGCCTAACAGAGGAGAGATTGCTTTAATAAATAAAACAAAAGTCCCCTATGTCTTATTTCCAAGGGTAAGGTTCAGTGTGACAAAAATCTGCAAAACTAATAGAGGTCATATGCTTTGGATGATTTTTGAATGCCTGCATAGAATAGCTAGCGGCTTATTTCCTCCATAAAGGGCATAAATGACCCTGATAGGGCTCTCAGCTGCACAGCGAACAGCCTATTATAAGAAACCACACAACAATAATATCATTAACACACAGAAAATATGCAAATAAAACCTTATATTAGAGAATACCCTTTAGAGCTAGCATTTAATTTTCACTTTTGAAATGTGAAATTTGAAAGTGAAATTTGTATACACCATATAGATGTGCTAAAATGTAGGAAATTCAAGAATATTTTCATTAGGGCTAAGTTTTTAGTAGGAAAGTCAAAACAGAAATTAAATAATTATTGAGGTAAATCAAACAGAAGCTTATTTTGACACTGGTTTAGATTTTTTTGCTAAAGACACAAAGTCTGTGTGAATTGGGAGAAAAGAGGTTAACCATTATCTGTAATTTTTTTTCCCTATTATAGCCTAGATTTTTTAGGGGGGGACTTATAACTATGATCTTAAAAAGCACATGTAAGTTACACTTATGTGCAAATAAAAAAAGAGAAAAACCTTCAAAATGAATATTGAAAGGAAAGGTGAAAACAGAACTTGAATTTCATTCTCCTGTAGAGGAGACTGAAACCATCCACATAAAGTATCCAGGAGTTCTGGCAAACATGACCTTGCACGTTCCACACACAAGATGCAGGCTTACACAATTCTTCCATTCACTCATGGGCTCACGTCTGTTTGCCACCCATGCTCCCTGAAGACAGCTTATGGCGCTGGACTGTATCAGCAAAGCGTGATAGATGATGGGGAACATCACCAGGATGGACTATTCTGCCTTTGGCTTGGTGTAGAGTTAGATGTGCAGGAAAAAAATAGCAATAAATTTGGAAACTATGTTGGGAAAAAACTAAAATTTATTTTTAATCTTTGAGTTCCAAAGAAGGAACTAAACCTGCAAATGTCGTGATGAGATGGTCGGACTAATTTGTAAGGTCATTTATCTGAACTCGGGAACTGGGAGTTCAGCTCTGAAGGTATGGGAGGTGCCCAGGAAGAACTGCATTTTAACTTCCCAACTTGGGAGTTCTTAAAGAGATCTCAAATCTGATTCTACCATTGAGAAAATACAGTCTTCTTTTATTATGTGCTTTGTGATCCTCCTAGATTTTGATGTGATGTTAGAAGAAAATCTCCTTAAACAGAAGGTTAAACAAAAATGAAAATGACTTAATGTACAGGACATAAATTGTCACTCCGATACATTTAACTTAAACACACACACACACAAGTTTTGGAGGCTTTTGTCAAATTCTTTTTACCCATGCCACCCATTAATAAAGCTGCATTTAGAGCTAAGAGCTGTGGAAAAAGAGATTCTTGCAAAGATGATCTGGGGTTTCTTTGATTCTTGTGTTATCCCGATCCTGAATTCACGCTTTTGTCGGCTGGCTTTGTTGACTGCATTTTTTTGTGGCAACATCTCTGCATCTCTGCTTTTGTTTTTAATCCTTACCCAAGGATATGTTTTCATTGATGAGAGAAAGAGAGAGAGAGAGAGAGAGACAGAGAGAGAGAGAGAGAGAGAGAGAGAGAGAGAGAGAGAGAGAGAGATATGAGGGTGAGACATCGATCGGTTGCTTTCTGTATGTGCCCCAACCAGGAATGGAACCTGCAACCTGGTTATGCGTCCTGACTGGGAATCGAACCCACAACTATTCCATGTACGAGCTGATACTCCAACGAACTGGGTCACACCAGCCAGGGCTCTATTTGTTTTTAAGGAGTTTTCAGTAGACCATGCAAAGACCACATAATACTTCAATGATGCTACACTGCTGAATAGGTGAAGAAGATCCTGAACTGGCAATTCAATAGATGCATACAGGATCAAAGTCAAGAAGGGCATTTAATAATTACTTTGACAATTACAATAAGTTGATGATGATGTAGCATATGTAAAACCCCAAGCTGGGTATAATGGTGGATACAAAATTGCATCATTTATAGATCCTACCCTTACTGACTTGCTGTTCATACCGAAGATAAGATATGTATCCAAATGATTAGAAAGCATAAAATTAAAAGTTATTGCAAAAATATTATGGATGGTTTTACCTCATCCATGCCATATGAACCAAATGTTCATTTCAGAATGAAAAGTCTTAAATACATAGTGTCTTTATTGTATCAAGATAAAAAATTGCAAAGATAATTTGGATATAATATGATATATGGGACATTAGAGGGAAAAGGGGGGGCAATCTGTTGCCCTGGTCTTCCAGAAATGTGACATCAAGTTCTCATTCACAATTTACAAAACCCCAAAATCTGGCATTTTGGGTTCACATAAAAGGACAGAAACATTCATATTCAGTTTGAAATAGCCAAGAAAACAGCAATTGTATATAGTTACAAGGAACTTAAGAGTGAAGTAGGAAGCAAAATAATAGTGTAAATGATTTCTCCTTTTTTAAAGCAATAAAATATTTTTAGAAAAGATGACATTTTGATTGACTCTCTAGTGATAACCCACTTATGAGTATAAAGTTATTTGAATCTTCTGATAGTTTTTCATTTTTTTTTAAAAAATTCTGCTTCCCTATCACTATAACAGTGGACTTTACCATTCTGTCTGTTGAATTGTTGGGTATTTGGACATATAATCATATCCATCTAGAAATAGATTATGCAGAATATGAATTATCCTGGTCTCTCATATCTCTGTCCCACCCTTTCTTTATATGGTGCGGATTCCCCTTTTCTTATGTCAGCACTCTTAGCATTTCCATCAGAAAAAAATTTTTTCCATAAAAAAAATCTTGGGTGGCGGGCAGGGGCAGGGATGGGCTATAAGGGTCAATGGGGTTAAAAAGGGGACACATGTAACACTTTCAACAATAACAATTTATTACAAATCTTGGAAGACTGGAGCGCAATCTTATTTTGGTCATGATCCTTCAAGTAGAGGGTTTAAAAATTTGCAATCTCTCCTTTTCAGAATTGATTCAAGAACTTGTTGTTCTAATGCTTTGACAGTGTCCACCTGTACCAACCATCACACTGAGTTGTCACCATCTGCAATTCAGATTTATACCATATGATTTTTCACTTGATAAAAATATTTCCATGTTGTTTGAGGATAGGGTTAGAGAGTTATCCTCTTGATAAATTCGGAAGAGATGGAGATGGGTAATATAACTTTATTCTAGTAATTCATCAACAGAACATTTATTGAGTGATTGCCATTTGACTGGAACTGTGAATTTAAAAGCATGGCCCCTGTCTTGAGTAACTTTGACCTCAGTATTCCTAAACTTATGTATAAATGCACACAAATATGTAATTCTGTGCTCATGTTAATATCTTAACATTAACCAAGCCTCTCTTTATTTGTTCCCCTGTGCATTTGGCCTCAGAACTGTAGAAGGGAGACCTCCATTACATGGGGATTTGGGAAAAGGGACTTGTGTGAATTTTTGTGAAGAAACTGTTTTTGAAGGCATTTTTTAATTATTCTCTCTAAACTTATTTTATAAAGCCAGATTTAGAAATAACCTCTCAGCTAGAACTCTGTTGCATTTATCATATATTGGCCCATTTTGTTAAGTGTTTAAGGAGCTCAATTTGTGCTTTAATGTTTGCTGAAAACCGATTCTGAACATTTAAACAATTAATACATTTATTTTTATATCCTCAACACCTGGAAAGGTGCTTGTTCATTGAATGAGTGGAGCTATGTGATCCTCTAATATTATAAACAAGACAAAGGATAATCAACTGATATTTTTTCTTACCCTGCAGGAGAAACATTTAACACACCAATGAGAATCTATTGTTTTGAAAGATTCCAGACTCTTCAAAAATAACCTCTTTTATTTTTACTTGAGCACAATTTTTATGCTTTTGGCTTTATTAAAACACATATCTTATTAATTACTCTTTTGAAATATTTTTCAAGCTTAAGTGGAATGATATAATCAAATAAAATAAATTTTGTTTTAGAAAATATATTTCATGGTCTAATTGCATTTTCTTGCATTTGTCTTGTGTAATTGTCTTCTGATATATATGTAGTCTGTGTAGTTTATCTAACAAAGACCAATTGAAAATCAATTTTACATATTTAAGTATCAATGTGCATAAGTAGTAAAATTAACTAGTAAATTTCATAGAAAATAATTGGAAAACATAAATTAATTTATATAAATACTGAAAAAATAAAAATCACTATTAGGTGAACTTTCTAGTAATAAGTTCTATTGGATGGGGAAGTGATTTTCCTAGTGCAATGGTGAGAACACAGTTATTCTCAGACATTTGGACAGGAATTGATGAAGTACTAAAATACATGGCAGGAAAGAAAGGCTAGACTGAAGAGCCCTTGGGTGAATAATCCATTATGCCTTTTCCATCTGCTTTGTGCTGTTCACATATTGCATTTCTCTATGTAAAGTCATTTAGCCACTGGAGGTCTCTGTTTCTCTGTGCAAGTTTAGCAAGATGAGTGTGTGTCATTATTTATTAAAAAAACACACACCACTCTATTAAAGAGCCAATGGTACTGAATAAGGGAGGCTAATGGGCTACATGTCTACTTTTAAGAACTAGAAAATGTGTGTAGCTTCTAGATTACAGTCACAGCTTTAGTTTATATAGGGCAAGATTTGTGGTCATTATTCAATTGTGAATGAAGTTAGATGGGTGTCAAAATTCAAGAATATTCAAGTAGCTTTGTCTTCAGAAAAGTGAAAAAACACTGACTATAATTGGTGAATTGATTTTCCCTTTTCTCATTTTACATGTGGAAAAATTTATGTATTTGTTTTCAGAATAAGTAAAATAAACTTGGCATACAAATCATTTTCCAAAAATTAGTACTTGAAGAAATTAAGAGAATATTTGCCTACAAGTTACTTTTAAATATATTTCCAGACTAATAAAAATTCAAGTTGCAACTATGTAAGCTTTGAAATATTGAAAATGGTGCTATTAATGGGAGCATTGCCCTATAGCCACAGATATTAATGTTGAAGTTTTATTTCATGTAAAAATTATTTGCTGTTGTGTGGTTTATACAGGTGAAGAACGCATCTGCTATGAAGGAATTTTTAGCAAGTAGAGGGTGCAAATAAGATAAAGTAAAAGAAAATGTGAGAGCGTAAATAAGAAGCTATGGAGATTGAAGGGTGGAAGAGATCACATCTACACCAAGGACATCAGAAAAAATTGTTTGTGTATCGGCATGGAGATGGGTGGGATTTTGTTAACTATTTGGGTGGACAGGTCTGGGGAAGTATATACAAGCAGATTTGAGGAATAGCAGGTGGTACTGGTTGATTGAAGTACAGAGTATCTGATTTGCAATTATGTGATGAGAGTTTTAAATAGCAGCCAGAGAATTTTGAATTTAACTTAGAGGTGAAAAGGAAACCATGGGATTTAGAATTAGTATATGCCAGGCTTTGTGCTAGTTACTTTCTTCATAATAATACTTCTAAGTATTATTTAATGGATGAAGATGCTGAAGCTTAGGGAAATGAAGTACTTTACCTAAGGTGACAGTTTTATAGTTGAGTTGATTATGGGAAGAAAAGATAAACACAGCATATTTCTTCAAATCTCTGATGCCATCATTCTTAGACACAGCATTATTTTAAGTGCCATTAAGAGGAAAAAATGCTACTAAATTAAACTAGAACACCCTATTAATTGTAACGTACATCATAATTTTAGAGACATTAATGTATTTTTATTTAAAACATGTACCTTTGATTTGAGAAAATATTATTTTCAAGAAAACAGGAGGAAGAAGAAAAGCTGGTCATCCCAAGTGCAGCACAGCAAGACTAAGCCATGAGCAAACAGCTCCCAGTTACACAATAATATGATACCTTCATATAATATTTATATACTAGAGGCCCGGTGCACAAAATTCATGCACAGGGGGTTGTCCCTCAGCTCAGCCTGCACCCTCTCCAACCTGGGACCCCTTGAGGGATGTCCGACTGCCCGTTTAGGCCCAATTCCACTGGTCCTAAAAGGGCAGTCGGACATCCTTCTCACAATCCAGGACTGCTGGCTCCCAAACGCTCACCTGCCTGCCTGCCTGATTGCCCCCTAACCATTCCCCTGCCAGCCTGATCGATGTCTAACTGCTCCCCTGCCACCCAATTACCCCTAACTGCCCTCCCCTGCCAGCCTGGTCCCCCCACAACTGCCCTCCTCTGCCGGACTGTTTGCCCCTAACTGCCCCCCCCTGCTGGCTTTGTGCCCCCCAAATGCCCTCCCCTGCAGGCCTGGCCCATCCCAACTGCCCTCCCCTGCTGGTTTGATCGCCCACCACTGCCCTCACCTGCTGGCCATCTTGTGTCCACATGGGGGCTGCCATCTTTGACCACATGGGGCAGCCATCTTGTGTGTTGGAGTGATGGTCAATTTGCATATTACTCTTTGATAGGATATAAAGAGGTAATATGCAAATTTTCCATTATGGCATCACAGTAATGACCGTACAACAGGCTGTGCATGCATGGAGCACCTCTAGGTCCCCCTCCCCCCCCACTCCCACGGGTGGCCGCTCCCTCCAGCCTCCCGTGGAAGTGGTGTGGCTCCCTCCTGCCGGCTCCCGTGGAAGTGGCGGATGGCCTACTGCACACGATATGGGCCACTAGTTTGTGTATATTTGTATAGTATCTTATAATTGTCAAAATATTTTCACATATATTATTTCATTTGAACCTCACAAAAACTCTATTTATATCAGAAAATAGGAAAAAGTAAGTTGTAGAATATTATGTCTAGATGTTCTAGATTTAAAAAAATTGTGCAGTATAGAATATAAAACAAAAAATTATATGCTATTTTACAGATATATAATATGTTTATATATATATATATATATATATATATATATAAACTCTAAGTAGTAGCTTTTAAAAAATGTTTTTATTGATTTTTAGAGAGAGAAGGGAGAGACAAATATCAATCAGCTTGCCTCCTGCATGCCCCCTACTGGGGATAGAGCCCGAAACCCAGGCTTGTGCCCTGACCAGGAATTGAACCAGTGACTTCTTGGTGCATGGGACTGTGCTCAACTGACTGAACCACCTGGCCAGGGCTAAGTAGTAACTTTGATCCTCAGGTGGGAGTTAGAAAGAGAGCAGTCTCACCTTATATAATTTCACATCATTTGAAATTTTTACAATAAACCTGTATTATTTAAAATCCATTACCAATTTTTCCAAAAACCAATGAGAGAAAAAAACAATGAAAACTTGGAGAACCAGAGAATTTCTGCGATTTTACTAAGGCCACACTGGTAGTAGCTGGCAGAGTAGAGAAGCTTAAAGAACCAGTTTTACGAACTTCATGCTCCTTACCATTCTGTGGATATTGGGGGAGACCAGTAAAAACCTATTCATTCAATAGAACATAGGAAAGGAGGCATGGAAAGCGATTTTATTGAAAATGTCCTTGAAAGGGAATTGATTCTTAGGGAATGATTCTGGATGATCTGCTGGCTTCTTCAAGTGGCTATTTTAATGCAGCTGAAATAAATAAACATGGGTATAAAGGTCAAATTTGGAGAAGAAAGTCATTATACAGGGCTCCATATGGAGATGTATACAGCTAAGGAAATGAAGAAATTATCCTCTCTACATAACCCACCTTATAATCATGGATGTTAGTGTGTGTGGAAGCTAAAGAAGCAGGACCCCTTTGGGCAGTCTTAGTAAGGTGTCATATTCAATAGGAACACCACTTAGATATCTCAAAAATCTTTGGGAAGCTATTTAAACACATATTGAAGTCTACTGAATTTCATTTATCACACAGAAAACTATCTTAACATACTTTGTCTACCCATCTTATAGTATCTCAAACATTACTGCTTGGCAGCTACTTCAGCCTCCCATAATACTTTCTCAAAACTCTCTAGTAGTCACTTTCCAAACTCAATCAACACTGCTCTTCCTCTTCATTTCACCTCCTTCTATCATGTCTGATTTACTTTATCCCGCTAGTGTGGTTACACATTAGCACAACACACCAAAAGGCCAGGGAAGCATACCTAGCCAAACCTCTTTGGAAGGGAACCCTCCTTGGAAGGAAGACTCTGTGAAAACTTACATAATTGGAATACAACTGGGGTCCCCTGTGGCCCAAGGTCTGTGTCATATCACTGTCAAAGGAACAGCAGCCTGACTCTAGGAGCCAAGACAAATAGTGTTGATCTTTAAGTGTTTTGAAAGAGCAGAGAGTGCAGAGGTTTCATAGAACACGTTGTGTAGAAAGTTTTCTAAAACATATTTCTACATCTTGTTTCCTCAAGAATTCCATTTCGGCAAATGTTAGCAATCCCTAAGTAGGGGAATTCATTAGATCACCATGAGGGGGAGGGGAGGAGAATGTGAGAGTACTTGGTGATATGACTGAAAAAGAGTTCATTCATAGGATTCTTTCATTCAATCAAGTGTTCACTAAGCCCCATCTAGGAACTGGGCACTGTGACAGGAACTGGGGACTCTATGGTGAATACATTTATAGTCCGTCAGGAAAGTACATATAGGACATTGAAACTGTAATGAATATTATAGTAATATCTTACATATATTGACTGCTAACTTCATGCCAGGTATTGTGCTTAAAGCTGTACATTTAGTTGTCTAGTATTTTCAGAAATAAAATGTGATAAATATTATGACCTCCATTCTACAAGTGAAGACGCTACATGTGTTAACACAATAACTTACCCAAGGTTATACATTTACTAACTGTTGGAGGCAGGACTTAAAACTGAGTTGACCTAACTCCTGACCTGAAGTTCTTAGCCAGTGTTAAAGCACTCTTGTTTTCTGTGAGAGAGGGAGGAAAGGGAGAATAAGAAATGGTGCCATCATGGACAGGAACTGAACAGATGATGCCCCACCATTCAGAAGTTGGGTTGCCTGCAACACTGACCTCAGGGAATGAAGAGAACAGAATGTGCGGAGGAAGACCCTGAGGGGCTGGGTCCCACAGCGCTCAGCTGCACATCCAGCAGAGGCTACATAATTAAGAAGTAAGGTAAGGGGAATGGGCCTTAATGAGGGGCGGCCTAGTCTAGGGAGAGACTCTGTGGCCACTATATGAGCAAGCATTTAAAAGACTGAGAAATGGTAGGGTTCTCAAGTTCTCTATCATATGCAATAAAATTATATAAAGCATATAATCAGGAGTATCGGCTTTGACCCCAAACAGGTCTGGGGTAGAGATGCAACTCACTCTCTGTGTGGCTTTGGATAAGTACTCAACCTTTCTGTGCTACTGTTTTCTTTTATATAAGATGAGCCATTTCAGGTTTAACATGAGTTAAGTCAGGGTAGTTGTAAATATTATATCAAGTTCTTTATAAAAACTGCATAGTCCAGTAGCAGGTGCACAGTATGCCTGTACTAGATGATGGGCGTGATTATTGCAGGTCGCTCACAGATTCAGAGCTTTTATGTTGTTTTCTGCAAACTGATTTTTTTTTCTAGGGCTTTGGTTTTGAGGATGCACATAGATAGATCTTGTTGGCTGCCTAATAAGCAAGGCATTTTTGGCAGACTAGATGGGGGCATTATTAATTTCTATTATTATTTTCATCAATACCTATCGCTTACATTTGTAGGGCACTTACCCATGTCAGACACTACGTGAGGGAGCTGACCTACACCACGGCATTGCATCCTCGCAGCGAATCTGTGGGGTGAGCACTATTATCAATCCTACGTTAGAGACAAAGACACTGAGGTCCTCAGACCTAAGTCACTTGTCCAACGCCACGTTCTGGTAAATGTTGGTGCCAGGTTTTGAGCTCAATTCTGCCTCTCATGTTTGAAAAGAGGAATTTGAAAGATGTGAGCTGGCCTCTTGGGTGGGCAGCTTCTCCTCGTACACCCATGCAGCCTCCTCCCTGACCCCCTGGTTAGCAGCCTTTCCTTGATGCTTGTCTAAGTCCCTGCAGAGGAGCAGGATCACAGGCATGCAGGGGCCAGGCCTGCTCCAGGAGAGCTGGCAGCTTTTAATGTGTGTGAAGTAATTCACGCTCAATGGCTCCGCTAAAGAAATCTTTTAAAATGCCCTAGGACTCCTGAGGTGAGGTACTTGAAAGGGATGAATGCCTAGGGAGTGGTGAGGCTTGCGGCAATTCAAAGCTTTCTGTGAGAAAGCATCCAGCCACTCAGTCTCCATTTCTTCCTGGAAAGTTTTCTTTCTTTTTCCTTCTGGACACGCTGTCTGACTAGGATTATCACATTTTGATTTCCTTGGATGTCTCAGAGCTCAGTGGAAAATGGAAAACTGGTGTGAATGCTCATTCCTTCTCAGGGATTTGGAGTCTTATTACTGTATTGTTTTAGCTTTCTGTAATTTGCTTTTTAATGTCGTGGTCTACATGGAGCTAAAGAACATATAGTGCTATCATTTTGCTCTCCTGGGCTTTGCTTCAGAGCTGCTATTGTTTATACTTTTTAAACACACTATATTTTAAAAAAATGCATTTGAGGTGGCTTCCAATATGAAAGAAACACAATACAGTACAATTATAAACAAGCATTCAAATTAGATCTGAAGTTAAGTAGATGCTGATAAATAAATGCAGTGGTTATCTGGGACAAATCTGAGATTTAAATTTAACTTTGAGCTTCTTGGTAAACAAGGTAAGAGTGACAATGGATTTTACAGTCTTTGAACTGAAAAAAGGAAGTATTATAAAAGAGTTGCTCTTATAAAAGAGAATTCTTGGACCAAAATTCTAGTAGAAGAAATGTGTAAATGTATATGTTATAGAAATTTATGAGGGGACAGATTCACATTTGCATATGTATACAATATGCAAACATAAACATATGTGTATTAGTCCCTGTGTGCATACACATACATATGTTCACATTATAATAGTCAAACTAATGGCCACCCCGCATCTTACTCCCTGAAATTTGTAAATATGTTAGATTAAGGGAATTTTGCAGATAGAATTGCTAATCATATGACTTTAGAACAGAGAGGTTATTGTGGATTTTTTGGATTGGCTCAAATGAAATTACAAGAGTCCTTAAAAGTAGAAGAGGGAGGCAGAAGAGATCAGAGTAATACAATGTAAGAAGTACTCAATCCACTGTTGTAACTTTGAAGGTGGAGAGAAGAGACCATGAGCCAAGGAATATAGGCATTCTCTAGAAACTGGAAAAGGCAAGGGAATGGATCTCCCCTAGTGTCTCAGAAAGTAACATGGCCATGCCAACACCTTAATTTTAGCCCCATGAGACCTATGTCAGACTTCTGACCTACACAATTGAAAAATAATAAATTTGTATGAAGCTACTAAGTTTGTGGTAATTTGTTTTAATGGCAATAGAAAACTAATAGCTTCCTCCCTCTAACATCTCCCCCAATTTAAATACACACAAATAAAACAGAGAGAAGGCCAGAGAAGAGAGAGAAGAAAGAAAAGCGATCAGTAAAGATATTTCTATAGGGAATTAAGATGATTCAGTCCAGGTACCTTGATTGCAAAAATACAACTTAGTTTTCATATATAAATACAACTGATTTCTTGAGTCTTGGATGTCTAATAGGGTTTTAAACTTTAGTCCAGACCACAGTGAAATTCTTGATTTTATTCCCTCTTCTAAACTCATTACTGACAGTGACATGACTTCTCCCAGGTCCTGAAAGCCATCGTGGGGCCATCTCTCATTCACTGACGGCACACCTGTGGAATCAGGCAATGGTGGGAGCATTTACCTATATATTGAAATCAACACAAAAAAGGATTTTTCTTTCTAAGAATTTACTGTCACCATTTACCAGCATATCACTTCTCTCACAGATTTAACTGTTTCAATAAGTGGTATGACTATGCAGCCAGTTGCTAAGAACCTAAGGGTCATCTTTGATTCCTCTTTCCCTTATTACCTATATGTAATCAATTTTCTAGTCCTGCCATCTCTGCCTCCAAATCACATCCACTTCTTTCTCTCTCCATGGTTACTGCTCTAGTCTAAGCTACCAGTACATCTTGCCTGGACCATTGCAATGAATTTGTCTCTCCTCCATCTTTTAAAATGTAGAGTATATATCACTCCACAGCTTAAAATCTTCCATTTCCCTTAGGATAAAACCCAAGCTCCTTATTTCCAGCCAACAGTAACCTCCTTTCCTTACCTTGGCTTAACTTTCTAGTTTCATCTTGTCTTCACTCCAACCAGCTTTCTGTGTTCTGGCTACATTGCTCTTTCTGTTCTTCATTTCACCAAGTGGACTCTTTAACAATGGCTTATTGAAAGAACACATTAACTTAGAGTATTCAAAGCATTAATTAGAAATATGTTTCATAGGCCACCTGTCTGAGACCTGGTTGCAGGGGTGACTAGTAAAAGTTGTCAACCCTGTGTGGGATAAGAAAATAGAAAATGGTTGGGGTGTCACAAATATAAATTAGAAGGTCAAACAGCCAAGGGAGCTTGAGTGAGAATATTGCAGCTTTTGTAAAAGATGTGTACATGTCAGAGATCAGGATGGGAATGCTAACTAAGAAATACTAAAGTATAAGCAAGAAAAGTGTGGATGCAGAATGCATGGGACAGTCCCAGGTCCAGATAGGCAGGGGGCTCAGGCAATCTCCAATTCTATAAGATGGTGCTTACCTTTGCTGAACTGTTTCTGAAGCCCTCCTTCTGGCCCAACTTTGCCATCCTAAAGGCTTAATTCTCATATATCCCATGTCACAACCGCATGTAAGATTTAACTGGACACTTGATTAGCCAGAGGTCCCCATTTCTTGACTACTTCAAATAATGAGAACTTGACTCTACTTTTAACAATTTTGTTAGTATTGTTCAGTCCTTACTCTTAGACTCTCACTCTATATAATGTAAAGGTTTTAGATCATTCTCATTTCTTTGAGAAGTAGAATGGTTTATAGCACACCTAGGTTAGAACAGATAAGGTGGTCGTGAGGAAGGAAAACTCAAACCAGTCATACAAAGCAATCAGAACAGGATGGACATATAGTAAGGATTCAATTATATGATAATAGTAGCAATATGTAATGATAATTTTCTCCTCTATGTTAAGTGTCAGACGGTTTGTGTAAAAATCCCATTTTCTTTAGCCTTTCTCTTCAAGTGTTGCTTTTTAATCCTTTAATTGCCCTTTGCTAATTCTGGATTTTTGAGTTTTTTTGTTTGTATGTTTGTTTTAAGAATTAAAGTCCTACAAGTTCTGCATTAATTAGGTCGGCTCATGACATGCTAGCGCTCTATTAAGCCAGAGAAGTGCATCTGAGGTTGGCAATTTAATAATATTTTTGCAAGTTAAAAAAGCCACTTAATTCCTGTTATGCACAAAGCGCTGTAGAGAAATGGGCTCTGTCTTCCTGCAGCTTACACTCTAGTCAACATTTTCCTAGCATGTTTGGAATCTTGTTTAATACATAGAAAGAGGAAGAATATTTTTTGTTTCCTTTGCCAATGCTCCCCAGTGGGCAATGCAGGAAATTACATAATGGTAATAAAATTGGGCATTTTCCCACGTTATCAGGAAGGATACTTCAGATTTCATTTAGAAGCTGAATCATTCTTGTGGTTGTCTGAATCACATCTAAAGTTGAATGATGGCAGATGAGAAAAATCCTCTCACGATAAGAAGAAAATATGTCTTATAAACATAACCTTTAACATATTAAAAATGCAGAAGGCTTTATTTTTTACAACTTCATAACTCTTAATGTTAAAAATAACTTGATATGTAGATAATTAGGGGAGATAAAATAAAGGCGAGATTTGCCAACTGTTATTTTCTTTGGCTTTAGATGATAAGTGAAGAATACTCATACGTATTATAAATAGAAGGCAATCAAGTCCTGGGTAAGTGAGGCTGAATGAATGAGATAATTATGTACTGGCAGAAGCCAGTGCAGAAGCCAGAGCTGTTAGTTTTGTATTTGTTTTTTGCTTCATAGCTTCCTCACTTAAGAACCAAGATTATGGCCAGAACATCATTCTAATCACTAACACTCAGTACTTTAGGATCTCATTAATTTATATAAAAAACATTTTTGATATGCAAATTGTATTTTAAGGTACTGGATTGGGGACTGTGGATATAACCCTAGATGTGCCAAAATCCTTGCCCCCAAGGAACTGACAGTCTAGTGAGAGACAGATATTGCCCAGGTGATTAAGAATGTGATGGGGAGTTCTTGGAAACTCCCAGTGTTATGGAATCATATAACCAGGCAACCTTATTTAGTTTGGGTAAGAGAAAAAAGATTTATATAATGAAGTGACATTCAAGTTGAGAAACCAAGGATTAGTAGAAGTTAGCCAAATTAAGTGGGCGTGTGTGTATTCGTATGTTAAAGAAACAGAGAAATACAATGCTGGGTCAGAAATTCAAGAATGAGTTATAAAATATTCAGGCTGAGGAAGCCACATGTGAGGGGACCTAGATGGGGCTGAAGTGCAGTGAGTGGGGGAATCTGATAGAAGATGAGCTGCAGAAATAAACATGAATCTGATCGTTAAGGTTCATGCCAGGGTTCTATGCCTTGTCACGAGGTTAATGAGGGGCACAGGAGAGCACTTAAGGAGGGGATTTTGTTGTGTATGAACAGACCCGTCTGCTGTCAGCATGGCAAAGGTGCAAATGAGAGCATCTATCAATGGTCTCTTGTAGAAATCTGGGTGAGTGGGCATTCTGGACTCTTCTCCTCCTGGTTCCGTTACTAAATCCTGTCTACCTGTCTAGCGATCCTTGGGATCTTTCTTTCATTCACTCTCATTTCTCATTTCTCTGGTGCTTGGGAAAAACTACTTCTTTCTTCCTCAGATCTTATCAATCCCATTTTTTTTTTTTTTGTAAACCACAGGCAAATTAATGTTCTTAAAACACCAAGGACACATATGTATCTTTTCCACTTTTAGAATGCCTTTCTGATGAACCCAAGCTCCCCAGGTGCGTGTTTCTGATTTCTTTCTCCCCCTGATGCTTTAGCCCTCCTGTCAGCTCCTTGGTCTCCTCATTGGCTTCCAGTGCTTCCTGGAAACCTCACTGCCTCTGCTGGGGTCTCTTGGCTTCCCCTGCCCAGAATGAGTTTACTGAATCTCACCTGATTCTGAAGTTCCAACTCCTCTGTGAAGCCTTCCCAGATTTTATCTTTCTTCTTAATTTCTCATTTCAAGGAACCCTATGGAACTAATTGTCTTAACAACCACCACCTTCAATTGTTATTCATTATTTCAAATATGTTTCTTTGTCCAATGATTATTGTATTGAATAGTTGTATCTCCCCCAAATTTATATGCTGAAATCTTGCTCCCCAATGTAATGGTATTAAGAAGTATGGCCTTTGGTAGGTGATAAGATTAGTTGAAGGCCCTGCCCTCATGAATGAGATGAGTGTCTTTATGAGAGTCAGAAGAGACTTTGCTGGGCTCTTCTGTACAAAGGAGAAGTCACATCTGGAACCTGGACAATAACTCTCACAGGTACTTGACCATGCCAGCAACCTCTCTTGGACTTCCAGTCTCCAAAACTGTGAGAAATAAATTTCTATTGTTTATAAGCCACTCAGTCTGCAGTAATTTGTTATAGCAACCCAAACCGAGATAATTGGATTGGTGATTTCTTCTACAAACAGCATACAAAATATACAAAACTTCTACAAAATATACAAAAAAATGATGAGGAGTAGTGCTGTTATCAGAAGTGATAGTTCTGTCAGCACTTTGAATAATAAAAATATCAGCCCAACTGGTGTAGCTCAGTGGTTGAGCATTGTCAACCCATGAATTAGATCACGGTTCGATTCCCAGTCAGGGCACATGCCTGGGTTGTGGGCTTGATCCCCAGTGTGGGACCTGCAGGAGGCAGCCAACAATGATTCTCTCTCTCCCTCTCCCTTCCTCTCTGAAATCAATAAAAAATATTAAAAAAATAAAAATAAAAATATCCATTAAACATAATTGATGGCTTCTAAACACATTAGTATTTTAGGTTAAAATTGACTAAGTTTTTTCTAAAATATATTTTATTTAAATATTATATATATGTATAAATATACATAAGTACATATATACATATATATGGAAAAGGAATAAATCACTTTTTAAATAAGAAAATGAGGGGACATTATGTATACTGCTTTAGTACAGATGAATAAATTCTTTTCATATTTTGGAAAGAAGAGTCTGTGATTAATGAAGATGTTTTATGGAAATATTTAAAACTTGTGTTTATACATGAATTAAATCCTTCTCCCTTTCAGTATAAATATTTTTGCAGAACAGACAGAATATTCTGTGCTAGAATGTTTCTTTTTGCTTTACCTATCCTGTGTTGAACTTAGAAAATCATGTGCTATGTCAAATCAGAATTTGCCTTACTTAGTATTTTGATTAATAATAAATTTATGAACTACCTAGTATTCCTTTATTGAAGTATAGCAAGTTTACTGTATAACTTAATTATTTTGCAGCTCCTCAAAGCATAACTAGAACTACATTCAACTAAGTATAAGCAGGTTTATTTTATTTGATTCAAAATAAGGTTTAAAAAAATTCACTCATTTTTTTACTTCAACAATATCTATTGAGTGATCACAGGGTGTCACACACTGTATTGATTCTTGGAAAATCCCTGATTTCTTTTGTCTAGAAGGAAATTCAGGAAAGAAAACCAGCAATTATGGCATACAATGCACACATATTGTGATAAGGTCAGATCAAAGAACTATAATGTGCTCTGGAGGAAACTGAACCCAGGCATTAGGAAAAAACTTCTATAAAACGATGATGTGGTGAGGAGGTAGCAGGTGCAAAAGTCTTGTGGCAAGAGAATAGTCCTGGAATCCAAGGGTGAAGAGGTGGGGGCAGGGGATGAAGGAAAAGGTATTGTTGAAGAAGGACAAGTCCTAAAGGTATTTTGGATGCTCCAACCATGTTGCAGAAATTGGAACCTTAAAGAGAAAGTCTTCCTTAGTGAAATTTTGTTGTTTTTTAAATTTTATTTTTTACTCTTCATCTTAAGAAATATTTTTGAGGAAGTTATCTCCAAGTCAACCAGCCAAGACTTTTAGAATGCAGAACTTGTTTATTCTTTATAACAGAAGAGTTAAAGATTCTGTTCTTTCTCTAGCCTCTTAGGGATGTTTTTAAGCACAGGGGCACAAACTACAATTATAGTTGACAGGGGTTCTGAACCAAGTTGCTGGAAGGGAATACTTCTACTGCAACACTTTATCTCCTGAAAGAATATTTGCCTGTCCGTGGAATGGAACCTTAGAGCTGTGGAAATATTGCTTATATGGGGCTCAGAATTGTTTAATAAGGCAAGAATGTGAGGGGAATTGGAAGTCATCAATGTTATAATGCCTGAAGAATCTGAAATCTTGTTAGCTGCTTTAAAAAAAGATTCAATTGTTGGTAATCAAGATCATAATTAGATCCTTTCCTTAGCATTTTCATCAGTAGTGATTCAAATCCCTTACAATTGAATCTTATAGCTGAGCTGAGCAGACAGAGAAAAATAAAGAAGGATCCTAACTGCTACCAGGAAGCTTTGTCTTATTTCTCACTCAAATGCCACAATTTTAAGAACACTATTTTGATTTGAGGACCCCTTTAACTGGTTCCAAAGGACAATTGAGTCCAACTTGTATAGAGGGATGGAGTAACTGAGCCTAGTTCCAAACTTTCTTCTAGGGATTTAGACCATAGAATGCTTTTTTATAAGAACAAATTCTGCTAAGTTTTTTTTTTTTAATTTTCTTCCTTTTTTCTTAATGCTGATGTAGATTTAAGCTTTGGCTTTTCAATATATATTTGAAGTGACTGTCCGTATGGAATACCATCCAGTAGAAGGAAAAAGTATTTCCAGATGCTATTCCTTTGCAAGCAGAAGTTAGACTTGGCAGGAGTCAGAGGGATGTTGCCACCTGACATTGCAGCTCCCTGGAATGACTGCTTCTGCCACTGCCAGACACAAGCGGACCCCAGGAGGTCCCGCCCCCAAGGCTTTTTCTCTCCATTTTCCATCCCAGACAGTGCTGAGCCTTACCTTGCAGTCAGGAAGCCAGTTTCTTTCCTGATCACTATGACTTCTCCTTCCCTGTTACAGGAGGCTGCCTTCAGGACTGTGAAGGGCAAGGTGACATTCTCCTTCACAGCCCTCTGAGCTGTCAGGAGCACTGTCCCTGAGGCCATGTGGTACTGAAGCTGAGGAAACACCCTGCAGGACGTGGTGCCCAAACTCCTAGAAGCCTTTGTCCTGGGAGGTTACCAGTCCTGGACCAAGATTTTCTTGCTCTGCCTTTATTATGAGGTTACATTTTTTCCCGAATGTCTTTAATCTGTAAGGATGGTGATAGCGAATGGTAGAAATTTTAATCTTTTACATCAAATTTTAGGGAACCAAAAAGTTGGCAGTTCTTTTGGTTAATCTTTTAAAAAACAGTCAAGAACTATGAAGGGTCTGAGAATTTACTCTCCTTGCAAACTAACACATTAGGGTGTTACAGTTTCATGGATGCTAACAGAATATGAGAAACTGCTAAGTCAGAGACAAAAGACTGTTTTTCATGGTGCAACAAACAATATGGGCATCAGCATATTTGCATCAGTTCCCTGAGTCTTAAGGGCAATGCAAACAGGGCCAGGTGACACCAGCACACACAGTGAGCTCATGAGAGGCAAGGGACCCTGAGTTTAGTGACTGGATATGTTGTAATGGACAGTAAGCATGCCTGCCCTTTGTCAGGAGAGAGATGCCGTCACTGTCCTGCAAGGCTACATGCTATAGGCATTCTTGGAAAGAGTTTGGAATGCAAGGCAATAAGGTGCATGTAGAAGCACAAAGGAACCACGGCAATTTTCTCTCAATAAAAATACTTTTTTCTGATGCGTCACATCTCTAAGTCTGGAAACTACTGAGTTAGATGTAATTCCAGAGAATAAGGAGAAAGGAAATAAAAAGCAAAAAGAGATAAGGAGAATTCTTTTGTGCAAGTGTGTGGAGGTGACAAAGGCTTTTCCTGAGATTTTATATCTAAGTGACTCCTAATTCTAAGTGATTAACCAGCTTTTAAAGTTAGCATTATAGTCTGTGTGCTATTAATAGGAATAATGGCTTTAATTATTTTTCAACAATTAATTTATTACCTCAGTGATTCTGAGGTGTAGCCTGTAATATTGTAAACAAGTTAAAGCATGTCATATTTCTTAAAACAGTGGCTTTGAGCTACTAAATTTTTGAATTTAAATTAATTATAGGAATATTAGCAGTCTTTGATGAAAAGGCATGATAATTTATATTTTTGTGAAGTTTTCACATTTCATTGCATTTTTCAAAACAATTTCAAAAATTATTGTGAAAAAGGGAATGTGTAGCTTTTGGAGAAAAAAAGGTATGACAAATTATTAGAAGCATCTTACATGAAAACTTCCCTGAAGAAACTACTTCGAATTTTTAATATTGAGATTTCAGTTTTGTTAGGATTGGATCCAGTCAGAAATAGTCGTGCATTTCCAAAGAACACAGGCTAAGAAAGGTTATGGGCACTAACTACGTGTCAGACCAACCTGCTTGAAGAAAGAGGAAACTTCTGTAGAAGCTGGAAGGAAAGACTTCAGGCTTTTGTCACAGAGTCATTTAAAGAAAATGGATTTCCAAGAGCCATTTTCACAGAAGTTGCTAGAATATTCACACTGAAGTTTTACATGAGCTCTGAATACTTCATTTATTTGTCAAGGTTTTGGGATTTCTATTAGTAACTTACAGTGGTAAATGTGTACAAGTTAGATTTTCATAGTAAAGTTTCAAAAAGTGTTCATGACAGAGTATTCATTCATGAAGTCTCTGTAAAATGCCAGCTGATGGATAAGAGACACAAATGACACTGTTTTCATCCTTTTGGGAGCAACTGCCATGAATTATAAACAGAAAAAAAAAACATGGTTAAATGAACATTTTGCATCTTCTGTCCAAATATTGGAGTTACAAAATGATTTAAGGAGAAAGAAGAAGAAGGATAAAGAATGAGCAAAAATTTAAAAAAAAAAAAGTCCTGGCAGGATTGCACAACTGGTTGGAGCACCGTCTGATAGGCCAAGGTTGCAGGTTTGATCCCCAGTCAGGGCACATGCAGGAATCAACCAATGAATGCATAAATAAGTGGAACAACAAATAGATATTTCTCTCTCTCTCTCTCTTCACCTTACCAGGTGAAGGCGCTTTCATTTTAAGAAATGAAAGAAGCATTGACTTGAAAACACTGATCAGACTGGTGATGTGCCTAGTGTGCAAAAGATGGGGAAAGAAAGGTTAAGCATATAAAAAATCAGATAGTAAATTCTGTCTTTTTTAACACCAAAGCATATTTGTGAGAAAGTGGTGATTATATCACGAGCACATTTTTTGAAAACTGGGACACATTATGTAGTCTGTCAACTCCTTAATGGGAAACCTGGTTACAGAGATAGATGGTGATGGTGCATAAGAGAACAGAGAGTGTCCTTCATGGCTGCCTGCCTGGTGTGGCTCAGCCTCAGCAGACTGGGACCAGGCCTTGGTTGGTGGAAAGGCTCTGAGCAGAATAGTCTTGGCCCTACTCTCCAGTACCTGTAATGTATGGATTTGGGGGTAAGTTCAAAGCTTTTTGCCCCTTTCCTTATGGTAGTGTCCCCAAAGGAGTTAGAACGGAGTTCTTGGTGAACTACTGTGGTGCTTTTGGTGGGAGGAATAGGGATTGTCAATAAAACCTTTCTACAGAAACTTTCTGATGAGCTGCATGCTTTCATTCTTTTCCCTCCAAACATGCTCGTGGGTAAATTCCAGACTTTATAAACCTCACAGTTAAGGGATAACCCAACTCCTGGGAGTCCTAAGTAGCATCAGTAGCTTACAGTGGCGTTGGCTTAGGGCTGGCTTTCTTACCTGAGTTCTATTGGCTTACTCCTCCAGCATAAGTGGAGAACTAGAGTTACAAGGCCAGTGTTTGAGTAGGCACAGATTGCTTATCTGCTTCTTTTTAAGCCCTTTGCTGGAAAGGAAATTGGTACTCAATATTTAGCACAGTGGGGTTTCTGTACAAAGTACTGAGCACAATGCCCAGTATCTAATGTAGAATTTGATCCATTTTCTAGAACATGGTAAATGCACAGTAAATATCTGATGATTGTATGAATAAACGAAATTACTTTCAGTGAGGGATTTTGTGCTATAATAAATGATTAGTTAAAGATTTGGGAATATGGGTTTCTGAGAAAATCTCTGTTCATCAGAGATATAATAGACAGCCATATATATAAATTATGGACAGCTCTCCACTTAATTTAATTTTGAATACTAGTCCCATGCACATGCATCTGATTGTCAGGGCCTAAGTCACCCAGAACAGTCACTGCAAGGGATCTGAGAAACGGAGCTTGCAGCTTTCTGCAGACTATGGAAAGCTGATTATGACAAGATCAGATTTGATATGGAACCTGTGAACCATGCCTGCTGCCTTCCTCCTTCCCACCTTCCTTTGTCTCTCACCACCTGGGCTGGCACCATACAGAGGATTTCGACTTGCATCTCTGAAATTATAGGTCAGGTCTGCAATGCTATCCCAGTGAACGTAATTATTCTCCTTTCTATTCTGGATCCTCATCGTTGCTCTCTTTTTATTTTTGTCAGGAAGTAGGCAGAGCTTTTCTTTCCTATGGCTTTGTTTCCTGCAGTGAACAATTCCCTAAGTCTTGTGAATTTTGTTACTTTATCATTATGACTCCAGCCTCTCAATTTAAATTAAGCATATTATTCTTCCTCAATCCAATGCACATAGAGCATACAGACAAGGCACTAAACACAAAGCAGAATATAAACAAAACCATTCAAATAAAAATTCCAAATGAAACTTAAGATTGTTCTGCATGATTTATAGTTGACATAGTTGATTAGTTAATGACAAACATTCAAAAAGACTTTAGAAGAATTCGGACTACGTTTAAAGTTGCTCCCTTTCTTAAACGATCTCCACGCATGCATTCACAGAACCTTATTTTTGTTCTTTCTAGAGCAAGCTGTTTATTCTTCCTCAAGGCTAACCTTTCAGCCTATTCTCTAGGTTCAAATTTCCCCCCATTCCTTCCTGCCTTACTTCAGGAATTGTTCCCTTTTGCCAGTGCCTTTATTCTATCCCTCTCTTTTGGTATCAACTCTATATTTCTCTCCTCTGAAAATACACTCCGTGCCCCTGCTCTCTTAAATTATTGTCCATTCTTCTTTTCTTCACAAAAGTTTTCAAAAGAGTGCTACACATGTATTTCCTCAACTTCCTACCTTTCACCTCTACTCTATCTGCAATCTTGCTTCTGTTCCCTTTCAAGGGCTACAATGTGATCTCTTAGTAGGCAACCAATGGCCCTTTTAAAGATTTGTTTATTCATTATTTTATAGCATTTGAAGCTGTTAATTAATACCCCTTTCCCTATTTTGAATGTCCTTTTGTTCAACTTCTGTGATACTATATTGTCTTATTTCCTCTTATCATATGGCTGTAACTATTTTGGACTTCTTCACCTTTGCCAACCTTGTAAGTTTGTTCTGTTAATTATTTCTTCTCTCTCACTTTATCTTCAACTTTTCATTTTTCAGTGACCACACCATTTGCCTGGAAATATGCTTCAATCTTTCTAGTCGCAGAAAAGAAAAAGCCTCCTTTTGAAACTGATTCCTCCGCAAATTTTATCCTATTTTTCACATTGCTTTTGCTTCCAGAATTCTCAAAAGTTGAATAGTATAACTATACTCTCTTCACTTTCTTACAACTTAACCTCTTATATGTGATTTCCACAACTACTTCTTTCTCTACTCCTTAAATTCTTTCCTTCCTTGGACTTCATGATCTGCCTTTTTACTGTCTTTTACTTTATTTTTTCCATTTATCCCTTCTATTCCCTCTTCCACCTCCACCTCTCCTCTCCTTGCAATTACCACACTGTTTTCCATGAGTTCTTTTAGTTTTTCCTTCTTTTTTGCTCAACTCCTCCCCCCTCTCCCACTCCAACACACTTCCCTCAGAGCTGGCTGCCTGCTCTCCATTTATGAGTCTGTCTCTATTTTGCTTGATAGTTCAGTTTGTTCATTAAATTTCACATATGAGTGAAATCATACAGTACTCGTCATTCTCTGACTTCTTTCACTTAGCATAATGTTCTTCAGGTCCATCCATGCTGTTGCAAAGGGTGAAATCTTCTTCCTTTTTATGGCAGAGTAGTATTCATTGTGTTACTGTACCACACATTTTTATTCACTCATGTACTGATGGACACTTGGGCTGCTTCCAGATTTTGGCTATTGTAAATAATGAACATATTGTAAATAATGAACATGTATTCTTTCAAATTTGTGCTTTGCTTTTCTTTGGATAAATTCCCAAAAGTGGAATCACTGGGTCATAAGGCAGTTCCATTTTTAATTTTTGAGGTAACTCCATAATGCTTTGTACAGTGGCTGCACCAATCTGCATTCCCACCAACAGTACACGAGGGTTCCCTTTTCTTCACATCCTTGTGAATACTTGTTTGTTGATTTATTGATGATAGCCATTCTGACAGGTATGAGGTGATACCTCATTGTCATCTTAATTTGCATCTCCCTGATGTTTAGTGACCTTGAGCCTTTTTTCATATGTAGCCATGATAGGTCTCATTAATTCCATTAATGCTACTGTTACCACCAATCTGTATAACTACCAGATTGAAAATATTAATAATAAGCTTACAATTTTGAAAGGAGCCATACAAAGATATTACTTGGGTAAATCAAATAAAATTTAATTACCTAAAATAAACACAAGAAAGTTAGCTCAATTAGAGTGCACAATAGAGAAATCACAATAGTGTTTAATGACAGATGGAGTTGAACCCTCAAATGGGACTTACCAGTGGACATGTGGTTTCACATGTTAGGTTTGAGTGAGCGAGAGTCATGTCAGAACGGATCGATTTCAGAATTGCACAATGTCCGATATGATAGCAAAGGTACAGCTCACCGTACACTCAGTACACTTAGCTCTGAACATCTTGTCTATCATTCCTCCCCTCCTGAGTTAGCCTAGAATGGGCCAAACACATTCCTAAGTTAATTTCTGTGGAGCCATAACAAAAGTCTATTATTCCAATGTCTTTGGCAATCGGGAATTTGGCAGCTTTTTAGAACTGCCATTGGGCCCATTCTGTGTAAGATTTATAGTCCCGCAGCAATTTCTTTTTGTATGTTTTCCTGGGTCAAGGTTTTGTTACCTAATAGTGTCATTTATATTTTCATAAGGTTTACATCATTAAATAAATCAAACATATTTACATTTTGCATCCATAAGGCCCAACACAACATTTTGTATTAAAAAAATCATTTGATTAAGCATTTGTAGTGTACGTACTGAGTTTCAGGTGCTGTAATAAATGCTGGAAATAGGAGTAAAATATGATTTGATCTGTGGCTTGGGAAGAATTCAGCATTTTAACAAGTCAGACTGGAGCATCATGAAGATGCACGTCTCAGCTCCCCCTTTAAGAGAGCCTGCCACTCTTAGTGTTTATCCAACTGCTTCCATGCTTTTGGGATCTAAAGCAGCCTTTGAACCGTGGTTAAGCTCTTGTCAAGCAGCTCCCAGTCACTGATTGAGAATGGTGGGGGAACAGCCCTGATCATTTTCATCTAAAGCAAGATGTCTCTATGATAATCTTTGTGCTGGATTTCCCCATTGACTTGGCCAAGGCTTGCTTAGCACTGTCTGAAGCTCTTTCCACCCAATCCTACTTCCTTCTCCTTTTCCATTCACTTGTGTCAGATGTGCATCCCTTTTGACTCCTGCTCCTTCTTTCCTTGGGTTTTATACATTCCCCCCGCCGCCCCCCAATACATTTATTGTACTCTGTCTTGGTATCTGCTTGTCAGAGTATCTTAACTGATAACACAGACACACAAAATATTTTTTTTTAAATGTGGTATGTTTATAATTAGGAGTGTTTGCAAACTGTATGGGAAACTCTTCTTGCCTTCCACAAAGAATTAGATAATTTTTTCCTTAAGTTTTCTACTTTACTTTCTACAAACTCTGTCTTTATTATAGAACATGCCATATTGTATTATAATTGCTTGTTTGTATGTTTGTCATTCCATTAGACTGTGAGCTCTTTGAGAGACAATGGCAACTTACTTGCCTTTGTACACTGAAGGGTCTTTTACCAAGCTCAGTGGTACCAAAAATGTTTGTTGAAGAATGAATCACAGAAGAGGAATCAATAATCTTGGATGTGAGGAATGAGCCTGCACTCTCTAGGTGAATAAGGAGAAGGATGAGTATTTGAAGGAAGTGCTTTCATCACGAGCAAGCATTCAGGAAATGGCAAGTCATTAGGAACAGCGAGGGCTCATTGTGCTGGGGGTGTTGAGGAATAGGACATGATGATACAAAGATAGACCAACCTTGCGCAATACAGGTGCTTGCTGAATATTTATACAGTAAAACCACATATGTCACTTCTCAAAAAAATGTTATTTGAGGAATTGTGTGTGTGTGTGTGTGTGTAATAAGATGAGGTGAGGTGATCGAAACAAAAAGTCCTGCCCATATTTCATTCTGCATGAAAAACAGAAGAAAACTATGGAAAACATTATCTGTGATCATGAATGTTTCCATTTCTTATAAAGAAACCAAGATAAAAATAAATTGTTTTGTTTCCTGATGATATTGTAGCAATGCAAATACATTTTCAGTCTCTTAATCTCAGAGCTATTTCTGACTATGTCTTCTTTCCTGGCACACACATCTTATTGTATGCCAAACCCTTCTGGGTGTTCCTGTAGAATAACTGTGCCACTCCTTTCTTTCCTTACCCACAGCATCACCCTTTGGCAGGTTCTACAAGTCTCCTGTTGAATCTCTATAGTGAGTCCCAGATCTTTAATGTAGGCATTGCAGATCCTTATAACTGCAAAAAAGAATCCCACATTGTTTTGCTTAGTTAGAAACGTATGGTGGTTTTCTGTTATCTGTTATCACCAATCAAGTTCCAGACCTGACCTTCAAGACCCTCTGATTCCTACTTTCATGTATCACCATCGAACCATTTTTAGCTTCATCTCTTGGTACTTGCCAACATGGCCAAGGACATCCCTTAATCATATTTTATACAGTTTGCCTTTTTTTTTTTAAAGCTTCTCTTATGTTATTTTTCCTGTTTGGAAAATCTCTTCATTTCAACCAATACATTTCCTTATTAACTACCTAATTTAGCTTGAGTACACTCAGATATATATGTATGTATATATAATGTATGCATCATATTTATTTTCTCCTATTTCATTTATGTATTTTTTTCTTCTTTTCTCAGATTAAGTAAAGACTGAGATTTTTAAGCCTTTAGGGTGGTTTGATAATATTAGTAGCTGTTGTAATTACACAGGCTTTTAAATAATGAATAAGTGGATAAACAAATGCACACCCCTCTGGTAACATTTTTTGACTTTGATTGTCTTTAACTATTTAATTTCAAATACCTCCTATATGGAGTTCAGCTTTTTTCTTCCCCTACAGATCTTGCAGGCAGGAATTTTTCCCTGTGGATGGGAGGCTGGGGAAGATGGGGCTGGAGCAGAGAGTGGTTCTGGATAGCACACCTCCTGGGACTGCATTATAATCAAGGGAAGGTATGTAGAGTTTGAAGACATGTTCTCAGAATTATGATTTGCTCTCCCCAGGGTGTCTCCTTACCACCCTGCCAGAAATCACTAATCACCAAATTATGTTATTCCTTAGACTACTCAACAACTGGATTTATTTTGAGACTCACTTTTCATTATGGTTAATCATCACATTTTCATACATAAAAATTACATTCAGTTGAATTTTTAAAACATAGCCAATGAGCTAGAAATAACCAATGCTAATAATCAGGCAAATATCAGAGAAATGTGGTTGTTCCTTTTTTTCTAACTACAAGCTTGACAGCGAATATTGAGCAGTTCGATTCAGAAAGTGCCATGTTAATCGACCAGCAGATATTGTAAAAATACTGCACTAAGAGGAAAAATCCTTGGTTTGTCATCTCATCTCCGCCACTGTCTTTGTGTGCTTAGGGTCCAAGGCCTCATTGATTTGTCTGAAGCATGGAGCTAATTTGCCTTAGCTACTTGTAGTTCTAATAACCTTTTAAATTCTGGTGGGATGCCAACCATGGTATAAGATCGATATTAAATATATAAAACTTGGTTTCTGCTTTCACAGTGGTAGAGAATCTTAGGGAAACAGTACCACGAGTGTAAACACTTTCCTTAGAACTTGTGTATATAAAATTTTTCACAAATTTACAAATTATGTAAGTACACTGTCAACAACTTTTTAGAAAAGAATATCTCTTTAAAAATATTTAGAAACATCATGCAACTTTTAAAAATTCCCCAGATCAGTGATATTGTAAAACACAAGTTGTAGCCTTATTTCTAGTACACACACACACACACACACACACACACACACATATACTAGAGGCCTGGTGCATGAAATTCATGCATGGTGGGGGGTGGGGGTTCCCTCAGCCCAGCCTGCACCCTCTCCAAGCCGGGACCCCTCAGGGGATGTTCGACTGCCCTTTTAGGCCTGATCCCACCAGGCCTAAACGGGCAGTCGAACATCCGTCTCACAATCCTGGACCACTGGCTCCTATTCACTCACCTGCCTGCTGGCCTGAATGCCCCTCACTGCCTCTGTGTGCTGGCCTGAGTGCCCTTAACTGCCCCCAAGGCCGGCCTGGTCGTCCCAACTGCCCTCCTCCCGCCAGCCTAGTCACCCCCCACTGCCCCCCTGCCAGCTTAATCACCTCCAACTATCCCCCCTGCTGGTCTGGTTGCCCCCAACTGCATCCCCCTGCCAGCCTGGTCACCCCTAACTGCCCCCCCCCACAGGCCTGGTCCCCTCTTACTGCCTCCCCTGCTGGCCTGGTCATCCCTAACTGATCCCCCACCAGTCTGGTCGCCTCTTACTGCCCCCCGCCCCCCACTGCCAGCCTGGTCGCCCCCAACTCCCTCCCCTCCCCCACTGGCCTGGTCACCCCCAACTGCCACCCCTGCCAGCCTGGTCACCTCTCACAATCCCCTTGCTGGCCTGGTCACCCCACGCAGCCTGCTTGCTATTCAGTTGTTTGGTCTTACCTCACTAACCACCCTGCTGGACTGGTTGTAGGCAGCCATCTTGTGAGGGTATGAGGATTAATTTGCATATTACCTCTTTATTATATAGGATGTTTTACTGACTTCAGAGAGAAAGGGAGAAGGAGAGAGACAGAAACATCAGTGATGAGAATCATCGATCGGCTGCCTCCTGCATGCCCCACACTGGGGATTGAGCCTGCAACCGGACATGTGCCCTGATCAGGAACCCAACCATGACCTCCTGGTTCATAGGTTGATTGATGCTCAACCACTGAGCCATGCCGGCTGGGCTAATAGGACAGATATTTTTTTAAAAATGTCATCAAGATGGGAACTAAAAACCTAACAATATCATGTCTAAGAAATTTGTGTTTCCTCTCTCCTTCCTTCCAAATCAAATACATTATCAATTCTATGACTACAAGGAAGAGAGTCAAAGAGAAGAGAATGACAGCAGAGGGAAGTTTGTTGTGACTTTGGAGTTTGCTTCCTTTCATGGGCTGCTCCATCAAGTACTCCAGATTGTACATTTCAAAGACCAAATTTTGTCTTTTTCATCTTTGTTTCCCCAGCGTTCTTAGCAAAGGCTGTATAGCCAATAATTATTTGTTGAGTAGACAAATTGAAATAATTTGAGAATTATATCTTATATTTGTCTGTCAGCTCTTAAGTGATACTAAGATTTAGCTAATCACCTCTTCCAATTTTTTCATGTTGCTCTCTTCCCATCATTTCCCACTTCTTACTTTTTTCAGTATGCAGTTAAGGTCATATAAGCTGCTCCAACAAAGAAATTCCAAAACTCAGTGGCTGAGAGATTACAGTTTTTTTTTTCTTCTCATTTTCTCTGGGGTAAGTGGTCCAGGCTGGCCATTGGCTCTACTCCATGCAGCATTTTAGGGGCCAGGTGAATAGTGGTGTTGCAAGGGTCAACATGTGATTTTTTCAAGGTCCCCCCACAAGAAGAAAGGAGGAACAAATGTCTGGGCCAGGGAATTCCATTTCAGCGAGTGATACAGAAATGTAAAACTTTTTGCTCCGATCCAATGGTGATACTGTGGGTCTAGTCACATAGGTACATTAAGGGCATGGGAGTCACTGGGGCTCAGTCCCAGGCTGGGCAGCCATTTCACAAGGACCACTCTATTTGATGGCAGAAGGAAGGAACCTTATTTCCTTTCTTGGCAGACAGGTAGTAGTCTCTACCACATCTTTTCCTCCCAGCCATTTGCCACCATTTTCTTATAGACACAGGCTCTGAGAAAACATTTTAAAGAAAACTTTTGTTTTTTTCCCCTCTAGGCACTAATTTCCATTTTCTCACAGCTTTGGTGGTATTACCCAGTTGAAAGATATTATATCCCATCTGGTTTTTCTGAGAAGTTTGGGG
Source organism: Corynorhinus townsendii (assembly GCA_026230045.1). NCBI lineage: Eukaryota > Metazoa > Chordata > Mammalia > Chiroptera > Vespertilionidae > Corynorhinus > Corynorhinus townsendii. The sequence continues at coordinate 65,564,945 of JAPDVU010000004.1, read as the reverse complement.
AATCTATAGATTTCCCAAATTCTGAGATCTTGACATTTATTAGTTTTACAGTAAAATAGCCTTAGAATTATGTTGTAAGATTTTCAGAAAAAATCCCACATGTTAGTGGTCTAAACCAGAGTGCAAAGTGCTAAAAATAGAGTGCCTTGAGTTAAATTTGTAAGCTAATGTTGTTCCTTGTGTTCATTAGCATAATTAGTCTTTTGTTAGAAACATTTGAAGTGCTGTTTGTTTAGTATGGTAATTGAGATAAACTATTTTGTTGCTTTGTAGAGTTTAGTAAGGAAGAGTTTTTTTCCAGTTTGTCATTCTGAATTAAAATCTATAAATATATATTCATTAATAATGCTAAGCTAGAATTTATAAAGGATCAATTCTAGATATATTCATTAATAATGCTAAGCTAGAATTTATAAAGGATCAATTCTAGGTGTATTTGTATGATTGTGTTTTAAGGAGAATGGCCCACTGTAAGAGAGGTTTATAGCAATTCAAATGATTTTTTTATTTCTCTTTTTGTTTTCCCCTTTATGTCCTCCTTCCTAATCTTTGAGGATATTGCAGCTCCATTTCCTTGGCAAAATAATTCCAAGGCAGGCTGGAATGAAAGAGCACATGTTTTAATGGGTCTATCTGTCAGCAGCTGACTTTCTGTTAATAGCAGAACACGCTGTATTTGCACACAGAGGGGAACACAGAACACATTCTGTGATTGGTATACTCTTGGGACCAGCTGAGTTATTAATTGCCAATTTTAGAGATGCTGACAAGTGTAGACAGAAGTGCAGAAGATTTTTTTCATGAACTTCTTCTTTGAATTGTAAAGGAAAACTATATGATGTCTACATACTAGGACAGAAAGGATTCCTACTTACTTTTCTTCATAAGACATTTTTTGGTCTAGAACAATTATCTTTTGTTGCAGAATTATAGAAAAAGATGCCATGGTAAAATACTTTATTTGTTATTTTTAAAAAATTTATCTTCATTGTTGAAAATAGTACTACAGATGTCCTCTTTGTTTGTGTGTTTTTCCCATTGACCCCCTCCACCCCTCACCCACCTCTCCCAAGCCTTCACCACACCACTGTTTATGTCCGTGGGCTATGCATAATGCATATAAATTCCCCGGTTAATCTTTTCCCCCCACGCACCCCCACCCCTGCTTTCACTTTCTTTATTAATTGCTTAAAGGTCATGACCTGCAATTTAAAGATTTCTAGGTCAGGGTTAGTTTCCTATGACTGGTATTAGCATTTAGAGAAGTTTATGTAAGTAGGGAAAGCCTTGTAGGTTAATCATAATAGTAATAATAACAATAGAGTTGCTTATATTTCAGATATTGTGCTTAGCACTATATATCCACTCTTATTTATGCAGGGATGCCTACAATCCTCAATTGACTGCTCTCCTTAAGGAAAGCGGAGTGAAAAGAATGGTTTTCTAAGAAAACATTGAAATCATCCCTACTTTCCTTCTAAGGGGAGAAGGAAAGTTTAAAAAGTCAGATCTTCAGTCTTTGGAATTGTTACTTTGAAGTTGACCTTTCACTACTATTATTCCATTAACCCCAGGTGAAATAATTTTTTTTCTCCAAACTCTGTATTTTTAAAAATTTATAAAATATAAACATCTCCACATGGACAGAGTAGCTCTGTCCCTAATATTTGCATCTCTGTAATGAAGAAATTTGCAGTGTGATTGTGGGGGTCTTCGTAAAAGAAGAAGTGCTATGGAGAGGGATGGTATTTTCCCTTATTCATCAATAAGGACCTGGGAGGGAAACCGAGGGGCAACTCTGTACCTAGAAAGTGTTGTCCTGCCTGTTTTATGTTTCTGCTCTGTATTTATTCAGTCTCCGTGGTCCTGGGGAAGACGATTTGGTTTTCCAAATCCCACTTGGGGATTCTGCACAGTGCCATTGCATGTTGGATGAAGGGAAGGTGTCCAAAGGCAGGAATGAGCTAATACATTTTATTATAAGATCTTTCTTTGTAAAAAGTGTTTATTCCTAATGGCTCTTTGTTAAAACAAAATATAATGTGTGGAAAAACTGAAAGTTTTGGGAGAGTGGAAAGGATGGACACCTGCAGCGTGAGATACCAGCTCTGTGTAATCCCCTGGACATTTGCCATGGCCTCCGAGGGTGAGAGCCTTTTCCCCGGGAGGGTAATGGAGAGGGCTCTGTGGTTTTATATTCTTTACTTTTTATTTTTAGAATTTAAAATGTATTTTAAATTAAAGGTTACATGAATAAAATGTACCATTACATCATCTTCAGGTTAAGAAAATGACATAATGGGATTTCTTTTAAAAACATTTGTCTATAAAGGGGAGTTAAGATTCGAGGTGTGCATGATGTAGCTGGTTTAGATGTGATAGCTCGCATTGCTTGGTTCCAGTGCCCTTCTTGATTTTTCAGAGAAAATGGGAATGGACTGTGGCTCTTCCTTTAAAAAATGGGGCAAGAATTCTTCCTTCGAGAATGTGATGGGAAAGGTCTGTATTTTATTTGTGATTGCTGTTGTTGCTCAGATATGTTTGAAAAGGTTTAAAGGTTCTTGGGAGGTGGGGGGGTGGTGGGCAGAAAACAACACTGCCACTTGGTAGATGAAAGGGAGAACTTTCTGTTTTTTATAATCCCTGAGAGACAGAGGATGCCCTGGGCAAGGCCACACAGGGGCTTGCACCTGGAGGTAGGGTTATAGCTACCTGGGACTGTAGGGAGTTTGCATGGCAAGTGGGTGAGGTTAGTTGTGTTTCCATGGCTCTCAGTGGATTGGCTAATTTAAATAACTTCATCTGGCTTTGGAGTACAAAGCCTGTCTCTGCTTGTTTGGTACCTGTCTCTGGGGTCTTTGGTGATAGTACATAGTGGGCCTGGGTGTGAGAACCTGATAAGAAGAGTGGTTGGGGCATGGACTGCTCAAAAAAGGGGAGCTGACTGGCCAGGGCCTCAAAGCTGGATCAAGATCGCATTAAAACAACACCACCACCCCGAGGCCCCTAGATTATAGGAGATGACAGGTTTCCCATTTTACAGTTGTTTAAATATTAGTGTTTATTTTAAAATATAGGTGCACTCAATGCTTAGTCTCTGCCTCTCAGTCACCCAGCTCTTGCCAGCACCATAGAAATGAGCAATAAAAATCAATGTCTGGATATTGGTGGCAACACCAATAAGGCCTACTAGTACCCATTCCCACATGTTTCCTTCCTTCTGTCATTTGTTTTGTTTCTTACTTTTATCAAAGCAGCTTGGAAAAAAAGGGAAAGTGTAAGGCTTTGTGTGTGTGTGTATGTCAGGGTAGGTAAGATTATGGTGCTGATGTTGAGTTAGAAGCTCAGCTTTTCCGCTTCCTCTGATGTAATTGTGGGGACAGAATTTGTTTTCCAGTTTAGTATTAGGGAAGAATTAGTGAAAACCTAAGAAGTGATCTATAGGAATGTTAAACTGCATATCCATGACCATGCAAAAAGAAAAGATGGAGATTTTCTCCTCTGTTTCTGGTCTTATGTGGGTCTTTAGCTGAGTGTTCCTGGATATGTGTGATGGCTCTGGTGCTCCTTAGAGGAACTCTGAATTTATATACTTGATTTACAGCAAAAGTTTCAGATGTCATTCAGACCCATGGACTATATTTCAAATGCCCAGATAAGAAGGGAGAGCCCAGACAAAGCAATCAAAGACAGTCATATTTTCTTGAGCTGTAGTTAAATGGGAAGGAATCTGATGGGGAATTCCAGAAATAGTGTGGTCCTGACTGATCTTCATCAATCTCTATTAAATTTGACTCTATAAAGAAAATATTACATTAGTACTAGAGGGCTGGTGCACAAATTCGTGCACGAGTGGGGTGTGGCTGGGCCACCCCAATAGGGGCCCATTGGGCTGGGCTGGTGGGGGGCGGGAGGGCTGTGGGTGGTTGGCCAGCTGGCCCCGCACCCGATCAGGGTATTGGGGGCTGATCTGGAGCTGGGCTGGCAGGGAAGGGAGAGGGGGCTAATCAGGGCCGGATCAGACTGGTTGGCTGCCACAGTGTGTGTTATAGCCACCGGTAGTTCTGGTCATTCTGGTTGTTTCACCGTTCCAGTTGCTGGGCTTTTATATATATAGATAAGGGTCCTAAAGGGCCTCACCTCTTGAATTCAGGCCCAGACAAACTCTCTTACTCTGAGAGAAATGTTTTCATTTAATGTGTAAAAATGTCCTAGGGTCCATATAGAGAACCCTAATTAATTGGATGGCTCCAGGTTTGACTTCATTCTGCTTCTCCAAATGTACTCTCAATTTAGTTCAGGGACTGGGTAGTCTTTACTTTGATAGAGAAAGACATTTGGTGACTCCAACTGTTGATTGAGTTATTGTAGGAAATGGTAGAGCTTAGGATAGAGCTTAGAGTAGAGCTTCATTCCAAGGGGTGTACATAATTTTTGTCAATGATAATTACATTTTTATTTTTCATTCTTTTGAATCTTGAAATTGAAACCAACTTATAAACAAATAGCAAAAACAGCATGTTAGGCCTTTTCTCAAACTTATTTATGAGGCTTTATTGCTTCCTGAGAATACATTCAGAATCTCTGAAAATTGTTATTTGTACAAATGGACTCTAATAAGTAGGATATAATGTCCAGATCCAGAACACGTAGAGAAATTTTGGATAAAATGATACACTTGACCTCTTGGAAATGTTTCCCAGGAACCATTGAAATCTTTGCCTAAAATTCAGTGATCTTGAACATCCTTATTCATCTATGATGCTGAATTAGAACTTGAGTAGTGGAATTCCAGAGAAGTTAGCAGACAATGTTTCCTACCCTAATTTAAATCCTGGAGCCAGGGGAGAAGAATGTAGAAACAGACATTTATTGATAAGGGAGCTGGAAGGAAGTTTGCCTTATTGGAGACTCAATGATGAACGGGATCTGGGGGACACGTGGGGTACAAGCAGTGTACCCTTTTAGCCTTACCTCCCAATACGGACTGGCTTTGACTGTTTTTTGGCAGATGTATACTGACCTGGGCTCAATCCCAGGTCCATGTTGTGAGCTTCTCTCTTCCTGCCCTATGGCTTTGCTGATACTGAGGTTTGCGGACCCGTGGGAACTATCTAGCACTCAGGGGTCAGGAAGCCTGGGAGTGTCCACAGTCAGTGTGGCAACCTGTGACCAATGGGGTACAGGAGTCTAGAAGTAAATGCTTCCCCCTTCCTTCCATAGACATATCTGATGAGAGTTCTCAGAAAGTCTGTGGATTTCTCCCAGTTACAACTTGGAAACCAAACTTTGTATTAACTCTCCAGTCTTTTACATGTACCCTCCTGTCCCTCATCCTTGTTTTCTAAGATCACAGTGTTGAATAAATCGTGCCTACTTCTCTCCAGAGTGTGCCTTCAGAGGATTTCAGGGAAAAATTATTGAAAAGTTCTATAAATCAATGCTAAGTGACAATTAGAGCACTAGAAAAAAATGGGCAAAGGACATAAGCAGTTTAACAAAAAGAAAAGTACAAAATTTTTGTTTTAATAGTTTTGATATAAATTTTTATCTTATTAGAATGACAAATTAAATCAGAATTGCTAACACTGTGGTAGTCAATGTATTATGAAACAGTCTCAAACTTAGCGGTGCGGATGCTTAATTGGCGGTTAACTTGCTAATATCCTTTTGGAAGGCACTTCTCCATGAATATTCTTACATTTCCACATGGGCTGAGCTTTCTGAACAAGGGGCATGTTTGAAGAGCAAAGATCTTGGAAGCCAGAGGTTGGAAATTGCTCCAGAGATATGTGGAAACTTATCTTCCCTGGAGAGACATTCGCTTATTCTCCAGAGTTATACAGTTTTCTGTCTTTTTCTCTGTAGAGGGGCATAGGAGCAGATATGTCAGCCACCTTATATAAGCTACGATTCTCAGAATTTTAAGGTTTCTCTCCTGTGGTGCACACCCTGTTGTACGGCCAGGTGAACCTCTGGTCCTCATTGTGTCACCCTGTGAAGAACTGGGGCATGAAAAAGCAATGCAAGATGCTACTCTTTTTTGCTGTAATACATAGTCTGTTCTCTAATCTAGACGTCTGGTGTTTCTGTTAATACACACACACTCACATGCACACACATCCACAACAGGCTAACTTGTAATCTTGTATGTAGGATAAAATCTCTGTTCTTTTGCAGTTTTGGATTTAACATATCTCTGAAAACTAAAGGTGAACGTAACCGTTGGATTTAGTTTTAAACCTCTTGAAACTTATGTTATTTGAGGCTATAGGGGCACATATGTTGAGTGCCTGCTCACATCCATTCCTCCCTTTGCAACAGCACATAGTTTCTTTTGGGGGATTACCCACCTCTATTGCACAGCAGCTGTGCAATTTTTTGGAGGGTGTGTGTGGCATGGTGGGATTGAGTTCATTCCAGTCCCCAGAAGGAATCTTCACAGGCCTAAGCAAATTTAGCTACCTGCTTAAAGTGGCACAGCTGCCATGATGATTGGGTCAGTAACCAATGCTTCGAATACGTTCATGTTACTGTTCAAGGTCAATCAGGACAAGCAGAGTGAAATAAAGGCTATCTATTCTAAGGCAAGAGGAAGAGAAAATCTACTTCTCTCAATGATGTGGGGGTACAGGCCTGAAACTGCTATAGCTGTGTAAACTATGAGAGAAATTAGGCTAAGCATTAACTGTTTAATAGGAGACTATGAAAGAATTAGAGAAGAATGGAGCTAGTACCCTGATTAAACCATGCCTGACCTCCTTTTGAATTTTCAAGTTATGTGAGTAAATAAAGTTCTTTATTACATTTGAATTGAGCTTTCTGGTATGTGTAATGAAAACCTACCTCCCTGATAAAGGGGTGAGAGAGGAAGGGAGTGAGGAGGCCAATACCAAGCATCTCTCTCAATAGATTCTCTTTCACTCCACCTGTCTGAAATCCCTGCCCTCAGAGACATTTCCCTGTGTTTAACTGTTGATCTAAACCAATACCATCTAACAAAACTTTCTGCCACAATGGAAATTTTCCATATTTGTGCTGCCCCACATGATAGCCATTAGGTACCCGTGAATATTGAGCACTTAAAATGTTTTTAGTAAGATTTGGAAAGTGAATCTTAAACTTCAGTTAATTTTAATTAATTTAAATTTAAATAGTTGCATGCAGTTAGGAGCTACCATATTGGACACTGCAAATTTAGATTATCCTGTTAAAAAGTGAAGAACTTAGAAGAGAATAAGTTGGTCTTGTCAAATTTTAACATGGTTTATTAAAAGCTTCTTGGAGAACTTAACCTTGGGCCTGGAACAAAGGAGGTTTGGTGTATTTGATAGTTTGATTTTATTTGTTTGGAGAATGGGTCATGTAGGAGAGACCCAGCACAGGAAAATACTTTTACCTTTTCCATCAATTGGAAATCTTACCTTTCAAGAATCCACTGTTTTATGAAATTATTTTTAAAAAGGGAAAATAGCTGCTAAGTTTTCTTGATATAGGCAGTGTATTTTCTTACAGTTTAGTTTCACATCAGTGAGAATATAAACAAAAGCAGTATAAATAAATATATCAGAAATTCCTTACAAACGAGGTAAATGATGTGTTCCAGATGTGTGGATTTTGAAAACAGACTGTTACATCAATGAAACTCTAATCAAGAAATAAAAGAAAGTCCTATCATGTTTCTGCTTTCCTTCCTTCCTTCCTTCCTTCCTTCCTTCCTTCCTTCCTTCCTTCCTTCCTTCCTTCCTTCCTTCCTTTTTTCTCTCTCCCTATATTTGTCAGTCTGCAGAGCTACCATAGTATAATACCACAGACTGGGTGGGTTAAACAACAGAAATTCAGCTTCTTACAGTTGTGGAGGCTGGAACTCCAATATTAAGGTGTCACTTGGGTTTGCTTTCTTTGGAGAGCTCTGTTTGGTTTGCAGATGACCACCTCCTTGCTGTTTCCTCACATGACCTTTTCTCTATGCATGGCCAACTCTGGTGTCTCTTCCTCTTCGTATAAGGACACTAGTTCTATTGGATCAGGGCCTCATCCTTTTGACTCCAACATATGAATTTGAGGTGAACAAAGTTCAGTCTAATAAACAATTTTCCTCCCTCCCATAGAGGTGAGTTAAAGACTTCTGATGTGAAAGCCACTGAAGTCATAATAAGAACAAGGAAGAAGTGGTCTCTGTCTTAATAGAGCCCCAGGCTCTCTCTGTGGAGGAAAGAGATACTTCACAAGCAACCGATTAAAAATGTCCAAAGAACTTACATGCATACTAGAGGCCTGGTGCATAAATTCATGCACCAGTGGGGTCCCACAGCCTGGCCTGTGGAATCAGACTGAAAACAGCTCTTTGACATCCCCTGAGGGGTCCTGGATTGTGAGAGGGCACAGGCCAGGCCGAGGGACACCACTGGTACATGATTGGGGCCGGGGATGGATGAGGGAAGTTGGCCAGCCAGGGAGGGACCGCAGGAGGGCTCCTGCCCATCTCGCTCAGTCACAATTAGCTGGAGCCCAGCAGCAAGCTAACCTACCAGTTGGAGTGTCTGCCCCTGGTGGTCAGTGCACATCATAGCGAGTGGTTGAAAGGCCTTAGTACATCATTAGCATATTATGCTTTGATTGGTTGAATGGATGACCGGATAACCGGACACTTAGCATATTAGGCTTTTATTATATAGGATATGCATGACCCATGGACCCAGACAACAGTGTGGTGAAGGCCTGGGGTGGGGGCAGGTGTGTGTTAGAAGGGATCAATGGGGAGAGAAGGGGGATATCTGTAATAGGTTCAACAACAAAAATAAATTAAAAAAATAGTAATATGAGTTATCATGGGGGAAGTTATTTCAGGGAGATATTTCAGGAGAGGGAGGGAGGCCATGTCAGTCATGTTAGTAACTTGGCACTATTTCCCCTTTCACTTTTCTCTATTCAGAGAATTAAATCCTGGAAAGTACATTTTCCAGACTCCCTTCAGCACAGTTCCTATTGAAGTTCTGTCAATGAGAGGTACTTACATTTTGGGCCTCTGGGAGAAGCAAAGACACTATTTTAATGAGGAAGTAATAGGTACCTTGAAGTTTTGTGTCCTGAGAATTATCTCCTTCATTGTGTAAGCAGTTGAAGTTATCAGTGGTGTCTCCTTGCAGTTCCTACACTTCCCATGTCTTCCAACAGTTTTCTAAGTCTTTAATTCCTAGAATGAAATACCTTACTACTCAGAATCCTAAAACAATTCTTTTTAAAAAAATCAAACTCAGACTTACGATATAGTTATCAAGCTGAGGATTTCATGTTGGTTACTAGAAACATGTTAGTTCTACTAGTCCTCTGAAATACTTTCAGAACTAGCTCCATTATCCCTGACACCCATGTTTGGCTCAGTTACACCCAAAGATCCAAACATCCTTCTCAAACCTTATCACCCAGACTTTCCTTTCCACTTTACTCTAGCCATCATTAGATTGAATCCCATCTCCTTTTCTTCTCAATGTCTTAAACCTGTGTATGTACCTTCGGGAACTCTCCATCTGTGTTCAGCAACCTTCACTGCGTCCTCAACATTTATTCTGAATCTTGTTTCTACATCCTCACCAAATTAAAATCTGGTTGTCCTTGAGGACACTGCTTTCCCTGAGGCTATGCAGCTCAGGGCCAAGAAGTAGGCCACTGTTTTCCTTGCTTTCCCATGGAGGTTTCCAAATCATTTCTTCTAGCTCCTTTGAAGTAACTATTATCTGCTGATACCATGCCTACCTTCTCACTGCTGATCTACAATTATAGTCACTTGGTTGCCTGAACCATTCAACTCTCTCATCCCTCTTTAACAGACAATGTTCCCATTCAGCGTTGTTTAAAATTCATTATACGTAAAACACTTTCAAAAGTGGCACACAGTAAGTTCTCAATGAGTATCATCATTGTCATCATCCTCATTTCCCCCTGCTTGCTCAGAACAACTAATGATGGCTGGAGGAAAATCACACAACTGCAATTGTTGTTTGTTTTTTGTTTTTTAATTCATGATTACAGCCCTCAAACTAGCCTTCAACTCTGCCCAGTGATCAATATCGTTCTTTATTAAGCTTTTTTTTTTTCTACTCAAGGAGATAACTTGTTACACTCCTTTTTTCCTATACCTCTCACCCCTTCACTCTCTCAGTTGATGATCTCAGCTCACACTTACTTGAGGCAGTACAGGCTAATTTGGAAACTCTCTGATATTCCCTCTATCAAATCATTTTTTTAGTGCATCTGCACTCATTTCTCTTCCTTCCTTCCTATTTCCAGGAAGAAAGTGGCTCTCCTTTGATCACAGCCTATCCTTGTCCTTTGTTGTTCTTTTTCCATTCTCTTAGGCTCCTGTTCCTCCAATTATCCATGCTCCCAAAATGTTTTACTAACAACTTCCCACAAATACCCTCTTTCTGTTCCCACTCATGGTAAAACTTCTAAAATAGTATCTGCAATTAATGTTCCCACTTCCTATCACATTCATTTTCAACCATTTACAATCTGGTATCTGATCTCATGCCTCTTCAGATTACTCCTGATGAAGTCAGCATCCCGTACAGCTAAATTTAGTGGTCCCTGCTTGGTCCTCCTGTTTCTCAACCTCACAGTATGATTCAGTCCAGTGGAACCATTCTCTTCTTCTTGAAACATTTTCCTATTTTAACCTAAATGACCCTATGGCTTCTTGGTTTCATTCAAAATTCTGTTCTTTTCCACCCAAGCTGGGACATGTTTCTGGACTATATGTTCAGACCTTATTCTCACATCCTTACATCGTCTCTTAAAGTCCTGGGTCTGTGAATACTAGTATAAAGTGGAGGGTAAAAGCATGAACTGAGGAGCCATACTTTCTGCACACACATCCTGGCTCCACCATTTGTAAGCTGGTGACCTTGGGCAAATTACCTGACTTCTTTATGTCTTGGTTTATTCATCCATATAGTGAGGATAACAGGACTTTAGTTATAGGGTTATAGGGAGGATTACATTAACAATGTATGGCTTGTATTAAGCACTCAATAAATATTAGCTACTATTATTAGATGCCAAAAACTCAGATTTAGATCTCCTGCCTAGACTTCTAAACTTAAATACCCAGCTGTCTATTTAAGAACGCCACATGGATGACTAGTAGGATCTCCAAATTAACATGCTGCAAACAGAATTCGGAATTCTTGATTTAATCTCCAAACTTGTTCCTCTCCTCAGTCTTTATCTATTCAGCAAGCGATTATTTTTGAAACTTAAGGTGACTGTCAATGCTTCCTGTAGTTCTTAATATTCTGAAATTAGAACTATAACTAGGTAGGAGAAATTAAAACCATTGTAGTGCTTCTTGGATGAGATAATTTTAGTATCAGCCAATACATTTTTGTTGAACTCCTCTGATGTGTGTGTGTGTGTGTGTGTGTGTGTGTGTGTGTGTGTGAGGGCATTGGTGTGTTTGCCTGACAGAAGTTAGGAGAAAAGCAAGATGCATTCTAGAAATAGAAGATCTGGTCCCATGACTTCTATTCTAGAAGAATATTTTAACTTACCCAGGCAAATAAAATACACACAGAATCATGAGTAACTTTCAAACACTTATGAAACAACCATATACTATCAAAGTAATCAGTAAAGATCTGTCATGTCTCCAATTACACTTGCCACTTGTACTTTTCTAATATTTCTTCCAGGTGTTTTTATAACATTTTCTCTTTTTAAAAAAATATATTTTATTGATTTTTTACAGAGAGGAAAGGAGAGGGACAGAGAGCTAGAAACGTCGATGAGAGAGAAACATTGATTCAGCTGCCTCCTGCACACTCCCTACTGGGGATGTGCCCGCAACCAAGGTCCATGCCCTTGACTGGAATCGAACCTGGGACCCTTCAGTCCACAGGCCGACTCTCTACCCACTGAGCCAAACCGGTTAGGCCTATAACATTTTCTTTTAAGTGGTTAATTATTTGACAATATTCAGTTTTGCTGGTCTACTTTTTAAAAATGAAGTCTTTAAAATTTTTTTTTCAAAGTTGATTTAGAGATGGATAAAGGGAGAGAAAAACATTCATTTGTTGTTCCACTTATTTCTGCATTCATTGGCTGCTTCTTGTGTGTCCCCTGACCAGATATTTACCTTATAACCTTGGCATATTGAGAGAATGCTCTAACCAATTGAGATACCCAGCCAGGACTGGCTCATGGTTTTTTTGTTTTGTTTGTTTGTTTGTTTTTTGCTTGCTTTCATAGTGACTCCAGATATAGATATAATATTCCTTTATGGTACAGTTATCCAAAGGAAGAAGTTTTGGGTTCACAAAAATAAAATACCTAGGAATTGGATAATGTTAGAAATTCAGTGATCTTTCAGTGACCATAACATCTACCACACAATACATTCACTGCACACAAATACATTCCAGCTTCTGGACTAAGAAATATTCATGCATTTTGTCATTTAAGCATCACAGGAATTCTACCAGGTAGGGGGTATTAGTAACTACAAATGCCAGATGCAAAAAATGGGCTAAGAAGGGCTAATTAATTTACTTAAGGTTGCATAGCTAGAAAATGACCAAGCCAGCATTCAAGCCCAGGTTCTTTTATCCCCAAAGTCAGTATTCTTCATCATTAATTTAATTTAAACTTTTTACATAGTGCTTACAAAGAAATAGTTCATTCACTAGTATGCCCTAATAGTTTATTAAATGGCCTGTTATTTCTATTTCTATTTTGTCTTTATCCAGTTAATGAGTTGCTAATTTTTTTTGAGATTTCCACATGAGCCACTTTCTTAAATTTTTTAAACACACGAATATAAAACTTCATTACATCATTCTCCATTATTTACCCAACTGTAAGATTCAGCTTCCAAGTTTCAACTAAGGGTTTATAAATCAGTTTTTGTTGTAATCACCATTTCTCTTAGTACTATAGTTTCATTGTATGATGATCATTTTGAAGTCGACATTTATTGCAAAGGTAAGACTTTCCACATATTAGTTCTTTAAAAAAATTTAGTTCGATTCCCAGATCATGTCCTCAGGCTGCCAAAATGGCTCTGTGGCAATGTTAAAAGCTGATGATAAATAGGGAATGTTTACATTGAGACTTGTGAAACTGGACTGAAGCACTTATCTTTAGATCCAATTTTGGAGATGTATGCATTATGATTCCTGGCAAGGAAAAAGCAGTTTTTAGTTGATGGAAACCTATTTCTGAAGTAGACTCTTACAGAAACTCCCCAGGTAGCAATGAAAAGAAAATGCTGAATTCTCTGCCATTGTAATTGAAGAATATAACAAGCAGTCTTCCACGGCAGCTTTACTGATCATGCAGAACATGTCTTCAAATGGCTGTTTCCATAATGTTGGCTTTCAAGAAAGGTTTAGGGAATCATTTTTACATTGTAGTGCTGAGGATATTCCCACAGGAGACTGACATGAGGAAGGCCAGGGAAATAACTTTATGACTAGACTGACCAGAAATAAGACTGAGGTATTGAGTCAGAGTGGTTTGTCTGGAATATTTCTTATAATTTTTGGTCATTCTTAATTTATTAATCAACACCCCAGATAATTCTGTAAAATACCTTAACCAAATTAGCATGTGCAGTTCAAAAATCAAACAACTGAGCAAATCTGGATAAAGAGAAAAGCTGGTAGAGTATAAAGATGGCAGTAAAATTGATGTCCAGAAATGCATAGCACACCATCCTGAAGAGTGGGTGCAGGATGGCCAAGAATTTGGCTCTGAGTTTCCTCAGGCCAAAAAGTGGAAGATAATTATAAAAGTCAGTGTCCATAATAAAGAAACCAACTAATGAATCACGAGATGCATTTCTGATATTCAGACTTGAGAGAATTTTCTCCCGTATTTATAAACAGACTAAAATTCCAATGACATCATAATTGATGCAGTTACTTATTGTAGTGTTGGAATATATCCTTTGGGGGTAAGGTGAATACATGATTCAGCCTCATTATTCACAGGAAATAATATAGAGGAAAGTTTGATAGACCAACTAGTTATAGCATATATGAATGGACTGCATTTTCTTAGGTCCACAAATATTTCTAATTAACAATAATCTTTTGTTCTTACAAAAGCAGTATATGTATATTGTAGAATATAAAAAGATACAGTTAAGTAAGAATACGATAGAAACAAACCATTTACCCCCACCCAGAAAATGATCATAGTGCATCATATTATGCATAATACTTTATAAATTACATTTTCTGATTCAATGGTTAGTAAAAATATTTACTTTTTCACATCAGTAAAGTTTTATCTCCTCTAATAACCAGTCCATATTCCACATTCCCCAGATGTCTTTCAACTGGTTGTTGAAACCAATCCAGGTCCATACATTGATTCTTGATATTATGTTGTTTAAAATTTGTTAATCCAGAACAGTGTTTTTTATCATGACACTGACTTGCTGAAGAGGCTGTATTAGTTGTCCTGCAAAATATCTTACCTTCTGTATTTATCTGGCTACTTATTCTCTTACAGAAATAATTAAGCAATTAAGTAATTTTAGCTGGAATGCACCATGGGTCATAGTGTATCTTTCACACCGCAGGAAACACATTGTTTCTTGTTGCCCCCCTCTTCGCAATGCTCAAAATGACCTTTGGATTAGGGTGATGAAAGCCTGATACCCCCTTTGTGCAGATGTGGTTTCTCATAGAATCATGTAAGTAATCAGTAGGGAGTTCCGTTGTCATGATATAAATGGACAGTTCTCTATCAACAATTTATCTAATGGTTTTAATGATAATCCTAAATGATTTTAAGTTCTTGGATCAGTGATTTTCTACCTTTTTCATCTCATGCACACAAAAACTAATAACTAAAATTTTGCAGCACACCAAATATATATGTTTTTTGCTGATCTGACAAAAAATATGTATAATTTTGATTTATTCACACTGGGCGGCTATTATTGTGTTGGCTGTTGGCATTTTTTATTTGACTATCTAAGGGAAAAGAGGTCATTGCCCCTGACTAAATAGTCAGTTATTTCATGCTTTAAAAATTCTTGCACATACCAGTGTGCCTCTTGTGGCACACTAATTGAAAATGACTGCCTTACATGATTGATAATCCTCAAATGAAATAATATTTTTTCTATCATTTGATACTTACTTGCTGGCATTTTTCCAGAATATATATGAGTGGGTTCAATTGGTCTATTTAGTTATCTCGAAGTACAGTTTCTATTGAAAAATTAGGATACTTATTTAATTCTTTCACATTACTTACTAATTTTGAAACTATGAGTTTGGATGATTAGACACCTTAGATAATGAGAACGGAATTTTCTAGTGTTCTCTCTTCTGAGTATAAGTTTCTATTGATAGATTTTTGGAAACCCACACATGTTCATTCCCCAGAACCATTATTCTTTGAGTAGCTCAAATGTTCACAGCTTCAGCCAGTGGAGGCCCTTCATATCAGCTCTCATACCTTATGACCAATCTTATTAACATTTGAAAACTTCTTGCTTCCTGTCACAAAGCATCTCACACTCACCTTACACCATCCCTGCACCAGTCTTTGGAATAAGCTATTTCTCCAAGTAAAGAATGATATTAGAGATGAAGATATGACATGAGAGCTGCTATAGTAATATTGTCTCTGATGACTATACATATTACTTTTCCTAACTGGTTTATAGTAACCACCAGCAGCTGAAATTTTAAAGTTGTGTTCATTGGTCATTATCTGGAACAGCTACATTACTTATTATCGGCAGATGTTTATAATATAACAACCAGTCCAAAGGTAGGATAAGGTCCTCTTATGTAAATTAAAAATCTTTAATCAAGACTGATGACTGAATGGATGTCATTCTCAACTTTACATAAAGGTGAAATTAAAGGCAGCGAGTCTTCAAATCCCAGCCAATTTAGTTATTATGTCCATCAGAATTTAGCAAAGGTTAGAATAGAAAAGTTGGGCCTAACATACTTTTCTTCTTATGTAGTATTTTTGTTAACGACACAGTTCTGCAGTTCATAAAAATCTTATAATTTCAGAGTCCCATGCATCAAATGGCTAAGTCTGTAGGTTTGGCCAAGAGACAAAGAAATGGAACTTTTGCAAGTAGGAAATTTGATTCACAGTCATCATTAAATAACGTCTCCAGAAACTCTTACTTATCTTTGTAATGATCCATTTAAAAAATAATAATAATATAAATGTGTTTATATTTAATGAAACTTTTCTTTGGGTTCTACTTGAAATAGGGCTTTTACTTTGTCAGACTTAAAAAAAAATTAATTTCTTAGACTTTGGATTTTTCCTGGTACTCTCTATTATCAGGTTAGGTTATGTCATCTTTTTTTTTTTTTCTCTTGTGATTTTGCTCTTTGTATGTGTGTGGCATGTGATTAGTGGGAGAATATTTCCCAGAAATTTTGGGGGTAGATGATACAAATTATTTGGGATGTAGATTAATCATTATTTAAGACACCCATACTCCACCTCCAACTTCTGAACTACTGGCATCTCCCAGTCTTGTTATTTCAGATATGTGAAATTAAACTCACAAGATGGAATAAAAATACATAAAGAATTCATTTATGGAAGAAATGAATACTTCCTACTTGGTCTGAGTTGTTCATCTGATAGAAAAAAAATCAGAGCATTTAATTATTAAATAAGGACTAAATCTGGCCTCTTGACATAAAATTGAATAGCCATTGATTGAAATTATATACTTTTAGCTCAATATTTTTTCTTTGATTTAGATACCTTAACCACAGGTATCTATATATTTATATTCACATCTACATCGATCCATATGTTGTCTATAACCAAGTATAAAGGATTAAAAAACAAGTTATTAAACTTCTCCATCCCTACAACTCTTGGAAGCATGAAGAGCCTAGGCTGCTTCCAGAGCCTGTCAAACCCATAGGCTTGCCCTCTGCTGCTGTCTCCTCTGAAAAGGCCAAAATGCAAGGCGTGGCAGGCAGGGCTCCTGAGGGTGGGGCTGGCTGAATCACCTAGGGCCGTTTTTGTTTGTTTGTTTGTTTGTTTTGTTTTGTTTTCCTCCTTTTTCCTGAGCTGTGGCTTCTGGGAGTGGCTAGCTCCTCTCAGGAAAAATGGCCGTTTCAGTTTGAGGACTCCCGACTGCTGCTTTTCCATGTCTCCCCACAATACCTTCTACCCCAGCCCCTTCTTAGGCACCTTGAGTCCACACCGCCTTCCCTGCACCAGAGGCTCAGGTGAGTAACTGCAGATGAAACTCCTGTGCTCTTGGTAGCCCCCCCCCCCCCCCCCCCCCCGCCTCCCTCCTCCCCCACACACATACACACACAGACATACAAAACGGAAACTGCGGTATTCTTTTTCTGACTGGCTCTGGCCTACGGGCTCCAGGCTCCGTGGTGGCCAGCTGCCCCACCGCCTTTCATGGCTGGATGTTAAATGGGCTCCTGGTCTCCACTTTGGTGTTCCAGGCTGTGGAGTCCAGCCTGGGTTCCAGGCCTCTGTATTGTAGCCAATAGCTCCCTCCTTACTCTCTGCCTGCCGCCCTGGAAGCTGGGTCAGCCCCTCTCTTGACCTGTTGGTCTCCAGGTGTTTTCTGTCCTTCCTTGACCTAAGTCTCCTCCTCAGCTGGACCTCAGTTGGTAATTGCCCGTGCATGTTCCCCACTTTAGGTTTATTTCCAGCCTGGCCCTGGTAGATGAGTGGATAAAAAAGCTGTGGTACATTTACACCATGGAATACCAAGCATCTAGAATAAAGAAGGCTCTCTTACCCTTTGAGACAGCATGGAGGGACCTGCAGAGTATTATGCTAAGCAAAATAAGCCAGTCAGAGAAAGGTAAGTATCACATGTGGATACTTATCACATGTGGATCTCACTCATATGTGCAATCTAATGAACAAAATAAATTGATGAACAAAATAGACCCAGAGACATAGAAGCATGGAACAGACTGAGGAATCTCAGAAGGAAGGAGGGAATGGGTAGATATTAACTGGAGAACTTACATGCATACTAAGAGGCCCGGTGCACAGATTCCTGCAACGATGGGGTCCCTCAGCCTGGCCTGTGCCCTCTCGCAATCTGGGATCCCTTGGGGGATGTCGGGCCAAAACCAGCAGTCTGACATCCCCCCAGGGATGTAGTAGTGTGCAAAGTGGCAGGTGGCTGGGGGAGGAACCTGAGCCCAGGCCAGGTGCCGCGCCGCTCCCGTTCATCCTGGCCCCGCGGTGCCTGCCGCTGCCGCTCGATAAGCTCGCTGAGTGGTGCGCCTGCTGTGGGAGCGCACGGACCACCAGGGGGAAGCTCCTGCATTGAGTGTCTGCCCCCTGGTGGTCAGCGTGCGTCATAGCTACTGGTCAACTGGTAATGTGGTCATTTGGTCACTTAGGCTTTTATATTTATGGCTATGCATAGCCCATGGACACAAACAATAGTGTGGTGGAGGCCTGAGAGGAGTGGGTGCAGGGTGATGGGGGTCACTGGGGAAAAACGGGGATATCTGTAATACTTTCAACAATAAAGATAAATTTTAAAAAAAGAGCCTAGGAAGGCTCTGGCCAACGTGCTCAGTTGGTTGGGTGTTGTCTTGTGCATTGAAAGGTTGCCTGTTCAATTCTCGGTCAGGGCACATGCCTGGGTTGCAGACTAGATCCCTGGTGTGGGGCATGCAGGAGGCAGCTGCAGGATGCTTCAGTCTCACATTGATGTTTCTCTCTCTCCCTCTTTCTAAAAAAACAAATAAATAAAAAAGTCTAGGAAGGAGAAATCCCTAAATCTGCTATCTCTATTCACTTACTTTTCAAATTCCCTTTTGCTCTCCAATACATGGGTATCTCCATTACACTTCTTATTAAGCCCTTGGATTCTGTTATTTCCATGTTTCCTTTTGAAGTCATTCTCATGATTTACAAACCACATCCTTGTCTTTCAGGCGGGGTTGATGCATAGCCTTCATAACTATATCTGGAAGCTTTTGTGTCAGGCTTACCACAAAACCTCAGCAGGATGAGGTCAGTTTGTTTTGAGGAGCACAGCACTGAGAGAAACTATTCATTATGCTCCCTATGGTTCTTTAATCTGAAAAACAGAAACGTGGTTAATCCATAACTAGTCTCTACGACTTAAACTACTGAGGGTTTTGACCAAGATATTTGTTGAATAATACTGCCAAGTTAGCAACCTCTTCCAATTTGAGGACATTTACACTCAAGATTAGAAATTATATTACTAGGAAAAATCTTAAAAATATATAAATTGCATCCAAAGCATATTAATGAATATTCTCTTTGGAGTTAATGTTTTCCAAAAGTTTAATGATTTAGATTTCTTTATGCATTATAATATCATTACCATTACAATATGCAATTCCTTCAGAATTAGTGAAAAATAGAATCTGCATCACAGAATTTAAAATATTAGGGTTTTAGATATTGCAATTTCTTACTTTGAAAATTTTATCGTTCTTAGAATGCCTTGGTAAAAAAAAACGGGTTTGAAAATCTGAAAAAATGTATCTAAGGGGAGATTAATAAAGATAAACTAAATCTTCACAATTGTGATGAAATAATTTTCATGTGATATAATTGTGATGAAGTGATTTTCTATTAAAATCATAGGAAAGAAGCACACACAATAATGCCTGTCTCCAAATCTAACATTTGCAGCTATGTTTTATACTTTTGGGGAAAATCTTTGGGGATTATTTCAAACCAACTGAAAACTTAACACCCTATGAAAGATGTTACAGAAACGTAAGTGTGTGATTGTCATCTACAATAAGCTCAATAGAAGGTACTGGGAGAAATAAAAGATTGCAAAAATTTGTTGACTTCTCAGGTTATATCTTAAATTTGAGTTGGTTTTAATGGCTATAAGTTATAGCCATATATTCATTCATTCATTCAACAAAGACTTAATAAATCCTATGTTCCCAACTTTGTAACAGGCATTGGGGATCTGAGTTGGCATAAATGTGCTCTTTGAAAGTTGACTTCTAGAGCAGTTATAAGTAGATTTGGCTGCAGGTAAGGAAAACCTGACTATTAGTAATCTAAATGAATAGTTTCCTCTTACTGAACATTTCTGGAGCTGGGAGGCTGCCGGTTCTGGTTCAGTAGAACAAGGATGATAGATCCATCCTATGGTCTCTCTTTCACACTTGCAAGTTCAGGCATTGGCATCATGATTACCTTCAAGACAGGAATAAAAGAGAAGGAGTGAAGCTAATGACATCCATTCTTCCGATCAGGAAAACAAATGATTTTCTAGATGTCACCTAGTGAAATTCCATTTATTGATCATTGGCCAAAACTTTGTCACAGGCCCACTTCTAGCTGCAAAGGAAATTATATTTGAGTACTATTTAGCTTTACAAACTTTTGTAATGGAGATGAAATGGGAGAAGGAGGGTGAATATTGAGTTCGGTAATCTTGTAAAGAAGGTATAGCATACCTCCCTGCTTGAAAAGCAATTATCGGTGCATGATAAGGAAGCCAGATGTCTTTTTCAGTAACTAGGGAATAAAGTGGTTGCTAAATTTTTAGTCTCTAGATATTGTGCTATAATAGGAAGATACAGAAGAACTCCACTAGGAAATTACAATAAGCATAAGTGGAAATTATTGCAATAGAATGTCTGTATAGTTTTAAAGGGAAGTGGGTAATTTTAACATGTAATAGAATGATTGCCTTTTTTGTCTTTGGCTTTGTGGGTGGTAAATGCACATGTTTTAAATATTTTTTCACTAGAAAGTAGAGAACTTGCTTTTTTACTGTTTTCTACTCATATAAATGGTAGTTAGACCTTATTTTATCTTAAAACACTGTAATTACAGAGTTTTGCTTTTACTAATAGTGGGATACCTAGTTTTGGATTAATCATCACGTAGAAATGAACAATAAATTCTCAATTAAATAAAAAACAACTACTTGAGGGTGCTGGAGAATGACCCAAAGCAAGCAGAAATGGAGTAGTGTCAAACCTTGAAAAGGGGAACTATACTGGGTGAATTTTACATTTATGAATTTCTGCCTGAGGTCATTTTCCATTAAGAGTGATATGGAATGGCTGGAATTCAATAGAAAGTTGCAGTCTTACTGGTTTGAGGAGTCAAAGGATAGACTTTGATATTGCCAAGGTAGGTAAAAAATGAGGGAGAGAATTCCTGGAAATGAGGGAGCTACTTAAGTTGAGGGGCCCCAAACCAGCATATCAACCCCATTTAAGTCTTGATTAGTCCCTGAACTATGCACACATGGAGGAATGCCTCAGACCTAGAAGAAAGCAGAAGTGAAGGGAGATTTCAGCAGCTCACAGGGGCACCAGAGTTTGGAGCTGAAGTCCTACCAAGTTAATTGACTTCTAGAACAAAAATCAGCACTTTATAGGAGGAGATGACAGAATTGAGAATATTAAAGTGCATAATTTATAATGATCAGTATATAATAAAATCACTTGACATTGGAAGAAACAGGAAAATGTGACCCACAGACAAGATACAAAGCAGTAAATAGAAACCAACTACATGATGACTCAGATGTTTGAATTAACAGACAAGTTCTTTTAAAGCTATTGTAAATATTTTCACTGGCTGGAAGAAAAATATGTCATAATAAATGAACAGATGGGGAATCTCAGCAGAGAAATGGAAACTATAAAGAGGACCAAATGGAAAATGTAAAACTGGAAATAGAGTGTTTGAAATTAAAAATTTGAAATGGATGGGCTTAATAGCAGATTGGAAATTGCAAAAGGAAGGGTTGGTGCATGCAAACAGAGATCAATAAAGAAGGAAAAAGACTGAAACAACAACAACAACATCAAAAAACAAAAAACAAAACAAAACCAAGAACAAACAAAACCCAAACAAACAAGAAAACCCCCAACAGCCGGAGACCTGTGGGAAAATATCAAGTAGTCTAACATGCATGTAATTAAAGTAACAGAAGGAAAAAGAAAGTGAGTGGGCAAGGAAAGTATTTGAAGACATCATGGCTAAAATTTTTCCAAAATTGGTGAAAAATATAAGTTTAGAAATCCAAGAACCTCAGCAAATCCTAAGAAGAAAAATGCAAATAAAAGCACAATTAGGAACATCATAGTAAAACTGCTGAAATCTAGGTACCGAGAAAATCTTGAAAGCAGCTTGAGAAAACTGACACATTGACAGGGAACAATGATGCATGTAACTGTTGACACTGATACATATGCTGTATATTATTATAAACAATGGAGGCCAGCAGACATTGGAGCAACGTATTTAAAGTGCTGAAAATTAAGAAAAAAAAATCTGTCAATCCAGTGTTCTATAATCAGTGAAAATGACTCAAAAATAAAGCCAATATTAAGAGAATTATAGGTTTGGTGGTTCATAAAAAAAAGTTATCAAAAGAAAGATTTATCAAAATATCAAAACATTTATCAAATGATTATATTCATGGTCACTTGGGAAATGCAAACTAAAACCACATAATCCAGCACTAGGCAACCATGAAACTCACCCATTTTTATTGGATAAGGCCATATGACAAGTTCAGGCCAATGTGTTGGGAGCAAAAGTGACCTGTATCACTTCTGAGCTGGTAAATTTAATTGTTGATGAAAAGGCATCAGAGCATTCTTTCCCCCTTGGTATGATAATTCATAAGCCTTGAGGTGGTGGCTGATTCATTCACTCCACAGATTCCCTGAGTGACCAAACTTCCCTTCCAATCCATAATAGGTGTGGTTGTTAATTTTATATGTCAACTTTACTGTTCCATGCAGTACCCAGATATTTGGTTAAACATTATTTCTGAGTATGTCTGTGGGAGTATTTCTGAATGAGATTAACATTGGAATTGGTAGACTAGTAAAGAAGCTTCCGTCCCCAGTGAGAGTGGGCCTCATGCTATCTATTGAAGGCTTGAATATAATGAAAGGCTGAGTAAAAAGGAATTGTTTCTTTGCTTGACTGTCTCTGAGTTGGGACATTGGTTTTCTCCTGCTTTTGGACTTGGACTGAAATTTAACACATTGGCTCTCCTGGGTCCCAAGCTTACTGACATCAGATCTTGGAGTTCTCAATCTTCACAATTATCTGAGACAATTCCTTATAGCAAATCTCCTCTCTTTCTCTCTCTCTCCTACTGGTTCTATTTCTATGGAGAATTTAGACTAATACAGATTTTTTTTTTTGTATTGAGAATTAGGGTGCTGTTGTAACAAATACCAAAAAATATGGAAGCAGCTTTGAGACTAGCTATGGGTAGAGGGTGGAGTTTTTTTTTTTTTTTTAATATATTTTTAGAGAAAGGGAGAGGGAGAGAGAGATAGAAACATCAATGATGAGAGAGAATCATTGATTGGCTGCATCTTGCATGCCCTCACTGGGGCTTGAGCCTGCAACCGGGCATGTGCCCTGACTGGGAATCAAACTGTGACCTCCTGGTTCATAGGTGGACACTCAGCCACTGAGCCACACCAGTCAGGTGAGGGTGGAGGAGTTTTTATATACATGCTAGAAATATGCATATTAAGGCTAATTTTGGTGAGAGTGTAGAAATAAATGAAAACTGGAGAAAATAGTCCATCTTAGAGAATATGTAAATAATCATGAATAGAATGTTGGTAGAAATATGGATGTTATGGGCCATCCTAATCATTCTTATAATCTGTTATTCAAAGCCAGCGAAGAATGACCCTGACAGCCGCTCAGAGCCTTAGGGGTGGGGGTCCCTACCCTGCAGTGTCTGTGTGGCATGACTTCACCTGGCAGAGCCTTGAGGGTATGATCCCCACCCAGCTGAGCCTTGGGAATGGGACTCCTGCCCAGAATAGTTATGGAGGTGAGTCTGCTGCCCCAGTGGGTCCAGAAAGCAGAACATCAAACCAAGAGAATTGTTCTTAAGACCTAAAGTTTGATGGAATTTGCTTTGTTAGGTTTTGGACAGATTTGGGATCCAACATTCCTTTCTTCCTTCTGATTTCTCCCTTTTGGAATGAAAATGTCTATCCTATGCTTGCCCACCATTGTACTGGGGAAGCCATTAACTTATGTGGTTCTACAGGTTCACAGCTGAAGGGCAATTTTGCTTCAGGTTAAATTGTGCTTCGAGTTTCACCCATATATGATTTAAATTATATTTAGATAATGGAATAGAATAGAGAACCCAGAAATTGACCCAAACCACTATGCTCAATTAATATTTTACAAAGGAGGCAGGAGCATACAATGGAATTAAGACAGTCTCTTCAATAAATGGTGTTGGGAACATTGGACAGATACATACAAAAAAATGTAACTAGACCACCATACACAAAAATAAATTCAAAATGGATAACGGACTTAAATGTAAGATGGGAAACCATAAAAATCTTAGAGGAATCCACAGGCAGCAAAATTTCAGACATATGTTGAAACAATTTCTTCACCGATACCTCTCCAAGGGCAATGGAAACTAAAGAGAAAATAAACAAATGGGACTACATCAAAATAAAAAGCTTCTGAACAGCAAAAGAAACCATCCACAAAACAAGAAGAAAGTCCACTGCATGGGAGAACATATTTGCCAATGTTATCTCTGATAAGGGTTTAATCTCCAACATTTACAGGGAACTCATAAAACTTAACAAAAGGAAGATAAACAACCCAATCAAAACATGGGCAATGGGTCTAAATAGATACTTTTCAAAAGAAGACATACAGAAGACCAAGAGACATGAAAACATGCTCAAAGTTACTAATCATCCCAGAGATGCAAATCAAAATGACAATGCGGTACAATCTCACACCTGTCAGAATGGCTATCATCAACAAATCAATAAACGGCAAGTGTTGGAGAGGATGCAGAGAAAAAGGAACACTTGTGCACTGCTGGTGGGAATGCAGACTGGTGCAGCCACTGTGGAAAACAGTATGGAGTTTCCTCAAAAACTAAAAATGGAACTCCCATCTGACCCAGTGATCCCACTTCTAGGAATATATCCCAAGAAATTAGAAACACGAATCAGAGAGGATATATGCACCCCTATGTTCATAGCAGCATAATTCACCATAGATAAGATTTGGAAACAGCCTAAGTGCCCATCAGCAGATGAGTGGATTAGAAAACTGTGGTACATCTATGCAATGGAATACTACGCTGCTGTAAAAAGGAAGGAACTCCTACAATTTGCAACAGTGTGGATGGACCTGGAGAGCATTTTGCTAAGCAAAATAAGTCAGTTGGAGAAAGATAAATACCACATGATCTCACTCATTTGTGGAATATAATGAACAGCATAAACTGATGAATAAAAACAGATCCAAAGACAGAGAATCATTGATCAGACCTTCAAACCTCAGAGGGAAGGCAGGGAAGAGTGGGAGGTAGGGGGAAAGATCCACCAAAGGACTTGTATGCATGCATATAAGCCTGACCAATGGACACAAACCAGAGGGGTGATGGCATGAATGGGGGTGGGTGGGTGGGGGGGTAGTGGGAGGATAAGGACACTTATGTAATACCTTAATCAATAAAGAAAACAAAGACTTTAAATTAAAAAAAGAAGCTATTGGTAAAAAAATATCGGTAAATAAAAAAGATTTTAAACTTTAGACTTTAGAGTTAATGCTGGAACCAGTTATGACTGTTGAGGAGGTTGGTATGGAAGGAGTATATTTTGAGTGTAAGAAGGACCTGATTTTTGAGAGGCCAAGAGGGTGAATGTTGATAAACTGAATATTTATGTCTACAATAATTCATATGTTGCAGCCGTAATCCCCAATGTGATGGTATTTGGAGGTAGGGCTTTGGGGAGGTAATTAGGTTTGGATGAGGTAATGGGGGTGGCCCCATGATTGGATTAGTGCTCTTAGAAAAACAGAAAGAGGGACAAGAGCTCTGTCTTGGATATGTGAGGACATAGTGAGAAGATAGCCATCTGCAAGCCAAGAAGAGGCCTCTCACCAAGAACTGATTCTGCCGGCACCTTGATCTTGGACTTTCCAGCCTCCAGAACTGTGAGAAATAAAATAGTTGTTGCTTAAGCCACCCTGTCCATGGTATTTTGTTATGGCTGCCCAAGCTGACTAAGACAATGGACATGAGGAGAATTCAGTTTTCTTCTTTAATGAAGTGAAATTTTTAGGTTATTTGTTACTTCAGTCTAACCTAGCCTGATATGGTAGAATGGTTGTCAAACCCGATTTTGGCTATGTATTCCCTGGATCCATTCAGGTTCAGAACATAAGTTTTTACGACACCAGCAGTGTTATCCTGCTACATTTGTTAACAGGTTGTATGATGACTATTGTCAGTTGTTGCATTGTAATGCTGAAGTGTTGACTGCTATGTGGTTTTGCCCATAGATTGTCTCTTGTGCTATAAGGCTTGGAAGAGACTGAACATAATTTTCAGCCCTCGCTAGGGACTACCTCAGAGAACAACCCTCTCACTTTTTTTTTTTTTTAATATGGAATGCTTCACAAATTTCCATGCCATCCTTGTGCATGGACCATGCTAATCTCTGTATTGTTCTAATTTTAGCATGTGTGATGCTGAAGTGAGCACCAACCCTCTCACATTTTATTGTGAAAACAGGTTTCCTCATACTTTTTATATGCTCTGATAAGATTATTTCACTGACTCCTACATCTTGAATAAATCATAAAATTCAAGAATGCCAATATTTTAGAGAAAGCTAATTCTTATATATTATTTCCTAATATTTATTATTTTTCTCTAAATTGTGTGGTTCTACTTTATGTACTTTCACTGTTTATTCTCTGGCTTAGTAATTTTTCCTTAACATAATATAATAAATGATATTCTATAAAAAGAGTGGCTACATCTTTCTAAGGCTTTATCTTATTGGCAAAAATTAATTTAAGTAGGAGCATGTATTACCTAATTTGTTAGTTTGCATATGTAGTATAAAAATTAGAGCTAAACATTTCTTAATTTTAGCCTTATATGTATGTTGTAGATGCAATCTGTTTGTCTGAAATATTGTTGAAAGTAGTTAATTATTTGTAACAGTTGAGATTTCTACTTTGATTTGCCATAAATTAAAAGAAAAATGTTTTCTACTGAAGCCAAAGCTTAAAAATTCCCCAATAAAAACTCTTTTGCATTTATCATATGACTTAATGTGACACAACATAATGAAATGTAATTCCATTTCTTATTATTTATTCTACCATGGCACAGTATATCACTTAAAACTGATTTATCTGGGAAGAAAAGCCAATTTCTGAAGTATTTATGGTGTGAAGCAATAATTACTATGAAGCATCACAAGGCTACTTGTGTCCTGACTTTAGGATCTTGAAACAACCTTTTCTAAACTTCGGAGAGGCCAGGCAGAATTCTGCTTCACAGGACGCTGGGAAACACGAAAGGATTAGCACCACAGGTGCTTGTGATGTTCTGTGTGATATCTGGAGTGGAAAAGAGATAGTGCAGGCCACTCGAGAGGCAAAGTAATTGAGTATACTTTACGAAAGTTCATGTGCATTCCAAGGTATTCTCATGAAACCTTCCCTGGTTCTTAGCCTGAACAATATCTTAGGTGGAGAGTTTAAAAATATTTATTGAACATAAACACAAGTAGATTTCTCTTTTACTGTAAAAAATGTGCTCTTGAAGAATCTATTATAGGTACTGTTTTATGCTACTGTGGATTTGATATTTGGAACTTTAGAGTATAACAAGGAGATGCTAATAATTATGGCTAATAACATGCATAAACCTGAACTTTAAATAGGCAAACTAGGAGGTATATATAGATTTTCTCATTGAGTTTTAAACTAATTACATACATAAAACATAATTATATAAATAATACAAAATACCCACAAAATAATGCAAATTAAAAAATAATTACATAGGTATTTAAGCTTTGATTAACTTTATGCTCTGATTTACTGTTTAGTAAATATGTGTGCAAATATATATGGCATTTCTGCAGTAGACACTGTCCAGTGACCTCTTATTTATCTGCGCTTCCTTCTCCTGTTCCCACCCTCATACTTACTTGCATTCATACCTATCCTTAGCACATTCAGATTAAAGCTACTTTCATACCTACCGCCTTAGGGACCTTACTTGATGAATTGTTTCCCAAAGGCTGGGGAGTGTTACTGGAGGTATGAGTCTTGGTAGTAGTAGCAAATATTCAACTAAAAATTGAATGCCAGGGCTCCATTTTCCTTATTGCTTGATATTGAGAAATTCCCTTTCAACTCTAGAGGCCACTACAAATGGACCCCTTTTAGGCCTCAGCTTTTCTGGAGCAGCTGCAGAAAGCAGCCCTGAGGACGTGCAGTTCTGAGCTATTGACAGTAGAGAATTGTCTATAGAGGGAGAACTGAACACTTCTTATCTCTTTTTTCATGTTCCCAAATACATTTTTTTAAAAGTGTTCTTACTATTCAGCATAAGAAAAGATGAAATACTGCCATTTTCAACAACATGAATGGATCCTGAGAATATCATGCTAAGTGAAATAAGCCAGATGGAAAAAGTCAAGAACTATAAGATTTCACTCATATGTGGGATATAAAACTGAAAGCAACAAATGAACAAATAAGACAAGCAAACAAAAACTCACACACAGACAACAGTATGGTGGTTACCAAAGGGAAAGGGTGGTGGTAGGGAGGTAGTAAAGCATAAAGAGGGCCAAATATATGGTGACAAATGGAGAATTGGCCATACAACAAGCAGATGATGTATTATAGAGTTGTACACTTGAAACCTATATAATGTTATTAACCAATGTCACCTCAATAAGTTTAGTAAAATTTTAAAATGAAAAGAAAATATTTTCTCTAAATCTGAACCTTATTTTGTTTTGGGCAAAAGAGTATAATCCAGAGAGGGGTATAAAAAAAGCCAGCAATTAACACAAAATAACTACAGACTCACATTTGAATCTTACTTCAGTGATTCAGAACATGTTTTTAGTATTGTAAACTAGTAAATGGCTTAAATAGATTTCACTGGAATTTAAAAGAAGGCTAATCTCATAAACTATGATTTAGAAAAGGACAGCAGGTCACGCACTTGTCTTTGTAGCTACATGTACACACAATTATTACTTCCAGCAGGATCATCTTTGCATAAAAAAGAAAAACAATTTGTATTATAATTAAATCTAAGAGGCAAAACAATTTCAGGAGGGATTTACTATAGCCTGACACTTTCAGTGATCTTTCCTTCTAAGTATCAGTGAAAAATAAAAGAACATTTTTAATTGAAATAAGAACAACCTCCAGCACAGCATGCACATCAATAAATCAATAAACAACAAGTGTTGGCGAGGATGTGGAGAAAAGGGAACCCTCGTGCACTGTTGATGGGAATGCATATTGGTGCAGCCACTGTGGAAAGCAATATGGATTCCTCAAAAAATTAAATGAAACTGCCTTATGACCCAGTGATTCCACTTCTGGGAATTTATCCAAAGAAATTGGAAACATTGATTAGAAAGAATATATGCACCCCTATGTTCGTTGCAATGTTATTTACAAGAGTCAAGATTTGGAAACAGTCCAGCTCCATCAGTGGATGAGCAGGTAAAACAGCTATGGTACATTTACACAATGGAATATTACTCAGCCATAAAAAGGAAGGAAATTTCACCCTTTGCAACATCTTGGATAGACCTGGAAATTATGATGCTAAGTGAAATAAGCCAGCCAGAGGAAGACAAATACCATATGATCTCAATTATATGTGGAATCTGATGAAAACAATAAACTGACAAAATAGTAGAAACTGGCATGGACACATGGAACAGATGGACAGCTGTCAGAGGGGAGGGATGTTCAGGGGCTGGATGAAAGAAGGTGAAGGGATTGAGCAAAAAAAATAAAAACACCCCAACAACATATAGATATAACACATAGATAAGAGTGTGGTGTTAGCCAGAGGGAAAGGGGGACGGGGGTAGGTAGAGATGGGCAAAGGGAATGGAGACCAAAAGAGATTTTGCTTGGGGCAAGGGGTGCACAATGCAGTGTGCAGATGATGTTTTGTTGAGTTGTACACTTGAAACCTGTATGGTTTTGTGAACCAATGTCACTCCAATAAATTAAAAAGTAATAATAAAAATAATGTCATTCAAATAAACAGTTAATATTATCAGAAAATCTTATTTCAAGTCTAAATTAGTGTCATCTTTAATACTGATAAATTGAGAATCTCAACATTAAAGAACCTGCACAATTTTCTAGTGAATTAGGTAAATTGTAGATAGATTTACCTCCCATGCCCCCATTTTAAAATTTCGACCTGATTTCTCAATCTTGGCAATCATTACATTTCTTGCTATGTGTCATAGAACTAATTTACATTTAAAAACATTTTTTTTGAGAAACTGGAATTTACTTTTTGAATATAAAACACTAAGTCACATTTTTGCTAGAGAAAGGATTATGTAAGCACATGCTATTTCACCTTTCCAGCCCTTGTACCAGGATGAGAAGCCCCCACTTGTGATATGAGTGCTTGTGGCCTAGGCAGGGTGTGTTGCTAGTGTCTTACGGGCAGCAAATGAACCCATGAGAACTTGCCGAAACTTCCCATTTTCTTAAGCAAGGTCTGTGGTTTCTAAATAACTGGCTTCTGCTTTAATCTAGCATTCCTGCAGGAGCACATCATGACATCTCTAATTTATTGATCATGCCTTTTATTCAGAGTTTTGTAGACACTGCATAAGCTTCAGAAATGATTGTTTCTGAAACTTGTCTTTGGCCCTGGCTAGTTGGTTGAGCATCATACCATGCTCGGGGTGGGGGTTGGAGGGTGATGTAGGGGTGGGAAGTTGCCAGTTCAGTTCCTGGTCAGGGCTCATTACTCAAGTTTTGGGTTTGATCCCCAGTCAGGGCATGTGTGGGAGGGAGCAAATCCATGTTTCTCTCTCACATTGATGTTTCTCTCTCTCTCTTTTTTTTTTCTCTCTCTCTCCCCTACCTTTGTCTCTTTCTGAAAAATCAACAAAAACTTATTAAAAAAAAACACCTCATTCTTGAAGAGCAAACATAATATAAAATGATGTAAAAAGAACTGTGTCATTAGTTCATCACAGTCCTCTAAAGACAAATGATGTGGTTCATTTTTTTTTAGAAATAAATGTATGAGAGTAAATATATTTATTTTAATCTATATCTGTATACAATAAAAATTTACTCATCCATTGCTGTGGACAACAGAGGGATAGGGAATTAAATTTTTTACTACAAACTGGGAGTGTGCCCTGGGCAGTTTAATAAAAGCCTTTGAGCTTAAAGGTCATTCTGGGTTGTTGAAAGTATTTGGGGCTGGGCCAAGGTCAATCTCTTGTCCTGCTCCTACCATTAGCCTTGTCAAAGCTATGCACTCTGCCATTTCCATGTTTTGGATATCACTGATCCCTCTCTCTGGAATGTCTTCGCCTCTCACTGGAATCCTACGCATGATTTCTTTTAGAGTATCCATAAGAAAGGACATGTTCCAATGAGAAAGTAAAAATTGTACATGGATCATTGGAAGATCATAGTCAGTTAACAAGACAATAGACCCAGAAATGGTTTCATTCATTATCACTTACTGAATAATTATCACTGTCATACACTGAGCAGAAGACATAACTGGAAAACCAAACACTATCCTAGACCTCATGCTGCTTATAGGGAAATGTGGAAGACAAGTGAGTCAATAAGAAGTTTATGCAGTTTCCTCTGTGGAGCCTTAAAAGGTTGTAAATTGTATAAATACTATTTTTTTCTGAAGTAATAAAGTATCTTCTTGATAGTCAAATTCAAATGTTCAATTAATTTAATTATGTTCTAGAGACTATGTCATTACAGAGATTAAGTGATAAATTATATTTGTGTCTCTATGCTCACTAGTCAGGATGACATGTTACTCTTAATTAATGTACATCTTATTATATCTAAGCCAGGTAGACCATCTGACCCAATATAGCAACTAAAAGTTACTTAAATTTTTATCCAAGAGATAAATACACAGAGTTTAAAAATCAAATAATGCTTCAAAGTTTGTAATATAACCCTCCCCCCACCCTTTCTCCTCCCACCCCCATCACCTAGCTTCTTTACTAAAGGGAATCTCTGGTAAATACTTTCAACACTTTGAAATCTTATAGTAGTTTACTCTGGTATTTATCTACATAGTTACTGATATTTATTTATCAATTTTAAGAATTATATGTTGACTATTTATTAAAGTAGATAAGGATTTACTTTTCTAATAACATCATCTTGTTCCTCTTTCCCAGTAGTCATATCACAATTATTGATTAAATCAACATTCAGTTTTTACATTCTTATGACATGATAGTCACATATTATTGCTAAATGAAATGGTGTCTTCTGAAGACATTTGCTTCTTTAGAAATAAAACTTTTGTTTTCTCTGGAGTTCATAATTGCTTCATATTTTCATTTACTTAGCTTTACATGTATTTATTCTTTTTATGGTATATAAGATCAGATTCCCTTGGAGAGACATAAAAATAAAACCTAGTGGCTT
Organism: Corynorhinus townsendii; assembly: GCA_026230045.1. Classification (NCBI taxonomy): domain Eukaryota; kingdom Metazoa; phylum Chordata; class Mammalia; order Chiroptera; family Vespertilionidae; genus Corynorhinus; species Corynorhinus townsendii. The sequence goes on along the minus strand of JAPDVU010000004.1, from coordinate 65,532,440 downwards.
TAATAAGGTTGGAGTTTATTTAATCTTTGGAAACTCGAGTCTGTAGGTGAGCAGTTCAGGTTTCTTAATGGTAGTACCGTGATTATCAATGTTTCAGGCTTCTCCTTTTGTATTATTGCTCTTCTGTCTTCAACATAGACTTCTATCTAGTGACTTAAGCTCTATGTATTTCCCTATATTACATCTAGAAGCAGGAAAAAATAAATTAATAAGAGCATACCTCCTTTCTTTGAGTATACTTTCCAGTAGTTTCAAACTTTATTTCTACTTATCATCCATTGGCCAGACCTTAGTTACATAGCTACCCCTAGTGGCAAAGGAAACTAGAAAACATCTTTATTCTTATTCCAAGAAGTCACGTGAGTACGAGAAAGGATATTGTGCGACACTTAGAAGTTTTGGTCACACTTCCCAAATATTCTAATAAAATTGTAGAACCTTCCTCCATTATTTATATACTAGGGGCCCAGTGCATGAATTTGTGCACCTTGAAAGGAATTGTGGGCCGTGAAGCTGCAGTGGGTACAGGAGTGGGTCTTAGCCTATCCTCAGCACCCCCTGCCTGGCCTCTCCAGCTGTGGACCCCTCCTCCCCTATCCCATCTGCCAGCAGCCCTACTCCTGCTGCTGCCACTCCCATGTGCTGATGGCCCCGGCCCCACTTGCACCCACTGATGATGTGGAGTGATTGGGGCTGGCACCAACAGCGGGTGTGAACAGGACCATTGCCAGCAGCAGGTGTGAGAGGTGGCTGTCAGCCCCGATTGCCCCTCAGGAGCAGGGGGAGGTGGAGAAGCCCTCAGGGGCGAATGGGGCTGGCACTGGCAGCAGGTGCGAGTGCTGGGCAGGAGGACCACAGAGCGCAGGAGCAAAGAATTTTCAGTAACCACCAGAGGCTTGCCCCAATGACAGTGACCAGCACCCACCTTGGTCTGGCATCCTGTTCATCTGCTCCACCATCCCACAGCAGCCAATGCCTGCCATGTTCCGCACTCTGCCACCTGCTGCCGATGCCCGCCATGTTCCGTGTGCGCCCCCTGGTGGTCAGCGCACATCATAGTGACCAGTTGTTCTGCCGTTTGATCTATTTGCATAATTGGGTTTTATAGCCTATCTAATAAAAAAGTAATATGCAAATTAACTATCACTCTGCCACACCCACCAGCCACGCCCACCAGCCAATCAGGAGAAAGTATGCAAATTAACCCAACCAATATGGCTGTGGCCACAGAGAGAGTAGGACGCTGAGGTTTCCCCAGCAATGGAGGAAGCCAAGCTTTCCGCACACCCTGGCTGGCCCAGGCCTCCACTCAAGGCTACAAAGTTTCAATTATAGAAGATAAATAAATCCCAACAAAAATGGCAGCAGCTATGGAGCTGGAGAGAGCAGGAGGCTTGAATTGCCCCTGGCAATGGAGGAAGCCAAGCTTCTGCAACCCTGGCCTGCCTTGGTCTCTGCTCAAGGCTACAAAGTTTCAATTATAGAAGATAAATAAGTCCCAACAAAAATAACTGCCATGATGGAGCAAGCAGGAGGCTTGGCTCTGCTCAAGGCTAGAAAGTTTCAGTTATAGAAGATAAATAAATCCCAGATACCAGGGCCTCCGCTTGGGTTGCCGGGGGGGGGGGCGTGGCCAGCCTGCAAACCACCACAGGCCCCTCTCCCTAAGGGAATCCCCACCCTGATCCAGGACATTCTTCATGAAGGGCAAACCAGCTGGCCCCCACCCATGCACCAGGCCTCTATCCTATCTAATAAAAGAGTAATATGCAAATTGACCATCACTCCAACACATAAGATGGCTGCCCCCATGTGGTCAAAGATGGCTGCCCCCATGTGGACACAAGATGGCCACCACAAGATGGCAGCAGGGGAGGGCAGTTGGAAGGGTTCAGACCTGCAGGGGAGGGCAGTTGTGGGCGATCAGGCCAGCAGGGGAGGGCAGTTGGGAGGGACCAGGCCTGCAAGGGAGGGCAGTTGGGGGCAATCAAGCCTGCAGGGGAGGGCAGTTAGAGGTGACCAGGCCGGCAGAGGAGGGAAGTTGGGGGTGACCGGGCCTGTAGGGAAGGGCAGTTAGGAGGACCTAGGCCTGCAGGGGAGAGCAGTTGGGGGAAACCAAGCCTGTAGGGGACGGCAGTTAGGGGTGACCAGGCCTTTCGGGGGAGGGCAGTTAGGGGCAAACAGGATGGCAGGGGAGCAGTTAGGCATCAATCAGGCTGGCAGGGGAGTGGTTAGGGGGTGATCAGCTGGCAGGCAGAAGCGGTTAGGGGAAATCAGGAAGGCAGGCAGGGGAGCAGTTGGAAGCCAGCAGTCCTGGATTGTGAGAGGGATGTCCAACTGCCCGTTTAGGACCTATCCTACCAGGCTCAGTCCTAAACGGGCAGTCAGACATCTCTCGAGGGGTCCCAGATTGGAGAGGGTGCAGGCTGGGTTGAGGGACAGCCCCCCCCCATGCACGAATTTCGTGCACTGGGCCTCTAGTATATAGATAAAAAAGGCTAAGTGACCAGCTAGTAGCTATGACACACACTGATCACCAGGGGGCAGATGCTCAATGCAGGAGCTGTCAAGTGACAGCAACTTTGCAGAGTGCCCTCTTGCACTCCAGGACCCCTTGGGGGATGTTGGACTGTCAGTTTTGGCTTGATCCCTGCAGGCCAGGCCCAGGGACCCCACCTGCCAGAGAGACCCTGCTCACTCCACAGATGCCCTTCTATTCGTGGCGCTACTCCAGGTGCGGCCTGCTTGGGAGGGACCGTGGGAGGTTGGCTCCAGGGCCTGTCCAGCTGTCTTGCCCAGTCCCACCCTGCCACCCACCTTCTAATTAATTTCCTTTTCTTTTGTGTGTGTGTGTGTGTTCAAAGTAGTAATAATTAATTAATTAATTAATTTATTATTTATTTTTTATTGTTTGAAGTATTACAAATAGTAGTACATATGTCTCCTTTTTTCCCCCCCCCCATTGACCTCCCCCTGGCTTCCCCTACCCCCCAGTACATGCCTTCACCTGCCTGCTCTCCCCCCGCACCCCACAGTGTCTTGTATCCATTGGTTATGCTTATATGCATGTGTACAAGTCCTTTGATTGGTCTCTTACAGCCCCCCTCGCCCAACCTCCCCTGCCTTCCCAAGGTAGTTTGACAGTCTGTTCAATGCTTCTTTGCCTCTGTATCTATTCCCCCCCCCCCCCCCGCCCGGCCCCATTTCTTTCCTTTAAAAAGTTTTGCCTCTGCAGACTAGAAATAAACATATAATAACAAACAAAAAATGTTTGAGTCCCATTTTCAATGTCCAACAGTTCTGAGTCCCCGTTTCAATGTCAAACAGTTCCTTATGTGTACATGTCAGCAATGATATCTGGATGGTGGGCACATGGTGGCAATGCAGGTCTGACCTCTCTGGTTTGGTCCTAGGCAACCTGCAGTGGTGCACAGCTGCTGACTGCTCACGTGGCAAGGCGTCGTCAGCGTCTTCCTCTGGACTGTTTTCCTCTTGTCTTCGTGGTTGGAGCAGACCTGTCAATTCCTCTCTGTTGCAGAAATCCACATGGTATTAAATTTGACAGTAAAATACTAATCAAGTTTTCAGATTAATTTAAATAGGCTAATTGAAATAAGTGAATATTCAAGTAAATTTAATTGTACTGGACAAAAAGCTGTTCCTAAAGTAATAACTAAAATTTCTATTGGTAGTTCATCTCATGGTAAAATTCCTGAACATGCAATGAACATAAAGCAGTCATATTTTTGGGCAAAAAAAAAAAATTAAAATTTAAAGTTATCAAGACTGCATTATAAAATTTACAAAAACCTCCACTAATCAAAAAAAAGGGGGAGGGATAGTAGGGCAATATCATGTAAGGAAAAATATCCTATAAGTAAATTACATCTAGAAAATTTTTACTTTACAAAATTAATTTTCATTTGTAATGCTAACAGCAAGACACCCATGAAAAACACACATGGGGTCTAAGTAAGACAAAGGAAAATTGTTTGGGCAAAAATAAAAAGGATCCCAAATCAATTATATAGAAAAGATTCCTTTATTAACTTTTGGTCGAGAATATGTTTGTATAATTAATTTCCTTTCAATGTGCACGAATCTGTGCACTGAGCCACTAGTATTTGAGAAGCTCAAGCACATTAGATAATGCATTAGTATCTTTATCTCCAAAGAATTGCCTCTGGGAGTTTTCACCTCTTTCACTTTGCATTAGCTGACTGTTCACAAGGCCTGGTGGGATCCTGAAATTCTTGCTTCCTAGGTTCTATGTATTCTTTCTTCTGTGTTCTTATTCATTTTGATGAAGCACATCCTTCAGTAGTTTCCTGAGAGAGAGTACACACAAGGTACCCTTTTGGAGATTTAATGAGAGTTAAAAGTCATTATTCTAGCCTCAAACTTGATTTATAGTTGACTAGGTACAATATGAGATGTACCTGAATCCTTTACTGTTTGAGACTGTTGGCTCCACCTTCTGTGTCTTCAGATGTATCAGAATCCTCTAATCCCTGAGTCTTCTACACCAAAATTAGTAAATACTAGTAAGTTTCAACATGAGTGTGCCACATTCAATTGATACTGACTCTTCAAAACTGTGTTGATATAGATTCCTTGGGCAAGGTTCATGATAAGATGGTGTAGGACTGATGGGCATGGAACACAAAGGTTTAGAGGCAAGGGTTTCAAAGAGAGTTTTGGAGAGTAAACAGTGATTTGATGGTATGAATTGAGAAGTTGAGCAGTTTGATGTGCACTTCAACAGATTATCAGGAAGGTTTTGAAATTAATAGTATAGCTATATGCAGTTTTTTTTTCTTTGTGTTTTTTTTTTTTTTTTTTTGCCACTGGGCAAAATTTTCCTGGAATAGTAAAGTCATGTTGATGAAAATGGCCCAAGAATAGTGTTATATTATTGAAGATAGTAAACAGTATGGGTGTAGATGGCTTCATTTCTCACTAATAATAGTAAAATGAGAAGAATTCAACATCCATTCCAGGAATCTGGCAGACATATTGATTCTTGCTTGTATTAGGCAGAATTGTTTGGGTTACATTCCAGTAATCACTATCAAATTTCAGTGGTAAATTAGTGATGCTGTAGTCCTATGTGGGTTGGAGGAAGGCCCTGCTTTATAGAGACCTTAACTATCAGAAGCTCCAACATCTTCCATATATTCTCTCTGAAAATCCTGGAGAGGATAAGAAGGAGAGAGAGAGAGAGAGTTTTGTATGTGTAATTAAATGCTTTGGTCAGGGATTAAAGCAAATCACTGCTGCTCATAGCCTATCAGACAAAACCAATTACATGGCCCTGCCTAATTACTAGGGAGGTAGGAATGTACTCTCCCATGTACAGGCAGTAGAGATAAACAAATTAGTTTACCACAATTTTTAAAAAATATATTTTATTGATTTTTACATAGAGGAAGGGAGAGGGATAGAGAGTTAGAAACATCGATGAGAGAGAAACAACAATCAGCTGCCTCCTGCACACCCCCTATTGGGGATGTGCCCCCAACCAAGGTACATGCCCTTGACCGGAATTGAACCTGGGACCCTTGAGTCCGCAGGCTGATGCTGTATCCACCGAGCCAAACCGGTCAGGGCAGTTTACCACAATTTTTAAGAAATAGCTGAATATTAATGAGGTAACAAAGGAAGAGAAGAAGAGTAATTAAATGTGTGTATTCTGTCACCAATAACATTTTAAATATTTTTACATTTCTTAAACACGGGGCTGTATTTTTTATTGCTGTGCAATTCTCCTGGACTGATGTTCATATCAAAACCCCAGACTTAGATTTTATAGGCAACATTCTAAGAACACTTAACTTTCTTTTCATCTTCCATCGATGATGACACAAGGACGATAATGTAGGGCTGTTATTTATTCATTTTTAATAGTGCTGTCTTTACTAAGCTTAAGAATGAGGCCTTTTGCAATAACTGGAAAGGTAGGACATGAAAAGAACAGGGATATTTGTATTGCAAATTATCTAAGCTTCGTTTAGCCTCAAAGGGATCTCCTATCTCCATCTCTCATATTAAATATGTTCCTGTTATGGCATTTCCTGCACTAGACAAGTAAAAAATGTGTTTGCTTCCATCTGGACTCAATTCTGAGCTATGTCACTGATGACACTGTCCAGACTATAATACAGATGGGATTAGAAAAAAGGAATGTCTATAATCACACACACAAATGCTCTTACACAACAGAAGACCTTTAATCCAATATAGTCTTCTGTAATATGCTCCATGTGTTTGAGTGGAGTGATGGGTTATGCGTATTACTAAAAATTTACCTACTTGTTTTTGGAACATTATGAACTTTGCATGCTGTCTATTAACAGTGTTTATTTTTGGAATTTTATTGTATTGGGTTTTAGTGTCCATTCTCCTAGACAAAATAAAAAATAAATTTCCATTGTAAAGCAGAACTAAAAGCCAAAACTTTTTTGAGCATTTATTATTAGAAAGCATACTAAGTTCTTTTTATGGCTAACTCATTTACTTCTCAAAACAGCCAGTGATGTTGGTTATATTATTATTTATCCATCTGGATATTGTAAAATAGATTCAGGGAGGCTGAGTAACCTGTCCAGCCACACAGTTTTAGCAGGGTTTTGACTCAGGCATCTGACCGTAGAACTGGTCTGAGCCATGGCCATGCCTGCTTCAGAGTCTGAACTTCATATACATTCTTGGTAGTTGGGTATTCCATTAGAGTTTTATGAAAAGTGGGATTAGTATAGACCATGTATCCTATCTAATAAAAGAGTAATATGCAAATTGACTATCACTCCAAGACACAAGATGGCCGCCCCCATGTGGTCAAAGATGGCTGCCCCCATGTGGACATAAGATGGCCACCACAAGATGGCCTGCAAGGGAGGGAAGTTGTGGGCAGTTAGGGGTGACCAGGCCAGTAGAGGAGGGCAATTGGGGGTGACCAGGCCGGCAGAGGAGGGCAGTTGGGGGGACCCAGGCCTGCAGGGGAGGGCAGTTGGGGGGGACCAGGCCTGCAGAGGAGGGCAGTTGGGGGGGGGGGACCAGGCCAGAAGGGGAGGGCAGTTAAGGGTGACTGGACCAGCAGGTGAGGGTAGTTGGGGGTAACCAGGCCTGCAGGGGAATATAGTTTGGGGCAATTGGGCCGGCCGGAGAGCAGTTAGGCATTGATCAGGCTGGCAGGGGAGTGGTTAGAGGGTAATCTGGCTGGCAGGCAGAAGCGGTTTGGGCAATCAGGCAGAGGCAGGCGAGGGGTTGGGAGCCAGCAGTCCTGGATTATGAGAGGGATGTCCAACCGCCTGTTTAGGGACATCCCTCAAGGTATCCCAGATTGGAGAGAGTGCAGGCTAGTCTGAGGAACACCCCCCCTCCAGGCATGAATTTTGTGCACCAGGCCTCTAGTTTAAACATAATTGTAGGGAACAGTGAGTGTGTAAATGTCCCAAAGACGTATCATTTCAATACCCCACAGGGAGCCTAGAATGAATTTTTTAAATTACCAACCCTGATTCTAGGTAAAAAGGTTAAAAAAAGAGAGAGAGAGAGAGAGAAAGAGACATGGCTTGTTAGGCTAGAAGTGCTACTCTAGAAATTAGGTATAAGGTCCAAATGTTCATCTTTTTCTTTTTTTAAAAAAAAATTCTGATTCTGCTTTTTTAGAATTCTGACTATGTGTTTTAAGACTCTGACTCTGTGTAGTCTTTGGTAAGTTAAATTCATTCAGTTTTAGTTTCTCTGTCTGAAAAATACGGTTATAACTATTATAAATGCCTTATGGAGTTGCTGGAATAATCAAATGTGGTTATGAAGGTAAAATCACACATTAAATTATTCTCCTTCTTCCTTACCCCATTCCCTTCTCTTATTTTTCTTCATCATCATTTGTACATACTTTCTAGTAGTAGTTCCTACCAAAATGCAGAAATGTCTTTTGACTGAATTTATATTGTGTTAAAGTGAACATTTGAATAGTATCTATGGAATGCCTACATTTTGTAAAACATTTAACAATGAATTAATTTGACATGTTTTTAAAAATTGAACAGTTGTTTCATTGACATGTCTGGATGTTTTGATTCTGTATAAACATAGCCTAAGGCATCACAGAACTGAGCAAAATTGAGGCTTTTAGAGATCACAAATCTCTTTATTATATTCTAAGAGCAGCAGGGATTAGGCCAATAGCTGAAAATCAATTAGCTTAAAGGTACTGGCATAAAATCAGGCATATAGATCAATGGAACAGAATAAAGAGCCCAGAAACTAACCCATGTCTTCATGGTCATTAATATTAGACAAAGAGGCAAGAACATACAATGGGGTACATATGAAAAGATGCTCAATATCACTAATCATCAGAGAAATGTAAATTAAAACCAAAATAAGATATCATCTTCAGCCTGTCAGAATGACTATTTAAAAATTATATAAATTATAGAATGATATTAATAGCTTATAATGTTTCTTGAAAATTTTTGTTAATTGTTTTTAGTAGCACTTAGAGAACATTTAGGTTACCAAAAACTAAGAACACAGAGGGTTTTTATCGGCTATAAACTTTTATTTTTTTATTTTTTAAATTTCTTTATTGATTAAGGTATTACATATGCTATAAACTTTTAATATTCAAGAAAGTATATGTTGAAGTCAAAAGCAAATTTTCAAACTTAAGATTGTTTTTCAGTTTATACTGATTGTGTTTAGATCATATTTTTAATAATTTTTTATTTTGCCAAAATTTTAGCACTTTTATCACTTATTTTCAATTTCTTAAGTAGCATATATATCTTGGTTTATGATAGAAATTAGCACCTAAAATTTATTATTAATTCAGATTATAATTCTTTGTTTATCCTTTTACTTTGGGGAGTTTTAAAACAACCGATTTAAAAATTTTCCTTTATTGCCCAGCTGGTGTGCTCAGTGGTTGAGCATTCACCTATGAATTAGAAGGTCAAGGTATGATTCCTGGTCAGGGCACATGCCTTGGTTGCAGGCTTGATCCCCAGTGGGGGTTGTGCAGGAGACAGCCATCAGTGATTTTCTCTCATCATTCTATCTCTCTCTCCCTCTCCTTTCCTTTCTGAAATAAATAAAAAAAAATCCTATTTAATAAAAGAGTAATATGCAAATTGATCGTTACTCCAAGACACAAGATGGCTGCCCCTATGTAGACACAAGATGGCTGCCACAAGATGGCGTGCAGGGGAGGGCAGTTGTGGGCAGTTAAGGGTGACCAGGCCAGCAGAGGAGAGCAGTTGGGGGTGACTAGGCCAGCAGAGGAGGCCAGTTAGGGATGACCAGGATGGCAAGGGAGGGCAGTTAGGGGCAATCGGTCAGGCTGGGGAGCAGTTAGGTGTCGATCAGGCTGACAGGGGAGTGGTTAGGGGGTGATCAGGCTGGCAGGCAGAAGTGGTTAGGCGCAATCAGGCAGAGGCAGGCAAGCGGTTTGGAGCCAGCAGTCCTGGATTGTGAGAGGGATGTCCGACCGCCCGTTTAGGCCCCATCCCGGTGGGATGGGGCCTAAACGGGCGGTCGGACATCCCTCAAGGGGTCCCAGATTGGAGAGGGTGCAGTGTGGGCCGAGGGACCCCTCCCCCTCATGCACAAATTTTTTGCACTGGGCCATATATATATATATATATATATATATATATATATGCACATATATATAAAATAAATAAATACACTTCTTAAAATTTTCCTTTATAATTTTATTCATGACAATAAAATACAAAATTTGTAGTAAGTACCAATTACATGATTAATTTTAATAACCCTTTCCTGCTTTTCCTACTTCTTTCTTTTCTGTTGGGTTAATGGTTTTAACTTGTATTTATACTTTCATGCCTCCTTTCTTCAAACTACTAACAAGCCAATATACCCCAATTGCTCCTTGTAAATGAAAGAAAAAATGAGTATTCTACTCTATGAGAATTGTTTTAGTTAATTCTGATCTATTTGGATGTTTTTGAATGACATTTCTATTTTTTTAAACTTTAACCACTTTAAGTTTTTCTTTTTATCAATTCCTCATATAGTATATGTGTCAGAATCTCTGGAGATAGAGCCCAAGCATCAGTATTTTTAAAAAGTTCTCTGAGTCTCATTTATAGTCAGGGTCAAAAGCTATCAGCCAGGATGATGATTTTTATTATATCTAATTTGCAAGGTCCTTTCTCAGTGGAACCTGATCTCTTCATTGAAGAGTCTGTGTGAACTGGTATGAGCTCGGCAAGGTAAGAGGCTGAGAATTCCTATTAGAGGGACTAGAATCAGGTTACAGTCTACCACACCTTGATATTTCCCAGTTATAAATAATGAATTCGTGCACCTTGAAAGGAGCTATGGTAGGCACGGGGGCAGGTCTCAGCCCATCCTCCATGACCCCACCCAGCCCCTCCTGCCATCCCCCTGTCCCCTGTCTGCTGGTAGCCCTACTCCTGCCACTGCTGCTGCTCCCACACCCTGATCAGCGGGTGTGAGCGGGGCCAGCGCCAGCAGTGGGTGTGAGTGGTGGCTGCTGGCCCTGATCTCCCCTCAGGAGCAGGGGGAGGTGGAGAAGCCCTCAGGGGTGATATATTAGGGGTTATATTAGGGAGTGATGAGCAGGCTGTCCATAGATAGATCAAGCCAAACATTCTCATCTTTATGAGATTTTGTACTTATTCCTTTACAGAATGTCAATGATTTACCTTCTGGCATTTCAAGTTCACTGATTATAAACCACAGTTGAGTCCACGCTTAATTAATCAATTAATAGATGGTTTCCATTACTCATATACATTAAATTCCAAACCAGGGTAATTACCTTATATCAATTTGCACTGAGTGGCCAGATTATTATGATCTCTGAATGCATAATAAACTGGCCACTCAGTATATATCCTATATAATAGAAGGCTAATATGCAAATTGTCCCCTCCACCAGCAGGCAGGCTGGCCAACCACCCATATCCCCTCCCCCTGACCAGGCTGGCAGAACCCTCCCATGCATGAATTCATGCACCAGGCCTTATATATATATGTGTATGTGTGTGTGTGTATATATATATATATATATATATATATATATATATATATATATACACACACATACACACACACACATATATATATATATATATATATATATATATATATATATATTACTGAGTGGCCAGATTATTATGTGTTCAGAGATCATAATAATCTGGCCACTCAGTATATTTGTTCCATTCTAAGGTAATATTAGAATCCATTCATTTTTACACATGCTTTCTAAATTTTTGCTGATACACATGGACAAGATTCTTCATTTCTTTAGGTGTGCACACTATCTCTTTCTGGACCAGGCCTTGTTCTTCTCTGACTGGACTATGCTGGGATCTGACTCTCAGAGACAATGAGGGATAGTGAGAATGGAACCTTGGAGGAATAGACGTTTTTTTGTAAGTCAGCTGCCTTGCTGATGACAGCCCTAGGTTAACTGTCCTTAGAGGTTGGGTGTAATTAAAAGGTCAGGCAAGGTATGATCAATCCTTTGCAATTTAGGTTTAAAAAGGAAAGAAAGAAAACTGTCCATTTTCTGGTAGGGATGAAGACTAGGAAGAAGAAAAGAGGACAAATATTCCAAGTGTGATGTGGATGACACCCAGGGATATAGCTACAAATGAAAATTAAAAGATAACAACAGGCTAAGATTTGTGACACTAGAACCCAAGTGAGGTCAACTTACTTGAGCAAGCAAGACCTGCAGAGCAGTGGACTGTCTTCCCTCAAGCCCTGGAAATGGAAGATGGGACAATAAGCCTTTACACTTGAGCATATTTCTAAACCTATTAGCATCTATGTTGCTAAGGGGACTTGCTTGAAACACGGGCATCCTTGAGACAATAAGAAGAAATAGCAGTAGTGGGATGCTGGTTTTCTTCACCAACCCTGCAGAGCTTGTCTGGCGTGGTGACAATTCCAGACCAACACTGAGCCCTTAAAATTTTCTCTAAACAAGCTTGAAAGGGATTGACAAATATGGTACAAAAATGTTTTTATCTCATTTTATGCTCAACTACAAACAACCTCTAGTAATAGACTAGCCAAGACATCTTAAAACTTTTCTCATACAAGGAGAAGGAAAATGAGTAAGTAACAAAGTAAGTGGCAAAGCCAAATGATAAGCCGAGTTTCTTGAATCTTATGCCACTACTTGTTTAGGAAAGTCATGAGGAGTCACTAACGGGATAGAATACAGTGATGAGGGGGAGAAAGATACAAGGAGAGAAAGAGGAGTAATCGACCTTTTCAATAAGATATAATTAAATAGCAAGAGGTGCAGATTGAAAAAAGAAAAAAAATACATCGGGTGCTAGCTCTTTTCTTCTATGAAAGAAGCTATGATTTAGCCCAGCCAGCATACTTAGTGGTTGAGCGTCGACCTATGAACCAGGAGGTTACGGTTCAATTCCTGGTCAGGGCACATGCCCCGTTGCAGACTCAATCCCCAGTGGGGACATGCAGGAGGCAGCCAATCAATGATTCTCATCATTGATGTTTCTCTCTCTCTCTCTCTCTCTCCTTCTCTGAAATCATTAAATATATATATATATATATATATATATATATTTTTTTTTTTAAAAGAAGCTGTAATTTAGTGTTACTAAAGCTCAACCCATTTCTACAAAAGAAAAATAAATCCTGTGGTACTTCAGTTTTACCACCACTATAATGACATATTATCTAATTTCAAAGGTTTTCTACTTGTGATTTTGGAGAAAAGGTAGGGAAGTAAGCATTTCTTATATAACAAATTTTATTATATTTCAATAATTATACCATTTTAGGAATTAGAACCATTTTGGCAGTCCTTTCATTAGTGAAAAAAGGATTATCCAGTGAATATTTTCTAAGATTTATAACAGATAGAGTTGCAAAATATTAAAATAATTTAGTGTTATAGCAAAAATACCTATGAAAATTTATAGCTTTGATGTTCTGTGACATTTCTTTTGGAGGACAGGGTGTAATACAACACACATGCTTCTTATTATACTTATTTCAGATTTGTTAGCAAAATTCCTAACCATATTTTTCCTAGCTGAGAACTTCACTTACCTCAATAATACATTCAGATGGCTTTTCTGATAGCTTTACTTTCTTATTCTATGTGTTACAATTTTGTTCTTATCTTCTGGGTTGCCAGTCAATCAAGGCTTCCTGATAGTGACACTCACCCATTTATTTCACTTAGCTCAGAGCACAGTCACTGGTAAGCAGTGATTCTTGTTGAGTGAATGACAATGTAAATGATCAGAGAGAGCAAATAATATGCTGGAATCTCCTGGAATATTATAAAATGTGAGTTTTAAAATATTTTATACATTTGGGTTGTACTTTCTTTAGTGCATTTACTACCTATAGTGTTTCATCGACATTATAATTCTATTTTTATCTATTGACTCATAGTTGCAATACTTTTTAGTATTTATAGCCATACAGTTGCAATTTTAACTTGAATACTTCAAACCATTAAAAGTAAGACTGAAAGGTCCATAACCAAGGGGTTTCTATGATTTAATATTTTAATGACAAATAACGATGATCTAACTGTAGTTATAGTTTTATCTTATTGTGTATGCCATGTCAAGTAAAGCATGTGGTTTCATAGGAATCAGGGCCATGGTTGTTAGTTAACTAGCACACTGTTGGGTCTCTCCCTTTGGACTACTGAATCAGTCAAATTAGTTTCATCAGTCAAACAATTGGCCTAGTATGTAAATATTAAGTTCAAATTTGTCATTTGACTTTACTGATGAATTAATCATCAGCTAATTCTTTGATCTGTGCAGTTGACTTCTGCAGTTTTGTGTAGTCTTAGAATTTCCATTCTGCCAGTCTCCAGTAGTTAAACTACCATGGAATTCTTGGATACAGACCATTCAGCTCTTTTGAGCTATTATATTAAGAAGAAAATGTTAATAACATACACACACTAATTTATCAGTATAATTATTATATGTTAAGGTATTATTTGATGTTGACATCACTACCACTGCCATTATAAAAAACACTAGAGGCCCGATACACAAAATTCATGCAAGAGTAGGCCTTCCTTCCCCCTATGCTGGCACCTGGCACTTGGAACTGGGCTTCCCTCACAGAGGGAGGCCCCACCCACCTACCACAGCCCACTGGTCAGTAGCCTGGGCCTCTGTCTTTGGGGTGATTGTGGAGCCCCCCAGTTGATCACCCTGCTGGCTGGTGGCCTGGGCCTCCCTCTGTGTGGCAATCATGGGGTGATGGCCAGGCCCCTAACCAATCGGATCACACCTGCCTTGGCTGGTCTGGTGCCAGTGGGTGTCATAGCGTGGTCCCAGATGATCATCTGGATAGTTGTTCGGATGTGATAGTCATCCGGATGGTCATTATGCTGTTAGGCCATTTGGTTGATTTGCATATTATGCTTTCATTATATAGGACTAGAGGCCCGATGCACAAAAATTGTGCAAGCGGCTCAGTCCTTGCAGCCCCACCCCTTCGCAGCCCTGGCTTCTTCCGGAAGGTTGTCTGGAGGTCATCCACTGTTCAGCCATTTGGTCGATTTGCACATTACACTTTTAGTATTATAGACTAGGCATTATTCTCCTCAAGCTTTATAACCATGCTAGCATTTATATAAACTATTAAAAAGATGTATTATATTTGTTCTCTGTGGTTTCCGTGACCTTTAATCCAAAACTGATGGTATTGACCAATAATCTAAAATATTTGAAACTATTGACTTGACAGAATGAGGTATGTTGGTGTACAAATTAATATGTGGAAAAAACTCTTCAGAAAAAAATTGGCATGGACTTTTTCCCCCCTTTTTGTAAAATGAGTTTACTTCTTGATCAGTTTGCGAACAGTTAAGATAAATCACTGATTTCATATTAGAAAAGTTTCATAAACTGGTCTGTCATCTCTAAACTGAGGGGAATTAACCTTTGTTTAGCCCCTGCTCTGTGCCAGAAATTGCACTGAGTTATTTGTCTACTTTATGGCATCTTTCTATTTGAGTTCATTTTTGGTGAGCATTTGTAGGTAATTTATAGCTCTAAGACATTATCCTGAGGATATATCCACTCTTTTATACAGAGCAAATATTTTTATTTTTTTACTTAGTTATAAATCTTAGACTGAATTTAGATGGCATAGGCCTTAGTACTTGAACAAATAATTTTATGTAAAGCTGAAGACTTAAAAAATACATAAGGTTATTTTTTTCACCCCTCTGGAGTGTGTGAAAACTAGAAGACCACGGATAAAATTTTTGAGGTCACCTTTCCTGCTTCTGTTTAGCTTTAAACTGAAATGAATTAAAAAAAAGTAATGTCAACCATTTACCAACAGGGTTAAGTCTACCAGGTATTGAACAGTGAATGGGAAAGGCAAATTACAGTTTTCATAAGAACTTGACTAATAATTATTTATATAAAAATGTAAATCATCTGAGAATTTTGCTAATTAATGTGAAGAAAATCTTTTAAAACATGTGATAATGTTTCTGGTACAGTAAATTTCTCTTATCTATTTATTTGTAATTCACAAGTAAACATATATAACTTGAAGGTGTTGCCACCAATAAAATTCACTTGAGAGTGTTTGATTTCTTCAACCAGAGTTTAATGTGACAATATAAGTAACTGTACTTGTTACAGAGACTGGTTTATAACAGACACCCAGGTGTATTGATTTTTTGAAACCTCAGATTCTACTTGATACATTTTTTTTTTAATTAAAGGGGACAAGATTGTTTATCTCTTCTGGTATGCCACTCTGGCCATGACTCTTCTTCTCCAACATTGTAAACTAGTCTCTACTTTCTTCCAAGTTTAAAAATGTGCTTGTATCTTTCTAATCTTTAACACACAGACTACAATTGTCCTCTAATCCTGCCTCTCTCTTGAATTTATGTTTGTTTCTTTTTTTAATTGCAACTGCTTGGTCCTCTTCTCCACCATCTATTTCTCTTCAAGCCAACAAGTTGGCTTTGGACACCACCACTTGGTTAAAATGTTCCCTGAAGGCCTGTAATGCCCTCCTAATGGGTGTTTTCCACACATACTCTTGACTTCTTTGAAGCCTTTGAAGCTCATGAGAATTTACTTTTTCTGGGTGTTCTACATAGCTTCAGTCTTTGTGAAGCCATGCCCCGTTCTTTGGCTCACCCGTTACTCATTATTCTCTTCTGCTATCTCTTATTTGAGCACTTGTAGGGTAACCAAACATCCCATTTTGCTGGGGACTATCTCATGTTTGGCACTGCAAGTCCCCTTTTCTAGGAAACCACTCAGTCCTGGGCAAACGAAAGAGGGTTGGTCACCCAAACTTGGCCTTTAAATGTTGGCATTGCCCAGACTTACGTTCTTAGTTCTCACTTCTCTCTTTACTCAGTAAGAATTTTTGTCCTTTGCAGAGGCTTCAACTATTTACCAGGTATCAATGGTGACTAATCCTATGTCTCTAGCCATATTGAACCCCAAACGCTGTTTCTGAGAAAAGGTCATGGGCTCTGGGCTGGGCTCCTGAAATCCTTAAAATCCAAATTTTAATGCCAGCTACTAAGTGTGGAGGCTTGCATCATTTACCTAATCTCTCCATATTATGGTTGTAACTTGAAATTTTCTAATGCCCAATAATGAGTTGTTGGATTAAAGCTAAAAAAATTTACAGTTCTCAGTGCAGAGCTGATACAAAGGAGGTATAAGATAATGTTCAGCTAATTTTATTTATCATTGGTGCTATACTTGAATCTTGTGTTTTTTAGCATCATTTCCACCAAAACTCATCTGAAGGATATAAAATCCTGAGAGAGGAATCCAAGATGGCGGCATAGGTAAACACCTAAACTGCTGCCTCCCACAACAATTTAAACTGCAACTAAAAGACAAAACGTCTATCACCCAGAACCACGGGAAAGCTGGCTGAGTGGAAGTTCTACAACTAGAAGGAAAGAGAAAAGAGCTTTGAGACGTGCACGAGCGCTGAAAAGCTGAGGTACGGAGGCGTGTGATCCAGGCTGGCTGCGGGCGACTGGGTGCGTTGCTTTTTTCAACCCGAACGGAGACAAGCCCCCGATTACTCTGAAATCCAGTCTCTGGGGAGATGCGGGGGACCCAAACTCCTACGAGGAGAAGCTGGACTGTCTGCCAGCGAGGGTGGCTTGCTTGCAGAGCTGCGCGCAGGAATAATTGTTTACTGAACTGGGGCACGGGACTCGCGGATGCCTTTGGGGACACAGAGCGGGCTAACTAGCAGCCATTGCTGTTTGCCACGCCCTAACCTAGTGACACCCTGAGGCCCCGCCCTGCACAACCTACAAACCCACCCAAGCTCCAAGCAACCGAGTTAGCATAAGAAAAGCCTGCCCTATCGCAGCTTAACCTAGCAAACTTGCAGCCCGGGTCAGACAGTTCCAAAACCTCCAAACCCCAAGCAAAGAGGAGAAAACTGCAGCTCTCACTGTAGTTCCTGCTGAGTGGCCTCAGACAGTAGCTGACCTGCACCCCATTGGAGATCCAGAAGCCAGTGTACCTAGTGGTCAGTGTGAGACACCAGATTTCAACTCCTCACATCCATAAGTGACACATTCAAGAGGCAAACTCAGTGAGCACCAAAGCCCCACTGAAACAAGTCCTGCGTGTCTTCAGCACAGCAGTTCTTCCATTATAGACACAGGGAGTGCTCACAGCTAATTGGCCTGGAGGTCAATTCCTCCCAGCGTACCAACAGCAATTCAGGCTTAACTACACCAAGACTTTGCACTCAGCCCACAAAGGGGTGTACCAAGAGCATCCACATCAGGTGATTGGGGAGGCTGAGCTACTGCCCCCTATAGGTCACCTTCCACACAAAGCCACTCCATCAACACAGGGAAGCAGCCAAAATGCAGAAACAAAGAAACATGTCACGAATGAAAGAAACGGAGGAAAGCAAACTACTGGATGACATAGAGTTCAGAACCACATGTATAAGGTTACTCAAGAATCTTCTAAAAACTGCTGAGAAACTTGATGACACTTCTGAGGAGCTTAGTAAGACCTTCAAGGACCTTAATGAGAATGCCAAAAAAATGGAAAAGGATCAGTCAGAAATGAAGCATACACTGTCTGAAATAAAAAATATACAGAAACTCAACTGTAGATCAACGTACCCCAAGAATCAAACCAAAGATCTGAAATATGTGGAAACAAAAAACATCCAACCAGAAAAACAAAAAGAAAAAAGAATCCAAAAATATGAAGATAGTGTAAGGAGCCTCTGGGACAACTTCAAGCGAACCAACATCCGAATTTTTGGGGTGCCAGAAGAAGGGAGAGAGCAAAATATTGAAAACCTATTAGAAGAAATAATGACAGAAAACTTTCCCTACCTGGTGAAAGAAATAGACTTACAAGTTCAGGAAGCACAAAAAACAAAGAGAGAATATTAAAAGCAGCAAGACAAAAACAGTTAATTACCTACAAGGGAGTACCCATACGACTGTCAGCTGATTTCTCAACAGAAACTATGCAGGCCAGAAGGGAGTGGCAAGAAATATTCAAAGTGATGAACAGCAAGAACCTACAACCAAGATTACTCTACCCAGCAAAGCTATCATTCAGAGTTGAAGGTCAGATAAAGAGCTTCACAGACAAGAAAAAGCTAAAGGAGTTCATCGCCACCAAACCAGGATTACATGAAATGCTGAAGGGTATTCTTTAAGAAGAGGAAGAAGAAGAAAAAAGTAAAGATAAAAATTATGAACAACAAAATGACATCAAATACATACCCACCAACAAGTGAATCTAAAAATCAAGTGAATAAAAAATCTGAAGAACAGAATGGACTGGTGAATATAATAGAATCAGGGACATAGAAAGGGAGTGGACTGACGATTCTCAGGGGAAGCAGGTGTGAGGGGTGGGGGAAGAGATTGGACAAAAATCTTACTCCTATGGATGAAGACAGTGGCGGGGGGTAAGGGCATGGGGTGGGGTGGGGAATCAGGTGGAGGGGAGCTATGGGGGGGGGGAAAGTGGAACACCTGTAATAATCTGAACAATAAAGATTTATAAGAAAAAAAAAAAGAAAAGGATATAAAATCCTCCTGTTGATAGAATGGCTCACTATGGCAGAGATTTTCCATGGGTAAAAGTGGAAGAGATATGTCTAGCTTAGAAAAAGTCTCTTAGGTGGTCCTGGCATTCAGTCACCTAACACCTATTAATTAAATCCAACCTTTTTTTTTCTTTTCTAGAATAGTAGTCTTAGTACTAATTGGTAGAACATAGAACTTAGTAGTAGCTCATAAAGTACATCAGAATTCCCTGTCAAAACACAGGGTCAGGGTGCCCCCAGCCAAGGTCTCATATTCAGTAGGTCTGGGGTGTAGCTTAAAGATGGGAATTTCTAACAAGTGCCCAGGTCTTTGTGGTCCAGAGACTATACTTCAAAAACTACTATTGTAGAGTATTAAAATGCCATGGCAGATTTACTTAATTTTAACCTCAAGTTTTTTTGTTTTTTTTTCTCCTCTTCCTTCTGCTTCTTTTTCTTCTCTTCTTCCTTCTTTTGGAGGTCTTTCTTTCTTTCTTTCTTTCTTTCTTTCTTTCTTTCTTTCTTTCTTTCTTTCTTTCTTTCTTTCTTTCTTTCTTTCTTTCTTTCTTTCTTTCTTTCTTTCTTTCTTTCTTTTAACCAAGATATCTGATTTCTTGACCCACCCTTTGAAATTTTGAATGGGAATTGGGATTCCACTATTTTTTTTTTTTTAGTCTAATATTTATTTCCAAATGCAATTCATTATAGGAATTTAGTATATTGTGAATTCCATATCATCTCTAGGTCTTAACTATTCTCAGATGCATGAAATCTGTTACTCAGTCAAGACCTTTATTGAAAGTGAAGGGTAGTTATGTTTAAATGGCTTGAATTTTAGCTTTTCTTCTGCCCACTTTGCTTGATTATTTTACAAAATGTTCTTTGAGTGAAAATGGTCACTCCTTTATTTTGTAGACTTGAGCAAAAAATTTAAATGTCAGTTTCAAAGTAACACAGGTAGTAATGACAGCTTAAGGAAGAACATTCAGGACTTCTGGTATCAGTGCATTTTCTGATGGATCCTATCTTTGTATCATAACAGTTCAGTTTGTGGATGGGTGTAATATGAGGTCATTGTTATTGTAGTGACAGTCCCAGAGCTATCTATGGATTTCTGTTATCTGGAATTATTGAGTATGCCTTCCCTGTACAGAGGCAACCAGGTAGATAAAATAAAATATAACACTATAACTTTCTCTATGATCCAAATGGTTGATTTCTGGAAACTCAATATTACTAATGGGATTTTTTTTTTTTTTTTGCTTTTCTCCTTGCTTTCTGACTGTGAACATAACCATTTTATTTTTAAACTACTGCAGAGCGGTGCAGAACGTGTGTGATAGTCAAATGGGGAACACAGAACATTGTACCCTAATGAGAGCTTTCACTTCCCAGGGTGACCTGTTTGTACTCTGTGCCAAAAGACCTCTACAGCTGCTTTCATTTTGTTATTTCAGACATGAAGGGTAGCTCCTCCAGCAGCTGCAGAGCTCCCCCCGCCCCCCACTTTTGCTCTGCACATATTCAGCAAAGGGGCTCTTTAATCTCTGGGTTTGAGAAAAAAGTTTATTAAGAAGAGAATGGGGCCACAGAATTCCTGGGGTGAGCCTTAGAAACACAGCAGGTGGTGGCCAAGAAGCGATGGTAAAATTAAGAAAAAGGATTTCAGATTCTATTCAAGGCTATGCGTGATTAGCAAAGTACGTACATATGGGATACAGCTGTCCCTTAGAGAAGATCACATTTTTCGTCTCCAGGAATGAAGGGCGACTTTCCATCTAATGAATTTAGATGATCTCTTGGCAGGTTGTTTTGTTATAAGTTAGCTATCTCCAGTTATACTTTGTATTTATTCTTTTATAAAACCACCTCCGTCCAGACTAACAATTCTAAAAGCCCTTCTAAAGTTTGCAGTAGGAAATGAGATTTTTCTTTCTCTCTTTCTTCTTATTTTTTTTTGTTTTATTTTACTTTATTAAATGTGGTCTTTATTAACTCTTGGCAAAGGCCTCTGCCTGTGTTGCATCAATCTCAAGAAGACCTGCTGGTGGTGATGACTGTCTGTCATTCTGCTTCCAAAGAAAACTCACTGCGTATTGAAGCAGAGACAGAAAAGCCAGGGCAAGGGCCATTACCACAGGCACATGGCAGCAGGTCTTTAAAGACGTAAAAGTACCAACAATGCTTGACAATTGACTAGAGAAAAGTCAACCAACAGGTTCATTTCTGTACACACCCATTCGTGACTCCCTGCAACTGTGGCATCACCAATGATGTGAATGACTTCCTGTAGGTCATGTCTAATGAGAGATGAGGGAGCTTGATTTTTTTCTTCTAAATCAAGATCCTCCTCCCCCACTTGCCTATAGGTATTTAGTGTGTTTGCATCCCATATATATATTATTTTCTGGAGCACCAGGTGTCTAAAGTAAAATACACATACCATTTTCTCTGATTGTAAAATTCTATGTGTTCATTATTTACTGTATATGCATTCCAAAGGTTCATAACATTGATTTGTTTGTATTCACAAATCTGCCAATGAAAATGATTTGGTAGCAGAGTTTTTTTGTGCCTGGCTGGAGTGGCTCAGTTGGTTGAGCGTCATCCCATGCACCGAAACATTGCCAGTTGGATTCCAGGTCAGGGCACATACCTAGGTTGGGGTTTGATCTCAGTCAGAGCACTAACCGATTGCTCTCTCACATGGATAGTTCGTTCTCTCCCTCTCTCTTTCTCTCTCCCCTCAAGTGAGGAGTTAAGAAAAAGTTTTTTGTTTAATTAATTTTCTCTTAGCAAATGAAGATACAGATAAAAATAATTTGCTCTATCTTATTTGAAAGTTAAGGGAAAAAAGAAAAGAGAGCTAAACAAAAACTAAATTGGCTTTTGCAGAGTCTCTTTATATTTTGCTATATAGGGTGGGGCAAAGGTCAGTTTACAGTTGTGAGTACATGAAACAGACTTTATGCCTGTATTATTATTTGGTATTCAATAATTAATGCATATTAATTATTGAATAATAATGGAGAAATATTAATTTATTATACAATAATTAATGAATGTTTATTATACAGTAATTAATACATATGAATACGAGACTATTCATATGTATTAATTACTGTACAATAATTAATACATATGAGTATGTATTAATTATTATACAGCAATACCACAGAATTCTCTGTGGTATTGCTGGTCAGTGGCACCAGAAATTCTCTCCAGAATCAATCAGTAACCAAGGCTGACAGAGGCACTGCCATCTTCTCTTCATAACTTCCAACCACTATGCTTGTCTCAGGCCCAGCTGGCCAAGAACAAGAAAGAGCTCTGAGAAGCACACAGAAGAGAGGAACCCACCATGTAGGAGGCTTGTCTGGGTCAGACATACTTGCCTTTCACACACATTCTACTGCTGAGAGCTCAGTCATGTGGGAGCACAGACCTCTTCCAGGGCTAACATTGTAGTACATGAATTTAGCAAAATATCAATGTGGATCCTTTTTATTTATTTATTTATTTATTATTTAAAAAATTATTTTTCAATTACAGTTTACATTCAGTATTATTTTGTATTAGTTTCAGGTGTACAGTGTAGTGGTTAGAACGTCAATTTTCAACATTTTTCATCTCATGGTACACATAAACTAAGTATTGAAATTCTGTGGCACATTAAAAAATATTTTTTGCCAGTCTTACCAAAAATATATATATAATTTTGATTCATTCACACCAGACAACTATTGTTATTATTATGATTTTTTAATTTAACAATCTAAGGGAAAAGAGATTAGTGCCCCTGACTAAATAGACAGATATTGTATATTTTACAAATTCTTGTGGTACACTGGCTGAAAATCACTGGGTTAGACAATCATGCACTTTACAATGTGTTCCCCCCACAATATTTCCAGCACTAACCTGGCACCTTCACAGTTATTACAATATTATTGACTGTATTCCCTATGCTGCGCTTTACATGCCCATGACTATTTTGTATACCAATCCATACTTCTTAATCCCTTTGCACACAGCCCCCCACCCCCCTTTCTTCTTGCTCCTTTTCATATGGGGCCAACCATTAATTAAATTTCCATAAAACCATTAAATTACTAGTTTTTGAATGTTTTGCTCTACATCTTCAAAAATAAAGCTGTTTTTGGTCTATTATGAAACACTTTTCAAAGAGTAAAATCATAACACAACTCAAAATATATTTTATTTGCCTAAGCCCTACCACATGTTTCCCTGTTGTATTCTGTATTCTGTTTAAACTGTGTGTGTGTGTGTGTGTGTGTGTGTGTGTGTGTGTGTGTGTGTGTGAGAGAGAGAGAGAGAGAGAGAGAGAGAGAGAGAGAGAGAGAGAGAGAGAACACCTATCTATTGATTCCTATTAAGGACCAGGTACATTAGTTAAGACATCGTATCTGCTTTCAAGATTGTTAAAATCCAGTGGTATTCACACAAATACAAAATTATGGGTCAGTGAGGAGGTGGGCAATATTTTCTTTTCCTGCTATTCTTTTTAAATCTAGTTCTTGACTTCTTTTCTCCAATCCAGTTTTTACCAAAATTAAACCTCAAAGCCTCCAATCTTGTGCAAGTACAAATTTTTATAAATTCCTTGTTTTTATCTCATTCAAAAAGTTTTCATTTATACAGTCTCTTCAAACCAATACTGGTGATTGTGAGCATAGATATTTTTATTTGTTAGTTCTTTGTGGAGAGGAGAAAACTTGTATTTAAAGGGTCATTTTAGAAGCCTAGAATGTTAAATAATTAGAAAATACAAACATCACTAATTATCAGGGAAATGCAAATCAGAACCACAATGAGATATCACCCCACACATGTTAGAATGGCTATTATCAAGAAGACAGGAGATAAGTGCTGGTGAAGATGTGAAGAAAAGTGAACATTGGTGCCCTTTTGGTGGGAATGCAAATTGGCTCAACCATTATGGGAAACAGTAAGGGAGGTTAAAACTAAGTTGTCAGATTTTTGTGTGGAGTTATTCACAGCATGTCTTTATAACCTTTTTAATGTCTCTAGGTTCTATAATATTTCATTCCTGATATTGGTAATTACTACCTTCTCTCTCTCTCTTTCTCTCTCTCTCTCTTCAGTCTTGATAAAGGTTTGTAAATTTTATTGCTATTTCTAAAGAATCATCTGTTTATTGACTTTATCTTTTTGTTTTTAATTTCAGTGTTGTCTGTTATTAGTATTTCTTTCTTGCTGCCTGCTTTTTTCCCCTTCCTTTCTAGGTTTTGAGGTGGGAGTTTAAATTATTTGTGATTTTTTTTCTTATGTAAACACTAAGTACTATATAGTTTCTTCTGAGCATGACTTTGGCTATATCACAAATTTATGTTGTATTTTCCTTTTAATCAATTCAATGTAATTTTTGAGTTTTCCTAGAGACTTCCTTTTGGGCACAAGGATTATTAGAATTATATTGTTTAGTTTCCCAAGTGTTTGGGGAACTTTCTGTTATTCATCTCTAGTTTGATTCCATTGTGGCTGTAGAACAAGTTCTGTATGATTCCAATTATTTTAAATTTGTTGAGGCGCAGGATATGGTCTCTGTCCTGTGAAACAATGCAGTTGTATGGAGTGTTCTATACATATCAAATAGGTTCTGGTGGTAAATGGTGTGTTCGGTTCTATATCCTTAGTGATTTTCTGCCTACTGTTCTCTTAGTTATTGAGAAGGGTGTTGAAATCTCAAACTATAATTGTGGATTTGTCTATTTCTCTTTTCAGTTCTTTTATATTTTATACTAGAGGCCTGGTGTGCTTGGGTGGGTGGGGGGTGGTCCGTCAGCCCGGCCTGCGCCCTCTTGCAGTCCAGGAGCCCTTGGGGGATGTCTGACTGCTGGCACAGGAAGCAGCCCTAAGCCGGCAGTTGGATATCCTTAGCACTGTTGTGGAGGCAGGAGAGGCTCCTGCCACTGCCGTAGTGCTCGCCAGCGGTGAGCCTGGCTTCTGGCTGAGCAGCGCTCCCCCTGTGGGAGCGCACTGACCACCAGGGGGCAGCTCCTGTGTTGAGCATCTGCCCCCTGGTGGTCAGTGTGTGTCATAGCAACCAGTCATTCTGCTGTTTGGTCAATTTGCATATTAGCCTTTTATCATGTAGGATATACATTTTTCAACTTTGTTGTTTGAAATACACACATGTGTGGTTGCTTATCTTCTTGGTAGATTGAAGAATTGCTTGTGAGTGACATTGCATGCCTCATACACACATATCCTTACCACATGAATGGCCTCCTATACTCACCCCAGGGCAGTGAGAGAGAACCTTTGCAGAAAAATAATTCTAGAATTTATATGGAACCACAACAGACTTTGAATAGCTAGAGCAATCCCAAGAAAGCACAAAAAAGAAAGCAGGAGACATCATACTTCCTGATTTTAAGCTACACTATAAAACCATAGTAGTCAATATAATATGATACTGGCATGAAAGACACATAGACAAATAAGATAGAATTAAGAGGCCAGATATAAACCCAAATATATACCATCACTAATATTTTACAAGGAATCCAAGAATATTTAATGGGGAAATGATAGTCTCTTTAATAAACAACAATGAGTAAACTGGATATCCATAAGCCAAAGAATGAAATTAGATACCTATCCTATACCACTCACAATAATTAACTCAAAATGAATTTCAGTCTTAAATATAAGACCTGAAACGATAGCATTCCCAGAGGGGAAAATCTCCTTAAAATTGATCTGGGCAACAATTTTTTGGCTATGACACTAAAAGGAAGAAACAACAAAGCAAAAACAAACAAGTGGGACTATATCAAACTGAAAAACCAAAGTATGGAATTGGAGAAAATATTTGTAAACCACATAGCCAATAAGGGGTTATATCCAAAATATGTAAGGTACTGTTGGTGGGAATGTAAATTGTTTCAGCTACTATGACAAACAGTATAGAGATTCCTCAATCTCATTTCTTGGCATATATCTGAAGGGAACAAAATCTCCACCTGGAAAAGATATGCACCCCCACATTTATCACATAATCATTTATAATTGCCAAGCATTAGAAGCAACCTAAGTGTCCATCAATAAATGAATGAAGAAAAAAATATCTATAATAATAAAAGTGTAATATGCTAATTAGACTGGTGGTCCTTCTGGACGATGTTCTGGTTGAAGTTGGGGCTGCAGCCATGGGAATGAGGGAGCCACCGCAGCTGGGAGGGATCCAGGCAGCTGCCTCAGCTGTGAAGGCCTACCCTTGCATGAATTTCATGCATTGGGCCTCTAGTATATATATAATTTATTCAGCCATAATGGAAATCCTGCCATTTCTGACACATGCATAAACTTTGAGATCATTATGTTAACTGAAATAAGACAGAGAAAGACATATACTGAATGATCTCAATTATATGTGAAATCTAGAAAAGCTGAACTCACAGAAACAGAGAGTAGAATGGTAATTGCTCAGGGCTGGAAGGTGGGGGAAGTGGGGAGATGTTGGTCAAAGGGTACAAACTTCCATTTATAAAATAAATATTTCCTGAGGATCTATGTATAGCAAGAGTGACTGTAGTTAACAATACTATATTATACTTAAAGTTGCTAAGAAAATAGATCTTAAATGTTCTCTCCATTTTAAAAAATGGCAATTATGTGAAGTGATGGACGGATTAACTAACCCTATTGTAATCATTTCACAATATATACATGTATCAAATCATCCCACTATATACCTTAAATTTACACATTGTTACAGCAGTTATAACTTAATAAAGCTGGAAAAAAATAATAGTATCTTCCTCCAGACTTATGGCTACGTGAGAAAAATAAACCAAAACTGTTTAAGCTACTGTTTCTTAAACTTTAATCTGAATCTGAATCACTTGAGGAGCCTGCTAAAGTGACGATTTGAACTCAGCAGTTCTAGAGTAGGCCTGAGACTCTGCATTTCTGACAAGTGTTCTTATGACTCAGATACGTTGTGTCATGGACCATAACTTTCTTAAGAAAGGGATTGGGTCATTTTGATTGGAATTATTCATAGGTGAAACATCCTAAGTGATGATGAAAGCTACTAAGCTTCTGTACAGCAAAGAATTTTTGGCAAAGAGCAACACTTAATAAATTTTAAAGAATTCCATGATAGAAAGTACAGTTTAATGTATTTAGCTAAGGCTACATACAACAGTTGCTGGTAAAAGTTTAACAACTGACTCTGGGGTTGAGTTGGGGAGGGTCTGGATTTAAAAAAAGTCTACTCTCTAGGGAAATGAAAGCAGTGCCCACTTCCTTCATGGGAATACTCCCCTACCAAGGCTGATTTCAAGCAGCTACTAATGTGCCATCATTGAGTAGGGAGTAGGAAGAGATGTGCACAATTGACTCTCATGGTCTCATACCAGCCAGCTCTGCCACACCGCTGGCTTCATAAACCATATTCCATTAAATTAATTATACACCAAAGAAAGCTCTGATTTAAAAAAATAATAATCCTTTCTCTTATTGTAAAATAACATATATTTATATGGGTAATAAACTTGAGTATAAAGAGCAAAAAAATGACCCATAAACCTTTCAGATAACTTACACTTCACTTTTTGGTATTACTCTGAGTTCTTAAATATAAGCAATAGAAGCTGATTTTGCTTCAATGAAGCAGGAAGGAACGCATTAAGGGAATGTTGGGTAGCTCAGAGAATTGTTGGGAGTCTAGGAGAGTCAGGTTTACTAAGCAGTCAGCAAATAGCCCCAACCCAAAACTTTGTTCTTTTGGGGGAACTATTCCTGCTGCTGTAAATAGAATGCTGCTTCTTATCTCTTGGCACATTAGCTCTTGAGCCAAAGTCTGTGACAGTTTCACAAACCAACTGATATATCTATTCCTTATTTTTTTTTATCATTACTCGAGGATATTATTTCCATTTTTTTTTTAAAGTGTAGTGGACGGAGAAGGGGGAGGGGGAGAAGGAGGGAAAGAGAGAAACATTGATGTGAGAGCGACACATTGATTGGTTGCCTCCTGCATCCACCCTGGACTGGGGTCAGTATAGAGCATGCAACTGAGGTACTTGCCCTTGATCATGAACCGAACCTGTGACCCTTTGGTTTGAGGGCCAATGCTCTAACTACTGAGCAATTGACATGTTTCTTCTTTAATTGCAAAGGAATGTGGGAAAAAGAGTATCAGCTCCTAGAATGTGAAGGCCACTCTTGCTTCCTACCAGGACTTAAAAGGCAGAATATTCCCTACATATTGGAAGGTTACTGAGCAGTAAAAAAAAAAATAACACATTTTCATAGTTATATTAAAACTAGTGGCCCGGTGCATGAAATTCATGCACAATAAAAGGGGATTAATTAGAGGAAATAATTTAATATTACTGTTTGCCCTTTCTCTATAATAGAAGTGTCAGAGATGAAAGAAAATTAGTTAAATGTATATGAAAACCTTCCTCCTGTCAGAATCTGGGGCACACCATGGGACCCAGAGTCAAGTCCCCACCCACCCACATGTGCCTCAAAATCACGTGAGACCCAGACCCAGCCAGCTCCCTCCTCCCCTCATTGGGATAGATCCAGATCTGGCTTGTCCCACCCTTGTCAAGCCCCACTGGGCAGGGAATGTAGCCTCAGGTCCTCTGGCCGGGCACCAGGATGGGGGGTGTGGCCTGAGATCCCCCAGCCCAGACTGGGGTGGGGGGCGTGCCTTGAGGTCCCCTGTCAAGCCCTGCAAGGTGTGGGACATGGCCTGAGATCCCCTGTCAAGCCCCGCTGGGTGGGGGGCATGGCCTGAGGTCCCCCATAAAGTCCTGCGGGCAGGGGGGGGCAGTGCACAGCCTCAGGTCCCCCAGCCCAGCACTGGGAGGAGGGAACAGCCTCAGGTCCCCTGTCAAGCCCCATCGGCAAGGGGGTGCAGACTCAGGTCCCCCCTGGGTGGGGGGCACGGCCTGAGTTCCCCCAACCAGCACTGGGGGTGCACCTTGAGGTCCCCTGTCAAGCCCCACCAGGCAGGGGCCACAGCCTCAGGTCTTCTGGCTTGGTACTGGGGTGGGGGGTGCAGCCTGAGGTCCCCTAGCCCAGCACCAGGATGGGAAGTGCACCTTGAGGTCCCCCATCAAGCCCCCCTGGGTGGGGGGTGTAGCCTGAGGTCCCCTGTCAAGCCCTGCCAGGTGGGAGGTGTGGCCTGAGGTCCCCTGTCCTGGCACTGGGGTGGGGGGAGCAACCTGAGGTCCCCTAGCCCAGCACCAGGACGGGAAGCACACCTTGAGGTCCCCTGTCAAGCCCTACCAGGTGGGGGGTGTGGCCTGAAGTCCCCTGTCAAGCCCCACCTGAGGTCCCCTGGCCTGGCACTGGGGCGGGAAGCCCACCTTGAGGACCCTGTCAAGCCCTGCTGGGTGTGGTAGGCGGTCTGAGACCCCCTGTCAAGCCCCACGGGGGCAGGGGAGGGCATAGCCTCAGGTCCCTGCTGATTGCTTGTTAAGGCTCCTTATGGGAACTTGGCCTCAGCTGTGAGTGCAGCCATCTTTGTGAGGGAGTGATGGTTAATTAGCATATTCCCTCTTTATTAGATAGGATTGGGATCATTCATACAAAATATAGAGTTATATGTTTTGATTTTAAAATTAGCATTATATTGTGAGACTTTTCTTGTCATTAAGTGTTCTTCAAGAACATAATTTTAATGATTGCATAATAGTTCACTATACACTACTTGCCAGCTGCACAAATTGCATTTTATTGAAAATACCAATTTTTAAGATGTCTCTTTAAACTTTTGCAATGACTTACCAATGACTTCGTACAGTTTATCAAATCTGGAAGTCAATGTTCTTGGTCTCTTAATCTAATCTTTTATAATTAAAAAATAAGTTCAGCCATCTTATGTTTTTAGCATATGGATTGAAGGAGTATCTGTTTCCAAGAAGGAAATACCCTTGTGGCATCCACTACGCAAGTGATGCTGTAATGTCACTTTATTGGTATGCATTAGCTGGCCCATGGCAAAGTTCTGCTAAACTATAGAATTCTTCACCTGTTACTGAATAATCTCTCCTTATTAACTATCAGTTCATTTGAGCTCTTGATCCTGAATAGTGGGAAATCAATCTTTTATTTTTCTTTGTAATATTTCTTAGAACTATGGTCTCAAATACATAAAATTTAATTTTACATCTATGTATTGCATAAATAGTAGCCACATATACCTAGAAAATTATAATGTCAGCAAAAAATGTGTCTACTGCTAGCCAAACTGGTTTTGGCAGAGGTAAGGGTTCCCAGATTACCAATGTTCCCTAGAACTCTTTCCTTCTATTTTCTCACTTGCTAATGTGGATTTATCTGTAAATTTCTCATGCAGAAAGCTAATATTTAATCTCTTTTGAAATTCTATCATATAGCTATGCTAATTGCCATTAGATTCTTTCAACTGCTTAAAGAAAATGACTATTGAATGGTTTGAATTAATATTGAATGATGAAAGAGGAAAAACATCAATTATTATATGACTTTTTTGAAGTTTAGCAAGTATATTTAATGTATGTTAAGTTAAATGTATGCATGTCTATGAATGTCATTCTTTCATACTTTCCTTCTGTCTAGTTTTGATAAAAACTTCATTATTTTTAAATTTAGTATTTTGCATTATTTTGATAATAAACCTTTTAACAGAGGTTTAAATTAAAAACAGCTTTTGTTTATTATCTAATAAACATATCCTTTCCTTATTTTTTTGATCTGTATGTAACACTTTTGGAATATCTACATATATAAAAGCCCAGCGACTGGAATGACCAGAACAACCGGAATGACTGGTGGCTATGACATGCACTGCAGCAGCCAACCGGTCTGATCCAGGCCCTGATCAGCAGCCCCCCCTGCTGGCCCAGCCCCTGATCAGCCCCCAACACCCTGATTGGGGGTGGGGCTGGCCAGCCAACTGCCCATGGCCACTCCCCCTGGCCAGCCCCACCCCCTATCAGCCCCCAACACTCCGATTGGAGGTGGGTCCGGCCAGCCTCAATCACATGGCCCCTCCTCCCCACCAGCTGGGCCTGATGGGCCCCCATCAGGGTGGGCCACCCAGACCTCACCCGTGCATAAATTTGTCCACCAGGCCTCTGGTACTTTATATAATATGCTAACATTGATATTGGTAAAATGATAATTTGTTTTGAAAACCATATAAAAAGCAAAAACTTTTGTTTAAATGTGGCAGATTTCTAGGAAATTAGAATTTATTTTTTATTTTTAGTTTAAGGGAAAGGAAGTATTCTAATTGACAATCATTTCTATTAATTTTGATTTTAACTATTTAAGGTGTTATGGCATTTTTACCTTAATTTAAGATAATTAAAAAATACTGTAACTGCTAAGTCTAGCATTAAAGAAGTGCACATAGTCCAGTTGGCATGGCTCAGTAGTTGAGCGTTGACCAGGAGGTCAAAGGTTCGATTCCAGTCAGGGCATATACCTGGGTTGTGGGCTTGATCCCCAGTAGGGGGCATGCAGGAGGCCGCCAATCAATGATTCTCTCTAATCATTGGTGTTTCTATCTCTCCCTCTCCCTCCCTCTCTAAAATCAATAAAAAAAAATTTTTTTAAAAGTACACATAAAAGTATAGGCCCAATTATTTAAGTAAGAAAATTGTTTTATTTTCAGAGAGGAGGAAATTTCAGAGAGGCTAGTAATAACTGTTCATCAATTTTTTTTAAATCCAGCTCCCAAATTTTGGTATTTAGATACTTTAGAAAATAGAATATTTTTACAATAATCATAAACTGCCTATTATTAAACTTCTAGAATGAAAATGTGAGGAAGCTGATAGGGAAAAGATTAAGACATTAGAAGTTTTCACTCGATTAATTCTGCAAGCCATTTTTTAGTGACATTATGGAAGGCCACAGAATCTGTTTCCCCAGCTAGCAACTGGGCTTGGATGGTAACTGCCACTAGTTAACGGATATGGTGGAAAACTGAATTCTGAGCTCTGCAGGTCCAGCTCATTATAATCAAAAGAAATGACTTCAAATTTATTCTATTTTATACGTGAAAGTGGCACTGGCCCATCATCTGTGGGACATGTGTTGTGATATTTTGCTGACAGTGGAAATGAATTTACAATGATTCAGCCACATCTCTTGCAAAAACCCCACTTTTGACCAACAAATTGGGCAGGGTTAAGGGCTGTTGGCTACAGAAATAGATCACAGAAAAACCAACTGACTTACTTGGGTTTGAATGTTTCCCTCCAGCCCTGGATTATAACCAATCAGAATCTTTATAAATATAGGACTTCTGAACAGTAGAGTCTATGGGGGAAATTTTCCACTATGGCCATGCAGGTATACATTCCTGCTGCAGGCATAGTCTTTCTGGCATCACCTCTGAGAATGGAAAGATACAACATAGGAGACCTCAGTGCTAAAATATTTTCAAGTCTCTGGAGGTATTTTGGATATTAATAATGCCTGTCAGTCTATCAACAGCACAAACACTTTTGGAAGAGTTTGACAACATTAAAAACAATGATTCTTAAAAGAAAGGCAACTGAGGAAATTGATAAGAAAAGATACAAAGAATATATGTATATGAGCATGCACGTAAATGATATAGGCATGTGCTAAATATTCAGCTGAAACTAACAGCTAGGTATGGAAATTATTTAGCTTTCCACAAATCTATGGAAGGAGTACTTCTCAGTAACTGATTTTATTAACTGTTGTTGGTCAATGCAAATTTTGGGAACTATTTTAGGTAAAATTCAGATAGATAAACACCAAGTTGTAAAAAAAATAAATTAAAAAAATAAACTCAGGCCCCTAACATGTAAACCTGCTACTCACATATTAGCTTCTGAGCCCGGGAAGGTGTAGAAGATGCACTTCTGTCCAGTTGTTGATGTTCTATGCCCTATATACAGACTTTGATCAGCTGAAGGCCCTGTATACAGACTTTGATCAGCTGAAGAGTAAGAAGTCCTCTACTTCTCTGTTCACATAGTTAAGTCTCCTGGAAGGCCAACTAAATCAAAAGTTTGAAGTCATTGAAAAAATATTTTTGTTTTTGAAAACATATTTATTTTTCTTGACTGGGGAAACTTCCAAGTAGGTTGAGTAACTGGTTTGAGTAACCATCAAGCATTTATATTTTTCCTCTGAGCATATGAACAATCAACTTCAAACACAATTGCCAAAGAACTCATGTTTAGTAAGGAAACACTTCACCTTTGTCAATTGTATTATGGTAGAGTGGATGATATTCTGGAACATAAGAAGAAAATTGGGTGAAAACTAAGGACATTTGAATAAACTTTAGACTTTAGTTAATAATTTACCAGTATTAGTTCATTCATTGTGACAAATATACCATGCTAATTTAAGATGTTAATAATTGGGAAAATTAGGTATGGGGTATACTGAAATGGTACTATCTCAGCAACTTTTCTGTAAATCTAAAATAGTTTGTTTTTAAAATGTGACTCAGAAATGTCTGGCTTTGAATTGTTTTAAAGTCAATTTAACACATTTAAAAATAATTAAATATTTAAAATATATTATATAATAAAACTTAGGTATAAATAAACCTAAAAACCCTTAAAACATTTTTTATAGAAACTTTAGAGCATATCCAGTATACAGAATAATATAATGGACTCAAATGTATTTATTACCTGGCTTCCAAAGTTACTAACTTCCTGTGATTTTTGTTTTATCTATTCCTGTGTGTGTGTGTGTGTGTGTGTGTGTGTGTGTGTGTGTGTGTGTGTATATATATATATATATATATATATATATCCCCCCCAGCGAAGTATTCAAAATCAACTGCCAGATATAATTTCATCTTTAAATTCTTCATCATGTATCACTAACATTAAAGGAATTTAAAGAGCCATAACCATCATAGTATTATTTCACTCATTATTATTAAGAATTCTTAAATAAAAACTAAACTCTGTTAATATTCAGTTTTCTCTGGTTACCTGAAAAACTAGTTTTTACAGTTGGCTTGTTGGAATCAAGTTTCAAACAAGATATATGCATTTCATTTGGCTAATATGTCTCTAGTTTCTTTTACTTTATAATGGTTCACCCTTAATTTATGCTATTTTTGTTGTTAAATAAACAGGTTCATTTTTTTTTTGTAATAGAATTTCTCACATTTTGGTTTTGGCTGAATATATTTTCATGGTGTTGTTTAAAATATTCTTCTAAAACAGTTCTTTCATTAGGTATAAAATAAAATTGTAAATAATTATTGTTATAATTTAATTAATAGCATTCTATTTTATTTTTTAGTGCTTTATTGAAATTCATGTTGCAGGTTCTCCACTTCATTTTATCTTCCTCTACTCTAAGAATTCTTCTCAGATATTCCTATATCTTTATATACTTAAAAATATATATTTTATTGATTTTTAGAGAGGAAGGGAGAGGGATAAAGAGATAGAAACATCAATGATGAGAGAGAATCATTGATCGGCTGCCTCCTGCACGCCCCCTACTGGGGATTGAACCTGCAATCCAGGCATGTGCCCTTGGCTGGAATTGAACCTGGGGCCCATCAGTCCATAGGCTCACGCTCTATACACTGAGCCACACCAGCTAGGGCTCTTTATGTACTTTTTAAGCAGACAAATTTGTCTCTCTTTTTGTTGTCTCTGTAGCCTCCTATTCAAGACACTGACCATCAAACAATCTACACCTCGGAGAAGGCAAGGGCTGGGGGCAGGTGGGAAAGTGGAATGTTTTCTTCATAGTGACAAATGATGTTACATATACATTTCTGCTGAACTCATGCCCTTATGAAGCACCTATTGTATCAGTGCCAGGAATTAGGCTACATAAGAATAATGATAAACAATAACTACTTCCTTTTCTCATGAATTTATGGTCAAGTTATTTACATGCATTAGTTAAGATGTCAAGGTTCTGTACAGAATGGGAGTCAGTGTGGAGTGGTTAAAAACAAGATAACACTATTCACAATTTAATGCACTTTTGCGAATTCGTGGAACATTTACATATTCCCTTAGGGTTTCTGGGTGACAGCAAGCTGTAGTGAAGCCAGGGCTCTCCTGCCAGGATTCCATCTGGAATTACAGGCTGGCTCGGTGTCCTAGTCTGCACCAAGAGCCAGGACGAGGAAACTTTGCCACAGGAAATGAGATAATGCATCCACAAACTCTTCTCAGGAAAATACGTTACCCCAAGATATATATTTATGCCCTAGACATTTTAACAGATACACAGAAGTCACACTCAGTCTTTGTTCTTTAGTATAACTAATTCACAACCATAATTGAGATTGCTAAATATACTTCTATATAAAACAAAGGAAACTTTTTCCAGTTTTCTAGGTAAAACATTTCAAAATGATATATTTTTCTATAAAAGATAGCAAGATGGCATAGAGAACACAGGCTAGGGTGCTACAGAGGTAGAGACCTACATGGATCTTGGTCTTGATTTTGCCATTTAAAAGCACATGACCTTGAGCAAGTCCCTTAGCCTCAGTTTACTCATTAAATCGAAAAAGAAAAAGGGAATCTCTGGAATTCTTAGAAAATCTGAGAGGATTAAAATAGGTAATTTAATGAAAAGATCTCTGAAATTAGAAATCGCATGCAAACAGAGACGTGGCCCTTCAGTCTACTGGGAGCAGTTTTGAGCCTAATGCCCCTCCTTCATGTTAATACCCAACAAACAAATACAAACACTTAAAATGTGAAGAGGTAGTGACATCACTGGCTGAACTGAGTCAGAACTCCGTTTCAATTCAAATTGGTCAAACCTGTGTATACATGCGAGGATTTCCATTCAAATGGGAATAGGTACTTCACTAGCCCTCCAACAGCTTGGTTTCCTGTTTACCTTGAAATGGATGCTGTGGTTTGCTCTTAATGACTGGAGGAAGTTCCAGTTTTCACTGGAATGATCTCATTTAAACATAGAGCAGGATATGAGAAAGAACAATTACCTTGTGCTTCTGATGGATGCTGTTTATTTTAGACACAGCTGGATAGATCTATGTATGTAATAATTAACAATTTATTTCATTAATTTGTTTTTCCCTTTCATGCATATTTATTGAATACCTATTATGTCCCAGGTATTGTTGTAGGGATTAATAAAAACAACAAAGAATAAAACGTAATCCTTGCTTTCAAGGAGCTAATAATTTGGTTTAGTAAATAGGCAAGTAGATCAGCGACTACAGTATAATGTGAAAATTATTATTTTTTTAAATTATTTTTTTTAGAAGTTGGTGTGATCTGTTTGATATTAGGTATTTCTCAGCTACTGCCTTTGAGGTCATTTTTCCTGGTGACTCATAAGAATTATAGTGTTAAAAAAGTGTATGCCAACCAAGGTCTACTTTTCAGCTTAGGTTTATTTGCTTTCCCACTCCACTATCTCCCAGGACATTCTTACTGGGCCCTGCTTATGTGGCAAACAGTATCTGACACTGCTTCCCATTATAAGTCATTTACAATGTCCTTTCTCTTGTTCCATATTTTAAAATTTCTGCTGGTGCAGAGAAAACTTAGTCCTCAGAAATATAAACATAGATTAATTTAAATAATTTAAATAGATAAGGAACTTGGAACATTGCATATACACAGCCAATTATTTTCTTGAGCAAATTGGAAGGAGGTTACAACTTTCATAGAAATTGGCTATAACAATTCAACACTTAAAAATTATACAGTTGGCCCTTGAACAATGCAGAGGTGAGGGGTGCCAACCCCCACAAGATTGAAAATCCTTCTATAACTTTTGATTTTACCGTTGGTCCTTTGTATCCGCAGATTCAAGCAACCACATATCAAACCAGTATTTTCCATATACTATGAGGAATACGAGGTTGGGAATCTGCAGTTGGAAATTCGAAAATATTGTTTCCAATGTGTGGTTTAGTTTGTGGAATCCCCTAATGAGAAACCCCTAATACAGTCAGAAGAGCCTCCTGTATTCATTGAAAAAAAAATTTGCTTGTAACTGGACCAGATCAGTTCAAACCCATGCTGTTCAAGGGTTGACTGTAACATGAAAAGGTACAAGGGAAATATGATTGCTTGTGAATAAAGGCCCAGAGGCAGACATATCAGTGTTGACAGTAGACAAAAGGGACACAGAAAGGTTTCAGAAAAGGTGAGCATCTTCTTGGTTACTCTGGGTTAGAATTATCACAATTTTCTAGTGAGCAAGAACTTGAGATTACTAGAAGTAACAGAATTGATAGGTCATTGTTTGGTGAGCACTATTTTTGCAGCGGTATGTGAAGAATGTAATTCTTTTTCTTGCAAATCAATTCAGTCTTACTTTCTTAGCCATCATTTTGCTTGATGGTAGGAAAGTTTAGTTAATTCCAGGTGAGCTCAGGCATCTTCCAGTTTTACGTCTCTTCAGGCAATCATCTGAGGTCTAGGGGGCTGACATAATGGGCTGACCAGGGGAAACCTCTGGGACCCATGTTGTCATCTAGGGAGATGCCCATTCTTGCAACAATCTGGGCTCTGCTCATTTGGCTACATGGCCTCTCCCGATCTCCAGATCATTTCTCAGGTGATTTCCAGGCTCTTGTGCTGTTTTGCTTCGCCACTTGCTGATGGGACTGTAAAGGATTCCCTGGGAGCCCAGTGTGGCCTGGGTTCTCCTGCCAGCACCACGGAGGCAGAAGGGCCTTTGGCCAGGCTGCTGCCCAGGGTTCCAGATGGCAGATAGACAAGCCCAGGACCCTGGGATTCCTCAGAATGCATCCTTCCCTGGAGCTCTGGCCAAGCAGAGGTGGGCATGGCCATCTCCTCTACATTTCAGACTCTAAGGGTTTTTAAGCTAGTTTTGGGGTGGAAGATGGTGACAAAAACTGTGCCCTGATCATATCTTTTTTACAAATGTTACTGTCATACAGCTGGACTGTGCTTTTGAAATTAAAAATCTGAGCATGTTATGTCTTGTTTGTGCTCTGATTCTGCTCTCCTTGGTGTGATGGAGTACTTATTTCTAGCTTGGTCATGAGGCATGGAAATGCATATTATCTTCCCTCCTCATGAACTATAAATAGAGATCATGAACCCAAGAGGGTTCTCATTATAAAATGTGCATATAGTCATTCTTGAGAAATTCTACTGTTATTTTTATAAAGTACCAGTTTTTTATGTATTTTTTTTTATTGTCTAAAGTTTTACATATGTCTCCTTTTTCCCCAATTGGCTCCTCCCTCTCCCTCCCGCCCCCCTCCCCCCCAGCCAATTCCACCCCAGGCAAGCCCCCACTGCCCCAGTGTCTGTTTCCTTGCACGCATACAAGTCCTTTGGTTG
The DNA here is from genome assembly GCA_026230045.1 of Corynorhinus townsendii. Classification (NCBI taxonomy): domain Eukaryota; kingdom Metazoa; phylum Chordata; class Mammalia; order Chiroptera; family Vespertilionidae; genus Corynorhinus; species Corynorhinus townsendii. Next base: position 65,494,002 of record JAPDVU010000004.1, on the reverse strand, counting down.
CTCTCTAAACCACCCCCCCACCTCCCCTGCCATTTGTTTCTGGATCTGTTTTTATTAATCAGTTTATGTTGATCATTATAGCCCACATATGAGTGAGATCATGTGATATTTATCTTTCTCTGACTGGCTTATTTCACTTTTCATAATGCTCTCCAGTTCCATCCATGCTGTTGCAAATGGTAAAAGTTCCTTCTTTTTTATAGCGGCGTAGTATTCCATTGTGTAGATGTATCACAGTTTTTTTAATCCACTCATCTGCTGATGGGCACTTAGGCTGTTTCCAAATCTTAGCTATGGTGAACTGTGCTGCTATGAACATAGGGGTTAATATGTCCTTTCTGATTGGTGTTTCTGCTTTCTTGGGATATAGTCCTAGAAGTGAGATCACTGGGTCAAATGGGAGTTCTATTATTAATTTTTTTGAGGAAAGGCCATACTGTTCTCCACAGTGTCTGCACCAGTCTGCATTCCCACCAGCAGTGCATGAGGGTTCCTTTATCTTCACATCCTCATCAGAACTTGTCATTTGTTGATTTGTTGATGATAGCTATTCTGACAGGTGTGAGATGGTATCTCATTGTTTTGATTTGCATTTCTTGGATGATTAGTGACTTGGAGCATGTTTTCATATGTCTCCCAGCCTTCTGTATGTCTTCTTTCAAAAAGTTTCTATTTAGGTCATTGCCCATTATTTTATTGGATTGTTTATCTTAAAGTACCAGGTTTAATAATGCCTTCAGGTATCTTTACAGGTAAATATGTCCACTGGTGTCTTTTACATACACAGTTTTAATGCTCAGGGTGGATAAAACTTAAGCATTATCCTTGGAGAATTTCAATAGTTTATCTCTGTTCATACAAAGTGAAGAATCATAGGAGAGGAATTATGTTAACATTTTAATTGAGGAACAGAGAAAATGATGATTGCTATAACTTATTGGATATTGAGCTAATGGAAGTTTATACCTATAAGACCTAAAATGACCACTCTATGGGACACTCCTTAAGGAAAAGCTCTATTGTATTACAGAATCCTATTAATCCTTACTGTTAAGGAATACATAATAGACCTTAACTGATGTTGGGTGAATATAGTTTCAGGCTACTATAGTATCCAGTTGCCTATAAATTTTGTCAGATAATGTTGATATTTTCCAAGTGTATTCTTTAGTACACAGTCTCAGCAGAAGCCAAATGACAAAAATAAAATTAAGAAAATAGAAGGATTTTTTCGCAGTATGTTTGAGAAACAGCTGCATGTCATAGGCCCCTTTGCGAGAATATTTTGATTAACACTGTCCCAAAATTCTATTTTTCTTTCTGTATCCCCTCTACTAATATGTCACTTTCTTCCTTTTCTCACCTATTAAACATTAGAATTTAATATCTTAACATTTTTCTTTTCTCTTAGTTGTAGCTGATCATCATGAGTCATTATTTAGTCAATCACAAGGTACCATATTTGGGGGATATGAAGAAAGCAAGGTAAGTGTTACCTTCAATTGTTTCCATTATATTGCTTTTTAACATTTTAAATAATAGTTTTTGTGTGAGACAGTACTCAAGGTTGAAAAAAAACCATGTTGGAAATCCATTCAAAGTCATAGTAGGAGTTTCCAACATATAATACAAATGCCAAGCATTAAGCAACCTAAGGAGTTTTCTTATCCACCCTCCTATTCACTTAAAGATGATTTAGAAAGTAGCCTTCCTGATTTTCTTCAAGGCTATATTTGACTGCATGAAGTTGCTGTTACCTAACCATCTGTAAACATGTTATTTTTCATTTAGAGGTGCTAAATTAAAGGAAGGAAGCTGCCATAAAATTTTAATAATAATATCCTGAACTGTAAATATGAATCATCACTTAGATTCAATAATTCATTTATTCTGCTTACATATACAACCCTATTTTGAAAACAATTTGAAGGGGCTTATTATTTCACATAAATTTTTTTTTATGAAGACCATAATGAATACAGTGAGCACAGCTGTAATTACTCTTCCAGCCCTGAAAGCCACTGTGGTGAAGTCATGGAATTATGATCTCTTCTAAGCTTATAATTGTGTGTGAACATATGTACACGTTTATGTGACTGCAGTGGGATCCTCAGAAAGAATTACATTCTGGAAACATTTAAGACAAAATCAGTCTTTCTGATCTGTTAATAAAGTAAACAACCTTGATTTAAAAAGAATAAATCATATGTGAAGGACCAAAATATCAAGTTCTTTGTGTGGGGTCACAACTCAGTGTTTTCTCTGCAGAAATGGAAAAAACAGCTATGCAGTTATTTTTATTGTTGAAATTTAAATAACTCACATTCCAATAGTCTCTTCAGGCTAAATCCGCATCATTTTAAGATTTAAAAAAAAAAAATTTCTTTTGAGTTAATGCTGAGCCCTGAGCTTATCTCTTAGAACAGGAAGGGCTTTTCTTTAGAATAATTGAGACAGCTGTCAGTAGTCAACCTTGAGGCACAGAGTGGAAAGAAAACATTTCAGGGCTATTAGACACCTAACACCCACTTCACAAGAGACTGTGCCTAGTGAGAAAAGGGCCTGGCCATCCAAATGTCTGCACTTGGAGACTCTGCAAGAGGCCTTCTCTTACAATGATGCCTTAATACAGTCCGTGCTGGGCTGTGCAAAGTGGCAAGGCAGACGCGAAAACTGTGAATTGATCTACCTTTTCAGGAAGCCAAACTTATAAAAGAAAATAATTCATTTGACCCTTCTGACCTCCTCACCTTGTCTGGGGGACCAAAAGTAACTTGGTCTTTTTTTCCTACCTTTTTTTTTATGCTTTTGCAACTTGTCATGAGTTGTGAATTTTGCAACAAATTTGAGAGTCTCTTTCGACATTAGATTTATTCAGGGAAAAATATACACAAGGAACTTTAATTCTGAACTTTCAAAGAAAGATCCTAAATGAAGCAAACAATGCATTTTTAATCAAACATGAAAGCACGTAGTCATAATTTACTTAAATTGCTGGGTTTTACAAACTTAAAAATTCATTTATTGAAATAACATATTAAAATGATTATTGTACAAAACTTGAAAAGTTTAGAAAAATATAAAGAAGTAAAACATGTTCTAGCTGGTTTGGCTCAGTGGATAGAGCATCAGCCTGCAGACTGAAGGATCCCAGGTTTGATTCCAGCCAAGGGCACGTGTCTGGGTTGCGGCTCAGTTCCCAGTAGGGGGCGTGCAGGAGGCAGCCAATCAATGATTCTCTCTCATTGATGTTTCTATCTCTCTCTCCCTCTCCCTACCTCTCTAAAATCAATAATATATATATATGTGTATGTATGTGTGTGTATATATATATATATATATATATATGAAGTAAAACAAAATTAACCACAATTCTGTTAACTTCTTAGTGCTTTTCCTAAATAGATATAATAGACACAATATAAATGGAATTTTTATGCATTCTACACTTTTGTCTAATTGTCTATGATAATCTTAGCAGTTACTGAAACATTGCCGTGTGTCTGTTATAATAAAGAATAAATAACATGGAGAACTATATTAGCTATGGGGAGATCTGCATTGATAAAAATTCCTTCTAACAACCATGTGAGTGAGCTTGGAAGCTTATTTCCAAAACCAGTTAAGCCTTCGGATGAGACCTCTGCTGTGGCCAATATCTTGACTACAATCTTATGAAAAACTCTCAGGCAGAATGTAATTGAGACATAGAATAAAATGTTTAAATGGACCTTGGTCATTACACAGACTCTACCACTCCATTTACTGTGGAATGTTGATCAAGCCATTTAACCACTTAAGTGATTCTTAGTTTTCTTATTTGTAGGGTTTGACTAGATAGTTTCCCAAACTTCATTCATTTAAGACTTTCTAATATTTTCCATATCCACTTACAACCTCTGTTGTTTTTTACTGAGTTCTTTGAATTGTATCATGATGCAAAATTACCTTTTAGCCAATTAGGTCAGTTAGCAAACATCTCTTTGGTAAATATTTCTAGTCCTCCAGTGGTTAAAAGCTGGTAAAGGATATTTTTCTCTTCCTGACAATTTTGTTACCAGATGATATATTACAATTAATGAAAGTCTCAGATAACATTCTATCCAATGTGCAAACAATTGCCATATTTCACCAAAATTAAGATACCATCTATTGTAAGGTGCACAAATATTCTATTCTGAGATGATAGAAACATTGCTAATCATAATTATAAAATACTTTTGATTGCAAGATAATTCCAGGCTTGTTAAAATGTAAGAGCCCTAATTGGTTTGGCTCAGTGGTTAGAGCATAGGCCTGCAGACTGAAGGGTCCCAGGTTCGATTCTGGTCAAGGGCACATGCCTGGATTGTGGTCTTTAATATATTTATAATATATTTAATATATTTTATTGATTTTTTACAGAGAGGAAGGGAGAGGGATAGAGAGTTAGAAACATCAATGAGAGAGAAACATTGATCAGCTGCCTCTTGCACACTCCCCACCGGGTATGTGCTCGCAACCAAGGTACATGCCCTTGACCAGAATCGAACCTGGGACCCTTGAGTCTGCAGGCCGATGCTCTATCCACTGAGCCAAACCGGTTAAGGCTGGATTGCGGTCTTGATCCCCAGTGTGGGGCATGCAGAAGGCGGCTGATCAATGATTCTCTCTCATCATTGATGTTTCTATCTTTCTCTCCCAGTCTCTTCCTCTCTGAAATCAATAAAAATATATTTAAAAAAATAAAATAAAATGTGAGAAAAATGTACACTTTAATAAAAGAAGTAAGGTATTAGCAACAAGCAACAAAAGAGGTCATCCATTTTATTCAGTAGTTTTGAAGTCCCACTTCTGTCCTAAGTACCTTAGGCCTAACAAGAAAGTCTTTCTCCAAAAGGGATGTGACAGTGTTGTGATGCTAGTGTTCTGATCCCAGTGTTCTTATTACAGCATCCTTAAAATAAGATCAGACAGGGTCCTCATGCAATGGAAGGATGCAGGATCAACTGGCTTAGAATCTTGAGTGAGGTACTGTGGCTTTGCCGTGCCCATGCATGGGTGGGAGGGCCTCTTCAGTATTCCTAATTCATTGCCTCTCTTGAATGACACTCATTTAAGCCAACAAAGATTTCTAACAAACCTTACACTAAATAACAAAACATTTGGTATAGATTTGATTAGGGACATGTTATCTTTTAAGTATAGTTCTCTTTAGATATTGAATCCTGATTAGAGCCTTGAATGGTAATAGACCACTCCTGGTCTAGATTAGAAATAACTTGTTCAAAATACATATCCTACTTTTTACATTAGAGCATTCTAAAATAAATGGTCATATCCACAGTATAAAACTACTTTTATTTTACCAAAGTAAATTTATCTAGGTGGGAAACTACAAATCACTACTGTAACTGGAAAATGGGTAACAAAGCTATAAATGGAAGTCACGTAAGTGCATCAAAACAACACTTGATACCATTGCCTAGCTAGGGCTGTAAGCTGAGGCCAGTTCACTCTTTGTTAGAAAAGACCAGTAATTGAGATCCTTTTCCTTGACTTAGTCAGAAGGGGAAAAATTGAAAAGGGAGTCATTTCCTTAGAGTGTTATTCAAAGTTATTTAAGGCTTTGTAACTTTGCCACCAGGGTCTAGAGCTTTCATTTTGTTATTACCATTCAAGGCTCTAATCAGGATTCATTTTGTGAAAAACTAGATTCCATGACTTCAAAGTCCCTAACAAGTTTAATATTCTTTGAAATGCAATTTTTCTAATTTTTCTCATGCATTTTTTGTAAAGCTGTCTGTAAATATGTCATCTCAGAAAATAGTACATAAGGTCATTGACATTTTATGCAGATTACTTGCTGTGAATACTTGAATCAGTGAAGTATTTATTTTTCTAATGAGCTCATTAATAAATGAGAACATTATAGGCAATTACGTAATTTTTTCTCATGGTATTTCTATTTTACATTTATAATATTTATATTACAGAATTTTAGGCTGTCTTAAAAATGCAAACTCAAGCCTTCTGGTTTTAAAAAAAATCAAAATCAAATGGTTTATTCATCTGAAAGCCCTCAGGATTTAATAAACTGTTCTTTCTTCTTCTTCTTCTTTTTTTTTTTGTTTGTTTTTTTACCTGCCAGTGATGTACAAGTTGGTTTGGGGCACCACTTTATCTTTACTTTCATGGTTATAGTGGTCACATGCTTCATTGGATAAGTACTTCCAAGTGTCCCTTACATGATGTCAGCTGAGCTGAAAGAGCCCACTGATAACCAAAAGTTTGGTTTTCCATCTTTGTGGTGACCTGTTTGGCAGACTATCTGCATTCTTTATAACTCACTGCAGAGGAGCACTGTTTTCTATATAACTCTTATAGGAAAATGGGGAGAAATATGTTACGGCTTTGGAGAGTGATATAGGTGCTGGTGTCTGGAATTAGTCACTTGTGGACAACCCTCACCCATACACTAACATGGTGTGAAAGGGAGTTCAGTAATAGACATTTACACATTCCTCATATTTTTCACCATTTGTTTTAAAGCTTCTCCTCAACCACGCATTTTATTAGCTGGACTAAATATTGGATAGAGATGTCTGAGTTCTTTTTCAAAATTCTCTAGCAGTCTAGCTGAATTTGACCAAGAAAAAAGAAAGGTCAAACATTGTTATTTCTATTACAGAGTTGCATTGACAACAAAAAGGTATCTCTTGCTGATACCTTTTGATCTTCAATAGCTTTACATTCTATTTTAATATTTTATTGCATTTTAAATCTTTTTGAAGCTTAATATTTAAATTAGTTTTTTGTTTCTCTTTAAAATTATAATTCTTATCCCAGGAAGGGGGGTTGTCTAGCACTTTAATCAAATATTAATAACTAAAAATAAGCTATATTAGGGAGAAGAAATAAGAGCACAAATGCAACCAAAGGTAAAATTTAGCAATTAATTGGTGAAACTTTCTTTAATGCTTTTGCAACCCTTTGGTAGCACTCACTCATTCTGTTTATTGATTCTCTATGCTTCTAAAGTTCCATCTGTCAATATATTCTATGTCTCACTTCGACATATGATAATGATAGCTTAACCATCACTACCTATTAGTATGGATGGCTACAACTTCCCTCAAAGACAACAATGTGATTTGACAACTGCTTTTAAAAAAAATATGTTTTCATTGTTTTTTTAAGAGACAGAAGAAGGGAGAGGGAGAGAAACATCAATTGGCTGCCTCCTGCACAATCCCCCTGCTGGGATTACTTCACAGCAAGTAATCCAGGCATGTGTCTTGAAGGGGAATTGAACTGGTAACCTCTTGGTGCATAGGGCAATACTCAACCAACCGAGACACACTAGCCAGGGCTGACAACTCCTTTCATTCAATCCAGAGCAGTAACCAACAGTGACAATTTTGGCCTGAGGCAAGAAAGTGACAAAGGACTTTTTGTTTTAATTTGTATAGGTTTTTCATTTTTTTTAATGCATCAAACTATACCATAAAGATGGGTAAATATGGCACAGATTCTATCTAAAGCAGAGCATAATCATTTATTATAGTTTAAGATTTTTCTCACTCTACTAACAAAGTTTTTTTTTTTTTTGGGTGGGGGGCACAAAAGAATGTTTCTTGAGATATAAGCATGCCAAGTCTGAAATTTAAAATCCAAAACATACTGTATTATCTAAGAGCAAATATAGCTTTGGAAAAAATTATTTGATGGAAAATTGGTAGATTGTTGTTTTCCTGGTGCCCAATTTCTTTAAACACTTATCAGCTAATCATTTTGCAGTTTTAGGGAAATTAACATTTATTGGGGAAAACTTATATACTATTAAATGTATAGAGTATAACCCAGTAATAGCAAGGTTAACCCAGGGATAACCTTGGAAATTTATATTGCACAGCCATTTTATGAACATTAATGTTGTCATGAATGTTTTAATTTCTTAATCAATGTGATTTATTGAGCTCATTTTTTAAAATTGAGATATACAATGGATAAATAATAAAACCATTTTATAATGTAAATCTTGTACAAATTGTACCAATTTGACAACTGTGTGGTTGAATGTACAAAAGAATGGATTATTGAGTGTATATAGGTTGTATTGAATGTATTTAGTTACATTTATTAGAGCATCTCTTAGCAGTTCTATTTTTGTAAATATTCTTATTAATTTTTAGAGAGAGATGAAAGGAGAGGGAGAGAGAAACATCGATGTGAGAGCAAAACATTGATTGTCTGCCTCCTGCATGCCCCCTACCGAGGATCAAGTCCACAACTCAGTCATGTGCCCTGACCGGGAATCTCACCAGCAATCTTTTGATACATGGTGCAATGCCAAACCACCTGAGCCACACCAGCTAGGGCAAGCAGTTTTATTTTTAACAAAATGTTGTTTAAATGGTTCCTGCCTTTTATTTCACTTGTCCTATGGCTAAGCTTGTTCTGAGGTATAACCAATTAATACAAAAACTAAAGGCCTTACTGAGGATGAGAGCAGACAATGTAGCGAGTAATAGGTGACATGGATTCTACATTCAAAGAGCCAAACTCATTTTCCACTGCTTGCTATGGTTGTCATTTAACTTCAGCAGCCTTAGCCGGAAAATTGGGTTGTAATAGTCCTGTGATGATGAAATATATACAGCAAATAGCACTGTACCTGGAAAATTGAAGGTGCACAAGTAATGCTATATTTTATATACTTTTAATCTTAGGAATTAAAATTATCCAGCAGATGCTGAAGGTTGAGGATATGGTGGCTGGGATAGTGCGAGGTAGAATTATTAATAATAATTCTAGTTGTACTGACATGAATTCTATATATATATACTCTTTTCTTAGGTTGATTCACTTTTTCAGAAACGTTTTACTCTTTTAGCAAGATGAAATTAGGTATGGTGACCCCTGGACTCTAGGTGCAGGGAGGGGAGTTTGCTTCTAAACATGGCGTTGCCATTTCTTTGCTGGGAATGAGGGAGTCTGCTATGGGTCTGTGACTATACCGGTGTGGGATTGGGGCACTGACCTAGGTAGATCATCTGTGCTGCCTCCTTTTTTCACCTCTCCTGGTTTGTTTCTTCCAGAGTCAGGAAAGATTGTGGTGCAACTTGGAATTAAAGGGCATCTGATCAGCAAGTTTCTTCTGTTAGAACCTCCCTCGCTTGATTGTTGACCTCACTTTAGGTTAGATTCTTTTCTGTTGCTATCTCCACAGCAATTCAGAGTTGTGATCATCTGCCTGATAGGTACTGCCAAAGTGCTCTCCAGCCCTTTAAATCTAGTGAAAGTCACACCATACTTTCCACTCTTTTTAAGTGCCATTCTATATTAACTCGGACACCACAGCATCCATTCTGAGTCAGTCTCACAGATGATGCTGAAATCATATGGTTCTCAAAAAGCGAAATGAAACAATTAATAAAAAACAATGACCTCCCCCACCAAACAATTCTGAAAGTCATGTTAAAATATGCTCTTTGAACCTTCCTATAAGCTTGACTCCCTTAGTAGTTCTCCCCCAGATTGGAGAAGTCTATCAAGGAGTCTGAACTCAGCACCAAAAGATTGTCATGTACCTCATTTATTGTGCTTTGCTTTACTGATAATGTGTCTTTTTACCAATTGAAAGTAAGTCCCCCTCCCCCAACAACAGCAAAAAGATTATGACTCACTGAAGGCTCAGATGATGGTTAGGATCTTTAACAATAAAGTATTTTTCTAATTAAGGTTTGTACACTTTTTAGACATAATGCTATTGCACATTTAATAGACTACAGTAGAGCCTAAACATAATTTTTACAGGCACTTGTAAACCACAAAATTCATGATTTGTTTTATTGTGGCACTCACTTTATTGAACTGAACTTGCAATTTCTCCACTCTATTGTCACATCCAAGACACTCTCTTCCCTTGAATACCTCTCAGGGATACTTGTACATCTTGGTTCAGGCATGCTAGCCTACCAGGGCTTTATCAGAGTTCCAGGTTATGGGGCTGTTTTTGACATTTCTCTGGGACTATAATCCTCCTCTTTAAGTCTTCCTCCCCACCCACTTTCTAAACTGTTAAACAACTAATACTATATGACTCATGCTAATATCCTAATGAGACCGATGACATTCACCCACTTTTGGGAAATGTGTCATTTTTGCCATTGACCTTTTTTGGGACATGCAATGCATTGCCTTTGCTTTATTTTATGTTTTTAGAATGTTTTTATTGATTTTAGAGAGAGAGGAAGGGGGAGGGATAGAGAGTTGGAAGCATGGATGAGAGACATCTATCAGCTGTCTCCTCTAGGCACCCTACTGGGGATGTGCCCTGACCAGGTATCCCACTGGGGACCTCTTGGTTCATAGGTCGATGCCCAACCACTAATTAACACCAGCCGGTCCCAACTCCACTATTTTTTTCCAGTTCAAGAAGGAAGGGAGCCAGAGTAAATAAGAGATGGCATTGCTCTTAAGACATCTTAGAGATAGTTGATGACTTGCCTATTAAAGCTTACTGTGACATTTTATGTCTTTGACTCTTTTGTATGACCATGAGAATTTTTGTGACAATCAGTTAGTTTTATAACAATTCCCAGAGCCATGATATGGCTTTTTATTCTACAAGAAAAGTAAATGAAAGTAGGGCTTAAGAGAGTATTACATTATTTTTTAATTTGAGAAAACTCCCAGTGGCAGTTCTATTTACTAACACCTGGGTTCCCCAGTTGCAGTGAGTTGAGCATCCTTCTGGCCCAGCTTATCCTTGTTCCTCACTTCTGATGTCTATTCCCAAGCAGATGACACTCCCAAACAGATGTTCTGGCTCTGCACACTGATTCCCACCTAGCAGCTTTTGGCTGATGCATCACTTGTTTCTCAACACAAGTTTCTCTTGGGGCTGACAAAGGCCAGATGCCAACACCTGGAAAGGTCTTTTTGTGACCTTTGCTCTTGTAATTTTCTGTTTAATCATTATATGATTCACTTCTTTCTATTGCTGCTACCCTTTTCCCACCTCTCATTCCAGAGACAAGGACCAACCTGTGCCAGAAGATATAAGATTTTCTTTCTGCTGCAATTCAGAATCAGAAGCCATATTTTATTAGTTTTTAAGTCTTTAGTATGCAATAATAAGTAATACATAGTGGGTTAAATAAGTTAATAAAATAAAATAAAATTCCCAATGTTGCTGAATGCACATTTCAGAAATTACCAAATTCTCTAAGAAAAAAAAAAACCCCAAAATATAGGACTTTTATTAAGTTTATTCATTTCCTTACTACCGTGTTAATTTTATACAGTTTACTTTTAGTCATTTTTGCTAATGGATTAGAACAGAAACCATATTCATTAATATGAAATTGAATCCCTGACCCATTTGCCTTTGGAATGCGTGCTGTGTTTACAGGCAGATTCATATGTCTAATGCTGGGAGGGACACTGCTAATAAATCACATTTGGACATCTCCCAATTTTGGAGCAACTGGGAATATCTCCAATTCTCCTATTTTTCTTTCCTCCCTCTCCACATGCTATATATGAACAACTGTGTCTCATTCTGAAGCAAAGAATGAGCAGAAGTGCCCTCTCAGACATTTACTAGAAAAGAGAGGCATTTAAATGTTTGGCATTAAAGGATTTCTTTGCCTAGTATATTAAAAAATAATTAGACTAAAACCCCTTAGACAATCAGTGCTTCCATTCAATGTGCTACATGCCCAGGGTGTTAGGAAAATAAAGATAAGAGTCTGATCTTAATGCTGGGGAGGCAAACCACTACCACAGAAAAAGTTATATGCAAGACAGTAACAATAGTCATCTGCTTGACACAGATAATAAAAGCTATCGGCCTTCACAGAAAGGATAAATCATTTCCCCTGGAGGCAAAGAGGAGTGACTAACAGATGGGGCAACTTTTACCAAACCTGGGATTATGGAGTGATTTGTACTGGTAGAATGAATTAAAGGCATTCTAGATTGAGGGAATGGCTTAGACAAAGGTGTAGAGGCAAAACATAGCCAGTTGGGTCAAGAGAACAGGACACTTGTATAAGAGTGGTGGCATATAAGAGATGAGAAGAGCATAGCAATTTTACAATAGATTCATCAGTGTTGAATGAGCAAGAGCATGACATAATCACTTTAGAATGGAAGGAACTTATAGGACAACTGGTGTCAGAAAAGGCAGCTAGATAATACTTTTCCTAAGAGAAAAATATATAGTAAAAATACATAGAAAAATATATAGTGACACCAGGGCCAGCTTCATGGGCATGGGGCCAGTGGAGTTCTACATAGAGTCCCAGTCTGGAAGGGTTGTGTTTGGTTTAAAGTTCTGCTCTGCTATCTTGAAATTCTTAATTTTCGAACAAGGGACTCCACATTTTCATTTTGGACTGTGCCCTGCAGATTATGTAGCTGATCTTGCTGTTTAAAATTGTAGATTAATGAAGGGAACATGAACAAGGGCAGGAAGAAGGAAGAAGGGACATGAATGGCGACAGAGTGTAGGAATCTGCAGGGTGAAGAATTTGGAGTCTCACAGCACAGGCAATGGGGGAAGAATGGGATTGGGTCCAGGCCATTACTCGGAGCAGGTGATCTGTTTGGAACCATTGTGTTTTAGTATTGAAGGCCAGAGGCAGGTGTGTGGTAAAGAAAGTGGTAAGGTAGAAGCCAAGAAAGTAAAGGAACACATACGTTGTAAAGTGATTTATTCTCTCAAAATCAAACAATAGGACAGGCATTCTGCTGGCAGAAAAGAAAGGGGGCAGACTCGAGAGGCCCCAGTGATGGTGGCTCCATGCAGTGGGGCCTCTTGTGAAGGCAGGAAGAAGCGCCTCTCCTGCAAGAAGACATCCTCAAGATTAGTCCTGGTGGGAGAGGCTCATCCAAGACAGGAACCCAGAAACTGTCGTGGGCAGGGAACAGAAAAGCTACTTCTCTTTCTAGTCCTGTGTTCCTCAAAAGGGCTGAGAGCTTTGCTGGCTTTTAAAGCCACAGGAGAACACGTGCCTGTTCCTGAAGCATTCATTTTATGTGTAGATGTAAGGAAAATGTTACATGAAGACGAACACTGTTATACAGTTGGAAGAAGCATTCACATGGATGTTTAATATAAACCTTAAAACTTCCAAGACATTCCTGCTCTCAGCCACCTGCTGGCAGCCCTCTCTCCAGCATTCCAGGTACACCTCCAGGGGCTGAGTGTCATAGCTCTCTCCACAAGTGGCTGGGAGCTTGAGACCCATCAGGGGAGTTTTTAAAAAATCTCCACCTCTGGAGAGTCTAAGTTAGTAGAATTTGTATTTTTCAAAAGTTTCACAGATGATAGATACATGACTGCTCTAGGCCTTTCTTTTTTCCTTCTCTTTCTCCATCCTTCCTTCCCTCTCTCCCTTCTTTCTCTTTCTTTTTCCCCCACCCCCTCTCTCATATGAAGGAATCTAGCTGTGTTTTGGGACAATCCCAAATAGTGTCTACCAAACAAGGGCCTTCAAGCTGAAGAAGAGTAAACTACAGCTTTTAAATTAGGCTTAAATCACCTGGGTGGTGTGGCTCAGTGGTTGAACTTCAACCCACGAACCAGGAGGTCACAGTTTGATTCCTGGCCCAGGTTGGCCCAGTAGGGTGTGTGCAGGAGGGAATCAATAGGTGATTCTCTCTCATCAGTGATGTTTCTATCTCTCTTCCTTCCTCTCTCTGAAATTAATAAAAACACATTAGAAAAAATAAATTAGGTCTAGGTCATTGAAAATATGCCATTATTTCAGTTTATTTTTTTGTTATTCAGAACGCTAATAAAATAGTATGTAAAAACATTACAACCAAGTTATAATGCCAGAGGGTGTTAAAAGAAGATCCATATATTCCCCCAAGCCCCGTTATCTAATAGAGAGAAGAATGCCAAGGGTAGTAATTACAGAGCCGTATCCAAGGGGACCGCTAAGTGTCTGGGCCACAAAGGCCAGCTGCCCTATCCACTGAAGAGTCTCCTCCACAGCTGACCTTGGAAGGGTTGGGAGCATTTCATCTTATTTAATAAACCAGGAAGTTTCTTTCTTTTCTTTTACTTTTCTTGCCTAAGATACAAAGAGTGACTGTGAATCAGAGCCTAGGAGGTTGTGGTAGGTGCAGGGTGAAGCAATAGTTCATTTCAGAGGTTTACAATGGCTGATTAGAGACGAGTAAGAGGGATAACAGTTACTAAGAAGAGTGTAATGTCAAGCCGAGGTGACTATGTGAATTGTGGTTTACAGAGAAATGGGTAAGGAAATCTACCTTTTGTGGAAAGACAATGGACCCTTTTTAATTTGAGTGATGGCAGGGTTCAAAGGGGAACTATCCCAGGTGCTATGGAAATGGGAATCTGGAGCTTCCAGAAAATCTCTGGGACAGAGACAGGTTTAATAATGAGGTCTGCCATGTGTTGGGCTTACCTTGTGCCAAACACTATGCTTAGCATTTGCCATGCTTTTTTCCCTCTAGTAATAGAAAAAAAAAACCACACCTATGATATATATATATATATATATATATATATATATATATATATATATATATATATATATAATGGTTTTCTTAGAGGGAATGCTAATATCTTATAGAGGAGAAAGACCTGGGATAGCTAGATTTACAGGAAATCTTATTGCATTTCGGGTCTATATTTAAGCCACTTCTTCACTCATTCAAAAGATCTTTACACGAATAAACATATATTTATTTACAAGAGATATTACCTACTCTTGTATTTAAGATGTTCATTTTAGCCATTTATTTTGATAACTGAGACATCAACGTAATTGAGAGGAACAAGATATAATAAATTGTCACTACAAACTTTAGAAACAAATGAAAGAGAACAACTTCATTTGTGCATTTGCTTTCAGGTTTCAGAAACTCAGGCTACCTTAAGATAGTGAAAGTAGACTGAATTTAGTAGATACTTTTATTTTTAGCCAATTAAAATTTTTGAACATCTTCCTGCATGTTAGTAACTTATGAGTTTCAACTTTTCAAGAAAATGAGAAGTCCCAGTGTCTTTTATAGCTTGGAATGGCCCAGTGTTCTGGTGAGAGTCCCCGGGAGAGCTCCCTTTCTCAAATAAAATCTCAGAGAGGAGGGGTTTTGCGCTTTGCCCTGTGCCTGTTCTTCATCCTGCCTGAAATTCAGATGTAGTAACTCTGCAGAGGCTAACCAAACCTAAGAGTGGTGCAAATGCTTTAATCTAAGAGTGGTGGAGTAGGGAAGCTGGGGGAACCTGCATCCAGATGTCATCCTGGCTTTAGCCCTAGACTTCCTGTACAAAGGAAGGAAGGAAGGAAAGAAGGAAAGAAGGAAGGAAGAAAGGAAGGAAGGAAGGAAGGAAGGAGCAAAGGAAGGAAGGAAGGAAAGAGCAAGGTTTAGAGCCACTACACAGTTTACTTAACCTTCATTCATTTATTAACTCTGTACATTTCCTTTATAACTCTCAATAATCAGGTTTCCTTGGTCCCATTAGTCACTGGATACTCAACTTGATAATACAGAGAATTGTACAGATAAACTGTGCAAAACCTCTTATTAAAAAAAACCAAAACCTTAAAACACAAATAGTACTCAATATATTGGGGAAAAACTTTAAAGAAAAATAATTCTGAAAATAACAATAAACCACTCATTGTGAGCTCGCTTTCATTCCGGCGGCTCAGTCATGGACTTGTTCTTTCTTCCTATCCCTTTACACACCAAGTGACATTCTCCCTGGAACTCAGTATGTCCCACTGGGAATCCACTTATTCCCCTCCACAAAATCGAAACTGCTCCCCATCCTGTATTTATTGTCTCTAGTATGAGACAAGTGAATATCCAATTTTGCAAGCCAAGCAGGTAAGGATAATCCTAGGCCCTTCCTCTCTCAACATCAATCCAGTTCCATTCCAAATCCTGCTGATCTACCTCTGTAATCATTTCTCAAATCTGCTCTCTTCCCATCTCTATTGGACACTGTCCTCCCTGTGATCTACACTGAGTGGCCAGATTATTATGATCTCTGAATGCATAATAACCTGGCCACTCAGTGTATATCCTATATAATAAATTGTCCCCTTGACCAGGAGTTTGACCAGCAGGCAAGCTGGCCAACCACCCATGTCCCCTCCCCCTGGCCAGGCTGGCCGGACCCCACCCATGCATGAATTCATGCACCGGGCCTCTAATACACACACACACACACACACACACACATACATACTGAGTGGCCAGATTATTATGCGTTCAGAGATCATAATAATCTGGCCACTCAGAATACATGCTTATAGCATCTGTTTGATAGTCTGTCTCCCTGCTCAGCTCATGCTGTCTTAGATATGTCTCCACTAGGACATCAAGAGGATTTCTATAAAATGTACAGTGAATCCTGTTAGTGCTCTGCTTATTAACCATTCAAAAGCTTTCCACCACCTACAAGATAAAGTAGAATCAACTCACATGGCATACAGGAATCCCCCTAATTCTGTGTCTATCTTTTCGGTCTCTTTTTTAATGCAACATGGATCCTAAACATCCTGTGGTTCCCCCAAACACCATGAGTTTTCTGTCTGTGTGTGTTTACTCATGAGGCTGCTTTTATTGATGAAGCCCAGTCTTTACACTACAGCTCAGGTAGCACCTCTTCCAGGAAGGCTTTCTGGTTGTCTTTGGCTACAGTGTTTCTAATTTGGGTGCCCATAAATCACAGTGACCCCCTTTTCATAGCACTTACTTCATTATGCTAGTATTTTTTATTTTGATGTTCGTCTCCCATATTAAGAGTGATTTTAATTTTTGAAGCCATGAGGAATTCTGTCTTTGTACTACTAACGCATGGTACAAATGCTACATATTCAATATCTTTTGTTGACCTGAATAAACAGAATGAGTAGAAGCACACACTGTAGTTTGAATAATCACAAAGTCCTGGTTACTAGAATCTGAGCTTTCAATAAATATTTGTTTTATCCAACTGAAGGTACATGTTTTATTCTTTTTTCTTAAAAATAATTGAATGAATATTATTTTTAACAAGGCATTATTTATTGGTTGGGCTGGATAGTTTTAGAAAGTGAAAATAACTTCACATCTCCTACAACCTCTACACATCTGTGTTACTCTGTTGTTATAACAAATTACCATATACTTCTTGGCTTAAAAAAACCAACAGAACTTTATTATCATACAATTCTGGAGATCTGAAGTCTGAAGTGGGTCAGCAGTGTTAGGTTCTTTTTGGATCCTCTAGGGGAGAATAGTTTCCTTGCCTTTTCGAGCTTCTAGGGGCTGCCTCACTCCTTGGCTTGTGGCCAAGCAGATGCATCATCACATTTCCTTCTCTGACTCTCACTCTCCTACCTCTCTCTATTCCCCAGTGAAGACACTTGCAATTACATTGAGCTAGCATGTATAATTGGACAATACTTAGTGTTGGTGATTTTATCAAGAAAGAAGAACAGTTAGACAAATTGTTATAGCTCCTTTAGAAACCAGTTTGGCAATATCTTATGTAGTTGAACATGTGCATAGGCTGTGACCCAGAAATTCCATCCCTAGAGGATACTCCCTAGAGATGCTATTGTCTGTGCCAGGAGTCACATAGTCACATATGAGACCATTTATGGCTCAAAAGAGTGAAAACCAGAAACAATGTAATGTCCACTAACAGCAGAGATGAAAAACAAATTGTTGTATAATTATATAATGGAATGCTGTGCAGCAGTGAGAATGAAATAACTATAACTATACACATCAATATGTAAGAATCTCAAAATCATATAATGCTAAGCACATACACACAAAAGGCAAATGAACACATTGAAATGACTTCTTTTACCTAAATGACAAAATGGGCAAAGTAAACAATAGCAAACATGGGTGCATCTGTGTCTATGTGTCATTTATTTATTTTTAAAAGCAAAGGAAAGCTCAAAATTTGGAATAGTAGCTACCTATGATGGAGAGAGAGAGGGATCCTATCACATTAGGGAGAGGAGACTTGAAATCTATACTGGTGGTACTCTCTTTTTAAACAATAGTGGTAGAGATACATGGATGTTTATTTTCTTCTAACATTATTGTTTAAGTGAACATGAGTTATATATATACTGAGTGGCCAGATTATTATGATCTCTGAACACATAATAATCTGGCCACTGTGTGTTGTGTGTGTGTGTGTGTGTATGTGTATGTGTGTATTAGAGGCCCAGTGCATGAATTCATGCATGGGTGGGGTCCGGCCAGCCTGGCCAGGGGGAAGGGACATGGGTGGTTGGCCAGCCTGCCTGCTGGTCGAACTCCTGGTCGAGAGGACATTTTGCATATTAGCCTTTTATTATATAGGATATACACTGAGTGGCCAGATTATTATGTGTTCAGAGATCATAATAATTTGGCCACTCAGTGTGTGTGTGTGTGTGTGTGTGTATACATATATATATATACACACATACTAGAGGTCTGGTGCACAAAAATTCATGCACTTTTTGTGCATTGAGGGGGAGGTCCCTCAGCCCGGCCTGCCCCCTCTCACAGTCCAGCAGCCCTCAGGGGATGTCCTACTGACAGCTTAAGTCCTCTCTGGCCTCTCTCTGCGGGAGGCGACCAGGCTGATCAGGGGAAGGTGCCGTCCCCCATCACCCCACTGCTGCTGCCACTGCCAGCTGCCGTGGCTATGAATCCTGAGCTCTGGGCCTCGCAGCTGCTGTGGCTTTGTCTGGATGGATGTTCGGAAGACATCTGCCCTAATTAGCATATTCCCCTTTTATTATTATACTATACATGATATATTTTACAATAAAAAGTAATTTAAAAAAAAATAGAAAGAACACTAGGAAAAAGAGCTTTAGAAGCCCAGGTTCAAGTCTCAGCTACAGACTATTTACTTGGGCAAATGTTTGAGTCTGAGTTTCCTCATCTACTAGTATAAAGTTAGGATATGAAATAGGCAATCTTGAAGGAGTCCTCCAATTCAAGTTCTTGGTTGTTGTGAGATATTCAGTCTTTTTAACTTGGCTGTTATGATTTTTAAAAGACAAAAGAATAAGATTCCTCTTGGGAAAATAGATTCTCTTCTGATTCTCATAGATGAACGTAATGAATGTGAAGGCCATCAAGTGGTTCATAACATTTGGACCTGTCTCATTTACTCGTATCTTAAAATTTACACACTGGGCCATAAGTCATTCACATTGATTTCCTATATCTGATTCTTATTTTTCTGTAGTCTAAGAGGAATTTTAAATATATATGCTTATTCTGACCATGGGTTTATACTGATGATAGATGGAAGTAGTTTGAGAGTGATGTGTTGAATTTATAAATGTGGCTAAAGAGTATATTGGACAGTATATACTAGAGGTATTGTGGGAGGGGCTACCTGTGATTACTGAAAGGACTTAAAAATTTACAACGCCCACAAGGAGAGTGTAGCTATCATACTGAAGGGTTTTTTGCTTTACTGGCAAATTATTTCCTGGCACCATCTATAAGTCATGGATATTGTTTATGCTTGATATCTGGTTAACATGCTGTTAAGTTTTTGTGAAGTCATATTGGAGTTTAGCTGCAAAGTTATTTAGGGATGGGACACTATTACTTATAGTAAGAAAAACTGTGGAAACCCAAAAATTATGTTACATACCATTCTAAATACAAAGATTATAAAACATTAACTGTATTTTTCTGAAATAAAATACACGTGACAGAGCATGTCCTCCCTATATATGCCTAAATTCTTTTTATTTTCATTGGAATCTAATTTTCTATTTTTTTGAAAAAAATTGGCTTATAATGACGTTTTGTTTTTATGTGGTCTCCAGTGTTCTTCAGGTTAAATATTCGGAGCCATGAAGGCTTTAGCAGTCATCTACTATAACATTTTATTTTATTTTTTAAATTTTATTTTATTTTTTATTTTTTTATTATTGTTTGAAGTATTACAAATAGTAGTACATATGGCTCCTCTTTTTCCCCCCCTATTGACCTCCCCTCGGCCTCCCTAACATTTTAGATTTACATGTGCAGAAAAAGAGCTCCCTTTATTCCAGAGGGTCTAAGTCAGTGGAAAATGGAAGCATGGCTCCGTGTGTGGGCTCACAGGCAGTGGTAGCTTGTGTTTGTATTTTCTGGGCAGGTTGTTGATAGGAGTAGGGTACATCTTGTATGGGTGATTTCATGTGTGTATACGTGTATAACAGGATGCTTACTACAGTTTTTGGTTAGACTTCTCTACATTTGAGGGAGATTGCTTCCACAAGCCCGCAGTGAAGCAATTTCTGCTTACCGCTGAAGCTGTACTCCCAGACCTCTGGTTTCTGATCCCAGCATAGCCTGTTCTTTGCTTTGCTTTTGATCCCAATAGGGAATGAATGCCTTTTGATTCAGCTCATCCCTGTTTGGTCCTGTTTCTTCTAATTGTCCTGTTTGTGGTCACATCCCTTTGGTTTTCCATCCCATCATTATTGAAGGGTTCAGCCATCATCTCTCAATCACGTATGTATGACAGAGCTCAGCTGAGTGGCTGCAAGCTTTATTTCGGGACCGCTACACACCAGCAGTCTGATTTTGTTCCTAGGGTACATTTTTTGTCCTATTTGTTGTTGATGTGGTTTCTAGGTGACCCTAATGAAAATGTCCAGGAAGCTGTGTGTGATGTTGCTGACAGTTTCAAGTCTAACATATGCTTATTAGGATAAATGTTTGACTTCATCTGGTGACTGATGATTTTGTTGTGGTTTAGTATTTCACTAACTGGATTGTGTTAGGTACTATTCATAACAGATACACAATTTGGTCTCTGCCTTCTGGGAGCTGGTACCATCTAAGTCACAGAACTGGAAAGGGCACAGGGCCACCCTCAGAATGTCTGGAAAGCCAGTGAAGTTTTCCTTAGCATTCTCAGCTTTTCGAATCATTTCTTTTTTTTCTCCTTGCTGGCCCGTACCATAATCTCACACCATTCATGCTAAAAAAAAAATGATGTATCCAAAACAACAAAGAAATATTCCTACTGAAGTTATTTGAATGTTAACACTGAGTTAATGTCAATCAAATGAGAATAAGTTGTAATATTTGAATTTCAAATATCAATAACAAAGGAATAATTTTATACAATGGGGTCTTATCTTCATTACCTGCTAGTGGCCCATGTGGCTATGGACCATGATATGATATTTTTTAATAGAAAGATTCACATTATGTTAATTTGTGTATGACCTTATACATAACTACTGTTAGAACTATTTAGTTCTCCAAGAGTAGGGGAGGTTATCAGCTGATCCATCTGTGCATTAAGTAGTCATGCTTAGGTGAATGATTAGGTTAATATAAAAAGTTATCATAGCATCTGACTTGGGGTCAAGGTATTTTTCCAGCTTTATTTAGATGTAATAGATATATAACATTGAGTAGGAGCAGAGCATGATGAATTCATACACATATATATGGCAAAATGATTAAAGTATGCTATTGATTACTGGCATGTTTTGTGTATACTAGTATTTATGGCTTATATCTCAGGAAAAAAGATGTGGGATTTTAAACTTACCTGAATGTTTTTAGGTACCATATTGTATTAGCTACTATTAGTATTAGTTCAAAACTTAGTGACTTAAAACAACAACTGTTTTTTAAAATCCCGTAAGCCAGGAATTTGAGAGCAGCCTAGCTGAGGTTCTGGTGCAGCGTTTCTCCTGCATCTGTAGCATCCTGTCAGCCAGGGCTGTGGTTACCTGAAGGTTTGACTTGAGCTGGAGGATCCACTTCTGAGATCACATGGCTTTTGCCACATGGGCCTCTTTAGAGGGATCCTTGAGAATCTTTAAAACATGATAGCTGCCTCCCCTCAGAGCATGTGATCCAACAGAAAACAGCAAGGAGGACCCTCGATGACTTTAAAAAAAATATTTTATTGATTTTTTTTACAGAGAGGATGGGAGAGGGAGAGTTAGAAACATCGATGAGAGAGAAACACTGATCAGCTGCCTCCTGCACACTCCCCACTGGGTATGTGCCCGCAACCAAGGTACATGCCCTTGACCAGAATCAAACGTGGGACCCTTGAGTTTGCAGGCCGATGCTCTAGCCACTGAGCCAAACCCGTTCGGGCCCTCGATGACTTTTATGACCTAGTCATGTTCCGTCAATTCTAGCATACACTCAAAGAGGGGAATTAAGTTCCATCTCTTGAAGAGAGGAGCATGAAAGAGTTTGTGGACGTATTTTAAAACCACCACACATTAGAAGGACAGGAGGAGGATGCCGAGGCAATCATTCGGTATAATTGAGCCACTAAAGATACAACTTTATTTTGAAAGTTTCCTTTTTCTATTCCTCCTATTACTTGGAAAATATCTTTTCTAGACTTCCGGAGCTACTCATCTCTATCAGACTGCTATAGATACACTGAGTGGCCAGATTATTATGATCTCTGAATGCATAGTAATCTGGCCACTCAGTGTATATCCTATATAATAAAAGGCTAATATGCAAATTGTCCCCTCGATCAGGAGTTCGACCAGCAGGCAGGCCGGCCAACTGCCCATGTCCCCGCCCCCTGGCCAGGCTGGCTGGACCCCACCACGAATTCATGCTATATATAAAATCTGGCCACTCAGTGTATATTCTTTAAAATGTCTAAATTAATTATTAGGGTAAGTGAACCTACAAAACTTGAAGTTTATTTATTTATTAAAATATATTTTTATTGATTTTTTACAGAGAGGAAGGGAGAGGGGTAGAGAGTTAGAAACATTGATGAGAAACATTGATCAGCTGCCTCCTGCATGCCCCTTACTGGGGATCAAGCTCCCAACCTAGGTACATGCCCTTGACCGGAATCAAACCCCAGACCTTTCATTCCATGCCCGATGCTCTATCCTTTGAGCCAAACCAGTTAGGGCAGAAACTTTGTGTTTATTCTTTTCTGATTCTGGAGCATCATATGTTAATATGACCCTCCTGTTGCCACATAATTTTAGCAGAGGCTTCAAAGCTGGGAAAAATGGATTTTAAGTGTTCTTTTGTTTTGACATTTCCATCAGATTTGCTACAAGGAAAATTGGAAATGATCTTATGACCATCTTAGCCCATGTTACATGAGATGATATATTTGGAGTAAAGGGATCTGATGGAGGTGGGGGTTGCTTGGAAAAGGATTGTTGGAGGGAAGTCTTTTCCTCTAACTTGAGATAAGTGAGGTGCTTCTACCAGAGGATCCCTTCTGGTGAAGGGAAACTGACATCTTGCCCCTGATTGGTTGCTGGGTGTCCTGCAGAAATGAATAGACCACCAGAGTGGAGTAGATTAGTAAAAATTCTTAGGTGATGCTGATCCATTTACCCTGGCTTCAGTAGGCATTGGGCACATGTCTGATTTTTACCTTGAAAAGTCTACAATGATGTAGCTGCTAAAAATCAAGTGAGGAGAGAAGACTGCAGTTGGGGCAACTAACTCCACTAATGGGAGAGCAGGAGTGTATTTCATTGAGCCAAGAGGGCACATAAAAGGATGTTAAAATGGAGCCCCTTGGAGACAACATCTAGTGGGGCAAAGTGAGCTACAGGTGGAGGGGGTGTGGGATACCATTAGGAACAGAGACTGAGAGTAAGTACCAAAGTGGTACAAAGTGGTACAAGCTGGCTATAAGCAAGAGGAAAGAGGACAAGCATAATGTTGACTAACTGCCAACGAGTGTTGCATGCACCCTGAAATGTTCAAAACGCTGCCTCACTGATCAGACGTGAACAGATCTGAGCAGACATGACAATAAATGATGACAACTCCATAGGCAACATCATGAATGCTTTCTCAACACCATAACCACTAATAATTGGCTCTGGTTATTTTTTTATTTGTTGAGCAATCACTTAGAATTAATCTCTTCAGTATTACCATTAATTTCTGGTATTTGGAAGTGCACCTAGAACTACTGTTGTAGATAACAAAGAGACTGAAGTCAAATGATGTTCCAGAGGAAAGTAGAGTTAAAATTGATTATTGTAATATTAATAAACACATAACAGTTCAATATTTTCTAAGTCTCTTTACATTAAGTCATTTAATTGGATACACTTACTTTATCATATTGGCAAAATTTTCTCAAAATTTTCATATTTTATTTTATTTAAACATTTTCATGTTTTTTTCTGTTATTGTCATCCCATTTGAATATAACAAGTTAGGATTGCTTTTTTTGAAAATTCAGACTTTATTTTTCAGAAACACTATTTGTTATAAAAACACTGCAATACAAACTGAGACTAAAATCTATTACTGTTCAAGTTTTTAAAAAAGCATCATAAGTTCATTCCACAAGGGAAAGATAGGAAAAATTTTCCTGCTTAGTCCAATTTTGCACTAAATGCTCAGTAAAGTTTTGTATGAATATCTTTGAAGCATTTGAGACTTTTCACCCAGAGGAGGTATTTAATTTGAAGTTTGTGTTTCATTTATTTTAATTAAGCATACTCTACTATCAGTATTAAATGATATGGTTTTCGTTACCATCCATAGTTTACTGTATGTACTAGTTATTTAAAACAGACATAGTAAAACAAAACGACCTGGATAGACACTTCTCTGGGGGGGATGTATGGATAGCCAATGGACATAAGAAGACATGCTTGGCGTCATTGGTCATCTGGAAGGTGCATGTTATGGCCACGATGAGATATCACATCACACCTGTCAGAATGGCTGTCATCAGTAAATCAACAAACAAGTGTTGGTAAGGATGTGGAGAAAAGGGAATCCTAGTGCACTGTTGGTAGGAGTGTAGATTTGTGCAGCCACTATGGAAAGCAGCAAGGACTTACCTCAAAAAATTAAAAAGGGGACTTTCTTATGATCCAGAGTTTACACTTCTGTGAACATATCCAATGAAACCTGAAACACTAATTTGAAAGATATATGCATCACTAAGTTCATTGCAATGCTACTGACAATGGCCAAGATTTGGAAGCAGCCCAGGTGCCCATCAGTAGAGTCGATAAAACAGATATGGTACATTTAAACTATGGAATACTATTTGAATGTAAAAAAGGAAACCTTACCTTTTGTGACAGAATGGATGGACCCGTAGAGTATTATGCTAGGTGAAATAAGCCAGCCAGGGAAAGACAAATACCATATGATTTTGCTTATATGTGAAATCTAATGAACAAAATAAACCACCAAACAAAATAGAAACAGCGTTATAGGTACCGAGAACAAACTGAGAGCTCGCAAGAGGGGAGGGGGTTAGGAAGCTGGGTAAAAAAGGTAAAGGGGTTAAACAAACAAACAAAAAAGTAAAAACTAATAGACACAGAAAGCAGAATGGTGATTACCAGAGGGAAAGGGGGTGGGCGGAGCTAGACGTACATAAACTGGTAATAGATGGTGTTGGAGGGAGACTTGACTTGGGCTGGTGAACACACAATACAGTGTACAGATGGTGTATTATAGAATTGTACACCTGAAGTCTACATAATTTTATTAACCAATGTCACCCCAATAAATACAGTTAAAAAAGATTTATTTGGGGGAGGAATAGGTTTCCTCCAGAGTATAGACTACAGAGACCAAATGGAAACATCCCTGCTTCACTGCTCACAGTTTCTGTATTTGGCCCTGTTGGTTTACCACTTTATGGTTACTAGATTTATAGCCTTTAAAATTATGGACATTGGATTAAATGCTCATGTTGGAAAACACTTGAAGGTGACATTAAATGAGCATGTGATTTGAACGACTTACAATTTTTACACAGGTTTGGATCACAAAAGTAAGAATATTTCCCATAAAATGCCATAAATTTGCTAAAATTTAACACAAACTTCCTATGATGTAACAAGGATAAAGAAACCATGTTTACTATTAAAATTCAGGTATATCTTTTCTGAATTTTATTTTCAATAGTTTCTATGGGGAAATGTCTCACAGATATGAAAGAAGTATGTCATCAGTTAAATTCAAGAGGTTGTTTTTAAACAAGTGGCTAACATGATACATTAGTAATAATTGATCCAGCAAGTACAGTTATAAATGTGTAAAATTTTTATATTTCTGTGAAATAGGAAATAAACATATTTAGTGACTTTAAACAACACCTATTTATTATCTCATGGTTGTGTAGGTAAGAAGTGTAATTCAAGCATGTCAAACTCAAATGCTAACATGGGCCAAATACACAAGGTTTAAGTTTATGTGGGCTGCAAAAAAACAAAAGCTTCAATTTTCATAGAAACATAGCTTTATTTTGATAGAGACATGCTGAATAGAAAGGGCTGAAATAAATGAGCAATCATTAACATAAAATAATAGAACATTTTAATAAAAATTAATAGTTTTTCTTGAACATTAACTTCCCAGACACTGAATAACTGCATAAATTAATAAGTGTAAGGCAAATAAACCTATTTTTCTTATTCTTCAAAAGCAAAGTATTTCCTGTTGTTCACACCAAACAAGTCAGTCCAAGACTAATGAGGTGGCAACCAGCTGCTAAAATACTCGCTGCTAGTATTAGTGGAGAGAAATGGCGTGCCTGCACATAAGGTGCATAGGGAAATGAATGCAACATGATTATAGTAATCAGTCATTACTGAACATTGTAGTTTGTTATTAATAATTATGTATAACAGGATATTGTAAAAACTAAGTTATGAAATTTTTATTAAAAGGTTCCTTACATACTGTTATATTGGCTGGGCCGCAAAAATATTTGTTGTGAGCCACATGCAGCCTGTGGGCCTAGAGTTGACATGCTTGGTGTAACTGGATTCTCTGCTTAGGGTTTCACTGGGCTGCAGTCAAGGTGTGGTCCAGGGCTGTAGTTCTTATCTGGCACTAAGATTCTCTTCCAAGTTCACTGGTTGCAGGTAGAATTCATTTCCTTGTGGGTGTAGGACTGAGCTCCATTGTCTGCTAGCTGTCAGCCAGGAACTACTCAGCTCCAACAGCCTGGCCTGAGGTCTTGCTCCCAGATAATCTTTTGGCTATACCATGTTAGCATAGGCACAGGGATGATATCTCAACCTATTCACAGGTTCTGCTCACAGTAAAGGGAGGAAATTTTACAAGGGCATGGGTCATTGGAGGGTAGTGGGTTATCTTAGAATTTTGCCTATCACATACCTACGTATACACTAGTGACTAAAACTTTGCATTCTGTGGGACTATTTCTATCAGGGAAACCTGCCTTCTGAACAGTGTCCAGGAGCTCTGGCTTGTCTGGCTATTACTGTTAGTTGCCATTTGATTTTATTTACATATTTTTGGCCTTAATGTAATTTTGGGAAAGTAGGCAATGCTCCCTCTTTCTTACTTTTGGCTTATTGGTGCCAATATTCCAGGCTTAATCTTCTTTCCCTCATTCCCATACCAGAGATTTCTTCAAGTCCATGGCAAATGGACAGTTTCTAGTTCCATTGTATTTCAAATGAAGTGCCCATATTTTTTATTCATAAAAAGATTTTTGATTCAGAAATTTGTATAGAAATACATTCAATTGGTCCCCTTTGCTTTTTCTTGTAATGAAACAATATTTTCCCCTTGATCTTCTAGGGTTCTCATAAAAGCATATATCTGACATTTCCTGAAATAAGCTTGCTCAGCAACAATACATACTCATTTCTTTATGTTAATGTCCCAATACTTTAGTGGAAGGATAAAATTTTGTTGACTTGTAGGATTTGCTTCAATTTTTTCACACATTTTTCTGAGAATGTGTATATTGAGGATGGTGGGGATTACTATACACAACAGGTTTATAGTTACATTCCTTTTGGTCTATATTTAGTGGAAAGAATAAGACAAAGATGCCAAGTTACTTTGATGAGTTTAGACAAATGCACCTGACTATTTGCCATTAAGAGGGAGATAGAGGATCACACTTGAATTTTTCTCTTTATAGTACTTCTGGCAAGAGGCTTTTGGAAAAAAATTTATGTGTTCCTTCTCCAACTTGTTAACCACAACATCTGCTTGTCTTCATTGGGTTTTTGCCAACAGTCTACTGTCTTCTGTAGAAGACACCCACGATTTCTCTTACGACCAAATGATGATGAGAAACAAGCAGTTCTCAAATGATTTTAGTCATGGAACTAGTCATAGCCAAAGCATGTCCTGGTTACATCACTTAAATTCATTGAAAAGGGGCTTGGATTATTAATAGTACCTTTTTTATTATTCTTTTTTAGCAGAGTAAAGGTCAAGAGATTGAGACTGGAATCTAGCAAACACATGCCTTGCTTATTCACTACAGTACAGGATGTGTAGATTTACTTTTTGACCAAAAGAATTTAGTTGATTTTTACAAATTTAGAGAATGAAAGTTTAAAATTAAATATATGTCATATATGTTTAAATTACACATTTCAAAAACCATTATGTTGTTTTATCCAAGTTTTTAAAAAATGTTTTTTCTAATATGTAACTACAATAGCTCATAACTTTGATACATAATTATTGCTACTTCTAAAATGGTGATTTACAACTCTTAGGTAAAGCAAGGTAAAGTTCTGGAGAAGTTATTACATAGGAGGTTGGTGGTATCAGGATCTTCCAACAACAACTTGGAGTGTGCCAAGCTAGGCTTTGTCAAAGGACTCTTGGTGTTAGTGCCTCTCATTGGGTTACTACTCACTTTTGCTTTGTTCTGACTTGCCACACCCTGACAATCTATGACAGATCATTTAACTTTTCTTCCTCCTTTCTTCTTCTTCCTCTATTTCCCCCTTTTTCTTCTGTGTAACTGAAGCTGTTTAGATGGCCCTGTAGAAAAAATAAGCCAGTCTACTTTAAAAGCAGGAGGACATGGACAGAGAATCCAGGCTTATGCTGTGAAAATTCCTTTAGACTTCTAAGGTGAGGTGTTCAGATCTACATTTGCCTCTGTGTCCAGTCTTAGCATCTTCTTTGCTACGTCTGCCCCATTCTATGCTTCTATGATTTCTGCTCTGGCCACTTAGTCTTTCTCTGTCCTGGACTCAAAATGAGTGCATTCTGCTATCCCTTCTGTCTACTGACACCTCCCACTTTCTGGCTCATTCTCTCTTCTCTGGTTCTTTCATATGACCTTGGTTTGTCTTTAGCCCAGTTCAATCTGCCCTCTTGACCTCTGACCCAGTTAGAGCTTTATCTTATTACTAGAGGACTGATGCACAAAATTTGGGCAAGAGTAGGCCCTTTGAAGCCCTGGCTGCCTCCTGGCCCCGCCCCCCTGCCCACTGGTAGTTCCTGAAGGTCGTTCTGCCTACTAGTCTAATTAGCACATTAGCTCTTTATTATATAGGACTAGAGGCCTAGTGCATGAAATTCATGCACGGGGGGTGGGGAGGTTGTCCCTCAGCCCAGCCTGCACCCTCTCCAATCTGGGACCCCTCGAGGGATGTCTGACTGCCCATTTAGGCCCGATCCCTAAACGGGCAGTCGGACATCCCTCTCACAATCCAGGACTGCTGGCTCCCAACTGCTCGCCTGCCTGCCTTTCTGATTGCCCCTAACCACTTCTTCCTGTCAGCCTGATCACCCCATAACCACTCCCCTGCCAGCCTGATTGATGCCTAACTGTTCCCCTGCCAGCCTGTTTGCCCCTAACTGCCCTCCCCTGCAGGCCTGGTCACCCCTAACTGCCCTCCCCTGCAGGCCTGGTCCTCCCCAACTTCTCTCCCTACAGGCTTGGGCTCCTCGCAACTGCCCTTCCTTGCAGGCCCGGTCACCCCCAACTTCCCTCCTCTGCCGACCTGGTCACCCCTAACTGCCCTCCTGCAGGCTTGATCGCCCCCAACTGCCCTCCCTTGCAGGCCTGGTCCCTCCCAACTGCCCTCTCCTGCTGGCCATCTTGTGGTGGCCATCTTGTGTCCACATGGGGGCAGGATCTTTGACCACATGGGGTCAGCCATCTTGTGTGTTGGAGTGATGGTCAATCTGCATATTACTCTTTTATTAGATAGGATTGAGGCCTGGTGCACGGGTGGGGGCCAGCTGGTTTGCCCTGAAGGGTGTCCCAGATCAGGGTGGGGGTTCCCTTGGGGCGTGGGGTGGCCTGGGCGAGGGACCTGTGGTGGTTTGCAGGCCGGCCATGCCCCCCGGCAACCCAAGCGGAGGCCCTGGTATCTGGGATTTATTTACCTTCTACAATTGAAACTTTGTAGCCTTGAGCAGAGCCAAGCATCCTGCTTGTTTTGTGGTGGCAACCATTTTTGTTGGGATTTATTTATCTTCTATAATTGAAACTTTGTAGCCTTGAGTGGAGGCCTGGGCCCGCCAAGGTGTGGGGAAAGTTTGGCTTCCTCCATTGCCAGGGAAACCCAAGCCTTCCTCCTGCTCGCTCTGTGGCTGCAGCCATCTTGGTTGGGGTTAATTTGCATACTTGGTCCTGATTGGCTTGTGGGTGTGGCTTGTGGGCGTGGTGTGTGGGTGTAGCAGAGTGATGGTTAATTTGCATATTACTCTTTTATTAGATAGGATACTGTTGTAGAATTGAGGAAATCAGGGGAAACAAGATAAATGTGATATCCAACCTCAGGGAACCCACAGACTGGTAGGAATTGCTGATTTTCATTAATTATTTAGAGCATTAATCCTTCAATGCCTTAGTTTTAAATTATATAAAATTTTGAAACATTTTTTTTCTGTCTAGCTTTCATGTTGGTTATTCCTAAATATTCCAACACTCATTTAAACTAAGTCTGATTTCTAACCTGGCTACATCTCTTCTCTGGAGTGCTCACTAAATCCCTAACTTTGAGGTCAACAGTAGGAAATAAGGCTTTGAGCAGGTAGATTTGCTCCTAGGTTGTCTTTTGTCACGAAAGTGTCCTGACCTCTGAGCTTCAACTTTCAGTGGTTCTTTGTCCCATAAAAACCTCATCCCTATGAAAGTGACTCTGCATGATGACTGAAGAGAAAGCAAGAAGAAAGAAAGTTGTTGAAGAAAATGATGCTTTAGTATAGTGGGTTTTTCCCCTCCTTGTTTTTAACCTTTATACTTTTGCCTGTATTATTTTCTGGGAAACATTGTAGGAAGTATGCCGAGTCTCAGTTACATTTATGATAAACTCAAATATGGTGAGGTTCAAGGAATTGTCCAGGGACCCACACAAAGGGAGAGCAGACCCCAGAACTCTTGTGTTCTGGTCATCGGGCTTTTTTCTTGGTCTCTCTTTGTTCTATCTGCCAAGGGATGACCAGATCAGAAAACATCCTCAACCAATTAGTTGAGCTCCCAATTTGGTGATTGGCCTTGTTTTGAGAACATCTTGTGTATTATCACATTTGAGGCTCCAATTGGAGCTTCAGCACTATTGGGGGAGAGCTCTTTCCAAGGACCTGACCTTCTGGTGGAGCCAGGAGGAGCTGGGTTAAGCTTTTATTCAGCTGGAAGTTACACACTACATATTTAAAGAGTTTGGTCACTTTGTATGAGGCAGGGGAGGAGAAGCTGTGCCTTACAAGGCTTCTAAGTGTATTTCCAATCCTATAAGTTCAACTTGGTTGCTACAAGATTTACCCTCTTATAAACCTTTATCAGGCATCTTTGCACTTTCACTCTATTGTAGAAAAGTATCATTACAATATTTTCACTTTTATTAATTGGAAATCCAGGCTGTTTCAACCTGGTTATGTTTAGCTATCAAACAAAAACCTATTTATTACAGTGTTCAAAGATTCCAGATTGTCCAAATCTGGCAAGTATGAAAAAAAATTAGCCCAAAACAAAGTTTGTGTATTTAGATACTAATCTTCCTCTCATGTATCTTTTTTCTCTTCCTTGTTTTGTTTCTCTGTTAATTTACTGTCTATTGGTTCATGGCCTACGCAGTCCTCAGTCTCTGGATCAGTCACTGAGAGTAAATCAGTGACAGTAAAACTGATTTACAACTCCACACATTTTTCTAACTCTGTGATGGCAAATTCCTGGTACTTATGTCACTCCCTCTCCACTTATACCCATGACAGATATCATTAAGAATGACAATACTCCTGCCTACTCGGCACAGTACTCAAAACACTATCAATCTTATATCATAAGCTTTAACCTGTTTGCTGTGCTTGCTCCTTCAGTATTCTCAAATACTGTTTAATTAGAAGTGAAGGAAATGAGAAATGAAAAATGGACTATAGTCAATAAAACCTTGTTAGCTTAGGATATCACAGCCACTGATTAATGAAAAGGTTTAAAATAATGTTTTAGAAATAATTTTTGTATTGGGTGTTTGTATTAGACAATGTCTAACAGTAAGCCTTTCTGACTTTGTTTGAATATTTTCAGATATAATATTTACTTTTTAAATGAAATTGCTTATTCCACATTTGAAAACTCTGAGGTTTAGAATTTCTTTATAATGCACTGAAATTGCTTTCTTATACCTCTACCTATTTTCCTTTTATTTCTTCAGTGGGAAAAAATTAAATATTTTTAAAATTGACAATTTATTGAAGATAAAATACATAGATATTAAGTGTTCAGTCTGATGAGTTTTGAAAATTGAGTACACCCATGCCCAGCCAGTGTGGCTCAGTTGGTTGAGCATTATTTCATGTACCAAGATCTCACCGGTTAATTAGTAATCAGGGCACATGCCTGGGTTGCAGGCTAGAACCCCAGTAGGGGGCATGCAGGAGGCAGCCAGTTGATGTTTCTCTCTCATTGATGTTTCTATCTCTCCCTCTCCCTTCTTCTCTCTCTCTCTCTAAAAAAAAAAAAAAAAGCAATAAAATCATTTTTTTATAAAAAGAGAAAACTGAGTACACCCATATAACTATCCCCTAATACAAGATACAGCATATTTCTATCACTCCAGAAAGCTCCCTCAGTGTCCATTTCTACTCAACTCCATGGCCCTCACACTCCACAGAGAAGCACTCTCTCTTTTCTATCATCACAGGTTACCATGGTAGTCAGGTTTCCAGTGCAAAAACCATATTTTAGATTGAAATGAAAAAATTTAGAGATGTAATTTTAATAAAAAATATAATTGAACTTTCTTGACTTTTGATGAAATAAACTGTTGGCAATATAAATTACAACTTCAAATTTTAATTCTGATTTTTCTCAAGAATTTGACTTGAATTTTGAAAGAAAAAAACCTTAATTGATTGTATCAATTTAATTTTAAAAATTGACCATACATAAATAAATCATCTCCTTGAAGTGAATTATCTTTATTAGTGCAAGATTTAAAGTAAATTTTCAGAAAATAGTTAATCATAATTTTAAAAGATTCTAATAAGTGAAATATACATTACAGAGTTTATAATATTATAACTTCTGAGTAAAGAAAATCATAAAAACTATGTCACTGATTTTTTAGAAAATTAGCAACCGTATGGACATCTTTAAAAGTAAGTCATATCTGCCCTAGCCAGTTTGGCTCAGTGGATAGAGTATTGGCCTGGGGACCAAAAGGTCCAGGGTTAGATTCTAGTCAAGGGCACAAGCCCATGTATCTCGGTTGCAGGCTCCTCTCCGGCCCAGGCCCTGGTCAGGGCTTGTGCAGGAGGAACCAATCGATGTGTTTCTCTCATGTTGATATTTCTGTCTTTCCCTCTCTCTTCCACTCTCTCTAAAAATCAATGGAAAAAAAAAATATCCTCAGGTGAAGATTAAAATAAAAAAGTAAGTCATATGTAATTCTATTTTTAAGAAGTTCCTCATTTTTACTACAATGAATTTCCAGAACTGCTTCT
Organism: Corynorhinus townsendii; assembly: GCA_026230045.1. Taxonomy (NCBI): domain Eukaryota; kingdom Metazoa; phylum Chordata; class Mammalia; order Chiroptera; family Vespertilionidae; genus Corynorhinus; species Corynorhinus townsendii. The sequence goes on along the minus strand of JAPDVU010000004.1, from coordinate 65,460,327 downwards.
CTAACAAAAATTTCCCCATAATATTAGTATTAAAATTGGAATTATTATTTCTAGCTCTAAACTTTGCCAATAAATTAACTTTAAAAATGCATAGCATGATAAATACACATTGAAACAGAAAAGTGATTACATACTTTCATATATTTAAAATTTGTAAACTATGCACCATTTTTATTGGCTAGTCATTAATATATGTACATGTGCAAAGGGATATCAGTTACAGAACTATAAGAATTCTGAGGTTATGTGGGGGAGAAAGTCTCTTCCAGCCACATTTCCTCTGAAATTAATTTCTAGTGATAATAGCCATTAACCTATTTAATAGCCCCAAATTTGATGTGCATTTTTGGAAATTAAAATAAATAGGGTATGGTTGGGTGAGGATTTGGATATTTGAACATTGCAAATCTTTATTAAAGATTTGGAGCAAAGGCCTTAAAATGAAGCCATCCTTTTCTATGCTCTTCCCCCTCTCCCAAACAATAGAAGCATTCTAAATAATTGCATTGTTTGTAAAGCTGCTTTAAGTTTTTGTTTACAATAATGAACACTTTGCTATCAGCTATTAGAATAATGGATATTTCTCTACAAAGTCTTGAAAATGTTTACTCTGCAATTGACATTTTATTTTTAAATATAATTTCAGTTTCTGTGAGATCTTTTGCTTTTCTGGGTAGTTGGACATTGATTAGAATTGTGGCATTTTATGTATCAGCCAATGAAATTTCTGTTAATGGTCACAAAATAGATTTGTCTATGAATGGCCTCTGGAACAGGTTTGTCTTTCCTGGAGATAACTGGAATTTTCAGCAAGTAGATAATCAGGAAAAGGTCTTGTAGCATTTAGGATTTTAATGAATTAACAGTGCCCCAGTGGCAGATCAGCTGGGCTTCATCCTCACTCCCTTGTGCTTTGCCCTGTGAAGCAGGGAAAGCCTTGGAGAGCATTTTTCCATTCACTTACCAACTGGTGTTTGTATTCGTTCTTGGGGAAATATTAGCTTACATTTTTATCCCTCTTATTGTTTCTAATTTTTAGTTTTGAGTTTGTGAGAGATTTTTAAAAAGTAAATGATAAAATTTCACCTCAACTTTTGAAATGGAGATTCATAACTCAAACTTTAGATGAGAAGAAAAATACTAAAAATGTGATGTGGATGAAGATCTGTCTTACAGTTAAATCTTTCCTTGGCATTTCCTGTCTGTCTCCACATAGTTGTCAGGCATTTGACCTATTTTTCATAAATGAACATTACTAATGAACATATACCTCAGCATTAAATTATCTAATATAAGCACATTGTTGATGCCATGTTCTTTGCTAATACATTATTTGCTGTTGTTTATTACAATTGTTGAATTACTATTGAGATAATAGGTAACATACATACCTTGATCTATAATGCATTTTAAAGAAAAATAGAAAATATTTTAAAATTCTGCTTTCTTCATGTAGTTTCTTAATCATGTATTTTGCCTATTCCACAAAGGAAATAATTTTAAAAATACATGTAAGATTTTCAGTTCCTATTTTTTATTTTTTCTCTTATTAGAGCTGACCCTGAGCCACACTGTGGAATGGATTTATTTTTCCTCCTACTTTCCTTTCCCGTATATCATGCTATTTATCCCTGGTGCCAAGGTCTCTCCTTGGAGTTGTTTTTCAAATAGTGGTGATGGATTTACATTGATCCATCCACACTCTTTGGACCAGTCTCCCACACTCACTGGACTCCAGGCCAATTAGTGGTTTGCCTCAGAGCCGAGTAAAATGAACTGTTCCACCTGGAGACTTTACTCAGTGGGTCCCAGGTAAAACAAAAGTAGTGTTTTCTCTCAATCATCCTTCCTAACCCTTCTAACAAACCATCAATAGGCCTGAGCCACACTGACCATTGCTGTAAATATTTATTTTGATGCTCAAATTGTCTCCAGGTTAGTCAATGGATTCTGTAGACATTAGGCTTGCTTCTGGATCCTTTTAAAAAAATCTCCTTTGAGCCAGGAATGGTCAGTGGGGGGAAAGATAGGTTTTTCAATAAGTGGTGTTGGGAAAAATTGCACTCCTATCTCATGCCACTCACAAAAATTAATTTGAAGTGGATTAAAGGCATATATAATACCTGAAGCTATAAAACTCCTACAACAAAACTATAAAGAAAATGTGAGATCTATCTATCTATCTATCTAATGGAATATTGTGTAGCCATAAAAAAGAAGGAAATACTGCTATTTGTGGCACATGGATGGACCTTGAGTGCATTATACTAAGTGAAATAAGTTAGATAGAGGAAGACAAAGGCTGTATGATCTATGTGGAATCTAAAAAAAGTACAACTCATGGTGGTTGCCAGGGGCTGAGGGTAGGGGAAATGGGGAGATGTTCAGGTATAAGATGTATGATTTCTGGGGATCTAAAGTACATCATGGTGACTATAGTTAACAATACTGTATTATATAGACTTGAAAGTTGCTAAGAAAATAGATCTCAAACATTCTTCCACAGAGAGTAATCTGACTGCCACTATTCTAAGTAAATAGATTTACTTATTTAATCAGTCCCTGCTTGGACTTCCAGTGCTGCCTCTCCTCTGCACAGAGGCCCTCCTCACCCTGCTCTGGGGTCTAACACAGCACACTTGACCACACCCCCAATATGGGCACTTCCCCTATTCTATTGGACCCTGGTGCCCGACACTGGCAGCTCCCCGACTCAGGCACCTTCCTCACCTGCTCAGGCTTTGGCTCGAGACATACAGCTCCCTTGCTTGGTGCCACCTGATGATTTTGGGTCTGAATTTTCTGGGAAAGAAAAGGAACAAAAAGAGAAAGAGTCACCTTTGCATTTAAAAAACTGAAGTTAATTTAAAAAAAACCATACTATTTGACATTCTGTGGCACCCTTTGGGATATCTTATTTATCTTGATCTCTCCCACTATTATTGAGCAATCTATATATATAAAAGCCTAAGAGACCCTTATGACCAGTCCACCAAATGACCAGTCGACTGGTCACTATGATGATGCACTGACCACCAGGGGGCAGACACTTAATGCAGGAGCTGCCCCTTGGTGGTCAGTGCGCTCCCACAGCCAACCTCCTGCAGCTAGCCAACCTCCCACGGTCCGTCCCCTGGCTGGTCGGCCTCAATCAGCCCTGATCTCCAGCCAAGCTGAGGGACCCCACCCGTGCACGAATTCATGCACCGGGCCTCTAGTTTAGACATATTTTCTTCATTTCTCTTTTGAAACACTTTTCTTGCTTGGTTTCTAAGGCAACAGCAAGCCCCAATAAGTTTTCTTTCTTAATGACCACCTTTTCCTAATCTTCTGCATTTATTTCTTTTCTTGTGCTCCATCCATTGAATAATGATATTCTCTAGATCCTGTCTCCAGTCCTTTTATCCATGGGAGAGCTACTTACTTGGATTCGCCAATGACCTACATACTTTTCACTTGAAAATCTAATTGCTGGGCTAGACTTCTATATCCCATAGCTTGGAGTCCAGATCGGGCTCCCACATTAGCAGCATAGACCCACAATAGCATGTGTGGCCCCTGAACACTCAGGGCCATTGGCAAATGAGCTGCAGGTTTATTTGAGTTATAATGAGATAGCCCATGTTCTCGTGAGCACAGGAGTGGACCTCATGTTCAGCCATAAGTTCAGAGCACCACCAAGTTTCGGCAATGACTTAGTTACATGGACTAAACTGGTGATTTGTGGTCCATGGGATGAGATGGCTATTATCATAGGTTACCTAGCATTTTTCAGAATTGAGAAGATGGGTAGTAAGCAAAGTTGTGTGAAAAGAATGTAGACCCAGATTAGGAGAGCCAAAAACAAATCCAGGGGTCCAGAAGAAAGGGCAGGGAGGATGCCCTGAGAATGCTAAAGAGGACAGTGCTGGCATTCTGGGAGTTGAGGCGCCAGGACTGGGCAAGTATGAGTGCCCCGGGTTAAAAAAATAAAAAATAAAAAAAGTGATTATTTTATCCAGTCTGGCAGTTTGAGGTCAGAATTTATTTTGTCATGATGACCCTGGCTCTGTTTCTCTTTATTAATTGGTGAAATTCTCTTTGTTTTTCTGGAAAGGGAAAAAACAATTTTTCCCAATTTTAGAAATATACAAATATATCCTTTGTGCAAGCAAAGCCTAAAACTGAGATGAAAGTAAGGAATTTAAGCAATATAACAAATTGATATATTAATCTCAACACAAGTAAGAACAGAGAATTTCTGTATCTTACATGGTCCCTGTCACTGTTTTTGATTAATCAATTTTAGATTGTCCCATTTTTCCCTCAAAGGAATAGCGTGTGGTCCATTTTTTTAATTTGTCTGATTGTTTGAATAAAAGATGCTTTTAGAACTACTTAGCATATGCAGAAATGCAATTCTTCTTTTCAGGATTGGTAATGTAATTGTAACTTTACAGTAGCACATTAATGGGAATAAATAACATATTTTACGAGAAGTTGAATCGACCAAAGAAGGAATTTTCAAAAAATTCTGGCCCTGTCCTCATTTATCTCATTTTGGACATAATCTCAATGATAGAGGAGTAAAGAGAGGGTGAGAGGCCAGATGTGGAGGAAATAAAAAATGAAAAACAAAGGAGGCTGAGCTCATCTCCAGCCTGGGAGGCATCTTAGCGCTGATCAGATTTATCAGAGTTCCCAAGTGTGGTGGTGACAAATCCTTTTTCCTGGCTTCTTGCCTTACACAGGATTAATAAATAATGAGCTCAATATTTTAGGAAAGAATTATTTCATTATCATGTCTTTATAAAACATTTACTTTGGTTACTAGCCATTATTGATTTATATTTAAAACACTGCATATTATGATAAATACCTATATAAATCTCAGCTTGAAAACAGCATGACACAGCATACATATGCATAATGCATGTCTAATTGGACACAAAGATACTGTTTTCACATGGATGATAATCACTTTCTACTATTACCTGGCAATTATATTCTTTGTTTTGATTTCATAGATTTGAAAAAGATACCTTGAAAAATATAAATTTCAGAGTACTTTTGGGAAGTTAAATATTCTGATTTCTCCTATCTCATAGCAGAAAGCATCACTCACAGGATGGGCGGGAGGGTGGGCATCAGTAGATGGAAGCTAAAAGCAGCTCTAGATACACACAGCAAGCTTGTCCTGGCAGGCAGATCCCAGAGGAATCCTGGCTAGATCGTCCTCTTTTCAAATCAGTCTTTCTCAGAGAACAACTGCCACCATTGAGAGATTAGTTATCTCTGCTGATTTATTGTCTGGAATAAAAGAATCACAATTCTCTTCCTCATGAGCAGAAATATTTTATATATTTCTTTGATATTGAAGGGGGAGAAGTAGCCAAAAACATAGATGAATGCAATTGTGTAATATCTAGCAACTACCACTGTGCATCATAAACATTAAGTTCATGATAACTTTCATCCAAAAGTGGGATTAATTTGATCCAAACCAGATGAATGAGGAAAGCAGCTACTGTGTAAATAGTTCGCTTGTTACTTGTCCAGATAGAAAACAAACTAGCTATAAATCATTTTTGGACTATTTAAAGGCTCTCATAGTTTTGTCAGGATAACATTAATTTTTGGAATTTTCAGAGTGTAATATTTTCCAGAGATAAACTCTGAAGGGTTAGATGAACAAATAGACACATAAAATATTTTAAGCGATACAGCAGTGAATTTCTCCCCTACGCTTTTTCAGTTTTAGGCTGGGACTGCCTTTTTTCTAGGTAATGCTATTAAGGTGTTATTTTAAAGAGGTACACAGAAGCTATTTTGTTTGTAGACCCAGTGTTCCATGACACATCCACAGTGGAAGAAGGAAAGTCTTTGTGGTATTTGCTTCAGACCACTATTTCTTGGCTGCATGTCCATTATCTACTTTAGCAAAGGGCAAGCAGTGAAGTTTTCAATGGAGAAGGTCATTAGGTAACTGTCTGTCAGAGTTATGTAAATGGTCAGAGTTCCATATAGGTCCTTAGCCAGATGTCCAGCCCCTCACCCTCCCATTCCTTTATATTTAGGGCGGTTAAGACCAGTGAAGAAGAGAGGAGAAAAGAAGGAGCAGTGCATCTCTGTAGATAAAGTTTGAATCGCTTCCCCTCCAAAACCAAAATTCTTTTGGCAGTACTTATTCCAGCATATAATTTTCCTTCTTTCCTCCATTTTCTCTGTGCTAACCTCCTCTTTTAGGGTTAGTGTCTGTGCTGAATTTTTAACTCCCTCTATTTTCTCTTCCTGTCTTCCCTTGGATTCTGAAGCCTGAGATTTTTTTTTTATTATTTATTAAATGATAGATTGAATCAGTTCTGTTTCTTATCCCGAGACTTCACATCCACATGCCTTAGGCATAAAGGAAACTAAGATAATGCAGCACCGTTTTATTGAACATCAGAATGAGATATTATCTCTAGACTAGGTTCTGTTTTATTCATATTTACACGTCTCCCTCTGATGTATGGAGCAGTTAGCACACTGCTTGGCACACATTAAAAGGCACTCAGTAAATAATTGCTGGACAATGGAGTTCAGATATACTTGGGTTCTAGCTCTGGCCTTAGTAGCTGAGCCACATGGAACTTTTGTTTCCTCTGCTATAAAACAAGAATAATGCAGATCTCATATAGTTATTATTGTAACTAAATGACATAACTTATTTTAAAAGTGCCTTGCCGAGATCTGAGAGCATAGTAGGTTCTCATTCCCTTGTCTGTAGGCTAGTCACTTCATTTTTCCAAACTATACTCCTTATTTGTCATAAGAGAATAAGAATATTTCTTGGAACTTCCTGACAGGGTTGTACTGAGGATTAAATAAGTTATAAAGGTATTGAAATCCTTATCAAACAGATATTTAAAAAAAAAAACCATGAATGGAGCTTAAAAAATTAAAAAACAATTCTATTGTTGAGGGATTATTTTCAAGGACAGAGTATTTATACTCTTAAAAGATGTTCATGCATTTGTGACCTCTTGGTGTCTATATGTATATCATGGTGGCTAATAGCAGGGTTGTGAGGCAATTCTGTTTGCGTTTGAAATCTCTAACACTTTCCAGATATATAATTTTGAGCAACTTTCTAATGCAGTGGTTCTCAACCTTTCTAATGCCGCAACCCTTTAATACAGTTCCTCAGGTTGTGGTGACCCCCAACCATAAAATTATTTTCGTTGCTACTTCATAACTGTAATTTTGCTATTGTTAATGAATCGTAATGTAATTATCTGTGTTTTCCGATGGTCTTAGGCTCTACAGGTTGAGAACTGCTAGCAGGGTCGCCTAAGACCATGGGAAAAGACATTCATAACTGTAGCAAAATTACAGTTATGAAGTAGCAAGGAAAATAATTTTATGGTTGGGGGTCACCACAACCTGAGGAACTGTATTAAAGGGTCGCAGCATTAGAAAGGTTGAGAACCACTGTTCTAATGCCTTGGTTTCCTCATTGGTGAGATGGCAGCAGTAAGAGAGCTGACCTCATGGGTTGTGGTGATTAAGTGAGACAATGTATAGAACATGCTTTAAGCAGAACTTGAGGAGTGCTAAGTTTTCAGTATACATCAGCTATTGCTTTAAAAGAATCATCTTTTGTGTGTGTGTGTTTTCATTTAAATTAAGAATATGTCTTGATAACTTTAAATTGTTGTTCAACTCCTTTTCATTCTCCTCTATGGAAGAAATATCATACCATGTTTTGACCCAAACGGAAAGGACATAAGATTAAAAAAGAAATGGAGGCAATTGGAGATCCTTCACTTCACTGAATTCATATTTTATATAAAAGCTAAGGGTTTTTTTTTTTTTTTTGCTTTTAAAATTTATTGTCTGTCATTTTTAACTATTGATAATCATAATAAAATTGAAGATCATTTTGCTGGGAAAAAGAAAAATGTTTTGGATAATGTCTTCTTAGCTGAAATGAACAGAAGTTAGAAATATACATCAAATTGTATAAGCTCGAAAGGGACTTTTGTGGACAAATACTAGGCATTTTACAGAACCTAAGATCATCTAGGTCATGGGAGCATGCTCAATCCTTTGTTTCAACTTTTCTCTGTGCTAGCTTTACCTACCTCTCCGCAGACATGTTTCCACTGTCTTGTCTTGAATTTGGTTCTCCCTGCCTGCCCATGTTGTGGCATCATGAGGGAAAATATGGTTGCTAAGGGACCAGCACTGAAAGGTGATGTGAGTTTTAGAAAAAGGAGGCTTAGAAAAATGTGTTGAGCAACACTCGGAGGTTTTTACTGGAGATTTTCACATAAAATAAATATGTAACGTCAAAACAGAAAATCTTTCAGTGTTATAACTTAAAATATTGTTTTTAGATACCCATAATCAGCTACATATATTATTCCAAAATGGCAAGTGCTCATTTGTTTACTGACTGAACATGTATGAGCTTCAATGTGTGTTTGATGTATTTTGAATGGAAAGCTTAATGCTGTTTAATATTCATTTTAATATTCAATTTAAAAGCCAAATAAAATATAAAAATTACTTGAATTTTAACAGTGAGCCAGAAAATGATGCATTGCAAAATTCCTACAAATTTTTAAAACCTTTGTATTTCAAGTTGATCATTTGGTTTTTCAAGTAGAATTTATACTCATGGAGTAGCTACAATACCCCACTCATGTAAATTACTGGTTGGCTACATCTTTAGTCTGTCTCCAAATTGTTTCTGGAGGCATCTTGATCACTTCTAGGTTGATGGAAGTTGGCAGACAAGGCATCAGGGAGCTATTGTGGAGTTGCCTGTTGATTTAGGGCCAGAGCCCCTGCTCCTGTCCTGAATTAGGTTCATTGACAACATTCCCCTCACCACATCTCTTTTCCCCAAACTTTGTTTTAAGATTTTTAAGGTTCCATTGGATCCAAAGAGCTTAGATTTGGGAAGTGATTAGAGAAGTCAAGATCTGGGAAGATGAGTGAGAAGAAGAGGAAGAGCACAAGACCAAGGAAAAGATCTTTCAAATTTGTGAATTTAGATAAGTTTTCATTAGCTTGGTAACATCTCAGCACTTTAGCTCATAACCCAGAAATATGTGTATATATATATTTTGTGAAGATATGTGCATGCACTGTATAAAATAAAACACATGACATTTATCTTTAGTTTTTAGTAGCACTTGCAGTTTGTAACAAAATAATATATGGTTTCTTTGGCTAAACTCACTAATATGAATTTAGCAATGATTATAGAACATGCAGTTATTTGGCAAGCCTGGCATTAAACAAATTAGCAGATAAGAACTTTAAAATTAAAATGACTCTCCACTGGGCAGCCCAGAGTGGAAATAGAATTGTGTGCTCCATCATTCTGAGCCATCATCAGGGTCCATGCATAACCAACTATGATCATGAGAGTGGAAAGACATGAGTGCACTTGGCCACAGGAGCAGATGTCGGTGACATTATTACCAAACTGGCAAGAGTCCCTGAGTGTAACCAGCAGGCTTTGGGTATGGACGACAGGTATCCATGGAAACTCAAAGTGTTAAGAACTGCCACACACCTTCTCCAAATGTTAATTGCAACAGAAACCACATGTTTAATGAGTTATCCTAAAAAAAATAAATTTAGCAGGCAGAGCCTCTACAGTGGTTTATTTTGCACATTGATTTAATTGATGGTTGATGTCAGCTGGTACAAATAATTGATGATGATGGCAAAATCAGCCACCATATCCTAAGTTGTGGAAAACCTTTCACCAAGCATTAAAAGAGATGATCATTTAGAAGTTTTCAGGCTGCTTGGAGGAATCATGCATTGGATAATTTGATCTGATACAGCTCTTTATGATAGAGCTTATTTTCAAAGAATAAGAGACTTCATAGTTTACTCCAACCTGCTGTTATCTCTGATACCACACACATGACCTTTCAGAATTTTATAGGTTTGATTTCTTTAATCAAGTATCTGATTCTTTGTGGAAAAAAAACTGAGTCCAGGAAGTTTTCCTTCTTTACATTTATAAAATGAGTCTATAAAATGAGATAATCTATAATTTTAAAAGGTATATCTTCTAAATAAAGCATCAAAAGTGCTGTGAATAGTAACAACCTATCTGAAGAAATTCATGGAAGGAGGCAATATCTTGATTTTGAAAGTCAGTCATTTTATATGCTTGGGATCCAACTGGGAAGAACTGAGAATACAGAAGAATTTGCTACAGGGAATCATGGAGTTGGAAGTAAAACAACAACAAGGAAAAAAATGGGGGCTCTTAAAATTAAAAAAACAAACCAAAAAAAAACTATGCCTTAATCTTTCCCCACATGTATTTACTTTAAAAAAATTACTGATAAGATTTGCTACTGTTAAAAGAGTAAGCCAAGCTATGGGTCTTACTTTTCATTCTCGTTTTAGGCTTTCTGGGACATTGGATTTGTACCTGAAATTCATTTACATTTACTAAAACCAGCATAGGGGTTTTCTTAGAAGCTTTCTGTGATAAAAAGAAGTTATAATTTTAGCTATTTTAACACTTATTACATTTTTTCCACAACCTCTAAGTTGCTCGAGGCATGTGTATGTATCTGGCACATAGTAAGTACTTTAAAAAGAGTTTATCAAACAAATGACTTCTTTTCAGAGAGAATTATCAGTATTTGAATAGAAAACAATTTTAAAAAGGACTGAAGCCAGAGGGTATGGCCTTGTTCTGATGCCTGCTGCCCAAGAGAACAATCGGGTTGCTAGATCTACTTATAGTAAAGAAGACAAATTTGGCCCAAATTAGCTCTGTTTTAAAGAAATACTTCTTGTTTTAGCACCGTTCCCTGTTCTGCTGTTTATGTTCCCATTGTCTCTCTTCTTTATGATTTTTTTCTCTTTCCCCTGGTGCTTCACTTTCTCTTTCTTCTTTCTCCTCTTTCTTCCTGTTTTTCCCTCCCCTTTACTTAATCTCATCCTTTTTAAAAAATAGTCATAAAATGAAGTATTTTAATATTAAACCTTAATTTCTTCTAACATTGTACTAGTTTTACATTTTTGCAAATAAAATTCATTTATGATACATCCTAAATTATTTCCTCTTTGAATCATTTAAACTTTTTCAAAGATACACACATCTTGTTAGAATAGAAGTAACTAATCAGTATATATTTTATGTGGAATCTTCTTTGATTTCACACATTTAAAATGACTATTTAGAAAGAGTCCCATTTGATTTGAGCAGAATGGAGAGTCCAACTCCAGGGGAGAATGTCAGCAGGGTAATGCTGACCCCACGTATTATTCTCTGAAAAACATTTTAGATCCCCTAAATGGAATTTTCCACATGGCAGATGAGAATCCAGCACCTGAGACTCCAATCATAGCAGAGTATATGGAGGGACATAGTATTGCTCTTTCCTTACATCAGCCACTGAGGTTAGATGAGAAATATCATTTACTCTCATGGCAGAAATTTACTTTCATTAGCAGGCCATTTTCAAACCCTTCCATTGGCTTCCATAGCACCTCATTCTCTTCACTTTTTTCTCTTACTACTCTTAATGGTTTATAAATAGATTCATTATTTAGCATATATTAATTTTTATTTCATACAGATCGGCGATCCTTCATTGAGACAATTCTCCCCGATGTGACATTTGATGAACTTTGTGTATACTAAATTTACTCAGGATACAGAGACAATGGGATAAAGTAAATGAAGCTAGTGCTAGGTTGGGGCAGTCCTGAAGTGGTTCAAGTTGGGACAGGACTGATGAAAACTGTTTAAATATTTCAATGAAAGAAAAATTGAAGTTTTATTTGAAATATGCAAGATGTTGCTCAATATACTGCTTATTTCTTCTGTAAAAGGTAAGGAAGCTGAAGGGAAAATATTTAGGCCAAAAACATTGTATTTTTATTTGCTGACGCAATCCTAAGAAAGTAAAATGCAAACGACCACAAAGGATTATAATCTGAATACCAGGCACAGAATTTATCTGTCTGGATTAGATAAACATGAGCCAAAGAGCAATGTTTCTACGTGTTTTTGTCTGGGAGCAATTAAATTGGAGTACTGTGTGATTCCTTAAATATGATTATTTTCTAGGTCTTCAGTTATGCCTGCACAGGGTTAGGTTGCTGTTCCCCTTTTGGTGATTTAATCAAAGGCTCTAAAATCTTTCTGGTTCTCTTTCTTGCTCCATAATAAAAATTGTTGTTCTTATACAATATAACAGCTTTAAAGAATAGATATGAGATAAAGAAAATGGAGACAGCATGCAGAATGGACATATTAGATGGCTCCACCATTAACTATTTGAATACCTGTGATTTGGAGTAGAGGTTTTTAATCCAGGTAGCATTTATTATTTGGTTATTATATGGTAGGCATTACGTTTAGTGCCTCCACACAAATTGCTCTATTTAAGCTCAAATAAACATTATAATGCAGACACTATTTATTTTACTATCACATTTCCCCTGGTTTTTCAGATAGACAAATCCAGGCACAAGGTGATTCAGTAATTTTCCTGAGGGCATGCAGACACTAAGTGGGGCCAGGATTTGAACTTGGGTATTCTGACCACATGGTATCGACTTAAACACTCTGGCTCAGTATTTCCTTTGCCTTGTATGCCTCTGGCCAAGACAAGAAACACTGACCATGGAAGTCACAGCAAGGCAGATACAGGCTGAATATAAAGAACTTTCTAATGATGAGGTCTGTGCTAAGTAGAATGGAGTGCTTTAGAAATGATTGACATCCACTTGGTTGATGTTCAGTTTAAGATGGAATGAAGATTCATTGCAAACATAGAGGTGGATGTTTTTACGTTAGGCCAAAATTAAATTGTGTTTAAAGCTCTTTTCCTTCCTGTCCTGGAGGAAAAAAATTATGTGGTTATGTCTATTTGTTTGTTACCTTGCCATCAGAAGTAGCTGTCTTTTAAGCATTTTGCACAAAGTGCCCCCTTGACTGGATCTAGCTTTCACAAAGATCTACATTAGGTTCACAAATGGAGTCTGAACATGGAAGAGGAAAGATAATAAACTTCAAAGCATGGAAAGAAGATGGAGAAAGAGAAGGCCAAAAGCAAAAAAATAAATGAGAACAGATAAGCCTCTCTTCTTGTTAAATTAATAGTTTAGAAATCTTCTAAATTTCTTAATTAAAATGGGTATCTGTGTACAGATGTTTCTTAGTTTATAAACGTAATAGCTTTTAAGAAGTTGTTTGTTATTTCCACTTGTTTTGAAGTTCAAAGTGACTAAGTCAGATTGAAGTCCAGAATATACTTTTATACAATAGGCTAATAAGTGAGTTCTTCAAAGATTTGCAATTTTGCTTAGTGTGGCGCAATGGTGTCTATCTGGTTAGAGATCTCTTTTCAAAGTCAGTCAGTATTCTATATGTTGTTGCTAAGACTAATCTACAGATACTACTTGAACCCATATATCAGATACCAGTTATACTTTTGTAATGAAAATTTTGTTGGTGGTATTTTACATGACCAGCCTTTTAATTCTCAAACTCCTATATTTCTCCTGAATTAATAGTACTTTTTAATTTTTTTATTTTGTGAATTATCATCACTTGCTAATTCAGTTGCCTACAAACAGATTTTTTTCCCAAGTCAAATGATTGACTCTTTATCCTTTAGAAATATTCTTACATTTGAAACACTCACTCTATATGAATTATATAATATTTTTATGTTATCACTTTCATTTAGAATATATTTTTTAGCATAATCATATGTCCATTTTTAGTGACATTTTAGAGTCTTTCATTTCTTTTTTATTGTATTGGAAAAGACAGTGTGTCAGTTAGTATAGTTTAGTTTAAGTTACAGTAACAAAGATATCAAAGTTTCAGTGGCTTAATAGGACTACATTTCATGCTGCATGTTCACTGTGGGTGGGTGGTGGAGGTGGGAATTTAACACCAAGTCATTCCTCGCTATCTATCCTGTGCTGGCTCCATTTCAGTGTGATCCTTCAAAGTTCTCAGCTTCAGAGGAAAAAGGCAACAGTTTAGCAGTGGCAATTAAATACTTCATTACAGAGTTGCATGCATGTGTTACTTTCCCTCATATTTTATTGGCGAAATCAAGACACGTTTCCACTCTTGACTTTAAGAGGTGGGAAGCACAATCCTTTGGTACTTAGAAGTAGAGAAAACATTGCTAATACACTGGATTTTTACTTTTTTTAAACACTCTCAAATCCAAGCACAAGCACCTAACATATGCCTTACCTGGTTAATATGCAAGGCTAAGGCTGAGACTAAATGGCCACGCTGGAAATCTGTTGATGGTGGCCAGAGTTGATCCACCATGGATACCAAAGGACAACTGTACTTTGAGAAGGCATTAGCCTAGTGGCATAAGGTAAAATTTGGGCCATGATCTCCAGATAACAAATTCAGAAATGGCTTCAATTACCTTTTGTTAGTTTAAAATGAACAATCTTTTAAACCAATGTTCAGGGGTAGATCAAAATGGTGTTTACAGAGCCTTCAAGGTCTCTGAAAACTTCCCCCAAATGTGTTTATTTCAGATGTACTTAAACTTAGACATTACTTATGCCCCTAAACCCTTTTCCTAAGCCTTCAGGCACTCTCTTTATATAGTTTACCTATAATTTATTGAAGATTGTTAAAAGTTAACAAGCCTGAAAGTGACAATCCTTAGAAAGAAACTAACTCACCTTTATTTCTGCAGAGATCTGAATGAATATTGCTTAGAGTTCTTTCTGAAATCTTTTGCTTAACAGCCCAGCACTTACCCTAATATTTTTGACTCTTATTCCCTTAGAGAATGACTTAATCATTAGAGAAATATATAAGATATTCACACTAAGTTTTTCTTGTCTTTAATTAGATGATGATTAAGTGTGTTTGGTAATTTGAAAGAAAATGAAATGTAAGCAATAATTAATTGAAAGTTTATTGTTTCTTTTCTCTTCCTCTTAACTTTCTACTTCTTGGGAAGGATATAGGATATAATTTTGTACTTCCTGGCCAGAGCTAGACTTAACATGATGGATGATCACCTCGGTTAATCAAGAGAAACTGTAAACTCCTCTCAGTAGGTTAATCCAGCATCATTGCTGACTTAGGGAGCCCTTTTCTATCACCAAACTACACTGTTAATTTAGACCTTTGAACTTCCCAAACTTTCTGGCATAAAACAGATATCACTTAAACACATAATTTTTTAAAGGAAATTTTTTATTTCTGAAGTGATAGAAATAATTCCTATTCACTATCAGGAAATAAATAACCTTCTTCTTATTATTATTTTAATTTTTGATTTCAGAGTAGAAGGGAGAGAGAGAGATAGAAACATCAATGATGAAAGAGAATCATTGACTGGCTGCCTCCTGCACACCTCCTACTAGGGATTGAGCCTGCAACCCAGGCATGTGCCCTTGACTGGAATCAAACCCAGACCCTTCAGTCTTCAGACTATCTACTGAGCCACACCAGCTGGAGCAATAAATAACATTTTTTAAAATTTTTATTTTATTGTTTAAAGTATTACAAATAGTACTACATATATCTCCTTTTTCCCTCCCCATTGACCTTCCCCCAGCCTCCTCTACCCTGTCACATGCCCTCATCCCCTCTCCCCACTCCCCCGCAGTGTCTTATAAATAACATTTTTAAAGGGAAAGGTACAGCTACTAAATGGCCTGACTATAATCAAAATTAATTCTAGCACTTTTCCACCAGATGGCACCCCCCTTTGGAACTTCGGGAAGAGATTCTGAAGGTGAAGGAAAGCCACTCTCATTTTAGAAACAGAATTGGTTCTGGAAAAGATTTCTAGCCAATGAGATTGAATCAAAGAAAATAATATGCAATACCACGTTTAAAAACTATTCTAAGGTGCTCCCAAAGTAAAACGCATAACAATATGTTTAATTTGAGGCAAATTAAGTCTATTTCAATAAAGCCAATCCTAGTTTATCCTGAACTCCCCAGGACTTAAGTTCCACTAAATTGTAATTTTCAAATGATCTTTCTAGCTAGCTCTCATTTGGGTGCTTCTTTTAACTTAATAAGAAAGCACAACAACCGGAGTGTATTTAGCAATTGAGTGTCCTAAACGAAGACTTGATTTAATTTGTAAATGAATTATCAACTTGCCACTCAAAAATTCCTAGGTAAACACTTTAAGGTTTTGTCCAAAGCCATGGGGTTGGCAGTGTAGATCTTCCAAGTTAAACAATACAGGCCAAGTCTGCGGCCTGCACACTACTTGTCCATGCCCATGGCTCTTTCTGAATCTCTGGCTAAACTCTCTCATTGTTCTTGTTGCTCTTTTTCGGTGGCCTTTTCGTGTGGATCAGAGCATAGCATTCCTTACAGATGTCACCTCAACACAAGCAGTCAGTGGAAAAGCATCTAGTTTCACACACCTATATTCACTAAAGATATTAATTTTTACTGAGCAGTTCAAATTCCATGATGTCTTTTGTTATCTTTGGATGATAAATGAGCATGCTGAGAACTCAGGAACAGACCTTTGTCATTTAGGGAGAACAAGAGCAAGTGAGAGAGATTCATCTAAAAATGCATATTTGAGGCTGCAAGGCAAGGCTTCTTGTACTTCTTGCTGCTTATATGTGTTAAGTAGAGTATGGCCTGAGCTTGGAGAATTCAGTCAAGTTATTGAGGACTGACTTAGTTGGAATTAGGAAGAGTTTTTCAGAAATGCCTTCTATGACCCTTGCTTAAAAATGAGATGTCATGGTTTCCCACAATCCCCTACATATGGATGCTCAGTTTGATAGTAATTTTTTCTTATTGCTATATTTTCTAAAAGGTAAGATTATTAGTATCTCACCTTATGAGATAAAATGAAAACATAAGGGAAATTTAAGGTTTTTGTAATGGTATTCTTTCTTCAACTATTGTTGCTTATTGATTTTTTAGTTCAGCCTATACTTTAGACCAGTGGTTCTCAACCTTTCTAATGCTGCAACCCTTTAATACAGTTCCTCATGTTGTGGTGACCCCCAACCATAAAATTATTTTCGTTGCGACTTCATAACTGTAATTTTGCTACTGCTATGAATCGTAATGTAAACATCTGTGTTTTCTGATGGTCTTAGGTGACCCTGCCAGCAGTTCTCAACCATTTAGACAAATGTCACATTATTTGATTTTTAGAAGGAAAGTATCAATTATAATACTTGATAGGCTTATAGAAGTTATATTTTTGATAAGGCACCTAAAATTTTTATAGGAAATGTAATTTGATTATGCCATGATAAAGACATCTTAATCTGTCTACATGGTTGCTGGATAAACAAATAAAAATATAATATGCCCAGTTAAGTTTGAATTTCAGATAAATAATACCTCTAAGTTTTTAGCATAAATATGCCCAATGCACTATTTGAAACTATTTATGTTAAAACTATTTGTGGTTTATATGAAATTCAAATTTAACCTGGTATCCTGTATTTTGTCTGCCACCTCCACCTGGTAGGTGACTTCGAGGTGTGACCTTCCTCACAGTTGCTGCAGCAAGGACTGTGGAAAACCTTCCACATAGACCCACTCATTAAGACCTCTCAACCTTTCTACCAACATCTTACTCAAGTGTGAGCTCCTAGTCTTAAGAAATGAACTACAGTAGTTTGCTGTGCTTGGGGGGAAATTCCACACTAATTTCATTTGGAATTGCAGAACCAATATAGAAAGCTGCCAGAGTGGTTCCTGGGTTCTCTGAAGAAAGTCTCCTGAATAAGAGTTATGCCTGAAGTAGCTGTTCAAACTTCAGTTCACGAAGTTACAGTCAATATACCCACCGCCCCCTGAGGACCCTGGGTAGTGAGTATTCAGACTGACCTTCATCTTGATCTTAACCTACCAAGAAACAGACCTGGAGACAAGTTATCTAGCATGATGACCCTCATATTTTACCCCTGTCCTCCATGACCCCATATTTTGCATGGGAAACAGCTGCAGAGAGTATAAATTTATTATGCTAGTCACATAGAGTTTGTCTGGGAAGAGTTATGAAACCAACTTCACATTGTTTTTCTTATTAGTAGAGGAAATAACATGGGCCTTAGGCATGTATTCAAAGGTATATCCTGGTCACATATTTGTTTGTCTCACTCAGGGTGACCTATAAGCCTCCCTTCAGAAATATTGCAAAGTGATTTTTTCTTGAAAAAGAGGAAAAATAAAATTTATAGCTTTAAAAACCTCCCCTTGTAACCCACTTATAAATATTTAACTTTACTTTAATATATACTTAAAATATCTGATAGTTATGTGTATGGCTTCATTTTTAGCATTAGTAGGTAATGGGTATACATAGAAAAAATTTGAATTCATACATCATCTAAGGTTATAATCTAACAGGAGAGGATGATATATGCATTTGAATTAGCTAAGCAATGATGCAAAATAGTATACGAATAAGTGCCAAAGCTGTTCATAGAAAGAACAAATGTATAGTAGTTCACTGAAGTGGGAAATTCAGGTAGACTTGGGTAGACCTTGAGGGATGGATTTCATGCCAATTAATGAACAGAGAAACAGATAAATATATATTGGCAACCAGGGAAACCAATGGTATAAGGTCTAAGTCTGAGTTCAAAAGCCTGAGAACAGGAGCTCTCAAGTTCGAGGCAGAGATGAATGTCTCAGCTCAAGCAGAGAGTGAAATTTCCCTTCCTCTGCCTTTTGTTCTATTCAGGCGCCCAAAGAATTGGGTGATGCCTATTTGCATTGTTGAGGACAATACTTTACTCAGTCCACCTATTTGGAATACTAATCCCTCTCAGACACCCCAGAAATAATGCTTTACCAGCTATCAGAGCATCCTTAGCTCCTTCAAGTTGACACATAAAATTAACCACCACAATGCAACAGCTTTAGTGTGCAATTAGATAATTCAAATGTGACTCAAATGGTGATCTTTCAGAAGATATTTAACTCCCCCTTTTGTCCCAAATAGCATTCAAGTTTATTCAAATTTATATTTAGAAGGGGGAAGGAAGGCAATGATGATTCCATTAACCCATTATTATGTACTTATTATTCTGATAAGTACTGTGAAAGGAAAATTGCAGATTGCTATTAGATATAGGAGGAAACACATATGCATGGGGATTCCCTAAGGAGGTGATGTTTAAGCTAAAATTGAAAGATTGATCAGTTCTAGATAGGTGAAGGAAGATGAGTAGTAGGGAAGGGAGCATGTCAGCAGAGGGAACAACATATAGGAAGGACCTAAAACAAGAAGAAGCCGGCACAGAAGGAATAGAAAGGACAATCCAGTGTTATTGAAGCTCAGAAAGTGCGGTAAATTACATACACCTGGTATATAATTATTAATTTCCTATCTATCCCTGGATGCCACATGTCCACTGACTTTGAGACTTGGCCACATGACATTCTTTGGACAATGGGATGATATGTGTGGACATGACATTTTTCATGTATGAGCTAACACTTTAAATCTTAAGAATAGTGGGAATTCACTGAAGCAAGGTATTGGCATAATTAGAATCTATCCTAATATATAAAAACCCAGGGTCCATAACGACCGAAGCCTTGATCAACTGGAGTCAGTCCTGCAGTTAGTGCTGGGTTGCCATGACGACCCAGCACTGACTACCGCTGCTGCAGTCAGTGACCTAGCACTGACTACCAAGGGGGCTGCAGATCAGGCCCAGAGAGAGGCCTGGAGAGAGAAGAAGGGTCTGATCCCTAGCCTCCGTGGCAGCTGTTGATCAGCACTTGCCTCTCTCTTTCTCTCCGGGCCTAGCCAGCAGCCGCACCTCTCTTTCTCTCCAGGCCTCAGCGGGGGCTGCTGATCAGGCCCGGAGATAGGCCCAGAGATGCTGACTGGCATAGAAACTGACCAATCAGAATCAAATCTGGGTGAACTGTGAGGACCTGATGGCTGCCTAGAATGCGGAGCTTTTGATGCTGACTGGCATAGAAACCAACCAATCAGAACCTAATCTGGGTGAACTGCGAAGGCAGAACCTAAGGTGGGGGCTGAGGGGTTTTAAGGGCAACAGCTATTTGGTGTAAGGTGTAAGAAAGTGGTTCAATTTTTTAAGGACTGGTTTGGCAGTATAGTGCATATTGCTGGCTATCAGCCCAGATATAGGGATTATGTATTTTTGTCTGTCAAGAGCATCTCCTCCTGCTGAAAAAGGCTCCCCCCCCCCCATTTAAGCAATCCTATCCTATATAATCTATCTATACTAATAAAAGGGTAATATGCTAATTATACTGGATCAGGCTGGCAGGGGAGGGTTGTTGGGGGTGAGATCAGGCTGGCAGGAGAGGGCAGTTGGGGGCAAGCAGGCTGTCAGGGGAGGGCAGTTGGGGGCGAGATCAGGCCAGCAGGGGAGAGCAGTTAGGGGCAATCAGGCTGGCAGGCAGAGGCAGTTACGGGTGATCAGGCCGGCGTGGGAGGGCATTTGGGGGCAAGATCAGGCTGGCATGGTAGGGCCGTTGGTGGCGAGATCAGGCCAGCAGGGGAGGGCAGTTAGGGGAGATCAGGCAGGCAGGCAGGTAAGCGGTTAGGAGCCAGTGGTCCCAGATTGCGAGAGGGATGTCCGACTGCCTATGTGATTGGGCCTAAACTGACAGTCGGACATCCCCCAAGGGGTCCTGGATTGGAGAGGATGCAGGCTGGGCTGAGGTACCCTCTCCCCCCTGTGCAAGAATTTTGTACACTGGGCCACTGGTATATATATAAAAGCCTAAGTGACTGAATGACTGGTCGACTGGTCACTATGATGCGCACTGACCACCAGGGGGCAGATGCTCAATGCAGGAGCTGCCCCAACAGCAGGAATGCTGCTCAGCTGACCAATGGATGCCAGACACCAGGCTCATGGCTGGTGAGCGCAGCTGCAGTGGCACAAGCCTCTCCCCCTGCGTGCCCCTCCCGCATTTGGACCGGGACTGGGATCGGGGCCAGCATTGGGACATGGCTGCTTCTCAGTAATGGGTATGCCGGTATTGTCCTAGGACAGGCGAGTGGAGACCGCAGTGGAATGGCAGTGAGCCTACTGAGCGGTGGCAGGCACAGAGGGGCCGGGATGAGTGGGAGCGATGCTGCACCTGGCCTCTGTTTGGGCTCCTCCCTGGCTGCCTGCTGCTTCGTGCACTGTTACATCCCTTAGGGCAGTGGTTGGCAAACTCATTAGTCAACAGAGTGGCAAACGGTGGCTTGCAAGGTGCAGTTTGCCGACCACTGCCTTAGGGGATGTTGGGCTGCCAGTTTCGGTTTGGGCCTGATCCCCCCAGGCCACACCTAGGGACCCCACCTGTGCACAAATGTATACACCGGGCCTCTAGTATGATTATAAAAGAAAAGAAATTGTTCTGGCCATACCTACCTCCCTCCTTCCAAAAAAAAGGACAAGAATACAAGTAACTTCAGTAAGTTATTGCAGTAAGGAAGACTATCAAAATTTTATTAAGTCCTTAAAGTTGCCAGGCTCTCTTTTAAGCACTTACCTGTAATAACTACTGAAATCTTCACAATGAGGTGGGCTACTTTTCCCCTATTTTAAAGATGAGGAAATTGAGGCACAAGGCAGATAAACAATTTCCCTAAGTTTTCAGATGTATGAAATGGCAGAGCCAGGAATCAAACATTGAAAATATGACTTTACTGCCTACGTTCTCAGCCTCAGAGAGCCAGAGGAGAGATGAATTAGGGTCGAGGAAAGAGACATGGAACATTAGATGGAGTACAAACATATTCACAAAATAGAAATATGAAAACCTGTTTTTTTTGACAAGCTATGGTAGATGAGAGAGGGAGATTTCAGAGATGATTTCCAGATTTGTGAAATGAGTAATAGACTGAGAGATGGGGTACTAGAGAGGGTGAGTTGGGAGGTGAAAATCTTAATTCAGATTGTAAACTGCTTAAGGGTAGAAACTGTGTTATCAAGCTTTTGCTTGTGTGTTGTAATAACTGAGTAATGAATCATGTATTTACAAAAATCTATTTTTAAGTATAATGGGACTTTGATATAACATTTTTCTTGCACGAAGATGAGTTTTTCTTAAGGGTTTTGTTGATAGAGTTCACAGATTTGAATCAGAGAACACTTATGTTTGGCATGAATATTTCCTCCATACACACAAGGTCAGTTCCTGTGCTATAATTTTGTACTTCATCACTACCTCTTTTTATTAGTGGAAAATGCTAATTCCTGAGATGTAACCATATGTTATTTGGCAACTTAATTGCTACATTAGAGCAAATTTAATGTGATTCACAGTTCCAGCATAAACCAGCATTTATATTGTAAATTGAGTAGTGAAGGAACAAGCATTTATTCTTTTTTTTAATTTCTTTATTGATTAAGGTATTACATATGTGTCCTCATCACTCCATTAATCTCCCCTCCTCCCCCCAACTCATGCCCTCAACCCCCTGGTGTTCATGTCCTTTGGTTAGGCTTATATTCATGCATACAAGTCCTTTGGGTGATCTCTCCTCCTTTCCCCCACCCTCCCCTATCTTCCCTCTGAGGTTTGACAGTCTGATCGATGTTTCTCTGTCTCTGGATCTGTTTTTGTTCATCAGTTTATGTTGTTCATTATATTCCACAAATGAGTGAGATCATGTGGTATTTATCTTTCTCTGACTGGCTTATTTCACTTAGCATAATGCTCTCCAGTTTCATCCATGCTGTTGCAAATGGTATTTATCTTTCTCTGACTGGCTTATTTCACTTAGCATAATGCTCTCCAGTTTCATCCATGCTGTTGCAAATGGTAGGAACTCCTTCTTTTTTACTGCAGCTTAGTATTCCACTGTGTAGATGTACCACAGTTTTCTAATCCACTCATCTGCTGATGGGCACTTAGTTCTGTTTCCAAATCTTAGCTATGGTGAATTGTACTGCTATGAACATAGGAGTGCATATAACCTTTCTGATTGGTGTTTCCAGTTTCTTGAGATATATTCCTAGAAGTGGGATCACTGGGTCAAATGGGAGTTCCATTTTTAGTTTTTTGAGGAAACTCCATGCTGTTCTCCACAGTGGCTGCACCAGTCTGCATTCCCACCAGCAGTGCAAAAGAGTTCCTTTTTCTCTGCATCCTAGCCAACACTTGTCATTTGTTGATTTGTTGATGATAGCCATTCAAGATGGGTGTGAGATGATACTGTCATTGTTGTTTTGATTTGCATCTCGGATAATTAGTGACTGAGTATGTTTTCATATGTCTCTTGGCCTTCCTTCTGTCCTCCTTCAAAAAGTGTCAATTTAGGTCCTTTGCCCATTTTTTGATTGGATTGTTTATCTTCATTTTGTTAAGTTGTATAAATTCCCTGTAAATGTTGGAGATTAAACCCTTGTCGGTGATGACATTGGCAAATATGTTCTCCCATGCAGTGGGCTTTCTTGTTGTTTTGTTGATGGTTTCTTTTGTGTGCAAAAGCTTTTTATTTTGATGTAGTCCCATTTGTTTACTTTCTCTTTAGTTTCCATTGCCCTAGGAGCAGTATCGGTGAAGAAGTTCCTTTGGCATATGTCTGAGATTTTGCTGCCTGTGGATTCCTCTAGTATTTTTATGGTTTCCCATCTTATGTTTAAGTCCTTTATCCATTTTGAGTTTATTTTTGTGTATGGTGTAAGTTGGTGGGCTAGTTTCAGTTTTTTGCCTGTATCTGTCCAATTTTCCCAACACCATTTGTTGAACAGACTGTCTTGACTCCATTTTATGTTCATGCCTCCTTTGTCAAATATTAATTGGGCATAGTGGTTTGGGTCGATTGATTTCTGGGTTCTCTATTCTATTCCATTGATCAATATGTCTGTTCTTGTGCCAGTACCAGGCTATGAACAGTGGCTTTGTTATACAGCTAGCTATCTGGTATTGAGATCCCACCTACTTTGTTCTTCTTTCTCAGGATTGCTGAGGTTATTTGGGGTCTTATTTTATTTCAGATGAATTTTTGGGAAGTTTGTTGTAGGTCTGTGAAATATGCCATTGGTATTTTAATGGGGATTGCATTGAATCTGTAGATTGCTTTGGGTAGTATGGGCATTTTGATGATGTTGATTCTACCAATCCATGAACATGGTATGTTCCTCCATCTGTTTACGTCTTCCTCTATCTCTTTTTTCAGTGTCCTATAGTTTTTCACATATAGGTCTTTTACCACTTTAGTTAAGTTTATTCCTAGGTATCTTAATTTTTTTGGTGCGATGGTAAATGGGATTGCTTTTTTAGTCTCTCTTTCTATAAGTTCACTATTGATATAAAGAAATGCCATAGATTTCTTGGCATTAATTTTGTATCCTGCTACATTGCCAAATTCATTTATTAAGTCTAATAATTTTTGATGGAGTCTTTAGGGTTTTCTATGTACAATATCATGTCATTTGCGAATAAGGACAGTTTTACTTATTTTTTTCCAATTTGGATACCTTTTATTTCTTTTCGCCTGATCGCAATGGCTAGTACTTCCAGTACTATGTTGAACAAGAGTGGTGAGAGTGGGCATCCCTGTCTTGTTCCTGTTCTTAGGGGAAATGGTTTTAGTTTTGGTCCATTGAGTATGATGTTGGCTGTGGGTTTTTCATATATGGCTTTTATTATGTTGAGGTATGATCCTTCCGTTCCCACCTTGCTGAGAGTTTTTATCAAGAAGGGGTGTTGGATTTTGTCAAATGCTTTTTCTGCATCAATTGAAATGATTATGTGATTTTTACCACTTAATTTGTTTATGTGATGTATCACATTTATTGATTTGTGGATATTGTGCCATCCTTGCATCCCTGGGATAAATCCTCCTTGGTCATGGTGTATGATCTTTCTGATGTATTGCTGGATCCGATTTGCTAGAATTTTGTTGAGGATTTTGGCATCTATGTTCATGAGGGATATTGGCCTGTAATTCTCTTTCATTGTGCTGTCTTTATCTGGTTTTGGTATTAGGGTGATGCTGGCTTCATAGAATGAGCTTGGAAGTGTTCCTTCCTCTTGAATTTTTTTGAATAGTCTGAGGAGGATAGGTTTTAGTTCTTCCTTGAATGTTTGGTATAACTCTCCTGTGAAGCCGTCTGGCCCCGGGCTTTTGTTTGCTGGAAGCTTTTTGATGACTGTTTCAATTTCCTCCATAGTTATTGGCCTATTGAGATGTTTAAATTCTTCCTGATTGAGTTTTGGAAGGTTGTATTTTTCTAGGAATATGTCCATTTCCTCCAGGTTGTCTAGGTTTTTGGAGTAGAGTTGTTCATAGTATTTTTTAGCGATTCTTTGTATTTCTGTGGGGTCTGTTGTTATTTCTCCTCTTTCATTTCTGATTTTGTTTATTTGAGTCCTCTCTCTTTGCTGCTTGGTGAGCCTGGCTAGAGGTTCATCAATCTTGTTTATCCTTTCAAAGAACCAGCTCTTGGTTTGTTTGTTTTTGGTCTCTGTGTCATTTATTTCTGCTCTGATCTTTATTATTTCCTTCCTTCTGCTCACTCTGGGCTTTTCTTGATGCTCTCTTTCTAATTCTTTGAGTTGTAGAGTTAGATGATTTACTACCATTTTTTCTTGCTTTTTAAGGTAGGCTTGCAGAGCTATGAACTTCCCTCTCAGAAATGCTTTCATTGTGTCCCATAGATTTTGGATTGTTGTGTTTTTGTTGTCATTAGTTTCCAGGATGCTTTTAATTTCTTCTTTGATCTCATTGGTAACCCAGTCATTTTTTAATAGCATGTTATTCAGCTTCCAAGTGTTTGAGATTTTTGGATTGTTTTTATTGTAGTTTGTTTCTAATTTTATGGCATTGTGGTCTGAGAAGATGCTTGGTATGATTTCAATATTCTTGAATTTGGGGAGACTTTGCTCATGACCCAATATGTGGTCTGTTTTTTAAAATGTCCCATGTGCACTTGAGAAGAACGTATATTCCGTGGCTTTGGGATGCAATGTTCTGAAATGTCAGTTAAGCCCATTGATCTAGTGAGTCATTTAGGATTGCTGTTTCTTTGCTGATTTTTTGTCTAGAGGATTTATCCAGTGATACCAGTGGTGTATTAAAGTCCCCTACTATGATTGTATTGTTGTCAATCTCTCCCTTGATATCTTCCAGGAGTTTTGTTATATATTTGGGTGCTCCTGCGTTGGGTGCATATATGTTTATCAGGGTTATATCCTCTTGTTGTATCAATCCCTTTAGTATTATGAAGTGGCCTTTCTTATCTCTTGTTATGGCCTTCACTTTGAGTTCTATTTTGCCAGATATAAGTATTGCTACCCCAGCTTTTTTTTCATTTCCATTTGCCTGAAAGATATTTTTCCATCCCTTCACTTTCAGTCTGTGTGAGTCCCTTGTTCTGAGGTGGGTCTCTTGTAGACAGCATATAAATGGGTCATGTTTTTTTATCCATTCAGCCACTCGATGTCTTGATTGGAGCATTTAGTCCGTTTACATTTAAAGTTATTACTGAAAGGTACTTGTTTGTAGTCATGTCTATTTTTGTGTCTGTATTCCTTCTTACATTTCTATTTCCTCTTTTTACAGTATTCCCTTTAGCATTTCTTGCATTGCTGGTTTGGTGGTGATAAACTCCCTTAGCCATTTTTGTCTGCGAAGCTCCTGATTTCCCCTTCAATTTTGATTGATAGTCTTGCTGGATAGAGTATTCTTAGATTCAGTCCTTTGCTTTGCAACACTTTGTATACCTCTTTCCATTCCCTTCTAGCTTGATGTGTTTCTGTTGAGAAATCATTTGATAATCTAATGGGGTATCCTTTGTAGGTAACACACTCTCTCTCTCTTGCAGCCTTTAAGATTCTCTCTTTGTCGTTAATATTTGCCATTGAAATTATTTTGTGTCTTGGTGTGGGTCTTTTGGGATTGATTCTGCTTGGGACTCTGTACTTGTGTAACTTTTTTCTTCCCCTTATCAGGCAAGTTTCCTGTCATTATTTCTTCAAATAGATTTTCTAATCCTTGCTGCTCTTCTTGTCCTTCTGGCAGTCCTATTATACATCTGTTACTTCATTTCATGTTGTCCCAAAGCTTCCTTAGGCTTTCCTCCTGCTTTTTAATTTTTTTCTCCAGTTGCTGTTCAGATTGGGCTTGTTTCTGTACCTGATCTTCTAACTCACTAATTTGGTCCTCTGCTTCTTCTAGTCTACTGTTGAAACTTTCCATGGTGTTTTTGATTGTAGCTATATCACTTTTCATTTCTTCATAGGTTGTTGATTTTCTCATCCATCTGATGTATGAATTCCATGACCATTACTCTGAATTCTTTTTCAGTCATGTTGCATGCTTCAATTTCACTAATTTCCTTTCTTGGTGACTCCTCATTTTCTTTCCTCTGGGAATTGTGTCATCTCCCCATTCTGACTATCACCAGAAGGTTCAAACCTTGAGTTGCGTGGACCTGGGCCATGTGCTATGGGAGCTTTGCACCACCTGAGTTTCACTGAAGTGCTCTGACACTAAGATGTGTGGCTGCCATGGGTTGGTGGAAACCAGGTTCGCCCAGGGTCAGTGTTACCAGCGTTCAGTGTGGTCTTGTGTGAGCACCTAGAATCATGGACCCCGCCTGCACTGCACTGTTGGCGAATGCCAAAAATGAGTCCCCTGGCGTGTGCCAGGAGTCAGAGTTTCCCTGTGTCTGCACCAAGAATCAAGTATCAGAGTCTCGGTTACTTCTTGCGGCTTCTCGCTGAGAATCAGGTTCCCCATGTGTGCATGCACCAAGAATTGGAGTCACTGGCTCTTAGTGTGAATGCGCTGTTAGTCAGGGATCCCAGGCGCACACGGTAAGAAACAGAGTCAAGTCGGTGGTGCTCAGTGCTGCCTCTTGCTGGGAGAATCTGGGTCCCGGTCACCATGGGGACTGGGTTGCACAGTAGCACTGTGGCATGCCTGTGCTGCAGAAAACAGACTTCTGTGTGTGCTTGCCCAGAATCAAAGTCAGGTGGCACTGCCGCCATGCATGGGTTCGGGTTTGGTCGCCCGATTGCGATTGCGTTGCGGGGAGCAGATTCCAGTCTCTGTGCGTATGTAGGCTTAATTTCCTGTAGTAGAGCTGAGGTCGGGCATGAGCTCCCAAACTCAAATTCCCATAGGGGCTCTGTGGTCCCTGTGCAAGCCCCAATCTCAAATTCCTGTAGGGGCACTGGCCTGAGCGAGGTGTGGGTCTATCAGTTACTATGGTGCTATCCAAGATCCTGCAAGGAGGGGGATAGGCTCTTTGACTCGCAGAAATCTGCATCCGGGAAGTCTGGATTCTTGTGTGTTGTTCTGAAGATGTGGTCGCAGTTCTCTGTCCTCAGTTGCTGCAGGGTCCTGGTTTGCATCTGAGACGTGACTGGGTGGTGCTGAGGCCAGGATCCTAGACTCAAGCAGCTCTATTTCTCAAGATGGCGTGATCTCTGTGCCTGCACTGGCTGCCCAGAAGTGTCTGCTTTGTGCATGGGGCTCTGCTGTCTAAGACTGCCTGGTTTGGCAGCCCCTTGGAGGACCTGCAGAATCTAACGGTCCCTAGCTCATACACACACACACCACACGTCTACACTCTCCTCTATGGTTCCCTCACTCTCTCACACTCTCTCCCTCCCTACCTTCCTGCCGGTCGCCATCTTACAATCTATCAAGCATTTATTCTTGGCACCAACACTATGTTAACAGGTTTATCACCAAATTATTTCATTTAGCCCTTTCACAAGAATAGTTGCAAGTGCTTTTGCCTTGGCCACAGTTTCTTCCTATTGCATTACAGTTCTGGATAGTCATAGAGATTAGATCATACTATCTTTTTTTTGAGAAATTTTTAGTATTTTGTAGTATTCATTAAGCACAAGTAATAGAAACTTCCTTTAAACTCACAGAAATTCATATAACGAAATTATGTTGCTGACTTTTAAAGAAATCACATAGTGAAACTGGAGTCTTTTAGAATTAATGCTGTCAAATTATTCCATACATTGTATGGCCTAAGGGAGACTTGCTATTTTTACATTGTAATTTGTCTTATTTCTCCCTCCTTCTTGGCTGGGATTAAGGCCACCTAATTGTCTTCTGCTGAGACACTTAAGTGAAATCTGCAGGCAATTTAAGAACTTTATGCATAGAGAGCCATGGGCTATCAGGCCAGAAGGAAACAGGTAATGGAGTAAGATTGATGTGGGGATGCCATGAAAGAGACTATCATTTGTGTATCACCTGTCAGTCTGAGGTAAATATGTATGTTCAAGGTGACATAGAAACATCTAACCATTGGTGTGGCAGAATTACCTAAAGTCATAATAGATGCAACACCAATTAGAACAGAAATCAACCACAGATTATAATGGATCCAATCACAAATAACTATTAGATCTTATAGGTGTCTTCTAACTGAATATTAGCCTTGAGTAATTTGCTAAGTATGGTAGGTGTGCATTTTAAGAAGGCATGGGCTTCTTACACTGTATAAAATTATTCACTTGTCTCTATAGTGGGAAAGAATAGATTTGATAAAGAATACAGTAGCATGTTTGAACGTCAACTAGTTCACCCCTAACAGAGGTATTTGTTAATAAAATTTAATAACCTGACTGGCTTGTGTGGCTCAGCAGTTGAGCATGGACCCAGGAAACAGGTTGCTGGTTTGATTCCAGGTCAGGGCACATGCCCGGATTGCAGGCTGGATCCTCAGTGGGGGCTATGTAGGTGGCAGTCAACAGATGACTTATCTTATTGATATTTCTATCCCTCTCCCTTCCTCTCTCTCTAAAAATTAATACAAATAAATATTTTTTAAAAATTAATAATTGTATTATCCCAAGACCGTGTGTATATATTTTTAAGACTATAATTTTTGAAACAATTCTATGTCTTCAATCTCACCTGATCTTTACAAGAAATAGACAGGGTAGAGAGGTTAAGTAATTTGCCCCAGGCTACATGGTTAGTAAGCATAATAGTCATGATGAGACCTGGGTTCTTTCAGAAAGATGTGAACTTGTGAAAATTTACTATTGGATTTCTTATAAAAATATAGAATGTCAGTCAGCAGAGTTTAGCATTTTATTGACAATTCCATAATATTGAGTAATAGTGACAACTATTTTTAGTTTAATGCTTCTATTATACATTAGCCATTTTTTATGTATTAATGAACTCACAAGGCTTGTTATGTGCATGTTTTCATATTCACATGTCTACATATATATTTATTATTCAGCTGTGAAATGAAAGTGTTTTAAATGACAGATCATTAAAGATCCTTCTATCCAGAAACAGGAGACAATGGGCAGCCATAACACATATATGTGTGTGTTGTTTTTTTAAAGTATATTTTTATTGATATCAGAGAGGAAGGGAGGGGGAGAGACATATAGAAACATCAATGAAGAGAGAAAATCATTGATTGGCTGCCTCTTGCACGTCCCCTACTAGGGATGGAGGCCGCAACTCAAGCATATGCCCTGACTGGGAATTGAACCATGACCTCCTGGTTCATAGGTAGGTGCTCAACCACTGAGCCATGTCGGCTGGGCCACATATATGTTTTTATTTTTTATGATTGACTAAAGGAATCACTGTTCTAAAAACTCAACACCAGAGGCTCTGTGTCCACCGCTAAATCTGATGGGGATCAAGAGCCTCCTGGAAGTCCTAACGGAAAGGACAGAATTCCTGTCTTTCAGCAACAATGAAAGCGTCAGATCAAAGTTTTTACACCCCTTTGGAGGCCTCAATACTTACCCAGTTTTTTTCTCTGGTGACAATCAAATCATGAAGTCATCATAATGCAAATAGTATCTCTGGCTTCATGAACAATAACTTGGCATGTATTAATGGAATGAATAGGAAATAGTGAAATTTTATTAAAATGAGGAGAGAAATGTGAAATGCCAATATTTTCTGCAAAGCTTTGTGGTTCAAATTCAATTTGGTATTTATTGGAGGGGAGAACAAGAAAGATGTATTACTGAATTTTCTCTGCTCTTGAACTTACTAGTATATCAATAATATCACCAGTGCATGGCTTTTTATCTCTACACTGATTGGCCTGATATACTAGTAAGCAAGCTACTAATCCATTTTTCATGTCTAAAAAATTTCCAAAATGACTCAACATTTTTGTTTATATTCCCAGATTTTCTCAGTCAATTCCCCTGTCCTTTAGACTGTGTATATATAAGATGTCAAATCAAAGTAAATTCAGTGAAAAAACACAACACATTCATCCTGTTTGGTGTTATTTTGACAAAATGATTTGTTGATTGATGACTGCTCTTGTTCCAGTCTATTGAGTAGTTGTGTGAGCACAGCTTAGAGTTTCTTCTTGACTGGAATGATTCACCAATCTCTGCAATGTAGATGTAGACAATTTTCTCATAATGCCATACTTCTAGATATGATGAAAATATTATTTATATATTTAATATTGGTTAGTTATCCTAATACATCTGACAATGTGTTGCTTTTTTTTGCTTTATATTCAATAATTTTACATTGATTAGCTCATTCTTATATAAACTTTTAGCTGAAATAAAGCTGTGAAATAAACTAGTTTAAAAAATAGAATAACAATTTTTTTTTAACTACAGAAACTAAAGCATTAAAATTCATCATCACATTTATAGTACTTCTCAAGTAGTAAAATCATTACTAAACTGTGAAAGGATGCATTTGTAATTGTTAATTATCTTACTAAATAGGTTATTAACAAAAATGTCAAGATTAGCAGTTTTTTGTTTCTGATTTTACATATAAGGTTTCTCCTATTTTTTTTTAAAGAAAGATAATTCTTTGGTGAAAAATGTTTTCTCTGAAGAATATTAACTTATTTCCTCAGGATATATTAGACAGTCTTTACTTCATTTCTTCCTTTGGGTTATGGGTCCTCAAATCTGATTCTTAAGATTCATGCTCTTGAATATGAGACTAGTGAGATGTAATTATTTCTCATCCAGACTCTCTGAAGTGAGTACCCACTGAGCTTTGTGAGAAAATGCTTTAGTGAGGCAACTATATACAGGATGGGGTCTTCCACATTGAACTTCGGGAAAGTGCCCACTCTCCCTTGATTTAGTGATACTGATGCAATAAACATTTGGGAGTAAGAATAAGGAAGAAGGGATAGAATAGAAATTTCCAAGGTTTTGCTAGCAATAAAATGTTTAACAAAGACATTTTCCAGATTTATCTGATTCTTGGGTGTAATGAATTCTCTAGTAAGATTCTGGAAAACTGTACAGTAAGAAAGGTTTGTGTTAATGGGTTCTGAAACAGAGGCAACAAAATGTCCTCTTTCTCTCTCTTTTTCATTTGTCCCAAGTGTAATCTTTAGTCAGAATTCTTGCTCCTGAGTTCACCCCTGAGTGCATTTTGAGAGTGGATTTAAGTGAATACTGAACTTTTTTGCTTACCTTTTTGACTAATGGAGAGATCAGATAGATGAATATTTTTGAGGAAGTAAATTTAAAAATATAAATTTAAAAATATAAGCTTCCATGTGAGCAAGGTTAACTTTTTCTTAACTTTTTATCCTTTCAGATATTTTCTACCATTTTTATATCCATTGTGATTTCCCCCCAGTAATTGTATTTTGGAACTATAGAGAGATAATGCCAAGGGTCTTGTAAAGCCATGTCTGAGGAACTCAAATACAAGTGTCTTGATTTTGGCTATTTGGGAATATGAGTAAGAGGGAGAACAAAGGATGAGTCATTTCTGTCATCCAGAAACTGAAGTGTACTGAATATTTTGAGACACAGCAAATGTGATTAAAATTTCTGAGGATATGTAACAGAATTTGTATGCTCTGGTTTTTGAAGTAATATACATTTATTACATATATTTTTAAAATACAGGAAAGAGAAAAGAAGAAACTATTCAATCAAAATCTTATAGAGATAAATAATGTTAATATTTTGGATTTTTTTCTTTAACATTTGTTTCCTACAAAATTCTTCCATAGTTTGATACTGATATCTTTAAAATCCGGGAAGAAAAATAATTTTAGGGTGATTTTATTTTACTTTTTAAACAAGTGAAACAAATATCTTATAACACTGTCTTTTACTTAGTTCTTCTTTGAGAGTGATGCATTTATTTATTTATTTATTTATTTAAATTCCTTATTGTTTAAAGTATTACATAAGTCTCCTTTTTCACCCCCATTGACTCCCTCCTGGCTGCCCCCACCCCCAGCACATACTCTCACCCCACCCCCCTCATCTGTGTCCATTGCTTATGTTCATATGTATGCACACAAGTCCTTTGGTTGATCTCTTACCCTCTCACCCCCCCGCCTTCCCTCATAGGTTGGACAGTCTGTTTGATGCTCCTATGAATCTGGTTCTATTTTTGTTTATCAGTTTATGATGTTCATTATATTCCACAAATGAGAGATATCATGTGATATTTATCTTTCTCTGACTGGCTTATTTCACTTAGCATAATGTTCTCCAGTTACATTCACGCTGTTGCACAAATGGTAAGAACGCCTTCTTTTTTATAGCAGCATAGTGTCCCATTGTGTAGATGTACCACAGTTTTCTAATCCACTCATCTGCTGAT
Organism: Corynorhinus townsendii; assembly: GCA_026230045.1. Lineage (NCBI taxonomy): Eukaryota > Metazoa > Chordata > Mammalia > Chiroptera > Vespertilionidae > Corynorhinus > Corynorhinus townsendii. The sequence goes on along the minus strand of JAPDVU010000004.1, from coordinate 65,426,806 downwards.
GGGCACTTAGGCTGTTTCCAAATCTTAGCTATGGTGAATTGTGCTGCTATGAACATAGGGGTGCGTATATACTTTCTGATTGGTGTTTTTGTTTTCTTGGGATATATTCCTAGAAGTGGGATCACTGGGTCAAATGGGAGTTCCATTTTTAATTTTTTGAGGAAACACCATATTGTTCTCCACAGTGGCTGCACCAGTCTGCATTCCCACCAGCAGTACACGAGTGTTCCTTTTTCTCCACATCCTCGCCAGCACTTGTCATTTGTTGACTTGTTGATGATAGCCATCTGACAGGTGTGAGATGGCACCTCATTTGTTGTTTTGATTTGCATCTCTCAGATGATTAGTGACTTTGAACATGTTTTCATATGTCTCTTGGCCATTCTTATGTCCTCTTTCAAAAAGTGTCTACTTAGGTCCTTTGCCCACTTTTTGATTGGGTTGTTTATCTTCCTTTTGTTAGGTTGTATTAGTTCCTTGTAAATGTTGGAGATTAAACCCTTATTGGAGATAACATTGGAAAATATGTTCTCCCATGCAATGGGCTTTCTTGTTGTTTTGCTGATGGTTTCTTTTTCTGTGAAGAAGCTTTTTATTTTGATGTAGTCCCATTTGTTTATTTTCTCCTTAGTTTCCATTGCTCTTGGAGAGGTATCGGTGAGATATTGCTGCCACAAATGTCTGCTATTTTGCTGTCTATGTCTTCTTCTAGGATTTTTATTGTTTCCCATCCTACATTTAAGTCCTTTATCCATTTTGAGTTTATTTTTGTGTATGGTGTAAGATGGTGGTCTACTTTCATTTTTTTGCATGTATCTGTCCAATTTTCCCAACACCATTTATTGAAGAGACTGTCTTAACTCCAATGTATGCTATTGCTTCCTTTGTCAAATATTAATTGAGCATAATGGTTTGGGTCTATTTCTGGGTTCTCTGTTCTGTTCCATTGGTCTTTATGTCTATTCTTGTGCCAGTACCAGGGAGTTTTGAGAACAATGGCTTTGTAGTATAGCTTGGTGTCTGGTATTGTGATCCCTCTTTGTTCTTCTTTCTCAAGGTTGCTGCAGCTATTCAGGGTCTATTTTTATTCCAGATAAATTTTTAGAGAGTTTGTTCTAGGTCTTTGAAATATACCATTGGTATTTTAATGGGGATTGCACTGAATCTATAGAGTGTTTTGGGTAGTATGGACATTTTAATGATGTTGATTCTACCAATCCATGAACATGGTATATTCTTCCATTTATGTCATCCTCTATCTCTTTTTTCAGCGTCCTGTACTTTTTTGAGTACAGGTCCTCTAGCTCCTTGGTTAAATTTATTCCTAGGTATCTTAATTCTTTTTGTTGCAATGGTAGAGAGTGATGCTTGATTTACTTCTCTTAAAGGTTGGCTTTTAAGGAAGAAACATACATATGTTTTCTTTATTTTATTTTTTATTAAATTTATTGAGGTAACATTGGCTTATAAGATTATATAGATTTCATGGGTACAATTATATAATACAACATCTATATATTGTATTGTGTGTTCACCACTCCAAGTCAAGTCTCCTCCCATTACCATTTACCCCTGTTTTACGCTCTCCTACTAATCCTCACTCCCCTTTCCCACTGGTAATCACCACACTATTGTCTGTCTATGAGTTGTTTTTTTCTTAATCCCTTCACCTTTTTCATCCAGACCTATGTTTTACTAAAACATGCCATTTATTTAGATAAAGAGTTTTGCAACTCAATCTAATCTTTATAATAAACTCAGAACAAAGAAGACAGAATTATCTAATTTTTTTATTTTAGGTTTTATTTAATTTATTGGGGTGACATTGGTTAATAAGATCATATAAGTTTCAAGTGTAGATTTCTATGATACAGAATCTGTATATTGCATTATGTGCCCCACCACCCAAAGTCAAGTCATCTTCTATTATATATCCTTTATCCTTAACTACCCTTCTTAACCCCCTTCCCTTTGGTAACTACCACTTTGTTTTCTGTGTCTATGAACTTCAGTTTTATATCCCACATATGAGTAAAATCATAAGGTTCTTAGCTTTTTCTGACTGACTTATTTCGCTTAGCATAATATTCTCAGGGTCCATCCATGTTGTTGCATATGGAAATATTCAATCTTTTCTTATGGCTTAGTAGTATTCCATAGTATACAGGTATCACATCTTCTTTATTCAGTCATCTGTGGAAGAACACTTTTGTTGTTTCCATGTCTTGGCCACTGTGAATAGTGCTGCAATGAATATAGTTGTGTATATATATTTGCAAATAAATGTTTTCAAATTTTTCAGGTAGATACCCAGGAGAGAGATTACTGCGTCATATGGTTACTCTATTCTTAATTTTTTGCAGAAACCATCATACTATTTTCCATAGTAACTGTACCAGTTTACATTCCCACCAACAGTGAATGAGAGTTCATTTTCCTTCCACAGCCTCTTCAACATTTGTTATTATTTGTTGATACTAGCCATTCTAACAGGTGTGATGTGGTATCTCATTGCAGTTTTGATTTGCATTTCTCTAGTAGATAGTGAAGTTGAACTTCTTTTCATATATCTACTGGCAATTTATGTGTGTTCTTGGGAGAGGCATATGTTCAGGTCCTCTGCCCATTTTTTAATTGGATTGTTTGGTGTTAAGTTGTATGAGTTCTTTATACAGGCTGTTTCATTTTGAAAATGAAATGTATTTTAATAAACACTACCTTTACAATTATTCAAAGTCTGTGTATATATTTTTGGGGGACACTATATATTTTGGATATTAACCCCTTGTTGGAACTGTTGTTTGCAAATATAATCTCCCACTTGGTTGGTTGTCTTTTTGTTTTGTTAGCAATTTCTTTTGCTGTGCTGAAGCTTTTTAGTTTGATATAGTTCTATTAACTTTTGCCTTTACTTCCCTAGCTTTTGGGGTCAAATTCATAAAATGTTCTCTAAGACCTAGCTCCATGTGTTTAGTACCTATGTTTTCTTTTTTTATATATAATTTATTGTTTCTGATCTTATGTTTCAAGCTTTGATTAATTTTGAATTAATTTTTGTATATGGGAACAAACTGGAGTCTCATTTTATTCTTTTGCATGTGGCTTTCTAGTTTTCCCACCACCATTTATTGAAGAGGCTTTCTTTTCTCCATTGTGTGTTTTTGGCTCCTTTGTCAAAAATTATTTGCCCATATACATGTCATTTTATTCTGGGCTCTCAATTCTTTTCCATTGGTCTGTGTTTCTGTTTCTCTGACAATAGCATGCTATTTTTATTATTTATTTACTTACTTACTAGAGGCCCAGTGCACAAAATTCATGCATGGGGGGGGTGTCCTTCAGCCTGGCCTGCACCCTCTCCAATCCGGGACCCCTTGGAGGATGTCTGACTGCAGGTTTAGGCCCGATCCCACAGTCAGACATCTTTTCGTAATCCGGGACTGCTGGATCCTAACCGCTCACCTGCCTGCTTGCCTAATCGCCCCTACCCCTCTGCCTGCCTGCTGGATCACCCCTAGTACCTCTGCCTGCCTGCCTGTTTGCCCCTAACCACCCTCCCCTGCCAGCCTGATTGCCCCTAACCACCCTCCCCTGCTGGCCTTATCACCCCTAACTGCCCTCCCCTGATGGCCTGATTGCCCCCTAACTGCCCTCCCCTGCCGGTCTGATCACCCCCTAACTGCTTTCCCCTGCCAGCATGATCACCCCTAACTGCTCTCCCCTGTTGGCCTGATTGCCCCCTAACTGCCCTCCCCGGCTGGCCTGGTTGTCTTCTAACTGCTCTCCCCCTGCTGGCCTGATCATCCCTAACTGCCTCTGTTTCAGTCCCTGCCACCATGGTTTTGTCTGGAAGGACGTCCAGAAGATGTCTGGTCTACTTAGCATATTACCCTTTTATTAGTATAGATTTATTTTATTTTTCCCCCATGCTATTTTTATGACCATTTCTTTGTAGTACAATTTAAAGTTAGGTAGTATGATACCGCTGGCTTTGTTCTTTTTTCTCAAGATTGATTTGGCTATTCAGGGTATTTTTGGGTTCCATACAAATCTGATACTTTTTTGTTCTATTTCTTTAAGAAATGACATTGGCATTTTGATGGGGATTGCATTAAATCTGGTTATTGCTTTGGATAATATGGCCATTTTAACAATATTGATTCTTTGAATCCATGAACACAGAATATCTTTCCATTTCATTGTATCTTTTTCAATCTCTTTTAATAATGCTTTGTAGTTTTCAAGTATATAGGTCTTTCACATTTTTCTTAAGTTTATTCCAAGGTATTTTATTCTTTTGGTAGCAATTGCAAAAGGAATGTTTTTGTCCCTTTATTTTTCTAAAATCTTATTGTTAGTATATAGGAAAGCAGTGGTTTTTTGTACATTTATTTTGTATCCTGCAATTTTACTTTATTTATTGTTTCTAATAGTTTTTGGTGGAATCTTTAGGGTTTTCAACATACAGAATCATGTCATCTGCAAAAAGTGGCACTTTTACTTCTTGCTTCCCAATTTAGCTGCCTTTTATGTCTCTCTCTTATTTCTTTGTTTAGGACTTCAAGAACTATGTTCAATAGAGTGGTGAGAGTGCACATCCTTATTTTGTTCCTAATTTTATAGGAAAAGCTTTAATTGAGTATGGTATTAGCTGAGGGTTTGTCATATATGACCTTTATTACGTTGAGATACTATAATTCTATACCCATTTTATTGTTTTAATCATAAATGGATATTCTATCTTATTAAATGCTCTTTCTGTATCCATTGATAACATCATATAGTTTTTATCCTTTGTTTTGTTAACACAGCACATTAATAAAACAAAAGATAAATGATATTTGTCTTTTTAAAAGAAAGACAGTGATTAAGCAAATTACATTGGTTGAAAATGAACTGGGAATCCTCTGAATTCTGTGTAAACATTTCTTATTCAGGATTATTTCATGAGCCCCAATATTTAGTTTAAAATTATTACAAATCTTAGACTTAGATGGAGTACTCAATACTTTAGCTTCTTTTGCCATCAAAATGAAGAATCATTGACCCGAGATGTTTTAGTCACTTTTCTCTTGGGACAAGTTAGAGGAGAAGGTAAGAGGCGGGGAAAAGTGCTGTGGAGTCCAGCACTTTGGTTCACTTATCATCAGTTTTTTTTAGTGACCACAGATTGAACTTCTAGATGCAGCCAACTTTCTCAAAATACTTGTTTTGGGCCACAAAAGAAAATAAAAGGAAGGCTCATGAGTCACTCTACATTATTTAAAGTTACTAACAAAACAATTTTCCTAAGGAGGGGCAGTAGTGCCATCTTTATCTTGAAAGACCCCACCTAAAAAATTATATAATACTAGAGGCCCAGTGCATGAAATTCATGCACATGGGGGGGGGGCTGTCCCTCAGCCCAGCCTGCACCTTCTTCAATCTGAGACCCCTTCAGGTGGGATTGGGCCTAAATAGGCAGTTGGACATCCCTCTCACAATCCAGGACTGCTGGCTCCCAACCGCTTGCCTACCTCTGCCTGATTGCCCCTAACTGCTTCTGCCTGCCAGCCTGATCACCCCTTAACCACTCACCTGCCAGCCTGATCAATGCCTAACTGCTCCCGGCCAGCCTGATTGCCCCTAACTGCCCTCCCCTGCCAGCCTGGTCCCCCCTAACTGCCCTCCCCTGCTGGCCTGGTCACCCCTAACTGCCCTCCCCTGCCAGCCTGGTCCCTCCTAACTGCCCTCCCCTGCTGGCCAGGTCACCCCTAACTGCCCTCCCCTGCAGGCCTGGGTCCCCCCTCCCCCCCACCTCTCCTCCCTTGCAGGCCTGGTCCCACCAACTGCCCTCCTCTGCTGGCCTGGTCACCCCTAACTGCCCACAACTGCCCTCCCCTGCAGGCCATCTTGTGTCCATATGGGGGCAGCCATCTTTGACCTCATGGCGGTGACCATCTTTTGTTTTGGAGTGACGGTCAGTTTGTATATTACTCTTTTATTAGATAGGATGTTCTTTGGTTATCTCTTCCTTTCTGCCTCCTACTCCTCTTGAGTCATTCTGTTCCATGTTTCCATGCCGCTGGATATATATTATTTATCAGTTTACTTTGTTCGTTAAATTCCACATATTAGTAGATTGTATGATATTTGTCTTTTTCTAACTGGCTTATTTCACTTAGCATAATATTCTCCAGGTCCATCCATGCTATCATTAAGGGTAAGAGCTCCTTTTGTACATTCACATAGTATTTCATTGTGTAAATGTACCACAGCTTTCTTACCCATTTATCTACTGACTGCAAGCCCGGTACATGAAATTCATACATAGGTAGGATCCCTAGGCCTGGCCAACGATCAGGGCCGGCCAGGGCCTTCCTTCCCCAGCTGCTGGCTGCCAGCGGGGGTCTTCCTTTGTTCGGCGCCACCCCCTGGTGGTCAGGGAACGTCATAGCGAGTGACTGAACTCTTGGTCAAACTCCCAAGGGGACACTTTGCACATTAGCCTTTATATATATAGATGGTGAATTTACAATAAAAGAAGAGGCAAACATTGCAATTTAATTAATCAGAGAGTCTAACTCTGTCCTCTCTCTCTCTCTTTTTTTAATCCTCACGTGAGGATATTTTTCCATTGATTTTTGAGAGAGAGAGAAAGGGAGAGGGAGGGACAGAGAGAAACACCAATGTGAGAGAAACACATCAATTGGTTGCCTCCCGCATGCCTCCAACCAAGGTACATGCCCTTGACCAGAATCCACCCAGGACCCTTCATTCTGCAGGCTGACTGCTGGCTGACACACTATCCACTGAGCCAAACTGGCTAGGGCTAGCTGTATCCTCTTTTACAGCTAAGATCCACCTCAGCAAAATTGCAGGAGTTCTGGAATTTACTGGACACCCCTGAGAAGTCCTTCTGTCAGTGACAGCTTGAGGTTTCTTTACCTAAAGCATAGTTGCTGGCTGTCATCTTGAAGCAGTGGTTTCTAAGGTGGAATTTGTTGAAAGAAGGTAGTGCTTTTGACTAAGGCCAGAAACTTTCCGCTTGTAAAGTAAGTACAGTATTTGGGGTAATGCTAACAGAATTTATTGGAAATGCTTCATTGAGGAACCTGGCGAACCAAGCCGGGGCCATCCCCTTCATGTCTCTGAAGAAATAACCTTCAAAGGAGAGGTGATCTCGAGGAGTTTGAGATCTCTTTCTACACGGGCTCAGAATATGCTGTACAGGACAGATAATGGGTAACCTCATGCTAATAGATTAATTATTGGTCTCAGCTGATATAATTATTTATGTGAATTAATTGGGTATAATTGCATACCAAGGACTAACAAAGCAATCAGCAGAAAGTATGGTTGAAAAGCATTTTGTTCGAATTTATACATACAGAATATATGTTTCCTAAATTAGATGAAAATACATAGATAAATTTCCATTTTCTATTAGTCTAAAAAAACAGACATATCACAAGAAAGGAAGGAATACCTTAGGATAGGCTAAAACCCATAGTATTTTAAATTAAAGTTTTATTTTGATATCAGTAAATATTTTAAAAGGAAAAGAGAAAACAATAAAGCTGATTTTTCCTCCATACTATGGTTCATATTTTTGCAAATTTAAAAACTGTTTTCCTAATATACAAATTTCTGCTCAAATTTAATAATGACAAATCATCTTATTTCCTACCAGACAGCTATTTGCTGTTAAAATAATGGACTTTGAAGTTCAATCATTAAAACATGTACAAATATTTATATAATTTTTATATATATTTTCCCAACACTGCTTAACAAAAAACTTTTAATCTCTGCTTTATTTTTATATTATTGTAACATTTTAGGTGTCTCTTAAGAGACAGTTTAAACTTCCAACTTATAATGTTGGTTATGTCAAGCAAAAATCTGAGGTAGTTTAGTGGTTTCAGATTATTTAATCAAAGCTGACTACTAAGTATTTGTTTATCATTTTTTGGTCATATTTTTAGTATAGCTTCAGTTATTTTTAAGTAATTGTGAAGTGTTATATTATGAATGGAAAAATTCACATTTTTATCTGAAGTAGAAGTTTTTATATCCCCTAGTAATCTTTTTGTTGTTGTTACTCCTCACTCGAGAATATTTTATTTCATTTATTTTTTTTTCTTTTTAGAGAGAGTGGAAGGGAGGTGGGGTGGGGTGAGAGGAGGGAGAGAGAAAGAGAGGAGAGAGGAGAGAGAGAGAGAGAGGGAAATATCCATTGGTTGCCTCCCACATGTGCCCTGACCGGGGCTGGGGATCAAACCTGTGACCCAGGTATGTGCTCTTGACCAGGAATCAAACCATGACCCTTTGGTAGACAGGCTGACACTCTAACCACCAAGTAACACTGGTCAGGGCACCTAATAATCTTGATTTGACTAGAGAGTCAACAGAGATGGTTCATTAGAATCGCATTTTTTGTACATCTGTTGCTTAGGGTCTATCACTTTCATTTATTAAACATTCTGTAACATCCATGAGGGGACAGATACTATGTTAGGTGGTAGGCTTTCTTGTTCCTAAGAAATTGAGACTAAATTATAGCAATGCTGTATTGTAACTGTTATAGTAAGTATCTGCAGAGGATATTATTGGAGTTGAGGTGGAGACAGAATAAGGGCATTAGTGCTATCTGGGTATAAAGGTAAGGACACCCTTCTAAGAAAAGGTGACATAATCTGATATTTGAAAGCTGAGTAATAATTTCTGTTATGGCCAAAGGCCAAACTCAGGTAAATTATTTCCATGCTAGAAGAAGCATTTACACATTTACACAAGTATTTTGTTTAGATTCCTCTTGATTAGTCTTCCTGCCTATATTTGATCATATAAGTAACTAATTTCAAAATTATATTTATCATCTATCCCAATGGTTCTCAAATTTTGTTGCATCAAGATTACTTGGATGGATTATGAAAACATAGATTTCTGGGCCCCACTCCCAAGTTTCTGATTCAGTGGGTATAGGATGGATATAGACAATTGCATTTCTAAGTTCCCAGGTGATGTTGATACTACTGCTCCATAGACCATATGTGGATGATTATCAGAATCAACTGGGAATGTTTTAAAAATATGGATTCTATTCCCAGAGATTCAAATTTAGTTGAACTTGGGCAGAAACAATAAATCTGTGTTTTTAGTATATTTCCCTAGTTGTTTCTAATTATCAATAAAGTTTGGGATTCCCAGATATAGTCCATGGTCTTTTATTTCAAAAGTGACAAAATTGAGATGTAGAAAAGTTATAAAGTTTGGGAGCCACTGAGCTGGCACCAAGGACCTGCTGATGAGATTGTGGCACCATCAGGAGTTAGGTTGGTCAAAGACAGATGGCTGAAAGCACTGGAAAAGAAAAAATGAAATGGCCCTAGCCAGTTGCTCAGTGGTTAGAGTGTCAGCCCTTGAACTGAAGAGTCTCGTGTTCAATTCTGGTCAAGGGCATGTCAATTATTTCCAGTTGCAGGCAAATGAGGTAGGTAACCAATTAATGTGTATCTCTCACATCAATGTCTCTCTCTCTCTCTTTCCCCCTTCCTAAATAACAATGGAAAAAATATCCTTGGGTGAGGATTAACAACAATAAAAAAGGGACGACCACCATTATTATTAGTGGATCTCCTAAGAGTTGTGAAGTTGCAACTGCCCTAGAAAATTGAAGCTACAAGATTCAGTTATTCAGATTCAGTGGAAAATGGATCAATTACATTTTCTCATACTGGATTTGCATTTCTATTGATGGATGCTAAAGAATGCTTTATGTCAACTGAAAAGTATTTCTAGCCAAAATTGAAAAGTTTATCAGCATTCACCAAAATAGTTCTGCCTTCTGCCCTCCATGGGCTTGAGGAATGAAACCTGATGTTCAGGATTCAGAAGAGACTTGTGAGTAGTAACTTATGGATACTTCCAGTATACAGCACAGTGAATGCTATTAATGGCTAATGGGTACTTTAGCCAAGATCACCTTCAACCCATATATAGATAACATCAGCTACAGAATGATAACAACTAAAGCATATATCATTGAGCAAAGCCCTGTTTGGAAAATACTTTAAAAGAGAAAACTCAGTGATTCATTTAATTAGAGTGAAATTAAAAGTGAAAAAGGAAGAAAAGTTATGAGAAGTCATGAAAATTATACAACTAAACAGGAGTTGAACAAAGCTGTCTTTTCCAATGTACCTAATTTTTCACCTTCAAAAACCATATACTACTATTTTATTCTCTAGTGAATCAAGTCAACTGTGACATTCAATGTTTTCCAAAATCTCTTCCTTATAACATATTGCCTCAATAATTAGTATTGGATACAATCAAGCCAACCCAAACCAATGAAACATGAAAAATATCTACTATTGTCTATGGGAGGAGGTTGGTGGATTCCGATTAGAATAACACTCACTCCCCTCTTTCAAGGAACTTCCAGACAAGTAGCAGACATTACATTCCCAAACATGCACAAATATACATTCCCACATGGTATTAAAAGACAGATTTATAGTAAGTGCTATTGAAGAAGTACAAAGTATTATATGAGCTATAGCATGATAAAACAGATATTTATATAGACCTATTTTCCAGACACTGTGCTAGTTTTGTAGAGATTCAAAACGTATTAAGACTTAGTTTTCTATCTAAGGAAATAATAATAAAACTATGCAAAATACAACTGACTCTATATTGTAACATAACTAATCTATAGAAATGGCATGAATAAAATGATATCAGAAGATAGAAGTGGGAATTATTGATTCAGCTAGGATATGTGGAAATGTTCACAGAAAAAGTGGTAGGAGAGGAAATGACACACTTATAGGTAGGTTTTGTTTAGATCTCGGTACTCTTCCTTTAGTCTCGCCTCTTGATTAGTCTTTAACTTGCCAGGTGAAGGAGAGGGCATAGCAAAAACACCAAGATGAACCTGCAACTTGGACTTTTAAAAAATAGATAATGGACCGACAGGGCTAGAACACAAAGCATGTGGAATCAGAATGGTATTCATGAAGGTGAATTTGAGCTGAGCTTTAAAGGATGCATAGAATTTGGCAAATAATACTAACTTTTGCACACATTATTGATTATACACTTTTTAGAAATTTTCACCCTTTATATCCAATTTACAGAAAATTTTACTCATTCCCCAGATTCCAATCAAGATCCTTAAAAGTTCCTACATTAGTGTTTGTGAACCCTTGTCTGAGCATCACAGTTGTCTGGTGCTTAAAAAACACACAGAAGCTCTGGCCCCACTTAAGAGATTGTGATTCTGGAGATTTCTGTTAAAGATGCCTGATGGCAGGATCCTGGGATTGCTAAGTGGCAGTTTTTCACACCGCATTCTGGTCTGAACCACTGGCCTGCCGAATGACAAAACCTAGGATGAATTAAATATATAACTGTGGGATTGAATGCTTCTTTGCAACCTAAATACTTAAGCAAGGTCTCTCCACAATTTTCTTAATACCAGGAAGATATTTTAATGTACATATTTACTATGATCCTCATAGGTCTAATTAGGAAATATTTCCCTACATAAACATTTTGCAGATAAGGAAATTCAATCTATCTATCCTTTCATGTTCATACACATGTTAAAATCAAGAAATGCCATCCCACTGTCCTGTTTAGAGTCTAACAAAACAGGATTCTAAATGTACATGGTTTTAAAGTCAATATTATTCTTTCATATCTCTAACCCGACAAACAAATTGAATCAAATTGTTTAAATTGCATACACAAAACAGGATATAAAAATTTGTAATTGACCCATATTGGATACTGAAGAATTAACTATTGAGTATTGCTGCATTTCTAAATTCTGTGCCTCAACACTCATTCACCTTAGTCATAGAATTTTGTATGAGTGGTTAAAGTGCTTAGAGCAGTTGCTAATGACTTGTTTTTCTTTGACCACTTAGGAAGCATTTTTAATAAATAAGGTTTGAAATATTTGTGCTAGTATGTCCTCACAGGTCATAATGAATGCATTGTTTCAAAATATAAATAAAACAATTTTATTTCTGAGACACAATGTTCTAAAAAGTCACATCCCATAACTGTCTAATTAGCTCTTGCTGGATTGGGATTTTATTTTTAGGCATTCCATTAGCTCAGTACTCAAGGTCAATATAGATATGACTAAGAAAACTGTGTTTTCTCATGGACAAACAATATGACCTTGGGAAGAAAAGCAAAACATATTCATAATGCAATGTCATTTCAAAATATTTTATAATTAATTTTTTTCTGAGCACTACAGATACTATACTCCCTACCCCTCCAGTCCTTTAATGACAGGAAATTTAAGCATACATGATACACAGGGACTAATATTTTGGTACTTATATAAAAATAGTAGAGTATAAATGCTATTCCAAAGTACAGTGTTTACAATTTGTGTCATCTGTGGGAATCACTTCCCTTTTGTTTATAATACGTACCTTTTCATCTTATATTAGATATCATATTTCAGTGTTATGGTTTAAGAAATGAGATTTAGTATAACAGATCCACATAGATAGAAATTGATAGGACCCAAGGTGTTTTAATAATATAATAACAGGTAATATTGTTATATGTAAACCTGAAATACTATTTGATACATGTGTAGTGATGAGAATTGAAAAATAATGGAAGTATTCTATTCTGATTCAATTCAGGTGATTTATTAATTTGATACTTGTCACTACTCTAAAGTATTCATTATTATCTCTACCTTACAAATGAGGAACTTGAGGTAGAAATTTTAACTAATTAAATGCATAGTTGAATATGTGACAGAACTGATATTTGAACCTAGATAATACAATTTCCGATCTTAATCACAATACTACACTGAGAGAAAAATTTGCATATAACTCTTAACATTATGATTCAGGCTGGGAATAAAAAAGTCCCTTGTAAGATGAATGGGTAAATTCTACAGCTATGTAATGTGGACAGATTATTTTGATAGTTTGCCTGCTATGTGAGAAAGTTCATTTGCTAAAGTAGAAAAAATGTATTTAAATTCAAAAGAAATAAAATATATTGCCTCTGAATTTTTAATATGGTGGAAATAATATTGAGCTTAGAATCAAGAATTCTGATTATCTCTATCTTTGTGTAGATCCAAGGTTCTCTAACTGTATACGAAATGACCCTGGGACTTGGGCAGTGAACTCACAGGGCTACTGTGAGATAGTTTAACATTTTTTTTTAGAGAAATACAGTGACATGTGTTGCATGTTGCACAAACGAGGTCGAGGTAGTTCATAATTTTGGCATTATGTCATACTATATTCCCTTCAATTACATCATATTTTTGTGAAGCCGAGATTTCAACAGTTACTATGATAAAATAAGTAGCATGTAAAAATCAATGTGGAGCAGAAAAAGAGGATGAGAGTATGCAACCTGATTCCAAGCTTTGAGAAATCTTGCATTGCTTAGCAGGAGCTTATAGATTATTAATAAGTACTTATAGTTAAGAATGGATTGAAGATGGTACTTTTTCTTTCAATTAACATGTATGATTTTTTAAAAATGGCTTCTGAGTTGTCAGAGCATAAATAATTTAAGTTGCTTGGCTGTCACTACTTAATAAAAGGAACTGTTTGGTGTTTATTTTTTACTAGGAGCATCATGAAAAACTTACTGAAGACCTCAGGGCTCTCAAATGAGAATATTTAGGCAGAACTTTGCTTTTGGGTATAGTAAAGTTTTTTTATTTGTTTTTATTGATTTTTTTAGAGCAGGGGTGGGAAAGTTTGGCCTATAGGCTGTATAAGGCCCAAGAAATCATTTGGTCTGGCCCTACCAAGGTATTAGGGGTGAATTAATTAAACTTTTGACCAAATATAGCAGGCAAATTTTCAAGTTGATAATTTTGTATGGGCTGCAAATGATGTTATAAATATTCAAATGACCCTTGGCATAAAAAAGTTTCAGAGAGAGAGAGAGAGGAAGGGAGAGAGATAGAAACATCATCAGTGAAAGAGAAACACCTATTGGCTGCCTCTCCCACACCTCCTACTGGGGATCAAGCCAACAACTCTGGTCATATGCCCTGACTGGGAATTGAACTGGCCACCTCTTGGTGCCTGGGCTAATGCTCAACCACTGAGCCACATAGGCTGGGCAATTTGCTAATATATTTTAAATAAAATCTTTTAAAACAAATTAACTTTTGGATAGAAATGAGTTAGTCATTTTGTAAATATATCTCACCATGTCTTTCATCTATAAAGCTTGTGGGTTTGGGGGGTTCTTTGTTTGTTTTTTAGCATTCAGGTGTTTTCTCTACTTGTTAACACATAGAAGAAAATTCCCAGAGTAAGTGAAAATCTGTACTTTGTAAATATTGGAAAATCTAGAGTGTTTGCAATACCTAAGAAAATATTGTCACATGAAAATTTCAAATCAAAACAAGTGGCCCACTGTTTTCAATAAAAGTTCTGGCTGATAACCACACCACAATTGCATTCTTTTATATTGCCAACTCACACGAGGAAATGCTCATTTAGAAAATCTTTGAATATATGTTTATAAAAAATAGTACTTGTTACATGGAACAGAATTAGATTCTTATTAGGCATCTATCAAATAATTACCTCTTTCTTTGAGGTACAAAAGGTTTTTATTTATATGATTTGTTTTTGGGGGTGTTTTTGGCTAAAATTCTGGGCCAAAAATAGGTTTCACATTAGATCCAGATGATTAACTCATTTGATTTTATTGGCAAAGCCTAAAAGAAAGAAAATTGCAAAATATTTGTGAGATACTTGTACTTTTGGATTAATGAATTTAGAAATACAGAAATATTTTCTTTTGAACAATTGCATAGTGACAGAATGACTCTGTGAATGGAGTGTGAGCTCTTGCCTAGTACATGATTAATGGGTGTTTGCAGAATTAAAACAACCAAAAAAAAGTCTCCAAAATCGCCACTCATTGGTTTAATTCTATAGTAAAGTGCATACATGGAGAAAAATAAAAAATGGTTTATCATTGATTAGTCTGAATAAAAGTTGTGGAATATTAAAAATATATCAGTTTACTCCCTTTCTTAATAGTAACAAAGATTTCCTCAATGAATGGATATAGAAAATTACATATACATACATATATATATATATATATAATTATTATTATTATTTAGCCTTAAGAAAGAAGGAAATCCTGCCATTTGTGACAAATGGATGAACCTGGAGGACATTATGTTAAGTGAAATATGGCAGACATAGAAGGATAAATATTAACTGATACTGCTTATAAGAGAAATCTAAAATAATCAAACTCATAGAAGCAGAGAGTGATTGCCAGGGGCTGGAGGAATGGGGAGGTAGTAAAGGGTACAAAATTTTAGTTATACAAGATAAGCAAGTCCTAGAGATCTACCATAGGGCATAGTGCCTATAATTAACCATGTTGTATTGTATATTTAAAATTTTGTTAAGAGAATAGATTTTATGTGTGTTCTTATTACAAAATAAGCAATAAAGAGGGCAGGAAACTTTAGAATTGATCAATATATTTATGGCATGATTGTAGTTTCACAGGTGTACACTTATCTCTAAACTCATTAAGTTGTATACATTAAATATATACAGCTTAGCTACGTTATAGGGCCTTGGTTGCATCACAATAAGGGTACCCATCTTAGAGATAAATCAACAATTGTTTTTGTGTTGTTTGTTTTTTGCAAATGAAATGAAGTAACAGTTCTGTCCATTTTTTTTTTAGTAGTCTATTCAGGTGTTTGTATACATTTGTTTCAAATACTTACTATTACCATAAATTAGTTTAATTAAGTATATTAGTTTTGATGCTATTGATGCTGTAACAAATTATTTAAAATTTAGTGGCCTAAATAATTCAAATTTATTATCTTACAGTTAAGTAGATCAGAATTCTCCGTGGGCAAAAACCAAGGTGTTAGCAGAGCATGTTTCTGAGGCTTTAGGGAGAATCCGTTTCCTTGCTTCTTCTAGCTTCCAGAGGCTGTTCTCATTCCTTTGCTGTGGGCCTCTTCCATCTTAACACATCACCTAGCTCTGACCTCTGCTTCCATAACCACATCTTCTCTGACTCTCCTGCCTCCTTCTTTCCCTTGTAAGTACTCCTGTGATTACACCATCCCAACCAGATCTATAAAGTCGCCTTTTCCAGGTAAGGTAACATCTTTGGGGGTGGGAGTGGTATTATTCTGCTTGTTATATTAAGGCGTACCTTGCTTTATTCTATGAATACTCTGTGAAGACTTTAAATTTACTACATTAATCCCCTCTATTTGACACATAGAATGCAGGCTTACATTTGGTAGAATGATTATAAATTACACACTAATTAGATGTTACCACATACTTAAGTGCAGTTATAAGTTACAGCAAGAAAGTGAAATGATGAGATGTGTAGTATAAAAGATTTTCTACACTTTTAAAATAGATTTTAAGTCCAAAGTATGTATTAGGTTTGTGTTTACCTGAAATAAACCTAAAGAACATTTACCAATATTTTTGTAGTAAATGAGCAAGATGATTAAATTAGAAGTTAATTTTTATTTATAAAGATGGGTCACACCATTAGCTGTGCTTCAGGAATAAAGTTCTTTTCTACCAAAAAGGGCTTGAAGTTTCCCATTAATTGGCATAGCAGGTAGAGCTTGTTGATTTAACAGAGATTTCAGCTGCCAAGAACACAATACCATTAGAGAGAAACAGCGGTAACATCATACAGCTCTTAACTTGCACAAGAAAAGCTGGTGGCCAACATCTTTTTTTACTACAGAGGTCCTCAAACCTTTATATAGAAAAATATTACTAGGGACTCCAGTTAAGTTGAAGATTCTGGTTCACATCTGTGTTTCTTTGGAGGTTCTGAGTGGTACCATCTCTGAACCACACTTTGCATAGCACGTTTGTAGAATGTTCTGTAAAGAAACAAAGGCTACCATTGAAATCACCTTATAAAAGCATGATTCTTATCACATTACTGTCAGTAAACATTTAATGCCAAAATTTTTTATGTGAGTACTAAAGAGAAACAAGAAATGTACACCCCAGGAAAGATGGGGCAGGCCATATGATTATTACCTTTTCTTTAGTGAGGAAGAAGTGAAATTATGTTTTAATTAGAATCCTCTGTATATACTTTCTAGTTAGCTGTGAGTAGAAACATATGGTAAAAATTATTGTTCACGTTATAATTCATGAATTTACTTATTCTTAATAAATCTTTTCTTTTTTAGTTTAAAGAATAGCTTAAATTATTGTTATGTATGTAGGTTTTGGTTGGTTGGTTCTATTTCTGTAATTAAGTTCCAGTACCCAGAGTGGGAAAAACTAGATGAACCCTAATCTTTAATAACTTTATTTTTATAGGTTAGTTATTACAGAGCTCTATATTTAAACTTTGTTTTTTGTTTTTTACTTGAAATAATAAGATAATAAATCAGCAAACAAGATTAGTACTATTTTGGGCAGTTGAAAGAATGCAGGGAAAAAGAATGGAGAATGAGGAAATTGTGTTGAACAGAGATTAGACAAGTCAGACACAGTCTGGTGTGAAAATTCTAGGCTGAAAGGAATAGCAGATGTGCAGACTTTGCTTACAGCCAGGCTTATTTGAGGAATGAGAAAGTCATGTGGCTGGAGTGAAGCAGACAATGGAGGAGATGACCTTGAAGAGTTAGTTTGTAGGGCCAGATGATGCAGTGCTTTGTGGGCTGGAAAGTTAGCAGGTTTGGATTTTATTCCTAGTGTGGTGAGACTATGCAGAACAGTAACAGAGGTAAAGCAACAGATTAATGACTAAAAATCTACAAGTCTCTTGTTATTTGACTTCCTCTTTCCCTGTTCCCCACCAGGGCACCTATCACTCTGTCTTCTGATTATTTATTTCATGGCCTAATATGAAGTGTAAGGTCCTTGAGTTTTCATATTGCTCATCACTGTAACCCCAGTGGCCAGGACACAGCTTGAACTGTGGTAGTTTTTTAGTAATTTGTTTTTTTCTGAAGGTCTGGTTAGGGAGGACTGGTTGGTTTATGAGTTCAAGGAGAAGATACAAAAGGAAAACTCCAAGGTAAAAGGTATTATTTTCCTTCTGAGAAAATGGATAAAAGTAACACAGTAAACCACAACTGAAAAAATAAAGTCAGAGAGATAAATTCAGTTTGGAAAGAAACAAAAAATGATTTTAGCTTGAAATACTAGTATGTTAAGATGAGGACAAAACAAACTATTCAAGGAAGAAATGTTCTGTGGTAATTTGGAGAGGAGAGACTCCTGCAGTGAATATTATTCCTGAAGAACGTAAGTTCCATGTGATTTAGTAGGTGTTTTGCCAACGGTCACTTTTTCCAGCCCTTTCATGGCCTCAGCACCTCCCCAGGTCTTCATGTTAATCTATATTAGCTGCTTTCATTTTGTTCTTACCGCCAATTTTGTTCATTATTATGATGATTTATTATAATAATTATCTCAAATTTTACATATTTTGTGTTTATTTTAGTTAGTTGTGTGTATTTAATTTTTAGCATGTTCTTTTAACTAATTTTCTAATTTCATTTATTCATATTTTATCTGTGCTATTGTCTTAGAAAAAGCAAACATTGCATGTAGGTAGGTGTATGACAGGTATTTGAGAGGAATACATTAGAAATTACCATGCCCTAAACAATAGTGCTTTGATATATGGAGTCACCCTTCCCTGCTATTATCATTTGGCTTTATGTAGCTCTCCTAGCCCTCTAGTTCCAGTACTCATAAAAATAAATATGAATTATCATAACAGTGCTATCTTTTTATTTCTCACACAAATAATAAATAATAATACTGGGCATTATGGTCTGAATTGTGTCCTTCCTCCCCAAATTTATATGTTGAAAACTTAATCCCCAGTGTGACTGGATTGAGAGGTGGGACTTTTTAGGAAATAATTAAAGTTAAATAAGGTCACTCAGGCCAGTGTGGCTCAGTCAGTTGGAGCATCGACTTGCACCAAAAGGTTGCAGGTTCAATTCCCAGTCAGGGCACATACCTGGGTTGTGGGTATGATCCCCAGTAGTGAACGTGTGTGGAAGGCAACTGATCTAGGTCTCTTTCTCACGTTAATATTTTTCTCTCTTCCCCTGCTTCCTCCCTCCCTCTCTAAAATCAATTATCCTATCTAATAAAAGAGCAATATGCAAATTGACTGTATCTCCACTACACCCACAAGCCACACCCACCAGCCAATCAGGAGCGAGTATGCAAATTAACCCAACCAAGATGGCTGTGGCCACGGAGAGAGCAGAAGGCTTGGGTTTCCCCGGCAGTGGAGGAAGCCAAGCTTTCTGCCTGCCCTGGCTGGCCCAGGCTGCCACTCAAGATTACAAAGTTTCAATTATAGGAGATAAATAAATCCCAACAAAAATGGCTGTGGCCACTGAGCAAGCAGGAGGCTTGGCTCTGCTCAAGGCTACAAAGTTTCAATTATAGAAGATAAATAAATCCCAGATACCAGGGCCTCCACTTGGGTCACCGGGGGGGTGTGGCTGGCCTGCAAACCACCAGAGGCCCCTCACCCAGGCTGCCCCATGCCCCAAGGAAACCCCCACCCTGATCCAGGACACCCTTCAGGGCAAACCAGCTGGCCCCCACCCGTGTTCCAGGCCTCTATCCTATCTAATAAAAGAGTAATATGCAAATTGACCATCACTCCAACACACAAAATGTCTGCCTTCATGTGGTCAAAGATGGCTGCCCCCATGTGGACACAAGATGGCCAGCAGGGGAGGGCAGTTGGGAGGGACCAGGCCTGCAAGGGAGGGCAGTTGTGGGTGATCAGGCCAGCAGGGGAGGGCAGTTGGGGGCAATCAAGCCTGCAGGGGAGGGCAGTTAGAGGTGACCAGGCTGGCTGAGGAGGGAAGTTGGGAGCAATCAGGCCTGCAGGGAAGGGCATTTGGGGGAGATCCAGGCCTGCAGGGGAGAGGTACTGGGGGGTACCAGGCCTGCAGGGGAGGGCGGTTAGGGGTGACCAGGCCTGCAGGGGAGGGCAGTTAGGGGAAAACAGGCTGGCAGGGGAGCAGTTAGGCATCAATCAGGCTGGCAGGGGAGTGGTTAGGGGGTGATCAGGCTGGCAGGCAGAAGCAGTTAGGGGCAATCAGGAAGGCAGGCAAGCGAGCAGTTGGGAGCCAGCAGTCCTGGATTCTGAGAGGGATGTCCGACCGCCTATTTAGACCCGATCCTACCTGGATCGGGCCTAAACAGGCGGTCGGACATCCCTTGAGGGGTCCCAGATTGGAGAGGGTGCAGGCTGAGCTGAGGGACACCCCCACCCCTGTTCATGAATTTCGTGCACCGGGCCTCTAGTAAATAAATAACGTTAAATGAGATCATAAGGTAGGACCTAACCGCATATGATTGATGTCTTTATAAGAAGAGAAAGAGACACCAGGGATGCATGTGCACAGAACTAAGGTCATTTGAAAACAAAAAGAGAAGATGGCCATTAGCAAGCCATGGAGAGTGGCCTTAAGAGAAACCAAACCTACCAATGTAATGGTGAGAAAACAAATTTGCCACACAGTTCTTGATATTTTATTATAACATCCCTAGTAGACTAATGGTTCTAGCACCAGGTACTAACGTACCACTGCTCTATATTAAGCTTGTGTGGCACACATAGCTTCCTCTCCTAAACCAATGGGCAGACTAGCCACGTGGCTCTGCCTGACATGAGGGAACCAGGATATGTAGTGTATCCAGAGGAGAGCATAATGGGGTATTGGCTGGTACTAGTGATGTTTACCACATGCCCAGTTGTTGGTTGTTTCTCTTAATGGATTACATTTCTTTCTTGTCCTCTTCATATTGCCTCTCTAAGACCTGGTGCTCCATTGACTTGCATCCACATTTAATTTCACTCTTTCCACTGATAAAATTGATCATAGCTGGCTATTCAATACTATTGTTAGATAGGTGACTTACTCTAGGAAGCCTTTTTCTCATCACAAAATATTTCATATTCAGAATATTATAATTACTGTAAGAACTCATGCTTAAGTAATAAATCTATAGAGAGCTTAATTAATAAAGTTATAGAGAGCTTTAAAAAAAAAAAAAAGCAACCACCAGAGGCTTACCCCAGGACAGCAACCGGTGACTCACCTTGGTCTGGCACCCCCTCTCCTCTGCTCCACCATCCTGCTGTGGCTGATACCCGCCATGTTCCGTGCTCTGCCACCTACTGCCAACTCCTGCCATGTTCCATGTGTGCCCTTTGGTAGGCAGCACACGTCATAGTGCCCGGTTGTTCAGTTGTCCTACTGTTCGGTCTATTTGCATATTAGGGTTTTCTATATATATAGATGACATTGAACAAAATTTCATTTGAGAACCTGTTGTATAATCCAAAGTATAAAATGAATATCCACAAGTCCATACGGATATAAATAAATTATTAAATAAATTTCTACATTCAGAAGAAGAGAAAAATCTCCTAAACAGAAGAATTACAAATAAATTACGGAAATACTCTGCAATAAGGGAGGGGGAGTATAAGTAAGTTCCCACATAATGATTTTGTTACACAAAGTACAACATGGAAAAGGGGAAAAAAGAGTAGAGAAAACTGGCAGGTGATCAAGGTCAAATTCAGTGGTCACAATTATGTTGATAGTATGTAGCCCTGATGTGATGTGATGAAAATGACTCTCTACCTGTGTGATATTCCTCCCCAAACACATAATTCCAGGTTAATTGTGGGGAAACAAACACAACACAATTTATATAGAGAGGAATTCTACAAAAACCTGACTGGTATTCCTTGAAGCTATCAAAGTCTCAAAAACAAAGCAATTCAGCCCAGCCAACATGGCTCAGTGGTTCATTGTCGACCTATGAACCAGGAGTTTGTGGTTCAATTCCTGTCAGGGCACATGCTGGGTTGTGGGCTTGATCTCCAGTGTGGGGCATGCAGGAGGCAGCTAATCAATGACTCACTCTCATCATTAATGTTTCTGTCTCTCTCTCCCTCGCCCTTTCTCTCTGAAATCAATCTATGATAATAATAGCCTAGGTCAGTGGTTGGTAAACTGCAGCTCTGTTGACTAATGAGTTTGCGAACCACTGCCTTAGGGAAAACACTTAAAAAACATTTTAATAATGTGCTAATGTCTTTAACCTGAAGTCAAAACTTCTGGGTAAGGGTAATGCCTTACAGCAGTGGTCAGCAAACTCATTAGTCAACAGAGCGGCAAACCGTGGCTCACGAGCCGCAGTTTGCCGACCACTGGCCTAGGTGGTCATCACGCCCTCATGCATCACAACCTAATGTTGTCACAAGATGGCTATCACAAGATGGCCGTCACAAGATGGCCATGTGCACAGTGGAGGCAGACCCCGGCGGAGAAGGTGGGTCGTGGCAGGGGAGGGCAGTTGTGGGCCATCTGGCCAGCAGGGGAGGGCAGTTGTGGGTGATCATGCCGGCACAGGAGCAGTTAGGGGGTGATCAGGCTGGCAGGCAGAAGTGGCTAGAGGCAATCAGGCAGGCAGGCAGGTGAGCGGTTAGGAGCCAGCAGTCCCAGATTGTGAGAGGGATGTCTGACTGCCAGTTTAGGACCGATCCCACAGGTAGTCAGAAATCCCCTGAGGGGTCCTAGATTGGAGAAGGTGCAGGCTGGGCTGAGGGACACCCATTCCCCCAACCATGTACTAATTTTGTGCACTGGGCCTCTAGTAAAAATACATTTAAAAACACACACACACACACACACACACACACACACACACACACACACACAAACCAAAACAAAAACACAAGGCAATTCTGAGAAATTGTCACAGCCAAGATGAGCCAAAGAAAGCATGACAACTAAATGTAGTGTGGTACACTGATGGAATCCTGGAACAGCAAAAGGAGGACATTGCATATAAACTAACTAAACCTGAATAAACTATGCACTTTAGTTTGTAATAATATAGTGATACTGGTTTATTAATTGTAAAAACGTGGTATATAGTAAGATGTTAATAATGGGGAACCTGTACTAATTTTACTGTCTGTATACATTTCTGTAAATCTAAAACTGTTCTTTAAAAAGTATATTAATAATAAAAATTATTGGGAGAACAATATTTCAACTGCTGATATATCCTGTGTCCTAGGACCATACCTGGAGTTTGCTAATCTTAGCTCAGGAAAACATCTGCCCACCCTAAGTGAATACAGTATTTCAGAATGTTGCTGGAGGAGACTTTTATGTTAGAAAATGAAATTCCATATGCTTTAGAACTCCTTTTTTTCTTGCCATACAGCAAACTGATGTTGGCATAGATAAAAATGGGCAAAATCATATTTAATGTTAGAACTATTATTTTTAATTACCTGGCATATGTAAGAGGAACATTTTTCTTCTGAGACTGATTTGGCAAACTTCAAAATGAACATGGTGTGTCATGGCAATCATATTATTTCTGCCAGGGTACATGCACATTTTTTGATATCTGGTCTCAATTTGACATTCGTTTGAACTTTGTATATATCCTATGTGCCATCAGTTGACATCATAACTTCAGGAGGTCTGATACTCAGATTGGCAGTGTTTTTACCAGATCTCACTTATCAAAAAAATCTTGACTAGAATAAATGTACTTCTTGGGACCATTATGGGGTATTGTGTAAATCAGAGGAAAATAAAAACACCTGGATAAATGATCTATGAGCAGAATCTACTAAGGTTGAATAGCAGCGAAGCACTGTTCAGTGTCTCTCATAACAGTCCCATGTTATTTAATATGTATTCTGTCAAAAATGGTGGTCATATAAAGCTGGTTTAACTAAATTAAGTGGGAGATTTTCATAATATACTGATGCATTATGTGATTCCTCAGCTTGTATAGTTTCCCAAGCCTTTTTGGCTATAAAACCTGCTTTCAAAGAAAACATTATTATTCTTAGAAACAAATTTCTATGGAGCTCTAATTGGGAAACGTTGGTCTAGGTCAATGTCTCAAAAGACTGGTCTCGTGATCAGCATCATCATCATCAATCAGGAAATTTTCAGAAATGCCAATTCTTGTGAATGACCTTAGCCCTCCTGAATCAGAAGGCCAGTGATCTGTTTTCTTAATTGAGCCTTCCAGGTGCTTCTGATGTATGCTAAAATTTGAGCACCATTAATCAAGGAGAAACTCACATATTGAACTTAGAGAGCAGTTTTGTTGATTGCTTAGTATCTTACTATAGTTCTCTTTCAAAAGATTGATGTCTTAAAATAGGCTGAAAGCTATTCATCTTGACTTCAAAGGAGCTATATATGAGTTCTTAGTAATCAGAATTGGATCAGTGGAATACATTGATTAAGAAATCTGAGTTGAACCAAAAGAAGTCTTTGATACTATATAAGTATCTTATTTCTGTTTGTTTTTATTGATTTCTATTGTATAACACTGTGGCCAGAAAGACAACCTTTAAAATTTGTTAAGACATGTTTTGTAACCTAATATATGACTTATTTTGGTGAATTTTTATATGTGCTCTTGAGAATAGTATGTACTCTGCTGCTCTTTGGTACAATGTTCTATACATATCGATTAGGTATCGAGGGACCCCCCTGAGTGCCCAAAAATTTGTGCACTCAGGGGGGTCCCTCAGCCTGGCCTGTGCCTTCTCACAGTCTGGAACCCCTCAGGGGATGTGCACCTGCCGGCTTAGGCCCACCCCCTGGGGGATCAGGCCTAAGCTGGCAGTCAGATATCCCTCTGGCAGCCCGGGAGCCCTCGGGGATGTCCGCCTGCCGGGTTGGGCCTGCTCTCCATTTTTCGAGATCTATTACTGAAAAATTGTTGTGTTCCCTTCATGATGTTATGTTTTCTTGAATTTTATTTGTGCTCCTTGAAATATTGTGTTGCTGTCTTTACATTTGCATAAGTAGTCACATCCTCCAGCCTTTACTGGCTGGCTTCAGGAGAGAAATACCTTCACCAGCTAGCCAGGCTAGGACCTCTTAGGCTCTCTCAGATCTTTTGTATGGATGTACCCATTCCATACCACTTGTTCCCTCTTATAGGTAGGGACATTGTTAATATTTTTTGCCTTCTTCAGTCCTGCAAAGCCAGGCTGGATGCTGAGAGCCTCCCATTTGTTTTTCCTCCGGTGGTGCCCTGAAATACTTGATTGTGTTCTTTCTCTCAATCCTCCAGAATAGTGTTGGGTTCTGTGCTTGTTTTGCAAGTCATGTGCAATGACTTGTACTGTACATCTGTGGGGGCATGCATAGGGAGCTGTCCACAGAGGGATGGATGAGGCACACAGCAAAGGGGTTGCTATGGGCCAATTGAGGGGCTCTACAAGCAAAGCATCTCCAGAGGCTTTTGGGTGGGCTTCCTTATGAATTCTGAGAAGCACTTAGTAAGATCCATAGCCCTTTGATGATTTTGAGCCCTTGTTGCTGTGTTTTCAGTGTCTCTCAAACTCTTCTGAGTCTTCACCAGCATACCTTTAATATTCATATTTCTACCAACAGACTGTTTATGATGATTTGGGTATTCTCTAAGATGCCTTTAACCATATTTCTACCAAAAATGTGTTCAATGAAATCTAGACTCTTTCTAACTTACTCTTTAAAATTCTCTGAGCCTCTACCCATTACGTGATTCCAAAACGACTATATATTTAGGTATTTGCTACAGCCATAGCCCAACCCTCAGTACCAAAATCTATATTAGTTTTCTATTTCTCTGTTAACAAATGACCACAAACTTAGTGGCTTAAAACAAAATAAGTTAATTATCTGGGGGTTAGAAGTCCAAAATGGGTCAGTAGGGCCATATTCCTTTTGGAGGTTCTGGGTGAGAATCTGTTTTATTATATTTTCCAGCTTCCAGAGGTTGCCTGAATTCCTTGGCTTATGGTGCCTTCTTCCATCCTCAAAGCCAGAAATATAGAATCTTCTGGCTCTGGCTCTCTGTTCCAGCATAACACTTTTTCCTGGCTCTAATCCTCCTATTCCTTCTTTGTCTCAAAGGCTCTTGTTATTGCATTGTGCCCATCAGGATACTCTTCCTATCTCAAGATCAATAACTGACTCACATTTGCCTTTGACATGTAAGGTAACATGTTCAGAGGTTTTGGGAATTAGGATGTGGACCCCATAGATGGCTCTTATTCTGTTAAACACATGCACCTAATTTTAGGGGCATACATTTCAAGCCCTGGATAAGTCTTATAAGATTTTGAATTTTTAAAGTTAAAACTCATTTTTGCCCCACTTAAGCTATTGTTTATGTTCTGAAATGCTAAATCTCAGATTGATTTTTTTCTTCTCACTATTCCTGCTATGGTCATGTTTCCTTTAGGCAGAAATGGCAGCTTGTCCTAGCTGCTAGAAGGACCATGGAGTACAATGGGAATGGGGGTCAAGCACATCTTTTGATACCTCAATATATCCTATCATATTTGCTTTTTTCATGCTGTAGTCTCCTAATATATACAAGATGTCTATCTACATTTTAGTTTGAAGAAGCTGAAGTACTTCTCCAGGATAGTTTTAGCTGAACTAATAAAATCATATAGCTGAAGACTTTTTTCAGTTATTGGACAAAGTAAAGAGAAAGAATGCTTTCTTTAAAAGGGTACATCTGGGTTACAGTACCTGAAAAGAATAAACAAAAGAATAAACTCATGAAAGGCAACAAAACCTCATATTTAATGTTTCTACCAATTTACTTTTACTTAGGCTTTAGCATGCACAGCTGGTTAAATGCCATAAGATTGTTTCATTTAACAATCATATCTGAACATCTCCTTTTCTCATAAAAGTCACTCTAGGGAGGAATTTTTTTTTTTTAACTGAGGCAAGCTCTCTTGAGGAAAAATACAAATAAAACTGAGACACCTTTGCACAATCAATTATCTAGAAAGATTGCTTTAGAATGCCTATAGGGAAAATTCAACTATGTAATCCTTTTAGAGATTATGGAATTTGGCACAAATGAAAAAATAGATATGTAGAGTCAGTGGGTTTTTTGCCCTGTAATCCACGGAGCTCTGAGGATTTCATGGTTCCTGAGAGACCGCTATAAAGAGCAAAAGGGACAAACAAGTGAGTCTTCAACCAGAATGTTCTCTTTTATCTGATTTATGTGTTAGTTCTAGATACCCTTTGTTTGAACAAAGGCTTTGTGGGGGCTAAAAAAAAATTTGGATAGGAATTGCATGAAATAATTTGACCTAAGCCCTAGTCAGCAAGAGGCAGGGCCAAAACTAAATTCTAGTCCTTTCATTTTTCACTTATAAATCCCTTCAATGTCTTTCTGTCAACTTCAAAATATTATACTCTTTCCCCATGGCATGCACATTCTTTCTGACCTGACTCTTATCCAACTCGTTAGCTTATTTCTTGCTCTGTAGTCTTCTTAATGCCCTGAAGACTGCCCATGAGTTATGTGGAGTGTCCATCCCTAATCTCATGTTACCCAGCTTCTTCATAACCTTTGAGATTCTTCACATTCTACATCCCTTTTAACTTCATTAAGCTTTAGGGAACCTCTTTTGTACCACCACTGAACCCCTTCTATACTCTGTAATGGGACTTTTGATAATGTATTTCAATTGTTGGTTGTCCTTTTTCACCCAACCAAGCAGTTCACAGTATGTTCACTAAATCTTTCATCTCTGCATCTCTAGCGCTTAGCATATAGATTGTGGCGGTTTGGTGATTAAACAGGTAAATCCCATTTTATTTATTTTTTCTCTTTTATACCATGCTATGCACAAATATTCTTAGGGCATAAAGAATTAGAATGGTTACCTGAACCAGCACTCAGAGAAATCTGGGATGCTGGCAGCTGGATTCTATAGGTAACATCAGGGAAGAAAGAAATGACTCCAATCTTCTATACAGACCCGATACTAAGTATTACGGATACAGCAATGAAACATAGAGACAAAATATTTACCTTGGACTCTCCATTCCAGTGATGGTGAGACAGATAATCAGCAATTAGTTTTATAACATACCAGATAGTGATGAAACTCCTGAAGAAAAGTAAAGCAGGGTGAGAGAGATAGAGAGTAAATATGAAAGGCAATTGTTCTTTTGTAGAGAGGTGTTAAAAAAGAGCCCCCAAACAAAATGATGGGTGAGACCTGGTTAAGAACTGAAGCAGGGGTCCTCAAACTTTTTAAACAGGGGGCCAGTTCACTGTTCCATAGACTGTTGGAGGGCCAGACTATAGTTTAAAAAAAACACTGTGAACAAATTCCTATGCGCACTGCGGGCCCGGGACGAGTCGGCTGATAAGCAGGACAGGCAGCGGCACCCGGTGGGCCAGATAACTGTCCTCGATGGGCCGCATGTGGCCTGCGGGCCGTAGTTTGAGGACCCCTGGAAATCTGAAGAAAACGAGATTGAGCCATGCTGCTATTTGTGGAAAGACTGCTCCAGGCAGGAGGAGCATCAAGTTCAAAGGCCTTGGGGCAGAAATGTGTTTTGTGTGTTTGAGGAAAAGTAAGGAAACTAGCTTCAGTGTGGCCTCAACATAGGAGCAGCGAGGAAATGAGATCAGATAGGGTATGGAATAATCTGTTAAGTCATGGTAAGAATTTTGGTTCTTATTCTGGATGCAGTGGAAATCATTATAGCATTTTGATCAGAGTTTTGATCTGATCTGACTTTAAGTGTTTAGGGTATCTCTGTATGAGAATAGAATATAGGCAGACAGAGGGGTAAGAGGAAGGAGGCCATTTATAATGTTGGTAAGAGATGTTGGTGTTTTAAACCACAGTGGGAATAGAGGAGGTGGTAAGAAGTGGTTGAAATTCTGGATACATTTAGAAAGTATAGTTGACTTGAGGTTAGGTTGGATGTAGAGTCTGAGAGAAAGGAGGAGACAAATAGGACCTTGAGGAAGTATGAAATTTCCATTATTAAAAGTGGGGAAGAGTTAGAGGAGCAGATTTGGGGGAGAAATCAAGAAATTTACTTTAGACATGTTGTTTGAGATGATTATTCAAATTCAAATGAAGATGTGAAAAAATGTAGTTGAATACATATAGCTTGAATTTAGAGGCACTTTCAGGTAGGAGGGTAAAGTTGGAAGTCTTCAGAGTATGGAGAGCATTTACTGCCATGACTGAATGAGGTCACTTCCGGAGTAACTATCAACAGAAGAGTTCCAAACCCCAGCCCTGGAGGCACTTTATTGCGTAGGAGTCAGGAAGATGAAGAGGAACTAGCAAAAGAGATTGAAACGTAGGAAAAACTAGAAACAGTGGTGTCCCAGATGGAAAGTGAAATACATTTTCTAGAAGAAGGAAGTTAATCAACCATGTTAAAAGTTGTTACGTTATATGTAAAATGAGAACCCAGAATTGCCCATTGGATTTAGCAACTTGGGGTTAATTGGTGAAGTAATGGGGACTGAAGCTTTGTTGGAGTGGATTCAAGAGATAATTGGAAAGAAATTAGATCCTGAGGAGTTTTCCTATGAAATGTGGTGACTGGAGGGGAACATAGGGTAGAGATTTTTTCTGGGGGGTGGGTGGGGAAGGGTGAGTGAGGGTAGTTTAAATTGAGAGATATAGCAAATATTTAACTTAGCCTACAGATTCTAATTGTTTGCTGGCTAGAGTCTCTGTAACTGGTAAATGGGTCTCTGAGAACATAAGACAGACACTGGATAGTTATATGCCCATAGGAAAAGTAATAATAGGTAAGTTATGCAGAAGATGAGGGGATTCTTAGGGCAGGCACATGTTGAAAGAAATTCTTGCAAGAAAAACCACTGATGACAAACAAACCACCTGACAGTTTTTGTTTTTATTTTTTTACTTACCGCTGTCTTCATAAGGGGCCAAAGTTTCATATGTCCAAGAAGGGCCAGGTTTCCTAAAGGTGTCAAGCTTTGGCAGATGTAGAGAGTCCCATTTAGACTTTCTCTAGTGCCAGTAATATTTTTTGCCACATAATTACAAACACCCTGAGAGAGACCACAATACACATCCTTCCTATGCCCTGATAGTTGGTACTTGACCAAGGTGCCTGCCACTCTGAAAACTTCCCCATGTATCACTCAGGAGGTAATAAGGAACTTGTCTCCAGCTGCACACTGAACATTGTAATGTATATGTGCTAGAAGAAACCCACAGCTGCATCCTGGATTGGCTCAGGATGCAACCTTCAACTTTCAATTGACTGGCCTGAGTTTAAAATTTGACATGAATATCATTAGAAGGATCACGATTATTTTCCATGTAAGTGCTGGTAACTGCCACATGCAGTTGTTTGGAAGCATTTTACCTGCAGAGGAAATGTGTGAAGACAGCAGATATCTCAAATTAGATAAGCTCAACGTCAAGTTATCTCTTGTCATGTAGCTTGGAAAAGAACTCAGAATGATAGCAGCTTTATATAATATCTTAATTAGGGTGTCTTTCACTAGGATGATGGGATAAAAATAACTAAAAAAACCAAAAGTGAGAAATAACTATAGTTGTGCATAATGATAATAGGTACAAGGATGATCCCTGTAATATTTTATAAGAGCAAAATGACCTATATATTCAATAATTTAGGGTACAGTAAACAAATTATGTTATAGCCATATAGTAGAGTATTATTCCCAGCATAAAAAGAATGTTTCAAAATAATATTGAAGGAAATGGACAAAAATTCATGATATAAGATTGATAGAAAAGAGGGTATGACAAATAATACTGATTATCTCCAATATCCATTCTCTCCTTCTTCTACACCAATTGAACTCCCAATTTTTGGCTGGTACTTGGCTGCCCCAAATGAAAACTGCATTTTCCAGCTTTCATTTTTTACCACTAGGTGTGACCTGTGACTAAGTTCTGGCCAATGGGATGTGAGTAGAAATGGTGTATGTAATCTCTGGGAATATCCTTAAAGAAAAGGAGTTGGAGGCCTGCCCTTTTCCTCTCTTTCATCTTTCTTGCTTGCTGGATGTGAATGTGATTTTGAACAGTTATCTTGGACTGGGATCCTGGGATCAAAGGCCACAAACAGCAATAATTAATGTAGAGCCCCAAATGCTGTGGTGTCCCACACCAGCTCTGACTGTCTTCCTCAGGATTTATTTGTGAAACAGAAAAAATAATAGTTTTATCCTGTTTAAATCACTGTTACTTTTTCTTCTGTTAGTCATACCCAAATGTAATTGTAGCTGATACAAGTTACCCTGTTGTACATTCCTGTACCATCCTATACAATAGCCGCTAACCATATGTGACCATTAAAAATATTAACTATATGTTATTTAAAGTTTATCAAATGGTGCAAGGTTTGGCCTGATTGAGTTGGAAAGGTCTGGGATAGTCTCATATCAATTAAAATCAATAACATACTTTTTTTCTTAATGTGGGGAGTGAATGTTTTAAGTGATAGCATTTTAGAATTGGAAGAGACCCCAGCAATCTTCTAAAGCCAAGGTCAGCAGCTTTGATTTACTGATGAGGCCAGAGAGGAGATTTAGTATAATTCAGGTCAGTTTAGTTGTTTGTCTGCTCTGTGACAGATGAGATTCTCGAAATTGGACATAGAAAGATGAAACAAACTCTATCTTTGTCCTTGATGTGAGACAGACATATTAGCAGATAAATTGAAAGCAAATAGTTATGATAAAAGCAGTCAAAGCTGGTGGGATTATAACATTGAAGCCTGGCTCTAGCTTGGGATGAAAGTTGCTGGTGCTCAAGATCCCTTGGGAAAGCTAACACCTGAACTAGATCTTAAAAGTATTAACCGGAAGCAGGGAACTGGGGTAGGGATGGACAGATGGGAGTATTGCCACACAAAGGCATTTGGAAAACTATAAGCAATTCTGTGTGTCTGAAATAGAAAATGCAAAGTGGGTGATGGGCTTCAGTAGTAGCAAAGGCTATGGCAGACCTGACATGCTGATGGTCATGGATCACTCTGGTGGTAGGAAAACATGTAGGGCTTTAATTTTGCAGATTTATATTTTTGGTGTCTTACTTGGAGCAATAAATAAAAGTCCCTCATGCCTGTAGTTTTCCTTCCATCTAGGGAAGTGTCCTCTGAAGCAGTTTCCCTTCTCTCTGGGCTATACCCCCTGAAAAATGCCCCAGCGTGAAGAGGAGGTTGACTGCTCCAGGACTCACTGTCTGTGAAGTGGTTCAGTTACTTTTTGGGGTCGGGGTAGGCAGGATGGATGTATGGTGGGTCCTCTGCTTGGCCTTTAGCTGTACTGTAGAGCCTGTTACAGAAGTTCTCTGGGGAAAGGCAATCTTCAATATTTCCCCAAGTCATGGGACCCTCATGCCCTAAGGCCCGAGTAGATTCTTCTCACCAGACACCAGCCCTGTCAGTGCACACAGATGGCCTGGGGACAGGCCAGCCCAGGAGATCTCTGTCAGAACTAGTCCTGGAACCCCAAGCCATTCAAACTCCTTTTCTTCCTGGAGGAAACCAGTGGCAGCCTGATCCATTCTGCTGCTGTGTTTTCTTTAGCCCGTGCACACGCACACGCACGCACACACACACACAAACTGGCATTAATGACCTCATGGCAGCCGTCAAGACTGGAGCCGGGGAGCGCCCCCTCACCCTGGGCTTGTGCTGGCCCCACCTAGACCACTCCACTCACTTTTTATTCATTTACATGATCCATGTGGTCTCTGAAGACATCTGAGATTATGTCTTCTGCTTAATTTAAGCCTCCAAAACCCAAAGGGTTTTATTAACCTCTTCTCTAGGAAATCAGGAATACTTGACTTACATTTATTTTTCTAAAGAATGCTATAACAATTATTTTGAGTTTTTACCCTTTAAGGAAGGATAATAATGAGAGTCCTATAAAAATATAAGCATAGTTTCAATATTAGAAAAATATACATTAACTAGAGGCCCAGTGAATGAAATTCGTGCACAGGAGGGGGGCGTCCCCTCAGCCCAGCCTGAACCCTCTCCAGTCCGGGACCCCCTCATGGAGTGTCTGGGATCGGGCCTAAACCAGCAATCAGACATCCCTCTCACAATCCTGGACTGCTGGCTCCTAATCGTTCACCTGTCTGCCTGCCTGGTCACCCCTAACTGCTCTCCTCCCATCCCCCCTCCCCCCCCGCTGGCCTGATCACCCCTCACTGCCTCTGTGTGCAGGCCTGATCTCACCTAACTGCCCCTCCCTGCCAACCTGGTTGTCCCCAACTGCCCCCTTCCTGCTGGCCTGGTCACTCTTAACTGCCCCCCATGCCAGGCTGGTCACCCCCAACTGCCCCCCTCTGCCAGCCTGGTCGCCCTAATTGCCCCCCCTGCTGGCCTAGTTGCCCCTCATGGCCCCCCAGCCGGCCTGGTCACCCACACAGCCTGCTGTTCAGTCGTTTGGTTGTCCCTCATTAATTCCCCTGCCAGCCTGGTTGCCCCACGCAGCCTGCTTGGTCAGTCATTTGGTCATCCCTCACTAACCCCCCTGCTGGCCTGGTCATAGGCAGTCATCTTGTGAGGGCATGAGGGTTAATTTGCATATTACCTCTTTATTATATAGGATAATTCATTACCTTGATGAATGAAAAAGGAAATACATAATTATCTTCATATATGTAGAAAAATTTGATAAAATTCAATGTAGATTTCCAATAATAAAAGCTTTAATAAAATAGGAATAAGTTAATACTTGCTCAACTTGTTAGAATATATTTCAACACAATGCCAGCATGATGCTTAATGAGATAAACTAGAGGCATTATCATTAAAGTAAGGAGGAAGGCATTGATGTTCTTTACATTAATTGTATATATCTATTCTCTTCCTCTTTCGTTTAGTAATAGAAAACCCCCAAGGGGTCACATGGTTGCTCTGCTAGAGTCTATATTTCCTAGCTTCATACAAAGCTATGATTATGATCATGTGACTATTATATCTAATCCTATCTTATGAAGGAGTATGCAAATTGACCATCATGCTGTCACAAAGATGGCAGCACCCATAGCCACAAGATGGCGGCACCCATAGCCACAAGATGGCGGCGCCCAGTCCCCTCAGCCCCACTGGAGTCACCCAGTCCCAGGGGGGTGGCAGCTGCACCGTTTGCATGCTGCTGGAGTCCCCCAGTCCTTTCAGCCCTGTGGGGGTGTGGAGGGGGCGCCTGCCGCCAGAGTCCCTCTGTCCTTTCACAGAAAATGGGTTGCCTCAAAAGTTGGTTAAGCTTCTTAGGACAAAAAGCATTCAAAATCTTTGAAAAGGGAATTCCAATATTTATAAAAGTTTGGATTAGACAATTCAAGGTTATTTCCACTACAACTTTCTATGATTTTGTGATATTAACATTCTGAATTCACATAATACCAGCTGTATTGTATGTAAGCAGATGTTATTTAAAGAAATGACCATTGTTATTAAAACAACTCATAAAACCACACTGTTTGTATGTCAAAGACATTGTGTGTGATTTTCCTAATGGCTGGAGTTAATGCCCCTAAACCAGCAGTCGGACATCCCCCAAGGGGTCCCAGATTGGAAAGGGTGCAAGCCAAGCTGAGTTATACCCCCCCCCCCCGTGCATGAATTTTATGCACCGGGCCTCTAGTGAGTTATAAGCAGAAATAATGTGTCCAATTTCCAAGTAACCTCTTGAAGACAAAATTGTTTATTCTGAACTTGCTTTTCTCTTCCTTTTAGTTGGAAAATGTTGGCAAATAGAACAGTGCACTTTGGAAATGGAGATAGAGAAAACATATTGAGAGTAGCCCAGTCCTGGGTCACTCACTTTTGTATTTCTGTCTTATTCAGATCACTGCATTTTTGCATCTTTCTTTTATAATAGTGTAGTTTGTACCTATAGTAATACAGCCTTTATGATTTAGCGTTGTTCAGGATTTTCTATATAAGACAATCAGATAAGAAAATGGTATAAAACTATAAATAGTTAAAAACTATCTTATTAGGACATTTTATAACTATATACATGGAAAACCCAAGAGAATCCATTGAATGATTAGTATAAATAGGCAATTTACTAAATTGCATGGGTAAAAAGTAATATACAAATACCAATAGCCTTTCAGTTTACAAATATCAACCAGTTCAAAATATAATGAAAGTTTCCATTTATAATAATAACAAATTATACCTTGAATAAAATTAATAAGAAATATGTGTGTATCTACATTTGTACATATATAAACAGTATAATCAATGAAATCTAATACTGATTCTAATAACAAATAGTAAATCTAATGGTGATTTGATACCTATCAACGTTCATTTAGTAATATTTTAAAAAGCTCATCTCAGATAATTTACATTATTTCTTTTTCTTTTTAAAAACACATTTTCATTCTACTTCTATAAACTTTTATATCTGTGTATATATACTTGATAGTATTCATTGATTATGTGTTATATTTCTCTGCTACAAAATTATTATATAAATTGAAATTGTTTACAAAATATTTTATATAAACATAAATCTCAATTTGGTTGTCACCAAAAGTATAATTTATGCAAAATTTATGAGTAATTTTAAATTTCTATAAACTGTTAAGTATGAAAAGTAAAAAAAATATTTATCTAAGAGATAAATCAAAATATCACAAAATAAAAAAAAATATTTATCTAAGAGATAAATCAAAATATCACTAAGAGATATATTTCCCAAATAGTTTCTGTATCTCTGTGAATGAAATTTACTTATTGCTGGGATGACTCAGCATTTATGATCAAATCAATTCCAATATTTCCTATTCATGGTTTTGAGCAATAAATCTCATTAAAATAAGAAAATAGTATATGGGAATGGAAATTGTGTTAGCACAATGCCATTCAATCCTTGAAATGCCTCCAGAGCTATATGCCAAATGTCTATCAGCTGATGACTTAATTCCTCTTTCAATTATATCAAAGTATTGGAAACCCAGTGATTTTCAAAAGCCATTAGAATCATTATTTTCTCAAACCTACATCAGTTATATGAATTGTCCCTTGGCAACTTTTGGGTTTTTACACCTCAGGCAAGCACCATAATAAAAATCCAGAGAAGTGAGGAACAGATTTTTCTTTTGAAAAAGTGGGAGGAGGACCCATTATAAAAGGAGGCACCAGAGATGGACTCCCTTAAAACCATCCTTGTGTGGGTATTCCTCAGAAAGATTTTAGGTATGGCAGGACTACATATAGCTCACTTTGAAGAATTTTCTTTTAAATCAAATCATATTTTATACCTTTTCATCCTGAATACCAGAAGTTAGAAAGTGCATCTTGATAAGTTGAGAGAAGGCCTATTTTATGTATCATTTTCTGGAAAGTTCTGAGTATTAATTTTCATTTCACATCATGTTTTTTTATGTGCTTTTCTTTTTCTTTTTGCCAGTTGGTAATTCTTTGTATCACCAAAATTTCTTTATTTACACCTTATTCATATAATGCCATGCAGAAGGCTGATAGATAAAGAAATACTACTTTTTCCTACTCAACTATCTCCCAACAAGACTGCAGCTCTGACATTGGTGCTTGCAGTGAACAGGCCCCTTTGTCAGGAAAGAGCATGACCTTCTTGCGTTAATGTAGTAGTGGCTCAGAGGCATCACGGTCCACTTTTACAGCTGAAATGTCTAGATTCTGAGTTTCAAAATTAAAGTCTGGTTGTTGTTTACTTGTTTGTTTTAAAATTTAAGAATGATCCATTTAAGTGTGTACTGGGGCACTGACAGATTAGCTTAGGCTCTAATTGACAGGATAAAAAATTATTCACATTTTTAGTGTTAAGTAAAGATCATCAAAGCATTGTCAGTATCCCATGCATGTGTATGTGTGTGTGTGTGTGTGTGTGTGTGTGTGTACGTGTGTGTGTGTGTGTGTGATGGAAAGATAGGCAACTTTCTTTAAACAAAGCCAACATGACATTATTTTTGGATGAACATTTGAGTATTATGTATGTGGAAAGAAATTTTTATACTAATGCCATTTCCTGGAAGCGATGTAGCAATAAATGTAGGAGAAAGTAAAATTTTAAGTAAAGCTAGAAAAGAATATACCATTGTATGGCTATCACCTTGAAATACCCAGAAATTCAGGATGTAGATAGTAATGTACAAAGGTATGTTACAACTGTATCTTATATGTAATGAAGTAGAATAAGGAAATGGAATTTTTATCTCCCTAAAATGAGGAGATAAATTAGATAAAAAAGACAATGTATTTACTCTTTTCCAAAGTTCTTATGCATTTGAGAATAACTAATCTATTTTCTTTCCAGTAGAGAGCAGTCAAAGCCCATGATGCCCTCATGAAATCCATGCCTCAGAACTACAGGCACATGACTGTTAACACTGGGTCATCTCATTCAGGTCCCAGCTGAGGAAGGGCCTTCTGGGATACTGGCCCAGTGTTCTTTCCATATACCACATTCTTTCTCATCCTTGTCCTTCATATTAAGTAAATATTTACAGATAGATTTATATGGAAGTATATTTGGTCACGCATGAAGACATGTGTCAAGCTTGTGGTCAATTACCATGCTTTAAAAATTTATAGGAATATAAACTATGATGTTGGAAGAAGTTGTTATTATATGGACAGACTCATAGCATGAGATGAGGGTAAGCTTAGAATTCTTGGAAAGAATACACTAAGGGCAAGCCTTGTAATTACCAGCAGCTAATGTATGACACATTTATGGCAATATTAGTGAAATACAGGGATTTGTTTGACTGGGAGACATCTAAGGAAAAATCGAACTAAGAGTCACCACAAGAAGATTAGGTGGTATAAAGGAATATGCATGTGGGGTTCACCAAACGCTGTCTTTGCTAGCTTCCTCTTGCTTTTCCAGTGTGCCAGAGGAGATTAAGATATGAAGGGATCCTATACAGTTATACAGCTAGAAAGCAGATGTTACCATTTCTCCCCTCAGATCTCTATTTTGTTTATTAAAAAAACAAAACAAAACACAAATCCTTTCCTTTGAGAACAGATCTACTTTTCAGATGCATTGTGTTTCCAGAAAATAGTTCTGAAGGAGGGCTGCCAAGAGGCAGCATCTTGAGAATGTACACACTGTCCTAGTCCCTGTTTAGTCTCATTGATGGAAACCAATCTGCAACTGAGTAAATGTGACTGGGAATGAAGAATGAGGATGGTGTATGAGGGAAGTGGCAAAATGAAGAGTTTTAGTATATACATGTTTTGGGGCCCTGAAAAACGTGTTAATCTCTCTCTTTATAAAATTAATGTGCACAAAGTCTAGATTCACAGAGTATGTTAAAACGTCTTCAGTTATGTATCAATAGTGATTGTACATCCGTAAGGCATAGAGTTTCAGGTTGTGTTTTTCCAGTAGTAATGTGGTCACAAGACAGCTACATTCTTTGATTTGGTCATCCTTACAACCAAAGGCATGCATTTTAATTGGTAGACAAGATTCAGATGTGTAATTTGTGGCCATGAAGCAAACTGGAATTAACTGTCCCACATGCGGTGAGCTTGAATGTCGGCCTGATCAGCGCGATTCTTGCCAGCTGAGCTAGTGTATCACAGGAGCCATTGTGAAGGATGTTTTAATCACACTATTAACAACCTCTGTACTTGCCTTTAGTATGCATTCACTGAGGTTCAAAATTTCGCTTACCAAGGAATCAACAATAAATTTAAATTTGGCTGTTAGGGTTTACTTAAAATATCATGATTCCTCAACAAATGAAATGACATTTTTTTAGTAAGTTGGAAGGTATTTTTTTTTTTACCTATTATGAAATTAACTAAAAATTTCATTTTCTTGGGCAGTATTTATGAATTAAAACAGTTACTTTTAAAATGATAATTTAGTCATACTCTAGATTGATTCACAACCACATTGGCTTTATTTTAGAAACAATACAGAGATACAGGTCAGCATGTCTCCTCATCTTTACACTTGAATGAGACAATGTAAATATAGTGACAAGAACTTGAAATTTAGAGTTAGGAGATCTGGTTCTTATCCTAATCCTGTAATCAAAGACCTTTATGCTGTCAATACACCATGCTGTTCACTGCACAAATAAGAAACCATGATTGGTATGTATAGAAATAGGGCAAATTGGGTCCTGAGTATCAGTGGCAGCAAGGGGTGGCTTTGATTATCTTTAGTTCCCATCACCCCCATAATTGCCATCAGCCCTTCAACTTCCTCTTTGATTTAGATAATGAATATTTCCCCTAACTTTGTTTAAAATGCTATACACATGAAGTCTCAAAACAAAGGTCTGTAGCCCTTCCTTCATATAACTTCCCTGAGCCATTTCTATGGATAAATAATTCTGAAATAATAAAAATGATGGTAGAGTTCACTAGGCAAAGCCATATTCCAAACCTTAGTTGGGGGGTTAGAGTTGAGTTTTGGGGCAATCAGCCCATCTCAGGAGAATGAATGTCTAGCTGGATGTGATATGATATGGATCTAGGCCAGGTGTGGACTCTGAGACAGGTAAGAACTAGAGCCAATAGACATTTCAAGGAGGTGGGCCAGGTGGTATTTGGTACATAGGAGAACATGTGAAGCAGTAGGAGGAAAACATGAAAGATGATTGCACAGTTTCTGCTCTGTAAAGAGAATAATTTTGAGGAGGAGAAAAATGAATCTAACCGTAACCATGCTGATGCATGAGTGGCCCTGTGGTATCATAGGATGTTCCTCAGACATCTTCAGACATGGGTTGAAATGCAGATCAGAGATTCAACTAGAGACATAGATTTAAGTGTAGATGAGGGATAAAATTGCTCATCTTTATCTTTCTTCTTATTATCATAGTTATCATTCTCTTTGCTCCTTTGACAACCATGGGGGTTGGGATTTTTGCCATTACCTAGTTCAACCTACTGCAGTGTTTCAACAGTTAACAGTGTTTTCCATAATTTTGGTCCCCTACACCTGACCATGCACATGCCTACAGGTGATTCAAGGAGGCATGTTTCCATTACTTTCAAGCAGGTTTTGCTATTCTTTCTGTCCTCAGAAGTTCTTTTAAAACTTCCTGGTAAGTCTGGCTGGCATTGAAAATTTGATGGGAATAAAATCCAAAAAATACTAAACAAATCTCTTTTACACATTGTATTGGCAAAGTAACCAGATAAATGGGTTTTTAAGATTTTCCAAAAGCAATTTATGCTGCCATACAGATGTGATTAATTTCTTCTGCGAGTCTATATTTTGCATTTAAGTGGTATGAGTAGTTTGTTTATTTTTTCCAGCCAATATTTGATGAGATTTACTATGTCCAGGCAGTCTTCTAAGAGGTAGGGAAATTGTGGGGAATAAGATATATAAGACCCCAATTTACATACCAAGGATGTAGACAGGCTAAGTACATGTGAACCAATAAATGGGAGGTGATTTCAGATAGAAGTAAGGCTATGAGGAGTATACAATGGGTATCCTAATAGAAAGTCATACGGATGTTGGGTTTAACTTGGATTGAGTAGTCAATAAGGAGGTGAAAATTTTGCATTTAGAGCTGAAAGACAAAAGTGTATTACCAATGTGAGGACATGGCATCAGCATTCAGGGAGAGTGAAGAGAAAGTGCCGAGATTCCGAGGCAGAGACAAAGTTGGCTTTCCAGGGAACATAAAGAAGGACATTGTGGCTGAAATGTGGCAGGACAAGGAGAGAGGCAGGAGAAATGGCTAGAGGGTAGCTGGAGACAGGTCAGGAGGGGCCCTGCAGAACATGGGAATCATTTGGATTTTATTCCCAGTGCAGTGGGCATTTATTCAGAAGAGTGGGATGTTGTGGCAATTCCAATTAATCACACTTTTTTGGTAGTAATACTGTTACCCCCCCCCACCCCCGCCAGCATGTGTGCCTCTACATTTCCATTTTAATCAAAAGTTAAAATTGTTCTATTTTCTAGAATTTTTATGTTAGGGTATCCCAATATTCGGGTAATAATATACACATTCTAGTATATTAAGAAATGCAGGAAATGTGATTGCTCCATTGTTCTCACAGTCAGTTTTGTTGATCCAGGGAGATTGTATGTGAGACAGTTCATCTTTGCCCAGCAGAGCAGTGCTGTTAAGACAGGTAGGTTGAGATAAAAATTTTCATTGAATGGAGTATTGTTAACCAGTATCTCTCAAACATGCAGAGCCATAAAATGGATGTTTTTAAAACTATAATCTGAACCTGAATGTGAATTAAACATTTTTTTAAAGTTGGCTCTTGACATGTAGGACTGTTTTAAATGTTGAGAAAATATAACTTCCGTGTTTTAATTTGATTTCACTTCATTTGGATGGTTCCTAATGTGATTTTCACAAATTTATAACAATGTATGTCCCTTTAAAAATAACAACAACAGAACATTCTGTCCTTAGAAAAACTTTTTTTTTCTTTTATATTGGCTTGGAGCTGACATCTTACTATTTGAATTTGGGGGATTATGCTTTCCATTGGGAAACAAACTGTGCTGAGGTCATGTTATCATTTTGGAAGCATAGAGAGGATTTTGCATGTCCGTGACTATGATGAGGTATGTTGGGTTCCTGAATCTTGAGGAATCTCGCCAGTAGCCTCCCTGAGTGAGTAGGATGTTAGTGTATGCCATACTCTGACCTCTAGTGAAACAAGAAGGGGCTCAAATCCTGGAGAGTATGTTTGTGGAGAGTTCTCTGCTTGAATTCTCAAAAGCCTAAAAGTGAAAAAATGAAGGAAAGAAACTATTTATTATGCTCTGTGTTCCCTGTAATGATCTCAGAACAGCTCTGAATAGAATCCTAAAGGTAGAGTACAGACAGGTAAGAATCATGTCGTAAATAATGTTTCCTAATATATATCTTCTAAGTTAGAGGTTTTGTTTCATGTATGTTTGGTGTGGATGTATATGCATACTCATATATATTTATGTTTGATTCTCATTGTTCTTGGTAGTTATGTTCTACAAAATTGCTACATACACTGAATTAGTGAATACTGAACCATTGTACCTAGGGAAAATACAGGCTGAGGTTCCCATGAGCTTCTGCTTACATTTTTGTAAACTGATCAATGCATAACCTTATTTTATATGTTTTACTGTTTATAGTCCTTATTTATTAATTAGGATTTTATTTGCTTATATGCACTATATATTATTGGTTTATTAACACTGAACTCAAGACCAACAGCAATTAAAACTCATGCCTTGATTAAAGTTTGCCCAACACATGTATTTTCTACACAATGCACATCAGTATTTTTGCACTTAGAAACATTAGACAGCTCTTCAGCACTACTTGTGGTATTCATTTTTAAAAGTGGAATCACCAACAAAAGCATAAAATGTACAAAATGTGGTACTAAATAGACTGTGGGAAAGGACACTTGTTATAGTCTGAAAGCTGAAACAGGAAGGCAGAAACAGTTGTCTTGTTCAACCCCGGCTTGGAATGGGCACGTCAGGCAACTCAAATATTTTGCCCCTCTGCTCATAGCCGCAGATGATGCCCCAAATGCTGGCAGAATGGATTTTGCCATTACAAATAAATTTTGTAGCAGATGTGGATTCACAAATACAGAGTCCTTGAAAGCCTAGGATTGACTATATATACATATACACATACAATTTTTTGCGATTGTATCCAATTTTTCCGTTAGTGCTATGTGGGGCAAAATCTTATCATTTTGGCACTTTCTCTCGCTCATGTTCTAAGAGAAAGACTGATAATAATTGTTGTAAATACAGTGTGAAGGATGCTCTTCAGTGAAAAGTGTGAAACAATCAGTAAAAGAATCCCTAGAAAGTATCAGTTCCCACCAGCAAATGATCAAAGTTTCCTAGCATGTTTTTTTCTTATAACCTGGGAGAGAAATTTAGAAATATCCCCAGTAGATTTTTCTAGGAGGAAGTAGGAGCATATTGATTATTGAATGCCCATCAATAACTACTGAGAATGTAATGCATCTGAAGACTTATTTTTTTCTCTTTAAGTTCAAACATGATTTCATCTTCTATAAATCAATAAAAGCTTAAGTTGGTCATTTTTTAAAAGCCCTGTAAAAGGAAATTGCATCATAATAGTAGTCTTCAGAAAAATAAGATCTGTTCATTCTTAATGTCAGCATTTAAACCACAAATTGAATATCAAGACCTTAAATTATTGTTTTCATTTCATTGTAAAGTCATGAAAAACATTCAGAAGGATCCAAACAAAAAATAAATAAATAAAAATAAATCTAGAAGACTGCAGACTCAATTGTTTTATCAAAACAACACATGAAAAAATTCTCAGGAAGAAATAATTTGGTGGAAATGTAATTTTGACTTGTAAATTTGCAAATTAAAACCAATGTGTGCATAATAACAAAACATAATTCTCTTTAGTTGGAAATAACCATCCTTTTGTAGGTCTTGAGCAGAAAGCTTGAACCTGAAGCATGGCATACTGAAAAGTATGTTAACTATTGGGGAGAGTGGATTCTAGGCCCAATTTGGCGACTAATCAGCAGTACGCACTTGGATCCAGAACATTTGGCTCCTTAGGTTTGGGCTTTCTCAGCAGTAAAATAGGGAGTTTTGATTGCATCATATTTACTATCTCTCTCAGTTCTCAAACTTTGTGAGGCTCCAACACAAAACACTTAGAGTAGGCATTTGTTTATTTGAATCTAGACCATTACTTGAGAATTTATTGTGACTACAATGGAGTAACCTAGTAATTATTTAAAAACTACAACTATGGCAATCATGAACCAGAGCATTTTTGAGAACTATAGCAATTCTTAAAAGCAGTTCTTTAACATTTTGCTTTTTGTATCTATGTTTTTGTGCGAAGTGAATGTTGAGCATAGTCAGGCAGAGCAAATGAAACAAATTAGTGTCATATTCTTCCAAGACTGATGTAAGAATTTTATATGTGGGAAATTAGTAGTTTCTTATGCCTATCAGGTTTTAAATAAATGTTATTTACCTTTCAATCTTTCCACTTTGCCGATTAGTTTTCTTAAATTGTTAGCAATTGATTCATATTCAAATCACAGAGTATTATATTCTAAATATGACACTGTACACGTAGCATCATAGATAAGACTAAAATCAACCAGACATGGACCTTACCTTCAAGAACTTTATATTCTGGAAGGAGAGATATAACATATGTTTTCTTTTTACACGTGAGCACACATACACTTTAGCACCTTGTTCACTGATGCTCTTTTTATCACTACTCATGTCAGCATTCTTGCTGTTGGCTACCTCCTTTCTGCTCTATCTGGTATGTTGGTCTCTCCATACCTGACCTCCTTCACTCCAGTGATTTTTTTTCTCCAACCACCTCAGCCACACACTCCCATGGTCTTTCTTGTGATTCTGAATCAATAATGACTATGTAAACTCACAAATCTCTGTTTCAGGAATCTGAGTCTCTAGCCACTGCCTTTTATCCATCTGGCTGACTTATTCTAGTACTCCTAAACCCACAATTTCTCAACCCCTCCAGGAATCCTACCCCTTTGACTCTCTTTTTCACTACATAGCATCCTATTTATACTTCCATTTCCTCTTTACTCACATTGAAATTCTTGTAAACAGTCTTTCTCCTAGCTCATTTT
Source organism: Corynorhinus townsendii (assembly GCA_026230045.1). Taxonomy (NCBI): domain Eukaryota; kingdom Metazoa; phylum Chordata; class Mammalia; order Chiroptera; family Vespertilionidae; genus Corynorhinus; species Corynorhinus townsendii. Next base: position 65,382,291 of record JAPDVU010000004.1, on the reverse strand, counting down.
ATTATATTAACCCAGAAAACCCCCAGCCTTAGACTCAGCGTGCTGGAGAAAATAACTCTTGTCAGTGGTCTCACATTAAATTAATACCCATAAACCCCAGCTGGTCTCCTGCACTAGCTAGCAGTTCTCCATTCTTTTACTGAATTTTCATTCCTACATTCTAAGAAGGTTATCTTACACCTTCTCTTCTTCATACCACTTCCATCCTGACATCACCTCAGCGGACACATAACTGGTAAGTTGTAAACACACTGACAAACCCATCTCATCTCACCACCACATGTTCTGACTAGGCTTCATCTATTCCAGGATACTTTGCTCCATCTTCTGTTAAGATAAGGAGTTTATGATCCTACCTTCAGATAAATACCCTACTCTTGTTTACTCAAGAACATTGCTCATGTCGTTATTGTATCTCCCTCTCTTTTTCAATTTAAATTTCTCCCTCTATTGGATGGCTTTAATAGGATATAAAATGCCTTAGTATCTTTTATATAAGAAAAAAATAGGACTTATTTTAAATCCTCCCATCATCTCATATCTCTACACTACACAGAAAATACTTCTCAAAAAGATTGGTTACTATTTTGTTTCCCTTTCTTCTCTTCTTCCTTGTTCTTTATTTTACTCCAATCCTCAAAACCAGTCATTTTGAAGATATCCCATGGCTTCCATCTATCCTGGCAAACCCACCAGTCCTGCTCTGTCCTCCTTTTACTTGCTTGTTTAGCAACGTTTGGCACAATGGGCTAACCTCTCCTTGTTGAAGCGTTGTTTTGTCTGGGCTGACACCAGTCTCCTGTGTTCCCTTCTCCTCCTCTTGCTCCTCTTCATTCTCCTAAGCTGGTTTCTTGTTTTCAGTCAGAAGTGCCCATCGAGTTCAATTCTAAGCACTCTTGCTTTTCTTTGTCACAGAGAGTTTTTAACCATTCATCAGAATCTCCAGGAGCATTTGTCTAAACACAGGGTGATGGCTCCTAGCTGGAGAGTTTCTGATTTGGTAGGTCTGGGTTGGGGCCCAAGAATTTGCATTTATAACAAATTTCCAGGTGATGGCTGATATTTCTGGGTCAGAGACCACTCTTTGAGAACCCCCGTTTTAGAGAACTAATTTGGAATCAACCTGACTTTCAATCATACATCTGCCTTTTATTATCTGTGCAACACTGGGAACATTACTTAACCTTTGTGTTCCTTAATATGCTCCTTTGTAAAATAAAGATCATACAGGTTGCTAGCTCATATTCTGAGAATTAAATGAGATAATTAATGGCTACAACATTTTTCTGAAATTTGTTCTTCTTACTTATACTCTTACCTCTCTCAAATCAATTTTCTGAAAGGAAGCAAGGCTGTACTTTTAAAAATATAAATTATGTCAGAATCACACCTTATCTTATCATTCAACTGTACTCAGAGTACAATGTGTGGGTTCATTCCCGATCATGGTCTCCTTCATTCATCATGTCCTAACATACTGGTCTTTTTCTACTCTAGAACAGCTTACTCTTTACTGCGTAACAAACTTCTCCAAGATTTAGTGGCTTCAAACAACAACCATCTTATTTCTCACAGGCTTATGAGTAGGGAATTCCAGCAGAGCTTGGCTGGGTGATTCTTTTGCTTCCATGATGTATTCAACTGGCTGCTGCCTGGGGAGGGGCGTCAGAAATAGTTTCTTCCACTTGTCTGGAGCCCAGAAGACAGGCAGGGAATGCTGGACTTAGTTGGGCCTCCTTTAATCTGCCTCTATTTGAAGTCTCAGTGCTCTCCCTGTGTTCTCTGTGGGAGGGTTAATAGAGGTTACATGTCTGCGAAGGGCTCTGAGATCCAGGTGGAAGCTGCCAGTTTGAGAGACTAGCCTGGAACTGGGACAGACTCACTTCTAACACTCTTTTGGTCAAAGCAATTGCAAGCCTGCTCAGATTCTTGGGGAGGAAAATGAAATATCACTTTGTAATAATAATAATAATAATAAAAAGTGTCTAAGAATTTGTTACCTTCTTTAATCCACCAGAGGAGTACTCCATTTATTAAGTACCTTTCACACTTATTTCTTTCTCTAGGAATTCTGCCTCCAAATTATTCCATGGCTGATCCCTTCAAATATCAGCTCAGCCAACAACTTCTCATTACAGAAAAGCTTTTTTTTTCTGTCTGCCTCATCTAAATGTACTTCCTCCCACCGTCATTATATACTCCATCACCTGTTTTATTTTTTTCTGAAATTACCTTATTAATGGCCTGCTGCCTCCCACTGGAATGTCAACTGCACCAGAGTAGAAACTGTCTTCCTTGTAGACACTCTGATTCCAGAGCCCAGAATGGTGCTTGACACATAGAATTTTCCCAATAAATATTTTATAAATGGGTGAATTAACTATGAGTATATAATTTATTCATAGGTATGTAAAGAAAAATATGTAATTATCATAAAACTAGTGTTGGTATTACTATCTGTACTTAAGTTTTCTGTGTATAAATATTTATGTATATAAAAACATTTTTTCTCTAAATTGATCCCCTTTTAATTATAAATAAAACTGACCTATCAGGTGAGAAGATGGTATTTTTGTATAACATATGGTACCTTTTCCTTCATTGCATTTTTGAGATACATTTATTTGAATGACATTTTACCTAGGATTACTTTTTGGATGGGAGATAGGGGATCTTTGGGAAAAATATACAGACTTTTACTCTCTTTCCAAAAACAAAGTCACAAATTTTAAACTAAGTTAAAATTTACATTAAGAGCCCCTATACCTAATAGGTTTTTAAATTTCTTCTTGCTGTGTTAAAGATAATATTAATGTCAGTAAAACAACAACAAAACCCATGGTCTTTTGGTAAAGTAAGTAATTCTTAAAAAGCAGTATAAATTAAATGAAAGAGATTGGAAAATAGTTTCATGTTTTTTCAATATAAACAAGCATTTGATGATTTCTGAGAGAATAAATTTAGATTTTATAAAACCAAAAATGTTTGGAAAACATTTTAAGTTGCTTAGTCCAACATGCATCTGATTTCACCTTTTCTTTAGTACATCCAACATTTTCAAGATTTTCTAAACAACCAAGTAATAATTTTGAGAGTAAATTTATAAATAGGAATATTGTTTTTTATGTTCAAGGCCAAGCATTGGTAAACAAAGGGATAAATCATTTTTCACTTGTGATATAGCCAAAGTCGTGGCAAAACACAAGCCTTTTGTAAGTTTGTTCAAGAAATAGATCAGGGTTGTTGTTGTTTTTTGTAATGCCTCCTCTAGTGGATTTTGCCTTCCCTTATCGAACCTTACTCCATTATAAGTGCTCATAATACTCTGTCTTACAAATGGGAGTCTGATTTATACATAGTTGAGCCTCAATGCATATTAATTCAGTTGGATAATTATGTAAGTATCTATAAAGACTTTACTGTGTTTATGGCAAAACTTATGTATATGCTGGTGCAAATATTAGCTAATGTAGCACTATAAAATTATCTCTATCTTTTTTATTTTCTCCATTTCCAGTCTTTATTTCCTTGGATCAGGAAAGGATGAAGAAAGTGAAAAGGTAGGAAAGCAGAAAGTATTACAGTGACAAGTGTAATAGGGGAAGAGAAAAAATAAAGCTATGCACAACAAAGGAAAGTGGGTGATGGGCCTTAGTAGTAAAGTATGTATACTACATTATTCAAAATACTAGAGGCTCGGTGCAAGAAATTCATGCACAGTGGGGTCCCTAGGCCTGGCCGGTGATCAGGGCCTATTGGGCTGTCTTGCCCAGTACCGATTGGGGCCAGGCCAGCCGGGGCCTCCTGCCAGCTGCTGGACGGGACGTGCCGGACAGGGGAGGGATGGGGGGAGATTGCCTGTGGAAGTGCACTGACCACCAGGGGGCAGCTCCTGTGTTGATTGTCTGCCTCCTGGTGGTCAGTGAATGTCATAGCGACTGGTTGATCAGTTGTTCTGGTCGTTTGATTGTAATGGTTGCTTAGGCTTTTATATATATAGATGGTTTCCTATTTTGCAAATGAAGACACTGAAGTAAGTATTCATTAAACATCTTTCTTCCTGGTGCATTCAATGTCACGATTCCAGAGTATACTGGTCTTAAGTATTGCAGTTTTAAGACCCTCCAAGAAGAAAATGACACCACTGTCATCATAGACACATGTTAATTTTGGTATATTAATTACTGATAAATGGGCTAGTTAGTTTATGCTAAATACTCTATTTTATTTTCTATGAAAAGCAAAATAAATACAATGGCCTTTGTCTCAAAGAGATGGTAGTCTAGTGAGTAAGTCAATATTATTACATAGATAATAGATAACATAAGACATAGTTTGTGGATTGGCCCTATGGAAAGTAAGCATTAAGATTTATCTATTTTGATAATGGTATATATTACATTATGAGAATCGGCAAAGAGAAGGGCACAGTAGAGAGATGTGGTACAGAATATTAGAGTAAGTAGGAGAATTTGGGTAAATAAAAAAAGTTGGGAGTGAAAGAAAGTTGATAGGATTCCAGAAAATTCAAATTGAAAGAGACATTAACAGACATATAACAAACTTTCACCCCAACACCATTTCTTTTTTAACAGATGATAACATCTCAGAGTTGGAGGGGAACTAAGGCAACTTATTCTTTAATTTTCTGAACTCATAAAACATTCTCAGCAAATAGATATCTGTTTGTATTAGTTTGCTAGGGCTGCCATATGAAGTACCACAGACTGGGTGGCTTCAACAATAGAAATTTGTTTCTCATTATTCTGGAGACTAGCAGTTTGAGATCAAGGTATTGACAGCATTGGTTTTTCTCTAAGGCTTCTCTCCATGGCTTATAGAAGGTCCTTGATGTTTGGAACTTATCTCTCAGGATATGTCCAACTATGAGCAGATTAAAAAACACACACCACACAATGCAGATCCTTTTGGTTCACATGGTCTTCTTTTACAGGTATATGTTAGGTTCTTCAAATGACATATTGAATCAGTCTGGATTGAAGTCATAGATACATTCAGGTTAATATATTTAGAACTTGGATTAATCTCTATTTCTAATTTTGTGAGATAGTTAAGTAGTTCAATATTTAATGAATATTCGACTGTTTAATTTATTTCTCACTTGTTTTACTATTCTCTTGAGCTCCTTAGTCTACTTCCCCCACCCATTCTGTTTTCCCCTTTTTCACATCCTTTATAATTTGTCTTTCTTTAGTAAGTTACCTTGTTGTTTAAGTTTAGGTTTAACATTACTAGTAAATCCTTGTTTGACATTGAATCCTCCTTTTGGTGAGTCTGAGACAGTTTTGAAACATGACATAAAACACTCCAACACACACACACACACACACACACACACACACAACAATAACAACAACAAAAGATGAGGCCGTTAATATTTATTCAAGTATATGCTACATTTAATCAGGCAACAGCTTCTGTTGGCATAATAAGAAAAGCCACCTGAGCTATGGTTTTAAGAAAGGTAAAATTTGAAAGATAATATCACCATAAAAACTGTATTAGTTGGCTGAGGAAAAGATAGTATGATTTAAAATATTTTTAGATCTCTATTAGCAAAATGCTTTTGCAATTAGGAAGAAATAAATGAACTCATTCTTTCATCATTAATTTGCGAACTAGTGAAACTAAGAATGGTCTCATCTAGTGAAATCATAAGGTCCAAATAAAAAGCATCATTATGATGGTGCACTATTCTTACATCCAAGGGAAGGAGAAAGAAAACTAATGCTTTTTAGCATACAATATGAACCATCCCTGAACTATGAAATTTCTAATACATTCATAATATTATATTTTTACTACGTTATTGTGATTAGTAGCCCATATTTCATGTTAAAATATTTCAAGTAACTTGCCTAACTCCCAGAAAATAGCAAATGGTCAGTCTCCCTAGTTCCAAAGCCAGACCTTTTCCATGAAGTCAGTTATCTCTAATTTACTCTATAAACAATAAATCTTTATTATTCTTGTGCATGACTATTTACACAATTATCAGTGCATTGCCAAAAACAGACAATTTTCATAAAAAATGAAGGACTGAGATTATTTTAATGCAGATATAACAATATTCTTGAGAGATTTCTATAATGTTCAGATATTAAAGCAACATTTATGATGGTATTTAAATAGTCATGTCAAATAATAGTATTTATACAGGGAGAATGATTAATTTATATGAATAACATTTTATAAAAAGACAGACTGAAGTTATTTTCTAAGCTGAATGAAACAATTTCTCTTAGTACAGAAACTAACATGTCATGCCTATGTAGCATTTACTAAATCAAGAATTTGATGTGAGATGATTTATGCAAATGAAAGGATTCTGCATTGGCTACTGAAACTAGTTCATTCTTGTAAGAGATTTCTTGAGCCAAAGCTAGATTCCTTCTAAGTGCTGGGCCAGCCAGGTCTTAGACTTTTCTGTTCTTGAGTTAATTGATATGATGTAATTGATATTTTAGCCAGAAGCTAAGATTATTTCCAAAACAGAGGAAAGAATTATGATCACTTTCTTATGAATCATGGTTATAACTTTCTCAACAGACTAGGGATTGGGGAGGTTTGAGTTTCTATACTAGGCTTGTAACTACCTTCACAAATAAACATAAAATACATCTTCCCTGTATCTCAGTATTTTCATCACTGAAATGGGCATATTTCTATAAGGAATGCCTCCTGATCTTTAAAACTGTTGGATGCAAAGTTGCTGAGGGAGCCATTTGTAGTAAGTGCTTAGAGATAAAATATAGAGAAGGAAATAAGTAGGAAGAGGAATTTATTTATGGAAATAGGGATTTCAATAAATAGGGATTTGTACATTTCCAAATAAATATTATCTTTCTATGAAATGAAAACATTTGCAATTTTCAGCTGCTACCATCAGAATACTAAATAATTGGATAAGATGGCTTAAAATTCATGAACAATATTTTAGGGGATAGGAGGCAGATCGCGTAGAGGTCATTTTAGGAATAGGAAATCAGATTAAGAAACACCCCGATATCCTTTAACTCAACTTCACAGACAGGTCCAGGACCATCCTTGTGCTTATCATTTTTTATCAAACTGAACCTTGACTGTGAGAGCTCCCTAGATCCAGTCTCAGAAAGAAGGGTGCCCCAGGGGCCCTGCAGGTCCCTCTGTAAGCACAAAGGCATGAAGTGCTTGAAGCATCAGAACCAGAAATTACTTGAATCTAATTTTCAGGTGTACAAGAGGCCAATGTAACACGAGCATTACAAGAAATGGAAAAAGTGAGATGTACTGCAGAGTTTTGGATGGACTTTAAGCATGTGATGGATGAATGGAGAAGGGCAGCCAAGGAGCTGTTAAGTGAGGACTGGAGCCGGAGCCAGAACCCTGGCAGCCAACAAGTGAAAGCATCAGCAGATTTTGAAGAGATTAAACAAATTACCATGAAAAGATGATGCCGGTGATAAGGTTTCACTGATAACTGGTGATAAACTGGATTGCTCAGGTTCTGAATGTCTAAATGAAGAATAGAAAGAAGAACATTTGAAAATCTTTTTGTTATTACTTATTTTTATTTTATACTAGTAGTTTTGTAATGAACAAAGACCTGACCATTTTTCTAAGGATAATTTTTCTTGGCTTTCTTGTCTACTAAATTAAAACAAAATTTAGCATGCAATTATAAGCCCTCCATGATCTGGCGGCTGTGCCCTGCCTCCCCAGTTCTCCATTATCTTCTGCACTACTGTCCCAGTCACTGCTCACTGGAAAGTCCTGTATTGTCCGACTGTAGGCACTTCTTTGCTCAAAGGGTTTCCTTCATTTTTCCATGTCAGCCTCTGTCTTTTTTTTGGTCTAAATCTGAACTTGAGACTTCTTGCATGAAATCTTCCTTGATTCTTCCCCAAAGAAATTAGTTTACCTCCTTTGGTTTCTAATTACAGCATCTTAGAAATGATCCCAGAATATTTCCTGCTGACAGACTCTGTGCAGCTGTCAATCTTTCCAAATGGGGTGGGTATATTTTGCCTAAGGCACAACTTGCCTTGTTTATTTCTCCATTAAGCATGTCTGTCTGATTTTTGCTTCAATTGATGTGGAAGATTTTTGGTTTAGGAGATGACAATTTAAATTGGAAGAACAAGAAGCTATGGTTACTATTATGGCTTTGATTTGTCATGCTCTAATCACTGCATGTGGCAAAATATTAAGCACACATGGTGATATCAATGTTTTCAAACCTTTAGAAGACAGAATGGGGCATATGCATGTATGTGTAATTTTAAAAATTTACCTTAGCCTTTTTTCTTGACATTGTATACAATAAAAACGGGTCATTTAAAGCATTAAAAAAGAGCTTAGCAACAGAGATGGCCGGTGTTGTCCCTGTGCCCTTTCCTACCCTGACTCCATGAATTTAGGTCAGCTATTAATCTTTGTGAGATTCCATTTCCTTAGCTGTGGAATAAAAATATTGCAGCAGCAATGATCAGATTTATAACTCCATAATTTTACTATATTCTGTACTAATATAAATAGCAATTTAAGATTTATATTCATCTTTTTCAGTTTGCATGTCATATATGCACTCATGTCTATTGGGCATACTTGGTTAGTGGGGTTTGGTGAGGAGGAGTGATGCCTGGACACATGGAGAATGACAACCAGGTGTCACCTAATAGTCCTTGGGAGAATAAATGTCATCAGCTGAGGGCTCTCCAGGCACTGACTGAAAGAGACATTTGGGGTGTCCACGCTGGGTGAGAAGAAATGTCCTGGGCTGGCATCGAAGGAAGATTATAATTCTATGTCTTAGCTCTGGCTGCTATAAACACATACAATATACCGAGTGGCTTAAACAACCTATTTCTCCTAGAGCTGGAGGCTTCAAAGTCCAAGATCCAGGTGCTGGAATATTCAGTTCCTAGGGAGGACTACTTTCAGGCGTGCAGACAGCTGCTTCTTACTGTGTGCTCAGGTAGTGCAGAGAGAAAGAACTCTGATCTCTCCTCCTCCTTCTTCTAAGGCCACTAATTCCATCATGGCGGTCCTCCTCTCATGACCTCATCTAAACCTAATAACCTCCCAAACTCCCCATTTCCAAATACCATCAATGGGGGAAGGGCTTCAACATACACATTTATAGAGAGACACAAGTGTCAGTCCATAATATTCTCTGATCACTTCCTTTGGATGATTCTGTCGTAGGGCCAGGGGGCAGGAGTTAAGACAAACAAAAGTTAGGTCACTGAAGAAGGTTCATGAGAAGCCAAGAGCCCAGGATGGAGATGCTGCATCTTTAGTACAGATGGCAGTTAAGGTCGGCTGCAGCAGGTAGATTCTCCAGCAGGGTTAGCCCCTATAGTATCAAGATTGGCTGCTTTAGGACAGTGACCAGTGAGTTTAAGGCCCAGTAGAAATGTGAGAGTTGACTCTAGTTCTGAGACTCACCTTCCCTGCTTTGAGACAGAGACTCAGCAAGAAAGAGGCTCAATTCTCCAACAAGTGTGCAGCACCAGGGAGCAAAGCAAAGAGAAAAATCAAAGTTCTTTTTGATCAACTGACTTGATTTTTTCCTGCTTGACTATTCATCTGTTCTGGTAGCACTTCAGGATGATTAATAACAAATCATTACAGGGATCATTTTAAGGCTGCTTCTGACTCTAATTTTCTATATCCTTAAATACAAATATCCTATATAAAACCCTAATATGCAAATCAACCGAATGGCCGAATGGCTGGTCACTATGATGCTCACTGACCACCAGAGGGCAGACGCTCAATGCAGGAGTTTCCCCCTGGTGGTCAGTGTGCTCCCACGGGGGGAGCACTGCTCAGCCAGAAGCCAAGCTCATGTTGGTGAGTGCAGCAGTGGTGGTGGGAGCCTCTCCCACCACCACAGCAGCACTAAGGACCCCTCGGGGGATGTTCTCCTGTTGGCTTAGGCCCACTCCCCGGGTGAGGGGGGGAGGGCAGCGGGCCTAAGCCGGCAGGCGAGAGGGTGCAGGTTGGGCCGAGGGACCCCCCTCAGTGCATGAATGTTGTACACTGGGCCTCTAGTAATTTAATAGAAGAGGAACAAGAAAGTAAAGGTTAGGCTTGTGTCAGCATGATTAAGGTGACTATAGCTGTGAAATTTTGACTCTGACAGCGGGGCAGAGTAATGAGGGAGGTGAGTTAGAGGAAGGCTGTCCATAAGAGAGTAGCGTTGTAGTAGCCCATAGTTCTTCATTTCTATATTCAGCAAAATGTACTTATTATGAAGCATAAAGAGACCTCACTTTGGAGGGGAAAAATACTTATGCAATGTATTATGCCTATGGTGAGTATGTTTCTAAAACTTAAAAAAAAAACATAACAGACTTCCAGGAAATTAAAGACTTAAGAAAGACTCACTTTCCCCGATAACAATTCAGGGTCATTGTATTTTTCTTCTTGGTCTCATGGTTGACTTGGTTAGTGACTTACCATTTGTTACAGACTTTCGATGTCCTTCCTGGACACCCAGAGTTGTTTCCATTTTCTATAGTCAGCATGTGAAATGTTCTTTAAAGCCCACCTTTTGCTTTTAAATATTACCTAGTGGTTTCAGTTCCACAGAGTCAAATTTCAACCCAACTCTTTGGACTTCCAGGCCTGGAAACCTTTTAGCAAGTTCCCTTTCTATTCCCATCTTCTGAAAAAGTTGTCTCTGTAGACAGAGGTTTGGCATCTGTATACCTCCCTCACATATTATATATTACTTATGAAATGTCAAGAAATCTAAAATGCCACATAGATGGAAAACATAGGAGGTATGAAAATCCCTGGATATCTCCATTCAAATGTTCACTATTTCTCCATTCATGAAGTTAAAAATAGAAATTAGAACTTGAAATCAGATGTTTTAAAAGAGGGTTAGAACACATGCATTTGAATGGCTAGTGAGTTCATTGTGGGAGTTCAGAAGCCATCTTAAAACCTATGTTACAGTGTATTTTAAAGTATGTTTTCTAAATGATCGACTTTTGTTTTCTGGTCATTCTAAGTCTCTCCTGATACAATGTGGTCCTATATTTTTGCCACATTCGGTCAAAACGCAGTTTATTATTGCTATCTTGGCTGTCTAGTGACTAAATGCTGGACAGAAAACTCCCAGGGTCCAAATCGACTCATGATTGAATATGCATTCAGTGTGTGATAAGTTCTATTCAGTGTATTGTATAGTGAGTGTGGTTTGATGACCTGAAGTTAGTAAGCCCTGAAAAAGTCAATCATGTCAATGATTGGAAATAGAAATAGTATTATTAATTATTTTAAAGGTTATATTCAAAAAATTTTTAAAGACATAATTCTATTTTCATTATTTTTTAAGTTTTGTTATTTATATTTTTCTTTACCTTCATAATGTTTTCCTTGAGAAAGGATTTCAGGATTGCTATGGGTCTTACTCTAGGAGAAAGAAAACAATGTGCAGATACGTAGTTCCCTGTCTTTCTGTTGCCTTCTTCTCCAGTATACTACTTACCCAGGGATATTTGAAATGCTAAATTTCTACATCCTTGTCTGATTTATTATGGTTACTGTTCCATCCTCATCTTGCACCAGCCATTCCTCAAACCCAACCACTGAGTTAGGGTCTTCAGTCCTGGCTGTGCATTCCTAAACCCTGGAAAATGTAAACACAGAACCTTCTCCCCGATACACTTCCATAATACAAACAGTCAAGAACAATTCTAACTGAACATCTTCTCTAGGGCCTATCAGTGTTAAAATCATTCTTACACTAGAGAATAGAAAATATGCTAAAAATCTTCATGTAGGCAAACAGCTTTTAAATACCCTTTTCTAGATAACCTTTTATTCAATGAAATCATATATTTAGGTCTCTATACAAACTGTAAGAGAAATTGGCCTAGAAATGATTTTCATGCCAGTTTCTATAATAAACTTATTTACAATAAGTAATATTTGAATTTATTTTTTGACTTTGAAACAATGTACCAGTGTTTTATTGGAGTAGATTAACAAAGACATCCATTTATTTAAAATGGGAAAGAGAATATTCAATAGAAAGTATCACTGTTACAGAATTGTTTGTAGAATATTTGAAATGAGGTGTGTGTACTCTGGACAGGTGCATTGTGAAGATTACGTTTTGTAGCTAATCTTTTGGATGGTATTTGAGTTTAAAGCTCAGATTCAAAACTATGTAAGTGAACCGGGGTGAGCATTTAAAATTTCTAAACCTATCTCCACATCCTTAGTGAGCATTATATACTGTTATTTTAATGATTTAAGTTTGTGCTTAGCACATAGTAAGAACTTAGATCAACCATATAAAGCCATGTTTCTCTTCTCCTTTTTTTTTGTCTTCTGAGCAGTTTTGCAACATAACTTTCCCAAGGTTAGTTAGGTATCTATCTATCAGCAACACCCCCCACCCCCGCCCCCAAATCAGAATTTTTCGGGTTTTTCTGGATTGTAAAAACCATTTTCTGTTTTTTGTAATAGATATTTTCCCTAAAAAAAAATCAAACAAAACCTAAGCAATCATGGATGTATGCATGGAGGAAATCAGAGGTGACACAAAAGACTGAGTCAGCCAACTGCTATTTTTCCTAGAATTGACCCCAGATGTAGATAAAGATTCAGAGTTTCCATCAAAATAGTCTTTTAAATTTAGATGGTGAAATTGTATGCAAAATCAAATCAGTTCTGTTGATTTCCTTTTTATAAATCAAGATAAGAGTATTTCTGATTTTCTGTACTTGATTTATTACCTACTAATGGCATTAAGAGACAATATTAATTTTTATTCCATTTTCACAATGATTCCAATTTTTAGATCAGTCCCTAGTAATGGAATTATTGGCTGATGTAATAAATTGCTTAATCAATTTTATACAATTGTCTTTTATTTTCCATTGCAATATAAGTTAATAAAACAAAAAAGATGCTGCATTTAATCTTTTGGCAAAAGTCACTGTCATTATACAGGTGTATATTTGTCTCAATCTTGTTTATAAGATATGTATATTATTACAGTCTTCTTACTGAGAATCTTATTTGATTCACAATCATCAAAGCTTAAAAAGATTAAAATTTTAAAATAGTTGCTTGATTATTTCTCTGGCTATAAATGTGTAATTTATTTTTGTCATCATTTTTAAATGAAAGCTATGTGTTTTCAATAATAATCACTATTTAAAAAGAATTATTTGGCTCTCATTTGTATATCATAATTTTTTATATTATGTTAAACAATTGACTATAGATGTACCACTGAAATGATAATAATAATTTAAGGCAAATCCCAATTTTAGATATGCTAAATGTGAAAAATATATATTTTTAAAATGTGGGAAATATGGTATATTTTTTGCTTGAGGATTTTTAATAACTTTAAATTGGCAAAACCTTTAGAAATTGACTTTAATTTTTAACACATATCTGAGATGGATATGTATTAAAAAGTATCCTTGCTCACTTGATGTACCAAGTGAGAAACATGAAAGACTTTTTCACAATTCTTTTATAACCGTTTTTACTTCTTGATAAATAATGCACAGAGATTATGCTTGCCCCTCTGGTCCTCACCTCCAAGAACTTAGTACATTCTCAGAGAAGCATATCTTTATTAGAAAAGATTTTTGTTAGCTTTACTTTCATACAATGTATAATGAATGTTATATAACCCTGAATATCACCTCAGAATCAAAGCTTTGTGAAGGTATGGGCTGTGTTAAAAACTCCCTTACCAGTCCCTGATGCTGTCCTGACAACTAGTATTTAATAAACAATAATTAATTAATTTAAAAGGACTACTTGTTCTCTTTTGTAATGATTCATACACATTTACATTTTCAATATCAGCATAAAAAGAGCACGAGAAAGAGAGCAGAAATGAGTGGAGATAGGGGCAGTAATTTTTAAGTCTTGTTCCTTCCAGTGACTTATGCTGTGACATGAACCTCCATTGCTATGTTTTATTCTCTTTAGGTATTGATGTTGTTTAGTATTTAAAGGCATGTTTTGATTTCCAAATGCTTTGCAGATATTTTCCCCTCATCCCAGTCCTTTGGACTCTATATAAGAAAGCAATTTCTCAGCAAGTATAGTGATCTGAGTGTTGATGGTACCAGGAAGAACATAAATTAAAATGTGGTTTCTACAAGTTCCCTTCCCTCCAAATCCCTGCATTAACAAGTCTTTATTTAAATCAAATAACTGATAAGGCTTCTGTCTCCTGACTGACCCAATGAATGGATTATATATGAGCTATAATACTGGTGACAATTCCCACATCACAAAATTTTATTGGAATAATCACCAGGGAGTTCTTAGTTATTTATTTCTATGTTTATAAGAAAGTATTAAAAATGCACCAAGAAAATGAACCATTATAGTGGTTAATTGCTTATTAAGATGTATATAGTACTTATAATTCTTTTTTTTTTTTGTATCACTCTTCTGGGGCTGAAGAGGTAATTGTTTTCCAAAGATGAAAATCATATAAGAAGAGCACAATACTCTCTGGATTAATCATTTTAAAGTGTTTTAGAAGTTTTCACACATGTTTTTTCTAGCCTCCTCCAATTTAAATACTGTATACCTTGAGTAAAGTGTTCTAATTCATTGATGTCTGTGCTTCATGGGCCCCTGGGCATCGAGCAGATGTGGCCATCAGCAGAGAAACGGCACATTTGCTTGGGAGTGCATATTTCCTCTGGGCCAAAAATGTGGAGTATTGTTTTCTCCCCCAAAGTAACATATTATATATTTTATATACTTATATATTCTCATTTTAGTCATGGTTCATAAATAAATTTATCATTTTTAGGAATCATAAGTTGCATTAACATCTCCATGTTTGTTTTTTTCCTAATCTGGGCATACATGATTTGATTATTATATTCATGATTGTGAAATATTACTATATTCATGGTATGAAAAACTAGTAAGCAAATTTCTTTTAAAATTTCACTGTATCCATTGTTTTGGAACATTTGCCATATTACATGTAATTTTGGGGTGCTTAGGAAGAAAATGTTAAATCATATGTATCTTGCATTGGAGACTATAAAAAGTTGAGACTATCTGTTCATTTGTACTGCGTTATTTGCAGGTTGCTAAGTGATTATATTTGTTTTACTTAGGACATTTTGAGCAAACTTGAAGTTGTTAACTAAACACCAGGAGAACATTTTTAAACTGTACAATTGTGGAAGAATGGGTGTTACTGGCCTACCAAGAATTTTCATTTGTAATATACTCAAATGTCTACAATCAGAGTAAATTAAGTTTTGCCACTCTCTGATACTTCTTAAGAAAGAGTAGTCAAAGTTAGAATTTGACCGCCATCTGCATTATTCTTCTTGGCTGCTATACCAAGTTACCATGAAATTAATGACTTTAAACAACACAAATTTCTTCTTTAGGGTTCTCTAAGTCCGTGTCCATGGGTCTGACTGGACTAAAATCTAGGTATCAGCAGGCCTGTGTTCCTATCTGGAGGCCCTCGGGCAGCATCCCTGACTCGTCTGTTTCAGCTTCTAGCAGCTGCCTGCACTCCCTGCCTGTGAACTCCTTCCACTATCTTCAAAGCCAGAAACATTGCATGTCTTCACATCCAACCTTTCTTAAAATGTCAGGTCTCTTTTTGGTCACTTTAAAAAAGATTCTCTGCTTTAAAAAGCTTGTGTGAATTGATTAGGCCTATTGGATAATCCAGAATAATCTCCTTGTCTCAGTGACCTTAACCTTAATCTTATCTGTGACATTCCTTGTGCCTATAAGGTAATATATTCACATTACTGGGGATCAGGATGCAGCTATCTTTGGAGGTCATTATTCTGCCTATCACCCATCTAACTGATTTAAAATAAAAATCCTCACCAAATGATATGTTTATTGGTTTCTTTTTTAAAAAAAGGGGAAGGGAGAGAGAGAAACATGGATGTAAGATAAAAACATAGATTGGTTGCCTTCCATACGCACCCTGTTTGGGGATCGAACCCACCACCTAAGTATGTGCCCTGACTTTTCAGTGTATGGATAACGCTCCAACCAACTAAGCCACATTGGCCAGGGCTAACTGATTTTTTATTTAGCTCCAATGTAGTAGTGCCATGTCAAAAAGAACAGATGGCACATGCTCAAATGTAGAGAGAACAAAACATTTACTGTTTAACCTCTTTTTAATACTGTGATTCTGATACAGGTAGGAATGGATAAGGAGGTGGAGAGGAAAATGGTTCAGATCCACCTGAAAGACTTCTTAAAAATACCAACATATTGTTGCCAGTAATACAAAGAACTTGGCATAAAATGCTACCATTATCTCTTCTCCCATTCTCCTATAGAAAGCTGCATTCATGAGCTGTAGGGAAGCACAGGACTTGGTTGGAAAATCTGTAAGGAGGATTCTCTGAAAAGTCGGAGCCCTCTAGGGGACCTTGCTGAAGGCGGCAGCCCTGCCTTGACTTTTCCAAACAAGTCTGACCCCCTGTTGTTTTACTGGAATCTTTATGTTTAGACTTCAAATCATCCTTGCTTAAAGGATACATGTGTCTTCTCAAGGATGCTTACCCTGATGATAGTATCTAATAGTTAATGTTAGTTCAAGCTGTTGTTACAATAAAAGCCTAAGGAGGCAGGGGAATGGGGCTACTTGGTGGCTATAGCCAAGAAGTCCCTTAGCCTCTCTTTCACAGAAATATGTGTCAGCGTAATCATTCATCCGTCGTTTAGGGTCCACCAGTCAGTCCCGGCAATGAGTCTCTTTTACTCAAGGGGTTTTGTTATGCTCATCTGTTTGGGAGATAGAAAAAAAGGGTGAGGACCATTGCTTGAGTTCTTTGGTGCTGTTAATTTAAGGCTTGATTTAGGAAGAATGAAAGAAATCTGACTCGACTAAGGATATAAAGCTTTATTAAGTGCAAGAAATGAGTGACGTGTTAATAATCTAAAATATTAATGTTGAGTGGACAGATGTGTACCTTGTGAAAAAATTAACTACCAATTTGTATGTTTACTCTGTGCAAGTACAGTTTTAAAATGCTTTACATTTAAGCCTCATCACAATTCTATTAGCTAGATCCTATTACTATCCCCACTTTACTGGCAAGGAAACTGTGGCACAAACAGGGTAAGTATCTTGCTCAGGCTTTCATAGGTAATAGATGGTAGAGGCTAGGGTTAGACCCATGCAGAGAGGTTCGGGAATCCATGTAATTAAACACCATGAGATATTGAGGTTTGAAAGGAAATTAAGGTTCAATTACACTGTACCATTTCAATGATACGTGGCATACTAAATTGGCTGTACTTTACATACATCATATTTTCTGTGAAGCCAGGCCTCATTTGAATTCCTTTGGCACAAGTCATTACCATCCACAGGATCACTGATGTTATAAAATTATTACTAGTTACTGTTATCATTAAGAAAAAAAAAACTTAGAATTTTAAGTTGGAAAACTTTTGGACTCCACATTTGCAATCAAGAAAAGAACTCAAGTAAATTTCAATCATTCATCTCAGCTAGAAAAGACTGGCAAGCTTTAGCAACCAAAATTAGAGTCCTCCCGGAATTCATAACTTTGGCATTTTGAAGAAAATGCAAATTTTCTGCTGTTTTATCCCATTCCTTTTGGCACAATGCAGCTTCCATTTTTTAAAGTAATTATCTTTGCCAATGTTTCTTGCTAAGAGTAGGAATGAATAGAAATGACACACAGACAACATTGTTCACATAACTGAAGTGACTGTGGGATGATCATAATGAATATTAACAAGTATATTTTTTAAAAATTTAGACAACAGTCAAAACAGCCATATTTTTCATTTTTATCCTTTCAGGACTTTAATTTAAACCTAACTTCACAAAAATCTACAAATCAGTAACCAGAATTAGAAATAGTATCCTAAAGGGAATTTAGTACCATCAAACTATATATATGAGTTTTTAAAAATTTTTATATACTATAAATAAAGTGAAATAACATTGTTTTGGAAAGCAAATTAATTTAAAAATCTGCTTTACAAGGAGTAATTTTTACACCTTTTGTCCTAAAATGTACATTACAGATATTTATTTTAACCATTTGTAAGTGTATAATACAGTGGCATTAAATATGTTCACAAAGTTCTATAACCATCACCACTATCTATACCTAAAATTTTTTCATTATCCCCACAAAAAAAACCTCTGTGGCCTTTAAATAATAATTCTCCTTTCCCCTTCTCACCAGTCCCTGGAACCTCTATTCTACCTTTTGTCTCTCTGAATTTGTATTATAGGTGCCTCATACAAATGGAATTATAGAATATTTGTCCTTTTGTGTGTGGCTTATTTCACTAAACATACTGTTTCAAGGTCTATTCATATTCTGTATTCCAGTGTGTGTGGGTGACATTTTGTTTTTCCTTTTTTTTTTTTTTTGTTGTTGTTGTTGGTGGACACATGGATTTTTCCCACCTTTGGCTTTTTTAAACAATGTTGCTATGAACATTGGTATACAAATATTTATTGGAGTCCTGTTGACCTCAAGAAGAATACAGTTGTCAAAAAAGGACTCTTTGTGGTTAGTTGGGCTCAAATTCATAACCAGAGTCTAGAAGCCATTCTTGTTCCTCACACACACACTGTATTTCAAGGAAAAGCCACATGCCAGGCTGCTAAGCCTCCTACACTGTGTTCTCACCCTCTGAGTTGACCTTATAAGAAAGTTCCTATGATCAAAATTTGACCAGTGGGACTGAGTCTTCCCCTGTCCAATAGGAGCTGCACAGCTATATCATCATTTGCATCTTCACCAATCAATCAGAATGGTTTTATTTCAACCAATCAGGATGGTGCTATTTGGACCAATCAAACTATAAGGATTTGTAATACTCATCTGCATAGAATAAACTCATCAGGGACTGGGGATGGGCATTCTTCTGTATATAACTATCTTGGTGGAGTGAACTTTAGTTTCCATCCAAGATTGTGTATCCCCAGCTGGACCAGTAATATTGGCTGAAGCTGCACAGAGCAAAGTGGTCTCATGGGAGTGGAGCACAGCTGTATCTCCAGACCAGAGCTGTAACACTGGAGCTGTAACACCTGGGCTGCCTCTACTCAGCTGTTTTACAGATGTGCTGTTCAGCAGCCATGCTGAATCACAATTGACCTTTTTTTGCACTGAATAGCGTACCTCTTCACTGCACCTCAAACTGGGGACTCCTGTTGGCATTGAATTGGTGGTGATGACCTTTGATTCACAGTTCTTTCAATTTATTAAGATTTATTGTTGGAGAGACTGCCCCAGTTGCCACATCTGGACTTTCTAGCCCTTTTCTCTTCACTTTAAATTTGGAATTTCTAGCCCTTTTCTCTTCACTTTAAAATTGTTCACTTTTATGAACAATTAAAAGCAGCAAAAGCCAACTCATCAGGCCAGCATGTAAAAAAAACCAAAAAGATGAAAAAGAGAAATTTGACCCTGCTCAGTTTCAAAACTATTATTCAAGGCTTAAGTGAACCTGGAACTAATTTGGAAGCAGTAGCAAAGTTTCTTGGTGCTTCTGGGGCAAACTTGATTGTGGCCCATATGCAGAAACACTCTTTGACCTTCTGCTGGCTCGGGGAATGCTGGCCTCAGGTAGTACACTGGCAGATGACATGATGCATGCAGATGTCTATGTGTTCACAGCACAATAAGACCTAGAAGCCATGCAAGCATTTGCTTAGGTTTTTAACAAGTAATCAGGTGCTACAAATACCTGGAGAAGGGTTTGAAGATGAAGTAAAAAGCTGCTGTAAAGGGCTTTTTGGAGTTGGAGAGGAATAAGCTGGCTATGTTGATGAGTGTTCTCTGGTTATTGGAACACTTAATGCATCCATTCTTAATAGCCTTTGTAACGAGAATCCTATCTAATAAAAGAGTGATATGCAAATTGACCATCACTCCAACATGCAAGATGGCCGCCCCCATGTGGTCAAAGATGGCTGCCCCTATGTGGACACAAGATGGCTACCACAAAATGGCCAGAAGGGGAGGGCAGTTGTGGATGATCAGGCCAGCATGGGAGGGCAGTTGGGGGGGGACCAGGCCTGCAAGGGAAGGCAGTTGGGGGGGGGGACCAGGCCAGCAGGGAGGGCAGTTAGGGGTGACTGGGTGGGCAGGGGAAGCAGTTGGGGGTTACCAGACCAGCAGAGGAGGGCTGTTGGGATGGACCAGGCCTGCAGTGGAGGACAGATGGGGGTGAACAGACCTGCAGGGAAGGATAGTTGGGGGGAGCCAGGCCTGCAGGGGAGGACAGTTAGGGATGACCAGACTGGCAAGGGAGGGCAGTTAGGGGTGGCCAGGCCTACAGGGGAGGACAGTTGGGGGGACCAGGCCAGCAGGGGAGGGCAGTTGGGGGTGATCAGGTCTGCTGGGGATGGCAGTTGGGGGCAATCAGGCCTGCTGGGGACGGCAGTTGGGGGTGACCAGGCCAGCAGGGGAGGGCAGTTTGGGGCAATCAGGCTGGCAGGGGAGTGGTTAGGGGTGATCAGGCTGGCAGGCAGAAGTGGTTAGGGGCAATCAGGAAGTCAGGCAGTCAAGCAGTTGGGAGCCAGCAGTCCTGGATTGTGAGAGGGATGTCCCAGATTGGAGAAGGTGCAGGCTGGGCTGAGGGACACCCCCCCCCCATGCACGAATTTCATGCACCGGGCCTCTAGTTTGGTTAAATAAGGGGTTTCAGTAGCTTTTGCTATAAAGCTCTTTAAATCATGGATAAATGAAAAAGACATCAATGCAGTAGCCGCAAGTCTTCGGAAAGTCAGCATGGATAACAGATTGATGGAACTTTTTCCTGTGAATAAGCAAAGCCTTGAACATTTCACAGAGTATTTCACTGAGGAAGGCTTAAAAGAGCTTTCAGAATATGTTCAGAATCAGCAAACCATAGGAACTCATAAAGAACTCCAGAAAGAACTTCAAGAACAGATGTCCTGTGGTGATTCATTTAAGGATATAATTTTGTATGTCAAGGAGGAGATGAAAAAAAGCAACAACATCCCAGAACATGTTTGTCATTGGATGAATCTGGTCCAGTGTAATGAGCACCATGGAATGGAACAAAAAAGAGGAGCTTGTAGCAGAGCAAGCCATCAAGCACTTGAAGCAAAATAGCCCTCTCCTTGCTGCCTTCGCTACTCAAGGTCAGGCTGAGCTGACTCTGTTACTGAAGACTCTATGATAACCTTCATTTCATGGAAACCTTCCAGAAAATCGTGGTGCTATTTTATAAGGCTGAATCCCTGAGGGAGGAGCCCATTCTGAAGTGATATCAAGATGCACATGTTGCAAAGGGGAAAAGTGTTTTCCTTGAACAAATGAAAAAGTTTGTGGAGTGGCTCAAAAATGCTGAAGAAGAATCTGAGTCTGAAGCTGAAGAGGGTGACTGAAGTTGAAACTACACCCTCAGTAAAGCAAACAAGAGTTGTAGATGAAATGCCATGTCTCGCGTTCTGGTTCTTACATCTTCCTATCTCCCTATATCATGCTTGATGGCAAGTTTTGTTTTAACTTTTTATGGTTACTGGAGATGTTGGGTTTAGTTTCTAAAACCATGTTTTAAGTAGCTACAGGAGCTACAGATTTGAATCTAATGTTGCATTAGTCTTTTCAGCTATCTTCTACCTCCTGTATTTTCTTATTTTCAGTTTTGGTAGATCTCTTAATGGGCAATCACTTCATCTGCAAGGGTTGCTTGGAATCTTTTCAGGATTTATATACACAAATTTAAAGTATCCCTTTCTTCACTTTTCTCTGTAGCTCTGTCTCTACTGTCTAATTCAAAAGGACTAGGGTGCCACCTGTTTACTCCTGTTCACTTCATGCAGGCACACATGTTTGACAGCTCTCACTTACAGTGTGCACTGAGGCCAGTGGGGAGAAGGAAGGGCATGGCATCTGCTCATAGTACTGCACAGCGAGTGCATTCAACAGGGCTATCCCCCATGCTTCTCAGCACCCAGAAAGGAGGGAGAGTTGTCTTTGCTCACACTATTGCAGGTCGGGAATGGTTAACAAGGCTCCATCTCACATTCCCACAATGCCCAGTGAGGAGTGAGAGATGTAGATATACTGGTGAGCAAAAAGTCCCACTCTGCAAAACAGTTCTTGCTCGTCCCGAAGCTACGTCTTTTTCATGACTCTATTTCACTTTTCCTTACACGGCCCATTGCTTCTTTACTTGACCATCTCCTGTTTCTCCTTTAAGACTGAAGTCAGAGTTTATCTCTTCTTTCTCATGCTGCACACACTCTAGTGCTGCTGTTGAGGCTGAGGATTGAATGAGGAGGAAAATTCTTGGAAGAAATTGGCTTGTGTCTTTTAACTTATCCATAGAAATAAACAACGATAGAAAATGCTGCTTGCTTCTTGCATGGATGTTTCTGAGGGAAGAAGGCCTGATAGGATTAGAGAAACAGGATCATTGATTTCTGGGAAGACAAAGAAGGCTTGAATCCCTGACCCCAGGATTTTCTTTAGTTCAGGAAGAGTGTGAAGGAGGACTTCAGATGTTCCCGCGGTTCCATTGGAAAGACCAGGGAAGGTGGAGAGGGCAGAGACATAGGATGCCTGGACAGACGCCCAAAGAGAATTGCTCCATCCAGGGATGAGGCTCTAGGTGTGGATCTCCCACCCTACCACTTTTCCACTTCCTTCACTAAGATAGCCACAGCCACACTAGCTGTCTTTCTGCATCTCAAACATTCCATAATCTTCTAGGACTTAGGGCTTCTGTCCTTGATATTCTCTGTCTGGAATGTTCTGATGCCTGAACTTTCACATGGTTTCCTTTTAACTCAGAATATCTCCTCTATCACTGCCTTCTACAACATCTCCCAAATTTATTACACATATCTGTATTTTTATTGCCTGCCTCTACCCCCTAGACTATTAATAAGAGGAGGAATATTGTCTGTCTTCCTCACAACTGTAACTCCAGTGTCTAGAACACTGCCTGCCATAGTATGTTCTCAACACATATTTGTGGGATAAATCACAGTCATGTCTTTTTTTAGGATCAAATGCTATTTAACCTGTTGACTACAGGCATAATCTAGACAACTATGGATCATTTTGCATTTATTTAAATTTAATTTTTTCAATATTTTTATTAATACATTATATAACATATATATATATTAATTTTCAGACACATTCTCAGTTCTAGCACTTGTGAATGGAACTTTGTGAAAGGACCTTTTAGTGCAATGCTGTAAAAAAGTACACTAAAACTCTACCTGGATCACACCAGGAAAACTAATTAAAATATGAGATATTAATTAAGTTCAGTATCTTTGATGGTAAATAGCTCATTTGAACCATTGGATACTTTTTTGCAAATACAGAGTTAGCATAATACACTGGATATTTAGACATCAGTTTGACATACAACAACTATAGATTCATAACTAGCTTGATTCATTAGTTTAGTGAACTATTTGATTCTACTTATAAAAATTCATTAAGTTCTCCAAGTTAATATATTGACAGGCATTTTAGTTAACTTATATTCAAGGAGATTCTGATTTCAAAGATTGAGAGTCAACAACAAAATACAATTGCTTTTCATTACTCACAGTGGTTATGTTCTGTAATGTTTCTTTGAATACTAAGTTAGTTGTTCTCAAGGAAAATACAAGGTTATGTTCCTGTGAGCCTGTCATTAAAACATTTTTGACAGCTAATCAATACCTAATCTTATTTTATGTGACACCTTATGTAATATATATATTGTTGATTCATTAATATAGCCCATGACACTATAACTCACATCTAAATAAATCTTATCTAATACGTGTGTGTTTTCTCCTTAAGGTACATTACAACCTTCTTGTGCTTGTATATTACAAGCTTCAGCAATTTGCTTGGGGGTCATTTTAAACAGCAAATTACCAACCAAAAAACTCCAGAAGGTGAAAAATGTGAATCTAAATAGACTGAAAAGGATACATTTTTTTATAGCATAAGATCTGAAATAAGAAGGCAGGAATTGCCTTGTTTGACCTCAGCTGATAAAGTGTGTGCTGCGTGACTAAAAATGTTTTTTTGCTGCTCTGCACATGTCTGTGAATGACCATGAAATTGCTGTGAGTATTGGTTTTGGGGTTATAAATAAATTTTAGTAAGTAGGCAAATTGGAAAATACAAAATGTATGAATAATGAAAATGGACTATAGTTAAGCTCTAAACCTAGGATCCTGGATATCACTGAGAAATGAAGACACACACTGGCAAATCACTTTAAAAAAACATATAATTTTACAGTCACAGTTGACATGTACACTTGTACTTAGATAATAAATATTACAATAATTTCATGTGTGAAGAACTTGGGAGATTCCTGTAAAGTCTCTAGAATTCTTCAGCTTATTCAGCAAGTTATATTTTTCTTAAAACACATTTATTATTTTATAGATTCTATGGATCAGGAGTCCATTTATAACTTAGCTGGTCCTCATCAAGGATGCAGAGTGTTTGCAGAACTCAGCTTGGGCTCTGGATTCTTCTCTGTTGTTCTGGAGGCCACCCTCAGTTCCCAGAGGTCCTCAGTTCTTTGCTAGCTGGGTCTTCCAACATGGCACTTGCTTCTTCACAGCAAGCAAGGGAGAGAATCTTTTTATAAGACGGTGGTCACAATCCTATGCTTCTGCAGCCTTTATTGAAACAGAAGCCAAGGAATTCACAAGCAAGTTAGTTGGGGGTGCCATTTCATGCTCTTGTGTGAGGAAAAATATTCTTAAGAGTAGTAGTGTCAGGGTGGGAATTTCTTAGTTATTTTAGGTTGTTTATTGGGTAATTGTTATCAATTGTCAATGTCAGTTAAAAAAAGTGAACACATAGGTTTTAAAAAAAATTAATTTGTAAATAAAAAATAAATTGCAAACTGAAAAAAGAATAAATGTTCAGGAAGGAACTGCACAGACCAATAATATAAGCCTAAAGTCATGGAATAAAGAGACAAAGACACGATTTTTGATTACAGATTAACAAAAAGAGGCTCTGTTTGCTAATGATGAGAGAGCATGACATTCAATGTTAAATGTCATAACCTTTGTTTCTTTTTCCTGTTCTGGTTTCAATTGGTACAGCATGTCATCTGTAGGAAGTACAAACACATTTGACTAAAATAAGGACTCTGCAAAATGTTTTCTCTTTAATATACATTTAAAAATAGCCAATCATTTAGGAAAGAGAAAGAAGGTCTTCAGGCAGAATTTACCTGCATTAGAATTTCCTACACAATTCTTGGAATAAAATGCTAATTTTTAAATTATTTATGATTATTGCAAAAACAGTGAGTTTCTCTGAAGAAGAAAGTGGCAGAGTTGGCATGGCCAGCCAGGCCATCTGATTCCAGAGCCCAAGCATTTGATGCTGCCTCCAAATAATATGAAGTGCTGTTTCCGTGAATAGAAGAAAAATGAATATGAAAGTATTTTTAAAATGATGACGCACTACACAAAAGTTAGAGAACAAGATGATGACAGTTGTGGGCTTTACTAAATTTGAGGTGACTGTGGACATGGTCAGAGTCCTATAAGGACATATAGTCAAGAGGGCTTAATCTGGTCTGAGATCAGACATTCAAACTGAGACCTGAAAGATCAGTATCAAGGAGCAGGTAAAGTGTGTGCATGTATGTGTGTGTGTGTGTGTGTGTGTGTGTGTGTGTGTGTGTGTGTGGTTTATGACAAAGCAAACCACTTCAGTTGCAAGTCACTGCTGTTAAGGGTAATGGTAGATACAGATGCAAAGTGCATAAAAACTAGGAATATTTTTATTTATCCATATAATGATTTAACAACTATTATATTTTATTTATCCATATAATATAATCATTGTATGGGTAAATAAAAATATTCCTATTTTTTTAAAAATAAATTTTAGTTGATCCAAGATACTAATACATAGTCTCTTTTTGTACTCGAACACTATTGGTTGTTTTTCATATTAGAGGTGAACAAGCTCAGTGACTCTGGGTGCATGAATCTTGTTGCCTTTTTATTTCTAAAACAAGTACCCAAGACATTCTGCATGCCCTATAATCATCAAGTGTTTGGGTCACAAAACCACCAGTGAAATGAAATAGATAATGCTTGAGTCTCAAAAAAAATGGATTTAGCCCATTCCACTGAAAGCTAGCCGAATGGTTTTGTTTGACCCCTTTTCCTGGATCTATACTTCTCAAATTGTGGTACTTATATTCCCCAGGAAAGTGTAATTCTATTCAGGACACACAAAAGTTTAGAAAAATAAGTTCTAAGTTTTCATTCATTTAAAATGTTACATTAACTTCATTCAGAAGTCCTATGAACACAGAAGGAGAATCAGAAGAATTCAGCTAGTTCATATTGATCAATCTCACCTTTATTTGTAAATGACCAGGTAAATAAATTTTATGTTCAATGAGCAATTAGAAGATTTACTATTTTGTTAGTGGGGAACCTACTTATAGCTTTAGCCCAGCACTCAACTTGTTTACAATTATTTACCATTGTCAACCCATCTACCATTGCATTAATAAAAGATCACCCTTAAAAGTATCAGAACTCCATGAAAAGGGCTTTCCCATGAGAGCAGACAATAGCTATTACGAGTGTGAGTTCAGGGAGCAGTAAACAGCCACGTTACTGAAAAACAAACTTGTTACTCAATGAGTCAGATTTTTTTTCCTTTTTTTACTTTTGATTACATGAACATATTTTTTTTCCCTACAAATTGATGCAGTGTCCAGCCACAATTTTCCTCATCAGCATGTTTAAAGCATGCTTTAGGCTGGGAGTTTCCTGATGAGATAGATATAAATAAAAATTCTGAGTACTTTCTGTATGTGATTTAGGGTTGTTGTTCACTGATAGTTTAAAGATGTAGTTTTTATAAATTTATGGTTTCAATTGGGACTGTGGCTCAGTAGCTAAAAACAGGAAGTTTTTACATAACTTTAAAATCAGTGAAATATGCAACTTACTAAAGGATCAACTGAATCATGGAGGTCTGTGGCAGGTATAGCATGCTATGATGGTGAACTTCCCAGAGTCAACTTGGGTACTAGGCAACTCCAACCATAATTGATGAATTGGTAGTAAGCAGCAAAAATCAATGTAAAAGTACAAAGTATATGTGAACTTTTACTTGATTGCTTATTTTGTGTTATTATAGAGATGCAAGTATATCTTAATTTTGGTTCCTTCCTTGAGGAAACATGAATGATCATATGTAAAACCATCATTCTTTCAATTATTCCTAAATAACAAGCCATGCAAATTTGAAAGAAACTAAGCAAAAATTTAAAAAAAGAGTAGTAGTGAGTAGTAAAAAATAACATTAAAAGTAAAATTGAATAAGAAAATAAAAATATTTGAACCTTCTTTTGAAGTTATTATAATACAGAATTACCTTGGATGGTGAGATCAAGAAAGAATAAAAAAAATTGCCAGGCCGGTGTTGTTTGGTGGTTGATTATCGACCCATGAACCAGGAGGTCATGGTTCAATCCCCAGTTAGGGAATGTCCAGGTTGATGGCTCCTTTCCCAGTAGGGGATGGGCAGGAGGTAGCCGATCAATGATTCTCTCTCATCATTGATGTTTCTATCTCTCTCTTCCTCTCCCTTCCTCTCTGAAATCAATAAAAATATATTTTCAAAAGAAAAAAAGAATAAAGAAATTAAAGCCATGAGTTATAAATGTGAGTAACTTTAATTTGGATCAATAATATATTTACTATATTTAAAAGGCATGATTAATACTACTTGGAATTATATCTTTTGAGTATAAACCTTTAATTATTTTTATTAAAAATCATAGTGCTCAACATAAAACTAAAAACAATACTGAGCAAAACTAACAAACAGCTGAGCAATAAACAGTGTTATTTTATCTTCATCTTCTAATTTAACTTTCTGTGCTAGATACACTAATAGAAAGATACATCTGCAAATATATAATATATATGATAGATAGATACACAGAACTATAATTTTTACTTAAGCAAATTAAATTACATGTAGTAGAGATTAATAGATGAAAAAAAAGCACCAAAAGATCTGAGCAAAATTTAATATTTGTCCTTGTAAGATTTCTCTAATGTTAAGTAAAATAATAATTCATAGGTTGTTTATTTATTTTTCTTAAATAAACATTTAAATGAAAGTAGAAACCACACATAGAAAAGTAAACAACTCACAGAGGACAGCTCAATGCATTTTTACACATGACCACGTCCAGATCAACTCTTCCCAGATGGATGCATAGTAAATGGCCAGTGTCTCAGAGGACTCCCTGATGCTGCCCCATAGGAGCTCTCTTTCCCAGAGACAATATGATTTTCACTTCTTAATACCATCAAACCCAAACCAGAGGCTAGTGTTTCCTATTTAAGAGCTTTAACAATGAAATCATGTTGTATATATGTTTGTGTTTGATTTTTGTTTAACATCATTTTTGAGAAATTAAGTCATCTTCCTGGAATAGTATTGATTTTATTGGTCTATAACATTCCATTATATGAGTATACCATATTTTTAAAAAAGCCAGTCTTTCCTCTTACAAAAATTGCTACTATATATCTGCATGTGTATTAGGATAAACCCCTTTCTGTGTTTCTGTTAAATATAGATGTCATCCATTTGTTATCCACTTGTTCACCTTTAGGAGAGTCTGCCAAATGGTTTTCCAAGGTGTCTGCGGTACCAATGTACACATCTGCCAGGAGTGTACACATTTTCCACTGCTTCACATCATCATTGGTGTTTGATGTTAATCTTTTTTATTTTAAGCCCTTTTGTAGATGTTTGGTAGAACCTTATTATTGTAGTAATTTACATTTAATGATTAATGGGGCCAGTATGTTTATTGGACATTTTGATATTCTCTTTCACAAGGTTTCTTTTCATGTCCCTTCCTCAATTTTGAAATTAGTTGTCTATGTTTTTCTTATTGATTTGTAAAAAGTTTTAGATATTCTGCACATGAGGCCTGTCTTAGTTTGTTTGGGCTGCTCTAACAAAAACATACACACTGGGAACCAGTTATCAATAAATTGGTTTCTTGATAAACAACAGAAAGTTATTTCTCACAGTTCTGGAAGCTGGGAAGTCCAAGACCAAGGTACTAGAGTAGTTGTATGAGGGCCGTCTTCCTGGTTCATAGTAGGTGATTTTTTGCTGGGTCTTCAGATAGTAGGAGAGGCAACCTCCTGGTTCCTGGGACAGCGCTCCACTGCTGAGCCACACCAGCCAGGCCACTTGTGTTTTATATGATCAGTGTTTTTTTAACAGGGATTAGTAGTTTTGTTGTTTATCAAGAAACCAATTTTATTTATTTTTTTTGTTATTCTTTTTAATGTACATTTCTTTTCTATTTCATTAATTTTGGTTCTTATTTTTAGAGAAATAATTTTCTACCTTCTGCATTTTTTTGTGTTTAATTTGCTGCTTCTTTATAAAATGTTAAAGTAAAAATTTAGATCTGTCTCAATTCACTCTTCTCTATGTCAAGGTCTAATCTCTTATTAAACCAATGTAATGAGCCTTAATTTTATTACTTTATTTTTAAGTTCTAGGATTTACACATTGAATAATAACACATTAATATATTGATACTATAGGCCCGATGCACAAAACTTCATGCAAGAGTAGGCCTTCCTTCCCAGGCTGCTGGCACCGGCTTCCCTCCAGCACCCAGGACCTGGGCTGGCTTCCCCTGGGCTGCCCACAGGCACCTAGGACCCGGGCTGGCTTCTCCCCAGCCGCCCGCAGGAACCCGGAACCTGGCTGGCTTCCCTCCAGCCCCAGCTTCATCAGGAAGGATGTCTGGAATGACATCTGGAAGACGTCTGGTCTAATTGGCATATTACCCTTTTATTATTATAGATATTCATGTGTATAATCAATTCTTTCTTAAATTTTCCATTTGTTTTTTATTTTCTTGAACATGGGATTACAACTCTTTTATAGATGTTGTCTGATAGTTTTAATACCTACATCTTTTGTAAGGCTATTGCATTTTTTTTATTTTTTTAGTAATTTGGTTAAACCACCTAATGTTCCAAGTAATAGTATATTAAATGCCAAGTAATGTGATGAAAAATTACAGAAATTATTTAAAGCTCTAGATGATATCAACTCCTCCAGAGTCCTTTATTTTGATTCTAGAAGGCAGCTAAGGAGAGAAAAAAATAATCTTAATCCAACCTGGTATTGAGCTAATTTTAAGAGAAGCCTAAGTCATTAAAAGGCGTGGCTCTTTCTACTTCACCATTGCTCCCATATTGCAGTTCTTTAGTTCTCAAGTGTAATTCTGAAGGTTCTCCTCCGTGGGAAGCCATGAACTTAATTTTGGTCCTTATATTCCTAGTAAACAACCTGAAACTTCTCAACATCTTAAACTCACAAAGGTGAACAGTAGCACTGAATATTGAACTCATTTCTGTACTTCCCTTCTTCCTGAGATGTTCTTAAGTTCTTATTGCCTTTATGGTCTCTAATGTGGTCAAACATTTTTAAAAAACATTTTATAGTTTTCTAGTCATTCTCAGAAGGAGGTTCGATGGTAGAAGCAACTCTACCTCACATAAACAAAGGCAGTGTTTTATTTAAACACATACAATTTTTCCTTTGTGGAATACCTTATCTTTAATTTTTTTTTCTCTCTGAAAGACAAAATGGAAAAATTAAAAGCAACCAGAGTGATGATACAGAGTATATAAAAAAGAATGAGAGACAAAAATTTTTTTTCCCTTTATTGATTAAGGTATTACATATGTGTCCTTATCCCCCCATTGCCCCTCCCCACTCCCCATTCATGCCCTCAACCCCCCTGGTGTCTGTGTCCATTGGTTAGGCTTACATGCATGCATACAAGTCCTTTGGTTGATTTCTCCCCATTACCCCCACCTTCCCCTACCTTCCCTCTGAGGTTTGACAGTCTGATCGATGCTTCTCTGTCTCTGGATCTGTTTTTGTTCATTAGTTTATGTTGTTCACGATATTCCATAAATGAGTGAGATCATGTGATATTTATCTTTCTCTGACTGGCTTATTTCACTTAGCATAATGCTCTCCAGGTCCATCCATGCTGTTGCAAATGGTAAGAATTCCTTCTTTTTTACAGTATTCCATTGTATAGATGTACCACAGTTTTGTTTTTTGTGGGTTTTTTTTCCCTCATCTGCTGATGGCACTTAGACTGTTTCCAAATCTTAGCTATGGTAAATTGTGCTGCTATGAACATAGGGTGCATATATCCTTTCTGATTGGTGTTTCTAGTCTCTTGAGATAGAGTCCTAGAAGAGACTAAAAAGTTTTTAAACAACAAAAATAGATCAAAAGACTATACATTAGTGTTCTAATTACTGTGGTTTCATAACCAATTACCATAAAACTTAATGTTTTAAAAGAACCATTTATTGTGCTCAGTCTGTGGGCTGGGAGTTTGAACTGAGCACAGAGAAAATGGCTTGTTTCAGCTCCATGATTTCTGGATATTAGCTGGGATAAGACAGTCGGGGCTACTCCACAGCTGGGCACTGGTGTCATTTAGAGGTGTCTTCATGCGTGTGTGAGTTGGATGATTCTGGCTGTTAACTATAACCCCACTTGAGACTGTGGCCAGTGAATGTGGTCTCTCTTTATAGCCTATATTTTCTCAGGTGGCCTCAGTATACTTAGACTTCTTTATTAGTCACTCAGAGCTCAAAAGTGACTGTCATTGAACAAGATAGAAGCTGCAGCATCCTCTCTGAATTTGCATTGGAAGTCATGTAGCTTCATTTTTGCCACAACTCGGCCAAGGTCATATTGTAGAAAAACTTGTAAGATGGGAAATATTTTTGTGTTAACTTTGGAAGGTAAAGTATGCCATAGGTAATATTTATAAAAGATAGAAGTATAAAAATGCAACCTAAAATTTTAAGACAAATTTAATTTTTAAAAGCCAATATAAAGACACTTTTATTCAAACAAAATATGAGAACTCACCATGAGCAAACCCCTGTTGAAGGATCTGCTATAAGATTTACTTCAGGAAATTGAATCCAATATGAAAACATGAGTTGCAAGAAGCAATTAAGAGCAAAGAAATGTGCAAATATCTGAGAAAACCTAAACAGCACAGAAAGCAAAGCCAATAATATATCTATATAAAAGGCTAAGCAACCAGCCCACCAGCTGGCTGGCTGGTAGCTATGACATGCACTAACCACCAGGGGGCAGACACTTAACTCAGGAGCTGCCAAGTGACAGCAACTTTGCAGAGTGCCCTCTCGCACTCCAGGACCCCTCTGGGGATGTCGGACTGCCAGTTTCAGCCCAATTCCCACAGGCCAGGCCAAGGGACCCATCTGCCAGAGGGACCCCACTCACTTTGCAGACACCCTTTGAGCCCCGGCACTGCCCCAGGTGCGGCCGGATGGGGAGGGACTGTGGGATGTTGGCTCCAGGGTGTGTCTGGCCCATCTCCTCAGTCCCACCCCATCAGCCACCTTCTAATCAATTTATTTTCAATGTGCACAAATCTGTGCACTGGGCCTCTAGTAACTACAATAACTAATGGGAGGGGCAAAAGCAATTTGGTAGCAATAAGTTGGGGGAGAGTTGTTGATCAGAATTACATGTTCTTATTATTTATTAGGAGAAAATTAATTTCACCAGTTAAAATACAAAATTAAAGTACAAAGTAAAATTTGTTAGTGACATTATCTAAAAGTTAATGACATAAAAAGTTACAAAAAGAAAGGATAGATAAGATAAACTAGGTAAATACTAGCCACAAGAAAAGGTTTAGTTTATTATTGGAAAAAGTTGATAAGATTGATGACAGGAATAATTCACCATGAAAATAAAGCAATTCTGAACCTTTATATATTTAATGATATATAATGTATATATAAAATACATTAAAGAGAAATTGACTGAAATAGAAGAAAAACAAAAAATTCACAGTCATAGAAGTAATTTTTGCACATATTTTTGGGAGGGAAAGGAGGAAGAAAGGTTGATGGATTGAGAAATCCAAAAATACGTAAGAACGTGAAGAATGTAGCTAATTTGTTATAATGTTGATTTATGGGTAACAGCATTGATATTTAAAAAGTGTTGAGTGAAAAATGCTAACAGCAAAAGGCTATAAACAGTATGATTTGAAGTGCTTTTGAGAATAAAAGAGGTGCTAGTAATACTTATGTTAGAACAATGACTGTAATCTAGACTATCCTGAGCAAACACAAAATATTATACTATTATTGGAAAATTTAAAATAAATAAAACAATACTATAGAATAGTATGTTTCATGAATACCTTGAAAAAGCCTAAAAATATTCTGGAAGTGATAAGGAGAGCGGGTGAAAGAATTGGAGGAAGAAAAAATATTTATATAATGATAGTTATTTGTTATTTGAGAATTTTTATTTTCTCTAATTGGGTAGACCCCAAGGCTTAATACTTAAAAATATTTATTTCCAATAGTCCAAGCAAGGTGATTCTTTTCCTTGCAACAGATGGAATGTCCCTGTTATTATGTCAACAGTAACTGAAGTTATTGTAACCAATGTGCAGAGATGGGAATGGAGTGAATTTCTTTAAGGTCTTGCTGAAGTCAGTCCAATTTTATACACATTTGATCTCACCAAAATGATTCAAAAGTTTGTAAAGCATTAGCACACAGAAGAAACAAGAAGCAATCAGTCACAAAAACATAATTCTAACTGGATTGAAAAATTGGCTGGATATGTCTTGGATTTATCTAGAAGAGTGAACAGCAATTTCTACCTTCCAACCAGCAAAATAAGATTTTAAAGGAAAACTTCTGATAACAGTTCATTCTTTCATAATTAAATGATGTTACCACCTCACCTAATCCCCCCTTTGCAGGAATATTCTTGGATAAATCTTCTATTCTTCCTTTGGGTCTTATATTTTTTATTAGTTCCTCCTCTTAGGCATGTACGTGGCAATGAAGATTCAGGGCACTGCTTCTGAATCATTCAAGAAAAGTTTAGCCTCTTTCTAGGAAAGCTGTTGCCTTTGACTCCAACCACTCTGAATAAAGCCTATTTCATCATGTGTGGTTTGCAAACATTCAATCGGCCAACAATATTTTAATTTTTTTCTAATTGCTGCTGACAAGTATGCACTTTCCAATTCTTTTGCCACAACAACATTTATGCAAATAGTGATCTTTACCACACTGTGATCTTCTCAGTAATATTTTTAAATGTTAGCACTAAATACTTGCAGCTTAAAATCATTTGTATTCTTTGACTAGGCTTTCTTTTCTCTAGCATGCTTATTATCATTTTTAATCTTTTTTTTTTTTTTTGCTCATCAACAGTGTTTTACTTCTTTATTATTTTCAGTGTAAACAATATTTTAAAATGCATATTAGCTTTTAACATGATAATTTAAATATACATGTATATTTAAAAGTCATAAAATGAAATTCAATGCAAGTTAAGTATCCCACCCATCCAACCACTAGTTGATCTATTTAATCCCAACTCATAGGCACACTGTATTGTCAATTTCTGATGTTTTCTTCCAGAGATATTATATAAGTTTATAAGTGCATATACTGTGTATGCACTTGATATGCACTTATACATTTAAACTAACAGATTTTATAGTTTATACATTGTTATAAAATATAGGTATTTTAAATAACAAATCTCAATGAATATTCCATATAAGTCCAAATAGAGTTGCCTTGTACTTTTTAAGTTCTGCATAGTTTTGTTTTGACCTATCTGCATAGCTCTATATTTATGGACATTTGAGTTGTTTTTAATATTTTGCCATTATAAATAATACTGCAGTAAATATCTTTGTTCATAAATCTTTGCAAAATCATTGAAATACAGTTGCAAAATAAATTCCTAAATATAGAATTTCAGGATAGAAGAACCGGTGTATTTATGATAGATTAAATAGGTAGATAAATGATGGATAGAAATTGCCAAATTTACTCTATAGTGACTGATGACATTGCTTTTTAAAGAAAAATATTTTTCTTTAGGGACCAAAGAGCTAAATATTAATAATATACTATGCTCAAGAATATGAATATACCTCAATGCAAAATTTAACTACCTTATACTTTTAAAGTTACTATGTAATTACAACCAAGATGGTTTAATTTCAGAATTCTACTTTGGGTGAATTGAGGAGAAGGCAAAAAGTTGCTTGTAGCATTTTGTTTTTTTGGGGGTTTTTTTTAGGGCTTTTTGGTAAGGTAATTTAGAAATGAAATAAAAATAAAGTGTGTAACCAATGCAAGTTTGGTTTGCTTTAAAAGAACCTGATTTATGTAGATGAGGGAGAAAAGGAGTTTGTGGCTGACTTTCCATAGTAGTTTGCTTATATTTAGTTAGGACTTGCAAGATATGCAGAACATCACCGCAGTCTGACTCAGACAGCCATTTGAACTTTAAATCTAAGTTAAAGGACATGTTTATGTTATGCACTTTCTAATACTGGAAACGTGGGAGTGAGAGACACATTCTATCTTGTGTTTGGAAATTGGGTATTTTCCAGCTTTACGCCTCATCTGCTTTCCTTGTCTAACTTTCCGGAAAAATAAATGCTCATCTATTTCCTCAAGCTTTTTTTAATACCCCAATGTCTTAGAGCATATTTAAATGTTTATTGGAATATTTAAGGAGTGGAAATACTCCTTGATTAATGTTTTTATGTATTCAATAAATATTATAAACTCTGACTGCCTTCAGCACAATAGGGTTATTAACTCCTCTTTTTAAAAGGAAGAATTCCTTAGGAGATGTTTCAGAATTCTAAGACTTCTGTAAAAATTCACAGTGATTTTCCATTTCATAACAACGTCTTCCTAAGTACTTTCAAAACATTGTTTTTCCTTTTAGCTTCTCCCAGGACTTTGGCTCTCCCAATGTATTTTCATCATTTTCCAATTTTCAGTAGACCCCAAAATACCACAAAATTCTTGGTGCATACCTTCAGAAAACAACAAATTCCCAGATGTATATGAAGAAGTTAATAAATTTGAATTCCAGAAAGGCAAAATCAGACCATAGGACCAAGTCAGAATAACTAATCATTTGTTTCTTATGCCATGAAAGAGCCAAAATTACTAATTGGAAAGGAACACACACAATTGTGCGTGCACACACACACACATACACACACAAACTGTTTTTAATTAACTACTTTTTTTTTCTTTCTGTCAAACAACTGGTGAATTAAACATTGTAAATAATTAGTTAAATCTCCCTTTTGATCAGCTTTGATTGTTATACTAAGTCTCACATCCACTATACACTCAATTTTCAAAGTTCTAACACATGTAAACATATATATATAGCAGATGCAATGTATGTCTATGATAGAAAAAAACTTTGTATCTTTGGTAGCACATTATACTTTTTTTTTTCTTTACACCAGTAGTGGAAGTAGGAGAAAATAGAAATTCTGTCCCTCATTTGACTGATGGTGACATATGAGGTATCCTGCCCAAAGTCAAACATGTGTCACTGGCACCTTACATATGCAGCCTCTGTAGAATGGGTCATTAGCCCTGAATTTGTAAAACGGAGTCAGTAATACTGGTCTGATATAAGAGCGAAGTTCTTTCTTTATAAAAACTCTAAAATTTTTTGGTTTTATTATTGGCATGTGTACATTTTTGTAAACCATTTGTTGAAGAGACTGTTTATTTCTCCATTGAATTGTGTTACTCCTTTATTAAAAATCAATTGACTATATCTGTATAGACTATTTCTGTACTTTTAAATCTTTTCTCTTGATCTATGTCTAATCCTATGACAATACCACATTTTTAAAATATATTTCTTAATCCTCACCCCATATTTTTCCATTGGCTTGCCTGTGCCTCGGGCCGGCCCTGGGCGGCTGGGGGCTGAGGGGACTGGGGGACTCCAGAGGCAGGTGTGGAGTGGCCAGACCCGCCTGGAGGCTGGCCTGGCTGTGCAGTGCGCCTGCCACCCTGGCGGGGCTGAGGGGACTGGGCACTGCCATCTTTGAGGATGTGGCAGTCAATTAGCATATTCCTTCTTATTGGTTGTGGGTGCCACCATCTTTGTGAGGGCATGATGGTCAATTAGCATATTCCCTCTTTATTAGATAGGATAATAAGTCTTGAAGTCAATAATTTAAGTCTTTGAAATTTTTTCTGCTTTGCCAAAATTGTTTCAGCTATTCTAGGTCCTTTACATGTCCATATAAACTCTTAGAATCAGGTTGTAAATTTCAACAACACACTCCTGGAATATTTATAAAGACTTGATGAGTCTATAAGTAATTTGGGGCAAACTTGACTTTTTATAATTTTGAGTCTTCCAATCTGTAAGCATAAAATATCTCTTGATTTATTTAGGTCTTCTTTAATTTCTCAGCAATATTTTGTCATATTCAAGGTATAGATTTTCCATGTGTTTTATCAAATTTATAGTTATTTTATATTTTATGCAATTATAATTTTATAAACATAAATTTTTCATTACTAGTATATAGAAATAATGTTGGTTTTTTACAATGAATTTTTTTGCTGTGACCTTGATAAAGTGATTGTTTATTCCAACATTACATAAATGGACCCTCATTTGCCTTTGTGCAGAGCCAGTTCTGGCCACACAAAGTAAGAACAACAATAAAGTTGAAGTGATAGTCCTGCTTTCATGGCTTCTATCAGTTTCTCTAGTCACTGTTAACATTTTTGACATCCAGAAAAGTTTGAGCTGCTTCCTATCTTGATTAGACATGGAGATCTTGGGATTCACCTTGGCGTGCTCCTCACAGGTCTACTCTACACATGACCAAGCCCGAGTGGGCCTCTGATGCAACTAGAACTGTGAGCTTTT
The DNA here is from genome assembly GCA_026230045.1 of Corynorhinus townsendii. Classification (NCBI taxonomy): domain Eukaryota; kingdom Metazoa; phylum Chordata; class Mammalia; order Chiroptera; family Vespertilionidae; genus Corynorhinus; species Corynorhinus townsendii. The sequence continues at coordinate 65,344,417 of JAPDVU010000004.1, read as the reverse complement.
TAATATAACTATCAACTTACAGGATAAAGAAAAATGAACCGCACACAGTGACAGACACTAAAGCAGCAAATGCTTTTATATGAAAAAAAAAAAAAAAGTATTGCACATCTCCATAGTCAGAATACAAATGCTGGGATGTAACTGATGTTTGGAAGGAAAGGGCATCCTATATAATAAAAAGAGAATATGCTAATTGACCATCATGCCCTCACAAAGATGGATGCACCCACAGTCAATAAGGAGGGGATATGCTAATTGACTGTCACTCCCTCAAAGATGGTGGCGCTCACAGCCACAAGATGGCAGCGCACAGTCCCTTCAGCCCCGCCAGGAGGGTTCGGCCACTCCGCACACCTGCCTCTGGAGTCCCCAAGTCCCCTCAGCTCCCCAGCCGCCCAGGACTGGCCCGAGGTGCAGGCAAGCCTTAGATGGCAGCTGCCCAGCTGTCCAGGGCCACCCGAGGCTCAGGTAACCAGGGCTGGCTGAGGCTTACACTGCCAGCAGTGGCAGCAGCAGAGGTGTGATGGAGGTGTTGCTTTCCCCTGAGTGCCAGGTCTCCTCCTGCCCCTGAGGGCTCCTGGACTGTGAGAGGGGGCAGGCTGGGCTGAGGGACCCCCCGCCTCCAGTGCATGAAAGTTGATGCACCAGGCCTCTAGTCTTAAATAAAAACAGATGACAAGCTGTAATATTTTTGCTCATCACCATTAGAAAAAACAAATTATATAGACATATATATCTATTTATATTATTCAATAAAATCTAAATAATGGAAATTTTGGACATCAGATATCTAAAAGTGATATGAAAGCTATTATGTATGGGAAAAAGTGAGAGTGTTTTACATGTGTATGTTTATATTTTAAACCCCGAAGATTTAAAGTTTGTTTCACTCTCCCCAACCAACCATTCAGTAAAACCGAGGGGTAATAACCATGTATTTGGGTTTTCCTTATAGCTGAACAATACACCCAACTGGATGTGGGTTAATTTCTTCATCTCATGGGCCGAGCACCATCGCACATTCCCAAGCTCCCTGGAGTTCAGAGTCCCTGGCTACATAAACAGGAGGCTCAGCCAGAGTGGCACTTGTGGCCTTGCATCCTCAGAGGGACAGTGTTTAGCAAAACTCTATAATTTTAGCTTTCAAAGACCCAAGTCCCCAATTTTGTAATCTTTCATAGCTTTTTACTGAAATTTCTTCATGAAGGGAGGGAAGAAAAGAGAAGAGCGTTTCCCACTTCACTATCAGGTTTCCCAGCATGTCATTAGTGTGACCATGAATCTCTGAAGACTCCACAGAGGCCAGCCACACGAGACTACTGGTGGAATGCTACTGGTGAATTTATTGTTTCTGAGAAAAAAAACTTTTTTAACTTGCAAACATTTTGCATTGTTGGGCCCATTTTTCAGGATCCCCTTTATAATCATATTTTTCAGTGATTTGAGTGTTTCTGGACAAAGCTCTGCCTTGTCTCCCTTATTTCCTTTGGGATGAGGTTATTGAGTGATTGCAACATTCTACAGTCTCACTAGCTTGTTATGTATAATTGGAATTGGATAAGCCTGATTCATACTAAGTGCTCAATAGATGTTAGATGAACTGAATTGCATGAGGAACTAGAAACAAATATTACCAGAGAGGGGTTTAGCCCTGTATGACCTTGGTAAAGATTCTTTATCACTTTGGGCCATTTTTTTCTAAATCTTATGAGTGAAACAAACATTCTCTATCATTCTGCTCATTTCTAAAATTAAATTTTATTTTGTGTTGGTAAAATGCAAAACTTAGTTTAAAATATGTAGACTTTATTTACATGAATATAAATAATGCGATGCATTTTAAATTGTGACTGTGTTAGTTTTTATTTATGCTGTATAAATAAAACCTATGATTTTGTTTGTTTGTTTTTTTACCCCCTACATGATGCAAAAATTAGTAGTTAAAAATGAAGATTCTATTACAACCACTTGTTTAGTCTACATTACTCAACTTGCTTGTTATATGTTTTGCTATGTTTAAAAATTGACTAGTGCTGAGGTCACATATGTGAAACATATTCAAAGATTAAAAAGAAGAATTAAAATAAAATATGATTACAGAAAATGTCATGTTTAATTGAAAAATAGTTGCCAAAATGAAAAGATAAGGCTCAAGTATTTGTCCCTCTTAAGGAGGCACAACTTGCTAAGTGTGTCTAAACAAGTATAATATTCAAAAAATGTTTAAGACCACTCCTGTTCTCTTCGTGAAGTTGTTTTCTTGGTTACAAGGCATTTCCCCAGCCCTAGCTGGTTTGGCTCAGTGGATAGAGCGTTGGCCTGCGGACTGAAGGGTCCCAGGTTTGATTCCAGTCAAGTGCATATACCTTGGTTGCGGGCACATACCCAGTAGGGAGTGTGCAAGAGGCAGCTGATCGATGTTTCTCTCTCATCAATGTTTCTAACTCTCTATCTCTTTCCCTTCCTCTCTGTAAAAAATCAATAAAATATTTTTTAAAAGACATTTCTCCATAAAATTATGTTTTCAAATTTGTCTACCGCAGTGTTTTTCAGAGCATGTTCTATGTTCTATGTATAGATATTTTTTTAAAAAATTAAAGAAGTCTGTAGTAAGATAAATTTTAGAAATACTGAAGTAAATATTGAACACATTTTGGCAGGACTGCTCAGAGACTTTGAAAGACTAATGTACATTATGAATCTCCAATGTTGGGAAAAGGGCAAGTGGAGATTGCCAAACGTACTTGATCCTGGACCTCTTTTGAGCGAAATACACCCTGTAGAAAAAATGCCATTTAGAGGATTTTTTTGATCTACAGAATTGTAAGTGGTTAGGAAATTTCTCACTATTTAAAAATACATTATTTTTTCCTTCCATAGCATACATATGTTTGTGCAAAATATATAGTGTAATGTCTAGTGGGCTTCTTAGCATTAATGAAGATAAAGATATAATTCTCCCTTTTGATAGAAATAAAATTTTCAAGTAAACTTAAAATCTTTAGTATTTTGAGGTTATATGCATATATAAAACTTCTCTTTCTTTATAATCTCTTACAATCATATTCATGAAGTTTGTTCCAGCAGTTAACTCTATGATTCTGGCACTTAAATTATTTCTGTTTAATCAATGTTGATTTGAAACCAGTTCTGAGGCTCCTTTATAAGTTTTCTTTGACTATCATCTTGACATGTTTCGGTATATGCATCTTTGCACATCTGGACACCACATATTTCATTTTACAGTATTCAAATTTTTTATTCAAGCCTAAGCTAACTGAAAGATTTATAAGTTACTTCCTTCATTAACAGTTCTTTCAAGAAATTGTTTTGATGTTTTGAAAATGTATTTTACAGCCTTTTAAAGAGCCTTTCCAAAATTTGATTTATTTAATGTCTGACACCCAAGTCAATGTAGGACTGGCAGATGATCATTGGGTCACAAACCTAAAACATATGAATTACTGAAGGAGATCTTAAAAATGAAAATTTCTGGTATACTTCCTTCAGTCATTTTGATGTATTTTATTTTGGGTGTTACATGCTCCTGTCTGATTCTGATGCATTGTGGGGCTTGAAAAACACAGCAATATACATTAGATAATCCATACTTTAAGTGATGCTAAGGCAGTGATCCAGTGGAACATGTAAGATGAACTTCAGAATTTTAAATTGTTATAAACTCATTTGTATTATCTTATCAGAAATTAAAACATCTATTTTTAAAAATGTATCTTTATTGTTGAAAGTATTACAGATGCCCCCTTTTCCGCCCATTGACCACCCCCTACCCTGTACCTATTTGCGCCTCCCTCCCCCCCCCCCCCCCCCCGCCCAACGCAAGGCCTTCACCACACTATTGTCTGTTTCCATGGTTTATGCATATAAATTCTTTGGCTTGGTTAATATCTTCCCATTAACACACCTACCCCCACCTTACCTCTGAGATTCAGCAATCTATTCTATGCTTCTATGTCTCTGGATATATTTTGTTCATCAGTTTATTTTGTTCATTAAATTCCACATATGAGTGAGATCATGTGATAATTTTCTTTCTTTGACTGGCTTATTTCACTTACCTTAATACTCTTTAGGTCCTCCATGCTGTTACTGGCATATCTGCATCTCTTATTCAGAATTTTTTCATATTTAATAGCTTATGGCAATTACATGAGTAGAAGAATAGGAATTCTGTCTGATTGAGAATGTCAGGTCAGCATTGCACTTGACTCATTTTAACTAAACATCAGCTAATAAAGTGCAAACAATACTCTCATTATTTTCCTGAACCTCTAAAGGAAACTAGAAACTAAACTTCTTAGGCAAAATACTTTTCTTTATTTATAGACTAGATTAGGATATCCTATTTTTAATCATTCTGTAACTATTCTGTATCTCAGTATCTTCTTCTATAAATTGAAGATAATAATATCTAACCCCTTAGGATTATGGCTTAAATGAATCAATGTGAAACATTGCTTGGGTATGGGTGTGGTTCTAGAATAATTTGAAAATGTTTAATGAGCTATACAAGGGCATGTTATATTCTGTCTTACAAATTTATTTTTTAGTTTTTATTCATAAGTTTAAGGTTTATACTATTGCCATCCAGATTTCCAGCTACCTTGCCTTCAGTAAGCTTCAAACTATATACGATAATTTTCATTGAATCCTGCTCCTAAGGGAAGAGTATTATCTTTTTAAAAAATATTTATATTTTTATTGATTTAAAAGAAGAAGGGAGAAGGAGAGAGAGATAGAAATATCAATGATGAGAGAAAATCATTGATTGGCTGCCTCCTGCACGACCCATACTGAGGATCAAGCTAGCAACCCAGTCATATGCCCTTGACGGGAATCGAACCTGGGACCCTTCAGTCCACAGGCCGATGCTCTATCCACTGAGCCAAACCAGGTAGGGCAGGGAGAGTATTATCTCAAAAAATATTTGTAACCTTATGTGCTCTTTTCTCCTTCAAAGTGTGTTCACAGAATTAATTAAATAACATTAATTAATTAATTAACATTAAGTGATAGTAAGCTACTCAAGATTCAAAGTATATATTCAGTGAGAACTGTGCTCTTTCAATCTTCTTTCCAAAAATTCTATATGCAAGTTAATGGGCTAAATTCATTCATTTGGAATGTTGAGGTTGAGTACATTTTTAGTCATTTTCCCTAATAAGGTAAACCATTCATATTAGGTCATTTAAACCAAACTTAGCAACTGATCCCATATTAGATTCACATTGCCAGAGCAAGTCTCAAACCACAAGCAAAGGCTTGTAATCATCAATAATATGTTACAAATCTAAGATGAAATGTGATCAGGATGTGTTTCTAACTCCATAAGAAAAATGTGTAATACAGACTTCAGAAATTGCAGTGTTTCATCAGAACTATCAACTGCCAAATTCTACATAAACCATTTCTGTGAGAAGATGATGACTTAATTGCTTTTATGGTCAACTAATTATAGCTGTACAATTATACATATTCAATTGCCTTTTGGGGGATGAAGGTGGAATTTGAACACATTTTTAAGAATAAGTTCTGAATTTATCTTTTCCTCAGCAGAAAGTCCCATTCTCAGGGATTTCTGTCTTTTGACACTTTGTGGGACACACCACATTTTAAACACTATTTTATTTCAAATATTTTAAACAGGCATGACTAAGTTGTATATTTCAGTGAGTTACATCTTTTGACCAGCTGATCTTTTACTGGTGATAATTTTATATTCTTTTTAATATTCTCCTGCAAGTTCCCATGAAAATTTGGCTATGCTTACTTTGTAGCCACACCATGGACATGGGGATGATTAAAATAACTTTCCTTTCCAATTCTACATACTATGAAATATGTAATTCTCTGGAGTAACTATGTGAGACCCCCCCTATAGTCCAATCATAAGTAGGGCAAGAAATAAAAGTATGGTAGAGAAGAAATATCACTTAACTAATGGGCCTAAATGTCCTAAAGGACAGAGTGATAACTCATAAATAATGAGGTGTCACCTGATTATGATGAACACTTTGTAAATAAGTTCTATAAGAAACAATGAGTATATTTAGCTACACAGAGAATGTTGACATATATTTATCAGCTGTCCTGACATTGAAAATTTTTGAACTAAATATTGTCTGTCAAGTTCTGTTCTAGAGTTGTCCATGACCTATGAATGGGTCCAGTTTTTAGGTAGAAGCATGGTCTCTAAAAATATTTATTCTATTTTCTGAGAATCTGTTCAGCAACTTTCACTTAAAAGAACTATTGGCAGAGACCTACTTTGGATGAATTAAATTATTCTTGTCAATGTAAGAGGTACATTTCTAAAATATTATTTTCATCATTAAGATATAAAATACCTCTCCTACAATGTCATGTAAGTGTATATTCCTATAAAACTTATCATTCTGGTGCTTTTAATGTTTTTCATGAAATATCTCTGGTGAGAATCCTTTGAAGTACAACCTGTATCATTACAACTTTTAACTAAATACCTTTTATTTATTATAAACATCAGAAATAGCATTTGAATTTTGGCAGAGAGATACTATAATAATCTGGGTAGACAGAGTGTTTACTGCGTGCTTATGAACACAGGTTTGCTAAAAACCTTCTTGTGAAACCCATATCCTGCCTAAAAAGTTTTCAGTTCCTTCTCTTTTGAAATTCTGGTGGAGTCAGCAGCTAGATTTAAATGACACCTTTTAATAAGGTTATTCCTCAGTGACTGAGAATTCAAACACACAGGTATGTTCTTGAGTATGAATTTGAGTTTAATTAAAGGGTTGGGCCTAGCATATTTTGGTCACACATCATTTGGTAAATTACGTACTTTTTTAATGTTCAGAACAAAGTTTCTAGAGGCTTATTAAATTCCTGAGGTAAATCCTCCACAGTTCACCTGCATAGGAAGAAGAGATGCCTTCCATTCAATGAAAATAACTGAGTAAGCCCTATAATCTTCATAGTCACATGCTAAATCCTATTTTTTAATAGGATAAGGACATTCTCAGTCTCAGTTCCTATCAGAAAATGCAGCTTTGAACCACTGCTATCCAGATATAACCTCAGCAAAAAAAAAAAAAAAAAATGTTTCTCAGATCTGATAACCTAATAAAATTGTTAGTTGTGATTGCTTGTGATTATTAGTGAGGTGCTATAGAAATAGAAAATTATAAATCTTAAATAATTTAAATTGATCTTAGATAAAATTTTAAAAATCCATCAATGACAATCATATCTAATATAAAAATTTAAGAGTGAAACTTCTGTATCAAAGTACTATACCAGTCAATTTTAATGCAAAGGAGAGGGAGAAATTTGGAGAATATTTTTACTTCAATGTCCATAAGAATATCAGACAGCTGGGCAAAAGTGTTATTTTTTACTTAACTTTTGTTTTAAAATAGTTTTATATTTATAGAAAGTTGAAAAGATAGTTCAGAGGGTTCCCGTATACTCTTCAATCATCCAGTTTCCCCCAATATTAACATGTTACATTACTATGGTTCATTTGTCACAACTGAGGAGCCAACATTGGTACATTACTATTATCTAAACTGCACATTTTATTCAGTTTTCACTAGTTTTTATGTTATAAGATCTAAGCCAGGATATTATAGTTGGTCGTCATGTCTCTTTAGCCTGCTCTGCTTTATGATAAATTCTTAGTCTTCACTTTTATAACTGACTATTTGGATGAGTGCTATTCAGATATTTTGTCTCTTAATTTGGGCTCATCTGATGCTTTTGTCATGGTTAGACTAGGATTATGCACTTTTGGGGAAGGTGACCACAGAGATGGATTTCCATTCTCATCACATCTTATTGGTGTGTGTTGGTGGTACATGCTCTCAACATGACTTATCACTGTGGTGAGCTTGATCTTCATGACATGGCTGAGGCAGTGTTTGCCAGGATTCTCTACTGCAAAGTTAAAATGTCTCATTTTTTTATGTTAAATCTATCCATGTTCTGTGTGACAAATATTTGTCACTCTTCTTGGTTGCCCCATTCTTTGAACCCTTTTCCTATAATGACAAATCTTACCGTGTGAGTTCTTGTTTTCCTAGAGTCCAAGGCTAAAATGCCTTTGCAGACTCCTTGCAGTGAGTGAGGAGCTTACACTGCTGCAATCAAGGGCATCACATCTCTAGACAGTGAGGCAGGTGTCATGTGGACCCCACTCTGGTGAAGAGATGGCAGAGATATCTAGCTTTAGAAGCAGCATGATGTTAATTTGCTTATTTTTATTTTATTGTTATGTTAAACTAGAGGCCCAGTGCACAAAATTTTCTTTTTCTTTGGGGGGGGAGGGGCATCCCTCAGCCCGGCCTGTGCCCTCTCACGGTCTGGGAACTCCATGATCAATCACTTCACAGAGGGAGGCCCTGCCCACCCAGCTAGGGCTCTGTGATGGGATCACCCCTGCAGAGGAAGGCCCTACCCATCCACTCCAGTGCTGCTGTGGGGTAGCCTGGGCCTCCCTCTTTGGGGCGATCATGGAGCCTCCCAATTGACTGTCCCTCTGGCCAGTGGCCTGGGCCTCCCTCTGCAGGGCAATCGTGTGGCGATGGCGGGACCCCCGGCCAATCCCATCGCACCTGCTTTGGCTGGCCTGGCGCCAGTGGGTGTCATAGCATGGTCTTCTGGACAGTCGTTCCGCTGTTTGGCTATTTGGTCGATTTGCATGTTATGCTTTTAATATTATAAATATTTTTATTTAATTCAGAGAGTAAGGGAGAGGGAGAGGGAAATAGAAACATCAATGATGAGAGGACTCATTGATCAGCTGCCCCCGCAAACCCCGCACAGGAGATTGAGCCCGCAACTGGGCAATTGTTATTATTTTTTAAATCTTTATTGTTGAAAGTATTCATGTCCCCCATTTCTCCCCATTGACCACTTCTAGCCCACCTCACCCCCAGCCCCAGGCCTCCACCCTATTGTCTATGTCCATAGGTTATGCATACATGCATAAAAGTTCTTTGGTTGATTTCTTCTCACCCATCCCTTCAAATTTGCTTATTTTAAAAAAGCCTTCAGATACTGATTTCATCTTTCTCTGACAGACCAGAAAACTCATTCTCACTGGTGCTTTCTAACCACAGCAAAAAGAAGAGTTCCTCCACAGTGTGCTACTACTTACTTTCTAACAATAGGAAAATCCTGAAGTTGACAAATAATTTATGTTAAAAGTGAATCAGATCAAAATCAAGATTGACTTAATGAGGACATTGTCCTTCTGCCCTTGCATCCCATTATCTTTCTTGAGCAGTAAAGTTGCAGCGTATGGAAGTGTGCTGTGCATGCGAGCATTATCTGGTATGAATCAAAATGAAAAATGTTTGAAAATTGCTGGTCTGTTTATCCACCCTCTTTTATTTGTTTAAAATCTAGTCTTCATGAAGCTGACCAAGTAGAAGTTCATACTTTTGGACCGTATCATATTAGATCATCACCAAATCTTTACCAAAGAATGCTTTAACTTTTGTTGTCTTCCAGCTTTTATGAAAAGTAACTATAAAAAGTAGACATGATTTCCATTTTGACATTTTCTATGTTGTACACATTTTTTCATGATATAATTACATCACTTTTAGCTTTACAGTGAAGAATTAAGAATAATAATTTTTTCTGCAAATTTGACATAATTTTAATTCTTTAATCAAGGAAAAATTTAAAACTTATTTAAAGTAATTATAGCTATACAGGAATTGCAAATAAGTTCACAAGAACATTTGTTACTTCAATCTTTCCCTAATATCCCCTAAAGTTAATATCTTGTATAACTATAGTAAGATAAGGATATTAAGAATTGCATTGGTCACAGCACCCTGCTTGGCCCCGGAGGATGGCTGGTTAGCCAGAGACGGGTAAGATTCCTCAAGGAAGGAACAACCTAAGACAGGCACAGTCGCAGAGGGGCCATCAGGAGAGAACTTGGGGGGGCAACAGAAGTGGGGCACAGACCCTCACCCCCCCAACATTCCAGGGGCTTGAACCCTCACCCCCTTCTAAAGGAGGTCTCCTGCCCCCATGGCTGCTTCGCGCTTCCCACACCCAGCTCAGATCGGGACCCCGGCAACAGAAAGAGACCTGGCCCAGCTCACATCGAGATACAGGTGACAGACAGAGACTTGGCCCAGCTCAGATCGGGACCCAGGTAACAGACAAGAGACTTGGCCGACAGCAGTTGCCCTATATCTAAATTCAGCCGAGCATTTGGAATGCTCAGGGCCCACTCAAGAATGCAAATAATCCTTCCCACTAATATTTACAGGGTAAACTAAGATTGTTGGTAGAGTATTAAATTTGACAGTAAAATAGTAATCGAGTTTTCAGATTAATTTAAATAGCCTAATTGAAATAAGTGAATATTCAAGTACTGGACAAAAAGCTGTTCTTAAAGTAATAACTAAAATTTCTATTGGTAGTTCATCTCATGGTAAAATTCCTGAATATGCAATGAACCTAAAGCAGTCATATGTGTGGGGGGGGAAAAAATTTAAAGTTAAAGTTATCAAGACTGCATTATAAAATTTACAAAAACCTCCATTAATAAAAAAAAAGGGGGGGGGCGGATAGTAGGGCAATATCATGTAAGGAAAAATATCCTATAAGTAAATTACATCTAGAAAATTTTTACTTTACCAAATTAAGTTTCATTTGCAATGCTAACAGCAAGACGGCCATTAAAAACACACATGGTGTCTAAATAAGACAAAAGAAAATCGTTTGAACAAAAATAAAAAGGATCCCAAATCAATTATATAGAAAAGATTCCTTTATTAACTTGTGGTCGAGAATATATTTGTATATTTTCAGAAAACAACCCCAAGACCAGATGGATTCCTGCAACAGAGAGGAATTGACAGGTGTGCTCCAACCACTAAGACAAGAGGAAAAAACAGTCCAGAGATGGAAGACGCTGACAACGCCTGGCCATGGGAGCAGTCAGCAGCTGTGCACCGCTGCAGGTTACCTAGGACCAAACCAGAGAGGGTCGGACCTGCATTGCCACCATGTGCCCACCATCCAGATATCACTGCTGACATGTACACATAAGGAACTGTTGGACATTGAAATTGGGACTCAAACATTTTTTTGTTTTGTCTTGTTTTGTTATTATATGTTTATTTCCAGTCTGCAAAGGCAAAACTTTTTAAAGGAAAGAAATGGTGGGAAAAAGATACAGAGGCAAAGAAGCATTGAACAGACTGTCAAACTACATTGGGAAGACAGGGGAGGTTGGGCAAGGAGGGCTGTAAGAGACCAACCGAAGGACTTGTACGCATGCATGTAAGCACAACCAATGGATATAAGACACTGGGGCGGGGGGGGGGGGGGGGGGAAGGGGGAGGGTGGGCAGGTGAAGGCATGTCCTGGGGGGTAGGGGAGGTCGGGGGGAGATCAAGGGGGGAAAAAAAGGAGACATATGTACTACTATTTTAATACTTAAACAATAAAAATAAAATAAAATTAAAAAAAAAAGAATTGCATTGGTAAAATCCCAAGAACTTTCTCCAGATTGCATGCTGTCGTTTGTGTATGTGTGTGTATTGAAGTAAAATTCTTAACTTTTAAAATTTCTCTTTGCCTTATTGAATTAGTTATGGCAAGTAATGCTAGCTGTTGTGATAAACAAACTCCAAAATCTCATTGGCCTAACACAATAGGATTTATTTCTCACTCATGCAAAAGTTGACATGGGTGTTTCCATCTGTGGATCACCTTTCATGTGGTCATTTGAAAACATAGACTTCTTCTAGCTTGCTGATCCCTCTCCCTTAAGTCCTAGAGTTGGTGTCATTCAACTGACAGATGGGGAAAGCTCAGGCAGGGAAGTGTTGCATATCTCTGTGGCCCACATTTTATTGGCCAGGACTCAGTCACATGACTTCTTTAGGTGCAAGGGTGAGTGGAAAATATATTCCAGCTATGTGTCCAGGAGGAAAAGAAAATAGGTGTTGGTTTCTGCTGCATTGAGGTTAAGTCAGGTTTTATGCATTATCATGTCTTATTTAAAGTACTGGTTACCATTTTTAGTATCTTTTTCTCTTAATCTATTTTCAAATTTTCTTTCTTAATTTAGTTATCTTAAATTCTACGTACCTACTTATTATTTCTTTTTGGCAAAGGAATGGAGAAGAAAAAAATGCAGTAAGCTCTAAAGGAATTAAATAATTTATGTAACATTTCAATGGCAAAAGTTGATTTATTTTTATTTTCAAAATCTTTCTTCCTTATTCTTCAATGTGCTAATAACTAATAATCAAAATTATACTGTGACTATAAAATTATTTGGAATAAAAATAAAAAGTTTGCTCAATAATTCACATGTGAATTTTTGTAAAAGCCAAAAATAACAACACTTAAAAATATAAAAATAATTTTATTTTGTTTCATAGCCATAGACTTTGTCAAAGTAGTTTATTTTTGAAATATGGATCTTAATAAAATAATTTTCTATTTTAAGAGAATAATTTTGTTTACATAGATGATTATCTGAAGGATTTTTTAGCCTTTCTCTTAATGTAATATTGAAAATAGAATGTGTTATTGCTTGCAATAATGTTATTCCATTGAACTCTGCATTCGTATGGGTTCAGTGAGTCAAGTTATTGTCTGTAGACACATAAACTCTGATGGAGATAATGTAATTTGCCTTCTTTTCAAATCTGCAAAAGGGATTTTTTACAAGCCCCAATGATGGCAGCACGCTGCAGTGCAAAACTGACTTTAATCAGAAGAAAGATCCCACTTTCCCAACTGCAATTTCCCCATGAAAATATTATAATAGGGGAGATAAGAACCTAATTTAAAAATCCTTGTTCCATGGAAAGTCCTTAAATAAACATAAAAGTCAGTTCTGCTCTTTAGCAATTTTTGACTCATAATTTTGAAATCATTATTTCCACTGTAAAGTATTGTGGTCTTTGTTGTTTGAGCTATTATTAGAAAATAAAGGAGTAAGTCTAAGTCGGTAGAAATCAGTGCATAGAAGGAAAATGTGGCATTTCTTTTAGAAACATTTCCAACTGAAATTTATATCACTTGTGGATTTTTCAAACATACTGAAGGGATACTAAAAAGAAATCCTAAATTTAATTCTTTGAGTCTTTCCACAACAGTGTATACACATGTAATTAAGGGGAAGACCGGTGATCTATCTTTGGTGTGAGTCAGTGTCTTGAATATGTATGAGGTAAAACCCAAATCCCTGAAACACATCAAACCTTCCTGTTCCCCCCCAGCCACAGACCTTCCTTTTCTTCCTCCCTTCCATCCTTTTCTGGCATAACGAATATAAAAGTGAATATGGAAATCATCCATGGAGTTTTAAGGAACAAGCACTTCAAGCTGTTTTCCAGAGCAAAATGATTTTTCCCATGCAATTTTTTTCTCTAATACTTTCTCCGGTTCAAAATAATATTCTCTTACTTATTTTTCTTGTTCATGCCAGAGACTTGTTCTCAAGGATGCGTTAAAAAAACTTAAGTAGTTTCCTTCCAGACATCTGATATGAATTTGCCATGAGTTAATTTTTAATTATTATTTGACACGGGTTATTATGCTGTGAAATTTTTATCTGGTCATTTGTCTTATCTTCAGCTATGAGATATATCAATATTGAGGTATGAGAGTCCTTATCCTGCCATTTAAGCGAAAGACTAAAGTTTCACGTGGACATGTTTAGTTTTGTGAATTAACTGGGTCTAATTTAACCTTCCTGTTGTGATTCCTGCCTGCACAGTCCTGGGCCAACTTCTGCTTCCCATATTAGCCAACATGTTTCAGTAGTTCCAGACTGCTATTCCTTTGAGCCTAAGGAAGCAATAATTACAAGGGAAATCTCCTGCTTTAAAAACATGTACAATAAAATAAAAAACTACAAAGTTTCTTAGGAAGATGTTAAAGGACTTTAATATATGGAGTTGTGTATGATAAACCTGGATAGGAGGACTAACCATCATAAATATGTTCTTTCCTCTCAACTTAAATCAAAGATTTCTTTTGGGGGGACATATTTAATACAGTATAGAAGATATTTAAAAAGTGTTTATAGGCAAAAGGGCTGGAAAATGAAAACAAGAGAATGGGATATATTATCTCAGATACTACAGGACAAGAAGGTTAGAATAATGCAATTATGAGAACATGTAAAAATATAGATAAACTGAAGAATGAAACAGGATAACCAGGAAACAAACCCTAGGACATATATCAGTAAGTATTTTATTTTCATTATTATTTTTTAAAATATATTTTTATTGATTTTTTACAGAGAGGAAGGGAAAGTAATAGAGAGTTAGAAACATCAATGAGAGAGAAACATCGATCAGCTGCCTCCACCACACCTCCTACTGGGGATGTGCCCGCAACCAAGGTACATGCATTTGACCGAAATCAAACCTGGGACCTTTCAGTCCACAGGCCGACCCTCTATCCACTGAGCCAAACCAGTTAGGTTAGGGCAATCAGTAAGTATTTTAAAACAAACATAAAATTATGAATCATGGATTAAATAGTTTGCTGGTAAAAGAGTTTTCATACATACATCAAAATAAACTGTACTTGTATTAAAGAGATAAATATTTAAAAGTTAAACCTAGGCAATTATTCTATTTAGCATGAAGAAAAATTTTCTGAGTAAATTCTAGGACTTTAAAAGGGAAGAAATAGCTATATTTAACTGTAGGGAAAACTTTGAAATTCTGTACCTATTCAAAAACAAACATAATTAATAAATAGTTATGCTTCAGAGAAAATTTTTAAATGCTTTATATATGTAGTTATAAAAATTAGGTTGATATCAGAGAAAATTTTCAAAATTTGTATGTATTAAAATGTATAAAATACAAAGACCAAAGGGTAAAATAAGCTGTAACAGATGTAACTATTCTTAATATGTAAATAGCTCTAATGAATCACTAAGAGATAAACTTTTCATTAGAAAAATGAAGTCAATTATATAAATAGGCAATTTACAAAATAAAACTACAATGTTGAATAACCATGAAAATATTTTCAACCTTACCAACAATTACATAAATAAAAATTAAATTGAGAAATACCATTTACCTCTTACCAGATTATTATTTTATTTTATATATATATTTATATTTATATTGATTGATTGATTGATTGATTACAAAGAGGAAGGGAGAGGGAGAAAGATAGAAACATCAATGATGAGAGAGAATCATTAATTGGCTGCCTCCTCCACACGCCACACGGGGGACCGAGCTCGCAACCTGGACACGTGCTTTGGCCCAGGAATTGAACTGTGACCTCCTAGTTAATACGTCAACACTCAATCCCTGGGCCACACCGGCCGGGCTCATTAATTTAAAAAAACACACACATTAATATCTAGTATGGGAGATACATCCAAACAAGTGCTGGCATACTCAGGAGTGATAATCAAAATATTTATAGCCAATACACCATGGTGCTGATCAATCAGAATAGATATTCAACCAATCAGTTATGTTCTGATTGAAATATAAACTCTTACAAACTTTCTGGTGACTAATATGTCAAAATAGATCATATTCTTCCATTCACATATTAAATATTTTGGAAAAATTTCCAAATTACTTTCCAGACAAGTTTTTATCAAGTTACACTTTTACCAACAGTTAACAAGAATCTGCTCCCTCATATCCTAGACAATGCTGGATATTTTTAATTATTTTAAATTATTTGCTATTACAATCTGAAAATGCTATACTATTATCGGTTTGATTTGCATTTCTTTGGCTATTAATATAACTGGCTGTTTGTATTTCTTTCCTGTATGCCAGCTGTTCTTGTCCTGTTATTTTTTTTTATACTACATATTTGAACAGTTAGTGTCTGAGTAGAAGAAAAGAGATTTATATAATTTTTCTTTCATTTACATGGTCATACCAGTTACTTTTCATGGTGAAAACTATTCTTTTTTAGAACACAATGTTCTGAATGGAAAGCAAGAATGAAAGAACATACTTTGTGGCATTTCGGTGAAAAACAAGTCACTAAATTTAAAAGATCATGCATTACAACACAAAGTGATGGATATTGGCTGGTGTGTTGGTGTCATAGCTGCATTTAGTTCTGTAGGCTTGTCTTCTGTGTCTCATATATTGCTTCACTTTTCCTCTAGCCCCTGCCAATATGGGACCACCCAAGGTCCTGAATGCAGCTCTTTCTGTAGGACCTTAAGTAAAGCCCAAATTGCAGGGTAGAAGGTCTTCACTCCGCTGTTTGAGGCATGAATAATCTCTCTGCAATCTCTTTTACTCCACTTAAGTTACCATGTGGAATGGCATTTTGGGTAGCTTGGAAATGATTCTATACTCATATCATAAAAAGACCCAGACAGTTTTTGCGTACTTTGTGAAGGCAGAGAGAAAATAAGGAAAGGCCCAGGGTTTGATCTAGAAATCCTATCCAAGTTGGTTGGGGTTTGGGGTTTCCTGAGTTGTTGTAATGTCTGGGGGAACCTTGCAAATAGGTTGGTAATGAGGCATTTTGAGGGCTGCTGATTCAGAAAATAGATCAAGTTGTCTTGGGTATGAGGCATCCTATCTGCTTTTACACTCCATCTTGCGTTGAAAGGGTAAACCTGGTAGTGTGAGGTTATTGACATTTAGGCATATAATTGGTTGTCATAGAAGAGGATCTAGGAGAAATTTTAGAGCCATATTTTAATCATGAAATATTAGATAATTATTATGATTCCTAGAGGAGAATCATTTTTTGACTCAGTTTTGCCCACAAGGTTTTCATTTGTCTGATTCCTTGTTTGCCAATGACTAGTGCTTCAGAGGGCTTTAAAATGAAGTATTCATAACAATAAAAGGCAGCTATTATGTTGTAATTGAAAGAGTTGTCAAAGAGGCATCAGAAATGTATATTCTCTGCAGTCTGGGGACAGTTACTTATCTTCTCCAAATCAATAAATAAAAGGAAGGCACGTTACCTATCACATCTAACTCACAGGGCTATGATCAAATTCAAATGAAAGAGTGTATGTTAAAGTACTGGGAAATATAAAATATTATATGATGGCAAGTTACTATTATCAACTGATAAATGATATCATGCTATGAGTTACATTGACTTTTATAGATATCTCTTAAATAACCATTTTGACAAACTTATTATGGGAGACACCAGAAGATCAAGTGATTCCTATAATTCTTGAGAAGGTGAACTCACATGAAAATATTTATATACTTTTAGCTCGTGTGTGTGTGTGTGTGTGTGTGTGTGTGTGTGTGTGTATGTGTGTGTAAATTATGTATTTTCTCTCTTGGATTATTTTATCCATTATTTACTCTTACAATAAAAAAATTTTCAACTTTCTAAAAACATCGGTAAGTTTTAACTTTTATTAAGGTAACAAAACCACTGATTTAAATTCAATGAGTGCTCAGAATAATCTATTTTCCTAATGTGAAAAAATAAAGTTGAAAATAAAATATATCTATATTTCAATATGGGTATGTGTATATCAACATCTATATCCATGCACATGTACAAAAGTTGCATTTTCAAATATGGCAGTAAATCTAAATAACTGGCATAAAAACTACATTTTTCAGCCTAAAACTGTGGTCACAAACATCCAGTCTTAATGTCTCTGTCTTATCCAGTGTTCCATTTGAGGGAATTACTTTATGTTCTGGTCTGGCACAACTTGTTCAGATTCTAAATGAAGGATTAGACTAAAATTAGGAGGAAATGTCTATGTTTCAATTTCTCCATAAAGGTGTCAAATGGCTTAAGACTAGTGTTACAGTCCTGTCTGTTTTATTCAAGCTTTCCTTTGTAGAAATTGTTCCATAATACACTAATACTGAAGTTTCTTCTAGAATCTCAAGCTGGCTCTTGTGCAAACTAATGCACCACATGTAACTGAGAAACACAGTGCTTCGTGTTTTACAGATTGAGAAAACAGTGCACAGACGAACATTAAAATAATCTAGAAGGAGATTAGTGTTACTGATTTTGCAAACTTAGAGTTGAGATTATCAGTAAGTTAAAAGAAAAAAAAAGCTGATGTACCCAGATGATGCCAAAATAATCAGATAATATGGTAACATAGGCAAAAACAAAAACAAAAACAAAAAAAACTTACACCTAATCAATTCAGTAAATAAAGAACTTTAACCATTTGATTATATTTTAATCAAAAGGGGATAGCCTCAGTCCCAAATACTCATAGTTTTCTAATGTTTGCAATAGCTCTGAATTTTTAAATGTGAGAATTTGCCTTGTAGATAACATGGATAATTGACTATTTCCTTAAATCTTCACAGGCTAATGAAATTGCTTCTTACAGCTGGAATACCCTTTCTTTCCTACAATTTCCAGTTGAAAACATTAATTCTAAATCCTTCAAACTATATCATACTGATATTGCATATGTTGTTTGGTATACATACATTAACTTGTACTGAAATATGAAGAATTTATATCTCAGGTGTTTCACCTAAGCTCCAGATTCATATTCAAATGTGCATTATTTAGTTCATGATCTAAGAGATTAAGAAAGAAGAAGGGGCAAATCCCAAAAGTTACATTTGCAGCTAGATCTAGCCATATGAAGAGCTTATCCTGATTCCAGCAGTTTCTTCTTACATCTCATTGGTCACACACATGAATCTGCGACTGAGGTTGGGAAATTTATATTTCTATCCAGGTACATTGGTGACTTTGACAATATAGGGGGGGAATGGAGAGTGAATTTTGAACAAGCAATTAGTAGACTCTAATAGAAAAACAAAACAAACAAACAAAAATAACCTAAAGGGAGCCTACTTAGGTAGTCCAAGGTCAATGCAAGCTCCATCTGTCCCAAATCCAGCTTCCTCTCCTCCTATACCTGCTCCTTTTGCCATGGTTCCATCTCCCTAAATAGCACCATTCTCAGCAGTCCCCCAAACCAGAAATTCCAGAAGCACTCCAGATCCAAGCTCTCTCTTAAACTCTGAGTTAATCCATTTAATGAAGCTTCAGTTTCTTCACTATTGCTTAAACCTGTCCCTACTCACCATTCCCATTGCCAGTATGCTAGAGAGATTTTTTGATGGTTTATAGTAGTCATTTTTTCATTATCTTCTCAGTTTTCATATCCACTCCATCCCCACCCTAAAACTCCTCAACCACCTCCACCTAATTCCTGGCCATTCCTTCCCAGTACAGTACCTCTCTTTTTCATTTGAGTGATAGAGAATCTGGCCCCAATCTTGATTTTTAAAGATGAAGTGTGTGATTTAGGCCAAGCCAATCAGCATCTTTCATCCTCCCAAATTCAGAGACTGGTTCAGAGCTGGTCATATAACCTTGGATAGTAAAAACACTGTAAATCTATGGACTCTTCTGTGAATGTTGAAACAACAATGCTCTTGCCTACTGGAAGCGAAGGCAGAAGCATGTAAGAACTGACAGATGATGGAAGCCATCTGGGGCTCACAAGGCATACTTGGCTGCGATGAAGTTTGCACCAAGTGTAGAAAGAAGAGACAGGACAAAACCAGGTCCTTGGTGTCATTGTTGAGCTATGAGATAAAGCCTCTACCTGGGTCAGCTCTCTCTTTGGACCTTTTAAGAATGTGAAATATTAAATTCCATTTATTTAATAAACTAGTTTGAATTGAATCTTCTGTTTCTTGCAACCAAAATCTTCCTATTGACTCCATTTGTCAATTTCTTGTTTAATTGAAAGAGGAAAGTAGTGTGTTCAGAAATTCCTAAAATACAGGATGGGACAAAATTTGGTTTACAGTTGTTCATATGGAAAATAATACAATAAACTGTTTCCCATACTGACAACTGTAAACCTACTTTTGCCCAACCCTGTGTGGTTATCTATTTGAGGATTTTGAAAATGAAAGTCAGAATTTTGAAATAATTATTATACTGGATAATTTAAAATAAGGATGGTATACTCTAATGGTCTGTATATCAAGAGACTGCCTCATAAAAAGGTGACAATTAGTCTTGGTTGATCTAGGCCAGTTGTTGGCAAACCACGGCTCGCGAGCCACATGTGGCTCTTTGGCCCCTTGAGTGTAGCTCTTCCACAAAATACCACGTGTGGGTGCGCACATACAGTGTGATTGAAACTTCGTGGCCCGTGCACAGAAGTCGGTTTTCGGCCTGAGTGAATCTATTTTGAAGAAGGGGCGTTAGAAGAAGTGGGGGTGTCAGTCGGTCAGGCAGGTGGCTGCGGGATACACAGCGCCGGGGAGGCGTGCGCGATTCATGCACAAGTTGAGTGAGCCAGTCAGTCAGCATCTCACTGTGCAGTGGTTAGTGCTAGTTGTGTCTTCAAATTGCGCGGGTGACAAAAGTACCTACCCGAAGCATAAAGTTACCTGTATTTTTCCAACCAGCTGCAAATCCTACAGTATTTTTGTCATCAATTTAAGAATTGTAATTATTTTGTGTTGGTGGCTTTATTATTATAAAATGAAACTTTTTTTTAGGTGCCTTGTTTGACATGGCTACAAAGAAGCAGCAAAGAAAAACGGAAGACGAAAACCGTGAATTTAAAGTTGAATGGACTGCGAGTTTGGCGTTTATTCAAAACTTAAATGGCCTTCTGACCTGTCTTATTTGTCAGGAAAAATTGGCGCATAACAAGAAATCAAATTTGGAGAGATACTTTACAACTACACACGTGTCATTTAGTACTAAATATCCTGTCGGTGATGCAAGGAAGAAAGCAGTTGAGGAACTTCAGAAGAGTGAAGAAAAATCAAGTTCTGTATTTAAGTACTGGATGCAATCTTCCAACAATGTTAAATTGCAAGTTTTGTGGTTAGTCAAGAGATTGCTAAGAGAGGAAAACCATATACAGACGGTGAATACATAAAAAGTTGTTTTATAAATGCATCCAAAGAGCTATTTCAGGATTTTAAGAACAAAGCAGATATTCTAAAAAAAAAATTAAAAGTTACCATTGTCTGCTAAAACAGTGAAAGATAGAACAGTCAAAATGTCTTCGAATACAACCGACCAGCAAGTCAAAGATCTTAAATTGGTTTCAGCTTTATCAATAGCAGTTGACGAGTCTTGTGACATAAATGATACAGTGCAAGGTTCACTTTTTGTAAGATTTATTTCATCTACAGGTCCTAAAGAAGAACTTTTAGGATTATTGCCACTCCAAGGTCAAACATGTGGAGAGGAGATAGCAAATGCTGTAATTGAGTGCATTGAAAAACATCATATTCCACGCTATAAAATTGTCTCAATTTCAACAGACAGGGCGAAAAGTATGACTGGCATAAGAAACGGGTTTGTTGCTATTTTGAAAGAAAAAATGAATCACGAGATACTTACTTACCATTGCATCATTCATCAAGAAGCGCTTTATGCTCAGACATTTCCAGAAGAAATTTGCAAAGTTATGGAATTGGTGATTAACATTATCAACTCCATTATAGCTAAAGCTCTTAATCATCGCCAATTTAAAGAATTTTTAGTTGAAATGGAGAGTGAGTGCACAGATCTTCTGCTGCATAACAAGGCACGTTGTTATCAAGAGGAAACGTTTTGCTTCCTTACTAACAGGAATTAAAGCATTTCTTCTTGAAAAGGGTGTTCACTATACAGAACTAATGAATGATCAGTGGATCCAAAAATTTTATTTCATGGTAGACGTTATGTCTCATCTAAATCAGCTTAATCGTAAACTACATGGGAAAGGAAACAATTTTTCGATGTTAGAAGTTATTTCATTCGAAAACAAATTATCTCTTTTTGCTCAAGATTTGAAAGAGAAACTTTGATTCACTTTCCAAGCCTATTGAAACATCGCCAAGAAAATAATTCTGATATTGACATTTGCTATTTCAAAAAAACACTTTTAAATATGAGGAAAGCTTTTCTCAACAGGTTTCAGGAATTCAGAAACAGCAAAGCAACGTTAGCCTTTGTTTAAAAACCTCTTAATGCTACTGTAACAGAATTAAATTTTTCTCCCTTTAATATTGACATTGGCATCTTTGAAATGCAATTGCTGGATTTAAAAAACAAAGAATTGTGGAGCTCAAAATTTGAACTTCTTTGTGCTGATATAGAAATATTGGAGAAAAATAAATGTGAACTTAGTTCACAGCACAAGTGGTCTGCTTTGAAAGACCTGGAGAAGGAAGATATATTGATTTTTAAGACCTGGAATAGTATTCCTGACTTATATAATCAACTGAAAAAACTAGTGTTTGCTGTTCTTTCCTTATTCGGGTCTACATATTTATGCGAACAATCATTTTCAAGCATGAACCTTATTAAGAGTAAATTGAGAAGTCGTCTTAATGGTGAGAACCTGGAATCGTGCCTAAAATTAAAAACAACAACATATAAACCTGACTTACCCAAACTTTCCAAGGAGATGCAACACATTAGTGTTTGTCAGTCATTGTCATGATTTAATTTTATGGATATTGTAAGGTAAATTGTAAGGAATTTAATTTTATCAATAAATAATATAATTATTAAGTGTGATATCAAATTTTATTCAACGTACTTATAGTTTAACTAAGACTTAAAACTTTAAGTAAAGTTTATTAAGTTAATTTTAGGGAACGGTGTGGAGTGAAAGAAGATGTAGTGTCGAGGATTGAGAAAGGTATGCTGAGATGGTTTGGACATATCGACAGGATGAACAAAAGGAGATAGACGAAAAAAGTATACAAGACGAGTGTGGATGGGAGAGTTGGAAGGAGGTGACCTCAGTGAAAGTACCTCAATCAGATTGAGGGCATTTTTAGCAAAGGCCTAATTAAGTTAATAACAATGTACCGACCTATATAGTTTAAGTTTAAAAAATTTGGCTCTCAAAAGAAATTTCAATCATTGTACTATTGATATTTGGCTCTGTTGACTAGTGAGTTTGCCGACCACTGATCTAGGCTAGTCCCCAGTTCATGTCTCCTGAAGCAGCACAATTAGTAATAGCTACCCATTTCTTTATCCAGTGTCCCAGTTTAGATAATCCTATATAATAAAAGCATAGTGTGCAAATTGTACCCTCGAACAGGAGTTCTTCTGGAGTTTGACCAGGGGGCAGGGCTGGCCAGGGAAAGGGAGGGAGTACCCAGCCAGCAGCTGGAAGCCCTGCTAGGGACCCTACCAGTGCACGAAATTCATGCACTGGGCCTCTAGTAAATTAAATGATCACTGTACTAACAAAATATCCAAGGTTTACATAATTGTTTAGCTTCGGTACAAATTATCTAACATGTAACAATATTCATCTCTTGATGTCCAGATTGAAAATATTGTTATCCTAAAGAAGTGGATATGAACCTCAGAGCAGTGTTTCTGGCTTCCTGAGCTGTATCAGTATTCAGCTGTCTTCAGACCATTTACCCAGTTGACAACCTCAGTAACATGAAGGAGAAACACATGTGATTTGGCAGTATCACCACATCCCCAGTAAAGTAGTTCAGTGGGTTGGAAGTAACTTGTCATCTTCCTGCCAATAAACATTATAGTGGTTTTTAAGCATGCTAAGATGTTTTTGTTTGTTTACTTTTCTGTCTTAGAATGTTAGCTTTTCATATGATACCATACTGGGTTGAATCTAGATATTTAGAGTAGGGTGAAATGCCCTTCATCGCTATGCTGTCTTCTTTTTAGCAATCCTTCTAATAAAAGACTAATATGCAAATTGACCATACCTCCACTACACCCATAAGCCACGCCCACCAGCCAATCTGGAGCAAGTATGCAAATTAATCCAACCAAGATGGCTGCTGCCATGGAGAGAGCAGGAGCTTGGGTTTCACCAGCAATGGAGAAAGCCAAGCTTTCCATTTGCCCTGGTGGGCCCAGGCCTCTACTCAAAGTTTCAATTACAGAAGATAAATAAATCCCAACAAAAATGGCTGCCATCACAGAGCAAGCAGGAGGCTTGGCTCCACTCAAGGCTACAAAGTTTCAATTATAGAAGATAAATAAATCCCAGATACCAGGGCCTCCACTTGGGTCACCGGGGGGCGTGGCCGGTCTGCAACCCACCACAGGCCCCTCAGCCAGGCCACCCCATGCCCCAAGGGAACCCCCCATCCTGATCCAGGACATCCTTCAGGGCAAACCAGCTGGCCACCACCCATTTACCAGGCCTGTATCCTAGCTAATAAAAGAATAATATGCAAATTGACCATCACTCCAACACACAAGATTGCTGCCCTCTGTGGTCAAAAATGACTGCCCCCATGTGGACACAAGATGGCCGCCACAAGATGGCCAACAGGGGAGGGCAGTTGGGAGGGACCAGGCCTCCAAAGGAGGGCAGTTGTGGGTGATCAGGCCAACAGGGGAGGGCAGGTGGAAGGGACCAGGCCTCCACAGGAGGGCAGTTGGGGGGACCCAGGCCTGCAGGGGAGAGCAGTTTGGGGGACCAGGCCTGCAGGGGAGGGCAGTTAGGGGCAAACAGGCTGGCAGGGGAGCAGTTAGGCATCAATCAGGCTGGCAGGGGAGTGGTTAGGGGGTGATCAGGCTGGCAGGCAGAAGTGGTTAGGGGCAATCAGGAAGGCAGGCAGGCAAGCAGTTGGGAGCCAGCAGTCCTGGATTGTGACTGGGCCTAAATGGGCAGTTGGACATCCCTCAAGGTGTCCCAGATTAGAGAGGGTTCAGGCTGGGCTGAGGGACACACCCCCCGTGCACAAATTTCATTCACCGGACCTCTAGTCAAAAATATAAAATTATATACAAATGCAAAGTTTAGTTATATACAAAAATGTAACAAAATCTTTCATCTCCTATCCAAGGAATAAATATACCTAAATTTGAATTATGCACTACAGTGTTGCTTCCATATATATTATTATAATTTATTTATTTCTTCCAATTTTAAAGCACATTGAAAGGGATCAAATAATTGAATAGATAAATCAGCATATGGAAAATTTCCATCAAATAATACATTGAAACACCTAGAATCATTACTGTAACTCAAATTAAAATTCTATGAATTCTTAAATGGGGCCACAATGAGGAGAGTTTTATTTTCCTTAGGTTTTAGAAATAGAAAAATTGCCCTAACTGGTTTGGCTTAGTGGATAGAGCATTGGCCTGTAGACTCAAGGGTCCCAGGTTCTATTACGGTCAAGGGCATGTACCTTGGTTGTAGGCACATCCCCAGTAGGGAGTTTGCAGGAAGCAGCTGAATTGATGTTTCTCTCTCATCAATGTTTCTAACTCTCTATCCCTCTCCTTTCCTCTTTGTAAAAAAATTAATAAAATATATTTAAAAAAATAAAGAAATAGAAAATATTGATTTTCCATTAACTCTAGAATGTAATCAGATGTTAGGAAAAGAACTAATAAATTATTTCACAAACTTCAATATACAGGAAGCACAAACACAATTAACAAACAAATGACACCCTTTTTTAGATAAAAAGTAAACACAAGATTTCTAGTGGTGGAATATTTTACTTAAAATTCCCTTTTTGGGGCCCTAAATTTTAAAATAAAAATTCAAACAAAAATAACATAGTATATTTATAGAACCAGAACATATGTTCCATTGAATAAAAAAATTATTGTTGGCAGTCCAGCCCTGGCCAATTTCAGCAGCCTTGCATACACATGCCAACTTCTCACATAGTGACTTACTTGTGGTTACCTTTTACTCCATGCCTAACCACGCTCTTAGAGACATGTTTGAACCTCTTGCTAGCAAACATCCTAGAGCAATTGGTTTAGCAACAAAGAGTCTCTTTGGAGCACCAGATCCCAGTCAAAGCAGTATAGGCAATCGGGCATTTTCCTCAGGCTCGGGGAAAACAAACATCCCATAGGCTGAAGCTGGGAAGGGAGTGTCCAGCAGCTGGGACATGTGGAATTTGGGCAAATCAAAAAGTGAGAGCAAAGACTCCTTGAGGAAGTGGAGCATCTAGGCAAGGGCTGGGGACTTGATGTCTCTGCTGCACCACTGTCCCCAGCCCTGGGTCATCTTACAATAGAGAGGAAGGGGAAGGAAAAGAATGTGTGAAGTTAAGAGAGGTTTAGTGCTTGTCAGGGCTTGAATTGAAGCAGAAATAAGGCTCCTGGTTGTAGAAAGATTAGTCATTATGGAAATGTAAAGATATTTTTATTAAGTGCTTAGGCAGAGAACTGGCCTGGAAACCAACTAAATAATTAGACCTTTTTATTATTTTTTGTTCATTTGTTCCAGTGAACAATGTGCATAGTTTTGACAAAAATGATTTCGCCTTGCCTTAAATTGGGAAGAGTTTATCCCATGTGCCATTACAATGGTGGACAGTGTAAAAGCTCCATAAAAATCCTCCAAGTCTAAGGATAGCTTTGTTTATTCAGTCACTGGATAGTGAGGGCCAGAGGCTAGACTGAAGCTCCACCTTGCGTATTGGGACTGGAGCCTAGGTTGCGGTTTAAATTTCCACGAGGGTCATCAGTACCACTGAAAGTAGCCAGAGAGACCACAGGTTCAACACCAGGAATACAACCCCCTGAAGACTCTGTGGCTTCACACAGTAAGGCTGTGGAGCAAGGGGCCGTAGTAAATAACCTACCCATCAGAAACAGAGAGAGAGAAGGATTGTGCTGACCAATGGAAAGTGTGGCTGGGCAGGTCTCTGGGGACATGGAAGAAGGATGCCTGGCAGGAAGAAAGGGGCAAGCAGTGAGGATAGCAGGAAATATTGGTCAGAAATGGATACGGAATTAGAATACTTTTCATTTCACTATTCCCAGGGGGTTGACTATTTCAAGTTGGCTTTGTGGTCATTAGAGATGCAGACTGGTGAAACAAGTGGGCCCTATGGGGCGCTGGTTATTTTACTGGTCAAGAAAATGTATTCTGTGAACAAATGTGTTATTTGATTTTAAAATGTAATTGCTAGGCACCAATATAGGAATTCTGTGGATCTTCATTGACTAGTATTTTTGTAACAAGTTTGACTGTTTTATAGAATTAGAGTATGCAATTTTAAGTTTGGAGAAGAAACTAAGCAAGCTTGCCCATTTTATCTATAAAAAAGAAAAAGGAAAAGGATCTGGAGAAACTAGAGGAATCTGTTATTTCCTTTAATTTCCTAAAAGTAAGGTTTTAACAGGCTCTTAGACATTGATCAGAACCACCTGACAATGGTAGTGGTTTGATGCTTAGCCCTCTTCCCTAATTCACTGTCTGTTCACACACGAGTATGTCAGGGCATAAGCCTATGAAGAAGCTCAGTTTTGGTTTCTCTAAAGGCAATTACACATGTGCATCAATGGAAGAACAGTTAGGCCTTCAATATAAGGATTTGTTTCACAGAGAATCAGTAATGTAGGCATTGATTGTGCTCACTCAAAAGCAGTTATATTGAGCCAGATTTTCTTCCCCTTCTGTGAAGTGTGTTATTATACATCACTTGATATTTTAACTAGTTCTTCAGACTACAATTCAGGGATTTTCTGGTGTTTTATTTAGAAATGCTAGATGTCGGACATAGGAAATTATGGAAGATTGCAGATGATTAGTAAAGTCATCCTCCATTGAAAAAAGTAGAATTATTTGTTCAGGGAAAGAAATAAGTACTCTGTCAATAAAATAAGATAATCAAAAGCAGAAAGACTTTAAAGCCTTAGTAGAATGCAAATAATATCAAATTGTTTATTTGGTTAGTACATAAAGTTCCAAGTAAAAATAGGCTAACTATAATCTTTCCATGTCCATTTTAGTCCTTTTTGGTGAAAGCAAATGGTCACTACATGATTTCTGGCCCAAGAAAAATAGTAGATTTGTTTCACTTTAGATTTTTTTTAAGAAGAATATATCTGGGGAAGGATGGTAAGTATGTATTATTTTAAATAACTACTAATATTAGACTATATAGGGATATAGTTTTTTTTCTAGGTATGTTTAAAATATTCTTTGGACTCTTTCTGACATGCACATATGATCCAGTTACTTCCACTGTGTAAATCTATGTAATGTTTTTAATCAGAAGTAAACAGAATAATGGTAACACCATTGCTGCCAGTGTACAAAAGCTTTCGAATCACATACTGCCAAGTTATATGGAATGCTATTCACAGGTCTTAAAATACAGGCAAATTCTGATTTCGGAATTTGTACTCCCTATCAGGTAGCATCACTTGGGCTATAAACAGGATTAATACAGTGACTAGAACCTGAACTTGGAGTCAAAGATGTCAGAGAAGATTACCCATGAAGTCACTGTCTGTTGCTTACTGGCCGTTTGAATTGGGCTAGCTGCTTACCCTCCCAGTCTCATTTTCTTGAATCATTGTTGTAAGCCTTAAGAAAAAAAGCTGCCTAGGACATATAGGCTACTTAATAAATACTATTCCTTACACATTTTCTATACTGTGTAGCTACCAAAAAAAATGACATAAAATGTTTTCTTAGTTAACTCTAGCTGCAAAGAGCAAAAGAGCATAAAATTTAAAAAAAAAACACACAAAACATTTGGTGAGGTACTATGCCTAAATACTGTCAAAGTAATGTTATTATTTTTTCATCATCTTTCAGATAAGTATATTATCTTCAAGTTACAATAGAAATACAGGCAGTAATAAATATTCATTAAATGGTAGAAAACGTAAGACAGATGTACCATTCTCATAGAGTTAGTTTGTAACTTTAACTCAGTTGTTTAAAATCTAGTGTTAAACAAGTTGAGGCTGATTATGAGAAATCAAATTACCTTGGCCCTTAATAGGTATTGAGTTTAAAACCATAAATCTGGCCAGTATGGCAGAGAGAGACCTAAGGGAGACTCCTTTAGTTATCTTAGGTCTTTCTACTTTTCTATTCAAACATTGTTACCACCTTTGCTTCAGGAGTTTTACGTAAATATTGCCTAGGATATGGGGTTTTTTTAGTGTGTGTGTTTTTTATGTGTCAAAGCTATAAAGTATGAATTTATCTTATAATGTATGAAAATATGTATGTCTGTCAATACAGATATTAATCATATGTTTACCTCTGTTAATTGACTAAGAGCAAGGTTTTAGCTAAATATGTTAAGCATTATTTGGGTGCGTGTCAGAGAGGTATAGGGTAACAAGAAAATGGGTTGTCCAATATTTATTTCAAATTCTATCACTTTGTATGTCTAACTACACCAGATGAGGAGACACAAGCCTTCTCAAGGCAGAGAAGTCTCATGAATTAGGCTCATGCTGCTCTTCTCCAAGAAACATGCCCACTAATCTGTTCATCTTTCTCAGAGTCCAGGAAAATAATTCATATTTGAACAATCATACATGGAGGACTTCCTTCTTCCACCCTAAAAACCAGTATGAGCACCAGATCAAAGTTGGAACCCACTCTGGCCCACTCCCTGTCTCCTTCTCCGTGTCCCCAGGCAGATAATATTGGGAGAATGTAGTTTTTCAAGTAACTGAGACACCTGTGCTGTGTTTGTTTGCTTTTTACCTGGTTACTGTGCCTTTACCCCTGTGTCCCAGACATAGTTGTAGGAGTTTTACCATACATGCTAGCTCATCTGAGTATCCCATAAACCCTATACAAAGCAGATCTTTTACTATGACCATTTTACAGATGAAAAAATTAAAGGCTAAGGTGAAGTGTTTTAGTGAAGGCCATATAGCCTATAAATGGTGCTACTGGAGTTTCAGTCTAGGTCTCTGGATAAAGGGCTATACTTTTAACCACTAAGTAAATGATCAAGTTTCTTAATTAGAGGTTTTCTATTAAAAATAGTGCATACTCTAGCTCTCAAACAAATTAGGCCTTGTTCTTGAGCTACACCAGATGTAAGGATGACTCAGGGCTGGTCAATTTCTCTACAGAAAAGTGCAATTCAGTTTATTTAGCTGTGCATAATTTTATTCTTATGTTTGGCAGAATATTAGCCTATTAAACATGGCCAACTAATAGTTCCTGGAATCTGTGACTATGTTAGGCTATATGACAAAGGGGAATAAAAGTTGCAGATGAAATTAAAGGTGCTAATAGCTAACATTAAAATAGGGAGATTATTTTAGATTATGCATGTGGGCCCAAAGTAACCACGAGTGTCCTTAAAAGTGGGAGAGGGAGGCAGAAGAGGAGGTCAGATTGGTGTGATGTGAGAATAACTTCAACCTCTATTGATGGCTTTGAAGATGGAAGAAGGTGGCCACAACCAAGGAACGCAACAGTCTCTGGAAACTAGAAAAGACAAAGAAACAGGAATTCCCCTGGGGTCAACAGAAGTGACACAGCCCTAACAATACCTTGATTTTAGCCCAATGAGACCTATTTCAGACTTGTGACCTCTGGAAATATAAGAAAATAAAGTTTTGTTGTTTTAAGCCACTAAATTATAAAAATATAGTATACCAGCTATAGAAAACTAATGCAATTAAAAAACAACAACCAATAAACCCTAAAGTAGTTTCATTAATGGAATTTGTCTAAACAAATTTATAATGGTTATCCTTTGGTATTAGAGTTCATATAAGATACTTATTTCTTTTTTATAATTTATTTATTTTCAGAAATTTCTGCATTTCAGTATTGTATGTGTATACTTTAAAAGTATAATTTGAAAAATAATTTGGATGAATTTTAGTATTGTTGCAGGTGAATTTTGATCCTTACGATTAATGGTGACCATATGTAATAGATGTTTTAAACCTCTGTTTATATAAGAAACTAGAGGTCCAGTGCATGGAATTCGTGCACGGGGGGGGGGGGGGGGGCGGTTCACCAGCCTGGCCTGTGCCCTCTCACAGTGCAGGAGCCCTGCGATGGATCTCCTCAAAGAGGTAGGCCCCGCCCACCCATCCAGGGCTCCTCAATGGATTGCTCCAAAGAGGTAGGCAGGAGCCAGGGGGACCCACCTCCACACCATCCGGAGCCATGGGACCTGCTTCCGCACCAGGTAGAGCCACGGGGACCCACTCCACGCCACGCATGCAGTGTCAAGTCCCCGCCCACCCACGTGCTTCTTGCTGCCTACCTGCGCACGCCCGCTGCACATGCAGCCTCCTTGTGATGGATTGTGATGGCATGAGGGCATCATGGCATGAGGGCATGACAACCACATAGGCTTCTATTAGTTTGGATACTTTTCCTAAGATCACAGGTTATGAGCAGTTCAATGGAACTGAAAGCCAAGCTAAAACCTATGTTCTTTCCGTTAAACCACAATGTCTAATAAATTAATGAGATTAGAGCTACAAATGATTTTCTGTTACAGTTTTAATTGATTTTCTTCATTTTATATGTCTATGCCATACCATAAATTTCACAATATGTAATTCTTGCTGACTGTGTTGATTAACTGATTGGATGTTAATTTATATACATTTCCCATATGATGATAAATTATATGGTTACCAACTTTTTAAAGGTTATTCCTGTTCTCAATATACACAATTGTTTAGGAAATGGTTAGTCCTTCAGCTATCACTGGTCTTCGCTATATTAATGGAGTGTACCTGGGGCCAATTTCTACCTAAGGGTCACTGGTGACCTAAATACAATTGCTTTTTAAGACAAAAATTGGGAAACATGGAGATGTTGTCATAAAGTGTTTAGCTTGGTTTTTCTGGATGAATGCTTTGAAAAATACCACATTTCCTTAAAATGTTGGGGTAAAAATCTCACTTTGAAATGCTGAATTAAGTTTATAAGCCAGAAGACAGAAAGTGTTATGTTCAATAGCCAAACCTCCTGGTGACCCGAAGCTAGCTCTGGCCCAGGGCTGCACTTTTAACACAGGGAATAAATGTCCCTTTGTACACCTCACTGCTCATCATGAAATGTTCATGATGATCATTTACCAAGTGTGTTGAGTAAATATTACACAGAAACATAATTGTAAAGAATATTATGAAACTTTCTGAACTTTTTTCCTTAGAGAAAAAAAGAATGCTAAAATGATTGTAAATAAATACGTTTTGAAGTATATTATAGCTAAATTAGAAATGAATAGCCTTATTAAGTTCATTGTTTGATAATAGGTACAAATTAATTGGCATATATACCTACCTCGGGCCAATTGAGTATGTCTGGCATTGTAGCTGGCCTCTAAAATTGTGCCTGGATTCTCTGCTGGCTGTTTCTCTCCCCTCATCTCTTGGCCAGACTCAGGAAAGTACTTGGAGATATATTATGATATTTATGAGATATCCATGTGGGAGGAGCTTGGGTCTCTGAACCAACTGGTTGGTCACCTGCAAAACAATGAATTGACATGAATAAGAAACGAACTTGATTGTGTTAGTAAATAAACATATATATTTATAGTATTTTCAAAAACCATACTAAACTATAGAACTCTACAAATGTCATAAGAAGCAGTGCCCTGTGGTCTTGAGTAAAGAAGGAAATCCATGTAGAGGGGATATAACTCAGAAGAGGCACTTTTCTCTGGGAAGCATTGTCTGACAACTCAGCCTTACTTGATTAGAGCCTCATTTGACCTTGTGGGAAGCCCACAAAGCTTACTAGCCTGATCCCCATCTGTACAGTCAGTTCACGAGCAGGACTATATTTTACGTATCTTTGAATTCCTAGTGCTTGCATAGGGAGGGACTTAGCAGTCTTTCAGTAAATGTTTCTTTAAGAAGCGACATCTGAAAATAAGAAAGACTTCAAGGTTAGAGAGGACAGTAGAAATGAAATGTGTTGGATAATAGAATTTTGATGGGTGGAGATTGTGATGAAGAAAATCTTCCAAGCAGAGGAAAGGGCATAGAAATAGGTAAGCAGTGCTATATGACAAAGATAGGCTTGAGGTCTCTGTAGACATAACAGGAGAGGGGTCTTTGGCATTTTATTATGATAGCAGAATCCCCGCTCTCTCATGATTAAAGTAGGATGAGAGAAAACCTTGGTCTACTTTGTATTTGCCTCCATCTTTAATGTGTGTATGGCTGGGTACATATGTGAATTTATATGATAAGCACAGAGAACATGGAAACAATCTAGAATATAAAACCATGTAAAATTAGTTTCAAAATAACAATGACATCTGTTTGTAGAAAACAAAGTTGGTGAATATGAAGTATCATAATGATATTGTAGATATCAGTATAATTTAGCAATAAGATTAGCATTTTGCCCTGGCTGGTTTGGCTCTGTGGATAGAGCGTCGGCAGGGGGACTGAAGGGTTGCGGGTTCAATTGTGATCAACAGCACGTACTTTGGTTGCAGCCTTGACCCCGGCCTGATTGGGCGTGTGTGGGAGGCGCCCAATCGATGTGTCTCTCACATTCATGTTTCTCTCTCTCTATCTCTACCCCTCCTTTCTACTCTCTCTAAAAATCAATGGAAAATTATCCTCAGGTGAGGAATGACAAAACAAAACAAAAGATTAGCATTTCTTTAAATTAAGTACCTTGCGTTTTACTAACAAATCATGTAAAATCACTTATTTGTACAAAGTATATTCATTTGTTAAATGTATATTATGAGTTAAGCATTGTTTTGAGTGCTACTTACCCACTAGGAATAAAATAAACATGGTTTTGTCCTATTTTGAAAGTTTAGTATGTAGTAGATACAGGGTGTCCCAAAAAATGAGATACAGGGTATCTCCAAAAAATGTATATGTACTTTAACAGCTGATAGCTCAATTTTAAAAATGAAATGTATTTTAATAAATACTGCCTTTATGATTATTCAAAGTGTGTATATACATTTTTTGGGACACCTTACATATAAGTAAGTAAACAAATTATGTAAAATGATAATTTGCTATAAATATATTGCCTATTATTGTCACCAAGCTAAACACTTTATTACCTCAAATGTAGATAGATCCAGCTACAATGCCAGATCATGACAAGTACTATGAGAAAAAAACTACACAGTACAGAGATATAAAATAAATGCAGGACCTACTTGGAAAGAATCTGTAGAAAGGCCTTTCTGTCAAGGTGACATTTAAGCTTTTTTACACACTCATCTACTCATGGGCATTTGGGCTGTTTCCAGACCTTGGCTATTGTAAATAAAGCTGCATTGAACATAGGGGTGCATATATTCTTTTGAATTAGTGTTTCAAGTTTCTTAGAATATATTCCCAGAAGTGGGATTGCTGAGTCAAAAGGCTGTTCCATTTTTAGTTTTTTTGAGGAAGCTCCACACTGTTTTTCATAGTGACTGTACCAATCTGCATTCACACCAATAGTGCGTGATGGTTCCCTTTCTCCACAACTTCGCCAACACTTGTTTGTTAATTTATTGATGACAGCCATTCTGACACACAGAAGGTGATATCTCATTGTAGTTTTACTTTGCATCTCTCTAATGATTAGTGACATTAAATATTTTTTCATATGTCTATTGGCCATCTATATGTCCCCTTTGGCGAAGTATCTATTCAGGTCCTTTGCCCATTTTTAAATGGATTATTTGTCTTCCTGGTGTTGAGTTGCATACATCCTTTATATATTTTGGAAATTAATCCCTTATCAGATGTGTCATTGGAAAATATGTTCTCCCATTTAATGAGTTCTCTTTTTATTTTGTTGATGGGTTCTTTTGCAGTGCAGAAACTTTTTAGTTTGATGTCATCCCATTTGTTTATTTTTTTCCTTTGTTTCCCTTGCCTGAGGAGATATATTGTCAAAAATATTGCTACAAGAGATGTATGAAATTTTACTGTCTATGTTTTTCTCTAGAATTTTTATGGTTGCATGACTTATATTTAAGTCTCTTACCTATTTTGAGTTTATTCTTGTGTATGGTGTAAGCTGGTGGTCTAGTTTCAAAAGCCTCAACTTCTAAAATTCTGTTTGCAGAATGACTTCTTTATACACATATGCAATCACATATACACACACGTGTACTTCACAACTGTAAGTGTGTGATTATTTGATACTAATTTTTCTATTCTTTGAGTTAACTTCAGGGCCAGATATAACCATAGAAACACCTGACAAAGGCAGAAAAATGATCTTATCTTCTTATTTTTTTAAAAATAGAGCTAGTCTAGAAAAAAGCAGCTTTAATTGAAGGTATCTGTATAGTTCTTGCCTTCAAAAGAGAGTCATTGGAAATGGAAGGCAAATGAATTTTTATTTATGCATTTTTTCCAACTTGGAAAAATCTTTAATACTTGTTCTTCACTCTGGATATCAGCCATTCCTTTCACGGACTTGCATTATCTTTCCATATACACATTTTTTCCAGGATCATATTTGGCCTGAGAATGACCTCACAGGTAATTTATTTTGCAAGCAGTTCATGTTTGATCTATGTGGCATGACAAATAATTTTCATTTTATTTAGCTGACAAAGATGGAAGTTTGAAAAGGAAATCCTACTTGACAGACCTTGTCTGTGAGCTGCTAGTGTGTTTAATGTGTAGGAGTGCTAAGAGCAGTGGTATTACTGTCTGCATAAGTAATACCACTGACATACCCAACTTTTCAAAGGCTATTACATTCTTTCATCTTGTTATATACTAAGTACATCTTAATAAGCATGGTGTTGGCAAAGTCTGTTCTTAAATACATTAAAATGTATATAAGTGTTGATTAAATAATCTCAAGCATTCAGTATGACTCCATGTAAAAATTTACCTCAAAAAATGTCTGGACTTGAAATTGTCTTCATTCAAAAAGTACTAGAAGCTTTTATTATAAATTTTAATATCTAGTCTCTAAAGTCTATGTTGTAGTGATTTTTTTTTTTTTTTTGGTTAACATTATGAATACAGGAATCACATTGAGGGTTGAAGTTTTAAGATACTCTCTTCATTTTAAAATGTAAGAATAATACTAACACAGTAGTGACAATAATAGGCAATATAATTTATAGCATCAGGTATTCTTTTGCAACTCAGTGGACTTTAAGAAATCCTTTGATCAAAGTTATATGAGATTATATAAAATTTAACATAAGTAACCACAATTTCTTAAGTTACACCAGCTTGTAATTTTTTTTTTTAAGAATAATAATTAGTAGTTCTTTGTGGAATTCTCTTTGGACAAAAATGATTCTGACATTCACCCCCAATGACTTGGGGAATCTATGAGTGTATATCTCACGAATGTGCTTTACAGTAGCATCCTTGGCCATTGGTTAACAGCTACATATTCCTGCTTGTTGTGCTTGAATCTCCTGTCACTGCTGATGCCAAAGAAACAAGCCTGCCTACTGTCAAATCTCATATCTGAGGGAAAAGAGAGAACCCCTATCTCTAATTACAAAAGAAAACTGATGACATCAAGGCAGTTTACAATATGAACTCTCAAAGTGCCATAGAAATTTTACTCAAGGACTATCAATTCTCTTTTGCTTTTCTTTTTTGCAATATACGTTAAGCACTAAAAGTAGACCATCCTTAAAACCAGCCGTCTCTTCTAATGCCCAACTCTCATGAAACAGACTTTTGCCCTTAAAACGAACAAGGGTAGGACCATACCAACATTGTTTGACATCTTAGTTTTCTAAGAAAGAATTAAATCAGGATTTTATGTGCTATCTACTGAGTTTTAAGCCTTGATAGCTAATTTAAACAATGAATAATATTTTTACTATAATATAGAGAACTACCTGAGATATTGTGATTTATAATAAGAAATACATATTTTAGTCTGCACCCAGGGTTTCTGGCATAGAGAGAGCTCTTATGTCCCTTGCTAAAAGCCACAGAGGGATCTTTTGTTAAAATAGTTCATCTTTGTTCCCAGTTGCTGAAATAGCTCCAGAGTGATAAAAGTGAAATGGCTGTCTTGTTATTCATAATAATCTCCTTTTAACCACACCTGACTTTGCATTAGTTGGGTGATTTTGGGAAAGCTTTCAGATAACTACTGCATTGGGGCTGGTTGCCAGGAGAACCCATCAGGTAATTAGAGGGTTAGAACTTTTAACCCCATTAGCTGACTTCTGAGGAGGGAAGAGGAGATGCAGGTTGATTCAATCACCAATGGCCAATGACTTCATCAATCAGTAGAGGCCCCATGCATGGATTCGTGCTCTGGTGGGAGTGTGGCCTGTGGGGATCGGCCCACTGTGGGAGCGCTGCTCATCCCAGTCAGCCAAGTGGCTGCTCCTGCTGCGGGAGCACACTGACCACCAGGGGGCAGCTCCTGCGTTGAGCATCTGCCCCCTGGTGGTCAGTGCACATCATAGCAACTGGTCAACTGGTCATTCTGTCATTCGGTCACTGGGTTTTTATATATAGAGATGTTTAGGTAATGTAATGAAGACTCCATAAAAATCCAAAACAACAGAGTTTGGAGAGTTTCTGGGTTGCTGAACATGTGGAGGAGCTAGGAAGGTGGCACCTTGGGAGTTCTGGGTCCCTTCCCACATACCTTGCTCTACGTATATCTTCCATCTGGTTGTTTCTGAGTAATATCTATATACATGAAACCCTAATATGCAAATAGACTGAATGGCGGAACAACAGAACAACCAAACAACTGGTCACTATGATGTGCACTGACCACCAGGGGGTGCATGCAGAGCATGGTGAGCATCAGCAGCAGGTGGCAGAGTGCAGAACATGGTGGGCATGGGCCATGGCAGGATGGTGGAGCAGGTGAGCGGGGATGCCATACCAAGGTGGGGCACCAGTTGCTGTCATTCGGGTGAGCCTCTGGTAGTTACTGAAAATTCTTTGCTTCCACGTGCCATGGTTCTGCCCAGCGCTTGCACCTGCTGCCAGCACTGGCCGTGTTCACACCCGCTGCTGGCTCCCAGCACTGAACCTGATCACTCGGCACTGTCAGCAGGTGCGAGCGGCAGCTGCTGGCCCCGATCGCCCCTCAGGGCTTCTCTACCTCCCCCTGCTTCTGAGGGGGCAATTGGGGCCGGCAGCCACCTCTCGCACCTGCTGCCGGCCCCGCTCCCACATGCTGCCAGTGCCAGAGCTGCCTCTTGCACCCACTGCTGGCACTGGCCCCTCTTGCACCTGCAGGTAGTGCCGAAGCCACCGCTTGCACTTGCTGCTGGTGCCCGGTGCTGGTCCCAATCACTCATCACTGTCAGTAAGTGCGAGCAGCGGCTGCCGGCCCCGATCATGCATGAGGGCTTCTCCACCTCCCCTGCTCCTGAGGGTCAATCAGGGCAGCAGCTGCCACTTGCAACCTCTGACAGCGCTGGCCTGCTCACACCCACTGCTGGCTCTGGCCCCAATCACACCGTGCCATCAGTGGGTGCAAGCAGGGCCGGTGCCATCAGTGGGTGGGAGCAGCAGCTATGGGAGCGGGGGTGCCAACAGACAGGGGACCGGGGGCCGTGGCAGGAGGGTCTAGGCGGGGGCACAGAGGATGGGCTGAGACCCGCCTCTGTGCCCACCGCAGCCTCACACCCACAGTTCCTTTCAAGGTGCACAAATTTGTGCACTGGGCCCATAGTCTTTTTATAACAAACAGATAGTCTAGTAAGTAAAATGTTTCACTGAGTTCTGTGAGCTGCTCTAGCACATTAATGAAACCCAAGGAAGGGGTGGTGCGAATCTCTGTTTTATAGCTGGTGGGTCTTAATTACCTGGAATTTTGATTGTCATATGAAGTGGAGGAAAGGACATTCTTGTGGTGTAACTCCAGGTAGATAGTGTCAGAAATGAATTAAATTGTAGAACACTCAACTAGTGTCACAGAATTATGTGGGGTGGGGGGAAAATCCCCACACATTTGATGACCAGAATTCTGTGAGTGGAATGTTGTAATAAAGTCGAGAAAAACAGAGGCCTTGTTACTTACAGTTCCTTAATTGCTATGCATTCCAGGAGGGAAGGAGAGATGAGATGTCTACAGAGAAGTTCACTTTTAGAATATTTCAGTTCCAGAATATTACTTAATAGTTGGGAGAAAGTCTAGAGGAAAAGTTACAATAAAAACACATCAAATTTACACTATTTAACTGGTCTACATGCCAAATTATATCTTCTTCATTTTCAGTGAACAGTCCTGAATAGAACTATTGTGTGGTCAGCTCTTAACAAGATAGCTGATGTGTACATCTTCAGTAGAGGTCAGCTTCCATAAAAACTCCTGTGTTATAGAATTTTCCCCCAGGCACCTTTTTTAACCTTAAAGTAAAGCAAGAAGTTCTGCTATGTACAGAAAATAAGCAGTATGCAGAAAAATGTCAATACTTCCCATGTGGTATGGCATCAATAATATGGTCTGTGTATTAGAAGATTGTTGATGGCATAAGGACATTGGAGAATTGAGGAAGCTGAAAGGGATAATGGTGAAGATAAGGGGTAGCTTGGGCACCATAGATACCCCATGATCTCTGTCTGCCCCACCAAGCCACCTTAAAGAGATATACCAAAGAAAACATTTTTTTTTTTTTTGCCGTGCAGACATAACTTTAAGACAAATCCACTATTTGATGCTTCAAAAAAATTTAAAAATTTACTGCCCAAAATGTCCCCTTTTAAGATAAGCATTCTAAGCACTAGTAGGAAGGGGAGGCAAAACAATAATACAATGTGACTGCTCAAGTCATTATAATCTAGTAGTTATTAATAAAGGTTTTCTCCTTTTGGTTTATTGTGACCAACACATTTGCCCAAAGAAAAATAAGGTAGCTATCCCAGGCCTCTGGAGCTTTGAGGTGACAAAAGAAATTTTAGGATTATCATGTTAAGTGTGTGTGTGTGTTGGGGGGGGGGGAGGGTTATAATATAGCAAATTATAGTTTCCAAGTAAGGAATTAAGCTTATAGCTAATCACAGGGAATATGTTATTGTTCTTGATGTGAGAATAGCTTTTTGGCAAGAAAACTCAGAAATGCAGGGTTTCATCAGGTTCCACTCTAGGGTAGAGAAGCCATGTTTTTTTAAAATATAGAACTCCTTGAGGACTTAACAGCATAGATCCCATTCCATGAAGTTCAGATTTGAGTATGGGGCACCGATTTAATAAAATTGTTAATTTAAAGTTGGTTAATGATGAATCATAGGTATTGTGTTTTTTAATTTTATCTAGTTCTTTTAAATTGTCAGCATGTTGTGTGCATATATATATTTGTATACATACTAAGGGCCCAGTGCACGAATCCATGCACCTGGAAAGGAACTCTGGGCTATGAGGCTGCAGTGGGCACAGGGGTGGGTCTTGGCCCTTCCTCCATGACCCATGACCCCACCCGGCCCCTCCTGCCTGGGGCCCCTGGTTCCTGTCTGCTAGCAGCCCCACTCCCACTTCAGCTGTTCCCATGCACTGACGGTGCCGGTCCCGCTCGCACCCACTGAGAAACTGAGCCACTGCATTTAAGGTAGGCCTCTTGGCCAACTGATGTGAAGTTAGATCTAATACAGAGCAGAGGGGGGAAATAGGTTTAAGTTTCCTTGGAGTATAAAGAGTTCAGTCTAAGTACTCAGATTAGTCCTGTCACATTCTGTTTTAAAGCTTTCCAACAAGTCTTGTGTCTGGGAGTCACAATTTGGTCATTAATTAGTAAGTGTCTTTTGGAAAAATATGTATGTGACTTCTTTGAGTTTCTGCCTCTTCGTATTTAAAGAAGGAAAGAGAGCTACAAGGAAGCAGGTTATCACTACACTTGTATGCATGCTGTTATGCTATCTTCTTAGCAGGCGGCTCCCTGTGGGATACACCATGTCCTGAGTGCCTGACAGCTGACTTCCCCTAGTGAGTGAGAGGCATGCCAAGAATGAAAGCCCAGGTTATTTATCTGGTGGTAGTACATTTCATTTGACTGCAACCTCTGGCCATTTTGACACCCTGTCTATGTGTTCTGAGAAAAGAATGTGTTCACTAAAAGCAGACAAACAAAGCATGGTCGGCTGTGACTTTTTATAGAAAAATTTTTATGGGTTCCTAATTCTGTTGCAAAATGATCCCAAAAGACTGATCGCAGATGATTCATTCATAATGCCACGTGGCAAAGGCTGCCCTCCTTGGACTGTTTATCGTTTTCCCTCGAAACAGGTATTCCTTACCTGTTCGCCAAACAATTTCATATACTCCCTGGGGGTTATCAGTAAAGTGTCTACCAGTAAACAGATCTTACTCTTCCAGTCAAGCATTACAGCTTCAACCCAGGCTTTGTATCCCCGTAGTAAACTGGCAAAGAATGTCTTAATTGTTTATTTTTTAATTCCACATTTACCCATGAAGCATTTCAGATTGCTATAAGAATATAGTTAAGTATTTATAGGCTGTCCTATCTGAGGAGAGCAATTTGATTCGGTCCCGGCAACTTCCAGAAGCTGGGTATTTCCACACAGAAGGATACATCCCTTGAAATGGAAGGAGAAAGGAGGAAGAGTAAGTACACATGTCATTGTAGTTTCATAAAACCACAGAATTTCTAGGGAAAAGTAGTCTTGAAAGACATCTAATTTAACTCATTTTGTGAATGGACAAATGGATGATCTCATCCTAAGGAAGGATGTAAGGTATGATGTTCCTGACTTTACCTTCATTCCTATGGAACACAATATATAAATGTCCCTTGGAAAGAATCAACTTATCCTGTAGATCTGCTAGTAATTCCAGGATTCTCCTTTTCGGGTTTTGAGATTATACAAATTTAAACAACACTTCTAGTTTACAAAGGGTAAAATAATATTATCAATAATAAAATTACTTTGAAGAGTTAAAATCATTATATTACCTGAGGTGATATTATTTGAAATAATCCATCCATTAATCCTCCCCAAAATACAATCTTAGTAGTTAAGAAAAAGGAAATTAAATTGTGTTATTTTTTACATGATCATAATTTTTTTTTCTCTAGCCATGATGTCAACTTTAACATATAATAAAAAAATAAAGTAAAATAAAATATCACTTCCTATTGAAAAGCCTAGTAAAAACAAAGCCTGTTTATGGAAACTCTTGTTTCTTTCATCTTTCTTCACCCCTCCCTCCAACCCCAACCCTTGCTGTCCCTCCCTGTTCCTGGTCCCCTGTGTGTCTCCACCCAAAAGGGAATATTTCTGAAACATGAAAATGGGAGACTAAGATTAAGGGATTTCTGGAATTGGTGAGTTTCCATGTTTGAGGATTCTTTGCAGCAGTGGCAAGAGTTCAAATACCAAATGATACATTTAAGGTTACATTGACAGAACTCAAAGAGCATATTTTCACTAAATAAAAAGCACTTAAGTACCTGTTTCTTAATGTGGTTCCATTCCTCAGACCAAGTTCACATTATTTTTCTGTGTTTAAATGGACACAGAGCTTCTAGCCAGACTGTGACACCCCACTTACATGTTCCTTCCACGAATTAAGCCATTAAGGACATTTTTATGACCATATTCATCATTTACAAGTCCCCATGGTATTGCTTTTGATAGTGGAAAATCTTATCAGCATATTATTCTGGTTTCTTTAGCAAAGATAATTCTCCTTAATAGTATTCTATTACGGACGTGATGTGAGACCAAGAGACTTGAAAACGTTTTCCCCCTGTTCTCCCTGAGTCATCTTGTCTGGCATTTCACAATACATTCCAAAAAGCAGGAGGGGGAGAGAAACCACAACAGTAGCAGAGGCAATTCTTTGGGAGGAAATGCCTTATTTCAGCGGGGGGGGGGGGGGGGGAGAGAAAGACAGAAAAGGGGGGAAGGGGTAGAGAGAATGAGAATCAGAGCTGCCAGGGATTAAGACAAGAAGAAATATTCACTTTTTTGTAGGGTTGTTCTGAAACGCAGTAAGTGAAACACAGGAAGAAGGATAAAGAAATTTAAGGAAAAGAAATTACAAACAAATCTTAGATCTTGATGGTGATATTGGTCTGTTTCCTACCCTATTATCCTGGGTCCTCTTATGGGACAGACAGGTCAAGAAGATTTAGGACATTTACCAGATTGGTCCAGAGTGTGTGTGTGCACACATGCGTGTGTGAACTGCCTAGTTTAAGTTTTAGACTTTGATATTGTGATAATATTTATTTCCTACTCTTTTTAAGGGCATTATATAGAAATGCCAATTGACTTTCCAAAAACAATATCCAAGTAAGGATGGCAGCCACAATTTTTTTTTGTTAAACTAGGAAATATTAACCTAGTTTTTTAAAAAGAAAATCAAGAACCCAGGAAAAGTGGCGCTCAGTTGGTTGAATGCCATCTCGTGTACCGAAAGATTGCTGGTCTGGGCTTGTACGGAAGGCAAATGAACAATGTTCCTGTCTCACATTGAAGTTTCTCTCTCTCTCTCTCTCTTCCTCTCTCCAAGCATGTACTCTGGTGAGGATTTTAAAAAGAGAAAAATCAAGAATGACTTTTTTCTCATGATCAAGTGAAGCTACCATTACTTAAATTGAGAAAGTCTAACCCAAAAGGTCTATCATAACTGAAACAAAGATACAGAGTTTGCAAATATTCTTAAGCTAATTGTTGATTTATTTTCATATTTAACATGCTATCTGATAGCATGGACAGGAAAGGTAAAGGATGGCAAGAGGATCATGGAGCTGATGCATATTCTCAAGCTGTTCCATGCTCCCCAAAAGATGTCCAAGAATTATACCTACTGGCCAAAATATTTTTAAGACTATTATTCTGACATCTTTCTGACCTTATATTTCTACATTTTGAGTTTCACAAAGACAGCATAGTTGGAATTTCACCTACTCTAGATTAGATTTGCTTTGTACAAAAATAATATTACCTCGCAGCCAAGTAGACAAAAGCCTGGAACCAGCTCCAGGACAACTGCTTAAATGGTTGCATTGCCTGGAACAGGGACATAAGGTCAGGGAAGGGGAGTAACACCATCCATGGGCTTCATTGCCTCCCATCATTGTCTAAATTGCACCCGGCTGTGATAAAAGAATTTAGTCCTCTGAACATTTCCCAGAAATATGGGGCCTGAGGGCAATAGGAACAAGTAGTGATTGAATACATTCACATGGATGGGAGCTACAAATGCAGACAATGCCTGCACATTTTCTAGTTTATTCATCTGCTTATATTCCAGAGTATGGGGCTTAAGAGAGGCTGGTTAATGAAGTTTCAACAGGAGGAATATGCAATGTTCTGTCTTTCTACTATAAGAAAGTTGTCTAAGCATTTGCATTGAGTTTTTAATTCTAACACCCATTCTGCGTAGAATTGTGAGGAGGCAAAAAAGTATGGTCTGCTTCATTAACATTCCCACCCTGGCCCTTAAGGAGGAGAGGAGAGGG
The DNA here is from genome assembly GCA_026230045.1 of Corynorhinus townsendii. Lineage (NCBI taxonomy): Eukaryota > Metazoa > Chordata > Mammalia > Chiroptera > Vespertilionidae > Corynorhinus > Corynorhinus townsendii. The sequence goes on along the minus strand of JAPDVU010000004.1, from coordinate 65,300,339 downwards.
AGGGGAGAAAGGGGAGATATGTTCAAGCCCTGGGGAGCCATTCTGTAATGTTGGGGGTCCTAGGAACATGCTCCACCCTTTCTAAGCTCCGCTTCCTTTTAGGGGAGAGCAGAGTTCTGAGTTTTTAATGGAAAAGTTGTAACTAATTCAGCAGGAGGCAGGAATAGCTTTAGCAGCACCCTACTGGCAGTTGATAAAATGCTCAACTTTGACAGAGTTTATCAGTTAGTTATAACCAAATAGTGTTGGATTACAAACCCTCCAAAACACAGTGGCTTAAAATAATAAGCATTTAGTTAGCTTGCGGGTCTGTAGGTTAGCAATTTAGATTGGGCTGAGCCAGGGCATTTTGAGTGACTCATTTCTCCTCCATGCCTCTCATTCTTCAGCAGTCTAGCCCATGTATATTCTTAGGGTGGTGGCAGAAGCACAAGAAAGAAAAAGTAATAACAAACACACTCTTTTTAATCCTCTTCTAGTATCATGTTTGCTAACATCCCAGCCAAAGGCAGCCGCACAGACAAGCCATGGCAAAAGGCATAGAAGAAAAATGGATGAAAATTTGAAGCCATCAATGCAGCCTTCAATTTGGTGCAGACACCTTTAGTCAGTTCGTGAACCCTTAGCTTCCCCAGAGTGTTAAGATGCCAGCAGGAGAGCCATAGCAATGAGAGATGAAGAATTTGGGAAGGAAAGAAATGATTTTAGTAGAATTAGAAAATCTCTTGGCCACGTAGGAGCAATCCATGAAGATCAGTGTGAATCACCTGGCATTTGATTGCAGGGCACAGACATGCAACAGGCTACTTAGGGAAGGAAGAAAACACTTATATTAGATTAGAAATCAGTAAAAGACCTGCTAAATCCTCTGTGGCCTCACATATGCTAGAGAACCACTAACTAATGAAGTTTCAGTCTGTTCTTTAGAATTTCCAAATAAAAAGTCACAAATCCCCAAAGGGTTGAAATTAAGTTAGCATTATCGAAAAGCATGGAATTCAACCATGCTTTGAATGTTTCCTCCACCTTGGTCTTCACTGATAATGATCTTTTAAAAATGTTTCTCAGTTGGGCTAAACTATATCTGCACCTCACTGGTCAACTGCAGGCAGGAGCTCTGAGGTATAGGACAAGCACAAACATAATATAACACCCAGGGAGAGAATACTGGAGAGAGCCAGTTGATGATAGTGCAGCATGAAATTTCTGAATTAGTGCAGGGATAAAGGATGTTTGATAGTTCAACAAAGAAAGTGACATAGAGTCAGTGAGTTTGGCTCAACAATACCACATTTTTGAAGGTATCTCTTGCTTAAAATTGGTGTCCAGGCATGCTTAATCCCCTTAATGAGTCTCTCCAATCAACGAGCAGGCCTACAGGTACAACTATGGAAAGTCCTAGTGGGTACAGCCCATAAAAGCAGTCTTCACACTCGTCTTCCATTTTCCACTCCTGTCCTATTTTTCTTCCAAGTCTCTTACTGCTTCAACAGAAAATGCCACTTGTCTTCACCCAGGCTTTAGCTCTAGAGTTCCATGTTCTGAAACCCTTGGCCAGAGCAGGTCTGCTCTGAGACCAACCCAGGCTCTAAGAACTGTAGCTCGGGCATAATACTCATTTGTCACTTTAGAGTTTTAGGAGCAGCCTCTTAGAAGGACACTTCAGCCCTGAGAAAAGGGTCAATGAAGGTTCTTAGACCAAGAAAAAGAGAGAGAAAGAGAATGAATGGTGGGTGGGTTGGACAAATAAGGTATTACTCAATAATGTAGAGAATGAAGCTGTTTGAAGTCAAAGGGAATTTTTAGAGCCCACTAAAGGAATGTAAACATACTTAAATGCCAGAATTTTAAGGATGTGTAGCAGCAAATTAGGAGAGAAGCAACTAGAACTACCAAAACAAAGTGATGAAGAACCTTAGACTTAAATTATGAACATTACATAATTATGATCCAACACAGAAATCAGTATAATGAGTTTCTTAGCACTGATATAAGAAAGTACCTCTTGTAATGTAGATGTGAACCAGTGTGGAGATAATCATCAATAAATTACATAGAATCAAGTTCTGGTAGAACAAGGGATGAAAATATCTTTTCTTATCAAATACTAAGAATTTCATCAAATTTTCTAGTTGCAGAAATTTGGGTTTAGTGCTAGGATTTATGATACTTATTTAGGTTTTGTGATTATAATATATCTCAGAATATGTGTGTTATTGTATATCATGTTTAATGACTTATATGTAGTACATTTATTCTCTACATTTATTAATCATTTCATTGGCTCCTAAGTTAAAAATCACTTCCCACACACACCTGTCATTCGGTATTGTTGAAAACTGGTGTCTGAATCCAGCAAGACCCAAACCACCACTGAGCGAACACTCCACAGCCCAAAGTGGGCTTCCAGGGAAGACAGCTCCCTTTAAAGAATTCTTCCTTAACCGATTTTTTCCTGTGTGAGTAGGACATATATTACAATTAAAAATTCATATACCTTATCTTTTATAATGTAAGACATATGTGATAGCGCAGGACATTTTATATGGTGTCTTCTGACTTATAAATTAGATTGGCAATTTTTAAATCAAGTAGTCCCTACTTTGGGTTAATTCATACCATTTAAAAAAACTGAAAATAATCAAAATTATGATTTTTTTGCTTCTTTTGTTGTTAGACACATGGAGCTTATTTGTTTCTTTGATATGGGAATGATTTTCATTACGTGAGAGCTTATTGAAACAGAAAGATTGTGTGCTACCTCTAAGAGATTTCTCTGGGATTTTGAATAAAGATTAACTTAATGAGTAGAATGCATGTAATATACACTACATGTCAGAAGAAACAAATAAATCTGATTTTTTTCTAGCTATTTGTCTTTCTTTGGCCTATTAAACACCACTGCTAACAAAGTTTTCATGTCAGAGAGCTCTGAAAGTTTTATGGCAGTCATTTAAAAAAATGATAGATGATAGCAGTTTTTCCCCTTGCCTGTCTTTTATGCTGTGAAAGCCCTGTTTTAAAAAGGAGCTATTATAGCATATTTTAGTGCTGTAATTTATGTAAGTACTACCCAAATATGTTTCATGTAGCTCAAAAAATTCCCAATTTAGCTTGTAAAATTTTATGCTTTCTAATACCGTAATTTTTAGTTCATTGTTCTTTTCATACCAGTATAGATATCTATTTTAGCATGCTAACATTGAACTCTATTTGGTGGAATTTCTGATGTAATCCATCGCTTCCAAATAAAATATTTTTATTAACTATTGTTCTAAATGCTATAAAATATTCTGTCATGAAAAATTAACTTTGTAATTTAAATTAACATAATTAAATTCAATTTTATTCAAGCACTACAATTATCTGATGTAAGGTGTTTAATAATAAATAAACCAAAACTTACACAAAACTGTGGGTTGAAAAAAATGATATCAAGTAATACTATGAAATTAGCAGCATTCACCTCATAGTTGGCTCATAGTTACCAATTTTATACATAAATATAAATTGACCTAATATCCTTGAAAATCAAATAAGATCCAGCATTAGGAAAATGTATTTATCTTGCCAAGTAGTCAGTATATTTAGTTTTTAATTAATTCTCCCAATAATTTTGTGTATGTTCTGAATTAACTTACTTAATTTGCTTATGAAAGAAGTAAATTATTTTTTAACTTATTATATGAAAAAAAATACTGTTTCCTTTTACTAAGTATACAATTTCAAATTTTACTATTAAGATAAAAGACCAAGAATAATTTTATTTAAAATCTATGTGACAGAGGTTAAAGATGCAACAGAAATAAAGTTATAGTATACTTCCATATTCCCTAAATATATTGGTCCCTATCTAAGGAACTATATAGGCATGAACACAAACTTAGCTCATAACTTGAAAAACTAAAATTGCTTGGTTTTCTGATTCAACAGATTAATACTTTCTAGATTTTTTTAGAATGAGAAGCTACTTGTATAATTTCATACCCATGATAACAGCTTTATAGACAATTCAGTTATATTAAAATTATCTAATGAGGGTAAGAATAAGAATTCTCATTACTCTAGGCATTTGGAACATTTACACAGATGACACAATCCCAAATTACTAAAACCAAATTTTGACCTTTAGTAGATATGTGTAAAGCAGAGACAAAGTGTCCTACTTAGATTTTCATCAATATTTTTCATTGTTCCTTGGCATGATGGTTAACAATGCTTATGCTCAATAGTTCTTGTCCATGTTAGACTGAGATTGACTATTTTATTTTTTTGTTAGCCTTAGCACTTTCACCGTGTCAGGAACAAAAATGTGCTCAATAACCTTATGCTGCATAGGTCATATTAAATGTGCTTCTGCACTCCTTTAGCACCATTCTGCTCTACCTGCTGTGAAGAATCCATTCAGTTTCCCAGCTTTTCTTTTGATTTTTCATCTCAGCCCTGGTGGTTCTGAAGGGACACATAGAGAGGCTTGAAATTTGTGTTCACATCTTCCAAAGCAGATCTCTGTATGAGGACATATGAGGTGTATTGTGGGAATGGGATGGAATCAGGAGAGGATAATGCTCCCTTTCTATATGTATGTACTATCTTCTGTGATGTCAATTTAACCTTTTTAAAAAAACTTCATTTTAGTTAAGGACGCATTTTTGATTAACTGGCTTTCTAGAAGACCAAGCATCTGGCATAGGAAAATCTAGTCATGTACACTTGTGGTCAAAACCCTTCCAATGGCCCAGGGGATAAAATCCAAATCCTTTAACTTACGGCAAAATGCTTCTGGACTTAGCCATTTCTTATCTTCAGTCTCTAGTCACCAGCAGCTTTTAGTCGACCTTTGTACCGCTAGCTTCTCTTACCTAGATTCTGCCTAGAATAGTCCAAACGGCCCTTTCCCTTGCTCACTCCTTTCTGAACTTTAGAAATTTCCAAGGACTCCCAGTGGTGGACTTAGAAAGCAGCTGAGGTGAGAACCAGAGGCTCAGAATGAAAGCTCTCAAGCAAGATGGTTCATTGCAGAAAGTATAGGTGACCCAAATTGCTTACATTCTGAAAGTGTTAAGAATAAACAAATGTATTCCTTAGATATTGGCTGCTAGCTCATCAATGTCATCAGCAAGCTAATGAACATCAAAAATGTTTTTCAGTTATGCTAGTCTTCATGGGAAGAATGCTTAACTAAAATTCCCTCCTAAACTTATTCTTGAATTAAAAAATCATTCTTTTCTTCACCTGTTTCTTTCACATACAAAATGCAAGTAACCCAAACAGTTAAATAAGCTTGTGTGTCGAAAGCAAAATATCGATACAAAACATCAGTTTGCTTTTCATAAATATTTTTCACATCTTAAATTCACTGGAAAATGCTGAGAGGGATTGGGGGAGAGAGAGAGAGAGAGAGAGAGACCTACAGATGAAGCTTTATGACTGACCACATTCAAAGAGGTCCTGAGTCTCTCAAAGTCTCTCAGTCCCTTCTTGGCTAACCAGACCTACGCCCAGCCACACTTTCTCTCACTGTTGACTCTACTCCTGGTTACCAGTGGGAGACTTTCATGCCACTTTCCTTTGAATTGGCTTGCCATTTCTCCCTAAGACTTGGCAGTCAGGATTTGGCTCACCTCAATGCTAAAGGCTAGCCCATCATTTGGAGCCCATGTAGGAATGTGAAAAGGGAGGCTGGGGTCAGCCTCAGGTCACTAGAAGTGTACCACTTTCAACTATAAGAAGGACTCTTGTTGGGGAGGAAAGGAAAATATTAGAGCACAATGGTGTCATTTAAAAAATGTAGTGAGTGCTAGGAGTGGATCTTATAAATGATCTACCTCCTACTGTGAACAGAACTTCCTCTTTGACAGTCCAAGCATGTCAGAAAAAAATTCTTGCTTTTTGATGTTAAAATAGTAACATTTTATTTTTACTTTTACTTTTTTTCTCTTTTTAAGATGTATGTATATAAAACTTCTTAATGAGGATATAAAGAGAAAGCACATTTTCTGTATTGTTCCCATCTTTATTACAGTATAAAACTTTGATTTTAATTCAAATGATTTTAATTATTTATTTCTGTTAAGAAGTCATTCATTGGCAACAACTTCTAGCTTAAAAAGTCTTGTCTCAAGAGAGCTATACTAACTACCACAGTAATCAAAGGAGATGTAAAATAGCTCTGCCTTGAAACTTCTAGGGATGATCAGATTATTTTTTTTATGTCCTGCTCAAAGTATGGACTTCCTCAAATCTAAAAAAATAAATAAAAAATACAGAATTGGCCTGGCTGGTGTGGCTCAGTGGTTGAGCATCGACTTATGGACCAGAAGGTCACAGTTTGATCCCCTGTCAGGACATATGCCCAGGTTGCAGGCTTAATACCCAGTGTGAGGCATGCAGGAGGCAGCTGATCAGTGGTTCTCTCTCATCATTGATGTTTTCACTGCTCTCTCCCTCTCCCTTCCTCTCTGAAACCAATAAAAGTATATTTAAATAACAATAATAATTATAATTGTTTTGAAATGAAATACATACACAGGGAAGAAATCCTAAAGGAATAGAGATGATTTTACTTAGAGACTCTTTGTATCAAACTACTAACTATAGACCTATAATAGAAAAAGTGGTCAACCATTAGTGGTGAGTAAATAAAATAGCAGGCATTTTTATATTATTATAGAAGTACAAAAGCTTTTGTGTGTGTCTGTGTTTGTTTCACAATAACACAGTTAACATCTCTATAGTCCTCAGCAATTTACAAAGGGTTTTCAGATTTTATATCACACTAGTGGCCCGGTGCACGAAATTCATGCACAGCAGAGGGCGAGAGTGTTTCTCAGCCCGGCCTGCACCCTCTCCAATCTGGGACCCCTCGAAGGATGTCCTACTGCCGGTTTACAGGGATCGGGCCTAAACCAGCAGTCAGACATCCCTCTCACAATCCGGGACTGCTGGCTCCAGCTGCTCACCTGCTTGCCTGATTGCCCCTAACCACTCTGCCTGCTGGTCTGCTCATCCCCAACTGCCCCCCGCTGCCAGCCTGCTCGCCCCCAAATGCCCTCCGTGGGCCAGATCACCCCCAACTACCCCCCCCCACTGTCCTGCTCACTCCAAACTGCACCCCCCACTGTCCCAATCACCTCCAACTGACCCCCACTGATGGCCTGCTCACCCCCAACTGGCCCCTGCCATCCCATCTTGGCCTGATCACCCCCAGGTGACCCAAGGTCTCAGCCCCTCCTTTTTCTCTTTTTCTTTCTTTTTTTTTCAGTGTCTCCTTGAGCAGAGGCCAGGGCTGGCTGGGAGCAAGTATCTAGGATTTATTTATCTTCTATAATTGAAACTTTGTAGCCTTGATTAGAGACCAGGGCTGGCCAGGGTGGGAAGCTTGGCTCCCTCCATTTCCAGGGGCAACACAAGCCTCCTGCTCAGCTCCAGCTCTGTGGCTGCCGCCATATTTGTTGAGATTTATTTATCTTCTATAATTGAAACTTTGTAGCCTTGAACAAAGGCCAGGGCCAGCCAGGGCGGCTTCCTCCATTGCCGGGGTGACCCAAGCCTCCTGCTTCTCCAGCTCCGTGGCTGGCCACCATCTTGGTTGGTTTAATTTTCATACTCGCTCCTGATTGGCTGGTGGGTGTGGCTTGTGGGTGTAACAGAATGATGGTTAATTTACATGTTTCTCTTTTATTAGTGTAGATGAGCATTATAACCAAGGCTGCTTTGGGACCAAGGAAGGTGCCTCTCCTAAGACATTTTTATTGAAAAGTTTCTGCTACTCCATTTCAATTTTACTCAATACACCTTTCTGCGATAACTTAATTTTCACTTTCTTTTAAAAATTTACTTAGCCTATTAACTAAATATCCATTTATTAAACTCTTTTATTTGTAAATCACCTTGTTGATTTTGAAATGGAAGTGAATACAATATACTCTAAAAGGAGTCTGTGTTCTGTTTGGATAAAGAGGAAAAACTAAGCATTATAAAACAATAGCATCTATATATATAAAAGGCTAAGTGACCATCTAACTGGCTGGTAGGTGTGATACACACTGACCACCAGGGGGCAGATACTCAATGCAGGAGCTGCCGAACTGTAGTGATTCGGCAGCGGCTATTCTCGGGTGACACACTTGGAACCAGAGAGGAGGGAGCCTCATTCTGGAGTGCATCACCCAAGAACCGCCCTCTCACAATCTGGGACCCCTTGGGGGATGTTGGAGAGCTGGTTTGGGCCTGATCCCCACAGGCCAGACCAAGTGACCCTACCTACAAGAGGGACCCCAGTCACTTTGCAGACGACCTTCCAGCCGCGTCGCCACCCTAGGTGTGGTCAGCCAGGGAGGGACTGTGGAAGGTTGGCTCTAGGGCGTGTCTGACCTGTCTCACCCAGTCCTGCCTTGCCAGCCACCTTCTAATTAATTTCCTTTCAATGTGCACGAATCTGTGCACTGGGGCACCAGTATATAAATAAAAGCTTATATCATATAGTAGATGTAATATAGTCAAAGTATCACATATAAATTGGATTATCAAATGAATAATTGAAGAAGGGGTTTCAGTCTGATTGTCCTCAGGCCAAGGATGTGCAATGCTTATACTTGTTAATTTGAAATTTTAAGGTCTGACACTTATACATTACAAAATTTCATATTGATATTGCAAAATTATTTTAGTCAGAACTCATGGCAACATCAGGCCCATATTTCCATGTAGTACATGTGAGTGAGTTTAAAAGAGGCAGCTCTATTTAGACAAGGCAGATTTGTCCAACATTGGGGTTTCATGTAAGAGGCTATCTTGTTACACCCCACCCAGCTCATTCATTAAAATCCTGGTCTCTGGATGCAGTTAAGTTTGCAACCTCTGTATTAAACTAATAACTGCTATGTACCATTGGAAGAGAGAGATAGTACAGGCTCAGTTTCTAAGGTCCTAAAGCACATAAGGATTGGGAGGCATTGGGTTTCAGGAGACAGACAACAGGAAAGCATGAGTAGAAGCACCAGGACGAGAAAGCAGGTGTGTTTCTTGAGATAAACCAGTTGGCTATACCACTGTACTAAGTATGACAAACAAAGGCTCCTGAGAAAGATAGTAACATTAGTATTCTTTTTACCTAATCTAACCTGTTCCCTAAATAATTACAATCTACTTCTTTCATTCAAGACTTGCTTTTCCTGATTGTCTGCTTCACCTTAAAAATGATAGTCCTCAGTGATTTCCACCAGGGTGATTTACCCACAGCAGATATGATCTTCTTGATGTGGCCAATGACTGGTGGCCAGAGCCACCTTGAGAATAATATACATGGGCTTCTATAGGAGATAAATAAAATACTAATACCTTTTCGGCTCACTGCTTCCATAAGTCCTTCTGCATAGTTGTCAAACTGCTATTCTAAAGGTGAAAAGGTGTGTTTCTGGAACATACTGAAGTTGAGAGCTCTATAGCTATACCTGAGCTTTTGTTTGTTTAAAGAATGTGTTGGGAGGGAATCCAAGGTGGCGGCATAGGTAAACACCTAAACTGCTGCCTCCTACAACAATTTAAACTGCAACTAAAAGACAAAACGTCTATCACCCAGAACCACAGGAAAGCTAGCTGAGTGGAAGTTCTACAACTAGAAGGAAAGAGAAAAGAGCATTGAGACGTGCATGAGCGCTGAAAAGCTGAGGTATGGAGGCGCGTGATCTGGGCTGGCTGCGGGCGACTGGGTGCATTGCTTTTTTCAACCCCAACAGAGACAAGCCCCCGATTACTCTGAAATCCAGTCTCTGGGGAGACACGGGGGACCCAAACTCCTACGGGGAGAAGCTGGACTGTCTGCCAGTGAGGGTGACTTGCTTGCAGAGCTGCACGCAGGAATAATTGTTTACTGCACTGGGGCACGGGACTCGCGGATGCCGTTGGAGACTCAGAGCCGGCTACTAGCAGCCATTGCTGTTTGCCACGCCCTAACCTAGTGACACCCTGAGGCCCCGCCCTACAAACCCACCCAAGCTCCAAGCAGCTCAATTAGCATAAGAAAGGCCTGCCCTATCACAGCCTAACCTAGCAAAATTGCAGCCTGGGTCAGACAGCTCCAAAAGCTCCAAACCCCAAGCAAAGAAGAGAAAACTGCAGCTCTCACTGTAGCTCCTGCTGAGTGGCCTCAGACAGTAGCTGACCTGCACCCCATTGGAGATCCAGAAGCCAGTGTACCTAGTGGTCAGTGTGAGACACCAGATTTCAACTCCTCACATCCATAGTGACACATTCAAGAGGCAGACTCAGTGAGCACCAAAGCCTCACTGAAACAAGTCCTGCCCCATAAGCGTGTCTTCAGCGCAGCAGTTCTTCCATTATAGACACAGGGAGTGCTCACAGCTAATTGGCCTGGAGGTCAATTCCTCCCAGCCTAACAACAGCAATTAAGGCTTAACTGCACCAAGACTTTGCACTCAGCCCACAAAGGGGTGTACCAAGAGCATCCACATCAGGAGATTGGGGAGGCTGAGCTACTGCCCCTATAGGTCACCTACCACACAAAGCCACTTCATCAACACAGGGAAGCAGCCAAAATGCAGAAACAAAGAAACATGTCACGAATGAAAGAAATGGAGGAAAGCAAACTACTGGATGACATAGAGTTCAGAACCACATGTATAAGGTTACTCAAGAATCTTCTAAAAACCGCTGAGAAACTTGATAACACTTCTGAGGAGCTTAGTGAGACCTTCAAGGACCTTAATGAGAATGCCAAAAAAATGGAAAAGGACCAGTCAGAAATGAAGCATACACTGTCTAAAATAAATATACAGAAACTCAACTGTAGATCAACGTACCCCAAGAATCAAACCAAAGATCTGAAATATGTGGAAACAAAAAACATCCAACCAGAAAAACAAAAAGAAAAAAGAATCCAAAAATATGAAGATAGTGTAAGGAGCCTCTGGGACAACTTCAAGCGAACCAACATCCGAATTTTTGGGGTGCCAGAAGAAGGGAGAGAGCAAAATATTGAAAACCTATTAGAAGAAATAATGACAGAAAACTTTCCCTACCTTGTGAAAGAAATAGACTTACAAGTTCAGGAAGTGCACAGAACACCATACAAGAGGAATCCAAAGAGGACCACACCAAGACACATCATAATTAAAATGCCAAGGGCAAAAGACAAAGAGAGAATATTAAAAGCAGCAAGAGAAAAACAGTTAATTACCTACAAGGGAGTACCCATATGACCATCAGCTGATTTCTCAACAGAAACTATGCAGGCCAGAAGAGAGTGGCAAGAAATATTCAAAGTGATGAACAGCAAGAACCTACAACCAAGATTACTCTACCCAGCAAAGCTATCATTCAGAGTTGAAGGTCAGATAAAGAGCTTCACAGACAAGAGAAAGCTAAAGGAGTTCATCACCACCAAACCAGGATTACACGAAATGCTGAAGGGTATCCTTTAAGAAGAGGACGAAGAAAAAGATAAAGACAAAAATTATGAACAACAAAATGACATCAAACACATACCTACCAACAAGTGAAACTAAAAATCAAGTGAATGAAAAATCTGAAGAACAGAATGGACTGGTGAATATAATAGAATCAGGGACATAGAAAGGGAGTGGACTGACAATTCTCAGGGGAAGCAGGTGTGAGGGGTGCGGGAAGAGATTGGACAAAAATCTTACTCCTAAAGATGAAGACAGTGGCGGGGGGTAAGGGCATGGGGTGGGGTGGGGAATCAGGTGGAGGGGAGCTATGGGGGGAAAAATAAAAGAGGAACACCTGTAATAATCTGAACAATAAAGATTTATTAAAAAATAAATAAATAAATAAATAAATAAATAAATAAATAAAATAAAATAAAAGAATGTGTTGGGGTTATATAGCAGGAAAAAAAGAAAAAGAACCTAAAACAGGAAATTTTAAGTGAGCTTAACTGTTTTCACTTTTCAGAATCTTATTTTGCTGGCTTAATTTCCCCTGACACTAAATGATTAATATTATTAAAGATAAACAAAATACAAAAGGACTATTCTTTTGTGTAAAGACATGAAACATTTAGAATGGAACATGTGAAAACATGACAAAAAGTACCTATAAAGTTGCTGATTGTTATTAATTGTCCCCAAATACTGAACCAGATGTCAGGCTATAAAAATGAATTGTTTTACTTTTGAGGTAATTCCGTTGCCTTGTGTAAATTCAGTGAACACAATGTCTTTATAAGGGATAGTCTTTGTGGAAAAAAGTTCAGTGTGCATGTTGGAATGTCCTACATCTCTTTCCTTTGAAATTTTATCTGGTCCCAGTTACCATCTGCTCCCAATTTGAGTCAGTGGCAGAGAATGAGCTGAGCCTGGATACTCAAACTGAAGCAGGCATACTCCATGAGGCCTCCTTCTGGTGGTGTTCTTTATATATCAGCTGAAGTTTATAGACAGCAACTTTATGAAGTTCTGTTAAAAATACATAAAGCTAAGAACATCTATGAATAGCCCATGGACACAGACAACAGTGTGGTGAAGGCAGGGGAGGGGGACCCTGGGTGGAGGTGGGCAAAAGGGAGATAACATCTGTAATAGTGTCAACAATAAAATAAAATACATAATGCAGCATTTAAGTAATGTATTTTTTAACTCTTAGTTAACTGCCAAGGTCACTCAAAGCTTTTTAGCTAGTTAAATATACAAGAGTTTCTGCTATAGCCCTTATTTTATATTATTTTATTTTTTCTTTCCATATCAGAATCTTTATCAGAAAGCAACTGAAATGGTTCCTTTGGAATAGACTGAGATATGTTTCTTAGAACTCTCTGGTTTATTCAGTTTGGTGGATGTTGGGCACCATTTAATGCCGGTGGTCTTGATCTGGCATCTAGAAGGGTTCAGGAAACCTGGAGAAGGGGCTGTGCGTAAATTAAATAAGAGTCCAGAGATGAAACATGATTTTGAAAGGCATTTGGGGGTGCAGAGGAGCTTGGCTGAAGAAACCAAGTTCTCCTTGTCTCAGGACCCCTTGCTCTTTATTAACACAATTTGTCCTAAGGCAAGGTGGAGATATACACATCAAAGGGTAAGGTTTCCATACAGAATCCATTGTCAGATTGGGGAATAGCCTATGGCTATTCAGGTGTTAGGCCAACAGGAGGCAATAACATGTAGATTGAGATGCCCTGAGCTGTCGGGCAGCAAGCAATCATCCTTTTCAGGTTTGGGGAAATGCCTTTAGCCATTCCAGCAGGCCATAACATATATAACTCAGCCCTTGTTGAGTCCCCAAATTCCATCAACCTTTTGATGAAACTCTTGCAATTATGACCTGCTGGAATTGGCTTCCGGCACAGTTCAGTTCATCTAATACGTAACAACCATCTGTATGTGCCTGGCAGTGTGATAAGCATTGGCCTAGAGCAGCAAATATGATGGACAGTGTCCTTGCTTTCTCTTAGTTTCCAGGCTTTTGGAGAAGACAGACATTGACTATGGAGAACTAAAAACCCAAATAATCTTTATAGTTAAAAAGAGTTTCACTGCTCTTGTACCCACAGTGTCCTTGGGTGCTGGCCAAAACAAAACTGGGTGTGATCTGCTCTGCTGTGTTCACCACAGGCATGGAGATGTGGCCTGTGGATGCCCCAGGTAACAACTCTGGTTCCTGGCCTTTTCCCATCCAGGCAAAGAGCCTTCCATCCATATATGGCAGCGTTTGGCAACAGTGGATAGAAGGCCAAATGTGGCCTATTACCTGTTTTTGTGTGGTCCAAAAGCTAAGAATGGTTTTACATTTTTAAATAGTTGAAAACAAGTCAGGAGAATATTTAATGACACATGAAAATTTTATGAAAATCAAATTTTAGGGTCTATAAGTAAAGTTATATTAAAATATAGTTCATTCATGTATATGTGGTCTATCAGCTTTCTTGCTACAATAAACTGGGTTGAGTAGTTAAAATGGAGACCAGGATGGCCTGCAAAGTCAGAAATATTACTATCTGGCCCTTTACAAAGAAGTTTGCCAATCCCTGATCAAAGGTACTAAATTATCTATTTTCTGAGTTTTCCCCTCATTATTCACTGCATAATATGGGCCATATAATATACCATCCCCTCGTCTGTTGTTCCAGTTCCCGAATCTTTCCTCCAATGAGAGCACAACAACCTCACTTTACAAAAACTCTATAACTCATGTTCAAAATATGGAAGGTTGGAGATAGAGCTCTAGCAAGCCAGAGCATAGCACTCATGTAAATTTAACCTGCATTCTTTATGCCTCATAACATGATATAATTTATGCCTCTATGTTTAGGGTGTTTCAATTTTAAGGACAAATAACTCCTTCCTCTAAGTAGCTTTCCCATACCATTGCTATGAATAGTCTGATTCTACTATATGCTTTAATAAGAAACTGGCTTTCTAATTTTCTAAAATTATTAGGGATTAACTTACACAATTTTAAATAAATTTAGCTACCAGCTTTATTTTTTTTAATACATCTTCTCCTCTAAAATTTCTGAGAATTTCTAAAACCAGGAATACCTAGATAGTTGGCATATTCTCCAAATGGCAAAGTTTGACCAATATAGCTCGCTCTAGTACTTACTTAGTTATCTAGTACAGTTATACTCCATACTTATTGAAACTGCCCAATACATGACAGTTCTATCGGAGTGGATTATATTACTTAGAAAAAATTTCTTCATGTTTCATGTTTATCTCCACAAAACAGGCATGATTGACTATACACATCTAATATTTTCCAATTTAATATCTTCCTCATACAGTCATTGGTAATATTTCCTTATATCATAATTTCACATGCCATTAAAATGCTTACTTTAAAATGTAATGAAAATTTAACTTGATTCTCTTAATTCCAGATAACATTGTGGCAAGTTAAACAATTTAAACAACTTTTATTAGATTATTGTTTCTGACAAATAACATTTGATGATGAAGTAATATAGTTTGGGGCCAAGAGACAATTATTATGTTTAACCTAATTACTTGAATAATATCTAAATGCTTTCACTACCTTTCAAAGACAAGTCTCCATTTGTTAACACTGAATGCAATTGTATATTTAAATAATATGTGTGAGCGACTGGCATCTTACATTTGGCTTATGAGGAAAAGAAAAAATAAGCTGTAAAATTGTTCCTCAGAAGATAAAAGAAGCAAAGTTACAGGTCTTGATGATTTTTATAGTATAGAGAGCAGGGGCTAGGTGAAACTGAACTGATACCTCTGCCTCAAATATTATTCATTCTTGAAAAAACCAGAATGGTGGATCTAATTTCTGACAAGTATCTTTGAAAAACAAAGATAATATGTTAAAAGGTAGAACTTTTTTATCTGTGGTTCTGCCAGATAGTTTCTGAGACCGAAGTGGACAGTGAAAGCAGCAGTCCGGCCATGCTCTACAAGATAGCAGGCCTCTTCCCTACTGAGCAGAACTGATGCTGACACGTCAGAGATGGAAATCTAAACCCAATCATTTATGTGCTTTTCCCACAGCCTGTGGTTACGTGGTATTTGAACCTGGATCTCCAGGATCTTCTGCTAAGCCTGGGACTAGACCAAGAGGATACATGGCACAGTGCTTTGACCATCTTGACCAGAACCACTAAGTATTGGAAATGTCTCAGGAATGGATATTCTCTAGTGATTTCCAAACCATAGGTATGTCCTCTTAGGTAATGGCTAGGAAAAATAGGATACCTCTAAAAGAAGTTTTCAAGCCACAGAAACTACAAAGAACGGAGACAATGTTTGACCTTGTGCCCTCTTAATTTGTGAAATATTGTTGCCTGTGTTTTACTCTGCAGCTTTAAATAAGAACACACCTCCTTTGTCCTCAGATCTCTAAGGAACTTCAGTATACAATTTCTCTAGGATAGAAGAAGAGGCAAAAATATTAACAGATTAACTAACTTAATGAGATTTTTGGAAGGACTACCCAATTTCAGTATTCAACATCTATTTGGCTTGTTTGTACTATACTTGAGCATTACTTGTCTCAAGCAAGACATTGACTCTAAACTCATTTTAGGTGACTATAAACTTCAGTTGGATTCCTCAGACATTTGAGTGCCTGCTATATTCCAGAGCCGTGCTAAGCACTGGGGTGATAAATTATGAACTACTCACAGCCTCTGCTCTCCAAAAGCTTGTAGTCTATTGGAGGAAATAGATTTATAAGTTAATTAACTTATATTATATAGTACAGGCACCTACTAGGGGCTAAGGGAGAGATACTTAGTCAACTTAGCCCCAATGAGAAGAAGTATCCCGGAAAGAGAAGCTACCCTAGTAAGTTATAGTAGGAGTAAGCTTTATTCAGGGCCTATTAGGCAAGAAAAATAGCCCAAGCAAAACCTTAAAGTATGAAATTGCATAATGTATACATTTTATAGACATTAAAACATGAGGGGAAAAGGAAGATGAGGCTGAGGAGGAAAGTCAGAGCTAGGATGCAGAGGGATTATTTTATGCTGAACTAAACCACTTTGCAACAGGAAGCACCTTAGGAGAGTTATGTGGTAATATCTTGGACTAGATTTCTGAGATTATAAATGGAATGTGGTTCTAAAGGAGACAAGACTAAAGATGGGAAGAAAAGGTAGGAGTCTGTTTTACATCCCAGATTAGATAGTGAGAACCTGATGTAAGACAGTGACAACAAGGATGGAGATGGAAAGAATAAGATATGTTAAAAATTTGAAAATAAAATTCTTGGAGTAAAGCAATTGAATTTGACATGATTGAGGGAGAAAGGAAGTCTAGGACATGCTTCTATCTAGAAAAATAGTTGGATAGTTGGACCATAAACAAAAACAGAATAATAGAGGAAAATGAGAAGATTTGAAGATACATGGATAAAAAGGTGAAAGAAATTTGTCAGAGTTCCATAGGAATAGCAACCAACCAACATTGTATTTTTAAATATTTTTGTCTTTATTTTTCATATATTTTATACATAAAGTTTATACTACATTTAAAATGATTTATTCTCCCTTTTATTTGACAAAAACTTTTATTGAAAAAAGCATCATTTCATAATATTAAAAATTCTTTTAGAACATACTTTACAATAACTGCATAATATTTCTGTTGATGGATTTACCATAATTTGCTTAATATTAAACCCGTATGAAATAAAATACTGTTCTAGAAATTGATGAGAATTCCTTGCAAAGGCAGAATTTATAAACTTCATGTGAAAATTGAATGGATGCTACCTAAAGATTTCATTAGTTTGAAGTACTTATAAAATACTCCACAAGGAATGAGATCAATATTTCTCAGAAACAAATAGTCAAATTCACAGGAGTCCATCAAATACAATATCTTAGGATAAAAATATAAAAAATATTCCTCTTGTTTTATTTAAAAGATCAAAATTTGTCATCTATATTAACATAGTAACAATACTGTATTCTGTTTAAAATATGGTCTCAGCATTAAAAGAGATATGTACTCAAGAACAAAAACAGTGAAATTTATCATTAATCTTTTTCTTCTTCTCTCTAGCTATATAGTTCAGAAGAACAAAGTCTTCAGTTTAAAAAAAGTATTTCACCAGAGCTGGACTTAGACAAATCCACACTGTCTATCACATGGATAAAATGTAGTCTAGGTTGCCTAGTGTTTTTCAAAATAGATAATAAATGAAATACGAGAAACCAACATGACCCTGTATTTATAATTCTAACTTCTTGGTTGGTATAGTCTAGAATTATTAAATATGCAGACAACATTTCCATTATTTTGGGGTTTCTTCTTTTTTTTCCATTTCCTCAACAAGGAATTTTGGTATACATTTTTGCCTTTTGGTAGCTCATGAAAAACGATACGTAGGTGGTTTATACTCAGCGCCAGAATCAACACTCCTTCTGTTCCGAAAAGCTGATGATTTGAAAGCCTTTTTCCTCCTCACAAGGATTTATTCAAGTATTTATATCTTGTAATAGTTGGCATCAGTAATATTATTCCTTCATATTTTTGGATACTTTTATTTAGAATAACATGCTTCACAACCAAGGAAGCAAATTACTTATAAAGGATTGAATACAACATTATTTCCAATTATTTTTCTTCTGATCACTGTGGAAGCTGCATTTAACTATATTTAATGCATATGTCCTATTTTCCTCAAATGGAAGTTCCAGTATTTCAAGGGGAATATGATGATATATTTAGAACTTTTCATTTTTTTTACTGACTGATGAAGACCAAGTTCAAAGAACATTCTATGTATACAAAGTATTGGTTTACTACTGTATGTTAGGAATTAACAACTTAGGCCTTTAAAATTGCGGGGTGGGGGGGGAATCAGCTGTTAAAAGTAGGCACTTCAGGTACTTTTATGCAAAACTAAGTGACAGAGAAAAAATAATCCTAGCTCCTTAATGGCATAGGAGTTAAGATATTCAGTAGAATACACAAGTACATAGTATTTCTGCAGGCTTCAGCGTTTGGACTATATGATCAACAGCTTTTTCTGAAAAATAAAAGTAGTTTATGTTTTCTATAATTCCTTTTTTGTTAAACAATATTTTCTGTGCATAAAATTAGTACCCATGACATAATAAAAAATAGAAGTGTATTTATGGGGAAATAGGACAGAGTATTTGAAATGGTACCGTCATAGGAAACTTTAATATTAACCACTCAGCAGGATCAGGCTATATTCAGTATAGATTGAAAACACTTGCATTCTTAATTACAAAATGGCAACGGGCATTGGAAATGATTAATAGTCTTTAATATCTGTGAATCAAGCATCAGAATAAGATGAACTACTCAAAATTCTACAGCGTAGCACATGCAGTTTGCACAGATTGGATTGTTGTTTTTCATTAGATTGTGTATTGCTGACATGCATGGTTGGTCCATAAAATTTGGAAACATGTATTAGCCATCCCACTGGTCTACCCCTGCCAATGTGAAGGAATACACGAGCCACAGACCCACGTAAAGTCAGGAAATGGGGGAAATTATGGGAAGTTACTATTCGAGTGAACCATTTACATAAGGCAATTTTCTGATGCGTTCTGGTTACCTAGTGATATCAATATATAAGTGTGTAAACATTAAATGTGCATTATTATTTAAAGCTTTTTTACTTTAAAGTGGTTTTGTTAAAGGACAGTGTTGACAGCATCTATCATGCATGTGTTTGCAAGAGCCTTCATTAGCCTATGGCCTGGGATTAGTGACACTGGCTCCTCCATTCTGGCAAAAACACATTGAATACTGTGTAAGGAGAATTTCAATTTCTTGCTTGACTAAGTTAGCTTCTGATTCATACTTTAAGTGTTTTGTTCTTTTAAGGAATAAAACATACATTTCTCTTTCAGTCAGTATTATATAAGCATCATCTTGAAGATATATTTATTAAAGAAAAGTGAATTATGTTTTTAAAGTTCTGGCAGATTCACTCTAATAAAATTTATGTTGGACCACCAATGACAACACTATCTATCATTCCCTTGATGAATATTGGAATGTGTGATGAGGTCCTATGATGGCATAGTTGATTTTGCACTGCCAGAAAGAGTGGCATCTGACTCTCAAAGCTAAGTCCTATACAAAGGGGTGACTTTTCTCTGCAGCCTGTCTGAGCAGGACAGGAAATTGCCTCCTGTACCCATCGAGCAAAGCACAATCAATATTAGTGTCATCCAGAGGGCAGTACTGCTCTCTTTTCTCAAGCTATTGGTATTATTTTTTGAGTTAACCTGTGCTCAGAAATCTGTTTTCAATTATTTTACGTTTTAAGAAAAACAAATTGTCCTTAATCCGTGAACCCTAAGGGCGTGGGGGGAGACACCTACTAAGAAGGGCTCCTGATGGCTCACTGGCTCAAATAAAGAAAAGAAGAGCCAAGTAGCCACTTCCGTACAGGAGCCTCTCATAGAAAATGGTTCTTCATGAAGAAGCCTTCGCACTGAACCGCCTGCCAGCACTCTGTTTCTGCCATCTGAGACAGCCCTCATAAAGGACAGAGGCTTTTGCCATTCAATCGGAAAGCTGTACACCTCTGACCAGTCAGAGCAGCTCTTATTCAAACTAATCAGGATAGTGCCTTTGGACCAATCAAACTGCAAGGACTGGAGCAAACTGGGAGACCATCACAAAGCGGATTTTGCAGCCACAGTGCATCACAATTGAGCTGTTTCACAGCAGTACTTTTTTCCACAGCCATGCTATATCACTGCTTGTACTGAATAAAGTTTCCTACTTCACCTCACCCCAAATTGAGGATTCCTGTTGGTGTAGAATTGGCATGAACAACAACTGATTGACAATCCAAACCAAAGGAAATTCATAAGCCTGGGTGCAAAGCTGAAAATGGCCAATTACTGTAACATGCTTTTTGTGCATGTGAGTAGAAATATCCTAACAGGTAGTACCTGAATATGAGGGCCATTTAAGTTAGTATTTTAACATGATTATGAAAAGCAAAATGCCTTGTATTCATATGTAAAATGACCTTTGAGTACCAAGAATGTGTGCGTCTTTTGAGTAAGGAAACAAGAAACTTGCATGATATTTGGACATAATAAATACCATTCATTAAATAGCTATTGAACAAATTAATGTAAAATATGAGCTGTGTGAAAAACTAAGGAACTTTGTATATATGCATGTGGTTTTCTTTTTATTAGCAATCTAGGTTTGTATGGTGAAAATGCAAGTAAAAAGATGCCAGTCTCTATTACTGCCTCGATTCCCATCTCTTATTCTCTAGGGTTGCTACTAAAATTTTGTTCATTTTTAACAAACGGATCATATTTTTGTATCATTTTTCACATTGTTTTATTTCACTTAATATTTTTGGACATTTTTTTCACATTTACCCAGATTACCACCTTTGCATGCATACATCTGTTTCATTCTTTTAAAATTGACTCTATCTATTGTTGTCTACTGCATGACTTAACAAAATTAATTTCCAGCTCCAGGCTGATAGATCATATGATTGCTTCCAGTTCTTTTTTAACTTATAATTACAAGTAATGATGAAATGAATATCCTTGTGCATATATATTGTGTAATTATCTCAGTATATATATAGAATAAATAACTAGAATTGAAATGGATGAATTAAAGGAATACACATTTTTTAATTTGAATAGCTACTGCTAAATTGCCATTTACCACAGGCTTATGAGCATTCTAGCTTTTCCACATCTTTGTCAAACTGGCCAGTAACAAACTTTTAATCTTAGCTAAAATGATAAATGAAAAATATTAATTTGTTGTCTTAATTTGAATTTCTATCATAATTAGAATGAGAATTTTATGTTTACTGACTATGTTTGTTTTCTGTGAAGTACCCAGGCATGATTTCTTTTAAGATATCAGACATCAGACTCATAGACACAGAGAACAGACTGACAATTGACAGAGGATATGGGGGCTAGGTGAAAAAGATGAAGGATTAAGAAGTACAATTAGTAGTTATAAAATAGTCGCAGAGGTGTAAATTACAATCTAGGGAATATAGTCATTAATATTACAATAACTATGTATGAGACCAGGTGGGCATTTGAACTATAGGGGGGACCACTCTATAAAGTACATGATTGTTTAACCACTATGGTGTATATCTGAAACTAATACCAAATAATACTGAATGTAAACTATAATTGAAAAATAAAGATATCAGACAACAATGTTTGCTATATGTGTGATAAGATGGTATAGCTGAGAAGAAATCACTTTCAAAATCAAGATGGAAATGCTTCCTTCTTCCCTCTGCACAAAGACACATTGTTAAGCCAACTTAAGGAACACTGTCTGAAAGTTACAAAGAAGTAGAATGTGGATTTCTCCAGAACCAGATGCAATGAGATACAGAAAAGGGAAACTTCTTTTCACCAGCTACATCTTTGATATTTATTATCCTCCAAAAGATGAAATTTCAGAAATAGCATTTTACATTTACTGTGGTAATGTCATTTATTTTATTTATTCATTAACTTTTAATTATGTACAAGCCATCAACATAGGCTTTAGCAAGACACATACATAAAATAAAATAAGACAATGAATTTAACAAACTGTTCCTCCTAAGACATTTATAGTGTTTTGGAGAACAAACAGTAGAGAAAAGTAAATAATGGATTAGGGATCATACTTGAGTAGCAAGAAATTTGGAATTCATTTTGGGCAATAAGAAATGACTGCAGGTAAGGGACTATTCAAACTGCTCTTAAAGCAAATTATTCTGAAAGCAAAGTAGATGAAGAGGAGAGAAGGTAGAAAAACTAACTAGGAGGCTATTACCTTTTGTAGATAACAGATAATAAAGATCAAGACTCCCACAGTGGCAATGGGAATGGTAAGCTGGGAACTACCAATGGAGATGCTTGGGTGCTGAACAATTGTTAAGAGCAGACCCTGCATGGGATAGAACCATCAAAGCCAAGGAAGGATGAGTTCCTAGAGGGAGGGGGCGTCAAGAATGTAAAATGCTACAGACTAATGGAATCCTTAACAAAACCCATCTGTATTCATCAAATGGAAATTAAAGCATGGCATTATTATCTTCACCCAACTAGCAAATACTTACTGAGTTCCTGCTATACCAGCTCTCCCCAGCTCTTTGAAATAACGTACTTGATCTAAGCCCAGACCCATTGGAGAAAAATCACTCTGGTCACAGTGATTTTATAGGAATCGCATGGAATCCACAGTGGCCCATCAGAGCTGCTGACACTTCATTCTGGGTCTTTTATTTCAACTATCAGGAAAACAAAGTCTCTTCCCTACATGGCCAGAGCCTGGAAGTGTAAAGTACCTGAGCAGTGGCCGCCAATTTACAACCATGAAGTCAACCTTGTATGTGATTTGAACAATAATTTTCTACAATAAGTAGAAGGCAGAGCCAAGAGTTACAGAGAAAACCATGTCCTGATGATATCATTGATGATATCACTGACCAAAGCTAGATTTATTCCTGAACTTTTGGGTTAGGTGAGGCAATAAATTCTATTTTGGTTCAAACCAGTTTGGTTTGGATTTTCATTCACTTGTAATCAAAAGAAGTCTAACCATTACAACTCAGCACTAAAAAAATGTCTTGTCCTTTTACCCCAGACAGTAAAAAATTTGAAATGTCTTTTCTCTAAACATTTTATTGCAAAACTATGGTGTATTACAAAATTTAAAGCATTTGAAATCTAAGAAGAATGGTATTTTCATGGAAATAATTAAATGACTATCTATGGAAAGTTATAGTACCTTCCAGTCTGTTTTAAATTATGGTATAAAGTTCACATCTGAATGTACTTCAGTTACCAGAACTCACAGAAATCTGCTCTTTAGGCTGTTACAAACCTACTGTTATTTCTCTTTTGAAATAGCAAGAATGTTACTGCGTAATTATTTTATTGGAAAATAATTGAAGTTCGCTATTTATTGCTAAGTAAAATCTTTTTAAAAATTAAATAGCTCTTGTTTTTTTGAGAATCTCTCATTTTAGTGGAGGATGTGAACCCATAACCCGCTAAATACACTAAAATCAGTGTACATGTTGCCTTGACCTTTATCTTTATATTTTAAGCATTGTTCATTGCAGTGAATTCTCATGTCTTTCATCTGGAAACAATGACAACACTGCTTGGGTATTTTGAGGAATTTTTTCACGCTATGTATGGTCATTATTCAAAATCAGCTTGGAAATGCGGTATTAGACGTAATCAGACTTTCAGACATGAGTAAATACACTGCTGCTTTCCTGACCCAGCATTTCCCTCCCACACGGTTATAATTTACACAGTCTTCCTTGTGTATACTCTTTGAGCAACCACACGGATTTCAATCCCACTGTTCTGTATTCTTTCTTCTTGGGGATAGTTAGAAAAAGAAGATAGTAGCAGTTGGCCATGGAAAGGGAACATAAGTTTGTGGAGTTTTCTTTTTTTTTCATGATGAAGATTTGAGCGATAAAGAAAATGGCAAATAATTACCCAAGTTTCTCCTAACCCAATTTTTAACATACGAAGTCTGAGGCTAAAAATGTTACCGTTTCTAGCTACCTCACAGGCTTATTAGGAAGAGTACATAAAATAATTTTTATGAAATTGGATTGCACATTTTCAAGTGCTGGACAAAGTTTCCTAGATGCAATGTGTGGTCAGGGCCAGCTGAGCAGGCTGTGTAATACACAAGGGTGTCATACTACATCATATAGATTTCTAGATATGTGTGAATGATTTTCTGGTAAATGGCAATAAAGAAAGTCTTGTTCCAAAAGGAAAGTGTACATTTTAAAATTCCCACAAAGACCCTTTGTATGGTGATAGAGGAACATTACCTTAGCCTCCTTTCTCTCTTTCTTCAATCCAATATTCACACTATAGCCTCATAATTGCTCCTCAAATGCCAATTAAATAGTGTTATCCCTCTGCCAAGACCCCTACAATGAGTCTACAATTGCCTTCAGAATAATGTGCAAATTTCTAAATATGACAAAGTTTGAGGCCCCTCCTGAACCCAGTCTCCTCTCTCCCGGCTCCCTGCTAGCTCCTCCCAAGCTCCAGTGTGAAGATATACCCACAATTCTCTGAACAGCATGCACTTTCCTGCCTCTGAGCCTGAGGAAATACTCCTTCTGCCTGAAACGTCTTTCTACTCCTCCTTCCCTATATGGAGTTTAAATGCCACATTAGATGGCACCTCCTCCAGGAAGCCATCCCTAAGCTTCCCCTTTTATTAATCCTGGAGGAATCTATGTTTGCTTCTATGTTCTCTCTTTAAATATATATATATATATATATATATATATATATATATATATATATATATATATATATATATATTAGGGAGAGAGAGAGGGAGGGAGAGGGATAGAGAGAAACATTGATTGGTTGCTTCCCATACACACCCCAGCTGGGGACCTAACGTGCACCTTGGGCAAGTGCCCTGACCAGGAATTGAACCAGTGACCTCTTGGTGCATGGGGTTACACTCAACCAGCTGAACCACACCTGCCAGGGCTCTATGTTCTCCCTGGTGATGACCTTGTTAGACATTCAACTCCCTCAAGTAAATGATGAGCAACTGGAGGACAGAGAGTGTGGACCACTCAGCTTTGTGCCTGGCACATATTAGGTCTCACATTTATTTGCTGAATGAAATGGGATCTGGCTTCTAGTTTTGGTTGTGCTGCCTACTTGTTTTGTGACTTTGAGCAAGTCATTTAATCTCTCTTAATCTCACCTTCCTGCTAGAAAAATAAAAGTTTGAATTGGTTCATCCATAAAGGAGAACAATTACACTTGGAACTATGCCCTCAATTTTTCAGACATAAACTCAGAATCTTCTGTCTTTGCTACTGAAATGGAAAAGAAAAGGAGGGAGATCTTGGTGGTTGAAACAAAATATATATATATGATATGTGTGTGTGGATTTCCTTAACATTAAATGTCCCTGACCAGCTTTAAGAAGATTTCTAACAAATGATCATGGTAAGGAAAATGCTTGGCAAATGAAATTCAGCTATTTTACAGTGGTTTAACATTTCCCACATGCCACATGTAATATAGGTGTTGGACACTGCACATAATTCATGGGATCTATTTTTCATTTTTACTATAAATGTATAGATTAACCTTCAGGTTAAATGGCTTCACCACACAATCTGTGACTATTCTGAGACTGTGAAATGGAGAATTGTATAATTATCTCATTAATTTGAAAGTCAATATGCAGAACTCAAGGGCCAACTCCTCCTGGATAACAGTGTCATGATCTTAGCCATCCTGAGGATTTCAGACCGTGGTCAGAGCAGAGTATTACTAGGATCTGAAGGAAGTAGCAAAAAAGGAAAGGGGCTATAGGAATTGGAAAATGATGGGGAGAAGGAAAGAAGTGAGTCACAGAGAACAGCTGTTGAAAAATTCTAAAGCTTCTGGTACCTTAAGATTAACAGACTGAGCAATATCACATAACTAATGTCAACCCATGTTTTGTAATATGTACCTTTTGATACCTACAGGGCATGAATGCTCTCACAACCTGCCAATTTTTATATGTTATTCTGGAGGCTGATTCCCAGAGGAATCCATTATCTTCTGTGTACCCCCACTATACAAGGTTCTGTTGAGCTTTATTAACAAAAATAATGAGTATTTTTGTGGAAATAATTAAATGACTATTTATTTTCTGTGGATTATATTATAAAAACAATACTTTTCCCAAATAAAAAGCTGGAGTACAACCTTGAAAACAGCTTTCAACGTACACATCTGCTCTTCCTACAACTATGAGATTAACATATGCTCCTTAGCCCTCTACTATAGAATCATAAATATGTTGGGTGTTAAAGAAGCAACATGTACTGTAGAGAATGACAACTAAAAAAAGAAATACAACTGAGCTACATTTGATTTAGAATTATTTCTGAGTACAACCCTTGAGTCATTGAGAAGTTCACCTCACATGAGATGAGCACAAATCCACGGACAGTACAGAGTGGTCACACATCTTTGTAAAATAAATGTTGGACTGAAAGCATCAACTATGCTATATGTGACAGCAACAGCCATAAAGGCATCTGTTTCAGTACAGAGAAGGGAACACATTTTACTACTGTGTCACCCTTTATAGAGTCACACGCAGAAGCCTGCCATATATATTTCAGTTGAATTAATCAGTGATTTTTCAAGACCTGTCAGTGAACCAGTGCCATACTGGCTAGATAAGAATCACTGAGGAGCTTATAATAAATAAATTCACCTGAGTGAATTCTCTCCTCAGCACTCTTGAATTGGAATCCTTATGGAGAGAGTCCAGAAACTTATTTTAAAAACGCTTTGGTGGTAATCCATATGACCAGCTTTTGAAACCACTGTGATACATCTTATTTCACGTGTTAATAGCTGTAAAATGAACTTTTGTCTCACCATGACATTGTATGTAAGTACAATGTATATTTCTTCTTCTGGAAAATAACTGAAAAGGTTGGCGATGCCAATTATCTGAAGAAAGTAAGCATTGATGGATGTTACAGCACAATATCAGAACTGGGGCATCCATTGCCCATCCTCTGCAGATGAAGCAATTTTTATCTCTGGAATCTTAATTGCCCTCTTGGCAGGGTCACAAAATTGGAATCTTCCTGAAGTGGAAGTACATTAGTAGACTTTTACTCATTTTCTGGAACAAAATGAAAAAGTCTGTATTCATTCACACCAGAAAAAAAAATGCTCTCTGTAAGTCAAAATGTCTTAACACTTCAAATGAAGCCAGACTTTACTACTGCCCAACACAAAATATTTTAAAAGAAGTGGTAGCTCATACATCACCCAAGCACCCATGTTTTTATTCAGTGCAAGTAAGTTGCAATGAAAATTAAAGTATGAATTTAAAGATGAAACTTTTACCCAGTTTCTTAATATCAAAATTATGGGATTTGAAGGGAAGCTGAAATGCCAGACTGTTTATATCAGGAAAAAACACATTATTAAATGTGAAGCTTTACAAATGTACATGAAAAATTATTGGGGGGAAAAAAGTATTTATCAGAAGTTATCTGTTCTTCACTTCATGAGAATGTGAGCTTTACCAGAAAGCTCATTCATTCATTCACCTATCCAACAAACCTATGTGACGTCTTTAAAAGTCACCTCTACTATGGACCCAGCACCCTGATTAACTTGTGCACTCAACTACGTAGTTTGCATTTAATTCTTTCCTTCACATTAAACAATTTTTTATAAAATCTGGACAGAACTAAAAGATGTATTTACTTATTCATTCATTCACTTGAATAATTGTTCTTGATTATCTTGCATAGCACTGTGCTATAGTTTACTTAAAAATGTTAAAAAATATAGGCAGGGCTTTTAACAATTTATAATCCTTAAAAACTCATAAAATGACTATATATCATGTTCCTCAAATAGTAGAAAATAAATGTTTATACTTTCAGCTTCGTTGCTTTTTTTACAAGAAAGATAAAAACAGTTGTGAAGGGAGCCAAAGAAATACAGGTACAAATTCTTTCCCAATAGAGTTCTATAGGGATTAATAAAATATGTTGTTTCTTTTAAATTATCTGAGTGGTTATCTTCTAGTGTAATATTTATTTGGCCATGAAATGAGATTTCATGATTATTCATTATAATAATGCCAGCTGGACATGCTCTTGAGGAATGGAGCAAACCAGGTCATTCCAGATGAATTTTATAGTTTTGTCATTTTTGCTTAAAATTTTCCATTAGGATTTTTTTTTGGTATCATATCATCTTACAAGTTGGGAAGAATTATTGACATTATTTTCAAATAACATTTTATTTCTCATCATTCAAATTTTCTTGCAAATGCTCTTGTTTGCTATACTAAAGTATAGTTTTATTTAGTTTGGTAACATGTTTCTCATTAAGGGTAAGATTGGATATTTGTATATTCATTGATCTTGTGATTAAGAGCTATTTGTCATTGTGTTTACAAGTAATATATGGATGTATAATTTGTGTTTGGGTGATTTTCGGGAGAGCAAATTTATTTGGCATCTGTGCATCTTTTAAAATTCTTCATTATAAAAGCATTTTAAACTAATTTTCTGGATTTACTGTATATAATAATTTTGTCTCTGACTATCCTTTGTTTGTGTCAGCTATAGAAGGTTTTTTTTTAAAAAAAAACATACAAAGAATTATATATAACAATAGGAGCATGAACCTTGATTTTAATGAGATGTATTCTAAGATTTTATATGGTCTGTGTATATATTTGTCCCCTGGTCTAAACTGTAGGACATACACGTTTCATCCATCACTTCCTCTAATACTACATACTATTCCTATATACAGAGCATACTTTAAATTAGAAATTAAAAAATTAAATCATTTAATGAAAATAGCACTTGGAAAATGACTACATTTTTACCTCACTGTTACATTTTTCTATTAGCGTGTCAAGACATATACTTGGAAAGAATTCAATGTGCAACCTTTTCATGGAGCACTTGGCTGTATGCTGTGAATAAGGGAAGCCCCAAGGAGAAAGCTTCTTTGAGGTAACTCTGAAGAGGTGGAACTAGCATGAATATATTGCTTTAAAGCTGAGACATTTTATACCCTTCTGTGACACTCAAAATGGAAGCAATAAAAGTTGGTGACAGAAAAATAGCCAGTTTCACAGGTTCATTCCTTCTCTCTCAACTGAATACTATTGGAGAAAGGATTGGTGCTGCCAGAGATAAACTCATAATCAGAAAACCCCAAATAGAAATGGGACTACTCAAGAGCAAGCCCACCAGTGGATTTCCTCACTAAATAATTAATATACTTCTAAAGGCATGGTTTTCTAGGTATGGAGAAAGGGACTGAATAAGGATCCATTAGGAGGCTTTTATTGGAAACATCCCTGGCTCACATGCATACACACGCATGTGCACACACACCCACACACTTATCTTGGTGATTCTACTTAAACAAAGAAAATCGCATTCTTTAAACATGCAACACTTAATGATAAAGCCAGATGTCAAAAATCATGTGGATACATTAAGATTGAATATTTGCCATGGAAAATCCAAATATAGATCAAGGAATTTTTTTAAGTAAAACTTATAACAATCTATTTTTCATAGTCAATTTAGGAGACAAGATATCCTATATGCTGTGAAAACAGTCATTGAACTGAAAATAATATTGATTATAACATCCATTTCTTACTTATAACCACCTTTATTAGAATAATAAATTGATAGTACTTGCATTCATATTGTCAAATTAAACATACAATCCAAACCCTTTCCCCAGTTCTGATATTCTCATTAAGTCCACTTTCTACAAAGTCTAACATCACACACTGAGGCTAAAAACATTTGTCAGTTTCACTTTAAGTACTCTGTCCTTGTGAAAGCATGTTATTTTTTCATGTCTGAGTACAACTTTAGTTTGGGGAAAACATGGAGGGTTTTTTTGGGTTTGTGTAAAGGAAGGGACTCATTAATAAACACACTTTGTTTTAAGATTTTAGGGAAAGCTATCCAAAAATTACAGCACAATGATAAGCTGACACATTGTTTTGTCTAAATAAATCCATGTGTCGAAGCACGGATTCTAGGATATCTTCCAAAGCTCCAGACCTTTGGTGCTGCCCTTGTTGCGTGCATATGCATCTGCTGAGCTAGCATGCTATGCTGCTTTGACTCCAAAGAGTTGTCTATATCCAGGCATTAAGTCACTATACCGAACACGCACCACTGGAATGCTGTGACCTACATACGGTGTATGTGGTTTACATTTTCAGTAACTGGGAGGCAATTTAATTGTCTGACTCAATTACAGTAAGCGAGAGCCAGACTGCCAACTCTTCATTCACCTCACTGAAAACGGACCCCTCCAAGTCAAGCCAAATTCTCGACGGAGAAGCTGGGTCAGCAAAGCTGCTGCTGAAGCACATATGTTCCAGTCTGTATCTTGAGAAAGCTGTTGCTTTTCCTTGATCCTCTACTGGCAGCTATGGCTCTCTGAAACTGGTCAGACTCTAGGATCACAGTACAATTGAGTTTGACTCTAGCAGAATGAGGATCCTATTTTGGGCAACTGTTTCTTTGATTAAAGCCAAAGGAAACATTGCTCAGTAGGAGGAAGCTTAATAAAGCTGGATTTTAATTAAATTGGAAAGTGTACATTTTCCAAGCAGCACTGATATGCTTGGAATTCTACATTAGCCTTAATCTTTGCTAGAAAGGGTAGCCTGGGCTCTTGGGACTAGACTACCTCACATACTCTGTGGTTTGTCTGAAGATTGGTTTGTCAACTGACTCATTCTTTGACCTGCCCAAACTGACTTCTGACCAGAAGGTGCCGAGTGTGCTCAGCCAGAGAACAGCCACTTAGCGAGAAACAGCCCAAGTGTCCACTGGGAAACAACTAGACTCACTCACGGTTCCTGATGAAGGAAAGGGAATCTATTCAAATCTTTCTTTGGAATGAGGCAAGCAGTAGGCGTTAGATTTGAAGTCTTCCCTCATTGGTAACTATGTTAAAAGAAAATGGAGCTAATCCCAGCAGGAGTGAAGATCAAGCCTGGTCTGCTATAAGAAGCTAGAGAGTGGAGGTCCTTTTCTAGTCATCAGGTCTGAAAGCAAGTAATTCTGAGGTATTCACAGTAACTATGAAAATCCCCACAACTTGATATAAGCAGGTGGGCCACTGACACTATTTAGCACTACTAATAATTGTATTGAAAACTTGATTCTCTTTCCCTCACAAGGTGAGTCTACATAGTAAAAGGAAGGCCCAAAGTGGGCAGAAGGCCACAAGAGAACCATCTGACCTGTGGCTGATGCTTTTTTGTTTTTATTTTCAATAGTGGTAAAAGACACATAAAACTTACTATCTTAACTTTTTGTTGTTGTTGTTAATCCTCACCTGAGGATGTTGTTTTTCCCATTGATTGTTACAGAGAGTGGAAAGGGGCATGGAGGAGAGAGAGAAAAACATCAGTGTGAAAGACACGTGTCTATTGGTTTCCTCCCACACATGCCCAGACAGGGGCTGGGGATTGAACCTGTAATCCAGGTATGTGCCTTTGACCAGGAATCAAAACTGCGACCCTTTGATGCATGGGTTATACAGGGGCTGATGCTCTAACCATTTAGAAACACCGTCCAGTGCTATCTTAACCATTTTTAAATGTACAGTTCAGTAGTAGTAAGTACATTTACACTGTTGTGCAATAAATCTGTAGGACTATTTTCATCTTGAAAAACTGGAACTCTATACTCAGCAACTCCTTGCTGCTTTGTTTTCAAATTGACATTATATCTTATTGAGAAATCTCAGTGGGTATAAAACAGAATTTTTAAATTGTTTAACCTGGTAAGATACCTACTGGTGCAGTGGAAGGCTTTATATAATGTAAATCCAAGCAGTGCATTTTTTGTTTATATATTATGAATATCTTTAGGATCACATGGCTATATTTGAAAGACTAGCAGACCAGGAATTACCATAATTTAGGTTCTATGACAGTATGTCCATTTAAAATATTTTATGGAGAATATAATAACATACAACAAAATGGTAAAGCAGATAGGCATTATCTGTCAGCACCAAATTGCTGAAAGCTGTTCTACTTTATGAGGAGGATATTATTAATCAATGCTGGCAGGCTCTTTTACCTTTCCATATAGCACATTTTTTAATAATATCTCATAATTTGTTAAAAATGCATTAATGTTAAGATTTTTTTGAAATTTTATGCTTTGAAATATATTCTTAAAACTAATGAGTCCAGCCCTAACTGGTTTGGCTCAGTGGGTAGAGCGTCGGCCTGCGGGCTGAAAGGTCCCAGGTTCGATTCTGGTCAAGGGCATGTACCTGGGTTGCAGGCACATCCCCACTAGGAGGTGTACAGGAGGCAGCTGATCGCTGTTTCTCTCTCATCAATGTTTCTAGCTCTTTATCCTTCTCCCTTCCTTTCTGTAAAAAATCAATAAAATATATTTTTAAAAAAACTAATGAGTCCACACAGTTGTTCGGGGAGAGCGATAAGGAGTGGGGGAATGTGGTTGAGTGTAGTAGACCCAGAATCAGATGAATCTGGTTTGGGATCCAAGCTCTACCATTTTGTAGCTGCTGCCTATACCTTTCTATTCTATTCCTCAGTTTCTTCATTCATAAAATGGGAGGAAAAATGATTAATGAAATAATGCATGCTATATAGGAAATAGTTAACAAAAGTTACTGATTAGTATTATCTTAAAGATAAGCAACTCAGCAAACACACACAGATCGTCCTTTATTCACCCATTGGTACTAAGATCCCCATGTAGTTCTTTAGCATAAGGACCTTTGACATTCTTGTTCTTAGATATAAGTTAGAAAATACTGAACAGGTGAAGTAAGGGAGCATCTAAAACATGTGATTTCAGGGGTCCTGGAAGACACCTCCTCACGTGCTCCATATACTGTAAGCTTCATCCTATTCAATTTTATTTAATAGTATCTTTAAATTAAAGTGTAAACAACTTCTCTCTTCTTCCCATCCTCTTCTTTTCCCACTCCTTCATCATCTCTCTTCCCCTGTCTGGGCTGTCTTGGTGGGCTTCCCAACGTTCCTGTCAATGGTACGAAGCTGGTACGAGCCACCCATGGTGCAGATTTACTAAGCAGGCGTGCAAAGTAAGTGCTACCATCTGCCAATGATCATCTAGTTTAACAGCAAGATGAAAATGTTTTCAGAGACAGTTTAATCTCTAGAGGATTGCGACATGTTTTTACTTTCTTCATTATTTGTATGTTTTTAATTCATTCATTTACTTATTGCAATTAACATGTATCATTTTCATAATCAGAAAAGTAAATGTTTAAGGAAAACAAATGAAGAAATTGATAGCATGATTTAGAGAATGATAAGCCAGGGCAGGAATCAATCATTTGTTCCCTTTCTGCTGCTTCTACCACAATTTCCAAGACTCGTGGGTGTGTGGAAAGTGTTGACTTGTATATCTGGGTTATGTATTTTATGGTTCTTGTCTTTCATCATAACATTTCTGACAGTTTTCCTCAGGGAAAAAATGTCAATGTGAAGTACATTGACACATAACATTTTTTTTCCTTCCTGGGGTGTGCGCAGCTTATAAATTAGATTGCAAATATAAAAATCATTTGCTATCTTTATCTGCTTTTGGACCTCAGAGGTTTCCTCACACTTTTATTTTTTACTTCCCTGCATATGACAATTCTATTATGCTACATGCTTTAACTTTTACCTCATCTTTTTTTGAAACCTTCAGTGTATCAGACCAATTTCTCATGTTCACATGGAAATATATTTCAATAGAATGTGTCCTCAATTTTCATGATGAATAAGAGGAAAAACTAAAAGCATTCTCTGAAAATAACATGCAAAAAATAAAATTTTCAAATATATCTATAGAAATCAACTTAACGTAGCAATTTCTCTAGTATATAGACATATTTTTCTTCCTTGAAAGTTTTATAAATTTGCATCTATTCATTTAATGAAACAGTTATGATTTTTTCCAGGGAGAAAAAAAGAAATTGCATATATCAGTTGTTCCAAATGCCTGTTATATCAATGTCTTTAACATTTTATTGACTCTGTCTGGTCAGATATCTCAGGAAACACATCAGCTATGACACATGTTCAATTCTTCTTTTGTTTGTTTGTTTATGAGATAAAGTTGCCTTTATTTTTGTAATTTCAATAAATCTTTATTATTCAGATTATTATAATTGTTCCTCTTTTGTCCACCCATAGCTCCCCTCCACCCAGTTCCCACCCCACCCTCTGCCCTTACCCCCCGCCCCCCCACTGTCCTCATCCATAGGTGTATGATTTTTGTCCAGTCTCTTTCGCCCCAAAAATTGTCAGTCCACTCCCTTTCTATGCCCCTGATTCTATTATATTCACCAGTTTATTCTGTTCATCAGATTTTTTATTCACTTGATTTTTAGATTCACTTGTTGATAGATATGTATTTGTTGTTCATAATTTTTATCTTTACCTTTTTCTTCTCCTTTCTCTTCTTACAGAATACCTTTCAGCATTTCATATAGTACTGGTTTGGTGGTGATGAACTCCATTAGCTTTTTCTTATCTGTGAACCTTTTTAGCTGACCTTCAATTCTGAATGATAGCTTTGCTGGGTAGAGTAATCTTGGTTGTAGGTTCTTGCTATTCATCACTTTGAAAATTTCTTGCCACTCCCTTCTGGCCTGCATAGTTTCTGTTGAGAAATCAGCTGACAATCTTATGGGTGCTCCCTTGTAGGTAATTAACTGTTTTTGTCTTACTGCTTTTAATATTCTCTCCTTGTCTTTTGCTCTTGGCATTTTCATTATGATGTGTCTTGGTGTGGTCCTCTTTGGATTCCTTTCGTTCGGGGTTCTCTGCACTTCCTGGACTTGTAAGTCTATTTCTTTCACCAGGTGGGGGAAGTTTTCAGTCATTATTTCTTCAAATAGGTTTTCAGTACCTTGATTTCTCTCTTCTTCTGGCACCCCCATAATTCTGATGTTGGTACGCTTGAAGTTGTCCCAGAGGCTCCTTACACTATCTTCAAATTTTTGGATTCTTTTTTTCTTTTTGCTTTTCTGGTTGGGTGTTTTTCTGCTTCTTTGTATTTCAAATCTTTGACGTCATTCTTGCGATCCTCTAGTCTGCTATTGGATCTCTGTATATTATTTTTTATTTCAGTCAGTGTATGCTTAATTTCTAGTTGTTCCTTTTTCATATCCTTGAAAGTCTCACTAAATTTATTGGCTTTTTCTAGAAAATTCTTGAAAAACCTTATAACCATGGTTTTAAACTCTATATCCAGTCCTTTGCTTTCCTCCATTTCTTTCATTTGTGACCTGTTTCTTTTTCTCCACATTTTGGCTCCTTCCCTGAGGTGATAGAGTGGCTTTGTGTGCTAGGTATCCTATAGGGCCCAGTGGCTCAGCCTTCCCACATACCTGAGGTGGACACTCTTGGTGCACCCCTTTGTGGGCTGTGTGCACAGTCTTGTCGTAGTTAAGCCTTGATTGTTGTTGGTATCACTGGGAGGAATTGACCTCTAGGCCAATTGGCTGTGAGGATCAGCTGTGTCTACAATGGGAGAACTTCTGTGCTGGAGAAACCCTTATGAGGCAAGACTTGCTTCAGTGGGGCTTTGGTGCTCACTGAATCTGCCCCCTGAGTGTGTCCCTTATGGATCTGAGGAGTTGTAATCTGGATGGTCCTACTCTGACCCCTGGGTGCACTGGCTCTTGGATCTCCAAGGAGGTGCTAATTTAGCCTCTGCCTGAGGGCACCCAGCAGGAGCTATGGAGAGATCTGCAGATTCCTCTTCTTTGTTTGGGTTTTGGAGGTGCCAGATGAGGCCCAGCTGTGAAGCAATGCAAGCTGCTGTGGGGCCTTGGGTCTTATTTTGGATGTTCTGGGTCCCACTGACTCAGCTGCTGTTTGATAGGTAAGTTTAGATTTCAAAGGACCAGGCCATTCTTATGCAAAAGCCTCTGTGCACAGCTTGGATAGGGCAGAGTCTCAGAGTGGAGCAAACAGCAATGGCTTCATGTCAGTCCTGCCCTAAGAGGCCCCCGGGTCTCAGTATCCCTCAGTAATTGCTGCAAGCACCTCTGAGAGAAAGCCCTTGTGTTCCGGCTGCTGCCAGACAGTCCAGTTTCACCCTGTATGAGTCTGTGTCCCCAGAGTCTTGCCCAGAACTGGAGTTCAGAGCAGTCGGGAACTTTTGTCTCCCTCCCACTTGAAAAAGACAGCCGCGTACTCAGTTGCCAGCCCTCTCCTCGCACGTGCCTCCGTACCTCTACCTTTGCTTCTGCAGCTCCTCTGAGTCTCAGTGTGCTTTTCTCTTTCCTTCTAGTTGTAGAATTTCCACTCACCCAGCCTTCCTGTGGTTCTGGATGATGTCTGTTTTGTCTTTTAGTTGTAGTTTTGAAGTTGTTGTGCGAGGTAGCAGTTCAGGTGTTTACGTATGCCACCATCTTGGTTTCTCCCAGGTTCAATTCTTAAATCCATTTTGTCACACTGCATTGACCTGATTTTTCCTTTGTGAGGCAAGAACATTAGAGTTTTAATTAGCTTGACATTAAAGACAATGAGGATACTATCAGTACACATGTGGCCATCACATCACACCAGCTTAAAGAAAAAAAGTAGCATTTTGTTCAGACTCAGAAAAACACTTTTCAATTAAAAAAAATATCACTTGTCAGTATGACACAACATTTTTCAAGTACTGAAAGAAAAGAACTGTCAACCTAGAATTCTATATCCAATGAAAACATCCTGTATTAATAAATGGGAAATAAAGACATTCTTTAATGAATAAAGACTAATATAATTTGTAATAAGAAGACCCACTCTAATGGAATGGTAAAGGAAATTTACTAAATGTAAAGAAATGTAACAGAATCTTTGAAAATTAGGAAGCAGAGAGAATAACAGAAAAAGTAAAAATATGGGTAAAGATAGTAGAATTCTCTTTTATTCTTAAGTTTTTAAAATTATATTTGACAATTTGAAGCAAAAATTATAACATTGTCAGATATGATTCTGAATGTGTATATTTCCTTTGTATTAACTTTATTGGGGTGACATTGGTTAATAAATTACATAGGTTTTAGGTATACAATTCTATAATACATCATCTATATATTGTATTGTGTGATTACCATCCAAGTCAAGTCTCCTTCTATCACCACTTACCTCCCCCATATCTTCTTCTACTTCCCCTAGTGCCCTTTGCTTCTGGTAATGACAATATAGTCTGTGTCTATGAGTTGTTGTTTTTTTCTTAATCTGTTCTCCTTTTTCACCCATCCTTGCAATCTCCCTTCCAAATTTAAAAATATATATATTATAAATAAAGAAGGGTAAAAGAATGTAAAAGGAGATAAGGTTTCTATATTTCACCTCAACTGGTAAAGTATTAACAACAATTGACTATGATTAGTTATATATACACTAGAGGCCCAGTGCACGAAATTTGTGCATGGGGGCGTGTGTCCCTCAGCCCATCCTGGGAGGATCAGACCTAGATGGGCAGTCGTACATCCCTCTCACAATCCAGTACTGCTGGCTCTCAACTGCTTGCCTGCCTGCCTTCCTGATTTCCCCTAACTGCTTCTGCCTGCCAGCCTGATCACCCCCTAATCACTCCCCTGCCAGCCTGATTGATGCCTAACTGCTCCCCTGCCAACCTATTTGCCCCTAATTGCCCTCCCCTGCAGGCCTGTTCACCCCCAACTGCCCTCCCCTGCAAGCCTGGTCACCCCTAACTGCCTTCCCCTGCAGGCTTGATCACGCCTACTGCCCTTCCTTGCAGGCCTGGTCCCTCCCAACTGCCCTCCCCTGCTGGCCTGATCACCCACAACTGCCCTTCCTTGCAGGCCTGGTCCCTCCCAACTGCCCTCCCCTGCTGGCCATCTTGTGGTGGCCATCTTGTGTCCACATGGGGGCAGGATCTTTGACCACATAGGGGCAGCCATCTTGTGTGTTGGAGTGGTGGTCAATTTGCATATTACTCTTTTATTAGATAGGACTAGTGGCCCGGTGCACAAAATTCGTGCATGGTGAGTCGGGAGGGTGTCTCTCAGCCTGACCTGTACCCTCTCCAATCTGGGACCCCTCAGGGGATAACCGGCAGTCCGACAACCCTCTCACAATTTAGAACTGCTGGCTCCTAATCACTCGCCTGCCTGATTGCCCCTAACTTCTTTTGCCTGCCAGCCTGATTGTCCCTAACTGCTCCCCTGCTGGCTTGATTGCCCCTAACCACCTCTGCCTCAGCCCCTCATCCGGCACTCAGGATTCCCAGCTCAAGCCAACCATAGGCACCCGGGATCCAGGCTTCCCTCCCTCTGGTCAGCCATAGGAGCCCAGGCTGGCTGCAGCCACAGGGGATGGTGGGCAGGTGGCTTTTCTGGGCTAAAGCCACAAGTGCTGGCACCGGGGTCCACAGAGTGGGAAGCTTCTCCGTCTCCCGGACCACAGCCAGCCATGGGTACTGGTGCCCAGGACTGCGGGGTGGGCAGCTTCTCCATCTACCAGGCTGTAGCCAGCCATAGTTGCTAGCACCTGGACTGCAGGCGGGTGGCTTCTCTGTCTTCCTTAGAATGCAGTGTGGGTGAGTTCTCCAGCTGGCTGCGACCTGGGATCATGGGGCAGGCGGTTTCTTCATCTCCCAGGCCACACCCAGCCTCAGGCACTGGGGCCCAGTTTCTCTGTCTCCCCCAGGACATGGGGCAGGCAGACGTGAGGCTTCTGCTGCTGTCTGCGGCCTGGGATCATGGGGCGGGCACTTCTGTGTCTTCTGGCCTGCAGCCAGCCTCAGGCACCCGCGCCCAACTTCTCCGATCCCCACAGGCCTGGAGCGGCAGGGGGGGGCGGGGCTGCAGCCATGTTTTCAGGTTAATTTGCATACTCACTCTGATTGGCTGGTAGCATAGTAGAGTGATGGTAATTTGCATGTTTCTCTTTTATTAGTGTAGATAATATAATGATGCACTAATGGTATATATGATTCAATTTATATAATCTTGAAATGACAAAATTATAGAGATCAAATTTGACAGACATTAGGGATAGTAGGGGAAAGGAATGGGTTTGACTATAAAGAGGTATCAGGAGGGAGATTTTTATGATGATGAAATAATTCGGTATCTTGATTGCAGTAGTAGTAAAAACAAATCTACACTCGATAAAATGGCACCGAACTATACACATTCATTGCACCAATGTGAATTTCTTGGTTTTAATACCATTCTATCTATAATAATAAAAGCATAATATGCAATTAGACTGGACATCCTTCCAGATAAATCTGGAGCTGTGAGGAAAAGCCCGGGTCCCGGGTGCCAGAGGGAAGCTGGTGCCGGCAGCCAGGGGGAAGGAAGGTCTACTCTTGCATGAATTTTGTGCATCAGGCCTCTAGTTGTTACATAAGACATAATGACTGGGTAACAGGATCTCTTTCTACTATCTTTGCAACTTCCTGTGCACTTATAATTGGTTCCATATAAAAGATTTAAACAAAACTTGCATCATCTATCAACTTGGTAATAAATTAACTAACTTTTTTGATAGGCCTAGAGTGAAGAGACTAAATATATTTTTTCCTTCTGAAATTTAGGAAGTCTTAAAGTGCAACAAGATGAAGTTATTCAAGGAGGAGTATTGATATGCAGAACTAGATTAGACTGTGAAATAAATAATATCTATGACTGACCCAGAAGAAAGTCCTCCTTTTCTATCATATGAATTTAAGTTAGAGAAAAACTTACTTTGCTGGTGTTGGCAAAGTTGATACAGCTTAAATATCATTAGCTTTTGTATTTGCCTTGAGCCTTGGGACTTCCTGTCAAATATTACATGGGCACTCCAATGTAATGAGCTTAATATAAATTATTTTTCCTCAAAATAGTCTATGAATTGTTTAATTTGGAATTTATCTAGTTATCATAATCTATTTAGATGAACAATTCAAATAATTTACATTACAAACTATAAAAGAAGTGACTTCTGAATTTTTCCCTTCTTTTTGGAATTACATATTGAAATAATGAGAAATACAAGAGCAACACATTCACTTTCGTCGCTAAAAGTGACATATAAATGCACATAAAAATACATGCATGCATGACAAATGTGACATATATGCATATATGTGTGTGCATATATATAAAATAAATATATATGTACATATTATGAATAGGTGTCTTTCTTATGTGTGCTAATAAGCACTTCTTCATGCCAGGCACTTACTGAAAAATATGCTTATGGTCTCATTTCATCCTCATATGAGCTCGATTAGATATATAATATTAGTATCACCATTTTATATAAGAGACAACTGAAGATCAGAAAAATTAAGTGACTTGCCCAAGTTCCCCTGCTAATAAGGGATAGAGCCAGAATGTTTAAAAATAAATGACTTTATATCCCAATACTCAGAGATTAGGAACCCCACATAATTCCCCTAAAGCTCTCTAAACATGGCAATATATAAAGAAGTATATATTTCTTTTTTATTATTGTTGTTGTTTGAAGTATTACAAATAGTAGTACATATGTCTCCTCTTTTTGTCCCCCATTGACCTCCCCCCGGCCTCCCCTATCCCCCAGTACATACTTTCACCTGCCTCCCCCCCCCCCCCCCCAGTATCTTATATCCATTGGTTATGTTTATATGCATGCATACAAGTCCTTCGGTTGATCTCTTACAGCCCCCCCCCCCCCAACCTTCCCTGTCTTCCCAATGTAGTTTGACAGTCTGTTCAATGCTTCTTTGCCTCTGTATCTATTCCGCCCCCCCATTTCTTTCCTTTAAAAAATCTTGCCTCTGCAGACTAGAAATAAACATATAATAACAAAAAATGTTTGAGTCCCAATTTCAATGTCCAACAGTTCTGAGTCCCCGTTTCAATGTCTAACAGTTCCTTATGTGTACATGTCAGCAATGATATCTGGATGGTGGGCACATGATGGCAGTGCAGGTCCGACCCTCTCTGCTTTGGTCCTAGGCAACCTGCAGCGATGCACAGCTGCTGACTGCTAGCGTGGCAAGGCATTGTCAGCGTCTTCCATCTCTGGACTGTTTCTCCTCTTGTCTTCGTGGTTGGAGCAGACCTGTCAATTCCTCTCTGTTGCAGGAATCCACCTGGTCTTGGAGTTGTTTTCTGAAAATATACAAACATATTCTCAACCACAAGTTAATAAAGAAATCTTTTCTATATAATTGATTTGGGATCCTTTTTATTTTTGCCCAAACTATTTCCTTTGTCTTATTTAGACACCATGTGTGTTTTTCATGGGTATCTTGCTGTTAGCATTACAAAAGAAAATTAATTTTGTAAAGTAAAAATTTTCTAGATGTAATTTACTTATAGGATATTTTTCCTTACATGATATTACCCTACTA
The DNA here is from genome assembly GCA_026230045.1 of Corynorhinus townsendii. Lineage (NCBI taxonomy): Eukaryota > Metazoa > Chordata > Mammalia > Chiroptera > Vespertilionidae > Corynorhinus > Corynorhinus townsendii. The sequence continues at coordinate 65,258,933 of JAPDVU010000004.1, read as the reverse complement.
TTCCCCCCCTTTTTTTTTTGATTAATGGAGGCCTTTGTAAATTTTATAATGCAGTCTTGATAACTTTAAATTTTAATTTTTTTTCCCAAAAATATGACTGCTTTAGGTTCATTGCATGTTCAGAAATTTGACCATGAGATGAACTACCAATAGAAATTTTAGTTATTACTTTAGGAACAGCTTTTTGTCCAGTACAATGAAATTTTCTTGAATATTCACTTACTTTAATTAGCTTATTTAAATTAATCTGAAAACTTGATTACTATTTTACTGTCAAATTTCTTAAGCTTATTTACCTTATTATTTTAACACAACCTATATTTCTTAAATGGTGTGTTTAAATTAATTTATTATTGAGAATTCTTTTTAAAGGCCATTGCATAGCAATTATTCAGAATGGAAAAAAGTGACATTTTCAAGGAATAGAAATTAAGCAATCCATATGGCCACATTTCCACTCGAATTGACACATTTTGGCTCACTGCTGGACCATGCATCAGAACTGGGCAGGCTCTAGCACGTGTCTCAGAGCCACTTGATGATTGTTTTAGCAGGAGGCACCGACACTTGAGCAGAGTTAAAACAGGCACTTCTGCAAATGAGTCCTGGCTCCTCCTGCACAAACAGCTGATGGGAGACAGACTTCATGTGTTCTAATGTGGGAGAACTTCAGGGCATGGCGTGGTCTTTTTAGTCACATGTTTACATATGAGCTGCTTCACAGAATGATAGAACTGGAAGCTATCAGAGAGAATGTCTCATCTGACTTCCATATTTGGCATTCTGGTCTAGAGAAGAAAGTGGTTCTCAAAGCTACTCAAAGCTACTCAAAGGCAGAGTTAGTATGAGAATTGAGGTCTCTTGACTAAAATACAGTGATTTCAGCCCCCCTCACATCACCCAAGGAGTATCCTTTTCATTGCAAGTGTGAAATGTCTAATTGAAAGTGTTGGTTCATGTCGCTGAAAGAGCCACAGGACTCCATTATCAGGCTTTTCTCTGTAGCAAGAGAGCTTTTATAGGTATAGCTTCAGTTTCTTCCTAAGTTCAAGTGCAGAAGAAATGATAATTTTTCTTTCTCCAAACCATTTCAAACTAAAATCTTGGGCCTCACTTTCACTCGCTGGAATTGAATTTGCCCCTTTTCTTGAAAAATTATGAATACCAGGCCAATAAAATGCACCAATTGCATGAGGCAGGGTCTAGGTCACATGCCTTTGGGAAGCCTTACATTCCAGCTGGAGCAGTCAGTAAACTTAGAAATAAGAAATAAATTTATTATATAACTAGAGGCCCGGTGCACAAAATTCACTGCATTTTTTGAACTTGTGCTATCATATTAGTCCCGCAGTTGTTCCTTCAAATATGTTAAGTTCAATGCCAGCTGGATGTGATGTGATTTTTTAAAAAATGTATATTGAATGTTTCTATTTTTAAATGTGTTGGGAGCATATGAATAAGGTGTATATTAAGAATTATTTATATTTTTCTTTGGCAAAACAAAATTAACTTTTTATAATAATAAATGCTGCAGTTTACCATATGGTCTTTTAGAGCCTTTTTTTTTTTTTTTTTTTTTTTGCTATTTGTGTTCAGGGATAGGTTATTTTTAAATGGATTTTCCATTGAAAGCTTAGGTTAATGTTTAATGGAATTAATGCATGAAGTTAGGAGCAGACAGCATGAATTATTCATTGGGTTCTCACACTTGCCTTTATGGTTAAGTCATCATAATATATTATTGTTACCATGGAGAATGTTAAACTTCTAAAACCAAAAATTATTAGTCTTTTTAAAGTGACTTTTATATTTCATATAAATATATATGTTTTAAAACCCATTATCAGGGACTAAAGATTATTACATATTGGTATCATAACTGTAAATAAAACATAATTCTTATTTTTAATAAACTCAGACTTATGCACATAGTTTTAAAAAATAAAATAATTTTAAAACTTTTATCTTCTTTAAATAGTAAATTTTAATGTATTTATTTTATATTAGTCTATAATTAATTCTGAGTTTTATATCCCTTAAGATTATGCATAAATACAAAGTAATGAAAGATACCAAATCTGGTCTGCAAGACAGACACTAATTGTTTTAGATATTTCTCTTTTAACTTAATCATTTTAATTTTAATTAGTATATCTTAGAGTAGTAATATACTATTCATTCATTTCTTGGGCATGTGTCTAAAAACTGGGTTTACAGATCAAATAAAGGACTTGTATGCATGCATGTAAGCACACCAATGGGCACAAGACACTGGGCGGGGGGATGAGGGCATGCGACAGAGGGTAGGGGAGGCTGGGGGAAGGTCAGTGGGGGAAAAAAAGGAGATATATGTACTAATATATGTAATACCTTAAACAATGAAAAAATATATATATAAATAATAAAAAATAAAAATTGGGTTTACAGACTATGAGTACCATTGCACTTAGAATAAAATATAAACACATTTAAAGTGATCATTTTGATGTGTTTGTGAGTTCACAATGATAGTTATAAGTTAATTGTTATCGGCCCCACATGGAATGCAACCTATATGAGACTAGACACTGGTTTCTGCCTCTTTTGGTCTATGTATCCCCATCACCACGGCCAATGAGCATGCCCAACACAGAGTAAGCTATCATTAAATATCTGTAGAGTGAATGAACCAAGATCCTCTAGGGCGGGGGATGGCAAACTTGTTCTGGGAACAGAAAGGTAGTAAATATTTCAGGCTTTGTGGACAGAGTATTTGGTTTTCTTCTTTTTTTTTTTTTCTTCTTTCTTTCTTTAACCCTTTAATGAGAGACCATGCTTGGGTAGACTTTACAAAGACAGCCAAACCATGGGACAGATTTTGCCAATGAGTCATAGGCCATGGTTTCCCAACCCCAGACTGTGGTGGTTTGATATACAGTAGATTGCTTCTAGAGATGCCTGAATCAGTCTCAGGAGGTGAAACCCAGAAACCTGCATTTTCTCCAAGGACCTCAATCAATTCTCAGTCACAGGTAAATATGAGAACTAGGAGATTAAAATGAAGTGAATAAATTTAATGAGTCCTGGGAAAGAAAATTATAATAAAATTCCACTGAGCAATAAGTCTTTTTTGGTAAAATCTATACTAATAAAAGGGGAATATGCAAATTGGTCAGGATGCCCTCACAGTAACAACTGAACATCAGGCTGCATGGGGAGACAAGGCTGGCAGGGGGGTTAAGTGAGGGACAACCAAATGACTGAACAGGAGGCTGCGTGGGGCGACCAGGCCAGCAGGGGAATTAGTGAGGGACAATCAAACGACTGAACAGCAGGCTGTGTGGGTGACCAGGCCAGCAGGGGCCACAGTGAGGGGCAACCAGGCTGGCAGAGGGGGCAGTAAGGGGCGACCAGGCCAGTGGGGGGGGGTGGACGTTGGGAGTGATCAGACCAGCTTTGGGCAGTTGTGGGTGACCAGGACAGCAGGGGGTGGCAGTTGGGGGTGAGCAGGCAGGCAGGGGGTTAGTTGGGGGCAACCAGGCTGACAGGGGGGCAGTGAGGGGCGACCAGGCTAGCAGCAGGGGTCAGTTGAGGGTGACCAGGCTAGCAGAGGGGGGCAGTTGGGGGAAACCAGGCTGGCAGGGGGGCAACCAGGCCGGCAGAAGGGGGCAGTTGTAGCCACTAGGCCAGTAGGGGGTGCAGTAAGGGGTGACTAGACCGGTGGGGGAGTGGCAGTTAGGGGCTACCAGGCTGGTAGGGGGGCAGTTAGGGGAAATCAGGCAGGCAGGCAGGTGAGCAGTTAGGAGCCAGTGGTCCCGGATCTTGAGGGGGATGTCCGACTGCTGGTTTAGGCCCTGGGATCAGGCCTAAACCGAAAGTCGGACATCCCCGAGGGATCCCAGATTGGAGAGGGTGCAGGCTGGGCTGAGCTCCCCCCCCCCCATGCACGAATTTCATGCACCAGGCATCTAGTATTAAATAATAGTTTGATTTTTGCAAAAAGTATCTCATTAATTTAGCTTAAGTCTCCATATCTAATGAGGAACAATACTTTATTCATTTCTTTTTAGATGCCAGGAAGTAGAATTTCATGTATAATTCATTATAAAAATTTTAAACTTAAATATAAATGAAAAAAATCCAATGCTTTGTTACATCATTTTCAGACACTGCTGTAGTCACCAGTGCTGACTACAAAGTCAAACTCTTTGTTTAGTAGAAACCTGACATGGAATTGGGTCACTGAGAAGAAGACAACTTTAACAGGACTTTCTTCAAAAGGCCTTTAAATTCTGTCTCAGCCAATTGGTGCAGTAGCATTTCAGTGAAATGCAAAGCACAGCTGTGACTGTTCTCACTTTCAACATTAATCCTTCAGTACAGGCCTTGAAAACATTTTCCTTCTACAGATGTTGTTGTCAAATTGATTTATCAATTACCAGATACTAGGAGCAATGTGAAACATAAAAAGTAAAATAATTAAAAGTAACAACTGCAATCTATTTTTAATCATTCAGTGTGCTTTTTCCCAATAGTATTCAAGCCTGGACTATATTTCCTCATGATCTGACATCCAACATGTCTAGTCCAAAGCTTTGTGGTTAATATAACCTGCTATTTTATTATTTATTTTTATAGTTTTATTTATTAGTGCTATTTATACCTTTATTGCTTGTTTATAATGCTTATTTTAAACATTGACTATGTTCCAGGCACTGTACTAAACACTGCCTAGACATGATCTGTTGCCATCCCCTCTCCCTGCTTATCTTGCCATCTACATTTTATGGACGTCAACCTAGGCCACACCCCTGGAAAGTAGTGGAGCTGGGTAGGTATGAAATATGCCAAAAGAATAAGAAAAGTAGAGAAACCAAGGGTCTGGACAAAAGTAAAGAAGGAAAGAAGATAAGCAAGGTGGAGAAGGAGATATTAGAAAAGCAAAGGATTGTCTTGGATTCATATCACTTTATAAGACTTCTTAAGACAATAATAAGCAATGGTGAACAGCACTTCTCTGCAATATCTTCTTTGTTTTCTGTCTTTTTACCTTCTCAGTAAAAGGTATTATGATGCTGCTGAATATGAGGTGCATCTTATCATATTTCCTAAATTCTGTGTGTTTTGAAGAAAAAGACTTTACCAAAAACAAAAGGCAAATCTTACCCAAATCTTTTTATTAAATTTATATCCACTCAATGTAATTTTTATCCTAGAAATTTACCAATTAAATAACAGACAGATAATAATCAATCTAGACAAAAAGTTTATATTTGGTTGTGAGGGACTTGGATTGAACATCCTCTCTTCAATGGAAAGTTTTCCCAGAATACAAGTCACTTCATAATAGATCCTCTAAAGTGCAGCAGCCATGGCATGCTAAGAGGCCAGGATACAACGTGGAAAGTTGATTAAGGTTTGGAGAGTCACAGACCTACAAATGAATCTGCTTGCACGTGCACACGCATACAAACACACAGCTTTCTCTCCAGGAAATGTTTGAAGTATTTCTTGTTCTGTTACCATATAAACACATAGAAGTTTATTTCTATGGTTATGTCAATATTTAAAAAAAAACTATTATTTTACATTCATTGCCAACTTTCTAAAACCATGAGGTAGTTATTGTGAGATATAAATGACCTTAAATAATTGAAGTTCTATACCTCTGAAATTTGTTTACTTGAATTAGGAAGAACTTTTAGCTGATAAAGAGGTGATAACAGACACCTAAGAGACCAGGACCTACAATTATCATGTTAAGGATTTTGGCATGGAATAATCTCCAAAGCAAATATATATATATGGAAATATTAATATCTCCTTAAAAGCTATACACATTGAACATTTTCCTCAGGCTCTTTATATGTTCATTTGCAAAGCACAATGTGATGCCATGATTATTTTATTCTATGCACTTGTGATGTTTAGTGAGTCCCCAAACTTGATCTGATAACAGTTCTCTGAAGCAACTAGGGATCAGAGGGTAACAAGGGTGATCTCTTTACAGTGTAGCTGTGTTACTCAATAAATTGAAATAAAAGTTATTACTTTTGGGGGATGGTAAAAAGGCAAATTAGAGTATTCAATAATAATTTCAAAGCATCTTTGACTTCCAGAGTAATTTGTATTATTATAATTACCTTTAGAACTACAAATTATTTAATGCCTTCATAGGATAATGATAATCAATTGATAATTACAACTCTAAAATGATTTAGCACAAACATACAGACTTTTATTTTTATAACATAATAGACTATAAATCCTGACATTTTTATCTTCATAAAAATCTTTAAGATAATTTTTAAAAAATTTTTAAAGATGACAGCCAAGCTCACAAGAAAGTAAAGAGAATTTTCAGAAGGCAAAATAAAGTGAGAATGCCAATCCACAGTGGTTAAAGAGATGCCCAAAGTCAGAATTGCCCTGGGGACATTGGCTGGTTTCCAGGATCTGTAAGTCTTAATGGTGCTCACAAGCAACAAGAGACAAAGACTTAAAAGTGGGGATTCCAATTAAAGGTCCTTTACATTACATCCGAGTCCCCACAAAGCTAAGCTCAGGAAAAGGAGAAAACAGGGGAGGAAATTGTCCCACAAGTGGAAACAACTGTGCCTTGCTCAGCATGGCCAGGGGTGAATCTGAGGAGGGGCAGTGAAGGATTAAAGAAGACAGACAAGAGAATAAAGCTGGGTCTGGGTAGGACACTGCTCTCGGATGGAGAGACAGTGCCACAGTGTGCAAGCCGAGTCTTTATTCTATAGCCAGATTCCACAAGGCAAAGTAAGGGCATGGTCAAGATGTTTACAATGTTCTCTTGGGTTTCGAATCTACTCAATTACATACACCTGAACTCTATCAAGCTTTGTTTTGGCAGCACTTGCTGCACCTCCCACAGCCTACCTCACTTAGCTACCTGGGACCACAGGTACAGACCATAAGGTCAAGGTTACAACTATAATCTTTGGCTATAATTGTGCTGGGAGGGCTTTGCCCTCCAAGCTGGGACTTGCACGTGGCTTTGCCACAAGAGGACCGTGCCCTCTCATTAGTCAGAGGCTTGAACCTGCCCAAACGCTGTAGCCGCTCTCCACAAACAACAATGAAGCCTATCTGACAAAGCCTTGGATCTCAGGTAAGGTGTAGGGGTGGGGAGGATATTAAGTACCTGAGTTAAAATTTATAGTAATTTCAAGGTACCAGAATAACCCCACAAGTCTTTAACTGATAAGTTAGTTTATGGGTATCCAGGCACCATACCTAGGTACCTAACAAAAGAAAGAAAAGTAATTATTGTAAAACAAACAAACAAAACCCAGCATCTTCAACTCTTTCTTTTTTTTTTTTTTTTTTTGACTCTTTTACTATTATGAAATAACCCCAGTGTTTTTCAGAGAAGAAATATTACTCCATATAAATCCTCTGGGAGAGTTTTTAAGTGGAGCATTGTTATACAATAATAATAATGATATTAAGTACATTATATACATCTTACTAGGTCCATATTAGTTTTTTAATTAAAAAAACTGAAAGATATGACACTATAAATGTCATTTCTCTAGCTTCACAGAGCCTTAATATGCTTAACATACCCACAGACAATGGTGTGGTGAAGGTCTAGGGAGGGGAAGGAACCAAGTGGAGGGGAGTCAATGGGGGGAAGAGGAAGGACATCTGTAATATTCTCAACAAAAAAGATTTTTAGAAAGGAGAAAGATAAATAGAAAGACATAATCCCTTTCTCAGATTTTACAGCTTAGTTGAGATTAACCAATTGGAACAAACACACATACTGCCATTTCAGTAGGAACAGATATTCTTTCCTAGAGAGAAGATTTCTCCTAAGATTTCAGCCAAGATTTGAAATTACTAATGTATTTCTGAATTAAGTAAGTTTCTCCAGCCAGGTCTACATTGATAAGGGGAGTAACTCTATTCAGTGTGACCACTGATTTCTTACAGATACATTTTCAATAAACTCAAAGTCACACAAAAATATACAAAACAAAAACAACACCAGAGTATCAAGAGTAAGAGTAAGCAGAGACACTAAACAGAAGAATAAAAATTTCAAAGATTTAACAAGATTGGAATTGTTTTTGAACTGCAAAGTTAGTGTGCTTGATATGCTTATGTAAATAAAAGAGGGAATTAAAAACATGCCTAAAGGTTATCACAAATGGTTAGACAAATGTAAAATAAATAACCTAAGAAACTACTATAAATGTGAAACATAATAATTAAACAGCAGATTGGAAACTGCTCAAGATATTTAACAAGTGAGAAGACAATTCTGAAAAAATTACTCAAAATGCATGAAGGAGAAACAGAAAATAATTGAAAAAAATTATAAAAATAAAGTGAGAAGCTCTAACATATACTTAGCCAAAATTCCTAAAGGAGATAATAAAATTATGGAGAGATTTAAAGATATAATTGCAGAGAACTTTTCCAAAATTGACTAAGGGACATATTTTTAGATTTAAAATTGTCTTAAACAAATAAATAAAATAAAATTCACACCTTGTCATTTTATGGTGAAATTGCAGAACCAAAGACCAATCAAGCGAGGAAACAGATTAGCTACAAAATAACAACAGACCGCCAACTTCTCAAAATAAAAACTGGAAGACAGACTGCTTCCCAAGGCTCAAGGTCCATCTTGCAAAGCCTCGGCCAACAAGCTCACCTCTTTCCCATCACTTCAAAGATGACTTCTTATTTGTTCAAGTTCCCTGCCATTTTACACAGTCTTAGCATTATACACAGTTTATTGTTGTTACTAGCCCATTATCTCCCTTTAAAATGGGTTCCCCTCAAGGACAGGAACTTTATCGAATTTACTGCATCTTCAGTACCAACCACCATAAAGTGTATTAATGTATTGAATGAACAAATGAATACCTCTGACCCTCCCCATTCAAATTTTCCTCTCCCAAGCACTTTCCCACTAACTCTGTGGGAACAGGGGTTGCTAATCCAATTGCTCAGAATATGAAACAATTGGGTCACATTCAGTGCTGTATCAGTTTACTCTACCTTATGGGTAACACTGTCTGTCTCGCCTCCTCTACTACCAATGCATCAGGCTCTCTTCTTTCTGATTCCACCTGGACATGGCTTCTTTTTACTGGGAGAGGTTTGTCCTTTTTCCTTTCTGATCCAGCCCTTAGAATATGAGGCTATTTAGGTAAAAGATTTGGTATCTTCCCCATAAATCACAATCATAGCACTCCTACCATAGGCGTGTGCGAGCATGTGGTCTTTCACATTAAGATTCAGAATATTCAAGGGGAAGCCCCAATTTGGCATGATATCTAGGTCACATTAAAAAAAAAAAAAACAGTCTTTGCCAAATCTTCCCTCTGTCATATTGAATACTTTCCAAGGAACGGGTAAAATTGTCATGTGGTTTCATTCATGGCATTTATTTTTTGTGTGCCACCATGGCTTAGTTGAGAACTCCAAAAGTGTAGAGGATTAATGAAAGCATTTGGGTACCCAAAATTTTTACCCCAAACCTTAACAGATAGTTCCTAATATACCCCTCCACACCCAAAATAATATTTTTTTGTGTAGTATATACCCTGTTCTTAATAAATAGTCCCTTATTTGTAAAAATTCATTTAATAATCAGATATAAGGAAACAGAACACGTTCATTTTAGGCTACAGCTAGGTAAAGCTATATAAGAATTAACTGGCCTTAAAGTTTAATCTGGGTAATGAGGGTAAAAGGACATCAGTGAAGGAAAAGTCAGTGAAAGCTGAGAGAATCAATGGATTGGAGATCTATGTAGGGCTGCAAGATTGTTGGCATTGATGTTTTAGAGAGAAAGAGCTTGAAAGGTCAACTGTATCAGTTAGTAATTGGGATGCACAATTAAAATTATTCGGGGGTTCAGTTAATATTAATGACAAAGTTTAGGGAATTGCCATGGGAATGAGTAGCTAAGGAAGTGTGGAGAATAGCAGCATTGGAAGAAAGGAAGGTGCTACAAGGATCTTACACTTGTATAATAAGCAAGAGGGGTATGAAAAAGAAAGAGTGAGTAAGGGGTTAAGATCATGAGGATATGAGAGGCAATTACCTGAGGGTGAATGGCAGTAGCAGCGGATTCATCTGACAGCATGGGATTTAAATATGAATATGGGAGGTTTTAGGGAAGGGCATGGAGAGATCAGGAATGGACAAAGAGACACCCAGACAATATCTCAGCCTCACCTCCTCGTAGGACAAGAGCCATAAGAGGAAAAATAAAACAGACAAGTAAAAGTAAGCTACAATTTGAGAGGGCTCGAGGGCTAACAGGGTACTCTGGGTTGGGAGCCGGGCTTATCATGAGGCTGAGAATAAGGAAAAGGGCAGAATGAAGTTTGGTCTATTGGACTGAGGATGGAGAGTGGCGGTCAGGCTGGGAGGGCTGTGGAGCAGAGGAGTGGCTTCTGTGACACAGAGTGTCTCAGTCCTAGTGTCCAATTCACGCTTGGCTTCCGAATGGGGATGCTTCATTTTGACCTCTGTTGATAGAGTTGAAACTTCTGGAGAAGCTTAAGTCAGACTCCCTTCTCCCGTGATGACGCAGTTTCCAAGTACAGCTGTGGGTCACTCTTTACCCTGGTATAGCAGTGTGATCCTGGGAAAGATATTTAATTTTTGTGAGCCACTATTTCTTATTTTAAAATGTTAGCAATAACTGTGATAATGAAATGAAGGAACATATAAAATGCTTGATTGAGTGTGCCTCTTAGTAGACACTCAGTTGATGTTGTTACCTGTTTCTGTTTATTTCCCCAAAGCTTAAGTTAATCATCACTTAGGAAAGATCAAACAGAAAGAACCAAAGGAAAAGTAGAAACCAATCAGAGATATACTACGTAAGAACAATTTTCTGGTATGTATTTTAATAAGCTCATAAAGAGCTACACAAGGGAATATTCCCATGACTGTATCACTGTATACCATATTTGAACCTCAATATTAAACTTTCTCTCTAAATTAGTATTTCAATAAAACATATTTCTCCAAAAAAAAAAGAAAGAAAGACCAAAGCCCATTGTTTTGTTCTTGTGGTTAGAATTCACTCCTCTCTCATGTAATAGCACCGTTTCAGCATCTAGGGTGGAGAAACGGAGGATGCCTGGAAAAGGCATGTTGATTTGAAATTAGTTGGTAGTCACGGTTATGTCTGTGACATTATCTGTTGTGTCCACACATTCTATTTTTGCTCTAACCAATGATACTGTACAGACTTCCTGACCTGTGGCATTCATGGTGAAACTAATTACCATAATTCAGACATTGTAATGAACACAAAACATAAAAATGCTATTTATTCTTTCTAAGATAAAAATTGATAGAAAATGGAAAAATAATACAGATCACGTTGGCATGCTTTTTTCTTAGCACGTCATACAGAAAACTCATACAGGAAGATAACTATTTAAACCTTTGAAGGGATTTGATTTTTGCCAATAGTGTTTCATGTTACTCAGTCTAACCTGTATGCCTAAACGATAAAGAAATACTGAGGTCAAGAGACTCCGATATTAAAGTATGTGACTTTTCAAGCAAAATCATGTAAATACAAAATACCTTCCAGTGCAATGGCATCCAGAAAAAAAATGTTTTTCAATTTGTACTGTTTCAATAATTTAGCCTTTTAGTTAATTTTTTTCATTAAATGTATAAATCAAATGTTTTAGCTGTTGAAATAAATATTTGAAACAATACTTAAAATATTTGGAGATATATAGATGTTTTTATACTACTCTTTTACTTCCTAGAAACTGTGACTTAATTTTAAGTAAGATTTAAACTTTTCTTAAATCTTTGCACTAATGTTTTCATGTTTCAGAATTGCTACATTTTAAACACAATTTGCTTTAGATTTTCTATTCTAACATTTTTGCATGATCATTACAAAAATATATAAAATACAGAGAAGTAGATTGAGAAAATATTGTTACTGTACTCAGTAACAATATAACTTTTGCTAATACAATGGCATAATTCTGAATTATAATTTCTTTTTGAAGTTTTCTAATTTTCCTGAATAGTGTTCTAATAGGTTGTGAATTATAATTTATCAATATGAAAATACTATTTTCCCATTACTTCCCAGTTAAAATGTATAAAAACAGGTTTAATGAATGGTTAAAACTAACTCAAGCAGTCTCTCATCTCTGATGTACCCTACTCTCCACTCATTGCTCTATGGAAACAATGGCTTTTACCTCTTGTAGCCTTTTCTCATGTAATTATTACATAAGTTAATATATACATACTATATATATGTAAAAATCTAGATGATATGCATATTCATATATACATATAATTTTTGCTTAATTTTATTGTCAGTGGGGTATTTGCTTACATTACTATAAAAATAAAATAGGTCACTCCTGAACCATATAGTAGTGATCATCTCTTCTACAATTTATATTGATTTTCCTGGAATTGATCATTGTTTTATTGGTTTTCTTAAACAGTGTTTTAGTTTTTCCATCAGATTTCTCTCTTAGTCTTGTGACCAGAGCCATCATTTTGCAGCATTTGATTGCTTTCTCCTAGGTCCCATATCTTTCTCCTTTTTGGGTCATCCCTCATTTTGCTCGCTGCAGGCATAGGAGTTAGCATTTGAGGTCGTTGTGTTTGGAAATGTCTTTATTCCACCTTCACACTTGACTCATAAATTGGCAGGACTTAGAATTCTGGTTTTCAAGACATTTTCTCTCAAAATTTGAAGCCATTGCTTCCAACTGCTGGTGTTTTGTAACTCCCAGTGTATTCGGAAGGAGCAGCAGCATCCGGGAACTGGTTAGAACAGACCTCTGGTTCCACCTCAGAGCCACTGAATTAGAATCTGCATTTTAACAAGATCTCTAGGTGATGTGCATGCACTTTAACATGTGAGAAGCACTAGTCAAACCTGCAGTATTACCATTCCTTTGTAGACGGTCTTGTTGCGTTCATTCAGCTGGAGATGCAGTGAGTCACTTAAGACTTGAGAATCATGTTCTTTGATTCTGGGAAATGTCCTTGTATAATTTCTTGGTAATTTTTCGCTGCCATTTTGGTTCCTACTTCAAAGATTTTCTAAAAGGATGTGGAAACTTCTAAGTCGATCTTCTAAGTCCCTATCTTTTTCTCCATTTTCTCTTTTCGTCTTTTTCTTTTTCTTTCTAGGAAATTTTTTTACACTGTCATCTTCCACCTCCATTGAACTTTGTGTATAAGCTATCATGGTTGTGATTTCAGTGAGCTCTGTCTTTTTCCTGATTACTTATTGACACCTCATTGTAGAATGTGGTCATAATGCACACTTACCTGCATGGGATGCTGAGAAATGTATTTTTTTTATTCCAGGAAAACATGTGGCCTGCTAAAAATCAGTATTCTGTTACCTAGCAAATGGAGAAAGTATATTTTCATTGGCAAATAGGTACCTCTACTCAAGTTCCAGATAACTAAGTTATTTAAGATAAAATAATGTTTCATCAGTTTATCTATTTGGTTTACATTTGCCTATAAGCCTTCTTGTCATGAAATAGAATAAATGATGACTAGTAAGAATTGAAGAAAAATTATTTTAAATAGGATAATTATTTGAAAACAAATGTAGTGACAGATGCCATTGTCCATTCACTCTCTCTTATCCATGAATTTATTCAGACTACATTTATATCCTTCCATTTGGTCAGCTCTTGAAAAACACAGTAAAAATCCTGGAATAATTTAAATTTACATACAAAAATCTGCTATGTGGCAGTGAAACAATCCTACAACCCTAAAAATCAAAATTCTTACTGAAGAGAAAGTATCAGTGGAAGATGCAAATCTGTCATTTGAAATCTTTCATACTATTTCTAGATGCAAAACCCTCATTCAATTAGCTAGAGAATATTTTTAAGTGTGTACAGAGTTACTTCAGCCACATTAAATTAATACTGATACTTCTACCTATTAAAATATGTAAGTTAGAAAAGAATTATGATTGACAGAAAGCAAACAAAATAACTTGAAATTTAAAGAATTTGATTAGTACACATAAGTTCTCAGTATGCTTATTTGTCAGTTATTGTTATACTTAAATCTTGTATGTTCTTTCTCTGAAAATTTACATAAACTCCAGAAATTTATATTTCATTCATAAAGTTGAGCTTTACTTCATTTATATTTATATTATAATGATAGAATATATTTTTTATATTTCTAATATGTTTTTTGCACAACAGATGTCTATTATATATTCTATCACCTATTTCTCATGCAAATATGGAAATCTCATTCACATATAGATCTTAGCTATGTTCAGTCTTTTTGAGCCATTAAAAAAATGAGGAGAACTAAGAGGAGCAGCAAAATTTAGCTAGGTTCATTCGTATTACTGGAAACTTTGCTCCTGGCATAGCAATTAACACTGATGTTTGTGACTGCCAGAAATAATGAAGTTTTGGATTTATGATGAGGAACTAAGAGTTATGCCCTATTTTATTTTTAAGGTTGAAAGATTTACAGTCGATGAGGCTTGAACTGACGTGGCTCATTCATTCCAGAAATGTGGGAGTGAAGGAATGTGAGTGCAAGGCCAAAAACTGCTATTGTGTGCAGGTGGAAGTGGAGCAATAAAAAGGAAGCTACTAATTGGGCAATTCGTTGTAAAATGTGTTGTGTAAAATGTATACAACCCTCAGCTCTTTGGTAACAAAATCAGAAAACTTAAGGTAGAGTTACATATTTATGTCATTATCTTCTTTGCCTTTATTTCCCTACAGATATTAAATCTCACAGCAAGGTGTTCTTCATTAACCTCTAGAAAACTCTCAATTCCCCAGTGAAGCCAATTTACATAAAAAATAATGTTCAGGAAAAAATAGGTCCCTGCTTTTTCTTCATTACCCACCTTGCTTTCCTTCGGTTTTTATCCTGATGTTTATATCTGTAGCACAATTTCTACTTAAATACTCTGTATCCCAATAACCCTGCCTCTTCTTCTGAGGGGTGTGGGGGGCAGGGTGTGGAACTAGGCATCTGTAATAGTTATTATTTAACTATTTTCTTTTCCTCACATGCTTCTAAACGTTTGCTTTTAGCTTCCTTTGAGTTGAGGCCCATGGGTTTAAGTTATTTTTCAGTTTCCTGGTGCTGTCTGGGTTTTCTGAGATGGTAACAATTATGCCTGCCATGAATTTGGAATCAAGGGCCTGGAGGACACAGTGCTGTGTTCACATCCATTCAGAGCTTTAATGGGGGGACAAAAGTTTTGTCTTTATCTTTTCCTTTTATGTATGTCCAAATGATGCTAGAATAAAATCTCTCTTAAGCCAGGTACAGCTTTATTTATTTAGACACTACTATTAGAGCCCCACAGGTTAGATATAAATAGATAATATTTTTAAATTAGTAGACAGATTTACTGAAAACAAGCACATTATTTTTTCAATGAAAGATGAATACAAGGTTCAAAGATATCCAAAAGATTCCTATCAAAATAGTCATTATGAATAATGTTCTCCCTGCTGCCCTTTATTTTAAATTTATGTCATTATTTTTAACTGAAGTGTAAATGAATGTGTAATGTTAACATATGTATGTTTATGTGTAACACATAGACATATAAGTATACTTCTGTGCATTTCCTTGTTTGTGAGACTCTCTCTTGTCAATTACATGTGTCCTTCTCGAACAGAGAAATCTACACCACAGAGGAAGACAGGGTGAAGCAGAAATGCAGATTGAAGGGATCAGCGTCTGTGCATCCCTCCCTGCCAGCGGCTGAGAGCTGCAGGCGACTAAAGATGACCTATTCCCGGGAAACATGGGACTCCTTGCTAGGCCAACTTGCTCAAGGAATCCTGATGGCTTTGCCAAACCTTTACACTGCATACAAATCTCAGAGGTGTCCACTCGATCTCCTCCAGCTTCTCCTGCACTTGGGGTCAGTCTGCATCTTGGTTTCCCATCTTTCCCAGCCTTTCCAGCTCCATCCTTATTTCCTTTGACATAGCTTTTCCCCTAGTGAAATTTCTGCACATTGAATCATGTCTCAGAAGACCCAGACAAATACAGGGTTTACATGTGTGAATCCACCAAGTAGCCCATGGCCTGATGCCTCAATAGCAGCTAGTTTTTAGAGAGCTAGAGATAAAATTGTTCTGTATGGTATTGGAGTGGTAGGACATGCCGATATGCATTTGTCAAATCTCCTAAAAGCAATACATCCTCCAAAATGAATTTTAATGTATGCAATTAAAAAAAATCACACCATAGCCTATAAATACATAAGGGTCCTCCTCAGTCAGGGAGAAGGTGTGATCAGAGCATGAGCTCATGCTTCTCCATTCCTTGATCAAAGAATAAAGTTTTAGCCCTACTTTACCGAACTCGGTCTTGTTCTATTGGCATGAATGGCACTGGGTCCCTGGACTGGGAGGGTCAGTAACATAGTATATAGAATGGTTAAAACACAAAGAAAAATTTATTTTTAATCCTCACCTGAGGATATTTTTTTCATTGCTTTTCACCCTGACACTTAAGGCCGGGAGTGAACGCAAAACCCAGGTACCTACCCTTGTCCAGGAATCAAACCTGTGACCCTTAGCTGTGCGGGCCAACATTCTAACCACTGAACACACAGGCCAGGGCATATCACAAATATTTTTCTGAATTAAGTTATTTCAGGTTAATAAATTACTATAATAAGTAACATAATACCCCCCACCCAATAAAAAAGCACCCAGCACTCATATCTTGATTTCTAAGTACCATTTAGAAGGAAACAGGAATCCTCAGAGAAATGGCTAAGTCTAAAGCTGGGCAGGAAATATATATGATTAGCCTGGATCATCTCATACTGCCTAAAAGTAAGGGAGTACTAAAAAAAAACCCAAAATAGTGGGTCAGGAAAAAGGGATGCAGAAAACAACTGGAAAGAGCTTCAATAGCCAAAGCTGGAAGAAATCGAGCAACCAAATAAATAGTATGACACAATATTACATCCCAGAGTATAAAATAAATATCCATGGGTCCTCACTAATGTAAATAAATGACTGAGTAAATAACTGAGAAGGGAAAAATCTTTCATATGACAGAATTCCAAGTAATAAGCAGATACTCACACCTCCAGGAGGGGGAACTTAGCCTTGGGTATGGGTTAAGTTTAGTAATTCGCCTTCAAAAAGCTAATGTTTAGGGCCCAGATGGCATGGCTCAGTGGTTGAGTGTCAAGCTGTGAACCAGGAGGTCATGGTTCAATTCCCGGTCAGGGCACATGCCTGGGTTGCAGACTCAATCCCCAATGTGGGGTATATAGGAGGCAGCTGATCGATGATCCTCTGTCATCATCATAGATGTCTCTTTCTCTCCCTCTCCATTCCTCTCTGAAATCAATAAAAATATTTTTTAAAACAAAACAAAAAATTGTGTATAGGAAGCTGAACCCCTCCTCTGAATTGTCAGAAGCAGGCTGCTTATCTCAAAGTTACAGGTTGTGACCATTCTCCCACTCACCCCCATCGATTAACTGGCTCCTTCTTTCCTTGTACTTGTTGCTACAGACAGGCCTGTCTAGGAAACCTCCTGCATGCAAATCCCTATATCAAAGTGAGTGCTCAGGGCCCTGATCTAAGATACTCTGTATTGTGAAAGGGAGGAGGTAGGCAGAATGTAAGAGGTGGATATAAAGTGAAGAAGAAGGTATACAATGAAGGAGTAGATACAATGGTGAAACAGAAATAAAAACGCACAAGTAAAAAATGATGACTTGGTTTACTGGTCTAGATAAGGTAAGGTATAGGGCAAAATGTGATGGAGATGCACACATTTGAGTGAATGAAGATAGAGAATTTGAAGACCACAGGCGTGAGCTGATCCTGAGTGGATCCTCTGCTCTCACAGTACACAAGATTCCCTATCCCCTTTACATGCACTCTACCTGCACCTGCATACCTCCTCAGCCTCAGCCACTGCTGTAGTATCACTGGAGTGACTTGTCCCTATCACAGTTTAAGGGTTACCTTTGGCCCAGCCCAAACTGTCTTGATAGTTTAATAGTCTTAATTCCAGTTTAGCAGAAATATAAACATTACAGCCAAGTTTCATCAAGTCTAATGAAATCTTGTGTGGGATCTAAAGGAACCCAGAACATAATGGAATTCTTTATCTTAAGGGCCAAGACAGGAAAAAATTAAGAAAATGCTGGAAAGTATATGGATAATTGTTAACTGTTGCATAAATTGAGTTCATGGCTACAAGGTGGAAATGAATGTAAAAGGAAACATGGACTAGATTGTGTTAAACTCGTTCCCATAGGGAGCAGGCTCAGCTGAAACTCCTTATGGGTGGCTCTAGGGCTCCAAAGGGTAACAGGAGTTATTGAATTCCTACAAATTAAGATGGAGGGGCCAGCATTAAAGCAGACCAGAAACACTAGAAATATAATAATAAGCCAAGGGTCGTAAACAGACAAATCTAGTTTCTCGGGTAGAACCCTGTGGCTTGAGAAACAATTCAGGAAGATGAGGATTCCAGACCCTCAAAGGCTAACGTTGTGCCATTCCATTGCACCCTTTCCTCAATTACACTGTGAATTAAAACCATCCTTTTCTCATGAATTGGCAGTTTTACCCACAGGAAAGAAATATCAAAAGGAAACTGTATCTTGTTACAGGCTCTTAACCAAACTTATTTCTGTGTGTGTTTCATCTAATTATTGAAGATTATGGTTAGAGAAAGGACGAGCTCTAAAAACACCATAACACACAAACAAATTTATTTCCTAATTGATTTCTGCAGAAAATTAGTTTAATCTGTAAATAAAATCAAGAATTTCCTGCCCAGCTTGTGTGGCTCAGTGGTTGAGCATTGACCTATGAACCAGGAGTCCATGGTTCAATTTTCGGACAGGCAAATTCCCTGGGTTATGTGCAGGCTCTATCCCCAGTAGGGGGCATGCAGGAGGCAGCCAATCAATGATTCTCTCTCCCTCTCCCTTCCTCTCTGAAATCAATTAAAATATTTTTTTAAAAGAATTTCCTAAATTCCCATATTAAGAACTGACCCAAAGGTCAAAAATGTAATCTAAAAGGAAATTTGAAAGTCAGGAAATCGTTAAGCCCCCAAGACTATTCAAGAAACAGACATGATTTTGCCTATTTCAAAGATTTCATTTAAATTGTATTTTTTAACATATTAGAATTAGAGTTATTCCTTTCTGTGGGGAGGTGGTAGTGCCATGGGCAACTTTCCTAAAATGCATAGTGGGATTTTAATGGTCTATATTTTCCTTCTTCTTCCCCTTTGTTTCTGTTAATCAACTTGTGCTTTTAATGAAGTCATTTACAAAATAATTAATAGTTTTGAAAAGTTTTTATTTCTGTTTGCTTCATAAAGTTTTCCAAACCTAATCCTTTTGTTTTAAGCCTTTTGTATCTGTCAGTATCTAATAGTTATTAACACTAAGACTTTGGAAATAAATGCCTTAACTGACAAATTGTTTAAATATACATACACACATACAAGTTAATTTTATATATTTCAATAGCCACCATATTTTATTTATTCATTTATTTCTTAAGAAATTGGAATAATATAAATTAGAATGCATGTGAAATACTAACAGTGGAAAAATATAAATTTGGTTCTGTGCTGGAGTTTTCAGTTTGTTTTAAATTTAATTGATTTTTATTCATAAACAATACTGTTAATTTTCCTTTGCAAATATGTATAACAGATACAAACTTCACTTATTTCTTTTTAACTATGCCAAATGTTCTTAGAATAATAAATGATTCATATGAGATACCCATTTCCAAGCATGCAAAAATAATTCGTAGAAATATGTACTATGTGGTAACCACCTATTCATGGCATTTCCTTTTTTTGCATTTAATTCATTTTTCCTTTCCCTTTCATTTATTTTTACATTTTATCACATACAGTTTTTGTGTGAGGAAACTATGTTTATATTATTAAGGAAATATAAATCAGCTCATCACATGCAATTTTCCTGAGTTTAAAATGAGGAACAGAAGATGGTAAAATTTAGCTGAATCTAAAATACTCTGAACTATCTTGCTAGCTTTTTGACTAATTACACTAAAAGTGGATTAAATGTTACAACTAGCATCATGAGTTTTAAATATTTTCACTAGTCACATTGGGAAACATACCAGAGTCTGAAATAAGTTCCTTAGACTATCTCACTTCTAAAATAGCATTTTAGAAAAAGGCAGAGAAAGACACAAGGATAAAGTACTATGAAATTAAAGTACATGACCTAGTGACCTTTTGTTTTCTGGCAAACCCTTCCTCCATAGCTGCTGAGCAAGGTGCAGTTTTTACTGGAGGAGTTCTATATTGTTTCTCCTACTAGACATTACAAAAAGCTTTTTCTTGTTCAATTCTATGACAAGCTCAAAGCCTTTTTTGGAAAAAATATGTCTTACTGATTCTGAGAATCATCCAGGGAACACAAATTATGATATAAAATGAAAGTGTAAGTTTTCCAAATATAAGTAAGTCTTTTACTCTGTGTCCAAAAGAGCAATGAAATTGCAAAGACAGTTATTGCAAAGACATCTACATTTAACAGGGGTAAAGAAGTAAGCTATAGGAATAAAACTGTAATAGTGGGACTTCAGACGTCACTCAGCAAGACATGGGAGGCCTTCCTTGGAAAGACAGTGATGTTGTGGAAAGAGCACAGTGTTAGGACAGCTTTAACTTGGATCCTACCTCTGTTGCCTAATAATCCCGAATAAGGACAAGTTTTCTACCCTTTCCTGAGCCTTGGTTTTCTTAATTGTAAAAAAGACATAATAATAATTGCCTCATTTGGTTATTTTGACTTTCAAGTGAAATAATAAAAAGGTGGAGCATGAAATAGGTGCTCAATGCTAATCTCTACTGAGTCTGCTTAGAGAGGTCATCTTAATATCCTTGAAGTATGAGGTGCTCCATCAAAGCCTTTCTCTGGCTGACACGTCAAGTATATGAAACGCACAGTAGCCTGAAAATTCCTGGCACATTATATTTTAAGGGAACTGAAAGAGAATAAAAGGAATATCATACATGTATTGAGCATCTGCCAACTGTCAGGCCCTTTTCCCACAAATATATCACATAATTAGTTTAATCTTGAGAAGTACCCTATGAGAAAGGTACTATTTATTATTTTTTAATATATTTTATTTATTGTTTTACAGAGAGGAAGGGAGAGAGATAGATAGTTAGAAACATCGATGAGAGAGAAACATCAATTAGCTACCTCCTGCACACCACCTACTGGAGATGTGTTTGCAACCAAGGTACATGCCCTTGACCAGAATTGAACCTGGGACCCTTCAGTCTGCAGGCCAACTCTATCCACTGAGCCAAGCCGGTTAGGGCAAAAAAGATACTATTTAGCCCTAATTTTCTTAGCATAGGAAAGCTAAGCAATGTGCTTGACCTGACATGATTAATAAGGAGGTGGAAACTGCATTTTAAGCCAGGTAGTCTAGCCATTTTCTCAAGGAGCACTACTTATTTTCATAAGAAATGGAATTTAGAGTTCATAATTAAAACAATTTATTTTTTTAAGTTCTTTTATCCTTTGGATGTATCACTAGGGTTCCCTTTTTTTCCACACCTTGCCAGCATTTGTTGTTTGTTGATTTATTGATGTTAAACATTCTGATAGGTTTGAGGCAATGCCTCCTTGTGGTTTTAATTTGCATCACTCTGATGATTAGTGACATTGAACATTTTTTCTTATGTCTATTGGCCATCTGTATGTCCTCTTTGGAGAAGTGTCTGTTCAAGTTTTTTGCCTATTTTTTTAATTTGATTGTCTTCCTGGTGTTGAGTTGTATAAGTTCTTTATATATTTCAGAAATTAACCCCTTATCAGTTGTATCATTGTCAAATATGTTCTCCCATACAATGGGTTGATGGTTTCCTTTTCATTTTGTTGATGGTTTCTTTTTTAAAAAAATATATTTTTTTATTGATGTTAGTGAGGAAGGGAGAGGGAGAGAGAGATAGAAACATCAGTGATGAGAGAGAATCAGTGATTGGCTGCCTTCTGCATGTCCCACACTGGGGATTGAGCCTGCAACACAGGCATGTGCTCTTGACTGGAATCGAAATGTGACCTCCTGGTTCATAGGTTGACGCTCAGCCATTGAGCCACTGATGGTTTCTTTTGTTGTGCAGGAATTTTTTAGGTTGATGTGGTCCTACTTGTTTTTTGTTTGAGTGTTTGTTTCCCTTGCCCTAGGTCAGTGGTGGGCAAATTCATTAGTCAACAGAGCCAAATATCAACAGTACGATTGAAATTTCTTTTGAGAGCCAAATTTTTTAAACTTAAACTTCTTCTAACGCCACTTCTTCAAAATAGACTCGCCCAGGCCGTGGTATTTTGTGGAAGAGCCACACTCAAGGGGCCAAAGAGCCTTATGTGGCTCATGAGCCGCAGTTTGCCAACCACAGCCTTAGGTGATACATTAGCAAAAATATCGCTACAAGCAATGTCTGAGATTTTACTGCCTATGTTTTCTTCTAGGATTTTTATGGTTTTGTGATTTATACTTAAGTCTTTTATCTATTTTGAGTTTATTCTTGTGTGTGGTTAAGTTGGTGATCTTGTTTCATTTTCTTTCACATACCTGTCTAATTTTCCCAATATCATTTATTGAAGAGACTGTCTTTACCTCACTGTATGTTCTTATCTCCTCTGTCAAATATTAATTGACCAGAATGGCATGGGTCAATTTCTGGGGTCTCTGTTCTGTTCCATTGATCTGGTGTCTGTTCTTGTGCAGCTAATGAAGAGACTATCATTGCCAGCTTCCCATTTGAGAAAGCCTCAAGTGATTGACCTGGAGGTAGCAGGATGATCTGATGATTAGTGACATTGCTTCTTAAACTCACAATTTATAAGTCTGCTTGTACATAATTTTTATATTACTAGAAGATCACTAAAATTTTTTCTAAAATTTACATTGAATACTTTATTTGTCCAGAATTAAGGTAACTTCTTATTTATGATGTAAAATCACAAAGAATACTAACACATTTTTATATTTAGATTCAGCTTTTTTTCTAAATGAAAATATGCCCTGTGCCTGTTTATTTTGTTGAATTGAATGTACTTCTTTTGCTCTCCCCTGTAGCCCTGGGTCACCCCAACTGCCCTTCCCTGCAGGACTGATCCCTCCCAACTCCCCTCCCCTGCTGGCCATCTTGTGGTGGCCATCTTGTGTCCACATGGTGGCAGCCATCTTTGACCACACAGGGGCAGCCATCTTGTGTGTTGGAGTGATGGTCAATTAGCATATTACTCTTTTATTAGATAGGATAGAGGCCTGGTGTGTGGGTGGGGGCCAGCTGGTTTGCCCTGAAGGGTGGATCAGGGTGGGGTTCCCTTGGGACATGGGGCAGCCTGGGCGAGGGGCCTGTGGTGGTTTGCAGGCCAGCCTCGCCCCCCGGCAACCCAAGTGGAGGCCCTGGGATCTGGGATTTATTTATCTTCTATAATTGAAGCTTTGTAGCCTTGAGCAGAGGCCTGGGCCAGCCAGGTGTGCAGGAAGCTTGGCTTCCTCCATTGCCGGGGAAACCCAAGCCTCCTGCTCACTCAATGGCTGCAGCCATCTTGGTTGAGTTAATTTGCATACTTGCTCTTGATTGGCTGGTGGGCGTGGCTTGTGGGTGTGGTGGAGGTATAGTCAATTTGCATTTTACTCTTTTATTAGATAGGATGCTTTCCTAACCTTCATGCTGATCTTAGGAAATAATGTCAATCAAACTGCCTATAAGTGTAGTAATTTCATTCCACTGCCTCAAATATGTAGCTCTATATAAAAATGCATTTTTGACATGTTCAGCTCATCCCTCTCCTCTCTTCTCCTTTCTTCTCCTCCTCTATCTCTACTATGGCTATTAAACCAGGTTAGTATTACATAAACCCAATTCCAACACCTTAACAATACTAGTAGGTAATGTAATCAACAGTGGGCAAAATTTCCAGTGGGACAATCAGACTCTTTGGGGAACTCTAATATTTAGAGTTAAAATCACTAGTCTCTGCTGTCACTTTCAATGAGATGCAGTAAATCCAGGTACTGAGAACATTATTTTGACGTACTTATGTTTGATTTATGTGCAAAAATAGCAGAGAGAATCAGTTTCTTTTTAAAAAAGAAATCAGAAGATCAGAGAGTAACAGAAAAAAAAAATCCAGTGCTTTCAGATGAAATGGAAGGAGTCACTTCTATGTGTGACTAATCACAATTTTCCAAACACAAGTTAAAGTTCAAGAATGTGATTTTTGTCATCTTTCCTTAATCAAATGCAATTTCTATCTCAGTTTCCCTTTTTACTGATATTAGAAAATACTGTCTAGTCACTACCTAGTAAACTCACCAGTAATTATCTGATTTATTTAAGCTCAAAATTTATCAGTTCTGGATTTAAATTCAGTGAGTTGAAGAGTCACAATTAAGAGTTTTCTCCTACCTACTCCTGAGGTTTGGGGGAACATGTAGTAGTAGTTCACAGCATTTGTGACAAGGGCATCTGATCCTTGATCATCTCTTCACATCAGCTTCCACTGAGATACAATGCTTCCTGTTTGGTCATTATCAACCTGTGCTCAGTAATGCTGCTGCTGAGGTCCCTGGGTTCACTATGATGCCTGATGTCCAAGTTCACAGAGCTCTTCTGCTATACCTGAATTTTAAAGGCACTTGCAACTCTTTGGCTTTCTTCTTTCATGCCTCCCTGGCATCCTGAGGCTTCCTTTTGGGCCTAATAGCAGCAACCTTCTGCTCTTGTGGCCCACCATTATACACCATTCTGGATGTGGGGTTTCTTTGCAAGGTCATCACCTTCTGCACCACCTGGAAACAAGGCAAAGGCACTCTTGCACTAGGATCCTCTCAGTTTTACCTTTTCTATTTCATTCCCTCCCCATGAGCAAGGCTCAAGTTTCTTTAGAAATTTAATTGGTTCTATTTCACAATAGTTGTTAACATTCCTGTCCTCCTTTCCAAATTTGGAAAAATATCTTTTGGTCCAGCCCAGAAAGGACACTTATTTCCTTTCTGTGTGTAGGGAAAACTAACTAACCACATCTTTCCAAGGAAGTCACTTATGTAGGTCACTCAGACAAAGAATAGTATGACTGTTTCCCCGGATTCCCTGTCTGTCTCCCTAAAGGAAAGCACGAACATGCTTGGTGTACACATTAGTCATGGAATCAATCAAATTCAATCTGTGAATGTAAGTGATAGGGACTGTGTTTACTCAGATGCTCCACATACACTCGAATGGCTAAACTGGGGAAATTCTGCAACAATTTTTAAGTTGGCTCTTGTATTTTAACATAATGTATAAAGCCCTAGCCCATTTGCTCAGTAGATAGAGCATCGGCCTGCAGACCAAAGGGTCCCAGGTTTGATTCTGATCAAGGGCACATATCTTGGTTGCAGGTTTTTCCCTAGCCTAGGCCCTGATAGCAACCAATAGATGTGTTTTTCTCACATCGTTGTTTCTCTCTGTCTTTCCCTCTCTCTTCCACTCTCCCTAAAAATCAATGAAAAATATCTTTGGGTGAGGGTTAACCAGAAACTAAAAACTAAAAAAATAATAATGTATAAAAATTAAGAAGTGCAATGGATGGTTATTATTAAACCGTCAGGCACGTGGCAGGCTTTTTCACATGAAATATTTAAGTTTCACAATCATTCTGACGGAGATGTTAGTAGCTTCATTTTTGGGGGAAAGAAAACAAGATAGAGTTAATCAAGTTACAATAAAACCCTATTATAGATTAAACTGCACCCCCCCCCAAAAAAAAAAGATAGGGTCTTTTCAGATGCAGTCAAGTTTACCTGAGTCTCTGCTGGATTACAATGGGCCCTAAATCCAAAGACTGGTGTCCTTATTAAGGAGAAAAAGATTTAGAGACACTCAATTACACGCAAAGGGAAGATAGTCAGGTGAGGACAAAGGAGGCTGAGGTTGGAGTGATACAGCTACAACAAGAAATGCCAAGGATTGTGGGAAACCATCAGAAGCTAGAAAGAGACCAGGAAGGATTCCTCCCTTGGGGTCTTCAAAGGGAGCCTGGTCTTATGACACCTTCTGTTATTTAACCTCAACAACTGTGAGGCAATACTTTGCTGGTTGTTTTAAGGTCCCCAGTTTGTGGTAATACGTTATGGTAAACCCTAGAAAATTAGTACAAAGCCCAATTCATTGAATGCCTACTAGGTTGCATACATTTTTTTTTTTTTTTGTCATCTCTTATATGCTACTTCAGTGGTTGGCAAACTCGTTAGTCAACAGAGCGGCAAACCACGGCACGAGCCGCAGTTTGCTGACCACTGTGCTACTTAATTGAATCCTCATTCCAACCATCACCTCCAATTTATAGAGAGGTTCAGAAAGGTTAAGTAACTCACCTATGTTACACTGTTTTCAAGACACAGGGCCTGAATTTTAAAATTTGACTTCGTTCTCTGGTTATGGCCAGTGTTAGCAAATTAAAAAATACAACTATTCATTGTTTATCTGAAATAAAGGAACACGATTATTCATCATTTCTATTAAATTCAATTTTAACTGGCTAGCCTGCATTTTATCTTGCATACCTAGTGGGGTGATGTTCAGGAATCATGTTTTAACCTGCATTTCAGGTGGTTTTTGTTACTGTGTCTTGAGTAGGGGTTCTGAACAGTTTCCATTTTAGCCAAATCTACTCTCCAATTGACACTTAAAAATGTTCAAATCAGCTGTGTGCATGTCACTAATTTCATTGTTAGTTACTATTTATGACTACTTTTTATGTCTTCTAATTGTAATTATGTATATTGTTCTGTATATATTAGATCCATTTTACTCTATCTTTTTGTTGATTACAGCACTAATCTCTGCACTTATTTTGCTTGTTTTCAAATTTTGGAGTTCATAATCATCGTCTTGATTTTAAAAATTAGAAGGAAAATTTCACAAAACACCCTGGAAGCTGTAGCAGTGGGTCTTTGGAGGTGAGTTTAACAGTTCTTTTTGACCTTGGATTTATGACATCATTGGAATCAAGCTGCTTAATGATAGATATGATGTGGTAAACCTTGACTCAGTTTTGTCCTCAGAGGATCCTCAATTCTGGAATGTGCTTCTTCTCTTGGACCAATGAAACATGAGTTTCCTGGCTCCAAGAATACCTTCAAGGGCCAATTGTTTACAAAAACATTTGCCTGAGGGATTAAAAGTAGGGGTCCAGATGATAGATGACATTTTAAATCCTTTTGCCATCTATGAATCCTCGGGGGATCAGGAATGAAAACAATTTTAAAAAAATACCAGTAATTAGGCATGTTGGCTTATGAAAAAGCAGTCTTCTATATTTTGAAGGTTTGACATGTCAATGATTCCCAGATTTCTAAAATCAAGGTGTGAGAAACTAATTGCCAAAAATATAGAGATGGATTTAATAAACGTAACTCAGTCCAGCTTCAATAACCCAGAAGCCGAAGAAAAGTTCCGTACTTGACTTCTCAGAACTTCTATGACTTTTGGGAGCCTTCCATTAAAGAAAAATGAAGCAGATTTGCTTTAAGTAATTCCAGCCTTCAGTGATAAATAAAAGGAATTTTTCATAAACATCAGAGATCTTTGAAAAAAAATTTTTCTTTCTAAAAGGCCCAAATGTTCTGTTGGATTTTAAAATTATTTTCATAGATTTGGAGGAGGTTTTGGCTTCTCGGGGCCAATACTCTGGGATTAAGGAAAGATACTGGGAGACCTTCCTTCTGGTAGAGTCTATGTTAAATATAAATGAGATATAAGATTGAGATGATATCCTCCTTTTAGTCAAACTAGTACTTGAAACCCACCAAGATTCTATAATATTGAATACAGAATAACTGGCTACTGAAATTCTCCTTAAACTTTTTACCTTCAAACTTTGTTAAAACTTTGGGTCACATCTCTCCCTCCACTCCTCCTCCCAACCTTAAATGGTTTAACTCCTACAGGAGAGAAATGATTACTTTCCTAAAACAATGCACAGGGCTATTTTTCTCCACAGTATACTAGAGATTTGAATTCTTCAACATATATTAGAACACAGAAGTTCTGAGCTGAAAGATGCTCAAGGGTATATGAAGTGTTAGCTCAAACTTTAGTAGTAAAATGACAAATTTCTGAGAGTGAATAATGTGATATCTTGGGCAAACTTCCTGATATCATTGGGCTTCTTCAATAAATGTTTCTACTGAATAATCTCTAAAATTAATTACAGCTCTAAATTTTTCATCTTTCCTTAACAGTATAAGAGTTGTATTGCAGCATTGGTATCTTTCTACTTGAAAAATTCAACTGGAATTGTTTTAAATTGTCTTGAAAAAATTAATATAACTATTGAATACAAAACTATAAAGAAATTAACAGAGGATCATCCTGATTCCATGATATATATGTATGTTGGCAAGTAACCAGGACAAAATAGTCTTCCCCAATACATTCCCAGAAGATGCACTGCAACTTCAGACAAAGCAGAAGAGAGAAATGGGCTCAATCTTTCCCTTTCTAACTGCAAATGTGATTGATTTTACTGATATGGGAATAATTTTATTTTACGGACTTTTCTAAAACTAAGTTTCTATTAGAATTTTTATTCTATTATGCACAAGATTTCTAGACCCCAGAAATCTTCTGCTTTAATTTGTTTGGATAAAATTTGTTTACCCATTCACAGGTTGATGGACACAGAAATTTGGAGTAATAGACTAAGAAACAGCCGAAACCAGTTTGGCTCAGTGGATAGAGCGTTGGCCTGCGGGCTGAAGGGTCCCTGGTTCGATTCTGGTCAAGGGCATGTACTTTGGTTGCAGGCACATCCCCAGTAGGGGGTGTGCAGGAGGCAGCTGATCGATGTTTCTCTCTCATCGATGTTTCTAGCTCTCTATCCCTCTTCCTTCCTCTCTGTAAAAAAATCAATAAAATATATTTAAAAAAAACAAAAGACTGTATAGGGAAAAGAGGGTCATTTCTTTAAAAAAAAGAAAAGAAAAAAGAAAAGAAACACCCACCACCAGCGCCTGTTAGTAGGATGAGCCTGGGAAAACCATGTAAGTTCTGGAAGACATAATTCCGTCATCTCCAAGTCAGGAATAATTTAGGGCAACCTGTTTTTATTATGTGTGTGTAGCTCTAAATTAATAAATATATTTGGAAACATTTATTAACCATAAAGTGACTTACCAATGTAATATGTATTTTATTGCAGGATCCATAGGATACAGGACATGTGATCAGAGACCAAGGAATGGAGATATTTTACCTATTTTTCTGAGTGGCAGAAGACTCTAGGAACCAATGGAATTGGTAAACTTGCATAATAATAGTACATCCTTTAGAAAGAGGAAAAGGCAGTTGGTCAAGTCAGTTCTGTAAGCAACATCAACTTTCACAAACCATGAAGTCCAGCTCTTCTTTGAAAGGATGAGAATGTTTTAAAATGTATTTTATTATTTTTCAGGTATAGCAAAGCCAACAGACGAGGAGATCATTGGCATTTTAAAGATCATTTGTTACAGTTCCCAAGAGGAGGGCGCACGGGCATATCACACAGGGCCACACAGGAAAGCACCAGAGCTGACCAGGATGCAGGGGAGCGATGAAAACCTGGGCAAGAGCCTTTACTGTGGTTTCTGTGGGCAGGAGCTGGCAATGCAGGTGGCATGTTTAGGATT
The DNA here is from genome assembly GCA_026230045.1 of Corynorhinus townsendii. Taxonomy (NCBI): domain Eukaryota; kingdom Metazoa; phylum Chordata; class Mammalia; order Chiroptera; family Vespertilionidae; genus Corynorhinus; species Corynorhinus townsendii. The sequence goes on along the minus strand of JAPDVU010000004.1, from coordinate 65,229,210 downwards.
GACTAGTTTGAATAATTTCAGTGGATTCAATGTATAGGGTTGTTCTTAGTGTTCTGGTACCTGTCCCTGGGTGATCCGGGCAAAGAAATATTGGCCCTGAGTGTGAAAGCCTGTTCATCAGAGGAGTTGGTAGGGACTGGGCTCTGGATTGGTTGGTTTGCATGTGAAATGTATGTTCTATAAGTCATCTTTTATTATTTCAAGGACTTAGCTAGCACCGGGAGGGGCAATCTCTCTAGAGTCAACAGGCTCCAGATAACAAAGCCTCAGAAATACAGAAAGTAAAATGGCACGATTAATAGCAGGAACAACATTTGATGAAAAGTCAAAGAAAAAAATTCTATCTCTAACTAACATGTTCGTGTTCATGGTTCCTCCTAAGAAAATTCAAACATGATTTATATCAAATAAGTAAATAACCATGCTCAAAGGAAATCTTTTAGAATTTTTCACTCACTTGGTAACTATAAAATAATTCCAGTGACTGTTTTCATCCTAAGAGTGATTTTCTGCCTCTGTTGTACGTGTCTGATACTGATCAGATTCTGGTGGTAATGAGCTATTGTTGCAAGGAATAGTGAAAAAGAAGATAGAAAATAATCAGAGAACATATTTGCTGAGGAGCTCCTCCAGACCGGGAATCTCTTGTTTTTCCATCATGGTGTTTCGTAGTGCCTTGAAGACTGCTTTCTATAAGTGTCCAGGGGATGTTTCCTGAATTGTCTTGAAATGACCTCTGAAGAACTTTAAAGAAGATTAGATAAACCCAGTTGGGAACATACTAACTGTTTGAAGTATCTGCAAGATGGTCACGGAGAGATGTGTTGTAAATAGCTAACTATACAAGATTTGTAGCTCACAGGAGCGGTGTCTTGAAAACAGAGACTAGAGATATCACACGATAAGAATGGAAAGTGAGCCTGGCCAGGGATGCTCAATGGATTGAGCATAGTCTCATGCAACAAGAGGTCACTGATTCAATTTCTGGTCAGGGCACATGTCCTTGTTGGGCTGTATCCCCAGTAGGGGATGGGTAAGAGATAGCCAATCAATGTTTCTCTCTCTCTCCCCCTCTCTCTTCCTCTCGCTGTAAAGTTGATAAAAACATATTTTTTTTTAAAGAAAAGAATGGAACATGAGGAGAGAAGAAGTTTGAGGAGTATCTCACATGCCAAGAACCAATGGTCTCAAATGCACCATGATGGGAATGGAGCTCCCTGGAGTGATGCAGTGTACAGCATGCTCCACCAGACACGGCACAGACAGGCAATCCATTAAAAGGTAGAGCAAAGGAGTAGCCAGAAAGGAGAAAGGGGAGAAATATTTTTATTGGAAAACCATATCATAATAGACTTCATTTTTCAAAAAACATGGGCGAAACTTATCTTACAGTGAAATATGTTTAAGTATCCTTATTTTCATCAGACGAATGTGATCTTCTCCCTGGGAAGAAAACTTTGTAAATACTTTAGTTTAAAAAGAAAGAAATTCTTATGAAAGGCTTGTCACTTTGACTTTTCTCCTAAAAAATAGTTTTGCCAAGACTCAATGACTAGTCTCCAACTTCTTGTTTTATCTTAAATGCATTGATTTTTGTCTCCAAATTTTTAGTCAGATTTCTTTGTTATATATTGTTTATTTAAATTTCATGTTCTCCAAGCTTCCCTGGCCCTATTATATTCTTTAAAAGCACCTACACAAAAACCAATTAATCATAACACCTTTTTTTGGCCCTTTAATGAAAAATGTGTCTCTTCCATTAGGCTGTGTACTCTTGTGTCAAGAGCTGTATATAGTTTATTAATTATTGTGTTCTTGCACAATAACAACATAGCAGAATATATGATACAAAGGAGATTCTCAATAGATCTTGAATAATTTAATCAAAGAAAAAAGAGTGGATGAATGAATGTATCTCAGATGAAGGACCACACATTTGATTATGGGTGAAGTCACCCATACAAGTTTTTCACGTGAACAAAGATGCAATCAGCATAAAGAATGATGATGTTGAAAGTTACATATTTTCCTAACTGAATCAGTTGCTGTATAAAAGCAATAAACAATACCTAAGAAAACCCCCTGAACAAATAGTTTGGTTGTCCAGAATGGGGAGGAGCTGTCCACCCAAATGTTTTAAAATGAGAATGATGACTGCCTTTTTCCACAAGGAGTGTGCCAACTCTAAGAAGACCTACGAGTTGTGTCATTGATTTTACGCAATCCTTCTCCTTGAAATTTTATTTTCATTATAAGTGTCCAATACTATATAAATCAAATGAGGGCAAAAACCTAAACATTCTGGTAATGATCTCAAAACCATATATTTAATTTTCAAACCCACTTTAATCTTGCAAAAATCTTAGCTTTTCTAATACATTGTTGTAGTGTTTGTCTTGTTTTGCAGTTTTACTGCATGTCAGTTTACTTGGCGCTATTTCAAGGCTTTCTTTGAATATGAGCAGACTTTCCCATGTTTGACATTAATTCAAGAAACTTTATCACAAGCTGTTATTTGCTATTGATTTTTACTACCAAATTGTTTCTCAAAAACAATGAACTTAAAATTTGGGCAAGCTATCTCAAGTCTCAGAAACTTGTTCTATCCCAGATCCATTCCACTTATTTTCACTTGGTTTATTGAGGTAAAATTTACATACAATAAAATTCACTCATTTTAAGTGTACAATTTGATAAGTGTGAGAAAGTATATATCCCTGTGGATATATTTCCTTATGCCACTTGGTAGTGAATTTCCTTCCTCCAGTCGCACCCGCTGGCAAACTCAGGTTTGTTTTCAGTCACTAAATGTTTGCCTTTCTAGTGACATTTTATAAATATCTACTAGAGGCCTGGAGCATGAAAATTCATGCACTGGAGGGGGGCATCCCTCAGCCTGGCCAGCCCTCTCTCCCAGTCTGGGAGCCCCCAGGGGCAGGAGGCAACCTGATGATCAGGGGAAGGCGATACCCCCATCACACCTCTGCTGCTGCCAATGCCGGCAGCACAAGCCTCAGCTGGCCCTGGTTACCTGAGCCTTGGGCGGCCCTGGGTGGCTGGGCAGCCACCATCCGAGGCTTGCCTGCACCTTGGGCTGGCCCTGAACAGCTGAGGGACTGAGGGGACTGCAGGACTCTGGAGGCAGGTGCGTGGAGCGGGTGGACGTGCCTGAGGGCGGACCCAGCCATGCCATGCGCCTGCCGCCCCAGCGGGGCTGAGGGGACTGGGCGCCGCCATCTTGTGGCTGTGGGGACCACCATCTTTGAGGGTGTGGCAGTCAATTAACATATTCCCTCCTTATTGGCTGTGGGTGCTGCCATCTTTGTGAGGGCAGGATGGTCAATTAGCATATTCCCTCTGTATTAGATAGGATGTGTGACTTTTACTTAGTGTAATGACTTTGAGATTCATCCATGTTATGTGTGTCAGCAGTTTGTTCCTTTTTATGGGTGAGTAGTATTTCACTGTAGAGTTATATAAAAAAATTATTTTTTTAATATTTAAATTTAATTTAAATTTCTTTTTATATAACCTATTAACATGTTGATGTATATTTGGGTACTGTCAAAAAGTTGGCTATTATGAATGATCATATACAATATGTATATATCTGTTTTAATTTCTCTTGGGTAAATACCTAAGAAAATCTAGTTAGGGATTGCTAGATGTTATGGTAAGTGTATATGTAACTTTACAAAGAATCCTCAAAATGTTTCCCAAATTGTCCATAGCATTTTTCATTCCCATCAGAAATGTATGAGAATTACACCAAGTTTGGAAATAAGCTATATTGGGTAGAGTTCTCACAAGGAGAAAAGTCCATCAATTAATATTAATTTTTTAAAGAATGACCTGCCATTTCTGGATCTCTTTTTATTGATTGTTCTTTGTTGAAGCCGTCTTGTGTTGCATGTCAAATGGATTTCAGAAGACTCCAATTATTTTTACATCAAGCAAGAAAACATTGTGGGTGAGCCAAGAAGAATTCAGAGTTAAACTTTACCTGGTAGTTTTAGCCACTTAATGAAATGCCACATCCACAAGTGTAAGACAGAGAGAGAAAGGGAGAAAGTAGTAATGAGGTTCAGCTGAAACCAGGGTTGCAATAAAAAAATGTATGCAGAAAGCAACTGGAAATGCCCAACAGAAAATATGCTAAGGAACAACTTCTTTTTTGTTTTCATTACTTTGAAAATAAATCTTAATATTTTCCAGAAATTTGCATGGCTATGATAAGCAGCTATGTTTATATCAATGTGATTATATTTATTAAATTAGAAACAGCAAGATGGTCATATATCCTCTGCTATTTTGGGAAACAATTAACAACTAAAGAGACAGGTACCTATAAAAATTCCAGACTACTGTTGGTCCCATTCATTTTTTATAGTTGAAATTAGATAAAGATTGCATGTTCTGTGAGATCATCTTGACTAAGTTATCTTTCTCAATTATTCTCCTCCTGATATTGATTTAGTTTCAATAACTCCTTAAAACCTTCTATAAAGGTACACTTTTATCTCCTTTATCTACAACTAAAATATGAATTTTCTACTTATCACATAAGTCAAAAGCCACTAAATATAATATATCAGAGCTCCTCTTTGGAACCTGACTTTCCTGAGGCCTCTGCCACTGAGCACTATGCTCCTAGAAATTCCATGTAAAAACTACTGTGTTAAAGTATAAGGTCTCTTAAGAGAATGATACTCACACTTCTGGAAAACTTGTTATGTGCCAGGTATTTTACATGTCTAATTCTTATTGAATCCTCTAGTCAACTTTGTAGATGGGATATTTACCCCATATTACAACCAGGGAAGCTGAAATACAGCAAAATGAAACCTTTTACTTGGGCATGCTGTTCATGAGTGGTATAATTGAGATTTCAGCCCGCATATGACCATTCCAAAGGTCCACTTTCTCTTAGTCTATCACCAGCACTTCCTAGAAACAATAAAGTAGCAGGGGGGAGACAACAGTGCTGTGATTAAACCCGCCTATCAGAATTTGTCTTTATATATTAAAAAAAAAAACAAAACTTGTTCTCTAGATAAAGACACTGTTATTGAGTTGGTAATTGAGAAGTGAGCAGTTTGCTCTATTACGGTCTAAAGATTGGTCACAGGATAAATGGTTTATGTTGAACCAAAACCTGGGTGTGCCCAGAAGTGTTCTGGACCTTGACCAAGCATGGGGTGGTGAAAAACAATGTCATCATCGCTAAACTGTGAGGGAAATGTTGAGCAGTGGGTTTTCAAGTCTGGTTGCCCATTAAAATAATCTTAGGGAATTTCTAAACAAAATAATGCTTTCCCCCAGCCAGGGATTCTGATAATTGGCAGGCGTGAGAAACTGAGCATTGGTGTTCTAAAAAGTGATATGCAGGGTAGTCAGGGCTGTTAAGAAGGAGCTCAGTTGGGGAAAGGTTAACTATAAAGGTGCAACATTACCTGGGCTGTGATGGAGGGGAAGTTGGAAGGCATGGATGTGGGGATAAAGAGTCTAGTGAAGTTTAAAAACATCTGTATTTTTTTGTTTTAAAAAAATAGAAACTTGTTAAAGATTTTTAGAAAACTCTTCTCAAAATAAGATTTATATATAAAATATTGACAAATTTCTGAACTCTTGCTAAAATTTCTACCTTAAATGCCTATGTGTCAAAATTTTAAAACAGAAGAAAGAAAATTAGGGACTCACATACAGACAAAAGCAATTAAATTATAAATTATAATTATGGCCTTAGCCAGTGTGGCTCAATTGGTTGGAGTGTCGTTCAGTATGCCAAAAGTTTGTGGGATTGATTCCAGATCAGGGCACATACCTAGGTTGCAGGTCGATCCCCAGTGGGCACATATGGGAAGGCAACCAATTGATGTTTCTCTCACATTGATGCTTCTCTCTCTCTCTGTCCCTTCCCCTCTCTCTAAAGTCAATAAGCATGTCCTCAGGTGAGAATTAAAAAGATTAATTCAAAAAATTATAATTATGAATTTTCAACCTTATTTTAATCAAGTTTTAAATTTTTTAATGTAGAATATTTTAAACATTAGGAAATGCTTTTAATAATTATTTTTACAGAAAAATTATTTAATGGTTTTAAAATTAGGTCATTAGCTGCTCTGAATAGATATTATTTTACATCATAAAGAGAATGAATTATTCTGACCTTATTCATCCAACAATAATATTGGATAACAATAAAATATTTCTTTTCTTCAGAAAAGTCTAAACAGTCAAAGATTAATGAAGATAATGAACAACTAATGGATTACATGCAAGACTTAGAACATTATCCCATCCAAACAAAAACTACCTGAATGGTTTTTCTTAATCAAAAGCTACTTGGAAATGTTAGAAGAATTTGTAGAAATGTCTTCTGTTTAACTTTCTGAACTTGCTAGTGATTGGAATATGAAAAAATGACATGGAATGCAAATAAGTGACGCAAACATTTGACCAAATAAAATCTAAAGCCCTACATTGATAAAATATCTAAGTTTGTGAGAAAAATTACATCAAGTGAAAATATACCAGGTAGAATACACCTTCTGGCCAGGATTTCTGAGCCTATTAATGTGCATAATGACATAAGGTAATGTTTCCTACATTTCAAATGTGTTTTTCTATGTATACCAAAGATAAAAATGAGGTTCCAATAATTTGTCTTTCTTTGACCAATTCTTAGCCTTACTCTCCCCTCACTTTGCAATGTATTCAATCCCATCTGTGAAGAAGGGACTTTCTTCAATGCCACCACCTCTAATAGGTAAACTCCGAAATAGAGCAATTCCTCTGCCACTTGTTATGTTTTTCTGAGTCCCTTCTTAATAACTTCCCAGCACTTACACCACTAATGGTGAAGATTAATTTTCATCCCAGATAAGTAGATATTTGCTCTACAGAAAATCTTCCAATAAGTTCAAGTATCCTATAAACTCACTGATATATTTGATTCATAAACTGTAATCCATTATTTCATGTCTTTGTCATTGGGGAAGGCCAGGGGTGGGGTGGGGGTTGTGTGGAGGGAGGCAAAAAGATGGAAAATGGAGAATATTTGTAATACTGACAATAAAATTTTTTTTAAATAATAATATAATCAAATTACATGTTACAAACATTTTACAGACTATAAGGGCCAACCAAATAGACTTAATAAAAGACTTAATGTCTGTTTTCCTGCAATATGATTCCTTTTATATTTAATGTAATTTTTATAATACCTTAAACCTGAGCTAATTTAAATGACTTGGAAAATTATAGTCACAAAAAGGACATGTTCAAATTTTGGTTTTCCCATTTACTAGCTCTGTGTCCTTGGAAAGTCAAAATCTCTCAGAGCCTCACTTTCCTCATCAGTAAGAGGAGCATAATATTGCAACTGGTTTCCCCACTGCAAGGCATTTCTGCAAGAATAAAACAAAATCATTTCTGCAGTGATGATTAATACTTCACAGAGTGGTATATAAATATTATTATTAGCATGCTGGGTGTGCCATTTTTATTTTGCACTGACTTGTGGATACACTTAAGATTCTGTAAGTTTCCAATCTATATATATAAAAGCCTAAGCAACCATAAAGATCAAATGACCAGAATGACCAGTCTCTATGACGTGCACTGACCACCAGGGGGCAGACACTCAACACAGTGCACTCCCACAGCCAACCTCCCCTGGCCAGGGCTTGGAGATTCCCTCCCCACCCCCTCCCCCGGCCCTGGGCTAGGATGGGGAACCGGGGGTGGGTGGTGGCAGATGTGACCATTGCCTCCTCTCCTGACCCCACCAGGGCCTTCGGGCCCTGATCAGCCCAGCCCTGATCACCGGCCAGGCCTATGGACCCCACCCATGCACAAATTTCATGCACTGGGCCTCTAGTTGTATATATAGTTGTGCTTCTTGTAAATTCCAAGAAGCAAGGGAAGCAGAGCTCCTAACATGAGAATTCATGTATTCAACAAATATAATTTAATAAACACCACATTTTAAACTACTTTTCAACAATTCACATTTAGAATTCCCTAAAAATTAAGACTGAATTTTAATGTAAAAGGGCAGACAGTTATATTCATCATGTTGGGCTAGATAAATTCATGCAATGTTTATTTTGTGAAGTCTTGAAGACTTCACATATAAGGCTCAACATATAAGGTTGATAAATTCTTCCCCATTTTGTAGGTGATCAAACTGAAAAATAGAGAAGCTAAGCACCTACCGTGTGATGGAACACTGTGAGAGGTAGTGGGTGGGGAGCACCCATCCCCCAGGCTGCCTCAGAGCAGGCAGTGCCTTCCAAGTTTGGACTTGACCCTCACCTGGTACTTAACAATGTGTCCTTTCCTGACATACACTGTGAACACTTGTGTTTTGTTTGTAGTTCCATATTAGTTCACATATTTCTGGAACATATTTGTCTATTGTTATGAATTAAACTTGAAGAAACACTCTGTGGAAGGTGAAAGAGCAATATAACCCAAATATCATCAGAGAAATCATAAATACTTCAATGATATTTGGTTAATCACACAAAAATAGCCTTGATTTTATTTATACCAAATTAATAATGTCTGGAAAAGAATATCTGTGCCTTATTTTGCAATTTTGTTTGTCTTTAGCATACCAATACCTAACAAGGTTGTATAGAAGCATGTGTATCTGATAAGGACAATAGTAATTCCTAGAACAAAACAGATCATTCTCATTGTGCCTATCTATAATAATAAAAGTGTAATATGCTAATTAGACTGGACATCCTTCAGGATGACCTTCCAGATGAAGCCAGGGCTGCAAGGGAAGCCTGGGTCCCAGGTGCCTGCCAGCAGCCAGAGGGAAGCCCAGGTCCCAAGTGCCAGAGGGAAGCCCGGATCCTGGGTGCCAGAGGGAAGCTGATGCTGGCAGCTGGGGGAAGGAAGGCCTACTCTTGCACGAATTTCGTGCATCGGGCCTCTAGTATTATTATAATCATCAAGACATTGGCTGAAAGCTGATTTGTGTATTTATGAATTTATTTTGTTTTAGGCAGAATAATTCCAACCACAATGTGTCACTTTGAATAGCAGACACTTCTGTTTACAGGGTCAGAAGAATTTAAATGGGATGGGAATCCCTGGAAATTTTCCCTCCTTTAATTTCAAAAGCCTGTCAGAATGTTCTCTGTTCTAGTCCATCAAGTCATAGACATTTCAGTAAAACAATAGAAGGAGGGGGAAAAAAAAGGAAAAAATTGAGTTAGCAAAAGGTATTCAATGAGTCTTTTCTTTAAAAACTATTAATTTTTTGGTGCAGCTACACTCAGACACATTTTTATTTTAAGACATAATTTTTTTTCATAATGAATATGGTCACATTTATACTGACAAAACAAAGCTCAAGATTTAAAGCTATCCCAGAACGAACACTAACCCTGCCAAAAATTGCATATTCAAGATGCACTATGTTACTCACTGAAGTACCCCAAAGTTTGACTTTGCTGATTTTCACATGAACTCTGTCCTGCAGGATTCACTAGCTAATGCCAGCAGCGAGTTAATACCACATGTTTATGCTTGGTTGAGAGTCCTGATTTGAAGTCTCCTTGGCAAAATATAGTTGTTTATTCCAGGAGTTTTTCTCCTTGCTCCTCTAAAAAAAATTGTTTTAAAATTTATCTTTATTGTTGAAAGTATTACAGATGCCTCCCTTCCCCCCATTGACTGCCCCTCCTCCGCACTCCTGTCCCCTCCCCAGGCCTTCACCCACAATTGTCTGTGTTGATGGTTATTCATATATGCATATACATTCTTTGGTTGATCTCTTCCTGACTAAGAGGACTCTAGGAGCCTAAGACAGGTTTTCAGGAAGCCCCGAGGCTGGCAGGATCCTCAGAAATCAGTGCAGGACACTAGGGCTGGGTGGCCCTAGGGCCAGCAGAGGTTTCTGTGAGGGCATGGTGGGGCAGCACCTGGCGCTGGAGTGCGGGTCCCTGATCTTCCAGTGCTGGCCTGTAGGAGTCGACCCCCTTACAGTCCAAAAACTCACTCTTTTGAGTGACAGAGGAAGCTGGTAACTCCGTCTGGGGCCACAGGCATATATATATATTCAGAAGGTCCTGGGCCAACTGGGATGCAGGATCACCCTGCTAGCCTGAGCCTCCAGGGTCTGGGAGGAGGGCAGCAGGAAGGGGCGCTTTAGAATCACCCTGGGAGGTTTAAGTTAAGTTACTTTCAAATAGGGGTTCTGTCACCGGCATTCAGGAATCCAATCTGATAGATGTTGATATAAACAGGTGGTTTCATGGTTGATAACAGAGTGATCAAAAGTCTTCAGAAATGTTGCCTAAGACTCTGAGTCCACTTTCAAGATGTAGAGGCTGGTTTTCTTTCAACCTTAGAAGCTTAAATGGATAATGTGTCCTTGTGATCTCAATAATTTGGAAGTGCTTGTTAATACCGGGAGAGGAGATGAGGATTATTTGGTTTCTTCATTCCAGTGGTTCTCACGTGAGCTGCATCAGAATAACCTGCAGTGCTTGTTAAAATACAGATTGCTAGGCCACACCTCGGAGTATTTGTATTTCTAACAAGTTCTGAAGTGATATTGATGCTGCTGACCTGGAGACCACATGGATGTTTAATATATTAAAAGAAAAGACAATTTAACATTGAGTTTTTAAAAGTATGAGTATACAGTGCTATGAAACTCTTGATGAATTTTATTTTCCATCACAGATTATATACCATACCAGTGAGCAAGAAAAAGTGAGCAATTGGCCTTGCTGAGAAGGAGGGATCTATGATCTCTCTCTCACTGAGAGTTAGAACCCAGGTATTTTGGGCTGAGCGTGGAGTCTTAAAGCCTGAAAATATGGTACCTTGGATTTTTGCTTAAAAACACACATATATCCAATAAGAAAGCTGTGGTACATTTACACAATGTTACACTACGTGGTTACAAAAAGAAGGAAATCTTACGTTTGCAACAGCATTGGTGGACCTGGAGATTATTATGCTAAGTGAAATGAGCCAGACAGAGAAAGATAAATACCATATGATCTCACTTATATGTGGAATCTAATGAGCAAAATAAACTGATGAACAAAATAGAAACAGAGGCATGGACACGTGGAACATACTGACAGCTGTCAGAGGGGAGAGAGGGAAGGGGCACTGGATGAGAAAAGGTGAAGGGAGCAGCCAAAGAACATGTGCATAACCCACAAACACAGACAGTAGTGTGGGTAAGGGCTAGAGGGAAGGCGGTGTGGGGGCTGGGTGGAGGTAGGCAAAGTGGAGGCAAATGGGGACATTTGTAATAGTGTCAACAATAAAAAAAGGAAAAACAAGAAAATACACATATATCTGCATATAGGCTCCCTTCTGGTGCATCACATAACACACTATATGTGAGTCCATATACCTCAGATATAATGCCAGATTTGATTATAGAGTCAGAATTAGTCTCTCATCTTTGTTCTGCTTCTTGTATTATTATTGCTTGAATACTAGATTTGTAACCATGACTTTCCCACATCAAAACACATTTTTACCATGCATGTGAGTAACCACAGAATCATATTATTTTTCACATGTGATTTCTTCAAGCAGCTTTGAATTTATAAATTTAAATTAATTTTAACCAAAATTTTTGAGAATGTACTATATTGACACTGGAGGGTGCCATGTAGGCAATAATAAATTCTTCACCTGGTCCTTTTATCATGGTTCAGGAATAAGATATTTACACAAATAATGACATTACAAAGCAAACATGTATTTGTTTCAATCAAATGATTATGTTTTTGTTTTCCCTTTCTTCTGTGACAACCTACTTTAACTTTTCCCAAGTGCTTTTCCTTTATATGTTTATAATGTACACTGTGGCCTTTAACATTTATGTATGCTTGAGGAAATCTAAGCTATTTTTCCAAAGGAAGATGTTTGTTTATATTTTCCAATAGTTTGACATTTGAAGTGTTGAATTTCCTCTACTGAAAAAAAAATTAAGGTGAAATTGCTTACAAGACATTGCCATTACTTTTCAGTTTCATTAAAAGACTCCTTTGCCTTTAGTCATTGAAAGTAGAAGGTGAGATATTTATAGAGGGTGATTACTAAGATGGTTTTGATTTATTTTTGCTATATGACCCTGCTCTATGATGGTTTTACTTCAGACCAGACACCGTGACCTTCTTCAATTTCAGAAACATTTTCTCCATGATTGCTTCATGTTAGAACTGTAGTTCTTTTAGCACATGTTTCCATCTGGAAATGAATCACCCAGCGATCCGCATGTGCCATCCCAGCTGAAGTCAATCTGGGGCCTGTCTCCAAAGGCTCTGCCAAACATAAGGATATTCCAAGCCAGGAGATGCTGGCTTTCCCATTTAATCAATGGGGACAATATTTAAATTTGGTATGATATTTTAAGGTCAACATTAAAAGCAAAAGGCCTTCATTTATCCTACGCTTAAAATGGTTGAAATGTAAATGTGGATTAAAATGAAAACCTGCTTCATATGGAAAGTAGATGATTTCTAATTTTCTCCCTTATCCTGATGAAAAAGAATTTCATTTATTGATTTTCATTTATTTCAAATTTATTTTTCTGATAGCAAAGAATTTCATTTACTGAATTTTATTTATTTTTCTTTTCTGATGTAAATTTTTCCTCCATTCTTAAAACAAATTTTAAAAATAATTTAAAAAATCAAAATAATATAAAGTCCATCATATTTTAACAAACATACTTATCAAAGGATATAATGAGTTTAAGAAAAAAAATGAGACTTTTAGACCACATAGACACACCAATTCTGCTATCAACAATTATTAGTGACCACAATTCTTGCTGCTCATGCAATTATGTTTTGGTTATAAAATTGGTACCTTGTTAACCAAGATCACTGAAGAGCTTACTAAGTAAAATAAGAATGATAACTATAATTTCACTTACAACTTCACTCACATAACCCTTGGAATAAAACATGCTGTGAAAAATATATTCTTTATTCTTCCCTTCCTTATCAGATGTAGAATGTGAGTTTTGTATCAAACATCATAATTCCTTAAAGCTATTGTACTGAGTTCAAAAGATAGAAAGCACAAGATTTATTGTCTACATTATGTCTTATATAGAGAGCATATGGTATATATCCTCATATTATATCAGTCTGTGTATCAGTCCTCATCTTAGTTTAGGTTCTCCAGAAATCAGAGTCTGAAAGGAGAGTTTGCAAGCAGGCAGGCCATTTGAGAAATGATCCTATTTGCTGCAGAGAAGGACCCAGGAGAATGAAAGTAGAAAGAGGGAAACAACACAAAAATATGTTACTAGTTGATCACCACTATGTGTGAATAGGTGCTCCATACTGCTGGGAACTTCAAAGTAGACGGATATGAAATACATCTCAGAATTATCTGTTCATAATGAAAAAAATAAGTGGTTATGTGTCAAGTACATACTCTCTGGTTGAAAATTGTCCCTTGGGTAATAACGACTAATACCTCAAGGTTGCACTTGTGTGATTACTCACTGAGCTCCTGTGGCATCCCAGCCTGTGTATCAGGAAGGTGTCAGGGCAGAAAACAAGAGAAACCACTGCTTGATTGAAGTGATATCATTTTGCACAAAGCAGGCTGAAATTTTGCACATGAGTTTCTATAGCTATGTCTCTGGATCAGATGAGATCTAGATCTGAAGCTGCAGATGGCCAATAGAGTTTTTTACTTTCCAAGCTTTTGATCTATACATAATTGCTACATCTATTCAGTTATAATTCCTTCAGAGCAGCAATGCCACAAATAGGTTCCCTGGAACATATAAATAATGATAACGTTTGAAACCCTCCTTTTTTATGTTCAACTTAATATGAGAAATAATTAAACAAAGTGAAGATTTTTTTACTCAACACTTTCTGAATATTTAATGTGTTGATGAGTTTATGATTCTCAGGTTTCTTCATGATCTGCTTCTTACAATGTTATTTTTATTTTTAATAGAAGAAGCTTTTCTTCATGGAGTACTTTGAAGACTTAATGCCACAAACTAAAAATTCTTAATAGATAATATGTACTTGTAGATAGCCAGAACAATGGGCCAGGTACAGGTCATCAGGGTGAAAAAGCCCCAGGTGTCTACTGATAGACAATCAATTGTAGGGTGGCACCTGGCCCCCAGGGTGACCTTTCTTCCCCAGCACATCTCCGGTCCTTGGGTTTGAACCCCCTGACCTTCCCTCCCTTGAGATAATATCTGTGCCTCAGTTGTTTTTCACCTCCAGTCTCAGATAAGCAACAAAACCAGCCACAGGCTGATTGTCAGGACCAGCTGTATTGAATAATAACTCCCAGGTGTCAGCCAATCAATCAGTGGAGACCACAATCCTGAAAGGACACACCTGGAAAACTGCTGAAGATTCTATTAAGAACGTTTCCTGGGACCGCCCCTGACGTCTCCACCCCTAAAACCCTTAAGACAAAGAACCCAGTGCGCTCTCTCTCCCGGGAACTCACCTGTGCCTTTCCCTGCCCCCTCTCTCCCCTCCCTGCCCCAGGCACATTACCATTAGCTTCCTCACTCCCAAGCTCCAAGGATGCTCCCTTTACCCCCATAATTCGTTTCCTAAGCCCATTTCTTCTGGCAATTACTTCTACCTCTGTGAATTACCAAATAAATTTTCTCTTACAGTTTGAGCCTTGGATCTGAATTCTTTCCCAGCCAGAACCCAAGTACCCAGCTTGCTGGACCCAGTTTTGGTCTGACCCCACCAGTCTAACGCCTGGTGCTGCTCCCAATGCCTACAGCATGTTAAGCTTGTGTTATGTGCAGGGCACTGCTCCAAGAGCTTTATGCATAGTGATACATTTCACGTTCACAACTTTGTGAGAGAAGGGAAATTATTTTTACATTTTACAGAAGTTGAAATTGAGGCACAAAGAAAACTGTAGAAATTTTGCCTTAGAACTTTTAAAGATGGCTCAAGACAAAGAAACTCTTTTGAGTAAGTGATGTATATGGCTTTGAAGGTGGATTAACATATTTATTTCCCAATTGACCCAAAATATGATTTATCTGGAAAAATCAATAATTTGGAGCTTATTGTTAAACGTATTTTATACATTGCAATTTTAAAATATATGTTCCGTACATTAATGCATGTCTTATTAAAATATTCCAGAGAGTCACTCTCTTTTTCTCTCTCTAGCAGTTTTTTAGCCTTACTAAAAGCATCTTATTTTTAATTCTAGGGATGACTCTCAATATTTATTTTGAAAAATTATGTATTATTTTCATAACTAACTCTTTGTTACTTTTAGAGTTTAAATATAGTTATGTTAGTAAATTAAGTTGAGCCCACTAAATTCTTAAGGTATGATACTTTCAAGAAAATAATATTTTAGAAATTTTAATTAACTGAATTTTCCACTCTAAGATTAAATAAATGTTTCATGAGGCTGGATTGAAAAATCTCAACCTAAATTGATGTTAGTTTAGAGTTTTTGCTTTGGTAAAATTCCATTATATGTTATTTCTCTCCAAGTTTTGTTGTCTGGCTTTGTTAGGTAGAAAGTTAGACATGAGCGGCTGGGGTGGGGCCTTCCCTGGGGTCCTGAACAGGGGTCAGACCAACATTGCCTTCAGACTGCCTCTCCATGGGCAGCCCAGCAATCAGAAGACCACCAGCAGGCAGTTTCAGAACCAGCTGGTTCTTGGCGCAAGTTCAGAGGAAAACTACGTGACCTCAATGCGACCTTACTGGACTAATTATAATAAAATTTGCATTGCTTTTTTGAACCCCCCCTTTGTGGGTTTTTCTGTATGCATTATGGGTAAGGGCATTACCAGAAGAAATATAGTTATATAAACCTTTTCTGTCAATCATTCCTGAATGCAAATGTAAGCCTCCACCCAAAAATCCCTCATTTAAACTATATAACCCAGGAGTTAGGGGCCATTGTCTCTCTCAACTGGACCACTTTCTCCCTTGGAGTGTATCTTCAATACATCACATTTTACTTTACTTTTATTTTCATTGACCTTGAAATCTTTTCTGTGTAGAAGCCCGAGGTCCCAGCAGGTAACTGTAATAGCTTCTGTTATTCTGTTCCCAAGATAACCTCATTCATCCTTATGTCTTTACCAATAATGACTTCAGATAATTATTCATAAAACATTAAATAGAGTAAATCTTTAAAAAATACGGGATGGGTTAATGAAATTCAAAACTTTTATGTCTTGTTATAATATATATCCAAATTTTATCTGTATAATCCATTCTCCATATATACACCAAACATTTATTTTGCTCCTCCTTCCAGATATTATGTTCCAGAATTATATGTCCAATTCCAGCTTCCCCATTTACAAAATGGAAATAATGATAGCTTAATCAGGAGGTATTATAAAGAAATAGAGGCCCAGTGCACAAATGTCATGTACTTGGGGGTGGGGGAGGTCCCTCAGCCAGGTCTGTGCCCTCTTGCAGTCTGGGAGCCCTTGGGGGATATCCAACTGATGGCTTAGGCCACTCCCTCCCTCCCTCCCTCCCCCGATCTGGGGAGCAGGTCTAAGCTGGCAGACATTCTTAGTGCTGTTGCAGAGGTGGGAGAAGCTCCCACCAGCACTGCTGCGCTCACCAGCCGTGAACTCAGCTTCTGGCTGAGCAGCACTCCCCCTGTAGGAGCATACTGACCACCAGGGGGTAGCTCCTGCATTGAGCCTCTGCCCCTTGGTGGTCAGTGCGCATCATAGCAGCCAGTCGTTCTGCCATTTGGTCAATTGGCATATTAGCCTTTTATTATATAGGATAGGGGAAATAATGAATATAAAGTATCAGAAACAGTGCAGAACACCGAGAAGACTAGAAGACCAGCATTAAGAGAAAAAAGAACTGAGCCAAATTGTGACAGAGTTATAAGCATTTTAAATTGATGAGAAGACTTTCTCAAGAGTCTAAGTGTTAGTAACAAGGCAGATGAGGAAGAAAGAAAAGAACTAGCAGGTTGTACTTCTAAATGTGAAATCTTGCTAAGTTATAGTGTATACTTCAGCCAAATGTAGGACTTTCATTCTTATTGAAATCAAAATCAGTCCACATGCTGACACTTGCTTTGAAGAGAAGTGAGAAGAGAGCTCAAATCCTCCTTTTTATTTCTGCATGGCAACATAGGGAATGGCATCCCAGATTGTAAAATTTGCTTGCTCTCTAATTAGGAAGAAGTAAGAAACGAGGAATACCTGGCTACAGATTGTTTGTGTAAGAAGATGCCATGAAATCAAACCATGACTATTGCTTGGGTAATTAGTCATCCTACCCCAGACAGCACTCAGAGGAGGTTCCTAGGAAGATGTTGGATGACAGTAAACTTTCTGACAACTCTGGGAACCATATGAAGTAGAAAAAACTCTATGCATACTGAGTGCTACCTTGGGACTATTGGGCGCATACTCTGTTTTGAATTTACAGCTTTTCCTCTGAGATTTTTGAGAATAAATCACCAGTGGGAGACTTCACTCCAGCCTTTAATGTGTTCACAACCCCTTGTAGAAAGGCCTCAGGGACCTTCTATACATTTCTGTTTCTTGAACCTATCAAGTCCACCTCCATAATTCTTCACTTACATAAAGCTTAATATAATCTGGAAGAAGGAAATGTGCCTCCTAAGATGCCATGTACAAGCAGGATGGAATCTGTATGAAAAACCATATAAAATTTTATTTTTAATCAGGAAAGAATTTTCCTGGCAGTGGATTTAATTCACTCATTCAGCCCCACCCTCCTTCATAAGCAATGCCTAATTATCAACTGGGTTTCTTTATTTATTTTGCCATTTAAAAATTTAACATCTACCAAAGATCTGCTTTCAATTTTTAGAGACCATGCCTTTTCTCTTTTAATGTTTTCAAGTGTTTAAATAAAACAACATGGAAAAGACTTTAAATAGAAATGCAGAGTGGTTTCATCACTCCAGCAAGACATCCATGCGGTCATAATACATGCATGCTTATCTTGAGACCCTCGAGTACTTTGGAAACAGCAACTCCACATAAATGTCTAGATTTAGGTATTCAAATCCTTTTCATCCCTGACAATTGTTTTTTGGTGCATTTACAGATTAGCTAACTTGTATATCACATATGCATGTATTTTTTGCCCTTTTCCTCTTTCTAACTATGAACACTCAAAGAAGCTGGGTGATTTTAAAATATGTCTATAGAAGTTTCAGCACTCTTCCTACCAGGCAGTAGTGTGCTTTTGTGATTGTTTAAATCAATAGAAATGGTGGAAGTGGTGCTATGCAACTGCAGAGGTCATGTCATAAAAGGAGATGCAGCTTATGCCTGGCTCTCAGGACATTCACTTACAAAACAGCCAGCTGCCATGTAAGCGGGCAAAGTGTCCTGAGGCAGCCATGCTGTGAGAAAGCCCAAGCTAGTATATTTGAAAGATTACATGAAGAGACAGTGAGATGCCTGGTGAGCTTCTGACTGATACAACACCCTGCTACAGTTTCACTCATCATCTCATCTATCTTGTAATTGTTTGATAGACCTCAATGCAAAACTCTCAGCCAAGCTCTGCCCAAATTCTTGACCCACAGATACTGTGAGAGATGGTTAACTGATTTTGTTTTAAACCATGAAATTTTAGGGTAATGTATTTCATAGCAGTAAATACTGAAATACTCAGGCGAATGTGTGCTTTTCATTACCTCTAGCTGTAAAGGACACGTTGGGACCTGGAGCTCTCCATTTGCCTTTATGCCAGTGGTCGGCAAACTGTAGCTCGCCAGCCACATCCGGTTCACGAGCTACGGTTTGTCGCTCTGTTGACTAATGAGTTTGCCGACCACTACTTTAGGCCATAGTGGCAGTGGCCACTGGCAGTAATGAATCTCTTTAGAAAGAAAATAATTAGAGAGATAGATGCAGAAGCTTGACAATATCTGCCCCCAAACTCCTCTGTGTTCAATATTTTTACTGGGTCTATTCATAGACCTTAACAAAAACTCTGGAGACAGGCTAAATTAAGCTCACTGCCTACCATAGCAATAATTTATGTTGATTTATAATTGGGCAGAACCATATCCAGTTAAACTGGTTCAATTCACTGGGGCTTTTGACGGGCTTGGGTTCAAATTCTTTCTCAACTATTTATTAGTTATTTCACCATGAACATGCTGTTTTCTAAAGGGATAATTTTATCCAAGTGTTCAGAGTGAAGTTGGAAGAACCAACATCAAGAGCCCAAACATGAGTTTTAGGGCAAAGTCATAAGCATGATGGGTTGGAGGTTAGAGGCTGGATTGGAGGATTTTATGAGGATAGGGAGGGAGGGAATCTAATGGGTAATTTAATTGTTAGATAGCAATTAACAGCATCATCATGCATTTAGTTTCTTCAATTATTACTCTAAGTTGTGTATCACTTTTTTTTTCATTTAAAATCTTTACTAAATATTTATATTGGTTATTTTAACTTTTGCAATTTTATAAGTTAGGGTAGATTGTGAATGTCTTCCATATCTGGGAAACCTAATAGGTTGGTTCTCAATACCATAAGCCTCATTCCAAAGAGCTGTTTGTGTGTTTAATTAGTGTTTATAAAAGTTTACTATCAGCATCACCTGCAGTACTTATTCATAATTGAGATTCCTGGATGCCACCACAAATGTACCAAATCTGAGTCTCTAGGAAGGAGGTCCTGATATCTGTGTTATCAGAAGTTCTTCTAGAAGCTGTGAGAAACACTGTTGGAAAATTATTATGGAGGTCAAATAGATGAGCAACTGTCCTATTAAAAGTATTTGTCATCTTAGTTTCACCTTATGCCCATATTGCTGCTTATTATTTCATATTTGTGTCTTCTTGTCAACCTCCCTTTTATTGACTTTCCCTGCATTCTTAAATCTCCAACTTCTTATCCTTCTTACATTCCATTCTAGCTACCAGAAATTTTTCTTCTTACTTTATGGAGAAGATAGAAGTCATTGAAATGAACTTTATTTGTATTCCAATTTTAATACATTCTCAGCCTGGCTGAGAACTGGATGTATGTTTCCTTTATGTGATTCTGATGCAACAAATCTGTGACTAAAGTCAATTATTTTAATTCTCAGTTTTCATTTTTCTCTACTGTAAAATGTGGGAATCTACCATTCATCTCACAACCAAAATCAGAATTATTTATCTTGTCATAACAGACTCAATGACTGGTTCCCATATTCTATTTCCAGCTATATTTCTCTTACATGGGTCTCACCGAATTTTTCTTCCAGTTCCGGACTTAAATTTTCTAGACTTTTCATACTTATTTGCTGATAATAGACCATGAAAACTACACTTTTGTTTCTCCTCTTATTGGAACATGGCCCCCCTCCAATGTTATTTCTTTGTTTAATGAAATCTTACTGAAACTCCACAAAGCATAAAATCTTATATATAGCTCTTCTAGAGCACTTTTACCATATTATATATCATCTACCTAAATATACCTGTCTCCATAGGGCAGGCATTAGGTTTCTTCACTCAAGTATCCACACTATTTAGAACAATGTGCACTTGCCCCAAGTAGATGGTCTTGTCCAGCTCTAAAATTTTATGAAGGTTGACCAGTTAGCAGATATCTAAATTTTACACATTATAAGCTTCTAGGATGAAGTCTTGTAAATCCCAAACTCTAAGTATCAATAACAATCAAACTTGTGATAAAGAACCTTCTGTGCCATATGGACCTATATTTGAGTCCCAGTTCTACTCTTTCCAAGCTATAAGACTGGGATGCTTAAACAGTCTGAGCCTCAATTCCCCCATCTTTAAAATGGATCTTACCCCATAAAAAAACACACACATCAAATAACTAGAGCAATGTCTAACCAATGATTGTCACATGTCAATGAAACTAAGATACCATCCATTAAATGATGCAAATTAAGCTGTAACACAATGGTTTTTTTAGTCAATCGGAATTTTTATTTTAAACATATTGTAATGGTTAATTTTATATGTCAACTTGACTGGGCCATGAGATATCCAGACATTTGGTGCATGTGCTTGGCTGAAGAGCCAATAAAGCAAAGCTACCATCTGTGAAACAATAAAGTTGGAGCAGGCCAAATTTATTTATATGGACTCAGTAGGCAGAGATTCTGCATTTAATGGTTGCAGCTCAGATAACCAGAAAGAGTTCTGACAATTTGGTTGCTCAGTTGAAATATCGACCAAAAGAAGGCCTACAGTGAGTAAATTGAAAATGACAGATCTTTCCCGACTTGATATAGAGGGAAAAAGTAAAAGGCTTAGGATTATTGGAATGTTAGTGTGAACTTGTCATTTATGACCTACTCAAGCACACTGGAAGGGTCTAGGAGACACATCTTCTACATGACTGTGAAAATTTAATTTGGGTGGGAGCCTGACATCTTTAAAGAACTGACTCTATGATTGCTCTTTTCTGTAGGTCAGACATATAGTATAGACTGTAGTCACTGAATTAGGAAACCTAAATGCAATAGGGGTAATTGAATTCTAGGGTGGCAGGTTTCAGGTGGAGGCACTCACCAGTCAAAGGGAGCATGGGTATGGTTACTGTAATGGGCAGCAGAGTCAAAGTAGCAATCAGAATAGTCTGACATTTAAAAACCTATGGAGCTCTCCAGTTAAATATGGTGTTCCTAGAAAGTGACACATATAGGAAGCCTATTAAATATTTATTTGATCAGTATAGGCAGAAAAGTTCTAAATAGTGAGCAATTGTCTAAACTGAATCATAAAAACAAAAAGTCATGGCCCCTCCATCAATTCCCAGACTTGAGTGGGTTTACAGAACCCCTTGAATGAAAAAGAGGTGGTGAGGTCTCTTTAAGGAAGGACCTCAGAACACTATTGAAAATGTATATTGTTGATTTCATTCCAGCTTTCCACCAAAGAACCAGGGTAACTGTGCTTTGGGGAAAAGAAAATAATCAGAGGTTTTAGAGACTACTGGATACTGATTCAGATCTTAAACTGATTCCAGGAGACCTAAATATCATAGTGGCCCATCAGTCAGAGTAGGGGCTTATAGAAGTCAGGTAATCAATGAAGTTTTAGCTCATGTCTGTCTCACAGTGGGCCCAGTGGGTTCCTGAATACATCCAGTGGATATTCCTCAAGTTCCAGAATGTATAATTGAATAGCAGCTAGCAGAATCTCCACATTGATTCTCTTACCTGTGACTACTATGATAGGAAAGGCCAAGTGGAAGCCACTAGAACTGTCTCTACCAGGGAAAATAGTAAACCAAAAACAATACCACTTTCCTGAAGAGATTGTAAAAATTAGTGCCACTGTCAAGGACCTGAAAGATGCAGGGATGGTGATTCCCACCACATCTCCATTCATCTTACTGTTCAACTTACTGACTGTAGACCTTTGGACTTCTAGGACTCCATAATCATGTAAGCCAATTCCTTACTTTTTATTATATATCACCCTTTACATTAATAAAAAGAAAAATATGAATACAATGATTTGATTAAAATAGTCATAACATTCTGAATTACTTTTAAGATCATATTTATTGATTCTGATATGTTTCCACAAAATAATTTTTAAAGGCACCATGATCATGGGGCATACAGCATTTCTTAAAAGACTTCACCGTTGTCTCCAGAGTGTTAGTTCCAGTTGATGGCACTCATTGTGTATATTTTCATGCTGGCCTTTTTTTAATATTTCCAAAAATGCCGGGTAAGACAAACAACTGTCATGTCTTTCAAATGACTGATTACAATTGTTTAAGATAATATTGATTGAAACACGTTCAGACACCAGAGATGTTAAATTATGAAAAAAATGTTAGAACAGTTGAAATTTTAACAGTGCTCAATAGATATTGTTACCATTATGTTGATGACAATGATCATCATCATCATAAAGATGATGAATATTAGCTGGGAGATGTGTCCTTGAGTTTATTAATGTATCTTGGAACACATGCTGGTAGTTGGTGCATTTATGAAGGGGTTAAAAGATGTATGCAATATAAACATGAAAACCAATGAGGTGTCTGTCATCTGATTAAAATTTTAGTTCCATACCTAATAGTGACCAACTTTTCAGAGAATTAATGGTGCCACTGAAGCTTGCTGTTCTGATGTCATACAAGTTGAGCATGTTCATTCTCAGCACTAACACTAAAAGCAGAACTTTATTATCACTACTTTTGGCAGAAATTTTTGGATAATATTCTTCATGGAAAAAATAACAATTTTTCAATTCTTCAATTGCTATATTTCAGGGTGACCTTCCTCTGGATATGTTCTTTACATTCTACATTTACCTATTCTTTTTATTTATAGTCTCTATTGAAAAATAAGGAAATTCTATTCCAAAAATAAAAACAAACTGAAATGGAGTGTCCAGACCATCAAGATGAAAGCCATTTAGACCTATCCACTTTTCAGCAATTGGATAGCATTCCTGTACAAATAAGCTGTGTTTATTTTGAAGCTTGTTCAGTTAATATCATTGTTCTTCTATTTCATACATATGATGTATGCATGCCAGTGAAGTTGAATCATACACTTTCCAGATGGTAAAACTTTCTGAAGAAAGTATTGTGGTGGTAGACCTGGCCAGCAGACTCCACCAATTCTTCCTTGTGCAGCTCCATTGGGAATAAATTAGATTAGGCATGGCCTCCAAGAATGCAGTCAAGGTCAAATTTCTCTTAATTCTGCAAAAACAACAGTTCTGAAGAGAAAGAGTACACTGCATAAATTCTGAGTTGCTTTTCATTGGAAGTTTTCAGATCATCCAGAGAATATGATGTGGCTAATAGCAATCCAGAAGCAAGTTCTAATCTGTATTTTATTTCAAAATCTCTAGCAGCTTCCTAAATTGTTTTATTGGAAGTATATCATCTTCATTTATCTCTAATCATTACTCTGGTTAGGGATCCCTCTCCTTTCTTTGTTTCCCTGTAAACAAGTAGTCATGTAGCAAGAATAAACACAGTTTTGATTTATTATTTGCTAGTTCAGAAATCAGGTTGTGAATGCTTATAAAGTAACTGGAATTTCTTGAATCATCACAAAAATTCAAAAATAAAAGATTTCATTTCCCCCTTAGATTGCCTACAGTCTTCACATCTGGCTTTTTAAAGTTATCTTGATCTATCAGAAAAGGAAAGCAGCACAGAGAGCCAAAGCCATAGTTCTGAGTAATTCGTGACAGGTAGGAAGCTCCAACTGATAAATAGATTACATTCCAAAGGGGAATCACAGGCATCTGCTTCATTCATTTATGAATCCATGTATTTTTTCACTCATTCACCAATTTGAGAGAGAGAACTTACTTTGATGGGCCCTGAGAATGCAAAGACAAACACACCACAGTTCTTGGTTCTAAGGGATTTACCCTCCAATAGGTGGAGAAATATATGAAAACAAGAAAGAGCCATGAAATATTTTTGATACCACAGACAAGAAACAGGATCTCTAGGAGTGTGGTGGAGAGAATAGCCAGTTCTTCCAACGGGAGTCATAAAACGCTGAAAAATGAACTGCTGTCTTAAAAAATGAGCCAAGGTTTCCCAATCACCTCATCTAGGAAATCCATCCCAAACTGGTTTGAGGGTATGGGTGGGAACAAGAGTAGGGAGTAGAGGATATGAGTAGATACCCAAATGCATTATCCTTTTCTACATGTTCCCAGACTGCAAACATTTGATCTGATTAACAGTTTTATGAGAGAATGCAGATTTATCCTAAAATGAGGATAAACAATGAAGTACTTTATTCACCATTCCAAGGCATTTTCTGCTGGGAACTCTAAAGAGTTTGTTGTTTGGAATTTATAATGCATACACAATAACAGTTAGATTCCCAGTCTCCTCAGCAAAGGACTACTAAAACAACTGAAATATAGTGAGAGCATCACCATTATGTTTAATTCTTGAGAGCAGGGAATGATTAATTTAGGAGTAAGGAAAAAATTTAATTTCACTATCCTTTCCAGCAACATTGCAATTGTTTTCTTTCTTTACAAATTCCCTGGGCATCACTGGTGTCCCAACTGCCTCTATTCCTCTTCCTCCATAAACCTTGAAAACAGGACCTCTACTTCTGCCACTTCTTTCCCTGCATCAGGATGTACCCCCTTTAAACGTCCCATAGGTGCCCACTCACCTTCCTTTCTATAGAGCCTTAAAACATTCCTCTCTGGTGCTCCATGGACTTCTGCTGAAGGGAACCCTCTGAAGTGCCACCTGAGCACTCCAGCTGAGCTCCAGAATTACTTTCTGTACAAACTCCCACCCTCTGAGTCCATCTGATTTCAGTTCCTGGCAAAAAACCACACACAACAATCTGATTAGCTAATTTCTCTAACACCCCATATGTTTCCCAGAAGTATTTGTATCTCTAACTCAAATGATTTGGAGGAGTTTTAAGCAATGGTATAAATTGAAGGAAATATATTTAGACTTTAGGAAGAAACACACTGATGAAATGGTGAGCTGCCTTAGAAACTGCCAAGTGTGAGTTTCCTAATATTGTTGCAGTTTTCAGAGCGTGCCTTTATCTAACATTTAGAACCTCAAATTCTCTAAAAGTTTGAAGTATTTTCCTCGGAATCACCAATGGCAGCAATAACGGGAACTGAACAGCAACTTAAAAAGCGGGTAGGGCAGGAAAAGGAGGGAAGAGGTTATGATGACCTTGTGTTCAATAAAGATAAAATCTTTCTCCAAAAGAAATAATATTTGTAATCACATTCACATAAAATTTCTGAAACATGACACCCTGAGAGTACTGTGGTCTGTTAAGAATATAGGAAAAAGTGGGTTAATTCATGTATTCATTTATGTGTTTAACACTTTTTTCTGCTTATTTTTAAGTGTTCATTTCCTTTTTTATTGAGTTACATAGTGGTATAACCTCTGAGATTCAAATAAAGATTTCCATAAAGTTTTATAAAGCCAAATTTCAGTGAGATCTCTTCTTTTAAAAAGTGATTTCTACTTCTTCCAAATATTGTTTATTTGTGTTGTACTATACCATCTTATGTAAACTTTAAAAATCTAATTCATGTTTCTAAATAAGAAATTCCTAAAAAGTAATAATAAAAGTATTTGTACTAAATAAATTATTCTAAAAGCTTTTTTAAAAATTAGCACATAGCAAATTTTAAAGTTATAAACTATATTCTCAAAGTCAGATGATTGAATATGAGACTTCTAAGAACGTTAACAAAGACTTTGTCATCTGTTCAGAGAGCTAAAATAGGTTTGCCAATGAAGATTATTTAGCATATATTTATTAAATATTTACTCATATATTATTTGTCTACAACTAAGTGCTCATATCATATGATTTCATTTCATTTTTAAGTCAGAAAGAAATATAGTTTCAAGTTTTTCACAGTGGACCTCCTAATTTTGCTATTCCCTTCTTTTTTATTTACCAGGAAGGAATAGATTAGCTAAGGTTAAAAATATGAGGTTCCAGCATATCTCTTTCTTCCTGTCTCTATGATTTCCAAACCATAAATGAAAGTGTTCTTTATCATGCAGGGCTTCACAGATTTCTAAATAATGTGAACAGAATGGACTTCAAAAGCTTGGGAATTTGATGTAATTAAATAAAGCAGGCATAAAGTGAACAATCTCTTTTCATGAATTCCTGTCCTTTGGAACTTCAGTAGAGCCCTATCTTTGCTAAATGGAGCTAACTTGCCAGGGGTTGTGCTGAGTCTAAGTGAGCCTCAGTGAATTTTTCCATCTCTTGACATCTACTTAGAGAGCAGTGTATACCTAATTCCTAGTCCCCAATCTGAACGTCTCATCCTAAATAACCCACAGGGAAACTAGAGTGTTAGGAAGGACATAATGTCCTATACCAAGAAAGCCATTCCTTCCTGCCTGCCAACTAGGTAAGTCAATTTCAAAACGTACACTTAGGTTTTTCCAGATTCTTTATTAAAGGATCTTGGTTTCTTGGTAATTTTCTAAGTAAATCTAGTCCTTCTGCTTTTGGTGGAATAGAAACACCCAAGTTGAGGAAGCTAGAGTTTCAATCCAGACTCTGACATTTGCTTGTAGATCGCTATGAATTCATTTTAACTTTGACAACATCATCTGTAAAATATGAATAAGTAAATGACTGCCTTTATAGGTTTGCCATGTGTAAAGTGTTTAGCACCATGCCTGGCTCACAATAGAGAGCTGATAAATCAGTAGTGGCAGTGGCAGCTATAGCAGGAAGTAGCAGCAGTAGATAGTGGTGGTGGTAGTGGTAGAAGTAGGTGTGGCATTAGTAGTAGCAGCTAGCACCAGAAGGAGGAGGAAGATGAAAAGTTGTAGTACTAATAGGAATTGACTGAAGATTCGGTAAAATAGATGGCTATTTTCTTTTGTTGGGACACAGTAACAGTCTCTTAGAAAAGGCTACTTAGGAAATAAAAGGGACTTAGAAAGCTGCACAGAGTTATTATGGTCCATATCTTGAAAAAATGAGATTAAATATACATTGGACTTGTCTGAAACTTGAGAAGAAAATGTGGAAAAATTATTAGTTAAAAAAAAGAGTCATTGGTTAGAAAAGTGTCAGCTGGGCAAGTTGTACAGCACACTCTAAGTAGGGTGTTAACTTTAAATTATCTCAAATTGTGGACATCAGCAGTAAGTCCTAGGTGTTGGTACATTTGATCTGCTGGGACTCAGTGCTGCCTTGATGGGCATTTTGATATTCTGTAGGTAGATGAATAAAAGGAGACAGTAGATCTTCATCAAGCAGTAAAGAGTATTCAAAGAACACTTCAGTTGAGACAAAATGAGAAACTTTTAAGTGCTGAACCAGCCTTCACTCTGAGAACTCCATATTTATATCTGAGGTACTACATTTAGAAGTGGACCTACCTCCATTCTTAAAATAATTCATCAGGCAAAAATGCCACTTGTAGCCACTCTATCCCTGGCTCATTAATTAAAAAGGACAGAAAGTAAAAAAAATAAATTGAATACAATCGAGTTTAATGACACATAGAAACGTGTATATATGCATTGTATTCTGATAACCTGATTGCAAATTGTTTTCCATAATTTCATGGAATTTATTGGAACCTTAGCACAACTTGATTATTGGCTAGTTTAACTTATTACAAATAAGTAACCCTCTTTAAATACGACATCTCACTCGCTTTTCATATTTCAAAATTATCTGTTTGAACAACATCAGGTAGTCTATAAATTAGCAGCTATGCATTTTAATCACATCTGCATACAATTGGATAATAAAACTTCAAGTTTTTAATTGTTCTTTATTACAATTCTCTTTGTTCAAATTTGAAAAGAAAAAAGAAGGGGATATAATTTTGTAAAATGTGTTTTCTTTATTCTTTTAGTTACCCTATCCCACTTATGCTCACAATCTTTCCTCTATCCTCATTCTTGTCTATCAGCACACATAAACACCTCTGTACACAGGGCACACAGACCCCTCTACATTCACATGTCTTCATCTCTGCCTCTGATATCCTCATTCGCCATTTCTCCTTATGTCCTCATTTGTTGAAATTAAATCTAGGTCCTCACTTCCATTTAGAAATAGAAAGATTCCATTATTCACTTTTTTCCTACCACCCAGGCCTGAATTCTGTCCTGGACTTTTGAAATTCTAATTTATTCAAAAGACTTAAGTTGAGGGTCTACTATCCTTCTAAGCATGTTACATAATGGATAGTGTCTGTGCCTTTGTACAGGTGATCTACTCCAGCTCTGAGTCTAGGCTGGCTTCCTACTTGCTGTTCCCTACCCTTAGTGCTTTGCTGAGCATATTGCACAGAGCATGACTGGGCTGATCTTCCCTTATGATTTCTGAGAAATAAATTTCTCAGACTTACCAAGGACACCAGAGCTTCTGTTGACAAGTCAACAAATGTTGTGTAACACTTTAAAAAGCTGGTGGGAAGGATTGCCCTTCTATGTGTTAGCCTCAGAGGACAAACAACCCCAAACTCAAACAGAAGTTTTTGTGATAAATAATGTGTCTGGCTGCAACATGCTACCAATTGGAAGCACTAGAATAGAGGAGATAGAAAAATTAAAATATATGGCTGGGTTCATTAAATAATTTAAAATAAATTGGACAAGGCAGCCCAGACCCATTGGTTGTCCAGTTTCATCAAGAATCTTTCTGGTATTCTGAGACTCTAATTGATTTGTTTCTCCTAATGGTTTAGGTTTCTGCTTTCTCTGAATAGTGTTTATTTCTCCAACAGCATTTGCTCACTTCATAGCTCTATGTCACATTTTGGTAATTCTCACAATATTTGAGATTTTATTATTATTATATTTGTTATGGTGATGCATGATCAGTCAGCCACCATCAAGATCGAGGCAAAATCCTTCACCAGCAAAAAGATTGGGACTCTCTGAAGGCTCAGATGGTTAACATTTTTTTTTAGATTTTTTTTATTGTTTAAAATATTACAAATAGTAGTACATATGTCTCCTTTTTTTTTCCCCCAATTGACCTTCCCCCAGCCTCTCCTACCCCCTGATAATTAACATTTTTTATCAGTGAAGCATTTTTAAATTAAGGTATGCACATTGTTTTTTAGACATAATGCTAGTGCACACTTAATAGATTATAGTATAGTATAAACAAAATATGCACTGGGAAACCAAAAACTTTGTGTGACTTTCTTCATTGTGATATTCACTTTATTGCAGTGGCCTGGAATTAAACCCGGGATATCTCTGAGATATGCTTGTGTACATGAGTAGTATTTGAGAAGAGGTATGTGTTATTAAGTGCCTTTTCCATCAATTATATAAATTCTATTGATTAAACAACATACTAAGCATTAAAAAATGAGAATGTACAAAGTTGTAATAAAATAGAGATATCACGCTTTTGCTCTTCTTCATTGCATGGGTAAGGGAACATTTTGTTCCTGATATGCATTTTAAAATCCTTTTGGCAATCATTCTTTCATGGGCAATCGACCAATATTCAAACATTTTATGATCTGCAGTACTCTCCAAAAGAAACAGATTTCTTGAAACAGTGTTCTTCAAAAAAAGGTTAGCCTGTCCACAGTGCCTGCTTGGCTCTGGATACAGTTAAAACAAGATACAGAGAAAGAGAACTGAGGATGGCTGATCTGATACACCTATGAAAGCCAAACCAGATGGTCTCCTGCTGTTCTCTAGCCCACCAGATTCATCATCAGATTAGTTTACTTTCCTGTCTAAAATCTTCCTGTTACTTCTCATGACTTCTAGAATGCAATACAATCTGTTACCAGAACCATAAAGCTGTACACCATCTGGCCTCTGCCTATTTCTCCTACATCATTTCTTACAGCCTGTTTTACTAGAACCCAGCTGCTTAGTTTTCTACCTCTTCCTCAAGTGCTCAGTCTTGATCCTGCCCTTACCCAAGCTGTTCACACTGAGGGTTCTCTCATATTTTCACATGCCTAACTGCATTGCATAGTTTGGAGCAGGTAACCTCTTCAAGGATAACATCCTTATCACTAGGCCTAAAATACTATTTCCAGTCATTCTCTCTCTATTTTCTACTACCCAACTTTATTTTTTTATAACCCTGAGAGCCACTGGAAGAATATACCACGTTCAAGAATTGGTAGAATCAACATCATTAAAATGTCCATACTACCCAAAGCAATCTATAGATTCAATGCACTCCCCATTAAAATACCAACAGCATACCTCATAGACCTAGCACAAACTCTCCAAAAATTCATCTGGAATAAAAAAAGACCCTGAGTAGCTGCAGCAATCTTGAGAAAGAAGAACAAAGTTGGAGGGATTGCAAAACCAGATATCAAGCTGTATTACATAACCACTGTTCTCAAAACAGCCTGGTACTGACACAAGAACAGACATATAGACCAATGGAACAGAACAGAGAACCCAGAAATAGACCCAAACCACTATGCTCAATTAATATTTGACAAAGGAAGCAAGGGTATACAATGGAGTCAAGACAGTCTCTTCAATAAATGATGTTGGGAAAATTGGACAGATACATGCAAAAAAATGAAACTAGACCACCAACTTACACCATACACAAAAACAAACTCAAAATGGATTAAGGACTTAAACATACGACAAGAAACCATAAAAATACTAGAGGAATCCACAGGCAGAAAAAGAGCAGACATTTGTTCTAGCAATATCTTTACCGATAACAGCTCCTAGGGCAATTGAAACTAAGGAGAAAATAAACAAATGGGACTACATTAAAATAAAAAGCTTCTCCACAGCAAAAGAAACCATCAAGAAAACAACAAGAGTCCTAACCGGTTTGGCTCAGTGGATAGAGCATCGGCCTGTGGACTAAAGGGTCCCAGGTTTGATTCTGGTCAAGGAGGGCATGTACCTTGGTTGTGGGCATATCCCCAGTAGGGGATGTGCAGGAGGCAGCTAATTGATGTTTCTCTCTCATTGTTGTTTCTAACTCTCTATCCCTCTCTCTTCCTCTCTGTAAAAAATCAATAAAATATATATTGAAAAAACAACAAGAAAGCCCATTGCATGGGAGAACATATTTGCCAATGTTATCTCTGATAAGGGTTTAATCTCCAAAATTTATAGGGAACTTATACAACTTAACAGGAAGATAAAAAATCCAATAAAAAATGGGTCAAGATCCTAAATAGACACTTTTTGAAAGAGGACATACAGAAGGCCAAGAAACATATGAAAACATGCTCAAAGTCACTAATCATCCAAGAGATTCAAATCAAAACAACAATGAGGTACCATCTCACACCTGTCAGAATGGCAATCATCAACAAATTAACAAATGACAAGCTGGTGAGGATGTGGAGAAAAAGGAACCCACTGGCACTGCTGGTGGGAATGCAGACTGGTGCAGCCACTGTGGAAAACAGTATGGCGTTTCCTCAAAAAATTAAAAATGGAACTCCCATTTGACCCAGTGATCCCACTTTTTAGGGATATATCCCAAGAAATCAGAAACACCATTCAGAAAGGATATATGCACCCTATGTTCATAGCAGCACAATTTACAATAGCTAAGATTTGGAAACAGCCTAAGTGCCCATCAGCAGATGAGTAGATTAGAAAACTGTGGTACATCTACACAATGGAATACTACTCAGCTGTAAAAAAAATAAATAAATAATAAATTTTTACCATTTGCAACAGCATTGATGGAACTGGAGAGCATTATGCTAAGCAAAATAAGCCAGTGAGAGAAAGATAAATATCACATGATCTCAGTCATTTGTGGAATATAATGAACAACATAAACTGATGAACAAAAATAGAACCAGAGTCATAGAAGCATCAAACAGACTTTCCAGCCTATGAGGGAAGGCGGGGGATGAGGAGGTAAGAGATCAACCAAAGGACTTGTACGCATTCATATGAGCATAACCAATAGATACAGATGGGAGTGGGGGGGAATGGGGGGGCCGGGGTGGGGGTGGAGGGGAGGGCCTGTGCTGGGGGATGGGGCAGCCAGGGAGAGGACAATGGTGGGGGGAAAGGAGACTTATGTAATATTTTAAACAATAAAGAATTTAAATTTTAAAAAAGCAAAGGTTAAAATGTAGAGTACAAGAGAAAAGGAACACACAGAGTAACTTTGCTATTTTGTCTCACTATGCTTACATTTTCATATAACTAAACATATATGCATATATACAGACATATGAAAATCACATAAAATCTTCATCAAATGGGATTGAGTGATTTAAGAAAAATATACTTAAACTTTTAATATCTATTCCCTTAAAGAGGGAAGGAAATTGAGCTATCTCAGAGTAGTTTTTTATACTATTGAAATTAAGTTATTATTAAGCCAAACTATAGATACAAATTAAGATGTTGATTGTAATCTCAAAATAACTAAATATATATAGTAAAAGAAATGACAGAACTAAATATATAGTAAAAGAAATGACAACTAAAATGGTACAATAAAAATATCTAACACAAAGGCAGCAGTAATTGTGGAAAGAAAGAAAAGACATAAGGTAAACAAAAAACAAATAGCAAAATGAATGACATAAATCCAACCTCAATAATTACATCAAAAGTAAGTGGATTAAAGAGCAGAGACTGGAGGAATGATAACAACCTAACTATGAGCTTTACACAAGAGATGCACTTTAAATTTAAAGAAAAGGGATGGAAAATATATGCCATGAAAATAGTATGGCTATACCAGCATATAGATTTTAAAACAAAATCTGCCTGGCTGATGTGGCTCAGGAGGTCATGGTTCTATTCCCAGTCAGGGCACATGCCAGGGTTTCAGGCTTGGTCCCTTGTGGAGGGTGTCCAGGAAGCAGCTAATCAATGATTCTCTTTCATCATTGATGTTTCTCTCTCTCTCTCCCTCTCACTTCCTCTCTGAAATCAATAAAAATATATTTTAAAAATTAAATATAAAACAAAACCTGTTACTAGACACAAATAAGGACACTCTATAATAATAAAAGTGTCAATCTATCAAGAAAAATATAACAATTACAAACATATCTGTGCCTAACATAAAAGCACCAAAATTAATGAAGCAAAACTGATAGAATTGAAGGGAGAAATAGAAAAAATCAACAATAATAGCAGGAGAATTTTATATCACATTTTCAATAACAGAATAAATAGGTAGAAAATCAGCAAGGAAACAGAAGACTAGAACAACCCTATATAATGACTAAACTAAAAGACATCTATAGAACACTTTACCCAACAAAATCAGGGTACATACTCTTCTCAAGTGCATGTGGAATATCTTGAATATTAGACCATATGCCCATTCATGAACAAAGCTTAAATAAATCTAAAATAATTTAAATCTACAAAGTATGTTCTCCAACCACAATGAAATTAAATTAGGTGTTAATAATAGAAAGAATTTTTGGAAAATCACAAGTATGCGGAAATTATGCAACACTCTCCTAAATAAAGAATAAGTAAAATAAGAAATCACAAGAGAAATTTTAAAATACTTTGAAACAAATGAAACAAAGACACAACATACCAAAACTTATGGGATGCAATTCAAGCAGTGCTTAGAAGATAAATTTATAGACATAAAACCTATTTTTTATTTTTTTATTTATTTAGTTTTAATAAATCTTTATTCAGATTATTACAATTGTTGCTCCTTTTTCACCCCCCATAGCTCCCCTCCACCCGGTTCCCACCCCACCTTCTGCCCTTACCTCCCCCTCACTGTCCTCATCCATAGGTGTACGATTTTTGTCCAGTCTCTTCCTACACCCCCCTATACAACTTTCCCCCTGAGAATTATCAGTCCACTCCCTTTCTATGCCCCTGATTCTATTATATTCACCAGATTATTCTGTTCCTCAGGTTTTTAATTCACTTGATTTTTAGGTTCACTTGTTGATAAATATGTATTTGTTGTTCATAATTTTTCTCTTTACTTTTTTCTTCTACCTCTTCTTAAAGAATACCTTTCAACATTTCATATAATACTGGTTTGGTGCTGGTGAACTCCTTTAGCTTTTCCTTGTCTGTGAAGCTCTTTATCTGACCTTCAATTCTGAATGATAGCTTTGCTGGATAGAGTAATCTTGGTTGTAGGTTCTTGCTATTCATCACTTTGAATATTTCTTGCCACTCCTGTCTGGCCTGCATAGTTTCTGTTGAGAAATCAGCTGACAATCGTATGGGTGCTCCCTTGTAGGTAATTAACTGTTTTTCTCTTGCTGCTTTTAATATTCTCTCTTTGTCTTTTGCTCTTGGCATTTTCATTATGATGTGTCTTGGTGTGGTCCTCTTTGGATTCCTTTTGTTTGGGGTTCTGTGCGCTTCCTGGACTTGTAAGTCTATTTCTTTCACCAGGTGGGAAAGTTTTCATTCATTATTTCTTTGAATAGGTTTTCAGTATCTTGTTCTCTCTCTTCTTCTGGCACCCCCATAATTCTGATGTTGGTATGCTTGAAGTTGTCCCAGAGGCTTCTTACACTATCTTCAACTTTTTGGATTTTTTTGCTTTTTGCTTTTTCAGTTGAGTGGTTTTTGTTTCTTTGTATTTCAATTCTTTGACTTGATTCTTGCGTTCCTCTAGTCTGCTGTTGGGTCTCTGTATAATATTTTTTATTTCAGTCAGTGTATGTTTAATTTCTAGTTGGTCCTTTTTCATATCTTTGAAGGTCTCGTTATATTTATCTGCCTTTTCTAGGATATTCTTGAAAAGCCTTATAACCATGGTTTTGAATTCTATATCCAGTTGTTTGTTTTCCTCCATTTCTTTCATTTGTGATCTGTTTCTTTGTCACCGCATTTTCACTACTTACCTGAGTTGGTAGGGCAGCTTTGTGTGCTAGGTTTCATATAAGGCCCAGTGGGTCAGCCTCCCCAGTTAACTTGAGGTGGACACTCTTGGTGCACCCCTTTGTGGACTGTGTGTACAGCCTTGTTGTAGTTAAGCCTTGATTGTTGTTGGTATCACTGGGAGGAATTGACCTCCAAGCCAGTTGGCTGTGAGGATCAGCTGTGTCTACACTGGGAGAAGTTCGGTGCTGGAGACAGCCTTATGTGATTAGACTTGCCAAATTGCAAAAGCCTCTGTGTTCAGCTTGGATGGGGTGGAATCTTGCGTGTGCCTCCAGACCTCTGCCTTCCCTGCCTCCTGAGCCTCTGCCCGAGAGTCCAGATTCCCCCCGCAAGAGCGTGGGTCCCCAGGGGCTCGCCTGGAACTGGGGTTCAGTACAGTCTGAACTGGAGCTCAGTGCAGTCAGGAACTTCCGACTCCCTTCTTCTAGGGAAAGCCTGTGGCAACCTCCGCAGTCTTTGTGTGCATTCACATGCGCCTCCAGACCTCTGCCTTCCCCACCTCCTGAGCCTCTGCCTGAGAGTTCAGATTCCCCACCTCCTGAGCCTCTGCCCGAGAGTTCAGATTCCCCTGCAGTCTTTGTGCGCACTGGTGCTCACCTCCAGACCCTTGCCCACCAGGGCTCCCCCGGGTCTCCGAGTCTCCGAGTGCCTTTTTCTCTATACCTGACAGTCCAGACTCCCCCTGTATGAGCCTGGGTCCATGGGGTTTCGCCCGGAACTGGGGTTCAGTACAATCGGGGGCTTCCTTCCCCCTAAAGTCAGCCAGGCTCTCAGCTGCCCTTCTCTCTGTGCACACAAAGACCCTTTGCTGTACCTCAACCCTTTGCCATTCCTCCAATTCTCCATGAGCTTTTCTCTTTCCTTCTAGTTGTAGAATTTCCACTCAGCCAGCTTTCCTGTGGTTCTGGATGGTGTCCGTTCTGTCTTTTAGTTGTAGTTTTGAAATTGTTGTATGAGGCAACAGTTTATGTGCTTACCTATGCCGCCATCTTGGTTTCTCTCTAGATCCTATCTTTTAAAAAGATAAAATATCAAATCAACTTAACTTTCATTTTTAAGAAATTTAAAAGAGATCAACCTAAACACAAAAAGTGAAGTAAGAAAATAATAAAGATTAGAAAATAAATAAATAAACTATGAAATAAAAAAAATTTGAGAAAAATTAATGCAACTCAAAATTGGCTCTTTAAAAACAAAATTAACAAGCCATTAGCTAGACTCACTGAGAAAAAAAGGGGGGAGGATGAGGTTTCAAGTTATTTGTATGAAGAATGAAAATGGGAACATAACTACCAACCTCACAGAAAATATTTTTAAAAGATGGAAGCAAAAGGGTTGCATAGTAACAAAGGAGTGAAAGATTGGGATTAGATTACTCATTTAAGATTCTTACTGATGAAAGTAATTAGTTAATTGAGGCAAATGTTTAAGGAGGGAATAGTAAAGAAAGGTTTCTGGGAAGACGGCATATTTTCAAATTGTGATGATTAATTTTTATGTATCAACTTGACTGGGCTAAGGGATCCCCAGAAAACTGGTAAAATATTATTTCTAGGTGTGTCTGTGAGGGTGTGTCAGGAAGAGATTAGCATTTGAATCAATAGTCTGAGAAAAGAAGATTGCTCTCACCAATGCTGTGGGCTTCTTTTAACCAGTTGAGGCCCTGAGTAGAACAGGTAGAGGAAGGGCAAATTTGCTCACTATCCTTCGATATGGGTGTTCCTGGTTCTCAAGCCTTCAGATGCAACATAGGACTTATGTTATTAGCTCACCCCATTCTCAAGACTTTAGATTTAGGTTTACACCATTGGCTTCCCTGGATCTCAGGTCTTTGGACTGAATTATACCATTCATTGGCTTTTCTGTTTCTTCAGTTTGCAAATGGTACACTGTGAGGTTTCTCAATGTCCATAATAAATGTTCTCTCATCTGTATATAAATATATATACTATTGGTTATCTTTCTCTAGGGAACATTGATGAATACAAATGTCCTACATTTGGAAAAGATAAAATAGTTAAACAGCCCTGGCTGGTGTTTAGACCATCAGCCTTTGCACCAAACAGTTGCAGGTTTGATTCCCAGTCAAAGGTACATAATGGATTGCAGTTTTGATCCTTGGCCCTGTCAGGGCGGGTGCAGGAGGCAACCAATCGATATGTCTCTCTCACATCAATGTTTCTCTCCTCCTCCTCTTCCTCCCCCGGCTCTTCCTCCTCTTTTTCCTCTCCCACCCTTCCACTCTCTCTAAAAATCAATGGAAAAATATCCTCAGATGAGGATTTTATTACAAGATAGTTAAGCAAAAAATGAAGGGGAATTTATTGGTTCGTTAAAAATTAAAAAGGACAATGGTGGAGTTAGAATCAAGCATCACTAGTTTTAAGAATTTAAACAAGGTATATTCCAAGTTTCTCTCTTTCTCAATCTCTCTCTCTCTCTCTCTCTCTCTCTCTCTCTCTCTCTCTCTCTCTCTCTCTGGCTCTTGCTCTCGCTCTTGCTCTCTCTCTCTCTTCCCCCCTCCACCCACCAAACCTCTTTCTGGGTTGACCTTATCCTCTGCATTTTTTCATACTGTATGTTTTAGAAGGAAAATCACTATGCTATATTACTTAAGAAGTGGGGAGTTATACTCTACCTCCTTGAGGGCATAATATCTACATAAATCATTTGGTATTCCCTGCATTGGATATCTCTCTCTTCTTTGCCATTTATTTATTTATTCAACCATTTTTTTATATTTGCATAGATTCTTGGATATTTATTTTATACTTAAAGTTATAATCTAATGCTACTTCGTTTTGTCCAAATTGTTTTAGCTTTGACCAACGGAATTTCTTTCATTCGACTCCTGTGTCTTTTTTATATACTTCCATTATTGTGGGGGGTTTATTTTTGGTTTGTTGTGTTTTCAACACTTCCTTACTTTCTGGCACTATGTGATACTTGTATATTACGTGTCCCATCCTAGAATTAGCCATTTCTCCAAGAACTCTTGGCTTCTGTTTATTCAAGAATAGTATCAGACACCAGAATCTTGGTTCTTGGTGTATTTCTTGCTATATCCTCTTAGCTGAGAGAGCAGGAAATATATGTATATATACTAACCCATGTACATGCCTACATATATGAACATTTCTATAAGTAACCATATGCATCTATATTAAGCTAAACATGAGTTATACTGATGTCTATTCTGCTTATAACTTGTAATACCATAGATTATCTGAGACACAGATGGACACAAAAGAGAAGAGAAATGAAAATTCAATGCTCATGCTCTAAAGCAGTAGTGGCCAAGAGAAACATGATGTGAGTGAGCCACATACATAAGCCACATATATAATTTTGAATTTTGTAGCCACATTAAAAGGAATAAAAAGAAACAACTGAAATTATTTCATAATATTTTTATTTAATCCAGTATATAAGAAGTACTATTATTTTGACATGTTTCAAGTGCTCAATAACTACTTATGGCTAGTAGCTACTCTATTGGACAACACAGCTCTAGGGGAAAATAGAAATCAAAATCACTGTTAAGAATGTAAAAAGTGAATTGTATTATTGAATAATGTAGAAATGTTTCAGGGCTTTCTTTTATCTTAATTTAAATTTCTTCTTTAGAATCCTACTCTCAGTTCATGTGGAATTGTGACCTTAATATTTGATATCTTTTATAGTGAACTGAAGAAATGACTTTGTACTATGTACTCAAAAGCTTAAAATAATAGGTATTTATTTCAATTTGTATATGTTTTCCTTTATTAGTTTATTTTATTTTAGAAGTACTACAGAGGATTGTGAGATAATGTAACAGGATATTTAATTTGCCAGAGTCATACAATTTTCCATGTAGGAAATGGGTGTGTTTTTGTAATTAATATAAATGTACTACAAAAAAGCAACTTCTTCACACCATGATATTGCACCACACTTACTCTAAATAATAATGAAAGAGGGTATTTTTCACTTGAAATGGAATACTACTCAAATAGTAAAATGATTATGAAATAAAATGCTTACAATATCTTTGAATAAATTCCATGTTAAAATATATCCTTAGGGTGCTTCTTTGCTTGGTTTGATTTTAATTGACTCAAATAATTTAAGAGGAAGACATGCATGACTGTTATTCTGCTTCTTTGGCGATCACTAATGTTCTCTAGGAGAGACAATACTTGGTTATAGAAAATTACATTAAGGAAGCAAATTGATTACATTGTTGAACTTACATGGATTTTTGTACAAAAACATTTTGGATAAATGTTAATTATATTCATTTATGTCAACTATTTTTCACAGCATGATTTTCTAGGAATTAAATATGAATGTGTATTGAATTCAATTTTGTATTATATTTACTTCCTATAATAATTTCTATTTCTCTTCACTTTGATCTACCTCTTAGTCCTACAAAAACAGAAGCTCTGGCCCCCAAGAATATGAGTGAATACATAAATGTTTAATATAGCATTATACAATTTGCAGAGGCCAAAAATTGGAAACAACCTTAATATCTACCAATATGGAAATGATTAAATAAATTATTACATATCTGTCTAAGTATGAACTGGACATTAGAAGAATAAATTAGAACTCACGAACCCTGACCCATGGAATATCAAAAGATTATTAAATCAAAAACATGTTGAAACAAAATGTGCATAATGTATATGGTCTATCTCAAGGTTTGTTTGGGTTTTTTTACATGAATTTGGATGTTTTTCTTCTTTCATTATGATTTGAACTCATTTTAAAAAGTATTGGAAGTATCTGATCATTAATGAATTGTTAAAATTTCCCTATGAAATCTGGACCTAGTACTTGTTGAATGTTTATTGGGTGGGAGATATTTTTTTCTCTACATTTTGTTTCCACAAAGATTAATTTTTATGAGTAGTATTTGACTAGGAAAATATCTATTTTATTTAGACTTTTACACTTGTTTGCATAGTTGGGTAAATTAATCTCATCATTTAAATTTTTTTTCTCTTTTTTGATGGTTATTTTGCTCTTGTCATTTCTAATTTTGTGCATTGTTGTCTTATTTTTTATGTTGATAGGTTTGCTAGTAATTTGTTTATTTTGTTGGTAGTGTCCAAAAATAATTTTCTTTCAACAAAGAATTTCCACAAACAAAATAGATATAGTATTTTTAAAGAACTAATATTTAGATCTATTTATTAATTCTATTTTTCTATTTTCTTATTCATTAATTTCTACTTTTATCTTCACTAATTTCTTCTGCTCTTTCTATCTTCTGACTTTGTTGTTTAAGGACTTTTTTTATTGTGTATATAATAGTTACTTGAACAAATGCCTGATTCAAGGACTGCAGCAGTGAAAATGTACAATGAGACTGGAGTATCTGGTGGTGCCAAAAGGAAGGAAGTTTAAAAAAAAAAAAGATGGGGTCAGATCAAATGGACACAAAAGCCAACCTGAACAAGTTCCTACGAAGAATTCCAAATACCACATGTTGATGTTACTCCCTCCAGAAGTAAAGCTTAATACACAACCCCTTGAGTGTGAAACAGCTTAGTGACTCAGTTCTAAATACAGAAAGGAAAAAATAGTAACCTCACAATGTCATGCACTCCCCAAAATGTGTGTGTATGCATATCTGTGTGTGTGTGTGTGTGTGTGTGTGTGTGTGTGTGTGTGTGTGTGTGTGTACACGTGCGCGCGCATGATGAGAAGGCAATTTCTATTTTGTGGTATGCTTCCAAAATTCACAAACTCAGTCTATTCATGAGAAAACATTAAAGAAACCCAAAATGAGGGACATTCTGCAAAATACCTGACTAGTACTCTTCAAAAGTGCCAATTTTGTGTAAAGTAAAGGAAGACTGAAAAACTGTCAGACTGGAGAAGACTAAAATATATTATCCTGGACTGGATTCTGGACATTAGTAGATAATTAAGAAATCAGTAAATAGTAATGTACCAATGTTAATTTCTTACTGAGGACAAAAGCACCATGTTTTATAAGATGTTTCTTAATCTGTTCGAACTGCTATTAACAGAATCCATAGCCTGGGTGTTTTATAAACAATAAAAATTTATTTCTCACAGTTCTGGAGGCTGGGTAGTCCAAAACCAAGGTGCTAGAAGATTCTGTGACTGGTGAAAGCCCAGTTCCTGGTTTATAGACGGGAATTGCCGAAGAATGGCAGATGGATGAGGGAGCTCCCTAGGATCTATTTCACAAGGGCACTAATCCCATTCATGAGGGCACCACCCTCATAACCTGATCATCTTCCAAAGGCCTCCCCTCCCACTACCATCACATTGGGAGTTAGGTTTTCACCATAATGAATTTTGAGGGAATACATTCAGTATATCACAGACAATACTATGAAAAACAAAGTAGATTATATTGAAACTGTCTGCATTATCTCTGTAACTTTTCTATATATCTAAAATAGTTTCTAAATAAAATTTTTAAAAATCTAGAATGGGTATCAGTGGCTTAAGTTGAAATTAATGAAGTTTCAAAGTATCATTTTATTAAGTCAGCCAATGTAAATTCAGATATTAAGCTAGAGTTTCTTCATGTTGTCCCTGAGATTTAATAAAAATGTTGTTCCCTGAGAAACTTCATGTTGTCCACTGATGAAAGTAACAATACATTTTCTTCCTTACAAAGTGGGAAAATATTCTGCAATGTTCAGTGCAGTAAGTTTCAGTGGAGTTGGCATTAATTTTCAAAGTGGAACCACCTTTTGGATTAGTTAGAAAATAATCATTCATTCTTCATTACATCCATAATGTATTCATTTAGCCTTAAATATGCAGAGATATTATCTCCATTTTCCCCTTATTTTTTCTAAGTTGTATGTTTCCAGTAATAAATCTTGCCAGTTCAAAAATGAAAATAATTAGCATTAATTTTCATTTTCTTGAAACCCGGTATCAAATTATAGTCACTGTTTAAAAATCTATTAAGAGTATTCTGTGCTTATTTGGAAAGAGGTCTACATTACATCTGCCATGTAAACAACTCAAAAATTCCAACAATGAAAATGAACCCAGGTGAACTGCAGAGTGTACTAGATACTTTTTTTTTAATTTTATTTTTCATAAAGAAAATAGCCTGGGGATTTCTGGAGGCCAAGGTTGCCTTTATAAGGAAATTGAACATTAAGGAAAAACAGATTTGACCCTAAGCTACACATGCATAGATGGAACTTGGCAAACTTTCCCGTGGTCTAATGATTCTAGGAGTAGACAGGAGTGCACACATCCCAACCAAATGGCATTAAGCAGTCAGCATAGAAAAGGACTCCTTCACTACAGCCTCAACCCAAGAGGCATCAAATTGAGTAAAATAATAAAATTTCAGACTATAGATTTAATCAAAATATTTAACCACATATGGCTGACACATTTATAACCATGAACAGTGCTAATACTTTGTTCCAGGCCTACACTAGGGTCTGCTTCTCTACAACATATTTATTCTGATCATTAGAAACATTAGATCAAAATTTGATCATTAGAATTTAAAAACCCCAATTCTGATTAGAGGTTAGTACAACAGCAGCTCTCTTACTGTTTAAATACAATTACCACTGTGTCTCAGATTAGAAGTGATTGTACATCTAAATTAAGTGACTTAGTATTAGAAGTATTTTCTAAAATCAATTTATATATGATACACCCTTTGCTTTCGTATTCTTAAATGCCTGTCATATATGTATGGAAAGGCCAAACTTATTTCTATTAGTAAACTATGTTTATGCAGGTTATTTAAGCCAAATGGTTATGGTAACATTTATTTTATGTTTACTAAATGCCTGATATTGTACTGAGTGTTTGCTATGTGGTCACCACTCAAACATACCTATACTAGCAAGGGAAGTGCTGTCATCACCTGTGAATAAAATTGAGTCCCAGGGAAGTTAAATAACTCACCCATGGGAACACAGCTAATAAATTACAAAGCT
The DNA here is from genome assembly GCA_026230045.1 of Corynorhinus townsendii. Classification (NCBI taxonomy): domain Eukaryota; kingdom Metazoa; phylum Chordata; class Mammalia; order Chiroptera; family Vespertilionidae; genus Corynorhinus; species Corynorhinus townsendii. The sequence goes on along the minus strand of JAPDVU010000004.1, from coordinate 65,185,926 downwards.
GAGTTTTAAACTCAAGCAGCCTGGCTCCAGAGCCTGGGACCTTAACCACAGTGAAATAAATATTATTGAATATCAAAGAAAATCAAAGTTTTAAAGTAGCCATCACTGTGTTCTGATTACCCTTTGCTGCTGAGCCAAAATAGAATGTACAAATGAGAAGCTATTCTCCTTTGCAAGTTCCCACTTGAAAGCAATAAAGTAACTATTTTAGGGTCACTTCTGATCATGCCCTATTATTGCACATTATCAATTGGATCACATTTCCTATTATTTTGCAAATTACTTGGCATCTAATAGCCATATATGGCTGTAATTGGTCATTAGTCTACTTTGCTGGGTAAGCTAGATTTTCTAAGTAGGGTTTTAAAAATTACTAGAGAACATATTTTTGCTACGAAAAGTATATGGAAGAAATGTAAAATTATTATTTTTCCACTACCCAAAAAGAGCCACTCAGCACATTTTGTTATAAACCATTCCAGGCATTTTTTTCCCCTTCTGCTTATATGGCAAGATGATTTGTTGAGTGTTTTGTTCTCTCTGCTCTAGGTATTTTTCTTCCTTTATCCCAAGAAGTTCGCCACATCTTATCTTTCAAGCACTTTTATATTGCAGAAATACCACAAGTCGTGGCAAGACTTCTGTTGAGGAAGTGAAAAGATATGCAAGGCTTCCTGAATTAAGAACTGAGCTTTGGAATCCATGGAAAAATGGGCCCGAACCAAGATATGCACGAATGTACTCAATCCTCCCACCTACAAGCTTCAGAAAGATTACATCAGCAGTAACCAATGTAAAATGAGGCTTTCCCCCCAATTATTCGCTTAGCATAAGACAGTCAGAATGTTCTTATGCCCCCCAAAACAAAAGGAGGGTGAACTATGGAAATGTGATGGCTCTTGTACACTCTGTCAAAATAAATTTATAAATATACATAATTTCAAACTGGATATAAATAGATATGTGAGTCCTTCAAACTCCATGCATTTACTTGCCTGAATTAATGTAATAAAGGCTTCTGTTTGTGACTGAACTCATCCTTCAGGTTTCTTTTTAACTTTTTATTTTTAGAGAGAGAGGAAGGGAGAAGGATAGAGAGATAGAAACACTGATGACAGAGAAACATCATCCATCTGCTGCCTCTTGCATACCCCATACTGGGGATGGAGCCTGCAACCCATGCATGTGCATACTCCCTACTGGGAATCGAACCCTTGACCTCTTAGTTCCTGGGTCCATGCTCAACCGCTGAGCCACACTGGCAGGTTTTTTTTAACATTTTTATTGAGATGTAATTCACATATCATGAAACTCACCATTTTAAGATGTATAACTCAATGGTTTTTAGTATATTCACAAAGTTGTGCAACCATCATCACTATCTAATTCAGAGTATTTCCATTGGTGGAATAATATTCCATTGCATGGATATACTGCTATTATTTACTTATTTTTCAATTGATAGATATTTGGATTGTTTCTATTTTGGAGAAATTATGAAGAATGCTGCTACTAACTTTTTCATACAAGTTTTGTGTGAAGATGTTTTGATTTCTCATGCATATATACCTAGGAGTGCAATTGCTGTGCAACACGGTGACTCTAACTTTCTGAGGAACTGCCAAACTTTTTGACAGGACTTGTACCATTTCACATTCTCACCAGCAATGTAAAAGGGTTCCAAGTTTTGCACATTCTTGCAGCACTTGTTATCTACCTCTTTTCCTATAGCTGCCTGCATGGGTGCAAAATAGTGTCTCATGGTTTTGATTTGCAGTTACCTGATTATTGGTGATGTTGATCATCTTTTAATGTGTTATTGGCCACTTGTATACCTTCTTTAGAGAAATGTTTATTCAGAAACTTTACTAATTTTTTTCTTTACTCATTTGTATCTTTATTGTTCAGATTATTACAGTTGTTCCTCTTTTTCCCCCCATAGCTCCCCTCCACCCGGTTCCCAACCCACCCCATGCCCTTACCCCCGCCACTGTCCTGATCCATAGGTGTATGATTTTTGTCCAGTCTCTTCTCACACCTCCCATCCCCCTTCCCCCCGAGGATTGTCATTCCACTCCCTTTCTATGCCCCTGATTCTAATATATTCACCAGATTATTCTGTTCCTCAGGTTTTTTATTCACTTGATTTTTAGATTCACTTGTTGATAAATATGTATTTGTTGTTCATAATTTTTATCTTTACCTTTTTCTTCTTCTTACAGAATACCTTTCAACATTTCGTATAATACTGGTTTGGTGGTGATGAACTCCTTTAGCTTTTTATTATCTGTGAAGCTCTTTATCTGACCTTCAATTCTGAATGATAGCTTTGCTGGGTAGAGTAATCTTGGTTATAGGTTCTTGCTATTCATCACTTTGAATATTTCTTGCCACTCCCATCTGGCCTGCATAGTTTCTGTTGAGAAATCAGCTGACAATTGTATGGGTGCTCCTTGGTTGGTAACTAACTGTTTTTCTCTTGCTGCTTTTAATATTCTCTCTTTGTCTTTTGTTCTTGTCATTTTAATTATGATGTGTCTTGGTGTGGTCCTTTTGGGATTCCTTTTGTTTGGGGTTCTCTGCACTTCCTGGACTTGTAAGTCTATTTCTTTCACCAGGTGGGGAAAGTTTTCAGTCATTATTTCTTCAAATAGGTTTTCAGTATCTTGCTTTCTCTCTTCTTCTGGCACCCCCATAATTCTGATGTTGGTACACTTGAAGTTGTCCCAGAGGCTCCTTATACTATCTTCATATTTTTGGATTCTTTTTTCTTTATGCTTTACCAGTTGTGTGTTTTTTGCTTCTTTGTATTTCAAATCTTTGACTTGATTCTTGTGATCCTCTAGTCTGCTATTGGATCTCTGTATAATATTTTTTATTTGTCACAGTGTATGCTTAATTTCCAGTTGGTTTCCTTGAGGGTCTCACTAAATTTATTGGCCTTTTTCTAGAAAATTCTTGAAAAACCTTATAACTGTGGTTTTGAACTCTATATCCAGTCATTTGCTTTCCTCATTTCTTTCATTTGTGACCTGTTTGTCTCCGCATTTTCCACTTCTTCCCTTAATTGATAGAGTGGCTTTGTGTGCTAGGTATCCTATAGGGCCCAGTGGCTCAGCCTCCCCAGTTACCTTAGGTGGACACTCTTGGCACATTCCTTTGTGGGCTGTGTGCACAGTCTTGTTGTAGTTAAGCCTTGATTGTTGTTGGTATCACTGGGAGGAATTGACCTCTAGGCCAATTGGCTGTGAGGATCAGCTGTGTCTACAATGGGAGAACTTCTGTACTGGAGACACCCTCATGAGGCAAGCCTTGCTTCAGTGAGGCTTTGGTGCTCACTGAATCTGCCCCCTGAGTGTGTCCCTTATGGATCTGAGGAGTTGTAATCTGGTTGGTCCCACTCTGACCACTGGGTACACTGGCTCTTGGATCTTCAAGGAGGTGCTAATTTAGCCTCTGCCTTAGGCCACCCAGTAGGAGCTATGGAGAGATCTGCAGATTCCTCTTCTTTGGGTTTTGGAGGTGCCCAAATGAGGCCCAGCTGTGAAGCAATGCAAGCTGCTGTGGCGCCTTGGGCCTTCTTTTGGATGTTCTGGGTCTCTTAGCTGCAGTTTTATAGGTAAGTTTAGATTTCAAAGGACCAGGCCATTCTTATGCAAAAGCCTCTGTGCACAGCTTGGATGGGGCGGAGTCTCAGAGTGGAGCAAACAGCAATGGCTTCATGTCAGCCCTGCCCTAAGAGGCCCCCAGGTCTCAGTGTCCCTCAGTAATCGCTGCAAGCACCTCTGAGAGAAAGCTGCCCTTGAGTTTCGCCCACTGCCAGACAGTCCAGTTTCTACCAGTATGAGTCTGGGTCCCCAGAGTCTCACCTAGAACTGGAGTTCAGAGCAGTCAGGAGCTTGTGTCTCCCTGCAGATTGAAAAAGCCAGCCACGTACTCAGTTGTCAGCCCTCTCTGCATGCGCGCCTCCGTACCTCTGCACTTTACTTCCGCACCTCCACCCCTTCTCTGAGTCTCAGTGTGCTTTTCTCTTCCTTTCTAGTTATAGAATTTCCACTCAGCCAGCCTTCCTGTGGTTCTGGATCATGTCCATTTTGCCTTTTAGTTGTAGTTTTGAAGTGGTTGTGCTAGGCAGCAAGTTCGGGTGTTTACCTATGCCGCCATCTTGGTCAAATTTACTCATTTTTAAATTGATCTATATTTGATCCTTGAACTTGCCAGGGTTAGGGATTCTAACCCCTCACACATTGACTTCCCCCAATGTTTTTAATTGATTTGAGAAAGGAAGGGAGAGTGATAAAGAGAAACATCCTTGGGAGAGAATCATTGATCGACTATCTCCTGCATGCCCCCTACTAAGGATCAAGCCCACAACCTAGGCATGTGCCCTGACTGGGAATCAAACTGGGGACCACTTGGTTCATGGGTGGATGCTCAAGCACTGAACCACACCAGCCAGGCTAAGTTCCAAAACATTTAAGTTGTCCTTCTGTATCTGTGGGAGATAAGTTCCAGGACTCCCATGAATACCAAAATCCAAGGGTGCTCAAGTCCCCTCTATAAAATTGCATATACCAATGCATATAGTCAGCCCTCAGCATCCATAGGCTATCAACTGCAGATCAAAAACAGTACAGGTATTTATTGAAATAAATTCATATAGTTCAAACCTGTGTTATTCAATGGTCAACTATATTTGTACATTTATTGTTGAGTTGTAAAAACTCTTAACATACATTTTCTTTGGTTGTTTGTCTTGGAGCCATTATCCAATCCTATATCTAAGGAGCCATTATCCAGTCCAAGGATGTGGGCCCGTAGAAGTCCTGGCGCATTGCAGGGCAGCAGGTCCAAGGTCACAGAGCAGCCTCTGGTATTCGGTGTCTGCTGCACTCCCAGATGAGTATGTGGTCACTTCCAGTGTCCTTCTGATGCTTTTGCAGTGCTAAGAACCATATGATGATTAAACCCAGTGTCTCAAATGCCACGTCCCCCAGAGTCTCTCCGCTGTATCTCTGTACAGAGGGTACCTGTCCACTTCACTAAACACTGCTGCAGCACCAAACATGCTCCAAGCTGTGATTTTGCAACTACAGGGGCGTTCTGTATTTTTATTTACAGTATCTGGCAATCTTATACTGAAGAGCTAGGTATTCCAGTGAAAGGATGAAAGACATAGTCAAGACTCAAAGACCTACAGCACTAGTAGGAACTAAGGGGAGTGTCTTATTGCAGGGAGAGATCACTGAGGCCCCTGCACAGTGCTGATACATACACTTGCCCTTGCAAGCCTCTGGATAAGGTAAAATCACCTGGAAAAGAAAGATTTTTTTTTTACACTGAATTAATATACTCCATTGAAAGCAACTATTTTGAATTAGTGTTACCTAGAAGTGGCAATATTAAGTGTTTTCCAGTGAGGAGACTTAGACACTCTTGGGAAAGTTGACGTTATATTTCAATAAAGATGAGTTGTGACTACAAGTTTTAACCTGTGACAAATGCCTCTTTGAGATGTGTTTCAAGGACTGCATGTAGCAAAAGATCAGGAGCAGGGGCAGGCCACCCACAGCAGGGAGAATGCCTTTGTTTCTGGGACAGTCACCACTGCAGGTCCCTGGATTACCCACCTATCTCGTCCAACACTAAGAAGAGCCAACACTAAGTTTGTCGAGTCCTCTGCACGAGTTTGCATGAGAGGCCGAGGGGTCTCAGAACCAGAAGAGATTTTATGGGTATGAAGCTGTTCTAGATGAAATATGAGAGAAGAGACAAGATTTGGGCTCTGATGACTACTTGGAAGACACAACAACCTGTGCATCAGTAGCAGCTTCAGTGACAGAGTGACTACCTCTTAGATGGTGTCTAATTCAGATTCTCACAACTTAAGAAATGCCCAAGGAAGGAATTAAACATTGTGTATTTTACCTCCTCTCCTTAAAGGCAAGGCCTGTGCTCATAATTTCTTTACATCTAACTGATATCTTATCTAAATAATACACCTATTTCTAACAACAAAACTCAAATAGTTTTAGAAGTCTATTAAAAAGAAAAGAAGAAAAATTCCCTGCCTCATGGTCCCTACTCAGACTCCCACTCCCCAGAATTTAACTGATACCTTTCCTTTGTCATTTGCTCCTATTCTAACAACAAGTTTACACCTTTTCTGTTTTTCTACACTCCAATTCAGGAGGTTTCTGGAAGGTTTTCAGATAAATATGTGTGTCATCAAAATGAAGTCTGGAAGTCTGATTTTCTTAATAGGAATTCTTCATGGTGGCTACCACAGTGATCTATTTGAAAAGACAAATTAGTAAACAAAACCGAATGTGACTGAGCACTTAGAAGCAAACAGCTGCTTTGAAGAAAAAAGAAACTGGGAAATTCCCACTGGTAAATCTGTTTCTAGTGATGACCACATACCTGTGGTCTGGATCTGCTGCACATCGGTGTTCCTGTAACTTTTCAAACCATGTGTGAACAAACAGCTCCAAAATTATTTGGAAATCCACTGGAGAATCACAGCTCATGTGTGAACCGGTGGTCACTGCCGAGTTTTCAGTGCGGTGCCTCTCTGCCGTACCAGGCCGTAGAGTTACATGGCCTTTCCTCTGTGTGCTCATGAGAGAGCGATCTCTGGTGTCTACTGTGGTAAGGACACACGTTTTGTGGAATTAGGGCCCCTCCCTTATTACCTCGTTTAACCTTACTCACCTCCTTATAGACCTAATCTCCAAGTACAATAAGGATTAAGACTTCAACATATGATTGGTTGTGGGGAAACAATTCAGTCCATGACAGACAAAATTCATCTAAGTAAATATACAGTGGCTACCCATGTTAGCAGCATATTAAAAAATATATTTAATGCCCAGCCATAAAGTTGAAAGCAGGAGTTAAACAAAGACACAAAGATTCAGTTTCCACTCAATTTCACACACACAAAAAAAAAGCCTGAGTTTAAAAAGCAGACGTGATTGCAAGGCAGGAGAGAGAACCAGCTCTGTAAATCTGGAAAGTACATTACTAGTATAGCTAGCAAATGCCTCTTCTAAGAGGAGGTATCCCTATCTGTTGCAATCTATTTTATAAAAACTCAACAAATATAGGTCAGAACATCATTTGCACCTGGAGACAACATGCTCTCAATGGCCTCTCCCCACAGATTAACTGTATCTCTGAGTGTACTAAAGTTAAAGAAATATTAACAGTAAGTATACTTCCCTTAGAAATTTGTTATATTACTGGAAGTTATGCAAATAATTCCCCCTAAATTTTTTCCAGAATATTTAAAAACTAATTTTACATGTGTTTTCCACATTTTTCACAGAAAATATTTATTGACTAAGTACAATTATTTCAACTATTTACATGGCTGTTAACTCATTTAAATCTGCATCAATTTACAAGTATACTTTCCTACTTGTATGCTTTGTTATATGAATTAAAACAATAAAAATAGCTCCTCTACTGTTTCCTGCACTTATTTTTAATGGTGGAAGCTTTGTCACATGTAAAAAACAAGATTTCTCATTAAATTTCAAGATAGTTTTAAACAAAATTTTGTCTAGAAACATTATGGGGAAAATGCTCTTATTGGAATTATGAAAAAGGCTTATAAAATAATTATATCAACGAACTATGAGACATATGCCTTGTATAGGATCATTCACAGTTGAGAGCAGGAATCCAGAGGGTAGCCAGGGGACTTGAAGGGTATATGGCAGAAATAGCGTCCAGTGGTGCCTGCTCCTGACTTATAAGCAGAGAAAGGACCAGTCTCCCAGTAACTGACTGGTGTTATTAGAAATGCTCAGGGGAGAGAGCCAGTGTACTTGCAATTTCACAGCAGAGTCTGAACATCAGCATGTGATTTTTAATAAAAGATAATGTTTTGATGAGTAAAATATTCTGTAAATTTTTTAACTATTCAAAGACTATTAAGCTAAGTGAAATAAGCCAGTTACAGAAAGACAAATATCACAGGATCTCACTTATATGTGGAATCTAATGAACAAAATAAACTGACAAACAAAATAGGTCCAGAGGTAAGGATGCGTGGAACATAATAAGAGATCTCAGTGGTGGGAGGGGATAGTGGGAGGGAACAGAAAGAGCTTAACCAAAGGACATATATGCCTGTGTGCATAATCCATGGACACAGACAATATATGGGGAAGGCCTGGGGACAGGAGGGGGATGGAGTTGAGGAGAGTGGGGCAAAAGGAAGAAATGGGAGACATTTGTAATACTGTCAACAATAAAATCAATAACAACAACCAATAAAAAAAACTTGCATCTATTAACTTTGAAAAATAAGAGCCTGGACAGAAGCACAGCTTGTGAATTATTTTTCACAGAATTTTTTTAGTCACTGTTAACCAGTGTTCACTTTTCATCTTAAATACACTAAAGTATCCATCATGAAAGTATATTCTCCCATAATTTCAGAAAAATTATAAAATTCAGTGCCTATGGATTTACTCATTTAAAAGTCTCCATTAAGAGCATATTTTAGTGTCTGGCCTTGTGCATGATGCTGGGACGGAGCAGGAGCAAACCAGCATCATCTTTGCTCTCAGGAATCCCAGTCTATTTATATATCCGTGTTAGAGCTGACGGTCAACTGCGACACAAAGGCTGTGTATGATAAACTTCCATTCTGATTGGCCCATGCCCTATTTTGATTGGCTAGTGCCTGTGCCATTAAAGGTGCTTAAATTATCTGAATATCTCCCCTGACTCTAATGTTATAACAAGTGTTTAGCTCAATATTTAAAACTATATTATCTCAGAAACACGTGTGTGCGTACACACACATACACTTGGTTTTACTTTACAGTAATGTAAAATTCTGAATATCATTTGGCAGATTTTACAACTCCACAAGGGACAAAATAAGCCAATATGAAGCCAACTAACCATATTCTCAGTGGTTTGTATGCCCTACAAGGAGCAGCATCTCTCCACGCTGTTGCAGACGTGCCAACTTTGAGCAGTATCACTAAATATAAAGCAGGGCACTTAACCCTAGTTTCAGTTCTGAGAACTTGCACAAATCAAAACCTAAGTGATCATCTCCTAACCTCTAAAATAAAATTGAATAATGTGACCTCACCTTCTCCAGAAGGCTGTCGTGAGAAGCAAGTGAGAAGGGAACACAAATGTTAGATCTTATTTATCATTTTATTTCTGTTGGCTTTTAAAAACCAAATTCATGATCCTTTCTTCCTCTTAGGAGCAATGATGTTTAAACCAGTTCTCTTCAGTTTGGCTGGATTCACTATTACACTGAGGAAGAAGCACTTACAGCAGAAATCTTAAGAATTTGAGAATAATAACTTGCTGTTTTCTCATTTTAACCCCATTAAGCTGAACTTTTTGGACCATCTTCTATATGAAAACAACCCAGTGGCATTGTCCCTGCCTCCAGTTATTCCTAAATTTCTTTCAAGTATACGTTCCCTGGAATAGGACATGAAGTGGCTGGAGGCAGATTACATTTTGACTTCATAGAACAAAGCAAATATTAGATTTTTTTATTGCCACAAATGCTGCACATTTGAGGTAAACATAAAGTGAATTTTATTACAAATTCTCTGTCAGAGATTGATTTTCACACTTAATAAAAAAAGGAGTTTTATGGAAGTTTGAAATCTTAGTACACCATAGATTAGAAACACAATGGCCACATAAACAACTGCAAATGTGTGTGACATGGCTGGGTGTGGAACAAGTAGTGGGGACAAAAGACAGGCATTCTGTGTGGGAAGCAACCTTTTTGTCCCTACTTTAACCTAAGTTAGTGTAATTTTTTAAATTTACAGATTGTCAATTTTATAAAGAATCCAAAGGCATCCTTGGTCATGATAAAAAGAGAGACGTGTATCTGGCCATCTCTGTGATGAGCCGGTGATGGGAGCTGAGAAAGGGGAGGAATTCCTGCCAGCACTTGGGAAGCAGTTGAGTCCAGAGGGCCAGGCCACACATGTCAGTAGCTCTGGTGCCTTTCAGACAACTGAGCAAGACAACATTTTTCAGGACTCAGCATCACCTTTGTTTAAGATTTCAGGAGGAAGAGGTAGGCGGTACTGAAAGTAATGGAATTCTAGATGTCACATTTAGCTTCAGAAATGCAACACAGCTCTATATTCAGAGACTTCATCAAAGTAAGGCTGTGCTTCCATTACGAGCACTTCAGAAAATCATTATAGATGTGGGCTGGTGAGTTCATTTGGGTTACCAGAGAAAGCCATTATGAAGAGGAAGAAAATGTGGAGGAAGTTGGTCTAGAAGGATGCACTTCATTTCTGCCCACATCCCATTGGTAAAACTAGTCTATTTTGGTGGGAGGGAGCACTGGCAAATTTGGTCAGTCAGTGGATGAACAGCTGTTTCCCAAAGGTAACGGTGCCAAGAAAGGAGAAGTACGTGTTTGATGAGCAGCTAGCCATCTCTGACACAGCTAAAATTGTGACTTAAAAAGGTTGCGTAAAAAAATTGTACACAATTTTTCAATGCAATCGTTTACAAAATCTTGAACAATATTATTCCCTGGAGTGATTTTTTATAATCAATTTAGAGTTACATTTGAGATTTCATTTTAACTGGGTAAAATGTTAGAGGCCAGATTCTAATAATCTTTGACCATGTTGCTAATCAAAGTGAAACTATCAATTTAAGGAATGTTGCCTTAGGAATGGTTGCTTTAGGAATGTTGCATTGGGAGTGGTTTATGAGGAGGAATTATATTTGTGAGCCAGCCGACATTATTCTTTGGTCCTGGCCAGGCCTTCTCCTAGGTTGCTGACTTTCTTTTTTGGCCAATGAGTTCTCATGACAACTAACAACCTCATTTGTCCAAGAATTTTTCTCTATTAAGAGACTTTCCTTGTGCTGCTATCTAGTGAGCAGGGTTATTGCTGCCTAAGAAAACAAGTCTTCCAGCTGATGACAAACCATAAAATGTACTGAAATTAAGAGGGAGATGGGGGGATCCAGACAGTTTAAAATAATATGCTGACTATTGCACACTTGGTTTTAGTTACATTTATCACTAATAGTCATCTCATCAAATCATGTAAACTTAAAAATGTCATTTGATAAAAATCACTCGGTTTTTACCTAAATGACAAAAAGTTTATTTGCACACTAAAACCCCACAAGTGGTATAGGAGGATTAGGTCAAAGAAGGTTATGTACTAACTTTTCTATATGCCCCCCCTTTTAGCAAGGAGAATTCTAAATATAAAAATTTAATTTAATATAATTTAAATAAATGTTGAAAAAAATGCTTTTAACTTGCTGTCACAGTAGTCCAAGATTTGAATTTTAAAAAGGAGATGTAATGTTAACAATTAATATTACCAAGGCCCGAGGGAAGGCATCAGGGTGGCAGGGGATGGCAAAGAAAAAACACACTTTTTCTCTTCTATGTAACATACATAGAAGACATCTCAAATTCATAGGAGTCTATGATTTTTATTGGATACAAAAGCTAAAGAAAAAGCCACAGCATTTTATTTACAATATGAGTTTATCAGATGTCAGTAAATTTATTGAATTACAAATACCTACTATAACTTTATTAAACCTTCAGTGTTGGGAAAATCTAAATAAGTCAGAGAAAGGGCTGTCATCACATTTCAACATTCTACCATATGACAGTATAAAATACTCCACCATTTAAAATCTTTTGGTAAAGGATGTTTTTTAGTATGAAACATAGTGGAGATTCTAAAGCATTAAAAATAGCTTGAAAAATATATTTATACACAGTCATAAACATTTTAGGATAAAAATCAGATTATTTTTTGCTCAGCTGGTTTGGCTTAGTGGTTGAGCATTGACCTATGAATCAGGAGGTCAGGGTTCAATTCTTGATCTGGGCACATGCCCTGGTTGCAGTCTCAATCCCCAGTAGGGGGCATGCAGGAGGCAGCTGATCAATGATTCTCATCATTAATGTTTCTACCTTCCTTTCCCTTCCCCTCTGAAATCAATAAAAAATATTTAAAAACAATTTTAGGATAAAAATCAGGTTATTTTTATTTAGAAAACACTGATATCAACACAAATTTTTCTTGTGTATTTCCTAAGGATATTTGTTAATTACTTTAAATGTAAGAATTTGTATCTGGTTAACAGCTTAGAAATACATATTTGTTTACAACTATACAGGCATATTGGAAAATGACAACTAAATATAAATAGTAACAGAAAATTATATTTTTGCTTCAGCTTATTTTAGATTTTGGATTTATTCTAGAGTATAATAAAAAATCTTAAATCTAGAAGTTATCTCATGGTCCTGTTATTAGTTTCCTAGAGTTACTCTAACCAATTACCATGAACTGGGTGCCTTGAACACAGACATTTATTGTTTCACAGTTCTAGAGGCTAGAAGTCCAACATCAAGGTGTAGGCAGGGTTGGTTTCTTCTGAGGTCTGTGAGGGAAGGGTCTAGTCCAGGCCTCTCTCCTTGGCTTGAACACAGATATCTTCATATTCACATGGCATTCTTCCTGCAATTAAGTCTATCTCCAGATTTCTTTTTCTAAGGATATAAGTCATATTGGAATACAAACCCACCCTAATTACCTTATTTCAACTTGATAAAGACCCTATCTCCAAATAAGGTCAGATCCTGATGCATTAGGGTTAGGACTTCAGCATATGAATTAGGGAAGAGGGCACAATTCAACCCATCATAACCATAAGCCTCAGTCATCATGAGTGCAATTGTTGAATGATATACACTGTATTATTAAGAGGGAGGTACATTTATAGGCCATCCTTCCAACTTTTGTGCAAGCAGAGGGTCTTTCCATGCAGGGGAGGAAACTGGCAGCCTTCTTGGTTTTCAGTAGCAGAAAATAATCGTAACACCTGCTTCTCTGGCTTTCCAAAGGTAATTTATTATTGGTTAATAAGTGAAAAAACAACAACACAGAATGTAATTTTAAAAGTATGATTTGACAGATTCATTTAAGGATTCTAAATCTACTTTTGAGTCAAATGAGTATTGAAGATCTACCTGAGAGTCCTCTATACCAAATCAATACCTTGATGTTATTTTAACCCCTTGCTGGGTGCTGGTCACAGACTTACATTTTAACTTTAGCCCTTGGCATTTGTCAAGGTGAATATCGGAAACAGGTCTTTGAGTCTTGATTGTACATTTACTATAAATTTGCTGCTATTAAATTTGTCCTTTTTTCCCTGAATTTGGTACTTAGGAATATAATTGTCTTTCTCAATAGCCAGTCTATTTTCCCTTCTCTGATTATAAAAGTTATGTAACTTAAAAATGTTATCTTTTTTTGCCTTAGTGAACTGTTATCAGAATTTATGCTGTCAGAACAATTAGAGTTCTATACTCGGCTTATTTTTCTTCTCTTAATGTATTATTGCCTTCTTAAAAATTCACATTTTAATCTCTGTGTGTGTTTGTGTATACCAGGTACATGCATGTCTGTTTGTGTCCCTCTTCTTTGGCAAGTTTCTCTTTAAAACTTTCTGGAAATACATAGTGGAAAAGTAGGTTGGAAAATTTAAATCACAAGGGCAAGAAACAACTTACCTTTATGTTTCTTATACTGTCTATTAACCTATAGCCACATACCTATGATGACACAATTACTCAATTACTAAGAAGGATTAAGCCAATTCTATCTGTCCACAATCAGAATGGTTCTTAGAGTCTATAAATATCTGTTATTCCAACTGCTTCATAAGATTGATAGACAAATACTAAATGGTTTAAGCAAATGTCACAACTGAAATATTACAGGAATCTAAGCTTCTGCTACTGAATATTTCAAAACCACCTGTTGTCTCAGCACTATGTGATTTATTAAGGACTTAATTAAAATTGTTTCCTAAGGTACTTTTAGTAACTTTAAAGGTGAGGTTACTGTTCTGTAATGTCTAGACATTTGTATAATTTACTCAGAGCTATAATAGATTTTTATAAAAAGTCTATAAACAAATTTAATAGCAGCAAATTTAAATACTATTTCTTCTTTAATATTTTATAAAGTTACTTTTGTGTGCTTTGACCTTCAGTATCACCAAAAGTTGAACATTTAAGACTGAACAACACTCTATTCAGGTATGTTAAGTTGGGTAATCCTTGAACAAATTCCTTAATTTCTCTGACTCTCAAAAATCCCCCAAATTATATCACTTAAATATTCATATCAGGTTTGTTTCATTAAGTGAGTAGTATTCCCTTTCTCATTGATTGATGCATAACTCTTAGACATATTATATCACCAGTTGGATAAATAGCCCGGTTCTTATCTCCCCCACCTCTGACTAGGAAAATATTTGGTGTCTTAGGTATTTTTTAATTATATAAGCTCATAGAATCAATCAGCGTATTATTTTAACTATCAGAGTTTCTAGACCAATTGCCACTTTCTACTTCTATGACAAAGATACTAATCCAGGGTCTGTGTTTACCTGACAAATTCTTTCATTTTGCAAGAAATCACCAGGACCCAGTAACTTCTCTCACTATTTATCTTAATACCATTCTATCTTTTGGACTATCTGCCTGTGTTAATATATCTGCAGTGCCAATTTGTCAAAACTGGAGGAAGCTTGATGGATTGCTAAATGGCATTGCCACACCTAATTCCATATACATAGTAGTTTACTTATAGTCATATTTATTAGTATATTTTAATATCCTTACTATAAATAATGTTATAAGTATAATCTATTGTACTTTATATGTATACCTTTCCATAGAACAAGTACCTTTAAAGTTGTAATCAAAGAAAAAAATGATCTCTGTTCATTTTTAACATGTATTTCAATATTTATGGATCTTAGAACTACAGATATTATTAAAATAAATAGCTGTATAATGATTAAATATTACTTTTTAACTAAGGTATTCTAAAACTAAATTGTAGTTTATCTTCTCCATAGCTATAGTATCCATAAAAACCTTTCATTTCACTCCTTTTATTCTAGCAGAGAGCTGACACTAATGTGTACAGAAAATGAAGTAAAAAAGCTTAACATATTATACGTGGTAGCAACCAGAGAACATAGTCAGAGCTTTAGAAATTCAACTTCATAATCCCATAATGTATATGGTAGATATATTTTGTGATGAGACCATCTGTAACTCCTGGTGCTAATAGGAAACATCTTTACATGACAGATTTAGTTTTTTTTAAATACTTTCATCTTATTTTATCCACTTAGAATGTCAGTTCTGCTCTCCAAAGAAATATAACACTCTATGTACTGTTTGCATTAAAAGGTGCTAACAACAATCATAAGTGGATGTTGAATAGTTTTCAGACAACTAAATCCACAGTGTGAGGATGTACATAAAACATTCTGCTATTAATTTACCTCATATATATTACTGTTATTAAAATACAGATTTAAAATTTTGTGAGTAACACAACTTTACTGAATTAATGATATGCTAAAGTAATTTGCAATTAAGTTATCATTTGTCAAATAGCCAATATATCTAAAGTTTTAAACTTATCTGTGTGAAATTATACTAAAATATCATTATGGTCCTATAACTCAACAAGTTCTACCTATCTCAGAAAATGAGATAGGATGGTCATTGCAATGCATTTTCCTATATTATTTATATATATATTTATTTCGGAGAGGAAGGGAGAGAGAGATAGAAATGTCAATGATGAGAGAGAACACCAATGGGCCGCCTCCTGCACACCCCATGCTGGGGATTGAGCCCACAAGTTGGGCATATGCCTGGATAGGAATTGAACTGCAACCTCCCAACATAGGTGGATGCTCAACCACTGAGGCACACAGACCAGGCCATTTTCCCATATTATCTACAGAGCATTAAAATGGCAATGAGACAATAATGAAATATAGTTAAATATACAGATACCTAAAATGAGAAAACTACTCCAACAAAAACACACCAAAAAACAAAAAACAGTGTGGACTTTCAATACTATGTTGATTAAAAGTGGCCAGAGTGGGCATCCTTATCTTTCTTAGAGAGAGTGGAAGGGTGGGAGTGGGGCGAGAGAGAGAAAGAGAGAAACATCAATGTGAAAGAGACATATAGATTGGTCACCTACTGCAAGTGCCCCAACAGGGGCTAGGGATCAAACCTGAAACCCAGTTACATGTCCTTGACCTGGAATCAAACCCACAACCCTTGGGGGGGGGGGGGGGGGTTGTCTCTAACCACTGAGAAACACTGCCAGGGCTAGGCATCCTTATCTTGTTCAAGGATAAGCTTTCAACTTTTCACCATTGTGTATAATGTTAGCTATGGCCTCCAATCAATTTATTTTGCTTAGAAACTAAACACTACTGATTTTATTAGATACCTAGCATGTTTTTGTGCAGGGTAGCTTGTTATGCCCATGAAATTTATGCCCAGCCATGAAGCTTGAGAGACAGTCAAAATCCTTCTTGCTTCACTCACCAAACCTTTCTCTTTGATTTGTGTTTTATCAACACAGAGGGGAAGTCTGTTTAGTTTGCCAGTGAAGACAGAATATCTTTTCTAAAAATCACTGTATGTGATGATGCAGCAGCCCCATCTTTGGGGTCATTTTATTGTGTTAAACCTATGCAAAATTTCCATTAAAGCTAAGAAGTTTATATGCTATCAAACTGAGACGTTTATTGCTTCAAAGGCTGGAATATATGATAACATTGATGTACACTGAATAAATTTCAAGGGGAAATATCAACTATACTCAAATATGAACAACTGATAACTCATATACTAGTAAGATACATCTAAGAACATGCGAAAGGTATAATTTGATTCAAATTGAAGAAGGATCTTGAAAATATGGTGTAGTATGGTGGGAAAAAAAGAAATAAATGCCCGCTAATATTCCCCAGCATGTAGCACAAGCTGTGGAGATTATAGAGACAGGAAAAGATGGGAAATCCCCAACCTCGAGCACATTCCCCATGTCCACAGATTGTCATGGGAGTAAGATTGTAGGAAATCCCAGGAGCCTACACATTAATCTCGCTTCTTCACTGACAGGTAGAAGGTGTGAAGGTGAAGGTGGATTGTATGAGATGAAAAAGAATATCCCCAAAGCCAACTCTAGTTGCAGAACCAAGATAACTGGGGATAAGAAAAAAAGGGGTGCTGACCTAAGAAACAAAAATGTCAATTAAACTTTTTTTCTAAATGGTATTATCACCAACATGCTGGCTCACCCAGAAGCAAAATGTAAGTG
The DNA here is from genome assembly GCA_026230045.1 of Corynorhinus townsendii. NCBI lineage: Eukaryota > Metazoa > Chordata > Mammalia > Chiroptera > Vespertilionidae > Corynorhinus > Corynorhinus townsendii. The sequence goes on along the minus strand of JAPDVU010000004.1, from coordinate 65,168,701 downwards.
CCACAACTGGCTGACATTGTATCCCAGCACAAGAGTTTCAACCAATTTAGAGAAAAATCAGGCAAATGGGCTAACAAAGAAACAAAACACAACAAAAATCAGACTGTAGCTGACTGTGGTGTCATATTAACACTATTGACTGATAAAGAAAATATGAACTATCAATATCTCATTCTCAAGCCCAAAGGAAATGTTTATACAGTGCACAAGTAAACAAATAACAAAGTTAAGAAAATTATTACACTACTATGGAGAAAATAATAGGTGAGAAAATAATCATCTATTCCAAGATGAATAGAAAGAGAAATATTATAACTTGAAACTTTAGCCAAAAAATTTTTTTAAACATATGAAAATATAACAAAAACAAAAGGAATAGAGATGTCAGAAATGAGAAGCAATTTTTAAAAATTACTATAGATAACATAAAAACATTAAACATGTGTCTGTATTTTCAAGGAATGTTGGGAAGACATTATTTTATAAAATATGCTGAAACATGAGTAAATAAGGCATTAGGATGATATTTTACTTTTAAAAGCAAATGAAATATTATGGAGGAAAATAATGCCAATGAATAATTTATAAATTAGAACCATTAATATACAGAAGACTCTAATAGTACTATGGAAAAGTAACCAGAAAAATTATACACAATGAAAAGACATAACAAGAGATAAAAATGAGAAGATAGAAGATGGTGACCGGCAGGAAAGTAGCGAAGGAGAGAGTGTGAGAGAGTGATGAACCCATAGAGGAGAGTGTAGATGTGGTGTGTGTGTGTGTGTGTGTGTGATCTAGGGACAGTTAGATTCTGCAGGTCCTCCAAGGGGCTGCCAAACCGGGCAGTCTTAGACAGTGGAGCCCCACACACAAAGCGGACACTTCTGGGTGGCCGGTGTGGGCACAGAGACCACGCCATCTTGAGAAACAGAGCTGCTTGAGACTAGGATCCTGATCTCAGACACAAACCAGGACCCTGCAGCCACTGAGGACAGAGAACTGCGACCACAGCTTCAGACCAACAGACAACAAGAATCCAGACTTCCTGGCCGCAGATTTCTGTGAGTCAAAAAGCCTATCCCCCTCCCCGCAGGCTCTCGGATAGGGCCATAGTAACTGATAGACCCGCCCCTCGCTCAGGCCATAGCGCCCCTACTGGAAATTGAGCTAGAGAGCACACATGGGACTAAGCTCCCCCACAGGGAATTTGAGCTGGAGAGCTTGCGCACAGGGACCTCAGCGCTGCTACTGGAATTTGAGAGACTGGAATCTTCTCCCCGCAACACAATCGGGTGAACAAACCCGAAGCCCACACAGGGGGGCAGGGCCACCTGACTTTGATTCTGGACAAGTGCACACGGAAGTCAGTTTTCCGCAGCGCAGGCATGCCACAGAGCTATTGTGCAACCCAGTCCCCCATGGTGACGGGACCCAAATTCTCCTGGCAAGAGGCAGCACTGAGTGCCACCAACTCGACTCTGTTTCTTACCGTGTGCGCCTGGGATCCCTGACTCACAGCACATTCACACTAAGAGCCAGTGACTCCAATTCTTGGCACATGCGCACACGGGGACCCTGATTCTCAGCGAGAAGCCGCACGAGGCAACAGAGACTCTGATACTCAATTCTTGGTGCACACACAGGGAAACTGACTCCTGACATGCTCTAGGGGACTCATTTTCGGCACACGCCAACAGTGCGGTGCAGGCAGGGTCCCTGATTCTAGGTGCACACATGAGACCACACTGAACGCTGGGAACACTGACCCTGGGCAAGCCTGGTTCCCACCAACCCACGGCAGCCACATGTCCTAGTGTCGGAGCACTTCAGTGACACTCAGGTGGTGCGAAGTGCCCACGACACATGGCCCAGGTCCACACAACTCAAAGTTTGAACCTTTTGGTGATAGTCAGAATGGGGACACGACACAATCCCCAGAGGAAAGAAAATGAGGAGTTGCCAAGAAAGGAAAATAGTGAAATTGAAGCACGCAACATGACCAAAAAAGAGTTCAGAGTAATGGTCGTGGAATTTATACATTGGATGGATGAGAAAATCAACAACCTATGCAAGAATCAGGAAGAAATGAAAAGTGATATAGCTACAATCAAAAACACCATGGAAAGTTTCAACAGCAGACTAGAAGAAGCAGAGGACCAAATTAGTGAGTTAGAAGATCAGGTACAGAAACAAGCCCAATCTGAACAGCAATTGGACAAAAAAATTAAAAAGCAGGAAGAAAGCCTAAGGGAACTTTGGGACAACATGAAACAAAGTAACATACATATAATAGGGCTGCCAGAAGGACAAGAAGAGCAGCAAGGATTAGAAAATCTATTTGAAGAAATAATGACAGAAAACTTCCCGGATATGGGGAAGAAAAAAGTTACACAAGTACAGAGAGTCCCAAACAGGATCAATCCCAAAAGACTCATACCAAGACATGTCATAATTTCAATGGCAAATATCAACAACAAAGAGAGAATCTTAAAGGCAGCAAGAGAGAGACAGAGAGTTACCTACAAAGGAACCCCCATCAGATTATCAAATGATATCTCAATAGAAACACATCAAGCTAGAAGGGAATGGAAGGAGGTATACAAAGTGTTGCAAAGCAAAGGACTGAATCTAAGAATACTCTATCCAGCAAAACTATCAATCAAAATTGAAGGGGAAATCAGGAGCTTTGCAGACAAAAAAAAGCTAAGGGAGTTTATCACCACCAAACCAGCAATGCAAGAAAAGCTAAAGGGAATACTGTAAAAAGAAGAAATAAACAGGTAAGAAGGAACACAGACACAAAAATAGATATGAATACAAACAAATACCTTTCAGTAATAACTTTAAATGTAAATGGACTAATGCTCCAATCAAAAGACATCGAATGGCTGAATGGATAAAAAAACACAACCAACATATATGCTGTTTACAAGAAACCCACCTCAGAACAAGAGACTCACACAGATTGAAAGTGAAGGGATGGAAAAATATCTTTCAGGCAAATGGAAATGAAAAACAAAGCTAGGGTAGCAATACTTATATCTGACAAAATAGACCTCAAAGTAAATGCCGTAACAAGAGATAAGGAAGGCCACTTCATAATACCAAAGGGATTGATACAACAAGAAGATATAACCCTGGTAAACATATATGCACCCAATGCAGGAGCACCCAAATATATAATAAAACTCCTGGAAGATATCAAGGGAGAGATCAACAATAATACAATCATAGTAGGGGACTTTAATACACCACTGACATCCCTGGATAAATCCTCTAGACAAAAAAATCAGCAAAGAAACAGCAATCCTAAATGACTCACTAGATCAGATGGACTGAACTGACATCTTCAGAACATTTCACCCCAAAGCCACGGAATATATATTCTTCTCAAGTGCACATGGGACATTTTCAAAAATAGACCACATATTGAGTCACAAGGAAAGTCTCCCCAAATTCAAGAAGATTGAAATCATACCAAGCATCTTCTCAGACCACAATGCCATAAAATTAGAAATAAACTACAATAAAAACAATCCAAAAATCTCAAACACTTGGAAGCTGAATAGCATGCTATTAAATAATGACTGGGTTAACAAAGAGATCAAAGAAGAAATTAAAAGCATCCTGGAAACTAATGACAACAAAAACACAACAATCCTAAATCTATGGGACACAATGAAAGCAGTCCTGAGAGGGAAGTTTATAGCTCTACAAGCCTACCTCAAAAAGCAAGAAAAAATGATAGTAAATCATCTAACTCTACAACTCAAAGAATTAGAAAGAGAGCAACAAGAAAAGCCCAGAGTGAGCAGAAGGAAGGAGATAATAAAGATCGGAGCGGAGATAAATGACATAGAGACCAAAAAAAACAATACAAGAGATCAACAAAACCAAGAGCTGGTTCTTTGAAAGGATAAACAAGATTGATGAACCTCCAGCCAGGCTCACCAAGAAGCAAAGAGAGAAGACTCAAATAAACAAAATCAGAAATGAGATAGGCGAAATAACAACAGACGCCACAGAAATACAAAGGATTGTTAAAAAATATTATGAACAACTCTACTCCAACAAACTAGACAACCTAGAGGAAATGGACATATTCCTAGGAAAATACAACCTTCCAAAACTCAATTGGGAAGATTCTAATAATCTCATCAGGCCAATAACTATGGAAGAAATTGAAGCAGTCATCAAAAAGCTCCCAGCAAACAAAAGCCTGGGGCCAGACGGCTTCACAGGGGAGTTATACCAAACATTTAAGGAAGAACTAAAACCTATCCTCCTCCGACTATTCCAAAAAATTCAAGAGGAAGGAACACTTCCAAGCACATTCCATGAAGCCAGCATCCCCCTAATGCCAAAACCAGATAAAGACAACACAATGAAAGAGAATTATAGGCCAATATCCCTCATGAACATAGATGCCAAAATCCTCAACAAAATTCTAGCATATCAGATCCAGCAATACATCAGAAAGATCATACACCATGACCAAGTAAGATTTATCGGAGGGATGCAAGGATGGTACAATATCCACAAATCAATAAACGTGATACATCACATAAACAAATTGAGGGAGAAAAATCACATAGTCATATCACTTGATATAGCAAAAGCATTTGACAAAATCCAACACCCCTTCTTGATCAAAACACTCAGCAAGGTGGGCATAGAAGGATCATACCTTAACATAATAAAAGCCATATATGAAAAATCCACAGCCAACATCATACTCAATGGACAAAAACTAAAACCATTTCCCCTAAGAACAGGAACAAGACAGGGATTCCCACTCTCACCACTCCTGTTCAACTGGAAGTACTAGCCATTGCGATCAGATGAGAAGAAGAAATAAAAGGCATCCAAATTGGAAAAGAAGAAGTAAAACTGTCCTTACTTGCAGATGACGTGATATTGTACATAGAAAACCCTAAAGACTCCATCAAAAAATTATTAGACTTAATAAATGAATTTGGCAATGTAGCAGGATACATTGGAAATGCCAAGAAATCTATGGCATTTCTTTACACCAATAATGAACTTATAGAAAGAGAGACTAAAAAAGCAATCCTATTTACCATCAAACCAAAAAAATTAATATTCCTAGGAATAAACTTAACTAAGGAGGTAAAAGATCTATACGCGGAAAACTACAGGACACTGAAAAAAGAGATAGAGAAAGACATAAACAGATGGAAGAACATACCGTGTTCATGGATTGGTAGAATCGACATCATTAAAATGTCCATACTACCCAAAGCAATCTATAGATTCAATGCACTCCCCATTAAAATACCAATGGCATATTTCACAGACCTAGAAAGAACTCTTCAAAACTTCATCTGGAATAAAAAAAGACCCCGAATAGCCACACCAATCCTGATAAAGAAGAATAAAGTAGGAGGGATCTCAATACCAGATTTCAAGTTGTATTACAAAGCCGCTGTTCTCAAAACAGCCTGGTACTGGCACAAGAACAGACATACAGATCAATGGAATAGAATAGAGAATACAGATATCGACCCAAACCACTATGCCCAATTAATATTTGACAAAGGAGGCATGAACATAAAATGGAGTCAAGACAGTCTGCTCAACTAATGGTGTTGGGAAAATTGGACAGATACATGCATAAAACTGAAACTAGCCCACCAACTTACACCATACACAAAAATAAACTCAAAATGGATAAAGGACTTAAACATAAGAAGGGAAACCATAAAAATACTAGAGGAATCCACAGGCAGAAAAACCTCATACATATGTCGAAGGAACTTCTTCCCTGATACTACTCCTAGGGCAATGGAAACTAAAGAGAAAATAAACAAATGGGACTACATAAAAATAAAAAGCTTTTGCACAGCAAAAGAAACCATCAACAAAACAATAAGAAAGCCCACTGCATGGGAGAACATATTTGCCAATGTCATCACCAATAAGGGTTTAATCTCCAACATTTACAGAGAAGTCATACAACTTAACAAAAAGGAAGATAAACAATCCAATCAAAAATGGGCAAGGGACCTAAATAGACACTTTTCAAAGGAGGACAGAAGGAAGGCTAAGAGACATATGAAAACGTGCTCAAAATCAGTAATTATCTGAGAGATGCAAATCAAAACAACAATGATAGTATCATCTCACACCCGTCAGAATGGCTATCATCAACATATCAACAAATGACAAGTGCTGGCAAGGATGTGGAGAAAAAGGAATCTTTTGCACTACTGGTGGAGATGCAGACTGGTGCAGCCACTGTGGAGAACAGTATGGAGTTTCATCAAAAAACTAAAAATGGAACTCCCATTTGACCCAATGATCCCACTTCTAGGAATATATCCCAAGAAACTAGAAACATGAATCAGAAAGGATATATGCACCCCTATGTTCATAGCAGCACAATTCACCATAGCTAAGATCTGGAAACAGCCTAAGTGCCCATCAGCAGATGAGTGGATTAAAAATCTGTGGTACATCTACACAATGGAATACTATGCTGCAGTAAAAAAGGAGTTCCTACTATTTGCAACAGCATGGATGGAACTAGAGAGCATTATGCTAAGTGAAATAAGCCAGTCAGAGGAAGACAAATACCACATGATCTCACTCATTTATGGAATATAATGAACAATGTAAACTGATGAACAGGGACAGATCCAGAGGCAGAGAAGCATCAATCAGACTGCCAGACCTCAGAGGGAAGGTAGGGGAGGATGGGGAAAAGGGGGAGAGATCAACCAAAAGACTTGTATGCATGAATATAAGCCTAACCGATGGACATGAACACCAGGGAGGTGAGGGCATGAGTGGGGGAGGGGGGATTTGGGAGGTTAATAGAGGGATGAAGCACATATGTAATACCTTAATCAATAAAGAAATTTAAAAAGAGAGATAAAAATGATTAAAGACAAATATGAGACAGACATCACAAAAGCAAAATATGAAGAATTGGTGTTCTTCAAAACGTGACTAGGTTAAATGGGAAAGAAAAAAGCACACAGATATAATAGAGAGCTTCCACATAAATATGACAGGTTAATCAGACTTGATTTATCCTTCCTTATACAAACCTGCATTGTAATGACAACAGAGTAACAAAAATTGTATTAGTCCACATGGACAAAAAGAATTTGAAAGGACACCAATGAAAAAAGATTCCAACAGAGTTTTGGAAAAAGGGAAGCTGATGGATTATCATGTAAGTGATATTACATGGAAAGTGATATTGAAAAGAGATGTTGGAGCAAGGTCCAGAATTGAGCAAACCATGAATCTGGAAAAATAAAGTTCTTATTCCAAGTGTTCCAAAACCACCCACACTTTCAATGATTCTCTCTAAGAATCACGGGACTCAGCATATAATTGTACTCATAGTAAAGATGTATCACTGTGACACAAGAAGGATCAGAAAGGGAGAAGACAGGTGAACCTGGAGGAATCAATGTGCAGTCTTCTTATATTCTCTCCCTTCCCTGTCACACAGAGCACAAATTCCTCCTGCAGGGAAAATGCAGCAACCCATGCGTGACGTTTCTGCCCAGAAAGTCCTGTTTGAGACAAATTGCTTATGGGTTGTTTTTGTTGTTGTTTGTTGTTTGATTTTTGTTTTTTAATTTGGGGGAGGGGGGGCAGTCATGTGAGCACCTTTTGCCTAGCAAGTATAAAAATTCCAGACTCCCAGAAGGACAGCAGATATTCACCATAAATGACAACATTTGTACAAATAGCCTAGAAATAGAAAAATAGTTATTGCTTAGTAACAAAGGGAACATTTTGAAAGCCGAAGTACCAGCCAAGGACCAACCTTGCACTTCCAATGACAGTTGCTTCAGGCCTGCTCGCTGTGTTAACTTCTGCACAGGCCCATCCCAACTTTACAAAAAGTTTTCGTCTTCCTCCACTCTTTTGACAGATGAAGAGACATATTACCTGGAGCAATTGGATCAGGATGTTTTATTTTATTTTATTATTTTTTATTTTTTTTACATTTTATTTTATTTTTATTGTTTTAAGTATTACAAATAGTAGTACATATGTCTCCTTTTTTTACCCCCTTGATCTCCCCCCGACCTCCCCTACCCCGCAGGACATGCCTTCACCTGCCCACCCTGCCCCCCCCGCCCCAGTGTCTTATATCCGTTGGTTGTGCTTACATACAAGCATACAAGTCCTTCGGTTGGTCTCTTACAGCCCTCCTCGCCCAACCTCCCCTATCTTCCCGATGTAGTTTGACAGTCTGTTCAATGCTTCTTTGCCTCTGTATCTTTGCTCAGGGCCCACTCAAGAATGCAAATAATCCTTCCCACTAATATTTACAGGGTAAACTAAGATTGTTGGTAGAGTATTAAATTTGACAGTAAAATAGGAATCGAGTTTTCAGATTAATTTAATTAGGCTAATTGAAATAAGTGAATATTCAAGTACTGGACAAAAAGCTGTTCTTAAAGTAATAACTAAAATTTCTATTGGTAGTTCATCTCATGGTAAAATTCCTGAATATACAATGAACCTAAAGCAGTCATATGTGTGGGGGAAAAAAAAAAAAAACATCTAAATGGATCAGGATGTTTTAAAATGGGGACTCGGACCTCAGGTAGCACAGAAGGGAGGCACGGAAGTAAATGCAAGGAGAGTAGGTGAAAGTCTGCATATTGAGCTTTGGGGTTCTCGGGCCATCCCACTGCCCAGAAGGTTGAAAGGTCCTACTCTGGAGAAATTAAATGGTTCCCAAGAAAAAAATTACATTGTACTGCATGTAAAGGTGTTTCAGTTAAAAGATTATAAATATTTTCATGTGTTTCTCCAAATTAAATAACTGATTATTTTAGTAAGTGCCTGAGCTGTTTTGCTAAGTACCCTCATCTAAAAGCTGCCTCGTCCCCCATCTATATGTTTTATATGGACATGCTTCTCCCAGTCTATGTGACCCTGTCCTATGTCCAATTTGAGTTAGAATTTGTGCCCAACTCAAGTGGAATTCTTTTCTTTTTTAAAATTTTTTCCTAAATAATAAACACAAAGTATGGTTTACTATACCATTAAGACATGAAACAACATATTGTTGAGTAGTTAACATATATTGCAATTCTAGTACTTCCAGCACAGCTCTGGTAGGGCATTTTCATTTGGCTCTAGGGAAAGCTTGAGGTCATTCTCTTCCTGGTGTCTTAAATGATGAGGTGCAAAATTTGGAAATCATTGGCAACCACATGTTCTGCCATGTGGATAAATTGGCACTTCAATGGAAGCAAATAAAGTTTAACAACAGACAGGAACGGTAGCACTTGAGTACCTGGTGTGGAATGTGCCTAATGCCCAATTGCATACTTGCCCTTTCCATGGTTTGGTATTCAACACTTCTGAATTCTATAAGCCAATTCATTTGCTTTTATTCATATCTTGTTTTCAGTTGGCTCTCAGTCATTTACAAATAAAAGTGTTATTACTAAGTATATTACAAAAGTAAATCATTCCTATTAGGTGAATTTTCAAAATTTTTTTCAGTTTTATGCATTCCTTCTGGAACCCAAATGACAGTTTACCAATATTTTCTCTGACTCAATCATTTCATCTGTAAAACAAAAGGATTGGACACTGACTTTTAAACCCTGGCTGGGTAGCAGGAGTCAGAGGTTTTTATTGTGTGTGTCTTAACACCTAGACCCCACTCTGCATACTTTCTTTTTTCTCTTCAGACATTAAAATTCACCATTCTATGATTTCAACTAGAAAATTTATTCAATATTAGGCTAACTTGAGAAATGGTATGATGTTGAAAGATTTAAGAAAAACTCAAATGAAATTGTATAGTAGAATATATAGCTGATCTGATTTATCCATATTCCAAAAGATGTTAGTCAATTAAATATCAGATTTGTTGTTGTTGTCACCTTTATTATAATGGCAGGAAGGGTATCTAAAGCAAAGAAAAAATTAAATAATATATAAACAACACCAATGCAGACACACACAAAATTTTGTAGTATTTAAGAAAAATCTAGCTTTATCAGGGCTAGAAACTTTTTAAAAAATATTTTTTACTGATTTCAGAGAAGAAGGGAGAGAGAGATAGAAACATCAATGAGAAAGAATCATTGATCAGCTGCCTCCTGAGGATTGAGCCTGTAACCTGGGCCTGTGCTCTGACCGGGAATCAAGCTGTGACCTCCTGGTTCACGGTCAATGCTCGGCCGGGCAAGGCTAGAATCTTTTAAAGAAAATAACATTGAATCCACTCATTTGAAAAGAATTCATAAATGGTTTTTGAATGCCTATTTTGCCTTAAAAATAACTGTAAAACAAAGATAAACAGCTCGTCCCACAGGGTCTTCCAGACCTCCAGCCTAGTACAGAGACCCTGCAAAGTTCAACACTCCCAGAGGTCGCAGCCTTGTTGCCTCCCTCCCAGGAAAAGAATAGAAGAAACATCTCTTTCCCATTTTCAGCCAAGTCTTAATTATTTAAAACATTTTAGCTGCCATTAGTTTTCCCCAATATTTTTCACTTATTGTATTGAGTCAATTAAATATTAATAGAGCATCTATTTTAGACAAATCAATATGCCAACTCTAAAGGATAAGAAAATAAAAAATACAAAGTCTGCCTTACTCAGAATTTGTAGAGGTAGAGCAGATTCACACATAAAAACTATAGCTCCTACATATATATATATATATATATATATATATATATATATATATATATGTAAATACGAGGTGAACTATAAAGGTAATAAGATCAAACACTAAAGCCATCATACAGTGAAGGAGTAAAGCATAAATTTTGAATACCATCTCTGTCACTTCCCTGCTTTGGGAATTTCACAAGTTATTTAGTATCAATTTCTTTAATGCCAAATGGGACTAAAATATCTAATTCAAAAAGCTCTTGTCAGAATTAAAATGACTCAAGTACCATGAATATCATAGGATCTATTATAGGGTGGTCACTAAGCAAAGGAACTGCCTTAGCCAAGGCTCTTTTGATGGCAAGTTTTAAAACAAACAAATACTATCTTGAATGGGATTATCTCAAGGACATTTTTTTTTTAAGTTTATTAGGGGAACCAAAGGACAGAAACCAAGAACTAAGCCATTAACTGATTAGTAAAGAAGTTAAATTAAGAAAAAGAAGCTGAATAAAATATTCAATGTTTCAGGTTTAAACCATATCAACAAAATAGCACATAAAAGATCTTTAGTTTCTTTTTCCCCAGGTGAGTTCAAATAGTTTATGCAGTGTGGACCTAGCATATAATTCAGCTGAGTATAAATAACAAACCAAATTATATGTATTTTATTTTTTAATCTAATTGAGAAAACTCCTAATCATCATCATATTTAACATCCCTAATAAATGCTTTTCAGATGGTGAACACTACTGACTTCCATCTTGATAAATATCAATTGTATCTACATACAACATTTATAATAATCCAATTCAATCTTCAGAATTTTTTCCAGAAAGGGTCCTACATTGTATATTTTTCTATGAAATGTAAACTATAAGTCGTGTGTCTACCTTCCTAAATTTTATTTCCTCCTTTTCACTCCTTCATTTGTCAGAGAAAAAATAAAAATAAAATTGATGTGACAATTTTAATATTAACCTCAGCTATGTCTGCAAAAATATAGAGTGATGTAATTTTGTTTTGAGGTGTTTCTTTTTTCCTTTTGGAATGTGGAACACTAGTGCATGCCTCAATTTTGCCCAGACTTAAACATCCTTTCTCTATTTTATGTCTTGTCGTACCCACAGAGTCTGAGAATGTGACAGAGGATCCCTTCCATGTCTGGGAATGTGACAAGGAACATATTATACCTATTTTTAAATCTTTAAAATTCTTGCAGTAGCTGAAACCTGGAAATGAGACTTGAATTATCTCATTGTTGGACCTCACCTAACTAACACCCGGTTATCCTTTCCCTCACATTGTACACTTGGGTATTACTCCTGTAATTTATGTGCTTCCTGCAATATCATCATGGACCACCATCACCTCCACATTCATTCTCCAACCACTCTTTACCACAATACTCTGACTAAATGATAACCTAGTGGCTGGAAAGACTTAGGAGAGCTTTCTAAAGGCCAAACTAAATTCCATTTAGTGAAGTAATTGAATGGAATTTTTATGAGTTTGAATAGTTAAATCACAACCATAGAATTGGAGACTAGCAAAATCCAATAGGGCAGACAAACCAAGAAACAGCAGCCTCACACTTCCGGGAAATGATTTGAGTTTTGGTCCCTTTAAATATCATTAGTACATGAAAGATAAGCTTAATATATTAAAACCATGCCACTTCCAGGTTTATTCCCACGGGTTCCTCATCTGAGATTCAGTTTAACTAAATATGTGTTTACTGAATACTTCCTACACAAAAGGCTCTGTGTTTACTAATTTTTTCCCTATCAGGCTCTATAATAAGCAATGGAAAGGTAGAAAGAGTTGCCATGCATTCTCCTTCCTTGAAGAGCTCACAGTTTAATAGGAAAGATACACGCTAACAACACTGTGAGGAAAGGGTTGTACTAGGAATATAGTCAGAATGAGCCAGGAACTCAGAAAAGAGCCACTAATCCAGCTTAAAGATAAAAGTAAATAATTTCAGGAGAGAGGAACTTGATGGATAACAAAGAGTGGAAGACAATGGGGGTGGGGAGAGATAAAATGAAGTGCTTTTAGGCAAGGGAAATAACACAAATTTTTTGGTGTACAGGGAGCACAGATAATGATGTAAGATGAGATGAGGCTGGAAAGATAATATCATGGAATAATAGCATAAAGAGTCTTATAGTGCCAGTCTATAGAATGTGGATTTTATCTATGGGCAATGAGGAGCCATTGAATCATTACATAATTTAACTATGGAGAAGGAAAATGTTTCACTTAAAAATTTTTCTGGAAGCAGTATGGATAATGAGATAGAATTCAACATTAAAGAAATGGTCATAGAAATGAAAAGAGAATTTGGAAGTTATTTGGAAGTGATTCAGAACTTAGTCATGAACAGGACTCTGAAGGTGAATGAGGTTTCTCATGAGCCTTGTTTTGCTATATCTGTCTTGATATAGGGTATTTGGGAAAAGAAGCAAATTAAGGAAGGAGATCATGTAAGGGTCATAATGGAATTAAGTTGGGGAGGGTTTTGAGATACATAGGAGACATCAGGAAAAAGTGATAGTAGTAATTCTTTTGAAAGTAATGTATATACCTATAACGCAGCTCAGGAAAGAGCTTTGGACTAAATGACATCATGAGCTATTGAACAAACTCACATGTGATAAAAAATAGTCAAAAGATGAAGTAAGCAGAGGAAAGAGAGAAGTCAACCCAGAGATGCTTCTTCCCTGAGACTTGCATTCATGATGGCATTTGTCCCTTTGAAGGGTGCTAAGGAGTAGACTCTGCTGGGTTTTCAGACAGGAGTAGGACCCAGTTTCTGCTGTCAGGTGCTCATTCATAGTCTGTGGAAGGTGCTTGAATGTGACTGAATGTGAACAAGCAGTAGAAAGTGAAGAGTAAGTAACAGAGGCACATAATGTGGTTGTTTCAAACATAGTTTGTCCTTCCTAAGAGACTGAGCCCTTAGGAGACTGTCATAGAAAATTTCACCTGGGACAGGTGACATTCAAGAAAAGTCATGACTATCTTTAAATGTGAATAAGGAAAAAGAAGTACTAAAGTACAGAGTTCCATATAGTGGACCTCGAGATAGCTCAATAGTACTATATCACAGACCAGACCTTAAAAATCATTTTAAAAAGAAGAATGGCTGAAGGTTATGATAGATCCTCCCTTCCCGCAACTGGTGGGCGGAGTCTGACCTAACCTACAGCCCAGACATACCTGAGTACCTAACCAGGCGGCACCTTATATGGACTATACATTGAACCACCAATCAGCACCTGCCAAATACCCTAAGCCAGTGGTCGGCAAACTCATTAGTCAACAGAGCCAAATATCAACAGTACAACGATTGAAATTTCTTTTGAGAGCCAAATTTTTTAAACTTAAACTTCTTCTAACACCACTTCTTCAAAATAGACTCACCCAGGCCGTGGTATTTTGTGGAAGAGCCACACTCAAGGGGCCAAAGAGCAGCACGTGGCTTGTGAGCCACAGTTTGCCGACCACTGCCCTAAGTCCTTGTCCCTAAGTACCTGAGTGACTAAATATGTACCTTATATGGACCATACATTAAGCCACCAATCAGCGTGCCAAGTACCCTAAGCCCCCATTCCTCCCTTCGAAAGGCGTGTTCACCTGTGTATGTGCTGCTGTTCTCCTCTTGTGAAACTGCCTGGCAGGTCCTTCTCCTCTAATAAAGCCTGCAGTCCTGGTTTTTGGCTTCTGTCTGATCTTTCAGGTTATATAAGGCTTAGTCTTCTATGTTGATTTGCTTATTTTGAGTTTTCATCTTTAAATAATGATGAATTAAATTAAGCCAGGATTTCTCAAGATCAATAACATTGAAATGTTGGGCCAGATACTTCTTGTTGTGGGCTGTCTTGTATTCTACAGGATGCTCATCAGCATCCCTGGCCCTTATCTACTACATACCAGTAGCATTCTCCCCTCCATTTGTGACAACCCAAATGTCTCCAGACATCTTCTGGCAGGGAGGAGGTATGGGGTGGGGAGCAAAACAACCAAGGTGAGGGCTACTGGGTTAAATTTCCAAACTTTCAATTTCTCAAGAACACACCAAAGGCAATAATTAAAAGGTCCCCGTGCCTGTTTTATTCATCTCGAACTTCTCTGATTATTACTGATTAAATTTAGCAATTTCTATGCCCTCTTTTCTTGGACAAAGAGAAACTATTAGGCATGTTCCACAGTTGTGGAGAGAGGCAGTTTGGAAGTTTGTTACCGACTAAACTTGGAAATGAGAAAGAAAGAAGGAAACGTAGTGGCTAAGGAAATACATTTCACTGGGAAACCGGAGAGGTAGGGGAAAAGGCTTCTTAATAGGCTCAATCTTTTTTCTCTCTTTCCTTTCCTTTCAAGAAGCCCATTAAGCCTTCAGAAATAGAATGATTCATTTTTATATACACTTGCTATTCTGTAGATGTAGGTAATTACATTAGCAATGAAAACATAATGGAATGCGTTGGAACCGTGCTGAGGTCTCCCGGGCTCAATATCCTACAAATCACTTAACAAAACACAAATGCAGAGCAGTCAGGCAGCCAGGTCACCAGGTAAGTAAGTGCCATCACCAGCTCCTCAAACTTTTTGACACATTGAAACCTGAAAATGTCCATATCCTTTCATCCAAGAAATGTTCAGAAAAGTTTTATTTCAAGAAGAGCCAAAGGAAAACCTCTTTGCATTTCAAATACCTTATTTAGACATTGAGTAGTAAATGTTTTATTTAGAAATATGATTAATCATTCCGGCTTATGGGGGAGGGGAGAACTTTAAGTTGGAAAATTCCTCTCAAAGGAATTCTAAATGTCACAAAGAACATACTGGACTAATTTTTTTTTTTAATTCTCTTTGCATCACAGTGTATAACTTACATCTGGGTTGCAACAGAGAGGCTGAGACTGTTTACAGATCATCATTATCAGAGACAGAAAAATGTAACTCTAGTGAAGTGGGGCCCAGGGTCACTGAAATTACAAGCAGAACCCCCTAAAGAAAGCCCTTGAATCCGGCCAGCCAAGCCAAAGAAATGGGGCCAGACCATGAAAGCATTTTTGTATGGATGCATAGCTCCCTCCTGCAGAGGGCTGCCTGTAAGAACACAGACTTCGCAGTTACCGCTTTCCCAACATTTCTGTCTTGTTCAACCAGTCTGCTTTTGGACCAACTTTACAAGGTTAGACAAGATAAATGTTTTTCTGTTGAAGTCCTTGTGAGCTGGAGAAGACGTACTACAATCTTTCACTGAAATGAAGGATTTATAGCTTCCTACCAGTAGTTTAGCTTTATGTTCTGGGCCTCAAGGCAAGATTTCTGAGATGCTTCACTGCCCCGCCCCAGCATCTTTCTCCCATATCCTCCTGCTGGCTACCCTTAACCCCCTCCTCCCCCTCCCCCCTCCCCCCCACTCCCCCATCCCGGTCCTACCTAACAGAAAGTCCTTTCACTTCCAGCGCCTGGGAAAAATACGGCCAGACTGGGAGGTGCAAGAGGCCTCTGAGGGATACCCTGGATGAATAAGAGGCAGAAGAGAAGCACAGGGAGTAGATGGATGATGTAAAGAATCCAAAAGCATTGTGCCAAACAGCTAAGCATCCTGTTCATTTGCTTCAAATGTCCTCCCTCCCTCCAGACCCCCGAGAGGAAATATTTTATTAATGTGTGGCCTTTCCTTTTGAAAGTGCTCTAGAGCTCAGCTGCCAGAAAGTAAAATAAATCGATGTCTAGAATCTGGCCAGAAGGCAGACACTGCTGTGAGGGTGTAAGAAAGGAGAACTGAGTACTGCAGCCACGTCTTCTGCAGAGAACCTGCCTTCCCCTGGTGGGACCCCAGCATTGAATGAGGCAGCTCTATGTTCTTATATCCATGGTTTCCACAAGGGTGTGACCCTGATAACAGTTATAGCTGTCAAGAACAAACTAAACAAGGTTTCCCTCTGAACATGTGTGTCCAGTAAGGAATAAAACAAAATCTTCTCAATGATCATTGTACAAAATATCAAGAATTCAGGGACAAGTCAATGATCAGCTCAGGTTAACAAAATGGACACCATCATTGGTTCTCTAAATGTAGAGTATCTCAGAATATTTTAAAGGACATAAATATTTTGGGGGAAGATATAGTGTTAACAGAAAATACTTAATAAACTCATGATGAAATTTTATTTGCTTTTATAGCTTATGATAGATTTTTCTCTTTAATCTGTTTATCTTTTTTCTTTCAGAATTAAAATTGTACCCTATTAGTCAAACACCAGATGTTTAAAATAAATTATCTTTGCCAGTATTGTGATTTTAAAAAGTGTATTTCATTGAAGTTTCATTTGCTTCTCTTAAGTATAAGCAGTGAAATAATAATTTTCCTTTTCATATATTTAAGATCCATTTTTATTTATTTTCTCTGATCATATTCTTTGTGCATTTTAGTGTGTGTGTGTGTGTGTGTGTGTGTGTGTGTTTCTGAACTTTTTAAAATTAATTTGAATGAACTGTTCATATAGCTAGGACATTAATCAGTTAGCCCTCACAAATTTGAAATACTTGTCTTCTGTCATGTTGTTTGTTTTGACTATTCATGATATATTTGCCATACACTTTTTTTTCAAAACCATTCCTCTTTATAGAGCAATAATAGTGTGTAACATTTCTGGGCTGTAATTATCCTATCTAATAAAGAGGCAGTGCCCACAGCCAATAAGGAGGGAATATGCTAATTGACTGCCTCACCACACCCACAGCCACAAGATGGCAGTGCCCAGTCCCCTCAGCCCCACCGGGGCGGCAGGAGCATGGCAAGGCCGGGTCCACCCCCGGGCGGGCCTGGCGCTCCACATACCTGCCTCCAGAGTCCCCCAGCTCCCTCAGACCCCAGCCGTGAGTTTCATTTTTTCCCCCTTCTTTTTTAGATTCTACATATAAATGTTACCAGGCAGTATTTGTCTTTCTCCAAATTATTTCACTTAGCATAACACCCTGAAGTTTCACCCATGTTGTCACAAATGGCAGGATTTCCTTTTTTATGGCTGAATGATATCCATTGGATATCTATCATACTTTATTTATTCATCTGTGGATGGACACTTAGGTTATTTTCCTATCTTGGCTATTGTAAAGAATGCTGCAATGAACATGAAAATGCTGATCCTCTTCAATATCCTGTTTTCATTTCCTTTGGCTATATACCCAGAAATAGAATAGATAGAACATATGGTAGATATATATATATATTAGAGGCCCAATCCGATGCATGAAATTTGTGCAAGAGTAGGCTTTCACAGCTGCAGCAGCTGCCTGGATCCCTCCCTCACAGCCATGACAGCTTCCTCGGTCCCGCAGATACAGCCCTGGCTTTATCCAGAAGATCGTCTGGAAGGACATCCAGTCAAATTAGCATATTATGCTTTTATTTTATATATATCTCCTATCTAATAATGATGGAATATGCAAATTGACTGTCACTCTGTGACAAAATGGCAGCGACCACAGCCAATAAGGAGGGAATATGCAAATTGACCCAAAAAAGTTGGCAGCGGCCAGGCCAGGATGCTTGCATCATCACCATGGCAACAACACAGGCTCAGAGTGGCTGGAGCAGGACGGGAAGCCTGCTATGGGGGGGGGGGCATGGAGGGAGCTACAGGAGGGTGGCAGGGCTGGAGCGAAGGCAGAAGGCGACAGCCAGAGTGAAGACCTGGGTCCTGGGTGCGGGAGGGAAGCCAGTGCCGGCATCCAGGGGAAGGAAGGCCTATTCTTGCATGAATCTTTATGCATCGAGCCTCTAGTGTGTGTGTGTGTGTGTGTGTGTGTGTGTTTATGGAACTTCTATACTGTTTTCCATAGTGACTGTACCAATTTACATTTCAACCAATGGTGTAAAGGGTTTCCTTTCTCCACATTTTCACCAACACTTGTTATCTCTTGTCTTTTTGATGATAGCCATTCTAACAGATGTGAGGTGCTATCTCATTGTACTTTTGATTTGCATTTCTCTGATTAGTGATGTTGAGCACCTTTTAAGGTACCTATTGGCCATTTGTATGTATTCTTTGGGAAAATGTTTATATACGAGTATTTCCTCTTTCCATTTTTAAATTAGATTATTTGGGATTTTGCTATGGAGAAATATATATATATATATATATATTTGGCTGTTAACTTCTTATTAGGTATATAATTTGCAAATGTTAACTTGCATTCTGTAGGTGGTTTTTTCATTTTGTTGATGGCTTCCTTTGTTGTGTAGAAGTTGACATATACAATATTTTAAAATTCCATGTAAATGAATCACATCAATTCAAGTGATAAATTGTATTTATTAATCCTTTGTTTTATAGTTTCAATTTTATATCATGCTCAAAATACTTCTCTATTTTTAATTATTTATTTTAGTGGGTTTGTATACCAGAATTTAAGTTTTGTATATGTCAGTAACCTATTTTGGAGTGAACTCTAAGTTTATCATGAATTCAACTTTATATTTTTCAGATATCTACCCAGTTATTGCAAAATCATATTTTTTCACTGACATGAAATGTCGCCCTCACCTTATGTAAAACTCCTATGTGAACACTGTTTTGTTTGTTTGTTTGTTTCTTTTTACTGTTTTTTTGTTTGTTTGTTTGTTTTGTTAATCCTTACCCAAAGATATTTTTTCCATTGGTTTTTAGAGAAGTGCAAGGCAGGGGGGAGAGACAGAGAGAAAGAAATATCTATGTGAAAGAGACACATCAATTGGTTGCCTCCAGGGACTGAGCCTACAACCGAGGTACATGCTCTTGATTGGAATTGAACCCACAAGACTAATGTTCTAACCACTGAGCAAGCCAGCTAGGACTCAGTTTGGTTACTATTTGTCTTTTTATAAATAAATATTATTCTATTCATTTATTTAACAAAGTTTTCTGAGTGCCTAATACATGCCAAGCACTGTTATATTTTAGGCACTATAGACATAGCAGTGTGAAAAGATTTTAGAAAATAACAACAATGATGATGATAGAGAAAAAGAAATCAACAGCATGAGCAAGAAGAAAAAAAAGGAAAACAAACAAAAGAATTAGAGAGAGAGAGAGAGAGAGAGAAGAAGGAAGAGAGGGAGGAGGGAAGGGAGGAAAAAAGTAAGAGAGAAATAATCCCCATTGCTCATCTGATAATTTATCTATATATATAAAAGCCTAAGAGACTGAATGACTGGTCAAGCGGTCACTATGACACGCACTGACCACCAGAGGGCAGACGCTGAACATAGGAACTGCCCCCTGGTGGTCAGTGCACTCTCACAGCAGGAGTGCCCTCAGCTGACTGACCCATCCCAGGGGCCCACCAGCCTCATGGCAGCCATTCACTCCCTCAGTAGTCCTGCAGGGCCACTCTCCAGAGAATAGACCAGGCACCAATGGACTGGCATTACAGGCAGGATCCTGACAGCACTGCCAGCCTCCTGGAAGTTGGCCTCGGGCACCTTGGCTGCTTTCCCTCTCTAGACTCTCCACAAGGAAGAAATGATATAAAAGCAGCCACCAGGTGGCTCCCGACAACCAGCACAAGCATCAGCAGGACGGATTCAGATCCTGGGCTGGCAAGGGTGTCCCATTGCTCACCTGGAGGGCCAATCGCATCCCAGCCTCCCTCCTCTCCTCAAGACAGAGGCCAGACACAGGGCTCATGGCTGGTGAGCACAGCTGTAGTGGCACAAGCCTCTCCTGATCAGGACTGACTGGGCTCGAGCCTGTGGCAGGCGCAGCTGGGCTGGGATGAGCAGGACCAGCAGGCAGTTGGACTGCTGGTTTCAGCCCAATCCCTGCAGGCCACGCCTAGGGACCCCACCCATGCATGAATTCGTGCACTGAGCCTCTAGTAGAGAAAATAAAATAAGTGAATGAAAAAATAACATATTAGATAGTGATAACTGCTATGAAGGGGGAAAAAAAGCAGAAAAAAGGAAAAGAGAGTTGGAGGTATGGTAATTTTAATATATTGATCAGCAAAGGCTTTTACTGACCAAAGGGCATTTGAGCAAACACTTGAAAGAGGTGAGGGAGCAAGTCACTGACTAACTATATGAGAGAAAATAAATGAAGAGCAAGTGATTGCATGTTTGAGGGACTGTAAGGAAAATCACGTGGCTGGGACAGATTGAGCAACGAGGGAGTAAATAAAGGAACATGGGAGGGTAGAAGAATGTGGGGGACTGGAGCATGAAGTAAAATGATCCTGAATTATATAATATTTTTAGGCATTAAAATTATAATGACAGCCCTGATTGGTTTGGCTCACTGGATAGAGCATCAACCTGCATACTGAAGGGTCCCAGGTTTGATTCCAGTCAAGGGCATGTACCTTGGTTGTGGGCACATCCCCAGAGGGGGTGTGCAGAAGGCAGCTGATCAATTTTTCTCTCTCATCGATGTTTCTAACTCTCTATCCCTCTCCCTTCTTCTTTGTAAAAAATCAATAAAATATATTTTTTAAAAAATTATGATGACAAATGTATTGAGAATAATTAAACAGGTTTAAGGTGTAGAAGTAAGGCAACCAATTAGGAAGTGAACACCAATAGTAGCTTTAAGCTAAATGGTAGAAATCAGTGGTGGGCAAACTGCGGCTCTGTTGACTGATGAGTTTGATGACCACTGGTATAAACGAAAATGGAGAAAAATGGTAATATTATGGATATGTTTTGAAAGTAAAACAAATATAATTGGCTATTAGATTGGATTTTGAGTGTGAGAGAAAGAGAAACATGAAAGATAAGATTTTTGATTTAAAAAAATGTGAACAAATTGAATTGTTATTTTAAGTGTATTGGGAAGAACATGGCAGAAACAGGGTTTGGGAAAGAATTAGATTGCTAAGGATTCTTGTTTATTCTGATTCTGTACCACAGATGGACAAATTAAAACAGTAAAAACTAGAGCCAATTACTATAATGCCATGATGCTTATAATATTCATTAGGGCTACTCACAAACATTCTAGTTTTCTTTTTAGGGATCTGGTGGTATTATGCTTCTCCATCCAATATGAACTTACTAGGTGTACCGTTTAATAATGCAGATTTTTTTAGTAGGTGGAGTTACACATATGTTGATATATATGCGATTTGATATGCATACTATTTTCTTGTATTGACAGCAAGCTTCAAAACTTTGTATGTCAAATTTGCTGAAGGTGTTAACATCATTGATATTTTTACTCTTAAAAATGTCAAATTTAGAGCATTTGTGGGAAGTTTTAATTCATTACTTTATTTTGAAGAAAAAGTTATCTTGTGCTTCAGGAAGCTTATGGTGAACAGGCTCCATCTCAAGACACTTGTGAACGCTGGTTTAAACTGCTTTAAAAAATGATTTTGAAGTGCAAGACAAAGAATGTCCAGGTCAACCGAAAAAGTTTGAAGACCAACAATTACAAGCATTATTGGATGAAGATGCGTGTGAAACTCAAATACAACTTACAGAAAGATTAAATGTTGCTCAGCAAACAATTTCCAATTGTTCACAAGCAATGGGAAAGATTTTAAAGGATGGAAAATGGGTGCCACATCAACTGAATGAAAGACAAATAGTAAACCAAAAAGTCATCAGTAAAATGTTGCTTCAATGGCATGAAAGAAAGTCTTTTTTGCATTGAATTGTGACTGGTGATGAAAAGTGGATTTATTTTGAGAATCCCAAATACACAAAATCATGGGTTGATCCAGGTCAACCTTCAACTGTAAGGCCAAATCACTTCAGAAAGAAGACAATACTCTGCGTTTGGTGGGATCAGGAAGGTGTGGTGTATTATGAGCTTCTAAAACCAGGTGAAACTGTTAATACTGATCGCTACCGACAATTAATCAATTTGAACCATGCTTTGATCGTGAAATGACACATAATGGGCCAGAAGACACGGCAAAGTAATTTTGCTTCATGATGACCCACCATCACACACTTCAAAACCAGTTAAAGATACGTTAAAAGATCTTGCCTGGGAAGTATTAACTCACCCGCTATATTCACCAGACCCTGCTCCTTCAAATTACCACTTGTTCTGATCTATGGCACACACACTTACTGAGCAGCACTTCAAAACATACGAAGAAGTGGAAAATTGGGTCTCTGAATGGTTTGCCTCAAAACAAGAAAAGTTCTGTTGGGACGGTATCCACAAATTACCTGAAAGATGGGGGAAATGTGTAGCTAGCGATGGACATTATTTTGAATAAAGTACTTTCGATGTTTCCCCTGAAATTATTGTGTTTTCTTTGATTACAAAATCCGCCATTATTAACCGGTACACCAGTAGGTTTAGCCAAGTAACTAGCTGTAGTCAATGAAATCTAGTTACATGGACCCTCCAACAACTGGAGCCTCCAACCTGAGTCCTTGAGCAACCACAAGGAACAAAGCTCTTCTATTGTCCTGTATTGCACATGTAGCTGGAGCAAGAACTAAAGTTTGTTGGGTTAAGCACTACTTAATGTATACTTACTGATATGGAAATTAGTGCTCAATGTGAAATGGAATCATGGTATACAACATACAACCAGAAATACATAGCATTGCTTAGTAACCAAGTGGTGGGCAGCAAGGAAAGGAAACTGTCATTGGAAACTGGAAGGATGATGATTAAAGGTATATACCAATGATACTTAAAGCTGTTGCCTGAAATAACTTGGAATGAAGATAATATATACAAACAACCTGTATGCTGGCTGTTGCTGGCTTCACTTTGATAAGATATAATAGTCCCACGTATCCACGGGGGATAGACAGGTTCTAAGACACCAGTGGATGCCTAAAACTACAGATAGTACCAAACCCTACATGTACTCTGTTTTTTCCCAATACATACATACCTATGGTAAAGTTTAATTTATAAACTAGACATAGTAAGAGATTAACAACAATAGCCAAAAATAAAATAGTGTAACCACGTAGAAACTCCATTTCTTTAATCTGACCTTTTCTCCTTTCTTTCCTTTTGATTCAAACTGGCCTCATCCAGCACCCTGACTCAACCACCTCCTTCTCCCTAGCAGGACCACTCCCTTAATCATTAAGGCCTCTGGACAATGAGGTTCTGGTCAACATCAAATAATCTTAGGAACAGAATCTCCAGTCTGTTGACCCCAGAGACAGAATTTGAGTCAAACTAGAGATAACATCTAGGCCTCAGTTGTGCTTTAGCTCCAGGCCCAAAAGAAGCGACGCCATAGCTGATACCAGGACCAGATGCACTGATTAACGACCCCCTACCTGAGTGCAGACCAATCAGTAGAGAACATGATCCTGACCATGACCCTAATTCCCTTAGTCACCATGATTAATGATTTTTCCCCTATGAAGCCCATCCTGAGGAAGCCATCTGGAGCCAGTTCTTTGAGCATTAGCTCACCTGTGATGGTCATGGGCCACTTTTCCCAACTAATAAACCCTTACTGTCTTTGCTGCAAACTCCTATTTGTGTCTTACCAGACTTTGATGTGTACAAGCAAATGGACCCTTTTAGTCCAGTAACAATTGAACAATTTTAACAATATACTGTAATAAAGATGATGTGAATGTGGTCTCTCTCTCTCCCTCTCTCAAAATATCTCATTGTACAGTACTCACCCTTCTTGTGATGATGTGAAATGATAAATGAGGTAAAGTGAGGTGAATGATGCAGGCATTGTGACTTAGCATTAGGCTACTATTGACCTAATAATATGTAATAAGCACTTTATGGCTTCTCTTCCACATATCCATCGCTACTCTTGAGCTTTGGGGCCATCATTAAATAAAATAATGTTTACTTGAACACAAATACCACGACAGTTAATCTGATAATGAAGATGGATACTAAGTGACTGATTGACAGGTATCATATACAGCTGGATAAGCTGGACAAAAGGTAGTCACCTCCTGGGTGAGATGAAGCTGGACAGTGCAAGATTTCACCACACTTCTCAGAATGGTGCTATTTAAAAATTATGAACTGTTTATTCCTGGAAATTTTTATTTAATATTTTTCCACCATTGTTGACCATGGGTAACTGAAACCAGAGAAAGTGAAACCTCAGATAAGGGGGAGGATACAGTATTATGAGAAAGAGATGAGTTCAGAAAAGAATTGGCTAACTTCAGGAGTAAATAAAAGCAAATAAAATGGAACAACAAAAACCTACAAATAAGGTTCAAGATGCTGCTAATTCTCCTTTCTCAACTTGCAAAAGAAAAACTTGAGGATTCCTTAGAATAATAAAGACCAGTTATTATTGAAAGCCAATTAAGGGTGTGGCTTTCAATCTCATTGTTAAAACCTCTGAATAAATTAAGGAGATGAGAACTGCAAGAAACAACTAAAAATTTAATGCTCATTTTTTTCTCCAATTGACAAAAGGGGTTTAGGGAGAAAAAACAACAACAACAATAACAAAAGCCTGGTAGTCTCCTAATTAACTCAAGATAGAGACAGAAGAACTTTAGCAAAATGAATTAGTATGTCTAAAAATAAGCTGTGTTCTATTGGCACATAGAACTGAATGGAATCTAATAGATATGATGCTTGCTATGTTTTCAACAAAGTTATACTACCAAATAAACCACATATCTGAGCTGAACAAGGTCAGAGACTGTTCAAGACTTAAAATTATCTTAGGTCTCTGACTTCTCACAGTCATGAAGCAGATTAATAACACTGCTCAGTACTCCACAGCAGACAAATTTACTAGTATCTGTTTTGATTAGGTCAGAGAGAAATGGAAAAGGAAGAATCTTCTAGAGTGACAGATTCAAGATCCATGGGACCAGTGGACCAGGGAGCTCTCCTAGGGAGCAGAGTCAAGGTCTAATCAAGAAACATTCTTCACTGTCAGGCTAGACCTAGCTGGATTTAAGATTTGCTGTGAATCTGTAGTCGCTTTGTGTCTCTCACTCTTCCCTCTTTCTAGATGGGAATGCTTATTTTAGTTGTCATAACCTTCTTCCACCATTGAATAATGGGTGTGTGGGAGATAGGTAATTTGTCTACTACATTCATAGATCTTCAGACTAAAAGAAGCCATGTCATGTCCAGACTTGGTAAAGAAACTATGGAATATCACTCAGAGATTCTAGACTTGGGGCTGGATGGAATTTTGGGTAAGAAGTAGCCAACTATTTGGGGACCAGAAAGGTAAATTATGGTGGTGATTAAGGCTGCTCACTTTGACCAATAAAAACTGACTGAAAGTGAGATAAGTCACTTCCAGATGGCAGCTGTGAGAATGTGGGATGCCCCACACTCCCTTTTTCCTCAATCTGTCATTAAGAAAGTATATGAGGGTGTGGGGAAGTGTAATTCCTTCATGTGCCAAGGAGAATAGAAACACTTGTGAGTAGCATTAGTGACCCCCAGAGACTGCCTTTTCTAGTCTCAGCCTCCCCACAAGTGAAAGAGAAATAAAAAAGCAGACCCTTCCCAGTCCTCATTTTGTTTATATTTTTTGCAGTATTTTTTTAAATTTATCTGTATTGTTGAAAATTTTACAGATTTCCCCTTCCCTCCCTGCCCCCCATTGACTCCCTCCATCCCCCACCAACCCCCCAGGCCTTCACCGCACTTATTGTCTGTATGTCCCACTCCCTATTTTAAATCTACTGGGAGAGAGGAAGAATTAAAGTTTCAATCAGAATGGTTTAGAGTTTTTAAATCAACTCACTCAATAGTGACCCCAATTTTAATCTGTCCAAGATGTCACCCATGTTACAAGAAAGAGAAATTCATCTGAGTGTGGTTCTAGTCAGTGACTGGAGAAAACAGAATGATTTCATATTCATTCCCCACTGAGTTCAGACTGTTCAAGAAACCAGTTACAGCTGTGACCCTGTTGGAGAACTGTTGTGTGAAGATAAATGTGGACTCTGAAAAAGATGAATGTGGGAAATACTAATGGAAGAGATAGTACTGAGTTTAAAAGCACATAGAGAATGCTTTAAATCTCCTAAGAAAGTGTAAAATGATACTCAAAATGTTTAGAAAAGGGAAAAAAAATATGAGTACAGTCTTACGAGTTTGCCAAGAGATGGATTTCTCTATCATTACTAGGGAATAAAATAAAGTAGCACATAAATTGATTTTTAAAGTCCCTCTCTCCTGAATTTCAAAACAGGAAACCTCTTCCTAAATAAGAAGTGTAGGTGATGATGACCTAAATGCCAGGATCCTGGGATATGAAAACAGTCCTACGTCCCCACACCTAACCACATGACCCAAGACATTGGCTAATGTGTAGAAGTAGACAATGGGGAAGGCTGTATTCCCTTTGATGCAAGAAGTAAATTACCAATTACTGAGTTTACTTTTTCAAGAGTGGCATTCCTATCCATTAGTGTTTTAGTGACTATAAATGAATGTCTCAGCTAATCAAAACAGACTCTTGGATGTGTTGAATCCCAGAATTGGAGCATGTCAGTTTTTTGGATAAACACCAGGAGGCTGGTTGAAAAGGTGTCTGCTAATATACAGACTATAACAATGGACTGATCGGAAGGCTTCTGGACAAGGTATCTTTATTCTTAAAACATGTGGATGATCTCTTTAAAACAAGTGAAGCAGGACAATTTTGGCAACTTGCTTTGCCATGAAATCAATCTGGCTAAAAGTCTGACATTTCTTTCATCTTCTTTCAGCTACTGATGTTAATAAGGTAAGAGCAGAGGAAGACAGTGATGGCTCATATCTGAGATTTTAGGAACAGGTGCCAAATAGATTATTTCAGGGGAATCAGCCTCGTTCCTAACCAAGTAGAACAGACAAAGCATTGATCAGCTGCTAGTCAGCTTTAAGGAATCCCAGGGTAAACACCTTTGCTGAGGTCCCTTCCAAAATACACTGGCAAGATATGAGTGGTAGTACCTGCAAAGGGACAGGCCCATCCACCCACCTGCCATGTGACTGGGCAACAAGCAAAGGTACAAAATTTACAAGTCTGAGCCCACAGTGAGGCTGAAAACAACACTGCATGACCACAACAGGAGGATTCAGAAGTTAAAGAAGTGCAACTGTCCGTCTTTTAGCATTGCTTTCAACGAAGGTACACATTTTGTGGCAGGCTGTACTCAACAATATAAAATTGAAAGCATGAAAATTACATAAAAACAAAGGTAGACCTGGTCGATCTTGAAAATCACAAACCAGTTTTAAGTGGAACAATTTCCCTGGTTTCACAAGAAACTTAGTTTCTGTTTCACTTAGGGGAGAGAAAAAAC
Source organism: Corynorhinus townsendii (assembly GCA_026230045.1). Taxonomy (NCBI): domain Eukaryota; kingdom Metazoa; phylum Chordata; class Mammalia; order Chiroptera; family Vespertilionidae; genus Corynorhinus; species Corynorhinus townsendii. The sequence continues at coordinate 65,140,826 of JAPDVU010000004.1, read as the reverse complement.
CTGAAATTACCTCTGGTGACGGACACAAGTTGCTAGGAATTGGCTGTGACTGGGCAGTACCAGCCTCTCATGGGCACAAGAAGGATCTGCGATGCTTACCGTCTGGATCCTAATCTCCCAGGGACCTAAGTAGAAATAGGAAGGGGATTAAAATGTGGTAGACTTCCTTAACCAAATGATTGCAATTCTGAGACTGAGGAGAAGTGAATAATGTGTTAGAGATTGGAAGGCTGACCCAAACTTTTGTTCAAAATTAAATCCTTTATGACTTCCTGTAAGGCAAAGCAAGTTTTCAGTACTTGATGAAGCTCTAGTTGCCTTGAGCAGTCAACCACGGGAAAGTGAAGAACTCAGAGGATTCTTGCCCAAGTTTTCTGACCAGTTAAGCCATGGAGCTTTTTCTAAGGCCTCTGAAAGAATATAACCCTCTAAGAAAAATAAAACTAAGGATACATTTCCAACCCAAAACATATGAAGCTTTATAGATTATATTTGAGTACCAAAAAATATTCAAATCTAAATACATATATTGGAAAAATATGTCTCTAATCAAAGGCTTCTTTCATCCAAATATATTTTGCAATATTTGGAATATGTGGATAAAAAAAGACACAAAATATTTCCATATTTTTGCCATTAAAATATCTGGCCATTAGTGACTAATTGGTATATGATTTCAACTAAAGTAGTCATTCTAATGGGTCAGAATATGTACCTCTTGAAACAAACAGTATTAGAGTTGCTCAAGGCTTGGTATAGCTGTTGTTGTTATCTTCAGTCTCATAATTTAAATATCATCTATGTATTCTGATGACTCAAAATTTATACTTACATCCTAGACTCAATTCTAAGCTCCATGCATCCAACTGCCTACTTAATACCGCCACTTGATGTTCACCAATCAACCTTAATACGCAGTAGTCTCCTAGTCCACTTATGTTCCTCACTTTAGCAAGGCCATCCCCAGTTGTTGAAGTAGGAATTCTGAGAATCATTCTTGGCAGTGCCTGCTCACTCATTCTTTATTTAAAAAAAAAAAAAAAAACACAAAAAACATCCCAACTACTGTCAGTTCTACACACACAACAGGTGTCAAATTCATTCACTTTCACCAGTGCAACTGTCCACCCTAGATCTTCCCTCTTGTGGACCATGACAACACCCTCCTAATTTGTCTCTACTCTTCCTCTCCCACAGCTCTCTGTACTCTTTCTCCATCACCCAGTATGTTCCTATCACATAAAGTCTTCTTTCAGTTCCTCTGGGCTTTCAACCCTCTTTACTATCTCCCTGTAATACTCTTCTCACCTCTTTTCCTCTAACTCATACTATAAATTACAGAAGCATCAGTGAATAATTTCTGCATGGTGTTATCAAAGTGTTCAATAAACACTTAATGCATAAATGAGGTGATCCTCCTAGAGATTATACTGAAACAATGTTGCAAAGGAACTTAAAAGCCATCCACTCACACCCCTTCATTTAATGACCAAGAAAAACAGCAGGTATCTGGTGCCTCACTCAAAGCCATCCAACTGACCAAGTGGCAGAATGAAAATTTCTGATTCTTAGTCTTTGTATCTCCTACAATACTACTTAAGTATAATAAGCTTAAAACATCAACCAACACTCATTCACTTTTTCCCATCCATTCATTGAGTTCCTATCATGCTGGCACTGGGGCAACAATAAAAAATAATATAGACACTGACCCCCATGGAGCTTTCAGTTAAGTGAAAATTTGGTTTCTGGAATGAAATATTGGGCACTCAACATAATTTATAAAATTCATTAATTCACTAATATTTCACAAGAATTTAAGAATAGTTTATTTCTTCAAAAGAAACAGTTTATTCAGGAAAAAAACATTTTCCTGAATTTAGTAATATAATCCTACATGAAAGCAAAAGCATCTGAACATTAAAGAGCTCAAGACTAATAGCCAAGCTCATTTTTAATATCTTTATCTTACAAAATCAACAAAGCTTATCAATGAAAAGAAAAAATATTGACCACTCACTTGAATGTTTTGTTAAATTCAGGTCTTTGGTATTACAATAAAAACTATTTAATGTTCAAATATTTTAATATTTATCTGCAGGTTTTTAATATTATTTAAGCATCTGATACTTTTTTTAATGTGTGTGAGATCATTGTGTTCTCTGTTGGTCATCTGCTTATTGTTCAGCTATCAGGTTTCCAATACAACTGTTCACAAAACTCTTTGGGAGATATTTTTAAATTCCTTTTTGTTTACATGATATCTTACTTTATTACATTTGTCTTTTTTTAAAAGAAAGGTTGTTATATAGACTTTGCAACACAACTTTTTGCAAGAAAATATTAATGAGGAAATCACTATCGGATTTTTTTAACTCTTAAAAGAGCAAATGTGATATATTCTGAAAAGTTCTACAATTTTTAATGACTGTTGATTTCATTGAAAAACAAAAAAATGTGCAATAAATGAACTTAAACAGGAACAAAAAATGTGATGTGCTCAATGAAGAGATTTTATATATATAATACATATATATGTATATATATACACATATATATGTATACTGTACACTAACTAATTGTGCATCTAAAGACTTTCACTAGGAAAGGTTAGGAGGTCAAAAAATACCTAATAAAGTTAGATGTTTATTTATGAAAGCACTTTCTTTGAACTGAATTCAAGGACCTGAAGTGCATGATGCTGGAAATAGTTAACAATGATGGGTAATGGGGGGTAGAGTAAGAACAGGTGGACTTCTCAACAGATAAAAAACATTTTAATGTTAAATAGATAGAAGAATTAGCTTGTTTTCAAATAGAGAAGAAACATGGGCATATGAAGTTGGGTGAGGCTTAAAATACTCTATTTCATTTTCTCATCAGGCCCCAAATGGCCTACTTTAGCACATGCATTGCAGAATCCCCATGTGGGAGACTCATGTGAACTACTTATTCAACATTTTTGGTGAATTAATCCCTAAAAGTAGAAAGAAGCACCAAGATTCATGACTGTGCTGCTACTGGTGTCACAACATCAAAAGGAGCGAAGACGGGAATCCAGCTGCTAGAATTTGAGTTAGAAGAAGAAACCACGGCGGATTGTTTATGGAAGCACAGATGGCTAAAGGGAAAACAGCCGTCTCTGAGCCAGCGCGCCAGGAGAAACACTGGCAGGACACAGTTGCACTTTGTTAACATTTCCCTCCAATTTGAAAGGGTCTTAATTTTACTGCTGGACAATGATATTTGACACTTTTCGTATATGACTTGTATACAGACTGCGGCTATAAAAGTTTGAACTGGAAAACATCTGGAGGGAGAAAAAAAGCCGTTCACCTAGCAGGAGGTCAGGGCACACAACGACCTTTTGGAGCCCTCAAAAGAATTACAGAAGCTTAGGAATGGCCAAACATGGAATGAACCGCCAAGCATGACAAACACATAATTTAAAAAGCATGGTCAGATTCAGAGTTATAAAAAATAAAATCAAAGGAAAAGAATGCATTCGTAGACACTTCATGATCACTGTCCATCAAAAACAAGAGGAAACACTCACACTAAAGCTTGAATGAATATACAAAAACAAGTTGTTTAGGAACAGTTTGAACAAGTTTGCATAATTGTTTATAGAGAGTGGTACAATTAAATACGTAGTGTAGTTTTTATTACTTTATTTTTACTTTAACTTCTTATATTTTCCACTCAAAGAGAATAATGACTAAAAGAAAAGAAATACATCATTAACCTCATTCTACTTTCTAACATAGGAAAAATTTTCATATCACACAATGGCCTGATCAGGACATATCTATGTAGATTGAAGAAGAAAAAAAGGGTGGTGACAATAATTCTTTAAGCATTTATTTCATTTTTATTTAAATTATTTAAATTTATATTTATTTAATTTTCTAATAAGAGTGATCTAAGAGTCCCGATCCTAGAGTGACAATGCACATTCCTATACTCACACATCCCACACCCAACTGGCGGCCATTTGAGCATCAGGGGCAAGAGGGTCTGGTTTCTGAAAGTGATTGTTTTTCTCAACTCCAGTCTAAACAAAGCAAGGAATGTGGGAAGAAAGGAAATGTAACTTACTCCATCACGTCTACCCAGTTTTACATAAGGGAGGACTCAAACCAACTAGTGTTTAGCTATGTTACTACTACATTATTAAACTATGTTAATAAAACATATATTTGACAGCCTGGGAAAACCAGATACTTCAAAAATAGCTTCAGAACAAAGTAAAAAAAATTGAACACATATTTCCACTCTTATTTTCAAGGATTATGCAAATCCCCACTCCTTAGACATTTTGTTATTGCACATACACCAACCTTGCATAGGAATGAGCATGTTTATTCTCAAGTTCTATTCATATGATGCCAAATAGCCAGGGAAATGCAGGAGAATTCATTTGGTTTTTCATGGACTACCATTTGCTCCTCAATCTTCCCTCTGCCAGATTCCTGCCTTTCACAGCTACATTGCCTCTTCTGAATTCAACCAGAACCCTATAGGACAGTGATTGCCAATGTGTATTCTGGACTATCAGCATCAGCATCCCCTGACTAAAGTGTCTAGTAGACAATAGAACACTTTAGAAGCCTTCTGAGAATATCGCCCTGACCGCCATCTGTGGTATCACTGGGGAAAGGCTAGACACAGTAGACCCATCAGGAGGATGGTAATCGGGATGGAAACTCCGCAAAATATTTAGGACTTTAAAATGGCAGGAATTATGCTACACTGAGTCAGACGGAATGGAGCAGGGAGAGAGTGAGGCAGCTCTGTTTGTAACTAAAGGCAAGGACCTGGGACACAGAGATGTGGAGAGCCCCAGATGTGCCACTTACCAGCTGACCTTGAGCAAGGTATTTTCACTGCTGAACCAGAGGCTCTTCATCAGAAGTAGTTCTCACTTTATAGAGTTGTACAGGATGAAAGGAGATCAGAGATGGTGGGATTGGCATCAAGGCTGACACACAGCAAGTTCTTGAGAAATTCTAGCAGATTTTAATACTATTCCAGAAAGAAGGAAGAAAGGGAGAGAGGGAGGGAGGGAGAAAAGAGAAAGGAGAATAGAAGAAAGTTTGTGTGAACATATTTTTGGAAAGTAAACTTTAGTTATTCATTATTTTTAAATATTTGTACATTCTTAACAAATTCTTGTTTTCTATTTATAAACTTCTTTTTATGAATTGTCTCGTACATCAAAGGATATTTTTTCTACTTTCCACCCACCCACAAAGACACACATTCTTTCCTTGAACAAAGTACTCCTCACTCTTTAAGAACCAGCTCTCTGGTACCTCCTCTGCTTTCACGTCGCCATCCCACCTCATGTAGAAAGGACAACCACCTGCCCTGTGCCACAGGTGTGCCTACCAGTAATGGGCACATAGCCCTCCTGCATGTACTGATTCCTGGGCATCTCTCCCAGAGTGAGGGCCTTAAGAAAGCACATTATCAACCTCTCCAGCCCCATTACCCAGCTCAGTACTTGGAACAAAGCAAGTGTATGCACCTCAGCTTTATTTCTCTAAAAAGTTATGTCCCAGATATTAACACAAAATACCTTAATGTCAGACATAAATCTCTCTATCCCCTTAAATCATCAAACTATGTTGTCAAATTTACTAAGTGCCAGAAACTACAGCAGACATAACACAGTAAACTTCGTGCTTTCTGCCTCCAAGGAATTAAGGAAACAATTGAAGGAGTAAGAAATAAGTATGTGAAAAGTTAAATAGCAATAGTACATTTCAATAAAAGTTCAGAATAATATGGAACACCATGTCAAGGCATGAGGTGATCAACTTCCTAATAAGTTAGTGACTAACTTTAAGAGCTATTAGAGTTCAGATGGTGACCATGGTTAGGGGTGACTTTGCAGAAATAATTGGACTTGACCTTATCCTTACAAGATTTGGATAGGTGGAAAGGACTTCAGGAAGGAGGTGGTCCAGGTGACTAGGACAGTGTGACCCACATTAGGAGAGCATAAAAGATGGGAAAACACAAACCCATTTTTGAGGACTGAAAACGCTGGTTGGCTGGAGTGCAGTAATCAAGTATGCAGAGGGAGAGAACACTAACCAGGCAGCTTAGAGTCCGGCTTTGGGCTGCCAATGAGTACTGGGGAGTCCAGGAGGTGGGAATAATATGTTGGAGGTGTCTTAGTTAGATTGACTTGCTGGTGGTGAACTTGGAAGGGAGGGGAGCATATAAAAGGAAACTGATGAATAATCTTAACTTTTCTTCATAGACCGTGGTTTGTATCAAACATTGTGTTTTACATATATGACTTTGCACAGTTACTCCAATCCTATAAGGTAGCTGTACCTACCATGTTGTAGTTATCCAAGCTGGTGCGTGACATGGTTTGGATTTGATCCCAGGATATCTAACTCCAAAGCCCTGTCTGGATCAGATGTGTGCTATTTCCAAGGCATAATGTAACACGGGGCTGTGGGATGCCCCAGAGGGGTCAGAGACCTGGGAAAGATAGAATAAAGGTCAAATCACTAGGGCTTGGTGTCTCTTTGGATGGGAGGGAGAAGAAGTCAAAATTAGTTTCAAGCTATTATGTTTGAGGGATGGGAAAACACTGATGAGCTTAACCTAGGAAAGTAGGAGAGGGAATAGCTTTAGAAGGCAGCAAACAGATGAGTAGAACATTAAATAAGGTTCAGATGGCAGCAAGCTGTTAATGGAAATGTTTGATGGGGGAGGACAGATATTGCAGCGCTCGCACCGCAGTGGAAAATGAAAGTGCCTGTGGAAATCCAGCTTCAATCCGGGGTCACAAGATCTCGTCTTTCCCAACGCTTCCTACAAGTTTGCTTAAAAATGTGAAACATGAACAAAATATATTGTACATGGTTTAGAAAGACTCAAACATTGTGGTTCGACAGAGCAGACTTCTTTATTTTCCGACCAACCAAGACTTTCCTGCCTTCTAATGCCAATTTATGCTCAAATACCCTTTTTCCCCTAACAACTTAAAGTGTGAAAACATATGCTTTCCTCTGCCCGCACCCTGTCCATAGCACATCCTGTAAAATTCCATCCATCGGCAGTTCACTTGTAGCTTAAGAACGATATAGGTCTTAAAATAAAAGTTGGAGGGCTCAAAGAAAACAGTGGGTTCCTAATGTAAATATACCACGAGGCCAAACATTTAAGAAAATATTCACGTTTCATCATTTCAGCCTTTCTGAAAAGAGTGCTTTGAGACCTAGTGCTTTTCTTCCTTTCCATTTTAAAATATGAAGTTTGTGCAGGAATCATTTCCCATAGGGTTGCAAATATAGGCGAGCTGGACTTGGCTCTCCAAGAAAGGCACACAAAGCCTGACTCACGGTATACTCTGGAAAATGAACCTTGGTGGGATAAATGGAAATACCGAATTCAGTGCATGTCTCACTCTAGGAGAGGAAAGTTTTTTAAACTTCAATAAACTTTTATTTCTAATATAAATAAGATCCAAAAGTAGATAACGTGGCATTGTTTGGTAGCTAAAAGTTAGACAGCAAATTGCTCTGTAGCCAAGCCATTTCTATATGAATTCTATAACCACAAATAGAAAGTCCAGGGAATAAAATGAGCATGAATATCTCATATTTTGTCAAAACCTATAATAATGAAGGCAGAAAGGAGAACGAAACTAGTAATTATAGTGCAGGTGGATTCAATTGGGGATGGTGGTGGTTTGGAGGTCCAGAAATTGCAAAGGCATAATAGGCATCTTTTGAGTGGGAAAGAAAAGGAGTATTCTTCTATTAATAGTAACACTCAGAGTAAGACTGATAGGGTGGTCAGAAGAGGAGAATAGCAGACAACACGTAACCAGCCCTGGAAGTTCATTTCAGCAGACTGGTTGACACTGCCTAACTTATTTCAAGGAGTGCCCGATAATAGGCAGTGTTTCTCTGCGGTAGGAGCTTGGCGTGGTTTGGTCTCTCCCTGGTCCATTTCTGAACGTAAAGGATGTGAAGTGATAATGTCCGAGGGGCATGCCTGTGTCAGCAGGCTGTACCATTTGCTCTAAGAAAGGATTACGTTATATGTAAACCTCACTTAGACTATCAAAACTCAAGAAAATATTAACTAGTCTCTGCAAAGTATAGCCATTCTGTAACAGGAGTCCCAAATGCAGTTCCTTACAAAAATACTGAGTTCAAATTTGACCAATAGTATGAATGATTAAGGGTTGTTTATTTGTTTTGTTTTGTTTGCATGAAAAATAACCTTAGTTTATGTGTGCAGATCATTGGAAAGCTGAGAAAGATCAAAATGTCACAAATAGAGGAATGATCAGCCAAATTATGTTATCCTAATGAAATATTATGCAGGCATTAAAAATGTTAATTATGAAAACTAAAATGGAACATTAAACCCATTATGATTTAATTACTATTGATAATAATACATCATTGATTACAATTATGGAACACAATATTTTTGTAAAAGGCTAGAAGGGAGTATATCACATGAAAATTATGTTTGGATGACTATATAATGGGTGTTTAAAGAAAATTTTAGATCAATTTTAGTATTGTTTTATAAATTTGAAAACAATTTTTGAACAGCAATTGCATTATACTTTGCTTATATGTATAACAAAAATAGATATTTAAAACTCAAAATAAAGCAAACTCTTACCTTCATTAAAGAGGTAGAAGAGCATAATGCTTGACTGGGTTCAAAGCCTTGCTCTGCCACTGTATTCGTTGTATAATCTTGGGTAATTTTGCTTTTCTGAGCCTCAGTTCTCTCCTCCATAAAATGGAAATACCAACAGGACCAACATGTCATGAGTGTTGTTAAGGTTAAATTATATAATTCATTAAAGACCTTAGTGGAGTGCTTGGCACACAGGAAATTTTACTAAATGACAACTATTATCACTAAATTGTAAAATATAAATGTGTGCGTTACATATAGTTTATATGTGCATGCCTGTCACATACACTCAATAAGTGGGAGCTATCATACAGTACTCATACAGCCACACTTAGTGAGCACTAGCACAAACAATGTGCCAAGAATTCTGCTAAGAATCTTAAACACACATATTATGCATTATATGTGATATGCTGTAGGTTCTATGTGATGGTATTTCATCCTTACAAAAATTCTGAGATTTAGGAATTATTGTTCCCATTCTACAGATGAGGAAATGGAAGCTCAAATAGCTTAAATAACTTCCCCAAGATCACAGAACTGCTAAATGGAAGAGCTAGACAAGAACCAGACTAGCTGACACTAAATACCAGCTCTAACTGATAGCCATACTGCTTTTTGTAAATGAGAAATAAGATACACTTCGCTTATGCTTCAGCCCTTATACCTCATCAGTCTGGTAGCACTCAACAAAATAGAGTTGTCAGTTATTTCCTGCTGTAAAGCCCTTTGACTTTTCTTCTCAGAAAGAATTCTGATCCTCCTCACCTTAATTGCACCCCGGAAAGCCCATTGGCGACTCTACTTTCAGAATGAGGATGAAGGGTGGTGAGGTCATCCCAAAGTGGTGCTGAGGGAAAATAACTTCCCATTAGAAGAAAGGTGTACAAAGAAAAGCCTTCCTCTGCAAATGGGTCATTTTAACAATTTAATGTTATTAAATAAGTTTCTATCTTTACTGCCAGAACTCCTCTACATTTTTAATGTTCTACCATGAAATTTGCACCTTCCAGAGAAAGATTTAGCATGCAGTACTCCCAAGAGTATTTTCCTCCCCAGAATCCTGTATTCTGGGAGCCCCAGTGAACACCTTCCAGAATGAGTATCCTGGAGCCCAATCCTGAGGTGCTGATCTAGTGGAAAAGCCACTACCCAGCATCAGGGGACTGGAGCTTGGGTCCCAGCCCTCCACACATTCAATGTGATTTTAGGCAGCTGCTTTACACTTCGGTTTTCTCCTATAAAACTACGAAATGGTATCTAATATGATATGCAGGTAAATAATATCTTCCTGTGTCAAATGCCTGAAAAAAAACACCTATGCCCATGATTATTCCATACCACGATGTGGCTCTTAATTCTATCCTTCCACATGCTAGAGAACTGGTTGATAGAGGAACACGCGTTAAAAGGATTGGAGCCCATATACATCGGGTGCTCTCGGTGTAATACAGGAGGACTGTAAGAGTTACAAAGCTAATAGTGAAAACCTTAGCAATCTAACAGGAATCAGAAAAAAAAATAGTTTTACTTCAGGCAACACACTGATGCCATGTGCAGAAAGCAATCTCAAGTGTGTGTGTTTTTTGATTGATTTTTTAATAGAGAGGAAGGGGGAGAAAGAGAGAGAGAGATCTCCCTGATATGTAATGTTCTACTCTTCTGTTCAAAATAGTGCCTCTCACTTGAAGCCTTCCTTGGTTTAGGAGATACTGAGCTTAAGAATAAGAATTCTGTCTTGTATTTCTAACTCCTTACATAATACTAGGCATGTTGTAAAGACTAAATAACACCAGCTGACAGTATTGTCTCCTGTCTCTAACTCTTTTTCTACTTCTGTAATCATATGGATAAGTATTTTTTAAATAGATTTTTATTGATTTCAGAGAGGAAGGGAGAGGGAGAGATAGAAACATCAAGGATGAGAGAGAATCACTAATCAGCTGCCTCCTGCACATCCCTTACTGGGACCAAGCCCACAAGCTGGGCATGTGCCCTTGAGTGGAATCGAAACTGGGACCTTTCAGTATGCAGGCTGACACTCTATCCATTGAGCCAAACCAGCTAGGACCAGATAAGCATTTAAAACTATAACCTGCTGGGAGAAACCAAGATGGCGGCATAAGGTATACACCTATACGTGCTGCCTCTAACAACCACAACAAAACTACAACTAAAAGACAAAACAACTATCACCCAGAACCACGGGAAAGCTGGCGGAGTAGAAGTTCTACAACTAGAAGGAAAGAAAGAAGCTCATTGAGACTGTGTAGGAGGTGCAGAGGCTCAGATAAGCAGAGGTACAGAGACTCGCGCGAATTGGGCTGGCAACTGTGTGCGCTGGTTTTTTTCAATTGGGAGGGAGTTACAAGCTCCTGACCACTCTGAACTCCAGTTTCCAGTGAGACTCTGGGAACCCAGACTCATATGGGGAGAAACTGGACTGTCTGCCATCAGGTCGGACAGTAAGGTTGGCTTTCTTGCAGAGGTGGGCTCAGGAATCATTGTTTACTGCGCTGGGGCATGGGACGTGGGACACAAAATGTGGAGACACAGAGAGAGCTGAATGGCAGCCATCACTGTTTGCCACACCCTAGTGATTCCCTGAAACCCCGCTCCACCCAATTTACAAACCCTGCTGAGCTGTGCTCAGCGGCTTTTGCATATGAACGGCCTGCCCTCTCGCAGCTTAACCTAACAAATTGCAGCTGGGTCAGACAACTCCAAAACTTTCAAATCCCAAGCAAAGAGGAGAAATCTGCAGATCTCCCTGTAGCTCCTGCTGGGTAGCCTCAGACAGTAGCTGATTTGCACCTCCTTGGAGATCCAGGAACCAGTGTATCTAGAGGTCAGTGTGAGATGACACCAATTTCAACTCCTCACATAAATAAGTGACACACTCAAGAGACAGACGCAGTGAGCACCAAAGCCCCACTGAAGCAAGTCCTGCCCCTTAAGGGTGTCTCCATCATAGCAGTTCTTCCATTATAGACACAGCTGATCCTCACAGCCAATTGGCCTGGAGGTCAATTCCTCCCAGTGATACCAACAACAATCAAGGCTTAACCACAACAAGACTGTGCACCCAGCCCACAAAGGGGTGCACCAAGAGTATCCACCTCAGGTGATTGGGGTGGCTGAGCCACTGGACACTATAGGTCACCTTCCACACAAAGCCACTCCATCAACACAGGGAAGCAGCCAAAATGTGGAGAAAAAGAAACATGTCACAAATGAAAGAAATGGAGGAAAGCAAACTACTGGATATAGAGTTCAAACCACAGTTATAAGATTACTCAAAAATCTGGAAACCGGCGAGAAACTTAGTGAGACCTCTGAGGAACTTAGTGAGACCTTCAAGGGTCTTAATGAGAATGCCAAAAAAATGGAAAAGGAACAGTCAGAAATTAAGCATACAATGTTTGAAATAAAGAATAATATACAGAAATCCAACAGTAGACTAGAGGACCCCAAGAATCAAACCAAAGATTTGAAACATGAGTAAGCAAAAAACACCCAACCAGAAAAACAAAAAGAAAAAGAATCCAAAAATATGAAGATAGTGTACGGAGCCCCTGGGACAACTTCAGGCATATCAACATCCGAATTATGGGGGTGCCAGAAAAAGAGAGAGAGCAAAACATTGAAAACCTATAAGAAGAAATAATGACAGAATACTTCCCCCACCTGGTGAAAGAAATAGACTTACAAGTCCAGGAAGCACACAGAACCCCAAACAAAAGGAATCCAAAGAAGACCACAGCAAGACACATCATAATTAAAATGCCAAAGGCAAAAGACAAAGAGAGAATCTTGAAAGCAGCAAGAGAAAAACAGTTAGTTACCTACAAGGGAGCACCCATACAATTGTCAGCTGATTTCTCAACAGAAACTATGCAGGCCAGATGGGAGTGGCAAGAAATATTCAAAGTGATGAACAGCAAGAACCTACAACCAAGATTACTCTACCCAGCAAAGCTATCATTCAGAATTGAAGGTCAGATAAAGAGCTTCACAAACAAGAAAAAGCTAAAGGAGTTCATCACCACCAAACCAGGATTATATGAAATGCTGAAGGGTATTCTTTAAGAAGAGGAAGAAGAAGAAAAAGGTAAAGATAAAAATTATGAACAACAAAGTGACAACAAATACTTATCTATCAACAAGTGAATCTAAAAATCAAGTCAATAAAAAATCTGATGAACAGAATAAGCTGCTGAATATAATAGAATCAGGGGCATAGAAAGGGAATAGACTGACAATTTTTTGGGGGAAAGGGGTGTGAGGGGTGAGGAATGAGATTGACAAAAATCTTACACCTATGGATGAGGAGACAGTGGTGGGGGGTAAGGGCATGGGGTGGGGGGAGGGAATCAGGTGGAAGAAAGTTATGGGGGGGGAAAAGAGGAATATCTGTAATAATCTGAACAATAAAGATTTATTTAAAAGAATAAGTAAATAAAACTATAACCTGCCACGCATAATCATTTTCCTATATGTCATAGGTATATGTACTATCTCCTTTAGGAAGTTATAACAAAGTCTTTTATTCCTTCATTTGTTATGATACATAGCATAGTATTAGGCAAGTAGAACATATTCTTTAATAAATGTTGATTTTCTATTTGACTGTAGTCTCTTTTTAAGAACAATTATATAATATCAATATTGGTAGATTATGATCATAATGGATTTTACATACATTATGATATTTTCTCTCATATTTAACTTTGAGAAATGTAATATCATTCCCATTTTGTAGATGAGAAAACTAAAGTTTAATGAGATTAAGAAATTTTTTTCAAGGTCATGCAGCTACTAAAATAAGTGATTTTATTTATCAACCAGGATATATCTGAGCATGAGCAAAAACACTAAGTCATTAATTATATGACTTCTGGATATTTATATATGAACTTATAATTAGTTTTATTATATTGTTAAGTATGTAAAATTGTTTTATTTAGAAATTTTTCAAGATGATAATTCTTTTTAAATAATTTTTTATTTTTCAATTACAGTTGACATACAATATTATATTAGTCTCAAGTGTAGAACAGTGACTGGACATTTATATAAGTTACAAAGTGATCACAGTGATTTTTTTACTGTGATTCTTTCTTAAATAAAAATAAAGTAGAAAATATGATTAGCTGCACATTAAAAATAAAAATTTTAATAATTAGTTTTGATACATATTTTCATCTCCAAAATTGTATTATAGTGACTTTTAAGAAATATTTTTCATTATGGTCTCATTAGTTTTAAGTTTTTCACAAAATTTTCTGAACAATTCTAAATTACATGCTATGATAAGCAGATTTAAAATTACAACACTCTCAATAGAATTTTCTCTATAAAACAACATTTTAATCAAAAAATACCTTCTAAAAGTTTTTATGTACTCAGAAATATAGGTCCTATAAGTGAAAATATAGTGAGAAAGTTGAAAGTACTATTAAAGGGCATAAAACTACAAGGTAAATAACAGAAAACATTAAAAATGGAAAGTAGAGAAAAATAACAAATGTGTACATATAAAAGATGAATTGTTTGGTAGTGGGAATACTTGTGGAGCCTAAAGAACAAGGTTTGCATGCGAGAGTTGTGCCTGCCTATGCAAGACAAAAATCAAATAATCCAAATGTGACCTTTATCAGGACAGGGACCATGTCTGACTCTTCAGCTTGTTCGCCACACCAGGCACAAGTTCTGTCAAATATTTGTTGAATAAGTTCATGATTCAACCAAAAACAATCTATTAGGTCAAATAGAATGACATTGTAGTGTATATTTAGAGTATCAGCATCAGTGTTTCTTAAAGAATAAAAGGAAAAACTTAAAGCCTGAGCCTGATGAAAGTGCTCATGCCCATCAATTATTACTGTCCAGGGAAAATTCAGTGCCTTTGAGACCATTTATCATCTTCAGAAGAAGATTGTGGCACAGTAGTACATGCAGTATAGTGTTGCTGCTAAAGAGCTTCCTACTATATTAGAGGAAGGGGCAACATGAATCAATGTTGCCCTGGTCTAGGAAAATGACTGGATTTTTTAAAATGCCTGATAAAAGTTGCCAACCAGAATCACATGACTGCATTGGTTTACAAATGAGCAAAGAAAATTTATTGTTTCCTCGCAAGTCCTCATCACATGGTCTAAGAGAATAAGATCTTAACTTTGCTGACTAATGCCTCAACATCTTCCAGTACCAGAGACTCTTTTCTGTTACTCTGTCTTTTTGAATAAAAGCTTAGACATTCAAATTTACTCCCTCTCCATCCAGAGGGATCTGGGTGATAGCTGGAGGGAAAGTAAGTTTCCATGACTTCAGCCCTGCATCAACAAGTCTGCCTTTCTCTAGTCCTGATGAAACATCCATTTTCCTCTATTTCTATAAGCCCTTCTGTCAAGTTCACCAGTCAAATTCTTAAGTATACAGTATTCCACTTCCGCCCGAGAACATGACAGGATTCCTCGGTCCCTTCCATAATGCCAGAGTCCAAGGTCAGTTTGAGAACTCCCAGCCAGACTCATCCACTCCTGCTGCACCAATGTACACGCTGCTGTCCCCGCCATGTCTTTGAAATCACACTCTGAAGCAGTCACTTTCTAAGTTCCCAAAAAAGGAATGATATAATATTTCTCTACTTTTAATATTCTCTTAAACTAAAGGACACAATTTGTTCCCTGATATTTGAGGCCATAGTCAGAAGTCTTAACATATTTGATCTTTATCTTCCCCTTCCCGTGATCCCAGTTGGCCTCCTAGTTCTTCTTCCTTTCTGAGTAAAACTTTGGCTACATCTTACCCTACTTCTTCCAGAGAGGAGACATTTGTCTCAGTCTAAATGGCAGAAGTTATCCTTTCTTTAAACTAGGTAAGAATTGTGAATCAGCCAACTGAAGATCTTCATAGAGAAATTGTTAAATGACTTGGAATTGGGAATTATAGATGACAAAAATTTATTATTTCAAATCTTTAAAATTTTATTCCCATGTTTTCCAGTTTTAAAACTGAAGAAACAAATCACACTCCTAGTAGACACTTAACCTATTTGAGGAAGAAAACTTCCTATAATCTGGGCAAAGTTATTTGTGAGAAATATAGTAGACATATAAGTTACTTACAAGTACCATAAAAGTGCAAGATTTAGAAATAATGTATAGTATAAATCCTATTCATTGTGTAATATGGAACCACACAGCTAGGAATTTAACCATCCTAATCTTCTAATTAGTCTGCATAAATACCTTCAGTTGTATCCCAGATAAGCTCCATTAGCTAAAATAAAGAAATGAAGGAAAGTTCAAATTCTGTGTTATAATACACATTAACTTTAACCTGTTGACAGAGAAATATATGTATGGCAATAAATTATAACTCTGTAACCATTTACAAAATTAAATCATTAGCAGCTCAGGGAATAGTAATGAATTTTACTGCTCCTGAGATAATCTAACTATACAGCGAGGACCAGATAGACAAAGGGATGATTCATGTCCTGTGCAGGATGGAGCAGGACAGCATGAGATTTCATCACACTACTCAGAATGATGCACAATTTAATATTCACTACATGTTTGTTTCTGGAAATTACCATTTAAAATTTTTGGACCATGGTTGACCAAGGGTAACTGAAACCTGGGAACACAAAACCACGGATAAGGAGAACTAACATAATAACATTCACCAGGGTTGATGTAAGGACTAAATGAGATGTCGGTGTTAGAAGCTTATCATAGTGACTGGCATAGACACATCACTTCTCTTTCCAAAGACCATTTAGGTTATGTCATCTGTTTCCTTCCCCCAGAGCTGTGTTTGATCCTCTGAATTTGCTCGTTCTCTTTGAGAGCTCTGTGTAGCTCATTTGTTCTAGAATATATTTCTTCTTCTATGGGGATGGAGAAGAAGAACCAGAAAGAACAGGATAGGGTGAGATATGGAGAATCAGGTGGTTTATAATTGTCAACTTTGGTTCCAGCATTATACAAAGATTAGAGGTCCAGTGCATGGATTTGTGCACATTGAAACAAAATTAATTAGAAGGTGGCTGGCGGGGCAAGATGGGCTGGACACACCCTGGAGCCAATCTCCTGTGGTCCCTCCCCAGCCAGCCACACCTGGGGTGGCACCAGGACTCGAAGGGTGTCTGCAGAGTAAGTGGGGGTCCCTCCAGCAAGTAGGGTCCCTTGACCTGGTCTGTGGGCATGAGGCCAAAACTGGCAGTCCAACATCCACCAAGGGGTCCCTGGAGTGTGAGAGGGCAATCTGCAAAGTTTCTGTTGCTCAGCAGCTCCTGTGTCAAGCATCTGCCCCCTGGTGGTCAGTGTGCATCATACCTATAGGCCGGTCAGCTGATCAGCCAGTCACTTAGGCTTTTGTATGTATAGATATTACAATGCTTGGCCACACACATAAGTTTTCACTGTATCTTATTTTATGGTGCCTCTAAGGGTTAACAATATTTAATCTGCTAAACTATTTCAGATGAAAAATTTTAACTTTATTTTGTCCTTTCCTTTGTATGTTTTATATGGAATCTGTTCATTTCTGTTTTTCCCATCTAGAGACTTAGTGAATTCAGCAAGTAAATTTGGTTTCTTGAATTGCCTTGTTCACATTTGGTTTAATCATATAAAAATGTCAGAAAAAATAGATCATTACATGAAAAGACCTAGAGACTTTAAAATAATAATAATTAATCAAATAAGAAATCACTCTATCATTTGGTATTTATAACTCTCTAACATCTCCCCCCCAAAAAAGATTCACTTATAAAATTACAGACAAATAAGATTTAAATTCATTGAACAAAATTCACCTTAATAAAAACCAAATCCAGTTGAAAACAAAGATCCAGGACCTGGAGCCCAGAATAACAGCAACTACTGCCATTGAGAAAGCTGCTCTCTTTTTCTCAAAGTAGTGGTTTTACCACCCACTATCTGACCTTCTACATACTATTCTAACAAGCTCCCTTAAAATTAAAAAGAGAGGAGGGGGATATAAGTGCACATTCTATTGAATTTTATCATTTTTGAGAATTCTGGCACTTTTTATTACGATAGAAATCAGTTTCTAAGAAATGTGTGTGTGTGTGTGTGTGTGTGTGTGTGTGTGTGTGTGAGAGAGAGAGAGAGAGAGAGAGAGAGAGAGAGAAAGAGAGGTATCAAATATACCCTTAAAAGGTGTAGAAAGAAATGTAATTAGTTGTTAATAATGCTCATCTCTGAGGAATGAGATTACAAAGGGAGAACTTCATATACTCCTGTATTGTTTAAATTTTCCAATAAATATTATTCTTAAAATTTTCCAAATAAGGGAATAATATTTCATGTGTATATAACATAAAACATAGCAACCTACATTTAAGGGTTAGGATAATTTCTCCTTCAAGTTTGGCCACTTCAGAAAACAAAACCATCTTAGCCCTTTTACTTAGGTACAAAACTAGGATTCATATTTGTTTCTCATTTCTTTACATAATACTTCCAGCAAGATCTGTCGGTTCTACCCTCAGAACATACCCTGAACCCAACCAGTTCTCACAACTCCACCAGCATCAGCCAGGTCCAAGTCATGTTCTCTTCTCCTGTGGGCTACTGCACATGCCTCCTGCTTCTGCTCTAACTCTTCAAAGTCTGTTTTTCATGCTGCAGTCATAGGGCCCTTCTTTAAACGTAAATTACTCACGTCAATTTCCTGCTGTAAAACCTGTTCACATTTACTAAGAACAAAATCCAGCCTCTATATCATCAGAATGATCTGGCCCTTGTCCTTCTTTCCAATCCCACCTTCTACTACTCTCCCCAGCTTTCTTTCTGGCCTACCTGTTGCTTACAAACATATCCAGATCTTACTTGTTGATTTGCTTGTTGATTTTCTAGGGCTGCCATAACAAAATACCATGTTCTGGATGACTTAAACAATAGAACTTCGATTCCTCCCAGGACAAGTGACTAAAGATGTAAGTTCAAAGTATCAGCAGGTTTGGCTTGCAGATGCTGCTTCTCCCCATGTTTTCACATGGCTGTCTCTATATGTGTCAGTGTCCAAATCCCCTGTTCAAAATATTCCATATAATAAAAACCCAGCAACCAAAACGGCGGAATGACCACACCCCACAGCGAGCAGTTAGAGGCAATCAGGCAGGTAGGTGAGTGGTTAGGGGCAATTAGGCAGTCAGACAGAGGTGGTTAGGGGTTATCAGGCAGGCAGGCAGGTGGTTAGGGACGATCAGGCAGGCAGGCGAGCAGTTAGGAGCCAGGATTGCAAGAGGGATGTCCCGGATTACGATAGGATGCAGGCCAGGCTGAGGGACAGCCTCCCATGCACAAATCGTGCACTGGGTCTCTCATATATATATATATTTGTATTGATTTCAGAGAGGAAGGGAAGGGGAGAAAGAAATAGAAACATCAATGATGAGAGAGAGTCATTGATCAGCTGCTTCCTGCATGCCCCACACTGGGGATAGAGCCTACAACCCAGGCATGTGACCTGACCAAAACTGAACCATGACCACCTGGTTCATAGGTGGATGCTCAACCACTGAGTCACCCTGGCCAGGCAAATCCCTTCTTCTTATAAGGACACCAGTCATATTGGATTAGAGGCCACCCATATGACCTCATTTTCCTTAATTACCTCTTTAAAGGCTCTCTCTTAAAATACAGTCACATTTTTTAGTACTAGGGATTAGGACCACCAAATATAAATTTGGAGAAGGATGAAATTTGACCTATAGGAATGCTCTTTCCTCTGTCTCTTTCTTAAGGATTTTCATGGCTCATTTTTTCATATCAATCAGTTCTCTGCTAACATGTTATCTCCTCAAACAGGCTGTCCTCTACATCAATTTACAACAGCACACTCACCCTCTTTATTCTATTCATTATCCTACTTTTGTGTTCTTTATAATAGCTCAATAATTTCAAACCCCTATATGACTTTTTTAAATTTTTCATTGTTTTTTTCATCCTCGCTTCCAGAACACACACACACACACACACATTAATGCATGCTTTATGAAGGTAGGGATTTTCCTCTGTCTTATTTTTGGCTATAACCCCAATATGATTAATTGTTCTGGGAACATATTCTCAGCTCAGCAAATATTTACTTATCAAATCAATAAACAGATTAAGATTTTGAGAATTGTGTACAGTCAATTTAATGAATTTGACTCATAAAAAGTGAAACTTATAGATGATTATAGATAAATTACATAAATATTTATGAAGTCCTTCTAATGGTATAAAGACAGTAGGTTAAAAAAAATGACAATCCCTCATAACAACTATGCACAAAAATGAGCATGGAATGTGTTAGCAGTAGTCATGATCCTTAAAATTAATGTTTACTGTTAGCTGGTTAGCAACAAATTTAATAGACTATGTTTTATCATGGTTGCTGTAATTTATTAATTACTGAATTAGACCAGTTGTTTTCAACCAAGGGCAATTTTATCTCCCCAGAGGATATTTGGCAGCATCTGATATATTTTTGGTTGCCACAACTAGGTTAGGGGTGCTAATGACATATGGTAGGTAGTGGTCATGGATGCCATTAAACAATATACAACTCAATAGAAAACTTGCCATGACAAAGAAACTTTGGCCTGAAATGTCAATATTGTTGAAGTTGAAAAACCCTGGTCTAAAATAATTTTAAATCAGAGTAACAGAGATTCTTTGACTAATTCACCCCTAATTTACCCTTATGGCATATTTTTAGCATAAATGATGGGCTCTATCTAATAAAATATCAATATGTCTATTTAAAATGCCCTATTCCTAGCCATCACTAGACAAAACTGAAAATTAGTGAACTTTATCTTAGGAAACTTTCACTTTTCCTTTTCTGCCTCACTCCTCTTTTGATACCTTTTTATTCTTATCAGTATAATCCTTTAAAGACTAGAACAGGGGTCCTCAAACTATGGTTCGCGGGCCACATGCAGCCCGCCTAGGACATTTATCCAGTCCGCCGGGTGCAGATGCCTGTCCTGCTTAGCAACCAACTGGTCCCGGGCCCACAGCGCGCATAGGAATTTGTTCATAGTTCTTTTTTTTTTTAAAACTATAGTCCGGCCATCCAAAGGTCTGAGGGACAGTGAACTGGCCCCCTGTTTAAAAAGTTTGAGGACCCCTGGACTAGAATATCCCACCATCCAAGCTCATTCCCAGAATTTTTACTAGAGACCATACCAGGGTCTATCCTTACCTAGGCTAAGCTCCAGAACACCCACAAGCGATGCCAGCTCAAAATGCTAGAACACTGGGAACAAACCATGAAAAAATTTAGCAGAGAAAAATGTAGAGTTCTGCATTTAAGTTTCATGGACCAAATTTCACCAGGATCAGGAAGATGCTTTAGCAAGGGTCATGTTGAAAAGATCGGGAATATTTTATTTACATCCAAGCTCAACATGAACCAGGACTATACTGGAAATTTGGTGCCCCGATCCAAGTACATAGAAGACTAACCATACCTGAAATATATAAGAAAGTATTGGGGACCCATAATAATTATGTGAGCATCAATTTCTAGGGGTACATTCAGAAATCACTACCTTCAGAGGAACTTACGAAAATGGCTGGGAATCCCAAAGTCATGCTTTCCATGGAACAACTAAAGAAACTTGAAGTACGGCTGCAACAGAAGAGAACACTTAGAGTAGATAGAATAACAGTCTCTAAATGTTAGTGTGATGACTACAAAAAAAAAAGAACAAACTTTTTTCCCTTGCTTTAGAGGGAACAACTAATACTATTGAGCTGAAGTTTTAAGGAGAGTGTGGCTGACGTGCTCAATATGGAAGAATTTTATGACGTCTTGGTAAAAAGTGCTGCTTCACAAATAGTGTGTTTCTTATTACTGGAAATATGCAAGCAGAGA
Organism: Corynorhinus townsendii; assembly: GCA_026230045.1. Lineage (NCBI taxonomy): Eukaryota > Metazoa > Chordata > Mammalia > Chiroptera > Vespertilionidae > Corynorhinus > Corynorhinus townsendii. The sequence continues at coordinate 65,119,229 of JAPDVU010000004.1, read as the reverse complement.
CCACAGGACTGCTTCTCAGAGACACTGCAGAAAGGATTCCTATTTGGGGTAGGAAGTTAGACCAGAAATCTCTACATACCCTTCCAATTCTGGGATTCCATGAGTCTAACCATTATTTTTTATTAAAAGCAAAATATTCAACAATTCTCTACAAAAGAAAAATACATTTGAAATAAGTTTTTCTCCTTACTCTCAATAGTTATAAAAAATCTTATTATCTTTCAAACACTAGGTTACATGATTAAATAAGTACCCCATTTTAAAGTTATAATGAAAATTATAATTGATGTCATTTTTTTCTGATATATAATCATAGACTACTTTAGGTATAAAGTAAGAATATGTATCATTTCTAGCAGTACAATCCTTCCCTTTTATCTCCTTTGGTTTTTATTTAAATGCTTTCTTAGGTTTTTTTTTTTCAGGTAGATATAAAAAGTTCCACTTTTTATGAGTCAATAGGAAATAATGTAAAAAGCTATTCATTGGATACCAAGAGATAATTTCTTAGTTTTGGTTTGTTCCCCATGTTTCAATATTTTGAGCTGGTTTCTGGTATTCTGGCTACTAATAACTGTGTCCTCTGTCCAATTAATAAGTCTCTGGATCGCATTTTCCTCATCCTTAAAATTGGGGTTTGTACTAGTTATCACTGAGATTTCCCTGATCTCTTACTTTTTATCATTCTATTTCGTCACATCCTAGATGAAGTTACTAAATCTACCAATGTAAGTCTAGAAGACTTTGGAGAGTTATAAAAAGGAATGAGGCCAATAAATCAAAAGAATAGAACAGGCCACAGCCTTTTCTATATCCTGGTGTTTCATGTGCTATTACTGACATATAAAGGATTGAACAGGGCTGTGGTGCTCCTATCCACTTAGTTTAGAAATCATGGGATTTTAGGATTAATCATTCATGTAGTCCTGTTTAGTGTGATGCAATCAAAGAGGATAGAATGCACATGTGAATAAGAGCAAGAGGGATAAACCTATATCATATTGTTCTTTTTCTTTCATTCAGTTCTACTCAAAGACCCACCACCTTGCAGCAGTTGAGAAAAATTGAATTTCTTTGGCAAGTGTAAAGTGGCCATTCTGAAATGTCTACAGCAGCCTGAAATGTCAACCCACAGTGCTGATGGTTAGAGTACTGATTGGTGCCTCAAAGTTGATTTTCTTCAATGCCACATCAATGTGACTATAAAACCACATGGTAGCCAAAGCCAATACTATGAGTTGACTAGTGAAATACAAGTCACCATAAAAGCTGCTGTCTTCCCCTCTTCACCAGATGGGGACAATTTTTCTTTGATCAAAATAAAAATTCAACCTCAGTTCCTCTGAGTAGCATATGTATCACTTAGCTATTGATTGAACATGGCTTATTAAGACTCTAAAACTTTTTAAATAGGCTCTTGAGATTCCCTAATCAGAAGCTTTATATGATTTCAAAAATTTAAGCAAGTTACCCTCTTGACAATAACAAATTATCATTGCACTTTAACAAATTTCTCAACTTGATGGAAAAACAAAATCATTGTTCAGTTATGTTTTGCCTACAGAAAAAAAACATCAATATTGTGGCTTAAATCAATAATGTGTTGATTTAATAGTTCATTGACTATTTTTTATAATGTATGTCTCAGATTTTTAAGTGACAATATACAATTTCCCAGCATGTGATATGTAAGAGGTATTACTTGGGATTGAGAACTCACACTCAGAATCTGATAATGTGCTGATACCTCAGAGAACCTCTCCAGAAGAACTCTCCACCCTTGTCCTCCCTGCTCTATGCTCCAAAAGGTCGACCTGTACTGACCATATCAGTGAATTCCACATACCAATGTGGTATGATCCATCTCAGAAAGACAAAACTAGATTTAATTTTGAAGAAGAATCCCAAAACATAGATTAATTATGGATGTTTATGCACATGCTAGTGATGCAATGAGTTTTGGTTTTTGGGAGGATTGGGGGGGGGGGGGGGTTGTTAATCCTCACCCGAGGATATTTTTCCAATGATTTTTAGGGAGAGTGGAAGAAAGAGGGAAAGACAGAGAGAAACGTGGATGTGAGAGAGATACATCAATTGGTTGCCTCCTACATGTGCCCTGACCAGGGCCCAGCCAGGGAGGAACCTGCAATTGAGGTACATGCCCTTGACCGGAATCGAATTGGGACCCTTCGGGTCCGCAGTCCAGCGCTTTATCCGCTGAGTCAAACCGGCTAGGGCTACAATGAGTTTTATGACATTGATTTCTCTTACAAAAATATCTGAAACTACTAAAAATAAACCTTGACTTTGTCTTATTATATGTATATCCTCAATAGTTTAACAATCATTAATTTAGACTTCCTAATTTTGAACTATATAAAAGTTTAAGCTGGCACAAAGCAATATTTACTTAAAATTGTCCATGAAAAGGGACTTCTGGACAAGTTCATCTTGTTAATAAAATTTCATGAGGCATATCTAATCTTCATCAATTAAATATTCTTATTAAAGAACTTAAAAATACTCTATATAAATTGAAGATGCTGAATTCAATTAAATCTTGTAGTATTTAGCAGCAACACCTGATCAAGCTCTCAGTATTTTTTTTTTTTTTTTTTTTTTTGCTTGACATTAATGACAAAGCCAACTTGGTAAAATAGGTTTAGTTCTGTACTAATTCTCCCTGCAATTAGGACTAGGGAAGCGTGAATGTTCTTATAGCTAAATATATTTAAACTAAATTCAAATTTAGTTTGTTTTCCTCATGAAGAGCTGAATTAAGCGTGTTGATACTGCTGCATTGAGTCCTATTCAGAGCTTACTCTTGTACATACTTGTGATGTCTTTATCAACCTGTAGATAAGTCTGTATGCTATTATCAGCCAAATGGTTTGACAGATTTATTCCACCAATTGATTCTAAATAAAATTGTTCTCCTTTTTAGTTCTGTAACACTTCATTTTTTAGGGTTCCAAAGAACTAACAACTACAAAACCAACTTAAGTCTACAAATTATTGGTATTGTTAAGCAATGAATTTAATGTATATACAATGGTCTCACTGAGGCCAAACTTCTTACCACCAGTGTTTGGCCCTGTGACAACAGGAGGAATCAGATTTCATGCTGTCTTTGAGAGTTTTCCTCTTGAGCCTTTAAAATGTGTCCATGTGGCACCATGTAAACCAAACATTCAATCATTTTTTTTTTCTTTGTAACACGGTTATTTTTAGTTTGTTATATAGGTGAATACTGAGTCAATATATAATGTTACCTTCAAAGGATTTTGCTTCTCTTTCAAGTTAATTATTATTTGTCAAAATATATCAATATATTAGGACTTAATTCAGGGTCCTTTTTTTTTGGTATATAAAATTCTTTCAACGGTATTCAACTAAATATGGTTCTAATGAAGTGCTGGCAGTAATGTCATAAAGTAGCTAAGCCTTCCAGGCAGCCTGAGATTTTGTTTTCCAGGAAGCACAAAATGTAAATGGTTGGAATGCATCTTGGGATGAGGAACATCAGTGGCATGCTTATACAAACAGAGGAGATAACTTTTCCAGTTTGCTAATATACTAGATCCCTAAGAGCCCAGGGAAACAGTTGGCATTATATCATATCATCTTACTCCCTGTGTGCTGAATTGAACGCATTGTGCTCTGCCCTAAATTATCAGCTCTTTCCCATTCATGGTTAGTCTGAATAGTTTCACCTAGCCACAGAGCCACAGCTGCCAAAAATGCATGCAGGCACACCCTCCTTCTTAAAATGGATGTTCTTACAAATTTCAGAAGCTCTCTTGCTTAATGTCTCCAGATTTTCTGCTGTCAGTCTGTCTGTTCAACTTTAAATAAACTTCTTCATCTAATCACCCAGAATTTAAAAGTGTTCCTGTGCCTACATTCTGGGTCATGGTTTGCAAGCAACCTCAGTCATTCATTTTTGCATTAACTGGTTGGCATTTGTTCAAATTGGGGCCTTGTTTCCATTTGGATGAAGGTAGAAGTCTCCAGAAAGGGCGGAGAAGTATGTGGAGAAAGAGAACCTGTACAGTCCCCTACAAGGGGACTTTTCTGTGTCCACAGTCACTCTTTACTACCCATTAGTTTGGCTGGTTAATGTTTTTATGTGAGGTCGGTGTTATGGTCTTTCCTACAATGGGTGATGAACCCAGCGTCAGTAGTCAAATCTCTATAGCCTGAGACTCCTGTCAAATATGGTGGCCAATAAGTAGGGTCAATTGTTAAGTTGGCTGCCTATGGCAGAGTCTCCCTCAGTTCACTTTATTATTTTTTATTGTTTAAATATATTTTTATTGATTTCAGAGAGGAAAGTAAAGGGAGAGAGAGATAGAAACATCAATGATAAGAGAGAATCATTGATTGGCTGCCTCCTGCATGTCCCACACTGGGAATCAAGCCTCTTGGCTCACAAGTTGACGCTCAATCACTGAACCATGCAGGCTGGGCCTCAGTTCACTTTAACTGAGGATACTGTTATGCCCAGATTTTGTGATCCCCAAAGACCACCAGGGAGCCGAGTCCGATATAATAGCAAAGAGCATTTATTCGAGCTAGCCAGGTGACTGCTCTGCCATTCTCCACTCAGGGAGTCCGGAGAGCAGCCCGGACCCTTTGTGCAGGACCACTTTTAAGCACATTAACCACATCCTGTTTTTTCAGAGCAAGGAACCCAAGACAAAACAGTTTTTCCCAAGCAATGTCAGAGTCATGCCATTGACGACCATGTTATTCACAGGGTCATCCTGTTCTTCAGAAAGCTGACAGTGTTCTATGAAAGAAGGCCTACATGCTGGGAAGGGGCCATGAGACCGTATCCTCAAGGCCTGGCCTGGTGTCAGCACTGACAGCTCTATCTGGGGCATAGTCCACGGCCTCGTAGTGCTCAAAAATTCCCACTCTCTAACAGATACTTTTGGTCAAACTGGAACTTCGACAACCCAGAGCCCCACTAATACCTCCTTTTGACTCTCATTGTTCTCTTTTTATTCCACAACCTTAATTAATTAACTGCCATCCCAATTGGGCAGTGCTTCCTGACATGCCCGCTCCTTAGACACTTGCCAAACTGCAACTGGGCACTGTTGGATCAGAAGCCCAAGTCTAATGCAATGCAAGTCCGCCTCTGAGCCTGTAGTGAGAATGCAGTAATTTTAGTGAGATGGAAAACAGCATGTGATTTGCACCCTGACTTGCTCACACAGAGCAGATCACCAGTCCCCAAAGCCTTACAAAATGTCTTTTAATGTGGCATGTCCTATATGACAGTAATTTTCACTTAACTTTTGGTTACTCTTGAGTTTTGTCCAACTAATTTTTAGCAAAACTTTAAATACTGACTTGGTTGACAAAGTCTTAATTTTGTTTTCTTGTTTTGACAACTAGCATTTTCAGTAGTCAGTCTATTGATTTCCTCTAACTGACTCTAAGACTTATATAAGCCTGTTCTGGTAGATAAAATTTTACATTTTAGGGTCGGGAGGGGGGGGTTGAGGGTGAAACTACACAGATGTAATATTGCATTTTTTAGCTGAGCCCTCCCCCACAAAAAAAAAAAAAAAAAGATTATACTAAGGTAGAAATTCATAAGATGGCATGACAGGATGGTTAAGGTTATGGAAGCCAACAACAGGGCACTTGCCTAAAATAACTTCCCTTCCTGGGTTCTCTCAGATAATTTAAAAGTAGGAATGCAGTGCAACTTGATGTTTTACAAAGTTGACACTCAGGACTATTTACCCTGCTTGGGAAGTATGTCCAGAGGGTGAGTCCACATTTACTGCTGAAGGGAGCATCCCATTTATATGATTAGCTATTTCAATAAATGTTACAGAATTATGAATTACAAAAGAGAAAGGGTTAAATAACTTCAACCCCTTAAGAAAAGCAGATTACTATCTTTATTATTTAAAATATGATCCTCAGACATCAGATACATTAGGACAGCCACAAAAGAAACCAATCCAAAGTAAACCAGAAAGACAATGAGATAAAACATGTTAGGCCAGGTAAAGGAAAGAAGAAACAAGCCAATTCTATGGCCAAAATCATTAGTCAGTCAGAAAGTTACCTTCATTGATATTCCTGCGGTTCTCATTTCCACCTCATGCTAGGGCACAGCATACAGCTGCACCGGTTGTTCAATGCAAAGATCTAGGGAGTGCTGTTCACATGGGTAATATTCATATGAACTGTATGATAGACTGTGAATCCCTTGGACCTGTGCAGTGCAGCAGCTGCCTTCTAGTGTATGTAGCATAAGAGCTATCACATTAAAAGATACTTGTCTGTTTGCAAGTGTTTCTCTTCTAGTGTCTCAGTGAATGTAGCATTTCTTTATAGTGTATGGGAATTTAAGGCTTCCCAGCTTGAAAAACAAACAAAAGACAAAACAGAAGTTGGAGTCAATTCTTTCCCTAAAGTTTCACCTCTTCCAAGGTGACCCACATCCACAGATTAATTGATGTGGGCATATAAAGGCTTGTCTTCTCTATCTGCAGACAGCTCAGAAAGGCCATCTCATCATAAGAACGACCCTCATTGTCAGCTGAAGTCTCCAGGGAGGCTGCAGCAGAGCGCAATTTCGTCCTCTCACCTCCTTTCTCTCCTTCCCTTCCATGGGTGTTGATCTCAAGCTCACTCCCTAATAAACCTCCTACAGACCCATCTTCATGGCAGATTCTGTTTCTGGAGAACCCAAGGTGAGGTGAATTCAAAATCCCATGCTCTTTTCAGCAACTCACACTTGGCATCCTCATGCAGTTTGTCCATTCAGTTTGTAGATTCAGAAAAACTTAACAACAATTAGACCCTTTTCTGTTATTTTAGGGGGAAACCACACCTGCTCTAATTTTTCCATCCCCAAAATATCTCTTTCTCATTGTTGATTTGTAAAATTCCTTTAACAATGCAAAATCTTTCATTCTATAATCAGAGTCTAATTTTATAAAAATGTCCACAAAAAAAGCAACCCAATATAAAATGACTATAGTCCATGATATGCAGTTCAAGGGCAGGGATCCAGCTACTAGAAAGGTATGCAGATACTAGTATGTAGAATAACAATACAACCTACCTGGTAAATGGATTTATAAACTGGTCATTATTAACACTGTATTGCATCTGCATATTCAACAGACATGTATGCATTACTCCCTCTGCCTTCTCTATGCCTAAGCTACAGTCAAAAGTTTTAATGTTCTTTTATTCATGGTGATTTAGTCATGCCTATCATTTACATATAATAACATGATCTCATAAGCTAGACAGATCTACAAATGGAATCAGATTCAATTCCTTCCTAATAATTAAAGAAAACAAAATTTTGTTCTCCTTGTTGTCCTGTCCTCACCCAAGAAGAAATGGATGAAACCACCTACAAATTTGCTCAGTCTTTACTGTAGATATAAAAGATCTACACTAATAAAAGAGAAATATGCAAATTGACCATCACTTTGTGATGTCCACAAGCCAATCAGGAGTGGGTATGCAAATTAACCTAACAAAGATGGTGGCAGCCCCATCCTCCAGTTGCTCCTGGCCTCTGGGCAGCACACATGCAGGTGCAGAGCAGCCAGGCAGGGTGGAATGCCTGCTATGAGGGGGAGGGCAGGGGCAGAGGGAGCTACAGGAGCAGCGCTCCAGTTGGAGCAAAGACTGAAGGCGGTGGCCAGAGCGAAAGCCTGGGTCCTGGGTGCTAGAGGAAAACCGTTGCCGGCAGCCAGGGGAAGGAAGGCCTATTGCACAAATCTTTGTGCAACGGGCCTCTAGTTAATTATAGAAAGAAGTGAAAATGCATGGCATGAAGGGAGAAGGGTAATCCTCCAGTGCCTATGTAAGCACATATGCCTGCATTACTTCATGCCAAATTGTACTGTGACAATCAGAAGCCCTGATGGCTTGCAGCAACCAAGCGACTTTGCACTCATATTACCTGCTCATCACAGGCCTCGCCCACGTTATTTCACCCTGGATCTCAGGCTGAAGGAGCACCTCTGATCAGGTTTCTTCTAGGATTTAGTAAATATTGATATAATGTGAAATGGTAGAAGAAATTATTTAAATTTCATAAGATATACATGGCATAGCAAGCAAATCAATTGTTTTTTATCTTAAAAAAAAAAACAAAACAACACTGGAAAACTGAGTAATTTAAAAAGCTTTCTGCACCATGATTTGCAGCATATGAAAAGTAGATTTTTGTTGTATAGGCTGAAGACTTTCATTTCAGTTTCCTTAAGAATATAATCTAGGAAGATGCGCTGTCCATTTAGAAGTGAATAGAAGACAAATATGGAGTATTTTGTCCTAACACCCAAAACTGAGGTAAAAGTGATTATTCAAGTCAATATCAGGTTATAACTTGGTAAGTTTATCATCTTCCATATTTGTTCCTGACTCTTTTTCTTTTGTCCAAATTTGACTCACAAACCTCTGTGACTTCATACCTGCTGAGGCAAGTGCCTCCACCTGAGGATCTTGGCCATAGTGACTGCACACACGGGGGAGTGGGGGGGGGGGGGCCGCGAAGAGCACACAAATAGGAAAGTAGTCAAGAAAAGAGTAACAAGAACAAATGGTTTGAATGGGTATTTTGTTAGAAAGAAAGAAAGAAAGAAAGAAAGAAAGAAAGAAAGAAAGAAAGAAAGAAAGAAAGAAAGAAAGAAAGAAAGAAAGAAAGAAAGAAAGAAAGAAAGAAAGAAAGAAAGAAAGAAAGAAAGAAAGAAAGAAAGAAAGAAAGAAAGAAAAGAAAAAGAAATCTTCAATAATTAAGGACCTTGTTTTGATGCAAATTGAAACAGAAAGCAGATACTCATACTTAAGAAGAAGTTTACTATCCTAGATACCAAAATACCACACCTGGGACTTTAGGGGGAAAGTGACATAAAAATAAGACCTTTATTCCCATTATTTGGATGGCCTCTTGCATAAAGTTAGAGAAGCCAGCCACATCTTAACTCCAGTGTTGTCAATTTTCAGGAGTACTGTCCCATTCTTGCCATATCATGCTGCCTAATATCAGCTGAAATTAGTTGCTTCTTTGGATTATGATAGTTAGGGCCACTGGTCAAGCATTAAGATATTAGATTGTCTTTTTAAAAGACCAAGACAACCCTAGCTGATTTGCCTCAGTGGATAGAACATTGGCCTGTGGACTGAAGGGTCCTGGGTTCAATTCTGGTCAAGGGCACATGCCCAGGTTAAGGGTTTGATCCTCAGTAGGGGGCATGCAGGAGGCAGCCGGTTGATGATTCTCTCTCATCATTGATGTTTCTTTCTCTCTATTTGTTCCTCTCTGAAATCAATAAAAATATATATATTTTTAAAAAGACACAGACCATATTCAGTTATTTTTTTCTACCATTTATCAAGACCTGAGACAAAAGATTTCCTAGAAAACAAGAGAGAAACATGTAGGATTAGTAACAGCACAAAGTGGTCCCCTTGGAGGACTTATCCCCCACTACTCAGAATCTGCTCCAACCTCCCCCAAAGCCATCTCAAATACATGTTCAATCTGAAGAAAATGGTGTGTCTATTCCCAAATGCAGCTTCACAGCAAATCTCACAGACCTTCCCTTCCAATCAGATCACCGTCCTAACTTCCTTACACAATCTCTGCTGTGGCCTGACCACAGGCCCACCCCACTATGAATAGAGCCAGATAGCCCCACAGATAAAAACTCTCGCGAGCAAGACAGGGGCATTTGGTATCTGAGAAACTGACTTCGGAAACAAAGAGGGGAAGGCAGCCTGTCAGTTCATGATCCTGTCAAAACATGTTTCAGTGTAGTTTGCAGAAGTGACAGCAACAAGAATTCTAACCTAGCTAGTGGGACAGAGCAGCAGGCATTGGCACGGGCATCGTGGTCCTGGGAGGTGGACACATTCACAGCAAGGTCCCAACCAGGAATGGGGGTTCAAAGGACAAGATCAAACTCCCTGGGAAAAGGCTGCGAAACATTAACTACAGTGTCAGGACCCCAGGTGAGGAGCTTGGTTCAGCTAATGTCATTACAAAGACAATCTAGCTCAATTCTTGCCAAAAAGATCCACCATGCAGGCCACTCTTGCCTTAGAAACCGGATGATGTTTGGGCCTAAGCATAGCTCTACTTTATGAATGCAAAAGAGGCAGGAAAATGGGCTAGACATTTAAAAAAAAAATCTATATTTTATGGTGCATGTGCTAAGGACGTTCTTATGAAATGAAACTTATGTAGTTGTAAAAATGAAAAATAGTTGGCTTATGCTATTCTGATTTTGCTAAGTTTTTACAGAAAGAAAATAGAAATGATAGGATATCTTTTGCAAGAACTTTCATTTTAGAACAAATAGCTACTTTCTTTCCTTCCCACTCTGAGAACATTATACAGTAATCTGATAATATACTAACATGCAAATTTGACCAAATGGCTATATTCAGAAGAAACAAACATTTTCATTTGGTTTGGTGTTATTCATTTGATGTTTAAAATTTAACATGTGGTCCTTCATTCATATCAGCTCTCTATATGCCCCACTGTAAATATTTAAATTCAACCACACTAGAACATCCCAAGAAGCTTCCCCCTGGGATTGTGACTATGTATTTAGAAACTCTAGATAAACATGGCTCATCACTTCAACTGTGGATAAAACAAAGGCCTCTTTCAAGGGCTGAAAATAAAGCTAACCATGGGGCAGGGGAGCCAAGGAAAAGCTGGTGTGGAGACGGTAAAATATATCTCTGGTTTTCCTTTTAAGAAATACATTAGATAAAACAAACTATCCTATACAAAGATGTAAAGTCTCTTTTAGATAGGACTCTGCCCCTTTTATGGTCTTTTAAAATGTAGAGGAAATGACTTATATCTCATGTTCCACATTGGCTCGTGTGGAATTCTATTGGCTCTCAAAAAAGAGGGATGAAACATACAAACATATCAGGTTTACAGAGCTGTTAATAGATGTGAACCTTTGTTGCATGTTGCTAGCTCTACAGTGTCAGTGCAATTCCTCGGAACCACATAGATGTTCAGGGTCAGAGTAAGAGATAGTCAAACCAACATGGAATTCCAGCATTTAGGGCGATTGATATGCCTATGTCTAGACCCCCTAGATGTCACTCTGTGTGGGCGTACCTCCGACTTAGACTGAAATATGCAGAAGAAGAAGGAAACCACCACAGGAGAGAAACCCTGTGATGACAGAGGTAGAGATTGTCATGGGCATTTATAAGCTAGTGAACACCTAAGACTGACTGCAGCACCAGAAGCTAGAGAAAGGCATGGAACAAGCTCTGCCCTGGAGGCCTCAAAGAGATCCTTTGATTTTGGACTTCTAGCCTCCAGAACTATGAAAAATAAATTTCCATTGTTTTAAGCCACCGAGTTTGTGGTACTTTGTTATGGTCATCCTAGAATATGAACCCAACCCAACCACATCTAAACCAAGTTACCTGACCAGCAATGCCCCAAGTCAAGTCATTTCTGGCCACACTCCCTGTTCAGCAATGTCCAAACTTCCTAGCTGTCTGGATTACTGATAAATGCTCTTTCAACAGCTACTACTTATTTTTCCCAAGAAGTTCCAGTTACTTTTTCCACTTCTGGCTCACTGCAAAGAGTTCCAGAGGTTTAGGAAATGTTTGGAAAACCAGAGGTTTCTTTTTTCAAAAGGAAAAAGAACTCTCTCATCTTAAACGTCTCTCCCAGAATGACCCTAAGAAAGCTTAAAATTATAGGTTATTATTGGTAGCTAAAAAGCACATATTTGAAGACTTGTTTGGGGAATTTCTCTTCTGGGGATAACACTGGCAAAAGAAGATAAGAGATATTCCTGCTTTAGGTTGGTTCTCTACTGCTGTTTTTAGGTCTACCTCAGGAACAATGGTAAGTGGCCTACTTGACAGAGTAGTAGATAAATAAAAAACATTTTCTCAAGTTAAAACTATTCTATCAGAGACTATTATTCTCTTCCCATACACATGTTATCTGAGTCAAGACATTTATCTTCTCTAGACAAATTTCATCTTTTAAGGTGTGAAATGGCTCTTCATAAGATGCCTTGCATCAGTAAAATCTGACTAATCCATACATTGTTTGGTCAGATTCTTTACCCTCATGTCTTCTAACCTAAATTAGAGCATAAAACACATCTTTTCTCCAGCACTGGTACATATGTTTTATTCAAGAACATGGTTGGCCCTAGCCAGTTTGGCTCAGTGGATAGAGCATTGGACTGCAGACTGAAGGGTCCTGGGATTCAATTCCAGACAAGGGCACATGCCTGGGTTGCAGGCTTGATCCCCAGTAGGGGGCGTGCAGGAGGCAGCTGATCAATGATTCTCTCTCATCATTGATGTTTTTATTTCTCCCTCTCCCTTCCGCTCTGAAATCAATCTATCTATATCTATATCTATATCTATCTATATCTACATCTATATCTATATCTATATCTATATATTAAAAAAAGAAAGAACGTGGTTGGTTCTTCAGACTTCTGTTACATCTCTGACTTTTCCCAGAAGACTTCAGCTTTTACACTTTGCAATGCATGCTTGTGGCTTCATCTCCCAGTCATTGCCAGCATGAATAAAAATCACATTTGTATAGCCCTTCAGTCTCTAGAAACTAAATAAAAAGATATGGAATATGGTTTCAATCCTGGCCACCCCTCCTTTATCCCATGTGAATAACTCGGGGAGACGTTATTTGGGAGAAATGGTGAGTGGAATAGAACTAAGAGAAGTGAGAAGCTTACACCAAAGCTGCTCTCCCTTGTGCATAATTTGAGAGTGAACTTCTCAGAAAACTTGGAGGGAGTTATCCAGGTAATACATTAGCAATCTAAGTAGAAAGGTAACTGAGTGAGTATACATACCACACCTCTTCACAAACTGTGTTTAAAATTTTATTTAAATTAGCTGTTTAGTCTAAAAAAATCTCAACCCCAATTTCTTGGATATGGCAATCTACTGACAAAATTCCAGCCACAAGAAAAGCCAGAGATAGTTTCCTAGGAATTCGCCTTCTCTTCCTTTTTTCATGTATAGAGTTGCACCTACCAAGATTACAGCCACTAGCCAGATGTGACTATTTAAACTTCAATTTTAATTAATTAACATTAAATGAAATTACAAATTCATCTTTTAAGTCTTGGTAGCCACACTTTGAGTGTCCAATGCCCCTCTGTCTAATGGCTAGTATATCCAAGAGCTCAGATATAAGCTTCATTCAGAAGAGGCAGTAGGTCCAACAATGAACTCATAAGAGGGTCTCAGCCTTGCATCACCATGTGGAGCATCCTTTCATTAGAGCAATTCAGTTTAAAATTCACAATAATATAATAATGTATGTATCAAATTTTCTTCCTAATTAGAAAAATATGAAAACAACTTTGTTTAACAGAATTTTCAGTTTAAAGATGTTTTTTCTCTAATATTTTTCTATGCCCTTCGAAATGAAATGTCCAAGATCATTGTAAAGACAGCTAGCTAGTCTTGATATTTCACTGCATAATGATATATGAACATGAGTCTGCTCTCTTTGTGTTGGAATACATAGGTAATTTGGTTTTGAAATATAAGATTCTGAAAATATGATGAAGTACCATGAAATGAATATGTTTTTAAGGAAACTTTCCCCCTCGATGTTTAAATTTTCAAACCTGTTTTAATTTAAAAATGAAGATATTTTTTAAAAACATAAACACATGTGGCAATACAAAGCTATGAAATATTTTATGGTTCTCATAAAGTAAAACAATACTTATATCTATATATTTGATATCATGCTACATGTCATCCCAACTTGTACTGACTCTATGCTTCGCTTTGTACCTCACCATATTTTGAGCTTTATAACAAAGTCATATCAGCAATATTCTGATGACAAAGATATTCCCAAGTCAGTTTCAATTCTAAAAAACAGTAACAATTGTATTTCTAGGTTGTTTGTATTAGCTAAAATCTTATTTTAAATAAACCATATAGAGTTGACCTATAAATGTGGGTAGAAAAAGAGGCCATGGTTATCAAAAATAACTCAGTAATACCAGTAATTTGTGGTTTCCCTTATTTAAATTCTGAGATTCCTAATAAGTAAATTTATAACTAGACACCTCCTCTCCCAATATACATTCCATTGGAGAGTGCATATGACTCTCCAAAAAGACTAATTACCTTTCCAGTAAAAGAAACACATGCTCTGAACATTGAGTCAGTAGCTCCGTTTTCCTACATGAACTAACACATTTCATCTGAGTCACTTAGAGGTTGATGAGCATCAAAATAGACTAAAAATAAACTACAAATTTATATAAACATACCGTGTTTATGTTTCTCCTCAAAGACACTTTGTAAAAGCAATATAATCTTCATGAGTGTCCACACAGAGCCAAATCAATCTGTCACATTTATAGAAGGTGTGAACTACATGTATTGTATTATATGCAATATAATACATTATATGTTTATTTAGGAATGACTAAAAATTTCAATCTGAGACCAAAAGCATACAGAGAGAGTCCATGAGTGAAACTCAATTGTATATCAACTCAACAAACACTAAATATGCAACTACTGTACATAAGACATGTGCAACGTGAGAGGGTTAGGGGCTGGAGGTGGGAAAATAAGAAGTAAAAATTAAGAAAAAAAATGACAATGTTAATTTTCATTACATGTGTCTAAATTGGCCTGATTTTTAAAAAAATACAAACTGTTTTCCTTACTAAAATGGAAGCATGAATACTATCTATAATAATATATCTATAATAATAAAAGCATCATAATATGCTAATTAGAATGGACATCCTTTTGGATGACCTTCCAGACGAAGTCGGGGCTGTGAGAGAAGCCCGGGTCCCAGGTGCCAGAGGGAAGCCAGTGCCGGCAGCCGGGGGAAGGAAGGCCCACTCTTGCACAAATTTTATGCATCGGGTCTCTAGTTGAGTAAATAAATGTCATTAAACTGAATTAGGTTTATTTTTTTCTTTGTAACTTTTCATTGAAAAGAAAACATAGATATATCCAAATAGTGGTTTTTGGGTAAGTTACCATGTATGAAAGGCATGCTTAGCACTTTTGCTGAGTTAAATATTCATAGTGGTTATCTACATGGTTACATACATATTTAAGTGCAATTTTTAAGATATTACATATGTGGAGGAAGTTTGACACTACATAAGAGGCTCTTTGCAGATAGTAATATATAATAGAAGGTTTTAATTTTAATCTAAAATCATACTGTAAAAATACAAAACATTAAATTACCTTATTTTAAAAGAGAGCATCAAGAATACAGGAGAGCATTATGTTAAGTGAAATAAGTCAGGCAATGACAGAAAAATACCACATGATCTCACTCATTTATGGAAAATAAAGAACATTATAACCTGATGAATAAAAAGATAGATACAGAGGCAGTAAAGCACTGAACAGACTGTCAAATTACAGCGGGAAGGCTGGGGAGTGTTGGGGAGGGAGGAAAATAGATCAACCAAAGGACTTGTATGCATGCATATAAGCACACCACTGGACACAAGACACTGGGGGGTGGGATGAGGGCATGCGACAGGGGTTAGGGGAGGCTGGGGGAAGGTCAATGGGGGGGGGAGGAGCTATATGTACTAATATATGTAATACTTTAAACAATAAAAAAAGAATAAAAAAAAGAATGCAGGAGATAAATTTTTAATTTCACTGCCAAACAAGTTATACTGAGTAAATTTAGTCTGTCAGCAAGATCTGATGTTCTGAACTGTGCTTCTCAAACTTTAATATTCATGTGAATCACCCAAAGATGCTGTCAAAATGCAGATTCTGATTCCCAAGGTCCAGGGTGGAGCCTGAGATGATGCATATCTGACAAGTTCCCACGTGCTACTGTCCCTCCTCACTTCGACTAGCAGTGGTCTGAAGAGTATTTTTATGAGCAAGATCTTCTCCTTGTAGACTTTATAACAAAGCAACTTAAAACTTTTGGAATTTCACAATTAATTTCAAAATTAAGATCTCAGATTACCGGTAGACAAGAGAGTAGCCTATGTTGGTGGCTTAGGGGCCATTAGAGATATATACACAAACTCCCCCCAAGGAAGAATAGGAAAACAAGCTAATCATGGAGGATAACACAGAATGATCAGAAACTGAGTTATTTGCCTTAAAGTCATTTTTCCAAATGCCTGAAAACAATTGCTGAGGTCATTATTAAAACTATAGATTCCCAGAATCCATCCTGGACCAGCTAAACTTGAATCTCCAAGGATGGGATCTGGACGTTTAACAGTCTTTGGTGTTTCTTGCCACCAGGAAAGTGAGAAACAAAAAATTACTTCTTCAAATGTTTTATTTTAACTACAAATGCCACTAGGAATGGCCACCTACTAAACTTGTGTCATCAGTCATAACTCATCCAACTGCAGTTCTTGTGACAACTACGATTAGAGTTGATGGGGAAGAAATTTGGGTGAGATGAATAGAGGTCATTTTAAAGTGCTGTCAAGAGAAAGCTAGACTGGCTAAGGTGTAGCAGGAGAGGATCCCTAAGCAATCAGATCATGAGAAGTGCAAAAAGAGAAAACGGAAATAATAGCTCTCATTTACTAGCAACTTAATGTGAGCCAGACTCTTCTAAGTGTCATGTGCAATAACTCCTTTGACCCTCAGAATGTCAATAGAAGGTAGGTTCTACTTTTAGACCCATTGTCCATATGAGGAAATTGCAGCAAATCAACTACAAAATGGCAGCTCGGTTTTCAAACCTAGACAATCTAGCTCCACGGCCCACATTTTTATTCATTATATTAAATCCCTCCCCCCTCCAATAAATTCTGATGATTTTACAAAATCTACCCAAAGCCAATCATGTTTATCTGGGTTATTATCTGAAAAAGGAGGTTGATTTTGAGCCAGTCACAATACTATAAACTTAACTATGTTTAGATTTTTAAAAATCAAATATTGGCCATTTTTTATGGTACAATCTACATTAAATATTCGAGTCTTTGAGCTTTCACTTTCTGTCTAATTCTGTGCTAGTTACAATAATTCCCTAAGGTACATAAAGTATAAGGAGTAGCAACTAGGTCAAATGGCTATTTAGGGCTTCTGTGGCTGAGAGCCATACAGTCTCTAAGCCAGTCTCTCTCTCCTGAATCACTCTACTCTCCTTCTAATGGTCAAAAGCACAAAAGAAGATTTTTTTCCTCCTTAAGGGCTTTCTCTGGTAAAAGCAGGGCAGAAACCTCCCAGTAATAAAGGCTACTCGGCGTGGCAAACCATCTCAGAGTTTGCAACCTATTGACCCACAAGCCAATTACTAATTAGATATATGTTTTATGTGACTTGCAAAATATTTTATTTTTTAAACAAATGAATTAAATATCGGTATTTTAAATGTGAGAGATACTTTTACATGAACAAGTGGATTTTGGGCTCCTCTTGAAACATTGGAAGACCAGACATGCCCTTGTCTCCTTATGACAACGGATTGCGAAAGATGATTAGCAGGGTACTCAGCACCAGCCTCTGTTTTCTCCTAGACCTGCAGCATTTTTAAGCCATTGGAGTTTGATTCTCCTTATTCTATTTTGGGTTCCTTAAAGTCTTCTCTCTCCTAGAAGAGCCTCAAGCAATTCAATTATGTTACCCTCCCAACATTGCCTTCAGAGGTCATTCACAGGAAAAGGAAAGATGTAGGAACACAGGTTTTGGGGGTAGATGAACTAGAGTTCAAAGACCTCAGGAAATGGCTCATGTGATAGAAGTTTCACCAAGTGAGTCATGGAGACAAGACAATTCACAACTTTTTTCTGTTCCATCTTTTCATAATTCTGTCTGTCCTCCCCTGACTTCTTCAGTTATGCAGGTCTTTGTTGCACCTGGAAAGTGTCTTATTGTTTCATCTTTTCTCTCATTTTCCTGCCAAGACCATGGTTTCCCTACCATGAGTTGGAATTTACTGCCTCCAGGCATAACCAGTTAAATAAAGCCTGTTTAGAATTGGTGTACCTTTTCAAGCCACCAGCAAGATTTCAAATATATCTGTAAAGTGGTAAAGTTGTTCTTTGGTTTTATTTTGTCTGTTGGTTCCACTTTTCTATTTTAATCTACAATAAGACTATCATCTGGTTAGTATTGTACTGAATATGCCTATCAAAAGGAATTTGTTATACTTTACATCATCCTTGAATTATTTTCTATACATAATTTCTCCATGTGGATTTAAGGATGCTTACAGGCAGAAACCACTCTTCTGTCTTTTGTGCATCCTGGACACTTAAAACAGTATTAGACATATCACAGGCCTCAAATAAATACTTCTTGGTCAGTGACTCAATTTGTAGTAGTTCATTTTATTTGCTTAAAATTTAATGGGTATGCTTTCATTTGAGAAAATATTTGTTTTTATTTACTTAAAGCATAATCAATAAACAAAATATTAGGAAATCACATCAAGAATTTCACAGATCTTCTGTGTCATTTGTTTGAGATTTTAGTCAGGAACGACACTTTGGCATTCCATTCATATTAAAAATAATGCTATTAGACAATGAAACTTCAATAAATATATGAAGCAAGTTCTCTGCCTTAAAGAAACCGATGTCATTCCTACTTTAAGAAATGTCTATCAAAGAAGGCATTTTGGCCTGAGTTGCATCTACACATTTGATATATTGTCCAAAATATTAACTCATTGCTTATATTTTGAAAAATTTTAAATGTCGCTTCAAAGGGAAACTCAAGATCATAAAATCAAAAGAATGGAGTCAAATAAATGACAAGCAAAAGTGGAGAAAAACGAGTATAGAGAAATAAGCAAAAGTTGCATGTTGGGAGGAGTAGGAGGATGCAGGGGTCCTCAAACTTTTTAAACAGGGGGCCAGTGCACTGTCCCTCAGACCATTGGAGGGCCGAACTATAGTTTAAAAAAAAAAACTATGAATAAATTCCTATGCGCACTGCGGGTCCGGGACGAGTTGGCTGCTAAGCAGGACAGGCAACGGCACCCGGCGGGCTGGATAAATGTCCTCGGCGGGCCGCATGTGGCCCATGGGCCGTAGTTTGAGGACCCCTGGTAGAGAGTAGTAAACAGGTTTCCTCGTTGACAAAATTCAGGATTAGCTTTGCAAACCTGATGTTTGGCAGGATATCTCGAATTAGCAATCCTGAGGCACATGCAGCCATGCTGGCTCTGCACCGCCAACTCCACAGGGCACCATGCACACAGACTCCAATGGGAATGGTGCCCTGACCTGGATAACAGAGAGGCCTGGACAGTCATGAAGACACCAAACCAGTCCAGACCAGCAAGCCCCGTATTGCATTATCAGAGTAAGGGAGCCACATAGACAGTTTAGAACACATCAACATATTACTTTACATTTCTGTACCTTATCATTTTTTCCCATTCCAAGCAAGCAGCAAGATCTTTAATATTTCCCTGGGCTTACATTAAAAGACTCTTCTTACTTTTTGCAGCAGTCTGTACTACTAAAGATTGTCCTATATATCCCAAAAGGAGAATGCAAGAACAAAACATTGTCTTGCGAGGAAGAAGAGAAATTAAAGATTTCCAGAGGCTGGACGGGATATAGTGTCTGCATGGTCCCAAGAATATTGGGGAGCCACTTTCCATATACAGAGCCAGAACTTCAGAGAAATGTTTCCAAGACTGAAAAGACTGCAGTAGAAGGTGAGCCCCAGACACCAGTTGCTCTCAGTTTAAGCAAGAACTTCACACTCATAGTGGTCCAGGAGGGGCAGCACCCCAGACCACCTTACCCAGGCCAGCCTCATCAGTGAGATGTCAGCAACCACTCAGGAATGAGATTAGAGGCTCTCTCACAGCTCCTCGAAGCCTTCTTGATTCTGCTGTGACCTAGGGAAACAACTGAAATTGATTATGCTAATATGCTGCTCATTCATAGGGTACAGACTTCTAGACAGGTCTTAGTTGAGACCATTTAAGTGAGTCTTATCTCTTACTCACCCATTTGCATCTTTCTTCATTCAGAAATAATACTTCTAGCTGTGGCATCAAGAACTAGAGTTATAGAAACAGTCAAGAGTACCACTAGTATTGCTACATAACCATGAAATGTGTTCTTATTTTTTTATTGCTATATGTCAAACCTGTGGTGCCTCAATAATTATCACTATCCTAGCAGCTAACAGAAATACTATTTCATGCCTATCCACAGATTTATTTATTTCATCCAAGAAAATAAAGTCACACCAATAAAAGAAGGAAGGAAGGGAAGGAGAAAGGAAGAGGTAGAGGAGAGAGAGAGGGAAAGATTCTATTATCTGACTTGCTCATTTTAAAATGAATGGAAGTAATCTGATCAACCTTATGTACAAAGAAATGCCACCTGAATCCATAACTATTGAAAATGACAAACTGAATCCCTTCAAAGAATGGTTCAAAAACCACATCAAGTACTCTCTCTACAAAAACAAATTGTATTACAGATTTTAATCACTATCATGTTTTCATTATCAAGAGGTTAGATATATTTCCTCTATTATTTTTAATCAGTGAAATACAGTCAAAATAAGATAATAAAATATTCCAGAGCAATTTAGTGCTGAAGTAAGTGAAAGCAGACTCTTACCAATTTTACTTTATATGCCTTTGTTATTTAACTCCTTAGCCTCACTACTCACTGGATGGAGTATTTTACATTTGTTTCTGAGTGGCACCCTATTGCCTTGTTTGAAATCAAGAATGCTGTTGGCTTAAAAACTATTGGGTCTATGCTGTACCTGTTTCCCCTCCCCTCCCCACCCAAGGGAAAGGACACTGGTATAAGATAAGCACACAAGCAGTAAGTAGGGTAGAAAAGTCGCTGCCCTGGTAGCACAATCTCTTCAACAGAGAACTCAAATAACATTCCATTAAAAGTAGGGTTTAATAAGAAAGTAAATTTAACATGCTGGAAAACATAAAAATATGTACTGTGTACCCTTGTCCTGTGGTTCAAATCATAATGAATGACAACAAATACATACATTTGGTTCTTACCAACTGATAATAAGAAATATTATTTAGCAATATAGCTCTTGGAATTTCTAAGCCAAATACAAGAGCCGTCTACTGATTTTAAGATAAGAATCTTTTCCTGGACCTAGAAAATTGCTTCCCAAGTTGTAAGAAAGAAAGAATAAGAGAGAGGGAGATGAAGAGGATAGGAAAGAAAGGGACAGAAGTGTAGAAACCAATATACATGAAAGGGAGCAGAAAATTAAATTACTATCTTGACTATTTTTAAGTATACAAAAGTCTCTTTTTAAAATTATATCATTTTCTTTTTAAAATTATATAATCTGGGTTCATCTTTGAAGCTGCTAACATGATGCAGCAAAAGCACTCATCTTTTACGTGATCTCCAGTAGTGATCTCTCACCTGATTTCCTTACATCCAACCTCTTCTCAAATTTATCCTTAATTCCCAGTTATCCACCGGAAACACAATTTGGATCATGCCACCCCTCACTTTCCAACATCTTTTATATAAATTCTGTTACCCAAATAATTTGGCCCGAATTTCACCATGCAGGTCTACTTCATTCATTTACATTATCACTCTCCCACACACTCTCCCACAGCATTTATCCAGTCTTTATTCCCATAAATACCAACCACTGAATTACTCAGTCACAAAGAAGGTCCCCTGTGTGCCACAACAGTGCTTGTGTTTTGGTTCATACTTTTTCCTTAGAGTCCCTTTCCATTCCCTTCCAAAATCTTTATCCCACTGCACTGCAAGTATCTCTCCCCTCTGCTGTGAACCTCAAGAGACTTGGGACCAACTTCTATTTACTTCTCACCACCCTATTTCCGGCATCTGGACACTCTGGAGGGCAGACACCATGTTTAATTTATCTTTGTATCCCAGGTGCCTTGCCCCACATGAAATGAATGTCTCACCAGTGTTGGTTGAATTGAACAAGTTGAAATTTTACATTTTGAAATTCTGCTGTTTTTCATGACTCACCTCAAATGCAACATCATTGTGAGTCCTTGTCAGATCTAGATGGTCCTATCTATTCTCTCCTGGCACATTTTTAATAAGTCCTGTGGTATTACTTGGTTCCTCCTGTGTTATAGCATCATAAAGGCTTATGTGTCTTTACCCTATAACTTTACCCTAAATCCTCGGTCAGAAGCAGATAAGAGTTTATTTAATACAACTCCTCACCATTGTAGTACTGCTCCTCCATCACCCAATGTTTTCAGCCACCAAATCTACCCTGTCTCCTGGCATTTCACGTGGCAGTTCTAGACCTCTCACTACCCCAGTGTTGTAATTTTGCTAGATAAACATTTGCTAAGTAGTGCCTTGGGGTGTCAGATGGTGAGTTTAGTTTAACAAAAGACCACAGGGAAATTGAAAGAGAGTTCTTTTTAAAAAAAATAAATCTTTATTGTTGCAAGTATTACATATATCCTCTTCTCCCCTTTCCCCATTGACCCCTTCTAGCCTGCCCCTTATCCCTGTCCCAGGCCTTCACTACACTATTGTCTGTGTCCATGGGTTATGCATACATGCATATAAGTTCTTTGGTTGATCTCTTGCCACTCACCCAATAGCCAAGTTATTAATCACAGGCTCTGGAGGAGGTGCATGGCACAACTCAAGGGGCCAGTTGGGAAAGTCAAGGCAAAAAGTGGGAAGAGAGGACAGGACCAGATCACATGTCTTTATCGGGTTCCAGAGAGGAGTGTTTTGGGTTTCTGGACCTCAAGAATTGGTCTTTTCAAACCATAAAACCTGGGGTTTTGGTAAGCTCCTGAAAGTCCTATCTGAGGGATATACAAGAGGAAGCCCCAGGG
Source organism: Corynorhinus townsendii (assembly GCA_026230045.1). Taxonomy (NCBI): domain Eukaryota; kingdom Metazoa; phylum Chordata; class Mammalia; order Chiroptera; family Vespertilionidae; genus Corynorhinus; species Corynorhinus townsendii. Next base: position 65,096,386 of record JAPDVU010000004.1, on the reverse strand, counting down.
GTGGGGATGGGGTAGGGAAACTTTATCACAAGGCCATTGAAAAAGTTACATCAGGAACTCATTTACTTGTGAATTTGTGAGCTATCTGGGCATGCACTTGCTTGGGGGAGAGCGTCTTTAGTAGTGATCTCTCACCTAATTTCTTCACCTCCAACCTAGTGTGAGTTTAGGGCCCCTATAGGCCACTTTGCCAAACTAAAGGGAAGCCAATGCAGCAATATCATGGAGTAACGTAGCTAAACTCTCAACACCTAGACTCTCTTTTACTCTCTTAAATGGCAGCCAGAATTAAACTTCTTAATTCAGCTACTCTCTGAAACCCAGGGTTCTTTTACATTACTGTCATGTTAGACCTATATTATTAATATACTAGAGGTCAGGTGCATGAAATTCATGCACCAGGGTTGGGGTCACCTCAGCCTAGCCTGCACCCTCTTCCAATCCGGGATCCCTCTCACAATCCAGGACCACTAGCTCCTAATTGCTCACCTGCCTGCCTGCCTGATCGGCCCTAACTGGCCCCCCTGCTGGCCTGGTCACCCCTCACAGCCCACCTCTGCCAGCCTGGTAGACCCTCACTGCCCCGCCCCCCACTGCCAGCCTGGTCACCCCCAACTGCCCCCTCCTGCAGGCCTGGTAGCCCTACACAGCATGATGCTCGGTCATTTGGTCACCCCTCACTAACCCCCCTGCCAGTCTGGTCATCCCACACAGCCTGTTCAGTCATCCGTTCAGTTGTGATGGTCACTTGGGCTTTTATATATATAGATTCTGAGGTAACCTTAGGATTTTTAGAGGCTCTTTTTTTGTTAACCCTATATTAATTTTATGATCAGAACTTGTCTTTAATTCCTATTAAATCACATTTCATTGGTTGGGAGCAGGTTTCAATCTGTAACTCTATGTTTTGCCCACATCATTATTCTATTTTTTGAGTGAACAGTTTGTTGAATGAATTGTTCATTGAAATGAATAAAGTGTGGGTCAATCCTGGAAAAATCTTGACCAATGGAATATTATAAAAAAGCATTTTCAGATGCTTTTCTAAAATCAATACAAATGATAATAATCAAATCCCAGTGCTTCTCAACATATGATCTCCAGTCTGGCAGCAGCAACAGGACCTGGGAGCTGGTTAGACATGCAGATGAACTGGCCCCATGCCAGACCTACTGACTCAGAAACTCTGGAGGTGGAGCCCTGAAAGCTGATTTTAACAAGCCCTCCAGTGATTCTGAAACACACTAACGTTTTAGAAAAACTGTCCTAGTTTATCAAACTGATCATTCTGATGCTGTCCCTTTGATTTGCTATCCTCAGTAGCTCTTTCTTTGTAACAAGGAACAGCAGGCTTTATTTCCAATATGTGCAAACATGGTGGTCTTTAGCAAATTATTTAAACTGTTAGACCTTCATTGATAAAAACAAAAACACAATAACAACAATCTTGCAACATTGTAGAAAGAATTACATGCAATCCTATATAATAAAAGCCTAATATGCAAATCGACTGAACAGTGGAATGACTGGTCGGCAGGGGTGGGGCATCAAGAGGAGGACACCAGGCCAGCCAAGGTGGGTGCCAGCGGGCAGAGGGAAGGGACAGTGATCAAGGGCATCAGTGACTGGTGGTGGCAGAGGGGTGATGGGGGCAGGGCTGGCCACTTGCTGGCCGGTCCAGTCCCCCAATGGGCCCTCCAGTTGCCTCCCACAGACGGAGGTCAGACTGCAGCTTGTGGGGAGTGGGCCTAAACCATCAGTCAGACATCCCCTGAGGGCTCCCAGACTGTGAGAGGGAGCAGGCTGAGTTGAGCGACCCCCTCAAGTGCATGGATTTTCATGCATCGGGCCTCTACTCCTATATAATAAAAGGCTAATATGCAAATCAACCTAACAGAGGAATGATCCGTTGCTATGACATTCACTGACCACCAGGGGGCAGATGCTCAATGCAGGAGCTGCCCCCTCGTGGTCAGTACATTCCCACAGGGGGAGCACTGCTCAGCCAGAAGCTGGGCTCGGCTGGTGAGCGCAGCAGTGATGGTGGGAGCCTTCTCCACCTCCATGGCAGTACTAAGGATGTCCAACTGCTGGATTAGGCCCACACCCCGGACAACCCCCAAGGACTCCTAGACTGTGAGAGGGTGCAGGCTGGGCTGAGGGACGCTCCCAAGTGCACGAATTTTGTACACCAGGTCTCTAATATATATATATGGACACTAGATACACTATAGTACTTCACATACTTACTCTCATCCCCTTTCCTCTTTCTTCATTTTATTTTCATATTTATGGCATCACCTATTTCTTGATACTGTCTCAATTGCCCAGTCTGATTTTTACACAGTAGTATTTCCAAATACTTGATCTTCATAATTCTCATTTAACTAAATTTTCATGTGTCCATGAAGTTTCTACCCTTGGTGATTTTATAGCCAGGAAATTACATTTAAATGCAGAGTGGATGTCATGAGTAGGCTTTCCATCTAGATCTCACTTGCAAAGGTCTAAGTTCTTTAACATCACCTTTCCTGAGGTTGTTCCATAACAAATATTTGCTGAGTCCACCCAATAGGTTGGGGGACACCACAGTGGGTAAAACATAACCCATTTCCTCCAGAAGCCTCCAGCTGAATGGGTTTATCTTATTTATCCATTCATCTTACTGATCCAGTTGACTTCTCCCTTAATACCAGAATTTACTTTTCTGAAGAAAAAGCTACTGTTCAGTGACTAAAATAGGAGACATGATGGAAATAGAAGTATAACTGTGTGCAAGATGGATAAGATAGGCAGCCTGTCTCAGAATACAAAACCCTGATTTTTGAAATCTGCCCTTCATTAGCACTCACTAGAAGGATTTCCAGTGGTAAAATGCTGGTACATTACTAAGAACAAATGCTAGCCCTGCCAGGAACTTCTGGGAATTTAAACTCTCTTTTAATCACTACTGAAAGTAGAAAAAAATATCTGTTTAGAAAAGGCTTGATTTATCTCAGTGTTTTAATTACAATTGTGGTCAAAAGCAATATTATTACTGGGTATTCAGAAGTTTTGGTGAAAAGTCTATTGGTTTCTTTGTGAGCTTGATTTGCTCAAAAGTGTGTATATCACTAGCTTCTTGAGGAGAAGTAGAGAACAAAAATTTATCTTGCCCACAGATCTACCATAGTGTGCAGTCCCCAGTAAGACCTCTATAAGAAATCATTTATAAGAGGTGATGGTGTATTTTCAGCCAAAAAGTAATCTACAGGAGATCTGTTGGTTCTAAGGATATGCTCATTACAAAGCATATATAGTCCTGGCCAGCTTGGCTCAGTGGATAGAGCATTGGCCTGCGGACTGAAGGGTCCCAGGTTCGATTCTGGCCAAGGGCACATGCCTGGGTTGTGGGCTCGATCCCCAGTAGGGGGTGTGCATGGGGCAGCCGATCAATGATTCTCTCTCATCGTTGATGTTTCTGTCTCTCTCTTTCCTTCCCCCTTCCTCTCTGAAATAAAGAAATATTTTTTTTTTAAAAAGCATAGATAACCTACACCCAAGAAAGGTGATACCAATTTACATTTTTTACTAATAGAAAAAAAAAGTGTACATTTTCTCAAACACCAATGCTGAATTTGTTAGTCATTCTATTCTTTGGCACTTGAGTCAATAAAACATTATAATTCAATGTCCTTAATTTTATGGCATAGACATGAGGCTGAACATAATTTCATCTCTACATTGGTCTATTGTTATTCTTTCTGTGAATTGTCTGTGTTCTTATATATGTTCTTTTTTATTTTATTATTATTATTATTATTATTATTATTATTATTATTATTTAGAGAATGGAAGGGAGAGGAGGGATGAGAGAGAAATTGTTCACAACCCAACTGGGATGGGAATCAAGCCTGCAATGGAAGTACATGCCCTTGACCAGGAATCGAACCTGCCACCCTCCTGTGCTCAGGCCATCACTTTAACCACTGAGCAAAATCAGCCAGGGCTCCTGTATATGTTCTAAATAATATGTTTATCTTTTGGCATACTTGCAAATATTTTTGTAAAATTAGTGGGTATGTCTTTGTTTTGGCTTTTTGCCTCAGAGCTTACAAATATAGAATTTAGTTAAGCAGAGGATAATACATGTATAAAATGGAATATTATACAGTCATTTAAAATGGTGGTATAGCTTTCTATTTATGAATATGAGCACATATTCATTACACCTTGCTGAGTTTACATAAAAACAGGATAAAGACTGGCTTTTGTTTTATATAAAATGTATTAACGTATGAACAAGTGCTCAAAGAACAACACTTTTCAGATTTTTTTGGTTTTGTTTTCCAAAAAGGAATTCCAGTATCATAAATTATAGAAATACTGCATACTAACAGTTTCTTAGTGATTCTCATAGCATAATTCAGATATTAAAGGTCCTGAGAAGGTCTACAACAGAGAAACAAGCTTAACCTTGCTTAACTTAGCATTTATACCTAAACTCTTCTCATTAAAAAAATAACATATATACAGAAGGCCAAGAGACATATTTAAAAAAAAAAAAAAAGCCTCGAAGTCACTAATCATCTGAGAGATGCAAATCAAAACAACAATGCGGTACCATCTCACACCTGTCAGAATGGCTATCATCAACAAATCAACAAACTACAACTGCTGGCAAGGATGCAGAGAAAAAGGAACCCTCCTGCACTGCTGGTGGGAATGCAGACTGGTGCAGGCACTGTGGAGAACAGTATGGAGTTTCCCCCAAAAAACTCCCATTTCACCCAGTGACCCTACTTCTAGGAATATATCCTAGAGAATTGATAATCAGATTGGTGAGCTGAGGTTTTTTTCTTTTCCTGGGTCATGTCTCGCGACGCCGAAAAATGAGCTCTGCAGACCAGAAGATTTAAGCAATGGTATGGAAAATTTATTACAAGCAGATTCAGACTCCCTGCACAGGGCAGGGGCCTGATAATGGGCTGCCCATGTAGCCTTGTAGTCCAGGGGTATATATTTTCTACAAACTTGCTTCTACTAGTATATCTATCCATGTCATCACCTGATTGATTCCCTCAATAGTTCTTGCCCAGCAATGGACCTGAACTTTCTCTGTTTCTATGCTGAACTTTCTCTGTAATGTGTCATTACACCTAATTGTTGCTGACCCTCCCTACTTTCCCATGCCTCCCGCTTTAAGTCCAAAAACATTTTATTATTTCTATATGGTTGGTTCCTGTGAGGAGGCTTGCTCAAAGTGCCCTGTCTCCCCCTGCCTATGTTCCACTTGCCTTTGTTTCCCACTGGACCCCTGCCTGTGTGCTTGCATGTCAAGTGAACCTTCTCAGAACCAGAAACACCAATCAGAAAGAATATAGTATATGCACCTCTGTGTTCACAGCAGCACAATTCACAATAGCTAAGGTTTGGAAACAGCCCGAGTGCTCTTCAGCAGATCAGTGGATAAAGAGATTGTGGTACATTTACACAATGGAATACTAAGCAGCTATATAAAAGAAAGAACTCTTACCATTTGCAACAGCGTGGATGGAGCTGGAGAGTATTATGCTAAGCAAATAAGCCAGTCAGAGAAAGATAAGTATCACAGAAATCTCATGAATGAAATAAACTGATGAATAAAATAGAACCAGAAACATAAAGCATGGAACAGACTAATGAATTCAGAGGGAAGGCAGAGGGTGGGGGTTGTAGGATGGGGGGGTTGGGGAGTGATTAACCAGGGAACTTATATGCATAACCCATGGACGCACACAGTAGTGTGGTCAAGGCCTGGGATGGGCAGGTGCCAGGTGGAGGGAGTCAACGGGAAAAAACAGCAACAAAGGGGACATCTGTAACACTTTCAACAATAAAGATAACTTTAAAAATAAATAAATAAATAAAATATCAGAAAACATTATAATAATATATAATCTTATCTAGGTTGAGTGGAGCACAAGTTGAGAACTCAAGCATGGCAAACCATTTGGAAAGACATTCACCAAAATGGTAAGGATGCTTATCTCTGGGCACTGGCATTTAGGTAACTTTTACTTTGTTTTAATATTTTTCTCTAATATCAAGAATTTTTGCACATATCATTTTACAGTTTGAACAGGTAATATCTTTTTCATTTTGAAAGAAAAAGAAAAAGCTTAAAGGAAAGCCAAATTTGGGACTTTTAACAATAAATAAATCACCATCAGTTTAACTGACTTGTCACCAAAATGTTAATGACATTTGTTTTGTAAACAAACACATTGTCAACATTAACTAGAAATGTTTTCCCAATCACATGGGAGAATTTGGGCTGATTCTGCCCTACTTGTTTCTCAAGTACTAGAGACTATGCATTTCTGTACAGATACACTCAACTAGAGGTTTCCCAGCAAAGAATACCTGTTGTGTTCCACAGGGCAAGGGGATGAGGGAGGTTCAGAGATGAGAAAGGTGTGTATTGACAGACAGCTGGGCAGCATCCCACCCCTACTCCACCCCCAGTTGATGCTCAGCATCCGCTCTCATCTTTAAAGACTGTATTTCTGTAAAAGTAATGAATGGTGCTGTAGTACAGTCCTGTGGCACATGACAACATTTCAGTCAATGGCACACCCCACACACAACAGTAGTTCTGTAAGATTGTAATGGAACTGAAAATTCCTATAGCTTACTGACATCATAGCCATCATAAAGTCAGATGTTTGTGGTAATGTTGGTATAAACAAACCTGCATTTCTAGTCTTATAAGACACATACATTTATGTATGGTACATAATACTTGTTAATAATAATAAATGCCTGTGTTATTGGTTTATGTATTTATTATATGATACTTTTAATCATTACTTTAGAGTATATTTTTCCACTTATTAAAAAAAAAACATTTTCTGTCAAACAGTATGCCATGTTATGCCAGAGAAGTCTCATATGTCTCATTTTTATTACAACTCTTGAATGCATTATTTTCTCTTGTGCTTTGAAGTAATCTCATGCTGTTTTGTACAGTAACATGTTGTACATGTTTATAGCCTAGGAGCTACAGGCTATATCATAAAGCTTAGGTGTTTAGTAGGCAATGCCATCTAAGTTTGCATAAGTGCATTCTATGATGTTTATACAACAACAAAATTGCATTTCTCAGAAGATATTCCTGGTGTTAAGAGGATCATGACGGTAGTAGCAGTATTGTTCCAAATCCGGAAGAAAGGCCCAGCTGGTGTGGCTCAGTAGTTGAGCATTGACCTATGAACTAGGAGGTCATGGTTCAATTCTCGGTCAGGGCACATGCCCGGGTTGTGGGCTTGATCCCCAGTGGGGGCATGAAGGAAGCAGTTAATGATTCTCTCTCATCACTGATGTTTCTCTCTCTCTCTCTCTCCCTTCCTCTCTAAAATCAATAAAAATATATTTAGAGGAGGGAATCCAAGATGGTGGTGTAGGTAAACACCTAAACTGCTGCCTCGCACAACAATTTCAAAACTGCAACTAAAAGACAAAACGTATATCATCCAGAACCACGGGAAAGCTGGCTGAGTGGAAGTTCTACAACTAGAAGGAAAGAGAAAAGAGCATTGAGATGTGCACAAATGCTGAAAAGCTGAGGTACGGAGGTGCGGGATCTGGGCTGGCGGCAGGCGTTGCTTTTTTCAACCCAAAGGGGAGACAGCCCCCGATTACTCTGAAATACAGTTTCTGAGGAGACGCAGGAGACCCAAACTCCTATGGGGAGAAGCTGGATTGTCTGCCACCGGGTCGGAAAGTGAGGGGGGCCTGCTTGCAGAGCTGCGCGCAAGAATGTGTCTGATTTCTTTTAAATAAAACCATCTCACCATTTTTATTTACATAAAAACATTTTTTCTCAGTATTTGCTGAAAGTACCTATAAATTTTTTTTCTAAAACATGCTTCAACTTGGGTAAAAATGCAGCTGAGCCTGAATAACCTGAGGTTTTAGGGAGAACATCTCTTCATCAACATCTGTGAACAAAACCAGAGGCAGAAATTTTGCAAGAGATTTGCTCATATGGTGGCACTTATGGGCATTGACTTATTGGGCAAGCAGCAACTTGGAAGGAGCAATGCTGATTCCAACAAAAATGTTTTATTAAAAGCGTAGGCAAATTACAAATGGTATTCCTATCAGAAAGACTGCTGCCAACAGCCTTAGGGGCAAGAAAAACTTAGAGCAGGGTGGCACCACAGTCTCGTGACTCAAGCTTAGTCAAAGTGTTATGTCGGAGTCTTTCAAGGTTACTTAAAAACCACACTAAACAGCTGGGAGGGACAATTGGTTCTAGACATAGAAATTATTAGAGCTAAAATTGCAAACAAAAGTAAGCTTCCACTTAAAGAAAGCGGAATAAATCAGGAGCCCATTGTTACCCAAGAAAGAACTGTCAGTGGCAGTCCTGGTAACCACACCACATCCCTGGCACAATCTAATTTTCATCCACATGGTTGAATGTGCCAGCTCAGCCAGTAGAGACTAACACAGAGCTGAGAAGATCATGCTATTCAACAGTGACTGACTTCTAATCCAGATTAGGGAATGGAATGCAGGCAGAATTTATGTTTGCGTCATGCTATCCAAGACAACTTACATGTTCTGAAAGCCCAATCTGCGTCAGACAGGCAGGTCAGTCTCATTTTTTCCATGGGAAGGAAAGGTAATTTGTGTAAGAAAGACAACCTATCATAAGAAGCCTTCCCAGATTCCCCAAGAAGTTATCCGTCTCTCCCTTCACTCTAACATGTTCTTGGTATTTCTGTTTGGATTTGAGAACACAGATCTAATTTTCCATATTTCTGTCCTTGCACATATCCTTTTAACAGTGAAAATAAAGGCAAACATGGGGCATCATTAATCAAAAGACAATGTTACTTAAGTTGTTCTTCCCAACTCTAGGCAAAAAACAAAACAAAACACCTAATCTGTGTAGAGCCATGCCAGCTACGTAATGTACACTCAGGAAAGATGACTTAAATACAACTAAATTGACAGTCCTACTTTGCATGTGTGTTTTTCTGCTTTTTATTTTCAGATTGTAGCCAATACTTCTAACATGTTTGTATAGCACAAATTATAAATATTTTTCAGCTTGAAGAGATTTTAGCAGCATCAAGTAATAGTAAGAGCCAACACTTACATTATACTAACAGTTTAGTAGTTATTACTCATTAATCCTTAGAAATATCAAACAAACTAGACATTTTCATTATCCTCATTTTACAACCAACACTGAGGCACAAGGAGTTAAGTAATATGTCAACCAGTAAGTGACAGAATCTGAATTTGAACTCAGGCAGTCTGGCCAAATGGGTTTTGCCCACAGAGCATCCTCCTGCATTTTTAGCTTAACTGCTTCTTTTACAAATAGATTCAGGGAGAATCCTAAAGTTGGAGAACAGGGTATGCACTCCTGAGCTAAGGTCAATGCTCTTTGTTTTCAAATTTGGACACAATCTAACCAGATACCTGCTACTAGGCAGATTCCCAGAGATGGACCACAATATTGATTCATAAACCTCCCAAAGAAGAGATTTAATAGTTCAGAGGAATGTATGATAGCCCTCACTGGCAAGTCCTTCTTTTTACCCATCAGGTCACTGCCTCCCCATTGCTTTCACTGCACACTGAGGACAGCACCCTCTTCAAAGCAGCCCTTCATGGAGAGCCCAATGGCAACAGAGGAAGCAGCCCAGAATCAGGCATCAGGGTGTCTGAGTTTCAGTCCAGGCTCTTCACTAACCAGCTTTGCAAATTTACGGAGAACATTTCATATCTTGCAGTGTAATTTCTTACCTGGAAATTAAATGATTCAGATAGATTGTTTTTAAAAATCCTTCTAGCATACATATAAGTGCTTGACAAATGTTTGCTGCACTAAATAAACTTCTGGCAAGACATTCAGTGTTTTAATATTCTCTTTTTACACATTCGTGAGTGTACTTTTTCAACCATTAATTATTTTGTCTCTGATTTCAAGCTGGGGACTGACAAGGGAGAAGGACCAAAAGTGCCCCTGGGAATCACTCAACTTTCCCAATTGCATTCATGACATCAATAAGGAAGCCAGCCCCTCATCTCAAAAAAGTAATTGTGAATAATTCTACTAATACTCTTATTCAAAGGTGACTCAAGCTCAGTCAAATTATTATGTCAGTCTTTCAAGGTTACTTTAAAAAAAATAAACACTAAACATCTGGGAGGGAAAATTGTTCTTGACAAATAAAATATTAGAATTAAAATTAAAAACAAATATAAGCTTCCACTTGAATGTGCTTGTTAATCCATAAATTCTTTAGAAGCTTTGGAGAGTAAACCAGTATCTGAGGTAATCTGAACTGTCGCTGTCCCCTACCTCTTCTAAAGTCCTGGGGATAAGTGCCTAATTGGCACAGTGTGGGTCTCATGCCCATATACTGAATATACTCAGGGCAAATAGAAGGATTGGACCCCTTTGGCTACTATAGTAGGAGCGGAAAACTGGAAACCATTGACATTGAGCCACATATGATAGTTATTCCCCACAAGGAATTTCAGGTTCTACTGCAAAAGGAAAGGAATAGTGGGGTACCAAACAACAAACAAATGTGCACTAAAAATAATAATTCATACATCCTTCCAACTTTTCTTTAGCAAAGTCACTAAGTGACTTTTCATTTGCTATTCCGATGTAATGTGACTGGCATATTGTAGCCAGATTTCATAGATTACAATCTTCCTGCTGAACCTGAGGATAAGATGTTTGACTGCATTGAAACATTTTTTTATAAAGAAGCCAGCATAGCCCTTTAGCTCATTGTTTCCAGGCTTTCCTTATAAAATACCCGTGTTTGGAATTTCACAGTCATGTTAGTATATTAAAATCTGTGCATAATTCTAAAAAAAAAGAACCTTTTTCACACTGTTTAATCCAAATTTATTTAACCATGGAATAGTTATTTTATTTTTTCACTTTTATTGAGAAATAATTGACATAGATCACTGTATAAGTTTAAGGCATACAACATGATGGTTTGATTAACCACAATAGGCACAGCTAACATTCATCTTCTCATATAAATACAATAAAAAAGAAAAAATGTTCTTTTTAGGATGAGAACTCTTATAATTTACTCTCTTAATAATTTTCCTATATAGTATATAGCAGTGTCAGCTCCGGTCATCATGTTGTATATTACATCCTTAGTATTTATTTATCTTATAATTGGCAGTTTGTACTTTTTGACCACTTTCCTCCAATTCCTCCTTCCTATTCACTTAACCTCTGGTAACCATAAGTCTGATATCTTCCTCTACCAGTTTGAGGGGTTTTTTTTGTTGTTGTTGTTGATTGTTTTTTTGTTTTTTGTATTTTTGGGGGGGAGTGGGGGTTGGTTTTTGGTTTGGGGTTTTTTTGTGTTTTTTTTTTAATTCTATATCTAAGTCAGATCATACAGTATTTGTCTTCCTCTATTTAACTTATTTCCCTTAGCATATTTCCTTCAAGGACCATCCATGTTGTAAAGATGGTAACATTCCCTCATTTTTTAATGGCTGAATAATATTCCATTGGATAGAAGATAGGTAGATAGATAGATAGATAGATAGATAGATAGATAGATAGATAGATGATAGATAGATGACAGATCGATCTCACAACTTCTTTATCCATTCATCCATTAATGGACACAGGTTGGTTCTAAATCTTGGCTATCCTATATAATAAAAGCGTAATATGCAAATCGACTGAACAGTGAAATGACCACTTGGCCAGGGGCAGGGCCGGCGAACAGGTGGCACCAGGCCAGCCAAGGTGTGTGCCAGTGGGCAGAGGGAGGGAATGGCGATGGGGAGGTGGCCATCAGTGGGCAGAGAGGCAATGATGGTCTGGGGCAATGATAGCACTGCCCCCATCACCAACCTGATTGCCAGTCTGGTCACCTCCCACAGTGGGAGGCCAGGTGGCAACAGCGTGGTGATGGGGGTGGCGCTATCCCCTGATTGCCTGTCCAGTCACCTCCTGTAGAGGGAGGTCAGACTGCAGGAGAGGGCCTAAGCCATCAGTAGGACATCCCCTGAGGACTCCACAACTATTAGAGGGCACAGGCCATGATAAGGGGACCCCTCCCCCCAAGTGCACAAATTTTCATGTACCAGGCCTCTAATTATAAATAATGCTGCTATGCACTTGGGAGTGCAGATATCTTTTAAGATATCTCTTAATGTTTTCATTTTCTTCAAATAAATACCCAGAAGTAGGATTGCTGTTTCATACAGTAGTTGTATTTTTTATTTTTTGAGGAACCTCCGTACTGTTTCTATAGTGGCTGCACTAATTTATACTCCCATCAACTGTGCACAAGTGCTCTTTTTTCTCCACATCCTCATCACCTCTTGTTATTTCTTGTTTTTAATAATAGTCCTGTGCCGGGGTGTCCCATTGAGGTTTTGAGTTACATTTCCTTAATAATTGGTAAAGCTGAGCATCTTTTCATGTACTTGGCCATTGTATGTCTTTTTTGCACATACAGTTCTATATAGCAGACTCTACTTGTTCATAGAACAATATCATTTTAAAGGAATGCTTAACAGGGTATATACATATCAGAATCAATTGTGAAAAATTTTTAAGCTATGTATATGTGGCATTCCCAACTCCAGTTGATGGGAGGATAGAAGAAGAGAAGTAAGCAATATCTGTATTTCTTAAATCTCCAGAAGTGACACTCACTCCTAGAGTTGGGAATTAGAACCCAGCATGAACCAGCGCCCTCAATTGATATGTAAGAAATATTAGCCTTTTGCTCTTTATTATTTAAAACACAGATTAATATTAGGTAATAATTAAGAATCTGTACATCCTAGTGGTTTATATTAGATTGTATACCAACATAAGACTATTTTCTAGATTATATATGGTCACAAATGAAAGAAACCTGCAGTAAAATATAACATAGTAAAATTGGGTTGCTATTTCTTATTTAAAAGCTTAACAATTAAAACTTTAAGCTAACCCCCTCAGTTCGCTTTCCTCCCAACTGCAGAATATTAGACAGAATTCTTAGGATTTTGTGGATTCGTTGGTATGGCTCCTGGGGAGTGTTGTGGGTTTAGAAGGCCTGCCATTCCGGAATCATGTTTCTTTCTTTAACTGTAATTCTTTGAAGACTGAGTTTTGTCCCTTTCTGGTTTTGATTGCTGCTGTGGATTTTCCCCCCTAGTTTTTGCTTTCTTGTTGTTGTTTATTTCATTATGAATTGGAGCAGGGAGATTCTACAAGGCAGCCTCATTTCTTATCCAGAAACTTTCTCTTAAATTTTGTAATTATGTTTATGAAATTATAATAATTTAACTTTATGTTAATTAGTTCTTTCTATCTCAATTACTTTGCTGAAGTATATGGCAGGACTTCTTACATTTATCTAAATTGGAAGCTATAGAGCTCTCATTTTGAGAAAGAAAAGACATGAAACCAGAAATATGAGTCTCATTTTTAAAACAGAATTAGCTTTAATTTAAAAAAAAACTGTGAACACTCACCTACTATGTTGTACAAACCTTCACTTTGCTGGTGAGAGAAGCTAGAGGCTACAGAACACTTATGATCCAGAGAGCTAATCTGAGGACTATTTTCTAATTATACTCCAGTTTTGCTGATACTGTTTTCTGTTGTGTTTTCCACTACTAAGTGTAAAGAAATAATAATCTTATTGCTATTAAATTCTTTATTTAATATAAAACCTGGTTTTTAAATTTCTCAATGCTTTTATAAATGTAAAGAATCATAAAATGTGTTTTTTATGTGATTGTGGTAATTCAAAAACTGGTGACAAAAAAATGTAATTTTTAACCTTTAATTTTCCTCCCCAAAGTTATACCCTTATTTCCACCAGTTCCATTGTATACTATCTTGGTAGTTGCAGTGTTTGAAACAGCAGCGTTCTTTCTCTGCTCTGACATATTTAAAACAAAAATTGCTTCTAAAGTCTCAAATCCTGTAATTCAAAACTTTGTTTATTCTCCAACAAGTTCAACTTGTAAAAAAAATTGTTATTAGACTATTAATCTTAGTTTTCTTCTCCTTTCCCCTTTATCTTAACTTCTTGTCTCTTTACTTATGCTTTTTCCCTTTTATCTGAACTTAATACCTATAATTTTCTGCTCCTTTTTCATAGTGGTCAGGTCATTGTGTACCCTACCAAGGATGCCAAAGAGTATATAAAACGTTTCTCTGACTTCCAAGGTAAATCATTTTGAGCGGTATGCTACAAATGGTGTCCTTTCTCCACTCTCCTCTTATATTTCTATTGGCCCTATGTAAGTTTTGTTCTGTGTTCTTATCCTCCAGAAAGGAGATCCCTATAAAGACCTGGTGTTTCCAGAAGACTAGGGAAATAGCAGCTCCTTGGCCCTGCTTATTCTTCAGTTGGATTCCAATCAAAATTCAATCTGAGACTCGCTGTGAGGAGCAAGTTAACATGTGCCATTTCTAATCCAATTCCCAGTGTATTAGAGGCCTTCGTGTAGCACAGCTAAACCTACATGCGATCATCTTCAAATCCCACTCCCTAGATGTCTTATATTCTTAATAGACTGTGCACATGTATAAAACATTACATACATGCTAAAACTAGGTTTTTTTTCCTATTTCTACCCTCTTCACATAGGTTTTAAATGTCCCAGGATTCAGTGATCACTTACCCTTCTCTCCCTGCTTCCTAACCTGTGAGACCAGAGACCACTTGCATCCACGGAACTTAATTCCCAGGATGGAGAAATCAGGCCACCTGTGTCAACATGAATTAACTATTTAGTCCAGGACATTATTAGAAAAATATAGAGATGTAAATCAATAAACAATTTCACTGCTTCTTTCAGTAAATTAAGGCAAAATGAAATCTAGCCAAACAGCTTGCTTAAGACTCACTCAAGATTCTCCATTGCATTCACAGTCTTAAACTATTATTATGTCATGAATTTTGCTCAATCCCAATATGTTCCCCTCCTTGAAAGACCAACTTTAATCCCCTTGAGCCCAGATACTAACACCCTATAAATATTCTTCCCTGACCTCTCTCTTCTGAGATTCTTTTAAGACAATAAAGATAGAGTTCTTTTTTATTGTATTAGGCCTAATAAATATAGTTTTGATTGATTAGAAGGTTTTCTAGTAGTCTTCTAGAGAGTTGACATCTTCTGGGGAGACTTGTCATCTTAATGAGCTTGTTGTTGTTTTTTAATATGGAGAACAAATGGGAGTAGAATAGTATCATGTTCCCCCCAAAGCCTGAGTCTAAGAATCACTTGCCTGATTTTCTGGCTGGTTTACCACCTGCGTCTAAATCTGAGACTAGTAAGAAAGGGAGATGTCCTCCATTGTTTCAGGTGTGTGGGGTTTGTTTTGTTACACTAGGCAAAATACAGCTAGGTTAGATTCATAGAGTATTCTTATCAGTCCAGATATTGGCAATTTATATTGTCTTGGGAATTCTCCAAGAACCTGCAGTAGATTGTTTATAAGAGTAACATTTGGATTGCATTATTTTACTACATTTTTATTTTTTGAACCATTTTAGAAGACATTGAAAGATAGTTTGTAAAGGGCTTTCAGGCAGATGTCATTTTCAACCATAATTTTCTGTTCCTTTACAAAGCAAAATATCTGTGTCTATTATTCAAATTGGCCATTCATTTGGTTTTTTCTTCTCTTCATTAAACCAATATTTATGGAGTACCTAGCCTGAAACAACTATTGTGAAAGGCATTGAAGATTTGCCTTCCTTACTCTCAAAGACAATATACTAGTATTAGATTAGTCCTATAAAAGAACAGCTTTTATATGCCTACCATTTAGGTAGATATAGATATTTCTTCTTGAGAAGAAAATGGTATTGCATAATAAAAAATGGGGTTAAATGTTAAAGAACAGAAGGTGTCAAAAATAATCCCAACTATTTAAACTAGGAAAAGAATTCTTGTCTCAAATTTTTTTGAAAAGACCACATTTCCAACAGAATTATTTTATCAAATTTCCTCTAGAATGGTCTTATTAATGGTCACTTATATAAATACTTGAGAAAACTTGTAATTGCTCCAGGCTAGAAGTGAATATTGATTTCACTCCTCTTCCTTCTCATGCACCTCTATGTCATAAAGCATGCCCATAAAAAAATTATGAAGAACTGGTGTTTTATTGTGTTTTTTGGAAATGAATTTCAAATAAATTCAGTAATTGTATCCTGAAGTCTACTTACACAAGTCCTATGAGTATTACTGAAATAAAAGTGACTTCTAAGAATTTTTAACAATGTGCTAGCTTTCCTATCAATGTAACTCATTCTTGACCAATTTTTAGAATTGATATAAGTAGTCTAAATTCACTGTTATTTTTTTCCAGTTAAAGAAAAAAAAAAAACAAATAAGGTCAAAATTTAGACTCAGAATTAATACAGAATTAATATAGTAAAAGAAGAATTTATGAAGATATGATAGGTGATCTCTCCAGTGTGTGATGATCTCTTGTCTTGATTTTTCCAGAACAACCTTTATTTCAAATGTTTTGCTCTGTTATCACATAATAACTATTCAATATAATTAATTCCAGTCATAAATTATGGTCCCAGTTCCTATATTATATAATGTTTATGGAGTATAGTCCACTACATAGGACTCTATCTCACATACCAATTGGTTGACATTCCACAAAAGGTTTCACATTTGATTTTATTCAGCAAGCCTTGGCATGAATAGTCCTGATAGTCCTAACATGAATGAATTTTTCATCTCCTCCTGTGTGCAAACACATAAAAGGGAGAATGTATAAGAGTGTTAGGTACATGCAGAGTATGGAAATTAGTATTAGAAAATATTAATTAAGATAGGATAGGACACAGATATGGAGATTTAAAAAAAATAAAAATATATATACTATCTTCTCAGAATTTACCTAGATTTGGCCCTGCATTGGCTTTTGTGCTCATGAACAATAAGAGTTACATGTCAGTTATATTTTATTTCACCCCCTATGCATCTCAATAGCTATTAAAAAGAAATTGTTGTCATTATTCTTCTTGCCCTTATTACAGAGGGGAAAAGGGATTTCATGGCAACCTAATACCAAAGTAATTTTTAAGAAAGGAAGGTATTTGTCCATCCCCAGGAATTACTCAAATTCTAGACCAGCTTTAGGAATATATTCTGAGGCCAAATTACACAAGTTAAATCCCAGTCTTCGCACCCAGCATAAAAACCTTAGTAGTTTGGCCAATTCTGAGGCCAGCTTGATATTAAGAACAGAGTTTTCTCAAAGTAGGCATGATAAGTTTTCAACAACCCAACCTCTGAAATTTGACTTGAATGTTGAATCTGGAATTTCCAGTCCATTTCAGTGTCTGACCATCCACTGAGATGAAGAGGAATAATTTGACACCTTGTCAGTTCATATCATCTATAAGTGTGCTTGAACAGAAGGCAGAATTTCTTAAGAGACATCATTAAAATACAAGAGAGGAGGTAATAAACTTCCCATGGGCAAAGAGTCTGTGGATGAAGTAGGTGAGAATCTCCCTGGAGGTATAGGATGGCCCTCAAAATGTCCAACCCAAGACATTTCATGACTAACCGGTGAACTTCCATTGGACATAAGTTATGCTGCTCATGGTAATAAATAGTTTTATAAATAATTTCGTTTTAGAGAGAATCCAAGATGGTGGCGTAGGTAAACACCTAAACTGCTGCCTCGCGCAACCATTTCAAAAATTCAACTAAAAGACAAAACGTCTATCACCCAGAACCACGGGAAAGCTGGCTGAGTGGAAGTTCTACAACTAGAAGGAAAGAGAAAAGAGCATTGAGACATGCACGAGTGCTGAAAAGCTGAGGTACGGAGGTGCTTGATCAGGGCTGGCGGCTGGCGTTGCTTTTTTCAACCCAAAGGGAGACAAGCCCCCGACTACTCTGAAATCCAGTTTCTGGGGAGACACAGGGGGCCCAAACTCCTACGGGGAGAAGCTGGACTGTTTGCCATGAGGGTGGCTTGCTTGCAGAGCTGCGCGCAGGAATAATTGTTTGCGGCACTGGGGCACGGGACTCCCAGATGCCGTTGGGGACACAGAGCCGGCTGACTAGCAGCCATTGCTGTTTGCCATGCCCTAGCCTAGTGACACCCTGAGGCCCCGCACTGCACAACCCCACCCAAGCTCCAAGCAGCGTATTTAGCATAAGAAAGCCCTGCTCTATCGAAGCTTAACCTAGCAAACTTGCAGCCCGGTCAGACAGCTCCAAAACCTCCAAACCACAAGCAAAGAGGAGAAAACTGTAGCTCTCACTGTAGCTCCTGCTGGGTGGCCTCAGACAGTAGCTGATCTGCACCCCATTGGAGATCCAGAAGCCAGTGTACCTAGTGGTCAGAGTGAGACACCAGATTTCAACTCCTCACATCCATAAGTGACACATTCAAGAGGCAGACTCAGTGAGCACCAAAGCCCCACTGAAACAAGTCCTACGTGTCTTCAGCACAGCAGTTCTTCCATTATAGACACAGCGAGTGCTCACAGCTAATTGGCCTGGAGGTCAATTCCTCCCAGTATACCAATAGCAATTAAGGCTTAACTACACCAAGTCTTTGCACTCAGTCCACAAAGGGGTGTACCAAGAGCATCCACATCAGGTGATTGGGGAGGCTGAGCTACTGCCCGCTATAGGTCACCTACCACACAAAGCTACTCCATCAACACAGGGAAGCAGCCAAAATGTGGAGACAAAGAAACATGTCACGAATGAAAGAAACGGAGGAAAGCAAACTACTGGATGACATAGAGTTCAGAACCACATGTATAAGGTTACTCAAGAATCTTCTTAAAACCACTGAGAAACTTGATGAGACCTTCAAGGAGCTTAATGAGAATGCCAAAAAAATGGAAAAGGATCAGTCAGAAATGAAGCATACACTGTCTGAAATAAAGAATATACAGAAACTCAACTGTAGATCAACGTACCCCAAGAATCAAACCAAAGATCTGAAATATGTGGAAACAAAAAACATCCAACCAGAAAAACAAAAAGAAAAAAGAATCCAAAAATATGAAGATAGTGTAAGGAGCCTCTGGGACAACTTCAAGCGAACCAACATCCGAATTTTTGGGGTGCCAGAAGAAGGGAGAGAGCAAAATATTGAAAACCTATTAGAAGAAATAATGACAGAAAACTTTCCCTACCTGGTGAAAGAAATAGACTTACAAGTTCAGGAAGCGCACAGAACCCCATACAAGAGGAACCCAAAGAGGACCACACCAAGACACATCATAATTAAAATGCCAAGGGCAAAAGACAAAGAGAGAATATTAAAAGCAGCAAGACAAAAACAGTTAATTACCTACAAGGGAGTACCCATATGACTGTCAGCTGATTTCTCAACAGAAACTATGCAGGCCAGAAGGGAGTGGCAAGAAATATTCAAAGTGATGAACAGCAAGAACCTACAACCAAGATTACTCTACCCAGCAAAGCTATCATTCAGAGTTGAAGGTCAGATAAAGAGCTTCACAGACAAGAAAAAGCTAAAGGAGTTCATCGCCACCAAACCAGGATTACATGAAATGCTGAAGGGTATTCTTTAAGAAGAAGAAGAAGAAAAAGGTAAAGATAAAAATTATGAACAAAATGACATCAAATACATACCTACCAACAAGTGAATCTAAAAATCAAGTGAATAAAAAATCTGAAGAACAGAATGGACTGGTGAATATAATAGAATCAGGGACATAGAAAGGGAGTGGACTGACGATTCTCAGGGGAAGCAGGTGTGAGGGGTGAGGGAAGAGATTGGACAAAAATCTTACTCCTATGGATGAAGACAGTGGTGGGGGGTAAGGGCATGTGGTGGGGTGGGGAATCAGGTGGAGGGGAGCTATGGGGGGGAAAAAAAGAGGAACACCTGTAATAATCTGAACAATAAAGATTTATTTAAAAAAAATAATAATAATTTTGTTTTATATTACATAATGATAAAGGAATCAATCCAACAAGAGTATATAACCCTCGTAAATATTTATGTACCCAAAATAGCAGCACCTAAATATATAAAGCAAATATTGATGGACATAAAGGAACAGATTGACAGAAATACAGTCATAGTGGGGGAATTTAACATCCCATTGACATCAATGAATAGATCTTCCAGACAAAACATTAACAAGGAAACAGAGGCCTTAAATGACACACTAGACCCAATAAATTTAACTATATTTTCAGAGCATTTCACTCCAAAGCAGCAGAATATACATTCTCTTCAAGTGCACATAGAATATTTTCTGAGATGGATCACATGTTAGTACATAAAACAAGTCTCAATAAATTTAAGAAGATTGAAATCATATTAAGCATCTTCTCTGACCACAATGATAAGAAACTAGAAGTTAATTGCAAGAAAAATACTGAAAAACACGCAAACACATGGAAGCTAAAAAAACATGTTACTAAACAATGAATGGGTCCCAAAATCTATGGGACACAGAAAAACTAGTCCTATGAGGGAAATGCATAGCAATACAGGCCTACCTCAAGACAAGAAAAATCTCAAATAAACAATCTAACCTTACACTAGAAACTAAGAAAAACAACAACACACAAAATGCGAAGTGAGTAGAAGGAAGAAAATAATAAATATCATAGCAGAAATAAATAAAAATAGACTCTAAAAAAATGATACAAAGATCAATGAGACCAAGAGCTGAGTCTTTGAAAAGTTAAACAAGATTGATAAACTTGTAAACAGATCATCAGGAAAAAATAGATAGGACCCAAATAAATAAAATCAGAAATGAAAAAGGAGAAGTAACAACTGACACCATAGAAATATAAAGGATTATAAGAAAATATTATAAACAACTATCTGCCAACAAATTGGACAATCTGGAAGACATGGATAAATTCCTAGAAACATACAATCTTCAAAAACTAAATCAATAAGAAGCAAAATCTGAACAGACTGATTACAATGAACAAAACTGAAGTAATCAAAATGTCCTAACAAACAGAAGTCCTGGACCAAATAACTTCCCCGGGTGAATTCTATAAAACATTCAAAGAAGAGCTAACCCCTACCCTTCTCAACTTATTCCAAAAAATTCAAGAGAAGGGAAGACTCCCAAGCTCATTTTATGAGGCCAGCATTATCCTAATTCCAAAACTAGATAAAGACATTACAAAGAAAGAAAATATCCCTGATGAACATAAAAAAAATATTAGGCCAATATCCCTGATGAACATAGATTCTAAAATCTTCAACAAAATATTAGCAAACGGGATCCAGCAATTTATTAAAGAGATTATATATCATGATCAAGTGGTGTTTATTCCTGGGATGCAAAGTCAATACAATATCTATAAATCAATAAACATGATACACCACATACACAAAATAAAGGATAAAAACAACATGATCATATCAATGATGCAGAAAAAGCATTTAATAAAATCCAATACCCGTTTATGATAAAAACTCTCAACAAAGTGGGAATAGGAGGAGCACATCTCAACATAAAGGCCATATATGACAAATCCACAGCTAACATTATACTCAACAGGGAAAAACTAAAAGTGTTTTCCTTAAGATCAGAAACAAGACAGAGATGTACACTTTCACCACTCTTATTCAACATAGTACTGGAAGTCCTAACCACAGCAATCAGACAAATTAGAAAGAAAGAAGTAAGACTGTTATTACTTGCAGATGACATGACACTGTATATAAAAAAACCCTAAAGATTACAAGCACACACACACACAAAAACCTATTAGAACTGATAAATAAGTTTAATAAACTAGCAGGATATAAAATAAATATTCAGAAACTGGTTGCATTTTTGCACCAATAATTAACTATCAGAAAGGGAAACTAAGAAAACAATCTCATTTACAATTGCATAAAAAAATACCTAGTAATAAATTTAACCAAGAAGGTGAAAAACCTGTACTCAGAAAATTACAAGACACTGAAGAAAAAAAATGGAAGAAGATGCAAATAAATGGAAGCATATGCCATGCTCATTAATAGGAAGACTTAACATCATTAAAATGTCCATAATAGCCAAAGCAATCTATACATTCAACACAATTCTTACCATAATATCAATGGCATTTTTTATAGATAAAAACAAATAATCTGAAGATGTATATGGAACCACAAAAGACCCCTTATAGCAACAATTTTAGAAAGAATTACAAAGTTAGAGGTATCAGAATACCTGATATCAAACTATGCTACAAAGCTATAGTAATGAAAACAGCATAGTACTGACACAAAAACTGACCATAGATCAATGGAACAGAATAAAGAGCACAGAAGTAAATCCATACCTAAATGACACAGGAGGCAATAACATACAATGGGGTAAAGATAGTATTTGATAAATGGTGTTGGGAAAATTGGACAGATACATCCAAAAGAAAAATGAAATTAGACTACCTTCTTACACCATATATAGGAATAAACTCAAACTGGATGAAAGACAAATGTAAGACTCAAAACTTTAAAACTCCTAGAAGAAAACATAGGCAGTAAAATCTCTGACATCTCTCTTCACAATATTTTTTCTGATATTTCTCCTTGGGCCAGGAAACAAAGAAAAATAAACAAATTGGACTACATCAAACTAAAAAATTTTTGCATAACAAAGGAAACCATCGACAAAACAAAAAGCCAACCTACTGAATGGGAGAAAAATATTTGCTAATGAAATACCCAATAGGGGGCTAATATTCAAAATTTATAAAGAATACATACAGCCCTAGCTGATTTGGCTCAGTGGATAGAGCATCAGCCTGTGGTCTGAAGGGTCCCAGGTTCAATTCCGGTCAAGGGCATGTACCTTGGTTGCCTGCTCAATCCTCAGTAGTGGGCGTGCTGGGGCAGCCCATCAATGATTCTCTCTCATCATTGATATTTCTATCTCTCTCTCTCTCTGTACTTTCCTTTCTGTAACCAATAAAAATATTTTTTTAAAAAAGAATACATACAATTCAACACCAAAAAATATATATACAATTTAATAAATGGGCAGAGGACCTGAATAGACACTTGTCCAAAGAGGAGATACAGAAGGCCAACATTTATGAAAATATGCTCAATGTCACTAATCACAAAGGAAATACAAATTAAAACCACAATGAGATACCACCTTGCACCTGTCAGAATAGTTATCATCCATAAATTTACAAACAATTGCTGGAGGAGATCTGGAGAAAAGGGCACCCTCATGCACTGTTGATAGGAATGCAGATTGGTACAGCCACTATGATAAACAGTATTGGAAGTTCCCCCAAAATTAAAAGTGGGACTGCCTTATGACCCAGTAATTCCACTTCTGGATATGTATCCAAAGTAACCAAAAACACTAACTCAAAATATATATGACTTTATATTCATTGCAATGTTATTTACAATAGCCAAGATATGGAAGCAACCCAAGGTGCCCAACAATAGACAAGTGAATAAAAAAAGGGGTGGCACATATATATAATGGAATATTACTAGGTCAGAAAAATAAAATAAAATCTTACCATTTCAATAGCATGGATGACCCTAGAGGATATTATGTTAAATGAAACAGTCAAAAAGAGAAATATAAAAACCATATAATTTCACTTACATGTAGCATCTAAAGAACAAAATAAACAAACAAAATTGAAATGGATTCATAGATACAGAGACTGAGTGTTGCTAGAGGGGAGTGGGGATGGGAGATGGGTAAAAAAGTTATAAAATAGTCATGGGGATCTAAAGTACAGCATAGGAAATATAATAAAAAATTTACACTAATAAAAGAGAAAGATACAAATTGACCTTACCTTCACGACATTCACCAGCCAATTAGGAGTAAGTATGCAAATTAATCCAACAAAGATGGCAGGTTAATTTGCATATGCAGGCATCGAGCATCCAGGGGCAGGACACTTGCATCATTCCACACCACCCCAGCAGTTCCGGGCCTCTGGGCAGTGTGGGAAGGCAGAAAGGCGGCTCTGGGCCAGAGTGAAGGTGGTGCTGGCAGCCAAGGGAAGGAAGACCCATTCTTACACCAATCTTCGAGCATCGGGCCTCTAGTATTATAATAACTGTGAATGGTGCCAGGTGGGTACTAGAAATGTGGAGGGACTATTTTACAAAATAAAATTGTCTAACCACTATGCTGTACACCTGAAACTAATACAAAATAATATTGAATGTTAAAAAAAAAGACATAGTGAAAGAGAAACCAAGATGGCGGCATAGGTAAATACCTAAACTGATGCTTTACACACACAACAATTCAAAACTACAACTAAAAGACAAAATAGACATCATCCAGAACCACAGGAAGGCTGGCTGAGTGGAAGTTCTACAACTAGAAGGAAAGAGAAAAGCACACTGAGATTCCAAAGAGCTGCAGGCAGCAGAGGTACCTAGGCACACACACAGTGAGGGCGGCCAACTGAGAGAGCGGCTAGCTTTCTCAATCGGGAGGGAGACAAAAGCTCCCAACTGCGCTGAACTCCAGTTCCAGGCGAGACTCTGGGGACCCAGACTCATAAGGGGTGAAACTGGACTGTCAGGAAAGAGAAAAGCACACTGAGACTCAGAGGAACTGTGGAAGGCAGAGGTACCGAGGCACGCACACGCAGAGAGGGCAGGCAACTGAGTACGCAGCTGACTTTCTCAAGCAGGAGGGAAACAAAAGCTCCCGACTGCACTGAACTCCAGTTCTGCATGAGACTCTGGGGACCTAGACTCATTTGGGGAGAAACTGGACTGTCTGGCAGTGGGCAGAACTCGAGGGTGGCTTTCTCTCAGAGGTATTTGCAGCAATTACCACAGGACACTGAGACACAGGGGCCTATAGGGCAGGGCTGCCAGGAAACCAATGCTGTCTGCTCCGCTCTGAGACTCTGCCCCATCCAAGCTGAGCACAGAGGCTTTTGCAAGTCTAGTCTCATAAGGGTGTCTCCAGCACAGAAGTTCTTCCATTATAGACACAGCTGATCCTCACAGCCAATTGGCCTGGAGGTCAATTCCCGCAGTGATACCAACAACAATCAAGGCTTAACTACAACAAGACTGTGTACACAGCCCACAAAGGGGTGCACCAAGAGTGTCCACCTCAGGTAACTGGGGAGGCTGAGCCACTGGGCCCTATAGGACACCTAGCACACAAAGCCACTCTATCAACTCAGGGAAGCAGCCAAAATGTGGAGACAAAGAAACAGATCACAAATGAAAGAAATAAAGGAAAGCAAATGACTGGGTATAGAGTTCAAAACCACGGTTATAAGGTTTTTCAAGAATTTTCTAGAAAAAGCTGATAAATTTAGCGAGACTCTCAAGGATATGAAAAATGACCAACTAGAAATTAAGCATATGCTGACTGAAATAAAAAATATTATACAGAGACCTAACAGCAGACTAGAGGACCGCAAGAATCAAGTCAAAGAGGTGAAATACAAAGAAGCAAAAAACACTCAGCCAGAAAAGCAAAAAGAAAAAATAATCCAAAAATTTGAAGATAGTGTAAGGAGCCTCTGGGACAACCTCAAGCGTACCAACATCAGAATAATGGGGGTGCCAGAAGAAGAGAGAGAACAAGATACTGAAAACCTATTTGAAGAAATAATGACAGAAAACTTTCCCCACCTGGTGAAAGAAATAGACTTACAAGTCCAGGAAGTGCAGAGAACCCCAAACGAAAGGAATCCAAAGAGGACCACACCAAGACACATCATAATTAAAATGCCAAGAGCAAAAGACAAAGAGAGAATCTTGAAAGCAGCAAGAGAAAAACAGTTAGTTACCTACAAGGGAGCACCCATAGGATCATCAGCTGATTTCTCAACAGAAACTATGCAGGCCAGATGGGAGTGGCAAGAAATATTCAAAATGATGAATAGTTAGAACCTACAACCAAGATTACTCTACCCAGCAAAGCTATAATTAAGAATTGAAGGTCAGATAAAGAGCTTCACAGAGAAGAAAAAGCTAAAGGAGCTCATCACCACCAAACCAGTATTATATGAAATGCTGAAAGGTATTCTTTAAGAAGAGGAAGAAGAAGAAAAAGGTAAAGATAAAAATTATGGACAACAAATACATATCTATCAACAAGTGAATCTAAAAAGCAAGTGGATAAAAAAATCTGATGAACAGAATAAACTGGTGAATATAATAGAATCAGGAGCATAGAAAGGGAGTGGACTGACAATTCTCCGGGGGAAAGGGGTGTGGGGGATGCGGGAAGAGACTGGATAAAAATCGCACACCTATGGATGAGAACAGTGTTGGGGGGGGGGGGGAGAGGGAAGGGCAGAGGGTGGGGTGGGAACCGGGTGGAGGGGAGCTATGGGGGAAAAAAGAGGAACAATTGTAATAATCTGAATAAAGATTTATTAAATTTATAAAAAAGACATAGTTATTTTTAAAACTGCATGATATTCTGCCATCAATTAGATTAATCAGTTTTATATTGTTGATCACTCAATCATTTGACTTTTTTAAATAAGAGAAACAGTTGTGAGATGATAAAATTTTCACATGAATTTTTTTAAAATCTATTGTTTTGGGGGTTTTTTTGTTTGGTTGGTTATTTTTATTTATTTATTTATTTAATGAAGCTTCAAACATTATCTGGACAAAGGAGAACAAGGCGAATACCATTCCCTCCCACCACCTTGAAGAGTGGTCATTATGAAGAGGACAAAGAAAGGAGGAAGCAGGAAGCAAAGGAAGTACCTGGTCAGAAAAGGACCAGAGGGCAAATGGATGAGCAAGAGACTTATTAAAAAACACTTCACAATGAATGCCCAAAAGCCAAGGTGATAAGCAAATCCAATTAATTTTTTTATTCCACAGAAATGTAGCTGTGGGCTCACCAAGGGCAAGAAGGAACCCGAGTCTGCGGAAGGCACATGTTGAATGTGGAAGTAGGGAGAGAGAATATATGGTATCAGTTAAAATCTTCAAAGGTACAGAACCAAGTGTGCAGTGTGCAAATGTTGCTGTGAGCCAGTTTGAGATCTCTCAAAACAAGAAATTCCTGGAAACAGAGGAGGAGGTTGACCATGAAAGAGGTAGAAGAATTTTATTAGCCAAAGAAAAGGCTTTCTGCAACTTGGAACTCCTTTCAGGTTAAGCTTACATGCCAAGAAATTATTCATGCCAAGCGTTTTTCAAAGAAGTCTGCAAGTGAAATAAAAACACCTGTCATGCCTGTGGGTGAGCCCTTTTGGACAGTTTGGCACAAAAGAGATCCCCTTTCTCTGTGGGGGAGAGTGCAACCAATTACACGTTGTAATTATTGAGTAATCTGTTGTTTAGAAGGCATAGTCTACAGAGACTGGCCTGGCACCTGAAT
Organism: Corynorhinus townsendii; assembly: GCA_026230045.1. Taxonomy (NCBI): domain Eukaryota; kingdom Metazoa; phylum Chordata; class Mammalia; order Chiroptera; family Vespertilionidae; genus Corynorhinus; species Corynorhinus townsendii. The sequence continues at coordinate 65,069,036 of JAPDVU010000004.1, read as the reverse complement.
TATACTGTTACATTCTGTAGCCCAGAGCATTTCTCCATTTTTAAAAGCATGAGAATGTGTTTTCTATTCCTATGACCTAGTTGGGTCAGCTAACTACAACAAACTGCAGCATCGCCTCCCAACCATGCCTCACCACCTCCACCCACTGCACCTTCCACAAATAGGTGGGCCATGTGTGAAGCCTACAGATTACCCTACTGAAGTCTATATAACTGGCTGCCAGGCACTCCCTGGGCAAACTAAAAAAGTAGGCAAAATATATTTCTAACACTTGCATGAGGTGACAGCTGCCTCAGCTACTCAGGGTCAAAGTGATGATAGCCCAATGACCTGGCCAGCTTCCATTATTCCAGACCATTGTACCTCCTTAGGGAATCAGCTTGCCTGGCCTTGGTTACCCTTTTTTTTTTTTTAATGCCTGTTGGTTTTATACACTTTGTATTCTAGGCAAGCTTTAATTTGATGAAAGCATTCTACAATGCTTCATAACTGCCAGCAGCAAAAACCTACTAAGAAAAAAATGTTTAAGGAATTTTTAAAAGGACTTATGCAGAGACTCTCTAAGATGGCTGCAGAACCATTATCACAGCACAGACTTACTCCAGTGAAGACAGCACAGGCAACACTCGCCCAGGCTCAGTCCAACACACACCCAAACTGGGCACGGTAATCAAGAGGTGGTCTCACCACTCCCACCACCTTTTGACAGAATTTAGTCCATATTACCCCTTACTCTTCTGTCACTAGGTTCTTTAACAATTGCAAACTACATTTGTATTATTCTAATTTTACTTACATGTGGTTATTATAAATAAAATTAAATGTCTTTTCAAATAACCTATAATTCAAATTTTCTTATGAGTCATAATGGGCTTTTTTTATCCTATAACTTATACCAAATTAATTATCTTTTTCTTATAATCAAATAAATTGTAGTTCACATCACACAAAAATTAGACATCATGAACAAATGTCAGAGAAGACAGAAAGATAGGAAAAGTTTTAATTTTTAAAAATTCATGCCTGAACCATGTTGTCTCAATTCAAATTTTTGATGGTTTGAGAGAAAACATGAAGTAGTGGACCTAAAAATTTCATTTAAACTCGTCCACGTGCATCCATGCAAAATAATATTTTGGAAATGATTTAATGATATGGCAAAATGCTAGTATTTTTTGTTAAATGAAAAGGGGAGGTGACACTATAGAGTGACTACTATGTTCTTAATTTAGAGTATGTACCTGTGTACAAAAACATCCCTGTGTGTAAAGACTAGGGATAGATATTCCAAAATTTTTAATATTTTTAGTTTTAAAAAACAAAGTAATTTTAACTCACAATATGTCATCTTTCATCTTAAAGTGGTAAAATGGTCTACTATTGGGTGGTAAGGGTACTTAATTTTTTACATTTGTTTGGCAATCAAACGCCTTTGGTAATCAAAACTTCTTGAATTATTACATCAAGCATAGAAGAATTGACAACTATCTTCTACCCACTTCTAGCACTCTTTCCTTTTGTACCTAATTTTAAATTAAAATGTATACAACTTTAACCCTCATGAAGTTCTAAACATATGGGTCTCAGAAGTGAGATAATATGGCTATTTTAATAAGTTAAAGAATTTCAATTTTTACTTCTGTCTCATAATGTTAGAAAAGGGTGCAGTTCATAACATCCAGCAACACTCTTCATAGTCCCCTTACCAATAACCATACAATCAGACTCTGGAGACTTACATTCCATAGCACCAGCTCTTTATTTTTCCTTCTTTGCCTTTGATTTTATCTCTTTTTTCTAATCTCTCTCTGTTTTTTTACAGCAGGATTTGATGCTAGTTAGGAGGTAAAGAATGACAGAAAGGAGGTTGTCACTTGAGTAATTTGGTACAATGTGATAACATTCACTGACATAGGAAACAAAGAGGAAAAAAAGGAGAAAATAGTTAATATTTATTGAGTACTTATCATTGTTGAAACCTTGCGCAAAGAACCTTAATGAATTATCTCACTTGATATTTACCACAAACCAATAAAATGGATACTATTATAATCTTCACTTTATAAATAAGCAAACTAAGGCTTCAAGAGGCAAAATTATATGTGCAAGGTCACAAAACTAACACATAATAGTGACATTGTCGTTTGAAAGCTAAGTGAGCATGTCATCTTAAATTTTTAGCCACTTGGAGACAGCATATATAATGACTTCTAGTTGGAATTTGGGTAAACAGTTCTGACTCACAGAGAACTCAAAGGAGGTGAATATTAGGTAACTAGAATGAAATCTTTGAAGAATATCATAAACCACTTAGAAATTTTAAAGTAACACTTGGACTCTGTTTTGATCGCCAACATTAATAAGCTGTGAAACTCATAGATAAAATGAGAGAATGGGATAATAGATGTGATTTTCAAGTATTTTCTCTTTGACAATTTATACTTGTAAGATTCACATACAAAAAGAACTGCATTTCAAAAATAAAAGCAATTTGCTTTTCTATAAAGAAAAATCAGAGAGAAACATATTCAAACTGAAAGAATTCTTAAAGTTACCCAGTGAATCAGCAATATTGGGATTTGCACCATAGAAAGAAGTGAGAAAATCAACAGGAAGCATAAACCTTCTCTATCCCAAATAAGTTCTGCCTAAATCTTCAAAAACTGAATTTTTGTATTTCAAATATCTTATAGGTAGTTTAACTGAAGATTAAAGTGAAAACAAATCTAGTCATTTGGAAAGATGACTACATGCTATGATAACATTCAACTTGTCTATAAGTGTCTATGATTCATTCTGTCTCCTAGACAGGTTAAATGAAAGTCACCATGTGTAGAAACTTGTCAATGAAGTAAGAGGGATAACTAGAAATAGTAAGAGGGGGAAAAACTGGAAGAAACTAAAGCAAACTAAGCATTGGATAAATGATCTCTTTTAGTCAGAAAATCATGAGCCTATGATTTTTATGGCACATAAAGCTTTATAGAGGTAGAATTTACATACTATATAATCCACCCATTATAAGTGTATAGGTCGCTGATTTTGTAGTGGATTTACAGAGTTTTGGAACATTTTCATCACCCTAAAAGGTTCCCTCAGCCCATTTGCAGTAAGTCCCTGCTCCCATTCCCAGCCTCTGGCAACACCACTTTGATTTCTGCTTTTTGTAGAAATTTTATGTACTATAAGTGGAATCATATAATATATAATGTTTGTCTGGCATCTTTCTTTTAACATAATTTATGACATCTGTGTATGGTACAGCATATATCAAACAGCTTGTTTCTGTTGATGCCTGAATAGCACTATACTGTATGGACATACACCTTTTGCTTATTCTTTCACTAGTTGATGGAGGTCTGGATGTTTTTCTAGTTTTGGGCTATTGTGAATAATGCTGCTATGAGCATTCATGTTGCAAGCCTCTGTAGAGACATATCTTTTGATTTCTCTTCAATAGATACTTTGAAGAGGAACTGCTATCTCATTAGAGTCTATCATTCTAACAGCAAAATCTTCAGAAAATGATTAAAGCAAAGATACTTTGGAAACCTGGAATCAAAGAATAAAAAGCCACATTTTTCTCCATAACAGTCATCCTCCTTTCAGGCAAGCCCACTGTTTATTTTTATATTTCAGTTCTTTCTCCAGTGGTCAGCCCAGCAAAACTACTGCACACCACAGAGTAGACCATTTTGTTTCCATTGAGAACTGCCTTTGCTTTGTCACTTAGACACAAGAGGAAGCAAAGAAAATCAAGGTCATCTCTCTCTAGCTTTTCTTCTCAACACACTTTCACACTAAACATTTATGGGATTTAGACTTCTTTTGATAACCAGAGACTACTCAGCTCTTTATGAATTTGGAAGGACTTCACAAAACTACACACAAATTTTTCTGGCATTTTTTTCTTCGACTCCTTCATTGCTTTCTCTGCCTCTCTCCATCCTTTAAATAACCATGTTCTCAGGGGAATCCATATCCTGGCCTCTTTTTGTTCTGAACCTTCTTCAAGATAATCTCATCTACCTTTTTTATTTCCATATACCCAGGACTCCCAAATTTATATTCCTTGACCTCTCACCCTACTTCAAGACTTACATTTGCTGCTTCCTTTTTAATCTTCTTCTCAGTAACCTACTATAACTTTTCATTTCAACAAATTCCTCTTCTTCATCCAGAGTCCTGCTTCCCCTACTCAGTTTTAAGAATTTGGATCACCTTGCACCTAAGCCAGCAGCATAAAAGTCATCCTTGACTCCTACTCCTCTCTTTAATCTTTCCTCATATGGAATCAAATACCCATTCTGTGGATTTTATCTCCTTAAGTTCGTGTCTGACCCTCCTCTCCATTCTAAATTTTTTCCCCCTTTGTGGAAGGGGGGAGTGGTGTTAATCTTCACCCGAGTATATTTTTTTAATTGATTTTTAGAGAGAGTGGAAGGGAGGGGGAGAGATAGAGAGAGAGAAGCATCAATGTGAGAGAGACACATTGATTGGTTGCCTCCCACACACACCCTGACCAGGGCCAGTGATTGAGCCTGCAAACAAAGTACATGCCCTTGATCAGATCGAACCTGGGACTCTTCCTTCTGTGGGCCAGCGCTCTATCCACTGAGTCAAACCAGCCAGGGCTCCATTCTAAATTCATATACCTTGGTTATAGCCCTCTCATCTCTCACCTGAACTACCCTGTCTACAACCTATTTGTTCTATCCTTTGTATTGCTTCCAGGGTGGCCTTTATAAAATAAAAGGCTGGCCATGTCTCTGCACATTTTTAAATCTGTCAATGGCACCTCATCTCTTTCAGAAAAACAGTCAGCATCTTAAGAATGGTTTCTGTGCTTTGTATTATCTGACCACTGTCTAGCTATTATTTCATACCCTGCCACTCTGAAGTCACCACCACAGAAAAAAAGAAAAGACAAATAGTATGCAGATCCTCAAAAATATGATGCTTGCTTCTCACATCATGTGCGTATCTTTTGCACATGTAGTTCTCTCTGCCAGGTGTGGTACTCATCTCTGCCCTCTTTCCATCTCCATGATACAAATTCGACTTCAGGAGGCTCCCCCTGTATCTCCTGAATTCCCTTGTGCTTCCAGGGTCTTTTTCATACCTTGTAATGACAGTCTCATTCTGTGTTGCAGATTTTCTTAGTTTTCTGACTTCCCCAGACCACTATGATTGGTTTGAGGGCGTGGACAGTATTATAGCAATATTAGGGCACAGATTTCTTGGACTCAAACTTTGGCTCTGGCTCATACTAAATCCATATTCTGGGCCAAGTATTTAAACTCTCTATGCCTCAATTTCCTCATTGGAAAAATGGGAAAATAATAGTATCCTGTGCATTGGATTTTGGGGAAAATAAGATTAGTTAACCCATCTCAGACACTTTGAATTTTGGCATGCTTCATCATCACCATCATCATCATCATCAACAATATCTGTACATATTCAATTCCCAGCTAGGCACACAACACATAAGATATGCTACTTATGGAAGAAATTAGTATACTAACAGCCTTTATGGAAATAATAGCTCAAGTAGAAGAATGTAATATTGTTCTCTCCCATCCCAAAGGCTACAAAGACAGAAGTACACAGAGCCAATGATATCCTAAAGAGTACCCATGATTAATAGAGTGATAAAGTGTTACAGGGCAAGGGAAAAGTAAAGGGTATTGTTGATTGGTCTGGCATGTTTTGGAGGAAGTCAAGCAGACAAAAAACTGAAAGTAGGCCATTTAGATCTGGATACTGATATTTTCGAGAGTGCACTTTTAGTGGAATGGGCACAAGGTGAGTAACAGTGCTGGAGGCTGAGTGAGTGATGAAGAATTGGGACAGAGGTGCAGACTAGCTCACGAGACCTGACCGTCCATGAAAAGGGTAAAAGTATGATGGAAATTAAGGGTAGAAAGAGAATCACACCAGTCCAATAGTTTTCCCTATTGAGGGGATAACGTTGCCTTTATCAAAGGAAAGAATTGCTCGTCACCTCGTGGCCAACTTTTCTATTCTCCAATCATTAGTATCTTGCCAAGAATAAAAAAAATAAAAGGTGACAAATCATACGGGGAATGTCTCCTTTTTATTATCTTTATTTATTTTTATTTTTTTTGCATTGCTCCATTTACTTGAAATCCATCACACCACATTTTAAAAGTAAAGAGATAGATGTGGAGAGAGAAGAGCAAGGATGTCACCTGCTTGCTAAGACTTGTCAGGAATATATTAAATGACTGAGTCAGAGATATTAATCAAGACATTAGTCACTTTTACATTGCTCATCATGAGACACTATAAATTCAAAAATTCCAAGTAAACTGATTTTATTAATAAAAATAATACTGAATTTTAACTTTAAAATGACATTTTTCTGATCAAAAACTATACTAAATTTTATGCGAGAGAGGAATCCAAGATGGCGGCATAGGTAAACACCTAAACTGCTGCCTCCCGCAACAATTTCAAAAATACAACTAAAAGAAAAAACGTCTATCACCCAGAACCATGGGAAAGCTGGCTGAGTGGAAGTTCTACAACTAGAAGGAAAGAGAAAAGAGCACTGAGACATGCACAAGCGCTGAAAAGCTGAGGTATGGAGGCGCCTGATCCAGGCTGGCGGCGGGCGTTGCTTTTTTCAACCCGAAGGGAGACAAGCCCCCGATTACTCTGAAATACAGTTTCTGGGGAGACGCGAGGGACCCAAACTCCTACGGGGAGAAGCTGGACTGTCTGCCAGTGAGGGTGGCTTGCTTGCAGAGCCGCGCGCAGGAATACTTGTTTACTGCACTGGGGCACGGGACTGCCGACAGGGACTCAGAGCCAGCTAACTAGCAGCCATTGCTGTTTGCCACACCCTAGCCTAGTGACACCCTGAGACCCCGCCCTGCACAACCTACAAACCCACCCAAGCTCTAAGCAGCGGCTTTTGCATAAGAAAGCCCTGCCCTATCGAAGCTTAACCTAGCAAACTTGCAGCCCGGGTCAGACAGCTCCAAAACCTCCAAACCACAAGCAAAGAGGAGAAAACTGTAGCTCTCACTGTAGCTCCTGCTGGGTGGCCTCAGACAGTAGCTGACCTGCACCCCATTGGAGATCCAGAAGCCAGTGTACCTAGTGGTCAGTGCAAGACAACAGATTTCAACTCCTCACATCCATAAGTGACACATTCAAGAGGCAGACTCAGTGAGCACCAAAGCCCCACTGAAACAAGTCCTGCCCCCATAAGCGTATCTTCAGCGCAGCAGTTCTTCCATTATAGACACAGTGAGTGCTCACAGCTAATTGGCCTGGAGGTCAATTCCTCCCACTGTACCAACAGCAATTAAGGCTTAACTACACCAAGACTTTGCACTCAGCCCACAAAGGGGTGTACCAAGAGCATCCACCTCATGTAATTGAGGAGGCTGAGCTACTGCCCGCTATAGATCACCTACCACACAAAGCTACTCCATCAACACAGGGAAGCAGCCAAAATGTGGAGACAAAGAAACATGTCACGAATGAAAGAAACGGAGGAAAGCAAACTACTGGATGACATAGAGTTCAGAACCACATGTATAAGGTTACTCAAGAATCTTCTTAAAACCACTGAGAAACTTGATGAGACCTTCAAGGAGCTTAATGAGAATGCCAAAAAAATGGAAAAGGATCAGTCAGAAATGAAGCATACACTGTCTGAAATAAAGAATATACAGAAACTCAACTGTAGATCAACGTACCCCAAGAATCAAACCAAAGATCTGAAATATGTGGAAACAAAAAACATCCAACCAGAAAAACAAAAAGAAAAAAGAATCCAAAAATATGAAGATAGTGTAAGGAGCCTCTGGGACAACTTTAAGCGAACCAACATCCGAATTTTGGGGGTGCCAGAAGAAGGGAGAGAACAAAATATTGAAAACCTGTTAGAAGAAATAATGACAGAAAACTTTCCCCACCTGGTGAAAGAAATAGACTTACAAGTCCAAGAAGTGCACAGAACCCCACACAAGAGGAACCCAAAGAGGACCACACCAAGACACATCATAATTAAAATGCCAAGGGCAAAAGACAAAGAGAGAATATTAAAAGCAGCAAGAGAAAAACAGTTAATTACCTACAAGGGAGTACCCATACGACTGTCAGCTGATTTCTCAGCAGAAACTATGCAGGCCAGAAGGGAGTGGCAAGAAATATTCAAAGTGATGAACAGCAAGAACCTACAACCAAGATTACTCTACCCAGCAAAGCTATCATTCAGAGTTGAAGGTCAGATAAAGAGCTTCACAGACAAGAAAAAGCTAAAGGAGTTCATCACCACCAAACCAGGATTACATGAAATGCTGAAGGGTATTCTTTAAGAAGAGAAAGAAGAAGAAAAAGGTAAAGATAAAAATTATGAACAAAATGACATCAAATACATACCTACCAACAAGTGAATCTAAAAATCAAGTGAATAAAAAATCTGAAGAACAGAATGGACTGGTGAATATAATAGAATCAGGGACATAGAAAGGGAGTGGACTGACGATTCTCAGGGGAAGCAGGTGTGAGGGGTGCGGGAAGAGATTGGACAAAAATCTTACTCCTATGGATGAAGACAGTGGCGGGGGGTAAGGGCATGTGGTGGGGTGGGGAATCAGGTGGAGGGGAGCTATGGGGGGGGGGGGGGGAAAGAGGAACACCTGTAATAATCTGAACAATAAAGATTTATTTTAAAAAAATTTTATGTGAAACTATAAAAAATACATATACAGCACAAAATTAAAACCTACTGCACAGCCTATAAAATTTCTCTTCCCTTAAATTAATCCAGTCTAAACATATCAGTGATTGCATGAGCAATCTAAATGTAAGCATTCTCCACCAACTTGGGAAAGTACTTTCTTTTCTTTTTTTTTACTCTTTTTAAATTAAATTTATTGGGGTGACAGTGGTCAATAAGGTTATATAGGTTTCAAGTGTACATTTCTGTGATACATTGTGTGCCCATCACCCAAAATCAAATCTTCTTCTGTCACCATATATTTGGTCCCCTTTACCCTTTATTACCCCCACCCCCTCCCCTCTGGTAACCACCATACTATTGTCTGTGTCTATGAGTTTCTGTTTGGTTGGGGGTTTTTTGTTTGTCATTTGTTGCTTTCTGTTTTATATCCCACATATGAGTGGAATCATGTTATGTGCCATACCTTCTTTATCCAATCATCCATCAAAGGACACTTTGGTTGTTTCCATGTCTTGACCACTGTGAATTATGCTGCAATAAACATAAGGGTGCAAATATCTTTGCAAATAAATGTTTTCAAAATTTTGAGGTAGGAATTCATATTCCAAAGAGATTGTTTTTACCTGAAAACATTACACTACTTAACCTTGAAAATAGCTCTGTATTTAATAGGAGGAAGCAAAGATTTTGGCATTTTTGAGAGGTTTGGGGTCTCTCTGTTTAAAGATGCTCTAATAGACAATTCTGAGACCTATGAATAAAAAAAATGATAGTATTTAATAAAATTCAATAAGCTTACCTATGTTTTATTTGCAAAATAATTAGAAGAAAATTATTTCTGTTTATTGTAAAAAAGTAACTTTACTGCTTATAAAATTCCTTCTCATGGTCCAATTACAATCCTTACATTATAACATGAGACCTTGAAGCCATATTTAATGTTTTCTTTGTCTCCATATTTAATGCCTTGTGTTAATCAGTCCCAAATTTCAAAGCTAAAGTTACTGATCCAAATCTTCTAGGAAATCAGTAGTGATTTGGCACTGGTTTTGACAGACTTTGACTTTTACTTAATATAAACTGTCCTATAGTTTCTTCTCACATATCATTTAGCCTGAAGCTTTATATAAGAACTTAAAGAGATTAATGGTGATCTGAAAAATGTAAGTATTATATAGAAGAGAATGGCTCTCATGTTGAATAATCAAATATTAGAATGGTTGAACTACCAATAGGTTAGAGATGTTAGATTAAGCGATAGCTGGTGCCCAGAACCTAAAGTAACAAGGACCCCTGGCTTAAAATGAGTACAAAAAACTTTTCTATTGATTTTTCCTAATCAAGCATTGTGTAAACTTTTGTACAGACACATATATTGAAGTAGATCTTTAAAGATTCATTTCCTAGGTTGTAACTTAAAATTCAAAACCTACTGTATTTAAAATGATAAGTTCTATTTCCTAAATGCATTGCTAGTTATACTTGACCCCAAATCAAGAAAACACACTCCTAGATTGCATTGAAGTGGTTTGCCCCTATTCAGATTGCCTTTCAGGGGATAGAGTACATTTTCTCATGAAGTATAAGATAATATCTGCCAAACTTCTATGATATTTATAGTGTCTGGAACTCAATAAAAATTACCAGTGGCCCAAGAAACAGAATCAAGAGAATAAATAGATTAAAATAATTCACTGGTGATGCAGAGTTTTGAGTTATCAAACAAACCCTTTAAAATAACTGTGATTAATTATTTAAGAAAATAGATGACAATAGAGACTATAGCTGCAAAAATTTAAATCTATAAGAAAAACATAAAATAGAAATTCTAGAACTTAAAGATAACTAAACCAAGAACACAGTAAATGAGTTAAACCTATAGAACAGCCATCACTGGAGAAATTGTGAACTAGAAGACAGATCAACAGAGTATTTCCAAACTTACACATAAAGAAAAAAAAATAGAGAATATGGAATAGAATGTGGAACATATGGACCATAGTGAATGTCTACATATGTGTCATTTGAGTCCCTGAGGGGTAAGAGAGAAAGAAAATGGGGAAGAAATTATATTTAAAGACTAATAATGTTATCTAGGTTGACCAAAGAAAAAAGATTTAAATTACTAAAATCATGAATGAAAGAGGGACATTACTACAGACAGTTGGGAAAAAATTGTAATAGAATATTATAAGTAATTATACACCAACAAATTAAATAAATTAAGTGAAATGGAAGAATTTCTAGAAATATAGGATTACCAAAATTTACTGAAGAAAAAAGTAGAAAATCTAAGTAAAACTATAATAAGAGAGAGACTCCTTTATTAATTTTAAAACTCCACAGAAAGAAAATCCCAGGCCTTAATAGATTCCCTGGTAAGTTTTATCAAACATTTAAGGAAGAATTAACACCAACTTTTTACAAACACTTTCATAAAATAAAAGAGAAAGGAACAATTTCCAACTCATTGTATGAGGATAGTGAATTACCCTGATACCAAAACCAAAGACATAACAATAAAAAGTAAATAACTACAGACTAATAGCTTTTATAAATATACATGGAAAAATACTAGCAAACTGAATCCAGCAAACTATAAAAAGAATTATGTACTACTAGAGGCCAGGTGCATGAAATTCATGCACAGGTGCAGTTCCTAGGCCTGGCCAGTGATCGAAGTGCGAGCTTCTGGCATGAAAGGGCATGTCCCAGCTGACCTCTGGGCCCTGGGCAGCACCTGGGCCCCCAGGTCACTGCGCACACCCCTCCGCCTGAGTCACAATGCCCGAGAGCCCACACAGAGATGTTGTGTGCACAGCCTGATGCCACAAGTCGGGGTGCAGCATGGGCCTCTGAGCCACCCAGTGGCACCACATGGAAGTCGAGCAGGCAGAGCGGGCAGCATGTTGTCTCCCAGCTGGTCTCACAGACTGGCTCCCACGGGGAGCCCAAACAGCCCCTGTGGTCCCAGTGGCTGTGGCCCAGCTCACCCAGAAGAGGCTGTGAGGGTGCAGGGCAGGTTCCTCACAAGTGCCTGGCACCTGAGCACAATGGCTTTCCCAGCATGCAAGCCCTGGCATCCCGGGGAAGGATAGCAGGGGGAGTGAAAGTGAACTCGGAGGACACCCTGCATTCTGCATTCTCACTGCACCTCCAGCCCCATCACCTCTGCCCCAGGTAGCTGGAGAATGGTTGCAGCACATCGCCAATGCCCACCATATTCCATGCCGCCCCCTGGTGGTCAGTGCACGTCATAGCAAGCAGTTGAACTGGCCTCCCAATCAAGCTCTCTGTCCAATGACCACCCAAGGGGACAATTTGCATATTAGGCTTTTATTATATAGGATAATTATTCCAGGAATGTAAGTTTGTTCAAAATCCAATTAATATAATATACTCTATTAGTAGAATAAAATACAAAAACCATATGGTCATTTCAATAAGCACAAAAAAGCATTTGACAAAAATCCAACAGCCCTAACCAGTTTTTCTTAGTGGACAGAGCGTCAGCCTGCGGACTTAAGAGTCCCAGGTTTGATTCTGGTCAAGGGCATGTACCTTGATTGTGAGCACATACCCAGTAGGGAGTGTGCAGGAGGCAGCTGATTGATGTTTCTCTCTCATCAATGTTTCTAACTCTCTATCCCTCTCCCTTCCTCTCTGTAAAAAATCAATAAAATATATATTTTTTTAAATCCAACACTCTTTCATGACAAAAAACAAACTCAAAAAACTAGGAATAGAAGGAATCTTCCCCAACCTGAAAATAACAACTAATAATGGTTAGAAGACTGAACACTCTCCACATATGATAAGGAACAAATCAAATTATTTGTTCTCACTACTTCTGTTCAACATTGTACTAGAGGTTCTAATCAGAGCAATTAGACAAGAAAAAAATAACAAAGGCATCCAATTTGGAATGAAATAAATAAAACTAAATTCACAGAACATGATGGTATAAAGAAAACTTCAAGAATTTATTATGAGATAATAAGTAAGAATTTTCCAAAACTAATGACAAGTACAAGCCATAGATTCAGGAAGTACAAGAAATCCCAAGCAAGATATATGCAAAGAAAACTACACCTAGGCACAATTTTTCATCACAAATAAAAACCAAAGACAAAAAAAAAAATCTTATAGTAACCATATAAAAAAACAACCATTATATTTAAAGTAGCAACATTAAGACTGACATCCCGAGAAACCAAGATGGCGGCATAGGTAAGCACCTAAACTGCTGCCTCACACAACAATTTCAAAATTACAGCTAAAAGACAGAAGGGACACCATACAGAACCACAGGAAAGCTAGCTGAGTGGAAATTCTACAACTAGAAAGAAAGAGAAAAGCTCACGGAGAACTGGAGGAACGGCAAAGGGTCTTTGTGCACACAGAGAGGAAGGGCGGCTGAGAGCCTGGCTGACTTTCTCTGGCGGGAGGGGGAAGGAAGCCCCCGACTGCACTGAAGCCCAATTCCAGGTGAAACCCCGTGGACCCAGGCTCATACAGGGGGGTCTGGACTGTCAGGTAGAGAGAAAGGCACTCGGAGACTCGGACATCCAGGGGAGGGGGTCTGGAAGCACGTGCGCCAGTGCACACAAAGACTGAGGAGGTTGCCACAGGCTTTCCCTAACAGAAGGGAGTCGGAAGCTCCTGACTGCACTGAACCCCAGTTCTGACTGCACTGAACCCCAGTTCCAGTTGAGCCCCTGGGGACCCACGCTCTTGCGGGGGGAATCTGGACTCTTAGGCAGAGGCTCAGGAGCTGGGAAGGCAGAGGTCTGGAGGCGCGTGCACAATGGCAGGGCTGACGGGAAGCCAAGACTGTCTGCTCCACCCTGACTCCACCCCATCCAAGCTGAACACAGAGGCTTTTGCAATTTGGCAAGTCTAATCCTATAAGGCTGTCTCCAGCACCGAACTTCTCCCAGCATAGACACAGCTGATCCTCACAGCCTACTGGCCTGGAGGTCAATTCCTCCCAGTGATACCAACAACAATCAAGACTTAACTACAACAAGGCTGTACAAAGGGGTGCACCAAGAGTGGTCACCTCAGGTAACTGGGAGGCCGACCCACTGGGCCATATAGGAAACCTAGCACACAAAGCTACCCTACCAACTCAGAGAAGCAGTGAAAATGTGGCGACAAAGAAACAGATCACAAACGAAAGAAATGGCGAAAACCAAATGACTGGATAAAAGATTCAAAACCACCGTTATAAGGCTTTTCAAGAATATCCTAGAAAAGGCTGATAAATATAATGAGACCCTCGAAGATATGAAAAAGGACCAACTAGAAATTAAACATACACTGACTGAAATAAAAAATATTATACAGAGACCCAACAACAGACTAGAGGAACGCAAGAATCAAGTCAAAGAATTGAAATACAAAGAAGCAAAAAAAAACTCAACTGAAAAAGCAAAAAGGAAAAAAAAATCCAAAAAGTTGAAGATAGTGTAAGGAGCCTCTGGGACAACCTCAAGCGTACCAACATCAGAATTATGGGGGTGCCAGAAGAAGAGAGAGAACAAGATACTGAAAACCTATTTGAAGAAATAATGACCAAAAACTTCCCCCGCCTGGTGAAAGAAATAGACTTACAAGTCCAGGAAGCGCACAGAACCCCAAACAAAAGGAATCCAAAGAGGACCACACCAAGACACATCATAATTAAAGTGCCAAGAGCAAAAGACAAAGAGAGACTATTAAAAGCAGCAAGACAAAAACAGTTAATTACTTACAAGGGCACACCCATACAATTGTCAGCTGATTTCTCAACAGAAACTATGCAGGCCAGTCGGGAGTGTCAAGAAATCTACAAAGTGATGAATAGCAAGAACCTACAACCAAGATTACTCTAGCCAGCAAAGCTATCATTCAGAATTGAAGGGCAGATAAAGAGCTTCACAGATCAGAAAAAGCTAATGGAGTTCATCACCATCAAACCAGTATTATATGAAATGCTGAAAAGTATTCTGTAAGAAGAGGAAGAAGAAAAAAGTAAAGATAAAAATTAAGAACAACAAATACATATCTATCAACAAGTGAACCTAAAAATCAAGTGAATTAAAAGCCTGAGGAACAGAATAAACTGGTGAATACAATAGACTCAGGGGCATAGAAAGGAAGTGGACTGATAATTCTCAGGAGAAAAGGGGTGTGGGGGGTGCAGGAAGAGACTGGACAAAAATCATACACCTATGGATGAGGACAGTCGGGGGGAGGTAAGGGCAGAAGGTGGGGTGGGAACCGGGTTGAGGGGAGCTATGGGGAAAAAAGGAGAAACAATTGTAATAATCTGAATAAAGATTTAAATAAATAAATAAATTGATTAATTAATTAATTAATTAAATAAATAAATTTTAAAAAGACTGACATCCCACTTGTGAACATAAAAATTGAAACTTTTTAAAAAATGGAATCACATCCTTAAAATGCCAGAAGAGAAAAAAATTGTCTCGAGTTCTATCCCAACAATTTTTTAATGAAATTGAAATAAAGATGTTTCTGAACAAGTAAATTAAAGAACTATTTGCTAGAAGGCCTAAGGAAAAAATTATAAGTATAGTTTTTCAGGCAAATGGAAAATGATCCTTAAGGAAACATGGAAATGCAGTAATGAAGAATAATGGAATGTGTAGATATGTACTTACTCTTCGGTTGTATTAGCTAAAGCTGAACATCCTATGACTGAGTAATTTCATCCTTATATATAACGTCTCTTAAAAGCACATAGTTATGTGCACCAACAGTCATGTATGAAAATGTAGAGTAGCGCTATTATAAACAGGCCAATACAGGGGGAAACATCCATCAACAAATGTCCACCTACAGAACAGATAAATAAATTGTAGGATTTTAATACAATGGATTACTATTCAGAAGTGAAAAGAATAAACAACTTCTATACACAAACATGGATGATCCTTTAAAACATAAAAAATACATACTGTATGTCTTCATTTGTATCAAGCTCCAAAACAAGTAAAACTAATTAATGGTGTTACATATCAGAAGAGTGGTTAGTTCATTGGAAGTAGGCAAAAATGGGTTGCAATGGTCAACATCTTGATGAAGGCATGTATTTTGTGGAAATTCTTCCAGCTATATGCTAAAAAACTGTGCACTTTTACTTATGTATGTTACATGTCAATCAAAAGTTTACTCGAATAGTCACAAAGATGTAGATTACAGCATAAGAAATATAGTCAATAATATCATGATAACTATGTATGGCACCAGGTAGGTACCTGAAGCAGTGGGAGTTCCATTGTGTAAACTATGTGATTTTCTAACCACTTTGCTATACATCTAAAATTAATACAGAATAATATTGAATATAAACTGTAATTGAAAATGTTTTAAAAAGAAGTTTCATTTTTTAAAAGCTCACTTTAGAAATACCAGGATGGTGGTTATGGTATTTGCAATGATACATTCTCACTTCACAATTTTACAAATAGGTTTCCAATGGTCCTTGCAAACCCTTTATGTGGTGTCACTATTAGTATGTCGGCCCCTTGGTATCAGGCTTGAAAGTGGTCCTTGAGTAGTCTGAGACTATGAGATCTTGACCACAGCTTCAAAAGCCTATTAGGGAGTAAAAGGCCCACTAACATCTTCATCTTCTTCCGGGATCAGATTCAGCCCTGCTCAAGATAGTCATATTTCACAAACACCTAAATTGGAACTTTTTAAAACATTTAATGCTAAGAATATTAATCTTGATTGCACCCCATTGCAGGAGATAAGAAATAATAATCTTTTTGACTAAAATTATGAAACAGAGCTATTATTTCTGTATATTGTCTTTAGAATAAAATAAGATGTCAGTAGGTATCACAAACATTCATTACACAGACATGTTGGCTGATATTTATGCCAAAAGAAGTTATTGCTCACTCTCTGAAGGATTTGTGTTTCATCTGCAATAGACTGGGTGGTTCCTCACACCCTACGGCTTTGCATGTAAGTGCAGGCCCCTGTAATCACTCTCTATGCAGACCCATTATTTGGGTCTTCCATTTGGAATTATTTTGCACACACCTAAATTCATACTGGGCGTGGGGGGAGAGGCAGACAGAGAGAGAGAGAGAGAGAGAGAGAGAGAGAGAGAGAGATGACTTGCAAAACTAACTCCGTAGTTAATCAGGTGTGTTGGACAGGCAGACCAAAGGCCATGCCAAAGCCATTTGTTCTACCTCAGATAACCCCTTCCTTGTGTGACTGGATATGATATACATCTTCATCTTCAAACTTGTTTGTTTTGGCTGCAAACAACAAGTTCACACTCTTGCAGGAGAGCAAGTGAAAGAAAAAAATCTCTTTTCCAATGTTAGAAAAGCCCAACACTGCATTTTCTTGATGTTTTCTGGCTGGGACTCCATTTCACATCCTAAGTTGTTAGGCAGAATCAGAGGCTCATAAACCTGTCACACAGAAGGGGCACCACACTCCGAATGTCTCCTGGTCACCTCTGCCAACCCCAGACCAGCTTCCAGTTCTAAGATCTGGCTAGAATAATGTCAGCCACAAAGGTTTTCCTGTAAGACATCACTGACTAATGGCTAAACACAGATACAATAACCTTCAATTTGTAAAATTCTGAGAAAGAATCAACATTATTTAACCTAACGCTGTGCTTAAAAATTAGAATTTAAAAGTGGTTTTAATTTCATAAGCCATTCATCTGCTTAGTACGGAGACTGCAGCCAAAACCAGTAACCCTTTAAACATCATCACATCACTCCTCTGCTCAGTTCCTCCATGGCTTCCTCCTCACCCAGAGTTAAAGTCAGAGTCCTTGCAATGGTTACAGGCCAGTGGGAGCGGCCCATCCTTCCTCCCTCCCTAGCCTCTCACCCCTTATTCTGGATACTCCCACCTTAGCATATTTGTATCAGCCATATTCCCTGCCTGACATACTCTCCCCAAAAATACACACATCCATGACATCTTCTCCATGCCTTTCCCAAACTATCACTTTCTCTATGAGGCCTTATTCAAAGTTTTAATACCAACCCTACCCAACACCCCTGATTCCTTATTCTCCTTATCCTCTATGGCAATTGTTACTTCCAAAAAAGTATATAATTTTCTTATTAATATCCATTAATTATTTTTGTACTCTCCCCTCCAAAATGTAAGCCCTGTGAGGCTAGGGATTGTTGTTTTATTTATTGATTTATCCTAAATATCAGAACAGGGCCTGGACCATAATGGTTATGCAATAAATATTTTTGAATGAATGAATTACTGAAACAAAAACATCTCCTCTGAATTCGGAAACTTGACAATTGCTAGAACCAAGTTTGAAAAACATCCTCCCCACTTCCCAGTGGACTGACTCAGAGGACACTGTGGCAAACAGAGCCCTGCATTCAACCTCTAAGCAAGGTACAGCAAAGGTACAATTCTTGAGAAAACAACAGAAAATAGCACTTGTTTAGTGCCTTATGATTCACAAAACATTTTCATAAATATTGACTCATTAGACCTTCACAGGAACCCTGTGGAGACCTCATTGTCCTAATTTTTTCATTGAAGAAATGCAAATCATATATTCAAATTTAGTTTTCCAACGTCTCTTCGTGATCGATCGTCAGGACTTAAACGTGGATCCAGGTCATGGTTTTCTACCATCCCCAGCGTCTCCTATAACAATAATATACATCATGTGGAATAGACCAGAAATACTTACATTTAATAAAGATGTAAAAAATCACAGAGTTCAATAAAGGACAGACAAGCACTTCCCAAAATTATGTCATGAAAGGTATAAAAAACCTGAGCCTTGTAACCATGTGCATGTGACATAACTCTGGCCACTTCTCTTGTTGTATATCAGTGAAAGATAATGTCAATATACTTATCAGACAATAAGGCACCTTATGGAAAATCTAACTGATATCTGTAATATTTTTTAAAGCAGGTTAATTTCTAACAACCAGAACAATTTTGGAAAATGCCCAGAACTTAGCCACTATAGATCATTTAATATAGGAAAACTTATTTTATACACATAATAAATATATTTTCCATTATTCCACCATTTCACAAAAGGAAAATAATGTGGCTCAGTGGTTGAGCATCGACCTATGAACCAGGAGGTCACAGTTCAATTCCTGGTCAGGGCATATGCAAGGGTTGTGGGCTAGATCCCCAGAAAGGGGCGTGCAGGAAACACAAATCAATGATTCTTTCTCATTGTTCATATTTCTATCTCCCTTTCCCTCTCCCTTTCTCTCTGAAATCAATAAAAATATTAAAAAAAAAAAAAACAGAAATGCTGGTGCGGACAGTCTAAGCATTTACTGGGGATTATTGAATTTAAACAAATATGAAGTAACAACAGGTTAAGGCCTCGCCCATAAATTCAGAGTATCTTTTACATTAATGCAACATCTATTTATTGGGCACTTCATAGATGACAACCACTTGTAAAAAGATAGAAAACAAAGACAAGCATTAGAGTAGTCTCTATTCTCAAGGAGCTGACTTCTTGAGAGTTTCCAGGCAGCAGTGCAGAGAGGGGGGGGGGGGGGATACCAAATGGAGCCCCGTGGATTCCGTGAGTTGAGGAGATGGAACTGAGAACAAGTGGTTAGAGTTGACAGGACAGAGTGCTAGCCATTGGAGAGCTTCACAGAAAAAGAACTCCAGAGATAGGCAAAGGGCTTCCCCCTCGAGTATTTAGCAGACTACTGATCAGCACATGCATGTGAAAAAACAACCCTGGGCCAGGGATAGAGCCATGGATTAGAAAGAAACATGGCTAGTGCTGACACAGGACTGAGAATAGTATCTGATCCTACCAGGCAGATATAAAAGACACGTAATTCATAGGACCTTGGATAGAGTAATTAGAGGGATCTTGCCTCTGTGGTAGAAAATAACCTCTAGACTGGTCTCATTAACAAATCTTTTTATTTATTTATCTTTATTTTTGCAAGTATTACAGATGTCCCCTTTATTTGTTTGTGTGTGTGTGTGTGTGTGTGTTTTCCCCACGACCCCCTCCACCCTGTACCCACCCCACCCATGCCTTCACCACTCTATTGTCTGTATCCAGGGTTATGCATATATGCATATAAGTTCCCTGGTTAATCACTCCCCTCTGACTCCCCCACCCCCACCTTCCTTCTGAAATTTGTCAGTCTGTTCCATGCTTCCATGTCTCTGGATCTATTTTACTCATCAGTTTATTTTGTTCATTGGATTCCACACATGAGTGAGATCATGTGGTACTTTCTCTGATTGGCTTAATTCACTTACCATTAACAAATCTTAAAGTCAAGGTATAAAAGAATCAAACAGCTTCCAAGTATTTTAACTGTGTCCCAGAACAAAGTTCAAGAATATTTACAGGCACACAAATATATCCATACCTAAGAAGGCAAAATCTCAAAATATTCTGAATTAAGGAAATTAAAGCTAGACCAAGAATGAGTACATACTTTATGGTTTCATGTATATAAAACTTTACAGAAGCAACCTAATCCATAGTGATAGAAAGCAGAGCAGTGATTAGTTGGAAAAGGGGGGCGAGAGGAAGAAATTATAAAATGGCACAAGAAAACTTTGGAAAGTGATGGGCATATTCATTATTTTAATTACAGCAATAGCCCCTTTGGTGTAAAAACTTTTCAAATTGCACACGATAAGTATCTACAATTTACTCTATTATAGCTTAATGACACTGTTTAAATAAAATGTATAGAACTGCCCTAACCGGTATGGCTCAGTGGATAGAGCTTCGGTCTGCAGACTGAAGGGTCCCAGGTTCAATTTCGGTCAAGGGCATGTGCCTTGGTTGCGGGCACATCCCCAGTAGGAGGTGTGCAGGAGGCATCTGATCAATGATTCTCTCTCACTGATGTTTCTAACTCTCTATTCCTCTCTGTAAAAACCAATAAAATACATATTTTTTTAAAAATGTATAGAACTGCTTCACTAAAAATCTTTCCCTGCGTGGGTCCTGTATTCATGTGAGTTTGCAAGAGAAGAGCATGTCATTTTGTTTAATGGAATGCAGAATATATTTGGAAAAATAGCAGAGGACAAATAGAAGGGAAAGGTATGCGGATGTCCTTAAACATCCGCATGTTTGGGTGGGAAATGAGTAGGATGCAAAGGGTTTTGTTGTTTTAATTTTTTTTTTCCAAAAGATTATATGCTCAGAGTTATACTTGATTAAGCTAAATTTGCTAAATCGGGCAGTAGTGTTTCAAGATGTATAGAGAAGTCTAAAAACATAAAAGTTATTTCAGAAGCCATCAAAATAGCCTGATTAATGAAATAAAAGTTGAACTACACTGGTGCCTGTGTGATTTTCAAAGAAAGGGTAAAGATAAGTGTTTTTGACGAAATAAAGGAGGAGAATGAGAAGGAAGGTCTTGATCCTGCATGATCAAAACAGAGGTGCTTTTGAGAGAAATTATCCTAAGGAGTTAATTTGGGAATGGGTAATAGTAATAATTAGTTCAGATTCATAGACACAGTTTCATTCATTTAATAGTGATTTAGATGAGCACTCCTATGGTCTATCTTAGAGTAGCCTAACTGGGAATTCATTGGTAGATCTGTGAAGGAAAATATGTTTCTAACTTCTCAAAAAGACAGTTTATTCCCAAACCATTGTTTCATACAAAATGTTCTTCACATGCATTATTTTTAGGATCACCCAAGAACTCTGTTAAACTGAATCTCTATTTTTTTGCTATTCACTCCAGTTTTAAAAACCATAGCTGCCAAATATGCATAAAGTGTCTATTGAGAAATTTATAGCATCATTGGGAGATTAAAAAGACTCATATCCTGACAGAAAGGATCAAATCTGAATCAAAAGATGTCATGGAGGAATAAATTTCTTTAATGTACATACAATTTTCCAAGCTTTGTAACTGATTTGACAGACAAGAATGAAAATTCTGTTTGAGAAAAACTAGAAAGAGGCCATTAGATTGATGTACATCCACAGGATTTTTAAAAAAAAAAAAAAAAAAAAGACTGCTCTATTTAGAGTCCATTTAGTTTTAGTTTAATAAATGGAACCACCATCAGTCTTTGAAGTAATTATGTGGGTGACCAACTCTTTCAAAAAATTCACTGTAACTAACAAACATATTATGCTGGTGAATTTTTTTAAATATCTTTTTAATTGTGAGGTTTTTTAAATACTGCAATAGGGTATCGGTTGCAGAGGAGGAGAGATGGATGGGGATGAGAGTGCCAGAGACCATGCATAACAGTTTATATTTCCAAGGAAGCAGGAGAATAGGAGGAAATGTTCATGTGAAAGTTAGTGGGTTATATTTAACAGTCTCCAGATGGATTTGCAATAAGCAGTTCCATTTTCACTTACAGGCTTTCAGCTACCATTTTGTGAAAAAGTAATATAAATACATGGATTCAGTAAGTCAGATTTAACCAAATCTTAGGCTGAATTGCAGGAGTTCACACTCTCAATCCTTTTATCCTGCCTGGCTCTATTCTCAACAGTGGCATTAATTTACATTAGCAATCACATACCCCCCCCCCCTCACCAGAAGAGCTGGAAACTTTACTCATATTGAAGACAAGAACTTTGGATTAAATAGAAGCCACTAACTCTGACATGTTGAGAGTTAGTGTCTGGATAAATCAGATTCTCCTGTCCTTTAATTCTTGAGATTTTTGAATATGTACAATCTTTTTGGCTAAAATACTGTTCACTACATTTCTATAACTGCATTTCATTAATAAATCCTTCCATAGGAGTCTTCTGTGAATTGATAATCAATAGAACTGCAATTGAGCAAGGTATTGAGATGATGGAGGTAACAAAAGATACCCTAAAATTATAAAGATTTCCTCCCCAAAAATCAAGAGTATTATAAAAAAAAATGACAAAATATTCACATGGTATTATGTTATTGACAATGTATTTTAAACTCCTTATATAAAAACTATTTAAACAATAATAGAATCTTCATATCTTAAACTGCATTGCTGGAAAGAAGGGAAGGGAAAGGAAGGGAAAGGAAGGGAAGAGAAGGGAAGGGAAGGGAAGGGAAGGGAAGGGAAGGGAAGGGAAGGGAAGGGAAGGGAAGGGAAGGGAAGGGAAGGGAAGGGAAGGGAAGGGAAGGGAAGGGAAGGGAAGGGAAGGGAAGGGAAGGGAAGGGAAGGGAAGGAAGAAGTTACATAGAGGTTTACCTAATACCACTGCACAGAACTTGTCAAATGGTCTGAGTTTAACATGACACTGTGCACATTGTTCTATCAGCTTCCAACAAATACTTGTCTGTATCTGACAGGAATTAGAGAGAAGTAGAATTCTATCTCTCCTTCCCAGGCATTGCATTAATTTATGAGAGAGATAATAATTACTATTGAAAGCAGAAAAAAATAGGTAAAACAATAAAATGCAACCTAACCTACATTTGTAACTTCATCTTTTGATTAATACAGCCATCTGCCCAACCACCTGCTCTTTCCTCATGTTCACCCTTTTCATGTTCTGATGCCCTTAGCAAATACTGTTTCCCTCTGAGGCGCCCTACCCATCTCCACTTGCTCTTAGCCTCAAAAGTGAACTCCTTTTCACAATATTTCCTGACCCTTCCCCATCGCTCCCTAGCACCTGGCATGCACTGCCCCCACACTCAGCACGTTGCCTTCTTTGTGTGCTTTATGTCTCTCTGCTGACAGACTGGGAGCCTGATCGGGCAGCAGCCAGAGTCTATCTCTACATCTCCAGCGTCTGGCACTGGGAACATAAATGCAAACCCTGCATACATCACACTCTAACTCTGAGCAGTGTGAAAAATTGGTTTTGGCTGCAACTGAGATAAATACTGTGGTGCCAATGTCTGCCAGGTGGAAGCTAGAGCTGAGCAGGTCATGTGATGACTGGGAAGTACAGAAGTCACCTTACTGGAGCACTCATGCTCCAAAAGGCATGCCTGGCATTCTGCTCCAAGGACAAGCATTTGCTTCTCAACACCAAACTGGAGTTTGCCTTGGAAGCATATTGAAAAGTCAGGCCATGGTATGGCAAACTCTGCTATCAAGAATTCAGAGCAACTCACTAATGTGGTTTCTCAGTTTGTCCTAAGCTACCTGTCTGTACACAGTTTTTGACAGACACTTTTATGCTCTGTATTTTAGGATAGTTTTCACTGCTTTACACTTCGGATTTTGCAGTGATTTTCTTTTAATTCTATAGAACCTTTTGGATTATTTTTAATAATAATTTCACTA
The DNA here is from genome assembly GCA_026230045.1 of Corynorhinus townsendii. Lineage (NCBI taxonomy): Eukaryota > Metazoa > Chordata > Mammalia > Chiroptera > Vespertilionidae > Corynorhinus > Corynorhinus townsendii. The sequence continues at coordinate 65,045,056 of JAPDVU010000004.1, read as the reverse complement.
CTACACATACATTTCTTAGACAATGTCCAAATAACAACAAACAAATATGTCGAGATAGAATTGATCAGTAGAGAAAAGTTTAGTTTTTCTTATTTTACAAATGATTACACCTGTTTGGGCCATGGTCAATTCTACAAAAACATGGACTTGAATCTCTTTGCAGTTTATAGTGGCATATTTCTAAGCCGGGGCTAAGAAGACTAGTTGACCTTTCTAGGACATTTTAAGTTCTATGATTCTATTTTAAAATTGTTTTAATTTGTCACTAGATCTTTTCCAATCCAGCTGGAAAATAAGTCACCCTCTAAATCACTCTAAAAGGCAAATGAAATATGACTTCAATAAGTATATTTTCATTTTGTTCTCTATGAGAATATTTAATGTTATTTACTGTCAGTTTAAAGATTATATGCTGAATCATTTGCTATAATTTATGATTACAAAAATGTTATTTTTAGTTGAACTTCTGAATCATCCATTTACATCAAAGAGAAAAGGTGATGATTTCCAATTTGTATGGTTATCATTAGGGCTGCAAATGGAATTCATTCGTTTCTGTTGGCAACTTGGGGCTCTTACCAAGTGAACTTGAAAGAGCACTAGAAGTTAAATAAAAACACTCTAACATGTATCTGTTACACTTGGAATTTCCAACATAAAATGGCTCCCATCTTCAAAGATCTACATACTATTTAAGAAGACAAGATTCATGCAAATGTCATATCCCAAATTCAATAAGACATCTGTCCAATAATGAAGTGTGACGTCTGTGAAACAGAGGCTAAGTGTCTAGGAATTTAGAGAAAGTGGGACCACCATGGCTGGCACTATTAGGAAGGCTCTGTGGAAAAGGACATGTGGTTTGACCAGGGTCCTAGAGAAGATGTAAAATTTCAGAAGAAAAACAAGAATGAGTGGCATGGCATAAAGAAAGGTACAGATGTGCAAACAACTCAGTGTGTACAAATCACTGTGAGCATACCAGCCTCAGCAAATCAATATTCAAAACCAGCATTTCCTAAAGTTCTTCCAGGAATGCTAGATTCCAGGGAAAGAACAAATAATCAAATGGGTAAGCATGTGGTCACCTGAGACCAAATAATTGGGTCTGAATCCTACCCCTCCACCTCTGGATTGTGTAACCTTAAATGAGTTACTCAACCTCCCTTGTAAAATGAGGATACCAAGGATGCCTCGATACAATAAGCACATGATGTGTATTAATTCTCATTAGTTATTTTATTTTTCTAAAAGACATTGTGTGACCAGATAGGCCTATGAAGAAGTAGTAAGTAAAAGTTCACAGGTTTATTTATGCATGATTTTCCCGAGACATTAATAGAATAGCATATGTCTTGTGAATCTGAAAACATGCAGGGTTTCACATATTTATTAAGCTATGGAACCCTTTTGGTGTGGAGCACAATTAACCTCCTGTGCAAAGTTTTGGAAAATACTGTCATATATAATATATAGTAACATGCCTACCGCACACAGTAAAATTGCTGACATATAAAATAGTTTTTATTATTATTAACAATAACTAGCATACACTAAGGATCATACTTCTAATTATGCTAGCAGCAATCCTAGGAGATAGATTCTATTATGATCACCTCCTTTTCCATGCAAGGAAACTGAGAAGTCACATTTTAAGGTTCACAGATCTAACACATGGCAGAGCGGGAATTCCTATCCTGGTTCACGGACTTGACCAGTGATTACGCTGTGCTGCGCAGAACAGCTCTGTCCTCTTTTGTTTCTTATGAGCTCACCTTAAGCTACAAGCTGGCTTATCAAGGACTGTCTTCTTTTTTATTTATTTTATTTTATTTTTTTACCATTTTTTTAATTGTTTTAAGTATTACAAATAGTAGTACATATGTCTCCTTTTTTTTTCCCCCATTGATCTCCCCCCCGACCTCCCCTACCCCCCAGTACATGCCTTCCCCTGCCCGCCCTCCCCCCCTGCCCCAGTGTCTTATATCCATTGGTTGTGCTTATATGCATGCGTACAAGTCCTTCGGTTGGTCTCTTACAGTCCCCCTCGCCCAACCTCCCCTGTCTTCCCAATGTAGTTTGACAGTCTGTTCAATGCTTCTTTGCCTCTGTATCTTTTTCCCACCATTTCTTTCCTTTAAAAAGTTTTGCCTTTGCAGACTAGAAATAAACATATAATAACAAAACAAAACAAAACAAAAAAATGTTTGAGTCCCAATTTCAATGTCCAACAGTTCTGAGTCCCCGTTTCAATGTCTAACAGTTCCTTATGTGTACATGTCAGCAATGATATCTTGTCTTCTTTTTTGTTAAAAAATATTATTTTTATTGGATTTATTGGGGTGACATTGGTTAATAAAATTACATAGGTTTTAAGTGTAAATTTCTATGACACATCATCTGCATATTGTGGTGTATGTTCACCCCCCAAAGGCAAGCCTCCTTCTGTCACCATTTATCCCCCCCATGCTCTTTTCTTCCTCCCCCAACCTCCCTTCCCCTCTGGTAATCATCATAGCATTGTCTGTGTCTATGAGTATGGTTTTCTCTTCTGAAAAATATAAAAAGAATTTTTATGTTTTATAAAAATATAAAAATTATAGCTCGGTCAACTATGATTTTACCCATCTCTTTACAGAAAGCAGGCACTTAGGAAATCACATGCCAAAGCACACACTGTAGGTTTTTCATGAGCTTGCCATTGGCTTTGGTTCAGCCTTCCCACACCCAATGAGCCCCTAGTTACTTAGCCTGTCTTGGCGCTTTAAGAAGTGTGCACATTTCAGAGCCAAGCATATTATGTTCCTTTCTTTGTCATTAATTATGTCCCATTATCATGTTCTGTTCCACACCATGGAGAATTTCTTTTCTGGGAGACTGAACTTACTATGGACAGTAATGTCAAAGACAGTTCTCAAAGTGAGGTTCACTGCTGTCCAGGGCCAGTCCTGAGCTCTTTGCTTCTATCTGTGATAGAATTCATCCAGAACTTGAAATGGGCATTTATAAACTTTCACAGCAACTTAACAGAGTAATTTTATCTTTGTTAAATCTATTATAAAATGTGAGGGCTTATAACTTGCATGTTTGGGGGTCTTTTGTTATGAGTTCATTGACTTTCACAAAGATAGCAGTCTACAGAAAAGGGGGGAAAGCTAGTTTCTTACCACACAGTTTAAGAAGAACCAACCTAGAAGGTAGGAAACAACTTTAGAAAGCCAATTCTTGCCCACTCTAGACATTTTATCACAATCTAATATTCCCCTAAAATGTCCAATGAGTTCCTACCTAAAGTTACATATTCAAAAAAATTAGCCACTTTAACTCTGGAATGCAAAACTGAAAATGGAATGTGAAAATAAAATAAATTCCTATTTTGTCCCTTTTCTCTTTTTTACAATGCTTAACTATGCAGTTTATATAAAGCCATGGCTAGGTAAAAGGAGTAATATTGCAAACCAATATATTACAGGAAACTTTATTATGGAAGTTAAATTTCTCACCTTTTCATTGTGGTTTTATGAAGGGAACCATGACTTTACTCAAAATGCCCTGTATGCCACTGTCAGAAATGGGATTATGAGTTGAATGAATGACATTGCTGCACAATATGACATTTATTAAATCTTTCATATCTTGCACCAATACAGAAAGAAGGAATAAGGTAAGAGTGTGGATGTTTCTTGCTGAAGGAATGTGTGATCCAAAGGATGGGGGTTTTGGGGAGCACATAAGACTTGGTTGGAAAGTTTGTAAGGAGGACATTCCAAGAAAAGGGAAGTGTGCTGAAGGCCACCTGTCTTGTTTATTGGAATTCCGACTTAGGGGAGTGCTGAAGGTGGTGCCCCTAATTATTCCTTGACCTTTCCAAACAAGTCTGTGCTCGAGCAGACCCCCGGGTGTTTACTGGAATCCTTATGCTTAATCTTTGAGTGTCCTTGCTTAAAGGACACTGCAAACACTTGTGCTCTCCCAAGATTACTTATCCTACTGATTATAACTGAAAGATAAACTTTATCTCAAACTGCTGTTATAATAAAAGCCTAACAAGGCATGTGATCCAGGCTGTCTGGTTCCTTTAGCCAGGAGGCAGGTGATCAAGGCTGTCTGGTTCCTTTAGCCAGGCAGTCCCTTAGCCCTCTCTTTCACAGTGAACCTGTGTCAGAGTAATCATTCATCCTTTGCTCAGGGTCTGCTGGTCAGCACCGGCATGGGAGCTCTGAGAGAAAGCAGATGACCTGCCACGTTGCACATAGGAAATAGCCAACAGCATGCAAAAAGGGACCCATAAGCCAGGTAGACAAAAACCATCTGGAGAAAGGAAAGCCAGAAGGAGTCACCACAAATGTTACATTACCCTTTCCAAAGTGTTTAAAGAAATCCCTTCAGAATTGCTTATTAAAACAAATTGTTCACTCCTCCATTTTAATTGATAATTCAGTGTCACTCTAGAATGAAAAGATTAAGGGCCAAAATGGTTCTTCCTGCACTGTTGCAGAAAGAGATGCAGAAAACTGAAAGAATTTCCAGACACTCATTAGTTGCATTTCAGTATTTAAAAAAAAACAACAAAAAACCTGTGTCTTTTGTTGTTTGCTTTTTAAATTTGCTCAACTTGTATTGGCCTGGGAATGACTTGGCTACTTCATTGGCACAGAAAGAATTTGTGTGTGTGTGTCTGCATGTGTAATATACATCTTTACAAACAAATTCTGTATGTCGTCTGCAATTTCTATTTTCTCCTATTAGTTTATATGATGATTATATAGTATTTTTTCTAGTCTTACACCACATTCTAAAAAAAAAAAAAAAAAGGTCACAATAGATATGTAATAAAAGACTCTACATAATTCATAATATGAAGAAATTATAATAGCATTGTACTCATAGGCCAAACATGTGTCAAAAGTTTAACCCACTTTATAGTTTCCCTTCATGTAGTAGTTGTGCACTATATTACTCTTCTTAAGGACAGTTTTACTTTGAGATGCCCTGTTCTCTGACAGCTGTGTTTATGCTGTCCTTGCCAAATTATTTGTTGTCTTTTGCTGTTTAAAATTGCTTTCTTCTTACATCTCATGCTCTGAATTAATCTTATTCACCCTTTTACTTCTACTTATAGCCTCTATTTCCTTCACATTTCTGCTTTTCTTCCATTCTGGTAAGATTTTAGGGATTTAAAAATAAAACAAACCACAGTTTAACTCTGTTACTGTATTCTTTCTTTTAGCATAATTGTGTTTGCTAAATACAGAGAAACATGGATGGAGACATGTAAAACCCTCTTTATGCCTATATCACTACAACAGCTTCCCAGCTACTCTTCATTCAAGCTACCTACCACCTACAGCCTCCTGCCAAAAAGCTTTGCTAAGCACATCTTTCTATTCTGTGACTTTTTCTATCCTAGCTGATTCTCCTCCAGCTAAATTTCAGGTCTAACTCTCTCTCCCTTATCACAATACTTAGTATACTCCTCTCCCATCCTACCAGCCCAGTGTTACTTCTCCCCATTGTCCAGCGTGTGTTTTCCATGGGAGACGAGCTTTTCTTGCTGCTCAGCAAACTTGGCAGCAGCACCCCTGCCTCTGGGAGGTTGTTTGTGCTGTTCCCGTCCTCTGGAATGTTCTCTGACTTCTTTATAGTTCAGGAGTTCCCCTTAAGAATCTCTCTTACTGCCTTAACACTTAACTTTTCTCTTGTTTACATATTCTCTTAATCACCAGTCATTTTAAGGTTACGTTTGTCATATCTTCTTGACTAAAGTATAACCCATCAGTTTAGAGAAAGAAAGAGTACATAGTGCTGATGAGGATGCTGGTCAGTGGACAATCTGATTTTTGCTTGTGAAAATGAAAATACCTATAATTTTAAAGGAAAGTAATTTGGTGATAACTATTAAAATTTAAAAACATTTCTCCTTTGACACAACAATCCTACCTCAGGGACTCACCTTAAAAAAAAGTGGTAATATAGAAAAATGTATGAGCAAGAATGTTCATTGTTGTTCCTTTTGCTGTAACAAAAGTTCATAAACTTCCTCAATGTCTATCAGAAAGATATTGATTAAAGGAATTTTAGTACATTCGTGCTGTATACTGTAGAGTTAGATCAAAATAATTTGACCTTGGAGAAAACTCATATTATATTGTTAAGTAAGAAAAGCAAGTTGCAGAGTAATATATATAGAAAAAAATGGCTGCATTTTTATAAAAACACAAGTAGAAAGACAGTCACTAGATTAATCATGATACTTGTCTTGGGACATAGAAAATTAAAAGGAGAGAGGGAAATAAAGATTAAAGCAAAATGGAAAAATGCATGTCATGGTCATTCATTCTGCTCACTGATGCTTAGCTCTCCTCACCTTTTGGGCACATGAAACACAAATTTCCTGGCATTTTTGTGGTTGGGTGGGTGGAGTCATGTGACTAGTTGACCAAGAAGTTGTGAGCTGCAGTAATGTGCCACACTTCTGAGCCAGAGCACTTAACTACCAATTAGAAAACTCCAGAATGTCCTTTCCACTACCACGGTGATTGATAAAGCGCCATTGATACAAAGCCTACATCTCCGGGATTTTAAATGACTACAGAAGAACAGAAAGCAGAGACTTTTGCTGAGTCATGTTAGACATGAGGTTTAGGCATGTCTGCTGAATTTGTGCAATTGTTTATTAATGCAAAATAACAACCCATCCTGATGGATATAATAAAAGGCCATTAATTTTTTTATATTTATGTTTTTTATTTAATGCAGGTACATAGCTAAAAAGAAATTCAAAGAGAACTAAAATGCTATAAAAAATAAATCTTGCCTTATCTTTCTCAAAACCAGTTCCATTCCCCAGAAGTAACTGATTTCAAACTGAGCTAATTTTATGGTAGCCAACTCTGTAACACTAAATAATGTGCTTTTACTGCTGTTCCTTGATATATCAGTTTTAAACACTGCTTCTTATTATGGTAAATCAAGATTCTATTCTCTTATACCACAACCACCACTCAAAACATCACTAACAATAATAAACTTACTTCACCCCTCTCTGTTCTCCTAATATATCAGTTTTTTTTGGTTAAAGATAATAGTCAATGTTTACATTATTATGATTATGGATATAATTGTTCACACGAATAACTGTCACGCTCAGAGAATCATTCTGAGAATCATTGTCTCTAAAGTTTTATGGATCCCATATTTCTATTTCCTAAATCCTCTAGTGGTTCTCAAAAAAAGGAGCGAGGACAGATGAATTTTCAAGACCTTGAACAATCTAGTACTATAATATCTAGGGAGGATATAATTGTTCCTCACTAATCTGGTGTAATGAGTAAACCAAAATTAAATTTATATTGTAATAAAGAATAAAAAGCATTTATTTGAGCAAATTTGCCTGGGAGACAGCTTTAAGTAGCAACATTAATTGTTCTCCAGAGAGAACAAAGAAAGTCAGGGTTTATACAGGCAAAAACCATGAAATGTAATTCTTTCCTGCAAATGAAGGATTGCAGATAAGGTTAACAGGGGTTGGTTAGTTTCAATGTGCAAATGAGAGAGGCAAAAACAAAAGGAGGAGGTAACGCCCATATGTGTCTGGACAGCAGCTATTCCTACAGGATGTTCATGGGTCAGCCTTGAGCTGAGTTCAGCAACAAGTTTAGCAACTTCATAGCAGCTCTGAGAACTGAGGCCCAGGACACGCACAGGCCCCGCTTCCGTAAAATCCTCCCGACTCTAATATAAGTGACTCCGTTAGCAATGCTTATTCCATTTTAATTTTTTTCCTAACAAATGTCTACAAAAAAATAAATCTCCAGGCTGCTGCACTAATACAGGAGGAGTACTCTCGAATGCTCCAAGAGGGAACAAAGACAAGGAGTTTGCTTCTACACAATTTTTCCATTAACCCACTTGATTTTAGTCCCATGGCTTTGCAGCACTTGGTGCCCCAACCTTCTGAGGCTTTGCAGGTTCTGTGAGGAAACCTCAGCTTGTTTTCCTGTAGACACTTTCAGCTGCATCTTTCATTTAAATCAGTTAAAAACCTAATTTCTAAGTTCTGAAGAGAGACTTGTTGACATCTCTCACATGCTATCTCCTCCGTCTCTTTATCCCTTTGCATTTCTATCTATTTAATTTCCTTATCATTATTTCAGCAGTGTTCTGAAGGGCAGCAGATACAAACACTTGTGTTACTTCTGTTAATGTTTATCCAGAAGACAAGTATACAATTTTAAATAAAATAAATAATAAGAAAATCCAAGTTCTTTGAGGACAGGCCTCCATTTACACTGAGTGGTGCTTTAATTCACTGAGTACACTAGTATTTCAACAACTAGAACAAAGGATTTCTCACTTACTGTGATAGGGCCTCTTTCTGGAGGCATTTACAGTAAATTTGACCAGATCCTTCTCCCACTCATTCTTCTATTTGTTTTCTTTAAGGATAAAAAAAGAACATAAGAACATTTTGTTTAGTCTTTTTCTTCTGCCGACATGTGTAGGGGTGGGAAATGGAAAAGGGGTTCGGTTACCATTACTCACGTGGGTTTAAGTGGCCTGGGAACCCATGCACGTGGCCTGCCAAACCGCAGCCTGTGACCCACGGAGCACAATGCTGACTTTCTCCACGTATCCATCGCAGGGAAGTGTATGATACGTTAAAGATGCTGGAGCTCAGCTGTTCTAAAGGACAGCAGTGGAAGGAGAAGGGCACATTTTCCAATGATCTGTTGTTTGCCCCTTCCACTGCACAGCCTGGGCTTTCTCAGGGCCTGACACCGAGGGATTCAGCAGATGGAGGAATGTGGTTTTAAGTTGCCGAGTTAATTGTACTTTTTCCTACTCACAGCCCTCAGATTTAGATATCAGAGATGCCTGGAGCCTGCATCTAAATATACAGACCCAGTTATTGCTGGAGGAGCATATCTGGGGGATGTCTGTCTAAGTAAATCTCTCCTCTCTGTGTCAGTTTCACCACAAAATCCTTTCTATGTGATTCTCTTCATGGAGTAATTGTTACTAGGGGTTTAGCCTATTACAAGTTGTGGAATCTCAATTATGTTATTCCTCATTTAAGAGTCCAAAAACAAAGATCTTTTCAAGAAAGCTTATAACAAAATTTAATCAAAGGAGCATTCTTGAACTTATAATGTAAAATTCCAAAATGAACCACAAATTCAGCTCTTTTAGCCTCAGCCTCAATCCCACCCCGCCCTATCACAAAAACATCACATTAAGCAGTAAAGAGAAGGGGAAGGAGAGAGAAATATTAGGTTTTTTTTCCTGTGTTTATAGGTTGCTAATTTCTTTTATCATAAATTTAAATGGTATGGAGAATGAGTAAACCTTCTGCTATTAAATATTTTAATTAGGTTTTATGAAGATCATATTTGAAGGGGAAAAGGAGAGGTTCATAATTTTTTTAAATCCAGTGCATTAAGTGGAGATGCATCCAGCATTTGTTAGCTGTTGACTTTATGCCAGGCACTTTGCTATTCCTTTATATAGATTCTCTCCTTTAATCTTCACAGCAACCCACTAGAATAGGCATTATTGTGCCTATTTTACAGATGACAAAACTAAGACCTGGGTGGCTCAGTTAATGCTGGGGCTAGCTGGGATTTGAAACAAGTCTCTCTCAGTTTGAATTATGTGAGAGCCGGCATGATATAAAGCAGAGTCTGGCTCAAGACTGGCTTCATTTGAATCCTGGCTGCACCCTTTCTAAACATTAGGCAAGGTGTTTCTATTCTCTGTGCTTTAGTTTTCTCATCAATAAAATGGAGACAATCAAATTAATAATCTCACAGGTACCTTGTAGAAATTAATGAAGAGATACAAATCCTTAAGCACAGTACTTTGTGAATAGTAAGAATTCATTGTATGTTAACTATTATTATCATATTGTCTCAACTTCCATGAAAATATTTTTCTTACTTATTATTTCTACTATTAAAAAATAAGAAATTTTATAGATAATTAAACTAATAATAAGACATTCATCTCCCAAAATTTACTTCATACATATGAATTGAATTTTCCCAGGCATTCAACCAAATTGGAAGCTACAAATAAACTTAGTCATCTTACTCATTTATACATCCCAAAGGATTTCCAATATATTCTTAAAATTTCAAGTATTTTCATTGGATCTGACATACATATTTTGATATTATAATACTTGAAGCATAAGAACTTATTAGGAAGCAGTTGGCAGCCATTATGGTCAGAAAGTACTTTTAGTTATCCATATTAAGAAGAAAAAAAGGCTGAAGTCTCAAGTACTGAATCTTAGGAGAAGGACCATGATAGACAAAATAGTATAGTGAAGTTAAGCCCATGTTCTTAAATACCTCTTTGCTTAATATTTGACAGATTCAAAATGTTTTCACACATAATTCAAGAGATAGGTTATATTTCTGCCATCACTATCTGTTCTCTGCTTGAATATTTCTAGTGATGGAAAACACATTGCTTTGGGAAGAGAATTAGGGAAATTAATATTTGAAACTTGCTATAACACATCAGAGTCTATCAGAGATTTTAAAGAAAATAAATTTTACAAATTATGTCCTTTCTGTGGATACTGGCTTTCTTAGAATTGATTAAATTAACTAGGCATTTACAGTCTTCAGGCTATTTCTTCAACCCATAGAAAGAAACTATTCATAGACTCTCAGGGTCCCATTAATATTTAGCATATGCTGTTTTAATGCAGTTTTCAGGTTAATTAGCGTATATGTAATCAACGTGACAATACAATATGTGGCACAAAAACTGGAGGGGGGGGAAGAAAACACAAGTTATTTTTCTTCCAGCAAAAATGTCTTTATAGTTACATATATTATTCTGATAAAATTAAACAAGATGGAGTCATAAAACATCAGATCAGGTATGTTCTTTTGGTTTATTAAGTGGTTTACCTTTAAGAAAAACAAAATAGTTCTAAGCTGTATATCTTTTTTCATAAATCTTTTTTGAAATTTAAAAAATGATTACATTGCATGTACACTCGTGTGTGTGTGTGTGTCCAAAAACTGATGCCACAGCTGGTTGAAGATAGATGTGGAGCCATGTGGAAGAGAATAAAAAAGAATCAGGGATGGTAAATCCTCAAAACTGATAATTGAATCTTCAACCTTTTCCACAAATACTACCGGTGCCCCACATCCAAAACAGCCCACAAAACTGTGCCAGTTTTGTGTCATACAATGAATCCAAGTATTCCTTTAAAATACAGTATAAGGGAATCTTGCTTAAATATTTTTAGGCCCAAAGATATGCCATTATGCCTCATATATGTCTCCTTTTTACTAAGAGGCTTTAAGTGGCACCAGATGGGAGGACAGAAGGAAGTTGTAACAGCTGTCTATCTCTTCATAGTGACTAACAGAAATGAAAATAATAGCTCTGAGTTATTTAGAACACTATTCATCAATCTCCATATTTCACTTACATTAGCACCAGTCCTCATAGTTGGTCAAGAAGATAGTTTCATCTTCCTTTGAAGACAAGCAATTGTTCTTCAATGATGTTTCCTTTTCACCTAGTTAAAATGATTCAACTTGTGTCTCTTACTATGTGTCACTATTTTAGAGCATTTTTCTTGGGCATTTAGACACCAATTTTATTCTACAGGGGGCTGAGTTTCAAATACTGGTATAGTGTGTTTTCCAAGGAGCTCAATCATATGATCTTGGGTTAAATTCAAGAGTAAAAATGGCCTAGCCAGTGTGGCTCAGTGGTTGAGCATCGACCCATGAACCAAGAGGTTACTGGTTGGATTCCTGGCCAGAGCACATGCCCAGGTTGCAGACTCAATCCCCATTAGGGAGCATGCAGGAGGCAGCCGATTGATGTTTCCCTTTCATCTGATGAGTCTATCTCTCTCTCTCTATCTCTAAACATCAATAAAAACATATTTTTTTTAAAAAGTAAAAATAAAGAACACTAGCACAATTTTAAAATAGGTCTTGATTTTTTTATAATCAAATATCTCTATGTATTATTTTTCTTTTTATTTTCTTGACCAGTTTTGGTTAGGGAGGTCTCCCTGACTCTATATAACACATCTAGTCTCCCAAATTTTCTTGTAAATTTTTACTTATTTTTCAATTTTTGTTATTCTATCTGAGATTTATATTTGTGTATATATTTGTATATATATTTCAAGATAAGGGTTCAGTTTTATTTTCTTCCATATGACTAGCCAATTATATGGAAGCACCATTTAATAGCTAAGTACTTATTTCCTATTAAACTAAAATATCAATTTTGTCACATGTTAACTTCTTATACCTATGGGAAATATTTCTGCTTTAGCTACTTGATTCCTTCTGCTTATTTTCTATTCCTATATTATTACTTTATTGATTTTATGACAGAGATTTTTAGCATGTTAGACTTTTGGTTATATCTAAGGAAAACAAGTATATATTTCTATCTAAATAAGCATTTTTCTATATTTTCTATCTATATCAGATAAAAATATTGCTTGACATAGTTTAATTTATGTATCCTTCAGTAATTAAAAATGCAAAATATTTCACACATGGAAAAGTCAATAACTAAACCAATTTTTTTTCAAACTCATGCCGATCATGGGATTAGTTTCAAATAAACAGGATACCCAAGCCTGGTATCTGGCAATACCTTAAGAGCAAAGGACATATCGCTCTGCTTTCAACCCTTGACTCCATTCTGTGATTCTATTCTAGATTCTATAGTAATTCTATTCTACTCTTTGATTCCTAAGAACTAAAATTCTAATATAATATGAGTACTAATGCTCTGACAACAGTTCTGACTCAAGAAAACAATCTTTGCAAACATCATTCTGTCTCAAACTGAGTGCACACAAGAAAGGTAGTCAGGAAGAGAAAAGCCATTCAAAAGGAGGCCTTGGGCCTAACAACTGTCTGAACAGTATCATTGGGGCCAAATCCATAAATAGGTTCAATATTAAACTAAACTGAAATATTATTTATCCAGGCATCATTAAACAGTGGGCCTAAAGAAACCAGGCCTCAGAAAGAGCCCATGCTCTCCTGTAGCAACATATTCCAGATGCAAATGAGCAACAAGCTCTAGAATTGTACTTTAGCTGGGAAAACTGCAAAGACTCCAGGTAGGTCTGTTGGGTCAAGTTTCCTCATGCACATAGAAAACTGGAAATCATGGTCCAAGAAAATAAATGCTAATTGGTTTAATCTAAAGTACAATGTGTTTCAGACACTTTATTATAAGTACACATAACAAACTTTGGTAATACTGAATATTTTATAAACTAATCTTTTATAAACATGCAATGTTTGAAAGGGGGAAATATTCCAGCCTAGTGACCAAATGGAATTATTCTTCGTCATAAAACTCTTATATCCAACTGACCAGAAATATCAGAAGTACACTATGTACAAATTAGATTTCTAGGGCTCATCCCCCTCTTATTTTGTAGTGTATATTTTTGGGGAGAAAAAACAGTGTGTGTATATATATATATATATATATATATATATATGTATATTAGTATCCTCTTGTTCTAAAGCAGTGATGGCATTATACAAAATTATACAAAATAAAGTAAGGTAGCATAAATTGGAAATAAATGAGAAAGAAAAATTAAAAAATAGATGCATGAATAAAGCACATACAAAAATTCATGTCACAAATTTCCATATATTTGGTGCCAATGGACAACAAAGGTAGATCTAAGATTTCCAGCAAATAATATAGTAAGCTCATAGCTTTAGTACCTTTGTGTAGATTATATCACTATTACCACTGTGCCTGCAATGCAGGTGAAGTGATCCATTACTCAAGTGTACATTCTAACACTCAAGACATCATTGAGCATAAAGCATTAAGCCTCTCAAAAAAAAATGTAACCCATAAACAGCCCTCAAAATTTTCTTAAAGAATGCTATGGAAGCATCATACTTTAGGAACCAAATGGAATATACACGAAAACAAAATAACTTACTGAATGTCTGCTCTACTCTAGGCACTTTTTATCTAAATAGCTTACTACTGATGAGTCTCTAAGCTGCTTATCAATAGCTTTGTTTAGACTATGAGAAAACAAAAGACCAGAGAGATGAAAGAACATACACAAGAAGGCACAGCTAGGAAGAGTTAACACTGGGGCATACTATTATATCCCAGCTTTGGGCCCAGCACCAGTGTTCTTTCCACTGTTGTGTGCAAATAATGGCTTGTTTTAGACTGAGGGTCACCGTGAAATACTATCAATCCAAAATCTAAGTTCAAAATGGGCTACAAATTAAATATAAACTCCCTTACAACTGTTTTTATTATTTGGATACAATGGAGTGTCTAATCTAAGCTTATTTTATATTTGGATTGGACCTTCTAATCTAACTAGAGGTCCAGTGCATGGAATTTGTGCAAGGGGGTGGGGGCGATGTGGGAGGGTGTCCCTCAGCTCAGTCTGCACGCTCTCCAATCTGGGACCCCTCGAGGGATGTCCGACTGCCCGTTTAGGCCCGATCCCATGGGATCGGGCCTAAACGGGCAGTCGGACATCCCTCTCACAATCCAGGACTGCTGGCTCCAAACTGCTCACCTGCCTGCCTTCCTGATTGCCCCTAAACGCTTCTGCCTGCCAGTCTGATAACCCCCTAACCACTCCCCTGACAGCCTGATTGATGCTTAACTGCTCCCCTACCAGCCTGCTTGCCCCTAAGTGCCCTCCCCTGCAGGCCTGGTCCCCCCTAACTGCCCTTCCCTGAAGGCCCCGTCATCCCCAACTTTCCTCCTCTGCTGGCCTAGTCACCCCTAACTGTCCTTTCCTGCAGGCCTGGTCCCTCCCAACTGCCCTCCCCTGCTGGCCTGATCACCCACAACTGCCCTCCCTTGCAGACCTGGTCCCTCCCAACTGCCCTCCCCTGCTGGCCATCTTGTGGTGGCCATCTTCTGTCCACACAGGGGCAGGATCTTTGACCACATGGGAGCAGCCATCTTGTGTGTTGGAGTGATGGTCAATCTGCATATTACTCTTTTATTAGATAGGATAGAGGCCTGGTGCACTGGTGGGGGCCAGATGGTTTGCCCTGAAGTGTGTCCCAGATCAGATTGGGGGTTCCCTTGGGACGTGGGGTGGCCTGTGGTGGTTTGCAGGCCAGCCACGCCCCCCCGGCGACCCAAACAAAGACCCTGGTATCTGGGATTTATTTATCTTCTATAATTGAAACTTTGTAGTGGAGGCCAAGGCAGGCCAGGGCTTCAGAAGCTTGGCTTCCTCCATCACTGGGGCAACCCTAGCCTCCTACTCTCTCCAGCTCCGTGGCTGCTGCCATTTTTGTTGGGATTTATTTACCTTCTATAATTGAAACTTTGTAGCCTGGGGTGTGCTGGCCAGGGTGTGCAGAAATCTTGGCTTCCTCCATTGCCAGGGAAACCCAAGCTGCCCTCCTGCTCTCTCTGAGGCCACAGCCCTCTTGGTTGGGTTAATTTGCATACTTGCTCCTGATTGGCTGGTGGGAATGGCTGATGGGCATGGCTTGTGGGTGTAGCAGAGTGATGGTTAATTTGCATATTACTCTTTTATTAGATAGGATTATTTTAGTAGATTTAGTAAACATTTTACTCAAAATGCCTGAAATAAATGTCTATAACAACAGTGATAACTGTAGTTTAGAGTCCCTTCTAACTCTGATATTCTATAATTACATTCCTGGATTTTATATATCAGTTTACATGAATCTTGGAATGACTCTTAGTTATGTTTAATATATATTTTATATGAATTTTCAATTTCTACATCAAAAAATAATTAAAGTGGGGTTCTTCTCTAAAGGTTTCAGAATCCTGGTGCTCTTTTTCATGAGAAAAAAGGAGAATTTCCAAAGTAAAGATTTTGTAATTGACATCAAAATAACTCTAAAACTAAAACAGATACTTTCTCTACCTCAGTAACCAAAGCCATACAACTTTAATATACAAGCAACCATTTAACAGATATTATTATTGGCAGAATAACTAAAAAGAGCATAAGGAAGATTTAGGTTCTGTTGATAGGTTTTAAAAACTCCATGAATAAAAAAGCAAATGAAAGTAATCAAATGATTCAAAAATGTAAATAAATATATTGAGGCAGATTAAAGTAAATATCATGTCAAAATAGTAGAGATTCTTCTAATGGAAAAAAATTACTATGCAAACAAGAAAGGCAAAATTCTTGTGGAAAAAATAAGAAAAATATACATGAGCAAAGAGATTGTAGTATCAGTTAATTCTGCCCTCCAATAATTGTAAAATAGAGAATTAATATTTTGCTAAAAGTTAAACTGGAAATTTTAGGTCCTGAATTTGATCTACCCTTTTTTCCATCCTAAATAGTCCTCAAATATTATGCTTTATTGGAAAATTATAAACATTTGAATAAAACATTTCCCTTTGACAAATACATTCTCTATCTAACAAGCAAAACTAAATTTGAAACCTAAGTATAATACATAAAATTCTTATTCTTGGGACCTTCCATAAAGCTTCACTTTCTAGTAGATAGGGCCTTGTTAGGCAGAATCTCCCATTAACACTAAGTCAGCATGAGGCAGGCTCTCAGAGAAGTCATCAAGGTCCAGCAGGAAAAGGAATTAGAGGTTATCTCAGTCCAAACTCCTCATGGTAGCGTTGAAGAAACTGGAGCCAGAGGGTTTAAGTGACTCATTCCCGATTACATAATTACCAAGTGAAGAGTCTGAACTTGAACCCATATATCTCAACTCCTGGCCTGGTCTTCTTTCCACTCTGATCTTCTGACTTCTGGTTCAGTGGATAGAGCTCCAGACTACTAATCACAATTGGTTGCCAACTTCACTTTGATCACTGCACATGTAGACTGTAATTTCAGAGAAAAGATAGGCACAGCAGTACTCACAGTCATGTACACCACATTAGTTTCCATTGCTGCTGTAAGAAATTACCACAAAATCAGTGGCTTAAAACACAAATTTATGATAATATAGTTATGTAGGTTAGAAGTCCAACAGAGGTCTCACTAGGCTAAAATCAAGGTGTCAGCAGGGCAGCATTACTTTCTGGAATCCAGGGGAGAATTCATTCCCGTGCCTTTTCTAGCCATAGAGATTGCCTCCATTTCTTGGCTTGTAGTTCCCTCCTCCATTTCCTTTTCTTTTTTTAAGATATTTTTATTGATTTCAAAGAGGAAGGAGAAGGAGAGAGAGGTAGAAACATCAATGATGAGAGAATCACACCTCCTGCACACCCCACACTGGGGATGAAGCCCACAACTTGGGCATGTGCCCTGACTGGGAATCAAACTGTGATCTCCTGGTTCATAGGTCAAAGCTCAGCCACTGAGCCACACTGGTTGGGCTTCTTCTCCATTTTTAATGCCCACAATATTGTACCCCTTGACCATTCTTTCATAGTCACATCTTCCTCTCATTTAACTACAGAATGGAAAAAAATCTCTGCTTTTAAGGATTCCTGTAAATAGATTGGGTTCATCTGTATAATCCAGGATAATCTCCCCTGGTGGGTGGAAAAAGCCTGCTACTAGTCCATCTCCAGGGGAAATTTTAGTTTTAAATTAGAAGTCTGGAGACTCTAGTGTCTGAAGGCCAGTGTTGTCCATTACTGATGGAATTTCAGGTATAAATTTCACTCCATCTGTGTAAAACCATTCTAGCTGGAGATAAGGTCTCCACTCCCCTTCCAGCTTCCCTACTGGCAGGAAGAGTTTATAGTCTATTACTGTCAGAGAACAGAAGATACCCTGAGTGAAATTTTCCAAATACCAAGGAAGGGGATCCCAAACTGGGTAAGTGAAGCATCTTATTCCAGCCCGTCTCTCCTCTGAGTTAAAACTGGTATGGATCAGAAGGGGTCACTGTAACTCTGTCAGGTGACCATGTGGTTGAGCTGCCATATTCAAAATCAACCCAGGGTCTTTAGATCTTCAATCTAGAACCCTCTAGTTCTGAGCGTCCATGATTCCTGACTTTTACCTCCCTCTTTAGTCTCTAGAACCTACAGAAACCAAGTAATTATACCCAGTTAAGATTCAACAATATCAGTAGATTCCAAGAATGCTAAAACTTGGAGGGAATTCACAGATGGTGTAATTCAATCCTCTTTCCCCTGCCCCACTTTGCAGACCCAGAAGTTTTAAAGAGATCACTCTGTTGGTCACAGTGCCAGAGCTTGAACCCAAGAATGGGACCAGGGTTCTTTCTAAGGCATAATGCGTTTATCAGTCTGCTCTCCTAATCTTTTGGAGTTTATAATAAGGTCTTTGTCTTTATTTTAGTCTAAGCTCTTTTGGCTGCAAGAAACACAAATTGCTCAAAATGAGTCAAGTTAAAAGGAAGAGGGACTCTCACAGATCTGGGAGATAGCAGACATCTTGAGAATCTGGGAGTAAGAACCCAAAAAGCCCTCATGCCCCCTTGTGGGACAAATAGTCCCTCTCCTCTGATCTCCTCTAGAGCATTCATTCATCTGCTTCTTTCACTCACTCATACTCTAGTTAAGCACATAGTACAATAGGTCACCAGCTCCAGTGTTCCTCCTATAATCTCCATAACCCCAACTGCCTGCTTCCTTCTGTGTCCCCTATTTCTAAGTTTACAAAATGAAATCTGAGCAGATAAGATCAGCTATGTGTGGTCGCAGTTCTTTGCTCTAGAAACACACATGAGTCAGTTGTCCTCTTTTGGTTCAATCAGTGGCCACATCTGAATAAAATCTTTTCCTGCTTGGTGGGTGGTGGATTGAGCTCACTGGAAATATGGATATGACAAGGATATTGACTTATATGCCTGGAACTATCTTTCTTTGACACATTTTTCCCTTTTAGATATGGAGGCCAAATTTTCTTTAATAATTTAGGTTTTTTTAATTTGTCCACGTTCGCGTTGTATGCTGAAAGACTGAGTGTGCTTGATTCACTGTAGCCCCATAATATCAGCCCAGGTCAGAGACTAGGAACCAGAGAATTTTCTGACCCTCAAGGCCAGACAAAGACACAAGGGTTCCCTGAGAAGGCTAAACATTTAGCAGCCCTTCAAACCATGGATATATACAATCTCCTTGAACCTTTGTTTAATCAGATAAAAAGAATCAGATTTTTCTACTAATAAAAACTGTATGTTCTCTGCTCATATTCAAAATAAAGGATTTGTTATATGCATTCACTTCATGTACTTCTGAGCCAGTCAGTATCTTGGGAGGCATATGAAAGGGTTTCACTTTAGATAATAAAACAAGCCAATTACCTTGGGAAATACCCCAATATCATACATCATTTGGTTTCAGAATAGCTGCTAACTATGCCTGACAACTTGAGAAGAGGGAAACTCTTGTCACTTGGTGAAGTGGCTTGGAACCATTCCATTAAATTTGCACACGTTCTTAATAGAGACAGGCAGGCCCTGGTGGAAAGTGTTTGAATTTCTACTAAGGGCACTGTCTCTATCTGCTGGATCAAGACAACTATCATCAATTATGTAACTCACAGTGGAAACCTCAGTTAACTGATACCATATTTCTATTTATTTTAGTGACTTTGTTTAACACCTTTTAACCTGGATCTTGTTCAGATTGATGACTTGAGCCTATGAAGTCTGAGTTCTCTGACTATAATCAGACCCACATATTTCCTTACGTATTACTCAATAAAAAAAAATACAAACTTCATATATGCTTTTCATAAAGATCCTTGTCTATGAAAAAAAGGCTTGGTACTCCACTTCACTAATATTAATTTTAAGGAGATAAAGTAAATCCTCTCCCACAAGAAAGTGGAAACAAATGTTTGAGCTGGTTTTTGCCTCACACGAATCTATAAAGAATCCTTGTAGGACTCCAGACAATATTCTAACTTTAAGTTATCGATCTCATAGAACAACTATTCTAATTAAATACAGAAATTCCCTACCAACTTTAATCCTCAATTAAGACTTGTTTTAAAACACATTAAAATGAGTGGCATTAATAAAGATGCTGACAAACTCATGACCCTGGAGAGCAGAAAATGCGTTTTCAATGAGCATGTTGGTTACTGTTGCTATTACAATAAATAAGATCCTATAACAATGAAGGTCTGAGCACTTCCCTCATGCTATTTAAATTAATCTATAAAAGTTGTATGTGCAGTTTGTTCCACGCACACCCTAAAAAAAAAAAAGAATGAATGTAAAAGGCAATGAAAGTCCATTTGTCTACTGATTGTAAAGGATGCTCACTCAGAAATCCTTTGTAAAGGCTTGGATGTCCATGGTTTAGGTCAAGATTCATACACTGAGATGAAACATCATGGATACTGCTCTAGAAACCCGGGTGCTCAAAAATCTCTCCCCACCTTACAGCTGCAGGAAAAATAATAATAAAAGAACAAACCCATGTACAATAATGACCCTCACAAGAGACTTTTGTTTCCTGGTTGTAAGAACTGTCTCCTTTGAACCTCACGGTCACTCTTCCTTCCTAAAATCTGAAGAAATGAATGGGATCAGAAGTGTAAATGTTATATGGAGTAATTTATACCACTTGTGACTTTTAAATCCAAACTTCGGGAAAAATATCACTATATGTAGTTGCAGGAAAACTTCTTTGAACCCAAATATTAACTGGTTAATAAATAGAACATGCTGCTTTGTAATAAATGTACCAAAATATTATTTCAACCAGAAAAAAAAAACTTACTAAAGGGAACTAATGTAGAAGAAATTCATTCTTCTTCCGACAAATACACATCAAAAGTTGGCATTCTACAATCCTTAGGCAAAACTAGCATTCCATTAATAATCAGAGGTGCAACCATTTTTCCATATAAATGAATTCCATTTCTGGTCTATTACTTTGAAAAGTCTTACAACTTAGTTAAGTAGATGGCAGTGCAGATACACTGCATCTAACAATCTCCAAGCCACAACATCCTGGGGGAAATCATCGATCTTTGTTTCTAACATTTATAATTAACCAAAAAAAATTTTGTGAATTTTCCATATGCATTTCCAGGTCATAACAATATACATTTTAAAATAAGATCTGAATGTGTAACAGAGAGGAGGGCATACTATCTTCCTTTAATGGGAAGATTGACTACCATTAAAATGATCATTTTATCTCAAAATAAAATACAAATTTAAGAAAATTCCAGTTGGAATCCCAATGGGATTTTATGTAGAACTGATTAAAATAACTATATGTTTCATGTGGTTAAAATGTGTATAAGTGGAGAGAATCCAAGATGGCGGCATAGGTAAACACCTAAACTGCTGCCTCCCACAACAATTTAAACTGCAACTAAAAGACAAAACGTCTATCACCCAGAACCATGGGAAAGCTGGCTGAGTGTAAGTTCTACAACTAGAAGGAAAGAGAAAAAAGCATTGAGATGTGCACGAGCGCTGAAAAGCTGAGGTACAGAGGCGTGTGATCCAGGCTGGCTGCGGGCGACTGGGTGCGTTGCTTTTTTCAACCCGAACAGAGACAAGCCCCCGATTACTCTGAAATCCAGTCTCTGGAAAGACGCGGAGGACCCAAACTCCTACGGGGAGAAGCTGGACTGTCTGCCAGTGAGGGTGGCTTGCTTGCAGAGCTGCGCGAAGGAATAATTGTTTACTGCACTGGGGCACGGGACTCGCGGATGCCCTTGGGGACGCAGAGCCGGCTAACTAGCAGCCATTGTTGTTTGCCACACCCTAACCTAGTGACACCCTGAGGCCCCGCCCTGCACAACCTACAAACCCACCCAAGCTCCAAGCAGCGGAGTTAGCATAAGAAAGGCCTGCCCTATCGCAGCTTAACCTAGCAAACTTGCAGCCCGGGTCAGACAGCTCCAAAACCTCCAAACCCCAAGCAAAGAGGAGAAAACTGCAGCTCTCACTGTAGCTCCTGCTGAGTGGCCTCAGACAGTAGCTGACCTGCACCCCATTGGAGATCCAGAAGCCACTGTACCTAGTGGTCAGTGTGAGACACCAGATTTCAACTCCTCACATCCATAAGTGACACATTCAAGAGGCAGACTCAGTGAGCACCAAAGCCCCACTGAAACAAGTCCTGCCCCATAAGTGTGTCTTCAGCGCAGCAGTTCTTCCATTATAGACACAGCGAGTCCTCACAGGCAATTGGCCTGGAGGTCAATTCCTCCCAGTGTACCAACAGCAATTAAGGCTTACCTACACCAAGACTTTGCACTCAGCCCACAAAGGGGTGTACCAAGAGCGTCCACATCAGGTGATTGGGGAGGCTGAGCTACTGCCCCCTACCACACAAAGCCACTCCATCAACACAGGGAAGCAGCCAAAATGCAGAAACAAAGAAACATGTCACGAATGAAAGAAATGGAGGAAAGCAAACTACTGGATGACATAGAGTTCAGAACCACATGTATAAGGTTACTCAAGAATCTTCTTAAAACCACTGAGAAACTTGATGACACTTCTGAGGAGCTTAGTGAGACCTTCAAGGACCTTAATGAGAATGCCAAAAAAATGGAAAAGGACCAGTCAGAAATGAAGCATACACTGTCTAAAATAAAGAATATACAGAAACTCAATTGTAGATCAACGCCCCAAGAATCAAACCAAAGATCTGAAATATGTGGAAACAAAAAACATCCAACCAGAAAAACAAAAAGAAAAAAGAATCCAAAAAGTTGAAGATAGTGTAAGGAGCCTCTGGGACAACTTCAAGTGAACCAACATCCAAATTTTTGGGGTGCCAGAAGAAGGGAGAGAGCAAAATATTGAAAACCTATTAGAAGAAATAATGACAGAAAACTTTCCCCACCTGGTGAAAGAAATAGACTTACAAGTCCAGGAAGCGCACAGAACCCCATACAAGAGGAATTCAAAGAGGACCACACCAAGACACATCATAATTAAAATGCCAAGGGCAAAAGACAAAGAGAGAATATTAAAAGCAGGAAGAGAAAAACAGTTAATTACCTACAAGGGAGTACCCATACGACTGTCAGCTGATTTCTCAACAGAAACTATGCAGGCCAGAAGGGAGTGGCAAGAAATATTCAAAGTGATGAACAGCAAGAACCTACAACCAAGATTACTCTACCCAGCAAAGCTATCATTCAGAGTTGAAGGTCAGATAAAGAGCTTCACAGACAAAAAAAAGCTAAAGGAGTTCATCACCACCAAACCAGGATTACATGAAATGCTGAAGGGTATCCTTTAAGAAGAGGAAGAAGAAGAAAAAGGTAAAGATAAAAATTATGAACAACAAAATGACATCAAATACATACCTACCAACAAGTGAATCTAAAAATCAAGTGAATGAAAAATCTGAAGAACAGAATGGACTGGTGAATATAATAGAATCAGGGACATAGAAAGGGAGTGGACTGACGATTCTCAGGGGAAGCAGGTGTGAGGGGTGCGGGAAGAGATTCGACAAAAATCTTACTCCTATGGATGAAGACAGTGGCGGGGGGTAAGGGCATGGGGTGGGGTGGGGAATCAGGTGGAGGGGAGCTATGGGGAAAAATAAAAGAGGAACACCTGTAATAATCTGAACAATAAAGATTTATTTTTAAAAAATGTGTGTAAGTGAATAAATGAGTGAAAATTACCAAGAAGTGTTTAAAAGAAAAGAGGAGGGTTGAGGTGGAAGAGACAATTAGGGATGCTTGCCCTCCTGCATATTAAATATGACTATAATATTACTACACTCTAAACAATATTTTATTTACATGAAAATAGACAAATAAATAACTGGAATTAAGTAGAAAGCCCAAAGAAATCTTGCTATATGACAAAGGTGGCATTTTAGCTTTTAATGAATTGATTATTTAATGATATCAGCACAACTGCCATCTATCCAGAATATAAAATGTCATTAACATAAACAAATTTCAAATGGATTAAAGATCACATTGTGTATGGGAGTGTTTTAAGCTTTTTTAGATTTTATTTTGGTAAGAACACGTAGCATGAGATCGTAGATTTTTTAAGTGCTCAATATAGTATTGTTATCTGTAGGCACAGTGTTGGACCTCAGGTTTCTAGAACTTATTCACCTAGGACAGTGGTCGGCAAACTCATTAGTCAACAGAGCAGCAAATTGCGGCTCACAAGCCGCATGTGGCTCACAGCCGCAGTTTGCCAACCACTGACCTAGGATAACTGAAATTTTATACATGTTGACTATCAAGTCTCCATTAGCCCCCATCCCAGCCCCTGGCAACCACCATTACATTCTCTACTTCTATAAGTTCGACTATTTTAGATTTCTCATGTAAATGGAATCATGCCATAATTATCCTTCCATGCCTGGCTTATTTAATGTAGCATAATGCCCTCCAGGTTCATCCAAGCTATCACATATTGCACACGGAGGATATGTATAGACTTTCATCACAAAGAAGAACCCAGAATTCCCAAAAGAGAAGATTAGCAAATTTGACTTCATTAAAATGTAAAATATCTCCATGATAGAGATTGCACTTTCTCACTAGAAGAAAATATTTGCAACCCTTGTAACTAACCAGAGGTAAATATCTATTCAACAAAAAGCCCCTCAAATTGTCCATTAGCAAAATGAACAAAGAACATAGAAGAAAAAATTTGAACTGCTAATAAGCATATGAAAGTATTCAAATTCATTGGCAGTCTTTAAAATTGGGGGCACGGGGGGCGGGATGGGGGGAACCAACAACAGTGAGAGGCCATTGTTTACTCACCAGATGAATAAAAATTAGGACTCAATAATATCCAGTATTGGAAGGGGCTCTCATATACTGGTGGTGGGAATATGAGTTGATACATTTCTAGAAAGTGGTTTGACCTATCTATCAAAACTACAGGTGTGTGTAATCTTTGTTACACGAAGTCCATATCTAAACTGCTAACCACAGAAATAAGATGACCGAAAGCTTAAGGTGAACGTTCATTAGTGCTTCTGCAGCACTGTTTGTAGCAGTAAAAGCTGTTAACCTATATCTCCATCAGCAGAGGAAGAGCTGGAAAAACTATCGTAAAATCACACTAAGGAATATATGCAATATTTTATAGCTACTGAAAAGAATAGATTTAATTGCTATATAGTGACCTAGAAAGATATTCATTATATACTTGTCACATTAAAAAGTTACCAAATAATATGTATAGTATAATATTAAAAGTTTTAAAAACTTTGTGTCTGGGTCTATTTGTAGATAAACAGAAAAAAGCATGGAATGATATATACCAGGTGGTTAGCGTTGATTTCAAAGAGGACAGAGAACTAGAGATCAGAAAGAGAAAGGACAAGGCTAATATTTGATTTGCTACATTATTATTTTAGGAATTTAAGAATATAAATATATTTATAAAAGCAACATAGTACCATTGTTCACTGATACTTTTTTATTTAAAATTTCACCTGTTCCTTTGGCCTGCATTTGTCCTTACCTCTGTCTTCTGGCCTCTCAAACTTGGTCACTCAGGGATAAACTGATCAATCTAAGACTTAGTGTGAATCAAAGCATCTTACTTACTGAAACATTGCCCAAGTGTGAACTAATAGAGGCTCTCTAATAATTTGTAGTAAAAAGGAAATAACTCAGTTTTTCCTGTGAGTTTTTAACAAAGAGAAGAAAAAATATAATTCAGACCTCTGATATTCTTAGTCTCAGAAACTATGAAAAATGATCTGTAATCTGAGCTTTCTGTGGACATAGGAGGAAGATATCCCAAACCATTTCTGTTAGTTACCAGATTATTCTCTGAAAGTATGTTCATGGACACATGAGTATATTTATACACAAATATTAACATATTTTTACTTCCTAAAGAACAGGCAAAATTTCAAGCACTTTCTTATATTTAAAAAAATAACTAGCATTTTTTTTGAAGGCTTGCCTTGTGTCAGGAGCTCTGCTAAATGCTTCATATATATAATCACCATCACAACAATTCCATTTGGTGGTTGTTATCGTATGCTCCATTTTACAAAGAAGCTAAGGTTCAAGATTCTATGTAATTTGTACAAAGGTACACAGCCATGGATTGCCACTTTGCCCCCTACAGAGTAGCAGAGGTCCCAACTTGAACATGGGCTCCCTCAGAATGTCCCTAGTGCTGGTGAAACAGATTGGTCAAAGGTCCACTCATAGGCAGGACCACAAGTGTTCCAGAAGTTCCATTCATCCTTAGGGTGGACATGTTAGTTCAGGAAAGTGAGCCATATATCAGCCAACAAGTTTTTGCTTCCCTACCTAAATCCTATAGCAACAGGGCTGTGATAAATGAGCAGGTAAACATTATAAAAATACAAACAGTAATATTTCCATAGGACACTGAGAATAAGAGGAATCAATAGACCTCAGATCTGCATAGCATAGCCATGGACGCTTTGCTATTCATTCATTCCCCAGGACAAACCAGAAGCAGACGCATTTAGAAATGAGTCACAGTGGTAAGAGTTATTACCCCAAGCACCAGAGCAACAGGATCGGGAAAAACTGGTCAGCAAGCATGTGGCTCTGAGTAGGCCTACATGCAGTAAGCGTCTGAACTATGTAAAAGCTTCCATCAAATGAGTAACATGCAGAAAAATGTTTATAAACAAGCATCATCTTTGCTTAAGCTTTCCTAGATCTGACCTTGATTTTCCCACACAAAGTATTTTGGAGGAGTCTTCATCATCTTTCAGTTCTTTCAGGGAGACAGCATTTAAGAAGAGAAGTCCATTCAATTTAGATGTGAGACTCAAACATGGCATTAAGGTATATACAACCATAGATAAGAGAACTCCAAAAACTTACAGAACAGAATCTTGGGGCAACAAGTTTTAACCAGATTGTGTTCAATTAACTTTGTAAATACACAAAACTAAATGCCTACTGGAAATACAAGGTTGATTTTCCAGTTTTTTTATTGCCCATGGGAATTTTCTGATTAATTGATTTCCATTTATGGAAGCAAGTTAAGTATATGGCAAGGCATCAGAGAAGTTAAAAAAAAAAAAGATTGAAAAGAGATTTCTTAGAGTGATCCTTCTATATCAGTCTAGATACCAGCAGGAAACAGATAATATGTTCAAATAAAGAATATATGAGAATTTTAAGAAAGGACTATTTACAGAGATGTAGGCAGGGTATAGGGAAATCAAAGAGGCCTCAAGTAAGTTGTTCTAGTTACCATTCCCACCACCTAAAGAGGGAAGGGGAGACAGTGGATACCAAGAAAGAGCTGTATGGAGGAGACCATCTTATAGGAGCTGTAACCCTCAAATGAGGGACATAATCAGCCACTTGAGAAACCACAAGTAGGAGGGCCTCCCCAATGACCAAATTTAACTCATAACCATATAGCAAGAGACTACTGATGCAATGCCCAGAGGTCTGCCTGCTTTCCATAGACAAAGGGGAAGAAGGATGGAGAGTGAGTCTGGAGAGACAAAAGGCAGATGCTCAGTACAGCATGTATCTTACACCTTAGTGCCTGCAGCAGGCTAAGCTGATGATGGTTTAAAAACCAAGGAAGCACACAGTATCTTTTGGCATAATCCATAGAACAGGAACATTTCATTCAGATGGTAAACTGAACGGCACAAACATGCCTTTGGCAGTGAGGTTGGAGGACAGGGATTCATTCACTGCTAGGGAATGCACCCTTCCCAAGAACAAAAAGATCATTAATTTTAGACTTGGCATCTTCTAATCTGTTTGTAAAACCCAAATATACTAGAAGCATACATATCCGCAGGGTGAACATAAACCCATAACCCCATTTTCATAGCTTCTTTCTTTATGGCACCCGACCTAGAGAAAAAATTAACTAGGAAGAAACAGAAAGTAAGAACAATGAATGTTCTTCAGGTGATTACAGGCCACACACTCATATTTTAAGCATTACTGGTTTTCAACAGGTCAAACATTTATTTCTGGCTACATGTAGGTGAGGGTATTGTGATGGTTTCCACTTGGGCAATAATCATCCCATGTGTCAAGGAAGGTTCATTTTCCTGTGACAGCTATTGGCAAACTATCAGCATGTACACAGGGCCTGGACTTCCTTTCTTGTTGGACTATTGCAAGAGTAATCTCAACTGACATCCAGGATTTGTGACTGTGAGATGAGACGTCACTATGAGAGTACCATTTAACATATGGTAAGTTCAGATATTAACCAAAGAGTGACATATAAATTAATACCTCTATAATGAAAAGTATGCTAAAAATATATTTTATAGGTCTACTTGCTAGAGTTTAAAACATCTTTAAATAGTTTTTTCCTACTTCTCTATTTTTTTTAATTTAGAAAAATAAAACTTGGCTTATTTCTTATACTAAACTAGAGGCCCGGTGCACAAAATTCATGCACAAGTAGGGTCCCTAGGCCTGGCTGGCAATTAAGGCTGATCAGGTTCCCCGACTCCCCACCTCCTCCTTCCTTTGCTCCCTCAGGACCCCACACCGCTGCTGGTCGCCTACCATGCTCAACACCACCCCCTGGTGGTCAGCACACATCATAGCGAGCAATCAAACTCCCATTCTCTTGGTTGTACTCCCAAGGGGACACTTTGCATGTTAGCGCTTTTTATATATAGATAGATCAAACTTTCATCAGAGAAAAGTTCACACTATACCAAAAGAAAAAAATATATATCTCTTTCAATAGTCAGTTATTTGGTTAAAAATTTTTTTTTTGGTCAAAGAGGGATTCACAATGAAGGTCTCCATCAAGCATCCCTTCTGACCATAATGAAATGATCCCTGGCTCCAGAGCCCAGTCACTGAAGGAAGGCTGATGTAGAACCATCCAGGCTCAGATGGTTTCACCGGTGAATTCTACCAAACATTTGAGAAAGAAATAACACCAATTCTGCACAATCTCTTCTAAAAAAAATAAAAGAGGAAAGAATACTTCTTAACACATTTTCTGAAGCCAGCATTGCCCTGATACCAAAATACATTACAGAAAAACTATGGATCAAAACTACAGACCTAATGAACATAGACCAAGGGTCAGCAAAGTATAGTGTACGGGCCAATGGTCTGTGACTACATTTTATTGGAACACAACCGCATCCATTCATCTGCCATAGCAGAGTTGAACAGTTGCAGATGCAACAGAAAATATGTGGCCCACGAGTCAACAATATTTACTATATGGTTCTTTACAGAGTTTGCCAACTCCTGACATAAATGCAAAATTCCTCAACAAAATAGCCATAAAGTTGAGTGAAGCAATATATAAAGGTATAAAACACACAGTGACCAAGTCCACGCAGAGGGAAGGGAGGTGGGGTGCACATCAAGCTGAAGCAGGCTGAGGAGGGCAGGATGCATGGGGACAGGTGCAGCAGCCCAAGCAGACACAGAGAGTGTCTTTCCAGAGTGGGCAGGGACCCAAGTAAAATGAAAAGGATGTCACATTGTAGGTGACAATGGCAATAAGAGAAATAAGAGAATAGTAAGTCACACAGGGTATTGAGAGATAACATGTAAACATACAGAGAAAAATCTTCTAGCACCAGAAGGTAACTAAAATTCCTGAAATAAAGTCCCAAAAGAATTATGAGGATATGGCTAAAAGTAACAAATGGCCAGTTTCAAGGGCCTCCCGCTGGCCAAATTGTGGGCAATTTGAGCTTCAAAACAAATTATAATATTAATGGATTATAGTATACTGAATAAAAATGAGTATCAATGAGTCCATACTTATAAATAAATAAACAAACAAGCTGTTCTTTAGGGTTGTAAGTCCAAATAATAAGTGTCCAAGGAACTATTGAATTATAAATAATCTCCATTTGGTAGCCAAAATAATAATAATTAATTCAACCAAGAAACACCAATGGATATTCAAACTGGAGGCATTGGTGGGCTGGAGTCAATTGTTAACATCTTAGAGATTTGATTTTTTGTGATTCAGTTATTAAAATTATCAAAACTTAAATTCTATGAATGTGCAATTAAATAAATTATATTTAAACAAAGGTAACAAGTAATCAAACTTCACCACTTGGCTCAAACACCTCTCTCCAAGTCACTACAGTCCTGAGCACATATTTATTTGCTTTGGCCCTGACACCCTGTACCATATCACTGCTGCCCCTCTTCCCTGCATGGGTGTCTTCTTACCTTGCTCAGGTTCTAACACCCCATCTTCCCTCTCTTCCTCCTAGGTGAATGCCTATCTCATTTCCTTTAGTGGAGGTGAAATTGTCACCTGCAGCTCTAAACTTCTATTTTAAGAGATCAACATTGCCAGCGACAAAATCTTTCCTTCCCAATAGTTCTAGCAATGTTCCAGGGCTGACTCTGATTGGCTCAACTTAGGTCACACAACTATTCCTCAACCAATCACTGTAGTAGCGGAGGGCAGAGGACTGAGGAGGAATATGCTGACTGGAGAGCTGGGTTGGTCCTTCTGGCTACATGGGCTGAGAATGACATACAAATTGATTCTCTGAGGGAAAACCGAGGTGCTAGAACCAGAAGAAGGACGATTGGAAACAGGGCAGGAAAGAAAACCCTGCAGGTATCTGACAGAGTTAGGAAACAATGGGGAGTAGAACTATCAGACAAGAAGTTTGGCAGTAAAAGGAAGGAAAGAGATAAAGTGTGTAACGCCATGATTTTTTTAAAAGGATAAAGCCAAATATATTTACAGGCAGACAGGAAGCAACTCATAAATTGTGCCAATTTTGAGAACTCTGAAAATTTATTCAGATAAAAGGATTAGATAGTTAATTGTATATTATTAGAACTTATATATAAGAACTTGTAAAGGGCAGGAAGTACAAGTTCTTGTCTATAGCATAGGATACCCTCATAGGTTTACCAAGAGGCTCATGCAGTGCTTCCAAATAAATTAATAATAAGAAAAGAAACATATTTTAAGTGTGCTCTATTAAAATAGAAGGCTCAAAATTGACACATTGCACTTGGAAAGCCTCGGGTTTAAAATCTCCACTATCAAGCAAACAGAAGCAGGCGAAGTAAAACAAAACCAAGCCAAAGCTCTGAAAATCCCAGAGGATGTGTCTGAGTAGCTTAGTCTTGACCCTGGAGCATCATATGTCTATAAGGCAAGTCATTCAGTTCCCAGGAGGATTGTGCTCAATCGTTTATTCAAAAAGTATCTGAGTACCCGCTATGTGTTTTAATAATAACACATTTATAATGGGTATTACTGTAGATGGAGAAGCTCTTTTATTTTATTGTTTTTCAAAGCAATTTCTCTCATTTTTTAGTATAACCTAAAAATATCCATCACTGGGACAGTATTCCTGTTTGGAAATCTTGATGCACTCTCAAATGAGAACACACTGTGCCTCAGGCAGGAACGGAATCTCCTGTGTTCTCTTTTCTCTGTCCTCCTTCCTTGAGGGTAAGACTAGTTTACAAGAATGATTGTCCATTTGAATAGTGAGCATAGCTGCATGCTCAAGAGAGTCCTTCTAAGTCTCCCTCTGCATCACCCTAATGAAAAATGAGAATAAGGAAGATGTGAAGAAAAGTCCCTTAATAATAATGTAATTCCTCTCTCAAGATTTGTAGGATTTGAGTTTCCATTTAGTCAGAATTGGCTAGGAAATTCAAATATGTGTTAAATGCAGTAAAGGGCAAAAACAGATGCACCATGATGAAACGCTATTGCTCTTCTGGTCTACTGACTCTACAAACAAATAAATTGTCAGGTCACCTAATAGAGATTTTATAAGCAAGTTTAGCTGTCCCTTTGAACTCAGCAAAATAGTCATCATCCCCCAGGCAAGAAAGGAACTCTAAGTAACCCTCTGTCAGTCTCACTCTCTCCCCTCTGCCTCCTGGCTGCCTTTCTGTTTCCCAGCCAATGACTGGAGGAGAGAATTCCTGAGTGACTATGAGACCCATCTGTGCCAGGGAAAAGCCTGCATTAAATGAATGGCAACTTCTGATTATGTCACACTGGGAAGTAACTAGCTTCGTCTCCATTATCTCCATGCTCATCCTCAAAATAAATGCTGAGTTTCTCAGCTAGACCACAAGACCTTTGCTCCACCATCTGGCTCCTGTTTTCCTCTCCAAACCAAACTCTGTGCCTGCCCCAGTCTCCCATTCCTGCATCCCATGTTCCTTGACACTATTGCACAAATGGCTCCGTCAGCCAGCAATGCCTTTCCTCTGGGAAACTATAATTGCCTAGTTATGTTGCAATGTTCTTATCTGAAAAAAAGAGTAACATCTCAAATGCAGGTACCTCTTGCCACCTACAAAATAAGCCTAAGTTTCAGTCTCAAGTTTTATTTTTGGCCTTTTTTAGGGAAGCCTAAACTCTATCTTTGGTAATCTACTCTGAATTGATAGATCATTAGGATTCTAATGGAAACAAGAATCACACCAATGAAACATCAAAGGAAATACTTAAAATTATATATATGATAGGCACAATTTGACTTTCAGTTAACTATGTATCTATGTATATAAAAGCCTAAGCGACCGACTGACCAGAACAACCAGTCACTATGACACACACTGACTGCCAGGGGGCAGACACTCAATGCAGGAGCTGCCCCCTGGTGGTCAGTATGCCCCACAGCAGGAGCACCACTCAGCTGACCAGCCCATCCCAGCAGCCCGCCAGCCTGACAGCAGACACTCACTACCTCAGTAGTCCTGCAGGTCCAATCTCCGGAGAACAGGCCAGGCAATGATAGACCAGCACCACAGGCATGATCCTGACAGTGCTGCCGGCCTCCTGGAAGTTGGCCTCGGGCATCGCAGCCGCTTCCCCTCCTAGACACTCTGCAGGAACGAAACAATATAAAAGCGGCCGCCAGGTAGCTTCTGACAACCAGCGTGAAAATCAGCAGGACAAATCCAGATGCCAGGTCAGCAAGAGCAACCCACCACCCACCCAGAAGGCCTATTGCGTCCGGCCCTCCACCCCCTTGGGACCCCACCTGTGCACAAATTCATGCATTGGGCCTCTAGTTGTATTATATTATACACTATACTTGAAGCCACTATTGCTGACTACTTTTGCTCACTTATGGCTGAAATGCTGAAGGACTTATCAGTGGCAATAAGAGTCATCATTTTTAAGTAAAAAAGCCACTGAAAACCATAATTAAAGTTCATCATTTTAAAAGTCTTTGGAACCTATAATTTAAGCTTCTGGGGCACTTGTGTATTCAGAAGTTCATTTCAAATAAACTCTCATAACTATTACACATCATTTCTATAAAGCCAGCTATAGCACCAGAATAACCAGAAATTATTTATAGTTTTTAGTTTAGTAGAGCTATCTATTCTAGTGATTTATGAAGATAAAGAACCACTAGTTTGGCCTGCTCAATGGTTGAACTTTGACCTATGAACCAGGAGGTCACAGTTCGATCCCGGTCAGGACACAGGCCCAGGTTGTGGCTAGGTCCCCAGTGTGGGGTGTGCAGGAGGCTGTCGATCAATGATTCCCTCTCATCATTGATGTTTCTATCTCTCTCTCCCTCTCCCTTCCTCTCTGAAATAACAAAAATATATATATATTTTTTTAAAAAGAACCACTAGTTCTTTTTATGATAAATAATAAAAGAGAATAATATCTTAATAATATTCATTGGAATATAGAGAACTGCTCCACCAATATCTTCTTTTGTGTTCCTCCTATATACTTTTCTTTCTTACATCCCCAAATTTTCATGGCTTATACACTAAAACTTAGGCCTTCTATTGGTTTGCCCAAGATAATTTCTTGGTGTTTTGGAGAGAAGGAGCATGAGCTATGGATAAAGCAACAAAGAAAAAGAAGATGAACACAGACTTAAGTGTCATAAATAATGACCATATACATGCCAAAAGATGACATACTAATAGAATGAACCATGTAGGTCTTGATGTGCCAGAGCCGAATTGATTCAAGCTGCTCTTGAAATAAGGATTCCTTGGAACCTTGATGTGCAGATGATCCTGGCTGGTGGGAAAAACCCCAAATAAAATCAAACATAACTGATGAAAGCTGGAAGAACCTCAAAAAGAAATCCATATGGAATTGGAATAATAGAAAGTGTTCCTTATCTTTGAGAGTTAAAGAATTCTTACACCTAAAGAAGCTATTCCAATCACAGACATCAATTTAATGATTGTTCTCAACTTTTAATGAGAATGCCTATGCTCATCTCAGCTGACTTTCCTTTCTCATGCTGAATGGAAAACAGTGAACAAAATCAAGGGATTGGTGTTACTCCATTTTTTTATATTTTCAAAATTTACCAAGTGATATTAGACAACTGTCCTTGAGACTTCCCATAAATGCATCCATCCAATATTTATGTGAATATTTTATTTTGGTAAATCACCATCTTCAGTATTTCTTTAGGAGATTTTACTTCCAAATTAAATATTCCATAAAAAGCTCTAAAAATATCACTGAGATAGTTTTCCTTTCTTGTACATTTGGTCAATAAGCTAACATATTATAGCCATAATTCTTCTTCCCATTGTTGAGCAAAATTTAGCTCTTAGTTTCTCTGTTTCTTTCCAAATATATTTCTTCTCTTCACCAATTTCTTTATTAGTTTATTTTCTGCTTACTTTCTCTCCATACTCTCTAATTCATCCCCACATTGACGTTTTAGTAGCCAGCCTTCTAAAAAAGTCCTAAAAGCACATCAGAGCCCTCTAGGAACCCAGAACTCTGTAAGCCTAATGAATAAGTATGCTTTTATTGAAAATGTGCTTTTTAATAAAATAAAATAAAAGTAACAGTTTTTTTAACTATTCTTTCTTGTAGTTTCTGAAAGCTGGGAATGGAAAAGTAAGTTTTTTTAAAAAGTGTTCATTAGGAGTGGCAAAGTGGAGCCTGATCCGCCAGCTTCTATTATCTACAACTGTGGAGGTTTGTCATTCAGTCCAACCTGCCGCTTTCTCTTTCAGGTCTAAGAACTGAATGAAGACACTGGACTTAGAGATAAAGCTAGAGCATTCTAAATCTGAGTTCACAGGGACATGGAATCTTCAGGCTGCAACTCTCAATGTCTGTCATTCAGCACTGATGGTCACCCACTGGTGCTCTTCTGTGACATAATTCTCCTCCAGCATTTCAGAATCAAGGGAAAGGCTGCCTTCTTCCACATGCACTTGCAATTCCAGTGCTCCCCAACTTTTGTGCCATTGCATCCATTTTCCTTATCTAGAGGAAATTCAGCCTTAGATCATATGTGGCTTGAGACAATTTTCTCTTAGTGTTCCTCCCTTACAAAGATAAAATTTCCCCGCAGCGCCTGAGATGGCTTCCAATTCAGCCTGTTTGTACTTGTATCTGTTCCCACGATGAGACTTGTCATCTAATCCAACTCCCCACTTGCATTTTCAGCCTTTTGTGCCATCTTTGGTTTTGAGTCAGAGTATAATTTCCTGTCCTTATTACAGTAGGTGAATTAGAGGCTCGGAAAAGCTAAAGCACTTTCCCCAAAAATCAATGAATCACTTAGTGACCAATCCAGTTCTAAATCCAATCCAGCGTTCTTTTCTTAAGCGTTGTCCCCTGAGTTATCAGTCAGAGTCTCAGAAGAAAAGAAATTTCTACCAAAGGGCACAAATAATAAGGCTTTAATAAAGGGATAGTTTCTAAAGGTGTGAGCAAGTTAAGAAAATCAACTAAGAATGGTAAAGCAGCCAGAAACTAGCCATGGGAACTTGTTAATGGAAAGGCATTACCACCCTCAACATGGAGACTCAGAGAGCAAATGTCAGGGAGAAACATAGCTATTGTTATTGTTATTGTTATTGTTGTCGGAGTTCAGTGAGAGTTAAAGCTGAGGAGAGGAAGACACCCAGCAGGAGGCATAGTGTGGTAGGAAGTAGCTATTGCAGGAGGTGAGACTTCAAAGAGTTGTCTCCTCCTCCCTCGGGTCTCCTGCTGCTGTTTCTCATTGCCTGAACCCATTTGTGAACTAACAAATGTATATTTTAAAGTGCCATTCATACCACTAAAGATGTGAATTATTCCCATTTAAAAGAGTCAGGTTAATACTTGATTTGACCATCCAGATATCATTGCTGACACGTACACATAAGGAACTGTTTGACATTGAAACGGGGACTCAGAACTGTTGGACATTGAAATTGGGACTCAAACATTTTTTGTTATTATATGTTTATTCCTAGTCTGCAGAGGCAAGATTTTTTAAAGGAAAGAAATGGGGGGAAAAATAGATACAGAGGCAAAGAAGCATTGAACAGACTGTCAAACCACAACGGGAAGGCAGGGGAGTGTTTTTTGTTTTTTTTTTGGTGGGGGGGGCTGTAAAAGATCAACCAAAGGACTTGTACGCATGAATATAAACATAACCAATGGATACAAGACACTGGGGGGGGGGGG
Organism: Corynorhinus townsendii; assembly: GCA_026230045.1. Lineage (NCBI taxonomy): Eukaryota > Metazoa > Chordata > Mammalia > Chiroptera > Vespertilionidae > Corynorhinus > Corynorhinus townsendii. Next base: position 65,008,754 of record JAPDVU010000004.1, on the reverse strand, counting down.
GGGGAGGGGCGAGGAGGAGCAGGTGAAGTCATGTACTGAGGGGTAGAGGAGGCCAGGGGGAGGTCAATGGGAGAAGAAAAAAAAAGGAGACATATGTGCTACTATTTGTAATACTTCAAACAATAAAAAAAGAAATTTCATCCTTGTATAATCTTAATTATAAAAAGAACATATAACCTCAAATATTCCTAAAAACTAGAAGACTCTTATTTTCTGGCCAACCAATCATCCAGCATCAGGAAACTCATGTTACTAAGCCCTGTGCTTTCTGAAGTGCAGTGTGAGCCTTCCTAGGAGATTCTACATAGACCACATGAGAATGTTTAATTCCCTTTCTGATGGCAGGCTCTACTGAAAAAGCTGGAGAGAGGTCTGAACATGTGATCAATACAACATCCTAATTGGTGAGCTAACACTTTTTCTCAGCACTTACAGTCACTGATTCAAGTGCAACCCTCCTTCCACTGCTCCAAGGACCAAAGCACCCTGCATCTCGCCAAAAAAGAATTATCACTTGTTCCTGACTTCTATATCCTAATAGTCCACAGCATTCTTTATCAACACTTCCAATTCCATGTTTCTAGCAGTGCTTTGTCATTTGATCTGCATATTTGATCTTCACTGAGAGGACTATAGAGCTCTACTATCTGTAATTTGTGTTACTAACAGAATAAATATATTGAGTTTACATCTTCAAATATCCACCCATTCCCATCCTTCAAATTCTGACAGGATGCTCACCCATCCCCAGGGAAAATGCTCCCTCCAGTAATTGAAAATTACTAACCTAGAGTCCCTGGCCATGAAAGTAGATAGTGTTCAGGCTAAAGATACCTAGACTGTATTTTGCTACCCCAAATTTTCTCCTGCAAGTATTTCCAGCATTCCAGATAGGAGTTCCTCCAGCTTTCCATGATTTGGTCTAGACTGGGCCTGTCACACACATACATCTGATACAGCAATTGGCTCTAGAAGTCCTCATAAAAGTGGAACAAAGACTTTCTTGGCTAGTCAGACCCATTTAATGTGGAACATTTACCTGTGAAATTAATTCATGTCTACAAAAATGTGAGGTCTAGTTTGAGCTGTGGTTTTAATATCTCTTTTCTATTCTTCTTGTCATGGTATCTGGGACCTGCATGGGTTCTTGCCTAGTTCCCTAACCAAACCTTTATTCAAAATGCATTTGCTTTGAAGTATAATTCATTAATAAGAACTTAAATTGTTTTCCACTGTCCTCACACCCACACTCAAAATAGGACTTGACTATAAGCAATGATCAAAATCAGACATGCAAGGACCAAGCCAAGCACCTGTGGAAACTGAGGGTGATCTCCAAAAGAAAAAAGTCTCTGCATTAAGTCCCCTGAGTCTATGACCTCCACTCAGCTTGTCCCTACTTTTTCTTTCCCTTCCTAGAATTCTGGGATCCCACTACCCGGCCCAGATGCTGGCCTCCTTTTTTCTAATAGAATAGCTTTACTGAGACATACTTCACCCATTTAGTGTGCACAATTCAGTAGTTTTACTAGCTACCTAATAAAAGAGTAACATGCTAATTTACCATACCTTCGTGATGCCCACCAGCCAATCAGGAGTGAGTATGAAAATTAACCCAACAAAGGTGGAAGGTTAATTTGCATACGCAGGTGCCAAGTGGCCAGGGGCAGGATGGGATGCTTGCTTCATCGCCATGGTAACAATGCAGGCATTCTGCACCATCCCAGCCACTCCAGGCCTCTGGGTAGCGTGGGAAGGCAGAAAAGCAGCTCTGGGGCTGGAGCCGAAAGGCGGCTCCCACCACAGCAAAGGCAGTGCCAGCAACCAGGGAAAGGAAGGCCCATTCTTGTATGAATTTTCATGCATCAGGCTTCTAGTATTTAGTATATTTAGTAATATTAAGTTCATGTGTGGTGTGATATATTTTTTGGTATAGTTCCAAAGAAGTTGCATCATTTTGCATTATCATCATCCAATGTGTGATGGTCCCAATTTCTCCACATTCTTGCTAACACTTATCTCTTTTTTATTACAACCATCTTCATGGGTATGAAGTTGTATCCTACTGTGGTTTTGATTTTCATTTCCCTAGTGAATAATGATATTGAGCATTGTTTCATATGCTTATTGACCATTTTTATATCTTCTTTAGAGAAATGTCCATTGAGGTCCTATGCCCATTTTTAAATTGGGTTGTATGTCTTTTTATTACTGAGTTGCAAAAGTTCTTCACATACCCTTATCAGATATATGATTTGCAAATATTTTTCCTATATTGTTGGTTGTCTCTTTGCTTTCTTGATGGCATTTTTTAAAGCACAAAAGTGTTTAATTTTGATGAACACCAATATATCTTTTTTTTTAACTTGGTATTGTCTGGTTTTGGGATTTTGTTGTTGTTGTTGTTTGTTTGTTTGTTTGTTTGTTTATTTTAGAGAGAGAGGAAGGGAGATGGAGAGATAGAAACATGGATCAGCTGCCTCTTGCACAGCCCCAACTAGAGATTGAGCCTGCAACCCAGGCATGTGCCCTGACCAGGAATCAAACTGGTGACATCTTGGTGCATGGGACAGTGCTCAACCACTGAGCCACACTGACTAGGCATCCAATATATCTACTTTTTATTTTGTTGCTTGAACTCACATCTAACAAGGTTTTGCCTAAAGCAAGGCTACAGAGATTTACTCCTATTTTTACTTCTAAGGGGTTTATAATTTTACCTCTTAACATTTAGACTTGTGACCTATTTTAAGTTAATTTGTATCTTGTGTGAGGAAGGAGATTATTTCATTCTTTGCATGTGGATATCCAGGAGTCCCAGCTTGAAAAGACTATGGAAAAGATTATTCCTTGCCATTCAATTATCTTGTCAAAAATCAAATCAACATAAATGTAAGGGTTTATTTATGGACTTCGTATTTCATTCCATTGTTCTATGTGCCCATCCTTAAGCTTATACCACACTGTCTTAACTACTATAGCTTTGTAGGAAGTTCTGAAATTGGTAAGTTCAGGTATTCCAACTTTGTGATTCTTTTTCAAGATTGTTTTAGCTATTCTAATCTCCTTGAATTTCTATATTAATTTTTAGAAGCAGTTTGTCAATTTCTGCAAAGAAGCCAGCTGGGATTTCAATAGACTGTGTTTTATCTGTAGATCAATCTGAAGAATATTGTCATCTTCACAATATTATGTTTTCAAATCCATGAATTTGGAATATCTCTCTACTTAATTAGGACCTTTTTCATTTCCCTCAACATTTTGTTTTGTTTTGTTTTTCAGAGTATAAAACACTGAATTTACTTCTTTGGTTAAATTTATTCCTATTTGAGTATATTTTAATTTTTATTTAATTCATTTGGATGACATTGATTAATAAAATTATATAGGTTCCAAGTATACAGTTCTATGATACATCACCTGTATATTATATTGTGTGTTCACCACCCAAAGTCAATTCTCCTGCAATCTCCTATTTTATTCTTGTTGATGGCATTGTAAATGGAATTTTTCTCAATTTATTTATCACATTGTTCATCGCCTGTGGGGCAAAACTGTTGTATATTGATCCTGTATCTTGCAAACTTGTACATCTCATTTAGTTTTCATAGTTTTATATTGAGTTTCTCAGGATTTTCTATACATTATGTCATGTCATCTGCAAACATATAGTTTTATTTCTTCTTCTTCAAACCAACAGTCTTTTATTTCCTTTTTCTTGCTTATTTCCCGGTTAGAATCTCCAGAATAATGTGAATAGAAGTGGCAAGAGTGCTCATCTCATTTCCATGATCTTAGAGAAAAAACATTCAGTCTACCACCATTAAGTATGATTTTTGCTGTGAGGATTTTGTAGAACGCTCTATAAGGTTGAGGAAGTTCCCTTCTATTCCAAGTTTGCTGAATGTTTTTATCCTGAGGTAGGATTGGGTTTTGTCAAATGCTTTTAATGAGTATATGGAGGTGATTGTATGGTTTCTGGTTCTTTGTTCTATTGATATGGTGTATCACATTAATTGATTTTCAACTGTTAAGCTTCCCTGAATTCCTGGGACAAATTCCACCTTGGTTATAATGTATATAATTTTTTATCTGCTATTGAATTTGGTTTGCTAGTATTTTGTTTGAAATTTTGGCTTCTACATTCATAAAAGATATTGATCTATAGTGTTCTGTTTTTCTTTTGATGTATTTTAATCTAAAGTATGTCTCATGTAGATAGCATATAGTTGGATCTCATTTTTTTATCCAGTCTGACAATTTCTGAGTTGATTATATGTTTCTATTCATTCAAATTTAATGTTATTTTGATATCATTGGGTTTGTGTCTGCCATCTGCTTTCTCTTTTCTGTATGTCTCATGTCTTTTAGCTGATTTAAATCTCACTTAATTAATAAATTCTGTTCTTGAAAACATACAGCTTGTTATCATGGCTTTTTAAAACATGAAGAGCAATAGTCTAGGTTAAAGTAATGTGTATAACCTCATGTTTGCCTTACTATTACCTGATATGAATTTAACTTGTAGACTGTTAGTGATTAATTTTACTAAACTGGGAATAATATTATAATGATTTACAGTCTGGGTTCTCAGTTAGAAATTCCTGAATTCCAATCACAAATTTGTTATTATATAGCTCTGTTGTCTATAAGTAAATTATTCAATATCTTCAAACTTTTGTCCGCATGTTATTATATAACATATTGTATATAATTAGTATAATTTTAGCAATTATACTAATTGCTAAAAATGTTTTGAGCATTTACTATGTGCTGGGAACTGACCTAAGAGCTTTCCATGTATTAGCTCATTAATTACATATCACACATTTGGCACCATAGTGACACAAGATAAAGCACTTAGTAAATGTTTGCTATTATTAATAACTAGAGGCCTGGTGTGCGGATTCATGCACATTGAAAGAAAATTAATTAGAAGAAATATTTTAATATCGCTATTCACCCTTTTTCTATAATAGAAGTGTCAACCAAATTCACAATTGACAATGACAGATGGAAACACACACATGCGATTGGCACCAGCAAGAGCTTTATATGCATCATGCATGCATGAGTCGACTTAGCCTTTTATAGATATAGAATAAACTTGCTTAATTAGACCTGCTTTCTGGTTTAGCTAAACTTTTTCTAGCCCAGTGAAGCACGCCAACTTCTCTTTCAGGTAATTGTCAGCAATACAGCAGTAAATACCAACACGAAGCAGATTATTATTGTAGATCACACAGAGAGAACAAAGGGTAAAATATTTAACTGCAGCAGTGTTTGACTATATTCTGCATAGTGAGAAAACCTGAAGTCATTTTCAAGGTTCACCATTTCTTATTTCTTTTCAGTCAGGTCAAGTTTCTAAACTTCCTAAATCTCCATTTTCAGGCTAATGAAAAGAAAATAAGATTCTACTGAATCTCCTATCTACCTACTCCAGGACTTCTGTGAGGATCAAATGAGATGAGGCATGGGAAAACACTTCACAGAGACATTCGGTTAAAGTGTAAAATGTTTCCATCTGGCTATAAAGCAAGTCGTGTTCCTGGGCTGAAAAAACTCCAAGGAGGCTAGTTGCTAGGTAGAGGATGCCGGGTCTTGCTATGTGATGTCATTACCTGGAGCCCACAGCCATCATTTCTGGGCTGGGCTGGGCTGTGGGCAGCATTTTGCGCCGTAGGATCTCAGCAGGGTGATTTGGTGGGCTGTCACTCCAGGGTGGTGGCAGGCCCAGTGTTCCACTTGGAGGAAGCCAAATGTTGCTTTGTCAGCACCAGATCTGCAGTCCCTTTGTAAATGGCCAGTGCGTGTCACAGCAGCTCCTGCGTTGAGAGTCTGCCCCCTGGTGGTCAGTGCGCATCATAGCGACCAGTCAGATGGTCAGAGGGACATTTAGCATATTAGCCTTTTATATATATATAGATGTTAATGAATCATCTTAAATGTTAACTACCCTTTAAAAATCAGAAATAAAACAAGGAACCCTCACTTTCTATAATAATAAAGACTTCCCTAGCCTTTACAGAATATACTCATTCTATGTATTTTTTCCAAGTATGTTGTAGGAATAATGCCACATTTTACAAGAGATTCAAATTAGTACAATTCTTAATGGTGATAAAAGGGAAGGCTTTTTTCTGTTTTGTTTTGGTTCAGGCATAATCTTCTCTGAGAAGACTTCTTCCTACTAAATCCCCCACTGCCCCTCACCCATCCTGCCAACCTGGTCCTGTTCTTCCCATATCACCCATAACTCCTCTCATATTATCACACTCAATATTTTTAAATTTTATAAGAGCTTATTTAAGTCACACTGATATGCACTGGGGAGCAAGATCTCAAATGCTCCAGAGAATAACAGTTTTGTTGTTTATTTTATGCATTCAAAAATACATAGGAAATGTAAGGAAGATTACATGGAGGTGGAAGAAACAAGGCAGGGATTGGATTATAGGATAGTTAGGATTCTGTGCTCTCTTGAGGGTGGTTATTTCAAATATGGGTTAACCTAGATGAACAGAAACAATGGACAGGGTTTGCTTATGGCAAAACTAAACCTTTAACTAAAAAGTTATATGCATGTGGTGTGAATGCTGACCATGACTTGCCCAGTTAGGAATTTATAATCAGATCACACAGTGAGATTACTTTCCACAAAACCCCTTTTTTCATCCACAGTTTCCCCTTTTGGTCATAAATTGTACTGAAGGGTTGATGACCAACCTTTTGAGCAGACTGTGTATCACGCTCAATTTTAATAATCTCTTTAATAAGACTTCACTGAAAAGTTGGTATATGAGTCCCCAGTCATTTTAAGTGCACTAGTCACCAAAGCTTTAATGGGCCAGATTTTTAAGGAAGTTTCTCGCTATCCACAAGTCCAGGAACAGACTTTGGATTTCACATGGAAAGTACTCAATGGTTATGGCTGTTGGCCCACAAGAATCAAAATCCCAACCAATATCCATCTGAAATAAAGCTCCTGTGTCCCACCTGGCCACATGCCACAGTATATCAAAGAGTGTTTTGACTCCTGGTTGACATGTGTGATTATTTTTTATCCAATTCTAAAAGAGTGGAATGTTTTTGGTGGTTTAAAAATTAAATTTGGCCAAGAGGCATTAAATTTGTCCATAAAGAGATTATGAAGCTCTAAATTTGTTGAAGTGATTTTCTAGAAATGTATTTTATTCATCTGTAGATCAGAACATTTTCACATTAGATATGTTAGAAGTCCAAGGAATAATTCAGTCAACAATTCACTCAATGGTCAGCCCAATTTGAGGAAGCTCTCAAAATGCCCAAGATAAAGCCAGAAACCAGAATGCTGTAATGACCCAAATGACCAGTCACTATGATGTCCACTGTGGCCAGTGAACCAGCCCAATGGGGGTGGGGCCGGCCAGCCAACCTTCTGTAGCCCTTCCCTCCCCCCACTCCCAACTGGCTTCTCCCACCCGGCTTCTCCCACCCCAATCAAGGGCAGGGTGGCTGGCCAACCCTCCTGTGGCCACTCCCCCAAGCCAGCACCACCACTGATCACCCCCCTTACCCCAATAGGGGGTGGGGCTGGCTGGCCAATCACCTGTGGCCCCTCCCCCTGGCCAGCCCTGCCCCTGATCAGCCCCCCCACCCCATCAGCTCTCAGCCCCTCTGCCCAGCCAGCCCCACCCTGGTGTACCCCCACCACCCCGATGGGCCCATGGCCCCTCCCCCCAGCCAGCTCTGCCCCAGATTGCCCCCCCCCCCCCGACTTCAATCAGGGGCAGGGTTGGCAGGCCAACAGCCCACAGCCTCTCCCCCCAACTGGTCCCACCCCTGATCACCCCACACATACCAATTGGGGGTGGGGCCGGCCAGCCAACCACTCACAGCCATGGCCCCTCCCCCCAGCCACTGGCCCCTGATCAGCTCCCTGACCCCATTCAGGGGTGAGGCTGGCCAGCCCACTGCCCACAGCCCCTCCCCATGGCCAGCTCTGCCCTCAATCAGCCCCTCCACCCCAATTGGGGACAGGACCAACTGGCCCCTCCCCACTGGCCAGCCCAGCCCTGATTGGGCCCCAATCAGGGCAGGTGGCCAACCTCCCACCATCTCCTCCTCCCAACAGGCCTGGCCCCAATCCACCCCGATCAGGGCCGGGCCAGCCAGACCCCACCCATGCACAAATTCGTGCATTGGGCCTCTAGTAGTAAATAAGTGGACCATATCCAGCTCAGACAGTAAGTGTAATTAACACCTTGGTGCCATTATATGAATCAATAGGTCTTATAAACTATTTTCACTAGAACAATATCTATCGTTTATTTAACACATGCCTTTACTAACATGATGACATCTAATCTTTACATCAGTTCTAAAGATAGTTACTAGCTTCCCTGATACTCTTTAAGACTTGAGATATATCTGTGCTAAGAAATATGCCATGATAATAATTCTGCTAAACAACTGATTAATTTGAGGACTGTGAAGGAATTTCTAATCAGCCATAATTTAGACAGAGTATAAAGAATGTTTTTGAGGAAAACTATTTTTTTTCTGGTACATTCTCTCTAACAGCTCACTGGTATCATACTCATTATAATGAATGACAAAACATCCATATGGAAATAATTCCACCCATTTAGGAATTTCCTAAATTAATTACTATAGATCAAATGTTTATACAGGTATTATCTCTAATACAATATTGCAACAGAGGTAGTATACCCATTTGTAGAGTAGAAGAGTAAAGCTCAGAGAAGTTTTTACTTTTCCAAAGCAGCTAGTAAGTGGCAAAGCCAGACTCATGTCTAGGTCTTCCTGGCTCCAGAGCCTCTCTTTTTCCACTCTTGCACTGCCAGTCCCCAGGTGGGCTGCTTGCCCTTATTATTTTATCCTTAAAATGTAACCCTTGGCTCCACAACCTAAGAACACAATGTTAATTAAAAAAGACATAATTCCAATACCTTTAAACAGTATGGAAATACCCTCATTAACAAATTCTGATAGAGTTTTTTTTTTAAGTGTTCCCAGAATTTTCCTGTTCACACATCACTTTTATTTTCCTCCTCCACATTCTTCCATTTGGTTAAGTCAAAGCGAGGAATGTTCAATTCCTGTGGTGTAAGGTTCTTACTAAAACCTTGTGTATGAGTCTTTTCCATGATCTCCAAGAAGCATTGAGAAACCCAATCACTACATTAAGACCAATTTACTGGAGCTATTGGCTGGCAGGAGCAGGAGGAGAGGCAGCATTTATAGTTATCTTCCGTCACTCCATTGATAAGAATGAAAAGAAAAGGTCAAAGCTATTAATATGTGAAAGGAGAAACAGATGTTAGAATTTAAATTATGGCATGAAAGCAGAAGAGAAAGTAAGAAAGCTTCCACTGGGAAGTGAACTGGAACAACCCTTTTAGGAGCTGAAATGGCATCTGGGGAGTCTCTAATGCCTTCTCCCAGAATTGGTGTCTTGATTTTTTAATAAGGTAAAAAATATCACAAATATTGGCCTTGATCTTCCCACATCTCTAGAGGTAGGTATGAAGCCCAAGTTTTCAGAACTTTGGAATCAGAGAGGTTAAGAAACTTCTTAAAATTAAATTTGAAAGCACCTGTATTATGACTCAAACCTAGGTCTATGTGGAAGCAAGGTCTGCACTCTTAACCACATCATGATTTACAGACAGGATTATGCTTGCATGGACGCAGGTACACAGTATGGACAGCATCATGTAGGCGAAAGGCATGGATTGGAAACCTCTGCATGAACTTTGGTAATAGTTTAATATTTTGAAACTTCTTTTTCATCTATACAACACGGATAATAACACTGCAAAAATGCCTAGGTGGGATTCTTAACACCATGCCAGGCACAAAATAGCTAACATATCTGTTTTACTTCCTGTCTTTAAATACCCATGGAAAATATTTTATAACTTTATTAGAATTTTTCTTAATATCTAACTTAACATGTCTTTGCATCAATTACACAGCTGAGAAAAAACAAAATACATGTTTCCAAGAACATCTAAAGTTAAAAGGTATACATAGAAGAAAAAATGTGTAAGTTGTCTTTGTTAGTTGAGCTCCATTCTAACAAACTGAACTTAAACATCTTATTCCAGTGGCATTTGCTTTGAGAGATTTACACAGCAGAAATTTAAACTGATCAATATCTCACCTCTGCTTTGATTTGACAACCCTGTGAACTGTTCTAAGTTATTTCCCATTTGACATGCTTGGTTTATTTTATTTGTGGTAGCTTTAGCTATGTTCAAAAACGCCAGTGACTGACAACAATTCTCACCAATACCTCTCTCAAAAATTCATAACAAACTCAATTTTATAACAAACTCCATTGTCTAACTACCTGGTCGGGGGCTGACACTTGGAGAAGTGGCTTGGGCAAAAGAGAACATGCTTTCTTTGGCATTTCCTGAACACCCAAGGCTTTTTCCATTAAACTCAATGATACCTTGCAGCAAACTCTACCTCTTACTTTCCAGTTATGAACCTTAAAGAAGAGAACATGAAATGTTTTCGATAGTCTAGTCAATTATCTACTCTGTATTGCTCACATTGCCTTGAATTCATACATATAGATGCTGATTTGAAACCTCCAGAGTTCTCCTGGTGAAATTTGAAACAACCCCATATATGGAGGGCAGGGAGAGACCCAAGAAAGAGACAGACCACTCCAGATTGGTGGGTGGCAGCTTTAATAAGCAAGGGAACTTACTTACTAGGCTTGTCTTAGGTGCAGAAAGATGAGTAGTTGTCTGCACCTGCCCATCAGAATCTTAAAAGTTCATATAGAGGCCTTAATTGGAGTCTGTTATGTATTCAGCCAAAATGGTTTCAACAACCCCTTACTATCTCAAGGTAGTGTTCTTAAAACAGCTCCTAGTGGGAGAATGGGAGGCAGGAAGTATATTCCAAGGACAGGGGAGGGAGGGAGGGAAGAGTCTCTAATTGCCCAGGTCCAATTTGCAGGTCAAGGGATGGTCATATTTTCCTGATGACCTCCTCCAACATTCTATCCCTTGTGGCAAGCTTTTACAATCGTATATGACCCATTCTTCAGCAATGTGCCCTAAGAGGTCAGCAAGAGGTTTCACTAGCACACCGGTTGCTCATTAGGCAGCTGTCTGGCTGCACTGAGGGCAAATACCATAGCAATAATATAGGCACATGCAATAGAAAACACAGATTAAAAAATAATTCCAAAAATGAGTACCAATTGTTTTCCACCAAGAGCCACATGATCCAAACCATTTATTTAGTAAGTCTCCTAGGGTGTTCACTTGTGTTCTCATGTGATTTAATAAAGATGATACATTAGCTAACTCATCAGGTATGAATGTACAACATTCCGCTCAGATAATGGCACAGGTGCCTCCTTGCAAGGCAGTAATGTCCAAGGCCATCCTATCCTGGCAGACAGCTTTCCTCAGTAGATACATTTCAGAGTTCAGTAAAGACAGGCTATCACTTAAGGCTTGTTGGGTGAGTGTAGTAAGGGCTTCTATGTTTACTCTAACATCCTCCAGGTCAATGGAGGGGACAAAGACAGTGGCCAAAGGACTGTACCCATGGAAAACAGAACATGTCTATCCCATGACTGGACACCACAGGGGCAGCAGAAATCTAAGGTCAAAAAGACAGATATTTAGTAGGAACTTGAATGGGAAGGTGGACCTCTTCTATAAGAATCGCACTTGTGGCCTGATCCTCAGATGTTAATGTGGCTGTAACTTTAGGAATACAACCTGGTGGTGCATGCTGTACATGTTGGCCAGGGGAGGCAGCACTGTTAGGTGTGAGGAGATAGACTGGGAGCCAGATATGCCAGACCAGAATTCCCACCTTTTCCCCTTCTCAATGGAGATTGAGTGGTGCCCCCGCCACCAGGGGTGCAGAGCAAGTCATCCACCCCAGTGGGACAACCCATTGCAAATTCCAGTGGATAACATTGTTCCCAGGTGTGATAAGACTGAGTGTTCTCAGCAGCATAGCGCATTGAGCCACAGTGAGAGTGGAGGCAATGGCTTGTTTCCCGAGATGTCTGTACCTTTACAGTATTAGATCTCAGCAGGGGTACCCAGTCTGGAATGGGACAACAGTTCCTACAGGTTGATCATTCAAATGTACGAAAGCCTGGGATAGCACTTAAGTCTACCCAGCCAAGGTGTTTTTACCTGTTAGTAATTTAATCTGCTTCATTAATATCTCATTATTCCTTTCTGCCAACTCTACTACTTGTGGGTTGTAGAGGAGATGGAACCCCCCATTTAATGTCACGTTCTTTTGAACAGTTTTGCATATCATGACCTTTGAAATGTGACCACCCCCAATCAATAAGCATATCTATACATATACTTAGTTTCTCTAACCCCCTAATGGTGGCAGCCTGGTTTGGGTAGCCACAGGAAAAAGCTTGGGGTGGAACAGGTGTATTTGCAGTGTCCACACAAACCGAAGCATATTTAGAACCTCACTCAGAGGGAGGGGGCCAATTGCAATCCTTCCCTGGATGGGAACTTCAATTTATGGCCTCGAACTCCTTTGGTAGTTTGCCTTGGGCATGATTTAGAACACACAGGATATGCTGTTAACTGCAGTAATCAAATCACTGTATTTCAAGGGCAATCGGCATATCCGTGGTAATATGCTATCCTATTCACACACTATGGTGGCCATTCTTTCCATGCACCTGAGCTAGGGCATCAGCTTGCTGATTGCCAGGGGTCAGCACCTGGCAGCCTGCCAGCCGGGATGTGGAAGACAGTGAGGAGTGCCTCAGGCTCTTGCAGGCAGGTGAACCCAAATGTCTTTCCACATATCTTGACCGCACAAGGGCTTATTTTTATGATCATTTGTCCCTTGGTTTCTCATTGTCCAAGCCATAAGACTGATTCCTTCCAATAGCCCAACTGTCAGAGCAGAGTTAACAGCCAGGGCTCACTGGCCACTGCAGCTCATTCCTGTTTCCATCCAGATGGTGTCAGTGTTAGGATAAATAGCAACTCCAGTCTTTGTGGATGCATTGCTCTGACTAGACCCATCTGTATATCAGGCATCAGTAGGAATTTCTCACACGCCCTCTCCATAAACTGAAGGGGTGGCCACAGGAATAGGGGCAGGGGCATTTGGAGAATCTGCATACCAGTATCTACAGGGCCTAGGCGCACGCACATTTCTAGAGACAGGCAGGTGGAAAGGGTGCTTGTCTGCTGCAAATGGGCACATCACTTGGACGAAGTGGATTTTGGGCCTTTGTGGAGGTGAGTGGGTGGAATGTATTTTCAACCCACCCCTTGATAGGGAGGGAAATTCTAACTATGATATGCTGTCATTTGTGAGAGGCTCTACCTGGAGGAGTGTCGTGAGCACAACTAGGAGCTGTTGCTTTATGGGAGTGTATTGGAGTGTTGGCCCCCTTTTAGAGCTGAGACCAAAATCCTAGGGGTACTCTCTCTGCTGCAGTGCCTGACCCATACCTTCCAGAGTCAGAGAAACATGCAACTCAAATGGTAGCCCTACTTGGGAGATGCCCAGAGCTTTAATCTACTTCACTAGTATATTTGCCTTCACAAAGGTGGCTTTCTGATCAGCCCAACATCCTAAATTACGTGTCCCATAGCTGGGCTCAGCATGGTTATCAGAATCTCAAATCAGGTGTGGGAAGCGGACTGGAGTGTTTTGACTTTTATTTTGCAGTGAGTGTGGCCTGACCAGGACCTTCAAAGACAGGGGCATAGATAGCCCGTCTCATTCCCAACTCCCTAAGAATTTGTTGTGCCTCCTCTATAGATTCTCAGGGTCCCGTGTGACCAGGGAGATCTTTGTCATTGGGCCAGACCACCCAACAGGCTAGAATAATCTAATCTACAAGGTAGTGAGTGCCTTGAAACTAACCCTTCTCCCTCCCCCAGTGCCATGCAAATGCTGGTGAAGGGCAGGGTGTATGGTGATATTGCTCATTTTCTTTGCCTCCTGCTGATCAAAGAAATGTCGTACCCCACCTCCCCAACCCACCCCTGTATCCCATAGCTGCACCGACTATGCCTGGATATTTCCCCTGGCCTTATGCTGGAACTTGGCAGCTATATCAATAAGCTCAGTGGGAGTATATTCTCTCATCATGAACGCTTCTTGAACTGGGGGCTGCCCCACTGGCTGGACTTTTGCTTTCTTTTGTATTAGGGGTCAGACAGCTCAGGGAGTTTTGTCCATTTCACTGTCAATCACCGCATTCTGCTCCTGGTTCTCCTCACTTTCCCATGGATTCTACCTTTTAGCATCCCAATCAGGCTTTGTCACAAGGCTCGAACCTTCATTTGCACCCTCCTAGTTTTTCAAAAATGGCATGCTAAAGTCTCTAATTTATTATCCTCCTCTCCCACCTGTCTGCCAGCCTGAAGCAAGCAGAGTAGTTAACAACCACACATTCTTTTCTAGCCTGAGCTCTTCTTCCAACTTTCAAACTTGAGCTTCAGCCTCTAGTTGGGCATAGGTGGCCAGCTGAACTGCCCATGATAGAGACCAGCCCACAGAGGCAGGCATATCATGTCCCTTCTTGGCTGCAGTGTGCTAGGTGCAGTTCCTCAAACAAGCACATCAAACCAGCTGGTGTTTTCCAGGCATTCAGCACCCATGCAGCAGTCAGTCCATATGCATTTAGCACATGGGCCCCACCTCCCCACATAGATGCTGACAGCCAGTGCAGGATTTCCCTCATGGATGCCTCTTTCTCAAGACCCATTTTCCAACAACCCCTTATTCTCTCAAGACTGAGTCCTTGAAACAGCTCCTAATGTGGGAATGGTGGCTGGACCATAGATTCTAAGGACATGGGTGTGGGTAAGGAGCCTCCAGTTGACTAGTTTTAGCTTTCAGGTCAACCAGCAGTCACATCCTCTTGAAGACCTTCTCAACAATATGTTAATACCATGAAAAAAAGCACAACTCTATAACAGCCCAAAATAAGGAATAATCAAGCCTTCCTGTCATCAGTGGCTCCTACACAGGGTAAAAAATCCCAGCTGCATTTTCCCCTGTTCTACAACAAAGTGGACATGAAGAAGTTCAATTACATGTGAATTACCCATCTTCATACAATATTTTCGGTATTTCAAATAGAATCTGGTTTATCAAGGGAAATAGGGCTTTTTTTTTTTTTCTGTTTAAAACAGAAATTTATCCCCTCACAGTTCTGGAGGCTAGAAATCTAACATCAAGGTGTTGGTTCCTAATAGAGTCTCTGAGGGAGAATGCATTCCAGGCGGTAAGCCTTGGCACTTCTTGGCTGCAGATACATTACTTCATCATCACATCGCCTCTGCCTGAGTGTCTGGGCCTTCCTGTTCCTCTACTCTGGGATGCAGGTGCTGTGACCCCTCCTCTTAGGTCAGTACTTCTCTACCGGGCTACTATTCAGTTTTCTCTACTGAGGACTCAGTGATGACAACTCCACCAAAAGAACTCCTGTTCTGGATTGCGACCTGAAGACCATTCCTTGTTGCTGTAGCATTTTGGGTTAAGGCTTCTTGGAAAACAAGCTTGAGTTTTGCATGGACCTCCAAGAGTCTCCTCAGCAGGCCACTTGGCCAGTACACTTCTCTCCACAATCTCACAGATGTAACCTTTCTCTGTGCTCCTTTCATTCTCTAATCTCACCCTAAAGTACACACTTTGGCCCTTGATTATTATGTTGTTTTTTGCTCTGCTTCTTCCTTGAGGCAGGTGCTGTTTATGAGCGGTTCCCTAAGCTCTCAAGGAAAAGAGTTTGTTTCACCAGGAATTAGTTGTTCAACATATATTTATTGAGCCCCTCCTAAATATCAGCACTTTGCTTGCTGCTGGAAACACAGGAGTAAACAAAATAAATACGGTCCCTGCTCTTATAGAATCTTGTCATGCAGCAGGGAAAGCAAATATTGAACAGGAATTGCTGGTATGATAGGAGGTGTCAAAGGGAAAGTAAGGGGTATGAATGTACATTGCAGGGATCTTGAACTTTGAAAGTGACAGGACAGGTGTCCCAAAGGAAGTGATTATTTCAGCATTGAACAAAGGATGAATAGTATGTGACCAAGTGAAGACAGTGTATTCTAGATAAAGGAAATAGCACCCATGAAGCCTCAAGATTAAGAAGTGGTAAAGCAAGAAGTATAGTATAGTTTGGAGGTCAGGGGAGGATGAGATAAGTGAAATGTCTTGAGGTCAAAAAGTAGGAAGAAACCAAATCCTTGATGGCACAAGAGTCTTGATAAGGTTTCTGAACTTAACACCACCAAATTATTTTAATAAAGGCAGTGATATGACCAAATTTGCATTCTTAACAATCATTTTGTCTGCTAAGCTGTGAGAAAAATGAATGGGAGGGACGCAAGAGTGGCTGGAAAGAGATCAGATGGCAGACCTCTGAGAAATCCAGACAAGACAACAGGTTCTAGAGGAGGAGAATGGCAGTGGAGATACAGAGAGGTGAACAATTGAAAGATGCTTAGCAGATAGAATAAAAAAGATTTAGTGATTGATGGTTTATAGGTGATGAGGGAAACTCCAGGTTTCTGGCTTAAGCAATTGAGAAGGTGGTTGTACCACTCACAAAAACAAGAAATGTCTTGTAGTAAAAAGCTCCTATGGAAAGGAGGGTGAGGACTGTCATTTTGTTCACATTGAATCTGAAATGCCTGTAAAATGTCCAACTAGAGATGTACCAAGGCAGTTGAATGTACATGCCTAAGGTCGGAAGAATGGACTGGGCTAGAAATATCGTTTTGGCATGAAAATTGTACCCAAAGTCAGAGAGGTGTAACAGTTTCCCATCCTGGCTGATCATATGACTCACCTGAAGAATATATTTAAAATAGACAGATTCTTGGGCCTCCTTTTTAAACAAGCTGAATCTGAATCTCTAGATAGCAGTTTGGCTCCTTATCTGTACTTTATAATTACTGAGGGAGCTTTTACAAAGCCTTATCAGCAGATTTCACCCTAGTCCAATTACTCAGAATGTATAAGTGAAACTCAGGTTGGAGGATTTTTTTTTTTTTAAGGTGATTCCAAAGTGTATGAAAGTCAAGAACTACAGCTCTAGGGATACAGCTGGTCATCTACATAATTACAAAGCATCCGATTACACAATTATCAGCCAGATTTGAGCCTTGTGTTTGCAGCCACCGTCACTCGAGTCTCTGCCTAAATGAGCATTTCCTCACCACTACCTAAACTCATGCACACGCCACAGACACTCAGCTTTGTCTGTCCTTCAGCCCTGCTCTCTTTCCCTTCACAGCACTTATCACCCTCTGACTGCATATGCTTTGCCTGTTTATTTGTTGTCTGTTTATCACTCTGAAAATGTGAGCTCCATGAGTGAAGGGACTTTCCTGTCTTCACAAAGAACCCAGCACCATTTCTAACAGCACCTAATACTTATTAGGTATTTAATCCAGTATTTGTGGAAAAAATGGAAAGGGACTCAAAGTTCAAGGAGTAGTGTATGAATGTATATAAGCCTAACCAATGGACACAGACAGCAGGGGAGTGAGGGCATGAATGGGGGGGGGGGGGGAATGGGGATGCGGGTAATGGGGGAATAAGGATACATATGTAACACCTTAATCAATAAAGAAATTTTTTTTAAAAAAGTTCAAGGAGTAGAGAGGAAATAGGAAGAAAGGATGGGTCCAGATGCAGGCAGCTTTGTAGCCCTGGTTGTAGAGAAGTGAGGTTCCAGTTTGGCTTCTTATTCCTGTATGAAATAGCTGCTCTTATGAGAAGTAGCAGAAATCTCATTATCAGGATGAGGTATAGGGTTGAAGTTCGGGAATTTTGGAAAGAGTTGAAAATATAGCTGGTCAAATTACTGAGCAGTGCTGACAGGCAAGTTGAGGTTGGTCATATGGATTTATAAACATAACAACTCCCCTCCTCCCTCCATGGGGGATTTTCTCCAACTGTGCTTAGAATCCTGGGTACAGTCATGGAGATAACAAGCAGTTGGGATAATCTGGAGGTGGGATTTTACTACGTGAGTGTGACTAAAGGATGTGGGAGCAAGGAAGTTTGGCTCTTTTGGTTAATGGGATATTAAATAGGATTTTGCCTTTGACTCAGAAGTGAACAAATGGCCATAAAGAAAATAAAATTATGAAGCATCACCCTCATTTAAAGAGAATCATAAAGCACATTCCCTCAGTACTTCTAAGAATTGGAAGAACTGGCTCATCCAAACTATCTCCCCATCACCCCCAAGCAGTTTACATTTGCAAAATAAAGAATCAAGAAGCATCCACTCAAGCAAATTATCATTGATATAAAGCAGAATGTTTTAGCTTCTATTTTATTTATAAAAAAAGACTGCTTCAAACCTTCACCCAGTGAGACACATGGGAGAATTAAAAAAAAAAAAACCGCACATAGAAATTGAGGGGTATCTTCAAGAAAAGCATGTTATTCCATGGATGAACATTTACTACGCAGTAGACTTGCTGACCTAACTTGCAGGCCTATGTGCCTAAATGGGGAAAAATGAATGGGAGGCAGCTAGAAAGGGGGCATTTGTGGAGGCAGACTTTCTTCTTTCATTTGTCATGACAAGGATGCTTGTGTCTCCTGTGGTCAAATGAGCACTTAGAAAGTAGGCAAACTTGAGCCAGCTTACTGGAATCCCTCCTAAGAGGGCTTCAGATGAGGAGAGAAGACCTGAGTAGCAAATAACTGTGAAGTAGTCCATGGGGACAAAAGCTCAGCGGAAGTTTGAAGAGGTCATTTTGGAGATAACTGGGCAGTAGACAGAGCCCCTGCATGACCTTCTGAAAAACAGACACAGACACTCAACAAGAGGAGCAGCATTTGGGCACCTGGCACACAGTGAGCATCGACATTCAAGAGAGAATTCTAATAGCACATGTAAATGGAAAAAGCCTTTACCTCCTTTTCCCCTAGTCTTCTTCTCCCACCTGAATTCTTAAGAAGCTGGGGTGAAAGAGCTGGCCTAGCATCTCTACAGTCCAGGTCCATAAGTCTAAGTTCTGACTTCAAGGTAGAAAGAAAAATGAGTACAGAAGTGAATTTGAGATTACATTTTTCAAGTGGATTGAATTGCACTGGAATGGACTAGAGTATTCAAGCTCAAAATGATCTAATAGCAATGGGGCCAGCTAGCGTGGCTCAGTAGTTGAGCATCGACCTATGAATCAGGAGGTTGAGCTTAGATTCCCTGTCAGAGTACATGTCCAGGTTGTGGGCTCAATCCCTAGTAGGGAGTATGCAGGGGGCTGCCGATCAATGATTCTCTTTTATCATTGATGTTTCTATCTCTTTCTCCCTCTCCCTTTCTCTCTGAAATCAATAAAAATACATTAAAAGCAATGGGATCTATCTGAGGTATGCTAAGGGATAAAAAAAGAATATATAATAGAACATAACTGAAGGAAATGACTAAAGAAAAAGAAACCATTTTGTACTTCTTGGAGTTCAGTATTCAGTAAACTGGGTATGTTAACCAAGACATGGAATCCAAGTTGGATAAGGAAGGAAGTGAAGACAAGGAGGAACTGATGAGTGGTAAGAACATGGAAGGCTCACTGTATTGAGTGTCATAATGAAACTGAAAACAGTTTCAGTGGAGGTACTTGAGCAGGTAAGCTGGAAACCCAAGGAGAGTGGAGCGTCTAAGTTAGTGATTTTAAAGCAGTGACAGTTGGACACAAGTCCAAGGTAAGTCCTTGGAGATACTGAGTAGCTAAGGCCAAGTAAAAGAAAATGCCTTTGACAATAAGTTCAAATATCTGAGATAATGTTAGATTTGTTAGCCAATGGATATAATACCTAAAAGATGGCAGATACTGGGGTGAATAAAAGCATTAAAGTCTCTTCTGAATGAGGTGGAATGACCATGAGGGGAATAGATGATAGTGATGGGAGTCAGATATAAGCCTCAAACAATAAAAGCTTTTTATAGAAGGAAGGATTGTTGGTCTGGAACAGTGCTAAGGAATGAGGGGGACATGTCTCCATTCACCAACTCTGGGCGGCATAAACCGTCTCTACAGTATCTTCAGGGTCATGCCAAGAGGTGCGGGGATTGTTCACTGAAGAGGCTAAGGATTTGGAGAAGTTTGTCAAAAATGGAATAGGAATTCCAGATGGTCCAATGGAAGTGTTGGTGATAAAGGAGGAATAGGGAATTGACAGATGGAATCAAGACTTGCAGAAAAACCCATATACCATTTGAAGAATGTTAAGCAGGGGACATGTCATGTTCAGGCTTGCATTTTAGATAAATCATTCTGCTTTGTATGGAAGATTTATTTGAGTGGAGCCAAGTTTACAAGAAAGGAGACCATTTAAGAGAATGTTATGATAGTCACGACAAGAATCTCAAAAGTCTGAAATTGAGTAGTAACAACAGGGTGATTATGATATATGTAGAAGCTCAATCAGCTAGACTTGATTGATTGGATATAAAAAGTGAAAGAATGAAAATTTTACAAAGACTCTCAAATTTCAGGCCTGGGGAACTTGGTGGTTGGTGGGTTCAATGAAGGAAAATCAAATTTATGGGGAAATATATTTAGATTTGAACATTGTGTCAAAGACTGAAGACTTGAGTTGACTCCCAGTATTCATTTCCCCTCTTACATTATAACAGAATGGCTGATTTTAATTTGGCACATGGTCACCCAAAATAAAGATAACATTCCACACTTACAGCTAGATGTAGCTAAATGACTAAATTCTGGCTAATGTTTTGTAATATAGATTTGTTGTTTCAAATTGTGTAAGGAGTCTCTTTAAAAGAAGGGGTGGTGTTTTCTTCACTTTTTCTTCCTTCCTGCAGGGGGAATATGGACATAATAGATAAAGATCTACTAACCATCTTGGACCATAAGTTTAACTTGACCCAAGAAACTGCAAAAAGCACAGCAGCAAAATAGAAAAAGCCTGTGTCTTTGACATCTTAAACATGAGAAGCAAAGAAATTTCTATTTGTTTAAGTCACTGTTATTTTGTGACTTTCTGTCAGTCACAGCTGAATCTAATCCTAATAAATACCAGATGGGTACATTTTGAAGTGTTTGTGGAACTTCAAGGGGGTAGACACAGTTGGATATACTGATAGGACTGGCCCTAGCCAGTTTGGCTCAGTGGATAGAGTGTCCGTGTGCAGACCCAAGGGTCCCGAGTTCGATTCCAGTCAAAGTCTTGTACCAAGGTTGCAGGCTCCTCCCCAGCCAGGGCTCTGGTCAGGGTGCATGCAGGAGGCAACCAATTGATGTGTTTCTCTCAGATTGATATTTCTCTCTGTCTTTCACTCTCTCTAAAAATCAATGGAAAAATATCCTTGGGTGAGGATTAAAAAAAGAGAGCGATCAGTGTTGGAGACAGGTCTGTAAGTGATCAGCATAAGGGTCATTCCCTGAAAGCAAGTCCATGTGATTTTTTTCCAATAGCCTTTAGCAGCCTGGATCTAAGAGTGAAAACGTTAATAATGTTCTTTTAGAGCAATGATTCTCAACCTTTCTAATGCCACGACACTCTAATACAGTTCCTCATGTTGTGGTGACCCCAACCATAAAATTATTTTCGTTGCTACTTCATAACTGTAATTTTGCTACTGTTATGAATCGTAATGTAAAGATCTGTGTTTTCCAATGGTCTTAGGTGACCCTGCTAGCGGTTCTCAACCTGTGGGTAGGCTGCTGTAGGGCCTAAGACCATCAGAAAACACAGATATTTACATTACAATTCATAACAGTAGCAAAATTACAGTTATGAAGTAGCAACGAAAATAATTTTATGGTTGGGGGTCACCACAACATGAGGAACTGTATTAAAGGGTTACAGCATTAAAAAGGTTGAGAACCACTGCTTTAGAGACATTCACATCGAAATCCATTTTCTAAACACAAGTAAAAGGAGTCTAAGAAATCAATATAATTTGTATTTAAAAGATTGCCTTTGAAAATAAAAGATTTATCACAGCTATTCTTTGTATAATTGGTAACTCTTTATAAGGCACTCAGACCACATGAGGGTATAGCAAAACCCCTTTTGTTATGAAGAAATTAGAACTAAAACCAAATGAAGAATAATTTTATGTGCCAAATACGGGGCCATGGACATAATAAATAATAAATACTCAGGGGTAACTACACTGACCTTATTTGTAATGTAATTTTGAGGAACTGCATAGACAGCATAATTCTTTACAGACTCAAAAATAGACACCTACAAACCTGAGAAAATATATGTGTTAAATTTGCTAAATGATTAATCCCATTATACAAAAATATCCTATAAAAAATATTCAGGATCTATTTGTTTTGAAATTTTGAAACCTTACTATAGCCCCCTTTAGAAGTTGTCACTTCTTCCCACAGTTATTTCAAGCTAGTCTCTTAAAAATCAGAACCCTAGTTTCAAATATAAATTATAAATAATTTTCTTATAATGCTTTTAAATTTAAAGAGCTAGAAGTTGTTCTGTAGTCCTTCAAAGGAAGTTTGACTAAATAAACCAGCACCTACAGGTTTCATTTTGTGGGGTATTAACATTAGTTCTTAAACCCAGACCATCTGGCCTTTTCTCTCTACACTTTCAGTATGCACTCACACAGAAAAAACAAAAATTATTTTCACATAGATTCAGCAAACTTAATTACGGAGGAAATAGGCTATGAAAATAAAAATTACATATATCTTAGCTGGTTAGTATTTTGTGCTCATCCCTGGTTAGAACTGGCTTGGCCCCTCATCCCCTCTCTGAGAGCACAGATTAGAAGATAGAAAATGGGTGACCACCAACATCAGGAATCAAACCCACATCTGCTATTGAAAGAAGATGGAATTCCTTTGTGCCTCAAGTCCCTGTGGCCTTAGAAACCAACTGAGTCAGTGACCAGGAACTGAACCCATCTTCACACTCCTGATACAGAGGCTCTTCATCAAGGAGCATCAGAAGCCCAGATGAGTCAGAAACTAATGAAAATAAATTCGTAGAATTTTGAAGTTTGAAAACTCCTACCGAAGGAGTAAGTGTTCCCAGGAAGAGAGATAAGAGGGGGTGGAGGAGAGTATCTGATGATAAAACAGGGTTAAGAACCACAAGACCTAGAAGTTTAGTCTTGTTCTGATACTGCTTAGCTGAGTCTGCTTCTTCCTACAAAAAGCAAAGAATGATCTCAATGGTCTCTTCTAATCTTAAAAATAAAGGTATTGGGGATTACAGATGAATACTATGAATTTAGCGATCTGCTGGATACCTGGTGAACACAGTACATTCATTTATTGTCTATTCCTTTTGATCTTGGTTGCCGGAAAGTATTTAACTCAGATGTTTCCCTCTGTGGAAAATTTTCTATCACTACCTCTCTCCATTTGGTGTTGGTTCTTACATTATTTTCTTTGATATTTAGAAGGATGTTATTTGCATTTGTAAAAGTGTAAAAGGAAGGCATTAAATGTAAAAAGTTCCATTAAGGAATTTTCCATTTTGCAATTAAACATGCTACTGGGTAAAAGCATGGTATAGGAAAGTGATTAAATGCATACTAAATCATGTGGCTTGTTAAAAGTTATTTGGTTGTTTGGGGTCTCCTAGGATACCTAGTTGTTTTTCCACCAACCCACACATCCTCTACATTCCTAATAAAGCCTTTGGAATCAGCTTGGCTTTTTAAGGTTCTCACCACTCTCTTTCTATGACTTCACCATATCATTAAAAATCTGAAGTTATTTAGCATAATTTAATATATTAGCAAGATCTGTAACTGTATCCAAGGATATAAACTTGTTTGTTGTAACAACCGCCTGAACAGTCCAAAAGGCCATTCAAAGAAAAACAGACCATGTCAAATTTTCAGTAGTTTTATTGAAAAATGCCTCTTTTGTTTCAGAAATAAATAATATAAGGCAGTGAAATTCACAATCTGCAGTTAAAATATAAAAGCAGCAATTCTATGTTCATAGTCTTGCAAACATTTCCAACTGCTTTTGATAACTAAGAAACATGTTCTGGAAAAAAAAAAGTTCGTACTAAATATACAACACAAACATGCAATTCCATCTCTGCAGAATAATCTGCAATTTGGCATAAATGTTAGTGTGTCTAAAACAAGGAGGTTTGGGGCAATATGAAATTGTATCCAGTGATACAATAATTTCAGCTACATGGCTTAAGGTTTGTGGTTGTTAAAGGAGCTGTATAAGAGCATTCTATGCCATAATGTGTAACAGAAGCTAGAAGAGGAAGATAAATAATTGCAATGCAGTTGACCTTTCCCTCCTTTTTAGTTTAGGAGGGGCATTCCTTGAATGGTGTAATTGAATTGCAAATAAGTATTGGAAGATAATCTGCCCTCTCGAAATATACAGTAGTTCTGGGTTCCAGGACTTACTGCTTAACCTAAGAGTTCCACTGAGGCTGCCGGCTGTGCTGACGAAAGGCACAAGGCACGTTCTCTCCCTGCAGCTTTTGTGAACAAAGGATTTTGCAAGCATTTCAAGGGCGAAAGCAAAGACGTCTACAGACTGCGTGCGGCTGGCTAGGCTTCCTGCAGAAACAAGGTTCTCTACAGTAAAAAGGGGGACTCTTGGATGAAGCATCGCCGGAAGAAACATCACAGATACGGTGTACACTGCTCTATTTGACCTGTAAATGATAATCTCAACACCTCCCCCAGCCTGGCCTCCCTGGGCGCAGTCTCAGGTTCACTGGCCCAGGCCGCGGGGCAGGGCGCGCCGCCAGCGCGCGTGGGGAGGATGCTCATGGCCGGCCTCGTCGGCGCCGTAGTCCTCGTACTCCTCAGTCCGCTCCGGCTCCACCGGCACGATGAAGGGCTCGCGCTCAGGCAGGTAGGCCCCGCCCTCGGGCACGTATGGCTCTGTCCGATTCAACATTACAGTTATGATTTGGGAGGTACAGACACAGCAAAAGCTAAACCATCACCGGAGGCGATGGCACTCCAGTCTTAATCTCCTAACTATAAATATATAAATTACAATGTTCTGATTACTAACATTTGCATAGAGAATTTGGTGATGCTCAAATAAAGTGACGGACTTTAAAAAAAACAAAAACCTTCAAAGATCCAGCAGTAAATACAATCATTGCACAAATACCTGGGAAGGGTCAGACTGGGCCAAAGAACTGTAAACACAGAACCTGGGTAGGATTTTCACAAATCCCCAAGTACCTGTTCATGACTTCAACTCCTCAATTCAGAGAACAGTTTGGAAAGGTGAGGAGGTGAGGGGACGTATTGATGGCTCCTAGAAACTGAACTCTGGAGGTGAAAATCAGCTATCACCAGGTAATATACAGTACATGACAATTTCTGTGGCTGTCTCCCCCACAGACTGAGTTACAGCTGGTGGGTGAGGAACACCAGTGGCTACAGCGAACAGGAAGAAAAGAAGTGACTATAGAACTTTGGTTTGAAAATGGCAATGACAAAACCCAAATGAAAGTACATGTACAAAGAACAGTACTAATGAGACGCATGCCCTGAATCAGACACATCGCTAACAAGCAAGAGAGATGAGGAGATTCCATTCGGTGTTATTCCGGCACAGAGCAAGCAGCAGGCTTGGATGCAGAAGCTTACTGTAGAATTGTTAAGTGATTTTAGTGGACAGGATCACATACACATCATTTACAAGCCACAATTAGTTTATTATTTACATAAGACATTTCTCTTTAACCAGGTTAATTGTTTTTCTCGAAATGGCACGATCTCCGCTGGTTAGTAGTTTTATTATGTGCCTCTTTCACAGTCGAGGCTCCTCATGGCTGTATGTTTCAATTTTTTTAAATAATATTTCTCTACATTATTACTGAAATGCATCAGGCGTATAGACTAACACCACTGCTTTTGTTTCATTCAAGTTAGTATAGAGTCTCCACCCTCCTTTATGATGTTGACCCAGTTCGTTAACCATATCTGTGGTGAGATTTCCATACAGACTCATTTCCTAATAAGCATGTGCGCAAACATCTCAGAAACAGGATTTTCATGTATTCAAACTGTAAGCAGCACTGGCGACTTAGAAAATGTTAGCCGGAACCTGAAACAGGTCAAAGATGATAGTTTTAAAAGTTGAATTACTATGCAAAAAACATATATACACATCCATCTAAGTATGTAATGGTTAAAGTATATATACATATATATCCATATATTTGCAGTTATTTGTACATACCATAAGGCAGAGGTAATTTAAATGTATTTTATAACACATTGCATTATAATTTTGTGAATGGGTTGTATGAGAAATGTACATTAAGATTAATTATAACTTTGGCCAGATGTAAGTATTCACATAAATATATAGATATATAGATATTTAGATATTCAACTACTCATGCACTATTTGCTAGTAGCCAACCATATCAAACAGCAGTATCATTTTTTAAACTTGCAAGATGCTTGAGGGTGCGCTGATGAAAAGGTCACCACTGACCACAGCATGACTTTCTTACTTCCAGATCAGCATATGTCCCCTGTCCCCACGGTCCCAAAATCAGACATAAGAGGACTGAAACACTAAAATTTCATTACTAACTTTTAAAAATTACATTCCAGAGCTTATAAATATTAATTCTACAATGTGAGTGAATTATTGTCAGTTGTCTGCATCATGTTATCAAATACTAGTTTGCCTACACGTTGGATTCCCAAAACAAATGTGTGTGTGTGTGTGTGTGTGTGTGTGTGTGTGTGTGTTCTTAGCATTCTACGATTTTATTCAACAAATCACTGTTCCCAACTGTTAGGTTAGGAAGAAAAAAAGTCAATTGGTAGCATTCTTTGAACTTCCAGGGGAAATATGGAGAGTTTTATTATGTGACTTGGTGATTGCAGAAATATTGGAAAGGAGAGAAAATAATTATTTAACTCCTAACAGTGAAGTAATGGTTTATGCTTTGAGAGAGAACAATATTACTACATAATCAAAACACACAACTGGAAGAGTTGTTATCTTCAAGAAATACTCAAATCAATCTTCCTTCAATCCTACTGCACTTCATTTCCATAAAGGTTCTTTGTTCAGGTGAATTTGGGTTCCTACAATGACAACCACATACCTGGATAGCCTTGCCCATTGTATGGGATGCTGGCACACTGGGATGAGTCACAGTATCCAGGAGGACCTGAGGGTCCTCGGATACCTGCATTTCCAGGACGACCGGGGGGACCAGGAGGACCTCTGGAACCTGTGGACCCTGGGGGGCCCGTTCTGGATTCTCCTTGTGGACCTAGTGTGGGTTAAAACAAATATTTCTCCTCTTGTTAAATACATCTCCTGAGGCAGTCAACAATACTTTGGTCCCTCCACTGCCTCAAGACTAGGCAGCTCCCTACTGTATGGTAAAAAAATATTTTTTTATTTCCAACCTTAAACCAATTGAACCGAAGTGTGGAAATTTCTTACCAGTGATTCATAAGAGTTAAAGACAGAAATCTAACTACTTTAATGATTTCATTCCAAGAAAACAGACTTAGAAAGAATGAAGCCAAACTAAAGACATCAATTAGTTCTCTGGCTTGCTCCTACTCTCACAGAGATAAGACTACCTGAAGAAAGACTACATTAGACTGTGGGGAAAACACGGAAGTGCCCGCTCCATACCTCCAGGCTATGTGAAGCAATGTCATGTCTACATTGAGTGGTACTTATGGCTAACATAAACCTAAATATGTTACCACTAGGGTTGACCTTGGGTTGCGAGGGTCTCATGGACATTATCATGAAGAAAAAACATTCATTTTCAACCTAGTAAAAGAAATGCATAAAACAACTAGATAATTATTTCTTTCCAAAGCATCAATAAAGAACCTGTAAGTGAAATCTGGTGATGTCTCAGACTTTTTAGTGAGAGTACTTTTTTTTTTTTTAGTCTACTAGCAACACCTTGAAGAATACTAGAAAAAAAAAAAAAAAAAAACAGGAAGTGATACCATTCTGAAAAGCTATGAGGCCAAACAAAACAAATAAGAATTCCATAAAAAAGAAAACAGCAACCCTCTGTGTCACATATTAAAGTGTCACATATTAAAGTTACAGTGAATGCTTAATAGAACACATGCAAACATTTTTTGAGCAAAGAGAACATAAAAATGAGGAGGTTATACAAGTTTAACTTCTTGCTAAAATATGAAAATACCATGATGATAGCCAGGCCTGAAGCTAATATGATGAGGTCTCTCTTGGGGGGAAGGGAGCTGTATGCTCTCCCAGTAGTTACACTGTTTATTATTTTATGTACCAGCAGACCTACCTGGGGGGCCAGGTGGCCCGCGAGCCCCTGGAGACCCAATACCCCTTTCGCCTTTCTCTCCTGGCAAACCTAAGGAAGGACAAAAAGATAAAGCACAGGAGGAAAATTATCAGGAAACATGCAGTCTTCCTTTTAACTGATATTACCTGATTCAAGTCATTGACTTCCCTCAGTGAAAGTACAACCCAATTTTTCACAGACGTTCACTCTTTAAGCCAGATTCTTTCTAGACATTTGTGTAATTCCAGACTCATGGCCAGGAAACAAATCTGGCTACACATCAGGGGAAAAACTATTTGAAGAAAACAAACACTTCTAATATATATTTTTAGAAACAGTTATTACAAACAGAAATCAAATAAAGAGTTACAACTCATTTAAAAATATCTTATCTTTAGTAGCCCAATTAGTGCAGCATCCAAGCCATCAGAATTACAGCAATATCTAGGTTTTTCTCCAGAATGTTAACTGCTACTTTGACAAAATCAGTACCCAGAATTCTGAAACATCTGGAATCAGATAAGACTATTTTCCTTCTTTTCCTCCAATTAGATTTATCTACCATAAAATTAAACACATCAGACCAGTGCCAGGCTCTGAATAAAAGAACAACACCAACAAAAACAATTGGATCTAAAACTGTACATTCAGTTGCTGCCCAACTCTCTTGCCAGTCACAATTAATAAGTTTCTAGTGCCTGATTTAGTTTGCCAAGATACAGGTTTTCCCATTAACAACAACCAGATATTCACATGCTCTTTACTGAGACCCTAAGATGTGGGGCCCTGTGGCTTGTGGCCACCTAACGAAGACAGGCTCAGGGACACAGAGCTCTTCCAGGACTGTTCAAACAAGACTGAAGTCATTTGCCAAGTTCAGTCTTCTGTATACCTTTTCACATCCCAGGCTCCTATCCTACACTTGTAGTTCCTTCCTTTATGCTCATGCTGCAGCCAGAAATACCCACCTCGTTCCCCTGGGGGGCCCTGCATGCCCGGCGAGCCCGGGAAGCCTGGTCGCCCCCCAGGTCCTGGTTCTCCCCTGGCTCCTGCGCTGCCTGGGGGACCTGGAGGACCTGGTGGGCCGGGCTGGTTCCGACTAGAGTGGTAATCATTTGGAATCTGATTTAGCATTTGATTGAATCTGTTCATCTGACCTATAAATAGAAATAACACTTGTTAGTAAGAACCCTAATGAGGGAGGGATGAGAGGGTGAAATTGTTTTCTCTTAGTATCTAGTAAAATACATCTCTATCCCTCCTCTGTCCAGGAGACATTCCAACCTTAACCCTAAAAATAAAATAAAACTCTCCAGTCACCAAGGGCAAACATCTCTGGTAAATAATTGTCTCCACAAAATACCAAGTAGGCCACAAGGCTTACTATAAAGAAAAATGAGTTGTGAAAGTTTAATATGGCTCTGATAGGAACCCCTGATGTTTGCTCGACGATGTCATTCAAAAGAGAAACGTTTTAAAACTAAGAAATGATACCATTATTGTGTGTACATAAGGCAATGATAATTAGGATTTAGTGTACACTGAAGTTGCCTGTTGGATATGTTGAAAAATACAGATTTCTGGGCCTCATCTTCAAAGACAATGATTCACCAGGTTTAGAGTATGGCCCAGCAACCCTAATTTCTAAAAGCAACATAGATGTCTCTAATGCGGGTGTTTCCCCAAGCAGCACTTCAGGATATAGTGATTAAAGCTTCTGAAAGAGGGAACCCTGAGTTTAAGGCCACACTTGGCTTTCAGGCACTGAACTTTATTAAAAAACTTAATAGGCCTCATGGAATATGAAGAAAGAGTCTGTAAAAAGTAAGGAGGCAATATTAAAATATCCCCACCAAGACGGACTTTCTATGATTAAACTAGCCTGGGTGGGCCTCCTTCCTTGAAGTCATATGACAACTTAAAGGTTTTAACTTGAAAGATCCAATCGCTGCTGCTTCCAGATATGCCCAGATGAAGATCACTAAAAATCCTACATTATGGAAATTGAAAAGCCCCTTTAAAATATGATTTTGTATCAAACCAAATGTAAGGATAACTGGTTTTATTTTACTTTAAGTTATTATTTTACCTAAGGACAATCATTAAAATATCACTAGCCTTATCTAACCAGCTACAAAATTAACAATGTATAAATAAACAAGATCATCAAAAATGAAATAGAAGCATACATCTTAGAAAATGTATCACTCAAACTTAGCATTTTCCTGCAATTACTTAAAAACTTTTCCTACATTAAAAAGAAAGAAATTTACCATTTATCAATTGTTCACAGACTTGTCTTGCAACTGCCCGCATCATGTTCTGAGAAGCAATGTCCCCCTTGTTAATTAAATTAATGAGAATCATTAGCATATTATTTCTATAGTTTCAGATGTCAATGTTTTACACACGAAATAAATGTATTTCAAATTTTAAGAAATACATACTCTATCGCCTTTCTCTCCTTTCAATCCAGAGGCACCCTAAAATGCAGGAATTTCATGTATTAGAAAGTGACAAATGTGCTCTAAAATGATTCATGAACAAACATGATGATGAAGATCTGCTTTCTAATGAATTAGCAAAATGACACCACATTCACATCAATGTTACTCACATTGTCTTGTCTATAAAAGCAATCTAATTGCCTCTCTTACCTCCTTCTCTGTGAAGCATATGACCTCCAAAAGAGTGCTGAGATGTGAATTTGAGGATAACAATTTAAAAGTTATGAACTATGCATCCATTTTATGAAGCCATTCACAATATAAGCCTGGAACTGAAATGCATATGAAAATTGCTCTTGTACCATTACACTTTCTTTTATATCACCATAGCTGGGTAATTCAGCTGGCTATTGTGGATTCTCCATGACATTCATCTGGATTCAGTTCCAATAAGAACCATTGGGCTTTTGTCAATTCCCTAACTAAACGTATATCCATAACTACCTCCAGTGATTTTTTGTGTGCATTGAGTATAAAAGGAACCACATGTCTCCTTTATTAGATAATTCAATCCAAATGGTGGCCCCACATCCAAACACAACTACAGAGTATTTGTCTCTGCTCTGTCAGGCCTCTCATGGGCCATGAGAGGATCCTGGGAAAGTTTTCCTTATAGTGCAAGAAGTTTTTGTCTTTTAGTAATGAACTTCCAGGCTGCCAACTGCTGTCATAGAAGGAACATCCGAACTATTGAAAAATCTGGTGGTCAGATAATATATCCCAAACTAAACCACATCTTACGGTCTCCAATACTTTTGCCTGAATGACTCCAATATCCTCCTAACTGGTCTTCCTGCTTCCTGGATTGCCCTCCTAGAGCCTGTTCTCCACACAGAAGCCAGACTGACATTTTTTAAAGGAAAATTAGATAATGTCACTCTTTTGGCTCCAATGGCCTCTTGTGACACTTAGAATAAAAGAATTCATTCTCATTGGCCAGGTGATCCACATAATCACCTCTGCTCAGCTCTCTGACATGATCTTTCATTTCTCTCTCCTTCACACGCTTGATTTTGGGTACCCAGGGCTCTCCACTGTTCCTTTCATATACTAGATTCCTTCTTCACTTGGGGCTTTTATTCATGCTGTTCCTACTGCCTGGAATCACCTTGCTTGCTCCCTCCATTCATTTCACCGCCTCCAACAGGCTCTGACTACTGTATCTAAAATAGCCACCTCCCCACCATCACAATTAGCCCTTAGTCTGTTTCTGTTTTCTTCGTGTCACTCATCATCACCAGAAATATTTATGTACATGTTTTTGGTCTATATCCCCCAATAAAATCTCCATGAGGGCAAAGACTTTGTCTTGTTTACTCTTATATGCCCAGACCCTAACACATTGACTAGCTCATTTAGGCACTAAACAAGTAGGAGTTGAGTAAATGAATAAAAATAGCCCATAAGCAGCTTTTGAAAACATCCACTGTACCACATCAGGTGTTGTAAGTTAGCAGGAAGATATCAGCTGTTCATAACAGCTAATGACATAAGCCAGAGATTTGATTTTCAACTGGTATGCCACAAGAATTTTTAAAATATGCGATACCTGAATAGTCAGAGGCACTGATCTCTTTTCCCTTAGACTGTCAAATAAAAAAAATGTCAACAGCCATCATAACAATAGCCATACAGTATAAATAAATCAAAATTATACCTGTGGTGTGTTTTTTTGTCAGATCGGCAAATAATATATTAAATATTTTGGTGTGTCACATAATTTTGCTAATTAGTTGATACGCGCCATGAAATGAAAAAGGTTTAAAATCACTGACAATAGATAACTGATTGAGTCAAGGTCTCTGCTAACACCTTTATACACCACTCTGCTACTTTGGTGTATAGAAATGAAAGATAAGATAGAATAGATAAGAAAAGAAGAGGCAACTTGTCACCTTAAAGAACAATAAAAGTAGGAGGAAAAAGGTCAATAAGGTCCAAATAAATGTTACAAGTTACAATCATAAGATAAACTAGAGTTTGGCTCTCCCTTTGCCAAAAGTATCAGACACTGTTAATGGAAACATATTATTATTGACTTTGGAGCCTTATGTAAATTTCAGGGGATTTTATTATTATTATTTTTTTTTACATTTACTGCTATTTAATATTGCTCCTGGTGGTGGTGGGTTTTTTTTTATTTACTACCACTCTGAGATTGTTCTTGTACAGAGGGTGTGTGGAAATCATTGTTATTGCCAGGATCTAAGATCACATTTCAAGGCAAGGAAATGCAAATTTCCTTTAGGTTTCCAGTGGTAGCCATCAATTGCATCAGTAATAGTCTTGTGTGAGACTCTTCCGTCATAGTAAAACAAAATGGAACTCTGACTAGGCAGAAGAGTTCCATGTACTTTAAACTGCTCTTGTGAAGTTTCTGCCATGATTCATTGAGGAAAAGAGAGTAATTAGATCATGTGTTAGGGTACACACAGATTATAAAGTATATCAGGAGTCCTTTAAATCTTTACATTGTTTGTTTAATTTTATGTAAACATAAAAAGCAATCAATGTCACATAAAGATTCTACCCTAAATTTGTGCGGCATTAAAAAAATTTTTAAACTCAGGCTTTTGTAACTTGGACAACACTTAAGAAAACAGAAGTCCAGTCCAGAGAGTAGCTAATAGACTCAATTATCTTTAAGATAACTTTATTTTATATTTCAGAATTCTATATATCTCTATTTGAGATATATCCACAATTCATAGGTAAAATAAGGAAGAACTTGTAAAGTATGTGAAGCCCACTAGTCTTTACAAATACTTCTGGATATTTTAAGAATGTCAAATTCAGTTTGGGAGATACTAATGTGAAAATACCAAATAGGCATAATACCATCTCAATGACTATTTTAACCAAAACACCTGACTAAAGGAAAGTTAAACCGGACATAAATTGGGCAGTATAAAATAGTAAAAGAGCAGATTCGATCAATCCTTTTAATTCTGGGACTAATGTTCTTAGCATCCTCGAGGAAAGAGAAAAGAGCAAGTGGCTTGGCTGGATGATACTGCCCAGGGTGACATCTGCACACTACCTGTGGAAGCACCATGCACCATCATCATGTATTTTTCTGTTAAGAGCATAGTACTCCTAAATAAAGAGAATCACTCTAGCCTTAACTGGTTTGGCTCAGTGGATAGAGCGTCGGCCTGCGGACTGAAAGGTCCCAGGTTCAATTCCAGTCAAGGGCATGTACCTTGGTTGTGGGCACATCCCCAGGAGGAGGTGTGCAGGAGGCAGCTGATTGATGTTTCTCTCCCATTGATGTTTCTAACTCTCTATCTCTCTCCCTTCCTCTCTGTAAAAAATTAATAAAATGTATATTTTTTGAAAAGAGAGTCATTGTGCTGACCCAGCTTAAAGTGTTTATACAGTGCAGAAATATGTGTCTTGGCTCATAATCCCTTTCTCCTTTTAAAGAAACCCTATAACCACAGTTTTCATCCCAGAATATTCTAACTCAGAGAGAAAAACTTTAGAACTAGTACCAAGTTAATTCCACTGGTTTGGCATCATTTCAACAAACGCTTCAAACACATTACAGCAAAGATAACATAAATATGCCAGAGCCTTTCAGTCTCCTCATTATTGAAGGCAACAGTGAAATAACTCTAGACGTGCAAGCTGTCCACTTACTGGCCTGCCGTGGTCTCCGGGCTTGCCTGGTTTCCCACTCGGTCCTGAGACTCCTGGAGAGCCTGGGCTTCCCTACAACACACAGGTCGGGAAAGAGAATGATATGATGAAATTAAAATCCTATCTAAAGTAAACTAACAAAGTGGCCAGCTTCAAAAGCTTTTCAATGAAGCAGCATATAATCACATATTAAGGAAGAGTAAAACAAAATTTTAAGTTGACACAAAGAGAAACAAATCTTGAAAATTCCCATTCAATTTTTATTGACTGTATAGTTCTAAAATATATGTTTAGGCCATCTGAAATAAATAAATAAATAAATATATATATATATATATATATATATATATATATATAGAGAGAGAGAGAGAGAGAGAGAGAGAGAGAGAGAGAGAGAAAGAGAG
The DNA here is from genome assembly GCA_026230045.1 of Corynorhinus townsendii. Taxonomy (NCBI): domain Eukaryota; kingdom Metazoa; phylum Chordata; class Mammalia; order Chiroptera; family Vespertilionidae; genus Corynorhinus; species Corynorhinus townsendii. Next base: position 64,973,914 of record JAPDVU010000004.1, on the reverse strand, counting down.
AGAGAGAGAGAGAATCAGTTTTACAGTTCACAGACTGTGGTCTCAGTAAATTGGTACGAAGTGAACCTGCAGAAAGCAATTCCTGTTTTTAGTGTATTTCTATTACATAACCAGACAACCCATCAAAAGACAGCAGTGAAAACTTTGGCTGGGGCCGAAATTAAGAAGGTAGCCACTTTTTTGCTAAATTTGGCATTATTGTGGCAGCCTCTCCCCTTGTCTGCTGGAAATTGCACTCTCAGCCTAGAAATTCACTTGTTGCATTCTCCACACTTCCACTCTCTTCTGTCACATCAGCACCCTTCACCCCATCAAAACCATAAGAATTTCTCCTTGTTCCTTTTAACTCAGCTTCAAGACACATTAGTCATCTTTTAGTAGAATATACAGGGTGAGCCCTAGCCTGTTTGGCTCAGTGGATAGAGCATTGGCCCTCAGACGAAAGGGTCCCAGTTCCATTCCAGTCAAGGGCATGTACTTTGGTTGCAGGCTTGATTCCCAGCCCTGGTAGGGGCATGTGCAGGATGCAACCAATAGATGTGTCTCTCACATCGATATTTCTCTCTCTGTCTCTCCCTTCCACTCTTTCTAAATATCAGTGGAAAAATATCCTTGGGTAAGGATTAACAACAACAACAAAAAAGAATATAAAGGGTAGGGCAAAAGTATGTTTACAGTTGTGAGTATGTGAAACAATTTATTCTTGCAGTATTACTTATTAATTATTGCATTTTTTCCATATGAACAACTGTAAACCTACTTTTACCCACCCTTATATATAATACATATTAAGCAATACATTATGTTCTAAAGCCTGAAATTTTCTTAAATGAAATAATCAGATTTGGTAAAATAATTAATCCTTTACTTCCTCAATTATGCAAATTTTAAGCTCTGTAGTAAATAAATACTTTAAATGAAAGTTTATTATACATTTAAACTCCCCCTTACCTGAAAAAATATATATATTAGAAATAAATTAGATTATTTTAACATATGCTATTGAATCTTCATACCCTACCATTATACATGAAAACCTCCAACATCTCAAACAATCTAACTGTGATCTCACCTGGATGCAGGTATACAGATGCCACTTTCAAAATCATTGGCTTTAGTATTTTCCCCAAAGATCTTAATTAGAAGACCTACTTTAATAAAACTTACTTCCTCAGAATGACTGATAACTATTCAGTAATAAATGTCAAAACTCAAATATCATAGACCATAAATCCTTAAATTTGCATAATAGGAAGTAACTAGTAAGGTCATAAAATGCCACCACTCAATGTGGGGATGGGTGGAACCTAAGACACTAACAGCTAGTGACCAAGTTATTTAGGGATATTTTCCTATTTTTCAAATATAACTTGATTAAACAATAAAACTGTATTTTAACACATCTGTTTTCTCTGGCCCATTCTTATTTAGGAAAATAAAAATAAAACAGCAGCCCCAATGGTGTACCCCCAGCACAGAAGCCAGGTTCCCAGGCTCTTCTCTAGCAAAGTGGAAAGACAGCAAGGTAACAAATTCTGTTCTTACCGGTGGCCCAGGCGGACCCCTGGGTCCCATTGCACCATCTTTTCCAGTAAAGCCCTATTAAAAAATAATAAAATTAATTAGAGGGTAGTGAGAGAATGACCACGTGAAAAAGAAAAATGCTAAACAGGTTGCTAATCATGAAGGGTGAAGAATTTAACCCAATTTGCTGTTTGCAGGTAACCTTGCAATATAAAGACAAATATATTACCAAAAAAACACACAGCACTTTTAAATTTAACTTAATGCCTTTCACTGAATAATTAATTTCTATACTCATTTATTTATGCAGTTATAAATATAATCATTTCAAGAGTCAAATTTACCTTCTGCAGAGAAAACATTTATTTCTTGAAGATACTAGCTTTTGCTTTTGTAAGAGCATAAAGTCTAAAGGAAAAACTAACGCTTTCTACTGAAAAGTCCATGTCCACAAACTGGCCCAGGAAGGATAAAAATGGGATGAAGGATATGTTGCTGAGAAAAGCACGTGGTCTCATAAAAGAGGAAGGAGAACCCAAGCAACTGATTAGGAAACTCCCTTGCTCATTCCCTGAGCAATGGCAGAGCAGGACTTTTGAAGTCTCCACTCCTGCTGATCCCTCCTCCACCCAAAGAAAGAGGCGATGCTGTCTTAACCACCTTCCATTGGAAACAAAGGAAATCCTCAACCATTTAATTTTTTTTCAGTGGCCCATCTCTCCTCATCTCACAGAGAAGGCCAGACCAGCATTGGTGTCTGGTTGACTGGGCAGGAGAGATCTGTCTCAGAAGCACAGTGCATCTCCACACAGGCTCACTCCTTGGCTGTCTCGCCCCATCTCCATGCAGTGCCAAATGACCTCTCTCTGGAATGAGTCACTCTGCTACCCAGCTAACATCCATTCTAATAGCAGGTCTCTGAAATCCAGCCGAGGATTTCTGAGTCAGATCGTTTTTTATGGTTGTCCCATTCCTCTGTTGAAGGAGATGTTTGTCTCATTTTCTGCAGAGAATAAGAGTGATAATTTCATCCATATTCCTGGATCCTAGCAAAAATCAGGAACATTTGGATGAAGTATCCATGTTTCCATTGATTTTACAATAGGAAGTTTAAATTATTTCTTTAAAATTGTGTTACATATATTCCACTATAAAAGTTTCTGAAATTTTTTTTCAGAAAATTATAGAGATAAAATTTTCAAACTATTTTCTAGTAGATCTAATCCTGCAAAATGAAAAACAGATTTCAATTTCATCTGCTGTAACATCAACACTGCTTCTGAGAGCCACTTAAGAAACAAAAATGAGCTGGTGGTAGTATTGCTTGGATGGTTTGAATGGATTTTCTTCCATCTGAATTTCTCCAAATGCTGTATAGGACATGCCCTTTTTCTTTCTTTCTTTCTTTCTTTCTTTCTTTCTTTCTTTCTTTCTTTCTTGTAATTATCATATTTCTGAATAACCCTTCTTCAGTCAGCCTAAGAACACTTTCTTTTTTCCAGCTTTATTGAGGTATAATTGACAAAAATATCTATATATTTATGGTGTATGAGGTGATATTTTGATATATGTATTCATTGTGAAATAATTATCACAATCAAGATGATCACTTTAATCATGATCATATCCATCACCTCACATAGTTAATTTTTGAGTGTGCTGAAAACATTTAAGATCTACTCTATTGACAAATTTCAATATACAATATAGAATTATCAACTATAGTCATTATACTATACTGCAGATCTCCAGAACTTATGCATCCTGCATAACTGAAATTTTGTACCCTTGACCAATTTCTCCCCATCGTCCCCTCTGCCCCTGGCAACTACGATTCTCCTCTCTGCTATCCTGCGTTCAACTCTTCTTTAGATTCCATACCTAAACAAGATTATGCAGTATTTGTCGTTTTGTGTTTGGCTTATTTCATTTAGCATATATCCTCCAGGTTCATCCATGTTGTTGCAAATGACAGGATTTTCTTATTTTTTAAGAATGAATAGCAGTCTATTCTACATATATTACAGTTCTTTGTCCATTCATCCATCAATGAACACCTAGGACTGACCAATTATTTTCTTTCAGGAGAAACATATATTTAACTTGTCCTCAGAAGGGCTACCCACTGAGGCAGCTGCAGATCTTTGTGCCATAACTTCTTTACTTTCAAAGCTCTAGCAGTTATTGCTGCTTGCCCTCATGTAAGGGGGGCTGAAGAGACCTATGGTTGTCTTCATAGATACACATGTATTAGATACCAGTACATGTGGTACTTTTGTTACTTTCGAACACTCCCCAAAGCTGTGTCTTGTTTTGAAAATCATCTGTGTTGAAGACAACTCATGTATTCTGTTCCTACCAACTCTACCTTGGTAACAATCTTCCTTCTCCACCATGTTCCTTTTCTTTGCTCTCCTGAGGGTTCTTTTCTTCTTCTACCACAGGGTTTGAGTTTTGTTCTCTCTCTCTCTCTCTCTCTCTCTCTCTCTCTCTCTCTAACATGCTTACACTCAAAGTCTACCTAACTTTCCAAAATTATGTTCTATCAGTACTGTACTTTCAGTATTAGTGGTAGAAAACTAAGTGGTGGGTAGGTGTACAAGGCTGTGAGGAAAAGAGTGGCATGATTTTCTGAAAAATCTCCTTGCCCTAGGAGACCTGGGTGGCCTCACCACAAAGTTGGATTCTCAGATTAGAATTTGAGAGTGAAAAGCAGAATTCTTCCCACTCCCTCGTTTTTCAGGGCAGCAGTGATAGTGGTGATGGCTGCTGATTTCCAGTTCAAAGAGAGCAGGTCGATGGGGTTAGCACTGGCGACCCACCATGTCTGCATGAAGCCCACACTGAATGGTGGCAATGGGCCCAATAAGGTTTCAGTAGTAGCAGCAGCAAGCAATTCAGCCCATCATCACTTCTTGTATTTTTGGTTTTGTTTTCTAAATGAGTAGACTGATTCTTGCTATCTCACTATTGTCTTTTATTTTTAAACTAGAGGCCGGTGCACAAAATTCATGCACGGAGGGGGGTGATGTCCCTCAGCCCAGCCTGCACCCACTCCAATCTGGGAACCTGAGAGGGATGTCCAGTGGGATCAGGCCTAAACGGGCAGTTGGACATCCCTCTCACAATCCAGGAATGCTGGCTCCCAAATGCTTGCCTGCCTGCCTTCCTGATTGCCCCTAATCACTTCTGCCTGCCAGCCTGATCACCCCCTAACCACTCCCCTGTCAGACTGATTAATATCTAACTGCTCCCCTGCCAGCCTGTTTACCCCCAACTTCCCTCTCTGCCAGCCTGGTCACCCCTAACTGCCCTCCCCTGCAGGCTTGATTGACTCTAACTGCCCTCCTTTGCAGGCCTGGTCCGTCCCAACTGCCCTCCCCTGTTGGCCATCCTGTGGTGGCCATCTTGTATCCACATGGGGGCAGGATCTTTGACCACATGGGGGCAGCCATCTTGTGTATTGGAGTGATGGTCAATCTGCATATTACTCTTTTATTAGATAGGATAGAGGCCTGGTGCATGGGTAGGGGCCAGCTGGTTTGCCCTCAAGGGTGTCCCAGATCAGGTTGGGGGTTCCCTTGGGGCATGGGGCAGCCTGGACGAGGGGCCTGTGGTGGTTTTCAGGCCGGCCACGCCCCCCAGCGACCCAAGTGGAGGTCCTGGGATCTGGGATTTATTTATCTTCTACAATTGAAACTTTGCAGCCTTTCTGTTGGGATTTATGTATCTTCTATAATTGAAACTTTGTAGCCTTAAGCAGAGGCCAAAACAGGCCAGGGCTGCAGAAGCTTGGCTTCCTCCATCGCCGCAGGCAACCCTAGCCTCCTGCTCTCTCCAGCTCTGTGGCTGCCACCATTTTTGTTGGGCTTTATTTATCTTCTATAATTGAAACTGTAGCATTGAGTGGAGGCCTGGGCCAGCAAGGGCAGGCGGAAAGCTTGGTTTCCTCCATTGCCAGGGAAACCCAAGCCTCCCTCCTGCTCTCTGTGGCTGCAGCCATCTTGGTTGGGTTTATTTGCATATTCCCTCCTGATTGGCTGGTGGGTGTGGCTGGTGGGCATGGCTTGTGCATGTAGTGGAGTGATGGTTAATTTGCATATTACTCTTTTATTAGATAGGATAAGAATTTAAAAAAACTAATTCCAGTTTCAAGAGTCAGAAAAAAATCCATATACACACACACTGATATGTGTGTGTGTATATATGTATATATACCAATATATGTATGTAAATGAGTATATTATATATATATAACGTCATTACAGATGATATAGATATAGATATAGATATAGATATAGATATAGATATAGATATAGATATAGATATAGATAGATAATCTCCAGGTACCATACTCACAGAGAATACCATTTTCTCTTTGACCTCTCTCTCCCCCAAACTCTAAAGTAGGCATAGGAGCAAGTAAAATCCATTGCCATATCATTCACCATTTGGTATTATCTGGGAAAATCTTTGCTTCATCTGAATGACCTCCTTCTTCTGTCCAGTGGTATCTTGGAGGTATTAAGGTAAGCAAGTCAACGTTTTCAATGACAGCTTTTACAGCACCAGCCCTCTCAGATTCTGCTGCTAGGCATATGTTTTAACTTTTGATTAGGCAGAATACAGACTACTCTCAGACTGTTGTCTGAACCATAAGATGCTAAAAAGTCCTTAGTTCTTTGTTCTGAGCAACTCTAAAATCTCATTAAAACAGTCATGAATTTTTATGAAACCAAATATTTCTATAATATTAAATAGAAGCCCTATTTGCTGTACTTATCCTAGCAAATGTTGCATTTCCTGCACTGTTTTCATAGTAAGTTAAAAGCAAATCTGAAAGCTGTCACTAATGAGCAAAATTCCTACTAAATACTATTTGTCTATCCCATCATCAAGGCCTAGAGGTGATATTTGTGTTCTAAAGATGTAGAGAAGCAATGCTGACTTTGAAAAAAGTGCCCTGAAAATAAAGATTATTCTCTTACATAAGAGCTGCCTCATAACAAAGATTTTAACTTTAGAACTTAAAATAACCTGTAATACTATCAACAATAAAAAATATGTTTAAATTTTTTTAATTTAAAAAATAAAGAAAGAAAAAAAAACAATTTGGTAGAATTCTTAAATCTCTTGCTAATCAGCTAAAATTCCTTTTATGGACTTCTTTTCCTAAATCTGATTAAGTTAAAAATTTTTCACAAATTAAAACTTCAAAGACTCTCCTAAAGTCCCGCCATTTTGCTTCATTGACCTTGAGATTAATCTGATGTTGGTTGAGCCACTGATAATTGTTTTTCAGTCTTCCACTGAAAAAAGCAAATTCTGCTTTCCAGCCATGTAAATGAATTGTGGAGGGTTCTTAATTAATAAGCAGCAAGGTGATATCATTTTCAGCATAATCATAGCTTGCCCAAGAAAACTTACTCGATCTCCTGGCGGTCCCATTGGTCCTGGTGGGCCAGGTAATCCTGGGGTTCCCTACATGAAAAGAAACAAAGTAATATGCTTCCTGCGTGGAAAAAGATACTTGTTATTCCTCAAAACATTTGTTTTAAAGAAAGGAAGGTCAGGGGGCTCTGAAAAGAAACAGAAAGCCAGAAGCAAGCACAGTGTCAGCCATATTGTAGGAACTTAGTCATCAAGCAGGTGCCTGACCTGACAAGCATAGACTTGAAGATTAAGACCAGAACATGGAATGGAAATAATGGGAAGGACACAGCACAGCCAGGCTTCTGCTTTGCTGCTTAACCTTGGTTCACCTCCTGAGGCAACACAAAGGCAGCTTGTCAAATAACACTTGACAAGTGAAAGGAAAGGTAACTTCAAGAACAACTCACTGCTCGGCCTGGAAGTCCTGGCTCTCCAGCATCACCCTTCATCCCTTGGCGACCCTAGAGAAAGCAGCGGGAAAACAGTTCCCAGGCGTTTTACAGAGATTACATGGAAAGGGAAGACATGAGTCATCTCTGAAATCTCCATCACTTCATAAATCCAATGTAAGAATATTTTTGAAGGGTGATGAATAAATCACTTTTTGTATTGATGCTCACTCTTTAAGCTACAAATGCCATATTGTAATTTTCATTTATAATGCTATGGGATAATTTTATATAATTATGGGATAATATACCTAGTTGAAAAGAACATCCTTTAACATAAGGGAATTTCATAGAAATAAAATTTGAAGGGAGAAAGCTATTTTATCTTAACATATTTAATTTGGTTCTAATTTTAATAGATATTCAATGAAATATTCTAAAAAATAACATAATTTGGTACTTATTACTACTTGTTTGAAGACACTTGTTACAAGGGAAAAGCTGAATTAATTAAAACTGGTAATTTAATAGTAGTAGTAGTAAAAAAAGAAAAGGTAAAGCCTCTACAACTTTCTTTTGGACATAAGAAGCTCACAGTAGATGCATTCAACCCTCTTGAGCAAGAAAGCCCTGTTCCTTCACATGTCTCATTTCTAGCTATATCTAATATAGATTTTATTTGCTTTAAATGCCAACAAAAGTAATCTATCTTCCTAAAAGGGAGTTTAGACTTAAATTTAAGAACTATGCAGTTATTGTATTCTTATTTGTAAAGTATGTTTACTTTATCTTAATATACAGAAAAAGTTAGTTAAATACAATATGAGTCTTAAAAGGTAAAACATCCTTTATAATTCAGATTAGCATTTAAAAATGTTTAAAGAAGTAATGACCTAGATAAATAATGCAAGCTTGCCTTGAGGTCCTAGGTATTAGGCAAGGACTCCAGGGAAGCCACAGATTGAAAGCAATTTCAAAGTCTTCAGGATGTTGAAGGATATATGTATTATTTATTTTAAAAATTTTATAGGTCAAAGAAGTAGCGTAATTTTTGTCTACACAGTTACATATTATTACATATACTATTTACATATCTGAAATCATAGTCCTCATAGGAAGTTATCTCAATGACTAACTTTGTTGAGTTCTCTAAGAAAACATTAGATTTGGCAAAATATAGTAAAAAAAAATGTTCCAGTTAAATTCAGTGTTAATCTGCCATCCTCACTTAATACAGAAAGCCTTTGTACTTACTTGTTCTCCTGGAATAGAGAGTCCGTTGGGTCCCTGGGGACCTGGAGGACCCTGGGGGCCTGGAGGACCTGAATCCCCACGAGGGCCAGGGGGCCCCTAAAATACACAAGGAAGAAACAATCACGTGGTCATGTAATACTCATCCAGTGCTAACATCCAGTCGGAAACTTGCCTTCCTAACCCTAAAACACCATCATATAATTCTTCATATGAGAACAACTGGAAAATTAAATAAATTCACAAGAATAGTTAAATTTCCAAAACTCCTAGTAAAAGTACATTTTTTAAAGAAGTAAAATATATTGACTATAACGTATTCAGATATTTATATTCATATACTCATGAGATCAAAATTCAAATGTTATTAGATTTGGTTTATTTTAAGCTAGTCCTGATTTCTCTTAGACCTGGGCTTATTTCTGGAACTAACATGTATATGAATCAAGCAAGGAGCAGATATCCACTGAGTAGATACTCTGTACTGAAGCTTCTTTGCAATGTGTCTAGGTGTAAAAGGCACAAACTTGGAATCAGACAGACCTGGGTTAGCATCCCAGCCTTACCCTTTCCTAACTGACTTAGCTTATCATTTGTGAGATTGTGACAAAAGCTACCCATTATCTTCAGAAGATAATGGGCATGTCTTCAAATATGCCCCTTAAAAAGCTGGAGGTGGTTTATGGAAGACCAGAGTGAAACCGGTAAAAGGGGCAGGTGACCCCCAACAAACGCACATGTGGCCGCTCAGCTCTTTCTCTGAGACAGGTGTAAAGCAGAGCAGAACTGTTCCCAACCCTCTCCACTCTCTCATGGGACTCTGCTCCCTGTGGGGTCTTCTGATTGGTGGCTGGGTCACCCCCTGTTTCCACACATTGCAGCAGAACCCATAGGTTCTGCAGATTCCCATGTGCAGTTCCTACAGCAGGGACATACCCTGTACATTTATGTCTCTGGTCCATCATTTGACATCCAAAGACAAGACAGAGGTAATATATTGCCGAAGGCACACTAAACATGAACGGACTTGTTCAAGGTCACGTACCCCCTTAGCGGAAATTTGAACAACAAGACTTCAACATCCAGATGAACATTTAAACGCACTCTAAAATATACTTACAATTGCCCCATTGATACCTCTTTCGCCTCGGGGACCTTTAGCACCAGGTCCTCCCTAAAATACATAATAAGAACACATTTCAGGGTGAATGAAAGGGTGAATGAAAGTAGGAAAAAGTTGGTATATAAAAATGGTTTCAAGAAGCAGCATATTCTCCAATCAATACTTCTGCAGCTGCTTACAAAACACTGAAGTAAAGACTTTATATCCCACAAATAAGTGGGCAAAGGGAATTTCAAAACCTTGTGCACCCTAAGTGTCTCATTTTTACATTCTGAACTTTCTTAGTTGTTAGCAAATCTTGAAGTTTATTTGAAAATGTGAGGTTAATGAAAAAAGCAAGCATTATTTAAATACAGTAAAGAGAAAATTCAGTTTTAGAATTATATGCATGCATTCTTCAGGGGAAATAATATGCAAAAAGAAGAGTATCTTGGATCACTCAGAATCTCAGAATATGTAGTTTAGTAACAGGAATTCAGAGACTACTGACCAAAGAAGAAATAAATATGGTAGTGATATCTAATAATGTTATCTTACAATTAGAGAAAAAAATCTCTACTTCTCAAAAACATCTAAGTCGCATTGGGATATAATTTTATGATTACAAATATAAATCAGGTAAATCACCATTAATAGAAATTATGGTAATTCCAGTGACATTCTGACTCTGTACATGAGAAGCTGGCTTATAATTAATCTAAAATTATTTTACATTATTTGTTATAACCTCTGTATAGTAAATTGGGTATTATGAGAATCTCTGAGCTGTTTCTAGGTTAATTAATCATTTTCTTAAAAGAGGCCATTAGGGCCTAGAGGAATGACTGCCACTTCACAAAACCAGCCCAGCTTGATAAGAGCAAAGGGTTGATTAATGAGTCATATGATTGCAATCTTCAATGTTTTGCCCACACTTTCTTGGTCTCCCCTCCCCCATAAATAGATATAGACTTTATCTTCTCATTCAAGTTACTCTAAACCCCAATACTTTCACCCAGAGTTTATGTCATCACATATGTAACATCTTCATATGTTATTCCCATGAGATGTCTGCTACATAAGGTACACATATCCTTGTTCTAAACAAATTGTTCTTGGGTTAGCCACTCAACTGTGGTTCCATAACGTACACAGAAGAAGGTTTTAGGAGATTAAGGAATTTTCAAAAGCATGTGATTACAGATGGAAACCCAGATTCACATCTTTAAGAGAAAAGTTCTTAAATACGAAGCCGGTTTCATTCATTCCTGCATGTTCAAATGTGTTTACATTTTCTGCTTGTATTACTCTACCAAAACATACCACAAAAGTGGTCTGCAATATGGCTTGCTCTGTCCCAGAAAATGCGGATGGCTAGAAGCATTTTATGCAAAAGAATACATGGAAGAGAGAGCAGAATCTCAGAGGGAAGTGTGTGTGTCTGTCTGTGTGTGTGTGGAGGGGGGGAAGGGGGAGGGAGGGGGGATCAACCAAAGAACTTGTATGCGTATATGCATAGCTCATGGACACAGACAATAGGGTGGTGAAGGCCTAGGATGGGGGGTGGGGGTGGGAGGGCAGGCCAGAAGGAGTCAATGAGGGGGAAAAAGGGACATATGTAATACTTTCAACAATAAAGATGTAAATTTAAAAAATAAAAAAGAATGATTACTCCAAAGCTTTAAAGGTAAAACTAGGGCTTTTTCAGTTTCCTTACAGCGGGGCCTGGTGGTCCTGGAGGTCCAACGCTGTCCTGTGTGCATGTGCAAGCATTCGGAAGAGCGGGGCATTTTGCTTCATCTCTCTGAAATGTTGAAAAGAATGTTCACCTATGAATTGAGGGTAAAAATGACTCCCCATCCCCCACTTCCACTTATCGTATTTCCACAAGGAAATATGTTTCCCAATGTGCAGAAATAATTTTAGCTATCATTACAAATAGTCTTGGGTTGAATCTTGGCTTTGCTCCTTTATGTCTTTATTTTACATGTACTCTAGGAAACCTCACATAACGAAGAAATGTCTACAAAACTGCCACTGGGAACACTGGTTATCTAATCCAGTTTTCCCTAATCTGGTGTTAGAGAAAGGCCAACTTCATTTAGAAAATCTGAAGTCCTTTCCATGGCCCAGAATGCTTTACAAGCCCTGCAAAGCACCACGGTGGTCCTCCCACTTTCCCCATTCGCCCTGCTCCAGCCCCACGGACCTCATTAATATTTCTCAGATAGTGCGGCACATTGTGGCCTTAGGGCCGTTGTTTTTACAGCTCCCTCTGGCTCTGGCTCTAGTATCCACATCATTGTCTCCCTCACCCGGTTCAGGTCTCTGCTTAAATAGCACCTATCACTGAAGGCTGATGGTACTCACTTGGCTATCTATCCCTTTACTCTGATTTGTTTTCCATCCTGGGACTTTCGCTCTATAACATCATCTATAGCTACTTGTTAATTCTTTCTTTTCCCCTGCCTTTCACTAGAATTTTTACCTTTCACTGCTGTGACCCTAGTACATAGCATAGTGCCTGGCTTTTAATAGGTGCTCAATAAATAAATGCACACTCATCCTGGGGATGTATGCAGTTCAGTGCTTGCCCAATGCTTCAAATCCATCATCAGCATTTAACTTTGTAACCATTTTCCACTCACACAGATACCTTGGGAGTGAGTCATCAGCTCAAAAACAAATACAGTTAGTCCTAAACTTTAGATATGCAGAGAGGTGACGGCTTATTCTATAAAACGTGAGACGTTATAAACAACAGAAGGGATCTGCTGTAGGTGTATCAAACACGCTGACGCAGGAGGACTTCTCTAACTATGCGTAACACCCTGGCTGCTAGGGAGAATTTACAGATGTGTCTTATCCATCCTCCATTCCTGGCTTCCACGGTTGGGGTCACTGGCCCGAGCTCTGGTAGCTGATTAGCATGCACAGTGATGTGTGCATCCTGAAGAAGAAGTTGCTGAGTGCTACTTCCTCTCCCAGACCATGTGCATCCGGATCCCTTACTCCCAGGGGGCTAATAAAACTGCCACAGGTTTCCATTCCGTTTTACTTACCCTTGAGGGAATATCACAGCATCTGTCTCTACTGGTCCACACTGGACTGCAGACGATATCGAAATTCTGGATTTGGAACTACAAACAACCAACATCTACATCAGCTAAAGATGCATGAGAAACATTTTATATTAACGTTTCCACAGTTTAACCTTTGCCAACTTCTCTGTCTCAAGGGTGCACGTCCTTGGGAGCAAAGGGATCCTTACTTCACGAGGAAAGAATATAAAAGCCTGTGCCTAAGATAAAGAGACAGTAAAGCAAATGCATATGTGAAATTCCCACTTCTGATTCACTTCCTTGGCTAAAAAGAAATGTTTGGTTGAGTTTTGGTTTTTAAAGAGAACTAATTCCTTTGTTTAATTGTGAATTTATTTCATTAAGAATTTGAAAATAACACACAGTTAAATCAGCTTTTAGTAGTCTATCCTTGTAGAAAAGTAAAATTTCAAAAGCCATTCCACACTTATTCTACCATTAATGCTCTTTTTTTTTTCATAAATTCTTACCTAGGGGCTGACTAATAATTTTTATGATTACCCTCACCTTAACTATTTGAATATGGTACTTGTTATTCACAGAGAGACTAGTTCCAGGACCCCCACAGATACCAAAACCCAAAGATGTTCAAGGCTATGTAAAATGACCTAGTATTTGCATAACCTAAGCACATCCTCCCATATACTTTAAATTATCTCTTGGTTACTTATAATACCTACTACAATGTAAATTCTATGTAAATAATTGTTTACACTATATTGGTTAGGATTTGACTTTTTGGAATTTTTTTATTATTATTTTCAATCTTCTGTTGAATCCACAGACACATAATCTGCAGATACTGAGGGCCAGCTGTAATATATACTTTCTATCTTTCTACTTTTTAAAAATAAAACTCTTTTAATAAGAAGGAAAAGATTGTTTAGCTATAACTTATTATATAACTCTGATATAGTTGTTCTATTTAAACATAAATACAGTAGTCAATAGAAAGTCTGAATTTTAATCACAATTATATTAAACTTGCACTTATTGTTTTTCATTGTAGAATAGAAATTTCAACTTTTGAATCTAGGAGAAGAAAATTCTACCTATGGAAGAAAGCTAAATTAACTAAATGTAATTTAAACATTAATAGAAGCCAAAGACAGCAAACCTGCTTTTAGAACTGTGATTATCTACTGACATTTAATATGAACTTCAATGTTCATAGGGCTTGGTACAGTGGAAACCTCCATTTAAAACACTCTCACTGGATAGAACCGTAAATAGGGTTGGCATGCTCCTGCCTCAAACATGCGCCAGTGAACTTGTTAGTAATGCGGTCAGCTGGCTGCTGTTCCACACTGGTCTGCCCTTGGAGACAGACTACAGCTCCTCTGCGAGAAAGCACAGGCTCTGGTGATGGTCACAGCCAATGTCCACAAATGCTTAGCGTCCCGACTGCACAAATTTGTATTAGCAATTACTCTCTTTGAAGAACAAAAAAAAATGAATTATTTTAGATTTCACTGATTATCCTGGCAGCAATTGGTGCTGTACTCTCCAATTTGATCCTGTTTCAAGATGACTGCATGATGTTCTCTGTTGCCTTGACATCTTATTTTGTTTTTAGCAATAAAACACATTATATTCTGTCAGTAGCATATTTTCTGGATATAACGTTTCCCAACTTTCAATCCGAACAAGAAATTTAGCAATTTAAAACTAACTGAGAAAAAAATAATTTTACTTATTACTTAAAAAATGCCCTTTCAATCTTAACACAAGATACCAAGAAAAATAAAAATGTGTTACTTACTGTGGCTGATTTCCTCTCCCCTTTAAGTAGTTTCCCAAGAATTTCATAACCATCAGTTGTGATATTTCCAGCTTCCTTGATGTCTTTTTCTATAATTTCATAGCAGTCGATGTAAATCTTAACACTTTTTGAGGTCACTACGATATGAACCTATAAAGACCATTTGTTTCCATTATAAATTTTTCACCACCAAAAAATTGGCTGACTTCTTCATATTTCATATCACAGGTTTAAAAATGTGTTCTTTAAGCTATTCTCATCCTAAATGAAGCATCTTAGACTAAAATCCAAGACCAGGTTGCAATGTATTGTCATTTGTTAACATCAAATCAAATGACCCATGTAACCTCTCTAGATCTGTTTCCTTCAGCCACATATACATGCATATTTTTCCTATTTTCCCACCATGTACTTTTACTAAGATGACCAGAGATAATACAGATGAAATGACTCTGTAAACTATAAAGAACTATACAAGCTAATAAACAAGCTAATAAACCAATAATTTATTATTATATTCAGTAAAACAGAGCCTCGAATGTCTTTCACTGACTTTGCTAAGTTGAATTTTTAATTTGTTTTCTCTTATATTATTTATTGATTTAAGAGAGACAGAGACAGAGACAGAGATAGAGACATCGATTTGTTGTTCCACTGTATTCATTCATTGGTTGATTTTTTTAATGTGTCCTGACCAGGGATCAAACCCACAACTTTGATGTATCAGACGATGCTCTAACCAACTGAGCTACCTGGCCAGGAATAATTTTTTCCAAATTTCAGTCAAAAAGAACTTTCATACTATATAAATACCTAACATAGTAAGAACTAGCATATGTCTTCTATAGAGATTCAGCTCTAGAAACCAATAGATCAAGATTCAACTTTATTTTTTTGTCTGATATTGAGAACACTAGGAATCTTAAGAAATCTATTAGGACAGATAATTAATAAAACATGTGTATCTCAACAATGTAAAGAATGGTTGCAGGTAATCTTTAAAGTTTACAGTTTTGCTGATAGTTTCCACTTATCACAGCACAAATACTCAAGTAAGCACTTAATGATTATTTTGAAAACTTCGGCTCAAAGTTAAAAGAAACAGAAGTTCCCTTAAATGCTGTGAGTCAATAAACATAAGAACAATCCCTAGAGATTTTTTTAAACAGAAAATATTTTTCCTACAGAGAATCAGCACCAAAACACTAATTTAGTGCATCTGTAAGTGGTAAATATGAATTACATATGGCATTTATATAAAAGTAATACATAGCTTACTAAAAATAAAGAAATTTTAAATGCCCACAGCAGAGTCATCTAACATTGAATTCAAGAACAGCAACATACAAGCATTTCCAAGACATTTGTTATCTAATAAGAAGTAAAACTTGTTTTCTTTGCTTAATCCCTTCACCCTTTTGGACACAGACAAGAGTATAGTGATTGCCAAAGGGAAGGAGGGGTGGAAGGAGGTGGAAGAGGTAAAGGGGAGATAAATGGTGGTGGAAGGAGACTTGATTTGGGATGGTAAACACATGCAATATATAGATGATGTACTATAGAATTGTATACCTAAAATCTGTGTAATTTTATTAACCAATGTCACCCCAATAAATGCAATATTTGTTGAATTTATTTGTTGGCTTTTATGTAAACAATCTCAGAAGTAAGTATTACAAAGTACTTGAAAAAATTATAGTATCCAGAATTAATTCAAAATCAAGACTTTTAATTTGTAACAAAATCATCCCTAATATACTGGTTATTCAATGTCAACCATACTAAGCACATGCTAAAAACATGTTTTGCTACGATCTCTTCCACATGTTTAACTGCATTTTAAACACATGCATAATCACATTTTAGAGTGGGCTCTTCATCTGCAGACCATTGTCCTAAGTACTTAGAAACCATTTCTAAACTGTGAAACATTGTTGGTCACAGACCAGCAGAAAAAATAGAAACACACTTTCCAATTCATCTCCTATCCCATACTCTGCCATTCCCTAAAACTTTATTTTTCATCTATTCCTCTTTTACCTCTTACTAGACATTTCTCACTTGGATATATGTCTTCTGTTACAACAGAATGGAGACACAAAAACTTTTCAAGAGAATTTTCAAGAATCAATAGCTGTCTGCTAGTCCCTGCTTAAGCTCTTTTAGCCTACCCCTTCTTTCCCAAGAGCCCCTGCATGTCATTT
This sequence comes from Corynorhinus townsendii, assembly GCA_026230045.1. Taxonomy (NCBI): domain Eukaryota; kingdom Metazoa; phylum Chordata; class Mammalia; order Chiroptera; family Vespertilionidae; genus Corynorhinus; species Corynorhinus townsendii. The sequence continues at coordinate 64,957,148 of JAPDVU010000004.1, read as the reverse complement.
CCACTCATTTCCTACTATCCGAGTGCTACTCATTATCCCAAGGACTGAAGGACTTCAGTTCCCAGATTAGATGGAAGATGAAAGAAGAATGTTTGAATCCTTGAATCAGTAAAGAATGTAATAGCCAATAGTGATTGAATTTGTTACTTGAATTGGCAAATAAATGATGTAGGAGAGTAGGTTAAAAGAATGGGATAAGGGGATGGAAGAAGGAAATGAATATAGTGAAAAGATGGAGAAAAAACTAATAAAAGAAACATAGTATGGTAAAAAGAAAGTAGAGAATTTGAGGAGAGAAGAAAGCTTGTAAGAAGAAAAACCTAAGACTACAAATACCTTTCTATAAAGGCAAATAAAGAAGCAATGTCAAAAATAATGATCTTGGATTTGCAATAATTGACTGTTGCTATAGACCTCTGCAAAATACTTTTTTTTTCCTCAAGTAAAACGAAGCATTCAATGAAAGTTTAAAATTTAAAAATAAATGTCAATCAGTTGGCTAGTAGAAATTAAATTTCTAATATCTTTAGAGGGTATGGAGGAAAAATGAAATAGTCCTTTTTAGCAGGTTACTCAAATATAAATTTAATAGGTGTAGCAATGAGCCAAAAAAAGTTCATAAGAACTTTGCCAGATTCATCATCTAATATTGGATAAAGAGAAGTTGAAGCTAATAATATTTGCCAAACTAGAGTTTGCTTTCCCAATGAGGCATTTATTTTATTGCATGCACTTCACTTCATGGAAGTCAATAAACTGTGAAGTGGATATGCCATTATTCTCAAAGAGCTTTGTTTTCTTTCACTGTATTTTGCTAATGTGCACGTCGGGATGCTTGTGAGAAGAGTCCCTTGCCATCCTTACTGAGAATTTAATTCATGAATTAGAAAAGCATTCTGGAAAGAACTCAAATTCTCCAGAATAGAATCAACAAGAAATACAGCTACATCTACTCAAATACAGAAAAGTTCTTCAGTTTTCACTTGAGAATCAGATTGAATTGGAAATAGTTGTCTTCTATATAGAAGATTAACTTTCTGAGTGTCATGCTGGAGAAATTTTAGACCACTGTGCAACCAGAGGTATTCCTCCTGCTAATCCAATAAAAAGTCCGTTCCTAATCTAGCTTGTTCTTTTTCTCTCTAATATGTCAAACTTCAGTACTTTTGTCAATTAATCATCCTTTAAAAATCTTATAGGAAGTCTCCATTATCCTTGGATGTTGACATAAACAAGAATTAATTAAGATAAACAAAAATAGACAACCCCAATAAGAGCACATCTTAGAAGTTTCAACAAGATATTTTAGAAAATCCATAGTGTATTAATGTAAATGTTAATCATATAAATATTTATCTTTATTATATTGGTAGATAGTGATAACCTTTATACTGGCATGTCTGTAACTTTACAATAAACAAGCAAGCAGAAGCAGCTTTATAAAATAATAATCCTGTCAATTAAAATATAATAAAAAATTAAGCATTGGAAATGAAATAATGTAAAGGTTCACAATAAAGAGGTAGATAGAAAAAGTAGTTATATACTAAATGATTCAAATTTTGAAAAGATATTAGCAGAATGTTTTTTTTAAAGGATATAGCTATATTTTTACCAATTTAGCATAACATTTTAACAAATAATAAAATAAATAAATTTAAAATATTAAGCCATATTCTTTTTTCTATAAGTAACTAGATATTTACCTTATGAAAACTTCCATAAAATAATGACTTCACTTCTTCTGTGTCAAATGAAATAGTCTGCACCTCACCTCTTGTATCCTTGTTAAAGAATGATAATGTCTTGGTAGAAGCTGTAATTAATACATAATTATTACTAAATCACATGCTTGGTATACTTTATATAGAAAGTATTCATGATGATTCTTTTTTGGTAAGTTGTCTAAAAAATTCAATAGTTTTAGTTGGGATAAAACATAATTAAAATATTTACTAATAAATTACATTTTAAAAACTTTAAACATAAAAGCATATGTCAAGTAAATATATACACGGTGGGACAAAAGTAGGTTTATAGTTGTTGTTAGGGAAAAGAATACAATAATTAATGAATAACACAAAAATAAACTCTGTGTTTCTCATAGTCACAACTATAAACTACTTTTGCCCCACTCTGCATATTCAGAAGGTTCTTAAAAAGATAAGAAAAGAGAAAACCTAATCAACAATATGTACACATGTGCCTTAAAATAAGATAAAAATCCTTACGATCTGCAATCACTCCAACTTGTGGTTTGTAGTCTCTGTCTGTGATTTGCCAAATTGCAAAAGGGTCACTGGGAGTTTCTGGGAGAAGTCTGAACAATAATATAATAGTGTATGAAGGAGGGAGTCCATTTGGGTGTAGATCTCTGTAGATAAAACAAATGAAAGAATTCACTAACAAAAAATTCTCATCAGAAATAGAGAATATTTTAAATCTTTGGACCTGAATCTTATCATGGGTAGTTTTAGAAGTCATTTGTAATAATCTGGCAACATATTAGAAGGAGAAAAATTTAGGAAAGACATCAAAAGAAAAAGCACTAAAGGTCCATTATGTAAGTAGTAATAGATTATTTATAATCTGATAAAGTCACAGAAGTCTGGGAAATTGCCAAATGGTCTTTTATTCTAACAACTAATTTTTTCTAAACACATAAGCAATTGCAAAATTATTTTAATATAAAATTTTAATATAAAATTATTAAATAATAATTTTAGAGTGATAAACATTATACCTATGGATATACCTTAAAGAAAACTAATCTCACTAAATATGCTTAATTCCCAGTGTTACGGTATGAGATTATAAAATAGCTTAAGGTTTTAATTTATCCCTCACTTTCTCTAGTAGTTTTTACACTTCCAAATTCCTCCCTTGAAATAAATAAATCACATAATCTCCAGAAGCTTACATGTTCCCAAAAAGAAAACGAGTAATAAATGTTAAGGTCATGTACATGTGCAAACGTTTAGTGCAGATAAAGGGATGGAATTCAATTAAAAGGAAATGTTTCTTTGCTCTAAGGCTGTTAGACAAAACCATGTGGTTCCATGTGTCTTCCCAGAGTTGACTCCATCGTTATTCAGAGGAACCATCGAAGCTAAATTGATGGTTTTCTGTCTGAGACTATTTAATACACATTATTTCTGAAGGCAGGAAAAAGGCCTTGATCATCAGCTCTCAGACAGGGAAGAACCTATGCTTCCATGAACCTTGCCAGAGGGCCCAGAATGTCACTTGAGTTTTCAAGCCCTTGCACAAACCACACCACTGGTACTACTGGAATATGATGTTGCTCTGCTTCTTAAACATGTATTCTGGGCAAGCAGACATAATAGCTTCTGTGTGTTCAAAAACCTATCTTCATAATATCCCATGTTAAAAATAATATCTTCTCCATATTCATTTATGTCTAACCTTGCCCATTTTTCTTCTTCTTTCTCAGTTAATGAGTCCTTCCAGGGGGGAGCGGGGGAAATTGAATTGCACTTATGGTTCTTTCAGCCATAAGCTCTGACTCGTGAGAAGACAGTAAGCTATCATGAGTAAAAAGGTAGGTATTGCCCAGCCGAGGTGGCTCAGTGGTTGAGCGTCGATCTATGAACCAGAAAGTCACGGTTCAATTCCCAGTCAGGGCATATGCCTGGGTTTCGGGCTCAATCCCTGGTGTGATTCTCTCTCATCACTGATGTTTCTACCCCTCTCTCTCTCCCTTGCTCTGTGAAATCAATTTTTAAAAATTCTTTTAAAGGTAGGTATCAAATCTTGAGGTGACTGAGAGTTAGATACTGGGACTGAAGGTTTACTGAAAAACCTAAAATTGGTTGACCATCAAAGAGTTAGGAACTTCCAGTGTGGCCACTCTACAATACGATCTCTGCTTCCTTAAAAGAAATTAGTTTCGGTTTTAGTCTGAATTTTCCGTCAGCTTTCCCAGAGCGTTTCATATTTCAGACAGCATTTTCTGACCCCGTCCTCAGTTACTGAAAGCTTTATTTCTTCATGTTCTTTTCGCTAAGTTGCCAAACACATATTTCTCAAGATTAAAATGTTTCCATTCTAATGAATAAAAAATACATATTTGGGTTATGGTTCCCAGGTGCAAACTTGCATGGAGTATAAAATAAAACATCTAGAGCTACCCGGCAGATCGCCGGAGCATCGGCCAATAAAAATCAACCACTGCCTCTCGGAAGGCGGACAAGCAGAGTTTCGAGGCCTTTCATCTTCTGGAGGTTCTGAAACCCTGAAAAGAATGCTGCTCTCCTTCTGCACCTATTCCAGCAGTCCCTCTGCACCACCAGGGAGCAACGTTCCAAATAAGTTGCCTTCCTGTTTAAACAGCCTCCCTTGGAAAAAGCATAGCTATGATGCTCGCCTTGAATTCAAAAGGGCCAGGAATCCATAATCCTGCAGAACCAGGATGAGATGCTTAGGTTTGAGAAGAGCAAGGCTGGAGTCCTCATCTCCTGTGTGACCCGGTGGAAGACACTTAACCCAACTGCATTTAAGGGAATTAAGCGAGGTCGTTCATAAGGAGTCTTCTGACCAACCTAAAGTTCCAGGATTCCAAGAGCCTCAAAAATCATCACTGTCAGAAAAAGACCCTCCTGCTGTCACACTTACGCTGTGGGCTGGTTTATGAAGGCGTTCTTCTGAAGCCTGTAGGAGGAGTAGCTGGGGAAAGACCCTGACTCCAAAGAGACGCCTTGGACAGAAGCAAAGTTCTTCTCTGTGAGGTTGTATGCTTCAAGCATCTTAAAACCTTTACATCAAAAAATAAAATGTTGATGTGAGGTCATTTAAATTATTTTATGGCTTAAATCCTGAAACCAATTAGCCCAAGTTTATAAATGCTTACCTGGTGAGGTATAGCCATCCAAATAAATGAGAGGGCAATCTGCAATAGACAGTGTTCTTTAAGTATGATTCACCAACACAATATGCAAACATTGTATATGGATACAAATCAGCGATGTGCATATATCAAATAATGAAATTGTTCACGCATTTATAAAAACTAACATTGATCTAATTTTTTGTAATGGATTTCTTGTAGACTTCCCACGTGTAGGAGAAATTATACTATTGACCAGTATTAGCAATGTTTTCTGAACATTCTCCAGCCCAATTAGAATTCTACAATGTTCTTAAGAATAGTAAAATACAATTAAAGGGGGGAAATTCAGATGTTTTTAAATAGCTTAAAGAACTTTTTTTCTCCCACCCAGGGAATTTCAGATTTATGCAAAGGCAAGAGGAGTTTGTCCCTATCCAACCCTCTTCTGTTCTCTGCCAAGCTTGCCTACCAAACATCATGTAACAATTACATGTCTACAGCAGTTTTCACACTGGGCGCCCCAGAGCCAGGAATCCCAGAGAGTGGCTTTCAGGACCACTGGGAGTATATATGAAACAACTGTAGTTCCCTGCCCACCTTCCATCAGTACAGCTCCTTTCTGAGTTTCAAGGTCATTTTTCACAGTAAAGCACTGACCATTGCTTACGATTGCCATCTCTCCCAGATCTCTGAGGATTTAATATAATGTCTAATAGGGGAAACTGTAACACTTGCAAATCATAGCCCTGCCTAGGATCAAACGTCTACACTAGCTGCACAACTGTCTCCATAATCTAATGCCCCAGGAATCAGTGCTAATGGATGGGGAAGAGGATAAATTGACAAAAATAATGAATGCTTTGACCTTCACTGTATTTTAAAAGTTGAACTTGAGATCTTGGCATAAGGAGAAAAATCTACAACCAAAAAGACAAATGGGAACCAAATGAATTTCTATGGAGCACACATGTATAAAAGTCAGTTTTCTCATTGCTCCCTTGAAGCACAGATGTTGACAGAACAAACACTAATTGATTATTAATAGGGGAAAACCTTCATCTCACAGTAATGCTTCTATAAATGCATTCCTGAAGCTGAAGATTAATTTACTCAAATGTCACAGGCATTGGGATGGTGGGGAAAGGATGTATTAAAACACTTTATTTCCATATAAGGAATATGTTACATCTTCAAAGCTTAAAAGGGACCTCTGACAAGCACACATTTAACACAATCTCAATAGGAACAATGATTCATCAGGTTCTCAAGGGATTTCCCAGGATCTATTTATGCTTAGGCTTGATCCCATATAGGATTAGGAATGGCCTACCCAAGTAGTTATTTTTCAAAATGAGTGAGATTATGGTCCCATGTGGACCATGACTTACTCGAGGTGGCAGTTTCGCAGACAAATGTAATGAGGTTGTCCTCTATCTTCTCAAAAGATTCGAAGTCATCCACAATGAACACGTGCCGCTCACTTGGTTTGCTTGCGATATTGGCAAGCTCGTTGTACTCAACATCAGCCACACCAACGACAAAGACACTGAACCCTGAATAGCATGTTTATCGAGTGAATTCATGGCCCATTCCCCATCTTTTATTGTTTAAACAACTCAAAATAAAATCTTCTCAGAATCAATGCTGTATTTCCTCAGTGTGTGCAGCACGTCCTTTTAATTGACACAGACTCTCCTTAATAAATATGCTCTTTCTCCAGGCCTTCCTATTTTCTGGCTTATAAAATTCAATTAATTGGATTTCCTAGAATAAAATCCTAACCAAAGGCAAACATTTTCAGAGCAGAAAGATTAACATAGTGCTCATTTCCTTCCACAGATCTACAGTCCTGACAGACCCAAGAATTCAGCAGCTCTCTTGGGCACCATTAACATTTTAAGCTTATGACTCAGAAACCAAGAATGGGCTCACTTAAAATTTTGATTCTCTACAAACTCAAGCTCAAAGGCAGCATTCCGGTCACTTTTACAATGAAATATATGGCCCAGCCAGCATGGCTCAGTGGCTGAGTATCAACCTATGAACTAGGAGGTCACGGTTTGATTCCTCGATCCCCACTGTGGGGCATGCAGGAGGCAGCCAATCCATGTTTCTCTCTCATTATTTGATGTTTCTATCTCTTTCTCCTTCTCCCTTCCTCTCTGAAATCAATAAAAAATAAGAAATGTTTAAAAAATAAAATGAAATATACAATTCCCACTAGCAATAACTTTATTTATTTAGGTAATACAAATAAAGTTTTTACTCCAAAAGCTTGATTTGACTGTTTAAAAAAATAACTATGTAAGGAATTAGTTACCTAATTAGGTATAAATAAGGTAACATAAGGCATATAACCCCAAACTTAAGTCAGCTAGGAGCACAAAATATGCTGAAATATGCTCAAAGTGCATAAAACAGTAGCAATAATTTATAAAAAGATCAGTGCAGTTCCATGTAACCAAGAACTTTTCAATCACTACAATAGATAATGCACAACATACGTCTACCTTGGACCTGAGGGGACTACAGAGAGAGCATTAATGTAAGTACTGGAAAGACCTTGTTTTGTCTCTAATAATCTTAAACAACTCATCCAAAGGGCAGTGTTGCCAGGAGGCACTGAGGATATTTGTTTGCCAAGATGTGCCCCAGAGACGTGTCCCTGAGACCTGGCTGTTCCTCCTGGGCAGTGTACCTTTGAGAAGCCTGCTTTGAGCCTGCATCTGCAAGGCTGTGCTAAAGTGAAAGCTTCCTTATGTTCTCCTTGCACAGGAGCCAGCATCAAGACTCACTTCTGCTATGGCAGGAAGCCTGCTCTGGGAACATCCCATGTTTGCATTCTACAGCCCTCCAGCCCCCACGAGAAATCTAGTTTGCTCATTGACAGACCCTGAATCACATCTTATACAAAGAATATATACCATGCTATTTCTGAGCAATCACCAAACCATTCCACAATTAAACATAAACTAATATTATGTGAGTATGAAATACAGATTCAACAGAAACAATGAAGTAAATCAGAAATTTGGGCTTTCTTGCAATCATTTCTGAATGTTCAAAACTTAAAATAATGAGTGCAAACACTAGGCATGGAACTCAGGCCTGGGCTTACCTGACTGCTGGATGACTGAAGCTGCTTTCTTCACCTCGTCCTGTGACCGACCGTCTGTGACCACAACCAGCACTTTGGGGACATTCTTCCTCATGCCACTCTCCCAGGTCAAGACCTTTTCCTTGATAAACGTGAGAGCCTTACCTATAGAGTGTGGCAAGAAACATTTTAGTGTCACCTCAGTGCAAACCATCCAAGTGCCATTAGCCATGCCCAATTGTTACGAATTTGAATGTTAGAGTGAGATGGTACACTCGGGTCTTCCACTCCAAACACTTTGGAGAGTGAAGGTCTACATATGTTCTGATCAACTGTACCTGTTCTTGTGTTTCCTCCTCTGTACCTAATATTCTGGAGGGCCCCGAGGGCTTGGGCCTTGTCATTGTACGTGTTCAGCTTGAACTCAGACTTGACTTCATCACTGTACTGCACAAATGAGACCTGAAAGAAAATGTGGTTTGTGGGGAGGGTAAGTAATCTCTTTTCATGTTTCAATTTTCCAGTGACTCCTCTAACTGCTGAATGGGAAAAAGAAGTGTCTCAGACCTGATAGAGTATTATAAAGCTCTTTCTAGCTAGTATTATAACACTGACTACTGTTGTCTCAGTCAATTATCTAATTTCTAATCTTTAATGAATAGCCAATAATTGATATGAAAATATAAATATACTATATTCATATGGTACCTTTCTCTAGGGTATAGGAAGGGATGGGTAAAATCGGGGAGCAATGAGAACACACTATCTTGAACTCAAATGTGGGCAAAGCAATTGGTTCCACAGCCAAGTGGTCCTTCTTACTGACCACATCCACTCTTTAGGGTAATATGAAAATATCACATGTGTGATAATAATCAGCACTCATCATAAACTTAGTGACAGTGTAATTTAGTGGAAAGAGTGCAGACTTTGTAGTCAGGAATCACTGGACTGAAATCCTAGCTCTTTCAATTAATGGCTATGTGACACTGAGCAAGTTCCTGACTTCTCTGGCCTTTCATTTCCTCCTCAGAAAAATTGAGATAATTATATTTGCTTTCTAAGATTGTTTTAAAGACACATGTAGTAATCTTGTATGCAAAATAGTTTGGCACATATAAGTTAATAAAATATGATAGCTATTTTTTTATTTTTTATTAGAAATCTTATATTTCTAAAAGGATGGAAAACTGGCTTAGCTGTTGACACATTAAATTGAGAATATAACTGGCCTGACTTTTTACTCTTCTTGGGTTGGAATAATATCCACAAGGTTATTTGAGGATTTGAAATTTAGTATATTCCATAAAGTACTCTTCCATAAAAGAAGACATGATTTGCTTATGAAATTATTTGTGGTTTATGTCAAAATCTCTTATTTTCATAATGTCTCTAAGATGCCACATGAAAAAGTACAAGCTGCCAAAATAAAGAAAAAAAAAATCATCAACAAGGAATGGGGAGAGAAAGAAAAAGATTTGGAAGAAGAATGATACAATACAGTCCCTTGCCTTAAGGAGTCAATGAGTTAGATAGAAGAGAGTTGCACACAATAATGACCATAAAAGAGTGATACTTGCTATAATAGTAACCCAGACAATATCCTTCAGGAGCATGGAATGCCTAAAGCCATCAAAAAAAGCCAATTCAGAAAGGGGGGAATTTGAAGTCTTCAAGTTTACAGAATCCAAGAAATAACTAATAATAGCTTTATTCAGATTCTCAGAGGAGCATGGGAAGAAGGGCTCACCAAAACATAGTTTAGAGCCACTGGACTTAAGTGTTCAGTTCATTGGTTTATTGAGAGTAGTGAAGGAGATTCTCCAATTTACAGGTAAGTTATGGCTATATGATGAATTATTCTCCAAAGCCTCTCATGGAAAGATAACCTTCTCTAAGTTCCAACTCTAGTAAAACAAATACTTTTGGAGTAATTTCACAGCAACATAATAGGCAGTTATTTTAGAAAAACAAATGAAATATCCTTTGAGTCAATAATGGCCATTCTTTTGGTCAAGGTAGTATCTGCAATGCCATGATAGAGTAGGCAACAGGGTTCCACACACCCACTCCAGTCACTATTCCTCACTGACTCTGCTGACTTAACAGAGGGTGATGATCACAATGCATTTAATTTCCAGAACATTGGCTGACCTTTCACGGAAGTGTATCATTGTAAGAGTTTTAAGCAGGAAGTTAGTCAGAACCCCCTAAATTATTCAATAGGAATATCATCTAGCCAAAGAGAATACTTAAAGGAATATTTATTTTTCTCTTTACTATTTATACCCAACTCCTTCCCAAAAATACATGTGTAATGAAAATATCAAATAACAAAAGTCAAAACATAATTTGTAGTGAAAAGTCTTTCTACTTAAAAAGAGAAGTTCGAAGGAAATAGCAAGACATTACAAGTGAATAGCTACCATGAAAAGACACCCACCTGAATTCCACCAGGATTGATTTCATCAAAGGCTCCCACAGTATTGAAGATGAACTTTACAACTTTGTTAAAATTGTCATCCCCGATACTCCAGGAGGCATCAGTCAAGAATACAATATCTGCCTTGGCCCCTTTGCATACTGGGGAAATAAAATTTAAAAAAGGAAGTTCCAAATATCATCAATTCTTTCATTCAAGTGAAATTACACAACTGAGAAATGCAGCCCATCACCTTGCTACTCAAAGTATGGTTCAGTGGCAATAGCATCGCCTGGGAAGCTTCTTAGAAATGAAGAATCCTGGGCCCTACCCCAGAGTGCCTTAGTTAGACTCAGCAACAAGATTCCCAGATGGTTCTTATTCACAATAAAGTGTGAGAGGCACTATCTAACTGGTCTTCAATTTCTGCTCTGGAATTACTCCACCTATTTAAACCCATTATGCAAATAAATGCTCTTACTTAATGGAACTCTTCAAGTAGCCTCAAACAATAAATGAGGGGGAAAGGAAATGAAAAGCAACAATGTCCAGGATTTAAAAGATTAGAAATTTTGCATATACTTATCAAAGATGTGGTGCAAATAAGGTGTCTTTTAAATTAGGCCACTGTAATTATATGGAGGGAAGGAAGGGATGGAATAAAATAAATATCTTTCATTGAATCTTCAGACTTAAAGACTAAAAAAAAAAAAATTTAACATGTGGAATGTATAACACCAAGAGTGGACTCAAATATAACCTATAGATTTTGGGGGATAACAGTGTGTCAATGTAGGCTCATGGAGAGTAACAAATGTGCCACTTTGGTGTGGGAGTGTGATGCTGGGGGAGGCTGTGCATGTGAGGGTACAGGGTATAAATGGGAACATTATGTACTTTCTGCTCAATTTTGCTATGAACATAAAACTACTCTAAAAAATAAAGTGTTAAAAGAACTCAACAAGCCAAGATTATTTACTGAATTTCTTTCAACAACTTAAATTTCAAGAAACCCATTATTGTTTTACCCTATAATAATACACTTGTAACTTTTATCTTATTTAATAGGTTTAAAGAAGTTGTGGCAGTCTAGAGCCTTCTAAGATAAAAGAAAAATACTTTTAAAATCTGACATGCTTTCAGTTTAACTCAGAAAACAGAATGTGGGGGGAGGGGAATAAACCAGTAGTTAATTAGTTTAAACTTAATTTGATAAACCACAGAGGACTGCCCCAATTTACTTGAGAGACCAGCTTTAACATTTTCAAGTGACAATTATGCTCAGACTTTAGTAAATAGAAATGTTTTAGCTTTGTGTAATCCAGGGCACTTCTCAGATCAGAAACCAGGACTTTCAAAGCCAAAGGCCCAGGAGTTAGCTTGCCAATATAGCCAAAAAGATTCATGGATCCTACTGATGCCAGGAGCCCACAGAAACAAAGGCCCACCAGGTGACCATGAACTATGTACAATATCAGGAGACATTAACAGGCAAAATGAAAAGAAAACAAGTTCCAACTAAAGAGCTGAAGTAGGTTAGGACTGATTCCATTCACACCAAAATGCTCCTAGACAGGGAGAACAAATTACTGGCAATCCTTTCTTTTAACCTAAAACTCTTCAATAAGAATCACAAATCATAAATGTTCTATATGAATTGTAAACTATGTACATGCTGCATTAGTCAGGAGGCAACAAATCCCTTCTTACTTTTTACATTTCCAAATCAACTGTACTTACCATCTCGAGCAGGTGGAATTGTGGGAGGGGGAGGAGGTGTGGGTGGCTCAGTAGGGGCTTCTGTTGGTTTTAAAGCTAGAATTTAAAAAAAATAATAATTAGAGAAACACAATATGTGCACATTTCATAACACAGAAAGTAAATTTTAAGAGTGATTTAAATTCTTGATGACAAATCATGTCTCATTGGCACGGACACACTGAGAATTCTATTGTATCTGAATTTGGTGTCATTGATAGTCATTCAACATTGGCTATAGTCACAAAACACAAAGCCAAGATTCAAAGGGTGAATGTAAGCCCTTCAGATAGGGTCAAATGAGTAGAAGTCAATAATATAGATGCCCATCAACTCCCCACTGTCCACTGGAGCCCTATCTCCCTCCTTTAGCCCTTTCCTTAAAAATAATACCAACTCTGTAATAGGGGCAACATGGATTTTCTCCAAGTAAAGGTCCTGAACCAGCCACAGACTCCACCTTCAAGAACCTGCCATCATTACATTGTCACTGCTGCCCATACAGAGTAGTGCCTGCTCAGGGGTCACGTAAGTCTCCCGCACCCAGAGAATTCCATTCTGAAGCCTGGCAGACATTCCAGGTTACTCAAACACTTACTGGTGTGTTCTCTGACAGAGACACCAGGACCCTCGAGGTTTGGTGTCTGCACAAAAACAGTGACGCCATAATCAGTATCTGGTGAAAGGCCAGTGAAGCAGTGACTGGTTTCTGATCCACGCACTGTAATTTCCTGTCCTCTCGTTCCTGATCATGACAACAAAGGAAAATGCCAGTGTCATCATCAATTGCATTTAAAGACATATTATACACAATTTTGTAAACAAAATGGCAGCTTCTTTACTAAATTTTAAAATGTTGCTATGAGCTCCAGTTCTTTTTTTGTTTTGCACACGTACCATCTGCAGGGTTTAGCTTTAGTCTGTAGGAGGTGGCTGCCCGGTGAGGTGACCATCTAACACAGAATGTGTCCCACCCAACCTGGTAAGGGTTCAGATCTGTCACATTTAAATACACTGCAAAATAAAAAAAGAAAGATAATAGATTTACTTTTTAAATAAAGGCAGAAAAGCATACTTTTAATTATAACAAAATTTTAGAACTTCCACTTGGCTAAAATCTTGTTTCCTTATAAGAAACATACATGAAAATGTGGTGCAGCCAAAACAGATCTCTCTTTCCATCACTGATTTTCAAGGGGAAAGAAATATCACATAGGACCTCTCAACACTACAAATGTCAAAGACATCTCGTGGAAAATAAGAAATTTTTCCAAAAGGCAATCTGCTAAGTCCTTAAGTGATTATTAAAGCACTTGGTCATAACAAATTCTATCTGGGTTGAATCAATAATCATGGCATTTCTGTGAAAACTTGCAATTAAATCAATGTATTTAGGTAATTGATGTTTTAACATCAAATGTCAAGAAAAACTACCAAAAAAAAATTCCTTGCATCCCAACTCTAATTCTACAGTATCATTCATGATGAAATGAAATCATAATTTTTAATCTTTCAAAATTCAAAATATAATATTTTTGTCAACTAAACATATCTCATCATACTGATATTTGTATATTGAATTATATTACTTGTAGATTTGTTTAGCTGAGCACAAAAGGGTCACCTACTTATCGCTGAGGAACCATGCATATGTTAAGAAGAAATAACATTACAGGCTAACCTGGTAATTTGTGCTATACTTTTTCTCACAACCATGCAAAGACAAGTGACTCACATGTAGTGCCTTGATCTGTCAGGGGGACACTGAGTCCAGAATCATACTGAGCATAAACATTTACATCATAAATGGTGCTGGGATTGAGATTGTGTAACGTGTATGATGTCACTTCTCCAACAAAGACTTCCATGGGCTCATTGGAACCTTTAATAACAATCACAAAAATACATAGATATATGTTATCACTAATCTCAAATTTTTCCTAAAATCAAAATGCCTTAACTTATACTCAAATGATAGTATGAACAGCATTAATTCCAAATCCCCTTATGCACTTGTTCAATGTAGCACAAGCCACATTATATGGTGAATACAAAACTGTAAGCAGAGACTGAATTCTTTACCCTCTGATTTTCAAAGCATAGCACAGTACCTGTAATGTAGCAGGTATGTAATCACTGTTAATCAATCACACAAACAACTACCTTAGAATCTCAAGCCTCTTCTCTGAACCTCCTTTGCCAGCATTGTGCTTTGCCCATAGTAGGTGCTAATTAACATCTTTAATATAGAGATGATTTAAGAACATCCATCTTGGACCTCATTCCATAAGCTTAGTGACGGAAGGTCCACAGTTACTAACATCTCTTCCTCCGTAAGTTCTCTCTCCATTTCTTACACAAGCTCACCTTCCCTTTCTCTTCCCTCTCTATGTTTTGTTTTTCTAGGAAAAATTTCTAGCTGATGCCATTCCTAGTACATGGACGACGCCTTAGCAAATTTGGTTCAAAGAGTATTTTCTTCCACTGTTTTAAGCATGTAGACAAAATAGAAATACAGCCAATAATTTAATAAAGGTTTTATCCAGGACCAATGGGAAATTGAAAGAAAGCCTGTCATAAATTAAATACATATGCCCCAAAAGGAATAAAACCTTGACATCATGAGAAAAATACAGAAGTTTGTATTGATTAAATATGCATTATTTCATAATCATAACATGGAATGTCTGAACACAAGCACCTTCAATTTGTGCAACTTGATGGACCAGATAAAATTTTCAGTCATGCAATTAATGAAAATCTCACCTATACCCATTGTAACAATGATATTAGAAATCATTGGCTTAAAATGCTATTCCCAGAAACATACCTCTAATCAAAGAAGACTTGATATGAGAATTGAATTGTCAATAGTATCTAACCATAGGGAATGGAACAAAGAATACCCTCATACCCAAATAACTCCCCTTTGCATTTATATGATGATAAAGGTGTTTTCTTACCCACTGGCTTATACACAATTTTATATCCAAGAACCGGAGAGGGCGAAGGATCCCAAGATACCCTGAATCTTGTATACCATTCATCAGAGATGTATATGTTCTGAGGTGGAAGTAGTCCCACTGCAAATATTGACACATGTTACTGACCTTTTACTGATACACAGGAAGAGCAAAGAACTTGATGAGTATAAATTATAAGTATTAATAGTACAATCCCATGAGTGAAATTTAATAAAATCCCTTAAGTTCCTTATTCAGAAAACAAAAGATATTAAAATATTCAACAAAAAGCTTAGGGGGTTTTCCAAATTCAAACTGCAACTCAAATGGACTCAGGAACTGATGATTTCCAGAGCTGGTATGTTATATGATGCAGAATGACAGAAAACAGGAAATCTCATACCACTTTTAGAATGTTAGAGATTACAGAATATTAGAGCCAGCAAACAATTTAGACTCTATCTAGTCCAACCACATAATCACATAAATAAGATATGATTTGCCCAAGACCACAGAGCCAGCTCGTGACTAAGATGGGTTCTTTCCCAGTACCATTCTACTCTCCATGAACATAACCTCGAGTAAATCCTCAAACCTTCACAGGTGCTTCCTCCAACTCCATGAGCTCAAAAGCAATGCTGTGAGGCTGCATGTTAAGTAGCTGCTGAGATATTATTCATAGAATTACACAAATAAGAAATTCACCTTGAAAAACTTCTTCAGAAGAACAACTAGAAATGGCTTTGAGCCTTCCTGGAAAATTCAATATCTAGGAAATATTTTTTTTTAATATATTGTGATAAGCACAAAATTCTGAAATATGCTATTTCCCCTGAAAAATACCAAAATATATTCTAAAACCTAAGGGGCTGTTTTAAAAATGCGAAGTTGTTAAATTAAATCATCTTGATTTTAAATTCAAATTACTAAACTGAGTCTCCTTTGACTCTGTCCTATAGACAATAGGTATCAATAAATATATAAATTCCTGGTCTTGGGAGACAGCTGAAACCACTCTAGTTTTGCTTTTCTCTTAAGAGCTTTCAAATGGTAGGTCTTTCAAATTCTGTAGTGTTGCTAAGGTCATTTAAGCACAAAAAGAGTTTGGGCAACTGAGCATAGTAAGAATCCTGAAATCATGCTGAACAAAGTAAAAAAAAAAAAAAGGATTGCCAATACTTACCAGTAACAGAAACCAGATCTATAGCCCAGCATGCCTTTATGCTGAAGCAGTGGCTCTCAGCCTTGGCTGCACATTGGAGCATAGGCAGGTCCAGACCACAACGCATCCCAGTTATATCAGTAACTCTGGGGCTGGCTCCCAGGCAAAGCATTTTTTAAAGCTTCTCAGGTGATTACAATGAGCAACCAAACTGGAGAACCTTTGCTCTAAACCCCAGGCAACTGCCACCCGTGTAGGCTAGAAAGCGGGGGTCTCAGCACTGGGAATTCTTTGTAAAGTAGTTGGTACAATAGAAAAAAATTTTTTGTAAAAAAGCTACATTTGTAAAGAGAGAAGGTAAATGCTAAACATCTCGATTATTTATGACTTAAGATGCTATCATGATGGAATGTTTTTTGTGGTTTTTTTTGCTGATACTAAACTGACTTAGCAGCTACAGGCTTAACTGACACCACACAAACTAAAACAATACTCAGAGAATACCAAATGGTTTTCCAAAGGAGAAATAAAACTATCTCAAGCAAAGCAAAATATGCAGATTTTTGTCTCCATTTTCTTCTTTAAGTGGACCTTTAAACAGTTAAAATACAAGTTCTGTTCTCATATCAACCTGACAAAATTCAATGCCTAATATAAAGTTAATGCAATACCGATGTAGTACTTGAGATGCACTGGTAAAGGCAACATTTAAGATTGTAAAAGGTCTAAGACACTTACCAGTTCTTCCATTTCCTGTTAGATGGCTACCATCTCCATCTTCATAAATAGGAATAACAGTAATTTTATATGGAGTATCAGATTGCAGAGGCTGCAGTATTACATTGTTCCTTCTGCCTGGGACGGTGGTCTATAGAGGACGTTAAATTATAAGTTTATTATCAGCTAGAGGACTTCCAGATCAGAAGACAATATTGTTTTATAGATTCCCATAAACAGTAATGTTTTCTTCATATTTTCTTTTTGTGACACAATAGCTCATGGCAAAGCAGATTGTCCACACTGCCTGTGTGTGGCATGGGAGAATGGTTTTAGAGTAAACTCATCTGGGTTCAAATCCCAGAGTAGCCATTTACCAGCTTTATGACTTAGCACCTCTGAAGGAAATTGTGAGGCTAAAAAGCAATAATGCATACAACACTTCTGTACTCATTACTGAGTACTGCAGTGCTCAGTAGTATGTTTTTCTCCTTCATATCTCATTGGTACATGTTATGTTTCTGTGTACTCCTTCAACAAATGTGTGCCAAGTACCCGCTGCGAGCCAGGCATGGTACCAGCCACTGGAAATACATTGGTGAGGGTTTCTGCTCTCAAGAGTTTCAGTTTGGCTAATACTAATGATGTGAAAAAGATGAAAAAGAAGACATTGAAAATATATTTAACTTCCTCCATGAAGAGGAAACACATCAACTAGATCTCTCTCTCTCTCTCTGTCTCTCTCTCTCCCCCCTCCCCCCAAGTTTTGCTTCCATAAGTAATGTGAATCACTTATACCAGTGATGCCCAGAGTAGAGTTCCTTGCTTGTAAATGGTGAATTGGGGGAAGAAATTATATTTTTACAGTTTTCAGAAACTGAAGGGAAATTGCTTAGTTGTACATGGGAAGGCTGAACAAACCTCTGCTTTGGCAAACCAAGTGTGGCAATCGGCTCATCTCATTTTGATCAGAAACATTAAATGGCAAGTACATGTATTTCAGATTAATAAAAATGGGGTGGGGCTTAAATTAAAGCTTAATAAATCAAGTTCAAGTAGATGAAATATTTTATAATATAAGAATAATGGAAGGAGAATGATCAAATAGAATGTATGTAGCAAAATGGTTGCAAACCACAGACAAAACTGCTTTATAATCAGCATTGCATGTAATTTTCCACTAAGCTATCACTGAACTTTAAAGCCAGTGCTGACTTTTTCTATCCATAACAAATGGACATGAATAATGAGGGTTATGCTACCAGAAACTTGATTCTGGTTCTGGAGAGATAAAACATGACACTTAAAAAGTTTGAAGCTGATATTAGAGTATGTATATTCCAAAACCAGAGTGTATGGAAACATGTTAAATTTAGAGAAAAGGGAGATCAATTTGCCCGGATATTTAAGAAAGACCTTGTAAAGAAATTAGATTTAAAGAAAACTTAAGATTGGAATGGTCACAGCATTTGAACACTAATTTAGTTAGCTCAGAATAATTGTTACCATGTTTCACCAGAATTAATTCCCATGGTGTAGGTAGGTGGTTAAAAATATGCATTTCATGAGATAAGACAGTTTTTTCCATCTGTATTTAGAATAAAAATTGAGCCCTAAGACATTAATTCTCAGTAGTATGGAAGGCCAGACTAGGCACATTAGGTGATCCCAATCTCATGTCAGAGGAAGTCATAGAATGTAACTGACACACAGAAGTCAAGGACTCAATTCTAACCCTAGCTCCATCCTAAAGAAGAAAGCTGAAGCTCACACTCCAACCTGGTAAGATTACAAAATGCTCAAATAAACGAGAGTCAGACTCACATATTCATCAATTGGATCACCAACGGTGGGAGAATAAATGATCCTGTATTGCTGAACTGGCCCGTCAGCATGATCCCAGGCCACAGAGAGGCTATTGGTTGTCTCCCCAAAGACTCTCAGATTTCTTGGTCCACTCCGAGGTACTAAATAAATAAAACACAATAGGGTTATGTGCCTGCCTGTGAGCATGATATACATGGGGAGGAGAAGAGGGGTAGGAAAGAATTTTCCCCTGACCAGATTAAGGAAGTGACTCTCAGGTGTTTCACCATTCACTAGGTTGTTCACTCCTTGTGCTAAAACACACATCTTCTATGGTTTTAACGTGAAAACATAAACCTAGAAAGTACTGCATTTCAGAGCTACAGTTGCATGCTAAACATCCAATGACATAAAACTAGGTCTGAGTCTAAATGCACAGACTGGGAAAGAAAGGGATGATTTTAACCACTATAACCACTTCCTGTTAAATGAAATATAGAGGCCAAGTTCTCATGTTTACTAAGTACCACACACCTCACTCACTCAGAGAAGCCCTACCAACTGAGTGACAAGGGAATGGGGTGAAGAAAGGATTTCTGCCTCACGAGTTCGGCCCTGGGCGGGGCTGGGGTTCCCCTCTCCATCCGAGTAGAGAGCCACAACGTTCACGGAATAGGGTGTGTCCGGAATCAGCCGCTCCAGGTGCACCGTGCGGGTATTTCCCGGCACCACAATCTGGAGGGGAGGAAATGCCAAATTCTGTCTGATGACAACCCATATGCTTATCAAGTATTGTATTAGTCAGCATAATAACTTTGCTAATAAAAGGCTGAGCCCAGACACGTCAGAAGCCAACTACTGTGCTTCTTCATGAGATCTGCCCAACCCACACCATTAGATGCAATTTATCCTCAAAACTTTCCTCTCCAAAGTTAGTTCACATTGATTTCAGTAACTTCAATCATCTTGCATTTATGCTTATTGTAAAGATTATCAAATATAAATAACATCCAGGCTGTTGATAGTAACTCAAAGAACACTCCTCCTGTTGTTAGAGATTCATAAGAGACTTCTTCACTGGTGGGGGAGAAATTCTGTATTAAAATAGAGAGCAACTCTATACAATGGATAAGGACAACAGTGTCTGAATATATCCTATCATACCCAGGGACATGCAGGTCAATATTCTTACAAAACACATGTATTGTTCATCATTGTTTATCATTATTGTTTCTTTTTATAAAGACTTATAAGTAAAGTTAGTTTATAAATTTACTTTTTCTTAAGTGTTCTGATATTTTCCTTGTTCAAATCAGTAATTTCTGATTTCTAAATTATTAATCTACTTGCAAAACTACATAGTGCTATGTAACTGAGGAAAGACTGAGCAATTTGTATGAGCCAGTGAAGGAATACTCAAAGTTTCGGTAAGACATTTATACTTTACAACAAAAGCCTTATTGACAAGGTTTAGTAATAATTTGCACTTATTACTGGGGTTTTTAAATCATATTACTATTTTGCATTTTCCCCAAAATTCACTTTTGCTAACTAACTTTATAATGAATACACCTGCTTTAATTCATCAAAAGCAATCATCTAACCATTATATCCTGGCATGTTTGTGGTTTGCAGTCTCATAGGCTACTCAACATGACACAGACATGAGCCTACATTCATCAGGAAATGAAGTTTCCCTGAGACTCAGTGCCACTCCAACAACTGGCTTATCGTTCTGGGCCAGCAGCCATGGGAGGCGCAGTGGAATCTACAAAACTCACTGGCTGCGCTCTAAGAAGACCAAGTTACTTACAGATTCCGAGGGTCTGGTGCCATCCACAGGAGTATACACAATGCGATACTGCTGCACAGGCCCAGGGGCAGGGTCCCAGCGGATGTCCAGGTTGTTGGGCGTGGGATTGTACACTTGGACGTTTCTCGGCAACCCTCTCACCACTGAGAAAGGAAAAGCCAACGCATATTTCCTAAGTCTGTTTATACATGTGGAGTTTTTGTTATCAGTTCTCCAGAACTTACTGTATTCTGTAAAAGGACAAAATACTATCCTCCTTAAACTCCCAATTATCTATACAAAAGCAGATTTAAACCCTCTCCAAATCCAAATTTACCAATGTGAGCCAATTATGGCCTTTATCTATATGGAAGCAAAGTTGTTCCCAATAAAAACAAGCTGGGCTGGCCATAAAGGGATAAGGAACACAAAACTGGAAAAGAAGCTTCACTTTTCCAACATGGGCAATGGAGAGACAGAGAGGAGGAGTTTCAGAGTGTTTGCAATTCTATGAACGTCTTCTATGACTAAAACTAAAGGTAAAAGGAGGGAGAGAGAAGATCAATGATCTGCCCCATTAGGGATGTAGAAAAACATAAACTAGATCCACATATTAACCCCAAACTATAATCAAGTCAATAGCGTCATCTTTCTAGACTACTAATCTTTTATCAAAAGAAGCCATCCATACTTGCTTCATTTCAGCTATCAGAAAGTATATTTTTAAAGTCAAAGAAGTATTTATAAATACTTTCAAAAACCTGTAAGCAATACTACAAAAAACAAACTGTAAAACCACTATACACTGGTTTTCAAGTTAATGGCAAAGGAAAGCACACATATTTTTAATGCCAAAAGGCATTTCTTCAGCAAACCAGAGAAATGTGCAATCAAGCAATGTCATGAACAGATTTCAATAATTCACTGTACAGCCAATTACAAAACATGGCTTCACACAGATTTATAAAGCAAAGAGCAAAGTTCAATGATTTTTTTTTTGTCAGTGGAAGAGAATGACCAAAGTGGCATACTAATTATTGTATATACATTTATAAATCTTGAAATTATTATTTGAGAAGACAGATGCCATTGTAGATTTTTTATTTCATAAAATAGTAACAGTTGATGTTTGGGAGGTGAATTGTGGGTAATTTTTATGTTTTTATTTTATTATTCTGAATTTTCCAAATTTATTCAGTGGGTCTATATGGCCTTTATAAAGAAAAGCAAAATTTATCATGAAAAGTCTACATTTTTCTGCCTTTTTACTTACATGTCCTTGCAGTGCCTGAGGTGCGCCCTCCATCACCTTCAGTGTAAACAGGAACTACTGTGACAGTGTATGGGGTGTCTGGCTGCAGATTCCTAAGAATGGCATAATTGGTATTCCCAGGGATTGGTACCTAAAGATTGTAATAAAACATAAAGCACTTGATTTAAAAAACTTGTAAAAAAATACTTCAAACAATAGAATACTCAAAATCCTAACTCAAGACCAAGTCAAGAAGCAAACTCTGTAATATTGGAATATAATGCCCTCCTATTAACTGTTACACAAGGTTTTGAAAGCTTCTGTAGACCCCTACACTTACCCTCAGCTCCCCCTTCTGGAATGATTGCTTCCCCCAACCCCAACTCCCCACAATCTCCTTATCACTCAGGCACTAAGGTCCCATCCTACGCTGTTAAGTTCAATTAAAAGAGTGTAAACTTCATGGATGCTAAAACAAATCTGTTAACTCCTTCAGCTCCACTCATTCAGCTACAGTTTAAACCCACACATTTTTCACTATAGGAAATAATTACCAGTTCCTCTGGACCACCTCCTGTTGGTGCATAGAAGAGCTTGTACTGACGAGGATTTCCATCCGCGTGGTCCCAGCGAACATTCAAGGAACTGGTAGAAGGGTCATACACTCTTAGGTTCCGCACAGTATTCAGAGGTTCTGGAATGCACAGAAATCACATCACTGTATGATCCTAACAGCTATGCACACATGAAACACAGGTTCAATGGTATCTCCCAGGAGCCTTAGGACATAGCAGGCACCCCATAGTAGGCACCCCACAAATATTTGTTGAAGCAATGAATAAATAAAAGAATGTCTGCATTAATCTGGTACACATGTCTCATCTTGCCACCAGCTATTTTTTTAATCCTAGGAAATAGTAAGTGACTTTCTCCACAAACAGAGACAGTTAACTCTAAACAAGGATATCAAATCAATATTATTTTTAATGCATTTTCAGAGATTAGCAAAACTCTGTGTCACCTCAGTGTTTCCAGATAAAGATGTGATTTCATTCCAATTGCAATTATTAAAGAAGCTACAGGAGCCTGAATTCACTTACTGGTCTTGCCTGTTCCCGTCATCCGACCTCCTTCACCGTCAGAATACAGGGAGGACACAGTGATCTCGTAAAGAGTGTCAGGCTTCAGTTTCTGCAGGAGCACACTGTTCTGTCGTCCCCCTATTGTGGTCTTGAGTAAAACAGGAATTCATGTTAACCTTGTTCTCTCCATCTCATTAATCTGTTAGAAAAAGCTCTTTCTACAAGGGAGCAGTTTGAGACTCTTGCCAAGATCTGGAAACACGTACAACAGTGAAGGTTTAGGAGATATCTTATGGTTTCATTCTAAATATACCCTACACAACTTAAATCACATAAAGGACCCTAAGCCTCACACTGGCAACTCAAAGAGATATTTCAACTTGCTCGTCGCCAACACTGAACACTGCATCCAAAACCACATTTCACAGGGCTTTCCCCGCAAAGGCATTAATCATCAGTGAACTACAAAGGAACTTGAAGATCTCAAGGACTTGCATACTATTAGAGGCTCAGCACCATTCAGTATTATTATCTTTACCTTTTTTACAGATGTTTTTTACTTGCTTTAGAAACACATTATAATGATTCAGCAAAAGATCTAAAGCTTTTAGTGTTTTCCCCCCAAACGCTGCCACTCTCAGAGCATTAGCTGTGTAAACTACGTGGCAGGCCCCTTTGCCAGGACACACTCAGGCAGAAGTTCCCTGTCATCTCCATGCAGTATGATGCTTTTTCGATTTCCTTCAATCACACAGTTCTCCATATTTTATTCATTGCTCAAGGCCATCTAGCTATCTTGTTGAAAGAAAATTTGTATGATTTGTTAACAGTTTACCGAATTCAGATGTTTATGCCATTCTAATTAAAATCACATGAAGATGGCACGCTGCCCACCATGAGTGCACATGTGGGTGGCTGGATGTGCTAGTACCATCCAGATGTTTCCTACGTTGCACCCATCCTCTCAAGTTCCAGAGGAAACCTCAGTGAATCACTGTAGTCATCCTAACAGAAGCAAATTCAACTACAGTGGCTAATTTTAATAAATATAATATTTGAAGTGATGAGAAAAAAGTATCAATGTCATAGCAAGCCTTTGATATTTAGCAAATCTGGAAGCATCCACTTAATAGAACTAGCCAATGACTAAGCATAAGAGAGCCTCCCTACTTCTTCCATCCAACTCTCCAAGATAATTCTAGCATCAGTGATTTGTTACTTTGCTTAGTTTAGTTCATGGACTAACACTGAAATAGGAAGGTCCCTAACAGTAACAAACCTTAAGGGATCATCAGCTAAGAGAAATGTTAAGGTCAAGTTCATCCTGCTATATAGTTTTACCTAAATCTGGCCTAGTATAGACAAAGGAAGTTATGTTTCTGATATTAAAACATCAATCCATCAAAGGTATCTTACTTTTTATAAAAGCTATATGAATACAGTTGGTATTTAGTTTACTCAAATAGACATATTTCAATCCAAATGTATCAAACCACTTAAGTCAAGTTCTATGGAAACCTCAAAAGACCAACTCAAAAGTCACAGTGGGGAGGGAAGAATTTCTGGTTCAGCTAAACCCACTTACTACTATAAACTACCAGAGACCTTTCACCCCTGCCAGCATCTACCTCAGCTGACCCCTTTAAACTGGTACGAGGTATGGCCCACTTGCTGGAGCTCAGAAAGTCAGATGATTAAGGGTTAATGATTCATCTGTCTCTCTCTAAAGCTACGTGAGGAAACATTATAGCCCCCGAAAAAAGTCAACAAAATACTGGACCTCACTAAAAGCATCACCCATCTGTATAAGAATCACAGTGATTTGTGAGCTAGGAAAATGTGTGCAGTTCTAGTCACACAGCTCATAAAAACAAAGCTGGAGAAAGTTCTAAGAGAAACGACTAAAGTCAGCAAGTTGAATGATGACAAGGACTTTGTTAAATAAGGAAAGACTGGGAAGATAAAAAAAGGTGAAGGCTGTTTCTAGTCCTAGCATCTTTCTTAGGAATCTCCATTTATATAAATATTGGAGGCCCGGTGCACAAAATTTGTCCATGGGGGGAAGGCGGGGGGATATGTGTCCCTCAGCCCAGCTTGCACCCTCTCCAATCTGGGACCCCTCATCCACCGGGATCGGGCCTAAATGGGCAGTCGGACATCCCTCTCACAATCCAGGACTACTGGCTCCCAACCACTCACCTGCCTGCCTACCTGATTGCCCTAACCGTTTCTGCCTGCCAGCCTGATAACCCCATAACTACTCCCCTGCCAGCCTGATCGATGCCTAACTGGTCCCCTGCCAGCTCAATTGCCCCTAACTGCCCTCTCCTGCTGGCCTGGTCACACTTACCTGCTCTCCCCTGCTGGCCTGGTCATCCCAACTGCCCTCCCCTGCCAGCCCAGTCACCCCTAACTGCCATTCCCTGCCAGCCTGGTCACCCCTAACTGCCCTCCCCTGCAGGCCTGATTGCCCCCAACTGCTCTCACCTGCAGACCTGGTCTCTCCCAACTGCCCCCCTTGCCGGCCTATTCCCTCAAAACTGCTCTCCCCTACAGGCCTGTTTGCCCCCAACTGCCCTCCCTTGCAGGCCTGGGTCCCTCCCAACTGTCATTCCCTGCCAGCCTGGTCACCCCTAACTGCCCACCCTTACCAGCCTGGTCACCCCCAACTGCCCTCCCCTGCAAGCCT
This sequence comes from Corynorhinus townsendii, assembly GCA_026230045.1. Classification (NCBI taxonomy): domain Eukaryota; kingdom Metazoa; phylum Chordata; class Mammalia; order Chiroptera; family Vespertilionidae; genus Corynorhinus; species Corynorhinus townsendii. The sequence goes on along the minus strand of JAPDVU010000004.1, from coordinate 64,931,559 downwards.
GGTCCCCTCAACTGCCCTCCCTTGCAGGCCTGGGTCCCTCCCAACTGCCCTCCCCTACTGCCTGATGGCCCACAACTGCCCTCCCCTACTGGCCATATTGTGGTAGCCATCTTGTGTCCACATGGGGGTGGCCATCTTTGACCACATGGTGGCAGCCATCTTGTGTGTTGGAGTGACTGTCAATTTGCATATTACCTTTTTATTAGATAGGATAAATATGACAAATAGTATGAATTAGGTGAACAGGCATGCAGATCTGGAAACACCAGATCTAAGAGATATGTTATGCAGAAACAAAAATGGGAGTTTAGGAAACTCTTAGCACTGGATTAAGACAGAGAGTATGGATTGAAAAATCAAATAGACTCAAAAATCTAGATATCTTCATGAATAATACAACTTGAGAAGTTCTTAAGGGAAATGTGGATACATTGAGGCACATGTCTGATACTGTGAGGCTACTGTGAAAAGCAATTCTCGTCTCCCATGAGAATGTCCACTGAGTCTCCATCATGGAGCAAATATTTCCATCTATTACAGCAAATCTTACATCTCCCAAAATAATAAGTGTGACTAACTAAATATTGTGGGTGAAAGGAGTTTGAAGAGGAAAGGGTAGAATTTGTCCAAGTAATAGTTTTTTATAAAAGAAATTACCGTTTGTTCACTGCCTTCACCTACTAAAGGCTTGTAAGTGATTCTGTATTTCTGCACACGGCCGCTAGCAGGATCCCACTTAACGGTCAAGCTGTTAGAGGTTGCATTGTACACCTGAAGGTTGCGTGGACCACTTTTTGGAGCTGAAAAAAAGTTGTTGAGAAACATAGTAAGCATACAGAACAATGCTTCCCCCCAAAATATGCATTGTTCCCTAGGAAATCAATAGAGCTGTAAATCTCTAGGTATAAAGCTAATTGGACATTGAATCCTAACTAACTCCTTAGCAAATAATAGCTGAGCAAAGTTTTTCTAGAAAGTCCTATTTAAAATAGGTCCCGATCAACACCTTACAACTTAAAAGCAAAAAGCCTGTTGCAATCGATTTAATGGTGCCCTTCCTTCCTTCCTTCCTTCCTTCCTTCCTTCCTTCCTTCCTTCATCATTTGATCATTCATACAATTCAGCAAACTAAATTCTTACCTTGTGTTGGTAAGGGTGTTACACGCACTAAAAAAAGAATTTTGAAAAAATATTAGTAATATAGCTATAGCTCTTTCTAAAAATTGATTTTAAAATAACAACATCTGAAAGCTGAACACCTACTTGTGCGCTCACTGCCAGTCAACCCATCACTTTCTGACTCATCGGGATAGATGGCAGTCACAGAAACTTCATAGAGAGTGTTCGGGTTCAGGTTTTCAAAAACCAAAGTATTCTCATCTCCATTTAAGATGGTCTTAGGGAAAGAGGAAGAAAAAAAAACCCACACAAATTAACTCACCAGATATATCATACACTCAGGGGCAGTTTGTTGACATTATTCTGCCAGATGTTCCTGCTCTGATTCATGTCATGAGCTCAAATATCACTAGCAGGAGAGGATGCTTTTCTGGCAACATAGGTAATACCTATTTAAAACAAGATTTCCCATCATTAAATGGGGCACTAAAAAAAGAAAAAGAAAGAGAGCTAGCACTACCTCCATCTTATCTGAGCTTCCAAAAGGTGCCCAGGTTACTCTGTAGAGAGAGACGTCTGAAGCCGCATGATCCCAGGTTCCTCTGAAGCTCTCTGTGGTCACGTCAGTGATCTGTAGGTTTGTTGGGGCTGGCACTGTGTCTGTCATGAGAAAAGGCAGGACTAATTTTTTAATGTGATCTAAAAATTTTAATTTAATGTAATGAACCTGCCTTATTTTAATGGACATGGAAAAACTGACTGAAAACATTGTTTAGAAGCAAGTATCTCCCCAATTCAGTTCATTTGAAAGAAAAATACTAAGAGAACTCTGAAAACTGGAAGCACTGTATAACAGGTGATTAATCATTTAGTTTTACAGGTGATTATTTATATTCTATTAAAATGGGGATTTTTTTTTAAAGATAATATTTAGTCATACTCTCCTAATCAGTGGTTCCTAGTCATTTTGCATCTCAAACTTTTTGAGACTCTAATGAAAAGCATGGGCTCTTTCCACACCACAGAACACTTACGCAGAAAGTCTGGCATATCATATGAGAGAGTGCATGAACCTTCATGGTCCATGAAATGTTATGATCAAAGTAATCTGTGCGTAAGCTTTTCCCATAGTCGCTAACCTTCAACCAATGTGAAGCAGACTGTAACTGCCCCTATCCAAAGAGAGGAAAACCCTGGAGTGCTGATGACTGCTGCCATCCCAGTAAAACAACCCTCCACGAAGCAGGCACACTGGTTAGTGTGCAGCACAGGCAGTTTGGAATGTCTGCCACCAGCCCTGAACTTTCACTGTCAATTATTTCTCTATCTCCTGGTAGCCAACGCCGATACACAAAACCCAGAGCCATAAAAACTCTGTTTCTAACGATTACAATGAAAAGGCCCATTAAAATAAAGAGAGTGGTAGCACTTTCTCAAGCACATTTGCCATCAAAACATCTGTTAAGGATGCACTTTGGGTTTATCCAAGTTATTAGGAACTATTAAGGATTAAAAACATATATTGACAGTATTCGTTTAGTATACTAAATTCCCTGCTTTCACTAACCTTTTTGCCTGATTTCTTTTTCTCTTTACTACACATGTTATGTTTATGCAAAGCTGTCAGTCTATTCATATGCATCAATTTTTGTCCCTAGCCACTACCCTTTACCAGATAAGAACTGATTTCAAGAAAGAGACTGAAAATAGCAGAGGTGGATACTGCCTGATGTTACGGAGCAGGCTGTGACCTTGCACAAGGTGCTCTGATCATGTACAGACAGCTGGGCATTAAAGGAGAAACTTTTGAGCCTCTGGTGAGGGAGTTACTGTATAGGAAGTAAAAGTTGCAGACCACAGCCCTGATCCCACCACTAGATTACTGGATGAGGCAAGTCACTTAAATTCTCCAGACCTGTGCTGTCCATTCTGAGAGCCACACGTAGCTATTGAGTAGCTTGAAATGTGGCTAATCCAAATGGAGATATGCTGTAAGTATAAAATTAATAAATGATAAAAATGTGAAATATCTCATTAATAATCCTTATACTGATACATGTTGAAATGATATTTCGGATATACTGGGTTGGATAAAACACATTATTAAAATTAATTTTATTTATTTATTTTGACCTTTTTAATGTGGCTACTAGAAAATTTGTAATTACATATGTCTCCCATTATATTTCATATGAACACTGCTGGCTTTAGACTTCAATTTCTTTTTTTTTTTTTTCAAATGTATTTTTATTGAATTTAGAGAGGAAGGGAGAGGGAGAGAGCGAAACATCAATGATAGGAGAGAATCATTGAGCGGCTGCCTCCTGCACGCCCCGCATAGGGGATTGAGCCCACAGCCTGGGCACATGCCCTGACCAGGAATCAAACTGTGACCTCCTGGTTCACAGGCTGACGTTCAACCACTGAGCCATGCCGCCTGGGCTAGACCTCGATTTCTTAACTGCTATTTAATTAGAAAATTATGGGCTGAGCACGTGCCAGTCACTGAAGATACAACGTTGAACAAAATAAATATGTGTCTACCTTCATTAGGAGGGAGCAAGGGGAAAATGGAATCAATAAAACAGACCAACAGGCAATAATAATTGGATTAAATGCTATGGAAGTACCACAAGAAGGAGAAAAACTAGGGTCCCTTAAAGAAGCAACAAAATGGAGCAGGGAAGCGGGGAAGTCTCCCTTTCCTCTGAAATCCAAATGCATATAATCTGCCATACACTGCTCCTTCCTTACATGATCCTATGTACTGTTAATTAATTTTATCTGTGGAAGTCTCCCCTTCCTCTGAAATCCAAATGCATACAATCTGCCATACACTGCTCCTTCCTTACATGATCCTATGTACTGTTAATTAATTTTATCTGTGGAAGTCTTCCCTTCCTCTGAAATCCAAATACATACAATCTGCCATACACCGCTCCTTCCTTACATGATCCTATGTATTGTTAATTAATTTTATCTCCACAACAAAATCATGAATTATTGAGGGCATATATGCTTATATTTTGTTACCCCTGATGGCCCTTTACATATAGTAAGATGTCAAAAAATATTTGCTGACTAATGAAACTGTCCCAGACAAAATGTCCAATATACATCAAGAATGTACTATCTCCCCTACACCCATTCCCAACCCCACACACACCGGTTAAATATCTAGAAGATGAATTAGCAACAGTGGGTGATAGAATAACTAGGATAGAAATTATAAAAGAAATGGACATAAAGGTAGAAGAGGAGATGAAAAACAATCTATGAATGCAAACATTATTAAATACAGGCAAAAAGAGCATTAAGAAATTAAATGACCCAATAAAGCATGATCACAACTCACGGGTTTTTTCTTGAGCAGTCACTGGGGGAGACTCCCCCTCATCATACACGGCAGAAACGCTGACTGTGTACAAGGTTTGTGAGGTGAGGTCTTTGAGAGGGATGTTGGTCCGTGATCTGTCCACCTCTACCTATAATAGAGCAACGGAGCTATTTTTACAAAGGGTTGAGTTTGGACATCTCTCTGCTATTGACTGAAACTCTCGGTACAAGAGCATACGAATAGTGGTACCAAAAAAAGCAATGTTTTCCAACTTTGCATGAGTCCAGAAACTGGAGACAGTTCCTCTTTCTGAAGTGGAAAAAAGAAGTATGTACAAGAGCCATATCTGACACGGTAAATGATGACTGCTTATGGATTCAAACAACTGAATCATTTTTCAAGGGTTTCACTTTATATCATTGCCTTCTTTCTTTTGGAAATGTTATCCTGTGCATTATCGGATTTGCTATGCACAAGAACCCTGTGAGACCCACTGGTCATTGTACCTCTTTTGAATTGAAACCCATAATGAAGTGAATGTGTGCACATGGATAAACTAGCTTTTATGGAACCCAAATGACACACAATCAGTAACTGGGTATCCAGAGAAGCTATATCTATATGCCAAAGATTTTAACATTAATGCCCCCATCCCAAGCACACACATGTTTTAAACCCATTCACTGGAGAAGCCCCTCAATTTGCTCCCTCTTTGAGTCAGGTTGTCATGGAAACAGCTTCCCACCTCATATTTACTCAAAAACATTCACTGTCAAAAGGATACTCCTCTAACAACATATTCATCCTTTTCTCTCTGTCCTTTTCAATTGTCCTATCTTCCTATTATTGGACAAACTCCTCATATCCCCTTGCTAGTTTTTATTTTTAGAAACATTATTGACATTTTTTAGTAATTCATAGAATGCAGAGAAACATATACAGTAAGGCAACTGGATGAAAATGAAATACCACCTAAATTATATAACTCTAAGGTGTGTGTGATGTTTTTGAGATTATTAGGATATATATATTGAACTGTGTATATAATAAAATACATATATAATAATAATATATTGGACTGTCTTGCACTTATCATAAGTGCAAGACAGTCCAATATATTATCTAAATTCAAAAAGTGATTTATTAATATAACAATTTTTCAACACTATATTAATAAAATGACAATATTTAAAACATGCTATCAACTATATTGTTTCGGTTCTTTTGTTAAACCTGCTGGGAAAACAAATGATTCCACTCTCCATCCTACCTGTTTGACATCCTCTTCTGGTGTTTTGTAGTGAACAATATATTTTCGGACTTTTCCAGGTGCAGGCTCCCAGGAGACATTTATGGTGCTGTGGGTCACGTCTCTGAGTTTCAGATCTCGAGGTTTAGGTAAAGGCACTGGAGGTGCATGAGAAATGAGGTCCAGATATGATCCTCAAACAGGAAACTTTAAAGAATCTACATAAGCTTTCAAGAAGTTGTTTGGAGAAAACTTAACGGTGTGCAGCAAAATAACTAAAAAAATGGTTAGGATGATAAAAGTACTATGATTCTACCAGGTAGAGTGGAATTATTCTTAAGAAGGCATTTTTAAAAAATAGAATAAATTGAAATGTTTATGACAACTCTACTTCTCATGTGTATGTTAATTTCTTCTACTCTATTTAAATAAGATCTTGTTTGCATAATGTATCATAATTCACCACAAATTTATGGCTCATGTTTCTTTAGCAGGTATTTAAATTAAGGTAAAAAACAAAATCAAAAGAGTCCAGCTCCCATAAAAATGTAGTAAGAAAACAATTTGCTAGGAGAGTGAAAAATGAAGATGAGCCAAAAGTAAGCATCCAATAAGCTTATAAGAAAATCCACAGAAATCTAAATGGTTAAGAGAAAATAAAAATGATAAATTTTTACCAAGTCAAACAAAGCTTTACCTTAAAAAGAATGGGAGGAGGATCACTAATAACAAGGTTTTCTGTTGTTATATGAGATATATCTCACTCTTTCTAGCTGCCAATTACTTTGTCTCTTATTGAAACTCTGTACATCTCTCTTCCTGAATCTCTCTCTCCACTTCCATTTCAGCACCTCCATCCCTTCAATCTTTTTATTTCTCTGTGCTCCCCTCCCCCATATAAAATTAAAGTCCAACCCTATATGTCAATCCATGGCCACATTTGTCTTTCAGCCCACTATGGGTCTTCGTTCCCAGCTTTCTCAGAACACATGTCTTCCTCCTGGGTGGCTCCCAACTTTCCATCTGGCACTAACACATTTCAATGAAATGAAAACATCACCTCCAAACAGGATCTAACATATAAAAGGTGATTTTTTTGTGTGTCTATGAATTTATATGGCCCCACCAAGTAGGGGCTCTTTCTCTTTTCTGCCCCATCATGCTTTTGTCTCAGGCTCTTTTTCCCCTTGGAAGATTCTTTCCAACCTATTTTATTCCCCTAGAAATGTGGTCTGAGGCTCAACAACTTTAAGCCAAGTTATTTATGCCAGCATGCCCACCTCAACAAGCATGAAACAAAACTCCCAGCTAAGTCAAGCAAGGGTCCTAAGTGCAATCATTGTCACTTTTTTTAAAATGGTAATAAAACAAACAGGAAACACAAAAAGGGATAATTAAGAGAAGTGCAAACCAGGAAGGAATCAATGTGCGCTATGCTGCTTTGTAATTATTATTGACACATCCCCTAGCACAGTGATTAAAGTATAATAGATGATCAATATATTTTTGGATTGAGGTGATTGATTAATTCACATCACTGAAACTTATTCATATGTGCCACAGAGTTTCTACTTCAATAAAAATTTGGAACATCTTGATTTTAAACCGAATATCTTCCTCCAAACCACACTCACCCAACATTCCATTCTCACCAACTGTATTTCATGGATCTATGACAGCATCAATTGTAAGATGTACCATTGTTTTATGTTTTATGCCCTGATAAACATCTGGCTAAGAATAATTTTAAGACAATACTGATTATAAGATATATCTCAATATTGGGCATGTTAAATGTGAAATAAAAAAGCAAATCCTAGAATAAACTTAAGATGCTGCCCTAAGTCTAGAATTAATCTTAATTCTCAAATTTGATTGCCATGAGTAATAACCCTATAATTTATGCACAAATAATCAAATGGTGGTTAGCATCATTGGGTAAAAGAAAAAGCCTAATGAACATTATTGTTACAGCAAAAGGAAAGATGCAAAATTAGCAATGTCTTACAGGTGACTTCCCGAGCAGTGACAGGTTCACTAGTGAGGTCATGCAGGGCGGCCTGGACTGTGACCATGTACTCGGTGTTTGGAAAGAGTTCGGTCAGCTGCACATCATTCACTGCTGGCCCAACGCGCATCTGCATATGGACATGCCCAGGGGAAATCAGACATTCAAATCAAAGATTTCCACTTAATGGGAACAACCAATTAAAGCCCATTGATTATAACACAATTTTTATTTTTTATTTTTCTGAACTGCATTTTCTTTTTCAGGCCAATATTTTCTAAAATGTGTCACAGCCCACAAATTTAATTTTCTATTTTTCCGTTTTGTGTGCAAGGGTATAAATGAGTTAATTCATAAGTAACTGCAGTTAATAAGGACTCTAAGTCTGAGAAGTCTCAGGAAGGCCCAATGAAGAAGAAACAGTATCTCCCACCTCTTTGGTCTTTGTCAGTTCTGTGGCATTGATGGGTTCGTAAGTCAAAGTGTAGCCAGTAGCCCCTCCCACTGGCTGCCACTGCACATGCATGGTGGTAGGGCCAACATCATAAATATTCAGACTGACCACAGGGACAGGCACTGTTGGGATGGAAAAACAGACATCAGTCTAATTTCTGTCATTTTACTCATTTTTTAATTGTTTCCTACTTAGTTATTGGCATTTGTATATGGTGAATAGATAATGGGGTGCTATGAGAAATCAATGAGAGTTAATATCATCCTCTCCTCTCCATCCAAAAACTCTAATCTCATTGTTCATTGCTACCTCACACTCAGGACTATGTGTTACAACTATCTATATATATAAAAGCCTAAGCGACCAAACGACTGGTCAACCCATCGCAGCCAGCCAACCTCCACCAACCACCCTTGACCCTCCCCCAGCTGGCTGGCCAACCTCCCGCAGCCCCAGTCAGCCCTAATTGCCGACAATGAGGCCTAGGGACTCTCACCCGTGCACGAATTCGTGCACGGGCCTCTAGTTTTGCAGGAGGAAGAAAGTTTAAATTTCAAATAGCATTCTATTGAGTCCACATGGAAGCCAAAATAGATACTAGCTTCCTGAGATTTCAATCTCTTTTTCTGGAATATCTCTAATTTGACTATTTTCTTTCTTCAATCACAGAATTCCATACATAAGTAACCAACGTAGTATCTTATTTCACCTTTCTTAAAAAAAACTTTAACTGAGAGTGCCATACATTAATAACTGGAACTTTTGGGATTTATGGATTTTTTTGGAGTCAAGCCCATGAGGTAGAGTGAAAGGTTTACAGTTTCCTCTTCACTTAATACCCATGTAGCTTAAAAAAAGATTGAGTTTAAAGAATTATCAAATTAATCCTGCCTACTATGAAATACATTATTTCCTACCAGTGTTCGGCAAACTCATTAGTCCAGTGGTCGGCAAACTGCGGCTCACGAACCACATGCGGCTCTTTGGCCCCTTCAGTATGGCTCTTCCACAAAATACCACGGCCTGGGCGAGTCTTTTCTGAAGAAGTGGCGTTAGAAGAAGTTTAAGTTTAAAAAATTTGGCTCTCAAAAGAAATTTCAATCGTTGTACTGTTGATATTTGGCTCTGTTAACTAATGCAGTGGTCGGCAAACTCATTAGTCAACAGAGCCAAATATCAACAGTACAACGATTGAAATTTCTTTTGAGAGCCAAATTTTTTAAACTTAAACTTCTTCTAACGCCACTTCTTCAGAATAGACTCGCCCAGGCCGTGGTATTTTGTGGAAGAGCCACACTCAAGGCGCCAAAGAGCCGCATGTGGCTCTCGAGCTGCGGTTTGCCGACCACTGTTTCCTACTCTTGTGGTCTAATATGAAGGGAAATAAGAAAAGAGATAAAGACCTAAGGAACAGAACAATAGGTAGAGTCAGTTTCTGCCTTGGACAGTGTACTCACTCCCTTCTCTTACAAGTGGCTTCCCTTTCCTCTGGAGCCCAGACAAGAAAATGGAAGAAAGGAAGAGTGTTTCATATGGCTTCATAAACCCTACCAGGAATAGGAGTGAGAAACATCTCTCCTCAAACTTCTACTCAAAGTTAAACCCATTAGAGCGTCTCTAGTAAAGAAAAGGCCCGAGGGCAAAGGACAGAAAAACAATGGGAAGATCTCATTGCCAGCAGGAAGATCTGGCCTTCAACAGAAGGAAAATATATCATCTCTGTACAGCTCCTCTTCCTAATCTTAGTCTCACCCCCCACATGGTATCTTTCCTTAAGAAGTGAGTAACTATGAAAGGTATGTTGCACTCTAAATTATCACAGCTATGACTACCCATTCCACCAGTGGGCCTCATGATGGCAGGAGCATCCAGTAAGAGCAGAAACCACTGAGTATTTATTGAACACCTATACAAAGAACGCACTCAGTAAATATTTGTTGAATGGATATTGAATAAAGGAATGATTCAGAAGACTGAAAAAATCCCTCATGGGCTGTCATCTCTTTATCTTAAAAAACAAAGGACAAATTTTTATTTTTAATCTGACTTACAGGTTTTTTCTGTGCCCTTCAGAGGCTCACTATATTCGTCTTCTACTACTGAATACACATTCACAACATACTCAGTTTCAGGCTTCAGATCTTTCAGTACTGTGCTACTTTCCAGTCGGCTCACATAAAACTACAGGGGAAAATTATAAACAAGAACAACATGTTATAATCACTTTCTTCTTTTCTACTATAAAGTAGTTAATTGCAATGAGCTTAGAAATTATATTTCAGTAAGACCATTGTCTTTTGTTTTTTGCAAATTACCAGATTACAATCTTGGACAATTGATATAATTTATTCTCCCAGCTGTTGTTTCCTTATTTGTAAAATGAACATGTAAAACTAGATCATCTTTAATGTTCTCTTCCAACTCTATGATTCTAGTATAAATTCATGAACCAATCAAGCATCCTCTAATTAAATTTAATTTAAAATCATATTGCTATCCTTCAATTCTTAGAGACCTTAAGAATTTAAACAAAGCTCTTCCCCTTTAATCAAACTTAAATGGAAGTGTTTGCTAACAAAAAATAGAAAGCACCATTGCTGACTCAGTACTGCACTGCTCTACATTCTTCTTGCTCCACATCCAACATTTTTCTCAGAGCCCTAATGAAGAGGACCCATTCTGAACATCAGGAAGAAGTGGACTATAGATGTTGATTACTCACTTCTTGACGTTTCCCTCCAGAAACTGGGTAGTATTCCACCTTATATCTATCCACACTGTCAGAAGGAGGAGTCCAGCTCACTCTAAAAGAACGATGAGTTCGCTCTGAAATAACTAGGTTAGAAGGGGCTTCCAAGTCACCTACAAGTGAAATAAAGTACATATACTTTTTTCATTATTATTACATCAAAGTGATAACATTTGAAATTAGATTGAAACATTATTAGTTTCCAAATTAAGCTTGTTCACACATCCTTTCACATACTAAGTGGCTACAGTAAATCATGATAGAGGCCCATTACCCATAAGACATCTCTGATTGGGTGACCAGAGGGTTCTTGAGCTCATTTCTCTCATTGAAACTTGATCCCATTCTTCCTTATGGCATCACCATTTTCCCAGTCACTATTCTCAAAATCTCTGACACATCCCTTGGATACTTCCTCTTCTCTATAGCCTTGTAATCAATTTATAATCTAGTAAACTTAATAATGTATAATCAATACAAATCTTAATTTATATATATAATCAATAAATAAGGATATGGGACCTGACAATTGCATTGTCATTATCACTGTTGGCATCACCCAAGTTCACTACCCTCATTATCATTTTGATTATTTATATTCATGTCTTATCTCTTTAGCTATAGGTTGCGCTCTGTGAGAATAGAATTGATTTCTTATTCATGTTTAGTTCCCCTACAGGACCTAGTTCAGTGGTAAGAGAAATTAACCACTTTCATACTCAAAAGAGAGAGAAATAATAACCAATTTTTTTTAATTTGGTAAAATCATACTGTCTGTGATTGTGCTCTCTGTGGGTAGAGATAGGTGAAATGACTAACACAGAACAATATCTGGAATAAATATTGATAAATATAAAAATATTAAGCTCCATAGGACCACTAGAAAGATATACAAATAAAATTTAAAGAGAATTAATTCAGTGACTCCATGAGCATGGCAAATCATTCTCATATAAATTCTTTCTACTTTCTTTGTAAGCCAAAGCTGGAGAAAGCATTTCCATTCTTAGTATCCTAACCTTTATTGTACTTGGGTCATAATCAAGCCTACAAAATTATCAAGCAATTTTACTGTCTGGGAAACTAGAATGAATGCAACTATTACATAGTTGACAAAAAATAAAATAAAGGAAAATAGATAAAAGATGTTTTCATCCCTATTCAAAGTTCTCTCCAACTAAATAAAACTACAACTCTCTCAGCTAATCCAGAGCCAGAAGCCTACAAATTCTGGCTTCCTGGCTGGTCCATTTCTCCAGGGAAAAGGTCAGTCTGTTGTACAAAATCCAAAAAGAAAATCTGCAAAAGTTTGGAGCGAGAAAGTCAAGAAGGAACAGTCAAATAAATGTATCCCTAGTGCCCAAGGCATGTGAAAAATTTTACCACATTGTTTATAAAATTCATTCCAACTTTTCCAAAACCAGAACAAATTAGCAAAAGTCCATCTTTACCATAATCTACATTGCATTACAAGGACTTAAAAGAATGTCATTAATTTTCCAAAAACCTTCTATTTTGGTGCTCAGTGTGTTTTGTCCTGTGATCTATAAAAAAAAATAATCATTTTACGCTATCCTTTGTCAGTACAAATTCAGTTCCATAATTTTATTTCTAAATCTTAATTCCTTATCAATACCTACTTTTCTTCCAAAATCTCTATAGACATCTCTAACCATTTGACCCTGAGTAATTTAACTATAGTTTCTTCACAGGTAAAGACAGATTCTATCATTTCTAAAAGTGTAAACTCTAAAATTGCAATGTCTCTGTATATTTAAGGGTTACAAGTGACAAAGTATCAGAGCTGATCATCTATAGTTGAGGCAAAGCAAATCATATATAAGACCTCTCTTTCATTCTTAATGGAAAAAAGATGTTACCAAATTTTAAAAAACAAAAGTCTGGGAATAACCATTTAATAGAAACTTAATAATTATAGAGCAAAGATGCTTTAGAAAAGAAAGCATCTCTCTTCCCCAATCTCCATTTCTCTCTCTCTCTCTCTCTCTCTCTCTCTCTCTCTCTCTCTCTCTCTCTCTGTGTGTGTGTGTGTGTGTGTGTGTGCGCGCGCACACACACACAGGAAGATATAATTAAAAGTATCCTCAAATAAGCTAGAAGTCATTTCTAATTTGATGGCATCTGAAACAAATCAGGGCTAAACCAGTGATTCTCAGTCGGGGGTAGCATTCTCCTCAGCAGACATTTAAAGAGATTTTTAGTTGTCACAAATCAGGGGATGCTACTGGCTTCCGATGAGCAGGGCACAGGAATGCTATTAAACATCTCACAATGCACAAAGGAGTCCCCTCCCCCATGCAAAATGGAATTATCTGGCCCAAAATATTACAGTGCTGAGGATGGAAACCCTGGGCTATCCTTACCTGGGCCCTTTACACTGTTGCACAAGTTAGTGGTGAGGTCATCCACGATCCTGGAGAGTGACTCAAAATCTGCCACATTGTATACGTGGATCTCATTGGGATCTGATCCGATCATCTTCAACTCAAGCTCATCGGCATTTTTGATACCTCAAAATGAAATGCATATATACTAATTAAAAGAAAAAATTCATGGAATGAAATAAAAATTTTACAGGCTACCCTTACACAGTCAAGGTTAACTAGAACATATGTATCATTTTCCTCAACAATAAAAGGATTACCTACCTATACTTACAAAATAGAAACATGTAAAAAAATAATATAAACTGAAGGCTATTATGAATTAATTACTTCTCAATGGTTCTAGCATCAATTTTTCACCAAAAAGTGTCTCTTCAAATTTTTTTTTCTGAAAAGTAAAGTAATGGATATCAAAAATAAACATGGTGCCATGGAAAACCAAACAGGACTTTTCTGAAACCCTATTAAGAGTACATCTGTCCTCTTGAGCCATTACTTTCTTCCAAGAAGACATGCAATGTTGTCTCATTACAAGGAGAGCACGAATCAACTCCCTGGCACGTCATTTTGATAAATTATATGATAGGGAAAATGTGTTTGTTTTTTTCACACTTCAGAAAATATTTTAACTAAAAAAATATCCTCAGCTTTTGTAATGCCCAGAGCTTTGCTAGCCTTTCTAATGCTTACCAACAGCAAACAGCTCTATGCCTTCATCCCTGAGTTTCTTTGCAGGTGCCTCAACATCATCTTGGGACTTTCCATCGGTGATAAGAATACCAATTTTTCTAGCTCTAGGCCTCATTCCAGCTTGGGTTCTGAAGCTCTGTTGGCGAATAAAATTCAAAGCCATGCCTAGTGGAATTTTTAAAAGAAAATCAATCACGTTATTATTTAGCCACAAGCGTTGACCAAAAACAAGAGCTAAAAGTCAACAGAACCACCCTGACTCACCTGTGAGTGTATTGCCTCCTTTGTACGGTAAGTTTGCCACCGCCTGCATCAAACTCTTCTTGTCTTTGTGAGTATTTAACTGCCATTCTGTTCTGGGGTCCCCACTGTACTGAGCAAGACCTAAAATAGCACCATTGGTGTTAGCATATATAAAAGAGCATAATGAAAATGTCTAAATGCCTTCAATATCATCAGACATACCAATTTGTACTCTCTTGGGGCCAATCTCAAAGACCTCCACAATACGAGAAATGAAACTCCTCACAGTTCTAAAATTTGCCCGGCCGATGCTCCATGATCCGTCCACCAGCAATACCAGGTCTGCTTCAGCTCTGGTGAGACACTCCATCCCTGACATGGCAACGGTGAGACAGGACAGAATAAGGGGCACATTCTCAGAGGGCTACTTCCTAGCCATGCCTCTGCCACCCCCCAGATGCTCAGTGTTGCCTAACTGTTTCAGTTTTGTAGCTTTGGAATTTGAGACTCTGAAAATATGTCCATGTGATTTATTAACCTCAAAAACAGTCGTGAGAGTCATCAATTCCTCCTATGATTATTTCAGTAGCAAATGTTTCCTTCATCTGTGACTATAATTCCTGGCCACAGTTGTAGACCCTGGAGACAAATTAAACTATCATTATAAATTTGAATGAGCTCACAAATTCAAGAGCTGAAATAAATGTGAGTATACAATCATCTAACTCTAAAGTGTTAATAATTTTAATAAAAATGTAATGTGATCTAAAGATTAGATTTGCATTTTTCTATAATATTCAGTGTTCATTAGCAGACAAGTATGAGATGAACTGATAAAATGTGTAAGCTAGGGAAGGTTTTAATGAGCCAAAAAAATCTATTAAACTAATTAAATTCCCACATAACTACTGCATGTATTATGAAGGAATAGGAACATAACTCAAAATTAGGCCTTTTTAAAGTAAAGATCATTGTTTTAAAACCTGGTAGCTATTACATGATATAGTTATTAACTGCTCAGGTGCTATATATAACAACCAGGTAAATACAGATAGTAAAGTCTGCACATTTAAAAAATCAAGAGAGAAGAAAGACAATTTAGAAAAAGTAGGCAAACAAATATACAAATTGAGAGCTGTAGAGACAATAAGCACAAACATTGATACAAAGCTAGGATGCTTTGGAAAGAGAGAATAATCCCAATATCCTCAGTGCACAGGCTACAAAATAAAAATACAAGTCAGTTAATATCATCATAGGAGAAACAATAGAACATTAAAGCAAAACAGCAAGATCTGACGTTTTATTTTGTCCACATCCATATTTTCAAATGCTCTCTTTTCCAGGAGCTTCCATTACCAGCTGTGAACTTTCCCACCTCTTGCTATGTTAGCCTCTGATCTTTCTCTTACAGAAAGAAATCATGGGGGGAAATTACACCATGCTCATCACACTGCAAAGCTGTCATCATTTATTATACACAAAGTCAGGATTTCAGATCCCCAAATGCCATTCTAAGCACCTAAGCCTGCTCCTGGGTGGCCCAGATTGACTCTTTTTAGCAAATAATGGGAAATATTTAGAAGTAAATTCTACCCATCACTTGCACCTCTAAGAATGTTCAAAACTAGCTTCATGTACCCGAAAGCTGTAATCGTGGCAAGCACAAAAATGTCTAAAGGGTTTATGTTACCATTTTGCTTCCCACCTATTTATGTAACCCGACTTTGCTGGCTCAGCCCAAATGAATCATTTCTACCATTACTTTAACAATATCAAATTGCCTTTTAGTCATTAAAAGGATAGAAAATGTATATTATCTAACTATTGTAAAACTCATCCTATCTAATAAAAGAGTGATATGCAAATTGACCATCACTCCAAGACACAAGATGGCCACCCCCATGTGGTCAAAGATGGCTGCCTCCATGTGGACACAAGATAGCCGCCATAAGATGGCCAGCAGGGGAGGGCAGTTGTGGGCAGTTAGGGGTGACCAGGCCAGCAGAGGAGGGCAGTTGGGGGAAACCAGGCCAGCAGAGGAGGGCAGTTGGGGGGCACCCAGGCTTGCAGGGGAGGGCAGTGGCAGGGCCAGGCCTGCAGGGGAGGGCAGTTGGGGGGGAAACAGGCCAGCAGGGGAGGACAGCTGCAGGGGGGCCCAGGCCTGCTGGGGAGAGCAGTTAGGGGTGACCAGGCCCGATAGGGGAGGGCAATTATGGGCAATGGGGCTGGCCAGGGAGCAGTTAGGCGTCGATCAGGCTGGCAGGGGAGTGGTTAGGGGGTGATCAGGCTGGCAGGCAGAAGCGGTTAGGGGCAATCAGGCAGAGGCAGAGGAGCAGTTGGAAGCCAGCAGTCCTGCATTGTGAGAGGGATGTCTGATTGCTCGTTTAGGTTGGGCCTACACAAGCATTCGGACACCCCTCAAGGGGTCCCAGATTGGAGAGGGTGCAGGCTGGGATGAATGAATTTCTTGCACCGGGCCTCTAGTCTTTAAATAAAATAGTCCTAAGTAATGAATGCAATATGCTGACAAGAAAATCCTTAAAACTATAATGTAAAAAGTATGCTTAACTGGATTTTTTAGGAAATTTTTAAGTATGAAAATTATTTAGATAAATTTTAGTGTAACATTTTTATAGTCACTTTTCATTGTATGATTAACCTAATGATGAATATTTGAAATAGCTTGATAATATTGAGGTTTCTAAGGGAAATGTCACTCAATTTCTTACCAGAGGATAAATATGGAATTACAGTTGTGTCAGAAAGGGTTGTCATTTCTTGTCCAACAAGTGGTGAACTTTCTCCTCCATCGAACATTCCAAAAACGTTTACTTTGTAGGTGGTACCTGCCCTGAAATGTGAAAACATATAGTCTGTATGTATAATTGCCCCAATGGTAGCATTTTTTGCTTTGTTAGAGATATCAATCTTCATTTACAAACTTTCACTACTCAACGTAAGTTATAATGCATAACTTTTCAAGAGAAGAAAAATAATTTCCATCACATTCTAGTTTAAGCTGATAGTGTGAGGTATCAAGGGAAGCTAGCTAGGGCTAGTAGGGCTTCACAGCACCAGCTTCCATCTTGCCTTTCTACCAGGTGTAGAATCTCTACATGCCACTGAGCATGTCAAGGAAGGATCTGCACCCTTACTGCTTCTAAGCAATGTGTTTTAAGAAAATAATTTAAATGTTATACCTTGCAAGGTAACATAAAACACCCAGCGCAATGCCTGGCACATAGTAGGCTCAGTAAACTTCATCCTCCCTATTCTTTATCAAGTAAATAGCAAGCTTTTATATAGACTTCAATATCATTGAATGAAGGGCTGAAACAAACTTTAAAAAAGGCACTGCACAGTGGTCCATTCTTCCTACTTTAATGAATGTAGGGTGCTGTTCAAACTCAAACTTCCTTGTTTTCCACTGCACAGCCTGGAGCGAGACTTTTAATCAGCTCACCCTTCCCGATCTTGCCAGCTGGCACCCCGCACAAGTCCTGCCTTCTCTCTCCACGGCCCGCCCCAGGAGAGGACTCACACTCAGAAGCTCCGTGTGAGTCACCTGGGCCTTTCCAGAAGGCGCAGGAACCCACACATCACCACAGGCCTTCCCGAGGAAGAGCTGCTTTTAGTAAAACTGTGTAATAGGAATGCTAATTTTTTTAAAACGGGGTTATTGAAAACATGCCATCACTGATCACTTAATACAAAAATCATTAAAACATTACCAAAATAAAACCTGCTCAGGCCTAAATTCTGTTGCTAGTCTCTGAATCCTACCTCAACTTCACCAGCACCAAGAGTGAGAAAGAAACTTCAGTTGCTGGCAAACTCTGCTGTGCCAGGCCTGCTAATTTACATAAGTTATTCAATCTTTTAACACAAACTAAATATAGTTCATTCCTACCTAAGTTCCTCCAAAACAACTGTGTTGTCATAAGGTCCAACCACTAACTCTCCCAGGGTCCTTTCCTCCCCTGTCGGGTGGAACGTGACTTTGTAACCCTTCACTTCCCCGGGGGCAGGCTCCCAAGTCACTCGGAAGCTGGACATGGTTGAGTCAGATGTTTTGAGGTTTCTGGGTGACTTAAATCGAGAAGCTGTGAAAATAAGATTTTAAAATATTATTCATAAGACTAGGCTTTGGGGTTTTTAATTAGCCCCTACAATAATAAATCGAATTGGAAATGTCTAAGTGGCATACATGAGAATCGTCACAAACATACCACTTCAAAATGTATATTTATAGGAAAATTAAGGCTGATATCACAATATACAATACACAGTAAAAATGCTGATTCACAGAGTGCTCCTCAAGTGGAAGTGTCAACATCTCTGACAATTCAGAATATTAGATTAGCATTGGAGCATTAATATGTAAAATCACTTTACTGGGAACTCAATTGGTAAAAATATAGACCATTAGGCATCCTATCAAATTATTCTAATTTAATTTATTACAGAATTAATTTAGACACAAATAAAGTAGATGCCTAAAGCCTCCCTTAAAGTATGACACACTTTCCAAAAAAGTTATTGCTCTGTACCTGTTGTTCCCAGTCCTTGCCTCAGCTTTCCTTCTCCTGTCTTGTAAGTGGGGAGGACTGTGATGTTATACGTGGTTTGGGGTTTGAGCCGCTTTAGCACTGTGGAGGTGACCGTGGGTGACACTTTGGCAACCATCTGTCTTCCTCCCCCACGGGGGCGGTACACAACACGGTAGTTGACAACTTTCCCTGGTGCTGGTTTCCAGGTAACTCTCATTGTGTTTTCTGTTTCTTCATCCACTTTCAAGGTTCTCGAATCTTGGGATACTGTGAGATTACAAAAAAGAAGAAGAAGATTACGATGTGGACCATGTTGAAAGAAAATATATATGTCTACCTCTCCATTTATGTGAAAATGCACTATCTATGGCTTCTTCAATCTGTACACTGTTCTCTTGCTGAGCATCATGGTCTCTCATAAATTCACAATAGCATGTGAGCCTAATCTCAGTGAGATCACAGTAAGATGTTCTTTTTCTTCAACTGGCTAATAAATAAAAAATAGAGGTTCATATAGCAGGAATTTCCTATTTGCATTCTAAAGATCCATTTCCAGAGATGAGATCTTAAACTTTTTATTATATTTCCATCTTTAAAAAATTACTGTAGCAAACATGCTATGGGGAATAATAAAAATCATGAATGCAGAGTCAGAAGTCTCATTTGGATCTTTTAAGAAAAAGGTACCGTCCACAAATGACTAGCCAGAGTGACTACAGTTAACACTGTTCTTTGTGATTGCCATGAGTATGTAAGACTATGAACACAAAGGAAAATCAAACTTAACACATAAAAATATCTCAAGAGCTCTAAAGATAATACTGAGTGTTTTAGGAAGCACTGTATGTAAAAAGTGTTTGATTACTATATAGTAATTTATTATTAAGTTATCTTTATTAATATTTCACAATTATTAATAATTCTATCAATGCCCATAAATAACCAACATATCCTTTATCTTATACATAATCAGAGTTTATAAGCAGGATCATTTCATTCAGTTTAATAATCTTTTAGCAATTCAAAAGCCATAAGCATTTTCTATAGGAAGAAACTAAAGCTTAAAGAAACAATGCAAAGAATCTTTCTTTTTTTAAATATATTTTTATTGATTTCAAAGAGGAAGGGAGAGGGAGAGAGAGAGATACAAGCATCAGTGATGCCAGAGAATCATTGATTGTTTGCCTCCTGCATGCCCCCTACTGGGAATTAAGCCTGCAACCCAGGCATGTGCCCTTGACTGGAATTGAACCTGGGACATTTCAGTCTGTAGGCTGATGTTCTATCCATTGAGCAAAACTAGCTAAGGCAAGAATCTTTCTTGATTCTAAGAGAAAGTTTCATGTTCAAATGGACAAGGACCATCTGAAACAACTAAAAACCTAAAAAATTTAAGAATATACATATAGCCCTAACCAAGTGGATAGAGCGTCAGCCTGCGGACTGAAGGGTCCCAGGTTGATTCTGGTCAAGGGCATGTACCTTGGTTGCGGGCACATCCCCAGTGGGAGGTGAGCAGGATGCAGCTGATTGATGCTTCTCTCTCATTGATGCTTCTAACTCTCTATTCCTCTCCTTTCCTCTCTGTAAAAAATCAAAATATATTTAAACAAAAAAAAACATATATAGAAAAATATTTTTCAGACCTTGGACATCAGATAGCACAGGACAGCGATCCCTGAGAGGTGAGAAATGAATGCAACTTTACTTTATGATCATCCTGGCTCATAACTTAGGAAGGGTTTTCAGCTCCACGACAGGAAGAAGGATCCAGGTAGAGCATGGCGGTCTCCCTTAATTCAGGAGGTGGTTTTGCAACTTTGGGGAGTCCGAGGCCCCTAGATTTGCAGAACTGAGTTCTATAGAGGAGATGGCGTTACAGAGAAAAAAAAATCCAAAAATCTGCAAAAGGCCCTCCAGTACTAATCAGTGCTTATGTATGAGGAAACTACCCAAAATGAAAGAAAGAACCACCCAAAAAGAGCAGAGGTAGCAATTCCTAGAGATCCCACATAGCCAGAAATGTTCCTCCTAACAAGAGTACAAAACCTCAAAATTCTTGGAATATCATGTATAGTACTACAGAGGTTATTGTCCCAGTAATGGGGCAAAATTAAAGGTTTATTTTGTCTATCTCTAACAGAGGATAAAATAAGTTTCTAAAAGATCAAACCACTTCCAAGTAACATAACTACATCCCAGAATAAAAATTAAAGATGTTTATAAGAATATAAAAATATCTGGCATCCAACAAATTCACAATGTCTAGCATCAAATAAAACTTTCAATGCATGCAAAGAAGAAAAAATTATGGCACATATTATGGGCTGAATAATTGTGTCTCCCCAAAATTTTATGTTAAAGCCATAACCTTCAATGTGGTGGCAGATGGCAATGGAACCTTTGGGGAGGTAATTAAGGTTAAATGGGGTCATGACAGTAGGGCCCTAATCCGATGAGAATCCTTGTAAGAGGAAGAGGAGACACTAAAGGAATTGAAGTTAAATAAAGTACAACACACCTCATCCTAGTTGTAATAGAAAACTTGGATTTTAGGGAGAAATTTAAAAAAGCTTTGTTGGATTACCAAAAATAAAAATCAATTTTTACTTCATTGATAAGTGTGCCACATGTTATATATGCTGTAATACTCACATTGTTAGTTCTAGTCCTGTTTCAGTAACTCTCAGAAGCTTTCCAACAGCTACTGTTCTCTGCTAAACCAGCACTGGAGGGCCAGTAGAAAGTTTCTCATCTGCTGGCTTTATAGCCACAACGCACGGTTTTCATTCTATCAACAGCCTGCATACCATGTCTCTGAGTGGAAAGCAATCCTGAAAATATTTTCAAAATGTCCCCTTGGAAGTTTATAAGGAACTCTATGAACATGACCTAGTCACTCTGCCTAGTTAGCCACATTTTAGGATTCACCCACCACCTAAATACCACATCTGACTCTGATTTCTCAAATACTTTCTAAACTGCTTTGCTTTCCACAAAGTGGGCAAAGTAAAACAACAAAATGGTAGTAGAACAAACAAAAGTGTCCAGATTCTCTCATATTTGCTTAGATGTTTAAGCAGTTTGCATATACTCTATAAAGTGTATGTCTCATTCCTGTTTAGTCTCCTGCTATTTCAAAAGAGGACTTTATCTTCCCCCACCTTTAAATCAATCAATTAGCCAAGAAAAACTGAAAATTTCTTAGATGCCCAGCTTCTTAGAAATGAAAGATTATTTAGGATTTCTGTTATATATCTGCTTTTGGCTAAAACATGTCCCTTGTGGAGATTTTCAATCATAAATAGATAAATGAAAACTCAGTCTTTGGGAAGGAGAGGTATTTTTTAAAAATGTAAAAACACACTTTTCTCCCTCTAAATACTTACACTTGAATAATTTCTCAGCCACATGAATTGTATTTTTACTCCCACAAGTAAATTTAGCTTTATGTATCATATCTGGCTTAAGTTTACAACATGGCTTCTCTTTACAACAAATGAATTTCTGTCAGAGATGAATTTCTGCCAGATTCTTAAACAACATCAGCCAACATATTCAAATGCAAGATTTCATTTATTACTATATAAACAATCATATTTTCATATCTGAGAAATATGCCTTTCCAACTACTTAAATTTCCTAAAAGGAGCTTGATGGTTTTTTTAAAATGTTAATTTTGACACAAATTTAAGCTTAGACATAGCCAACTGAGTTTTCCAGTGATTAAAAAGAAAAGACGAATTCTCTTAGACCAAAAGATTTTAATTTAAGAATAACTTAAAGTCAAGATATAGGAATTAAATGAAAATGTTTTTTGCCCAAAAAAAAAATCACCCAATCCCTCCACTTCTTTCTAATAAAAGGAAATGTAAGAATTCCCCATTCTTTCCTCTTTTCCTAAAATTTTCCCAAAACAAAAGAAATAAAGTTTTCCCCTATAAATTTTGAGACATGCCCATGATTAACAAATAATTTTTTAGAAAAAATAATTTAAAAATATGAACACATATTTTACCAGCCAGCTGGTAATAAATGATGGTCTGTCATTCAAAATTATTCACAAGAAAGAATGTTAACGAGATTAAGGCAAATGGGAGCCACCAGAAAAATGAGTGGACTTTTGATTTAACCTCACCAACCAGAGTTAAAGAATCTGAGATTAATCATAGTCTCAGTAGGTACTATTATTTATCAATCATCTCTAAGTGGCTAAACACTCTGCTTGGTGCTTTGAACATTTTTGTTTCATTTAACCCTCAGGACAATTCTTAAAAGACTGCATTCTACAGATTAGAAAATTGAGGCTCAAAGATTAAGCAACTTGCCCAAGGTAATATAGCTATAAACATGCCCAAATTCTCTTTGTTTCCATAGCTCCTGATATTTTTACTAGTTGAGTTTCTTATCTAGTTGATAATTCCACAAAGGTGGGGGGGGGTAAATTTTATATTTTTAATATATTTATATTGATTTCAGAGAGAAAGGAAGAGGGAGAGAGCGATAGAAATATCAATGATGAGAGAGAATCATTGATCGGCTGCCTCCTGAATGCCCCGCACTGGGGATTAAGCCCGCAACCTGGGTATGTTCCCTTGAGCAGAATCAAACCTGAGACCCTTCAGTCCGCAGGCTGATGCTCGCCGAGCCAAACCAGCTAGGGCAGAGGGGTATAAATTTTAGATACTAAATGAACCTAAATTTAAACCACATTGGGTTTTTTTGTGTGTGTTTTTTTAATCCTCACCCGAGGGTATTTTTCCATTGATTTTTAGAGAGAGGGAAAGACAGAGAGAAACATCGATGTAAGAGAAACACATCAATTGGTTTTTTCCTGCACTACCTGACCAGGGCCCTGGCCAGGGAGGAGCCTGCAACCAAGGTACGTGTCCTTGACCTGAATCGAACCCCGGACCCTCTGGTCTGCAGGCTGATGTGCTATCCACTGAGCAAAACCAGCTAGCAAAACCACATTCTTTCAAGGTTCTAATTTTCCAGTCCTCAATGATCATATAAAGAAAAGAAAAAAGCAAGTAGTTCAACTTCCTGTCACTTGAGAGGGTAACTAACACACCCAAACACATTTGTGATGTTACCTACATTCAGTTATGGCTTCTCCATTCAAAGGTTCTCCTTCTCCACTGCTGTAAACGGCAAATACTGAAAGTTTGTATTTGGTCTCTGGCTGCAGGTTTTCTATCACCGTATGAATTGCATCTTCAGGAAGATTTTTCTCTCCAGCCTCAACATCATCATAAAGCGATTTCCACGAGACCCTGTAACCTCGAACCATTCCCGGAGCAGAGGTCCAATACGCCCCGATTGATGTGTCAGTGATGTCTTTAGTAATTAAATCCCGAGCTGAACCACGTTCTAGAATAGAAATTAAAGGGGAATCATTACTGACATTAAGTCTACAAGATATGTCAGCATTACTTCATCCTGGTAGACATCCTAACTTGCTGGACTCACACTCAATTTGTCTAAAGTTGCTCATTTCTCCTTTCTGAGTTGACTGTCCTGTTCTGTCAGTAGAACAAACTGATGGATAGAATATTAGAATTTTATCTGATTCCTGTATAGCACTCTGGCCCTGATATATCCAGTGAGATGGTAAGGTCCTTTAGAACAAGGGTAACATCTAAATATGAAGGAGGATACTAGTATGCCTAACAGAAAGTTTTGCAAAGAAAATAATGCATCTGAATTACCACATATCAGTCCATCTTATGACATAGCACATTGCTCACAAAGATCTTTATTTCTTTACCATCATCTTTTCCTCTCTAATTTAAATAAGCTCAGTTTAAATGTATGATTTGCAATCATTTCAACAATTTCATATCACTCACAAATCTTAATTGTGACAATCATTTTTTTTTTTTGGTGGAAACTCTATTCGTTCATGCAGTTAAAAAAGCAGAAATGCAAACTTTCAATTCAGCTTGCCCCTAAGGAAACTAAAAACCACCAATTCTGAAAAACCTAAACGTGATTAGTCATCAAAATAAAACACACCACTTGTTCTAGCTGATCAAAAATGTCTGTTATGAAATTTTGGTTCTTTCATTAAAAAAAAATACAACCCAAATGGAAAAATATGGAAACCTCAACTTAATAGGAGGCACAGATGTCTTCAAATAAAACCCTCACTTTCCATAATTTAAATGTAAGTTAAACATACAGGTCACTTTATATTGGCTACCTTTACTAGGGTTTATGCCACAGTATGACATAAATATAAAACTATCTGCTCCTACAGCATACATTTTACCAGTAATTGTATATTCAAGCAAATGATATATAATGCTATTACAAGAGTTTTGAAGCTATTATTTTGCTTGAATCGAAGAATAAAAATGAATATAACAAAAATACTCATGCTTACACAATTAAATTTCAGCACAAAAAGTAAAGATAACAAACAATAAATGAAAAAGAAATCTGGGTGAACAAACACCTATCATATACGGTAGACTTTAGAGGGGGAAAATAAATAAAACAGAAGCTGGGCATCCTACCAGACCCCAAGTGCAAATGGAAAATTCTAACTCCATTATAAATAACTTTAACTGCTGACAAGACATTTCATCTCTAGAGGAAAATTAGTTACATATTTCACTGTAACCAAGAATACGTTTTTTCAAGAACATGTTGACTTTTTCCCTCAATACTTGAGATTAATTTCATCTAAAGGTCTTCTTTACCTGTATTTGCTACTTAAATGGCCATACATCTATATTTTTCTCTACTAACAGAAATGTAAGCAAACTTTTTCTTTGGTTTGGTTTGGTTGGTGTAGGTGTTGTTTTTGATTTTTGTTTTTTAATCATTGATATCCCCACAACTGGTTTTCCATGTGCAGTGCATGTTTGTTTGACATATAGCCATTTTTCATATGCATCTGTCCTCCTAAATTTCCTAAGTTGCAGTTAGGAACAGCTGTTATAAAGTAATTATACTTAAATCTGACTTTGGATTTAAATGAGCTAAAAACTGCATTAATGACATCCAAAAAATATATAAGACAAATAAAGTTAGCTAGAATGTGGGAATTATCTTCCAAATAAACACTGAAGTAATTTGCAAACAATAATTTTAGCTTCTAATCTTCCCAAGGCCATTTTTCTCCCTACTTTCTACAGCATTGAATTTGTGAGATTGTTTATTTCCATGACAACAGACATCAATTTCACAAACACAAGCTAATGATTTCACTGGGAGAAAATAAAAAGAGAATTGTATCTGAAGCAAAAGTACATTCACAAAGACATTTGTAGGCTACAAACAAAAGGTGCCTAGGTCACTAGACATGTATTGCCATGGATTTTAATCGAATATTTAACACTCTCAAGACCTGTAAAGCTAGAACAAAATGCTAGTAAAGTGGCAATAAACACATTTGCAAGGTTTATTAATGTCTTGAAAATAATCTGTAAAAACACCTTTTAAGATATAAATAAAATATTAACTAAAAGATATTCCTGAGTTCTAATTGATGGCTATCAACACTAATTCAAGTGAATGCTAAGCTCTCAATTACAGGGGGAAAAATCCTCAAAAAATTATAGTTTCTGCATGTGTCACATAAAGACATTATTTGCAGGCACTGGCATTGCAACATTCCATGTTAATGATGAAGAAATATGGGAAGAAGAAAGACAGCTCAATCCAGTAGCCAATATTGAAAAGATAAACCATTTCAATGGGCTTCTTATATGTCAGACAGCTTGATCAGAATACTGCTAAATATTAAATTTATACTATTGTCAAACACACTGATAAATTTTTTCTGAAGAAAAAAGAAAGTAGGAGGGTTGGGTATTCCAGCTGTTGCATGAATTTTGAGAATATGATATACTCATGACAGTAAACTTCATCTGGCCTATAACCCTTGAAGTTTTTTAAAATGGAATCTTGGCTTGGCCAAATATTAGATTTCAAAAAAAAAATGAAGCAATTAGTTTGTACCCTATGATTTCATTGGCAGGCTGCCCAGTGGCAAAGCTGGTCTTGAAACTAGATATGCAATCAGCTGAGCAGACCACCAGCAGGCTGTGTCAACTCCTGGGGCGCTGGGGTCCTCAGGAGCAAAATAACTGGATTGGACCTAATCAGATGCAACTAGTAGAATCACCTAGAGAGCCAAAGACTAGGCCATGCCCAAATCAACAAATTGGGATATCCAAAGAGATGCCTCAGCGCTGATGTTTCCTAAATCTCCTCTGTGATTCTTGCTCCTCTATAACTCTTTATTCTTTTCTCATTTCTTTCTTTTCCTTTCTTTCTGCTACCCCTCTTTTGAGGCCTAGAGAGACATTTACGTGGAAGGTGTGCTTGGTCAGTGTGGGAAGGAACCCTCATATTTGCTTTCAACTCTGAAATGAGGCTCCTTCCAAATAAAGATGCGTGATGAAAGCAAAATGGCGCATCACTGTTGGACACAGCGAAGCTGTGACAGACTGCTTGATGGTTCAGATAGTATGTGGGTCTATGGCTGTGCACAACAAATCACCTTTAGGTAGTGGAACAGGCTAAACGCTGACCCTCCAAAAATTAAGTTGATTGAAGCTTCTCATCACATCCTTTCCATTACAAACACGCATGGGAAGCTCATCATTCTCTCCTCCCCTTATTGTGTCTCAAAAGGAGGTGGCTCTCAATACACAGGGTGGGGCAAAAGTAGGTTTACAGTTGAGTATGTGAAACAAGTTTATTCTTATATTATTATTTATTGGATGATTTCGATACAAACACCTGTAAACTCACATTTGCCCTACTCTGTATGCTTCTTATTCAAGAGTTGATCACATTTTCCTGTAAATGAAGTTCAATCCAAGTGTTACCCAGCAGAGCATTTGGTTTGGTTTAATATTGAATTGTAGGTTTTGTCCCAGTCTAAGAAACGTCAGACATCAATGACTACAGAAAGAGATTACTTGTCTTGGTTTCATTAGATTGGGTTTTGGAGACTGTTTCTTTTTAGAGTATCTGGGAAGGGAGAGGAATAAGAAAGGGAAATGTCATGAAACCAGTCTGTAGCCTCTCTCCAGGGAAGATTACTGCTCCTCCAAGGGGAAGGCCTGGCACTGGGGGCAGTCAACAGAAACCAGCTCTGACAGACTGTTGACCGCTTTGCCACTGCTTTTCCCCAAACCTGGATCCACTAGCAAAGGCTCCCTTCCTCTTCGAGTTCCTCCTTTCCCTCTGCCCAAGACCTACAAATGGGTTTTTGTTTTTTCAGGCTTTTTACGGAAGTGATATTGTTTTCAATAACATTTAAGCTCATAGTTCTGCACTACATGCCTGTGCTTTGTATATTACTTTAACTCTAGTAATAGAATTTCTGGCAATCGTATCAAAAAGGTCATCTTTTACACTAAGGGTATGCCTTCATCTTTATTCCTTTGATTTCTTCTCAATAGTTTTCCCCTCTACCCTATTCTCCCCAGCATAGTGCCAGTATAAGAATACGGAATAAAAATGCTTTTCTATCATAAACTTAAATATACTAAAAAACTCATCATTTTTGATTGTTGATACTCAGCATTTCCACCTTGATTATAAAGTGTATTAACATAAGTTCAAAAGGCACTTTTCTCGTGCCTGCTTGCATATATCTCTGTGCTACTTCTGTGGGAAGTAATTGAGACAGGTGCATTTCTCATGATCTGAACATCCACAGGGATTGATTTCTACTTTTTTCCATATACAAGGCCAAAGAACTAATGCCTCATTTAAGTAACTTTCCTACGTATCCTCAGCCCTTTTCCATTTGCTTTCTGAAAAGCAAATCATCATCCAATTCAAATATAATTATAATACAAATTAGCCAATGATGATAACTGAAAAATTAATCATAATGAAATGAAACTATATTTCATCTTATAGATTGTTCCAGCCAGCTTTCATTGAGTTTCACATACCACTTTCAAAAATAGAAGTTAAATTGAAAATGTAATGTAAACCCTCTTCTAAATCAATTTGTCTTTTCCATTAGAGCTCAACTCAAAAGTCATCCAACTTTCCATAGCAGAATACAGAAGACCTGCTTCTGGGTAACGTTCATGTGGAAACACACTTGATTTACAACCAATGAATTAGAGCTACCTTTGAAAAGGACAAAGTTCACTATTGATAAGTGAACTTAATTACTGTAAGCAATACATAGTTCTTAAAAACCTCTTAATGATTAAATCACTCTTCAACCTCAAAGCCTGTGGCATTTCTTCCACAATTGTTACCTCTCCAGTTTGATTTAGATTCTTCTCTGATGAGCCATTAATTTGCAGAAAAGAAAATATGAATTACTCTTTGGTGATCGTGCTAGTTCCCTGGAAACGTCAGAGTAGTTATACCCAGAATGTATGATTTTTTCAAGTTATGAGACAGCAGTAAATTAGGGAAACATAGAGGCCTTGTTCAGTCCATCTTTGAGAGGCCCATGTTACTCAACACCACGCAGAGGAATTCCTGGATGTGTTAAAAACCTCATTGTACCAAAATGTCAGCTGAGTTAGCTTGTGTGATGTACAGGAAGCCATTCATGTCTAGGACCCTGGCAGGTTGCTATAGCAACTGAAACAAAGGAAATTCTGAAAAGTCATCTTTCCCATAGCCAGAAAACAACACTCAAAAATAAAAAGAACCGTATTATTCCCAAACTGAAATTTTCATTCATTTGTGGTAAAGCTATGAATTATTCATTTCGAGGTTTATAAGAACCGGTTTTCCTCTCTCTAACCACTAACAGTGACAAGTAAGAGTTCTACCAAACTTAAAGTGCATTTACATCTACAACAGTATTTCAGTAAGCACATTAAATCTACTTTAACAACAACCAAAGGGGGAGGGGAATAATGTAAATCAAACCTGATGGTTTGTGCTCAGATTCCTCTGAAGTTGGGATCTGAAAGAGTAATAAACTCTGCCTTTGTGATTCTATTTCATGCAGTACTAGAGCCAGCCATGAACTTCCCCAATGCCAATGCTAATAAATCTCTCTTCCAGGGACAGGGGAATTTTCTGATCATTGGCTGCATTTCAAGAAAGTACTAGGGAACATTTTTAAGGTAGGGATGGTTGTAGACCACAGTAAATATTGTTTTAATTCTTTCTGAATTAAATAGAATGCACTTCAGGCAATCTATAAAATTTTCAACCTACAGAATGCTCTTGCCTGCTGATCCATGCCTCTGGATTAAAGAAACATTCCTGCCTGGTAGGCTCTTACCACCTCCTCTCCCAAGAGAAAAACAGATTAGAAAAACAGCAGCCCTCAAAAGCACTTGCCTGGCTTTGTTTCTGGGCTTTCCATCCCCTGCATTTACCATCATATCCTATTCCTGTATATGGTATGTGGATTTGGCTGAGTTAATACAATAAAATGAAATGGAATAGCCAGGGGCAAAAATCTTCTATTATTTTAATTTAGTCACAACTATGCTTTCACATATTTGTCAAGTTTACCACACATAATGCAATGGGATAAATGTGTTAATAAAATCAGGCTGGCAGCATTTAATATAATGCTTCAACATAGTAAAGTTTGGTGTAAATGGAAAAAAAATATTTTTTTTGACAATTTAGGTATGAATTAACTATATTTTTAAAGAAAGCTTACAAATCATCTAGCTCGCCTCCTTCTTAGTAAATGAAAAGGGATAATTTTTAAAATTTATTTTACTACCCATGTATCTCCCTTAGAGACAATTTTTGATCAACTATGTCCTGGAGCATACACTCATACATGCATACAAGTTGGTAGATTTTCTACACAACTTGTGCAAAGCTATAAAATTATAAGCAATTTAACCATACACCTAACCTAGAAAAATCACAGCCCAATAGAAAGTATTTGCTGTTAAATTAAAATTTGTATTTTGTTTTTTCTAAAGTTTACTTATATATTATTCTTAGCAAAAATATCATAATTTTTTAGAATCGAGAAGATTTGGGTTAAATATGAATATATTTTTGAAGTAAGAACATGCAGAAGAATATCAGAAGATTAAAAGTTAGAAGCAAAAGTAAAAAATTATTAAACTATTTCCAAGATTTTCTTTATAAGGGAGAAATTTTCCCAAATACAAATAATCTACAACTGTTTTGTAAAAAATAAAAGCTTGAAAGTTTATCCTTAAAAAAATCCTATGAACAATCTGTGTTGAAAACCTCTGGAAAGCACATGAGATAGAGAACTTCAAAAGGTCAAAAGAAAAGGACATACTTCTCAGAAATTCTGGATGTTGCTCCACTATAAAGATCACATGCTTTTATTGTTTGGATTATGTCTCTGTAATTAAGACAATTTCTATTTCTAGCTCTTATTGTTTTCAAAACTTTAGTGTAGCCAATCAATGTCTCTGAAATACTTATGAAAGTATTAGTAATCAGTTCTAATTACTAATTATTTCTTATTGATACACTTATAGACATATAGTATTTTACAGTTCCCAAAAAGTTTCACTTACATTCTCCCATTTCATCTCCACAGGTCTGGTACAAAGGGGTAACAATGATCATTCCTTCTTTATAGATGGGTAAACTGAGGTTCAGTAGGATTAAGGAATTATTTAAAGGTTACATGGCTAAGTAGCCAAACCAGGACTTCTGGTAATCAGTATTTTACACACAGGTATTTTATCTTTTGTTTAAATCTTCCTCTAAACATAAATTTTATAGACTATTGGAATTGAATTTTTGATCACTATTCCAGAGACAATTTTAATTCGAATATTTTTGTTTATTTCTTTTTAATTCTTGACTAAGTCTTGAAGCTTACCTACCTACTGTAAGCCTGTCCCAGCTAATTAAAACATTACAATCCTCCAAACTTCTGGATCCATCAAATTTAATGGATATTTTGCAACCATCACTGTGATTTCACATCACAAAAGATATTTCAGATTTTTTTTCTCTCTCTGACCATTTTAAATAAATTATCTAAAAAAAAGTAATAACAAGAAAGCAAGCTATGCCTGGTTTTCCATGTAGGCCCCCAACTATGGTACTGACTCATCGTTATAACCATCCACCGACATTTCTTTTTAACATTATATTCCATTCTCATGTGGCTAAGTTAAATGCACATTTCCTCTCTCTTACATGACTTGCTTTGTAGTTGTGGTGCGTTAATTCTAAACTTCCATTATATTTCAAAGGTCCTAAAAGATATGAAGCTTTCTGACAATTTACTCTAGAGAACTAAGGAAACAGCTCCAGTGTTGTTCTTACTAAGTACTGCATTAACAGTGAACCTCTAACATACAACTGAAATTTAGAGGTCAGTTGGAAAACAAACTAACAGAAACTTGGATTTTCAAATTTCTCAAACCATTATGAATGCTTTCCTACCTGGTGAATGAAAAGAGACTGAGTCAGAAAAGGGCTCCTGTCTGCTCCTGGGAGATAGAAGCAGCTGTGTGACCATGAGCTATCCAAACCCTCGTCACCCACCATGTTTCCCAAGCTGCCTTCCCACTCTGAGTGTCACACACCTATTCTCCGTTTAACCAACCCATGGCATGGCAACACATCTTTAGGGCCTTATTATGCACCCAGCTCCCCAATACACTTCTTCCTAATCAAGTTAAATTTTTCAGCTGCTTATACTCTACATCTCTGAATAAGAGGCAGTTTTATGATTGCTTACTTTTCAATACAAATGTCTTTTAAGAGACAGGACTGCGCATTCCTAAATTTCATTCACTGAAAACATCCTCAGCTTCCTAAATGCAATGGCAAACAAGCTGGGAGGTCTCTATAAACTATCACAGCAATTACCTTCAAGCGTTGTTCCTTCTCCAAAAAGGGCATCGCCGGCCCCAGAGGCATACAAGGCTGTCACAGATAAGGTGTATCTTGTCCCTTCGTTTAATCCTCTCAGAGCAGCGTTGGTTGTGTCCCCCCTCACAGTGACCTCTTGAGTTTCACCTCCTGCCACTGGGGTGTATGTGACCAGATACTGTTTCACTTTTCCTGGTGCCGCACTCCAAGATAATTTCATAGATGATGTGGTAGGGTCAGAAACTCTTAAGTCTCTTGGGTTCCCTCTAACTTCATTAAAAAAAACAAAAACATAAAAACTCATTATTTAACAAAATGACTTGAAAATGCTTTGTTGCTGTAGATGCATATGTGCATATGAAATTAAATTTTATCCTGACTGTTGACTAGCCAATAGAGTTCAAGCACTTCTAAATTGGGCCCCATATATTAGAGGAAACAAAGCAAAAGTTATGCAATTCCTCTTCTGTGCTTACAGGGTTGGTTAAAATCTTTTATGTTAGAATCTGGCATGTAAAAAACTACAAGGTTTCCTCTAAAAGTGGAACAAAGCACCATAAAATGTGTATACAGTATGTTGATTGGTATCACAATGTGGATTTTTAACTCCTCTAAGAAATTTGCAATAAAAAGGGGTTTATTGGCATGATGCTATGAATGCCTAAATGTAATGGCCAGAAAATACACTAATGTGATTAAAATGATAAATGTAAAATACTGCTGTCCCTAAAAATATATATACATAAGTGATGAAACAACCTAAGAGAGGCCTAGCCCGGGGTAAAACTCAGGGGCTGTCCATCCCTGGGCAACTATACTTGACATTTCATGACTTTCCTGGTAGAGTGGCCGTGTGGCCTCTGAAGGGTCTCAAGGCACCCAACTCTGTGACATTCCACTGGGCACACAAGAGCCAGCCACTTTTACTCCAGAAAACAGCAAGGTAACGTCACCGGGTCTTGTTGTGATACCCAGCACAGAGAGCCCTAGATCCCCAGGAGAAAAGAGATGAAGGGAAACAGTGACTTCCCAAAGGGATGAGAGGAGGAAAAAGGCAGGTGGACCGGCCAAGGTTTGTGCAGAAAAGGCTAATCAGCTACATTACGCGGGGAGGGAAATAGTGATGCAGGTCGAGCTAGAACCAATATTCCTTGTGAGTGTCTGCACTGGGACAACAAAGAGCACAAACTCAGATATATGGCTTATTAGCAACATGATTTAGCCTTGATTTCCTTATAAAACTAGAATAATAAAAACAGCAACTTCATTGACTCTATGCAGGGTTAAATGAAATAATACATAAAAAGCCCTTTAAACAGAACCTGACATGCACAGGTGCTCAGTAACTTTTCATCATTGCTAATATGGTGTTGTTATTATTGTTATGTTTTTAAAACTTTAAAAGTAGGGAATAAAATGAAAATTATGAATACCTTATTTTTTTCTCAATGAATAACATTAAATGTTAATCATTGGCCACAATCTATCCTGGGAGCCAAATCACACCATTTAAGTAAAAATAGAGCAATATTCTAAAATCTTTCTGGAGAAGTAACATATAATCTGTTTCAACAGTGCATAGCAGTTTGATTTTTTTAATTGCTAGTAATCCTTAAATTTCTATTAAAATATTTAATAATATTTTTAAAATAATATTTAGAACACATCACAGCATTCATGTTCTATTGAACCAAATAAATGCTATCATGAGAAAGTAAAAAATGTAACTCAAGCCTAAAAGGACTACAGTCCAAAATATCGGATAATTGAGACCAACTGTCTCAGGGCTTGTAGTATCTGGACAGTTGTCCAAAGTCTTTCCTGCAGACTAAGAGTTGAGTTGTTACCATGTGGTCAGCATATTTCCTCTACCTTCTTCCGTGGCTGCATTTCCATTCAATGGAGAGCCAGGTCCTGAGACATATTCAGGAATTACAGAGACTTCATATTTTGTGTCTGGAGTCAGGTTCTCCAAGGTTCTCCTCCTTTGGTTGGCTGGAGTGGTGACTTCTTTGCTTTCTCCACCAGCAGTTGGTCTGTATATAATTCGGTACCTTAGCACTCTCCCTGGAGCTTGAGTCCAGGTAATTTTAAAGCTATCTGTAGTCTCATCTGTCACTTGTAGGTTTCGAGGTGCTCCTTTTACTGAAATTTAAAAAATAAAGTTGCCTTTTTATATGAAAAACACTAAACTAGCTTTTGATCACTAAATTATAACAGTGCTCTAAACAAAGCCATGAGCAGTATTTTGCCAAACATCCTGGTTACTTCATTCATTTAGCCAGATATTAACTAGATTCTGAAACAGCAAACAAATACAATGTCAAGAAACAGACCAAGTATTATTAACTTTTTAATCAAATAAAGAGGTATATATAATAGTAAACCTTTAGAATCATAAACACTCTATTAAATGATAAATTCACATTGACATAAATTTAAAAATAAAAATTTGTTTCTTCAAATATAAGTAACCAAGGCTTTCACTCTTACCAGATTTTCTTAGGAAAGTAGGAAAATAATACCTAACACCCAGATCTACCACATTTACCCACTTGAATGAATTGTCTTATCCAGTCAGTCCCACAACTAACTTTTTATCTGCACAGTCATTTGACTTGGAGAATAATTATACCATACATGTGTTGGACTAAACACATTACAGATACTCAGTGAATACTAGCCAGATCTAAATATCAAGGTTAAGTTGCAATGTGGGTAACATGAATAGACTCACCATCTTAAATGAATTTTTGATTGAACTCAAATGAGAACATCATTTGACTTGGTGTTTAGTAAACATGCTTAAATAACCTATTTGTTTAATGGGAAAATTGTCCACACAGACATCACATTCAGGAAATGAATTAACAGTTTTTCTCTTCCCAATCCACTTGGGTGTAACCAAAGTGCAACGTGCCTTCATGCACCTCACACACAATTAGAAGTTTATATAAAAATCCAACACATAAAAGAGAAAGAAATTATATCCCTTAAGAAAAGTAAGAAATGGGTGTTGGCAGACTTGCACCCCTGATTCATTTTATATGACAAGGAAAAAGACTAAATTATTCCCCCAAAATTAGGCAGATAAACTAATGGGTTTGAATACTGCCTCTGAAGCTTAATAGATGTGTGATTCTAAGTCTCTACCTTTTAAATGTCAAATGTTGTGAAGTGTATCAGAAAGTATTCAACTCTCCCTAGCAAAGAGAATATATCTAAACAAACAATGCTTAAAGCATTTGGTAAAAATTGCACATTCATGTTCTTAGCAGCATTATTTACAATAGCTAAAACATGGAAACAACCCAAGTATCTATCATGGGTGAATGAATAAACAAAGCGTGATTTATACATCCAATGAAGTATCAGTCAGCAAAAGAAGAAAAGATATTCTGACACATGCTACAACATGGATGAACCTTGAGGACATTATGCTAAGTGATATAAGCCAGTACAAAAAGACAAATCTTGTATGATTATTCTACTCATATGAGGTATCCAAAGTATTTAAATCCATAAAAACAGAGAGTAGAATAGTGGTGGCCAAAGGCAGGAAAAGTGGGCAAAGTGGGATACGGGGGGTTATTGTTCAATGGGTATAGAGTTTCAGTGTTGCAATATACAAAATTTCTGGAGATGGATGTGGTGAGGGCAGCACAGTATAAATGCCACTGAACATACATTTAAAAATGGTTGAAATGGTCAATCTTATGTTACATAAATTTTACCACAATTAAAATAGAAAACATTTGGTAATATTTGATAAATAAATATTTATCATTAGATCTGTAGATAAAGTAAGGCAGTTTCAAAAGTATTTGAACATGAGATTTTTGAAACGTGGGACAGAAAATGCTGGATAAGCAGTACTTCAAGAGTTAATTCCATAGTTATTAACAGTTCTCTATGTCTCTTATCCTCAAATGCACCAAAAGAAATCTAGGAGTTTTACTTAAAAGTTTTTTTTCTCTTTTTAAAAGGGTTTATGTATAGCTGTATTTTAAAGATGCTAGATCTTACAACAGCATTCACAGTTCTGAACTGTAAAGCAGATGGTTATTTCAAATGCTAACTTTGTTCCACAATAAATTCCTAGATTTTGGAAAAAAGTGGCAGAAGCCCCATCACACCTTCTTCGGTGGTCTCCTCTCCGGCCAAGGGAATGCTGAACCCATCCTCGTACTCTGCCGTCACATTGACCAAGTACAGTGTCTCTGGCTTCAGGTTGTTGAGAACGACACTGGTGCTCGTCGCTGGCTCCACCACCGTGACCTCGTCATCCCCAGTAGCTTCTTTATAGGTGATGTGGTAGGAAAACACATTTTCTCCAGCAGGTGACCAGGTAGTTTTAAAACTGTAAGAAGTCACCTCAGAAAAGCTAAGATCCCTTGGAGGCACATAAGCTAATAAAAAAAAAAAAAAGGAGGACATAGTTTAACATTTTTAAATCTATAAAGCAAAAATAGACTTAATGACTACATGACCCTGAAATGGCTCATAGTCACTTGGGAGAAGAATGACACTGAGGCTTCATAAATATTCTACATATGACCATTGAGAGAAGACCTCTCACAGCCCTACAAGGAGGTCCTGATCATGTGTCTTGATCATACATAATACTAAGTTATAATGTTTAAATTACTAATTAAAATGGAATTTGAATTTTGAGCTTCTTAAGACAAAGCAATAATGCAATGGTCCTACCCATAATTGGAATTTTAAATAGTAACAGACCTAAGCAAACCATCAAAATGTTCCCATTCATCCCTGGCAATCATATATTAACCTTTGGTGGTAAACAGTTTATTTCAAAGTAAAAATAAAGAACATTTTTTCTAACAAAATAATATTTATTAAACTAAAACCTAGAAAGAGACAGTGTTTAAGGCACACAGCCTGTCCTCAGGGGACATACAAAGACATTGGAGAGCCAAGAGAGTGTGAGGTTATCAACAAAACAAAGCAGGACGTATGAACGTCAAATGACTGAAAGTAATGCTATAGCACTAGAACAATTAAGAAAGGCTCAATGAAAGAGATAAGATGAGTAACAAAGCTGGGGTGGAAGGGGGGGAATTTGAACAAATGAAGAAAAAAAAAGAAGGATAGGGAAGTCTGGATGTAAGGAATAATGCACAAAAATGGTCCAGGAAAGGGAATGATAATTTAAAGATCCAGGACTATGTTGCCTTTGATTCAAAGGACATAACTCAGCATCCACCACACAGTAGATGCTAAGATCAGAAACATCTCATGACTCTATAAAGCAAAAATGTCTAGGAGAAAGTCATATCTCAGAGTTAAATAAACTAACTTTGACAGTTTTCAATAACATAGGAAAGTTACTTTTTCCTGTCTATAAAAAGAATTGAAGAAGCATATTATCCACAATTTTAAAACCAAAAATTCTTTATGCACAAAGAGATAACTTTTAATCTACAAAGACTACTAACCTTTTTTCTTTATAGCTGCCAACTCTTGCTCAATTCTAAGGCAGATGGACTGTGTGAGTTCAAAAGATATCCTCTGAAAAGCATCAAAATCTTCTACTGTGAACACATGGGTCTCAGCAGGAGGAGAGGCAATAGCTTCCAATTCTGAGCGGACGGCATCTTTCACACCAACTGCAAAGATTTCAACATCTGAATTCCTCAGTTTTATAGCAGGATCTCTGAAAGCATCTGAAGATTTGCCATCAGTGATAAGAATCATGACCTTTGGTACGTTGCTTCTTGAACCCTTACTAGGCACAAATATCTTCTCTCTAACATAAGTCATTGCTTTCCCAGTGTTTGTAGAGCCTCCTCTGTAGGGGAAGGTGTTTATTGCTTCAATTATATCTTCAACTTTGGTGAATTTTTCCAAAGTAAACTCAGTATGAGGATCCCGGCTATACTGGACAAGGCTTATCTGTACCCTATTTGGTGAAATCTCAAAACTTTTTATGAGAACTTCCAAAAAAGCTCTAACTTTAACAAAGTTGGCAATTCCAATGCTATAGGAACCATCAACCAAAAACACAATATCAGCTTTTATATCCACACCACGTGAGCATTCTGTAAAAAGAAAGAAATAAGGTTCAACAAGTATAAATTAATCATTAAAATATAGCTATCTTGTTTTCTTAGTAAGCATGCTTCTTTCAAATAAAACTATTGCAAATATGTTGTTTAAAACTAAATCTGAATCAGTAAGACATACTAGCAAATGGACCTTCACATATTCCAAACCCAGTGATCCACCTGTTAACTCACCCACTTGAACTTTCATTGGCTGAGTCTTCTCCATTATTGAAACAGGTTCACTAGATGTCAGACCCTTCATGGCTGAAACACTGATCTGGTATTCTGTGTCTGCTGAGAGGTCACGAACACTGAGTGTGGTTGTCTGAGGCCCCACACTCAGAGCATGCTGTCGGCTGCCAGTGGTCATTGGTATAAGGAGGACTTTATAGCCAGTCACTGGGCTTAGAGATGGAGTCCAACTTAGCTTAATGTATTTTGATGAAACTTCCGTGGCAACCAAATTTGAGGGAGGTTCAATAACTGAAAAGTAACAAGCAGAACTGTGATTTAAAATAGCAGTATGCAACCCTATTGATTAAGGTCTTTAGGTTTGGACCTTTAATTCCCCTTCTTCCAATTAATCATGAATGTATCAGGAAGAGTTGCCCAACCGTGTTCCACGTCCTCCTGTACCCAGCAAACTGAAAGAGACTCAGTGCCAGATTTTTATCAGGAAGCTGGGAAGCACAGCGAAAAAACAAAGTCCTTGGAAGAAATTAATGATAGGACATCTGATACCTAATTCGTCTCTGGGACCAAGATTTCCATTTTTGTTTTGGTATTTTACTCATTGCCTTTATTCTCAGATATCAGAGTATGTACTTAATAAATATTTGTTGAATCAATGACTTACTCAAGTCTTTAGAAAGGTTTCACCTTTTAATTATACTATAAAAATAAAAATATAATCTTTAAAAAAAAAAAAAAAACACCTTATAGTATGCCAAGAAAGATAAACTCAGCAAGTCCAAAATGACAGGCTTTTTATTTTAAACAGTTTTATTCCCACTTATTTCAAGGTAAGAAAAATTGTTCAGTGATGTTCATAATGCCACCAATGAGAGGTGAAACCACGGTTTACAACATGCATGCTGACAAATATTGAAATCTAAAGAATTTCTATCCTTATTCAATTGAGAACATAGTCATGTACTTAACAGAAAACAGAAAGTACTTGAAGATATTTTAGAGAAAATCTTAAAAGTTTTTACATTTGTCAGTGGAATCAGTTTCCCAGAAGATATAGTTTTAATTTGTACATCAGCTGCAAGAAGTAGATGATAAAACAAGCACAAATTTTACCATCTCCTCAAAAAGGCGATCAGATGTAGTATTTAAATGATGCCTACAGAAATAAGAAATGGTGGGAGAAAGCAATGGATGTGCCGGCTGGAAGGCTGGCCAAATCTTTTGAGTGGTTCAGAGATAGTACAGGGAACAGAAATCTCAGGCAAATTCCATCAGGAGTGAGACGGCCATGAACACCTGCCACATGGCCTGCACGGGGGGGGGGGGGTGGGGGGGGGGGGGGGTGCGCGGGGAGAAGGGGTCAAACAGTGACAGAGCAGAAGTTTGGCCTTCCTCTGGCACACGCACGCCAGTGCAGATGGAGAGGAATTAGAATGCTTAACAGATTGACTAAAGAGAGGCTAACTAGAGAAAAGGGCGGTGGAGGGTGGATTTTATACTAATGTCGATCAAAAAAGTCAGACATTTAGGCAGTTAAAGCAAAGAAAAAGACTCGGAACCTATGAAGTAACAAGAAGGAATTCTGAAACAGAATTAGGGCCAATGAACACTGCCAAAATGCTTGGGGTTTGGAAATTAAAGAGTTTATGTAATTGAAGATGTAGCTATTTAGAATTTATCTTTAATCACTTGTCAATTCTCAGGCAAAGATGAGATCATGGAACTTGTGACTTTTTAACGCCCAAACAGATGGTTATGAAACGTCTTCTCTTTCTCCCATATATTCAGAAGCAATAGCTTATAAAAATGGGAAAATTTTCCAGATATGGAAGAATCAAATTGACTGATTTTGAAATATTCTTAAAACTTTGAAAACATGATGCAGAGTATGATGATGGAAAACCCATTTCCTTCACCATTTAATAGAAACAGTGTTGCTATTAGTTTAAGTTGCAGAATGCTAAAATTAATGTCTCCCCAGACTGTCAATGTTTAAATCAGAGTATGAGGTAATTAAAGCAAGTACCTGAATAGCATAATTATGTACACTCAACATGTACAAAATGGTCTTAAAGAAAAAGAGCAAGTCAAACATCTAAATATACCTATACTATATTTTTATTGATTTCAGAGAAGAAGGGAGAGGGAGAGATGGAAACATCACTGATGAAAGAGAATCATGTTCCTCCTGCACACCCCACACTGGGGATCGAGCCCGCAACCTGGGCATGTGCCCTGACTGGGAATCGAACTGTGACCTCCTGGTTCAGAGGTCGACACTCAATCACTTACTAGTAGCCATACCGACCGGGCTAACAATAATTTTAAGAACTTTACAGTGCTAGAAATATTTTATCACTCAGTGTTCCACTGAGGGGAAAAACAGTGCAAATGATATCAACAAGCTGAGTAACTAAAAAACAATACAAGTGGAGTACACAGTTGGAGAATCACTGGAGGACATGGTTGAGTAAATGTGTCTCCTCCTTGATACTGTAAAGCTATAAATGCTATCAAATAATGGAAAAGGCTAACACATAGAACACTCAGCAGTCCACTCACCTTCTTCTCCACTAATCAATTCGCCAAGTTGCTCATCAACACCTGAGCACACCTGGGAGATGATCTCATTCTGAATATCCACAATTGCATCAAAGTTGGCCACGTTGAAAACATGGTTTAGTGAAGGTGTGGAGGCAATTTGTTTGAGTTCTTTTGCATCTGCAGCTTTAATGCCTTAAAAACAACATAAAAAGGATATGGTGAAAAGGGAAATGTGCTGAATTGGGGAAGATCTGTGTTTTCTCAGTCTTGCACAAGTGAAGGCATTTTTAAATCCTTATTCAGTCATAAACCAGGATTGCTTTGCTTCATAACGAATGTGCAATTGTTCAAATGACAAAGACATTTTATAATTTCACATCCAGTGGCCAGCCAAAGATGAAAACAAATGCTTAGCAAAACAGAGTGGGCCCTTATCCCAATCATGCCATCATTTGTCCCTGCCATCTGCAAAGATAATACTTTTTTCTTCCAGAGTCCTGAATGAGCTGGATGGAACCCTCTACATTCTTCAAGGATTACATAATACAGGAAACATAAAAAACACTTAATGATAATACAAGGAGGATCTTTATTAGGATCATTGGCTCAGCATTCTTTGAAAAGTAGAGGGCTGTCAAAAAGCATGAATACCACCTCACTTGATGCATATGTTAAGGGAGTTGGGTGAAAGAGAAATAGACAAGCCAAAGTTTTACTCAAAAATTATGTGGCTTGATACTACATTATAAAGTGCAATAACATTTTTACAGCATCCTTCCCTGAGGAGTCAAGCCTTCATCTTCCTAAGCGTTAAGTATTGAAAAGTTCCAAAATGAAAATAAGCAAACTTGGCCTACCCAAAGAGAAAACTTCCACCCCCATACTGCGAAGCTCTCTGGCTGGAACTTCCACTTCATCCTGGGATTTGCCGTCCGTAATAATAATTGCCACTTTAGGAAAGCCAACTCTTGCTCCAGCAGATTCCGTGAAAGTATTTTTAATTAGATAATCAATGGCATCCCCTGAAATGAAAGGCAATACTATATTTACTCACCCTGCACTATACAATTTTGCCCAAGTCAAAAACAATGTGATTGATTTAAAAATTATTTAACACGTGAAAATTGTGCAAAGCTTCATTTCTTCCCCAAACAGGTCTTTCATTTATTTTCAACAATAACACCATCTGGAAAACATACCTGTCATTGTGTTGCCACCTTTGTATGGGATTTTTTTAATTGCGGCAAGAAGCTCATCCCTTTGGTAGTACTGGTTTAAGTTAAATTCAGTCCTGGTATCAGAGCTGTACTGAATGACTCCAACCCTTGTCTTCTCTTCCCCAATGTCAAAAGCAGACACAAGAGCAGCAATAAAGTCTAAAATGTACTTGAAATTATTTCTTCCCACACTCCATGAGCCATCCATGAGGAACACTAAATCAGTCCAGGCACTGACAGAGCATTCTGAAATACATTTGAGATATTTTTAAGTGATGCATTATTAAATCTATCCATCACAAAAGAAATACAAACTCACTTTGCCAAAATGTTGGCTCCTCAAATCATTTTGTTCATTAGGACATATTCACATTGGTCTTCACCCACAACTGACATGCATAAGAGACTATAAAATTTTATTAGCACACATAGAAGCATTTTCAGTGCCTTCACGCATTTATGGAACTATATGTCTTTAAATTGCTAAATAAGAAATGCAAGAATACATAAACATATAGATGACCTACTCTCCAAGGGCATGTGACTCTAGTATTTATGCTATAAACCTATCTATTTTTATAGACTATGTCCTCACTTCTCTTTTCTCCAAGTAAAAATTATATAAACCATCTGGGAGATATAAAAAAGAAATGTAAGCAAAGTGTTTTTACTCCTTGGTATTTAGCAATAAATAAATACAAAACAATTGCTGTACCATTCAAGCAAATGCAGTTGAGTTGAAGAAATGAGCAAATCTTTTAACATTCTCCTGCATTTTACAATATAATTGTCTGAAGTTTGCAATGGGTTTGTCTGGAGGGTTCATAACTCTAACTGGAGTAAAAACAAGCATAAATATGATGCAAGATAGCCATAATATCTTGTTGTCCTAATTATCAATGTATTTGAATTCTATAACTAAAATCTGCTTTTACTAAACAAAGACAAGGGAAGAATTATAATTCAAAAGCAAAAATGCATGTGGTATCTTTAAATTACTAAAATGCTTTTACAACTCTCTGTGGTCATGAGGAACAGGTTGGTTCATGAAAATCTGTATTCACAAAGCAACACTGGGTGAATTTTCTGAATATGTTTTTGTTCTTACAGTCACTTTTTAAAATAGATATACCTTTTTTATTGATTTCAGAGAGGAAGGGAGAGGGAGAGAGATATAGAAACATCAATGATGAGAGAGAATCATTGTGCTGCCTCCTGCACACTCCCTACTGGGGATCGAGCCAACCCAGGCATGTGCCCTTGACCAGAATTGAACCTGGGACCCTTCAG
The DNA here is from genome assembly GCA_026230045.1 of Corynorhinus townsendii. Classification (NCBI taxonomy): domain Eukaryota; kingdom Metazoa; phylum Chordata; class Mammalia; order Chiroptera; family Vespertilionidae; genus Corynorhinus; species Corynorhinus townsendii. The sequence continues at coordinate 64,887,653 of JAPDVU010000004.1, read as the reverse complement.
TCTGCAGGCCGATGCTCTATCCACTGAGCAAAACCAGCTAGGGCTGATGGATGATTAAAATAAGGATTTGCCTTGGAAGAGGAGGAAAATACAAGCTGCATGCCCAAATAATTTTTGCACACTATTTAATGAGCCAATTTAAGTCTATTGAAAAGTCAATATTTGGCAGAATGCTTTGATCTAAAATAAATATGATGGTTCAGGGGAAATATTAGCATTGTCACTACATACTTCATTTCAGTTTATTAGACATCAGAAAGAATAATAAACAGTGATCTAGAACAAAAAATTCCAGATAAAGGAGACTTTGTGTTTGTAATCTTTTTTATTGTCTTCTGGGACATAAGTTCAACTTTTACAAGGTAGCAAAATTAGAAGTCCAAAAGACCCCTAAGGGTCCATTCCACTAAGTCAGACAAAGCAGTATAAACAAAAGGAGGCTAGAACCTGCAAAACCTAGACTAAATAAATGCTTTCATTGTATTACAAATGATCCAACTTATCAGTTATGTCTTACAGAGATTCTGTTAAGGCTACAACTGCCATCAACTAAAGTCATATAAGTACCCTGGACATGAGCATAACATATACACAGACCTGGAAATACATTTTCATGGCAATAGAATTGCTTAAAACACTCTGAGGGCATCTCCCTTCTGATCTAGCCTTATATTTCTCATATATCCCTAATCTGCCACCTATTTCTATCCGTTTATCTTTGAGATAATGAGTTAAGTCCAGTGATGAGGTTTGTTTCTCACCTACTGCCAAAATCCTGCAGGAAAATTTGGACATACACAAATTCAAAACACCCCCAGTAAAAAGAATCCTATATAATAAAAGGCTAATATGCAAATCGACTGAACAGTGGAACAACTGGTAGGTCGTTATGACGTGCACTGACCATCAGGCAGACACTCAATGCAGGAGCTGTCCCCGGTGGTCAGTGTGCTCTCACAAGGGGAGCACCCCTCAGCCGACTCACCACTGGTGAGCGCAGGGGCAGTAAGGAGCCTCTCCTGCCTCACAGGCGGGCAGTAAGTAGCCAGGGGTCCCAGACTGTGAGAGCCCCAGACTGCGAGAGGGATTGGGCCTAAACCAGCAGGCAGATATCCCTGAAGGGGTCCAGGACTGCAAGAGGGTGCAGGCCTGGCTGAAGGACCCTCCTCGCCCTCCCCTCCACCACCCCGCCCAGTGCACAAATGTCATGCACCAGGCCTCTAGTATTTAATAAATAAAGTGAAAATTTGGCTAGAAAGTCAAAACATAGATATTGTAACTACTTAGACATATATTACTATTGTATTGTGTATAGTTCTATATAAAGCTTATAGAAAATAATATAGAAATAAGATCAGACTATGTATATAATTGAGACATTTCCTTCATATTACATTTATGACTTCTACAAATCCAAGCAAAAATATTAAGGGAAATACTTACTTTGTATCTCAGTTTTTCCAGGTTTCTTCTCCCCTGGCTTCGTAGGACCACCTGTTTGAACTGAGTCAAAAACCTGATTATTATTTGAACCCATACAAATACTTCCTAAAAGTAAAATACATATATTGTCTTTCACCATTGTCTTTCAAATGAATGGTCCATGCCTAACTGGTCATAGAATACAGCCAAATAAGTATTTCCGTGCAACTAAATCATTTTTATTGAGTATTAGATATATTTCAAAAAGACATTAACTTTGTTGCTTGGCAAACTAATGTTTTTAATAGTTTTCATTCATAACATTCCTAATGATTCCAGAGACCAAGCTTATAAATCAAGAATGAGTTATTCATATCCACTAATAACTAGGATCATAAAAATGACTATTCTAGGAAGAATAGTTAATAATGATATAAATTAACTCTTCATGGTAACAGATTAAATGTGAAAGTGGGAGAAACCTGCAAAAATATTAAAAGAATAAAAGTACTTTATATGTGTGCTTACTTGTTAGTTGACCTATAACTGGTACACTTTCTTCTACTTCATCATATGAAGTGATTGTCACCACGTACTCTATTTCAGGTATTAGATCTGATAATAAAGTTTCAGTGGTATCAGCTGCAAGGGTAAATTCTTTAGTTGGCCCATCTGGAAATATAGACAGGAATATATGAATGCAACAAAACATTTTTACTTATAATACAATATAATGTAATCCCCAGATATACAGAAAATCTGAAAATTTCAATATATATTATTTTTCAAAACATCCAAACATTATGTTTTACTGTTCTTCAAAATCAAAACTTTGAATTCTAGGAACTCAATAAATAGACTTGTTATAAGCATATCCAATATTCGTTTGAGGACTTAAAAAGTCCTCTAGATTAAAGATATTCCAGAACAGCAAACCAAAAATCTCTTATTATTTTGGAAGACTAACAATAGATAACAAAATTTTTTATAAATGAGATATAAAGTAGGAAATAATTTAATATTAAAATATGCATTGGAGGAGAGCAGAGAAAGCAAAAAAAAAAAAGGTGATGAAAATCGGCTTCTGGAAAACAAAACCCACAGACTAAAATTAACCCCTACTGGGAGACGATTGGTGTGGAAGCAATGCATCCTCCATTCTCAAAAGAGTGCATACCTTAATGCGTAACCATGCCTCTGAATTCACTAGGTAGCAAACGCTTCAAAGCACAGTATGCATAGTGTTTATTTACATATTAACAATTTTTACACTTCTTTCTAGATTATGTTAAATTTCAAATCAATCAGGAAATAAGTAGTTCCAAAGGGCTAAGTGCCCATTAAGATTTTTAAATTATCTTAAAATTTCATCAAAACATAAATAATCAAAAAGGTAACAGATGTACTAGAACTCTGAAAAGTGCTCTTGGTTTCATGTAGAACATTGCAGAACCAACCAGGGCCCTCATGCAACAGGAAGACACCAGGGCTCTGCTATGTTGGATGGTCCCAGTACCAGCTTGGGGAATTTAGGAGTCAATGATTTACAACATCTGGAAACAGAATGGATGCCTTTTCAACTGCTTTTCTGTTTTGGAATGAATGAATTAGTTGACTACAAATATATGTGGGGAGAAAAGATACAAAGAAAAAAGTAAATTCTTGACCCCTTTTATAAGTTCTCAGATCATATTAAAAAACAGTTTCCCAATTCCCTGTTAAATCAGCATTTAAAATAATTGGTATTTTTTAAAGCCATAAATAAACACAGCTCTGATGATAAGTTATGTTGACATCATCCAGTTCTACTGTCAGTGTATCAAGTCTATCAAGACTTGATCCTACCACCTGGACAGTGTTAGTGAAAATGGTGATTTTTCCCATTCAATGTTAGAATTAAAAGTTAATCAGCAGAGATTGGTTCCCCACACTTGGGCAACATCATGAACACTAAATATAACTCTTGAGAAACAAAGCCATTTTTTTTTTAGACACTGAGCCAGGATCTATAGAATCCACACAAAGTAAATTCTTATCTTTTGTCATAGTAGTTCACCATTATCCCAGAATAATAAAATTCCCTGAGTACTGAAGTGTGTAAGACATGGGGTAAGGTATAGCAACTCACTCTATCACTTGATACTTTACATGTTGAATATTAACTAATTCAAGAAGAATGTTAAGAAGTAAAAACTCTATTTTATGAAATCGAAGATGACCAGCAATATTCTGATCAGGTTAAAAAACAAAGTCCACTTTTAATAACAACAGCTTAGCACAGCAAACCATGTTAACGAAGCTCAACACTATAAAAATATAATAGTGAGTACTAGACTGAGCCCACCAAATATTTGGTGATATTGGCTAAATCTATCAGGTTTTCTAAATCTCAGATTCTTCATAATAAAATGAAAAGAGGGGAAAAGACTGGATTATATTATCTTTAATATTCCTAATAATAAAACTTACCTGTTGTAGGATCCACTGTTATTCTATAACCCACAATTGGATCAGCTGGTCTTTCCCATGACATATGAACAGTATTTTCATCTATTATTTTAAAATTCAAGTCTGAAGGTGGGTCAACTGCAAAAGAGAGAGTGCCTATCAGTTACATTTTCCAATTTCAGAAAATGGTCAATTTAATTAATAAGAATTGTGTTGAGCAAAGCTTACTAAATTGTCTTTGCATAAATTTGTTTCCAACAAATATAAAAGATATCTTGTTGGATAAGAATAAAATTAAAAGCTGACAAGATATGACAAAACATCAGAGAGTATACATATTACAGAAGACAGCACAAAACACTTTTGATTCTTGAGTTGCTAGGTCATCCAAGAATGGCCAGCAAAATCAAGCATACTAGAAACATATTTGGATACAAGTACATACAAGTACAATGAGATCACATATAATAACCACATATGCAAACAATTCACATAACAATTAAAAGAATTTCAATACATGCTGAGTGCAATTTGAATAAGCATGCCATATCACAACCTGCTTACAACCATAGAAGTTCATTTAGAACATTGACACAATACTTTTTTCCATAATGTGGAAAAGAATCAATGATATTTTTGGTTCATTCTCTGCATCCAAGTCTTGCTATTAATTTTTGTTTGACACATCTCAATCTGTGGCAGAGATGAAACTGTATTTTAATGAAAAGATGGAATAATGGGAAATTATGTTTCACAAGGAAATATACATTTAATGTATATTCATACAAACAAATATTCAGATAGTAATGAGATGTTAAAAATGTATAAATATATAAAGAGTGATAAATAGATGTTTATTAAAGGGATATTCTGCCCGTTTACACCAATTTGCTGTGTGTTTCCAAGGTGTAAACCAACACTGTTCTTTTCCTTTGCAGCAGGCATACTCCATACTAGAAATGGCATTTTAAATTAAAATGCCAGTATGGCCCTCTACAAAACAATGGTTAATTATGAAAAGACAACATCAATGTATATTTACGGACATTTATTTACAGAACTTAAAGAAAACAGTGAAGAAGGGTCAGCAATCTGGAGACATGACTACGCATAAAAACTTGGAGAAGTCAATGAAAGGAATAATCGAAAAGTACAGAAAGAAATAGTTTACATACAAAACTGTACAGCATCATGCATGTGTCAATGAAATGTTGACTGGTTTTTAGTTTCCCACAATGAACAAAAGCCTCCATGTACAATAGTCATTACACAAAGACGTTTCAGAAATATTTTATAATGATATTCTCTCTGCAATGTTCATGCCTCATCATGCAGCATTGTACTGACTCACTGTCAGTGCATGGTCAATGCGTTACAAACTATTACTCTTGAAGCAGATCCACAAAGTAAGAGGACTTTCAGCCATACTCTTCTTAAAGTATTTACGTCTGAACGTATTCCTGTGAGTCAGAATTTTTGAGAAATTAAAATCTCTTTTTAGGTTTTCACAGAGGTCAATTGAAATACAGCAGTAGCTTTGAGACATGAGTCATAGAATTTAACTGGGGTTAGCAATTTATGTAATATTAATACGTTTTAATGGAAATAAGATAAAGTAAGCAAACTTTTGCTTTAATAAACTGCTGCTTACAACTGTAGGAGATGGCTTTTTGTTTTTATTGGATACACTAGTAATGGAACGAATGTTATTTTTCTTACTATCCATACACAGGCAGTGAGATTAGACTATTAATCTACATGCATAGTTTAATTATCCAGCATTCTGCTGTCCGTTACCGTATTGCGAGGTTCAGCTGCCATCATCACTTAGTATAACAAGCATGCAACAAATGTTAATAGGACAATAGCTATTAAGAATATCATTATAAAATATTGTTCCAGTAGCAATGGCTCAGGACAAATTTAATGCAAAGGCAGACACAACTGGCCTGAGCATGCTTTAAAAAAATCAGTACATGGAAAAACAGTACCACCAACCTTGTAGGGAAATTGACCTGAAGCGGCAGACATTAGGTTAAAACTGCTGAAGGGCAGCAGCGGCCCACCTTGTTGATTTCCAAATGACCAGGATTCCAGAAAAACTGAAAAATTGACTGTTGGGAAAAGTCTTTAACATTTCAGAGGAATTTAAGGTGTTCATAGAAACTCAGATGTGGTACTTAGGAATCAAAAGTAAGAAAGAATGGCCAACCAGCATGTGTACAAAGACAACCCACCCACTTTTCCTCTTGCCACTTTTGCCACATATAAAACCTTTCAGGATTGTCATGCTATGTATACATTTTTGTTTTCTTTTCTGTTCTTTTCTTTTTGTAAAAAAGATAACTTAAATCAATGCAAAATGTATTTTCATTCATTTTTGAAAATATTTTCTTTTACATAAAAATAATTCACAACTGTCCTTGTATTGTCACAAGCAGCACCTTATGTTCCCTGAAACACTTTATAATCATCTCTTTTTCTTCTCATAACAACCCAGCATGGTGGGCCTTATTATCCCAGTTTCATAGATCAGTCAGTGAAATTGAGGGGTTAACACAGCTAATGAGCAGCAAAACTTTGATCCCATGATCTGACTCAGCACATACAATTTTCTTCCATACTGAGTTAAATGTAAAGAATAAGAAATATTTGAGTAAAAGATTAACTTTAAAAAACAATATTTAAGCATAGTTAACTATTAATATATACATATATTTCTCTATTTTATAAAAACCATTATTTGATGCCTATTCATAATAAATATATGAGACTCGTATATCTCCAAATTCTTTACACACTTGTTCAAGCAATTTTAAAACTAAAATGTCTATCTTGATATATAATTTTTGTAAATAATGTTTTTAATTATGGCACCTAAAAGGAAGAAACATCCAAAAATTTACCAGAGGTGGATGGATGGATGAATGGGAAGATGGACAAGTGAGAGTGGTATAGCCTAAGTTTCGGCAAGTATATAAAATGTGTTGCATATAAAAAAAAAAAACTGAGAAAACACTACAAATAACAATCTTGGTAAACTAGTAAGAATTTTAATCTAATCTTTGTGATAATAACACTGAAAATGATGCTAAAGTTCTATAATTACAGAGAACTTTAGAAATGTGCAAAGAATGATTTTACTATATTCAATAGGCATTCATTTAAATTTTCCATCCAAAGTTAGTATAAGTTTAATAATTTTGTCATGATATAGTTGTTAATTTCATTTGTGTTTCTAAAATAACCACTTGAAAAGTTAATATTTCAGACAAGTAATGAATCATTTGTGCATATTATGTAATGTGTTCCCTCGTTAAACTAGCTAGGCTGACCAATTTTTGAACAAGAAAGAAGCACGGTATGGGCAAACTAGTGCTAAATCAGGACTAGGAAACCTGGGTCTTGTCTTCCTAATTAACTATGTTAATTGACTGAATTATTCAGCCTCTGTGTCCTCATTTTTTCATGTGGTAGAGGAGAAAATTAGAATAGATGCTCTACGAGTTCTCCTCTAATTTGAAATTTCTGATACAAGTTTGACACAGAATTATATAAATATATATTAATTAGCCTCTTAATCTAAACACAAGATAATTAAAGCTTATGGCCTCAACTCACTAATGAATTGGTAATATCAAATTGTTCATTATATATTACTAGAGGCCTGGTGTACGAATTTGTGCACAGGTGGGCAGGGCCGGCCAGCGGGAGGGGCCACAGACAGTTGGCAGGCCAGCCCCACCCCCTGGTGGAACTCCTGGCTGAACTCCCTGTCGAACTCCCAGTTGAGGGGACAATTTGCATATTAGCCTTTTATTATGTAGGATAATTCTAGTTCATGCAAAATACTGGCCAAGTGACAAGGTTAATAAAGTCTATGCTGTATCTAAAAATTACAAACACTAAAGGCAAAAAAAATCACTTTCACCCTTATTTTTATAGGATAAACTACTGTATTATGAACAATAAAGTTCCTTGTATAAGTAGGTAGAAGGAAAACAAGATAAAGGTGATGCCACTTATAAAAAAGGAGAAATGCAAAAAGTGAATGTCAAATCTTTTAAATAATTATAAAAAAAGTATTGGGCTTTCAACATATAAAAAATTAAGTAAGTAGAAACTGATTGGAAAACAGTAGAAATATAAAAATATAAGTATGACTTGCAAAAGGGAAAGAAAAGTAACTATGGCTACTTTGAACTAAAATTAAAATGGCATAGCAGGAAACAGGGGTGCGAGTTAAAATTTTGAAATGTCCCCAACAATAATATTTCAAAGAAATTCTGTTCTAGCCCATTGTCCCCAGAAAGGTTTTGGCCACAAATTTTGTTAGCCTTTCACAGGCTCCTAGGACCATTAGTTGGTCATTAGCACAGAAGCTGTGCTGTCCAGAACAGCCACCAGCCACATGTGGTTCTCAAGCACTTGAAACGTGGCCAGTCCAAAATGAAATGCACTGTAAGCTTAAAATACACACTAAACGTCAAAGACTAAGTACAAAAAATGTAAAATATTTTACTAATAATTTCTATATTGATTATATGTTGAAATGATAATGTGATATTATTAGTATACATAAAGTTATCCTATATAATGAAAGGGTCATATGCAAATTGACTCTAATGGCAGAACAACCAGAATGACCAGGACGACCTCTGGACCAGTCACTATGAGGCGCACTGACCACCTCTTGGCCGGCAGGCACCAATCACCCAATGGCAAAGGGGGAACCGAGGGTGGGTGGCAGTGGGGGGCTGGGCCAGCTGCAGGGGGCTGGGCCAGCTGTAGGCAGCTGGAGAAGATAGCCCTGACTGCAGGCCAGACCTAGGGACCGTAACCACGCACAAATTTCACGCACTGGGCCTCTAGTGTTAAATATATTATAAAAATTAGTATCTCTTGTTTCTTTCTCCTTTTTTTAATGTGACAACCAGAAAATTGTAAGTTATACATGTGGCTTGTATTTGTGGCTCTCAATGTAATTCTGTTTAACAATTCCAAACTAGAAAATAAAGAAAACAAAAAGAATCCTATTAAAATATAATTATTAAATGCTGATGTAAGGGGGTGAGAGACAAGAAAAGACACAGCTTAAGAAAAAGCTGTACCATGTGGAAATAAATACAAATTAAAAAGACAGAATGTGAGAAATGTGAAAATAATCAGTAAAAGATAATAAAATGTTCTTTTCAACTGTGCTTTGCTAACCTGCTATTATCCAATTCAGAATTGATTTTTTTCCATTTACATCATTTCCAACCTAATTATTTTCCTAAGATTCTCAAATCTTTCTGATTTTCCAATAACTATTTTCTTAATGAGCAATAACTAGGCCACTTCAGTGAATTATCAAAAAAAGCCCTTTAGTAGGGCTTCCAGAGTTTCTCAAATAAACTTCCTTCCTAACAATGACACAGAGAGGAACATTAAAGGCAACCGCATCTGAACATGACTTCACAGAGGCCACTCTGAAAAGCCTCTCCATTCACAAAATATTCATCAGATAAGACGAGCCAGCAAGTTTCTGTCACTTTTCTAAATATTCCATACATTTTAGAGACTCTGCTTTTCCTAATCTTCATTTTTTGTACCTGCAATCTAGAAGTAGAAAATCAAACACAATAGAAAGTTTTTGGAAATCTCCGTGTTGCCATGAAATAGCTTTACAAGCTCTAAAGAAGCAGAGTTCACCCTGAACTTCCACAACTGGCCCATACAGAGTATTTCTTCTTCCCTTAATTCCATCAGGGGCATTTCTTGATTGAAAAAGAAGAAAAATATTAAGTTGTCTTTTATGGTATTGCTCCATTTACCTTGCAGGACAAAACAAAAAACAAAAAAACAATCCTAGTTGGTCAGGTTTCCCATGATAATTTAGGGCATACAGAAGCCCCCACTGGGTTAATATATAGAAATGGCTTCTTTAGCAAATACTGAGAAATGAAGGCGTGAAGTACACACAAGAAAAAGAAATGAGGTCGAAAATCTATCAGGAGCCCTTCCTTTTCCACAGGGCGAGGTCATCAGAGCCATTTCCCAACCTTTCTGCTGGGCCGGGGCCACGAGCCTCCGAGCCCCACGAACCAAGCAAGCAACAACCCTGCGCCACGCGAACACAATCCGGGTCCAGGATCTCTACTTGCCACCCATCCCCTGGGGGTCTGGCTGCTGCCTCATTTGTCTGCACCATCCGACACTCCAACTGAGATGCCCACAAAACACACAGACGCACACAGCCCGCGCGGTTGGAGTCTTTTATTTTGTGCCGTCACCAAGGTCGCGGCCCAAGCCTGGTGGTTACTGGCTACTCGGGTGAGCCCATCCTCTCACCAGGGCTTCTGGGCAGCACCTGGAGGCATCCTGTTGGTAGACATGGGAGCAGCCGTCGCCCCCTCGCCGACGGACAGCTGGTCCTCTTGGAAGGCCGCAGTGCAGGTGGCAGTGTGGACAGCACACCGCAGAGACAAGCGCAAGGAGACCACACAGCACTGTACGGAATGGATTAGGCAGAATACGAAAGAGCTGCACTTGAGAGCGGAGGAACGAACAAACCTCAGTAGAAGAGGGAGTTTCTCTGGAGGAGAGAAACCCCTGGAGAAAAAGAGAAGGTGCGGGGAAACAGAACAAGCTATAGAAGGAAGATTCACTTGTTCTTTTTTTTCTTTTCTTTTCTATAATTCTGCATTGTCACTGGGGGAGGGTGAAGGAAGAGTCTTTTACCTTCTGCCTCAGTGGAAGACAGGAGCAGGGCGGCACCCAGGATGGCGAGCGCTGGGGGAAGCCTGGTCTTCATGCTTGGCCTGGGCCTCGGAGCTCACAGCCACATGAAGGGATCTAAGGGAAGAAACAGTCACTGCATCAGAACCGGGTCTCGGCAGGCCTAGAACCAGGTTAGAACTGGAGCCTGGCCCTGGGCCAGGACCCAACCAGATCTGCCTTGATAACTACCAGGGCCGAGCCCAGCGTCTAATGAATGGGCTTATTGTGGAGCGGTGGAAGCCAAGTTCATCTAGAGCAGTTTGATCATGGCACTAAGAGAGAGTTCAAGTTTAAAGAGGGTCCTGTTTCCTGGAGGCGGGTCCTGCTTAGCATCCAGAGTGAAGGCCCTACCAGACCCCACATGACTTCACCCTGCCTGGGTGATGGCTAATTCAGAGGTCATTTTATCCCTGACTCAACCAAATGTCTCTTCCAGCTGGGGATTTGATTCGGCTGGCCACTTTTTCCTAGCTGCTGAACTCTTTAGGTGACTGTACTTTAGTGGTCTCAGGGTAATTTGGAAAAATATAATAAACCTCTTTCACTCTCTTTTTTCTTCATTTTGCTCTGCCTGCAAATATACAGCTCTTTGGTTCTGAAATGGATTATACAGAAATATGAAAGATCCCCAACTAGCTGTGTTGTCTTCATGTCTAATAAATCCTTCACTCAAAATTAGGGGAAAACAATTCTAAAATACATAATAAATAAGGGACATGCAATAGAAGAGACAAAACACTCCTGTTTCCCAAAAATATATTTTTTATAAAAATTCTCAGTAATAATTAATATTTTCATTTAACTGTTTGTTTTTCCCAGAAGATTACAGGTATGTGTTCTCCAGAGAAGAATATGGCCTATTCTGATTTTTCCTGACTTAATAACTAGATTTTTAATTCCTTAAAGACAAAGGGTCTTATTCATCTTTTGTGGTCCCCAGCACACAGTAGGTGCTTAACCCATGAGGGTAGAAGGGAATCTTCTAAAACATTCTAAGGTCCAATCCAGAGACAAAAACTGCTAGCAATGAACTGAACTGGGAAGCTGCCAGAGGTTAAAACATAAAAAGAGAGTTGACTCTGGATACATAAATTATTGTAAGGGCAGCAAACTAGGCCTCATATTCAGGAATCCAAAAATGAGCCAAAGGTCGAGCCCTCTCTGAGCAAAGAACCTGACAAGCTCCAACCAGGTCTTTCCAAATAATTGGCACAGTGTATCAGGGCAGCTTTCCTCGGCCTGAGTGTAAATTGCATTTTAAATGTCTGCTAAGCAGGCGTGCCAAATTTGCCCGGAGCACTTGTTTCATGAAGCCAAAATTAAGATGTTGGCACTGCTCTGGAGATCCAAAGGCTCTAGCAATTTCTTTCTCCCTAATTAACAACTGTTTGACATTTCTAACCCTCTTCTCCATCAGTGAAAAGCAAGAAGTGAAACTGGCCTATTGTTCCCGTCATCTGGCCTTTACTTTGCTATAATAATTTCCAACTCAGTTGGCAGTCGTGCTAGCGAAAAGTTAAAGGCTGACAATCTACCCACCGAAAAGCTGTGTGCAGATATTTTTTAAAACCGCTAGTCTCCACCAAAAAAAAAAAAAAAAAAAAAAAGGGGGAGCAGTGGAGGCACTTTTGTCTGGGTCTAGAGCGCCACCTATCGGCTGCCTGATTCAGTGGCAAGAATGAATCACATTGCGGCCGAGTATCTATCTGAACATAAAGTCAGTTCATCCAGCCAGCCAGGCATTCGTCCATATGTCTTTTCCTTTTCCTTTTCCTTTTTTTTTTTTTAGCTTTCTCTCCTTTTAGCCAAAACATTTACCTGAATGCTTAGCAACACTTCATTGAGCATTCTCAGACATAAATGTCTGAAAGCTGCCGTCCCTACGTGGCAGCGAGGATTCCCTCACTTAACCCTCATGAATGAAAATGAGTCATTTGGGGGGCGAAGGGGGGTAGAGGGGGGAATCTTAAGGGATACGTCTCCTTCTGCCTATTTGCCCCCTCCCAACCCCGGTGGAAGAGGCCAGTTCCTTAACTTAAAGCTAAGAAACCTCCCCCCTCCCATCCCGCGGAGGTCCCTCTAGAACCCCTGCATGTCATCTACCTCCTCTACCCACAGCTACCTTGACAATAGTTGGCCAAGGGCGAGTTTAGCGCTCGTTTCCTTTCTTGCCCCTTCCCACCCCCAGCGTACCAGCACACTTTAGATGGTCCCCGTTCAGGTGGGGGGCAGGGGTTCCTGGAAAGCCCCAAATGGTCACCTGAGGTCCTGAGGATGCTGGATTTGAAGTACCTTTTCTGTTCCCTGGCTCCCAGTCTCTGATCCGTAAATGAACGCGGCGCCCACACTCTCTGATCCCTACAGTCTCTAGGATTTGGGATAGAAACCACCTAAGAGGTCCCACTGACCCTGCGTAGGGCCTCCACCATGCACTCGGGAAGAAGTCGGGGGAGGGAGCTTTCTCCAGAAGCTCGGGAAATCCGGCCAACGCTGAGTTCCTTAGAACTAGACTAACCCGCCATCTCGGACGCTTTGAAAGCAGAGGAACGAGCCAGAACACTCGACCAGGAATCTGTCTCAAGATGCCACACACACCCGCGCAGCCACGACCGACGAGCTGCAGAGCCCTCAGCCGGCCCTCCAAAGAATTCCACACCATGCGTCACCAAAATACCTTCCCTGCGCCCCGTCTGCACGACGGCACCCCGGCAAGACTGCAGGCGCGAGACAATGAGGGACCGGTGGCCACAACCCCGGGCGCACCCTTCATTGAAATCGACAGCACCTCTAGATTAAATTGCTCTGCAAAGAGAAACATTGAACAGGGGACTGGACGCGCACACCGCCGCCTGCATCCGCTCTTAAGAAAAGCTACAATTCTTCCTCTCGCAAAGATACAAATGAATCACAAAACCCAAATATACCTGGCAAATCTCAGGCACATCTCCACACTTACAAGCCCAAACGGTCCTCGCCCGGGATCCTGAATGGCTTAGGGCGGAGCAAGCAACAGGCTAGAAGCAAGTTTCCCTCGTTATCGTCGGGAGGGATGGGGCCAGAGAAAAGGGCTGGAAGCCGAACCGACCTGAGACGGCTGTGATCCAGGTACCGGCAGCGGCAGCGGCGGCTTTCCGACGCCGTGGAAGACTGCGCTCGCGGCGACCTAACCACGCCCGGACAACTGGCGAAGCGCTCCAGGAGCACCTGGCGGCTGCCGAGAGTTGGGTAGCGTCAGGGACACCTGGAAGGAGGAGGAGAAGGAGGAGGACCCCGGCAAGAGCGGCTGGAGCGACGGAACCGGCGGAGACGGCAAGGGGACCGCAGCTGCCGGCGCACGGACGCGTCTGGGGCGGCTCGCCTTCGTCGAGTGGGAAGAGGCTCCGCGCCGCGGGCTACTTAATAGAGGGCTGTTCCCAGCTCTCAGTTTACTCGGTTACGAAACGCCTGGGAAGGTGGACGGCTGCCACGGGGTGATGTATGCTCCTCCGGCGGTGAAGGAGGTCTACTTTTGGGAACGTGTGCATACTTCGAGCATTCCTTCGGCGTGAGGTGGCGATCGCGGTAGTAGCAGTGCCCCGCCGGGGGAGCGGGGGAGGGGGTGCGGAGAGGGAGGGGGAGGAAGCGGGGAGGGGGACAGCCGCAGCCGGGTTCACTGCCAAGGGAAGCCGCGCACTCCTCCGCTTGGGGCGGGCTGGGGAGCTCGGGTTTCCCCTGTGCGTGCTATTTCCTTTAATGAATTTATTTTTCTAAATTAAGAACAATGGGAGGGAGAGTAGCGACTCTCATTTTCAAAACTGCAAGAATGTGTGACCGACCCCACCCCCTCCTAGCCCCATCCCTCATCATCACCATCTACACCTTCCTCCCACTCCGTCCTGGGTGCACTTAAAACCGATTTACAGGGTTTCCATTAACTAACTGTCTGTGCACGCGGCTCGCCTTCTGTCTTTTTCAGTCTCGGAGCGGCGATTGGAAACCCGGACAGCCGCCCGCGCCGGGCTGAGCGATGGGATGGCTTTCCCAGTCTCATCTCTCTCCCCTGGTACTTGAGGACGGAACTGAGAGGCTTGGTGTGAGCCTAGAGAGAGGGCGACAAACGCTACGAAACCCAACCGTCCTCCTAACAGGAAGCCTTCAGGAACTAGTTCCATCCACTGTAGAAAGTTCCCACTCGGTCACTGAAAAACCTGGCCCCGAGCGGAGGGTTCGGACCAAACGCTCTGTCCTTGAAACCCCGTGGGGTCAAGGCAAAGAAGGGAAGTCAGTTTTCCCCCACTGCTGGGGAGATGGAAGCCAAATGGGGCTGACATTCCGCCAGCAGCATCTCCAGCTTGCCGCCTCCTCTCCGCTCCACTCCACCCCTTGGCCCTGGGCAGGGAGCCTGGCAGTCAGGGCTGCCAAATTGTACTAGACGCACGGGAGGAAGCGCGGGCTCTTACATTGTGGCATCTGAAAAACGCTTCGGGAGAGGTTCAGGTTACACACGTCTGTGCGCGCAGCACAAGCCCTGCGCCCTCTGGCCTCTTGAAGCCCAGGGTTATCTCTTCAAGGTTGAGCCACCAGGGGTGGAGGAGGTGGCGCCACGGGGAACGCGGGAGCGGCGTCCCTGTAATTCACCGGCTGCAATCAAGTGGAGGTCTGGTCGCCAACGTAAACCTCTCTTCCCTATTTGATATGATGTCTGCTAACTCGGCCTTCCCTCCATCAAGCGTGATCATCTCCGAACTTGCTTTAGAATGACAGGAACTTGCAGGGCGGCCCCCTGCACTCCGCCCCACGCTTAGGCTGCCTCCAGCCACAGGCAGAAAAGCCAGAGAGAAGACTGGAACGGGGGGAAGTGGAACTCGCCACCTTTGCACATTCCCCGAGTACACACAGCCCACTCGAAGTCCAGCGGGGCAGCTCGCACAAAGAGCCCACACACGCACAGCGCAGTCTTTTTCCCTCTCAAACTCTCACAACTCGGCTGTCTGGCGCACACCCCCAGCGCGAACGCGTGCTGCCCAGGAGCACCTCCCCGCGCACAGCTGGGCGCACGGCCGTCGGCGCAATACCAATGAGTTCCTCTCCTAGCCTGCAGAGAGCCGGCCTCCGCACCCCGGGCTGCTCTACACCCGAACATTCCACTTTACTCCCCCCTCACAGATGCCCATGAGCGGATGGCAGCCTCCGGGACAAAGCTGAGTAGAGAATCCCGGCAGCCGCCTTCCTGGCACCCAGTAGTGCTCCACCGCACCCGCGGCTGTCCTGGCTCGGCGGCCTGGAACTACCCTGGGACACGACTCCCCCGCCCCCGGCCTAGAAAAAGACAACTGGCGGTCAGCCTAGGTTGGCTGGGATTTGCATTTAGCCCAGGTTCGGGGTGCGGGGGGTGGGGGGCGCATGTGTATGTGAGTGCGCGCGCGCCTTTTCTACCTTTTTGCACTTTTTAAAAAAAAATTTGTGATAGTGATGTTGACTAGGAAGCAATGTAACAGTGGGTGTTGATATTTTTTATTTAAAAAGAGTTCCCTGCTGTGTGTCTGAGAACTGCAACTGAATCTATCAGCCAGGAGTGCTGCTGTCAGTCAACCTCCGGGGAGCCTAAGGCACTGGCTGCCTCCTGGTAATGAGGCTGGAGAAGGCACTCTGGGTGCAAGGGGCTTCTGTCCCCACAAGCATGCACTTTGCACCGCTCTCCAAACCAGAGCAGAGTGCTAGGGAGCCACACGGCAATCTCTCATGTCCAAGGCATTCTTGCTCACATACTTAGATTTAACGCATTTGCAAATAGTTGCTACAAAGGAATGTAGGTAATATAAACCCCTGGCTGCAAACGCCCTCAGAAAAAAAAGGATTCCTACACAAAGTTTCTAGAGTAGGATGAGAGGAGGAGGAGGGAAGTGATACCTGGGTCGGGGAGTGCACAGGTGCATAGCCACAAGCTCATCTAAACACATCCATTCCCAGGGGACACGCAAATGCATCCAAAGGGGCGCCTTAGGGGCCTCCTCCATGACGCCTGCATTGTTTACACTCCTGGGCATTTTAAACTGAACATCCAGTCTGGTAAACGGACAAATGTGTCAAAAATGTGTGAGCTGTCTTTCCAACCCGTGCCGTGCCTTCAGTAGTGCGTCCAGTTCTTAATACCCCTTGTAATCTGTTAAAGTTTGAAAAAAAGTAAAAGATGATATTTATCAACTGGGACAGAGATGGTTGCATTTATTCAGTTTGGCTCTTATTCCTGGGGTTATATCCTGGGATCTACCCCCCTCACTATCCCTAGCTACTACTCCCACCTCTTCTCCCTTCGACTCCTGGGTTCCCGGAGGGTCCAGCGCTTCAGATTTCTTGTCCGACAGCGCGATCTAGCGGTCAGCGCGAGCTCTGGAGTCAAAGTTACAGCCTGGAAGTTAACAGTTGTTTTTGCAAAGTGTGTGGTTGATCTATCTGATTCCCAGGACTGACAGAGGTAACAGGATAGAAGAACCAGTGGAAAGGTGACATAAACTTTCCGTGTGCCCATTAATTAACCGCCTATAGAAATTACTGCCCCAAGTTTGCTGTGAGGTTCTGGTCAGGCTTAGACGAGGGAAGAGGTGCTAGTTTAGATGACAGCAGGGCCCTCACCTTCTAAAAAAGCAAAAGTGGCCTCCTCCTTGGTTTGCTTGGGGTTAACTTAGTCAGCGTTCCTAGCGACCGGTGCGAGTGCTTCCCTTGCATGTTCTCGCTGATTGAACCTGTGGGGAGGGAGAGAGATAACCTGGTCTCAATGTGCCCCGATTGTTCAGCACCGTTGGCTGCGCATGGGCTGTAGGGAGAGTGGGCTTTAAGGGTCTCACAGAAGAAAGCCCTCACAATCCCTTTGAGATAAGAATTTAAAGACAGGAGGTAGTGCCACCAGCCCTATTTCTCGGGCAGAGAGGCAGTGACCAGCAAGAGCCAGAAATACTGCATCTAAATCCTCTCCCTTAGGTCCCTGTGGGCTAGGCAAGTAAAACACATGTAAAGATCTCCTTGTATGTTCCTGTGCAGTGCCAAGCTCAAAGCAATTGATACAAAGATAAGATGAGGCTTTTCCCTTAAAACTCTAAGTAACACATGAGGCACCTGAAGCAAGTTCACATGGACCACTTAAATCTCTCAAGAGCTATGCCTTCAAGCGTTTTAACATTAAAAGTGAGAAGCAATAGGCAACTAATCTCTCTGCAATAGCAAAGCTAGGAATACAGACACCAAAGCCATCCCTAAGGAAGGAAGAGGGATGCTGGGCACTCCCTCTGCCTTCTTGACTGATTCTGATTCTAAAAGTTCTGTTTCAGTGACACCCACTGGCTTCCATCCAGGTCTTCTCACCTGAACTGAAGCTGCCTCTCCCATCAGAGTGTGAGCAACTCTTTGGCAGAAAACTGTAACTGCATCCTCTTTATCCTGCTACACCAGGTGGCTAGCTCACATCTTCTGTGACCTCAGCTGCTGTGGTTGCATGAAAAGCTATGAAGCTTTAAAAAACATTGCATCTAAAGAAACCATCTTCTTAGGATAAATGATTTAGATTTCATGAAAGTCAGGTGCTACTAGGAGTTGATCATTCAGTGAGCTCTGACTTCCTGAAGCAAAGTGTAAAAGACAAAAGGAAAGAAATTCAGTTACGAGTTAAGAAGGCAACCCTCTGCTATTTCTTCCTTCGTTTCTGTAAGACCCAATACTGACCAAGGCAGACTTACCACTGCAGGGGGCTTGGAGTGTATTTATGTTATAACTGTGCATGTAGCACAAGGCCCAGAATATCTAGTCAGGCGCTGCTCTGTGTCAGCGGCTGGTATGTGTACACTGACATACACTTTCAGGTTTGTGGGAAATGTGAAGACTCACAGGAATTCATTTTTCAAGATCTGATCTTTGTTTTCAAACTTACTACCTAGTGCTCTGCAATGCAGTCATGATGAAATCATAGTCATAGGAACTAGGAAAAGAGGTTTCATTGTTCTCAGTTGGAGCGCCTGTGTCTGATGAAGTGTAACCAGATCAAGGCTCTACTTGACAATGTATTCTTATGCACTAACTAGGTAATCCAGCTGCATTTGTGGAGCACCGACATCCAGGCATTCAAAGCAGACAAGATCCCAGACTTTAGAATGCTCTGAAATCCAGTGTGGAGTGCGCACCCTGGTGGGGAAGAAGGGTAGGATGGCCATTATCTGATCAGACTCACTGTCAAATCATTTTTATCTTGAGGATTAATTCAGCAAATGCAATTACTCTAATCTTGATGTTCCCTGAAAAAAGCGGGGAGGTGTCTGTTGTTTTTTTTAAGGCAAATCAAAAGCATCCCATCCCACTGTGTACAGTGACCAGAAGTAAACATAAGCAAAAGTCAAATGATTTGAGATGTGGAGACTGTGTAATTGAAAGCTGAAAGGCCAATGTGAAAAATAACATGGGGGGCCCTACCAGCTTGGCTCAGGAGATAGAGCATCAGCCTGCGGACTGAAGGGTCCCAGGTTCGATTCTGGCCAAGGGCACATGCCTGGGTTGCAGGCTCAATCCCCAGTGGGGGGTGTGCAGGAGGCAGCCAATCAATGATTCTCTCTCATCACTGATGTTTCTATCTCTCTCTCCTTCTCCCTTCCTTTCTAAAATCAATAAAGAAATTAAAAAAAGAAGAAGAAAGAAAAATAACATGGGGGGAATACATGGTAGAGAGAAATGAAGGAAACAATAATCTCAATCCACCATTCAGAACATTCCACAGGAAAAAAATCAATTTCTCCACACACCAATTTCACTATAAACCAATCTCTCCACAAACCAATGGGAGGGAATAGTGGGGGGAGGGGGAGAAGCGGAGATTGTTATAAACATATATTTTGGAGCAATGGCAACCAAATAATAATAACAACAATAAAAGTTGTTAGGAACTCTGAAGGGTCTGAAATTTTATCCTACTTGCAAGCGAATAAATTACCATGGTACCGTTTCCTGAGTGCTGGCAGAACCCAGAAGGAGCCAGAGACATGGGACTACAGTACTCACAGCAGAAGCAGTAGCCAGAGTACCATCATTTCCCACAGCGTGATGCAGAGAGGGCCCGGTGACCCTTGCCTACACAGTGAGTTGCATTACAGGAATGGAATTTGAGCTTGGGGAACCCAAGTCTTTTATAAGGACAGTTAGCCTGCTTGACTTTTGCCCTGAAAAGAAACATTCTCTTTGTTAGCGTGGGCAGTAAACAGACTTGCCCTTTGCTCCGGAGGGAGAAATTATCTCTGTCCTCTAAGGCTGCTCGTCTGCAGATACCCTAGAAGAGGACATCTGGGACAAAAACAGTAAGTGTCTCTGCTCACAAGACATGCAGAAACATGAGAGATCCATGGAGAAACGTCTCCCGCCAATAAGAGCTGCTGGGCATTCATGGGAGGGAGAAAGCTGTATGTGAAAGTGGTTCCCGAAGAATTTCCAGAGGAGGAAGATGCCTAAAGGACTAGAGGTGGGCATTCTAAGCCCAAGATTCAAAGTGAGACGTTGGAAAGTGTAGCAGAGGACAGGAAATGTCTTGGGCAATAAATAAAGCAGAGTTGTTTTAGCAGAAAGTTTGTGAACACAACTGGAATAGCTATGGAACCTGGAAGTGGCTGAGTTTCTGGAATTTAATCCTCTAAATATAATAATTTACAGAATGGATCCCAGACACTGCACGTGGCATTTTACATACAACAACCCATGAAATTTAATTTTCTTGCTATAGATAAGGACTTGAGGCTCTGAGAAATCAAGTGATTTGCTGGTAAGTTTGGAATCAGGATCCAAACTCAGAGCTCTCTGCCATCTAAGTCCATGGTCTTTCACTCCATTAAAATAAATGCTTGTTGCCCTGGCTGGTGTTAAGTGGTTAGAGCATTGACCCATGCACTGAAGGGTCAAGGGTCCGATTCCCTGTCAGGGGCACGTACTTGGGTTGCAGGTTCAATTCCCAGTCCCAACCAATTGGGTCTCTGGGACACGACAGCCTGCAAGCAAGCAAGGACCCTGGGAGATGCTGTGCCAGAGCCCAGGTTGGGGACACAGAGGGTCTCATCATGGTGGCATGAAAGCAGGGAGATGACTGGCTTTAGAAATAATGATGGGAAACTATCCTAAGGTGGCTGAGCAAATTCATGACTGAGAGAATGATGACACCATGGGGAAAATTAGGGAAATGGCAAGCCAGTTTTTAAGGGCATGTGACAAAATGGCTTTATTGCCTTATTGTATGATCAGAATCCTCGGGGTGTTTTTTTTCCTAATAAAGAAAATGTATTGGTAACTTCCTATTATATTAATAAAATTAAAATAGTATCTCAGATTCAAATACCAATTTTTTTAAGAGAGAGAGATGTACTTTTTTTTGGTGGGGGGGAGAAGGGGGTGGGTTGCAAACTAAAACACAACTGAAGAGTCACATTTGCACTCTCTGCCCCCAGCCGTTATGCATAGGGAAAATGACAGCATTGTTGTTGTTCCCTGGCTCTCCTGCAAGCTTGTTCTTGGGTGGCGGAGTACATAGCGCTGCATGTGATACAGAAAGCATCTGGGAAATGCCTAAACAATTTCCTCTGTCCTCCCCCTGTCTATCTGCTGCCTAAGTGTTGGACTCATCAAGCTGAAAGTACATCAAGTCCTCACTCATTGTTTAAATTAGGAAAATCATTTCAACTCTCACACATGGTCTAGTTTTTTTAAAAAAAAAAAAAGTATAAGTATAGTTTTATTTATCAAATGGCTTCTTTTATTTATTTATTTTAAATTTTTTTTTTTTGTATGTTTTCTTGGTAGCGAGAGCTTTGCAACAAAACCATTAACTGCCCCCATAATAAAAGGTTCTAATCTCTGATGTTAGGAACACGTAAGGCCGTGTTAACAGCAGGGAAGTAGTTAGAAAACCAGACTTTTTCCGATGAAGTCTTGTGCCTTTGCTGCTTTTATTACTACCTATGAGAATGAAGCTGCATGTCTGGTTTTGCACTTTTTAGCATGGCCTGACGCTCTTTCAGATTTTTACACTGGAGCTAAGGTGGTCTTGGCTGATAAATAATGGGCTTCCACAATATGGCCATTGTGTGGGCTCTGTGGTTGGCTCAGCGATATTCCTCCCACCTCTGCCCACTGCAAGGCCACCATGTGGCTTGAGGTGACCCTGGCAGATCTAAGCCAATGAGTGGTGCAAGCCCTGCCTACACCAAAGAATCGCTCAGGGAGACTGAAAAACATCTGTACTGGTGTCTGAGCACCACCCTTAGACCATTTAAATCTGATCCCGGGGTGGGGCCTGGATAATTCTGATGGCCAAGGAAGGTTGACACAAGCTCATCTAAGCCAAGCCTTCTTTGCTATCCATGAAGTCTGTGCTAAGGGATGCTGGGAACTCAACTGCCACTGGGAAGATTGAGAGGGATCATCTAGAGCTGAAAGGACTAACACCTTCAAGGCTGGTCCTCAAATCAATGGTCGAAATGGGTGTTTACATTTGGGTTCAGTCTTGCCAGCAGTAGTAAGGAAAATCATTATGAGGAAACCAGCAAACTGAGGGATCAGGGATTGTCCAAGGTCATGGAGCTGGTAAGTGGAAGAGCCCTGAGCCTTCAGGACTTGCATTTCTGGGTTACAGCTGGAGGGAATCTGGTTCATTGTTGCCAATGGCTTTAAAGTTAAATCAGACAAAAGCATGGTACAGTTTTACTTGCCAAAGCACTCAAGATGCTATTTATTTATTTTCTTACTAATGTTGGTGCTAAAACATATATCCAAAAATGAGAAAAAAAATTTGCTTTATTTCTTCTGATGAAAATACTGATGATACTTTTTCTACTGTATTTATACTTAACAGATTCATTGAATACTTTCAGAGAAAGGAATAAAACTGTAAGGTAGGTCTCATCTATTGATGATAGAAATCATCAGAGTGATGGGACTAAAACAAATCTTAGAAATCATGTAAGCTGCTTCCACATTTTTCATTTATAAAACCTGAGAACCAGAGCTGTTCAGTAGATGTCATGTTTCTATCAGCAGTGCCAGGACTGGAATCCAGATACCCGCTGCATGGTTAGTCTTCTTTCCACTATTCTGGGTACCCTATTCCTGGGCCTGTCATTAATTTTGCAAACCATGTTAGGACTCATTGCCTCATTGTCTCAGGAATGAAATTGGACAAAAGCAGTGGAAGGCTGCCACCTTTCACAATATATCTGCATCTTCCATATTTTAAAATTAAAGCAAAACAAAACTGGCCACAAATAGGCAGTGACATATGCAACTACATGTACCTGGCCCACTCAGCACTTAACAGTACAGCTGACAGAGCTGCTAATAAGGAGGTGAGATGCCTCGGGGCCATTCATTCCTGCTCTGGAGAGAGTAAGGTGGGGAGGTAGCTGCCCTACTTGCTGCAGGTACTAAAGCAGCACCAGAGCAGTGTCCGTGTGTTCTGAGTGCAGCTGAAAGGAAAGACCCAGCAAAATGGACTCCCTCTCCCAGAGGCCACCTCTGGGAATCAATGAGAACATTGCTACATCCACGAAAGTGCTTACAACTGGCAACCAACTGCATCAGGACTGCTCTGCTGCTGGCAACAGAGATCAGAAATACAAGGGACTAAAACAGTCATGAAAGTCCAGAGGTAGGTCATCCGTAGCTGATACAGTGGCTTTGTTCCATGGAGTTCTCAGACACTCAGGTTCCCTTCATTTCATTACTCCACAGAGGCAGCCTCTGTTTCAAGGTACCACATGGTCCAAGTTGGTTGCTCCAGCTTAAGACGTGGCATAAAAATGTTATCCAGAAGGAAAAAGCAAAGAACAAACAAAAAGATTGGGGGAGATGGTCACATGGTGATCTTTGTCGTCTTCTGAGGAAGGTTCCCACAAGCTGCTCTTTGATGATTGTGATAATATCTCATTGGCCAGAATTTAATCACATGGGCACATCTAGCTGCAAAGGTGGCATGACAGTGTAGTTTATTCTAGTCACCCACGTGCCCATCTAAACGCCAAGGCTCTATGATCGGAGGAAGGAGAGAAGGGATGATGGAAGATGGCCAGCAGACTCTACCGCTGATGATAGCTTTCTAGTGGTAAATATCCACCTCTGGTGGACATCTGTGCTGGGCACTTGGTAGCTAAAAAGCAAGCCAAGCCCTATTCAAGGTGTCAAATAGTAACTGACATTAGACTTAACAAGACTCTAATTGAAACTTTGACTCATGCCTTTCAGTCTGGAGAACTAGCTGCCAAGTACAGAGGAATCTCCTTTGCAGGGCTGTCTTCAGAAATTCCTTAGCTTCTCTTAACTCCTGGCCCTCACACTTCGCATAATTCTGAGATGGCTTTACTTGAAAGAAAAACCATCCAGTGAGCTAGACAGCTTATGGAAACAGCAGGTCCCCAGAGAACAATGGGGCCATGGAACCCTCATCTGATGACATCATTGCAGAGACATGTGGTTTCCCTGGAGAGCCATTTACTCCATTAAAATTTCATTTCATCTTTCCTATCATAGGGGGCATTGAAAAGATTACATGACATCTTTTTTATAAACAAACATTATGCTGGAACACAGAGAAGGCAAAACAAATGCAGTTATAAATAGAAAGAGAATATAGGAAAATTTCCAGGAAAATGTAGGCGCTTTATAAATGACTATGACTAAACTTCTCTTGCAAAAAGATGCTAGTGCTTGTCTTAGAGACAGCAGAAAAGTCACAGAAGGATAACTATAGCCCCTCAAAAATGAAGAAGGCTCCTTCTAGCATCTCAGATTTCCTTGAATCCCACTTTGAGTTCATTGAGATGCAATTTGAGTATTTTTTTTGACACGTCACAGAACCTGAATGGCATGTCCCAGTCACACCTAAAACCTCACAATTTTGTTCTCTGGGTTTAAGATGAACTGGAGTGGAAAGAGATTTATGAAAGTGACACAGATTACCTACTCTAAAGTGGGTAGGATGTTTTAAAGGGGCAGGGAAGGGATTAAATGAATCTGAAAGGGGACACTACTGATACAGTAGGTATTGAGTAAAAGTCAAAAGAAGATTTAACAGAAGGGAATTAAAGGGCAGAAAAGCAGTTTAAAAAAAAATTGACCGAATGAAAAAGGACATTCATGAAGCATGTATATTGCACTTCACAGTATGTCTCAGTGCAATGCCCACAACAATCACTTGACCCTGGTAGAGTTCATATTGTTTCTTCAGCATCTCAGACAGAAAAATAAAATGCTGATGTTTAAACAGGAGGTTATATGATTTGCTTAAAGACAGATGACTAGAAAGTGGCACCACTCGCTCTCAGATCCAGATCTACGGCCACAGCTGGCGGAGGAGTAACGGGCTTCTTGCTCAAGGCCCCTTCCCACCTGGTTGTTGGCCATTTGCTGTTCTCTCCCTCAGCATGGCTGTCTGTTCCTCCTGTCTTTTGCTCATCCCTGGACTTGGACTGTCCATTCTCAGAATGGCTCCTGACCCAGCTCTTAGCTAGGCCTTTGCAAAATGGTCCTGATAAGCCTTGATAGAGTGACCCTATCAGATCAGCTTCCTGGGGCCTTTGAATCCTAACAGTATTGGGGGTGGGGCAGGGAATGACACTGCCAAGAAGGCATTTCAAGTATTGCTAACTAAAACAGTGGATGAATTGTTTGGGGAGGAATGGGTCTTATTCAACATTTTTCTACTCTAGCATCCAAAAAAAGCAAAACCTCTGAGCACCTATCCATTTATTTTTTTAACTTAGTAATATCTGACAAGTATAAAACCAAAAATCGAATACAAGTATACTTTGATAGTCAGTTTAAAAGCACTAATAAACTGAAAAATGCATATACTGCTGGCAGAGTATAAATTAGCACAATTGCTTTGTAAAAGGTGAGCATTTCATTATAAAGTCAAACGCATACTTACCATACACCCCAGAATCGCACTCCTATATATTTATCTAGGAAAAATGAAAATATATGTTCATATAAAGACCTGTAGATGAATGTTCATAGTAGCAATATCCATAATAGTCAAAATCTGAAAACAACTATAATGTCCATCAAATGGATAAATACTTTTAGACTATGCATAGAAGAATAGGAAACTATTTAGACATAATACTACTTAGACATGAATAGGTAAAAACTATTTGTATGAGCAGCATGAATGGAATTCAGACTACTATGCTCCATCGAAAATGATAGACACAAAGGAATATACACTACATATGATTCCATTTATATGACAGTCTAGCACTGGGAAAACTATAGGGACAGAAGTTAGAGCAGTGGTCTCCAGAAGCTAGGGATGGAGTAGGAGATTGACTACAAAGAGCAAATAGAACTTGGTTGGGGGTGGGGGGGGGCGGGTGATGGAAATGTCCTATATCATTATTGTGATGTGGTTATAGGACTTTATACATTTGCCAAAATTCATCAAACTGTACAATTTTTTAAAATGTATTTTTATTGATTTCAGAGAGGAAGGGTGAGAGAGAGATGATAGAAACATCAGTGATGAGAGAGAATCATTGATCAGCTGCCTCCTGCATGCCCCCTACTGGGGATGAAGCCTGCAACCCGGCATGTGCCCTTGACCAGAATCGAACTTGGGACCCTCCAGTCTGCAGGCTGACGCTCTATCCACTGAACCAAACTGGCTAGGGCCAAACTGTACAATTTTTAAAGTTAATTCCATTATATATGTGTTACTCCTCAGTAAATTTAACTTTAAAAGTGTATTAAAGAAAAATGTGTTTGAGATTTTTTGAATCTCAAGTCTGAAAAAACAATGTTTAAAAAAGAATTTATGCATCTTTGCTATGATAGGCACTTTGCTGGGATCTAGGAATACGGAGATGAAGGACATGGTCCCTGACTTCAAGGAGCTTATAGTGCAGCAGAGGAGAGAGGGGCAGACAAAGCCACTGCACTGAGAAATAAGTGCATTGCTGGAGATACGCACTGTGGGCTGGAGCCACAATGGAGTGTCTAAATTCAGTTTCTGGGAAGGATGAACTCCCAGAGACACACTTGAGCTGAGCCAAGATACTGGCAGTCTTAGCCAGATAGGAGAGAAGGAAATCCTTACCTAAGGAAGTAAAAGGTACAAAAAGAGAGAGAAGATTTCAATGGATCTGCTTTAGTTTTGAAAATGAATAATATAATGAATAGGAGAAATTTTAGACAATATGAGCCCTGGCCAGGTGGCTCAGTTGGTTGGAGTGTCATCCCATATACCAAAAAGTTGCAGGTTCGATTCTTAGTCAGGACACTACCTAGCTTGGGTGTTCAATACCTAGTGAGGACCTGTATGAGAGGCAGCCAATCGATGTTTCTTTCTCTCTCTTAAAATCAATTTTTAATAAAAACACATCCTCAGGTGAGGATTAAAAACAAAATTTAGACACTGCATCAGAAAATGGATGCCATGGCAGTGAGACATATTAAAATGTGAGTTGTTCTTTCTGAGCAAGTATACATAACCTTGTTAATCCAGAAAACTGAATTCATAAACAAACAGGACTGTTACATATAAGAACATGCATTCTTTGCTTTAGCATAGTGTTTTATCAATTCTTTAGTGACTCAAAGATCAACACAGACTTTAGTGATCTGTTCCATTTCTAATATCTACTTCTTCACTACTTCAGGTCCTATCTGTTTACTTCAATTTATTTATTGAATAGCTTGACTTCAACTTTCTTCTTCCTATTTTTTTCACCTTTTTACGAAATATTAAACGCACAAAAATCTGGTTGTCTGTCATACTGTATCATTGTGGAACACACAGATATTATTTAGCATAATGGGTTCCTTCATAGTACAAAAGTCTCCTCCCAAAGAGGCAACAAGAACAGTACAACCTGATCATCTAACAAAAGCATATATGTCGCCTCATAAAGCAGGTGCCTGCAAGTTACTCCATAATACTCCTATTTCTATTCCATTGGCCAGAACTTAGTCACATGGCCATACCTAGCTGGAAGGAACGATGAGAAATGCAGTTTTTATTCCAAGCAGTCAAGTGCCAGCTGCTAGAGATGAAAGGGGTACTGTAGGATAATCAGGAGTCCCTGAATCAAAGATGAGATCCCCTATCCCTCGGAATACTGGGGCCATAGAGATAAGGCATTTTCTAGTTAAAACATGAACTCTAGAATTTACTTATCAAAATTTTCTTCTGATTTAGAGGCATTTAAAAAAAATTTTTAATCTAGTATAACCCTGGAGCATTGTAGATTGCTTTACAAAGTACTAAAGTCAGTTCCTGGCACAGAATAAGTGCTAGATAAATATTGGCTTTTTGTTATGAAGCCATAAAACTTTATAGCAGCAAAAGAGATAGTAATTGAATCTAATCTTCGCCCCCTCTCCCGACCCCTCACTTATAGTCTTGGTAAGCTAGTTAAAAATAAGGAGGTGAATTTGGTACAATAATGCTATACAAAAGCAAATAGCATTTAATAATATGTAGGGTGTCCCCCAAAAATGTATACACACACTGTGAATAATTATAAAAGCAGTGTATATTGAAATACATTTCATTTTCAAAATTGAGCTATCAGCAGTTAAAATGTGTATACATTTTTGGGGGACAAACTTGTATTTCTAAAATGGAGGGAATGTTTTTGGTAGAGGTGTGTTTTCTTTTTAAAATATTTTTTATTCCATTGAATTCCATCTCTGAGGCCTTCCTTAAAGCTTCTAGGGCAGGTGGCTTGTCAAAGGTGCCTGAGGGGTTCTGCCTCTACTAACTGCAGCTTTCTGTGTGAATTCTTTCTTCATTTGCAAAGGTTAATATTTGTATTCCTGCAATGACAGTGCCAAAACCTTCCAAGCAAAAGTTCTATTTGTATATATGTTTATTTTCTAATTTTTGATCACTAATTTCTTATAACCAGGCACATTTTTAAACAAATTGACTACATTCTTGCTAACAAAACAAAATTAGTTGCCCTTTCCGGCACTTATCCAGTAGTCTTTCCCAAATTTTCACAGCAATATACCAACAAGAATTGGCTTTCTTTTATAAATTCAGGTTTTGATAGCCAAGAATGTCACTAAAAACTGGGTGAGAAAACGCTTTTAAAGTACAGCTTTCTGTGCACCTTTTGCTATGAACCACATTTCGAGGATTACCATTTTGTTGTATATGTAGTGTTCTATTTTGGTAGACATATCCTAATGGCTAATTTTGCAAGACAGACCTGAGAAAACCTAGATAAGATTGTTGCTCTGTTATTTTATTTTATTAGAAAACATCCTGAGTAATTTCCATAGCATCAAAATACCCTGGGGGGGAAGAGTAATAAGTACATATTTCCATCAATTGCAATGTAATAACAAATAAATACTAGCGAGGACATTTCCATTGGATTTTATTTTTCTAGAAAATTAAATAGAAAACAGCATTGCAATTTACTTAGGAACAAACTGTTCTGAGAACTGAATTTATAATGAGGCCAAAGACTAATCACCTGAATTATTATACAAAGGAAACAAATTTGCCTCCAAACAACCTTAAAAAGGAGTCAATCCAGTAGAACTTGGGCCACTTTAAGAAATGGATTTACCTTTTGGGCACTGTCAGCAAAAATAAAATCTTTCAAGTGTTTCCTTATCCACTAATAGGTGTAAAGTGTTAGCAATGTTTCTGACATCTTTGTCTCACAGCTAAGCACAGTCTAAAATCAATAACTCAGATTTTATTCCATCTCTTCTCCTTCCAAAGACCTCATTATCACAGGAAGTAGCTCCAAGGTCTCCTTCCAAGAATAATCCTTCTCTCAATCTCCTTTCCAAGTTGCTTATTCTTTCAAAGGTTAGATTGAGACCTGTGGGCAAACTGGAAGCCAAATAATTTAATGCCACCTTCAAACCATAATTTGTAAATATATATTCAGCACACAATGTCGGTGGTATGAAGCTGATAACCTAATAAAAATGCTATACCCTTCAAAAGAAGTGGCACAAGATATAACATAGCACTTTAACTTATTTGGAAATGTTTCTTTGAGTTGCAAATTTTCATCCCTTCATTTATTAATGATGAAAAATATGTAACCTACATCACCAGAAATCAAATGCCATATACCTATTGTATTATGTTTGCCAGGGCTTCCATACAAAATACTGCAGACTGGATGACTTAAATAACAGAAATTTATTTTCTCACAGTTCTAATGGCTGGAAGCCCAAGATCAGAATGTTGAAGGTTTGGTTTCTTCTGAGATCTGTCTCCTTGGCTTGCAGACAGCTGCCTTCCCACTATGTGTTCACATGGTTGTCTCTCTGTGTGTGCACCTAAGTGGTGTCATTCTCTGTATCCTAATTTCCTCTTCTGTTTTGTTTTGTTTCTTTCCTTATAGCCATTTTCAGGGACCTTCATGACTTCTGTGTCTTTAAGGCTTGTAACATGGCTTTACTATTGCCAGCTTTCTCTGAATTTCTGCAGAAACACATTCAGGTCAGCAGACTCACTGGCTGGCTTCCAATCTCCTCTTCTTATAAGGACACCAAGTATATTGGATTAGGGCCCACCCTATGGACCCCACTATAATTTACTTAACTCTGTAAGGCCCTATTTCCAAAATTCGGTGATATTCTGAGGTACTGGGGGTAATTACTCAGGGCTTCAACATATGAACTTGGGGAAGACATAATTCAGCCCATAACCACTGGCCATCCTGGAATGTTAAAATCAGACAGGGGAGAATCTATTTCAACCCCTGACTTTTGGTTACCAAATCCTAAAAGTAACAACCTGACATAGCATTTCATACTTCACTTTTGGATTCCAAATCATTTTCTTCTACACAAGAAAATTTGCAGAAACAGAAGGAACAAAAGCTTCATTCACTAATTTACTTCTTCTGGCTAACACAGTGTCCTGAGAAGGGGAAAAACAGCAAAATAGTCCTTGCTTTTGTTAAGTGCTCATTTTCTCCTGAGCTTCCTTTGGGACTTTTGGAAGGTAATCTCTTGGGAGATACTCTAAAGGCTTTTAAAAAATGTTTTTATCATTCATTCCTTGGAAGCAACATTATGTCATGTGCATCAGTTATGTTTGGGGGTCTGAATAACAGAAAATCTTACTAAGAGGAATTTAAACAGTAAGCTCATTTGTTATCTATCAAGAAGTCCAGTGGCCAGCAGTTCCAAGTCAGTGAGTTCAGCAGCAAAATGAAGATATAACTGGTGGTTTCTCATCTCTCCCCTCTGCAGAATCAGGAGTTGGTTTCTGTCGTCTCCTGGCTGCAAGGCCAAACATCAGCCCCTCACACAAGTGTACCCCGAGGCCAGAAGGGAAGCCTTCATCTTCCTGATTCTCTTCTCACCAAGGAGGAAAGCTTTGCCCAGATTGCCCTTATACCTTCTGATCCTCAAGGGCAGCAGAATATGTCATCCCAAAATGTGGCTGTAGGATTTCAGGACAAACCACCCCAAGGTAGGCTGCTTCCATGTAGTGATGTTTGAGCTGCATGCACATGAGAAACAACAAATGCAGGGAGAAGCTTTCTCTGAATACATCTTTTCTGTCTAAAGATAGATCCTCCTAAAGGAATTCAATTATAAATCTCATCTGGGAGTTTCATCACCAGGGAAGATTGGCTCTTGTCACAGGAGAAAAGACTAAAAGTCTTTTAGACACCATACCCAGATAAAACTTGTCACAAACTATCATACGTCCCATTTATTCTTCTAAGGGCCTGTTTATCTTTCTTAAAAACCATTTACTCTCCCTAAGAGGCCTACATCTCCCCTCCTTTTTCCCTGTTAGGATGGTATTTTAAGCCTAAATTCTAAACCACCTCAGGAAGCTAATAATTTTCCCTTGGGTATCTTCCATGTATACATAAGGTAAATATATTAATAAACTTATTTGTTTTTCCCTGTTATTCTGCCTTTTATTACAGAGATTTCAGACAAGAACTCAGAAGGGAAGAGGGAAAGTTATTCTTCCTCCCCTACAGTTCCAAGTCCCCCTAACCATCCCCGGTAAAGGGAAATGACATTCATTCCCTTTTCAGGCAAATACACAGCAGAGATGAACACAAGCTAGAGAGAAGTGCTTTTTAAATAGTTGCTTCACAAGGGCACCAGCCACTTCAGCAAAAATGGAATTTTTATTTTTTATTTTTTGCATTTTCCCAGAATTTTAATGAGAGAACTTGAGTTTATCCGCATCATTCTTTCAATGTATTCTGTAATGTTCTAGTGCCATGTTTCAATTATCTATTCCTACATAAAAAACAGTACCCCGCCCGTCTGGTGTGGCTCAGTTAGCTGAGCGTCATCCCATGTACCAGGAGGTCACTGTTCAGTTCCCAGTCAGTGTACATGCCCCAGTTGCAGGCTCGATCCCCAGTAGGGAGTGTGCAGAAAGAAACCAATCGATGTTTCTCTCATTGATGTTTCTATCTCTCTCTCCCTCTCCCTTTCTCTTTCTGAAATCAATAAAAACATAGTTTTAAAAAATTACCCCTACACATGGCTTAAAATAATAATAGTTATTTCTTTTGCTCCCTGATCTTGGGCTGCATGAACGCAGCTGAGCAGTTTTCACTTGGAGTGTATGCAGTTGCCACCAGGCAGTGGCTATGACTAGGTCATCTTGAAGGCTTCTTCACTCAGATCTGGCACCTGGGCTGGAACCACTCACACATCTGCAGGCTAGAACAGCTGGGGCTCCTTGGACATTTCTCTCTCTTTCTCTGTAGGAGGTCTCCCCACTTGGTGACCTCAGGTGACTTTTTACATGGCAGCTGAAGCTTCACGAGAGAGTGTCCCACGAGAAACTGCCAGAAGCTACATGGCCTTTTCTAACCTCGCCTTGGAGGTCACACTGCATCAGTTCAGCTACATTGGTTCATCAAGGCAGCCACAGACCTCCCAGGTTCAGGAGGAGGGAACACAGACTCCACTTCTCAATAGGAGGAGTGTCAAAGAATTGGGGATATATTATTTTTACTTTTATCGTTGAAAGAATTACAGATGTCCCCTTTTGTTCCCCCGTTGATGGTGGATAAATTTTAATATCCCTTAAAGGTTGGCCCTCCTGTCATCCACTCAGCTGGACCACTCTTTATTTACCTCTGAGTCCACAGAGCTTGCTTTCCATAGTTGTCTGAACCTCCAGTCCCCCATCTCCCATCATTCTCCCTGTGGTTAATTCCCACTCTCATTCCATAGACCTCCTTCCCCAAGATTAACCATTTAGAGGGAGTGGTCATGGCCTTTGTGAAAAGGGACTAGGACTTTCAGTTAACTCCTAGTTATTTTGATAAAGCCAAAATCAATGCAGCTAAGACAAAGACTCTGATAACTGATGTTTCCAACCAATAAACGTATGAACCTTATTTTCTCTCACATACTTGAGTCTCCAAAGGAGAAGGGAAATGCAGATATCCAACTAGCAATGGAGCAGGTTGTCCTACACCAGCTTGGCCCAAGGCTACCAGGCTATTAGATGTGTCCAATGGACAAGAGCAGAGAAACAAAAAGTAGGCAGGCCACTGTGGAAGGAATGCCTATCTTGGTAGACCATTCTGAGCTGCCTGTTCTTTTATCCCTCTGAAGGTAGGGGATTGATTTTATATTGTTTTGTCCACATAGCAGAAAGGATGAGCATCTGGAATCTTCTCTCTCTCTCCCTCTCTCTCTCCCCCCCCAACACCACCGCCCCCCCCCAGGCCTCTTCACTCGGTATCAATCAAACTAACCAAACTTTCTTTGAATAAAAAATTCAAATGAGAGCCTGGAGTAATGAGTATTCCTCAAAACAATTTCACACACACACAAATAAATAAAGTTTCCAGACGCAGCTTAACTATTTAGGAAGAAGGAGAACCTTATATATTTTATACGTATTGGTAGGAGGAAAGGAATTCAATGGTGCTCAATTTAGGACACAGAGTCCACTATGTGGAAATAAATTATTCAAGTTCCAAATATCTTTGATTCAGTTTTAATTTATATTAAATTTATTTTTTGTTCATTTGTTTTAAGCAGGAAATATTGAGGGAAATTTTAAGCAGTTATCTTTGTAAGTACACTTGAGAATACAAAACACAAATTTTACAACTCGCTTTGTATAAAATGGAATGGAGCATATATATACACTGAGTGGCCAGATTATTATGATCTCTGAATGCAATATATATATATTGAGGTCCAGTGCATGAATTCGTGCATGGGTGGGGTCCAGCCAGCCTGGCCAGGGGGATTGGACATGGGTGGTTGGCTGGCCTGCCTGCCTGGTTGAGGGGACAATTTGCATATTAGCCTTTTGTATGCTAATATAAAATAGGATATACACTGAGTGGCCAGATTATTATGTGTTCAGAGATCATAATAATATATATACATAATAATGTGTGTGTATATATATATACATTACCATAAAATATAAGTAAAATCTATGCTTATTCTGTATTTTGTCATCACAAAATTGAGTTTCTATTTAACTCTGTGAATAAGATAAGGAAAGAGTTTTCCAGTAATCTTCAAAAATTTGTCTTACTAGTTTCTAAGACTTTTACTTGTAACCTTGATGTTATAATTATTTGTTTCTAGAAGCTGCATTTGTTGAAGTGTTGTAAGAAATTGTTCGTGGTGAGTTGTAAACTCTGTTTTCCAAGGAAGGTTTATTTTATCCACCCACCTTGGACAACTGGTCCACTGATCTTTGACTTTGCCAATCTAGTTATCAATAACAAAACCACTATGGTATAGTTTTTTATTTTTTCTTAAATTAGGAACATTGCTAAAAGCATTCCTACTTATCTAAATTGTATCCTACAAAATAACATTAACAGGCCAATTTTAAAACACAATGTAGAATCTCAATTTGCCATAACCATGGTCTGGGCCATTTTATCAGGTGGAATCCCCTGCCACTTTGATTTTATGGCATTCTGCCTGGTATAGGTCAAACTCTGAATAAGAAGCATGTGTGGAAGATGATTGGATGGTCAATCTCAAGAGAAAAAAGTCTGTGAAAATCTTAGAAACATGATAGTAAAGGAAAAGAGATAATATAGGGAATTGTGAAATAAATATGTCACAATCCTATTTTGTGACAATGTAACATTTACATCAATAGTGAAACAGAAAACAAAGAAAATCCGTAAGTATCTCATGAAGACTCCCAGCACCACCCGTCAGATGGTGCTCCCCACTTTCAACACCGAGCACTGTAGTTACAATGAAGTTCAAGTACACAGGGGTTAGGGTCATGCTCTAAGATAACAAACCTAATAACTTGACAAATTGACAAAAGAAAATTGAAGGAGGAGCACTGCTTCAGCTTATAAGAACCTTGGATATAACAAAACAGATATAATATATGGTCTGTGGTAAGAGCCTGACTTGAAAAACAACAACACAGATATTTGGGGGGGTTAGTGAAGGCAATTGGACATATGGCCAGTATATTGGGAAATAATGTGATAATGCTACTATGTTACATTGGATAATGTGATGAAGTATTTTGGAGTGAGATTTCATAAAGTCTACAATTCAAAATGGCTTAATGAACAGAAACACTCAGAGAAAGCATATGTGCAAGATTATAACAATTTTCTGATACAGATGATTACATTCTTTCTGCTAATTTTCCCTGACTTGAATTTCAAAATTAAAGTTTTTAAAAAATATTATTATTGTCCCCAAATTTTAAACACTCTTTAAATGAGAAGAAAGGCATGTTAAAGCTACCTTAAGAAGGTGGGTCCGGTAACTTCAAAAAAGAGTTAGCAAGTATAGCACGTTGCTCTTCAGATGTTAAGGCCATCATCATTAAAATAAAACTAGGAATTTTGGGTCCCCCTCAGATTTCTGTGCTGGACAACGCTATGCCAATAGTGCCTCCCTCGTGTGTGTCAGGCTGAAAGGACAAGGTGTAGTTACCCTAGGAGCCAAACAAGTCCACCAAAAAGAGTTAGACTCTATTAGTTTCAGTGTTTCTGACTCCTAAACTAAACCAAACAAGTGGTCAGAATAAGCCTCTACTATGAAATAACAATGATTAACATTATAACAGTAATAATAATGGCTAACACTTATCAAGCACTCAGTGAGAGGCAATGACAAATTGGTAGGGACATTAAAAACAATGCTTAAATAGTAATGACAGATAAGGCATGTTACACTTAGGTGCTCATTATGAATAGTCTTTCCCCAGTAGGTGCTATCACCTATACGTGTGAGCAGTGTTATAGGAATTCAGAGGTGATAACTTTTGATTGGCTAAAGCTGATATTTTAAATTTAAATTTACTGAAATATTTAATTTGATGGTAATACGTGAATGTGAAATTTTCTTTCTCCCTACTCAATACTACCCCCTAGTGGTGCCTTGGCCCCTTAACAGCATTTCTCAAATCCTCAAGGGGTTACAGAAAAAGAAATGGAAACATTCCATCAACAAATTGCTACTGAATCTGGATTGATTTGTGAACATTGATTTCAAGTTGAGTCATTTTAAGTAAAGTCGATGCCCTACCATAACAGTATCACAAGTTGCACCGTGAAAAGGCAATCACCTCTGAAAGATGAAGGAAGAGGAAAAGTAGACCTTCCACTGGCTTATGGAAGGGCCAATTCCTGTCCACAGCTGCCATTGAGAGCAGCTTCCTTGTAGAGATGGAAAGGGAAGAAGAAAGTCACAATTCCCTGAATTTGAATCTAACTGAAACGTGGTCCTAAAAACTTTGAAATCTTGATGCACACGTCAAATGCCAAAAATCAGTGTCATGTCGAGGGCAGAACTGTTTTCTGTTTTGCAAGAGGTGACAACTTAGGTACACCTTTGGGGACAAGCTCTTAACTTGTTCTGGGAAGCTCCTCACAAAAGGCCAAGTGACTATTCAAGGACAAAGCTGTGGCTCTAGAACAGCCATGTCCACCCGGTGTGCCCAGCAGACTGCTGTGCCTCAGGCACTTTTGAGACACGCAATACCAGACTATTTAGTCAGGAGCACGGACTCTTTCCTTTAGCTTGTCATATAAAAAATGACAACAGCTAGCACAACCATAGCCGCCCAGTGTGAATAAGTCAAAATTATATCCATTTTTTGTCAGATCAGCAAAAAATTTATATTTTCGGTGTGCCGTAGGATTTTAGTAATTAGTTTGTGTGTGCAGTGAGGTGGAAAAGGTTGAAAATTGCTGCTCTAGAATCATGTGAACGTTGAAAATGCAGCAGGCAGAGTTAAAGCTTTGAATACTTTGTGTTCCATCAACAAAACAAAAATGTCAGTTATTTTCTAAGTACGGGTTGGAACATTGTGTGCCTAAAAACTATTGCTTCTTTGGTGGCACATGAGGTTCTTATGGGAGACATACTAACAGAAGCCCAAAGCTGCAACAGCCATCTTTATAAAATCTTAGCAAGGCTCTGATTTCCAAAATTGCTGTCTCAAGGTCTTGCTGAGGGAATATATAGCTGAGGATATAACACTGAGAGCAGGGATTTTGTCTGTCTTATTTATGGATATACATACACCTCAGAGCTGAGAACCTACCCAGGTTCATAGTAAGCATGAAAAAAGTGCTCCCCTTTTCCTCATACAAACCAGTTCTGCCATGGGACACAGAGGAAGTAGGCTTGGGAGTATGCAAAGACAGAATCTTGGACAGAGCAGTGCCTGGTGGAGTTGATTTCTCTTGGTGTTGGTGAAGCAGTTTGACAAGAAGGGAAGCAGAAAGGAATATGGAAAATCAAGTTCCTGGGCATATGGGATGTACCGATGACTCACAAAAATGAATTGGGACACCTTGATGGATAGCAGCGTTTATGCGGGGGTAGACAGGATCGGAATCAGGGTTACTGGGACACTAATATGAATTGACCTTGACTGTTTCCCAGGTCGGTGTGAACTTCAGCATAATTAACACAACATAGCATTAGCCGCCTCATGTCTCCTGAGCAGCTCTTCCCTGTTCTGCCGTTCTCATATTCCTGCCTGTGGAGGTTGGGCTCACTTCTTGAAGAGAAATGCTGCAGCTGAACATTGTAATGTCTAGTCCTAGATCATTTCTATCATCAATTGTTCTTTTTCCTTATTATTGAAAGTAGAAATCTAAGAACAATGCATCAGACCACTTACAAATTTACCCATCCTTCTCCTAATTCTTCTCTCTTTGCAGCAGATATCCCATTTCTCACACAAAACACAACTTAGAAGACATTAGGTTATTGTTGTTTTTTAAAATATATTTTTATTAATTTCTGAGAGGAAGAGAGAGGGAAAGATAAAAACATCAAAGATGAGAGCCATTGATTGGCTGCCTCCTGCACACACCCCCACTGGGGATTGAGTCTGCAACTAGGGCATGTGACCTGGCTGGGAATCGAACCATGACCTCTTGGTTCATAGGCTGACACTCAACCACTAAGCCACACCAGCCAGGCGACATTAGGTTATTGTTAAGTAGAGCCTTGTTAGCACCTCCTGAAACCCTTACTCTTACTCAAAAGGACAATTTACTTCCCCAAATATTTTAAAATCTTGCTTAGTTAAGTATAACATCCTCCTCAGAAGCCATTTTATCTCCACTCTGGTCCATCTTAAATGCAACTGCCTAAATCTTCTGAATTTCTCCAATCATATCTCCTCGTGCCCTCAATAGTACCTCATAAAAAAAAATCAAGAAATGCTGCAATTATTCTTCAGATGCCAAAACAACAAATCTCAGATCCCCTATATTTCAGAATTTCTATTTCTCCTGACACTAAAACCTTGCACAGGATATTCTGCAATTTACTCGTTTCTCTCTTCTATCAGGATATTTTCTATATGTTATTCTTGAAAAAAAAAAAAGAACCATAACCTTTATGTATGTTTAATACTTACTACTCACCCTTGATTGAACACATTGTGTGCATGCAGTATGTTTTTAGACATATAATACTATATGTTTATAATACTATATATTTAACATATGAAAACTTTTCAGAGCATTAGCTCCTTAAATAGAAGCCATGCATTGGCAAGAAGTAAGCTCTGAAACAAGTTGGGCCAATAATGGTATCTTTCAGTTAATGGATCCTAGGCCAGTCAAAGCCCTTTCATGAAAATTTTAAAGGTGGGACCAAAAAAAACACAAAAACACAACTCACTTCCAGGTGTGTTCCCTCAAAATACATAGGTTAAAGCCCTGAACCTCAATGTGACTGTACTAGTATTTGAAGATAGGGTCTTTATGGAGGAATTATGGTTAAATCAGGTCATAAGAGTTGGGCCTTAATCCAATGAGATCCCTGTCCTTTTAAAAGGAAAAGACACCAGAAGTCTATCCCTGGTGTCACAGAAGAAAGGCCATATGAGGACTCAGCAAGAAGCCAAAAAGAGGCTTCACCAGGAACTGAAGTGGCTGGCACCTTGACCTGGGACTTCTACCCTCCAGAACTTTCTCAGCATGCTTAATAAATCATCCATAATAAACACCCATTTCCAGCAATTAAAAAGCTTGATTTGGAAACCAATTATCACAAATTTATTATTTAAGCTGGCTGCTGCCATTTTGAGAAATAGGCATAAGGTATCTTTAAGTGGGGAGGGCGGTGCTCCAGACTGTGGGCCATATAAGGCTGGCAAAAATCGTTTGGTCTGGCCCTGCCAAGGCATTAGGGGGGAGTTAATTAAATGTTTGACCAAATATAGCAGGCTAATTTTTAAGCTGATAATTTTGTATGGCCCACGAATGATGTTATAAGTACCCAAATGGCTCTTGGCAGATAAAAAGGTTCCCCACCCCTGCTAAAGACTTAAAAAATAAACTGATATTCAAAATTGCTTCTTGTGAAATGTATATTTTTGTTTTATTTTGTTTACTTTTCTATCTTTCAATCCTGTGAAGGGATTCTGTTAGTTGCTCTTTGTCTAGACTTGTATTGATAAATATCAACAGAGGCAAATAAAAATAAGCCTCCTAGCTCCTCATCTAGGACAGGAACTTCTGGTCTACTTCTTCTTACCATGTTCCAACTAAAGTGGAAAGGAATCTTTTTAAAAAATCATTATGATAGCATTAGGATAGAATCAAGGTGGAAAAATTATTAATCTATTAAGAAGTTGTGTGTTTTCTTACTGAAACAGTCTATAAATCGTTAATCACATACCGATTTTCCAAAGCAGATGCAGTTTTAAGAAAAAGTACTATGGGTAAAGCATACAATATTAATGGTCATAAACGTTTCAGCTAAGTGCATTTATTGAGGTAAAATGGCCTGAAACAGATGTAAGAAGTCAAACAAGGACATCAGTTTGTAATCATCAGGATAATGCCAAGAGAGCATTTTTGTTAGCAGCTCTCCAGAGGGAAGATAATGGCCTCCTACAAGAGGTCAAGAAAGGTCACATAATCTCCGAATTCAAGG
The DNA here is from genome assembly GCA_026230045.1 of Corynorhinus townsendii. Taxonomy (NCBI): domain Eukaryota; kingdom Metazoa; phylum Chordata; class Mammalia; order Chiroptera; family Vespertilionidae; genus Corynorhinus; species Corynorhinus townsendii. The sequence goes on along the minus strand of JAPDVU010000004.1, from coordinate 64,847,642 downwards.
AAACAATACACACACACACACACACACACACACACACACACTATATCCTATACTTCAAAATCTAGTATTACGAGTTCCTCTTCCTTTAGCATACTTCACATATGCTTTGAATTCACCGTTTCAATAGACATTTCTCTAGTTTCCAAACAATCTGATTGTAAACACTTAATACTCCCCCCACCCCACCCCCGTGTATTATACTAGGATAAAACTTTTAGAACGTGTCTTGGGTTTTGATTGGTTTTCCTCATTAATGAGATGAGTCCTACAAAATATATCCTTGACTTTAAAAAGTTGCTTTAAAAAAAAAAGGTCAGTAGCAGCTGTAAAACTATAATTTCAATAGAGATGGGCAATAATAGTGGATACATAGTCAGCTTCATGGGAATCAGAAGACAAGAGAGAGAAGAAAAAACTGCCAGTCAAAAAGATGAAGATTTACCAATCTTAACCAGTGACACAACAGCACTCAAACAGAATCAAGTCTGTGGGGGACCAACCAGAAGAGTTGTCCTAAATAGTTTTATGTCTTCTTTCCTTACCTAGGAGGTCACCTAGGTTTCAAATTAAGACAGAATTGATTTAAAATATAGTTCAAAATAACTGCTGTTTGATTTACCGATAACTGTATTTCCTCAGCTTCCAGTTCTTAATAATAATAGTAACAACTGGCTGGTATAGGATGTTCACCTGTTAGTTTACATTTAAATTTCTTGTTACCAGATGTGATGCATAATATTACAAAACCAGAAAAGATCAATCTAGACCCTGTGTCTAGGGCCACGGCCATTTGTTGTGCTAGTCTCGGGAAGAGATAACAACTGCTGCTTTCTTCCTCCAGCTCCCTATGCTCCAACATTGGTCTTTCTGTAAATCAACCATGCAATGCAATTTCCCTTTCCCTGAAATGCTTTTCTCCAGACTTTTAGCACAGATGGCTCCTTTTCTTCTAGTCTCAGTTTAAATGTCACTTCCTCTGAAGCCTTTTCCAGCTTCCACTCCTCTGTTTTTTCTGAGATCATATACTGTTGATTTGTTTACAGCAGTTCCCACTGTAGACCATTATCATGCTTGTAAATTTGTTTACCTCTACTGACTAGAATGTAAGCTCCATGAAGAAGCTTGTAGATCAAGTTCACAGCTGTATTCTCACAGCCTAGAACTGTGCCTCACACAAAGTAGCCTTTCTATAAGTGATTGTTGGATGGATGGATGAGGAAGGGCAAAGTCTAGGTGGTTGATAAAGATCCTCCTCTGTTCATAATCTGACTTTTCATGGCCACAATGACTAACATCTGCTCTTAGCCTCCACCATTTCTCACCTGGACTGCCACAAGTCTGCCTGCTTCTTTCCGGGGTCCCCTATGGTCTATTTCAACACAACTGCCAACCTAATCCTCTTTAAAACATGCCTCTCTTTGGTGAAAAACCCTGTAATGGGCTCCCTATGTCACTCAAAGTAAAAGCCAAAGACTTTACAAATGGCCTACAAGCCCTGCTTGGTGTGGTCCCTTCATAGCTCTAACATCTCCCTCGCTTAGTCAGCAATAACTGCTTTTGCCTTCCTGTTCCTTGAACATGCCAGACACCATAAGGTATTTTCGCTAAGCTGTTCCCTCTTCCTATAATGTCTTTCCTCCTGTATCTGATCAACTAGCTCCCTCACCTAGTCCCATGATCGGCAAACTGTGGCTCATGAGCCACATGCGGCTCTTTGGCCCCTTGCATGTGGCTCTTCCACAAAATACCACGGCCTGGGCAAGTCTATTTTGAAGAAGTGGCGTTAGAAGAAGTTTAAGTTTAAAAAATTTGGCTCTCAAAAGAAATTTCAATCGTTGTGCTGTTGATATTTGGCTCTGTTGACTAATGAGTTTCCCGACAACTGACCTAGTCTATTTAAATCTGACCTCCCTATTGAAGCTTATCCTCACGCCTTATTTACTACTGCAACCGATCAGCCCACCCCCATGTCAGCTTTCCCCCTTGATCTTTTCCCCCATAGAACATGTTATCTTCTAACATACTGTACAGTTTATTTTTACATTTTATGAACTGTCTTCCCTGCCACCCTTCACTATAATGTAAACTCTGAGGGCATTCTTTGTTCACCAATGATTCCCAGGCACCTACAATAGTGTCTGGCACACAGTAGGCATTCAGTATATATTAACATGAATTAGTAATCTTGATCTTATATAATAAAAGCCTAATATGCAAATTGTACCCTTGACTGGGAGTTTGACTGCTTGTCCAGTCCTATGATGCTCACTGACCATCAGGGGGCAGACGCTGGGACTGATAGGTTAGCTTGCTGCAGGCGCTGGTGGGCTAGACTGGAAAGTGAGGTGTGAGATGAGAGCTGTCAGGAAGCTGCCAGGGTTTGGCCCCAGCCCCCAGCGGAGGTGGGCGGGGGCGGGGCGGGAGCCAGGAGGGACCAGGTGATGCAGGAGGCTGCTATGCGTGATCAGAGAGCAGTGGACTGTGCAGCCCTCCACAGCCTGTGGTGTTCTCAGTGCACAATTTATAATCTTCAGAGCTGCTTCTTTTTATTTTATAAGTTTCACTAACTACTCCAGGAGAATGGGTAGCACCATTACAGAGGACAGGCCAGGTGCACCTGCCAGAGGGCCAAGGGGCGGCCTCGGGTTCCCTGGGATGCAGCAGAGAGGGGAGCAGGGCTGAGTCAGAGAAACTGAGTCCAAAACTTGAAAGGAAGCGGGAGGCAGCAAGGGGCAGAGGTCGACAGCTGCGCAGGGGCCTAGAAAAGCTGCTGGATGGGGGAAGCCGAAGGACCCAGTGCCTCTCCCATGGGACAGGCTCCATGTCCCTCCCTCCTCCTCCCTGTGACCCTCACCCCAGCTCTCCTCCAAGGCCCCGCCTGGGCTCGCCCTGCACAGCCCCATCCACACTGCTTTGCCCACCCTGCACAGCCCCACCCCGCCCCACACAGCCTTTGGGGAGCTCCACACCAGGAGAAGAAAGGGGGAGGCTGCACACAGGAGGTCACAAGAGGAGGGGGCAGAGCAGGGCCCACCAAGTTAGATGGAGGGAGGAAGAGACTCCACAGGACTGGGGACAGAGATGGGCAGGGAAGGAGGGCCGTGGGGAAGAGGTGCCCTTGGTTGAAGCAGAAATCCTGACCCCAGCAGAGTGTGCGTGTGTGTGTGTGTGTGTGTGTGTGTGTGTGTGTGTTGAGGGGGTGGGGTGGGCCAGGGGTGAAGACAAAAGAGGGTGTGAGAGGAGTGGATGAAGAGTTTGATTCATGGCCTATTTATTTTTATTTTTGTTAATATATTTTTATTGATTTCAGAAAGGAAGGCAGAGGGATAGAAACATCAATGATAAGAGAGAATTGATCTGCTGCCTCCTGCCTGCCCCCTACTGGGGATTGAGCCCACAACCCAGGAATGTGCCCTTGAGCGGAATCGAATCCAGAACTCTTCAGTCTGTAGGCCATGGCTCCATCCACTGAGCCAAACCATCTAGGGCAACACATGGCCTGTTTAAAACCGCTGCGGTAGGCTGAGCAGGGTCTTACCACGATGGTGTTACTTAATACTGAGGGTGTCTCTCCTTGTGTTTGTGTAATCGGAACTTCAGCAAAGACACACCCATGGAGCCTGCAAAGGGTTCCCTCATGCAATTTACTTCATGTGGCAGCTGAAGAGGGTGAGCAGATCCTTGGAAGGACATGAGGTCTCCAAGACCCGGGGTTGGAGGAAAAGTGTGTGCTGAGCATTCCCCATTGTGAGTTACAATCCTAAATAATAAAAGGCTAATATGCAAATTGACCAAAAGGCGGAACGACTGGTCGCTATGATGCACACTGACCACCAGGGGCAGACGCTCAATGGAGGAGCTGCCTCCTGGTGGTCAGTGTGCTCCCACAGGGGGAGCGCCATTCAGCCAGAAGCTGGGCTTATGGCTGGCAAGCCCAGCAGCAGTGGTGGGAGCCTCCCTGCTCCTGGATTGCAAGAGGGCACAGGCCGGGCTGAGGAACCCCCGAGTGCATGAATTTCATGCACGAGGCCTCTACTCTCTCTATATAAAAGCCTAATCTGCTAAGTGTCTGACTGAGTGGTCATTATGATGTGCACTGACCACCAGGGGGCAGATGCTCTGACGGGTAGGTTAGCTTGCTGCTGGGCTCCGGCCGATCCAGATTGGGCAAGATGGGGCTGGACACACCCTGGAGCCCTCCTGTGGTCCCCCCTTCCCCCTGGCCACTGGCCCCAATTGAGAATGGACAAGATGGCCCTGATTGGCCCTGATTGCTGGCCAGGCAGAGGGACCCCTGCATGAATTCATGCACCGGGCCTCTAGTCCTATATAATAAATAGGTAATATGCAAATTGACCCTCACGCCATGACACTGTCACAAGATGGCGGTGCGCACAGCAGGGGCAGGGCCAGCTGCTCAGCATGCCTGCCACTGTAGTTCCTGCGGCTCTGTGGCGGGGCAGGAGGTCTGGCAGCCGCTTCGCATGCCTGCCACCAGGATTCCTGCAGCCGCACCGGGAGGCAGGTCCCAGCTGCTGCTACGTGCACATGCTACCACGATTCCCACAGCCCCGCAGGGGGGTGGAAGGCCCAGCAGCTGCTCCATGCGCCTGTCCCCAGAGTTCCCTCAGCCCCACTGTGGGGTGGGTCCTGGCTGCAGCTCCACTCGGCTTCTGCTGGAGTTCCCTCAGCCCCGCCAGGGGGCAGGTCCCAGCTGCTGCTCTGCATAGCTTCCACCAGGGTGACCAGGCCAGCAGGGGAGGGAAGTTGGGGGCCATCAGGTCAGCAGGGGAGGGCAGTTGGGAGCGACTAGGCTGGCAGGTGAGGGCAGTTGGGGGCGATTGGGCCGGCAGGGGAGGGCAGTTGGGGGTGATCGGGCCGGCAGGGGAGCAGTTAGGCGTCAATCAGACCAGCAGGGGAGTGGTTAAGGGATGATCAGGTTGGCAGGCAGAAGTGGTTAAGGGCAATCAGGCAGGCAGGCAGGCGAGTGGTTGAGAGCCAGCAGTCCCGGATTGTGAGAGGAATGTCTGACTGCCGGTTTAGGCCTGATCTCGCAGGGTTCGGGCCTAAACTGGCAGTCGGACATCCCGAGGGGTCCCAGATTGGAGAGGGTGCAGGCTGGGCAGTGCATGAATTTCGTGCACCAGGCCTCTAGTCTATACATATAAAGAGGTAATATGTTAATTGTCATTATGGTGTCCCATAATGACCAATTTGCATATTGATGTGCACGAAGCAGGGGATGGGCGGCTGGAACCAAGTTCCTAGGGGTCTGAGGTGAGTGCTTGACGGGAGCCCAGACTGCAAAGAATAAAGAGGAAGCAGCCACGGGGAGCTCTTCCAATCCCCCTGCACTGACACCCTAGCCCCGCCCCCACAGGGACGGACGGACACCCTACCCTAGCCCCTGCACCCCCAGGAGGAAGGGTTGACTGGACGGGGAGAAGACCCACCTTCGGGGGTAGCTGCAGCCTGCATCTCCGACTCCCGATCTCTTCTCCCGCCACCCTCACCAGGGGCGACCACCTGTCAAGCCCTGAAGCACCCAGAGCCCATGGCCCACCGCTGCCAGGCCCCTCTGCTGGGGCTGGGCACGCCTCTCCTCCCTACAACTCCAGACCTGGGTGGAGGCCAGCCTGAGTAGCCCCCCAAGGTCAGACCCTTCCCCCCGACAGCAGCAGCGCCGTCTCTGCAGCAGAAGTGCGCTGAACCTCGCTGGGGGCGTGGCTAAACCCACCCTTCTAGCCCACCTGGCTCCATCCTGGCCTGCCCCCCACCCGGCTCCAGGAGATTGGAGCCCCGCTCAGCCAGAAGCCAGGCTCACAGCTGGTGAACACAGCAGCAGTTGTAGGAGCCTTGCCCGCCTCTGTGGCATGCTAACGATGTCTGACTGACGGCTGAGGCCCACTAAGCCATCAGTCGGACATCCTCTCAGGGCTCCTGGACTGCTAGAGGGCACAGGCCAGGCTGAGGGACGGGCCCCCCCCCCCCGCAAAGTGCACAAATTTTGTGCACCAGGCTTCTAGTGTATATGTAAAAGTCCACAGTAGTGGATAACAAGATATGGTTCTCCAGGTAGATGCATATCAAGACCCAGGAAGAGGGAGTCCCAAGCTAGAAGCCTGTGAAATTGCCAGCTTTGGGAAACCTGTGCATAACTTTATCAAACAGCAGGAAAAGTTTTGCAAACCTGAAGCGAATTGGCTACGATAGCATCATAATTTTTGTTTTGGTCATTCCTGTATTCTCTTTTTATATTTGCATTTGTATTCCCCAAGTAAAATTCTTTAACATTCCTGCTATGAGGAACCAGTAATGGGCAGCAACTTTGTTTAGGACAGCAATTTTCAACCTTTTTCATTTCATGGCACACATAAACTAATTACTAAAATTCTGTGGCGCATCAAAAAATGTTATATATTTTGCCCATCTGACCAAAACCCAAAAGGTATTTTTTTTTATCCATTCATACCATACATTGTCTTAGCTGCTGTCATTTTTCTTTTCTTTCTTTTGGAGAATATAAGGGAAAAGAGATCAGTGCCACTGATTCAATAGTCAGGTATTACATGTTTTGAAAATTCCTGCAGCACACCAGTTAAAAATTGCTGGTTTAGGGTAAATTATAGAGTTGTGGTTTCATTAGATGGTATGATAGCTGGGAAACTTACCTGAACTAACTTAAGCAAAAAGGGAAAATTATTGGCCATCAGAATGCAATCAAGCCTAAAAACAGGTATTGATGTGGGCATTAGAAACAATTAGAGCTAGGAACTGAAATGCTTCTAGGTCCTGTGTCCTCATTGTTGACTTCATTAAAAAACAAACTGGCTGTTAGTTGCCAACAAATACCCACTCTCCCTTTCTCATTAAATAAATTTCCAATTTTGTTTGTTAACATGCCCAGCTAAAACATTTCTTGGCCTCCTTGAACGCCAGCATGATCATGTGACAAACGTCTGGCCAAAGAGATATAAGCTGAAGTCTTTGTGTGGGGCTTCTGAAGCTCCTTAAAGAGCTCTTTAGCCAGGGCTCTTTCACCAATCCTTCCTGCAGGAAAACAAAACAGCTAGAGCTGCAGCAGCTATCTTTCAAGAATGAAAGCCATACATTAAGGATAGCAGCGCCAAAATACTGAAGTCATCTAGGACACGGATGAAACTGTGAACCTGCCCTACCAGCCCTGACCAGCTCATAATCCCTACACTGTGCTAAGTTCATAGGGATGTAAGTGAAAACATAGTTCCTGTCTCAGAGCTAACAGATGTGCTACCATTTTTTTGCACATAGGGCATGTGTCGAAAACATCCTTTATGCTTTACATACATTAGAATGACTATGTGCTCTAGGTATTACTTCATTTAGAGACTGAGGATACAGGCTTAGCAAGGTTAGCTACCCATGGTAATCCAAGGGTGGAAGCTGGTCTTCTGACTCCATCATCTGTGGGATTAACTGCAATGCTATACTGGTTCCCAGTCTTATCAAAAATTATAATTAAAATTTGAATTGAAATTCAAAGGAATGAAACTCTTAAATGAAGATGAGTACAGGGCACATTGGGTTCAAAGAGGAGAATGTCACAGGTTCCCACAGAATCTAGGGAGCTTTCCCAGGGTGTGAAGAATGAGTATGCATGCACCAAGTAGCAGCAGAGCCGCCTGGTCAGTGATGAGAGCGCTGAGGTTGGATCTCAAACATAAAGTGGAAGAGAGAAATGTTAAATAGGTAGGTAACAGTAAATTATGTAGAGAAAAATAAAACTGAATAATGGAACTAGAAGACGATATTGATCACTCTTTTAAGAAGCTTCACTACAGGGGATGCAAGTCTGTACATATTTGCACACACTGCTATTATCAGTATCCTGAAGCTGAAATTTTGTGCTGCCATTTATTTGTAGCTTTGGGTAAACTACATGCCCTCTTTTCATCTATAAATACGATTTAACTTCATCTAGAAAAGCTACAGAATACAAACTTTGTGCATAGTACTTTAAAAGAAAATTTTAGAGAATGGGGAGAAAGAGAGGAGAAACATTGATTTTTTTGTTGCTCCACTTATTTATGCATTCATTGGTTGATTCTTGTACTTGCCCTGACAGGATCATAACCACAACCTTGGTGTTTTGGGATGACACTCTAGCCAACTAAGTTACCTACCCGGCCAGGGCCTGCATAGTAATAATTTTAACAAAATTTCACTTACCTCCCTTCTATGGTTTGTTTTAGTATCTTCAGTATAAACAAATAGAATTCCTTCTACTTAATAACAGAAACTATTCTCAAAGTATAACGTGCGGTAAGATAAAAAGAAGACTGGAATGATGGTGGTTTTATTTCCTGAAGGCTACATTTTCAATACAGTATTTCTTAAGGACTTTGTTCTATAGACTTTTGGTCAGTCCTTGAAATCTATAAACAATAGTAACTACTGCCCTGACCAGTTTTGCTCAGTGGATAGAGCGCCGGCCTGCCAACTGAAGGGTCCTGGGTTCGAGTCCAGTCAAAGGCATGTGCCTTGGTTGTGGGCACATCCCTAGTACGGGGTGTGCATGAGGCAGCTGATCGATGTTTCTCTCTCATCAATGTTTCAAACCCTCTATCCCTCTCCCTTCCTCTCTGTAAAAAATCAATAAAATATATTAATAAAAGAAACATCAATTAAGACAGAGAATCATTAATTGGCTGCCTCCTGCACACCCCACACTAGGGATCTAGCCCGCAACTTGGGCATGTGCACTGACTGGGAATTGAACTGTGACCTCCTGGTTCATAGGTTGACGCTCAACCTCTAAGCCACACCAGCAGGGTCATTTTCCTTTTTAAATATGTAACAGAATCTCCCGTATGTCATAAAAGCATTTCAATCATGTTTATGAAATTCTTTGTAAAATGCCATTCTATATAATAAAAGCCTAATATGCTACATGTCCAGTCGTCTGGTTGGCCTTTTAACCAAAGTGTAATATGCTAATGATATACTAAGGCCACTCAACTGCTCGCTATGACATGCACTGACCACCATTTTTAAAGTATCTAATGTGGCAGACACTCTGGTTAGCTTGCTGCTGGGGTCTGGCCAATTGGAACTGAGCATGAGGGGCTGGACATGCCCTGGAGCCCTCCCACTGTCGCTCCCCAGTTGGCCAACCTCCCACATACCTCTCCGGACACGATGGTGCAACGGTGGGGTCTCTTGGCCTGGCCTGCACCCTCTCGCAATCCAGGAACCCTCGGGGGATGTCGGAGAGTCAGTTTTGGCCTGATCCCGCAGGCCAGACTGAGGGACCCCACTGGTGCATGAATTCGTGCACCGGGCCTCTAGTTTAAAATATTATCAATGATTGCTTTATAGCTCTGAATTACTGAATTGAACCAGATTCCAGACTATTTTAAGAACTTTCTCAGCATTTAGAAATGTCTAATGGTATTTACTCCAATCCCTTCAAAAGCAGTGTTCTCTGCTGATGATAGAAATAAGATTCATGCATTTAGTAGCTAGTTTTATAATATGGCTACCAAGAACCTTTTCCAACCTTGAAGATTCAATTAAAAAACCTTTCCTTAAGTACCTTTTGAGATGCATTTGTAGCCCAAGCCTCAATGGCTACATTGCCATTTAATAGGAAAAAGCTAAGTTTGGCTATTTCAGATTTGACTCAATTTTTCTAAATACATCACTTTTATCCATTTCATCCAGACACTGCAATTTATTATACAACCCTCACTCACAGATTTCCCCTAGATCTGATGCATCTAGACTCTAATCTTTAGATAGTATTATAAACGTACACCATGCAGAAATGGCAAAGTCTAACTCCTTAATCTTCTCTGAGAAGATAACTTTTAGAAATGAACTAAGTATTTAAGGAAAGTTACACTTTATGTTATGGTTAAAGAAACACAATAGAAACCCATTCTGAGTATGAAAAGAAATAAACACTAAATTATTTCACAGTTACTCTACTAAAGCCTAAATCTAAACTGTAGATTACAACCAATATTTAACTATACACTCACATCGCTAATAAAGGGGGGAAAAAAACACAAAAAAAAACTTGAACCCCATGCACCAAAAATAGCCTGCTTCCACTAACCTCGGGTTCTAGCATATTCCAGGATATAGTAGCCTGGGGGCGGGACTTCAAGCTCAATTAAAGCTGAAGGTCATTCCACTGTGTAATTCTGAGCTGCTAAGAATAAAATTTCACTAAAAAAATCACGATGGTACTTTATACAACCTTAATGACAAAAGAGTAATTTTTTGCTCATTACCTAAAATTTATAATACTGACCAAAAGCTGAAAATTATTGGTATATGTATAAAGTGTGATAAAATAAGACAAAGCATGGTAAAGACTGCTTTATTGGTTGCAATTAGTACAAGTCAATAAATATTGATCCCAAAGAAGAACTCAGTTATTGTCAGCTTACTGGTCCATAGAGAGCTGAATGAAACTGAACCAACTGATTGCTAGGATAACTGACGTCAACCCTGCTTCTTGGGAAATGAAGCCATAGCCAGCTGATAGATGGCATAAATTGTTCCTAAAAAAATAAAAGAAACACAAGAACTTAGAAGAAATTCTAAGAGTTAAATGTATAAACCTAACATTCCAGCTAAAAATTGTAAGATAAAGACAAGGTTGGCAGTAAGACTACTTTAATGGGTACTGGCAAATTTTTTAAAAAACAGGGTGACCCAAGAAAATATATACCCATACTTTGAATAATTATACAGGCAGTGTTTATTAAAACACATTTCATTTTCAAAATTGAGCTATCAGCTATTAAAGTATGTATACATTTTTAAGTCACCCTGTATATAATATTTATTCTAGTTTCAATATTACTTAACTTCTACACAATGTGTTAGATACAGCGCAATAATGTATTTGTCATCTTAAAAACAAAAAAATTTAAATAAAATTAAGAACATATATAAAGATAATTTCCATACTTATCTAAGATTGCCTGAGAAAGCTAAGAATGATTAAAAAACCAACAAGCGGTAAAAATATACAAGCTTTCCCTAAAGTGTATTATCAATGTAAAACCAAGGAACATGATATATAATTTTAAAATAACCAAATTTAATGTAAAAACAGCTAATAACTAGAAATTTATTACTCTGCTCCTACTATACCAATTTGTGTATTACACTGCTAATACTGAATAATGGACCTGCCCAATCCACAGAAAAAAATGTCACAGCACTTCGCATATAGTAGTAAGTATTGGTCCGTACTGATTTTGTCATAAATAAGTGTGTACAAAATTGACATGTAAAATGTTTTTATTATGTATCACAAAATGTTTAAAAGCCCATTATAGGAGATGGGGTAGAGTAGATGCCTTCAATTCCTCCAAAGGTCTGCAGGGCCACCACTGGCACATAGAAAGCCAATAATCAAACTTTACTGGTATATTTGTTAAAGACATTAAAATATTCTTATACAATATGTACCAATCACCTTCTTGAATCCTCACAGCAAAGCAATAAGATCTCAGATTCTGGAGAAAGACTGCCTGTGTTAAAATACTGGCATAGCATGCTATATACAGATGATATATTATAAAATTGTATACTTGAAATATATATTATTACTAATGAATGTCATGAATGAATTTAATAAGAAATAATATTTTAAAAATACTGGCATAGTAAAAGCAATGAAATTGTTAGTTATCTTACTATTACTTTTCTATAAACCAAGCATTCCAAATGTCTTACCACCAACTGTAAGAATCATGGTAGCTCTATACAGGAGGGCATCAGCTACCCCACCTTTTAGATGCACTGGAATTCCATTGTCCTCCTAAATTAAAAAAATAATATTAATAAAAAGACTAATACATTCATATAAAATTAAATGGCTGCATAAACCCCTGGAATTTAAATATTTTAAATTTCAAAATTAAAAAAACTACAATTTTCCTGATTTTTTCTCTACTACTACTACTACAACTCCTACCACTACTTTTAAAATAAGAGCTTCTAAAGTCAACACTCTTTCTTTTAAAGTTAATCTGAGATCCAATAAAGATGTCTTTTCATGGAATATATAAAATATAAATGTCAATGATATGAAAATGTACTCATTGAGTTTATCAACTTAATTACAAATATTAGTAATCATCACATTTTAGACTCAGTCAAAGAGATTTTTTTTTGTTCTTTAAAATAAAGGGAGACATTAAAAATGGTGGCAGAGTAATTGTATGCTACATGGACATGCTCCCAGGACCAGACTGGAATTACAACTAAAATACAGAAAAACTTCCTGAGTAATCAACAGAAGACTCCCTGGAGAAGGGGTGAAAAAAAATCACTCAATCAGAGAAACAAAAAGAAATAAAACAATTAAAAAACAGGAGGATAGCTTAAGGGGAGCTGTGGGACAATGTGAAACGTAACAATACTTGAATACCAAGTGTGCACGAATAAAGAGATAGAGAACGTGTTTGAAGAAATAATGGCAGAAAACTTCCCTAACCTGGTAAAGGAAAAAGTCACATAAGTTCAGAAGGCACAGAGAACCCCAAGCAAGAAGAACCCAAACAGGCACACACCCAGACACATAATTAAAATGCCAAAAATTAAAAACAAAGAGAGAATCTTAAAGGCAGCAAGAGAAAAGGTTATCTACAAAGGAGTTCCCATAAGGCTGACACCTGATTACTCATCAGAAACTCTACAGGCCAGAAGGGAATGGCATGAAATACTCAACGTAATGGAAAGCAAGGATCTGAAACCAAGATTAGTATATCCAGCAAGGCTATCATTCAAAATAGATGTTCAAATAAAGAGCTTCTAAGACAACAACAACAACAAAAAGGCTAACGGAGTACATCACCCACCACCAAGACAGCATTATAAGAAATGTTAAAGGGATTGCTGTAAGGGAATGCTGAGAAGAACCAGAGAGAGAAACCTAGCCATACAAAATTAAAAAGGCAATAAATAAGTACCTATCAATAATAACCCTAATGTAAATGGATTAAATGCTCTAATCCAGTGGTTGGCAAACTCATTAGTCAATAGAGCGGCAAACCGCGGCTTGCGAGCTGCAGTTTGCCAACCACTGCTCTATTCAAAAGGTGTAGGGTAGCTGAAAGAATACAAAAACTTGACCCAACTATATGCTGTCTACAAGAGACCCATCTCAGAACAAAAGACACACACAAGATGAGAGTGAAGGGATGGAAAAAAATTTTCAAATCAAATGGAAAAGAAAAAAAAGCTAGAGTAGCAATACTCATATCCAACAAAACAGACTTCAAAATGAAGGCCATCTGAAGAGACAACAAAGGTCACTACATAATACTAAAGGGACGATCTACAAGAGGCTATAACCCTGGTAAACATATATGCACCCAATATAGGAGCACCTAAATATATATAAAAAAGACTTCAACACCCTGCTGACTTCACTAGATAGATCTTCCAGACAAAAACTTAACAAGGAAACAGTGACTCTAAAGGACACACTGGATCAGATGGATTTAATTGATATTTATAGAACATTTCACCCCAAAGCTGCAGAATACATTCTTCTCAAGTGCATATGGATCATTCACAAAGATAGAACACATGTTAGGACATAAAATAAGTCTCTACAAGATTGAAGTCATATCAAGCATCTTGTCAGATCACAATAGAATGAAATTAGAAATCAGCTCCAGTAAAAACACCCAAAAACATGGAGGCACGTTATTATTTACAGCATGTTATTAAACAACTAGAGGCCTGGTGCACCAATTCATGCACAGGTGGGGTCCCTTGGCCTGGCTGGCAATCGAGGCCAATGGGGGCAGGGCTGGCAGGAGGGAGGGGCCATGGGAGGTTGGGGCGGGGGGGCCGATTGGGGCCCTGATCTGGCCAGTTGGCAGCTACACAGTTGGGTCGAACTCCCGCCTGGTCAAATTCCTGCCTGAGGGGACAATTTGCATGTTAGCCTTTTATTATTAAACAATGAATGGGTTACCAAGAAGATCAAGAATGAAATCAAAAACTTCCTGGAAACAAATGAAAATGAGCACACAACAACCCAAAATCTCTGGGACACAGCAAAAGCAGTCCTGAGAGGGAAGGTCATAGCACTGAGGAAGGGAGGGAGGGAGGGAGGGAGGGAGGGAGGGAGGGAGGGAGGGAGGGATGGATGGAGGGAGGGAAAGAAGGAAGAGAAAGAAAGAGAGAGAAAGAGAGAGAGAAAGAGAGAGAGAAAGAGAGAGAGAGAGAGAGAGAGAGAGAGAAAGAGAAAGAAAGACATAACAATAAACTATTTAACCCTACAACTTAAAGAACTAGAAAGAGAACAACAAGAAAAGATGAAAGTAAGTAGAAGAAAAGAAATAATAGAGATTAAGAGCAGAAATAAATGACAGAGACTAAAAAAACAATACAGAAAAATCAATAAACCACGAACTTGTTCTTTGAAAGAATGAACAAGATTGATGAACCATTAGCCAGATTCATCAAGAAACAAAGAGAGAAGACCCAAATAAATAAAATCAGAAATGAAAGCAGAGAAGTAACCAATGACACCACAGAAATACAAAGGATTGTAAGAAAATACTATGAAAAACTATATGCCAACAAGCTGGACAATGTGGATGAAATGGACAAATTACTAGAAAAATACAATTTCCCAAAACTGAATGAGGAAGAATCAGAAAATCTAAATAGCCCAATAACAACTGATGAAATAGAAGCAGTAATCAAAAAACTCCCAGCAAACAAAAGGCTGGGTCTGGATGGCTTCACAGGGGAGTTTTACCCAACATCCAAAGAACTATCACCTATATTCCTCAAACTATTACAAAAAATTCAAGAGGAAGGAACACTTCCAAGCTCTTTTTATGAGGCCAGCATTATCCTAATCCCAAAACCAGATAAAGACACTACAAAGAAAGAGAATTACAGGCCAATTATATCCCTGATGAACATAAATATTAAAATCCTCAACAAAATATTAGCTAATTAGATCCAGTAATATATTAAAAAGATCATACATCATGACTAAGTGGAATTTATTCCAGGGATGCAAGGCTGGTACAATATTCGCAAATCAATAAATGTGATACATCACATAAACAAGCCAAAAGACAAAAATCACATGATCATATCAATAGATGCAGAAAAAGCATTAAACAAAATCAACACCAATTTTTGATAAAAACTCTCTGCAAAGTGAGAATAGAGGGAACACATTTCAACATGATAAAGGCCAAATATGACAACTACAGTGAACATTATACTCAATGGGCAAAAACTAAAAGCATTTCCCCTAAGAACAGGAACAATACAGGGATGTCTGCTTTCACCACTCTTATTCAACACTAGAGGCCCAGTGCACAAATTCATGCACGGGCGGGGTCCAGCTGGCCCGCCCTGATCGGGACTGATTGGGCCGGCCAGGGGGAGGGGACGCGGGGCGTTGGCAGGCCAGCCCCGTCCCCAATTGGGGTAGGGAGCTGATCAGGGGTGGGGTCATCACGGGGGAGGGGCCATGAGTCATTGTCCGGCTGGCCCATCCCGATTGAACTCCTGGTTGAGGGGACAATTTGCATATTAGCCTTTTATTATATAGGAGGATAGTACTGGAAGTCCTAGCCACAGTGATCTGACAAGAAATAAAAGACATCCAAACTGGAAAGGAGGAAGTAAAATTCTTATTATTCACAGGTGACATGATATTATACATAGAAAACCCTAAAGACTCCACCAAAATACTACTAGATTTAATAAATGAATTTGACAATGAAGCAGGATACAAAATCAACACCCAAAAATCGATGGCTTTTTTATACACCAATAATGAATTCTCAGAAAGAGAAAAATATGCAAATAATCCCATTTACCATTGCAACAAAAAAATTAAGATACTTAGGAATAAGCTTAACCAAGGAAGCAAAAGACTTGTACTCAGAAAACTAAAGGATGTTGAAAAAAGAGACAGAAGAAGATATAAAAAGTGGAAGGATATACCGTGTTCAGGGACTAGTAGAATCAACATAATTTAAAGGTCCATACTACCCAAGGCAACCTAAAGATTCAATGCAATCCCTATTAAAATACCAATAGCATATTTCACAGATCTAGAACAAATACTCCAAAAATGTATATGGAATCAAAAAAGATCCAGCAATCTTGAGAAAGAAAAATAAAGTTGGAGGAATCATAATACCAGATTTCAAATTATACTACAAAGCCACCATAATCAAAACAGCCTGACACTGTCATAAGAACAGGCATATATTTCAATGGAACACAACAGAGATCCCAGAAATCAACCCAAGGCATTATGCTCAATTAATATTTGACAAAGGAGGCAAGAGCATACAATGGAGTCAAGACAGTCTCTTCAATAAATAGTGTTTGAGTTGAAACCGGTTTGGCTCAGTGGATAGAGCGTCAGCCTGCGGACTGAAAGGTCCCAGGTTCGATTCCGGTCAAGGGCATGTACCTGGGTTGCAGGCACATCCCCAGCAGGGGGCGTACAGGAGGCAGCTGATCGATGTTTCTCTCTCATCGATGTTTCTAACTCTAACTCTCTCCCTTCCTCTCTGTAAAAAATCAATAAAATATATTTAAAAAATAAAAATAAATAAATAAATAGTGTTGAGAAAATTGGACAGATACATGCAAAAAAAAGAAACTAGACCATAACTTACACCATACACAAGAATAAACTTATAATGGATAAAAGACTTAAATGTAAGTCAGGAAACCATAAAAATCCTAGAAGAAACCATAGGCAGCAAAATCTCAGACATCTCTCATAGCAATATGTTTATAAATATATCTCCTAGGGCAGTGGTTGGCAAACTGCGGCTCGCAAGCCGCGGTTTGCCGCTCTGTTGACTAATGAGTTAAACAATCCAATTAAAAAATGGGCAAAGGACCTAAATAGACACTTCTCCAAAGTGGACATATAAATGACCAAGAGACAAAAAAAATGCTCAAAGTCACTGATCATCAGAGAGATGAAAATTAAATGACAATGAGGTATCACCTGTCAGAATGGCTACCATCAACAAATCAACAAGAGACAAGTGCTGGCAAGGATGTGGAGAAAAGGGAACCCTAGTACACTGCTGGTGGGAATACAGACTGGTGCAACCATGATGGAAAATAGTATGGAGTTTCCTCAAAAAAACAAATATGGAACTGCCATTTGACCCAGTGATCCCACTTCTAGGAATATATCCTAAGAAACCCGCAACACGAATCAGAAAGAATGTATGCACCCTATGTTCATAGCGGCACAATTTACAATAGCTAAGATCTTGAAACAGCCTAAGTGCCCATCAGTAGGTGAGTGGATAAAAAGCTGTGATACATTTATACCATGGAATACTACACAGCAGTAAAAATGAGGAATCTCTTGCCCTTAGAGACAGCATGGAGGGACCCGGAGTGTATCATGCTAAATGAAATAAGTAAATCAGAAAAAGATAAGTATCACATGATCTCACTCATATGTGGAATCTAAGCAACAAAATAAACTGAAGACAGTGGATCCAGAGACATGGAAGCATGGAACAGAGTGTGGAATCTCAGAGGGAAGGCGGGAAACAGTTGGTGAGTGGGGGTAATCAACCAAGGACCTTGTTTGCATATATTCATGGCCCATGGACACAGACAAAGGGGTGGTGAGGGCCTGAGCAGGGGTGGGGGCAGGCTGGAGGGGTGATTGGGGGGAAAAAAGGGGACATGTGTAATACTTTCAACAATAAGGAATTATTTTAAAAAATAAATAATTTTTAAAAGGGAAAGGCGTTTTGGTTTATAGCCTTAATGCCTAGTTCAGCACCTGTCACAGGATATTTAATACATTTGTTAAATGTAGCTATTCTATTTTTATGTAGTATAGATGGTCTAACTTTTTATCACTTAAAATTTTATTTGCAAAAAAACAGAGATCACATTAAACAAAACAAAAAATAAAGTAGATTACTTACAAAGGTAAACTACTCTATCCCACTAAGTTTCTCCTCATGAGAAACCCCTATTAACAGTATGCTGCATATCCTTAAAAATTTTAATGCTTATATTGTCATATCTTCTAATTTATATACCTACGTGCTTAAAATACAAAATGAGGTTATGCTATATAATCATCTGCCACATACTATTTTTTGCTTACGGTATCTTAAAAAGCATTTTCTATTAGTCCATTTAAATGGACCTCATTCCTTTTAATAGTTACTAGCATTCCACTGTACAAAAATATAATTTAATTAGCCAGTCCTCTATTAATGGGTAGATTATTGGGGTGTTTTGATATTAAAGTTCCATAATGAATAGCCTTTTTCCTATTTGTAAATATTTATGCTACTATGTCTGTAGGAATGATTCTTAAAAGTGGGAGTCTTAGATGACAGGGCATGTAATTTGTTTTTAATAATACTTTCAAATATTATCTAAAACATTTGTATTAATTATACTATCTAGCATGTATCAAAGTATTGTGTTTGAATACATGCTAGGTAGTAGTATTGAATGTAACTATCTCCCACACCTAGCTAACATAACCTATTTTAAATATTTCTAAACATGTGATCATTGTAAGGGGGGGGGGTGGTTATGAACTTGTAATTTTAATTTGCACTCACATTTGTTATATTTTTAAAATTTGTTCTCAATTTGTCAGTTGCTTTTTGTAATATAAATGCATTTAAAATTTTCATGTCACCAAACCTTGCAAATTTTCTCCTTTAAAGCTTCCTTAGAAAGCCTTCTTCCCACCCCTACGATTATAAAAAATAATTTCCTATGGTGATTATAGTAGTTAATAATACTGTATTGTATACTTGAAATTTGCTAAGATAGTATTTCTTTAGTGCTCTTACACAACCACACAAAAAATAACTACATGAGGTGATGGATGTGTTAATTAACTTGTGATAATCATCAGATACATTAAACATCAGATTGTTCACCTTAAGAAAATCAGGTACAAATTAGACATATAGAATTTTTGTCAATCATATCTCAACCAAACTGGTGGAAAAAAAGAAATATCTCCTATATTTTCTTCCAATTTTTTTTGAAAGGCATTTATATCTGCAATTTATCTTTTAATATACAATATAGAAGGGATGTAACTTTTCTTTCTTTAAAATAGCCAATTTGTCCAATATCTTTTTCCACTGATATAACATGTATTAAATTCATACATACATATATATCTTTATCTATATTCTGGACCCTTCCGATCGTCTATTTGCCTATTCCTGTGCAGCTACACGATGTAACTCCTCCAAAGAAAGTGGCTCTGTCCCCCTAATTTATTCTGCTTTCTCAAGGGCCTCCTAGATATAGCAAATGCTCAGTTAGCTATCAATAGACAGTTTCTTATTATTCTTTTGCTAAATACACAGATTCACTAATAATTAGACATCTCCAGATTTACTTACTATCTTTACCTTTTGGTAATCATACTATTATAAGTAAAAATCTCTTATAAAATATTTCAGTACCTGAAATAGCTTTTGTTTCTCTCGAACTTTATTTTCAAACTGCCTGCGTGAAGCAGTACTTATGGTCCTCTGGGAAATCTGACGAAGAGCCTGAAATTAAAAATTCATACATATTTAACATATTTAGGGCTTACAGAAACCTTCAAAACCATCCATGCACAATCTTCACAATTATAGAAGAGGGAAAGTGAGGGTTAAAATCTATCCAATTTGTCAATAACCAAGTTATAAACCAACATCCAGATTTTCCAATGTGCTGGCCATCCTCTGCTCTTTATACTACACTAGAGGCCTGGTGCATGAAATTCATGCATGGGGGGGAGGGTCCCCTAGCCCAGCCTGCACCCTCTCCAATCTGGGACCGCTCGGGGGATGTCCGACTGCTGGTTTAAACCGGCAGTCGGACATCCCTCTCATAATCCGGGACCACTGGCTCCTATATGCTCACCTGTCTGCCTGCCTGATTGCCCCTAATTTCTCCCCCCTCCCCAGCTAGCCTGGTCACCCCCAACTGGCCCCCCCCCAACCGGCCTGGTTGCCCCAACTGTCCCCCACCCCTCACCGGCCTGGTCACCCCTCATTGCCCCCCTCTGCTGGCCTGGTCGCCCCTCACTGCGCCTCCCCCCGCCAGCCTGGTTGTCCCTCACTAACCCCCCCTGCCAGCCTGGTCACCCCCGCAGCCTGCTGCTCAGTCACTTAGTCGCCCCTCACTAACCCCCCTGCCAGCCTGGTCTCCCCCACAGCCTGTTCAGTTGTCTGTTCGGTTGTTTTGGATGCGATGGTCACTTAGCCTTTTATGTATATAGATTCTGCAGTCTCCAAAGACCACATTCAAGAAGCAATTCATGTGAATTCTGAGCAAAAACAAACAAACATGACCTTGACCTGAGTTGAACCAGTATTATGTAGTCCTTGAAGAAAACATACTGATATATTACAGAAATAAAAAAATTATTACAAAATACACTAATAAAGCTCAAATGTTTTCATTTAATACTCTACCATATTAAAAATCTATTATGTGATCTCAAAATAAACTAGCATGGTTCCTAAGATACTTCTCATTACATTTTCCCTAAAAAATCTTAAATAAGATATAAATCTTTTAAAAAGGAGACTTGCATTATATATCCAGTTGAATTAAATAATGAAAGAAACTCCACTTTCTAAAATATATTACAAAACGAAGTAAAACCTTTTTTATTGTTACAGAAGAAAGTGATCACTGTTTCATTTTCCTTTTCGCAAATTTGGAGAAATATTTCACATGCTCAAAGTCGGTGGAGGGCTGAAGGACACTGCAGAACCGTCTGAAGGAAGCAACACTGCACTGCCACACGACTGCTCAAGTCCCATCCAAAACTGGACGATCTGCTTTTCTAGCTGAAATCCGACGCTCACGAAGCTACTGAAACCTTCACCTTTCAGTAACAGAGGAACATCTTTCCGTCTGAGGCTTCCGGTATCAGAGCCTTCACCCCTGGACCTTGGATTTACTCACATCAGAGCTACTAAACTCATCAATGTCCCCCAGAGTTAGGGGCGGCGAGGGGAAAACAAAAACAAGGCTTATCTAACTAACAACCCTGTGCTCACTTTCCCAGCTTCTCCACTCCCCATATTTACCCAGCAGGACTGGGACGAAGGGAAAGCAACATCAGGAGAAAAGGACGCGGGACAAGGTGACCCAAGAAGCCGCCCGCCTCTCCCTCTCAGAACTGGCTTGTGAGTCGGTCGTGGTCCCTTTGCTTCCTCTCCCAACACTCCCACCCCACATCGCGACTGCAGGACGAGGAGCTCCTCACCAGCAGATTCCGCAGCATGTTGGCTCAGTTATTGCCCACCAACCGCGACTACTAAACGCCGGGAATGCGTAACGTCACACCGGAACCGGAACTACCTTCGGGGCATGCGCAAAAGTCAGGGGTCCTAAACATTTCCAGCTGAACTGGGGAGGGCTGGCTCTCCTAACCATAGAGAGCGGAAGAACAGCGAGAGCGGCGACACGATGACCGCTCTAGCCAGCTGGCCATTCGGGCGGCCTCGTCTCGTTCCCGACCTGTCGGATGCCTTTTCCCTGGCTGGCTGGGGAAAGCAAACGACTTTTGAGACACGGGGCGTGGGGTGTTACTCTCTCTTGTAACTCGCTTAGATAAGATTATTGTGAGACCACGCTATCCTAGAAAGTTAGTGTGTGTAGTTTGAACGTGAAGGCGTAAAACTTTGAGCAACCTTTGAGCCCGTTTAGAGGCTGAATGAGCACTGGGTTGGCCGAACTATAAGATGTGAAGATGGATGAATTTGGGAACAAAAAGGATAACTCCTCTTACACGGATAGTTTTCTCCATCGAAGAAACTGCTGTGAGGGCGTTATTGTTCCTTGTACTGATAACATGCTGTGAAGACCTGCGTCGGGATACCAATTTTTATCTTCCTGTATCTTCTGGATGCTGCAAGAACCCCCATGCAAAAAAGCTCTTCCACGGTGTCCCAACATTATGGAAGCTGTTCTCTCATTTCTCTGTGCCTGGGGAAACGCTGAATAGAGGGGGAATTTTTTAATCGGGGACAAGGAATGGGATGGCAAATCTGAACTCGTCTTGCTGTCTTAGGTCCAGCAGGGCACTTTCCATAACTGGAGTTGTTAGCCAACTAAATTATTGAACAGGTAAGTTGTCAGTGTGTCCTGCACCAATATTGCTTATATAATGCTACATTGCAAGCGTCTTTATTCTTTGTGCCCACTACAATAAAGATCTTTTCATTTTTTTACAAACTCAGTTCTAATTAACCCATTGTCAATACAAATAGGAAGCTGATGACATGTGTTCAGCATAGGTGAAATATGTAGACAAACAATAATACTAAAATTATTCTAATCTTTGGTGTTAGACCCACCAAGTTACCTGTCCCCATTTCAAATACTCTCCACTAAGATTTATAAATAATCCAAGTCATCTCTTCCCTGGATTAGGACTGAAAGGACCAGGTTTCTTCCCCCCTCTGCATTACATAGTGTAAACAAATCTTGGAGGACAGTTACAAGTGCCAATAGCTAAAGCATACAGATGTTTAAAAGTGGATTATCTATAATTTGAATTTGTTAAACTTGTATGTGCTTTGTGTTTTCTTCACTTAGCGAACTAGACTGTAAACTTCTCAGAAGAGATTATGTAAATTTCTTACCAATCCCCTATGACTGCTTAAAGAGGGTAAACTGCTAACCAATAGAAAACTGATATATATTGGGTGACATATCTAGGACACTTACGGCTCTGTCCAGAAAGAACTGAAGATTCACATAAAATAAATCCTAAAATAGATGCTGATCCTTATTTGCATGTCACTTAGTACAGTATAATTTCCCCCTCTTTACTGGATCATTCACTCACATTCCCAAATTAAACAAATAAACCTCCTTTGACTTCAGCTACCATCCCATTTCTCTTAAAAATAAAACATAGATTTCTTTATACTTGTCTATCCTTCCACTTCTAATTTTTTATTTATTTCATTTGGGGCAGGCTTTTAATGCTCGTTAGGATCACCAATGGCTTCTATGTTGCCAAATAAACTGTCAACCTCAATTTTCATCTACCATCTATGAATAACATTTAACACACTTGATCACTCCCTCAATGTTTATTTCCAATTTTTTTATTTGGAAATAAGCTATAAATACAATACACTATAACATGTATGTATACTACAGTTTGAAACACTGTCTTAATGAACCTTCCATATACAATTTCTGTCCTTTTATTTCAGCAGCTACTTCTAGTTTCCTCATCCTCACAATCTCTAAATTTGAGAATACCAGCTTTTTAAAAAACATTAATCACTTTTGGGATTCCATCCGGTGCCACAAAATACCATTTGTGTGCTGACAACTCTCCACTCTGACCTTTCCCTTTAACTCCAGACATATCCACTTAGATGTCTAATGGGCATCACAAAATTACAACCAAAATGGAATTCTTCTTTCCACTCATTTCCAAGTGCTCTCCTCTGAAATTTCCTTCAAGTCCCAAGGTATTGGCTGCACCTTCAAAATATAATCTGAGTCCGATCACTTCTCATTTTACCACTCCAAGCCAACCCATCATCATCTCTTGCCTGCATTACTGTAAATGTCTTTTTTAAACTGGTTTCCCTCCTTTGAGCTCTTCCACTCAGTTTATATTCCACACAGCAGTAATCCTTTTAAGAACTTGTTAGATAATGACTCTGCTTGAAACTATTTTATTTTGGTCATTGATGTATCCCCAGCACCTACACTAAGTAACTGGCACATAGTAAATACTGGTTAAATAAATAGTATGCTGTACAAAAGAATATACTGAATATGAAAATTCAAAAAAAACTTTAATACTCATTGTACTCCTTCCAAACATTTTTAAGTCCCAGGGTTCCTCACTCATTGTCTCCTTGATCTTGCTCTGTAAATTGTGATTACCCTGACAAAAAATATGGCTGAATGTGCCTGGGTACCTATTAAACTTTACTAGATCTTTCCAGACATACCTGAAATTTGTTACCAGGTTTGTAAATTCATTCTCCCAGAAGTTATTTTCAAAATAGATTCCTTTCCAAAACATAGGTTCTTTTGTAATATTGGAAAAATTATCAGACATCGCTCTTCTTTTGAAAAATATTTCCTCCAGAGGGTTCTTGAACATTAAAACAGAACTGGCAGTACATGTAGATATGTGGTAATGATTAATTTAGGTGTTGTCAGCAAGATAAATTTGTGGGCATCAGATGTAAAATTACTAAGTGAAAATTAACTGATGGAAATTACCAAATTACTAAGGGACTCAACTTTTCTTTTCCTTAAAAAAAAAAAAAAGTCAAACCCTTACTGTGATCTTGCCTTATAGCATCTACAAACAAAAAGAAGACAAATGCCTGAATAGTTTTATGGGAATGTGATGTGTATTTTTTTTTCCTGAACCATACTTAATCCACATTGTTTTATAAAAACAATATAGAACCAACATCATGTGAACTTTAATGTATCAAAACTAGTTAGCCCTGGCCGGATGGCTCGGTTGGAATGTCATGTCCCACATACCAGGTTTGATTGCCCATCAGGCCACATACCTAGGAGGTTTTGGGTTCAATCCCTGGTCGGAGTGAGTATGGGAAACAGCCAATCGATCTCACATTGATGTTTCTCTCTCTTTTCCTCCCTCTCTAAAATCAATAAAAGTGTGTCCTCTGCTGAGGATTGAAAATGAAAAACCTACTAGTTAGATAAAAGGTAGCATTTCTATATAACTCCCTATTTTAATTATGATAGAAATCAGGAAACATTTGGTTGTCAATTAACTGCTATACTATTTTACCATTAAATAATTTAATTGCAAGCCTCAGTCTTTTTTCATCATTAAAGGGGTTGTACTAATCTTTATCTCTGGCTCTAAAATCCTTATATATGAAAAATACTTTAGAACATCCTATATCATAAAACCCTAATATGTAAATTGACGGAATGACTGGTGGAACGACCAATCGCTATGATGCGCACTGACCACCAGGGGGCAGATGGTCAATGCAGGAGCTGCTCCCTGGTCAGTGCACTCCCACTGAGAGTGCCACTCAGCCAGAAGCCGGACTCACAGCTGGCAGTCGCAGTGGCAGTGGTGGGAACCCCTCCCGCCTCCACGGCAGTGATAAGGAGCAGCAAGCTGAGCGGTAAAGAGCAGCGAGCAGG
The DNA here is from genome assembly GCA_026230045.1 of Corynorhinus townsendii. NCBI lineage: Eukaryota > Metazoa > Chordata > Mammalia > Chiroptera > Vespertilionidae > Corynorhinus > Corynorhinus townsendii. The sequence goes on along the minus strand of JAPDVU010000004.1, from coordinate 64,822,436 downwards.
TGGGCGGTAAGGAGCAAGGGGTCCTGGATTGCGAGAAGGGACCCAGACTGTGAGAGGGATTTCTGACTGCCGGCTTAGGCCCAATCCCTGGGGCAATCGGACCTAAGCCAGCAGGCGGACATCCCCCGAGGGGTCCCAGACTGCAAGAGGGCACAGACCAGGCTGAGGGGACACCCGCCCCCGACGAGTGCTCAAATTTCGTACACTGAGCCTCTAGTATGTCTGTAAGTTCACTCCTTGTTGAACAATAACATACCGAGGGCCTACTATGAATGTAAAATTTTCCAATATGCTCAGGAGAAAACGTTGAATCTCTGGTCTTCCGGAGCATATACTCTCACTAGGAATATAATATACACATAGTAGTAAGCTATTCTGCAGACATATAACTCTCTGGTAACTGCTGCAGTAAAAGGTTGCTATGGGAAATTCAAGAAAGGTAATGATCATTGGGAAGGTTTTGAAAAACACTGGATTTTAGCAGGGTCCAGTAAAATTAGAATAAATGGCGTAGAGATTAAAAGGTATTCCAGACAGGGCAAAATCATCATTAATAACTGGATTCAGAATCAAGCATGATCTACTGCAGAAACTGTGAAACAGAGGCCTAGATGGAATGAAAAGAGAAAAAAATATTATTGTAGTTAAGAACTTGGAAGTCAGATCCTGAATCTGTCAGCTAATAATGATATGATAGCTTCAAAATCTATTTATACCTGTTTCTGTGAGACAAAGGTGATAGTAGCTATCATTGGGTGGCTGTGAAAATTAAATAATATAATTCAATAAATATTAGCTATTCTCCTGGGAGGAAATTTTGGGTAAGAAGAAATATCTAAGCAGAAGATATAGCCTATCCAGCGGCAACGAAGAAAGGTTGAACAGATGGCCTGGGGAACTGTAAATCGTTTGGCTGGCAGGACACCTGGAGTGTGAAGCAACAGTGGTAGGCAGGAGTGAGATTTTAGTGATGATATTTAATCTTATCTTGAAGGTGCAGTTTAAATAGCAAACTGTCAAGATCAGAACTGTTTCAAGATCATTCTGGTAGCTGTGAAAGGCTGGATTGGACATGAGTTACTAGGAACAGAGTCCATGAGAAGGCTATTATAGTAATCCAAGGAAGAAAGAAAACCTGAAATGAGTAAGCAACAAAGATATAATGAGATGGATTAAAGAGCCAGCTATAAGGAAGTGCCTTTAAAAATCAACAGAATATAGCCCAAACTGGTTTGGCTCAGTGGATAGAGTGTCAGCCTGTGGATTCAAGGGTCCCAGGTTCAATTCCAGTCAAGGGCATGTACCTTGGTTGTGGACACATCCCCAGTAGGGGGTGTGTAGGAGGCAGCTGATTGATGTTTCTCTCTCATTGATGTTTTTAACTCTCTATCCCTCTCCCTCTCTGTAAAAAAATCAATAAAATACATATTTTTAAAAATCAACAGAATGTAGTGATTTATTGGGTTGGAAAGTTGGAGAGGAAAGCAAGGTTTCTGGCTTAACTCATAAGGTGGTTGGTCATACCATTCACTATATTGAGGAATATTAAGAGAAAACCTAGGCTAGTATGAGATTCCTGTTTGGGCCTTATTACACTTAAGAAATCCAAGGAGAATCCAAGGCAAGATCTAGAGCTCAGGAGAGATATCAAGGCACAAGAATAGATAACGAAGTTAGTGTGAAGATGGTAGAAGTGATGAGAATTTAAGACTGCTCAGGGAGTGTTTGTAAAGTGAGAAGAGGGCCCAGAAAACAATTTCAAAGAATCCCCAACATTTTATATGGTGAGCATACCCGTGGAATATATAGACTAGGGAACAAATAAGTAGGAAGAAAATCAGGAGAGTTATTCACAGAAGCCACATGCTAAAGATGAAGAGGGAAGGAAAATGCAAAACTATCAAATGAGGCACAAAGTTCAAGATAAGGGTGAATTCATTTGATTCGACAAGAATTGGAAATTGTTCACCGAGTACCATTTTCCTATACTTTGTGCTAAGTGCTTGCCATCTATCATTTCCCTTAGTCCTCAAAACAAAATCTGTCAAGTAGGTATTAAAATCCCCATTTTACTGAAAAGTAAATGGTTTAGGAGATTAAATGATGTGAAGATACAGTTTATACATATATACGAGCCAGATCAACCTGCTTCTGAAACCCATACTCTTCCTACATAATCCTTTAGACACAGTTGACAGTGACCACAGCAAAATACAATCATGGGATTAAAGCCTGGCTGAATTTGACAATGACAACAAAATATAAACCACTCTTGCTGTGTAAAGGAAAGACAACACACTCCGGAGATTATTTTAGACCACTGATTCAACTGCAATTTGCATGTATTTGTTAAGCTATTTTTTCTGCATTTCTGGTCCTTGAAACAAAGTGGCATACCAGTCTTGACATTTTGAAGTCATGTATGATGAGTTCAATCTTCTTCCACATTACCCTGGATAGAAAAGCTTGTGATACACAAACAGACAAGCTCCAATTAATGTCACTTAAAATGCATAAAAACCTTAAGTTTTAAAAAAATGTTATAAAACGTTTATTTGAAACCAATATAATTTTATTAATCAATATCACCCCAATTAATAAAAATTTTTAAGTAAGTATGAGAAAAAAGATTATAAAATGTTATGAAATCACAAGGTGCTTCAAGATGTTTCTGGTTTGATAGTGAATTGGCCCTAAGAGTCTTTTCTACCTCTCACTCTAGTAAAATGAAAGAAAATAAATTGAAAGGTTATGAGGTATTGACAGATCTTTAGATGAATCTCAAAGGCATTATGCTGAGTGAAAGAAGCCAGTTTCAAAGATTACATATGGTATGATTCCATTTGTAGCATTCTAGAACACAAAACTGTGGGGATGAAAAAGAGATCAGTGGTTGCCCGGGGTTATCAGCGAGGTTAAGTGTGAAAAAACGGAACAGTATAAGGGAGTTAGGGGTGGGGTGGGGCAGTGTTGATGGTACTGCTTGGTATCCTATGAAGGTTACAAAAATTTAGACCTGAGTTAGAACTCACAGAACTGTATACTACAAGAAAAAAAGTAAATTGACTGTATGATAATCTAAAACCCATCCTTTAAAAAAGATATGAGCCCAAAAGGAATAAAAGTAGAGGAGACAGAAACAGAGAAGGGGTTTCAACAGATTTCTGAAAAACAGAAAGCTGTTGCCATATGACTGAGGAGGACAGAGGAAGCTGCCATGATCTGAAGGGACTGCAAGGGGGTATCAGTGAGAAGCATGCTGATTGGTCCCATGATCCTAGAGAAGCTGACTTGGAGGTAAAGTTATGGCAAAAAATGGAGCCAAGGAACAAGCCTAAAAATGGCTAGTTGAAAATTACACAGCCTCTGGCCTACCTCTCTCAACCAAATATAATCTCTCGCCTCCATCACTGTTTCCCACAGGTTGAAGAGAACTTTTCTTTACCTTTTTTTTTTTTATTGATTTCAGAGAGAGGAAGGGATAGGGAGAGATAAAAAGATCAATGATGAGAGAATTATCTACCTGCTGCCTCCCTCACACCCCTAATGGGGATCGAGCCCACAACCTGGATGTGTAGCCTGACCCAGAATCGAACCTTGACCTTTCATGGTTTGATGCTCAACCAAGGAGAAACACCGGCTGGACGAGGCAAGAGAACTTTTATCAGGAGAAAGTAATGGGAGATTACTAGATGAAAGGAATATGCTGAGGGACAGATATAAAGAAACATGTACTAAGTGGAAAACAGAAAGTGAGGTGGAGGACAAGGCCGAGGCAGAGTTAAAGCAGGAATAAACAGACCCTCCTTCAACCACTTCTTTGTGCCGATCAGAGAATTCTTCCCTGGAGGGACTGAACAGTCCCTGACAACTATTTCCTAATGCAGTCTTTCTCAAAATTCATTCCACCTACAACTGTTGACCTGCCAGCTATTTACTACCTGTCCAAGCTTTTTATCATGAAGAGAACAAATAATTCACTGAATGGCATTTTTGAGTTGCACTGTGCAAGTGAAGCCTATCACTAGTCAAGCACTGCCCACACAGAAAGAGCTTTCAATTATTTACATGAGAGATTGTTGAGGCTAGCCTTATATACAAGAGAAGTCGCCTATGTGAACAAAAGAAAGCTAAAATTAAAAATAGCAACAAGAAAAAATCAGTGTAAACAGTATGAAAAGCAAAATTACAGGAGTGGGCAAAGTAGGTTTACAGTTGTAATATAAATAATAATAAATAATAATGCAAGAATAAACTATTTTGTGTACTCACAACTATAAACCTACTTTTGTCCACCGCTGTATATATACTTCCATACACGTCCACAAAAAAAAAAAAATTAGCATGTTTTCCAGAATAAACATTAAAAAACATTTTAGAAACAATAAAGGGAGTCTTAAAAATTTTTTAATATATATCTTTAAAAATTCAATGGAAAGATAATGTTGGAAGATCAAAATGAAGAAATCATCTAAAAAGAGCAGAGACAACAGTGTCAAAACAACTGGAGAAAAAGAGAAGAAAATTAACCATCAGTGAAAGAAGTCTAATATCTGACCAGGATAAAATCAAATTTATCAAAAGCAATAATAAAAGCTAGAAGAGAGTGGAACAATGTCTTCAAAACTCTGAGGAAATATTATTTTTAACTTAAAATTGTATATGTAGTCAAACTACCAATGAAATGTTAGCATGGAATAAGAACATTTTAGGCAGGTAAGGACTCAGGAAATCTGCCTCTCATATACCACTTCTTAGGAAGATTTAAATGTTGTAGGAAGTGCTCCAGTAAACTAGGAAACAGCACATCCAACACAGGAGATTGACCAAAGGAGGTTATGGGATAATGTCTCTGAGGCCAGACAAGAAAACAACCATTATAGCCCTAGCCAGTATGGCTCAATGAATAGAGTGTTGGCCCATGGACTAAAGGGTCATGGGTTCGATTCCGGTCAAGGGTACATACCTCAGTTGCAGACTTGATCCCCAGCTGGGGCCAATGCAGGAGGCAACAAATTGATGTGTCTCTCTCACATTGATGTTTTTCTGTCTTCTCCCCCTCCCTTCCATTCTCCCTAATAATCAAGGGAAAAATACCCTCGGGTGAGGATTGACGAAAGAAAAGGAAGAAAAGGAATGGGAAAAAAATGAAAGGAAGGAAAGAAAGGACGAGAGAGAGGGAGGGAAGATGAGAGGGAGAGAGAATGGGAAGGAGAGAGGGAGGGAGGCACAGTACAGATTGGCACAGAAGACAAATGCAGAACAGATCTCTCCAGTGATGAGAACCTAGTAAAACTGAGAAGTTGGGGAAAAAATTTAAGACATTTCCAGAAACTTGGGTGAAAAACGAGAGGATTATTAAGTCCAGAAGAAATAAAATTATACAAAATGTAATCAGGGTGCACTGCTTTGCACTACAGTATAATTAAACAGTAGTGAATGCATTAAGTAAATATTATGGCATAACTTTATAATGGGAGAAGGGGAGATAAGTGTGTTAGAGAGCTTAATTATTTGGTAACATCAAGGTAATGTCTAAAAGTGTTAAATCAAGCAACAGTAGAATAGGCATATTATTTAGACACACTAAGATAAATACCTAAATAAACTTTTGGAGTCAAAATGATTCTCTCTGGAAGGTAAAGTAAGTTGGGACTACTGCTGTTCATCATAGGACCTTTAGATTTTTTAAACTGTGTATATTACTTTGATAAATTTTACAGATATATAAAAGCAAATACAGTTACCATGGAATGATTTATTTTGAAATTTCAAATGACATCAAGGGAAATGTGATTTTTCTATTTATTGAATGGGGCATGGGCTAAAAAGAGGCTCTAAAACACTTTACTAGATCATCCAAACTCTATACTTATGCATCAAAATTCTTCTTGAGAAAGCACTTCCTCACTCTGTCCTTCCCCTCAAAGTAACCATGTTCACAAAGAACAAAACTTTGCGACTTAACCAACAAATGACCATGCTGTAATTCTAAGGCAGTGTTTCCATAAAGATAGGAGGTGAACAGACCGGACAACATTCATTAACCCTACCTCTCAGCTGTTCCTCTTTCCTAGTCTGGCTTTTCATTTCCTGTGTGCCCTGCTCACTTCATTATTTTCATCATCCTTGCCTCTACCTCACTTTTTCATTTTCTTTACTAGACATTTCCTGTGAACTAATATAATATGAAGTTTAGCCTGTCTGCCTATAACTCAGATGACAATTTGACCACTTCCTGGTAAGAACACGTTACTCAATAATACGTATAATATTGAGTTGATGCTGTCAGAGTGATTACTATACTAGAGGCCAGATGCACAAAATTTGTGCAAGAGTAGGCCTTCCTTCCCTCAGCTGCCGGTACTGGCTTCCCTCTGGCACCCGGGACCCAGGCTTCCCTCGCAGCCCCAGCTTTGTCCGGAAGGTCGACTAGAAGGACGTCTGGTCTAATTAGCATATTACGCTTTTATTATTGTAGATATCCATATGGCAATCAAATCTAGGCATAGAAATGCTAAAGCTTGAGCTCACTGACCCTGAGCTAAAATTTAGTGCTAAACATTAGCAACAACACCAGGGCATTGTTATTTTAGGAAGACACTTGAACATAGCAAAAATAATTTTGTTCATTTTTATTAATACAGAACATACTAACAGAAAGTTATCTTTTAACATAACCAAGGTTACAAATAAACTTACTAATCAATAAATAATATTCACTTGACTCTCCTCTTGGTTGAATAATTCTCTACTTGATAATTAGTTATTATTACCAATTTATTTTTAAACTGCCTTATTATTTCAATAACATTTCTTAGTTTTTACTAATAATTCCTTCAATTGAGAAACATCATATATCAAAATATTTCCTGCAAGTTAATGCATTCTTCAATGTCTTCTATTTAACCTAGTTGTCTTAAAATGAAACATAATTCTTTGAAAGTTGAATATTAATGTTTCCAAAAAATGAGCATAAAGCCCACAAGAAAGAGGCCATATAAATGTTCCACATTCTTCATATTTACCAAAAGGAATCCCTTAGAGCTCAAATGGGAGGAGATAGGAGAAACTGAAGCCATCAATGTAGTTATAAAATAGATAAAACTCCAAAAATATTTTAAGATTTCATCTTCACCACAGACGAGAAAATGTTGGAAGGGCTCTTCAACATTTCTTTAGCAGCACCTTTGGTCCCCCAATTAGAAAAAGGGATGCGGGATGGAAGTCCTCCTTAAACAGAACAAACTCAATCTGGACAACTAGCAGGAACCCCTCTCCTCCAGTAATGTATCCCAGAAGATCAACTGCCATGGGTAAGAGGGTCAATTCTCAGAACAAATAATAGTATTCTGAAAGACTGACAAAACCAAGACTATTTTTAGACAAAGAATACCCTGTGCACTGAGAAATTTCAGGATAATCATATATTAAGTACCTCATGCAAGTAATATTCTACAAATTAAAAGTCAGGCTGTACAACACTTAAGTGTGGCACATTTCTACTATTACGTTATTTTTTGGTTTTAGTTTTTTAAAAAACTATTAATCAAAATTGATATATTTCCCAGACCTTCTGATTTAAAATATAACTGAAGGAAACCATTACAAATTCTAAATAAGCAGGCAATCTTCTATACAAACATATGAGGGGGAAATAAAAAGCTATTTCAATGAGATTAAGCCCTCTAAGACGTACATTTTCATGGATGTGAAAAAAATAAGTTTGCATTCAAGAGTAAGTTCTATAGCAAACAAATTACATTTATTCAATTAGGAGTATTAAAATAATTCCAGTGATAGAACGTAACAACAGCTTCAACCATATATATTATAATTTATCATGTACATACTCAAAAATCTCCAGAATTTAATAAGGAAATTTAAAGAACCACTTTTTAAAATATTTCTTAGGCCTGGCCAGGTGACCCATTTGGTTGGCGCATTATGCTATACACTAAAAAGTTGTAGGTTCAATTCAGAACACATACTTAGGTTGTGGGTTGGATTCCCAGTCTGGATGTGTGTGGGAGAAAACCAAGCAATGTTTTTCTCTCACATGGATGTTTGTTTCTCTCTCTCTCTCTCTCTCTCTCTCTCTCTCAAATCAATTAAAAAAAAAACAAAAAACATATCCTCAGGTGAGGATTAAAAAATATATATATATGTAAAATATGTATTAAGAAAACCAACTAAAACAAGTGGTGCATTAATTAAAGAGAGTTGTGCATACACATCCATATTTGACCTATATGCAAAAATTGAATGAAATATAGAGGAAATAAAGGTTACTATTTTCCAAAATTTCTGCAATGTAATATTAGTACTTAAGTCAAAACACTTACCTGCAAAGTAAAAACAGCTTGAGGTATTTCCATGATCACATGTAAAAACATATCAAGTGAATTGGGGTTCCTGACTGTAACATGTTAACCAAATGGAAAGAGGAATTTTAAATTCTCCTACCTGACCTCTTCAGACATGAGCACAAGTAAGACTTCAAAGGTGAAATCAAAACTAAGCTTGACAAAGAACTGTACTGGATAAATTAAATACATGAACCACCTCACCAAAGATGATACTTTAAGCCTTTACACATGACACATGACAATGATGAAGTGTTTTATTTAGATTTGGTCTTTCTTCATTTCTTCATAACTTTGAATCCCGAAGGTTAGCAAATCATTATACTCATACATCTTGTAATTCCTCTCTTTACACAACAGGCACACATATACAGCACATATGTCAATATAATATTTATCAACACAGCATAAACATTTAAGCAGCAGACACATTTCACATGATAGAGGCTCTATGCATCATATGGGCTGTCCCATCAAAAAGCAAACATTAGAATGTCATTTCAGTAGTTATAGTGCTGACATGATCAATAAAGTTAATTTGTTTTATACCCATCATATATTTTCATAAGTCATCCATAGGAAATAAGTAAAGGGCAAAGACTGTTTTTTAAATAAAAAGTTATATGCCAACTTAAAAAATGACATACTAACCAGACATCGGCATTCAAAAGCTAGGCTGAATAGAACTGGCCTTGATGTACATGCGGTAAATTTGTTTTCAGAATATAAAATTAAATGGTAATGTCAGCAGTATTACTACTGTTTCTATATTTATGATTAATTACTAGCAATACAACTCCCAGAAGGAAGGAGATGGATCCAGTGGTGATATAAGCAATCCCCAAAAATGGATTTTTTCCTCCCATCCATGAAATAGTGCTTAAGATCATCCGTTTTCGTCCATCAAAAGAATGTACAGGGTAATCTGAAGAGTGAATAGGAAAACTTTTCCATGTTCAGTGACTTTATTTTTAAAATATACCTAAAAAGATAGCATTTAATTGCTTGTAATTCATTGGCATAATTCTATGATACACAGGCACCTTACTCCTATGTTCTGAATCATAAAATAATTGTGTAATATTTATCTTGAAGAACTGGTTTAGCAGATTAAATGTTAGTAGTATAAGCCAATATAGTTTGCAAGAAAAAACAACCAAACTTAACAGTTATATCGTTTCTCAGATACTTGTGCCCTCATTACACAGGAGGGGCAAAATGCCACAAATAAATGACTAGAAGGGTTAATGGAACAGAATTTTCAACAATAAATATTTTCAACAATATTTCAACAATAAATATTTTAAACGATAAATATTTAAAATAAAAATTAAAAAAGGAAATATAATGTGAAAAAATATTTCAAATGAATACTAGTAGCAATTAAACCCTCAAAGAGGAGGTTGACAGACCAAGAGACAAGGAAAAAATGAAGGGATCAGAAGACTCTGTGAGTCATAGAGCATATGTAGCAAGAGAGTAGTTATGAGAATATGAGAGGACTCTAAGCACAGGCTAAAAAAGCAGTATACTAAAGTCTTAACTTGCTGATTTGGAATAATGATAAAACTCATGGTGTGACACAGAGAGGTGATGGCTAAAACAGAGTGGAAGTGAAAGGTGGATTGTTAAAGCGATTTAAGAAATGAGACACCAGTTTATTGGATGAGCATGGACCAGTTCTAGGATTTTAGCAACAGGTCAGAAAAGGAGACAACTAAGACCTTATGTAAAAGATTTACAACATTTTCACAAGCGTCTTTTGAATCAAATATTGGGCTCCATCTGTTTCTCTGGGCTTCTGTAAATCTCCAAATGACTCCAAATGGTAGGCTTAGCTCTAAGTTTCTTAGTTCACACTGATTGAGGTAGGACTGATTATGAGAGCTCTAACTAACCCAGAGCTCTGAGGAGTATGGTCTCAAATCACCCATGCTAGTATCTCCCAGTATCACAAACCTAAAAAATGGGCTTCTGCCTTAATTCTAATATCTAGTTCCTACCTTATACCTAGTTTTGATAATTAACCCTTGATATTTTGCAGGCCCATCTTGTCAATCTTCAATATATCCTGCATTCTCCTGAAAGTTCTCTCCATTCCTGGGATGCAAATTCTCAGCTGAGAATTCCTAAGTGCTTGCTCCAAAGACTTTCCTTTATTGTAGTCTGGAGGCTTCAGGTTTGGATACTGTGACCAAGGTTTTGAAACTAGGTCCACGTAGGAGCAATTTTGGGCAGACAGAGCCAGTTCAGGTGCTAGTAGAAAGAGCATTATCTTGCTATTGAACGCTGCCCTGTACTTTGAGTACACTGGCCTTCCCATTTATCTCAATTACAGTCACCCATGTAAAAATATCTAGCTTACAAATAAATCCAGAACCTACATTTTAAGTAATTTTAAAGCATTATCTTGAGACTGTAGCCGAAGTAGAGGGCAGCTATTCAGTATCAAGATAATGCTCATTCTACTAGCACCTGAACTGGGTCTGTCTGCCCAAAATTGCTCCTAGGTGGACCTACCTTAAAAAACTTGGTAACTTTTAATCTCTCATTAGCAAACATTTAAATGCTAATATTTAAGAAACTTCATTCATAAGATATACAATGAACTAGAGATTTAAAAATGTAAGGACTTTGTTTTAAATAAATGGTAGTGCTCAACATTTCCGTCTTAGGAAAGACTGCATCTAGGCTGGTATGGACTGGTCTAAACTAGCTAGGGATGGTGATGGATGGAAAAGTCATGGCCTTTGGGGCCAACAGCTTGACCATGAGCCCCAACTCTTCTACTTATTTCCTGTGTAATCTCAGGCAAGTCACTTAAATGCTCTATGTTCCTGTATCCTTGTCTATAACATGGAGATGACAATTACTTCATAAAGCTTGAATTTAAGTAAAATAATGCATGGAAAATACTTAGTACAATGCTGACACAGTCAGAATGAAATAAATGATATTTATCAGCACTGGAAATTACATCTCAATTATTAATGCGGCAAAATACAGCTAATAATAAAAATGTTTTGTACTATGAACAGAGCAATAGGTTGATATTAGTTAACATCTGATTTTTAATATGTAAAAATATATATTAAAACAGCTTGTAGCCCAACTGCCATGGCTCAGTGGTTGAGCATTGATTGACCTATGAACCAGGAGGTCACAGTTCCCCCAGTTAGGGCATATATCCAGGTTGTGGGTTTGATCCCCAGTAGGGGGTGTGCAGGAGGAAACAGATCAATGATTCTCTCTCATCATTGATGTTCCTCTTTCTCTCCCTCTCCCTTCCTCTCTCTGAAATAAAAATGTATTTTCAAAAATCAGCTTGTGCCACCAACACTTACTTATTAGTAGGTACATTCACTGGCCTTCCCATTAAGCTCAATTACAATCACCCATGTAAAAATATCTAGCTTACAAGTAAATCCAGAACCTACATTTTAAATAATTTTACCAAATAATATGCTTAAACCCTAGTACAAGGTATATAAAAATTTAAGATATTTCTGGAAGGTATAAAAGATACTTCCCCATACATACACTCTTATAAAATGCAGAGATCAAAACTCAACAGAAAGTAGCATACCACATAACTAAGATACGGCTGGATTATACTCCTTTCCAATTCTATGAATCTGTGCCCATGGTCAAAAAAAGGATACTGTATGTGATATTCAAAAAGTAGTCTCCAGCTGGTAACGTTGGATGTAAATTACTTTTCCTCTCTATAAGACGATATAACTTACGAAAAGTAGGCAATGCTGCAGTACGCATCCAAACAATAAAATCTTCATTTATGAACCCATTATTATCTTGGTCAGAATCCAGCAAGTATACTGGTTTAACCCAGTTTACTGGCTTTGTTGTATCTTAAAAAGGAGGGGTGGGAGTGGGAGAGACAAAATATTCTATTCTATTAAAAGTTTCACTGAAAATTCACACTCTAATAAAACAAAGATATACATTACACAATCAGAATATTTTTCTCATTTTCAAAGGTTTGAATACATTCATATTCTAAGGAAGTCTTACATCAAGAGAGAAACCAATTTCTCATGTAACAACATAATTACAAAGATTTAATGTCTCAATTAAGAGAATACTAAAAGTAAACTGTTGAGTATAAACCAAAAGGCAGATAATTTAATGCAAAGATATAATGGTATGAAGCATTACATTGTGAAACTGAGATATAGAAACAAAAGTAAATTTGGATCTATAGTTATAATAAGTAACAGGGGTTTGTTAAAAAGAAACTTTGTTGCAGTTTTCAAAGATTATGGATAGAATGCTTATAAGAAAATACCAGAGAAGTTTAAGATTAAAAGTTTACATTTCCTTTATGATTTCAGTACATTAGAACAGACTACATACTTTTACCTTACTATGTATGAAGTTAAGAAAAGTAGCTGTTTTTCAAAAAGCATAAACATCTTCTAAGACTAGAAAGATAGAAAATTTTAGGTACTTTATTAAAACTTCTAGCTTATATCATGTTTTAAAAGGATATTAGTAATATTTTACCTTTGAATCGTTCTTCTAAGGGACCTTCTCCAGGGGGATTTCTAAATTTCACATTTTTATCTGTCCACCAAGCAATACCTTTCTTTTTCAAAGAAATTGGTGTTGAATAAGATCCATTGACAACCAGAAACAATTCTAATGTATCTAAACATAAGAAAAGGAAGATATTGCTAAATATTGAAAATCCATAAAACCCGCTTTACTCTATGAGAAATGAGGATCTGGTATTTGCTCCCAAAAGTGGTGGTAACAGAGTAGGCATATGATGTATATTTGCTCTTGATTATTTATATGTGAATTAACAATTAAAAATTTATAATCCCAGATGGACTTTTCTTTCCTCACTCAATACAGTTCTAGGTTACTTTCCTATCGGCTAGCTGGTATGTGATAAGATCAAATGTTTTAATATTAAACCAAATAAAACTATTTGCAAGGTAAATCTGCCTCTTCTTTCTTTTAAAACATGCGTTCATAAACAGCTAATGGTTTATGCATTTCTCTATCTGCACTGTCCAATATAGTAGCCAGTGGTTACATGGCTACAGAGCTTTTGAAATTACAGCTGATCTAAATGAATGTTTTGTAAATGTATAATACACATCAGAAATCAAAGACTTAGTATGAAAAATAGAATATAAAACATCTCATCAACTTTTATATAATGAATATCACTTATATGCTGAAATGATGTTTTGGGCCTATTGGGTTCAATAAAATATATTATTAAAATTAATTTCACAACCTCTCCAACACTTGTTATTATTTGTCTTATTGATAATAGCCATTCTAACAGATGTGAGTTGGTATCTTATTATAGTTTCAAATTGCATTTCCCCGCTAGTAAAGTTGAGCATCTTTTCATATATCTGTTGGCCATTTGTGTATTTTCTTGGAAGAAGTGTCTATTCAGGTCCTCTGCCCATTGGTTGAGTGGGTTATTTTGTTGTTGTTGAGTTGTATGAGTTTTTTATTTATTTTGGATATTAACCCCTTACCAGAGCAAATATCTCCCATTGTTTGCAAATACCTTCTCCCATTCAGTTGGCTTTTTGTTTTGCTGATGGTTTCTTTTGCTGTGCAGAAGGTTTCTAGTTTGATAAAACAGAACCCACCATCACTGCTGGTGGGAATATAAACTGGCATAGCTACTAAGAAAAACAGTATAGAGGTTCTTCAAAAAATTAAGTCTGGACTTACCATATAACCCAGAAACCCTTTTCTGGGTATCTACCCCAAAATTTGGAAACTTTTATTAGCAAACATATATGCACCCCTATATTTATTACAGCATTATTTACGGTGGCCAAGACATGGAAACAACAGTGTCCATCAAAAGAAGACTGGATAAAGAAAATGTGGTACATATATACAATGGAACACTATTCAGCTGTACGAAAAGATGAATTACTACCATTTGCAATAATGTGGATAGATCTTGAGAATATCATGCTAAAGTGAAAGAAGTCAGAAAAAGTCAAGAACCATGATTTCACTCATATGTGGGATATAAAACTGAAAGCAACAAATGAACAAATAAGACAAACAAAAACTCATAAACAGACAACAATATGGTGGTTAACAGAAGGGAAGGGGGTAAGGAGGTGGTAAAGGTTAAAGAGGATCAAATATATGGTGATAGAAATTTGACTTTGGGTGGTAAATGCAATATAAAGATGATGTATCACAGGACTGTATACTTGAAACCTATATAATTTTATTAACCAATATTACCTCAATAAACTTAATTAAAAATTAATTTCACTTGTTTCTTTTTATTATTTAATGTGACTACTAGAAAACTGAAAATTATATGCAAGTCTCCCATTTATGGTTCACATTATATTTGTAACTACAGGTCCAGTGCACAAAATTCGTGTCCTGGGGATGGAGGGGGGTCCTCAGCCCAGCCCACACCTATCCAATCTGCACCTCTCGTGAGCTGCAGTTTGCCGCTCTGTTGACTAATGAGTTTGCCGATCACTGCCCTAACTGCTTCTGCTTGCCAGCCTGATCACCCCCTAACCACTCCCCTGCCAGCCTGATTGACGCCTAACTGCTCCCCTGCTGGGCTGATTGCCCTCAACTGCCCTCTCCTGCTGGCCTGATTGCCCCCACTACCCTCCCCGCTGGCCCGGTCGCCCCTAACTGCCCTCCCCTGCCAGCCTGCCTGGTTGCCCCCAACTGCCCTCCCCTGCCAGCCTGGTTGCCCCTAACTGCCCTCTCCTGCCACCCTGGTCCCTCCCAACTGCCCTCCCTGCAGGCCTGGTAGCCCCCAACTTTCCTCCCTCCCCTGAAGGCCTGGTCCCCCTAACTGTCCTCCCCTGCTGGCCCGGTCGCCCCTAACTGCCCTCCCTCCCCTGCAGGCCTGGTCACCCCTAAATGCCCTCCCCTACCAGCCTGGTCACCTCTAACTGCCCTCCTCTGCAGGCCTGGTGTTCCCCCCAACTGCCCTCCCTCCCCTGTAGGCCCGGTCACCGCCTACTGCCCGCCCCTGATGGCCTGATCGCCCCCAACTGCCCTCCCCCGCTGGCCTGGTCGCCCCTAACTGCCCTCCCCTGCTGGCCTGATTGCCCACAACTGTCCTCCCCTGCCAGCCATCTTATGGTGGCCATCTTGTATGAGGGTGTGACAGTCAATTTGCATATTACCTCTTTATTATATAGAATTAGACAGTGCTGCTCTAAATGATCAACTGTAGCATCTTTTTAATTATATAAATATTAAAATTTGGTGGGAAAGGTAACCTGGCTTTTATCATATATGAAATAGGAAAGCACAATGTCTCTGCTTATTTATTCCCAGAAACAAAAATTCATCCTTAAAATATAAGCATTCTCAAAAGAAAGTCACAAAGCATTATAATACCCCACTGAATTACTAATTGATATATAGGGTATCCCCCAAAAATGTATGCACACACTTTGAATAATTATAAAGGCAGTGTTTATTACAATACATTTCATGTTCAAAACTGAGCTATCAGCTGTTAAAGTGTATATACATTGTTTTGGGACATCCTGTATTTATCTTAAGGTTGTTGAATTTCTCCATTTCATTCATGTTTACTAGACTATCAAATCTGTAATCCTATATAATAAAAGCATAGTATGCAAATTGTCCCCTCGACTGGGAGTTCATCTAGGAGTTCGACCAGGGGGTGGGGCCAGCCAGGGAAAAGAGGGAGGCCCCAGCTGGCAGCCACTAGGGACCCTACCAGTGCACAAATTTTGTGCACTGGGCCTCTAGTAAGATTATATAAAGTTTCCTGATTTTATGTCTATATCTATATCTTTGTATTTATATCATACCATTAAACATGCTGTTGGCAATAGCTCCACAAGGAGCAATTGGTTTGTCTTCATTTCTTCGATAAGGCTCACATTCCTTACTGGGATTCTGATATTTAGAAGAAAAAGAAAAGAGAAATTACTGCACAGGCCTCCAAGAGAACTATGAGCTAGGCTCCTATTACTGATTAAAAATTCAATTCCTACTTGCTTCTCACTTGCAATGTATACAAAATGAGTCTGTATTGTAAGTAGACTATAAATAACGCTACATTTAAATACTAAAATACATTCCTTAACAGTACTGCATTATCATTTTAATGTAACTTTTCCTTGCATATATTTTGTCATACAGGTATATACCAAACTGACATTTTTATTTTCATATCAACACAGAAACCATAACCACAAAAAGAAAAATTAAGAAGCAATCTACTATCAATCTAATTGTGACATAATTGAAGGGGTCTTAAACTGGAGGTAAAGAGACTGGAGATTCAAGTTTCAGCTGTGTACTATGTGACTTTGGGCAGGTCCCTTGATTTACCTGTGCTCACTTATAAAATTAACAGGATTAATTCAAAATTTGTGATTCTGGGTTAAATTCCCTGTCAAGGGAAGGAAGAAAGAAAAGAAGAAAGGGAGGGAGGGAGGGAGTTGGCTTAATGCAGATTCCTAGAATATAATAACCTTTCCTAAATTGTTCATCCATTTACAAGGAAAATGAAAATGCTGGGTAGGCAAGAAGCACTGGTCCCTACTGAAGATCTCCAGGAGATATGGCAGTTGCAGCGTTAAAAGGAGATTCTACCAAGTAGAGATTAGGTGTATATATGAGTTGTTCTGGGACTCCAAGGCCACATCGTTATTTCTCAAAACAATCTCACATCGATGCTTCTCTCTTCTCTCTCTCTCAAATCAATAAAAACATATTATTTTAAAAAGGAAAGTATAAAACAATGAGCCTAAAGTGTAGGTTGACATCATATCATGAAGTCTTACACACAATGTTAAGTAACTTGGACTTCAATCTGCCTATTTTTGAAATCTTTCAAGATTTTTTAAAATCACCTTGTCTTAAATTTACAGTTTGGCCCTGGTCAGTGGTTAGAGCGTCAGACCATGGACCAAAGGGTCACGGGTTCAATTCTCTGGGCAAGGGCACGTACCTCGGTTGCAAATTCCCTCCCCACCCCCAGTTGGGGTGTGTGCGGGAGGCAACCAGTAGGTGTGTGTCTCTAACATTGATGTTTCTCTCTTTGTCTCCCCTCTTCTCCCTCTCTTTCATTCTCTCTGAAGATCAATGGAAAAAATATCCTCGGGTGAGGATTGGAAAAAAAAATTCACACATTTTGGTCCAGACCAGGGACCAATAAATGACAGCATGCAGGCAAAATCCAGCCTACCACCTGCTTTTATAAATAAAGTTTATTGGAATACAGTTACACCCATTCATTTAAGTACTGTCTATAGCTGCTTCCATTCTACAATGGCAGAGGTGAGTAGCTGCTACAGAAACCATATAACCTACATAGCTCAAAGTATTTATCATCTAGCCCTTTACAATAAAGCATTTCATCAATCCCTAGTCTAGTCTAAAATCTCTGCTTGCAGTTTATAAAAAAAGAATCAATCTCAGCTTCTTTTACCCTCAGTGAAGTGAGTAGGTATCTAAATAAAATAATTATAAATCAACTACCACTTTGGGTCTCTGAACACACCCAATCTATGTTCCCAATCAACAAATTGAGAAAGGCCTAGGAAGTTGGTGTGTCTCAAAGAACATCACCTTCTCTGGATTTGAGTTCTAAAAATCGGATCCCACAGAGTAAATCCCATATAAGTTGTAAAATATTACAGCCCTAACTAGAATCTTTAAACAGACTTGCTATTTCTTAAGAACTCAAACATCAGGAACTAGCAATAAAACCAGTAAGGACTGCCTAGGGCAGCTATATGTTTACCAGAACCAATCTGATCACAATATGATCCTAAATTACATTCTAAGAGATTCACCGTTTCTAAGAGATCCTAGATTGCTCTGGGACTCTGATGGTTTGTTGGACTGGCAGCAATAACATAAATACTTGTACACCAAACACTACTATGAAAAGCTGAACAACAGTCAGAAGACTAAGTTCCTCTAGTCTACTGATTCCCAAACCAGGCTGAGCATCAGAAAGGGAGCTTGTTAAAAATACACATTTTAGAGCTCCACTGTTGCAGAAACTAACTTAATTAGACTTAGAATTCTGGGGAATCTATATTTTCAAAAAATTCCTCAGACAATTTTTTAGTAACCCACCCTTTGAACTTCACTACTCAGGCTTCCCACAAGTTAAAAAATGAAGAGCATACATGTTCAATTCTAAAACACAATCTCAGAAATTTAAAAAGGTAGCTTATTTACATATTCTTAGTGTGATAATGAATAAACCCAAACAGAACAAATTACATAGCCAGAATGCTAGACTCATCAAAATTCCATTACAAAGAGATTAATAAAGCAAAAATCCCAAGAACACTACTAGAAACAAGAAGGTAGTAATTTGTCTTCTGGCTGTGAGAAATCATTAATCTTTCTAAATTCCAGGGGGAAATTTTTTTTAACTAAAAACCCTCACTAAACAAACTATAAAAGGCAAGTAAAAGTTTAATATATCCTAGCATTATTAAAATTAACATTTCTGGCTGCTCTGCCTGTGGAATAGCCTTCTCTCTGTTCTACTGTTTCACTAATAAACTCTTTCACTTTAAATTCTTAAAAAAATTTTTTTAACATTTCTAACTAAACAATTAGCAGATTGTTTCATAGAAACCACATTTTCATATTTCATCATTTTACTTACAAGTAAAGCAGTAGGATCTCCATTTAGTTGACTATCATCTCGAGATTTCACATAACGACGGTGGTTTTGATAGAAATTAGACAGTCCATAATACATAAACACATTGCCCTAGAGGAACAGAAAGGGAAAATTTTTTTCATATAAAACTATTAAGTATAAAATTGTGTCATGCATACATAAAGGCTACATAATTTTGAAGTGTACTAGTTTACTAGAATTTATGAAAACTTAAAAAACAGATACTGGGGTGAACTCTACCAGTACTTGGCAATCTAAAACAACACAAATTTTAAGTAAAGTTAAAGAAAGTATGTTGCAAAAATCCAAGGGTAAACTTTGAAAATATCCTTAAAGACTTCAAAGAAGTGCTATTTAGATTTAAAAGAACACACACACACACACACACACCTATTCTGATCTACTTTCAACTTAAAATTTTCTCTAATTCAGATTGGTCTTTACCCAATGAGCATTTATCACACAAGTAATTCTGAACTTGAGCTGAGTCATAATAAATTTCTTCACAGAATACTACATAATAGTAGTAATTATTAAATTAATAATTAGTAGAGTATCTAAAATAATGCGTCACTTTGTAATAATCAAGAAAAATACTTTAATGTATTCAATGGAGCCAACTTGGAACTTGAGTAAGAACAGTAACCTACATATACTACCATTATTCACAAGATGCCATCTTGAATGTAAGATTTTTAGAGGTAGCAAAAGCATGAAGCGATTTTCTACTTTCTGGTTGCTACCTCTATCATCTCTTATCCTCAATTAAGAGAAATTAAAGAAAAGGAGGGATAATAGTGACAGAAGGAAAACTGACTTTGGGTGGTGAACACACAATATAATATACAGATGATGTATTATAGAATTGTACACTTGAAACCTATATAATTTTATTAACCAATGTCACCCCAATAAATTCAATAAAAATTTTAAAAATTAAAACTAAATAGAAGGAGTTAAAGGATGAAAAGAATCCAGGAAAAAGAGAAATTCAATAACATTTCAAATATGCTTTATTTGATTTGCTATTTTCATATACATAATCATTTATTTAGAGCTTGATTTTCAAATGTCAAATGTTTGCAAATTCTTTTATTCTATATAAAGAAAACGTTTACATGAAAACTATTTACTTACTTTATTTTTAGTTATGAAAATTATATCACAGCCCTGGTTGGTTTGGTTCAATGGTTAGAGGTTCAATGGCCAGTCAAGGGCATATAACTCAGTTGAGGGTTTGCTCCCCATCCCAGGTGGGGTGTGTGTGCAGGACACAACCAGTCAATGTGTCTCTCTCACATGTCTTCTCTCTCTCTCTCTCTTTCTCTCTCTCCCCTTTCCTCCCTCTCTCCCTACCTTCTCCTGCATCTCTTTCAATCTCTCTACAAAAGAAAAAAATCAATAGAAAAAATATTCTCCAGTGAGGATTTAAAAATATATATATTTATATCACAGAAATAAAGGAAACGCTTTTAAAAAAGTATCATCTCAATTAAGAAGTACAGTAAATTCAACTTACAAACTGAAAAAGAAATCATTTTAAATGAATACTGAGTCAAAACACCTTACTTGAAGTTCTCTGAAAAGGCTTTAGTGAAATTCAAATGATTGGCTTGCGAAAGAACACAGAGCCCACAAAAGAATGAATCTGAAGATGATCACCTTTGCAGAAGAAATGTTCTAAAATAACTGTTTCTATTGTTGATTGTAGCTTCTAAATCATTACAAGTCTCTTTCAATGCTTTAATTCTGCCTATTCTGACAAAAAGGACTTAATGCATCTTTATAATTTGTCCATCACATTGAAAAATAATAGAATTTCTATGGTGTTTTCAATTTATTTGTTATTTCAGCTTTTGACGCTGAAACAAAGTAAAATAATCTGTCTTCTCCCAAATTCATTTTCTTGTTTTTAATAAAAATACATTATTTTCCTTTATTTTAGTGTAAGAGCATATATATATATAACCACTAGATGGCAATCATCTACCAGGGACTACAAAAGTCATCACTACCTTTCAGAAAACTCAAGTGTAGAAAAATCTAAAAAGTTGTCGTGTATTAAAGCATTTTTGCTCCCTAAAAAATGAAAGAACAATTTTTAAGTTCAATTTTCAGGTAAAGAAGAGCACAAATGGGTCTTGCCATTTGTCCTTTGTGCTCAGCTTTTCAGGTTGCTAGATAAGTATGAATACAAAAGACAGAGACAGACCACACACACAGAAATGTTGTTCTAACTGCTTATCTACATTATAAAAGGTCAGGGACCATCACGACCTAAATGACCAGACAGACTAACGGTCACCAGGAAGTGCATGGAGCACCTCTTGATCCTTCCCCTGAGACCCACAGGCTCCTATCACAGCAAGGCCAGGGGCTGTTGGGCAGGCGGGCGGCGGGGGTGGGGATTGGGTGGAGCAAGGCGGGCGAAGCAGCTTTGGATCAGGCCCAGAGAGAGGCCCGAAGAGAGAGAGAGGCAGGGCCTGATCAGCAGCCACTGTGGCTGCTGGCAAGGCCTGATCCACAGCTGCCGTGGAGGCTACGGATCAGGCTTGGAGATAGGCCCAGAGACACTGACTGGCATAGAAACTGACCAATCAGAACCAAATCTGGATGAACCATGAGGAGCCAATGACTGCTTAGGAGGCGGAGCTTTTAACACTGACTGGCATAAAAACTGACCAATCAGAACCAAATCTAGGTGAACAACGAAGGCAGAACCTAAGGTAAGGGCTGTGGAGGGGTTTTAAGGGCAACAACTGTTTGGTGTAAGGTGTGAAAAACTGGTTCAATTTTTTAATGACTGTTTTGGCAGTACAGTGCATATGGCTGGCTATCAGTCCAGATGTAGGGATTATTTATTTTTGTCTGCCAAGTGCATCTCCTCCTGCTAAAAAAGGCTTCCCTCCCCCCGTCCCCCTATCCATTTAAGCAATCTTATCCTATATAATCTATCTATACTAATAAAAGGGTAATATGCTAATTAGACCGGGTCGACTGGCCATCTTCCAGATGTCTGACTTTCTTCTGGACAAAGCCATGGTGGTTGGGGCCAAGGCAGAGGTAGTTAGGTGCGATCAGGCCTGCAGGGGAGGGCAGTTGGGGGCAAGATCAGACCGGCAGAGAAGGGCCGTTGGGGGTGAGATCAGGCCGGCGGGGGAGGGCAATTGGGGGTGACCAGGCCGGCAGGGGAGGGCAGTTAGGGACAATCTGGCTGGCAGGGGAGAGCAGTTGGGGGCAATCAGGCCAGCAAGGGAGCAGTTAGGGGTGATCAGGCAGGCAGGCAGAGGTGATTAGGGGCAATCGGGCAGGCAGGCAGAGGCAGTTACGGGCGATCAGGCAGGCAGAGAGGTTAGGGGCGATCAGGCAGGCAGGTGAGAGATTAGGAGCCAGTGGTCCCTAATTGCAAGAGGGATGTCTGACTGCCAGTTAGGTGGGATCAGGCCTAAACCAGCAGTCAGACATCCCCGAAGGGGTCCCCAATTGGAGAGGGTGCAGGCTGGGCTGAGGAAAACAGCCCCCGACCTGTGCACGAATTTCATGCACTGGGACTCTAGTCAAGATATAAAAGGTCAATAGTTTCACTAAGTGTTTGTATTTATAGTAATGGTTCATATCTGATAGAAAAATAATACCATAAAATAATGGGTGAATTAGTATTTATTTTCTTTCTCTTTTTTTTTTTGGTTAGTCCTTGCCCGAGGATATTTTTCCATTGATTTTTAGGGAGAGTGGAAGAGAGAGGGAAAGACAGAGAGAAACATTGATGTGAGAGAAACATATCGATTGATTGCCTCCAATCAGGGCCAGGGCCCGAGAAGCCTGCAACCAAGGTACGTACCCTTGACCAGGATCAAACCCAGAACCCTTTGGTCCACAGGCTGACGCTCTATTCACTGAGCCAAATAAGCTAGGGCAGTATTTATTTTCTAAAACTTGTTTTAATATTAGAAGTGTGCAAAATAACTTGAACAATAATTTTAAAAATACAAGTGTAGATATAAACCATGATCAAAATTGATTTGTAAAATAAAATTTTCCTGTAATATAAAATACGATGTTTTAAATTTAGATTACAGGGTGCTAACTAAAATAAACTACCTAAATACATGTCTTTAATTACCAGACAGCATAATTCAATAGCAAAAAAAACAGCTTAGCATAAGAGCATCTACAACCAATTAACTAAAGTGACTTCTACAAACACACACAAAAAAGTTTTATAAAAAAATTAACATAATATCAACACTTTTGAAAGCATGGCTTCTTAAACACATTACTTGGGAATACAGACCTCAAATGACTGTTCCAGTGTGAAGTTAATTGTACAAATACAAGGTGTCACATTCCGGGACAAACATTTATTGCAGGGACTGGAAGGGTCTATTCCGGTATAATCAATCTGCAAAAGAAAAAACAGATCTAAGTACTTCCTTGGAAAAAGTGGATACATTCTAAAATAACTTGCTCTTTAGAGAGGAAAGTGAGTCCAATAAAGCAACCTACAGCTCAGGAAAAAAGCTTTATAAGGTTATCTGTTTATTTTATTTTACCAGTGTGAGTGAAAACTGGACTCATATGTTATTCTAGTAGCTCACCTTTCCAAGTAAATTCCTCTCTAAACACTTTTTATCCAAAGAAATTAATTTATGCATCAAAATCCTATATAATAAAAGAGCAATATGCAACTTGACTGTACCTCCGCTACGTCCACCAGCCAATCAGTAGCAAGTATGCAAATTAACCCAACCAAGATGGCTGCGGTCATAGAGAGAGCAGGAGGCTTGAGTTGCCCCCAGCGATGGAGGAAGCCAAGCTTTACGCCTGCTCTGGCCTGCCTTGGCCTCCGCTCAAGGCTACAAAGTTTCAATTATAGAAGATAAGTAAATCCCAACAAAAATGGCTGCCACCATGGAGCGAGCAGGAGGCTTGGCTCCACTCAAGGCAACAAAGTTTCAGTTATACAAGATAAATTCCAGATACCAGGGCCTCCACTTGGGTCAACGGGGGGGTGTGGCCAGCCTGAAAACCACCACAGGCCCCTCACCCAGGCTGCCTCACGGCCCAAGGGAACCCCCATCCTGATTCTGGACACCATTCAGGGCAAACCAGAGGACCTCCACACATGCAGCAGGCCTCTATACTATCTAATCCAATCTAATAAAAGAGTAATATGCAAATTGACCATCACTCCAACACACAAGATGGCTGCCCCCAGGTGGTCAAAGATGGCTGCCCCCATGTGGACACAAGATGGCCGCCACAAGATGGCCAGCAGGGGAGGGCAGTTGGGAGGGATTAGGCCTGTAGGGGAGGGCAGTTGTGGGTGATCAGGCCAGCAGGGGAGGGCAGTTGGGAGGGACCAGGCCTGCAAGGGAGGGCAGTTGGGGGCAATCAAGCCTGCAGGGGAGGGCAGTTAGGGGTGACCAGGCCTGCAGGGGAGGGCAGTTAGGGGCAAACAGGCTGGCAGGGGAGCAGTTAGGCATCAATCAGGCTGGCAGGGGGGTGGTTAGGGGGTGATCAGGCTGGCAGACAGAAGCGGTTATGGACAATCAGGAAGGCAGGCAGGTGAGCAGTTGGGAGCCAGCAGTCCTGGATTGTGAGAAGGATCCCAAATTGGAGAGGGTGCAGGTTGGGCTGAGGAACACATACCCCCATACACAAATTTCATGCACTGGGCCTCTAGTCATAAATAATAAAATTCAAACTGCAGGATGTAGAAAGATTTAAAGAGCTATAACAAAAAGATTTAAAGAACTGTGAACAAAAAAAGGAGCTATAAAGTAACCCTAATAAGCTCAGGGGGCCACATGAGAGGCCTGACAAGCTCAGTGAACAAAAGTAACCACACAGGATGGTCTAATCATAAATTCCTAACAGAGCAGGCCAAGGCAGGTAGTCACACCCCAGGCCTATAGCTTCATTAGCAGAGGTAAATCTTTAACTGAACTCTGTCCATTGTTCTTATGCATCTAGGAGGCCAGAGTAATTTTCTTTTCCAGACCCCTCGAAGACATAACGTAGTCACCAGAACATGAGTGCAGAACCCCTCATGTTAATCTTGTTCCCTATATACCATCCCTATGTACTGTAAATGTAAATTATTAATAATCCTGTACTGACCAGTGTACAAGAAATATGTGTTTCTCCATTTTGCCCATTGTTCAATGCTAGAGATTTCCCTGCTTTGCCTTCTCCCACCTCCTTAATTTACCAACAGTGGATTTCATGTGGTCCTCCTTACATTTTCTTTGATACTAAATGCAGAAAAGAAACTATAAACCTACTATTCTCCCGAGCATTTTCTCAATCAGTTGAGATTTTTCTTCTGGGCGTGTCCTCAAAATTTGCCTCAAATAAACTCTTTTAAGACTTTTCTGTAGGCTGGATGTTCTTTTGTGGACATAATTTAAAACCAGACTAATACAGAGATTTGTAAATCAGCTATTGCTCTTAAATCTTCTAATCTTAAATACTTTTCAGTTACCTCAGCTTTCCATGGTACATTTTCAAATTAAAAAAAAAAAAGTATTAGGTTTCTCAAGGGCCACCATTTTTTTAAAGCCTGGTGTTGTCTAATAAAGAATTTGTCCTAGCTGGTTTGGTTCAGTGGATAGAATGTCAACCCATGGAGGAGGATGGAGGTTGAAGGGTCCCGGGATGGATTCCAGTCAAGGGTACATTCCCAGGGTTGTGGGTTTGATCCCCAGTAGGGGGCGTGCAGGAGGCAGCTAATCGACGATTCTCTCTCTTCACTGATATTCCTCTCTGAAATCAATAAAAATACATTAAAAAAAAGAAAAAGAAAAAAGAATTTGTCTTGTCTTTGTCCTGGATTCCAGCCAGGGAGCTTCTAAAACCCTTGGAATTTCTTGTGATCTGAGTGTATTTGTTTTTGATAAATCCCTGATTCAAGCTCAAATTTATGTTAATAAAATGGTTCAGGCTCAGGCTCAGGACTGGTGACCAGAAAGACTATATGTGATTAGGGACTTTGGCACAGAACCCCTCACTGTCTAAGGAAAGGCTGGAAATTTAGTTCAATCCTGTGGCCAATGCTTAAATCAATCATGCCTATGACATGAAATTTCAATAAAAACTCTAGACACGGAAGCACAGCTTCCTAGTTGGTTAATCCACTGATGTGCCAGGAGAGTGATGTGACCGGCTTCTACAGGGAGAGGGCAAGAGGCTTTGAATTCAGGACCCTTCAAGTCCTTGCCTCATGCATCTCTTCATTTAGCTGATCCCAATTTATATTGTTTATAATAAAACTGTAATCATAAGTATAGCATTTCCCTGAGTTCTATGAATCATTCTAGCAAACTATTAAAACTTGAGAGGAGTCACAGGAAACACCCCATTTGACAGCCAGTTGGTCAGAAGTGTAGGTGGCCTAGAGACCTCTGAACTTGCAACTTTCATCTGAAGTGAGGGCAGTCTTGTGAGGGGGCGTTGGGAACCCCCCTATCTGTAAGCTACTTGGCTAGAAGAGTGGATAGTCTGAGGACCTGACTGCAGCTGGTATATGAAGAGATGGCAGTCTTATTGGGGACCATGTCCTTACACCTGTGGAGTCTGATGATAATTGAGGGTGATTAGTGTCAGAACTAAATTGCAGTACACCAGCTGGTGTAAGACCTGGCCAGACAGCTAAAATGACAGCTTTTGTTTCCATTATCAGAATTTTTTAAGTAGATTTTATGTTTTTAGAGCAGTTTTAGGTTCACAGCAAAACTGAATGGAAAGTACAGAGTTCTCATATACTTTCTGCACCCACTCCCCCACCACACGCACACAAACACACCCTCCCAAGTAGCAATATCCCCCACCAGAGTGAATCATTTTTTACAATTAAGGACCCTACACTGATACATCATAATAACTCAAAGGCCACAGGTTACATTAAAATTCACTCTTGATGTTCTACATTCTATGGATTTTGACAAATGTATAATGACAAGTATACACCATCATGGTATCATACATAATAGTTTTTACTGCCTTAAAAATACCCTGTACCCTGTCTATTCATCCTGTTAACCCGAGGAGCAACTACTGATCTTTTTACTATTTCCATAGTTTTGCCTTTTTCAGAATGTCAGGTAGTTGGAATTATACAATATGTGGCCTTTTCGAATTGGTCTTTCACTAAGTATATATATTTAAGGTTCCTCCATGTCTTCTCATATTTTAATAGCACATTAATTTTTAGCTTTGAACATTATTACATTTCCTGGATGTACCAGATTATTTACCCATTCAACTACTGAAGAATATTGTAAAAATTAATAAACAGAAACATCATTGAAAATGGAGCCCGGAGAACAGAAAACTCTCACTCATTACTGACCCCAACAGGAAGAGAAAAAGTGAGAAAGTAGCCATATGCAAGTCAGGGAAAAGGGTCCTCACCAAAAAATGAATCTGCCCATACTTTGATCTTGCACTTCCCAGCCTCCAAGACTGTGAGAAATAAATGCCTGTTGAAGCCACCCAATCTGTGATATATTTTTTAAGTAGCCCAAGCTAAGACAGATTTGGTACCAAAAAGTGGGGTGCTGCTGTAACAAATACTTAAAAAGACAGAAGTGTCTTTGGAACTGGGTAATGGGTAGAGACTAGAGGAGACATGAGATGATGTTAGAAATACGGATATTAAGGCTAATTCTGCTAAGACTTTAAAAAGAAATGAGAGAAAGCTTCCATCTTCTTATGGAATATATAAACAATCTTGACCAGAATACTCATAAAAATATAGATGGTAAAGGCCATTCTGGTGAGGTTTCAGATGGGAATGAGGAACATGTTATTGGACAATGGAAAAAAAGATGATCCTTGTTATAAAGTGGCAAAAAAGAAAACATTGGCTATGTTCTAGTGTTCTGTGGAATTTGTAAGGAACAAAACTGAAAATTTATTTAGTAAGGAGACTTCTTCTCAGCAAAGTGTTGAAGGAATAGCTTGGTTTCTCCTGACTGCTTTGAGTAAATTGCAAGAGCAAAGAAATGAACAGAGAGGGAATAATGGTAAGCAAAAAGAGACTAAAACATAAAGATTTGGAAAATATTCAAGTATATCCATATTGCAAAAAACAAGAAAGTTTGTTCTGTAGAGAATACTACAGTGTGGCCAAACAACCATCTGGTTTAAAAAAAATCAATAGTGTGAGTGTGACGTAATTAGCCATTCCAGCAGAATAGCAATAGCTGGTACTAGGCTACAACCAAGGATCACTGACTCCAGGCCCAATGCTCTTCTACTAAACTGCTTTTTCCCAAGAATAATGAGTCCCCTTTGCCTTCTAGAAGACTATCTTTATCAAAGATAGCACATGAAATAACTACTATAAATGCAAACTGTCAAAATGAATGGTGAAGAAGACAGTTCGTACTAGACAGACCAGTATATTCATACTAAGAAGAAAAGAGGATTTTAAATGAGCCATAAAAAAGAATAAAAAAAGAGGGGGCATATGAAGCAGCAAGAAGGTAGAGAACACAGGTACCTTTAAGGACAATGAGCATAAATACTTTGGATTTGTGGAGCATTTTCATGAGACAAGGAAATGAAACCAGGCTAAGAAAATAAACTAGAGCCATATGACACACAGTGTTTGACTACTGTTTACTGACTGTTTACTAAGTACCAGATATTATAAGCACTTAATACATATCATCTCATTAAAAAATACAATAGTCCTTGCAAAGTTTGTTTTCACTTTCCTTATTTTAGAACTAATGTCCCAGTGCACAGATTCGTGCACAATAAAAGAAAATTAATTAGAAGGTGGCCGGCAGGGCGGGACTGAGCGAGACAGGCCGGACACTCCCTGGATCCAACCTCTCACGGTCCCTGCTTGGCCGCCGCACCTGGGATGGCACTGTGGCTTGAAGGGCGTCAGCGGAGTGAGCGAGGTCCCTCCAGCAGGTGGGGTCCCTCAGCCTGGCCTGTGGGGATTGGGCCAAAACCAGCTTTCTGACATCCCCAGAGGGGTTCCCAGATTGCAAGAGGGCAGTTCTCGGGTTCTCCTGCATTGAGTGCCTGTCCTCTGGTGGTCAATGCAGGTCATAGCTACCGGTTGGAGTGTCTGCCCCCTGGTAGTCATTGCGCATCATAGCTACCGGTCAGATGGACACTTAGCTTTTTATATATATAGGTAAGAAAATGCCACCTAGGAAGGTGTAGCAATTTTCCCAAGATCATCTAGCTAATAATTAGGAGCAAGTATTTGAACCCAGCTCTGCCTTTCTCAAAAATCTATATTCCTGCCACCATATTATGCTCTCTCACACAATGGACATATAGCATACTTCCTAATGTACAAACTCAAGACCTTCAGATTGTAAGAATGAAGAAGAATAATTGAGATATAATTATGATTTGTTTTTGTTATGAAACTGCCCAGCATCGCAACTCTCTCCCAAGTATTGTGGAATTCTCCATTTTGAGAATTTTGTAGGGAGACAGGACTCAATATCCCACCACAGATGCCAAAGGGATAAATGAGTCCTCCTTCTCCCTAACCCCAGGCAGCCAGTACAAAAGCATAAAATCTGGAGCAATTCAATTGAGTCTAGATGATTGAATCTCCATATAAATCACTAAATCTTGGGAGACAGACCAGAGTGGGTGTGATTAGATTAGTAGCCAGAGCAGTAGCAGGGAGAACTCAGCAGCAGCTATAGCTTTAAATCACTGTTTCTGCTTCCAAACTTCCTTTTCTGTCTCCAAACATGCTTCTCTCAACTTCCCATCCATTTTATGTGTGACCTACCCAATCTCCCTCTAAAAAATTCCTTTCCTGTGTAAGCTATCCAGAGTTGGTTACTGCTTCTGACAACAAAGTCTCTGAAAGCTCAGTCACCCTAAGTGTCAAAAATGTCCTGCAGGAAATTAAGAAGCTGGAGAGATTTCTGAGGAGGCTAACATAACCAAATATTTGTGTAAGAACAGATTTAAAGAGTCTAGGAAATGGAACTTTCATTTCTTCCTTAATGCCCCATCATGAAGTAATCATTTCTTACCTTAATACTGTAGATGAAGAGGAAATTTTACCCCCCTAAGTTCTTCTGGCTAGTCTGATAATTAAATAAACATGAGATAGATTAAAAAGAGACAATAACCAAATTTAATACATACCTACATATGTGAACCCCCACATACATGAGAGGTTCCAGGAAAAAGAGGGAAATGAGGTACATATGACATTCTGAGCTAAGGATCACTAGGGGCTTCAGAGGGGAAGAAGGTCACTGCAGGACAATAACAGAAGATGTTCAATAATTAGAAGTTTGCCCTGACATGTAGCTAGGTCATAAAGTTATTTCTGGTTGTAACTCTTATTATGGACAAGACCCTAATTTAAAGTCCTTCAGGGAGAGGTAAAAGTTTCTCATGAGCCTGCAGGGTCTTGATTGAGATAATTCACATTCCAAAGAGGTAGGTTTTGTAACTTTGAGCCACTATAAACTAAAACAGGGTGACTTTTTAGCCCAGGGGACATGGAGCTATGGAGAGGGCCATTCCATCCCTATACTGGAATTCTTAGTAAAGGCAGCATTGAAAGCTTTAAGAGATAGCTCCTTAGCTCGGACACTGAGGTACAGCAACACTAGCAGCAACAAGAAAATTCATTCAATTGACATTAGGTAGGGCAGACATCAGCTAGGGGATAGGATGGGCATGGCATTACCCCTGCTCTAGGTGACTAGAGCAGATTCTTCAGTTTTATGAGTCATATTAGTGCCACTGGTGTGATACCACAGCAGCAAGCAAAAAAGAGAAGTCTGTAGAGGCTGAGTAACTGTCCACATTCTTGCTTCAGAGGAAGTAATGCAAGTTACATTGCTTCCTACCCATGGCTCAAAAATAAGGGATAGCACTAAGTTTTCCACAGAGGTTAACTGTAATTGTAAAACAAGTCATTTGTATAACTCAGGCCCTCATAGGAAAGAAGGTGAATATGGATTATGAAAGTCAGAGGAAATTATGTAAGAGGGGCACAATGAGGCAGCAGGGTACCCTGGAGTACTGAACAACATTTTAAAAATTATTTTAAATGCTTCCTTTTTATTAAATATGTAATACATCAATGTAAAAAACTTCCCCTCAAAAATACTTATCAGATAAAGGGTGTGGAGGAGATAAACATCCATATTTAAATTATTTAGACCCTCTTAAAACTTAGCAGTTGAATGAATTTTTTAAGACTGAGTCACTCTGGGTTATTTTATTTTTGAAAATTAGTTTTTAAAAATCAACAGCTAAATTCTAAATTTACAGGTACAAAACAAATGTAATCCTTTATCACCTAGTAAAATGCTATGGGTCATATGAAATCTGTTGTATGCTTATGTAAGTTAGACTGTGAATGGAAAGCATAGACAAGGTTTTTACTTCTAAATCTATGGTAAGCCTCAATTTTACAATTGTAAATGTAAATTATCTTTGAAGAAAGAACAGAAATAGCAAAGCTTACAATGTCTACTCCATGCTAGAACTGTTCTTAATCTGTTACATAAAGGAAATTGAGATTCAGAGGTTAAAGGACCCAAAAACCAAACACCTGGTATATGACTATATCTACTTCCTAAAGTTTCCTTAACAAATGATCACAGACTGGATGTCTTAGAACAAGAGAAATTTATTATCTCATGGCTGGGGGCTAAAAGTCTGAATTCAAAGTGTCAGCATGGCTACACTCCCTCTGTGGCTCTTGGCAGAATCCTTCCTTGCCTCTTCCTAGCTTCCTTGGCATTCCTTGGCTTGCAGCTGCACTGCTCCACCTCTGCCTTTGTCGTTACGTGATGTCTGTCTTCACATCATCTTCCCTCTATGTGTCAGTATCATCTTATAAAAACACCAGTCATATTGGTTAGGAGCCCACCCAAATTACCTTAACTTAACTTGACTACATCTGCAATGACTCTACTGCCAAATAAAATCACTTTCACAGGAACTAGAAATTAGGATTTCAACGTATCTTATGGGGGAGGGAGGGAGATACAATTCAATACATCGCATGATAGAATCGTACCCTGTCCAGCTCCAAAGTTGCTGTTCTTTCCATCAGACTGCACTCTTGCTTCCCATAATCTTTACTATTATATTATATTAACATTATACAATAATTTAGGAATATGGAAGTCAATTTAAAAAACAATATATTTTAAAATAAAATTGGCACCAATTGTTAATATGCTGATATTTTAAACAATACTACCAAATCTTATTTTTCATCTAAAATATAGATTAAAAATAACATCTTTGTCTTAAATAGATGTTATCCTAGGACCATCTTAAATTTTAATTTGAAATAGAATTATATAATACAAATTTTCATATACAAAGTTTTATGTATAACATTTAACTCATTTCTAGAAACAAACAAAACAAATTCTAACATGAAGTTTTAATTTACCCCTTAAAATTCTCATTAAGATATCAGTTATAAAAACTGCCTTGGACAGACCTGATGAAAAGGACTTCCCTAATTATGCTCCATCCTATATGATAAGGTGGCTCAAAGAATTGATAAGCAATTAATATACATAAAGGGCTTTCTATTTTGAGGCAATAGATGGTCTTTTCTATTAAAAAACATTGTATTTGTATAGTCATATAAATGATGTTCAAATATTAGTGCCTTTCACCTAGTGCTACTTTCTGACGATAGGCTCATGCTGCCTCGTATCACGTGTCATCCATTACACTACACACTCTACATTGTCGCTGGTCTTATCTTTACCTATCAGCCCCATTTTTATATTTCTAGGTATATTTACTTGGTTGCCCTTCTTCCTTCCCAACTGAAACTCTATTTCAAATCATGGCGAACTTCTGAAAATTAAGCCATGCATACATGATTTGTCAATCTTTTTGGTTATGCTTCACTAACAATTTGACTTAAAAAAAAACACAATAAGGATGGTTCCTTGAATCCCTTAATCTCACACCCAACTGTGATCTTTTGAAACCCGTAAATGGTACCACCATTGTCCCAAGCATCCTAGCTCAACATCCTGGCTTCATATTTGGTTTAATGTTGCAGTCCCCAAGTTCTACCAATTCTTCTTTAGCAATATACTTAGCATCTTTGAATTTGACTCTCATTGCTTCCACTACAGATAAAACTTTGAGACCTCATGCCAGTTTTTTAAAAGGTAAAAAAAAATACACTATATCTTTTTAAAAGACAAGTTTCTAAAATTTTTCATAACTAAATATTATCACACATAATGTGAGACCTGAGAACTTTGAACAACAGCCAACTTACTCAGTATATTGATAAACAATGTTATTAGATGCTATAATATTACATAACCATTCTTACATTTTAATTTATTTTAGAAATTAAACTACAAATGTATATAATTGATGGTTGGTCCACGGTTTCCAATTTTTCAGAACTAATAAGGATACAACAGTACTTCCTTCTAAAATAAGCTTCCAAAAAATTGGGGAAGGGTGCACTATTTTATGCTATTTTAAAAATCATGTAACCCTTCCTTTTGCTGCAACATTTGCCAATCAACCTGTTTACTAAATTTGTTTTGCCTTTAGATACAGACGGATATCGCTGTTTATATAAGTTTGATCTTGTAGTATATAACATTTGCCTTGGCTAATTTCAATAATTCCTTCAAACCCACAATACTATTCAGAATAAATTCTCAATATATTGTTTTAAAATTTGATTATAACAATTGAATTTCATTATTTAATCTATTCATTCAAACACCTTAGTTCCTATTAGATGCCAAGCATTGTGCTATATATAGGATGGGAATACATAATAGAAAAATGTATTGTTTGTACCACAAAAGACTTTAGAGACTAGTGGAATAGAAAGTCATGTTAATCAATAATTACAGAATATAATTTTTTTTAGGACTGCTTTTTTTTTTCACCTGAGGACATTTTTCCATTGATTTTTAGAAAGAGAAGAAGGGAGAGGAGAGACAGAGAGAGAAACATTGATGTGAGAGAGAGACATTGATTGGTTGCCTCCCACATGAGCCCCGACCAGGGCCAAGGTTCAAGCCTGCAACTGAAGTATGTGTCCTATGATCAGAATCAAACCTGGGACTCTTCAGTCCACAGGCCGGTGATCTATGCACTGAGCCAAACCAGCTATGACTACAGAATATAATTTGATAATGCTATGACAGGTCATAAGCTAGTACTTCTAGAACCTGAAAGAAGCATATGTATCAAGTGGGAAATGGGAGAAATCAGGGAAAACTTTCTAAAGTGTTGACAGGAATGAAACTTGAAAAAACATGGTAGAATAAGAAAAGGAAGGACATTTCGGGTAGATCTAAAAGCATAACACATTCCAGAAACTAAAATAGTTTGCTAATGCTAGAGCAAAGGATAGGGGAATGGTATATGAGGCTAGATAAGTAGAAAGCAGAAAATTATATTTTACATTAAGGATCTAAACATTATCCTGAATGCTAGAGGGAGTCACAAGAAAAATTTTAATCAAGAGAATGAAATAGTCCAACTAGCCTTTTAAAAAGATCACTTTGCCCTGGTCGGTGTGGCCTGGTTGGGTTGGAGCATCATCCCTTACACCAAGCATGTCAAACTCGCAGCCCATGGGCCATATGTGGCATGTTGCATTCATTTCCCTTACCCACCTAATGCGCAGGTGCACCTTTTCTCTCCACTAATACTTGCAGAGAATATTTTAGCAGCCAATTGCCATGTCATTAATCTTGGATTTATTTGTTTGGTGTGTGCAACAGTAAATATTTCTCTTTTGGAGAACAAGAAAAATAGGTTTATTTGCATTATGCTTATTAATTTGTACAGTTATTCAGTGTCTGGTAAGTTAATGTCCAAGAAAAAATATTAATTTTTATTAAAATATTCTATTTTTTTATGTTAACGATTACTCATTTATTTCAGCCCTTTGTATTCAGCATGTCTCTATTGAAATAAACCTACATTTCTATGAAAATTGAAGCTTTTGTTTTTTTTCGGCCCACATAAACTTAAACCTTGTTTATTTGGCCTGTGTTAGCCTTTGAGTTTGACATGCTTGCCTTACACCAAAAGGTGGTGGGTTCAATTCCTGGTCAGGTTTGATCCCAATTCAATGCCTGCTGGAGGCAGCAGATCAGTGTCTCTCTCTCACATTGATGTTTTTCTCTGTCTAAAATCAATTTTTAAAAAAATGTTTACAAGATCACTCTGGTAGTAAAGTGCAGAAAGACTTAAGAAAATGCCAGATTAGAAGCAAAGAAAACAAAATGCTACTGTAATAATCCACATGAGAAATGTTGAGAACATAAACTTAGAAAAGGGCAGAGGGAATGGGAAAGAAACAGATTAAAAATATATATAAAGAAAGAATCCACGAACTTAATGCCTAGAGATGCGATGAGGACAAATCAGTTTAAGTTAATTTCCAGGGTTTCTAGCTTGAAACACCACACATATGGTAATACCATTCACTGTAAGACAGGTTGCCACTACTCTTCATGTTGCTAACTCAAAGGTCAGCTCTGTCTTCTCTTTATATATATGACTATCATCATCAGCATTAGGCATGTTTGTTCACACACTCTTCCTTGAAACAGATTTCCTGGACATTACACTCTTTGCTTTTCCCCTACCTCCTTGGCTGCTGCTTTTCAGTTTCCTTTGCTAGTTCCTCCTTATCTCCCTAACCTCTTCAACAGAGGGACTCAGAGCTCTATTTGGATGTTCTCTTTTCTCTGACCTATAATCACTCTCTTGATCTCATTCCATCTTATGTCTTTATATATCTATGCTGATTTGCCCTCAAATGTGTAACCCCAGTCTCAACCTTCCCCCTAAACTCTAGACTCATGTATTCAATTGCCTACTCATTATTTCTAACCTGATTATCTAAAAGGCGTCTCATTGTAGCAAGTCAAAAATCAAACCAAAAAAACCCTCTTTATTCAGCTCCTCACTCCCTAGGCCCCTACTATCACACCAGAACTTTTTCTTACAGTTGATAAACTACAGCTCCATCTTTCCAATGTAGACCAAAATATCTTAGTTATCTTTATTCTACTTGAATTATTATTAATAGCCCCTTAAGTGGTTTCCCTGCTTCTACTTATTCCCCAGATAATAT
Source organism: Corynorhinus townsendii (assembly GCA_026230045.1). NCBI lineage: Eukaryota > Metazoa > Chordata > Mammalia > Chiroptera > Vespertilionidae > Corynorhinus > Corynorhinus townsendii. Next base: position 64,786,270 of record JAPDVU010000004.1, on the reverse strand, counting down.
TCTCTATATCATTAACAGGGTGACTCTTTTAATCTTAAGTAGTAAGATCATGTCACCTACCTGTGTGAAACTTCAGTTGTTTCGCATTACACTACCTGTAGAAGCCAAAATCCCTATAATGACCCATGTGATGTGCACCCCACTACTTTACCACTGTAGCCTCATCTTCTACTATCCTCCCCCTCTTCTCATTCTGCTCCAGGCACAATGACTTCGTTGTTGTTCCTCAAACATCCTACTAAGTACCTTTGTTCTTATTTCTTCTGTCTGAAACATTCTTCTCTCAGATATCAATATGGCTCATTCCCTCATCTCTTTTTAGACCTTTACACAAATACCACTTTACTGAGGCATTCCTTGACTACTAAAAATTGTCAACTACCCTTCAACCATTCGTATTCCCCTTCATTTTTCTTCATAGCACTTTTCATCATCTAACATATTTCAGATACAGTGGATTAAGACTGTAGTCAGCAAACTCATTAATCAACAGAGCGGCAAACCACGGCTCACGAACCACGGTTTGCTGACCACTGGATTAAGGAATGAGTTAATGGGAGATGGGAATGGACATCTATAATAATAAAAGCATAATATGCAAATCGACTGAACAACCGAACAGCAGTATGACCATCCGGACGACCACCTATGACATGCACTGGTGCCAGGCCAGCCAAGGAATGTTGGGGGGCCCCGCCATCACCCCACGATTGCCCCGCAGAGGAAGGCCCAGGCCACCCTCTACAGGGCGATAGATGGGGGTGGGGGGGCTCCACAATCGATTGTCCCAATGAGGGAGGCCCAGGCCACTGGCCAGTGGGGTGATCGATTGGGGGAAGGGGGAGCTCTGCAATCATCCCAAAGAAGGAGGCCCAGGTGTGCGGGACCGGCCAGCAATCGTCCCACTGAGGGAGGCCCAGGCCAGCCAAGGGATCGCACCCCACGCCTGTTGCCCGCAGAGGGAGGCGACCAGTGGTAGGGGAGGAGGGGGCAGTGCCACACAGATGGCAAGCAGTGGCAGCGGCAAGGCCAGCTGCCGGCAGCTGGGGAAAGGAAAGCCCCAATAGGCCCTGATCGAATTTCATGCACTGGACCTCTAGTTATAAGTAAGTGTGCACATCTTTTGTTTCAAGAGATTGTGTGAAAAAAGAGAATATAGACCAGCACCTAGAGGAAACAAAACAAGAGGTCAGAGTGCAAGGATGTGAATCACAGCTGTGTGACTAAGCAAATGACTTATTCTCAGATTCAACATCCAACCTCTAAAAATAAAATGCAAAGAATAGCAACATTACCCTTATAAGTGTCCCTGTATCAAATGACATGTAAAATTCTTAGCAGACCAAACACTCAAATAATATTGGTCATTATTAAACTTTTATTAAATTGAATCAAGATAGGATATTTTCTCCTTTTTTATTGATTTTTAGAGAGGTAGGAAAAGGGAAAAAGCCTTTCAGTGCATGACATGACACCTAACCAATTGAGCCACACTAGCCAGGGCCATTTTTTAAGAGAAGAAATTAGAATGCATTTATATGCTGAACAAAGAAGGAAAGACAGGCTGAAGAAAATAAGAGAGAATATTCCTTCTATAACTTTTTAAAAGTCTTAACATCAAAGTCCTGTACCTCATTTGCTTTTCATAAACCAAACAACACATATTAGCTTTTACCATGAAATCAAGTTCGACTCAATACTATAATCAATATAAAAATGTAACCATTATTCAGTGTCTAAACTACTAGACTCTGACATCTAGATGACTCGGCTCCCATCCAGCCAACATATTACCACCAGACAAATCTTCCCAAATATAGCCCTGTATTACTGACTGTTAACAACCCCTCACCCCAATTTGTGCCACCTTTCTTCCACAGCATAAAATTCTCAATTACTATCTAAAGACCCCTTTCCTCAGCCTCTCTTATAGCTAGTGTGGCTGGTGTTACTAACACCTTGCTGACCAGTCACAAGTATACTTGTGTTTCCACGTCTAAACGTTACTGACCGGTCACCAGTTAAATTTTGTTTTTTTCTCAACTCATCCGTCAGTATTTCCAGAGATGTGACAAGCAATACATCTAATTCTTTCCATCCATCTTTTATTCTGGCAAAAGATTTTTAAAAGACACACTGCAGCAGAGAAGAACATTTGAGCGAATTATGTGCAGACACTTTGACTGGCTGAGTGTCTTTGGTAATCAGTTGGAAGATAGTATTTTGTCAGAAGATAGTAATGAGTCTAGCATTAGACCATCGTGAAGGCAAAAGAGAAATGTGACAGTATCTGACAGTGAAAGTGATTCTAAAGAATGGGAAAAATGACATTTTACCAGTGTTAAAAAGTTATACAAATATTTCGGCGTAATTGTTCAATTTGAAGACCCACAAAGCTAAAATTCAAGGGTAGCCTAACCTAACCTAAAATCCAGGTTGTAATAAAATCTGTTGGGTATAAAAACAAAGTTTTCCCTCCCTTTGGATATATACATCTATATATATAAAAGCCTAAGTGACCATTATGATCGGCTGGCTGAACAACCGGTTGACGAGTCGCTATGACATGCACTGACCACCAGCGGGCAGACGCTCAATGCAGGAGCTGCCCCCTAGTGGTCAGTGTGCTCCCACAGCCAACCTCCCACAGCAAGCCAACCTCCCGAAGTCCCTCCCCCCGATGGCCAACCCCGATTGGCCCGGATCGCCAGGCAGGCCAAGGGACCCCACCCATGCACAAATTTGTGCACCAGGCCTCTAGTAGTATATAAAATCCAAAGGTTTCCTTTCCTTTGGATTTCTGGATCATATGGTAGTTTTAGTTTTTAATTTTTTTAGGAACTTCCATATTGTTTTCTGCAATGGCTGTACCAATTTACATTCTACAAGGATGCCCTTTTCTCCACACTCTCACCAACACTTATTATTTCTTGTCTTTATGACAAGAGGGTAGAACTTAAGTGTTTTCACCACACACACACACACACACACACACACACACAAACACACCAAAGGCAATTATGGAAGGTGATGGATATGTTCATTAGCTTGACTAAGGAGATTTTGATGTATTTATATCAAACCATCACAATAAACATATTAAATATATACAATTTGTCAATTATACCTCAATAAAGATAGGGAGAAAAAATAGTTTATACTAAAGATAATAGTTCATAACTTATCCGAGAAAGAAAGAGGCTACCAAGAGGGAGAGGAATTACAGTTCTCTTCTTTATTAGATGTCAAAAACATACATGGTACAGTGCAGATTACAATAAATTGGAAACCTGCCCATCAGCTTAAATACAAAACACAAAGAACCAGAGGCAAAACAGAACAACAGATGTAGATAAATAGATTAATTTAAGAGTTACCATATTTCTCTGATTTGTTTTGCTACCATTGTGATTGTTCCCCAAAATAAAACTGGCATCTCTTCTTGGTAACCCTAAAAATACATCCTACTCCTAACCTATTCCTAAGAACAGACCGAATTTAATGCAGTGGGAAAGGAGGAATTTGAAGGACATGCAATTTTCACACTGTCCAAGGACTGGAAAACTTCCAGTTTTGAATATCAATCTGTCTTAAAGAAAATCAATAAAAGACCTAAACAGATCACTCAACAAAATGCTGAGTAATAAGGTAAATCATTTTAAGTATTAACACGTTAAGCGCTCAGCCTGTTTTGTCTTCCGGACAGAAAGTATAGTGTCAGTCAATGGTGACTGACAGGGCAAGTAATGTATTAATTAGATTACGTTAAAAATAGCATTTTAAGTGACCCTTTGAACTGATCAGTAAACACTCAGGAATTTGTCCGGGGTCCTTTCTAGAGACTCTACTGAATACAAAAGGTAACCTAAGTAAAACTTAAAAAAGCAGTTTTCTCTAGTTGCTTAAACTTTATCTGACTAACAACGAAATGAAGAAGGATATTGCCTGAGCCAAGATTAATGGTAAATTTAGCTAAGGTATTTAAATTTTACAAAGAAGGAAGAACACAAGCAATTGTCAGGAATCATTATACCTAACTAAATTATTGAGCATTAGAAAGTATAATTAAATACTGATATTTTTGTAACAAAGGCTAAATTTGTCTGTATGTTTCTTTAAAACTTGAAGTTAAGGGCAGGAAAGTATTGTTTGTAAAGGGCCAGAAAGTATTTTAGGCTTTGCAAACCAAGAGGCAAGGCCAAAGATATTATATAGACTCTTCTATACCAAAAGAGAAAACAAATTTGTACTAATTTTTATTGATGACATTCAAAATATAATAACTATTGTGTATAATTTTCTGGTAACACAAGTCTATTATTAAGAATGGAATTATTTGGGGGTGGGAGGAAACATTTCACATAATTGGGTGTTCAAACTTAAAGTTCTCCATCATCAAATCAATGGTAAATGTTCCTCTAAAACCATTCTCAGTTCCTGGGTCTTATAAACCGGTCTGGCTGGCCATATTTACTTTGTCATGCCTTGATCTAAGTACTAAAGTTACTTGAGTAACAAATTAAAAAGACTAATCCCAAACCTCTTAATTTCCAAGAGTCGGCTTCTATGCAACTGCAAGTCATGTGAATATTAAAATCTTTAAACTTCTTATCATAAAGTGTTTATTTTTTAGCAAAGCAACTTATACTCAATGCAGAAAGGAAATTTAATCCTCTTAAAATCTTGGAATCTAAGAATCCAAGTTGCACAGGAGTAAAAACAATAAATAAAACTGTATTTTTATCAAAAACAAGGGAAATAAAATAAATAGGATTAAATATAAAGTGACAAAAACAAGATTTGGAGTTTTCTATCAACCATGGCGGGGGGCGGAGGGGGGGGTGCTAATATACTACAATTTAATGAAAATGTATTGTAAACACTTTTGGCAATACATGGTACATTAAAGTTAATGTTTAGTTTTTTAATTTACTCTGAATAATGTCCTCATCCAATTCTAACCATTCCGCCAAGGTCATTTATCCAGCCCACCGGGTGCCGCTGCCTGTCCTGCTTAGCAGCCGACTCGTCCAGGGCCCGCAGTACGCATAGGGATTTGTTCACAGTTTTTTTTTAAACTATGGTCCAGCCCTCCAACGGTCTGAGGGACAGTGAACTGGCCCCCTGTTTAAAAAGTTTGAGGACCCCCTGCATTAAATTATATACTTCACATTGACAAATGCATTTGTAAAAGTTCAAAATACCTCACTATTTTTTTAAAGTTAACTCTATTCAATTACTATCTCAGCCTCACCAACAAGAGCCTTACACTAGAAACACATTATCTTTGAGGTAGAAAAATGTGCCTGACTCCTACAATTGCCAAATTAAAGGAAATATTTATTCATTGCTGCTAATAACATATGAAGATAGTAAACCTTAGGCCCTAGCTGGTGTGCTCAGCGGTTAGAGTGTGGGCCCCGAGCAACAAAGGGTCTTGGGTTCAATCCCGGCCCCAGTTGGGATGCATGTGGGAGGCAATCAATAGATGTATATATATCACTCTTTTTAAAAATCAATGGAAAAATATCCTCAGGTGAGGATTAATAAAATATCCTGTCTAATAAAATGATAATATGCAAATTAACCATCACTCCCTCACAAAGATGGCAGCAGCCATAGTCACAAGATGGCGGCGCCCAGTCCTCTCAGCCCCGCTGGAGTCCCCCAGTCCTGGGGGGGCGGCCGCTGAGAGCGGGCAGTGTGAGCGGCCTGGTGGAATGCTTGCTTGATCACCGTGGCAACAAGGCAAGCCTTCCACACCCAGCAGCAGATGGGCCTCTGGGCCGTAGAGAGCCTCTGGGCAGCAGGTGCAGAGTGGCCAGGCCCCGCAGAGAGCTACTGGCGCACAAGTTTGTGTGCAGGGCTACTAGTATATATATATATACTCAAACCTCAGTGTTTAGTGAGATATTAAATATTTTCCTATGAATGATAAAATTAACAACCTTAGTTTTCATTTTATTAGATTATAGAAAATCTAAAAACCAACTAAACAAGATATATGAACCTAATAGGGATGGGAGGGAGATATACTGCCAAATATAAGCATTAACATTTAAAAACATCTTTTTTACATCTTTGTTAGGTGAGTACAACATGCTTTACAACAGTAGAAATTTTTTACTATAACATTTCTGGAATAATCATAAAGACCCACTGATTTTTGTACTTAAAAAGTTTGGATTTTTAATCTTAGCACTTTAAGCTATCTTACAAAAGAACTATTGGAAAGGCTCCTTTGGCCTAGTAATTTGACTAACACAACAAATGTTCTTAAAATTTTTTTTAAATGAGGAATAAGCTAAGAGGTGTGAGCAACTTACAGTATGAAAGTAAATGTTGGCAAAACTTTTCGTTGCTCCTTTACTTTAAATAACCCTCAGCATATTGTAAACTAAACTAGTATCTAGTAAAGGGTGGAGAGTAGGCTGAAGCAAGCATGTGTGTTTTGGGAAAGCTCCCTAGGTTTTTCTCATAATAAACTCCAGGCTTAATTGAGAACCAATTTTCTACATATTTAACAGCCAAATTAAAAAAAAGAAAATTGATTCTATTCCCACAGTTTATGTCAGTGTTGGTTACAAAATTGCTAATCAGTTCTACTTTCCATTTCCTCTAGTTCCAAAGGTGATGCAATTTGGACATGCAGCATTTCTAAAAAGTCACATTAAAGTTGGAAGTCATACAATTTTAGAACTAAACATCACCTTAGAAATCATCTAGTCTGAATCTTTTGGTTCTTCAAGTAAAAAATCTGAGACTGAAAAATATGCTTAGGGTCACTAACAGAGGTGGAACTTCAACTCTAATGCCTTGACTTTTAACTTCAGTGTCCTTCTAGACCAAGCTACAGGAGACTCTTCAAACCACTTGAAGTCAGAAGTATATACATAAGAATTATTTAAGAAATTTCCATGTCACCAACTACTTAGTGTAAAGGTGAAGAGCCTTATTTCATTTCAAAACCCAAAAGTTTTAAATAAATATTTATTTTCATAGTATAATAAATATTAACAAAAGGTGAGTTTGATAATACCGATCACATAAAATTGCAAATTATTGCTACTTTCATTATTATTATCTTAAGAAGTTTAAATAAGATGATAAAATATCTAACGTTAAATTATTTTCTTTTTACCTCCTAACACTGCAGTAAGAATCCTAATGTAGTGCAGAAGCTTAAGGTTGGAAATAAAAGACATCTGGGTTTGGGTTTCTGCCTCAATTTTACAATATTCTTCTAGCTTACCACCAAATGTCAACCTCTCTGGCTCCATTTCTCGTCTCCTGATTAAGAATCATAGTAATAGTAGTTATTTATTATACAAACTTAATGCCAAGAGTCTTATCTACACTGACTCTAATTCTCATATTTTTAAAAGATAGGCATTATTTATGTATTTTACAAATATGGAAACTTGAAGCTCAGAGAGATTAAGTTTTCCAAGAAACTGAGCTGGTTAGTGACTAAGATGGAATTTAAACCCAGCTCTGCCTGACCCCAGCCCAGACAGAGCCCATGATCCTTGCAATACATCACTTTACTCATATGTCTGATCCTAGTGTAGCTGGGAGAACAAGAAGTACTACATTTGAAGGACTATTAGGGAGATAGAAATGATAAAACAAATAAAAATGCATACTGAAAAAACAGACTGTGATACTTTCTCTAGTTACTAAAATGAAATTTTAGTAAAATATTTAAAAACTATGCTATAGATATCATTCTTATTACTGTTATTAATCTAGAAGTGTACAATTAAACACTGTACAATTAAAAATATATATTGATTTTGCTTTCAGAGGTAAGGTAAATTAAATTGGAAAACAGGTATTTTTATGCTTATTCCTGTCATTGAAATAAAATGACTCTGAAAGCCCCATTAAATCATACGCATAAAATAGAAGGGGGGGGAGATGATATAATCTGATAGAACAAAGAAATCAAGAGAAGTTGGTGCCAGGCAGTGCCCCTTCAAATGGATAAAAATACCCTCAGATATTCCAGGAAAAAGATTAGCAGATGTTTAATACCGGACACCTATACAAAGTATTACATTCTACTACCAACCTATCTTCGCCACTGCAGATGGATGCATATCCTATGATTGCTGCTTTGACAATTCAAGATGCTTCCAAGTTTCTCTATCATATCTTATAGCAGTAAAGTACTCACTAGTCAGTGTACGACTTATTCTGTGATCATTCACTCTTTTTTTAAAAAAGTTTAAAATCTAGAAAGAACAAAAACTAGGGCGAATGTAGAGCATGATTATTAATAAACACAGCCTAAAAGCATAACCGGAATTGAAGTTTCAGGTTACCTTTTACCTCTATCATGCCCTACAACTAAAAGCATCAATTTGCTCAAAATAAAAGGCCCTGTGCACACTTCGGTCATTTGTCCTAATTGTGACCTGGTAACATACGACAACTTTAGATAAGAAAACCACCAATACCTCATGACTGACTCTGGTCCTTTGCCCAACAATGGCCAAGGTGTTCATCTCTGATAATTCCCACACAGGTAATGCCATTCTGACTATGTCAATTCTCCCGGAGTAATCTCTAGATATAACTCGCCCCCCCCCCCTTTCTTTGGAGGTAAAAAATAAAAATAAAATTCCTCACGGAGCCACATTAACCGCGCATTTAAAGGGGTGTTCTTCATCTTGACCCACCCTCTGCATTAAACGTTCATTCCGTCTCTAACCGTGTGAATCGCAAGAGGAAGCGCGGACAAAACTGCGAATTCGGAAAGCCCGCAGAGAGAAACAAGAAACTGAGGAAGAGGGAAGGTGTGGGGAGGTGAGGACCTGGGTCCGCCTCCAGAGGGCTGAGGACGGAGGCGGGCAGGCCGGGAGGGTCCCGCTCCTGGCAGCGCCCATTCCCACGACACTCGCTCCCTCACCTCGATCTCGCGGATGTTGTTGGAGGTGACGAAGATGCCGATGCCAATGGGGATGAAGATGAGGCCGATGACGAAGAAGGTAGGGAGCACCGTGCCAGCCGTAAGTATGGGCTGCCAAGCCGGCAGGCGCTGCTGTTTGAAGGCCGTGTTATCCGGCCTCCGGTTCTTCGCGGTGCCCCCAGGAGCGCACGGGGGCCCACCGTCCACTTCATCCTTCGAGCTATAGCTCATCGCCATTGACCCCCCGGGCGTGGCTCCGCTAGGCGCTGGTGTTCCGCCCAGGGGATCGGCCTGCTGACCCTGGCAGTAGACGCGCAGGCGCCGCTGCGACCTCCTATGTAAAAGCGGAAGAGGCGGGACACCCTTTCGCAGACGGCCATTGGCCGGAAGCTGGAGTTCGCTGGGGACTCCAGACGGCGGGGGAGAGGGGAAGGAGGGAGAGGACTGAGGGACTAGGGGAGGGGGAAGGGGAGGAGGATAGGAAGGTGAGGGGTAGGGCGGAGGCACCGTGCTCATCTGCCCTGTGACGGCAAAGTGAGGATTCTAAAGCCCACCCCACCCCCCAGCGGGAAGCTACGACAGCGCATGCGCGGCCCTGGTGGGGCGCAGGGGCGCCAAGGCCGGGGCGCGCGGCCATTGACGCGTCTTCCCTCGCTCGCTGAAAGTTCTGTTCGCAACTACCTACCTGCGGCTCTGGTTGTCTTGGCGACGGCCTTGGAGGTCGCAGATTGGATCCGCTCGGCGCGGACCACCCCAGGCAGTCCCGGAGCTGCTGACAAATGCTTTCGGTACTGGACACGTTTTATTTTATCTCCAAGCCCTCTCTGAAGGCAGTCGGAGCATTTAAAAGGAGACCACACCATTGGCGTTTTTGCTTGTGTTTATATATAAAACCTCGAGTTTCTCTAATGAAAATAAATCTCCATTCAAAATGCAAATAAAAACTTCAAGTGAGATGCTTGCTGGGTGACCTTTTTGTCCTAAAGTGACTTGATTAATCCTATTATTTTGCCTCTACTTGAGCTATTATCACATATTTTTTTCTATTAATGGTCATGTTATTTTTCACTATCTTCTCTGTGTCCGCGTTTCTCTTTTGCTCAGATTTAAGAAATCTTTTATAATAAGGTGTAGCTCTTTTATTTTACACGTGATGCCAACAAATTAGAACATTACTACAAAATGAGATGTTATGTAGACAGTTTAAAACTGCCAAGTATTTATTTACGGGCAGAAATATTCATGGAGTATAACGTGACTAAATCTTGACACCAAGGTAATATAGTATAAAACCTAATTGAAAAGTAAATAATGGTAACCTCCGTTGACTGGATGGATGATTTTTTTCTCTACTTCTTTGTACTTTTTCTGTATTTTCCAAATGTCCGCAATAACCATAAATTTGTAAAATTCTTTTAAAAATTATATACAGTCCACATTATATTGGCATCTTTGAAATGCAGACCAGAGAGTAAGCTACATCATCTGAAACACAAATACCCAGAGTTTATTTTCTTTAAGGCTTTGTCTACAGTCATATTTTTGGAAGATAATTCAAGAAAAGGGAAATGAAAAGAGTACTTGGACTCATAATTTACAATTAAATGTATTTTCAAAATGACAGGTCTCAGGATGTGAGCCAATTGAATATTTATATGGAAGATAACTAATTTGCCTGGTTTTGCTCTTATATAATATCTATTATTTCTCAAATTCTTCAGTAGGACTATATATTTTGTTTTGATCTATGTAAATTTACTTTCAACCTCAGGCTCAAATGGAAAATATTCATTCATTTATCACAATGGAGAAGCCACAGGCTCCTTATATTTTGCTAAATTCTATTGGTTAGTAAATATTGGTCATAATACATAAGGGTAAAGCATAAGGCAATTTTTTTCTTCCCCATTTCTGCCTATATCATCACACCCACTAAATGTGATAGCTCCTTATGTGATTTGCAATTCTAGCATTTTGTATAAGTACAGTCAATATTTTGCCCTCAGTTTTTGTTTGTTTTAATGATCTGAGTGATCATGGTGTATATATCTGCTTCCTTGTTCTTTAGTTTGTCCATAGAAAAGATTATTTAACTCCTTGTCTCTTTTTTATTAGAAATTCCATTTTGACTTTTTGAGCTGAAAGCTTTCTTAGATTTTATCTAAAACTTATATTTCAAATGAGAGCCAAATGGACAAAATAAATGACTTTTCAAGATCTCTTATCCTTCCATTCCTTTCCCTCTACTGTACTCTACCTGCCATGACACCATGCTGCTCTGCCCAGGCGGCTTTACTTCCACATTAGCTCAAGAGACTCATAATTTCATCAGTTATACATTGTTTTATGATAGTCCTTATCAGGTAGTTTTTTAATTAATCGAAGTAATAATTTTAAAAAGAAACTTTAGTTCAACATTTCTGGGGCAACAAAAGAGAGTGGTTGTTCTCACATAACAGTATATACATTTTCAAACTGGTTGCTAGGAGTGGTGTGTGTGTGTGTGTGTGTGTGTGTGTGTGTGTGTGTGTTGATGATATTAGATAACATTTATGTTGTTTAAATGATTATTCATTTGTTGATTCCTGGTTTAAAAAATGTATGTGGCTCAATGATATTGATTAATGCTGACTACCAGGTCAACATAGTAAGTATGCAATGAATGCCTAAACCCAAATATGTAAGTAAAATCCGAAATAATAGAGCAGATACAAGCCCATGATCTGAAGAGGTGTATGTAAATAGCTTTTGGTTTGTTTTTGTGTGTTTTTTTATACAATTGAATTTTTTTATTAACTTCTTTATTGATTAAGGTATCACATATTTGTCCTCATCCCCCCATTCCCATCCCAAACCCCTCCCCACATGTACCCCACCCCCCTGTTGTCTGTGACCACTGGTTAAGCTTATATTCATGCATACAAGTCCTTTGGTTGATCTCTCCCCCTTACTCCCATCCTCCCCTACCTTCCCTGAAGTTTGACAGTCTGATCAATGCTTCCCTGTCTCCAACTCTGTTTTTGTTCATCAGTTTATGTTGTTCATTATTTCCCCTAGATGAGTGAGATCATGTGATACTAGAAATACACTTATAAGAACTGAAAATGAGACAAGCAATAATGGTTATGCTGCGAGGCAAATGAATCAGTCTGTAGTGAGTTTCTTTCTGGGCCAACAGTTCTTTTGAGTCCCAATTTCAATGTCAAACAGTTCCTTATGTGTACATGTCAGCAATGGTATTTCAGTTCTGGATGGTGGACAAATGGTGGTAATGCAGGTCCGACCCTCTCTGGTTTGGTCCTGGGCAACCTGCAGTGACACACAGCTGCTGACTGCTAGTATGGCAAGGCGTTGTCAGCGTCTTCCATCTCTGGACTGTTTTTCTTCTGTCTTCACGGCTGGAGCAGTCCTGACAATTCCTCTCTGTTGCAGGAATCCACATGGTCTTGGAGGTGTTTTCTGAACATATACAAACATATTCTCGACCAAAAGTTAATAAAGGAATCTTTTCTATAAATTTGACTTGGGATCCTTTTTCATTTTTGCCCAAACGATTTTCCTTTGGCTTGTTTTGACACCATGTGTGTTTTTCATGGGTGTCTTGCTGTTAGCATTACAAATGAAAGTTAATTTTCTAAAGTAAAAATTTTCTAGATGTAATTTACTTACAGGATATTTTTCCTTACATGATATTCTTCTACTATCCCCCCTTTTTTGATTTAAATATTAGGAGGCTTTTGGAAATTTTATAATGTAGTCTTGATAGCTTTTAAATTTTAATTTTTTGCACTAAAATATGACTGCTTTAGGTTCCTTACATGTTACACAATTTTACCATGAGATGAACTACCAATAAAAATTTTAGTTACTACTTTAGGAACAGCTTTATGTCCCGTACCATTGATTTTTCTAGAATATTCGCTTATTTCACTTAGCCAATTTAAATTAGTCTGAGAACTTGACTACTATTTTACTGTCAAATTTAATACTCTAACAACAATCTTATTTTACCCTATAAATATTAGTGGAAAGGATTATTTGCCTTCTTGAGTAGGCCCTGAGCATTCCTGGTGCTAGGTTGGATTTAGATATCAAAAACCCACTTCCCCATACCATGGGTACAAGACAACTCAAACAAGTCTTGTTGCAGTGAGAACTAAAATCGGGACCCAGGTAACAGACAGAGACTTGGCCGGCAGCAGCTGCCCTCTCACTGCAATAAATAGCTTTTGGAGGGGAAGTTTTATAATACATTTTATTTTTTAATAAAATTGCTGTGTTCCAGACACTGAACTAGGTAACCAGAAACACTGAAGAAAAAAATAATAATAACTTGAATTACTTAAGAAATTAAGTAGAGAAAACTGAAACTAGTCTTTTTACTATTTAGCCACACAGATTTGCTTATTAGATTCCTTTGAGTATCTGGTGCTGCTTTAGTTCTTAACTTCTCACCATATTTAAACCATTTTATTTACATGTTTAGCTTAAAAAATGTTTAAGAAAGTTAGAGCTGAGAAATGTACCATAGTTTTTACCAGCATGAATTTCAGAGAAAATTCTTGGGGACTAGGAATAGTTTGAATTGGTTTTTGTTTGTTTTTTCTATTTACTTGTTCATGGCAGCTTATTTTAGAGAACATCGAGAGAACTATAATTTATTTTCAATTGAGAGGATTTTTAGGAAAAGATTGATGTAGAATTTATATAATAAATTTAATTTACTGTATTTATTGCATCAGCAATTGATTCAAACTGATTTTGAAAAATTACTTCTTTCAAAGTTGACCTTTTCCTGATTTTTATGTGATATATTTATTAAACTTTTCAGTTAAGCATTTAAGAAAATCCCTTTGTTCTGGCTCTGAGAGATTGATTAGACTCTTATTGGTATTGTGATGAAAGATTTTGCAAGTTTATAAATGTTCACAAAACAAAAAAAAGAAGAAGAAGAAAAAGAAGAGGAAGACAAAGAATGAACTGGGGAGATAGCTTTGTACACCAAGGCCAGTCAATATAAGGCAGAATGGGATAAATGGACTCCCAAAGAGAAACAGAAAAAGATTTTCTTGTTAGAGGTGCTTAGCTCTGACGAAAATGCTGGAAATAATGCCTGGAGAAACTAAAGGAGGACTTATCATCCTTTCAAAAATTCATCTGTGAACTCCAGGGAACTGGGTTCCAACCATTCATCATCTGTGGAACCATGCAGTCACTGAGGGTGGCCCTGTTGAAGAGAGGCCTTAGTGTTTGAAATCCTTCATAGGTTCCATGGGATGCATTAAATACAAATTTCAAAAGATTTTAAGGACAGTCCAAAAAAAAAAGTATGGTGCAGTGTTGCCTATTGCCAAACAAGAATGGGGCTCAGGGAAGCAACTGCAGTCTCTACCCTAAGGAAAAACCTGTTGCTCGTTAAAGGTGACTCTAGCCCAAGGCTCAAAGGGGACAAATCCATTTGAACAAATCTGGTGGAAAGCTTGAGACTCCATGCTCCTAGGAAGTCATGAAATAAACAATGACTTTTGGCCAGTGCTTTTATTCATTTTTATTTTTGGCCAGTGTTTTTAAACCATGCACACAGAAGGGCTCCACTCCTCCAAGAACAGAAGCCACAGAGCTGTTCTGTGGGCAAGATCTCTAACATCTGCACTTTTCTTTGGAAAGCATCACTTTGACATCTTCCGTGCCTGCTTTTTTGATATGTGTATATTTAAATAATAAACAGGAGAAACCTATTCCTTTGTCCCAAATAAGGCAAAAATAAGTTAGGTTGGCTATGGCTATGGCCCACCATCTCTAGGCTAATAAAAGAGGTTAGAGCACAACCCCACTATCACCCTCATCCCACTTTGCTAAAACCCTTACCCAACTGCTCCTGTAGAAGCTGGGCTGTGGACTGCTGACAAAACCTCAGGAGTGTTTGCTCTACTAAGTAATCTACCTTTAGAAAGTGGTAAAATCTTATTTGAATGTTTATTGACAACTAGAGGCCTGGTACACGAAATTCATGCACTCGGAGGGGGTTGTTCCTCAGCCCAGCCTGCACCCTCTCGCAGTCTGGGAGCCCTCGGGGGATGTCCAACTGGTGGCTTAGGTCAGCAGTCGGACATCCTTAGCGCTGCCACAGAGGCAAGAGAGGGTCCCACCACCACCGCTGCACTCACCAGCCTGTGGGAGTGCACTAACCACCAGGGGCAGCTCCTACATTGAGCGTCTTCCCCCTGGTGGTCAGTGCACATCATAGCAACCAGTCGTTCCGCCGTTCGGTCAATTTGCATATTAGCCTTTTATTATATAGGATGCCTTTGGTGAGGATAAAAGGGTGAAGGGAACCCATAGCCAGTTTCCATCTCTTGGTGTCTTGCAGTTTTTATCTTGTTAAAGAATCAAACTATAATGTAACTCAGAGGAAAAGCATCTCTGATTTTAGCTGGTCTGCTATACTGCTTCTGCTTATTCACAGTGAAAATACCAAATTTTTAACAAAAATGAAATGCAGAAGTGAAAACTATTTTAAAGCAAATAATTTAAAATAAGATGGAATACTCA
The DNA here is from genome assembly GCA_026230045.1 of Corynorhinus townsendii. Taxonomy (NCBI): domain Eukaryota; kingdom Metazoa; phylum Chordata; class Mammalia; order Chiroptera; family Vespertilionidae; genus Corynorhinus; species Corynorhinus townsendii. The sequence goes on along the minus strand of JAPDVU010000004.1, from coordinate 64,770,804 downwards.
TTTTAAATGATTTTAATTGTATAATATTATGTTCCAACTCAAAGAATAATATTGCACAATACTTTTATATCACAATTATTATTTTTCTCACTCTCTGGTGAGATTTTGATAAACAAAGTTGGCTTTGGAAATAACACAGAGAATGTCTTAATTGGTTAAATTTCAGTAACCTGTGATGAAATGAAAGCAGGATATCACAATCATACAAAAGACAAGTACATATTCATAAATTCACTTGGCTGTAGTGAAAAATAAACTTCTCATGTACTTAATAAAACTTTAAGAAAAAAATTGAGAATGCTGTGAAAATAGACTGTAACTCCAAAATTTTTTAATGTACTCTTTTGCTATTGAAAATCCATTACACCTGTAAGACTTCTAAGAATAGCTGATCACATATGAAGAAGCTAACAACTGACACTTTTAAAACAAAATCTAGATTAAATAAATATAAGTTTGCACTGTTAACAAAATCTGTGAATGGTAAGGTAAAATTAACCAAATAACATAAACACACAAAAATAACCCACCAGAAAAAAATGTATCATGTCATGGCACCTAGAAATATTTCTGTTCAAATATATGAATCTACAGCATTTTCCCTATGTAACAAACATAGTGTCATCATATAGTAAGAAGAAAATGCTGAAAGTTTAAGAAAATAAAATATTGTCTGGGACAGGTGAATCTGTTGGTTGGAGCATCGTCCTGGCACCAAAAAGGTTGCATGTTCTATTCCATCAGAGCAGATACCTAGGTTGTGGGTTCAATCCCAGTCTGGACACATATGACTGACAGGCAACCAATCAGTGTTTCTTTCCCACATAAATGCTTCTCTCTCTCTCTCTCTCTCCCTCTTTTTCTAAAATCAATAAACATATCCTCAGGTGAGTATTAAAAACATAACAGTAAGATAAAAGAAAACATTAGTGATCACTAAGCAACATTAATTCCATGGAACTCCCAATTTTATGAAATTATTACAACAATTTTTATTGTTTTTCCTCTTTGCCTTCTAATTAGTATTTTTAGCAGAGGCATAGCACTGGAGATCCAGAGGGGGATATATGCTTCAGGTGCCTGTTGTGTTTTTAAAACTTCCATTATGTGTCTTTTTTAATTTTAGAATTGTTGCTTATCAAATTTATGAACACACCCTACCTTTGCTCTATTTTTTTTTATTTATTTCCAGGAAAATTCAACCACAGCATAAAGAGAAAAGATACAAACATATTACAATGTCTGACACAGCATTCACTCTTGTTCTACCATGGATTTTTAGAAGCTGGGAATTATTTCAGAATTGTTGGTATCTCTATTAATGCTTAAGTTAGATATTCCACACCACGAATTGTTTTATGGTTGTCCTTAAGATACAATTAATTGTTCATATTTGTGAGCATTACAGGTATCTAATATCTGGAATATTTACTCTATCCATATTTTCATTAAACCCTAATATTTTATTAAATACTTGAAAAATCTTTGTAGAAGATACCCTCAGAAGACACTCCTCTCAAAAAAAAGAGGGTAAAATAATGGATTAGTTTATTGTATCTTAAACTGAAAACACTGATTACAATCATACATCAGAAAACAGAATTATTCCATTTAAAACTGATTTTCATTCATATTGATGATTGGAGATTCACTTACAATAAAAGATAGAGAAATTATGTAGCCTACAATGCTGCCAGACTTGCATGAGGGACAATTTTTTCAATTGAATGTGGATATTGGGCTATGACTATTTATGATCTTGTTGTTTATTCATGAGCTAAGGATATGACTATTTGTTGTTTTCTGTTTGCTGTTAATTTTTAATACTGTGTTCTATTTCAAAACAAGTTTTAAAATTTTTAAATTAATTTTAACCATCTGTCACTTTAACTCCACTTGGGTTTCAACAGAGGACGTTTTCATAGCATGGGCAGAGAAAAGCTCAGCATCCATCCAAATGACCAATTACACCGTCATCATCACTCAGCAATGCAAGTACCAAACTTCATTATAAACTCGGGAAAAATAAAACTTCAGATCCAAATATACATAAATTACTTGTAGCATTTTAAATTAAAGTCAGGAAATATTTAAAGTCTTATCTTCTAGGGTTTTCACAATTAATGTAATAACATTCCCACAAGTTGAGAAAAAGTTATTTGCTTCAAATGTAATCTGTGATACATCTGAATATTTTTGCCATCAGAAATATTGGCAAAAGGTAAATAAAACCCTTCCCTAATTGAAAATGTCATTCAGAAACATTTGCAGAAAACACAACCCAAAACAATTTCTTAAATCTTCACACAAATACATCTAGTTATCTTAATCAGTAATCAAAAACCTGCAGGTTATGTGACACATACACAATCACTCAAGCTAGGGCAAGCCTACTATAGCATTCCTTTTACTTACAAAGGTCAAAACTAATTTTACATAAAATATAGTAATTTCATATATAATACCCATTGACTATAATTTGCTAATTCCACAAGGTATACCTTAATACCTTACAAAGTTACATAGGGGAGGAAATCCAATATCAATTTTCTATTCCAGAGACTCAGTATGGACTCCTCTCTATAGGCATATAAACCTGGGTACAGCCTGTGGTCTAGAGAAATGGGCCAACAGTATTATTTGTGTAGTTTTTAGCTATCCTTGTGACACCCAGAGCATAGTTTCTTTAATCTAAGTAAAGTTAGATGATAGATGATTCCTGCCTTCAGAAACTGATGTGTCAAATATTCATTTATCTTAGTTACCTTTCAAAGACCTTATTGACAACTTGTCCACATTGACAAAGTCTTTAAGAATAAAAACCCTATATTAAGGCTTTCAAGTAGACTTTAGATGCACATTTTCACATAAATTTAAGTTCAACAGCAGCTCTGACATTGAGATTTAAGTAATTCATGTGCTTTTTATCTTTAAAGAATATATTCTTGCCCTAGCCGATTTGGCTCAGTGGATAGAGCATCAGCCTGTGGACTGAAGGGTCCCAGATTCAATTCCGGCCAAGGGCACATGCCTGGGTTGCGGGCTCGATCCCCAATAGGGGGCGTGCAGGAGGCAGCCGATCAATGATTCTCTCTCATCACTGATGTTTCTCTCTCCCCCTCTCCCTTCCTCCCTAAAATCAATAAAAATATATTTTTAAAAAGAATATAATCTCTAACCTATATGTGACTTCTGAAAATCTGTCCAACTTCTATCTACAAGAAAAAACTTACCTAGGCATTTCTATTACCATTTTTTTAAAAAGATGCTGATACTCTCTAGGTCAGTTTTTATTTTCAGGCTTTCATTTAGGTAGATTGTGAGAACTATCTTGATATCCTTATTCTAAGTCCTGTACATATATGTAAATAATGCAAACAGAAATATAATTGAACTACTGGTTGAAGCTGTTTCTATAATCCTTACATGTTAAACTCATACATCTCCTTTCATTCATTTATTCCATATTAAAATCAATTCAAGGGTTTTGGCACAGAACACTGGAAAGAGCAACTTTAAAAACTGTCTTTAAGTGTTTAAAATTAAACTGTAAACCAGACCGTTATCTGTTAGTGTTGAACCGTGATCAGAACCACAGCATTGTACAAGCAATGATTAAAACTCTTCTAGAAGCTCCTGCTTCTGTTTTACCTCTTGAATTTCCCTTAGGAAATATATAGTGTGGTACTTTCTTTTCTTCAGAAATAACACATTGATCAAATAAAATGATTATAGGTTACTGTTGTAAATGTGCCAATACCCATGCTTTGAAGAACTGACAGTGTATTCTACGGATATACTATATGTGCCATAGACTATGAAAAAGGAAACACTTTAGGGGGAAAATCACATCACAAAGTGTATTATAAAAATAAATTACATAGCATGTGCCCATGGACCTGAAAGCTTTGCAAAAGGAGGAGAAATTGCTTTTGACACAAAGATTGAATTGCTCTTGCAACCTATTTTTATATTATCAGCAATGCCATTTTCAGCTTTTACATTATATCCTCAAAAAAGTTCACTGGAAGTAGAAAATTATTTTCAGTAGTGATCAGTAGCCTGGAGGACCTTAGTGATGATGGAGAGCTGTAGTAATACTATCCATTCAACAGGGATTCAGAGGCAGTACACACACCCAGTATGTGCTTGATTTACCGTTTCATCGGGAGTTCATGCGTAACTGGTGAATGATGATGCTTTCTATAAAGAGAACAAAAACACAGCATTTTCAATTACACTGAAACTCAAATCAATAGTTAGTGTGAGGATCAATACCACATCATTGCATTAAAAGACCATAGATGTTAAACAACACAACAAACAAAAACAGGTGCATGAGCCCAATAGCTTTTCCTGCAGTATTTTACTACTCTTGGGTAACATCTTTGTATTGGCATAGGTGCTTTACCTCCAAAATTCTTAAAGCTTTTCAGAAACCAAGTCTAATATTCTAACAATATTAGATCAATTGTACTCAAGCAAAGAACTAAACACAAAGCCCCATAGTGGGAAACCAGACTATTTCCTAGAAATAACTTACACAGAAGTAACACTCTGTTCTGAACAATATTCATATACTCTTAATTTCTTTTTTAATGTGTCTGAATTTGAGTTTTAATAAAATATTATCTATTCTTAAGAAGTTAATAAACACAAATAACTTACTTTTGTCTCTGACTGCTTCTTTTTGCATGATTCCATATATGCTTTTAAATCTAAATTCATTTGTATAAAAGTAAATAAAAAATAGATTGAGATAGCAATTAGAACAATATGAGCCACATTGTGGGTGTGTGATATTTATATTTATTGATTGATTTTATTTTATCTTAATCTATATGCCTTAATGAACAAGTATCTCTTTTCTTTTCATTTTATCATTCAAGGATTGTTTATTGAAGCCCAATTACGTGCACATCACTGTGCTAGGCATGGAACTACATTGATGAGAAAAATGACAGAGTCTTGTCATTGCTGAGATTTTAAAGAACATAGGAAAGAAATAATAGCTTCAAATGGTTCCTCTGTCTGAAAAAAAACTATTACCTCTCCGTCACATATGACAATGTTGTAAGTGTAGAGAATAACATCACGGTTTATCAAGAGGGTGAGAAAATTTCCACCTATTATTTTCATTTTAATTTTACATACTAGTTTAATTTTATTTTTACTTGGGTAATTTATATTTAAGCATTAAATAAAGTGCATTATGTCATATACCTATTGGTTTGCGCTAATTATGTTTAGTGGGCCAAAAACAAAATGTTTCTTTTTTCTTTTTTAGAGAAGGAATTCTTTTACTGAATTTCAAATCACACAAAATAGGTGAGAAATTCTTTTATCATATTTAGAATCAAAATATCCCTTAAAATATTTACATTTTACAGTAAAAAGGATAGCAAAACACAAAATCGTGTACAAGCTTAAGTATTCAAGTTCCTGAAGAGGCAAAAGGGAAAGGAAACTAATGGTACCACAAAACTGTCATATACATGGTAACAAATGTCTTCAGGAAGTGCAGATTAAAGCAGTAACTGTTCTTTTGGGCTTCTGATTCTTAGTCAGAAACCACTCAATAAACTTATTAATATAATCTGAGTATGAAGTTGCTTGTCTTTGTGTTGCTTTTCTAGTTTCTTTAAAAACAGTTCAATTTAAAACAAACTTACAGAGTACACATTACTCTCAAATTAGTCATAAAGAACATTCCCTAGAGGCAGTAAATATCGCTTTCATTAACTGACCACGAGGGGGAGATATTTCTATTCCTTTCTTCTACCTATCAATTAAATTTGGGATAAAGCAGGTAAGAAAGCAAAATAAAATAAAATGTATAAATGTTTTATGTACTTAATAATATGTAAATATAAAGTTTTTGTAAAGCTTTTAAGACATACATACAATTTTTTCACTATACCAGAAACCTTTAAAAATCATCCTCATGTTTTTCATTGGAACACTGTTCTAGCTTTATAATTTTTTTAGTGCCTAAAAATGTATCAAAATCTTAAGGCAAAAACTAAAAACACTAATTCAAATATTATGTAGTTAAAAATCACTAAGATTAAAATGCTATTTCCCACTCAACACTTATTTTATTTTAATTTCTGTAGCCCTAACTGGTTTGGCTCAGTGGATAGAGTATAGATCCGCTGACTGAAAGGGTCCCGGGTTTGATTCTAATCAAAGGCATGTACCTCGGTTGCGGGCACCATCCCTGGCCCTGGTTGGGCGTGCAGAAGGCAACCAATCTATGTGTCTCTCTCACATAGATGTTTCTCCCTTCCACTCTCTAAAAATCAATGGAAAAATATCCTTGGGTGAGGATTAACAACAACAAAATTTTTGTAGTAATTTTGCTAAGAGTGAAAACACATAGTTCTCAAATCTCCGTAATAGAATTAAAGCATCTTTCCCATTTTCCTCTTTAAAAAAAAAAATAGAAAACATACATTTTAAAAAATGAAATCCATAGTACCTTTGTTTCCTCACTAGAGAACCGAGGGTATTGGAGATCATCTCTAAAATCCCTTGTGGAGTTACTATTTTGTGTTATTATTATACCATCTTCCCTTACCTTGAGTGTGCAGATTTCTAAATTCCTAGAGTTGCCTTCTCTTAATCCTAGCATTTTGTAATCTCCATAATAATAATAGCTCTTCATAATTATCACTTGGTAAAAATACATATGGCAAAAGGCTTCATCCATACAAAGAAGAATGTCTCTGTTGGACCATTCCATTTTATTATTGTATTTAAGTTAGCAAACTGGTCATCTATGCATGGCATATATGCTAATGCTATTAATCAGATTGTGTTATTAAAAAGACTGTCTCAGAAATACTTGACAATGCTAAATAGAGTTTTTTAAATTCTACTTTAATAATAAGATATGGTGTTTAACACATTTATAAACTTTAAAAGAATACAGTTAAGCTCAAGTTATTTTGTTTTGTATAAATGGAGACATATTTTATCTTGTTTCTAGAGATAGTGAGATAATACCTATATGACAGTGGCTCTATTAATTGATACTGACTATTTATTAAATCTATCTTTGCTTATCATCTATGTTTTCCCCAAACCTATAAACTAAAATAAGAATTGCCCGGCCACTACACAAAATTGTGAGAAATTTTTTTTAAATGTTGTTTTAAACCACTAAATTTTGAGATGACTTATTACACAGCAAAACTCTCTGATGGAGCCTGACTGGTGTGGCTCAGTTAGTTCAGTTGGTTGTACATCATCCTGTGCACCAAAAGGTTGCTGGTTTGATTCCTGGTTAGGGCACATGCACAGGTTTCGTGCTCAATCCCTGGTAGGAAGCAGCCGATGTCTTGCTCTCACATCGGAGGTTCTCTTTCTCTCTCCCTCTCTCTTCCTCTCTTGCTAAATATCAATAAAAATGTTTTGTTTTGTTTTTAAATATATTTTATTGATTTTTTACAGAGAGGAAGGAAGAGGGATAGAGAGTTAGAAACATCGATGAGAGAGAAACATCGATCAACAGCCTCCTGCACACCCCACACTGGGGATGTACCCGCAACCAAGGTACATGCCCTTGACCAGAATCAAACCTGGGACCCTTGAGTCCGCAGGCCGATGCTCTATTCACTGAGCCAAACTGGTTAGGGCCAATAAAAATGTTTTTTAAAAAATAACTATCTGAGACATATGGTGACCAGCAAAAAAAAGAAAGAAAGAAAAAAGAAATGCTTTGGGGATTAATACCATTATTTGTCTTAAAAAAAAAACACACAGAATTCCCAAGTCTCTTTCATTTTTTTATGATTCAGTACAATAAAAGTCTCATAAATTTTATTGAAGTTACAAAGTCATTGAGAAATCTTACTCCATCTCCTACTCTGTCTTCACTGAATCTCAGACTAAGACCGATAATAGGTCATTTAGGTCCTCTAAAGTGACCTAGGTAATAAGTATAACTCTATAATAATTTTTTATGGATACAATTTTTCTGACATTCATAATTTGTAGAGGCAGATTAAGACCAAAGGCCATTATTATTTATCACCTCTATCAACAAACACAAAATAGCAAAGCACTTAAATTTGGGGCCTTCTGATATGCAGACATTTAATAGCACCATTTCCTTTTTTTCTAATTGTAAGAAGAAGAAAAACTTTAGTTTTTTTCACACTTGGAGAAATTAGATTTTTATATATGTTTGACATTAACAGTTTACCAAAAACACTTAATGGCATTTTCTTCTATGTGTTTCTTTCAAGTGTTACCTTTATTTATTTTTTTAAGGAACTTCAGGTAACATACTAAATACATTATTTATTATTATGATACATTGTGAAATGATGTAAAGTATGAATTCATGCTTTTATTACACTAACTAAAATACCTTCCATGGAAAGGAAGTTTAACGCATTATCAATTCCTAATGACAGTTGACTCCTGAACTCTCTAACTATTCATCCTCCTTGGGTGGTATCTCAAAACTATTGGCCAGCTAGATGTTGAGATCCAAGATGGGATTTGGAAATTTGGGGGAGACTATCTCTTCAGTGATAGAGTGGGGCAACCTGGCAGCAAATTCGAATTCTGATTCCTCCCAGGAGAGCTCCTCGGCTGTGGAGGAGGAAAGATGAACTCCTTGGGAAGTAATTGTCTTCCTCCCAAGCAATGCATATATGTTCATGCTCTGCCAGACTCTCTTCAAGGGAGCACATGAGCTCTGAACTTTAAAAATCTCCTCTAGTAAATGAGACCAGATCACTTTTATACAGAGCCTCTGAGCTCACACACCAAAGACAAAACATAGCAGAAGTTCTATTTACTGCAGGACTTTGTATCCGCAAAGGTGGGCTGCTTCATCCACAAGAAACTGCATACCAAGTTACAGAAAACATTTGCTCTTGAGTTTTGCATCAGTTTGTCTGGCTTATGGCCTGCTTCCCAGGTCCCATGGTCCCTATGACCCAAGGGCTCTGCCTGGAGAGCAAGGCACCAGCTTAGGGCTGTGCTGTTCTTCTGCCCACCAGGTACCAACCCCAGCTTTGAAGTTGCTGTTTGCTAGGTATTTTATCCACCTGCACTCTGTACCTTTAAGAAATAGGAGTGCCTAGATATTGTTTACTCTTAGGGTTTTCATTTTAATAAACTGCTTCAACATTGCATTCATAAATTAATCACTTCTGATAAAACATCTGTTTTAAATAGGAAGTCCCATAAACTTCCTCTGTTGGCTTGGACTTGTTCCTTCTTTTGGATTTAGCTCAGCTAATTAAAAATACTTCCGTTAATCCGTTCTGTCATTTTCTTCAGGAAACTTTTCAACCAGATGATATAAATTCTCTTGGGGTTTCTCAACCACCTAATAGTTATTTACTTCTTTCCAAAACATTTCCCACTCCATCATCAGCCCAAATCACCCCTTACCTCCCCAGGTCACACAAGTTACCAATAATCATGTTATGCCTGGTAACTTCTTTTCCAGGCAAGCTAATTCTTATCTCTCACATAGATTACTACTTCCCAGACACAAGCAAATTGGAACTAGTTCTCCTACATATAACATTAATTAATTTTTTAATCTAAATTAACTGGTGGAAAAATAGGTAAATATTTGAGCCACGATACTCAGGTTCTACCTTTTTGGAAACATGCTAACTGCCTAGTTTGAGCTAAGCCTATGACTGGTCACACAGAATAGCATGGAAAATAGCATTGTGGGTGAAAATTGAAAAGGACATTGTGTTTTTTAGATAAAGTACAACAATATTCATCAAAGTAAGTATTATTATGAAAACTTTGTCACATAGCTTCCATGTAGATATCTCCATGTCTCAAAATCCTTTGACAATATTATTTTGGCCCAATGAGTATGGATGTTTTAGTCTATGCATATATATATATATATATATTGCTCACTTGAAGTAGTTTCATATGAAATAATGAATAATGTACTGGGAGAAACTGAAGACCTGGGTTCATCATTTAATAAGATGGTTAGACATCTTTAAGCCTTAGAGTTTTTCTTGTTTTGTTTTTGTTTTTATCATTAATAATAGACGTAATTATCTTCTGGACCTCTAATGTCTGGTTCAGCTCTAACCAGCCCTTGACTTTGGAATTCTGGCCATCACACATTAGTATAAGTAGAAAGGCAAAAACTACTTTTATCAGATAAGCAATTAACCATTAGTTCTTAGGAAAAGTGTTATGGCAGAGTCCTTTTAAGTTGCTTGCTAAACAACAGTGAAGCATATAACATTATGAGTATAAGAAGGAATGCCAGAATCATAAAAGATTATAACTAAATGCTAAGCCAAACCAAGGTGAGGTGATTTGCCAAAGGTTAGACAGCCGTACTCCAGTCTCTGGTATCTAGTCCACTGTTCAGCAATCCATTCTTTCTGGAGATTCACCTTGATATCTATTCTAAATCTACATCCTGCTTATTGAATTGTTCTGATACTCTCGTAACAGAACCTGCTAGCGGCGACCCTGCTAGCGGTTCTTAGGCGACCCTGCTAGACCCATGACCCACAGGTTGAGAACCACTGCTGTAGAGCCCAAGACCATCGGAAAACACAGATATTTACATTATGATTCATTAACAGTAGCAAAATTACAGTTATGAAGTAGCAACGAAAATAATTTTATGGTTGGGGGTCACCATTAAAGGGTCGCAGCATTAGAAAGGTTGAGAACCACTGCACTAATTCCACTATCTCTGTTACCTCCGTGTTCTCACACATGGCATGTCTGCACCCTCCATATCATTCTCACGGGCTTGCATGGCAGACTAAGGGAAGAAGCAAGAACCCCTCTTTCTTCCCCAACTTTCAGCCATCCTTCAACTGCTGGTTTTCTTTTTCTACAGTGAGTGCCCAGGTTTTACAGCAATGGACAGGCTTTAAACCCCAAGACAGACTCTGAAAGTATGGTTTGTCTTTCTCGTGGAGTCAATGTTTTTAAAAGAGACTTTGAACATAAAAGGTCACCTCCACCAGAAAGAAAGATAGGAGAAAGGACAATCAAGGGAGAAGGAACAAGTTGATCAAATCTAGGAAAGGTGCCTGGCCTGCTATGCAAGCCATTCTGTAGGCATGGGTGGCAGGAGTCCGGACAAGGGAAAGGGAGGGATGCTCAGAAGACTGAAGTAGAGAGCTAGGTCACAAAGAGCCCGGAGTGCCATACCAAGGAGTTGGCATTGTATTCTACAGGAAATGATGAACCTTTACAGGGTTTTCAAATAGAAGTGTGATATGACCAACTTGAACTTTGGAAAACAAAATGGAAAATGAAGCAGAGAGTTTTCTGGCTGGAGACTATGAAGCCAGTTACGAGAGTATCAGAGCAATTCAGACGGAGGAATCTCAGAGGACTGATGAATCTCAGAGGGAAGGGGGGTGGGGGTCAGGAAGAGATTAACCAAATAATTTATATGCATTACCTATGGACACAGACAATAGAGTGGTGAAGGTCTGGGGCAGGGCAGGAATCGGTTGGAGGGGGGCAGGGGGAGAAAAAGGGGGATATCTGTAATACTCTCAACAATGAAGATTTTTTTAAATGTACAATTAGCCCATGATAAAGGCTCAAAACATAAAAAAAGAACAATTCAGATGAGAATTAAAATGGCAACTCAGGCAGTGGTGAGAGAAATGGAGATGTGGATTCAGCTACTTGAGGTTTTAGTGCATAGAATATGAGAGACTTACTGAATGAGTCTATTTGATGGGTGAAGACAACAGGGGGGCCTCAAATAGCTCCCAGGTTGCTAGCTTGGGTCATTATGTGGATCAGGACATCCCTGCTGATGTGGAAAGTAATAAGAGGAGAAAACTTGGAAGGGGGTGGAGAAGGTGTTGAGACTACTTTGAGACAAGTTGAGTTGGAGATAGCGGCTTGGCAGTTTTCAGCATATAGGTGATAGCTGAAGCCATGGGAGTGCATAAGATAACAAGGACTAGCATGTAGTGTAGGAAAATTGCTTTTGATAGAGACAAGGGGACAACAACCCTTAAGATGTAAGCATAAAATGAGGAGCCATCAAGGGAGACTGAGGCACAGCACCCAGAGAGGTCAAAGGAAAACCAGAGGAGATTAGATGTCTTGGCCACAGAGGAAAAAGAGCATAACTTCATTCTGTTTTCACCCTTTCCAGAGACTAGAAATTTATTTTCTGAAAAACCAACCTAAGAAGTTCTGGACCTATGTAAAGAATTGGCAGCACAGACTGAATACAGGGGTGTGGAAAAGTTGACACAATGAACCATGAGACTCTCCATGTCCCTTCTCCTGACCTACTCCCAGAGAGGTTACTGAAGGATTTTTCTCTGTAGAAACTATTGGAAAATATACTCCAAAAAATAGACAGGCAGACATTCATATGAAGAAGAAGGAGAAGGAGAGAAAGAAAGGAAGAAAGAAAAGGAAGGAAGGAAGGAAGGAAGGAAGGAAGGAAGGAAGGAAGGGAGGGAGGGAGGGAGGGAGGGAGGGAGGGAGGGAGGGAGGGAGGGAGGGAGGGAGGGAGGGAGGGAGGAAAGGAAGGAAAGGAAGTAGTAGAAGATAAGAAATCCAGAAAACAGAGGGTTTAACATGGCAAAAGGACAGCAGGACAGCTATGCAGCAGACCTAGAGGACAAGTAGTCCAGAGTAAGTAGTGAAGCAGAGGACTGAACTAGAAAGGCCTCCAGGGAAAAACATGAAACTGATGTGTTTCAAGGTTTGGTAGGTGTTTGGCAGACCTATTGGAGAATTTGGAAAAAGTAAAGATGGATACATAGAAAACCAAGCAGATGAAAAATTAAGCAATTATTCATACAAAAGGGGAAAGTGATAAGAAGAAGGAAATAGTCATAGTATACTACTTGACTCAGCAGGAAACAATATTTAAATTTATATCAGAAACATATTAATATATAAACATGCAAATGCTGACTGGTGATTTATTTTTTAAAATGTGTGGCCCTGGCTGGTTGGCTCAGTTGGTTGGAGCATTGTCCCATACACCAAAAAAGGTTGTAGGTTTGAGTCCCTGACTGGGTACATAATTATGTTGTGGGTTCGATTCCCCAGTTGGGGCACATACAAGAAGCAACCAATCAATGTTTCTCTCTCACATCAACGTTTCTCTCTTTCTCTCTCTCCCTCCCTCTCTTTCTAAAAATCAATGAAAACATATCCTCGGGTAAGGATTAGAAAAAAACACTATATGATATAATCATATTGGGAGGATGGGAAAAGGGGAAAGACAGGACATATGAGAGGATTAAATCCTCAACCATCATGACAATATGGGAAGACAAAAATTAATATCTAAAATTGATGAATAAAAAGTCAGAGTACAAATATATTATTTAGTAATCTGGAGAAACATCTAAGAGTTAGAAATTATTTTCTCCAGGGGGCACAATTTAGGGAAAAGGACAATAAGGTAAGGAACAAATGTTTTCATTATCTTTTACCACTGGCTGATATGTTAACTACAGATACAAATGAGCAGTAATAAAAAGTAATTCAAGGATAAATGGAAAGTATGGAAGTGGAGGCATTACAGTTTGAGTGTCTGTCAATGGCTTAACTTGGTAGGAGGGAGACAGGGCAGTAGCTATAGAGGACTCACAGCTGAAGAAAGAATTGTTATAAAATAAAAGAGGCCAGAACATATTTATATCCGGTGTGGAGGTAACAATTGAAAAGGAGAAGTTGAAAGAGCAGAGATTGAGGCGCTAACTAGTGAGGAGACCCTGGAGGAGGAGGTAGGTGGTAAACACTAGCCTTTGTCTGGGTTGGGGAAATTTTGGAATCAAACATACTTGTTTACTGGGAAACCATCTCTGTGGCCATCTTCTTGCTACTTCCTGTCTCTCTCTGTCCTCTGACCTCCCACATAAATGTGCTCTTCCTATCTAATATCCCTGGGGGTTTCCAACCAGGAAAGTCTCACTCTTTCCCTAGTATTCTAAAGCTATGAAGGAATGAGAAGTTCCAATCTCTGCATTCTACATTCTTGGACATGTTTATTTCCCTGAAATTATACTCTTCCTACATGGCACATCAAAGCTATCTCTTCTCTCTCTTCCTGAAGATATTCAGTAAGAGATCTTAACACCGTACCCTTAATGAAGACAATAAAATCTCTAGCAAGCCCACTATCATGCATTAACTTGTCCTCAATGAAAATCTGATAAAAATGCAGTAGCAACTGAATGACTGTTTAAGCAGGTGACTTAGGAAGGTCATTTTCAAGAAATAATAAATATACCCTTAGGGCCATGTCCCATACAGAAACGTTTGTGCTGACCATCATGCATGCTAAATGGTCAGCACATAATTATTCTCAGGAAGGGAATACCAGGGCCTCCTCTGTCCCTGTGAAAATGGAGCCCTGCACGTCCTCTGGTGGGGCGCCATCACATTGAAATCTGTGGAAATGATACTCCTCCCCCACCCTCTCTGCTCCCCAGGGTGGGACCGAGCAGCAGCTATACACAGAAGCTCTGGTGAGACACCTTTTATTTTACTACATGTTCCAGGACAGGGAAACGACTCTAACCTTTTCAACCCATTCACTCTTATAAAAGCACATTAAACTGCATCTTAAAAACATTATACTCACGAATGGAAGCTGGAGTTGGAGTGCTTTTAATCCTCCACCTCCTGTCCCCAGTGGATTTCAGTTTTGATATGTGGTTTAGAACCAAGTTATCAAATAAATGTAGAGTTCATTCTAAAATTACAAAGAAAAACTGCCATGGCAGTTGCTCTTTATCATTTCTGAAAAGTGAATATGTGCTGTTCTGCCAAGTTTTCTTAGTAGTTGTACTTTGCAGGTGGCTCTGTTCCAGGGTCCAGATGTACAAACATCCTGTACATGCACTGCTAAGCCTTTAGAAGTGCTCTCCCTGCAGATGGTATGGACTTCCAGGCAGAAACGACGTAATCATGATGTGAGCAGGTAAAAGCAAAAACAGCAACAGGGACAATAAGATTATGATAAAAGTCACTGAAAAATGGCAAATAAAGTCAAAAGGAATGCAGTGTTTCATACTTTTGATACCTTCAGTTGCTTAAATACAGTATGCTATGGTACAGTAGCAATAAATACCCTAAATGCCATAGAATGTCCTTGATTTTGAAAAGGATTGTGTCCACTTTACAAAAGGGGGGAAATTCCCTTAAAAAAAAAAAAAAAAAAAAAAAGGCAGTATTCAAAATGGAAAGATCTCTTATTTAAACTTGTTCAAAGTCATATTTCATAAAATCCTCATTCTCAGTCACTCTGGTTTTCTACCTTGAAATCCTATTATTTTGGCATGTCTCTCATGGTTGCTCAACATTTTAAAATGCGTATGCTGAGAACTGAAGAGCCGTAGGCAACAGAGATCGGATTAAAGTGAATGTAAATACTGTGAGGCATCTACCACCATCGTGTGTAATTCAAGTCCAAGTTCTGCAAGGGATAGGAAATCTGGTGTGAAAAGAACTTAGAGAAGAGTCTATTTACATGAAGCATGATGAATCAAGGGGTAAAAACCAATCATCTGGGGTTTTTATCTTCCCCACTTCCCACCCCCAAATACCAAGAGCAGGATCTATCCAGATACAGTCCTCAGAATTCAAACATGGAAAAATAACCTGTAACTTTGTAGTTATTGTATTTTTTTTATCTGCTGCCTACGTAAGACCTCATATGCTACGCAGCAGGCTATTAGCCTTGAGCTCATTTGTGGTTATTTGACTATGAAGCAGTGTCTACTTTAACATGGTTAGTCTCCCCACAAAGACACCTGGCATTTTGCACCCACACACTGCTTCGTGCTGATTAAACCATGCTTAAAATTAATGAAAATGATACAAACACAAGTAAAAATGACAGGAATAATAATCCCATTCTCTACAACACACACGCACACACACACAAAATCATGAACTGGTTTTATATTTGCAAAGAAAGTTCACAGTTAACTAAGGAAAATATTTCCATTCAATTAAGCTCTGTATGATGTCATGTTTTTTCTTGGCATTAACATATCAGAATTTACTTCCTGCTATTTCCTACCCATTACAACCTCTATTGAGCCATAAGGGGCCATTTGGTGGCTCTATTCAAATCGCTCCAGGATTTAAATCAAGTGCGCACTTGAATAGAGCAGGAGTATGACATTAATGGTTCTAAAATTATTGTCTATGAAACTCTGGAAATGTTTTTGAGATGACTAAACCCTCTATCTACCATATACACAGACACACACAAATAAGTAAAACTCTGTTTTAGGACTCCGTATTTCATTTCCATTTTATTTCACATTCAAATTATTTCCTGAAATCATCTCAGAGGCTTTTGTTTTTGCAAAACTTGGAGCTCCAGGCCCTGTGATAACTAGATGTTTCTTCCAGCACAAGAAGCAAATTCAGGATTTGACAGAGGCAAATGGCAATCCGTTAAACTACTTCCTATTTCATAATAGAATTTTTGAAAAATCAATTATTGTGGAACAAGGCTATTAAATGTGATTTACCATTAAGAAATATGGGAGCAGGCTTTGGAGAGGAGGTTATTCAGTGCCCATATCTCACTGATAAAGAAACTGAGATTAGTTGATGGATCCATTTCCTAGAAGCAAAGCTGGGACCAGACATCAGGCTCCGGCCTCAGGCCCAGCTTCCTCCACCAAGCACAAGGCAAACAGTAGTTTTGTTGGTTAGTTCGCCAGCATCAAAACAAATTTATAAAATAGGAAAGACACATGGCTATTAGTAGATTACTTTATAAACAAGGTATTTAAAACTTAAATTAGTACAGGTAAAGAGTTGGCACGAATGGACGAAGGTTTGTTTTCACCGTAGCAGTAGCATCTGCACAACATACCCCCTCAGCCACTGCCCTCAGCCCTTCCCCCCTCCAAGAGAGGTAGCGCTGCCGGCTGCAGATTTCTTCAGCTCTATTTTCATAGACTGAGTCTCAGCTCGAGGCTCGAATTTGGTCAGATTTCCTGCTCCTGGGGCTGCCACTACTGGCTTTCCTGCTTTCATACCTTTTGACATAGGAATGCGGGTGGGTGTAGGCCGCTGGGATGACCCATCTTGTCCTGACTGTAAGAGAAAAAACACAGAAACACAAAGGAGATGGTCATGAGTTTCCCCCTGGATGTGCTCACTCTGAACAAGAGCAGGACTCTGCCACAGACGACCCCTCCCCAAGCTAAATTATCGTTAGAAACTTAAGAGTCAGAATCTAATCCACTCTGATTGCCTCCTGTTCTCCTCTCCTGAAGTATCTATGCCTAACTTCCTTCTCTTCTCAAGCTCCTACCCTACCCCCTCTACCCTGACTGAAGATGACCTTGCCTCCTATTTCGCAGAGAAAATACAGGCCTGGCATAAACTTGGGCAGTTTTATTCCTACTGTCCCCCCAAATTACCTGCGCTTTCTTCAGTCTGCAGGCCAACACTATCCACTAAGCCAAACCGGCTAGGGCTCCTCCACTTTCTTTAACTAGCCAGCTCTCCTTTTATCTCCTAGGAATTCCAACTCTTCTCATTTTTTACTGTCACTGATGACCACACCCTTTTTCTTGAAGTGCTTCTAAAACTCTCTTGCTATAATTTGTTACTTGAATCTCACCCATCACATCCGGTTGTGATGACTGCTTTTTAATCTCTTGCTGGCTTGGCTCCTTGTTCCAGCTTGGCTGCCTGCAAAATGTGGGCATCACCATATTCCATTCTTAGCCCTCTTTTAATTTTTTGCTTTCACACTGAAAATCACCTCAGTTATCACTCCAGGTGTTGACAAGTTCCAGACCATAAGCCTTCAATGCTCTCCTTAAAACAGATCCAGGTTTCCAACTACTTCGCCAAACATTTCCAGTGTCCCTCAGGCATCTCAAATATAACACCCCCCAAACATTACTTATCTTCTCCTCCAGACAGTAGTCTTCCTATGTTTCTTATCCTATCCACCCATACATCCAAGCCAGAAACCTCAGAGCCATCCTTCATACTCAATTTGTCATGAACTCTTCAATTCCGTCTCCAATATAGCTCTGCCCTCATTTTCCCTGCCATAGTTCAAGCCTACACCATCTCTAGCCTGGAGAATTGCAATGGTGTCTCTGCCCTCACCCTCTGCCCCCTCCAATATATCCTTTAAACTGTTTTATACACATATCTTTCTAAAACATCAATAGTGTAATGTTTTCAAATCATCTTTACCCTTTCAACACCCTTTATCTACTCTACGAAATTAAACACAAATTTCGTAGAAAACCTGCGCCTCCTCTCTTCACTATCTGCCCCCAGTTTGCCTCTCTTTGCATTCTGTCGCCATGCCTCACTGCTGCTACACAGTGGGACTGCTCGCCCTTCCCCAAACACAGCAGGCTCCTCCATACTGCCATACCTTTGCACATGCTGTTCTCTCTATATGTACCTTCCCTTCTTGAAAATCCTTTTCCATGAAAGCCTCCTCCTCTGTGAAGCCTTCTCTAGTGCTTCCTATGTACGTACTTCTACCAGAGAACCAGAAGGTAGGTTCCCATCCTGACTCTCCCACTTAGCTGAGAACTTCTAAAGGTCCTCTTCGCAGTTCAGCACCTAATCCAGTGGCTAAATTGTAGCTAGTACGCAATTAATTCAATACTTCAATAATAAATGAACAAATAAACTAGCCTCACTATTTAATGTCCCAAACTTCTTGTTCTTAATTTAATGGGATCAGATATACCTGAAGTAGGTGGGCCATTATTCAGGCCTTAGAAATCTTAGCTGTTTTGAAATCCTATTTGTTTATGGGGTTTAATTGGTCATCACAAATGTTGCTACAGAAGGAAAGGCCATCTTGATCTGACCCTTAAAATGAGAATGAGATGTTCCAGCAGAGAAACCTGCTCACAATTACAACTGACACCTCCATTGTCTCTTTATAAAAATTCAAGCTATGCTCTGTATTGCCCAAAAAGCAATATTGAATTTTGACAAGGACGAGCAATTCTGAATGCTATTCAGCTCCTATAGAGCTAGTAATGAAAAGCATTGCTGGTAAAGCAATTACTGATTCACATATGGAACTCTGTCTTGAGTCTATGTTTGTACACAGATAATTAAAAGTAAATTGTATTGAAGATATGGGAAAATAAGCCATAGCCTCTATACTTAAGTAAATAGCTTCCTTAAGAGTTTCCAATATATGTTGCAAAATTTGTTCAGAGTCTAGGAATCATAATTTCTAGTTTGCTTAAATTAATATCTAAATAGTACATGATCTTCTATAATTTCACTTACCAATTTGTCCCCAATAAATGAAGACAGTCACGGGAAGCATTTTGAAAACTAGAATTTATTTTTAAGTTCTGGATTTTATACTTTGGACACACTTTTTTATTATCATTCATTTAGCCTTCCAGCTGGCTATTAAGTAATATTTGTCAAGCACCTGCTCTCTGCAAGACACTATTAATAAAATATAGTATTTATACATATAAACTCACTTCTATTTTACTTCAAAAAATTTTTAATATTAAAATCTTTTAATATCATTTTTTGGAAGAAAGTATGACTATGATCATACATAATCACATATTGAATAGTGTAGCTTATAGAACTATAACCTGGGAACAGTTTAAATTTTTCTGCATATTTGACCATTTTCCCCCAGTCTCCATTTTAAAAAGCATTTTAAAAATAAAAAAATCAAATTTTAAACATTATCACTGTATGCTGACATTGCAAAGAGGCCATCTTTGAAAGTATTTTGGAGGGTCTCCATAATCTACATGAAAAAAATTTCCCCTCAAAATCAGCTCATGTCCAGCCTAGTGGCTCCGTTGGTTGAAGCATTGTCCCGTACACCAGAAGGTGGTGGGTTTGATTGCCAGTCAGGGCACATGCCTAGGTCGTGGGTTCAATCCCTGGTCAGGGTACATATGGGAGGCAACCATTCAATGTTTCACTCTCTGTCTCTCTTCTTTCCTGTTTCTCTAAAATCAATAAACATATCCTCAGGTGAAGATATATAAAAAAAAATAAGCTCAATTTATTATAATATTCGGTCACTTTTTATTTTCATTTCCTAGTGTGCCTAGTCCTCTAGGAAACATCTGCTAGTGGGTTCAGGTGGAGCGAGAGGCATCTGCTTTTGATTTATTTGGGGCACTGGGTTATTCTCACCCCTCACTTCTTCCTCCCTCCCTCGCCCTGCACGTTAGAACCTCTTCTACTCACCACTGACTGGGTTCCTCGAGTGGATGCGGTTGTGACTGGAGTGATGGTGATAGTGCTTGTCACTTTGTTCGCACCAGGCCGCGAGGAGAGATGGTTCCTGGGAGAGCGGAGGACAGTGCCGGTGGAGACCTCCTTTTCCGCTGTCACGCTGACAGGCCGGACAGTGATCACTGGACTTGCTCCTTCTGCGGAAGCGCCAGGGGAGCGTTTAAACTGAGAACCTAAATGAATGTGAATTTTGTTGTCTTCTGTGGTTATGATGTTGGCATTGGAGTTGTATTTCCGTACTGGCGTCGGGACAGTCTGTTTTTCTGGGGTGACTTTGAGGACAGTCCTTCCCATGGGCATTTCCTGGGCGTCGGGAATCTCAGCCGGGGCAGCTGATGTAGACACTGTCATGATCTGAATGGGGGATGTGGGCCTGTCCGCAAAGGCGCCTCTTCCACTGTCCGGGGTTTTCTCTCTGGAATATGTGGTAATTGTGACCGGGGACATGGCTCGTTCTGGGCCGAGAATACCATCTCCACTTTTGGTTTTTTGAGACATAACATTTGGTGATGGAATAATGGTTATCCTTGGTTTCTGATTCCCCAGTGTAGGAATGACGGTGGTACTAGAGAAGAATTCTTCGGATGTAGGGCTTGTTATCTCCAACGTCGCAGTACTGGTCTCGTGGTCTGGTGTCACTCGAATATGCAGGGGCTGGCCCTGCTTTGGTGAAAGAACCAGTTCTCCTGGGTGCCCTGGACTGGAGTTTGTTCGGGGCCCCTTCTCTGGAGTAATCGAGGGCCCGTTTTCCCGTTTCCTCATCCAGGGAATCCACGACTTTCTCATCGTGAGCTCATTTGCTGCGGGAGGATACCTGTCGAGAACGGAGGATCGTTCCATAGGTTTTTTCAGTCCCACCTGTCGAAGATTGCTCATGATATGATTTTCTTCTTGAAAGGATTTCCGGATAAATACTGCTGGTGTTTCCTCCTCTGCTGCCTCGCTGCTGACAGCATCAGTCTGCACCCCAGTCGAGGTCACAGGAATATCTACCATTCTTCTCCCGTTCATACTGGGTCGGAGAGCTCGGCTGTAACGCTTCGAAAGCTCCAGCTCTTTGGTCAGATTGAGAACCTCCTGTCCCATGTTTTTGTTCTTATTTTCTTCCTCCATAAATCTTTGTTGAAGGACAGAATAGTCCACTTGGAGCTGAGAAAGCTGATCTTCTTTGTTCATTAATTCATGAATCTTCTCTTTAAGAGCTTGCACTTCAGCTTTTAAGTCTCGACTTTTAGCCTCTTCCAACCGAAATCTATGTCTCAGCTCAGCTTCCTGGCTCACAGCCTCACCTTTCTCGATTGCTTTATTCTTGGCAATTTGGTGCTTTATCTCCTCCAGTTGCTGAGAGAGGAAATTAGCCTTATCTTGTTCAGTTCTAAATTTCTGCTCCAGCTGATCATACTCATCCTCCGTCTTCATCAAGTCCCCTTCGACCACCTCCAGTTGTTGGAGACGTTTCTTCAGTCTCTCAATTTCAAGTGTTAGTTCCTTAATCTTGTTGTCTTCTGGGCAGGTGAGCTCAGGTCCTTTTCGAGACCTTCCTCTTGTTATTTCTCTCTCCACTTCCTCTATCCCATCAAGTCTCTTCTTTAATAGGTCAACACTGCAGCTTAATTCAGACGACTTTTCTTCTTCACTTTTCAGTTTGCCTACTAACTCGTCCCTCTCTTTTGTCAAATTGTATACTCTTTCCTCCATTTCAGATTTCAGTTTCAAAAGCTTCTTACTTTCTTCAATTAGTTTTTCAGTTACATCCATAACCTTTCCTTGTTCCACCTTAAAATTTTTATTGAGTCC
The DNA here is from genome assembly GCA_026230045.1 of Corynorhinus townsendii. NCBI lineage: Eukaryota > Metazoa > Chordata > Mammalia > Chiroptera > Vespertilionidae > Corynorhinus > Corynorhinus townsendii. Next base: position 64,748,748 of record JAPDVU010000004.1, on the reverse strand, counting down.
ATCCACTTTTCTCTCTTCTTGCTTTATTTTTTCCATCATATTTTTCCTTTCATCAACCAGCATCACAGTAAATGACTTCAACTTTGTAAGATCATCTTTTAGGCTTAATTCAGCCTTTTCCAATCTACTTTCGGAACATTCCAGTTCTTTGACTCGGCTCTTGACAACCTCCAATTCATTTAGCAGGTCTTTGGTTAAGTTCTTTTCTTTCTCTAGATTTAAATGTAGCTGGGTGCATTCAGATTTACTCTTGCTAAATGCTTCTTCCAATTTCTCCAGTTCAGACATTCTCTTCTGTAACTTCTCAACTTCAATTTTGAGCTCCCTACTATGATGTTCTTCCTCTTGTAATTTCTTCCTCAATTCCCTGCACTGGGATTCCGTTTTAGTGATCTCCTCATCTTTACCCTCCATTTCAAGCACGCGCTTCCGTAGATTTTCCACTTCTGCCATGAGGCTTGAGTTGCCACATTCCCCTTTGGCAATTTTATCTCTTAATTCCTGAAGTTCTTCCTCTGCCTTTTGAAGATTTTTGTTGGTCTCTTCTAGCTCCTCAATTCTTTGCGTTAAGCCAACCAGCTTGAGTCTAAGTTGCCTGTTGTGAGACTCTTGATTAGCCAACTTAGCATTCATCTCTTCATGCTCTTGGGAAAACCTCGAAGCCTTGTCTTCGAAATCCACTTCTAACTTGAGCAATTTCTGCCTGTCTTCTTTGGATTTGGAAGTAATGGCTTTGAGTTTTTCTTCTTCTTCCCTCAGTTTCTGAGTGAGATCCTGTACTTTCTGGCTTTGCAGGCCAAGTTGCTCAATATGCATTTGTCTCTCATCCACCAGCATGAGTGCAAAGGACTTCAGTTTCACAAGCTCATCTCTTAGTTTATTTAGCCTCTTAGCATTTTCCTTTTCTTTACGGGCTTGGTAAGCCTTTTCTTGTTCAAGGAGCTTTTTCAACCTATAAAACAAAATACATTAAAATATTATATTTTATTATATAGTATTTTTCTATTTATATGGATTATATTTATTATAAATATTAAAAGATTAAAGCAAATAGGTTTGCCTTAGATGTTAAATGAAAATTAAAATGCTATTACAATAAGTTCTTTATCAATTGCTGCAATATCAAGGTTTAAGAAACAGCCATTAATGAAACTAATCAGAAATCAGAATATTAGTTACCCTTAGAGAGGGGTAGTGACTAGAAGTGGGCATGAAGAGGTACAGTTTCTGTTTCATGATTTATGTGTTGGTTACACAGGGTTATTCAGCTTGTAAAATTTCTGTAAGCTAAACACTTATGATATGAGTGCCTTTCTGCATATGTATTATACTTCAATACCATGATCACTGGCAACACTTAGGTAATGCAATAATAGTGACTGTTTATATAGTACTTTCTGTATTCTAGGTGCTAGAAATTATTTTATCCAATGAGCCATGTACTGCTACTATCATCCCCATAAGGAAAACGAGACAAGGCACCTGCCACAGGTCACACAGTCAGTAAGTGGCAGAGTGGGGATTCAAACTCAGGCAGTAGGGTCCCAGAATCCTGGCTCCTCGCCTCTGCTCAGATGACTTCAAAACAGAAACTTACTTTTTTTGAACCTTATTTTTATTATTGACACAATTAAGAAATTTTCTTTAAATGAAAAAGGAGGCCCAGAAAAGAAACTTCGGGTTTTCTTATTTTGTATGCGACTATCACCTGATAGGGACAAAGCAAGACCAGCTATCTGACAGAAAGCTCATCTACATAAACTGATTTTAGTTAATACCACAACTGGCACCGGATTTTGTTTCAGTTTTCTGATTTAAACAGTTTTTTTAAAGTAGAAAACTAGGTTAGGTAGGAAATCTGAATTATTCTTAATACAAATATGTGGCAGTCACAGTAATTATTATGAAATGCATTATCTCTATTGTTTTTATGTATAGCTTTAAAAACTGGAAATATAAATATGCCAGAGTACCAATTTGCCATCCTTATGTTGGTCAGCTAACTTGCACCATTTTTTAAAAATGAATCTTTATTGTTCAGATTATTACAGCTGTTCCTCCTTTCTCCCCCTATAGTTCCCCTCCACCCAGTTCCCACCCCACCCTCTGCCCTTACCCTCCACCCCCCACTGTCCTCATCCATAGGTGTATGATTTTTGTCCAGTCTCTTCCTGCACCCCCCACACTCCCTTCCCCCTGAGAATTGTCAGTCCACTCCCTTTCTATGCCCCTGATTCTATTATATTCACCAGTTAATTCTGTTCGTCAGATTTTTTATTCACTTGATTTTTAGATTCACTTGTTGATAGGTATGTATTTGTTGTTCATAATTTTTATCTTTACCTTTTTCTTCTTCTTCCTCTTCCTAAAGAATACCCTTCAGCATTTCATATAATACTGGTTTGGTGGTGATAAACTCCTTTAGCTTTTTCTTATCTGTGAAGCTCTTTATATGACCTTCAATTCTGAATGATAGCTTTGCTGGGTAGAATAATCTTGGTTGCAGGTTCTTGCTATTCATCACTTTGAGTATTTCTTGCCACTCCCTTCTGGCCTGCATAGTTTCTGTTGAGAAATCAGCTGACAATAGTATGGGTGCTCCCTGGTAGATAATTAACTGTTTTTCTCTTGCTGCTTTTAATATTTTCTCTTTGTCTTTTGCTCTTGGCACTTTAATTATGATGTGTCTTGGTGTGGTCCTCTTTGGATTCCTTTTGTTTGGGGTTCTGTGCGCTTCCTGGACTTGTAAGTCTATTTCTTTCACCAGGTGGGGGAAGTTTTCAGTCATTATTTCTTCAAACAGGTTTTCAGTATCTTGCTCTCTCTCTTCTTCTGGCACCCCCATAATTCAGATGTTGGTATGCTTGAAGTTGTCCCAGAGGCTCCTTACACTATCTTCATATTTTTGTATTCTTTATGCTTTTTGCTTTTATGGTTGGGTGCTTTTTGCTTCTTCGTATTTGAAATCTTTGACTTGATCCTTGCAATCCTCTAGTCTGTTGTTGGATCTCTGTATATTATTTTTTTTTCAGTCAGTGTATGCTTAAGTTCTAGTTGGTCCTTTTTCATATCCTCGAGGGTCTCACTAAATTTATTGGTGGCTTCTAGAAGATTCTTAAGTAACCTTATAACCGTGGTTTTGAACTCTATATCCAGTAGTTTGCTTTCCTCCATTTCTTTCATTTGTGATCTGTTTCTTTGTCTCCCCATTTTGGTTGCTTCCCTGAGTTGATAGAGTGGCTTTGTGTGCTAGGTGTCCTATAGGGCCCAGTGGCTCAGCCTCTCCAGTTACCTGAGGTGAACACTCTTGATGCACCCCTTTGTGGGCTGTGTGCACAGTCTTGTTGTAGGTAAGACTTGATTGTTGTTGGTATCACTGGGAAGAATTGACCTCCAGGCCAATTGGCTGTGAGGATCAGTTGTGTCTACGACTGGAGCACTTCTGTGCTGGGGACACCCTTATGGGGCAGGACTTGCTTCAGTGGGGCTTTGGTGCTCACTGAGTCTGCCCCCTGAATGTGTCCCTTATGGATCTGAGGAGTTGTAATCTGGATGGTCCCACTCTGACCCCTGGGTACACTGGCTCTTGGATCTCCAAGGAGGTGCAAATTTAGCCTCTGCCTGAGGCCACACAGCAGGAGCTATGGAGAGATCTGCAGATTCCTCTTCTTTGTTTGGGTTTTGGAGGTGCCCAGATGAGGCCCAGCTGTGAAGCAATGCAAGCTGTTGTGGAGCCTTGGGCCTTCTTTTGAAATTCTGGGGCTCTCTGACCCAGCTGCAGTTTGTTAGGTAAATTTAGATTGCAAAGGGCCAGGCCATTCATATGCAAAAGCCTCTGTGCACAGCTGGGGTGGGGTTGTAAATTGGGTGGGGCGGGGTCTCAAGGAATCAACAGGGCAGAGCAAACAGCAATGGCTGACCATCAGCCCTGCCCTAAGAGGCCCCCGGGTCTCAGTGTCCCGCAGTAATCACTGCAAGCACTTCTGAGAGAAAGCTGCCCTTGTGTTCTGGCCTGATGCCAGACAGTCCAGTTTCTCCCCGTATGCGTCTGGGTCCCCAGAGTCTCACCCGGAACTGGAGTTCAGATCAGTCAGGAGCTTGTGTCTTCCTCCTGATTGAAAAAGACAACCGCATTCTCAGTTGCCAGCCCGTGTCCACATGCAGGCTCCTACATACCTCTGCACTTCACTTCTTCTGAGTCAGTCCACTCAGCCAGCCTTCCTCTGGTTCTGGATGATGTCTGTTTTGTCTTTTAGTTGTAGTTTTGAAGTGGTTGTGCGAGGCAGCAAGTTCAGGTGTTTATCTATGCTGCCATCTTGGTTTCTCCTTGCACCAATTTTTAATAGTTATTTACAACTAACCATAAAAAAGTTAAAATAAAAATCATATTCATCATGGATGTAAGAATGCATTTTAGTAATATATGTTTATAAGAGAGGCAAGTTCTAAACAACCACTAACATGTACTTGCTTAAGTATATTTTTAAAAATATATTTTGTGCCTTATTTATTCTGAATTATTTATTTCATATTTATGACTAATAGCTAATCAGCTGTTAGCCAAGTAAATAGAAGTTAATAGTTTCACATTGCATTGTGTAAGAAATGATGGACATACATATAGAAGCTCTTTATAATCAAAGCCAGTGTCCGATAATTACTATAAAAATGCTTCTGATGTTGTCATTAAAATTTTTTAATGGCATTTATTTTTAGAAACCATATCCTGTGTCTAAGTGTCTATTAACTAAATACATAACTTCCAAAACCCAGTATGACTTTATTCCTAAAATAGGAGAAAAAGATTGTTTTCAAATCCTATGGACTTGCTTGAGCAATACTGTAATGGCTTCACCAAATGTGGTTCTTACATGGATAAAAAGGCATTTTGTTTATAATCTTCTCTTTTTATTTGGAGCCAAAACAACTGAAGCAATGTCACAGAACTATAGAGTAGGAGAGACTTCAGGGGATGTTTGGAAATTCCTTTACCTAAACCAGATTGTCAGAAATGGATTCACTGAGAACATCAATGCTTTCAACTCTAAAATTAAATTTAAAACTTCTCAAGGTATTTGTTTGAGTATTCTATGCCTCTCTGGTATTTGAAGCAGTGGTTTGAAGTGGTTAACCATAGCTGAATCTTAATTCTAGCTCTTCCAGTTTTCCAATGGGGTTACATCCGGCCAGTCACTGAAACTCTCTAACCCTGTTTTATCACCTCTTATCCACTCTCCTCTCTGCCCAACTTGCCATTCTTCAACCACATGCTGATTCTAAAAATATTAGCATAAAAAGGAAATAAACCAGAAGACCAAGACTAAGAAGATGAATTAGTACCTGATTCTTATCAGCAGTTACAGGCAGAGCCTTAAGTATCCTGAAACCAAATTTATTCTTGGCAAGTTCTTTATTTTCTGCAAATGTTTTATCTTATTTAGAGGACAAAAAGAAGACAAATAAATGATCTAATAGATTTTTCAAAATCTTCTTGCCTTTCTTAATAACTATTAAATATATTCCTCACTTTTCAACCTAAATAAAACTATTTTTTAACTTGCAAGTGTGTCACTTATAAACGTGTTAGGAAATTCAATTGTTTTCAACTAGAAGACTTTAAAATGTAGGCACAAATGTTCTGGTTGTTTATGGTGCATACATTTTTCAAGGCTCATTGTATATTCAAAATTGGTGAATGTTATTAAATATAAATTACATATCCATAAAAAAAATAGTAAGAAAAGTAATTTAAAAAAAAGTCCTGGAAATATTCCAAAGTCTTGATATGTTCCAAGATATCAAATAAAGAAAGTTGTAAACAAATATTATAAAAGACTGACTTAAAATACAAAATAGGTTATTAACCTTATGGTAGAAAGAAGTGAAAGCAGAAGTCAGAAGGGTAAAGAGGGCTAACATTTTCCGTTGGGATTGGAGAGATTTACAAGAAAATTTGTTTTGGGGAAATAATATTTCAGGTACTAGAAAACCTCTAATCCTAATAATATTTCAAGAGGCTCTTAAAAGCCCATCACAAATTCCAACATTTGCTAATATCTAATTTTTTAAAAAATGAAGACTAGAAAGAAAGGTCTTTGATAATAAAACATTTATCAACTACCTAGTACGTACTAGGCAGTGTGTTAAATACTTTAGTATTAATTTCATTTTCATAACTTTTTGAGCAAGATATTTTACTGTGCCATTTTATAAATAAGGAAGTTGATTTAATCAATGAAGCAGGACTAAAGGAGAAGGTTGGGATTTTGGACCAGAACTGTTTGACCATAAATAATGTACTTTTAACAACAATGCTCTTCCTCAAATAGATATTGCTGGAATGGTTCAAATTTATAAGACTTTGTGTTTATTTAGGTTAAACGTTATTTTGCTTGATTCATTCTATCCTTATGGAATTGCCAAGGTCCTTCTTGGACTCTGTCTTATCACCCAATAGATCAGCTTATATCTGAAATATTAAAGCATTCAAGCATTGGGTCAATGGCAAAATGACCCTGATCACTAATAAAAAAGGCAGGTCAGTGCACAGAGACCTTCAAACACTCTCAAGATCTCCCTCCTGCTGGCACCAACCTATTCAGTAGTATGGACATTGTCATTCAATTAGCTATGAACCCACTGGACTGTTACTCCTTATCTCTTCTGAGCTCCCAAATCCTCCCCAAGAACCTGTTTTTACCACATCTTCCTCATGGCAATCAACTACAACCAAATTCTTCCAGATACTGGGGCTCAAAATCTAGACATATTTGAGTCCTCTCCTCTCACATCCTCACATTCAATTCTTCAGCAGATCTTGTCTACTCTACCTTCAAGTCAGAGAAAGACAAGTACCATATGATTTCACACATATGTGGAATCTAATGAACAAAATGAACTAACAAGCAAAATAGAAACAGAATTATAGATAGAGAGCAGGCTGACAGCTGTCAGGGTGGGGGTCTGCTGTGTGGAGGGTCATGGAATTGAGGGGGAAAAAAGAGAAAGAACTCATTGACATGGACATTAGTGTGGTGATTTGGGGAGGGTATGTGGAGGTAGAAAAGGGTATAGGGGGATAAATGGTGATGAAAATAAAATTAAAAATAAAAATACTTTTGTCTAAATAAACTAAAATCATGTCATTGAGAAAGGAGAGAAGAGGGTACACATGGTGATTTTTAGGAACCAGAAGTCATAGGGTTTGGTGAGAAGATTGAGGGAGGATGAAGAGGTTGAAATTTGGACCGACACTTTAGCTTCTGGCTAGGGTAGTTAATTTGATGTCAGTGCTTATACAAATATAGGATAATATAAGGGAAACACACTTGGAGGGGAAGACCATGGTGATCCGGAAAAGTACAATGACTTGAGGTTCCTGAGAACCCACATGTGAAATTCTTATTGGTAGGCTTGCTGTTCAGGAAATACCCAGGGAAAGTCTCCAGGGACTGGTGCCATCTAAAACCATAAGAAAGGAAGGGGTATGTAGGAGATGTGTAGACATAAGGGAGGAAAAGGACAGAAAAAAAAAATATGAGATGAAAAAACACAGAGAACTCAGTGAGAGAGCCTGAGCAGAGATAGCCAGAGAGACAAGCAATAGTGCATTCATTTCCAGATGCCAAGAAGGCAGAGAGAAGCATAAGGAACAGGCCGGGTGCACAATGCCAAACACTCTGAAGAGATCAGAAAAATGTCCATTGTTTTCACTTAGATTCAAATTTTAAAAACTTTTTTTCTATTGGACTTGTCAGTATGTACTTCATTATGAGTAATTTCAGTGGAGTTAGGGAACAATATACAGATTTTACAGAGAGGAAGGGAGAGAGATAGAGAGTTAGAAACATCGATGAGAGAGAAACATCGATCAGCTAACTCCTGCACACTCCCTACTGGGGATGTGCCTGCAACCAAGGTACATGCCCTTGACCAGAATCGAACTTGGGACCCTTGAGTCCACAGGCCAATGCTCTATCCACTGAGCCAAACCAGTCAGGGCTAAGAAATATTCTTACCAAAAAAAATTAAACCAAAATCATATCAAGCTCCTATAACTAATTGCTACTTTATAAGAAAGACAGGGGCAAGAAACATACTAAATGACATTGTGATGACACAATCAGAAAAAAACCCACAAAATGTAGGGAACTATATAGGATAAAAAAGAAAACTAGTTGTGTGTTTTATCCCCAATAAATAAACTGCAAGAAAAAAGAGTGGGGGAGGGAAAGTTAGACTAAAAGAAATTTAGAAAACATATCTACTAACTATAATCTATTTGGGTTCTTATTCAAATATTTTTTTAAATGAGACAGTTGGAAAAATTGTTAAAAATTATTATTAAATTTTGGGTGTGATAAAGAATTTTGGTAATATATTTCTAAAATCCTTATTTTTTAGAAATATATATTGAAATATTTATGAATAAAATGTTATGTATGGAATTTATATCAAAATAATTCAGGGGAGTGGGGACAGGTCAAATCAGACTGGTCATGAATTGACTAATTATAAAAATTAAGTGATGTTCATTATATGAGGGTTCATGAGACTATTTTCTTAATTTTTTGTTGTTTTTTTCTTTTGTTAATTCTCAATGCAGGATATTTTTTCCATTGATTTTGTTTTTTAGTGGGGGGGTGAGAGAGAGAGAGAGAAAAACATCAATGTGAAAGATACAGATTGATTGGTTGCCTCCTGCACCCTGACCTGGGCTGGGGATCAAATATGCAACTCAGGTATCATACCCACGACCCCCAAGTTTGCAGGCCAGTGCTCTGAATACTGAGCCATGCTGGCCAGGGCCTATTCTCTTTATTTTTGTAAATGTTTCAAGTTTTCCATTATAAAGTTTTTAAATCCTCTTTTGTAATCTTTAGCTTCTCTCCCCACTCTCTTTACCCTCTCTACCCCCCAAGTCTCAGCAACTTTGGTATCTGCTTATATTTTTACTTTCCTTACAGTGCCACGTGACTCTCACATTTGTTTGTGATTGTGGGTGATTCTTTCGTTCCTTTCCACGTTTATGAAATTAAGCTTGTTAGAAATTTTTTTCTTCCCCATTGGGATTGATTTGACGCTTTGTCAAATTTATCCTAGGAAAGGCATCTTCACACTGTTCTGTTCACAGATATTTGTTAATCTATCTTTCCTTTTAGAGTATAAGGACAAATTTTTATTGTTGGGGAACAGGGGAAGTGAGGATTTCTTTAACCTTATCCCGGTTACCACCCTTGAGATAAACACCTTCTCTAGAACAGTTGTCAATCAGGGCCACACTTCTATTCATTCTCACTTCTCTTCCTTGAAAAGTAAACCATGTAAGATTCAAAGTTCTTTACCCCAATGTTCCTGACACTCCCCATTTCTTCAATCATTTCTCCAAATTTATCAGCATTAGTCCTAGAGCAGCAATTTTCTCTTTGCTTCCTTAGATGTTGCCACTTGTCACCATCTCGGTCTCATTTTGAAACATTCACTGACATCATCTTAAAGGACGCCTAGGTTTGTTTCTTAGCCAGACCATGCTAATATCCCTTCTCATTATTTCCCTTCCCTTTCACTATATTTATTCTTCTTCAACTCTCCCTATGTTGAAGAAGAATAAATATCCTTCTTCCTCTCTATCTTTCAAGAGAAAAGGCAGGTAAAAACTAGCAAGGTTATGATAGTAATTAAAGATGAATGAACCTGAAAAGAGTCAAGCTTGCATGCAGTTAGAAGTTTTGAATCACAATGCATTTTTTCCCGACTAGAGCATAGGGCAGAGCTAAGCAGCTTGGTAACATGACAGGACATGGTTTCACCAGATGATTCAGAAAGAAGTGCTACTTTTTCATAAATCACCTCAGTTCCTCAAGATGGAGACTATTATAATAATCATCCAGAATTAACCTACTATCCCCAATATACTGCACAGGGCTAGGATTAGGGTGCGGTGGATAAGGCTGGGTCATGTAGCTGCAGAGTAAGATCCCATTCTCATTTGAAATTTTTATGTTTTGTCCAGTATGGGGTTTCTGCACTAATTTTTATTTTTTTTAAATAATGCATTAATATATTGTATATCTTGATTAGTGAGTTTTTTTGAATCCCCTTAAATTTTGTGTCCAAGATTAGAGCCTCATTTGTCTCACCTTAGTCCCAACCTGAGCACTGAATGCTAGATAATCATTTTATATATATGAAAAAAATATATATATATGGATCTTTCATAATAGATACAAACTTTTGAGCAGTATTACAGAGTGTCTGATTTCAAACATTTTGACCCTGGTCCAGTGTAGTGGGGCCCAGGCCTATGTCACCTATTCTCACAATAAAAAAGAATTGGTGATAAAAACTGAAAGAGAATAAAATAAAATCAGGAATTTTTTTGCCAGCAGCTTTTATGAACTGCTTTTACTACTTCGTAAGAGAAGACCCTACAGATAAATACATGATTCTCTATACATATAAAGAGATAATATGCTAATTGACCATTACGGTGTCCCAGTAACAACCAATTTGCATATTGATAGACCAGCAGGTGCCCGAGCAGCTGGCGGACTTGTGTGAGGTTTGCTTCCCTGCCCCTGGCACCGGGGTCTTCTACTTCTCCTGGGTGCACGCACCCAACAAACACCCCAGTGACACCGCGCCCCGTCCGAGAACACTCTGCCCAGGGACGCCACCAACCTCCCCCCTGAGGTGGGGGGAGCCGAGGGGTGACACCTGCACGGCAGAGGGCTGGTTCTTGGGGCACGGTTGGCAGACGCCAACTGGGGGGTGTGCACATCGGCGGTGACTCCTGGGAGGGTTCTCACACACAAATCAAGAGGGTGTGGACCCAACACCATAAAGGAAGGGCCTGGGCGCAACAACAGAGAGTGCATAGGCGACCCTCACACCACAGGGAAGCCACCCTGGCTTTCTCCAGCCGTCCATTCATTCATCTGCCCGGTTCGACCCCGATGGGGGCTCGCATACTGGGTGGAAAGCCCCCCCAGAACAAGCCAGGCCCAACCATGCCTGCGCGGACGGAGAGCTGCTCGAAGCATGGGAGCAGGCACAATGCGGGGTGGGAAAGGCCTCCGCGTCCCCCTCCCCCTTTCATCACTCAATGGGAGAAAAGCCACACGTGCGCACTTAACGCAGCAGTTCCCATGATGTACGCTGGCTCGGCTGGCTGGACCCTCCCCCAACTCAGAGAGGGGAGGCGTGGGCCACGGTAGGCAAGACACAGCTGCGTCGTCACTCGGCCCCTCAAAGCTGGTGCGAGAGGGGCCCAAGTGCCCAAACAGAGGCAGCTACAGGTCCCAGAGAGAAAAGCATAGAATTTTTAATTAGCCTGTAAAAAGAGTAAAAGAGTGAGGGGGGAGGGGAGAAGATGGGGAAGAAGGGAAGGAGGAAGGGAAGAACTTTATAAACGAGCCAGTAGAGAACAGAGTTAAAGAAGGAAAGAGGATGTTGAGTGAACTGTTGGAGCTATAATGAAAATCAAGTACAGTTGTGTACTGGGGACAGATTTTAAAAGGAGTCAGAAAAGAAAAAACAAAAGATAGTGAATAATTGGGCAGGTAGATAGATAGTAAAATAGTGGAAGTGATAAGTAGAGAACAGTGTATGGGAAAGGTAGGATGAGAGAGAAAGAGGGAGGGAAGAAAAAGTTTTAAAGGGGAGTCGGTAGATCTTAAAAGGAGAATGGGAAGAAGGAAGAAATGGGGCAGGGAGCAAAGCAGGTTCAAGGGAGGAAGTGAAGAAAAAAATTAAGGTGGGAAGGAAGGAAAAATGGAGGGAGGGCAGGGGTAAAGATAAAGAAAAGAAGGAATGTGGGGAGAGAGGGAGGGTAGGAGAAAGATGGGAAGAAGGTTGATGGAACAGAAGTAGGAAATAAGGAGGAAAGAAAAGTTTATAAATGATGAATCAGTAGGAAAAAGTGTGACAGAGAGAAAAATTGTGGGAGAAGGAGAAGCCAATAAGGAAGTCAAATACAATTGTATGTGAAGGGGATAAGATTTTTAAAAAAAATAGTTATAGGGGTGACCAGGCCAGCAGGGGAGGGCAGTTAGGGGGATCAGGATGGCAGGGGAGAGCATTAGGGGGATCAGGATGGCAGGGGAGAGCATTAGGGGGATCAGGATGGCAGGGGAGAGCAGTTAGGGAGATCAGGCCAGCAGACAGAGTGGTTAGAGTAGGCAGGCAAGTGAGCAGTTAGTAGCCAAAGGTCTCGGATTGCGAGAGGGATGTCCAACTGGCAGTAGGACACCCCCCAAGGGCTCCCACATTGAAGAGGGTACAGGTTGGTCTGAGGGGACACACATCCCAGTGTATGAATTTCGTGTACCAGGCCTCTAGTATATTGTAATACTATATCCTACACATTTAAAAATAATCTAGCAATCTTATAACAGTTACTTTGATACTATAATCCAAATAACTGAAATAGCACAAGCACACACACACACACACACACACTACACACACACACATCCCAGGCAAATTATCACAAATGAAAGTTTAGTCTTCATCAGATTTTGACCCCTCAAAATCTGATGAAGACTAAACTTTCATTTGTGATAATTTCTGCTCTAGAACAGGCACACTGATGATGTACCTTGAAGTCCAGTTAGATATATTTCTGCTCTAGAACAGGCACACTGATGATGTACCTTGAAGTCCAGTTGTTGAAAATTACAAACCAAGGATATTCATTGTAGACCCTCTGTGGCTTAACCCAACAATCCACAACACAATTGATATTGAAGTTTAAGCAATACTAATCTATCTTTAAAGTCACAAATGGCAGCAACTGAAAACCATGAAAACCGCATGGTAGATAACAAATTTTCTTTGTGAAGATTATAGGATTTCCTACTGCCAGGTGAGCACATGCTCAGTGTTTGCCTACATTTGGTAGTAGCCAGATGCCACTGTAAAATACTGAATTCATCTTTAAGAAAAACTAGTAACATGCTAATATAAAATACCAAATGCCACATTTAAGAAGAAAGCACTTAGGAAATTACTAGTAAATAGCTCTTAGTCATAGTAATTAAAGTCTAGGGAATTGTCATTTGCCCCTAAAACCATAGAAACAATTATTTTTTTCTGATAGCTTGCTGCCCATCAGAAGACACCTATTTGAGAATCATTGTTTGAGAAGGAGTTCTGTGATCACAAACTCTAGTATGAAGCTCCCTGACTCATACAGAAATATAACAATGACACATTAAGTCACTCAATAATTCAACAAAAATAGATCGAATAATTCTTCTCCCCCCCCCCCCCCCCCGCCGCACACACACCCCATTGTCAGATAGGGTATTAGGTACTCAGAATAAAAAAAATAAATTGCAACATTACATAAAAAGTGCCATTTATGCTTAAAATATAGTCTACCACGGGACAACCAAGCATGGGGATGTGAATGGAAGAAGGAATTGCTCAAGGCTTCTGCAATGTTTGCTCCCAAATGTTTCCCTTACCTCCAGTTCCTCTCCCCACCATCCCCATTTTGCTCTCTGCTCCAGGAGGCTGACCTCTAGGCATTGTATTTAGCAAGGTTCTCTAGCTTCAATTTGGTTTAATCAGTAGCAGGCACCGATAGGAGATTGGAGAGTGGGGTATTGATTCCCTCCTGAGTCCTGGATATTTGGTTTCATTCCTCTACTAAGGGTTTCCTTCCTCTACTAAAGGCCATACTTCCTGTTAGGCAGCCCTCTCCTATATAGGGCTACAGCTACTCTTGAGAGTTCTGGTAACTACTCCCTCTCCCCAAGTTAATGGGTAGTAAGAAGTACACAGGCCCACACTCCAGCCCCCACCCACCCTGACACCAATTACTAGGGCTCTATGGAACTGCAGTGTCTCTTAGCTTCCTGACACTCCAACCACACATATATAAAGATGTCAAAGCACCCCATTTGAGTCATCTTGAGTTTTTGCTGTAACCCTGAATAGATCATGCAATTTGTAAATTTCAGGGCTCAGAACCACTTCCCTTCTCTACACCCAACACACAACTTTATATGCATCATGATTTCTCCTAAGAAAGAGCTGGAGCTTGGGATAACAGGACAAATCCAAGAAGAGAGGAAACACAGATAGTAATGGTTGAGAGTTGGTCAATGAGGAGTTGAGGAAAAGGAATTGCTATGGTGAGGAGCAGAAACAAGAATACATGTGAAGCTGAAGAGAGAATGAGGGGAGGCAAGGTGGTGTTCCTCCTCTCCTTCAGACCAGACCTGAGATTTCACCTGTCCCCGCTTTAAGGCTGGGCAGCAGGAAAGGGCCTGGGGTCCCATGGCAACCATCCTGAACCCTGGCTCTCTACCTTTTTTATTTTGCACTGTCGGTTTTTTAGAGCTAGAAAATTTCTGATTGATAAAAAAAAAAAAGATCACAAGTACTGAAAGCTGGATGGGAATAGTCAGGAGGTAAATAAACAGATGACTCCCAGTACAGGATTAAATATAAAATCATATCTAATAATCTGTGTAGAAAACTAATCTCTAGTAACTACATCATTCCAATAATTTTCATTGGCAGAAAACATATGTATATTTTTGACACATGTCATTTCAAATTTATCCTTCAGTGTTTAGTGTAGTAATTCAGAGTAAGTGCTATAGACAGGCTCTCTGATTTGAGTCTAGTTCTGCACCTACTGACTGGGAAAGTTTCTTAATTTCTCTCTTCCTCAGTTTCCTCCTCTGCAAAAGTGGGATAATAATACAGTATCTATCCCCAGGGTCATAGTCAGAATCACATGAATTGTCATATATACAGGGCTAAATACTTAATAAATGTTAGATATTACTATTAATAATAATCCTAAATTGAAACTTACTGCCAATTTGTGTATTTTTCCAATGATGAGAATAAATTCTTCAAAAAATAGGGAGGGAAGTGCATCTACTGGTGTAATGGAAAATAACATTTTATTCTTGAAACATGAAAATGCTTATCTTGTGGGCATGGGTGAGTAGTTTCTATGTACAATAATATGCCTTTTACTGTGTTTTCATATTTCTAAGTTCTCCAAAATACTTTACAAACACTCTCAGATTGATCAGATACAATATGTTTAAAAACAGTAGAAAGAAAATATTCTTTCTTTTTTATGTTGTTTATAAAGAATTAGCCAGGTGAATGAATTTACTTAACAATTTTCATGAGGAGCAGAAAAAGCCAGGAACCAGATAAATTTGCCACCTAAATGGGTGGCCTGGGCATTTGCTTCCCTCACTGTAACACAGAGACCTTTCCTATCTCAATCCCAAAGAATGTTCATCACACCCAATTATCTGGTTAACACCTGTGCATTATCCCTGGGACCCTCTCTCTCTCAGAAAATAAGCTAAATAGAGGGGGGCCGGGGAGGGGCCGTTCACTAGGGAAGCCATGCAGCAGGGAGTGTGTTTGAGGCAGGTGTGTTTTCAGGTCCCTGTACCAGTGTGAGGGTGTCCTTCCACACATTCATAGAGAGAGGCCTCTCTTCTGTGGCTGCACTTGTCACACAGAACATGAGAGGGGGAGCTGGGATCATGAATCAGATTTCCTGAGACTATTCAAGCAAGTAGAAACAATCCATAAAGGTATAAGTAAACCTCGCTTTACTTGGGAAACAT
The DNA here is from genome assembly GCA_026230045.1 of Corynorhinus townsendii. Classification (NCBI taxonomy): domain Eukaryota; kingdom Metazoa; phylum Chordata; class Mammalia; order Chiroptera; family Vespertilionidae; genus Corynorhinus; species Corynorhinus townsendii. Next base: position 64,733,134 of record JAPDVU010000004.1, on the reverse strand, counting down.
GCATTTATTGAGCTCTGGGCAAAAATCATATTTTAAACTTCTATAGTATGGGGACTCACAATATAAAAATATATCCTTTTCTAAAGTCTTTTGTTAAGATGCTACTAAGGTCATTTGTCTCTTGGTTAAATTTGTTTTCATAAATAATATTTGTTTAAAATAATATAGACACTAAATAAGTAGCAAATTAGCTTCAGTACATAAATCACTAATATTAGTGCATTTATTTATTCAGAAAAATAACCCTCTCCCTCTTTAAAATGGCAATAGAATTTATTGCTATTATATCTAAAGGGCTTGAAAAAGCTTTTATATATAAGCATACATGAAATGTCACTATATACCTTTCAAATTATGTTAGCATTTATCTAATGATTATTTTAGCCAGTTTTGGAACAACTTTAAATCTAATGCTAAAAATGAAACGTCAAAACAATAAACAAAACTCCAGAACCCGAGACTTGATTTTGTATTGATCCTGACTATTGTTAATCTTTGGGGGAGGGAGGGGAGGGATGTGAGTGCCCTTCTGCTGTGGCAAGGATATTTAGTTTTACAGTACACAGAAGTTCATCCAGTCACATGATTTTCATTACAGTTGAACGCAAGATTTTCGTTGTTTAAACAGAGACAAAACAATCAATGCTACACAAAATTAAGTCTACACAAATAAAAACCATACCATCTGCCCTTTTGTCCAAATTTCTATAAAATGGGTCATGTGAATCTAAAATCACGCTATAAAAATTTGGTTTTGGCCAAGTGAAGTTCTTTTGTGAAAGAAACTACCCTCCAGCCCTACTGAGCGCTAAATGCAAGCTATTTGTTTTCATACACCCTGCTGAATTCAGGCAATGTTTTTATGGCATTTTGAAAAATTACTAAAGTTGAACTTTTTGCACAATTGTTGGAGTCCAAACTCGAATCCCATTCTCACTTTGAAATCAAACCTATTCTTTGCTTTCTTCTTCTTCTTATCACTGCCACACTGTTTCAGAACAAACGCGGCTTTCTTTGGATCTCTATGCATACTAATTCATCGCCAACTTTTTACAAGCCTTCTCCACATATGCAAAGAGAGATCTGCAGCAAATCCACACAACAACAACAAAGAAAACCTTAACAAGAGTATTTTTACTTCCCATTAGTTGTTGATCATCAAGTAATCATAAAGTAGAAGATACATTTACAGTCCACGGAAAGGCTGCTTTGTTAAAAGCCTTCCAAACACATTAGTAGAACTGACAGCAGCAAGATACGAACATTTTCTGTTCTTATTTATACAAACTCCCCAAGTTTCTGTAGAATTAATTACTTTTCACCTCTAGAGAAGAACAGGAGCATGCCTCCCACCACAAGGTGCATCTTGGCCAGTTCCAAGCAAGGATTCTGAGACATCAAGAAAAGTCAGAATAAGCTGATCACTCTCAAGGGCTGTCACCATCCACACTCAGTAAAACCTATAGCCGAAAACTGAAAGACTATCGAGTTCTCACAGCCCCTGTCAGATTAGTCAAGGCTCTGCAAATGTCCACCCAGCTTCCAAGATGCTCTTTGCAGTAACACTTAGAAATTAGTTGACTGCCAAGTAAGCCTATTAACAAATGAAATGCGCATGGACTAGAGTAACTAACAGTTGCTTAAATCAAAGCAGATCTTGACTTCCTTACCTTAATACTAGGAAGCATGGTAGCTTTTGTTTTTGTTTTTGTTTTTTATAAGGGGGTTACTGAAGTTTGTTCAACAGCAGCAGGCCCTGCTCAGCCCCCTACTCCACAGGGAATTAACCGTCACATTCCAGCCCTGTCATCAGAACAATGAAAGGTGAATGTTGTGCAAAACAGCTTGGGACCAATAACTGATGATGTCATCCCTCCCTTATATGGTTCATTATTGTGCAGATTTACTTTGGTCTGTGAAAAGGGGTGGAGCTGCCCAGGACTGGAAGGGAAGGCAGCTCAGCTCTTAAGAAGCAAAGCAAGTGAACAGGAATTATGCTATATACTGAGGCAAATGCACTGGGGAGAGGGCTGAAATTGAGGAGGAATGAGATTAAAAAAAAAAGATATGCATAAAATGTCAAATGGGCCTCACTCCTAATTTTTCAAACTAGCTAAACTCTACACAGTTGTATTCAGCACACGCTGGAATTTCAATAGGGAGCCCTCTCCTCTTCTATGATTCAGCCAACAGGAAGGGATTCACGGTTCAACCAATGTGCTGGTTAATTTATGTGTTATCTTTGAAAACATACACTGTAGGCTACAGAATGGCAAGTACTCTTTAGTTGAAGAGTCACTGCGTCTTAAAAAAAAATTTTTTTTTACCTAAATGTCTTTCCTAAAAGTGGGTGTCTTTTTGTTATTTATAATAAAGTAAATATCAATCTTTCATAGTCCACATAAACAAAAAGCTTTATGGGGGTCCTTCTATTTTTTAGAGTAAGAGGTCTTAAGACCAAAAAATGAGAAAAACCACTGTGGTTCAACCCCAGCCGAGACTGGTACATTTCTTGCTTGGACTGCATAAGGCCCCATTACAAGTAACTCCTGTGGAAGGCCCTGGCTGGCCTGAGGTTTTTGTCCTTTATAGCCCAGGAAGCTGCTTAGTGGTGACCTGTTGCATTTGGACTCATTAGCTTGTTTTCCTCCACACGCCCCCGCCCCCCCCATTTTATTTCTTTTTTCTTATTTCTTTACTCTTTTTAATTTTCTTCTTGTGTGTTTTTTACTATTTTCTTTTTCTTATTGTTCTCTCTTCTCATTTTTCTCTTTTTTTCTCCAATTTAAAATTTTTTTTCTCGATTTTTCTTTCATTTGTTCTGTTCTCATTTTAAAATTTGTTCTTTGCTCTTTTAATATTTTTTAGTTAGTACTGTTAGTATCGGTATAGTTAGTATAGTTACCATTGTTTATTAGTATTATTAGTTAGCATTTTTAGTACAGTTTATATAGTTAGTATTGGTATAGTTAGTATAGTTAGCATTATTTATTAGTATTGTCTATTAGCATAGTTAGAATAAGTTTCCCTTGCTAGTGTAGTCAGTATTGTTTACTAGCATAATCACTAAGCATAATTAGCATTGACAGTATTGTTAGTTAGCATAGTTAGCAAGTCAAGGCCACAGACTGACACATTGTGGGCCCACAATAAATCATTAATATATTTGTGCACAGGTTATTCATTTAGATGATAGTAGACACTTTACAATAATACAAATTTGTGGCCTAATTTTGACACAGACTAAAAACCCATGTTAAAAAAGAGAATGGAACCCAATGGACATGGACACGGGGGCGGTGGGGGCTTGTCCTGAGGGGGCAGGAGTGGTGATGGTGGGGTCAATGGGGGAAAAAGAAGACATGTAATATTTTAAACAATTAAAAAAAGAGAGAGAGAATGGTTTGGGGTTGGGGATCAGGACTGATTATCAGTGGCAAATTGCATGCAAGCTGTTTCTGGTGATTCAAGCTTGAGTTAGCATCCCAGGCAGGCACTGGCTATGTTCAAAACCATATCAAATCAATATTTAAAGACAAATGATAATAGCAAGAGAAAATGTTTTATCACCTTTGAAAATTCTTTAACACAAATGCCATAAATGTCAGTCACAGATGTGTTTTTTGTTCCCTGCTTAATATCACTAAATAGTTACATTCAAAATTAACAAGGCCCTTCTATTAAGACCCTCTTAAAATAGCTGCATTTAGCATAATTAGTTACGATTCCTTAGATAACTGACATTACCTATTAGGAGCTTCTTGGAACCTAGAGAAGATGTTTAAATGGATGATAGAACCCTCCTTAGAGTCACAGTAACTAGAAATGTCCCAACTATTAGAAGGGCAGGGACCACATCTTTGTGTATTTCTGTCTTTAGAAGGTATCTTCTATTCACTCTTTTTTTTTTTTTAATTTCAACCTTATTGAGGTATAATTGACAAATAAAATGGTAAGGTACTTAAAGTATACACTGTAGTGACTGATATACATTGAGAAAGGACCCCCACCCCATCTAGTTAAGTAACACATCATCTCACCTTAAGTTCTACTCCCTTAATACATTTCAGTTATCCAATACAGTGTTATCAACTGTAGCCACCATGGTTCGCATTAGATCCTCAGGCTTTATTCAACTTATGCCTAAAAGTTTGTATTTTATTATTTTCTCTCTATTCCCCAACTCCTGGCAACAACTACTTTTCTAATTTCTGTTTCTACGAGTTTGACTTTTTGTTTTTTTAGATTCCACATATAAGTGATACCATGCAGTATTTGTCTTTCTCTGTCTGGTTTTTCTCACTTAACATAATGCCCTCAAGGTCCATCCATGCTGTTGCAAATGGCAACTTTCTTTCTCATGGCTGAATAATATTCTATTGTATACATAAACCACATCTTTATTTATCCATTGATGCACATTTAGAATGTTTCCATATCTTGGCTATTATGAATAATGCTGCAATAGATACCTCTTTGATATCTTGATATCATTTCCTTTGGACATAGTCTCAAAAATAGGATTACTGAATCATTTGGTAGTTATATTTTTAATTTTTTGAGGAACCTCCATACTGTTTTCCATAGAGACTGAACCAATTTATTTACATTCCCACCAACAGTGCACCAGTGTTCCCTTTTCTCCACATTCCTGCCAACCGTTATTATTTCTTGTCTTTTTGACTATAGCCAATCTAACAGGTGGGAGGTGATATTGTGGTTTTGATTTACATTTCCCTGAAGTTTGTTGTATTCTATTCATGCATTCCTAATTGGCTGCCCACCAAGGAGCAGGCACTGTATTAGGCACTGGGGATAAGGTGTGAACAAGACTGACAAGGTCCTCATCCTGGTGGACTTTACATTCTAGTGATAGGAGCCCTTAGAAAAGGGAGCAAGAATGTTTTCAAAGGAGTTGTCCTTAAAGACTTTTTCTAAAGCAGTGACACTTGAATACAAAGAATCAAAGAAACCAACCATGCAAAGAACAGAGGAAGAGGGAGCAAGTACAAAGGCCCTGAAGTGGGAATACAGAAAGAAGGCCAGTGTAACCAGAGCATGAAGAGCAAAGGAAGAGAGATACAAGTCCATTCGAATGACTGGCAGGGGTAGTTCCCTAACATTTGAAGTATCCTTATCAGGAGTATATAATCCAGAAGTAGCTCTGACAAAATACAAGGACTAGAAGTTCTTCTAATTAGCATAACTAATTTTAAAAATTATATTTTTATTGGTGAATGAGTGATTAAAAACATATGGCACCTCCATTCTTGTAAAAATTAGACATAATAACCTGGTAAGCCCAGCAGCCTGGTGTCCTTAGGAGTGTTGCTCTAGACCCAGGCCTCCATTTGGTTCTTTGTCCCCCAAAGTTAGCAGGGCATTCTGATACCTGATTTAACCAGAAAATCAGCTGATCCTGATGCTAGAATGTTGCTGCACCTGTCAGATTGAACCTTTCACACTAGGAGTTTGTCAGCATGTCTAAAGGACAGGCTTCATCAAGTCTGCAAGTACTGCTTAACTCATAACTATATGTGTGGCAAAATTCAGGGAGACTTGTTTTCATCATGACATATCATTTTTCATGAATTATCAATATCTTCAAATAAGAGATGACAATTGGAAAACAGCACATTGACTTGGCCCAATTTGGCACATGGTGGTAAGGAGTTGGATTTTTTTCTGAAGGATCTGATTACATGACTTAAAATGTACAGAGTGTACTTGGGAACAGAAAGGACAAGAGTGGAAACAAGATGCCTAAAGAAAGTTATCATAATAGCCCAGGCAAGCAATGTAATAGTAGCTTGGATAAGACTTTATCTTGGATGAGGGCAGTGGCAATGGTTCTGGAGAAAAATGGACAAATTCCAGAGGTAATTTAAAAGCATAATAAATACAACTTACTGGTGGTTACATTTGGAAAGTTGAGAGAAAGACAAGAATTAAGGTTGATTGATGGTCTTTTGAGTAATTAGATAGAAGTACCATTAACTGAGATAGGCGCAACTGAGAGGAATAAATTTATAGGAAGTAACCAAGAGTTCTGCTTTGGACACATTAGTTTGAGAAACCCATTAAACATCTAAATAAGTTGGTCAAGTATGGACACTCACTCAATTACTATTTACTCAATGAACTAAATACATATTTTAAAAGTATACATAATTTTCTTTTCTATGAATGTCATACAACCAAATGGAGGCTCTTCTCTCAAACTTTTTAGCTTATATTATCTGAAATGTGTACTCCAATGTAATATTATGCACCTGGAAAGTTTTTTGTTTTTTGTTTTTCTGAATTGAAAATACAGATTTTTATTTGGTCAGATTATGAGAAAACTCAAGAGACTATTGAAAACCTGTTTTTTAACAGGAAAGCAGAGCACAATCTTGTCTGAATTCAACAATTTCCTTCATTGACTTTACAAAGCTAGTAAAAATTGAATTTTCTAAAAAGTTAATTTTACTGATTGGTATCAAAATAATTTTATATTGAGAAGAGATTTTTTTCCCCTTTTATTAATGTGGCAAATGCACATACAGTGGTGCCTTCCCCTGCACCCCACATCAGCAGTTTTGCTTTCGGAGGTTTCATTCAGTTACCTGCGGTCAACAGTAGTTCAAAAATATTAAATGGCCGGGCCATGTAGCTCAGTGGTTGAGTGTCGACCTATGAACCAGGAGGTCATGGTTCAATTCATGGTCAGGGCACATGCCCGGGTTGTGGGTTCAGTCTCCACTAGGGGGAGTGCAGGAGGCAGGTGATCAATGATTCTCTCTCATCATTGATGTTTCTATCTCTCGCTCCCTCCCCTTCCTCTCTGAAATCAATAAAAATATATTATAAAAAAATGAAAAATTCCTGAAAAACACAATTCATAAGTTTTAAATTATGCAATGATTTTCTAAATAAATATTTATTGTTCAGATTATTACAATTATTCCTCTTTTTTTCCCCATAGCTCCCCTCCACCCGGTTCCCACCCCACCCTCTGCCCTTACCCTCCACCCCCACTGTCTTCATCCATAAGTGTACAATTTTGTCCAGTCTCTTCCTGCACCCCCCACACCCCTTTCCCCACAAGAATTGTCAGTCAACTCCCTTTCTATGCCCCTGATTCTATCATATTCACCAGTTTATTCTGTTCGTCAGATTTTTTATTCACTTGATTTTTAGATTCACTTGTTGATAGATATGTATTTGTTGTTCATAATTTTTCTTTACCTTTTTCTTCTTCTTCCTCTTCTTAAAGAATACCCTTCAGCATTTCATATAATACTGGTTTAGCGGTGATGAACTCCTTTAGCTTTTTCTTATCTGTGAAGCTCTTTATCTGACCTTCAATTTTGAATGATAGCTTTGCTGGGTAGAATAATCTTGGTTGTAGGTTCTTGCTATTCATCACTTTGAATATTTCTTGCCACTCCCTTCTGGCCTGCATAGTTTCTGTTGAGAAATCAGCTGACAATCATATGGGTGCTCCCTTTTAGGTAACTAACTGTTTTTCTCTTGCTGCTTTTAATATTTTCTCTTTGTCTTTTGCTCTTGGCATTTTAATTATGATGTGTCTTGGTGTGGTCCTCTTTGGATTCCTTTTGTTTGGGGTTCTGTGCGCTTCCTGGACTTGTAAGTCTACTTCTTTCACCAGGTGGGGTAAGTTTTCAGTCATTATTTCTTCAAATAGGTTTTCAGTATCTTGCTCTCTCTCTTCTTCTGGCACCCCCATAATTCAGATGTTGGTACGCTTGAAGTTGTCCCAGAGGCTCCTTATACTATCTTCATATTTTTGTTTTCTTTTTTTCTTTTTTCTTTTCTGGTTGAGTGTTTTTTACTTCTTATTATTTCAAATCTTTGACTTGATTCTTGCAATCCTCTAGTCTGTTGTTGGATCTCTGTATATTATTTTTTATTTCAGTCGGTGTATGCTTAAGTTCTAGCTGGTCCTTTTTCATATCCTTGAGGGTCTTGCTAAATTTATCGGCCTTTTCTAGAAAATTATTGAAAAACCTTATAACCGTGGTTTTGAACTCTATACCCAGTCATTTGTTTTCCTCCATTTCTTTCATTTGTGACCTGTTACTTTGTGTCCACATTTTGGCTGCTTCCCTGAGTTGACAGAGTGGCTTTGTGTGCTAGGTGTCTTATAGGGCCCAGTGGCTCAGCCTCCCCAGTTACCTGAGGTGGACACTCTTGGTGCACCCCTTTGTGGGCTGTGCACAGTCCTGTTGTAGTTAAGCCTTGATTGTTGTTGGTATCACTAGGAGGAATTGACCTCCAGGCCAATTGGCTGTGAGGATCAGCTGTGTCTATGATGGGAGAACTTCTGTGCTGGAGACACCCTTATGAGACAAGACTTGCAAAAAAGCCTTTGTGCTCAGCTTGGATGGGGTGGAGTCTCAGGGCAGAGCAGACAGCAATGGCTTCCCATCAGTCCTGCCCTAAGAGGCCCCCCAGGTCTAGTGTCCCGCAGTAATTGCTCCAAGCACCTCTGAGAGAAAGCCGCCCTTGAGTTCCACCCACTGCCAGACAGTCCAGTTTCTCCTGAATGAGTCTGGGTCCCCAGAGTCTTGCCCGGAACTGGAGTTCAGAGCTGTCGGGAGCTTTTGTCTCTCTCCCGGTTGAGAAAGCCAGCTGAGTACTCAGTTGCCAGCCCTCTCTGCACATGCACCTCGGTACCTCTGCCTTCTGCAGCTCCTCTGAATTTCAGTGTGCTTTTCTCTTTCCTTCTAGTTGTAGAATTTCCACTCAGCCAGCCTTCCTGTGGTTATGGATGATGTCCATTTTGTATTTTAGTTGTAGTTTTGAAATTGTTGTGCGAGACAGCCATGTTTACCTATGCTGCCATCTTGGTTTCTCCTCCACCTGGAAAGTATTATTGTGATAACAGGTGACAAGGCCAAGTCCTAAACCCACTGGTGGTTAGGTTCTTCTAAGACAATCATAGAGTCTGGATCCAGAGTGTCCAGGCTCCCATCATCCTATGAGCATCTAAGACATCATGACCTGAACAAGTGGCTCTTAAAATCAAGTCTTCTCACAATTGCTCCTTATTCAAATTGATCAGGAAAAGAGGAGATAAAAAAGACATGTTTCCTGAAGACTTCTGAGAAAGATCTTGTTTAGCATATGGTGAGTGGGTAGTTTCTCAATGTGTGATCACTGATGTTGCCAATTCAATGTGCTTTAATCTCAGAAGACATTTTTTGCAGCAAAAATGGTTATATTACATAACTGTGTGAAGTGGATGTATTAGGGTGGTCTGGAATAGACAAGCAAGGAGAAGAAAGGCATAGGCTATGCTGGAACCACTGTACTTGAATTCCTTACTTGGGGCAGGAGAATGTTCTTCCAGGATCTCCCTGTAGGTTTGGTAATGGTGGATTAAGTCTGGGCAGTAGTTCTTCACACAATTATGCCTCCTTCCTTGGGAGTAATATAATCTAGAATTTCTCAACTGTTAAAAATTCCAGAAGTCAGGCAAATTTGTGAGCACTGGAAAACTGAGCAAATCAGAAAGTACTGGAGGGATGGATAGTGGGTGTAGACAAGTGGGAACAGTAAGAACACTTCGATAATTAGAATACAAGATTTGATGACATTGTAACAAATGACAAAGACTAGGTAGACCAAAGCATTCTAACCATCTTCTAACAGCACAATGGATGTGGAGCAGTCACACTTCACCAATTTCCTTTACATTTCAGATCAGACATGCACTTCTTTAAGCATTTAAAAACAAAATAAATAAAAGTAATTTTCAGTAAACTCATAAGATATTAGGAGCTGTGCAAAAATAAAAAATAAAGAAAATCATTAAGGCATAGCATTTCTGAACTTCAGAGGAATAAGTGAAGATTAAGTAAAATTGACCTCTAGTTTGTTTGCAGTTAAAGCTCACATTTCAGCCCCTGAATATTATTTGAATAGTTTCTTGTCTACAAATTCACATTCAAGAGCTGAATATGTTATGCATTGAGCATGAAAGACCCAAACTTTGATTAATCTTTTTTGTTCAAACTTTTCACCACCACAAGCATGAAGTACTTTCCAAACGCAGGCATTCTTGGAAGAGAGTGTACACTCAGTCAAGGAGCCAGAAAGGAGCAACCTCCAAACACTGAAAACACCACCTCCCCAATTCCAAGTCCCTCCCTAGAGTCCAGGATTTGTAATGCTAATCTGAGCACCTTCTTCCGTCCTGGAAATATCAGAGTAATGGAGTTATTCTCTATGGTCGTAAGAGACAACACATTTTTCCAGCAGTTTCCTGTCTTAACTCTTTCTTGGTGTTTGAATTTGTGCAAAACCATTTGCCTGGTATTTATTGTGATAACAAATGGATGCCAATTTAGGGCAGCATTCCCAAACTTTTTCATTTCAGAAGAATAATCTCGCTTATTACTTTTCAATACCTGATTCTGTCCATGATGCTGAAACAACCCATCAGCTCAATTAAAAACTTGATTCCACTAGTTTAGAATGTGGGAAACAAAAACTCCCAATCAGTTGTTGGAAATTTTCATTCTTAATCCAGTTGTTTTTGCAAACTGAATTCAGTTATTTTCTGTGGAACTTATACTAGTACATCTCACTAATGCTTCAATTAATTTTTTTTAAAGATGTAGGAGACTTTGATTTTGTATTTTCTGACATACAGAGTGCCTGTCAGCATTGATCAACTATCTGGCATTACAATTGCCTGGATCATAATTCATAGTATCAGTGTATTGATGTATCAGAAAGAATTTTAAAAAGTAATTTGTCAGTACAAGGCACTTGTTGTTCACTGTATTTCATTTGGGTAGACACTGAGGCTGAAATTATTGACTTAAAATTTGCCTGTTGAAGTACCATTATTTCCAGATGATTCTGGCTTGTTATTTCCTAATGATTTTCATTGTTTCTTAAAACTTTGCATCTGCTCTAGTTCCTGAGGGCTCTCTGGTTAACAATAAAAATAAGCATGAATTTTTATTTGCATACATATGCTGTATCAATAACAATCAACTTTTTATCTAAAAAATATAAAGTAAATCTGCACTAGACTGACTGAAGAAGTGAATTTGTATCTGGATTCCACTTAACCCACAATAACTTCTGTGAAAAATACATGCATTAAAATAACTCCTCAATTTGGTACACTATTATGTACAATTCTTTAGCTTTAGTCCAAGTTGGGTTTAAACTTATATTCTTTTCAAGATATAAAATGTGTTGTGTCACTTTTTTTTAATTTATAAATTTTTAATATACAAATTATAGAAATGCTATATAAAATAGCAATATTTATGACCTCCACAAAGTTACCACAGTAGTTTTTCTTCAAAAGGATGCCTATAGTTATCACGTAATTTACTTCCCATAACATTTTATGTGGCTAAAAATCATAATATTGCTTTTTTAAAAGAAAGTCATCAGTTTCCAGCTATATATTTTATAGTTATATTTTATTCTTCAAATATAATTTTTGTTACATAGAACTTATCAATCCTTTGGGAACTTAAAAAGTCAATACTAAATCATCCCTTAGCGTAAACCACAATTGTCATATTGATAGTTCTCCTGAAATGGTAGAAACCACATAAGACCAAAGGGAAATGATGCTAACTAAAATATGGCCAGTTGTCCCCCATGTTTACAAATAAATTATCTGCACTATACATAAAAATAACTACAAATAATAGCCATTACTAAGGGCCTCAACTTTTTAAACTGAGATGGAACACCATATCTACTTTAAATTTCCATATCTACTATAATCTGTTTCCAGAATTTCTATCAACTTTATTGATCTTCTATCCATATACCAATACCACAACATTTTACTTACTGTAACTTTTAAGTGAGTTTTGTTTCTGGTAGAAAACATATCTACTACTTTTCATTTTTAAAATTTGACTATTCATACTTTTTCATATTTGACTATGGAAACATATTCATATTTTTACATGAACTTTAGAATCACTTCATTTAGTTTCCATATTTAAAAAATGGTATTCTTATTAGGATCAAACTCATAGATTAATAGAGTGAGAGTTTATATTTAATATAATTTAATATTATTTTTATATTTAAAATAGGATACTTGATTTTTTATTATCGATTTTATATAGTTTTATACCTTGACAACTCACTTTATTGAATTTTCTAATTGTTTGTAGTATTTTTTTTCAGTTTTTTCTGAGTCTACCTACAATCTAAATATATCAACTATGCCCAAATAATAGAATTCTCTTTTTCAATACTTTGCATTTTTTCAAAATGTCTTAGTATGATAAAATAGAAATTGTAATTTAGTGAAACTTGCAGTCTTCTTCTTAGTGTATAATACACAGATTAGCAGAGGAAATGATCAATTTTAGGTATTATATGCTATGCCTGTGAAAGTGTTTATATTCATTAACTCATGAACATAAATGACTCTACTAGATAGGTACTCAGTTACCCCTATACTATAGTCAAATAAATCAAGAACCAGAGGGATAAGATAACATGTCCAAGGTTACAGACCAGTAAGTGGCAGAGACAGAATTTGAATTCAGAGCTATCTGGCTTCAAACGAAATGCAGGAGACTGAGAAAACAATAGTCTCAGGTTACAGATTTTGAGGGAGATTCAGCACCGAGCAGCTAGAGTAACCTAAAGAAGGAGTTAACTGCAGTTGAAGAGGTTAGACTTAGCTCTGAAGATCACAAAACATTGTAAGCACACCACCAGTTCTCTGGGATAAGCCACAAAAACACTTTATTTCTCCTTAGCACATACATGTGTGGATTATTTTACCAATATGTGCAGGGAACACAATGATTTTTATTTTTCTGTATCCCTTATAATTTATCTTATGGACTCCCATTCCACTTTGTCTTAGTTAATTCTGATATATGCACCCCTATGCTCATGGCAGCATTATTTACAGTAACCAAGATATGGGAGCAACTCAAGTGCCATCAATAGACAAGTGGATAAAAAAGTTGTGGTACATACATAGAATGGAATATTACTCTGCTGTAAAAGAGAATAAAACCTTACCACTTGTGACAGTATGGATGAACCTAAAGGGTATTATGCTAAATGAAGTGAGTCAGAGAGAGAAAAACAAATACCATATGATTTCACTTATACGTGGAATCTAAAGAACAAAGTAAACCAACAAACAAAATAAAAATAGACTCATAGATACAGAAAACAGACTGATAGTTAATTGTCAGGTGAGAGGTGTGGGGGGGCTGGGTGAAAAAAAAGTGAAGGAATTAAGAAGTGTGGATTGGTAGTTACAAAACAGTGATAGGGGTATAAAGTACAGCCTGGGGAATACCTGGGGAATAATATTTTGATAAGTATGTACGGTGTTAATTGGGTATTTGAACTATCGGGGGATCATTTTATATGTGATTATCTAACCACTTTGCCGTAGACCTGAGACTAACATAAAATAATATTGAATGTAAACTGTAACTGAAAAATAAATTTTTTTTAAATCAGAAAAAAATAAATAAAATGGGTTCAATCAGCCTGGGCTGAATTGTGGATTTTCTTGGTGGTCAGAGCTTGCTCTTTCCAGCCTAGCAGTCCTTGCCACTCATGCAATGTGTGTCGAAAAGTTGGATCTGCTTCATTCGGTTAGGGCCTTGGCCCTGGAAGCATTAGAATTGAGACCTTTGTGAACTTTGTGTATGACAGGTGTCAACATCTGGTCTAACTGGTGGTGACCAGTATTTACAGAGTCATATGACAAAAAGAATGACAGTTATATGAATGAAGCTTCCTCTGCTTCTCTCCGAAGATGACTCTTCAGTGAATCAAGTGCTTACAGTTTCAAGAACTATCTGACAATTTCCTGCAATCTTCCTGAAAGAGAACAACTCAGTGATTGGTTCAGATGATAGACTGATAATGTGACATCTTCCTCAAGAGGGTTCTCACTTAAATTCCAAATACCATCCTCCATTCTCACTTCTCCCAGACTTTTCCAGAATAGGGGGCATCAAATAACAGGACCAAGGCTTTCTTAATATAATAAAATCTTAAATGGTAAAGTGTGTTTCTTGCCCATTGTCTCTCAAGCCTTCTTTTTCAATGTATTTTTTTTCTTTCTTGTGGCCAGTTTTCTTTTATTATTATTCCACCTCTCTGTATAATATTAAAGTCCTTCCTGGTTCAGGTTCTGTTGTTGTTCTTAAAGTCCAAATACATTGAATCTAATTAACTAAGACTCTCAACTAGGTTAAGCCTAAGATCTAGAAATCATCTTCATCATCCTTAAATATAATAAAAATGCAACCATAACTGACATTTAGATTTAAATATAATCTAATAGCCTCTGAAGTTGTGTAGGCAGCAGGTAGCATCACTACATGATGCGGAATCATCAAATATGACTTAACTGGATATTGTGGTATATTTTTGAAAGTTTAAGGAAAGTAAAATGCATCTGAGAAATACTTTCCATACCAGTAAAAGTAAATTAATTCATAACATAACCTTTGATTAACCATTAATAATTGTTGTTACATAGAACTTACCAGTTGATCAGATAACCTGTTTTCCTAGGCATAGCTGTTAAAGTTCTATTACTAACACGCTGAAGAGTCTTAGATGAAAGGCTGCTAACTCAATGACCTTGAGAATGAGGTCACTATGAAGCTTGGGGAAAAGATAACATCTACCTCAGACCCAGATTTTTGTACAGGTTGAATCTAGTGAAAGGAACCTCAAGCCATTTTGTTCATGGGCTTATTCCTATTTAATCCATTGAGTGCCTAGTTAAGGATTAGTGACATGCTCCTAGTACTACAGTGCTGATAGTAGATATAATAATATCTTGGGTCTTTTAGGAGGATCAACTCTCCTTTAACTCCAAACGTCCAAGCCTAGGAAGCTGTGCTTGAGTCACTCATTGCCTGGTCCCTTTAAGTAAGATGTAACATCACTTTTTTTACATTACTCCCACCTACCCCATCCCCCAACGCAAACACCCAAGCTGTGTGATAGGGGTAATGCCACCAACTCAGCCTCCTTCATCTCAATTACATTTTCCAGTAGGAAGTATACATTGCAAGGGTAAGAGAAATTGAAAGGTATAGTTTGATCCTAGTGTTCTTTCAGAAAAATCAACTGTAAACATTGTAAACATTCTTTCTGTGATGGAGTCTCTGAATTCTAACCCTTCTCCTTTCTTAAAAACTTTATTCCCAGCAATTTTTTTTATCAGTAGGATACTGGTAGTGAAAGGAATTTTAGAGACAGGACAGGCAGTTTTAGGGAAAAGGCGGCGGGGGGTGGGGGGTGTCCATGGGAGACAAATGCATATGTGAAGGGCAGAGATAGCTCCAAGAGGCCAGAATGCTTGTCTTACTTTCACAGAGGATAGAGGAATGTTGCAAGATGAAGGGAAGAGAAAGAGGGGACCACCACAGTGGGCTTTGGACTTTGAAACTGATACTCTGCAGAAAAATGGTCAATTAGGTAAACACAGGGGATATAAATTAAGGAAGGGTCCAATTAGAAAGGGTCATGTTCAGACAAAGAAGCTACCAGCATACTATATAAACTGGAGACAAAGTGACTCAGAAAAGATTTAGATTTAGATTTTTTTCTCATTTTAGAGAGAGAGAGCAGGCTTTTCCTCTTTGGGGACCCCTCCCCAAGCAGAGTTTGTATATGCTTCCAATATACTTCCACAATTTTATTAAAGAAGCCTTTTAGTCCATGAATTTATTCTTCAAACTCTGTAGGACAAGAACCCACAAGGAAAGTTGGCTCGCCAAACTCCATGAGCAATAGTAGGTGGCATATCTCATGACCATGTCTGTGATTTTGAATCCTGAACAGAATGGTTGTGCAGTCTAAGAAGTCACTAACTTTCCAAGACATCTTTTCTTCTGACATGCATTAAGGAAATGAGGTGTTCATTTTAAACAGAACATAACAATTAGAAGCAGAAATTTATTTATTTTTTTACTGTGAGAAGCTCAGTTCAAACATTGATTCTTTCAGTTAACTGTTGGCAGTGACCTTGGTGGAAGGAATGTAACCTGTCTGCTTTCCTTTCTACTGTACAAGGATTAAGCAAGATGTGTATGTGTCCAGCATATTGGGGAGGTCAACAAAATAGCTAACTCTGCTACTAAACGCCATCTAGCAGAGCGCTAACGCAGACACAGAGAGGCTCGGTTGTTTTCTGCTGATATGCTCTGCCTATTGGTTACTTTCTGCTTGATAAGACGTGATCATTTATACATCAGCAGCAATCTTTTTCTAGAGAGTGATTTATTGCGATCCTCCAAGCTACCAGTGAGAAAAATCAATTTCATTGTCATATTTTAGAGATAAGTCATCTAAATCCAAGAAACTTCAGGAAATTATGCCCAGGAAACAGATGTGAATCTTTTTCTATAAAGCAAGCCAAGGATATTTCCCAAGATCCCAGGCAACTAGAGCCAGTTTTCAAACACATGCTCTGTCTGACTGGTCATTCCCCTACATAAACAAAGTTCAGCCTGTCCCATGGGACACCAGACAAATACCCAGTCCCCTGCCCACTGACCTAAACAATACCAAAATGGGGCTCGAAAGCTTTCCCTCCATTCAAACTCCTGCTCCTGCATTCTCTGCTTCCCAAGTTCAGAAATTTCTCTTGAGATGCTGATTTGTACTTAAAACACACACACACACACAAATTATACTTGGAAGGCTTGCTGCAATATTATATGATGATGTAATTATTTATGCAGTTTCAGCTCTGTCTATAGAATCCAAAAGCTTTAAAATCTATATCTACAGTTATAGATTTAGACAGCACTCTCTAATAGCATTTACACACATAAACACATATACATTCCCCTCAAATATTTATGTTCAAGATCATTTTTTGATGTAACTGTGCTCTCTCTATTCTGATATTCTTGAAGTAGTGCTAATGAAGCTTAAGATTAAAATCACAAGTCTTGCAGTTCAGACAAGGAATAAAGTATAAGCTCTAAAGGTACTTTCATTCATCTGGATTATGCCTTTAAAGATTAAGTTGGCTTAAAATATGGACCAAACAGAATATAACATTTAGAGAGAGATTTTCTTTACCCAATCTTAATTAATGCAATAAAGCGTATTTTCATCTTTATTATTAACAATGCCAGGTAAGCCATTGCAATTTTTCGTGCTATTTTCTCCTTTTAATTTGGGAATATGACTATTGATAAAAATAAATATGCAGCAAATGGTAATAAATTATGATTACAGTCTGTTGACTTAGAATAAAGGAAGCCCAGAAAAATATGTTGCCCATTTTAGGCACTTACTCTGTGGAATTTTTATTCAAGATGAATTAAACAACTCCTGAAAAGTGACAAATAGTTTCTGTTTCTATAGTTTTTACACTTGCATGGTCCAGGTCAGTGGCCATCACAAGGAGGAACGTGGAGGGGGGCTTTATGTAGCCTACCCATAATCATCACCAGCCTTGCATCAAAACTACCCCAAGCAGAATACAACTGAAGTAGAACACTGCATCCTACTCATCTTGGCTCCAAAACAAGTCCCCAGGCTGCTTCTCCAACAGATGCTGTCTCAAAGCTTCTCCTATCTCGACTGTCTAGAGACTCCACTGGTCATAATATCACTGTGTTTCTATCTTCACAATATCCACCACTCTGCCTTTTAAGGATGTTGTGTCATAGTTTGGACATAAGAGCATGGAGGTGCCACACACACACAAAAAGAAAACATAAAACAAGCCATTTTGCACAAAAGACTCATTTGCATAAAAGTGCTAGACCAGTGACCTGCTTTTATGGGCCTTAATTTCCCCACCTGCAGAATGAGGGACTTGAAATGGCTGATTTCAGAGTTCCTTTCCAATGTTCAGAGCTTCAGATTCCTGGGTTCATCGGATATCTGAATCTGGGTTGCTTATCAACACCTGCTACTGATCTTGTATGCCTGGGTTCTTTTTTGTTACCTTTAACCACTTTTCTGGACGTGAGAACCCCTTACAGAACAATATAATTATAGAGAATGGAGCCCAGATGCTACCATCATCCCCACCACCACCAAATGCAAAGCTGTCTGGGGTGGAGAAAGACTGCGGAGTCAAAGGGCAGAAGAGGAGTGATTATAAGAAGCAAACTACTTAGGCTTATCTCAAGTCTCACTTCCTTCCTTTACTCATGCTCACAGAAGAAACAAAGTTAAATGTTTTGAAGGAAAATTCTTGGCTCTGGTTCTCTCTCTCTCTCTCTCTCTCTCTCTCTCTCTCTCTCTCTCTGTCTCTCTCTCTCTCTCTCTCTCTCTCACACACACACACACACACACACACACACACACACACACACACACAGGACTTTTGCAAGAAGGGAAAGGGAGTGCAAAACAAAGAAGCAAACAAAGGACTTGGAACAGTCTAGGCAGGGACACCAGCTAGTGCTGAGAAACGCTGTTTCTTTATTAGCTACAGCTTCGCTTCCCCTGCAGGTGTCAGGGCGACGGCCACGTGGCACCCCAGCAGAGGCTGCCAGAGCACCTGGGCCCCCAGGAACTAGGCACCAGGCCTGGTCTGAGGTCTTTGTAGGGAGGACCTTCCTTGCCATGTGGCCCATGGGAAAGCCAGCCTTGGGGTCAGGAAACTGCCAGCCCCCTTAAGTAGAACTAATTATGACCGCTTACTTCAAAAAGAGGATTTAACTCAAAGCAGATTTAGCAGGGGAGTTTCCAAAGGGCAGTAAGAATCCCAAGCTTCATTGCCTCTGAATGCCACAGACCAGTCACGGTGGACGCCTCAGACCGCAGAGAAATTCAGAGCTGCCAACTTAAGTTACCAGCGTCCTAGCGGGTGTTTAATTTAACAAAACAAGGGTGTCAGGGTGTGCCCACAGTGACATACACACTGGTGGGCAGTCAGGGGACTGATGGGGGGAAACAATGACAGTAAAAAATATACAACAGTAAAGTATAACCTGTTGAGTTAAAAAATACTATTTCAAAACCTTAATGTGGTTTGATATTTAAGTGAAAGTCAAAGCTGTTTAGTGAATTCTTATCTAAAACATGAAAATTTGGTGACATATCCCAGTTGTGCTGATCAAAGTATAAAAAGCATCTTAAGATAATTTTTTAAAATTTTACTTTGATTTTAAAAACCGTCTACATAGCAATTTGCTCAAAAGATTAGTTTGTTGTAGTTGTCTTAGTAAAATTACCTCCAAAAAAGGGGGAGGGGGGCTGTAATCGTTTACCTAGAGTTAGTTGAGCAACATGAAATTAGTAGATAAACACATCTGGGATAGGCTTATGGTACAACTGATATAAAAGTACTGTTTGAACTATAAAGCTCTCCATCCCCTGTTTTCATTTCAATTGCTCTCACAGAACATAGAAGTTAGAAAAACAACATGGAAAGCAAAAGAAACCGCCTGGATAAGTACAGTCTCTCCATCCACACACTTCATTTAACCAACAACTCTCAGTGAACGGGTGCCACTTCAGGCTTTGAACTGGGTGTGACATTTTAGAAAAGACATATTGGTTCTGAATGAAACAATTTACAAAGTGATCAGAAGATATTTAATCCACACAGGTGTTCTTTAAAATTATTTGATTTCAGAGCTTTAAAAAAAATCAATACCAAACAAGTTGGTACTCTGTTACCTGACCACATTCTGCCACAGGATATGTAACCAGGGTCTGTGGTAGATAGATGTAATTTATACTCTCATTAGGACCTTGTTTGCAATATCTATGCTTCAGGTTGGAAAGTTCACAGAGATTGAGGAGGTGGAGTTTATTCTCACTGTTTGGTTGCCAAAATGTCAAATCAGACAATCTATTGGTTCAAACATGAAGCTGATACACCTGAGTGTACAGAAGCAGAAAACAGGCTTAAAGAAACCATCAATTGTTCTCTTCCATTTTTGCTTCCCCAAGGAACAGGCCAAGTCTAATAATAAGTAACTATTACCAATACTTTTTTAAAAAGCTAACACAAACCTGCTCTGTTTCATGTTTTATTTCCTCTCTTATTGTGATAGTTTTTTCTGGTAAGTAAACTAACCTGGGGAGACCAGATCTCTTTTTGGTAACTAAGTAGATAATAAAGCTGGGATTGGTAAAGCTGTTCCTGAGTGGCTCTCAATTTGCAAGACCTATACACAGAAGCAGACACCCTCAGTAACTCAAATCATCAGGATTCGAGTCATTGTATTCAAAGCTTGTGAAATTCAGACTTAACTACTCAGCTGTGGGAAGGAAGAAAATAAGCTAAAAAGAAGATGCCAAAATAAAACTGGGTAGCATAGAGTTTGTCAATCTGGAGTTGGCTTCAAAGGTGGCAATCCCTGAGAAAAACTACCTACAAGGGTAGATAAACAAGGCTTTCCCTACCCGTGGTCGGCAAACTGTGGCTCACGAGCCTCGGTTTGCCACTCTGTTGACTAATGAGTTTGCCGACCACTGGGATAGAGGTTTAATCACAAGGAACAACAACAGCCTGTAATTATTGGAATCGAGAGTCTAGGTCAGTGGTCGGCAAACTCATTAGTCAAACTTGCGAGCCGCAGTTTGCTGACCACTGCCTAGCCAGTTTTGCTCAGTGGATAGAGTCTGGGCCTGCAGACTGAAAGGTCCTGTGTTCAATTGAAGTCAAGGGCACATGCCTGGATTGCGGACTCAAGCTCTGGTAGGGGGTGTGCAGGAGGCAGCCGATCAATAGTTGTCTCTCATCATTAATGTTTCTATCTTCCCCTCACCCTTTCTCTCTGAAAACAATAAAAATATATTTAAAACAAATACATTTAGATAAGCAAGGCTCAACACACTGAGTTTTTTTTTTTTGTTTTGATTTTTTACGTTGTCTTAAGAGTTTTTAATCCTTGGAAAGAAAAGCAGATAGTTCTAGTTATTAAGATTTTATATATAACCATATATTAAGATTTTCTATACTGGTATTAAGAATGAATAGGGCCCTAACTGGTTTGGCTCAATGGATAGAGTGTCAGCCTGTGGACTGAAGGGTCCCTGGTTCGATTCACAGTCAAAGGCACATGCCTGGGTTGCAGGCTCGATTCCCAGTAGGGGGCGTGCTGGAGGCAGCCAATCGATGATTCTCTCTCATCATTGATGTTTTTATCTCTCTCTCCCTCTCCCTCTGAAATCAATAAAAAAAATATTTTAAAAAAAGAATTAATAGGTTTCATTTTAAATTAAATTTTAAAAGTTGCCTTCCTGAATAAATGGATTTCAGTCCCAAAGAGAGAAAGTAGATTATTTCAAATAGAAGGCAATTAGTAGAGAGGCTTTTCAAATGTAGGTGCTTCATTGATCAAGTTCAAATATAAACTTCCCAAGTTGGTTTCCAGCTTTACAGTATTTGGCTTTCAACATCCTAGTGGGGATGTGGAGTCCTACTTAAAGGCACCCTCAAACATATTCACATGAATAGTTCCAGGTAAAAGTCTGTCTCACTCTCTAGGGCTAGAAATCGGAAGGAGACTGGGCAGCTGTCTGTGTGGTCACTGGAACAGTCTGGGCCCTGCTGGAAGTGACAGAGGAAGGCTGCGGGCACCCTGCTGGAAGTGACAGAGGAGGGCTGCGGGCACCCTGCTGGAAGTGACAGAGGAGGGCTGTGGGCACCCTGCTGGAAGTGACAGAGGAGGGCTGCGGGCACCCTGCTGGAAGTGACAGAGGAGGGCTGCGGGCACCCTGCTGGAAGTGACAGAGGAGGGCTGCGGGCACCCTGCTGGAAGTGACAGAGGAAGGCTGCGGGCACCCTGCTGGAAGTGACAGAGGAGGGCTGCGGGCACCCTGCTGGAAGTGACAGAGAGGAGGGCTGCGGGCACCCTGCTGGAAGTGACAGAGAGGAGGGCTGCGGGCACCCTGCTGGAAGTGACAGAGGAGGGCTGCGGGCACCCTGCTGGAAGTGACAGAGCGGAGGGCTGCGGGCACCCTGCTGGAAGTGACAGAGGAGGGCTGCGGGCACCCTGCTGGAAGTGACAGAGCGGAGGGCTGCGGGCACCCTGCTGGAAGTGACAGAGCGGAGGGCTGCGGGCACCCTGCTGGAAGTGACAGAGGAGGGCTGCGGGCACCCTGCTGGAAGTGACAGAGGAGGGCTGCGGGCACCCTGCTGGAAGTGACAGAGGAGGGCTGCGGGCACCCTGCTGGAAGTGACAGAGGAGGGCTGCGGGCACCCTGCTGGAAGTGACAGAGAGGAGGGCTGCGGGCACCCTGCTGGAAGTGACAGAGAGGAGGGCTGCGGGCACCCTGCTGGAAGTGACAGAGAGGAGGGCTGCGGGCACCCTGCTGGAAGTGACAGAGAGGAGGGCTGCGGGCACCCTGCTGGAAGTGACAGAGGAGGTGTTGCGGGCACCCTGCTGGAAGTGACAGAGAGGAGGGCTGCGGGCACCCTGCTGGAAGTGACAGAGAGGAGGGCTGCGGGCACCCTGCTGGAAGTGACAGAGGAGGTGTTGCGGGCACCCTGCTGGAAGTGACAGAGAGGAGGGCTGTGGGCACCCTGCTGAAAGTGACAGAGGAGGGCTGCGGGCACCTGCAGCGACTGGTGGCGCGTGTGCTTGTTACCTCTCCCGCTCCTGCTCCAGCAGGTTGGTGAAGTCGTCGCTCTTGTTCATGTAGTCGGTGTGCTTGTGCTTCTCGTTCTCTAACTCGTACACCGTGCGCCTGTGGCACTTCTCCGCCAGCAGCAGTTGCTCTAACATGCGCCGATAGGTTTCTTTCTGTTTTTCCTCAAGTCTGTCCAGCTGAGTAAGCAGACATGGGAAAGAGCTTAATATTTTACTTTATTTGTATATCATTCTAAATAATTTGTTTACATTGGCCTAGTAATTTATTACCTGAAGGGGAGAACATTTCCCCCATTCCTTCATTTTCTCTGGGCCACTTGGCTTTATAAACTAGTCAATAGTAAGACTGCAGTAACTTCCGGCCTTCTGGCCCTTCTACTGTGAACACATGTATGGCTCCTAATCTTTCAGGAGAACAAACTCTTTCACTGTTTTCATGAGATGGTACAAAACCCTCTGGTCAGAAAGAAAGAGAATAATATCTCTCCCGATCACAGAAAAAATAAGAGCTCAGCATGTACATGTACCAAACTTCTCCCCTCAAAGGTTATTAAAAGCATCACAATCTTTTTTTAAGGTTTGCAGTTATATGCATTTCTAGGAAAAGTATAAAAAGACCTATGGTCCTTTTTCCACGAGATGATAAATACAGGGAGGCTTTCAGAACCTGTAGAGAGCACGTATCTCAGACTAAAAGAGGTCTTATCAAATATTATCACAGGGCTTTGTGCCTATTTCTCTGGCCAGGCTATACAATCTTAAGGGGCCACCCCTTCACCATCTTTTTAATTCCTAGCTCCCCTTTGTCCCTATAACAAAGTAAGGGTCTGGTAAATGTTTGCTAAATTAGATCGAATCTTATAATATTGATAGTTCCCAATCCTGCTCTCCTCTTCAAATTCTAGTCCAGGGTTTCCCAACCTCAGGACTACTGACATTTTAGGCCAAATATTTATTTATTTTGGGGAGTTGTCCTGTGCATTGGAGGATGATTGGCAGCACGCCTGGCCTCTGCCCCCAACATGTCAGTAGTATCACCACGATACAATGTCCCAGACATTGCCAAATACACCCCAGGGGGGAATATTGCTAACCCTCCTCCAGTGGAGAGCCACAGCTCTAGATATGTTGAAGCTGACATATTTAAAATGCATTCTCAAGCCCAC
Source organism: Corynorhinus townsendii (assembly GCA_026230045.1). Taxonomy (NCBI): domain Eukaryota; kingdom Metazoa; phylum Chordata; class Mammalia; order Chiroptera; family Vespertilionidae; genus Corynorhinus; species Corynorhinus townsendii. The sequence goes on along the minus strand of JAPDVU010000004.1, from coordinate 64,709,397 downwards.
AACCAACTCCCTAAAACCCAAGAGGGTAGCTCCACAGGGCAACGGCATCAGAGCTGCTCCTGCTGGGCTTTCCATGTTTGCCTTTCATCGTATGAAGGATCCAAGGTTCCCTCTACAGTTGCATATTTTTACTGTGAAGGGATCATTTCTGGGGCCCAAAACAAAGGAGATACTGCCCCCATAATACTCAGTGTGCTCTGCCTAGATCTCCTAAAAGCAAGTGGCCAGACAGACTGGTGAAGAAGCCCAGGTTAACTGGCGGCTGATAATATCTGAGATCATCAGGGGTTGGCAAATTGTACCTTTATGGGTTCTGGTAAATTTCTGTCATCTTAACGGGACAGTCTATAGAAGAGATTTTTCTCATAGCTTCATATTACAACACATTCTCCCCAAGGACTCTCCCATTCTTTTACAAATGTGATTTTCGCCATATTTTCTAGAATTTGTTAAGCATTGCTGAAACATCTGCCTTCTCCTCATCATTCTTCTCCTCCTCCTCATCAGAAATGTAGAAGAAGTGACTCCTTCCCCTTTTGCCTTTATGATAAAGTAGGACTCTCCATGCTTTTGAAAATATTGGAAAGAGCAGCCTCTGTCCACTTCTTCACACGCTCCCCCACTTCTCACTAAGGAAAGAAGGGTGACTTATTTGAAGGTTGTATTTGGGATTAGGAACTGGAAAGGAGCAGCTCAACCTTCTCATTTCTTATTCTTTACTCTGCCTGCCACAAGATGATATATGTATTCTGTAGGCCCAACTCTCTCTCAGGTGGTTTCTCCAAAGTCTAGGAGGGAAAGCATAGAAAGCCTGCTGAGGTCATTTATTTATTTATGTCAATAATAAAGCTAAATATTTGAAGTCATCTGTCAGACTTTTGCAGTTATTCTTCAATCCACTCAAGGAACTTTGGAGGGGCAGATGGGAGCTTTACTAATTTGATAGTTGAATAAGATATCCAGACAGACATTTTAAGGTCATCTAGAGAAAAACACACATATTGATATTAAGTGTTCTAGAGCAGCTTGGACAGCCTTAATGTGTTCTATCCATGTGGGTCTTTGGAGCAGCTACAGTCTGGGGGCAAGGCCACTGGAGATGCTCAGCTTGTCCCCAGCACTGATTACATAATCAGTGAGTGCTGTTGAGTAACCCAGCTGTGCCTAATTTGGTATGGATATTTGAGTGAGCAGCAATTTTTTGGCTTGAGGTGTAGCATGGCTTCTAGGAACTCTTAAGAGCTCATGGTCCCAGGAGGTTAATGGAACAGTGATGTATTGGGATTTTTGCCTCATGAAGTTGGAAGCAGGACTCCTGCCCCTGGATAATATGAACTTGATTGTTAAGCCTGAAGGCTTCAGAGACCAAAAATCTGTAGATAGTGGAAGATAAATCTTTCCCCCTTCTAGCATTCTATTTCTATCACAAAGCAGAACCTCACCATTCTGGCAGTATTGAGAAAAGTAGCTTCTGTCCTTTTCTCTACCTCCTCACTCACTCGTCCCCAAGAAAGAGTAACTCTTTAGTTTGTTGAGTTGAGGAGAGAAAGGAACCAAGATCCATGCCCAGTTTAGCCAGTTGCAAAAGGACAGCCCAAGGGGTGGGTGGTTTTCTAGTCTGCTCTTCTGTCTATACAGTAGGAGCGTTTGGGTTAGGGCTACTTTCTGAAGGTGGGTCAGAAACGCCTTTCTTCGTGTACTGTCCACAAAGCTCGTGCACTGGAGGCAGTGGTTCTGGGTAAGTGTGTGTGCTCTGCAGACCTACCTCTCCTTTCAGAGGTCATTCCAAGCTGTAACTTGGGAGAAAAGAATTAGGAAGCACAAATGAAACCATTTATACAAGCTGAGTTCTCCAATCCAGGTGATTATAACAATAACATAAAACTGATATTTTGACCTTTATATGTCATTTACTCCTCAAATCCCTCCAAGTTTGGAACTAATTTAGTGTGTGAGCAATTATCACCCTTAGATACAAGCAAATACCAATGGTTATATTTGTTGAGTACCCAGCATGTACCAGACATGATGTTAAGAGCTTTACAGGCATTGCTTCCTTTAATCCTCACAACAATTGTATTATATGTGCACTGTTGTTTCTCCCACCCGACAGAGCAGGAAATTGAGGCTTAAGGAGCTGAAGTGACATGACCAAGGCCACAGGCAGCTAGTAACCATGGATCTCAAACAGGAAAATGGAGCCAGCCTGTTGACTGCATCCTATCATCTTTTAGCATGTTAGGAAAAGATGAGAACAGAGCTTCAGTTTATCCTTGTAGCAGAAAATAGAAAATTATAAGACCATCAATCTGTTGTGAATACTGTCTAAAGCACATCTTGTCTGAGATCTGTCAAACTGGCCTGTGCAAAGACTCTACTAAGTTAAAAGCTAAATTATAATACATTGCTTCAGAATTTAAATTTCTGTGTTCTTTTTCATTTATGATACTTATTTCACATATATGAATTTTTTACATGAATTCTGAAGAGTCAATATGGCTAGATCCATCAACTGATTCCCTAATTCAACATCAAACTTCTACTACAATGTGACAGTATTTTTAACATGTAGTATCATGGGTAATTAATAACAATAGTCAATAGTTCCTAATACAATCTCATATATAATTTTTAAATATAGCCCTAATAGATTTCATTTCATCTTAAAGAATTGCCTTAAGCATTTCATTGGGATTTTGCCTTCACCTGTATTTAAGTTACTCATATGAGATCATTTTAATCATGACAGAGTTGATTAGGTATAAGATACCAAAGCATAGTAGCTTTAAAACCATAAATATCAATAATAAAATCAATGTAATTTTAGGTTATCAATTTGATAATAATCTTGACAACTCAATGCTAAAACCAATAAGCACTTCACATTTTACACACATAATCTCTTAGAGAAATGAAAGAATAACAGACTGTAAGAGCATGTAACTATCATAATCACATGAAAAATACATTTCAGGCTTTAAGAATATTCCAGGAAACTCTTCTAAAATTCTTATTATTGAAATGTATCTACAATAAGTCCTGAGCTATTTAATTCAGCTTAATTCTACATTAGTGTATCATAAAAATGTTGCCTTCGAAAGAAAATGTTACAGCATGTAAAATGCAAAGATGTTAAGCTATCAGTCTGAGGCTCCCTGCGGAGGGATTGCTGGTGTCATATTTTTACCTCTGAGATTGGTTTCTCATAGACATCTTCTCCTATGGATTTTTCCTGGGCAAGGATGGCGTCTCGGTGCAGGACCCGCAGCACTTTCTCTGGCTCCGCAGACCCGTAATGAGCCTCCAGAACCTCTGGCTTGGTTTTCTCCGTCTTCAGCATGTGGATCACATCTTCCCTGGCCTGTGGTGGAAAGTGCAGCAGGGTCAGACGGTTGGCAACATAAATCACATGCCGGGCTCACAAAATCAGCACGGCGCTCACTGAATACATCCCCCACCTCTTCGGGCGATTGGCAAAATCACTGGGTCTTCTGTTCTTAATTTCTACCGAAAGCAGATTGGCAAGCATATACTCCGCTTCAGGTTGCTAGGAAGCAGGAAGGCAGCAAAGGATGTGTGCTAATATTAACTACATAAAAATTGCTTTTTCTAAGTAGCAATGATTCTAAGAGGGGGTAGGACTGATCCTGGGATACCTACCCCCTTTCAGTGCAGAGAAGATCAATGACAATTTAAAGTTCTCTAGTTTTTTATTTATGCTCAGTGTAATATTCAAATCTGATTTAAAATAAAATGCTGCTCTTCCCATTCTAGTTATAACCCCATGTGTAATTAACAAAAACAGCCTGTACTAGTGACTTCCTGTTTCCCATCAAGTGATTTATTTTGCACAGAAACACATGGTTGAGAATTCACATGTTGCTGGACTGGGTTTTTCAAACTAATGTATTCACACTGAAGGTGAAATTTAACTCCTTTACCATACAGACCGCAAGTCAGATAAGTTAGGTTGATATGGTCACAGTTGTTTTGTTTTTGTTTTTTAGCAAAACTTTAGCATCATATTGAAACTCTTGAGAAAATCACATAATTATAGGTTTTAAATCATATTGACTATGGTCCCCAACACATAATGCAAATACATCTGGATATACTTTCTACTTAGTAGTGATTATCTCTCTAGTTGTAATGAAGCTGACACTTGCTAAATGTACTACCATCTAGTCATATACTTGCTTATCCAGTAATGGTGATGGGTTTGAAGTATCCTGACTACATTTTAACCTATACTAAAGAATAAACTGGTTGGCAACAGAGTTCAGTCTGTGACAATAAAATAGAATTTCTCCCTGTGTAATGCTAACTATGGCTTTGAAGTTATAAATCTTATGGTATTCTAAACATGGGGGTGCTGACTAGTTAGCCCTGACATAGCACCATTATACAGTTGGTCATTCTTGAGGTTCCTCACTTTTATTGCTAATTCATAGTCTTCAAAAAAATCTAATTCCAGATGGTTAAAGACTAATTTATTACAGAAACGTCAATGCATTGGAATTTGCAGATTTTCCCATGTTGTTTCTGCCACATATAATGTGCTCATTTCAAGACAAAAATGGAAAATGTTCATTTTGAAGAACCTAGTGGTTTGGAATTAGTGAGAAAGTTAAAGTCACAAATATTCCAATGGAAAGGCAATGTGTCTCCGTGTAGGGTGAAAGGACATAAACACAGATGCAGTGTCAGACGAGGCTGTACAGTGTCTTCGTGCAAGTTAGAAAAGGTGCCAGGAGATACAGCCCAGAGTCAGAGTGCAACTTGCCTCCTGAGCAAAAAGTGGGCTGTGTTTCAACCCCTATTTATTCCCTCTGCCAGGCACCTTTGTGCATGGCATAACTCCATATCTATATATGGTGGCCCTGTGGAGAGGAGCTGAAGGTATGTTGATCATTATTGGTCTTCAGACAGGAAGTGCTCCCTGTTTATCACACAGGTGAATATAGATAGCATCTTCTAAAATAATGGTTCTCAAACCTGACTGTATTGGAATCACCTAGGGAACTTTAAAAAATTCCAATGCCCGGGCTATCCCAGACCAATCGCATTCAAATCTTTAGAAGAAGGAACTAAGCATTAGTACTTTTTAAAGCTCTTCAGGTGATTCCAGAGTTGAGAGTACTATTCCACACTAATCAGTTAAGAGACCTAGCAACCATACTGAATACAAATCCTTGGTATTATCTAATCAAACTTCCCCATTCCCGTGCATTTCCCATCTTCCAGTGCATTTCCTTTTCTTGATCATAGAAAGGTGTCGCCACTTTACTCCACACATCTGAGGTTAACCTTTTGCTTTGGTCAAAGCTGAAGGAAAATGAGTTGTCTTAAGAGAAAAATAAATAAATAAAAGAAACACAGGCCTGTGAATTTATGGAATGACAGGAAGGAAAATTTAGAATTGCATTTAGAAGTGAAAAAGAAATGGTGACAATGGAAGATTGGTGATCTAAAAGTCTCAATAACAAACAACTGTCTCTTTTCCATATTTAAATCAGATGAACTAGGTTGTGGGATTGGATGAGAAAGGTAAAGAGATTAAGAAGTACAAATTGATAGTTACAAAATAGTGAAAGGGATGTAAAGTACAGCATAGAAAATATAGTTAATAATATTGTAATAACTAAATATAGTGTCAAATGAGTACTAGACCTATAGGGAGGATCACTTTGTAAATTATATAACTTACATGCTGTACTGAAACTAATATAAGACCGAATGTCAACTGTAATTTAAATTCTTTTTGTTCTTAAGTCAGATAAAGGCTCACATTTTAATGTGAAATACAAAGACTTCTAGAGCAGACATAGAATGTACTGTTTTTTGTGTAATAAATTGAGATGCTGACTCATCATAAAATGTAAATATTTCAAGTCATCAGTTCCTCTGCTCCCTGAAATAGATTATAGTAGACTAGAGTCCTGGTGCATGGATTTGTGCACCAATGGGGTTCCTCAGCCTGGCCTGTGGGAATAGAGCCAAATCTGGCTCTCTGACATCCCCCAAGGGGTCCCAGATTGCAAGAGGGCAGTTCTTGGGTGACACACCCCAGATTTGGGCTCCCTCCTCTCTGGTTCCGTGTGCGTCACCCAAGAACCACAGCTGCCAAGTCACTGCAGCTCAGCAGCTCCTGCATTGAGCATCTGCCCCCTGGTGGTCAGTGTGCATCATAGCTACTGGTAGAACAATCGAACTGTCAGAAGGTCGCTTAGGCTTTTATACTAGAGGCCCAGTGTATGAAATTCATGCACAGGTGCGGTCCTTAGGCCTGGCTGGCAATCGAAGCATGAGCATCTGGCATGGAAGGGCAGGCCCCAGCTGACCTCTGGGCCCTGGGCAGCACCTGGGTCCCTGGGCCCCCACGCGCCCCCCTCCCCTGAGTCATGGTGTCTGAGTCCCCATGCAGAGATGTGGTGAGCACGGCTGAATGCCACAGGCCAGGGAACAGCATGGGCCTCTGGGCCACCCAGTGGCGCCGCACAGAAGCCAGGCAGGCAGTACATTCTCTTCTGGCAAGCCTCGCACACAGGCTCCTGCACACACCCACAGGGAGCCCAACTGGCCCCTGCAGCTACGGCTCGGCTCACCTGGAAGAGGCCACGCAGGTGTGGGGTGGGCTCCTCTCCTCCTCATGAGTGCCTGGCACCTGAGTGCGGGGGCTTCCTTGCGTGCAAGCCCTGGCATCCCAGTGGAGGGTAGCAGTGGGAGTGAGAGAGAGCTCGGCGGACATCCCACATTCTCACCGCACCTCCGTCCCCGTCATCCCCACCCCCAGATAGCTGGTGAGAGGTCGTAGTGCATCACCGACACCCGCTATGTTCCAAGCTGCCCCCTGGTGGTCAGCACACATCATAGCGAATGGTTGAACTCCTGGTCTCACGGTTGAATGACCGCCCGAGGGGTCAATTTGCACATTAGGCTTTTATTATATATAGATGATTAGTAAAGGAACAGAATAAACACAGAACTCAAAATCTTCAGGAAAAATTTTTTTACTGAAGCTTAGAAAATAAATTCAATCATATTCTTGAGTAATTTAGAAAAAAATTAAAACATCAAAAGAAAGTGGCTTAAAAAATAGGCACTAAAATATTGTATTGAGACTAGAGCTGCTTTTATTCATTCATTCTCTCTCTTTCTTCCTTGCTTATATGTATTTTCTAAATCTTCTACAGTGAACAATCACTAATTTTTTAAAGAGAAACAAAGTTATACTTTATGAAGAAAGGAGAATATAAATGAAGCAAAGGTAAATAATGAAACATAAAGTGCTCTTTTTTTGTCATACCAAATGCTGAGAAAGCTGCCTTCATTCCGTTTATAGACAAGCCTGTGATAGTGCCTCTGGGGTTTAGCACTAAGAAGGACATAATACCAAATCTGCCCAAATGATTATTCTACACTCTGCTTCTGATATTATCTTGATTCATTTTATAATTATTTCAAACATAGCAGTGAAGCCACAGATACAACAGTCACTAGATAAGTGTACTAAACACAGAATCGTATAAAGATCATAGGTTTTCCCATCTAATATTTATTCTGATTAGTTATATTCTGACTAGAACGATAAAGAAATCACAGCAGAACTATTCCCATATGGCATTTCCACAAATGACATCTCTGAAAAAAATGTTTATCTCTAATTGTGGATTGAGGTAATCGGAGAATGACTCTCAAATGTAAATCAAATAATCTTGAGTGTATAAATTGTCATGCTAGTTAGCATAAACTTACATGATCTGAGCATAGAGGAAATTAAATAAAGCTATCAGGCAAATAAAAATTTGAATTAACATGGAAATAATATTTACAACATGGAATAATAGAGTGAGCCCAGCTTTGAAAAAACTCAGAATTTGTTTTCAGTCCCAGCTGTGCTGTGTGATTTGTACAATTTGCTAACATTATTTTGACCTAATTTTATTGTCTGTGAAATAGGATTATAATAACTTCTTTAAACAATTGTTCTTAGGATGAAATCAGATATCAGTATATAAAATACCTAGTATAGAACTTGGCACACAGTAGCTGCCAAGTCAATAATAACAATTTAGTTTCTATTAGGTCCCCATCATTAGATGCCTTTTTGCTGCCAAAAAAAAGAACTTTTATAAGATACTAGAGGCCCGGTGCATGAATTCATGCACAGGTAGGGTCCCTTGGCCTGGCTGGTGATAGGGGCCAATTGGGGCAGTCTCGCCCAGTCCTGATCAGGGCCAAATGGGACTGGCCTGCCAGGAGGAGGGGAAGTGGGAGGTAAGCTGTGGGAGCACACTGATCACCACAGGGCAGCTCCTGCATTGAGCGTCTGGCCCCTAGTGGTCAGTGTGCATCATAGCGATCGGTCAACCGGTCCTTCAGTAGACATGTCGTAATGGTCACTTAGGCTTTTATATATATAGATATTTTTCCCTAACAAAATATAACATTTAAAACTGATATAGTTTAACAGTGTAGACATGTCACAATTTGCCATTAACATTTTTTCAAAAAAGAATTTTTAAATCAGAACACCCTCTTTCCAAAAGTTACTTACTCTCCCTGACTCAGTTTCCTTGTCTACAATGTAGAGACACCAACCCCTTTATATCACAGGGAAATGCAAGGCTCTAACAAGATAATGTAAATAATAAGCTTTTAAAACTGAAAATAGGTAGCTATTTCAGTTTAAAAGTTTAAGCTATTACAACTAAGTGACAGAACAACCATTATTCAGTTTACAGACATGTAAATATTGTTGGTATTTATCTTCTTGACCAAATCTTCCTATTCTATTTGAAGAAAATAGCTTCTTTCTTTTCAATTGATGTGAGACACCTATTTCTTCTCTCCCTAAAAAAAATGTGCTTATGCTTGAACTTATTGTAATATGCTATTGCTACATACACTTCACATTTCATTCTTAGTTTAACAACCATAGACTAATTACCAAAGAAAAAGATGCTATGGTGGTGTAACACTGTGCATTATATATTTAGAACCACACTATTCATCATGAACTGACTAAAAGCTTTTTAATTGCTATAATAATTATAATAGTGAATTAAAACAAGTGTTACTATAAATTACTGTTAAGTAAAATGGTTTAATATGCTAAGCCAATCGTTAATATTGTGGTACCTATTTGGCCAATGGGTTAAGATGGTGGTATTGGTAAACACAGTACTCGAATCCTCCCACAACCACATCAAAATTACAACTGAACTACAGCACAACCATTATTCAGAACCACCTGAAATCTGGCTGAATGGAAGTCCTACAATTAGGGAATTAAAGAAGAAGCCACATCAAGACTGGTAGGAGGGGCAGAGACATGATATGGGTTAGTCCAATACCCACATATAGCAGATAAAAATCAGGAGGGATATCTTAGCTGTGGAGGTACCCCCTAAAGAGTAAGGGGTCCAAGCCCCCCAACCAGGCCTCCCAGCCCAGGATTCCTGTGTCAAGAGGAGAAGCCCCCTAGCTTCTGGCTGTAAAAACCAATGGGTAGCCCTGGCCGTGCAGCTCAGTTAGTTAGAGCATCACCCCAATATGCAAAGGTTGCATGTTCAATCCCTGGGCAAGGCACATACAAGAATCAACCAATGAATGCAACAGTAAGTGGAACAACAAGTTAATGTTTCTCTCTCTTTAAAAAAAATCAGCAAATTAAATTAAAAAGTAAAAAAAAAACCACAGCAGGATTGTGGCTCAGTGAGAGGGAGGGCTGCTGAAGTCCCAGGCAATTCCTCTTAAAGGGCCTGTACATGGACTTACTGGAACGCACTCCCTCTGAGCTCCAGCCCTAGGGTAGCAGCTTGAAAGGAACCAGGGACATACAGGGAGGAACTGAATTGTCTGCCATCAGGCCAAAAGCTGGTGGTCTATCTATGTGTCTCTCACATTGATGTTTCTCTCCTCCTCTGTCCCCTCCCTATTTCTCTTCCACTCTCTCTAAAAAAAATCAATAAAAAAAATCAATGGAAAACATATTCTTGGGTGAGGATTAACAACAATAACAAAAATGATAACTATAGATCACAACAAATTTTTACACTATTTTAAACATATGATTCAATCTATGTAAATAAGATCCTACATTTTGGGGACTAAACCACTTTACAACTCTATTTTGAAAATCTTGTTAATTTTTATATAAAAAGAATTTAAAATGTAAGAAAGTTCCTGTCCTCAAACATTACTATTTTTCACACAGAAGCTTTATCAGAAGCAAATGGTTAAAGTTCTGGGATTCTGGAAGCTGCTCAGTAGCTGCAAAGTGAACAATACATTAAGAGGACTCAAGAAAAGGGAGAGAAAGCGGGGTGGGGAGGCTGAAGGAGAAGAGTCTTAGTAAAAATCTTTATTTAGTCCTGATGGTGGAGGATAATAAATATGAGATAAAGTTAAGGGTAGAAACCGACAAAGAGGCATCACACCCTTCTCTTCTTTTCTACATGGTTCCTCTATGTGTCAAGGGAGGCACATGGAAGCCAAGAGCAAAAGTGTCCCTGCAGAACTGAAAGTAGATCAGATGGAATAAGGGGTTGTCTCAAATGGCTGCATGAGGAGCTGATTCAAAACATGTGGGGGCAGCAAAGAGCTACTCTGCAAAGCCCAGGGCCAACAGGTGAGTATGTTTCATCTTTTAAAGTCAGGGAAGGTTATCTGGGGTTTGCTGGGAGTTAGGGGTGGAGGGACAGGACAAGACACAGGTGGAGGCCACACAGTGGCATAGTTCAAAAGAGGGCTAAACCTAATCATGCACTCTATTTAGTAGTGGAGATATAATTTCATCCTCAGGGATTAAAGTCTACAGGCGTATAGACAAACAATTGAAAAGACATTTACAATATAACATGATAAGCCTTAGGACGGAGGAGTTACAGGGACCTGAACTGAACTAGCAAAGGAGATTTCCTGAGGGAAGTAACCCAAAATTTCACAAGTACTTGAGCCGAGAAATAGAGAAATAGTTAGGACTAGAGTGTTCTTGTCCAAGAGAAGACTAGGCAAAGGCCAACAGGTTTAGATGCTGGGGCTACATGAGACTAGAGTGATAACCAATGGGCAATGCATGAAAAGCCATGTGAACCAGGCAGCGAGTTTGCATTTTATCATGGAACAAAAGAAGCCTTAGCATTTTTAAACAGTAGGACAGTGACACAGTCAGATTAGTATGGTCGGTCATTCACCCACTGTGTTAAAAAGGTAGGAATTCTGAATCGGTTGGTGCAGCCCAGAAACTGAGATTTTAAAATATCTGTGCAGGTAATTCTACCCTAAACCAGAGCCGCTCTTAGAAACCACTGCTTTAAGACAGATAAACCAATTCATCACCCGAGCATTTAAAGCATTTGCTATGTTAGCTCAAGGTTCCCAGCAGGGTGTGTGATTCCCAGAGACTTCCTTGCCCCAGAGGCTTCTCACGTTCTCACTGTCTTATCAGTTCCACTGATGTTCTTCACCTAGGAATCACACACTTCAGACCAGTAGCCTAAACCAGAAGGGTTCTGGGCAACTGTTGGAAGTGTTTGCCAGTTCTGGGAAATAAGGGTGACCAACTATCCCAGTTTGCCTGGGACTAAGAAGAGAGGGATCCCATAAAGTGGGGCTTTTGAAAATCAGAACAATCCCAGGCAAAGTGGAATGAACTGGTCATCCTAGGGCAAACACCAAATGGACAGAAGACTAGATATTCCAAAATGCCCCTGCATCTAGCAGGGCAGCCATAGTGGGTTTAGTGTTCTCAGGAACCAAGTTCCACTGACATGTTTCCAAAATTTAGCTATCTTTAAAGGCAAAATGCCATCAATCATGATTATGCCAGGTGACAATTTAAACTGTTTTCTAAACTTGTGAATTTTTTTAAATTAGGGGGGGCAGGGGGAGCAAAATGAGTAGGAGAGAATGCTTCTTTTTTAAAAAAAATATTTTTTTATTGATTTCAGAGATTAAGGGAGAGGGAGATTAAGGGATTAAGGAAGAGGGAGAGAGAGATAGCAACATCAATGATGAGAGAGAATCATTGATCAGCTGCCTCCTGCACACCCCCTACTGGGGATCGAGCCTGCAACCCGGGCATATGCCCTTGAGTAGAATCGAACACGGGACCCTTCAGTGTGGAAAACGACCTATTGTCTTCACTAGCAAAGAGGTGTGGACAAGAATCCCGGAATGCTGGTGACCCTTGAGCCCTGGCAAAGGTCAGAGCTATGCACCCACTGTTTAGTCGAGACAATGGTAGCTGAAGCAACTTCCCCACCAGACAGTCATGTAAATCCTTACTGATAAGATAGTTTGCCTGTTACTGGAAATTGCCTGCCCTAAGGGCTATAGGTGTATCCCAAATTGAATAAAAGGATGGCAAGGCCTGAGCCCAACCGAGTCTTTCCTCTTGAGTTGGGCTCCCGCCTGGTCCCCCAATATTTCTAAATTATTATTTCTTATCTCGTCTCTTTCATTTGCATGCAGCCCCTCTTCAAGAGCCCAAACCTTGAACCACATGGGATGTGGGTCTTCACACTTTGGTCCACAGGCTGATGTTCTAGCCACTGAGCCAAATTGGCTAGGACTAGAATGCTTAGTTCTTATACTCATGTGTCATCGCTAAACAGGGTGCATCCTCCTGAAGCATTCAGATTACTTAAAGACTTGGGGTGAGTGGTAGTTTAAAACTCTCTCAAAACATGAATGCAATTTTAATATTCACTTTAATGTTTTAGGGGAAAAAACACAAGATTAACAAAACATTTGCTTGAGGCAGATAGCTTGGAACAGATTCTTCGATGATGCCACCATGACCCCTAGTATGGTGGTCCACTCACCTAGGTCCGGAGGGAACACATTCAGTTGGGAAGTTTGAGAAGCCTGCCCCTACCATCTGACACTGCACACCTTGAACAAGGTAATTCTCTGCCAATAGCTGCTGACCTTAAATGGTGGAAGCATTTGGAGGAAAGAATAAGTCTATTTCTATGCTTATGGAAAAACTAGGATGTCACAGTCCTAAACACGATCCCTCCTTTGTATTATTCAGTTAACTCCGTAAATATGGTCTTATTGCTGCAGTGAGCCAAGGGACCCTAGAAAAGATGACACGGGTAGACCAATGCATGCCCATCTGTGAACGCTTTCCCATTCTGGAAACTCAACTCAATGTTCCGTACCTATTTAAATAAAGTGATTTATTAGTTTACTTGTCTGTTTCTTTATTAGGCTGTGAGCTGCTTTGAGGACGGGGGGAGGGGGGGGGCGGGGGGTGCGAGGACTGTGTCTAACTGTCTACTAAACGAGTGTCTGCCCACATGATAGGCACTCAGTAAATATTGTTGAAATAAAGAGAAGTGAAATAAGCGATGTGAAGTCAGAGAGGCATAAACCAGCTCTGAAATTCTTAGGACAATCTTAACGCTTAGTCTTGTTTAAAAGATCTAAACAATTACATTTTGTTAACTTCCATTCTTTCATCTGACATTCTTGTCTACAATTTAGGAGTCACTTTGTTTATTCCAAAAGAAAATATGTAAACTGAGTAAGAAAAAAATAGTACATTCCAGGATGTTATAATAGGAAATAAACTATCTTTAAATCTCAGACAAATTGAATTATCCTATTTATCCAAGTTAGGTAAATATGAAATTATAAATATACTGCATGAAAAAAAGCTATGTAGTTTATGATGGTATTAGCTATTACTATAGAAATAAAACCCATATTTTCTCCTGAATTTTAGAATGAGAAGTTAACAAGGATAATAACACAACATACAAGGAGAAGATGTGGCATGGTTAGTTTAAAGGGTCATTGAAGCTAAAAATGTGTCTTTTGGTTTCTCTGGAGAAACTTCTTTCCACAACTATATGGTCAATAGTAGCCTAATAGTCTTTATATAGCTTGTTCATTAAAGACCGTTCTCTTCTAGCATTTCAGACTGAAAATCATCCAAAAGAAATCTTTTATTAAAATATCACAGACAGATGCTATTTTTCATGTTAAAACTTGCTTTTATTATCACTATGATGCTTGAATTTTTTAAAGTAAAATTCCTCAAAATCCCAATGGTGTTTTTTACAGAAATAGAAAAATCCATCCTAAAATGCATATGGAATTTCAAGAGACCTTAAAGAGCCAAAACAATCTTGCAAAAGAATAAAGTTTGAGGCCTCACACTTTGATTTCAAAACTTATTACAAAGCTACAATAATTAAAACAGTGTGGTACTGCCATATGTACAAACATACAGACCAGTGGAATATATTATTAAGCCCACAAATAAACTCTAGAATATATGATCAAATGATTTTTCAATAAGCATGCCAAGACCATTCAATGGAGAAAGGACAATCTTTTTAACAAACGATACTGGGGAAACTGGATATCCACATGCAAAAGAATGAAAGATAAGAACCTGATACCATATAAAAAATTAACTCAAAATGAATCAGACCTAAATGTAAGAGCTAAAATGCTTAGAAGAAAACATGGGGGGGGGCCTTCATGACACTGGATTTGGCAATGATTTATTGGCTATGACACCAAAAGCACAGACAACAGAAGAAAAAATAAGTAAATTGAACTATATCCAAATTTAAGACTTCTGTGTATCAAAGAACACAATCAACAGAGTGAAAAGCAAACCACAGAATGGGAGAAAATATTTGCAAACCATATATATCCAGGCTATATAAAGAACGCCTACCACTCAGCAACAAAAAACCCCAACCTAATTAAAAAGTGGGTAAAGAACTTAAATAGACATTTCTTCTAAGAAGATATACAAATGGCCAACAAGCACATAAAAGAATATACTCAACATCACTAATCATTAGGGAAATGCAAATCTAAAGCACAGTAAGATACCACTTCTTGCTCATTAGGATGGTTATCATCCAAAAAACCAGAAAATAAGTATTGGCAAGGTTGTGGAGACATTGGAATGCTTGTGTACTGCTGATGAAAATGTAAAACAGGTTAGCCACAATGGAAGCCAAGATAGTGATTCCTCAAAGAGTTAAGATTACCATATGACTGAACAATTCTACTTCTGGGTACAGACCCAAAAGAATTGAAAGCAGGCACTCGTGTTCATATCAATATTCTTCACAATAGCCAAAAGGTGGAAACAACTCAAGCATCCATATACACACAATGCAATATTATTTAGTCCTACCATTTGCAACAGCATGGATGGAGCTGGAGAAAATTATGCTAAGTGAAATAAGCCAGTCAGAGAAAGATAAATATCACATGATCTCACTCATTTGTGGAATATAATGAACAACATAAACTGATGAACAAAAACAGATCCAGAGACAGAGAAGCATCAGATGCTCAAACCTCAGAGGGAAGGTAGGGGAAGGAGGGGTAAGGGGGAGAGATCAACCAAAGGACTTGTATGCATGCATATAAGCATAAGCAATGGACCCAGACAACAGGGGGTGAGGGTGAGGGCAGGAATGGGAAGACAATGGGGGAGGGGGGCAGCTCGGGAAGGACATATTTGTAATACCTTAATCAATAAAGGGGGGGAAAAAAAGGAAGGGAATGCTGACATGTTGCAACGGGATGAACCTGGAAGGTAACTATGCTGAGGGAAATCAGCTAGTCACAAAAGGACAACTGCTATATTATCTACTTATATTTCCTGAAGTACTTAGAATAGTTAAGTTCATAGAGATAGAAGGTAGAATGGCGGTTTTCAAGAGTATAATTATCTCCAATCCTTTGCCTAGAGATTACCACTTAAAAAAAAAAAAAAAGGATTCCATGTAATAAATCATAGAAGTGCAGTCGTATTTTTCTAGTGGTTAGCTGAAAGTCACAGTCATCCATGGATTTGAACACATTTTCATTACTTACGTGTTTTTCTTCTTTTTCCTTTTTTGCACACATTGGGATATTAATAGTACAACAGCTGCTGTGTCCTGGATTTGAAATTAGATACGGTCACAGGGTCCCCCATGCAGTGCTATGATTTTACAGTGTGTAATTTCTTAAATTCCAAAAGACTACAACCTTGTTGTTCTGTGCTAATAAAGACCTTGGGCAGAGCCCTTAAACTGCCCACCCCCTATATGTAATCAAGTCCAGCAAGTCGAGTCCAGTTTTCTATGAACCAGTTGAGAAGCTGAATTCCTTAAAACGTTGAGAGCAGCCATTGCTAAGGCACAACAAGGTGATTATTTTCTCACTGGGGTTGTTTATCCAGGTCCATAAATTTAATCCCCTCAACATAAACCAGCTAGACCGATCCAGGACAGATAAAACATCTGTACCAGATCTGGTACCATACATCTCTCTCTGGACAGACGTCTCTGGTATATACAACTCTCTGCTTATTCGGTTAAATTCTCTTCACATCCTTACTTTTCCCCAGGATTGTCTCCTTTTCAGATGGTCTCTAAAAGCTTTTTCAAGCATAAATGAAATTCTTCCATGTAATCCTATCTGGAGGACTGACTGGCAGGCTGACCCTGCCACAGGCTATTTGCATGAGGAATCAAGGCTCTTCCTGAGAAAGAAGCCATCCCAAGGGAGGAAGGGCACCATTCTGCTGGAAGGACAATGGAGCAGGGTCAGAGGGGAAGGGTGAGTCTGAGTGCAGCGCAGTGTCTGTCACTCAGACTCCCCTCCAGCCCACCCCCTAAACCCATGCCTGAGTCCCAGTATGAAGGACTGCCATAAAAGACTCAAATAATAACTAGAGGAATTGGTAAATTAGAATTCAAGACTTCCATCCTCAGTAGAAGGGGGAAGGCAGGAAAGGGCAGCCCTCTCAGTATCTTGCATCACGCTCTCAGTGTAGACACCAGCCCGAGCAGCCCTCAAGTAGACATCAGCTGGCATAAACAGAAGAGAGAGCTGTGTTGGCTGTGCTTCCAGCAGGCACTTGCAGGGGCAGCCGTCATTACCACCGTGGGCTGCAGTAGGAAAAAGGGCAAAATGCCAAATGCCAAATGGTAGCCTCGTGAACAAATGTGGGTCATCCTCTGAGGACTTCCAGCCTACTCCCACAGAACAGGTGGGAACAGAAGCAGGCGAGGGAAAAGACAACTTAGTTTCTTTTTATTTCATTTTTTACCTGACTGGTGAGGGCTGAATAATATAAGTAATACTTTCCAAAATATTTCAGTCAAAGAAGATAAGACTATATCATCTAGATAGAATTATACGTGAGGTTTATTTGGCTCACATAACATTGAATTCCTTTGGGATTTGTTGTGTGTATTCACTTTAGCCCCTGACCTAAGTGAATTCTATATTTATAACATACATTTGGCCAACTTAAAACAAGTAGAATTCAATTTTTTTAAACAAGAATACAAGAAAATCTCAGCCATTATGAACCTACAGGGAATGTGATGCTGTATTATTTACTTTTATAAGTAATCAAGGGTTAGTACTTTAAACATTAAAGCTTTTTAATTTTAAGGATTTGGAAATAAGAACATCCTGAAATGACTTATAAAGTCCCTCCCCTCTTAAAAAATATAATGTACATAAGTTTATGTTTTGAGAACTCCTGGTGATCATCTAAGTATCAATTTTTCTGGTGTACTCAAGATGTATATTGTTATGTGGTTCCTTAACCTACTTGCACTCTATCTTTCTTTTTAAATAAGTCTCTGATATATACTTAAAGCTGGGCTTTTTTGCTTATTTTTACTCCTACTGAAGGGAAGTAATGTGTAGAAAGAGCATATGCTTGGGATACTTGAGTTAGAAACATGCATCAGCACTACCACTAGTGTGACCTTGAATCAGTGAGGTAGCTTCTCTGACCTCAGTTCCTTCATCTGTAAAATGGGCATAGCAGTAGCTACCTTACAGGTTTTACATGGGCTAATGTATAAAGGTACCTGGCAAATGTTAGTTGTTCTGTGCTTTGAGAGTCAAACAGATAAATTATGGCTCTGCCATTTACTATAGCTCTGTGACTGGTCTGGTTAGCTCTGAACTTCAGTTTCTCCACCTGCAGAAGAATGAAATATATGTGAAGTGACTAATGTGATGCCCAGAATACTGTAGATGGCCAAAGTCAATTTCCTCTTTTCTCATCAAAGTGAATTGGCTGATGTGGAATTGCTGGATCTACTGGGCAGCCTAACCAAAAGGCTTTCCACAACCTGACTCAGTAAGTCAAAGGCTAAGGTTTTCCTCATTCCCATTGCTCTCAGTACCCTGCGACTGCCCAAACCACACCTGAGATTCCTGTGCCACAAAGCTAACAGACACTGGCAACACACGTTGGCTTGCTCTGTGCTTCTGAGCCTCCTGCACTATTTACTGATATGATTTGAAGGTGCAGCTCCCTCTCTAATTCAAGAATTTGGACCACACTGTTTACTCTAGAATCTGTAGTTTTTCATCGCTGCTGTCAAAAGATTATATCACAGCAGAAATGACTTACCATTTTTTCCTAAAGTTTTCTGAGTATTCCATTTAAAACCTGGCATCAGTAAGAAACAACATTAGAGCACACATCTTGTGCCACACACATGCTGAGCGCAGGCATTGCCTATAAGTGAAGGTGCAACCGAAGTCAAGCCCTTCAATTTAGGAAAATAAAATAAAAATAAGTTCAAAAGAGATTTGATAATTTTTTAAATTGCATCTTTGAAGTTTAATAAAATTTCTATCAGTGCTTCCACTTGGAATGTCCTTTTTTAAAGAAATGAGATCCCCGAAAAGCCGTAAAACTTCTATACTATTTGTTATTTGCCAACTGCTTTTTATGAGCAATATATGGCCTTCTGGTGCCGAGTCATAATTTGAAATGCCTAATCTACATTTTCAAAGAGAAAATGTGGTTGATTATATCCACGCCTACAGTTATTTTTCTTTTTCACTATATTGTACCAGAGATGGGGCACATTCAAAAATTTTTAAAATAAGAAAATCTCATGTGTACTAGTATTGTTACCTACATGCCAGTGTTCAGGAGCTATGTAGTCCTCTGCAATTTGAGAATGGGCATGAAGTGTATACAGCTGCCATTTTGATGCCTGACACGTCCCTAATTATTGTACTCAGCTCTTTGTAATTACAATTGGCCTTTTTCTCCCTGAGAGTTCTGTGAGGGCAGAAGCCTTGTGTTCTCATTTGTGTTCTTAAACCCTAATACAGTGACCGACACAAGTAGGTGCTCAATAAACATTACATGTAAGAATAAAGTGTGTCAGTGTTGTGTGTATGTATTCTGCTTATCCAACAATTATTTCCTCTGTTTTCCTTTTCTAAGCATGTACATTTTCTCCTTTGAGGAGAATAGCTTTTTAAAAATCTACCTTCTACCTTTCACTAGAGAAAGCTTAGATTCCAAAAGATACTGGCTTATTACTTTCATCAATGTTCATGAAATTCTTGTCCAATTTCCCCATGACTTCAGGTTCCTTATTGTATATGAGGAAAAAATAGAAATGTAATACAGTTAATTCCCATTACCTGCAATAGTTATTTTCTGTAAAGTTACCAAAAACATTGAATTTGAGAATAATGAATGAATCATTGCTCCAGGGAGAGAGTTCCCACAAGCCTCTCATCATGACATTTTTATCAACTAATCAATACATAGCTTCATTTTATGTGTTTTTCTGTTTAAAGACAAGTGAATGAATGAATGAATATACATGGGTGGTTATCTGACTTCTGGATGAGGAAAAACTTTCTCTGAAATGACAAAAAAGATTAGACCTTCTACAAGAAATATATATCATAACCAATTAAACAACAAAATAGAGAGAGAAAATATTTGTAACAATTATAAGAGATATACTAGTAGAGTAACTAACCTCAGTTATAAGGAATTTATGTACTAGGTGTACCCATTAATAATGAGGATTTTTTCAATACATGGAGTTACACATATGTTGATATATATGCGATTTGTTATGTATGCTACTTTGTTGTATTGACAACAAGCTTCAAAACTTCTATGTCAAATATTCTGAAGGTGTTAACACCATAGATATTTTTACACTTAAAAATGTTGAATTTTGTGCCAAAAAAAGAGCATTTGTGGGAAGTTTTAATTCATTATTATGAAGAAAAGTGCTGCTGAAAGTTATCGTATACTTCGGGAAGCTTATGGTGAACATACTCCAACTCAAGATACTTGTGAATGCTGGTTTAAACACTTTAAAAGTGATGATTTTGATGTGAAAGACAAAGAATGTCCAGGTCAACCGAAAAAGTCTGAAGACCAACAATTACAAGCATGATTGGATGAAGTGTGTCAAACTCAAAAACAACTTACAGAAAGATTAAACATTGCTCAGCAAACAATTTCCGATTGTTTAGAAGCAATGGGAAAGATTTTAAAGGAAGGAAAATGGGTTCCACATCAACTGAACAAAAGACAAATGGAAAACCGAAAAGTCATCAGTAAAATATTGCTTCAACAGCACAAAAGAAATTCTTTTTCGCATCGAATTGTGACTGGCAATGAAAAGTGGATTTATTCTGAGAATCCCAAATGCACAAAATCATGGGTTGATCCAGGTCAACTATCAACATGGACGGCAAGGCCAAATTGCTTCGGAAAGAAGACAATGCTCTATTTTTGGTGGGATCAGGAAGGTGTGGTGTATTATGAGCTTCAAAAACCAGGTGAAACTGCTAATACTGATTACTACCAACAACAAATAATCAATTTGAACCACGCTTTGATAGTGAAATGACCATAATGGGCCAGAAGACACGGCAAAGTAATTTTGCTTCATGATGATGCACCATCACACACTTCAAAACCAGTTAAAGACATGTTAAAAGATCTCTCCTGGGAAGTATTAACCCACCTGCTGTATTCACCAGACCTTGCTCCTTCAGATTACCACTTGTTCCGATTGATGGCACATGCACTTTCTGAGCAGCACTTCAAAACATTCGAAGTGGAAAATTGGGTCTCTGAATGGTTTGCCTCAAAACAAGAGAAATTCTATTGGGACGGTGTCCACAAATTACCTGAAAGATGGAGGAAATGTATAGCTAGCGATGGACATTACTTTGAATAAAGCACTTTTGATGTTTCTCTTGAAATTACCATTGTTTTCTTTGGATTACAAAATCCACATTATTAACTGGCTAAGAGTTAATCTGTGTTATTAACCAGTTAAGCATTAATCCACATTTTAGATTCAGCAAATAATAGGGCTGGAAGGTGATGGTCAGAGCCAACCTACTCATTTCAAAGAAGCAGAAGCATTATTGGTGAGTCCCTGAAGTGACTTGCCAATAATGCAGATTTTGTAATCAAAGAAAACACGATAATTTCAAGAGAAACATCAAAAGTGCTTTATTCAAAGTAATGTCCATCGCTAGCTACACATTTCCCCCATCTTTCAGGTAATTTGTGGACACCGTCCCAATAGAACTTCTCTTGTTTTGAGGCAAACCATTCAGAGACCAAATTTTCCACTTCTTTGTACGTTTTGAAGTGCTGCTCAGAAAGTGCGTGCGCCATCAATTGGAACAAGTGGTAATCTGAAGGAGCAATACAACAAAATAGCATACATATCAAATCCTATATGTGTAACTTCACCTATTGAAAATAATCCGCATTATTAACCGGTACACCTAGTATATCAGTAAGAAAAACCCTAAGGTTCAATAGAAAAATGTATAAATGGCATAAAATAGACAAGTCATTGATATATAACATGTTCATTAGGAAATAGTTCAAGTTAACTAACAACTAAAGAAATGTAAATAAAAGCAATAATGAGGTACCATTGCTCACCCCTAAAACAGGACAGAATTTAGAACTATAAGAGCTTGACTAATGGGAATTCTCATAATTTTGTTGGAAAGTCATATGAATTCTGGAAAACAATTTGGCAACAGATGCACATAAGAGACCTTTAAAATATTCGTACTTTTTAATTGGGAAGTTTAACAAGAAGGACAAAGATTAGTACCAAGTATGTTCATTGCAATGCTGTTTATAACAGTAAAAAATTAGAAACAACCTAAATATTCAGTAACAAGGATATATTTGAGTAAAATATAATATTTCCATAGAATAAAATATTTTACAGACTTTAAAAATTATATTTTAAGGGATGTTAAATGATGTGGGAAATGCTTACTAACAAACTAGAGGCCTGATGCACAAAGATTCATGCAAGAATGGGCCTTCCTTCCCCTGGCTGCCAGCACTGCCTTCGCTCGGGCGGGAGCCACCTTTCCGCTTTCCCACGCTGCCCAGAGGCCCAGAGTGGCTGGGGCAGTGTGGAACACCTGTGTCGTTGCCGCAACACAAGCGTCCTGCCCTGCCCCTTGCTGCTCTGCACCTGCATATGCAAATTAACCCACCACCTTTGTTGGGTTAATTTGCATACTCACTCCTGATTGGCTGGTGGGTGTTGTGAAGGTACAGTCAATTTGCATGATACTCTCTTATTAGTGTAGATATGTATTCAAATTTGTATGTACACTGTGCTTACAATTATGTTTCTCAGTTTTTCAGTTTTATTTTCTCAAAGAGATTTTTTAGATATGTTTTTCGTAGTGGCCCCTCTTCTGCAATTTTAATACCTCAGATATACTGTATATCTGTTTATTTACTGAGACCTTTTTTTGAGGGTCACAAATCATTGAAACATCTAAAATTTCTTTAACCCCATCTAAGAACAAGTTTTTACACAGTTGGGAACAAAAGCACTCTCAGTGAGAATGCATGGTGTAAATAACCTATATTGAATTGGTTTTGCTTTGAAAAATCAGATAAGGTATTTTTTAAAAGAGAGTTCTGGAATGGGTAATTTCAACTTAGAGGAATACATCTCTAATGGCAGAATTTCTGTTCCTCTGAGACCTGAAATGTTGAAACATTGATCTTTCTATCATGTCTAAAATTGTGTGTGTAGGTAAACATCTAATCTAACTAATACGCCTGGCTCTCTACATGTAACATATAAAACAAACATATTTTGTGGTGAGGACAGGGCTGAATTTAGTAACCACTACTTACATTGCACCCTAGTGTGAACAAAATTCTTTTCAGTAGTATTATTGAGCTGATTTCTCAATTCCATTTTATAATTTTTTTAAAAGTCTCAAAGAAATTCAATAGCTTGTCTAAGGTCACATGATTCATAGGAAACAGAGTTATTTGACTTCAAAATATTTCCATTAGCAATTGCTGTGGGGTTCAGCAACGGTTTTCTGTGAAAATATGATATAAGCACAAAGCAAAGGAAGCATTGAAATTTGCTGGGTAATGTTTCCTGTACTAACATTCAACCACAAATGGTACCACCACCAACTGGTCCACTTTCCCCATACAACATAACTTGATTGGCTTGCCATGATCTTGCCAACATTTTTTAGCAGTGTCATCTCATTAGTAACTTCCCTAAAAATGCTGCACTTCTATCTTCAGGCCAGAGCATGTGAGGCGGTGAACCCACTCCTGCAAACTCACTTCTCTGACTCTCCAAGACCCCTTGCCAAGACACTGCTGCTGGAAGACAGCCCCAGGCATGACTTCTGCAATGCACTTTGAAGTAGATAAAATATGCACTCATGGACATCTGTCTGTTATTTCCTGCACTCACAGCTTTGTTCTTCTTTATTGCCAGAGAATTCTATGGATGATGTCACTTTTCTCTGAAGAGAACAGGCCATCGGAGTTTTTCACTGACATAATTAATTATCTGTAGCTTGATTCTGAGCCAGAACATTCTCAAGGCACAACCCCCAAAAGAATTAACTCTACTGTGCTTGCTATTCTTAAACTTTTAAAGAGACAGGGTACCATATCTTTTTTTCCTCAGATACTGATAATGGTAGTTTTGTTCAGTGATATCAAGTAACAGAAAGTGAACTGGGGCACTATTCTATGATTTCACAAGGAAGACCTTTGCTTCAATGGGCAGCAAACTCTAAAGGTCGCTGCAGATCAAGTATACAAAGCAGAGCTTTTAGGGCTTCGTCTCAAATGCTACAGGAATCCATCACAATTACTGAATGGACTCTTTGGGGGATCTTGTGAATCTGCAGCCAGAAAAAATGAGATCTCAACCAACGCTAACCATGTTAAATTATCTACAAGGTGAAAAGCTTTAGTCTACCAGCAACAAAAGTATAAAACATGAATATATTTAAATTTTATAAGCGATAAGAAATTGCCAGAATATTAACTATGTATTTTGAGAGTTTTTACCTATATCTTTATATAGGTCTAAAGCAAATTAGCCAGCTCTTCAGAAAATGTTACCTTCCACTCTGCTAGGTGTCAAGGTTATGTTTATGAGTTATTATTTCTCTCTTGATGGGGAATGATCAACACTGTGGATGTCTTAAAGCAGAAGAGGGGCTCTGATGGAATCAGGGCACTTGAATTCTAGTCTTGCTCTTCACTAGGTGAGTGGTAAAGTATGATCCAGGAAACCTCTCAGCTTTTTCAAGTCTGGTGGAAATTGCAATAGCCTGTCTAAAAAAAAGGATTAACTAAGTCTCTAGATTTGAATGTGCATAGAAATATTATCCACCTCCCCCAAAAGGAATTGCTATTTATGGCTTCTTCTGCTGCTTTGATTCTGAATAAATTTGTTTAAATTGCACTCTCTTTGGATTAGTTTTATTGGATAAATTCTCTCTTTAGATCTACTCTGGAAATTTTTAAAGGTTTAAAATTATAATGTAGAGGAGAAACCAAGATTGTGGCATAGGTAAACACCTGAACTTACTGCCTCGCACAACAACTTCAAAACTACAACTAAAAGACAAAACAGACATCATACAGAACCACAGGAAGGCTGGCTAAGTGGAAATTCTACAACTAGAAGGAAAGAGAAAAGCACACTGAGACTCAGAGGAGCTGCGGAAGCAAAGTGCAGAGGTGTGTAGGTGCACACGTGCACAGAGAGGGCTGGCAACTGAGTACCCGGATGGCTTTTTCAATCCAGAGGGAGACACAAGCTCCTGACTGCTCTGAAATCTAGTTCCAGGCGAGACTCTGGGGACCCAGACTCATACGGGGAGAAAATGGACTGTCTGGCAGGGGGCGGAAATCAAGGTCGACTTTCTCTCAGAGGTGCTTGCAGCGATTACCACAGGACACTGAGACCCAGGGGCCTCTTAGGGCAGGGCTGACAGGAAGCCATTGCTGTCTGCTCTGCCCTGAGACTCCACCCCATCCAAGCTGAGCACAGAGGCTTTTGCATATGAATGGCCTGGTCCTTTGAAATCTAAACTTACCTAACAAATCGCAGCTGAGTCAGAGAGACCCAAAACGTCCAAAAGAAGGCCCAAGGCCCAACAGCAGCTTGCATTGCTTCACAACTGGGCCTCATCTGGGCACCTCCAAAACCCAAACAAAGAAGAGGAATCTACAGATCTCTCCATAGCTCCTGCTGTGTGGCCTCAGGCAGAACTAAATTTGCACCTCCTTGGAGATTCAAGAGCCAGTGTACCCAGGGGTCAGAGTGGGACCATCCAGATTACAACTCCTCAGATCCATAAGGGACACATTCAGGGGGAAGACTCAGTGAGCACCAAAGCCCCACTGATGCAAGTCTTGCCTCATAAGGGTGTCTCCAGCACAAAGTTCTCCCGTCATAGACACAGCTGATCCTCACTTCCAACTGGAGGTCAATTCTTCCCAGTGATACCAACAACAATCAAGGCTTAACTACAACAAGACTGTGCACGCAGCCCCCAAAGGGGTGCACCAAGAGTGTCCACCTCAGGTAACTGGGGAGGTTGAGCTACTGAGCCCTATAGGACACCTAGCACACAAAGCCACTCTATCAACACAGGGAAGCAGCCAAAATGTGGAGACAAAGAAATAGGTCACAAATGAAAGAAATGGAGGAAAGCAAACTACTGGATATAGAGTTCAAAACCACGGTTATAAGGTTACTCAAGAATTTTCTAGAAAAGGCCAATAAATTTAGCGAGACCCTTGAGGTTATGAAAAAGGACCAACTAGAACTTAAGCATACACTGACTGAAATAAAAAATAATATACAGAGATCCAAGAGCAGACTAGGGGATCGTAAGAATCAAGTCAAAGATTTGAAATACAAAGAAGAAAAAACACTCAACTGGAAAAGCAAAAAGAAAAAAGAATCTAAAAATATGAAGATTGTGTAAGGAGTCTCTGGGACAATTTCAAGTGTACCAACATCCAAATTATGGGGATGCCAGAAGAAGAGAGAGAGCAAGATACTAAAAACCTATTTGAAGAAATAATGACTGAAAACTTACCCCACCTGGTGAAAGAAATAGACTTACAAGTCCAGGAAGTGCACAGAACCCCAAACAAAAGGAATTCAAAGAGGACCACACCAAGACACATCATAATTAAAATGCCAAGAGCAAAAGACAAAGAGAGAATATTAAAAGCAGCAAGAGAAAAACAGTTAGTTACCTACAAGGGAGCACCCATACTATTGTCAGCTGATTTCTCAACAGAAACTATGCAGGCCAGAAGGGAGTGGCAAGAAATATTCAAAGTGATGAATAGCAAGAACCTACAACCAAGATTACTCTACCCAGCAAAGCTATCATTCAGAATTGAAGGTCAGATAAAGACCTTCACAGATAAGAAAAAGCTGAAGGAATTCATCACCACCAAACCAGTATTATATGCTGAAGGGTATTCTTTAGGAAGAGGAAGAAGAAGAAAAAGGTAAAGATAAAAATTATGAACAACAAATACATACCTATCAACAAGTGAATCTAAAAATCAAAGTGAATAAAAAATCTGACGAACAGAATAAACTGATGAATATAATAGAAGCAGGGGCATAGAAGGGGAGTGGACTGACAATTTTCAGGGGGAAAGGGGTGTGGGGGGTGTGGGAAGAGACTGGACAAAAATCATATACCTATGGATGAGGACAGTGGGGGGTGGAGGGTAAGGGCAGAGGGTGGGGTAGGAACCTGGTGGAGGGGAGATATGGGGGGGGGGGGGGAGGGGAACAACTGTAATAATCTGAACAATAAAGATTTATTTTTTAAAAATAAAAAATAAAATTATAATGTAATAAATATTGATTATAAAAAAATCAACATTTTAAAAAGGTAAAAGTATATGCCACATCCTCTCCAAATTCCACTCCCCAGGGCTAATTCTATTAAAAACTTAAGAGTGAAAATTTTTCACAAATTTTAATGAACTCTCTCTCTCCTCCCCCTCCCCCCCCCGAAATATTATTGATAGTAACTGGAAATGTGCAAAGTGCTTTGCACATATTATCAGATTTAAACCTCAGAATAACCTTATCAGATAGGTACTATTTTTATTACCATTTTGTAGATGAGGGATCTGAAGCAGCCACAAAGAAATTCAGTGATTTGCCCAAAGTAACACAACTAATAAGTGGTGGTGTCAGGATGCAAATCTAGGAAATCAAATCCCAGAACTGGGGTTATACTATATAAAGTCTCCATATATATGCATCAATATAGAACATCTCAAATACGTACCACTTTATTTTTATTCAAATATAATATAAAGCTCAAGAAGAATGAAATACATTTGATGCTAATGCTAATTTCACCAGCTCTAAGGATTATGATTTACTTATTTGTTTTTCAATAAATTGATTGGGTTGCCTCTATTTTTTACATGTCTCTCTCTCAATTTAGTCTTTTTCTGTTTTCCCATTCTTCTTACTTGAATCTTTAACCCAAATTTAGATAAAAATCTAATACTGAACAATTTATTTAATTCCAAGGGAGCAATCAAATAATTCTGTTGAACTAGAATTTTACAATGTTGAATTTGTTTGAAATAAGGACCTCTACTTCTCTACTGTGATTTCCCTATAGTGATTAAATAAAATCTTTGATTTGTCTTGTTCCCTTCTTTAGATGAAAGTTGAAGGGCATAGCTACTGATTCTCTTCACTGGTACCAGCATACACCATACATGGAGCAGTAGTTATCTCCTTTCTTGTTCCTTCCTTCCTTCATTTAGCAGCTGTATGTGAAATTGCTATTCTACTGGTTGTTGTGATGAATCCCAAATGAGTAGGACACAGCACTGTTCTTGTATCACTTTATAATCCAGTGGAAATGCGATTTTGGAAGGTAATCCCTATAGCTATTTGTTCATCAAGCCACCTTTTGGAAGGAAAGATGAGAAAAAAGTCCCACCGCTTGGAAAAGCACAGGGAGTATTAAGGTTAGTTCTAGTTTTTTGACCAATCTAAATGGCTCCAAGCCTTAGCAGAACATATGATTCATGGAATCATAAATATTTAGAGTATGAAATAACTTTAACAACTTAATTTACTGTTAAGGAAACAAGGTTTCAGAAAAGTCAATGATTTGTCCAAGGCCTAAACCAATCGGTTGTTGATTATATGTTAGAGCTCAGGTCTCCTGATTTTCAGAACAGAGGTCTCTACGTTATACTAAATCACTAGTAAATATATTGAAACAATCCATATGCTAATTAATTAGTTTTTTAAATGTGAAATGAGCAATTTTTTATGCCAGGACTGTTTTTTAAAAATAAGTATTTGAATGCCATTGGGCATACTTGAAGGAATCCTGACATGTCATTAAATCAATGTCCTAAAAAAGTAATTGACATTTCACTGAAATTTGTGTATTCCAATACATTATTTGTCAAAAAAAACACAACACATTGTTTGTCATTAGCAATAGGAATGTTGTTGCTGAGCTCAAAATATGTAATTCAATATTTTTACCTCAATTTTCAGATCAGTGCATATGTAAAGCATTATTTGCAAGCATAATTTTTTCCCATATGCAGTTCCTATAGTCAACCAAGTTTTTTACAGTCTTCTTGAGGGAAGATGTTGAACAAATTTGATTTTGTTATAAGCTTATCAGCAACTACAGCCAATAATCAGTCATCATTTAAAGTGGGATCACACTGGTTACGCAGGTTATATATCATTGTCTCATTACTTGCAGGCCCTTAGGAATTTTTTTTATGACAGCCTAAGCTTGAACTTTATCAGAAAGTATGACACTGGTTCTGATTTTTAAAAATCTCTGCTTTACTATCTTGTATAATGTTCCCAGTGCATCAGCTTTTTCATAATAAATGACTAAGAACCACTGGCCAACATTCATATTAATAGCTGGAAACTTTCAGGGGAAAGTGCTTTCTTGATTATAGTAGAGTCAATAAAATGGCTCACGGTCCCCTTAGTTATTTCAAACTCCTGCTGCTTATTTGTGGTTACCAAGTTGCCAAATATTATTTCAGACAATTGATATGCATTGAGCTCTACTGAGTTTTTGTGGTTAGGAACCTTAACTGAGCTGTCATTATCTTGCTTCATCATCCACAAGCCAATGGTCAGATGAAAGCATGAAGATGACTCAATAGAAGAGGCAGGTGGATGAGATCAGACAATCCGTGTTGCCAGATTTCTCAATGCTGAACTCATCACTTTATGTTCAACAGTGGCTGGTCTTGAATAATATTATGGGAACACCCCTAGATTTCCTTCCAATTTCCCCAGGACCTTCAAGGCCAATAAACATGAAGTCTGAATGCCCTCTTTTTGCAGCTACTCTTCATACATGCTTAATCCCAGGCGCTAATTTAGCAAGGCACCATGGAACTACAGCAACATAGGCTCACTCTTTCCAGCTCAAGTTCTAGTGGCCATGGCACAGATGGTGTCATACTCATGGAGATCATTTCTGAAGACTTACATCCCTAGACGACTTAACCATAGCTAAACCATTGGAAGCATCTCTTCCTGACATGTCTAGCATTCCTTTTTCTAGCTCTGGTTCCTAAAGGCTCACCAAAGCCATAAATAAAGAAAACAATTGTGTATTCTCAATACTGCAATACTTCTAAAGCAAAGGTACTTGGCACTTCAGGTACAAGTACAAAACCCAGAGAAAACTCAGACCCTCACCTCCCAAACTCAAATTGCTTTTGGCCCTGCCATCATCTTTCCTAATCCTATATCTCACCCATCCCCATCTCCTGAAATTCTTTCACTGTGCTCTTTGAAACTCACATTCAAAGACAAGCCCCCTCTAAGATCACAAACTCTTATGATAATGTTCCCATCACCCCCTTGCTCTAAGGCAGTGATTTTCAAATTTTACTGAACATTGGAATCATGTAGAACTTAAAAAAAATATATACTGAAGCCTACCTCCTACTTCCAGAGGTTGTTATTTGATTGGTCTGGAGTGTGGCCCCAGCATTTGCAGACAACTTTGAGAACCACCTCCCTGACACTCTTCTGGGAACACTGCTTCCCCAAGAGCTCTCCCATTCTCCTTGTACCAGTGGGCCTGAAGGTGGAGTAGATTTCCACCTTGCTTTGCATCACTGCTTCCGGATCATTCTCTCCTTCTTCCCTAAAATGTCTTAGCTTTGAATCTCATGACAATATCAGTTTTCATCCTTCCTTTTTGTAGCCAGGTACCAGTCACATCCCTGGGGTCATTCACTTTTCTTTCTTTCTTGAAGATGTTAACTCCTGGATTGCTATTACTCTCTCTAAATTCTGTCAAATTTCTTGGTGATTTCAATATTACCTTATATTCTGCTATCATGACCTCCCAATTCCCTGAACTTCTCTCTTATAATAATTCTGTCCTTCACACTACTT
Source organism: Corynorhinus townsendii (assembly GCA_026230045.1). NCBI lineage: Eukaryota > Metazoa > Chordata > Mammalia > Chiroptera > Vespertilionidae > Corynorhinus > Corynorhinus townsendii. Next base: position 64,678,822 of record JAPDVU010000004.1, on the reverse strand, counting down.
CAGCATCTCAAATTCTATGGTCATATTATACTCTAGTCATTCTCATTATTACCAAAAATTGCAACCAACTATAATTGCAACTCTCAACTACTATCTCCCATATTTCCAGCTCACTTTCTCTAGAACCCCAACTCTTTGAAACAACACTTTGATGGCAGCAGAATCTGCAATCCATTGATTTTAGTATATTTTCACTGGCCTTCACCCTCTCTCTTCCCATGTGCTCATTTTCCTTCTCACTCACCTTCAATTTTAATAATATACACCCTCAATTTCATGTCTTTTCTCTCCCTTGCTTATATTTACTTGGTCAAACCAAAGCCTTGGTTAAAGCCAACTATTGGTTAAATCCCATCTCTAATGCTTATACCCACAGGTAAAGAAAACATATCATGCCAACTGATGTCACTTTAAATTCATAATCACTAACCTTAACTGGGTTGTTAATGCTACCAATAAATCACACTATATTCTTCTATTCCACTCTCATATTCTACTATTTTATAAGTTCTCTATTATCAAATCTTCCCTCTTGCGATCTAGCATTTCCTGTAAGATTAGGAACAAGACAGAGATGTCCATTTTCACCACTCTTATTCAACACAGTACTGCAAGTCCTAGCCACAGCAATCAGATGAGAAGAAGAAATAAAAGGTATGCAAATTGGGAAGGGAAAAAAAAACTGTCATTATTTGCAGATGACATGATACTGTATATAGAGAACCCTAAAGATTCTATCAAAAAAACTACTAGAACTGATAAATGAATTCAGTAATGTCGCAGGATACAAAATAAATATTCAGAAATAGATTGCATTTTTATACACCAATAATGAACTATCAGAAAGGGAAACTAAGAAAATAATCGCATTTACAACTATATGAAAAATAATACCTAAGAATAAATTTAATTAAGGAGGCAAAATACCTGTACTCAGAAAATTATAAGACATGGAACAAAGAAATTAAAGAAGATAGAAATTGGAAGCATATACCATGCTCATGGATAGAAAGAATTAACACCATTAAAAATGTCCATACTACCCAAAGCAATCTATATATCCTATTCAATTCCTATAAAAATACCAATGGCATAGTTCACAGAACTAGAATAAATAATCTAAAAATTTGTTTGGAAACACAAAAGACTTGAATAGTCACAGCCGTCTTGAGAAAGAAGAACAAAGTTGGAGATACCACATTACTTGATATCAAACTATACCACAAGGCTATTGTAATCGAAACAGCATGGTATGGGTATAAAAACAGATCAATGAAAAAAATAGAGATCTCACACCTATATGGTCAATTAATATTTGACAAAGGAGGCAAGAAGACAAGATGGATAGACAGTCTATTCAGTAAGTGGTATTGGGAAAACTGAACAGATACTTGCAAAAATTGAAACTAGACTACCTTCTTACACTGTATACAAGAATGAACTAAAAATGGATTAAAGATTAAATGTAAGATTTGATACCATAAAATTCCTAGAAGATAACATAGATAATAAAATCTCTAACATTTCTCTTAGCAATATTTTTTCTGATATATCTCCTCAAGCAAGGGAAATAAAGGGGAAAAACACATAGGGCTACCTCAAACTAAAAAGTTTTGGCACAGCAAAAAATACCACCAAAAAAACAACCAATTGAATGAGAGAAGATATTTGGCAATGATACATCCAATAAGGGATTAATATGCAAAATTTATTTTTTTTAAAAACCTCATACAATTCAAAACAACAACAAAACAAAACAAAACAAACAATCTAATTTTTAAAATGGGCAGAATATCACTAGATGAATGGATAAAAAAGCTGTGGGACATTTACACAATGGAATACTATACAGCTGTAAAAAAAAGAGGGATCTCTTACCCTTTGGGACAGCATAGATGGACCTGGAAAATACTATGCTAAGTGAAATAAGCCAATCTGAGAAAGACAAATATAACATTATCTCACCTATTTGTGGAATCTAATGAACAGAATGAATTGACCAACAAAATAAGACCTGAAGCATGGAACAGACTGACATACCTCAATGTGGGATTGGTGGGGACAAGAAGAGATAAACCAAAGAACTTATATATTTATATGCATAGCCCATGGACATGGGAAATGGGGTAGTGAAGACATGGTGTGAGAGATGGGAGGTGGGAAGGGGGGAAAAGGGGAGGTATCTGTAATACTATCAACAATAAAAAGTATATTTTTTTAAAAATGGGCAGAAGCACTGGCAGAATAACTCAGTTCCCCCCTTCAGTTGATTAGAACATCGTCTCAATATGCAAAGGTTGCCGGTTCAATCCCTGGTCAGGGCACATACAAGAATCAGCCAATTAATGTACAAATGGGTGGAACAACAGATCTCTCCCTCTAAAATCAATAAACAAAAATTAACAAAAATTTGAATAAATGGGTAGAGGAAACTGGATAGACACTTTTCCAAACAGAACATACAGATGGCCAATCAATAGACATAAGAAAGGATGTTTAATGTCACTAATCATCAGAGAAATGCAAATTAAAACCACAATGGCATATTACCTCACACCTGTCAGAATGGCTCTCATCAATAAATCAATAAACAACAAGTGTTGGTGAGGATGTGGAAAAAAAGAGAACCTTTGTGTACGGTTGGTGGAAATGCAGATTGGTGCAGCCACTGTGCAAAACAGTATAGAGGGTCCTCAAAAAATTAAAAATGGAGCTGCCTTATGACCCAGTGATTCCACTTCTGGGGATTTATCCAAAAGAAAAACACCCAAAACACTAATTCAGAAGAATAAATGCACCCCTATGCTCATTGCAGTGTTATTTACAATAGCCAAGATCTGGAAGCAACTCAATTGCCCATCAATAGACGAGTGGATAAAAAAGTAGTGCCACATATATGCAATGGAATATTATTCAGCTATTAAGAAAAAGAATTAAATATTACTATTTGCAACAGCATGGATGGACCTAGAGTATTATGCTAAGTGAAATAAGTCAGTCAGAGAAAGACAAATACCATATAATTTCACTCATATGTGGAATCTAAAAAGCAAAATAATGAACAAACAAAACAGAAACAGACTCATAGATACCAAGGACAGACTGATGGTTGCCAGATGGAGAGGGATTGAGGGGTTGGGTGAAAAAGGCGAAGGAATTAAGAAGATTAGTAGTTACAAAATAGTCACAGGGATGTGAAGTACAGCATATGGAATATAGTCAATAATATTGTAATAACAAGGCATATTTGATGTCTGAAAAGACCAATTGCAGAACAGTGTATATAATATGCTCTATTTGTGTAAAATATATATTTTTAACATATTTTTTCTAGCTTTTCAACCATATGTGTGAATGAGCCATTCAAATTTTTATATAAAACATTTGTAAGTTAACTAGACACTGTGATAATCATTTTACAATATGTACAATTATTGAATCATTACATGGTATACCTGAAATTAATGTTATATGTCAATTATACCTCAATAATAAATAACATAAAAGGTAATGAAACTGTTGTTTTAAATTACACAAAAAATATTTTTAGCATTACATTTTTTAAATATATCAACGTTACCCCTATAATTATATTTTTGTGTTTGAACTCAGATTTATCCATACACTTGCCTTGTCTTATAATTACAACATAATGTCTGAGTATATAATTACAATAATACTCCACCTTGGAACAGAATGATACTCTATCAAAATATAAAAACACCTGGACAGGACGGAAGTCCTCTAACATGAACTCCTTGAGCAAACACGTGAGCATGTCATGACAGGTAATGGAAAAAGCTTTTAAGCACGAGCCAAACAGTAGGTGTTTGCAAGAAGAATTGCCTCCCTGCCTAATGACCTTCACTTGATGTAGAAACAGCATCAAAAATAAAGTAGGACAGAAGTCAATGAATACAATCAATGCACTGCTCCCATCAGCCCACCTTGAACGTGTGGAATATTAGGGCCTTTTGGAATACCCGCCCCTCCCTGTAAGAGGCTCTCAACACCATTGAAGACAGGAAATGTTCAGGAGATCGCAGACAAGTCAGGCTGACAGGACACAGATTGGGGTAATTCAGTGACAGATGAGGCTGGAGAGGTGATCAGCTGCCAGTCCAGAAAAGCCTCTCAGAGCAACAGGGAGCCTCTGAGTTTTCTAACTAGAGGCAAGACCTGATCAATGTGTATTTTTAAAAGCTAACTCTTGCTGTGATATGGAGCATTACTGGTCACAAGACTGTGGGGAGGGCATACCAGGTAGGAGGCTATTGCAAGAAAACATATGAAAAGCGGTAAGTATGCCTGAAGTGAGGCAGTGACAGTGGACTCTGGGCTTATTTTTCCCCCCACCCCCCACCCTTGCATTCCCTCCACTAACTAGCTGGCATTCCATAACTGTCTGCCAATTATTCCCTTGTCAATTAAACAAACTGTCATATGGCAGAAAATCAATAGGAATAACCAGGTTGTTGATCCCCTCTCTGCTGTAGTTAAACAACAGTGATATCTGTGAAGATCATTACAATGAGGCAGTGAAACTGGTTGGCGGGGGGGGGGGGGGGGGGGGGGGGGGCGGGTGTGATACAACACACATGGGAACTTACAACTAACCACCTGCATCTTGTCTCAGAGAGGAAGCCTACAGCCTACATCCCCTCCCACTTAAGCAATCACAGCTCTGAAAGAAGGAAATGAATGTTCAGAGTTTCCTGTGCTTAACTCTTCAGAGACCCTGGAAGTGCCTCCACCTCAGAATATGTAAGTCTCTTTTCAGTAGAGGTCTTTGCCAGGAATTTTGCAGTCAGCATATCTGGCACTTCAAGGCTGACATGTTATGCCACAACCGCCTATGAACAAGTCATGTCAGATATTGCAAAGAGAATAAATATACAGGGCTTAAGTTCTGTATGCAACTGTGAGGTTATCTGAGGTCAAATGATTGTCTTTGTCAATTCAAAGCCCAGAATTTACATTCCATTAAAGAAAAGAAAAAAAATAAGTGTGCACATTCTGATTGTTTCAGAACACAGTTCATCTTACACTTGTTTTCAGGTTTTAAAAAAGTTGGCTAATTCAAAAAAATCATATGTAATATAGATATGTGTGTATATATATTTTTTTAGATAACATATACACACCCACACACACATATAACATATATAAAAACATTTTTCACCATTGCAAGGGCTATAATACGATAGGGCAAATCCATTTACATTTAAATGGATTGCATTTAAATTGATACAGGGCAAATCCATTTACATTCAAAAAACAGTAACATCACTACTCAAGGGAGACTCATTTTCATTGGTGCAAGTGTTGCTTTTCAGCCCTTGAGACCATTTCCTACATCTGCTTAGGAGCATACAAACCTTTGGTTTATCTCGGATTTACTCATAAATCAGCTATTCCCCATAGAACCATGGACTTGCAAATGTGTTCTCATTATTACTACTTTTAAAAGGCAGGGGGAGAGCAGGTCTGCTAAAATTTGTGCACATTGTTTCTGGTTTCCTTTCAGGCTCTTGATCAGGAAATGTTTAACGTGGGACTAAATACTGCTAGAGATTAATGGCTGCTGTTCAGAAAGGTCCATAGAAGTTCTTTCCTGCCAATACAAACATATACATTGTTGAAGAACAAGACTGTGTCCACAGATAGCATTACACGTTAGCTAAACAGACCCAAGTGACAATGGTCTTTGTGAATCAAAGTTTACATCCTTTCTTTCGATTATGTACTATATCACAGGAAAGTAATTTCCATAATCTTCACCAGTGCCCTGCTTTCTCTTTTAAATATAGATGGTTTGGATAAAAATATTTCTCTGTTGACAGCCATGTAACATGACTCTCTTTGAGGTCTCTCTCTTTTTAAAAGAATTTTTTTAATATGTGTGAGAGAGAGAGGAAGAGAGAGAGAGAGAGAGAGAGATTTTGTCGTTCCACTTATTTATCATTCATTGGTTAATCTACCCCGCCAGGTTCTCTTTGAACACTCTGTACGTTTTGAGACTGGTCTATGATTGGTTGATGTGATGCTCATGAGATCAGATTTCAAATACCACCTGGACCAGTTAGCTTTGCGAAGAAAATAGTCTACACATTGTCTGCACTTGTAACCCCATCTGCAAACCTGAGGTCACAGGTCACACAAGGTGAATAAACCCTCATCACCACTGTACCAGGGAAGGTCTCCTGAAGGTCACTAGGGCCAAAACAAGAGAAGATCATGAGGAAGGAAGTACTTAAAAAAGGGCCATTCTTTATCTACTAAGTCTTTGCCCAGTGACTTTCGGGAGTGTCATTGAACTGTTCAGAAGAGAGAAGGGAATAAAGAAGAAGTTAAAGGCTGGCCCTGGAATTTGTAAACATTGTCAAGTTGCTAGCAATTGTAAGCAGTGCTGCTACAGTGACATCATCAATTTAAACCCACCGTGGTCTAGTCATGCAGTTCTGCATTTTACTCTTAAAAAACATGTAATAATGATCAAAATGTTGTATATGAATAGTATAAACCAGAAAGATGCACCTGACTTAGATGAAGCGGAATCTCCCTGACCTCTTCCTGCTAGCTCCACCATGATCTTTATCTCCAGCTTGTCAGGGGCCTGGAAACTTTTTACATAAAAGGGGCAAGATTGATCAAAACTCCTAAGGTTCTTTAGAGATGGAATTTTTGTCATCAAGGTCTCTGTTTCCCAGGGAATTGGGTCATTAAATATTAAGGACATGTTTCCTAATCTTCTCCTGACTACATGCCTACTCCCCCTCTCTCCCACCATCCTATTCAAGTACCTATATCCTCACATAGGTACATTCTTCTCCACCATTTTCTACATTGACTATTTTTTAAAATATATTTTATTGATTTTAGAGAGCAAGGGAGAGGGAAAGGGGGATAGAAACGTCAATGATCAGAGAGAATCATTGATCAGCTGCCTCCTGCATGCCCCCTACTGGGGATTAAGTCTATAACCCAGGCATGTGCCCTGACAGGGAATCGAACCATGGCCTCCTGGTTCACAGGTTGATGCTCAATCACTGAGCCACACCGACTGGGCTTGTTTGACTATTTTTAACAAAATTTCTATTTGTCCACATCTTTCTTTTTAAGAACTATTTTACATTACAAACTCCTAGTAGACAGACCAGATAGATGCTTTTTGAAAATTACTTTGTAATTCCATTTGGTTAATATAAAATTTTTTTAAAATAATAAATAAACAGAAAGTGGATTACTGTTTAAATTTTTCCTAAAAGTGTTGCATGTTGAATCCAGAAAGTGGCTTGGCAGAACCTTCAGCGTAGTGACCAACAGTGAGGATGCTCCAAGGAAACATCAGGTGACGATACACATCTTGGCTTTGTTTTCTGCCTGTTACCTTACCCCTTGCACCACTTTATGTATTTTCTCATTGGATGTGTTAGGCCAAAATTAGTGGCAGAGCTGTCTCTCAACCAGGAACTAGATGGTACCTGCCCTGAAGACAGTCATTGTAATCTCCTTATTGCTGGGTGAAATGATAGAATGTCTGGAATTTTCTTTAAAATGCTCTGGCCTCGCCTCTCCTACTATTCCTTCAGATCCAGCCCTGCCACCTTTCTCTACCTACAGACTTCTCAAAAGTGAAGTCTGGCCAAGCTCCTGGACACCAGCCATTTGTTATTAGCACTATTCCTTTGACACTTCACCTTTTAAATGTCAGCTCAATAAATGACATGTTCTCACTTTTCACCCACCTGCTTTGCAGCAGCTCTGAGAACTGGAAATGTCCCCTTCCTGAGACTCTCTCCTCCCTGTACCCCTGACACATCACGGCTCTGATCTATTTTCCTTTCTCTTTAACCATGTCCTTTCTTCTTATTTGGCCTTTTCTTTTCTCCCCTCCCACCCTCCACCATGGGGGTTTTTAAGGGTCTGTGTTCGGACTTGACTTTTTCCTTTTATTCTCTATCTTTCAGATGAGTACCATGTTTGTTTCTCTATCTCTGTGTTGTTGATTTGGTAGTCACTAGCCACGTGTGGGTATTTAAATTTAAGTTAATTATCATTAAAAATTTAAATCCAGCTCCTCAGCCATATTAGCCATGTTTCACATGCTCACAAGTCCCACACAGCTACTGGGACAGTACAGATGTAGAATATTTCTTTCTTCATAGGAAGTTGCTTGGGATACTACAGGTCTGGATCTTCTCCAAGTCCTTCTGAAATCACAAAGCTTTATGCCTCAATTATACTCCATTTAACAAACATGTCTCATAACAGTTATCGGTACAACTCCTAATTTTACATAAAAATGGTTCCATGTAATAAGAGAACATGCCCCCAAAATTGGGAAACATTTATACAGGTAAGTTGGATATTTAGATATAGTTTTGTTTATTAAAATAATAAAGATCACTTTCACTAAACAAAAAATACAAGTTATAGTCATTTGGTGGGGGCGGGGAGGTCTCCAGCTTCACATCGTACCTATATAAGTATTTTCCATTATTCAGGGATTCATAAAATAATAAATAGATTTATTTTATGGAACATTCTTTATTAATATATGTTTTTAAACTACTCAATAAAACTAAGATTCTCCCCTGTAGTGCCCATGGTACATTATTCTCACTGCAGAGAAGCCAACTTTCTGATTCTTTTAGGAGCATTAAAAATATTCTGCCTGACCAATAACACCAAAGCTCTTTGCCAAAACAATGACAATACTACCAGACACATGAGATTCTGAAGCATCAGATTCAACAACAAATAAGATCTGGTCCTGGTTTTAACCAGAAAGCAACCTGTCTCTTTGCTGCTTCCTAAACTTAGCAAAGACATACCATTCTCAACACGCTGACCATTTGGGTGGTGTGAGGTTTCACTGGGCAGCCTCGCTCAGGGTGACCTCAGCCTGAGATTCTAAAGATGGAGCATATTAAGTGCAGGTGAGTCATCAATTCTAAAAGCCATAGAGAGTAGCTAAAAGCCTCATTCTTCAGAAGTACAGAGATTCACAGAAAGCCTTACCATGTGACAAACAGAACTCACTTAGGGGAAAAAAGCCATTTCTAAAGAAAATAATGATAAATGGCAGCCCTGTAGTATAAGCCTACTGTGCTTGGTTGTACCAGGTAATTCTATCTGAACTGATTGTCACCATCCCCAATGGAGGATTATATTTTCATTTTTAAAAATATTTAATTTATTGGGGTGACAATGGTTAATAAAATTATAGAGGTTTCAGGCGTACAATACTATAGCACATTATCTGTAATATGTATTGCATGTTCACCACCCAAAGTCAAGTTTTCTTCCATCATCCTTTACCCTCTCCTACCGCTCCCTGACTCTCTTTCCCTTAGGTCAGTGGTTGGCAAACTGCGGCTCGCGAGCCACGTGTGGCTCTTTGGCCTCTTGAGTGTGGCTCTTCCACAAAATACCAGGTGCGGGGGCGCCCATACAGTGCGATTGAAACTTCGTGGCCCATGGGCAGAAGTCGGTTTTCGGCTCTCTAAAGAAATTTCAATCGTTGTACTGTTGATATTTGGCTCTGTTGACTAATGAGTTTGCCGACCACTGCCTTAGGTTATCACTATACTGTTGTCTGTCTATGAGGTTTTGTCTTGTGTGTGTTTTTGTTTTTTGCTTAATCCCTTCACCTTTTTCACCCAGTCCCCCTACCTCCTACCCTCTTACAGTTCTCAGTCTGTTCTCTATATCTATGAGTCTGTTTCTATTTTGTTAGTTTATTTTGTTCATTAGATTCCACATGTAAGTGAAATCATATGGTATTTATCTTTCTCTGACTGGCTTATTTCACTTAGCATAATATCTCCTGGTATATCCATGCTATCCCGAAAGATAAGATTTCCTTTGTTTTTACGGCTGAGTAGTATTTCACTGTGTAAATGTACCATAGCTTTCTTTTCCACTCATCATGACATCTGTTGTTAAAAATGATAGAAAAGCAGAATCATAGCAGAGTAGTAGGAATATCATTGTAAATATTTGGGACCATTATTATTAATTCAATAGCATTATATATACTATACTATGATACTTTTACTTTATATAGTTCAAAGTCTTTTGCAGACATTAAGAATGTCATGTTAAGGAATTCTAAAGACGAACTTTTATAGCTAAGGAGGTATCATCAGTTAATAAGTAGGTTTTTCAAGCCAGTCTGAGCAATATAAATTTTAATCAGAGAGGGTCTAGAGACCTCTTTTAAATTCCTAAGAACAGAATGACATGATCACAGAAACACTTCAGAAAAAGTGTTCTGGAAGCAGTTATCTAACTGACCTTCTGAGGTCCTCAGCCCTCAGATTTATTAAATGAAACAGACTTGCTCTCAGCTCCAAGTCCTACCATCATCCTCTGAAGCTTCAACATTCATATGGGAGATTTAGCCAATATCTTAACTTTACCATTCCTTGATCTCATTAATTCTATTTGCCTCACTTCTACCCCCAGGACCACACCCAAGACCTTGCATTAATTAAAACTGCAGCACACAGAAAATGAAAGTGCAAATAGCCCTGATTCAAGTCTCTCCAGCCCTCTCGTGCCCTTCCCCCATGGCCCTACTCATTCCTCACTATATGTCTTCCTTGCTGGGCATTGTCTCCATTTTTTTCACTTCTGCCACTTGGACAACTGCAACCCTAGATTTCGTGCTATATGATATATCTAAACAGACCGTGCCACTGCAAACACACAGTTCTCTGCTGGCTGAATCCTAAACTCCACTCATTAATGCTCCTATTTATCCAAAACCACTTTCCCCTAGCATTCCCCCCAGCAGCACATCAGAATTATCAGCATATCAGAATTACTTGGCCCAGGTCTCATTTTCAGCAGAACATAACTTTGTCTTTTTCTTGTTGCGAAAGCTGAAGCTTTAGGGAGATTTCCTTCAACTGCCCACTGCTCTGCTATAAACATTATCTTCATCCCCACCCATTCTTTCTCCTTCTCTCTGACACAGAAGATGAAAGGTCTCCCTTCTTTTCAAGGGCAAACCCAAGGTAATCCCCAAAACCATACCTTTCATTCCCCCCTGCCTTCTCCAGTACTCTGCTTGATCAAAAATCTTTGCTCTTTCTTCTATCCTTGACTCTGCTCCTTTAGGGTCCTATAACCCCTTAACCTATAAACACAGTAAAGTCTCTTTCATTTTTCAAAACCCTCCCTTGACTTGAGTTTCCGTCTAGCTACTATCCTATCTTTGTCCTCCTTTCTTATCCAAAGCTCTCCAAACAGCATCTGTAAAATAATTATCAAAACAACCCATTATTATACAGACAGGAACTAAATCAAGACTCAAAGTCAACACTAATAAGGTCAACTACCAGACCTTTTGGGTTCTACACTTCCCCACAGGACTTGGCATTAAAGACACACTGTTTTAGCCTTTTACTTTTTAATAATCCCATGTTTCACTTAAAACTCAAAGGTAGAGGAAAGCAACATGGTGATTTCAAAGCAGGAGGTCAACAAATGTGTAAGGGCATACACCATGCCAAACAATTTATTGCTTTAAAAAAAAATAAGGGAGGAGGGATATTTGGCTATGTCAGACAAAACAACAACAACAATAAACAGAAAATCTGAATAACTCTTATAAAATTTTTTTTCCCTGAATTCCTGGATTTTCAACAGCAACATGTTACTCTAATTCTCTAACTTCCCTTCACTTCTCAAACCAATGAAAATAAGCTTAAACTCATTGAAACTGCTCTGGCAAATGTTCCCAATGAGCTTCAGATTCAAAAACTCAATGAATACCCTTCAGTTATAACCAACTAACACTTTTTGCTGATATGCCTGACACACCCCTCTCTTCTTCTTGACAATCTTGACTCTCTTGGCTTCTGCATCATTCCACTCCCTTGGGATCCTCATACCTTCTAACTATTGTTTTTTAGATGTCTTGTTTATAGTCTCCAATAGTGGTATAGTTTTACTTCCACCAAATACTTCCCCACTGAGTCAAATTGTTCACTGATGAACATAACTCACACTTTCCCACCCACTCTGTGTTTGATTCTGCTCATGCTGCCCCTACACTAATCTCTACCCATCCAAACCTAACTATTTCTTCAAGGACCAATTCTTCAATGAAGCTTTTACTCATTTCTTGAAATTTTCATAATCTTTCCCTCCTATGTACTCTCATAATTTGATTTCAATTATCCTATAGATTACAGAATATTCATTCCTATACATTCTCATCTATCCTATCAGGTCATAAACTTTCTTCATGACTGCTGTAATAATCAGTGCCTAAAGCCATGCTTGGCACATAGTAGGAACTCATCAAATTTTAGCTATGAGTATTATTATTATTCACTTTTGCATTCCTCAGACTTCTAGCACAGCAACAATTTGTAAATACTGTATGGTCAACCAATTAATTAAATAATGCCCTAAGAATGAATGAACTCTTGTTGAGAAAGAAGAGCAGATAGAGGGCTCACCTATAGTAGGTGGTAGAGCGGTAAAGAATAACTAGTGAACAATATTAAAGAAAATAGCTAAGAACCCCAGAAGGAGAGAAAAGAGAAAACTTTTAAATATCTGCAGGCATATTATCTATTCCATAAATGATCTCTGAAATACAACACCTTCTTCTGCCTGTCTTCCAGGATGAAGGTAGATTTCTCAATGTATGGATGACTCTGTCTCTGACTCAGGTTGGAAAATACAAAGTTATGGTATCCAGCTTGCTCTGAGCCTCCTTATACACAGGTGGAAGAGAACTAACTAAAAGGATAAAGGGGGAAATGATGAAACCCGTTTGAGGTTGGTTTTTGTAAAAAAATATTTTCAAGTGGAATACATCAAGGAAATTTACTACATAAAATAGCTAATTTTTTTCTTCAGAAAACTATGGTACATCTACACAATGGAATACTATGCTGCCATAAAAAAGAAGGAATTCTTACCATTTGTAGCAACCTGGATGGAATTGGAGAACATTATGCTAAGTGAAATAAGCCAGTCAAAGAAAGAAAAATACCACATGATCTCACTCATTTGTGGATAATAAAAAACACATTATAAACTGATGAACAAAAAGATAGATACAGAGGAAGTAAAGCATCAAACAGACTGTCAAATTACAGCGGGAAGGTTAGGGAGTGTTGGAGGAAATAAGAGATCAACCAAAGGACTTATATGCATGCATATAAGAATAACCAACGGATGCAAAATATTGGGAGGTGAGGGCATGTATGGGAGTGGCGGGGGGGGGGGGGGGCAATGGTAAGATATGTACACATATAATACCTTAATTTAAAAAAATGGAAAAAAAAAGAAAAAGAAGGAATTAGGATCTGTGCTGTCATTGTTATTTTAATCCTCACCCAGGGATATGCTTATTGATTTTAGAGAGAGGGGAAAGAGGGGGAGAAAGAGAGAGAGAGAAACATCGATCTGTTGTCTTCCTATAAATTCTGACCTGGGATCAAACCCATAATCCAGGTATGTGGCCTGACCAGGAATTAAACCCACAGTCTTTCACTGTACAGGGAGATGCTCCAACCAACTGAGCCACACCAGCCAAGGCAGGATCCTGTTTTTTAATCATGCTATCTAATAAAAGAGTAGTATGCAAATTGACTGTATTTCTGCTACACCCACAAGCCATGCCCACCAGCCAATCAGGAGCAAGTATGCAAATTAACCCAACCAAGATGGCTGCAGCCACAGAGCAAGCAGGAGGCTTGGGTTTCCCTGGCAATGGAGGAAGCCAAGCTTCCTGCATACCCTGGCCAGCCCAGACCTCCACTCAAGGCTACAAAGTTTCAATTATAGAAGATAAATAAATCCCAACAAAAATGGCTGCGACCACGGAGATGGAGAGAGCAGGAGGCTTGAGTTGCCCCGGCAATGGAGGAAGCCAAGCTTCCTGCCCACCCTGCCTGGCCCTGGCCTGCGCTCAAGGCTACAAAGTTTCAACTATAGAAGATAAATAAATCCCAGATACCAGGGCCTCCGCTTGGGTCACCAGGGGCCATGGCCAGCCTGCAAACCACCACAGGCCCCTCACCCAGGCTGCCCCATGCCCCAAGGGAACCCCCACCCTGATCGGGGACAACCTTCAGGGCAAACCAGCTGGCCCTCACCCATGCACCAGGCCTCTATCCTATCTAATAAAAGAGTGATATGCAAATTGACCATCACTCTAACACACAAGATAGCTACCCCCATGTGGTCAAAGATGGCTGCCCCCATGTGGACACAAGATGGCCACCACAAGATGGCCAGCAGGGGAGGGCAGTTGGGAGGAACCAGGCCTGCAGGGAGGGCAGTTGGAGATGATCAAGCCTACAAGGGAGGACAGTTAGGGGTGACCAGGCCAGCAGGGGAGGGCAGTTAGGGGCAAACAGGCTGGCAGGAGAGCAGTTAGGCATCAATCAGGCTGGCAGGGGAGTGGTTAGGGGGTGATCAGGCTGGCAGGCAGAAGTGGTTAGGGGCAATCAGGAAGGCAGGCAGGTGAGCAGTTGGTAGCCAGCAGTCCTGGATTGTGAGAGGGATGTCCAACTGCCCAGTTAGGCCCCATCCTACGGGCTGTCGGACATCCCTCAAAGGGTCCCAGATTGGAGAGGGTGCAGGCTGGAAAGAGGGACACACATCCCCATGCACGAATTTCCTGCACCAGGACTCTAGTTTTATAAGAATATCCTTCTGCCAAGTTTTCCTGTATTATGGTTTTTTTATGTCAGTACCATTTCCTTTGAACTTTAGTCATTTTTAGTACAGCCAAATTGAATGACTTCTTTAAAGTGCTATTTTTGGACAAATACACAGGGAAATTAATCATGGTGCCTAAATAATGGTCTGGGTGTTCTATTTTATTATTTTCAGCTTAGTCTGGGAAATATGTGACCAGTTTTTCACCCAGAGAGTAAAAAATGTTCCAATTTATTGAAAAGCACTTGTTATTGGAAGCAGTCAATGACACAAAACCATTCCTGCTATTTCTATGCAGGCAATACCAGCCAGTCACTGTGCTGAAACAACAAGCTTTTGTCTACGAGGGTCACAACATCACCAGTTCAGGACAAGATACCTTAAAATGCAAAGGTTCCTGGGAAAGACAACTCCGTTTCTAATACATGTCCATTAAAGGTGCACTTCAAGAGTTCCCTGGATATCTGGACAGCAAATTTGCAAATTTTTGCAAGGTGCCAATGCTAATAATAAAGGTCATGCTGTTTATAATGTTGGTTCAACAAATTCCCATAGATGGAACAATAGATTCCCCAGGTGGCAGACCACTAGAACCAGAAAATCTACAGAACCAGAACCTTGGATACAGAGTTGGAGAGAATGAAGAGATCAACAAGGAGTCTGAGAAAGAGAAATTAGCATAAAAAGCCTGTGTGGGTCTCCATCTCTTCCTTTTCCCCAAGTCACTTCAGGGTACATCTTCTACAGGCAGACCTGATGTTATTCTAACCTCTGAGCAACACCAGCCAGGGCCTGATATTATTCTTATCTCCCCAATATTATAAGCCCTCTTCTCTGTGTGTCACCCTACTTCTTTTTTAAAAAAATATGTTTTTATTTTTTATTGATTTTAGAGACGGGAAGGGAGAGGGACAGAGAGATAGAATGAGAGAGAGAGATGAGATACATGAATTGGCTGCCTCCTGCACCATCTACTAAGGTGTGACTTGAAAACACCCTGGCTGGGCCACCCTACTTCTTTTGTTTAGCAGTTCCAGTCCCCCACGGCTAAGCTGTTGCACAACTTCAGGGCATAACCCTCATAGAGTAGTGAATATGAAGCCCCCCTGTTGGTATAATACCCAGCCCATGGCCATATGGCACTGCTATCTTCCCATTTTTCTCACTCCCAGATCACAACCAAACGTCATGGCTTAGATTATATTCCACTGCCGTGATGTGAAACATTTCTCTTAACTCTATTTCTCTTACCTAAAATGATTTTATCTTTTCACAGAATGGCTTTGGCCTCAAAGTTCACATTAGGCTGCTTGAAAGAAATTCTAAAATGAAAAATAAATATAAAAGAACTCACCCTTGAACATCTCTTAGAGTGTAAATGATACAGTGGGATGGGCATTGGACTGAGAGACAGAGAAGTAGGCTGACACACAGAGAAGAGGGCTTATAATATTGGGGAGATAAGACAGAAAATTTAGGTCTAGAGCAAATGTAACTAAAGTGTTGAGCAACCCTGGCAACTCACATACATTGAGCGTCAGTTTCACATATCTATATATATATAAAAAGCCAGCGACCATAATGGCCATAATGGCCATAATGACCATAACGATCAGTCGCTATGACACCCACTGTGGCTAGTGAACCAGCTGATCAGGGGGTGGGGCTGGCCAGCCAACCTTGCAGCCCCTCCCCCCTGCCAGCCTGCCCCTGATTGGACTCTCCCATCCCGATAAAAGGCAGGGCGGTTGGCCAAATGCCCCCTTCTTTCCCCCCTTGCCAGTCCCACTCCCAATCAGCCAGCCCCACCATGATAGGCCCACAGCTCCTCCCCTGGCTGGCCTGCCCCTGATTGCACCCCCCCACCCCAATGGAAAGCAGGGCTGGCTGGCCAACCTCCTACAGCCCCTTTCCCCACCCGGCCCCACCCCAGATCAGCTCCCCCACACCATCATAAGTGGGGCTGGCCAGCCCCACCCCCAGTCGGCCCCCCAACCATAATCAGGGGTGGGTCCCATCGGCCAAACGCCCGTGGCCCCTTCCCCCAGCCGACCTGGCCCTGATTGGGCCCCAATTAGGGCGGGCCAGCCAGCCAACCTCCTGCCATCTCCTCCTCCTGACAGGCCCAGCCCCCATCCACCCCAATTGGGGCTGGGCAAGTCGGACCCCACCCGTGCATGAATTCGTGCACTGGGCATCTAGTATAGTATAAAAGAGGTAAATAAGATATCTCAAAATGCCTGTCGGTCCCAATATTTTATAGAACCTTGGAACACCACCTCCAGAGGAAGGGTATATGAGTCATGTATGGCCACTCTATAAAGGAAGAGTGATAGGTAGACTATGAAAGTCTAGGAGACAACACACTAAATGCTGAGACATGTCGAGCCAAATGGCATACTAGTATAAGCCTGAGCTGGGATACCTTGCCTCACAAGGCATATCCCTGCCTCTCCTCACAATACAAAATCTTTATGTAGATTTGTTTTCTTATCTTTAGTCTGGAAAACCTGTCACATAGCTGCCACATTTTTACCAGCCTACTCATGATTGCAAATGCCAACTGCCTCCCACTCTTAGCTGCAACAGCCCTCCACCCATGTGATAATGCTAATAAAGTATAGGTGTCGGCTACAAGAAAAAATATTGTCAGCTCTAAATATAAGAACATCCTCATTTTTAACAAGTCTAATATTGCACAATCTGCATTTATAAGTACACATACTTACATGTGTATGTGAGCACATATAAGTATATGGAGGATGAATTATTTGCTTTGCAAATGAACGCACCATGGAATTCCTTAAAATATCAGGTGTTTCATGTCTCTTTTCGTTCACTACCTCCCCACAAGTATCTTACACTTTTTACTTACTTATTACTGCTCAGAAATACATCTATTGTGTAAGCTAAGGTATCATGTACTCATAAAAATTAATGGAGAGCAAAATGTATTTCTTTGGAGTCTTCTTGCTAATTTCATTGATGTCCTAGGTATGTGGGTCTATACAGGGGTGGGGCAAAAGTAAGTTTACAGTTGTGAGTACATGAAACACAGAGTTTATTCTATTATTATTTATTAATTATTGTATTCCTTTCCATGCAAACAACTGCAAACCTATGTGTACCTCACCCTGTATTTGAAAGCCCAGGCTATGGATTCATATCTGGCAACATGATGAACATAAAAGCCACATGAACCTTAAATGCCTTTCAGAATCCACCATGATATAACAGCCTTCTGCAGAAACGCCTGGAGAGAAGTGAGATTGTTTTATGATTTCAAAACACAAAACATTGTGTTGTATTTCTGGAAGTGCGGACCTTTGTACCTTCCACTCGGGTCAATAACATCAAAAAGCTGAACTAATATGTTCTGCCTCCTTACACAATAAATGTTAATAGACAAAACATTAACCACATTTCTGAGAGTGGTGAAGCTATTTTTAGTGATGGTGGTGCTCTGGAAAAGTTCATCTTTCGCTGTGAAATGCAAATATGATTTTTATCGAAAGGTAAATGGTAAGCCCAATCAGGTTTGTTTGTTTGTTTAAATTTGAGTTTTGTGATGTTTTCTATTTCTCTTCACCCCAGGGGTTTCCTTATCTATGTGCACACACAGATGAGAACAGGAACAGATTAGGGTAGGTTGAAAATAATACCTCTGATGCTAACAGTTCCAAACAAACGTTTATCTCAAACAATCATTAGTATTCCCCTACTATCCAACCTTTTTCATCTCATGGAACACATAAAGTAATTACTTAAATTCTGCTGCATGCCAAAAAATATATTTTTTGTCAATCTGACAAAAAAATAGTTATAATTTTGATTCATTTACACTAGACAGCTATTGTTTGTGTTGGCTGTTGCCATTTTTTCACTTTACAATCTTAAAGGAACTGAGGTCAATGATCCTGATTAAATAGTCAGGTGTCATATGTTTTAAGAAATTCTTCCAGCACACCAGTTGAAAATCATTGCCCTAGAGCCTAACAAAAACAAAAAGGAAAATAGCATCTCCACTCTTAAGTCATCTTCTCCTCCACCCCACCCCCCACCCAACACCCACCCAACACAGACCAGAAAAAGAAGTTATGGTTTCCCCACTTCCAGAAATATAACTGTCTAGAGCTCAGATACTCAGAAGAATCCCAAATCCCTCTTGGGTCCTTAAGAACAGACCCTGAATGGGGGACATGGCTCAGGTAGCTACAGAAGGTTGGTGAGAACAGGCTGTGGAAAGAGCACTGGACCAAGAAGGAGGAGGCCTAGATGAGATCTGGACAAACCCCTACCCCTTCTGGACCTCAGTTTCCTCATTATAAAATACTAGTGACCTGGTGCACGGATTCGTGCACATTGAAAGGAAATTAATTAGAAGGTGGCTGGTGGGGCAGGACTGGACGAGAAGGGCCAGACATGCCCTGGAGCCACCTCCCATTGTCCCTCCCCAGCTGGCCGCACTTGGGGTGGTGCCATGGCTCAAATGGTGTCTGTGGCATGAGCGGATCCCTCTGGCAGGTGGGGTCTCTTGGCCTGGCCTGTGGGGATTGGGCCAAAACTGTCTCTCCAACATCCCCCGAGAGGTCCCAGAATGTGAAAGGGCACTCTGCAAAGTTGCTGTCATACAGGCTGTGTAATGCAAACGCAAGTGTGCAGTAAACCAGATTCGGGGCTGACAGTGCCCCAGCAACAACATAACCCCAGCCGAAGGTGTAATTGCATGGCCCTGTGAGGAATTGGGCTCCCTTTCTCTGGTTTTGGAGTGCATCACTTGAGAACCGCTGCTGCGAAGTCACTGCAGCTTGGCAGCACCTGCACTGAGCATCTGCCCCCTGGTGGATAGTATGCATAACAGCTACCAGTCAGACGGACACTTAGCATATTAGCCTTTTATATATATATATATAAATAGATAATGATACCCACATTTTTATTGATATTGAATGAGATAATAGACTTGAAAATATTTTGTGAAAGTAGTAGGTCTTCACAACTCAGTGTTCTGCTTATTTGTGTGCATCTCAAATCCTATGACATTAAGCTGAAACTTACAAAAATAAGAAAAGTGTAAGGCTGGTTTAAACAAAGCCTTCTTTCTCTTTCCCTCCCTTTCTCCCTCTTTCTTGCCTCTATCTCTTGATCTCTCTTTTGCTCTACCTTCTGGAAAAAATCAAAAGTGGCACTTGATCTTGGTCTTCTAATAATCATGAATTTTCTGATTTTCAACCATAGTCAAAGGGTAAATTAAATAAGCTACCTAATTAAATTAGATTACCTACTAGTAAGTATAGGGACCTGTGTTAAATTATTACCAAACTCATATGAAGAAATTTTCTGCTTCTAGAGAAGCTTGAAATCAGCTATTCATTTATTTTTTCATTCAACAAATATATATTCAGTGCAAACTGATGCCAGACAGTAGGGATTTAAAAATGAATAAGAAAAACATAGCCCTTTTCCCCATGAAGTTAGTAGTTCAGTGAGACAGACAGGTTCATAGTCTCTTATTTTATAGCTTAGAAACTAGAAACACAATAGTTTAGAAAATTTGACTCTACCTGCAACTCTCCTTCCATTATACTGAGTAGCTGGATGAGGTCTTCTTTGGATAACTCCAAGGATTTCTTATTCTTTTTTTCGCTTTCTCCAGATGGTTTTAGGTGTCGTTTGACAGTTCCTGAGGCCATGACATCATCTTCCTTTCTATTTGATTTGTTCTTCTTTTTTGCATCTTCTGAGAGACTTTTATCATCAACATTGCTTATGATGGAGGATTTGGGGCAAGAGATATGCCCATTGGATGAACTTTCACCACCCTGGTTTCGGGATCTCATTCCCACCTAACACAAAGAAAGATCAGATGTTTTTACCACCATTGAAATTATATTTTTTCTAACTACTTAAAAACTTGTTGCAGCTTTACAATATCACCAATAAGGAAAAAACAAAAGATTAGTTCCAGTTCGCTTCCTTATAGCTTTAATTAATGTACTATTAAAATCTTCAGAAAAATGCCTTGATGGTCTTTAAGAAAAAGTGAAAATGTGATTCTAACCTGACAAATATCTCAAACCAAATGATCAAGGTCAACATCAACAGTAATAAGTCATGTTTATAGTATGTATCTTTGATAGGAGGTGATAAGCAAGGCACTTCACCTTTGTGGTCTTGCTCCCTTAAAACATTACCCAAGTTTAATAATGAGAAAAACATCAGACAGATCTCAAATGAGAGACACCTTATAAACTTCATGACCAATAATCTTTGAAGCTATCAAGGTAATAAAAAGACAAGGAAAATCTGAAAAACTGTCACAGCCAAGAGGAGACTAAGGACACATGACAATTAAATGTAATATGGCATCCAAGGTGGGATTCCTGCAACAGAAAAGTGACAAATAGGGGAAAATCAAGGAACTCTGAAGTATGGACTTGAGTCAATTATAATGTATATTGGTTTACTAATTATGATGAATGTATCAGACTAATGTAAGATGCTAATTATAGAGGAAACTGGGTGTGGAGTATTTGGGAACCCCCAGTAATATCTTTGCAACAATTCTGTGAATCTAAAGTTGTAAAATAAAACTTTTTATTTTTTAAAAGTGATTCTAACTCCACCAGAAAATTCAAACCTCAAACCCTGCCAGGAACCAAATGGAAGTCACAACGTGCAGAGAAACCCACAAAGGTTAGAGAGGGGCTGGAATGGAGAGAGGGAACGGAAAAAGCAAAGGGGAGAGGGTGGTGATATGGAATTCTATTTTTCCATAGCCTCTTTTTTTTCAAAAGCAGATTGTTGCTTTTGTTTTCTTAATGTCAGTCATTTATAGGAATGTGAATAAAAGCACAAAGAATTGGGAGAAAACAGATCAACTACAAAATCAAAATTTTAAACAGTATATTTTGAGGCAAAATACAGAAGAAAAAACAACAAAGCAGCAGCTAACTTGTCCTGTGGGAAGCACCTTTGAGTCATTCCATGATGAATGTTTTACAGATGATCTGTCAGTCTCTCAGCAAAAGAACTTAACCAATAGGTATGTTGAAAATATACTGAACTCAAAAGCTAAGATTCAAAGTGCTGTGAAGAGAGCTCAAAGATCCTGGGGGCTGCACTACAAATTTTGCCTACACCCTTAAATATAGAAGATTAGTGCATGGGCTTACTTAGAACTCACAGTATAAATAGTTCTTTCTCTGAACAGCTAAGCAGCAAGATTTTCATGACTCATTCCAGATAAACGACTGGGATGTTGTTTTCTGAAAGTAAATTTCCTTTATGAACCCAATCATATTTAAGAAAATAAGGAAAGCTTTTCAAAACACTAGGTTTATAATAGAAAAATATAGTGTGGTGTTTCTCTTTCAGATAGCGAATATTCAATTCTTCCAACAAATCTTGAAATCTACATTCATGCTTCTTTTTTGAAGTGAACTCATACTGTGTGTGTGTGTGTGTGTGTGTGTGTGTGTGTGTGAACTTTCTACAGCACCCTAACTATAAACAACATTAACACAAAAAGGTGGTCCTTAACCCTGGCACCCTGTTTTCTGGTAAATTCAGTGATTTGTCCTTGGAATTTTAGAGCATCTTTTGGGCTTTGATGAGGAACAAAGAAGAGATGTTTCTTTGTAATGGGAGCCAGAGGCCTTCAGAGCAGACCTACTGTATTTCATCACAGCTTGTTTGTGGGCAGAGCGGGCTGCTTTCAGCCCCGAGCTAAAGAAAAAAGAGGTGATGAATAGAAAGTTTCAAATTTAACTCTTGACCTGTTACACATCACAGCTAAGACACATGGGCTTCCCAAATTGAATTGTGACTCCCTATGACTCCATACCATATGTGAATTCCTTTTATCTGAAATAACTTTCTCTATAAGATCTTAAGGCTCTTTGGAATGGTACATCAAATATTGATTTGACAACTTCAACTTAGATCATGGGTTAATAGAAACTCCAGAAGATGGTTCTCAAAGCATAGGAAGTGATGGGTGATGTATTAAACTTAATTATACTTAGCTTTAATCATACACAACATTTGTATTTGACAGTAGCATGTGTTTATGTCTTATTTCCCTGGATTTTATGCATCTTTTATAGTATCTACAACACTAGATTATTCCTAAAATAGAATAAATGTATAACTATCTGTATGTGACATGCATTTACTTAATCAATTGTATTTGCAAACATGCAGAAAATGGTATTTTCTTATACCAACTCTATAGTTAGTTCTCTCTAAAAATTTTAGTCTGATATTAGTATTTTAAAATAAATTTTATTATGGCATCAATAGTTTTTTACAGGATTATATTAATTCATTGATGAACATTAATTATTGAATTAATTAATTACAGAATTGATCCATTACAGAAAAAAAACACATTTTAGAATTACCTAATTATATTATATCAGGTCAAAATCTTAAGTTCCCTATTTTGTTCCGCCTTAATTTACTTTGGCTGATGGAAAAATCTCATGTGCTAGATCCATGATGTTAATGTCTTAGCAAATATTTTTCCACTGAGACACTGAAATTTCACATTCATTGCTTTCCTCTGACATCTGCACATGGATGTTAGTCCTTTTTTGATAAGCCAAATGGGGTTTACTATCTTTATCTCCACAACAAAGTCAGCAATCAACACCTGTTCTATCTCAGGAATGCGAAAGCACTCAGAGATAACAAACTAGTCAAGTAATGTTTTAGGAAGGAATTAGACAACATGTGAGGTAGAAAAACAGTTTCTCAATAGTGTAACCAAGTCTATCATCAATAATGTCCACATTAAGCCACCTTTTTCTATTTTGTAAGGGGAAAATGTCCATACAATAGAGAACTCCTATGTATCACATCTAGAGGCATTCATACTCTTCCTTATTATAATAGCTCTCACTTATTGTTTCTGAAGTGTTACATAGTATATTAAGCATTTTACATACAACATCTAATTTAAGTTAATACTCATATCAACCCTATGATGTGAGATTTTAAAGATGAGACCACTAAGGTTTAAAGAAATTCAATATAGTTTTTCTGGTTTACACAGCTACTCCTAGTGAATAGGAGAACTAGGATTTGAACCCAGGTCTGATTCCAAATACCTACTCACTGTAGGGCTTTCCCTTAAGTTCTTAACCCATTGTATGCCATAAGCATCTGTAGACACAAGCGGAGGACCTTCCCCACATGGCATGTGCATCTATAAAAAAAATATATTTTCCCTAAGTGGCAGCCCTGACCAACTTTAAAATCATTTTTCATGAGAATTTTCAGCTGAAAATATTCAAGCACATCCGAATTGTGAGTAATATATTTATTTTTATTATAATATTAATTGCAAATTGATTTTTTAAATTAAATTCAAAATATCATGGTTTCCATTTTGGATGTGTGGTAGTTAACTGGTTAAACACATACAAAGTGGAGGGGAGGAATACTCTGTAAACTAGATGATCCAGATAAGTCTACAAATGCTTACTAAGGCAATGTTTTTCCACTTCACATTACAGAGTTGGAGAAATCCATGTCTTCCTCCATGCAAAACTCACTCTGCAAAACTCACACAGCAATTGAAACTACACACAGTCCTCGGGTTACGTCGAACTCGATGTACGTCATTTCATGGTTATGTCACCATCTCCCATCTATACTAATAAAAGGGTAATATGCTAATTTTTCCGGAAAAAGCCATGGTGGTGGGGGCTGAGGCAGAGGTGGTTAGGGGTGATCAGGCCAGTAGGGAAGAGTGGTTAGGGGCAATCAAGCAGGGAGGTGAGTGGTTAGGAGCCAGCGGTCTCAGATTGTGAGAGGGATGTCAGACATTCCCCGAGGGGTCCCAAATTAGAGAGGGTGCAGGCCAGGCTGAGGCTCCCCCCCCGCCCCGCCCTGCCCCATACACAAATTTTGTTCACCAGACCTCTAGTTTATTTATAAAAAGTTCCATAATTTCGACATATGTACATATGTGCTTTATGTTTTTTATTATTTATTTACCACAAGTAAAGGTCAGGAATTGTTCTCTTTCTTTTAAATTTTTTTTTTTTTTTTACTGTTTCACTTCATTACTGCTATGTATGTGTTCCAGGTGAGTAACATAGGTGCTTATGTAGGTGGGTTCCGATTTATAGTGAAAATCGCATTATGTCATGCCACAGGAACGGATCTCCGAAGTAACCCGATGACCTACTGTAGTTTGTTAAGTAAAAATACTTTTCCTAAAATCATTAACTACTGCCACCTGGCCTGTGTGGTTCAGTGGTTGAGTGTCGACCTATGAACCAGAAGGTCACAGTTTGATTCCTGGTCAGGGCACATGCCTGGGTTGCAGGCTCAGTCCCCCGTGTGGGGTGTGCGGACGGCTGCCGATCAGTGATTCTCTCTCATCATTGATGTTTCTATCTCTCTCTCCCACTCCCTTCCTCCCTGAAATCAATAAAAATACATATCTTAAATCTACTGGAGAAGGAACCTAGTCAATTATCAAGGATACAAGAAGCAAAGTCTAAACAGGGACCATCATAGACTTATTGTGGGAAAAGCCCCAGAGCAGAACAATAGTAAACATGTCATCAGAGTTGGCCAAATCTTGTCCATTGTGCTGAGAGGAGTTGCAGACAGGTAACAGAAAAGGCATCTGGCACTCTGTAGGCTTAATAGTTGATTGCATGGCTACAAGTTTCGGACACATAAGGTAATGAACTTTCTGAAGGAAGCCAAGAACGCCTCTGCTTCATCTTAGCGCAGACCCTTCAAAGAAAGTTCTCCGCAAGAGAAAGGTTTAAATAAACCAAAGAATCACATCAGATTTATAATGTGTGTGTTTTTAATCAATGTAATTTGGGGCACAGATTCTTCTCTTAATAAGCAAATTATCCTAACATAATTTACGAAATACACTTACTTTTCCTTTCCTAGGAATTAGTCAGCAATACTTTGCATGGAATTTGCTAACTAGGGTGTAAAGAAAAGATTTATTCCAAACCTTCCTCTTTAACCTGTGATCATCTCTCTTCCATTCTCCACCCCCCAACCCCCAGAAGTTGGGCAATAACTAGACCATACTGTCAGATGAATGATATCCTAGGAATCAGAAAATGTTTATGAAGACATTGGGTCATTTACAATGAACTAACAAGTATTTCTAGAGCTTTTGAACAAGTAAAAAGAAAAGGATAAATGCATAGCAGGCATGGTTCAGTGGTTCAGTGTGGACCTATGAACCAGGAAGTCACAGTTCGATTCCCAGTCAGGGCACATGCCCAGGTTGTGGGCTCATCCCCAGTGGGGGGCATGCAGGAAGCAGCTGAACAATGATTCTCTGCCATCACTGATGTTTCTATCTCTCTCTCTCTCCCTCTTCCTTCCTCTCTGAAATCAATACAAATGGCTGTAGACTTCTTCTTTGTCCTTTTTAAATATATTTAAAAATTAGCTCCCGCAAATTGTGACCTTGATTTTCCCCACCACTTTCTCTTTTAAAAAATTTATTTATTGTCTAAAGTTTTACATATTTCTCCAGCACTTTCACTCCTGCTCTCACCTTTTAGATTTGTCTTTTCATATTATAATTCAATGTAGGTCACAACACTCCCATTCCTACCAACAAAAACATCTTTTCTGCATGAATTAGGTTTTGGCAGCTTTCCTATGATTCTCAAGTATCCAACCCCCGTCTGTTCCTGCTTTTATTTTATCTGTATACTTTTTCAAGAACCTACATAGTGCACAGGGTGAAATGTTGCAATCATTTTATTTATATAATTTCTATTTTTAAATTACTTTATAGAATTATAAGGAAAAATATAGTGCATAATAAAAAGGAAAGTGCGCAATTACAGAAAAGCCTACTTTTGACAGTGTGGCCTGGCAAAAGGCCCACTGCAAGTGTGGCTTCCAGAACATTAGCAAGGAACTGTCCTAATTCTTTCTTTTAAACATAAGTGACAATACCCAAAGCACCCAAAACTAGAGGCAAAAGGAAACATCTGTTCTAGTTTTATGTGAATTTTAAGATGCTAAAGACCAATCAAATCAACTAGTTCATTCTCCATCAATGTCAGATTATTCCCTCTGCTTATCTTATTTACTTGGATTACCCTAGTTATAAATATCCCAACTCATGAAATGTTCAAGCATTTCTCACAAGATTATTACTCATTCTAATGGCAAAGACTGTTCACAAGTGTTACTATGTTTGCCCTTAAATTTCCTTTGTAATTTAAAAAAATATTCTTCATCCTACTTATGCAACAAGCCATGTTGACTTTTTTTTTTCCAATTCTCATTATCTAATAGTCATAAAACCCTCAAAATAACCAGGGTTTTTGTTTAATTAAGGCTTTTTCATCCTACTAGGACAGATCAACTATTCAGACCAACTGAAAATTCTTCTAAGTAATTTTATGAAAGTTAGAAATCAAGAAAGGGGATTTTCTTGAAGTCACTGCGAAGTTGTGATCAAAAGTTCAAGATACCCCTTTTCACTTTGCCTATTGGACTGGTATGTCTTTCCTAGTCATTCGAATGGGGCAAAGGCAATATCCTTTTAAAATACAAGCATATTGGGTGTTTGACTTGTATCTTGTCAGAGGTAACAAATTGGGGGGGGAAAGTTCTAGGAAAATATTATAACTGTGGCAAGTTAGAAAAATGTTATTCTACCCTAGCCTAAATCCATAATTAAATATCTTATGAAATTAGCTTTAATATCCTTCAAGAAAGATAACAGCAGACGTAGAAAATATTTCTAGAAAAAGAAAAAACAAAACAAACAACAAAAAACAACAACAACAAACAAGAGAAAAGATCAGGGAACTACCAAGAAATAAAAAAATCTTTTAAAGTTAGAGACCTGGGTCTAAATGAGAGTACCATTTGAGGCTTTTAAAACTTTGAATGTAAAATAGAGTGGCCTTTTTTACCAACATTTTTATAAAAAGGGGTATTAGTTTACCTCTTTATATTCATTTTTAGCATCTATAACATGGTGGGGGTTTTTCTTGTTATTTTCCATCACAGAAATAAGGCTATTGTCAATTGTAATAAAGAGAAAAGCACTTAACCATCTAGAAATATACTATTATGTAAAGTAATGACAAAATAACTTTTTCTGGCATTTTCAACATCAATGATTCATCTTTTAACCTCAAATACATTTTAAATGTTTTATTTATGATACTTTATTTTTTGTAATTCTGATGTCACTATCCACTAGACATAGGATATAATCGATGGTCATTGATTACATAAAAAGAGTAAGGCCCTCAAATTTAAGTTTTCCAATAAATTTTACCTATAGTCTTTCTGTTTGAGCACTATAGTTTTTCAGACAATTTAATAGTACCTGTGGCCACAGGTCATCATTTAATTTCAGTTCTAAATATTTGTTTTTTTCATCTAACAAAGAGAACATCTCTGGAAAATCACCAGATTTCTGGTTTGCCAGGACTAGATTTCCTTCCTATATTTCATCACTTCTAAAAAGGCCCAAGCCCAGAATTATATAAGAATCAGTCATTTCCTCCCACTAACAAGAGACCGTTCTGTAGCCAGAAGACAAATACCTTAGACTTTATCTCAGCAGTATATATTTGATCAATTATTCTTAAATATTGCTTTTATTCACAATAACAGTTGCTGACATTCACTACAGAGCTTATTATGCTCGGGCACTGGGTTAAGTACACATATCTAGAGTACCATCTCATGAAATCCTCATAACAATCCATAAAGCAGGTACTATAATTATTCTTCTTATAAAAGACTAGGGGCCCAGTACACGAAGATTCGTGCACAGGGGGTGGGTCCCTCAGCCCGACCTGCACCCTCTCCAATCTGGAAGCCCTCAAGGGAGCCCACTCCAATCCAGGAGTTTCTGTCTGTCTTGCAATCATATGAGCGAATTGTCTGAGACCCCAACCCAGTTTGGTTTGTTGCTCACAGAATAATAGAGGCTTTTTTTTTTTCTTTACTTCATTGGTCGAGATTTCCTGGAAGTTTTAAGATATCTTCCCTTTAATTTTTCCTAGACACTCTGATTTTACTTATGTCTCTCACATTTGCTTTCCCTCCATTCCCCACCGCAACAGTAACTTGCTCCAGGCTCACTTTGCTCTAGTGTCTAGGTCCTAGGACAGTGGTCAGCAAACTGCAGCTTGCGAGCCACGTGCAGCTCACAAGCCGAGGTTTGCCACTCTGTTGACTAATGAGTTTGCTGACCACTGCCTTAGGGAAAAATACTTAAAAAACATTTTAATAATGTACTAATGTCTTTAACCTGAAGTCAAAACTTCTGGGTAAGGGTAATGCCTTACAGTAGTGATCGGCAAACTCATTAGTCAACAGAGTGGCAAATCACAGCTTGCGAGATGCACGTGGCTCCTGAGCCGCAGTTTGCCAACCACTGTCCTAGGAGATCCATCTGCCACCAGAACTACGATTCCCAGCATTCCTGGTGCTCCCCGCCCTCTTGGTTTTCCCTTCCTGCTCTGTTTCCATCCCACGGCCTCCCGCTCTACCAAGTCCTCCAAGCCACCAGCTCTCCCTCTCTGCTCTCTGTCTGGCAGCTTGGGGAGCCAAGTTCCCCAAGCTGCTCCACTCTCCACTGGCTCTCCTGCTCTGCTCTCTGCCCAGCGCCTGTGTATGCAAATTAACCCACCATCTTTGTCGGGTTAATTTGCATACTCACTCCTGATTGGCTGGTGAGCGTAGCAGAGGTATGGTCAATTTACATGTTTCTCTTTTATTATATAGGATTATATAGAATAAGGCAAGTGAGGCTTAGAGAGATTTATTTATTTGTCCAAAACAATATGGCCAATACCTGAAAAGCCTGAACTAGAATGTTTGGGTTTTCCCAAACGTGCATGGAGAAATCTGGGTGGAAGCTTTTACCACCATATCAGAATACTGCAATACCAAAGAATTCACAGGCACTGTTTCATGGGGCTGAAATACATTTAGGCACAGAATGTAGTATCCACCAGTAGATTCTTTCCTCTAACTTCTACTTGTGTAACCCCACAGTCTTAGAAGAACCTTATTCTTTTAAGACCACAATCTCTTCCCCATGCTCCTCTCACCTTGCCTTTCTACTTCTCAGAGCTTGAGATTTTTAAGGAGCTGAAGGGTAACTTTTCCATTGCAGTTCTGACTTTTGACATTTTCAGAATTGGCAAAGTCACTAAGACTTCAGGCATATAACAACTGTTACTCGACTGGATATAAATTGAACTGATTTTTTCAATTAGGCAAATTGATAAAAATTCTACTTTGTGCAGAAGCTGATTTTATTCTAGTGAGACAACTGCACAAAATTATCTGTTAGGAAAAAAATGTTTGTCTTTATGTTGCAAATATTCTCAAATAATTTGATTGCATTTTCAAGAAATGTGAGGCGAATCACAATTGCTGGTGAATGTTAACAAGACGGATTAATCTCCTCGAGGAAAAAGACGTGCAGTGGTTTGGCTGATATCACTGCTTCATGCTGACAGGAGAGAAAATGAAATACTGCACATAGCTGTGTGCTAACGATGACTTCATGCATTCTAATTGCCTGCACATAGGCCAATTGTATTCAGGTGACCTTCAAATGCCTCTTCCTTTAAATCTCTAGACCATTTCTTAACATAAAAGAGCAACTTAAAACCACTTGTAATGTATGGGGTCATGGGTTGTGTCTATTTTGAACTCCTCCTGACTCATGTCTTTTCTAACAGTCCCTAAGCATCCCTTGGATTAGATCAGAGTATGGGGAGCCTAAATTAAAAACAGAGCCTAGCTACTTTACAACCAAGCAAGGAGTAAAGGAAAAATTATTCCTATTGAAACACATTCTAGGAAAGCAACTGAAGCCACAAGGCCACCAAAAATGTTTGTCTGGTCTTTAAAGCTACAGTGTGAAGGGGCTGTAAACTCTATGTCATTCAACCAATCTTCATAACCTTGGTTGCTCTGCATGCAAAAGCTGGCAAGAACTATAAAGAGAACTTTGAGATTAGCTAATTAAGGTGCATTAGGAATTTAATTTATCTAAAATGTCATGCTACCACAATGCACAAGTTTCAGACTCAGTGTGTGGTCAGGAAGTATGTAAAAAATGAGTCACCATCTTTTGGAATAATTTTTTCTAACCTAATGATCCATAGCCACCTCTCTTTTCCACCCTCTAGTCATACCACCCAACCCCACAGTGGAACTTAAGGTGACCCATGACCTCATACATCAAAATCCTTAGCATTTGTTTTCCTAACATGCTGAATCCTCCTGGAACTGTTTGCTATTAACTCCAAGGAATTAAGAGAGCTGTGCCCCTCACTTCTTCTGGAAGCTAGGACAAGTTACTTAACCTCTCCAACCCATAGTTTTTTCTTCTGTAAAATGAGAATAATAATACCTGTTCTACCCACTCTGTGTATGTGGAATCATAATGCCTGTTCTACTCTCTGAATTTATGTAAAAGTATTTACTAGCAGTAATAATGCAGGGAGCATTAATCAGTGGCAGATTAACTATGGGGTCATCAAACACCACTCAACACCCAATATAGGTACCATCAGAGACAAAGACACTTTATTTTCAACTGTGATGTCTAGCACAGGGTCAGCAAACTTTTTCTGTAAAGGGATAAGTAAATATTTAATATTTTGGACTTTGCAAGTCATGTGGTCTCTGTTGCATCTATTCAACTATGCTGTTGTAGCATGAACGCAGCCATAGACAATACACAAACAAATGGGTGTGGATAGATTTGACCCCCAGCCCTTAGTTTGCCAACCCTGATTTAGACTGTGTGACAAATAATATTGATGGGTGCATTTAAAGTGGGAGAAGTAGAAATGGTTCCTGTCACTCCCACCCCTTTACACCCAGTGGCTGAAAATGAGAGGGGGGGAATAATGTAGTAGCTATGCTATTTGCCCACCTATCCTATTCTTCTCTTCCAGATAAGTTGAAGGAGGATATAAATAAAAAGGGTTCCTTCGCAAAGTTTGAGGAATCTAAGGTGGAAGAACCTGACGTGCTAAAGTTTCAGAGTAGGATTTCCACTGGCATTAGTCACGCCATAGGAAATGCAGATAAACAACAGACTTAACAGCAGGTGTCTGTGCAAAGGGGGTGGTGGAGACTGATGTTCACCAAGCATTTGGAAGAAATACAGAAGTGGCCACGTGCCCAGCAAGGTGGAAGGTAGCTAGGAAAGCAGCAACATGCTAGTAGAAGAGTCACCCAGGCAGAGAGCTTCAACGCAGACCACGAAAGCTGGGGAGAAACCGGAGGCTCAGCTACTCTTCAGGAAACAGGCAGCACCTGTGAGAATTATGGTAAGGTTCCCAGAGAGCAGGAGAGAGGGGAAACATCCCCAGGAAGAGCCGGGGCGATTACTTTCACTGGGAGCCAGGCTGGGAGATGGCAACAGAGAACACAGGTAGGACTGGTTTCAGAGGTATATGACCTGCGCAGTTGACAGGGCCCCACGCTTGGTTTAATGCTCTGCTGTTGCTGTCTTGAAATTCTTTTTTTTTTCCCTTTATTGAATTTTAGAGAGAGAGGAAGGGAAACGGATAGAGAGATTGAAACATCGATGAGAGTGAAACATCATCTATCAGCTTTCTCCTGCACACCCCCTACTGGAGATCAAGTCTGCAACCCAGGCATGTGCCCTGGCTGGAAATCAAACCAGTGACCTCTTGGTTCCTGCTAAACCACATCAGCCGGGCGCTGTCTTGAAATTCTTAATTATTTTGTAATCAGAGGCCCCACATTTCCCTTATGCACAGCCCCCCTAAATTATGTGGCCAGTCCTGACAGCAGTACAGCCAATCTGAATCAGATACTGGAGGTGCTCCCACCCTGTTAGTGCCACCAGGAACTAACCTGTCCTCCTCCCTTCCCCACAGATGAAGCACAATTTGTATGTGAAGTGAATAGCTTGGGAGGAGAGAAAGGAGAGACTGAAATGGAATTCTGATTTGTTCTAGGACTGACCTATATGTATTGAATTTAACTGAAAAAAATTAAGAGATAAAATTGAATTTATCAGGAAATGTCCAGGTTAAATTCTCTACCTCAAGTGGGGATTATAGGAAAGGGGTATAGAAGAGGTAACTAAAGAGCAAAGTTGAATTCAGTTATAAAGAAATAAAATATTGGGATTCTGCCCTTGAGTTTTATGGGATGTGAAACATAACACTGGTTACAGTTTTATAAAGCATAAAGTACTATAAGACTTTCAGGCAATAGATGTACAGCAGTTTTCCTTTAAAGCGCTCTTGTTCCTACTCCAGCTTTGAAAAAGAAAAGCAAGAAATAAGACTCATACTGGGGCCTGGAAGCAACCCGAGTTCAGGGACTTTCCAACAATGCAATAATTGCACAGGACATCTGAGAGGGGGTTGGTTGATGAGGAGTTTTGATAAGAGGAAAAGATAAAAGTCTATCCATTGTCATTACTCTCTTTTAGGAGCCTTTCCTGTTTCCCCACCTATGTTTCCCACCTATGCCTTTCACTAAAATGATAAAAATGAGATCCCAGTGACCTCATTCTACTCCACAAGGGGCCTTCCCAGCCTGCACTTGCCTGAAGTGTGCGCTAAGCCCAAACATGACCCCTCACCCACCTATTGAATGCTCACTCTTCCAGAATCTCAGGACAGTGTTAAATTATTGCTTGTCTCATTTTCGGTTCTTTTAAGTGTATTTCTAGTATCACATGATCTCACTCATCTGGGGGAAATAATGAACAACATAAACTGATGAACAAAAACAGACCCGGAGACAGGGAAGCATCGATCAGACTGTCAAACCTCAGAGGGAAGGTAGGGGAGGGGGGCGGGTAAGGAGGAGAGATCACCCAAAGGACTTGTATGCATGAATATAAGCTTAACCAGTGGTCACGGACAACAGGGGGGTGGGGGCATGCATGGGGAGGGGTTTGGGATGGGAATGGGGGGATGAGGACAAATATGTGATACCTTAATCAATAAAGAAATTTTTTAAAAAAAAGAAAAATCAACCTGGCTAAATTTAAATCACATAGTAGCGTGACTGCCCTGACTCCATATTCCTTAATCTGTATTAACCCTGGTGAATGAAATTAACCCTTTACTAACTCTAGTGCTTGAAATTAAAATAGAAGTAGCCATTTGTAAGAGAGGTTGGGTTGAAGGTAGGGCGAGGACAAGATTTCTTTAACTCATACCATTAGGCTGTTCTTCTATGTACAATAAGCCATGGGAGAGGAAAGGTAAGAAGGAACATATTTTTTTCTCCTCTTCCCTCTCAACATGCTAAATTCCCAAATTCCCTTTTCTCCATTACTAAGTGCCAACATCCTATTTTGTGTCTTAGTCCAATATTCCTTTTTGGAGAGCCAAGCTGAACCCAGGGTTTACAGAGCAGATGTGTCTTGGCTCCTAAAACCTGGTGCTGAGGGTAGGTGAGCAGGAAGACTGGGCTTCTACCTGCCTGCCAGGGCTCCAGGAGCATATTGCAGGTAGAAAAGCTCCTCAAACTTCAGAGTACATCAGAATCACCTGGAGGGCTTATAAGCACACAGGTTGTCGGGCCCCACCCCCAGAATTTCTGATTCCATGAGTGTGGCGTGGTGCCTAAGAGTCTGCATTTCTAACAAGTTCCCAGGTAATGCTAATGCTGTCAGTCCTAGGCTCCCACACTGAGAAGCAACAGTAGGGCAAGGTAGGACCAAGATCCAGAAAATTGCAGAGAAGCCTCAGCATGTCTACAAATTCAACTAGAAACTCTGTTTTTCCCATCACTTAACCTAGAAATACTAGGCTCAGCTGAAAAAGATTATATTAATTGTAACTGTTTGCATGACTGATTAGAGGCCTACTTATTACTCATAATCCAGCAGGCACCCTGTTTGAGGGGATAGACTTGTAGGTTACAAAATAATGCCCTATAGGCCAAAACCTCTTTGCAGATATGGTGTGTGTGTGTGTGTGTAGCAGACACATTTTATCAGAAGTTTTTACAAAATAATCTAGATTTTTCATATTTTATTGAAAAAAATCAGAAGATCTGTCGCTGATACTGAGCCTATCTTGCTATGTAGAGACATTTAGCTTGAGTTGAGTCATGGCTGGCCCATTTAAATGGAGTATGTACTTGCTAGTTCACCATTCATCCTTAACCACTCTCCATGACCGATGAACACTGAGATCCAAGAATCAATGGCCATTTATTTATTACTACATTTGCACTATGTTTTTCCTCTAGAAATTCCTCTCCGTACCTAAGGAGAGAAACAAAAGCTACATCAAAAGTTTTGTGTATCAAGGGGAAAAAAAAGGAGAAAATATTTAGTAATGACTCCCCCTATAGGTTTAATATGCAAACACTCCAGCAGCTTCACCTGGTTATTACCCACCTGTCTCTGGAAACCATTTGAGTTTGGGTCCTGTCTGGACAAGACTGGATGGCCGGCAGAAATGCATGGGGGAGGGAGTAGAGACGAGAAGCAGACTCTAAGTGCTGGGTGGTCAAAGAAACTCCCGGAAAGGAATTGTCCAAAAGAAAAAAGCTGCAGTCTGTCACAAACTTGATCCAAGGACAATGTCACATTGCAAGGGAAGAGGGAATATTGTGCAAAGGAGAGAATAAGATGTTGAAGATGCCTCCATGGATGGACATGCAGCCAAAGCTGAAGCTGGAAGGGGCCTGCAATAAAGGCACAAATGGAAACAAACCAGGAAAGGCTAAGAAGCTGGGGCTTTGCTTTGCGAGCTGACCATGCAGTAGGAGGGGGAGGATTTGCGGAACTATGCCTGGTCAGTGTTGGAACCAGCAAAGGTGGCAGAGGCATCAAGAGATCTTGAAGCCAGGTCAGGTGCAAGGCCTCATTTGGAGGGCCTAATAGTCACCCACTGGGGACCACTTCCTAAATTAACCTGAGGAAGGTGGAGAGGACATTCTGCAATAGTTTCAGTAGAAACCACACTGATCTTTTACTATTAGCCGCCTGGCTTTCTGAACTTGAAAACTGTGGGTTTTATTTCATTCCACAAACTGTTTTTGTGCACCACTGTTCCAAATAACAAGCACACAAGAATCATGCTGGTGCAAGCAATCACAAAATAATAATAGTAGTAATAATAATAATAAAATATGTTCTTCCCTCAAGTATGTTATAGTCCAAGAGGAGACAGGATCAAGATGATGGAGTAGAGAGACTTTGAACACATGTCCTATCACAAACACATAAAAATTACAACAAAATATATAGAACAACTATTGCAGAGAGACACCTGAAGAGTAGCTGAACAGAATTCCTACAACTAAGGATATAAAGAAGAAGCCACATGGAGACAGGCTGGGGGGCAGGTATGACTCTGGTTAGGATTCACACCCAGTGTGGTGACTTACAAATAGGAGGAATATCTGAACCACATTGATTCTCCAGAGAAACAAGGGGGTCCAAGCCTCACACCAGACTTCTCAGCCCAGGGCACCAACGCCCAGAAGAGGAGTCCCTAAAATATCTTATTTTGTAAAACATCAAGGGTTATGTCCAAGAGAGATAAAAGGCTTTGGGAGATGATCTGTTCTTTAAAAAATCTTTTAATTATGTTTTTGTTAATTTCAGAGAGAAAGGGAAAGTGAGAGAGAGATAGCAATATCAATGATGAGAGAGAATCATTGTTTGGCTGCCTTCTACACAACCCCTACTAAGGATCAACCCTGCAACTCGGGCATGTGCCCTGACCAAGAATCAAACTGGTCATAGGTTGATGCTCAACCACAGAGCCACACAGACCAGGTAATGACACTGTTCTTAAAGGGCTCTTGCACAAAGTCACTTGTTCCGGGTTCCAAAGTGGAAGCAGCAGTTTGAGAAGTACCTGGGTCATATGAGGAGGAATTAAATTGACTAAATTTAGGACAAGGGCCTAAACTCTTTCTGGGGATGGAAGCACTGATGTGCACCACTCTTCCTTGGTTTCCTTTTTTCTTTTTGTTTTTTGTGTGCTTTAAACTGGCTTGCCAGGCACAGCAGGAACCAAATCAATCACTCTCCAATAACCTAGCTAACACTGTACACCCCACCCCGGTGTTCCCCTGAGATTCTTCCCACCCACTCTGCTAGCCCATGCTGGAGCCCCTTCTAAATGACTCCAAACCCCTCATACAAGTGGTGGCCAGCCTTGGTTTGCATCACAGTCTTTCCCAAATGCCCTCATGTCCAGCACAAGCAGCAGCTGGCCTCAGCTTGCAGCACAGTCTTTTCCAAATGCTCCCAAACTCAGCACAGGAGGCAGTCGGCCTTGGCTTGCATTGCAGACTTTCCCAAGAGTCCCCAAGCCCAGCATAAGTGGCAGCTGACCTTGGCTCACTTCATAATCTCTCCCAAGTGGTCACAAGCCTCACAAAAACAGCAACTACACCAGAGCTCTACACAAGCGCTCCCCAATCAACACACACAATGAGAAGCCTCAGTTGGCACAAGAGCCCCGCCAAAGAGATTCCTCTTCACGCAGATCATCCAAAGTCATATGGTCGGTCCTCACAGCCAATCAGCCTGAGGACCAAACTCACCTACCACTGCACCTGCAGCAATTACAGCCCAACTACTACAGGAGGGCACACACAACCCACACAGGGGATACCTGTGGAACCCTTGGTTCTGGTGACCAGGGAGGATTGGTGCACTAGTCCCACAGGACACCTTCTATTTAAGATGATTCTTTTCAAGACCAGGAGATGTAGCAGAGCTATCTAATACATACAGACAAACATAAATAAGGAGGTGGAGGAGTGTGTTCCAAGTTAAAGAAAAGGACAAAACCCCAGAAAAACAACTAAACAAAACAGAGGCAAACAATCTACCAGATAGAGTTCAAAACAATGGTTTTAAAGATGCACAATGAAATTGGGAGAGGAATACATGAACTCAGTGAAAACTTCATCAAAGACACAGAAAATAAAAAGGAGCCAATCAGAACTGAAGAACACAATAACTGAAATTATATATATTAGAGGGATTCAACAGCATATTTGGTGATGCAGAAGAATAAATTATCAATCAGGAAGACAAGGTAGTAAAATCACCCAACTGGTATACCAAAAAGAAAAATTTTAAACATAAGGATAATTTAAGGCACCTCTGGGAAAATCAAGCATATCAACATTTGCATCATTGGGATTCCAGAAGAAGAGAGAGAGAAAAAGTGGCACAAAACCTATTTGAAGAAATGAAAGCTGAAAAATTCCCTAACCTGGTGAAGGAAACAGACATCTAAGTCCAGGAAGCAAAGAGAGTCTCAAACAAGACGAATCCAAAAAGACCCACAGCAAGATACATCATAATAAAAAGCTACAAGTTAAAGATGAAGAGAAAATGTAAAAAGTATCAAGAAAAAAGCAGCTAGCCTTAACCGGTTTGGCTCAGTGGATAGAGCATCGGCCTGCAGACTGAGGAGTCCCAGGTTCAATTCTGGTCAAGGGCATGTACCTTGGTTGCGGACACATCCCCAGTAGGGGGTGCGCAGGAGGTAGCTGATTGTTGTTTCTCACTGTCTATCCCTCTCCCTTCCTCTCTATAAAAAAAATCAATAAAATATATTTTAAAAAAGAAAGAAAGAAAAAACCAGGTAGTTACATACAAGGGACCTTCCATAAGACTATTAGGTATTTTCAGCAGAAATTTTATAGACTCAATAGGAATGGCACAATATATTCAAAGTGATGAAAGGAAGAAAAAATAAGAATACTTCACCAAGCAAAATTATGGTACAGAATTGGAGGAGACATAGTTTCCCAGACAAGAAAAAGCTAAAGGAGTTCATTACCACTAAACCAGTACTACCAGAAATTTTAAAAGAACATTTTTAAGTGGAAAAGAAAATGCCAACACCAAAAATAATAAAATATCAGAAAGAAAAAAAATGTCACTGATAAAGGCAAACATTTATTAAAAGTAGTGGAATGACCAATTATAAAGCTAGTAGGAAGGTTAGAAGTTAAAAGTAGTAAGATCATATGTAACCACAATCATAAATTAAGGGATACGTACACACACACACAAATGTAAAATATGATTTGATTAACATAAATGTGGGGTTGTGAGTAAAAAATGAAGTGCTTTAAAAATGCATTTGAACTTAAACAACCATCAACTTAAATAGATTGCTATAAACAAAGCTTGTTATAGATGAATCTGATGGTAACCACAAACCAAAACTATAATAGAAACACAAAAAAATAAAGAGAAAGGAATCCAAGCAAATCAGAAAAAAAATGTTATCAACATACAAGCGAATAGAGCAGGAGAGGAAGAAAGGAACAGAGAAAAACTGCAAAAGCAAACAGGAAACAATTAATAAAATGGCAATAACTACATACCTATCAATAATTACTTCAATGTAAGTGGACTAAATACTCCAGTCAAAAGATATAGGGTGGCTGAATGGATTGAAAAAAAACAACAAGACTTGTGCCTATGCTGCCTACTAATACTCACTTCAGACAGAAGGACATGCACAGATTGAAAATGAAAAGATGGGAAAGGACAGTGCATGCAAATGGAAACACACACACACACACACAAAAAAAAAAGCTGGGATAAGTGATACTAATATCAGACAAAATAGACTATAAAACAAAGATTTTAACAAGCGACAACTAACAGCATTACATAATGATAAAAAAAAAAACACAACAATCCAACAAAAGGGTGTAACACTTGTAAACATCTACACCCACAACGTAGGAGCACCTAAATACATAAAGCAAATACTAATGGAAATAAAGGGAGAGATTGACAACAATACAATAATAGTAGGAGATTTTAACATTCCATTTAATCAATAGATAGATCATCCAGACAGACAGTCCACAAGAAAACAGTGGCCTTAAGTAAGACATTAGAACAAAGAGACAATAGATATTTACAGAACATTCCACCCTGAAACATATGCATTCTTTTCAAGAGCACATAAAACATTTTCCAAGATAGACCACATGTTAGGACACAAAACAGGTCTCAATTAATTTAAGAAGATTGAACAAAAATGTAATCGCTTATCCCAATATTTTTATATTTATTTATAAATAAGTGCTAGGCTAAGTTCTTAATGTATTAGGCATATTATAAATTATATCTCACAGTAGAAAAAACTAAATACATAAATATTAATAAACATAATAAATAAATATAATGGAAGCTTATACTTAACTAGAGGCCCAGTGCACGAAATTCGTGCATGGGGGGGGGTGTCCCTCAGCCCAGCCTGCACCCTCTCCAATCTTGGATCCCTCTCACACTCCAGGACTGCTGGCTCCAAACCACTCACCTGCCTGCCTGGCTGATTGCCCCTAACTGCTTCTGCCTGCCAGCCTGATCACCCACTAACCACTCCCTGCCAGCCTGATCGACACCTAACTGCTCCCCTGATGGCCCAATTGCCCCTAACTGCCCTCCCCTGCCGGCCTGGTCACCCCTAACTGCCCTCCCCTGCTGGCCTGGTCTCCCTTAGCTGTCCTCCCCTGCAGGCCTGGTCACCCCCAACTGCTTTCTCCTGCTGGCCCAATCACCCCTAATTGCCCTCCCTTGCCAGCCTGGTCACCCCAACTGCCTTCCCCTGCAAGCCTGGTCACTCCCAGCTGCCCTCCCCTGCTGGCCTGATTGCCCACAGCTGCCTTCCCCTGCTGACTATCTTGTGATGGCCATCTTGTGTCCACATGGGGGCAGCCATCTTTGACCACATGGGGGCAGCCATCTTGTGTGTTGGAGTGACAGTCAATTTGCATATTAGCCTTTTATTAGATAGGATGATTTCCCTTGTGACAATTGTTCTTTAAAACAGACATTTAAACAGGTTTAAAAGTTAGAAGGAAGCTTGGGAAATGCCTTAAAAGCAGTCTTGGATCTGAGGATTAACTAGACCTGGTCATGAATAACTCCTGAGCTCATAAAAACTGGAAACATGCAAAGACAAATGGCTATAGATTACACAGAGGGGCACGCTTTGAGGACTGAGTATTTCTCAGATCATGGCCCTCCAACTGGACCCCAGGGAATGAATAAGCTCTTTCCAGGCTGAGGGAAGAACATAAACAAAAGCACATAGCTATTCGGTGGTCTGACGTAGACTTAGGAGAAGTTCAAAATAGAGGATGAGTGATCAAAATACTAATTATGTGTATCACAAAACACAATGGATTAACTCAGGCAAGCTGCAATTTACAATAAGACTACATTCTGCGTTTGCATGTTCAGCCTTCGGTTTGTCCCTCGCTGTTATCCCTTCACATCAGAAAAAAACAACAGTGAACCCTGGTGGTCATCATGGTAGCTAAATAGTGGGAACAAGGGTAGAGGAAAGTCAAGGAATGTTCTATAGTTAGGCATGGAGAAAGTACAAAACACAGGTTATTTTTAATTTTGGCTTTGTTCCTATAATTTTAATGTCTAAAAAGTAAAATGTACATAAATAGTAAAGTCTATTTCTCATGTAGCCATGAGAAAAAAATACTTTCCCAGTAATTCAATACTACTTTCTTATTTTGTTGACATTTCATTTTCATCAGCTGCCATTCAAACCAACAAAAATGCCCAGAGTATTTTCCAAATTTGTACCCAGGGAGGATGTCCTCTACCTTCCTCCCCCTTGTTTTCTGTCTTCCTCCTTTCTTAGTATACTAGCATGACTCACCACACACAGAACACAAATTAAAGATTGCTTTTCTAGGAGTAGTGATGTGTTTGCCTTCAGTCATCCTTATTCTCTCATCTTATGACATTTGTGGCCAAAGACAAAGATTTGCCAGACAGCTGACAAACCAGAGTAGAGAGATGGCATAGCCTGTGAACAAAAAGTTTTCCCCAACACCCTGCATAGCCAGCTGTCCTAGGGAGAGAATGAGCCTGCTTTATTGGACTCTTAGGCCAACTGAGGTAATGGGC
Source organism: Corynorhinus townsendii (assembly GCA_026230045.1). NCBI lineage: Eukaryota > Metazoa > Chordata > Mammalia > Chiroptera > Vespertilionidae > Corynorhinus > Corynorhinus townsendii. The sequence continues at coordinate 64,637,187 of JAPDVU010000004.1, read as the reverse complement.
CTAAACATCCCTGTCTTCTCTATACCTCTGTTCTAAGGAAATATTCCCAATGACTAGTGGGAGCATAAGAAAAAATATAAAACAGGCACACACACACACACAAAATCAAAACCTCAGAAGATCAGGGAACTACTTTTTAAAATCTTGCACAATACATTATGCAAAAGATACTGACATAAGAATTATGAAAATAGAGTTTCTCTTCTAAGGATTATAAATAGCTGGATTTTGCTCAAACGAAAGTCCTGGCCAGAACTACAGAATTAGAAGTTTTCTCCTTCTCTACAGATTACACTTAGATTAGAAACCAATCATGCCCCACATTTGGTAGGCTATTTAGATCTTACCAAAACAGTCCCACTGTTTTCATTAAATAGTTTTGTCACTTATATATTTACTAGAGGCCTGGTGCATCGATTCCTGCACTGGTGGGGTCCCTCAGCCTGGCCCGTGCCCTCTCACAATCCGGAACCCCTCAGGGGATGTTGGATAGCCAGCTTTGGCCCGATCCCCACATGCCCAATCCAGACAAGAGGGAGCCTGATCCCCGCAGGCCCAATACAGACAGGAGGGAACCCAATCCTGTGCATTGAGCATCTGTCCCCAGTGACTGGTTGACCAGTTGTTTGGTCATATGGTCGCTTAGGCTTTTATCTATATAGATAATTAGCATACCCTACATATATATGATTCACTAAAAAAGAAATTTAGAATGAACTTTCATTGTCACTTTAAAATTTCTTGCTCAAAACTAAATTTAAAGCTAGAATTCATGGTACTATTGTCAGTAAAATTATTTTCAAAACCCACTTTATTATTTCTACTAGAGGCACTGGAGGGGAGGTCCCTCAGCCTGGCCTGCCCCCTCTCACAGTCCAGGAGCCCTCAGGGGCAAGAGGAGACCCAGCGATCGGGGGATGGTGATGCCCCCATCACACCTCTGCTGCTGCCACTGCTGTTACCTGAGCCTTAGGCGGCCTTGGGCGGCTGGGCAGCTGACATTCAAGGCATGCCTGTGCCTCAGGCTGGCCCTGGGTGGCTGGGGGGCTGAGGAGACTAGGGGACTCTGAAGGCAGGCGTGCAGAGCGGCCAGACCCGCCTGAGCATGGGCCCAGCCATGCCGCATGCCTGCTACCCCGACAGGGCTGAGGGGACTGGGTGCCACCATCTTGTGGCTGTGGGTGCCACCATTTTTTAGAGTGTGGCAGTCAATTAGCATATTCCCTCCTTATTAGATAGGATTCTGTGCATACTTATTAAGTGATTTCAAAGTGCCAGGCACTGGGTAAATAATTCTAGGTGCTTTGTGATATCATGGACCTCACAGTCTAGTAAAGTTATTCCAACTGAATAGATAAGTCATGAAAGCAAATAGAGAAACTACTAATATCTTTTGCCTATGTCAGCTGGTTGGCTGAATGAGTTATTTCCAGGTAAATTTTTTAAAGTGTATTATGAAAGAATAAGTTTATATTAATATCTCAAGGCCAGTTCCACAAAAACACTATTGAGCACCTTCCCTATGCAAGTGGTATAGGTTTTATCCACAATGGCTCAAAGAGAGTGAATATTTAATATATTAAAAATATTTAATATTTTAAAATATTGAGAAAGTCTTTTGTATTCTAGCAAATTATGTCATATGTGCAATGGCCCCTATAATTTTGTTCACTTTTCTTTAGAGGAAGATGGTATGCCATTGGGGATTTCTTTGCCTTTTTTTGTCTTGAAATATGAATGAATGAATGAATGAATGAATGAATGAACAACTGATTGTTAGTGGCTTGGCCAACAGTTAAGTTATACAGCTAAATTACATTGAGTTCCACATTGTTGTCCCTCTGCTGTTTCACAGACTGAGACCTTGACATCAGGTCTCCTGGAATCACAGTACTAGTAACCTGGAAGTAAATGTATGGCCTCAAACTCTGCACCCACCTCTTTCTGGGGACTGCAGGTTCTCCTCAAAGACCCTTACTCAGCAGTTTCTAGAAGTCCCCAAAGGAGAGGGGTAAATAACTGTGCTCCTCAATGCTGTCCTGACAGCCACCAAGAGACTTTCTGACATTGTCTTCTCTCTTGTTCTTGCTGCCAGTGGCCTCTCCTGGCATCATTGAAGCTGCTGAGATCTCATCAAAGGCAACAAAGAAGAGATCTCAGGAAGCGCAGAAGCCTCCAGGGTTCGATACCACTCATACTTCACACACACGAAAGGCAATGGTGGGGCCAGCATCCCCGTGAAGTCCTTATTATCATAGAAGCCACACGGGTTACAGAAGTTGCTACTACAAAAACCCTCCACTGTAACTGTGGATGTACCAAAGTTGGGAGCAGATGTGGCTCCTGAGTTTCTACTGGGGACAGGAGATCTAGTGGGAGTCGTCTGGTTCAAAGTTGGAACAAGGAGTCATAGATTATCTTGAACCTGCATTTGCTTAGAAACGACACTTCTGTCATCTATTGGCACTTCCTGGATGGAACTTTAAATGGTTGCTCATAGAGATTATAAAACCAATAAAGTCCTGCCCTCAAGCTACCTCTTGATGATGGCACAAGTGAAGAATTCATCTCTTTCTTACTCATTGTGGGCTGTCATCTTGTGCTCATAATATGTCAGAGATTTAGTGAAGTTTCTCTGGACCCCAGCAGAAAGCCTTTGGGGATAGGTAAGAAGGACTCTCCAGGCCTCTGGGAGATTAACAGAAGCCCAGATTGTCGTATTTTCAGATTCCCATGGGGTAGATACCCCCTTCGTGGCCAATTGCAAGCTACCAACATGACATCACTGAATGCAGAACTGAGAAGAGATGCGCAGTCAGCTCCTGCAAGCCAGTGCCAGTTGGCTCCAGCACGCCCCTGAGAAAGAGCCAAGTAACTGCTGCCGCCTCAGCCCCTGCTCGCCCTTTTCCATGCAGACAGAATTGTGTTGCAGACATTTCCCTGCATAGGAAGGCAGAAGTAGGAAAGACAGATACATCAAATAAACCTAGCATCACTTGCTGCTTCCTTCACATCTCCCTCCCTCCGTCTGACAAGGATAAAGCCAAGCCTCAGTCTCCAGTATTGTGGTGTTTCTAAGCAGAGAGAAACGGGAAAAAATCAGAAGGAAAGAATTTCCCTTCTTAAAGTATGTGACAATAAGCTAGGGAGGAAATATGTGAGTTAGTATGGACAAAGCAAATGGCCTCTGTAAAGAAAACAAGCTGGAGTTTGAATTGAAGTCAATGTTTTGTTCTTATTTTCTTTTCTCTTATTAGAAATAAAGCTTAGTTCATAAGGATATTGGCTTTCTCATCTTCCTCACACTCCTTATTGCAGCAGTCCTCCTGGCCAGAGATGCCTCATGGGAGAGCCTGGGTCTGTGATATTTTGGTAACAGTTACTGATATGTTGATTTAGTCAGGGATCTCTCTGTGCTCACTGTGAAGTAACTGCCTCGAGTACAGTCCAAAAAGATGATGTCAAAGATATATACAAACAAACACTGACCTTGATTATTTCCAATGCCTCGCTAATGGAACAAGCAGAGCAATGCTCATTGTCATGAGCTTCGTGATCTGCTAAGAACATATTTGAGATGGGGAAGAATTGTTGTCAAGAACCAAGAATTAAACCAATGTCACCCCAATAAATTCAATTGAAAAGTTAAAAATGAAGAAAAAAAATTTTTTTTTAATTAAGGGGGGACTGGATAAAAGAAGATGACGAGATTAGCCAAAGAACATATATACATAGCCCATGGACACAAACAACAGTGTGGTGAAGGCCAGGAAAGGGTGTTGGGGGAGGGGGGACTGGGTGGAGGTGGGCAAAGGTGGGGGAGAAATGGGGGACATCTGTACTAGTGTCAATAATAAAAATATATAAAAATAATAATAAATAATAAAATAAAATAAAAAAGAACCAAGAATTAGATACCAGTAATGTTGGCTAATTAATTTGATAAATTAATTTATTGAAAATAAAGCTTTTAGAGACAAGTCCTTGTGTCTTAGCTATGTTGCACTGTAACAATTCCTGCTTGCCTCTGTTATATGCTATTATTGTGGCACAGTGATAGTCCAAAGACACCAGTGTTAATATCATGAACTCAAGAATATGTTACTTCTAGCCCTAGCTGGTTTGGCTCAGTGGTTAAAGGGTCAGCCCACGGACTGAAGGGTTGTGGGTTCAATTCCAGGTCAAGGGCATGTACTTCGGTTGGCCCCCTCACCCCCCCCCCCACACACACACACACCATGGGAGCAAGTGTGGAGGCAGCCAATTAATGTGTCTATCACATCAATGTTGTTGTTTTTCTCTCTCTCTCTCTGCCCACCCTCTCTCTCTCTGCCCCTCCTCCCACCCTTCCACTTTCTTGAAATCAATGGAAAAAATATCCTCAGGTGAAGATTAAAAAAACAAACAAAAAAAAAGAAAATGCTACTTCCAGCTATGCTTAGTTGTATGTCTGCTTCACCTTAGGTTATGTATAAATAGTGAAGCTATAAACGATATACTATTATGATTTTTGTCATTCACTGAACTATAGATAAATCCAACATCTGGACTTCATCCTTTGAAGCAAGACTATTCAGAGCACATGATGAGAATATTCGGTTCCAGGGACTTCGCTTTTCTCTTCTCACTCTCCTTTATTCCACAGAGTTTTGATTAGAAAGCTTTAGATAAATTTAACCCAAGTAAGGAATAAAAATGGAAACAGAAATTATACTTATTTTTGTCTGCATATTACAGCTTTGATGTACTTACCATTTCCTTCATCCCCTGGGGATCATAAACTGCTTGAGGACAAAAACTGTCTAATTCACTTTTATAACCCCTGCAGCAATTAGCACAGGGCTTACACAAAATGTATGAGCAATACATCTTTGTGTAATTGGTTACACAAAGGGGAAAAAGGCAGAGTGTGAGAAAATATGATGAACGCCAGCATGTTTTTCTTGATCTCCTTGGAAAGATGGCCCATTCTGGCTCAAATAAATAAAGGATGGAAAACAATAGAGACTGATCTCTCCTTTTAGAAATCATAAAGGCCCTCTAGAAGTTGCTTCTTCTTGTGGACTCTTTATTAAGAAGATACAGAATTACATGATTTTCCAAATATCAGGAAAGCCAAAAAGTGACTAAAAGAAACTAGATAAATTTTGAATGACTCCAATAGGAAAACTCTGCCAAAGATGGAGGTTATAAACAGGCTGCTAACCTGATAGGCCAATATTACATTCTCCCCAAATAACCTCTTATTAAATGTCTCCAGATCTCTGAATTCTCACCCTCAGCATGTTAGCATAGAGGTCCTACATCATAGCAATTCCCCCAGGTTGTTGGAAGGAGAAAATCTAAGCTACTAAATGCTCTGAGAAATGTTTAAAGGGATAGTAAGCAACTAAGTCATGACTGGAGTGTGCAAACCATGTTTTCTGTCTCTCGAAATATAGAACAATAGCTGCAATGTGCAAACACAGTAGAATTCTTTAACATGCAGGAAGGAAAACACAGAACAACGAAGAATAAGTTATTCTTTTTCTAAAACTTATTTTTGTTTTTCAATTACAGTTGACATTGGAAAGGAAGCTGCTCAACACTGTAGAACAGGTAGAATATATTCGCCCCTGGGGATTAGTCAAACAGCTCAGATTTGAAAAGGATTTATATAAGTAAATGGATGATCAATTTATAAGATACTGAAAAGAATTTAGAAAGTATTTATGCACAACACTAGCCTTTGAGTATAATGCCCTAGAATGTGAGCAACTGCCATACTCTTCCAAAAAGATTGTTGGGGACCTGCTACGGTCTGAATGTTTGTGTTCCTCCCAAATTCTTATTAAAATCTTAAGGCCCAAGAAGTCAACTCCCTTGTAGGTAACTGTCTTTTTCTCATGGCTTTTAATAGTCATCTTAAAATTAAATTTGACTTACACATACCATTACTGTAGGTGTGTATTTGTAGATAATCAAAATTTGTAAGTTTGAATCCAATAATATTTTAGATAAAAATATTAAGAAAAATAATATAATTTGTATCCTCCTCCGAGTTTGTTTGATTGGAATTTACCTGCAATTGTGTTATTTGTATCACCTCAGAGCTGGTGACTGATGAAAGAAAACCAGACTAGCACAGAGGGTATTCCATTGACTTTAAGTCCAGCATAAGGTTGGAGCTGAGACAGATTGGAATGGGATCACCAGAGGGCACCTGCAGTAGTTCTGGGGTCTGTCTTCTAGCCCACACCTGAATCCTCTCTCCTCTCACCTCTGCAACCACCAAGTGTCAGCCTTCTGACCCATATTCTGCAGAGCTCCCAGAGAAATGTATTTAACACAAATGACTCTTTGTGTCAAACCTCTGCTCAAGATTCTTAAGTCATTTGCTATTACCCAAAAGTTAGCTCCATAGTCCTGCATGGCCTAGACCCTGTCAAGCTCTCTACATGCTCTTCCCTCCCTCCTCCTCAAAGAACCAAGCCTGACTAAGCTCTGTTCTCTGAACACATCACCTTTTGTCCAGGCCTCTGGACCGCTCTCCTTTTCCTCCCCACCAGGAGTCCCACTCTTCCTTTAAGTGTCAATTTAAGCATTATTTTTTCCTTCCTTGGTTCCCTTAAGAAAACTTAACTGCTACTTTTTTTACTCTCCCTGAATGTTGTTCACATATAACTATGGCAACTACCATGTTTATTTGTCTATCTGTGAGCTTCTTGAAAGCAGGAACCAAGATTTTAAATCTTTTCAATTTCTGCATCTAATACAGTACCTGGAATATTTTATACAACTGGATATATTTGCTAAATATTGAACAAATGGACCTGCTGAGTTCCCATAACCTATATAGCTGCAGATTCCATTCTGCAAAGTCATAAGACTGTTTTTGTTACCCCTACAATGAATTAACAGCATTTTTGCACATCTTTCTTTTCAATACATTTTGCTTTCTTCATTTCTTCTCTTGGGACAGTCCATCTTTTTATGCTTAATACCTACTAACAAAACCAAACTATCTGATCCCATCAATATAAGATCATTATTTTGCTGAGTCTTAAAAATATAAAACTTTCCTAGTATCCATAGTATATTTGTTATGCAATTTAGAGGGCGATCATGCCACAGAATACTTTGAGAACTAATTTCAAAATACACAATCAGCCCTAGCCAGTTTTGCTCAGTGGATAGAGCATCAGCCTGCAAACCGAAGGGTCCCAGGTTTGATTCCAGTCAAGGGCACGTACCTATGTTGCAGGCTTGATCGGGGCTCCTGTAGGAGCCAACCAATCGGTGTTTCTCTCTTTCTGTGTCTTCCGTCTCTTCCACTCTCTCTAAAAATCAATGGAAAAATATCCTCAGGTGAGGATTAACAACCACAACAAATGCACAAACTGGACAGATTTCAAAGATAAAACTTTGTAAGAGATTTTTATAAAATTTTCATTTTCTGAAGCTATGGACATCGTTCGATTTTTATGGGAATAAAGCCCCACCTTGTTCCGTTCATCATTTCAATCTTGCTCTTCACAGCTAATGGCATGCACTCTGCTAACCACTATGGCAAAGCAGCGTTCACAGCTGCAATCATTATGAAATATAACAAACTCATATCCTTGATGAGCCAAAGCCCAAAATCTCTACAGTGACATAACTGTGTTTGTTATTAAGTGAATGCTATGGATGTAACCACTACCGATCTTGGTAAAAATCTCTCTCTTGTATGTTTAGCCCAAAACTTAAATGAACTAACATTACACAGTCATTCACAGAGAACATTGTGGCTGTATAGAATGGTGTGCTCTCTGTGAATGGGACTCTGCACTCAGTGGTTTCAGGTCGACGGTGGCTTCTTTTGTGGCAAACATTTAGTTTACCTGGGTTTGCATCCCTTGACTTTCACTTGGACAAACCTGAAAGCTCTAGCCAGCTAGAACTGCCAACTTTTGCATAGTTTTCTACCCACAACCATCAATCTCTCCCTGGCAATAAAAGGAGACTAAACCTTGGTTTGCCCCAGTGTCACCTGGATGGATGATGAATCTTTCACTGAATTCCAGCCAAGGATGACGTACCCTAGCTAAGTAAATCTGGTGTACAACGTCCTACCAGTTCTATGATTTGGGGAGTTGGATTCTCCACACACAATGTGGCACATTTTCTGGACTGGCTAATAGAGCCAGTCGCTTCTAAAAGCTGGTGCCAAGCATCTGCCCAATGATTTAAAACACCTTTTCTTTAGTTTTTTTTTAATATTCAGTATTCATTTCCTTTGTTAACATTGGTGTCTTACCCAATGAATTTCACCAAACCTCAGCGAAGAGACAACTTTCCTTCAAAAAAGTAGCATATTATTCTGAGGACATGTTTAGCCAAAACCAAAAAATAAATGATTGAGAAACAAAGTTGCTATATCTGGCCTATAGAATTGTGCAGTATTAAGAGTCCATACATGTTTTTAGCAGAATAAAAGATGGAGGTTTCAATGTAGGTAGGGAGCTAGAAGAGAACATGGCTATAGACATAAAAAAAATAGATTGGGGGGGGGGGGGGCAGCAGTTAAGAGATCAACCAAAGGACTTGTATGCGTGCATATAAGCATAACCCATGGACACAGACACTAGGGAGTAAAGGCATGTGCTGGAGGGTGGGAGTGGCCAGAAAGAGGTCATTGGGGGAAAAGGAGACATATGTAATACTTTAAACAATAAAGAATTTTAAAAAATAGATTTTTAGCTTTCTTTAAAGAATTACTTTTTTTCTGCAAGAAACACTGGTAATTAACTTAATCCCTAAAATTCATTTGCAATTTGTCATCTTCCTTTGTTTTTAATTGAGAGAAAGCATTTCAGTGAAAACTTCAGTTCCCCATGTATGTTAGCTTGAGCCAAGAACTGGTGTTTCAAATCTCAGGAGAACTTTAGATAAGGTCAATGTCACTAAGGGAAACTGTGCAGGGAGTCCTGTGGTTCCACTCACCATTGGAAGAGGAAAGAGCAGTGCTTTCCACCACTGGGTTTGTAGACATAAGATTTGCTTTACCAAGCTGAGATTACTTTAAGTATTTTTACAGCAGAATAAAAGATGGAGGTTAGTTGTCTAGGGAATATAGAATAGTGAATTTTGAAAGCTAATGATAAGGACTAAAAGGAGTTGAAGTTATTTTTGCTTTGCAGGTGTATGGGTTTCTGAGCAAGGAAGCTTTGGAAAGATCTTTTTATTTTTTTATTAGTCCTCAAAGATATTTTTTCTATTGATTTTTAGAGAGCGTGGAGGGGGGAGAGAGAAACATCAATGTTAGAGAGATACATTGATTGGTTGCCTCCCACACACGCCCTCACCAGGGCCAGGCTGCCAGGGATCAAGCCTGCAACCAAGGCACATGTCCTTGACCAGAGCCAAACCCAGGACCCTTCAGTCTGTGGGCAGAAGTTCTATCCACTGAGCCAAACCAGCTAGGGCTGAGCCACTTTAGATGTGATGCAAATCCACAATAAGTGACAATGGTGCTGATAGTAATGAAGGCCAAAACAATGACAAAAACAACTTACTAATTTTTTGTTTCTTACCATAAATTTCACAACTTAAAATAGCATTTATTTCTTAGATCATCATTTCTATGGGCCAGAAATCTGGGCACAGTGTTGTTCAGCTGGGTCTTTTGTTTAGTCTCAAGGATAAGATCAAGGTCTCAGCAGAGCTGCAGTCCTTCCAGGAGGCTCTGCAGAAGAATCTGCTTCCAAACTCATGCAGGTTGTTGGAAGAAGTCAGCTCTTTGAAGTTGTGGGGTTGGGATCCCTGTCTCTTTGCTGGGTGTCAACTTGAAGGCCCTGACCTACCATAAGCCTGTCTTTGATTCTTACATGTGACTTCCTATATCTCAGTACCAGGAACAGTGCATTGACACCTTCTCACACAGAATCTCACTAACTTCTGCTGCTTTCCTCTTGCCTCCCACTGGAGAAAATTCTCTGCTTTTAAAAATGCCTGAGACTAGGTTGGGTCCACCTGAATAATCTAGGATAGTCTCCCCATCTTGAGGTCCATCACCTTAATTACACCTGCAAAGTTTCTTTGGTCATGTAATATAACATATTCACGGGAGCCAGGGATTGAGGTGTAGACATCTTTGGGGGGCCATTCTGCCTACCACAGATAGTGATAACAACAGTATGAAATACTCCAGACTGAAATTATGGATTCAAGTCAAGGAACTTAATTGGATTCTATGAGCCCCAATGTTTTTTCTTCTTATGACAAACATTTCTACCATTAGCCTGATTTCTTGATGACCAGATCTAGAACACATTGACAATCTTTTGTTTGTCGATGTTTTAATTAGCAGAAACCATTTTTAGCCATGAGGGAGTTGTCTCCTAATTACTCAAGTTCCATTTTGGTTGTTTCATCTTTGTCCTAACATCCGTCAGACACTGAGAAACCCAAGGAACAAGAGGCGTTTGTTTTGGGGGTTGAGAAGAGAGAAAACTGAGCTATGTATTACCTCATAACACCCTAAATTATGCAACTTCTCCACAGGACAAGATCAGTGAATAGAAAGAGCACCTGGGATGTGGTAGCAGCAGAAAGAAAGCTGTCGGGCCTCTTTTGGAATGGAAAGAACAGAGTGGTCAAGAACTAATCCTGTGGTACCACCAACAGAACTTCAAGAGATTGGGGGGGGGGGGGAGGGGGCAATGCCAAATTCATATGACAGTCAGCTCTTTTAATGCTTGTACAGTGCCACTTATTCATCTGAGGAGGCAAAGGAAATGCTTTCAACCCGGATGCCAGACACAGAAAGGAGCCCAGGTTTTATGCCCCTCCCTGCCAAGGACAGGGTGCCACTCAACTTCATCTTTGTCCATGAGGTGAGCCAGCTGCCCAAGCCCACTAATGACATCACATCATGAGGGATGAAGAAAACAAGTTTTGTTAGCATGAAATGCATTCAAAGCCCATTTCCACTGCAATGACCAAGCACCCATGTTAATGGAAAGGAAAATGACTAAAGAAAAAAAAACTATGTAGTTAATATTGAATTTTGTGGGACAACCAAATTAGAAAATGTATGCAAAGATGTTTTGTAAATGCTATTACAACTCTCAATTACAACTCCTTTATCTCACCAGTGAAAAACTGACAACAGAACAGCTTGATTTTCTCAAGATCATGTCATTCTTTTTTTTCTTTTCTTTTTCTTTTTTTTTTAATAAATCTTTATTGTTCAGATTATTACAGGTGTTCCTCTTTTTTTTTCCCCATAGCTCTCCTCCACCTGATTCCCCACCCCACCCCATGCCCTTATCCCCTGCCACTGTCTTCATCCATAGGAGTAAGATTTTTGTCCATTCTGTTGCTCAAGAACTTTCAAGGGGATGTCCATTGCCAACCAGAAAAAGTTGAAATCTCTTAGACTTTCATTCAAGGCCTTTTTTATGTTGATACAGACTACGTTTCAAATGAAAATACTAATTAATTATTCAACAGCTACCATGGTCAAGATACCTAGGCACTATGGGCATAAGCAGAGTCACAAAATATATTATGTGTCTTAAAATCTGTTCCTACTTCCCACAGGGACATTAACCACAATTAAACTTACCTCCTTACAGTACTCCAAACTTAGCCTTGATTTCTCCACTTTGGCATATTGATTGGCATTTTTATTCATTCCATCTCCCTCACCTAAATGCTTTCCACCATCACCACCTTTTTCTTTCAAAATCTTATCCATCCCCGTGGTCCCAGCTCAAATGACAACTCTTTTAAGAAGTCTCCCACACCTAGGCCAGTGCTTCTCAACTAGGGCAATTTTTCTCCGCGGGGACATGTGGCAATGTCTGAAGACATTTTTTATTATCACAACAGGTAGAAGATGCTATTGGCTTCTATGAGTAAAGACCAAATATCCTGCCAAACATCCTACAACACAGTTGTGCACAGCCCCCCATAACAAAGAATTCTTCAGTCCAAAATGTCAGTAATGCTGAAGGTGAGCCAGTGTACCAGAAGAAAGTGGGATCCCCTCCTCTTAACCCTATAACACCAAATATATAAAAAATCTTTTGGCATTTTGCTATCTTTTCCCTGTCTGCATGTATTTTTTCCTAAATGACTTGAAATTTTGTAAGAGGGAGGAACACTTTTATGCTCTTTAGCATCTCCTTCAATGTTGGGTTCTATGCCTATAGCAAGCATTGAGATCTCTATTGATCACAGTGATAAGATTTTTTTTTTTATTTTTCAGTACCAATGAGCATTGCAGGTTACAGTATTACTGCCACATTTCACCAGTTCTACATCCTCAAGTGTCCCTCATTTTTATGCTGCATCTTCAAACCCTCTGCTTTCATAAAGATAGGAAGTCCCAATTAGGAAAAAATGCCAGAATCCCAAATTGGTGAGATGCATCTGGCTCAAGTGGAAAAAGCAGTGTGTCAAGTTCAGCAAACACAATATGTACCTAAATCTCAGTCTTATTTGGTCATCCAGTCCCCTGGATGCACACTCTATTATAGTAATCTTCTCTCTATATACAGAGTAGGTTTACAGTTGTAAGTACACAAAACACAATTTATTCTTGTAATAGTATTTATTAATTATTGTATTATTTTCCATACAAATTACTGTAAACCTACTTTTGCCACACCCTGTATAACTTCTTAAGAGCTTAGAAGGAAGAATCAGGTACCTCTGACAATCCCTCTGCTTTCACTGATGGCTGACATGGGGTAAATATCCTTTAAAAAAAAGTAAGTCAGAGTTAAAAACTCTAAATGCCTTCAGAAAGATTATCCTTCACTCTACTGCTGTGTGAAATTCAAAATGAGTTCAATAAAGTTATAACTTCCCACTAGTGTCTACTTCTACACTGATGCTTTAAAAAAAATATCTCATTCTCTCCATCAAAACCTTCTTCTCTCTCTCTCTTCTATTTTGTCAGTGCATCCAGCATATGCTCAATCAGCAGGGGCTTTAAAATAACCACCACCAACAATAAAAGTGTCTGACATCTCTATCCTAACAATGTTAAAAAATATTATTTTAGAGCAGATATTTCTATGAATACACAATTAACCAAACAGAAACATATTCAGAAAACTCCAGGAAGAATAGAACTACATTAGTAAATTTACCTGAAACATGTTTTTCAATTGGGAGAGGGAGAGAAAATGAGTTTGCTTTCCAGATTTAGCAAATAGAATTACAAGATGCTCAGTATCTTGTAATTCAGTTCTTTACCTGAATTTCAGGTAAAGAACAAAAACATTTCTTTATAAGCACTTCATGTAAAATTATTGATTTAATTCCCACAACTTTAAAAGGTTGGTATGGAAACCGCGGCTTGGAGAGCTTACACAGATTGCCCCATGACACAAAGCTGGGAAGAGGTGACTCCAGGTTTGATTTTAGAGCCCAATGACTTGAGCATTCTGATATTCACCAAGTCAAAACATACTTTCCAACATGATCAAAATAATATAATCTTTAAGTATAAATATGTCCCATTTAATATTTTGGGCATGGTTATATTTTAAAATGATTCATTCTTTGTCTGATATTCAAATTTAACTGAGCAGTCTGTATTTTATCTGGCACCCTATCCCCAGAGGGACATTTGGCAATGTCTAGAGACATTTTGGGGTGTCAAAACGAGGGATAATGCCAGTAAAGGCCAGGGACACTGCTAAACATCCTACCTTGCACAGGACAGTCCACCACAACAAAGAATTATCCAGGCCAGGATATCAATAATGTTGAAGTTGAGAAATCCTATCACCTTTGAGGACATCTAACCTGCCCTCTTCTTTTAATCAGAGAGGCAGAGAAGGCCTAAAGGAGTTAAAATAATATGCTCTAAGCCTAGCAGCTAATTAGTTTCCAAGTTGGTAGACTTGGAGGCAAACCCAGAAAACAGTTGCATTTTTGTGTGGCCCGGAAATGTCACCTACTAAAGCAGATACACTTAAACTATCCAAGAGTGTATTCCTTCAGACTTCTCCAGTAGAGAACATCAATCAACCCCTGGGTGGCCTCTGGCTAGGAGGAAGTGGAGATATAGAGCTTGGGACAAATTTTTTGTTCAAATATTTTTTCAAACCTTTTTCCTTAACCTTATTTTATTTATAGGAAAGGAAGGGAAGAGTGAGGAGGCTGGCTTGGAATGAGTTCCGATCATGTCTCCTCTCCCTTATTCCCACTTTTTTCTGACCTACAAAGATACATTGTCTGAGGTCTTTGGGAGAGCTTACCTTTCCTCATTCAAGGATCTTCCTGCTCCCAGATGTGGGAAACTGCCTAAGCAGAAACCAACCCAAAGACCTTTTTAAGTATTACAAAAGAAAATGAAGGCATTGATGAAACCTACTAGAGATTATTTGGGGGATGGCCAAATGTCAGAGGCCTCTGAAATAACACGAAGTGGTGTACTGAAAATGTATTCATACGTCAATTCTCGCCACATAAGGTTTGCTTGGAGGCCCCAGAGCAAGCAACATGGCTCATCTAAGTAAAGCACTAGCCAAGATAATCTAATGACCTAAGAATCTAATGACACTACACATCTGTGATCCTGCCTGGTTTTATTTTAACAGACCAATTTTTATTGCCTCTCTTCTGTGAGTGTCGGCAATGATTCCCTGCTACTGCTTACTGTGATTTTTCTTAAATTATGAGTTGAGGTTTTTTAAATACAGTTTTTAAAAAGTATTCATTCAGCATGTTATTAATTATTAATATGAATTTTTGGCAGGACTGGATCAAAGAGAAATAATCCCTTTAACTACATCCTCTAACTAAGGAAATACTCATCCACTAAAAGAATTTTTACATAAAACATAAAAATGAATTTGTGAAGAGCTTATCCTATTGGAGATTTTGAGAAAGAGTTTCTCACTTCTTTCTTAGTCCCCTAACCCCATCATTCAATCACTGTAAAACTTAAAAAAAAATACAACTTTGTCATTAATGTTGTCTTTGGTTGGAACCACGAGTATCTGTTGCAGTCTCCACAGCTACAGCCTTCTTCAGGAAGTGTAAGGCAACATTAAGTTAACTAGAACAAGAAAGATGTCTTTGCTGAGCCTTGGCAAATCTATGAAGATTTAGAAACTATGGAGACACTCTCCCAGAATTTAACATCCTTTGGAGAAAGTCACCTTTCTACCATATGAAAGGTACTCAGCAGTTACACACCTTTTTGTTCTTGTTCTTTGTTTGTTTGTTAATCATCAGCTGAGGATATTTTTTCCATTGATTTTTAGAGAGAGTGGAAGGGAGGGGGTGAGAGAGAGTGAGAAAGAGAGAGACTGGGAATCGAACCTGCCATGCTTCAGGTCCGAGGGACGACACCCTAACCACTGAACAACACTGGCCAGGACAGCAATTAAACATCTTTTTGATGACTTAAGATTTTATTATTTTTATATATATATAAAATAAAATCTTTTATATAAAATATATAAATATATATATAAAATCTTAGTCATCAAAAAGGTGTGTGTGTGTGTGTGTGTGTGTGTGTATATATATAATTAGAGGCCTGGTGCACCAAATTTGTATACAGGGGTCGGGGGGGCCTCAGTCCAGCCTGCACCCTCTCCAATCCGGGAACCCTCGGGGGATATCCGACTGCCTCTCACAATCCAGGACCACTGGTTCCTAACTGCTCACCTGCCTGCCTCCCTGATGTCCCCTAACTTCTCTGTCTGCCTGCCTGATCACCCCTAACCACCTCTGCCTGCCTGCCTGATTGCCCTAACTGTTCCCCTGCTGGCCTGACTGCCCCTAACGGCCTTTGCCTCACCCCACACCCAAGACCCAGGATTCCCGCCTCCAGCCAGTTGCAGGCATCCAGGACTCAGGCTTCTCTCCCTCTGGCCGGCTGCAGGCACTCAGGACCTGGGCCAGTTTTGCCCGGGCTGGCCACAGCCACAGGGGACCATGGGAGGGCAGCTTCGCCCGGACTGTAGCCACAGGCGCCTGGGACTGCAGGGCGGACAACTTATCCCTCTCCCAGGCAGCAGGTGCAGGCACAGCTGCTGGTGCCCAGGACCACAGGGTGTGCAGCTTGTCACTCTCCCGGGCTGGGCCACAGTCACAGGTGCAGCCACCGGTGCCCGGGACTGCAGGGTGGGAGGCTCGTCCCTCTCCTGGGCTGCAGACTGGCTGGTCCCCATTCCTCTCTCCCCAGTGTTGAGTGTCTGAGCCCTTATGGCATGACATTCTATTTGCATATTAGCTCTTTATTATATAGGATACACACACACACACACACACACACACACACGTCTCTAGGAGTAATGTTAGCTATTAAATCATTTCTATAATTGAGAATTTTGTGTCAATTAATTATTTTACAAAGTTAGCACCTTGGAATTTCAGTTACCTTAGAGAGTGGTTGGCAAACTCATTAGTCAACAGAGTAGAAAACTGCAGCTCGTGAGCCGCATGTGGCTCGCGAGCTGCAGTTTGCCGACCACTGCCTTAGAGGAAAATAATTATCAACATTTTTAATAATAATAATTAGAAATGGAATTCATCCCCTATTTCTGAGATTCCATTGTGAGCCCCATAAAATAATCATCTTGGAAGATAATCAAGGCACCATGGACAAAAGATGCTATAAAAGACTGAGCTCTTCTGGATGTTACCAAAAAATCTGTTGAATTCAAATGTTTGTTAGCTTTTTTTATTCAGCTTTGGTGGACATGATTTGTTTATAAGGGAGATAAGATGCCGATTAAAACCAAACTAGCTGCTTCATGAAGAAATATTTACTACTCTCATATGTTTCTGTGGCCAAGATGTTGTGTACATAAGTCATGTTGGGTAAATTGTAATAATTCCCCATGGCCATCCCTTTCTGATTTTTCACTTTGTTACAGTCATCTCATCAAATCTAATTCCAAGAAATCATGTCTCTCCTACTCTTTAAATCTGGGCTGCAGAGAACATCACCCCATAAAAATTATAATAATAGCTAACTATGCTATAGCCCTACTATGTGCTAGACATTGTTCTAATCTAAATTAACTTGTGTAATCATCAGAACTACCTTATGAAGTGGTACCATTATCATTCCCGTTATACAGACCAAGGATCTGAGGCACAGAGAACTGAAGGAATTTGTGTGATATTGCTCTGCTGGAATTTGAGCCCAGGCATTTGGGCTTCAGGATCCATTTTTTTTTACTGTCTCCCTGACACCAAAAAAAGAGTATTGACTTGGCCCTGTCTGGTGTGGCTCAGTGGATAGAGCGTTGGCCTGCAGACTGAAGGGTCCCAGGTTCGATTCCAGTCAAGGGCATGTACTTTGGTTGTGGGCACATCCCCAGTGGGGGGTATGCAGGAGGCAGCTGATTGATGTTTCTAACTCTCTATCCCTCTCCCTTCCTCTCTGTAAAAAATCAATAAAATATATATATTTTTTAAAAAGAGTATTGACTTGGATGTAGAATTTTTCATTGGCTTAAACTTATATTTTCATTTACATTTTAAAATGAGATCATATGGGTTTTTTATTCAACATATTATTCGGAATATTCTTCCAAGCCTTCAAAGAGCAAAGAGAAGAACTAAGCCTATTGTTCTCAAAGCACAGAGCCAACTGAGTTTGTCCTGATTGTGAGATAATTTCCCTTAGGAAACATGCCGCTTAAGGCATACAGTTTAGTGGGAGAGTCATCCCTGGACAACCCTCAAATGTGATCATAGATCTGAGGAACATGGGCAATTATTTAATCTCTCTGGATGCCTTTTAATCCTCTGATTTTCAAAATAAGGGTGGTAAATTAGGCAATCACTTGATTCTATGCACTAAGAAGGTTCCTGGACACACCCACTGGAAGACAAACATTTAAGAATTCTTACTCAGTGCCTCTTTGCCAAGTGTAAAGTGTGTGCACGTGACACACTTGCTCAGTGGGAGAGAAGGCAGGTGTGAGTGACCAGGTGGGGCGGTGGAAGGTACCTACAAGAACTTTTAAGTGGGGAGCATTGCTTGTGCAAAGTCATGGCCAGCCCCATGGTCAACCAGAGTGAAGTTGTTGGCAGTGCCCTCTCCCACCAGTGTGCCTTACCTCCCTGCCTACATCCTTCAGTCTACTTGTGCATGTCCCATATGCTTCTTTTTCTCCCCTCACCTACTCGGAGGCCCACATAGACCTGCCCTTTCTGGTATCTCATATCTTTAGGGCCTGGTTCCAGATGTTTCTATCAGAAGTGATACTTTAAATATTTAAACCACCCAGTTGGCATGGCTCAGTGGTTGAGTGTCAACCTATGAACCAGGAGGTCATGGTTTGATTCCTGGTCAGGGCAAATGCCTGGGTTGTGGGCTCGATCCTCAGTAAGGGTCATGCAGCAAGCAGCTGATCAATGATTTTCTCTCATCATTGATGTTTCCCTCTCTCCCTCTCCCCTCCTCTCTGAAATCAATAAAAATATATTTAAAAAAAATAAATACCTAAAACCAATCTGAATGATGCCAGCTGCATTGCTGAAGTGAGGTTCTGAAGCCCTCTGAGGCTATAAGTTTGAGCTCTTCAGTTTCTGGATTGTGGGGAGGTCTAGAGAATCTGAGGGGAGTTGCCACACAGTGGCAATGGCAGGGTCACCAGCCAAACAGAAGCACGTTGGCTCAGTTAGAACAGTGACCAGCTGTAAACAATTGGTTTGCCCATCATGGCATGTACCAACTTAATATAAATCCTGCTGATAACAAAAATAACTGAAAATAAGAGCAAACTTTTATGGATTAAAAAATATATATGTATATAGACCAATATATAGATATTTATAGCTATGCACAGAAGCTGCTTCAAAAAATCTCTTTCCTCCCTCACTCTCAACTCTAAAAAATTATCTCTAAAACTCAAGCCAAGCCTACTACCCAGGTTCTGTCTTTACTCTCCTGTCACCCATAGCTCTCTGGGGTGCAGACATGGGTCAGTTCCATAAACGCTGCCACCTCCCTTTACTCATTTAACCTTTCTGGGCACCTTTCTAGCAACTCCTCTTCTCCACCACCTGCATCAGGACCACAGTGCCCAAGAGCCATTAAAATAGAAATGGGAGGGTCCTGGAGATTGGACAATGGGGGTTAAAAAAAGTAGCTATGCAGACATTTATTTATTTTTCATTGTCACATGACTTCATCTGTACGTGAGATCTTAACAGTGGCAACAGAATAAAAAATGAGCACACTGTATGTGAGAAATGTCAAGTCGAAATACTTGGCACTTGGTAGGAAGTAAACAAATGAAACTGATGAGAAAAAGACTGTGAGCAAAGAGCCTTAAGGCCGAAGTGTCTGCACTGAGTACCATGTCCTGGGACATGTGCGTATCTTAGAATTACAGCTCTTAGTGCACAACTCAAGCTCATTAATATGCCCCCTTTGTGTCCCATACCTTCTTTTCTAAATTATAATCTCATGGAAAGAGGAATGTAATGTATTCAACATAACCACTTCTTGGCACTTAGCATCCAATATGCAGAATAAGCAACAAATCATTGAATTATCTTGTTCAATTATAACCAAATTGGTTAGAGTGTGTGTGTGTGTGTGTGTGTGTGTGTGTGTAGGGGGTGGATGAGGTGTGAGTGGGTCATAGGGGTGAGCTTAAAGAGAAAGAAACATAACTAGCTAATTATGCTCAAGTATAAAGGTAGTAAAATATTTTTAAAAAAACACATAAATATCCAGCTTTGGATTACTCAATTAAGAAAGCAAATTAGCTGGAAATACACAGACTGAATAAACGATTCTTCTGAAACTTCCAAAAATTAGTGTTCTGGATATCATAGACCAAATGTCCTTGTACATTCCATGGGCCACTATAATATATATGACCTGGAAAATAGCCAAACAGTTTTAACAAACGAGAAATATTATTAAAAACATTATGGAAGCAACATAGTTAAACGCAGAATAAGCTATCTAATGTTTCTTATCTTAGTTTATGCATAGTAATTCCTTCAGATTTCATAATCCTAACTCAGAGTTAGTGAACTTTTTCCTTATCACTTTACTTCACTAACCAGAGTTGTTTATAAGTAGTCATATTTCTGTAAGAAGGTGCTAATTAAGTTGTTCACATTAGGACTGGTGAGTATTTACTTAAGGGATTAAACGCAAGGTAGAGAAAGGAGGGAATCGCTGAAAAAATTGCTATGCTTCTGTGGCTTTTTAAAAATCCATGTCATGAATTAAAACCATGGAAAACTATCATGATGTCTAAATATTTAAAAGGAAATATTATGCTTCACAGAGGTCATTTTGGCACAGATGTTGGACTGTTTCATGTCTGCCCTTAAGAACCTAAGACATCAGACCCTTGATGTCATCCTTTTAAGATTATAAAGCTCCACCATTTTGATTAACTTGTTTTTATAGGACTCAGGCCTGAAGTTCAAATACTTATGTTTAACTATTTCCTTCTATTAAATTAACAGCAAGATTTTCTTTCCTATAACTTTAAAAGAAATTTTTCATGCTGCAGTGCTAAATAAAATATATTAAAAATGCAGTAATTTAAGTTTAACTGCTAAAAATATTATGCAGCTGGGAAGGAAAAAAAATACCAGAATATGTCCTAACATGGCATTAACAAAAAATGCTAAGTGCTTTCTGCAAAAATCACAGAAAACTCCTGTACCCTAAGCATCCATGCCCGTGGGGAAACATTTCCTTTTTTAAAGCAAAAGTTAATGCCTGAAAATTTTGTGAATGTTTGCAAAGCCAAATTTTGGACAGGTCTTCTCCTAGCTCATACTAAGAACAAAATGATGACATTTTTATTCCACTTCACAGCTAGCCACTTCATACCTTCTGATGTGCAAAAACTTTTACAGTTCATTAACCGAGAACATATCTGCTTACCTATCAATAACACCATTTCCCTCCCAGACAGTCCTCCCAAATATCAACTTGCCTATCCAGCAGCCTACTCAACTTCTTTAACAGACATCCTAAACTCAACATGTTCAAAACTCAGTGCCCGGTCTTCCCTTACACTGCTCCCCGGCCTTCCCTGCCTCTGTTAATGGCAACTCCATTCTCCTGGTCACTAGACTGAAGACTCTGAAGTTACACCTAACGACCCCCTTTCTCCAATGTCCAGATCGAGTTCTTCCAGAAATCTTACAGTTGTACTTACAAAATAGATCAGGATCTGAGCATTTCTCCCCACTAAAGTTTTAAACTTTAGGGTGGCAGGCTGCCACCCTAGACTTGGACCATCATCTCCCACCAGCCTCCAACGGCCTTCTTGCTTCCGTCCTTCTCCCCACACAACGTCTTCTAAAAACAGAAGCTAGGCTGAGCCTTTTAAAACTTTAGTGGGGTCATAGTCCTTCTCTGCTCCAAACTCTCTTGCAGTAAAAGTCTAAATTCTTACAAAGACCTAGAGGATCTTACCAGATACGTCACTCTGTTGCCTCTCAGACTTCTCCAACTGCCCTCCTTGCTCACTCTGCTCAGCCACACATCTTGCTATTTCTCAAACATGACACTTACGTCCGCAACTTAGGCCTGTGCCCTGGCTGTTTTCCCTGCCTTGAGTGCTCATTGCCCAGATATTCAAATGGCTTACTGCCCACTTTTTTCAAGTTTTTTTCTAACCTCCCCTCATTGAGGCATATTTAAAATTATAACCTTCATATCTCTATTTAAAATTATAATCCTCCTTTCTCTACCCACACTCAGCACTCCTGATTCCTCTTACTCTGCTTTGTGCTTTATTTTTAATATTTATCACCCTAAAACTTGTAATATGATTAATTTATCTATTATGCTTATCTATACTAATAAAAGAGTAATATGCTAATTAGATGAGGAGACCTTCCAGACATCCTTCCAGACAAAGCCATGGTGGCAGGGCTGAGGCAGAGGCGGTTAGGGGTGATCAGGCCGGTGGCGTGGGAGGGGGGGCAGTTGGGGGCAAGCAGGCCATCAGGGGGGGCAGTTGGGGGCAAGCAGGCCAGCAGGGGGGGGCAGTTGGGGCAAGCAAGCCAGAAGGGGGGGTAGTTGAGGCTAATCAGGCTGTCAGGCAGAGTGGTTAGGGGCAATCAGGCAGGCAGGTAATGGTTAGGGGCAATCAGGCAAGCAGGTAGATGAGCGGTTAGGAGCCAGCAGTCCCGGATTGCGAGAGGGATGTCTGACTGCCGATTTAGGCCTGATCCTGGGATTGGGCCTAAACCAGCAGTCTGACATCCCCCGAGGTGTCCCAGATTGGATAGGTGCAGGCTGGGCTGAGGGACACCCCTCCCCATGCACGAATTTCGTGCACCGGGCCACTAGTTACTTATAATATCCCCCACCTCTGGCATGTAAGCTCCACAAGGAAAATGATCTTTGTTAAAAGTATTCATATATCCCAAGCACCTGAAGCAGTACCTAGCACATGGTAGGCACTTGATAAATACCTGTTGAATTAATGAATGAAATAAAGAATGCTGTACATTATCAGATAGTAGGGATTCACTGCTCATCTTCATACATGTATCCATTCGTATATCCATTCACCAACAATTTTATCAATTACCAAGTACCTACTAGGTATGCTAAGCATGTCAAACTCACAGCCCATGGGCCGCATGCCTCATTTATTTGGCCCATGTTAGCCTTTGAGTTTGACATGCTTGGTGTATGCAGTACGTACCCATACTCCATTTTCCATTTAGACAACTGACAACTAAAATGTGGGATCCCACCTGGTGAGATGAAACTATTGGGATGGAAAGCAACTAAACTGAGAGAGTATCCAATTCAGCAAGGTTCAAAGGAACGTCCTGCGATGACAGAAATAGTCTACTAGTATATCTCTGCTCTCTAGTACAGACACTAGTCACACAAAGTATTGAGCACTTGAAATGCAACTTGTATAATAGTAGTCCTGAATTTTTATGTTAATTAGTTTATATTTCAATGGCTACATGTGGTTAGTAGGCCACTAGTCACACAAAGTATTGAGCACTTGAAATGCAACTTGTATAATAGTAGTCCTAAATTTTTATGTTAATTAATTTATATTTCAATGACTACATGTGGTTAGTAGGTACTAGACTGGACAGCACAGCCCTACTTCACTACTTTTTGTTTCTCACAAAAGATAATTAAGAGTTACCATCTCTTGTTAACTATCTTTTCTGTGGTTCTATCATTACTTTGTCAGCTAAGATAAAGTTTTTCTATTATATCAACCAATTTATAAAATATAAAACCTTCAGAACTGACCTTCTAAATCCAGTAGCATATTTTACCTATTTCACTACTTGTGTAATATAATTTCTTTTACTTTTAAACTTTATTTTGCAGTTTTATTGAGGCAAAACTGTTCATATTTCAAGTGAATAATTTGATGAGTGTTGACATAAATATCCATCCATCACCATACACAATGTAATTTAAAGTTAAAATGACCAGAGTCACTGCTGACCCATAGAATATCATTATATAAACTGGGAAAAATGCATCTCCTGCCCAGCAGAAGTTTTCCTTTGCCAAGATATACAGTGTAGTGAAAAGCAGTGAGCTCAGATGTCCTCTCTGACCTACCTCCTTGCTGGTGCCTTCAAATAGTGAACAACATATGCAACCATAAATGGCAGTCCTGAAAACTGGCCTGGGAAACTCATTTTTAAAACATCTCCTAAGGTTCTGAAGAGTAGACTTCAGTTTCTATTTCCAGGTGGTAGACTGGAAATAGATTTTAACCTCCTCTTCCCACTGCAGAACCTTAAATGTTTAGAAAGGTCTTTTTAACCCATTTAACTAGAAAATAATATCAACCTTTTGAGAACTATAAACTTTGAGAAAACACTGGAAGACAGAAAGCAGATGGAATTAGAATGAAGATTTAAAACCACAGCTCAGAAGAAATATAGCAGAGTACTGCCAAAAATGTTAGGAATGGATACCAAATAAAAGAGAGAGGCTGGGACAGCAAACTCTGTGATTGTTAGAGTACAATAGCAAAAACAGCCAAGAAGGTTGACGTTTGCACATCCCCTCTACCAACTTAGGTCACATTTTGTGCCAAAGAACAGCAACAGGAGTTGATACTTCCAGCTGGAAGCCACAGGTATGGGAGCTTAGGTCAAAGAAACAAAGCAGAATGCTGGATGCCTGGGTGGCCAGAGCTATGCAGGAAGAATGAGACATCCCCTCAGCCACCAGAAGCTAGCCTCTGCGGCACCCTGCTCAGTGGAGGCCCTCTCCCTCTCGTATGATCTTGAAAACAGACTGAACAACAAGTGTTGGCAATCATGTGGAGAAAAGGGAACACTCGTTTACTGCTGGTGGGAACGCAGACTGGTGCAGCCACTGTGGAAAGCAGTATGGAGTTACCTCAAAAAATTAAAAATGGCACTGCCTTATGACCCAGTGATTCCACTTCTTGGAATTTATCTGAAGAAATCCAAAAGAATATATGCACCCCTACGTTCATTGCAGCGTTATTTACAATAGCCGAGATTTGGAAGCAGCCCAAATGTCCTTCGGTAGATGAGTGGATAAAACAGCTATGGTACATTTGCACAATGGAATACTACTCGGCCATAAAATGGAAGAAAATTTTACCCTTTGTGACAGCATGGATGAATCTTGAGAATATTATGCATAGTGAAATAAGCTAGTCAGAAAAAGACAAGTACCATATGATTTCACTCATATGTGGAATTTAATGGACAAACTGAAAACAAGCAAAATAGAGACAGCTTCATAGAGAGCAGGCAGACAGCTCTGGTGGGGGCGGGGTTGTAGAGGGATTGAGCAAAAGAGGGGAAAAAAGGAAAAAGAACTCATGGACACGTACAACAGTGTGCTGATTGTAAGGGGGAGGGGCGTGGTGGAGGTAGAAGAGGGTATAGGGGGATAAATGGTAATAGAAAAAATAAAATAAAATAAACAGGCTGAAATACAAGTTCCAGCAACCAACCCTGCCTCAATCTCTAAGCAGTACAGGAACACATAGAACAAAACAGCCTAACTAAGCATTTCAGCTATCAGACAAACACTGAGGAATCACTAAGCATTGGAGGAAGGCCAATACCATTTTTAAAAAAACACAAGACAGATGCTCAGCCAGCATGGCTCAGTGGTTGAGCGTCGACCTATGAACCAGAAGGGCATATGCCTGGGTTGTGGGCTCAATCCCCAGTGTACAGTGTGCAGGAGGCAACCAATCAATAATTCTCATCATTGATGTTTCTATCTCCTCTCCCTCTCCCTTCCTCTTTGACATAAATAAAAACATTTTTAAATGACAAGTGCTGGTAAAAATGTGGAGAAAAGAGAAGCCTAGTATACTGTGAGTGGGAATGCAAACTGATGTAGCCATTATGGAAAACAGTATGGAGTTTCCTCAAAAAATTAAATATGGGACTGATGTTTGACCCAGTGATCCCACTTTTAGGAGTATATCCTAAAAACCCTGAAAAACCAATCAGAAAGAATATATATGCACCCCTATATTCATAGCAGCACAATTTACAATAGCTAAGATCTGGAAATAGCCCAAGTGCCCATCAGTAGATAAGTGAATAAAAAAGCTGTGGTACATTTATACTATGGAATACTATGCAATAGTAAAAAAAGAAAGATCTCTTACCCTTTGAGACAGCATGGAGGGACCTGGAGAGTATTATGCTAAGTGAAATAAGGCTGTCAGAGAAAGACAAGTATCACATGATCTCATTTGTATGTGGAATCTAATGAAGAAAATAAACTGATAAACAAAATAGATCCAGAGATATAGAAGCATGGAACAGATGACAAATCTCAGAGGGAAGGTGGGGGTGAGTGGGTGGGTGAGAAGAGATTAACCAAAGAACTAGTATGCATATATGCATAACCCATGGACACAGACAATAGTGTGGGGAAGGCCTGGGGTGGGGGAGTGGGGCTGGACTAGAAGAGATCAATGGGAGGAAAAAAGGGGGGCATATATATTACTTTCAACAATAAAAATTTTTCAAAAAGGAAAATAAACAATATCAAGAATAAGAGTTAATAAATAATTTAAATAAATGAAAAAGCAACCTAATTGAAAAAAAAAATGGGCCAAAAACGTAAACTGCTAATTCACAGAAGAAATAATAAAAATGGTCAAGATTTATATAAACTGGTGCTTAACCTTACTTTAACAAAGGAACTTCAAAATCAGTGAATACACTCAAACACAGCTGGAGGAAAGATAGGTACAAACAACCACTTATGAGTCATTTTCCATCACCCATCACCCTAAAACTCTACTGTTAATATCTACCCCGAAGAGACACTTACACCATGTGCCCAAAAAAACAGTGCAAGGATCTTCATTGCAATGTGATTTGTAACAGTGAAAAATTCAAAGCAACCTGAATATTTATAAAAAATAGGAATGGCTAAATAAATAATTGTGCACTTTTTAATGGAAAAACCACGTTGCAATTTTCTAAAATGAAGTAGATTGTATGTATTGACATGAGAAATTGTCTAAGCTATATTACTAAGTGAACTAATGGATATGTCATTTATGTTAAAATATATACACACATTGATGTATTTTGTATCCCCATGTAGAAAAGTCTGGAAACATACATTACATTGTTAATAGTGACTATTTCCAGAGAGA
Source organism: Corynorhinus townsendii (assembly GCA_026230045.1). Taxonomy (NCBI): domain Eukaryota; kingdom Metazoa; phylum Chordata; class Mammalia; order Chiroptera; family Vespertilionidae; genus Corynorhinus; species Corynorhinus townsendii. Next base: position 64,610,581 of record JAPDVU010000004.1, on the reverse strand, counting down.
GGACTAACACAGGAGTCATTGCAGAAGGGGATAATCAAAGGCTACATCAGTTTGATATATTAAGTTTTAATTTTTTAATAAAAAGAATCAATTATTAAAGTAATTTTTTACTATTTTTAATATATGTCATAAGTATAGAAGATAAATGATGAAGTTATAATAAAGTACTGCAAGCAAAGTTGCTTTAAACTGGTGAAATCAATGAAACAACAGACTTTATAAATCTAGGCTATTTCTTCCTTTATTTAAACTATTTCTGCCTTACATCCTTCCATTCATAGTACTAAAGAATCCAAAGAAGCTGTATGTCACACATATTCTTTACACTTTGATCTTAAAAAGAAAAAAGAAGAAGAAGAAGGTAATCTTGGGTGGGGCTTTATTTTTTGTGGCTATTTTTGGATGAAGTTTGAATTACCCACCCAGGATGCTGTGACATAAGTGTTCTTTGATTTCTAGTATGATTACTCTGTTAACAAGAGTCACCCTCCTAATACAATCATAATATTTGAATGTTCATTTAACAAAATAGTTTTTCTCAAGTTTTCGTTCAATATTAATTGAGGGGGAAAATTTATAATTTAAGAATTATCCATTTATTGGACCTGGAGAACATTATGCTAAGTGAAATAAGCCAATCAGAGAAAGACAAATACCATATGATTTCACTCATATGTGGAATTTAGTGAACAAACTCAACTACCAAAAATAGAGACAGAGTCATAGGTAGAGAGCAGGCAGACGATTCTGGTGGGGTGTGGGGTGTGTGGAGAGATCGAGCAAAAAAGAAAAAAAAAGAGAGAACTCATGGACAAATGTGATTGTAGGGTTGGGGAGGGGCAGGTGGAGGTGGAAGAGGGCATAGAGTGGATAAATGGTGATGGAAAAAATAAAATAAATTTAAACATATTTTTAAAAATAAAATTTAAGAAGGATTACCTATTTTTTAGAATTTTCATTCCCACATTGACTGTTTTGTGATAGGGTTTAAAGGACAAAATGAATTTGGCTTTGATCATGAAATATAAAACCATGAAGAAACAAACATGTAAACATTTCTTTCTTGATAACCACAAATGGCCTATGATTAAGACAGAACCTGATAATTTAAGGAAAATTAACTTGTCTAAGTGAGAACAGAGAATAATTCATGAATGTGCTGATTTTTCTTTCTCCTTCCCCATTAGTCTACATTGGTCTTTAGCTATGACATGTACAAACCAGTGGCCAAACATTAACTATGGTTAATGGACTGAATAGATTTATTTAAGAAGAAATATTTAAAGAAGCAAAAGCATCAAATTATCTCCACAACACATATATTGGTCACAAAGACATAATATAAAGTACGTCATAAATCTTACTGCCCCATTGAGATTGAAAGAAACAATTTTCAGCACCTTTACAAATCCCATAAATCTTACTGCCCCATTGAGATTGAAAGAAACAAAACAGCACCTTTACAAATCCCAAAGTCTCTGAACAGTATTATCTTTCTTTTCTCATCACCTACTTCAATATTTTCCTACCTTTTAATCGAGGCCTGTACTCTGGGGGAATACTGTGAGCACAGTAGAGCATAGGCCTTTTCAGTCAATAGAGTCTGGATGAGAAATCAGGTCTAGCTACTTTCAATCTGACTAAATTTGAGAAGAGCATGTGTTGTTTTTCAACTTTATAGAAGAGTCCTATGGAAGGATTATTTCTGAATTTGCTTTGCTACTCCCAAGGAGCTATTTATAATGTAACAACATTGTAGGTCCTTAAAAATAAGTGTCAAATAAATGAATAATAAAAGCAAAATCCAAATTAAAATGGCTAAATATTCCATGGAATTCTAAGAAAAAGAAACTTCTTTATTATTAATGGAAAAATAATAAGTAGAAAGTTGATTTTAAAAATTAAAATGGAAGCACTGAGCTCACTATATTACACTACAGGAAAATAATGGAACCTCTCTTGGAAGCCACTTCTATCCTACCTAATAAAAGAGTAATATGCAAATTAACCATCACTCTGTTACACCCACCAGTCACGCCCACCAGCCAATCGGGAGTGAGTATGCAAATTAACCCATGGTTAATTTGCATGTTGCAGCCATGGAGAGAACTGGAGGGAGGCTTGGGTTTCCCTGGCAATGGAGGAAGCCAAGCTTTCCACATACCCTGGCCGGCCCAGGCCTCCACTCCAGGCTACAAAGTTTCAATTATAGAAGATAAATAAGTCCCAACAGAAATGGTGGCAACCACAGAGCTGGAAAGAGCAGGAGCCTAGGGTTGTCCCTGGTGATGGAGGAAGCCAAGCTTCTGAAGCCCTAGCCTGCCTTGGCCTCCACTTAAGGCTACAAAGTTTCAATTATAGAAGATAAATAAATCTCAACAGAAATGGCTGCCACCACATGTTGAGTGAGCAGAAGGCTTGGCTCCACTCAAGGCTACAATGTTTCAATTGTAGAAGATAAATAAATCCAGATACCAGGGCCTCCACTTGGGTCGCCAGGGGGCGTGGCCAGCCTGCAAACCACCACAGGCCCCTCACCCAGGCCACCCCATGCCCCAAGGGAACCCCCACCCTGATCCGGGACACCCTTCAGGGCAAACCAGCTGGCCCCCACCCATGCACCAGGCCTCTATCATATCTAATAAAAGAGTAATATGCAGCTTGACCATCACTCCAACACACAAGGTGGCTTCCCCCATGTGGTCAAAGATCCTGCCCCCATGTGGACACAAGATGGTCACCACAAGATGGCCAGCAGGGGAGGGCAGTTGGGAGGGACCAGGCCTGCAAGGGAGGGCAGTTGTGGGCAATCAGGCCAGCAGAGGAGGGCAGTTGGGAGGGACCAGGCCTGCAAGGGAGGGCAGTTGGGGGCGATCAAGCCTGCAGAGAAGGGCAGTTGGGGGTGACCAGGCTGGCAGAGGAGGGAAGTTGGGGGTGACCAGGCCTGCAGGGAAGGGCAGTTGGGGGGGACCCAGGCCTGCAGGGGAGAACAGTTGGATGGTACCAGGCCTGCAGGGGAGGGTAATTGGGGATGACCAGGCCTCAGGGGAGGGCAGTTAGGGGTGACCAGGCCGGCAGGGGAGGGCAGTTAGGGGCAAACAGGCTGGCAGGGGAGCAGTTAGGCATCAATCAGGCTGGCAGGAAGTGGTTAGGGGGTGATCAGGCTGGCAGGCAGAAGTGGTTAGGGGCAATCAGGAAGGCAGGCAGGTGAGCAGTTGAGAACCAGCAGTCCTGGATTGTGAGAGGGAAGTCCAACTGCCCGTTTAGGCCTGATCCATGTCCAACTGCCCTAAACAGGCAGTCGGACATCCCTCGAGGGGTCCCATATTGGAGAAGGTGCAAGCTGGGCTGAGGGACACCCCCCCCCCCACAATGCATGAATTTTGTGCACCGGGCCTCTAGTTTATAATAAACAAAAGCCAAATACAATTTAGGTAGAAATGACTCTGAGGTGCTTTCCCTGCCTTAATACAACAGTTTCTCAAAGAATTTAATCACCATAAGGACCTTCAGATATGAAGGTGATTTAATTTCTGAAAGATCTCAATAAGGACGAGCAAAGGTTTTGTAGTCCTTCTCTACATTTCTCTCTCTCTCTTCCTCTCTGAAATATATAAAAATATATTAAAATACAAAAATAAAAATAAAACAAATGTATTTTGGGGAAAGCAAAATGTCCATGCATATGCTACCCAAGAAATGTTTCATTTAAAAACATATAGTTTTATTTGGGACAATATATACACAATCCCTACTACATTTATATGATAACCTTTTAAATCTTTTATGGAAGATCAGCTATAAATATACATATACATACATACAATTTTGGCCTTCTGACCTCTAGAGAATATCTTATTAAATTTTGAGTTTAAATGGAATATGTTTTATCTATTTGGCCATGTGAACTAATCCATCAAGTCATTTTTTTTTAATTTCAACTCTTTTTCTTATTAAATATGATGCATGTTTACTATAGAAATTTAAAATCCCACGTCCTCTTTCCAAAAAGAGATTAACCATTATTAAAGTTTGGAATAGAGTCTTCTAATTTTTCCAATAGAATCTTAAACTAAATATTTTTTGTATTGTATGTTTGTTTCCAGTTTTTCACTACAACAAAACATGCTGCACTCATATAGCTGTTATTTGTTAAATGTCTTCAGTTAAACACCTGTGCTGTATTTCATGCCACTTCCCACTACCCAAGGTGATAATTATACATGTCAGACCCAACAACCTCATGCCTTTGAGAACAGTCAGTGTGTGCAGTGGGAAAGAAAGTAAGATTTCTCTTCTGTAACTTGCAGGTCCCACTGAGATGTTAAGTTTTTTCCTTTCAGGCTGTGTTTCCTCAGCAGGTCTGCAGTTGACATAGGGGCAGTGGGTGAGCTTTTCATTAGCGTCCCCAGCGGAGGTACAGAGCTTCCTCCTTCCAGAAGAGTATTACACTCACTGGTTACTTAAAGAAGATAATATCAGACAAAGTATAATTGATGCCTATTTTAAAATGACTATAATTTAAAATTTCCCATCAAATATATCTTAAATATAAATCGATATTATATGAATTGTAAATCACACACAATCTGGGCTGGTCAGCATAAGTAGTTCTAGAGAAGCATGTGAAGAGTTGATGTCACTAAAAGTGGTTAGCTTTCCACAGGAAGAATTGTACTTCATAACCTAATCACAAAGGAAATCTGGCACAAAAAACAATGGAGCCCTAGCTGGTTTGGCTCAGTGGATAGAGCATAGGCCCACAGACTGAAGGGTCCTGGGTTCTATTCCGGTCAAGGGCACGTACCTTGGTTGCAGGTTCCCTGGCCCTGGTTGGGGTGTGTGCAGGGGGCAACCAATCAGATGTGTCTTTCTCACATCGATGTTTCTCTGTCTCTCCCTTTCCCTTCTACTCTCTCTAAAAATCAATGGGAAAATATCCTCGGGTGAGGATTAACAGAACAAAAAAATAAAATTAAAATAAGACAAGTGACTTAAAATAAACAAAAACAAGGAACAATGGATGGCTCAGAGCTAACTTAACTGCTCTCCTGAAATCAGCTTGCTGTCCTTGTTGTATGTATGGTGGAAAGGCATCCTCCATCATTCCACTATTCCCTAGAATGGACAACTTAGCACATTATTATATATGTGTCGCATACAGTACATATAATATATAGTAGAATATTTTATTAAAATAATAAAAATATTTTCTGAGTCTTAACAAGTTGAAATGGCTTTGTATAGGGCCGTGGTCAGCAAACTGCGGCTCGCGAGTCACATGCGGCTCTTTGGCCCCTTGAGTGTGGCTCTTCCACAAAATACCACGGCCTGGGCAAGTCTATTTTGAGGAAGTGGCGTTAGAAGAAGTTTAAGTTTAAAAAATTTGGCTCTCAAGAGGAATTTCCATCGTCGTGCTGTTGATATTTGGCTCTGTTGACTAATGAGTTTGCCGGCCCTGGTATAGGGCTTACTTTTTTGACTCTGAATAATATCTTTGTGGATAATTTTTTTATTTCATAGTGAATTCTGTATACAATTCAAACCTATCCAGTATTTAAAAATTCATGAAGTAAAAAATTATTTAATGAGCTAGCACCCTGCTTTCTAAAATCTGAATTGCAAATAAAGGCAAATTTTGGATGGCAAGAAGTTAGACCATGTCATAAGGAGGAGTCAAACAGAGCATGATTATATCTATAAAATGGTAGTAATAATAGTTGTTATACCATGCACATAAAGCATTTAGCATAGTTTCTGGCATGTTGGAAGCACTCAATAAAGTAATGATTATTATTATTATATCATTTTTTGTATAGCCAATAACTATAATAGTTATGTTAAAATCATCATTAATGCACTAATGATTATCATATTCACATGTAGACAATTATACAGAACATTGCTTCTGTTGTTAGGTCCAGATCATATGCAACATAGAAGGTTATATGTAACCTTCAGTTTGGTGTGAACCAAATTTAAACAAATAAATCAACTCTCAGCACATTCTTTATGGATCCAAACAGCAAAAGATGACCTAGGTGTCCAGCTTGTTTAAAATCCTTAGTGCCTACCTTACCCTGGGCAAAATTTCAGGAGTGGCTGCTTCCAAAAAAGGGCTTCCCCAGAAGAAAGCACAAGAATGTTAGCACACAGGTCTTGCGTGAGACTTCATGTATATTAATGTTGTAGGAAGCATCCCTGTGTCCCCTGCATTCACAAAATGTCCCTGCTCTCAGACAAATGAGAAGCAGCTGGGCATCATGCACAGCACCTTCCACCCTACACGACCCCTCATAAGGCACAGGCACACATCCCTTGGAATAACAGACAGAACTGATGAGTAGTGAGCTGCTGGTGCTCTAAAAGGCCCAACCTCTGGAGGTGCCAGAGACATGAGGAGACAGAGAAACCATGAGTTCTTACACAACAGGTATCTTGGGAAATAACCCATGACAGGTAATGTTCTGGATTCTAGGGAGCTATGCAGCACAATTCTGTGGCTTGTCTGTAAATTCATATATCTGAATTAATAAACTATATGACCTTGAGAAAAAAAACTGCCTGGCTTCAGCTTCCTCGTTTCTCATTAAAAGGGGCTGGCGTCAATCATCTCTTAAATCCATCAGTATCTGAGAGTGTTATGATAAAACAATTTTTTCACAGTAACTCTTGAATTTAGCAGATTGCCCAAAACTTGAAGCTTAGTCTCCCTTTTTTGGATTAGTTTAATCGCATAAGCCAGGATTTTCAACTGGTGTGCTACAAGAACTTTTAAAACATGCAATACCTGACTTTTTAGATAGGGGCACTGATCTCTTTTCCCTTTCAGTGGTTCTCAACTTTTCTAATGCCGTGACCCTTTAATACAGTTCCTCATGTTGTGGTGACCCCCAACCATAAAATTATTTTCGTTGCTACTTCATAACTGTAATTTTGCTACTGTTAATGAATTGTAATGTAAATATCTGTGTTTTCCGATAGTCTTAGGCTCTACAGCAATGGTTGTAGACCCACAAGTTGAGCAATGAAAATAATTTTGTGGTTGGGGGTCACCACAACATGAGGAACTGTATTAAAGGGTTGCGGCATTAGAAAGGTTGAGAACCACTGCCTTAGAATGTCAAATGAAAAAATGACAAGAGCCAACATAACAATAGCCACCCAGTGTGAATGAATCAAAATTATACCTATTTTTTGTCAGATTGTCAAAGAATATAAATTTTGGCATGCCACAGATTTTAGTTATTTAGCAACTTTAGTAATTTTTAAATTTTAGTTTATGTGTGCCATGATAGGAAAAAGGTTGAAAATTGCTGCTATAAGCACGATGATCCTGAGTAGTTCTGTAGTGATCAAATGCAAGAAATTCCTTGCTGCAGTGACCAATTTGATACACCTGCCCCGTGATCCCTCATCCTCATGATTCAGTCATAAATATATGCATTTTGGTTATCAGATTATGTTTCAATAATGTTACTCAGGAAATACATTCCTATCAGATGTACTTGGCACTTCAATGATTAAGCAAAATGGACTATGCAGCCTTGTTTCAACAATTCTGATCAAGCAAGGTCCCTCCTAGGAAATCTTATCAAGTTACTGAGGAAGAAGTATGCAGACTTTTATTTAAAAAAATAAGAACCGCTAGGTCTGCCAAGCTTTCAGAAGTCAATAGACAATATTTGAGAACAATGGGAGGAAGAGAACAGAATGCATTCTCAAAAGCATCACATGTTATGACTCTTCTATTTTTCAAAATGAAAGTGGCCTTATTATTCCTCTGATTAAAAAGATTTTTACCACATATTGTCAAATTGCTTTTCAGGAAGCTTGACCTAGTGGGTTTTCCCACCAGCAGTATACAGGATGGGGCAAAAGTAGGTTGACAGTTGTGAATACATGAGACAGTTTATTCTTTTATTATTACTTATTAATTATTGTATTGTTTTCCATAAGAACAACAAATACTTTGGCCCCACCCTGTACAGTGTCCATTTTCTCACACCTTCCCCATAATAGGTATTGAATTATTTTGAGTCTTTGTCAATGTGTTAGTGGAAATAATACTTATAATTTGAATTTTTAATTATCAGTGAGGTTGAATAGTTTTTCCACTTATTACAAATTATTTATGTTATTTGTCCATTTTCCTATTGTTGTGTCCTTTTTAAAGATATTTTTACTGATTTCAGAGAGGAAGGAAGAGGGAGAAAGAGATAAAAACATTAATAATGAGAGAAAATCATTGATTGGTTGCCACCTGCAGACCCCCTACTAGGGACCAAACCCACAACCCAGGCATGGAACCTGGGACCCTTCAGTCCACAGGCGAACGCTCTATCCACTGAGCCAAACCAGCTAGGGCTGTTGTGTGTGTGTATGTGTGTGTGTGTGTGTGTGTGTGTGTGTGTGTGTGTGTGTTTTGCTTTATTCGTTTAAAAGAGCTCTTTATATTAAGGATATTTGTCCTTAATTGTTTTTGTCACGAGTGTCTTCCAGATTGCTGTTTGCATTTTAACTTTATTCATGAGGGTGTGTTTTTTCTGTGTAAAACATTCATCCAGTTTTTATGAAGTCAGTATTTTATTGTGTCAAATATTTTAGTCTTTTGTTTTGCTGCTTTTTTTACTTGCTTAGGAGGATTTTTTCCCACTCACCTATGTATTTTTTTCAAGTATTTCATTTTTTTATCACTTGACTTTCTGGTACATCTAGTTTGTATTTCAATATAAGGTGTGATGTAGACTTTACTTCATTTTTCTAGTTATTTCATCTCATTGAAAAAAATCCATGTTTTCTCCTCTAATTTGAAGTGTCTCCTTCCTAGCACTACATTCTAATATGTAGGTGTCTATCTTTCTGGACTTCTTTCTATTTTTCCATGATCTCCTCATCTGATATGAACTGATTCTGACACCACTATCAAAGTGTTTCAATGAGTCTGATTTCAAAATTCCTTTTAATATGTGGTAAGGCAATGCTTCCAACTTATGCTTCAAAACTTTCCTGGCTATTCACACAGGTTTCTTGCTCCAGCAGCAATTAGGCACTTGAAGTGAAGTGTTGAATATACATAAGTATCTTTTAAACTTCTAAAAATCCTAAAGCAAATAATTTTATAGGAAGTATTTATCACCCCCTTTTAGACATATTAAAAGTGGTCACTGTTTTGAAAAAATACTCAGAGTACAGGTGGTGTTAAGGATCAGGAATTTTCTAGCCCACAAGATATATATTTGGCTGGCTCATTATGGCCACTACAGATTTAAATATGATGAAAACATATGTATATAGCACATCCTCTTCATCACATTATTCTTAAAAACATTAAAATTTTCATGTCGGTAGAAAGAATGCAACTCACAAGTTCCTCACCATTTTTAAAGCTTTGTGGGCTTGTAACAAATCAGATACTTGAGCCTTTCAATCACATTCATTTCTGTTTCATTCCCATGGACCCTGTGTGTCAGTCTCTATCTCAATTTCAACTTCTACTGTCCCCCGTCCCCACAGCAAGAGTCACTTCATCCCAACTATGATGTGTGACCCAATCACTGACCACCCAAAACCAGGTGAGTGTTCCCACAATACCATGTATTATCTAGTCACATGGCATTGAATTCCAATCTCTAGCTCGGTACCTGATGCACATGGATCTCAGTAAGTATTTAGTGAATGGGTGAATGCTGCATACTAAGTGTGAAGCAGGAGGGACACAAACCGTTCTGGCCCAGTTCTCTCGGATTTAGTATCATCTTAGTTGTTTTGATAGTGCATTGTAATTTCGGCACCTCACACACAGTCTCTAGAACTCCTCTTCCTCCGGAACTATCCTGTCTCTGAATCCCACCTCCCTGCTCTCCTTCCTGGTCTTGCTGACTGGATTGCCCAGACCCTGGCTCCCTGCATGTTCCAAACAGCCATGCTCCATCTGCCTGGCAAAATACCCCAAAACCTCATGTTAGATTCTCAGATGCCAGCTGCTAACTTGGACCATTCTTTGTCATTTAATGCCATAATATTTGAATCCTGTGTTCTACCTGCTCCCCACTCCAGCTAGATGAATGGGGCTTGACTGATTGAGCCCAGCATGTCCTTCAAGATGAGCAGATTAAGCAGATCTCACTCTATAAACGGCTGCTTCCACACAGCACAAATCCTTTCAAATTCTCACACAATCACAGTTGAAGTCCAACTTCTATGAAAGTGTCTGGAAACAGATTGACATAATAATCCAAATATAAATCAAATTGTAGGATTTTAACCATACATTCATACTACATGGAAAAACTAGAACTCTGCTTTTTCTCAAACCCCTCCCTCAAAAGGACAAAAGTCTTTGCTTTCTGAGAAACCACAAGTCACTTTCATCTGGTTTTCCCCCTTGTTCTCTCCTCTGTTTGAGCTCAGCATTTCACGTGTTCATTTTGGTGAGATTCCATCGCAATACATCACCAGGAACACATGTGTTCCACTGGGACTTGATTCCCTGAAAGATGTGAATGGTGATGTAAATAATGGCATTACTGGAATTTGGAGGAATTTATGCAGGAAAGAAAGTGAAATAAGGCAAAAATCAAGCAACCATAATCAATATTTCCTTTGGGGGGTAATGTCGGTAGTATTGAGGCTGATAGGGAACTTCTATGGGATTCATCAGCTGGGGCTGTCAGCAGAAACATTAATTAAATGGCAGCTGTTGCTTTACCACTTGTAGGGGAGTGGAGTAATCCTAACTCCAAAATAGATTTCCGAGGATGAGAACATTTCCAACTAAAAAACCACAATAAGAGCCTGGATGTGTTCTTTTCATGAGTTTTGTGGTGCACATGAGTGAAAAGATGAGGGACAAATATTTGCAATTAGATTGTGTCAATAGTTATGGTTTATGCCACTGTATTTAAAGTAAAAGTTCTAGTCTGCTATTGGAAATGTATGTTTATCCTGCCAATCATAGCTACAGAGCCCAGCTTTCACTCACTTAGATATGCAGTGGTTATTCTCTGATTCTCTAACGAACATTTAAAATGCTTGTTGATTTTTAATTTGTATTGTTATAAAAGCAATATGTGACCATTAAAGGTTTCAGAACATTGAGAGGCAGATAAATAATCACTTATGGTCACTGATTATTTTTCCCATGTTTATTTATTTTTAAATAATGTTCAGTCAAATCAATAAAAACCAGGTAACAGTGTATACTTTCTCAATTCCAGGACATTTAATGGATTCGATTTAACAAACGAATCCCAATCTTTAGTCAAGCAGATAACCCACTTGGTAGGAACTCAGAGCACCAAGACCAGATGCCACGAGACCCCTGATTTACTGAGCATTTGTTTTGTGCAATGTGGTTTTAAAAATAGTCCCAAGGCATACCCAAATCTATTTATCATGTTAAATTCTTAATTTACATGTAAATATTTATTATAGAATAATTATAATAATCTCTCACTTTCTGTTTAGTTTCTATTGCTTAGAAAAATCTGTGCTACAGTATTTGCCATTGGTGATTTTCATCTCAGTAAAGTTCATGTAACCAGAAAATGCATATGGTCTTTCCCCTAAGTGTGAAAAAGCCTGCTCTGTAGAACTTCAGACTTAGAGAATCAATCAGGAAATTAATTCTATATATGCTACCTAAAAATGTAGACTTTATAGGTCCTCAGAGTACATTGACCCACTGGCCAGTCAGTTCCATGGAACAGACCAGCTTGCTTCCAACACACCTGCAGTTAGAGGAGAAGCAAAGTGATTAATCCCTTCCTGTTGTTGCTAATATCATGAAAGTTAGAGCTGGTATGAAAGCCCAGACAGGGGAATCCCGGGGAAAATATGAACCCAGCCAAACTCACAGGACTAGGGAGAAAGCCAAGGTTCTAAATAGGAGAGTAAAGTTTACAGCTAGAATTTCCATGGAAAGATAAAAAAATTATGTGTGCCCCAAAGTAAGGCAGAAAATGTTATATAGGTCCACAAGGGAAAGGAAAGACAGGACATAAGAAACAATGTCACTGGGGAAAATGAAGCACCTTGGAGCAATCCCTAAGAAAACGGATTGCTTCCAACTGGCCCACTTATTCAGAAAATAGAAAAGAAGGCAAGGACCCATTCTCTAGGCAAGCAGATAACCCAGTTATGGGAATTCAGAGCACCAGGGCCAGATGCCACAAGACCCATGATGCTGAAACAAGGAAACAGCTGCCATTCAATACCTTATATCTCAGAGTTGCCCTCAGAACAGCAAAGTGATTAAAAGATTAAGAGCACAAATTGAGAGTCCAATTGCCTGGACTCAAATCCCAGATCTGCCACCTGCTTGTTTTGTTTGGGGGGGCCAGGGGTGGCAATTCCCTAGGCCTTCTTACCTGTAAATGTATATGAATATGTGTTTCATGGGGTTGTCAGTACCTAATACACAGAAAGTATTCATTAAATACTGGCTACTTTGTTGTTTATTATCATCATGTGATAGAAACAATAATAGCCTGAGACTCAGAGGTCTTTGTAACTTCTGCCAAGTGATTTCCATTCCCTCCTCCTAGCACTGTCTTCTGTAAATGATAAGATTGCACTAGATAACTGATTCTCAACCCTAGATGCACATTAAAATCACACAAAAGCTTTCTAAAATAGACCACTACTGGGGTACCTACTCAGGCTAACTTGAATCAGGACCTCTGGGGCACAGCCCAGGCATCTGCATTTTTAAAGCATCCCCGGTAAATCTGATGCACAGGAAGTGTTGAGACCAAGACAAAATTATCTGAGAGGTCCGTGTGAGCACAGAGTCTAGAGATTTTCACCTTCTCAGTTCCCTGATGGGCTTGCATAGCTCTAGTAGGTCCAAAACTGTATGATTCTCAACAGTGTGAGACTCAGAGCCTCCACTCCGCCTTGAAATTAGTCCAGGTGCAGAGGTGTTAAGACAAGTAGGAGCACTTATAGAATGTCTTTGATAATCTTTGAATGAATGTGATAAACTGTTAATATCTTCCATTTAAGAGGCATTAGCTAATATTAATGTGGAAATTTTTATTATGTTTTATTGACAAGAGAAATTTCAAATAATTGAAGAAAAAAATATATACTGCCAGAAGCCAACTAGTCAAGCCCTTTGTCTCCAAAGGATATAGCACTAATTCTTTCCCTCCTTTGATACTGTTACACCTTTTTACATAAAGACAGAAGAAGACAAAATGGAAATTCTGAGTTTATTTGCTGCAAGAAAATCAGGAGAGATCATGTGAAAGAAACAAACAGCCTTGATGAAATGTAATACATCACTACCTTTATTTTGGATTAAATAAGTCTATGCTACAGAGCAAAGAGTGTTTTTTGCTTCAGGAAGACATTCAGCCTGTCAGGTAAGTAGTGGTGCAAGACCTTGCATAGACTAGTAATGAGTGTGTGTAAGTGTGTTGAGAGGATTGGTGGGTATGCTGGTATAGTTGTGACAAGATTCTGTTTTCAATTCTTGGAACAGAATTTCTCAGAGGGTAGAGGTTCATTTTGCTATGTGTTCACTTCACATAAAAAATTCATCTTCCTGGGATATTCAGTCCCACCACCTGAGATATTCGGTACTCTGGAAAAGTAGAATATTTATGGCCACTGGCATAAGAAAAAGCAAAGCTCCATCAAAATTTTATTAGAATTGCTCTTTTACTCCAGACACTTGCAAAAGTTAAATGCCGTAAGTGTAAATAGAAACTCAAAAATTCCAATTATATCCAAATGTCAGACATTTAACTTCATTAAAGGTAACTCTTGAAAAGAAACCAAGATAGCGGCATAGGTAAGCACCTAAATTGCGGTCTCGCACAACAATTTCAAAACTACAACTCAAAGACAGAACGGACACCATCCAGAACCACAGGAAAGCTGGCTGAGTGGAAATTCTACAACTAGAAGGAAAGAGAAAAGCTCACAGAGAATTGGAGGAACGGCAAAGGGTTGAAGTACAGCAAAGGGTCTTTGTGCGCGCAGAGAGGAAGGGCAGCTGAGAGCCTGGCTGACTTTCTCTGGCAGGATGGGGAAGGAAGTCCCCGACTGCACTGAACCCCAGTTCCGGGTGAAACCCCGTGGACCCAGGCTCATACAGGGGGAGTCTGGACTGTCAGGTAGAAAGAAAGGCACTTGGAGACTCAGAGACCCAGGGGAGCCCCGGCAGGCAGGGGTCTGGAGGAGCGCACCAGTGTGCAACAAAGAAACAGATCACAAACGAAAGAAACGGAGGAAAACAAACAACTAGATATAGAATTCAAAACCACGGTTATAAGGCTTTTCAAGAATATCCTAGAAAAGGCCGATAAATATAACGAGACTCTCAAAGATATGAAAAAGGACCAACTAGAAATTAAACATACACTGACTGAAATAAAAAATATTATACAGAGACCCAACAACAGACTAGAGGAACGCAAGAATCAAATCAAAGAATTGAGATACAAAGAAGCAAAAAACACTCAACCGAAAAAGCAAAAAGAAAAAAAAATCCAAAAAGTTGAAGATAGTATAAGAAGCCTCTGGGACAACTTCAAGCATACCAACATCAGAATTATGGGGGTGCCAGAAAAAGAGAGAGAGCAAGATACTGAAAACCTATTTGAAGAAATAATGACTGAAAACTTTCCCCACCTGGTGAAAGAAATAGACTTACAAGTCCAGGAAGCGCACAGAACCCCAAACAAAAGGAATCCAAAGAGGACCACACCAAGACACATCATAATTAAAGTGCCAAGAGCAAAAGACAAAGGGAGAATATTAAAAGCAGCAAGAGAAAAACAGTTAGTTACCTACAAAGGAGCACCCATACGATTGTCAGCTGATTTCTCAACAGAAACTATGCAGGCCAGATGGGAGTGGCAAGAAATTTTCAAAGTGATGAATAGCAAGAACCTACAACCAAGATTACTCTATCCAGCAAAGCTATCATTCAGAATTGAAGGTCAGATAAAGAGCTTCACAGATAAGAAAAAGCTAAAGGAGTTCATCACCACCAAACCAGTGTTATATGAAATGCTGAAAGGTATTCTTTAAGAAGAGGAAGAAGAAAAAAGTAAAGAAAAAAATTATGAACAACAAATACGTATCTATCAACAAGTGAACCTAAAAATCAAGTGAATTAAAAACCTGAGAAACAGAATAAACTGGTGAATATAATAGAATCAGGGGCATAGAAAGGGAGTGGACTGATAATTCTCAGGGGGAAAGAGGTATAGGGGGGTGCAGGAAGAGACTGGACAAAAATCGTACACCTATGGATGAGGACAGTAGAGGGGAGGTAAGGGCAGAAGGTGGGGTGAGAACTGGGTGGAGGGGAGCTATGGGGAGAAAAAGAAGAAACAATTGTAATAATCTGAATAAAGATTTATTTTTTTAAAAAGTAACTCTTGGTTAATAATGATAAAATAATTAAATAAAATACCTCATGCTATTACTCCACAGTAGCAAACCACTGGCTGAAAAGTATTAGGTAATTTTCCTTAAATTATAACAAGCTCTGTTTTGTGTGGGGGTGGGGGGGAGGTTTGTTTTTGGTGGTGTTTTTTAAGGAACAACATGCTGCCAGATTGATAACTCACTGCCTAAACAACGTCATTGGGAGCCAGTAAGAGCTCTTATCTGGAATGAGATCTTCTGTCCCCTACCTCACTGCCTGCTCCAGCCAATATACATACACCACCAAAGGCTACTTCAAGGAATATTGTTACCAATAACTGGAATAAGTATTTTGTAGGACTCCTTCTTGAGCCTACTTAACAAACTGAATGCTTATGACCGAGGCAGAGATCTGCAAAGCATTTCAAATGTTACAATAGAAGGTGGGGTTCTAAGTTGTCAACAAAACCCCAAAGGTATCAAATGATCTAGCTATAACAGTAGCCATAATAGCTCATAAATTCAAATGCTCCGTGGCATCCTCTCCCAGGGAACCAATGTGGGAACCAGGAACCAACTCAGCAATGTGCAAACCAAGGACCACATTGCTCCATCAATAACTGTGGAAGAAGAGCTTCTGCAATCCAGTGCCCCAGGCGTAGCTCTTTCTGAGTTGCCCAACTCCTCTGGCCACTGAAGCTTCTGGGGCCACTTTGGAACCCTGGAGAAGAGCCCAAATTTGCCTTTTGACTCTGAATCTCTTTGTTATTTGATCTTTGAATCTCTTCAGACTACAGGGACAGCTGATCCCCTACAGTGTCACATTCTACACCTTTCACTAAAACATCTCACATCATCTGGGTGCAGATTTTTCTTGAACAACTGCTTAGAGTACAAGAAAGTGGTTGAAAGTATGGGCTAAATAAAGTCAAGCTGCCTGAGTCTGAATTTCGCATCTACCACTGGGCAGTAACCATCCATAAGACTCAGTTTTCTAAACCATAAAACAGATAAAAATAGCGCCTCATAGGGCTGTTATGCAAAGTAAATAAAATTATCCATGTAAAGTGCTTGGCACAATGCCTGGTACAGTATAATCTCCGGCATATGCTAGTTATTATTATCACTTATACATACTAAAGAATTTTATATAACTCTACAATATATGTATTAGGTAAATAGTGTACGTTATATGTAGCTATTATTACCATTATATTGTCTATTATATTATTATATAAGAATTGGGCTCCAGAAGTCCCAGTCATTAGTAGGAACATTTGGTGTACTGGGCAATGATCTATGGAATAAACAGGATATAGAAGGTGAGGATATGTTACTGAGAGTGGAGGGGACCCTACCAAAGCAGCTGACTTCCTTACGGACCAGAGAAACAACAGGCTGTGACCAAAGCAGTTGGTTTGGTGGTGTCCAAACCAGAAGATGATACCTATCAAGACGGCATGTGAAAATTAAAGTCGTGTGCAAGGCCCCTCCCTCATGCAAATACCAGGCTGCTCTTCAAGCATGTGTCACTTACTAAACAGTTAACGAACACAAAGAGCCTTGAATACCTCCAGTGTCACATTTCAAGACTTACAGAATAACTAGGAAAAATCTGAGCTGCCAAAACTCTTCCTGGCTCTCCTGGCAAGCAGACCATCTTTGTTTTCCATTAGTGTGTGTTGTCGTCACAGTAACTGCAAGGCTCCAAAGACAGGCCCATGGTGTCATTTCCTCCTGCACTTAGGCTGCCACACTGAAATAGCATTATGAACTCAGCAATGCCTCTTCCTTTCCTGTTGTGCTGTGGTGTCTCAGTCAAAGAAGCAGGCCCTCAAATGAGTTACTTAGGACATAAGTATATTAAAGAGATATAAGAAAAAAACAAAGTCATCGATCTCGATTACTGTATTGCCTGGGACTCGTGGGTGAGAGAGTGTGTGGGTGTGGGTGTGAGAGTGTGTGTTGTGTGTATGTATGTGTGGAAACCTTATTTTTGCAAAGCTGTCTTAAATAAACAAAGCAAGTTGGCAATAACTTGATTATCTTGGTGATGTCAGCAATCCACTGTTTTCAATCAAATTGTATTTTTGCTTTAAATCTTTAGCAAATCATTTTTTAAAGAATGCATTTGGTCAACTCTAATATGTCCATTTCATGGTTTTCTTACACCTTTTCCTTACAACGATAAGCAGCAGGTAATGTATTTCTTCAGCGTAACTTGGGGAGATTGCAAGATCAAAAAAAAAAAAAAAAGACTGTTTTCAAATGTAGACATATAAGGTCTTTGGCTAGTGAAGCAACAATAATCATTTTCATCTATGTTTTGATAAATGAAGTAGGTGGCAGCATTTAAACAAGAAAGAAACAGAAAATCCCTGAACCTTAAGTACTCGAAGTCAGATCATTTGAGATAACTTCTGCATTAACTTTAAAAATTATTTTTAGTCTGCCTTTCACAGCCCTCAGAAACACATAAATCACCCAATATTATGAACATGGACACTATTTCCCAAAAAGGAAAAGCAGCACCAGCCTTCTTTTGACTTATCAGTGCTGCTGTGGCTTACACAAAGCTCTCAGGGACTGGGGTGCTGGTTAATGTTGTGTTTCTTCATCTCTCTGCTGGGACTTTCTCAAGTTCTGCAATCAGCTGGCTACAGCCAACTAACTATAGCTGCTCAACTCATGCTTTGCTTTCCTTTTTCTAAGTTCTTCCACAGCTCTCACTGCACGGTCTTTGAAAGTTAACTGCCACGGGGAAAGGGGCATTCCGCCTGCAGCCTTTTCCCTTCTCTGAGAGCTAAGAGCAGGCCCGACCATTTAAGGAGAAAGAACATAATGCAATACATTTTCTTATGCTTCCTATATTTTTGCCCTAGAACCTTTAAAATGCATTTGGTAAATCCAGGAATAAAACTGTTTCCTTCATTTCTTTCTTTTCCTTCCTTCCATTCCCCTCTCCTTCCTTCCTTCCTTTCTTCTTTCTTTCCACTACAGGGTTTTCATTCGAGAATGACAGTTGTAAAACTCAGTCTGCCTTATCTTTTAGAAACTCATTCTTTCAAGTGAGAAAAATAAAGCAAAATGGACAGGTCTAAACTGTAACTACCCTGCATAAGATTTGTTGGCACTAAAGCTACTAAGAAACTTCCCTGCTTTTAAGAGTGTTTCATATACATTTGTTAAATTAAACATACAAAACAGTCATCACCCCATAATATATACACACGTATTTATGATATAACACTTTTTGTTCATCTTGGAATATACTTTCTTGTCATGTTTAAGAAGAATGAATAGGATTAAGGGCAATGAATAGCAAGAATTCATTTCCTTTTGGTAAGGTTAAAGCTAGCATGAGATGACCTTTTTTGGTCTTTTTATTTTTATCTGTTACTAGGTTAGTAAAACAAACAAAACATTGAAGGGAAGATATAAAGAGAGATAAATTTAATTAATATATTCCTCCATAGAGGAGGAAGTCTCTATTGCCCATGGTAGTCAGCTGTAAAGGAGATACCCAAGCACCATGTATAAACACACTTTATCTCCAAGTACAAATACAGAAACCATAGTACAGTTTTTGCTGTTGGTGATTTCTTAACCTTTTTAACAATGATTCTGTGAGACAGCAGAATGCTGAGTGATAAGGGAGGATTTGAAATATAAATTCCATACTAAATTATTGGCTGGCGTTCAAACTATGTCTGTTTAGAGTACCCAGGAGCGAAGTATGTCCCAAACAGGATTCCAAATCTAAACAATACATTCTTCTGTTTTCTATGATCTATGAACTTGACTTCACAGATTATCTGTATCCAAGAATTTTGTGTGCAACAAAGACTAAAATAAACAGATAACAACTTTTATGGCGTGGTAATAAAATCATAATAGCTTAAATTTATTGAAAAGTCTACCAGGCAACTATAAGTTTTATTAACTCATTTAACCTTCAAAACAACTCTATGAGGAAGATAGCATTATTATACTTGTTTTATAGATGAGGCACAGAGAGTAATTTTTGCCCAGGGTTACAGTGAGCTGAAATCTGAGTCCAGGCCTATGAGACTAGCCTTTCCTACCTCTTCCTCCACACCAATAAACATGTCCTTGTTGCTATATCATCAACTCAGATTTGGGGAAACAAGATGTGTTCTGTTGCTATATATATATTAAAAGTAATTAATATATAAACAAACTTATGCTGCAGGTTTTAATGTCATTTTTCTAACAAGCTGTTAGCAATTTTGTTTTCTCTTAAACCTTTCTGCTGAAATAGATCTCAATTGAAGTTTATCCACTCACTTCCCATGATGCTGCTTTTCTAAAACCCAGGTGTTTAAAAAAATAAAATGTGACACATTAGTGAAAATGTGGATTAAACAAACTCTATAAAATCCTATTTCTTAGGGCACCTGTTTTATGAATACTAATCTTCAAAAAAGAACCAATTAGCATTAGTTTAGAATGTGTATTTTACCACAAAGTTTTACTTCTAAGGAATAAGTAAAAATTATAACCATAGGAAAATCACTGCTAAATGAATATATTCAATATTTCACAAATTTCATTAGGAAAACCCCATTGTGATTCTTGCCAAACACCCATTTAGAATAATTTTAAACTCCTTGGCCATCTTAAAATATAAAGATAATGCTTTTCTTTTGATGGACACACACAAAAAAAATTGCTTCAAAGTCACAATTCTTGTTTTATCTCACATAGTAACGCTATAGGTTTCATGAGTGATTAAAAATAAAACTCAAGCCTGGTCGGTGTTGCTCAGTGGTGAGCATCAACCCATGAACCAGGGAGGTCAAAGTTCAATTCTCCATTAGGGCACATGCCTGGGTTGTGGGCTCAATACCTATGCGGGGAATGTAGGAGGCAGCCGATCAATAATTCTCTCTCATCCTTGATATTCCTATCTCCCTCTTCCTCTCCCTTCCTCTCTCTGAAATCAATAAAAACATATTTCTAAAAACAATAATAATAAAATAAAACTCAGAAATGTGTTTTTTAAATATCTAGGGGAAAATAGAAAAGATATTTTAAGTGTTTTAATGCTCAAGGCCATTCTAGTTCATCAAGATCATCAGATAGAAGGGGCCATAATTTAGATAGTACCAAAGGTAACTATAAATGGGACCTGGTGCCCTAGCCAGTTTGGCTCAATGAATAGAGCGTCAGCCTGCTGACTGAAGGGTCCCGGGTTCGATTCCAGTCAAGGGCATATGCCTGGGTTGCAGGCTCGATTCCCAGTAGGGGGTATGCAGGAGGCAGCCAATCAATGATTCTCTCTCATCATTGATGTTTCTATCTCTCTCTCCCTTTCCCTTCCTCTCTGAAATCAATAAAAATATATATTTAAAAATAAAATAAAATAAATAAATGGGATCTGGTACCAAAAGATGATAAAAGTAAAGTATATGTATTACAGTTTTTAAAGTCTAGGTGCATACACAGGACATACATGTATATATACTGTCTTTATATATCCCCCTTTCTATTTCATTCTCAAGAGATATTATCATCTCCACAACCAGGTACATGGCTTAATTACAATTACTTGTAACTTTTCTGGGCATGAGAAAACTATGAAGACTTTCCTAGGAAATTTCTGAGGTAAAAAGTTTTTAACTATTATTACAGTTCCTTTTCATGATTTTATACTTATCTATACTTTCTTACATATTCGTCATCATGAATCTAGAGCCAAAAATGTTAATAAAACATCTACAATGTGTAGGGGGCTAAAAAGCTTCAAAGCCAAGTGATGCTTAGGACAATGCTTCGGACCTAATCATCTTCATAAAACTGTTCAGATTTTAAAAGGCAAACCCTGCTCTGGAGCACCCTAATTCTAGCAGAGCACCAAACTGTCTAAACTAAGAAGGCATCACTTCTAAAAGGCATGATCCTGGAAATCACTGTGAACGTGGAAGACACTGATCTGGGTTTTTAAAGTAAACAAGGCCTCTGCAGGAAAGGGGGTGAAAGGTGTTCCAGATGTGGGAATGAAATGGGCAGGGGTAGAACACTGAAATGTGCACTGTGTGTGTGTTTGGAGAATGGCCCCAAATCTGAAATATTTGAAGCAAAGAGACAAACACTTGTTGAGTAGTGGGAGCTGAGAGTAGAAAAGTTAAGTATGTGCCAGATGATGGAAGGTTTTCAAAATACCCAGCCTAGGTGCTTGGCAGCAACAATGAGTCCCAGAAGATAACAGAAGAGGAAAGAGACAAGCATAGCAACGCTTGAGGAAAATTAACCCCATGGTCATGGGCAAGATGGTCTGGATGAGGGGTGGGAAGGGAGCACCAGCATTACAATCCAGACTGGGGGTGACGGGAGTAGGCCTCAGTGTGGTGGGAGACATGATAATGGTATCTAACAACTCTTATGGTAAAGGGGGTAGGAGGATTCCAAAATAACACAGAAATGCAAACTTGAATGAACAGAACAGAATCTGAATGGTTTGTGGAGTCTGACTGTTCACATGCTAGAGGGAAGTACAAGGGCTAACATGAGCTGCTTTTAATTCTCAAGGGTAAACTTACAGCCATAAAAATGATACTCAGAATGTCAATTCATCAGGAAACATCAGGTTTTCACTCAGGGCCAAATGCTGCACTCAGTTACCTACACACTGTTCTACTGACTCCACAAGAAATTACATGCCTAGAACTAATGGTAGATTAGTTGATACATCTGATAAGGGGTTACTATCCAAAATTTATAAATAACTTATAAAACTCAACATCCCAAAAAACAACAGCAATCCAATTGAAAAATTGGCAAAGGACCTAAATAGTTACTTCTCCAAAGAGGACATACAGAAGGCCAAAAGACATATGAAAAAAAATACTCAACATCTCTAATCATCAGAGAGATTCAGATTAAAACCACAATGAGAGCACCTCACACCTTTCAGAATGTTTATGTCAATAAGTCAACAAACAACAAGTGTGGAGAAAAGAGAATCCTCCTGCACTGAAGGTGGGAATGCAGAATGGTGGAGCCACTGTGGAAAGCAGAATGGAGTTACCTCAAAAAATTAAAAATTGAACTGCCTTATGATCCAGTGATTCCACTTCTGGAAATATATCTGGAGAAACCAGAAACACTAATTCAAACATATGCATCCCTATGTTCATTGCAACATTATTTACAATAGCCAAGATTTGGAAGCAGTGCAAGTGTCCAGCTGTATATGAGTGAATAAAAAAAAAACTGGGGTACATTTACACAATGGAATATTACTCGGCCGTAGAAAAGAAGGAAATCTTACTCTTCTCAACAGCATGGAGGGACCTGGAGAGTATTATGCTAAGTAAAATAAGCCAGTCAGAGAAAGAGAAGCACCATATGATTTCACTCACATGTGGACTCAAATGAACAAAACAAACGAACAAACAAAATAGAAACAGACTCGTAAGTAGAGACCAGACTGACAGCTGTCAGGGGAGAGGGGTTACAGGGCTAGGTGAAAAGGGTGAAGGGATTACAAAAAAAATACCTCATAGACACAAACAACAACAATACGGTGATTACCAGAGGGAAAAGGGGGTGCAAGGAGAGGGTAAGGGAGGAATAAATGGTGATGGAAGGAGACTTGACTTGGGATGGTGAACACACAATACAATAAACAGAGGATGTATTATAGAATCATACACCTGAACCCTATATAATTTTATTAACCAGTGTCACCCCAATAAGTCAATATATTTTTTAATAAAATAAAATGACATCATAGGGACTTACTTACAACTTCCGCAATCTTAAACTGCCTTGCCTCAGATAATATTTTTAAGAAATGGATTTTGGTCTTAGATGTACATTTGTAAGCCAACAATGTGACCCTTCCTAAGATAAAAACAAGAAAAATGTAGAGCATTTCGTTCTGACTTTTCAAAACTCAAGAAGAAGATACTTCATCTCCACTAAGGTACCAGGAGTTTCATTCTCTGATACCCAAGGTTACTGAGTGCATTGTACACTATTACTAATATTTAGCTTATTCACTTTTCAAAGTACTCATTTAATCAGAATTATGAAACATATGCCTACTATGTACCAAAGGTATGTACTATTTCATTTTCCTGAACATACGATATATATGCTTTAATTCATTTTTCTTAAAATAGGAACAACTACTGAAAAGTTTGATACATTCTTATTTGTCAACCATGTGTTCAAAACTGATCTTGGATAAATTCTTTCTTTAAATTGATAAAATAGACTCAAATAATTCCTTGTAAAATATTCATCTGCATCTTCTTTGATATTATCCTTAGATTAGAATAGTCATTCAAATTATGTTCCTTTAAGGCAGTGGTTCTCAACCTTTCTAATGACGCGACCCTTTAATACAGATCCTCATGTTGTGGTGACCCCCAACCATAAAATTATTTTCGTGTTTTCCAAATGTAAATATCTGTGTTTTCCGATGGTCTTAGGCGACCCTGCTAGTGGTTCTCAACCTGTAGAGACTAAGACCATCGGAAAACACAGATATTTACATTACGATTCATAACAGTAGCAAAATTACAGCTATGAAGTAGCAATGAAAATAATTTTATGGTTGGGGGTCACCACAACATGAGGAACTGTACTAAAGGGTCGCGGCATTAGAAAGATTGAGAACCACTGCTTTAAAGGAACAAACTTCTTACACAAATCCAACCCAATGACAGACAACAGGTGTCAACTGTAACCACATCACCAATGTACTGACATAACTTTTGTTAGATTCAATATGAAATTGACAACTCTAATCAATTCTGAGAAAAATGCATGGCAGTTCATGGAAGGAGTGGGAATATACTAACAGATGAAAGAAGGACTTCCTTCACTGTTTGATAAATACACTACACACACATTTGTACAACTCAAGAAAGGATTTTTTTGAGTAGATTCAACTTCAGTTTTAAAAGTAAAAATCTGTTTTATCTATGTACAAGCAATTCCTCAATTTGTTTTTTTCTTTAAAAATAAAACGCAAATAATATTCTCCTGAGTAGTTTGTATTCTGTAATTGCAAAAGCAGTGATTTAATATCCAGGCATATTTTGTGCCTAGTCAGAAGCACTTGAGGTGGCTGTAATGTAACGAGGTCAGAGCCAGCACAAGGTGTACCAGTGTAATCAGAGAATCAGGCAAAGGGAAAAGCAGATAGCAGCAAGTCAAAAAGTACAGCAATGCAAACACCCTGTAGGACTTCCCTCCCCTTTACCACACAAGCTGTTCATTTAGTTTCAATAAATGAAACTAGTTATTTTGCTTCTAGGGAAAATATCCCTTCCATTGGTTAGCCATCCTAACTGTGAAAGGAACTGTGAAATCGTCCCTTGTCATATTTCTGTTACCTGCCAAAGAATGGTAACTGGGCAGAAATATTTCGATGGCCACTAAAACATCATAATCTTCGTGTTTAAAAAGGAACCAGTACAATTCTGAGAAAGACATCGTGTTTCTAGTTCTTTAAAAATAATTCCCAATGATTATCATAATGCCCAAATGTGCTATCACATAGTGCAACAGTAAGAATCAAAGGAAACAGACAACAAAGAATCGCAGAGAACTCTCTTCCTATGGAAGCAGAAATTTCTTTAAAGAATGAAAAGTAACTATTTGTTTTTGCTCTTACCTGATGGCAGCTGGCTTAACCCAGGGGATGTCCTTTATAGCGGTAGCTTATCCTTTGAAGAACACAGTGGCTTGTCCCACAGCCCAAGAGAGAGACTGGAGTCCTGGAAAACTATCCAGCCCAAAAGAATACAGAGGGAAAAGCTTTTCCCACTTGCTTTCCCAGGACTAGCCAATAGCTGAAGTCATGCAGGAAACAGTGGAGAGAAGGGGAGAGCAGCGTCTTCGCCCTGAAATCCCGGTCCGCAGACACTGGAGGCTGTTGTAGATCTCCCACCCAGACTTTTGTTTAAAAGTTTTTTAACTGTTGCTAGGTGTTGTTGGGTTCCGAGATTAGGTTTCTGGTCTCTGCTCCCTGCACAACACCGGCAGGGCAGGGATTTTGTTGAGGAGCTGGCTTGCGCGTGCTATATTTAACCAGTGTTTTCAGCAAGTCAAGCCTGTCAACAGCTGAGAAGTTTGGAGCCGGCTCTGCTCGGTTCCTCGGCAGCTGGGTTATCAGTGGATATAGCTCTGCTCGCCCCGTGAAAGATTGCAGAAAACCGGCCGTCCCTTTTAAGGACTGCTGCTCCTTACCCAGAGGGAATTACTAGCTGACGCTCTGAAAGACAGATTGGGAGTTGGGACTTAGGTTTTCCAAGCGGAAAAGAATCAAACAGCCGCAGTTGTCTTAAGCAGAGCATTTTACCAATACAATATTCTTCTCCATTAGGCTTTCTGAGATAAATGTTCCTACTTTAAAAAAAAAAAAAAAAAAAGAGCTCTTATGTAAACGTGTATCATAACTATTGGAAACATTGACAGTAAGAGATTATTTCCAGACCATTTTTTATATTGATGTGTTGTTATATTCATAGCTAGGTGACTGACTTATCCAGGCATATCAGACTTGACCAGTTTATATGCCCCAATGTTATAAAAGTCAGGTTACCATAAAGGAATGTCTGTAACATTGTTTTGGAAAGGCATAAAGTGTAGGAAAAAAACACTCTCACTCAGGTCATTCATTCAAAGTAAGACCTGGAGGACACCCCAGGAAAACTGGGGCTTGACAGCTTTGCCTCCTTATTAACCCTCCAGCCTCCAAAACCAGGGAAGGGTCGCTGCTAACCTGAACAACATGAAGAATGTCTCAAGGTATTTTATTTTCTTTATGCTATGTAATAAAACAATGTGAATCTGCCAAGATTAAGACACAAGGAAAAAATGTGTTTTAACTAGTTCTTGAAACCGTCTTGCTAATCCTATCTAATAAAAGCCAAATATCGTCCCTTCAGGCAGTTGTTCAACCTTGAGTTCCACTGGGAGACTGGGAGTTCGACTGCTTGCTATGCCTTGCGGCAGTGGAGGCGCTGCCGGCCCCCATGGGGCGCTGCTGGCCCCCATGGGCCCCGACGAGAGCAGGACCACAGTGGGATGGTGGAGCAGGTGAGTGGGTGGCACCAGACCAAGGCAGGTGCAAGCGGGGGTCCCAATCGCCCCGCAGACATTCGACCAGCAGCAGCAGCAAGGGGTGGGGCCACTGCCTGGCTCCCAGGTGTTGAGGGATCCAAGTGGGGGGCCCAGCCCCATCCAATCACCCCACAGGCGGGATGGTGGAGCAGGTGAGAGTGTGGCCCAGGCCAAGGCAGGGTGCCAGGTGGGGCTGTGGTTCTGTGAGGCTTGGGGAGCAAGCTGGGACTGCGAGGCTGGGGGCACGAGCTGGAGCACAATCTCTGCAGGCCACCCTGAGGGATCCCACCCGTGCATGAATTCGTGCACCAGGCCTCTAGTCCTATATTATAAAAGGCTAATATGCAAATAGACCAAATGGTGGAACAACCGGAACAACCGAACAACTGAACAACCAGTCGCTACGACATGCCCTGACCAGCAGGGGGTGTGTTGGAACGTGGTGGGTGTTGGCCACAGTGGGATGGTGGAGCAGGTGAGAGGGGCAACAGACTAAGGTGTCATTGGGGTGAGCCTCTGTTGGTTACCGAAAATTCTTTGCTCCCAAGTGCCGCAGTCCCACCTGGTGCTGGCACCTGCTGCCGGCACTGGTCCTGCTTGCACCTGCTGCCGACGCCGGCCACACTTGCACCCGTTGCTGGTTCCAGAGCCGGTCCCAATCACTCGGCACCATCAGTGGGTGCGAGCAGTGGCTGCCGGCCCTGATCGCCCCTCAGGGCTTCTCCACCTGCCCCTGCTCCTGAAGGGCGATCGGGGCAGCAGCCACTGCTCGCACCTGCTGCTGGCACTGGCCCCAATCACTGCACACCTTTTTCAAGATGCAAACTGAAATTGGACCAAGGAGACATTTAAAGGCATGAATTTAATAATATCTTGCCCAGCCAACGTGGCTCAGTGATTGAGCATTGACCTATAAACCAGGAGGTCATAGTTTGATTCCCAGGCAGGGCACATGCCCAGGGTGTGGGTTTGATTCCCATTATGGCAGCCGATCAATGATTCTCTCTCATCATTGATGTTTCTATCTTACTCTCCCTCTCCTTTCCTCTCTAAAATCAATAAAAATATTTTAATAATAATAATATCTTAACCGTTGCATACTTGCAATAAATGGCATATGTGTGAGATAACCCTGATGTCCCTCTGGGAAGGCTACCACTTTTCACAAGGAGTGTGTGTGTGTGTGTGTGTGTGTGTGCATCCTTCTTTTTAAAGAAATGACCCTCACCTTCAAGGATAGCTGACCCCCAACAGCTCAATCCAGTTCTTCCCATCCCAGCCACCACACTAACAGCATTCATTTTTTCCTCTTAATTTATTTACTACTGTTCACATATAAAATTGCATTTGTTCAGATTCTTAGTCTTTCTGGGTCTGGGCCAACCTTCATTTAAAAAAAAAAAAAAAAGACTTCTATCAAGATGAAAGCGTTCTTATGTGAAATTAACTGGCTCTTCTAGAATGCTAATGGATCTTTTAGAAACAATCTGTTCCCAGTTCCTCAAAAGTGGGTCCTGACAGGAAGTGGAAGTGTGACTGGGCTGAGAGAGAGTTCAGAATCATCAAGAGAAACTTTTTTATTATCATTAAAATATATTTTATTGATTTTTCAGAGAGAGGAAGGGAGAGGGATAGAGAGTTAGAAACATCGATGAGAGAGAGACATCTATCAGCTGCCTCCTGCACACCTCCTACTGGGGATGTGCCCACAACCAAGGTACATGCCCTTGACGCTCTATCCACTGAGCCAAACCAGTTAGGGCTCCAGGAGAAACTTTTTAAAATTACAAAGGGTAATGTCTGGGGAGATTATTGTTTGAAAAGTGCTCACACCCCACACACACATCCCATATGCAACAGCCCCAGGCTGAAATCCACTTCACTGCAAAGGACTCCAGGAATGTACCATTTCACCTCAACTCAGGTTTCACTTGATAGGTCTCCCATCCAAAATGAAGCAGAGTTATTTGTAGCCAAAGTCAAGATAACTGAGGGGAAATAACCCACTTTTGTCTCTCTGGGCCTAAATAACTTCATCAAGAGGGTAATAGTTATTTTTTCCCTGACTATCCAGACAATTAAACTTTTCAGTGTGGTTTTTTTTATCCTCTCCCTAATAAAAACTTAGTCCCTGATCATTGTTTTCTTTAACCCTTAGATTTTCTGTTCATTGTTGATACTAGTTTATTTTAAACAATGTAGTGACAGCAGTATACAAAGGACTTTGTATAATTAGATGCTGTTGCTACCTTCAGATTATGTTCTTTAATTATACTAGGCATATGCATTTGTCTGATTCTATTCCACAATAATCTGACTCTTCTCAGTCTCTCCCCTCTCTTCCTTCCTCCCCGCTCTACACACACATGCATTCTCTCTCTCTGAATCTATTTTGAAGGCTTTCCTTCCAGGAATGATTATTCAGACAAAAGCATTTCCTACACAACCCACAGAGGAAGTAGCAGCATTAAGAACTTTTAGAAATTTGTGTTTTGTATACAGTCAACAAGGAACTGATTTTCAACACATGTTGTTACTGTATTTACTGTTCAGCTGCATTCCTTTTCCCAGTCTTAAGGGTGAACATTATGAAAACATCTGATAAACTTACAACTAAAGCTGAATTCCCCAACTTCAAGGATGAGTCATGATGATGCTTTTTCATAAGAAGATAGATTAATGTTATCATTATCAGTGAGAAAATCAAATGAATTCAATAAGAGAGTTGGCATATTATCTCTACATGCATTGCTAAAACCAAATTTTACCACATTGTTCATTTAAAGAGGCATAGTGATTTTTTAATTGAAAAATTAACACATTATTGAATACACCGGTGAAGAGAAGGATAGACATTGGCTTCAAAATGATGTTCAAGCAGGAGGGGTTAGAGAGGAGTTTTCAAACAAACATGCCCTGTTATTGTATACTAGAGCCCCAGTGCATGAAATTCATGCACAGGTGGGCCCCTAGGTTGGCTGGTGAACAGGGCCGATCCGGGCCTTCCTTCATTCTGTGCTGCCCCCTGGTGCTCAGTGCACATCATAGCAAGTAGTCAAACTCCTGGTCAGTTGAACTCCGTAGGGGACAATTTATATATTAACCTTTTATTATATAGGACTAGAGGCCCAATGCACGAAGATTCGTGCAAGAATGGGCCTTTCTTCCCTTGGCTGCTGGCACCACCTTCGCTCCAGCCTGGAGCCACCTTTCCACCTTCCCATGCTGCCCAGAGGCTCAGAACGGCTGGTGGTGCATAATGCCTGCATCATCACCATGGTGACAACGCAAGCATCCCGCCCTGCCCCCAGCCACTCGGTGCCCATGTATGCCAACTAACCCACCAGCTTTGTTGGGTTAATTTGCATACTCACTCCTGATTGGCTGGTGGGCACCATGAAGGTACAGTCAATTAGCATGTTACTCTTTTATTAGGTAGATTGCCTGGCTTTAAGATTTAAATATAAGCTCCCATATAGCAGAGAGTGTTTCCTATTTGCTCTTTACTGAGTGCTCAAGCACCACAGTAATTGTGTAATAAACGGGAATGATTGAATGTGCAAATGCACATATAAAAGATTATCAAATGATTTCTCAACAGAAACACATCAAGCTAGAAGAGAATGGAAGGAGATATACAAAGTGATGAGATAACCCTGAAAGGGACTCAATCCAAGAATACTCTATCCAGCAAGACTATCAATCAAAATTGAAGGGGAAATCAGGAGCTTCACAGACAAAAAAAGGCTAAGGGAGTTTATCACCACCAATCCAGCAATGCAAGAAATGCTAAAGGAAATGCTGTAAAAAGAAGAAACAAAAAGGTAAGAATGAACACAGCCTCAAAAAATAAAAATGGCTACAAACAAGTACCTTTCAATAATAACTTTAAGTGTTAATGGTCTAAATGCTCCAATCAAAAGACATCAAATGGCTGAATGGATAAAAAAACATGACCCATATATATGCTGTCTACAAGAGACCCACCTCAGAACAAGGGACTCACACAGACTGAAAGTGAAGGGATGGAAAAATATCTTTCAGGCAGATGGAAATGAAAAAAAAGCTGGGGTAGCAATATAGACCTCAAAATATAGATCTGACAAAATAGACCTCAAAGTGAAGGCCATAACAAGAGATAAGGAAGGCCACTTCATAATACTAAAGGGATCGATATAACAAGAGGATATAACCCTGGTAAACATATATGCACCCAATGCAGGAGCACCCAAATACATAAAACATCTCCTGGAAGATATCAAGAGAGAGATAGACAACAACACAATCATAGTAGGGGACTTTAATACACCACTGACATCACTGGATAAATCCTCTAGACAAAAAATCAGCAAAGAAACAACAATCCTAAATGACTCACTAGATCAGATGGACTTAATTGACATCTTCAGAATATTTCACCCCAAAGCTGTGGAATATATGTTCTTCTCAAGTGCACATGGGACATTTTCAAAAATAGACCATATACTGGGTGACAAGCAACATCTCCCCAAATTCAAGAAGATTGAAATTATACCAAGCATCTTTTCAGACCACAATAGCATAATATTAGAAATAAACTACAATAAAAACAATCCAAAACACTCAAACACTTTGAAGCTGACTAGCATATTATTAAATATTGATTGGGTTACCAATGAGATCAAAGAAGAAATTAAAAACATTCTGGAAACTAATGACAATAAAAACACAACAATCTAAAACCTATGGGACACAATGAAAGCAGTCCTGAGAGGGAAGTTTATAGCTCTACAGGCCTACCTCAAAAAACAAGAAAAAATGGTAGTAAATTATCTAATGCTACAACTCAAAGAATTAGAAAGAGAGCAACAAGAAAAGCCCACAGTGAGCAGAAGGAAGAAAATAATAAAGATTAGAGCAGAAATAAATGACATAGAGACCAAAAAAAAAACAGTACAAAAGATCAATGAAACCAAGAGTTGGTTCTTTGAAAGGATAAACAAGATTGATGAACCTCTAGCCAGGCTCACCAAGAAGCAAAGAGAGAGGACTCAAATAAACAGAAATTATAGAGGCGAAATAACAACAGACCCCACAGATATACAAAGGATTGTTTAAAAATATTATGGACAACTCTATTCCAACAAACTAGACAACCTGGAGGAAATGGACTTATTCCTAAAAAAATACAACCTTCCAAAACTCAATCAGGAAGATTCTAAAAATCTCAATAAGCCAATCACTATGGAAGAAATTGAAGCAGTCATCAAAAAGCTTCCAGCAAACAAAAGCCTGGGGCCAGACGGCTTCACAGGGGAGTTTTACCAAACATTCAAGGAAGAACTAAAACCTATCCTCCTCAGACTATGCCAAAAAATTCAAGAGGAAGTCATACTTCCAAACTCATTCTATGAAGCCAGCATCACCCTAATTCCAAAACCAGATAAAGACAACCCAATGAAAGAAAATTACAGGCCAATATCCCTCATGAACATAAATGCCAAAATCCTCAACAAAATCCTAGCAAATCGGATGCAGCAGTACATCAGAAAGATCATACACCATGACCAAGCAAGATTTATACCAGGAATGCAAGGATGGTACAATATCCGCAAATCAATAAATGTGATACATCACATAAACAAATTGAGGGAGAAAAATCACATAGTCACATCAATTGATGCAGAAAAAGCATTTGACAAAATCCAACACCCTTTCTTGATAAAAATTCTCAGCAAGGTGGGAATAGAAGGATCATACCTCAACATCATAAAAGCCATATATGATAAACCCACAGCCAGCATCACACTCAATGGACAAAAACTAAAACCATTTCCCCTACGAACAGGAACAAGACAGGGATGCCTTCTCTCACCACTCCTGTTCGACATAGTACTGGAAGTACTAGCCATTGCTGTCAGACAAGAAGAAGGAATAAAAGGCATCCAAATTGGAAAAGAAGAAGTAAAACTGTCCTTATTCGCAGATGACATGATACTGTACATAGAAAACCCTAAGGACTCCATCAAAAAATTATTAGACTTAATAAATGAGTTCAGCAAGGTAGCAGGATACAAAATTAATGCCAAGAAATCTATAGCATTTCTATACACCAATAGTGAACTTACAAACAGAGAGACTAAAAAATCAATCCCATTTACCATCATACCAAAAAAATTAAGATACCTAGGAATAAACTTAACTAAAGAGGTAAAAGACCTATATGCAAAAAACTACAGGACACTGAAAAAAGAGATAGAGAAGATATAAACAGATGGAAGAACATACCGTGTTCATGGATTGGTAGAATCAACATCACCAAAATGTCCATACTACCCAAAGCAATCTATAGATTCAATGCAATCCCCATTAAAATACCAATGGCATATTTCACAGACCTAGAACAAACTCTCCAAAAATTCATCTGGAATAAAAAAAGACCCCAAATGGCTGCAGCGATCCTGAGGAAGAAGAACAAAGTAGGTGGGATCTCAATACCAGATATCAAGCTGTATTGCAAAGCTGCTGTTCTCAAAACAGCCTTTTACTGGCACAAGAACAGACATATAGATTAATGGAATAGAATAGAGAACCCAGAAATCGACCCAAACCACTATGCCCAATTAATATTCGACAAAGGAGGCATGAACATACAATGGAGTCAAGACACTCTCTTCAATAAATTGTGTTGGGAAAATTGGACAGATACATGCAAAGAATGAAATGAGACCACCAACTTACACCATACACAAAAATAAACTCAAAATGGATAAAGGACTTAAACATAAGACGGGAAACCATAAAAATACTAGAGGAATCCACAGGCAGCAAAATCTCAGACATATGCCGAAGGAACTTCTTCACTGATACTGCTCCTAGGGCAATGGAAAATAAACAAATGGGACTACATCAAAATAAAAAGCTTTTGCACAGCAAAAGAAACCATCAACAAAACAACAAGAAAGACCACTACATGGGAGAACATATTTGCCAATGTTATCACTGATAAGGGTTTAATCTCCAACATTTACAGGGAACTCATACAACTCAACAAAAGGAAGATAAACAATCCAATCAAGAAATGGGCAACGGACCTAAATAGAAACTTTTCGAAAGAAGACAGAAGGAAGGCCAAGAGACATGAAAACCTGCTCAAAGTCACTAATCATCAGAGAGATGCAAATCAAAACAACAATGCGGTACCATCTCACACCTGTCAGAATGGCTATTATCAACAAATCAATAAATGACAAATGTTGGCGAGGATGCAGAGAAAAAGGAACCCTGGTGCACTGCTGGTGGGAATGCAGATTGGTGCAGCCACTGTGGAGAACAGTATGGAGTTTCCTCAAAAAACTAAAAATGAAACTCCCATTTGACCCAGTAATACCACTTCTAGGGCTATATCCCAAGAAGCTAGAAACATCGATCAGAAAGGACATATTAACCCCTATGTTCATAGCAGCACAATTTACCATAGCTAAGATTTGGAAACAGCCTAAGTGCCCATCAGCAGATGAGTGGATTAAAAAACTGTGGTACATCTACACAATGGAATACTACACTGCACTGAAAAAAAGGAATTCCTACCATTTGCAACAGCATGGATGGAACTGGAGAGCATTATGCTAAGGGAAATAAGCCAGTCAGAGAAAGATAAGTATCACATGATCTCACTCATTTGTGGAATATAATGAACAACATAAACTGATGAACAAAAACAGTTCCAGAGACAGAAACATTGATCAGACCATCAAACCTCGGAGGGAAGGTAGGGGAGGGTGGGGGTAAGGGGAAGAGATCAACCAAAGGACTTGTATGCATGCATATGGGCCTAACCAATGGACACAGACAACAGGGGGGTGAGGGCATGAGTGGGGGGAATGGGGGAAGAAGGACACATATGTAACACCTTAATCAATAAATTTTAAAAATAAATAAATAAAAAGCTTCTGCACCATCAACAAAGAAACCACCAACAAAACAACAAGAAAGCCCGCTGCATGGGAGAACACATTTGCCAATGCTATCTCAGATAAGAGTTTAATCTCCAAAATTTACAGGGAACTCTTACAACTTAACAAAAGGAAGATAAATAATCCAATCAAAAAATGGGCAAAGGACCTAAATAGACACTTTTCGAAAGAGGACATACAGAAGGCCAAGACACATATAAAAACATACTCAAAGTCACTAATCATCCAAGAGATGCAAATCAAAACAACAATGCGGTACCATCTCACACCTGTCAGAATGGCTATTATCAACAAATCAATAAATGACAAGTGCTGGCGAGGATGCGGAGAAAAAGGAACCCTGGTGCACTGCTGGTGGGAGTGCAGACTGGTGCAGCCACTGTGGAGAACAGTATGGAGTTTCCTCAAAAAACTAAAAATGGAACTCCCATTTGACCCAGTGATCCCACTTCTAGGGCTATATCCCAAAAAAAGAGAAACATCAATCAGAAAGGACATATTAACCCCTATGTTCATAGCAGCACAATTTACCATAGCTAAGATTTGGAAACAGCCTAAGTGCCCATCAGCAGATGAGCGGATTAAAAAACAGTGGTACATACACAATGGATTACTACACCACTATAAAAAAGAAGGAACTTTTACCATTTGCAACTGTATGGATGGACCTGAAGAGTATTATGCTAAGCAAAATAAGCCAGTCAGAGAAAGATAAATATCACATGATCTCACTTATATGTGGGACATAATGAACAACATAAACTGATGAACAAAAATAGATCCAGAGACAAAGAAACACTGAACAGACCGTCCAACCTCAGAGAGACGGCAGGGGAGGTGTAAGAGAGCAACCAAAGAACTTGTATGCATGAATGTTAGCATAAACAATGGACATGGACACTGGGGTGGAAGTGGTGGGGCGTGGGGATGAGATATATGTAATACTTTAAACAATAAAAAAAATTTGCTAAGGAACAACAACAACAAAAATTTCCCAGACAGTGTGGCTCAGTAGTTGAGTGTTAACCTATTCACCAGGAAGTCACAGGTTTGATTCCCAGTCAGGGCACATGCCCACAACCCGGGGTGTGCAGGAGGCAGCCAGTGAATGATTCTCTCTCATCATTGATGTTTCTATTTCTCTTTATCTTCCTCTCCATTCCTTTCTGAAACCAATAAAAGAATTTTTTAAAGATGAAGAAAACTTTGTAAGCTCATGGAAAATGCTTCTAGGCTCCCAGGACAGAATTAGGTTATTACTCGCTGCATATTACAAGTTGTAGAAAGAAATTCTTAGATTGTAAATTAATTATTTTGAATTTTGTTAAATTTCAAAGGAAAGTAATAGATTTCAGGATAATAATAAAAGTAACTGTGCAAGGCTAACTATATGCCCAGCAGAGTTCTAAGGGCTTGACATATAGTAATCCACTTAATTTTCACAATAATCCAATAAAGTAGTTATTATTATCATCTCCCATTTTACAAGCAATAAAACTGAGGCACAGAGTTATTAAGTACTTGACCAAGATCACATGCTATAAGAGAACCAGAATTTGAACTAGGAAGTCTGGTTCCCAAAATTTGTGTTCTGAACCACTTAACTACCTCTTACATTTAATAGTCACATTGGTCCATTCTTAGGAATCACTAAAAGTTGTTACATAGAGATTTGCTATATCTGAATATATATGCTTCTGACAAAACAAAACATTTAAATTTCACAGCTTTGAGGTAATGGGGGGGCGCGGGGAGTGGCATAATTTCATGGTCAGTATAATAAAATAAAAGCTCATTGGAACTGGTCTTGTTGAATACCAGAGAAGAGAAAATTGGACCAAAGAGTTGATAATTACTTTGAGAAAAAAATGGTCTATTTTTAAGCAAAGAATATGAGCTATTCAGTATTCTCTCTAAAACAAACAATGCATGATATTTTATGATGAATGAGTTCACTGCTTAATGAGATTCTAAAATTGCATTCTAAAAATATAATTTTGGTCTGTGATTTGATAAGAAATTTTAAAATGTTTATGGGGTAGGCATTCACAACCAAAACTTCTCAAAGATGTAACCAACAGCAAGAAAAAAAACAAAACATTTGGGGGGGGGGCAATTATTCTACATTGGCTAGTTTTTTGGTATCAAAATGATATTTTGTTACCCTTACTATAGTCAGGCTTTACAATGTGAACATACTTGCATTTTCTATTAATCTAGCTATACATCTATTTAGATTTTACAAACTTTTAAAAGAAATGGTGCTAATACTTTTTTAATATCTATAAATGTTCATGATAAAATAGCTATTTTGTCCTGTTTACAAATAAAATAAATGCTGTGTTACACCTACGTTTATTAATAAAAGCTTCAATTAAATTATTTATTTTCCCAACAGCTTCAAAAAAATGAAAGCCAGGATTAGGTTTTTAAAAAGTTATCAGATAATTCTATTTTTTCATTTACTTGAGTAAAATAAGCATTTACATACCTATATTAGACCTTAAAATTTCCACTTATCTGTTTATGTGCTTGAGAGTGGGTTAATAGAACCTAATCCTGCAAGTTATTATAGTACCATAGTCATAGCCAATGAAAAGTCACTATACTTTGAACTTTCAGTTCCCCCCAATGGTCTCTTCATTTATAGCAGCCGCTCCCTAGTCCATAAAAGAGTAGTCCTCTCCTTTGTTTCTCTGGACTTGGGGTGGTTCCTCATTAGACTGCATGTCCAAAATCGCAATTAATATGACTGTCATCTTAAAATATCTTTACAAACTATACTTTTTGGATCAAACTGAGTCTTTACATGGAATTTCATTAATGTCATGAGATAATTAATAAGACAATTGGATTTATAATATTAAAACACACTAATACAATGGAGGTCAAAAGCTGAACAGGGGAAAAAGTGAGTTAGAAAGGCCTGCCTGAAGCAAATAGACCTTAAACTACTAGGGAAAAAGGCTTTATTCTTGCTTTAATCGATAAAAGTTATCAACAAATTGTTCTGCCAATCTGATAATGAAAGGGGGGAAAAAAGTGAGATGTCTAAAAACTTTCAAGAAAGCAAAAGCTTCAGACAACAGAGGTGGTTAGGAACAGGAAGAGTCATCACAAGGTTTAAACACTGAAGGAAAAAAATTCAGGGTGAGAAATACTCAGAAATAATTGAATTTGGTATCCATTTTACAGCTGAGCAACCCTCATATGCTTAATATTTGCATTCTTTACTTCTTTCATCTGAAAACGGGGTAATAATTTACCTCCTGTGGTAATGGGAACAAATAATCAAGGATAGGAAAGCATTTTGAAATGAATGAAATATCTAAAAATTTTGTACCTTGAAGCTTTCCTTTCAGCCACTTAACTTGAGGACTGTGAGGTAAGTCAACCATAAGATATGAAGAAAGTTCTTAGCTCATGTTAAATAAACATAATATAAGCATAAATGTGGAAATTGGAATCATTGGGTAGAGTGAGAAAACAAAAAAGTAAATGAAAATTACAAAGAAGTAATTTTTTTTTTCAAATTGACCTCATAGTTGCAAGTTTCTTGTTAACTCTCCAACTACTAAATAACATTACAGAAGAATATTAAGCCCTAGCCAGTTTGGGTCAGTAGATAGAGCGTTGGCCTGCAGACTGAAGGGTCCTGGGTTTGATTCCGGCCAAGGGCACATGCCTGGGTTGCAGGCTCAATCCCCAGTAAGGGGCATGCAGGAGGCAGTCAATCAATGATTCTCTCTCAATATTGATGTTTCTATCTCTCCCTTTCCCTTCCTCTCTGATATTAATAAAGAAATAGTTTTTAAGGAATATTAAATTGGCCCTAGCCAGCTTGGCTCAGTGGATAGAGCATCAGCCTGCGGACTGAAGGATCCCAGGTTTGATTCTGGCCAAGGGCACATGCCTGGGTTGCGGGCTTGATCCCCAGTAGGGGGCGTGCAGGAGGCAGCCTATCAATTATTCTCTCTCATTATTGATGTTTCTATCTCTCTCCTTCTCCCTTCCTCTCTGAAATCAACAAAGAAATATATTTTTTTAAAAGAATATTAAATTATTTAATGAATTGATATGAAAGTCACTGAAAGTCAAGTGAAAACAGCAGGTAATAAAATATCATTAATTAATTATTGCATTATCTCACTGAGTAATCGATATATAGTTAAATAGATATGATACAGATATAGATGTCCCTCCCATTCCATGCATATGTATTGCCTCAGAAATACATAAAAACATGAATAGTTACAATGATTATCTTTCCCCATGGTTTCCAAATTTTTTAATTGATGTATTTTTTTCCTAGTAGAAAAAATAAGATTATTTAAAATCATATTTCACTGGGATGGCTTTCCAATATTTTGCTGAGATGGGACTTGAAGACCTGTGCTTTGTATGACTTGCCTTTCTTGTTACTATTCAGGAATTAATTTGCTTCAAGAGAATGTAAAGATTATAAACAAACACAGCTGAATTTCGTCTGGTGTGGGTCTGGCATTCAGCTTCATTAATTGAATTCCTCTCAATATCTGCTCCCAGGAAAAACACAAAGGTATAATCTTTGCTTGATTCTTCCAAAGAACCATAGCTTTGCTTTTCATGCTTTTTTTGACTCCTTCATCCTTAATGTTTCATAACTGTCAGAATTCTTCACATTATATCATTGCATTGGCTTCTCCTGGGACATTTCCTTATGAGCCATAGCCTGTATTTGGATTCCACCTGGGGATTCTTCGAGGCACCAGGAGAAAACAATTTCAACTTTAGGGCTCACCTGAGGAAAAGTTCCAGCCATTGTGCTGCTGTTGACTGTAAGCATAGGGACAGAGAAAGGCTTTTTGCACTTCCCCAGCTATTTCTGGAATATGATATCACTATTTGAATATGTCTTATGGTAGAAAGAGCTCTGGGAAAAAGGAGACTTTGCTCTGACCTCCGCTAGTGAAACCATTTTTTAAAATGATTTAATCCCTCTGAGCCTATGTCCTCAATTATCAAGTGGAGATAATGGAATTTAATCTACACACCCTACCAAGACTCTGTACCTTCCACCATCACCACCACCACCACCACACCACAGTTGCCAGTCACAGTACATAGGGTGATGGGAAGCCAGCTCCCTGAGAGTGGAAACAGAGAGAGAAAGAGAAGAGAAGGCAATAGCACTGTCAGAGCTCTCCACCATCAATTTTCATTATTTAAAATAATTGGCATTGCCTAAAATTATTTTTGTTACCTAAAATGTGTTACTTGCTCTAAGCTTTGTTTCTAACTTAAACATCTTTTTTTATAAAACACAATTTATTGTTTACACTTTTATACATAATTCTAAACTGTTAAAAACACTGTAAAATATGGGGAAATGAGAAAGCAGTAATGTTTCATCTCAAAATTGATTAAATTAGGTGTGTCCTTGCTAATAAATATTACAGTTCCAGGGCCAGATTTCCTCATTTATTTCAACAAATAATATTCTAATCTTCTATGTCTATATGTGCTCAGAAATTCTGTCATCTGTAAAACAAGTGCATTAGAATGTAAATTAGACCGGCAATGTTTGTCAGAAAATGAATGCATGAATTATGAAAGCAGTGGGCTTAAACTACACAACAAAACTATAAACCTCCAGATGTTTTCAGGTCATAAGTAAATAGATGAGAATGAGAGAACAGGCTTTGAGGAGGGAGTTGACAATGAGCAGTGACAGGAGTGGAGCTCACCCTAGTGCAGGCTCAGACCTACAAACAAGAGGATGGTGCAACAGCAAACCAATTTCCCCAAGAAAACATAAATTCCATGTTTATCTTTGTGGGACTCAATGAACATTTGCTATAGAATTTATGTAATGAACAAATGGGAAGCGCTCACTCTGTGTAAGACACTCTATGGTGATGGTTCTCAAAGGGGAACGTTTTGTCCCCCAGGGGACATTTGACATTATCTGGAGAAATTTTTATTTTCATAACTGCATCCAGTGGGTAGAAGCCAGGGGTGCTGTTAAATATCCTACAGCTGCCCTAAACAAAGAATTACGCAGCCAAAATGTCAACAGTGCTGACATTGAAAACCCTGCATGCACTAGAGCCGTGGTCGGCAAACTGCGGCTCGCGAGCCACATGCGGTTCTTTGGCCCCTTGAGTGTGGCTCTTCCACAAAATACCACGGCCTGGGCGAGTCTATTTTGAAGAAGTGGCGTTAGAAGAAGTTTAAGTTTAAAAAATTTGGCTCTCAAAAGAAAGTTCAATCGTCGTACTGTTGACATTTGGCTCTGTTGACTAATGAGTTTGCCGACCACTGCACTAGAGGATTAAAACCCCAGAATACAGACAAGAACCACCCAAAGAGCTCAGAGTCTGGCAATGAAGATGAGGCAGGTACACAACAGAATGGGCAAAGCAAGGAGAGCTCTAAGAAATATATGGAGAAAAAATTACTTTTGGTGTGAGGGATCAGGGAAATCTTGGGAAAATAATACTATAAATATCCCTCTTAAAACAACTAAACTTAAAGGCCCTACTTATTTTTATAATTTTTAAATAAATGAAGATAAATTAACCACCAAATACATTTTTTTTTAAATCTCCTCTATTCCTGAAGCTGTAGGAAATTTCCTGGGGAGACAAAATTGAGTGAAACAGGGTCATGTTCTCTGGAACTCAGAGCAGAGTTACAACTCCAGTTCCACATTAACATTATCAAGACTCATTCTTTCAAATGTGTCACGAATGCCAATTACGGACCAAACACTTTGTGCAGCACAGGACTCAGACGGGCAAGGTTCCTGCCCATGGGGAAAACACTGTCTCTTGGGGGAGAGAGACAAAAGTCAAGCCAATAAATGTGTGATTTTAATGTGATTTCTGTTTCCAAAAATATTGGACTACAGTCCAAAAATCCTGAAAATCTCCTCACAACAAAATACCAAAAACTGCTGGCTAAAATATTGCAAATATTCTTTTGGAAACCTAGCTGAATTAAGAAACTATGTGAAACCTCTAAGGGCCAAAAACAAAGGGGGAACTGAAACCCAGAGCAGTGAGTGTAAACTCACAATGAGGTCCCTAGGGCTGGAGTGTGTGTGTGTGTGTGTGTGTGTGTGTGTGTGTGTGTGTGTGTGTATTAGTTTCAGGAACCAATAGCTTTTTAATGGCCAGGTAGGAATGGAACAGATGTGATGCCTCCATTCCCAGATATTAGGACCTGGAAATGAAACCCCTGAATAAAGCTAGGACTTAAAAAAATTAGTCATAGAAAAATAAGGAGAAAACTTATCCATCCTGGCCTACCTCTGCATGAGGGGGGAAAAATAGCCTATACTAAAAATTCATTACTACAACCCAGTTTTCAGTAGGCTTGATGACAAAATCTATACCACTTCCATTGTCTGAGAATCCCCAATTCAAGATGTTGATATAAAAAGGCCCATATGGATAATCCCCATTCAATACCTAACAGAAGCAAATGTTTATCCACACAGTCCATCCCTTGTAACCCAGCTATGCCTCTTCATGGCTTGTCACGAAGCAGTGGCAACATTGTGATGCTTCACTTTGCATTGCTTCCCATCCTCCTTTCTCTTTTCTCATAGCCTCACTGCCCTGGGAGTGTACCTAGCAAACAAAGGTTAGTACATAATCCTTGTCTCAGGTTCTTCTTTCTAGGTAACTTAAGCTAAGTTAGGGAGTCTTGGAAAAGAAGGCTTGTTTGAGGAGTTGTCATTCTAAAGTGACACCTGAAGGATCAGAAGGCTATGCAAGCTACAGAAGAGAAAAATAATCCATGCAGGCGAAGTAGCATGTCCAAAGGCTCTGATGTGGAACAGAGCACAGCACCTTCAAGAGACATAAAGAAAATAATGGTAGAGCATGGGAGACAGAAGTGTGGAAAGCTACATAAGAGCCCAGTCATGTAGAACAGAGGTCTCATGCCTGGATTGGGTCGACAGCTCTGTGTGTGTGTGTGTGGGGGGGGGGGGGGGGGGGTATTTTAATTAGTTACCAAACATTGAAAATAAGGCAATAGCACATAATAACTTACAGATTTTAAAAAAATTCAAACAATCTGTCAGCAGTGGGCCTGCATTCTTTTTTTTTTTTTAATATATTTTATTGATTTTTTTTTTACAGAGAGGAAGGGAGAGAGAGAGTCAGAAACATCGATGAGAGAGAACATCAATCAGCCGCCTCCTGCACACCCCCCACTGGGGATGAGCCCACAACCAAGGCACATGCCCTTGACCGGAATCGAACCTGGGACCCCTCAGTCCGCAGGCTGACACTCCATCCACTGAGCCAAACCAGCCAGGGCACTGTAGGCCTGCATTCTTACATGATAGCCACACCTTTACTAAAAATTTATTACTACAACACAGTTTTCAGTAGGTTTGATGACCAAATCTATACCACTTCTATTGTCTGAGACTCCCCAATCCAAGATGTTGATATAAAAAGGCCCATAGGGGTCCACACCTTTAAGACAAGTGGGCCTATGACCTCCTGTTCACCAACCCAGCCTTTTTCACTTATTTATGTTGTCAATTTGGCATCTATCTATGGGAGTTTGGATTTATAGCTCCTAATTTAGAACTTTATAGGTTATGGTTAAAAAAAAAGTTGGGTTTTATTCTAAGACAAGGATAGCCCTTACAGTATTTTAAGCAAGGGAGTGGATGTGGTCTGATTTATATATATATTACATTTGCTATAAAAAAAAGAAAAAGAAAAAGATTGGAGAGGACCAAGAATGGAAAAGAGGGTACAAATGAAGAGACTATTGCATAGAATCTGGGTGAAATATTATGGTGTTTTGAAATA
Source organism: Corynorhinus townsendii (assembly GCA_026230045.1). Classification (NCBI taxonomy): domain Eukaryota; kingdom Metazoa; phylum Chordata; class Mammalia; order Chiroptera; family Vespertilionidae; genus Corynorhinus; species Corynorhinus townsendii. Next base: position 64,567,317 of record JAPDVU010000004.1, on the reverse strand, counting down.
GAATGGTAGCAATGATAAAAGAAAGAAGTAAATGGAAGCAGAAAATGCAATATTTACTGATCTATTGTATATTGGAGATGAAAGAGAAAATAAAAATGACTTGTACTATATTATGAAGAACTTGAGCCTTTTATAGTCAACAGGTGAAGGGACATCTATATATATATAAGCCTAAGCAACTGAATGACTGAATGACCAACCAGTCGCTATGATGCGCACTGACCACCAAAGGGCAGACACTCAATGCAGGAGCTACTCCCTGGTGGTCGGTGTGCTCCCACAGTCAACCTCCTGAGGCCAGCCAGCCCTGATCGGCCCCGATAGGGCTGGCTGGCCAACCTCCCACAGCCCTGCCCCCCCACTAACCAACCTCCCGTGGCCCCAATCAGCCCTGATCACCAGCCAGGTCAAGGGATAGCACTCATGTATGAATTCATGCACCGGGCCTCTAGTTTATTGATAATCTTTAGTACATGAAAATTTAACATGTGCTGTGCTAATGAAGGAAAATCTAATGGCATTAAGGAGCCTGAATCCTATTGGTAGAGGTAGGATTGATGTCAATATATGTACTTGTAAGTTATACAACTTATAAGATAGAGAACTATAAGTATCAGAATGATAGTCACTAATGTTCATTGAGGGTATATCATGTGCCCAGTACATATACCTCATTGAGTTCTCTCAATACCACTGAGAGTTAGGCATTATTATCATCTCCATTTTAAACATGGAAAAAATAAAATCTTAGGGAAGTTAGGTAACTAGTAGAAATTCATATAATTTGTAATTATCAGAACTGGGATTTGGGCCCAAGCTGACTGGCTCCTTTGGCCATTTGTTTAGTCAATATACTACGTTGCTTTTATATACATTTAATGGGGTCACCAATACCTCATACAGCAACTTAAATATGCAAAGAAAAATGTAACTCTATACTTTGACTGAAACTGCTCTGAGCTTCCTTAGGAGCCTCTAACAGCTGGCTACAGGAGGAAATTAAACTTCCCTCAAGACTGTTTAAAACTTAGCTCTGTTCAGTAATTCTGAAATGGTCCCTTTAGGTAATGTTCTGACCTGTCTAGAAAAGAAATGCAGATGCCTCAGCCTCCCACCACATTCATCCATACCAGTGCATGTGCACGTACACACACACCTCTGATCTCCATAGTAGTGTCTGAATGGTGTCTGGAATGCTATGGTTTATGTGTAGACAGAGAACCATTGAAGTTTTCCAGTCTTAGGCTTGACATCCAGGCCCACCTGGTTGCTGCTACCCCTGCTGGCATTCACAAATAAACGCCTTTGGTGGAATCATCCCTGATCTGGTCTCTAAGCTCACTAAACATTCTCATTTTAATGGTACCCCATCCCAGTTCTTGGCTGTGCTGTAGAGCTCCCCACATCTGTGACATTTCCTACATCCACCCATCTGGCCCAACAGTCCACCTCCTGCCTCTGCTTCAGAACCACTTCCATCTCAGGAAGCTCCATGGCTAGGTTGACAATAAAATTTGTCATCCAAATCGAGATGTGAGTGACAGGAAGGCATGTTATAATTACGCTGGAACAACTGGAGTAAACTAGGACAGTTTCAAACTGGGACATAGGGCAGGCCCACTGGCTCTAAGCTTAGCTGCTTTGAAAGTTCCTCTTTGGAAGTTTCAAGAACTCCTAGATTCTATTTATGCTACATGGGATGGGGGAGAGGTCCAAGAAAGCTAAAATTTGAGGGTTCCCCGCTAGCCTCATTGAACTGCCAAATTCAATCTTTTGTGATGGAGTCCCATGTTAATCTAGGGTAGCCCAAAAGGCGATCTCTTTTGGGTCTTAAATGGAAATAGCCTCCCACACAACTATTTAACACACCTTCTCCTCTTCCAGGGAAGCCCAGAGAAGGAAATGGCTCAGATGCCATAGGAGAAGAGTTATCTTCTCTTCACTATGGGAAAACTGTGACCCAAGTTTTCCAGACTTTCCCTTTGTTAAGTTAAATCAAAGCTAAAAGACATGGGGGTAGGGGTGGGAAGGGATGCTTAACTTCACCCAGCCTTGCTTTTAATCCTATTGTCTTGTTAAAGGAGTCCATTGCCTGCCCTCTTACCCTGGGTGTCTAATCCTCAAGATTCAACTTTAGAAGTAGAATATTATGAATGAAAAAATGATTTAAGAAGGTAGAAATAAAATGCCTGGGTTTAGTACTTACAAAATAAAATAACTAACATATAGAAGGCTATTCATTTTCAGTAATGTTCTGCCTATAGTAAAAGAAGTATTTAATGTCATTCAAAATTAAGATTCCTAACACAGACTTTATTTTTTTTAATATATTTTATTGATTTTTTACAGAGAGGAAGGGAGAGGGAGAGAAAGTTAGAAACATCAATGAGAGAGAAACATCAATCAGCTGCCTCCTGCATACCCCCCACTGGGGATGTGCCCACAACCAAGGTACATGCCCTTGATTGGAATTGAACCTGGGACCCTTGAGTCCACAGGCCGACGCTCTAGCCATTGAGCCAAACAGGTCAGAACACTAACACAGACTTTAAAAGCCAATAAACAGATGCCCTTTATAAGAGACTAGAGGCCCAGTGCACAAAATTCATGCACGGGTAGGGACCCAGGGCCTGACCAGTGGTCAGGGCCAATTGGGGCCTTCCGGCTGCCAGCCAGGGCCTTCCTTCACTCCACGCTGCCCCCTGGTGGTCAGTGCACATCATAGCAAGTGATTGAACTCCTGGTTTTCTGGTCGAACTCCTGAGGGGACACTTTGCATATTAGCATATATATATATATATATATATATATATATATATATATATATACTGTCAGAATCATTAGATCTTCAGAGATTAAGGTTCAGCTGATGTTAGATCTAAGATCCTGTTATGAATATTCTACAGTTCTGTGATTTTTCTCTTTGAAAGGTCCAGAAGTATTATATATCAGGTTTCCACTTAGGACGTTGGATACTCAATTAAGTATCTCAAACCTAAATTGCAAGTCATAATGTTTTAAAGTGGCATTAAATGGTTTTCCAATATTGAGCAGGGACTGGTGAGAGGTCCCAAAGCCTGTGATATTTCACAGGGGCATTCTAATGGGTTCATTATTCAACTTATCCTGTTTGGGGCCAGGCAGTGGCAACAATGGCATCTTATGTATACTATTACTCTAGTTGACTTTGGATAACCCTAACTTAAAAATTCTCTCCTCCGATGTGCAAGTTTACAAACACAAGCAGAAAAGTACACAAATGCTGAGTTATCAGGGTTATGGGGGGATCAAACAAGAAGAAGCCAGATGCAGCTTGTCTGGAAAAGTTTCATGATGCCTTTATGATTAACAAACCTAAGGAAAATATCTGAAACTCCTCTGAAATGTTAAGAATGAACTACTGGAGAACAACTGGGCTTCAAAGAGTAGCAAAGAATGTGAGGCAGTATCTCACTTGGGGAAAAAGGAATCCTACACCCCCAATAAATTATTTAGGAAGAAGTAGAAGGTTGAGTTCAACAAGTTTAGAAGAATTTCTATATACCTTTCTATGAACTCATCAACTCAAGCTACTCCCTCGAAACCCTTAATCCTTGGATTTTCAAGGTAACTTCTTAGGAATTTTTGTTGCATACCTGAATATTTCCAGAATTGCAGCTCCATATTGCATATGCAGATTGGATAAGACTTATCAAAAGAACACTGTATGGAAATCTAGGTAGTTCTGTAAAATATCTTTAGCACTTCATATGAATGAAAGGGCCTTAAAAAGCCAAATGAAGAAGGAGACTGTCTGCTTTATAAATTATAATAGTATCAATATACACTCATTGAATAGCAACAGAGAGCAAAGCTTGTTCCTAGGAATAAAAAGTTATGTTTGCCCGGCCGGTGTTGCCCAGTGGTTAAGCATCAACCCATGCACCAATGCTTTGCTGGTTTGATTCCCAGTCAGGGCACATGCCTGGGTTTGGGGCTCGATTCCCAATGGGGGGCATGTGGGAGGCAGCTGATTGATAGTTCTCTCTCATCACTAATGTTTCTATCTCCCTCTCCTTTCCTCTCTGAAATCAATAAAAAAAAATTTTTTCTTAAAGTTATGTTTTTCCCTTCTTCCAAGATATTTCATGTCATTGATGTGATATATAATTAGATACACACAATTACAACTAAAACAACACAAATAGGATTAGGGCAAAGAATCATAAATATTCTTCTTCTCTGATGTAACAGCTTACGAGGAAGAGAAATTTGTTTTGGTGGAGTCTGGGTAAATCAGATATATGAATATGAGACAAAGTATACTGCATACATGATGTGAGGGTTAGCCAATTCTCAAATATTCCTGATTATAGGGAAAGAAAGGGTATAGGTGATTGCCCTTGCTGGTTTGGCTCAGTGGTAGAGCATTGGCCCTCGGACCTAAGGGTCTTGGATTCAAATCCTGGTCAAGGACATGTACGTGGGTTGCACATTCAGTCCCTGGTTTGGTGGGGGTGGGAGGCAACCAATTGATGTGTCTCTCTTGAATTGATGTTTCTCTCTTACTCTCTCCTCTGTTCTCCCTTCCACTCTCTAATAATCACTGGGAAAAAATATCCTCCAGTGAGTATTAACAAAACTGAAAAAGGTGTATAGGCGATTGAATATATATATGAGAGCCTCAAGTTTTATACAAAATTCAGAAATCCCACACTTTCATATATCATACATCAATTCCCCTAAACCATGGGGCTTAAATCAGAGTTTTATCAATCAATTGACTATAAATTATTTTAAGCTGTCACTACATGCAGGCTGTTGATGCTGGGAGACAGGGCCTGCTACCATTAGAATGGCAGTAGAGAGTCTCTCTCCGGCCCATGTGTATAGTAACCGACTTATGACTTTAGAAGCCCCCTCCAGCAGTCCCCTGCTTCTCATGCTTGATAAAAAAAGTCAAAGATGTTCTCTCTAGCAAGTGCTAATTCCCACCCTATTTCTCCTCCTCTCTTGAGCTTCCAGTAGTCCCATCCAAAGGCTAAGTATCAAGAACCTGCTTTTCTCCATGGTGCCTCTAAGGCAAGCATGTCACACTCGCGGCCCACATGAATATTTTTGTGGGCCAGCCAATATAATGGTATGTAAGAAACGTTGTTTTGTTCTGTTTTATTTTGTTGTTTTTAGCCTTTTAATGGATTTTCTGTTTATTTTGAAAATAAATAAACCAAATGTATCATGGTACAGTCCTTTATATTTCTAATGATTTTGCATCATTTTCTTTGAGTATTCGTTTCCCTCTTTTTAAGATGTAGAATTTAACTAGATTGCATAGATTTTTAAAAAATATATGGTCATTTTCCGTAGGCCCCCTAGTTGCATTAAATGCCAATTGTTTATAGGATAAAAGCATAATAGGAAAGCAACAGGGTGATTTTTGTTAAAGTTACAAACAAGTTAAGTGAAATCTCAAATAGTTATATTCATTACAGAGTGATATGTCTTTTTGTACAGGCATTTACCAACAGGTTCCTGTAAGTCTATTAGGAGGTTTTTTGTTTTGTTTTCAGAAGTAATTTCAGTTTTACTTAATGATATTATAAAATACAAAAGATAAAATTAGAACAGATATATCACTAGTTAGATTTTCTTTTTTTATTTTTAAAAAGTTTCATTAAAAAATTATCATACAGTAAATTTGACTCTTTTTCCTTTTAGTGTACAGTTTTCTAAATGTTAACACATGTATAAGCACCACCATAGTCAGGGTATGGAGCAGTTTCATGGCCCCAGAGGACTCCCTGTGTGGCCATGCTCTCCCTCACCCAGAAGCCCTGGCGACCAATGGCCTGTTCGTCATCACTACAGTTTCATTTTTTCAGGAAAGTCATGTAGATAAATCATACGGTTTGTAACTTTTGAGACTGGTTTTCCTCCTTCAACATTAATGTTTTTGAGATTCATCCCCCTTGTTGAGTCTATCAAGAGTTCATTGCTTTTTACTGCTGAGTAGAATTCCATTATATTATTGAAGAACATTTAGGATTTTCCAGCTTTGGGCTATCACAAACAAAGCTACTATTAACATTTGTGTCCACATTTTTGTGTTAACATTAGTTTTCATATATATAGATGACATTTCTTTGTGTTCACTTATTTATTTTTTAATTTCTTTATTGATTAAGATATTACATATGTGTCCTTATCCCCCAATTCCCCTCCCCCACCCACGCCCTCAACCCCCTGTTGTCAGTGTCCATTGGTTAGGCTTATATGCATGCATACAAGTCCTTTGGTTGATCTCTCCCCCATACCCCCACTCTCCCCTACGTTCCCTCTGAGGCCTCAGAGGTAAGAAATGTTTTAATAAAAATTTCGTAACTTAATTTTTATAATATCCTATTATACATAATTATTAATAACGAGCTACAACGTTCACTAATGACTGCTTACTATAATCATGTTGCATTCATTTCCCTTACGTGCCTTACACACAGGCGAACCATTTCTCTCCACTAATACTAGCAGCCAATATTTTAGCAGCCGATTGCCACATTACAGTCTTGGACTGACTTGTTTGGTGTGCACAACAGGAAATATTTCACTTTCAGAGAACAAGAAAAGTAGGTTTATTTGTATTACACTTATTAATTTATGCTGTTATTCACTGTCTGGGAAGTTAATGTTCAAGACAAAATATTAATTTTTATTAAAATGTTCTATTATTTTATGTTAACAATTACTCATTTATTTCAGCCCTTTATATTCAGCATGTCTCTATCAAGATAAACCTACATTTCTATGAAAATTGAAGCTTTTGTTTTTTTGCGGCCCACATAAACTTAAACCTTGTGTATTTGGCCTGGGTTAGCCTTTGAATTTGATGTGCTTGCTCTAAGCCTTAGAGTCTAAGGCAACATCCCCTCCCACTGCCACACTCCACCCTCTTCTTCCTTCTCTAACTCCAAAGGAGCACAAAACAATAATAAATGGAAAGCCTTACTATGGGTCACATATGGACCACATAGTGTATGGTGATTGAATGGCTGAAGACCTCTTACCCCATCCCTGCTCTAAGAACGTACTGAGACCTGACCTTGGAAACAGGCAACAGAGGCCTTAGGCCCTGGCCTCAGCATCTTTGAAGATCCTCACTGTCTGGGTTGCTTAGATTCAAGAAAAGCAGCATTTTCTTAAAATTTAGTTAGAGATTATGTACTAGTTTTTATAACTCTGAGAACAGAATCTCTTATGTAATATATAAGCATAATGTGGACTTTCAGACACTTTACTTTCTAAAATTCTTTTTCTGAAGTTATCTACCTAATGAAAGAGAAACATGCTAATTGACCATACCTTCGCAATGCCCACCAGCCAATCAGGAGTGAGTATGCAAATTAACCCAATAAAGGTGGGAGGTTAATTTGCATACGTGGGCGCTGAGTGGCCAGGGGGTGGGGCGGGATGCTTGGTCATTGCCATGGCGACGATGCAGGCATTCTGCACCACCTCAGCGGCTCCGGGCTGGAGTGGAAAGGCAGCTCCGGCCAGAGTGAAGGCAGTGCCAGCAGTCAGGGCAAGGAAGGCCCATTCTTGCATGAATCTTCATGCATCGGACCTCTAGTTACATATAGAACTCCCTGTGGTGACTTTCCCATTTCACTTCTTTGTTTGCAATTAATTAAGCAGAAGTTGTTCAGTAAAACATAGAAGAGAGGCAGAAGGAAGAAGAAGAAGGAGGAGGAGGAGGAAAAGGAGGAGGAGGAGGAGGAGGAGGAGGAGGAGAAGCAGGGGAAGAAGGCCTCAATTTGAATATATATTAATGAAAAATCAAGACACTGAAGTATACTAATGTGCAAAAATATGAGGGAGAACAGAAATAGTTCTAAGTAAGTATATGGTTGGATAAATAAGAGAGATGTGGTGAAATCCAAGCCCTTGTCATTAGTATGTAAATAGCTCTGTGAGTCAATTTCACTAAAAGATACTAGAAAGGTTGAAAGGTTTATATCCTGTTCTCTTTCTGTGATTAATGAGATTAACAAGAAGCTGAATCAAGCCCAAAATAGATACTATACTATCAAGATGTGGCTGAGAGCGCTAGCTGTCCACAAAAACCCATTCTCCCTTTTCCCATAATAATCGATTACTGATTACCCAGCTCCCAGTATTTTCCAAATTCTCTTGCAGTCATATGTGGCCTCATGACCAAGTTCTTTTCACATGAGCAGAAGTCTTGTGTTCCAGTTCTCCGACTGGGCCTAAGGCAATGGACATACATCCCTCCCACTCATTTCCTTTTCCCACGGGCTGGAACCTAAACGTGGAGCATTCTAGTTTGACCATCTAAACAAAAACATTAGGCTCATAGATCATGGGGCAACCAGGTAAAACAATCCTGAATCCTGAATCTGTGTGGTATAGATCTGTCTGTCCCCTGAATTCTGGACTATTTATCATGCGAGAAACAAACTTCTCTCTCTTTTTTTTTTAAACCACTATATTTTGGGATCTCTTTTTTTACAGAAGTTTAGCCATACACTAATTCAGGAGACAACATATGCTATAAGGGGAAGGGTATAGTATTCAATAACAATGTATTCTAATGAGAGGTAAAATTAACTTTTTAATTTTCATAGCTATCTTTTATTGAACCCTGGGCAAACAGTGCACTAGGGTAGAAACCACATGAGTGCCCACCCTCCATTCTGTGGACTTTTCAGTGAACACGCTGTGGAAATTCCAGCTGTCCGTATCTGCATCCCTGTGCTTCAGTGCTCTTCTTCCAGCTCTGGCCAGGCACAGATCAAAGTGCTAAGGAATTAGCATCCCCGGGAGCAGCCCTCAACCAATGACCTACCAGAAGTTGGTGTGTTAATATCCCAGCTCTCCAGCCCTATGGGCGAAATAATTCTAAGGTGAATACACCATTTTTCTAGGGTTTCCCTACAGAATTGAGCTCCAGGTGCTCTTTGTGGTAGCTGGCTCACCCATATATCCTTTATTGGTTGCCTCCCGGTCACTCAATCACATCCTCTGCTTCCCTACCATAATTATCTGAACTTCCCAAATAAACTAATGTCACTCAAATTTGTGCCATGGGGTCTGTTTCTAGGAGAACCCAAATTAAGACTATCAGCTACTTCATAGTCACATCTCAGCCAAAATAATTATACAGCATTGTCATTATTATTAGGTAGTACTGTGCTATTTTTATGCCTAAAGTAATCAAATTTCTGAGAAGTAAGTAACTTGACCCAGGTCAGTGTCAGAACTAGAATTAGAACCCAGGACTCTGACTCAAAAGTTTTTGCACCTTTCAATAAACTAGACTCCACCAGAAGTGAACTTTTTCCAATTATCTATTGATGCAACTTTCAGTTGATGATAAGATTGATTTTATGATTAGAAGATACATTTCAGGGAAATTAGACAAAATAGATTCTACATCAGCCTATATAATATTTTGTGTTAAACAAAACAGTTTTGATAACACTTTTTGTTAAACAGATATATTTAGCTTAAACAGAGAAAAATGCAGTTTTCAACTACTTGTTAACATAAATTTATTTAGCATTTTTAAAGTTAGTTAAATCCTGACTAGTGCTAATTCTCTTGAACAAATCTGCTTCTTAATATGGGTGCAACCTAGCTCTACTCACTTCACTATCAAGACTGGCATAGAGAAAAGGATAGTAGGTGAGTGAATGCACATCAAGGTGTACTAGTGAATAACTCATTAGACTTATGGCTCAGGAAATTTTCTATTTGAACAAAGAATTCAACCTATCTACCTATGGAATTAATAGAATTTTGCTTTTACAATTTCAGATGTCAAAATCAGAGGAAATAAGTTTCTTTTTCCTTTTATTGTATTAGCAATTTGATCCATGTTTTCTTTTAGATTTTAAGTTAATTGTCTGTCAAGAAAACCCCTGTGAAGTTGTCACACACAGGCAACACATTGGGTTAATATACTGTTGTAAATAGTGTGGAAGTATTACCACATCTTAGATCTTAGAGAAAAAAAAAGCTGTCTGCTTATTCTTCACTGCCACTAGATATAATCTAAACATTACATTCCTAAAAGGATATGCAATATCATTTACATTCAGTCTAGGCAGTGGCATTCCTCTCTCCCGGTCCTCACTGAACTCTGCGGCAAGATTTTAAGCTTTGGCTATTTGAGGTAAACAAACCCTGTGGTCATGCCTACTTCAACTGAAGCTAATGTCAATACGGACGGGCATGGAAGAGAATACTAACAGCCTAAACACACTGCTTATCTTCAGAAAATGTAATGAGTCAGTTCCTACCCTTATTGATGTCAGATTTTTAGAGGGAACATTACATCACATAAAGTCTGAGGAAGAATGGAAGCCAGAATAAACAGACATGCATGTTAGGAAGTCTTAGTCTCACAGCAGACCCAGGTTAGCTAATGGAGTCATATTCATATAATTTTTACCCAGACTTACTATGGTACTAAAACAGAAATATACACATTGGAACTTACTCATCTAACTCATAAAAGTGTAAAAAAAAATTATGTACACGAAAAAATAAAGGGGCTTAGCCTATCTCCAGAAATGTACATGCTTTCTCACTTGTCCAATGACTCACACAGGAGATTATATAAAGCTGAATTAAATGATGAAATGTGTAATATATATACATTAAATGTGTAATATATATACACATAAGATGAAATATATTTCATCTTAAAGATGTTTTTGCCTATTTAACAAACTCAATATTTATTCAACATTCTACAACATATGTAATTGTAAGCCCTTAAGACAAATCTTATTTCATTGAATATGTCATACTGCCTGATTGAGGTTTAAAATAAAGTTATACATCAAAAACTATAGTAATGGGATAGTGGTATCATGAGTATATGGTGTTTTTTTAAGTCCTTATTTCTTGATTGTACAAACAAGTATTTATAGGTAAAATGATACGATTTCTTGGCTTTACTTTGAAAAATACTTCAGAAAAGTAACAGTTGGAGGGTATAGATGAAACAATGCAGAATGTTGATAATTATTGAAGTTTGATGAATACATAAGGGCTCCTTATATTCTTCTCTCCTCTTCTGTGTATCTTTAAAATTTCCATTATAGCCCTGGTCTGTGTGACTCGGTTGGTTGGTTATCACCCCATGCACTGAAAGGTTGCCAGTTCAATTTCTGATCAGAGAATGTGACAAGCTTGTAGATTCGATCCCCAGCAGGGGGTGTGCAGGAGGCAGCCAATCCACAGTGTGCTCTCACATCAATGTTTCTCTCTCCCTTCTTCTTTCTCTAAAAATCAATTTAAAATCTTTTTTTAGATTTCCATAATAAAAGCATAAAATATCAATGATATTATAACTAAATAAAAATCATATAGTCACAACTTAAAAGTTAAGAACAATAACGGTGAGATACATCAATATATATGAGTAAGAATGATACAATTTTAACTTGTATGTTTAAAATTACTATATTAGTTAATGTCTGTGATGGTATTAATTTAGCAAAATTTTTTAATATGTTCAAATGATATCTTCAAATATTTATAAAAATACTTTTATAAAAAAATTCCATTTTGGAATAAAAATAGAATCTTTTTGGAAAACTAGTTTACCGTACTCTCACATTGATCATTTTCCATATTTTTGGAGGGGGCTTAGAACCTTAGACATCCCGGGTGAAGAGGCAGCCTCTCCAGAGAAATCCCAGACAGAGGTGCCTTTCAGCAGCTCAGTAACCCCATCTGCAGTTTCTCTTTGCACAGGAGAAGTTCTGGGCATTTTTCTGACAGAAGATTTTTAGGCACTATTCATGGATATATATTTTCAAGTACCTGGGCAATAATAGCATAATTATTATTACTAAACCACATCTCTCTGTTTTGTAGTATGAAAGAGAAACAAAACTACGAATTCATTGCAGATAGGGAATAACATGTTCTTAGTTTAGATGGATTTTGATAATGGGGTTTGGTGGTTCTATATTAGAGTTCACCCACAAATTAGTAAAAAAAAAAAGAAAAGAAAAAAATCTTAAATCTAAGTACATTTATTTTCTCAACAGCATCAGTTGCTTCCCTACCTTCCACTAACCTGGCCGCAGCCGCTTGTTCTTCCACAGAAACGCTACCTGAGTGCCACCTGGTGGCTCTCCCCTTCCATGCAGCAAGATCTTCCTCTGACTCTCTGGCAGGAGGAAACTCAAACCAACCTAGCATTGCGAATGCTAAATTAGACTAAGACGTTAAATATCGGGGGATAAAAGGAGATGGAAAAAATAATACTATAGTATCTTGATTTTAGAGCCAAAATCAAGGTTAAACATATACTATTTTTTAAAAGAGAATAAGACATTATTTGCCAGATAGATTATTTACTAAAACACTGTAGAATTCTGAACCTCATAACACAATAAAAAAATAACACAATAAAATCCATATTTTGAAGTATACAGATGGTGCTGTTCTATTGCTCAAATATTTTCTAATACAAAAATTGAAAGGAAAAATAATTAATAGTATTTGTTATTTTAAAATAACCTGCCATATTTTTTTAAATATATTTTATTGATTTTTCACAGAGAGGAAGGGAGAGGGATAGTTAGAAACATCGATGAGAGAGAAACATCGATCAGCTGCCTCCTGCACACCCCCTACTGGGGATGTGCCCGCAGCCAAGATACATGCCCTTGACAGGAATCGAACCTGGGACCCTTCAGTCCGCAGGCCGACACTCTATCCACTGAGCCAAACCGGTTAGGGCTAACCTGCCATATTTTAACATCTTAATTTAGTAACATGAGTCATTAAAGTCTCATGAGATTTGGGACCCAAAAACCCAGTACTGCATGTTCAGTGTGATCTTTGGGTGAGTGGATAAACTTGTTCCTGTTTGGAATAGATGAAGATGACTTTGAAATATTCGCTGTCTTTTTTTCTATATACACTCTTGTATCCTCCTTTAGTCAGCAAGAAAGTTCTTAAGTCAAAAGAACAAAAAGGGGAAAGTCAATATTTAGTAAAGTTTTGGTTTGTTCAATAACTTACAAAATGGGTTTTCAGGGGAGCAGCACATGAAGTTTACCTCATATCAATCCATTGGGGAAAAAAGAGTAGAAGGAGCCAAACAACTTCCTCGGCCCAAGAAAGAGGAGATGGGGGTCACCAGGACTGTAAGGTGTGGGCATGAGCTTGGGGAGGAGGAGGTCCTGGAGAAGTGTGGCTCACGCTCAGTGGACCACATGGATAGGAGCAGAGTTAATGTTTTTAATTGTGGTGAAACACACATAACATAAAATTTACCTTTTAACCCTTTTTAAGTGTATAGTTCAGTGGCATTAGGTACATTCACATTGTTGTGCAGCTGTCATCACCATCCAACCCCAGAACTCTTCATTTTGCAAAACTGTAACTGTACCCATTAAACAATAACTTCTCAGATAAATAACAATGTAATATTTTGAAACTTTACTTCATAAAAATACTTTATTATATTTATTAGACCCTAAAAAGAGCAGTTTTTAAGTTCACAGCGTAATTGAGAGGTAGGTAACAGATTTCTCGTGTGCACCCTGGCCCCGCACACGCACTGCCCTAAAAATCTTCTGTGTTCTGTCTATTCATCTCTCCCTCCCCTCTAACCTCTAGCAACCACTCATCTTTTCACTATCTCCTTTTCTAGGATGTCATACAGTGGGAATCATACAGTATAAAGTCGTGTTTCACTTAGTAATATGCATTACGTTTCCTAATGCAATATATTTAAAGATCCAAAGTAATGCCAAAAATTATCCAGAATAAATAAAATGTCAGATTTAAGAACCAGATCAGTATTAGTGGCCAGACCAACCATCTTCATACTTTAACTCGCTCTTGCAATCTGATCATGTAACAGACTCTGTCCTTTAGTATAGATCAGAAATTTTAATAAGGGGATTAGTGCCTCTCATCTTGTTAGATCATTGCTTTCTACTTCTAAAACTCTGAACAGGTTTTCTGATGCCCATTTCATCTCACCAATATTTTCTATTACTCAAGTACCCAAGAGGCCACAAGCATCTTCTATATCCTTTTTCACCAAATACTCCATCCTGCATCAGGCACAACTTGTTGCTCTTCTCACTTCTACATCTTCCTGTTCTCAAAGTCATGTACATCTCTTAGTATTAGCTCAAACCCTGTATGTTCCATGAGCCCAAATATTCCCAGCCTGAGAGATTCTTTCCATCGCCTACATACATACTCTTCACACGTTTTGAGGTCTACCTTGTTATTACAAGTATGGTCACATCTGCCTCTGGATTAGTTCTTCTGAACCTTGACTGCAATTAGAATCACATTGAGAGCTGTTGTGCTTGTTTTTTTAAAATGCTAGGGACCCAACTCCCAGAGAATCTGATTTAATATATCTGGAATAAGATGACATGGGTTAGTAAATTTTTAAAGCTCTCCAGGTGATTCTAATTTAAGCCAGGTTGCAAACTTTGGGACAGATTGTCAATTCCTGAAAGGTGACTATGTCTTCTCCATCTCGGAGAAAGCATGTTGTACTGGACATACTATGACCTCAGTGTATGCAGCAAAAATAAAGCAACTCAAGAATCTACACATTCCTTACAAAATGAGGCAAGAATTGGTCCAATTGCAGCATCCTATAAATAGATTCACATGCTCTGCTAAGAGTATGCCATTGCCCCATTCCCCAGGAGACTAAGGGTGCAAACAGCTCCTTTCCTACACAGTTCTATGCAACTCAGTAAAAGAATTCAGCATACCGGTATTTTTTTAAAATAGAGAACTACATTGTGGTATACGCACATATATAAAACAACATGTGTAAAGTTAGAAATTACAGGATTATTTATAATAGAAAAATATTGGAAATAAGCCAAGGCTTATTTATTTACTATGCAAACGAAACAAAAATAAAGAATAAGAGAAATCTCTATGAATTGATATGGAGTGATTTCCAGGATATGTTGTTCAATAAGCACATGATAGTTTTAAAAGCCTATTATGTATTACCTGTTACGTAGAAAAGAAAAGGATGCCCTCGCCAGTTTGGCTCAGTGGTTGGAGCGTTGGCCCGCAGACTGAAGGGTCCAGGGTTCGATTCTGGTCAAGAGTTGCAGGTTCAATCTCTGCGCCCCTAGGGTCCATGTGGGAGGCAACCAATATATGTGTCTCTTTCACATTGATGTTTCTCTCTCTCTCTCTCTCTCTCTCTCTCTCTCTCTCTCTCCCCCCCCCTTCCCTTCCACTCTCTCTAAAAATCAATGGAAAAAAATACCTTTGGGTGAGGATTAACAACAACAACAAAAAAAGAAAGGCAAATATATGTTTGTTTGTTTTGGCAAAAAGAGAAAGGAAGTGTAAACAACAAAGAAATGAAAATGTTTATCTATAAAGGATCGGTGGGAATGGAATGGAAGAAATGAGCATATTTACACAGTTTCAACCTTTGAATCATGTAAATGTTATTACATAGTCAAAAATTAAATTAAGTGAGACTGTAAAAATAAATCATCAAATTGAACACAATGTGCCCGTATGTGGCCTGACGGGGGTTCAAACCTGCAACCTTGTAGTATCAAAATGATACTCCAACCAACTGAGCTACCCAACCAGAGCTCAATGTGCTTTTCAATCTAATTAAGTTTAAGTATTGTCTACTATTACAGTGAAATGGAGAACTGAACACAACCTAAATTTTAAATAATGTAGGCAGGGTTTAATGAATAATAATATATCCACCTAGTGGAATGGCAGTGGAATACAATTGTTTTTTCAATAAGTAAATATTTTTAAGTGCCAAATTGAAAATGTAATTCCTTGGTTTATGGTATTCATTCAATATTTTTAACGTGAACTTCTGAAAATCATGATCACTGATATATAGACCATCCATTAACTAAAATATATATTCCAGATTCTATGTGGAATCTGTGTCCCATCAACACAGGATTAGGAACTAAGACGACAGGACAACACGGGGAGACGTGTAGTAGAAGGAGATTGGATTTTAGGGTCGAATCCACATAGTTGTGCGCCAGCCTTACTCGCTACAAGCTGTGAGGTCTTGAGCAGTTTCTTTCACCTTTCAGAGCCTGAGTTTCCTCATTTGTAAAGTAGGGATAATTATAGCAACTGCTCTATCGAGTTACTGCCACAACAAGTGAATAAAGCACTCAGCGTGGTGCCTGGCATGAGGAAAAGCTAAATGCCACTCCCAAAGATTGCAGGTGTTTATATTTTAAAGTGTTGTGCTACTAATTTCAATATCATGTTAATTATAAAATAATGTAGTCTCATGGCATAAATAATGATGGCCCAATAGATGTGAAATTAATTTTTAGGTGATTGGTTTAAGTGTTGAGAAATACATTGGGTTTTCCTTCCTACTTAACTAAGTCATAAATCTAATTTTGAAAATCAAACAATCTCATTCAGACCTCTTAACTAATTTTCAAATCCAGAATAGAGCAACAAATATTTATCATGGGTCATTAATAAGCCAAAAACAACAACACACAGAAAAAATAATGGGTCGTTAATAAGCCAAAAACAACAGCAAATATAAAAATAATTGAATAAAATAATAGATGGAACCTCTTACCACAGCCACTGTCACTGCTTTCCAAAAGCTTCTGGGCATTGTATTTTGCTAAGAAATTCAAAGATGGAAAATTTTAGAAACCGTTTCTCTTTTAAGTGCACAACAGAAAACGGTTCAAATGGTCTTTCCCTGGTTAGTTCAAAAACAAAATAAAATGATAGTGCACAGATATTTTCATCCAGTTTGCCATGTTTCGTTGTATATCAAGCATCTCTGATAATGTTACTTTAATTATGTTTAATTATGTTTTTTGTGTGGGAAGTATTGTCTCTTACCAAAGCATGCTCTTTATTTGGTCAGACAGGAGACTCAGAGAAAAACAAGTAAGACAATTTTCATTTTCTTACTAGTGGGAGTCAAGTATGCATTGAGGAAATATTTGTCATGCCCACCACATTTTTGTCATGTCTCACAGAGCCAGTGTACAACTTCGAAGAAAGAATGACTGCTATGTATAATGCTGGAGAAATACTCTCTGCCACCCGTCTTCCCTCCTACAAGAGAGCCAAGCCAATCTTTCTAAAACATAACTTTTCAATTCCGATTCTTGCTTAAAATTTCCTAAGGTCTCCCTATATCTCCTGCCTGAAATCCATGCTCTCCAACCTGCCTCCCATGATACCCTTCCAAACACACCCCAGTAATAAGGCCAAGCTAGTTCACCTCATCCTGTTACAGCTGCTTAGAATGACTTTTACCCAAATTATAATCATCTCTCAAGACTCAGTTCAAGCCCTCTCTCATTTATAAAACCTTTACCACTCCCGTGACTCACACATTAACTCTCTCTGGATGCCCATAGCAGCTCTAGTCTGAATTTTTTTTCTTTTGGCATTTAATGAAATACTCCCTTGTACCCTTGTCTTTTTTATGAGCCAACGGCTGGAAATAGTAACTGTATACCATGGAAGCAAAAATGATTACTATACTGTGGTAGATTATATTATTGTTCAGAATTATTCACTCCCTCCTTTCTAAGACATATCCCCATGCCCATTGACTTTGGGCTTGAACATTTGACTTGCTTTGGCCAACAGAATATTTGCTGCATATCACTTCCAAGCAGAAGCTTTTAATGAAATTGCAACATTGCCAAAGCCTCCTAGCTCTGTGCTCTCTGCCAACAGAAAAGCATGTTGAGCATAAGGCTTTCTTCCCTTTTTCTTTCTTTTTTTTTCCTTTATTGATTAAGGTATTACATATGTGTCCTTACCGCCCTCTTGCCCCCCCCCCCCCCACACTCATGCCCTCACCCCCTTGTTGTCTGTGTCCATTGGTTAGGCTTATAAAGGCTTTCTTCTTTAGCTTAGTTTCCAGAATAGGGCGATATGTGGAGTCTAGTCTGTAATTCTAGAGTAGAATTACAACATCCAACCAGTAGCTGACAATATGAACCTGAACAAGAAATAGAAATTTGCCACTGTAAATCACTGAGAATTTGAGATGGTTTGTCATATAGTGAAAGCTGATTGAGATAATACCTAATGTTTTGTAGGCACTATTCCTGTAGCCACAATATCTCATTTAACTGGCACAATAATTCTTTACATGCATTATTATCCTCATGGAACATATGAAAAAAACAAGGATAAGAAAAATAAAGTAACTAATCTAAAATACACAATACTGTTAGATTTTTAGAACCAGACACATCTAGCTTTGAAGATAGCTTCTGCCACTTATCAAATATAATATCATAGGCATGATGCAATCTCACTAAAATTCAGTACTATGTCAAATAGAGATAATACATAAGTTCTCACAGGGCTATTGGAATGATTAAATTAAATAATGTGTGTGAATGAGCAAGTGATTTAATAAATGAGTGAATCTCAATCTATATCACCCTTAAATTAGGCCCTAAGATAAAGGCTCAGTGTGGGTGGTTTAGAAAGCAGGTATGGAAAGAAGGGAAAGCGAGACAAAAAATGAGAAAAGTCTCCAGGCTGGTGAGGCTCAGTGCACTGAATGTTGTCCCTTGCAGCAGGAGGTCACTGGTTCCATTCCCATTCAGGGCACATGTCTGGGTTGCGGACTCTCTCCCCAGTGGGGGCATGCAGGAGGCAGCTGGTCAATATTTGGTTGCGTTTCTCTCTCGTCAATGTTTCTATCTTTCTCCCTCAATAAAATCAATAAAAACATTTTTAAATGAGAAAAGTCAATAAAATGATCAGGTTATGATTTGGAAAAACAGGCTTAATTCCACTAAGATACCATGTGAACTATGTCTCCAGTGGCCAAGTAAGATTCTGTCAGGCCCAACCATCACAAATAACAACTACAAAATCCAAACCAAAAAATAAAAAATAAGCAAAAACTGAAAAGTAAACCAGAAAAAAAAAAATGAAAAGTTTCAGGAAGAATCAAAACTTAAGTTTCCCATCATCGTAGATTTTACCTTGAGGGCAGGCTAAAGTTGGTACTTAATAGTATGCCTAAAACTCTAATAGAAAACAGTCTTTCTGGCCTGAAGAATCAAAGAATGGAAATTGAGCAACCACTGATCCTGGAAAGTTGGGAGGGTGGAATTTGAGAAAAAAACTGAGCCAGAAAGGGAGAGCCTTAAATTCTGTTTATAAACTCTTCCCAAGTCTCTGAACTTTACATGAATCAGACAGATTCCAATACCTCAGCTAAGGACAAAAGGAATGAACAGAGATTTGAGGCTGCCCATGAAAAAATGCTTACAGTTCAAGTATGGCCAAGCTAATTTCCCACTTACACACACACCACACATACACACACACACACACACACACACACACACACACACACACACACACAATTTAGCCCAGCTGGCATGGCTCAGTGGTTGAGCATCAGCCTATGAACTAGGAGGTCACAGCACATGGCAGGGTTGCGGGCTCCATCCCCAGTAGGGGGCATGCAGGAAGCAGCCAATCACGATTCTCTCTCATCATTGATGTTTATCTCTCTCTCTCCCTCTCCCTTTCTCTCTGAAATCAATAAAGATATATATTTTTAAAAATAACACTCTTTGGAGAAATACAATCGACTCTTCACTATGTAACATTCTACAGTGTCCAAAATACAATACAAAATTGCTTGACTTAAAGAACCAGGGAAAGGTGACCCATTTTCAAAAGACAAGATGGTGAGTGTGTCTGAGCAGCACAAGTGTATATTACAAACCTCCAGTCCCCCAACCTTCTCCTATCTACAGCCCAAGCTTTTCCATCTATTCTAGAGAGATTCCCAAGAGACTTGTACACTCTCTAGCTAGGGTGCTTAAAGGTGCCACCTCTTGGCTACAGATTAAGCTCCTTTTTTGTATCTTTTCCTCATTTTTCTTTTCTAAAATAATACAAATTCATCAACTCTTTATTCTTCTGCAGATCCTTTACACAAACAATATCAACCTCTTTTCATATTCCACCTCCCTTTGGCTACTTGTACACTAGGTGCTGGTTCCCCAGATTCCTGTCCATCTCTTCTCTCTGGCAGTTTACCTTGATTTTATTACTACTTAATTACTATCCCCAACAAAAAGTCTCAAAAGAGTACGTTATCTTTCCTTCTTTTTCCAAACCTTAGAGTTGATGTTGTATAGAATCCAGATGACCATGAGCACAAATAGTACAAGAAAATGTTTTCTTAACTGGTAATTCTTTCAAGAATCTCTTCCCCCCAGCCCCCACCCTCTCACCCCCACACCTCCCGCCAGCAATAGTTCTATGTGCCTTTTGTTTAGTTAAAATTCCTCTGTAAGGAAACATTCCTGCTTGGTAACTACTAATCTCCCTCTTTTACCAGAAGAATGTAAATAATCTCTCACCACGGGTTTCTTGCATCTTACATTTTCTGGGTCATAGCCTAATCCATCAAATGTATGTGAGTATGTAAGTTTGTCTAGAATGACATGTCTGTGCTGGCTGTCACTAGATCAACTCAAGGTCTCAAAGACACTCCCAGTGAGAATATTCTCCACCTGCTGATTTAACAGGCAAAGTGTACCCAAATGCACCTGACTCTAAGTTAATACCAGCATGGTTATATCTTATGTTTTAAAAGTTGCCTTGTGCCCACATCTTGGTGTATATTGTCATCGGCACAGGTGACATTTCCCTCCTCCAGCATTGCCAGGTAATTCTCACTAAAGTCACTCCTTGGGGTGAATTTCTACCAGCACAGAGCACACAATTCCCAAATGAGATTTTCCAAAATAAACTGCTGGTTAAGAGAAACATTTTCTGATTCATTGTCCCAACATATTCTGACAAAGTTAAAAATCATGACACTTGTACAACTATACAATAAATATGTCAAATATTTTATTTAATGCATTAATTAGTGAGAGAACAATTAAGGTATTACAACCAGTTCAAAAAAGAAGCCAAAGAGCAGATGCATATAAGCAATCAAGAATGTCAAAATGAATTTACTAATAGATGCAAAACTGGCCTCCACCACACAAAACTCATTTGAAGTCCAGTAGTCTCCCCCCTTATCAGCAGTTTCACTTTCTGCAGTATCTATTATCCATGGTCAAATGAAGTCCAAAGATGTTTACGTCACTCACCTCACTTTATCTCATCATGCAGGCATTATGTCATCTCATATCATCACAAGAAGGGTGAGTACAATACAATAAGATATTTTGAGAGATCACATTTACATAACATTACAGTATATTGTTATAATTTTCCTATTTTATTATTATTTATTGTTAATCTTTTATGTTGCTTAATTTGTAAATTAAACTTGACCATAGGTGTGTATGTTTAGGACAAGACATAGTGAAGGAGAGTATAGGGGGCAAACTGAGGGGAGCAGGGGCTAGCAATCTGAATCTGTGCCAGTGATCGGTGTCCTAGTGCACATTCTTGTTAGCCTATAATTAAGTCACTGCCCCTTCCTTAGGCAATAATCTGTTTTCCTAAATACTCCCAGTTTATAAGGGCCACAAACCAAGAATTTAACAGCTTAGCCAGGGGGGAGGTCACTAGTACCACCCAGACCAGGCCTTTAGCTGTAATCTTAATTCCCCATTCTAACTAATTTAGGTAGGGCTTCAAAAGCCCAGAAGCAAGGAAACAAAGAATTTAGAAATATATATAAGGAGTAATCTCATTGTATAAATTTTTCAGGCTTTGGATCTTCGAATCCCCTGAGCCAGCAGCACTGTTTTAAATAAAGGGTTTTTCCTGAATCTCCGAGCACTCATTGTGTATTTCACAGTCACCTGGTAAATTCTGCAACAATCTTATATAATAAAAGCCTAATATGCTAAGTGTCCAGTGGTCCAGTTGTCCATTCAACCAATCAAAGCATGATATGCTAATGATATGCTAAGGCCATTCAACTGCTCGCTATGACGTGCACTGACCACCAGGGGGCAGATGCTCCAACCAGTAGGTTAGTTTGCTGCTGGGGTCCAGGCGATTGGGACTGAACAAGATGTGCCAGACACACCCTGGAGCCCTCCTGCAGTCCCTCCCTGGCTGGCTAACCTCCCACATCCCTCCCCAGCCCTGATCATGCACAGGTGGGGCCTCTTGGCCTGGCCTGCGCCCTCTCGCAATCTGGGACCTCTCAGGGGATGTTGGAGAGCCAGTTTTGGCCCACCAGCAGAACAAACAGTCGCTATGATGCACACTGACCACCAGGGGCAGAAGCTCAACACAGGAGCTGCCCCCTGGTGGTCAGTGTGCTCCTACAGGGGGAACGCCACTCAGCCAGAAGCAGGCTCACGGCTAGCAAGCAAAGTTGCAGTGGCGGGAGCCTCTCCCGCCTCCACATCAGTCCGACATCCCCCGAGGGCTCATGGACTGTGAGAGGGCGCACACTGGGCTGAGGAACCCTGCCTCAAGTGCACGAATTTCGTGCACCAGGTCTGGCCAGCCTGGACAGGGGGAGGGGACAAGGGCAGTTGGCCAACCTGCCTGCTGGTCGAACTCCTGGTTGAGGGGACAATTTACATGTTAGCCTTTTATTATATAGGATATACACTGAGTGGCCAGATTATTATGTGTTCAGAGATCATAATAATCTGGCCACTCAGTGTATAGGGTTTGGTACTACCCACAGTTTCAGGCATCCCTAGGAATCATTTGAACTTATCCCCTGTGGATAAGAGAGGACTGCTATAGTGTTTCTCCAATTACAGAATGTAGAAGAGATTAGTTAAAAAAAAAAAAAAAGGTGAAAACGCTGTAGAAAAGATAACTTGGGAGATAATACCTGGTGTTCATTGAAAATAAACCCAGTAATGTTTTTAGCTCGTTTCAAAGACTTTCTGTAACAATCTTTCTGTCCCCCACTCGTGATCATAATAATCTCAAAAATTATTTCTGCTCACATAAGAAAGGGCTAGCCTCATTATGTTTGGCCTAATTATTTACATATGTGCAGCAGGTGTTAATGAACCACACAGGCCTCTTTGAGATTGCTTTGCAAATCTAGAGTAATATGATTTTGAACAAATACTAAAGCCACCATATTAACTTCTGTCTGGGAGTTTTCATAAAGAATCTTGAACTAAATTTCTAAAAGCCTCTCTTTTGCTATCCTGAGGTTTTCAAATGAAGCCCAGAAAATTCTCTTCACCATATTACACCTCCAATGTATACAAATTCTTGAGGCCCCTAAAATTATCTAAGTTCCCGGCCTAAATAACCTTCCTTACCACCTGTGAAGCTGGGATCCTCTGTAGGCACCTTAGAAGATTTTGTAGGCATTTCTTCCATAAGTAAAGTCAATTTTTTTCTTAAAGTGGCTTATCATACTTGATTAAATAAGCATCATTCTCAAATAAGGCACTCCAACTGGGGCCTTGGTTTCACAATCAAATTGTTTGATTATATCTGGTAAAGAAGAATACAGATTCAGAGACAGAGAGAGAGAGAGGGATTTGTTGTTCCACTTATTTATCCACTTATTCATTGTTTGATTTTTGTGTGTGCCCTGACTGGGGATCGAACCTGCAACCTTGGCATATTGGGACAAAGCTCTAACCAACTGAGCTACCTGGCCAGGGCTAGTAAAGGACAGATTCTTATTGAACCTTTGCAATTACTTTGCCATAAAAAGTAAGGAGACTCAGAAAAGTTGTTATTGCATTTTTTTTTTCTTGAGTTATAATTCCTCTTTTCAAAGTAGATGATTCAGCAGCTTTGGGTGTTAGGTCGAGGCAGGGGGGGAAGTCCAGAGCCTATGCATGCATATGCAAGGTAGATGGTGGCGGAGATAACTGGCAACTTCCCAGACCCCTGGCCCAAGGCGAATTCCACACCTCTCATGCCCTCCGCCCTCCCCTCACTAAACAGCTGTATAAAAGAAGTGCCTGCGCCCCTTTTTGGCGCGAACTTCCCTGGCCCACCCTCGGACCAGCGAATTTCACCCGGGAGCGCAAGATTAAACCCCCCCTTTCTAATCACCTGGACTCTGTGTGTTGTATCCTGCGTCGTCACAAACCTTACATTGGGCATTCACAAAATTATGCAAGCATCACCACTATATAATTCCAGAACACTTTCATCACTGCAAAAAAAAAAAAAAACAACTCCATATCTATTTGCAGTCACTCTCCATTTCTCCCACCACCAGTCCCTGGCAAAAACTTATCTATTTCAGTTTGGGGAAATTTGCTTTTTCTGAAAAATTTATATAAAATTAATCATACAATATGAGGCCTGTTGTGTCTGACTTTTTCCACTTACCACATTTTCAAGGTTTATCCTTGTAGTAGAATGAATCTATACTTTATTTTTTGTATGTGTGGCTAAGTAAGATACCATTATTTTTGTATCCATTTCATACACTTTGTTTATCCACTCATCAATTGATGGCCATTTGGGTTGTTTTCAATTTTATGCTGTTATGAATAACTCTTCTATAAACATTTGTGCCCAAGTTTTTGTGTGTACAGATATCTTCATATCTTTTGTGTGTATACCTGTGGGAACCTCTTTCACGTCCCACGTGGTTCAGGGTTCAGGTTCTGGAGAAGGCAGCACACAAATGAAAAGAGACTTGGAAAGTATTAATTTGGGAATATTGGGGGCCAGGCGGGAGCTCACCTCTAGTGGGAAGACTGCCACCTGCTCTGGCCTTGCTATCCCTTTTATTGAGACTATGGTATACACCCACAACCTTTAGGCAGGAAATTCCAACAATAGAAATTTACATGAGACAAACAGAAGTGGATGCTACTTCCTCTAACAATGTTTCAACTAAACAGTAAGTGATTAGCTCTGACCTTTGAGAGCAATTAAGGT
The DNA here is from genome assembly GCA_026230045.1 of Corynorhinus townsendii. NCBI lineage: Eukaryota > Metazoa > Chordata > Mammalia > Chiroptera > Vespertilionidae > Corynorhinus > Corynorhinus townsendii. The sequence goes on along the minus strand of JAPDVU010000004.1, from coordinate 64,542,471 downwards.
TGACAGCCTTCCGGATTTCCTTTCCACATCTCTCTATTAGTGGGACAAAGATTGGTTTCCGGCATATATCTAGGAGTGGAATTACTGGATCATATGATAGATAACTCTATGTTTAGTTTTTTTTAGGAACTTCCAAATTCCAGCGATGCACCAGTTCACATTCCCACCAGCAATGTATGGTTCCAATTTCTCTACATCTTCACCCACACTTGTCATATTCTATCTTTTTTATTATATTCAGTGAGTGTAAAGTGGCATCTCATTCTAAGTTTGATTTGCATTTTCCCTATTGACTAATAATTAAGCATCTTTTCATGAGCTTATTTGCCATTTGTACATTTCCCTTGGAAGTTAAAAATGGTTGTGCATCCAAGAATCCAAGAAAGTGAAAAGACAACCAACAGAATGGGAGTAAATATAATATTTCCAAATCATATATCTATAAAGGTCTAGTACCCAGAATATATAAAAAGGTATTATAATTCAACAATAAAAAACAAATAACCCAGCCCTAACCGGTTTGGCTCAGTGGATAGAGCATCGGCCTGCGGACTGAAAGGTCCCAGATTCGATTCTGGTCAAGGGCATGTACCTTGGTTGCAGGCACATCACCAGTAGGAGGTGTGCAGGAGGCAGCTGATCGATGTTTCTCTCTCATCGATGTTTCTAACTCTCTATTCCTCTCCCTTCCTATCTGTAAAAAATCAATAAAATATATTTTTTTAAAATTATTTCTAAAAAACCCCACAAATAACCCAATGTAAAATGTGCAACGCATCCTAGTAGGCAAATTCTTAAGAATATCTTGATGGTTGAAATGGGTAAAGTTTATATTATGTGTATTTAACAACAATGTTTCAAAAGAGAAAGAATAGAACCTTGAGTTTTCTGGGAAGCAAGATGATCCTTTCCCCTGCAATCTATCTGAACTGAGTCTCTCCATAACAGGTATTTTCTCCATGTGTTTGTTAAACCCAGGAGGTGAGAGGAATGTAGGTACTGATGGAAGGCCAGGGTGAGCTGGAGAGAGAAGTAAGCAATATCAGAAAATCTTCCCAAACCAAAGCCTAGCACAATGTAATATATAAATAAATGCTTGTTGAATGAACTAATGAACTACTGCTCATCACCATTTAGCACAGTTTTTATAGTTGAAACACTGATCCTTTCATCCAGTATTTATCCTGCTTCTCTGATTCATCAGTCAGGGATCAATCTGTCATAAGCCTTGAGAGAGAAATTTTCTTGGATTCCATTTGGGAGGAAAAGTATTCAACTAGTTCCTATATGAAAGAGTAATCTGAGAGACTGACTTACTCCCATCTCTTCCAATAATTAGAAAAAATTGAGCCTCCAGGAATTCTCTCGTAGATTCTGTGGGCATGTCTCATGGCTGCAACCTTCCCTTCCAATCTGACAACAAATACTGTTTAACCTAAAAATCTCAGAGGAAGACAAAGGGAGCATGGTCTGTCCCCAGGGAATCCACAAAGAACACAGTTATGTTCTAAGAAATTCTGAAAACAGAGAGCAAAAAAGCTTAAAACTCACAAATAAACCCCAAAAGATTTCCCAAATGTACTAACATATTCAAATAATGCAAATCTGACACCAAGTGGTAAAAAAAGGTATAAGCGCTTGGACTAAAAAAATTCTATAGTCTCCAAAATTTATGTAACCAGTATTATGTTACTAAGACTCACTATCAATACCATCTTCCCTGTAATCATTTAAAAAAAAAAAAAAGAACACTAGCATTGCTTCCTACATTGCATTGCTGTGATGATTAAATAAGTTAATAAAAGAAAAAGAACATTTTTTTTTGTAATTCAAATTTATTTTTTTAATTTTATTTTATTTTTATTGTTTTAAGTATTACAAATAGTAGTACATATGTCTCCTTTTTTTCCCCCTTGACCTCCCCCCGACCTCCCCTATCCCCCAGGACATGCCTTCACCTGCCCACCCTCCCACCCGCCCCAGTGTCTTATATCCATTGGTTGTGCTTATATGCATGCGTACAAGTCCTTCGGTTGGTCTCTTACAGCCCTCCTCGCCCAACCTCCCCTGTCTTCCCAATGTAGTTTGACAGTCTGTTCAATGCTTCTTTGCCTCTGTATCTTTTTCCCACCATTTCTTTCCTTTAAAAAGTTTTGCCTTTGCAGAGTGGAAATAAACATATAATAACAAAACAAGACAAAACAAAAAAATGTTTGAGTCCCAATTTCAATGTCCAACAGTTCCTTATGTGTACATGTCAGCAGTGATATCTGGATGGTGGGCACATGGTGGCAATGCAGGTCCGACCCTCTCTGGTTTGGTCCTAGGTAATCTGCAGCGGTGCACAGCTGCTGACTGCTCCCATGGCAAGGTGTTGTCAGTGTCTTCCATCTCTGGACTGTTTTTTCCTCTTGTCTTCATGGTTGGAGCACTCCTGTCAATTCCTCTCTGTTGCAGGAATCCATCTGGTCTTGGGGTTGTTTTCTGAAAATATACAAATATATTCTCGACCACAAGTTAATAAAGGAATCTTTTCTATATAATTGATTTGGGATCCTTTTTATTTTTGTTCAAACGATTTTCCTTTGTCTTATTTAGACACCATGTGTGTTTTTAATGGCCGTTTTGCTGTTAGCATTGCAAATGAAACTTAATTTGGTAAAGTAAAAATTTTCTAGATGTAATTTACTTATAGCATATTTTTCCTTACATGATATTGCCCTACTATCCCCTCCCCTTTTTTTTTGAAAAAGAACATTTTAATACCCAGCATACCATAAGTGTGACTAGTAAGTAAGTCTTATTGCCTAATTTCATGGCTAGGTGACAGGGACACTAAACAAGCAGTCCTTGTCCTAAAGATGCAGCAGCAAAGAAAGGCAACAAAGAGAAAAACCAAGTATGATCAGGTGCTATGACAGACATGTTTAGGAAAGGCACACAAAAACGGAAAACTCTATTCCTTCTTCAAAAATCGATCCTTCCTCAGATACAGACCTTAAGCAACTCTATTAGTCATCTGTGACCCTCTCACTGACCATGCGGTCTCAGGAAAGGCTCATCAAAGGCCCTTCTTCTAGAAATTTGTATTTGAAATTTTGATGCATTCATTAGTGTAAGATGTCCCCTTGAGCCAAGGATGTAAAGTGTTGTGTGGTTAGGTTGTCATGTGCACAGAGAACTGGAAAAAGCCCGCCCACAGACAGAACAAACCAGAAGTACAGAGCAAGGCAGGGATGAGAGTCCAAGTGTCTCTAGAGAAACTGAAGGTTCTTCTTTAGAAGAAGAAGCTGTTAATGTCCTAACGGTTTTCCAGCATTTGGTTCAAGATCTAAACATACCCTGTACTGCAACCTGCCATGACTTTTAAGAGATAACCCTATGTCAATAAATTTGTCCTCCTTGCTACATATTACCTTAAGGAGTTTGTTATTTTTTCACTAAGGAAGTCTTGACTCAGACACTGGAGAAGCTGAAACATTAACTTCCCATCCAATATGTTCTCCAACAATTCACATTTTATTATTTTAATATTTGGCTACCACTGTTACATAATATAATTTTATACTATGGGTCAGATTTGTTTTTCACCATAGAAATGGCTGTATGTAGTAGGATGTAAAAGGTTATTAATCTTGATTCTTTGATTGAGAGGGAAACCGATTTATGCAAGCCTACATTTACTTTTAATATTTTACAAATATTGTATAAATAATCACTTTGCAACATATGTGTGTATCAATCATCATATTGTACCCAGCCAGTATGTAGCTCAGTGGTTGAGCATCAAGCTATAAATCAGGAGGTCATGGTTTGATTCCCGATCAGGGCACATGCCCAGGGTGTGGCTCCATCCCCAGTAACACCTGTGAATGAGGCAGCAGACCAATAATTCTCATCATTGATGTTTCTATCTCTTTCTCCCTCTCCCTTCCTCTCTGAAGTCAATAAAAAAATATTTTTTTAAAAATTATCACAGCCCTAACTGGTTTGGCTCAGCCTGCGGACTGAGCATCAGCCTGTGGACTCAAGTATCCCAGGTTCCATTCCTGTCAAGGGCATGTACCTTGGTTGGGGGCACATCCCCAGTAGGGGGTAGGCAGGAGGCAGCTAATTGATGTTTCTCTCTCATTGATGTTTCTAACTTTCTCTCCCTCTCCCTTCCTCTCTGTGAAAAATCAATAAAATATACATTTTTTTAAATCATCACATTGTACACCTCAAAGTTACACAATGCTATACGTCAATTTTGACTTTTCTATGTCTTTAAATGTGTTTTTTTTCAAGTATAGTTGGCATTCAATATTATACAGTATTAGTTTCAGGTGTGCAGCATAATGGTTAGACATTTATGTAACTTACGAAGTGATTTCTCCCCAAATAAATTTAGTACCCACCTTATGTCAATTTTATCTTATTAAGCTGGACAAAATTTCATAATTAAAAAACACCCTAAAAATAAGTATATGAAAATAAATTAAAATTTACAACTATTTAACTTGAACATTTTTAGTTTATTAAATTAATATATGGGCAAAATATGCAAGTAAGTCTTACAAGCACAAATATATTAAAGTGCCATTGACAGAAAGAAAAAACTCATCTAGTGTAGACATCAAGTAAGAAAGAGTTAAATTCCTGGTAACCAGCTCTCCAGCTTATGCATGAGTACTATGGTCATTACGTTTAAGAAAATATATATATATAAATCAAAATTTGTAAGTAATTTTAAATTCGGAATACACAGAAAGTTTTCAGAAAGAAATCATCTAAAGCCCCACCACCAAAAGAGATTTCCTTTGTCTATTTTTATGCTGAAATATATTTTTTACACAGATCGTTATAAATTTACAATTTGCCCTGCTCTTTTCATAATAATTTCTGAACATTTTCCTCATTATTAAGTAATCCCCCAAATATCACTTTTGATTATTGAAAGATGAGGGGTGATAGGAAAAAGAGAAGTTGACCATATAATCTGAGCCTTGTTCCGCTCCCACAAGTACCCCATTTTTAAGACGCTCTCATGCTTTATAAAAATTTTTAGAGACGCAAGTCTCTAAGCCAAGTGTGGTAGCTTTCCACATACACACACATTCCCCTGTGACATGCATCAATAGGAATAACATGTAGGGTCACAGGGGTGGGAGAGAAGGACAAATGAAAAGAATCAGGAAGCAAGATGGCTGATAACTTCAACTGCAACTACAATACCTTCAAAATCTAATGAAGATTCATTTCTATAGACTTTTTAAAAATAAGTTTTTATTGATTTCAGAGAGAGAAAGAAAGAGGAAGAGAGAGATAGAAACATCAATGATGAGAGAGAATTATTGATCAGCTGCCCTCCCAACCCAGGCATGTTCCCTGACCAGGAATCGAACCGTAATCTTCTGGTTCATGGGTCAACGCTGAACCACTGAGCCACACCAGCCAGGCAGGAAGATTAATATCAACCCTAGAATTCCATACCCAGCCAAACTTCCAGACACGTAAGAAGATAAACAAATGCATGTTTAGACACTTAATATCTAAAGAAATTGATCTCGCAGTCACTCTTTGTATTAGTTATCTATTGCTGCATAATAAATTCCCCTAAAACTTAGGAGTTTGAAGCATAAACATTTACTATCTCCCCAATTCTGTGGGTCAGCAATCCACAGGTGGTTGGGAGTTCACTTCAACTTTAAAGTAAGCACTAAGTTAAAGAGGAATATTTTCTATTTACCGACATTAAAGTAAGTTTAAGACTATATAAATAGACTAGGGGCCCAGTGCACGAATTCGTGCACCTTGAAAGGAACTGTGGGCCGCAAGACTATGATGGGCACAGGGGCAGGTCTCGGCCCATCCTACGCGTCCCCACCCGACCCCTCCTGTCTTGACCCCCAATCCCCTGTCTGCCGGCAGCCCTGCTCCTGCTCCCACTGTTCCCACATGCTGACAGCACCAGCCCCGCTCCATCCGCTGGCAGCACGGAGTGATTGGGGCTGGTGCCGTCAGCGGGTGGGAGTGGCAGCTGCTGCCCCGATCGCCCCTCAGGAGCAGGAGGAGGTGGAGAAGCCCTGAGGGGTGATTGAGGCCGTCAGCCACCACTCACACCTGCTGATGGCGCCGAGCGATCTGGGCCGGCACTTGGTGCTGGCGGCAGGTGTGAGCCCTGGGCAGGACTGCGGTATGTGGGAGCAAATAATTTTTAGTAACCACCAGAGGCTTCACCCGATGACAGCGACTGGCACTACGCCTTGGTCTGATGCCCCCACTCACCTGCTCCACCATCCCACTGCAGCTGATGCCCGCCATGTTCCACATTCTGCCGCCAGCTGCCAACGCCGCCCCCCCCATGTTCTGCGCACACCCCCTGGTGGTCGGCACACATCATAGTGACTGGTTCTTTGTTTGGTTGTTTGGTTGTTCCACCATTTGGTCTATTTGCATATTAGGGTTTTATACATATAGAAAATAATCTGAAAATAAAATTATATACATTATAAAATATGGTAACAAGTGAGAAATTATTTTTAGAAACTGAGTGATATAATTCATTACAGTCTAAAGTGTAATATTAGTATATAGCATATACCATCTTTAAAACTGATAATTTTCAAAATGCTATTACAAAACAAGGAAAAATGGGTATTATTATAATTGTTCATATAGAAATTTAAGCAATGTGAATTTAGCTGACCCAAAAAAGAATTGACTCATACTATTAAAGTACAATTGAAGCATTTGTAAACTCCTTCTCAAATGATAATACATTGAGTTAAAAAAAAAACCCTTAAATTATGTGAGTTCTTAATACTTTGGAATAGTTACATAGTCACTTTTTTTTTTTGCTTATCTTCTTGGATATAACAGAATCTTTGGTTTATTTTGATATATTGAAAAATATTTTTTTCAAAGGAAGGAAGGGAATAGTGAGGAAGAAAGGAAAGATTAAAGAAAGGAGAAAAAGAGGGAGAGAAAGAAACTGTTACAGGAGTACAAATTCTTGAGTGTAGATAAATTAATTCCAAAGAAGATTAGAAAAGAAAACCTCTCTGCCATACAGCTTATTATCCCCAAGCCTATCTTAACAAGCAAACCTCAGTAAATTAGAACTCAAGCAGAGTCCAGCCAGTGTGGCTCAGTTGTTAAGCCTCGACTTATGAACCAGGAGGTCACAGTTCCATTCCCAGTTAGGGCACATGCCCAGGTTATGGGCTCAATCCCTTGTGTGGGGTGTCCAGGAGGCAGGTGATCAATGATTCTCTCTCATCATTGATGTTTCTAACTCTCTTTCCCTCTCCTTTTCTCTCTGAAATCAATAAAAAAAAATTTTTTTTTCTTAAAAGGAAGCAGAAACCACTAGTCAAAAACTAAAACTGTGTTTCCTGCCCAAATGCTGCATTCAAATAATACAATAAAGTTGTGTAAGATAGAAAATTTTACACAGGGTAAGCTACAAGTACTGGAGTTTGTCTTATTGCCTTCGGAGTCATCATCAGGAGTCTCGTTTATTCAGATATCTAATTACTCTATTGTTTTCTTAAAATTCAGAAGACCTTAAACTCTTCTCATTCCTTTCTCTTCCCTCTTTCTCCTTCCTATCCATCCCTTTCCATTCACTTCCTATCTTGTTCTTTTCCATTCCAACTCCTTGCCTGTGCAGGGTAATAAGAGGTGAAAGAGATGTTATGTAAAGGTACATCTGCCCAAGGAGACAGAGTGCAAGCAGGGAAGGGAGGCCATGATGAGGCTCACCAGTGGGGTGAACATTGGTACCAAAAGATGCAGGTCAGGGTGGGGGGTTGCATGGAGATGGTGGGTGAAGGAGACAATGAGATTGATACAATGATAAATAATAAATCGTTTGAGACAATCAGCATACTATTGAAAATAATGAGAGCCTGATCTCTCACTGTTGGAGAAGTTAGTTAAATACATGGAAAGAGGGAAGATCAGAAAAGACCTTAATGTATTGAACTGGAATTGGAGGTATCAGTTTAATTGTTAGGGTTTTAAGATTTTCTTCAGTGGAGCTATATTGAGACTATTCCTTCCTCAGTGGGCACCTGAGTCAGTTGGCACTTATGATAATGCCTAGAAAAAATCTTAGTAACAGTAGAAAGGGGTAAAAAATGTTTTTCTCTTGAAAAAGAAAAGGCAACCCCCAAGCAAAAATTGAATTAAAAAGAAAATAAAACAAAAAGATAAAACACTGTGCTCATTTGCATTAAAATTATCCAGAGAGAATAAAAATCAATGCAAATATAGCTTACTTTAGTGTAATAATTCAGTCTATATTCCATGTGCTATAATATATAATTCAGTGTACATGTCATGCTAGTAAAAATTATAGGAAAAAGAGTGTGCAGATAGACCACAAGAAAAATCCTGCAGTGGAAGTTGAAAGCAACATTTTGTCTGGCAGTAAAACTGCACAGCTGGTGCCTTTGGAGAAATAAAAAAGAAAAAAATTTTAAAAGCCTACTGATTTTTTAGAAGGCTCTCAAAAAACTCCAGTTTTTAAAAAACATTTTTTGTGAACTTAAAAACCACATGTTCTCCATTTTCCCTATATATTTAAGAATTTCAGGCAATATTCCAATAGGATTTTTATTTTAGAATTTTAAAAAATATGATACTAAAATCATATATTATGTTTAGGGAAATATAAAGAGCAATGTGGAAGGAAAAGAGCTGTACCAATAATTCAAATATATTATAGAATAACAATAACTTTAAAAGTGTAATATCCTTGGAATAAAAGACCATTAATGGGATAAAATGGAGAATACAAAAATAGACCTTGTTATAGAATTTAATATAAGATAAAGGAGGAGTTATAAATCAATGAGAGAAAACATTTAAAAAATATGGCAATTTGTGAATTTTTTAAAAATGTGAATGTACATCACTCTATATTTTCAAATAAATTTCAAATAGATGAAACACTAGAACCTTAAACAATCAAAACCAAAGAAGAAAAAAAAAATCCAGAAAATAAAAGTAAACATTTGTCAAACATCTGGTGGAACTCATTAAAAACATAAGCAACATAATATTGACAATATAAAAACATTACACATATGCATCTAGAACTATTAACTGAAATGTAAAAGAAAGCAACAAACTGGAAACTGTTTCCTGCCCAAATGCTGCATTCAAATAATACAATAAAGTTGTGTAAGATAGAAAATTTTACACAGGGTAAGCTACAAGTACTGGAGTTTGTCTTATTGCCTTCGGAGTCATCATCAGGAGTCTCGTTTATTCAGATATCTAATTACTCTATTGTTTTCTTAAAATTCAGAAGACCTTAAACTCTTAAGGTCTAAAAGTCACTTTTAACTGCAAAAATGACCAAAGAAAAGGGGGCTATTCCTTTACTTTACAAAAACTTCATACAAATTAGTAATAAAACCACATAGCACATCAGCATTTATGGAGACTTAAAAATATCCAATAAAAAGTCAGAAAAATATCCTCACAATTAGTCAAAGAAATCGTTAATTTAAAAAGTAACAGTCACATATAAACAAATAAGCCAATATTTATGGCAGACTCTATTTGGAATCCCTCAATTACCGTGCCTTGCTATACTCATGCCCTTGTGGAGTCCTCTCTTACATTGACTCTAGCCTCAGCCATGTGACTTGTTTTGACCAGTGAGACAGTAGCAAGAGTGATGCAAGCAGAGGCTTGATAAAAAACAAACAAAAAACTTGCATATTGGAACTTGTCTTCTTGAAACACTCCCTCTTGGAAGTCATCTGCCATCCTATAAAGAAAATTAAGCTGGAACACTGAATGATTAGAGGCTATATTGAGACCCTAGGATGAGAGGTCATCTTGGACATTTCATCCTGTGCTAAGCTCCCAGCTCAATGAAGCCACATAAGGATTCTCAGCTATAATATGAAGAATAGAACCTCCTAGTCAGACCATGGAATTTTAAGAAATAAGAAACCAACCCTGGCTATGTAGCTCAGTTAGAGCATCGTCCCAATATGCCAGATTGTGAGTTTCATCCCCTATCAGGGCACATACAAGAATGAACCAGTGAATGCATAAATAAGTGGAACAATAAGTTGATATCTATCTCTCTTTCTCTCTCTCTCTGTAATAAATCAATTAAAAAATTCTTTTAAGAAATAAGAAATCATCATTGTTTCAAGCCACTAAGTTTGGGGGTTGTTGGTCATAGAGCAGTAAATAACTGATATAATTTTTTTCATATCACCAAAACAAATTTTTTAAAAAGATACCATACATTAAACTAAAAAAGCTTCCACACAGCAAAAGAAATCACCAACAAAATGAAAAGGCAACCAACCAAATGGTAGAAAATATTTACAAATCATATATCTGATAAGGGTTAATATCCAAAATATATTTTTAAAACTCATACAATAGCCAAAAAATTTTTTTAATTTAAAAATGGGCAGAAGATTTAAATAGACATTTTTCCAAAAGGACATATACAGGGTATCCTCCCAAAAATGTATACACACATTTGAGCTGACAGCTCAATTCTTTCTTTTTTAGATTTAACCCATTGGAATTAATAATTATTCAAAAGTGTATGTACATTTTTTTGGGACACCCTGTAGATAGCCAACAGGTACATGACAAGGTTCTCAACATCACTAATTAGGAAGGAAATGCAAATTAAAACCATAACCAGAAATCATTACAGACCTGTTAGAATGGCTATTGTCAAAAAGACAAGAAATAACAAGTGTTGGTAAGGATGAGGAGAAAAGGAGAACACTTGTGCATTGTTGGTGGAAATGTAAATTGGAACAGCCACTATGGAAAACATGACAAAGTTTCCTCAAAAAAAATAAAAATAGACCTATCATATGATCCAGTAATCCCACTTCTGGGTATTTATCTGAAGGAAATGAATATACTAACTTGAAAAGATATCCTCACCCCCATGTTCATTGCAGCATCACTTACAATAGCCAACACATGGATGTTAGCTAATGTCCAACAATAGATGAAGAGATAAAGAAAATGTCCAACAATAAATGAAGAGATAAAGAAATTTGTGACACATTAAAATTCTCTATAAGTTTGGATGTTTCTTATGTCGACAGTACCAAAAAATGGGTGCTAGATAACACATACAAGTAATCCTGGTGATGAAAATATTGATCTTTTAAAAATTAATAAGGTGCCCTAACCGGTTTGGCTCAGTGGATAGAGCCTCAACCTGCAGACTCGGGGGTCCCAGGTTCAATTCCGGTCAGGGACATGTACTTTGGTTGTGGGCACATCTCCAGTAGGAGGTGTGCAGGAGGCAGTTGATTGATGTTTCTCTCTCATCGATGTTTCTAACTCTCTATCCCTCTCCCTTCCTCTCTGTAAAAAAATCTATAAAATATATTTTTAAAAAATAAAAATAAATAAGGTGATCTACTAAGTGCATACATACACACACACACACACACACACACACACACACACACACACAGGAGTGTATTATGTGTTTGGCTAGAGTATTTTGAGAGCTGCAATTATTAAATTTCCAGAATTCTAGAGAAGAGAGACCACATCCTGGCCTGTGGTAATTTAACAGAATCTGTGTCGGTGAGTGTGGGGAAAACATTGCTGCAGATACAGTAAAACAAAATGTAACAAAAGGAAAAAAACCTCTGATGTTTTTGTGATCATTAAGAAACTATTCAGCCCTGTTGGCCTGGCTCAGTGGTTGAGCATCAACCTACGAACCAGTAAGTCACTGTTAGATTCCCACTCAGGGCACATGCCCCCATCCCCAGTGGTGGGCATGCAGGAGGCAGCCAATCAACGATTCTCTCTCATCACTGAGGTTTCTCTCTCTCCCTCTCCCTTTCTCTCTGAAATCAATAAAAATATATTTTTTAAAAAAGAAACTACTCAGTATTGATTTAAAATTCACAGAAGTACTGTAAAATGTTAGTCAATAAAATTTTTAAATCCCCATTAACATGTTAGCAACCAGTAAGATTATTTCTCTGAAGAAACGTTTTATGTTGGGTGAGGTAATGCTGGTGTCTGCCAACCAAAGCACATTTTTCCTCTATTAAAGGCTGATCTCTATCGGTTTAGTCAGCCATGAATACTTGGGAGAATAATCACATTAATATTGATCACTTTAATCACATCAGTAATAAAAATATATATATCAGTATTAGTAATAATAATCCCAACAGCTGGGAGTCTGAAGAATATTTGGAGTTTGTTTCTACATGTATATGTATATTTATGACTCATCCTATCACATGACACATTACAGCATGGACTCAACCACATAAGGCTGTAACTTCAAACCACCTAAATGGGTTTGTTTTTCAAAATACCAAAAGACCTGGTAATACTACTATGTCATCTCTGATACTTTGGCATGAATATAGGAAAGTTTCCTATGGGATTCCAACATTTTTGTGCATTTAAAGCAATTGGGTAACACATATTAAATAAAAAGTAGGGCTGAATTAAAAAAAAACACACACAAAGATTGAATTCTAATAAATACAATATAAACAAAGACAAACATACACACAAGAAGTTAAACAGGAAACATGGTTAGTACTTTAAGTCAGTATGATTTAGGATTCCTTTGAGTTTGTTCCATGGACACATCACATAGTATTTAAAATAATTTTTTGGCTAAGAATTTAATTTTGGTGACTAAAGGTTAAAGTAATATAACCAGAGATGTTAGAAATATCTGAAAAATATAAGAACACTCATTGAGTTGTTTTGGTCATACTAAGTAGCAAAGAAAACTTGATCTCAGCAGTATATTAAACATTACAATGTCATCTCTTCTTTTTCCTCCATTACTTTTCTGAGAGAGTGGAAGGGAGGGAGAGGGAGAGAGAGAAACACATCAACTGGTTGTCTCTTCCCCACATGCTCCAACTAGGGGCAGGGAGCAAATCCACAACCCAGGTATATACCCTTGACCTGGAATGAAACTTGCACAGCAACCCTTGGGTACACAGGGGCCCATGCTCTAACCACTTAACAGCACAGGCCAGGGTGCAGTATCTTTATTAACAGCAAGATTATCTAAAAATTAAACAAGTATTGAGATTCCTCTAGTTTTTTTATGCTAGAACTAGGGACCCAGTGCACAAATACATGCACCTTGAAAGGAACTGTGGCTCGTGAGGCTGTGGTGGGCACAGGGGCGAGTCTCGGCCCATCCTCTGTGCCCCTGCATGGCACCTCCCACCTCAGCCCCTGGTACCCTGTCTGCCAGCAGCCCCGCTCCCACCACCGCCACTCCCATGTGCTGATGGTGCCAGCCCCCACTCGCACCCGCCAACAGCGCAGAGTGACTGGGGCTGGCACCAGCAGTGGGTGCTGTCCCAATCACCCCTCAGGAGCAGGGGGAGGTGGAGAAGCCCTGAGGAGCTATCAGGGCCAGCAGCCACTACTTGCACCTGCTGACAGTGCTGAGCTATCGGGGCTGGTGCCGGGCACCAGCAGCAGGTGTGAGCACCAGGCAGGACCCCACTCACCTGCTCCACCATCCTGCTGCGGCCGACACCCACCATGTTCCACACACACACCCTGGTGGTCAGCGCACATCATAGCAACCAGTTGTTTGGTTGTTCTGCCGTTCAGTCTATTTTCATATTAGGGTTTTATATATATAGATTTTTGGATCATCAAGTCTGATGAACAACTATTAAATATCTTCTATGTTCAAGATACTGTACTGTGAAAGACATAAAAAAATCTTTAAAAATATTTTCTGTCCTTAAGGAACTTACAATTTAGCTGATTCCAAATTGTAACTATTTGATGTCAGTTGATCATATCTTCGTTGTTTTTATTATTCTTTCAGAATAAAATATGGATTTTCAACAAATAAAATATAATGTTAATCATTTTAGCATCAACTATGCTTTGATCAATAGTTGAGATGTGACATTCAAAAAATGTCAAGAAGTATTTTTGGAGAGTGTACTCTAAATAGTAGAATTGAGATATAAGTTTTTAAAAAATAGAAACACAAGTACAACTTTGAATGTGAGAATTGATGCTGGTTTTGTTTATTGTTAGTCACAAGAAGAAAAGGCAATGTGCATACATCATTACAAATCTTTATAGCAGACTGACATGAAATAAGTAAACACCTAGGGGCAATGGCTCACCAATGTTATTGTCATGTATGCAGTGCATCAATTTGAAGGAGGTGAGAACCACAGAAGTGCCCAGGGAACTTTCCAGATGATATGACACCATCAATCAAAATTACTTTTTATTAGATAACATGTATACACAAGACACAAAAACCAAAAAGCATAAAAGGTTTCACAGTACAGAGTACATCTCCCACCTTACTTCCCTTCTCAGAGGACTGCTACCAGTTTTTTATAGCTAAAACAATCATCATCTATATGACTTTCCTTCTCCAAAACTTTTTCTCTTTCTGCACTTATATTTCTATTGCCTCCAACCTTTATATATATATATATATATGTGTGTGTTTTTATTGATTTTAGAGAGAGAGGCAGGGAGAGGGAAAGAGGAATAGAAACATCAATAAGAGAGAAACATTGATCAGCTGCCTCCTACACACCCCATGCTGGGGATCAAGCTCACAACCCAGGCATAATGCCCTGACTAGGAATTGAACCATGACCTCATGGTTCATAGGTCGATGCTCAACCACTGAGCCACACCAGCTGGGCTATTGCCTCCAACCTTAATTCATAAACTTATTCCACAGGTAGTCATAAAGAGGACCATGCTACAAAGTTCACACTTCAAAACAGGCCAATGCATATTTCATCTCTTATTTCTTAGAACTATTATTAAGTTATTGACCTGTTGCTAAACTCAGCTCAAGACTAAACAACAAACATCCTGAATCAAAGATTGCAACATGGATGTATATAAACTTTACACACTCCTCATCATGGTGGCCAGACCATTTGCATTTTTCGCCTTGAAAAGAACCAATCCATTTTGATAACCAGCATTCTCTATTTACATACTGGGCCTAACCAACCCTAACTGACCTAACCAACATACCTCATTTACATGGTGACCTTAACTAGAACAGCTCTTACATTTTGCCCTTTATAAACCTGCTTTTCTTTCTTCCCTTCGAAGAACAATTAGGTTGCTACTTGAACCTGTGTCCTGGATTGCACTCCCTCCTTTGCTAAAATAATTGCTTTTTTTTTTTTGCCTTTTAAAAAAAATATGTTTTTATTTTATTTATTTATTTATTTATTTATTTATTTATTTATTTATTTAGAGGGATAGAGAGTTAGAAACATCATGGTTTGGCTGCTTCCTGCAGGCTTCCTTTTGGGGATCAACCCTGCAACTCAGGCATGTACCATGAATGGGAAATGAACCAGCAACCTCTTGGTTCATGGGTTGACATTCAACCACTGAGCCATACCAGCTGGGCAAATAATTGCTTTTTCTTCTTTATTACAACCTAAACTTTATTTTTTGTTAACATACATATAGAACTACTAAAAGTAGCCAATTTGTCAAAATGATGTTAATGGTCTTTGGATACTTTTCTTCAATGTGAAAGAAAATGTCTCATTCTTATCAAGGTGTATGTATTTTCAGGACTAGACTAGTTTATCTAAAGCAATCACTATGCCATGAGTGGGATTAACCTGACTGAGTTATACAAATCAAGCATACTTTGGAACTAAGCTCAGCCCCAAAGCCATGGTAGCTAAATATTGGACAAGGTGAAGTGGACCTTGTTGAGTCACCCTCATGTCTATTTTTGACATTGGCACAAATTTTAAGAAGACACACGTATTGATTCTTAACTTAGAAAACCAAAACAAAATACACAACTGGCCTAAGGTTGTGAGGATAAAGTATGTTTTCTATATAGGATTAGGCAGAGTTCTTCTGTGGACTTAATAAAAAAGTATTTAATGGATATAAAATTATTCTATATTAAAATATAGTGTTTTAAAATTTATTATTAAGTTAGAGA
This sequence comes from Corynorhinus townsendii, assembly GCA_026230045.1. Taxonomy (NCBI): domain Eukaryota; kingdom Metazoa; phylum Chordata; class Mammalia; order Chiroptera; family Vespertilionidae; genus Corynorhinus; species Corynorhinus townsendii. Next base: position 64,526,501 of record JAPDVU010000004.1, on the reverse strand, counting down.
GATCTCTTAAAGAAATAAGTTTTCAGAAGAATACTAATTTTTGTGTATGACCACAAAGCCTCTTAGCTTGGAAGACTGCCCAGGCGCATGATTTGGACTTGACTAAGGTTGGTTTAATTTTAGTTTTTGACTATTAAACCATTAAAAATAAATGCAAAGATTAAACAAGATATAATGATATCAATGAGTGAAAGGGGTTCCCCCACAGATTTACGTCCTAAATTCTGCCACTGAGATTAAAAGCCTAAATCCATGATCAAGGACTGATCCTATTACCATATGAGAAAAAATTTTTACATTACAATGCACATTGGCCCTTAATGAATTTCAGTTCAAGTAAGCTTGGCTACAGCCACCAAACCTATAATATATCCAGATTCAAAAAAAGAAAGTACTTAAATTATGCCCGGGCTGTGTTACTCAGTGATTGAACTTCAACCTATGAATCAGGGGCTCACGGTTCGATTCCTGGTCAGGGCACATACCTAGGTTGCTGGCTTGATCCCCAACGGGGGGCATGCAGGAGGCAGCCCATCGATGATTCTCTCATTATTGATGTTCCTATCTCTCTCTCCTTCTCCCTTCCTCTCTGAAATCAATAGAAATATTTTTTAAAAAACAAGACAAAACATTCTTAGGGATGAGTCCACATATTGCCAGTTCTTTTATAAAGCCACATATTCTAGATAGCTTCTAAATCTTACTAAAGACAGCCTGACCTATCCACATGATTTAAAAGAAATAGATCAGGTACTTAAAACTTTTTCCAATTAGGCTGATTTCATGATAATAGCAGGTAAGAAGGAAATAGCACCCACATCCTGTTCCCCTACTTTTCATGCCTGGCCTCAGGGTAGAATACTCTCACAGTCCAAACAGCTTTACTTTTTCAGGGTAGATGACTGGCAACTGACATAGTTTTTAATGGCTTCTCCAGGAGTCCTCTCCATAGTCCCCTCTGAGGAAAGCCGCTAAAGAGGCAAGGTAGAGTCTCACACCAGTAGCTATGGTCAGATTTTACATAATGCTCTCTAGCTTTTTCTACCAGAAGCAGGTGATTGTTCTACTCAGCCAAGCTAGTTACATAATAGGCAAGAGCCTTTGCAGAGTGTCGACACATTCAACACCAAATACCTCAATGCTTTATCTTGCTTAAGATGACAAAGTTCAGTAAAATGTGTAAGTTCATGAAATACTTTCATGGGCATGAGGTGCTTGACCAATACAAATGTTCTCTCACTCACTATATACTAGTAACACACTCTAATCCAAAGCATTTCAAACTAAATTATGACTTTTTCTCAAGAGGAGATCATCATAAACATTTTTAAAGTAATTTGTCATCAAAGGCCTGACACATCTTCCCTTTTATCTACCCAAATGAAACAATTTCACAAGAACCTATCTCCAATTTACCACATTATGGATAATTGCTGGTATCTATTCATAACATAATACTGTTTGCTTTTATAATACAACTGGAGGCCCAATGCACAAAATTTGTGCAAGGGGCTCAGCCCTCACAGCCCTGGCTTCATCCAGAAGGTTGTCCGGAAGGATGTCCAGTCTAATTAGCATAGTATACTTTTATTATTATAGATGAAACCAAGATTGTAGTGCATGCTTGTGATATAGGCTTAATAGTCACCATGTAAGCTCTACACCTTTAATAAACCAGGTTTCCAATATTATCTTTTCATGTACATGTAATAGAATATTGAGATAAATCTAATTTTTCCACAATTATTTTCTAGGTAAAGAACATGACTTAATTCAAGATAGTTTTTATTATTAGGTAGATCCATATGAAATACCAACATCTGACTTTTTTTTTAACCTACAAAAACATCAATTTAATTTGATTCCACCTAATTCCACAGTGATTTTAAGAATAATGTATAAATCGGAGGAATCCAAGATGGCGGCGTAGGTAAACACCTAAACTGCTGCCTCGCACAACAATTTCAAAAATTCAACTAAAAGACAAAACATCTATCACCCAGAACCACGGGAAAGCTGGCTGAGTGGAAGTTCTACAACTAGAAGGAAAGAGAAAAGAGCATCGAGACGTGCACCAGCACTGAAAAGCTGAGGTACGGAGGCGCGTGATCCGGGCTGGCGGCGGGCGTTGCTTTTTTCAACCCAAAGGGAGACAAGCCCCCGACTACTCTGAAATGCAGTTTCTGGGGAGATGCAGGGGACCCAAACTCCTACAGGGAAAAGCTGGACTGTCTGCCAGTGAGGGTGGCTTACTTGCAGAGCTGCGCGCAGGAATAATTGTTTACAGCACTGGGGCACGGGACTCCGGGACGCCCTTGGGGACACAGAGCCGGCTAACTAGCAGCCATTGTTGTTTGCCACGCCCTAGCCTAGTGACACCCTGAGACCCCACCTGCACAACCTACAAACCCACCCAAGCTCCAAGCAGCAGCGTTAGCAGAAGAAAGCCCCGCCCTATCGCAGCTTAACCTAGCAAACTTGCAGCCTGGGTCAGACAGCTCCAAAACCTCCAAACCCCAAGCAAAGAGGAGAAAACTGTAGCTCTCACTGTAGCTCCTGCTGGATGGCCTCAGACAGTAGCTGACCTGAACCCCATTGGAGATCCAGAAGCCAGTGTACTTAGTGGTCAGTTTGAGACACCAGATTTCAACTCCTCACATCCATAAGTGACACATTCAAAGGCAGACTCAGTGAGCACCAAAGCCCCACTGAAACAAGTCCTGCCCCATAAGTGTGTCTTCAGCGCAGCAGTTCTTCCATTATAGACACAGTGAGGGCTCACAGCTAATTGGCCTGGAGGTCAATTCCTCCCAGTATACCAACAGCAATTAAGGCTTTAACTGCACCAAGTCTTTGCACTCAGCCCACCAAGGGGTATACCAAGAGTGTCCACATCAGGTGATTGGGGAGGCTGAGCTACTGCCCCCTATATAGGTCACCTACCACACAAAGCTACTCCATCAACACAGGGAAGCAGCCAAAATGAGGAGACAAAGAAACATGTCACAAATGAAAGAAACGGAGGAAAGCAAACTACTGGATGACATAGAGTTCAGAACCACATTTATAAGGTTACTCAAGAATCTTCTTAAAACCGCTGAGAAACTTGATGAGACCTTCAAGGAGCTTAATGAGAATGCCAAAAAAATGGAAAAGGATCAGTCAGAAATGAAGCATACACTGTCTGAAATAAAGAATATACAGAAACTCAACTGTAGATCAACGTACCCCAAGAATCAAACCAAAGATCTGAAATATGTGGAAACAAAAAACATCCAACCAGAAAAACAAAAAGAAAAAAGAATCCAAAAATATGAAGATAGTGTAAGGAGCCTCTGGGACAACTTCAAGCGAACCAACATCCGAATTTTTGGGGTGCCAGAAGAAGGGAGAGAGCAAAATATTGAAAACCTATTAGAAGAAATAATGACAGAAAACTTTCCCTGCCTGGTGAAAGAAATAGATGTACAAGTCCAGGAAGCGCACAGAACCCCATACAAGAGGAATCCAAAGAGGACCACACCAAGACACATCATAATTAAAATGCCAAGGGCAAAAGACAAAGAGAGAATATTAAAAGCAGCAAGAGAAAACCAGTTAATTACCTACAAGGGAGCACCCATACGACTGTCAGCTGATTTCTCAACAGAAACTATGCAGGCCAGATGGGAGTGGCAAGAAATATTCAAAGTGATGAACAGCAAGAACCTACAACCAAGATTACTCTACCCAGCAAAGCTATCATTCAGAGTTGAAGGTCAGGTAAAGAGCTTCACAAACAAGAAAAAGCTAAAGGAGTTCATCACCACCAAACCAGGATTACACGAAATGCTAAAGGGTATCCTTTAAGAAGAGGAAGAAGAAGAAAAAGGTAAAGATAAAAATTATGAACAACAAAATGACATCAAATACATACCTACCAACAAGTGAATCTAAAAATCAAGTGAATGAAAAATCTGAAGAACAGAATGGACTGGTGAATATAATAGAATCAGGGACATAGAAAGGGAGTGGACTGATGATTCTCAGGGGAAGCAGGTGTGAGGGGTGCGGGAAGAGATTGGACAAAAATCTTACTCCTATGGATGAAGACAGTGGCGAGGGTAAGGGCATGGGGTGGGGTGGGAAATCAGGTGGAGGGGAGCTATGGGGGAAAAAATAGAGGCACACCTGTAATAATCTGAACAATAAAGATTTATTTAAAAAAAAAAAAGAATAATGTATATATCCCTAACTGGTATGGCTCAATGGGTAGAGCGTTGACCCACAGACTGAAGGGTCCCGGGTTCAATTCCGGTCAATGGCATGTACTTTGGTTGCAGGCTTTATCCCCAGTAGGGGCATGCAGTAGGCAGCTGGTTGATGTTTCTCTCTCATAGATGTTTCTAACTCTCTATCCCTCTCCCTCCTCTCTGTAAAAAAAAAAATCAATAAAAATACTTTTTTTAAAAAAAGAATAATGTATATAAACCTAATAAACATCATAATAATGGAGAAATAAGAAATAGAGGTATCAACTGCAATAATCTAGAATTCAATTCTGACCAATATATAAAGTACATAAAATTGTTTTCCCACACCCAGGATTACCAAAATTATATGGTTTTCGTACCTAAAATTTTAAACACTTAATGATGGATCATCTAAAGGGCTAATACAGCCATTAGGCATAAGGAGGCACAGTGCCTGGGGCCCATGATACTTTTAAGGTCTTATGAAAAAAATGTTTTAATGTTATTTCTTTTAAAATCAGAAGAAAAATTAATATGATGATAATAATAAATACATAATAATGAATCCAGTCTGTATTGTATCTTTATACCAAAACAGCTTTAAAATTAATGTAACAAAATTAATGTAAAAATAAAAAATATAGTTTATATGTCTAAAAAATTATTTATTGCGGAGGAAGGCCACCATGATGGCAAAAGTGCCCAGGGCACAGGAAAGTCATAATTGAGCCATGATCATCTGAAAACTTGACTATAAATTAATACATATTGACATTGGAGGAGTCTGGTAGGAACTATTGTAAGAGATGTGTGCTATTTTGAGGCCATATTCATTTACAATTTAAAAAATATTAGCTTGAGTTGCACTTAATCAAAAGTTTTAAATGTTCAACATTAAAATTTTAGTTACTAAACTGCCTGCTAAAATATTGGAGAGAAAAATTTTGAAATGAAAGAGGAACAGAAAGCGTTGACTAAAAGAAATGAAAATAAAAAAACAAGCATAAAGCTTTATAGTATTAAATAACAAAAACAAGGTAATCAATAAATTGAAAGTTTATTGTAGTATTATAATGTAAAATTATGTTAAAACAGAAACATATACAGTACTTATAACAGAAACTTAGACATTATTCTCATATAACTCTTGTTAAAGAACAAAAATTGAACCTAGTAAATTTCAAGGTCTAATTGGCTTTATTGAAGAATTCATGAATTAGGTAGCATCCCATCTAATACATAAAAAGGTGCTCTGAGGAGCTATACAAAACAGAAGAAAGACTTTTATAGGTAGAAATAGGGCAGAAAAAGAAGAAAAAAAAGGGAAAAAGGAAAGAAAGAAATAGGGCAGAAAAGAAAGTTATAAGAGTGGATTTTTTCAGGCAGGTTACCTTCTTTTCATGGAAAGCAGTGGGTCTTATCCGGCAGATCACCTCACAAGTGCTGACCAGGGAATTCCAGATTGATTGGTTTAAAATAAGAATCCTGGCCCTAGCCAGGTGGCTCAGCTGGTTAGAGTATCCTCCTGGACATTGAAAGGTTTCAGGTTTAATCCCTGGTCAGAGAGTGTATGGGAACGTAGGGGGAGGAGGAGGAGGTGTGAGTTAATAGGTCTCTCCTCTCTCTCTCTCTCTCTCTCTCTCCCTCCCCCCCCTTTTCACTCCCTCTCTCTAAATTCAATAAAAACAGGGTTAAAAATAAGTAAATAAAAACAATTGTGGGAGAGGCTGAAACTGAAATTAGGTTAGGTATTACGTTTTGATGGAGCTTACCACAAGTGACTCCATTTTGGGTCTATTGTTTCTTTTTAACACTCATTGTTTATTGCCCCTTACACAAATGCACTTACCCCTTCAAAAACTATCAACCAGCCATAACTTGCAGAACCTGCTATTGTCTTCTGAAATTTTTATGTAGTCATGGCCTAACTATATGCTGCTTCTAATGGTAGTGTTGTTGCAAAAGACCAAAGAAAACCAAAGACGCTTCTAAGAAAAAGGAGGGACACAGTTTAATATACCTGCAGACTCAGGGAACAGCCTTCCAAATCTGAGTGAAGGAACACGCATGGGGCTTTCCTTTAAATCTCCCTCCCTGTGGTCTTTGTCCCGCAAACATGGATTATGCTTCCGGTCCTTTTCGCGGGCCTTGCAAGAAGGCCCCCAGATGTTGGGGATCTTCAGGCCATCTCTGATGGTCTGGCCTGGCGCTAGCGTCAATAACCCTCCCTCCGGGGCAGTGCACTGTTCACAGTAATAGGTTCTGCAAGACCAGTATCTGGGAAGGAGAGAGGGACTTAATTATAGGTTATCAGGAATGTACACTGAGCTTGCTAGCTTGGATTCAGATCACTAGCCCCAAATATCAGGGTTACATTGGAATTAGCCCCTTTTAGCCTTCTCAGTGTTGAAAAGAACATGATTGATAGTTGTGTTTTCAAAGAAATAAATGTATTAAACTGGGTCACTAGTTACATAAGCAGTTTTATATACAACATTTTAAATCTGGCTGAAATAGAGGAAACAATAGCTGTGATACAAAACAAAAATTTGTAGCCCTCCTGGTAACAGAGAGGAAGCTTTGTTATTATATATCTATTGCCAACTCAAGACTTCCTCCTGGCCTCCTCAAAACAGCTCAATTTGTTTCAGCATTGTCATCTTCAAAGCCAAGCTAGCATGATCCCTGGATTGCTGATCTTTTTTAGGTTATCTTTCCTAGATTTCTATCACAATGTTACTTGGGGCAAAGACATTTTCTGGACCTCTCAGAAGACTGGTATTAAATGGTCTCTAAGGAGACTGGGCGCTAGAATTTTGTGATTCTGAGTTTTCCTTGAGAAAAATTACTTCAAATATGTTGTGTTCATTTGTTTATAGCAGATAAGTATTAATCTACTGATGCAAGACTCTAGACAAACAGTGCATTGAAGATGCAGGGTAAAACACATTCAAAGGCTCTGAAGAAGAAAAAATGGCAAAGTATTTGAGGAACTGAAAGAAATAAAACGTGGTTGAAGCCTAATTAAGGTGAAAATGCTGCAAGATGAGGCTAGTGAAGTAGGTAGTAGATCAATGAAGGATTTAGGACTTTTTTCTTAAAAGCCAGGGAAATTTGAATGGTTTTAAACAAGTGTTTTGATATGTGTTTTTTTAAAAAAAGATTACTGTGGCTTTTGTGTGAGAAATCATAGAGAATAAGAAATGACTCATTTAAACCTGTTTTTATAGTACTTTGGCTGAGAAGTGACAGTGGCTAAGGCTAAATTGTGGTCAGTGGAATTGAGAAACAAAGTGAATAAACTCAAGATATATTCAGGAAGTAGAATTAATTTAAAAAGAGAATCAAGAATAATTCCTAGTTTTCTGGTTTGTGAAATAGTATCAAAACTATTCACTGAGCCCAGCCGGTGTGGCTCAGTGGTTGAGTGTCGACCTATGAACCAGGAGGTCATGGTTCAATTCCTGGTCAGAGCACATGCCGGGTTTTGGACTCGATCCCCAGTAGGGGGCGTGCAGGAGGCATCATTGATTCTCTCTCATCATTGATGTTTCTATCTCTTTCTCCCTCTCCCTTCCTCTCTGAAATCAATAAAAATATATTAAAGAACAACCACCACCACCCCCACCATAAACTATTCACTGAGTGAAGAGTCCCAGGAGCAAAGTAGTTTTGGGAAGGATCTCATGCTCTTAGATACTTTCAAAGGATCTTGTACATTGTCTCAGTCCTGTTTTCCTTGAATTCCACTTGCATGGGATGATTGTATAGCCTTAAAAATGTTGGTCCTTTGGTCATCACCTTTGATCTTTCTTTTTTGTGGGACTCAGGCTATACAGAAAACTGAGGGGATTCTTAATATGGATATTTCTGAATACATATTTTTGATGCAACTTAAATAGGCCACAGCTATGTTGGTGTATTGCCTGCAAAGCTCTCAAATGTATGGTATGGTCAAACATCCTAAAAATTATAAAGAGTAAGATCTGCACTTTCTGTTGCAAAGAAGACAAATTTTAGTGGATTGAGGAGAGAGGGGCTCTTGAGAAGGTGAGAAGGTACAAGAGCAGCAATTTTCAACCTTTTTCACCTCATGGCACACAAACTAATTACTAAAATCCTATGGCACACCAAAAGTATATATTTTCTGCATATGACAAAAAATAGGTATAATTTTGATTCGTGCACACTGGGTGGCTATTGTTTTGTTGGCTGTTGTCATTTTTTATTTTGACAATCTAAGGAAAAAGAGGTCACTGCTCCTGACTAAATAGGCAGGTATTGCATGTTTTAAAAATTATTGTGGCAGGCAGGTTGAAAATTACCCCTGGTTTCTGGCAAAAGAGTGCCTAAAACCCTTGTAATTACCTGAGTGAATGTGTGAAAGGCACATCTCTTGTTATTCACAACAAGCCCCTTTCAACCACACCGGAGTGCACGCTAATGCGGTGGCTCTGCATGGGCTCCCAGATAAGCCTCAGGATGGGGGCTGGTTGCCAGAGGAACCAACCAGCTGATTAGAGGTTTAGAACTTTCCACCCCAGCCCCCTCACCTTTGAGGTGGGGAATAGGGCTGGGGATTGAGTTAATCACCAACAGCCAATGATTTGCTCAATCATGCCTCTATAAAAACAGGAAATGCTGGGGTTCAGTCTTCAGGGGTGGTGAATGCATCCACGTGGCAGGAGGGTGGCACACCCCAAACTCCAGAGGGACAGAAGCTCCTGCACGTGGGGCCCTGTGGGCCTTGCCTTTGTAGCTCTTCTTTATCTGGCATGTCATTTGTAACCTTTATAACAGCAAGTAAAGTGTTTCCTTGGATTCTGTGAGCCATTATAGTAAATTATCAAAGCTGAAGGGGGGATCAGGGGAACCCCAATTTGTAGCCAAGTCAGAAAAATAAGTGTAGGCAATCTAGAAACCCACTATTTGCCATAGGTGTCTAAAGTAGGGGGCAGACTGTGGGACTGAGCTCTGAACCTGTGAGGTCTGCACTAACTCCAGACAGTAAGTGTCACAGATGAATTAAAATTGGAGGACACCCAGTTGGCTTTACAGAGAACTAGATTATTGCTTGGCGTGGCAAATCCACACATTTGGTATCTTGAGTGTTGTAAGCAGAGATGGCATTCCCTTGCGTGGTAATTGAAATCTGTGCATATCAGAACCGTGCTAAGTGAGACTGCTATATAACATTCTCTAAAAGAGCTTTTCTTAAACTACTCCACAGGAGTTAAGATTATCCAATAAGACTGGGAGATGCTGGGCTAAGATAAAATCACTTGATGTACTAGGTTATGGAATTCAAAGTACACAAGGGGATTGAGTTAAAAATAATGATGGACTCTGACTCTAATTTTTTTCCTGCCTCTATTTTTAAAAAATCTTTATTGTTGAAAGTATTAGAGATGTACCCCTTTTCTCCCCATTGCCCCCCTCACCTGGTTCCTGCCCCACCCCAGGCCTTCACCACTCTACTGTGTCCATAGGTAAGATCTTCGGTTAATATTTTCCTACCCCCCTCACTCTGAGACTCATCATCTGCTCCATGTTTCCATGCCTCTGATTCTATTTTATTCACCAGTTTATTTTGTTCATTAGATTTCTTGTTCGTTTATTTTGATTTTTAGATTCAGTGGTTGATAGATATGTGTTTGTTGCCATTTTATCGCCCTCCCCCTCCTCCCTCCTCCTCTTCCTTCTCCCCTCTAAAAAATACCCTTCATCATGTAATACTGGTTTGGTGGTGATGAACTTCTTTAGCTTTTTCTTGTTTCCTGCCTCTATTTTAACAGTAGGGAAGAACAAATAGAATGGGTGAGTACAGATGTAGGTAGTATTGGTAAACAAAGGGAATATATATAGTATATTTTTTTATACCTTATCTTTCTCTTTGAAGTAGGAAACAAGGAATTCTGCTGAAAGTGATGGGATAAGGGTTGGAGAAGTTTGATATAGTTGTAGACAGCTGGAGAGCATGTTGATTTGAGACTCTGGTAGAAAGGCTGTTCATACAGTTCTCTGAGAGGTGATAACCATGATGTTATAGTGAACCAAACTTCTCTCTTGCATGCCTTTCTTCAGGGATGCTCACCCTCCCATATGTCCCAATAGGGGCGGTAGATGACAGGGCTTATTCAGGTTGAGGATTTTAGGAGAGCAGGAAAAGGATAGAATGGCAAGGAAGTTGAGCATATAATCAAGAAAGAATAAATGTAATAATGTACTATGGAATCTAAACTAGATGGGGAGAAAAACAATTAGGTGGGGAGAGAACTAAAGCTAAGAGAGAAAGCAGAGGAGCCAAGGTTTAGGGATTACAATGAGACTGAAAATAGTCATAGTGGTTGTGGCTGGCGATGGGATGTTTGAATTATTGAGTGTGCAAGAGAAGTAGGTCCAGGGACCAGAGTAAGTAGAAGATATGGCATTAGGGTTAGAATTTGGTTGGCAGACCCTGTTTTGTTTTTTCCAAATGTTAATAAAATAATTAGAAAAAAATAAAGAAGCTTATTCTATCCACTGTAATTACCCATCCATTTGAATATAAAATAATGAACTTTTCTCCATTATATTTTTTATGCCAGAATTAAATTGTGTTTAATATGACAACTAAAAGTTAGCTGGTATCTGACTATAATTTTTTTAAATTGGTTTTATAATTAGTCATATTACTAAAATTCAGGGACATTTTCAGTAACATCTCTGAACTTCAAAAATGTATGTATAAAGAAGGGCTACTAAGTATTTATAAATATACTAAAATAGATACACACGTATACATATAGTATATATATACTAGAGGCCCAGTGCATAAAATTCGTGCACGAGGTGGGGGTGTCCCTCAGCCCAGCCTGCACCCTCTCTAATCTGGGACCCTTCAGGGGATGTCCAACTGCCTGCCTCGGCCTGATTGATGTCCGACTGCCCTCTCACAATCCAGGACTGCTGGCTCCCAACGGCTCGCCTGCCTTCCTGATTGCCCCTAACCACTTCTGCCTGCCAGTCTGATCACCCCCTAACCACTCCCCTGCCGGCCCGATTGCCCCAACTGCCCTCCCTTGCCAACCTGGTTGCCCCTAACTGCCCTCCCCTGCTGGCCCGGTTGCCCCTAACTGTCCTCCTCTGTTGGCCCAGTCACCCTTAACTGCCCTCCCCTGCCGGCCATCTTGTGGCGGCCATCTTTGACCTCATGGGGGCGGCCATCTTGTGTGTTGGAGTGAGGGTCAATTTGCATATCACCTCTTTATTATATAGGATCATCTAGTTACAGGGACATGTCCTAAATTCAAAGTTTTCTAGGGAAGGCCCTGAATATGTGATACTACCAATTCTTATGTTTATCACATTCATATAAAAGGACAGTGGTTTCAGCAAATATATGTTTTTTTAGAGAAAAAGCATTATTTTACTAGATGAAAATATCGCTAATCTTATAGTCAAATATGAAAAATGGTAATTTTGCTTGTAATTGCAAGTTTATAGAATAATTGAACTGGAAAGAAATTCAGAGATTGTTTAATCTAGTGTTTTTTTAAAAAAAGAATTCTTTATTGTTGAAAGTATTACATATGTTCCCCTCTCCACCCCCCACTGACCCCTTCCAATCCACGACACCCCCCCCCCCAAATCTACTGGTTTTGATAGTGTGGTCCCCTGATCAGCAAGTCGCATTTGGATCACCTGGAAACTGTGGAAAAATGCAAATTTTCAAGCCCACTCCGGAACCATTGAAACTCTAGGAGTGGGGCCCAGCAATCGGTTTTTGTGTTTTTTTTAAATATAGTTTATTGATTTTTACAGGGAGGAAGGGAGCGGCATAGAGTTAGAAACATCAACCAGCGGCCTCCTGCACACGCTCCGCTGGGTGCGCGCCCTCAGCCGGCCGTCCCTGCCCGGACGGACCCTGCACCCTGAGGCCACAGGCAGAGGCTCCGCCCACTGAGCAAACCGGCCAGGGCCGAGCCCTCTGTCTTCACCAGCGTGCCCAGGCCATTTTGCCATAGGAAGGTTTGAGAACCATGGGTTTGACCCACCTTCTCTTTAAAGCTTGGAATTACGGAGTTTCATAGAGATTAGGTGAAATTAATAAGCAAAGCCACCACTGTCTGAAAGATACTACCTTACATTGCTGAAAATACATCTTTTCTAGAACTCCACCTTGTTTCATGCGTATTCGCTTTCTATGGCTGCAGAGACAAATTAGTAACTTAGCAACTTAACAAAAATTGTTATGTTACAGTTCCGAAAGGTCAGAGGTGCGGCCGTGTCCTGGGCCACATCACGGCGGCTGCCTTCTGCCAGCGCCAGCCGGGAATCCGCTTCCTGGCCTCCTGCAGGACGTCTTTCCATTTGTTGTATTTTCCAGACTTTCGTTATTGATCATGTCCTATTTTCATAAATAAGAAATGAAGTAAAAGGAAATAAAAAAGAAAGGAAAAGAACCGGCCTGACTTGTAAGGTAGGGTTTGGAGTCTCGGGGACATCAAACACAGGCCTTTATTTATTTTTTCAGCACGGTCACCCGAAGCGTACTGTAGAATCTCCTCTGAAGAATGAATTTGAAAACGTCTTTAGAAATGAATGGAGACCACCAATCATTTTCTAAACTTGTGATGGCAGTACCTCCCGCTCCCCTTTCCGGTTAGTTGGTCATGGTTCACACGCCCAGGCCTCCTCAGAGGAATGAACTTTTCACATTTCAGGGGCGGTGGTGGTGCCACCGGAGCCACGCTCCTCGCGGCCTGCGCGGGGAAGGCGCTCACGCACCCAGGCTGCCGCCGGGCTAAACTCGTCCGGGCCGAGCCGGCGCCACGAGAGCAAGCCCCACGGGGAGCCGGCGCTGGGATCCACAGTCGGTGCTCCGCGCGCGGCCGGGCCGGGCTACTGAGGGGAGCGGCGCGGGGGCGGGCGCGGGAGCGGCGGGGGCGGGCGCGGGAGCGGGCGCGGGCGGGGCGGGGGCGGCAGTGTGAGCGGCGGGGGCGGGGGCGGGCGGCAGCTCCGGCGCCCGTGGGGGAGGAGCAGCGGCGGCGGCGGCTCGGCTGCTGTGGCGACGGACGCGAGGCGTGGGCAGAGACCCACCCCGTCCACATGGACAATCGCAGAGGCCTCCGCTGATGCATTAACGCCTGGGCGGGGTGGACGGACGGTCGTAGCGGCGGCGGCGGCGGCGGCAGCTGCAGGAGGGGCGAGGCGCGCCTGGGCGCCTGACGGTAGCGGAGGCCTCGCCGCCGAGCGCGGCCATTTTTACGGCCCGGGCCGAGGAGCGGCGTGAGAGTGCCCGCCTTCCAGCTCTCTTCCTGGGGCCCGCGGCGCGGGGAGGCTTCTCAGGCGGCCTGTGGGGGCGGTGGATGGGGAGTCGTGGGCCGAGAGGAGCCGGGCCTGGGAAGCGCCGCCGTCGTCGCCGCCGCGCTCAGCGCCCCGGAGGCGCCTGAGGAGAACCCCAGGGCGGCTGGGCCCAAGCGCCGGCCTTTGTGTAGGCCCGTCCGGACGCGGAGCTGCGACTGCCCGACGGCCCAGCGCAGGCACGCCACCCTGCGGCGGTTCCCCCCCTGTGGCGCGACCCCTCAGCCCGGCGAGCGCGGCGGCGGTGAGGGCCATGGATTAAGGCGGCGGCGGCGTGGGAGGAGGAAGATGGCGGCTGGCAAGAGCGGCGGCAGCTCCGGGGAGATTGCTTTTCTGGAAGGTACATCCATGTCTGCCCTTGCGGGGCTGGGGTGGGGAAATATGGGAACATATGGCCCCTGACCCCCAGATATTCGCTTGCTCGCGCTGGGTAGGTTCAGGGGGCGGTGGAGGCGCGGGAGTAGGGGCCGCCGGGCGATGTCGGGGAGGGAATGGGCTGCGAGGGCGCCGGGTTGGAGGCCGTGGGTGCGAGGGTCTTGGGCCGGGCCGGGCGAGAGGGCGGATGGATCGGCTGCGAGTCCGAGTTGCACGCGAAAATGTCACGTTTTTGGATTTTTGGATGGAGGCCTAAAGGATGGGAGCCGACTGCGTTCAGGTCTCGTTGGGTGTTCGTGGAAAGTTCCAAATGGCTACGGTTGGTGAGCTTGGGATCCAGCCCGAGTAGGGAGGGGAGAGGTCGTCTTCCTGAGTGTGTTTTATATCCTCCGCCTTGCTTTTTCAAAGCTTCAAGCTTCCTTTTGCAGCCAGCGTTCAGATTAGGCCTGGTCTTCTCTGGTATTCTTACAAAATGTGTTTTACTAAAAATATAAGGTAATTTATTTAGAGAAAGAATGAGATTCACAATCTCAATTTTGGGGGCAGTCACCAAAGCTAATAGTCAAAGTTTGGATGCTTCCATTTTTGAACACTTGTGAGGGAAAGGGAAACATTTGCTGTAGGTGGATTAACACTAGTCTTCAGAAAAACTGGATGTTATTGTTGGGAATGGTGGTAATGGGGAACGGGATTGGCTCTTTGCCGTTATAAGAGTCCCCAAAATACAGCTAAATTCATTGTAGTTGTGGACAAAGAACTTTGCTTAGATTGATTATGGCTTCAGGGTTTACACTGGTAATTTGGTGCACTCAGTGTTTAGGAAGATGGATGTATCTGCTTGTGGCGGGGTTGTTAAAAAGTTGGGTAATTGGCAAGATGATTTTCATATGCAATGTAAGTAATACTTTTTAAAAAATAACTAATTAGAAACATTTCTAAATCAAGGAAGTACTTAATTGTGGTAACAGGTTCTTTAAGAGCGTGTTGAGGGATGGGTAAGCCTTGTTTATGGTTTTATTAACAAGGCCTGGAAACAGTAGTAGCTACTCCACCTTAGTCTAATGAACTTTTGAAAAGGGCCTAATAGATGTAGATGGGAGAAGAAATCTTAATTTACTTAATTTTTCCATGCGTGTATAGCAGAACAAAAGGAATTTTACCTTGCTATGAAGCCAACCTTTACCTGAAAGTGATGCGAATTTAATATGAAATTCTTAGTAAGAAGATGTGGAAAGTGTGCAAGTTTTTCTGGGTTTATTTAATATTACCTCCATTCTATCTCTATTCTATTTTGAGCAGAATAGGTGCCTGTTGGAGGCTGATAGTGATGCAGCTTGTGTTGCATCATTTTTTTGTTTCGGTATTGGTACCTCAAAAGATGTCTTACTGTTGCTTATTATAATCTGTATGCAGATGATTGTACTTTTATGTTGTGTTAAGGTTTGGGCTTCTATGTGCTTTTGATTCATTTTAAGTTTTGACTATATGAACATGGGATAGAAAGAGCACAAATAGCCAGGCCGGTGTGGCTCAGTGATTGAGTGTTGATCTGTGAACCAGGAGGTCACAGTTCAATTCCCAGTCAGGGCACATGCCGGGGTTGCAAGCTTGATGCCCAGTGTGGGGCATGCAAGAGGCAGCCGGTCAGTGATTTTCATCATTCTCTCTCTCTACACTTTCTCCCTCCCTTCTCAACTAAATAAAAAATATATATATTTTAAAAAGAAATAGCACAAAGAAAGCCAACAGACACTGGGCAGATGTGAATTTCAAACTATTGCTTTTAGTTTATTCTAACTTAAAGGTCTATGAATGTCCAGGTGATAAATTTGAGTGTAGTTATGTCTCCTTCAGCATTCTCATAAGGCAGTGGTCGGCAAACTCATTAGTCAACAGAGCCAAATATCAACAGTACAATGATTGAAATTTCTTTTGGGAGCCAAATTTTTTAAACTTAAACTATATAGGTCGGTACATTGTTATTAACTTAATTAGGGTCCTCCTAAGCTGGCCTTTGCTAAAAACATCCTCAGTTTGATTGAGGTACTTTCACTGAGGTCACCTCCTTCCAACTCTCCCATCCACACTCGTCTTGTATACTTTTTTCGTCTATCTCCTTTTGTTCATCCTGTCGATATGTCCAAACCATCTCAGCATACCTTTCTCAATCCTCGACACTACATCTTCTTTCACTCCACACCGTTCCCTAAAATTAACTTAATAAACTTTACTTAAAGTTTTAAGTCTTGGTTAAACTATAGGTACGTTGAATAAAACTTGATATCATACTTAATAACGATATTTATTGGTAAAATTAAATTCCTTACAATATCCATAAAATTAAATCATGACAATGACTGACAAACACTAGTGTGAACAATGGCCTTGCATCTCCTTGGAAAGTTTGGGTAAGTCAGGTTTGTATGTTGTTTTTAATTTTAGGCACAATTCCAGATTCTCATCAATAAGACAAGTTTTCAATTTACTCTTGATAAGGTTCATGCTTGAAAATGATTGTTCTCATAAATATGTAGACCCGAATAAGGAAAGAACTGCTAGTTTTTTCAGTTGATTATATGAATCAGGAATACTATTTCAGGTGTTAAAAATCAACATATCTTCCTTCTCCAGATCTTTCAAAGCAGACCACTTGTGCTGTGAACTAAGTTCACGTTTGTTTTTCTCCAATATTTCTATATCAGCACAAAGATGTTCAAATTTCGAGCTCCACAATTCTTTGTTTTTTAAGTCCAGCAATTGCATTTCAAAGTTGCCAATGTCAATATTAAAGGGAGAAAATTTTAATTCTCTTACAGTAGCATTAAGAGGTCTTTTAACAAAGGCTAACGTCGCTTTGCTGTTTCTGAATTCCTGAAACCTGTTGAGAAAAGCTTCCCTCATATTTAAAAGTGTTTTGAAATAGCAAATGTCAATATCAGAATTATTTTCTTGGTGATGTTTCAACAGGCTTGGAAAGTGAATCAAAGTTTCTCTTTCAAAATCTTGAGCAAAAAGAGGTAATTTGTTTTCGATTGAAGTAACTTATTCTAACATCGAAAAAATTGTGTTTCCTTTCCCCTGTAATTTACGATTAAGCTGATTTAGATGAGACGTAACGTCTACCATGAAATAAAATTTTTGAATCCACTGATCATTCGTTCGTTCTGTATAGTGAACACCCTTCTCAAGGAGAAATGCTTTAATTTCTGTTAATAAGGAAGCGAAACGTTTCCAAACGTTTCCTCTTGATAACAACGTGCCTTGTTATGCAGCAGCAGATCTGTGCACTCTCCATTTCAACTAAAAATTCTTTAAATTGGCGATGATTAAGAGCTTTAGCTATAATGGAGTTGATAATGTTAATCACCAATTCCATAACTTTGCAAATTTCTTCTGGAAATATCTGTGCACAAAGCACTTCTTGATGAATGATGCAATGGTAGGTAAGTGTCTCGTGATTAATTTTTTCTTTCAAAATAGCAACAAACCCGTACTTTTTGCCCTGTCTGTTGAAATTGAGACAGTTTTATCGAGTGGAATATGATGTTTTTCAATGCACTCAATTACAGCATTTGCTGTCTCCTCTCCACGTGTTTGACCTTTGAGTGGCAATAATCCTGAAAGTTCTTTAGGACCTGTAGATGAAATAAATCGTACAAAAAGTGAAACTTGCACTGTATCATTTATGTCATAAGACTGGTCAACTGCTATTGATAAAGCTGAAACCAATTTAAGACTTCGACTTGCTGGTCGGTTATATTCGAAGACATTTTGACTGTTCTATCTTTCACTGTTTTAGCAGACAATGGTAACTCTTTTAATTTTTTTTAGAATATCTGCTTTGTTCTTAAAATCCCGAAATAGCTCTTTGGATGCATTTATAAAACAACTTTTTATGTATTCACTGTCTGTATATGGTTTTCTTCTCTCAGCAATCTCTTGACTAACCACAAAACTTGCAATATTAACATTGTTGGAAGATTGCATCCAGTAATTAAATACAGAACTTGATTTTTCTTCACTCTTCTGAAGTTCCTCAACTGCTTTCTTCCTTCATCACCGACAGGATATTTAATACTAAATGACACGTGTTTAGTTGTAAAGTGTCTCTCCAAATTTGATTTCTTGTTATGCACCAATTTTTCCTGACAAATAAGACAGGTCGGAAAGCCATTTAAGTTTTGAATAAACGCCAAACTCTCGGTCCATTCACGGTTTTCGTCTTCCGTTTTTCTTTGCTGCTTCTTTGTAGCCATGTCAAACAAGGCACCAAAAAAAAAAAAGTTTCATTTTATAATAATAAAGCCACCAACACAAAATAATTACAATTCTTAAATTGATGACAAAAATACTGTAGGATTTGCAGCTGGTTGGAAAAATACAGGTAACTTTATGCTTCGAGTGGGTACTTTTGTCACCCGCGCGCGATTTGCGGACACGACTAGCGCTAACCACTGCACAGTGAGACTGCTGACTGACTGGCTCACTCAACTCCTGCATGAATCGCACGCGCCTCCCCCGCGCTGCGTATCCCACGGCTCACCTGCGCCGCCCAACTAGCCACCCGACCAGCTGACACCCCCACTTCTTCTAACGCCACTTCTTCAAAATATACTTGCCCAGGCCAAAAACCGACTTCTGTGCATGGGCCACGAAGTTTCAATCACATTGTATGTGTGCACCTGCACGTGTTATTTTGTGGAAGAGCCACACTCAAGGGGCCAAAGAGCCTCATGTGGCTCGCGAGCCGCGGTTTGCCCACCACTGTCATAAGGAAAGCAAAATGGTAACTTGCTTAGAATATGAACTTAAGGGAGAGCAAGGATTTCAGTTTCTTGTTGGATTTTCATATATTGTACTGCATTTTTTAAAATAAAAGAATAATATTCACTAATTGTATTTTTAAATTTAATTCTTTTGGTTTTTCACACTTTTAATAAAATATTCCACTGTAACTTACCATATATTTTGCATTCTTCATAGGTTCTTAAGTTTTAATATTTAAACATCTACATAGTATACTTTCCTTACTCTCCAGTAGACTTTTTGAAAAACTGGTGTAGATTTTCATTCACACATTAAATATTTGGAGCCTATTCTGTGCTAGACACGGTACCAAGGTGACTATGGCAGTGTATATGATAGTTAAAGCTCTGCTTTAACTATTTAGTGGGGGGGGACCCTTAATAACTAAACAGTCCATTTAGAACAGTCTTACCCCAAGTTTTCACATTGTTCCCTTTATTCAGGTCTGCTCAGACCTGACAACCTACTTAAAATGCCACGCTGCCACACATACAAACACCTGGTATTCCCTTTACTGTTGTATTTTTCATATGTTTTTATGTTTTTCAGTCCTACTAAAAATAAGCTTCATGAGAACAATGACTTTCTTAACCATCATATATCTTACACCTGGAACATACTTGTTGTTAATGAAATAAGATAATATAATAAAGGCTATGAAATAAATATACTTACAGAACAAGAAAAGAGTGGTAAAGTCATTTTACATAGTGTTAAAAATTCTGGAAAGAAAAAAGAAAATTCTGGAAAGGCCTTCCTGAGGAGGTGATACCAGAGTTAAGGTAACACTTAACTATGGGCCACTTCAGAGAGGATGATTGCGTGTACAGGTACTGAGATGATAATACATGGTTCCATTTGTTAAAAAGGTTATGAGTGAAATGCAAGCAGAGTGATGTGAAAGAGAAGCAGCAGATCTATCATAAAAGATAATAAATATTTCATTTTGAGAAGTGGGAAGTTACTGAGTTTGGGGCAGAGAGGTGCCATGATATAATTTATTTTTAAAAAAATCCCTGACTGCTCTGTGGAATGATTAGAGAAGAGCAAGAGTAAAAGAAGGAACATGAGTTAGAATATTATAGTAGTAATATAGTAGTTTAGGGTTGGGATGGGATAGTGGCAGTGGAGATTGGGGAGAAAGAGTGGAGAGACTGAATATATGTTTGGATATAGAGCTAACAGGATTGTAATGGATTGTATACTGAGGGTCAGAGTAAGGAAGGAATCAAAGATGATTCCCAGTTTTTCATTTGAGATGTTGGGGGTTAATTTCATTTACTGATGTGGAGTAGACTGGTAGAGGACCTAGAAGTTAATAGCGCTGCTTTGGTGAAAGTGAGTTTGAAATGTCTTTATTCTAAATTATGTTTTACATTCTTATACCCACTAAGTAAATGCTATTACCAACCATTTCTTTTTCTGGCTTCATTAAGGCGACGGAGGCCTGCTATCAACTGTTGTACATTATTTTGTGCATGTAATATCCCATGAAAATTGTGTGAATTTAATTAGATCACAGCTTGTATTGAATTGTTTTCTTTTTCTTCTTTGACTTGATTCTTTCTGTACTATTCATTTAAGGTTGTCTTATAACCCCTTTTCAGTTGTGATAGTTTGGCAGGTTTCTCTTTGTTCATTCTCTTAACAGATATTTATTGAGCAACTCTAATGTTGTAGGTATTATGCTGAGAGGCACAATGATGGGGGGGGGGGGGCAGTGAGAATGGTTTCTTCATGGAGTTTCTAGTCCAGAGAAAAAAGTCAGTGGTCAAATAATCACACTTGTAAATGTAAAATTATAACAAGTGCAACAAAAGAGGATTATTCATAATAATGAGAATTTGGTCTAATCAGGGCAGTTGAAGAAGAAAATGTGGGTAGACAGTGCTTTCCAGGCAGAGGGAATAAAATAGAGGGAGCATGGCATGTTTAGGAAACTAAAAGGACAGTGTGGTGCTAGCAAGGAGAGTGGTACAAGATTGGAGGTGCCTTTGTCAGGTTTGTTTTAAAAAGTCGTTGGCTACCACATAGAGAAAGCTTTAGAGAGGAGCAAGAGATTATCAGCGAGACTAGTTAGGAAACTGTTGCAGTATAGGGCAGAAGTGATGCTAGTTAGCTTGTTCTTATAACCTTTCTTTTGATATTTTCCCCTTCTCTCCTCTGTGGAACCTCTTAACAAGTTTACTTCCTCTCACATTTGTTTCTTCTTTTTTATGCTGCACTTGTTCATATATAGTTTGCTTTCCCTTTCCCTTTTCTTTTTTTTTTTTTTTTTACCGAATAATTGTTCAGCAATATTTTCTTACATTTTTTTTCTGCTTTCCCTTTTATTCATATACTAGAGGCCTGTTGCATGTGTGTGTGTGTGTGGGGGGGGGGGGGGCAGGATGTCCCCTCAGCCCAACCTGCACCCTCTCTAATCTGGGATCCCTCTCACAATCCTCGACCACTGGTTCCTAATTGCTCACCTGCCTGCCTACCTGTTTGCCTCTAACTGTATTGTCCTCTATACCAGCAAAAATTGCTTTTATCTCCAAGTGAAAGGTGTCTTCCATTTCCCCTAAGCCATACTTAGCCATACTTAATTGGTTATAAATACATATAATTGTAGTTCAACTCCGTTAGTTTGTCACTTTTACTGGGGACAGTAAATACTTCACAATACCTCTTAATTAAAGCGCAATTTCTCCTAGATCAGTGGTCGGCAAACTCATTAGTCAACAGAACAGCAAACCATGGCTCTCGAGCTGCATGTGGCTCGCGAGCCACAGTTTGCCAACCACTGTCTTAGATGATCGGTATTCCATGAATATGTGCAAAGTCTTTAGTGTCAGTCTGCCCGGGGGAACACGCCACAAAGTTCTCCATTTAGCCCTGCTCATTTTTCTTTTGATTGCACCACTTTAATTTTTAATTTATCCTTATTGTTAAAAGTATTACACATGTCCTTTTCCCCCATCATTGACCCCCCCCTTCTCCCGTCCATAAGTTCTTTGGCTAATCTCTTTTTGAGCACTGCCCGCCCTCCCTGCTACCTCCTGCCTTCCCTCTTAAATTCATCAGTCTGTTCCATGCTTCAGTGTCTCTGATAACACCACTTTTAAAAACTACATCATGGTGTCATTCCTTATTTACTACTTAACATAAGTATATGTATTTCCTGGTTTCATCCCAGTTGAATTTATAAATTCTTATCACTTGATTTCTTGTATGCACATAGAACAGTAGAGTAGAAACTCACTTGAAATGGAAGTGATTTGCATTAGAAATTCATTGAGAATATGAACTCAGAGATCAGAATGCTGTAATTTAAACATCTAGCTCTACTACTTACTAATTGTGTGATCTTGGATAGATTATTATTATTTTTTTAAAATAAATCTTTATTGTTCAGATTATTACAGGTGTTCCTCTTTTTTTTCCCCCCATCGCTCCCCTCCACCTGATTCCCCACCACACCCCATGCCCTTAAACCCCGCCACTGTCTTCATCCATAGGAGTAAGATTTTTGTCCAATCTCTTCCCGCACCCCTCACACTTGCTTCCCCTGAGAATCGTCAGTCTACCCCCTTTCTATGTCCCTGATTCTATTATATTCACCAGTCCATTCTGTTCTTCAGATTTTTTATTCACTTGATTTTTAGATTCACTTGTTGGTAGGTATGTATTTGATGACATTTTGTTGTTCATAATTTTTATCTTTACCTTTTTCTTCTTCTTAAAGAATACCCTTCAGCATTTCATGTAATCCTGGTTTGGTGGTGATGGACTTCTTTAGCTTTTTCTTGTCTGTGAAGCTCTTTATCTGACCTTCAACTCTGAATGATAGCTTTGCTGGGTAGAGTAATCTTGGTTGTCGGTTCTTGCTGTTCATCACTTTGAATATTTCTTGCCACTCCCTTCTGGCCTGCATAGTTTCTGCTGAGAAATCAGCTGACAGTCGTATGGGTACTCCCTTGTAGGTAATTAACTGTTTTTCTCTTGCTGCTTTTAATATTCTCTCTTTGTCTTTTGCCCTTGGCATTTTAATTATGATGTGTCTTGGTGTGGTCCTCTTTGGATTCCTCTTGTATGGGGTTCTGTGCGCTTCCTGAACTTGTAAGTCTATTTCTTTCACCAGGTAGGGAAAGTTTTCTGTCATTATTTCTTCTAATAGGTTTTCAATATTTTGCTCTCTCCCTTCTTCTGGCACCCCAAAAATTCGGATGGTGGTTCGCTTAAAGTTGTCCCAGAGGCTCCTTACACCATCCTCATATTTTTGGATTCTTTTTTCTTTTTGTTTTTCTGGTTGGATGTTTTTTGTTTCCACATATTTCAGATCTTTGGTTTGATTCTTGGGGTACGTTGATCTACAGTTGAGTTTCTGTATATTCTTTATTTCAGACAGTGTATGCTTCATTTCTGACTGATCCTTTTCCATTTTTTTGGCATTCTCATTAAGCTCCTTGAAGGTCTCATCAAGTTTCTCAGTGGTTTTAAGAAGATTCTTGAGTAACCTTATACATGTGGTTCTGAACTCTATGTCATCCAGTAGTTTGCTTTCCTCCGTTTCTTTCATTCGTGACATGTTCCTTTGTCTCCACATTTTGGCTGCTTCCCTGTGTTGATGGAGTAGCTTTGTGTGGTAGGTGATCTATAGGGGGCAGTAGCTCAGCCTCCTCAATCACATGAGGTGGATGCTCTTGGTATACCCCTTTGTGGGCTGAGTGCAAAGTCTTGGTGTAGTTAAGCCTTAATTGCTGTTGGTACACTGGGAGGACTTGACCTCCAGGCCAATTAGCTGTGAGCACTCGCTGTGTCTATAATGGAAGAACTGCTGCGCTGAAGACACGCTTTTGGGGCAGGACTTGTTTCGGTGGGGCTTTGGTGCTCACTGAGTCTGCCCCTTGAATGTGTCACTTATGGATGTGAGGAGTTGAAATCTGGTGTCTCAAACTGACCACTAGGTACACTGGCTTCTGGATCTCCAATGGGGTGCAGGTCAGCTACTGTCTGAGGCCACCCAGCAGGAGCTACAGTGAGAGCTACAGTTTTCTCCTCTTTGCTTGTGGTTTGGAGGTTTTGGAGCTGTCTGACCCGGGCTGCAAGTTTGCTAGGTTAAGCTGCGATAGGGCAGGCCTTTCTTATGCTAAAACCACTACAATGAGAGAAAGGGAGAGGGAGAGAGTTAGAAACATCAAGAGAGAAACATTGATCAGCTGACTCCTGCACACCCCCTACTGGGGATGTGCCCGCAGCCAAGGTACATGCCCTTGATCAGAATTGAACCTGGGACCCTTCAGTCCGCAGGCTGACGCTCTGTCCACTGAGCCAAACTAGTTAGGGCTATGCTGCACACTTTGAATTTAAACAGTGCTGTGTGTTCATTATCCTGTATAATAAAAGCCTAATATGCTAAGTGTTCAACCGTTGTTCGACCAGTTGCTATGACGCGCACTGACTACCAGGGGTCAGACGCTTTGAACAGTACGTTAGCTTGCTGCTGGGGGCGAGATGGGCTGGATATGCCCTGGATCCCTCCCGTGGTACCTCCCCAGCCCTGATCGTGCACCAGTGGGGTCCCTTGGCCTGGCCTGTGCACTCTTGCAATCTGGGACCCCTCGGGGGATGATGGAGAGGCAGTTTCGGCCTGATCCCTGCAGGCCTCTAGTATTTCAATAAAACTGGAAAGAAGAGTACTATTTTTTTCCTAACCATCCAAAAGTTTTACTTATTTCTCTAAACACTTGTTTTTATTTTTATTTTTTTAAAGAGCAGTTGTAGGTTTACAGCAAAGTAGAGAGAAAGATAGAGATTTCCCATATACTTCCTATCCTTGCACATGCACATCCTCCACCAATATCCCCATCCCTCACTGGAGTGGTACATTTTTTACAATTCATAAACCTACATTGATACAGTGTAGTCACCCAAAGTCCATAGTTTACATTATGGTTCACTGTTAGTGTTGTTGAGTTTATGGGTTTGGACAAATGTATACTGACATGTATCCATCATTGTAGTATCATACAGGGTATTTTTACTGCCATAAAAATCTGTACTTGACCTGTTCTTGTTTTAAAATATACTTTTATTGATTTCAGAGAGGGAGATATAAATCAATTTTATTGATTTTTTGGGAGAGAGGGATAGAAATATCAGCAATGAAAGAATTATTTTTTTTATTTTTTAAAAATATTTTTTATTGATTTTTTACAGAGAAAGGGAGAGGGATAAAGAGTTAGAAACACTGATGAGAGAGAAACATCGATCAGCTGCCTCCTGCACACCTGCTGGGGATGTCCCACAACCAAGGTACATGCCCTTGACTGGAATCGAACCCGGGACCCTTCAGTCCGCAGGCCGACGCTCTATCCACTGAGCCAAACCAGTTAGGGCTATTAATTTTTAATTTTTATTTAAAATATCAGTTTTTTAAATTTAGTGTGGTTATATGAATTATTATTGATGTCCTTTTTCATGGGAATACAGAGGGCACTTTAATTGGCCTTAGAAAGATAAATCTTCTTTGATCGAACACAAAGGCATGATATACAGATACACAAATGTAAGTTGTGATTAGACAAGATCATCTTTACCAATTTGGAAAATAATTTTGAGCTTTTACAAAAATTGTATTAGGTAACTAAGAGGAAGAAGGAAAAAATGAGATAAAAGAGCATAAGAGGTCATTAGAGAAAGCAAACATTATTAATTTTTTGCTTTTTCTTCTTAGATTAAATGATAAACGTTGTATGCTTACTCTTCTGTTGTCTTAGAGAAACAATAGTTTTACTGCTTCCCAAAATAACTTTTTGGTGAATCGTTTTTTAACATCACAGTCTTCTAAGATTAATAAGAATCTGTGTTAAATCATTTATTTTTAAATTTTCAAAAATTTGCTCCTTCTTATTCATTCGTGCTTTGAAGGCCAGTCTATGTGAAACTGCTCTCCCTTGAGTAAGACTTCCATTTTGTCCACTTCGCTCTTCCCTTTTATTTAAGCCATCACTGTCTTACTTTTTTTTTTTTAATTTCTTTATTAAGGTATTGCATATGTGTCATTATTCCCCCATTGCCCCTCCCCACTCAAGCCCTCACCCCCCTGGTGTCTGTGTCCATTGGTTAGGCTTATATGCATGCATACAAGTCCTTTGATTGATCTCTCCCCCTTACCGCCACCCGCCCCTACCTTTTCTCTGCAGTTTGTCTTCTGATCAATGCTTCTCTGTCTCTGGATCTGTTTTTGTTCATCAGTTTATGTTGTTTATTATATTCCATAAATGAGTGAGATCATGTGATATTTATCTTTCTCTGACTGGCTTATTTCACTTAGCATAATGCTCTCCATTTCCATCCATGCTGTTGCAAATGGTAAGAATTCCTTCTTTTTTACCGCAGCATAGTATTCCATTGTGTAGATGTACCACAGCTTTTTAATCCACTCATCCGCTGATGGGCACTTAGGCTGTTTCCAAATCTTAGCTATGGTGAATTGTGCCACTATGAACATAGGGGGTGCATTATTATTATTTTTTTAAATGTTTCTTTTTTTGTTTTCAGAGAAAGAGGAAGAAAGAGGGAGAGATAGAAACATCAGTGATGAGAGAGAATCATTGATCAGCTGCCTCCTGCACGCCCCCTATGGGGATTGAGCCCACAACCTGGGCATGGGCCCGTGACTGGAATCAAACTAGGAATCCTTCAGTCAGCAGGCCGGGGCTCTATTCACCGAGCCGAGCCAAACCAGCTAGGGCTGTGCTCCACCTATTCATCCCTCAGCGCCCCCCTACCTCCACCTCACCCTTGCAAACGATGGATTTCTTTTGACTGTCTTCATAGTTTTGCCTTTTTCAGAATGCATATACAATTGGCCCTGCATAGCCACAAATTCTGCATCCACAGATTCAACTACTATTGACGAAAATATTTTTTTAAAAAGTTGCATTGTTGCTGGTGTGTACCATGTGGATACGCCTACCATGGTTGTGTCTGAAAAAGTTCAGACTTTTTTTTGGTCATTATTTTTTAAACAATATAGTATAACAGCTATTTACATAGAAAGAATTTACATTGTATTAGGTATTATAAGTAACCTAGAGACAATTTAAAATATACCATATGAGAGGATGTGCGTAGGTCTTATGCAAATATATGTCATCCAAAGAGGTAATATGCAAATTGACCATCACTCCAAGATGGCCACCCCATGTGGTCAAAGATGGACGCCACAAGATGGCCAGCAGAGGAGGGCAAGTGTGGGCGATGAGGCCAGCAGGGGAGGACAGTTGGGAGGGACCAGGCCTGCAAGGGAGGGCAGTGGGGGGCCATCAGGCCTGCAGGGTGTTCTTTTCTTCCTCATATTCTAAATTATTGATTTGATTCTTGGAATTTTCTATTCTTCTGTTGACTCCTTGTAAATTATTAATTATTTCAGTTAGTGTGTGTGTAATTTCTGACTGGTCCTTTTTTACTTTTACATCTTTGACATTCTCACTAAGATTCTTGTGAGTCTCTTGAAGCTCTCATTAAGTCCCTTGAAGATCTCAAGATCCTTGAGCAACCTTATAATTATTGTTTTGAACTTTGTATCCAGTAGTTTGCTTGCTTCCATTTCCTTCATTTGTAATACGTTTCTTTGTCTCTGCATTTTGGCTGCTTCCCTCTTTGTTTCTATGTATTAAGAAGAGCTGCCATGTATCCTGGAATTGGTAGAGTTGCCTTGTGTAGTAGGTATCCTCTAGGTCCCAGGGGCTAAGCCTCCCCAGTCAGCTGAGCTGGGCACTCAAGGGTGCGCTGCTCCCCTGTGTGGGCTGTGTGCACAATCTTGTAGTTGAGCCTTGATTGCTACTTGCGGCACTGGGAGGAGTTGACCTCCAGGTCAGTTGACTGTAAGGACCAGCTGCATTTACAATGGAAGGGGTGCTATGTATGAGACACCCCTATGGAGTAGAACTTGCTTCAGTGGGCTCTAATGATCACTGAGTCTGGTCCTTGAGTATGAAACTTGTGGATATGTAGAGTTGTAATCTGGCATGGTCTGAAGCTGTCCCCCAGATACACTGGCTGTCAGGGTGCAAAGTCAGCCACTATCTGAGGCCACTGGGCAGTAGCTACAGAGAGATCAGCAGATGGCTGCTAGTTTTATTGGGCTTGGAAGCGCCCAGGTGAGGCCCAGCTGTAAAGCAAGGCAGGCAGGTGCTAGTGCCTGGTCTTGGGCCTTTTATTGATAGGTTTAGGGTACGCTGTCTCCAGGTGCTGCTTGTTTGAGAGATTTTAGTAACTGAAGCCTGAGCCAGGACAGCCATTTGTATGGAAAAGCTGCTGCAAACAGCTTGGGTGGGGCTGCAATTTGGATGGGGTGGGGTCTTAGGGAATCACTAGGGCAGAGCAAGCAGTGTGGGCCATGCTGATGAGAACTCAGATATGACTGCCAGCTCTGTGATGGGGGTGAGGGGAGTGTCTCAGCACAGGAACAGTGATCCTTGTGAGCCACCCATGTCTGGGAGAAAGCCACCCTTGAGTTCCTGCCACAATGCCAGACAATCCAGTTCCTTCCCGTATGTCCCTGGATCCCCCAAAGCCTCTGCCCAAGCGCTGGAACCCAGAAGGATAGAATCCGAATTAGTGCACTAGCCCTTTAAAAGGAACTCCTGGATCTCCAGCAGCCTCTGTGCCACTTAGAGAAAATCCCCACTGAAGTTATGGGACTTCTCTTCCCAGGTCTGGAACCCTGGGCTGGGGATCTAGTGTGGGGCTGGGACTCCTTTCTTCTCATGGTGAGGGGTGGGGGTGAGGGTGGTCTTCTGCAGCCTAGATATCCCACTTGATATAAAAATAAATGGCACCTGGATGTTAGACCTGCCTGTTCTGTGCCTCTGTCCCTCCTACCAGTCTCAATGTACTTTCTTTACTTCTCTAGTTGTAGGACTTCCATTCAGCCAGATTGCAGGCAGTTCTGAATGATGGCTGTTCTGTATTTTAGTTGTAATTTTGATGTGGTTGTGGCGGTGACCAGTATCGGTGTTTATGCTGTCTTGGTTCTTGCTCAAATTTACTCTTAATGATGTAATTTCTCCCATTTTTGGTTGTGAATGCATGTATTTTGAAATTCTTTTCTTGAGGCTTGCATTGAAATTATATCTATGGAAGCGTGGAAACAACCCAAATGTGTCATTATCCCCCCATGGCCCCTCCCTACTCAAGCCCTCACCCCCCTGGTGTCTGTGTCCATTGGTTAGGCTTATATGCATGCATACAAGTCCTTTGGTTGATCTCTCCCTCTTACCTCACCCTCCCCTACCTTCCCTAATATATATATATAATCGAACTTATTGGGGGAGATATTGGTTAATAAAATTATACAGGTGTACAGTTCTACAATACATTATTTGTATACTGTATTGTGTGTTTACCACACCAAGTAAAGTCCTTCCATCACAATTTATCTCCCCTTTATCTTCTACCTAACCCCCTAACTTTTATATTTACTAAGAGACGATTTATATCGAATTATGTTAGTCATTTAGAAGTTTTGTTTTTTGTCTTTACAAACATTTCCTTATTGTGGTAAAATATACATAACATAAAACTTACCATTTTAACCATTTTTAAGTGTACAGTTTTGCGGATTGGCACTATGTTCATAATGTTATGCAATTACCTCCACTATCCATTTTCAGAACTTTTTCATCATCCTGAACAAAAACTACCCATTAAAATATAACTCTCCATTTGACTCTTCCTTTAGCTGATGCTGTTCTACTCTTGAAAATGCCTATTCTAGGTACCTCATATAAGTGGAATCTTACAATATTTGCCTGAGTGGTTTATTTCACTCAGTGTAATGATTTCAGGGCTCATCCATGTTGTACCAGGCATTAGAATTTCATTCCTTTATGGATGAAGTTGTGTGTGTGTGTGTGTATACTGAACATGATTTGTTGATCCATTCATCTGTTAGTGGACATTTGGGTTATTTCCACCTTTTGGCTGTTGTGAATAATGCTGCTATAATATTGGTGTACAAGTGTCAGAGTTCATGCCCTCAGTTATTTGTTTGGTATAATAGGTGTATCGGTTAATAATACGGATTTTGTAATCAAAGAAAACACGATAATTTTCAAGAGAAACATCAAAAGTGCTTTATTCAAAGTAATGTCCATCGCTAGCTACACATTTCCCCCATCTTTCAGGTAATTTGTGGATACCGTCCCAATAGAACTTTTCTTGTTTTGAGGCAAACCATTCAGAGATCCAATTTTCCACTTTTTCGAATGTTTTGAAGTGCTGCTCAGAAAGTGCATGTGCCATCGATCAGAACAGTAAGGTCTGGTGAATACAGTGGGTGGGTTAATACTTCCCAGGCAAGATCTTTTAACGTGTCTTTAACTGGTTTTGAAGTGTGTGATAGTGTGTCATGAAGCAAAATTACTTTGCCGTGTCTTCTGGCCCATTCTGGTCATTTAACGATCAAAGCGTGGTTCAAATTGAGTATTTGTTGTTGGTAGTGATCAGTATTAACGGTTTCACCTGGTTTTAGAAGCTCATAATACACCACACCTTCCTGATCCCACCAAACACAGAGCACTGTCTTCTTTCCGAAGCGATTTGGCCTTGCAGTCGATGTTGATGGTTGACCTGGATCAACCCATGATTTTGTACATTTGGGATTCTCAAAATAAATCTACTTTTCATCGCCAGTCACAATTCGATGCAAAAAAGAGTTTCTTTCATGCCTTTGCAGCAACATTTTACTGATGACTTTTCGGTTTCCATTTGTCTTTTGTTCAGTTGATGTGCCACCCATTTTCCTTCCTTTACAGTCTTTCCCATTGCTTGTAAACGATTGGAAATTGTTTGCTGAGCACGTTTAATCTTTCTGCAGATTGTTTTTGAGTTTGACATGCATCTTCATCCACTAATGCTTGTAATTGTTGGTCTTCAAACTTTTTCGGTTGACCTGGACGTTCTTTGTCTTTCACATCGAAATCATCACTTTTAAAGCATATAAACCAGTGTTCACAAGTATCTTGAAATGGAGCATGTTCAACATAAGCTTCCCAAAGTATTCAGCAGCACTTTTCTTCAAAATAATGAGTTAAAACTTCCCGCAAATGCTCTCTTTTTTTTGGCACAAAATTTGACATTTTTAAGCGTAAAAATATCTATGATGCTAACACCTTCAGAAAATTTGACATATGAAGTTTTGAAGCTTGTTGTCAACAACAAAATAGCATGCATATCAAATCGCATATATATATCAACATGTGTGTAACTCCATCTATTGAAAAAAATCTGCATTATTAACCCGTACACCTAGTATACGGGTGTACGGGTTAATTGGAGTGGATGGATCATAGGGTAAATTTATGTTTAACTTTTTAGTCAACTGCCCAACTTTTCCCACAGTGGCTGGAGCATTTTACATTCCCACCAGTAGTGCATAAGAGTTTCAATTCCTCCACATTTTTGTCACTACTACTAATATTTAATTTTTATAAAGAAATAGCCATCCTAATGGGTGTAAACTAGTATCTCATTGTAGTTTTGATTTGTATTTCTCTTTTATTTAGTGAGCATCTTTTCTTGTGAGACTTCTAAAATTATGGGCTTTTCTGGGCCATCCTATCTAATAAAGAGGGAATATGCTAATTGACTGCCCCGCCCTCAAAGATGGCGGCACCCATAGCCACAAGATGGCAGTGCCTAGTCCCCTCAGTCCTGCTAAGGTGACAGGCGCTGCAAGGCCAGGCCCGCCTGCCTCCAGAGTCCCCCAGTTCCCTCAGTCCTCCAGCCGCCCAGGGCCAGCCTGAGGCACAGGCATGCCTCAGATGGCGGCTGCCCAGGGACGCCCGAGGCTCATGTAACCCGGGCCGGCACTGCTGGCAGTGGCAGCAGCAGAGGTGTGATGGGGGAGTCACCTTCCCCTGATTGCCGGTCACCTCCCACCCCTAAGGGCTCCCAGACTATGAGAGGGGGCAGGCCGGACTGAGGAACCCCCCCTTCCTCTCCAGTGCATGAATTTTCATGCTCTAGGCCTCTAGTGTATAAAACATTTGGTCCCAAATATAAGTAATTGTGAATTTATGGTTAGGAATTCTCTAATCATGGGAATATATACTTAGTATATAGTTCAATCCAAAAATCCAGAGGCAAGGACAGGACATTATTATTATTCCCATTGTTGAGTTCTTCAATGAGTTTCTTTGTTTTACCCTAGTTCACCCAATCAGAGTGTTGCCTTCAGGTGTTCTGGAATTCAATCTGACCCTTCATTTTGCTGTGTCCCCAAACTTTATATATATATTGATTTTAAATAGAGATGGGGGGAGGGAGAGAGAGACACACACATGGATGTGTGAGAAACACACTCCTGCACACCCCCTATTGGGGATTGAGCCTGAAATGTTGGAATGTGCTCTGACCCTAGGAATCAAATGGCGACCTTTTGGTGCATGAGACCATGCTTAACCACCTGAACCACACCAGCCAGGGCTCTGGGGCCCTAAACATGATCTTAAAAACTAGGCTCTAGGTCATCAGGATTTTGTCATGTGTTTTATTTCTCCAGGTTTTCACTTACCATTTGTTTGTGACTTCAACGGTTTTCCGCTATGCACTTATAAAGTTTTTAAAACTCACAATGAGCATGTTTGGTGTTCTGATATGGAGGTTTTTTGTTTTTGTTTTTGATAAATCAAGTTCATCATATTGCCAACACAGAAATCTTTTGTTTCTCTTCTGTTAAAAGGCAGAGATGATGGAGGTAAAGAAAAGGTCAGTTAGTGGTCTGGATATGGTTCTCATAAATAAGGCAAGCAAACTAACAGGCACTGATTTCTAGAATCGGTGATAAATTATGGAGGTACAGGGTTGATATTTTAAAATATTTCATACATATTCGTGTGTGTGTGTGTGTCCATTTTTATTGTATTTTACAAATGTGAGCTGCTTTTTCTAGCAAACTCACACATATGGATGACATTAAAGTGTTCTTTCTCTCTTTAGAGGAAATAAGGCGTTCACAAGCAATAATCAAAGGCATTCAAGTGAAAAGAAAATCTAGACTAAAAGAACTTGGGGAATGCTTAATTTCATTTTATAGATAATAGCTCTATTAATGAATACTTATCTCTGTTTTTATTTCAGCTTTAACTAGATCAGAATCTAAGAGAGATGGAGGTTTTAAAAATAATTGGAGCTTTGATCATGGAGATGAAAGTGAAGGAGATACAGATAAAGAGTAAGATTTTTCCCCCCTCAGATATTTTATAAGAATGAAACTTTTCATTAGAAAAATAATATAAATTATTTTCTATGGAAATATTTTTAAGAGTATGGTATTCTTAAGAAAATATTGACTCTTTTATAATAGCATTAATGAAGAAAAAGCAGTCCTTTATTGGTAAATAATTTTGTGTTGTATTTATCTTTTGAAATGTATAAATAAGTGCATGCAATATATAACCTTATGATTAAATATCAATCATACTACGGATTTCCAACTAAATAAATTGTTCCTTAGTAAAAATAAACACAGGATTCTGTTCAGTGATTTAAAAAGCTACCATTTATCTTGAGTAAGTGAGTGAACCTAGATTAAGACCTGAATTTTGTATGAAAGTTTAGATCCTGTAGTAACTTTCTCCCCAGTTACACCCTCACCACCACATCCATCTCAGATCAGATTATCACCAGAGAGAGCAGAAACACTATAAATGATAAACACAGGTGTTGACCCAGACAGAAGCTAAGCAAAGTGTTCATTCATTATATTTGTTAATGTATTGGAATTACTTCTGTGAAAAATTTCAAATAGTGGTTTTAATAAAACCTTTTGCATCATACAGAATTTGTATTACAGATTCAGCATTGCTATAGTTTCTGGGCTTATTGATCTGATTTTTTCCCTTAACCAGAACAAATAGCAAATTTAGAGAAACACAAATACATACACCAAGTTCTACCAAAACTATAAGTATGTTTTAAAAATTTTACACAAGAAGTCATTCAGACTATATTGGCTAAATATTGTAGGTGCTTCACTTCTTTCTGGGCAACAGCTCCATTCATCATTACCATTTTATGTGCCTTCACCTATGAGCTATTGAACTGAAGTGAAGTTTTATTTGAAGGAGAACTTAGAACTGGTAAGTTTCTCACTTAAAATTGATATTTTATGGTCTTCTATTTCTGATTATTTTTCAATTTAAAATAGTTTTTGTTACATTTAGTACATAGGGTCTGTAACAAAGACAGCCATTTTGAAAAATTGGAATTAAATCTGAAAATAAATTGAGTAGAAAGTATATCATTTTAAAAATGTTTTTGTAAAGTGTTTGGAAGGAGAGAATTTTTAGCATTAAAAAAGTTGGGATCTATATAAGCAGTAATAAAACAAACATTTTATGTTTTTACTATAAATAGTTAGGATTTCACTGAAAATAGCATATAGAGTTGCCTTCACAAGGGTGTATTTTGAGGAACTCTCTGTGAAAAGATTTGTCGTGGGTATTTAAAAAATTGTCTTTAAGGTACTTACCTGTCCTGTATGTTTTATTTATGAATCATACTCTTTGATTCCTCATTTTAAGTGGGTCCTCAGTGGCTCTTGCTTTTTGAACAATTTGATATTAACATGAACTATTTATTAATAGATATATCAGTCTGATTTTTTTAAGTCTCAGGCCAGTGATTCTCAGTGAAGAGTTGATAGTTCTTTCAAAGTGCTAGAGGTATAGCTATTTTATTGTGGTAATACTGTTGGAATTACTTCCTTTTCATTAGCTAATGTTTTCTACCAGTTTGTTTCTCTGTCCTTTCCCCCTAATTTTAAATCCAAGACAGAAAGTAAAAATGAGTGAACATATATGAAATCCGTATATAAGACGACAAATACTTTATTCATTTATGATGGGGATCAACAAACCATGCTGCCTCACAGGCTCAATCTGGCCCACTACTAGATTTTTGTTAATCTTTTTATTGGAACACAACTATATATATATACTAGTAATCTATGGTGGCTTTTATACTATAATGGAAAAGATGAGTAGTTGCTATGGCAATAGTATGGTCTACAAAGCCTAAAATATTTATTCTATTGTCCTTTACAGAAAAAGTTTGCTGATCCCTGAATTATTAGGTGAACAAAGAGGATAAAACTGAATTTAATGTATGGGTCATAATTGCCATTTAAGGTTTCTTCCTCCCTTATTTTATATGCAGTGAGGCAAATCTACTCAGTATAGATGAAGATGAGGATTCTGAAACCTCAAAAGGAAAAAAGGCAAGTGTTGCTTTTTTTAATTTAAAAAATATTTTTAGGTTATATACTAAAAATGAATATTTCAAAAGAAAATGTTAACATTTTAAATTAAGTCCCAACCTCTCTCTTTCCTATCCCAGAGGCAAGTGATGTGTTCCCAGTTTCTTGTTTTTCCTATCAGTATTTATGTGTTAAAACAAAATGTATATTCTTGTCTCACCTCCTTACACTTACATAATTGGTAGTATCCTATACACACATTTTCTAATCTTCTAAAAATGAATATGTCTGAAGACAGTCCATGAGAGTTTATTAAGAGTATCTCCATTCTTTTCAATGTACCATTTCATTTTATGATGTACTGTTGTTATTCATTATCACCACATTTATGGTGTTATCTACCGCCCCCCCTCCACCACCCCCCCCCCCCCAATAATTTTGAGTAAGTTAGCCTTCTGTATGGGTAATTTTGCCCACACGTATATCTGTAGGATGAATATAGAAGGAGAGCTGCTGTATCAGGTCAGATACATTTCTAATTTTCTTATACCTGATTTATACTTAATTTATCAGCAATGTCTGAGAGTGCCCATTTCCTCAAGCTTTTGTTACACTGTTATCAACCTTTTGATTTTTGCCAGTGAAAAATAGTATCTTATTTCTTTCTTCATGAACGAGGTTGAACATATTTCATATATGTAGTCCATTTATTTTTTTGGATAACTGTCAGTTAATATCCTTTGCCCATTTTTCTATTTGGTCTTTAGAGTATTTTTGATTCATAGAAATTCTGTTTATATTGGGTCTGAGATACACATTTTTCACATTTTGACATCTGAAATCTGTCTAGGTGCATATTATAATTTCATGACATGGTTTAATTTCAAAAATGTCTTTGCATATTAGTACATACAATAATTATACATCTTAGAAGGTCTTAGGTTTGATGAAATACCGTTTGTTTTTTTGAGATACTGGCTCAATGCTTTGATACTAAACCAATTTTTTTCTTTTGTCTTTGCTTTTGATGGTTATTGCCTTGGAGAAAATGTATTTTCTTACGTTGTTAAATATGTGTCTTGGGTTTAGTGTCTTAGTTCCTAATGATGATAACTTACTTAATTATTTGCTTTATCCTATTAGGTATGTTAAATAATTTCATAATACCAATGTATAATAATAAAAGTGTAATATGCAAATTAGACTGATGTCCGTCCGGAAGGATGAAGCCAGGGCTATGAGGAAAGCGTGGATCCCAGGTGCCAGAGGGAAGGCGGTGCCAGCAGCTGGGGAGGGAAAGCCTACTTGTGCATGAATTTCATAAATTGGGCCTCTAGTTTAAATATAATTACTAATAAAATGACTTAAATTTTTTTTATCCTGTTTGTTTCCTTGTTGCTGTTTGGTGGCACCACCAGGTATATTCCACTAGGAATGTATATTTAAATTACTTTGTTGAAATTATTTATTCCCGGTTGGTAATTCCACCAGCTAGATGGGAGTGAGGTTTTTTAAAATCTTGTTTTGTTCTTTAAAATATTTTTATTGACTTCGGACAGGAAAGGAAAGGGTGACATAGATAGAAACATCATTGATGAGAGAGAATCATTGATGGACTGCCTCCTGCATGGCCCCCACTGGGGACTGAGCCCACAACTGGCCTGTACTGTCAGTAACTGGGGATCAAACTGTGACTTCCTGCCTCATAGATCGATGCTCAACCACTGAGCCATGCCTTGTTTCATTTTTTAGCTTTGTTTTTTATTTTGAGGAATTGCCTTTTAAAAATATTTTATTTGTTTAATACTTATGAAAAACTATTCACATGGTTCCAAAGTCAAATCTACAAGTTTTATTCAGAGAAGTCTATCTTTTGTCCTGACTTCCTCCATCCTCTCTTTCATCTGTAGTTAACCTATTGTACTTTAACCTTTCATTATTGTTTTCTTTTCTTTTCTTTTTGTGTGTGTGTGTGTTTGTTAAAAGAATACTAGAGGCCCGATGCATGAAATTCATGCACTGGGGGAGGGGGGGTGTCCCCTCAGCCCAGCCTGCACCCACTCCAATCTGGGACCCCTTGAGGCATTTCTGACTGCCCGTTTAGGCCCAATCCTACCAGACTCGGGCCTAAACAGGCAGTCGGACATCCCTCTCACAATCCAGCACTGCTGGCTCCCAACTGCTCGCCTGCCTGCCTTCCTGATTGCCCCTAACCGCTTCTGCTTGCCAGCCTGATTACCCCCTAACCACTTCCCTGCCAGCCTGATTGATGCCTAACTGCTCCCCTGCCAGCCTAATTACCCCTAACTGCCCTCCTCTGCTGACCTGGTCACCCCTAACTGCCCTCTCCTGCAGTCTTGGTCACCCCTACCTGCCCTCCCTTGCAGGCCTGGTCCCTCCAAACTGCCCTCCCCTGCTGGCCATCTTGTGGCGGCCATCTTGTGTCCACATGGGGGCCGCCATCTTGTGTGTTGGAGTGACAGTCAATTTGCATATTACTCTTATTAGATAGGATAGAGGCCTGGTGCACGGGTGGGGGGCTAGCTGTTTTGCTCCGAAGAGTGTCCCAGATCAGGGTGGGGGTTCCCTTGGGGTGTGGAGTGGCCTGGGCAAGGGGCCTGTGGTGGTTTGCAGGCCAGCCATGCCCCCTGCGACCCAAACAGAAGCCCTGGTGTGTGGGTTTTATTTATCTTCTATAATTGAATCTTTGTAGCCCTTAGCAGAGGCCAGGGCTGCAGGAAGCTTGGCTTTCTCCATCTATGGGGGCAACTCAAGCCTCCTGCTCTCTCCATCTCCGTGGCTGCCACCATTTTTGTTGGGATTTATTTATCTTCTATAATTGAAACTTTGTAGCCTTGAGTGGAGGCCTGGGCCTCCCAGGGTGTGTGGAAAGCTTGGCTTCCTACATTGCTAGGGAAACCCAAGCCTCCTGCTCGCTCCGTGGCCGTAGCCATAGCCATAGCCATCTTGGTTGAGTTAATTTGCATACTTGCTCCTGATTGGCTGGTGGATGTAGCAGAGGTACAGTCAATTTGCATGTTTCTCTTTTATTAGTGTAGATACCACTCTCCTTGGAAAAAGTGGCTACACTATTTGGCACCTCACTTTTTTGTTTATTTAACATTATGAACTGCAGGTCAGTCTCTAAAGCAAAATATTTAGAGATCTTTATCTCTTTTATTGCTACCTAATGCTCCAGTGAATGGGTGTAGCATGGATTGATGTACCATCAGTTGATGCCCTATTGATGAGCAGAGGTTTTTTCCAATTTTTTGCCATTATAGCTAGTGCTTTAATAAAGCCTTGCACTTATATTTTCATATTTTTACAGTTTATTTTCGGGATAAATTACTGGAATTACAGTTGCAATTTCAGAGAGTAAATTTACAGGTAATTTGGCTACATATTGCCAAATGCCTCATTCATAAGAGTTAACGCTTGCCATTCCAATCTTATCTAATAAAGAGGTTATATGTAAATTGACCATTACACCATAATGGTCAAGATGGCTGTGCCCACAGCGGTGCCCAAGTTCCTGTAACAAGCCATAATGAACAATCAGCAGGGACCTGAGGCTGCATGGCGCTGGGCCTGGGCAGGGGACCTGAGGCCGCTATCCCCACCCAGTGGGGCTTGACAGGGGACCTCAGGGCACACCCCCCACCCAGCAGAGCTTGACAGGGGACCTCAGGCTGCATTCCCCGCCCTGGCGCCAGGCTGGGGGACCTGAGGCTGTGCCCCCGCCTGGCGGGGCTTGTTGGGGTTCACAAGGCATGCCCCCTACCCCGGGCCGGGGGACCTCAGGCTGTGAACCCTGCCCCAGGGCTTGACGAGGGTGGGGCCAGCCGGGTCTGGATCTAGCCCAATGGAGGTGGGACCAGTGGGGTCTGGATCTCCTGCGATTTCAAGGCACATGTGGGTGGGCAGGGACTTCACTTTGGTTCCCGTGGCACTCCCCAGACTCTGACAGGAGGAAGATTTTCATATATGTTTTCCTAATTTTCTTTTATCTCTCACACTTCTATTATAGAGAAAGGGCAAGTAGCAATATTAAAATATTTCCTCTAATTAATTCCCTTTTAATGTGCATGAATTTCGTGCACCAGGTCACTAGTAGTAATATATGTGAGTTCCTGTATGGGTAATTTTGCCCCCACACAAGTATATCTGTAGGATAAATATAGAATTAGAGCTGCTGTATCAGGTCAGATACATTTCTAATTTTCTTATACCTGATTTATACTTAATTTATCCTTAATATATGTGAATTCCTGTTTCCTGTAACCTTGGAGAGTATGTGGTCAAACTTAAGTTTTTGACAGTCTGGCATAGCACCCTCTTAAGTATTTCCCATACTTAGCAGTTGAATAGATTTTAGGAACTTCTAAATTTACTTTCTCCGTCTTTGTAGAGGTTTTTCTCCAAAACAAGTTTTGTCATGATTTAGGGAATTTACAGAATTTGAAGTTTTTCTCTTAGTACTCTTTTAGTATTTTCTTTATGAAATTACACTGAAAAAACTAGAAGGTTTTTCACATTGCAATTTCTTAGAGTGCTACTGTTACATATTCTTCAGGAAGACAGAGAAATAGTGAACTTTGGAGAAAAATAAAAAGTGTTCCATCACTAACTTCTAAGACATTGGTCTTTGATCTTTTATATGCTTGAGATTCCCTTAAGCTTTTAATGAAGTATATGCCTTGTTACACATTTTTAAAGATATAAATATTGATATTTTAAAATAAAACCTGTTTGACACTTATATGTATCCAGTGATATCTAAAGATAACTATGATTTGAACTCAACAACATCTATTTTAAAAAATATTTTTAAAAGTGTACTATATCCTCTTTAAGTTGAAAATATTATGTTAGTGCCTTTTTCTTCTTAAATTTATATTTTCTTTCAATTTCTCACAGGATTTTGAGTTTACATATCTATTTTAACTTCATGTGATATGTTTTTATGGGATAGAAAGATTTTAACTTGCCCTATTATACTTTCATAAGGAGATAAATGTTAATAAAGAGATAATTTAACATTAAATAATATTCCTGTCACTAAAAGGTTCATTTTTTAATGGATTGAGTTACCTTTATAGTTATTAATAAATATTCGATCCAAAATTATATTACAGATATTTACAATTATTAAACATATTTGTGTATAATTATTTTAGAAATATATCTCTTAAAACAGATGAATTGATGTTTTCCTTCTTTATCCATTTAGTTCACGTATCCATGAATAAATATTATTTATTGCTAGAATAAAACATTCAGCTGCAATTTTTAAAACTTTTTTTGTGTCTTTTTAATATATATATATATAAGTACTGTGAAATCTTATTTATATAAGTACTGTGCTATATAATAAATAAAATGGGTAGGGAAAGATTTTTGCTATAGTAGTATCATTCAGTGCTTTCTTTTGAGTTAATTTCCAAAAATCATCTAACAGTCTAACATTTAAAAAGATAAAAATTGTAATTAAGAATCATTGTCTTTCTGAATTTGGGTGAAATATACTGAAAAGACTTCTTTCAAGACTCAAGAAATGGGTAGTAATATACTTGTTACTTCTGGATTCTATTTTTAACCAAATACTTAGAAGTCATTGCAAATTTTAATTATTGTTAAATTTTGGGTGCCTTTACTAATACAATATTTTTTGTAAAAAATTTTATAATTTTTGGTTTATGTATTTTCTTTAGAACTTGGACCTGTATACTTAGCTCATTTAGTCCATGGAAAATGTCTGCATAGAACTTATTTGACAGTGTCAGTTCACATAGACTAGCCAGTCAATTAGATCATGTAATATCCTATCTAATAAAAGAGTAATATGCAAATTGACCATCACTCCAACACACAAGATGTCCGCCCCCATGTGGTCAAATATGGCCGGCCGGGGAGGGCAGTTGTGGGTTATCAGGCCTGCAGGGGATAGCAGTTGGGAGGGACCAGGCCTGCAGGGGAGGGCAGTTGGGAGGGACCAGGCCTGCAGGGGAGGGCAGTTGGGAGGGACCAGGCCTGCAGGGGAGGGCAGTTGGGGGTGACCAGGCCTGCAGGGGAGGGCAGTTGGGGGCAATCGGGCTGGCAGGGGAGCAGTTAGGTGTCGATCAGGCTGGCAGGGGAGTGGTTATGGGGTGATCAGGTTGGCAGGCAGAAGCAGTTGGGGCAATCAGGCAGGCAGGCGAGCAGTTGGGAGCCAGCAGTCCTGGATTGTGAGAGGGGCCTAAGCAGGCAGTTGGACATCTCTTGAGGGGACCCAGATTGGAGAGGGTGCAGGCTGGGCTGAGGAACACAGCCCCCCTCCCCCATGCACGAATTTCATGCACTGGGCCTCTAGTTTATCTATAAAAGTCTGTTTTCATTTTTTATTTCAAATATCCATGTTAATTTCATCGTCATGACAGCCATTTCACTTCAGGATCTCAAGGCAGAAAAATACGGCCTTGATTTTGATCTGAGTTTGTTACCTGGTTATAGTAAGTCAAGGCAGATTTCAGTCTTTTTTAATTTAATTTTTTTTTTTAGTTTTCATTGATTTTGAGAGAGAGAAAGAGAGAATAGAGGAACATTGATGTGAAAGCTTAACATCCATCCGCCGCTTCCTGCAAGCCCTCTACTGGGGACTGAGCCCAAAACAAAATCCAGCCTGGAATCCAACCAGCCACCTTTCTGTGCACAGGGGCAAGGTGCAATCAACTAAGATACACGGGCCAGGGCAATTTCCGTCTTTTTTAAAATTTATGCTTTCTTTGAGTTGTTCTCACTTGATTTTTCTTTGAGGCAATGATTTTCTTGAAAATAATTGGAGTAGAAGATACAAAGATCGTAAATGTAAATTTTCATTACTTTTGCTTTTCCATTCTGCAGTATAGTTGAATTAAGAAAATCCTACTTTGGTTCAGAATACCCAGTTTCTAACCCATGGTTCACCTTTAACAGAAATACATGTAAAACAGGGAAAGATATGAAGCGCTACTACTATTTTATGTGCCAAAAGAGATTCCAGATACTAATATTTCAAATATATGTTTTCTGGAAGTTACTAGATTCTAATACAAGTTGTGATGATTATGTCTTTGTTTTTGAAAGTGGAAAAAGGTCTATTTTAAAAGGGAAAGTGGGGGAAGGAGATAATTGTATAATGCCTCTTTTCTAGATGGGTGTTAAAGTAAATTAAGTGTCAAAATGAAGATTGAGGACTTAGGAGCTCATTTTCTTAAAACTATTCATGCCTATTTTTTCCTTTTCTAAAGTCTTTTGTTTATCGGGGATTGAGAGGGGGCATGTTACAAGTTCACAATGGCTTGTATGTCATATATAGGTCCGTATGGATCATTGCTTTAAACCAGCAGTCGGCAAACTGTGGCTCTTGAGCCACATGCGGCTCTGTGGCCCCTTGAGTGTGGCTCTACCACAAAATACCATGGCCTGGGCGAGTCTATTTTGAAGAAGTGGCATTAGAAGAAGTTTAAGTGTAAAAAATTTGGCTCTCAAAAGAAATTTCAATCGTACTGTTGATATTTGGCTCTGTTGACTAATGAGTTTGCCGACCACTGCTTTAAACTAATATAACTCCTTTTTTTCGTTTGAAAATGAACATGGAATTAGGAGAAAGCCTTTATTTTAGTTCAAAGTGTCTTCGTATTCTTCCCCTTCTCGCTCACAGAATAACCTCTTTGTTGTTGGGTTTCTGTAGTTTCATTGTACCTCTTTAGAATGTATGTCTTTTATTAGTTCTGAAAATATTTTAGCTATTATCTTTTAGCTATTACCTTTCCCCATTATTCTTTCTGGTACTTTTATTCAACATATTGATACCATTTTTTTCCCCAAATTCTTTAACCTGTATTTTACATATGAAAAATTTTTTAAAAAGCATGAAGAGTAGAGAAAGAAACCATCCTTGTACAATATTCTAGGTCATTTTCTCAGAGGTATCTTCTAGTTCACTAACATATATTCAGCTATAATTAATTTGCCATTTAATCTATACATATATGTATTTAAAAACATTTCAATGACATCATTTATAGAACTTCTGTTGGTTCTCTTTCAAATTTTTCTTTTTTAATAATTTACTGTTTCCTTTTTGTTTTAAGAACTTAAAAATGCCACCCAGCTGGCATGGCTCAGTGGTTGAGCATCAACCTATGAACCAGGAGGTCACAGTTTGATTCCCTTTCAGGGCATATGCCTGGATTATGGGCGCAGTCCCATGGGGCATGCAGAAGGCAGCCAATCAATGATTTTCTCTCACCATTGATCTCTCTCTCTCTCTCTCTTTCTCTCTCTCTCTCTCTCCCCCCTTCCTTGAAATCTATTTAAATATATATATATATATATATATATGTGTGTGTGTGTGTGTGTGTGTGTGTGTGTGTGTTTGTGTTATATTACCTGAAGTTCTTAGTTTCTAAATTTCCCGAATACTTGTTTTTAGTTAAATTCACTATGTGGTGTGTGATGATTGTGTAGAAGATACCACATATTGACAATTTTTGCATATTTAGCTGCCCCAATGAAATATTTATTCATGCAGCAGGTGAGTATTGAGCATAGTGTTCTAAATGCTAGGGAGAAAAACAGACAAGCTTCTTGTTCCTGTGGAGCTTAAATTCTAGTAACTGGATATCTCTTTAGTTAATTAATGATTAATGTTATAATACAGGGGTTGGCAAATGAAAGCTCACAGACCATATCCAACCTATAATCTATGGTCTATGACCTGAAACAGTTTGTACATTTTTTTAATGGTTCAATCAAAAGAATACTATTTCATGACACTATTTCACTATTCCCTGACTGGAAACCAAACCAATGACCTTTTGGTGCATGGGATGATGTTCAACCAACTGAGCCACACCAGCAGGGCTAGTTGAAACAATTCTTTGTGGGGTTTTTTTGTTTTTTGGTCATTCAAGAGGTTATTAAATTGTTAATTGATTACATGTGATAATGGATGATCACAAACTTCATACCCATCTATAATATTGTCTGGTACTGTAATTCAATTTAGATATATTGTATAGTCTGTGCCAACAATCTTATCTAATAAAAGAGTAATATGCAAATTGACCGTCACTCCAACACACAGGATGGCCGCCCCCATATGGTCAAAGATGGACGCCTCCATGTGGACACAAGATGACTGCCACATGATAGCCAGCAGAGGAGGGCAGTTGGGGGTGACCAGGCCTGAAGGGGAGGACAGTTGGGGGGCAGGTCCAGGCCTGCAAGGGAGGGCAGTTGTGGGTGATCAGGCCAGCTGGGGGGGGGGGGGATAGTTAGGGGTGACTCTCATCAGTTGTTTCAAAGCTGAAACCTCTGATAAATAGTTTCTGCAGCTGCTCCGGCTCTTTGGGAGACTCTGACTTGACGACTTCAGGAGGGGAGACACCAATGATGCTTGCTTTGGGGCATCCACTAGCACAGTGGTTGGCAAACTGCGGCTCGCCGCTCTGTTGAC
This sequence comes from Corynorhinus townsendii, assembly GCA_026230045.1. Taxonomy (NCBI): domain Eukaryota; kingdom Metazoa; phylum Chordata; class Mammalia; order Chiroptera; family Vespertilionidae; genus Corynorhinus; species Corynorhinus townsendii. Next base: position 64,482,010 of record JAPDVU010000004.1, on the reverse strand, counting down.
TAATGAATTTGTCAACCACTGACCTAGACTCTCGATTCCAATAATTACAGGCTGTTGTTCCTTGTGATTAAGTCCCTATCCCAGTGGTCAGCAAACTCAGTCAACAGAGTGGCAAGCCACGGCTCGCGAGCCGCATGTGGCTCATGAGCTGCAGTTTGCCGACCACTGCACTAGCAGAAAGCTTTTTTTTTTTTTTTAATAGAAGTTTATTGATTTCGGAAAGGAAGGGGGAGATCAGAGAATCATTGATTGGCTGCCTCCTGCATGCCCCCACTTGGGATTGAGCCCACAACTCAGGCATGTGTCCTGACCTGGAATTGAACCAGGAATTTTTAGTATAGTTCCTTTTGTTTTTTTAGTGATAGGAAGGGGGAGGAGAGACAGAGAGAGAAGCATCTATTAGTTGCCTCCTGCACCTGCTCCCATCAGGGATCAAACCTGCCACTTTTTGTTATACAGGACCAACTGAGCCACCTGGCCAGGGCAGTTCTTTTGATTTGAGATCTTCTGAATCCTGATGATTTTCAGTCTTTTGGGGAGTAACATTGCTTGTTTTGCCTCTTGTTAACAATCAATATTTATATTTCTACAAACAACACTATAAAAATTCATGCAGTGTATTTTGGGAAAACATAGGCTTTGGAGTTAGATTGGTGTTTTAAAAAAGTATGTATTTTATTTATTTAAATATTTTTGTTGGTTTCAGAGAGGGAGAGAAAGATAGAAATATCAATGATGAGAGAGAATCATTGATTGGCTGCCTTCTGCTTGCCCCCTACTGGGGATTGAGCCCACAACCCTAGCATGTGCCTGACCAGGTATCAAACTGTGACCTCCTGGTTCATGAATCAACAGTCAACCACTGAGCAATTCTGTTGGGCTATTATATTGTCATATTGTGAGCTACCTAAATAGTGATATAGATATGTTTATATTATCATTTGAAAGTATGAAACATGTCTTTTTGTGTTTATATAGAAACTTTCATGCTAAAGCCAAAGTCATTGTCCAAGTTGAAATGAAGTGGAAGGCATATTTGGCTGTACTTCCCTACAGGTAGCAGCAAGGCCTGTTAAGTAGGGGAAATGTGTATTTTTTGCTCTTGTGGGAAAGAGCAATGCTAAGATCCTCTACCCTCATCCCTTCTGTTTTTGTACCTTTTTTATTATTATTATTATTATTATTATTATTATTATTATTATTATTATTATTAGAGCAAGTTTATTTAGAAAGTTACAGAGGTAGTAGAAGTGAGCCAACTGGGCTGCATAGGCTCAGAAAACAAGTTACAGAAGCAAAAGAAGGGCTCTAGGAGTTTAGGAGAGAAAAGGGCAAAGGTAATCTGCCGGAGGGTGAGGGGGGCTAACTAAAGACATAGGCGTGCTCTGGAGAGAGCATGCCTATTTTTCTTTTAATTTTCTCAAATATCTTTGGTGATATTTAAGTGAAAAGAAAATAATACCAGCCCGGAGGCATGGCTCAGTGGTTGAGCATCGACCTATGACCCAGGAGGTCATGGTTTGAGTTTTGATCAGGTCACATGCCCAGGCTGCAGGCTTGATCTCTATTGTGGGGCATGAAGGAGGTAGCCGATCAATGATACTCTCTCATCATTGATGTTTCTATCTCTCTACCTTTCCCTTCCTGGCTGAAATCAATAAAAATATATTTGTAAAAAAGAAAATAATTTCATAAAACTCATGTTCCTCTCTATGTGTGTGTTGTCCTTAGGAAATAAAAATATTATAGTTGAATTACTCTTCAATCCATGCCATTGCCATCCTTCTCACCCCTCCCTAATAGCTAGTATATTTTACCACCTTTTTAATAAATTAGCTTTCAAATAGTTGTTGATAAATTATGGATTTTTTTTTTTTTTTACAGTTAAATCGTCAATCTGAAATTGTTGCTTCTGGTTCTGGTGATTCTTGGAAGATATATGCAAGACGAAACAAGTCTGATAATTTTAAACCTTTAAAGGGCAACCCAATTGGACTTAACATGTTGAGCAACAGAAAGAAGTTGAGGTAAAGGCACTTCAACCTTTCCTAATAGTTGTCATAGTGAACCACTGTTATTGATATGACTGGGATGTTACATCTTCCAGAAATAGGGATGAAAATCACTATTTCATTTCTACTTTGTCAATTTATAGACAGGCAGCTGAGGTACATAAAAGCTAAATAACTTGAGTCAGTGGCAGAATTAGCAGTAGAATTTAGAACTCATTATTTTCTTTACAATTAGCACTTTATTTTGGCATGTAAGAAAACTAACGCTCACGGTTTAAAAACTTATGAATAGAGAATAAGGAAAGAAAACATGTGAAGTAATTTACTGGAAATCGTATAATACTTAACAATTATTTAGAATTCATGATTTCTGTTCTAGTGTTCTACTCTTTATCATCTTTCATAAACTGTATTGGAAACATCCTATATAATAAAAGGCTAATATGTAAATTGTCCCCTTGACTGGGAGTTCAACCTGTAGTTCGACCAAGGGGCGGGGCCAGCTGGCCAACAGCTCATGGCCTCTCCCCCTAGCCAGCCCGGCCCGATCTGGACAGGACAGCTGGACCCCACCCATGCACGAATTCATGCACCGGGCCTCTAGTTCAGAGATAAATTCAGAAAGTGGAAAACTCTTAATGTACAATTTAACATGGCCAATTGGGTTTATACATTTTTTAAGTGGTTTTGTGCATGCACTCAGATTTTAAATGATTTATTTTGCATATGTATATGTAATTTTCCCTTGTTCAAATTATTCTTTTTTTTCCCTTGAATTTGTAGTGAAAATACACAGAATTCATCATTACGTTCTGGAACTGTTATTGATGGTAGATGTTTTCATCATGCTAATGCACAGATACCAATTGTAAAAACAGCAGCTCAAAGGTAAAGGATTCTAATTGCCTTTGTTTAGTAAACATATACCATGCCCTTTAATAGGAGTTTTTTCACTATTTATTTAAACCCCATTTTTTAAAATTTGTGAAATTTTACTGTTTTAATACACTTTATTATTGTTGATAGTATTACAGATATCTCCCATTCCTACCCCCCTCTCCCCCCCGTGAGGCCCTGCCCACCCTCCTCAGGTCTTCACTACCTTATTGCCCATGTCCATGGACTATGCATACAAGTATATAAATTCTTTGGTCTATCTCTTCTTGTCCTCCCAACCTCACATTGAAGTATGTCAGTATGTCCCATGCCTCCTTTAAATAAAAGCCATTTTATTGCATTATATTCCAATTAAGTTACACTAATTTTATTACATTGAAACTTACAGTATTTAACAGAGAAATCTTCAGCTGGAAGTTTAGCTCTGATGAGTAACACTACAGTTATTACCTTACTTTCTTTATAAGGCTCATAGGATTTTATAGTATCAAAATAAATCACAATATTTTAAATGTTTTAGAAAATTTTGTGTTTTAGTAGTTTTAATTGATTCTGATGTTCTCATTGGCTGTGGAGTACTACTTGAATCATGAAATAACGGGGAAAGCTTGGTGTTTTAAATGTTTTTGAGCTTTTCCATAACCATCCAAAAATGATTATGAAATTTCAATTCTGAGTCCATTTCAGTTTACTATAAATTCTAGGACTCCAACAATTAAATAAACTCTTTATTTCTTGCATTATGAATTGTTACATAAAAATTTTTATAACTAGTAAAATTTAAAGATTTGGTATATATGCTAGATGCTATTCTTCATTATTTAAAAATACCAATCTAGACTACTGCTCATTCAGAAAGTGTCCTATTACAAACCGTTATGTTTACTATATATAGATTGTCTACAACATGTATTTTTTACTTAAAATTTTATCGTAAATCTTTCTCATGTATTAGGATAGTAAAAGAACCCCTTTTTTACTAAAATATATCAGTTTTTAATCATATTTTTCACATACAATATTTGGGAAATTCAACTAAAAAGAAATAGAAGTCACTGCACATACCAAAAATTGGCTTGCTTTATTACAAAGTACACAAACAAATCAAGCTCTCTGGCCTACATGTGGCACAAACAAGAGACTCAATAAGAAAAAGAGTAATTAGGGGGAAAGAAAAAGGAGAGGTATGATTTTCTCACACATTGATCACATTGGTAGATTCCACTGCTGGTAAAGATCTGTGTTCTTGATATTCTGAAAACGTGCTCTAAGTTGAAATACTAATTTATGATTAAGTGATATGTTCTGCAACCAAAATTATTATTGCTTTTGAAGTTATCTGTTAGTTTGGATTTATTTACACTATGACTTCTCCTCATTCCCCTTTCCTCATTGGTTATGTTAAAAAACTGACTTTATTCTGGAAATTGGTTTGTTTTGTTTTATTCTAGGTCTGCACACTTGTTATACTATGCATGTGTATCATTACTCATGTTCATGAAAGATTAGATTCTGTTAATAGGAACTGCTATTCACTAGTAAAATCTTTCTTAAAAATAAAAAATAAAAAACACCTAAGTTGGTTTATATTTAAAGAAACAATCCTGAGTTAAATTACTTGACAAGTAAAACTAGGAACAATAAGGAAAACCCAAAGTTTTGTCAGAAGGATAGATTCTACTTTTATTTTTTATTTATAGAATAAACATTTTTATACCTCCTATTGCAGTGTAACTGACATTAAGAATATTTTAAAATTCAAAGACAAGTCATTGAGAGTTTTTCCAATTTTCTTCCTTCAAAAACATTCATTCCATACTATATACCAGGCATAGGTGAGGTACAGAGTAGTCAAAGATGAATATGACAAAGTCCCTGCCTTAAAGTTCAAGTCTGATTAAGATAGAGATCAGAAAGCAAGTGGACAAACAATTGCTTGGTAATTGCAGTAGTAGAGATACACAAAGTATGTGTAGTACTATTTACAGAACAGGGAGGGGTAAAAAATTCACAAAGGAAGTGTTAAAGTAACTTTTGAGTCTACTAGATAAATGAAAACACTGCATGCAGTAGAAACCACATAGTCAAAGTCATGAAAAAAAGATAGTTACTCATTACTTTTACTTAGTGTAGGCCTCAGGTGACAGCACATTGGCTTTTATAGCTTCTAATTTTTATTTTTTCAACCATTAATTTAAAATTAAAGGAAATGCCACCAGTTAGTAATTCACACAGTCTATTCTTCTTGGAGTGTGGTATGACTTGTCTCGTAAATAAATCAGACCTGCTTTTTGAATAAGTTATAGTGATTTAGTAAGATACAGAAACAAGTATGTCACACCTTTCTAATCTATAAGAAATGAATGAAGATCGTTGAAGTATCAGATCAGATTAGCTACTGTATAGGAGAATATTATGATTCCAGTCTATTTTCTTACTGCTATTCCAAATGTTAATTTAATTCATATTAAAAGATGGGTTCTTGATTTACTAACAGTGATGGAGGAGGAGGGTAGTATTTGCTATGGAGAAAAACAGAAATTAAAAAGTATATGTAACTCAATACCATCTTCATCTCTAATTTTCATCAGTCTTGCTACAAGAGCACATTTAGTGGTTTATGTTTCATTTACATTTCACTTTTTTTTGTTTGTTTTTATTAAGGGTAGGTAAAAAAGACTTGTAAGGCTCATAGGGGAAAATAAATATCTACAAAAGCGCTTATACACCATAAATGGGAAAATGGGCTCCTGGAATAAGCAAGATTTAATTATTAATGAAAAGCACTACTTTGAATGAATTTTTGAAGTCCTAAATCAAGTCATGGATACCAGAATCAATCAGTCTTCCTCCCCTCCCTTCCTCCCTTCCTTCCTATTTTAAGAGCACTGGTACACCACTAGTTCAAGAATGAGATAGCCCAACAAGAATATAAGTTGACATTTTTACAAAGTCCTATATTACTAATTAGACTTCCTTTCTCATTTTTTAAAAGCTTTTTTTTTTAAGTATGTAAGCTTCTCTAGGGCAGGACTTGATAATAAATACATATTGAGGAATATAGATGTTCCATGACTTATAAATTAGATATATTACATACTCCCTCATTTTTCTGTTATTTATACAACATAAACTTATTTTATACAGATTGTTTCATTTTTTTAAATAGCCAAGGTAAAATTTTAAATATGACATCATGTAAGTTTATAGTAATGCTTTTTTTAGTATTGAAAATATTTTTTAAAAATTAGTGTTTCTTTTCAGTGTTGTTTTTGTAAAACCAAATTACCATATTTCTTTTTTTCTTTTTTGGCTAGGATTAAATTGATTTTACCTGTGTGTTCCACATGCTAGGAATACAAGAGTTAATGTGGGGACGTAAGGATTTTGCAAACTGTTTTGCTTAGTTCCTTTTATTATAATAAAGAGGAATATTTCTAGAATGTGAGTTTTATTCTAAATTGAGGGCTTTTATAACTTTACTTTTAAGTAATTGATGTTGGTAGTTTTTTATGTTTTCTATGAACTATGGAGAGGGTGGATCTTTTATACATTGGGATTTAGATTAGAGGCCATGATCTTAAATCCCACACTTTTCCTTGTATCCCAAATCATGTACTAAGGCTTTGGTGCAAAAGTTTCAACCTTAAAATTTCTTTTTCTTGCTCGGAAGCAAATAATCACATCAAATAATAGGGTTGGAACCACTAAAATTTTTGTATAACTTTTAGGAAATTGTATTGTTTCTTGAAGACTTATTTACATAACTATAAAATAACACATACTCAAATGTTGGGTGGTTAATGAAAGCTTTCAAGAATTTTTCATATCTTTGTATATCATTTTTTCTTCCTTAAATATGTTTAGATATAAAGTATTTTCTCTATTGACAAAAATTGAAAAACAATTTATATATCTGACAAGATTCAAAACATAGTATATAATGTGTTGAAAACAAATTAATCACATTAGAGTTTTGCCTTATTTACAGTTACTAAAACTACAGTGATATATCAAAAATGAGGTCTTGCCTCTTACATTTTTTTTCTTTTTCATGTTTTAAGCAGTCTGGACCAAAAGGAAAGGTAAGCTTAATATCGATGAAATTAGAGCATGGATATAATATTAAATATCAAATGATTTGTATGCTTTGAAAAATATCCATTGATTAGAATCATCGTTAAAACTTAGTAATTATTTTAATAAAATGAAATGTACTAGTAGAAAAACATGATATTTGGCCATGTTGGTAATGTTTCACCATAATTCTTAGTATAACACCTTTTCATGAATGATTATATACTTACGCTGATGTGAGACTTCTTTTTTTTTTAAACTAGAGTGTTTTAGTGCCTTAGTAGTAAAGTTGATTTTAGTTCTATTACTAAAATCTTTCTTATTATATTTTACACGTTAGTAGAGTGAGGGGAAAATGGAATTACAATACCTCAAGCTTGGAGTTAAAACTTTTAGCATCAAATGTATTCCTATTCTGACCCAAAAAATTTGTAACAGAATTTTCTGATCATTGTTTGTTCCCTATATAACAATACTGGCAAACGCATTGTTCTTTTGCAGAAATGTTGAATAATGTAAATAACATGGGAACAAATTTTTAAGAACACATTTCTTTTAATAGTGAAATGGTTGTGATTCTTCTAAGGCAAATGTCCATAAGAATAGCTTCTTTGCCCTAGCTGGTGTGGCTCGGTGAATAGAGTGTTGGCCTGCAGACTGAAGGGTCCCAGGTTCGATTCTGGTCAAGGGCATGTACCTTGGTTGCGGGCACATCCCCAGTAGGAGGTGTGCAGGAGGCAGCTGATTAATGTTTCTCTCTCACTGATGTTTCTAACTCTCTATCCCTCATCCTTCCTCTCTGTAAAAAAAAAATCAATAAAATATATTTTTTCAAAAAGGAATAGCTTCTTTGTTCAATGTATAAATATTTTTTCTTGCTTTTCTGAGAGTTAAAAAGCATTTTCTAAACCCTCTACCCAAAAAACAGGTTAACAGCCCTTATATTAAACAAATACTTTCATGATATTGGTGAATGTCAAAAGAAGGGACAGTCTGTGATTTTAATTATATTTTAACCCTGTAACTTTGTTTAACTGTATAGAGAGGGCAAAGAAGATAACGTGCAATATTTTATAAAACACATATTCCATCTTCATGAACACCAAGTTTCTGAAATATGAATTTAAGGATGAACCTGTCAGTAAAAAGTTTGGGGCATATTTTAGAATTCTGAAATATATCACAAACATTACTTGCTTTAGATGAATGGGTTGTGTAAATATTTTACTATTTATCTTCTGGCAGAGAAAAATTATTTTCTCATTGTGTCTTTTTTTTGTTTTTGAGTTAATCATTATTCTTGTCAAATATAAATGAGTCATTTAATATTTTTAACTCATAAGTGACTATATGTTTTGGAAAGCTATTAATAAGATGTTTTTAATAAAATTGCTAAAGAATGCACATTAAGTAACTCAATACAATTATATTGAAACAATCTCTTATTTTATAAAAATATGTTCTTATATGCTATATCATAAGATAGATAAAATATAGTTACTGTTGCATTATCAGAATAATATAACAATTTTAGGTGTTTTGTTTTGTTTTAATTTATTTTCTGTTATTGACAGTATTACAGATTTCCGCCCCTTTATCTCCCCCTCCATTCAGCCCCCTCCGGCCTTCCTGACACTGTTGCCTGACTCCATGGGATATGCATATATGCATATAAATTATTTGATTAATCTCTTCCTGCTCCCCTACCCCTCACCCCCTTCTCCTATGAGATTAGTTTATTCTCTTATTCACAATAGCCTTGGGTTTATATTAATTTTTACTCCCACTGTTTTGGCTCCTTAGGCATATTTCTGTAGAGGAAAGTTAGCATATATTTCCATAGCTATGTGCCAGGCACTCTTCTGGGAGCAGACAAAAATTCTACCCTCTTAAGTTTATATTCTTTTTTACACACACACACACACACACACACTTGATTTCAGAGAGAGAAAGGGAGGGGGAGGGATAGAAACATCAATAATGAGAGAGAATTATTGATCTGCTGCCTCCTGCATGCCCCCTACTGGGGATCAAGCCCACAACCCAGGCATGTGCCCTGACTGGAATTGAACAGTGATCTCCTGGTTCATAGTTTGATGCTCAGCCACTGAGCCACACTGGCCACCAGGCTTACAGCTCACATTCTTGTTGGAATAATACTGAGTAGGAGTCAGATGGAGAATTAAATAACTAGCATTATCAGTAGGTATATTACTTACTCTAAAATGGGTTTGGTGATATATACCCAACTTTAAAGGAGATTGTGAGGAACAAATCAGATAATTATTTAAAACTTACACACTGTGAAATTTGAAATTGCTGTAATAGTAAAAGCTGCTGAAATTCTTTCAGTCTTTTGTATTAAGATTAATGCCAGGGACTAGATATGCAGCAGTAACTGTTTCTAAAATACTTTGTAGGGAAACCACCTGAGTGATTTAATTCAGTAGCTTAGTTACTGTTAGGTTGAATTTTGCCCATTAATCTTTTGGGTCCTTATCTAAAATTATTTTGCATTTAGCATTGTCAGAGATAAACTGAGAAGAACTTTGCATCAGTAGATTTTACTTTGTAAATTTTTTCACATAAGCCTTCTCCCCCCCCCGCCTTGTGAACACTGAACCACATTTTTTTTCTGATCTTTGAGGAGTAATGTCCCTTAACACATGAGGAACTATAAATCTCTAAACTGAATTTTTTATTTATTAAAGAGAATGGTTTATTGAATAAACAAAAAGTTAGGTATTTGTAGAAGGTAATGTTTTCCCCCATTTTTTCATTTGTACTGTATACTGGGCACAATGATGTGTGTTTCACGTGTAAAACCAAGCTGGAATAAATAATAAATAACAATATTAAGATCTAGAGCAGGGGTCCTCAAACTTTTTAAACAGGGGGCCAGTTCACTATCCCTCAGACCGTTGGAGGGCCGGACTATAGTTTTAAAAAATAAACTATGAACAAATTCCTATGCATACTGTGGGCCCGAGACGAGTCAGCTGCTAAGCAGGACAGGCAGTGGCGGGCCGGACAAATGTCCTCGGCGGGCCGCAGTTTGAGGACCCCTGATCTAGAGCTTACAGACAAAAAATTTGCTGCCAGCTTCTTTGCTGTGGGTGACTTTGACAACTTGGGTGACTCATATTTCTTTCTGACTCATAGACAGATGGGTTGTGAATACAGTGTCTGTGGCAGTACCAGGAATTATTTAATCTATTTAAAACTGTTTTGGTTTTGTTTTTTCCCCCTCCGTAAAGAATCCCATTATGAAATTGAAACATATAGGGATTTTCAAATTTTAAAAAATTTAAATATGGTAGTGAATTTTAAAATAACAATAAGGTATAAAGGTGAAAAATGCAGTAAGAATATATGTATATGAAATGCTGGAAATGCTTACTTAAGGGGTGTGTTTGAAAAAGCAAGCAGTATAATTAGAGATTTTATAATTTTTAAAATAATTGTTCTAATTGTTATTAGAATCATGATGCATTTTTTCTAATAATTTTCCCCTAATAACCTTGTAATATACATAACATAATAATAAAATATTAGCTGTGTATTCTGAATTTTCACCCAACAATAATATGCCCTACCATTTTTTCCCTACCATTAAGTTGGTTTGTAAAAATGATTTTTAGTGATTCCATAATAGTTTGTCCTATAGATAAGTAATCTATTTACCCCTTAGCCCATTTCTGGTTGTTTTTTACTGTTATATATGACACATTGATGAACAGCTTTGTATATAAATCTCTAAATGCATCTAATAAGATACAGCTCTGGGAAAGGATCCTTGGGGCTAGATTACAAATGTTTTTAATGCTCTTGATAAGTGCTGCTGAAATGTTTCACAGAAAGGTGATACCAATATGTAATAGCATTGTAAATTGCAGTCTCAAGGTATTTGAGAATAAAATTATATTCAGATGATACTGTCTTTCTTGTAATTGTAAAAGTCACTTGAAACCTTAGAAATAATGAGTTGAGCATTATGATAAACTATAAGACTGATAGTATTATTAATTTTCTTTTATTCACTTCTGATCAATTGGAGTATATATTAAAAAGAGTAGAACTTCATTCACAATAGCAACTAAAATATTGAGTGATAAAATTAATGATGTGTAACTTCTTTATAAATGTACCTAAAGAATGTAATCTGGGACATGTATTATTTTTTTTGGTTGGTTATTAGGTATTAACCTTAAAGGAAGTTTATATTTATTTACTCTATAGTAATATAAATAGCCCTGGCCAGCATGACTCAGTGATTAGAGCATTGGCCTGCCCACTAGAGGGTCCCGAGTCCAGTCTCTCTGCTCCCGACCCCTCCCCCCCTCCTTTCAGGAGCATGTGGGAGGCAACCAATTGATGTGTGTCTGTAACATTGATCTTTCTCTCTCCCCTCCCTCCTTCCATTCCTCCCCCTCCCTTCCACTCTCTCTAAAAATCAATGGAAAAAATGTCCTCACTCCTAGAGTGAGGATAAAAAAATAAATATATATAATAATATAAATTATATATACACTGGGTATTACTTATATATATTACAATAGCTATAAATCTTTAAAATAAAGTACATTTAATGCAATTTTAGTAAAACTCGGTGATTGTAAGAAATTTGACCAATTTATTCTGAAGTTTATTTAGAAGAATAAATGTTTGAGAAAAGCAACAGACTTATTTTTTAAAAAAAGAAGAATAAATAGGAAAAATGACTTGACACATAATAAAATATATTGTGAGGAAAACAGTGATTGAAAACACTAGAACTAGACTAGATAGTAAACAGATTAGAGAGTCCAGGTATATTCACTTTCCAACTAATCAGTGCTATCAGTAAATATAAACAAGTTTACAGTGCCTTTGAGATGCCTGAATTATGATATTTGTACATTAACTGACAACGTAATATTTTGAATTGGTGTATAATGGCTCTGCATGGTGTCCAGTGGTTCAGTTTTGACATTATCGTCCTTGTGTGGCAGTGTTTATACAAATATTTGCCCTGATAAATAAATACATTTCTAATTACATTCTACCTTTTAGATACATACATTTTTTTCATTCTAACTGTTTATCAATAAGCATAAGGATACAGTGGCGAACAAAACATACAAAATCCATGACTCCTATAGTTTAATTTTGATGGGCACAGATAATGAACAGGTAAACATGGAATAGGTTCTATGTAAGGAAGTGTAATTGGATGATACGATAGTAATAGTATGGATTGCATGTTCAGAGAAACTTTACTAAGAAGCTAACATTTAACCAACGACTAAATGAGTCAGTCAAGCCATGATCATAGAGACGGCTTTTCCAGATAGAGAAGAGCTGGTACTAAGATATTAATGCAGGAATGAGTTTGGCATGTTCAAGAACAGAAAGCAAGACCAATATGTCTTGAGTTTGAATAGCAAAGGGAAAAATGTTAGGAGGTGAATTTGGTGAGGTCAGCTAGGGTCCAGATTATAAAAGCCTTTTTGTAAAGTGATCTGCAGAGTTTGGATTTTATATTAGTGCCCTCAGTGGAAGCCTTTAGGGCATTTTAGGCAGGAAAGTGTTATTACCTGATAAATCTTGGAGATTAAAACATTTTGTATATGACTTATAATTTGACACAATTGAACTAAGTCAGTGACACTCAGTTAAGGCTAAACATGTTCCACTTTCCAAATAGAGATGTCCTGCAAAGGAAAAGAAATAGTCTGTGGCCAGGTATTCAAACTATCCCAGCAAAGTTAAGGAGTTGGGGAGGTGGAAAGGCAGAAGTAAAAGGAGTCTTTAAGGCCTTTTCTTGGGAGGAGTTGAAGCGGGGAGTAAGCGAAATTCAAAGACCTCAGCCTATTAGGAATGCAGTAAAACATCTTGCTTGAAGAAATGGTTGGAATCTTGATGACATCTTAATGAATAGAAACATGCTATTGAAATAAGGAAGCATGTCAAACTCAAAGGCTAACACAGGCCAAATAAACAAGGTTTAAGTTTATGTGGGCTGCAAAAAATAAAAAATGTTCAATTTTCATTGAAATGTAGGTTTATTTCAATAGAGACATGATGAATACAAAGGGCTGAAATAAATGAGTAATCATTAACAAAATAATAGAACATTTTAATAAAAATATTTTTTCTCGAACATTAACTTACCAGACACTGAATAACTGCACAAATTAATAAGCGTAACGAAAATAAACCTATTTTTCTTGTTCTCCGAACACGAAATATTTCCTGTTGCGCTCACCAAACAAGTCAATCCAAGACTAATGACATAGCAGTCGGCTGCTAAAATACTCGCTGCTGCCCTGGCTGGTTTTGCTCAGTGGATAGAGCATTGGCCTGTGGACTGAAGGGTCCCGGGTTCAATTCCAGCCAAGGACACATGCCTGGGTTGTGGGCTCGATCCCCAGTGGTTGACGTGCTGGAGGTAGCCAATCAATGATTCTCATCATTAGTGTTTCTCTTTCCCTCCCTCCCCCTCACTCCTCTCTCCCCCCCTCCATTTCCCTCTCTCCATCCCCGCTCCCTTCCTTTCTGAAATCAATAAAGAAATATATTTTTTAAAAAAATACTCACTGCTAGTATTAGTGGAGAGAAATGTTGCGCTGGCGCATAAGGGAAATGAATGCAACAGGATTATAGTAATCAGTCATTAGCAAACATTGTAGTTCGTTATTAATTATGTATAACAGGATATTGTAAAAATTAAGTTATGAAATTTTTATTAAAACATTTCTTACATACTGTTATATTGGCTGGGCCACAAAAATATTTGTTGTGGGCCGTGAGTTTGACATGCTTGGTCTAAAGAGAGAGAGTAACTGTTTATTTGTTAAGTCAACTGGGAGTGGGGGATGATGACAGTTAATAGCAGTTGTGCAAGCCAGTATAAATAGTGGAAAAGAGGAAACAAAGTAAAACAATGTTAAGCAAATAGAAATCTAAAAATTAACAACTAATAAGGTAAGATGAAAGGAAACTATGAAGTCTATTAGGTGTTATAATAATTGTGACCAAATTGAATAAATTTAATAAAAAGATAAACTAATTGGGTTAAATCCAGCTATTTTATGTTGTTACAAGAATAAGACATAATTATAATTTGTATGTAAAGGGGTTTTAAAGTCACAAGATATGCAAACAAAAAGCATGAGTAGAATTTTAATAACAATGAAATGGTATTAGGGTAAAGAAGCACATTTTATAATGGATACAGGCTATAAGAGTATAACAACTAAATGTTGTCATGTAACATTTGAAATAAAATATTCAGGAAGTTTTCGGTTAAAGTACAACTATTGAGAGATTTTAATACAAGTTTTTGAAAATTAGACTAAGTTTAACATGAGTTTGGAATAGTAATTTTAACTGTAAAATGAATACACTATTTTATAGAAATTTACATTTTTTAAAATCAGAGCAATGGAAAGGTTGATAAAAATGAATTATCATTAAAACCAAGCTTAAAATGGGGGGATAAGGACACATGTAATACCTTGATCAATAAAGAAATTTAAAAAAACAACACCAAGCTTAAAAAAAAAAAGGCACCAGCTACCAGATCCTGGTTTCTAATACCACTCTAATAAAAGGAACGTGAGAAATTTCTGATTCTAGCGATGGGTTAAGGAAAACACAGAATGAGTGGAGCTTCTTAGCTGTCAGAAACTAAGCAAGTATTAAAAACAAAAGGGTACTTGTTTCAACAGCATATATACTAAAATTAGAACAATACAAAGAAGATTTCAGTGGCCCCTGTACATGGATGACATGCAGATAGTTAAGCATTCCATATTTTTGTAAATTTTATGTTATTTATATTTTACCAGAATAAAAAAACACACAAAGGAATGAGGTTACATCAAAACAACACACGAGCCAACTGAAAAAGCTCCCAAAGGCAAAAACTGAAACAATTGGATTATAAGCTAAAGTATAAAAAATATTCATGAGTGGTATAAATAATTGAATACATTTATTATTGAACTATCCTAGGATTTTACAAACTGCAATAAAACGAATTGGGCAAGTGGACAGCTGTTTATTACTAAATTCCAAGAAATTTGTGTAGATAGCCCCCCTTCTTCAGGAAGTGGAGCTTAACTAACTTCTTTGATGGGCTAGACCAGTGGTTGGCAAACTGTGGCTCCCGAGCCACGGTTTGCCGCTCTGTTGACTAATGGGTTTGCCAACCACTGGGCTAGACTGACTGACTTGCTTCCAAATAGAGCATGGAAAGAGAAAAATAGTAACTTCAGAGTGGGGAAATCTGGCAAACAGTCCACTTTTGCTAAATGATCAAGGTTAGCATCACCAGTGATTTAAAAAAAAAATCCCATTGATATCATGTACCGCCTGATAGGTGATGAGAAGAGCACTTCGTGTCTGTGATACTCTTACCCTAAACTCACAGCCTCAGTCTAATCACAAGAAAAACAATCAGGAATACCCAGATTGAGGTGCATTCTACAAAATAACTGATCACTTCTTTTCCAGTGTCAGGGTGATGAAAAACAGTATAAGACTGGGAAACAAAGAGGAAACTAAGGAGACAGACTAAAAGCAGTGTTTCTTGGATTGGATTCTGGAATGAAAAATATATTAGTGAAATAGCTGATGAAACGAAATAAAACCTGGAGTTAATACTAGTGTGCCTGTATTGGTTTCTTTTTTTGACATGTGTGATGGTAATGAAGGCATTAACATTAGGAGAAACTCAGTAATGGATTATTAGAGAATTGTGAATTGTCTTTTAAACTTTTCTGCAAATCTAAAGTTATTCTAAAATTAAGTTTATTTTTTAAAATGTATTGCTGAGGCCTAACCTTTAATGAACAGAGCATTTTGATATTAATGTAAACAATTCTGCAAACAAATAAAAGCTCTTTCAATTCACTTTATGTCGCTTGTAAAGTGTTGCAACCATGAGGTGAGGTTTTCTCTAAAACTTCTATGCAAAACACAAATCCTCAGAAGTCCCCCAAATCTCCTACCTTATATGGCATGACAGGTATGCTTCTCTGCTTTTGCTTGGCTTGAAGTAGAAAAGAAATATCCACTGAGAAATTCAGTCCTAGACTTGAGCTTCAGATCAGTTTGGAGTTTGAAATTTTAGTATATGTAGAGTGATGGAACATTTAAACCAAGAAATTAACATAAAATTTGATTTTTTTTCACATAGCAAATTTTTAAATTTTAAAGAACACAGTTTTGGCTAGAAAGTTTCATTCTTTTTTTCAAGCTAATGCTTTTATCCTGAAATTCGTACATTCAAATCTAAGGCATGCTTTTATTTCTATAACTTATTCATTATAATTTTTAAAACAACTTAATTTGCCCTAGGAAAATATAGCAAATACTGGATATAGAGTGGGCATAATGTCTGAAATGCCCCTCTACTGAGAATTGGGCCCAAAACTTGGGCACATGCCCTGACTGGGAATAGAACTGGTGACCTCTTGGTTCATGAGTTGTGCTCAACCACTGAGCCACACAGGCCAGGCATAATAGTTTATTAACATTAAATTACAATACATAATAAAGTGTGGATATTAAATAATATATGCAGTGTGTTCCTCATTAACTATGCAGAGCTCAGGGCACTTGGTCAAATTGCAAAGAACACAGTGATTTAATGCAGCATTTTCATCAATTAGCTATGATTTCATCAATCCATACACATTTGTTATTGTCTCAGTCACTACTGAATAAATCTGTGCTTCTAACATTTCCCAGAATATCTATATTTTCAGATTTTTTGGCTACTCAAACTTACCTTGTTGATAATCCTTAGCATTTAAGAATATCTGTTGTCCTGAACAGTTTTCTCTGTGGTTAAGAGTGTTGGCTCACAGACTGAAGGGTGTCCGATTAGATTCCTGGTCCAAGGGCACATACCCTGGTTGCAGGTTTCCCACCCCCAGTAGGGAGGCGTGCAGGAGGCAACCTATCAGTGTGTCTCACATCAGTGTTTCTCTCCCCTCCTTCCATTCAGTGGAAAAAATATCCACGGGTGAGAAAAAGAAAAAGGTATTTGTTGTCCACTGTTTTAAAATATATGTATTACACAGAGTGTCCACAATTTTAAATAATATATACTACACATAGCGTTTGGAGTTTACTATCATCATACTTTGCTTTTAAAATTATTATTTCTGTTGCAATTTAAAGTTGGTATCTTTGCCCAGCCATGTGGCTCAGTGGTTGAGTGTCCCATGCACCAAGAGGTCACTGGTTTGATTCCTAGTCAAGGCACATGTGCGGGTTACAGGCTTCATCTCCAGTAAGGGATATGCAAGAGGCAGCCAATCAAGGATTCTTTCTTTTTGGTGTTCTGTCTCCTCCATTCTTCTCTAAAATTGCGTGTGTGTGTGTGTGTGTGTTTTAAGCTGACAGGGTGGAAATTGCCCACCTTGTACCAAATGCTGCTCAATAATGATGAAACCACTATTACTCATCAATATCAATGCAGTTTAGCAGGATTCAGAGTCTGTCGTTGCTATTTAATAGTGTGTGACCATGGATGGGCAAGTTAATTAACCTCACTTTGTTTCTGTTTCCTTGCATATAAAGTGCTAATAATATACGTTTTATAAGATTATTGTGAGGATTAAAACACTTAATAGATGGAAAGCACTTAGAACAGTACCTGGCACATGATGCTCACTATTTGCTAACTGCTGTTACAAATACACTACTCTCATTATCTTATTATTTTCTTCTTTATGTCATTTTCATATTTTCAATTTAGATAGTTTAACTTTTACAATACAGTATTAAATCCTTAAGGAAACTTTCATTAGAGTTTTTGTCTAATTTGGTATTGTTCACTAGTGTGAATGGATTTACAAATAATAGAATAACCTCTTATTTTTAATATCCTGATTAGATAAGATAGGAATAATTTTAGAAGCTTTTTTTTTTTTAGGATAGCAAAGTAGCTATTATAGCTCTCTAGTCGATTGCATTTTGCAAATCTTCTTTAATGGTTTACTTACCCATAATCAGCTATAGATTTTTTGCTTGGTATTTTAGGACCCTTATTTACTAAGGGTTATTTTCAGAATCCTGAAAATCAATTGTATTTATTTTTATGTATTTGTATATATTTATATACAAATGCATTATATTTTTTAAAGTATAAGTATATTCCCATAATGTAGTCATATTACAAGATTAAAATTCTTGTATGATTGCTAGTTTTTTGTATATAACACTTTTTGTACTTATTTTGGAATAAAATAAGTACAAAAAGTGTTATATACAAAACACTTTTTCTCCTCAGCCAATATCTTATTTGCTATGTATTCTTTTATTCTTATATTGGTTATTCTCCTCAGCCAATATCTTACTTGCTATGTATTCTTTTATTTATACCCAAAACATGTGAAAATGAAGCATTATGAGTTTTTTTGTAATGTGTTATTTTTTTTGAATCATTACCCGAGGATATTTTTTCATTGATTATTAGAGAGAGTGGAAGAGAGAGGGAATGAGAGAAATATTGATGTGAGAGAAACACATCGGATTGGTTGCCTCCTTTATGCACCTGACTAGGGCCCAGGCCAGGGAGGATCCTGCAATCAAGGTATATGCCCTTGACTGGAATCAAACCTAGGACCCTTCGGTCCGCAGGCTGACACTCTCTCTATCCACTGAGTCAAACGGGCTAGGGCATTGGTCGGCAAATTGCGGCTTATGAGCCACATGCAGCTCGCGAGCCACTGTTTGCTGCTCTGTTGACTAATTAGTTTGCCGACCACGGGGATAGGAGCTTAATCACAAGGAACAACAGCCTGTAATTATTAGAATCGAGAGTCTGGGTCAGTGGTCGGCAAACTCATTAGTCAACAGAGCCGCAGTTTGCCAACCACTGGGCTAGGGCATGTAATGTGGGTGTTATTAACTGACTAGGGATCTGGTGCACGAAATTCATGCACGGGAGCGGGGTGATCCATCCCCTCAGCCTAGCCTGTACCCTCTCCAATTCAGGACCCCTCGGGGGATGTCCGATTGTCAGTTTAGGCCCAATTCTGGGGATAGGGTCTAAACTGGCAGGCGGACATCCCTCTCATAATCTGGGGTCACTGGCTCCTAACTGCTCACCTGCCTGCCTGACCGCTGGTAACTGCGCTCCCCCCCCCCCCCACGTTAACCACCTCTGCCTGCCAGCCTGATCGCACCTAACGGCCTCCCTGCCAGCCATGTCGCCCCCAACTCCTCCTCCTTCCCCTCTCCCCCGCTGGACTGGTCACCGCTAACGTCCCCCCTGCCAATCTGGCACCCCACGCAGCCTGCTGTTCAGTCATTTGGTTGTCCCTCACTAAACCCCCTTCCAACCTTGTCGCCCCACACAGCCTGCCAGCCTACTGTTCGGTCATTACTGTTACTGTGACAGCGTCCCAGACAACTTGCATATTCCTCTATTATTAGCATAGTTTATGAAAGAAATGCCAAAAGAAAAATTCTAATTTATGCATTTGGGGAACTACTTTGAAAGAACAGTAATTTGAATGCCTGCTATGGGGTTTGATAGATTGACTTTCTAAACAAAAAATAGTCACTGACTTCAGAGATCTTATAATGTGTTATTAGTATATTTCTGTAATATAGTTTTATTTTTATAGTACCACTTTTATATGGCATAGAAGCTATGCTTTGCTTTTAAAGTATTATAAGTATTTTCTCAATTTTTTCATTTTGAAAAATATTTTTTTTTGTTAGAATAAAACGATGTATATTCCCTTTTATAGGAAAGAATATCCACCTCATGTCCAAAAATTTGAAAATAATCCTGTAAGGTTAAGTTGGCCCCAAGGTGTTGGTAAGTGTACAGTTTTACCTGTTACATCTGTAAAAGGTTTTGAGTAGTCTGAAATGTAGAAGTAAAGATATGACCTTGGCTTTAAAATATTCCCAAGTATAATATAAATATGTAAAAAAAAATTATAACTGAATTAAGAATTTATTTAATTTTGAATGAAATCACCAAGAAATGGTTGCACATTCAGGTGATTGCAATTTGAAATCTTTATTATTTTTTGTTAAATATCAAGACATATTTTTTAGGTTATAGCATCAAAACTGTGTTTTTTTTAAACTATCTATATAAAACCCTAATATGCAAATCAACCAAACGGTGGAAAGACTGGCAGAACGACTGATCGCTATGATATGCACTGACCACCAAGGGGCAGACGCTCCATGCAGGAGCTACCCCCAAGCCCACAGGCCCCGGCGGGGGCAGGGCTGGCGAACAGGCAGTGCCAGGCCAGCCAAGGTGGGTGAGAGTAGGGGCCCTGATTAACCCGCTGGTCGTCCCACAGATTGGCCCTGATCGCTGGCCAATCCTAGGGACTCTACCTATGCACAAATTTTGTGCACCAGGCCTCTAGTGTTGTAATATTTTATCCTGTAACTAGAGGCCAGGTGCATGAAAATTGTGCATGGGAGGGGGTGTCCCTTAGCCCAACCTGCACCCTCTCACAGTCCAGGACCCCTTGCTCCTACTGTCCACCTGCTCCCTACCACTCGGCTCATTGCTCCTTAGTGCTGCCATGTAAGCCCAGCTTCTGGCTGAGCTGCACTCCCCCTGTAAGAGCACACTGATCACCAGGGGGCAGCTCCTACGTTGAGCGTCTGCCCCCTGATGCTCAGTGCACATCATAGTGACTGGTAGTTCTGGTCATTCCACTGTAATGGTCTTATATAAACTAGAAGCCTGATGCACGAAGATTCGTGCAAGTATGGGCCTTCCTTTCCCTGGCTGCCAGCACCTCCTTTCTGCTTCAGCCCCAGAGCCACCTCTTTCCACTCCAGCCCTGCCTTCCCACACTGCCCAGAGGCCCTGAACAGCTGGGGTGGTGCAGAACGCCTGCATCCCTCCCCTGGCTACTCAATGTCTGTGTGTGCAAATTAACCCACCATCTTTGTTCAGTTAATTTGCATACTCCTGATTGGCTGGTGGGTGTCACAAAGGAATGGTCAATTTGCATCTTTCTGTTTTATTAGTGTAGATATGCCTGCATGATCGGGCTGAAACTGGCTCTCCAACATCCCCCGAGGGGGTTCCAGATTGCACAGGCCAGGCCAAGGGACCCCACCGGCGCATGATCAGGACCAGGGAGAGATGCAGGAGGTTGGCCAGTAAGGGAGGGACCGCTGGAGGGCTCTAGCACATGTCTGGCCCATCTCGCTCAGTCCCGATCGGCCAGACCCCAGCAGCAAGCTAATCTACCTGTCAGAGCGACTGGTTGACTAGTCGATTGGTGGTCAGTGCACATCAGAACAACTGGTTGACTCTCGACCCCCTGGTGGTCAGTGCACATCATAGCGAGCAGTTGAGTAGCCTTAGCATATTATGCTTTGATTGAATGGCTGACCAGTCAACCAGACACTTAGTATATTAGACTTCTATTATATAGGATTGTCTTGACTTAAAGTTCTGATTATCATTTATTGTATATGTTGAAACATTATTTTAACTAAAACAATTTGATAAGTTAGTATTTTTTCATAACAAGGATCATGAGGAATTGATAAAATTTCATTTATTACTTTTATTTTTGTTTCCTTCCTTTAGATCCTATAATGAAGAAAACAGAAGAATCTGAATCATACTTGGAGTCTGAAATCAAAAGGAAAGTATCACAGAAACGTCACAGTTCATATCAATCTACTACTCCTGTGTCTCCTGCCTCAAAAAAATCTTTAACTGATTTAGAGGTGGGTAGAGAAATTATTCTTTGTTGTTAATGAGATGGTATTTTAGTAATACGATTTTTAGTATTTATTGAATTGTAGGTGAACTTTACTCATACTGCTAGAAGAGACACAGAAAAGTTACTTAGGCAAACTTTTCTGACTTCACTAGATTTTTTATACAAAAATCTAGAATACCTTTTTCTGGAAAGAATATATCAGTGCCACCCTGCAACATATTTCAAATAACTGCTCTCCACCAGAATTTTTTTTTAATTGATTTGAGAAGGAGAGAGGGGGGAGAGATAGACTTGATCTACTTATTTATGCTTTCAGTGATTGTTTCTTGGATATGCACTGACCAGAGATCAAACCGATAACCTTGGTGTATGGGACAATGCTCTAAACAACTGAGCTATACCCAGCCATAGCCTCAATCAGAATTTTTTTTTAAATATATTTTTATTGATTTCAGAGAAGGGAAAGGGAGAGAGACATGGAAACATCAATAATAACAGAGAATCCTGCATGCCCCTTACTGGGAACTGAGCCCACACCCTGGCATGTGCCCTGACCAGGAATGGAACCTCCTGGTTCATAGGTAGATGCTTAACCACTGAACCACATCAGCCAGGCAGGAATAATGTTTTTAAATAGAATGGTTAGATCTCTCTTCTCATATAGATCTGGTAGCATCCAAGTACAATACATCTTTATGACAATCTCATTCTATCATTTCATTGTCACAACTAATTTTCTTTTAATTTCCTTTGATATGAGGCTCAAAGTATTAAAATATTTTTCCTTTAGACTGAGTTATTTCTCTTACAAAAACAGATAAAATGGATAGTTGCCAGAGTGTAGGGGTAAGGAGGGGTGGGTGAAAAATGTGAAGGGGAATGTAGTCAATAATATTGTGATAAGTTTACATGGTGACACATTGTTACTAGAATTAGTGTGGTGATCACATTGTAAGGTATCTCAATGTCAAATCACTATATTGTACACCTGAAACTAATACAATATTGTATATCAATTATACTTAAATTTAAAATAACAATCCTATATAATAAAAGCCTAATATGCAAATTGCCCCCTTGGGCGGGCTGTTGACCGGGAGACCAGGAGTTCAGCTGCTCACTATGACATGCACTGACCACCAGGGGGAAGCACCGAACATGGCTGGTGGCAACAGTGCTGGCAGTGGGTGCTCAGCTGCTGGGCGCCTGCGTGGAGCCGGGCTGCAGCCACCGGGACTGCAGGGGCCCATTGGGCTCCTGGTGTGTTCACGCAGGAGCTGATCTGCAAGGCCTGCTGGAAGACAGCATGCTGCCTGCCCGTCTTCCAGGAGGTCCACACTGTGCCCCGGCCCGCGGCATCCGGTCACGCTCACTGCATCTCGTGTGGGCACTCCGGAGCCGTGACTCAGGCAGTTGGGGGCCTGGAGTCCCAGGTGCTGCTCAGGGCCCAGAGGTCACCTGGGCCCTGCCCTTCTAAGCCGGACGCTGGTACCTAGACGCAGGCCTAGGGACTGCACCTTCATGTACCGGGCCTTTAGTACAGTATAAATACATATAATATACAAAAATAATTATTAATAGATTTAAATTATATGTTGTTACAAAATTTGATAAGTAATTATTTGGTGTAAAGTTATTGGAAATGCATCTTTTAATTAGAGCCATTGACTTTTTCTCAATTAGTTCATGTCTCCATGGATAAATATATGTTATATACTGAGACAGGATTCAACATCTATTTCTGTTTCCTTCTTATAGATGTAAATGCTGAGGTAATAAGTACATAAATAAGTTTCACATAAATACATGACTATGGAAAGAATTACAGTAATATCACTCAATACCTTGAACTTTTTCTAATTTATATGCCCCAAATCACACGATACTCTGTCAGAAAACATTTTCAAAGATATCACAACTGTAACATAGAGTAAGCCTTCATTAAAATGTTTTTGAAGTACTGACTTAGAAATCAATTGTCTTGGAAATTTTTGTTAACCAGTACTTATAATTCATTTTTTTCAACATTTAAAATTGTCCTTTGGTTTGATTTAATAGTTTTTATACCCCAGGAAATATACCATTTGTGATATTTTAAATGGAAGAAAGGTTTAACATTCTTTTTTTTTTTTTTAATGTTTTTATTGATTTCCTGCATACCCCCTACTGAGGATCAAACCCGCAACCCAGGCATGTGCCTTTAGTGGGAATTGAACCATGTCCTCCTGGTTCATGGGTTGATGCTCAACCAGTGAGCAACACCAGCTGGGCTAGCATTCTTATTTTGAAGAGGAGGAAAAGCAGTTGTGGTAGGAGATTCCTTGACATAAGCATAATCATGTCGGGTTTTTGGAAAGGTTATATGTAGAAATTGAGAAACTGGATATTGATTCCCTTAATATGTTAAGCGCCAAGCCTGTTTTGTCTTGCTTTCCGTTTAGCCCACGATACCCGATTTCACCGATATACTGGAGGCATCAGTGACTGGACAGAAAGTATACTGTCAGTCACCGGTGATCAACATGGCACTTTACGTGTTAAGATTATTTATGCCTTGTATGCTGGAGTGAAGGTCTCAAAAATTCCTTCAGCATTCTGCTGCTAAATTCTAACTAATATGACATATTCAGGATTTTTGTGGTAGCCATGGTGATGTGATGGGAAGTGAGAGTTAATTTTGAAATATTGTATGTATTTGTTCCATGATGTTGAAATAAAATGCCAAAGTCTTTTATTTTTTTGAAACCTAAGTTTTCTGAACAGTATGACTATCGTCCAAAATGTGGTCAAGAAAAAGAAATTCAGACCAAATGTCAAAGTTGTGATATTCTTTTTCCTAAGGATTTGCCCAGAAGTTGCAGACAAGCTATAACTTTGAATGAATCAACTGGTCCGTTATTGAGAACATCAAATCATCAGAATTCTGGAGGACAGAAGTCACAAAACACAGCATTAACACCCAACAAGTTTTATGGCAACAGTGTGGGAAAGGTTCCAATTGATATTATTGTAAATTGTGATAGACAGAATTATTTACAGGCTAATGGGAAAGTCGGTTTACCTAGGGCTAAAGGAGCCAAGACCACAAATCTAAAAGAAAGGAAAATAAGCCTGTCAGACCTGAATGATCCAAGTAAGTGTTTTATTCCCTTTGGTATTGCTTATATCAGTCTAACATTGTAAGGTGAACCTGAGTATATTTGAGAAGTATAGTTTTGTGTAAGTTATGTAACATGTCTTGTGTCAGTTATGTAACATTTTTTTGGTAGATGATTAAAATTGTATTCATAGTTAGCAAATAATGACTCGGCCTAGCCTGCCGGTATCAGTGGACCTCTGTGCCACTGCAGCCTGGCCTTACCTGCCAGCTTGATGGACTCTAGCCTGCTGTCCACGTCGATCCCGCACAGCACGAAGTAGTGCGCAATGCAGCAGGTGGCCAAGGAGGAGCCCAAGCCCGGGCTGTGCGCTGTGCTGCTCCTGCCCATCCTGGCCCCACTGTGATTGCCACCGCTGCTTGGGCATATGTGGGGAGTATCCACAGGAGAGGCTCCAGCCACCACAGCTGTGTTCTCCAGCCGTGAGCCTGGCGTCTAACACCCATTAGTCAGCTGAACAGCACTCCCACTATGGGAGTGCACTGACCACCAGGGGGGCAGCTCCTGCGTTGAGCGTTTGCCCCCTGGTGGTCAGTGTGTGTCATAGCTACTGGCCGGTCACCCAGTCACGTAGGCTTTTATATATACATACACACACACGCACGCACGCACGCACGCACGCACGTACGTACGTACGTAATAAAAGCACAGAACTTGACCACAGTCCTAGGTCAAGTCCATGTATGCCTAGCTTTCTAACTTCAGCCTGGTTAATTTAATCTCTGACCTATAAATTAATACATTGCCATGTTAATCTATATATATAAAAGCCTAAGCGACCAGTCCACTGGTCACTGTGATGCACCCTGACCACCAGGGGGGCAGATGCTCCCCCAGCCAACCTCCCATAGCCAGCCAGCCCCAATTGGCTCCACCAACTTCCCGTGGCCCCTCACCCCGGCTGGCCAGCCCTGATCGGCCCGGAGCCCCAGTATTTGACAGGTAGAAAGGACTCTGAAAATTAAGTTTCTTTACTACTTTGTTTCTCCCCTAAATCTTTTTTTTTTCTACTTCAGACACATGTGCATATGGAATATAACCCTGTTATAATAAATAGAAAAAGATTGGGAACATTCGGACTGGTTGAAAAAACTATAGCATACCTAGTTGTAAAAGGGGAGAAGTGATTTAGTATTTTATAAGTGATTTTCAAGTGATTAACCAAATGAATAAAGCAAAGTGAGTATCTGTATATAGTATGCTACCCTTTATTTAGGAAGGATGGGAGAATGAATCTAGGTATTTTTTTTACTTGTTTTTAATGATGAAAAGGTATGTCAGAAATTGAATTTAAAAGTGGTTGCGCCCTAACCGGTTTTGCTTAGTGGATAGAGCGTCGGCCTATGGACTCAAGGGTCCCAGGTTCGATTCCATTCAAGGGCATGTACCTTGGTTGCGGGCACATCCCCAGTAGGGGTTGTGCAGGAGGCAGCTGATCGATGTTTCTCTCTCATCGATGTTTCTAACTCTCTATCCCTCTCCCTTCCTCTCTGTAAAAAAATCAATAAAATATATTTTTTTAAAAAGTGGTTGGAAGGGGAGGAAACAGTTTGAGAATCAGGGATAGATGCTAGATGTCTACATATGAACTTGTTTTATAGATTTGACTTTGGAGCCATGTCAACATTTCACATGATTATAAATGAAAATTAAATTGCAAATATTTAAAAACAAAATCAAAACCAAAATGAAATAAATGAATGTCATTATATATATCCATTGGTTGCTTGAACACACAGAAGAATTATTTCAGATGAATTTAAATTAAAATAATATTGTGGTTGTGCATCCTTATGTGAGCTATTTTAAGGTCAAACAAAACTACAAGGAAATCCTGAGCATAGTCACAATTATTGTTACTAATATTGGTATTGAGATTTTTAAACATTTTGATAAAACAAATAAGCCATTGTATGATTGTCTCCAGAAACCAAGATATTCAGTGTTAGAGAAAAAGGAATATAAAAGTAAAATCAATACCTTGTAACTTTAAATTTGAATCATAGATAAAGTGGACTTACTGCATATTTTTTCTTAAAAAGGAAATAAGTATTTCCTAGCTTTACCCACAGAAAATGCCTAGAAACAGTAGGCAACCCTCATGTAGAAACAAACAACCCTAGTTCCCATATTTGCATTTTTTAATATCATTTCCCACCAGAGCTCCTCAGAGAAATTGCGTACTCAAAGTCTGGGACACAAAGGTATTAATAAACCTAGATCATCTAGTGATATCAGGAAGTATGGAAGCTGTAAGGAATACTATGGACACATCAAAGGGCTCAGGAGCTAAAATAAAAGAGCTCCCGTTGACTAATGATGGAAATACTTGTATCACAAACAAAATCATAATTGCAATTTTTTGAAATATGTCAAATATATTAAAATCAATCAGTTTATAATATCCTCCAACTTCCCCCAAAAGAAAAACTCCATTGGTTACTTTTGGAGATTGCCTAAGGTCCCTAATCATTACTCTGAAAACTGAAAAAGGGGATAAAATTAAGCTTTTTTTTTTTAAAACCTGAAGATATGTCAAGTTCTATTTTAATTAAATTCAATATAAAAAACAGTATGTAACAATATCATTTGAGTTTTTTCTAATGTTGCTATTTTTAATAATGGTAAGATATGAAGAAAACTCTCACTTATTAGGTGGTTACTGTATATTATTATAGAGCCAAATTTTAAATAGAAAACCTGACATTCCGAGGAAGTTTCCAAGATGAGAGGAACTAGAAGTTAATAAGGTTAAGGTGATATGTGAAAAAATACAAAATATTTTGTCTACATCAACCATGTAGGCTAATAACATAAGGAAATTCATTCATGTGGTTCTTGGGTTTACAAAACAGTTTACTTTTTAGAGTTTAACCACAACCATGAATTTCATAAAACATAAATTTGTTCCCTTGTGCCAAAAAAGAAAAAGAAAAACTAAGTACTTCCCATGTTAGGTATGTGAAAAAAGTGTTATATTTTAAGAACATTTAATCTATATATATAAAGAGCCAGGGTCTGTAACAACGGAAGGCTCGACCTAATACCGGCAATCAGTGCTGGATTGCCATGGTGACCCAGCACTGACTGCCGAGGGGGCTGCGGATTAGGTCCAGAGAGGGACCTGCAGAGAGAGAGGCAGGCTCTGATCTGCAGCCTCAGTGGCAGCTGTTGATCAGCCATTGCCTCTCTTTTTCTCTAGTCAAAGCCGCACCTCTTGTTTCTCTCAGCCTCCACGGGGCTGCTGATCAGCCCCGCCTCTCTGATCAGGCCCAGTTAGGCCCGAAGACGCTCACTGGCATAGAAACCGACCAGTCAGAACCAAATCTGGGTGAATTGCCAGGAGCCAATGGCTGCCACAACTGTTTGGTGTAATGTGTAAGAAAATGGTTCAATTGTTAAATGACTGATAGCCAGCCATATGCAATACAGTGCATATGGCTGGCTATCAGTCCAGATATAGGGATTATGTGTTTTTGTCTGCCACAAGCATCTCCTCCTGCTGAAAAAGGCTCCCCACCCCCATTTAAATAATCCTATCCTATATAATCTATACTAATAAAAGGGTAATATGCTAATTAGACCGGGTCAACCCTCCATCTTCCGGACGTCCTACTTCCTTCCAGACAAAGCCATAGTGGTGGGGGCTGAGGCAGAGGCAGTTTGGGGCAATCAGGCCAGCAGGGGAGGGCAGTTGGGGGCGAGATCAGGCCGGCAGGGGAGGGCAATTGGTGGTGAGATAAGGCCAGCAGGGGAGGGCAGTTGGGACGAGATCAGGCTGGCATGGGAAGGCACTTAGGGACCAGCAGGCAGGCAGGCAGGCAAGCAGGTGAGTGGTTAGAAGCCAGTGGTCCCAGATTGCGAGAGGGATGTCCGACCACTGGTTTAGATCAGGCCTACATCCCTCTAAGGGTGCCTGATTGGAGAGGGTGCAGACTGGGCTGAAGGAACCCCCTTGCCCCCGTGCACGAATTTTGTGCACTGGGCCACTAGTATTAATAATAAAAGCTATCATTTGTCACATACTTATATTCCCTGTTTTGTGGTAAAGATTTATACACTAATTTGTTTAATTTAGTTTTCACAGTCATAAATGAAGCAACATAGGCATATGGAGATTGAGTAAATAATATATAGAAGTCTATGTATTTTTCAACAGACGATGATTTTTGTGTGCTTTTTCTGTGCCAGGCACTTTTTTAGACTTTTTGTCAATAAGCAAGTGCTCATGTACATACTGTAGATTGTGTGGTCAAGCAAAAAGTGATTTTTAAGCTGATACTTGATGCTAAAGTGCAGAGTGCTATGAGATTGTGATTCTGACAGGAACAAGCTTGTGAGTATTTGAGGAACAGAATAAATGGCTAGTTGGACTGGAGAATAAAGGACGAAAAGTGGAATAGAATAAGAAAGTTGGAGAAGTAGGCAAGGCCCAGATTATGTACATTTATAAACCAGATAAGGAGTTAGGATTTGACACAAGTGCAGTGTGGGTGACTTTGAGGAATTATGATGTAGGGATGGGTTTGGTAAGATGTATATATATATAAAAGACTGAACTATCGAATGATCGGTCGCTATGATGTGCACTGACCACCGGGGGGCAGACGCGCTCCCACATTGGGACCACTGCTCAGCTTACCAACAGGCACCAGACATAGGGCTCATGGCTGGCTCCCGCAGCCCAGAGAGTGCTGCAGAGCGGCAGCAAGCCTACTGAGGGGCGGCGGCAGGAGCAGTGGTGCCAGGATGAGCAGAAGTGGCAGGTGGCATAGGAGTGCTGGTTTTGGCCCGATACCTGCAGACAATTCCATGCACTGAACCACTAGTTTAATAATAAGTACAAGGTATAAGAGTAAATTACCTTCATAATATCTTTTTTGCCCATGCTCATTTATTCATCAAGATTAATTGAGCATTAGGCACTGGTCCAAGTTCTTCCAAGGACCAATTAGGATTTTAGTGATTTCCTATATGAGATAAAATTATGTGGTCACATGAAGTTTCACACATATTTAAAATTCACGCTATTTGT
Source organism: Corynorhinus townsendii (assembly GCA_026230045.1). NCBI lineage: Eukaryota > Metazoa > Chordata > Mammalia > Chiroptera > Vespertilionidae > Corynorhinus > Corynorhinus townsendii. The sequence goes on along the minus strand of JAPDVU010000004.1, from coordinate 64,452,108 downwards.
GAACAATTTGTATGCAGATTATCTTTATACTTTACCTTTTTGGAACTTTGAAATGGACCTACTGATTAAACATTTAAACATAGGTATATGTTTCTTTGTGGTGATGATGGACTATGGAATCAATTTCATACTTGTATGTTATTTAAAAAAAGATGTCAGTTACTATGTTTATTTTTAACTGTTTTATAAATTTAACTTTTCACCAGATAGAGTGGATTATATCTTCATTTGTTTTTATTAATCTCAGATCTGGAGGAGATCCAAAGCAGATTTGGTATATTCCCCATTTTGGTAATTATTTACATTTTTAACTGCCAGAAATGAAATACATGAAGTATTTAACATTTTTTATAGTCATTTTGTCCAGTGATGATGATGATGACAATGACAGGACTAACAGAAGAGAGAGCATATCTCCTCAACCTGCTGACTCAGCATGTTCTTCCCCAGCACCATCCACTGGAAAAGTAGAAGCAGCACTAAGTGAAAATACCGGCAGAGTAGAGCATGAACTAAGAAGCATTCCAGCAGATTCAGAATTAAATACAGTTCCGTTGCCAAGAAAAGCAAGAATGAAAGATCAGGTACTTTTTACATTTATTGATATTTATCCAGATTATATCTCACCTTTAGGATGGATGTATTTGTTTGGAGGGTAATTTGGCAGTGTTAATAGAAGAAAAAGATAAATTATTCGTTAAGTGGGGCTTAAAAGCCACTTGGAAGATTATTTGGAGAACAATCCATTAAGTCACAGGTTAAAGTGTAAACAATTCAAGAAGAAATAATGTCACAGCAGCAAGTAAGTATAAACAAGTATATTTGTATAATTTGGGAACAGGGAGAAATCATTTTTAACTTGGTTGTATTCAACTACATCAGTGGTTGGCAAACTGCGGCTCATGAGCCGCGGTTTGCTGATCTGTTGACTAATGAGTTTGCCAACCACTGACCTAGACTCTCGATTCCAATAATTACAGGCTGTTATTCCTTGTGATTAAGCCCCTATCCCAATGGTCGGCAAACTCCTTAGTCAATAGAGCGGCAAACCGCAACTCGCGAGCCGCAGTTTGCCAACCACTGATTACATCATTGATCTATTATATTTTACTGTGTAAATTTTTCAAAATATTCAGATGGAAAAGATAAAAATTATGGCAGGCAGTAGACAAACAATAGACCTAGAGAGCAATATTTGTAATGCAGATGACATATATTATGTTAATTATGTATAGATTAAGAACTCTTAAAGATTGAAGAAAAAAGGAAGTGAAAAAAAAGGAATAGACAAAGAAAATTCAGATAATAAACTACCTCATGAAAAGTACTAATTAGTAAGTTAAAAATGACTTTTCCCAAATTATACTAGTATCAAGTATACTTGCTTATACTTACATGTAGTTGTAACACTAATATTATTTCTTATTGCTGGATAGATTACACTTTAACCTGCGATTTAATGGATTGTGCTTCCAAATAATCTTTCAAGTGGCATTTTAAGCCGCACTTAATAAACATATTCTAAACAGACTTTCAAAATGAATACAAAATCAGTTAATATAAACTTCAGCCAAGAATCTGAGGAAAAGAGTACTTTTGTAATTTGCTGATGGAAAAGAAAGGTGTTAGGATCTTTGGGGAAAGCAGTGTAAAAATATCTATTGAAACATTGTAAATGTGTATGGAATGACCAAAAAATTCATTCCCTAGACTCAATTTCAAAGGAATCCTCCTCTCCAATACTTAAGAATGTATGTATAAAAATTATTGTGGGCATATAACTGCATACAAAATCATTGCCCATTAATAAGCAAATGGATGAAGAATTTATGGTATATCCACATCATGGACTATTGTGCAGCCACTGACCAAAAAAAAAATCAAACTATATTAATGACTTAAGTTTTCTGCATGGTACTGTTAAATGGGAATACCAAGATGCAGAAATATGTGCATATTTTCTTATTTTTGTAAAGAACTTCTTAAAAAGATTTTTAAAGACCTCTAAAAAATTATATATGGGACCCTGGTTTGAAGGCCCCATATATAATTTTTTATTGCAGGTTCAATCCCCAGTTGGTCAGAGTGTTGGGGCGGGTTTTGAACAGTTGATCAATGTTTCTTTCTCTGTCCTTTTCCTCTCTCTTTCTCTCAACAATTTTTTAAAAAATCAAAATATATCCTTGGGTAAGGATGAAAAAAAATTAGACATGGGTTTTTATATATATATGTCAGGGATTATAGGAATATAGATAAAAATATGGGAACATTCATACTTGGTTGTTAAGATGGAAACCATAAGGAATTAAAATAAAATGCAATTATAAAGATAAAAGAAAAAGTAGGGATTAATATTTTTAATATAATCTTGAAGGATGCCTTTCCAAATGTGTCTGCGCAAGCAATAATAGCAAATGAAGTGATGAATATATTTGAGTAAATATATTCATGAAATATATGAAATACAGAACAGTGTAGCCAAACATCATAAACATAATTTGATAGTTAAATGCAAATGAAGAAAAAATAGGGAACTGTGACAGTATGAGTTGATCCTTTATATATTTTTAATTTCTTAAAAATCAAGAAATAGAAACAAACTAGAAAAATGACTAACGGAAACTGATAAGAGTTCAAACTAGTAGTAAAGTATTGAAAATGAAATTAAAACAATATATTTTGTTAACTGTCAGTGCTGAAAAACTTTTCAAGTATAATAGTATCTCATTTTGGTTAGTGTTTGGAGGAATAGAGTATTGAGTATATAAACTGGTAAAATAACTGCTGGAAGGCAATTTGGCAATAATCATATATATCTGGATTTAGCTGTGAAAATACTTCTTGGAGAATAATGTGTCATGCGAAAAGTCCAGAAAGAACTCGATGTCAGCATAGGAGAATTAATTAAATAAATAATGGATTTCCATGTGATAGAATTTGTGGGCGAGCAGTTTTCAACTGGCACTTTGAACAATTAGGGTTCCTCAGAGATCTTTTAGAGGCTCCTTGGAAGAGTATGGACTACCCTAGTTCTAGACTCAGTCTCTACTTCAGCTGGAGCAGTTCTTAAATTATTAATGTACTTACTAGAGGCCCAGTGCATGAAATTTGTGCACGGGAGGGGGAGTGTCCCTTAGCCTGGCTGTCATCCTCTCCAATCTGGGACCCCGTGGGGGATGTCCAACTGCCGGCAGTCAGACATCCCTCTCACAATCCGGGACTGCTGGATCCTGACTGCTCGCCTGCCTGCCTGCCTGATTGCCCCTAACTGCTTCTCCGCCTGCCAGCCTGATCACCCCCTAACCGCTCCCCTGCTGGCCTGGTCGCCCCTAACTGCCCTCCCCTGCTGGACTGATCACTCCCAACTGCCATCCCTGCTTGCCTGTTCTCCCTCAGTTGCCCTCCCCTGCCGGCCTGATAGCCCAAAACTGCCCACCCCTGCCGGCCATCTTAACGGTAGCCATCTTGTGGCGATGTCGTGCGTGACGCCACCTAGCCTTTTATTACGTAGGATTATTGAGCTAAATAACATGTCATTTGAAAAAAGAATTCTAAAGCTAAAATGAGTTTTTAAATCTATATGATACGTTTCTATTAATATGTGGGAAAATATTTATGATAAATCTGTTAGTAAGCCTGAAAGAGCAGTTTACAGGAACAAATGTGTTTGTATCACATTTTGTTTTAATAATTGTTTTCTGTCACATAGATCACAGAAATGTCTCTATAGGTATAATGAGAATAGTGCTTATCTCTATGCATTGGTCATTTTTTCTCCTTGTTTTTTTTAACAGCATAATGTTTTATTCTTATGTTGATAATAAAGTTTTTAACATAACTTTCATTACTTTAAATTTAAATTATACTTATACTGGAGGCCCGGTGCATTCATGAATGGGTTGGGGCCTCTCTGGGTGACCTGCGGAGATCAGGCTGAAACCCGTAGTCCAACGCTGCCTGCAGCTCCTACCTGCCACTTATGCTCATTCTGGTCCCACTGTGTCTGCCGTGGGCTCGCGCTCAATCAGTCCCAATTGGGGGAGTCTCGCACTGCCGCAGCAGCACTCACCATCCATGAGCCCTGCATCTGGCGCCCTCCCGAGGGGAGTGGCCTGTGGGATCGGGCTGAAACCAGCTCTCCGACCTTCCCCGAGGGGTCCTGGATTGCAAGAGGGCTCAAGCCAGGCCAAGGGGCCCCACTGGTGCATGATCGGGCTTGGGAGAGACCACAGGAGGGCACCAGGGCGTGTCTGGCCCATCTCGCTCAGTCCCAATCAGCTGGACCCCAGCAGCAAGCTAACCTACCAGTTGAAGCATCTGTCCCTTGGTGGTCAGTGCACATCATAGTGAGCGGTTGAGTGGCCTTAGCATATCATTAGCATATTATGCTTTGATTGGTTGAAAAGTGGACCGGACACTTAGCATATTAGATTTTTATTATATAGGATAAATATTTTATACCCTGGCCGATGTCACTCAGTGGTTAGAGAGTTGGTTGGCCCGAGCACTGAAGGTCTTGGGTTCAATTTCTGGTCAAGGGCACATGCCTGGGTTGTGTGTTTGCTCCCCACCCCAGGGCACATGCCAGAGGCAACCAGTTGCTGTGTCTCACATCAGTGTTTCTCTCTCTTCTCTTGCTCTCTCCCTCTTTTTCTCCTTCCCTTCCTTCCACTCTCTGAAAAAGCAATGGGAAAAATATCCTCAGGTGAGGATTAACCAATATATATATATATATATATATATATATATATATATATACACACTTAATAAATGAACTAGTTTAAAAAGTTTAATATATAAAGAAGCATCCTTTATTAATGCAAATAGCCATACCCTTAAATCACCTGTTTTCTAAATTGTTGATTTAACCCTAGGTTCTACAACCACTACTACTGTTACTAGCTAACTTATCTAGTATTTTACTGTGCATGAAGCACTGTGCTAAGCTGTTTATAGGCACTAGCTCATTTGAGTAAATACTCTCACTCTTCATATTTTAGAATTTAAGAAACCAAAACTCACGGAGTTAAGTTCACAAAATCAGATTAAAAGATGTGTAACTGTGATTTGAAACCAAGCAGTATTATTCCCAGAATACCATTTTTCACTGTTGTGCTATTATTTTAATTTAAAGTAATAACTACATAAAGTATAGCTATATAACATAGAAGAGTTTATTATTATATAAAATCAAGAAATTATTACTTCATCTGACACCACTGAAGTAAATTAATCTTATGTTTTGATAATTACATTTCTCATATTGGGTCTTCTGCATATCTATACTTAGTTCAAAGCCTTGTTTTAGTACTTTATTAAGTGAAAATTTTTTCTTTTTCAGTTTGGTAATTCTATTATCAACACACCTCTAAAGCGTCGGAAGGTGATTGCTCAAGAAACTTCAGTTGATCCTGTATCTTTAAACTGCCCAACTTCCTATGGCAGTGTCATTTTAAACTGTCGAAGTATACGAGTAGGGACACTCTTTCGGCTATTAGTAGAACCTGTAATTGTAAGTACATTTTTCTGTGTTCATTGTACCAATTATAAGATTCATAATTCTGTGGTTAAGGCTAATAGGTAATACTTTAAAATATTTAATTTAATAGAACATTAAATTACTTTTAAGATTTTATATTTATTTAATAGTATATAAACAATCCTATCTAATAAAAGATTAATATGCATGCAAATTGACCATCACTCTAACACACAAGATGGCTGCCCCCATGTAGACACAAGATGGCCTGCAGGGAAAGGCATTTGGCAGGGACCAAGTCTGTAAGGGAGGGCAGTTGTGGGCGATCAGCCCAGCAGGGGAGGGCAGTTGGGAGGGACCAGGCCTGCAAGGGAGGGCAGTTGGGTGCAATCAAGCCTGCAGGGGAGGGCAGTTAGGGGTTACCAGGCCAGCAGAGGAGGGAAGTTGGGGGTAACTGGGCCTGCAGGGAAGGGCAGTTGGGGGGGACCCAGGCCTGCAGGCGAGGGCAGTTAGGGGCAATCAGGCTGGCAAGGGAGTGGTTAGGGGGTGATCAGTGTGGCAGGCAGAAGCCGTTAGGGGCAATCAGGAAGGCAGGCAGGCGAGCAGTTGGGAGCCAGCAGTCCTGGATTGTGAGAGGGATGTCCGACTGCCCTTTTAGGCCCAATCCCTCGAGGGGTCCCAGATTGAAGAGGGTGCAGGCTGGGCTGAGGGACACACACCCCCGTGAACGAATTTCGTGCATCGGACCTCTAGTTATAAATAAGTCCTCACTGTAAAAATCAGTAAAAACTTTTTTATAATTCATTGTTCATGGTAGTGACATATTCATTGTGGGAAGATATTTAGTATTTTAACTGAGTTAAAAACTTTCCACTTCTTACTTTTAAAAAATATGTATTTTTATTGATTTCAAAGAGGAAGGGAGCGTGCGAGAGAGATAGAAACATCAATGATGAGAGAGAATCATTGATCAGCTGCCTCCTGCACATCCCTTACTGGGGACCTAGCCTGCAACCTAGGCATGTGTCCTTGACTGGAATCGAACCTGGGACCTTTCAGTCTACAGGCCAATGCTCTATCCACTGAGCCAAACCAGTTAGAGCTACTATTTTATTCTTTTTTTTTTTTTAATATATATATATTTTATTGATTTTTTACAGAGAGGAAGGAAGAGGGATAGAGAGCTAGAAACATCGATGAGAGAGAAACATCGATCAGCTGCCTCCTGCACACCCCCTACTGGGGATGTGCCCGCAACCAGGGTACATGCCCTTGACCGGAATCGAACCCAGGACCCTTCAGTCCGCAGGCCGACGCTCTATCCACTGAGCCAAACCGGTTTTGGCAACTATTTTATTCTTAATGCCAGCTCAGTGAAAACAGTATTTTAAAGAATATATTTACAGAAAGAAGAATCCTAAAGTTTTGGAGTCTGCAGAAAAATGTCTTGCAGCACTAAGACTCCTAAAAATAGATTATTGGACTACAATAGCCATTCAAAAGGCACTGGTTCAATATCTACAAAACCCAAAGAACTTTTTGATAGTCCTTTTATTTTTATCTGTCATACACGTTTTGTTATTATTTTACTGCTACCAATCCAATTCACATTTGCATTTTTTGTTTGAATTTTAATGTAATCTCCTTAACTAGCCTTCTTAGTCATCATTTTTCTTCTCTAATATGCTCTATACATTGTTGGTAAATTGATCTTCCTTAAGCAGTGCACTATTTTGTAAGCCTTTATCATTCCTTAACTTGGTGTGCCTGGCTATCCATTTCTAACCTTTTAAACTCTCTTGTATTCTTCTTTATACATAAAGTAATATCTTTAAGAAAACTCATTGTATTAGGAAAGTTAAGAGGTTGCTTCATTATTATGTAAATTATGTTAAATAATAGCTATTTATTTTCTAAGATTCATGATTCTAGAATAAATACGATCAAAAGGGGGAAAATCTTTATAGGTTAAGTTTATAGGAGAAAATGAAATGTGGACCTGATTTCTTATACAAGAAAAGCCATATGGGAAAAGAGCAATTTTTTTCCCCATCAAAAAACGCTAGCTTCTCATGATTTAAAAACTAGAATGGTATGAAGTACTCCAGAGATCTAAAGCAAATTATATATAGACTATTTATTATTGCCCAGCAGTATTGTTATATAGCAGGGTTTTCAGGAATTTATGAAGCTTCTGTTTTGTTTCAAGCCTTCATGGTACAGATGATCTTTGATGGTACTGTCAGATAATAAAAATGTTATACTATGTCTTATATATCAGACATTTCTAGAAATATTTTATAGGTTTTATGGCTTTCCCACCACATTATTCAGAGCACAATTATTCAGAACTCCTCAGTATGATAATTAAGGCTGATAATTTAGCCATTTAGTTGAAAGTTGCATAGTCTCAAGGCTATCTAGCAAGAGTGACATCAAAATTTGAATGAACTTTTTACATGAAAGTTACAGATTAATATGTATATGATCTGAAGGAAAACTGAATTTAGTTTAAAAAAAAATAAAAGGCAGTGTATATAATAAAGTGTGTTACTATAGGTTTTTTAAAATTAAAGTGCTAAATGAAATATTTCTGCTAAAAAGTAGTTGTGCTTATTATATGGAAATTTGCCATCTGTTATTAATCTTCCTCGTACCATGGGATTTAGCCAAAGAACATTTTTGATAGGGTATAGTGGATCTGTAATTTCTTCAGATTGTGTGTTAAAAGATGACTTGACATTTTCTTTCTGTACATAACTTCCTTTATGTTTTGCACTGAAACGATAATATCTGCCATGTCATTATTAATCTAAGAAACAGATTTTTAAGTATTTTACAGTAGAAAGACTTGACATACTGACTTCAACAAGTGATTAAGCTTGTATCAATAGTGGGGCGGGCTGACATCATGTGCCTTCAATGTGGTGCAGTCCAGGGTGTTGTACATTTTTTAGAACCTAGCTTGGATTTTTCAAAGGCTTTGTTATAAAAAGCAGAGGGAGGTTTCTCTCTGTTATAGACAGTAGTAAACAAAAGAGAGACTAATGTAACATTGCCTTGACAGAATCATCAATTGGGGGAAAATTAAGGCAAATATAAAGGACAATTTTGAGCAGTTGGGGAAATTTGAGTATGAACTGTATGTTGGATGAACTTAATTTTTATTTTCTTAGATGTTGTAGTAATGAACCCTCTGCTTTTATACTGGTTTAGCAAAAGGGAAATTGCTGTGTGTGTGTGTGTGTGTGTTTATATCTATCTATAGATACCTATATAGATATCTATAGATACCTATATCTATAGATAGATATATATATGGCTAAGCGACTGAATGACTGGTCAACCAGTCGCTATGGCATGAACTGACCACCAGGGGACAGACGCTCAATGCAGGAGCTGCCCCCTGATGGTCAGTGCACTCCCATAGCCAACCTCCCATGGCCAGCCAACATCCTACAGCCCCTTACCCCAGCCAGCCAACATTCGCTGCCCCTCCCCCTGCCGGCCAACCTCCCACGGCCCCAATCAGCCCTGATCGCCAGCCAGGCTGAGGGACCCCACCTGTACACAAAATTCGAGCACCAGGTTTCTAGTGTATACATAAAGAATGATTAAGTGTAGGAAGATATTAACAGTTAGTGAATCTGGGTATAAGTATTCAGGTATTTTTTGTAATACTAGAGGCCCAGTACATGAAATTCGTGCACTGGAGGGGGGGATCACCTCATCCCAGCCTGCTTCCTCTTGCAATCCGGGATCCTTCTCGCAGTTTGGGACCCCTTGCTCCTTACCACCTGCCTGCAGTGGAGGTGGGGAGAGGCTCCCACCACTGCCATTACACTTGCCAGCCATGAGCCCGGCTTCTGGCTGAGTGGCACTTTCCCTGTGGGAATGCACTGAACATCAGGGGTCAGCTCCTGTATTGAGCGTCTGCCCCTGGTGGTCAGTGTGCATCATAGTGACCGGTTGTTCCACCATTCTGTTGATTTGCATATTAGGGTTTTATTATATAGGATTTTTTCAATTTCTCTTTGAAATTATGAAAAATAAGTAAATAGTATAAGAATATTCTCAGTATTTGAATCAGAAAGGTGAAGCCTACCTTTCTGAGAGGTAATTTGGAAGTGGGAGGTTATCTTGTTTTATATTTAAGCACGTGGTAGATGATTTATTCCTTCTGCCCTCTGTAATCTAAGTGCCAAATAATATGTCATTTATGGTGTTTGTAGCAAAATCCACATAAATCTAGATTGGCATTAATTTGTTTTATTTTTTTAGTTTTGTTTAGATTTTATCAAGATACCACTAGAAGGTAAGCTATAATATGTCTTTTTGCTAACTTAAGTTTTGTTTACACTAAAACACTTTACAGGAATGAAAGATTAAATTATATAGACATGATTAGTTATTAGATATATCTTAACACATTGCGGACCCATCACGAGAATTCTTGCTTCATACCACACAGTGTTTTACAAAGTATCATACTTTAAAAAGATAGTAGCTTGTAAGAACATGTAATAAATAACTTCAAAAATGCAACAAGTATTTAAGTTTAAAGCGTGCCTTTAACATTTATGTTAAACATTTCTTGTACTCTTTCAATAGAAACTTATCTGGCTACTGGGTAAAGCTAGGAATAAAAACTACTGGTCCGTAATGTGTTAATAATGTAATTTCATTCTGTAACATCACAAAATCTATGTTTAATTATAAGTATACTTCATTAGAACCCTCTTTTGGAAAAATAATGCAGAAGCTTCTTTAAGATAGTTATGAAGATTTTTCTTCATTTCCCACTAGCAGTTACCATTTATATAGCATAATAAATGTGTTTTACCTTAAATTTGTATTTTCTCACACTCTTCTTCATTTATGAATTTGCTGTTTTAAAAATTGATTCATTTTCCATTTCCATTTGCTTTTCTCCAGAAGCAGAAGCTGATCCAGTAGGCTTTACTTTAAATACCTCTGATCTAACTAAATGTGAATGGTGTAATGTCCGTAAATTACCAGTAGTATTTCTTCAGACGATACCACCAGTTTATGAGAAGCTGAGCATGCTGATGCAAATGAGTATGGATGATAAAGTTTGGACTCATTGTAAAAGAATGCATAAGTTAACAAGTAAGTTACGTAGATTGGATTATAGTAAGTATAATTCATTGACTAGTAGAATGTGAGTATGCTTTGATAGATCCTTTACATGTATATTATATTATACTAGAGGCCCAGTGCAGAAATTCATGCACTGGTAGGGTTCTTAGCAGCTGCTGGCTGCCAGCCAAGTACTCCCTCCCTTTCCCTGGCTGCCTGCCCTTTCCCCTGGTCGAACTCCTGGATAAACTCCCAGTCGAGGGGACAATTTGCATATTACGCTTTTATAACATAGGATTATATTATATTTACTGGGAGCCCAGCACACAATTCAGAATCCTGCGGCGCCACCCTGCCTCGCTCCCTGGGCCCCACAGCAGCCACTGCCAGTCCAGCTCTGCCTCCCTCTCCGGCTCTTGAAGCTGCCATGGCTGCTGCTGATCAGGCCCTCCCGCAGCGCAGGCACACAGAGGCCCCTGCCGCCCTGCCCCCAACGCTGCGTGTGCAACCTCATCCTGTCCAGACAACCCATTATGGCCCGTCCTGGTTAATTAGCATATTTCTCTACTTTTACATATATATATATATATTATATTCCTTACAAGAACCTTGTAGGATAGATATTACTTTCCCCTTTTATAGATAAGGAAAAGCCCACATGAAGTGGAAGTTCTAATAATGAAACACAGGTTTGCTCATTGATAAAGTTTTCGAAATGATTAAAATTCAAAGGTCTGCACTCTTTGACTTTGTATTATCTGAGTAAAATGATTTTTAAAAAGTTTTTCAAATACAGTAAATTCAAATACTGGATTTACTTTTAATATTTTGTACTGGTTTCAGGTGTACAGCTTAGTCCTTAGATAAAATGAACTTTTTAAAATGCACTGATAGGTACTAAGTACAACCATATAAATCTGAAATCCTTGAAACTTAGCCTGAATTGGAAGTTTGCAAGTTCATAGAATGTATCTTCAATCTCTATAATAAATGATACGGTTCTGATATTTATGGCAGAGCATGAATATTCATAAAATAAATATTTTTCAACAGTAATTGCTGCTTCAGCTTAAGAGTTTGCACATTAGTGAATAGCAGTTTTTACAGTTAAATTCTCTAGCTCACTTGGAAATTTCTTATTTGTGTTTGATAAAATTTTTAATTTATACAATATGTAAAACTATAAATATATTTCGATCCTATTAGATGAAGCTAATTAGTTATACCCATGAATAGATTTGTTCTTGAGCTACTGCTAGAGTAACGTTTTCTGATTCCTTTCTCTTAACTTGGGTGACATTGTCAGGTAACACTGTCACTGATCTTCATTTTATATTTATTATATATACATTGCCAAATATTGTTTTGAACATTGATATGGGGATTTCTGGTGATGTTCTTGGAATAACTAGTTGTTACTCTTTTTCTAATAATTTCTTATATACTTATTTTTTTCTTTAAACTTATAGTTATATTGATTTCTTTTCAGATTTGGAAGAACAGTATATAATTTTAATTTTTCAAAATGCCCTTGATGCTCAAGCAAATACAGTATTTGAAAGTATTGTTACTGAAATTGGTATAAAGAATAATGTATCCAATTTTTTTGCGAAAATTCCCTTTGAAGAAGCTAATAGCAGACTTGTTGCCTGTACAAGAACCTATGAAGAGAGGATCAAAGGAAGTTGTGTTCAAAAAGAAAACAAAATTAAAAATGTAATTATGTTTTTTTTAATTTTTAAATAATCTTAAATAACATATAGCTTTAAGGGGAAATACATGTTATTATGATACTATTCATTTCAGAGTTAGATTTTTAAAATTCCATCTCAGAATTATTTGTTTTTATATGCGATTTGTAAACTATCTTGTGTCAGAATATAATGGTGAATAGTTGACTTTGTGACAAAATTAGTATTTGGTACAAGTCTAAGAAGCATTTTTAGTTCCTTTCCATACTCTATTCTTTTTTTTTCCAAATATATTTTTATTGATTTTAGTGAGAGAGGAAGGGAGAGAGAGAAATACATTTTGACTGCCTCCTGCACGTTCCCCACTGGGGATCGAGCCTGCAACTTGGGCAATTGCCCTGACTGGTAATCAAACTGGTGACCTCTCAATGCATGGGTCAGTGCTCAACCAGTGAGCCACACAGGCTGGGCTCCATACTCTATTTTTTTTTTTACTTTTTGTCTCCTTTTACCCTCTTTTTTTTTTTCTCTTTCAACATACATATACATTACTGCTATATTCCAGTCTGTTATTACCCTGCTGGTTTCCAGTGATGCCATGGGCTTCAATAAAAATAAAGGAGTTTTGGTTCCTGATGTACACTTAGAAGTAACATGTATATACATGGTTGGAAACTTGGGAAATGAAGAATATCTACCATCCTGACTCTCAACATATATATCCAGTTCTAGAATAACTAATATAGTAGGTAACTCTGAAGACACCTGAATCAAAGGCAGGATTGTAACACACAGTATAATGTTAAATAATACAAATATAACTAAGTTTGTCCCTTATCACAGCAACTGAATTTTACTGACTTAATTTATTTGGAACACAAAAATCTTTCAACCTGGCTACACACTTGGAGATAGGGCTATCTAAGGCACAATCTTAGTGAAGTTGACAAGGGCTCACCAGAAAAGTTGAGGAAAAGAGCAGAATAAGAAAGGGGAATCATTCTCCTTCTTTTGAAAAATTGTCTGCAGAAGATAATTCTGGAAGAAAATAGAACAGCTAGAACCATGAAGTAGCTGGAATGGGCTCAAATTTCAGTGGAAGGCTCTTCCTTTAACTCCTTGACTCTGGAGAACTGAAGCTCATTGTACTATATTTCCTCAGCCTCTGCTCCATATGCTATGGATTGCATAGCCTTCCCTACTAGAAGAAAAATACACTATATCTGTTCTTTGGATTTTACTAACATAATCTAATTTAATATGGATATAGAGATTTCAGACAAAATACCAGAGACCATTGTTTCAAAAATTCAAGAGTATCAGAGTACCATAAATTATAAATAAATAAATAAATAAATAAAATAAGTGGGCCCTTGTTTTTTCCTGTTTTGTTTTTTTTTTAAAAAACATGCATACTTTTTATATTCATATTTTTAATCATTTTTAATTTAAAAACATTCTTGCCTAGTGCTTGCTCTTTTTATTGAAAATTTTTCCAATTGACTTTGAATTGATCATTTAATTTCCTTTTCCAGGTTCCCCTGGAATCTAGAGTACAGCTTAGAAGCAAACAATTTCAGTTTTTTGATGATGAGGAAGAAACTGGAGAGAGTCACACCATCTTTATGGGTCCTGTAGAAAAGTGAGAGAATTCCTTCACATTTACAACACTCTTAAATTTCTTCTGTTTTATTGCATTTCAGTTATATATATACACACACAAATATTTGATAATCTACTTTTTAAAAAATTTTTTTTACAGATTGATAGTATATCCACCACCTCCAGCTAAAGGAGGCATCTCCGTTACTAATGAGGACCTGCACTGTCTAAGTGAAGGAGAATTTTTAAATGATGTTATTATAGACTTTTATTTGAAGTAAGTTAACTTTCTGCTAACCTTTTAGCGACTCTTTAGCATTCTATAATGTGTGTCTTTATTTTCTGAGTCAAAACTATTGGGGTTTTGAATGCCATCATTGCCATTTAGTGTGGAAAGTTATTTAATGTCTCTACCTGTGGTTCCTCATTTTAAAAATTATATCTTAATAAGGTTGTAAAGATTAAATAAGATAATACATGTTAAGCACTAGGAAAAATACCTGGCACATGCAAAGTGTTTTTAAATGACAGCTTATTGTGTTGTTATTTTTGCAGTGTTTTAAGCCTTTAAAAATTGTTACTACCCTAGGGTAGCTATTAATTTTTTGAGCAAGCACAAAAGTATTATCTCACTCATTTCCTTCAGTAAATGTTCAAATGCCAGGTTATATACCAAGTACTGTGTTAGAAGTTTATTCTCGTAGGGAACACAAATACAGGATTGAAGCAATAATAGAAGACAAAGTAGAAAAAAGAATGTTTCATTCTCTTTAGAGATTGGGAAATATGAGGGACCAAGGAGCTTCCCTGGAAGAGCTTACATCATGACCCAATATACACATGCATATACATGTATGTGCAGTGTGTTTATACATGTATAAATTTGTATGTGTTTACTGGTTTGTGATATAAAATGGTGTGTATATGAAACAAAACAACTTAAATATCAGTATTAGAGCTTTACAATACTTTATATTTTATTCGAATATATTTCATAAAACAAAACAATTTTTAGAAATATGATTATTAAAAGCTGTTGAATGATTCTATAGCCTACTAATAGTTACAGTCCACTGTTTGGGAAAAGAAAACATTGTTACAACAAGTGATAAGTATTGATGAGAGAAGTCATATAAGTGTGTTTCCTTAATATCATTTTGATAAGCATTTTTATTATGGAAGTCTAGATGAGAAATGATTTAAAGAAATTTAATTAAAGTGATCTAAGAAGCCTAATTAGGTAATTTTTGTTTGAGGGGAAAAGGAAATAATAAAATGTTTTAAGAGGTAGAGTTGTTTAGCAGGACTCCAAGCCTGATTTAATGGATATTAAGAAGGATAAAAATGGGTTTCAAATAACTCCTAGTTTTCTGACTACAGAGACCTGCTAAATGATTTTGCCACTAACTGAAGCAGTGAATGCAGAAGCACAATAGGTTTGGGTAGGAGAGGGGGAAATATCCCTTTTAGATGTCTGATACAGCAAAAGGAGAGTGCCAATAAATGGTTTACTATATGGTTCTGGATGTCATTTGAGTTCTGGCTGGACATATAGTTAGGAGGCTTTACTTTACAAGTAGTAATTTAATTAGGAAAATTGATCAAGCCCTGGCTGATTTGGCTCAGTAGCTTGAGCGTTCCTGTGGACTGAAGGTTCCCATTTCAATTCCGGTCAAGGGCACATGCCTGGGTTGAGGGCTCATTCCCCAATAGGGGCATGCAGGAGGCAGCCGATCAATGATTCTCTCTCATATTGATGTTTCTATCTCTCCCTCTCCCTTCCTCTCTGAAATCAATAAAAATATACTTGAAATAAATAAATAGAAAAGAAAACTGATCAAATTGTTTAGGTAGGGATTTAAAAATGAGAAAAGACTATAAGGACAGAACCTGGACAATAGAGTTAGATAGACAGGGAAGATAGAGGCTCCCGTGAATAAATTCTGAAGGTATTTGAGAGGTAAGAAGAAAAATCCAGAGTGTGTGATGTCATAAAATTGAAGGAGGGTAAACGCTTTAGAGCTGGACACATTTAGTGGTATCAGCAGAGGTCAAGGCAGATAAAGGCTTAAGAACAACTTTGAGGTCACAGTTACCCTAAGCTAATTAGGGTCCAGTATACATCCAGACTTCACCCTAGTCCATAGGGAAGGCTGGGGGGATAATGAGGTACTCCTCCCCATCCACTGGAGGTGGTATTAGTGGAAGCCTTCCACCCCCGTCCAACAGTAACATGGAGCCCCTCCACGTTAATGGTGGCCTAGTGGAGAACCTAAACCCCACCCCACCTGGCAGTAATGAGTTGGTGCCTATTTCAAACAAGGGGTCCCAGATTGGAGAGGGTGCAGGCCGGGCTGAGGGACACACCCTGCATGCATGAATTTCCTACACTAGGCCAGTAGTTCTATAATAAGAGATAAGGCTTTTCTAATTAAAGTTAATAGTTCTAACATATGTACATTGTATGTTTAGAAAAGCTATATATAGTCACATAAATACCAGTGAATGTATGCCAAATCAAAAAGACAAACATTTTACAAGGCATGGATTTGTTTACATATGAAGTTAGAGTCAGTTTTCTTAAATCACAAATAACTTTTCTTTTTTAAGTTGCATTATCCGTCTGTTTATTTGACTCACTTTTACAGAGCAGCCATTGAAGTTTGGGCTGGTGAAAGCTGCATGGTTCACCAATTATGACATAGCCCCTAAATTCAAATCTAGTTCACTACATGCTCTGTTTTGAGCATATTATTGTAAAATTCAGTGATTGATTTAAACTGTCATGAGATGATTCACTGTCTTATAATTTCCTTTGTAGGGTCACACTGAGTTGCTCTAAAGCAAGAAATTTTGTAATTGGGTCCTTTTCATCAGAACTTGAGCTTCAGAGTGATCATGTTATGCTAAGGGACATGTCTCTAGGTGTGCCCTCGGGGACATTTGCTGTTTCTGTGTAAGATTTCACAAGGCTTTTAGATTATCCTCATTTTAATAAAATGCAAATGGCTATTAGCTTGATTTTGCATAGTTCCTTTGAGGATTTTAACAAACAAATTTAATATATTATAATTTTCCTTTGTGATATCAAGGAATCATTGCTATTTGTTTTGAGGTAGACCTAAAGAAGAAACAACTAAGGCAAGGAAAAATTAGAACCAATATAAGATCCCTTTCATAATTCATTGTTGGCCCTAACCGGTTTGGCTCAGTGGATACAGCATTGGCCTGCCGACTAGAAGGTCCCAGGTTCAATTCGGTTAAGGGCATGTTCCTTGGTTGTGGGCATATCCACAGTAGGGGTGTGCAGGAGGCAGCTGATCGATGTTTCTAGCTCTCTATTCTTCTCCCTTCCTCAATCAATAAAATATATTTTTTTTTAAAAATAATTCATTGTTGCAACCTTAACACTGAATAGGTTCTTTCAATTTCTTTTCTGTTTTTTTTTAAAGTAATATATGACTAGGTTTTTATGGTTTATTAACTGAACTATTTAAAATAAGCAGCATATAAAATAGGTATATTAAGATATAATGCACATAATATACAATTCACTCATTTAAGGTGTACAATTCAGTGGTTTTAGTATATTCAGACATTTGTGCAATCATCATCACAGTCAGTATTATAATATTTTCATCCCCCCAGAGAGCCCCAATAACCATTAGCAGTGATTCCTCATTTTCCTTCAGCTCCAGTTCCAGCTTTAGGCAACCACTAGCTCTTCTCTGTCTGTGGATTTGCACATTCTGAACATTTTATATACATGGAGTTATACAACATGTGCTCTTTGTGACTAGTTTCTTTCACTTACCACAGTGTTTTCAAGGTTCTTCTGTGTTACAGCAGGTATCGGTGCTTTATTTCTTTTTGTTCAGTATATTTCATTGTATGGATATATATCACATTTTATTTTTCCATTCATTAGTTGATGAGCATTTCTGACATTTGCACTTTGTGGCTATTATAAATAATGTCATGAATGTTTGTGAATGTGCCCTAGTTTTAAAATATTAGATCTTTCAAATCACAGTTTTCCTCTCAAATATACTTTCCATTACTTGAGAATTATGTGGTAGTTATTATCTAGAGTATGAAGTCAACTCTGCTTCTTGCAGTTGTAAGGAATAGAAATTGATGGTGGTTAAATAGATTACTGCCTGACTGTTGTTAGTGTGAGGTAAACTATATTCATTATATTGGAATTATTTTTTATAAAATAGATATTTGGTGCTTGAAAAACTGAAGAGAGAAGATGCTGACCGAATTCATGTATTCAGTTCTTTTTTCTACAAACGCCTTAATCAGAGAGAGAGGAGAAATCTCCATGAAACAACTAATCTATCGTAAGTCAAGCTCTTTGAAAATATTGAACAGATGTAATAAGTTACTGAAATTTAACTTAGTAAAAAATCACTTATTTGTGCCCTGGCCAGTATGGCGTAGCTGGTTGAGTTCTCCCATGCACCAAAAGGGTCCCATGAACCAAAAAGTCACCAGTTTGATTCCCAGTCAGGGCACATGCCTGGGTTGCCGGAGATGAAGAAGAATACACTCTACGACCACTGGTCAAAACCAATCACTATAATCAATTCTAAGATGAAGGAGGCAGCTGATCAATATTTCTCTCTCTCCCCATCTCCCTCTAACATCAATAAAAGCATTTTTTTTTTAAAATCACTTATTTGTATTGAGGCAACATAATTTGTTATTAGTTAACAAAATCATAATATTGGATTGTATCCAGTATAAAATGTGGATCAATATCCACAATATTCTAAAGCCTTAAGAATATGTAGAATTCATAAAGGTTTTAGGTGTAATATTTAGATCAGTATTTTCCCAATATGCCTGATGGTTTTTAAAAAATTACTTGGATACTTATCAAATACTAGAGGCCTGGTGCACTGGAGAGAGGGTCCCTCAGCCTGGCCTGCCCCCTCTCACAGTCTGGGAGCCCTCAGGGAAGGTAGGCGAAGTCCCCATCACACCTCTGCTGCTGCCACTGCCGACAGTGCAAGCCTCGGCCGGCCATGGTTACTGAGCCTCAGGTGGCCCTGGGCAGCTGGGCAGCCACCATCCAAGGCTTGCCTGGACCTCGGGCCCACCCTGGGCAGCTGGGCAGCCAACATCTGAGGCTTGGCTGCACCTTGGGCTGGCCCTGGGGGACTCAGAAGCAGGTGCGCGAAGCAGCCGGACCTGCCCTGGAGGGGCTGAGGGGACTGGACACCGCCATCTTTGAGGGTGTGGCAGTCAGCATATCCCCTGCTTATTGGCTGTGGGCGCCACCATCTTTTTGTGAAGGTATGACAGTCAATTAGCATATTCCCTCTTTATTAGCTAGGTTGGATTGCTTTGTTTTACCCTAAATGTTCCACAGTACGTAAGAAAGAAACCTGTGAATTTGTACTTTTTTTTTTATCCTCACCCAAATATATTTTTTTCATTTATTCTAAAGAGAGTGGGAGAGAGAAGGAAAGAGAGTAATATCGATGTGAAAAACACATCAATTGGTTGCCTCCTACACTCACCCTAACCAGGGCCCAAGCCAGGGAGGAGTCTGCAACCTAGGTACGTGCCCTTGATCGGAATCCAACCTGGTACCCTTCAATCCACAGGCTGACGATGAGGGCGAGTTTGTACTTTTAATAAGTTCTTTGATATTTCTTCTCAGATAAGTTAAGGAAATACTGTTCTACTTATTAGGCCTGGTAGGCCTGTGAACTTTTGTTTATAATGCTCCATTTAGTGATTGCATCCAGCTCTAATACTTAGTAATTGATCAAAAGATACACATGAAGAGTTGTTTTTTTTGTTTTTTTTTATCATAAGTGCTGTTAAATACTTGAATTGAAGGCTGATGTGGATAATACAAATAGTATTATCCACTAGTTCAATGATTCCTAATTTTCATCTTAGAGTTGCTGATAGTGATTGGTTTTGACCAGAGGTCGTAGTGTATTCTTCTTCATCTACAATAAGATAATGCTCACTTTTCTTGCTCTTTTTTCTGCTGTTCTCATTGGTCATGGTCTGATTTGCTTCTCAATCTGATTGCTTGTGCCATTTCTGCAGTAATAAATAATAATAGCACTGATTTACACTAGTATATAGTAGTAGGAATTAAATATCTCTTTTTTCCAGATTCAGTGATGGGCAATTTCACACCTTTCTAGCTGTTTTGTTTTCTTTCCCCAGCTTGTTAAATCATCTTTTACAACTGTTCTATTAACATCTTAATATTCATAATTTATAAATTGTTGCATATAAGCTGAAGCACTAGGGACATTTCAGAAACTTGATAGTTTATCTCTTATCTTACAGAATACAGCAAAAGCGGCATGGGAGAGTAAAAACATGGACCCGGCATGTAGATATTTTTGAAAAGGATTTTATTTTTGTACCCCTTAATGAAGCGTGAGTAAGAATTCCCTTTCTGTAAATGTGGCAATTTTTAGAAAAAGTGCTTAGGATGTGAAGATTTCATCCATTTTAAACTCCTTGAAATTTTTTCTGTATATCTATACTTATACTGCTTTTTTTAATGATAATTGATGCAGCTTTCCAGTAAATCATAGAAGATACTGAATTTTACAAACCCTAGATAAGATATTTCTAATTTTGTTTTATTGGTCAATGTAGAATAATGTTAATTTTTAAAATGGTGCTGCTTGTGGTCTAGCAAACATTGTATAGAAAAAGCTACTTTGCCCTAGCCGATTTGGCTCAGTGGATAGAGTGTTGGCCTACGGGCCGAAGGATCCCGGGTTCGATTCTGGTCAAAGGCACATGTCCGGGTTGCAGGCTCGATCCCATCCCCAGTGCAGGGCGTGCAGAAGGCAGCTGATCAATCATTATTTCTCATCATTAATGTTTCTATCTCCCTCTCTCTGAAATCAATAAAAATATGTTTAAAGAAAAAGAAAAGGCTACTTTATACAGAAAGATGATTAGGTCCCATAGAAGAATTTGAATTCTTAGTTTAAAACACATTTAGGCTCTTAACCAAGAAAAAGAAGAAAAGGTGGCTAGCTTGATTTTTGACATTTTCTCAAGTTGAAAGCCATGCTGACTAAGAGTTATTTTCTAAGAAAAAGGGGGTAATTAAACATTTGTGTTATTTTCCCCCAAAAGTGGCATTGATTTATAGGATAGTATTATTATACAATTTAGACTTAAATTTGTTTGTATTTTTTTGTTGTTGTTTTCCTATGCTCTGCAATCAAAGATCCCCAGGAATACACCTGTAGTTGGATAATTTTGGCCTTATTACTTGTATCAAAAGAGAACACATACCATAGACAACCATGGAGCCTCTCAGTGAAAGTGTGTTTGAAAGAGCCTATAACAAAATTTGGGCTTGAGTTTGGTGATTTGGGGAAAGATCTAAGGAAGCAGTGTTTTGCTTGGGTAAAGAAGTAGCATTCACTTATTAAGCAAAAAAGGGGATTTTGATATTTGGGGGGTTGGTTTTATGACCTTGTTTGTCTCTGCTTAGACAAATTATGAAATGGCCTTGCTTTGCCTCATTTTACTATGGTTGCAGAATAGCCTTGTCTGAGGTTGGTGTTCTGTGAGATTGTTTATATCTAATAAACTTAACTGTCCCAGGCTAGTTTCTGAACATTCTTTTTCTCACTATGAAAAACATTCACTGTACAGTATAATCAAGCTGTATGTATTTAAAACCCTGCTTTAATTATAACATTTGTGCTCTCTAATCATCTAATCAGCTCAGCCAAAGATAGGTAGACTAGGTCAAAATATTGGTTATGGCGGTAAAGCCCAACTTTAAATACATATATATATGTGTGTATATATATAGTCAAACAGTTTGAAATTAATCTTTAGTTTCTTCATTCTTCTCAAAATAATAAGGTTCCTTGCCATATATTTGTTATATAAAGTAATATGTAAGCTGCCTAATAGGTGAAATGGAGAATATACACTGAGTGGCCAGATTATTATGATCCCTGAACGCATAGTAATCTGGCTACTCAGTGTGTTTGTATCTCAAATGGGTACCAAAAGTATTCTAGACTTTTGCTGGAGATCAACCACCTATTTGCCTGAGCTTTCTATCATCCAGTGCAAAGGGGAAAACTGATCAGGTGCACGATTTATAGTATCTTTGATATCAAATAAATGAGGTACTCAAGAGAAGGACACTGAGTGGCCAGATTATTATGCGTTCAGAGATCATCATAATCTGGCCACTCAGTGTACATAAAAAGCCATTTGTCAGAAATGAATTATAAAAATTTTAAATAGAAATATAATTTGAAATACAATTTAGCAACAGAAGCACATCCTTCTTAGTCACTCTATCTGATGTGGATAGAAACTATGATCAGTGCTTCCAATAATTTTGGTGAAAAATAGAGAATGAATAAAGATGTGGAGCCAGAAAATGATTCTGCAAGAGTACTGTGCCATTTGTGGGTAGAAGAATAGCCCTAATTCATGAGGGTGCATTTTGTTTCATTTTATTTTTATTTTTTATTATTTTTTTAAATATATATTTTTATTGATTTCAGAGAGGATGGGAGAGGGAGAGAGAAATGATAGAAACATCAGTGATGATAGAGCATCATGGATCAGCTGCCCCCTACAAGCCCCCGACTGGGGACCAAGCCTGCAACCCAGGCATGTGCCCTTGACTGGAATCGAACCTGGGACCCTTCAGTCCACAGGCTGATGCTCTATCCACTGAGCCAAACCAGCTAGGGCTCGTTTTATTATTAAGAGGTACACCACAAGTATTTATATACACTGATTATATTACATAGACTGCCATATGTTTGTCATCTGTTTTATTTTCAATTTTCCTGGTTGTGTTAATTTCTTTCCAATTAAAAACTATTTGTTAAAAATTGTCACAGTAATTGCAAGGGTCAGAAATTTGATATTTGGATCTAATCCATCTTCAAATATATGGAATTACCTGTTTTAGCCTCATCTCCCACTAGTGATTTAAGCTCAATGTAGCTGCTGTTAAAAGGATTATAAAAGCAAAATCCTGGCGCTTTGAGGTTGAAAGCAACCTCAGATGTTTCCAGCTTTCTTCTTTCAGCTAGGTGAAGAAAGAATTTTCCTAGTTTTTCAGTGAGGCATTAGAAAATTTATAGCTTATATCCACGTTGTCCTAACTGAAAAATGTTAAAAACAGTGATAATCTTAGGTTACTACTGTAGGTTGAGAGTCACTGTATTACACTATATTTAATCAACTTTAAAACACTTTTTTTATATTTTAACATTTCTGAAATTCAGATATGACATACATTAGCTGTGTCTTAGAGTTGAAGTGAGAAAGTTGGTGTGCTGCTATTTCTACCACCCTAGCCTGACCTAAGTCCACAGGATACTGAGGATTAATAATTAAGGAGAGAAGCATTCCTCCACCTGTCCTTTATAATACTGAGGATGAAGCCAACCTCTGATCTTTCTACTTAGGCTGTCCAATGAAGAGACAGCACTGGTTTTTAGTATTGCCTTGGGGTAATTTAACATTTTGCAGAAAGAGAATGTAGCATAACTTTTATCCTCATCACTAGATTTATTTTTTCATTCAAAAAAGACCTATTGAACATCTTACTATATTACAAATATTGTGCTCATGCTAGTAAGTTCTCTAATATCTATGGCCTGTTCCTTTTAGTTTAGCACAGTGGTTGGCAAACGGCGGCTCGCGAGCCACATGCGGCTCTTTGGCCCCTTGAGGTGGCTCTTCCACAAAATACCACGGCCTGGGCCAGTCTATTTTGAAGAAGTGGCATTAGAAGAAGTTTAAGTTTTAAAAATTTGGCTCTCAAAAGAAATTTCAATCGTCATACTGTTGATATTTGGCTCTGTTGACTAATGAGTTTGCCGACCACTCGTTTAGCATGTAATACTACCTAGCATATAATAAACCCTTAATAAAATTCTTCATTAGGTTAATGACTACTAATCAATATTAGCTGTATAGCTTCTTACTCATGGTTTATATCCTGCTGTTGGGAGCTGTGGTACCTGAATTCAGCTATATCATAAGCGCCCACTGGAACTCTACTAGTATTTTCAGTTCGTTTATAATCATTACATTAGGTATGTTATTTCATTTTAGTGTATTTACATTTCTATATAGCAGAGACAAAGGATTATTTGATACTTTCAATGTTAAGCAATTCCTACCTTATTAATAAGAGAAACACAGACATGGTTAAAGTTTTTAAAAAGCTATAAAAATGTATAATATTTAGAAAATGTTCAAAATTATACAGTCTGCTTAGACTTCTGAAGATATAATCTTAAGACTAGATAGATTTCTATCCTTTTACATAAATAAAGCAAAGGGAAGGTGAATGGAAATGATGAATTGGCAGAGATATTATTTATATTTTGTTAAATTACCTGAAAAAATTGTAAATTTTTTATTCCACAAGAAAGAAAAGGTTTACAGGATTTTTTGCAAAAGTGAATATGGGCTACAAAATTCTAGCAAAACTTAGGTTGAAAAAATTAGGCATTCTTTCAGAAAAGCTTTAGAAAAGCATTTCAATTGATATTTATTGCCAAATATAACTTTTCTAATAATATATTTAGTAGTTTCATTTGTTTTTTACAGTGCACATTGGTTTTTGGCTGTTGTTTGTTTCCCTGGTTTGGAAAAACCAAAGTATGAACCTAATCCTCATTACCATGAAAATACAGCCATGCAAAAATGTTCAACTGTAGAGGACAGTTGTATTTCTTCTCCTTCAGCCAGTGAAATGGACAGTTGTTCACAAAACTCTTCTGCCAAGCCTATATTTAAGAAGATGCTAAACAAAAAGCATTGCATAGCTGTAATTGATTCAAGTGCTGAACAGGAAGAAAGTGACCCTCATTATCGGAGAAACATATGCAGTGTGAAATGTAGTCTGAAAAAAATAAATCATACTGCAAGTGAAAATGAAGAATCAAATAAAGGAGAATCTGCATGCCAGAAAATTGTTGATAGGACTAAAAGTGAGAATGGCCTACAGAATGAATATTTAAGTTCTATGCACCATACAGGTATGTTTCTAAATGTTTTGAAAGAATCAAGGAATTCAGAGTAAATTGGGTTTTTTATAAACAGGTTTAAGATTGCAGGGTACACTTTTTATTAAAAGTCAGATTTGTTGAAGTATAATTTACCTACAGGAACATTACATCATTTTATAAGTATAGTTCAGTGAGCTTTGATAAATGTTTATAGTCATGTAATCACTACATCAGCTTTAGAACCTTTGCATCACTCCAAAAACTTCCCTTGTACAATCAGTCTTCTTTCGCACCTCTACAAAGAGTGCACTTTTAAAATTATAGTACAAGGTCTGCATTTTCTATTGATAAGATCTTGGATTTATTTTCATTTTTTAGGAAATTCATTGAATTCAAGATAGTCATTGCATAGTCTTACACCTGTAAGGTGAATTAGTTCAGTCTTCTCACTTTATAGATAGGAAATTGGAAGTCAAGTGGCCAGAGGCAGAAATTAAAGGTTTTCCTCCAAAATAGTTGTTGACATTGAAATTAAAGGTTAGTTCCTTATTCTTCACTCTCCTTCACTTTTTCAGTGTGAAGAAGGGCACTAGTCCAGCCTGTCTTTATTTCCCTTCAGTTTTAATAATTTTTCTTTGCTTGAATCAGTTCCATATTTCTAGCTCTTGTTATGGAAATCTGAGGTTTCTGTTCAAAGACTTAAATTTCATGTGAAGTCAATTGTATAATTTTCTCTCCAACCCCAAGTTAAAAAAAAAGTCTAATCTATTAAATCCATAAAGTACTATAGTGTGTACCTTGTAAACTTTAATTAAACTGTGAGTAGATCCTAATATATTTTTTTAGAGGAAAAAGGTCAGTATAAAGCATAGAAAAATGTATGTAAATTCAGAAAGAACCCATCAAAAGTTGTGAATGCTGAGCATACTCTTGGTACTTTTACCAGCTTATTTTAGTAAGTCAGAAGAAAGCTATTGCTGAGGCCTTATAAAAATATTTTTACTTTTCATTTAGTTTGACATACTAAGCTGCATAAAGCTAATAATAGCACTAGAGTTTTTATCTATGTGCCCTTTTGGAGATAAGAGGTAGAAAAGGGGAATGGTAATGTGAATTATATCTTAATTGAATTATTTTTTTTAAGTTCCCCTTTGATCAGTAATTTCATCCATTTTAATGTGAATTCAAATTAAAAATGAATTAAAGTGCATGATTTAAAAACTAAGCAATGGGACAAAAACCTAGGGCTTCATATACACAAACTCCAGAAATTCCTAGTGGCCTTCTACTATAAATTAATGTTCCAGTCTTTAAAGTTGTAGTAGCAATTAAAGTTGAGTAAATATTCTCACAAATGCTAGTGGAGACCGCAGTAGGAATATTCTGTTTTACGTAATTTGCCTTTCAATATTTGTTTATTCTAAGTATTCTTTTTTATTATCGTTTATGCATTTGGTATTTGTTTTGGCTTTTTTTTTTTTTTAGTATGTGTATAATCTTTCTTAAAGTTAATTTACCTTTATTGTGTATGATACACTGATATTTTCTATTCTCATGAATTAATCTAATAGTGGTAGTGTCCCACAGTTTGGGAAAAAAAAAAATGGTGCTCTAAAGTAGGTGTCTACAGTTTTCAAGAATGAGGTCCCATAGCTTTCATCAGATGCTTCAAAGGTTTCATTCACCAAGCAGCACATTAAAGAAGAGTTTCTCTAGAGGTAACCTTACTACTACCTCAGAGAGGATGGTTAAGCAGTCTATTCTTCATAAAATGAAAACTTCACTAAAAATTAGGTTATAGAAAGCTTATAAAAATTTTTGTGACATGATTAATATCTCAGTAATTGATTTCTGTTTGGACTGGGAGTATAGTTGGCAGGACTTAATGAAGCATTTTAGACAGTTTTAATATAATTTTAAGCATCAAATACATACAGTCAGAAGCCTTGTTTTATTAATGTCAGATAATATGCTATAGCAAATAAGTGGAATTGTATATTATCACAGGAATTAGGTTCTTTTAAGGTCAACTGTAGGAAAACAATATGTGGTATCACTACTTTCATTTGCTGTTTTTTCAGTTGGGCACCACATGAAATAGTTGTCTTATTTGGAACATGAAAATTGTGTATGTTTAATCTCTAAACTCAAACTCAGACATCTTCAAATGATCTCACTATGAGAAGCTCTTAGGAACTGGGACTGATTGAGAGAACAGCTGATGGAGTTACCATCTCTCAGTTTATATCAGAGCATTTGTTTACTGAATGAAATGGTTGAAGGAATTGATTACACTAGTTAAATTATTGTTCCATTTGAAATGCGTATACAGTTTAATTTGTATAAACTTCATGTGACAGTTTTGTAGATGGAAATAATTCGCCTCTAGAATAACTTGATTGTAATTTACTAATTCTAAATTGCTTGAGGATATGAACTAATTTTATTCAAATATAGTTGTTTTGGCTTTAAACATAAAATACAGGTATATGAAAAAGATAAATTAAAAAAGTTATTCTTTGCATAACTAAAGGATTTACCTTAGTACTTTATTAGTTATTTTAAGTTTTCAGTTACATTTAGATTTTTGTACATGTCTTTTTAGGAGCACATTTTATTTCTCTGTTTTCTCATTCCGTCTTTCTTAGATTGCTATTCTTAATTCCATTCTAAAATTGTATGCCAAAATAAATTGTCCCCTATCTTAAAATTACACTTTTTAAAACTTGGAAATAGTATGCTCTACAATAAACAATATTGGTATAGTTGGTATTAAAGTGCTTGACTCAGTTTTCATGTAAATCATGTTCCTTTGGAACATTTTACATGATTAGCTTCTTTAAGCAAAATTATAGATTTTTAAGATGATTCTTAAAATCAACCTTTAAAAGTACTCATTTCAAATTTTTTGAGTAATTTATTTTTGTACTACCAGCATCTTCATTAGGCTTGTGTTTTATTTTATTGAAAGTCTATGAATATAACCAGACATGAAGGAAACATATACAGAGTTGGGGGACTCATCCATAACTATTCTAACATGAAGATTATTTTCATTTTTGTCTTTTTCTTTTATTATTTGTCCAAAAGCAAGCCTATCTTAACTTAATTTTAATCATGTTTATTTTTTATCCTGTATTGTACAGTTTTTCACATTTTCAGTTTTAGTTTTTAAAATGTACGGTATTTCATTTTATGTTCTACCATTTAATAACTATTATTAGACATTTAGTTTATTTTCTGACTATTGTAGCTTTTGTTATTAAAGATATCTGACATACCTAGCACAAAAATATTTATTTGTATACAGCCGTATGTATATACATTCATATTTGTATTTAAATATACATTTATATTTAATCATATAATTGATACCTAGTTTTTAGGTTTTAATGAATTTTAAGGTCTGAATAGTAGAAACAATGCTGTAATTGACATGTCAGTCCAGGGTTTAATTAAAAGTAATTTATATTTGGATACTACCTACATGCTAAGGCAGATTTTGTATCTTTAATTACTATATCCTTTATTGATTACCTGCCTAACATCTTATAGCCTATATACTATAAGTTATATGCATGGACTTTTATTAAATAATGTTTCTTATTAATACAGATGGTTTAAGCAAAATCAGACTGAACTATAGCGATGAATCAGCTGAAGCTAGTAGACTGCTTGAAGATGAACTCATTGACTTTTCAGAAGATCAGGATAACCAGGTGAAGCTTGCTTGACTAAAAGTTCTGATGTTTTATCTAATTAAGTGTTTTTCTTTGGAGTCTTATAGGTAGTTTCTTCAACCAGTAACTTATGCATCTGGACTTGGTTTTCATTTTAAAACATAAATTAAGTTTTCAGTTCAGAGGTTACTAGGATAAATGTGCTAGTGCTGTTTTCTTTTAGTTTTGATCCGTTTCCTTCCCCGCCAACCTCCATTGTGGATGAAACTAATAATGCCCACCATTTTAATAGAAAATAAATTCTTTCAAATCAACACAGCCAGCACCCCTACCACCCTTTCTCTTCCTCTTTTAAATTGTTTATGGGCCATAAATAAACTAACTTGACATTCAAAAGACAAATGTTTAACATTTTGATTATAATATTAAACTAAAACTTTATTATATTACTTCTTCCACATTTTCAGTGATTTGGGGGGGGGGGTCTAATTTAATATATATGACAGGAACAAATAATATTTAGTTAAAACTAACATAGGTCTATTCTAATATTTAACGTCTCACGTGCTCCAATAAACTTTACTAACACCAAGAATAAAGTATACTATTTAAAATATTTTATAATACCAGTGAAAAATGGCTTTATATCTAGAGAAAAGTTTATAAGAATCCTATAGCATACTATTTCTTTAATTCTTTAACTTCTTTTAGTTAAAACAAACTGAATTTATCTAGTAGTGAAGATAGCTTTGTACTGTACAATTTCTCTTTCTTGCTTACTCTTGTGAACAAAGCCGTTTTTTTGATGTTTATAATGTGTGGCTATAAAACATAGTTTTTCTCGCAAATGTATACAGACATATATTTGGATTACATATTAGGCTTATAATGAGCACTCATGCTTCTTTGGTCATAGCAGTTATTTCATTCGTAAGGTTGCCAAATCTTTCTCCTAGAACAAAATAAGACACAGTGTCATTAAGCTATCTTCTCTCAAGTGAAGTGGATATATAGTTTTGTTAATGAAAACAGTGTTTCCAAAAGCCTTGAAATATTTAAAAGTTACTCATGTCCTAATATGAAACAGTTATCTTAGCCAACTAACTTAATTTTTGTAGAAACACCTAAAATCAGAGCAATGGTATTTGACCAGAGAAGAATCAGTTATATTCAGTCTTTAAAAATGTATTCTTAAAAAAAAAAATGTATTCTAGATTGAGTAAATGATGTAACAGTTTTTTTCAGATTCCTTTGATTTGCAGTTTCCTTTCATTAAAACGTCAGTGTTGTCATATTAGATAATTGGAATCAAGTCACATACCAAATTTTTGTGTTTGATCACCTGACTCGAAATTTTTTTGACATATTTGTTATAAAAGATTTTTATCCTCTAGTTCTATTTTGGTAGGTTATTAGTTATTTAGATTGTGTATTTTCAATACTAACAGTAGGCTCTCTTTTATAGGATGACAGTAGTGATGATGGATTCCTCACCGATGACAATTGCAATTCAGAAATAGGACAGTGGCATTTAAAGCCTACTATCTGTAAACAGTAAGCATTAACTACTTATCTTGCACATTTACATAATTTTTATTTATGTACCTTCACAGAGTAACACATGACTAGACAGTTTTTTTAAAAAAATTTCAGAGAGAAAGGGGGATGGAGAGAGAGAGAGAAACATCAATGATGAGAGAGACTCATTGATTAGCTGCTTCCTGCATACCCCGCACTGGGAATTGAGCCTGCAATCCGGGCATGTGCCCTGACCCAGAATCAAACCGTGACCTGGTTCATAGGTTGATGCTCAACCACTGAGCCACACCAGCCAGGCTAGACAGGTTTTATTTAAACAAGTGTGAAGCAAAAGTCACAATGGCTGTCGAGTTCATTGAGGAAAACTGGGTCATGCCCAATGTCCAAGGATCAAATGGAGAGAAAGAAGAATTATTTTAGTCCTCTATTTTTTATGTGTGCATGTGTGCACACACAGACATTTCCACCCCAAATAAGAGGGAGTTCGTTTTGGTTTTCAGAAGTAATACTAGGTATATTCTGAGGTCTCTCTAGGGGCTCCAAACTTCTTAGGTGATGAAGTATTGCCTATTTGTAGACCTCAACTTTTTTAGCTTCTTTTTCTTACTTTTTTTTTTTCCTTTGTAGAAAATGTTGGCTAAAACTCCTTTAACAGCTTTTAAAAAGCAAACTTTATTTATAAAGAAAAATATAGACACCTTGATCAGTTAAGAGATCTGCTCCAAATCCCATAAAATTTTAGCCAGGGAGAACCTAGATCTTTAAACATTCCAGGACATTTTGCACTACATTAGACTTCCTTTCCTTTACTTGGGTTTATAACAAAATTTTGAAGGTTGAGTCTTACTTATAGTAAGTGTTCAAAGTGGAATCACTGGATTCTAAATTAATTCTTGTATGTGACAATTACCTGTTTAATGATCTGTAATAGATTTTAGTTAAAAATTGGATTATTTTCTTCTATTTTTGCATGGTCCTGCTTTTGGTAGACTATGGGTTATTCAAACTTTCAGAATGGTTTTGACTTCCTATTAAATTTTGAAGTATTTTTAGAAACCTACTATGGAACTTTATTGAAATATATTGACAACTAAAATATGGTTAAATTACTACTTTGGTATTTGGTATTTAACATACCGTGGCTAGTTAAGTATTATTAGGGTATGTATGTCTATAAGGTTTAGTCCCACCACCCTCCCTAACTTTTACTTAGGCATGCAAAGGGAATATTGAAGGTTTTAAATTTTATTGCTAATGCACATCTCTTTATGCCCTTTTAACATTATAAAGTGTTAACATTTGGTCCTTTCTACCATGCAGACCTTGTATCCTACTGATGGACTCACTCAGAGGCCCTTCTCGATCAAATGTTGTAAAAATTCTAAGAGAGTAAGTTCAGAACTGCACTTTGTATTCTGTTGGAAATGAAAGACTATATATTTTACCTAATAAAGAGGGAATATGCAAATTGACCATCATGCCATAATGGTCAAGATGGCTGTGCCCACAGCTGAGGCCGAGTTCCAGTAATGAGCCTTAACGAGCAATCACAGGGACCTGAGGCTGTATGGCACTGGGGCAGGAGACCTGAGGCTGCCCCCCACCCTGGTGCTGGGCCAGGTGACCTTAGGCCATGCCCCCCACCTGACAGGGCTTGATGGAGATGGGGCTAGCCACGGGTGGGGCTGGTTGGGTCTGGGTCTCACGTGATTTCGAGGCACATGTGGGTGGGCGGGGACTTGACTCTAGTTCTCATGGTGTGCCCCAGACTCTGATAGGAGGGAGACTTTCATATACATTTTACTAATTTTCTTTAATCTCTGACACTTCTATTATAGAGAAAGGGCAAATAGCAATATTAAAATATTTCCTCTAATTAATTCCCTTTTAATGTGCATGAATTTCTTGCATCGGGTCACTAGTATATGTATATTCTTACTACATATTCATTATTACAGGTATTTGGAGGTGGAATGGGAAGTTAAAAAAGGAAGCAAAAGAAGTTTTTCCAAAGATGTTATGAAAGGCTCTAATCCAAAAGTACCCCAACAAAATAACTTCAGTGATTGTGGTGTATACGTATTGCAGTATGTAGAGAGCTTTTTTGAGGTAGGTTTCAAATTGTTGGGTATGAGATAATAAATAATAAAATACTGTTTTGGGTCTTATGTTATTATAAAATAACATTAAGTAAATATTTTGAGGAGTTTAAAAAACTATCACTTCAAACATTATTCCAAAGAGCAAAAAACTTCAAAATTGGAGAATTTTTTAAGACATAAAAAGGTTATATATTTCATCACATCCAAGCCTTGTGACCTCATTCCTCATCACTAATCAACTCCCCTTCCTCCTGGCTCTTTCTACCTTAACGAAATCTCTCCCATGATGTGGATTGCCCCTTTCACTCTCTATTTGCCTCTTCACAGATATATTTCTGGAGATGTATTTATATTCACTGTCTTCATTTCCACAAATTCTACTTCTCAAATCTCTGTAGTCTGGCTTCATACTCTTTTTTTTTTTTTAATAAATCTTTATTGTTCAGATTGTTACAATTGTTCCTCTTTTTTTTCCCCCAAGCTCCCCTCCACCTGGTTCCCACCCCACCCTCTGCCTTTACCCCACACTGTCCTCATTCATAGGTGTACAATTTTTGTCCAGTCTCTTCCTGCACCCCCCACATCCCTGTCCCCCCCCGAGAATTGTCAGTCCACTCCCTTTCTATGCCCCTGATTCTATTATATTCACCAGTTTGTTCTGTTCCTCAGGTTTTTAATTCACTTGATTTTTAGGTTCACTTGTTGATAGATATGTGTTGGTTGTTCATAATTTTTATCTTTACCTTTTTTCTTCTTCTTCCTCGTCTTAAAGAATACCTTTCAGCATTTCATATAATACTGGTTTGGTGGTAATGAACTCCTTTAGCTTTTTCTTATCTGTGAAGCTCTTTATCTGACCTTCAACTCTGAAAGATAGCTTTGCTGGGTAGAGTAATCTTGGTTGTAGGTTCTTGCTATTCATCACTTTGTAGATTTCTTGCCACTCTTTTCTGGCCTGCATAGTTTCTGTTGAGAAATCAGCTGACAGTCGTATGGGTGCTCCCTTGTAGGTAATTAACTGTTTTTCTCTTGCTGCTTTTAAGATTCTCTCTTTGTCTTTTGCCCTTGGCATTTTAATTATGATGTGTCTTGGTGTGGTCCTCTTTGGATTCCTTTTGTTTGGGGTTCTCTGCACTTCCTGGACTTGTAAGTCTATTTCTTTCACCAGGTAGGGAAAGTTTTCTGTCATTATTTCTTCTAGTAGGTTTTCAATATTTTGCTCTCTCTCTTCTTCTGGCACCCCAATAATTCAGAAGTTGGTACGCTTAAATGGTCCCAGAGGCTCCTTACACTATCTTCATATTTTTGGATTCTTTTTTCTTTTGGCTTTTCCGGTTGAGTGTTTTTTGCTTCTTTGTATTTCAAATCTTTGACTTGATTCTTGCGATTCTCTAGTCTGCTGTTAGATCTCTGTATAATATTTTTTATTTCAGTCAGTGTATGCTTCAGTTCTAGTTGGTCCTTTTTAATATCCTCAAGGGTCTTGCTAAATTTATCGGCCTTTTCTAGGAAATTCTTGAATAACCTTATAACTGTGGTTTTGAACTCTATATCCAGTAGTTTACTTGCCGCCATTTCTTTCATTTGTGATCTGTTTCTTTGTCTCCGCATTTTGGCTGCTTCCCTGAGTTGATAGAGTGGCTTTGTGTGCTAAGTGTCCTATAGGGTCCAGTGGCTAAGCCTCCCAGTTACCTGAGGTGGACACTCTTGGTGCACCCCTTTGTGGGCTGTGTGCACAGTCTTGTTGTAATTAAGCCTTGATTGTTGTTGTTATCACTGGGAGGAATTGACCTCCAGGCCAATTGACTGTGAGGATCAGCTCTGTCTACACTGGGAGAACTTCTGTGCTGGAGACACCCTTATGAGACAAGACTTGCAAAAAGCCTCTGTGCTCAGCTTGGATGGAGCAGAATCTCAGGGCGGAGCAGACAGCCTTTGCTTCCCGTCAGCCCTGCCCAAAGAGGCCCCTGTGTCTCAGTGTCCCGTGGTAATCGCTGCAAGCACCTCTGAGAGAAAGCTGCCCTCATTTCGCCTGCTGCCAGACAGTCCAGTTTCTCCCCGAATGAGTCTGGGTCCCCAGAGTCTCACCCAGAACTGGAGTTCAGCGCAGTCGAGAGCTTTTGTCTCCCTCCTGCTTGAGAAAGCCATCCGCGCACTCAGTTTCCTGCCCTCTCCGCGCACGCGTCTTAGTACCTCTGCCTCCTGCAGCTCCTTTGAGTCTCAGTGTGCTTTTCTCTTTCCTTCTAGTTGTAGAATTTCCACTCATCCAGCCTTCCTGTGGATGATGTCCGTTTTGTCTTTTAGTTGTAGTTTTGAAATTGTAGAGTGAGGCAGCAGTTTAGGTGTTTACCTATGCTGCCATCTTGGTTTCTCCATCCTCATTCTTTATATTGATATTGTTCATGACCTGTAAGCATCATTTGACACTGACCATTCCTTCCTCATGACACTCTCTTCCTTTGACTTAAGAGTTACTATACCACTCATGCATATTTCTCTTGGATATTCTTTACAGTTATATTGACTCCTTCCTTTCTTTAATTCAGTATTCATTAATCTTATCACCTCATGTTAAATATGTTCAGTTCTTTATTTCTGATGCCACTTTTGAAGTTCAGTATACTAGCATCACTATTCTAAACTACTACCTCCTACCTTCTGTGTTTCACAGTTGTTTTCCAGAAACCCAAATCTAGTCATGTTACATTAACATGACTAGTCCTGTTGCTCTTGGATTAAAGAAAATTCATGTGGCTTGCATGATCCAACTCCTATCCAAGCTCCTGGCCTCATTTCCTACCATTCTCGCTCTAGCATTCTGTATACCAGCCACCTGAATGTCATTCAGTTTCTCATTGTGTCATGTTCTTTCTCATCTCTAGACCTTGATACATAGTTCTTTACCTGGAATATTCTTTCCTGTTGCTTCTATCATTTCTTATTTGGCTAACTCCATTTAACTTCCGGTCTTAGCTTAAATATTACTTCTTTTTGGAATTGTGTTTAGCTCCCACATATGTATAGGACTTTCTGATTCTACTGTCACAATATTTGTCATATCCATTGTTTTAATTGTTATCTGTCTGTCTAGACTGGAGTCAACAAACCTTTTTATAAAGGGCCAGGTATTAAGTAATAT
Organism: Corynorhinus townsendii; assembly: GCA_026230045.1. NCBI lineage: Eukaryota > Metazoa > Chordata > Mammalia > Chiroptera > Vespertilionidae > Corynorhinus > Corynorhinus townsendii. The sequence goes on along the minus strand of JAPDVU010000004.1, from coordinate 64,416,767 downwards.
TTTAGGCTTTGCAACTGTGTGGTATCTGTTCCTTCTCAGTTCTCCTGTTGTGGCAAGAAAGCATATACAGACAACATGTAAATGAATTAGTGTGACTGTGTTCCAACAAGGCTTTATTTACAAAAACAGGCAGTAAGCAGAATTTGGCCCACTAGCCACAATCTGCTGACCCCTGATCTAGACTTTACCATCTGTAGGCAGAAGCTATCTCCTGTGCCTAGCAGAATGCCTGGCATGTTGATAGATAATGAATGAATACATAATAAATGAGTTGTTGATTTTTAATTTTTAAATTTGGAATGCTTTTGTGTTTTAACTTAAACTGTTATTTCTTAAAATTTTCTAATATGCATCTAACATTTTTATTTTCAGAATCCAATTATCAATTTTGAACTACCTATGAATTTGGCAAATTGGTTCTCTCCCCCAAGAATGAGAACAAAAAGAGAGGAAATTCGAAACATAATTCTAAAGCTGCAGGAAGATCAGAGTAAAGAGAAAAAGAAGTATAAGGACACGTACTCAACAGACACATCTTTGGATGAAGGAACAGAACAAAGTATCGACAGTATCTCAGATTGACCATTTCTGATTCTTGTCATTGTTGTCCTGAGAAACAGTGACTTTCATCTTTGGGTACAGACAGTAAAGAACTGAAGTGCTCACTACTCAGAGTGGTTTGAAAATGTTAATGCTTGTATAAATGTCATATAATTAATTTCCAATGGAGTGTGTATTAAGTTAGTCTGTAAATATGTTAATGAGGCCAATTTTTCCAGCATTTATAATTATTTTTTTCACTTGTTAGGAAGCTTTTATTATGTATTTTCTGTTAATAGTGTTGAAAACTGCAACTTCTAAACACAAAATAAATATTTATAGGAGGACATGATTAATTTGATATTCTTTAGTGAATTTGTATTAAATTCCTCAGTGTGTCATATATTTCATGAGACTATTCAAGTATCTACGATAATTTTTTGACCTTTTGCATTTGTTCTAAAATAATTTGAAATATGAAAGTAAGATGAACTCTAAGGCATTTTGAACAAGAAAGACATCTTTAATGTGCTTGTATAGCAGGGGAAAAAAACAACAGCTTTTTAAATTCATATTTTCCCTTGTGTCCAGAAAACTCCAAAATGGAATAAATATTTATAATTTTACGTAAATATTTAAGGAAAAGCAGTAATTCAAAGAACAATCTTGAATTATACTAAATAACTGTACTTTATCATATATTATTGCCAACTACATTTCTCAAGATGTCTAAGGCTCAGGTTAAATCTCTTTTGATAAGTGCAGCTTGAATTTCAAATATCCCATGGTATCTTTCTATATTATAGCTTAAAATATTCTACAATCTGTGTGATATAGTTAATTGATAAACATTTTAAATCTGTGAACACAGCAATTTAAATAGGAATTAACTATTTTTTGTAATGGCTTTTGCTATTTTTTCTTTGCTCATTTTGTTCTTGTTATTTTGATAAAGTATCAGACTTTGCACATGCGTTTTTTAGTGTAAATTATTTTTACATGTGAAAGTATTATCTTTTGATCAATTGCTTAATGCAGGGAAAAAAATCCCCTACCTTTAATTCCCCTTTTAAATTCTTAAAATGTGATGGTTTTGATGACAGATTTACAACTCATATCGGAATCTTGCATGTATCTGCTGAAACTATTATTTTCAAATGAAACATTATACATTTCTTTTGAATTAACTTTGAGACTCAAAATATATATATATTTTAAAAGTCCTTTTTGTTAAAAATGAATTTCAAAATGCACATATATATAACAAAAATAGTTGAGAATATAAAGAAGGCCATTTTTATCAGCATTTATTTTTGTCTTTAGTCTGGCCATTTCTGGCATTGTGACCAACATTTTAGGATATTTTCTTGAATTCAGTAAAGTCTGTGGGTGTGTTTGGGGTAGATGGAGGTGTTAACAACAACTAAAAAAAAATCTATTGAGACACACTCATTAAGGGAAACCTTAAAATGTAGGTTTAGGGAAGATCATCATTAGTGCTTTCAGTTATAGCTTTGTTACTTTGAACTATCAGAACATTTTTAAATTTCTGATTACATTATTTGTGTTTTTTTAGAAATGCCCTAGAGCTATTAGCCCAAATATGAAAAATGAGTTTAATCTTATTATTTATTGAATATGGACAAAAAGAAATGGAAATTTTTTAATGCCTGATAGCAGTAAACAACATTCATATATTTAATTTTTTTTAATATACTGTATTTTGTCAGAATTTTAAGTTACTGAAAAAACTATTCTAAAATGCTCATTTGTTTTTGTTTTAATTTCTGATGGTTACATTTTGCATTCTTAATCTTGTTAAGAGAAAAAATATAACTTGTCCTTTGTGCCATCTCAAGTCAATCACATTTTGGCAGGAAACATATAGATTGATGCCTGTCAGCTTTCTCTAGAGGTAGAGTATTCAGATATTTGATATTTCTCCCAATCCATGTAAAATTCTATTTTTAAAAGTTATGCTGATGACTTTGTTTCACATGTACTAGTATATACTGAAATCTTTGGAGACTTCGAAGGTGAGCTCCAAAACTAGACTTGAGAATCTTTGGTGTATATGCACATTTACTTGGTGATTTTGTACTGTGGTACTTCTATATGTAGTTTAAAGTGGCTACTGGCCTTTAAAATGTGTCATTAGTATTTGGAAGTTGTGAAACAGAATTTTAAAGTTTAGAGGTTTGTTACTAGACACTGAAACTGCATGACAAGTATCTGGTGTCTTAACTAATTAGATCTGTTGTATTTGTTTTCTTGTTGGATAGAATAACAGTTAATCATTTTTAGAAGAGTTTTAGATTACTTGCCATAAAATTTGTATGTGTCTCAGCTTGTGGTAGTTTAGAAGCAAAGTTGGCATTTAACTAGTTCGTTCCCTTTGGTGTTATTTGTAAGACAGCTGAAAACTTCGTGGTATTGTTTCAAGTTCACATAAACCTAAATCAGTTAAGCAGAGTAACCTGTGCTTAAACTACTAGTCCATTATATGTAGGCGGTTTTATTTGAAAAGGTAAAATAATTATCTAAATTATATCTTGTTTTAAGTCACCAAAATGAATGCAGTATTCTTTAAAAAAAAAAAAAAAACACTAAGATTTGTGAAGATTGTAAGATATAACATAAAATAAACAGCTTTAATTTCCCAGACATCACAAATTATACTTAAAGTCACAGACAGTTCACTGAACAGGAGTAATAATGAATATATAATTTTTTTTATCCCCATTCAAGGACATGCTTAGAGAAAGAAATAACAATGTGAGAGAGTAACATTGATTGGTTTTCCTCGCCTTTCGTACACTCCCCAACTGGGGATCAAACTCGAAGCACAGGTATGTGCCCTGACCAGGAATTGACCTGGTAACCTTTCAGTGTATGGATAGATGACACTAAACCAACTGAGCCACTCTAGCCAGGCAAGGATATATTTCACTATATACATATATATGATCAAGAGTTGGTGGAGTGAAGCTACTGGAATATGATAGAATAACTTAGAAGAAACAGAACCCTTAAAAGATAAGGTAATGTGCTGTATATTTAGAAGAAGCATAGATAACAAGGTTGCTCTAGAGATTACTTTGAGGACAAAAAGAGAGGAGATTATTGTGGAGACATGCTACAGACTGTGTAGCGAAGTGAATGTAAATGTATAGTTTACCAGTAAGAACACACAGGTAACACTGGACTGTATTGAGAAGTGTAATCTTCTAAATGCACTGAAATACTCCAGTAGGATTTGTTTTTCCAATCGTAGGGAGGAAAAAAGGGATTATGAAAATGCTTCAAAACTTTAACCACAGAGGAAGAATTGGTTGATCAAGTCAAAGAAATGTGTACGTTGGGGGAAAAGTAGTTCTACCATCTTAATTCTAACAAGCCAGATCAAGGAATAATGATAGGGTACCCTAAACTACCATTAAGGAAATCAGAGTGCACTGTACTCAGGAAACTACCATAGACCCATGGCCTGAAACAGAAAAATTGAAAGCTTACAGGTCTTCACTATCTTTATTGCAAATAACATTTAAATTGTCCTTATTACAAATGATTACAGTGAAGAGCGTATTATCCAAAGCATTTATTTTTATCTAGAAATAGGCATCAAAATCCTGGGGAGCTCTTGGAAAAACACATACCTCATGTCTTAACCCCAGTGGTGCCATGTATTTCCAAATAATTCCTCAAGTAATTCTGGTATGCATCTGTGTCAAGCCACTGATTGGAAAGGATCAATTTATGTCCCTGACAGTTTTTAAGTTGCTAGTCCCAGAGGTAATAAAGTTTGTATTTTATTCTTTCAACTGCTTTAGATACCACTTTGCTCCCACCCTCCACCCCCAAATTTTCATTAAGAACTTGAAGAGGTTGTTAAGTTTCTATTACTAAGTCTTGAAAAATTATAAAGAAAGTTATTAAGGTACTCAAAGGTTAGTTACTGATGGATAAATCATGTTTTTCTAAAGGAATAAAGATTCTGGCCCTAGCTGATTTGGTTCTGAATAGAGCCTCAGCCTGCAGACTGAAGGGTCCCAGGTTCGATTCCAGTCAAGAGCACATGCCCAGGTTGCAGGCTCAATCAAGTGGGGGGATGCAGGAGGGAGCCAATCAATGATTCTCATCATTGCTGTTTCTGTCTGTCCCTCTCCCTTCCTCTGAAATAAATACAATGAAACATTTTTTTGAAGATTCTGCAACTTATAAAACAGCACCTCTTGAGAAGATGAATTATTAAGTGGGTGGTGTGTGAACTCTTAATGGTCACTAGAAGTTCGGGAACCACTACAATAAAGGTGGTTTTATATTTTTATTAGAACTCTGGATTAGTAAATCTAGAATGCAGCCAGACTAGAAATTCTCAAAGTGTGTTTGATAACTCTGGTTCTGTGGTCAAATAGTGTAAAATATTTAAACAAAGTTAAGCAGGTTTCTTGGAACTTGTAATATGCTAATGCAAAGCGATTTAATGAGAGGAAAATATAGAACACAGCATGATACAGAATTTGACTATATCTTCCTCTTTCTCTTCTGGTCTGGTTCTCTAAACTGCCTTATAAATGCTCCACAGAATTAACTATTGGGGTGTTTGTGAACTGAACTTTAAGAAAAGGTACTTTTGAAACCTCTCTGAGGTTGGTTACTTATTTACATTTTATTTCCCTAATAGTTGGGTATATGATTTGGAGACTTGAAAATAAGCGACTAGAGTCCTGGGAAAATGAAGTCAATTTTGATGATACTGGTCTTTTGTCACCAAGTCATCTAAACTCATCACAAGTAGAAATTGTGCAAAAATATAAATGTGACTTGAAGGATTATCTGTCAGCCTTTTCCTCTGTTTATAACTTAACTGATAGCTTACACCAGTGGTCAGCAAACCCATTGGTCAACAGAGCGCCAAACCGTGGCTCGTGAGCCGCACACTTTGCGGACCATTGGTACACCTGTCCTAACTTCCACGCCATCACCCTTTACTTTAGAATTAAACTGCAGCAAACTTTATACCTAAAAGTTTTCTTTTCCTTCTGAAGAAATCTGCAAAACAGCACTTTTAACACACACACACACACACACACACACACACGTATAATTCTCACTGGAGGATGTTTTATTTATTTGTATTGAGTTTTAGAGTGAGGAAGGGAAAGAGAGGAAAAAACTTTAATTGGTTACTATGTTAACCTGTACATACCAGGGATTGAACCCGAAACCTAGGTATGTGCTCTTTTGGAAGACCTTCCAACAAACTGAGCCACCTGGCCAGAACGGCTTTCAATATTTTTAATACCCCAAACAACTGAAAACAAGTTGTTTAATCCTGTTATGAGACTTATTAAATTTATTATAATTAGCTACATACATGTTGATAGAGAACTTAATCCAAAATAAATTAGATGAACTTTGTACTAAGTGTTGGAAATTTAAAACAGCCCAAACTATATAATGTTATTAACTAATGTCACCCCCAATAAATTTAATAAAAACAGCCAAACAGATACCATCCTCTCCCCTCATGGTGCTTCCTCATAGTGTAATACGTATGACATCTCAAATGGGTTAATCAGCCTCAAAAATTAATAATTTCAAATAACTACCTGCAGGAAAAGTACAACATGTATTAAAAAATATATAGCCTCATCTGGAAGTACTGGGGAAGTCTTCCCTGAAAATGTGACATTTAAACTATTGGAAGACGTAAACTAAATAGTCTGAGAGGGCAAGAGAAGAGTTGTGTTTATAGTTTGTGCAAGGGCTTTGAGGTAGGGAGGTGTGTGGCTTTTCCTAAATGATAATGGCTTCACTTATTAAGTATGTACTGTATGCCAAACACTGTTGTAAGCTTTTTAAATGTATGAATTCATGTATTCACCATGACAGTAATATGAGGTATGTATTGTTGTTATACCCAATTTATAGAAAGACAAGCCCAAAGAAATCGTTTTTCCAACAAGGCTGGGCGTTGAACACACCATCTTACCCTAGAAACTATGTTAACCTGGCTAGATAAAAGAAGATGAAAATAAGATGTACATATTTTTTTAGAGATGCAGTGTGAGAGAATCTTGTTTACTTTGGGAAATGGTTATATGGTTTCTTTGTTATCTTTCAGTATGTTTAAACATTTTCATAATTTTTAAAATAAAATTAAACAAGGCCTGTGTAACTGGATCTCAGAATAAGGTGAATGGGTAAACTGGGACCTGATCACGCAGGGCATTGAAGCCATGTTCAAGATTTTGGTTATTTTCCTAAAAAATCACTGATGCCTTTCAAGCAGAGGAATGACATGATTGACTGTGAATGCTGTAAAAATCCTAATGACAGTAATGAAAGAATTACAGGGGGCAAGAATGAGTGCAAACCTCCACTACAGTAATTAAATTAGTCATGAATAGTTACTCCAGGGCAGTGGTCAGCAAACCGCGACTCGCGAGCCATATGCAACTCGTTGGCCCCTTGAGTGTGCCTCTTCCACAAAATACCATGTGCGGTGCACATGTACAGTGTGATTGAAACTTCGTGGCCCATGCACAGAAGTCGGTTTTTGGCTCTCAAAAGAAATTTCAGTCATTGTACTGTTGATATTTGGCTCTGTTGACTAATGAGTTTGCCGATCACTGCCCTAGGGTAAAAGGTACAATCATTCCTGTGATTATAGGATGCTAAAAAAAAAAAACATAATTTGGATGTTTCATTTGAGATGTTCCTTTTAAAAACATGCAACAATAGGAAAGTTCCTTTACCTCAGAACTTTCTTGTTTTATGAATAAATTATTGTCAAAGATACTTAAATGTAAATGAAATATATAGCTGAAAATGGGACAGAAAATGATTAACTGAAGGTATTGATAATTGATTTTAGAAACAAAATTATAAAGCATGTGAAACTACCAAAGGAGAAGCATTACATTTTTTTTAAAAACCAAAGTTATATTTTTAAAACACATATAATAAAAAAGAATGTATAAAATGCCAACATTTCATCACAGAAAAAGTGTCTTACCAATGTAAAATTAAACCAATTATACCAGGTCATTTGTTGCCTAACATTTCCAAACCCATATCTTAGGGAAGCTGCCCCAAGCACCTGTAACATAGCTAGTCCTCTCCCATCCCAGTCTCCTTTGTCACAGCTAATTGGACTTGGAATTGACCTCTGCTCTTAAGGAACGTTAGTTTGTTAGTGATATGACCTAGGAGACTGATTTTTTAAAAAAGAGCCAATCAAATCTGATCATTGGGAATTTATATTGACGGTAAGAAATATTTGCAAATTGGATGTAGCAGAGAAAAAAGAGGACTGTGTTAAAATGACAGTCGAAGTTACCTTATTTTTAAGATAACCCATACACATATATACATATATATGGCTTACACACACGCACACACATATTTAACCTCTGAATTAAGGCTACATCTTACCAACTAAGGAATGCATTTGCATCAGAATCACCTGGAAGACTTGATATAACTTATTTCTAGGCCCCATCTCCAGTTTCTGATTCAGGATTGTCTTCAGTGGGCCCTATAAATGGGCATTTCTAAACAAGTTCCCAGGCAAGATCACACATTGAGAACCACTGATGTACTTCTTGGCAGCATTTTTAGTCAGGTGTGTAAAACCCTTTTGATGCAGGTAAAGACAAAGAAAGCACCAAGCATCAAAGAACCTTGGATTCAATGAAGTACTGTATGAAATTATCACATCTACTCAATAGTATATGTAATTATAATTAAACATGTAAATAAAGCATGTAAACACACCACACAGCTTTGTTATTTGTTAAAATTGTTATAGTCTGGATTCTTCTCTATAACCTATTTTAACAACTTTGTATGTATTCTTTCATATTTCCCCCCATATTCATATGATTTCTATAGTAATATATGCTTAAAGATGTATTGTTTTTCTTATAAAAACTGGGATAATATAAACATTTTTCAGCATCTTTCTTTTGTCTCTCAGCAATATCTTGTGAAAATCAAGACATCAGGTATAATTAAACTCAATTATATGATGGACCACAATATATTTAGCCATTCCCTTACTCTGTCCTGATTTGCTTGATTATGCTACAGTAAAACTCCAAAATCTCAGTGGTTTATCCTCCCCCAAAAAGTTTTATTTTGGGTGGTCATCCTACATGTCCAAAAAGAGGAAAGCAAGGGGAGTCGTGCTGCAGTTACTCTGCTATCCAGACTGATAAAGTTTCCATGGCCACTAGAGAGTGGGAAGGGAACCTGGTGAGCAGAACACTAACTCAAAGCGTCAGCCCAGAAGTAGCACACCACTTCAAATCACACTGAACTGGCCTAAGCTGGTTGGCCAGCATTCCTAATTTTAAAAGGAACAAAGAAAAGTTCATTCTTACCATATTTCCAGATGAGGAATATCAGCAGCGTGTCTACCACACTACTAATGGCATCCACTTCGTTTCTAGTTTTTTGCCAACATGAGCATGTAATATATTTCTGATTTTATATTGTTATGTACTGACTAGTGGCCCAGTGCACGAAATTTGTGCACATTAAAAGGGAATTAATTAGAGGAAATATTTTAATACTGCTATTTTCCCTTTCTCTATAATACAAGTGTCCAGCCAGCTCCACCCCCATTGGACGACACCAAGACCTGGCCAGCCCTACCCGCATCAAGCCCCGCCAGGCAGAGGATGCAGCCTCATGTTCCTGGTGCCAGGGAGGGTGGCGTGGCCTCAGGTCCCCCAGCACCAAGGGCGGGGGCATGGCCTCAGGTCCTGGCACTGGGACTGGGGGTCCAGCCTCAGGGGGGCATGGCCTTAGGTCCTCCAGTCCCAGCACCAGGTTGGGGGGTGCGGCCTCAGGTCCCCGGCCCTGACCAGGTGCCACGCAGCCTCAATTCCCTGCTGATTGGTCATTATGGTGTCACAGTGCGACAACCATTTGCATATTAGCCTTTTATTTTTAAGACTAGTGGCCCAATGCATGAATGAAGATTCATGTAAGAATGGGCCTTTGTTCCCCTGGCTGCCAGCACTGCCTTCGCTCTGGCCAGAGCAGCCTTTCAGCTCTGGCCTAGAGCCAACTTTCTGCCTTCCCAGGCTGACCAGAGGCACAGAGCAGCTAGGGTGGTGTGGAATGCCTGCGTCATTGCTGTCCCCAGCTGCTCAGTGCCTGCATATGCAAATTAACCCACCACCTTTGTTGGGTTAATTTCCATACTCACTCCTGATTGGCTGGTGGGTGTCACAAAGGTATGGTCAATTAGCATGTTACTCTTTTATTAGGTACATCATTTTATTTCTTTGGAATAGATTCCTAGGAGGTGCTCGATCAAAGATCATATATACTTTTAATTATTACAGATGTTATCACCCTGTTTTCCAAAAGGACATAGGATTTTACATTTCTTCCACCAATTTTTTTTAAATACAAATTTTCCTACATCCCTAGCTGCAATAGGTATTATAGCTCTTCTTAATTTTGTAAGTCTTGTGCATGTAGAAGTCTTTTCATTATTACTTTGATTTGCATTTCTCTTCTCTCTGGTTTAAATTTATCTCTGGTTAAATTTATGACAAATGTACCTACCATTTGTCTATTTTTCCATTGAATTAGTAGTTGCTTTTTTCACCTTCTATTACTATTAAGCCTTTGGCATGTTACATTATCATCTGTTATAACTAGCTTTTCATAATCTAGTATTTGTCTGTAGACTTTATAGTGTATTTTCCATACAAAAAGTTTTATTTTTATGTATGTTATGAGTTTTCAATCAGTTAAGGTGCTTCTTCTTGAGTCATGATAGTACATATAGTCACATACTTGCAAGATTTTTTAAAATTTCATTTTTAATTACAGTTTACACTCAATATTTTGTATTAGTTTCATGTGTACAGCACAGTGGTAAGACAATCAAATACTTTACAAAGCGCAATATTTTCTTTTTAATTTAAGTTTTCAAACTGGAATTCGTGTGTATAGCAAAAGATATGGGTGTTATATATTTAATTTTTTTCAAAATAGTCATTTGTTTCGACATCATTTATTAAAAATACTTTGGGCCATTAAAATGATTTTCCATCTTTGTCATATAGTAAATTATGTTACTAATAGGTATTTCTGAAATTTTCATTTATTTCTTTAATTGGTCTACTCATTACTTTATTTGCCTGATAACTATAAGACAGCAAAAACTGTACCCAAAGGAAGTTTATGGACTTAAGCACTTTCATTATTAAACCTAAAAATAAAAAATAAAGGACTAAAACTTCATGTTAAGAATTAGAAACAGAACAGTAAAAAAAAAAAACATTTAAAAAAAACTAGGAGGAAGAAATTAAGGAATATAAAAATCAATGAACTACAACTTATTGCACCACACTACCATACCCTACCCAAAAAAAAAAAAAAACACACCACAAGCATTTGGTTTTTTAAACATAAAGTAGATAAACACCTAAGCCTAATCAAGGAGAAAAGACAATGAGAAAAGAAAAAGGACAAAGGAGACATATCACAGATACAGAAAGCCTTTAAAAATTGACTTTAACATTCAACCATTCCATGCCATAAAAACGGGTGAAAATCTCCCAATTTATGAGGCCAGCATACCTTTAATAAAAAGTTCCAGTAAAAATGGTGTCAAAAAGGAAACGAAGGGATTATATAATATATGCTTCGAGACTGACAAACCCTAAATAAAATATTTGCAGTTACCCTATAACCAAGTTCAAGGATGTTCATATAGTAATTATTATTTCAAAGTTTAAAGACAATTTTATGACCAAAAAATCAGGTATTAATAAAAATCTTTGAATAGAGGAACCTGTTAAAATATGATATAGAATGTAACTCCTAGTAACAAATATATTAAATGGTGAAACAACCAATTAAATTAATATCAAGCACTAAAAGGGCTCTCATACTATTCAACAGTTTTCACACTTATAGCAGATGTAATAACACAAGAAAATAACTGTAAAATTTGGAAAATAAGAGACAAAAGGTATGGTTTTGCTGAGTAGGTGGTTAAGAAAGTTAGGAAACCTGTTTTAAAGGAAGAAGAAAATTTGTTACATTGCATGGATAAATACACAATGAGAATCTAGGAAAGAAATGGTGTGTGTGTGTGTGTGTGTGCGTGTGTGTGTGAGTGTGAATTATTCACAAGAATGACCAGATACTATAAAATACTTAGGAATCCTATATAATAAAAGCCCAGTGACCATAACGGCAGAACGACCAGAATAACCGCTTGACCAGTCACAATGTGGTGCACAGACCACCTTGGTCCCTTTCCCCGACCAGCAGGCTCCCATCGCCTGATGGTGAACAGGGACCAGGGGTTGGGTGGTAGGAATGCGGGCGGCGCCACGCCAAGGCTCCCACCTCACCTGTCACCCCACACACAGAGGGCAACCTGTGGTGGGGGCGGGGCCATGAGCAGGCAGGACCAGCTGACCTCTTGGTCCCTCCACCCCCCAGCCGTTAGGCTCCGATTGTCCAATCGCCTGATGGCAAACTGGGAACCCAGGTGGCTGGTGGTGGGGGGTGGGGTAGCTGCTGGCAGCCAGGGAAGATGGCCCTGATTGCAGGCTAGGCTTAGGGACTATACCTGTGCACGATTTCGTGCACCGGGCCTCTAGTAAATTTAATAAAAGCACATGACCTGAATGAGAAAACTACACTATTTCATTGATTAGACCTGCAGGAATGGAAAGACATAGATAATCACATTCTTGATGGAAAGGCTTAGTACTGTAAAATACTCAATTTCTTCCTAATATGTAACTGTAATTGAAATCTATATAGTGCCAGTAGTGTTATTATTTTAGATGTTAAAAATCTCAAAGCTTATATAAAAGAAAAACTGCCTGAGAGGAGTCAGGAAAAAAAGAAAATCAGTAATCCAATTGTTCATTGTCATCACCCCTCTACCTGCTGTTCATTTAGGTTGTGAGCTTTAGAATAAATTAATTGCTGCTTGTTATCTGAGCAGTATTTGAAGTACTAATTAGCATATTTTAATAACAGTTCTTCATTTGTTTTTATCCTTAAATCACTAGACAGTTGGCTATAAATAGGATAACCACAAGACTCCTGGGGAGAAATTATTCTCTAGACATAGCACTGGTCATGATTTCCTCAAGTTGCCAAGTAACAGAAAAGTCCTGGGCATGTCAAGGTTCATGTACTGGAGACTCCACCCTTTCTGGGATAGGGAATGGTTGTCAGACTTTTCCTGTCTTTGTCAGGATTTTTGACAATGATATCACTGATAAATATGTTTTAGGTTGCCCCATATAAAAACCAGCCCCCTCTCTCACTGTCTTTCTCACCTCCCCCCTCACATTTCTCTCTCTCACACACAAAACTCAAAAGTTTCAGGAATATGCCACACTTATTTGAAAATAATGAATTTTGGAAAATTTGGGGGATATATATCAAGGCAGATTATTTTCTAATTCTGTTTAATTGTTATTGGCATGATCAAATTAGCATGAGCGATAAATTTCTTTAAAAACATTTATTTTAAAATATCCAAAAGTAGCCCTAGCTGGTTTGGCTCATGGCCGGGTTGTGGGCTCAATCCCCAGTAGGGGGCATGTAGGAGGCAGCTGGTCAATGATTTTCTCTCATCATTGATGTTTCTATCTTTCATTTCCTTTCCCTTCCTCTCTCTGAAATCAATAGAAATAAAAATATATTTTAAAATATCCAAAAGCAAAATTAAAATTTTGATTGTACCTAAAACTGACCTTATACATTTTTATGAATTTGTTTGACCTAATTAACTTAGACTGGTTTTCTTCAGATTATTAATAAATATGCAAATATAATGTTTATTTCAACTCAGGAATACATGTTATTTCTTTGGAAAGTCACAGGTTTTCTCACAGCACTTTTTAAAAAGGACTTTCCTATTCAAGAATTATGATATTCATTTTAATCTGACTCCTCTAAGAGAAAGTAACTAAAAATTCAGAAAGCTAAAAAAATACTGAAAATCAGCCCAGCCAGAGTGGCTCATTGGTTGAGTGTTGACCTGTGAACCAGTAGATTGCAGCTTGATTCCAGGTCAGGACACATGCCTGGGCTGCTGGCTCGATCCCCAGTTTTGAGTTTGCTGGAGGCAACCAATCAATGATCCTCTCTTATCATTGATGTTTCTCTCTCTCCCTCTCTCTCTCTCTCCCTCCCTCTCTCTTCCCCTCTGAAATAAAAAATATATATATAAATTTTTAAAAATATACTGAAAGTCTCAGTCAGCTAAAGCATTTTTAAAAATATAAGCTTCTATTTAAAGTATAATTTACTTACAGAAAAAAATATATAGAACATGAATACATATATATAACTCAATGAATTATTGCCAAGTGAACCCACCTTTGTAACGCTGCACAGGTAAAGAAAAAAAACACATTATCAGCACCTCAGAAGCCTTCCACATGTCTATTCTTTTTTTAAAAATGTATTTTATTGATTTTTTACAGAGAGGAAGGGAGAGGGATAGAGAGTTACAATGATCGATGAGAGAGAAACATCGATGAGCTGCCTCTTGCACACCTCCTACTGGGGATGTGCCCGCAACCCAGGTACATGCCCTTGACGGGAAACGAACCTGGGACCTTTCAGTCCGCAGGCCGACGCTCTATCCACTGAGCCAAACCAGTCAGGGCTACATGCCTATTCTTAATCTATTTGGATTATTAGATTATTGTTCAGCAAACATTCACTACCTATACATCCATAGTAAAACTGGTTATCCTGTCCCCTTGATGCTAGGCTTGGTCACCTGACTTTTTTTTGACTAATGAAATGTTGACAGAACTAGCAATGTGCCAATTCTGAGCCTAGGCTTTAAGGGATATAGCATGTTTCTGACATCTGACACAAGAAGAACATACCTCAGATAGTACATGGGCCTTTATCTTGAACCCCAGAATGAAACATATAGAACAGACCTGAATTTACCAGTAGCCTGAATTAGATTTACCCCTGGAAACCTATACTTGCCAGGGAGAAAAAGAAATGCATTTTGTTATATGCCATTGAGATTTTATTGGCTACACAGCAAAGGCTGACTAACATAATAATCATTTGGTAAATCTCAATAAAGCCTAAGTAAATGAACTCAGGTTATTACTCTGCAAATCCATTTAATGTTTTATACATTCTAACTTATGGTTATTATTAACTGTAGGATAATATTTAACTCTGCCACATATTTAGACACTTCCTGGTCAGTAATTATACTTGCTACTTCCTTGATCTATTTCAAGATACTACTATTTTTAAGGTAGGGAAATCAGCCACTACCAATCTTTTAATTTTCCTGAAGAATGTTGTATATCTATGATTTGTTTAAATATTACGCCTATATCCAGTGTTTTCCTGTTTTTAAATATTATATACATATACACTTTTGTATTATGTTATTCACTTTGATTATTTAATTCATATCTTGAGATGAAATTAAAAGATAACTGGTGAAAATAAATATTGTAAAATTTCATATTAGAAAAATGAGATAAAATGTACTCTGTACATAAATTCTTTTTCTAAAAAAATCTTTATTGTTGCCCTACCTGGTTTGGCTCAGTGGATAGTGTATTGGCCTGAGGATGCAAGGGTCTCTGGTTCAATTCTGGTCAAGGATTGCGGACTCAATCCTCGGTGGGAGCCGTGTAGGAGGCAGCTGATCGATGATTCTCTCTCATCATTGATGTTTCTATCTCCCTCTCCCACACCCTTTCTGAAATCAATAAAAAATATTAAAAAAATGTTTATTGTTGAAAGTATTACATATGTCCCCTTTTCCCCTATCGACCATGTACATAAATTCTTTACAAATATTGAATCACCTGTGGAATAGTAATTTAAATTTATTTTTCATGGAGAATTGGGCAAATCCCCTTTTGTTCTATAACAAAGTTCTAATATGTTAAAAAAGAATTTAGTTCTGAAGGATCTCCACTGTCAAGAGTATGGACCTGGCAAAGCTCAAGTTCATTCAGCTCCGTCATTTGCACAAATGTTGACTGTGTGCATGTGTTTTATGTCCCAGCTGACTCTGGATGTCCACAGATAGTTCAGATCTCAGCGAGCTAGCTCCCAGACATGTAAATAAAACATTCAACAAAAGAGGAAGGATGCTAACATATAGATCTGAAATACAGGATATTTCAGTAGACATTAAATCCAATTTGAGTGTTGAATTATATTTGTGATATTAATATCTAAATATGGATCAACTAATCACTGAAATGATTAACTTTAACTTGTCGTCAATTTGAGATTAATTTATAAAAATACAATTTTTCAGAAACAAACCCTATTAATTTTGTTTTATTTTCTGGACTATATATGTAGGCTGTGGAGAACTGACCTTTCCGATTTGTTATTGCAGTTTTTATGCAAATTATCTAGTTATAACATATATGTTTATGTTTTCCTTCCTTGAAATTAATTCACTTGTTTTTTATCTTTTCCCAAAACATCTTTAATTTTATTTTATATCTGATTTGTAAAATTAAATAATATTTATAAATTCAACTGTAATAATTTATTCATAATATATAATAAAAATAGTCAACTACTTTTCTTATATTTCTGGAAGTAGTATACTGCTATAGCAGAAAGGCTTCTAGACTAGGAAAAATTTTTAGAAGTTATGTCTTATATAAGTTACTATGAATTTTTTAATATTCAGATTTCATCAAAAATGCACATAAAAGGAAATTCTATAATTGACTTGTATTAATCTCTATGTTTCAAACAAAGGTAATTTCAAATGTTTTATTATTAGTTTTATTTTTAAAGACTTACTTTCTTCTTGCTTAAATGTACTTACAAACCTTTCCAGCAAGTAACAAGTTCAAGATTGTATGTGAATGTACTCTTTTTAAAGTATTTGTTTACATTATTTGTACATGGGATTGATAATATGGTGTTTATAAACCTACTTTTAGTTTGCAAAATGCTTTCATTTTTGCATGATCTTACTTAGTCCTTTCTCGAAGGAGAAGGTATTATTATCATTGCTATTTTATTGATGAGTAAATTGAATCTCTGTGAGATTAAGTGACTTATATAGGTCACAGGCCTGGACAGTTAGGCCTGGAACCTGGTTTCTCCTCACACTATTCACTTCATATTAAATATGGATTAATATAATTCTGCACCTTCAGAATGGCCTTCACTCATTTGCTTTCTTTTAATATCTGCAATTTGCCTAGCTTACATTTGACCCACTTAAGTTTGAAAAAATAATTGGCTTTTCTCTGCCTTCCTTCAAATTATTGCACTCGGACTAAAGATCACAAGATATGACAAATTATGTGAAAGATCATTTTAAAGTCATTTGACAGTTCAATTAAAGTGTTTGACATGAACTTTGGTTACACTTTTGCTGTTGTTTCAGTTTTAATGATAATGACACTAAGAACAATTCAGGAAAAATTAGCTGGGAGTTTAAATAAGAGAAACTATAGTTACAGAAATTTCTGGGGGCTAGAATGATAAGACATGTGCAGTGATCTGGTTAAGGAATTGTGTTTTTTTTTTTAATATCTTTACGGCCCTAGCCAGTTTTGCTTAGTGGTTAAAGCATCGGCCCTCGGACTGAAGGGTCTTGGGTCTGATTCTGGTCAGGTGCAGGCTCGATCCCAGGCCCTTGTTGGGGCATATGCAGGAGGCAGCCAATTGATGTCTTTCTCTCACATCAAGGTTTCTCTCTATCTCTCTTCCTCCCTTCCACTGTCTCTGAAAATCAATGGAGGGACTATCCTTGGGTGAGATTAACAACAACAACAAAAGTATCTATTGACATTTTAGCTTTAATTTTAGTCCTTTATATTGAAAATATGTTGAAAGTACATTAGCCTACTTTCTAGAGTAAATTCAGGAATGATGTTTAAAACATCACTCAGTCTTTTTACAGAAATGATTTATGATTTTACAGTGATTACATTAAACATTAGTGGTTTTTCTAAAAATAAAAAATGGGAGACGCAGATGTTGGTGGTATATGAGGATGAGCTAAGATAATACCCTAAGGGAAAAAAATTATGACAATCTCTTTAGCGACCTGCTTATTTCCTGTAATTTATTTTCCTGTACATTCCAGGAGATTACCTTTAGTGCAACTTGCTAATAACTGAGGCAATGATCAAAACTTCTTTTAGAAGTTATAATGTAAATGGTCACCTATTTATTTGCTAAATAAACACTTGAGCACCTACTCATTCCTCTTTTGTAAGATGAGAATAACGATAGACCTTTTTGTATTAGTTGGTGTTCGTGGTTGAAGATAACAGAAACAAAGTCTGGCTGAATTATCCAGAAAACGAATGTGTTGGTAGAATATCATGTAGCTCACAGAATCACTGGGGATGGTGGAGAACTGGGTGTGTAAAATGTGCGGGGCCATCATTTAGAATGTCACTGTTGGCACTGTCACGACCAGACCCTGGTTGCTACAATTACCTACACTACTGTGGGTTATCTCTACCTCCATCTCTATCTCTGCATCTTTGTATCAGTTTGTCCAGATTCCAAGTTTCAGGTGAGAGCATCCAATTGGCTTAACCCCTAGTTGCCAGAGAGTGGGGAGAAAGACTTAGTCCAAACTCACTTGCCAAAGTGTGAGGTGAGCCCTACTCCCACCAAGACTCAAAATTAAAAATTCTCCACAAACAGGATGGGAGTTCAGAAGCTAGAGAGGCAAAAAGCAAATGCTCACCATACTACCTTCAAAGGGCTGGGAAGGTTTAATGGGATGATATATATATAAAGAGCTTAACAGTGCTGGCACCTAGTAAGCATTCAATAAATTTCAGCATTGTTATTGTTAATTCGATGAGACAAGCAATGATTTTAGGGATAAAATAGGGCAGGATTTCTTAAAAAGCTCAGTACTTTATCTATTTAAATGTTTAAAATTGATTTTTAGAGAGAGAGGAAGGGAGATAGAGAGACACATCAATGATAGAAACATCGATCGGCTGCCCCCTACACACCCGCTACTGGATCCAGCCCACAACCCTAGCATGTGCCCTGACTGGGAATTGGAATCGAAACAGGGACCTCTTGGTTCTTGGGATGACACTTAACCACTGAGCCACACTGGCGGGGCAAAAGCTCAGTATTTTAGAGAGTTGTTATGGAGCAAACAAGTAGAAAAACATAATTATAAAACCACTTAATAAGTGCTACAATTTAGGTATGAAATGGGTGCTCTGGAAAGTAGAGAAAAGAAAAATCAATTTTTCCAGAGTCAGGACAGAGAAAATAATACACTGAGTTTTGAAGATTGAGAGGAGCACCATGAAGGACTTGGTATGTTTGAATTCCTATGATGTGAGTAGTAGGTTCAGGATTGTGAAGGATTCTATATATCATATAAATGAGTTTTTAAAAATGTTTTTATTCATTTCAGAGAGGAAGAGAAAGGGAGAGAGAGAGATGGAAACATCCATGATGAGAGAGAATCATGCATTGGCTGCCTACTGGGGATCAGGCCCACAACCTGCGCAGGACTCGGGAATTGAACCCTGACCTCCTGGTACACAGGCCAACACTCAGTCACTGAGCAACACTGGCCAAGCATAAATGAGTTTTAATTGATCTGAAAGTCACCAGGACTTGAGCTAGGCTAGGGGATGACATAAGTAGATTTGGAGGGAGTGTTACAGAGAATCGGAATAATCAAACAATGCTGTGAGAGTTTGGAGTCACACTTTATTCACCGGTGGGCTTAGAAAAAATGAATTCAAATTCTAAGCAAGGCTACAAGCAGCACTTCC
This sequence comes from Corynorhinus townsendii, assembly GCA_026230045.1. Taxonomy (NCBI): domain Eukaryota; kingdom Metazoa; phylum Chordata; class Mammalia; order Chiroptera; family Vespertilionidae; genus Corynorhinus; species Corynorhinus townsendii. The sequence continues at coordinate 64,397,421 of JAPDVU010000004.1, read as the reverse complement.
CTTTTTATCAAAGAGCCAGCCCTATGTGCGCTTAGTGGTTATCTCACTGCTGGCCTTGAAAACAACACAGTTCTATCCAATTAAAAAAATGCACCTACCCCTGACCGGTTTGGCTCAGTGGATAGAGGGTCGGCCTGCCGACTCAAGGGTCCCAGGTTTGATTCCGGTCAAGGGCATGTACCTTGGTTGCCGGCACATCCCCAGTAGGGGGCATGCAGGAGGCAGCTGATCGATGTTTCTAACTCTCTATCCCTCTCCCTTCCTCTCTGTAAAAAATCAATAAAACATATTTTAAAAAATGCACCTGGCATGGCATTGAGAGTATGGGCATATCTAGTCTCTGGCCTACAAGGTCAGACAGCTAAGTTTATCTTCCTCATTATTCAAGCAGGCTAAAGCAGGCTAGAAAGCAAAGTTTTTGTTTTTGTTTTTTTTTTAGAATAAGAGTCCGTCTAAAAAAACAGCAGAGAATTCCAAACAGTAGTTTTACAAAATAGGGGTTAGCCTTCTCAGGAGGAGTGGTGAAAGAATGGACTACAAAGAGCAGAGGTCATGTCAAGAGTTCAGATAAAAGATGATGGCCTGCTCTTAGGGAGGATGGAGACATCAATTTAGAAATAATTTATGACATAGAATGAACTGAATTCAGTGACTTCAAAATTAGGAGTGAGGAAGGGAAGGAGTTCTGGGTGACTTCTTGAGACTAGTAGCTAGCAATACCATGATTTTAATAGGGTCTATTGGCAAGGGGATCATTTGAAGCAGTTGGGAAGGAAAAGAGAATGAATTTCTTTGGGGTGTTCAGGCTGCCTTACTTTAGGAGTTGGTAACACAGATGCAGTTGAAGCTGTTAAAGTAGATATCAGCCAGGGAGACTGTAGAGACTCTGTAAATGACTATGATATAGATTTGTAAAAACGAAGGAAAAAAGTTACAAAATTTTGCATATGGCTTAAGAGGGGGGACAGTTGCACAAATGAGTGCACGGGGGCACTAGTAAGTCTATAACTTCTTTGGTTTATCTCTTCTCCCTTCCCCCTCGCCCCACACTCAGCCAGAAGCTGGGCTCACTAAGGAGCAGCGAGCAGGCTGGCAGTAAGGAGCTAGGGGTCCTGGACTGTGAGAGGGATGTCTGCCTGTTGGCTGGTGGACATCCCCCGAGGGGGTCCCAGACTGTGCAGGCCAGGCTGAGGGATTCCGCCCCCACCAAGAGCACAAAATTCTAGTTGTAAATATTGTTGCTACAAACATAGGGGTGCATATATTCTTTCTGATAGGTATTTCAGGATTTAGGATATATTCCCAGAAGTGGTATCGCTGGGTCAAACAGCAGTTCCATTTTTAATTTTTTGAGGAAACTCCATACAGTAGGGCCTTGGGTTACCTCGGAGATTCGTTCCTACGGTGCGATATAACACGATTTTCGCTGTAAGTTGGAATCCACCTACATAAGCACCTATATCACTCACGTGGAGCACATACACAGCAGTGATGAAGTGAAACAGTAAAAAAAAATTTTAAAAAGAAAGGTAACAAATCCTGACCTTTACTTGTGATAAATAAATAATAAAAAACATAAAGCACATATGTACATATGTCGAAATGATGGAACTTTTTTTTTATAAATAAATGGGAGATGGCGACCTAACTATGAAACGATGCACAGCGAGTCGAACGTAGCCGGAGGCCTGCCTGTACTGTTTTCCATAGAGCTGCACCAATCTGCATTCCCACCAACAGTGAACTCGTGCTCCCTTTTCTCCACTTGTTTTTCGTTGTGTTTTAACAAGGGATCCCTACTCTGCTAGCCAAACATAAACAGTTGGAGGATCATGCAAGACACCTTAAGGAGTTTGGACTTTGTAGTAAGGGTAGTGGAGTGCCACTATAGGAGTTTAAAAAGAGGAGTACATAATCAGACTTTTATTTTATAAAACATAAACCTGGTGGCATTGTAGAGACTGGATTAGAAGTGGACAAGATTGCAGCCTGGAAAACTTAGATTTGGTTAGGTGGTTAAACAGTATGCAGGACCTAAAATGATGGCCTGAAACTAGACAATGAAGAGGGATTGGAAACATACTAGAGATATGGAACTAGAAGCAAAAGGACTCAGTAATGGATTGGAGGTGGTGGACAAAGGAAAGAGGAAAAAAAAAATCACACGTCCTCACAATAAACTGTACAGGCTTCTATTGGTCTGTGAAAGCCTTTTAATCTGACATCCAAAAGGAAGTCAAAGCAGTGAACTGAAGCTCTCCTCTCCTCCTGTTCTCCCCTCACCCAATTCGTTTTAAAATCTAGTTTTATATACTTATGATTCACCTCCTGGCAATCTGGAACTAAACTTCTGAGATTGCTTGTAAATTACTTCCTTTCTTGATTTCTCTTCCTCGTTCTTATTTCCCTATTTCCCTATTTGGTCAATGTTTTAGTTGTATCCTAAAATATCTCATCATACCTTTTCCACCAAAAGAAGTGCAAGATCTGAATATCTGAAACTTGCCTCTTATCAGAATCTTGTAGATTTCCTGAAGTTTTTTAGTTGCTACTGGGACATGTTGCAGGAAAAAAAGTATAATTCTCATATGTAGGTATTTTTTTGCTTTTTTTCCCCAGCGGAGACACTGAGCATTATAGCAAATTACCATTTTATTTTCTTAAAAGACGCTTCTTTTCGTCGTAAAGGCAATGTAGGTTTTCATAGCATCCAATTTGCACAGCTTTCATATTTAATTTTCAAATGTGACTCATTGGTATGTCATTTACAGAAACAATAACATTTAAACGACAGAAAAGATCGCAGCTTTAATAAGTAAATGGGGGGCGGCGGAGGCCCAGGAAATAAACATTTTCACCTCGGACCCCCAGTCCCAAAAGCAGAATCCAAAGTTTGTTGCGCAGGAAGGTACTCCCTTCCCAGGGCAGCCCAGCCCCAGCCGCTTGGACTGCAGCTGAGGGCGCCCCGGTTCTTCCCTCTGCGACAGCACCTCTTCGCTTCGGCCCGAACCTCTCGGGGTCCTCGCCCCTCGATGGCCAGCGTTCTGCCTCCCTGAGCAGATTCCGCAGTCTCCGTCTCCAGTCCGGAAACATAACAGCTGAGAAGGCCCTTTCGCGGGGGCGGAACCAGGAGTCAGCTAGGCCCGCGGCGGCCCCTCCCCGCGCCGCAGCGCCCACCCCACGCCCGAGGCTGTGGCCGCGGAGCCGGGCGAGCGGAGGGGCGGGGCGGCCCCGGGCGCCGAGCGCCCCCTCCCGGAACGCGGTCCTGCGCCCCCGCGTGCCTGGCCGTCCCGCCCCGGCCCGCGGCGCCCCCGCCCCCTCGGGCGCTCCGTAGCCGTGACGTGCGCGCGGCGGGGCCGGGGACTCGGTGGGGCGCCGGCTGGCGGGCGGAGACGGACCCGGGATCTGTCCGAGCAGGAAGCCGGGAGCAGCCGGGAGCAGCCTGGTCGCCGCCTCCGCCCCGTCCTGGGCTCGGCCGCGTCACCGGCCTCTGCGCTCACCTCATCACCTCTCAGCCCGCCCTCCAGCCTCTGCGGCGACAGGTAGCCCCGCCAGCGCGCACCTGCCTTCGTGTCCGCACAGGTGAGTGTCCCGGAGCCCGAGCTGCGGGGCGGCAGCCCGGCCCCTCGCTCCCCCCGTCCTGCTTCGAGGCCTCCCGTAGGCCGCCCAGGTGGCCCACGGCTCGGTTCACCTCCCGAGGACTCGAATAGGTGAAGCAGGTGATGGGTGGGCCCGGCGGCGGCGGCTCGCGGAAGCGCGGGGGCTGGCTCTCATTTCCAGCGGACAATGAGAGTCCCCTTTCACGGTTTATCATCACCAAGATACCTTTGTGTATCGTCCCTGGCTCCCAGGTGGAAGCGGATCACTCAGGTGTCTGTGACTTTGACACTCCGGGATAGTTTTCTCTTTCGTAAACAAGCTTAAAATGCAGTGCAGGAATAATGTCGTTTGTCCTGGGGTGTGAGGATCAGCTGACTAATAGTTTAATCATGTAGGAGATCAGGCTGGGACGGTCTCAATCTGTAGTTTTAGTCTCTAGGTGGACCAGTCCTTTGAGTATGTTAATTTGTGTGTTACCTAACAGTAGCATTTTATATTTGTTAATTGACAAAACTCCGTAAAACAAATGAAATGCTCAATTCTGGGATTTTGAAATAGGAAATAATTTTTATTTCTGGAACACCTGTGTCAGGAATATGCATTGAGTTTCAGAAATACGTTACGTTTTACCTGGCCTCAAGTTGGTGGTGAAGTGCTCCAGTGAGAATCTCCAGGTATTAGTGAGGAGCTGGGAGCACGGCCCCAGCTTAACCGTCTGCTGTACATGCTAAGTTAAAGGTTCACTTGCTATTATGCTCTGGTGGTGTAGATGCAGTCTATCTAAATGTAGTCAGGGTTTGAGAGTTTAAAAAAATTCCTATTCCTAAGATTTAGCTGACACTGTTCACACCATAAAAATGTGAATCTTGAACTTGGGCTGGTAATGGTCATGGTACAAAGGTTGGCAGCAAAATGGCATTTCTGTACAAATTAACTAAACTTCATAGATGTCTTGGGTTGTGGTTTTCAAATTGGAAATTGTTTAGTGAAAAAAAATTACCTTGGTGTCTTTTATCATTCACTTTAGAAACACCACAAATTGAGCTATAGCCAGAGCATGGAACAATGCAACTGTTCAAAATAACTCATTGACTTTTAAATATCCAGCTCATTTGGAGTATTTTCAGTTGCGCGGGAATTACATGCACAGTGGTAAACAGAAGTCATTTTAGTCTTATGCAGATTTGCCTGTTGCATTTGTATGATCTATGTGACATGCCATGTATTGTCCTCCCAGCTTTTTAAGTTACATTTTTGTTTGCAAAAACTAATTTTAAAAGGGAGTTCAAAAGTGATGAATGGCTTTAAGAAAAGATAATCATGATTAAAAACTCTCTTTATATGATATATACAACTATATATAGCAAATGCATTTTCATGAGTGTGTACAAAATACAAGTAAGAAAAATGTAAGATATTGCAATATTTAATGTAAGTTAATATGAGGTATTAAAAACAAGATCATAAATCATAACCCATTGGGCTTATCTGAGATGGATTTTTTCATCTGTTTATGTTTATGTGATCAAGTTTTAAAATAACAGTGGCCAGGAAATCTGAGAGAGGATGAAGGCTCTTTTCTCATCCTGTTGTGACTTTGCCTGGAGACTGTGGTGTATCATGTAGCCCATTGTTTAGACAACTGGGCTGTCTCGGGGTTCTAAAATACAACTTTCTTCAGAAAGTTTTAGAACTTTTGACCATGGAAGCACCTGAAACATTTTTGAAAAAATTTACCAATTGTCACTAAATATTGATAATTGAATCTTCATTGTTGGTGTGAAAAGGTCAGTTTTTAAAAGATTTCCAACCTTTGTGCATTTTTTACTTCTCTATTGTTAAAACATTTTAAGTAAAAGATTGAAAAAAGCATTGCAACTTTAATAAGTTTCAGACAAGTTCATTGTGATCCCCCTTAATGAGATACTTCATAATTTGTGAACTGGCCCTTTAGTAGTATCAGACTGTCACCCGTTTATTAGGCATCTGCCATAATCAGAGCACTAACTGAGGGACTTGATGTACAAAAGAATTCAAGGTTGGTGGTGTTGTCCTTTTACACATGAGGAAGTTTAGGCTTATCTCTAAATACTAAATATTTGCCCAAGGTCTTGTAGCTCCAGAAGGACAAAGGCTGGATTCACACCCAAGTCTCGAAACCCCTTTCCTTTCAGAAAGACCAGGTTGCCTTGATCTCCGTTCATTTGGTAGACTGTTCAAATAAACCTGCAGAACTGACACTGTGTTAAAGAATGTGGCTTGAGGGTTGAAGAAGGCACACAGGAGTGACGATGAGATAGGCCAGGAATGTGGTTCTGGATCTAATTTTGAATTCTGCATCTGTTTCTTAATTCTTAAGATGACAGCCTTGAACAACAATATGATGTTGCATTATTATTTCTGGTGTAAATTCCAGAATATTATACATATTGTGCACTTTTTATTTTGAGAGGTTTATAGGAACTAGAATTAGGCTGTAATCTAACACTGGCTTTTATTGTAGCTAAAATGAATAGTATAATGTTACTGCTTAGAGAGAACTTAAAAATTTTCCTGAAATTAGACAGATTGTTACCTGTACATGCTGTAGCTGTCTTTTAAATGTTATATAACTCTCTAATCTTGGGGGGTTGTGGGGGGGAGACTTGCTTTCAGATTATGATTAAATTGTCAACTGTACTATTTGGACATTCTTTTAAAAATTTGCTTTTTAATTTAGATATGGCTCATGTTTATTTAAGAAATGTCCCTTGAACTATAATAACATAAATGAGCACACAAAGTTCATCTTTTGTAACAAAGTAGGAGTCATTTCAGCGGTAGAATGTAGTTAGATAAATGATAGGAAGAAAAATGATAAGGCTGAATTGATTGACTACTTTTACAGGTATTTCATAATTTGGTTTGAACTATTAAGAATTTTGCATCTTGAGGGTACTCCACCATATCTCAATAATGCAAGGATACTCAACGGTAAATACAAAACCATCATCCAAGGGCTTAATATAAATTATTAATGGATGGTCTGTAATACACCTGTGTGTGTGTGTGTGTGTGTGTGTGTGTGTCTGCAAGTGTAGATAATCAAGAACTAACTAAATTTAAATAAGCTTAAATTTTATTTTTGAGTCATTGTATTTTGAGGAACCAGACGGTTTTACATTTAAAAACAGTTATGGTTTTATGTGACAAATGTAGAGGACTGTTAATCATCTTAACATATAAGTATTAGACTATTTTTCTATTCATGGTTTTCAAAAATAAACTTTTTTTTCTTCTTATTATAAGAATGGCACATTGGTTTAAGAAATTACCACAAGTCCACCAAAAGCTCTCCCTCTGAGTACTGTAGCATAGGAAGTAAAATCAGAAGAACAAATCTGGCATCTTGAGAAGTTTTACTCTAGTGTTAAAGAGAGGGAAGTCCTTTTTTATGCAGTGAAACCAAAGTATTGCAGTACATTCCTTGGGTAATATTCACGTAGGTTACTATTCACATCCACACTGCTTAATGTACAAAAAGGAAGGTGATGTTCCTGAGAAAACTACAGGCATCTTTTAGGTGTGTAATGTCACTTGTTACTTTAGTTGAAAGTAACCTGTTGCTTAAATTTTACAAGGCTGGGGTAAAGTATTGCATGTAGCAGAATCTAAACTTTTTGTTATAGATGGATGAGCATTTTTTTCAACAAATATTTACCTACTGTGTTTGCAATATGACTGTGGGTGAGAACTGGATTTTTCCTGTACTGGCAGATCTTTGGTTCTAGGAGATAGAAAGAGTGGCAGAGGCATTAAAAAAAAAAAAAAAAGATGAATAGAAATATTCATTTAAAATCTGAAGATGTTTATATTAAAGGTTAACATACCTTTGTATGGTGCTTTATTGTTTTGGAAATTAGTTTATGTGTATTTGCTCCTTAAAACAACTTGATGAAGTAGATGTGGTAAACTTATTCCTATACTGAAGATGAGTATATAGAGACAGAAATTAAGTACCTGTTCAAGGTCACATATGTGGCTGCTTAGAAGCATAGCTGAGAATGGAACTTCTATCTGTGTATTCTGTAGTAAATCCCTTTTCCCTCAGTTCTCCATCTCTTTGATGTTAGTTATGGTTCATTTCTTAGTAGTGTTTATTTCGTTTCGTGGCTTTAATTCAGATGGTCACTGAAATGCTCATTGTTAAATAGTTTGTTTTTAAAGTAAGGCAGAATGAGGAGGATGATGTATCATCGAACCATTTAACATTTTGAATAGAGTAATGGAGCCAAGGTTGGTAATTAACTTTTCTAGTTGAAGAGTTTTTAAAGAAAAGTCAACAAGTAGTTAAAAAGAAAAATGTTCTGAGGGAATTTTGAAAATAACTTATAAGTTATTGGCACATTGTTGTTGATCTGATGATTATACTTGGTTTTTGTAATAATGAGCTAAAGTGTGTCTTCATTGGTACCTTTATACCTTCACTCATTTAACAAATATTTGAGTATTTACCATGGGCCAGGCATTGTTCAAAGTGCTGATGATGCAGTGATAAATTAAGACCAAGTCCCTGTACCAAGTGACATTTTATTATTGTTTTGAATTAAGGTAATTATAGACTCTATACTAGTAGTAATCAACAGGGCTGACTCTAAAGTTGGGGAATAGACAATTGTCAAAGTGGTACAATTTCAGGGCTAGTAAAAGACTCATTTGCTCTAAAATATTCTGCTCCTGGCATTCAGTCCACTGAGTTACACACTGTTACCAGTGTACTCCCGAAAATAAGATAAGTTCTATCTTTTATCTCAGTCCCAGGACACAGAGCTGCGAGAAAATAAGTTAGACCTTGTACTGACTGATATGTTGAATTTTGTAAGAGATGGTTGGCAAAGTAGAATTTTAATAACAGTTATTGTTTACTGAACTCTTGCTCAGGTCCTATGTAAAACAAGTACTTTAACTCATTAGCTCACTGTGTCATTTCAGTGCACTTAGCATTATGACTCTCATTTTACAGATTAGGAGGCTGTAGCACAGAGTGTTAAATTTGCTCAAGCTCATAGCCGATACTTGGAGCTGGATTTTGGATCCTTTATAGTACTTGGCATGTAGTAGGTACTCATGTGGAAAGAGTGCTGGCATACATACAGACTTGTGCCTTTGTGGTGGCACACCATGTAGGTGGAACACCTTGGTGAGTGAGGGATGGGTGGGGAGAGTCAAGAGAGCTTGCTAGGTGAGTGGTTGGAGTTGGGGTAGGGTGGGGACAGGGAGGGTTATTGTTTGCCTAGATGCTTGGCCCTCAGGTTTAATCCTCCTTAAATGCACAAATGCTTGGTTGTCCAGCTCCTGGTAAGAGGACAGGCAGACCTGAGGTGATCCTGGTTTTGCCACTCATTGCCTTTGGTCAGGTTACTTAGTTTCTCTGGGCTTTCGTTTTCCCATTTGTAAAATTGGAGGCAACAATGCTACATAACTGGTGTAGTTCTTGTGAGCACTGAACCAGCTGATATTACACGTAAAGCACATATCATACTGGCATTATGATTGTTACTATGGTTTGTGTTTTTTTTTTTTGGACAGTATTTAATGTGGAATGTGAATTCAAAGGAAAAAAAAGCAATATATTGGAAAATTTGGGTGGAATCTTGAAGTGGGCCAGTTTTAAATAGTTCTGAAATTTAGGTGTGCATCAGAAATACCTGGGGGACTACTGAAAACACATATCAGGGAGGTGTGGGTGGGGCCCGGGCGTTAGCATTTTAACCAGCTCCTCAGTTGATTTATTTGCTTATCAAAATTTGAGAACTATCAGTTTAAACCTTTTTTTCATTCTGTGCTTAAAGAAGGCTTCAACAATAACAACAACAACAAAATTACTTGGATTAACCAGGTAGATGAAAGTGAGATATCAGTTACCAGAATCTCTTCATTGATTTTTTTTTCAAGCTTATTTCAGCCTTATTGCATTTATCTTGAGAGAACAATGCGGTGTGAAATTACTCACCTAAATTTAATTGTGATGAATATTTCAGCTGATTGACCAGCTTCACGTGGAAGTAAGCTAGTTATATTTCATTTTTATATAATTATACAGATAGCAATAATATATATAAACAATGTTCATATAGATCTTAAGTCCTTTTTAAACTTTTTAATTGGATTTCTTTAGATAATGGACTGTTTTTTACTAACCAGACTTGGTATTGTTAGCTGCATCAGGCAAGGTCCCAGTAAGAAAAGAAATTTCATCCTTGATGGTGCAAATGAAGAGATTGTAGAGGTTAGGGAACAAACAAGGGATGGTGAAGCACCCAGGGAATAGCAACAGCAAGAAGCCCTGAATTCCCCAGAGATGAGCAGAGCAGAGTGGCCTTTGTGGAGGAGGGCCCAGGGGAGCTGGCTTTGAGTCAGGCAGGGAGGGAGGGGACATTCCCTGCCCTGCCCTCCCTCTGCCTTTAGGTCTGTGCCAGTGACTTCCATTTCTAGAACCCAGTTGGGGAGCCTAGGTCATGATCTATGCAGGTTCATCCTCCCAGGCCAGGAGCAGAGCAGTGAAGGGATTTTGGGGTGCTATGGAGCAAGTGGAAAATAACTAGGACGTTGATTAGAACTGTAGGGAATTTGTAGTATTTCCTTGTGCATTTAAAACAGTTTTAGCATTGTGATACATCTGCAAACCTCTTGAGACTACTTGACTTATATTTATTCTTTTAGAAGATAGTATATTCACTTTCTCATGTAATGGAACAATTATTTTAGGAACTTTGGTGATCTATATAACCAACTGAGTGAAAAACATAATTTAGGTTTGTTAACACAATGCATATTTCTTAATATATTGTTAGGCCTTAATGAGGTCTTGGTTTGATAGAATAACTGTTTTTCATTAAAAAAATCTTTTAATGACTACCTTTCGAAAATTCTAGCTAGAATAGTCCTTTGTCTTCTGGATTTATACTTCTGTTCACCTAGACTCTTGATAGCAAAAAAACCAGAACATAGGCTTGATGTGGTAAATAACACTTTTGTGAAATGTTCTTCCTCCCCAAGTCCTTTCACAGCATTAAAGTTTCATATAAATCTTTTGGAGTTTGTTGTTATTCAGCTGTCTTTTGCTAATGAGAATTTTACCTAGTTAATCTGAATTTTGGTTAAGAGTCTTAATCCATGCTCTTTATTTTGGACAGGTTGTTTAGGATTACTAAAGAAAAGGGTTTCTTTCCTTAAAGAGAAGATATGAAGGTTCTTAGTATTTGAGCAATACTCCCCCCCTCCCCCCCCAAGTGATTAGATTATGGCTTGTCTTTTCTTCGCTTGGGAGTCTAGGGAAAAAGAAGTACAGAATTTTACTCAGATTCAGCAGCAGCCTTCTTGTTCACAGCTTCCAGAAAGGGAAGAACCATATTGTCTGGGGTTAAGCAAATTAATCACATAACAACACCTGGCTATGAGACTTTAAATTACAAATAAAGGATGCTTCTAGATGTAAATATAATTGGGTCATTTTTTTTAAAAAAAACAAATACGTTTTTCATCTTGTTTTAAAAGAGTATGGTGGGAGAAGAACAGGTTTGGAGTAAACCAGTATTTTGGGTAGTAAAATTATGTTCAGAGACTGATTTTGTCTTTGCCAGCAATTTATTTAACACAGTGAATTTCATAAGCCAATAGCATACAGGATAATGTCGCTTTTTAAAAAATTGAAGTATAGTTGATATACAACAATGTAGTACTTTCAGGTGTACAACATAAGGACTCAACATTTCTGTACCTTACAAATTGATCACCACAAGTCTAGTAACGAACTGTCACCATACAGTTATAGTGATATTATTGATTATACTAGTATTCCCTATACTGTACATTACATCCTCATGACTTATTAGGATAATGTCTCATAGTAAGCCAGAAAGAAATAATGTACTCTGAGGCAGGGATAGATTAATTACATTGTTGTTTCAGGCAAGGGGAGATGAAAGGAATGAAGTCCAGATTTAGATTACTAGTACTCAGGAGAGGTACTTGGCCAATGGAGAGCTGACACCAGCTGCTCTTGTTGCTAGAGCCGTTGCTAGGGAACCATGCTCCCATGTTGATGAGCAGGATGATCTTTGCGGGGGCTGCTGCTCTGCTTTCACCACTGTCTAGGAGGAATTGCCTCATGGAGACAGGAGCTAATGCCCCAGTGATCTTTAGAGAGCTCTTTACATCAGCAAAGTGTCACCTTGCCCAGGCCCAAACTCTCCAATAGTCCTCATAAATTCTCTAAATGTCCCCTTGCCATAGTTGCTTCTCTCCATGTTCTTATCCATAAGCCTCCAGTGGGGACCCTCAGCAGCTGGGCTATTGAGTGATAATCAGCGACAACAGATGAGATGATGGCATCCTGACACATTCTTCTATCCAAACAACTTCTAAAAACAGCTTTTATTTGACTTGTCATAAACACATGGATTAAAACAACTTTATTAAAGTCATAAGCAAGTGAATTTGAAATCATATCAAACTAATACACAGCAACCTAATAGCACCTGTGCTCAGAAATCATAGTTAGATATTTTCTCTGTAAGTGGGCTTTTTTTTTTTTAAAGGAGAGATTTCAAACTTTTGTGGTATCTTCAAAAAACATATTGTTCATTTTGATTTGACACTGATAGAATTAGTATCCCACAGGAGAGAATTAAGGCTGTTGGTTTTTCCATGTTACGCTCTTTGAATTCCCTGATTTGAGGATTGAGTTATTCCAGAGAAAGCTTTTCTCTGGTTCCTTGTTATTCTTTTTCTAAAATTAGATGAAATAGCTGTGTTTTGGTTTGTGGGCATGATCTGCTGTCTGTTATCCTTTTGGTGCTTTGGGGAAGAACAAAGTGTATGCATATGTATGTGTTTTGAAGAGAAATGTATTAGTTTCTCTGCTTTTCCTGTCTGTCATTGTTGACTTGAAGATGAGAAGAGCAAGATGACTGATGTAGCTATTATGCTTGTGTTTGAGGTTTCAAACAAAACTCTGGCTGTGTTGGCCATTGAGTTAATGGAGACAACAGATGAGTGTAGAGCGTAAAACTAGTCATCATGTACTCAGTGGCTAATTGAGGAAGTTTATATTAGTTTGAAGGATTTTCTATCAGGTGTGGTGGGGAGGGGATAAGAGGAAGGGAATTGAATGAGTTTGAATATATGAACAGATTTCACAGCAGATTTTTAGAAACTAGAAAAAATATTTCAGTTAGAATTTTGTATTACATAGATATATATTTTACTGATAAGTTTGCTTTTTTGAAAAGGGGGTGCAGCATAAATTAAGACTATATAAACCACTTGTTTAAATTGGTGACTCAATGGGTTACTAACAAAAATGGAGATAGCCTGATGGCTACATAATGTTAGTGTGTCAGGAGATGGGCTATTATTTATTAGAGGTGTGCTTCTGTAACTGGTCCAGAATCTCATGGACTTTGGTCGTGTTCTCTAGGGTCCTGCTATTTGGCTACGGCATTGACAAAGCTTAGTATTTTCAGTACATACAGACAGCTGAGTAGGTCATCAGGATTTAACAGTGAAGGGTTTATATTGCCGGTTGGGAGTTGGCAGTATGTTATAATGATGGGTTAAGTGAGTGATCCAAAATGACCCAAACCAGTAAATTCTAATAATTCTTGAGGACCAGCAGTGTGCCACCACTTTGAGTGTTTCATAGTCATTTTCTCATTTAATTGTAATGTTGACCCTATGAGGTAGTTCTTATCTCATTTAACAGCTGAGTACTGAGGTCTAATTAACGTGCTAAAGGGATACAGTAATGAGGGGAAGAGCTGAGAAGTCTCCAGGTGATCTGGATCCAGAGCCTTTGTCCCATTTAGAATTTGAAGTTACCTCTTTTTGTGTGTGTGTGTGTGTGTGTTTTTAAAGACTCAAAGCTTTGAAAACCCCTAAGGATTCATTAGTACTGGTTTTCTGTGCCTAATCAAGGATGGTAACGTCATGACACTCATGCAGTTGTTGCCTGCTTTCAAGTTTAAGGTAGAGACCTCCTCTGTGATGCCCTCTTTTATCCTCACCCTTGGATTTCTGTTCTTCACGGTGCTCCAGCTTCCCCTGCCAGTTGGTGCGAGAAGGGAGATTTCTGGCATGCAGAGTCTAAACCATTCCTTATGGTTTTTAAATCCCATAACAACCACCCATTTTAATTCATAATTCATAAATTTGCTTTAAATGTATTCTTATAAAGTTTTGTGTAAGTTAAATGAAGAATTAAATTATTATTTTGTATTATCCTGGAAAACTTCATATTTATTTAAAGGGCCCCAATAGTGATTTCTTTTGCAAAGGGAAGAATTCTTTGGTAAAACAAACGATTGTTTTCTAAATTACACTAATAAGTATGGATCTTGCACATATTACCTTTATAGAAACATAGGTCTGGCTGTATATACATTTTCTATAAATGTGCCTAGATTAAGTTTGAACTCGCCTGCCTGCCTGCCTGCCTGATCGCCCCTAACCTGCCTGATTGCCCCTAACCGCTTCTGCCTGCCAGCCTGAACACCCCCTAACCACTTCCCTGCTGGCCTGATTAAAACCTAACTGCTCCCCTGCCGGCCCAATCGCCCCCAACTTCCCTCCCCTTCTGGCCTGATCTCACCCCCAATTGCCCTCCCCTGCTGGCCTGATGGCTCCCAATTGCCCTCCCCTGCCGGCCTGGTCACCCCCAACTGCCCTCCCCTGCAAGCGTGGTCCCCCTGCCGCCAACTGCCCTCCTCTGCCGGCCTGATCTTGCTCCCAACGGCCCTCCTATTCGGGCCTGATCTTGCCCCCGACTGCTCTCCCCTGCTGGCCTGACTGCCCCTAACTGCCTCTGCCTGCCTGATCACTCATAACTGCCCTCCCCTGCCAGCCTGATCTCACCCCCAACTGCCTCCCCTGCTGTCCTGATTTCGCCCCCAACTGCCCTCCTCTGCCGGCCAGTTTGGTTCTGATTGGTTGGTTTCTATGCCAGTCAGCGTCAAAAGCTACCCTTCCAGGGAAGCCATTGGCTCCTCACAGTTGACCCAGGTTTGGTTCTGATTGGTCGGTTTCTATGCTAGTCAGCGTCTCTGGGCCTATCAACTGGGCCTGATCAGAAAGGCGGGGCTTATTAGCAGCCCCGGCGGAGGCCTGGAGAGAAATGAAGGCAGGCTGCTGACCAGGCCTGGAAAAAAAAAAAAGAGAGAGAGAGGCAAGTGCTGATCAACAGCTGCCACAGAGATCAGACCCTGCTTCTCTCTTCAGGCCTCTCTCCGGGCTTGATTCGCAGCCCCCTCAGCAATTAGTGCTGAGTCACCGTGCCTGTAGCTGTAGCCACAGCAACCCAGCACTTACTGCAGGACTGACTTCCTGTTGGTCGAGCCTCCCAGTCATGGATGTGACGGACCCAGGGTTTTTATATATTAGGGTATATTTAATCCTCACCAGAGGATATTTTTTCCATTGATCTTTAGAGAGAGTGTGGAAGGGAGAGAGGAAGTTGGGGAGAAAGAGAGAGAGAAAAACATTGATTTGAGAGAGACACATCAACTGGTTGCCTCCTGCACATGCCCAGACCTGGGCTGGGAATAGAACCTGCAACCAAATTATGTGCCCTTGACCGGGAATTGAATTGGAGACCCTTTGGTCTGGGGGCTGATGCTCTAACCACTGAGTGAAACTGGCCAGGGCTAAGAATAATTTTTTAAGTGATAAGTTGACGTTTAATATATAGCACAACAGTAAATTGTTTGGGTCATAAAATTTATTAGGTAAATGCTAGTGTTCTGTATAAATGCTTAAATCAGTGTTTGATGCTATTCTGAAATAAAATTCTTTGAAAATAACACAAATTTTAGGGAGATCATTTTATTAAAAATTTTATAGTTGAGCCAAAACTGGTTTGGTTCAGTGGATAGAGTGTCGGCCTGCGGACTGAAAGGTCGCAGGTTCGATTCTGGTCAAGGGCACATGCCTTGGTTGCAGGCACTTCCCCAGTAGGAGGTGTGCAGGAGGCAGCTGATTGATGTTTCTCTCTTATTGATGTTTCTAACTCTCTATCCCTCTCCCTTCCTCTCTGTAAAATATATTTAAAAAAATTTTATAGTTGAAAGCAGACAAACTATTGTTTGGAAAACATTTTCATGTATCCCTGGCTAAAATAGTTGTTTCTTGTACCTAATACTATGATAATGAAGCCATGAACCCAGATTCATTGTAATCTATGTTCTGCCCCTAAACATTCAGTGGAGAGTTACTACTCTATAACCTCTTAATAAATAGATTCAGTGGCCTCATTTAGTTCATTATTATTTTCCAACCTCTTAAGCTACTGACCAACTAATTCTCCTTAAGCTCTCTCTTCTTAGATTCTGTGGTCATGCACTCTCTTAGGTTTCTGACTTTTCCTTTTTTATTTTTATTGTATAATTTTCTCTGCCTGTCCCTTTGCTGTTCATGTCTCATAAAATCCTGCACTTTGTACTTTGCTCTACTCTGTTCTTATCTACACTAATAAAAGAGAAACATGCAAATTGACCATACCTCCGCTATGCCCACCAGTCACACCCACCAGCCAATCAGGAGCGAGTATGCAAATTAACTCAACCAAGATGGCTGCAGCCACAGAGCAAGCAGGAGGCTTGGGTTTCCCCGGCAATGGAGGAAGCCAAGCTTCCCGCCCGCTCTGGCCAGCCCTGGCCTCCGCTCAAGGCTACAAAATTTCAATTATAGAAGATAAATAAATCCCAGATACCAGGGCCTCCACTTGGGTTGTCGGGTGGCGTGGCCAGCCTGCAAACCACCACAGGCCCCTCACCCAAGCTGCCCCATTCCCCAAGGGAACCCCCACCCTGATCCGGGACACCCTTCAGGGCAAACTAGCCAGCCCCCACCCATGCACCAGGCCTCTATCCTCCTATCTAATAAAAGAGTAATATGCAAATTGACTGTCACTCCAACACACAAGATGGCCGCCACAAGATGGCCAGCAGTGGATGGCAGTTGGGAGGGACCAGGCCTGCAAGGGAGGGCAGTTGTGGGCGATCAGGCCAGCAGGGAAGGGCAGTTAGGGGTGACCAGGCCTGCAGGGGAGGGCAGTTAGGGGCAAACAGACTGGCACGAGAGCAGTTAGGCATCATACAGGCTGGCAGGGGAGTGGTTAGGGGGTGATCAGGCTGGCAGGCAGAAGCAGTTAGGGGCAATCAGGAAGGCAGGCAGGCGAGCAATTGGGAGTCAGCAGTCCTGGATTGTGAGAAGGATGTCTGACTGCCCATTAAGCCTGATCCCTCGAGGGGTCCCAGATTGGAAAGGGTGCAGGCTGGGCTGAGGGACACACACCCCCATGCACGAATTTTGTGTACCGGGTCTCTAGTTTTTGATAATTATCTCAGTCCTGTGGTTCCAACTCCTATTCATATGCAGATTTAATACAAAATTTATTTCCATATCATCTTGGCCAGCATTTCTAAACTGATATTCTACAGTAGCGATTTTTAACTGGCGTGCTGCAAGAATTTTAAAAACATGCAATACTGCCCTAGCTGGTTTGGCTCAGTGGATAGAGCGTCACCCTGTGGACTGAGGGGTCCCAGGTTCGATTCCGGCCAAGGGCACATGCTCGGGTTGTGGGCTTGATCCCCTGTGGGGGGCGTGCAGGAGGCAGCCAATCAATGATTCTCATCATTGATGTTTTTATCTCTCTCTCCCTCTCCTTTCCTCTCTAAAATCAATAAAATATATATATAAAAAAACATACAACACTGACTATTTAATCAGGGGTACTGACCTCTTTCCTCCTGAGATTGTCAAATAAAAAAATGGCAACAGCCAATAAAACAATAATTGTTCAATGTGAAGGAATCAAAATTATAACTGTTTTCTGTTGTCAGATCAGTAAAAAATATATTTTTTGTTGTGCTGCAGAATTTTAGTAATTAGTTTATGTGTGCCATGAGATGAAAAAGGTTGAAAATCGTTGCTCTTAAAATTTTACATATTCCCACCACACCCACCTCTTTTTAGAAACTTGCACTTTCTTCCTTTTCCCTTATGATACTCTCATTATTCTGTTGTTCATGCTCAGAACTTTCACTCATTCCCCCCCCGCCCCCCCATCTTCACTTGGCATGTTTGTCAGTTGTCAAACCCTCTTTTGCTTCTGGAAGGTCATACTTCACTCCCCATGCCCTCTGACTGAAGCAGGCCTTATTACTTTTTTATTTTTATTTTATTTTATTGGTTTTTTACAGAGAGGAAAGGAGAGGTATAGAGAGTCAGAAACATTGATGAGAGAGAAACATAGATCAGCTGCCTCCTGCACACCCTCTACTGGGGATGTGCCCACAACCAAGGTACATGCCCTTGACCGGAATCGAACCTGGGGCCCTTCAGTCCGTAGGCCGACGCTCTATCCACTGAGCCAAACCGGTTTTGGCAGGCCTTATTACTTTTCTTTCCATATACATCTCTCTATATTCGGCCCTTTCTTTCTTCAATGTATGTTCAGTCTATCTTGTGCATTGCCATTAGGGTTATATATCAAAGTAGAAATGTGACTGTAATATTCTCTAGCTAAATAAGAATCCATATTAGTCCTTCATTAATACATTTAAGAGTCCAAACTTTTATTGTGGGATTTGAAACCCTTTGTGTTCTAATCTCTTGGCCCACTTTTCCACCTCAGCCATTGTCACTCTTCTGCCATTATACTCTAGCCCTGTTGACCTGTTCCTCAAACATGTCCCCATTCTCTCATCTCCCTAGTCTTATTCAAACAGACTTTTGTCTTTTGGTCAGTCTTACCCATTTTTCAGGACCTGCTTGAATAAATCTTTCAAAGTCACTTTTCCAAATTTACTGTTTGGAGTTACACCTATATTATAATATTTATCACAGTTTATGTGATAATGTATCTTCTTTCTTTTTTTAAAAATGTATTTTTTATTAATTCAGAGAAAAAGGGAGAGGGAGAGATAGAAACATGATGAGAGAGAATCATTAATTGGCTGCCTCCTGTACACCCCACACTGGGAATCGCAACCTGGGCATGTGCCCTGACCTCGAATGGAACTGTGATCTCCTGGATCATAGGTCGATGCTCAACCACTGAGTCAAGCTGGCTGGGCTCTATCTTCTTTCATTTCCCTTCTCTCACTAGATTGTGAATGACTAGAGTGAGAACTGTCTAGCAAAAGATTTGGTAAGGTTTTATGTAGATCAGTGAACTCAGGTCTTAGTACTCCTTTGCACTCTTAATTATTGAGGACTCTAAAAATTTTGTTTATCTATTTGGTTTTATTTATCAACTAGAGGTCCGATGCACGAAATTCGTGCAAGGGGCTTGACCCCTGCAGACACCGTGGCTGCCTCTACCTTGGCCCCCGCCACGGTGGCCTCATCTGGTAGGTCGTCTGATCTAATTAGCATATTATGCTTTTATTATTATAGATATTTACTGTATTAAAATTTAAAAATTATTTATTTTAAAGCAACAATAATTAACAAATGCATGTTAACAGAAATCACATATGCTATGAAAAATAACTATTTTCAAAAACAAAAGTTAATGAAGAAAGTGGCACTATTTTACATTTTTATAAAGTTCTTCACTGTCCAACTCAATAGAGGATAGTTGGATTGTCCTATCTGCTTATGCATTCAATTTGTTGCATTATGTTTTGGTTGAATTGTATAAAGAAAATCTGACCTCACACGGACAGATCATTGAGAAGGGAAGTATTAATTTGATCTTTTCAGATAACTCTGTATATTCTTCTTTGATCCTTCACCAAAACTCAGCAAGTGGTCATTTCTTAATGTTCCAAAGTAGCATCTTTAACCATATCAGTGAACTTTTTGTACTGTGTTATATTACAATTCGTTGGTCTGTTTAGCACTTTGGATCTTTTACCCATGCATTATTTTATAACCTGATGTATTGGTCATTTAGAACATACTGTTTCACTGAATTATGCAGGTTTTCTAAATTTATTTAATATCCAAATCATATTTTGCCCTGGCCAGTGTGGCTCAGGTGGTTGAGCATCATCCCATGCACTGAGAGGGCATCGGTTCGATTCCTGCTTGGGACACATGCCCAGGTTGCACACTTGATCCCCAGTGAGGGGTCTGCAGGAGGCAGCTGATGGATGTTTTTCTCTCTCTCAAAAAAAATCAATAAAAACATATTTTAGAAAATCATGTATTTATCTCATCAGAAAAGTCTTTTTAAGTATTTAAACTTAAACAGCATAAGCTATTATTCTCAGGTCAGATACAAGTTTTCCCAGATTCTACTTTTTTGTTGTGGTTAATTCTCACCTTAGGATATTTTTCTATTGATACTCTTTTAAGAGAGAGTGGAAGGGAGGAGCCCAGATTCTACTAGGGCGCAGATTCAGCAAATACTTGTCAGTTGCTTTCCTTGAAGTAACAGGCTTCACTCAAAAACAAACGAACAAAACCTGTTTGCCGGAAGCCAGAGTTTCAATAACTACAGTTAGTCATTCTCTTCAGTGAAAATGGTGTTTCATGAAAAATAAGAAAAGGTAGTCAATTCCTGAAGGCTAGAACTCACGCATCCACATAAATATTTTCCTTGAGTCAGCCATTATACTTTTATGCACAATTTTTATTTTGTCATATATTAAAAACATGTATATTTGAGGGTGAAGATCTAATAAAATCAATATATTTTACTGCTTCAACAAAGGCATTCTTAAGTGAGACAGCATTTTTTTTACTGGGACCACTGGTATGTATGGCTTGGTGCCACTGCCTTGATTCTAGGTAAACTGGTAGAAGTTTTACCCAACATTGGATCTGCATTATCAGAGCAAATGTAACCACAATGAAAAAGGCCAATGTGTTAGTGTTATTATGAAAATAATTTTGACCTTGTTGATGTTCTGAAAAGGTCTTAGGGATCTCCAGGGGTTCCATTGACCACACTTGGAGAACTGCTGGTCTGGATAATTGTTGACTTGAGTTGTGAATGTGTTCATGTTTCCTGTACACCACACATGTAGAAGCCTAGAAAGTTCTAGTTAGACATTATCCCAGAGTTAATTTTAATCCAGTTCTTTATTAAGAAGTTGAGGAAACTGGTTTAGAGAGGAGACTTGGTAAAGTTCATTCAGCTAAATTACTGGAAGAACTGAAAAGACAATTCATATGGCTTGATTAATTCAGAGTTCATTTTTTCTATCAATATTGTGCAGTTAACACATTTAAAGTTCATTTCAGACACATTTTATATAAAGCTATGACAAGAAAATAAGCATTTTTTTATGCAATAATATGGATACTGTCAAATAGAATTTCTTAGGGGATAGATTTTTTAATTCTATGACCCAGAACTCTAGGATCAGCTTTCATCTATTTTTTTTTTTGTAAAGGTTACACATACTTATTACTGAACCAGTCTAGTAGCATAGAAAAATGTTAACAAAGAAAAATCTTTCTTCCAATAATTTTCCAATAAAACATGTCCCACTGTTTAGATAATAGTGATCTTTTCAGTGATGTGATAAGTTGTAAACAATCCAGACACAGCATAAATATGTGAGCCATCTCATGTGCACTTCCTTCTAGACCTAGCTTGGTTCTTCTCCAGTGTCTCCTCTTGGAGTTGTACTTGATTTTGTTATCAGTTTCTATCGGAACATTGGGGGAATGGGCCAATTCTGCTTTTGTTTCTTGGCCAGGAACCTCTTGATCCCGAAAGTCTAGTGAGAAGAAATGGTGAAGAGGAGTCAACCACCAGCTTTCATCTCTTTTTCTCACCTAATTTCTTCTTCTGGATGGATATATATTACTTGCTGTGATCAGTTGGCAGGTCACGTGAGAAATTGAGATAATGCAGCAATTTATGGGTGAGCATTACTTAAAAAGCCCTAAAAATATACCGTGATAAAACTTGGTATAATCAGTTTGACATTTAAGAGAAGAGCATATTATGTATAAAAGTGAAAAATAATTGAGCATCTTTTGGAGTATTTCTTTTAAAAATAATTTTATTATGGAAAGTTTTAAGCATATTCAGAAAAGAGGAGAGCATATGAACCACTATGTTTCTATCACCCAGATTCAACAGTTAGCAACTCTTTGCTAATCTTACTTTACCTTTTTTTTCTTAATCAACAATTATTCCTTATCCCTTTGGATTATTTTAAATCAAACCCAAGTTTTAAATCAAACCAAAGATAGCATGTAATTTTATCATCTATAATCATTTCAATTTATAGAAGAGACTATTTCTTATAACTTGTATTTAGGCATATATAATGAAGTCAGGACTTGATATCTAAAATAAACTTAGATTAAACTCTCAGTAGTTGTTTTCTAGCCTAACCAACAAAAAACAAACGAATGAAAAACCTCCCTTCCATCTTGCCATGATCCTTGTTCTTTTGCTTTATTTCTCTTTCCCTTACTCTAAACTTCTTGAAAGAGAAGGCATGGTTCCCTGTTTCTGCTATATCTCCTTCACACTTTTCACTGCAGTTATCATTCTGCTTCAACTACTGTTCTGAAACTGTTCAAAGATGACCAGTGCCATTCCCATTTTCAAATCTGTTGACCTATTTACAGTTGTCAGCAGCCTCCCCTGAATCACTTGATGATGTTGACAACCCCTTCTTGTTGAGACTTCTTTCTCCTTTGGCCTAGTACTCTCTCCCCAGGTACTTTCTGTATACTTTTACCCATTGTTTCTCATTCTTCTTATAACATGTCAGGTTTCTGGCCTTTGTCTCATTCTCTTTTACTGTTATATTAGTAATTTTCTATTCTGTCAGACTTGTGCCCCCTTTTTAAAACAATTATTTTGCAATACTCCATTTACTACACTGAAATGAAATTAGTAGATAAACGCCCAGTCAGTGTGGCTCAGTGTTTGAGCATCAACCCATGCACCAAGAGGTATGGGGTTCAATTCCTGGTCAGGGCACATGCTTGGGTTTAGGGCTTAATCTTTAGTGTGTGGCATGCAGAAGGCAGCTAGTTGATGTTGATGTTTCTCTCATCGATATTTATCTCTTTCTCCCTCTCCCTCTCTCTCTAAAATCAATAAAAATGTATTAAAAAAGAAACTAGACAAAAACTTACCAGTGTGCATGCATATGTATATAACTATACATGTCTATACACATAACAAAAAAATATACTGAACTAACGCAAAAGCAAGTAATTATAAATTATGTGTATTTATCACAGTGATTAAATCTATTAATGCTTATGTTAATAATATTAATATTGCCTGGCTGGTTTGGCTCAGTGGTTGAGCGTCAACCTAGGAGCCAAGAGGTAACTGGTTCCATTCCTGGTCGGGGCATATGTCCTGGTTGCAGGCTCGATACCCAATAAAGGGTGTACAGGAGGCAGCCGATCAATGATGTTTCTCTCTCATTGATGTTTCTCTCTTTATCCCTCTCCCTTCCTCTTTCTCTAAAATCAATAAAGGAGAAAATATTCATATTTGGCTCTGGTTGGGTGGCTCAGTTGGTTAGAGCATCATGCTGTACACTAAAAAGGTTGCAGTTTCGATCCCTAGTTGAAATGTGTATGGGAGGCAAATGATCTATGTTTGTCTCTCACATTAATGCTTTTCTCTCTCCTCTCTCTCTGAAATCAATAAAAACATATCTTTGAGTGGGGATTAACAAATAATATTAATTTTATAAATATATAAAATTGAATTTAAATATCATTTATTTGTATTAGTTATATATTAATATATGTATTTCAGTATGTGGAAGCTTAGGTAATTCTATACTATCTATACTATAAGACAGAATAAAGTAATGAGATGCTAATATCCATATTTATAGTCATGAATGCAACTGCTACAAATTAGACTAACAAATAGGTATGTTATATTGGTGACTCACATGTCATGATCAGCATTGCTCTCTAATGTTCTTCCAAAATGACGAGCACCTTTTGGTAAAGTTCCAAATAAAGGACAGTCTTCTTTCCATTTATATGGTATTGTATTTCTGGAAAACTCAGTGTATATTAAAATAGTGCAAAAATATTTTGTATATATGTATACATTTATTGGATTAGATTTTGGGCTCACCTATCTTTTTTAAGTTTGCTATTCATGTTACCTTCTATATATCATTAATGGCATCAGGATAATCTATATATATAAAAAGCCAGCGACCATAATGCTGTAAAGACCATAACGACAGGTCATTATGATGCCCACAGTGGCCAGCAAATTGGCCCAATCAGGGGGTGGGGCCAGCAGGCCAACTCCCCCGTGGCCCTTCCCCCCGGCCAGCCCTGCCCCCAATCAGCCCACCCCACCTCCTGCAGCCCCTCCCCCTGGCTGGCCCCACCCCTGATGGGCCCCCATCACCCTGATTGGCCCGAAGCCCCTCCCCCCAGTTGGCCCCGCCCCTGACCACCTCCCTTTACCCCAATAGCGGGTGGGGTCAGCTGGCCAAACACCTGCAGCCCCTCCCCCCAGCTGGCCCCACCCCTGATGGGCCCTCACCACCCCTATTGGCCTGTGGCCCCTCCCCCCAGCCAGCTCTGCCCCCAACTGGTCCCCCCACTCTGATCAGGGGCAGAACCTGCTGTTCAACCATCCATGGCCCTTCCCCCAGGCCGCTGGTTCCTCATCGGCACCCCCACCCCATTTGGGGTTGGGGGTGGCAGCCCCACCACTGATCAGCTCTCACCACCCTGATTGGTCCACGGCCCCTTCCCCCAGCCAGCTCTGCCCCCAATTGCCGCTTACCAATTGGGGGCGGGGCTGGCTAGCCAATCTCCCACAACCCCTCCCCCAGCCCCATTTGGGGGTGGGGCCAGTTGGCCCACAGCCCCTCCACATGGCCAGCCCCACCCCTTATCAGCCCCTCCACCCCAATGGGGATGGGCCCACCAGCCAATCACCTGTAACCCCTCCCCCCAGCCAGCCTGGCCCCATAGGGGTGAGCCCGCCAGCCAACCTCCCACCATCTCCTCCCGACGGACCCAGCTCTGATTGGCCAATTGGGGCCAGATTGGCCCCCACCCGTGCACAATTCATGTACTGGGCCTCTAGTTTGAAATAAAAAGTAAAAAGTCCTTATACCCCTTCACACAGGAGCCATATCAGTTTGGACTGTCCTAGATGGACATTTACTTTGGCTGCAATTTTATTGAGTCTTTTTTAATTTATTCTTGAATGTGTATGATTGTCTTCAGGTGAGACACTGAAGCTTTTAAATTCTGTATCGAATATACAAAGAATTAGTGAAATAATTAAGACATTTATACTGCTTTACTGAAATTCTAATAACTCTAAATAGCATACAGTCATATAAAAAAACCCCACAGCTTCTATTCCAACAAATTAATAGCAGTTTATTGCATTTTTAAATGAATTTACTACAGAAGTAATATTTTGGCTCAAGCATTTTACTGTCAACATTTTAAAAGTCCATTATCTGTTGCAAAATGCATAAGTAACTTTTTTACCCATGGTTTTAGATTATTGATATACCAGTAATCTGGTGTATTTTGGATCTGAATATAAATACAAAAATTTTTCTTTGTTTTATGAGAGATTTGTGCCTCAGATGTAGCAGTCTACTTTTTACCTTCAAGGTGATTGTGAGTTTGAGGATGAGCAAAGGTTAGAAGGAAATTATTGCTGTAAAATATATTATTTTGCCATAGAGAGAGAACATAGATTGCTATACAGATGTATAAAGAAATATCATACTGAGATACCTATTTGAAAACATGTCCAGAAATAATTTTCTTTTTTTTTTTTTTAAATTTTATTTTATTTTTATTGTTTTAAGTATTACAAATAGTAGTACATATGTCTCCTTTTTTTTTTTCCCCTTTGATCTCCCCCCGACCTCCCCTACCCCCCAGGACATGCCTTCACCTGCCCACCCTCCCCCCCCCACCCCAGTGTCTTATATCCATTGGTTGTGCTTATATGCATGCGTACAAGTCCTTCGGTTGGTTTCTTACAGCCCTCCTCGCCCAACCACCCCTGTCTTCCCAATGTAGTTTGACAGTCTGTTCAATGCTTCTTTGCCTCTGTATCTTTTTCCCACCATTTCTTTCCTTTAAAAAGTTTTGCCTTTGCAGAGTGGAAATAAACATATAATAACAAAACAAGACAAAACAAAAAAATGTTTGAGTCCCAATTTCAATGTCCAACAGTTCCTTATGTGTACATGTCAGCAGTGATATCTGGATGGTGGGCACATGGTGGCAATGCAGGTCCGACCCTCTCTGGTTTGGTCCTAGGTAATCTGCAGCGGTGCACAGCTGCTGACTGCTCCCATGGCAAGGCGTTGTCAGCGTCTTCCATCTCTGGACTGTTTTTTCCTCTTGTCTTCGTGGTTGGAGCACTCCTGTCAATTCCTCTCTGTTGCAGGAATCCATCTGGTCTTGGGGTTGTTTTCTGAAAATATACAAATATATTCTCGACCACAAGTTAATAAAGGAATCAGAAATAATTTTCTGATATTGTTTATTAGTATAGTGTTAAGTAACTGTTGTTACCCTTTATATCTTTCATTTTTTCCAATGACTTTATTTGAAAGCTAGATGTCTTATAATTGACTTATCTTTACTGATTTATTTTGATGTCAAATTGATAATTTAGCTGAACCTTGGTGGATATCAGTTTAACTAGAGTCCTAGTGTTGTTAACAAGAATAGTGTAGATGGCTTTGCCCAAGAAATATACAGAAATGTAAACATATAAGACATATATAAATTAGCAATGCTTTTTCATATGTAAGTTTTCCTTGTAAAAGGATTCTGCGATGGGCCCCTCCTTTTTTGTTTTGTTTTGTTTGTTAATTCTCACCCCAGGATATTTTTTCCATTGATTTTTAGAGAATGTGGAAGGGAGGGGAGGTGGGAAGAGGAGGGTAGAGGGAAGGGAGAGACAGAGAGAGTAGCATCCATGTGAAAGTGACACATGGCTTGGTTGCTTGTGCCCTGACAAGGGCTGTGGATCAAACCTGCCATCCTGATACATGTCCTTGACCAGGTATCCAACCTGGGACCCTTTGGTGTGTGGGCTGATGCTCTAACCACTGGGCCCTTTTATTGGCCTTTCCTAAAGTATGTATATATCTCCAAGAAAATGATTAATGAACAAAAAGGAAAGAGATGAATGAATATATGTTTTAGCTGAAGATGCAGTATTTACAGAGTGGCCAGATTATTATGATCTCTGAACGCATAATAATCTGGCCACTCATTGTATATCATATATAATAAAAATCTAATATGCAAATCGTCCCCTCGACCAGGAGTTTGACCAGTAGGCAGGCCGGCCAACTGCCCATGTCCCCTCCCCCTGGCCAGGCTGGCCGGACCCCACCCATGCATGAATTCATGCACTGGGCCTCTAAAATATACACACACACACACACACACACACACACACACACACACACACATTATATACACTGAGTGGCCAGATTATTTTGCATTCAGAGATTATAATAATTTGGCACTCAGTGTATATTTGTACACCAGATGCTAAATGTGTTTCTCCATAAAGTTTTAAGGGAAAAAATCAGCTAATAGAAGTTACAAGCTAACATTTAAAATTCTCCCAAATTGTGTAAAACAACATGAAATCTTTACATTATTTCCTGCAATAAAAATGAGCCTTTCTAAAATAGTTAATGTATCAATATGAAAGTGAAATGGAAATTCAATCACTTTCTTATTGATACATTAACTGTTTTAGAAAGGCTCATTTCTCCTGCCAGCTTGATCGACGCCTAACTGCTCCCTGGCCGGCCCGATTGCTCCTAACTGCCCTCCCCTGCCATCCTGGTCACCCCTAATTGCCCTCCCCTGCCAGTCTGGTTGCTCCTAAATGTCCTCCCCTGCAGGCCTGGTCACCCTCAACTGCCCTCCCCTGATGGCCCAGTCACCCGTAACTTCCCTCCCCTGCTGGCCTGGTCACCCCTAACTGCCTTCCCCTGCAGGACTGCCCTCTCCAACTGCCCTCCCCTGCAGGCCTGGTCTCCCCCAGCTGCCCTCCCTGCTGGCCTGATCGCTCACAACTGCCCTCCCCTGCAGACCTGGTCTCCCTCAACTGCCGTCCTCTGCCAGCCCAGTCACCCCTAACTGCCCTCCCTGCTGGCCTGATGGCCCACAACTGCCCTCCCCTGCAGGCCTTGGTCCTGCCCAACTGTCCTCCACTTTAGGCGTGGTCCCCCCCAACTGCCCTCTACTGCAGGCCTGGTCCCCCCCCTTGCTCTCCCCTGCAGGCCTGGTCCCTCCCCCTGCCCTCCCCTGCAGGCCTGGTCTCCCCCAACTGCCCTCATCTGCCAGCCTGGTCAGCCCCAACTGCCCTCCTCTGCTGGCCTGGTCACTCCTAACTGCCCACAACTGCCCTCCCCTGCAGGCCATCTTGTGGTGGCCATCTTTTGTCCACATGGGGCAGCCATCTTTGACCACATGGGGGTGGCAATCTTGTGGCTTGGAGTGACGGTCAATTTGCATATGACTTTTATTAGATAGGATGTGTAAATGATCCGGGATGCTGTCATGTCACAACTGCTCAGCAGATGGCATGCATAGCAGGAGCGGGTGCGTGGGGATTGCTAGCACCAGGAGGGCCTCCGCACAGCCTGTCCAGCACTAACATGATGCTGACTGCGTGCGTTCCAGCCAGTGCTGATGTGACACTGCCTGCACGTGTCCTTAGCTTGGGACATGGTGCTGCCTGCGTGCGTTTCCACCCAGCACTGAAATGAAGCCGCCGGCCTGTGTCTTTGGCTGGGGCTGTGACACTGCCTGTGTGTGTCCCTGGCCTGGGACATGATGCTGCCTGCATGCATCCCTGCCCAGCACTGCTGTGATGCTGCGGGGGGAGAAAGGGGAGGCAGGGCTTGATGGGTGTGTGGCTGGCTGGGTCTGGGTCTTGCCTAATGGGGGTGGGGGTGAGTCTGGGTCTCAAGTGATTTCTTGGCTTGCACAGGTGTGCGGGGACTTGACTCTAGGTCCCGTGGTGCGCCCCAGACTCTGACTGGAGGGCGATTTTCATATACATTTTACTAATTTTCTTTCATCTCTGACACTTCTATTATAGAGAAAGGGCAAATAGCAATATTAAAATATTTTCTCTAATTAATTCCCTTTTAATGTGCATGAATTTCATGCACCGGGCCAATAGTTTATAATAAAATATGCCTAATTAAGAAAAACAGAAAACAATTCACAGTATGGAACACCGAGATTCTGGAAGGACTGGAAACTGATGGGATCAAGAAACTGAGAAGAGTTGGGGCAAGTTCAGGTATAGAGGAAATTACAGAAGTGTTTACAGTTGGAGAGGCTGAGTTTTAAGGGACTTTATATCTTATTGTCTTTTTTATCCCTCCTCCCTTTCCCTTCTTTCATGTAGACATTAGGTCATCATAAGTTTTTATCTGATGGAGGTGATATTGGGCTTTTATTGGAGTGCTGATGTTTGGAGACAATATTACGAACAATATTAGTAATGTTGTTATTTTAGTAATTATACTGATTATGAAAGCAAATTGTTCAACTACCCTGTTCAAAGATTGGATTTTAAATATGTTTACCTTACTACTCAGAAAATATTTAAATTTATTCTGTGAGTTAGGAAAGTAGTTATAGTTTATGTGTTTTTTAAATTAATTTTTTTTGGTGACATTGGTTAATAACATTATAAAGTTTCAAGCTTATCTGTGTATTTTTGATAATCACTTAAAAGTAGACTGTGTAATTGCAATAATTATGATATAGAATCTGTAAGATGTGAATTAATACAATTGATGCAGACACTATGCTAGTAACAGTGGTGAATGGTAAGAATCAAACAGTCTCTTTAGCAACTTGAGATTTCACATTCTGGGAGGGAAGGATGTTTACATATGAAGGATATTGTAAACACTTGATTGAATTTGCCCAAGTTTTATACAAAATTATGAATATTCCTTCAATAATAATAAGTAGTGAATAGGAATTGGAATGTTTGGCTTAATACTAAACTTCACAATAGACCCTTGTGGAGAAACTAGGGTTCAGAGTAAGAACTGAGTTTTTGGAGGAAATTTTAGGGAACTGGAATTGATTAAATTGAAAAGAAGAAAACTAATGGGGTGATTCAGACATGTTTTCAAATATAGAAGACTAGAGGCCTGATGCAAGAAAATTCATGCACTGGAGGGAGGGCTCCCTCAGCCCAGCCTGCCCCCTCTCACAGTTTGGGAGCTCTCAGGGGCGGGAGGTGACCTCGCGATCAGGGGAAGGTGACGCCTTCATCACACCTCTACTGCTGCCACTGCCGGCAGCGCAAGCCTTGGGCGGCCCTGGGCAGCTGGGGGACTAGGAAGACTGGGTGCCGCCATCTTGTGACTGTGGGCGCCGCCATCTTTGAGGGCGGGGCAGTCAGTTAGCATATTTCCCCCTTATTGGCTGCGGGCACTGCCATCTTTGTGATGGTGTGAGGGTTAATTAGCATATTCCCTCTTTATTAGATAGGATAGTGATAATATATCAATCAGAATTTTTTAGGGAAAAGAGGAAAGCTTGATCAGTAGCTCCATTCTGAGGGATTTAGACCAGTTTGTTCATTCATTCATTTAAAACTGTTTGCCTGACTAATATGTGGAAGCATTATGCCAAGTTCTCAAGACTCATCTGTGATCAGTGCAGACACGACCCCACCATCATTAACCTTATGTTCTGATAGGGAGACAGACCTTAAACAACTGTTTATCATCTGGCTGTACTTCAAAGGAGCTGTTCTGTGGGTGCTATGAGAGCATGTGATAGGGGAAAGATGTGAGAAAGAACAGTGTAAGGTGGTGGCAAAACATTAGGATGGCTATGGGATACCTTGTGACTTATTAGTCTTCTTTAAGAACCCTCCACCCCCCATATTAACTCATTTGTTCATTTTGGAAATTCCACATAAGAATCTTTTACTTATTTTTAAAATTCTCACTCAAGTATATGTTTATTGATTATTTTAGAGAGGGGGGAAAGAAGAGAGAGAAACATTAGTTGGTTGTCTCCCCACCTGGGGATTGAACCCGCAGCCTAGCTATGTGCCTGACTGAGAGTCAAACTCGCAGTCTTTTGGTATACTGGTTGATGCTCCAACCAATTGGCCAGGGCAAGAATCTTTACTATTTCTATCATGTAAAGACAATCACTACCATTGTTATCTTTGTGGGTATTTTAGTATTTTTTTGTGTGTGTATGTGTGTGTGAGCCTGTGTGTGTATATATATATTTTTTGCCTGTGTATTCTTTATAAAAAGCTTTGTTTGGAAAGCCTTAAAAATTTAATGCATTTTTATTTCTATACAGTGATTTGGGAAATTTCATTTCTACATCTATAACTTATGATTGCTGGGTTCTCTATCACTGTGTATAAAGAAAAATA
This sequence comes from Corynorhinus townsendii, assembly GCA_026230045.1. Classification (NCBI taxonomy): domain Eukaryota; kingdom Metazoa; phylum Chordata; class Mammalia; order Chiroptera; family Vespertilionidae; genus Corynorhinus; species Corynorhinus townsendii. The sequence goes on along the minus strand of JAPDVU010000004.1, from coordinate 64,366,424 downwards.
ATTATCTTTAGATACTGCCATAACACTTTGCCATAGCCCCACTTAAGACCTGCTTAATGACTTATGTAGAGGAATGAGTTTATTGAGGTGTTGTATATCAACAGGCAATATGTTTTTTGTGTTTTAATTTTTATATAATTAAGTGGTTATGAATTACGTATTTTCCCCCAAGAATATTATTTAAAAGCACAGTAGTTCAATATTTTTGTGCCCAGTAGTATTAATGAATTCATATTAATTATAACCTTGTAGAAATGTAAACAATTAGACTTCCCTACCATAATACAGTAGTTTGAATAAACATATCATTCATTTTTGACTTTTTTAAAATATATTCGTGTGCCTTCCTACTACTATATTGTTGATATTCTTCTATATTCTACTGGATTTTTTGGTCACTTCTAGAGAATGAATATAATTTAGTGTTTTATGTAACTGTTCATTCTTCAAACATTGAAATATTCTGAAGCAGCTTAGGTGTTTTTACTTTTCATGTGTCAGCTGTCTTCTACCTTTTAAGAAATGACTTATTGACTGTTAGAAAATTTCATGGTGTATTTCTTAGAGATTTTCTCCAGTGAGCAAAATCAAGGAAATGGAGTTTCCCCTTAGCTTTTAATCCCCTCACTTCTCCAACTTGTGAGGTGCTTCAACATTTGGGTGGTTTAGATGGGAGATTATTTTATTGTAACTGTATGTTAGATTACACTTTAATATTATAATCTGTACATTGTAAATGAGGTGATGTTTTCATAGTCGGATCTATGTGCTTTCTCCAGTACATATGATCCTCCTAGGACTTGGAATTTGCTGTTGCTGGGTTGCCAGTGATAAGGTTAGAGTCTGCATAGTAACTGGGCTGAGCAAATTCTTGTATGGCTATTAGCAGGCGTGGAAGAATGCGTGCAGGTCACCTCTGGGTCAGGAACATGTGCAGAAGATAATGCTGCCTTAGATCCTGGCATGGGGGGCTGGCTGGCCCTTGTCATTGAACTTTGAATGAGACACGTTGGCAGCTGTCCAGATTGGAATTAAGCCTTCTCAAGTTCCAGGCCTACCTTGGCTCCTCTGAGGGCAATGTATGGGGATAGCAGCACCCCGGGTGGATGCCCGGCTTTGCCAAAGATCGGTCTCCCATCTTGAGAGCTGTGCTGCTTATCTACTGACAGTCTGGGAGAAGATTTCCAAACACAGGTCAGGAGGTATATATGACCTGTAAAAGGATCCTCTCCTTTTCCAATTAGGTTATTCAGGGCTCGAGCTTTACTCGGTTATTGGTTTAATGTTATTTTGTTATTGGTTAAAAATTGTTATGTCTAGTCAAAGTTTAGTAATACAGCTGTTTGAGGGAATATGGCCTCTATCAGAAATTCATACTGCTACCCTTATAAAGGAATGAAAAATGGCTTTCTTAGTAACAGTAGTTAGTAACATGTACAAGGTAGGTTGAATACAAGGTAGCTTGTTATGTAGAACACATTGGTGTTCTGTTTTGTGTTCCTGAAATGTGTAGCATATCACTGCTTTAAGATTTCATTCTGCTCATCTTTTCATACTCTGTTCAAAATGGATCTCCTTTGTCCTGTTCCTTGTCCCTAATCCTCCCTTTTTCCTCCAACCCAGCAGTCCCCATACCCTTGATTACATTGTGTTAGCACTTTAAGTGTTGCTGTTCAACAGTTTACTTGTCTTTTCCTTCAATAGATTGTAAATAGTCTGGTTTTATTCTTGTGTGTTCAGGGCCTAGTACTTTGCCCTGTTATAATAGATGACCAATAAATGTCTATTCAGTGAATAATTTCATTGCAAACTCACATAGCAAATGCGAATATATTATCTACTACTTTTAAAGTTTTCTCAAATTGTAAGTTCTGGGTCATCTCATTCACATAAAGTCTCTTAGAGGTGGTGAGATTGGGATGTCAAAGGCCTAATCAGCCCAAATACCAAGAATATTGCTTAAAAAAAAATTACCCCCAAACTAGTAGCAATGGCAAAAAAGGACTTTTTTAGGGAAGAGGAAACTACAGCTGAGAGGATGTCTCTTAAGAGGCATCTTTTAATAATTTGGGAGGGTGTGGTATAGGATGATTGGCTGAAATGAGAATATTTCCGTTTGTGGAAATAATTTAACCTTGGCTTCTTGAAACTATTAGAGTTAGAGCAATCATTTTGAAAAATCACAAAACTAAACTTAGTAACTGGGGTACATTCCCATTTAAAAAAAAATATTTTTATTGATTTCAGAGAGAGGAAGGGGGAGAGGGAGAGAGATAGAAATATCAATGAGAGAGAATCATTGATCAGCTGTCTCCTACACGTCCCCTTTTGGTGATAGAGCCTGCAATCCACTGTGCCTTCACATGGAATCTAATCGTGAACTCCAAGTTCATGGGTTGACATTCAACCATTGAGCCACACTGGCTGGGCCATATTCCCATTTTGTAACTTTCATCCTGAGGTTTTGTGTACTCTTTTTTTCTGGCCTCAGGGTTGACTAAGTCTGACTGAGTATGAAAGACTGTTACGCTTGTAAACACATATACAATTGAAGGACCAATTTGAATCTTCATAGAATTTGTTTTACTTTTAAATGCAAGTCACTTTAAAGATAATACTTTTTTAATTACAAAAGCAATAGCTATCTTTCAGAAAGTTTGAAAACTCTGAAATGTGTATAAAAGACAAAAGAAAAATTATTTGTAATGCCACCACTTAAAAATAAGAAGTGTTAATACTTTATATATCATTTATATAAAGTACATACACTTTATTAACACGTTAATTGCCCAGTCAGTTCCCAGTGACTGACACTAGAATTTTTGTCCGGAAGATAACATAGGCTGGGTGCTTAACTTGTTAATCTATATATATAAATACCGACTGTCTGACCGACCGGCCCGCCAGTACATATGTGCACTGGGGATTTAAAAATAAATGTTGACTCGCACATGTGCGATACATATAAAGCTCTCGCTGGCGCCAATTGCACGCAACCAACCGGCCAGTACACATGAAGCACAATTTAAAAATAAATGTTTACCGCATGAATCTTTCTTCTAATTAATTTCCTTTCAATGTGCATGAATCTGTGCACCGGGCCACTAGTTATATATGAAAGTTTAATAAAAATGTTTATATAAAATTTAAAACTTAATTTATTAGTTAATTCTTATTGCCAAATCAGAAAAATAGTATGCTCTTCTTCGAGGTTTTTTTCTCTTTTAAAAATAAATAACTGTAATTTATCTGGAATTTACTTTGGATTATGGTTGGAAAGTTATTTTAAAATTATAATATTTAGTCATTTTTTTTTTTGCCACTGAGAAAGAAAAAACCGATCTTTTGAATTGTTATTAGGGAAGTGTGGTTTTTTTTTTTTTGTTAATCCTCACCTGAGGATATTTTTTCCATTGATTTTTAGAGAGAGCGGAAGAAGCGGGGAGAGAGAGAGGAGAAACATCCATGTTAGAGGGACACATCGATCAGTTGCTTCCCATATGTGAACTGACTGGGGTGGTGGGGGTTTGAATCTGCAACCCAGTTGCCCTTGACTGGGAATGGAACCCGAGACCCTAACCACTGAGCATACCAGCCAGGGTGGGAAGTTTTTAAATAAATTCCTCATATTCTTTATTAAAGCCCCATAAAATTTTTGAACAATATATTTTTACATTATGTTCATTTTAAATAATTGACTAATAAGTGAATGCATTCTTTTGCCCACAACAAATCAAAACAATTACAGAAATAGTTCATATTTCCCTAGACCTGGTTGCTCATCATTTGAAAACTAAGCACTGTTTTCATTTTGGTATGTAAACTTCTGCATCTTTTACTGTTATTTAAAGTTCTAGGTTTATAGAAATAGTAGTTTTCCAACTTTATTTTTTCATGTAACAACAAGGCCTTAAGTGTCTGTGTTGAAAGGTACCATTCCACCTCCCAGCATGGCTGGCTGTAGTCTGGATATTGCATAACTTATTAAACTATTTTCTTTACTGATAGGCATTCAGATTGTTTGCAGTTTTTCTCACTGTGGTACAATAAATATCCACCAAGAAGTGCTGGTTCAGAGAGATTACTAGTTTATAGTCTCACTAACAGAACAACTTGATGTTATTGTTGTTTTATTATCACTGTGATGGGTGAAAAATGCATCTCTTTATTGTTTAATTATATAATCCTATCTAATAAAAGAGTGATATGCAAATTGGCCATATCTCCGCCACATGCACAAGCCATGCCCACCAGCCAATCAGGAGCGAGTATGCAAATTAACCCAACCAAGATGGCTGTGGCCACAGAGTGAGCAGGAGGCTTGGGTTTCCCTGGTAATGGAGGAAGCCAAGCTTTCCGCACACGCTGGCCGGCCTAGGCCTATACTCAAGTCTACAGAGTTTCAATTATAGAAGATAAATCCCAACAAAAATGGCGGCAGCCATGGAACTGGAGAGAACAGGAGGCTTGAGTTGCCCTCGGCGATGGAGGAAGCCAAGCTTTCTGCACACCCTGGCCGGCCTAAGACTCCGCTTAAGGCTACAAAGTCTCAATTATAGAAGATAAATAAATCCCAACAAAAATGGCTGTGGCTGCTGAGCAAGCAGGAGGCTTGGCTCCGTTCAAGGCTACAAAGTTTCAATTATAGAAGATAAATAAATCCCACATACCAGGGCCTCTGCGTGGGTTGCTGGGGGACATGGCTGGCCTGCAAACCACCACAGGCCCTTCACTCAGGCTGCCCCACACCCCAAGGGCACCCCCACCCTGATCTGGGATACCCTTCAGGGCAAACCAGCTGGCCCCCACCCATGCACCAGGCCTCTATCCTACCTAATAAAAGAATACTATGCAAATTGTCCATCACTCCAACACACAAGATTGCTGCCTCCATGTGGTCAAAGATGGCTGCCCCCATGTGGACACAAGATGGCCAGCAGGGGAGGGCAGTTGGGAGGGACCAGGCCTTCAAGGGAGGGCAGTTGTGGGTGATCAGGCCAGCAGGGGAGGGCAGTTGGGAGGGACCAGGCCTGCAAGGGAGGGCAGTTGGGGGCAATCAAGCCTACAGGGGAGGGCAATTAGGGGTGACCAGGCTGGCAGAGGAGGGAATTTGGGGGCGCCCAGGCCTGCAGGGAAGGGCAGTTGGGGGGGACCAGGCCTGCTGGGGAGGGCAGTTAGGTGCAAACAGGCTGGCAGGGGAGAAGTTAGGCATCAGTGAGGCTGGCAGGGCAGTGGTTAGGGGCTGATCAGGCTGGCAGGCAGAAGCGGTTAGGGGCAATCAGGAAGGCAGGCAGGCGAGCATTTGGGAGCCAGCAGTCCTGGATTGTGAGAGGGATGTCCAACTGCCTGTTTAGGCCCGATCCTACCGAGATCGGGCCTAAACAGGCAGTTGGACATCCCATGAGGGGTCCCAGATTAGAGAGGGTGCAGGCTGGGCTGAGGGACACCCCCCCGCACCCCTGTGCACAAATTTCGTGCACCGGGCCTCTAGTATATATTATAATATCTTTCCTAAGGGGAAAATCAAAACTTAATGATGAAAATGGATAAAATATGGTGTTCTGGCATAATTTTTTACAGAGACATGGCTGGCTATTTGAAACAGATTTTATGATTAAAAGGCAAAAAGCTGAACTTAGGATTTTATATAAGGAAGCACTTAATTTTTTTCTCCAGTTCATTTTAGTTAGTTTTTATTTGACTTGAGTTGTAACACAGGCAAAAGGTATTCTTTCCAGTTTCTAGGGTCAGATATTTTAAAGTTTAAGACCTTGGGAAACATTTCCAAACTCGACAAAACACAGTTTGTCTAATAAAATATGGAATTAATGCACCATATTATGTTCTGGTTTAGAGGAATGGAGAAATAAAAATTAAAATGGTCTGGAAAAGAGGCAAGTAATGGATTAATTAGAATTTAAATATCCAATTAAGGGTGTAATTTTTGCACTGTTAAATTTAAGTATTGATCAAAGAGATTTCTGGTCAAGGTGTTGGAGCTAGGTAAATGCTGTGCTCACCTTCTCCCACACCCACATAAAAATTACAGCTGAATGATAGAATAACCACTCTTGAGAACCGTCTGAGCAGAACTCATACAACTAAGGATATAAAGAAGAAGCCATGTCAAGAATGACACAGTCCACATGGGAGGGGGAGGAAGAAGAGGGAATTACTTCCCCACATCTCTCGGGAGGAACCTCATCCTTGTTTCACCCACTTGTCTGTATGGCTTTGCTCCTTGTTCTTTCTATAGCATAGCAGCCTTCTTTCGGCAGTTCTGTTTTGTAATTGGTTTTGTTTTCACTGTGTATATGTATATGTTTTCACTGTGGTTTTGAATAATGACAAAAAAATGATCATAAAACACCTAGCTAAGTTTTAATTCACAAAGTTGCCTTTCATTAGTGATACTGTTGTCAGGTTTTACTTTAGGAACTATATGTTGTGTTCATTAACATTTTTTGAGTAATGGCAAAAATCATTATCAAAATAGGACACTTTAAATATGTATATTAACATTCTACTTAAGCATATTATGATTTTTTTTGGTTCTTTACAGAGACAAGGTAGGGTATGTGCTAGATTTGAAATTCTGTAGAGATGAACTGATAATGGTATACACCTGCTTCCCCAGAAACTTTAGTCTTAGCATCTGACATTGTATGCTTTGTGCAGGTGACCTAACATACAGCCTTATGTAGTCATTTAGGTTGAGGAGGGTATTTACTATGCATCTGTTTAGTAAGCAAGAACTAATAATTCCCATCACTGCATTAAGTGATGGCAGTGTATGTGTATGATTCTTGTCCTCAAATTCTAAGGAAAGATTAAAATTCAACAAAGAAATATAAAACAAAGCAGAGAGAAACTAATGCTATATAAAGTTAATAGCAGGTGCAGAAGAAGGAGCACCTAATTCTGAAAAGGGTCATGGTGGAAGTCTTCAGGCAGGTGAGATTTGCATAACTTTTGAAGTAGTGAGCAGAAATTCAGTATGTGAAGAACAGGGGAGAGACCTGGCAAGAGGAGTGCAAATTGTGTGCGTGGAATGTTCAGCATGCTTGGGGCACATGCTCAGTGCAGAAGGTTCCCCCAGAGAAATTGGCCCATTCAGTCTAGTGAGAGGGATGCTGAATGCCTTCATCTCCAAAATGGAGTTGATGTGTTGATCTGTGCTGGGTGATAACTCACTCAGCTTTCCAGGTTTTCAAGATTGCATGTGTTTCCTCTAGTGTCACTTGGAGAGACGGTTTCTATTCAAGATAAGATAAGACAAAGGGATGGGGGGAGTAGGGTGTCAACCTAAACCGTACCAGGACAGATGAGGAGCTGTGCTGGAGTTCCGAGCGAAACCAATTATTTGGAGTAACCTTACTCCAAATATTAAAGTGAGGTGAGTCTTGTAAAGTTAGGCAGGATAATAGAGGTAGCTTTGAGATGGATTTCACAGTTCTTTGACTTAGTGGAATTTTCACAAATACAAATCCTTTGCATTTTGAATCTGAATTTGTACTGGGCATTTTGTTTGAAGGTAATAGGTTGGAATGCAATTAATATTATTTGCTTTAATTCATAGCCGTTCAAATAGCTTTATGTTGTTGTGGATTTATCTTGGTTTCTGTGCCTTCTTTTACCCTTATATTCAGGATGATGATGGTATCTTATCTTCCATAGAATCTGAGTTTTATCTTTTCTGTATAGCTGGTTAAAAAAAAATAGAAAGAAAAATGATTAGTCACTGACTATGGTGATTTTTGCAAATTTCCTTTTATTTTCCCTTTGCCTGCATTTATTTAGTTTACTGTGTGAAGCCAATTACTGTTTTCTTAACCAGTTAGTGGTTTAGCTTTTCATCCTTCCCTGATATCCCATCCCTCGATTCATGTTTCCTCTCTCTTCTTTTCCTTTTCTCTTTTAAGGCTGTTTTCCATCTGTCCTTGTTTCCTGGCCTCATATCTATTATTTTGTGCTTACTATCTTTTACACTGAAAACAGTTCCTCTGTCCAAGGATTCTTCATGAATCTTCTCTGAAATTTACTTGTTGCAGATTTAGCTTTTGGCAAAAGAACAATTGATAGAGAGTCTCTGATATCCCTGGATAGTACTTTGGTCTCTCTTTTGGAAAGTTCCTATAATTTTCTTCCATAGTTCTATTTTTCTTTGTCCTTTGGGAAAGAACTTATTGGTATAAGGTCTTTGTTTTGATTTCAAGTGAGAATTATGATTGAGTTCACTGACCTGGGAACCCTACTTGTGAAATGAGGACTTTGAAATAGCCTCTAAATGAGGCTTTCAGGATTCCTCCCTTCCTGTCTCTTCCTGAATGTTGGTGACAGCTCACAGAGTGGAACTCTTTATTTTAATACTAGAGGCCTAGTGCATGAATTCGTGCATGGGTGGGGTCTCTTGGCCTGGCCAGCGATCAGGGCCAATTGGGGCTGTCCAGCATCTGTTAGGGCTGGCTGAGCAGGGTAGAGGTGGGGGACCGCAGGAGGTTGGTTGGCTGGGGGGAGGGACTGTGGGAGGTTGGGTGGCCAGAGGGACCATGGGAGATTGGCTGGCCATGGGAGGTTGGCTCCTGCATTGAGCATCTTCCCCCTGGTGGTCAGTGCGCATCATAGCTACCTACTGGTTGTCCAGTTGTCCTGTCATTCGGTCGCTTAGGTTTTTATATATATAGATTGAAATATTTTACAGAGGGTGTAGTTTCCACCTCTAAAACGGCATTTGATGTTTTATTTGTTATTGTTGTTTTAAACATCCTACTTGCCTCAGTAAAACTGATGCATACCGTAATTAGACAAAGCCTTGGGCTGTGTCAGGAGGTCAATGGTATCGATAATTTTGACAATAAAGGCATTTTAATGGCCATTTTTTTTGTCATTTAGTGTTTCCCCGCTGTTTTGAAAGAGTTGGAAATTACCTTCTGGATTGAAACAGTTACTTGAACTTTACATATATTTGTGAATCTTCTAAGTGGAGCAGAGGAAAAAGGCAGGCTTAGTTTTAGGGAGAAGTCAGAGTTCTGCCTAAAAGTAAAAAGGGTTAGAGGAGAAGGTTTGAATATAGGTCTTGTTCATTAGCGTTTGCTTTCAGTGGAATCATGCTGGGAAGGACCTTTTGTATGCATGGGTTGAGAGATTCTGAAGGAGGGTGACTTTATTTCAAGGGCAGTGGGTTAAGAGAGAAGTTTGAAATAACTAGGGTTGGGCATGGAGGATGGAGTTGAAGGTGGAAGCCAGAGTTAGGAGTGAAGTAGTAGAATCAGGCTGGGGAAAACCAACAGACCACACAATGTGGCAATTAAGGAACAGAGTGGAGTGAGACGGACACTTTAAGGAGGCAATGAAAGAGGATAGAGCAGAAGAACGAATCAAGTACCAGCCTGCTTGAGAGGAAAACTGTTGTAGTTTGAACCCGTTCTAGACAAACTGAAAGCTGTTTGTTGATTAATTTGTTAATCCTTGAAACTGTTAGAGGAGGCACATGTATGATCGAGTAAGGAGTCATTTTGTAATTCATTGTGCCTTAGTATTCAGTGCATGCTTTCATTCTGCAGGTATGGATTTGTCATATGTATAACATTTTTCATTAAGTAAATTTTCCTCTATTCATCTAGTCATTTAGTCAGTGACTATTTTACTGAGTGCCAGCTATAATCCAGGCTCCTACAGCTCAGGAAAAGGGAGAGAGAGATGTCAAAGTCCAGTCTATTCTATTGCTGGGTAAACAGAGGAACCAGTTCAGTATAAAGTGGAAGTCGAATTGGTTCATATGGGATTTTCCCTACAAGTTAATCCTTTGAAGCACAGAGTGTCAACTTTTCTCATTTTAAGGAAGAAAGTCCTAGCAACATGTAAGCCATAAGAAAAGCTGAAAATTCTGATAAAATGCCTTCTTTGGGAGAAAGTAGTGTAGTGCAGTAATGAAGAATACAAATTGTTAATTTGTCACATTTATACATCTTTTTCTTTGTGGTTAGTTTTCTCCCTTGTTTTAAGTTCTTCCCTATTCTGACGTTAGGAAGATGAATTACTGGATAAACTTCTAGAAGCTTTATTGCCTTTCACATGTAAATTTAAAATTTCCTCTACCCTCCTCCCCAACACCCACACACCCCAGTGTATAATTTTTGGCCACGATGTGAGATGTAGGCCTTTTATTTATATATGTACGCATGGATGTATTTATTTATTATTTTTAAAAAAATACCTTTACCAGAGAGGAAGGAAGATGAACAGAAACATCAGTGATGAGAGAGAATCATCAATTGGCTGTCTCCTCTATGCCCCCTACTGGGGATCAAGCCAGCAACCTGGGCATATGCCTTGGCTGGGAATTGAACTGTGACCTCTACGTTCATAGGTCAATGCTCAACCACTGAGCAACGCCAGTCGGGTGGTCTTATATTTAATTTTTTCCCGAATGTATGTCTAGTTTTTCCAGTAGCATTTGTTGAAAAGGTAGTCTTTCCTCTGCAGCTCTTTCATTCTGCCTTGCTACTTTTGTTGTAAATCAAGTGTGTATATATATATATATATACATATATATATATATATATATATATATATATATATATATATGGATCATTGTTCTGTTTCATTGACCTGTTTATCTACTCAGGTGCCATTGCCACACTGTCTTATTATTGTAGACTTATAGTAAATCTTATTTTCCCATTTAGTTCTTTGAGATTGTCTTGGCTGTTCTTACATTTCTCTATAAATTTTAAAATCAGTTTGTCAAGAAGAAATTTCTTGGAAAAGAAATCTGTTGTAATTTTAATTGAGATTGCATAGAACCTAAGATTGCTTTGTAGAGAATTGCCTTCTCATTTAGGATCATATTGCATTGCTTAATTTACTTAGGTCTTTATTAATTTCTTTTAATGATGTTTTATAATTTCATAGTGTTCTCTGTAGTAGTCTTACATTATTATTTTTTTTCTTCTTAACAGCTTTATTTCCTTAAGTGGAAGCAAGTTTGAGTTTTTCTATTCACAAATGGTTACACAAATTCTCATACATGATATCACTCAATCCTACTTGGCAATAAAAAGGGTCTATTGATATATGTAACAGCCTGGCTGGACTTGAAGGGCATAGTGCTGAGTGAAAAGCTGGGCCAGCTGTGCTAAGCTTAAACCAAAAGGCTCTTTATAGCATCAGCCATTTTTACCCCCCATCCAGTGAAAGCTCTTTTTTTAAAAAAATGTGTATTTTATTGATTTTTTACAGAGAGGAAGGGAGAGGGATAGAGAGTTAGAAACATCAACGAGAGAGAAACATCCATCAGCTGCCTCCTGCACACCTCCTACTGGGGTTGTGGCCCGCAACCAAGGTACATGCCCTTGACTGGAATCAAACCTGGGACCTTTCAGTCTGCAGGCTGATGCTTTATCCACTGAGCCAAACCAGCTAGGGCCAGTGAAAGCTCTTTATCAGGTTAATTGGGTGGCTCTGAAAAGAGCCTTTGTATTCTCAGGTAGTCTTAATCCTTGTTTCTTTTTGGGGCGGGGGGGAGGAGGGGTGGCCTTCTTGGGCTCTGCAGATTTTGGCTTGGCTGCCTTGGGCTTGGGGCTTTGGCCTTGGCTAGACTTTTAGCTGCCTTCTGGGTTTGGGCTGCTTTCACCTTTTTTAGACTCTTGGTCACTTTTTTGGTCCCTGCAGCTGCCGCCAGCTTCTCAGCTTTCTTTGCCTTCTTCTTCGCTGTCTTCTGAGCGCTCTTCTTGGGGGTAGCTGACCCCGTGGCCTTCTTGGATTTCTTGGCTACTCTAGCCACCTTCTTGAGCATGGCCAGAGACATGCTGCTGTGCTCCGTGGAGGTGACCGTAGCCTTGGCGATGAGCTCAGGCACCAGAGGCTCAGAGGCCTTGCGCTTGGCGGCACTCTTGGACTTGTAGACCTTCTTTTTCTTGGGTGTCTTCTCTGTGGCAGGAGCAAGAGGCGTGGCAGGTGAGGTTTCGGACATGATTGTTGGTTGTGATACCTGGCAATAAAAAAATAATAGGTCTTTGATTTAAGTCCATATTTTTTAAACTTTTACTTTGCTCTAGTTTCAGATTTCCAGAAGTTATAAGAACAATACTATATAAAAATTCCTGCCTACTCTTCATCCAGATTACTAAATGAATACCTATACCACATTTTATTTCTCCTTCTCCTTCTCTTTCTACATTTGAGGACAACTGACACTTAAGAGTCTTTTGAGTGTAAATTGCACACTTACACCTCCTTTACTCCAAACAATTTCCATGTGTATTTTTTTTTTAAAATAAATCTTTATTGTTCAGATTATTACAGGTGTTCCTCTTTTATTTTTCCCCATAGCTCCCCTCCACCTGATTCCCCACCCCAACCCATGCCCTTACCCCCCGCCACTGTCTTCATCCATAGGAGTAAGATTTTTGTCCAATCTCTTCCCGCACCCCTCACACCTGCTTCCCCTGAGAATCGTCAGTCCACTCCCTTTCTATGTCCCTGATTCTATTATATTCACCAGTCCATTCTGTTCTTCAGATTTTTCATTCACTTGATTTTTAGATTCACTTGTTGGTAGGTATGTATTTGATGTCATTTTGTTGTTCATAATTTTTATCTTTACCTTTTTCTTCTTCTTCCTCTTCTTAAAGGATACCCTTCAGCATTTCGTGTAATCCTGGTTTGGTGGTGATGAACTCCTTTAGCTTTTTCTTGTTTGTGAAGCTCTTTACCTGACCTTCAATTCTGAATGATAGCTTTGCTGGATAGAGTAATCTTGGTTGTAGGTTCTTACTGTTCATCACTTTGAATATTTCTTGCCACTCCCTTCTGGCCTGCATAGTTTCTGTTGAGAAATCAGCTGACAGTCGTATATGGGTGCTCCCTTGTAGGTAATTAACTGTTTTTCTCTTGCTGCTTTTAATATTCTCTCTTTGTCTTTTGCCCTTGGCATTTTAATTATGATGTGTCTTGGCGTGGTCCTCTTTGGATTCCTCTTGTATGGGGTTCTGTGCGCTTCCTGAACTTGTAAGTCTATTTCTTTCACCAGGTAGGGAAAGTTTTCTGTCATTATTTCTTCTAATAGGTTTTCAATATTTTGCTGTCTCCCTTCTTCTGGCACCCCAAAAATTCGGATGTTGGTTCGCTTGAAGTTGTCCCAGAGGCTCCTTACACTATCTTCATATTTTTGGATTCCTTTTTCTTTTTGTTTTTCTGGTTGGATGTTTTTTGTTTCCACATATTTCAGATCTTTGGTTTGATTCTTGGGGTACGTTGATCTACAGTTGAGTTTCTGTATATTCTTTATTTTAGACAGTGTATGGTTCATTTCTGACTGGTCCTTTTCCATTTTTTTGGCATTCTCATTAAGGTCCTTGAAGGTCTCACTAAGCTCCTCAGAAGTGTCATCAAGTTTCTCAGCAGTTTTTAGAAGATTCTTGAGTAACCTTATAAATGTGGTTCTGAACTCTATGTCATCCAGTAGTTTGCTTTCCTCCCTTTCTTTCATTCGTGACATGTTTCTTTGTTTCTGCATTTTGGCTGCTTCCCTGTGTTGATGGAGTAGCTTTGTGTGGTAAGTGACCTATAGGGGGCAGTAGCTCAGCCTCCCCAATCACCTGATGTGGATGCTCTTGGTACACCCCTTTGTGGGCTGAGTGCAAAGTTTTGGTGCAGTTAAGCCTTAATTGCCGTTGGTACGCTGGGAGGAATTGACCTCCAGGCCAATTAGCTGTGAGCACTCCCTGTGTCTATAATGGAAGAACTGCTGCGCTGAAGACACACTTATGGGGCAGGACTTGTTTCAGTGGGGCTTTGGTGCTCACTGAGTCTGCCTCTTGAATGTGTCACTTATGGATGTGAGGAGTTGAAATCTGGTGTCTCACACTGACCACTAGGTACACTGGCTTCTGGATCTCCAATGGGGTGCAGGTCAGCTACTGTCTGAGGCCACTCAGCAGGAGCTACAGTGAGAGCTGCAGTTTTCTCCTTTTTGCTTGTGGTTTGGAGGTTTTGGAGCTGTCTGACCCAGGCTGCAAGTTTGCTATGTTAAGCTGCGATAGGGTGGGGCTTTCTTCTGCTAACGCTGCTGCTTGGAGCTTGGGTGGGTTTGTAGGTTGTGCAGGGCGGGGCCTCAGGGTGTCACTAGGTTAGGGCGTGGCAAACAGCACTGGCTGCTAGTTAGCCCACTCTGCGTCCCCAAGGGCATCCGCGAGTCCCGTGCCCCAGTGCAGTAAACAATTATTCCTGCGCGCAGCTCTGCCAGCAAGCCACCCTCACTGGCAGACAGTCCAGCTGCTCCCCGTAGGAGTTTGGGTCCCCCGTGTCTCCCCAGAGACTGGATTTCAGAGTAATTGGGGGCTTGTCTCCCTTCGGGTTGAAAAAAGCAATGCCTGCCGCCAGCCCGGATCATGCACCTCCGTACCTCAGCTTTTCAGCGCTGGTGCACGTCTCAATGCTCTTTTCTCTTTCCTTCTAGTTGTAGAACTTCCACTCAGCCAGCTTTCCCGTGGTTCTGGGTGATAGACGTTTTGCCTTTTAGTTGCAGTTTAAATTGTTGTGGGAGGCAGCAGTTTAGGTGTTTACCTAGCCGCCATCTTGGATTCTCTGATCCATGTGTATTTTCTAATAAAAAAATTATTATCCCACATGACCACAGGTCACACTTACCCATACTATAATTTAAAATCTGTAGACCTTATTCCGAAATCATGATTTGTGCCAAATATATCTTTCAATGCAAAAGTAAACCCAGATCATGTATTGCGTTCTGTAGTCATGTTGCTTTCGTCTCCTATCATCTGGAACTGTTCCTCATCTTCCTTTATGTTTCCTGACCTTGGAATTGTTTAATAATTCAAGCCTCTCTATTTGGGTTTGTTTTATACTTCTTCATGATGAGATTTAGATTTTATATTTTGGCAGGAGTACCAGAGAAGTGGTATGATGTATTAAGAAGAGTTTTGATTATTTGGTTAAGGTGGTGTCTGCCTCCTTATATATAAAGTTACTATTTTTTACTTTGTAATTAAAAGTATCTTTGACTTTGAATTTTATCAAACTTTTGTACTGTTCATGTTGAGTTCTAATGACTGGTTTTTTTCGAAGTCAAATTTATGGAGGGATAATTTATGTAAAATAAAATTCACTTTGTTAGGAGATCAGTTTGAGATTTATAGAGTAATTCTATTTTCCCCAAAAATTCCCTAGTCAATTTCATTTCCCCTCTTCAGCTTTGACTACCCCTTATCTGATTTCTGTAATTTTAGATTAGTTTTGCTTATTGTAGCATTTCATATAAATGGAATCTTACACTGTATATTATTATTATCTCATGTATTCTACTTATCATTCTGCTTTTGAAATGTATCCATGTTGTGGCTATTAGTTCAATCCTACTTATTGCTGAGTAGTTTTTTCATTGTACAGATATTTATCTTTTCATCTATTGATGGATATTGGAATTGTTTCCACTGTGGGGCAATTACAAAAAAAAAGCTGCTATGAACATTTAGGTATGCCTTTGTGTGAATGTTTCTCTTGGGTAAATAACTAGGAGTAGGATTTCAGGTAGTATGGTAAGCAATAAATGAGAGTTTCAGTTGTTCTGTATCCTTGCTAACATTTGGTATTGCCAGTTTTAGACATTTTAGTGTCGCTTTGGCCAGTGTGGCTCACTGGTTGGAGTGTCATCCTGTATACCAAAGGATCATGGGCTTGATTCCTGCTCAAGTTCGATATCCAGGATGCAAGTTCAATCCCTGATCAAGGTGTGTGCGGGAGATAACCGATGGCTGTTTCTCCCCCGCCCCCTCCCATCCTCTCCCTTCCTCTCTTTCTTAAAACAAAAAACAAAAAAATTAAAAAAAAACAACATATCTTTGGGTGAGGATTAAAAAAAAAATCTTTCTAATGGATGTGTAGTGGCATGTCATTTTTTTTTATATACAGAATTTTATTTAGAAGCTCTTTATAGTAGGAAAAAAAATGAGGTAGAAAATGTGTTCCCAATAAAATGGAATTTTAGGGCAACAAAAGTTTAAAAGGCCACAAAAGAGAAATAGCACCACTGTTATTTGAACAATAGCTAGTTATTTGCATTGTTAATAACTGAATCTGGGTTTTTCTCTGAATTCCACACAGAGCATTCACTACATAAAAATTTATCATAAAATACATGCGTTCTACACACATTTGAGGACAAACTACCAACAGAAACAAATCAGTACAAATACGTCAGGGGCCAAACAAAGGATAGGAATAGGCTGTGGACAAAGCAAATGAGAGTGTTAAGGAATGAAATATTTTAAATATCATTAATTAATTCAGACATGGTACTGTTTTTTCTGCAAAAGCAAGTTAACATTTAGTGACATGCTAACGAATTTTATCTCCAAAAAGATTAATGCACTGGCAAAGTATTCTGATAACAGTGGAGGCCTATGGACAGCACGTACCCAGAACACCTTGCAGATCCCTAGGTAGTGATGGCCTTCTCTGATCACTCCCTTTGTCAGAGGTCCAAAAAGAACTTGTGGCGTGATACCTGCCTGTTGAACTTCTGAGCAGCAAACTTTAAGGAGTCAGAGGAGTTTCCATTGGGCAAGGGAAGCAGTGAAACACATTAAATGTAAAGTTAAAAGACAGTAAAATGGTATGTAACCCCCATTCAAATCCCAGAGATTGGGCAAGTACTCAAAAGTAGTAGGTAAATTTAAAAATTGAACATACATAGAAAAACATAATACATAGAAATTTCAGGGTAATTGGAAAAATTGTGAGAGAAATGCTCAACAAAAATCAAGCTATTCAACTCAAACATCTCAGGGCTGAAATGTATCCTCTGTTCATTTAGGCAGCGATGCCTTTTAGCAGGGATGCATTTGGACAAGGACACCAAATGGCTTTCCAGAGCAACTTACTTATTTTCTTTTTTTGTAATGTATTTTTATTGATTTCAGAGAAGAAGGGAGAGGGAAAGATAGAAACATCAGTGATGAGAGGGAATCATTGATTGGCTGCCTCCTGCACGCCCCCTATAGGGGATTGAGCACACAACCAGGGCACGTGCCTTTGGCCGGAATTGAACCCAGGACCCTTCATTCTGCAGGCTGATGCTCTATCCACTGAGCTAAACCGGCTAGGGATCCAGAGCAACTTTTAAAACTTTCCTTCTGGGCCAAGGTTAAGCCTGTGAAGATTCAAGCACACCTGCAAGGCCTGTGGACAGCAGGGTCCAAAGGTTCCCAGGTCTGGCCCTTCCTTCCCAGATACAGGAGCAACATACAAACTCTCCTGTCAGGTTACATTTTGTATTTTGAAATATGGAATCATATTTTAAATACTTGAAGGCATTTATTTATTAAAATATTCTCTCGGAGGGACCTGGACAGTATTATGCTAAGTGAAATAAGTCTGTCAGAGAAAGACAAGTATCACATGATCTCACTCATATAAACTGATGAACAAAATAAATCCAGAGACAGAGAAGCATGGAATAGACTGGTGAATCTCAAAGGGAAGGCAGAGTGTGGTGCTGGGGAGAGATTAATGAAAGAATTTATATGCAGATGGAGACTGAAGTCAAGAAATCAAGAGAAAATTGAGACTTAGAAGGGCAGCAGTGGAAGAATTAGGAAAGATCATCAAGAGCAAAGATGTGTCATTAGAGACCAAGGCTAAGATCATCTACACTCTTGTATTCCCAATTACTACCTACGTATGGATGCGAAAGTTGGACAGTGAACTAGACTGATAGGAAAACAATGAGTTCATTTGAAATGTGTTGGAGAAGAGCAGTTCGGATACTTTAGACCACCAGAAAGATGAAGTTCGTCCTTGAGAAAATAAAGCCCAAAACAATGCAAAACACCGCTGGAGGCAAAAATGGCAAAACTGAAGTTGTCTACTGTAGGAATATTATGAGAAGACAGGGTTCTGTGGAAATGTTGATAATTTTGGGAAAAATAGAAGGTAGCAGGAAAAGAGGAAGATGAAATATGAGATGGATTGATTCCATAAAAATGAAGCCACAGGCATGAGTCTACAGGAGCTGAGCAGGGCTGTTGAGGACAGGACATTGTGGACCTCACTCATTCATAGCATGGCCAGGAGTTAGAGCTGACTTGGATACATAGCACACACATTTCTGAAAAAGAAAAAAAAAACCCTCAACCAAATAAGTAAAGGTACACCGTTGATTTACATGTTAGCATGTGAAAAAAGTGCATATTAGAATTACTGAGCTATATGGTATTTCATTTAATCTTCACAACAGCAGTTTTAAGTGGGTATTAACCCCTTATCAATTACAAGTTTATGTCATGGTTTTCAGAGTAGCTCTTTAATCACACCTATGGCTGTTGACTTCTCAAATGCTGAATCAAATGCAGAATTACACAATACTGTCATTTAATTACCCTTTATTAGACATTTAGCTTATTTCTAAGTTTCTTTTTCGGTTTGTTTTCTTCTTTTTCTCCTCTTTCTTTACCTTTTCCCACTTTTTTTTGGTAAATACCACTTCAGAGAATATTTTTTATAGATAAAATTCTGATTATTTTCTTAAGTATAGATGCCTAGAAATACAATTACTAGATCCAAAATTCTAAATATTTTAAAGACTCTTGTTATATGCATATAGCCATTTTGCTTTTCAAAACTATAGTTACCAGTTTACATTTTTCATTATAGTGCTTAGAGATACATGTTCCATTGTTCTTTAGTGTTCATTATTATTATTATTATTATTTTTAGTGTTCATTATTAAAATAAAATTTTTTCTAATTCTGCAGGTAAAAATGGTTTCTCACTTTAATTTGCATATTTTTGGATTACAAAATTGAAGACTTCATCACATTAATTTTATAGAAGCTTATCATTGGTATAAATTTCAGGTATTTTTTGTGTGGTTATGAGTAGATTATAAATTAAATACATATGTAATTATATATGTTGAGGATATTTTTAATTACTAGATTTATTTTTCTCCTGCAGTAGCATAATAGCTATATTTTTAATTATGAAACATAATTGATGCAATTAGAAAACTTTGGAGTGTTAAATTTCTAATTTTGATCTGTGGCTCAGTTGTGGGTTTTTCTAGGTGAAATTTCATGTTTTAAAGAATTAATGAACTTAAAATATATAATGTTAATGATCCAGTTAATGCTGGGATACATTTTAATTTTTGTGAAGCCCAATTAAGTATCTGAAAAATTGTATTCTATAACTTGTAAATTGTATTATGTAACATTAAATTATAATAGTATATGCTTACAATGTAATAAAATGTGCTATACTAAGTGGTAAAAATAAACTGGGGTTTAGTGATAAAACAAAGATTCTGCTAAAATCCTTTTTCTGTTGAGTTCATTCCATTAGGAAAGAGTACTTCATTAAGGAGACTGATTTTTCAGCGGATTTAAGAAAGAAAAAAATTATTTCCACTCTGATCTTTCATAGGGATCTGTTTGAATACTTGTAAAGCAAGATCATATGGCTTGACTATTTTGAAAAATTCCTTTTGAGCCACACTAACTGCTAACTATTTCTAAATGTCTTTCAACAATACATATTGTAGTGCGTACTTGAATCTTTTTAGGGAAACAAAAAAAATTGGGTGTTATGTAATATATAATAAAATGAGAGTTTTTCTGAGACATAATATTTCTACTAGTAGGCTCTGATCCAAACAGATTTTTAAAAAGAAAGTAGAAGAGTTGGCACAGTTTAAATGAAAGCAAGTGGATGGACAAAGGAGAGCCTTGTTCTGGTGGTCTGTGTTTTGTAGCTATGGATGAGTCACTTAACTTTTTTCAGTCTTTGTTTTTGTATTTGGAAATGAGCCCAACAACTTGGGTCATTGATTGTTCACATTGTAAAAACAGTCAAATTCTGATATTCTTTGGACGAGCTGGTACACCTGTCACTGTTGTTATTTGGTTCTAAGTTTTGGCTTAAGATGGATTTATTTCCCAGCTTGATCCAGTCCAGCACATTTTAAATGATTTTGCTCTTTTAATATGAATGAGGTATCCTGGATGATGATATGGGTTATCAATATTTTATTAACAAAATAAGATACTAGATTATTTTCTAGAAGATAAGTTGGACTGCATAATTATTTTCTACACAGTTAAAAGAGGAGAATTTGTGCCACAGAGATTAAGATCTCTAATATGCATTTTGGTCATCATTCCAAAAAAAATAACAACAGTGTTTTCTGTCAAGCTTATTTACAATGGTAGAGCTTATATGATATTTCTGTATCTATCCAGCTATAGACTCTTTATTTAGGATGTGTTTGAGAATATTGAAATAAAGTAAAAATACTAATGTTGTAGGCCTTTTATGGGATTGCTATCATGTGGTAGATACAATAAGTGGAGAAGGGTAAACAATAGTAATGGTTCTGCCAGCTTTGGGTACTTACATTTTTCATTTATTGTGCCCTTTTTCTCCGTAAAGAAACATTTCCAATTTTATATTGAAAGTTAATGAGAATACAAGTCAGTGAGAACATAATTCATTTACCTGAAATGTATTTTATGGCAAACTTTTAAATATTAAGTTAAAAAAACTCTTAAGTAACCCTGGCCGGGTAGCTCAGTTGGTTGGAGCATTGTTCTGTACACCAAAAGGTTGTGGGTTTGATACCCAGGTTGCGGGTCCGATTCCTGGTTGAGGTGTGTCTGGGAGGCAACCAATTGATGTTTCTCTCTCTCTCTCTCTCTCCCTCTCTCCCTCCCCCTCTCCTTTCCTCTCCTTCCTTCTTTCTTCCTCTCCTTTCCTCTTCCCCTCTCTCTAAAATCAATAGAAACATATCCTCAGCTGAGAATTAAAAGAAAAACTTCTTAAGTAATAACTGTGTTAATAAAGTAGTGGGGCTTTTCAAAAAGCAATGACTAAAATTTCAAATATTGTGAAATTGTCAGATTAATAAGCTTTGTTAGACATTCCCAGTGCAGTGATGAAAACAACTAAGCCAATTATTCTATGAAAATATTTTTCCTTGTTAAACATTTCTTGTTTGCATACATTTATCTGTTCTTTTTTTTCCTGGTACTTCATTAAAATGGTAGTACAGGAATTTAAAAAAGATATAAATCTACCAGGGCAAATAAATTAGAAGGAGGCAATAGATGAGGGGTTTCAGCAAATTTGGAGAGAAGAATGTTATCTGACTTGGTTAAGCAGAGGACTTTGTATTTAAGTTCTTGCAAAGAGGAGATCAGAGGCTAAGGGTTTGGAGGTTTCAGTTATTATGTAAGATGAGGTTTAAGACTCAGGGCAAAAGCTGGTGGGGTTGGTTGAAGGCTATATGTGAAGAGGTTAGGCCTCCAGTTCCTTAACTGTCTTGCCAGAGACCCAGACACCTTGTTCTCTGGAAAACGGAACTTTACTAGAGAGCAATGAACAAACACTAAGGTGGGAACATTCCCACAAAGAGTTCAGTACTGCCCTGTTGCTTTAGGATGAAGTTTACCAGGTGATAGTCTTGACCTACTTAAACAGAGCTTCTAGTTAGCTTTTTAGTGCCTTGTAAGTGTGAATAGAAAATTAGATGAAATCCTTTCCATGAAAGACAATAACAGAAGCAAAGTAGAAAAAAGCAGCAAGAAAGAAGCAAAGACAATAAAGGGAAATTAAAAATGTGAATAGAAGGATTAGAAAGTCAAGTGGAGACATTTCCAAGAAGGACTAAAGAGGTAAAGAAATGGGTAATGGAAAAGAGGAGAAAATAAGAATAGCAGTCTCATAGCAGTGCAACATTAACTTATAAAACTTTTAGAAAGAAAGAACAACCAACAGAGGAAGACATTTTAAAAGAAGTAATAGAAATAATATGAGACCATTCCTCAGCTATGTACAGGGTGGGCAAAAGTAGGTTTACGGTTGTAATACAATAATTAAGAAATAATACAAGAATAAACTGTATTTCATGTACTCACAACTGTAAACCTCTTTTGCCAACCCACATATATAATTTGTGCCTCTGGACTGAATGTGCTCTCAGAGTGTGTAGCAAAATGAATTCACATATTGTACACCTGGCCATGTCATCATGGAAGTTTAGAGCAACCATGAAGGCCAGATTTTTTAAGCTTCTAGCTGCAAGGCGAGAAATAAAGAGGAGTAGAAAATGATCAGAATCTGAAAGGCAGAGGCAGTTCTGGATGTACAAATACTTGTTATACCTTTAAAATCCTGAAGAAAAATGACTTTCAACCTAGAATCCACTTTTGTGTTTTTTGTGTATATGTGTGTTCATCCTATCATCATTCAAGTACAAAGGTCGAATGAAGACGTTTTCGGGCATGAAAGGACTCTGATACATAACCAGGAGAGAGCAGTGAAGGGATGTCCCTGAAAGACAACAGGGCAGCAGGCGTAGAGAGCAGCCATGCAAGGGTGGGTAAGAGGAGGCAGTCCGGAGAAGAGTAGAGGGGCCCTGTTATTGGTTACATAAGCCCTTTTTAATGGTATAAAAACCCTATTCTGTCACTTTAATAAAATATTTAACATAAAGTATGTTTTCATGAAATACTATTATTATTGAATGGAAAGTGTGAGAAAATTGTATGTACTTAATACTACTTTAGTATTAAAACCCGAGCTGAAGAAAAAAAAAAAGCAGGCTCAAACTGTGAGTGTGAAGAAATTCTTCATGAAGACTACTCAGTAGTTCTAATGGATTCTATTCTGGGATGGTAATTCTTGTGAATTGAGACTAAAATGTAGCTGAGTAGAATTTTAATTGTTGAATAATCACAGTGTAATTAAATCCAGAAGATGTATGAGATTATAAAAATAGTAAATGAGTACTTGAACTACTCTGAGAAAGTTTTTGGATTCAATTGACCTTAATAACTAGGGACTTTATAAATAAAGTTGATACTGTAAAAACTTATGATTGGATTTTGGTGTAGGTTGAAAGCAGCAGTTGTAAAGGAAACCATTCATAGCTGTGCTTGTGGTTAGGAATAAAGAAAGGCAAAATGCCCAAAGTGCTGTAGAGGGAGAGGGTTTTCATTGTGAGATCTACTTAAAAAACAAAACAAAAGTCTGCTTACTTTTAACTCTATTTAGGAAAACAGAAGCCCTTTAATCCCTATAAATAGCATTTCTTTTGGATGTCCTGATTTATGAGCTGAGAAGATGCATGAAGCTTTGGATCATTTAATCACTATTTTTCATTTTAAAGTGATTATTTCTGTGAAAAGTTAATTATTTGGTTAAGTTTTTAAGTGGTTTGTCAAAATCATTGTAGTCATAAAACACTTTTCATTGGGGATCATAATAAAACATAAATCGTGTTTGTCTCAAGTCTTGCTGTGAAAAATCAAAAGTCCAGGCAGATTTTCTACTTAGAGAACTCCCCATATAGTGCTTGATTTATTTAGTTGCTTATTAATCTACTTTATACTGAAATCTAAAAAGGAAAATTTAACTCACCTAAACTTTGCCAACTGTTTGGTAAAGTTGTGTTTTCATACAGAATTTTGGGGAGATAGTTCACATTTCTCATTTTGCAGACTATCTGAACATTCTTGTTACATATTTTTATTGATATGTCAATTAAGAAGAAACAACAATATAATGATATTTTGTAATTGAATTAATAAAGTGAAAATTTCCAATGAAAAGCTTCAATCCTTTTGGTTGTCTCTGCCTCTTAGCCAGTCATTTAGATGCAATAGTAACTGGAAGACAAAATTAACTACACTTATCATCATGTTTGCCTTTTAGTACAGACCACTTAAGCTAAGTACTTACTTGTTATTGAGCCATTAAATTTTTAAAATCAAATGAAGACTTTACCAGCAAGAAATAGACATTTTAATATTTATAAAAGTAGTAGTAAGAGGGTTTTCATAAAGCCTTTATTTTGAAACTAAGTTTATTTCTTATGCCATTAAAAAGTAGGTTAGGACAGCATAATATTATATACAGCCAGGTCTTTTTTGTCCAAGGGATGAACCGGTTTCGCTTTAGCAGGGCTCTATTGTCTGCCTGCTGAGTTTGCTCTTTGGGTGTCTTTGATAAGCTGAATTGAACTTCATGCCACCATCTGTGAGAAGAAAATTCAGTTCACCTTCAGTTCCTGTTTTTGTGTGATGTATGCATGAACATATATGCATACACAACCCAAGTAGAGTTGAAAAAACTTAATGTTATGAATTACAAGAGAACTTAATAGAATATTCTGGATTTTACTTATTAATGAAAGAATGATAGAGATTACAATGGAACAATACCTTCTACCCTTTCTTTTTCTTTTTAATTTTTCTTTTTTTATTAATCCTCACCCAAGGATATTTTTCCATTGCTTTTTTAGAGAGAGTGGAAGAGACAAGGAAAGATAGAGAGAAACATTCATGTGAGAGAAATTCATCAATTGGTTGTCTCTTGTAAGCGCCCTGACCTGAATCGAACCCGGGACCTTTAATCCTTAGGACCACGCTCTGTCCACTGAGCCAAACGAGGTGGGGCTCTAGCCTTTCCTTTCAATCTGTATGTTTCTAAGAGTTTATGCCTCCTGATCATAGATAGCATTTGAGATTCCCCCATCCCCACCCTCAACACCAGTTTAATGAGTTCTATCTCAGAAGAACTGTGTTGTCTGAATTGGATTGGCCTTTGAAGTCACCTCTGTAAAATGACCCTGCTGATTGTAGATGAAAATCTTTAACTTCTGTTTTTCGACATTTTAGGAGAGTTAGAATGCCAGAGATGTGACAGATGTGTTTAAAAGATTAAGGATTGTTCAGACCTCTTATCACCTTGATTAATTATAGTGTACCATTTAGATGGTGGTTTTGTTCACGTGTACATCTTTTTAATCTCTGAAAAGTCTGCATAACATTAGCCCAAAGCTTCAATTTATGCTGCAGGGTGTTGCAATTTGAGCGGAGTGGGCCATTTTACATAGGTGGGTTTCTTCTGGAGAAAAGGCCTTTTGATTTGAAGAAAACTTGGTTTCTTTTCATTAACCACCTATGGGGAGACCAATATTGTTTGTTGGTGGAGAAAATAAATTAAAGTTATAGTCTTTACAAATTCCTTTTGTAAAAGACCAGAAAATGTAAGAAATAACTTTTAAATCTAGTAGTAATTACAAAACTCGTTAAGTTCTGGATATAATAAATAAGATTAGTCACAGTGTATGGAAAATTCAGATCACTCGGGATAATAGCTTGCTATTATATTCTGGTAATTTTTTTTTAACATCTGTAAGAAAAAATTTGAGCTTCTGAAGTAAACTGGTATATTTAGATTCTGAAGAATAGAGGGCTTTCTCTAAATGTTCTACATTTTAGCCAGGTTATGTTAGTATAGATTGTCTACATGTATTATTTGAATTATTTCTAAATTCACATCTGTTTTGTGGTAATAGTTTATGGAGGAGTTTATGTCTGAAATATAGTTTATGATTCTTCTCTGAAAATCTAATAAGATCATATAACCAGTTCTCACAATTCATATTTTACAT
Organism: Corynorhinus townsendii; assembly: GCA_026230045.1. Taxonomy (NCBI): domain Eukaryota; kingdom Metazoa; phylum Chordata; class Mammalia; order Chiroptera; family Vespertilionidae; genus Corynorhinus; species Corynorhinus townsendii. The sequence continues at coordinate 64,340,947 of JAPDVU010000004.1, read as the reverse complement.
ATTTGGAATAATTTCCTGATAATTTCAAATCATCGTATAAAATATTTTTAATATTTAATAACTATATCATAAACTTATTAATAAAATGTGCTTTTATTTTTACCCTCTTTTTTGTTAGTAAGTTAATCTTCACTATACCATTTAAATGTTCCAAGGCTATTTCTAAGAATTGAGTAATGGACCTAGCTTAAAACTTCAATCAATACATTGGGCTTTCTAAGGTTATATTTGAAAGTACAATACTGTAACTTTTATAAAAAATGGTCAGTCATCAGGACCATGGCTGTGATCAACTGGACCTAAAACTATTACAATCAGAAAGAGTGTCATAGCTGGCCTAGATATTAAAAAGATGTTTTTATTGATTTTAGAGAGAGGGGAAGTGAGGGGGTAGAGAGAAACATTGTTGAAAGAGAAACATTGATGGGCTGCCTCCTTGAAGCCCTCTACTGGGGATCGAGCCCGCAACTGGGCGTTGAACCAGTGACCTCCTGGTGTGTGGGTCGATGCTCAACCACTGAGCCACCCTGGCCAGGCAACATTTTTCTCTCTTGATTTCTTAGACAGAAAAACATTAGAATTCACTCAATAGCTAAACCTAAAACAGTGGCTGGCACATAGTAGGTGTTTAGTTAATATTCATTGAAAACTAAATGAGTGAATATCAAAATTATTAAGTTAAGGTAGTCAGTTTTTAGATCTTCTTATCTTGAGATGTTTTCTTATTTTATTTCTTTGTTGTGACTCTGGACTTAGTGATAGGTGTTGTCTCCCCATTGTTAATGAATGTTTATTACTGATATAACCAAGATATTCACAATAAAGTTTAATGCTAATGGTTTTTTAAAGATTGATTTTAGAGAGAGAGAGGAAAGGAGAAAGAAACTTTGGTTTGTTGTTCCACTTCTTTATCATTCATTGGTTGATTCTTGTATGTGCCCTGACTGGAGCTCGAACCCACAACTTTGGCATATTGGACAACGCTCTAACCAACGGAGCTGCCCTGCCAGGGCCAATACTAATGTTTAATGAATGCGTAATACAGTATTATATAAATTCAGTAATTCCCATCCTTTGTAAACTAGCTGAACGAGATTAACTTGAAAATATTTTCTAGGAAGGCATTTTAAAAGGTAACTTAGTGACTAAAGGGAATCCTGCTGAGATATTTTTTGAGAATTTTGGTGCACAGATAAGTATTTTTTGGATTGAAATGCTCAGTGAAAGAGTGTACTAGGTACACAACAACATCAGCAACAGCCAACTGTTACGTGGTGCCCAGTTCTCTCACAGTGTCTGGACACCAGGGAAGCTAATAGCCTTAGGACACACTGATACAGATGAGAGAAGTTGCCAGTTTAAAGCTTGTGTGCCAAGGGTGCACATAACATTCTTTTGATCAGCAGGGCTAGGCCCTGGCCAGATGAAAGAGTAGTCTTTTTAGAAGGCAAATTTGATACATCTGCATCACTCCCTTACCCCCAACTAGATTTTAAGATCCTGGAGGGCAGGGATTTTTGCCAATCTGTTTACTGCTCTATTCCAAGTGCGTGTTTTCCTATTATAAAGATCCATGAGACCAGACCATGTCTCTATTTGCCCATCATTATATCCCTAGCACCTAGCAGTATGTGGTACATAGTAGATAGCTAAATAAATAAGCCAACAGAATGAATGACCCTGGAAGGCAGTCTTAAGCATTTGTCTTAACTCTTTAATGCTTTTTTTCTATCCTTTTTGGTATCTTATTCCAGCTCTTAAGACCAACTCAATTACTTTTAGCTAGTACTCAATTTCTAATACCCTAGCTAATAAGATATAAGGCATTATAATTATCACAGGTATAATTTTTAAAAGATAGGCTTTGAAGGTAATGGTGACGTAACAGGCAATGGCTCTTATTTTGTGGTATGGATCTGCTCTTCCTACTCATAGCACATGGTCATTATTAGAATCGTCACTGGAGTTACAGAGAAAAAAGAATAATGATGTGTATATATATTTGTCACTCCAACCTCCAGTATGTTTGCTTCTTAGAGAACCTCTTGGGGATAATGCTTCTCACCTTTCAACAAGAATAAATGAAAGGTGCCCTGGCCCGTTTGGCTCAGTGGATAGAGCGTCAGCCTGCGGACTGGGAAGGGGGGACGGGTCCCGGGTTCGATTCCTGCCAAGGGAACATGCCCAGGTTGTGGGCTTGGTTCCCAGTGGGAGGTATGCAGGATGCAGCCAATTCTCTCTCATTATTGATGTTTCTATCTCTCCCTCTCTCTTCCTCTCTGAAATCAATAAAGAATTATATTTAAACAAAAATAAAAAAATGTTTAAAAAATAAAAAAAAATAAATGAAAGGTTAGCATAGTACCTCTGAAAGGCTACAGATTGCCTTTTATATATTACTTAATGATTACTTTTGGGCCTACTGTAAAAATGTCCGTTGTCAAATAATTACAAAAAAATGATAATTTTCCGTTGATCATAGGATATTATAGAGCACTCCCTCTCTTTTCTTGAATAACTTAAGGAATTTAAAGGTTCCAGTGATTCTTAATTCTTTTTTTTATTTTGTATTTCTGCAATGCATATGTAGTCAGCCTTTCATATGTTTTAAGTACTGGGAATTGAGACTGTCTTTTAAAAATTCCCTTTACAATATCTTTTTAAGTACTCTATCTATATGGAAACATGATTATAGAAAGTGTGAAGGGTAGAATAAGATAAGTTCAGATAAGAATCTAGGCCAGATTCACCTGGTCCCAGGGCAGTAACTGTCTTTGATGACAGCACTCAATGTGGCTGTCTCTGGGGTCAGACTGCTCCAGTTCGGACTGGTAGTTTGCCTAAGTATAGTGTTCTAAGTTGGAAATCATTTTCCTTCAGTATTTAAAAGGCATCAGGTTGACTTCCTGCTTTCAGTATTGCTGAAGCTATTTTGATTCATGATCCTTTGGATATGACCTTTGTTTTTGTCCTCTTTTTCTCTCTTCCATTTCTAAGGAAATGTGTAGCATCTTATCTTTATTTCTGGTGTTCTGAAATTTGAAACAGTGTCTTCTTTCCAGTTATTATGTTGAGGACTTGTTGGGTATTTTGGCTAGATTCTAGAAAATAATGCCTTTCAGTGCATGTGAATTTTTTTGGGCTATTTTAAAGCATTCTCCCCCCTTTCTATCCTTTTAAAAAGAGTTTGGGGAAGAATGTCTGCTTTTTCTGGTATTTTGATGCTGAATCTTTTTACTTCTCTCATTTTCATATCTTTTTTCTTCTATTTCTTCCCCCCGCCCCGCTTTCTCTTTTTTTTCTTCGTTTTCTGAAAAAATGGCCTCCACTTCATTTTCTATACCTTCTAATGAGTATTTTGTTATTATGTTGTTAAAAGAAAATTAGTCTGACACTTGTTAAAATGACAAGAAAGACCTTATTTAGGACTATTGCAAAAGGAGTGTATTAGTCTGCATGGATTGCCTTAACAAAAATACCAAACATTGGGTTGCTTAAACAAATTTATTTACTCATAGTTCTGGGAGCTGGGAGTTCAAGATCAGGGTGCCAGCATGGCTGGTGAGGCTCTCTGGCGTTAGATGGCCACCACCTTGCTGTAAGCTCACATAGCCTGTCCTCAGTGTGATTGTTTGGGGGTGGGATGGAGGAAGGGGTGAAGGGGGAGAGAGAGAGATCTTCCTCTTTTTATAGGGTTACAAATCCTATTGGATTAGGATCTCACCTTTATGATATTTAAACTCAGTTACCTCATAAAAGTCATAGCTCCACATACAGTCAACATTGGGGGTTAGGGCTTCAACATATGAATTTCAGGGGGTTATAATTTAATCCATAGCAAACACATAAATTCAATCTGTAATGGGGTTATTACAGTATAGGAGAGAGATCATGCTCAAATTCAAATACAGCAAAGACAGCTGGGGGATTTATAGCCAATGAGCCAGTGGATACAAAATAATTAGGAGGAAATAGCAAGGGTAGAGGATTCTTGCTGAATGCGAGTCAAAGGTAGGGGGTGAAGAACTTGATCAGTTAGCAAGGCTAGAGGGATTTCTCTACACTGGCTTATTCAGACCCAGCAAGGACAGGGCAGACATGGAAGGCCTAGTTGAGACCTAGTCAAGATGGTTCAGAGGAGCCTAACTAAAGTTGGTCAAGGATAAAGTTTTTGTCAGCACCTCCCAAATTTTGCATGCATGCATGAGTTGTTTCTCATGCCAGAGACCCTCTGTTTTCTCCAGAGAATAACCTCTAGGCATCTCTTGGGGTGGTTTGGGACCGGGAGTCATTTGCCCAGCAATGTGGAATGTGTATGTGTTGGTGTTAGGAAAGCTCTTTCTCAAACAGCTTTCACCTAATCTTCCTTATGTTAGTCTCTTTTTGCACCTTTGGTTCCAGAAGTATTTTCGTACTGTAGTTCTTAGTCTTTTGAGATTCAGTGGTATAATTTGGGTTGTTTTTCATCTTTCCCATTCTTGGAGATTCACCTCTTTTGGGTTTGCTGTCAGTTGTCTCTCCTCTCAGCCATTTGCTTTCCAACTTCCAAAATGTTGTTGTTGTCTCCTCTTTGGTTCTCCCCATCCTTGTGGACTGATGTCTTTTTAAGGAATTCCTTTACTGTAGATGAAAGGTTTGAAGAAGAATATTAGATGTGTGCCTTTAAATCTGTTATCTTTACTGGGAAGTTGCAGCAAATGGTTTTGAGTGGGGAAGCAATTTGAATAGTTCAAGGGAATTTGCCATTCTTTCTCCACTTTGGGGGCTTTGCTTGCTCTTATTTCCACCCCCCCCATACTTAATTATTCCTCATGACTATTCTGTAATTTCCCTTTGAATTTCAAACCATCACAAGACCATTTTCTTGAATTTTACTGGTGGCTTCAAATAAGGGATGTGGGGAAAGAGGTGTGACTACCATCTATTGGGTGTCATTAAAATAGCGATCTCAATTTTATGTCACTTAATCCTTATAGCAATTCTATAAGGTAAGTGATACTGTCACATATGGGTAGGGATAAAGATAAAGATCAGAGAGATTAAGTAACTTGCTTAAGAGCTAGTCAGACAGTGGTGGAGCTTAGTTTCAAGTCTAGGTGTTTTTTTTTTTTTTAAATATAATTTTATTGATTTTATAGAGGAAGGGAGAGGGAGAGAGATAGAAACATCAATGATGAGAGAGCATCATTGATCAGCTGCCTCCTGCATGCTCCCTACTGGGGATTGAGCCCACAACCTGGGCATATGCCTTGACTAGAAATGGAACCATGACCTCCTGGTTCATAGGTCGACACTCAACCACTGAGCCACCATGGCCTGGCTCAAGCCTAGGTTTTAAGATCTTTCAGCTCTTTCTAGTCTACCATCTCCTTTTACTCCTCCCAAACTGTGAACAATTTATTTATGCACTCAGTAAATATTGAGTTGCAGTAAATACTGAGTTGCCTGCTCTGTGCTGGGCCTTGGGGACATTGAGAGTATAACCCGACAATCAATGGGTCTGTGCTGCCTGTCACTACTTGAGCCAATTAAGCAGAGACAGGGTTGAATCATATATGAGCGTTTATTCCAATACTGCCAGCAGTAAGGGAGAGCAGCAGGTCATCCACAAAAATCTGCTCTACAGCCCCCCATAAACCAGCTGCTTATATAGGGTAGGACAAAGATTACACAGGGGAATATGGATTCTAGGTATGGGGAAGTAGGGGTTACAGGTATGGGGAAGTAGGAGGCTGAGGTGGGACTCCATTGATTGGGCAACAAGGTTTTTAATCTTTCCATGAGAATGGACTGCATTTCAAGGTTGACTCCCAGGTCTCAGGGGCATACAACTCCCAGTCAGGTCAGAATGTCCTTTCTTTAACCAACACAAGACAATCATGGTTAACAGAGCATGATTATTTCCCATAACCATAGCTGGACCCCAATATTCTATTCTTGCCCCTAACAACAGGACTGCCCTGATGGTACACGACTGACATGATCAGATTTACTGTTCAGTAGGCTTTCTGGACATCTGTGCAGATTGGCAAGAGTAGGAGTAGGCAGCTAAGTTAATTACAGAAGTCCTGGTAAAGGACTGTCTTGGTTTTGACTAGGATGGCAGAGGAGATAAAGAGAAGTGGGTGGATTTAAGATACCTATTGGAGATAAAACTGACAGGATTGGGGGGAGGTGGATTTGGAAGGAGCTGGAAGAATTGAGTGTGACTCCAGGTTTAATTTGAACTGAGTGTCTTTGGTGTCTTTACTGATATAAGAAAGAACAGGGTGAGGTGGTGAACAGAGAGTAGTGTAATAATAACAATGTTATGTTTATTAGTTATATCCATGGGGAGATGTCCAGTAGGCAAGTAAACATCTGGGAACTCAGCAGTATTCTGGGTTGGAGAAAAAATTTGGGCATCCCTCACATATAGATGATATTTAAAGCCACGGGACTAGATCTGATTATCCAGGGAAAGTGTGTAGGTGTCGTAAAATAAGTCTGAAGTAGTGTTACTGATTCATTTCTTTAGAGAATCCTCATTTAATTTTTTTACTCGGAATTACACTTACACCTAATAGCATTTGCTGCATGGGAAAAGCAAAGCCCAACGTGTAGCCATCGCATGAAGACATTAACCAACAAGCATATTGCAAACATGCCCAATAATGAACAGCTTTTTGATTGAGCTATATACCAAACACCCTTGACTTTCATGGGAGACTAGAACTGAGCGTATCAGCATGGGAAATCCCAGATTTAAAAATGCCACATAAGAGGAGACTTATGGCACACTCATGAAATCTTCTTTAAGCATAGATAAGTACTAAAAAGTTCCCATTGAGATACTAAAACCAGAGCATCTGGACTCACTCAATAGCTGATTCATTATTACACATTGTCTCATAGAATCCAACCTCATTTAAATTAAATATTTTATACTAGGGGACCAGTGCACGAATTCATGCACCTTGAAAGGAACTGTGGCCTCTGAGGCTGTGGTGGGCACAGAGGCGGGTCTCGGCCCTTCCTTCACACCCCCGCCTGGCTTCTCCTGCCACAGCCCCCTATTGCCTCTCTGCTGGCAGCCCCGCTCCCACACATTGACAGCACTGGCCCCACTCGCACCCACTCGCACCCACTGAAGGCACAGAGCGATTGGGACCAGTGCCAGCAGCCGGTGCGAGCGGAGGCTGATGCCCTGATCACCCCTCAGGAGCAGGGGGAGGTGGAGAAGCCCTGAGAGGCAATCAGGGTCAGCAGTAGGTGCGAGAGGTGGCTCTGGCGCCAAGCAGTAGGGACCAGCAGTGGGTGCGAGCGTGGCTGGAGCTGGCAGCAGGTGCAAGCACTAGGCAGAACCACGGTGCATGGAAGCAAAGAATTTTCAGTAACCACCAGAGGCTCGCCCCATGACAGCGACTGGCACGCCGCCTTGGTCTGGCAACCTTGCTTACCTGCTTCACTATCCCACTGGGGCCAACACCTGCCATGTTTCGCATGCGCCCTCTGGTGGTCAGTGCACGTCATAGCAACTGGTTGTTTGGTTCTGCCGTTCGGTCTATTTGCATATTAGGAACATATATATATATATGTATGTATGTATGTATAGATGTCCTGGACCCTTTCAAGTACTCTCAAAAGACAGAATTATAAATATTAGTTCTGAGAATGCCAAGTGTGAAAGAAACTTTATAGGAACACTTGAAAAATAGATCAGAATTCACAATAGGCAAAAACTGGAAACAATCCAAATGTCCATCAACAGGACAGCAGGTAAACAATTGTGGCATAGTCGTTCACTGGGCTAGTCTACACACCAACACGGTTGAATATTAGAAACATTCTTTTGAATGAAAGAAGCAAAACACAGAAGCAAATATCCTATATGATTTCATTTACATAAAGTTTAAGGAAGGAAAAACCTAATCTATGATGATAGAAACCAAACCAGTAGATGTCTGTGGGGAATAGGGATTGACCAGAAGGAAGCACGAGGGAACCTTCTGGGGTGATGGAAATGTTCTGTATATTTAGTGGGTGTTTGTTAAGTGGATATGTCCATTTGTCAAAACTCATCAACTTTTGTATATTTAGAATTTGTACATTTTACTGCATATAAGTTCTACCTCAGTAAAAAAGTAAGAAACCAACAGAAACAGTATGCTGAGTGGTTTGTGAAGATGTGTATAGGGCCGTGGTCGGCAAACTGCGGCTTGAGAGCCACGTGCGGCTCTTTGGCCCCTTGAATGTGGCTCTTCCACAAAATACCACAGCCTGGGCGAGTCTATTTTGAAGGGCGTTAGAAGAAGTTTAAGTTTAAAAAATTAGGCTCTCAAAAGAAATTTCAATCATTGTACTGTTGATATTTGGCTCTGTTGACTAATGAGTTTGCCGACCACTGGTATAGGGGACACTTGGGTGAGGCATCTCTGTAGTCTCAGATTGTCAGGGAAAGTTTCCAGAGGAAGTAATGTCTCACATCTCTCAAATTTATCCCTTTAAGTCTAAACCAACTTATTGTTCAACTCTTAGCTGACTCGGCACAGTAACATTCATTCCCTAGGATGACTTTAATTTTTTGTGCAATCAGAATTCTTTAGGTCATGAAAGGGAGTGCTTTTATAAATCACACTGGGACAAAAGGTAAAACCTGAGGCCGTTGTTCTCTATGTCTGTACTGGTCAAAGTGGAGTACTCTACTGCAATGCAACTGAAGGGAGGAAGTAGCAAAGCAGGTGGTACCTGAGGGTAGAGCAGTCTCTGCTTGGTCCTTATTTAAAGGTGGATGAGGGGTCGGGGAGGGGGAGGCAGTTTGCAGCCAGGTGGGAGGGGATGCAGATTACCAGTGGAGGGATAGACATGTGTTTCTATGAATTGTAGTTTACATGTTAATTTTTAAAAAAGATATGGTATTTGTTTTTTATTTTCAAAGTTATTCATGTTGCTTTATTTGTTCCTTTGAAACAGGACACAGTGGATAGCTCCCTTCCAAAATGGAGGACGGAAAGCCCGTTTGGGCGCCACACCCCACAGATGGATTTCAGATGGGCAACATTGTGGATATTGGCCCTGACAGTTTAACCATTGAACCCTTGAACCAGAAAGGCAAGGTGAGTTTCTCAGAGGGATGTCAAAATTTGGTTTCTTTTTATCTAGGTCTCTCCCTTATCAATGAAGTAGATATTCCTAGCAGAGTGTAATAGGGGAAATCAGTTTTCTGGTAAGTGAATCTTAGTTTTCTGGCGAGTTATGTGATTAAATCAGAAGTACATACCCTAGGGAAAAATTGGTGCCTTAAGTTAAAATCAGAAAGAAATTCAGTGAGCTTTTCATTATCATTTTTTAAAAGTGGAAAAAAGCATGATAAAATATAACATTCTTTATACATATTACTAAAGTTATTATATATGTGATATATGCAACATGTTACAAAGCAAAAATATGAAAAGTGAATGGCATTATATTATCAAATTTTGCTTATTGCTTTAGCTCCTAGACAATTGGCTTTTTATTAAATTTATTAACATGGGATTGGAGTAAATGTATTTCTAATAAGTAAAGATATTTAAATCTGAAACATACCAATCTATTACTGTTTTTGCTCTACTGATAGTTTTTTAAAACAGGAAAGCCTACTTTAATTTTGTAAACATGATATCTATTTCCTTTTATGCTTTGACACAGACCAGACAGTATTACAAAATGGGAGTTGGGGAAAAGGTGACTTGGGTCTCTTTCAGTATTTCAGGTCTCTTTTTGTGGGAGATCTTTACAGTTTTCAGTTTAATTTAATATTCCTGTTAAAGGTCTTCTGACTAAATTTTGTTGATGCCATTCCTGTTTACTTTTGCTCTGCGAATGTTCATGAATAATTTATATTCTGCTGATATATGGTTAACTAATGCCATATGACTGCCTTCCTTCTGGGAACCTTAGAAAAACAAGGTGGATCCCTCATGAGTCTTTTTACAGAGAAAACTACTCTGTTACTGTAAACAACCTGGAACCTAAATGCATAATATATAATGTGGCATGTTAGAGGCGGCCAGTTAAAGATACCCTCAGGGAAGCAAAGACAAAGTGTTCCTAAGTTTTTTCTCTTATTAACAAGCACTTATTTGTACTTACAATGCTGTACATATTTAAGGAAATGAAAGAGTCAAAACAATAAGCTCAATTTATTTTTATTTAAACCTGGAGGGGAGGAAAAACTTTCCTCTATTAATTTGAGACTAAGAATTAAACTGATGTAAGACAGATTTACAGTAGAAAAACATACAATTTTTATTAAATTTTCACATGCACAAGGGAGCCTTCACAAGAAGAACTGAAGAAGTGCCCAGAGTGGAAAGCTTTTATCCCTTTTAGACAAAGAAACCATTTGTGAATATGGGATAAGACAAAGAGGTTTGGGTTAGGTTAGGGGCAGTAAGTTGAGGTTAGGGGCAATCAAGTGCTTAGGAAGGTAAGGGTTACTATGACAAGGTTTGTTTGTATAGATTTCTCTTGGCCTCTGTTCCCCTCCTTCTGGTATAGGGAGAGCACCTTTCACATGGGATTTTTATGTCCTTCTTTCAGGAATAAAAAGGAGGGTCAGAGTGCCCATTTTGCATCTGCTATTTCTCAAGTGCCTTTAACTCAAAATAATTAATATGCTAAACAGCATATTTTGGGGTGACAGAAATTTAGTGAGCCTTTCATTGTCCTTCAAAGTCTTTTTTCATTTCTGTTTAACATATTTATAAGGACAGTAAATCAGAAGGCCAAAATGGAAAAAAAAAAACACACATATGCTAGTTACATATATTCTGTTATTTAGGTATATTCTGTTATATCCATAGGTGACAACAGTTTAGTTCAAGCATAGAACTTTGATTTATGGTATCTATGCCTTTTCACATTTTAAATATTTTACGTGCTTTCAACTGTGCCTTATGAGTATTAATTAGGTACACACATTGAACCAATAAAAACACTTAAAATATAAATTGTAAGCCATGAAAACTGTGGATATGATAATTCTGTAAACTAAAGTTGAAGCTTCTTTTCACAAGCACTTTTTGAGATATAACAAATTCTTAATAATTGCTTTTAATCTTAATTTCCCACTACTTCCTGATTGGGGTCTTAATAAATTATAAAGTATAATCATAATCATGTGTTTAAAAGAGCCACAAGAGAAGCAGTCTTTTGCCTAGGCAACTCATGGTGTGGAGATCATCCACTTTTAAATATTAAGGAATTAAGTACATAAAGTGATGACCAAGTCAAGTAGTTAGTTCTATTTGCTGATAACAGTACAAGCATAGAAGAGGGAATGATTTAATTCTGGTGGGGAACATGTCTTTGATGATAGCAATGGCTTTTAAAGATTTTTAAAAATCTATTTAAGAAATAGATTTTACATTACATTAGGTATGTGTAGTATGTGTATGTATTTATAAGAAATAGATTTTACATGTCAGCAGGTATGTGTACTGGTATTGTGTGTATTCATAAATGAAACAGTTGGTTAAATGAAACATCCTTACTGCATGTATGCATTCTGATATTTTCTAATGTTTTTTATTTTGTTAAAAATGTTGTCTTAAATGTCTAAATTGATTTTATGTTCCATATTTGCAGACTTCCCTTCAGGCTAGAGCCTAATATAGATGGCATTTAAAGGTTGATATTTTCCTTTCCCTGTCTACTTTGCTAGTCTTATCTTTTGTTAACTAATAGTTGCCCCCTCATACTCTTGCCATATACTTATTCTTGTGTGTTTTTTCTCTTTCTCGTTCATCCTTCCCCTCCACAGTGTTTATCAAGCCCGCCCCAGGAACCAGGCTTTGCTGGGTGCTTTTTGTTGTTGTTCACAGTGCTCTTTTTGCCTGGAATGCCACTCTCCATAGCCCTTTGCTTAGCAAATATTTGTTTCCAAGACTCTGATTGAGGTCACCTCCTTTATGATAAAACTTTTCACAGGTAGCAGATCCCTCTCCTCTTCTCCTCCTTGCACTAGAATTTACTGTTGATTACTCCTTCCTGGAGGAGTGGTATACATTCTTAGCCTCCTGTAATACTTTATTGGAGCTATTTGTTCACCTTTATTTCCCCCTCCCTGTTAGAGTGTAATCTTCTCAAGTGCAGGGACAAATTTATTCGTTTTGTCATTGGAGCTGATGCAGTCTGATGTGCTGTAGATGTTTATTGCTGGTGGTCATTGTGTGCTTTGTTACATGATCTTCTCTAGGTAGGAGAAGAAGCCTTCTTCCTGGGAGAGAAATCAATTGCCTTAAGCAAATTTTCTCTTTCTCACTGAGTCCATGGTAAAGGGGAGAAGATGAGGTGGGGTGGCTGGTGATAATTTGGAGGATTAAGGAGGGCTGTCTTTTAGGATGCATTACTGGCCTTTCAGCCCTTGTCTTAACCTCCCCATCTAGGAACTCTCTGTGCTCCAACTCTCCCCCATTTTCTGACCTCCTGGAGCTTCTTTTATTTCATGGGGCTCCTAATAGGATAGAACCAACTCCTAACAGAATAGGCCTTGCCCCATTGCCACCACTTTCACAGTGGGCACATAGGACTATGACATTAGCAGTTTACTTTAGAATGCTTATTTCTGTAGAATCATTATTATAATTTGTAGATTGTTTTATATTATCATTAATATACTTAATGTACATGATGGATTAGGTTCAATATTGAGATCTGTCCTCTAAATCTTTCTACATTTATAACACTAAGAACATGAGACTGGATTCCAAATTATTAACTTCCAGAATATATAGGGCATAATAGTTTTATAAATTTGGGTATGACTAAATTGAGCTACTATCAGCAGCCTGGATTTATTTGTAAACTATAGCAAAGCCATGTCTTATACTTGTGTGTGTGTGTGTGTGTGTGTGTGTGTGAATACACATATATTTATATGTATGTAAACCTACCAATATTTTAAAGTAATTGAACAATTTTTTCCTTAGAATTTTATTTGATATCGATGGAAACTTTAACCACAAGAGTAATTGTAATTGAGTAATTGTAATTGCTTGAGAAGTATAAAATTATAGATTACTGTTAGAATGGCATGGTTAAAATAATTCTCTTAATATGTAATTTGAGGTCATTTTTTTTCTCTTATAAGATACTATCTTAATTCTAGAATTTCTACTATAATATTTAAGTGACATAACAGATATATACTATTCATGCATACCTATAATTTTATGGACCAAGTAGTTCTAGATACTCTTTATATTTGTAGCAAATACCTATACAAGAATTTGTGTCTAATATGTTTTATTCAAACAATAGCATTACTTAAATAATAGTGTGTTCTGTTGGTATATCTGATAGATGAGATAATACTTTTTCCTTTTTAAAAATAAAATTGCTAGAGTATATACAAACATTAAAATTTTTATTTAAGAAATTAGTAGCATAACCATATAAATTTAATATTAACATACTTCATGTTTTGTCTTAGTCTATATATTATAGCATAGGCTTTCTAATTGATTTCCATTATTGATTTCATGGTCTTAGTAATAATAGATAAGGTTTTTTAGTAAAGTTATTATTCTGTTTTTGGGTTAGTGACTTGTTAAATAGTAAGATCTTGTATTATATTTTAATGAAGAGCATATTGTTGCCATTATTACAATATATGCAACCAATTAAGCTTCTTTATTTTTCTTACTATTTATAAACCTAAATTTTAATGAACTCTTGTTTTGTTTGTTAGACATTTTTGGCTCTCATAAACCAAGTGTTCCCTGCAGAAGAGGACAGTAAAAAAGATGTGGAAGATAACTGTAAGTATCAAGTTAAAAATAGTTCACATCCCAGAAAAGAAAATTGTTCCTCCAAAAAAATAAATTAGTGTTTATATTACTAGGTACATGATACTGGTTCAGAAGAAATGTAGCCCTTTGACATGAAGATTCATGTGACTGGAAGAGCTCAAAGGCCCTACATTTGTTATTGTCTTACATTTGCACTTTGGTGAAAGAGTCTCTTGAATGTCTTTCTAGTGTTGTCTCAGTTGTGTAAATGTAGGGAATAGTAATAATTTACCTTGAAGTCTGCTCTGAAGATCTCTTGAATATTATTTTGAACCTCTTCTAGAATCAGATGATATTTATAGTAATATATGTTCAATAATTTGGAGGTTGAGTCAAGAGGACCTATTTAATGTCATTGAAAGAAACCCACACTTTAAAAAATATTGTTCACTAAGTACTAATTGAAAAATTGATTCCAGAACATTACATTAAAATGAAACATTATTTTGACATAACTATCTTAGTGTGTTTGGTGGAAAAAAACCTTTATTCAGTGAACAAGCCATGTTAATTCTTGCATTTTCAAGATTAAGTAGTAACCATATTTCATTTTTTATTTGGCAGTATTTAAGAATCATGTTGGGTTGCCATGGATTTAATTGTATCTGACATAAAAAACTCTCCATTTAAAAAATAAAGATGAGAGAAAGGAATCTATTTTGCCCTTGTTGAGCTTCTTTGGAGTTCACATTTGAGGGAGCCTGTAAGATCCGCAGATGTGAATGGGCATTGTGGAGGAGAGTCATGGTGGAGCTGCAGACACAGGGAGAGCCTGAGTTCAGATTCCAGCTCGCTATTCGGAAGCTTTGTGCCTTTGGGCAACACATCTCTCCTCTTTTAGCTTCTTATCTGTAAAGCGGGAGAAATCATGTGTATGTTGCATGTCTGGGCATGTTATAGCTAAAGTTGTTAGCATCTTTCTTTTTTTTTTTTTTAAATCTTTATTGTTCAGGTTATTACAGGTGTTCCTCTTTTTTTTCCCCCATAGCTCCCCTCCACCTGATTCCCCACCCCACCCCATGCCCTTACCCCCCGCCACTGTCTTCATCCATAGGAGTAAGATTTTTGTCCAATCTCTTCCCGCACCCCTCACACTTGCTTCCCCTGAGAATCGTCAGTCCACTCCCTTTCTATGTCCCTGATTCTATTATATTCACCAGTCCATTCTGTTCTTCAGATTTTTCATTTACTTGATTTTTAGATTCACTTGTTGGTAGGTATGTATTTGATGTCATTTTGTTGTTCATAATTTTTATCTTTACCTTTTTCTTCTTCTTCCTCTTCTTAAAGGATACCCTTCAGCATTTCGTGTAATCCTGGTTTGGTGGTGATGAACTCCTTTAGCTTTTTCTTGTTTGTGAAGCTCTTTACCTGACCTTCAACTCTGAATGATAGCTTTGCTGGGTAGAGTAATCTTGGTTGTAGGTTCTTGCTGTTCATCACTTTGAATATTTCTTGCCACTCTCTTCTGGCCTGCATAGTTTCTGTTGAGAAATCAGCTGACAGTCGTATATGGGTGCTCCCTTGTAGGTAATTAACTGTTTTTCTCTTGCTGCTTTTAATATTCTCTCTTCGTCTTTTGCCCTTGGCATTTTAATTATGATGTGTCTTGGCGTGGTCCTCTTTGGATTCCTCTTGTATGGGGTTCTGTGCGCTTCCTGAACTTGTAAGTCTATTTCTTTCACCAGGTAGGGAAAGTTTTCTGTCATTATTTCTTCTAATAGGTTTTCAATATTTTGCTCTCTCCCTTCTTCTGGCACCCCAAAAATTCGGATGTTGGTTCGCTTGAAGTTGTCCCAGAGGCTCCTTACACTATCTTCATATTTTTGGATTCTTTTTTCTTTTTGTTTTTCTGGTTGGATGTTTTTTGTTTCCACATATTTCAGATCTTTGGTTTGATTCTTGGGGTACGTTGATCTACAGTTGAGTTTCTGTATATTCTTTATTTCAGACAGTGTATGCTTCATTTCTGACTGATCCTTTTCCATTTTTTTGGCATTCTCATTAAGCTCCTTGAAGGTCTCATCAAGTTTCTCAGCGGTTTTTAGAAGATTCTTGAGTAACCTTATACATGTGGTTCTGAACTCTATGTCATCCAGTAGTTTGCTTTCCTCCGTTTCTTTCATTCGTGACATGTTTCTTTGTCTCCACATTTTGGCTGCTTCCCTGTGTTGATGGAGTAGCTTTGTGTGGTAGGTGATCTATAGGGGGCAGTAGCTCAGCCTCCTCAATTACATGAGGTGGATGCTCTTGGTACACCCCTTTGTGGGCTGAGTGCTAAGTTTTGGTGTAGTTAAGCCTTAATTGCCGTTGGTACACTGGGAGGAATTGACCTCCAGGCCAATTAGCTGTGAGCACTCCCTGTGTCTATAATGGAAGAACTGCTGCGCTGAAGACACGCTTATGGGGCAGGACTTGTTTCAGTGGGGCTTTGGTGCTCACTGAGTCTGCCTCTTGAATGTGTCACTTATGGATGTGAGGAGTTGAAATCTGGTGTCTCACACTGACCACTAGGTACACTGGCTTCTGGATCTCCAATGGGGTGCAGGTCAGCTACTGTCTGAGGCCACCCAGCAGGAGCTACAGTGAGAGCTACAGTTTTCTCCTCTTTGCTTGTGGTTTGGAGGTTTTGGAGCTGTCTGACCCGGGCTGCAAGTTTGCTAGGTTAAGCTGCGATAGGGCAGGGCTTTCTTATGCAAAAGCTGCTGCTTAGAGCTTGGGTGGGTTTGTAGGTTGTGCAGGGCAGGGTCTCAGGATGTCACTAGGCTAGGGCGTGGCAAACAGCAATGGCTGCTAGTTAGCTGGCTCTGAGTCCCCAACGGCATCCGTGAGTCCTGTGCCCCAGTGCAGTAAACAATTATTCCTGCGCGCAGCTCTGCAAGCAAGCCACCCTCACTGGCAGACAGTCCAGCTGCTCCCCGTAGGAGTTTGGGTCCCCCGTGTCTCCCCAGAAACTGTATTTCAGAGTAATCAGGGCTTGTCTCCCTTCGGGTTGAAAAAAGCAACGCCCACCGCCATCCCGGATCACGCGCCTCCGTACCTCAGCTTTTCAGCGCTCGTGCACGTCTCAATGCTCTTTTCTCTTTCCTTCTAGTTGTAGAACTTCCACTCAGCCAGCTTTCCCGTGGTTCTGGGTGATAGACGTTTTGTCTTTTAGTTGTATTTTTGAAATTGTTGCGGGAGGCAGCAGTTTAGGTGTTTACCTACGCCGCCATCTTGGATTCTCTGGCATATTTCTTAAACTCTGGTAGCTGTTATTATTAGGTGTAAGAGATTGAAAAAAAATGTGCTATGCATAAATGTTCTTTGGCTAACCTCTTTACCTTCTTTTATCCAGTCCTTCCCATCCCTTGCCCTCTGACCTCTGTTAGTCTGTTCCCTGTATCCATGCCTCTGGTTTTATTTTGTTCATTAGATTCACATATTAGTGAGATCATGTAGTATTTGTCTTTCTCTGACTGGCTTATTTTGCTTAGCATAATAATCTCCAGGTTCACCCATGCTGTCACAACAGGTAAGAATTATTTATTTTCTACAGCCATGTAGTATTCCATTGGGTAAATGTACCACAGCTTTTTTATCCACTCATCTACTGATGGGCACTTGGGCTGCTTCCAGATCTTAGCCATAGTAAAAAATGCTGCTATGAACTTAGGAGTGCATATATTCTTTCTGATTGGTGTTTTGGGATTCTTAGGATGTATTCCCAGAAGTAGGATCACTGGGTCCATATCACTTCTTAATTCAAAGGAAAGCTGCCATTAAAGCTATTAGGAGGCTCCACCTACTTCTTACTCTGTCTTATTCTGCCATAAGTGGCATTAGAAAACAGTGAGCCATGTGTTTTTGGCAAGTGAATTGTCTGCACTGTATGAGTGTAGAAGCATAGACAGTTTGAGGTAAGTATAGCAAGAAACTCTTATTTGACCAAATTAGTTAGGTGTTGAGTTGTCTGATAGGCATAATTCATTGTAGGCACATATACAACTTCAATGAGGAACCAAGCAAACAAGCAAGTGAATTAGGCAAGGTCCTGCTCTCAAAAGATCTGGTTTAGTAGCCAAAACCAGATATACAACATTTCAATTGCATTACGGGCAGTCTGTGGTCAACACCATAAATAAAGTACAAAGAAGCAAGTAATTCTAATGGTGGTGCTGTTGAGAATGGGGACAATTTGTGAGACAATATTTGCATTGACCTTAATGAATAGGTAGATTTTTGACACCTGAGATGTAGAGGTGGAGTTCAATGCATGGATGATATTTGGGTTTAATAAATAGTTTAGTCTATCTGTAAGTTAGATCATATTAAAGCAAGTTGTGGAAAATTATATGAAAAGGTTAGTTAGCTGAATATGCAGCTTTAACATGGGCCCTGAATACCAGTCTTGAATATGGACTTTGGTAGATGATGGAGACCCACTGATATTTTTTGCTGAAGAGAAATATTTAATTAGGGTACCAGTTTAGTTAATGTGCTGAGCAGTCTGGATTAAGGAGGAGAGCGGCTGAGGCAGTAGACAATTAAGTGGGTGCTATGATTACAAAAGAGGTAATATGACCTAAGCTGGAACTGGGTCAGTGGAAATAGAAAGTAAGAGGAGACATATCTGAGATTTAGATTATGCTAATTTTGAGTGCCTATCATGAGTCTGGTAATGTGCTACCTACACACTTTATTGCATGGTATAAAGAATCAGAAACTGGTTTGGAGCAAGAAGGGAGAGAAAAATAGATTCTAAGTATTGACTAAGGTTTATAGTCTGGTGCTAATTTTAGAAACCAAATGGTTGGGAAGAAGAGTGGTTTTGTCTACTCTAGCATGTGGTGGAAATGTAGAAATGGAGCTCAGAGGATTGGAGGGCTGGGTGAGTAGATTAGGCTGGGAGAATAGAATATGTCAAGAGTGTGTGCATGGGAGTGTGTGTGTCTACATATGTATGTATATTCTGACATATCAGTAGAACAAGCATCAGAAAAACAAGCTTTCTACCCTGATTCTGCTATTAACTAAGCTGCATATCCTGGGTTAAGACATACACATATTTGCAATCTGGTTGGGAATTCAAGTATGCAGAGAGCTGCCGTTAGTTATATCTGGATTTTCAATTGCAGGAGTAGTTAGCATTCCTAACCCCAATTGTTCAATGATCAAGTGTATAATTTCTTTAGGATTCTTTCTTCGTCTTGTCACTTGTGAGGCACTGGCTGAATGATCTAATGGTCCCTTCCCCTTCTAAAATTTTATCTTTTGTCTTTTTCTGTAAAATTCTCAGTGTCAGATTAAGTTAGTGTCATCACCTTGTTGTGTCACAAGTGTATTAATATCAGTGCTATCTAAAGTCTTACCTTCTTTCCACTTGAATTGGGCACTGGTTTTTAACCAGCCTTCATTAATGTGTACTTATCTGGTACTCACTATATATACTCAGCTGGCTGGAAAGTTATTGTTTATAAATATAACTGTAACACAGATGTAAACTGGGTATAGTTTATTTATTTATTTATTTTTATTGATTTTTAGAGAGAGGAAGGGGAGAGACAGCAGAGACAGATAAACATCTAAGTGAGAGATAAACATCAATTGGTTGCCTTCCATATGTGCCTCTGCTGGGGATCAATCTCAAAACCTAAGTATACACCTTGACGAAATCAAACCTGAAACCTTTTGATATATGGGACGATGCTGCAACTTCCTGAGCTATACTGGCCAGAGCTAAACTGGATATATTTTAAATTGGCCTCTTGGGTTTACATATACCAGGGTTTGAAAACAATGGAATTAAATCTAACAGGTGAATTTTAGCTTGGAACAAAGTAATTTAGATTAAGATAGTGTTGTTTTACTTTATTTTTTTCTTCTAACATCTAATGATATACGCATTTTATGTTTCAGGTTCACTAATGTATTTAAATGAAGCTACACTTCTCCACAATATCAAAGTTCGATACAGTAAAGACAGAATTTATGTAAGTATTTTACCTATTATTTAAGTTTTTGTTGGATAATTAAGTTACATCATAGGATGTAAAGTTTGAAATTTTCTAACAGGAAATTGTATTTGATCTGAGCCTGTTGAATAGAGTGAGTTCTATGAGGATAAGGATTCTTTTCTAATTTACTGCTGTAACTCCAGGGCTTACAACATGCATGATACATAGTAGGCTTGTGATAGATATTTGTGGAATAAAATAATTCAGAGCATCATCTAGTATCTTTCAGATTTAAAAATGTTTAATTTTTATTTAAAAAACATTAATTATTTGGGGTTTTGATTACTTATTTTTGATATATATCTGTAGATCTGTTTAAAAAATTAAAAAAATATATATTTTATTGATTTTTTTCAGAGAGGAAGGGAGAAGGAGAGAGGGATAGAGAGTTAGAAACATCGATGAAAGAAACATTGATCAGTTGCCTCCTGCACACTCCCTACTGGGGATGTGCCCACAACCAAGGTACATGCCCTTGACTGGAATTGAACCTGGGACCCTTCAGTCCACAGGCCGACACTGTATCCACTGAGCCAAACAGGTTAGGGCCTGTTTAAAATTTTTAAAAGTATTTTTATTGATTTCAGAGAGGAAGGAGAGAGAGAGAGGAACAGAGAGAGAGAGAAGCATCAATGATGAGAGAATCATTGATCGGCTGCCTCTTGCACACCCCACACTGGGGATCTAGCCCGCAACCCAGGCATGTGCCCTGACTGGGAATTGAACTGCTACCTCCTGGTTTATAGATTGACACTCAACCACTTAGCCACGCTGGTCAGGCTAGATTTATTTAATTAATTCACTTTTCACTTTGTCCTGCAAAGAATTCAAGGCATCCTATAAAAAATGTATATGAAATGAAAAACTTGGATGACAAAAAAATGTAAATTACACTAAAGGCATTACCTGAGGAAATAATCAAGAACACTGAAATGTTGCCCACACAGCCTAAGTAGTTGTAGTATACCATTAAATCCTAAATAGATATCTACCTTAAAAATCTAGAATATTAATCCAGATATCATAGCTGACATGTACACATAAGGAACTGTTAGACATTGAAACGGGGACTCAGAACTGTTGGACATTGAAATTGGGACTCAAACATTTTTTTGTTTTGTTTTGTTTTGTTATTATATGTTTATTTCTAGTCTGCAAAGGCAAAACTTTTTAAAGGAAAGAAATGGTGGGAAAAAGATACAGAGGCAAAGAAGCATTGTACAGACTGTCAAACTACATTGGGAAGACAGGGGAGGTTGGGCGAGGGGGGCTGTAAGAGACCAACCGAAGAACTTGTACGCATGCATATAAGCACAACCAATGGATACAAGACACTGGGGCGGCGGGGAGGGGAGGGCGGGCAGGTGAAGGCATGTACTGGGGGGTAGGGGAGGTCGGGGGGAGGTCAATGAGGGGAAAAAAAAGGAGACATATGTACTACTATTTGTAATACTTCAAACAATAAAAAATAAATAATTAATTTTAAAAAAAGAAATGAAAGAGAATACTTTCAATGTAAATAGATTTGCACCAAATTATTCAGATTGATAATGAACTAGTATGTTTAATTATAATTACTCATTGTGCACAGTAAAGGTTTTATTCTAATATGACCTAGTTGTGGATTCCTTTGTTGGCTGGAGATAAATTACCCACTGTAGTTCTCCTGTTATAAAGATGGGACTCTTCATTATTTTTGAACGAAGAACACACATGGCTTCTTTGACTCCTCCTAGATCAAATGACAGTCTTAATCTTTTATAACACTATCAATTTGCCTAATTGTACTTACTTAATTCTGACTAAATTACCTTTAGTCTTTGCCATCTGTCCAAGTAGTGACAGCTGGGAAATAGAAATAATCTAGTCTTTCCCAAAGGAGTTTACTTGCCATCTTTCAGTTCTACATAGCACAGTTTTAAGCCTTCACTCTCCTCCTTTATTTTTTCAATACCAACTAAATAAAGGGTATACTTAGATTGATATATGGCTATTCTTGAGTAGAAATATATTTAGAAGCAAAAGTCATTCAATTAGAAGACTGCTATTGAGCACTTGATGTGTGCTAAATGCTGTTTTAAGTATCAAAATAATACAAACTTCTAAAATTTGTTTGTTAAAGCAGTCTAACAAAAGTTGACTGAATATAACCAGGAAACATCATCTTTCAGATAGAATTGGCCACTATTTTTTTTGGTCTTATATTATTTGGTGGTGGTGGACCAATCTAATATATTTAAGCAAATTTTGATTGATGTCTCTTTCGTAAAGTTAGGAAACTTTTTTATAGCTTTACAGAATCATCATACTTCTTAAAAACTGAGATACTTTGTTTTTATTTGGGATGTTACAGCTTAATACCCATAGGATTATGATTGGTCTTTTAATGCTTCCTGTGTTGCAGTGGTACTATACATGATTATTAATAACCGAAGGTTTACATGCAACATTAATTGTATTTAAAAAATTAGTTGTCTTTTTTATACATTGAGTTTATTTGGCTTACAAATTTTTTGCCAGATTGCATGGTTGGTAAAAAAATTATCCGTTTGTGAAATTTCGGTTTTTATTTCTCATGTATAATGTTTATATCCCTCTGGAGAATTTTAGGTTTATTCCTAGCTTTTTGACCCTCTTTTCATAAGATATGTATGCAGAGGGCAAATGACCTCTGTTAGGTAGTGGTTTTTGGCTTCATCAGCTCCTGTTTAGAGAACCAGTATTTCCAAAGTTAACCAAAGCCAAGAGTGGTATGTTTTTTCCTAGCCAATTATGCCTTTTAGTTATAAAGCCATTAAAAATTAGCAACATATAAATATAGTTATTATTACTATAATATATGTAAGAGAAAGAAGTGGTTTGGAATAAGAGCTTACATTTGATATTTTTATATTTCTCATCAACCAGAAGTATCACTGTTTTCTCTTAGACTTGAGTATAACAATAGCTAACTCACTTTAACATTTTCATTGGTTACTAAAATCTCTGTTATTTTCCTTTTGTCTCCCATAGAAATATAATTATCTGGAATTTCTTATTTTTTACCCCACTCCAGGAAACATTTTTGGGAACAGTCACTGAATTTGAGATTAGTAGTCTGAAAGTTCAGCGTTTCCGCATCATTTCCCTTCCA
The DNA here is from genome assembly GCA_026230045.1 of Corynorhinus townsendii. Taxonomy (NCBI): domain Eukaryota; kingdom Metazoa; phylum Chordata; class Mammalia; order Chiroptera; family Vespertilionidae; genus Corynorhinus; species Corynorhinus townsendii. Next base: position 64,318,004 of record JAPDVU010000004.1, on the reverse strand, counting down.
CAACTAGAAGTAGAAAAGAGGAAAATATGGTCCTGCCTGTCCTAGTTTGACCAGTAAACCACAACTAATTGCTAAACCACAACTCTCTTTCTGCCCACAGGGAATTTTATAAATCCTATTGGTGCATTTTTTTGGCCTTTTAAAGCCACAGTTACATTCCAAATTCAAAAGTAAGCTTGTTGTTCATTAAACATTTAGTCCGGCAATATTTTAGGTAATGGTTAGCATATGTTGTTTTGCAAAATCTGAGACCAAGTGATCACCAGAGATCTAAATCACTTCTTGTCATTCAGTGATGGGAATAGGCCTAGAGGATCCTATGAACTGTATTAAACTATTCAGTAATAGGGTGAATAAAATAGTCCAGGTGAGGAATATTAATGACCAAAACTCAGGCTATAGGAATTGAACTGGGAGAGTAGATTTCATAAGAAGAGTCAACAGAAGAAGGCTGAGCTCTAGAGGCTTAGACACTCAGCTCTCTGTCTGTGATGACTTGGTAGTGATACCATCAATCTGGAGAGCACATGGGAGGAGACTGTTTTCTTTGAGGCAAAAGAAAGTCAAGAGAAATAATCTTGATTTTGGATGTGCTGAGTTTGAGATGAGTATGGGATGAGAAGACACATTTACTAGTATTGAGCATTAGAGAAATATGGGTCCTATAGAGATCAGGGATGTGTAGGGGTAGAAATGCAGATTTGGGACTACAGCGAATTGAGGATACTTATTTGCTGCATTTTCTCCCCTCTGAGCCTTGTTTAGATTGAAATGAAAATAGTAATTGGAAAATTCTATGTTTATGCTTTTCCTATTTAGACATATGTCGCCAATATTCTGATTGCAGTGAACCCCTACTTTGACATACCTAAAATATATTCTTCAGAAACAATAAAGTCTTATCAAGGAAAATCTCTTGGGACAATGCCACCTCATGTCTTTGCAATTGGTAAGTAATTTCAGTGCATCTTAGTTTTTATTTTTTCTTACATTGCATAAATGTACACAGTTTTTTAATGGATTAACAGACGATATCATGAATTGAATATGTATTTTGGAGAGCCTGTATGCATTTTGAATATATCACTATTGTTAGGAGCATGCAGTTTACACAGGGTGGGGAAGAATACTCTATAACCAAACCATGGGGCAGTTGTATATCATTATCTTTGTTAAGTGCCTGTGTCCTCCCTTTAAAAGTAGGACACAATAAAAGCTGACCTCATGGTTCTTTGTGACTCCTCAACACGATCAGTTTCAGTTTAGAAGTGTCCTCCTTTATAGGTTGGAGGCCTAGGCCTTCTGCTCTTCCCCAGGACATCACTTGTGAGCATGTTGATTGGGCTGGATCTGAGCTGTAAGAGCAGATGTCTGCCAGGCCTCACTTGACATCAGGGTTTTATAAAGTTGAAAGGACTAAAAATGAAGTATGCTTCATATCTCTGGGGAATCGGTATGGGAAGACAGCAGTATCTGTCTTTGCCTTTCTCGGGCTTTTTCCCATCTTAAAGCACTCCAGTTCTAAGGAACAGAGAGTTATTTTGACCCACAGTTGGTAACTGCAAGTACAGAGATGTTAGCTAACCCTTTGGATCCAGACATAATGAGCAGTTACTTAACTGATGATATATTTTGGTTCTGATTCTTAGTGCAGCTGTTTCTCTTTGGGCTTGCACTTCATGCCTGTGTTTAGGCATAACTAGGCCTCATGAACTTCCAGATTTGGCTGACTTGTGTACTGTGTATGATTAGGAGACTGAATATGTCAGCCAAGTCCACTGTATTGGCAGATCGACTTTTGATTCATAGATGCTCTAATGGGCATTGGTATGTTTTCTGTCAGCTACCAAAATGGTACAAAATCCTTAGAACCTGAATGTGAGCAAGTTCCTTGCTGGAGAGAAGTTACATGTTTAAAATGTAAATAACTTGGCTTTTATTTTTAGTTGTTTACTGCTAAAGAATGTATTTACAATGACTCCACAAAAGTGGGTGGAACAGATTGCTGAAAAATTGGTCAAAAGGATGGGTATACTCTTGCATGTAGTTTGCATTTGGTCCTTAGAGTAAAAGTCACTAGTAAAGCCTGCTTCATTGATAAGGATAGCAATATTTTAATTTGAGACCACTTTAACAGAATTAAATCATGCTCAACTTATATGTCTAGTCTTACAATTTGAGATACTTTATAGCATAAATAGTTGGAGTATAATGAAAATAGTTAAAAATTAATATATGTATAAACAATTGCAAATGTGAACAAATTAAAGCAGTTAATTCTGCCTATTTTTGAAATGCTGATAAATTCTACAAGATATTTAAATTGAGTAATAGTATTACAGAAAAAAACACAGATTTATTTTGCAATTATGTATTTTTTCCTCCAGAAGAATTTTTCGTTGCTAGATTTTCCCCCCCAAAGCTCATAATTGATAGCTCATTAACATCTTATTTTTCTCTGAGGACTTCATTAGTTATTCATAGTGAGAATTTTTAATCTCTGCAGATCTTCCCTGATACTAGGAAGAACTGAGCCACAGCTCATAATATGGAGACATTCTAGTACAAACATAAGAGTTGTTTATTTGGCTTTCACATTACTTAGCTGTCAGAATCATAAGCTGCCAGACCATTTAAAGTAAATACTTTAGAGATGTTTTGAATTCTTTTGAATGCTTTTAAAAATATATATATTTTTATTGATCTCAGAGAGGAAGAAAGAGGGGGAGAGAGAGAGATAGAAAGAAACATCAGTGATGAGAGAAAATCATTGATTGGTTGCCTCCTGCATGCCCCCCACTGGGGATTGAGCCCACACCCCGGGCATGTGCCCTTGACCAGAATCGAACCTGGGACCCTTTTGTCCACAGGCTGACACTCTATCCACTGAGCCAAACCAGCTAGGGCTGAATGCTTTTAATTACTAGAGGCCCGGTGCATGAAATTCGTGCACGGGGCGGGAGGGGTGTTCCTCAGCCCAGCCTGCACCCTCTCCAATCTGGGATCCCTTGAGGGATGTCCGACTGCCCGTTTAGGCCCGATCCTACCAAGATCTCGGTAGGATCGGGCCTAAACGGGCAGTCGGACATCCCTCTCACAATCCAGGACTGCTGGCTCCCAACTGCTTGCCTGCCTGCCTTCCTGATTGCCCCTAACCACTTCTGCCTGCCAGCCTGATCAGCCCGTAACCACTGCCCTGCCAGCCTCACTGATGCCTAACTGCTCCCCTGCCAGCCTGTTTGCACCTAACTGCCCTCCCCTGCAGGCCTGATTGCCCACAACTGCCCTCCCTTGCAGACCTGGTCCCTCCCAAATGCCTTCCCCTGCTGGCCATCTTCTGGCGGCCATCTTGTGTCCACATGGGGGCAGCCATATTTGACCACATGGGGGCAGCCTCTTGTGTGATGGTCAATTTGAATATTACTCTTTTATTAGATAGGATAGAGGCCTGGTGCATGGGTAGGGGCCAGCTGGTTTGCCCTGAAGGATGTCCTGGATCAGGGTGGGGGTTCCCTTGAGGCATGGGGTGGCCTGGGCAAGGGGCCTGTGGTGGTTTGCAGGCTGGTCATGCCCCCTGGCGACCCAAGTGGAGGCCCTGGTATCTGGGATTTATTTATCTTCAGTAATTGATACTTTGTAGCCCGGAGCAGAGCCAAGCCTTCTGCTTGCTCCATTTTTGTTGGGATTTATTTATCTTCTATAATTGAAACTTTGTAGCCTTGAGTAGAGGCCTAGGCTTGCCACGGTGTGCAGAAAGTTTGGCTTCCTCCATTAACGGGGAAACTCAAACTCCTGCTCATTCCATGGCTGCAGCCATCTTGGTTGGGTTAATTTGCATACTTGCTCCTGATTGGCGGGTGGGTGTGGCCTGTGGGTGTAGCGGAGGCACGGTCAATTTGCATATTACTCTTTTATTAGAAAGGATAAGCACACATTTATAATTTCTTTAGGAGCAATTTCTCTTTGATAGTAAATGAATTTTCTGTCATCTAGTAAATCTGTATTTGATGCACTGTTCATCATTAATGTGTTATTTTGAGTCCAGCTGATAAGGCTTTTCGAGACATGAAGGTGCTCAAGATGAGTCAGTCTATCATTGTATCTGGAGAATCTGGAGCTGGCAAAACGGAAAATACAAAATTTGTTCTAAGGTGAGAAATATTGAGCTAATGTAGAATAAAATTTGAACAGGTTGATTTTTTATTGTGATAAAAATGTATAGCAAAATTTACCATCTCAATCATTTCTAAGTGTACAGTTCAGTAATATTCAATATATTCACATTGTTTTTCAGTCAATTTCCAGAATTTTTCATCTTGCAACACTGAAACTCTGTACCCATTACACAGTTCCCCATTTTCCTCTAGCTCAGCCCTTGCCAACCACCCTTATATTTTCTGCTTCTATGATTTTGACTATTCTAGATACCTCTCATATAAGTAAATCATACTGTGTTTGTCTTTCTGTGACTGGCTTTTTCCACTTAATGTAATGTCCTCAGGTTCATTTATGTTGTAGCATATGTCAGAATTTCCTTCCTTAGTAAGGCTGAATAATATTCCATTGTATGTATATATTACATTTTGTTTACCCAGTCATTTATCAGTGTGCACTTGGATTGCTTCCATCTCTTGGCTACTGTGAATAGTGCTGCGATGAATATGTTATGAACAAAGAGATACAAATATCTCTTTGAATTGATTTGAACTCGTTGATTTTTAATTTCTATGCATGTTTTATGTCCTAGTTTAAAATAGTGGGCTGTATCCCTTTTATTATATTTTATTATTATGTTTTTAATTTTATTGGGGTGACATTAGTCAACATGAACATATAGGTTACATGTATGGAGTATTTATTTGCAAAATCTGTATATAGGACCATGTCCCCACTACTCAAAGTCAAATCTTCTCCTGTCACCTCATATTAGGACCCATTTCTTCCCCCATCTCTTCCCTCTGGCAACCACCACACTGCTGTTTATGTTTGTAAGCTTCAGTTTTATATTCCACATATGAATTAAATCATATAGTTCTTAGCTTTTTCTGTTTGACTTACTGCACTTTGCATAATCTTCTCAAGGTTCATCCATGTTGTTGTGAATGACGCTATTTCAAGCAGACACCTTATGTTGAAGCTAAGCTCTGTAGATTGAAAACTATTTCTGACGTTATTCTTCTGAGGATACTGGAGAAGACCAGTGCTGGCTAGGCAAAGGGAAATCTATGAATATTTCTCCAAAACCCAACCTTTACATTCTGTTCTCAATATTCCCCTGTAATTAGTATAGTTGAAACCCTTTTTTTACATTAGCTTATGATGACTCGCCTTATTTTACTTCTCCACAACCTTCCTCTCAGTGTATCCCCTGTGCTGCCATCGAATTAAACTCTATACTTTGTTTAAAATCATAGCATTTTAAATACAGAAGGAACAATAGTACTCATTATAGTTTAATTCTTTCAATTTACATACTCAGGGATGTTAAGTCTAGTGTTAAAGCTACTGCTAGGACCAGGGAATGCATTCTAAATTCTCACCAGGGTTGTTCTCATGTATTATAGTTCTTAGTCGATTGCTGCATGGTAGATTCCTTTTTCAAATTTTGCTATTTTTTAATGCAAATGTATATGCTATTTAGAGTATTTACATGAAACCAATTTGAGTTTGGTATTGCCTGTTATGCATGGGCAATTCTTATTAAATGAATGCTTCCTGATACTCTTGGAATTCTAAGTGGTTCAGTTTCTTTTTCTCTTGTATGTAATAGTCATATAGTAAGTCTATGGTTAATATACACTTTTGAAAATGAACAAGTAAGAAACTGTAAAATTATGGTATAAACTTGTAAATCAGAGGTTACCCTGTTTTGAAATGTGCCATGCAAGTAGTTGTTCTGTGCCGCACCAGCACAGCCAAGGGTTCGGCGAGTTTGAGGGAGGGCTGGCAAAGGATGAAGAAAAGACAGACAAAGAGAATAAGCTGGGTCTAGGTGGATCTTCTGTGGTGACTGAGACCACAGAACAGATCCAGACTGCAAGCTAATGCTTTATTTTATAGTTAGAGGTAAACAAGGTAATTTACAATGCTCTTGTAAGTTTCACTTGTTTTGGCAGCACTTGCTGCACCTCCCTCAGCCCATTAGCTACCCAGGAAAGATCTAGGGAACAGTCACAAGATCAAGCTTAATTATGCTAAGAGGGCTGTGCCCTCTAAGCTAGGACTTGTTTGTGGCTTTGCCAGCAGGGCAGTCCGAGGCTTAACCCTATAACCGCTCCCTACATTGTTCCATCTTGTTTTATCTTGCACTGTAACAACATGAAGAGTGATAATTTCCTACTTGTTCAGTGGCAGATTATTGTATTTTATCTAGCCAGAGAGATTGAATTAATAGGCTATCACTAAAGGCTGTGTAATCAGATGCAGAAATGACTATTCCTGTTTGAAATGTATGGCATATTTAAAACCAAATGGTTAAAAAAATCAGAATATTCCCCAAAACAGTTTTTAAAAAATAATGCTGATTTAGATGTTAAAGGCAATCCAGATAGATTTAAATGTTTAAAGAGCTATAACAGAATAGTTGCAATTAAATATAAATTTGTGATTTTAGATAACCAGTTACAACGAAGATCCAGGTTTAAATTTTACGTGTACTAAACAATATTAGAATTGTAATGTTAAAAATTATAATTTATTGTCATCTAAATTTTTATGTCATATTTGAAACAGATATCTGACTGAATCCTATGGAACAGGTCAAGATATTGATGATCGAATTGTTGAAGGTATTGTTAATTTTAAAAATTATTATTATTTTATTTTAGATATGTACGGGAGAATCCTCTCTAAGTGGTCTGGCATGTTTTCCCAGAGACCCAAGATTCTCCCTTCAACAAATCTTTGCTCAGATACCATGTTCTCATTTACTTAATATCTATTGTCACTCCTTCCCCTCCACCAATGTAAATGCTAAGATGGTGGGAATGTTTATATATTCCAAACCTCTGGTGTAGTGCCTGATACATAGCAAATCAGTGATCCATAAACAGCAGTGGATTGAAAGAAATACAGGAAACATATTTTGGATAAATGAAGGAAATACAGGAAGCTCTGTAGCCTCCTGTTTTTACTTTTTCTTTTTTGTAAAATAGGAGAGAGCAAGCAAGTTATTTGGAATTGAGGTGCTTTTGGGAAAAGTCATTTTAACAGAAGAGTGCAATTAGAAGGCAAAGCTCTGTAAATTGATTTATGTTTCTTGATCTAAATTTTTTTTTACTTTTACTTAAAATTCTCACTGTGGTATTGTGACACAACAAGTATGAGGATCTCATAAATAATGCTATATTCACTGTACAGTACCTACTTTAGTGAGGGAATTACCCTTTAATATTAAATAAATAAGTAAATAACAAATTATGGGTTAATTCAATAATCTACTAATTAGTATTCTTATTTGTTTACTCGAGGTGCACACTTGCTTGAGAATTGAACACAAGACTGGTTTCATCCATGATGTATTGTACAACATGTAGTGTTCTAGAGTTGAGAAAAGTTGAAAAGTATTATTCCAAATATTTCTACAGCCCTCTACTAGAGGATAGTGCATATTAACTGGCAGGACACGGAAATCTTTTGATGCTATCTTAATTGAAGTTTGGAATGAGTATATTATTAATAGCGTTAATAAAATTTTCTGATGGAGAGGCCCTTATCCTGTTTTTAGGTATTTTATTAACATATTAATCTTTCAGTAAAAACTGGTGATGGGGTCTGTAAAGGAGTTGGGGAGACGTGTAATTAAGTCCCTTTTTTTGCCAGTAGCCAGTCATGTGGCCTTCTACAAGTCAGTTGACCATGTTGGGCAATAGTTTTTTGCCCACCTGAAAGGGGAGGTATATATGCTAACATTGCCTTTAGTTTTATATGCTTTCTTACTTACTTTTCCAAGTGAAAAAACTGGGGAGTGATCTTTAAAAGGGTTTAGAGACTAGTTAAGGTTTCTACTGTGGGTAGAATAAGAGAAATGGACTTTAAATGTTTCATAAAAAATACTCTAACGATAGACATTGTGAAGCAATTTATGAGGTGGTTGAGGGAGAATATGTGACTAAGATTGACATTAGTCTGGAAGTTTACAGTTGAGACTCTTGTGAATACAAGAATAGACTCTGGTAACCTTATAGATGTGATATAAAATAAAATAGATATCTATAAAATAAAAACAAATTTTACATTTGAGATTTACAAACTATTTTTCTGAGAACCTTATATAGATAATTCTATAAACTAGTTCATTAGTTTTGTTGGATGTGCATGTAAAAATGTTAAATCTGGAGGTTTTATTAATATACTAGAGGCCTGGTGCATGAAAATTTGTGCAAGAGTAGGCCTTCCTTCCACTGGCTGCTGGCACCAGCTTCCCGCCTGCACCGGCTTCCCTCCAGCATTTGGGACTCAGGCTGCTGGTACCAGCTTCCCTCCGGCACCCGGGACCCAGGCTGCTTCCCTCCTCCAGCTGCTGGCAGGCACCCGGGACCTGGGCTGCTTCCTTTCAGCCACCTTCAGGCACCTGGGACCCGGGCTGGTTTCCCTCTGGCCCCAGCTTCATCAGGAAGGATGTTTGGAATGATATCCGGAAGATGTCCAGTCTAATTAGAATATTACCCTTTTATTATTAGGGATTAAATATGTTAGACAAGTACATTAACTAATAATTTGTTGCCTGTATTTTGTCACAAGAGGTTTGCTGTTTTTGATATTATTATCACTACTCTAGTAGGACTGATGTAGTTGTGAAAATCTTAACATTTTTAGGGAATAATTTAAAAAATTGAGTTATAAATTTTGTAACATAGTGACTTTTAAAAAATTCAGTCTTTCCCATAACATTTATTTTAAAATATATTTTGAGTAATTTTCCCATCTCTTACATGTTAATAAGGCCTGAGCAGAGAATACTCAGTTCATATTTGTAGGAATTGGCATTACATGTGAATTTTCATGTAATATTTTTGAGAACATTTTTAGCTATATCATTTTATGAATTTCCTTTATGCTAATTTTTGATGGAATATTTTCATTTCTATTTTAATAGCTAACCCACTCTTGGAAGCCTTTGGAAATGCAAAGACTGTTCGCAACAATAATAGCAGTCGATTTGGAAAATTTGTAGAAATACATTTCAATGAAAAGGTGAGAGTGAGTTTGGGGATGATATGTTTGGGGAGTGTTTTTGAAAAATATAGGGGTTTTAATAGAATTGGTACTGTACCTGAACTTGTGGTAAATTTAAGTGTCTCTCTGTTACTTTAAATAGATGGGATAATGCATATGTTAACAATATGACCTCTATAAACACTTGAAACTTACATTTAGTTATCTGTTTTCCCCCCTTTATTTGATAAACATTACAACCTTTTTGATAGACAAGTGTTTATTAGAAAAGATAAATACTTTAATATTTATCTGTTATACTTTAAGACTTGACATGCAAAAATGTGTTTTCTCTCTGTTTTGTTTTTTAGAGTTCAGTTGTTGGAGGATTTGTTTCCCATTATCTTCTAGAGAAATCTAGGATCTGTGTTCAAGGCAAAGAGGAGAGGAATTACCATATCTTTTATAGGTTGTGTGCTGGTGCTTCTGAAGATATTAGGGAAAAACTTCATTTGAGCTCCCCAGATAATTTTCGGGTAAGTTGGATGAAAAAATTTCATGCAAGACTTGCATATTGAATTGTCTTTGACTATAATAAAATTTATTTTAGTGGATTTTGATAGTTTTGTGTAACTTACATTAAATTTTGATAGCTTTATGTAACATGACATAATTTCTGTACTAAGTAGCTTTCTATTGAGACTTACTGCTGCCTTTATAATATAACACCTTATGAGGAATTATATAATAGATAGGTAAAAGGGTAGATGTTAATAACCTTATCAATGTAAGCTCAATAAGAAATTTGTACGAGTTCTGTAATGTTGGCTTTAAAGTTACCTTTCACTTTTTGTAAAAAAAAAATAAGCTTGACCACTGAATTAATATTATCTTCCTTAATTCAGTTCAACAACAAATATTTTTGCTTCCCCAGTGGGTGCCAGACACTGTGCCAGGGTTATAAAGATAAATGAAATAATTCCTGCTTCTGAGCAACCTAGGTCTGGGGACACACACACACACACACACACACACACACTGACTGATGTGTTGAAATGATAAATAGATATGCATAGGATGCTGGGGATTTTGAAAAAGCTTACTGGAACAACTGAATCCTTCAGGATTTTCAAGTGTTGACTAGAGAAGGAAAGATGCAAAGGTTATTCCTGGTAGATGCAAAAGATGAACAGAGTAAGGCAAGAAACAGTAAGGCAGGAAATGGTAGGAGGTGATGCTTGAGAGTTTGAACTTCTGTAGTTAATAAGGAGCTATTTAAGGGTTTTAAGTAGAAAAGTGGATGTCAGATCTATTCTTTCCTCTGGCTTTAATCTGGAGATGGCTTTAAGGGAATAGAGGATAAGATGGATTGAAATAACAGCCAAGGATAAATTGTTTGGGAATCTGTGGCTACAGGTTGAAGTAAGAATTGTTCGGTGTATGAATTTGTTTTATGGATGGCAGGGTTACAGAGTAGTGGACTTACAAAATATTATGAGGTAATATTGATAGGACTTGTAGACTGATTATGGTAGGGAGAAGAAAGAGTCTGGGATAATTTTCCAAAATTTGATTAGGAAAACTGAGTGGATATAAATACCATATTGGGGCCAGATGAAAGATTTAGCATATAGGATGAGTTCAGTTTGGAACCTATGGATCATCTGAGCAGAGATGTTCAGAAGATCAGTGTCAGTGCTGGAGTGACAGGTTTGGGAGATGGTATTCTGGTGGAAGTTAGAACCATGACAGTGAATAGCTGAGATTGTCCATAGAGGTTGTATAATGTAGAAAAATGGAGGATGAGCAGATAAAGAGTTGCCCAAGAAAGGAAGCTCAAGTAGAGTTGTGAGGGCAGTACAGAGAAAATCACGAGTGCCAGGAATTGCAAGCCAATTGAGTTTCAGGAAGTGGTGACTAGGGATGGCTAGCATAATTTGCAAATTTTCAGCTAGAAGATAGTGTCCCTGTACCTGGAGAGTATCATGCTAAGTGAAATAACTCAGTCAGAAAAATATAAATATCACATGATCTCACTCATATGTGGGATCTAAGTAACAAAATAAACTGATCCAGAGACATGGAAGCATGGAACAGAGTGCGGAATCTCAGAGGAAAGGTGGGGGAGGGTGGGTGGATGAGAGGTAACCAATCAAAGACCTTGTATGCATATATGCATAACCCATGGACACAGACAATAGGGTGGTGAAGGCCTGGGGCGGGGTGGGCTGGAAGGGGTCAAAGGGGGACATATGCAATACTTTCAACAATAAAGAATTCTTTAAAAAAACAACAAGAAGAAAATAGTGTCCTTGTGAGAGAGATATGGGAGTCTTGGGGTGGGGGTTAGAAATGTAGTATGTATAAAAATTTCCAGGTAATTTTGATAGTCCTCTTTGGACAGGAATCCTCCATTTGAAAATCATGCCATATATATGTATTTATTCTCTCTCTGTGTACATGTGTGTGCATGTGTATTTATCATAGCTTATCTTTATTCAGTTAGTTTCCTTTAATGTGTACTTGGAAATTTTAAAACTTAATTGTTTCCAAGTGCTTTATAACTACATCTATTTGTATACCTTTAAAATGTTCAGCCTTCTCTAGAACTCACCAAATTAATTGGAATTTGCAATTAGTTGACCACATTATCTTCATGCAAGTAGAAGAGGCATATCTATACAATGATTTTTAGAAAAGGAATATAAATCACTGTGAATCATATGAAATGTAAAAATCATGCAGTGGCTCTGTCCTCAATGAGTTAATGATAAATTGATGTGACTACTCTTGTCCTAATCTAGCATTTCTGCTTGGAGGCTTAGAGCATAGTTTTTGCGTATCCCAGAATATATATACCTATTTTCCTGGCATAATGGTAGGATCCTAAGAGGGCAGCTACTGAAATTCTTTACCAGGTCAGAGAGTTTCCTGCCTCTGTAGCATGACTTGGAAGGCATGATTTTCTCTTTCACAAGCGAGTCCTTTGGTGTTAGGAGACTAGAGGAACAGCATTGCCTTTCACCCAAATACATCTGCTCTCTTGGATATTCCTCTCATACATGCATACACGCACCTCTCTATTCCTCCCCCAAAATACCTTACAGTGGTTTGGAACTGTGTTGATAATTTCATCAGGTTTTTCTGTAGTTTACAGCAATTATAGATAAGGTGGTAAAGATAAAGGAGAACCCTACAGTAGGGTGAACACTTTCATGAAATACACGTATTTTGTAAAATAAAGGTTTAAATTCTTACATAACTCAAAATTTGCTAAAATTTTTGTATATGTTTTGTGGAAGCATATTTTACAGTCATGCAAAGATCCGTAAGCATATATAAAGCTTTGATTGATTGCGGATAGATGTCAAGAATAGTTACAATTTTCTATTTACAGAAAACTTGGAAGACACAAGTGTATTTCCTAGGTTGTAATATTAAGTTCATCTGTCCAATAGCCAAGTAATTGATAAAAATAATCAGGGGGTGGGGGGGATAAACTCTTGCTACCAAAGAAAACATTTGTTTGGGCTCTGTATGTTTAAGCTACTGTTATCTTACTAAACATTAGAGCTCTTTTTTGAAATAGTTCATTGAAAATACTTACCAGTATTATTCCCCCTCCTTTGTCTTATTTTCTCCCCAAAGTTTCTACAGTAGAAAGAAAAACTTATTGCCAACATTTTCTGTTTTTTACCAATTTTAATATTTCATTATAATGGAGGGGGAAAGATAGATGGCTGCATTGATTATCTAAAACAGTGGTCAGCAAACTGCGGCTCGCCAGCCACATGCGAGCCGTGGTTTGCCGCTCTGTTGACTAATGAGTTTGCCGACCACTGGATAGGGGCTTAATCACAAGGAACAACAGCCTGTAATTATTGGAATCGAGAGTCTAGGTCAGTGGTTGGCAAACTCTTAGTCAACAGAGCGGCAAACCGCGGCTGGCTCACGAGCCGCAGTTTGCCGACCACTGATCTAAAATATTAATTTATTTAAAAATTTACTATAATTTTCCCCCTTGGTATCTATATAATGTGGTATTTTAAATCTTGGAATACATGCCATGATGCATGGAATCATAGTGACCTGATTTAAGAGGCGCTGAGATGTTCTTTAAAAATTTGCCATCTTGTTCCTTGTGTACTTCCTTCCTGGCCCTACCCCCACTCCCTTAAAGGTGAGTAATAGATTCTCTTTGAGACCAATATAATATTATTTTCTTCCAACTACTTCCCTTGGTTTATGTTTTGAAAACATATAGCCTTTAAAAAGCTCCTGGGCAACAAAGAAAATCGTTGACATAAAAGCTGAAACTGTTACTTGAAAATGAAGGTTCTTATAGCAAGTATTGTAATTTATGTGTAGTCAGTGTTAACTGTCAGTAAATATGAAAGGCATGTTTTAAAGAACTGGTTCTAAAAATAAAAAATTAAGAAATTCAAAGATAATATTTGTTAATTATTTACTTGAAATATTTAACCACACTGTGTGGGTCTTAAATTATTTGAGACTCTTTTACACATTTAGTAAGTAGGTGATTTTCATTATTATCTGTAGTAGGTATGAAGTTATTTGACACTGTGAATATTTTAAATTGCTGCCCTTTAAATATAGAAAATCTTTATGGTATTGATTTTCATGTTAATCATAAAATGTAATGTACTGTGAGGAATTGGGATTTTCAACATCCCTGGTTTGATTAGTAGGAGTAAAATGCTTATATAGAAGTTGATTTTCCTTGAGGGGTTAGGTTTAGAGATTCTTTATGGTTACTGCTACTTGATAGTTGTGTTGTCTACTGAACTATTTTCCTGAGGATCGTATTTGTTAATTATATTTTACATTTCTTTGTTATAGTATTTAAACCGAGGCTGCACTAGATACTTTGCTAACAAGGAAACTGACAAACAAATTTTGCAGAACCGAAAAAGTCCTGAGGTATAGTAGACTATTTTTTAAAATTAAAATCTTTAATACCCCAAAAAATTGTGCTAAAAGATATATTTTTTATTTTGGAGCCTACAAAAGATTTCTTACTTTTAGGCTTGTACTTTTGAAAAGTAAATACTCATTCAATCCTCTCCAGAGTGTATGTAGTACTTGATCCTATGCTGGTATCTACAGAGCTTCAGGTTCTCGCTCCTACACTGCTCTCCTCTTGTTCTTTTTTATGGCAAGAGGGTGTTGAATTGCCTAAGAATTACCCTTTGCTAATATTTTTGAAACTTGCTCTCATATTACCCACTTGAGATTAAGTATAAAATATGTCTTTTATAATTGTCTACTTCAAAGCAGAAATAAGCTTTGTGGTAGACATTATTGTGAATTAATGCTTATATATTATTGTATTTCTCTTTAAAACATATTTCTGTAATATATTATAAAAATTTTGTATATAGGTTTTAATTATTACATTTCTAAAAGTAATTATTTATAATTATACCATTAAGTATTATTTAAAGAACATTAAATCCTTAATCTAAAAATTTACTACAACACTTATAAATTTTAATATGCATTGTGTAAGTAATAAGTGGTATTAATCTGTATCTACTCAAGGAGTTTAAAGTGTAAAATACAAAGTCAGGATTAATTATAGGGACTAGTCATATTGTCTTTATTAATTTTATTAAGATATTTATATTGAGTACTTAATTGAACACATTTTTATTGTACTCAGTTTTTAATGCTTCTGCATTTGAGAGTCAGATGCTTTTGACACCTTTCAAAATGAGTGAGATGAATTATGTCTTTATTATATTCATGGAAAAGAATAGAAAGCAATGAAAATTCTCAGTATTTTGAATTCTAAGCAGTTAATTTTTAAGTTGACATTTTAGCTATCACTTAGACCCAGATGTCTGAACTATAAATTATAAACTTTAGTTTGTTACATCCATAGTTAGAACTTTAAGAAGTAACATTAATGTTTATTATGATACTAGAGGTCCGGTGCATGAAATTCGTGCACAGGGGTTGGGGGGGTGGGGGTGGGGTGTGTCCCTCAACCTGGCCTGCACCCTTTCCAATCCTGGACCCTTTGGGGGATGTCCGACTTCCGGTTAGGCCTGATAAACCAGCAGTCAGACATCCCTCTCGCAATTGGGAACCGCTGGCTCCTAACTGCTTACCTGCCTGATAGCCCTTAACCACTCTGCCTGCCTGCCTGATTGCCCCTAACCGCTCCTCTGCTGGCCTGATCACCCCTAACTGCCCTCCTCTGCTGACCTGGTCACCCCTAACTGTCCTCCCCTGCTGGCCTGGTTGCCCCTAACTGCCCTCCCCTGCTGACCTGGTCACCCCTAACTGCCCTCCCCTGCCTGCCTGGTTGCCCCTAACTGCCCTCCCCTGTTGGCCTGGGTGCCCCTAACTGCCCTCCCCTTGGTGGCCTGGGCACCCCTAACTGCCCTCCCCTGCTGGCCTGGTCGCCCCTAACTGCTCTCCCCTGCCAGCCTGATCCTCCTAACTGCCCTCCCCTGCTGGCCTGGTCGCCCCTAACTGCTCTCCCCTGCCAGCCTGATCCTCCTAACTGCTCTCCCCTGCTGGCCTGATTGCCCCTAACTGCCTCTGCCTTGGCCCCGCCACCATGGCTTTGTCTAAAAGGACATCTGGAAGGTTGTCCAGAAGATGGCCAGTCTAATTAGCATATTACCCCTTTATTGGTATAGATCTTACTTTGTCATGATAACCTATATTTTCATAAGGCATCATCAAAATATAGAAATTATTTCTTTCCACTAAGTAATGGAGACATTTCCTTTGGCATGGAATAATCTGAGTAGAGAGGAAAGAAAATTGGATTTTACTCTTTAAAGAGTAACATGGCACTCTCCTATGAAGAAAATGTACTCTTTCTGATTCTAATGTCAGCAAACTTTGTTAGGAATCTTATTTATATTATTAAGTTTATAGAGATATATAAGTGAACAATGAATTAATATGTTCAAATTACTTTTTATGTCTTCTTTATCAGGAGGATGAGGTGATCATTTTGACTAATTAGAATACTTTGCCTAGTTCCATTTGAGTGTCTTTAAGCTGTGTGTAATTTTTAGGAGAATGCAGTATTTTTAGTCTTCCATAATTGCAATGTATTCATTAACATTTGATTAAGAACAGTTCTTAAATGATGTAACCATTCAATTGCAAGACTAAAAATTCTGCGTGATGTATGTTTTCTGTTAACTTTGGCTGCCTGCGATGGTTTCCTTTACTGCTTTTAAAAATAAAATAAAATTTCTTTATCTAGACATTTTCCAGAAATTTTACACAAACATAATTAAACATTTTAAAGAATTTTGTGGAAGGCAATCAACTTTAGCTGAGAAGCAGTGGGCAATCGGAGAAGAAACATCTCCTAGAGGCGTCTTTAATAGCCAATTAATTCTCATGCTGTTACCTAATGTTTAATTTTACTTATTCATTCTCAAGTTCTGGAAAATTTCTAGTCCAACCTTTCTATGTCCAGTAACTTTTATTTTTCTCCTTTTAGTTTTTGCAGGCCTGATTTTTCCTTCCTTTTTCTGAGTTTGTTATAAGTTTTAACAAATGAATATTTTAGATGCATTTTTTTTTTTAAGGAGAGAAATAAAATTTTCTCTTCATTTTTTCTAAAATGTTTTCAGTCATTGCATAAATTCTTAGAGTAAGCATAATGCTTACTAATACATTTAACCTCATTTATATTTATACAGAAAGGTTTAAAAAGTAATTCTCAGGCCATGAAAACTTATTAGCCTGTCCACTACTTACTACTGTTGAATATTAATACAGTTGATGGCAGTTAACCTAAAGGGGTATAATGCTAAGTGTCAGATTAAAACTTCTTTTTACATTTTCTTTTGCCTCAGTTCATTTTGACCTATGGTTCATGTTGATTCATTTCAACCACTAATCTTCAATTCTTTTTTACTCAATTTTTATTCTTATCTAATACCCTAGCATTATACGCTTTAGAGTTAATATGGTAATTAAAATTGGAAAACATCTTATTCAATTTTTAAATTTTTTTAATTGATTTCAGAGAGGAAGGGAGAGGAAGAGAGAGATAGAAACATCAATGATGAGAGATAATTATTGATGGGCTACCTCCTGCATACCCCCTACTGGGGATCGAGCCCACAACCTGGGCATGTGCCCTTGACTGGAATCGAACCTGGGACCCTTCAGTCCACAGGCAGACGCTCTATCCACTGAGCCAGACGAGCTAGGGTTCCTATTCCATTTCTGACTGAAATTTTTATTCCTATGCAGTTGAAAGAATTATACGGAGAGACTCTGTGTGCACTTTGCCTAGCCATTCAGTTTTTGAATGTTAGAATATTGAAGTTTTTCCATCAGCACATTTTATTTTTGCATGTTATAATAGTGCACCAGTAGACTTCGTGTAGTGTTTTTTTAGTATGTTTAAATAATGTAGAATGCAGCTAATTGATGTCTTCTTATTTTATAGTATCTTAAAGCAGGTTCCTTGAAAGATCCTTTGTTAGATGACCATGGAGATTTCATTAGAATGTGTACAGCCATGAAAAAGATTGGTTTGGATGATGAAGAAAAGCTTGATTTGTTCCGGGTAGTAGCTGGTGTCTTGCACCTTGGAAATATTGATTTTGAGGAAGCCGGAAGCACTTCAGGTATCTTTGTGGTTTTTTTATTTCCTTTTTTTTTTTTTTTTTTTTAAGGAGTAAAACTAGAGGTTCTGTCATTTCTTTGTCAGATGTAAATTGAAACCGTGTGCATGTTTGTTAATACCCTGAAATTTCTAGAATTTACTGTTGTGTGGTGAGTCATGCAAATGAAGGATGCTGCATTGTCAGTCACTATTAGTTCTGATGAGTAATACGCTCACTTTATGAAGGACAATTGGCAGGGTCATATTTAGTGACGTTTTTCAACTGATATTATACTTTCCCAATAAATGAACAGAATAATTCTCTACCATCTGTTAATGTATTTTGACATTTTTTAAGGCTCATTGATTTAAATTTGGCTCAGTTAATTAGGGCAATTGAATACATAAAAGCCCATATACTTTATTACTGGGAAATTAAAATAGGTTGAACTTTGTGCAAATTGAAAAGAGCATTTAAGTGCATGCATGATAGTAACTTTTCAACTCTCTTGGTATACAGCCTTACATAAAGAGTAAGAATTTTTATACACTCTTTTTTTAAAAATATATTTTATTGGTTTTTTACAGAGAGGAAGGGAGAGGGATAGAGAGTTAGAAACATTGATGAGAGAGAAACATCGATCAGCTGCCTCCTGCACACTCCCCACTGGGGATGTGCCTGCAACCAAGGTGCATGCCCTTGACTGGAATCGAACCTGGGACCCTTCAGTCCACAGGCTGACGCTCTAGCCAATGAGCCAACCCAGTTAGGGCAAGAATTTTTATACACTCTTAAATTTGTTCTGTGAATGCAGGGGTTGGGAAACTATGGCCCATGGTTGAGTCTGACCAGCTGCTTGTTTTAGTAAATACAATGTTGTTAGAACACAGCCACACCCATTTCACTTATGCCTTGTTTGTTCCAGCTTTTGTGCTGCAGTGGCAGAGTTGAGTAGTTGTGATAGAGAGATTGTTGGCAGCAAAGCCTAAAATCTGACATTAGAAAAAAAGGCAGTTAACTCCTCCATAAACACATTATTTAAAAATCTTATACTGAGTTAAAAATATTGAAAGCACCATTTCATAGAGGAGTCAATACCAAGGGCTTTCGTATCAGATCTCAGAAGCTCTCTGAGCCTTGGTTTTTTTCATTTGTAAAATAATGAAATAATTCATGAGAAGTGCTCTTAAAGTGTAGTATCTAGCAATAGTATGCATATAGGGAAGAGGCACAAGAGTGAGGAAAAAAGAACATTTAAAAATGTGCCTTCTGTGTGCAAGACTCTATATAGACAGTATCCTATCTATCCTATCTAATAAAAGAGTAATATGCAAATTGACCATCACTCCAACACACAAGATGGCTGCCCCATGTGGTCAAAGATGGCAGCCCCCATGTGGACACAAGAAGGCTGCCACAAGATGCCAGCAGGGGAAGGCAGTTGGGAGGGACCAGACCTGCAAGGGAGGGCAGTTGAGGGTGATCAGGCCTGCAGGGGAGGATAGTTGAGGGGGAACCAGGCCTGCAGGGGAGGGCAGTAGCTGGGGGGGACCAGGCCTGCAGGGGAGGGCAGTTGGGAGGGACCAGGCTTGCAGGGGAGGGCAGTTGCGGGGGACCAGGCTGGAAAGGGAGAGCAGTTAGGGGTGACCAGACCAGCAGGGGAGAGCAGTTGGGGGTGACGAGGCCAGCAGCAGAGGGCAGTTGGGGGTGACGAGGCCAGCAGTGGAGGTCAGTTTGGGGTGACCAGGCCTGCAGGGGAGGGCAGTTGGGGGGACCAGGCCAGCAGGGGAGGGCAGTTAGGGGTGACCAGGCTGGCAGCAGAGGGCAGTTTGGGGTGACCAGGCCGGTAAGGGAGGGCAGTTAGGGGCAATCAGGCCTGCCGGGGAGCAGTTAGGCGTCGATCAGGCTGGCAGGAGAGTGGTTAGGGGATGATCAGGCTGGCAGGCAGAAGCAGTTAGGGGCAGTCCGGCAGGCAGGCAGGCAGGCGGGCGAGCGGTTGGGAGCCAGCAGTCCTGGATTGTGAGAGGTATGTCCAACTGCCTGTTTGGGTATCGGGCCTAAAAGGGCAGTCAGACATCCCTCAAGGGGTCCTAGATTGGAGAGTGTGCAGGCTGGGCTGAGGGACAACCCCCCCACCCCATGCATGAATTTCGTGCACCGGGCCTCTAGTTTCATCATAAACATCACAATCATAACCTAACCTTGATAAAGATAATGAGGTAGGGGATATTATCGCCATTTTACACAGGTGCAACCTGTGTAAAATGATTGTTAATGAAATTGTTGATATGAGAGCCAAGTGGTACCCATGTTTAAATAACTCAGTTAATTTTCCCTCTATGCCCCTAGTCACTGACCTTCCTAAACGTGGTGATCTGTGAATGAGCAGATTCAAATAGCCTTTATGACTTACAGCTTTAATGTCCTGTGATGCTGTGAAATCAGTAACATCAGATGTAGCATAGTGTTTAATAGCATGTGCTCTTGAAGCAGACTCTTCACCCTGTGTTAACTACTCGTGTGACCTTGGGCCAGGAACTTCTCCATGTTTCAGTTCCTTACCTATATACTGAACAAAAACAGTCCCTACCTCATGTTAAAGAGAGGAATAAATGAGTTAAATATTTGTAAAATGATGTGAATGATGTAAAATGATGTGAATACACATAGTAATCACACTATAAGTATTTTTAATGAATAAGGAAAATAAAAATACAGATTATTTCCAGTATAAAATGAGAAGAAATAAGCAAAACCAGGTATGTTCTCAGTATGAATTAAATTTTTTATTAGGTTTTTTGAGGGATTTTTAACACTTATTTTGAAAACATAATTAACGTTAAAACACGTTTCATTTCCTCTATGTCATTGTTATACCAAAGTAGCCTGTGGGAGTTCTAAGTAACACAAAAAACAATTTAGAATACTTAATGCACACTTTGGAATAGTTTTAGGAGTGATAAGTAGCATTTTCTTACCTCATGTTATCATCCTGATGTAGAACATGCAAATGTATGTAGAGAATCATAAATGGGAATGATGTAGTTAGTTGAAAAGCACTTAAATGGTCAAAAGGCACATAACACATATTTACATTATCTTTTGTTTTTCTTTTCAAATTTTTTCAGTTGAAGGGAAAATGAGCAGAAAGCCAAGAAGATTGGAATGAGGCAATAAATTAATACATTTAATAAAAGGGGTTATTTTTATTTTAATAACTAAGATTTGAGTATATTACTCTTCAGCCTTCCAGTGACCCTTCCAATAGACCTAAATGGTTTCTGTCTAATTAGAATTGATTTTTTTTCCATCAGAGTGCTCAATTTTGGCATTTTCACAATCTGAGAAAGCTGTGAATATTTTTGCAATTATTTTATTAGAAAATTTATTGTCCAGTAGATTTTTAGAAGACACTGTTACTGAAAAGCTTTTTCATGATGGAAATGCAAACAAACAAACAAACAAACAAAAAAACCCAAAAACCTATTGGGACTTTCTATGCTTTTTAAATTCCACATAGCAAAATTATATGTTATTATAACGATTTTTTTAAATGTTCAAAGAAGTTCTTCTTTGGATGGGGAGTAATATGAAAACCTTACATTATTTTACAGTATTTTACCTTTTTAAAACTTTAAAAATAAATATTTTCTTACATAATTCCTGAAAATATGTAAGAATCTTTGCAAAATAGTAAAAGAGAAGTTTTTAAAGAAATTAATGAATTATTCATAGTCACTTTTATTCAGTTACATAATTTTAGATAATGCATATGTGTGTAGAAACTAAAAATGAGTAGTAATGTTATTTTAACAGAGTTAGAGGTTTAATACATTTAAGTATTCTCTCCCCTTTTTTTTAACAGCTTTATTGAAATATAATTCATACCATACAATTTACCCATGCAAAGTGTACAATTCAATGGTTTTTACTATACTCAGTGTTGTGCAACCATAACCACAATCAGTTTTAGAGCATTGCAAGCACAAAAAAGAAATTCCATACTCTTTATCAGTGGGCCCCCTCTCCCACCACATTCCCTCACAAATCCCTCAGCCTTAGGCAACCATTATTCTAATTTCTGTCTCTTTAAATTTGTCTATTACCACATTTCATATTTATTGAATCACCATATTTACTGTGGTCTTTTGTGACTTTATTTTTGTGTCTATATTTCTTTTTACTGCTGAGAAATATTCCATTGTATGGATATGCCACATTTTGTTTATCCATTCATCATTTGATAAACATTTGGCTTGTTTCCAACTTTGGCTATTATGAATAATGCTGCTATAAATATCTGTGTACAAATTTTTGCATGGACATGTTTTTATTTCTCTTGGGTATATGCTGGGACTGGAATTGTTGAGTCATAGGGTAACACTATGATTAACTTTTTGAGGAACTGTCAGACTGTTTTTCAAAGTAGTGTGCCATTTTACATTCTCATCAATCGTGTATGGAAGGTTCCTGTTTCTTCACATCCTCACCAACATCGTCTTTGTCTGTCAGAGTGTAGCCTTCATAGTAAGTGTCAAGTGTTTATCTCATTGTGGCTTTTGTTAGCATTTTCCTGATGGCTCAAGATGTTGAACAACATTTCATGTCTTTATTGGCCATTTTTATGCCTTTTTTTTGAGAAATGTCAATTCATATATTTTGTCCATTTATTAATTGGATTGTCCTTTTTAAAAAAAAGATATATTTTATTGATTTTTTACAGAGAGGAAGGGAGAAGTAGAGGGAGAGGGATAGAGAGAAACATCGAGAGAGAGAAACATCTATCAGTTGCCTACTGCACACCCCCTGGGGATGTGCCCACAACCAAGGTACACGCCCTTGACCGGAATTGAACCTGGGACCCTTCAGTTCACAGGCCGATGCTCTATCCACTGAGCCAAACCGGTTAGGGCTGGGTTGTCCTTTTATTATCAAGTTGTACCTGTTTTAGTAAATATATTCTAGATATAAATTTCTTATCAGATATATAATTTGCAGATGTTTTCTCTTATATTGTGGGTTAGCTTTTCAATTCTTGGATGGTGTTTTTTGAAATATAAACATTATATTTTAGATGAAGTTCAATTTATCCTTTTTTTCTTTTGTTTCTTGTGCTTTGGTTGTCATATCTGAAACACAATTACCTACTACAGTGCCATGAAGATTTTTATTGTGTATTCTTCTAAGAGTTTAATAGTTTTAGGTTATATTTAGGTCTTTGACTCATTTTGAGTTATTTTTGTGTATGGTGTGAAGTAGGTATCCATCTTCATTCTTTTGTATATGAATATCCAGTTTTTCTAGGGCCATTTGTTGAAAAAACTATTATTTCCCCAGTGAATTGTCTTGACCACCCGTACTCATATAAGATCTCATGGTCTGTTGTTCCTGAGACCTGTCTACTTAATAATTTACTAACATGTTATGATAAAATTCTCATTATGATTCTCATATTCATTTTCAAATAACTCTTGAAATAAAAACTTTAGAAACATATTAAACCTTAAAAAATGGGTAAAATATTTATTAATAAATATTAACAATAAAGATAATAATAGTTAACCTTTATATAATGATTTCTGTGCACTAGGCACTATTCTAATTCCATATGCAACTTTACTAGTATTACTCTTCCTATCTAATGAAAGAGCAATATGCAAATTAACCATCACTCCACTATACCCACCAGCCATGCCCACCAGCCAATCAGGAGCGAGTATGCATATTAACCCAACCAAGATGGCTGCGGCATGGAGAGAGCAGGAGGGAGGCTTGGGTTTCCCTGGCGATGGAGGAAGCCAAGCTTTCCTCACACCCTGGCCCGCCCACTCCAGGCTACAAAGTTTCAATTGTAGAAGATAAATAAATCCCAGATACCAGGGCCTCCACTTGGGTCGCTGGGGGACGTGGCTGTCCTGCAAACCACCACAGGCCCCTCGCCCAGGCCGCCCCACGCCCCAAGGGAACCCCCACTCTGATCCAGGACACCCTTCAGGGCAAACCAACTGGCCCCCACCCATGCATCAGGCCTCTATCCTATCTAATAAAAGAGTAATATGCAAATTGACCATCACTCAAACACACAAGATGGCTGCCCCCATGTGGTCAAAGATGGCTGCCCCCATGTGGACACAAGATGGCCAGCAGGGGAGGGCCGTTGGGAGGGACCAGGCCTGCAAGGGAGGGCAGTTGGGGGCAATCAAGTCTGCAGGGGAGGGCAGTTAGGGTTGACCAGGCTGGCTGAGGAGGGAAGTTGGGGGTGACCAGGCCTGCAGGGAAGGGCAGTTATGAGGGACCCAGGCCTGCAGGGGAGAGCAGTTGGGGTGACCAGGCCTGCAGGGGAGGGCAGTTAGGACAAAGCAGGCTGGCAGGGGAGCAGTTAGGCATCAGTCAGCCTGGCAAAGGAGTGGTTAGGGGGTGATCAGGCTGGCAGGCAGAAGCGGTTAGGGGCAGTCAGGAAGGCAGGCAGGCGAGCAGTTGGGAGCCAGCATTCCTGGATTGTGAGAGGGATGTCTGACTGCCCGTTTAGGCCTGATCCCACCAGGATCGGGCCTAAACGGGCAGTCGACATGCCTTGAGGGGTCCCAGATTGGAGAGGGTGCAGGCTGGGCTGAGGGACACCCCCTCCCATGCATGAATTTCATGCACTGGACCACTAGTTTTATATAAAACTATTAGGTAAGTACAATTATTATCCTTATTATATGGATGAGAAATCCAATCACAGAGAATAAGAAACTTGTTCAGGGTCACATAGCTGATAAGTTTTAGGGCCATATCAATCTAGAGTCTAAAGCACTATAGTATATGGTCTTCCTATGTCATACTTTTTAAAACAGCCTCCACAAACACAAGTCTGTACATATAGTGTATAGGTTAAAGCAGTTGTCTCTTCATTCTTTTCCTCTGTCCCCAAGCAATATGAACTCATAGATGCACATACATACACACACTGACTTAATAAAGTACTTTACAGCATTTGCCACTAAAATTACTCCTTGAAGTTTTCTAGAGTCATATGAATTTTAATGATAAGGTACTATATTTCTCCAGAGATTTAATATATTAACAACGATTGTAATTCATCATTAGTATTTTAGTAAATGATCCTTGTCTATTCCATAGTTTTATATAAGTGAAGTATACTTCCAAGAAATGAATCTTGAATATCTGGTTTACATAATGTTTTTTAATTTCAAATTAAAATATTTTTATTAGGAGGTTGTAATCTGAAGAATAAATCGACTCAGTCTTTGGAATATTGTGCTGAATTATTGGGTTTGGATCAAGATGATCTTCGAGTAAGTTTAACTACAAGAGTCATGCTAACAACAGCAGGGGGCACCAAAGGAACAGTTATAAAGTAAGTTCCTTAACTCATCGCTCTGTAAAAATCTTGCCCTTGGGGTTTGTCAAGAAAAAAACTTTGAGAGCACTGGGGTTTAAAGTTCATCTTTATTTATGGTTCACTCTTTTCATTATAATGTTCTAAAACATATACTTAATAGATCAAAATTCTGTGCATTTCACCACAGTAATCCATCATAAAAATTAACCCTGACTTTCATAGCTCTTAAAGGTGTTCCTTACAGATATATGGCATGGCACAGTTTGGGAATTTATAAGGTAGGAGAGAGGTTTACTTTTGTACAACTATGAAAATACAGGGTGGGGCTATAGCAGGTTTACAGTTGTGAGTACACAAAACAGAGCTTATTCTTGCATTATTAAGTATTATTTTTTCATATGAATAACTATTAAGCTACTCTGGCCCCACCCTATATGAGCTAATTATGTTAATAAATTTGTTTTAGGCCGACAGGTCATTAAAAATTTTTTTCAAAACTATATATTTTGAGATAATTTACTCTTTTTAAGTGTGAAACATAATGATTTTTAGTATATTTATAAGGCTGTGCAATCATCACCATTATTTAGTTTCATAAGGCAGCTGATCATTTTATTTTAAAAGTATTTTTCCTTGCAAATGGCATATACTAAAATTTCTGTTAAGTAGAACTTGCTTTAGTAAAACACTTGGCAAATGGATTCCCCCTTACATTTAGGATTCTTCATTTAGAGGAAATTACAAATGATAGGTAAATAAGAGACTAGTCACGACTTTTAAAATCAGTAACCCATAACTTCTAGTTTATATTTGGGCCTATGTACACTTTTGGCTCCATGTCCTATGTTTTCAGTACTATAAAATAAAATGAATATTCAGTAATTATTCTGAAGCACTGTAAGGTCTTAATTTGTGGGACAATAATCAGATCTTCTATTCCTTCATAAGTCAGGCAGTTCTAGCGACATATTTCAGAAAAATTTTCAACAATTAAAGTCAAAAGGACTAAAAAATCTTTTAGCCACTCAGAAAATTACACTTTTGGAAATACTAGCATGGTGTGCTTATTTATTTAGCATTTTTCATTGCTAACCTAATTCCAAATTATTCTTGCTCTAAAGAAAACCTCAGCAAAGAGATTGTATAGTAGTGCCTTAGAGTTGCGTGGATCCTTAGAGATATTTCTGAGGCCCAAAGGGAAGGCTGGTAAAAGCACTTGTAGGTGGTTCTCAGGTGTCATTTCCTTCATTTCCCCTTTATTTCTGGAGCAGTTCTTTTTATGAGTTTTATGTATGGAATGTTCACATAATATATTCACTTTACAAAAGGGTTTTCATTGTAGGAAACATATGTTGGAAAGCCACTGTTTAGGAGGGATTCATTTGTCACTAATACCTGAATGAGTCTTAAGGTTACTTCCAAATTTGACATTTTTTTTCTGGTGCTCCATTGTCTCTACACTTGCTTTTATGACAGCATTTAGTGTGGCATTTGGAAATTCTCTCTTACGGCTGGCTCTCTTCATCAGACTATCATTTTCTTGAGAACAAGGCTATGTGTCTGTATCTGCAATATCTAATGCTGTTATACCATGTAGTTACTTACATTAAATTGTAGAGTTGGACATTTCAGCTTTTAAGATGTAATCACTTTTATCCTGGCTGATTTGGCTCAATGGATAGAGCATTGATTGGCCTGTGGACTGAAGGGTCCCAGTTTTGATCTGGTCAAGGGCACCTGCCCGGGTTGTGGGCTCAATCCCCAGTGTGGGGTGTGCAGTAGGCAGCTGACCAGTGATTCTCTCTCATCGTTGATGTCTCTGTCTCTCTCTCCCTTCCTCTCTGAAATAAATAAATGCAAACACTTTTTTCCTAAGCAATGTTAAACAGGTTACTGAACTTTTAACCTTATCCCAAATTAAACACAATTTATTTTGCATTTAAGGAAAGTAAAAAAAAGATGATTCCTCTGAATAATTTTTATATATTCAGCATGTACAGTGAAGTATAAATTAAGGTTAAAAAGAATTTTGAGCCTGAAGTTCCTTTACTCAATACAGATTTTTAAAAAACCCCAATTGTAGATAATTCCTTTAGTTCTTCTCTGTACTTAGCCCCTTTTGTCTGTGTATATCCACAAATGACCTTTTATTATTTTATTTTATTTTTTCCATTTTTTTATTAAGGTATTATGTGTACATATCTTACCATTGCCCACCCCACTCCCATACATGCCCTCACCCCCCAATGTTTTGCATCCATTGGTTATTCTTATATGCACGCATATAAGTCCTTCAGTTGATCTCTTATTTCCCCCACCTCTCCCTAACCTTCCCACTGTAATTTGACAGTCTGTTTGATGCTTTTACTGCCTCTGTATCTATCTTTTTGTTCGTCAGTTTATAATGTTCTTTATTATCCGCAAATGAGTGAGATCATGTGGAATTTTTCTTTCATTGACTGGCTTATTTCACTTAGCATAATGTTCTCCAGTTCCATCCAGGTTGCTGCAAATAGTAAGAATTTCTTCTTTTTTATGGCACCATAGTATTCCATTGTGTAGATGTACCATTGTTTTCTAATCCAGTTATCTGCTGATGGGCACCTAGGCTATTTCCAAATCTTAGCTATTGTACATTGTGCTGCTATGAACATAGGGGTGCATATATCCTTTCTGATTGGTGTTTCTAGTTTCTTAGGATGTATTCCTAGGAGTGGGATTACTGGGTCAAATGGGAGTTCCATTTTTAATTTTTTGAGGAAACTCCATACTGTTCTCCACAGTGGCTACACCAGTCTGCATTCCCACCAGCAGTGCACGAGGGTTCCTTTTTCTCCGCATCCTCGCCAACACTTGTCGTTTGTTGATTTGTTGATGATAGTCATTCTGACAGGTGTGCAATGGTACCACATTGTTGTTTTGATTTGCATCTCTCGGATAATTAGTGACTTTGAGCATGTTTTCATGTGTCTCTTGGCCTTCCTTCTGTCTTCTTTCAAAAAGATTCTATTTAGGTCCATTGCCCATTATTTTATTGGATCATTTATCTTCCTTTTATTAAGTTGTATAAGTTGCCTGTAGATGTTGGAGATTAAACCTTTATTAGTGATAACATTGGCAAATATGTTCTCCCATGTAGTTGTCTTTCTTGTTGTTTTGTTGATGGTTTCTTTTGCTGTGAAAAGCTTTTTATTTTGATGTAGTCCCATTTGTTTATTTTCTCTTTATTTTCCATTGCCCTAGGAGCAGTATCGGTGAAGAAGTTCTTTCGGCATATGTCTGAGATTTTGCTGCCTGTGGATTCCTCTAGTATTTTTATGGTTTCCCGTCTTATGTTTAAGTCCTGTATCCATTTTGAGTTTATTTTTGTGTACGGTGTAAGGTGGTGATCTAGTTTCATTTTTTTGCATGTATCTGTTCAATTTTCCCAACACCATTTATTGAAGAGACTGTCTTGACTCCATTGTATGTTCATGCCTCCTTTGTCAAATATTAATTGAGCATAGTGGTTTGGGTCGATAGCTGGGTTCTCTATTCTATTCCATTGGTCTATATGTCTTTTCTTGTGCCAGTACCAAGCTGTTTTGAGAACAGTGGCTTTGTAATACAGCTTGAAATCTGATATTGAGATACCTCCTACTTTATTCTTCTTTCTCAGGATTGCTGTGGCTATTCGGGGTCTTTTTTTTTATTCCAGATGACTTTTTGGAGAGTTCTTTCTAGGTCTGTGAAATATGCCTTTGGCATTTTAATGGGTTGTGCATTGAATCTAAGATTGCTTTGGGTAGTATGGACATTTTGGTGATGTTGATTCTACCAATCCATGAACATGGTATGTTCTTCCATCTGTTTACGTCTTCCTCTATCTCTTTTTTCAGTGTCCTGTAGTTTTCCACATATAGGTCTTTTACCTACTTAGTTAAGTTTATTCCAAGGTATCTTAATTTTTTTGGTGCGATGGTAAATGGGATTGCTTTTTTAGTCTCTCTTTCTGTAAGTTCACTATTGGTGTATAGAAATGCCATAGATTTCTTGGCGTTAATTTTGTATCCTGGTACATTGCCGAGTTCATTTATTAAGTTTGTTGGTTTTTTGATGGAGTCTTTCGGGGTTTTTATGTACAATATCATGTCATCTGCAAATAAGGACAGCTTTACTTCTTCTTTTCCAATTTAGATGCCTTTTATTTCTTATTCTTGTCTAATTGCAATGGCTAATACTTCCAGTACTATGTCAAACAGTAGTGTTGAGAGTGGACATCCCTGTCTTGTTCCTGTTCTTAGGGGAAATTCTTTTAGTTTTTGCCCATTGAGTATGATGTTAGCTGTGGGTTTATCATATATGGCTTTTATTATGCTGAGGTATGATCCTTCTATTCCCACCTTGTTGAGAGTTTTTTATCAAGAAAGGGTGTTGGATTTTGTCAAATGCTTTTTCTGCATCAATTGATATGACTGTGATTTTTATCTCTCAATTTGTTTATGTGATGTATCACGTTTATTGATTTGTGGATCTTGTACCATCCTTGCATTCCTGGGATAAATCCTCCTTGGTCATGGTCTATGATCTTTGTGATGTACTGCTGGATCCGATTTGCTAGAATTTTGTTGAGGATTTTGGCATCTACGTTCATGAGGGATATTGGCCTGTAATTCTCTTTCATTGTGTTGTCTTTATCTGGTTTTGGTATTAGGGTGATGCTGGCTTCATAGAAGGAGCTTGGAAATGTTCCTTCCTCTTGAATTTTTTGGAATAGTCTGAGGAGGATAGGTTTTAGTTCTTCCTTGAATGTTCGGTAAAACTCTCCTGTGAGGCCATCTGGCCCCAGGCTTTTGTTTGCCAGAAGCTTTTTGATGACTGCTTCAAGTTCTTCCATAGTTGGTGGCATATTGAGCTGTTTAGATTCTTCCTGATTGAGTTTTGGAAGGTTATATTTTTCTAGGAATATGTCCATTTCCTTCAGGTTGTCCAGTTTGTTGGAATAAAGTTGTTCATAGTATTTTTTAACAATCCTTTGTATTTCGGCGGGATCTGTTGTTATTTCACCTCTTTCATTTCTGATTTTGTTTATTTGGGTCCTCTCTCTCTGCTTCTTGGTGAGCCTGGCTAGAGGTTCATTAATCTTGTTTATCCTTTCAAAGAACCAGCTCTTGGTTTTGTTGATCTTTTGTATTGTTTCTTTGGTCTCTATGTCGTTTATATCTGCTCTGATATTTATTATTTCCTTCCTTCTGCTTACACTGGGCTTTTGTTTTTGCTCTCTTTCTAACCTAACTCTTGGAGTTGTAGGGTTAGGTAATTTATTACCATTGTTTCTTGTTTTTTGCAGTTGCTTGTAGAGCTATGAACTTTCCTCTCAAGACTGCTTTCGCTGTGTCCCATAGATTTTGGATTGTTGTGTTTTCATTATCATTTGTTGCCATGATGTTTTTTATTTATTCCTTGATCTCTCTGGTAACCCAGTCATTGCTTAATAGCATGCTGTTTAGTCTCCATGTGTTCGATTTTTTTGGATTGTTTTTATTGTAGTTGATTTCCAGTGTTATGCCACTGTGACCTGAGAAGATGCTTGATATGGTTT
Source organism: Corynorhinus townsendii (assembly GCA_026230045.1). Lineage (NCBI taxonomy): Eukaryota > Metazoa > Chordata > Mammalia > Chiroptera > Vespertilionidae > Corynorhinus > Corynorhinus townsendii. Next base: position 64,287,304 of record JAPDVU010000004.1, on the reverse strand, counting down.
CTATCTTCTTGAATTTGAAGAGACTTTGCCTATGTCCCAGCATATGGTCTATCTTTGAAAATGACCCATGTGCACTTGAGAAGAATGTATATTCTGTTGCTTTGGGGTGAAATGTTCTGAAGATGTCAATTAATTCCATCTGGTCTAGTGAGTCATTTAAGATTGATGTTTCTTTGTTGATTTTTTGTTTAGAGGATTTGTCCAATGGTGATATTGGGGTATGAAAGTCTCCTACTATGATTGTATTGCTGTCAATCTCTCCTTTGATATCCTCCAGGAGTTTTTTTATATACTTGGGTGCTCCTGTATTAGGTGCATATATGTTTACCAAAGTTATTTCTTCTTGTTGGATTGCTCCCTTTAGTATTATGAAGTGGCCTTCCTTATCTCTGGTTATGTCCTTCACTTTGAGATCTAATTTGTTAGATATAAGTATTGCTACCCCAGCTTTTTTTTTCATTTCCATTCGCCTGGAAGACCTTTTTCCATCCCTTCACCCTCAGTCTGTGTGCGTCTTTTTTTCTGAGGTGGGTTTCTTGTAGACAGCAGATATATGGGTCTTGTTTTCTTATCCAATCCGTTACCCTGTGTCTTTTGATTGGGGCATTTAATACATTTACATTTAAAGTTATTATTGATAGTTACTTATTTGTCGCCATTCTTATTCTTTACCCCTGTGTTCCTTCTTCGCTTCCTATATTTTTTTTACAGCAGACCCTTTAGCATTTCTTGCATTGCTGGTTTGGTGGTGATAAATTCCCTTAGTCCATTTTTGTCTGTGAAGCTCCTGATTTCACCTTCAATTTTGATTGATAGCCTTGCTGGGTACAGTATTCTTGGATTCAGACCCTTCCTTTGCATGACTTTGTATATTTCATTCCATTCCCTTCTGGCCTGATGAGTTTCTGTTGAGAAATCAGTTGCTAGTCTGATGGGTGTTCCTTTGTAGGTAACTTTCTGTCTCTCTCAGGCCACTTTTAAGATTCTTACTTTGTCATTGGTGTTTGCCCATTTAATTATAATGTGCCTTAGCATCAGTCTTTTGGGGTTCATTTTGCTTGGCACTCTGTAAGCTTCTTGGATTTGTGTGGGTTTTTTCTTCCCTATATCAGCAAAGCTTTCTGTCATTATTTCTTCAAACAAGTTTTCTATTCCTTGCTCAGTTTCCTCTCCTTCTGGAACCCCTATTATGTGGATATTGTTGTGTTTCATGTTGTCCCAAAGTTCCCTTAGGCTCTCCTCCTGCTTTTTAATTTTTTTTTTCTAGAAGCTGCTCTACTTGGTTATTTTTTCCTACTTTGTCTTCTAGCTCACTGATGCAGTCCTCTGCTTCTTCTAGTCTACTTTTATGCTTTCTATTGAGTTCTTTACAGCAGCGATGTCATTTTTCATTTCTTCTTGGTTCTTCATTTCCTCTTGGTTCTTACTTATATTGTCGAATTTGTCTTCCATTATTTTCAACCACCTTATGACCATTTCTCTGCATTCTTTCTCTGACAGGTTGCTTGCCTCTATTTCGTTTACTTCCTTTTCTGGTGAGGCCTGCTTTTCTTTCATATGTGGGCTGTTTCTTTGTCTCACCATGGTCTCTCTTCTCTGGATGTCTGGTTATGTAGTTCTCTCTCTCCTGCGTTGATTTAAAAGCACAAAATACAACACAACCAGGTACAACACACAAGGCACTGAACAGAAATGTATTCACGATATTAATAACCCCCAATAAAGGTGACCACCAGAGAAAGGCAAATTAGGGGATAGGAGAGAAAGAAGTAGAGGAAAAATAAAAATAAAAAAAATAAAAAAAATAAAAAGGAGTGCCACCATGAAATTGGGAAAAGGGGGGGAAAAAGTAAGAGAGAAAAGAACGAGACTAAGAAAGAAAAGGGAAAAAACTATATATATGGGGAGAAAACTCCAAGAGAATAGCCACTAATCCCAGCAAATGCCGGCAACATGTACCTGGAGATTAATACAAACTAAAAACAACAACTAATATCAAGCAAGGCAAGGGAAAACAGAAGCAAAAAACTAAGCAAACAAAACACTAAACAAAAAAAAGAATAAGCAAAACAATCTCACAAAAAAGCATAAAGAATCGATATAATCAACATTCAAGCAAACAACAACATAAGGACAGAGAGAAAAACAATTTTTTGGATAGGTAAGACAGAGAAGAAAGAGATGTGTATGGACTTGGAGCAGGGGATTGGAAATTAGATATATAAGTAGTTTGAAATTTTAACAGGGCATAAACAGAAAGAATAGGGAAAATCTAAAGCAGAAAAAGGGTAAGAGAAACAGGACACCAAAAGCGGAAAAGTTAGGAAGAGAGTGATGACATAAAGGTAGAGTTGAGGTAGAGTAAAACGATGCTAAAGGAAAAATGAAAATAGGATGTAGAACACTAATCCCAAAGTAAAATAAAGAGAAAATAAAATGACACTTTTTTTTTAAAAAAAAAGGTAAAATAGTAGTAGTAATAATACTGATTGGAAATGAAAATGTAATAATTAAAAAGGAAAAATCAAGTGAGGAAAAAAGAAAAAAATTAGTTTCTTAAGTAAAAGATGAAAAAAAATGTGCAGTAGTCAAGGTCATTCACTTCCTCTATTGTTCTGTTTGGAATGCCTGTTTCCCAGTCAGGACAATATTGCAGATCCCTGCATTTCACTGCTCCTCAGTGTTGTAAGCCAGTCCTGATTTTTAAGCTGGCGGTGTCTTAATTTCTTGTATTCCATTATTTTTGATTACACAAGAGTCAATTTGTGATTCAGCCCCTGGGTGGCAATGTTTCTGGATTGACTTCCAGGTCTATATGGCCACTCTAGCCTGTGCTTAGATTCTGCTTTCCCTGTGGCACTCAGTACCAGTTTGTGGGAGTGGGCTACCCTAGAGCTGGCTCTCCAAGGGTCACTCCCCGCTCTGATCCCCAAGTTCCAGAAAAACAACTTTATCCCAGGCTGTCCCCAACTGGGTTATCCTATGTATTGGGCTTAATAATCAGAAGCAAGGATTTGAGGAGGAAAAAGCCCAAGTGTGCGAACAATGGGGCTGCAGGCAAGTCTATGCAGTCCCCCTTTCTCCCTTGGGTCTAAGCCACCGGCACAATTTTAAAATTTTTAGGCTGTCCTTTTGAGTCAGATCAAATGGGTTGCTTTTTAGAGATCCCTTCTGTTGGCAGCTCTGAGGACCCCCTTCCACATTCACGGTTCACGCCAGCCCCAACAGCCACGGATTTTTCCAGGCACAGACTTCCTTGGTCCTCCAGCTCCCGCAGTATGCATGTTTCCCTCTCGCACCGGGACCAGAGACCTCACCTTATCCCAGGCGAAATCTGACTTTTCAGTGGTGGAGTGTAGAGCTCCTCTGAATCCGCGTGTTTGTGCTAATTGGGGACCGGTGTTCTGGGGCTCGCAGCTGTTCGGTAGTTGCTGCAGTTGTAGATTTCCAAGCTTCCTATAACATCCACTTTCCCCTTCAAGATGGCGAGGTCTCCGCGTCTGAGCCCATAGCTCTGGGAGGGGACTCAGCAGCAGTGGGGGCTGCCTGGTCAGGGGAGCCTCCAGCAGTCCCCCACCTTCTCCTGGAGTATAGCTTTCCCTTAACTTGCCAACAAATACTCCCCGGGCAACCCTCAGCTATTCTTTCTTTCTGCTCTGGGACAAGGCTCGGGACCCATCTGTCTATTCCGCTGCCATTTTTCTTCCCCCCATCACAATCTGGCATTATTTTCACAATTCAGTCCTATGAAGAATTCTCACTGATACAGTCTTCTTTTATAGGGTACCCCTGAAAGTGGAGCAAGCAAACAATGCCCGTGATGCCTTGGCAAAGACTGTCTATAGCCATCTTTTTGATCATGTGGTAAACAGAGTAAATCAATGTTTCCCTTTTGAAACATCATCCTACTTTATTGGAGTCCTTGATATTGCTGGTTTTGGTAAGCATGGTTTCATTTATGTCTTTGTAGTTAACTGTGTTTTTATTTATTTATTTTTTTTACACATATTTATAGAGTTTAAAAAGTGACTTTTTCCATTATAGTACCTTTTGCTTGACGAGTTTTCAGTTGTATGTCCTCACCTACATTTCATTTCATAATATTTAAATAGGAAGCTGATGCTTAAAAAAAAAAATAAAAAGGAAAGACTCATGGGTTTTGGTAAAATTTTGCTAAAATTAAAACATGTTGATTGAAACTACTATATAGTAAGTCCTCATTTAAGGTCGTTAATAGGTTTTTGGAAACTGACTTGAAGCTACAAGATGTATAACAAAACCAGTTTTACCATAGGCTGATCGATATAAATAAGAGTTAAGTTCCTAAGCATATTTCTGGTAACAAAAACATTATCAAGCTTCTAAATAAAGATCCCAAACACTTCTAATGTTAAACATGGAAATAAATGTGAGCTATGCATATATTTAAGAAAAATGAATAAAAACAAGTAAGAGGATTATTTTCTAAACCACTTAGTCCAGTTCAGGGACACGAGTGGCCAGAGTCTATCTTGGCAGCTCAGGATACAAGGTGGAAACACTCCCTGGACAGGACACCCTTCCATCACTGGGCGCACTCATAACCCTCTTGCTTCTACTCACTCAGACTGAGACAATTTATACAGGCCAGTTACCCTCAGGTGCCCAGCTTTGGGATGTAGGAGGAAACCAAAGTACCCAGAAAAACCACACGGACATGGGTTAAATGGGCAAACTCCATACAGATATTAGCCCAGGCTTGAAATTAATTTTTTTTTTCATCAGAGTTATAACAAAATAACGATATTCGAGGACCTTCTATAGTTAGGAGATAGATAGCTCTGTATTCTTACATGAATGCAACTGAGTGAAGGTAAAGTCTTGAATGCTACTATTAAGAGAATTAAGTCATTAAAACTGTTGACGGCAGTGTAGATCTGGGTACAGGCTGACCTAGCATATAGCCTGAACTTACTACTATGTGTAAAAATTCATCATTAGTGTTAATTGTCAACAGATAGCTCCTTCCAATTAGTTGCCACTAAATGAATAATATATCAAGATAAATATTCGAGAACAATTGTAGAGCTGTGCATCCAACAATGGAATGAGTCACCAACATCTAAATGCTACTTTGTCCTGAATGACTGTGTTGTAAAAATCTCAGAGTAAATATGACTGTTTTTATATGGCTTTATCAGGGTGTGTGTTCCTTCTGACTGAGTGTGAGTGCTGTTTTCTCCTTCGAGTTTGCTTACCTTTGCCAAGGGAAGGTCTGAATGTTTACATGTTGAGAAGGGCAGGATTTTGTTATAATGTGATACTTATTTAAAAATGTATAGTAAGTCATTACCTTTGGTTCAAGGGTAGAGAAATACTTATCTCTGACTTAAGATTTCACAGTCTTCAGACATTTGTTTCCTGGTCTGTTATCAGTTTTAGTGTAGCACAGACAATATACAGAACCATAGCATTTTAGAGCTGTAGGGATCTTAGAGATAATGTAATATAATCCCTTAATTTTAGAAATGAGTTAGTATCCATAATTTTTTTTATAACTGTAGTTGTACAGATTACACAGAAAATAAATCTGAAACACTTGCATTTTAAGTCATTTTCTTTAATTTAGATTACTTTAACACCTGTGCTTAAATTATGTTAAAAGTTATGTTTTATATCTTTTGCTATGACATCTCATCTGACAAACATATTTTTCTTAAGCAGGGTATTTTTAATACTTAATTTTAAGGACTAATAAAATTTAAGTCTTGAAACAAGAGCATTTGCAGAGTATAGAAATGTTTTATGTATTTTTAAACCTAATCTTAAATTAAACATTGATAAAATAAAATTTTTTCCTAAGATAAATTTATTAATATTAGGTTGATCTGATGATGACTCTTGATTCTGGTTTTGTGTTTTCAGAGTACTTTGAACATAACAGTTATGAACAATTTTGCATCAACTATTGCAATGAAAAACTTCAACAGTTTTTCAACGAAAGGATTCTGAAGGAGGTAACTACCATTACAGTCTAAATTTACCAACTGCAATAAGCTGGCTTAGGTTTCAAGGAACAGAGACATGCTGAAGTTATCCTGCTTGATGGGGTATAATGTAAGGTGGCAGGGAATCAGGGCTGCCCAGCATAGGTCCCAGTGACTTAGCGTTGCTCAGGCACATCAGAAGTGTTGTTGGTAAGTTGAAGCTTAGGGACCCAATAAAAACCTCATAGGCACCTCTTCATAAGTGGACATCTATTGCTTCTTACTAGTGACTTTTACTAGACTTAAAATTCTGCTTGTTTCTTTTTCTGTTTCTGTTATCTTTACTGCTGCCACTGCCAATCAACTTTATACTCTTGCCCCTGACCGTGGCATCTCCCACCCTTCCTCTGTGTCACCTGCTTCTGCCCTTTCTGCTCCCATCCTGCCCTCTCTCTGTGTGTGGCAGGAAAGCCGCCAAGGTAGGAGATTCAATGGGGCCATTGGTCTGGAGTGCCTCGGGGCAGTGCTTTCCTTGCCATGCTACCTTGTGTACTGCTTGTTACCTGTGAACAGTGTGCCTTTGGCCTGACATCATCTCTGGTCCCATAAGGAGCTTCCTTGTAGTAACCATCTGTGGTCATAGCTGACACAATCTCAAGTGTAGGAACATTACTTTATAATTATGTAGAATACAGAGTGAGTAAAGGATCTTTGGGTCAGTTGATTTGTGATAAGGTGCATCATTTCCTCCCTTGTATTTGAATTCTCCATTATTTTCCTACCAGTACCCTGGACTTGCCTGCCTTTGAGCTATTTGAGGTATGTTTTACTGAATAGAGGTAGTGGAGTTAGAGACAACTCAGAAGTAATCTAGGCCAGCTCCTTATTTTACAGATGAAGAAGTGAATTCCCAGAGCAGTGACCTCTGCAGGTTGAGCCCACCTTCCCGGCTGCTGCCCCCAGCACCGTGTTCTCTTATATCAGCATCGCTGGTTTCTAAGTTCTGTCTCCGCTGGAAGTGTGAAATATTTCCTTTTCTACTCCCATTTCACTCTTTTCCACATTTTTATTTTGTTTCTGTCTTTGTGGGTTTCCCAGGACATCTCAGCTTTTATACCTTTACTTGTATACTATAGTTAAACCTATTCGGACGTAAATAAACAAATAAAACAAGTACTTACCAGTTAAGATAGTTTCCCTGAACATGTCTTATGTTCTTCCATTACTATGCAAAGTCTTATCTGTATGCTTCTCACTCAGCATATCCTAATTCTTCCTTTCCTACTTCTTCATTCACTGTTATGTATGGGTGCTTACATACTACAGTGGCATACTGAGTTAGTGGTTGTGACAGAGACAGTTTGGCTCTCAACTGAATATATTTGCTATCTGGCCCTTTACAGAAAAAAATGTGCTGGCCCCTGGTTTAGTTTATTGACAGATTTGACTTTAAAATGGCTAAAAATGTTACAAAGCTGTGGTCTTTCCTTGGCTTTGAATACTCATACACAGAACTCTGTATTTGTGTATAGCTGCTCTCCATATTTCCAGAAAAGTGTGCTTATCTGCAAGAGGGAACATTTGCACATATGTAAATCATATGTTTTGCTGGCAATTTAAGATTTTTTGTTGTTAATCCTCACCTGAGGATATCTTTCCATTGATTTTTTTTTTTTTTTTTAGAGAGAGTGGAAGGGAGGGGGGAGAGAGAGAAAAACATTGATGAGAGAGAAACACATCAATTAGTTGCCACCCACATGTACTCATGCATACCCTTGCCTGGGAATCATATCCATGACCCTTTGGTGCAAGAGGGGAGAGAGAATGATGCTTTACCCACTTGGCAATACCAGCCAGGGTGAATTTTGTATTTCACTTTGCTTTAGGGGCAAGGATTTTGCTTCCCTGATGTTTTATATACTCCCCAGCCCCCAAAGTAGTTGTGTGAACCTTTGTACTCTGACTAATCAAATAAATATGATCAGAAATGGCACAAAACAATGAATCCAGTTTATATCACATGGTATTTCCATATCCATGATTCTGATTATTTCATTTTAGGAACAAGAACTCTATCAAAAAGAAGGTTTGGGTGTTAATGAAGTGCATTACGTGGATAATCAGGACTGTATAGGTATGTATTTTTTCACTTCACTTTTGGGAAATCTGGGAAGGTATAGTGAAGGGTTTTACTGGTGATTTTTCTGTGCTCTGTGATCAGTGCTACTAGTTATGAGAACTTATTCAAACTGGTATTTGAGAGAGGTTTTATTTTTATTTTTTTTGTTTTATTTTAATTTAATTTTTTAAATTTAATAAATCTTTATTCAGATTATTACAATTGTTTTTCCTCCCCCCCCCATAGCTCCCCTCCACCTGGTTCCCACCCCACCCTCTGCCCTTACCTTCCCCCCACTGTCCTCATCCATAGGTGTACGATTTTTGCCCAGTCTCTTCCTGCACGCCCCCATACCCCTCTCCCCCTGAGAATTATCAGTCCACTCCCTTTCTATGCCTCTGATTCTATTATATTCACCAGTTTATTCTGTTTCTCAGGTTTTTAATTCACTTGATTTTTAGGTTCACTTGTTGACAGATATGTATTTGTTGTTCATAATTTTTATCTTAATTTTTTCTTCTTCCTCTTCTTAAAGAATACCTTTCAGCATTTCATATAATACTGGTTTGGTGGTGATGAACTCCTTTAGCTTTTTCTTATCTGTGAAGCTCTTTATCTGCCCTTCAATTCTGAATGATAGCTTTGCTGGGTAGAGTACTCTTGGTTGTAGGTTCTTGCTGTTCATCACTTTGAATATTTCTTGCCACTCCCTTCTGGCCTGCATAGTGTCTGTTGAGAAATCAGCTGACAATCGTATGGGTGCTCCCTTGTAGATAATTAACTGTTTTTCTCTTGCTGCTTTTAATATTCTTTGTCTTTTGCTCTTGGCATTTTAATTATGATGTGTCTTGGTGTGGTCCTCTTTGGATTCCTTTTGTTTGGGGTTCTGTGCGCTTCCTGGACTTGTAAGTCTATTTCTTTCACCAGGTGGGGGAAGTTTTCGGTCATTATTTCTTCAAATAGGTTTTTAGTATCTTGCTCTCTCTCTTCTTCTGGCAACCCCATAATTCTGATGTTGGTACGCTTGAAGTTGTCCCAGAGGCTTCTTACACTATCTTCAACTTTTTGAATTCTTTTTTCTTTTTGCTTTTTCAGTTGAGTGTTTTTTGCTTCTTTGTATCTCAATTCTTTGACTTGATTCTTGCGTTCCTCTAGTCTGTTTTTGGGTCTCTGTATAATATTTTTTATTTCAGTCAGTGTATGTTTAATTTCTAGTTGGTCCTTTCTCATATCTTCAAGGGTCTCATTATATTTATCGGCCTTTTCTAGGATACTCTTGAAAAGCCTTATAACCGTGGTTTTGAATTCTATATCCAGTCATTTGTTTTCCTCCATTTCTTTTGTTTGTGATCTGTTTCTTTGTTGCCGCATTTTCACTGCTTCCCTGAGTTGGTAGGGTAGCTTTGTGTGCTAGGTTTCCTATATGGCCCAGTGGGTCGGCCTCCCAGTTACCTGAGGTGGACACTCTTGGTGCACCCCTTTGTGGACTGTGTGTACAGCCTTGTTGTAGTTAAGTCTTGATTGTTGTTGGTATCACTGGGAGGAATTGACCTCTGGGCCAGTTGGCTGTGAGGATCAACTGTGTCTACACTGGGAGAAGTTTGGTGCTGGAGACAGCCTTATAGGATTAGACTTGCCAAATTGCAAAAGCCTCTGTGCTCAGCTTGGATGGGGTGGAGTCTCAGGGCGGAGAAGACAGTCTTGGCGTCCTGTCAGCCCTGACCTTGCGTGCGCACCTCCTGACCTCTGCCTTCCCCAGCTCCTGAGTTTCTGCCTGATATTCCAGATTCTCCCCATAAGAGTGTAGGTCCCCAGGGGCTCGCCTGGAACTGGTGGTCAGTGCAGTCAGAACTGGGGTTCAGTGCAGTCAGGAGCTTCCGACTCCATTCTGCTAGGGAAAGCCTGTAGCAACCTCTGCAGTCTTTGTGCACACTATTGCACGTGCCCGCACCTCCAGACCCCTGCCCGCCGCGGCTCCCCCTCTGAATGCCTTTCTTTTTACCTGATAGTCCAGACTTCCCCCGTGTGAGCCTGGGTCCACGGGGTTTTGCCTGGAACTGGGGTTCAGTGCAGTCGGAACTGGGGTTCAGTGCAGTCGGGGGCTTCCTTCCCCCTCCCACCAGAGAAAGTCAGCCATGTTCTCAGCCACCCTTCCTCTCTGCGCACGAGTCTCTGTACCTCAACCCTTTCCTGTTCCTCCAATTTTCCTTGAGCTTTTCTCTTTCCTTCTAGTTGTAGAATTTCCACTCAGCCAGCTTTCCTGTGGTTCTGTATGGTGTCCCTTCTGTCTTTTAGTTGTAGTTTTGACATTGTTGTGCGAGGCAGCAGTTTAGGTGCTTACCTATGCTGCCATCTTGGTTTCTCTCTCTCTCTCTCGGTTTTATTTTAGTACTAGAGGCCCAGTGCATGAATTCATGCACCAGTGTGGTCCCTCGGCCTGGCCTGCGGGATCGGGATGAAACTGGCTCTCCTATATCCCCCAAGGGGTCCTGTATTGTGAGAGGGCACAGGCCAGGTCAAGGGACCACACCGGTGCATGATCGGGGTCGGGAGAGTGGGGACACAGGCGGTTGGCCAGCCATGGAGCGGGAGGGCTCCCGGGTGTGTCCAGCCTGTCTCGCTCCGTTCCGATCTGCCGGACCCCAATAGCAAGCTAACCTACCAGTCAGAGCATCTGCCCCTTGGTGGTCAGTGCCTGTCATAGTGACTGGTAGACCAGTCAACAGTCTGCCCCCTGGTGGTCAGTCCACATTATAGCGAGCGGTTGAGTGGCCTTAGCATATCATTAGCATATTACACTTTGATTGGTTGAACAGATGACTAGACAACCAGACACTTAGCATATTAGGTTTTATTATATAGGATTGCTAGGAAGTTATTTTTCCTACCAAGGCATCAAATTCAGATATGTTGGAAGTTTTCCTAAAATTTCTTTTATTTACTGTGATGATATTTTACATTCTGTTTTTCAATTATAGTTGACATTCAATATTATATTAGTTTCAGGTGGAATATTTTCTTTCCAACAAATAACATGAATAATTGCTTAAGCAGTAAAGGGTTTTGTTACTTCATGCAGGACGTTGATAGCTTAGCCAGACTCCAGGTGGGGTTTGACAGGGTTTGGCTGTGCTGTTCTGCAGATACTGTTTCTAATTTCTGCACATTGGCAGCACCCTCAGGCTGGTTGCAAGTGGGCTTCATGGATTCCATGTGTCCCAGATAATACTGTGCAGGTCTCTGTTTTTCCTGTCTGTGTTCATTTCTTTTTCACTATCCAGCTAGTGCTCAGTCTTCCTTTTCTCTCCCCCCATCTCCAAAATGAGCTGTTGGTAAGCCTTGTTTGTAACCTAATATATAATATGTAATATATAATATGTAATATATAATATATAATACATAACACATAATATATAATATATATTTAGAGTTTATAACTTTGTGTAGATTAACCTATAAACCTACTTAGATCACCCTAGATGCTATAAGTTTTGTGTAACCATATCCTTTGATTTGCTAAGTTTAACAGAAGGGCTGAGACTCTAGGTAAACTTCTTTCTACACCTGCACCATCCCCAACATTGACGATTGCCAGACCTGCTGTGCAGAGATCAGCCCGGAATGATTTGCAGAGCCAGGGTGCTAATCCGGCTCCAGCTGCCCGGGCCTGGCTGAAGCCACCAGGAAGACTCTGTACTGACTTCTTCATGAAATGTTCTCATATCCTCATGTTGTAATACTAACATCTCCTCCCAGAGCAGAGCTTTTCCTGCTATTTTTTAAACATGGGATGCATGTATAGATCTCTTTTCTAACTGAGCATGCACAGGCGTGTTCCCACCTGTACATGCGATGATGAAACTCACCTTGGTGTTTTCCCTGAATAAGGCCAAATCTGATCTTTTGTACAGGATGTGCCACTCTGGGAAGTGACACCCCTTACCCCCCAGGTGTGCTCTTGCCTCCTGGCTTGCAATAAAATACACTCTTTCTCCTAAAATCGAATTGGAGTTGTCTTTTGGCTGACAACTACTGAATTAATTGGACCCGGTTCCATCCAGTAACAGTTTTGAAAACCCATTTTGACGATTGATTCAGTAACTTGAGTGCCAGATTCGGACAAGATAGTATTATTATAAAAATTCTTTATAGTAGTATTACTTTTCAAAGCACTTTCACATCCTCCCAGCCCACTCCACTTTCCCTTTGTGGACCATATCCTTTCCCCGAATTCTGTGCCTTTGGCTCTGTGGTTTGATGTTTTGGCTGGAACTCTTCCCTTCAGTGACTTTCATATCCTCTACATCAGTCAGAATACTCTCTCTCATTTATAGCTTATTTCAGCATGACCCCCTTCACCACCATCAATTGCCCCCAAAGCATAATTTTCTGACCAGTTAGAATCTTGATTTCTCTTCATATGTCCTATAGCTTTTAGAGTCTGCCCCATTCATAGTTCTCATATACTGTATTTAAGCAGCTAACATTTTACAGTTATTTTGGGTAAGCAGGAAGTTCAAACAACATGAATGAAAAGAGCATAAGAATGTGGTGTTAGTGAAGTTTTGCCGGAAACCTTCTGAATAAATGTATATTAGTAGTTTCAAAAAGCTAAGCACGCAAAAGCTTCTATAGTTTCTGCATCCTTTTGAATGTGGATGTCATCTGGAAGAGGTGGAATTTCTGGCTCTTTAGCCTCTTGTCCTCACTAATGGAGTGGTGATTACATTAGTCACTTGCTTTAAGGAGTTATTTTTCTAACACATATTAAATATATGCTATTTTTCTAATAAATTGAAAGATTTGAAATAAAATATACCTGCTCTCTATAGTTTTTGAGATTATACTTATTGAATCTTCTTTGTAGTTTGTGATTAGTAAATTGCTCATATCTTTAAAATATTATTTTTTACCTTATCATATTTTATTTTTTAAAATAGATTTAGTTGAAGCAAAATTAGTGGGCATATTGGACATTTTGGATGAAGAAAATCGCCTTCCCCAGCCCAGTGATCAACACTTTACATCCGCAGTCCACCAGAAGCACAAGGATCATTTCCGACTCACTGTGAGTTTGCCATTCCAGAATTTACTCTGATGGGGATAGAAGCCTTTAGAAAGATAAACTAGATATTAGACAATTAGAATCATACGTTATGTAGGGCTTAACCTTAGGTTATTTTTAGGGCCAGGTATAATCTTTTATGTGAAGCATTTTGGAAGCTTTTAGATATGATACCAATATGAGAAATTATAATTAGACTAGAGGCCCAGTACATGAATTCGTACATGGGTGGGTCCCTAGGACTGGCTGGCAATGAGGTCTGGCCAGGGGGAGGGACAGGGAGTGGGAGGTTGGCCACCGGCCCCAAGGAGGGAGCCAGCCCTTGGCCCCCTGGGAAAGGGGCCGCATCCACCACCTACCTCTGGTTCCCCATCCCAGCCCAGGGCCCTGAAGGCCCTGGTGGAGTTGGGAGAGGAGGTGATGGTTGCTGGGCCGGGTGTGGAAGGAATGGATGCCGGACGCCAGACGCCAGCATCCCACCACTGCACAGTTCCCCGCCTCCCCCCTTCCTCCCTCGCTGCCACTGTGGCAGGCAGGTAGCGGGCTGATCGAGGCCTGCTGGCCTAGGGGAGGGATGGGATGTGAGAGGTTGGCCGCCTTCCCCGAGGAGGGAGCCGGCCCTTGGCCCCTCTGGAAAAGGGGTCGTGTCTGCCACCACTCACCCCCAGTTCCCTGTCGCAGCTGGGGGCCTGAAGGCCCCGGGTAGGGTCGGGAGAGGAGGCAATGGTCGGCGGGCCGGGTGTGGAAGGAACAACCACTGGCTGTCCGTGGGAGGTTGGCTGTGGGAGTCCACTGACCACCAGGGGACAGATCCTGTGTTGAGCGTCTGCCCCCTGGTGGTCAGTGCATGTCGTAGCAACTGGTCGACTGGTCATTCCAGTTGTTAGGTCATAATGGTCGCTTAGGCTTTTATATATATAGATAGTACAACCCTAAAATGATTTCGTTTCCTTCAAATAGATTCAGGCTGATTGTGTAAACATGCTAGGATGTTTGGTTTAAAACTGTGTGAGAGTCCCTGTGCTGATTTCAGGTATTTCTTTAGCACATTGCTTCTCAACCTGGCTGTACCTAGGAATCACCTGGTGTAAATGGTATGGGCTTTGGGAGGATGAGAAGTTCTCTGGGGGATGCTAAGTCAGCAGCCAAGGTCAAGAACCACTGCTTTTGACAGGCAGGCACCTTATAAAATTCCCACTATGTTTTGCATGTGCTCCTAAATAGTGTGGTTTGGTTTTATTGGTCATACTTTGTTTTTCTTTCCTTAGAGATTATAAACTAATATTTGCTAGATTTCACTGGTACTTTAAGGTATACTAGATATTACAAAAAGCAGTATAATTGTGTTTAATGTGAAACTTTCTTTTATAACTTTAAGTATTTCGCATCCCACAGGTTCTCTAAAGAGAATTATGTAATATAGTTTTGGTAATTTAATAACTGATGTATGTATTGTTTTTTAGATTCCCAGAAAATCTAAGCTGGCAATTCATAGGAACATCAGAGATGATGAAGGCTTCATCATCAGGCATTTCGCAGGGGCAGTGTGCTACGAAACAGTAAGTCTGACTTTTACCAGGAGACGACTTGATGTTGCAGCTGCACTGTACAGTATGGTAACCTGTGGCCACATCTGGCTATTTGAATTTAAATTAAATTTAAAAATAAAATGTGTTTCCTCTGTAAATTGGTTCCACTTGATGTGCTCAAATGTGCACATTGGCCAGTGGTGACTGTATTTACAGTGCAGATACAGAACCTTTCTATCATCCTCAAACGTTCTCTTGGGCAGTGCTGTGTTAAGGGATATCATCACAATGGATTGAGTCATTTATTTCTGTATGCTTTGTTTTCAGACCCAGTTTGTGGAAAAAAATAACGATGCTTTGCATATGTCTCTTGAATCCTTAATATGTGAATCCAGAGATAAGTTTATACGGGAATTATTTGAAACATCCACAAATAACAACAAAGACACTAAACAAAAAGCAGGAAAACTTGGCTTCATCAGTGTGGGAAACAAGTTTAAGGTATGTATGTTAAATATATTAATTGGAAAAATTTTTTTTGCTGCATTTAAAATAAAATATATAGCTTTATACTCCACACTGGATAATGTAGGCACTGTCAAAAATCCCACAAGTGAAGTTCAGAGCAGATACTGTGTTGTTGATAGGATCTGTATGAAAAAAATAAATAAATAAAATAAAACACACCCAAATAAGTGTAGTGATTGAACATACAGAAATTCTTGTAATATTATGAATGTCTTCTTTCTCGGTGCTTACCATACTGGATTGCTTCTCCTAATGTTCTTGCTTCTGCTTCCTGTCTGGTTGACCTTCAAACCTTCTCTTTCCCATGTGTTTTCTGTTTCCTTCCTCATTCAGCAGTTGTGTTTTAGCTGGAGTAGTCAGTCCAGCACGGGATGGCTAGAGAACACTAGTTGAGTTGAGAGGAAAAGCAGGCACAGCCAGGGGCTTCAGGTAAATGATCACCTTCATGGACTCTTATTTGTAGAGTGGCTGCCATGTGAAAAAGAGGCTGTCTCAAGTTACTGATTATATTTATAATTCATTTTTAGTGTGTTTTCTCTCTCAGTGCATTGTGGCTGTGCATATTGTGCTAAAATTTGACTAAAGTTTTAAAAAATCTGTAAAAGATGAGTGTGCGCTGAGTGGCAAACCCTTCAAATTGCTTAACATTGAAGACCATTTCATGTGTTTTGTTAATTTTGGACCAGCAATTTATTTTTTGGGGTATGACAAGGAATTATCAAATGATGTGTCTTAGAAATGGAACACTATGCTAATTGGTTCTAATAGTTGAATGTTTAGTATAGAATAAGATAATTTAAAAGTGTAATGACTAAAAGATTGTAACACATAGAACAAAAAAATAGAATTAATTTCTTTCATAAATTTCCATAACACATTGTTGTTATGTTTGCAAGAAAACCCTACATATGCTTTTCATTATGTGTACTTTAAATATTAAAAATGATGTAATTAGAAATAATATTTAAGTATCAGAATGCTATGGTACTAACAGTGTAAGGCCTCCTGAAATCCCTTATGGATTGAAATGGGCTCTAAATAATTAACTCCATAAAGTCATGTTTTTAAAGCTATATATATTTTTAAAGCCAAATCATAAATGTAGGAGAAAGCTTATAATACATTTTCAGGTAACTGAATAAAAAGTTTTTAATTTTGTTATAATCTCTATTTATTGATTATGAATTTCTAATTTTCTCGAGCAATATTTTTTCTCTTATTTGGATATTCTGAAATTGCTGAAAAGATATGAAACAATATTAATTTAGTGAAATGGATATCATTCATTAAGGATTTTCCTACTATAATGGAATATACTAGTGTTGCTGGTGAGACCATATATGAAATTTTATACAATATAAATAAACAAAAATGTTCTTAAAATTCTTTAAAGTATTCTTTTATATTGAGACTTGAAGTGCCTTAAAATTGCTTTTTGCAATAAGACGTATTTTATACATTAAACTGCTAAAAGCCATAACTGAGTAAGACCATCCTATCTAATAAAAGAGTAATATGCAAATTGTCCGTCACACCAAGACACAAGATGGCCATGCTCATGTGATCAAAGATGGCTGCCCCCATGTGGACACAAGGTGGCCACCACAAGATGGCCTGCAGGGAAGGGCAGTTTTGGGAAGTTAGGGGTGACCAGGCCAGCAGAGGAGGGCAGTTGGGGGTGAGGTGACCAGGCCAGCAGAGAAGGGCAGTTGGGGGAGACCAGGCCAGCAAAGGAGGGCAGTTGGGGGAGACCAGGTCAGTAGAGGAGGGTACTTGGGGGGGACCGGGCCTGCAGGGGAGAGAAGTTGGGGGGAACTAGGCCTGCAGTGGAGGATAGTTGGGGGGGACCCAGGCCTGTGGGGGAGGGCAGTTGGGGAGGACCAGGCCTGCAGGGTAGGGCAGTTGGGGGGATCAGGCCTGCAGGGGAGGGCAGTTAGGGGTGACCAGGCCAGCAGAGGAGGGCAGTTGGGAGAGACCAGGTCAGCAGGGGAGGGAGTTTGGGGAGGGGGACCAGGCCTCCAGTGGAGGACAGTTTGGAGGGACCCAGGCCTGCAGGGGCGGGCCGTTCAGGAGGACCAGGCCTGCAGTGGAGGGCAGTTGGGGAGGACCAGGCCTGCAGGGGTGGGCAGTTGGGTGGGGGAGGGGGGACCAGGCCTGCAGTGAAGGACAGTTTGGGGGGACCCAAACTTGTGGAGGACAGTTTGGGAGGACCAGGCCTGCAGGGCAGGGCAGTTGCGGGGGGGGGGGGGGGGGACCAGGCCTGCAGGGAGAGCAGTTGGGGGGGACCATTCCTGCAAGGGAGGGCAGTTGGGAGCCAGCAGTCCTGGAATGTGAGAAGGATGTCCAGCCACCCTTTTAGGCCCAATCTCAAGGGGTCCCAGATTGGAGAGGGTGCAGGCTAGGCTGAGGGACACTCCCCACCCCCCATGCAAGAATTTTGTGCACGGGGCCTCTAGTTAATAATAAAATGTAAAATGTTTTTATGAGATACTTTAAAATGAATATTAGTAGTAATTCTTAATTTTAAATTTAATAGAATAGCTCATTAAATTAAATTCAAGGTATGTGAGGCAATAAAAAACAAAACAGGTGCTAGCATTTACTATAATATTTTAGTTATCCAAAATCACTGAGAAGCAGAAGTTTTCCATTGAAAAGCAACATCTTTAGGTTATTGAAACAACTTTTACTGTTATTGTTTTAGTAAAAGTAATTCTTTTTGATGGAAAAATAATATTCTGTCATTGTGTACATTTGCCTTGGTCCCTGACTGCTGTTCTTTGATAATTGACATTTCTGCCCCCCTTTTCTCAATGCTATCAGTTAATTTTTGCTGTTTCTACTTTTCTGATTTACTCTATCTCTATTTTTTTGGAGAATATTGTGCTTAGTCTATGGATTAAGAAAAATGGACTTTGTGTTAGTTGTTTTCTTTCCAAATTAGTGGCTCTTATACTTGCCTTTCAGTTGTTTGATGGTCCAGATTGATTATATCTTAATCCTATGCTGTCTGAAGTATACTGTAATGTTTCTGGTAAGAGAATGAACTTTGGTGTTAGGCCCCACGTTGGAATCTTGACTTTGCCATGACGAGCTAATGTTTTCACCTATAAAGTGAGGCTTAATGCAATATTCTTAATTAGAATTGTGTGGATTAAACATGATAATGCCCATGAAAAGCTTTGAGAAATGCTTGACTCATAGAAAGCATTCAGTAAAGTATACTTATTACTATTATGATTAAATATAGCTGTCATTGAACCAGTATGTTAATTTAAGAAATGTCATCTTAATTTAACTTTCATGAGCAGTATAATAAACATCTTAGTATAAAATTGATATTAGAATTTTATATAAATTATTTACTTTGCAGAGAAGTAAAGCAAATATACAAATTAAATTAGTACTGAATGAGAGTAAATTTTTGTGTGACACTTAATATTATTAAAAACAGGAAAGCATAGAAACTTGTAGTGTTCATTGTCAATTTGTTTTGGAGAAAGCTAAGCTTTTAAAAAATAATTGAGATGTTAAATGTTTTAAAATAGTAAGGAGGGTTTCTACAGCTAGGCAGGATAGTTTTCATTTATAAGCGCTATATAAAACAATCTAAACATATGCCATTAGTGTATATTTTAAACATGCCTTCATTCTTAATGGAGTGTGACACAAACTACACCAGTTTGCCACATACTTAATACTGCCCTGCTGATCTCTAACTGAATGCATGCCCAGCATTTTTGTTCACTTTTTTTGTTGCCTATACACTTTCCTTGTTCATCTTACCTGCATGTGCACATGTATGATTTTTAGTATTGCTAATATTCAGTCTCCTAATTATACAAATTCTGTATAATTAAAATAAGTTATTGGCCTTGGCATTCTATTAGCCGTATACTTTGCATATTGCTGTCAAAGAGCTTGTCTACCAGAAGTTGATAAATCATAATATGTTATTGCATGTTATTTCATTCTACTATCAAAGAGCTAATATTAACTTGTGATATTGTGTGTTTTTGCTTTTTGGGAAAAAAAGTAATTTTCTTTCTTTTTTCAGACACAGTTAAATTTGCTTCTGGATAAACTTCGAAGTACTGTGAGTATACTTAAAAAAAAACCACAGGGTTTTTTAATGGTTCTCTTAAACTATTATTAAAATTTCCTCAAATAAACAAAGTAAATCTGGAATAATTAGAAATGTATTTTAAACCAATTCCCCCATTAAAAAGAATGGTTTTTAAAATGGTTTTCATTTTGGTTAAGTTTTTCTGAATAATGGTTAAATATATATGTGAAGTCAAATTATTATATAAATATATGGAATTATCTGGATATTATTAAGATTATCCTGTGGTTTAAGGAAAGTGAAAATAATTAATTATTATGGAGAAGGAAAATGCATTTTTTATGATTAAAGATAATGTATTGTTTAAATATGATAAAACATTTTACAATGAAAGACTTTTTTTTACAGCAACACAATTTTGGCACTCAAATAAAAATGTGGTATTTTTCTAATATTATTAGCACATAATACAGAAATTTATTTTAAGCTTTAAGTTATAAAAGTATGCTAAGTTTTCAGTTCCTTACTGATTATTTTTTTATTTTTAAAAATTAAAAAAATATATTTATTCTTATTTTTTAAAAATTAAAAATGTTTTAAATTAAATTTATTGGGGTGACATTAGTTAATAAGGTCATATAGGTTTCAAGTGTATATTTCTTTGATACATGATATATATATTTTATTGTGTGCTCACCACCCAGAGTCAGATCATCTTCCATCACCATATATTTAGCCTCCTTTACCCTTTACTACACTGCCCCACTTCCCTTCCCTCTGGTAACCACCATACTGTTGTCTGTATCTATGAGTGTCAGTTTTAATCACACATATTAATGAAATCATATGGCCCTTTGCTTTTTCTGACTTATTTTGCTTAATGTAATATTCCCAAGGTCCATTCATGGTGTTGCAAATGCCAGTATTTCTTTAAAAAATTTAAAAAAAAATTATTTCAGAGAGGAAAGGAGAGGGAGAGATAGAATCATTGATTGGCTGCCTCTTGCATGCCCCCTACTGAGGATTGAGCTCTTAACCCAGGCATGTGCCCTGACCGAGAATCTAACCATGACCTCCTGATTCATAGGTCGACACTCAACCCCTGAGCCACATTGGCCAGGCAAATGCCAGTGTTTCATCTTTTCTTATGTCTGAGTAGTATTCCATTGTATATATGTACCACATCTTCTTTAACCAAATATTTATTTTTATTAAAGTATAGTTGGCATATAATATTGTATTTGTTTCAAGAGTAAGACATGGTGGTTTAACATATATATCTTAGTGATTATTTTAAGAGGGGTTCATATATTGATGATAATATGCACTGAAAGTTACTGGTATTCATAGAAATAGAAAAATGAGAATGCTATATGTATTGTCTTAAAAAGTACCTTTATTCTCCCAGGGAGCGAGCTTTATTCGTTGTATAAAACCTAATTTAAAGATGACAAGCCACGACTTTGAAGGTGCTCAAATTTTGTCTCAACTTCAGTGTTCAGGTATTTCCATATTTTTATAATCTGTATCAGTGTGTGTCAGGAGTCTAAGCTCAAATACAATTTAATATGTCCAGTGCTTTCAAATATTTCACAATTATCTTGATTTTTAAGTGTAGTAAGATTTTTATCTTATATTTCCTTTAATTATAAGAAAAGCATGCTGGCAATTATTTGAGTAATACTGGGGTATAGTTTATTGTGAAAAAAATTATTTAACAGCATTAAAGTAAAATTTAGGAAAACTTTACACATCTATAGCCCTCCCTTAAGTGGCTCTTTCCTGTGGACTTCTCAGCCCAGCAGTTCATTTCTCATTCCACCCTCCGCCCCCCTCCCCCCCCCGCCCCAAACTGGGTCAGGAGGTAGGGTTTGGTGTTTGCTTCCCATGCCACCATTTGCAAAAAACAACAACAACAACAACATACTGTCCTTGGCTTCTGTGGAATTTTTATGCATTTGGTCAAACTATCACTTCCTCCCTCCCACCTGGCCCATTCTAACCTTGCTGGATCACAGAAGTCTTAGGCACCAGGCTCACTAGTTTTCCTTTACTACCTGCCCATCTTCCATCCCCACTTGAACTACTTATTCCCAAGGCATCAGCCTCTCCTTTCCTCCCAGTATATCTCAGGCTCCTGACACTTGGTTGAACTCTTTTGCCTCTCTGACTCCTTATTTTTGTTCCTGCTCCCTTCCTCCCCCACCTCCTTTCCCCCCTCCTCCTCCTTCTCGAGAGCTGTGGTTTGCCGCTCTGTTGACTAATGAGTTTGCTGACCACTGGGATAGGGGCTTAATCACAAGGAACAACAACAGCCTGTAATTATTGGAATTGAGAGTCTACGTCAGTGGTCGACAAACTCATTAGTCAACAGAGCAGCAAACCATGGCTCGCGAGCTGCAAGTGGCTCGTGAGCTACAGTTTGCCGACCACTGTCCTAAGGTCACTTATGCTTCAGGATTCCTCATTTATACGAGCTCCTTCCACAGGCCTGCACTTGACTTTGTATTCTTTTGTAATTTGTAATTATGTATGTACCTTTTTCTTAAACTGCCCTCCCCCAGTTGTGAAAACTTCAGGCCCCCCAATCTGGATCTACCCTTGACCCCTCTCACAAAACTTTAGCCGTTGATGATTCCAACTCTGTCCTTTCTCCTCATCTGCATAGATAAAGTAGGAAGACAGATTGGCACCATTATCTATATATATAAAAGCCTAAGTGACTGGCAGACCCGCTGACCGGCTGGTAGCTATGACGTGCACTGACCACCAGGGGCAGATGCTTGACGCAGGAGCTGCTAAGTGACAGCAACTCTGCAGAGTGCCCTCTTGAACTCCGGGACTCCTCAGGGGATGTTGGATTGCTGGTTTGGGCCGATCCCTGCAGGCCAGGCCAAGGGACCCCACCGGTGCGCACCAGGCCTCTAGTAAATGTATATGATCACTAACCTTTAAAGGGCTCTCAAACCCACTCTGCTAAGTTTCCCTGGTCAGCCTACCCTGTTTCTGCATGGAAACTAGTCAGACCCATCCCACTCTCCTCAAATCTCTGAGCCTCTGACCCATCCTGCTCTCCTCAATGCTCAGCCTCTCTTAACAGACAGCCTCACCTCTTAACAACAACAACGACATCCCTCAAAGTTTCACCTGTCTGCTACCAGACACTTCTCCCTACCTGCATTACCTTCCCTCCTGATAAAGGAGGTAGGACATCCCTCTCTTCCTAGATGGACTGCAGTTCTTTGGGATCCATTTCTTCCTACCTTTTCCTGAATCTTCAATATTGGCTATATGTAGGGAACCATTTCCTTTGAGCAGGATCTCTCCATTACCATTTCAACATGCTGAAACCTTGTCCTAATTTCCTCCTACCTGCTGCTAGAAGGGATTCCAGCTGCTTCCCTATTTCTCGCCTCACTTTTTGTTCTCCTGGTTTTCAATTTCTGTCCAAGAATAGTCTATTCTTGCTTCCTCAGTTTCCTGCCGCCCACTTGCTCTTTAACACCACAGACTTCAGCTTCCACCTTGACCAGTCACCAGTGCCATCAACAAAATAATTTGTGATGAGGTCACCAGTGCTTTCCTTGATCCTAAATCAAATGCTCATTTTGCAGTTCTTAGTGAACTTCACAGTAGCATTTGACTCTGACCAATACCTTTTACAAATCCTTTCTTGGCTTTTGAAACAACATATGTCCTTGCTTTTGTTTTGAATTCTCCGGCCTTTCCTGACTTCTCTGCAGGGTCACTTTTTTCACCTGGGTATTATTTACGACAGTTTTCAGGCTTTGGGTTAGGCATATTTTCCTTATCACTCATGTATAACTTTCGATGGTGATAGAAATAGTCCATTATCTGTGTGGTCCAATAAGGTAGCTACTAGATACTTGTGGCTATTGAGCAATTGAAATGTGACTAATATGAATTTGGTACTGAATTTTAAATTGTATTTAATTTTAACTTTTAAAAATTTAAATAGTCACTTGTGTGTGGTTAGTGCAACTACAGAGCATGTGGCTAGTTGCTGCCTTATTGGACAGCATAGATATACTCTGTCTTCCCAAGTCCCTTTGATGTGACCCCCTAAACAGTGTGTCTCCCCCACATCCAGATTTATTTAGATATAATTGATATATAACATTGTATAAGTTCAGGGTGTACAATGTGTTGATTTAATACACATATTTTGCAAAATGATTACTACCATAGCATTAGCTAACGCTGCCATCAGTTCATATAATTACCTTTTTTTTGTGTGTGTGGTGAGAGTATTTAAGATCTGCTCACTTAGATCTCTCTCTCAACGAGTCTTAAATTTCCTAATTCAAGCTGTCATCATCTTTCACCTGGCTTTTTGCTTTAGCTTCCTGAGTATTCTCTTTGATTCTGCTCAGTCTATTCTTCACATCCATCCAGATTTACTGCTTTACAACTGAAGTCTGACTATGTTTTTTTTATTGCTTAAAATGCTGTAATGGCTCCTGATTGTTCTTAGGGTAAAGAACAAAATTCTAGTGGCCCCATATGGTCTGGCCCATGTTTCCCTAGCTTCACCTCTTTC
The DNA here is from genome assembly GCA_026230045.1 of Corynorhinus townsendii. Lineage (NCBI taxonomy): Eukaryota > Metazoa > Chordata > Mammalia > Chiroptera > Vespertilionidae > Corynorhinus > Corynorhinus townsendii. The sequence goes on along the minus strand of JAPDVU010000004.1, from coordinate 64,263,470 downwards.
CACTCTCTTCTCTTTCTACTACAGTGGTTCTCAACCTTCCTAATGCCGCGATCCTTTAATACAGTTCCTCATGTTGTGGTGACCCCCAACCATAAAATTATTTTCGTTACTACTTCATAGCTGTAATTTTGCTACTGTTAATGAATCGTAATGCAAATATCTGTGTTTTCCAATGGTCTTAGGCTCTACAGCAGCAGTTCTCAACCGCTAGCAGGGTCGCCTACTACAAGCCCCACAGGCCTTTGATTTAGTTCCTTAAATGCTCCATATTCTCTCCTCGCAGGGCCTGTGCACGTGCTGCTTCCTCTGCTCCCTTTGTCTTCATCCTTCACGGCTCAGCTTGTTATTTCCTTATGAAAACCTTTCTTGATGCCCCTAACTAGGAAGGGGGCCAAGAAAGGGGTGCTGAGTGCCTTAATTTCACAGTCAGTCATAAATTTTATATGTATTTGAATAATTACTTAATTTTTCCTTTCTTTAACCCAGTGGTCGGCAAACTGCAGCTCGCGAGCCACATGCTGCTCTAGCCACAGTTTGCTGCTCTGTTGACTAATGAGTTTGCCGACCATTGCTCTAACCTATAAACCTTTTGAGGGCAGAAACTGTATCAGTTTTGGCTTGCGTGTACATACATCCCTGCCTCCTAGCAGTGCAAGGTGTATACTACCCTCATTAAATATTTGTTGAATGAAATGCATAGTCTAGCAAATATGAAAATTTATTTGTGACTAATTTAATAAATACTGGAAAGTTAAATAATTTGTGTCTGCTGTATTTCTACATATAGTATAGTTGTATTTTTGTAATATTTTCTTAGATTGTTTTTACTTTGAATTTGACTTTTTTTGTAATTTAAATTTTTCTTTAGGATTTGTTTAGCCCAGTGGTTGGCAAACTCATTAGTCAACAGACCTGCAGTTTGCCGACCACTGGTTTAGCCTAATATAATAAGTCATTATTTTATCAGCGCATGTCCAGTGTACTGGCAAAGCAAGCATGTTTAGATTTAGCTATATATGCTATTAGATGAGCAGAGTATGGGCTTACTGGTGCTCCAGCTTCGATTCCTCTTTCAGTAAGCAGTGTATTTCAACATATCGCGATATGTTGGCAGTTTAATAGATGACACTGATTCATAATAGTTTTTTTTAAGTACTACTAATAGTAAATGGTACAGAATTAGTACTAGTTATGTGGCTACGTAATGAGAAAAAGCCAAAAATGCCAATAACTGGTAGAAATGAAAATATTTATGAAACTTTCTAAAATAAAGACATTTAAAATTTGAATTCTACTTTGCCTTTCCATTTCTGTTATTTTTTCCAATTTAAGGAGAATTAACTAATTTAGGCCATGTTTCACTAAAATTACTATCTTCTAATCAGTGAGGGTGAAGTAGGGGAAGGTGTGAGAAGGCAGGGAGGTCTTCTCCTGTAACCTTGGGGCTGTGCTGCCTGTCTGTGGTGGCAAAGAGGGGTTCTGAATATAACCAGCACCAGCAAGGCCCTCACCGAACTCCCAGTGGAAGATCCAGGTCATAGGAATTTCTAGAAGGAAGAGTACGTGGTGTGGTGATTTTTATTTTTCTAAGCATGAGAAGATCTTTTGAGTAAATTAGCTTTAAAGTGCTAGGAAGCAGCCATTGGCTTGGTAATTTGTTAAGCTCCATGAAATTCTTAATGAACGTCTTCGAGCCAGTTCATATGTTGTCTGCAATTACAGGTCAAGCCAAGGGACTCAGAGGAGGCGGATGTGAATGTTTCCAAGGGTACTTGTGTATTTGATATAAACGGGCAAAAATTGTCACAGTATCAGTCAAACCTTACTTTTATTTACAAGCAGAGCCTAGAACTAAATCTAGTTCTAGAGATTTCTTTCCATAGGAATGATTGCTTCTCTGTGTTTCATTGATTAGTATTAAAAATTATAATAGTTATAGATGTTCACTGTAACAAAAATGAAATAGTACAGAAAAATATAAGTAAAAAGTCTCACTTCTCAGTATGTCTTAGATATGTTTTTTTATACTGGTTAGATAAGCCCTATTCTTTTTAATTACCACATCATATATGGTTGCAACATAATTTTTAATATTTAAGTTATTTGATTTTTTTCTATTATAAGCAATGACCCAGTGGATATATAGCCATTCTCTATGCATGTATTTGCCCACATGTGTGACAAGTTGTAGGATAGATTCATAGAAGTAGGAAGTACTGAGTCAAAGGGGATAAATATTTCCAAATTGCCATCTAAAATTGTTGCACTGGTTTACTCTCCCAATAAGAATGTGTGTGTGTTTTCCTACACTGTCGCCAACCCTGAGTATTACTGGTGTTTTATCTAACCTTTACCTAGCCTTTCCCATTAAAAAAGTTTAAAATTCAGTCTGACTGCTTAGAAAGGCTATCTTTCCCATGAGATGATTTTAAAATAAAAATCTGCTTTTTAACTATTTTATAGTTTCATTTAGCTAATTTAAACTTTTGGCTAGCAGGAATTTATTTTTATATAAGTGAGGTAAGGATCAGATGTTAGTTTTGTTTTCTAAATGCCTACTCATTTGTCCTAATACTTTGTATTGAATAATGTTATTTTCTCCATTGTGTTGAATAGTCCCAGAGTCTGAAATTCAGGGGTTGTTTTTGGTGAACAAAGGTTTTTGGCATTATTTATAGTTAAGCTTTTCCCTTTATGCCTTTCTTGATATGAAAAGTTCACATGGACTCAAGGCTCAAATTAACCACCTACTAGAATTTCACTGAACATAGATATGCATCCTATATACTTTTTACCCCAATAGACTAGTGTCTCTGAGAGATGAGTGAAAGGGGATCTTTATAGTGAAGCAGTGAGCTCTTCTTTCTTGTCCATTTGCTCTAAGCACTGGTGAGAATTTGGGAATATGTTTGACTACTTCTTGGAAACTCTATCAGAAATCTTGTTCTAAAATTAACCTTAGGATTTGGAAAATGGCCTAATGCAAGCCTTATATACTGTGATTATGACACAGAGGTTTGTAGCAGTAAAAAAGATACAAACTAGATTTGAGCTGTCTAGAGACCAGGAGTTTGTCTCGAAAAAGGGGATTTATTCAAGATGGCTAAATGAAACTTACTACGATAGTTTGAGGTGGCGGGTAAGTTGGGACATAATAAGTATAAATATAATATTTCCTACGTGTACTATTTCCTTGCTGACAATTCCTATAAATTGTACCTTTCTAAACATTAATTTGTCAAGTTGATCATTTGCAAGTAATTTTTTGACTGCTGTACAGTGATTGGCAATAATACATATTTGTTTATGAATCTAGGTATGGTGTCTGTATTGGACTTGATGCAGGGGGGTTTCCCATCACGAGCTTCATTTCATGAACTCTACAACATGTATAAAAAGTACATGCCAGACAAACTTGCAAGACTGGATCCAAGACTATTTTGTAAGGTACAGATATCACCTGAATTGAAATTTCTTAGCTATAAGGCAGGGGTCCTCAAACTTTTTAAACAGGGGGCCAGTTCACTGTCCCTCAGACCGTTGGAGGGCCGGACTATAGTTTAAAAAAAACTATGAACAAATTCCTATGCGCACTGCGGGCCCGGGACGAGTCGGCTGCTAAGCAGGACAGGCAGCAGCACTCGGCGGGCCAGGTAAATGTCCTCGGCGGGCCGCATGTGGCCCGCGGGCCATAGTTTGAGGACCCCTGCTATAAGGTGTCTTTCTTACTAATTACTGGTTGTCATTTAACATTTCTAACTTTTTCTTTTTCAGGCTCTTTTTAAAGCTTTGGGCTTAAATGAAATTGACTACAAGTTTGGGTTAACAAAAGTGTTTTTTAGACCTGGCAAGGTAAATACATTTTTACTTTAAACTTGAACTTGATGAATATGAATAGTTGGGGGGGGACAATGAATATTTTTAAGTGTTTAGTGATTTGAATTATTCTTGAATTACGTGATCACCAACAGTATGCATATTATCAGTATGTGAGAAGTTTATAATGTGTAATATTCTGTACAAGTTTTACAGTTCTTTTCAGCTTTGGAAATATTGGAATGAGAGCATTGTTAGATTGGATTTTTTTGTTTAAATAAGGGTTAGCCAGAAAATACTTTTGTTTTAAACAAGTTGAAAGCTTTTCTAAAACATATTAATTCAGCCTAAATAATTAGAAATTTCACAGTACCTTTGAGTCTTCATTGTGAGCAGAAACAAGTTCTATTAGAGAGTGATAGATGTACAAGGTATGGGAAATTGGACTGGAGTTTGTGCTGACTTCTCTCAAATGCTAGAGTAAGTGAGTGTATAAATACTTTTGTATGTAACATAATTTTCTTAGCCTCACCCATAGTTTTTACAGGTTCTTGTACTAGGTTACAAGATTGAGTAAAGAATAGTTCAGAACTAAATAGGTATAATATAGAAATACCTAAATGCTATTCAGAATCAGTTTATCATTTCAGCACTTCTAACTTTTTAAATATTAATTGTACTTTCATAATTTTAAACACACTTGATATTATATAATAGTCAACTATATCTATTTGACTCAGCAAAATTATTAATAAATATTTCTAGTGCCTTGAAGACTAAACTATCATAATAAATCTGATTTTACATTTTGGGGCATGAGATAAAATCTATGTAATGCATTAGCAATATATGTACTTTCCTATGACTATTTTTACTGCAGAGAATCCATACCATTTCCTTTAAAAAATTAAGAAAAAAATGAATATATAAATATTCATTGTTGGCTTAGCTATAATCATATACATTTCTCATAAACTCAACATGTACTTTATTTCAGGGCTATAGTAATATTTTAGAATTAACAACCTGAAAGAGAAAGTACTTGGTCTTGTTTGCTTCCAGAAAAATTAACCAGTCAGAAAGAAATGTTAAAAGCACAAGGCATATTTTCACAGATCTTTAGTCTCATTATGTTAACTTTAATTTTGATTATAAGCCATTATATTGATAGGTGTATCACCTATATGCATTATAGTAGGATATAGTGATTTTCAACCAGTGTGCTGCAAGCATTTTTAAAACATGCAATACCTGAATATTAAGTCAGAGGCACTGACCTCTTTCCCCCAAATTAAAAAACGACAGCAGCCAACACAACAATAGCCATCCAGTGTGAATGAATCAAAATGATACCTACTTTTTATCAGATCGGTAAAAAAAATATGTTTTTGGTGTGCTGCAGAATTTTAGTAATTAGTTTCTATGTGCCATGAAATGGAAAAAGTTGAAAACCGCTGGTGGGATATTTTGTAAAGGATAGAAATTATTATGTGGTTTGGTGATAAATTCTGGAAATGAAATATTTTATTAATTATTAACCTAATAACTTTTATTTGTGTTTTCTGTCTCTTGACAACAGTTGCTTATCTCTGATCAAAATAGAGATGGGGTTTGGAGGAGATGGAATAGTTTTGGTGGCACCTGACATTGTATAGCTGACCTTGTCACTGGTCAGACGCTCTGTAGATACTGAGAATGTGGATGAGCCATTTTAGAGACATAACAGCCTTTCTTTTTTAATTATTTTTTTTTTAGTAAAAGCTTTTTGCTAACCATCTATAATTGTCATTTAAGATTTTTTTCAACTTTTAGTACTGAATCTGCTAACTATCAGTGAGTCTCCCACCTTTCCCCTCCAAGATCCTGAAGGAAGGAGGAAGAAAGAGGCAGCTGTAAAATGCAGTTTATTGGGTTTGCTGTAGACTCCACTGAGGCTTGGGATTATTTCCAGAAAGTTAGATTTTGGATTTGAGTTCTAGTTATTTTGTATCTCTGTGTGTTTAAGACTGTTATTCTTTTAATACTGATAATAAGTTATTTTGTTTAGTTTGCAGAATTTGATCAGATTATGAAGTCTGACCCTGACCATTTAGCAGAGTTGGTTAAGAGAGTCAACCACTGGCTTATCTGCAGTCGCTGGAAGAAGGTTCAGTGGTGCTCCCTCTCAGTCATCAAATGTAGGTGTTTTCTTTCGCACCAGGGCCTGTAATTAGTTTGGAAATGAATGGTGTGTGGGATTTACAAAGTTGTCTCAGCTGAGAGTGCTGGATAGTAGGGATTGCATCGCTTATTCACCTCGTTTTCCTGGTTCCTCAAGCAGGAGCTCATGTGCTGGATGTGATAAATGAGTGTTTGTGGACTTTCTTTTCTTGAGTGTATGTGATACTTCTTAATTTGAATGCATGATAGGAGAATAAATTTCATCATGTCCTAAACAAAGCAGAAGTCACTTTCTTGATTCTTTTCTCTCTCCCCCCTCCTCCTCCTCCTCACCTTTCTCTCACCATCCCCTAATCCAGTGGTCGGCAAACTCATTAGTCAACAGAGCCAAATATCAACAGTACAATGATTGAAATTTCTTTCGAGAGCCAAATTTTTTAAACTTAAACTTCTTCTAACGCCACTTCTTCAAAATACACTCACCCAGGCCGTGGTATTTTGTGGAAGAGCCACACTCAAGGGGCCAAAGAGCCACATGTGCTTAATGAGCAATCAACAGGGACCTGAGGCTAAGCCCCCTCCCCCATGGGGCTTGACAGGGGACCTCAGGCTGCACCCCCCACCCATCAGGGCTTGACAGGGGACCTCAGGCTGCACCCCCCACCCGGCAGGGCTTGACAGGGGACCTCAGGCTGCACCCCCCACCCGGCAGGGCTTGACAGGGGACCTCAAGGTGCGCTTCCTATCCTGGTTCTGGGCTAGGGGATCTCAGGCTGCTCCCCCAGCCCCAGCGCCAGGCCGGGGAACCTCAGGCCAAGCCCCCACTAGGTGGGGCTTGACAGGGGACTTCAGGCTGGGGAACTTCAGACCACACCCTCTGCCCAGCAGGGCTTGACAGGGGACCTCAGGTCGTGACCCCTGCCCCAGCACTGGGCCAGGGGACCTGAGGCTGTTCCCCCCTGCCTGGCTGGGCTTGACAGGGGACCTCAGGCCATGCCCCCCACCCAGTGGGGCTTGACAGGGGACCTCAAGGTGCACCCCCAGTGCTGGGTTGGGGGAACTCAGCCCGCACCCCCAACCAGCAGGGCTTGATGGGGGACCTGAGGCTGCACCCCCCTGCTGGTGGGTCTTGACGGGGGACCTGAGGCTACGCCCCCTCCCGGTGCTGGGCCAGGGGACTTGATGGGGGACTTGAGGCTGCCCCCTCCCCGCACCCTGCCTGACAGGGCTTGATGGGGGACCTCAGGCCATGCTCCCCACCCAGTGGGGCTTGACAGGGGATCTCAGGTCGTGTTCCCCACCTGGTGGGTCTTGACGGAGGACCTCAAGGCATGCCCCCAGGTCTGGGCTGGGGGACCTCAGGCCACGCCCCCTGTCCTGGTGCCAGGCCAGGAGACCTGATGGTATGCCCCCTGCCTGGCAGGGCTTGACAAGGGTGGGACTGGCCGGGTCTGGATCTAGCCCAATGTGGGGGGTGCAGCCAGGTCTGGGTCTCACGTGATTTTGAGGAGCATGTGGGTGGGCGGGGACTTGACTCTGGGTCCCATGGTGAGAGCTCCAGACTCTGAAAGGAGGAAGGTTTTCATATACTTTTTACTAATTTTCTTTCATCTCTGACACTTCTATTATAGAGAAAGGGCAAATAGCAACATTACATTATTTCCTCTAATTAATCCCCTTTTAATGTGCATGAATTTCGTGCACTGGGTCACTAGTATTAAATAAGTACCTTTACTGTAGGATTGCCAGAAGCTTCACTCAATATGTTCATTGTGAATATCCAAAAGTAGCATTTAGTTTTTCTAAATTCATATGACAGATGAATCCGTTTTTTCAAGACATACCTATTAATGTTTCATAGACCAACATTACCTAGGACAGTTTGGGAAGCAGTAGCATAATAAGGAAATAATACATTTAAAATGTAAATCTAGTAGTATACATGGTGTGCTTTTATTTTAAGAATTATTCAGAATTAAATGTTAAACTTCCTGATTTTGATGCCTGGTATAACATGAGAGTTCATGTTTCTTGAGAACTGCTTTGTGAAAGTGAGTGGTTTTTAAAAACTGTTATAGGTCTGAATTAAACGAAATAATTTTATATCATATTTTTCTCTTACAGTGAAAAACAAAATAAAATATCGAGCTGAAGCCTGCATTAAAATGCAAAAAACGATTCGAATGTGGCTTTGCAAGAGGAGACACAAACCTCGGTAAGATGAATAGTGCCTAAAGAATCCCACGAAACCTAATTACTCAAATATGAAATGACTATGAAGTCATATTGAAGAGCAGTTGGGATACTCAGAGTTTTCTCTTTTCTCATGTTTTTGTAAAAAGATGTATTACTCCGTTATTTGTATGATTTATTGGAAATTAATTATTAGTTATTTAATTACTTCATTGTTAGCCTCTTCTACAAAAGGATTTGAAGGAGCTTACAGAAATTTAGACACTATAAAAGGTTGAAATAAATGGAATGAAAGAAGCTCTTTTATTCTGATTATTTTAGTGACTCGAGTTTCTTGACAAATGTCATGATGACATTGTTTTTAAAAACCTTATTAATATAAAAACACCTTACTAATGTTTTCTGAATTATCTGTAGCAATTGTCTCGCTATAAATTTAGTCTTTATTTCTTATTTGCTTCTTTTATTATTAATTGACACTCTTTAAACTTGGAGCTCTGAATACCTGTTGATCTTTAATGCCTTTTAAAGAGACTAAGTGACTCTTTCAAAGCCTTCTATAATTTTAATTCTCAAAACTTTCAATGTAAATATAGAAGGCTTCAGTCCTGTGGACAGGTATCAATGTCGTTCACATCCATATTTGATTATTATTATTTTTTACCTTCATCAAGTTATCTTAAAAAAAAAAAAAGAATACTGAATAATATGAAAACAGGAGTAAAATATCCTGCTTAATATGTTTTGCATTTTATTAAAATGAAAAATCAATGTATAGCATTACATAGTGAAATTAGACTGATGAAGCATTATATTTACAGCATTGACGGCCTGGTTAAGGTTGGCACATTGAAAAAACGGCTTGATAAGTTCAATGAAGTAGTAAGTGCACTGAAAGATGGAAAACCGGAGGTGAATAAACAGGTCAAGGATCTTGAAATTTCTATTGATGCGTTAATGGCCAAAATTAAGGTATGTAATTTTAATCTAAATGGCTTTGACTTTTTGAAGTAATTTAATATCTTTTGTTATTGGTGTTAAAATTGTGTAGGAAAATGCATTACTGTGTTAAGGATACAAAGTGTTAAAAATGTTGAGTCCCAGTGATGACGAGTGCTGCTCATTATAGGAGTCCCCTAATGGCTTGAAACTTTCCATAGCAGAACTTTAAAAAGAGCAAAGTTAAGCACTTTCATCTGTTGCTAGGAAAGATTCCACACCCCCCCCCCCCCCCAAATAGTAACTAAAATACTCTTTGTAAAATGCTAAAATGCTATTGTATTTACTTTAAATAGTAACTAACTACTCTTTTGGTAAGCTTTTGCATAATCATTACTAAGAGAGGATTAATGCAAATTATTTTGTTTCATGTTTTCCTACTTTCAGAAACTAATTTTTAAATGATAAAAGTAATGTAATACTAACAATTTGGAGAAAGTCACCAAAATATCCTTAGCAAAGTAACACATTTAACTGTTTCATTGTTGTAAATTTCCCTTCCTGTCTTATTTTATATGCATGTATTTTTGCATAGTTCTTACCATAATGTACATTTAGTTTTCTGTCCCTATCATCATGCCATATGCTTTGTTCCTATAATTATATTGTCTTCATATAGGCTGTATCATAAATTACTTAACTGTTATGAAAATAACAATTTTCCTCCAAATTTGTCAGAATAAATGGGGCCTTTTTTTGTATTGATTTTCATTTATTTGATCATCAGTGGGATTGAAAATTTTTTCTCTATGCTTGTAATTACATTCCATCTGTCTCTTCATATCTTTTTCTGTTATTTTTTAGGGTGTTAATGTTTTTCTCATCTAGTTAAATGAGTCAATGCAATTAGGTGGATATAATACCTTAAAGCAAACCTTTTATTCTATTTCCTGCAGATATTTTATGTAGACAGTGGTCAATCTTAGAGACAGAATGGAGAAAGAGGAGCAAAAGAAGAATGAAAATGCTTTGGATAAGCTTAGCCGATTTTACAAATCTGTTAAGAGCCATCCCTGTTTATATGGTATTAATCAATTAAAATCAACCAAGCCACATTTTCTGAAGGCTCACTTAGGAAAGTCATCCAACAATTTGGGATGTATTTAATAATTTCTTAAATATTTCTCAAGTACTATTTGAACATTATTATTAAAGAGTAGTAAACTCTGACAAAATTAATAAGTTCTTAAAAAATAATTATTACCTACAGTATGTAACTTTGTCCACAGTACCACTTTAGATATTTGATTACTTGATTAATAGGAAATAGATGTAGAGATTTGTGTGGAAAGGTAACTTTTAAGTGTACAAATAGTAAAATAAAGATAATGGGCTTATTGCTTACCAACTTTTCCAGTCTTTGCTATATATGCACATTTTTATTTTATTATAAGGGCACATAACATTAAAGTTACCATCTTAACGATTTTAAAATGTACAAATTCAGTAGTGTTCAGTATATTCACATTGTTGTGCAGCAGAAGAGATAACTTTTTAAGTACATGTTTGTTATTGTTTTAAAGTCCACTATGATGACAAGGGAACAGATACAGAAAGAATATGATGCACTGGTTAAAAGCTCAGAGGAGCTCCTCAGTGCTTTACAGAAAAAGAAACAGCAGGAAGAGGAAGCTGAAAGGCTGAGGCGTATTCAAGAAGAAATGGAAAAAGAAAGAAAAAGACGTGAAGAAGATGAACAACGTCGAAGAAAGGAAGAGGAGGAAAGGCGGATGTAAGGCATTCATATTGTCGTTTTGAATTAGAAGCTAACAGAACAGTGAATTCTTGGTGGTGTTGGTTGATATATCTTCTTGTTTTTAAAAGTAGTTTTTTATTTGAAAACTAGAGGATTAGTGAACGAATTTTGTGCATGGGAAGGGTCCCTAGGCCTGGCCTATGATCAGGGCCATTCAGGTTCCCCACCTCCCCGCTTCCTCCTTTCCTCTCTCCCTCAGCACTCCATCACTGCTGTTGGTCGCCCGCCATGTTCTGCGCTGCCCGCTGGTGGTCAGTGCATGTCATAGCGAGCGATTGAACTCCCGGTCTACTAGTCAAACTCCTGAGGGAAAACTTTGCATATTAGCCTTTTATATATATAGATACTATAGTCATATGCTGCTTAATGATGGAAATATGTCCTGAGAAATGTGTCATTAGGTGATTTCATCCTTGTGTGACCATCACAGAGTGAACTTACACAGATCTAGATGGTATAGCCTACTACACACGTAGGCTGTATGTATGGCATAACACCATTGTATATGCAGTTCATTGTTGACCAAAATGATGTTGTGCTGCTCATGACTGTAATTTTAGAATAAGTGTGAAAAATGGGGAAAAATCCATAATAACAGAACAAAAAATGATTTTAACAATAATATGAATTTTGGTTAGATTCTTACACCTGAGGATCTCTTAACTTCCCTTTAAAGCAGTGACTTGGGTATTATTTACTAAGCTAGAAAAAAGGCTTTTCTACTTTTCTGCAGTTTTAAAATTGGTAATGTTTTGAAAGATTTGCATAATTGGGTAGACAGAAGGAACATGAGTTGTTTAATTGGAGAAGGAGTAGAAGGAAATATATGTAATCAGAACCTTGCAACTAGGCTTTGTAACCAAGTTACTCTAGAGATGTTAAGGGTTATGCAATATAATGTATTTTGTTTCGGTAGATTTATTGTCAGTAGAGCTAGATTTAAAAAATGATAATGTATATGGCCAGGAGGTTAATGTGAGCCCCCATTCTGTAACCTTTGTTTATTAATAGTTTAAATTGCCTTCTGAAGGATTCCTGATTTTTCTATAAAGTTTTTGGAGTTAGTTTCTTTCTCTCTCTTTTTTTTTTTTTTTAAGGAAACTTGAGATGGAAGCAAAGAGAAAACAAGAAGAAGAAGAAAGAAAGAAAAGGGAAGATGATGAAAAACGTATTCAGGTATGTACTGATTAGACAGTTGAACTGAATTTCTATCAAAATAAAATCTAAAAGATTATAAAACAAAAGAAGTGAAAGCAAGATCTTGATTTGCTATGTAAGCTGTCATTGGTTTATCTCAGAGATGAAAAGCAGTTTCTGAAATGGTTATGGCCAGGGACTTTGGAGTCAGGGACATGAGTTAAGATCCAGCCTCTGTCACTGACAGAAATTATGACATCGAAGAAGTCACAATGAATGACTGTGAGCCACAGTTTCTCTCTGTGTAATGTGGGTAAATAATAGTTGTATCAAATGAGTTAACACATGTTAAAGCATTTCAAACAGTGTTCAGTTCAGTAATTATTAGTTTGTTGTTATTATTATACCTAGCACAGTGGTTGGCAAACTGCGGCTCGCGAGCCACATGCGGCTCTTTGGCCCCTTGAGTGTGGCTCTTCCACAAAATACCATGGCCTGGGCAAGTCTATTATTTTTTTAATAAATCTTTATTCAGATTATTACAATTGTTTCTCCTTTTCCCCCCCATAGCTCCCCTCCACCCGGTTCCCACCCCACCCTCTGCCCTTACCTTCCCCGCACTGTCCTCATCCATAGGTGTATGATTTTTGTCCAGTCTCTTCCTGCACCCCTCTCACCCCTTTCCCCAGGAATTATCAGTCCACTCCCTTTCTATGCCCCTGATTCTATTATATTCACCAGTTTATTCTTTTCCCCAGGTTTTTAATTCACTTGATTTTTAGGTTCACTTGTTGATAGATGTGTATTTGTTGTTCATAATTTTTATCTTTACTTTTTTCTTCTTCTTCTTCTTAAAGAATACCTTTCAGCATTTCATATAATACTGGTTTGGTGGTGATGAACTCCCTTTAGCTTTTTCTTATCTGTGAAGCTCTTTATCTGCCCTTCAATTCTGAATAATAGCTTTGCTGGATAGAGTACTCTTGGTTGTAGGTTCTTGCTGTTCATCACTTTGTAGATTTCTTGCCACTCCCTTCTGGCCTGCATAGTTTCTGTTGAGAAATCAACTGACAATCGTATGGGTGCTCCCTTGTAGGTAATTAACTGTTTTTCTCTTGCTGCTTTTAATATTCTTTGTCTTTTGCTCTTGGCATTTTAATTATGATGTGTCTTGGTGTGGTCCTCTTTGGATTCCTTTTGTTTGGGGTTCTGTGCGCTTCCTGGACTTGTAAGTCTATTTCTTTTACCAGGTGGGGGAAGTTTTCGGTCATTATTTCTTCAAATAGGTTTTTAGTATCTTGCTCTCTCTCTTCTTCTGGCACCCCCATAATTCAGATGTTGGTACGCTTGATGTTGTCCCAGATGCTTCTTACACTGTCTTCAACTTTTTGGATTTTTTTTCTTTTTGCTTTTTCGGTTGAGTGTTTTTTGCTTCTTTGTATTTCAGTTCTTTTACTTGATTCTTGTGTTCCTCTAGTCTGTTGTTGGATCTCTGTATAATATTTTTTATTTCAGTCAGTGTATGTTTAATTTCTAGTTGGTCCTTTTTTATATCTTCGAGGGTCTTGTTTATTTATCAGCCTTTCCTAGGATATTCTTGAAAAGCCTTGTAACTGTGGTTTTGAATTTTATATCTAGTCGTTTGTTTTCCTCCATTTCTTTCATTTGTGATCTGTTTCTTTGTCGCCGCATTTTCACTGCTTCCCTGAGTTGGTAGGGTAGCTTTGTGTGCTAGGTTTCCTGTATGGCCCAGTGGGTCGGCCTCCCAGTTACCTGAGGTGGACACTCTTGGTACACCCCTTTGTGGACTATGTGTACAGCCTTGTTGTAGTTAAGTCTTGATTGTTGTTGGTATCACTGGGAGGAATTGACCTCTGGGCCAGTTGGCTGTGAGGATCAGCTGTGTCTACACTGGGAGAAGTTTGGTGCTGGAGAAAGCCTTATAGGATCAGACCTGCCAAATTGCAAAAGCCTCTGTGCTCAGCTTGGGTGGGGTGGAGTCTCAGGGCAGAGCAGACAGTCTTGGCTTCCCGTCAGCCCTGCCCTTGTGCGGGCACACACGCCTCCAGACCTCTGCCTTCCCTGGCTCCCGAGCCTCTGCCGGAGAGTCCAGATTCCCCCCGCAAGAGCGTGGGCCCCCAGGGGCTTGCCTGGAACTGGGGTTCAGTGCAGTCAGAACTGGGGTTCAGTGCAGTCAGGAGCTTCCGACTCCCTTCTGCTAGGGAAAGCCTATGACAACCTCCACAGTCTTTATGCGCATTCGCGCGCAGCGCGCACCTCCAGGTCCCCTCCCCTGGGTCTCCGAGTCTCCGAGTGCCTCTCTCTCTACCTGACAGTCCAGACTCCCCCTGTATGAGCCTGGGTCCACGGGGTTTTGCCCTGTACTGGGGTTCAGTGCAGTCGGGGGCTTCCTTTCCCCTCCCGCCAGAGAAAGTGAGCCAGGCTCTCAGCCGCCCTTCCTCTCTGCGCGCACAAAGACCCTTTGCCTTACCTCAACCCTTTGCCATTCCTCCAATTCTCCGTGAGCTTTTCTCTTTCCTTCTAGTTGTAGAATTTCCACTCAGCCAGCTTTCTTGTGGTTCTGTATGGTGTCCCTTCTGTCTTTTAGTTGTAGTTTTGAAATTGTTGTCTGAGGCAGCGGTTTAGGTGCTTACCTATGCCGCCATCTTGGTTTATCTGGGCTAGTCTATTTTGAAGAAGTGGCGTTAGTAGAAGTTTAAGTTTAAAAAATTTGGCTCTCAAAAGAAATTTCAGTTGTTGTTAGCTCTGTTGACTAATGAGTTTGCCGACCACTGACCTAGGGGGAAGCCAGATAAACATTTATTTAAAATATAATTTAGAATGTACATTCCTCCAATTAAACAAATTATAAAATATTATTTTATAATGTTGTAGATACTAATAGTAATAAATTAGGATAAGATTCTTTCCTCACCCTATTTTTTAATAAGTCCATGTCTGAGAGTAATTAATCATGTATTTGAGTTTCTTGTCTTTATTAATTTACTAAAGGCCTGGTGCATGAAAATTTATACACTGGAGTGGGGGGTCCCTCAGCCCGGTCTGCCCCCTCTCACAGTCTGGGAGCCTTCAGGGGTGGGAGGCAACCCGGTAATCAGGGGAAGGCGACTCCCCATCACACCTCTGCTGCTGCCACTGCTGACAGCGTAAGCCTCAGCCAGCCCTGGTTACCTGAGCCTCGGGCAGCCTGGGTGGCTGGGCAGCTGCCATCCGAGGCTTGCCTGTGCCTCGGGCCTGGCCCTGGGTGGCTGGGGGCTGAGGAGACTGGGCGCCGCCATCTTGTGGCTGTGGGCACTGCCATCTTTAAGGGCGGGGCAACCAATTAGCATATTCCCTCCTTATTCGCATGGGCACCACCATTTTTGCGATGGCATGAGGGTCAATTAGCATATTACCTCTTTATTAGATAGGATCCTGAGCACAACCAACACCTTAAATTCCTGACATCTGCTTGTCTGGTGTTAGTGTTAGTGTGGTACCTGGGATACTGTGGTATTTGGGACACGCATTGTTATAGAATGGTGGAACTATGGTTTCTCTGCCTTCTCTTAGATTTGGGAAGGGCACGTATAAATTATAATATAGAAGAGAATAGAGACTGAAGAGCTTTCCGGTTAGATGATACATTCCTTACTAAGGAACTTGTCTAGAATAATTTTAAGTAGGGATGGGAATGACCAAGGAGACATGTGGGGACACTTTGGTGAACCTGCTTTCTGTCCTTGGCAGGCTGAAGTGGAGGAGCAGCTGGCCCGACAGCGGGAGGAGGAGTCCCAGCAGCAAGCGGTGCTGGAGCAGGAGCGCAGGGACCGCGAGCTGGCCCTGAGGATCGCCCAGAGCGAAGCAGAGCTCATCAGTGACGAGGCCCAGGTGGACCTGGCGCTCCGCAGGTACTGGGCCACTGGGTGGAGTGTGGTGCTCTCTCTGCTGTCTCCCTCTGTGCCTCTCACTTCAGCCTCAAGGGAATAGGAGAAATCATATTTGGTATATTTTAAGTAAAATCATTTAAAACTTATTTGTATCCATTCTTATACCCAAAGGAATGAAACAAATTGATTTTGTCAAATTGTTAAACTATTGAAAAACAAAACTGATACTTCAGTTCATGAGTACTTTAAGAAAACGTATCGATTTTTACTCTGATATTGCCAAAGAGTATTGTGTCTTTATACTTCTGGTTTAAGGTAGACATCTAATTTCTAAATACCTGCCATTAAATACTATAATAGAAATCAGTCACTTTATTATAATCCAGTTTAATATATTTGAGGTTGGTATTTATTATTTTCCTAAATTATATATATCCTAACATTTGAAATGAGGGGAAATTTTACACATACATACACACCCTATGTATCAGAATAAATAGATTTCCTTTTCTAAGAAGGAAGGTTTATACATTGAAATATTTTGGCTCCTCAGGTTTCTGAATTATGTCTAAATACTATATGTTATTGGAGTGTGGAGGAATATGGAAGTCCTTATTAAAAGTTTCAGGAAGGTTTTAATAGATTAATTTTAAATTTAGAATATGGAAATATTAGTTATTTTGATTATTTATAAAAACAGAGCAAACCTAGTTTGTGGAGTTCCTTTATATGTAGGTGGTATATATGTTCTATATGTATGGCGAGGCACATTCATATATGTAACCATGCTTTTCAGAATGTTAGAGCACTAATTATGACAAAATATGATAAAAATAAAAATAGATGTTGCTATTTCCTTGTGAAAGGAAAAACTTGTTATATATTATAGAGCCGTGCTTAGATTTTATTTAGCTGAAAACAAGATAGAGAAGGAAAAAGGTATGTTAACTAATCTTCACACTTTTTCTAGTAAATGATTATATTGGGGAGTTCTGGGGCCTGAATTGTATGTGGAAGTATATTATATTTAAATAAACTGAATAGGCCTATCAAGCACAGGTATTATAATTATTTTTTAAGCTGTTGGGTTTGAGTCCAATAGTTGGGCTCTTGATTAACATTTTGCCATAATTAAAACATTCCCACCCATCTTTGGCTTTTGTACATGCAGACTTAGCTTAGCTGCTGTTCCTTTCCTCCCACCTGTGTTATGTTGCAATGGCCGGGTGTCTTTGTGTATAACTTACCAGTGCGTTGGCAGGCTCCTCAACAAGCCAGGCTCTTACAGCTGCCATTCCTAATGTGTGAGGACAGATGGAAATGGGCAAAGCTGGCTTTAGTATGGCTGAAAGTCATTTCTAAAGGGCTTACTAATGTAGTCATTATTAGTATTCATGGCCAAGCTTTATGTGTGAGCCTTCGAAATATTCAGCTACAGCCAGTACCATTCCTTATACTATGTGTAAGATACTGGCTCATATGTGCACTGCTTCCCATCTTCAGAAAGATGCACTTCTTCCAGAGTGGGTGGTCTCAGGGAGAGAGTGGACCATTAGGACATTTGACAAACATGACAAGCCACCTGTGATTTAAGTGAAGCAGAATTAACTAGGTAATGGGACCACAATTAAGTGATTAGGGGATATTCAAGCCCTATAACTTGAAGGGAGGAAGAGTTCATCTTAGTTCTCCTGTGGGACAGGCCTGAAGATGCTGTCCCCCCCTTTCGAATGCCCATTGAAGTCCTGCCTGTAAGCCTATCTCCCAGGAAGCTTTCTCTGACCCCAGTCCTGCGAGTGCCTTCTCCGAATCTCCTGGCTAGTGTGTCCTCTGCACTAGAAGCATTAGCACTGTGTTATGGATGTTGTTCTATACTGATGCCCCATGTTTGATAATTATATCTTACTCCAGGGCCTAAATTAATCTTTTTGAATGTTTATTTTGCCTTTGTTGGTACTGAATTCTTTCTAACAGTTTATGCGTAAGAACTCTCTAGCCCTGTTCTTAATATGTTCTTGGGTTCTGTGATGTATTAAAAAAACGTATGTAGATGGATCTGCTGCAATAAACAATTTCAAGTTACTTTTCCAGCTCGGGTACCCATCCAGTAACTTCTAAGTAAGAATTATTTTTCACATGTGTAATATGTTTTAAAATATGATCTCAATCAATTACACACATGATCCTCAATGCAAAGTTATGATTTCACATAACAGGCATACCTTGAAGATATTGTGGGGCCAATTCCAAATAACTGCAATAAAGTGAGTCATAAACTTTGTGCTGGTGGAGGGTCTTGTCTTCAATTGGTAAAAAACACAACATTTATGAAGCTCAGTGAAGCAAATCACAATAAAACAAGGTATGCCTGTAACTGAAATTATGAGTAATCTCACATGTAGATTAATAAAGATTATGCACTTTTTAAAATCAGTAAAGTCACTAAAACATAAGTTGGGCACAATCCAGATTTTCACAATTCAGAATTGGTTATGATATTAACTAAAATGTATTCTTTTTACAGAATTAATGGAGCAAGACCCAAAATGACACCGTATGTCATTTCACTTTTTACAATTTGACTTAGTCATATAACTTTCTTTTTAACAGGTTATGTAGACTTTTTAGGAGAAATCATTTCCTTATTGAAGTGAATTTTACATTATTTCCTTTTATTAAAAAGTATAAGATAACTCATTTTTCCTTTGCCCAGGAAAGATGTTTAATGCTCTTGTAGGGTGTTCAGTCACAGTAGTTTATGACTTCGTTTCCTTCTTTGTGTTTTCTAACATTGTTTAAACACTCATCTTGTTTTATGTATTTTTAATTATTTACTACTTAGTGTCTTTATAGAAACAGATATGGAGATATAAGTAAGAATAAATAAAATATTTAAAGTATTTGAGTTATAATAGCTTAGTTTTCAGCAGATATGATGTTTTTTTCTACTGATATCTAAAATAGTTTATAATCTGAAGTTACATAGATAATGCTAATTTTGATGCTGATATATCTTTTTGTTAGGAAAATCTCTCCATAGAGAGAGAATCTAAGTAACATTTGGGATATATGTATAAAATACATGTTTGCTTGTATTTTATACATACTCTACATATAAAATTTTGGAATATGCACAAAATCTGAATATTAACAGCTTTTAGGCCCCAATTCTTATAGTAATGGTTCTCAACTCCTCAGACACAGATACCAATAACAAATGTAAAAATGATGCATGTGTATATATAGTTCTCCAAACAATGCATGTTAAAGAGAAGTAAAAGCACAGTATTTTATAATGAAGCAATGTTTATTTTAATATGAAAAGTGCTTGGTTATAACTACAGAAAAATGTAATCAAGTACTCAAATGTTTGCATGTATACATAAGGTCACCATGAATGCAACCACTTCAAACGCAAATTTATATAAGAATGTTACATCAGTCAGTAAATGCCATACAGCTGTGAACAGTCCTTTGTAACGTTCTGGACAGAGTTAAGTACATTCTTCTCTCCATTTTGCAATAGGTGCATTCTTACAGAAATTATCTGAATGATAAAACTAGACAAAAAAAGTTCTTCTATATGTAAAACTTTGTTTCCATGTAAAATTATTTATGTGTGTATACACTTCACCTCACTGTGTCTGGTGGACATGTTAAAGTCCCATGAGGCATAGGACAGCTCTTCCTTGTGCAGGACATTTGGCATCCCTGACCCCTCACCCCATCAAATGCCAACACCATTGTTCACCACAACGCAGCATTAGAAAGGTTGCGTTTAGATTCTCTCTCTGTGGAGAGATTTTCATAACAAAAAGATACATCCAGCATCAAAATTAGCATTTTATATATATAATTTCAGATTATAAACTATTTTAGATATCAGTAGAATAAACATATCTGCTGAAAACTTAGCTATCATAACTCAAATACTTTAAATATTTTATTTGTTCTTACTTATATCTCCATATCTGTTTCTATAAAGGCAGTAAGTATAAATAATTAATGTATTTTATAAAACACAGATATTTACAGGTTGAGAACCGCTGCTGTAGAGCCTAAGACCATCGGAAAACACAGATATTTACACTATGATTCATTAACAGTAGCAAAATTACAGTTACTAAGTAGCAACGAAAATAATTTTATGATTGGGGGTCACCACAACATGAGGAACTGTATTAAAGGGTCGCGGCATTAGAAAGGTTGAGAACCACTGGTCTAAGATGAAATTGTGAGCGTCTGCATATAGTCTGGGAAAATCAGAAGGGAAAAAGCACCTGGATGCAGGAACTATTTCTATTCAGTATATTTGGTGTAACATAGGCCAGGCGAGATATTAAATCAGTAGAGATTGCCATGCAGTGAAGTGTGGGGGTATACAGAGAAATTGCTATACGATCGGCAGTCCAAGTAGTGAAAGAGCTCCGATTCCCTTGAAACCTGCTGTGGGAAGGGAATCTGAGGGAGTTTCAGGAGAAAGCAGTGGTAAAATCAGAGGTGCTCTTGGGTACTGATAGAAACCTTGGGGTAGGTGATAATAAGAGTTAAAAATAGTTACCAAAGTCATGCTGAGTTTGAACATTAGGAAATTGACTAGCCTGAAGAGAGGTTGATACATTGCTCAATAGGCAGTTTCTTTAGATTACATTTGTGTTTTTTACTTTGTGTTTCTTGTCCTTGATCATCAGTTTTGGAAGATTTCTTTTTCTCTGACTGCTTGCTCAACTAGATCTCCATCAGTACCTGAGCTTAGCCAGTGTCCAGTACAAGGGAAGAGATGCAGGAGTCCGGGAGTCTGGGCGGGCGTCCAGGAAACTGTGCCCTGAGGCACAGCTACCATATTCGTTTGTTTTGATTTTTACTGGTTTATAGGATTTGGGAGTTTACCAGAGTCGGATAAATAGAATGAGTGAGAATCTTATTAATTATGAAGGAAGACAGCAAAGGACAGGAAAATAATGAGGTTAAAATATTGAGGAACATGATGAAACATCCATTCCATTTCACAGATTTAAATAAATACTGAGAAAATTACACTCTTTGTAATAAGAGAAAAGTAAGTTTTGTCCTTTGGGAAATTTTTGTCCTTGAAAAGTCAGAATACTTCTCATCTTAATATTTAACAAGTACTTGATGAATTTGATTTTTTTTTAACAAAAATACGCTTTGATCTAGAATTCTAAAACTTTGCATACATCAGAATTATTTAAACTCTGGCAATGTAAAATAGATCAACTTGTTTTACCACCATTATACCTTGCTAATTAATGTTTTCTAAGCAATCCAGTGTACAATTTTTATATAGAATCTATATCCTGCCAAGTTTCCTGTCTGCATTTAGAACATTTTATTCTGTACATAGAAAATAATACCACAGAAGCATGGTTCTCATGAGATTTTATTTGAAAGTTCTTACCGCAAAAATAGGAAAGTTCGAATGACTTTAACTGGACCTAAACAAAAATTTTGCTGTATTTTATGGTTATGTATGTAAAAAAAATATTGCAAACTTTTACAAAGTAAAATAATAGTGAATGGTTAGCAACTCAATAATCCTATTGAAATTATAAATATTTTTAAAATATAAAATTTTAATTATGCTTTTAGATATTTAAGTACTTTATATGTAATTGTCTTTTATATAACTATGTTGTATTATCATTCTTTTATAGGGAACAAATGGCGAAAGAAATGTCAGAAATCTTGAGTAGGTTAGTGCAGTACAATCTGGGGAATACGTGCCACCTCAAAGTCATATTTTTAAATTACTCATCAATATTTGGACCAGAACCTGTTATATGAATAACGTACTCTTTCCATGTATGTTTTCTGTACAAGAAGTGTCACTACACTCTCTCATACAGAAAAAGATAACAACCAGTGTTTCTCTGGTGAAACCACTGGCTTTTTGGATTAGACTCTTCCTTGTTGGTAGTACTGCTGTGCTTATCACTGGCTCCACCAGCTCAGTCTCTTAGGGGGAACCCTTTCTATCTTCCTGATGAAATGAAACTTCCTCTAGGGGTAGTGCTGCTCCCTGGCTGGGAACCACTGTGCCTACTTGAAGGGGGGAATCCTGCTCCCAAGGATTTTTACACCACAGAACACACTTTAAAAACCACTGATATGCCCCGGTTTGGCTCACTGGATAGAGCATCGGCCTGTGGATTGAACGGTTGCTCGGACTGAAGGGTCCCATATGGTTGCAGGCATGAGGCAACCAGTGGATGTGTCACTTACATCGATGTTTCTCTCTCTGTGTCTCTCCCCCTCCCTTTCATTCTCTCTAAAAATCAATGGAAAAAATATCCTCGGGTGAGGATTAACAAAAATAAAAGTAAAAATAAAAACCACTGATGTAAAAACTGAGCCACCAAAGGCTATAACTTCCCAGCAGGATCTGGTCCATTACCTTTATAAGTGGATACTAATCAATAACATTTTAACTATTAATTTTGAGCTTACAAAATTAATTGGAGGTGTCTAATAAATTTTTAAAAATCAAGTCAATTTTCCTACTGCTTTATTGTTTTCATGAATGTCTGTTAATCTAGTCTAAGCAATAAACTACAGCTTTATTTTACTGTTTTAATAACTCCAAAGGTGCATTTTAGTCATGTATTTCTTAGGATGCTGAGTATGATTTTAAGTAGCCATATTTTTGAGGTAATATGAATTAAAGTTAGTAATATCAATGTCATATTTTAAGCAATAATAATTTGAATTCAGTGTTATTATTTTTAAAAGTATTAAAATACATCTTATGTATATTGACACCTCATGTATTTTCTGACAATCTATAAATGATATATTATGTAAATTCAGTTTTTCTTTCAAAAGAACAATAAAGCAACAATAAAAACCCCATAACAATTTTCAGCTGCTCTCCTAGAAAAGACTCTTAGAAGAGCTAAGAAGAAAAGAGAATTTCTTGTTGGTTTATTGAATGGTGTTTTAGTGCTATAAAAAAGGAAAAAAGAATACATAATTTGAATAAATGTTAAAGCATAATTTATTGTTAAGGGTAATAGACGTTGCTGACACACAGCTGGCTCTTTCTGAGCAAAGCAGTTTAGAAGAAAGAGCTAGATGGCAAATTGCCAGTCGCACAGCTTATGAAAAATATGGATTCTTTAATAAACCTAAAACAGATTTTAACCACAAAAAGCAGGAAGGACTAAATGGCCACACATTAGTTTATATCCAGGCTTATGTGCGTCGAACAATTTTTAAGTATGTAGGCTGAAGTATGTTGTGTTTTATTCTCTAAAATGAAAGCATAAATAGG
Organism: Corynorhinus townsendii; assembly: GCA_026230045.1. Lineage (NCBI taxonomy): Eukaryota > Metazoa > Chordata > Mammalia > Chiroptera > Vespertilionidae > Corynorhinus > Corynorhinus townsendii. The sequence continues at coordinate 64,240,228 of JAPDVU010000004.1, read as the reverse complement.
CCTTGTAAGGAGGCACAAGTACCTTATTTCATTGGTGAGCTTACTATTGAGGAAATAATTTCCTTTACTTTAGGAAGAAGGATACATATTCTCCCACATCATTTTCCAATCAGTCTCATTATCTGTGTCTTGACTGTCAGGATTGTTGTTATCTTTCAAAATGTAAAATGATGAGAAAGTAGCTTACTTTAGTGTTGTATCTTGATTGTTCCTCTTTGATAGCATTTTTGGAGAAGTGGATGATAAAGGTGAAATTCCTAGTTTGTTACCTGAGAAGCAATATTAGTTCTTTAATATTTAGTTATTTTAATATTTGTGTCATCTTCTTTTCACATCTTGAAAGAGGATGTGTTTAAATTCTTCCTTCGTTACTTTGTGCTTAAAAGTCCATTTGCAGCTTATTCTGAGTGACTCCTCTGTGGCTAGTGTAAGCTGCTGGAAAATAATGTTCATTATTACAGAAAACAAGTTGTTCCCATATTTCCTAAATAATTATTTTAAATTATGTACACGCCTTAAGCCCCAAGTAGCACTACTAAGAAAAAGTTGCCTTTATCCCATTTTATTTTAAATTAATTTTATTCATATTTTTAATTTTTAAAATGTGCTTCCTCTCTTTCTACTCAAATATTCTTGTTACACTGGGCAATATGTAACACTTGTGCCCTTTTTAATCTCCATTATCAGCTTCATGACCTAAAACCCCTTTCTTTAATTTACATAATTATGTCTCACTAAATATTTGGCTAAATATTTGGGTATGGTTTTATCTGGTTATAGAACAGGGCTGGGGAACATCTGACCTGCCCGTAGTTTAAGGCCCGAGATAACATTTGGTCTGGCCCTGCCAGAGCAACCATAGACGGGACTCAAAATTCAATAAATCAAGGAGCTTTTTCATAGCAACAAAAATTGATATTAAGTGAATTATATTAAGCGAATCTTATAAATATCCAGATGGCCCTTGGCAGGAAAAAGGTTCCCCACCCGTTATAGAACTTTTTTCTAAGTGTTCTTTAACAGTGAAGTTAAAAGGTCACAGGAGTTTCCAGAACCCAGCAGCTTTTTGAGCCTTTTTTAATGACTAATGTGGTGGGTTGCATTTTAGACATTTACCTGTGGACCCTGTAAACACCCAGATGCCTAGGGAGATCCTGAGCAGGAGAGGGAATTGGGGCTGGGCCATCTGTAGCTTCCAGTAATCTGCAGGTGATGGTACTCTGTGGCCTAATGGCTCATAAACAAACCCTTAATGTGCTGCTAATGATGTTGTTCATGTATGCTGAGGATTTCTTTTCTGATTTTGAGGAATACATATAAATGCATTTTTTAATTTTAGATAAACGTATGGTACTAGAATTTCGAATCAGAAGTCCTCCTAATATAGCTATTAAATGGCACGCTGGAAAATTTTAATTTACCTGGGCATTCTATAGTACACCATTCTTCATTTCATCCATCAGAGATACAAAACTTATGTTTTTCTCGTAGTTATTTCCAGTTCTAAACTTATGCTCACTTTCTTGCTTCTTTAGCTAACATTTCATTCATGTTTCTAGTTTAAATATGTAAAAATATGTAATAATTGCAGAGGTCCTGCTGTACAAGCCACCAAGGCAGCTGCTGGCACCAAGAAACATGACCTCAGTAAGTGGAAATATGCGGAACTACGAGATACCATCAACACTTCTTGTGGTAAGTGTGTGGAAAGCGTGGAAAATGGGAAGGCTCCCTACTGAACAGGTAATAAATACCCAGCTGGAGATGCTATTTTTAAAATTTGCATATGAATTAGTTTAAGCCATCCTCTTTGTTACTATTACCTTGAAATGAAGACCTGATTTACTCATAAAGCTAAAAGGAAGACATACTTAAGTAAGTTAAATTCATTTTGCTTATCTCTTGCCTAGGTCAGAGAAGAAAAACAGAGAGAAATTATGGTCTGGGCTATATTGATGACTGGCCCATTTCATATTATTTATATAATTAAATACCAGAATCTTTTGGTCCATGATGCAAAGGAAAAGATGGCAGTGCAGTCCTTCCTTTTGTTTTTTTAAAATATGTTTTTATTGATTTTAGAGAGAGGAAGGGAGAGGGAGCAAGAGATAGAAATATCAATGATGAGAATGAGTCATTGATCAGCTGCCTCCTGTATGTGCCCATTGGGGATTAAGTCAGCAACCCAGGCAATGTGCCCTGACTGGGAATCAAACCATGGCCTCCTGGTTCATAGGTTGATGTTCAGCCACTGAGCCACACTGGCCAAGCTAGTCTTTCCTTTCTAACACTTTTTCTTCCAACAGAATAGAGTAAAATACTATATCCAGAGGTTCCAACATAGTTAAATTCTTGGTTAAATCACAGTGTTGAATTCATAATAGTATAAATAGGAACTAAAGTGTCATAATTGTACAGACTTCTCACTATGTTCTTTCCCACCTCACTGATTTTATCTGCATAATTACAAACAAAAAATGTGTTGCATATAAATCTAGCTTGCATTTGAATGCAGTGACTTTTTATTCCTTTTTATTCTGTTATAGTAGCCTGTGACCTTGGACAAGTGACTTAATTTAAGTTCTTCATCTATGAAAGACCTATTTAGTCCAAGGTGTTTTTTTTTTGTTTTTTGTTCAAGATTTTTATGTTAAACAAATTATATAAAATAGTAATCCTATATAAGAGTAATATGCAAATTGACCATCACTCCAATACACAAGATGGCCGGCAGGGGAGGGCATTTGGGAGGGACCAGGCCTGCAAAGGAGGGCAGTTGGGGGCGACCAGGCCTGTAGGGGAGGGCAGTTAGGGGTAACTGGGCCGGCAAAGGAGGACAGTTGGGGGCGACTAGGCCTGTAGGGGAGGACGGTTGTGGGGGGGACCCAGGCCTGCAGGGGAGGACAGTTGGGGGGGGGGGACCCAGGCCTGTGTAGGGGAGAGCAGTTGGGGGGAACCAGGCCTGCAAGGGAGGACAGTTAGGGTTGACTAGGTTGGCAAGGGAGGGAAGTTAGCGGTGAGCGGGCCAGCAGGGGAGGGCAGTTGGAGGCGACTAGGCCTGCAGGGGAGGGCAGTTGGGGGGGGGGGACCCAGGCCTGCAGGGGAGGGCAGTTGGGGGGGACCCAGGCCTGCAGGGGAGGGCAGTTAGGGGCAATTGGGCCGGCAGGGGAGGGCAGTTAGGGGTGACCAGGCCAGCAGGGGAGGGCAGTTGGGGGTGACCAGGTCGGCAGGGGAGGGCAGTTAGGGGTGACCAGGCCGGCAGGGGAGGGCAGCTAGGGGCAATCGGCTGGCAGGGGAGAAGTTAGGGGTTGATCAGCTGGCAGGGGAGTGGTTAGGGGGTGATCACACTCACAGACAGAAATAGTTAGGGGCAATCAGGCAGGCAGGTAGGTGAGCGGTTGGGAGTCAGCAGTCCTAGGTTGTGAGAGGTATGTCCCAGATTGGAGAGGGTGCAGGCTGGGCTGAGGGACACTACACCCCCTCCCTCGTGCACAGATTTCGTGCACTGGGCCTCTAGTAATGTATAATAAAATTCTGTAAATATAAAAGATAATATTACCATAAAATACTCATCTTTTTTTTATTTTTAAATAAATCTTTATTGTTAAGATTACAGTTGTTCCTCTTTTTGTTTTCCCCCTATAGCTCCCCTCCACCTGATTCCCCACCCCACCCTACCCCATGCCCTTACCCCCTGCCACTGTCTTCATCCATAGGAGTAAGATTTTTGTCCAATCTCTTCCCGCACCCCTCACACCCACTTCCTCCTGAGAATCGTCAGTCCACTCCCTTTCTATGTCCCTGATTCTATTATATTCACCAGTCCATTCTGTTCTTCAGATTTTTTATTTACTTGATTTTAGATTCACTTGTTGGTAGGTATGTATTTGATGTCATTTTGTTGTTCATAATTTTTATCTTTACTTTTTCTTCTTTTTCCTCTTCTTAAAGAATACCCTTCAGCATTTCATGTAATCCTGGTTTGGTGGCGATGAACTCCTTTAGCTTTTTCCTGTCTGTGAAGCTCTTTATCTGACCTTCAACTCTGAATGATAGCTTTGCTGGGTAGAGTAATCTTGGTTGTAGGTTCTTGCTGTTTATCACTTTGAATATTTCTTGCCACTCCCTTCTGGCCTGCGTAGTTTCTGCTGAGAAATCAGCTGACAGTCATATGGGTACTCCCTTGTAGGTAACTAACCATTTTTCTCTTGCTGCTTTCAAGATTCTCTCTTTGTCTTTTGCCCTTGGCATTTTAATTATGATGTGTCTTGGTGTGGTCCTCTTTGGATTCCTTTTGTTTGGGGTTCTGTGCGCTTCCTGGACTTGTAAGTCTATTTCTTTCACCAGGTAGGGAAAGTTTTCTGTCATTATTTCTTCTAATAGGTTTTCAGTATTTTGCTCTCTCCCTTCTTCTGGCACCCCAAAAATTTGAATGTTGGTTAGCTTAAAGTTGTCCCAGAGGCTCCTTACACTATCTTCATATTTTTGGATTCTTTTTTCTTTTTGTTTTTCTGGTTGGGTGTTTTTTGTTTCCTCATATTTCAGATCTTTGGTTTGATTCTTGGGGTACGTTGATCTACAGTTGAGTTTCTGTATATTCTTTATTTTAGACAGTGTATGCTTCATTTCTGACTGGTCCTTTTCCATTTTTTTGGCATTCTCATTAAGGTCCTTGAAGGTCTCACTAAGCTCCTCAGAAGTGTCATCAAGTTTCTCGGCAGTTTTTAGAAGATTCTTGAGTAACCTTATAAATGTGGTTCTGAACTCTATGTCATCCAGTAGTTTGCTTTCCTCCGTTTCTTTCATTCGTGACATGTTTCTTTGTCTCCGCATTTTGGCTGCTTCCCTGTGTTGGTGGAGTGGCTTTGTGTGGTAGGTGACCTATAGGGGGCAGTAGCTCAGCCTCCCCAATCACTTGATGTGGACGCTTTTGGTACACCCTTTGTGGGTTGAGTGCAAAGTCTTGGTGTAGTTAAGCCTTAATTGCTATTGATACGCTGGGAGGAATGACCTCCAGGCCAATCGGCTGTGAGGACTCGCTGTATCTATAATAGAAGAACTGCTGCGCTGAAGACACGCTTATGGAGCAGGACTTGTTTCAGTGGGGCTTTGGTGCTCACTGAGTCTGCCTCTTGAATGTGTCACTTATGGATGTGAGGAGTTGAAATCTGGTGTCTCACACTGACCACTAGGTATACTGGCTTCTGGATCTCCAATGGGGTGCAGGTCAGCTATTGTCTGAGTTCACCCAGCAGGAGCTACAGCGAGAGCTACAGTTTTCTCCTCTTTGCTTGGGGTTTGGAGGTTTTGGAGCTGTCTGACCCAGGCTGCAAGTTTGCTAGGTTAAGCTGCGATAGGGCAGGCCTTTCTTATGCTAAGGCTGCTGCTTGGAGCTTGGGTGGGTTTGTAGGTTGTGTGGGGCGGGGTCTCAGGGCGTCACTAGGCTAGGGCGTGGCAAACAGCGATGGCTGCTAGTTAGCCATCTCTGTGTCTCCGACTGCGTCCCGTGCCCTAGCGCAGTAAACAATTATTCTTGCACACAGCTCTGCAAGCAAGCCCCCCTCACTTTCTGACCCAATGGCAGACAGTCCAGCTTCTCCCCGTAGGAGTTTGGGTCCCCCGCGTCTCCCCAGAAACTGTATTTCAGAGTAATTGGGGGCTTGTCTCCCTTTGGGTTGAAAAAAGCAACGCCTGCCGCCAGCCTGGATCACTTGCCTCCGTACCTCAGCTTTTCAGCACTTGTGCACGTCTCAATGCTCTTTTCTCTTTCCTTCTAGTTGTAGAACTTCCACTCAGCCAGCTTTCCTGTGGTTCTGGGTGATAGACGTTTTGTCTTTTAGTTGCAGTTTTGAAATTGTTGTGCGAGGCAGCAGTTTAGGTGTTTACCTACGCCACCATCTTGGATTCTCTGCAAAAATCAAAATACTCATCTTTATCAATACTTAGCTTACTTTTAATTTTGTACTATTACTTTAAAATGAAAACTTTATATTATGTAGATACTGTCAATATATATATGTTTCTTCCACAGGATAATTATGCTAGACAACTAAATTAGGATGTTCTTTTTTTCTCTTTCTCTTTCTATGTAATTGGTAGATATTGAGCTTCTGGCAGCTTGCAGAGAAGAATTTCATAGGAGACTAAAAGTGTATCATGCTTGGAAGTCCAAGAACAAGAAGAGAAATACTGAAGCAGAGCAACGTGCTCCAAAGTCTGTTACTGATTATGGTAAAAACAAATCTGTACTTTGGGATGTACTATACATAAGACATTTGGGTGAAGTGTCCAATATAAATTTTTCTTACTATAGAACTGTGATCCACTGAACCTAACATAACCACAACAGCTTATCGCTCATAGCATTATTTTTATTACAAACGTTTGAAGTCTTATTTGTTAATAAGTATTGAATTTACTTCTTAAGATACATTCTAGAGGTAAGAATAATCCTGTCTATATTGAAGAGGTTGTGCAATAATGTTGTAAATATGTATTTCCCCCCATATAAGTGAGAAATAGTACCTTGGTTTGTTCTAGAGTTTTGCCAAGACCAGGATTTGGTATTTTGACTGATTTCCAAAAAAATGAATTTTGTTACTTTGTTATGCAAAAGGAAAGTTCTACTCTTGAAATTGGAAAATAGAGCAGGGTAGACATAACCTAGTGAAAGTATGCATTAGCTTTAACATTAAATTGAGAATACCTTTAATATATGAGTAGTAATTTCATATATTAAATTTAACTTCATAAAAGCAATAATTGGAATTTTGTTAGTTCAACTTGCTACCTTTAAACGGACACAATTTATTAACCCAATTTTGGTTAAAGACACACTGACAACATATATTTCTTTTTATTTTGTAAAAGGGTACATTCCCAGCACTTGATAGTATAGTTTGGCAATGCATGACCCAACTTAGGGGATGAACTCTCAGTTATATTTTGCTTCCTTCACCTTCTTAGCAAATAAAAGCAATGTTTGATTAAAGTCATTTAAGGGATGGACTTTTAATGTTTCCAAGTTGTTGCAAAAATAGATAGAGGGAAATGTACTATTAAGAGAGATGTTAGTGCTGGTCATTGCTCAAGGGGTGCCATCAGTCAGAACATGACGCTCTGGACGGGCACTGAGAGGTCACTCAGAACTAGGAAACAGCAAGTGGAACACCCTCTCAACATTGACCTTCTCGAGACCACCACTGCGTTCTCCAGCTTAAAACTCTGTCTCTGGGAAATGAGGAGGAGAGGATGCGTCCATTGCCTGTTCACTGTCTGCACCAGGTTTCCAACAGCAGTTACCTTTGTTTTGTAAAAATCTCAATGGGCTATTCCTTTTAGCTCTGATTTTCTAATTTGGCTGATAGTCTTTGATTATGTTTTATTTGAAAATTTATTCATCTGAATGATTACACTTCTTAAAAAAAAAGGAATTAATGTTGCATTCACATTTTGAATGCATATACAAATATTCCTTGTATTTTCAAACCAAATTTTGATAGTTTCTTCACCCAACTTTGCCCAAAAAGGAGCAAATAATCTATGGCTTACCTTGTTGGTGCTTATACTATTTTCATTTGTAATATATATACCATTTTGGAAGAACAAAAGAGTAGATTCAAAATGCCATCCAGGTACAAATTTAGGAATTTTATGTGAACACATTCTATATGTAGCCTTCAAAGAATTTGATTATGGGCTACTTTCAGGATAAAATGTAACTTCTGTTCTGAAAAGTACTTTCTTATTTTTCTCTCGTTTTCTTATGTAAAACTCACACAGGAGCTGCAGGTAAAAGGAAAGGTGAAGGACACCAAGATACTTAACGTGCTCAGTTGAGAAAATTCTATACTTAGGTGGTGTACTAACGGGGTCGCTGATCGACCTTTAAAAAGAACTGCTCTGTAATTCAATACTTGGAAGGATTTGAATTCATCAGTGTGAGAAAATAAAATTATAACAGCTATGATAAACAAAAATATAATGAGGTCATTGCCTGTAAGAGTAGTGCATGCACAAATCATGGTAATTTCTGGACTTAGGAGTTTGGATCCTCAGGCTCTCCTCAGCACGAACATGCTATCTTCACGTTTACTACAGACAGAGATTTTCAGAAATAACTTTGGTGCAGTGGAAAATCACTCAGTAAAAATTTATAATATTTAGTTGCTTAAAACAAAGACTTTGGTGAGTAGTTTTATTTCTTAGCTCCTAAAATAAAAATGGCATACGTTTAAGATTTAAACAGTTCGAAGAAATTAAAACATCCTGGGTACATGTGAACATGGCAGGGCGTTTTCTCTACTGCATATAACTTCGGATGAATTTTGAATTTATCCTCTTTTTTCTACAAAAATGCTTACAATGCCTTAAAGTTACAATAATGTCCATTATTAACTGATTGTGTTGGATTTTTGTTTGGATATTACTGTGTCCCAGAATCACAAATGAAATGCAATTTTTAAATTTCAATTCTCTTTATATGTCCATCAGGCAGAATTTTCTAAAACATAATCAAAATAGTTTAAAAAAGGAAAAAAGAAAGCAGCATCTACTTGTAGGTCTTTGTCTATGGACAGGATATTTACTTGTTAGTCACCACCTCAATTGATGGAAAGGCTTTATAAATTAGAAGAATGCTCACGTAACAGTTTTGGCACTTTCATCTTTTCTTCAACATAAAATATTTGTTCACAGATTTTGCACCATTTTTGAACAATTCACGTAAGTCAATGGGTGGTAACTCATGAGCTAACTGGAAGATGGGTTAAAAATACTTTATAAAGTACTAACTTCTACTAAACATTGTTTTGCTACAATTTTTAAGTGGAACTATAGTGCATTAATGTTGGTTTATCTGTACTAGATATTTAATTTGAGATGATGCTTTCATTGGGGTCACTCCAAAAAATAATAACAAAATTTAAACTGTTGTTTTATAAAATTACTTCATTTTAAGAAATAACTAGCATTTTAAACTATGAATATATACAATTCGTATTGTAGCAAAACTCTGTCTTAATAAGCAGCTGATCTTTTAGAATAAAGACTAACTTTAGGTGCCGATTTCAAACACTGTGGTGGGATAAGCATGTCTGTTCAAAGAGATTGGAGTTTTGTATGATAATACAAATGCAGACTTAAAGGACACCACTCAACAGGAAGAAGAGATTATTCTGTTACGTTTGTTGCTTCCTATGATGCACTTTTAAAATATAATTTAAAAGATTTGAGTCATCTTAATGTGCAGTAAATTTCTTCTGGAATCAGTTTCAACAGTCATTTGGACATACAGTAGGTTCTCGAATAACTTTGTTTTATTCACTGTCCTTCTGTTATTACATTGAAGAACTGCCATAGGAACTTAACTCTTGTTGGTATCAATCAGCCTATGGTAAAGTTGGTTACATTATATGTTATCTCACTTAAAGTCACTGAACCTATTGAAGATATTAAATGAGGACTTACTGTAATGCCATATTTATTTGCCAGCTGGTGAGACTTAATTTTTGAAAGTGCTTTTAGTAATTTCTAGGGCTATATTTGAAACTTATTTCATGCTTTTGAAAATAATATTATTGGATGTGAAAGAAATAGTTGTTTAGAAGATGAATTTCCATCTTTTAATGTCTGTATTTTTGTACTTTCCAAGTTGGATATTGTCTCCCCAATACAATTTCAGTTTTCACATTAGTAGAAAAAGCCATCAAAGAATTTATGTTGGGTTTCTTAATTTTACCCAGTATATTAAGTTATAGGAGACTGTTATTTTAAAGAAAAAAACAGGTTAATTTAATGGGTGGTGATCATTAAAGTAAGTTTTCTATCAACTAGACATTGAATTCTAATTCACTGCTTAAGATGAAGGATTTTTTTAAACCCTTTTAAAATATATCTTACTTTAGAGTTAATGTATTTTCTTCTAAGTAGGTAGCTTTTAAAACTTAAAATGGAAGCACTGAATTGTAAGTAGTTTTGGTGGAACAGGGACAAAAGAATAAGTAAGCTCCTCTCTGTTAACTGCTAAAGGTGATGCGGCTTTTTAAGTCACTAACAAAGCTGGGCCTCGGTTTCATTCTTTCCTAGGCATATAGCGCTAACTGCTGCTTGCTTTCTCTGGTTTGCACAGAAATAGATTCAGTCGCTAGAAAGCTTTGGCTGTTGGTGTAAAAAGTAGAATAAGAGTATTTTCATCCTTTCGGTATTTGGAGATTCTTACAAAAGCCATATGGCTGTTCTTAACTTACACATATTATATAATTTCTCACTGACATACTTAGTTTTTCAGTGAGATTCTTAATTGAGCTGCAGTAAATGGTTGGTCCACTTTGAAAGTTGTGAGTATAAAGCATATTAAACAGACTTTACCCAAATTATGTTACTGAAAATGTCAAGTCATTGCCCCAGAGAAATGTTTATACTTGTAGATAAAATAAAAGCCCAATTGTTTAGTAATGGAACTTGGGCAAGGGGAAGAAAGTTTATTAATAGGAGGGTAATACCCAGTACTATCAGAAAAGCAGAGTTTTTTCCTGTTGGCAAAGAGGACCAAATATTACACACTTTTCACTTATTTCAATGGATCTTACTCCAAGAGAAATCTGTTGTCAGAGTAAGTAAATATCTGAGGGAAAGTCCATGTTTCCTGTTACAGTTTTTTGGTCTTTGCTGTTGTCGTGAAGTCATTTAAATAGTGTTAGTGAAATATATGTATTATCTTGGCCATTTTAAATCCCAAGGTTGGCCAAAGAGGAAACTTTTGTCTTCCATCTTTTTAAGGAACTGTGGTTAATTGACAAATATCATCTATAATCCTTCAGATATGTATAATTACTGTTTGTTTTACCATAAATAGTCCTGTAAAAGTTACTCTTCTGCCTTCATTTGAACTCTTTGAAGGAAAAATATAAATCTAGTAAATAATACTAGTTTGCTTTCCTGCCATGTGAGTTTATTTTAGGTTGCTGATTATTTTAGGGTATTATGGCTGCTGCTGTTGGGGTGTTTGCAGGGGTGTGTGTGTGTGTGTGTTTGCAATGTAAAGGAACTTCTTTAGGGAAAGAAAATTCTGAAGAAATTACACTGTGAATTGTATTCAATTATAGGCAGTTATAATTTACATTTTGTTTTAAATTTACTAATAGGAACCCCTCTTTTAAAAAAATGTGTGGTACATTTTAGGATTCAAGGCTGTTTTGTTATCCCTGGGGCTGCTGGTGTAACTTTCCTTGTTCTGTGTAATAGCTCAGCAGAACCCAGCCGCTCAGCTTCCTGCCAGGCAGCAGGAGCTCGAAATGAACAGACAGCAACGCTTCTTCCGCATCCCATTCATCCGCCCTGCTGACCAGTACAAAGACCCGCAGAATAAGAAGAAAGGCTGGTGGTATGCCCATTTTGATGGACCTTGGATTGCCCGGCAAATGGAACTCCACCCTGACAAGCCACCCATCCTTCTTGTGGCTGGTGTGTATGACTCACAGGAAAAAAATGTATAAAGGAGGAAAGGATTATCAACTCTGAATGAAGCAACCTAATATATAATGTAATAATTCATTAAAAGTTCGGGATTGGGGGATGGAGTTTTGCAATTACATCACGTTTTCAGTTAGTTTGAGGTTTAATTTATTTATAATGTGAACTTGCTTGGATTATGTCCTTGTAGAGCACATAGAAACTTGTCTATGTCCTAAGGACCTTTCATTGGGTATTTAATTATATCAGTTGATCTGTAACAGTTTAAGGAAATGTAGCATTTTTATTAGCCCTCATAATTTGTTTGATCAGTTGTAGTGATGGTACATTTTGAAAGGGTCTTTGGTGGAGGACAAACTTTTTTTCTGGTGAGTTTATTAAGCAGATTTCAATCTTGGAAGAAAATAAAGTTTTGAAAGTTCTCAAATCTATGAGAATTGATAGATACTTCAGGAATAAGGTTTGTAACAGTAGTTCTGAAAGAGACATGGTAATTCTCTGCTGTCTCATTTGTGCAGGTAAGGATGATATGGAGATGTGTGAGCTGAACCTTGAAGAGACAGGCCTGACTCGAAAGCGTGGTGCTGAGATTTTGCCAAGACAGTTTGAAGAAATCTGGGAACGCTGTGGAGGCATCCAGTACCTTCAGAATGCAATTGAGAGCAGACAGGCGAGGCCCACATATGCCACGGCCATGCTGCAGAATCTGTTAAAGTAGATGTTACACTCTGAGCTGGCAGTGGGGAGCCCCTGCCGTGGTACTAGGTAGGGTGTGTGCCCCAGAGATTTAACCATTCCACGATCATGTTAGAATTACTTCTACAAAGTGAACAGATTTTATTAATCATGGCTTTTTGTTAATTTAAGGTTAATTATGGTAGTGATTTTGGGATCTAAAAATTATTTTCCTATATCCAGCTGTAACTGTTAAACCTCTTGTCATTCTCATACTTGTTACACTTGGACAGATTCTGATATGTCTCATTCTCTGCAGACTACCTTAAGTCCATCATAATTGTTCTCTAGGAAAAGAAATTTGAAAAATAATTCAAAAGACTTGATTTCTAAGGACGGCACAGTACAATATAACTGGAATAATGAAACAGCTTAAATTTTCTTACAAAGATTAAGACATTTAATATTTTGATTGGGAAAGCTCTGTACTTTCTTTACTCGCTTTTGCAGAAATTCATGGAAATGTCTATCAAAAGGTGGAAATTTTTATCCCCCTGCCTCTTTTGCAGTGTGTCTTAGTTTGAGTAAAGCCATTCACCTGAAGTTCTAGCATTCTAGAATGAGCCTTTTGTGATTGATGTACTTGGTGATAAAGAAGGTACTCATAGTATTCTGCACTGATTTGTTTTTCTTCTCTATTACATTGTGTTGCTATAAGAATATTTTTCTTATATTCCATGGGCAAATAAAGGAAATTCAGATCATGGAAGTGCTTAAAAGTTTTGGGATAACTTTTGTTTCATTTAGAAAAGGAAATAGGTTTAGGTGGCATTGTGGCTTAACTCTGCTGAATTCAAATATTCCTCCAACTTCATCTCAATTGTGACTTTTATATCAAAATCTTGTCCAAGTTGTTTCATATGATTTAGGCTAGCGTTCTGCTTCAAAACATCCTTGTTTTAAAAAAGTTCGTAGTGTCTTTGGCCTTTGAGATTTTGGTAATTGTAGAGCTGTTTTATAAGCTTTGTAATTCAAAAGCCCTTGAACTTGGTAATTGCTTGTTTCATGTAATTGATAATTTAAAAAGTTTTCCTTGTGTGCTGTTAGTTTTGATCAAATGTCAGCAGTGTCTAGCCTAATATTTATGACTTTCATGTTAGGAATTTGGAGGCAAAAATACATCAAGGAATTATGTTGACATAATCCTAAAGAGTCTTGTTTGTATTTTAGAATAAAATTAGAAAATAAAATACTCTCTGCACTCTTTTTTTTCCTGATTTCAAACGACACTAACTTTTGAACTGAGTTTTCAGTGATTTTTTTTTTCCCCTAGAAAGAGTGCCTCAGCTAGGAAAATATTTCCTACTGATTAGATTAGTTTTCAGACACTTTTTAGAATTGTCTCTCTCTTCATGTCTTTGTACGGAAATATTTACTTATTACGATACTGTGCAAATGATTGTCTTCTGTTAAAGAAATTAAATGGCCCTGCCTGTGCTACCGAGAATGTGAAAATGATTATCTTCTGAAGGGTGTGTTACTCCGTGGACTCACTCACCCTTGTGTCATTTGGTCCCTGCGATTGGTGACAGAAAGGCCTGGTGACTGACAAGAAATGACCTGTTCCCTCTCTTCTCATCACCCGCCTTTATTTGATGCTTTTATTTGTATAGGATAGTGAATAGTAAGCTTTGTTTCTTAACTAGGAACAAGTAAAGTCTTTGAAGAAAATTTAGACACCAAATATATTTTTAAGGACTTGTCTTCAGAAACAGTTTGTGTATCTCCCAGACTCATAGCCACCAGATGGAAGACTAATCAACCCTATAATTATTATAATGAGAGGACTTAACATTTTGAAGAATTTGTGAGAAATACCTCACAGCAAAGCACTGTTACAAGTCTTCTACTTTAATAGCTAGTGAAATTATAGTCTTAAGTCATTTTGTTGCTAATTATGTTACACAGCTGTCCTAGAACTTATCTATTTAAAGTAGTCTCCTGAGTTAGCTATGGCTACCAGGAGAAATGCCCTAATTCAGACAGGCTCACAGTAACCTACATACTGATATGCACATACTCACAGAAGCCCCTTTGCCGGGAAACTTAGGGCCTCGCCAACCTTTCAGGGAAAGAACAGAAATTGTGTTCTAAATGATGTTGATGCAACTGCTTTACGGTGTTCACAATCGGAGCCACAGGTGCTAGGTGGAAACTGTAGGAATCAAAAGCAAATTCATATTTTAATCAGTCATTTTAATTGAGATGTAAAATTAGAACTTTAAGCCAGTACACTGTATATTAACCCATTGTACGCCATAAGCATCTGTAGACACAAGCGGTGGACATGCCATGTGCATCTATAAAAAAAAAATGTTTTCCCTAAGTGGCAGCCCTGACCAATTTTAAAATTATTTTTTGTGAGAATTTTCAGCTGAAAATATTCAAGAACACCCGAATTGTAATATATTTATTTTTATAATATTCATTGCAAATTGATTTTTTAAATTAAATTCAAAATATTGTGATGTGTAGGGATGGTTTCCGTTTTGAACACGTGGCAGTTAAATGGTTATGAACTAATCTTCTATTAATGCTTGTCTCACTGAATACCAGTTCCTTTCTTAGTGAATGCTCTGCAAAGGTAGATATGCATAAAATACTTAAAATGAGAACACAAAATATTTTCACATCAATTCAGTTATAATGTAATTCCTAATTCCACTACTACATTATGAGCTGTGGGTATGCATTGAAAGAAAGTTTCTGTAATACACATATGTCAAGAAACAGTAAGTTTTGTTGTAAAGTTGAGCAAGTGGCACTTCCTCAAACAGTTATGTGAGAAAGAAATACTGCATCTAGGAGCACAAGCTCACGCATAAGACATTCAACTGTGACTTGAATTCCGCTCTCTACAATGATTTCTCATAGAATACTCTTTCCAGCAGCATAGTGATCCCTTTTGTTCTGCCAGCAACCAAGAAGTTACCACCTGAAGTGGAAAATAGGTGATATTTGCAGAAGCATAGCTAGAGAAGAGAAATTCCCAGGCAAGAATAATAATGAGGACTTACTGTTTATAGAGCCTCATTAATTGGATTAAGAAAAAAGATATATATTTTTTTATAGCAAAGGTGGAGATTTTTTGAGGAACAAGGATAGACTCCCACATGGGGAAGAGGAAAGGGTCCCCGAAAAAAAGATATTTTCATTCACAGGTTGTTATGGTTCTCGAGGGATCCAACTGTGCAGATCTTTGGTTTCGTTACCTGAAGTACTTAGATCAATAGAACAAATACTTATTGAACGGATCAGTCCATTAATACAGTGTTAAAGGCAGATCTACCTCCTTTTACAGAGGAGGTAACAGAGATCCAGAGAGGTCAAGTCATGTAGTTCTAGACTGTGTGAGAGAGAGAAATGCCTTTGCTCCAATCAGGTGGAGGAAAAAAAGGAATCAAAATGAGCAAACACTTCGCGTGGCCTCCTGAGGGTTTACGAAGGGCTGCCCCCCACCCCCGTCCCTCCACGTCTTCGGAGGTGACAGGTTTTCTCTTTCATGACCAGCAATAAGAAGTATTGAGGGTTTTTATTCATCACAGAAGATAAATGAACAAGGGAGAAGAGGGCAGAGGATATCTACAAAGGAGAATAAGGACAAGTTGCGGGAAACAGTTGTAACAAAAAGGAAAGAGAAGAGCAGTGGTGGAGGAGAAAGAAAAGGGTGTGCCTCTGAAAACTACACCCCCAGGTTCAAAAACACAGATACATTTGGGTGACAAAGCATTTCTGGATCTTTGCTAAACTTCAGTATGTAAGAGCAGAACCTACGGTTATCAAAACTTGGACCAGAATAGAGCTGGTGTATATATCCTTAGCATGTAGCAGCGGCACCACCACTGGAGAAGGCCAGCAAGGAGCAGACATTCGTGGGTACGCCTCCAGGAGGAGTCAAGTGAAGATACCCTCACGGGTAGAGCCTAACTGTGCTGGGACCAGATCTTTGAATATAATTAAGTTCAGTTCAAATCAGTGTATTCTTCCTTCCCCATCACTGACCTAATATGTGAAGAAAGTTGTCTTACTTTTAGTTGTCATCCTTTTCAAGGAGTTTTTTTCAAGAGATAATTGAAAAAAAAAATCAAAAAGAGAATCTTTAATCCTAATTAGTACCTATGCAGAATGTCACTTTCAAACCTTAAATAGGTTTATTAATTGGCCATTTTCTTTTCACTTTTGAAAATTCATCTCATTGTAACTGATACCTAATTTTTCCTCATTTCCTTACAATTGTGTATCTGATTCCTAAAATACTGATGTACTTGGAAATAAAAATAATAAACGCTTTCTATGTAAAACTTCCTCCTGCATCTTGCACTTTTAATACAGTTCCAGGTGCAATCAGTTTTTAAAAGTTGTAGATGTTGCACTTGTTGCCCCATGTCTCAGATGGAATAATGTGAGAATCTGGGGCTCTGAAGGTTCATCCAGTCCCGAGAGCTGGAACCCCTGTGCTGGGTGCTGCAGGAAGAAGCAAGGAACTCAGGTAATCGAAGCTTCCTTGAGCTTTGGCCCAAACTCTATGGGTTTTCTATCCAGGGAACAAGCAGGTATGTGAGCCACAGCTCCTCAGTTGCTTAGAGAAAATTCCCCAGGTCCTTACCAATCTGTGAGATGACACCGGATGTAAAAACTGGGGCCCCAAAGAAGAGTCCTTCTAATACACCTGGTCTCATAGACTACTTCATTCCTCTCTTCTGGAACATACCATGACCCAGGTGGGTCTTCTGAATGTGCAGGAGCTCAGCTGTCCAGCCTCCGCAGCCCTTCTCTGGCTGGTTTGAAAAGACCAGTCTAAGAAGTGGGTGATCCTAAGAGTGAGGGGCATTTGGCTCAAAGACAATGGAGGGTTTACCTATATTTCTCTTTCCCCATCAAAAGCTACCTTCTCTGCAGTAGTTAGAACACAACTGAGATGTAGGCAGTGAAGGGCACATCATGGGAGATGAGAGTATTAGGTTTTCACTTTCTCTTGATGAGTTTTTTTCATGAGCATTCGGTTCAACTATCATTTCTAACAAGCATGTTTTCCTCTATGAAGTTCCAGGGACATGGAAGTGAGCAGGTACATCTCCTGCCACTATTTGCTTTGTGGCACTTTATCGCCACATCACAATTTGAAGTCCTTGCCAGATATCATAACTCCTCACTTTTGGGGAGGAGTGGGGTGGGAATAGGGATGAAATTTATACAGTTGTGAGGCCAACATGAGGGAATGTTAAGGATTTGTAACCAGGGGCACATATCACTTCCCCAAAGATTGTCTCTATTGTTGAGAAATACTTGGTTTTGTTTTTATTTTTGAAGCTTACTGCTAAAATGTTGCTGTCAGTGTTTAATATTTTGCTATCTTTTAGCTGCATTAAAATCATGTTTGCCATCATTCATTATCATCCATAAAGCAAACCCAGGGACTATCTACTAAAACACAGACACATTTTATTATAAATTGATGAATGAATATATGGTGCTCCTATTTTATTGAAATTAAGGTTTTGCAGCAAATATACTTGATAGTGGAACATTTGAAAGAGATACAGAGGCATTCATATTTCATTAAAAAGCACATTAAAAACTGGCTGAACTCCATGGATCACCTTGATCCAGTCTACCTAAGCATACACCAGAGGTAGCGTGATGGAGTTAATAGATTATAGGAAGATGTAGTTCATCTGTGGTGGAAACAGGAATTGGTTATGTCACAAAGTACAACCTTACTTCCCCCCACTAGAGTGTGTTCCTTTTAAATAGCTTCATACAGTAACAAAAATATTTTCTGTGGTGTGTTTATCTGAACCCCGGTTACGCTTTCTTTTAAAGAAAGCAATCAGAAATTATTGGCAACAAAACAACAACCTACCATGTAAGCAGTAATTTCTCATAAAACGAATGTGCCTAAGAACTGAAGGGGTGTGTGTGTGTGTGTGTGTGTGTGTGTGTGTGTGTGTGTGTGAGAGAGAGAAATATTGAAGTGTGGAGTATATGTACCCTCACCAGTGTTTACCTACTATATATGTCCATGCATTTAGAGACCTACATGTCCTTGCATAAGTAGTAAAACTTTTATGTACATTCTAACATCTGAAGAGCTTTGCTTCTAATATATTGTTCACCTCCCAGCCCCAAAACAATAGGTTGCACTTGTAAATGATCTGTGAGCAAGATTTTCAGGGCCGCTGGAAGCTAACCTGGTTTACTATTTCCTTCGCTTTCACCCAGGAATAGCCAAAATGTTTCACTGGTTGCGTTTTGGATTTTGATAAATAAGCATCCTTTCCTATAGACTGTACCAGTCATCAGTGCGCAGTCTTCTCTGTTTGAAATGTGGTGTGTTCTGGAGCTCAGCGTTGTCTGTAGGCCTGGCTTCTGACAACCAGTGAATATGCCTGCCTATGTTTTCAGAATTTTGACATAGTAGATTCAATTTTCCTTGAGAAAGCAAGCCATGTCTCTTGAGATAGATTAAACGATAACATGTACATCTTCAGTTTCTAATTTCCTTCCCAATCTTGATGGTTAAATTCTTCATATCCTACTGTCAGTGATTCAGGGTTTCTTTTCCTGGTTACCTGGAAGAAAAATAATTTTAAGAGCTTAAGAAATGCCATCTAAGAGCAAATCAATGATTCATTTCAAAATTGCCTCTGCTGATGGATGAGAATATGCTTGCCATTTAGGCTATCTTTTTTGAAAGGTTGAAGATGCCTCCAAAATATTTCTAACTTTTTAACCTACTAGAAATAGATTCCATCTCTTCTTAAACCTATTCAGATTCTCAGGCTGAACTTTCTTTTGAAGGAGGGGTAGCAAATAGTTTGTGAATTAAAGTCACCAGATTCCCTTCCAACCATAGCAGATGTGTTATTCCATGTTGCTGTTTCATTTGAATGTGGTTCTTAATTCTACCTGGCACTTCAGGATTTAGTTGGTGTTTGCTTCATCCTGGCCATTTTGTTAGTATTAGATCCTGTGTCCCATTGTCATTTTATGGCTCAAGTCTGAACTTTATCTGGCTTTCCAACTTTCTTTGTTTCAGGAAGTCAAAATGGCCCACATTATTTCCAGTGTGTACTCGGACACATGATACTATGATTAGCATTTGGTTGATTGCCTCAGCATCCTTCTTGATTGTATATTGACCATAATAACTTGTTTCAAGTGTAAGCTTTGATGTGTTTCTATCTAACAGTATGGATTTCAGGTGGGGTGGACACTGGTTGATGATCATTCATCTTTACCATCAAAGACTAGGTATAATTTTTGAAAATAGGTGATTTCAGGCTAAACATTTTCCAAGGTATTTTCCCCAAAGTCACTTGGAAAAAGCTCCATGTAGGCTATATTTAACCTGGTTATAGATAAATTATTTCCCTTTGTAAAATACATTTTTTTTTTTTTTTTTTTAGTAAAATAAGTTGATGAACTAGGACACTGGTAGGAACATTGATCTGAGGATGAACTTTTAGGAATTTTTGAAGTTACTCATTCACAAATCACTACTTCTACATATTTGCTAGTATTTTTCTACATATTTTGCTTTGACTGATTATTTGAAATCAAAAGAAGATATTTTATAAGTATATGCATAAAATGATTCAGTTTTAGGAATGTAAATTATCATTATGAAAATTTCAACCATGTTGAAATGCATTGGTAAATCACATGTATATTTTTATAAGAAAAGGTTAAGAATATTATAAAATACTCGGATTGTTTCTGTGATTTTATACTTTTGTCTACACATTTCAGTTAATGCCAATCTTCTGCCTCTACCCTTCTTGCACCAGGAAATGCCCTTTCCCCCTTGAAAAATGCTAAATCAAAAGCCTGGCAAGTAAAGGAAAAGTGCTTTTAATTAATTCTATTTAAAATAAGAGTCAGGCTCAGAAATATTTTACATGGCCTTCAAATGTCAGTAATTAAAATCAACATTTAAAAGTATGTTTAACACTAGTTTTGTGTGCTTGATTTTTAGAGTGACCTGATGACATACAAAATAAAGCAATATACGATATTCTTTTTCCTGGGCTTATTGGCATTTACAGCCGACTTCCCACTATTTTGGTGTGAAAATGGTAACCCGTTTTGCCGGTGCCTTTGTTAGAGTTGGAGGAAGTGTGCTTTCTGCACCCCCCCCCCCCCGCCCCGCCCTGGGTTTTGCCTTCTGGTTGGCTTGCTGTTTCTCAGGCCGTGGTCTCAGAGGGTTGAACAAAGCTCATGGGAAAGATGAGTGCTAAGTTCATCTTGCAAGAAGTGGAGTTATTTTTCAAGTCAAGTTCTGAGTTGTGGAAAAACAACTCTGTAATAACATTTTGTTCATGCAATTTCAAAATGAAATGTATTTAAAAATTTTATGTATATTATTCCAGACTTCTCTCTATATGTACATATTATATAATTACTGAGGACAGTATATGCACATTTTACACCTTGCTTTTTTCCTCTTCACCTCATAAAATGGGTGTAATATTTGGGGGATACATTCTGACATATGTTCCCTTATCAGTAAACTTTTCTTTCTCTGAACATTCTGCTCCTTATAACTTCAGGGGAAGGGGGAAGGTGGGCATCACTACAGGAAGGAGGGAAACTCCTCTTGGTTCAGTGCTTGATGGGGAGAAGGCAGAGGAGTGAGGTCTGGTTCCAGGAGGTTGAGTAACACGTGCCCTGTTCCTCCGACCACAGCTAAGGCAATCTTTTTGGTCCAGTTTGCCTTGATTGGGTGATTTGGAAGCTTTGAGACTACCTGGGGAACGGCAGGTGCTGAGGTCAGAACTAAGAGATCACAGCTGAGGAGAATATGGGAATAGAAACTTTCCCAAGGACCCGGTGAGACAAGGAGAGCCCTCTCCCCCAATGCATACAGATCGCACCTTGGAGAATAGAAAGGAAGGGGAGAAGATCTGTGAGCCTGACTATATACTTCAAGAAAACTGAGATGCCTAAAGTGATTGCTTAAACTGTTAATCAGATGAAATTTTAAAAACTGGATTGGACTATATTAAACTCCACTTCCTCCCAGCTCCCCTCCTTTAACCCAGTGGTAAAAGGGCTCAAAAGAGAGTGAGGAACAGCTACTAGAGGGGAAAAAGGATACCATCCCCTTCACACATCTGAGGAGCAGCACGTGAGTAAACCTGTGATGTTACTGTGGTTAAAACAGTTTCTTTCATGTTACTAAAACCCCTTCATAAGAGTCACTTTGTAGCATCAGGTACTTAATCTGGCCCCTACATTTGGAAATGATTCTCATTGTAAATAATGTCACAAAGAACACAGAGTCCTATTAAAGGACAAAGTGAACATTTTTAGATCTGAAGAGGAAGTCATAAATAATTTACTCTCTCAGATCTAGATTTGCATTTTCTGTGTATGTATGATGACAGTTGTGATTAACAAAAGTAAAAATCATTAAGCCAAAAACGGGACCTTTGAAAATGAAATTTTGTTTATTCTTAGGGGAATTTTGCCAAGTAAGTTCCTAGAACAACTGAATATATATATATATAATCTAAAATTGAGGAAAATGGGAATGTATTCAATGTACCCATAGATATTGCATGTGAAAAAGTATAGGAATGATTAGAGTGTTGGCCTGTGCACTGGAGGGTCTAGGGTTCCGTTCCCAGGCAAGGGCACATACCTTGGTTGCAGGTTTGATCCCTGGCCCCAGTTGGGGTGCATGTGGGAGGCAACCTATCGACGTGTCTCTCTTACACCAATGTTTCTTTCTCTGTCTCTCCCTTTCCCTCTCCCTTCCACTCTCTGTAAAAATCAAGGGAAAAATACCCTTGGATGAGGATTAACAAAAACAAAAAACAAAAGAATAGGAAGAAAAATAAAGGTGAAAATATAACAAAAGACAGTGACTTGTCAGTAGAATGACTAAGATCTGAACCGACTGCAAAGGCTCCCTGTGCATCAATGGACTCACCTCAGTCAGACACTTGCCCACAATATAATGTTCCTATTTCCTTCTTCACTCGGGTAGAATAATAGAAACGCAGCCAAGTTGACAGTTCTTTAGGATGTTGCGTTCAAAGTTACAGCACTTCGTGTCCTCACCTGATTTGCTTCTGAGTTGAGGTTTAAGTACAAGTAGGGAATCTCCATTTTCCTAACAGGGCTGCCTTTTGATGATAATTATCAAACAGCTCCAAAGATGCTAGCAGCTGGTAGCAGCTGGGAGTTGACACTGAGGAGCCTCTTAGTCACTCCTTACCTTCACCTGAGAATGTATTCCTATGAGTCCCATTAATGTACTAGTAGATGAGAAATTTGAGGTTTAAAGGGGAGGAGGATGTTGCTCGAGTGGACTAGTTAGGGGTAGAGCTCGAATTTGAACCTGGGTATAACTCAAAAGTCTCTAACTTAGTCAGTGTTTTAATGTATGTTAGAGTCAGTAATCTGAGCCCCATAAGTAAACTGTCAGTCACATAAATGATGGCACCTGAGAGCAACGGAAGTAACTGCTGGGAGGGGGAGCAGGTGGTGGGAATCCGGGAGGGACTCAGCTCTGCTCCACTGAGAGTCCTTCTGAAGCAGCTCATGGGTGATGGGGCGATGGGGTTTGTCCTCTTGCTGAGGATTTTCTTTTCTCCTCAAAAGAAATTGAGTATCTTCCTTTCCCTCCTTCTGGTTTTTCTCCTCCCTGCCTCCCTCCCTTCCTCACTTGCTTATTATCTATTGCCCAGAACCTAACATAGTGACTAGCACATGGGGGCTCAAAAATGCTTGAATGGAATCAGTGTAAGGAGCATCTTATTCCTCTGTATTTGAGCTCCAGAAGTTCATACTATCTATTCCCAGAGGCAGGCACAGGTCAGGGAGCAGAGCCCTGAAAACCTTCCTAAGAGCTGTCCCTTCCCGATCAGCCTGTGTCTTACTCTATTGATCTTACTTATGACAACCCAGAATGATAAGGGATATTTCTTAAGAGGGATGTTTAAAAGGACAAATTGTACAGCCATCTGCAGCAAATAGGGCTGATAAAAATGGAATATATTACTGCTCATAAAAGCCACATGCAAACCCCTTCTCCATATTCATCTCACTAGGGTCTTGCTCATACACTCTTTCTCTGCCTGCTACCCCTGGCCCTTTTAAATCACACAAGTGATACATGAACATATCTCATAATTAAAACACTTGGACCCCATTTCCACTCTTTTCCATTGTTAACTGGAATCATAAATGAGCGTGTCTTTTAATTCATGTATTTACTATGCTTTTAGTTGCATATCTGCTTGAACATACAAAATTGCCAAT
Organism: Corynorhinus townsendii; assembly: GCA_026230045.1. Taxonomy (NCBI): domain Eukaryota; kingdom Metazoa; phylum Chordata; class Mammalia; order Chiroptera; family Vespertilionidae; genus Corynorhinus; species Corynorhinus townsendii. The sequence continues at coordinate 64,216,750 of JAPDVU010000004.1, read as the reverse complement.
GTTGGATGATCTGTTACCAACAAAATAGCAATTCCATGTGCTTAAACCTAATTTATTATAAATACATCGTTTTGTTATTAACTTATTACATAAGCAGGATCTATTAACCTACAATTCACACTTCTCATTTAATGAAACGTCTTGGTTTTTTTCTTATGGCAGCTCCAGGAGAGCTATATTATTGCCTTTAACTTCTGTGTTCCATGGTGACTAATGTACCATACTATGGATGTCCGAACTATTCCTCCATAGGTGGGCGGCCCAGTGGTTTCACCGTTCAAAGCAATGACGCTGTGCACGTTGCTATACACATATCTTAGTGCAACTATTTTTGTAGAAATAATTGTCCAAAAGTAGAATATCTATGTCTAATTAAAAATTTTATAGACAGTAACAAATATTTATTTTTAAAAAGTTTTTTCCTATTTACACCCCCATCAGCAATGCTTTATAGAACTATTTTTCCCTGACGTTTTCCACTCTGGGTATTATTGACCTTCTTTTGCCAAACTCATGAGTAATAAGTTATACTGCCTCACTGGTTCTGGATTTCCCTGATCATAGTGAGATTGAGCATCTTTGTCTCTCTCAGTGTTCTAATATTATTTCATGAGTTACTATCTTACAGAGTGGCCTCCCCACCTTTGTACTTTAAGATTTTTCTCCTGGACATTTTCATTTGCAGAGGATCTTTAGAACCAGAATGTGAAATTCCATAAAGAATCCAGTTGGGATTTTAATTGGTACTAATTTAGGAGAAAACGGATAGCATCATCATAATCCTCACGTGCCCGAAGGGACACTGTGCTGTATGTGCTTTGTGAAGATATTTCATAAACATAATTTCACGTACCCCTTGCAGTAACCCTTCCCAACGAGGACATCGAGGTTTAGAGAAGTTAAGTAATTTCTCCAAGGTCACTTGATTAGTAAACTGCTCAGCCAAAATTTTCATTGCACTTTGACTCCAGAATATTGCTTCTTAACCACTATTGTATAGTTGTCTTTAAAGTGTTAATAACTTAAAGGAACAAGGTATGTTTCATCAAGAAAAAAGCTAACTCTCCTTTCTTGTTGCTCGAGTGTGGAAGCAGATTGCCACTAGTCCCCTGGGTTGGAAAGGAGGGACTGTGGTCACTCGAACGGGTAAGAGAGCAGCAGAGAAACCAGGATAGTCTAATAAAGACACAGGCCTGGTGATTACCAGGGAGGAAATGTTGGTGTGTGTGTGATTGGAAGCTCACAGTGGGGAGGGGCGGGACAGGCACACACGGAAGTCTTGGGAGGGCAGAGTCCGCAGTGTGGATCTTATCTGGGTGTCTCGGGACTTGGAGGAGAACGAGGGACATTTGTGCTCCCTGGTTGTTCATCAGGCTACCTCCATCCTGAAGTCTGGTTCATGAATAGAAGGCCAGTTATAGCTCACCTTCTTCTCCTCTGTCCAAAGAGCTTCTTTTAACCTTTCCGTCGGAAATGAGGGACTGACTAAACATATCGTAGCACATTAACATCTGTTAATACGCAGATGGACTACCCTGTAGGCATTAAAAATGACACTACAGAAAGTACTTAATGGCATGGAGAAATGAATGTTCTATGTTAAAAAGCTGTCTATAAAACAAGAAGCCAGGCTGATTCCATTTTGCTTTAGAAAATTCTATACAGATGTTCTACATACACATGTGCACCAAAAGATAAGAGCAGTTAATGTGACTGTTATCATTTTTCTCTAATTTCCAGTTTTCTTATAATGAAAGCTATTGTGTTTGTGAAGAGGGGAAAAAGACACACACATACACACCCCAATTAAGGTATGGACCATATGGTGTTCTCTCTTAAAGCTAACACAGGTTCTTTTTTCTTCCCTTATTGGTCTTAATGAAATATTGTAGGAAAGCTTGGACAGAGGTCTGCAGAAGTGTCAGCTTTACGGGTGCCCTACCCAACCCTACCCAGCCCTGTGTGCTTTGGCAAGTCGCCCTCCAGGAGATTCTGACACTCGCTGAAGCTTGAGAACCATGGGTTTAAAGGACCAGATGCATTCATTCTAATGCCAGGTTTCTCAGAATGACAGATAACCAATTCCTGGGCCTATGAAGTTGGTGTGCTCGACCCACCTGTATGGAGCACCCTTTCCCTGGATGACCTCACATTCCTCTTGGGGGGCACAGTGGCCCAGGCCCCCTGGTGGTCTGGGGGCCCCTGGCTCTGGTACCCAGGTCGGCAGCGACACCCTGCTTCCTCGGTCCCCTCACTCTGTATACACTGGGCAACTTCGCCACAGGCCAGGGATTTGCAGGGATCTGCTTGGGCAGCTGTAAGAGATGAGGCAGATGTCAGTGAAAGCATGGGGGCCCGAGCAGGGGAACTGGCAGAAGTCCAAGGAAGGAAGCAGATATATTGGCTCTCACCCCATTTTGAAGTGGGTTGTACAGTAGTGATAACAGACTGGAGTGGAAAGAGAACCACACGCTTCTGTATCTTTGACAAATGAGCTCATAGACACATATTTAGCTGCATATAGAATTACACACAAACCTTGTGCATCAGCATGGCCTAGAGGCCTTGTTAATACGCAGATTCCAGGCCCCCCTCCCCACCCTCCGAGTTTCTGATATGTTTCTAAGGAGGCCCCATTGGTACTGACATCTGGTTTGGAAAGCACATTTTGATAAGCACTGCATAGAAAGTTGAGTTTTGATTTGCTAGTTATTTTTTAAGGTAAGTATTTTCTGCAGAGATAAGCTGTAAATGTATATATTTAAGATCAGGTGTACCTTATGAAGTAGTAGTCATTTATGAGGACATTTGGAGAACTCAGGATAAGTTTCTAATGTAAAGAACATCTTTCTCCTAGTCTCTTACTGATCCCTAAACCCCTAATGTCAGAGATTCATTCTTTTAGATTGTTTTTCCTCTATTAAAATTCAAATAGACTTCTAGTCTATTCTCTTTTTGTGATTGTTCTCTTTCGCTCTATTCTTAATTCTGTAGGATTGTCTCAGATTGTTTGTAAAGTGGATTATAAATTGAGAGAACCTCACGGTATTTAGTTCTGGAAGGCCTGAGGCTCCGGCAGCCTCTCTCTGTCTGTATGAGCTGGCACACTGAACACTCAGGCGGAGAAGCAAAGGGCAGATGGCAGAACCACACTGGGGCTCAGGGCCTGAGACCATTGTTTTTTCTACTCTAGAGGGTTTCCTGTTACATCAGCCATTTATCCTTCAGATTATTCTTTCAATGAACACGTTACATGCCAGGAAGGAACTAGGGGACCGGTAACTGTGTATAAAGTTCTTGCAAGAAGCTTAGGGGAAGGCACAGAGAGCTTATATACAAGAAGCCCAGTACCTTGTCTAGCATAATAGCCCTACACATGAGCTCCAGTTATGTTAGAGAAGAGATCTCCATGGAGGGGATCGTTTGAGCTGAGTAAGGTGGGTTGCATGTGTATGTGCAAAGGCCACAAAGGCATTCTAATTGGACCAGTGGCAGGAGCAGAGGCAGGGAGGTGAAAGCAACGGACGTGAAGATGGAGCAGGGGAAGCCCAATGTGGAAAGAGCAGACTTGTGGACGGAAGGAAGGGAACTATGACTGGGAAAGTTAGAGCCAAACGCTGGGAGGTGTTGAATGCTGTGCTAAGGAATTTGGACTTTCTAGGCAAGTGGGAGCCACAGTGGATTTTGGGCAAGGGAAGGGTATGACCAGTATTGTGCTTTAGAAGATATGTAAATAGAACTTAGAATTTTCAAAACTAGGATCATTTCAGTGATCATCTGGTCCAGTATTTCCCAAGTGGGAACATTTTCAGATGTGTTTTTTTTGTGTGTGTTTTAATGCAGGTCGAAGTAAATATAACAGGTTTCTCTCCCTTTCCTCTATTCTCTTTTACCCTTTCTCTCCCTCCGACCTCACCCCCTTCTCTTTTTGCTCTTAAGTTCCTGGTGGTCATAAATAAGCTAATATCTATTGTGAATCTTCGATCAGAGAACATAGCTGCTTTGCCAAATTGACTGACCTCAGAAGCTCTTTAGATGGGTGGTTGGGAACACCTTGTGGAATGAGAATTTCAAAGACCCTCTTTGTTCACTGTCCTGGTCCGGCGCCTCCTTGTGGTGGATGAAGGGAGAGCAAGAGAGATGAGTGAGACCTACCCAAAAGCTGAGGGCAAGCCCTGGAGAACAGTTTTGGGTTTCCCAGCAAGGTAGATCTGTCAAAAGTCTATGTGAAGTTATATTTCTCTGCAGGTCCAGGGACCTTTTTGGACAACCAGCCCTGGCTAAAGTGAACTGGTTTTCTCTGCCTCACAGCTGGCCATGTTATGGGATCCTTATCACTATTTGGAAAATAATTCAAATTTATCATGATAACCCAGATGATTCACACTCAGGGCCTGGTTTAATAAATAACAGCTGTCAGCAACTTTACTCTCAAGACTTTTGTCTTGAAAACAGAAGCCAGGAGGGAACGATCAGAGCTCCATTGCCCTCTCTGCAGAGGGGAAATACAGTATACTTATGTGGAAAGCTGACGGAATGCACGGATTCTGCCCTGCTGAGGACTCACAGGAAATGTGTGATAACCAAATGAGTTTTCTGTTTGAAAAAGGTTTCTGTTTCCTTCAGCCCAGCCAGGCATGCTCTATGCAGCAGTAAAGCTGAACTAAACACAGTAAGGTAAGGCTGAAGAAATGGCTATCCAAATTTGGGGGCCTGAGTCAGGTATAGTTTATCAATTACTTGCTTTTCCCATGTTATTTATTCAGGATCAGTCTACAGACAAGAAGTGGGAGACTTGAAATCACACAGCTGAGTTTTTGTTTGCTGTATACTCTTCCTGGGAATTAAGAGAAGATCCATTTATTCAATAAATACCAATTTGGCCCTTCAAAATCTTCAGCACTGGGAATTTCATATGAACTAATTGCTTTAGATTTTTATTTTATCCATACATAAGATTCTACACTTTAGATAAAATTTTGGAGCTAGAAGGTACTTCAGAGACCTTCTTTAATAATTTGCTCACTTTGCAGATGAGGAAGCTGAAACTCAGGGAAGTTGAGTGTTGCCAAAATCATGCCTGTTTGTGCTCAGTCCCTCGACTTGCGGACTGTGTGAGGCGTTCCCGGGAAGGAAAGAACCCCAAGGGGGAGTTGGTAGACCGTAGCATAGACTAAAAAGCTAATTGCAATCAATTAGAATCATAACAGAAGAGACCATTTATAACAATTTGTGAAGCAAATCATACTGCCTCCACTTTCATACCTTAAACCTATTTTCCCTAGGTATGTTAATGATCTTTTTAATGGACATGTCATTCTTTGAGGGATACCTCTGCCTTTGGGCTTTAGGCAAAGACTAAGACCTGGATGTGATCTGATTCTGGGGAGGAAGCACCATGGAAGAAAAGAGAGTGATTTTACAATGAATGAAAGTTTAATCATTAGGAATTTCTTAAGAAAGCTTTCCCAATATGTCATATCCCAAAGATATTATTATTATTTTTCTTTTTGGTGGGCACTATGCAAATATTTCTCTATGAGCCTGTACCACACCCACCAAACACCTGGTACGGTTAGGGGCACCCTCTGGGCTTACTACAATTGCTTGCTGACAAAATCACTTATTTTTCTGTCCTTAACCCATCTGGTAGCTTTTCTGTAGATCAAGTTTGACAATCTCTCTGTAGAGGCAGCCCAGGGCATTTGTCCTTAGAGAGTCCAGTGGTGTCAGTAGCTGCTCATTTGCAAGTGATGGGAAAGGTCCAGGTCCATCCTGCATCCAGATGTTTTTTTCTGGCTTCGTCTTTAGCTTCCCATAATGTCATTCTATGTCAAGCCTTGTCCCTGATGTGCCTCAGGGTTTATGGTCTTGAACCTTCACCAGGAACTTCACCAGGAGCACAATGACAATTATTATTAGGCCCCCCACCCCCTTTTCCAAGGGGAGTATCTTCCAATACCCCCAGTGGATGCCTGAAATCAGAGATAATACTGAGTTCTTCCCTATACATACCTATGATAAAGTTTAATTTGTAAATTAGGCACAGGGAGAGATTAACAACAATAACTAACAATAAAAGAGAGTAATCATAACAACATACTTAAGGTTATGTGAATGTGGTCTCCCTCTGGTAACCAATATGATAATCAAGACAACAACTAAGTGACTAAAGGGTGGGGATACACCGGACAAAGGGATGATTCGCAGCTCAGGATTGGGATGGTTTGAGATCTCATCATGCTACTCAGAAAGGCGGGAAATTTAAAACTTAGACATTTGTTATTTCTGAAAATTTCCACTTCATATTTTCAGACTGCAGGTGACTGTAGGTACCTGAAATTCCAGTAAAAGAAACTATGGATAAGGAGGGACTACTGTATGAACAGGGAGTTCACATTTATTGAAGGTCATCCTGTGTTTGGTACTGTGCTTGACACTTTACTTTTTACTAGAAGCCCGGTGCACGAATTTGTGCACCAATGGGGTCCCTCAGCCTGGTCTGCAGGATTGGGCCCAAACTAGCTCTCCGACATCCCCTGAGGAGTCCCAGATTGCGAGAGGGTGCAGGCCAGGCCGAGGGACCCCAATGGTGCATGATTGGGGCCAGGGAGAGACACAGGAGGTTGGCAAGCCAGGGAGGGACTGCGGGAGGGCTACAGGGCATGTCTGGCCCTTCTCACTCAGTCCAGATCCGCAGGATCCCAGTAGCAAGCTAACTTACTGGTCAGAGCGTCTGCCCCCTGGTAGTTAGTGCACATCATAAGGAGCAGTTGAGCAGCCTTAGCATATCATTAGCATATTATGCTTTGATTGGTTGAATGCATGACTGGACACTTAGCATATTAGCCTTTTATTATATAGGATTATTATTATTTTTTTAACTGGGAAAAGATTTATGCAGAATAAATTCCAAATATGATAGATTTACACTGAACTTAGAAGGATATTTGTAAAAACAAAGCTAACATCAAATACATAAATATTTGGAACACATAATTTTGAGGGGAAATATTTTCAGTCTAATCATAGTGATTACATTACTTTGGGAACATCTTTAAATGCTTATTTAAGCTAATATCATTTGCAATCACCTGTGTATTTTATGCATAAAATGAATGACCAATTTGACGTCAATAAAAGCAACATGCAACATTGTAGAAGTTTAACCAATATTAACTTCAACTGTTATTTTGTAATTCTTAACTATGACTTAGTTTTGTGCTGGACACTTTAAACAAGTCTTCATGGATATTCAAACAACCCTTCGAAGTCGCTATCACTGAAAATTAAAGCCCATTGTAACTAGAGAGTGTAACTCAAGATTAACATCTGTATGTCTCTTTACAGCGTTTGGCTTTGACATTGTTCAAGTGGCTTTCAAATATGGGGTTTTCAGGAGACAATTCAGACCTCCAAGGGCTAAAAGGAGGCCACTGCTAGCATCTCCACTCTCACTCCTTTTCATATCAGACTTCCACAAATGCTTTCCATTGAAACGAAGGCTCTCCCAACTAAACAGAAGCTGGAATCGCTGTCTGCCACACTCCTTTCTGAGGCAGAATGTTTCATGTTTCCTTGTGGAAAGTATAGTCTGACACTACAGCGGCTCCACATTTGCTTCTGTTGTTCCTGTGTGACAGTGCAGATGGCTGGAAATGAGAGAGTTGCATGTGGGGCTTGGAAATATTGCATGGCTCTGAGATTTCCAGTGTAAGCACATTTTCTGTATCAGCTTCTCCCTCGCAGTTGCTTATATAATGTCTTCTGTATGCATTTCACAGGTCCTTAAGAGCATTTCCACTTGGCTGACGGAGGGAGGATGTATGTCTCTCAGCTCTCCATCACGTGATAAAAAAGCATTCAAATGAATGCGCCTGCCTACAGGGAGGGAGGATGTATGTCTCTCAGCTCTCCATCACGTGATAAAAAAGCATTCAAATGAATGCGCCTGCCTACAGGGAACACGTTGAGGCATTTTACAGTTAAAGTTTAAAAGACGAGAGTCCTAGTCATCAAGAAGTTCACAAGTTCAGGGAGATCATAGGTCCCTGATGGTCTAAGACGGTCTTTCCAGTCTCCTGTTTGCGGTTCCAAGTGCTCTCAGGCTTCTCAGGCCTGAAGATAGGCCTCCGAGCGTCCCAAGCCTGCATTTCACCAACTTCAGTTCATTGCCCTCTCCCCTTCCCTTGCTCTACACCTTGAGCATGGATTGCTTTCCTGCCCTTTTATCTTCCTTTACCATTACGTTGTCATTCTCTGTCCTTTCATCACCTCCTTCTCAACACTTACCGTGTGGCCCGGAAGTGAAGCATCTCTCTTGGCCGGTGCGTCCCAGGGCAGGTTTCAGCCCAGTTTGCCTGTAACTCAGGCTTCACCTGGACTACCTGGGCTGCCGGCCTATTGGGTCTTTATTTCATTTCGATGTAATGAAACCTAGTGTTCACTAGGTGGCGCTCAATAGTAAAAGAAGTAGGAATAGATTCAGAGGATGAAATTTTAAGTCCGATTTCTGTCTCCTTAAAAACCACTGTGCGGTGCACAGTGGTGAAGGGGAGTGAGGTCTGGAAGGACTTCGCGCGGTGGCAGCTCCCGGGGACAGCTGATAGAGCCGTGATTACTGCGTGATTACCGCGGCAGGGCAGGTCTGGCTGGTTGGGGAAATGTGTTGGAAATTCCTGGATCATCTTTTCTCATTTCAAAAAGGCAGCGTTAGGGCTCTGGAGTTCCGAGGCAGGCGATGGAGCGAGCAGATTTCCCGCGGGTCAGCGCCAGGATCAACCCCGCCCCGCACGCCTCTGCCCGCTGGTGGGGCAGCTGCGGTGCTGCTGGCCCTCCCTCCCCACCCCCGCACTTAGAACCAAGGCTTGTCCCGGTGGCGGTTTTGTTGGGGGTGGGGGTGGGGTGGGGGGAGCGGAGGGTCCTTCCTTGGCCTGGGTCATCAGAGAATGACAAACCTACACATTCCCCATCAATGCTAATTTGCGGGGCACAGGCCTCACAGCCTTAGCCCACCATACCTTAAGGGGCTCACCAACATGCTTTAAGTGCTTTAAAATAAAAATTTTAATATAACCCAAATTGGATTATATTCTTCTCTATACCAGCACAATCGTAAGCTATAAATTTGGATGTTTTTATTAGCCAATATTATTGAAGGCAAAAGGGCCTGGCGCCCAGCCGTGGTCGGTCTCCAGGCCTCAGTCTCCCTGTAACACGGAGCTGGCCGGCGCGCTGCTTAGTGATGGAATAAACGTGGCCCTCTCCCCAAGGCTCACCTGAGATGTAAGGCAGGCACTCACCTTGCACAGAGGCCCATGGGGCTTACTTTCTCCAGTCCTGAGAACACTCTGGGATTTGACTGCGCCTGCAGAGGGCTCATCCCTGCGGTCAACGCTGAAGCCTCCAGGAAAGCACCCTGGCTGGGAAGGGGCAGTGGCCTTGGGGTGTAGGTTAGCATCTTTAGGTCTCATTAGTCCCTTCTATAAAATGGGGCATTTAAACCAGGCGATCACTAATATCTCTCCCGTTCTAGGTGCTGCACCTGAACAAAGGCAGCAAGAGCAATAGCCCACATGCTGGCACCTCCCTCCAGGATTGCTGATGCAATGAATGCAAAGATTAAAACCACTTAAAACATCTGCATTCCAGTTATTGTTTTATTACTTTATGTTGTTTTATGATTGGCCAAAAATGTTTTGCTTTTGGCTTATTGCTGAAGGGTAGGATACAAGGGAGAATAATTATTCAATGACAGCACCAAGCATGTGACTGGAGATGAATACGTATTTGTGGCATTGAATAAGCCATCACCTGTACATATAAAGGGGACATCTGGAAGTTGGGGACTATTGTTTCTGAGAGTGAAGTTGGTTTTTTGTTTGTTTTTAATTCGTTTGTTTATTTGGCATTTTAAGAATATGACAGAGTTTTATAGGGAATTTCACTTGGTGAAATGTAGAACCTAACAATTCATGTAGGATGAATTAAACTGAAAGGTGTTGTCACTTTTTCTAAATAGATTAAACAGCCTCTGTATACCCGGTCGGAAGGTTGATAAGACTTCTTCTTAGGAAAAGGCAGTAGATAGAGCAGGAGGGAGCACAGGACACGCTGCCAAGGCCCCGCTGCAGCATGTGCTGACCGTGTGACCAGTCAGAGGGAAGGCGCTCACCCTTCTCGGAGTCCCAGCCTTCCCAGCTGTGTGATGGGCAGGATTGATAGTCTCTGTGGTACGTAGTTATTAAGATTAAAAATAGTGTCAATAGAGGCTATTACTGTTTTTGTTTTCATTATTGTCATGAGTGACATCTACCACCTTTGGAGAGCTGATGACCACGTGGGAATCTTATAAATTATGCCACTTTGCAGAGAAAATGATTGTTTATCCATATTCTGGCTGGAAGCATCCTTGATGTCGACTGTAATTAATCTCAGTGTTTACTACTCACCAGCTTTGTAGTCTGCTCATTTTTGAGGAGGCTTCTTAGGAATTCAAGGAGAGAATCTGCTAGAATAAGTAGTTTTGCATATTTGAAATCTTCAACCTGCACAGCTAACTGGAATGAAAGCCCTACCTGCTTCTGAAGAATTTTCATTGCAGCCTCCAGGGACGGTGGCTCTAGTTACCAGGGATGCTGGCAGAATACTGAGCAAGCCGTGATTTATTCGGGTTTTCAGTTGATAAATCACAGGTAGTTCTAACATTGGTTTATACTTTTTATATCACAGATTTATTCATTCAGGGAGTTTTCAAAAGGCGAATAGCAAACCACACACGGTAATAACAGTGTGTCCCTTCGCCCATGTCTGCACCTCTGCGGATGTCATTCGGCTGAGCCAATTGCCGACCCTCCTGTGGAGGACGCACCCGGGAGTTCAGATGCTGCTCTGAAAGTGGAGGGATGCTCACCTGGAAATCTCAGGGGATTTTCAACATCTCTCTTCCTTTTATCACAGAACTAGCAATGGAATACTATTCCCTCCTCCCAGCATGACTACCACAAACCCCTTTCCACCCTGACCTTAGGCCAGAAGAAAAGAAATGAGAAACACTTGATTGTATTTTATTTCAAATTTGTAAATGGAACTAAACAGTTGATCTGTCGTCTGGGCATTGCTTGTAAATGCAATAAAATTGGGGCGTAGGAAAGAAATGCTAATCCTTCTGACCAAGCCTGTCATACGTTCCCCTCAGCCTGACGAAGCCTTACACGGGCTTCTTCCGGACGCTGGGCCCTGATTCCCTTTTCTTAGGGCAGTTGGTTAGTTTAGCAACCCTGCAGTTGCCCATTTGTTCTCTGCCCCTTTTATCTCTTTCAGGCTTCCTGACCGTGTCAGCCAGGACCGTGTCTCGCCAGCACCTGGCTCCATTCTTTTGAGATGTTACCATGAGAGAAAAGGGGCCCCGCCTCCCAGTCTCTGCGGGAGGGTGGGAGCCCTGCTCCACGCGGCAGACAGGAGGCAGACAGGGCAGGTTGACCTCATTTTCATCTCATCCCAACCTCCCGGAAGGCCGGCCCTTGCCGCTCCACTAGGTTTCTTTTGCAAAGTGTTCCGATGACCTCTGAACTGGCAACTTGACCTCCATCCACGCTCACTCACAGCTGCAGAAGTTGCTGCCGCTCTTTCTGCAGCATCTTCTCCTGCTCTCTTCCACCCCACGGCCCTGTTCCCCACTAAGCGCTGGGCAGTCTCAGTTCCATTCCCCGTTCTCTTTTCCTCCCGCCCTACACACTGCCCTGGGCCATTCTCACCTGTTCTCTGTTTTCAAGTTGTGTAATTGCAATGTATACTTTCCCAAATGTGTATTTTCAGTCCTGGCCTTGTCTCTGGCCTCTACTTTATAGACCAGAGGTCAGCTGATCTCATGTCCATTTTCTTAAAACTGGTCTCCCCCCCCCCCACCAAAAAAAGAAACAATTTTTGGAGTGTATTTACTAGTATATCCTTAAGATAGCATATTCATTTTTGCTTAATTTTTTTGCATTTAAACATTTTAAAAAAGGAATTTATGTACCCTTTGTTATTAGTTATATATTTTTCTAAGTATCTTCCAAATGCGCAGTATTTTATGAATGATAAACAACTATACGTTTCTATTTTATAATCTTGAGAATACTTTAAGGAATGTTTAATATTAAGTTTGAAGACTTTTTGAGTTTTCCAAAATTTTATTAAAGTTCAACTTTAAAGAAAAAATAGAACACCTAAGTGGATGCGAATAGATTGAGCAGGGGCTCTTAGGTAACCTAGCTTCATTTTTATTTAAAAAAAAACCCACCGTTTTTATTGATTTCAGAAAGGAAGGGAGAGAGAAACATCAATGATGAGACAGAATCATTCTTCGGTTGCCTCCAGCATGCCCCTGCTGGAGACTGAGCCTGCAACCCAGGCATGTGCCTTGACCTGGAATCAACACATTACCTTCTGGTTTATAGGTTGACACTTAGCCACTGACCCACACTGGCCGAGCATCACACCCTGGCTTTAAATGAGCTGGTTCAGCATGCTTCTCTCTCCCTTCCAGGCTGAGCTCCCATACACCTCCCTGCCATGTATCTAAAGCTGCCATCACAGTGGAATCACTGAAGCCCTCTATCACTCTCAGAAATATCTGCATCTTCCCCCCACCCTTTCTGGAACAGCCCCTCCCCACCTTCTCTGCCTGGGCCCCATCATCATATACCAAGGTATCATAACTCCATATTGCCATCTGTCTAGAAGCCTGCCGTGGCATCCCCTTGCCTCTGTACAATTAATTGCTCTCACCTCTGTGCTTCATAACTTTTCTGTTCATATCCTGAGTATAGTATTTAGCAGACTGTGCTATAGCTTTTTGTATATGTGCCTTTTTCTCTTGGTAGACATTTAGTTCCATTCGCCTTTGGGTCCTGGTGCCTATAATAATAGTACCTAACTGTTGGCAGGTGATCCCTAAGTGCTTTCTGAGTGTCTGTATGAACAGAGATCCAAATTATGGTTGCATTATCACTTGTCTAACTTTTCTATAACAGCAAAGACAAGGGCCAGAGGGACTAAGAGGCTGAGAAATCTTGGATGGTTTAAGAAAAATCATCCAACATTTGGAAATTAAGGAGAAAAGCTGACCGTATGATCTTCAATGTCACGCTGGAGCAGTAACAGTCCCCGCAGTAAACAGGGATCACTGATGGGCCAACCCAGCCAGCTGTCTGCTCTTTTACAGCCTGCAAGCTCAGTATGGCTTTTAGGTTTCTCAGTGTTTTCCACTTCATAATATCCCCAGTTTTACCTTTTGGCTCAGAAAGCCTAAAATATTTACTATCCAGTTCTTTAGGAAATATTCAGCTGAGCCCTATCCTAGGAGACAATAACTTTGTTTGACTTACCATTTAATATTGATTATGGCATTTTACAACTCTATAAAGTTAGAAGTTATAGAAAATCGATAACATACAATGATTGTATTTTCTATTTTATATTTAGCTTAACAATATTATTTCATAATTCTCCTTTGTTCTCTGGCTATATAAAATTCTTATTCCTCCTGGCTGGTAATTCTCAGTGGATAAGCATTGACCCATGCAATCACCAAGAGCTCACCTGTTCAATCCCTGATCAGGGCACATTCCAGGGTTGCTGGCTCTCTCCCCAGTAGGGGGCATGCAGGAGGCAGCCAATGGATCTTTCTCATTGATGTTTCTATCTCTCTCTCCCTCTTCCTTCCTCTCAAAAAAAGAAGAAAAAAAAAAAGAAAAAATCAATGAAAGCATTAAAAAAGTTTCTTATTTCCATATTCACTTTAAATCAGATTTGTCGACCTAATAATTCCCTTATTAGTTAGTTAAATGAACTTTAACATATAGTCACTATCAGTATGAAACTCATGATTTTCATGTTTTGAGGGTTATTCTTTGACAAGGGTTGTTACGGACAAAAGGGTAGTTAGGGGCAGCAGCTCCCAGGCTAAGGGGACAGTGGACATGAGGTGGGAGAGCCTCCAGTGTGGTATGGTTTTAGGGCTCATCTCCATTTTCTCCCAAGAAAGTGATAAGAAAAGGGCCAAGGAGTAAGACACCCAGGAACTCAGTTTTGCCATATTTGGCCATCCTGACTGGGAAAGGGTTAAAATTATAGGATGCCATTCCCTTTTCCAAGGATAGATTCTCCAGATTCTCTAGATCTTCTCCCATAGACAAAGCTAGGTATTCATTCCTGACACACAGTGTTTCTAGCGGCTGCTCCTTTTCTCTCTCAAGATTTCCCCTCTTAATCCTCTTTCAAGGAGTTTTCTCAACAGATTGGACTAACGCCAGTGAGTTCAAGCAAAATACTGGCTAGATGGAACCTGGATCAGGGAGGTTTCTTGTATTTGCTAAAATGACCTTCTGGTATTGTCTGGGCTTCCGATGATCAGTGTCCCTCAGAGTTCTGTTACTACATGCTGGGGGATGAGCACTGCCATGTGTCAGCCCAAGTCTTAGCCGCTGAAAAGACCACGCCAGGGATAGAGTCAGGGGCTGTGTAAACCAGAATTTGAATCCTTGTTCTCTGGGAATCAGAAGTAATTATCTTCATTCAGGGTCCAGGCACCTGAGAGGCAGCATAAGAAGTTGGTTGTACTTGGAGGACATTTTAATCAGCTCGATTGTCAATCACCATGACAGCTTACGCTCAAATATACCCCAGAAGGAGAACATCTGGGTCGCTCAGTTGTGCTGAAAAATTAGGAGCAAAAGAGCTGTCATGTTCTAGAATTTTTTTTTTTTAGAAAAGGTGAAAAATGCTATTGAAAATTATCTGCATATTTTTTCTTAATTTGTTTTAAAATCTAGACACCCATTTCTTCCATAATCAAAATACTAATTTTGTGCATATTTCCCCAATCTAAAATTGGGCAGGAGAACTGATGTTAGAAACATTTCACAGGTTTATTTTGGAACAACACTTTAAATTTCAGGTTCAAGAAGTTTTATAAGCTACACAGATTCACAGAAGTGAGAAGTTAATTAGCTCTGTTGTGAGTGTTTGGGGATTTTGGGCTGTCTCTGCCTGGATTGGAACGGGCTATAAAAAGGGAAGAGGAGCTGTGAATAATGTGAAAATGAGGGTGGAGGGTGTTTATGAGTCTGTATCTGAGTGGGTCCCTGACCATGGCTCACTCTTGGGTGGCCACCTTCCTCTCCTCAGCAGCCCCCGCCACCAATGGTAGCTTGTACTGCTGCCCCTGATACCTGAGTGGCTGGTTCCCTCCTCTTCAGCTCTGGTGTTCACAAAGATTGTCTACTTGATCAAGGTCTACGCAGCTTCCCCTGAAATTTTCCACTCAGCCTCAATGTTTGGACTTTGTGTTTGTCTCTTTATTGCTCAGTTTTAGCAAGTCCTGCTAAATTGGTTTAGCTAGAATGCCCCTCCCCCACCTTCCACATCTGATCATCCTCAATATCTCATCAGGTTCCTCATCATCCACATCCTCCAGGTGATGTCTGATCACCCTGACCTGCCTTCCTCCAGAATCCTTTTAGGTCATTTTAGCCAACCGTCCCCCTCCCCCCATTCCAACTTGCTGTATTCAAAGTTGGGTCCATTCACCCTCCCTCACCCCAAGATCCCACTGCAGGGTACCTATACCCATCAAGATAGTCTTTAGCAAGTACCACTGAATAATGGTTTCTTTACCAGTGCTGGCTGTCTTTGTGGCTGTGGCAGGAAGCTCAGCCCTCACCGCCAACACCAGCCCAGAGAGACTAGAAGTCTCTGTATTAATCTCAATCACTACATTCTCTTTCTGCTCAGGCACCAGGCCTCAATGGAATGGCATTTAAAGGAAAGCTCAGGGCTGTCTTCATTATGGGCTCACTGAGTGAGTTCCAGAATCACAGGAATTTGCAACCAAGTGCAGCCTCTCAGAAAAGTGCTCCTTAGAAAGTCCTTTTGAGTGAACAAGGCCTAGCTTTGATCCCAGCATCATTCTAAGGTGTCCCTTTTGGCCACATTGGAAGATTCTTTGGGCAGGGACTGACCTTCGTACATTAGCATGTTATATGATGGTGGATGACTGCTTATTGCTTTGTGTTAAGCATGTAGAAGATGGTCAAGGCCGAATCATCAAGCACTTGCTGGTTCTAAGTGGGTGAATCTACCCTTTGCCCTTGCTGAAATAACTAAACGAGGGTCCCTCGCTGTCAGTTAGGAAGCCCCCTCTAAATCTGGCCTGTCCCTCCCTGCATGCTCCTTACATCCTGTACCCCAAGTCCAAACGTTGATTGGAAGAAGCTCTTTTGGGGCAGGTTGGCAACAGTGGCTTATCACACTAAATAGGAACCCTTTTGGATATTGGGTTTATCTATTTCCTTTTATTTAGAGAAGTTAATGAAGTCCATTGTTGTTTATTTTTAACATTTATCAAATCCACATTTGATGTTCTAATTCTGCTGTCCTCAAGCCCTTTGGCCCAGGCAGCGCTCATGTCCTAGCTGGCTCACTACAGTCATTTCTCAGCAGAACTTCCCAGTCATTCATTCATTCTATGAATTTCCAGTTTAGATTTTCTCACTCTCCAAGTATCTGGTGAAAAACAGAGTAAGGTAATCGCTCAGGTTGTCCAGCACACTCTGGCTTTCCCTATTATTCTACTATTAAAAGATAAATTGGGCACGCTACCCCACTGTATACTGGGCAGCCTGGGGCATTATTAGGGAGCTCCGCATAAATTTGGCTCCAGCAGGAATCCAAGCTGATGTTAGCACCATCTCATTTTTACGGCCATTGGCTTCTTAGAGGAAAGCTATATATTTCTTATAAATTCTCATAAGAAATCAGTGAAAATAATTTCAGTTCCAACCTCCACACAAATACCTTGTTAGGGTACTTGTTACTGTTCTCACTGGTACCCTATGCACGTCACAGATTGTTAGTCAAGTTAATAATGACGATGTTGCCACAATAACTAAACATTTATATTTGTCAACTGCAATTGTTAAGAGTTACATTAAGTGTTGTAAATACAGTCCCCTCTGTATCTTTGAGTTCTGCATTCACAGATTCAACCAACCTTGAATAGAAAATATTTTTAAAAAAAATTATGTTGTTGCCTACAGTGGTTGCAACTATACTGAACATATACAGACTTTTTTCTTTTTTTTTTTTTTTTTAAATTTTATTTTATTTTTATTGTTTTAAGTATTACAAATAGTAGTACATATGTCTCCTTTTTTTTTCCCCCTTTGATCTCCCCCCGACCACCCCTACCCCCCAGGACATGCCTTCACCTGCCCACCCTCCCCCCCCACCCCAGTGTCTTATATCCATTGGTTGTGCTTATATGCATGCGTACAAGTCCTTCGGTTGGTCTCTTACAGCCCTCCTCGCCCAACCACCCCTGTCTTCCCAATGTAGTACAGACTTTTTTCTTGTTGTTATTCCCTAAATAATACAATATAATAACTATTTACATAGCATTTACATTGTATTGGGCATTATAAATGCAATATATAATGGTCGCTATGATGTGCACTGACCACCAGGGGGCGAGCACAGAACATGGTGGGCATCAGCCGTGGTGGGATGGTGGCGCAGGTGGATGAGGGCGCCAGACCAAGGCGGGGCACCAGTTGCTGTCATGGGCCAAGCCTCTGGTGGTTACTGAAAATTCTTTGCTTCTGCTGAAGCATCCATCTTATATAAATACTGCTGTTTGAAATTTTAACCCTGCTATTTGGCTTCTGTAAATTCTTGTTTGCTAAGACTACTGCCACTTCAGAGAGGCCATTAAACCTTCCCCAGACAAGGTTATCAGTGCTGGCGCCAGGCCAGGCCTCTGGTTGAGGTCTCAAGGCCCCAGCACATACGGGCTCTTTAAGAACTTGCAAAAGGGGCCGGAAACACCCCATATTTGGGAGACAAAGAAGGTAAAAACATATAAATAGGGAAAATCCCTGCATGTTGGGGCCCAGAATTTGAGAGACATTTTCCTCTGGACCCATGCGTAATAAAAGTAACTCCATCTCTCTAAGTATTGCTTTGTTCTTCTTCGGTTTTCTGTAACACTGCACGCCATGGTCCTGCCCAGTGCTCACACCCACTGCCAGCACCTGGTGCTGGTCCCGATCGCTCAGCCCCATTAGTGAATGCGAGCAGCGGCTGCTGGCCCTATCTCCCCTCAGGGCTTTTCCACCTCCCCCTGCTCCTGAGGGGAGAGTGGAGCCAGCAGCTGCCTCTCGCACCCACTGCTGGTGACAGCTCCACTTGCACCTGCTGCCAGTGCCAGAGCCGCTGCTCGTACCCACTGCCAGTGCCGGCCCTGCTAGCACCTGTAGCCAGGGCTGGAGTCACTGCTTGCACCTGCTGCCAGTGCCCAGCGCTGGTCCTGATCCCTTGGTGCCATCAGCAGGTGCTGATCGCCCCTAGGGGCTTCTCCACCTCCCCCTGCTCCTGAGGAGCCATCAGGGCAGTAGCTGGCACCCAATAGGTCTGGGCCTTCAGTGGGTGCAAACGGAGCCAGCACCATCAGCACATGGGAGCAGCAGCAGCGGGAGTGAGGCTGCAGCAGACAGGGGACCTGAGGCTGTGGCAGGAGGGTCTGGGCGGGGCACGGAGGATGGGCCAAGACAGTTCCTTTCAAGGTGCATGAATTCATGCACTGGGCCCCTAGTTTTATATAAGGGACTTGAGCATCTTTAAATTTTGATATCCTTGGGCGTCCTGGAACCAATCCCCTTGCAGATATGGAGGGACAACTCTATTATTTTAGTTAATCCTCACACCTGTTACTATTTCCATTTTCCAGTTGTGAAAATTCAGTGCTGCTGTTAGCACACAGGATTCACATTCAGGAGCCCTCCGAGGGCAATGGCATTCTGTGCTTTCCCCCAGTATCACCAGGGTCCCTTCCACATCCCTGACCCTTTCTAAGGCACCACTGGGGGGTCCTACTTTGAGAAGCCTGTCCCCACAGGAGCACCTGCATTCTCCCCTGCTGCAACTTGGCTCCCTACATTTACCATTTCATGTATTTGGGATGGGTCTCTAAGTAAACTGAGCTCCTAGAGGGAATCAGGAAGAGGGCGACTGGGCCCTCACCTCCCTTACGTTTTCCAAGCTCTCCCTATACACGCCCCTGCTATCATTTTCAATCAACGGAGGAAACTGGTCTCCTGGTCTTAGCTGGCAAGGACCCCTGGCTCCTTCTTAGTTCTGAGGAAGTTTCCAGGGGTAGAGGCAGTATTTTACTAGCCGTTAGGAGGTCTTTGATTTCTTAGGGGAGCCAGAGGGCTTGCTGAGCCACCCAGTTCAGAGGTAAACAGTCCCAGGTTTAGTGCCTAAGGGCACTCGGTCATTTTAATGAACCTGTTTACCAGATAGGAGGCAATTTTCTTTAAGTTGCACAAAGTTCTGCTCCGTGAAAGGTAAGTGTCTCCCAATTGAGCTTTTTTGTTTGGATTTTGCTCAAGGCCGTTCTCTCTGCCTTCATTGTTAGTCCAGAGAGGCTGTTCAAGATTCACTTACTAATTCATAGCCTATCAGGAGGCCTTGTTTGCAGCCTGACTGGCAGGTTGCATTGGCAGTAGGTGTGGCGCCTTGGACCCTTGCACTCCAGGGAATGAAACAAAACAAAACACAAACAAACAATGTTTTGCAATTTAGAAAACAGAACTTTGAAACTAATGGTGGAAATAGTTTCCACTTTGGGCACAGCTGGTTACAATGGTAATTATACTAACTTTCTTACCCGAACAAATGTGTGCTTTCTACTGTGTAGCTTTGGGTTGAGCCCTCATAATGTTTAAGAGTTTTCTTCATATCTAACTCTGTTTTGATCTGAGATGGAAGCTCATCTAGAGTGCAGAGACCGGAAGGGATATTATTTCCTTCTTTCTTTCATGATGGGCTTTTTTCCAAGTTTGAATTTGGGTCGAATGATTCTGTCTGTCCTCAGGACGCTGGTTCAGTTTCATCCTGAGTTGTGCTAGGAAGAGGTGATTTCCGTAGTTAACTATGACTGGCAGCTTTCTTAGGTAGGGATCCCCCAGGTTGCTGCAGTTCCCTGAGAAGGTGCTTTGGGCTTTTAGCAGAATGTAAGTTAGCTTGGTTGTGGACTATATTTTTAAAAATCTCTTAAACTCTGCAAAAGTTGTGCTCTGATGGGAAATTAAAGCTCTCAGATTGTGAAGCAGGAGGTGCACTTGTTCTTTGCTTTTTGATGTAGGAAAAATTTAACCTGCACGTCTTAGGACTCTCTCTTTTGAATAAGGCGATCCATAGATTCCAAACAATTATTTTATCAAGTGTGATTTTAATTTGATTTTTGTGACCTCAAGGTTGAGCTGCAAGTGTACACAAACAGACAAGCTCCCCAAACTCCCACCTATTTCTGAATTGAATTCTTTTACCTGGTTCAGTGTTGAGAGAGTAGCTGTCTATTTCCATGTCAAGTAGTTGGGCTGCAGCAGAACAGAAATCCTCCAAGACCCGCTGCACGGCCTTGGTGAGGTTGTAGGGCACCGACTTGGCAAACCTCATTTTGCTATTCACAATTACACTCCCATTTCTGAAGTTAAGTATTTCAAGTTGCTTAAATCCTGTAAGACTGGATTGTAGATACGGAACCAGCTGCAAAATCAAAGATGGTTTACTCAAAAGTGTGTTCTAAAGCGCTCAGCTGCTGCTAATTCCGTTCAAACTCACTTCTCATTACCTGAGGCATAAATTTCCACTTATTTGTTTATTTCTGTGTGTTTGGATTTAATGGGAGACCAGAACACCGGTACTTAATGATCTATTTGCAGTGATTATGTTCCACATTTCCACCTTTCTGTCTGTGTATTGAGATGGATGGGCAGTGGTTTTGTTCAGAATGAATTGTGAGAACAGAGAATTTTAAAAATCCAGGCCTATGCTATTAGCAAAGCAGGAATGCCAAGTTCAGTTTTGCTTTTAAAAAAAAAAATCCATGTAAATAAAAACAGGCTCCAAACTGAGCTCAGGAGCAGCCTGCCCTACGCCTGTGTAAATGGGCTATCTGTTTGGAAGCAACCAGCTTGAAATGACCCATTGAAACAAACAACAGCTTACACATCAGTGTGTCTGTTTTCGCAGGCTGCGTTTCATGGTCAACACAAACGCAGCACGGTGGAAACAGCAGGGAGCTGGCAGTCCGCCCTGGAACTGTTCCCAACCAGCTGTGTGACCTTCACTGAGACACTTGGCATTGTGCTGTACCTCAGTGCCCTTATCTGAACGGTGAGGGAGAAGAGAGAGTGGTTCCCTGAGAACCTTTTCCAAACTATAATGCAATAATATAAAAGTAAGCCCAGGGCATTGCACTTTAGGCTTCCACACCTGCCTCGTGGGAGCCACGGCATCGTTGAGATCGCTTTTCAGAAATGTGTGAAACTCAGCAATGCCTGCCTTGTTCAGGGCCTGGAAAGTGAGCCACTCATCCATGAACTGACACCTATGAGGCCAGGGAGCATACAGGTGCAAGCTGCAACCTCCCAGGCACGGCCCCGACTGGCTTTGATTTTGTCCCTGTGCCTTACCAGAATTTTGACTATGACCCCGATCCCCATTCTTATACACTCCCCTTGCCTCAAGGTCATTGTAAAAATAAATAAATAAAATGAAATGAAATTTTACACAGAGCTTGGAACTTCTTTTTCCAATTTAGGCTCTCATGATTTTGCCTACTTAACTTTGAATTCATTCTTTGTGTCTTAGCTTTGGGGGGAATTCCCTGTCTTCACCTACTCTGCAAATGATTAGCTGCTCCTTTCTCCAAAATCCATCCTCCTCTTTTTTATGAAAAAGAGGCTGCCTAGCTAGAGACCACATTTCCCAGCCTCCCTTGCAGCAAGGTGTGGCCACATGACTAGTTCCCACCAATGGAATAAATGTGGGCAACTTTGGTATCACTTGCTTTGGAAATTGCTTGCCCTGGGCTTTCTCTCTTTCCCCTTCTCACAAGTGGAAACAGCTGTAGTGACCCAGATTTGACTGCGTGAATGAGGAAGCACCCTTGGGGCTGACAGAGTTACCAGATGTAAGGAAAGTGGGTTCCTGGATGGTGTAGAGTGGAGCTGTCCCACCCACCAAGTGAAAGAGAAATGAACTTGTATCTTATTTAAGTTATTATATTGTTGATTTCTTCATGATGGCAACTTAGCATGTACCCTAAGGAAAACACTGGTGCCAGGTCCACTGGGATTCCATTCCCTGAGATTATTCCAATTATCTGCTCACCTCATTGTGGGTGGTAGTGGGAGGTTAGATTGCACAAAGTCTTCCTTTAAAGTTCACTTGAAGAATTAGTTTTTATGTGGTTTTAATTTATATAAAAATTTAACTTATGTAAAGCTTACAAATATTTTTCTGTCATTTTCAGAAATTCAGCATTTCTTACTGTACATGCATTTCTTATCCCACAGTAGAAACAAAACAAATGTGAGTTTGGGGGAGGGGTGTTTTATAATTATAGGTATATGCCACTATGCTCATCTTCTCATTTTCTTTGTTAGGGATCATGGATGATTTAACCATTTTTTAGTTTAAAACAAAAACTTAAGAGGGACTGAAAAAAGAGTGTTTACACCTGAGCTCTTGGCCTGCTCTGTGCTAGACCTTCCTAGCTTAGAGCCCTGTGGTCAGACGGCTGGCAAACAGTGACATTATAACTTGGGGAAAGTCTGCTCATCCTGCTTTTAAATTTAAAGTTCCAAACTTGAGTAGCTATGTATTATTCCTGGGAAAACTAAATTAGGGAAAACTCTAAGGAAAGGTTGTTCAGTGTAAGTTTGTTCCCAGGAGTCTGGGTGGCAGTGTCTGCTCATGTGTCCACCAGAGAATTCACTTGCCTCTTGGATCTGAATCCATCTCAACACTCCAGCTGAATGCCTTCAGCAGCAGCCACGTCAGAGGCTTGCCTCTTCCAACCAGCCTGTGATTGTAGTATAAAGCAACAACAACAACAGAAAGAAGAGACACAGAGAATAGTAAGCAGTGCCTACTCACCAGCTATGTGAATCGTTGCTCCAGAGCTTGGTACTCCAGAGAGCTCTTGTTGAACAGGTCGTTGGAGAAGGGCATGTTCGCCACACGCAGACTGAAGACCACCACCAGCTCCTGGCCCTGTGCGGCAATGGTCACAGAGCTGGCAGTGATATACTGTAAAGCTGGGACGCCAGTGGCAGTCTCCAAGAAACGGTCTGGGGTGGAAACATATCCGCTGAATCCTGGTACCTCAGAGGAGGCGGGTAGGTAGATCCATTTCTTCTAAGCCCCGGGCGATATCTTGGCTGCCTGTGCTCAGCCTGCTGTCTTCTGAAGATGTAGGCAAATGTGAAATCTCCAGAGCTGATTGGCTGAGGGCAGAATAATCATCAGTGGGGATGGTTAGTGTCTGGGCAATGGACCTTATGTCTGTGGCACTTCGATCAATCAGAGAGAAGATGCCTGATGCAGCCAAGGAAGGTGGAGTTTCTGATAGGGAGGTAGAGGCCATAGCAGGTAAGGACGAAGAACTGTCCATGGAGAAAGCTCCTGAGATCAATTCATTACATCCAAGCATTGCCCCAAAGAACAGAAAAAAATCCAAAGTTAAAGTTAACTTTTAAAAAGTAATATTTATGCTGATTACTTAATGTCATTAAAAAAAAAAAAAAGAAATTGGTACAGAAAGGGGCAGGCAACCCTATGTCTAAACCTATGGAGACAGCAGGTGGGCCCTGAAACCATTTTCTTCAGGCCCAAAACTTCTACATGTATGAGACTAAAAGATAACCAGTTACCCAGAATTTCTGGAATTACGCTCAGCCCGGCACAGTACATCTAGGAACCAGGTGGTAAAAGCTGACTAGGTTGCCAGCTGGTGCCAAACCACAAATGGCATTGACTATATCTGGATCCCACATCCCCACCTGGAATTCCTAGTCACCTAGCTGTGCAGTTTTGGGCCAGACATTTTATTTACCTTCCAATCATGCAAGCCTGTACTTTTTTTCAGTTGTATTTTTTTTTTTTTTTGGTATTCTAGTTATTCTATTTCGGTGGTTTTAACAATTAAAATTTAAATTATGCTTTTCCAAAACTGTGTAATCTGACTGAATAACTTGCCAATTTACAAAATAATATTGAAAGAGTAAAGGTGCTGGTTACACATATAATTTGAACTTTGTATTCACCATAAAACTGGCTAAATATATGATAATATTTAAAGGTTTTGTCACTTTTACAAGATTATACCTTGATAATTTTTACCACCATTTTGCATTGCTTTCTTAGGTAAGTACACATTGAACTACTGAAGTCCAATCCAACTTTGGTGATAAATTAAAATCAATAAGTGTTTATGAAAAGTGGTTAAATGAAACTATCAGATAAGAGGTTGGTGGGTTATTAAAATATTCCAATAAACCTACATCTAGGGCCACTGACAATATTTAAGGCATTAGACAGAACAAAACAGGGAGCTTTCTATGATTACTTCAGTGTCATTTTGGCAAATGTGAGGGAAAGCTGTACTGAAATCTAAATGTTAAGCATGATGAATGAACTGTCTGGGTGCAGATATAATCTTTGGACTCTCAGCCAGCTAATTTACTAGAGTGCAACCACCCTAACTGAAATTCTAAGTGATAAACAGCTCTGAGAGATGGAATCATATTAGGTTTGTTAGTTTTTTAAATAAAACCTGACTGTTGATGACTTGTACGTAGCTTTCAGAGAAGCACCCTCTTTTCTCTAACCTGGGGAGGGTGCCTGGATGTGTCCACCCATAATTCAGTCCACTGTGAGAAATGATGTTTCTAACAGCCAAGCTCTCTCTGCATTCACACTGTACTTTTATTCAAATCCACTGCCATCAACTGAATGTTTGTACCCTCCCCAATTCATATGTTGAAGCCCTAATCTTCAGTGTGACGGTATTTGGAGGTGAGGTGTGACAGTATTTGGGGCATGGGGGTGGAGCCCTCATTATTGGTATTAGAGCCTTTGTAAGAACAGATATGAGAGAAATGATCTCTCTCTGCTCTCTGTCTCCCTTTCTCTCTGTCATGTGAGGATACAGCAAGAAGACCCTCAGAAATAGGGCCCTCACCAGGAAACATCTGGCAACTTATCTTGGACTTCAAAGCCTTCAGAATAGTGACAAGTAAAGTTCTGTTGTTTAAACCACCCAGTCTATCATTAGCCAGATTAAATAGTTCCCTGTATTTTCCTGATAAGAGCAGTTGGCTATTTAGATGTAGGGTTGTTAGATAAAATATAGGATTACCATTGGAACACACATACTAAAATATTAATTGTTGCTTATCTGAAATTCAAATTTGACTGGGTAGCTTGTATTTTTCTTTGCTGACTCTAGCAGCCCTATTTCAATGTGATTTGAAAAGACTCCTACTCTTTCTTGGCTTGAAATTGAAACTACCAAGGCCATCCTTAATTCCTTTGAAATAAAACAATCATCTAAATCTTACCACTAGTTATAAATGTATTTTAAGTAATTACATTTTCATCAGATTCTTATGTACAAATTAGATATGGCAGTGACACAGGTCATTTTGGACATGAAGTTTTTTATGCTGCAATGGGGAAGTCCTAAAGACCAAGGCCATTCATTCCATCATGAGGTATGCAGTAGAAACAGTCTCAGAAAAACTTGACTTTTTAGCTATTCTGTTCAAATAAGTGTGTGTGGGGTTCCTGTGAGGGTGTGAGGTATATTTATATGTGTGTATTATGGGGTGCTGATTAAAAGCCCAGCTGTTGGGGATAGAGTAGAAGGCTACTGTGGTCATGCTCTGGGCAGGGCCCATCAAAAAGCAAAGGCCTCACTAGTAGACAGAGGAAGGCCAGGTAGAATATGAGCAAGGTGTGAAGGATGAGTGCAGATGAAAGGCTATTTTAAATTCTGCCAGAAAGGGTCACATATACACATATGTACACTAAATCAAAGCATCAAGTGGTCACCCATTTTATGTTTAAAAATCTAAAAGGAAAAGATTTCAAAATCTTATCTCTATTTTCAAGTGCCATGATCAGCAAATTCTTAATTATGTATCAAATGAATCTATTTTTATCATAACAAGAAAATGATCTTCTTCCTTTTTGGCATATTATAGGTATAGAACAAGTGTTTATTATTCATTCATTCAACAAATGAATTGATAGCCTACTATATGCCAGGCACTGTTTCAGGTGTTGGGATAAATAAAAATAAACCAAGGGAAATATATAGTATACCACATGTGATAGGTGCTCTGGAAGTAAAATGAAGCAGGGAAGTGGCTGGAATTTCTGGGTGGGCAATTTATGAGTATATGCATAGTATCTGAGCAAGACCTGAAGGAGGTGAGAGAGTTTAGCCGTGCAGTAAATGCAAATGAGAAAGCTATAAAAGGTGTCTTTCATGTTCTGGGAATAGATGGGAGAGCAGCATGGCTATAATGAAGTTCTATACTATCAATCCAAGTGTGAGGGTGACTAAAGATATTTCAAGCACACAGTCTCAACAAATTCCTCCCAGGAAGCCTTTGCTAGAATGTGTTTACCTAAAAGGGTAAACCAAGAGATAGGAAGAAATGGTATACTGAAAATAAGTTAGGGAAATATCCAGGAAGATGCTGAAGGGGTATCTTAGGGAGTTAGTTAACCCAGGTGTAAAAGGCAGCTAGTTAAAATTAGATTAGTCTCAAGAGACAGGTATATGCAATGCTCATATCACCAAGCATTCCAAATTGTACCAAATTTTTAATTTGACAAAACTGTTGAAGAGTGTGCTCCACAGAGCAAAAGAATAAGCCCAGAGAGAGAAGGCTTGAGATCTAGGGATCTGGGACTCCAACTCAGGAGAAAGGAAATTCTAGGGATGATAGCAAAGGGAAGTCACAGGTGACAGCTGTCCAAAATAACCTAAAGCGTAGTAGTCCAGAGAGAAAGAGAAGGTCTCTGAAAATTGGAAGTGGTAAGTAACCTGACGTAGAAAACTATTCTGGAAAACTGAAATGAAAAATTTGGGAAGAATTGGCAAAAGTACAAAGAAACTAAGTAAATGAAAGAAAAGAAAAGAAAAGAAGACATTAACTCCAGGAAAATAGAAAGGAAACATAGTTAGAGCAAATAGGTCAAATGTAGTATGTAATGTACGCATTGACTATTGATTTAATAATAGTTATCACCATATTGAGAAGAGATAGTATTATAAGAAAGTTAAATCCTTATTTAAAATAATAAAAAGTCAAATAATACAGGAGACTGATAATGCAAAATATACATATTACTGAAAAATATGGGAAGGGCAAATACCACAAGAAATAGCTAATGGGATCAAAAGGCACTACTTTAGGTAAGCGGTGCTGCACAGTGGGGAGGTGTGAGATAGCAAAGGCTGTACTTGTCAGAACACTTTAATATGATTTGACTTTAAAAAAATGAAATGTTTTACTTTGAGACTATTTTACATTCAAATGCAGTTTCTAAGGAATAATAGAGGGGCAGCACCGAAAATGGCAGAGTAAGCAACTCTACAAGTCAAGTTATCCTACATATTTGAAAGTTACAGGTAGTAAGTAGCTCTGAAGTAATATATACAGGATGGGACAAAAGTAGGTTTACCGTTGTTCACCTGAAAAATAATGCAATAATTAATAAATAGTAAACTTTCCCATATTCACAACTGTAATCCTATTTTTGCTACCCATCCCTGCTACTCCCTCCCACCCCCGCCCTCCCTCATGTACTAGTATTTGGTCTTTGGCTCCAGTTCCTGACACAGAGCTCCTAAATTTCTGATTTTGGGGCAGTAACTGGGAAAGTATGCAGTCAAACCCATTCCAGGGAGAAACTGAGAGCTGTGCATTAAAAAATCAAACAACTTTTTATTGATTTCAGAGAGGAAGGGAGAGGGAGAGAGAGATAGAAACATCAATGATGAGAGAGAATCATTGATCAGCTGCTTCCTGCACACACCCTACTGGGGATTGAGCCCGCAACCCAGGCATGTGCCCTGGCCAGGAATAGAACTGTGACCTCCTGGTTCATGGGTTGAATCTCAACCCCTGAGCCATACCAGCCGGGCTGGAGCCATGCATTTTTGCCCACTCCCTCTATGCTGGGCCTGGGTTATGGCCATGGGAAGTCCTTGAATAACCATTTGAAACGCCCTCTTTGTTTTCTGTGGCTCCAGGGAGTTGTGAAGGCTGAGCCCCTTTGGCTCTCAGAGCTGGGTGATTTGGAGCCAGTCCCTCAGGTGCCACATAGAAGTTGGGGACCCCAATTTTTAGTTGATTGAGCTGATGAGTGACAGCCTGGGACTTGTGACCGACTTCTGCAGTGGGGGATAGTCTTGCAGAACTGAGCTCTTTACCTGTGAGGTCTGTGCCTGCTCCAGGTAGTAGTGTGATAACTGAATTGTAGGACACCCAGTTGGTGGCTAGATAATTGGAAAATGGGTTTATGTGAAAAACACACACACACAAAAACACCAAAACCCAACGCTACACATTGGATATCAGAAGTGCTCTGAATAGAGAACTGGTTTTCCT
The DNA here is from genome assembly GCA_026230045.1 of Corynorhinus townsendii. Classification (NCBI taxonomy): domain Eukaryota; kingdom Metazoa; phylum Chordata; class Mammalia; order Chiroptera; family Vespertilionidae; genus Corynorhinus; species Corynorhinus townsendii. Next base: position 64,188,230 of record JAPDVU010000004.1, on the reverse strand, counting down.
TTTAGTAGTCAAGCCCTCAGGAGCTTTGGTGCCCATGAGCCCAATTGAAATAACTATTTGATGATAGATTCCAGTTGACTGAAAGATAAATCAAAACAGAGGCTTCTGGAATGTACAAGCTGTGGTAGAAGGCTTGAGAGTGAGCCCTAAATCGACTTAAATATGGAAATCTGTCCAAGAAGCTGAAGAGTTATGGTTGCAGAACCAAATTTAAATTTATAAACCTTGACAATGTTAAAATACTCACCTAATTACCAACACTGGGGGTGTGGGAGAGTGAAGATGGTTGGATTAAGAGTGTTCTGATAATTTTATCTTCCATAGGAATACATCAAAAATGCTGCCTAATGTTTATACGTAGAGCATAAATTATAATGACTCCATATTAAACTTTTAGATAATATTTCTTACAAGCCTTTAGGGATCTTTTAAGAAGGAATATCTCACGAAGTAAGGAAATATTTATCTGAAAATCAGCAATTTCTTAAGTGCCATTTTAGTTTCTTCTGTTAAAAACCAAGTAAAATTAAATGTAATCCATTTTTTTAGAATGGTATCACAGAAAAATTCTTTGTTTATGAAAGTATTTCTAGTAGCCTATCTTTTAAAATGTATTGAGAGACATCTGAAATGATAGATATCATTTAGTTATTTCTAAGTAGCAACATTTTATTTTCCTATTTTTTTGAGTAATTTTCTCCATCCTTTAACATTTTATATAATGAGCACATATTATTAAAAAATAGTGGTAATTACTATTTTAAAAAAGACTATTGCTTAATCACTCAACATAAATATACTTTTTTTTTGGTGGGGGATAAAGTTTGAGGTTGCTGAAATCTCCAATGTTATTTCTTCTGCTCCATGAAATACATAAATACACATTACATAAATGTACATTTATATACATTTAAAATGTTTTACTCATAGATGTTATTTTTAGATTTTTGTAAACTTCAGATAAAAAATAGCTCCTTGGAATAAATGGAAAATTTCAAATGTATCTACATAGTAAGTAAAAGCCTTAAGCAGAGCCACCATAGGAGCAAAATATTTTACACCAAATCTTTATTATTATTAATAACATTAAAATAACATCTGGATTAAAACCGAACCCGGTAAGAAACTTAATTCCTAAGCCCTGGAGGACATCATTGTGCTTTCTTACTAGTTAGTTAGATGTTTCAATGAGGTTATAACTGCAAAATCTTGTCTTAAAATTTTGAGAGACTAGATTGAGGATGAGATGGAAAGAAACTAATTTATTTGGCATCTGTTATGTTCTAGGTACTGTACAGGAGATATTTTTTAAATTTCCATTTACTTTAAGCCATTTTATAAGCTTCCAACTGATTATACATTCTGCACTTCCTACTTGATGTGAAATAGTAGAGTCTTCAAACTATCTACCTAATTATGTCTTTTTAAGTGAATAAGATGGATCACTCAGAGAGGTAGCCCAAAGCTACAAAGATGAGTGTCCTCTTGACCAGGGGTCATCTGTAGAATGAACTATGCATGTCTATATATTCTAACATGAGGCATTCGTCTGCTCAAATAATACATCAAAGGCACATTTCCCCCCCAGTCTGGTACATTACGTTTTCCCTTCACTAACAAAAATGCTGAATCTGTGAAATCTTACTAAACTTAAACCCTACTTCCTCCTATATAATAAAGAGCTAATATGATAATTGGACCAAACAGCATAACAACCATCCGGATGACCTCCCAGACGAAGCTGGGGCTGCAAGGGATTGTGAGGGCCGGCCCCCTTGCACAAATTTCGTGCATCGGGCCTCTAGTATAATATAAAAACTACTGAGCTCAGAGCTGCATCACCCTGATTACTTTCTCTTCATCATGAGTAACATCATCTCTAACAGCTTTTAATTTAAAATCAGCCCTATATAAGGAAATTGTGAGTATGCATTTGGAAAAAGAGCCCATCAATGTCTTTCTTTGGTTTGTTGGTGTCCATAATAACATTTGTTATTGCCTTTTCTGAAGAAATGAACATTTTGGAATAAATGAAGTAATTCTGATATGAATTTGACATGTAGTGATGTACCTTTTAATAGTATGGCTGTAGTTCAATTCTGAATTATTTATTTCAAGATTATTGAAAAGGTTGTGTTTTTCCAGCTTTGACTTACAAAGTGAAATGATATATTATTTTTTCTATTAATAACTTCATATATATCTAATAAAATAATAAAGTGTTCTGTTTCTGTTTATTGCTAGCATATGGAAATACAGTAGATGTGCATGTTGATATTGCAACCTGCAATCTTGCTAAACTTATTTGATTTTTTTTTTATGATTTCATTTTTTTTTTAAAAAAATCTTTATTGTTCAGATTATTACAGTTGTTCCTCTTTTTTCCCCCCATATCTCCCCTCCACCTGGTTCCCACCCTACCGTCCTCATCCATAGGTGTACGATTTTTGTCCAGTCTCTTCCTGCATCCCCCACACTCCTTTACCCCCGAGAATTGTCAGTCCACTCCCTTTCTATGCCCCTGATTCTATTATATTAACCAGTTTATTCTGTTCATCAGATTTTTTTTATTTATTTTTATTTTTTTTATTTTTCTTAATTAAATCTTTATTGTTCAGATTATTACAGGTGTTCCACTTTTTTTCCCCCCCATAGCTCCCCTCCACCTGATTCCCCACCCCACCCCATGCCCTTACCCCCCGCCATTGTCTTCATCCATAGGAGTAAGATTTTTGTCCAATCTCTTCCCGCACCCCTCACACTTGCTTCCCCTGAGAATCGTCAGTCCACTCCCTTTCTATGTCCCTGATTCTATGATATTCACCAGTCCATTCTGTTCTTCAGATTTTTTATTTACTTGATTTTTAGATTCACTTGTTGGTAGGTATGTATTTGATGTCATTTTGTTGTTCATAATTTTTATCTTTACCTTTTTCTTCTTCTTCCTCTTCTTAAAGAATACCCTTCAGCATTTCATGTAATCCTGGTTTGGTGGTGATGAACTCCTTTAGCTTTTTCTTATCTGCGAAGCTCTTTATCTGACCTTCAACTCTGAATGATAGTTTTGCTGGGTAGAGTAATCTTGGTTATAGGTTCTTGCTGTTCATCACTTTGAATATTTCTTGCCACTCCCTTCTGGCCTGCATAGTTTCTGCCGAGAAATCAGCTGACAGTCGTATGGGTACTCCCTTGTAGGTAATTAACTGTTTTTCTCTTGCTACTTTTAATATTCTCTCTTTGTCTTTTGCCCTTGGCATTTTAATTATGATGTGTCTTGGTGTGGTCCTCTTTGGGTTCCTCTTGTATGGGGTTCTGTGCGCTTCCTGAACTTGTAAGTCTATTTCTTTCACCAGGTAGGGAAAGTTTTCTGTCATTATTTCTTCTAATAGGTTTTCAATATTTTGCTCTCTCCCTTCTTCTGGCACCCCAAAAATTCGGATGTTGGTTCGCTTAAAGTTGTCCCAGAGGCTCCTTACATTATCTTCATATTTTTGGATTCTTTTTTCTTTTTGTTTTTCTGGTTGGATGTTTTTTGTTTCCACATATTTCAGATCTTTGGTTTGATTCTTGGGGTATGTTGATCTACAGTTGAGTTTCTGTATATTCTTTATTTCAGACAGTGTATGCTTCATTTCTGACTGATCCTTTTCCATTTTTTTGGCATTCTCATTAAGGTCCTTGAAGGTCTCACTAAGCTCCTCAGAAGTGTCATCAAGTTTCTCGGCGGTTTTTAGAAGATTCTTGAGTAACCTTATAAATGTGATTCTGAACTCTATGTCATCCAGTAGTTTGCTTTCCTCCGTTTCTTTCATTCGTGACATGTTTCTTTGTTTCTGCATTTTGGCTGCTTCCCTGTGTTGATGGAGTGGCTTTGTGTGGTAGGTGACCTATAGGGGGCAGTAGCTCAGCCTCCCCAATCACCTGATGTGGATGCTCTTGGTACACCCCTTTGTGGGCTGAGTGCAAAGTCTTGGTGTAGTTAAGCCTGAATTGCTGTTGGTACGCTGGGAGGAATTGACCTCCAGGCCAATTAGCTGTGAGCACTCCCTGTGTCTATAATGGAAGAAATGCTGCACTGAAGACACGCTTATGGGGCAGGACTTGTTTCAGTGGGGCTTTGGTGCTCACTGAGTCTGCCTCTTGAATGTGTCACTTATGGATTTGAGGAGTTGAAATCTGGTGTCTCACACTGACCAGTAGGTACACTGGCTTCTGGATCTCCAATGGGGTGCAGGTCAGCTACTGTCTGAGGCCACTCAGCAGGAGCTACAGTGAGAGCTGCAGTTTTCTCCTCTTTGTTTGGGGTTTGGAGGTTTTGGAGCTGTCTGACCCGGGCTGCAAGTTTTCTAGGTTAAGCTGCGATAGGGCAGGCTTTCTTATGCTAATTGAGCTGCTTGGAGCTTGGGTGGGTTTGTAGGTTGTGTGGGGCGGGGTCTCAGGGCGTCACTAGGTTAGGGTGTGGCAAACAGCAATGGCTGCTAATAAGCTGGCTCTGTGTCCCCGACCGTGTCCTGGAGTCCTGTGCCCCAGTGCCGTAAACAATTATTCCTGCGCGCAGCTCTGCAAGCAAGCCACTCTCACTGGCAGACAGTCCAGCTTCTCCCCGTAGGAGTTTGGGTCCCCCGCGTCTCCCCAGAGAATGGATTTCAGAGTAATCGGGGGCTTGTCTCCGTTCAGGTTGAAAAAAGCAACGCACCCAGTCGCCCGCCGCCAGCCCGGATCACGCGCCTCCGTACCTCAGCTCTTCAGCGCTCGTGCACGTCTCAATGCTCTTTTCTTTTTCCTTCTAGTTGTAGAACTTCCACTCAGCCAGCTTTCCCGTGGTTCTGGGTGATAGACGTTTTGTCTTTCAGTTGCAGTTTAAATTGTTGTGGGAGGCAGCAGTTTAGGTGTTTACCTAAGCCGCCATCTTGGATTCCTCTCCTGATTTTTTTTTTTAGGTTCCTTGGGGTTTCTACATAGACAATTATGTCATCTTCAAATAAGTGTAGTTTTATTTCTTTTTTTATGATTCTTATGCCTTTTCTTATGTTGACTTCTTGTGCTGATTAGGACTTTTAGTCTGATGTGGATGGAAGTGGTGGGAGTAGACATCCTTGTCTTTGTTTTTTTATTTTTATTTTTAGACACACTTGTTCTGTTACAAATTTCAGGGAGAAAGCCTTCTGTCTTTCACCATTACATATGATATTAGCCATAAGTTTTCTGTAGATGCTTTTTATCAGGATAAGGAAGTTCCATGCTAGTTCTGGTTTGCTGAGTTTTATTATTGTGAATGGATGTTGAATTTTCTCCAATGCTTTTTGTGCATCAATGTGGTTTTTCTTTTTTAGACAGTTACATAGTAGATTGCAGATTGCATTGATTACCTAATGTTGAACCAACTTTGCATTCTTAGGAGAACCCATGTTGGCGAATAAAGATTAAGATTACATGAAGTGTTAATTTGGGATTGTGAAAGGCACACAAAACCTTACATGGTACGGTAGTTTCTAACATGGTCATTGATGATCCTTACTTCCAGCTATTCATATCCCTGTATAGTCCCCTCCCACATTGCATGGGGCTGTTTTCCATAGAATGCGATGGAATAGATGATATATGATTTGAGACTAAGTCATAAAAGTATTACTTCTTCCGCCTCACTCTCTTGAATCAATTGTTCTGGAGGGCATCAGCAGCCATATGATAAGGACACTCAAGCAGACATGTGCAGAGGCTCATATGAGGAACAACTGATGCTTTCTTGCAGCCAATTTGCCAAATACCTGAATAAGTCACCTTGGAAGTAAATCTATCAGCCCTATTAAGGACTATAGTCTCAGTTGGCATTTTGACTGCAACCTCATCAGAGCCCAAACCACTCAGGCAAGTGATTCCTAGATTTCTAACCTACAGAAACTGGGAGAGATAATAAATGCTTCTTTTGCACTAAGTCATAGAGTCATTTTATGTGCAGCAATAGATAACCGATACATATAAAAATCCTTAAAGACATGGCATTGCAGGATTCAAATCTACCAGTTTCTGACTCTGGCTTTGATCAGAATAGCACAAAGAGTCCAGCCCTTGTTTTCAGGGATTAAGTATATAATCACAAGTTCTATGCCAAGTGCTGTGAAAGAGCACATCCGTGGTGCCTTCAGAAGCATAAAGGGAGACCCAACACTTATTATTAGCTGGTGGATCTATGTTTGTGAAATGAGGCTGATAAGACCTGCCCTTTGGCTTTAGGGATGTGGTGAGGAGCACAGCCAAACATGATACGAAAAGACAAATTTTAGCAAGAGCAATTCTTTGAACCACAAGCTGTGATCGTTTGTAGAAAACAAACTAGTGGTACATTGGAGATGCCAGTCTGGTTTCAGGAGAGAGTCTCTTCACAGAACCACCTTAAGCAATTTTGATTGTGCATAGCTAAGATAAAAACAACTATTAATTTTTAAAACAATACAAATATTTCCATGCACATTTAGAAAATTGTTTAGTTCACAAAAAGTTTTCTTAAGAATATCATAAAAACACTGGAGGATTTCCTGAATTGCAAATAAATAGTCAACAGTTTAAATGAAAACAAAGTTGGTTTAAAAGTCAAATAAGCATTTTAAAGAATGACCAGATACTTGGTTTGTATGTAGAGTTGTTTACCTACCAGTAAATGAAAGAAATGCAGTACGAATAAGAATTTTAGAGGAATGCTGGAGCACTTTGCAAAGAGTACTCTGCACATGACCAATAAGGACTCATGTTCGGTCTTTTTTTTTCAAGGAGTTTCAAAGATTTATTTAAGATAAATTGCCAAGTACAGAAATAATGAAATGGCTTGACAAAATTAATCAGAAAAAGCTAACAACCATATGGTTTCACTCATAGGTGGAATAGAAAACTGAAACTCATAGACGCAGACAACAGGATGGTGATTACCAGAGGGAAGTGGGTGTGGGGTATGTGTAAAGGGGGCCCAATATATGGTGACAGAAGGTGATTTGAGTTTGGGTTAACAGAGAAAAAGAAGCTTGATATTTTTATCAGATTCTAAAGAGCAGGAGATATTTCAGTGACAGTATCATAAAAGCATCACTTAGTTTGAACGTATTGCCCAACTCTTTGTGTACAGATGAAAAAAGGGAAGCCAGCAGAGGTTAAGGGTTTCATGGGGTATCACCCGACCCAGGGGTTCTGACTCTCAGGTCGGTGGAGGGCTATACTCCACTGCTCTGCTGCCCGGGCCTGTGGGACCTCCGTGAGCAATGCTGCTCTTAGTGGCCAGTCAGAAGTCCTCTGAGTCTCCAGCAAGTAATTAACTAAAAGTACGTGAAATTTGCTCCTCTGGGTCACAGATAGTAAAAAGCCACAGGCAGTTTTTACAACTGTTGTCATAAGGCTCTGAATCACTCCCTCTGTCGGCTGTGCAGTGGAAAGAACCTGGGAGTGGAGTAGAACTGGGTTTGAATTTCAACTCTTGCTACTTACTTGCCAAGTTCATTACCAAGTAACTAGGCCTTTCCAAACTGTTTTCCGGTCTTTGACATTGGAGTAATGCGTCTGTCCTGGGGTTGTTGTGAGAACTGTGAGGTGGTAGTACTGAAGCTCACGACCTTACAGTAGGTCTCTGCTGTCTCGTGTGTCAGCTCTGATTTTTAAGGCCCTGCTTGCCTCACTCTCAGCTCCGATTCCCCTTGTTCCCCATTCCTGGTGAGCACTGTCTCACCTGTCCCCCTGTGAGGCTGTTCTCCCCACTGACACCGCACCCCCCCCCCACTCCCCCTTCCCCCCCCCCCCCTGTTCCTAGCCAGCAGGTATAAGCCCCAGGCCAGGGAGCCTGCATGGGTTTTAATGCAAATGTGAGAGGGATACACTCTCTGGGCAGCTGCTGCCTGGGGAGTGGGTGTATGCTGAGAGGGAGGAAGGTGCCCTTGTAGGATGCCCTTTCCTCTCCATGGCATGGCGAGTGGAAGGGCCTGGATTTTAGTGCCAGTTCCTCCTGCCACTCTGCCAGGTGCCTTCACACAGTGCACACAATGTACAACTGTGCACAGCAGCCCCAGACAGTGCCATCCACTGCATCTGTCCTGAAGCCCCTTGTCCTCTTACACATAAGTGTTCTCATCTGCTCAACCACATTTCTCAGGTTCAAAGGCATCTCCTTTTGAGCTCTTCCTAGCATAGAATGGCACAGAATGATAATCATCCAAGCGAACTGTCTTTTAACCTCTGATAAACATCCCAACTTTCAAAGCACTTTCACATACCACCTCTGTTAATGTACCCAGCAAACCTGCAATTCAAGGCTTCTCCCCTCCTGGAGGGAAACTAAGGTTTGAGGGGTTAAGCATAGTGTTAAGTGCTGTGCCCTTTGTGACTAAAGGTCTTAAACACATTTTTTTAAAAAATAAATCTTTATTGTTCAGATTACGTGTGTTCCTCTTTTTGTTTTCCCCCTATAGTTCCCCTCCACCTGATTTCACCCCACCCTACCCCATGCCCTTACCCCCTGCCACTGTCTTCATCCATAGGAGTAAGATTTTTGTCCAGTCTCTTCCCGCACCATCACACCCGCTTCCCCCTGAGAATTGTCAGTCCACTCCCTTTCTATGTCCCTGATTCTATGATATTCACCAGTCCATTCTGTTCTTCAGATTTTTTATTTACTTGATTTTTAGATTCACTTGTTGGTAGGTATGTATTTGATGTCATTTTGTTGTTCATAATTTTTATCTTTACCTTTTTCTTCTTCTTCCTCTTCTTAAAGAATACCCTTCAGCATTTCATGTAATCCTGGTTTGGTGGTGATGAACTCCTTTAGCTTTTTCTTGTCTGTGAAGCTCTTTATCTGACCTTCAACTCTGAATGATAGCTTTGCTGGGTAGAGTAATCTTGGTTGTAGGTTCTTGCTGTTCATCACTTTGAATATTTCTTGCCACTCCCTTCTGGCCTGCATAGTTTCTGCTGAGAAATCAGCTGACAGTCGTATGGGTACTCCCTTGTAGGTAACTAACCGTTTTTCTCTTGCTGCTTTCAAGATTCTCTCTTTGTCTTTTGCCCTTGGCATTTTAATTATGATGTGTCTTGGTGTGGTCCTCTTTGGGTTCCTCTTGTATGGGGTTCTGTGCGCTTCCTGGACTTGTAAGTCTATTTCTTTCACCAGGTAGGGAAAGTTTTCTGTCATTATTTCTTCTAATAGGTTTTCAGTATTTTGCTCTCTCTCTTCTTCTGGCACCCCAAAAATTCGGATGTTGGTACGCTTGAAGTTGTCCCAGAGGCTCCTTACACTATCTTCAACTTTTTGGATTCTTTTTTCTTTTTGTTTTTCTGGTTGTGTGTTTTTTGTTTCCTCATATTTCAGATCTTTGGTTTAATTCTTGGGGTACGTTGATCTACAGTTGAGTTTCTGTATATTCTTTATTTTAGAGAGTGTATGCTTCATTTCTGACTGGTCCTTTTCCATTTTTTTGGCATTCTCATTAAGGTCCTTGAAGGTCTCACTAAGCTCCTCAGAAGTGTCATCAAGTTTCTTGGCGGTTTTTAGAAGATTCTTGAGTAACCTTATAAATGTGGTTCTGAACTCTATGTCGTCCAGTAGTTTGCTTTCCTCCGTTTCTTTCATTCGTGACATGTTTCTTTGTTTCCGCATTTTGGCTGCTTCCCTGGGTTGATGGAGTGGCTTTGTGTGGTAGGTGACCTATAGGGGGCAGTAGCTCAGCCTCCCCAATCACCTGATGTGGATGCTCTTGGTACACCCCTTTGTGGGCTGAGTGCAAAGTCTTGGTGTAATTAAGCCATAATTGCTGTTGATACGCTGGGAGGAATTGACCTCCAGGTCAATCGGCTATGAGGACTCGCTGTGTGTATAAGAACTGCTGTGCTGGAGACACGCTTATGGAGCAGGACTTGTTTCAGTGGGGCTTTGGTGCTCGCTGAGTCTGCCTCTTGAATGTGTCACTTATGGATGTGAGGAGTTGAAATCTGGTTTCTCACACTGACCACTGGATCTCCAATGGGGTGCAGGTCAGGTATTGTCTGAGTCCACCCTGCAGGAGCTACAGTGAGAGCTACAGTTTTCTCCTCTTTGCTTGGGGTTTGGAGGTTTTGGAGCTGTCTGATCCGGGCTGCAAGTTTGTTAGGTTAAGCTGTGATAGGGCAGGCCTTTCTTATGCTAAAACTGCTGCTTGGAGCTTGGGTGGGTTTGTAGGTTGTGTGGGGTGGGGTCTCAGGGCTTCACTAGGCTAGGGCGTGGCAAACAGCAATGGCTGCTAGTTAGCCGGCTCTGTGTCTCAGGCTGCGTCCAGTGCCCCAGCGCAGTAAACAATTATTCTTGCGCGTAGCTCTGCAAGCAGGCCCCCCTCACTTTCCGACCCGGTGGCAGACAATCCAGCTTCTCCCGGTAGGAGTTTGGGTCCCCTGCGTCTCTCCAGAAACTGTATTTCAGAGTAATCGGGGGCTTGTCTCCCCTTTGGGTTGAAAAAAGCAACGCCTGCCGCCAGCCCAGGTCCTGCGCCTCCGAACCTCAGCTTTTCAGCGCTTGTGCACATCTCAATGCTCTTTTCTCTTTCCTTCTAGTTGTAGAACTTCCATTCAGCCAGCTTTCCCGTGGTTCTGGGTGATAGATGTTTTGTCTTTTAGTTGTAGTTTTGAAATTGTTGTGTGAGGCAGCAGTTTAGGTGTTTACCTACTCCACCATCTTGGATTCCCTCTTCGTGTTCGGTCTTTGAATGAGAAGTTGACAATTGGTTCAGTTAGAGGTTGTGGGTCAGTGGTGTGTGTCAAGATCTGGGAGCAGGCAGAGAAGATGTGTTTTAAAAAAAGGGCTCTGTCCGCCTCCCAACCATATCCGGAATACAATAAGTTCTGTTCAGATTTTCAACACATCTCTGATGTTTTGCAAAAGTTAATGTGGTTTTAGTTTGTGAAAGAATATGAAATGTGTTTAAAAGATGCTGGTATGGCTCAGTGGTTGAGCATCGACCTGTGAACCAGGAGGTCATGGTTCAATTCTCAGTCAGGGCACATGCCTGGGTTGCGGGCTCAATTCCCAATGCAGGGGTGTGCAGGATGCAGCCGATCAATGATTCTCTCATCATTGATTTCTATCTCTCCCTTCCTCTCTGAAATCAATAAAAAATAACTGGGTGTCTTTTCATGGGTATACTGGGCATCAGCCAGCAGAACTTTGGAGATTATCTAATTTTAGAAAGTCCTTTTCATTGTCTCTGGGCTATTTTATAACCCCATAACTATAGAAAATCAATGGTAAACTAAATAATTCTAGTCCATAGAGATGTAAGCAATTTTGACCGATGAAGATGCCATTGATTTCCCTCCTGTGAAAGACGTAATTTTAAACGTCATATTTTACTGCTAGGTGGATTTTGACCAGTTTTGCAGCAATTTGCAAATTTGAGTCAGCATTCCTGATTGCCTGATTCAGGGTTTGGCAAACTTTTTCTGAAAGAGCCAAATAGTAAATATTTTAGGCAAATTGTAAATATGGTCTCTATTGCAACTAGTTAATTATGCTGTTATAGCTCTAAAGTAACCATAGGCAGGGCTAAGTTCCATTAAAAGTTTATTAATGGGTGATGAAATTGAAGTTTACGTAGTTTTCACATGTCACAAAATATTAACATATTTTTTATTTTTTCCATCCTAAACAATTTAGAAATGTAAAAACCATACTTCAATTGGTGGCTGCAGAGAAATAGCAGTAGGTTGGATTAGGCCCATGGGCTGTAGTTTGCTGACCGCTGCCTTATATTTTATTTGTTTTAGGATTCTCTTTTAACCCATTGTAACATTTTACCGATTCCCTCATTAACTTAATGAGTTAATTAGAATCTTCAACATGTCTTCATTTTATATTTGAATGAGAACCAAGATTTCACCCTTTAAAAAAAAGTATTCTTTAACATTTAGCAAAGGCAGTTAATAAAATTCAGTTTAGATATTTGGAGAACATGAATCAGAAGGCTGAGAGAGTCTCTGCCCTGAGTGGATATTAGAATCCTGGGAAGCTTACCAGTATCTGGGCTCTTCTGCAGACAAATTGAACGAGGCGATTGGAGACCCTCAGGAAGGTCCTGCATTTGTGAGTTTGAACAGTGGCTTGGTGATGCCCAGGTGCAGCCAGGGTTGAGAACCAGCGCACTTGGAGACGTGGTATAGAAAAACGTCTTGGTAAACCAAAGGCAAGTTGCTACTTGAAGATGTACAACATACAGTAAATAATGGATAGAATGCCTGTGTATTAATAATGTTGTGTATTAATATTCCTTTAGTTTAAGGTATAAAGAAAGATCCAACTATCTGGAAGAGATTATAAGTTGACTTAATTAATCTCTTCTTAAAGTTTTTCTAATTGTTTGGAAATTGGCATATTAGGATTTTTGCTGAAGACTTAAGCATACATTTTATTTATTAAAGCCTTACTTCAGCCCTAACCGGTTTGGCTCAGTGGATAGAGCATCGGCTTGTGGACTCAAGGGTCCCAGGTTCGATTCTGGTCAAGGGCATGTACCTTGGTTGCGGGCACATACCCAGTAGGGAGTGTGCAGGAGGCAGCTGATCGATGTTTCTCTCTCATCGATGTTTCTAACTCTTTATCCCTGTCCTCTCTCCCTTCCTCTCTGTAAAAAAAAATCAATAAAATATATATTTTTTAAAAAAAATAAGCCTTACTTCATTCCATAAGGAATTCGAGGTGGACGAAAGACCTAATGTCTAATAGGAACCTGTGAAGCGCTGTGATTTCCACCCCATCTCTTGGCATTCTTAGTTGTTTCAATGGGGAAGACACTGAGTCTTTGTTAAGCAGGAGCTGTTAATACTCCCAGTCTCAAAGTTTTGTATGACTCACTGATTGGATAGCTTAGCTAAAAAAATACCAATTTTATTCCTATCTGACATCTTATACCTTGTGAAGTATTTCTACATATTTCATCCAAAATGATCCTCAAAGGTTTTAATACATACTAGAGGCCTGGTGAACAAGAAAAAAAAATTCGTACACAGTGGGGGAGGGGATGTCCCTCAGCCTGGCCTGTGCTCTCAGGGGATGTTTGACTGCTGGTTTGCGGGAGGCGACTGGCTGGGCACTCGCGGGCCCCCCTTCCCCCATTGCTGCCCTTGCCAGTCGCCTTCCTCTCCGGGGGCAGACGCTCCGGTTGGGAACAGCTCCTGCTTTGAGCATCTGCTCTCTGGTGGTCAGTGTGCGTCATAGTGACTGGTCATTCTTCTGCTCAGTCGATTTGCATATTAGGGTTTTATTATATAGGATTATAAAAGGCACTTACAATTGCATACAAATTTATAATTTATTCCCCATATCTAACCAAACTTTTTCCCACTATTTGATTCAGCATCAATTACTTAAATACTCAATAAACCTTTCTTTGCTCTTTGTCCTGGTTCTCTCTCCTCTGCTTCCTCTGTTGCTGTGTCAGGCCCCTCTCTCCTGACTCTGTCTCATTCACAGCAGTGCAGCTCATCTGCGGCACCAGGGAGCCTTGGCATCCAAGCTTATGCATTTTTGTGCTTTCTCCATCCTTCCTTTTAATGGGTCCTAAAACACACTCTCATTGTGCTATTGCTTTCTTTTCCCTATGCTCATTTAAACATTTTTATACACAATTGCCTATTATCAGCCCTTTGAGAAAGGCCAGGTAGGCACTGTACCCCATCTACAACTAAAGAATCTGAGGCTGAGAAAACCTACAAGTCCTTCTCAAAACTAACTTATGCAGGCGCAGCATTGAAACTCAATTTTCTTAACATACCCATTTTATTTTTCCAAAAAAGCCAAATGCTGTTCATGTTTCCCTCTTTGTAGGGACTTTATGCATTCATTCATTATGCATGCTTACATTCATTCAACAGAATTACCAAATACCTACCATCTACCAGGTACTTGTAAGGTACTGGGACAATAGTAATGAACAAGAGAAACACTTCCCTGGTGCTTATAGTAGCTGAAAATGTGGCAATAGCTACAATTTATTGGGCACCTTCTGTGTAGGTCATCATACCTAAAAGTCACATGCAAATTATGAGGTGCTATCACCTCTACTGTGCAGACACAGAAACTGTATCATAGAAAGATTAATAAACTCTGAATGCAGTGCCAGTGATGAGGTACTTAAGACTATCTAGTTACTGTGGCAATACACCCATGGTCTCAAAGAACAACAGGTAGCTTAGCAAGATGCTGGATCTAACACGTGTTGTGAGGAGTTGGAAGGAAGGGGTGAGGGGGGACATCTGGTGAAGGGGCGCTGCTGACTCACAGCTGCTTAAAGCACAAGCCGTGACCCTGCCAACCAGGGCCACATGCGTCTATTAATCTGTGATACAAAACAAAAGGGCCAGCCTTTCACTTTTAAATAACGAACCTCTAAGCCACCAAATCCTATTTTCCAGGTGATATAACTGTCTTCAAGTGCTGGGAGCGGGAGGCCTGCTGACAGGTTGCCCCTGTCCGTTCCGGTTAGGGAGAGTCCGCGAGCTGGGATGTGAGCCCTTTCTAAGCAAGGGGGTGGAGAGGCCTTCTTACATGGAAAACACAGACTGCAGGCATTGTGAGTTAAGGAAAATTACATCAAGTGCATTTGCACAGTTGTGAGTTTGTTTATATTCCTCAGAAAACCTCACAATAAAAGAGCAATTGCATCTATTAGCAATAAACATTTTCTCCGAAGAGTTGTTCACCCTGTTTAAACCCCAGGTCTTAAGGAGGCTGGTGCAGAAATTAATGAACCAAGTGGAAATGGAAGGACTGCGGAGCCACGGTGCTTGTGAGAAGAATAAGCAAGTTGAAAACAGTATGAGGAAAGGGCATGTGATTCCACAGTGCATTGGAGGGTTAGCTGCTCAGGTTCCCACAGGAGACCATGTCTCATGTGTTTCAAGCAACATAGTTTCAGACACAATCACACACTTCCAGAATGGGGACTTCAAAAAAAAGATGACCACGAAATGAGCAAATTTGAAGGAGAAATTGGGTTTTCAAATGCTAAAAAGAGGACCAACTATATTAGATATTTATAAAAGGTCTACTCATCCTGACTTAATATTATATATCAAATCATGTGAAACATTTTCCCAGAAATTTTTAAACATGAATAGCAAGGTTATCGGTAAGAGGAAAATATACAGGGTTGGGCAAAAGTAAGTTTACAGTTGTGAGTACACAAAACAGAGTTTATTCTTGTATTATCATTTATTAATTATTGTATGACTAGTGGTCCAGTGTATGAAATTTGTGCACGAGGGTGGGGGCGGGTGGGGGCGGGTGGGGAAGGGTGTCCCTCAGCCTGGCCTGCACCCTCTCCAATCTGGGACTTCTTGGAGGATATCCGAACATCCCTCTTGCAATCTGGGACCGTTGGCTCCTAACCGCTCACCTGCCTACCTGATGACCCCTAACCACTCTGCCTGCTGGCCTGCTCGCCTCCAACTGTCCCCCTGCCAGCATGCTTGCCCCCAACTGCACCCCCGCTAGCCTGATCACCCCAACTGTCTTCCCCTGCCAGCCTACATGCCCCCAACTGCCCCCCCCCCCGCTGCTCCGCTGGCCTACTCACCCCCAACTGCCTCTCCTTGCCGGCCTGATCACCCCCAACTGCCCCCCCCCCACCAGCCTGATCACCCCCAACTGCCCTCCCCTTGCCAACCTGATGGCCCCCAACTGCCTTGCTGGCCTGCTTGCCCCCAACTTCCCTCCCCGCCCCCCCCCCCCCCCCCGCCAACCTGCTCACCTCCAACTGCCCCCCCCCCCCCACCCCGCCTGCCTGATCACCCCCAACTGCCTTCTCCTCCTGGCCTGATCACCACCAACCTGACTTGGACAAAGGCTAGATGTGAGTGGTGTGAGAAGAAAAATCTGTGGTGACTTATAGGTGTCCAGCCTGAGGAGGGACACTTTCATTGATGGTGGTTGTCTTCATTTGTGACAGGGACTACGGTGGGGGAAAGCCTCAGTGTTTCTCAGTTATTATCTAGGAAATGGAGAGAGTAGCAGCTATCCTGTGCATTTCATGGGGTGCTGGAGAACTAAGTTAATTACATAAAAAGGCATGAAGGAGCTTTGAAAATGTTAAAGCCGGAATGTAAGTTACAGTGGCCTCCACCGCTGCGGAGCAGTGGGTTTCTCAATGTGCCTGAGGCCTTCCCGTTGCATTAGAATCACCTGGAAGTGTGTTAGAAATAGAATTTGCCCCACCCCAGGCCCAGAGAATCAGAAACTCTGGGGGAAGGGCCCAGCAATCTGTTTAACAAGCTCTCCAGGGATTCTGCGCCCTGGAGAGGTCTGAGAATACCGGCGGGGATAGATAGGTTTTCCAGTTTGTTGTGGGAAAGTATATATTGACTGAAGTCCAGTGAGGCAGCTGAGCCTGGATCTACCCCAGAAGAGGCTGTGAAAAACGTCCTCCTGCCCTAAACCCTCCTAGTTCCTACTTTATCCATAGGCACCTCTTTCTTATATTTTGCTGGTAAAGACTTGGGTCAAGAAGAGCTATGGATCTCTAACCGGTTTGGCTCAGTGGATAGAGTGTCGGCCTGCGGACTCAAGGGTCCCAGGTTCGATTCTGATCAAGGGCATGTACCTTGGTTGCGGGCACATAGGGAGTGTGCAGGAGGCAGCTGATCAATGTTTCTCTCTCATCAATGTTTCTAACTCTCTATCCCTTTTCTTTCCTCTCTGTAAAAAATCAATAAAATACATAAAAAAAAAAGAGCTATGGACATTTATACTGAACACCAAAATCTGTTGAAGTCCATAAAAGGGGAGCTCTTCTTTAAAATGAATTAAATTAGCCCTAGCTGGTTTGGCTCAGTGGATAGACTATTGGCCTGTAGACTGAAGGGTCCCGGGTTCGATTCCAGTCATGGGCACTTTCCCAGTTGCAGCTTGCTCCCTAGTAGGGGGCATGCAGGAGGCAGCCGATAAATGATTCTCTCATCATCGATGTTTCTATTGTTCTCTCCCTGTCCCTCTCCCTTCCTCTGTGAAATCAATAAAAATATATTTTAAAAATAATAAAATGAATTTAATTAAAGGCAAAGAAATTCAACTTTAGGCAGTAGCTTTGAAGTCTGAAGAGGAAGAAATCTGTAAAGTGGTTACATTGAAGTTGCTTTAGGAAAGTTCTTCCATTTGACATTTAAAATGCTTTTTATATCAATGAATGCCACTTTGGAAAAAATATGACATTTTCTGCTGTATATCTATAGAACTTGTTAAAAAAGCAAATACATGTTAAAACTCATGTTTGAATTTCCAGGATGTTGTCAATTCCAGCTGGTTAACATCTTGCTTTGCTTACTTCTTAATGGAATATAGATCCCTCACAGGGAGAGCACCAGTATGATAGTTTTTAGTGTCTTTTGCCAAGTTATGGTTGCAAGAGATATTTGTTTTTCAGCCACTTAAAAACAACCCCTTCCTGCCTCAATGCATGCTGAAAGTTGGTTCTGAAAATACATATTTTGAGGTTATTTCTGGATTTCATCATATTCTATCAGCTATCAGAGGGAACCATTGTGTGCAAAGAAGAGAAGAATGCAAGAGTCTGTTTCTAAATTTCAGTTTTTAAAAGATAGTTTGGAAGCATGAACTTTTGGGGGAATACATGAATAGTGCCAGTTGGAATTATTTCAAATTCAAATTTCTAAGCACCAGTGATCCTCAGGTGATTTGCAAAAAGTACCCACACTGCCTTTAGTGCATTAGATGCCTGGTTAATTTCAAGCTCTTGATATTGTCAATTGTATCTAAAGTATAATATTTCAGCTGCTTTAATTTTACACAAGATTTTGAAGAATCTGCAAGATTTATTAAGAGTAATGAAAGGTTTTGAAGAATCTGCAAGATTTATTAAGAGTAATGAACTATATCTGAATAAGTCATAACATTAAGCTATTAAAAAGTTCAATTCCATAGGCCAGTGTAGGTGGTATAGGGGTAAGATTTGTAGCATCCTGTTAAAGCTGAAAGCATAGGGAATGTGAACATTAAGAAGAAATCCTGAATAATTCATGTGAGAGTTTATTATTTACTACCTGAATAAAGAAAACATATTCAAACTCTCCTTACCTGCCATGAAGAATGCCCGAAGCATTGTTATCTTTTTGAGCAAATCATCTCTTTCACTGTTAATTGAACATTTTAACCATGGTGAGAAGATGAAGTGTTACACTGATGAGGTTCACATTTTGTATGTATGACCCCGCACCAGCCATAGCACTCTATGATTCTCACTGCCACCGAAAACAATGCTGGGAGCATCCCCATATTTAAAATCCAGGACATCATCATTATCATTAACATTGGTCCAGCTTCTATCACCCATCCCTCCATCCATTTGTCTGACAGGAGCAGAGGAAAACAAGATCATGGAGTGTGTGCCCTGACTGAGTGGCTCAGTTGGTTGGGGTGTCGTCCTATACATACACACACACACACACACACACACACACACACACACACACACACACACACACACGTTGCAGGTTTGATTCCTAGTCAGGGCACATACCTAGGTCAGGGAGGCAATCATTGATGTTTGCCTCTCACCTCTCTCTCTCTCTCTCTCTCTCTCTCTCTCTCTCTCAAGGAGAGTGAGATTGCTTCAATTCAAGGGCAACTAAAATGGATAACTATAATTGATAAATATATGTTTTCAGAATTGATAACTATAACTGGTAGATTTAGGTATACAAGGAGATATATTCCTGGGAAAGCATACAATTCTGTAGCAACTTTTAAATTACTGAACACATAGGGAGAAAGCCTCTTGTTTTTAATGAAGTGCAAACAGTAAGGGAGTATTTTTGAAGTACAAAGACCTGTGTGTGGTGGCTCTCACAAAATTGGGAATGAAGTGGTTGGATAGCAAGAGCTCTTGGTTGCTGCCAGGTGAGCCATATTTCATGCAGTCACTACAAATACATATTGCTACTTGCTGATGGGACCCCTTAATGAAATGGGCTCTGAGCTGACCTGGGCTTGGTTTCCCTCAGGCAGCCCTTGTCCTTCCTTTTGCTCAGTTTTAGGGACATGGGGGCAGAGGGTGATTCCTGTAGATTGCATTTGAGAGGCCTCTGAACCATCTGGTTTCTGGCTGGGTTTGGTCAATGTGAGCAGGGGTAGAAATGAGTGGGGGCTATTTATCCTCCTCCCTGTGTGCCTCAAGACTCTGTTCTGGCAACAGTTCATCTCCTCTGTGTCTCCAGTTCCCTCTGCGTCCCCAGTTCCCTCTGCATAGGCACTCCAGGCTTCAGCTTTCCTCAGGGAGCTGCCCCCCTGGGTGCTGGTAATACCTTCTCCTTCTTCTGTCTCTCTAGGCAGGAGTGGTGGCAGTGCCTGCTCTTCCTGATCTCTGGGCGTTCTCTTTCCTGTTTGGTAAGCTCCTCCTCCAGCTGAGTAACCCATTCCCTGCATTCAATTCTCTGGGCAGATACCTAGGTCAGGGAGGCAATCAATTGATGTTTGCCTCTCACATCGATGTTTCTCTCTCTCTCTCTCTCTCTCTCTCTCTCAAATAATAGTTTGAACCATTAAAAACTGCCTATATTCAACTGTTTGACCTATAAAAATGGCAATCTCATGCCTGAAGTAGTTTCTTGCTTTTTTTTTTTCTGGTTAGATTCTGACTGCTATGGATCAACTAAGGAAGGGAACCTTCCCACCAAAAGGGACATTAAAATGCCAGGCCTGGCAGAGGAGATGCAGTGGGCAGAGAGCACAGGGGCCCAGGAGGCAGCTGGGGTGGGCAAGCAGACAGGGAGCAGCAGAATCACCAGGCCAACCCAGGCAAGGCACACGGCAATCAGTGTTTTCCAGGTTGGGCCATATCAGAGCCTATAATCTTAAATAGAGTGGTGGAATCATTAGGGAAGGGGAAATAAAAAGCTGACTCCAGAACCCTACTGAAAAGAATTTATATTTCAATAAACGCATGGAAAAATTAATACATTCCTCATCCAACATAATGCTGGAGTGATTTACAACAAATCCTCTTGTCATCCTTATAAATACCCTGTCTATATTGTTTATGTTTTTGTTTGGACTCTTTTGCCTCTACTCCGCTATCTAGTACCAGCTGCTGGACAAGTTTTCAAGAGCAGTTCTGCTTATAGAAGGTGCTTTCAGCAAGACTTAGTTCTGTTTGTGCTGAATCTATTGGATCCTGAGGCAAAAGCAAAAATGTGTGCCCCTGTATACACTTAACAAAGTATCCTTCTGAGTTGTGAAACAAATAAAAAATGTTAATAGAACCATTATGTTAAAAAAACCACCACTGAACCACACCAGCCAGACTAGATTAGAGGCCTTAAAATTATGCCCACTGGGTGTATCTCAGTGGTTGAGCATCGACCTATGAGCTAGGAGGTCATGGTTCGATTCCAGGTCAGGGTACATGCCCTGTTGTTGGCTCGATCCCCAGTGTGGGGTGTGCGGAAGGCAGCCGATCAATGATTCTCTTTCATCATTGATGTTTCTATCTCCCTCTTCCTCTCCCTTCTTCTCTGAAATCAATAAAACTATATTTAAAAAAATTATTATAATAAAGTCTGAGGAAAAACACCTGGTCGATCCAATGTTGAGTACGTTGGCTTTGAATTGGTGGTGAAGTCACTGCAAACAATGGCCTAGATAGGAATCTGCATAAAGATACTTCACTGAGATTATAGGTTTGCCGAGAAAATTTGAAATGGGAAAAAGAGAATGACACTTGTAATACAACTTGTCCTTTTAAAGCAAAGTAGGTATCAAAAATGAGGGCTGAAAATCACCATTGTGGGGATGTTGCTACAAGCTTCGTAACATGTCACAGTGGATCTCTTCACCAGCCCCTGCTTCATAAGAGGAAGCAGAAAACTCAGCAATGAGGGGAGAAAATGAGACTCCCCCAGGGAGAATTCACTAGTTTGTATGTGAAGGCTATAAACTTAAAAACAAAACAAGCCTACAAACCAACAAAACCTCAGATGATTCTCATGAAAGCATGAGAGTTTCATATCTTTTGTATATGATGAAGCAAATTAAATTGCTCCAGAAATGAGACTTTTTACATAGAATTAAATGTAAGAAAAATATTCTCAAAATCATTTTTTCTTTTTCCTTTAAAAAAAATTCCAGGAATTCTGGGCAAACAGATGACTCAAGCAGCAGGTTCCATTTTCCATAATGACTATTAAGGCAGTTAGGGCCTAGGCAATGCAGTACTCATTTCCTGGTTTTCTTTGGTTATGCTTAACTTTCTCTTTGCTTAAGAAGAACAAACCTCCTTGACAGAGGCGTTAAGTGAAAAGGCTCAGCTGGGATGAAACACCGGCTGTCAGCAAGGGCTCCCACAAGTCTTACCCTCTCTGTCATCCCCAGGAGGAGGGGCAGGTCTTCCTGAACATCAGTCTGACGGTAAAGTCTTGCTTAAATTCTCACTCTCATTTCCATGGGAGCCATTCAAAGGACTCTGCCCCAGGGAGCAATGTGGGAATCATGAGTAAAGTTTACAAGAGAGTTAGTAAATCACAAGCACACCGCACAGGAGCAGTGCGTCTTTGTCCTACTTAAAAGATGAATCTGCTTCCTTGAGTTAATTCTGCTTTCCTCCTGTCCCTGAGCTCCTAGGTGCTCTTCCCTACTCCTGGCCCTCCATCAGCTGTTCATCTTTTTTAATGGTTCTCCCAGGGAAATGCTCGAGTTGCAGCCGCAGCCTCCCTTTCAGGAAGCCCCTGAATTTCTACTGTTCTATCCCCAAGGTCTCTCTCCGTGTTTAGCTTCTGTTTGTTGTCCTCCAGATCCCCCAATTAAAACAAATATTTCCCACAACTAAAAGGTCCTTTTAGCTACTTCAGTTGTAGTCTTTCTATCTCATTTTCCCTCCCCTGGTCTTCCTCCTCCTCCCCACTGCCCAGTCCTCCCAGCTGTAATATTTCTTGTTCCATTTTTGAATAAAGCATCATGTCTAACTACCTCTATTTAAATTTAACATACAAAAGATGTTTATAAAAAGTGGTGCCCACAATTTGCTTAGTACCCTTGAGTGTCTCTGGCTTTCGAAGTTGAAGAAATTTACTGAAAGATCATTCAGGAATGTCACATATATACAACTAAAAATCCTGACTAAAATTATTGCATACACTCTGCATAAAGACCCAAGTCAATGGTAATTTGTCAGTCTACAGAATGAAAATCTGGATTGAGAATTTAAAGATAATTAAAAAACACACAGATAAATAAGTACTTAATCTGACAATACAGAAAACTTGCCAAATAGCAATGGAGAGTTGTTATTTTTCTATCTCATTCATTGCCAAACAAGAAAAATAGAAGAGAAACTAAAAATTCTCTTATCACTTGGTTTACTCAATGGTCAAAAGATGTTAAATTCTCTCTGAAATTAATAGGATCTATTTAAGGATGAAGATCCAATTTTCCTGACATTTACATTTTTTAAGGTCAGGTGGATGATGTGACTGGTCACTTTGAGCTGGAGGGCATGACAATTACAGAAATGTGCTCAGTCACCTATGTAGACTCCCCTTTTACTCGTGTAAGCTAACCACTGCATGCAACTTGTAATCTACTGATGCTTCAGAAATCTATTTTCACCTTCTCAAAACTTAAAAAGTAAAGGAAATGAGTCATGAGAGTTTCCACCCATGCCCCTCAATCCATTTACAAATGATTTTGTTATTCCTAACTTAGTATTGCTAAGATGTCACTTTCTCTCAATGCAAGAGTTGTTTCTTTGATTAAAATGCTGATTGTATTATAAAACTACAATTCTCCATAACAGGACCCAAGGTGACATTCCTTCCCCATAGTTTCAGAGTTGGCTCTGTCTGCTCCTGATTACTCTCTGGCCTCAAACCATTTGCATAACCGTTGCTTCACATTCTCTGTGAAAATGGGCAAAAGTAGGGCAGAAACATTTACCTTCCCATCCAGATTCTGATGTTACCTTGTGTGGGTCAAGATAAGAGTAGCCCCGCCAGCATGGCTCAGTAGTTAAGCATTGACCCAAGAGGTCATGGTTCGATTCCTAGTCAGGGCACATGCCCGGGTTGCAAGCTTGATCCCCAGTGAGGAGCAGGGGGGGAGTGTGTAGGAGGCAGCTGGTCAATGATTCTCTCTCATCATTGATGTTTCTATCTCTCTCTCCTTTCCTCTCTGAATCAATAAAAATATATTTAAAAAAAAACCCCACAAACACAAAAAGATAAGGGTACATGAAGCAGAAATCCTTGTAGCTATGAACACTTGAGAAGTGATATCCTGTCGGCATACGTGACTGGAATGAGTGAGATGCCACTTTGACCAGTTAGCCTTGTTACCTCTGTGTTTCTCTCCCCATGGCTTTCTTCTGGGCACCTTTCTCTGTGATCTCATTCCATTTCCTGTGCCCTCTTCTACCATGGGCTCTTTCCAGTTCTACAAATGCTGGCTACCTATTGTTACTAACGACGAGCACACCTGTTACACTGTGACTGAGGGCATTCCATCAGGTAACCCTGCGTTCTCTGTGTGCCACATGAATTGTTGAGCTATGACCTGATTCTGCCTGTTCTAGTCCTGGCTTTGCATTTTTTCCTGCTGACCTAAGGTATGAAGTGTCCCTCATTCTTACCTGCCCTGCTGAGCTCAGTCAAGACCTACTATGATGGTTAAGTTTATGTGTCAATGTTGGCTGGGCCACAGGACCCAGATATTTGGTCAAACATTATTCTAGATGTTTCTGTGAAGGTATTTTTACCAGTAAGATGAGATTAACATTTAAATCAGTAGACTTTGTATAAAGCAGATTAACCACCATAATGTGGATGAGACTCATCCAAACAACTGAAGTTCTTAATTAAAAAAAAAAAATGACTTCTCCAGAGGGAATAAAAATTCTGGCAGCAAACTTCTTCCCTGAGCCTCCAGCCTGCTGGTGCACCCTGCTGGTTTGGGACTTGCCAGACTCTATAGGAGCCAATTCCTTAAAGTCTCTCTCTCCTCATCATCATTCCTCTCCCCTGCCCCCCACATGCCCCATATTGGTTCTGTTTTTCTGAAGAACCCTGACTAATACATATACTGAACATTTAACTTACCTCTATGTAAAATCCAACTCACTTCTATGTAAAGTTCAAACCATTTAAGGGGGCCCTTCCCAAATATATGTAAAAAATCCCTATTCTCTGACTTGCACTGATTTTTCAAAGAAATAAAGAGAAGAATGGGAAGGAGTGAAGAGCGAGAGCGAGAGCGAGAGAGAGAGAGAGAGAGAGAGGGAGAGAGAGGGAGAATGCTGCTCATTGTGTTCCATTCGGTTTTAAAGTCCAGGGTGTCTCATGTATAGCATACATGATGTGGAGGTGTCCAGCCTCATGGTGATCCAGACTCTTCTCCATCCACCATTAGCCGAAGTTGTCTCTTGTTTATTTTATTTAAAAAAACAAATCTCTGTGTCTCTTCTTTCTCCTCCTCTCCCTCTGCTCCTACCCTCACTTATGCCTCCAAAGCTTCCCACTACACGTGGGACAAAACCCCTCATTGCCCTACTTTATCCACCCACCTGTGGCCAGATTCACTTTCCTAAGCTCCATCGTCAGCATCCCCCTTTATTTCCTGGAAACGCAGAACAAACTCTCCCCCCAACTTCAAGGCCCTGCATAATATATCTCCTTTCCCTACTTATTTATCTGCATTCTTCTCTGAATCTCACGCCACCCTCTGCCTCTTTGCTTATGAAACGTATTCTACCTGGACGGTCATTTCGCTTCCCTTCAGCAAAGTTGTGTGCACCACGGGACCCACTGAAAGCTCCAGGGATGCTTCTTTGATGCCTCTGCTTCTCCCTGATTTTCTTCTCCTCTGATCTAAGCAGTTACATACATATGTTTAGTCTACATAAAAAATTCAAAGTAGTCTCTGTTTTATAAATAAATCTTACATTGTACTTATTTCATGTGTGTAGGCCTCAAATAAAGAAAATAAATGGAAAGTGCACTGTGGCTTAGGGTAAACTTAATCTTCTTTTCTCAGAGTCGTTCTCTCTGCTTGCTGAACAATGCTAAAGCAGTGGTATTAAGAGTTCTCCAGCATGACATTTATTTATTTACTTTATTTTATTTTTATTTTTTTATTGTTTAAAGTATTACATATAGTAGTACATATATCTCCTTCCCCCCTGCCCCCCATTGACCTTCCCCCCGCCTCCCCTACCCCCTGTCGCATGCCCTCATTCCTCCCCACCAGTGTCTTGTGTCCATTGGTTGTGCTATATGCATGCTTACAAGTCCTTTGGTTGATCTATTTCCCCCTCTCCCCAACACTCGCCAGCCTTCCCGCTGTAATTTGACAGTCTGTTCTTTACTGCCTCTGTATCTATCTTTTTGTTCATCAGGTTATAATGTTCTTTATTTTCCATAAATGAGTGAGATCATGTGGTATTTTTCTTTCATTGCTTGGTTTATTTCACTTAGCATAATGCTCTCCAGGTCCATCCCTCCAGCATGACATTTTAATTCATCACTAAATCTAGGCTTTCGAAGCATCACTGACATATGTGACGGTGCATTCTTTTTTAAAAAATAAATATATTTCTTTATTGATTTCAGAGAGGAAGGGAGAAGGAGAGAGAGATAGAAACATCAATGATGAGAGCGAATCATTGATCAGCTGCCTCCTGCATGCCTCCTACTGGGGATTAAGCCAGCAACCCAGGCACGTGCCCTTGGCTGGAATCGAACCTGAGATCCTTCAGTCCGCAGGCCGACGCTCTACCCACTGAGCCAAGCCAGCCAGGGCAGACAGTGCATTCTTATCCTAAAGATGGAATTGCGTTTTTGACAGCGATCTATTTCCTTTCATATTTCCCCCATCAATGTCACCTTAATCTCTTTCTTCCTTTTGTCTTTTTTTTTCCTGAGCACTTTCTCAATTTTTCACATGTAGCAAGTGAGAGATGTTTTTAAGCTAAGATTTCTGTTAAAATTGCCTTAATGGCTTAATTTTGAAATGCATTTAAGGGTTTATTCATGCAGAGACATTTTCCTTGCCATTAAAGCTATTTTCCACCAAGGGAAGATCCAGGGATGAGTGCTCAATAGGTTTTTGCTAATTGTTTCAGTTCCATCAGTGGGAAAGGAAAGAGAACTGAGCCCAGAGGCATCCAGATAACACCTGCGGGACTGCTGGGCTCCTCAGGGCTCTGTGGTGTGCAGAACACTTCTCGCTGAGCCTGGCACGGTGGAGGTGCTGCCATCTCAGCTACAGCGGGGAGGATGCAAATTCAACTCCTGCAGTCTGTTAGTGGCCACTCCAAGAAATGAGAAGGGGTGGAATGTAGATGCTAAACTGAAAGTAAAAAAATATGATAGATGCCAAAAACCTAGAATTAAAAACCAAAACCAACCAAAAACCACGGGGTTTTTAGAATGGAACCTCTAAATTGGGATATGTAGCCCGACCAGTGTGGCTCAGTGGTTGAGCATCGACCTATGAACCAGGAGGTCACAGTTTGATTCCCTGTTAGGGCATGCCTGGGTCATGGGCTGATCCCTGGTAGGGGGTGTGCAGGAGGCAGGGGATCAATGATTCTCTTTCATCATTGTTGTTTCTATCTCTCTCTTCCTCTCCCTCTCTGAAATCAATGAAAAAATATATTTAAAAATTCATTTAAATTGGGATGCATAGGAGGGTCAAGTGCTATGCTACTAGCTCTATAGATTTAAAGTAACCTTGGAAATAGTTTCCTAAAGCTGGTCATAAAGAGAATTCTTGAGTCCTCATGAATCATTATATTTATCTATTCATGTGGCATAGTTTCCTTATTTATCGACCTCTCTTTTTCTCTTCTCTGTAAAATACTGGACAGACCAATAAAAAGCACTGCTAATAATGGATACTTAAACTTCCTAGTTATGGAAATGTGAGCGAACAAAAATGGATGGAAATATTAAAAGGGACCATGCCACAGATCTGAGAACCAGTGAAGGCTGGCATTTCTTGGCTGTGCTTACTAGTCTCACGATCATAAAGCGGTAACAGGAAGGCAATATTTTGGACAGCTGAGAGGTGTGGCCAAAACCAGTCCCTGGTTTAGTGCTGGCTCTGCAGATACATATTTTACCCCTTCCCACGGATGGGCCTCTAACAGATATTGCCCATTAATCAGGCCAGGCTTCCTTGATGAAGCCATTCATGGCCTCAGAATTCTTCATAATGGTTTACCTCTTAAATACTACTCAAATCAATCCATCTCTGTCAGTCTCTCTTCAATCACCCAAGTCCAAGCTGTCACCATTTCTAGCCTGGATTGCTCTTCTAATTGCTTACTTGTATTTGCCCACCTCCAGCTAATTCTCCACAATACAGTCAGAAGATCTATTCCAACTTAAATTTCATGCGTCATTCCTTTGCTTAAAACTGTTTAATTATTCTTGACAAGTTCTGTTTCTAGAACTTCATTGTTTTCTACTTCTCTCCAATTCTTTGTGCTCTGGCTACACTGGGGTTCTTCACTTTCCTTCATCATGCCAGCTTCAGCCACTCTCTTCTGCCCAAACACCCCAATTCACCATCCCTCCCCAGTTTTAATGTTTGCCTTCCTGCCACTCAGATCTCAGTTTAAATATTACTTTCTTAGGAGAATCAATGGGCTTTATAGAATTAATAATAAAGAGTATATGTATTTTGTTATTTATAAATTGTGTGCTATAATATCCTGTATCAGCAAACTTTTATAATAAACTTCTGTATGCATATATATCCCACTAATTTTTTTTTTTTTTTGAGATTGGTTGTTAAACAGTCACCAGCACACCACGGATAAACTCCAGCGGTCACAGGGCTAACTGGCTGTATTGGTTTCCATTCCTTCCCTGTTTCAGTTCCCTGTTACTTTACTGTGTTTCCTGGGATCACCTCTGCAGAAGCTCCTTATGATCAAATCCACATCTCGGGGTCTGTTGGGGGGAAGACTCAGACTTTGATGGTCATAAACTGTATCCATTTTATCCGCTGCACCAAACGAGTACAACATAAATAACTGCTGAACGAACAAATGAATGAGCAGAGCATCCCAGAGATCCACTACTACTTAAGTGAACCTTACAGATGCTGGTTTACTGGCACACGAAGAGTTTCTTTGGATCTGTGGCCCCCACTGCCCCTGGAAGTCACCCGTGATAGACCAGTCTCCCAGCTAAAGATGCGCAGAGAAGCTCTGAGGACCCTTGGGGAAAGCTGTGTGCACTAGCGCCAAATGAGGTAAAACCAGAGAATGGACTTAGTGTGTTGTGGAAGGAGAAAAAGAGCTCCTCTGAGAAAAAAGAAGGAGAATGGTGGCATTCAGGTGAGATGTTGCCAGAGCTACTGAAAACATAGACTCATCTAAGTATGTATGTGTGTTCTTATAAAGGACTGTGAGCCGGGGAGGAAGGGAAAGCTACAATTTCTAACGACAGCTGCTTCTACCTACTTTTGCTTTTGCAGAAGTGGCAGCATTTATCTCAGAAACATATGGTCACTGTTCAGTAAAATGTTCAAAGGAGATTAAGTAGGCCACTACTCTCCATAAGAAACTGGATCGTACTTTGGAGAGGGAATGGGGAAAAGCCTGGAATTCTGAGAGAGGGAGGGTTTGGCCGCAGGTGCAACAGGGAAGTGGAGGACTATCATTCAATATGGAGCCAAAATATGGGGCAGAGCACTGAATATCCCCAACTGAAAATTTGAAGAGCATAGATTGACGCTCAACCACTGAGCAGCATGGGCCGGGTGTGATGGCTAACTTGACTGTGCCATGGGTGCCCAGATATTTGGTTAAACATTATTTTTGTGTGTCTGTGAGGGTGCTTCTGGATGAGATTAACATTTGAATCAGTAGATTAGTAAAGCAGATTGTCCTCCCCAGTGTGAGACTGGAATAGGACAAAAACGGGTAAGGGAGAATCCATACTTTGCCTGGCTGTCTGAGCTGGGACATGAGCTTCTTCTGTCTTTGGCCCAGAAGTTGGACTGAGACTTCTACCATCAGCTCTCCTGAGTCTCCAGTTTTTTTCTGACTGCAGATCTTGGAACATCTCAGCCTCCCTAACCACGTGAGCCAATTCCTTATATGAAACCTCTTAATATATGTATAAAAGCTCCCACTGGTCCTGTTTCTCTGAAGAACCCGAAATAATACAGGGGAATAAAAACCAAAATGTTTGATAGTGAAATAGTTCTGCCTAAAGTTTGCTTCTTCATCACTTAAAATGTTGCAATTTATTAAGGCTGGCATTTTAAATGGAATGTCTAAGCAAGTGAAAAAGTCTGTAATTTGGAAGAACACTGAAGAGCTTCTCTTTTGATAGATGAGATGATCGTTCTAATGGGCAAAAAGAAAAATGTATTGCTGCCTACACACACCTAAACCAAACCATACAGAAATTCTATCCTAATGATTTAATATTATTTTTGAACAAATTGGATGCATGCTATGTGGAGGAAGAATGTTGAGTTTCTCCTATATGTTTATGACTCTTATTTATATGAAACAGGAGTAATTTTAACAGATAACTAGCTCTGCAAGAAAAATGGCTTGGGATAAACTGCCCTAAAATATTAATAATAGAAGACCTCAGAATTCTCTACAAGGTACCAATTCATTTAGTGTTCTAGAGGCATATTTTACAAATACTTTATCTCAGGAGGATTAGCTACTACATTAAACTGCTTAAGCTGAGAGATTTCTATGAGCACTTTACTAAGATTTTAATGGCTTGGTGGGCGTTTGGTGACACTAACCTTAAAATTTTTCCAGGCTAGAATTATCTCAGTAATTCCATGGTGTAGACCTTTGGAGTCTTAGTTGTCCTTTACCTGTGCATTGGTGAGATCCAGAACTGTTTTCATGAGGGAGGAATGCTCGGTCTTGCCTAGAGTGCTCTTCCCCCTCCCATTTCCATGTGTGTAAGAGGAATGCCTTTTTATCAAGATTTTTCCTAGTGAGGGACTTAATTTTTCATTAGGATATGTCATTTCTATCCCCACTTGGGCTGGTTATGAAAGCATATGGATCTGCCTTTAATTGGCCACAGAATATTTGCACTCTAGGCTCATGTCAGCAGATATAGTGCTTCTTGGTCAATACTAATCAAAAACTCAGTTATGAGATCTAATATCTATTTATAGAGCATTGACTGAAGGTTATGAAGCACATTCATTCCTCTAGATACTCTAAAATCAATCCTGGAATTAAGGTGGACTGTCAGAACCCAGCCCCTCAGAGAAATGCTGTAAATTGGGCTCTGGCATTCATTACACATCTCTAGGGAGGGCCTTAAAGGAAACACCTGACACTAATTTTATACAGTTAGGGAGGTTGATGGCAGACAGGACTCTCTTCCTTATGAGGATTCATAGGAGAAATTCTTTCTCCAAGCAATTACCATGCTGAAAGCATGCAGACACGGAATTACACGACTTGGGTTATCCTCATTGCACAGTCTGCCAAGAAGCTCCCAGCCGAATTCATCAACCACCTAAAACAAGTTGAAAGAGCTTTATGATGTTTATTTTGCACACAAGTTTCCCTATATAGTAATCTGATTTTTAAAAAGACATATTGAGGTGAAACATGACATAAAATTTGTCACTTTAAATACAGTAATTGTAAATTAGTAAATTCACAGTGTTGTGTAACTACCACCTCTACCTAGTTCCAAAGCATTTTCATTACTCTGCCATCTGACTTATTTTTGTTTTATCTTTTCTTCCATTGTTATTCAAGTCTTTAAAAATAAAATCATATTGTATTTTATGCATGTCTGTAAGGCATCACAGTTTTTTTTTTTAATAAGGTAGGATTTTAATAAACAAATTATAAAAAAAATCCTAGTGACAGGCCCCAGTGCAGGACACTGAGGAGGAGGAGGAGTCAGGGAGTAGGAGAACCAGGAAGGAAGGCATTTGTGAGAACCAAAGGAAAGTTTCAAGGTGAGAGTGGTTAACAAGAGCCACACACCAGAAACATCAAGTAAAATGAAGATGGAAATGAGGTTGCTAAATTGATTAATTAGGAAGCCATTTGTGAAAACTCTGTCCCTGTATTCTGTGATTAGAAGTGAAAACTTGTGAAACTTTGTGGTGATTAAGAGGTGAGATAGTAAAGACCCAGAAGTCTATTAAAAAAATAAAAAATAAAAAAGACAGCATATGAAATAGAGAAGAGGCTGGGTTTGAGGGAAAAGTAAGTTTGAGAGAATATATATTTTATTGATGAGTATATCCTATCTAATAAAATAATACTATGCAAATTGACCATACATCTGCCATACCCACAAGCTACACCTACCAGCCAATCAGGAGCGAGTATGCAAATTAACCCAACCAAGATGCTTCGGCCACAGAGAGAGCAGGAGGCTTGGGTTTCCCCGGCAATGGAGGAAGCCAAGCTTTCCGCCTGCCCTGTCCTGCCTTGGCCTCTGCTTAAGGCTACAAAGTTTCAATTATAGAAGATAAATAAATCCCAACAAAAATGGCAGCAGCCACAGAGCTGGAGAGATCAGGAGGCTTGAGTTGTCCTTGGCGATGGAGGAAGCCAAGTTTCTGTAGCCCTGGCCTGCCTTGGCCTCTGCTTAAGGCTACAAAGTTTTAATTATCCTATCTATTAAAAGAGAAATATGCAAATTGACCATACCTTTGCTACAGCCCACAAGCCACGCCTGCCAGCCAATCAGGAGTGAATATGCAAATTAACCCACCCAAGATGGTGGTTAATTTGCATATCTAGGTGCAGAGCGAAGACTGAAGATAGCATAGAAGGAAGCCAAGTACTGCAGAAGGGAGTGAAGCTGCAGAGAAGCAAGTGGGGCAGCAGAGACTGGAGGGAAGCAGGTGGGGTGGAGGAGAAAGGAGGGAAGCAGGCAGGGTGGCAGAGACTGCCGCAGGAAGCCCTACTGCAGGAATTTTCCTACAATGGGCCTCTAGTAGAAGATAAATAAATCCCAACAAAAATGGCTGTGGCCAGGGAGCGAGCAGGAGGCTTGGCTCCATTGAAGGCTACAAAGTTTCAATTATAGAAGATAAATAAATCCCAGATACCAGGCCTCCGCTTGGGTCGTCGGCGGATGTAGCCAGCCTGCAAACCATCACAGGCCCCTCAACTAGGCCGCCGCACGTCCCAAGGGAACCCCCCTGATTTGGGACACACTTCAGGGCAAACCGGTTGGCCCCCACCAGTGCACCAGGCCTCTCTCCTATCTAATAAAAGAATAATATGCAAATTGAACATCACTCCAACATACAAGATGGCTGCCCCCATGTGGTCAAAGTTCCTGCCCCCATGTGGACACAAGATGGCCACCACAAGATGGCCAGCAGGGGAGGGCAGCTGGGAGGGACCAGGTCCTCAAGGGAGGGCAGTTGTGGGTGATCAAGCCTGCAGGGGAGGGCAGTTAGGGGTGACCAGGCCTGTAGGGGAGGGCAGTTAGGGGTGACCAGGCCTGTAGGGGAGGGCAGTTATGGGTGACCAGGCCTGCAGGGGAGGGTAGTTAGGGGCAAACAGGCTGGCAGGGGAGTGGCTAGGGGGTGACCAGGCCTGCAGGGGAGGGTAGTTAGGGGCAAACAGGCTGGCAGGGGAGTGGCTAGGGGGTGATCAGGCTGGCAGGCAGAAGTGGTTAGGGGCAATCAGGAAGGCAGGTAGGTGAGCAGTTGGGAGCAAGTAGTCCTGGATTGTGCGAGGGATGTCCGACTGCCCATTTAAATGGGCAGTCGGACATCCCTCGAGGGGTCCCAGATGGGAGAGCATGCAGGCTGGGCTCAATTTCGTGCACCGGGCCTCTAGTATATATATAATACTAAGTCAAACATAGTATAATAGGTGGAGAAAACTTGAATGACCTTGGTTGTGCAACCAGCTGTAGTGTGACCATGAGCAAGGACTTCACATTTCTAGGCTTGGTTTTCTCATCTGTGAAACACAGTAGCTTAACTAGATTATATCTATGCTATATTCATGAATAAAAGGAATGTATAAATAAAATGAGAACAGTAAAACAATTTTGAAAATACAATAATACTTTCATCATAGATGTACTATTATTTTTATGAATCTATCTGAAATGCTGATCTTATAATAATAAGGTTCTATGATATAATATTGTTATTATATCCAGTGAGCACTTAATATCAATTTTTTCACCAAAAGATTAATTTTGTTTTATCTAACTTTCAAATGATTTAAAAGTCAATATAGTGGTTGATGTGAAATGTGGTTGATTAAAATTGGCCATAAATTCTTTGATACCTCATCCATCAAGAGATAAGTTCTGTGTGCCCTCCTCTTGAATCAAGATGGGCTCCATGGCTGCTTCGTCACTAGAATGTGAGCAAGTGACACTGTTTCTTGGCCCTTATGAGAGTGACAGCAGTCTGTGTCTTGCAATACTGACTCTTTGCATCCAGCTATTATGCTGTGAGGAAGCCTAAGCAGTCCCTGGGAGAGGCCTAGATAGAGCAGAAATGAGAGCCCTGCCAACAGCTCTGGTTGAGCACTGATTTGCCAGCCCAGAAAGAGAACATTTTGGAAAAGATCTTCAACATCAGTTGAGATACTCTAGTTTATATAATAGGGCAGAGAAGAGCTGTTGCCACTGGTCCCTGCCCAAATTTCAGATTTATGGAAAAAATAAATTATTGTTGTTTTAAACCACCAACTGTAGAATTGGTTTGTAACAAATGTTGGTTAACATTTATTCACTGGTAATCATGCAAATAAAATATAATCTGTATAGGTGGTTCTGCTATTGTAACATGTATGTATTTGTGAAAAACTTAGTATTCCATAAAATTGCATACTAATTGCATACAGGGTTTATGAGGAAAATAGGATTGAGGTGGACCACTCAAAACCTATAGACTTTTGTAAGGAAGACCTCAAAGACAGGAACCATCCTATTAAAAATATCAGCCATAACACATCTCCACCAGCTTTTGCACTTAGAACCACAATGTATCCTTAACCACTTTGCATCTTGGGGTTCATGTTTCCTTAAAGACATTTTTACTTACGGTTTCATCACAGAACTGTATAAAGTGGAAAGCATAGGGGTTTCTGAAGCCACTAAATCAGCTACTTCTTGCACTAAATAGACTCTTCTTCAGAATTTTCAGGTGGGTGTTTTTCAAGATCTTCATATATTATTAAAGATTTCTCTTTAATTATGAGAATGTTTGACCCTATTGCCTCAAAAATGAACATGTTTGGAAATTCATAAGTGAGCCAAGAAGATTTCAGTGTTTGCTGACACCCTTATGGATCAATTACATGTGACCTAACTGGTGCTAAAGAAACACATGTAGCAGAACAGACAGTGTCAATGGTCAGCCTGTGTGTGGCAAGTAGGAACCCATATACTGATTGTGAAGGCCCAATCCTGTGTCGCCATAGTCCCTCATTGTGGACTTGGGCCTTATGACCTACCTTGTCCCGATGGACTCTCAGTTTTGAAGCCCAGTAGAGATGGCTGTTCTGTGTGGGTAGCTGTTGGAGCTGCTTTGGTTTGAATTTCTCTCCCCAGATCCACGAGGAAAGGGCTGCTAGTGCTCTCTGTGATCCTGGGGACTAGAGCTGAGGGAAGGACACCCAGGGTGTCCTCCTTTTCAGAGGAGGGTAAGTCAGTGGACTGCTGTCCTGTTGGCAATGCTGGGTGAGGAAAGCTTCTCTGGGTCAAGGGGGGCTTTATCACTGGTCTTTGAGGTAGTGTCATAAATGGATTTCTCAAAGAGGGTGTTGTTATCTAACATAGACTTTGTGGGAAGGAAAAACTTACCAGGTAGACTGTGTCCTTCTCTTCCACTGTCTCGAGCCTGGGCTGACCAAGAGGAAGTTCTGGACTCAAAGTAGCATCCTGAAGAATGAATTTAGAGATACATGTGGAGAAGGGACATCTTTTTTTTTTTTTAATATGAGAAGGGCTATAATCTATATATTTTTTTCATTTAAATTTAAGCAAGTCAGTTTATTTGACTTGAATCTACTGTGGATTCTGATATAGGTTCTGATGGAGCAGTATGTCCTAAACAGGATGCATGCACTAATACAGTGGTAATATGAACTCTATTGGGGTGGCTAATTGACTCTGTCTATGCAGAGTTAACTCATAACTGAAATACTTTGAATTATGTCAATCATATTTGAATTTATGAATTCTTTATTTAAAGAGGCAATAAAGCTTAGTCAGCACTTTCATTTATGAATATCCCAATGACAACTTTTGGCATAAATTAAATGAACATAGCTTTAAATGAAACATAAAAACTATTACTGAATTTATTATTTTTACTTCCTAAGATGTTATTTTGTACTTATGAGATCCCCATAAATAGATACCATTATATAGATAAGACCTTAAGAACCAACTTATAAATTATGTTTATGTTTATTTCTGGAAGTTAAATGAAATATTCTGCTTTAAGTATTCTTTTCAGTTCATGAACATGTGTTTATTTTCATCAAAAACAGAGCAAATCTTGACTCTAATTGAAACAAAGATCTGACTACATTGAAGGAAACTTTAAATTTTAGGATGTCCCTTAAAAAAGTATACACACCTTTGAATAAATATAAAAGCGGTTTTTATTAAAAATACATTTCATTTTCAAAATTGACCTATTAGCTGTTAAAGTGTATATACATTTTCTGTGTTTTACGAATACAGATATGGAAAGTGGGTAATTAAGTACTGCCTATAAAAAGCACTAAGTACTGCAGAGGAGAGTTTGCTCTGTTCAGTCTTTTTTGTTGGAATATTTTTGAGGCTTTGTTTCTATTTGAAGAACAAAAGGACAACAAACTCACCTTTGTGAAACCAGCAAGGAGTGTAGGCAGCACTGACTGGGTGTTGGGATCAGAGCCAGGCAATGACCCAACAATTTCTGTGGATGAAAAATCACAAAATTTGAATGTTTTTTTATTTTCTCACTTTCCTTTTGTGTTTGGGTAGTAAAACAGTCAGGGTGGAAAATTTGGCATCAATCAGTTCTTAAGGAATGGTGCAACAGATCATTAAGAAGTCATGTCATGTAAGCTAAGAGTCATTGATCTGAATGATAAATTGAAGGACAGATGCAAGGAGTGTGTCTTGCATGCTTACGTGATAAGAGCAGTTATTACGGTGGATTTTTAGGGTGTTTAGTTTTATTGTACAGATTCGGACTAAGCAGACAGGCTGATTGGCTAGGCCAGTGAGGGTGAAAACATAACTGAACTGACAAAGAAAGAAATGGCTCGAATAAATTCTGCAACCAAGAACCTTTTGCAGAGTCCTACTTTCAAGCCAAAGCCCTAACCGGTTTGGCTCAGTGGATAGAGCATTGGCCTGTGGACTCAAGGGTCCCAGGTTCGATTCCGGTCTAGGGCATGTACCTTGGTTGCAGGCACATACCCAGTAGGGAGTGTGCAGGAGGCAGCTGATTGATATTTCTCTCCCATCAATGTTTCTATCTCTCTATCCCTCTCCCTTCCTCTCTGTAAAAAATCAATAAAATATATTAAAAAAAAAAAAAAGCCAAAGCCTGATTCTCAGAACCTCCCAGAGGATTCAACAAAGAGATAAACCAGATGGTCTCTGAGATGAGTCTGAAGTTTACCTTTTCTTGTCTAGTAGATTCTCTTACCCTGCGCATTGTACCAAGAGATTTTTGTGAAGCTTTTCAGTGTTGAGTTTGACTATATACAGCAGAGAGACAGAACTGGCGGAGAATGCTAGTTTCATGCCATGTCACACTAAAATGGCATTTCTGTTGTCCATCTACTAAGTCAGGAGTACTGGACCTACTGAGGAGTTGAGTTCTAGGCTCCTGGGTCCCTCCAGGCACCAATTGAAGATTTTGAGCGTGCCGGATTATCTGGTTGACTTCTTTAGATTCACACTTCTCTTCTCTTCCCACTACTTTCTGCTTCAGGAGGTTGTCTTGTATGGGCTATATCAATGATTGCTTGCCCCCTGTGTTTTGGGATGGCTTAGTTCATTAGGCAACTCTTCAGGCCAGGAGGTCGTAATGGGGCCTTGCTGCTTCTAGGCCTAGGGAACTGTTCTATTCCTTTGGACATTAGGGAAACCTTTATAAATAGTCCCTTTATCAAACTAGTCTCACATGACCCTAATTTGAATGTGCCATCTGTTTCCTTTTGGGACCTGATCAATTTACTAATAAGGGAATCTGGGTTTTTGCCAGAGGAACAGAACTGTCCAGGGGTTCCTCTCTTTCCCTGGGCTCTACTTGGTGGCCGAACTGGACTTGACTGACATTCTTGGCTTCTCCTAGAGCTATTCTTGGTGTGTGAAGTGGCCACCAAAGGCTCATCAAATGAGACACAGGTTGGAGTGAAGAAAAGACAGAAATGACACCATACATGATGTGCCTGTCACAGAAATGATAGATTCTACAAGGCCCAATAAAAATGACAGTGACCATGAGACATTCACAACTCCTAGTCTCTCCGTCAGAATGAGGATAAACCCAGAACTATGAAATTGCCAACTGACCGTCAGTGAACTGAATTGTCCCCATGTGCAAGGATTTGTCTTCCTGTAGTGCTCTGCTGATCAGCTTTTTGAAGTCTAAAGCTGTGAGATAGGTTTCTGGTTGCTTGTCCTCCTCTTCATTCCATAAAGGACTCCTTCGCTTTCAATTTTGTTGGAATCAAAAGACAGCAGATCACTTGCAGGACTTTTTGCTTCTGCACTGTCTCTCTTAAAGATGGCCATAAGTCACACCTCGATGGAGCTTGAACTTAGAAGCAGAGGACACATCACACCCAAGGCCATTGTTCTATGCCTTGGTAAGATGGTTACTATGTTGCTACAAAGCTTCAGGACAGCTTCAACCTCTTGAATATCCCACTTCAAAAGTAATTTCAATGTTTACAAAAAATTTGAAATGTGGAAAAAATTGACATGTATTTTAGTTCTAAATTAAAATGTCAGGATGAGTGTTAAGTCCACATTAAAGAGGGAACACTAACTGAATCAAGAAGATATTTCTCTTCTACCTTTTTTCCAAGAAGTATTTATAAATTAAAAAATAAAACCCTAAATTAAACATAATCTTTCCCCCAAGGTGCTTTAAAAATAACATCTTGGAAAGAAGGTGTGAGAAAGGAGAAAGGGAAGTAGCATATGATTAACTATATTTATTATAATATTTATTGACTCAATGCCTTTTTGCATGTAAAAATAAAATCAGGTTCTCTGTAACTATGTCCTCTAAGGTCAGGTTTTACCTTCTTGTTTAAATCCACTCAGAGGGATGCAAAGAGTTTTAAAGGCCACAGGAACTGATAATGTGTATCCTTGGCAGTTCTTTGGGCCATACAGTCAGTCTGTAGTTCATTATTTCACTAGTCAGTTATAGGAGCCAAAGCTGGATTCTTATTACTGAGCTTTTTCTTAGATATAGTGGGCCCTTTCCCAGGTCAAACTGACCTTGAAACCAAGGAGCAAATTTCTCAGCTTTAATCCAGACAGGTTGGTTTCATGTACAAGTATGCATTCAGGCAGACAACTTCCTATCATAAATGATGTTTTTTTGTGAAACATCCTTGCATCACCCTTATTGCCTTTATGTTTATCTAATTAGATTTTGAGTTTTATCTCATGGAATGATTTTGACTTGAGAGGTACCCCCCTGCCCCCTACTGAATAATGGGTCAGTTATTCCATTTATATAAGAAACCATTAAAAAGTCATTGAGTTATCCTAAACTTTATATGTAAACATTATTTGTAAAAGATCAGCATATACATTTATGGGGGAAAATATACTATATTTTAAAACATTAAAAGAAAAGTCCATAATACTTTAAACAATAAAGAATTTAAATTAACAAAAAAGTCCAAATTACCCATCTCTTTCTTTCTTTGGTCTTCATTTCATCATGCACAATGGTAACGTGCAAGGAAATAAGAATTTTTATGAAGTTTATGGAGACATTCAATGTATCATTTCATATACAAAAAATTCTTTCCATTATCTTCTATATTTGCCCAAAGCTTTGAAGGAAATGAATAAATCCTTATCAGAATTTGGATGGAAACTTTGAGAACCATATACATTTCAGAAAGTAAACATCATTATCTGATGTTTCTGATTAGGATTTGAGATTTAGTTCAAAGATTATATGTACTTTTGGTCTGCTTAAAGTCTTTGAGTTGCTCATATTCCTCCTAAAGAGATTGCAAAAGTATCTCCTATACATCTTTACATTTTTGGGTAGTGCTGGTGCCAGAAAGTTTTTAAAATGTATTTTATAAATGAATTTCTAGACCCTGTAAATAGCATTAAATGATCAGTTTAATTCTGAAGGTAACTTATCTGAGGTTGGACTCTGGAGCTGTTGTTTTGTTGACTGATTGTTTTTTGAATTGCTGTAATCAGTAAACATTGAGGGAATGGTACAATTCATGGACATGGTTGCAGAAAAAACAAACAGCTGTTAACTGAGTGGGTGGTCTGCATCAGGCAGTTCACTTGCATCCTCTTTAAATCTCTTCAAATCACAATCAATCCCATTTCACAGAAAACAGGTAGAGAGGGAACTTGTCAGTGGAAAGAGGCAGAGCCAGGATTCAAATCCTGGCCTGCCTGACCTCAAGCCTGGGCTCATTTTGACACACCACACCCACTCACGCCTGCAAAAAGGTCATTTAGTCACCAAACTGACAACTACATTTTGGACTCCTCCAAAATAAATATATGAATTTAATGTAGAAGCTATATTCATTTTTTTTTTCATTGCAAATGAGAGTTGCCAACAAAGGCACTCTACACATGGATGGGGTTTCATGTTGCTTTCATCCCTTGATGTAACAGGACTGAATGGACTCTGCTTTCCTTCTGGGAACACAAGAGAGAATCTATGACTATCTCACTGGGATGCTCTGAGGGGAGGGAGTTCTTTCCGTACTAACTTGACATTCATCCAGAGCTGGCCTCTTGCTTACTTTCAGTAATACTAGTAGTTGTAATCCATGAGAGAGAGGCCCAGGCTTTCTGGGCTAAGACCCCAGTCCTACTCATTTTTAAAGGTTGTCATTAAACAAATTTCACATGTTAAAGGTATACAATTTAATAAGATTGACACTCCTGTATACCAGCGAATCAATTATGGCAATCAAGATAGTGAGCACATTTCATCACCCAAAGGCTTGCTGGTACCCCTGTGTAATCCTTTCCTCTATTCCTTCCCTAACTCACCCTCCCCAAGCAGCTGCTGATCTGTTTTCTGTCACTATAGATTAGTTTGCATTTTTTTTAGAGTTAAGTGTAAGTGGAATCATAATGTACTCCATTTTGTCTGGCATTGTTCACTTAATTATTTTGAGGCAAATTCATGTTGTGCATTCCAGTAGTTGCTTTGCTAAGTAGTAGTCTATGGTAAGAATATGTCACAATTTGTTAATTTATGCTCTGTTGATGGACATTTGGGTTGTTTCCAGTTCTTGGTTATTACAAATAATGCTGCTATGGACATTGGTGTGCAAGTCTTTGAAGGAGTATACCCTCCAACTAGATTGAATGATTGTTAATAGCTTCCCATATATGCTTCAAGAGATAAAGCAATATATAAAGTGAATCTTTCACTGTTCATCCCTTTAATGGTGTTAATAATAGATGTCCTAACTAGTTCCCAGTTGTGTTGAGAGGATTGAATGAGGTTACTGATATAAAAGCACTTATTAAAGTGTAGATCAGGTTTTATACGAATGAGTGGATGTGAGACAGTACTAGGAGACATAGGGTGTTAGGTTTTCTGTAGGGATCTGGCTCCATGAGAAAGCAATTTCCTTCATAATGAGTTTATTCTACAATATGCTGAGCATCGTTATTAGTGATTAAAAGATTTGTGGTACTCATAGCATAGCATTTATTGTATTTGGGTCACATGTTTTTTTCTTCTTGGAGATGAAATAGAAATCACATAATAGAAATCATTGGGAGCACATCTTTGGAAGAAATAAGAATAAATTCTTGCAGAGATAAACACATGGAAAGATGCAGCTTCAAGGGATATATCTTTAAACCTTTTACCTTGAAAAGTTAATCAGCCTAACATTTTTATTTTGTTCTGAAATATATTTTTTATTATTATTAGTTTTCCATTTATTTGAAAGGAGGAAATAATGAGCACTTGAACATTCACAAAGAAGTCCCAAAAGCGTTCCTATCATTTTCTCAGCTTTAAGTTAAAAATTTGTTCTTTAACTGCAGTGGTTTATCCAGAAGACCTTGACATCTATGCAGAATATCCTCCCATCACCATTTTTTAAAAAATCCATCTGATTTCACATGGAATACTGTAGGGCGGCATGTTGAAATAAAGAAAAATGAGTCTGCTTTGGCAAATAGGAAGGGTTTCATCTTTTATAACTTTCACTTTTCAATGTTTCCTTCCCCTGGAATTATGCAGATCAGGGGGGTCTGATAATTTCAAAAGAAATAAACTGGTGGAGCTCCCCCAGAAGTATGCTTTGTGATTGGGTGGAGCCCTGGCTCTGGGCACCTTTTTAAGATGATAGATGGTAAGGGAGCCGGGAAGGACTTGCTGCTTTACCCACTTTACAAATCCCCTCAGGCATGGAATCACACTCTGTCATACCAGGGCTGGTGTTTACCCTGTGGAGTATTAAGAAAAAGAGTAAAACATATGTGGCCCCACTTGTAGATGTTTTGAATAATGAGAACTTAAGAAAAAGATGCAAAAATCTTGCCAAAAATGATGAACCCACATTAGAATGTTGTGATGCTGATGGATGTAGACCTGCCAAGGGAATATGATCAGACCCTGCTGCAGTGTGACGCTATTTGATTATTTCATTTCTTTTATTGAAAATTTTCACTTAACAATTTTTATAATTATTATAATACTTTTTCACTTAATAGTTTTTGCATGGTACTGTATTACTATGGTTCAGACATCAAAATAAGATAAAATATTTTGGGAAGTCCTGCTTCCACCCCTGTCTCTGTCCACCCCATTCCTCCAACCCCACTCCCCTGTAGGCACCACTGTTACTAGCTCTCTTGGTTCAGCTTGATTTGTTTATTTTATTTATTTATTGTTTTAAATTTTAAAATTAATTAATTGTTTATTTTTTAAATTAAATTGATTGAGGTGACATTGGTCAACATGATCATACAGGTTTCAGGTGTGGGTTTCTGTGTTACAAGATCTGTATATTGCACCATGTGCCCACCCCCCAGAGTCAATTCTTTTCCTGTCACCATTTATTAGGACCCCCATATCCCCTCACCCCCTTCCCTCTGGCAACCACCACACTTGATTGGTTTAAACAACGATGACATTTAGCATTGATAGGCAGCCAGGCAATCGGACACCAATTGCTACTTTTTTTGACCTGTCTGTCCTGAGGAATTTTCCTAAGAGGTTTGTTAATAACATTGCCAAGGATAGCAGGTGAGCTCTCTGAGAGAGCCATGTTTCTGACTCCAGAGGGAGAAAGGAATGCAGCTCCTGCATTACCCCTTAAAACATCACCGAGGGTCATGTTCTAATTAGATAATTCCTTTATCTGAAATGTATTCAGTTTTGGGATTGGGCAGAGCTAAACAATTGGGGGAAAGGAGACTTTATAATCCTCATGATGTCACTTGTAAAAGAGGCTAGGAAGAAAGTAACTTAAAAATTGATAGGAGTCCTGATCTCTTACTTACCTAAATCCTAACACATGAATTTCTTTGAATCCTGGAAGTTTCTTAAATACCTTTTGCATCTGTAGAGAGAAAAAAATTTATGAAATGCTCCTTGGTTCTACTGGGTAAGGTTTTAACTAACGGAAAGAGACTAAATACTTTTGATGAGTTAGGGGAAAAAATAAAAATGGAAAATTGATATAATGATCGAGGCCAGATTTATTCTTAGTTATTTCTGAAACCTGGAGGAAAGTGTTTTGCTATTTATTTTAAAGCTAGAAAGCTGTAATTTGATAGTTCTGACTTGCTTTAGTGGTTACTTTACATAAAACATGAAATAACTTTAAGTTGGTACTCAGAGGAAAATTTTTTGGCCAGAGTATTTTTATTTATACACAGAGAGTAGCTATAATATTTTCTGAATTGAGCTATATGATTTGGAAATATCTATAGTGTTAAAGGAATTATTAAAGTCAAATTACCTAAATAAAATGTTAGTAGCAGATTCTAATGTAATACATTACATTGGCTCTTAGATGTATGTGAAATTACAATACATTTTTCTCATTTAATTTGACCTTGCTAATGAGGCATATTATCAGAATATTTCACAATTGTTATACTCAATTACTTCCCAACCTATGACAGCCTTGCTTCTGCCCCTCGATCCCCAGGAGGGAAGGTTCTCTCTAGGCCATTGTCTCGCCTCTCTCCAAATCCTAAGACGTTTTTATTTCTTTCTTCATGGTTTCCCTGCCTTTTTTCTGGTTCTTCTCCCATCTCTCTGACAATTCTGTCCGTTTTAATCCTATTCCTGTCTCCACTCTCCATTGAAACTGTAAGGATTCTGCAAGTTTTCGTCCTCAATCTCTTCATCTCACTCACTCGCCCATTTATTCAGTAAACTTGACTATAGACTCTGTGCTAGGCTCTCCGGACATTGTCACATGGATGAACAGGCACTAACTATCCTACTTACTTGTATGAAGCCTGGGAGTCAAGCAAAACCAAGAGGAAGACATGGCAGTCTACCAGGGAAGCGTGGAAGGAAGAGCAGGGTGACAGTGAGGGAGGCTGAAGAGGTGAATAGGGACTCGGCCCTGCCCTCCCTTCCCTGTGCCCACTTCCCTCTGCCTCTCCTTGGGGATCCCATTTTCTCCCATGGCTTCAGTGGCCACCTGACATCTAACTTTGAGTTCTCCACATGAATATCCCAACATCTGTCACTAATTACATATGCGCAAACCAGGGTAATTCTCTTCCTCCAAGTCTGCCTTTCCTCCTGGGTGCTCTATCTCAGTCAGGATTATGAACACCTTTCACCTTCCATGCCAGAGAGCCCGGCATTCCCAGATACCTCTCCTCTGTGCCCCTCACATCCAGTCACCTCGCCTGTTTGTTTGAATCCTACATGCCTTTTATTTCCATCATATTCTTCTTATTCCCATGCCCAGCATGCCGCTCCCTAACGCCCTTCCTGTATTACCGAAATCGTTTTCTGTGTGTGTGTGTGTGGGGGGGGGGGGTGGGAGGGGGAGAGAAATGTTCTTTTTCTTTCTTTCTTTTTTTTTTTTTTTTGGTGAGTTGGGGTGCGGGAAAATTGGGAGATGTTTTTTGACCACAATATTTTTCCAAGTTGATCATTCCATATCTGTCGCTCTTCACTAAAAATCTCTTGATGGGCTGCACTGCCCATTGACTAAGATCTGCTAGTACTACTTTAGAATAGCATTTAAAACCCTCCACCGTTTACC
Source organism: Corynorhinus townsendii (assembly GCA_026230045.1). Taxonomy (NCBI): domain Eukaryota; kingdom Metazoa; phylum Chordata; class Mammalia; order Chiroptera; family Vespertilionidae; genus Corynorhinus; species Corynorhinus townsendii. Next base: position 64,143,786 of record JAPDVU010000004.1, on the reverse strand, counting down.
CTCTCTCCCCAAGTACCTTACCATTTGCACTTCCTGCCATTTACCCTCTTGGCCATTATTGTCTCCTCTAGTCACATTAAACTCACCACTGTCTCTCCCCAAATACAATATGTACTTCTTCCAGATATCTATCAATTTTTTTCTTTTTAGTCCAAGGTGCATCTTCTACCTTCTGTTCATTGACCACCCGCCTCCCCCGACCCATCTTTCAAAGCCAGCTCAAACATCTTTTCTATTGAAAAGTGCTTGTAGGGCCCTAAAGTCAGGTTCAATTATTTCTTCTCCCTACCACTCTAGAACATATTATTGTATGTTCCATTAAACTGTCTGGGAGGTGCATGTTGTGTCTCTTACAGAAATTATACTCCTTGGGCCCAGGGATCATGGCTTACTTATTCATCTTTATCGCTCTCCTTTCCAGTGCCTATCAGATGGTCATCCACATAGTAAGGACTCAGCACATTTTGTTTAATCAAGTTGAATGCATCTTTTCTTCTCTAAACTCACCAACATGCCACTGCATTGTCACTGTATCTAAAATTACTGCCAAATCCACATTAGCTATGCCAAGGACTAGAGCGGTGATGCACAGATAATCCCCAAATCACTTACATTGGGCTTTGGAATGTATCATGGTTTTTTGTTTTTTGTTTTTTTTTCTTAGCAGACTGATTTATTTTCTTAGTCATATTTTCTTGCACCAATTTAAAAATACTCTGTGTGTAGCAACTACAGTGATGAAGATAAATGTATAAGCTTGAGTGATGAGGAGATAAATGCATAAGCTTGAGTTGGTTCTCAGATATTGGTTCTCAACTTTCTAGTTGTATGACCTTGAGTTTATTACTTAATTCCTTGAATCTTGGTTTCCTTAACCAAAATGAGGTAATACAAGGCTGCTGTAAGGAATAACTAACACGTACCTGACACACAGTGGGGAGAAAAGTAGCAATATTTTGTCCATTTACTAGTCTCCTACTGGATTACTAGCTCCTTGATTGCCCCATTATCTTTTACTTCCTCCAGGGCCACACAGCGGAGCCTGGCAGGGGCAGAGTAAGCCTTCAGTAGTTGTTTTAGAAAGGCTCAATGTGGGGAAGGACAGGAAGAGGGTCCCCATAGTGGTCAGCGGCAGGCGGCCTGGAATAAGTTTCTGTGGTGTCACTCCTAATCCACCATGAGCTAGCTAGGAGATGGGGTTCTGCAGAGCTGGTCTTTATTATGGGGCAGGTGGGATAGAGCTGTGTCAATGCTTCGGGTCTGCTCTGGTCTCCTGTGACAAATAGTTTTGAGCCACAAAGTTTGTCATGACATCCCAGTTACAGCACCTAGGACTGAATGTTGAAGAATGAGCTATAGTTTTCTGGAGCAGAAGATTCAGACCCCAACTCATCTCTCTTTCTCATCCAGGATGCCAGAGACACTGTGATGCATGTGAATACAACCAATCAAGTACAGGACTGCTCCCATGGAATCCCACAGCTATTAGCGTAGGCAGTAGGGTGCCTGGCCGGGAGAGCTGTCCTCCCCTCCTGGGTGATCAGGGCAGTGGCTCCAGTGCAGGGAGTTTATTGCCTGTGCCTGTGTCCTCTTTGTGAACCTGCCTCTGATGAATTAAGAAGCAGCTTTGCTTAGGAGGGCGCAGGAGGCGTCTAGGGAGGAGATGACAAAGGCCTTCAGTTAATTCTGCTAAATAATCTTCTGGGAACCTTCTAATCATGGAGCACTAACCACTAAATTACTAATTAAGTGTCCAGTTAACCTTATTAATAACACTAAATGCACAGGGGCCTCCCTGATTCTGCCGGATGTACGTTAACGGGGCTATAAAAAGGCAGCTGTGTTGAGTTCTCCTGAATGTTTACACAGGAGAAAGCATTCAGACAACAACTATGCATTCCTTTTGACATCTGTATTAAATTGCTCATTAAGTTTATTGTGGAAATTAAATTACTGCAAAGCACTGCCCATTAATTCCCGATTAGGTCCAAATGACTGTGCTAATGCAAGTGTTGGGCTGTGGTGAGGCTGGTTGGTTATGTGATACAGGCTGGCTTTGAGGTGTTCAGACTACCCAGGGTCCTGGGAGGGGAACAGATGCTCGAAGCAGAGGGGGGTCCATTTGAGAGAAGCCAGAGACCCTTGCAATGGAACCAGCAGGTCTCTGCAACAAGACCAAGTGAGATATACTCTTCTTTGACTAATGAATATTTCAGAGGCTAGAAGGGGCATGTTTATTTGATAGTGATACAAAATCTTTTCCCCATAAATATGCGTATTTGGGAAAAATAGAAACTAGAGCATTGTAGCTAAGAGCAGGAGTTCTCTGGTGCCAGGCTGCCTGAGTTTGAATCTTGGCTCTGCCAGTTATTGTATGACATTGTTGAGCATTTAGTTAATTTCATTTTGCCTCAGTATCCTGACTTGTAAAAAAATAGAAATAATATTACTTAACTTGTAGATTTGTGTGAAAATAAAATGAGTTAATACATATACAACATGAAGACCAGTACAGTGGTATTATTTCTCTACATAGAAATAGATTTGGAAAGGGACTTTGAGGTCATTTTTAATTTCTAAATGAGGAATCTAAGGTCAGGGAAGTGATCCCCAAATTTTAATGGCTATTTCTTGGCAGAAACAAGACTACAAATAAGATTTTTTAAAAATTATAATTTAATTGTATTACTCTACATCAGGTAGTTTTAGGTGCTTAGAAAATTCAGAGGTGAGTGAAGACAGTCTATGGCTAATTATCCAATTCTGACATTATTCTGAGTAGGCTAAGGATTTGTTGAAGAAAATATTTCAAAGAACAAATAGAAAAGATAACAGACTATTTTAAAAATGCATTCTATCTAATAGTCCATGTCTAAGTACTTTTCTGGTTCGTAAATACCCCATGCTGATGCTTTCTCTTTGAAGTTTGTAGAAACGATGTTCTACATTTTATTGACTATGCTGATGCAGGGAGAGGTTGGGGGTTAAGAATGTTTTTCTCTCAGCTCTTCTCCAGTTGAGAGGGGGTAAGCACTGGCATATGAGAAGTAGGGGCCTGTTTGTTCCCTGGCCTTGCTCAATAAGACGCTTGGGCTATCCATAAACATAGTTCACAGTTATGTAATCTCATGGGTGCTTCTATTTTCCATTGAATTTCTACAAACAAGTACTGAGTAGTTGCTGCATCCCAAGCTCTGTATTAGGAGGTAAGACTACAGAGATGAAAGCAACAGTTTCTGCCCTTATAAGGGGAAACTCATAGCCTGGTGTTAGTGAAGGTGGTGGGAGGGCAAGGAAGGAGGAATGGAGACAACAGAGGTCATGGACATATAAACAAACAATCTTAAGACAGACTAATAGTGTTATGACAACAGTGGGCTCCAGGCATTAGCCCAGAGAGTAGAGAGAATTTTTAATGATGTTTGTAAAATGAATCTCAGGGAAGGGCATTCCAGATGGAGGAGGCATTACTTATAAAGACTAACGGTGAGAAAGTAGAGTGCAAAGAAGGGGCATGGTAAGGAACTGGTGTTAAGATGAGGCTGGAAAGAAAGGCAGTGTCTTATCATGATATCCAGCTGCCACGTTCAGCATAGTAATTTGGAGTCTCCTGCAGGGAATGAAGAGACTTTTAATTTGATCAGGGATGGGCAGATAGAAGGATGGTCAGAGATGGAAGAGACATCTTGGGACAAGTCCCTAGTTTAGTGCTGGATGTCATGGATAACATAACTGCCTCCTGCCTGTCACCCATGAAAAATGCCATGACTTTAAGCTGCATCAGTTTGCAAAAGTGGGAATATTATGCAAGCCAAGGTAGTATGGGTTCAAAATTCATATTTCACCCCAGCATGTTCCCTAGCTGGTGTCCACACGGACATTTTAGACATATAGAATATCTGCTCCATGGCTTTCAGCTAAATGCGATTTAAAACCTATTACTATATGAAGAAAATCTAAATGTAAATGACTTGTAAGGCAGAAAAGCTGGGACGGAAAACTTTCCTGGAGAGCCACTTTTTCCTAACATTTTGAGACCCATTGCAGCTTTTGATGTATTTATTTATTTATTTTGTGATGGTTAAAAATGAATTCCTGATCACAAGAAGTTGGACTTATTAACCAAAAAGGTTTGTTTCCTGTTGGCTCCCAGATTCTGAGTCTAGGCTTGTGCTGTGGTTCACTCACCTGGAGCTGAGACTTTGCTGCTAGCTCCTGGTAATATGGGGAGTGGGCATCAGCGAGCTCTGCCTTGAACTTCTGTTTTGCCAGGGAGATGCTCAGCCCCACCTTGTGCTCCGGTGGGCCCTCTGATACCTCAGAGGGTTCTATTTCTCTTTCCTAAGTTAAAAAGGTCTTCTATTAATATAAATCACAAGCAAATGGTAATATTATATAACATATATTGATTTTGTCTCAAGAATTGGATTATGAAGGCTCTAGTATTTCTTTTTTAAATAAATCTTTATTGTTCAGATTATTACAGGTGGTCCTCTTTTTTTCCCCCCCATAGCTTCCCTCCACCTGATTCCCCACCCCACCCCACCCCATGCCCTTACCCCCCACCACTGTCTTCATCCATTGGAGTAAGATTTTTGTCCAATCTCTTCCCACACCCCTCACACCTGCTTCCCCTGAGAATCGTCAGTCCACTCCCTTTCTATGTCCCTGATTCTATGATATTCACCAGTCCATTCTGTTCTTCAGATTTTTTATTTACTTGATTTTTAGATTCACTTGTTGGTAGGTATGTATTTGATGTCATTTTGTTGTTCATAATTTTTATCTTTACCTTTTTCTTCTTCTTCCTCTTCTTAAAGAATACCCTTCAGCATTTCATGTAATCCTGGTTTGGTGGTGATGAACTCCTTTAGCTTTTTCTTGTCTGTGAAGCTCTTTATCTGACCTTCAACTCTGAATGATAGCTTTGCTGGGTAGAGTAATCTTGGTTGTAGGTTCTTGCTGTTCATCACTTTGAATATTTCTTGCCACTCCCTTCTGGCCTGCATAGTTTCTGTTGAGAAATTAGCTGACAGTCGTATGGGTACTCCCTTGTAGGTAATTAACTGTTTTTCTCTTGCTGCTTTTAATATTCTCTCTTTGTCTTTTGCCCTTGGCATTTTAATTATGATGTGTCTTGGTGTGGTCCTCTTTGGGTTCCTCTTGTATGGGGTTCTGTGCGCTTCCTGGACTTGTAAGTCTATTTCTTTCACCAGGTAGGGAAAGTTTTCTGTCATTATTTCTTCTAATAGGTTTTCAGTATTTTGCTCTCTCCCTTCTTCTGGCACCCCAAAAATTTGAATGTTGGTTAGCTTAAAGTTGTCCCAGAGGCTCCTTACACTATCTTCATATTTTTGGATTCTTTTTTCTTTTTGTTTTTCTGGTTGGATGTTTTTTGTTTCCACATATTTCAGATCTTTGGTTTGATTCTTGGGGTACGTTGATGTACAGTTGAGTTTCTGTATATTCTTTATTTTAGACAGTGTATGCTTCATTTCTGACTGGTCCTTTTCCATTTTTTTGGCATTCTCATTAATATCCTTAAAGGTCTCATCAAGTTTCTCAGTGGTTTTAAGAAGATTCTTGAGTAACCTTATAAATATGGTTCTGAACTCTATGTCGTCCAGTAGTTTGCTTTCCTCCGTTTCTTTCATTCGTGACATGTTTCTTTGTCTCCACATTTTGGCTGCTTCCCTGTGTTGATGGAGTAGCTTTGTGTGGTAGGTGATCTATAGGGGCAGTAGCTCAGCCTCCTCAATCACATGAGGTGCATGCTCTTGGTACATCCCTTTGTGGGCTAAGTGCAAAGTCTTGGTGTAGTTAAGCCTTAATTGCTGTTGGTACACTGGGAGGACTTGACCTCCAGGCCAATTAGCTGTGAGCACTTGCTGTGTCTATAATGGAAGAACTGCTGCGCTGAAGACACGCTTATGGGACAGGACTTGTTCAGTGGGGCTTTGGTGCTCACTGAGTCTGCCTTTGAATGTGTCACTTATGGATGTGAGGCGTTGAAATCTGGTGTCTCACACTGACCACCAGGTACACTGGCTTCTGGATCTCCAATGGGGTGCAGGTCAGCTATTGTCTGAGGCCACCCAGCAGGAGCTACAGTTTTCTCCTCTTTGCTTGGGGTTTGGAGGTTTTGGAGCTGTCTGACCCAGGCTGCAAGTTTGCTAGGTTAAGCTGCGATAGGGCAGGGCTTTCTTATGCTAAATCTGCTGCTTGGAGCTTGGGTGGGTTTGTAGGTTGTGCAGGGTGGGGTCTCAGGGTGTCACTAGGCTAGGGCGTGGCAAACAGCAATGGCTGCTAGTTAGCCCGCTCTGCGTCCCCGAGGGCATCCGCTAGTCCCATGCCCCAGTGCAGTAAACAATTATTCCTGTGAGCAGCTCTGCAAGCAAGCCACCCTCACTGGCAGACAGTCCAGCTTCTCCCCGTAGGAGTTTGGGTCCCCCGTGTCTCCCCAGAGACTGGATTTCAGAGTAATCGGGGGCTTGTCTCCCTTTGGGTTGAAAAAAGCAATGCCTGACACCAGCCCAGATCACGCGCCTCCGTACCTCAGCTTTTCAGCGCTCGTGCACGTCTCGATGCTCTTTTCTCTTTCCTTCTAGTTGTAGAACTTCCACTCAGCCAGCTTTCCCGTGGTTCTGGGTGATAGACGTTTTGTCTTTTAGTTGTAGTTTTGAAATTGTTGTGCGAGTCAGCAGTTCAGGTGTTTACCTACGCCGCCATCTTGGATTCCTCAAGGCTCTAGTATTTTTAGAATAAAAGTCCTATTAACTAGAAGTGGCCTGTGAATTTCACTGAGAGACAAAGCACTGAAGCGCCAATGAATTAACTACTTAGAATCTTTGAGAACATAGTCATTTTATGACTGTTTTTCCTGACATTTGACTTGCCAGCATCTGATGCCAATCTGCTTGAACAGCTTTGGTCTGTCTCACTTCTCCCTGCCCCATTCAGGAAGCTCCACTCACTCACACTGCTGTGCAGTCTCCTGACTGAAGACCCTCCCCACTGCTCCCACGACCCTCTCCAGCCACAGTGTGTGCACGCGCCACACACACTTTACTTCATACACACATCATTTTTTACTTCTTACTAATATCTCCTAGTCTTATAGTCCATTAAAAGAACTATCCCCTCTGACCAGCTAGGTCAGAAAACTCTGCCTTCCTCTGACCTTCTACAACAGCGAATAACATCTGAATTGTTCATTTGGTACCTGTGATGTATTCACCTAGAGCGGTGGAGGAGAACGTAAGGCCTGGGAAATCCTTTGGTCTGGGCCTGTCAAGGCTACCTCAGGCAGGACTCAAAATTTAATAAATCTAGGAGCTTTTCTTTCATAGCAGCATAAATTTATATTAAGGGAATTATATTAAGTGAATAGTGTTATAAATATCAATATGGCCCTTGGCGGAATAAAGGTTCCCCACACCTGACCTAAAATCTTCTTTTTATGTGCTAATCTTGTCATCCCACATATAATCTCCTTGAATCCAGCATGATTCTCACACTTCATGGACTCTCCCAAATAGAAAAACAACAACACATGAGGCCATTGATGAATGAAACTCTCAGTAAATATACATGATTTGGGGTCATGTCCTTTGCAACCTGTCCCAGACTATCATTAGTCCCAGTCCATACATCTGCCATCTTCAATCATTGCACTTAGACTATTTTGTTGTACTTTTTTGCATTATAAATTTCCTAAAGGTAGGGACTGTGTCTTGTTTGTCTAAGGTATTGTAGTGAATTTTAGTTAAATATTTGCTGAATGACAGAGTAAGTAATAGGTGAAGTTGGTAAAAAGGATGTTAAGAGGAGGATGCGATGAGTGTGAAATAAAATATTCAGGAGAGATTTACTGCAGAATGAGGGACTTATATTAAATTTTAAAGAAGGTGGGACACAGGTAATGGGAGAAAGAGATGGCAAACTGTAGTCGTCGTATACATTTTACAGTGAATATATTTAATCTCAATAATTTTTTTCAATAGCACTTTTCACTGTTGATGAAAGGGCATTTTTGAGAAAAATAAAATCCTTTTAGTCTTTGTTCATAACCATACTCCCACCAAATCTGTGGCCATCTGTCCTAAAGGCCAGGGAGAGAGTGACCAGCAGGATACTGATCCCCGAATTTTCATGTAGAGCTGGCAAGACTGAACTTCCTGTCCTCACCGTCTGGAAGAAGAAAGGGCTAGAGAAGTCTCACAGACCATAAGGGCTGGCAGACCTGGTCGCAGCGGCCCTGTAAGGCTGAGAGGATCTGCTGCCTACCTTGTGTTGCCACAACCCCACCACTGTTTCCTGCTTTAGCCCTGAGCGTCTGGCTCAAAGCCTTTGGGGAGGTTAAAGATGCCCCCGCCACCCCTTTTTGATAAGCAACATTAACTTCTGTAACAATTATCTCCTCCTGCATGCTTTTTTCACTCAAACAGAGCAGTTGCCAGTGCTCCTCTTTACCTGCGAACACTGGTTTTATTTTCCCCCATTTGACATGAAGGGTTTTGATCATTTTGATATTTATCTCACCTTTTCCTGCTGGACATGACTAAGAACAAAACTTCTACCTTTGTTGTCAGCATGAGATTACACTTCACTGGAGAAAGAACCTAATTGATTGGTGGATTCATTCATTCATTCTAAAGCCTGGTGAGCACCTGCTGTATATAATGCTCTGTTAGGCACTGGGAAAAGAGCCCTTGCCTTCCTGGAGTTTATAATTATGTTGCTTCTTGCACTTCCTCACACCTTACCCCTAGTTTTCAATGTATTTTACTCCTCAGTCCTTAGGAAGAAGTAAGCATACTGAATAGAACAAAGTCAGTGACTCTTCACTAGACTGATAAAAATGCAGCACTAATAATGCTGAACGGCCAGTCCATTTTACTAAGACAAAAAAGGCCTGTGAGGAGCTGGATTGACTCTCAGAACTTCTTACTGTTGTAGGCATCTTGGTGTCATTGAGGAGTGTGTCCTCTGGAGTGAGAGGGAAGGGCCCGAGTGAGACAGGGGCAATGTCTGTGGGAATTTAAAAAATAACAGGCACAAAAATGAGACTAGAGGAATTGACATTAGAACAAGGTAAAACATTTCACATGCTTTTTCTGTCACTCTGGAATTTAAATATGTTAGATCCATGCTGAGCTCATTTTTATTTTAAGATCACGTAAATATGTTCTTGAGCAAAATATAACTAATACTATTCCTCCCAATTATTCTTCCTTTCTAGGACCCAAGTTTGGTGCTCTCTTAGATATGTTTCAATTAAAAGGTTCTGTCTAAGTAGTAGATCTAGTTATTTTTTCTTTTGGTGGTTATATAAAGAATGCATAGACAGAGGTTTATCCTGAATTTGTTTGTTGGAAAGTATTGGTAATTATTGCCTCTAAGTTGTAGGATAATGGCCAATTTGGTTTTATTTTTGTTCTTTTCTAGATTTTTCAAGTTTTATACAATAAGTTTAATTTATTTTATAAGGTTAGACATACAAGCTAGTTTTGAGAAAGTACATTATAAATTTTGTCAACTTCAATAAGGATTGCTTTTCAAATAGCATGCTTTCCTGATGATTTGAATTAAGGTTTAGAAGCAGATGGAATGAGATCTAAGCTTACCTGTTGAAAACACAGGGGTTTTACCAGGCTCTCCTAATATCTCTTCTGTGGATATTTCATCTTTTCTGTTAGCAAAATAGAGAAGAAGTGGTAAAAAGGAGCATGATGACAATAGGGGGAATGCATTTAAATTCTCCTATATTAAATAAACCTAAAAATTAGAGGAAAAGTATACTTTAAAACTGGTTTACTAACCTTTTCATTACAGAATTAATCTTCTAATATATTTTAATTGAAGAAAAATTCAAACAACCCTCCCCAAATGGTTATGTGTGACTGCGGGGCTTTTCATAAGTATGTTGGCTTTTCCTGGTCCTGGGGAACTTGTCCCTGAGAGCAAAGATGGTTTGGGGGGTCTGATGTTTTATAGTCCCTTGTGCTTAAACTGTACCCTTGACATCAAAGATAATTGATGACTTGATCCATGACTGAAATATTCTTGCTAAAATCTCAGACTTTCAAACCTATAAATGCAGAGAGTCAATAAGTTTATCTAATAAAGTAACTTGTGGCTATAGTAATGGGATAGCGAGAGCGTTCTGGATAACGCAGTTGCATTAAATCTCTATTCTGAACATAACCATTGCGTGCATGGTGGGAAGATTCACAGTGCCATGGTGTGGCAATGCAGAATATATTCTAAGGTCAGGTCCAAGGTCATGGTTATAGAGTTGTCTGTGTGTAATGTAAGCTTTATTTAGAAAGGAATAGCAGTAGTGATATCTTTTGAAGCTTACTATAAGATGTGTTACTATAAGCTATTAGGTCTCAAAGGATTGTGTCTGTTTTTGTAATATAGTCATGGTTGACCAATATATTTGATTCAATTTTCTGTGGCTCATGATGATGAAAGATCAAACAGAATGACTAGGTTCTCTGTTGTAGATTCATATAGATTGGCCAGATAGCCAATGGGACATATTTCTGACACATTCAGTTCTGCCTAAGTGCTAATAGGGGTAATGTACAAACTATACCAATCAGCCTGGCCCGGGCTCTAACCCATCAGAATGGATGTCGGTTGTAAGCATGGATGACTATATTGGTGTGCATAGGCTAAATTAAACTCAGACTTTACAGTGGAATTTGAAATTAGTTATTCTTGTTTGCTTTTGCTGGTATTATGCTTTGTGTTTAATAGTTTTTATGGAGGTAAAACTTAGTAAACTCTCATAATATCATTATAGCATTTGTAAATTTAGATAAATTTCTTTCTTTTTTATTTTATAGATCTTTGTTTATAGTAAGGTCTCCTTCCTCCTGTCATAACCTTGGCATCCTTGTTTTACCTTGTTGTAATAAAGGAAATAACCAAGAAGAGTAGTTAGTAAAATGCTGGCTATTGCACTAGCTACAAGTCAGTAGCCTACTTTGTGCAGGTGTAATTCAGCCACTACACTGGCAATCTAGACCATCACAGAGGATCTACCGTTTGGCAAGCCAGGGTGCTGGGTTCTTCATTATTTTAATGTCATTTGAAACTGGCAGATGGATGGACTAGTCAGGTGAGAAATTTTTCTTTTTTGTCTTCTTTGAAAGGTTTGAAGTAAGAGTTGCTTCTGTTCTTCTTTTTCTTCTTTTTTTTCTTTTAAACAACAACTTGGTAACCACAGGTAATGTAAAATGTTTGTCTCTTCCTTCTTTCTCCCTAGCAATGCTGGCAGGCACAGGAATAGATGGAATGATTTTATTATTTTTTTCTAATTCTGGCTTGAATAATTGTTTCCTATAATTTAAAATGTCTTTCTATCAAGTCTTGCTACATTCTGTTGGATTTTTTTCTTAGGAGTGGCCTCGGCTTTCTTTTTGGAAAATGAAGGAGTCAGTAAGTATTATTCTATATTTAAATCAGAGGAGCCAATATCTTTGTGTCTTGTGAACAATAGTACTAATATTTTCCTAAGTCACCTTCTTTCTTCTGGCAATAACTTTTAAAAATTCATAAAAAATTATAGCAAGATAGACATATGGAGGTCTATTATATATTATAAATATACAAAGACTTTGCTCAGTTCTGTAGCAGTTGGTAGAGAAATATAAAACAGTTCCTGCCCTGGAGATGTTTACACTCTCACAGGGAAACAAGGTAAAGCAAGGAAATGCTAAATAATAATGCAAGCGACAAATAGAACACATAATCAAAGCACAGAGAAATTACTGCAGTTGAAGACATCCTGCTGAGGTGGGACTGCATTGGGAGCTTGGAAGGAGAACAGGATTTGGAGAGATGGAATGGGGAAGGCAGGTTCTTCCAGCCAAGATACAGGGCTTGGGGTCAGACTCTGGGAGGAGGAGAGTGTGGTCTGTGTGCCCTGGGGAAGGGCATAGTGGCAGTGGTGGGATCATGGGAAATGAAAGGCAAAGTTGGACAGGTCAGGTGCGGAAGGGCTTTGATTAGTTAGTTTGGACTCTGCCTTACTGTAGGTCCTAGCAGCTAACAGAGGTCTCACCCAAACTCTGAGCAAAATTTAATAAAGGGATTACTTACTAAATTGTGGGACAAGTCTAAGAGCAACCACAAGTGAGAGTGCAGAACCCTGGGGCTGGTAGGAGGGGTGAGAGGATGGAGCAGTTACCACAAACTAGAGACAGAGAAGGCTGTGGTGAGGGCTGCCTGACAGGAACTGAGCTGAAGATGAAGGAAACCAGTAGCCCTCGAAGACTGCAAATTGGGGTGAGGGAAGGTGACAAATTTGCTCACCTCATTCCATTCTTTCCCCTCCTGATATTCTGCTCCCCATTGGCTGGCCCTGTCCAGCAGTCAGAGGGCATGAAATGCCAGGGACTCAGTCCCTGCTCAGACTTCTGCACAGGGTCAGTGAGGAAGTGTGAGGAGGGGTATTTAGAAGGGCAAAAGTAAAGATGTGGGAATCTTTTGAAAGCCATTGAACAGGACTCAATGCAGGAAAAGGGATATTTCAAACATATTAGTCCTCAGCAGTTATAAAAATTAGGGTGGGGAAGAGGTTAGAGCCAGCAATAGCTGTTAGGGAGATCAGATTTGACATTTTTCACAGTGTAAATCAATAAAGTCCTGGACCAGATGGTTGGCAAAGGGAATAGAAATGAAGGAACAAATGTGAAAAGCATTATAGAGAATTGTCAGGAATCCATACAGCATTTCTTTGTAGTATTATTGTCTTCATACTTAGACTTCCATTATAAAATACTAGAGGCCTGGTGCACGAAATTTGTGAACAGGGATGTGTGTCTCTCAGCCCAGCCTGCACCCTCTCCAATCTGGGACCCCTCTCACAATCCAGGACTGCTGGCTCCCAACTGCTTGCCTGCCTATCTTCCTGATTGTCCCTAACCAGCCTGATCACCCCCTAACCACTCCCCTGCCAGCCTGATTGATGCCTAACTGCTCCCCTGCCAGCCTGTTTGCCCCCAACTGCCCTCCCTTGCAGGCCTGGTCCCTCCCAACTGCCCTCCCCTGCTGGCCATCTTGTGGTGGCCAACTTGTGTCCACATGGGAGCAGCCGTCTTTGACCACATGGAGGCAGCCATCTTGTGTGTTTGAGTGATGGTGAATTTGCATATTACTCTTTTACTAGATAGGATAGAGGCCTGGTGCATGGGTGGGGGCCAGCTGGATTGCCCTGAAGTATGTCCCGGATCAGGGTGGGGGTTCCCTTGGGGCGTGGGCTGGACTGGGCCAGGGTCCTGTGGTGGTTTGCAGGCTGGCCATACCCCCTGCTGACTCAAGGGGAGGCCCTGGTATCTGGGATTTATTTATCTTTTATAATTGAAACTTTGTAGCCTTGAGCAAAGCCAAGGCTGCTCGCTCCTTGGCTACCACCATTTTTGTTGAGATTTATTTATCTTCTATAATTGAAACTTTGTAGCCTTGAGTGGAGGCCTGGGCCAGTCAGGGTGTGCAGAAAGCTTGACTTCCTCCATTGCCGGGGAAACCCAAGCCTGCTGCTCACTCCGTGACTGCAGCCGTCTTGGTTGGGTTAATTTGCATACTTGCTCCTGATTGGCTGGTGGGTGTGGCTTGCGGATGTAGCAGAGTGATGGTCAATTTGCATATTACTCTTTTATTAGATAGGATATGTAATTTGTGAGGTTATAATTGGCAATAACATCTCTCTTATTTTTTTTTTTTTACTGATGTTTTCTCTCTTTGCAGCATAATTATTTGTTTTTTTATATTTATTTTTTTGGTTTTCATCTCTCTTCTTTAATCATTTTATCTAATATACTTTTTCTTTTTTTACATTTTGACTTTCTTATTTGATATTCTGTTCTTGTTGAGGATTTAGCTCAGTGCTTCAGTAATTTAGTTGAGAAACACTAACACTTAACAGAATACCAAACAAGAATCCCAAATTCAGATTGCTTGTTGATTGTATTAAATATTTTATTGATGTAATTAATAATTTATCATGAATTCTAAACACCATACTATTTTAATTGTTCTATACCTTATAAGTGAAAATACACATTAGATACTTATCATATATTTTTATCTGATAATAGTGCAAACATACTAGGTGTACCAATTAATGCATATTAACTATTGACTGGTTAATAGTGTGGTTGAACTATTAACTGGTTAATAATACAGATGAACTACTAACCAGTTAATAGTGCTCTTTTTTTTGGCACAAAATTTGACATTTTTATTTTTATTTTATTTATTTTTATTTTTAAAATATATTTTTATTGATTTTTTACAGACAGGAAGGGAGAGGGATAGAGAGTTAGAAACATCGATGAGAGAGAAACATCGATCAGCTGCCTCCTGCACACTCTCTACTTGGTATATGCCAGCAACCAAGGTACATGCCCTTGACCAGAATCGAACCTGGGACCCTTGAGTCTTCAGGTCGACGCTCTATCCACTAAGCCAAACTGGTTAGGGCAAAATTTGGCATTTTTAAGTGTAAAAATATCTATGATATTCAGAAAATTGGACATATGAAGTTTTGAAGCTTGTTGTCAATACAACAAAATAGCATACATATCAAATCGCATATATATCAACATATGTGTAACTCCATCTATTGGAAAAAATCCGCATCATTAACCAGCACACCTAGTATATATTAGTCTATAAGATCTAACCTCTTGCCTTTTATACATTCATTTATGTGCAGCATAATAGAAGTATAGATTGTCTGTAATGTCAGACTAACCTACACAGACTTCAGAGGCTGACATAACATCATAAAGATACAATAGCTGAGTCACTCCATTATGTTAGCTTTCAAAAGTCAAGAGCATGCAGCACTCTATTTTGGGTACTTACCTCTCAGGGAAGTTACTCTGTTTTATTCTCTGCAGAAATAGAAAAGTAATTTTACTAAAAGATAATGTCAACTGAAGAGCTAAAGTCTATTTTCATCCCTTTTCCCCTTCACTTCAACCCTCATGTACATTGTTATTTTGCAAGAATAAAATTCTTGTTGGCTTTCTCAGGTATTTCCAAGCATATCTTCCACCAACCCTTCTGCCATGGAAACCAAGTCAGAAAAAGGGTGGGGGCTGGAGGTGTGAGAGCTATCTGGGCAGCATTCCAAACATACAGTGTTCAGACTCACCTGCTGAAGAAGATCCAGGTGCTCCTGGGAGTTGCTGAAATTTTTCCCAATGTCAAAGAGGCAGAAAACCTCTTGCTGGCAGATGCTGACCCAGTCCTGGTATTCCCCTGTGTCGGGGATGTGACCCAGAAAGTTCTGATAGGCTTCCCACACTGCTTCGTGGCACACTGCAATGCAGCGCCATTAGGAGTAGAAGAACCCCTTTTCCCTACCCAAGCACAGGCTTATAACATGGAAAACTTTTGCATGGCTTATCTGACACATTAACTTATAGCCCAGAGAAATGAATTCATTTAACAACTATTCATTGAGCACCGATATGTGCTATGGAGAAAAATAAAAGAAAAGAGGTTGGGTATTTGAAGATAGAGAATTTGAGTGTGTGTGTGTGTTGTGTGTGTGTGTGTATGTGTGTAAGACTGCAATTTAAAATAGGGTGATTGAAGAAAGCCTCCTTATAAAGGTGACTTTGAGCAGTTTGGCAAAAGGCTCCAAGGCGAGAGAAAGCTATGAGCATGGAAAGAACAGCAAGGAGGTCAGTGTGGCCAGAGCAAGGTTGAGCGTAACAGAGGACGAAGACAGAAAGATGTGGAGAGGGGAACACAGATAGTGGAGGGGCTTGTAGACCAGTAGTCTTCCAACTGGGCATAGGTACTGGCTATATTTGAAGGTTTTCCAAGGGATGAACGGGCACACAAACAGTTTAAACAGAATTACTAGTTTCTAGTCTCAATTTTCCCATCATGCTTTCCTAATAATGGTCTGCCTAAGGGCACACCTTTCCTTCTTCATTTTCCCTTTGCTCATCATCTTCCCCCATTCATTCATCCCTAATCTTATTGGGGCCCAGTGCCCCTAGGCTGCCACACAATGGGATGATTTGAAACAAACCATAGCTTTGAGGTTAAGAAAGCAGGTGAATTTAAGTCAGGGTGGATTTTTGCAATTAGGGTGATTTCTGCTTCTTTGCTTTTAACACATTAGGAGTCCTAATGGAGTCAGCATCTGATAGATCATTAAAAATAACAATGACAGCTCATGATGTGTCCGTTAGCATATAATGCCAAGGGAATTTATATTACTGGAACAAAAGTCTCTCTGTTCCCATCTACTTATTTATGTAACAAGTTTTCTCAGCATTTAAGTGAAACTAGGTAAAAGAATAGGGATAAAATGGATGCTAAACCCTGTCTTATCGTAGCAATGCGTGACATGAATAGTAAGTAATGGCACGTGGACTAATAGAGGAACACCACCAAAGCAGCCCTGTCTATCCAGAGGCTGAAGCTAATGCAGCTTAAGTTCAAGTCCTTCACTTAAATTGTCCTTTTCCAGGGCCTTGTTCCTAATTTTGTATCTATAAACATTAGTGCCCACAAAACCCTTATCTAGTCTTAGATCTATCTGTTGATAATGACTTGCTTAAAATTTTTGGTGAAATTTGTATCTACTTGTTTTAATACATTATATATTAAAACAATTATAAATGCAACTGAATCTAGAAGAAATTTCTTTGTACATATAAAGTAACAGGAGAGAAGAAAATATTTCAATTTATGCATATATTTTTTTGTTACTGAGACATATTTCAGAGCAACCAATAACAGATTTTCAAGCTTACAATAAATTCCAATGAGATAAAACTCTGAAGTGGGAATGGAAGTGTGGGGGTGTGGAGAAAAAGGAGCGTGCAATATCTCCTATTGTTAAGAAGAGTTCCTTCATGTATTTGTTTAGAGTATTTGATGGAAAGTATTGAGTGGCTGTGGTAAATTCCACTGGATACATATGAATGCTCTAATTCTTATTTTGTTTTCAATATCAATATTTACAATTCACCAAAAGTTACACATATCCAAGCATTTAAATTTAAGATAAAAACTTTAGAAGTCAACTGAAAAGCATGCAAAAATGTGCATACAATTAAAAAGTTATTTTAGGGGACTAAGTGAAAAAATTGATATCTTCTGTTATAAGCAATTATAATAGGTTGATTTATTTTTACTCTAGAGCAGTGGTTCTCAACCTTTCTAATGCTGCGACCCTTTAATACAGTTTCTCCTGTTGTGGTGACCCCCAATCATAAAATTATTTTCTTTGCTACTTCATAACTGTAATTTTGCTACTGTTAATGAATCATAATGTAAATATCTGTGTTTTCCGATGGTCTTAGGCTCTACAGCAGCGGTTCTCAACCTGTGGGTCGCTAGCAGGGTCGCCTAAGACCATCAGAAAACACAGATATTTACAAATTCATTAGGCAACAGAGCCAAATATCAACAGTACAATGATTGAAATTTCTTTTGAGAGCCAAATTTTTAAAACTTAAACTTTTTCTAATGCCACTTCTTCAAAATAGACTCACCCAGGCCGTGGTTTTTTGTGGAAGAGCCACACTCAAGGGGCTAAAGAGCCGCATGTGGCTCGCGAGCCGCAGTTTGCTGACCACTGCTCTAGAGGAAAGGGGAGCAATTGGAGGCTTTGGGGCAGAAGCCAATATCACTTGATTTTCTAGAGAAACTGACTACTGTGCTGAGAAAGGGGTTGTGGGTAGAACCAGCTGAGAGAAGAACAGTTTGGAGACTCATGGTCCTGAGCTTCATTCTCCCTTACTCCCCACTTATTCTATGTCTGGATTTCTTTTCTCTTTCTGTTTTAAGAGACAAAGAGAATTCCAGGCCATCAGAAGCAACTGGACAAAGCCATGAGTGGGTACAGTCCTACCACTTCAAATGAGCATTGAGTTTTCCACATTTGGGGAAGGGCAGGGGTGACCTGGAGCCAAAATAATAATCTCTCACTGGAGAACCCATGTTTGTGAACATGATCTATTTCCTGCTAGGCAAGGATCAGAGAGTTGTAATGCCTTTCCCGATACCAATCATCATGAAGTCTTTTGATCTTCACCTCCAGTCAAGAGTCTATGTGCCATGCAAGAAGGAACCAATATTTTTTCAAACTCTAAGAGTTGTGGGTCCAGTCCAAGCAAACCAGCTGCCTTGCTATCCTTCTCACCTACATACTTTACACTCTCTTGGGGATGTTACTTTGTCTTCCCATCTTTCCCCTGCTAGTTTAGTTCAAAAACCTATTTAAGTGCCAGATATACAACAGTACACAAAACAAACTAGCCCTGCCTTTGAGAGCTTAGTGTGAGTGACTCTCACTAACAATATCCATGAGTGAAACATCTGGGAGACATAATGTGACATTCCTTCTGTTTACCAGTTCAACACACTCTTGCCTGTGTTGCTTTTGGTCTTAGATTGTCTTTCCTTTTTTTTAAAAAAAATATTTTTATTGATTTCAGAAAGGAAGGGAGAGATAGAAACATCAATGATGAGAGAGAATCATTTGATCGGCTGCTTCTTGCATGCCCCCTACTGGGGATCAAGCCCCCAATCCAGGCATATGTCCTTGACCAGAATCAAACCCACGACCCTTCAGTCTGCAGACCGATGCTCTATTCACTGAGCCAAGCCAGCTAGGGCAGAGTGTCTTTCTTTTATTTCAGTCCAGCTTAAGGCTTGTTTTTGGTGCCTGCATCTTCCTAACTCTGCCCCCTTTTCCACCTCAATGACACATAACACCCCCAACCCCATTAAAACCTACTTTTCACAAAGACTCTGAGAGACTTTTCCCCCCAAAGCACAATTGCTTGAAGCTGCTTGAAGAATTACCTCCCTGGAGCAGTGTACTTTATAGGGATCGAAATATTAGGGTGAAACAGGGAGTGGAAGCTTTTCTTTTGACTCTTTTTAAGAGGCAGGTTTTTTGGTGATTCTTCTGATGTTATTTTTCTGGCCTCCTGGAAACACAACACAAACCAGGAAGCATAGAATCCTTCTGGGATTGGGAGAACAAGAGCACCAGCCCATGACCCCTGGAGAAAGTTCCTTGTCCTTACCAAGAGAGCATAAGAATAACCCTTCTTTGAGGCCTCAAAGGATCTTGGGGCTGGGAGGAGTCTAAAAACTACTGAAAGTTAGATTTTTCTGCTCCCTTGATTTACCTGTTCTGCACCAGCCTTTTCTGCACCTACCGGGAAGGATTGCCACAGGGGTTTTGGAGAAATCCAGAGCCTCGCCTCCAAGTCTTCCCACAGTGACTGGCCACTGTCTAAAATCTGGCTTTATGCTGCATGGCACTCCCTAGGCTGTTCTAAGATGTAGGAAGAACCCCAGGGAACACAAGTCTTGGAGGCCAGACATGTTCCTGGATAGTTCTTTATATTTGGAGGGATGAAGCTAGACCAACAGTGTGTGAAAATGCCCGCCACAGGAGTGGGCACACTTTCGATGGAAAGGTTACACACTGAATTGGGAGTCAGGATGCTGGGCCCTAACTGCTCTGTGACCCAAGGGGGCCCTGACTGAGCATGTCACCTCACTTTTCTTATATGTACAATGGGGGTGTTAGCTAGGTGATCTTCAGAGCAGTGCTTCTAGAATGTGAAAGTACAAATGGGTTACCTGGGGATGTTATTAAAATTCAGATTCTGAGAGTAGGTCTGGAGTGGGATCTGGGAATCTGAATGTCTAGCAAGTTACCTGGTTGGTGATGGTGAGGCTGGTGGTCTGTGGACAACATTGGAGTAGCAAGAACTAGAATCCCCTCCATTTTTAACTTTTTCTAAGTCACACATTAATGTGAAAGAAAGATCTAGTTTTTGATATTGGAGTTGGGAGAAAGAGAGAGAAGGAGAGACATAGAAGAATGGAGGAAGGGAAAGAGAGGGAGAGACATGGGGC
The DNA here is from genome assembly GCA_026230045.1 of Corynorhinus townsendii. NCBI lineage: Eukaryota > Metazoa > Chordata > Mammalia > Chiroptera > Vespertilionidae > Corynorhinus > Corynorhinus townsendii. Next base: position 64,123,860 of record JAPDVU010000004.1, on the reverse strand, counting down.
AAATGTTTGAAGGGAGGCAGTCACAGAAGAGGGAGTTTACCTGGGTGGGAGCACCCCCCCCCCCCCAGGACACTAGCAGAAACAAACTTGCCTCTGTCTGTGCTTTGGGATGAGCATGTTTAGGATTACACCAAGAACGTTTTCACTGGTGTTGCTTTAAGCACTGGGAAAAGAAATAGCTCAGTATTCCGTTTGATTTGAGGAATGTAGGAGCTTTCTCTCCTAAGTTTGAAAGATATCAACGGACAATTTTGTAAAGGCAGCTATGAGAACAATAAGTGGGTTACTCTGTCAAAGAAACACTGCTTTGTAGCTGGATCTTATTTCTAGTATATGAACTGAATTTGTTAGACTTAAGAAACCCATGTTGATGAATAGTAAAATTTCACATCACCCAGAGGCAGCCATAAAGATAATGGACTGTCATTGCCGAGGGAAGAAAAACAGTGGTTTGATTCATTTAGGAAAGCAAGAATGAACGAGGCAAACCTAGTAAAAATAAAGAGCTAATAATAAAATTCAGAGCTAAAAATTTGGTTGCAGCAATAAATAGGCTTTTCTATCAATACTTGTGATGAATCCCATTTGTGAATGTCATAAAGAATTAGAAGTGTCATGAAATAGTTAGCAATAGTTGTGTTCATATTCAATGTGATGCATATACTATATGTTTATACTTGAACAAATAAAATGGAATTTACCCATCTCATTATCAAATCAAAGTGTAGGCACATTCAAAATGAATAATTTACTCTTTTCTTTGCCTCCTGTGTTCATCAACAACATTTAGTGAGAACGAGCTATGCAGAGGTGCTGTGCTAGGATCTCAGAATATTCGTCTGGTGCACTTGATTTTCTATGATTAGAGTCCTCCTTCTGACTATGATCCAGTCAGTACTTGCTGTTTCTCTGTGGGTGTGGCTTCTGTCAGAAAGCAATATCTCTTTACTTCTACAAAATGAGACATACGAGAAACATAAGTCTTGATATTTTTGATACTGTTAGTTAATTGTGCCTCCAAAACCCAGTAAGAACTCCCCAGGTTAGTTTAAACTTGCACCTATTACAGATGTAAATACTCAAGAACATTTTGGGATGTTAGTATCATGAAATGCTTCCTAGAGGTCATGATGTGCAACACATCACAGGCTAGAAGTGAACTAGCTTGCTTTAGTCAATGGGCTTGAAATAGATCAGGGTGACTGTGCTTTCTGGAATGGAAGCAAACATCTGGTATGATCAAGGTGGAAATCAGTAAACCACCTCAGCTTTCACATGTAAGAGGAATTGAGTTTAGGCTTCAGCTAGACAAGATACTTTGCATTATTTGGAGCTATCCAGGGAATTAAATAACAGCTACTACAGATCCCTTTTTTTCCTTTCAAGAAAAAGCCATGCACTGATAAGGGTTTAATCTCCAACATTTACAGGGAACTCATACAACTCAACAAAAGGAAGATAAACAACCCCATCAAAAAATGGGCAATGGACCTAAATAGATACTTTTCAAAAGAGGACATAAGGAAGGCCAAGAAACATATGAAAACATGCTCAAAATCACTAATTATCCGAGAAATGCAAATCAAAATGACAATGAGGTACCATCTCACACCTGTCAGAATGCCTATCATCAACAAATCAACAAATGACAAGTGCTGGCGACAATGCAGAGACAAAGGAACCCTCATGCACTGCTCGTGGGAATGCAGACCGGTGAAGCCACTGTGGAGAACAGTATGGAGTTTCCTCAAAAAACTAAAAATAGAACTCCCATTTGACCCAGCAATCTCACTTCTAGGAATATATCCCAAGAAACTAGAAACACTAATCAGAAAGGATATATGCACCTCTATGTTCATAGCAGCACAATTCACCATAGCTAAGATTTGGAAACAGCCTAAGTGCCCATCAGCAGATAAGTGGATTAAAAAACTGTGGTATATCTACACAATGGAATACTATGCTGCTGTAAAAAGGAAGAAACTCCTACCATTTGCAACAACATGGATGGAGCTGGAGAGCGTTATGCTAATAAGTCAGTTAGAGAAAGATAAATATCACATGATCTCACTCATTTGTGGCTTATAATGAACAACATAAATGGATGATCAAAAACAGATCCAGAGACAGAGAAACATCGATCAGATGCTCAAACCTTAGAGGGAAGGTTAGAAGGTCGGGGTAAGGGGGAGAGATCAACCAAGAGACTTGTATGCATGCATATAAGCACAACCAATGGACGCAGACAACAGAGGGTGAGAGTGAGGGCAGGATTGGGGGGGTGGGGGGCAATGGGGGGATAACTACACATTTATAATACCTTAATCAATGAAAAAAAGCCATAGAAAATTTTCCAAGTGAATGACTAGGGCAGCCACTGATGGCTGTGGTATAATTGAATCCATAATGACTCCCAGGGACACAGTAAGAATTCTGTGATGCTGTTTTGGGATAAACACTGCACTGGAACTCAGCTGGAAATCACAGCAATTATGCTGTGAACCCATTAACACCCCTGCATTGTACCTTGGTAACCCCTGTTAATTTGTGGCTCCTCTGCACTTGGACGTGCCTCCAGGTTTCCAAGCCTCAGAAGTTTTTGCTGAATCAGCAATAAACTCCTTAACCTTATCAAGGAGGGAGAGAGTATCTGGATTATAATGTTGCTTTTGAAAAATAAAATCTTAAATTGTAAATCAACTTGCTCAGGTTCCTGACACTGCAATTATCCCATGCTTTTTACTTCATAATAACAACATTGAAGTCCAATATTGGACTTTGGCAAAAATAAAAGAGGTAAAACTCAGATACCAAGACTTTCCCGGTGACTTGCTAACTGCCCTAATGGCTCTGTATTGCACAGGACATTATTATTATTATTATCCTATCTAATAAAGAAGGAATTGCTAATTGACCCTGACACCATCGCAAAAGATGGCGGCACCCACAGCCAATAAGGAGGGAATATGCTAATTGACTGCCCCACCCTCCAAGATGGCAGTGCCCACGGCCAATAAGGAGGGAACATGTTAATTGACTGCCCCATCCTTAAAGATGACGGCACCCACAGCCACAAGATGGCAGCACCCAGTCCCCTCAGCTCCGCCAGTGCAGCAGGCACGTGGCAAGGCAGGGCCCGCCCCCAGGCTGGCCTGGCTGCTCCGCATGCCTGCCTCCAGAGTCCTCCAGTCCCCTCAGCCCCCCAGCTGCTCAGGGCCGGCCCGAGGCGCAGGCAAGCCTCAGATGTAGGCTGCCTAGGGCTGGCCAAGGCACAGGCAAGCCTCGGATGGCAGCTGCCCAGCCGCCCAAGGCCGCCTGAGGTTCAGGTAACCAGGGCCGGCTGAGGCTTGTGCTGCCAGCAGTGGCAGCAGCAGAGGTGTGATGGGGCGTTGCCTTTCCCTGATTGCTGGGTCGCCTCCCACCCCTGAGGGCTCCCGGACTGTGAGAGGGGGCAGGCCGGGCTGAGGGACTCCCCCCTCTAGTGCATGAATTTTCATGCACCAGGCCTGTAGTAAAACCTAAGAGCAGATATGTGTCATTGTTTTGAATGTTTATTATTCATTACTCTCTGATTAGTTGGCAGATTTTTATAACTCTTGTGACTAAAGGAGAGACTGGAACTTCTGGGCTGAATATGACTCCTAGATGAATAAAAGGGAAGGGATGGAAAGAAGAAAAGGCTAAGCAGGTTTCATCTCTTTTCTTACCTCTCAATCTATAATAAGCTTGAAGGCTGGCTAGAATCTGTTTCATGGATTCCTGGGGACAGACTTTAACCCCAGTTGAAAAAAATGCTGATCTTTTTGTTCGATGCTTTGCCAAATCGAATACTTGTCTCATGGTTGACACTTTATACATTTTTGCAGGACTTTCAGCTGTTTCAATTCTTGGGGCATTGCCTATGTCTTTAGTTTCAGAACGGTACATTTTAATGGAGAGATCTGTAAAAGAAAGGATGATTTCCTAGTGAATATATACATTTATGCGATATATGTGAAACATGATAAATGAATGGCATAAACAAAAAATTGTAATCCTCTGCTTTATGAAAATTCTACTTTGGTGCAACTGTCAAATGTATTATTCCAATGACAAGGCACTTTCAGAAATAAGGGGGTAGTCTGAGCTGATCAAGTATTTAAAAAACAAGACACCAACATCTCAAATCATCCTGCCTTTAGGAACTGCCAAATATTGAAACCATTTCCCACACATCTCTCTAAAAATCACTCCCCACTTAGCACTCAAGCCTCCCGAGAGATGCCTCTTTTGATAGACATTATAATTCAAATGGGAAGTGCTATAGCATTGTGATACCCGAGGGTATACTCTCGATGACGAAGTGGAGTGCTTCTGAAAACCGGGGGGTGAGGGGGAATGCAACAAAACAGCCTTCCTGCCAGTTAGTGATGAGTGGCAGCCCTAGGATTTCCTTATGTGTGGCGCTCAGAGGGTGTCAATCTCGTTGAAAGTGAGGGAGGGCCAGGACATGTCTTAGAGTTGCATTTACAGAGCAAGCTTGTATTTTATGCAGGGTGGGGAGGGGAAAGGTGAAGGGCCGGCTGAGAGAGGAGGCTGGCAGAGGATCAAACTCCCCAAGCCATTTCTTCTTGCTGCACTGTTGTGTCTAGACTTCATTTTTAACTCCCTAGGCTTACATTCAGTGAGTACTTTTTTGTTTTGAAATATTTTTATATGTATTATCTCATATCATTCTCACAAAAGCTCTACTATCTAGATGAAACAGAAACTATTTTTCTCAGTTTACCACACAGTAGGTACTGAGGGTTAGAGGTATCAGATCATGTTAACAGTGTAGTCAAATCTCGAGTCCTCCTCTCCCACTCGATCTCTGTCCTTTTATCCATTGCACCATTTAAGAAAGGAATTCTTGAATTGGGACCACTCACTATGGCTCCTTGGGAGCAGAAGCATGTGACTCACAGAGATTTATATTCTCATTCTACTAAAGAAGGTTCTCGAACAAATATCTTTTGAAATGTGGTACATTTCAGGCAGAAACCCAGGCAGAGTGGCTGGAGAGCAACTCACATCTGTTGCAAAGCATGAAAGTTCCTCCTTCATTTTGGGGAGAGTCCTAGTGGGAACACATATCTTTGTCACTGTGAAGAGTCTCAGAGTGCTTGGTCAGTTTTGGGCAGTGATAAATTCTTTGGAATCTCCAGAGAGGAAGGGAGATGAGAGGTCCATTTGCTCACCCAGCTACACGCCATACCAACACATCATAACCTCTGAGTGGAGCATGGAATTGAGTCTCCAGGGGACTCCAGTTGGGGAAGCACTGTTTTGTGGGTCTGTAAGGGTACTTTCAGTAGAAGAGTAGAGATCATCTACTTCAAACTGGCTTAAACAACAAGGAAGTTATTATTTCATACAAAGGGAAGCAGAAGGTAGGGGATGCCTGGTGAAAATGAAGGCCTGGCTCTGCCTTTCTGCCATCCTCTCCTTCCCCTTGCTCAGCTCTCTCATGGGGTGACTGTCCCCATAGACTGGCTCCACTGAGTTAAACATGCTTGCCCTTGTTCATGTTGAAAAATAGCCTTTTCTAAAGTACGGCTAATTTATGCCACGTATCTGGACCAGCACCAGTTGCGAAGAAATATGGCAGTGCGGTTGGCTTAGCTGAGGACACAGGGCAGGGGACTGAGATTACCCTGAGTGGCTCATTCTTGCTGTGGACTGGGATCAGGTTTCCCTGCGTCAGCTTGGCTGCATGGTGAAGTGGAAGGTGCCCATTCAACATTGGGGCAAAGTGAATGAAGGGGCACAGGAGCTGAGTCTACAGTCGTTAGTGCCCACGACAGGTGGTAAAATAGAAATTTTACTTTAGGAATGTTAATCTATATATATAAAAGCCAAGTGACCAGACCAACCAGAATGACCCGAATGACCAGTCGCTGTGATGCGCACTGCAGCTGGCCAAGGGCCTGACCTCGTGTCCCCTCCTCCCCAGCCGGCCCAACCCTGATTGGCCCTGATTGGGGCGGGCTGGCTGGACCCCACTTGTGTGTGAATTCATGCACTGGGCCTCTAGTTTTGAATAACCTTTTCAAACAGTTATCAACTAAAGTGTGGTAAGTTGTAGTAAAGTTTTTGTAATTATATTTCAATTACCATTAAGAAAAACTGTGCCTCAATGAATAAGTCTAGGCCTACCTGGCATGGTAGACACAAATCATGGGGAAACCTGGCTCCCCATACACCCTGCATTGTTCCATTTTTCTCTCAGTGCCTGCCTGCAATGCGGGGAGTCCTATTGTTAGACTAGCTCTGCTCTCACCTCCACCATCACCTCCACAGTCTTCAGTCCTTTGGGGATGGCCCTGTTCTTGCTTTTTTTTTTTTTTATGTTATGCTCTGGAAGATGTCTCAGAATAACTTGTATTTACTCCACCCTGGCTCTGGGAAGAATGCCTCAGTCTTGGAATTTCCCTGGTTGGATCCTTCTGGATCTTAACACTTTGCTCATAGCATGGCTTGCTCACATAGATCTGGGTCTTTGGATTTCATCCTCTCAGGGTGAGAATGTAAAGGGGTGAGACGTTTCTTAGCATTCCCACGAGTTCTGACGCATTCCCTTTTCCCTAAGAGGCCAATTTCCCCCTATTTTCCAAGTGTGAACATACCCACACAGCTGGTGGTCAACAACAAGGGTGAATTAGTGTGACAGAGATTCAGTTTGCTTGGGATATCCTGGTTTATTGCTGTTATACTTTTATTCTCAAATGTGTCCTTGTTTGAAAAATAACATATATAAGCACCCAGTTTTTCATGTCTCCCTGCTGGAGGAAATCTCAGGTTAACCCTCTACAAATGGCTGCCTCCTTCCTGTAGGAAGCACCTTGTTCCAATTTTTGAATGTTATCTCTGTTTAGACAATTCTTTCCTTTTAGCTGGAAGTTACCTTTCAGTGGCTTCCACACATTAGTCCTGTTTCTGCCCTCTGGTAGATCAAAGACTTAGTTACAGATACCTCCATAAACAGTTCTTATGTTTTCCCTGTATTAGGCAGTTCTCTACTTTAGGCTATTCTCTACCTTTCTCTGGCTTCTTGTATTACATGAGTATCAGTTACCTTAGCCTGCTGTGTTTCTCTAGATTATATAAAACAAAAAATGGGACTCCTTGTACTAATATTACCAGAGGCCCAGTGCACAAAATTTGTGCATGGGGGTGGGTGTCCCTCAGCCCAGCCTGCACCCTCTCCAATCTGGGACCCCTCGAGGGATGTCCGATTTCCTGTTTAGGCCCGATCCCAGTGGGACATCCCTCTCACAATCCAGGACTGCTGGCTCCCAACTGCTCACCTGCCTGCCTTCCTGATTGCCCCAAACTGCTTCTGCCTGCCAGCCTGATCACCCCCTAACCACTCCCCTGCCAGCATGATTGATGCTTAACTGCTCCCCTGCCAGCTCCCCTAACTGCTTTCCCCTGCAGGCCTGGTCACCCCTAACTGTCCTCCCCTGCAGGCCTGATACCTCCCAACTGCTCTCCCCTGCAGGACTGGGTCCCCCCCAACTGCCCTTCCTTGCAGACCCAGTCACCCCCAATTTCCCTCCTCTGCTGGCCAGGTCACCCCTATATGCCCTCCCCAGCAGGCTTGATTGCCCCCAACTGCCCTCCCCTGCTGGCCATCTTGTGGTGGTCATCTTGTGTCCACATGGGGGCAGGATCTTTGACCACATGGGGGCAGCCATCTTGTGTGTTGGAGTGATGGTCAATCTGCATATTGCTCTTTTATTAGATAGGATAGAGGCCTGGTGCACAGGTGGGGGCCAGCTGGTTTTCCCTGAAGGGTGTCCCAGATCAGGGTGGGGGTTCCCTTGGGGTGTAGGGCAGCCTGGGCGAGGGGCCTGTGGTGGTTTGCAGGCCGGCCATGCCCCCTGGTGACCCAAGCAGAGGCCCTGGGATCTGGGATTTATCTATCGTCTATAATTGAAACTTTGTAGCCTGGAGTGGAGCCAAGGCTTCTGCTTGCTCTGTGGCAGCAGCCATTTCTGTTAGGATTTATGTATCTTCTATAATTGAAACTTTGTAGCCTTAAGTGGAGGCCTGGGTCAGCCAGGGTATGCGGAAAGCTTGGCTTCCTCCATCGCCAGGGAAACCCAAGCCTCCCTCCTGCTCTCTCTGTGGCTGCAGCCATCTTGGTTGGGTTAATTTGCATACTCGCTCCTGATTGGCTAGTGGATGTGGCTTGTGGGAGTAGTGGAGTGATGGTTAATTTGAATATTACTCTTTTATTAGGTAGGATTGCCTGAGAAGGATCAGAATATTTTACCTGTGTCCCCACCCATGTCATTGCAAGATCTCTGAGAACAGGGACTTCTGGTTACCTGGGTCCAAGGATATTTATAGGACTGGCCACAATGATAAAATCTGTGTCTTTCCCAAGGATTTCAGATAACATAAACCAATATTTTAAAACAATTACAATATGGAATGTTGAAGATTTTAATGAGGTAAAAAGAGCTGTTATTTATTAGAGCTAATGAAAGCACTCGTGGGTAAAGCAATTAAATTCTATTAGATGCTGCCCTCCAGTGCTGCATAAATTGTAACCTTGATATTTAATGGAATTCTGATTCTTTGGATGTATTTTCATGAGTTAAAATTTTAGTTTATATAAGTATTTGGGGAAAAATAGGTAAAGGTTTAATGAGAATAAATTGGTGGTTGAAAGACCTGCTATTAAAAGGGAGCATATTTAATAGAAGATTGGAAACATTTTTTGAGGGAGAAATATTTCTCTAAGATGATGACAAAACTTAACTATAACCTGTATGATGATGAGTTTGCTACCATCAACAACTATCTCCAGATGAAGTTCAAAGTTAGAAAGAGACAAGAAGGCAAAGTGATTTCAGAAAAAATAAACAATAAAAAAAGCCTACCTTTTACAGAATTCAAGCGTATTGGAAAATTTTAATTAAATAGATTATAAATTTGTACTAAAACAAATGCAATTGTACTATATTATATTGTAGGTTAATCACAAGGAAAACTATCCTTAAACCAGTAGTTTTAGGAAATAAACTCCTCCATGGCAGCACTAGGAATGTCTGACTGAAGGCTTGGGCCCACTCCCCACAATATTATTGAAGGAGGCAAAGACAAAAATGGAAATTAATGCATTTGACTAGTCAGAACTTCTAAATAAAGATGAACAGCTAATACTCATGGTGGTTACTGTCTAAATTTAACTTAAATATGTTCATTATTTGTGAAAGAAAAATGCAGTAGCAACACAAATCATACCGTAGGTCACTTAACTATTCACAATGTTTTTATAGTGACAACTAGAGGCCCGGTGCATGAAATTCATGCATGGGGGGCTGGGGGAGGGGGTTCTTCCTCAGCCCAGCCTGCACCCTCCCCAATCTGGGACCCCTTGAAGAATGTCTGACTGCCCATTTAGGCTCAATCCCAGTGGGGTCGGGCCTAAACAGGCAGTCAGACATCCCTCTCACAATCCAGGACTGCTGGCTCCCAACTGCTCGCCTGCCTGCCAGCCTGATCAATGCCTAACTGCTCCCCTGCCGGCCCAATTGCCCCCATCTGCCCTCCCCTGCAGGCCTGGTCGCCCCCAACTGCCCTCCTCTGCTGTCTCAGTCACCCCTAACTGCCCTCCCTTGCAGGCCTGGTCCCTCCCAACTGCCCTCCCCTGCTGGCCTGATTGCTCACAACTGCCATCCCCTCCTGGCCATCTTGCAGTGGCCATCTTTTGTCCACATGGGGGCAGTATTCTTGTGTGTTCAAGTGATGGGCAATTTGCATATTACCTCTTCATTATATAGGATGGTAACCAGGGCACTGGCTCTGTGACTTACTAGCTGTGTAACTTGGAAGCACTTGGCCTCTCTGTGCCTGAGTTTCCCCACCTGTGAAATGGAGGATAGTAGTGCCTCTCCTACAGGATTCCTGTGATTCTAAATGAGTTACTGCATGTGCAGGCCTTAAAGCAGTGGTGGGCACAGTATAAGTGCTCCATAAGAACTCCTTCACCTGATAATCCATGCACTCACTTCCTGGCATTGCTGTTCCTTTCCGATACACTGGTCTCTGGTATTGCTGTCCACAGACGGATTGTGTATGTCCTGAAGTCTTTCTGTGCTTTGCTGTAGGGCTCATCTCGAGCTCGTCTGCTATTTCATACTGAAGGGTCCTTATCTTCCTTCTTTGTTTGTTGGACTCCTACTTTTCCTTTAAGGGCCAGCTTCTCTCCTTCTCTCCTAAGCTTCCTCAGATCCAATATTCAGAGTTCATTCATTGCTTCCTCCTGTTCCTCTACTGTGGCTCATATCTCTATTACATTTACTGGCCCACCATATTCATCAGGTGCCTACTATGTTTCAGGCCCACTATAGTATTGGTGGTAAATTAGATGAACAAATATCATGGAACTTGTGTTGTAGTGCTTGCACAGTAATCCTATATAATAAAAGGCTAATATGCAAATTGACCGAATGGCAGAACAACTGGTTGCTATGACGCACTAGGGGGCAGACGCTTGATGCAGGAGCTGTCCCCTGGTGGTCAGTGTGCTCCCACAGGGGAGTGCTGCTCAGCCAGAAGCCAGGCAGGCGCATGGCTGGGAGCGCAGCGGCAGTGGCGGCAGCCTCTCTGGCCTCCATGGCAGCACTAGGAATGTCTGACTGAAGGCTTGGGCCCACTCCCCACAAGCTTTCCTGTGAGAGGGTGCAGGCCGGGCTGAGGGACCCCTCTGAGTACCTCTAGTTTGTTATAAATACAGGAATATACCTCTTTAGACTGTAAACATCTTTGTATTTGCAAGCACCATGTTTAGAGTACAAATACCTCAGTATTTTAATCTTGTGTTATCCCAAGCCACCTTGGTGCTTGCCTAGCACAATGTTTTATACACGTAGGATATGCAATACATATTCACTCAGTGAATTAATAAAAAAGTCCTGTGGAAATAGTAATGGGTCTTTTATAATACTTAAATTAGATTCATTTAAAAAAACATTAGATCATGAAAAATAGCTTCATATGTCTATTCACCTATATTATTGCAGCCTCCTATTGAAATTTGTACTCTCTCCTATAGTGTCTAATTTCAGAGGTTTTGGACACAGCCATCTTATTAAAGATAATATCCTAAGTGAAAAGACAAAAAACTCCTTTGTTAAAGAAAATCAAAAGAACAGAAAAAAGGAGATGATTTAGGCATAAAGTATATTTTAGTCAAGTCATCATTCCCAGAATCTTTCACTCTGTCCAAGGGCAAATAAATAATAAATGGAACCAATTAAAAACATGGGCATCAATGAGAGAAAAATATTAATATTGCCTGGCCTTTTAGGATGACAAGCCCTCCACTTCCTGGTCCCTCCATTATTGTACTTGATAGGCAAAACCATAAGCATGGTTAAATCCAACCCTCTGCCTACTCCACACCTGCACCCTTGTAGCTGAACAAGGCTGGAGAAAAAACAACCAATAGGACTCACTTTAAATTTATGGTCCTAAAATTATATTATACTACATTTCCCTGCTCCATTGAGTTTCAAACTCTCTTGGAGAACTGCACACAAACTTTCTCAGATTTCCTGCCTTTCTTGCCAATTCTCACTCTCAGCTGATGACCTTGCTTTTCATTATATTGAGAACAAGAGGAGCTTGAAGAGAACTTTATGAATTTCCAGCACTACATCTGCTCACTAACTGCATCCATGCTGAAATGCTCTGCTTTCCCTCCTGTGACTGCGTGAGGAGTTTTCCCTTCTATTTAATTTTTTAAAATTGATTTTAGAGAGGAAGGAAGAGGGAGATAGAAACATCAATGATGAGAGAGACTCATTGATCAACTGCCTCCTGCACGCACCTCAGTAGGGATCAATCCAGCAACCCAGGGATGTGCCCTTGACCTGAATAGAACCCAGGACCTTTTAGTCTACAGGCCAATGCTCTATCCACTGATTCTCCCTTGATACCACTTCCCCTCCAGCTACTGACCAATTTTTCTATTTACCCAGCAAAACTTTTTGAAAGATCTGTCTTTATCTCCTTTCCTTAAAAAAAAAGCAAGCTCCCATTTATGTGAGGATTCCTCTGCTACCACAGGCAAAGAGCTACCAACATTGCAACCCTTCATTCTCTCCTCATGTGATGTTTCACCAGAAGGTGTCGCTATCTAACACATAATGTACTGAACACTTGATGTTGGAAAATATAGGTAACTCCATTAACCACTTTGAGATTGGAATTGTACATGTTGAGTATTGACAGTTATTGATGGAGTTGGCGGTGAGGGTGGTGATGTTGCAGTAAAAAAGACATTTGAGGAAGGGCTGAGATTTAGCATGGTGGGATGGACTCATTGGGCTAGGAGGTTCTCATGAAAGGTCTGGCAGATGGAAAATATTTAGGTGGGCAGGAAGAGGACAACATGTCCACTGGCAGGTCAACTTGCCGCAAGCTAAGGAAAGTGGTTGACACTGAAGATTTAAGGATTTAAATTAAATTTCTTTAGCCATTCTATCCTGGAGATGACCCAGATCCTGCAACCCAGTATAGCTATGACAAGTTTGGAAATCTCCAGATATATAGAAAGGGAAATTAATGAAACAACAGCTAGATTCAAAAACTAAAAACATACCAGAAAACAAACAAACAAACAAAAAAACTAAATGCAAACATTACTTTATTCTGAGAACAAGTTAAATCTGGCCAAGGGTGAAGTGGCAGGTCTACAAGACTGGGCCTTTGACCCTTCATTCATTGTTTTAAAGTTAGATTGCCTAAGCATTGCCTGAGGGTGTCTACTAGCTAAAGTGAAGGCTAGCCCTTCATGTTTTCTACTTCAGGTTCTAGGCTGGCAGCCACCTGATATCCTGGAAGCCTTCACAGGCCTCACCATCTCCCTGCCATATCACTAAAGAATATATTTTCATCTTTTCTGCATCAAAGCTTCCAGTCATAGGCTGCTTACAAAGTTTTCACTTCAGGGCTCAGCCTTGCCCATGAATTAGTTTCTTGATTATAAGTGGATCCCTACTAAACTCTTTGGATCACTCCTCACCAAACTGTTTCTTCCAGAGGAGTATTTTCTAGCCATCGAGCTCTGCAGGCTTACAATATAAGATTATTGTATACATAAAGTGACAATTACAGACAACAGGAAACTGAGACTGGGGCTTTCCCAGAAGCACTGTTATGAAAGCAACGGCCATTGGTATAAGTACTTAGCAAACCCATTATTTTTTTCCCAAGGGAAAAGGCTGTAATGGCTTGATGAACAAATTAACGGTAGAGACAAAGGTTACTGGAATTCCTACAAGACAAAAATCTCCGTTTGAAAAACAGAACTCTGTAGAGAGAATATAGATAACATTTCAGGGCCTAATTAATGAATGAAAGTTTTAAAAAATAACAATTGAATCCTGCATAAACTTCCCCACCTTAGCGAAAAACAGCGAGGGCTTGTGGCCTGTATGCAAATACTCAACTTGTTTGTGATCTGTTGTATCTGGCCCCTACATTAGTAGAAATGCTCAGTCACAGAAAAATGTTCTCACAGAGCAACGGCAACTAAATGGACGCCATGCTTTACATATCTGAACATGCCTCAAAAATCCTGCAGAGATACCAAATGCTTGGTGTAATGCTGTTCCAGAACATTCTATGGATTTCAAGCCCACCGTTTTCTGCACAAAGGAGCTTCCATACCTTGTTTTCCCATCTCTCTTCCCACATACAGTGCCCAATAACCTCCACAGTGTCCACCCTGTGGAAGTGTGCTGGAATAAGTGATAGGAAAGAGGATTATAGAAATGAAGGAAACTCCCAGTGGTTTTCTTTAATGACATATGAAGAGAATACTCTCTCACAATTGTCAGACTGATGAGCAATGATGCCAGGGTGACGCTGTACACAGCCCTCTCTGAAGCTTTGAAACTTGGGTACCATTGCCGCTTTCCTCACCCCCCAAAATGGTATTTGTTCAGCAACACCCTTCCCTAATGAGGGTGAAAATTGGTGTTCTCTTCTCTCAAAGATTAGAGCAGTTGCATTATCTTCCTTCTCATTGAAAAAATCAGTTTTAACTATTAAGCTTGATATATAAGAAAGGAAAGGGTTAAAACCTTGGAAAAACATTACAAGAAATAAAAGTTGCTAACTCCTACTTTCTATTCTCTATACATATGTATTAAGGCCCTCTTCTACCTCACTGCACTAAAAAAATAAAGAAAAGGCAGAGACGAAGATGGCGGCATAGGTAAACACCTGAACTTGCTGCCTCACACAACCACTTCAAAACTACAACTAAAGGACAAAACGGACACCATCCAGAACCACAGGAAGGCTGGCTGAGTGGAAATTCTACAACTAGAAGGAAAGAGAAAAGCACACTGAGACTCAGAGGAGGTGCGGAAGTAAAGTGCGGAGGCTGGCAACTGAGGACATGGTTGTCTTTTTCAATTGGGAGAGAGACACAAGCTCCCAACTTCTCTGAACTCCAGTTCTGGGTGAGACTCTGGGGACCCAGACTCATACGGGGAGAAACTGGACTGTCTGGCATCAGGCCAGAACACAAGGACGGCTTTCTCTCAGAGGTGCTTGTAGCGATTACTGCAGGACACTGAGACCCGGTGGCCTCTTAGGGTAGGGATGATGGTCAGCCATTGCTGTTTGCTCTGCCCTTTTGATTCCCTGAGACCCTGCCTCACCCAATTTACAACCCCACCCCAGCTGTGTGCAGAGGCTTTTGCATATGAATGGCCTGGTCCTTTGCAATCTAAAATTACCTAACAAGCTGCAGTTGGGTCAGAGAGCCCCAGAACTTCCAAAAGAAGGCCCAAGGCCCCGCAGCAGCTTGCATTGCTTCACAGTTGGGCCTCATCTGGGCACCTCCAAACCCCAAACAAAGAAGAGGAATCTGCAGATCTCTCCATAGCTCCTGCTGGATGGCCTCAGGCAGAGCCAAATTTGCACCTCCTTGGAGATCCAAGAGCCAGTGTACCCAGTGGTCAGAGTGGGACCATCCAGATTACAACTCCTCAGATCCATAAGGGACACACTCAGGGGGCAGACTCAGTGAGCACCAAAGCCCCACTGAAGCAAATCTTGCCCCATTAGGGTGTCTCCAGCACAGAAGTTCTCCCACTGTAGACACAACTGATCCTCACAGCCAATTGGCCTGGAGGTCAATTCCTTCCAGTGATACCAACAACAATAAAGGCTTAACTATAAGACTGTGCATACAGCCTACAAAGGGGCGCACCAAGAGTGTCCACCTCAGGTAATTGGGGTAATTGACAAAGCCACTTTATCAACACAGGGAAGCAGCCAAAATGCAGAGATAAAGAAACAGGTCACAATGACAGAAATGGAGGAAAGCAAACAACTGGATATAAAGTTCAAAACCACGGTTATAAGGTTTTTCAAGAATATTCTAGATAAATTTAGTGAGACCCTTGAGGATATGAAAAAGGACCAACTAGATATTAAGCATACACTGACTGAAATAAAGAATAATATACAGAGATCCAACAGCAGACTAGAGGATCGCAAGAATCAAGTCAAAGATTTGAAATACAAAGAAGCAAAAAACACCCAACTGGAAAAGCAAAAGGAAAAAAGAATCCAAAAATATGAAGATAGTGTAAGGAGACTTTGGGACAACTTCAAGCGTACCAACATCAGAATTATGGGGGTGACAGAAGAAGAGAGAGAGCAAGATATTGAAAACCTATTTGAAGAAATAATGACAGAAAACTTCCCCCACCTGGTGAAAGAAATAGACTTACAAGTCCAGGAAGCACACAGAACCCCAAACAAAAGGAATCCGAAGAGGACCACACCAAGACACATCATAATTAAAATGCTAAGAGCAAAAGACAAAGAGAGAATATTAAAAGTAGCTAGAGAAAAACAGTTAGTTACCTACAAGGGAGCACCCATACAACTGTCAGCTGATTTCTCAACAGAAACTATGCAGGCCACAGGGAGTGGCAAGAAATATTCAAAGTGATGAATAGCAAGAACCTATAACCAAGATTACTCTACCCAGCAAAACTATCATTCAGAATTGAAGGTCAGATAAAGAGCTTCACAGATAAGAAAAAGCTAAATGAGTTCATCACCATCAAACAAGTATTATATGAAATGCTGAAGGGTATTCTTTAAGAAGAGGAAGAAGTAAAAGGTAAAGATAAAAATTATGAACAATAAATACATATCTATCAACAAGTGAACCTAAAAATCAAGTGAATAAAAAAATCTGATGAACAGAATAAACTGGTGAATATAATAAAATCAGGGGCATAGAAAGGGAGTGGACTGACAATTCTCAGGGGGAGGGAAGTGTGGGGGGTGCGGGAAGAGACTGGACAAAAATTGTACACTTATGGTTGAGGACAGTGATGGGGGGTAAGGGCAGAGGGTGGGGTGGGACCGGGTGGAGGGGAGCTATGAGGGGAAAAAAGAGGAACAACTGTAATTATATGAACAATAAAGATTTATTAAACATAAAAAAAGAAAAAAAAAGGAAGAACCAAATTTAAATGTGAGTTGCTGAGAAATTTTGCTGATGGCATATGCAGCTTGGTGAGTGGGTAGGAACAACACTGAAATTCAAGGGAGAAGTAGAAAAGTGAAAGGAGGTTGTCTTCTCTTTGTCCAGGGGGAGTGGCCCTCTGAGAGGGTGGAGTGGTGAGCTCTCTGTGACTGTTAAGTGTCAGGGCATGGAGAGGCAGGTCAGAAGGGCCTCATTTTTATCTGGACCCAGAACAGAAATGGGTGCTGACTTCCATCCTGTTTGTGGGGCAGAGAGAGGAGGGCATATGCAGAAGGGGAGTAGGGAGGAGTGTTCTCAAAGTTGAATGACCTCTCTCTGTCCTGGGAAATAAGAGAAACACAATGGAGGTGCTTGTCATGGGGTGGCTTGAAGGTCTCATCCAAGGTCATAATGCAGCCTCTTGGCTGAAGTCCACTCAGAGTCAAATGCCAGTTCCAGAGGCACTGTTCCTCCTGCAATTCCATAACCATAGGAATATTGACTCTCAAGGACCATCCAGGTATGTGGTATTGTGTCCAAGGCTGTGAGAAATCACAGGATCAACGCCGTTACTTCTTCATGGAGTGCTAAATTTGCTTGAGAATTTTAGCAGCAAGTTTAAAATGTTAAGGATTGTAAATGCTTTTCACATGAATACATACACAAGATCAGCAAAATCCTTTCTCCTCTAAATACGCTAGTCTTGAAAGTTAGAGGAGCAGGCTATTTCTATAAGCTGTGATTAACTGTAAAGCATATTGCTTTGGCAAAAAGTGGTGAGCAGAGTTGATTTAGTGCTGAGGTCTGGTTGAAGAACACAAGATGTGAAACAGAGTGAGAACAATTATGTTCAAGTTGCTGGCCAGCTTAGCTAAGGCTCATTTTCAGGAGTTGACAAAGAGACACCAGTGCTTCCTCCAGCAGCTGGACTTTTTAGTACCTTGCAGATCACCTTGATTGGGCAGCTACCGCCTCTGCATACATGTGGGACCAACTCCATTTAGCCACTTTTCATCATTTCATCCTTACATTGACTTAAATTCTACTAACCTTTTTCATTGCTTCTGCTTCTCAATTTTTAACCCATCATGTGCATTTTTTTTTTTTTTTTGGCACCATTTCCGTAGATTTCAAAACGTGGAGCTTAAATAAATACATGGGTAAGAGATTCAGAATGGAATTTTACAAGGAAATCTGAGCTATGTGGGTTATGAGTTGCAGTTGTACCTCACACATGTAGGGGAGGTTATAGTTTTCAGAGCATTTTTATAGCTGGACTTGGCATGATAGTGGGATGGTAAGAGAACCAAAGGGTTATGCTGGAACAGTACCAGGTCACTCACAGCCGGAGGCAGACTCAGTCCATGATCTGTTTGGAAATGTGTGGGGAAACAAGGAGCAGGAATTCAGAGACCTTCCAAGAGCCTATAAAAAAATGTCCCCAAACTCAGCAAGAAGCTAACTTCTGAGGCGGGGGTGCGCTAAGGAGATATCAGGGAACGGGAATGAGGATTTGCTTATGTGACCCGTGAATGATATGTGCCACTTGCCTTCTGGTTCCAGCTGGGCCGAGTTGCTGGATCATGGGGTATCTCTCCCTGGAGTCCCTAGGAGTGCTATATATTTGGAGCATATTTAGCTTGTTAAATTCTTACCATATCTGAAATACTCATATCCCAAGCAGGTGTAATTTAGCTCAGCATCTTTACTTTTTGAATATATATATATTTTTTGCCCATGGTTCTAACATTATAAACCATGCAATACACTTCTTTATAGCTCTCTTGTAAACCTGATCCTGGAATATTTTGGGAGTTCTGAGTAAAGAGAATTATATATATATATATATAGCATTGGTGCAATATAGCTGCAAAACAATGATATTTTAACCAGTTAAGGAGAGCAGACTAAACAGGAACAGCTGCAAATCTCTACCTGCTGAACCTTCAGATGCGTAAGGACCTATCACAGTTCATGTAGAGAAGAAAAACTTCATTTTGAGTACCTGAGCCTTCTGCTTCCTAAGCCACTTGGGCAAATAATCTCCATAGGCTTTACATTTCTAACCTAAAAAGAGTATAATAATAATTTGGACACTGTAGTTTTTCACTAATGTTTGCTTCTTATATAATTTTGCTTCTTTTTTAAAGATTAAATAAGAAAATAGATGTCTAGAGTTTTGTGGAAGGTCTTGCACATTAGTAGTTGTTAGTATGATATGGTACCTTTTTATTTATTGTGAAATTTATAAATAAGAGAAAAATAGGATTGCCTGCTTTAGCAAATAAAATATAGAACCCCCAGTTAAGTTTGAATTTCTGATCAACAACTAATACTTCTTTTAGTATAAGTATGTCCTGTGCAATGTTTGGGACACATTGAAAACAAATGAACAAAGTGCTACTGTTAAAAGACAAAGATTGTCAGACTGCATTAAAAGAAAAACCGACTATACTGTTTTGACGGACACATCTAAATGAAAAGATATATAGAAGGTGACATTAAAAGGCTGGAAAAAGTTATAATATGCAAATAAAAATGTTAATCAAAGGAAAGTTGGTATAGCTATATAGTATCAATATAAAGTCAAATTGCTGCTAGTAAATGTTTAATAACCAACTCTTGAAGATGGATGAGAGAGCCTGTTTTGCAGCATTTGCCAATTTCCACATGTTAATACTCCTCCATGGCTGATTTTAAGCCATTAATGTGATGTTATCGAACACTGAGTTGGAAGAAATGTATGCAGTTGAGTCCTGTAAGTTAGTATGGGCCAGTTCCAGCACACCAGTGGGTGAAACTCCTTATTTGGCAGAAAGCATTACAAACATGAAGACAGTTACATCATCATAACAAAAGTTAAAAGTTGCCAGAAAGATGTGACAAATTAAAATTTTATGTACTTAATAATAAACCTCAAATATTTAAAATAAAAGTTGACAGAACAATAAAGAAAGTAAAATCACCAATGACAGAAGTTAGATTTTAAGAAATCTTTCTTGGCAATTGATAGAGCAAGAATATGAAAATTAATGAAGATATATATAAGTTTGAAAATATAATTAAACTTGACCTAATGAATATATTTAAAACATTTAAAAATAAAAATATATGTTCATATTAAGTATAAAATATATTTGCAAGCATAGGGAGAACATGTATAAATCTATATCCTGGATTATAATACAAATACATTATGTTCTCAGACTAACAGGGAAATAAGCTCAAAATCAGTTTTAAAAACCAACTGGAGAGGGGAGAATCCAAGATGGCGGCGTAGGTAAACACCTAAACTGCTGCCTTGCGCAACAATTTCAAAAATTCAACTAAAAGACAAAACGTCTATCACCCAGAACCACGGGAAAGCTGGCTGAGTGGAAGTTCTACAACTAGAAGGAAAGAGAAAAGAGCATCCAGACGTGCATGAGCGCTGAAAAGCTGAGGTACGGAGGCGCATGATCTGGGCTGGCGGCGGGCGTTGCTTTTTTCAACCCAAAGGGAGACAAGCCCCCAATTACTCTGAAATCCAGTTTCTGGGGAGACGCGGGGGACCCAAACTCCTACGGGGAGAAGCTGGACTGTCTGCCAGTGAGGGGGGCTTACTGGCAGAGCTGCGCGCAGGAATAATTGTTTACGGCACTGGGGCATGGGACTCCGGGACGCCCTTGGGGACACAGAGCCGGCTAACTAGCAGCCATTGCTGTTTGCCACGCCCTAGCCTAGTGACACCCTGAGACCCCGCCCTGCACAACCTACAAACCCACCCAAGCTCCAAGCAGCAGCGTTAGCAGAAGAAAGCCCCGCCCTATCGCAGCTTAACCTAGCAAACTTGCAGCCTGGGTCAGACAGCTCCAAAACCTCCAAACCCCAAGCAAAGAGGAGAAAACTGTAGCTCTCACTGTAGCTCCTGCTGGATGGCCTCAGACAGTAGCTGATCTGCACCCCATTGGAGATCCAGAAGCCAGTGTACCTAGTGGTCAGAGTGAGACACCAGATTTCAACTCCTCACATCCGTAAGTGACACATTCAAAGGCAGACTCAGTGAGCACCAAAGCCCCACTGAAACAAGTCCTGCCCCATAAGTGTGTCTTCAGCGCAGCAGTTCTTCCATTATAGACACAGGGAGTGCTCACAGCTAATTGGCCTGGAGGTCAATTCCTCCCAGTATACCAACAGCAATTAAGGCTTTAACTGCACCAAGTCTTTGCACTCAGCCCACAAAGGGGTGTACCAAGAGTGTCCACATCAGGTGATTGGGGAGGCTGAGCTACTGCCCCCTATAGGTCACCTACCACACAAAGCTACTCCATCAACACAGGGAAGCAGCCAAAATGAGGAGACAAAGAAACATGTCACGAATGAAAGAAACGGAGGAAAGCAAACTACTGGATGACATAGAGTTCAGAACCACATTTATAAGGTTACTCAAGAATCTTCTTAAAACCGCTGAGAAACTTGATGAGACCTTCAAGGAGCTTAATGAGAATGCCAAAAAAATGGAAAAGGATCAGTCAGAAATGAAGCATACACTGTCTGAAATAAAGAATATACAGAAACTCAACTGTAGATCAACATACCCCAAGAATCAAACCAAAGATCTGAAATATGTGGAAACAAAAAACATCCAACCAGAAAAACAAAAAGAAAAAAGAATCCAAAAATATGAAGATAGTGTAAGGAGCCTCTGGGACAACTTTAAGCGAACCAACATCCGAATTTTTGGGGTGCCAGAAGAAGGGAGAGAGCAAAATATTGAAAACCTATTAGAAGAAATAATGACAGAAAACTTTCCCTGCCTGGTGAAAGAAATAGATGTACAAGTCCAGGAAGCGCACAGAACCCCATACAAGAGGAATCCAAAGAGGACCACTCCAAGACACATCATAATTAAAATGCCAAGGGCAAAAGACAAAGAGAGAATATTAAAAGCAGCAAGAGAAAAACAGTTAATTACCTACAAGGGAGTACCCATACGACTGTCAGCTGATTTCTCAACAGAAACTATGCAGGCCAGAAGGGAGTGGCAAGAAATATTCACAGTGATGAACAGCAAGAACCTACAGCCAAGATTACTCTACCCAGCAAAGCTATCATTCAGAGTTGAAGGTCAGATAAAGAGCTTCACAGACAAGAAAAAGCTAAAGGAGTTCATCACCACCAAACCAGGATTACATGAAATGCTGAAGGGTATTCTTTAAGAAGAGGAAGAAGAAGAAAAAGGTAAAGATAAAAATTATGAACAACAAAATGACATCAAATACATACCTACCAACAAGTGAATCTAAAAATCAAGTGAATAAAAAATCTGAAGAACAGAATGGACTGGTGAATATAATAGAATCAGGGACATAGAAAGGGAGTGAACTGACGATTCTCAGGGGAAGCAGGTGTGAGGGGTGCGGGAAGAGATTGGACAAAAATCTTACTCCTATGGATGAAGACAGTGGCGGGGGTAAGGGCATGGGGTGGGGTGGGGAATCAGGTGGAGGGGAGCTATGGGGGAAAAAATAGAGGAACACCTGTAATAATCTGAACAATAAAGATTTATTAAAAAAAAAAAAAAACAACTGGAAAATACCCATATGTTTGAAAATTAAAAAGTAATCAAACCTTAAATTAACTCATTAGCCAATGAAGAAATCATACTGGGTATTAGAAATACTTTTATCAAACGATAGAAATACTGCATAAAACTTGTGGGATATAGCTAAATCAGTATGTGAAAGGTAAATTTTACCCCATTAAACAGACTATATTAGAAAAAGAAAAAGTTAAATATTAATGAGCTAAGCATCTATCTCAAGAGGTTAGCAAAAGAAAAAAATAAATTAAAAAATACAAGAAAAATAAAGATAAGAGTAAAGATTAATAAAATATAAAAGAGAAAATAATAATATAAGAGAGAAGAAAAGGAAATATAAAGGCCAACATTTTTTTTCCTTTGAAAATACTAAAAACAAAAAACAAGATTGGTCAAGTAAGAAAGAGAAGACACAACTAACTTACCATCAGGACTGAAAAAGGAGGATATCATTATACTTTCTGCAGACATGAAAAACACAACAAGAGAATGTCATGAATAATATTTTGTTAATAAATGTAAAATTTTATATGACATTTATATGAATAAATTCTAGAAATATATAACTTAACAAAAACTAATAGAAAAGATAGAAAGCCTAATTATTTTTATATCCTTTAAAATTTTCAGTTAGTAGTCAAATGTCTTTCTATAACTATAACTCTCTATCCTCACCATAGAGTTCTATCAAACATTAAGGGAAAAATGAATTCCTTTTTTATATGAAACCTTACAAAACCTGACAAGGAAACTATGAGAAAAATTATCATGCTTCAATCTCACTTAGGAATTTGAATTCAGCAATTTGAAATAAGATGTTAGCAAATGAAATCCAGCAGTGTGTGAAAAAGGTCATGACCAAAATGGATTTATGTCAGGAATATAGGGTTGGTTTAATATTTGAAAATTAATTAAGATAATTTATCACATTGATGAATTAAAATGAAAAAACCATTTGGCAATGGTTTTAGAGCTATCCAATACATTTTTATATTTATTCATGATTAAAACTCTTAGGAAGAGAGAATAACTTAAAAAAATGACATAGGGTATTTATAAAGAGCGAAACAAACCCAGATCTAAAACAAGCATCATACTTAATGGTGAATTAGAAAAGCATTCCCTTCAAGATCAGTATCAAGTTAAGGATGCAATTAAGATTGTTCAGCAAAGGTATGGGATTTAAATACAATTACTTTTCTATATAGAAAAGGTAATAAGAAGGCCATTTACATGATCACAATTAATACAATGGAGCTACAGTCAAGTCCAAGATGTGGAAGCCCTTTTAAATTAATTATGCAACTTTATTGTAAGGTACTAATGAAAAGAAAGATATTCCATGTTCTTAGGTAGAAAGACAACATTATAAAGGTATCAATTCTCCCCAAATTGATCTGTAGATTCAACACATACTAAGCTAACCTCAATAAGGTGTTTTGTGGAACTTGGTGAACTAATCTTAGAATGTATTATGGAAGAGTGGAGGGTTAAGAATAGCTTATATGCTTCTCAGAAAGAAACAGAGCCAGGGAAACATGGTTGCAAGATATCACGATTACTATAAATCTATAATAATTAAAGCAGTGTGGCATTGGCTCAGGAACAACAAAGTGTACAAACCCATGCTCATGACAAAAGGAGTATCATAGAGCAGAGATAAAAGGAGAAACTATCCAATGAATGGTGCTAAAACAATTGGTAATCCATGTTAAAAAATTATTTTCCTACTTTACACACACATACACATACAGTAAATACTAATGGCTTAAATATGAAAGGCAAAACTATATAACTGTTATAAGACAACATATTTTCATGTCTTGAAATAGGAAAGGATTTTTATAGTAAGATAAAAAAAATCCCACAAAACATGAGGTTAAAGGCTAAGTTCAACTACATTAAAATTAAGGATGTTCATCAGAGGTGACCATTGAGAGACAAAACGATAAGCTACAAAGTTGGAGACTATATTTGCAAGGTTTGCAAGAACTGCAAAAGAATTGACATCCATAACTTTTATCGAACTATTCTAAATCAATAAGAGAAGACATACATCACAATGTAAAAGAGGCAAGATACTTGTTTAAGCATTTCTTAGAAGAGGAAACAAAAAGGATCCAAAATATATGAAAAGATATTCAACTTCATTACTAATCAGAAAAATACAAATTAAAACCACAATGAGATACGATTATATACCCCCTGCAAACTGGAAAAATGAATAAATAAGTGAATAAATATGTAAATAAATAAACATATTAATAAAGTCAGGCAATACCAAGTGTGGATGAGGATTTGGAAAACTGAGAAAAACAGTTTGATATCATCTGGTAAAGTTGGAAACATGTAAACCTTATGACACACTATTTCTCTCCTATATAATAGAGACACACACACACACACACAGAGAGAGAGAGAGAG
Source organism: Corynorhinus townsendii (assembly GCA_026230045.1). Lineage (NCBI taxonomy): Eukaryota > Metazoa > Chordata > Mammalia > Chiroptera > Vespertilionidae > Corynorhinus > Corynorhinus townsendii. The sequence continues at coordinate 64,099,315 of JAPDVU010000004.1, read as the reverse complement.
AGAGCGAGAGAGAGAGAGAGACACCTAGATGTTGGAGAAACTCCTGCCTGGTGTGAGCACCAGGGTACACATACAAGGGTGAAGTCCATCAACAGAAGAATGACCAAGTGGTTGTGTATTTTTACTAGGCCCTCTGAGCCTCACCTCTTTTAGACTGGCTCTTCATATGCTCTGACCAGCTACAGGAGACATAGACCCACAGCTCCTTGCCTCATGGCTTTGCCATGGTACTTGTTTTCTCTCGCCCCAGGATTTTCTGTGGCTGCAGAGATGTGAGAAGCATCAGGTCCCACCTGCTGTCCATAGCTGACTACACTAGAAGTATAGGAAAGTAACTGCCCTGCGAGGCAAATCTTTGAAGAGATCTCTTGTAAATTCTTCACCATTTACCCCCAGGTTCTTGACCTCCTGGGCTGTCTGGAGGTCCTGTAGTCCTGTAGACGAGCAATTGGTTATACTTGATACAAAGTGGTGACCAGTTGGTAAGGCATCTTTATGTTGGTTCTCACTTGTTCACTGCCTCCTTCCTCATTTTCTTTTTCTTCTGGTTCCCTGAAAATGCACTCCCTAATGAAGAGTAACAGGTAAGCTTTTGCCTCAGGGTCTGCTATATGCAACAATGTGGATGAATCTTAAAACATAATGCAGAGAGGACACACACAGCATGGTATTGTTTTTATAGAAATCACAAAGAAAACAGAAATACATTGTTTAAAGAATACATCTGTAAGTGGAGACACTAATGGCAAACAAGGACATGGTTAACACCACGTTCATGACAGTGGCTACTGCTGGCAGGGAGCAAAGGGAAAGAGATCCTGGCAGAGCAGATGGGAGCTTTTCAGATACTTTGATGTTTTATTATTTATTGTTGTTTTATTATTTATCTGGGAAGTGAGCTTGTTATTGTTGTTTTATAAATACCACAGTTAATACACTCTTGATGTATATTTCCCAAGTAAGAAGATTTATAGAAAGCAATGAGTATAGCGGCTATAGCCCATGGCAGAGACTCAAGCAGTAAGGCTGGAAAAGATGGTAGCAGCCAGATTTATACCAGTAAGAACCTTCAAATGAAATTATTAGACTTTATTCCAAAGGCATCAGGAAGCTTTGGAAGTTCTTTTTTTCATTTTCTTTTTTTTCAAGAGGGGGAATATGGTGCACAGTGGATATTAAACTTAGTTAAAGCTAGAAAAAATACAAAGGTATTTATGAGATAGTATTGACAGGATTTGCCACTGACTGACTATTCTCACAGGTTTAGGAAATGGAGAAGCCAGAGGCCAGAACCCGAGAGAAGGTTGTTATAATAGGACCCCAGGAAGGGGGGATGAAAAGGTGAAGCACAGTTAAGGACACGTTTGTGTCTTAAATTTGACAATGCAGTTGTGCTGAAACAGGTCCACATTGGCTCCAGCTCCTGAGAGCTGATTGTGCGCGCTAGATGGTGTCATGCTGGCAGCTTGAAATTGGCCATGACAGGACTAGTTATTTGCATTATGGATATTGGCAAACAGTATGGTTAGAATTTTTAGTCCAGGGAGCGATGGTTGCTAAATATTAATCAGCACACCATTTGATAGGATTTGGTAACAAATTAGATATGAAGAGGAGGAAGATGTTTTAGATAATACCCACATTCCTGACTTCAGAGCTAAAAGCTGATAGCATGAAATGAGACAGAATGCAAGAGCAGAGTGGTTTGGGCCAGAAGGGGGTGCTGATGATGTTATGGAGAATAAGTTAGAGGTGGTCCCTGTCCTCATTAAGCATTTGTCTTTGAGCAGTATGCATCAGGGCATTCTGTGTAGCTTTTTCAAAATACATATTCTTGTAACCTATCTATGCCCTAATATAAGCAGTGCTGTTTTATGTAAAATTATTTTTAAAAAATGAGACAATATAATGAAGAGAATGATTACACAAATCATTCTATGAGCCTTATTAAATAATGAGACCCCCCCTCAGACTGGAAATAGATTTATGATATAATTTAGTAAAAAAGAGAGATTAAAACAAAACCCCTGTTGGCCCATCATATAATGACCCATATATCATATCTTTACAGAAGAGCAGTAGATCATGCTTCTCAAACCTGCCCGCATAGTATAATCACCTGGATGGCTTTAATAATGACCTCCTCCCAGGCACATTAAATCAGAATCTTTATTGCAGGAGCTTCAGCAGTGGTGTTCGCACCAGTGTTGAGAAACGTTCCACGAAGTCTTTAGGCTGGGAAAAGTAAGTCAATGGAAAAGGAGACTGGCAGAGGACGGTCTTGGGGGGATTGGTTGTAAAAGGAGTTAAAGTCATAGGTAGATAGCAACAACAGTAGCAAAAATATGAAATCTTTTTATTCTCTCTGAAACAAGAAAGAATGAGAAGCATTTGGATAAAGACTCAGAGAAACTTTGAAGTGGAAAGAAGAGATGTCAAATTAAGTCACATGCCTTCAGTCTTCTCAGTATGTAGGAGGCAGTGGGAATAGTAATGGTGGTAGTCATCATAGTCATCTTAGGAGCTAGTGTTTATTGAGCATTTGTGTGGAAGATACCTCATTAAGAGCTTCATAAACAATAGTTCACTTATCTTCCTTACTGCTCTATGGGGCAGACACTGCTATTATTACTCCCATTTTATAGACGAGAAACCACAAGAGGAGATAGATATGAGACTGAGCAATTTGCCAAGGCCACATAAGTGACAGAACTGTTCTGTGCAGCTGTGTCCTGTGTTGAATGCAGTCCTATGCAAACTTTAAAGTTTTTATTCTTAACTGTACTGTTATGTGAATGAGTGAGAATCAGGCTGCAGACTCGAGGAGAGAGGAAAGGTTTGGAAATCAGACTGGGAGACTAAGTCAGGGCATCAGAGATGAGTATCACCGTGGAATGACTTGGAGGGCTCAACTAAGCTCATAGACATGTTTTGTTTTTTTTTTTTCATGGAAGCACTCTGTTTATTTGAGATTCTCTAATACCACTTGGCAGCTCAGGAATGGGAGTGAAAAAAGTGAAGACTAAGTTTACCCAGAGTGGAATAACCAAGCAATGGGGGCAGAAAGTTAAGGGCCAAGTTTCTATTGTAGTAACAAGAAGACTGTTGAATCAGGTTCAGGAGAGGACCCTAGAAGCTGGGATTGATGTGTAGGACACTGATATTTGGGTGGGCTGAAGAACTGGAGAAACTAGAAGAGGCTGAGGGACTGGTGTGTCTTGTTGAGAATACAATCAGATCCTCTGGAAGGAAGGAAGAGAAATTATTAGAAAGGGGTGTTTCAGAGTTGTATATCTCGAGTCTGAAAATATTGCCAACTTGGAGGTAAAATTTCAGTGTTTGATAGGAAGGTATTTTTGGTTCAGAAGAGGCTTTCCCACTGTGTCAGATCACATCCTTTAGATACAGAACACAATCTTAAATAAGCCACTTGTTACTAAACTTAGACTTTAAAGGCGGGCATTTAAAGTGACACAATGAATAAACGACTCCACTTCTTTGAGGAGTTTCAAGTATCATACTTCTTTCTTAATGAGTAATAGAACTCCTAAATTTGGTACTTCCATTTTTTATGGTACAGCTGAATAATATGGGCAAATATCCTGAGACCAGTCATGTGTATAAATGTTAGAAATGGTCTAGAATCAGCGATCATCTAGTGTTGTTAGCAGAGGAATGTTGGCTTTGAATTGATAGTAAAAACCATGTTAATTGCATTCACCATATGATATTGGCCTAACTAATTGACTAAGTGGATATTGGATAGGACTAGATACAGCTTAAATCTCAATTTTGGTTCTAATCTTCTCACCTCAAATGATTCTCTGCCTTAGGTTCCTGACTAGAAATGAGCTGGATCAGTGAACCAGCAAAATCTTAGAAAGTGAGATTAATTAAAATATGCTTGAGCTTTTTTTAAGAAAAGTATCAATATGATTGCTATCTGAAAGTATGATCAGGTCTGAACTAACTATAGTGGGTTAGTATAGTGCCCTTGGGTTTTATAGTAGGGCTTAATTAAGTGTAACTTTTGTTTGTCATAAATACAGAGGGAACCTTAAGACAGACAAATTAGCCCTACATATGTTATTTTTTATATGAAGTTAAAGTGTTTCTGAAGTGGAAATTTTCATTAATTTTGAGGTCTTGACTTTTCTTCACAAATTTCATTTGGTTTAGTTTCTTTTAACCCTTTTCCTGGGACAGCAATAATGAAAATAGATGTTGGCTGAGGTGGACAAGGGGACTAGAGATGGTTGAATGAAGAAAACCAAGTTGGAAGGAATTAAGATGTCTTTACAAAGGCGCACAGAAAAACAATGGTTCCTCAAAAAACGACTGACTGTACATCTCTATATAATAAAGAAGTAATATGCAAATGGTCATCATGTCTGCACGTGTAACAACCCATCAGCCGGAGGCTGCGTGCACAGCAGGTGCAGGTGGGTGGGGATGTGCAGTGTCAGGGACTTGCATGAGGCTTGCATCCCTGTCCCTGGCACCAAGCCTGGGGACACGAGGCTTGTGTCCCCACCCCTGGCGCCAGCCCCAAGGATGTGAAGCTTGCGTCTCTGCCCCTGGCACTGGGCCAAGGGACATGAGGCTTGCAGAGGCCTACCTCTTTGGAGTGATGGATTGACAGGGCACAGGCCAGGCTGGGGGACCTCCCCACCCTCTGGAGTGCGTGAATTTTGTGCACTGGGCACTAATATGCATAGAAGTTCTTTGGTTAATCTCTTCCCACTCACCCACCCACCCCAGCCTTCCCTCTGAGATTCGACAGTCTGTTCCATGTTTCTATGTCTCTGAATCTATTTTGTTCATTAGTTTATTTTGTTTATTAGATTCCATATATGAGAGAGATCATGTGATACTTGTCTTTCTCTGACTGGCTTGTTATTATGGTCATTACCAGATACATACTGAATTCTAATATAAACCTAGATACTATTGTGGAAAAGAAACTTTGTTGCCTGAGATTATTTTAAAACAACATAAAAATCTGTGAACATGATTGAGGCACTATAGGTATACATATAGTTGATATTTGAGGTGGTTGCATGCTCATGATTGACAGAAATGGCCAAGAAAGCAGTGGGTCATGTCATTGCTTCTTAATTAACTCACACATATAATAGTCCTTTAGTGTGATCAGTGAAAAAAGCATAGAGGGGCCACAAAGCAGCAATTGCTTCTTTATTTTTAAAGTAAGTATATAATCTAATAAATGGTTTGAAGTGTGCCACAAATTGGATGCAAAGTGTTTTTAATTTACACAGCTTTGATTTTAACGACACCTCCTCAGATATAATTGAACAAAAATAACCTGCCTTGAACCTTTCAAATTACACTGTCTTGAGACTATAAGAGATTAAAAAAAATATATAGGAGCTGCAAAGTTGGTGTGACTGTCACTAGGCAGCTATCTCAGATACACAAATGAACCCCTGTTCTCTTCTAATGGAGCCACAATGAGGGAAATACCTTAGAGGAAATTTTATGAAAAGAGAATATATCCCAGTAGTATTAGCAAGAAATGGAGTGGCTTCAAATGCAAATTTCCTGACATTTCACAGCTACTAAAATAATTACCTACCTTGGTGAACTAATAATAACTTAGTTAAAGGTTTCATTTGGTATAACCAAATGTAATGCAAAAGGCACTTACTGTGATAAACACCATTTTCATTTTAGGGCTTGCTAAGGGTGGGCTTTCTCTCTGCCCTTTATCCCACACATCAGAATGTCACAAGTGATTAGATGAAATTATTTATGCGAAATAGAAAGGTAAGAGGATAAAGCAGTGCTGTACACACCCCGTGCGACTGATATCCCCACTATGGATACTGAAGAGAGGAGCCTTGATATCTCCATGAAGTAATTGTTCTTCGAAACTACTCAACTATATTTGTTGCACTAAACAATTTTATTTAAGGAATGTTTTAAAATCAAAAACCACTTCATTTTTATGTATCAGTAGAAAAACCACATTCAGAATCTAGAAAGCTTAAAGAAAACCCTTTGAAACAAGGATTGAATACCTTAGTATTCTGTATTGGGTACATGTAAGCACCCTGGGAATCAAATGGGGAGGGTGGGGGGAGTAGGGAAATCCCTTAAGGGCATAGGAAACCTTTTGAGAAGTAATTTGACAATATGAATCAAACACCATAAAACTGTTTATAGTGCTTAGAGCTAGTAATTTTAACTTAGTGAATTTATGCTATCTTAAATACTGACAGAGGATTATGCACCAGAATGTTCACCAGAATAATATTCATGACAACAAAACAATTAGAAATAACGATTTCTCTTTTGTTGAGTATTAACTGAAAGAAACATTATACTACCTATAACACGATTCTTGTCAAAACTAGATAGCAATGCAGGAGACTCCTATGATGTACTAGAAGTACGAAAAGCCTGGTATAAAATTGTGTGCAACAGAACTGCAATCATGAACTAATTAAGTAAGCATACGTAGGTGCTAGCACACGCTGTGTTTGGATGGAAACACTATGAGTAATTTTTCACATCTTTTTTATTTTTAAAATAATTTATATTAAAAAAAACCCAAATTCTTGAGTTTTAACATCCAATTGTTATGCAAGGCAAGTTAGTTGTATTAAATTGAAATCTTCTCTCTCCTAAAACCATTTTCTATGTAAATACATTCATGATGGGTAATTAGTCACAAATGGGAAACCAGTCTGGCTGCAGTAAATAAACTCTAATTAATGTAGACCTCGCTACTTGAAGATTAACAGAAATTCAGATTTGAGATTCTTACAGCATCAAAAGCCCCAAACAAGTAACATGTTAGGATTTTTTATTTTATAGTTATAATACTTTGTTTCATAGAAATAGGTATACAACAAATTGTAGTTTTTTGGTGGGCTTATGTTATTAAACTTTCTACATATAATTATGCAATTTGCAGTCCTTTGTAAGGGGTGATATGTAATATAAAAGTAGTGAAATTACTTAACATAATTAAGTAAACAAACAAATAAAAAACCAAAGCTGATTTGCCTGGTCAAGTTTGTGAAACAGACAAATTGACTTGCTTAGCATATTAAGTTCAGAATACACTGAAATACCACCATTTGTTTTTAATTAAAATATTTTTGCTAAATTAAACATTTATATGCAATTGACAATTGAAAGGGGAGGTAAGTAAACTTTTGCTTCCCCCACTATCATTTATGTAGCAAAATATAAAGGCAATTTTTATATAACATTTTCCGGAAATTTTTTTCTCCCTACAAATGCAACCACTAAAAATTACATGTAAAATAACTGACAGAATCAGTTATTTTGTGACTTATAAATATACAACTATTTGTACTTTTCTATGGACATTTTAAAATCAATGGTTCAATTAATATGTTAATTGTCCGAAACTATGTCATCCTTAAAGAGAATTGAAAATTATTGATTACAAATGTCTTAAAAATATCACATTTTAAAAATCAGGCCGATTCTTTAAAAAAAAAGTGAAGCTTTCTTCAAGTTTTAAAAAATACATTGTTTTTAAAAATATGCCTGTTTTGTAGTTTGCTTTAATTTTAGATTCATTTGAAGATTTGCCATAAGAACATTCAGCAACTAGTTTTTATATACATCAAACTTCAAAAACTACCTAGTTTCTGAGTTGGTTGTAATAACAAACTCTGAAGCTAAAGCACATTTTCTATTTTCTAAGGGAAAGCAGCTCATGATTTAACTATTAGAAGGTAAGAAATATACTTTTTGTCTGATCATAAATGAAAAAAACAGTAATTATATTTTTTAGATTTTATTTATCAATTTTAAGGAGTTGGATGCATTCATCTCTCCTATTTTGTTAGTATAAATTGCAATTTAGGATTATGCAGCAAATATTTAATAAAGTAAAAACCATTTTGGACAATCATTTAACCAATCAATCAATATTTATTTATGGCCTATCATATACTAGCCCTCTGAGATACAGTGGTAACCTTATTGATTTTGAATGTTCACTTCTGTAAATAGACTTTACAGGTAAGCAATTTAAAAATAAGCGAATTTAAACAACATACCTTTGTTTCCTTGAACTTGGAGAAAAAAACAAATAACAAAAATAGCCCTTCTGGTCTCCAAATACATTCTTACTTTTGTGCATTGGTAAATCTGGTAACAATCATGGAAGGGCCCCAAATCTCATTAAAAAAGAAAAGGACAGAAATAGGGAAAATAATTAAATATTGATGCAAGTTGAGTGAGGATAACCTTCTTGGTTTACTTTTACGAGGGTGCGGATTTGTGAAGAACATGAAGCAGTGTCCGTTTCTGGAGTAATCTGCTTATCTGCTTCTCAGGTGTAATCTCTGTTCAGGGGCCAGCTGGAGGAACCTTTATTTCATTAACCTTCCGGAAGAGCATCTGTCTGCCTAGCCCCAGGACCCCAAATGCCATTATAAACTAGTGTCCACAGACAGAAGGATTGCTTTTTTTTCTTACTTAGCTGTTACAGTGACACAGGGAACCAGGGGACATCCTGCCAAATGCAGAAGGCTGACAGTTGGGGTCAAATGTTTTCCAAAATGACACCCACAAGGAACATTCATTGAAAGAGCTTAGTTGCTGTCCCTGGAAGTATGTGATTATTCGATATGTTAGTCTCCAGAGGCCGCAAGCCTCATAGAAATGTACTGCTTTGTAAATTGCTTTCTTTCTGGCATTACATACAAATGACTTTTTTGGTTTAAGTCTGGTTTTAATTTTTAAAAATTTGTTACTTATGCACAGAGTAGAATCAAATAGTTCTACAAAGTTTGTGAAAAAGAATGCTGCCATACCTCCATTCAAAGGCAATCACTTTTTTAAAAAAAGACATTTATTTGTTTATATATTTTTAAAGATTTTAAATTGATTTTTTAGAGTCAGAGGAAGGGAAAGGGAGAGAGAAACATCAGTATGAATGAAACATTGATAGGCTGCTTCCTGCATGCCTTCTACAGGGGATCAAGTCCACACTAGGGCATGTGCCCTGACCAGGAATCAAACGGACAACCCTTTGGTGTACTAGGTGATGCCCAACTAGCTGAGCCACACCAGCCAGGGTCAAAGGCAATCAGTTTTAATTCTTTAAGTTAATTCTTCTAGTTTTCTCATTCACACCTGGAAATAGTATGCTTCTATTACTATTTTTTCACTTTTCACTTTTAGATATTATCTAATAGTGAATATTGAGAATATCTTCCCTTCCACACACACCCTTCCCATTCTTCATAAACATGTACTTGTCCCCTCCACCCACCTCAGTATCACTGTATTTTCAGTTTACTGAATATTCAATTGAATATCATTGTGACTATACATACTACATAGCTGAGCTATGGAGTACACTGTAATTACTAATATGTAATAAGCTCTTATGTTGTGATAGACACTGTCCTTATATATCTACATAGTTTATATATATATATCCAATATATATATTACTTAGTGCAACATTATAAGGTAAGCATCAATTATTATTATCTCTGTTTTATATTTGAAGAAACTAAGGTATATGTGGCAGAGCCAGGAACTCAAAGAGACTGGTTCAGGACCCTAATACAGGTAACCATTATTCCCTCGAATGCTTTTTTCAGTTGTCTCATTTATTTCCCCTTCATTTTCTATATGCAAAACCATAAATTCTCTCCAGATGCTACCCCAGGTGTGTAAATTTTCTTCTCATAAGGTAGTCTGTCTTTCCTAGGACTTTCTAACCCTCTCTAGGCTGTATTAATTTCTTGTTACAGTTCACAGCAGGCATCTGACAGTCTCCCTTGACCACCATCCTGGGGATTCCTTTTACCTCTTGTGTTGGATCCCCTGTTTTCTGGGTCCCATGTTGCCTCCTTTCTGAACCTAATCTCTTGTTTTAGCAGAGCATATGTTCCAGTAGATTATGAAAGAAAATTCATAGATAAATTTGGGCTCTTATGTTTGAAAATGGCTTCTTTCTATCCTCATCCTTTGATTGATAGCTTGGCCAGAGTTATAGACTGAATGTTTGTGTCCTTCCAAAATTCATATGTTGAAAACCCAACCCCCACGTGATGTATTTGGAGGTGGATCCTTTGGGAGGTGATTGGGTCATGAGGGTTAAACTCTCATGAATGGAATTAGCTCTCTTAAAAAAGAGGCACCAGGGGGCTCCTTTGCTTTTTTTTTTTTTTTCATGTGAGGCACAGTGATAAGATGGATCTCTATGAACTAGGAAGCAGTCTATCATCAGACACTGAATTTGCCTGTATTTTAATCTCAGACTTCCCAGCCTCTAGAATTGCAATAAATAAAAATCTGTTCTTTATAAGCCACTCTATCAATGATACTCTGTTAAAACAACTGGAAAGAACTAAGACAACTGAATATAGAATTCTAGGTTGGAAATAAGTTCACTTAAAATAGTGAAAACATTAACCCATGGTCTTCTTGTGCCATGCCAGCACAGCCAAGGGTTCCAAGAGCCTGAGGGGGTGGGGGGGGGGGAGGGACGGTGAAGGATGTAGAAAAGACAGACAAAGAGAATAAGCTGGGTCTAGATAGATCTTCCTGTGCCTGGCTGAGGCCACAGAGAAAGATCCAGATGGCAAGCTGAGCCTTTATTTTATAGTCAGAGGTAAACTAGGTAGTGATCACCATAGTTACAATGTTCTTGTGAGTTTCACTTGTTTTGGCAGCACTTGCTGCACCTCCCACAGCCCATTAGCTACCCAGGAAGGATTCTAGGGAGCGTCATAAGGTCAAGCTTAATTATGTTAAGAGGGCTGTGCCCTCTAAGCTGGGACTTGTTTGTGACTTTGCCAACAGGTCAGTCGGAGGCTTAACCCTATAGCCGCTCCCTACACTACTAGCTTTTTTACTGCTAAAATCTGGAGTCCTTTTTGTTCTTGATTCTTTGTATAAGATCTTTTCTTCACTGGAAGCTCATAGAAAACTTTTCTTTGTCCCCAGTGTTCTGATACTGCATGGTGATCTTGCTGGTTGGAGCTCTATTTTAATCCATTGCATAGGGGCATTTAGAGGACCTTTAATCTGGGTATTTATGTTCTTCAGTTATTGAAAAACTCTTTTAGATATTTGATTTTCATATTTCATTTTCTCTTTCTGGAATCCATATTATTTTGATGAAGGCATTCTTGAACTGGTTCTTTAACTTTTAATATCTATCTTTTTCTTCTATTTTCTTCTAACTCATACTCTTATGCTCTGATTTCTAGAACATTTTATCAACTTAACATTTTAAAACTTCTTTGGTTTTTATATGTCTACTGTCATTGATAATTTTTGGGGAATCATTTTTGGTGGTTTTTGTCTTTTTTCTTTGCTTTTTTATTTTAATAAGATACTGTTTTAGGGAAACAATTTATCTCTTTAAAAATATTTCAGTTTCAAAAATTATTTTCTTCTTAAGTCTCTATTTTATCCAAGCTGCATTTTAAAATTTCTTTATTTTCTATTTTTTATATTAGAAGTTTTTCTCAAATATCTGGTAATCCTTCACAAACCATTCACTTATGTTTAAGTCTGTGAATAACTGGGTGAAAGCTCGGTATATGAGACTGAAATTTGTCAGCTGTGGTCTTCATGTAGGTTAATCAGTCTGGGCTACTTCCTTCTTATGGTTCTAAAATAAAATACAGGATGCCCAGTTAAATTTAAATTTAACATAAACAAAAAATAACTTTAAAATATAAATATGTCACAAATATTGCATGTGACATACTAAAAATTATTTGTTTATCTAAGATTCAAATTTAACTGGGTCATCTATATTTTTATTTGCTACATCTAGCAACCCTCTTTTTAAAATACCTGAACTTAATATCTTTAAATATTTCCTCTGCAGGGGGTCAGATATCCCAGAAAAGACTACTAATCTCTTTATATTAGGATAAAGACCAACTCTCAATGTATCAGCACATAAGCTGAGAATGATGTCTGGGGCCTTAATATTCTTATGTATATTTTAACTTAATTTTTCTACTTTCAGAGAAATACCATCACTCTCACATCTGCCAAATATTTAATACTTCAGACAATGTTTTACCCTGACAGAAAATAAAACTTCAGCCTTCTGTTGAGTGGCCAAGAGGATTGTCTTTTCAAAAAAATAACATCATATGCCACTGCACCCCCAACAAACAAAAAAATGGACCTAGAAATAGATATTATACCTTATAGAGACATGAACATGAACCACACACATAAATATAAAATGCACATAAAATTCTAGAAAGAAATATTGAAGCAAATTTTTAGGCTTGGTGATGAGATTTTAGATATAACATAAAAGCATGATCCATGAAAGAAAAAAAGTGATAGCTTTTGATTTTATTAAAATGATTAACTTCTGTTCTATTAAAGAGAATGTAAACAAAATTAAAAGATAAGCCACAGATTTGGAGAAGACATTTACAAAATACAAAATATACAAAGAAAATGTAAAACTCAACAATAAGAAAATCTAACAACTCAGTTAAAAATGAGTCAAAGATCTGAAGTAGAGACCTCTCCAGAGAAGGTATATAACATCAGCATCATCATGAGGAAATGCAAATTGAAACATCAGTGAAATAACACTACATGCATATTAGAATGACTAAAATGAGGGAAAACATTGGCACTACAATTGCTGGCAGAGATTCAGAGCAAAGAAACTCATTTATTAGTGGTGGGAGTACAAATTGGTACACATACTTTAGAAGACAGTTTTTTTTACAAAACTAAAATAGTCTTTCCATACAATCCAGCAATCACTCCCAGGTATTTACCCAATTTATTTGAAAAGTATATCCACACTAAAACCTGTACTTGAATTTTGATAGCAACCTTGTCATAATTGCCCAAACCCAAATGCAATCAAGATGCTCTTTAGTAGGTGAGCTAGTTAATAAAGAAACTATGTATATCCATGATGGAATACTATTAGCCATAAGAAAGTATGAGCTATCATGCTTTGCAAAGACATGGATGAATCTTAAATGTACACTGTTAGACTAAAAAAGTCAGTCTAAAAAGGCTGCATACTTTATCATTCCATCTATATGAAACTCTAGAAAAGGTAATCAGGTAAAAAGATTAGTAGTTTCAGGCATTTTGGGATGTGTGTGCTTTGAATAAAGGAAGCATAGGGGATTAGGGCAGTGAAACTATCTAACTAATAATAATCAAACATGTAAATTGACCATACCCGCTACGCCACCAGCCAATCAAAAGTGACATGCAAATTAACCCAACAAAGATGGTGGTTAATTTGCATACACAGGCACTGAGTGATGGGGGCGGGACGCTTGTGTTGTCGCCATGACGACAATGCAGGCATTCTGCCCCACCCCCAGTCTCTCAGGGCCTCTGGGCAGTGTGGGAAGGCAGGGCCCGAATGGAAAGAGGCAGCGCCCGGAGCGGAAAGGGGCTGGGCTGTAGTGGAAAGGTGGTGCCGGCAGCCAGGGAAAGGAAAGCCCATTCTAGCATGAATCTTCGTGAATCAGGCTTCTAGTCTATAATAACAAAAGTGTAATATGCTAATTAGACTGGATGTCCTTCCGGATGACCTTCAAGAAGAAGAAGCCAGGCTGTGAGGGAAGCCTGGGTCCCGGGTACCTTCCCGTGGCCAGAGGTAAGCACAGGTCCTGGGTGTCAGAGGGAAGCCGATGCTGCAGCAGGGGAAGAAAGGCCTACTCTTCCACTAATTTCATGCATCAGGCCTCTAGTTTTATATAATATTGTAATGCATGACACCATAAATTTCTCAAAACCCATAGAACTTTACAGCAGAGAGGTGAATCTTAAGGCTTGTAAATTAAAAAGAAATTCTTTAAGTTGCACCTAACTATGCTAATAGTGACAGTGCAGGATGTGACAAAAGAATGTATAAAACAAACTCACTGAAGGGAATGGGGGAAGCTGACCTAAATAAATTTGGAAATGAGTGAAATCTGTGATTCTGGAGGCAAATGGAACTGTATATATGCAGTGTACTTTAGTTGAAAAAATTGCTTTGGGGCTATGAGTTAACAATTCTGAAACAACTATATCATGCACACTGGAACTGAACAGATAAGCAAATTGATGGCTGATGGTGGGAGCCAGGCTTCTCACTATTGAAGTGGGAGGTTACAGACAACCAAGGGAAAGAGGCAAAAATAACACTACTCCATAATGGTAATGGAGTAGAGACATCATTATAAACTCACATTTAGTTTAATATAGGTAGAGATGGATATATATGTAGATACTAATATATACTAATAAACATATATTAATTTATATATTCATTGCATGTTATGTATATATTTATGAATATGTGTATATGTACAGGTTAGTATACACATTTTTCCTTTCTCTGTCAGCTAATAGAGCCTTGAAGCAATGAGACCCTAATATCAATGAACACAACACCCAAATCATTGTTCTTACCATCCTACCTAATAAAAGAGCAATATGCAAAATAACCATCACTCCGCTATACCCACAAGCCACGCCCACCAGCCAATCAGGAGCAAGTATGCAAATTAACCCAACCAAGATGGCTGTGGCCACAAAGAGAACAGGAGGGAGGCTAGGATTGCCCCCAGTGATGGAGGAAGGCAAGCTTCCGGCAGCCCTGGCCTGCTTTGGCCTCCACTTAAGGCTACAAAGTTTTAATTATAGAAGATAAATAAATCCCAACAGAAATGGCTGCCACCATGGAGCAAGCAGAAGGCTTGGCTCCATTCCAGGCTACAAAGTTTCAATTGTAGAAGATAAATAAATCCCAGATACCAGGGCCTCCCACTTGAGTCACCTGGGGGCGTGGCTGGCCTGCAAACCACCACAGGCCCCTCACCCAGGCCACCCCATGCCCCAAGGGAACCCCCACCCTGATCCAGAACACACTTCAGGGCAAACCAGCTGGCTCCCACCCATGCACCAGGCCTCTATCCTATCTAATAAAAGAGTAATATGCAGATTGACCGTCACTCCAACACACAAGATGGCTGCCCCATGTGGTCAAAGATCCTGCCCCCATGTGGACACAAGATGACCACCACAAGATGGCCAGCAGGGGAGGGCAGTTGTGGGCGATCAGGTCAGCAGGGGAGGGCAGTTGGGAGGGACCAGGCCTGCAAGGGAGGGCAGTTGGGAGCGATCAAGCCTGCAGGGGAGGGCAGTTAGGGGTGACCAGGCTGGCAGAGGAGGGAAGTTGGGGGCAAACAGGCTGGCAGGGGAGCAGTTAGACATCAATCAGGCTGGCAAGGGAGTGGTTAGGGAGTGATCAGGCTGGCAGGCAGAAGCGGTTAGGGGCAATCAGGAAGGCAGGCAGGCAAGCAGTTGGGAGCCGGCAGTCCTGGATTGTGAGAGGGATGTCCAACTGCCCATTTAGGCCTGATCCCATTGGGCCTAAATGGGCAGTTGGACATCCCTCAAGGGGTTCCAGATTGGATTGGGTGCAGGCTGGGCTGAGGGACACCCTCCCTCCATGCATGAATTTCATGCACCGGCCCTCTAGTTCTTCAATAAAATAAACTAGGACTCCCTGGAGAAATGGCTGGTTCTAAAACTGGGAAGGACATATTCAGGATGAATCTGGAGTGTCTTATAGTGCTAGACAGTAAGGAAGTGCTCAAACACACAAAAAAAACCAAATTGAAAAATACCACAATGGTGGACATAGAGTCCAACTGAAAGGCTCCAAATGGCCCAAAGTGAAGCAATTTGAGGCATAAAATAGTGTTCAATTATGACACAAAATGTAACATAAATATCCACAAGTCCATAGTAATACAGATAAATTATTAAATAAATAAATAGACAAATATCCTGTGCAGAACAATTCTAAGAAATTTATATAGATAATTCACTTTCCAGGAAGGGAAGTGTGTGACCTGCAGACAGTGACTTCCTTCTAAAGAGTACAATACAGAAAGGGGAAAGAAAACAGGAACTTTATTGAACAAATATAACCTTGATCACGGTCAACATCAACAGTGATCTCATGTTATTAGTATGCTTCCTTCATAGGGTGTTATGGGATGGCACTTTACCTCTGTGGTCTTTCTCCCAAAAACAAAACAAAAATGCCAGTCCAATCATAAAACACCATCAGACAAATCCAAACTGAGGGACATCCTACAGAATTACCTGATCAGGAATTCTCAAAATTGTCAAGGTCATCGAAAATAAGGTAAGTCTGAGAAACTGCCAGAGCCAAGACTTATCTGAGGAGACATTATAACTAAATGTAATGAGATGTCCTGGATGGAATCTAGGAACAGAAAAAGGACATTAAGTTAAAAAAACAAACAAACAAAAAACACCCCATAAAACAGCAGCCCAATCAGCATTGCTCAGTGGTTGAGCATCGACCCTATGAACCGGGAGGTCATGGTTTGATTCCTGGTCAGGGCACATGACTGGGTTGTGGGCTTGATCCTCAGTGTGGGGCTCAATCCCTAGTGTGGGGCGAGCAGGAGGTAGCTGATCAATGATTATTTCTCATCATTGATGTTTCTAACTCTCTCTCCCGTTCCTTTCTGAAATCAATAAAAATATATTAAAAAAAACAGTAACTGAGAAATCTGAGTAATGTATGAGCTTCAGTTAATGATAACATCAATATTTGTTCATTAAATGTTCATAATAATAAGGGAAACTGTGAAGAGGGTATATGGGGACACTTTATCTTTACAATTTTTCTGTAAGTTTAAATCTATTATAAAATGAAAAGTTTATTGTAAAATATATGCTTTCAGAAAGAATTAGAAGTGTAGGATTATCTCCTTCCACAGGGGACTTGATTTCCTTTGCTTCTTCCAAGCATTGGGGATTATCAGCAAGCCACCATCAGCTTAATGAAACTTCCGAGTTGACGATTCAACAACACAGATAATTCAAAGCTGGGCTGTACTTGGTGGAGGCATGGTGCACTTTGTGTTCACCTTTGTTCCTAAAATGCAGCCCTTTGGAGCTTCCCAGGGCTTTACCCTGGATGGCCTGGACTCCAACTTTTGTCCCTTTCCTACAAGAGATTTTCAAAAGCACTGTTCAACTCTTTTCTCGCTTTCATATCCGCAAATGCTCTGGGGCAAAAGTGGCCCCCAAATCTAGGCTCACTTGCCTTGATTCTGACGTCAGATAAATCTCCATTCTAATAATGCTTCACTATTTGTACACTCTCCATTCCCTTTAATCATATGATTTTATATTTCATCCAGTTTTTCTACATTTCCTTAGCAGGAGGATTGCTCCAAGCAATCTCCTCGCTTTATCTATTGCAAAAATTGATCAAACTATTACTGCTGTCTCCTTTCTCATTCTGTTTATTGTTATGGTTTCCTTTAATATTATTTTCTGGGGTTATCCAAAGGTAGCATTAATGAGTTTGCAGCACTCATCTTTAACTACAGCTTATTTTGATGATATCTAAAGGAAATTAGGGGGGGTTCTTGAGATATTTTGAGTCACCATCAAAATGAGTGAGCAGGCAGGAATAGATGAACTACTCTTAGAAAGAACCAGTCCTAGGCCAGGTAGGCAGTGCCATAAGTATTAAATCTTTGATCTGGGGAGAATAGGTTCTATCGCCTTTCATAAAAACCCAGTATCCTCACCTGTACTTCTGGGTGTCTTGAATAGATATCTTTCTTATTATTACAAAATTCATCCTCTGTCGTTCAGAGAGTTTTGCTTGTGTGATCACCTGTATCTTAGGAAGGAGGGATGTAATATACAGAAAGACACAAGGGCAATACCGATTAGAAAGAATGTCATCTAAGGTGGGCTTCCATCTTCTGCATTTATCCTCCAGATAATCATTTCATTTTGGCATTCAGCTAAAGACTACAGAATTAAATAAAAGGGCTGCCTCCAGCAAGTGAGAGGAGGAGCAGCAGATAGAAATTGACAAAAGCTGACTGCATAAGGGCAGGAATGAAGGGAGGCAATTGTAGGGCCTGGGATGAGAGTTTTAATGGGGATGTGAATGATAGCAACCCAGTGAAGGAGGCTCTGTATCCTCATATCTCTTCATTATTTTCTCAGAGACCTTTTTGATGAATCCAGGGAGAACTTGAATGACCCGATTCTCTTGTGAAGGCAAAGCAGGTCAGCCTTTCTCTACATGTTGTTAGCAAAGAACTCTTCCCTATCTATCCTCTCTGCCCTTCTGCAAGTCCTTGGTAATAAGTGTAGTAACACAGAAAAGACTGAACTAGTCCCTCCATGGGAAAAATAATTATAAGCTAAACACTAGAAAAGCACATAACTTTTAAATCTTAAATGCATGCATCTAATTTGTTTTTACAGTCTGTGTAGCTTTTATTTCAATCAGGAAATAAATCTATATATAATCTAAACACAGTAGAAAAGGTGAGTAAAAAGGCCACAGTCCATCTGGGGTGGGACAGGAGGGTGGGTTGGCCACACTTGTATCTGGCCCCCAAAGAGTGGGGCCTAAGCATTTTCCTGGCAGCAGCAATGATAGGGCCACGCACAGGGAGGCCTGCTGGCATAGGGCAGGAGGCAACTGCCTGGCTGCATGAGCCTGCTCACCTGTCCCACACAGAAGGCAAAGGCCTTCTATGGTGGGCCCGGCCTGGATTCTCTGTTGGCCAGTCCAAACTTTCACAGTGCTGTCCACACTGCTGTGAAGAGCTGGTCCTGGGACATGGGACTGCATGCTGATCATGTTGTTTATACTCCAAACTCTGAGGGACTGTAGGATATGCTGAAGACTTTGGTTTCATCTGCCATTGAGATGACTGTCAGGGCATACATGGTGCCCACATGACCCATCAGGTTCTACACCTACTTGAACTTGATGTTCGACAAGTGGATAAATTTCTCCTACGTGCCCCAGACAAAGTGATTCCTTATGGAGACAGAGTAGACACTGCCACTGACATCTGCTTGACATGGATACAGTAGAGGGTCTGGATGTCCCATAGCTTGATTGTCAGGTAGGAGCCACTGTACAAGTAGCTTTGGGCAGCTACCAGGGCCTACACCCAGTAATTGAGACCAATGAACTCTTTCTTCAACTCAGCTTGGTGTCCACCATATTCCAGACTTGGTGGCTTTCAAAGAGCTGCTGAAGAATATGCTGTGTGAGGAGACCAATGTGCACTCAAGTTGTTTGGGCCCAGATCTGGATGTCCAGGTTCTGGATGTGCCACATGATGATGGGGTAGTCTGCAGGGCTATGGTAGAGCTTTAACCCCTAGATGTACAGGACAAGCACAATGCTATCATGGCCCTCCAGCATTGTAGGTGGTACAGACATCCCCCACCTTTATGTGCTTGTTAGAGGAGCCATTGAAAAGCAGGTCACCCACGGAATAGATAACAGGACCCTGGTGGCCCATCAAGTTTTCTTTGTACTTGAAGGTCTGCTGAGGGTCATAGGCTCCTAGGATGCACATGTGTATTGATGTGGGACAGGTCCTCATTCAACAGGGATGTGTCCCTCCAGAAATCCATGAGGTCCTCACTAAGCTTGTTCTGATTTTTGTCCAGGACATCAGACTTGAACTCAGAGCTCTTCTCCAGATGGTCAATCTTCTTGAGAGCTTGCCCGGGATGAAGCAAAGAAAAGCAATCTTCTGGTCCTTCTGGACCAGCGTCACATGTACCTTGTGGAAGCTGTGGACTATCTGCTGTGGGAACTCCTTCAGGTACCTCTCATATGTGTCCTGGTTCCCAGTGAATGTGAACTCCACTTGGAATGGTACACTTGCTGTGCTCTCACTCCTTGAGGTGGGCCTCCAGGTTCATCTTGTGAAAGGACGAGCCGCTGGGCTTGTTGGGGCACTGCATAGGCTTGTAGTCACAGCTGTCCTCACGGTCTTTCCGGCCGCTGAGCTCCTTCCGGCTGTTGAGCTTGATGCTGAAAGGGCACCTTTCAGGGTCTACCCCAAAGAGGATGAGCTTCCTAACCCCACTGCCTGGACAGCCAGGCCTGCAGAGGATGAAGAGCTCCCAGATCTGCTCGGCCACTACAATGTTTACCATGACTGTCAGCTTGGCATTGTCCATGGAACACTTCTATGACTTCATGGTGCGTCTTTGACAAAACATGTGTTCACATGTGGTGATCACCCTGCCCTTGAACATACTGCAGCAGAGCTGGCAGAAGTGCTTCCCTGAGGGCTGCTCAGCAAACACCAGTGGCTCTGGCTCCTCTTTGTCCTAAGGTAGAGCACAGGACAGGATGGACTCAGGGTGGGTGCGTGGCTGGAGATGGCAGAGTCAGAGTGGTGCAAGGTGCTGATGGGGGACATGCTGTCCTCCTCATCTTAAGGGAAGTAGCAAGGGTGCTGGAGGAAGAGGGCATCCTGGGGTGATGTTTGTGCATGCCGATCCCTTCGGCTTTTGTGATGGTGGTGACTTCTGAAAAGGTGAACCCTAAGGTCACTTTCATTCTGGTCCTTGTGGAAACACCTGGAATGGGAAAGTTGGTAGGCCCTCTGCCCCTGAAAAACCAGCTGTAGTGGGTGCTCTTGCTTAGCTCGTGCTCTAGTCTAGAGAGACACCAAGGCTGCTTGGGAATATCCCAGGCCCACAGCCACCTGGGAGAGGTAGTGCTACCCTCCCACTTCCTTGTGTCCCCTTGGCCACAAGCAGTGTTTCATAATAATGATTAGCACAAAGACAGGCAGCTAAGAGAATTAATAAGGTATGTTCCATGTCAGCAAGTTACATATATTTCTTTCTATATAAAGTCATGATAATTTTTGCACTCTCATCAGTGAATTGAATTTTATAGACACTAAACTCAGTTTAAATAATGCCATTGAAAAATTTTAGACGTCTGAATTCCTCCAGTGCTCATTGCCTGAGCACTTAGACACAAAAAAGGAAGAGTGAATGTCAGCATGGTCAAGGGCTGGGAAGAAAATCAAGAAGAGGAATGCTAAGGAAATGCTATTGGATCTGTGATAGGGAGAAATCCATGACCTTTGGGAGAGTATGCCAGTAGCATAATAGAGCAGGAAGTCAGCTTGCAGTATATTGCAGAGTAATTGGATAGTGGAAAAGCGACAGTGAATGAGACTTCTTTTTTGTACAGTCTAGCAGTGAAAGGTGAGACAGAATTAGTTTGACAAGCTAGCCAGGCCAAAGCACTTAAAAAAAAAAAGGATTGTGTATAGGCAGAGAGGGAGGCATGGGAGAGACTTTCATTTGTAGCAAAGTTCAAGGTGGGGGCAAGGGGGAGAGAAAGGGAGAGAAGGAAAGAGAGAGAGAGAGAGAGAGAGAGAGAGAGAGAGAGAGAGAGAGAGAGAGAGAGAGAGAGAGAGAGAAGAGAGAGAGAGAGAGAGAGAGAGAGAGAGATCTAGCATAAGATTCCCAGCAGCGAGTGCTGTGTCTGCCTAATAAGCACTTACCCTAAAAGGAAGTTTCCAGAATTGCCTCAGTTTTATAGGACTCAAAGGAATTTTAAAGCATGAAACACACAGACATTTGCCCTGGTGCGACTTACAATCTAAAAGTGATACTATGCACACAGAGAAAATATTCAATACTTTTCAAAATACCAGCCAAAAGATGTGTGCCAAAACACTAACCATAATAACAAACATAGGGTGACATTGTTCACTTTATTCACATGTTATCTGCATTAGGTAGATATTGTTATCATTTTGCATGTGAGGAAGCTTCAGCTACAGGCTAAGGAAGTTCTTAACTTCTCATAGCTAGTCATGATTTAAATTCAGTTTCTGATTACAAGCTCAGATCCTGAGTGAAGCTTGTGACCTGAAATCTCAAATGAGAATCAACATCTGTATTTTACTTTATGTAAGATAATGTCTGTATCTTACTTTAAAATGTGTTGGCATAGGCACACATGTGTGCACATGTATTTGCATGTGTGTTTGTCAATGTGAGTTTAAACTACTCTCTAGGTATGGCCAACTGCCAAGTCAAAATATATTCTCTAGGAAGGGGGAGGGGATGGTCAACATAGATAGCTTCTACAGTCTTCAATAATCTTTAATTCCAATTAACACCAGATTTAAAAATATTAGCATAATGAAGGCTAGAGATTGGTATTCATTAGTGAAATTAGTGGCTTGTTAATTAGATAGTGGATATTGGAAATGGACATTCATTAGTGAAATTAGTGATAGATAAATTTGTGAATTAACTAAAACATTCCTGAAAAACTCCTTGCCTTGAATTAGTCTGGTAAGGTATCTTTTACCATTATAATAAAGTTGGAAGCTTGATCCCCAACAGTCAGATGCCCAGCCATCTCTGGAGGATTCTGGTTGGCTTGCTGATGACCATTAGGCGAACTGAACCTTGCCTAGTCTAGAATGTTGTCACATTGTCCCAAAGGAACATTTCATGTAAGGCATGATTGAAATACTGAAGAGATTTCACTGGGTTTAGAGAACAGGCTATATAGCCTCTGTGAGTCCTGTTTACTAACAAATGTTAACTTAATGGTCTGTATGTGTGGGGGATTTTTGTCTGATTCTTTTTTTAATTTTTTTTATTAAAACGGGGTAATAAGGTTGTAGGGGAGTAGCAAACCCTCACACACTTTCACCTACTGGTACCTACTACTATTAACTAAAATTAACCTATTTGTGTGTAACCAAATTGGCTTAAGTTAATTAGAATATATTTCTATGAACTTCCTGTAAAAATTTCTTGTCCCACTCTTAAAAAAATGATTCGTCACACTTGGGGGCCTGTGGAAATGTGTGGAGGTATTTCTTTTGTCGCAATGATTTGTGACAGGGCCAGGGATGCTAGACTTCCTGCAATGCAAGGGGCTGTTCCACATAGTGAAAAACTGACTTCATTCAGGTCTTACTTAAGTGACTCTAACTTCTGGTGGCCATGCCTATGGATGAACTGCTGTTTTTATGGTTTTTCAAGCCTAGAACTGATTTTTGTTTTACATATAAAAAGAAAGAAATTTTGAATTTTTAAGAAATGGACATTTCTAAGAGTGTTATCTATTATGCAAATTGAGAGAATATCAGAAGATCATACTTTGTTTTGTTTGGAACCTTTCCAAGAGTTTTTCACTATTGTAGATGTTCTGTCCATGGCTGCAGGACATAGCTTGTGGTGGTTGTAGCTACTGTATGAATGGTGATTCCAAGTATGTGTGCAACAATGAGGCAATTTATTATATCTTTTAGAATAATCATGTCTGAGCATTTGCTTATTGAAACATATAATTTTATTATAAATTACCTTTCTCTTATTTCTTTTTTAATATTAAAGTTAAGGTAGTACATTATTTTTAGAAAGAATATCCTGGTAGATAGCACTACCCATGAATTTCATTTCAGGATGTTTAAAAGGATGTTACTAAATATTTGTAACAGAAAGAAGGTGTTGGATTGAGAACTACTGATTTATCCTCATGAGAGCCCCAAAATGCAGGTGACTACCAGTAATTTTCTCCATTTTCAGATAAAAAAAACAGGCACAGACTTATTAAATATTTATCCCAGTCCACATAGTTGATAAGCCAGGGGCCAGAATTTGGACCCAACATTTTGCATCCCAGAGCTATACTCATAACCACTATTTTTCTGCTTCCCATCACAGGAAGCCAATAGAAACATCAGACAAATGAGGGCAGAATTCTGAACAGGTCTTGAGAGGTAGGGAGTGTGTGATTATGAACATGTGGACCAGTGCAGAGTCTCCACACAGAGTGGCTTATACCAGGACTGGTGAGGGTGACTGAGAGACTTACTGTCTCTCTCCATGGGTTTCAGGCAAAGGCACAATGGCTTCTCGATGTGCATTCTAAGTAGTAGAGGTAGAACTGGGTGGACTGATAATGGCTAGTTCCCTAAGGGTTCCATGATCTCTCCATTCTCTCAACAATAAAAGGATGAACAACCCATAGATAGTTTTGAATCCACAGCAGTGTTCCTCCTATGTGCCTAGAGGTAACTATGCTATTACTCCCTGGAACATTCAACATTTATTTAGCATGTAGCATGATTAGATGGAAGAAAGGTTAAAGAAAAAATTTCACCAAGTTCCATCATACTTCCTTAAACATGCATTTAAAAATCAGACCAGCAAGCAGTCTTGATTTTATTTTTTTCTGTCTGAGTTTATCCACAAATTTTTCCCAATATGCTAATATCAATATGTTGAATTTACTTGTGGTTAGTTGGGAATTTCTCTTGAATTTAAAAATGGGTTGATTACTGAATCTTGAAAATCAACGGATGTTTTCATGTATGAATGCATACATTTTTAAAATCTCTCTCTCTCTCTCTCTTTCTCTTTTCAACAGTAGGTAAAATAACGTTCAGCATGGCCTTCGCCAGGGAAGATTAGGAGCAATAGGTTAGAAAAATCTGCCCGTCTGGATTTATTTTGTGTGGACCTCAATTGCTCTGCTTAACTTCCCATTTTTCCCAGGGTTCTTTAGGATGATGATGAGCACAATTCTAATGAGCTGGAAACTTCTTCCTCAGCTACTGTTTTGACAGGTTGTGTCTAGCTTGAAGAGACTGTTATTGAGGTTAAATAGAAGAGATGCAGCATCCAGAGAAAGCTGTATATTAGTATATTAAAATGTGTCTGCCTCTTCTGCTTTAAAATAACTGCTTATGGCAGTTCTTGGCCTATTTGTTGACAAATTGTTCCAGAATCACATAGACAGAGGCAGTGTTGTAGACACTTTAATTGGCTGCTCTGGCCCCAAAACCCTGATCAAAAACTTTTTACTGACTCATTACTGTGAGCTCAACATTGCTATAACTCTCCTCTTAGTGCTGTAGACATATTAAAAATAATAAAATACATAGATATGCTAAATGAAAACATCTTTATGTATCAGTAGGATCAAAAAGAAGGAAGAAATAGCTAGGAGTGGATTTCAGAGTGAGGCAGTGTGGTAGGGACAAGTTTATTCAGGCATTTTGCCTTTTACCTATATAAAGAATACTAGCATGGCATTTTGATTACTTCTTTATAATATGTTTGGTCAGGTGCTGTGCCCTGGCACCAGTCCCAGGGTTGGTGAAAATTATGGACTTTTATGCATGAGTGATAGCCTACCATTTATCTTACTTTGGGAGGACCTAAAACCTTCTTAACGCCTGTTCCCAACTTATAGATGGCTTGTATTTACTTCAATGGTTCTTCACTTAGCTATTTGGAACTTGAAAATCAATTCTTTATAACAGTATTGTGTGACTTTTTTATCATAGTAGTCTAAAAGCACATATGATATACACCAGGGGTTGAAGAACATTTTCTGTAAAGGGCCAGCTAGTAAAAAATTTAGGTATGAGTATTATAGTGTCTCTGTTGCAACTATTCATGTTGTAGTATGAAAGCAGCCATAGACAGTATCTAAAAAAATGGGCATGGCTGTATTCCAATAAAATTTTATTTAGGGACTCTGTAATTGAAATTTCATATAATTTTCACATGTCATGAAATATTCTTCTTTTTAAAAATTTCTAATTGTTTTAAATTGTAAAAAAACATTTTTAGCTCACTGGTCATACAAATCTAGGCATCAGGCCATACCTGACCCCTGGGCAGCAGTTTGTAGACCTCTGATCCGCACAGAAGTGTGCTGCCCTTATACCACTAAAGAACATATCTGTTCATATGTTAAAAGTATGTTAAAAAAACTTGAGACACTTGAGGAAGGAAAAGCATTTTATGTCTAATTGGAAATGTCAGAGACACATTTGTTACAAAATGATCTGAGGCAAGTTGGCTGTGCACAATCTATAGTTAGGTTTTTATTGGCAAATGTGAGAACCAATATTATTTTGATGTAGGTGAGGGCTACAGGTCTCCCCCAACCCCATTTCCACATCCAATAGGCAGGTTACAGGGAAAGCAAGTATCACACCAGATTCTGTGTATCCATAAACATCAATCAGCAAGTGGTACCCATGCAATTATGCACGCTGTCCTTGCAGTTTCAGTGTAGCCCCATCCTTAGGCACCTAATACCTTGCATGAAATGTGTATTGGAGAAAGACATTGTTCTACAGGGAAGATTCAGATAACATAGGAATCAAGTGACAGACCCAGGACATAAGAGAGAATGCTACTTCAAGGGGATAAGCTAATGGGTGACATATTTATATGCATGTAATTGCAGAGGTACTCATGATATTTCCAGTGAGTCTATGTCGTGAATATCTCTCATTTAACCAATGAAAAGTCACAATATCTCTTATGCTAATTAACAAAACCTCTAGTACTAATAGAAGATTAAAATAGTTAAAAATGCTTGTGGTAGCTGCTGGTGGAATACAGGCTTCCGATTAGCATCATTCAAATACTAACCACCCACCCATGGAGTGAGCCTGATTAGGGACCATCAACTATAAGTTAAGATTTAGGGGTGGGTTCAAATATATATATTTGAATACACACACACACACACACACACACACACACAATTTCCATGCACAAGTATTTTAAAATAATTTACAGACAATATAATATTCTTCAAGCAGACAACAACTACAGCAAAATCAGTAATTCCTTTTCCCCTTCCCAATCTATCCACCACAAACTGAGAAGAGGGCTCTTAGGTCACATGGTTGGTTTAGTTTCTCATTGGAAGGGGCAAGGAAAGGCCTGTGTGGGAGCAAGGAATTGGAGATGTGGAATCTTTGAGGACAGGGGACTTTTGTAAGTAGAAATCCCCGGGGCTTTACCACGACTGGTGGCCCAGTTTTAGTCTAGTGAGCCGGTTCAAGATGGTGATGGAGGGTTCTGATTCATCTTCTCCTATAAAGACAATACATCTTCTGTTACATATGGAGCAACTTACTATGAAAAACACAAACCACCCTAAAAATTGGTTGAGCAACTGATACACATTGGGTGAACTGGGCTGGCCCATCCAAGCAGAGGGGAGGCTGGGACACCATCTCGCCATGGACCCCCTCAGATGTAGTGAATGAGTTGGGAGGGATCCCAAAACCCAGAGCTTCTTCCTGAGGAGCAAAGTGTCTGAACCCGACATCGGGCACCCCTAACTTTTAAGACCTGCACCTGAGGGACAAACCCTCCAAACACCTAGCTCTGAAGAGCAGGGGGCTGGCGTGGAGGAGACGCGCACAGCTGTGAGCAATGGAGAGGGGCTCCTAAAGGGCCTGCGCGCTGCAGCACCCGGCGCGGGGCTCGGTGCACAGCGGCCGCGGCGGTGCGGGCGCGGGGTGGGGGCCTCTCGTGCTTTCTGGACCCCCAGGACCTCCCAGGGGCAGGCTTCTGATCTGAGTGACAGCCTGAGTCCTCTTAGGTGCGCTCTAGGAGGACACTGGTGAGTACCGTGTCTGTGCTCTCCCCATGCCTTGCGTTCTGTTTTCTTTCTTTCCCGGTGGGCGCCATCTTCCCGCGCTCCCTGGGCCGGGCTCCCGAGGGCCACTGTCTCCCCGAGGGCAGCTGTTACTCACGCCAGGAGCCCCTGTTTTATGTCCAGTGCACTTTTGTTTTGTTTTGTCTTTTGTTTGTTTGTTTGTTTGTAGCGGCCGCCAGGGCCACCTTTACACCCCTTGACTTTGGTGGCAGGCAAGGCATGCGCCGCGGGCGCCCCAGGACTGTCACCAAGGGCCAAAACCACAAGCCCGTTTTAGGCTTTGCTTTATATAGGTCTCCCCACGGAGTAGAACACACTGTGACACCGTTTTCTCTCCGCTCCTGACCCCGAAACGCTGCTGAGGTTTGTAAAAATAATGTCTTAAAGCTTTGTGAAGTGGGAAAGAAGAATGGGTGAAAATAACAAACTAAAATATTGTTGCTACATTTCAAATCACAAGCTGACTGTGATGGAATTGTGGGTGATTCTCCCTAACCATATCCATAAAGGTTTTGTTTTTTCCTTTTCTTCATGCAGTATGGCATTAATTAGAATGTTACCAGACTGTGATCTTTCTTGGTTTTTTCTTTCTCCATAACCACATCTTTACAAATTTATTTATTGAATTGTGGAATATCTAAAACGTATCCCCAGATAGAATGGATTAATGACTGATCTTGCTTTAGGTGTGTTCCCAGTCTCTTGTCTCACTCCTACATTATTTTGAAGAAAATCTCATGTGTTGTTTTTTTTCACCTATAAATACTTTAGTTTTGATCTCTAGAAGAGATAATAATCATAATTAAAAAAAACCCATAATTCTAATATTACACCAAAAATTTAACAGTAATTTTGTAATAATGTCATCAAATATCCAGTCAGTGTTCATACTAGTATTTCTAATTATCTCATGAGATTCACAAATTGCAACTGGTTGGTATGTCATTTAAATCTCTGTCTATAATCTCTCTCCTTCCCTCTTTTCTTTCTCTTTCTTGCCATTTACTTAATGAAGATACTTCTGTATTTCTATGGGTTTTTCTGTAATCTGGATTTTGCAGATTGATATAATTTTGAGAATTCTCCTTTATTTCTTTTTTCTTAATATTTTCATTATATAGTCATTGTATTTCCTGTTGAAGATTATTTTTAAATACAGAGAAGTATAGGAAGAAATATTTTAGTTCCTCTTCAATTGTTAGTGGATAGTCCTGCCATTAGACCTCTTTCAGTTGTTTGGCTGATGCTCTCGAAGTTGCTCTTCTCTTAACCAAACTGTGTCCCAACAAATATTGTCCCTATTTTTCTTCCTCTGTCATTCATTAAACCAGTGGTTCTTACTGGGATAGTACTGTACTCATGGGCTGTTTGGGAAATTTGTTGGGTTGTTTCAGTGGTCAAATGAATTGGGGTGGGGGAGTTAGTAGACTGAGCAGGCGGGGGCTGGGGAGGTTAGACGTCCTGCAAATTTGTGGCAGTCCTTCACAGTGAAGGAGCATCCCATATATTGCCCTGCTTTTGAATGTTACCCTCAGGTTCGTGTTGTAGATGAAAGTTGTTTATAATTACCTGAGACTGGACTTCAGACCTTTTTACCTATAACCACAAAGTAATTCTTTTCATGGTTTTTACTATACATTGAATTTCCTACAAATACAATTACTCGGTAATTTGAGTGAGCTGGAAATCTATTTTGTTTGGATCTTTTTGTTTTAGAAAACTACGCGTAACATTGCCACTCAGATTATTCGAGTTGCCAACACAACACACTTGTACTAGTGTGCTTTTAGGCTGTTGCCCTCACAAGGCTACCTGTAAGTTCAAGTACATAATGGTTACTTTAGTCCATCTTCTCATCCAGGCAGTGCCTCCCAAACTTCAACGTTAGGATGCTATTGTAGTCTGCCCAAGCACCAATGTTGTGAAGTAATTTTGTTTATTGTAATTTTCATATCTACTACGTATTATAGTTGGGGCACAATGTAAATTATTTCATAGGTTATATTACATATGGATTTTAAGATGGCAATTGTGGGACTACAAAGTATTTGTTATTCAAGGGGGGATTGGTCTGATGGGATTGAGCCTTACAGAGTTAGACTGAAAGTCAAGGCTGCGCCGAGCAGTCAGGCCTCACTGAACACGTGAAACATTTTAACAGTGGAGTCTGTATAACGATACCTGACGCTTTAGGTAGTGCTTGCTTAATATTCCAGGACCTCTTCTTTCTAAGTGCTTCACCTAAATCAGCTTCTTTAGTGCTGACAACAGCTGCAGGAAGTCAGGAGGAGCCATCACTCTTGTTATCTCATAAATGAGAAAATGAGGAACCCAGAGGTGAGGTAATTTACCCAAGGTCATATAACTAACTAGAGCCAGAGTTGGGATTCAAACCCTGGCAATGAGGCTACAAAGTATTCTTTTAACCACTGCATTGGATTACTTTCCTTATGAAGCATAATTCACTGAGCTTTTTTGGAAGGAAAAATTAAGCATATTGGCAGAAAATATATAGGTGATAGGTTAAAAGGGAAAATTGATACGCAAATTGTGCTTTTTAGAGAGTAGGTAAGCTGGGTTGGTGGTAGGTTGGGGAAAAAAGATTTAAAGTGCCTACTAGTCCCCTGGAGGAGCTCAGTAAATATCTGTTGAGTGAGCGAATGAAGTACTTTCTAGGATTGGCTGCAGTCACCTTAGAGTAATGGAGAATAAAATTATGGAAGAGTGGTTATTCTCAATTCTACCAAGGATGGTATATTAATAAAAAAATGTTAAAGGAGAAACATTAATTTATTACATACAATAAATGATTCAGACGGGTTATTAGGGTTTAATTATCTCATGCAACCTGTGGAGGAAAGCTTTAAGGCCCGCTCTTTACCAGCAGTTTCACTGAGCTGCTCACTCAGCAGTCATCTTGGAAGCTGCTTCCTGGTTATTCTGGAATTAGTTTTAGAATTGCACTATTGGGTCCATTTGAATATCACTTTATCCCTTAGTCTTTTTATGGCTGACCTGGACTTGTTCCCCAGCACTTGATTTGCCAAGTCTACTACTTTGATGTCATATTTTGGGGGGATAACTTTCTGCTTCTGACTATTGGTTTAATTTTTTATTGCCAGTAACTCCTCTTGACATTTGAGGTTCATAATGAGTAGTGATGTTCATCTTTGACATGTCTCTGAACCCTTCTATTAAACTATGTACTAAAACTTGTGGGAATTCATGTCAGGTGTGGCTCTGACCTAGGATTGGTCTCACCTAGAAAAGTCTTCTCAATGCAGTCAGAGGTTATGGCTCTAAGTTACGTTCTATAAAAAATGAATCT
The DNA here is from genome assembly GCA_026230045.1 of Corynorhinus townsendii. Lineage (NCBI taxonomy): Eukaryota > Metazoa > Chordata > Mammalia > Chiroptera > Vespertilionidae > Corynorhinus > Corynorhinus townsendii. The sequence goes on along the minus strand of JAPDVU010000004.1, from coordinate 64,068,668 downwards.
CTAGCTTGCTCTTAAAACATTTTTTCTTTCTAGTCTTTGTAAGTGTTCAGTTTTACAGGCATCATACCCTTCATTCTCACAAAATATTGTGAGGAAGAAAATGTCAGCTCCTTCTTAAAGATGACTAAACTAATTTCCATGGTTAAGAAACTTGAAGTCATTTTTCACAGTCAGCTTTCCTATGTAATTTGTCATCATATCTTCTCAACTTTAATTTTATCCCTTTATTTCTATTCTCACTGTAACTACCCTAGAATAGCATCTTATTAACTTCCATTTGGAGGACTTTAATAAATTTCCAGCTGGCTTTACATCTCCCTAGTCTTGTTGTCTTCCCTTTTCCCCCCTACATTTTGTGGCCAGAGGGATTTTTCTCAAATACAGAACTCATGGTGCTATTTTACTGCTCTAAAATCTCACACTTCTCACACCTTCTACCCCCATGCACAATGACCATGGAGTAAAGTTTCAGAAACCTTAGTGTGTGAATCAAGTCCTTCAACAATCAGGTCCAAACCTTCTTTTCTAGTCTTTCAGGCATTTTTACCCCCCAGCCAACCCTACTCTTACTGTTTCTAGAATAAGTCCTCTTCCAAGCTCTATACTCCCCTGTAGTTTTTCTTGCCTGGTAGGTCTTCCTTATATTTCTTACATCTCTGCCTATGCAGACTACACCAGTCTATCAATATCTACTCAGTACTTTGAGAACTTGTGGACTCTTACTGAGCTGAGCTGTCTTCACACCCACTCTGTATTTATACTTTTCATGACATTTACCACCTTCATTGTAATCATTTTTGTGAGTGCATTCCCTATCCCTAGAATGCCAATAGAACCCTAACCCCCATGGTCAAGAATGATGTCTTCTACTTTTAAATGAGCTATAGCACTCAAGACAGTTTTTTGACTATGTCAGATATTCAACAAAGATTGGTTGAGTTTAAAAAAGCATCATCTTAAAATGAACATATGCTTAATAAACCTTTAGAAAAAAGCACTTGAGCATTTAGACATCTGTTTAGTGGTTCTCAACTGGGAGTTCCTAAGAGTCTTTAAAGATGACAGCTAAGGTCCTTGAGCTGCTTTCAATATTTTAATAAGCCAAATGAAATCACCTGTAATGAGGTTGGGAGGCTAACTAAAATATCATGTTTCTTTATTTTTGTTTGTAATTATATTAATTCTGTAATATTAGTATTAATCTCCAAGCCTGGGATTGTTTGGAATCAAGTAACAGAATATACTTAAACTAGTTTCAAGAAAAGGGGAAATCTAATATAGTGATATAGGAGTATCTCATAAAAGCCCAAAGTAGGAAGTGCAGCTAGGTCTCGTGGAGGATTGGAACCTGAGAGAAGAAAATTACCAAAAACGAAGGCATCTGTCTTAAGAGTCCTCCCGTGGGCCTAGGTGTCCCTGCTCTGTTTGCTTGTTGGCATCAATTTCATCCTGCTTTCTGCACACTGGGTTCTTAGGCTCAGCTAGCACATGGCTGTTATGTCTATTTTAGAACATTTTAGTGAAGACAGTGTATATTTATATACATACATTTATACACATACACATGCATATATATATTTGTATTCATACATTGGTATATACATAGTTGATTTACATCTGGGAGGCCATTAATTAAATTTTGAAGTATATACACTAGTTAGCATTTGAAAGAACATAACCAGAAATCCACACTCCAGAGACAGTTACTACAAGTGTCAAACATATTTATCTCAGCTTAGCTCTAGATAGTTTTTAAACTAGCACAAAGGGCATTTAGAAATAACTTTGCATTAGTGAAATGTGTGTTGTGAAACATTGGGGATTGGGTAGAAATACTGTGTATGCTATGCAACTCTTATATCAGAAGGTATAAAATTACATTTTTTGGCAGGTCATTTCTTATCTTAGGACTCAATTCGGCTCTATTTCTGTCATCCAGTTGTGGTGAGATGTTTAGCTCAGTCCTGATGCTGAAATATTATTGCTTGTGACTTCAGTGAAAGAACCTAATAGTTATAAATGGCCAACTTATTTTTGGGCAGGTTGCAGTGAGAATGTATCATCATTACTCCAAAACTGATCTCATCTCAGCCTTTAAGTCTACATAAGCATGTGGGCCCTTAGATTCCAGATGACTGGAATATCTTAGTTCTATTTCTAGCTTCTCTGGAAAGAGAATTGACTGGCTCATTTTGGATAAGGTGCTCTGGTCTAACCAGTGCTGGCCAAAGAAGTCTTTGGGTTGTGCAGTAGTCAGCAGTGCTAAAGAAAGCCTCTCACCAGGACCTATGGGTGTGCACTCTCTGAAAGAGGGATCCAGGCTGGGTTGTGGGTGGAGGGTGGATTTCATAGGAAGCAATGTAAATGTTTTGAGATCTCATGTTAATCAGATTCAAAGCTATCTATTTCTTTGATCCGAAAAAGGGTATAAAATTCTTAAAAATTCAGCACACATTTTTTTTAAAGTAAGCTATATTTTGCTGACAACAGGGTTGATTGCTAAAAAATTTAAGGATATTTGAAATACAGTCCTTTTAATTTTAATACCTTTGTTAATGAAGTGAATTGTCCAGAGGAGTGGGGACTAGGCCTTGGAAGAAGGAAGCACTTCCGTGGAAGGAATGGAAATAGATTCCTTGTTCATGGGACTAGGGGCCCAAGTGGGATAGAAGAAAGGAGAAGGATAAGAAAAGGAGCGAGCAGGGCCTAGCTGACAAGCTTAGACTATTTTCATATTTATATCTAAGGCCAGCTCTGCCTGCTTACAATGCAAACGGCAAACAATACCCAATTAAATTTTTCTTCCATGGAGAGTGATTGTGACAAGGCCATGGAACAGAGCAAATGTTTGTTGTGCAAAATTTGTTTTAACTAGACCAGTGGTCGGCGAACTCATTAGTCAACAGAGCGGCAAACTGCAGTTTGCCAACCACTGGACTAGACCACAAGGCTGCCTCTATGGCCATCTGCTGGGACATATAGCTCTGTTAGTCAGAATCCTCGTGTAACTTCCATTAACCTCCATCTATGAAAAAGGGGTTGTTAAGTAAATTAATAGCGAAAGCAAGGGAAATGTTATGCTGATTGAGAGTTAGGCCTTCAGCTGAAACATTTGCATTCAGACAGTGGAAATACTAATTATAAATATGCTATCAGTTAAAGACTTTGCCTTCCTTTGACAGTGCTTTCATTGCTTTGTCCTGAAATGTTTTGAAATCGATTTCCTTTAAGAAAAGTTTTCTTCCCTAAAATTTCCACTAAGTTAAATGACCTTTTCCCCCTCTCCAATTATGAAGAGTTACAGAGATTTTACCATATTCAAAACCCTTGAATCCAAATTGTCAGCAAATTTTAGAGAATCAATGTGGTGGGGAGGGAAGAGAGAAGAGAGGCTAAGGTAGGAGGGGATGAAGGAAGGAACTTGGCAAAAGGGAGCTCAAAATGGGGAAGATAGAAAGGTGGAGAGAGGAGAGGTAAAATTGGAAAAAAGTGTTTAGCAGAAAGAAAGTGGGTTAAAGAGAAGCAAGGAAGAAAGGAGAGGCCTAGAAGAAAGGGAGCAGTGGCAGTGCATGTGGGTTTGTTGAAAATGATTGGATTATAATGTTTATTAATCATGTGGAGGTTAAGTCGAAATAGAATTAGTGGTGGAACTCGGAAGGAAGAAAAATCTTTCAAATGTGCCTCTCGTTACTGCTGTAGGAAGCATCAGAATGGTACTGCAAGCTAGGTGTCTGCATAGAGCCTATTCTTGGCTCTGTCCTGCCAGCTAAGTGGGTTAACTATCTCTCCTCACACCTAGGGCTCCAGCCAGTCCTCTGGTAATCAGGCTTCCTGTGGGCAAGGGGATTAGTACTAGCTGAGTTTGAATGTAAAGGAAGTGATATGACTTTGGACAAAGGGTACTCCTTTAGGAACTGTCTCTCCTCATGCCATTCATTCCCTCTGCTTCCCTCCCTCCCTCCCTCTCTCTCTCTCTCCCTCTCCCTCCCTCTCCCTCCAGAGGTACAGAGTTGCTCCAGGAGAGGGATGTGCTTGGTGGGAGTACAGGTAGCCTCATAGTTCTGCAGTTTATAGCCATTATGAAAAAAATCTCTCAGACTCAAATAGGAGCATTCCTCAGTTTTGCCATATCTGTGCACTTCTAGATAGTTATAAATACCAGGCATTATTTTACTTTAAAAACAATCTTTATCATTAAGAGTATTATATATGTCTCTTTTTTCTCCCATTGTCTCCTTATAGCTTACCCCCACCCTACCCCAGTGGTTTGAGAGTAAAGGCACGGTTCGTGTAACTGTTTTTCTTTTTCCAACCTGCTTCTGTCTGGGGGAGTCCTTCCCTGAAGTTGAGGACTAGGTAGAGTTCTCTTTGGTCATTGAGATTGGTTGTGAGTTTTCTAGGGAAATCTCTATGCCTGAAGAGGTCACTTGGAAGCAGAAAACTAATGACAACCTCCTCTATTTTTTTTGACAATTCTGACTAGCCTTTTTGGTGGCTCCTTTAAATCCATTGTGCATTCTGCATTCATTGCATAGTACCCGGGTTCTGGGGCCCATTATGCTAATGATGCTTATTTTTTGCCTCACTTTCCTGTCAGAAAATTTCCCTGCAGCTGGTTTTATTATATTTTAAAAATGCCATTTGTCTAAAAGTTTCCCCTTTCTTTTGGACAGATCTGTATATGGTTTCTTTCCCACGGCTCTATTGAACTTCTCCAGGTGCAGACAGTAGCCACTGTACAGCTTCGGTCCAAAGTCATATTTTTTCACATTGTTGCTGTGCAACTTATTGGTGGAGTTTGTCACTATTAACCTTGGGTTTTTGTTGCGGCGATTAAGCTCCTTTATTGGCTTATCCAGCATGGCACCAGCGTAATAGAAATCACATCCTCATTTATGTGCTTTCACCCCTATATCTACAGCACAGCTTTTGAGGTTTTTTCTCTCCTCATAGTACCTTAGAGAGATGTCTTTGGACCCTTTGTGTTTTGCACCTGTATGTTTTTGTGCCTGTGGTATTCTTCTTTACTCCTGTGTTACATGACCTCCAGTGACCCTGGTACTATTGTGTTGGTTCTAGCCAGTGCTCACAATGGCTTCAGATGTATTGTTTAATTGTCCTTTTGGCTATTAACATTTTTGGTTGTAACATGTTGGAAATGCAACACGGAAAAATGTGGCAGTGTTCTGGGTGTTCACTTTTATTCTGGTTTTCTTTAGTTATTTCCTATGAAGACTTCTCCTTGCCTTTAAAAAAATGCACTTTGTTTCCTCCTAATAATTTTAATCATTCTTTATGTCCTTTATTCTCAGCTTCTAATTTTCAGCTCACATGTAGAGTGTATTTTTGGGGATGTTTTAGTGTGTTTTTTTCTTAAAGAGAAAATGCACATACTAAAACTTGTTTTGTCTTCTTGCTCTACCCTTTCCTTATTCTGATAGACCCATTTCTCTTCACGCTTCAAACAAAGCAGAATCAGCGCCACCTATATTTGTGGATGGATGACTATTGAGAGGTCTTACATGTAGAGGATTAATCACCATCATTCGCTCATCAATTTGCTTAGTGTACTTTTTCTATCCCTACCATTTGCTGTGGAAAAGAAATGCCACAAAATTCATAAACAAGGCGGCCCTGTATGTATATCTGCATTGTAGGAAGGAGAGGGCTTCACCAGCCAGTGGCTGGGGACTGTCGCACCTAGTTCCCTAACGTGATAAAATAGGCTTTCTTTGGTACCTGAAGAGAGCCAGTACCACCTACAAGATTTGTTTTAGGGTCAGTGGGGGAGAAGTTGTGTTCATGACTGTTACGTACGGAAGATGATATGTCAAGATGCTCATCAGAGTTGGGCAAAGTGGATCTTGCTTCAGAAAGGCTATTTGAAAGCATTTGATGACAACATTGGCAACAATGTTTGTCTGGTAAGATATTTAGGATCTGTAAAGAGGTTCTAGTATCTGTCAAAGGAAGGAAGGCATGAAATCCCCTGCTTAGTTAAGCTCTTTACTTTTAGAAGATGTGATATGAGGTTCTGTTATTGTGGAGGGGTTGATTTTATCATCACATTGTACTGGTTTCTGGGAGTGTGATGGTGAGCAGAATTCCATGGAATAGAATGTAAAATTATAGGGGAAAATTAAACCGCTGTTGCACCTTTGAAAGTGTTATATGAAATCTTGGACAGTATCAAATTGCTCGTTGCCAAATCCAGGGGCCTTTACTAAGTTATTTCTCTCCTCATTGAATATCATAGAAACAGCTGCCAATATGGAATGTTTTAAAGTTTTTCCCTCTTTTGAGTCTCCTGTGTCTGTCACCCTTCTTCCTGTGCTTGTTTCCGTAATTTCCGCAGATGCTGAATGGAAACTCTGCCAGGGTTTTGTACTAGCTCCTCCTTTCTCTTTCTATTTTAATCTGGATTTTCCCTTGATCATCAACATTTTGGAGACTGATTTTTTTAAAAAAACACATCCCATTTTCTTCCTTTAATGTCAATGCTTACTGCCATTATTGTAGATTACAGCATTTCCCAGTTGGCTGTTTTTCTTCATATTTTCCCACACAGACCAAAAGGCAAAAATTGTCAAACAAGGCTTCAGAGAAAATTACCCTTGTTACTTTATGCTCTTGCTCAAGAATCTTTCTAGGTTCTCTTACCCACCCGTTGAAGTACTGCTTTCAAGTATCCTCTGAATCTGCCCCTTTTGTTCAATCCGTATCTGACCACATTCTCATTGCTGTCCCATATACACCCTGCACTACACCTGTCCTTAGCACATGCCTTTCCAACTCTGCCTCTGGCTTAGAAATACTTCTTTATTCTCTTAATAAACATATTTTCTATAGAAACGCCATATTCACTCATGTAAATAAAGAGGATATCAAGCCCTAAGTCTTCCTGACATTACCATAATCACTCTAAACCTTTTCTTGTGGAAATTCTGAAAGGGTTTTATTTTCCCGGCCCCCCCCCCCCCATTTGAGTGATTAGAAACAAAGTAATGACAGAGTAAAGGATTTGTTGCAGAGAATTTTGCCCTGTTCATGATAATGATTGGATGGCTAATTTGTTTCCTTATTTTGTATCGCTTAAGATGATGCAGTAGTTGATGTTAATTGATTTATATCTTTGTGATTTTATTTGTGCTCTATTGGAAGATTACTGCTAATTCTGCTGAATTGCAACTCTACTGAATATGGAGACTATGTGATCAAGAACCACTTAGGCAAGGTCAGCTACTTAATTTGGGGGTCCCAGTACAAAATGGAAGGGCAAGACCCCTTATTAAACAATTAAGAATTTTAAGACAGTAACAGCAGAGCATTAAACCAAGAGCAGGGTAGTGTGAGCTGCACAGTTTGCACAATTATGAAGTTGACCTTCTTCATGCCTATGTATATTTGACTAGAGATTCCTTATTAGTAGAATTTATATTTCTCATGGCTAGAGACTCAAAGTCAATGCGTAAAGTATATTTATGTTAATTGAGTTCTTAAACCCATAACTTTGAGCTTCTGAACCACTTTATGATATGAAAATTTAAAACTTTGTAAGTGCGTTGTGAGTGCATTGTAAGTCTTAGAGGACAGAGGTCAAGTTGACTATATCTTGAAATTCCAATAGCAAGTTCAGCATGTCACACAATAAGGCAAAATAAATATTTATGCAAGGGCAATAGCTTGTGTTTTGGGCTTCATACCAGTGTGCTAGGAGCTTTTAGAGGAAATTCCCTTGAGATATTGAGTGGCTATTAAGGTCTTTTGACTGAAAGAAGCCACAGTAACTGAAGGATAAGTTTTGGAGAGACTAGAGGGATTCCCAGATGCATTCTCCACATGCTGTTCAATGGGCAGAGCAGTGGCAATATTTGGACATAGTTGTCAGGGACAGTGGAGGGACAGGGAGGAACACTGAACACACAAGTTAGGTAGGCATTGTGGGGTGACTACTGAGAAGAGAGGTGGAATTCAGGAATGGAGGCCAGGGACCTGGACGAGCTGTCATTCTGTTACTGGTGGAAATGGGGTTCTTCCATGGAGTCACAAGAAAAGCATTTCGGAGACCGTGCGTAGGAGGATGAGGTATAGTGGTATGTGTGATTTATTGAAGCTGGAGCAAACACAAAGGACAGTCCCAGGTTTAGCTCCATACCGCTGTGGAAGAAGTCTAGCCTTGTCTTCATCAAGCCCTGAAGAAGGTTCAAGGTCCAGAAGTTTTTGTGTCATTGGTTGCCTATGCCAAAGCTTAGTCCTATTCAGTCTTTGTCCCCATCTGGCTAGCTTAGTCTGTGCCTTGCTGCCCACTGGCCAGAGCTGCATTGCTGTACCCAGGCTCGTGCTTGGAGCCCACACTTAAAACCCATGCTTGGAGCCTGCTCTTGGGCATGGCTGCTAGAGCAGTGTGGCTGCTGTGGAGAGAGAATGCATGAACATATGCATTACTGAGAGAGGTCTTTGTTAAACTTTGATTGTTACCTCAGGCTTTCAAACTGACCTATCTCTTTCCCAGTCCTTCTCAGGCTTATGCTGGGCCCTCCCCCTACCCAATCCAATTCTTTTTCCAAGCTACATTCCTCTCCTTATGGTCACCATCTTCTACTGCATATGCATCTAGCAAAGGTATTTCTCCTGTTGTTTTTATTCCTCCCTTGGTAATCATGGCTAATGGCTAGTTGTACCCTGTGGAGATTGGAAAGCTTGTCCTTCCTCCCTACATGGGGTGGCTGGAGGGGTGTTAATCCCTTTGGTGGGGCAATGCTGCTATCCCCTGTGAAGCTGTAGCTCCTGACCTAATTAAGCATAGCCAGTTTTGCTCCCTAGTTTATTAGACTGAATGTCTGATTCCCTTTGCTCCCTTCCTTTATTAATACTAACTAGCTACCTACACTAACTAGCTACCTACACTAACAATTCTAAGAGGTTGAATGATCTTGAAAGGACAAGGTGGAGGTCCTATGACAACAAAATCATTTATTTATAGATGGGGACTGAGAAGTAGAAGTGTAAGGAGCATAGACAGGATGAGCTCACTTGCCTCAAAGAATGCTGTATTTGTGCAGGGTGTTTTTATTCTTATTAATCCACCCCAGAACTCCTTGTTATCACTGGAGATCGATATCCCATTTAAATCTCTACAGATGTAATAAGTGTTTATCTAACCCCAAGTTTCAATAGAGTCACAAAACCAGCTCAGCCTCGCAGATTACTGGAAGTCCAGTTCTCTATCAGTACTTTTCGTTCCCAAGAAGGTCGTGAAAGGACAGACTGCATTCTCTGGAGGTAATGTATGTTCTTTGCTGGCCTCCTCTGCTGCTTGGGCCTGGGTGGTGCTGCTTCCCCTGCTGATATTTCTTCCATGGTCATTAGTACAACTGTTGCTGCTTCCACTGCAATTTCCACTCTTATGGCTGCCACTATTGCCATCTAGGTGGTCGTCACTCCACCTTTATTCCTGGGTTCTGAGTCTTTCACCAGCCAGGCCCCTGTGCCCTGACAGCTGAGCTTGACGTGCTGCAGATTTTGTGCACACCTGGGCCTGGATGGCCTGGATGATGACCTGCTGCTCTGCCCTAACCTGTCCGGGCACTATTGTTTGCTCTGTTTCACCCTCTTGAGCAGCTGGAATTGTTCGAGTTTGAGAAGCACCAGGTTTACTTCTATTTTTTCTTTAAAATAATCCATATTATTTTTAAGATTCCTGGCACCGCATTGGCCAGGGAATGAAGATGCTCCTCTTCTGCCTCCCCATCTGCTGGCCCTGCGGTGGGAAGTTCTTCAGCCTCTGTGGTTGGCCATCAGAATCCATCTGCCTCAGAATCCCAACACAAATGTAGGGATGACCATGTAGTTGGCGGGCGATGAGGGGGGTGGGGGTTAGTAAAAGTGGAAATTTCAGTGGCTTCCTGGGCAGGTTAAACACACTTATTTTGGGGCTTTTCCCACACAGGAGATTTAGGAGAGTCACTGTCCAAATTAACTTAGCAGCGAGTTGTGAGACTAACCTCAAATATGGTTCTGAATGAATTTGAACAATGCTGTTATCTTATTTCCAAGACAGTTTGGAAGCTCTGTGGTTGATTTGTGTTCTGAAATCTATGGTTGCTGACTATAGCCAATTATACTGAGTGCCCTGTATCACAGACAGAGAAGGAAATAATTGTAGAACTTTACCTAGGGAGGGATCTATAATTCAGTTCCTCAGGACTGGTGCTGGAGAGCATCCTGGTAATTTTGAGTGTTCCTCCAAAACCTTTTTGTTTTGAGAAGGTCATAATCATTAGAACCTTTTATTATATTGACCTATTTCTAGGATAAACTTGAGCAAATTGATTTTCTCTCTTCAAAGCATAGGTTCAAAAATACTTTTTCATGTTTTTATATACTAGTAGTCAGCTCTTGCAATTACATAATACCCACCCCAGTTTATTTCATTTTGTTTTATCTTCCTTAGTACAGTGGAAGCTCCCTGAAGGCATGGATTATATTGGTCTTTTTCACCATCGCATCCCTAGCATTCGGTAGAGTCTCTGATAAGCAGGTGCTCAATATTATCTGTTGAATGGATAAATAGTGAATTACAGTTACCCAGCAGTGCCTTGGATTCAGACATGATGGGATATGTCTACAGGACTAGAGGGACAGGTCTACTTTATTCACTGTAGGGAAGAAGAAACCTCTTTGGAGGGAACTCAAGTCTAAACTTTGTTAAAAGTGCTAGTGTCTTAAAAGAGGAAAAAGAACATCAACTCAAGTATAAACTTTGCTAAAAGGACTAGTGTCTTAAAAGAGGAAAGATTTTGATAATAGTGGTTGTTACATTCAGGTTATACCCTGTTGGAGCATCCTTGGGCTGAGCTCTGGGGAAGGAGAGCTTTAATTGAATTTGAATGAAAACTAAAGGAACTATACATCAGATATCATTGATGCCAGCAGCTTTCACAGTGACAGCAGATGGCATTGGAGTCTCTGCAGGCTTGGCAGAGGGCAGTCCTGTGACACAGCATGGTTAGCAGGCCCATACTGTCAGCACCTGGGGTGGGCAGCATCTGCTTGGGTGTCGTGGCCATCAACAATTATGGCACTGCCTTTAGTGAGCAGAGCAGCAGAGGTGCCTCTAATAACATGATTCTGGGGCAGGCAGCACGATTTAGGAGAAGAGGAAATGGAGAATGAGAGGAGGCCCTACCCTCTGTCATGAAATATCTATTTCATACCACTGTGGTTGCTCAGAAATGTTAGCAGGGAATTTGAGGGGAACTGAGTACTTGCATGTCAGCTCTGGGCAGGGGACCTTGTAATTTTGAATGGCTATTTTCCTCTCTGCCCATTTTTTCCATCTATCCCCCTTTCCCCTAGATTGGTATGTCCTGGAAAACATGAATTGATAAACAGAAACTAACCAGTGAGGAGGGATGGAGTTAATCTCCATTTGCAGTTTCAGCACAGGGAGCTTTGCACCCTAGTTCTGGGATCTGCAATGCCTCAAGATCAGCGAACCTCATTTACTTCCTCACTCCAGAAAAATACTGCCTTTATTGAAAACAAAATCCCTAGTGTATCATAACTAGTAAAAGAAGTCCTCCTGCAACCTCCCTTGTTTACCTGGAGAAAAATTGAACAGCTTTTGTGGTTAGGCTCGAAATGCTATAGTGCAAAGTATATAATGTTGGGACTCCACATTCTACCAGGAAATCATTCCTCCTAATAACCTTTTCATAGTCTTAAATTCCCAACTTCTCTTCTGCTTGAATTTATTTCTGCTGTTCATTTGTGTTCTAATATGTAGAGCACTCATTCCCCCCACAATGAAGAATCTCATTGAGCTGACTTCCCTCAGATTTGCCGCACTGCTCGTTTATTTTTACATGAATGTGATTCCTTTACAAGTTTTCATTTTTTATATTCCCAGAGCCCAGTGTTTAGCCTCATGCACATCCAATTTCATTCTCATCAACTAGCATACTTGCAGCCTGCAGAGCTTGCTCACTTCTCCCAGCAGTCCTTTTTCTTGGGCATGTTAAGAAGTCTATAAATTCTCCCACCCCAAGAAATTGGTCAGGTGTGTTGTGCTCACCAGGCTTGTCATACCATGTCAGAGTGAGTAAATCAGAAACCGTAGACACGTTCAACTTCAACTTACAAAAGGCAAACAGCTGCATATTCTCTGATCCTGTCAGTTATGAATGTTTCCAGAAATAAATAAACAAAAAAGAATATTTCTTGAAATTTGGCACGGTAAGAAAGTAAACACACTGGCTCTCACCTGAAATCCCCCTTTTTGCTATATTCAGGGGAGTTAATGGGCTCTGCCTGGAAGTGACTTAAATTGTAAAGCAGCGGTCACCAACCTTTTGGACCTCATAGACCACCAGTGGTCCATGGACCACCGGTTGGTGACCGCTGCTTTAAAGAATAAATTACCTCTGTTTAAGTCCTGTGTTTCCCCTTCATGATTTTTTCCATCAGACAATGAAGCCAGTGACTGAAGGGGATCCATATTACTGATGATTAATTATTTGTTGTATTGACTCTCTAGGTCACTGATTGAAAATGATTGCGTCGTCTCTATATTCTCCTAGTAGCTCCCCCTTCGGATCTGCAGCATACAGAATTAGAATGCTGTGACAAGGAGGTTTAGGAAACTCAGAGGGAGTGGAATCCTTTTGATATGTCATCCATCATTTTATAGTCTAAAGAATAGACTAGATTATACTGTGACTGTTTTTCGTTTTTTTTTTTTTTTTTTGTACAATACTTCATTTTTCACCTGTCCCCAAATAGCACAACTTCACATCAGAAAGGTGTGTGTGTGTGTGTGTGTGTGTGTGTGTGTGTAATCATCAAATCATGTTATTGGGATTTTATAAGGTGGTTGCTAATAGAAATTAATAGGGATTTCTAATGAAGTTGCTGGTTGGGGAACAGTGTGTGCCTGGTGACTAGAAGGTTGTTATGCACTGTTAAAGCTGTATCAGGTGTGTGTGGAGATTAGGATGAGCCAAGATGCTAATGCGGCTCAGGCACTCTGATTAGTCTGTCGAGGATTGGACAAAGTGAAAGATAGAAAATGAACTGAATATGGCGAAGTGTAGTGTGGCCCTGTCATCTAGGGAAGAATGTACACCAACTCTCTCCAGCAGTTCATGCACCCTAGATGGCAGGGATGTGGGTAAAAGCTATGGGGTCAGACTCCTGAGGAGGGATGGGAAGCTTGCAAGTCAGAGTTTCTAAAATTGGATTCTGATTTTCCTTCTAACCATATATTCCTCTAGTCATGTATCTGGGTAAGTAATACTAGCTGCTTAACAAGTATCTTCCAAATATATATAAGCTCAGATATGACAGATGCTATTTCTTGCTCTAAAGTGGCTGACATTAATTGGTAGGTTTTTCTCTTCTAAGCCATGACTTGGGATCCAGGCATTTCCTAGAGATGTGTCCCAGGCAATTAATTGTAGCTTGAAAAGCATCACGGTTGATTCTGGTTTTCAACCCCAGTTGGTAACAAAAGGGCCAAATAGATGTCCAGGGAAGAGCATTTTATGTAAGAGCTCTTGAAACTGGTTTTTGAGTATAAGGTCGAATTCTTCCAATATTAGTTACTCTATTTTTTTAACATTTTTTTTATTGTTTGATGTATTACAAATAGTAGTACATATTTCTCCTTTTTTTCCTCCATTGACCTCCCCCCAGCCTCCCCTACCCCCCTGTACATACCTTCACCTGCCCGCCCCCCTTCCCCCCCCCCAGTGTCTTATATCCATTGGTTATGCTTATATGCATGCGTACAAGTCCTTACAGCCTCCCCCTGGCCCAACCTCCCATGCCGTCCCGCTATAGTTTGACAGTCTGTTCAATGCTTCTTTGCCTCTGTATCTGTTTTCCCCCCATTTCTTTCCTTTAAAAAATCTTGCCTCTTCAGACTAGAAATAAACATATAACAACAACAACAACAAAAAAATGTTTGAGTCCCAATTTCAATGTCCAACAGTTCTGAGTCCCCGTTTCAATGTCAAACAGTTCCTTATGTGTACATGTCAGCAATGATATCTGGATGGTGGGCACATGGTGGCAATGCAGGTCCCACCCTCTCTGGTTTGGTCCTAGGCAACCTGCAGCGGTGCACAGCTGCTGACTGCTCGCGTGGCAAGGCGTTGTCAGCGTCTTCCATCTCTGGACTGTTTTTCCTCTTGTCTTCGCGGTTGGAGCAGACCTGTCAATTCCTCTCTGTTGCAGGAATCCATCTGGTCTTGGGGTTGTTTTCTGAAAATATACAAATATATTCTCGACCACAAGTTAATAAAGGAATCTTTTCTATATGATTGATTTGGGATCCTTTTTATTTTTGCCCAATCTATTTTCCTTTGTCTTATTTAGACACCATGTGTGTTTTTCATGGGTGTCTTGCTGTTAGCATTACAAATGAAAATTAACTTTGTAAAGTAAAAATTTTCTAGATGTAATTTACTTATAGGATATTTTTCCTTACATGATATTACCCTACTATTCCCCCCACCCCTTTTTTTTTGATTACTGGAGGCTTTTGTAAATTTTATAATGCAGTCTTGATAATTTTAAATTTTAATTTTTTTGCCCAAAAATATGACTGCTTTAGGTTCATTGCATGTTCAGGAATTTTACCATGAGATGAACTACCAATAGAAATTTTAGTTATTACTTTAGGAACAGCTTTTTGTCTAGTACAATTAAATTTACTTGAATATTCACTTATTTCAATTAGCCTATTTAAATTAATCTGAAAACTTGATTACTATTTTACTGTCAAATTTAATAGTCTACCAACAATCTTAGTTTACCCTGTAAATATTAGTGGAAAGGATTATTTGCATTCTTGAGTAGGCCCTGAGCATTCCTGATGCTAGGCTTGATTTAGATAAAGAGCAGCTGTTGTCGGCCAAGTCTTTCTAATATAGTATCTATGGTGGGAATACAAAGTACAGTCTCTTGTCACATCTGCAAAGATGTGAATCACCCACCCCCAACATTATATGCACATCAGGATTCTGAAGAGCTTCTTAGATCTTCACGATGACTTTTTCTGAGGATGGCATCAGTTTTATCATTTGTCTTCTTGCCAGAGAAACAAGCAGGATTTAGGCTTCACTGTTCCATAATTGGTCACAGGTTTTTTTTTTTTTTTAATTTAATAAATCTTTATTGTTCAGATTATTACAATTGTTCCTCTTTTTCTCCCCCATAGCTCCCCTCCACCTGGTTCCCACCCCACCCTCTGCCCTTACCTCCCCCCCACTGTCCTCATCCATAGGTGTACGATTTTTGTCGTCTCTTCTCATACCCCCCACACCCCTTTCCCCCGAGAATTATCAGTCCAATCCCTTTCTATGCCCCTGATTCTCATATATTCACCAGTTTATTCTGTTCATCAGATTTTTAATTCACTTGATTTTTAGGTTCACTTGTTGATAGACATGTATTAGTTGTTCATGATTTTTATCTTTACCTTTTTCTTCTTCTTTCTCTTCTTAAAGAATACCTTTCAGCATTTCATATAATACTGGTTTGGTGTTGATGAACTCCTTTAGCTTTTTCTTATCTGTGAAGCTCTTTATCTGACCTTCAATTCTGAATGATAGCTTTGCTGTGTAGAGTAATCTTGGTTGTAGGTTCTTGCTATTCATTACTTGGAATATTTCTTGCCACTCCCTTCTGGCCTGCATAGTTTCTGTTGAGAAATCAGCTGACAGTTGTATGGGTGCTCCCTTGTAGATAACTGTTTTTCTCTTGCTCCTTTTAATATTCTCTCTTTGTCTTTTGCTCTTGGTATTTTAATTATGCTGTGTTTTGGTGTGGTCCTCTTTGGATTCCTTTTGTTTGGGGTTCTGTGCGCTTCCTGGACTTGTAAATCTATTTCTTTCACCAGGTGGGGGAAGTTTTCAGTCATTATTTCTTTAAATAGGTTTTCAGTATCTTGCTCTCTCTTTTTTTCTGGCACCCCCATAATTCTGATGTTGGTATGCTTGAAGTTGTCCCAGAGGCTCCTTACACTATCTTCATATTTTTGGATTCTTTTTTCTTTTTACTTTTCCAGTTGGGTGTTTTTTGCTTCTTTGTATTTCAAATCTTTGACTTGATTCTTGTGTTCCTCTACTCTGCTGTTAGGTCTCTGTATAATATTTTTTATTTCAGTCAGTGTATGTTTAATTTCTAGTTGATCCTTTTTCATATCCTCGAGGGTCTTGCTAAATTTATCGGCCTTTTCTAGGAAATTCTTGAAAAACCTTATAACCGTGCATTTTCGCTGCTTCCCTGAGTTGATAGAATAGCTTTGTGTGCTAGGTGTCCTATATGGCCCAGTGGCTCAGCCTCCCCAGTTACCTGAGGTGGACACTTTTGGTGTACCCCTTTGTGGACTGTGTGCTCAGTCTTGTAGTTAAGCCTTGATTGTTGTTGGTATCACTGGAAGGAATTGACCTCCAGGCCAACTGGCTGTGTGATCAGCTGTGTCTACACTGGGAGAACTTCTGTGCTGGAGACACCCTTATGGGACAAGACTTGCAAAATTGCAAAAGCCTCTGTGCTCAGCTTGGATGGGGTGGAGTCTCAGGGGAGAGCAGACAGCCTTGGCTTCCCGTCAGCCCTGCCCTATGAGGACCCTAGGTCTCAGTGTCCCTCAGTAATTGCTGTAAGCACCTCTGAGAGAAAGCTGCCTTCGAGTTTCGCCTGCTGCTAGACAGTCCAGTTTCTCCCCGAATGAGTTTAGATTCTTAGAAACTCGCCTGGAACTGGAGTTCAGCGCAGTTGGGAGAAAGCCAGCCACACACTCAGCCGCCAGTGCACTCAGCCGCCAGTGCACTCAGCTGCCAGTGCACTCAGCTGCCAGTGCACTCAGCTGCCAGTGCACTCAGCTGCCAGTGCACTCAGCTGCCAGTGCACTCAGCTGCCCGTCCTCTCCGTGTGCTCGCGTGTCTCTGTACCTCAGCCTTTTTCAGCTCCTCTGATTCTCATATTGCTTTCCTTCTAGTTGTAGAATTTCCACTCAGCCAGCTTTCCTGTGGTTCTGGATGGTGTCCATTTTGTCTTTTAGTTGTAGTTTTGATATTGTTGTGCGAGGCAGCAGTTTAGGTGTTTATCTATGCCGTCATCTTGGTTTTCTCAATTGGTCACAGTTTTAATGTTGTTCTTCTCCTGAATAAAATAATGATAATTTTTATAACCCTTACTGAGTTACTGTTGATCTTTGATTCCATAGACAAAAATTGTTTATAGATTAAATCATATGATCTCGCTATATAGCAAAGATTTTTCAAATTTATTCAGAGTATCTTGATTGCAAAAATAGTTTTAGTTAAATTAAGCAGGAATAATCTTCTGCTAGTGAAAATTCTTCCTTTATTTTTTTTTGAGCATTTAATTATTTTTTCCTTAAATTAAAAAAAAAGTCAATTGTAGTTGACATATAACAAATTAGCTTTAGGTGTATAACAGGAAACTGACTTTAAATGTACTAAAACAGGGCTGTGTCTTGCCCTACATATTTAAACTTATTCCTGAGTGATTCTAGGTGAAATGGACCTATGACTTCCTGCAAATAGGATTCCAGGTTCTTTCTGTGCTGTTGGCATTGGCTGCCTTTTACACTGTGGGAACTAGCTTAGCCTTGTCAGGAAGAACATCTAAATAATTATTTCAAAACCAATATCAATATAATCTATCTCTATGCCAAGTTATATTTTACCATATTATGCAACAAAGGATTTCATTTGGTTAACAGTAGGTCCATTTTTGATTAATGTCTTGTTAGACAATGGAATTCAATACTGTCCAAAATTGCATTGTCTGGCAGATTCACAATTCCATGATTGTAGAGGTGATAACTTCAGTTTTCAAAATCTTCTAGGCTTCTTCCATTTTATCCCTATTTTATGGAGTGTTGTTCAGTTATGTACACTGAGACATTTGACCTGCATTGGAGCTTATCTCTGAGAAGAAGCGTGAACCACACGTGGGCACTGCCATGGCCTTTGTGATCTACAACTAGTCAAGACTCTATGTCAGTCCCAGCACTGTCCCTTAAGGAGCATCTTTGTTATACATACAGCAGCTTTCTAATACCAACGGACAGTCTCTGAATCAACACAGAATAGCTACTCTTCAGGATCATTCCTTTCTATAGTTCTCATTATCTAATATCAATACTCCTCAAAGACCTGGTGGGAAAATTGATCTTAGAGAGCAATAGTAAAAGATAAGATAAGCTGTCATTCTCTGAAATATATCTATGTATTAAGACATATCATCAAAATGCTACAATACCCTGCCTTTCATTTGAATATCTTCTAAGAAATAAAGTTTTTACTTTTTATACTTAGCTTTGTCAAGGGTTATTAAAAATAACCATAGGTAGAAGTTCTTTGTAATAGGTTTTGTTAAATGACTTTTGAGAATGTGTCCTTAATACTGCTCAGTCTCATATAAATATCCTTGTGACAAAGCCTTCTTGGGAACTGACAAACAGCTATTCATTATTCTATGAAACTATAACTCTATTAAACTTATTTTTATAGAATATTTACTTTGGCTTCTAGGAAGTTCCATCTTTAGCCAATTCTTGCAGCTCTCCTTAGTCAAATTATCATTGTTACATTGTTTCCCTCTTTTATTTAAATTTAAGTATCATTGGTATACAATATTGTATTAGTTTCAGGTGTACAATATAGTGATTTGACACTTAAAACCTTACCATGTCATCACCCCACTAAATCTAGTAATCATCTGTCACAGTGCAAACTTATCACAATACTATTGACTGTGTTCCCCTTCACCTTTTCACCCATCCTCCACCCCTCCCTTCTGATAACCATTCTTTGGTCTCTGTTTCTGTGACTCTGTTTTTGTTTTGTTCGTTTGTTTTGTATTGTTTAGATTCTACATATAAGTGAAACCATATAGTATTTGTCTTTCTTTGGTTATGCCTTTCTCCATGTTTTAATTTACTATATTTTGCTTTTATATTATTAATTCAAATGTTAAATTTGGTAACTTTTTTATGTTATTTTTTTTTTACTCATTAATTCAACAAATGCTATTTAAAATTTCCACTGTGTTCCAGGAACAGTGCTGGGCTTGTGGGGATGAGGTGGGCTAGAGAATTGAACAAGACGACATTCCGTGTGTATTAGCACTTAAGAGTTTTCAGTTCTTACTTTTATTATTAACTGCCTTAAAATATTTTGGAAGAATTTAAGTAAATATGTACCCCATCTCTCGGTTTAGTGACACCTCCAGCTTTCACCCTCTCCTGCAAAAAATCTCTCCAGTTAGATCTCAGCATCTGCAGAGCATGTCAGATGGTTGCTTCTAGGCATGTGCTCTCAAGCCTTGTGT
Organism: Corynorhinus townsendii; assembly: GCA_026230045.1. Taxonomy (NCBI): domain Eukaryota; kingdom Metazoa; phylum Chordata; class Mammalia; order Chiroptera; family Vespertilionidae; genus Corynorhinus; species Corynorhinus townsendii. The sequence continues at coordinate 64,049,300 of JAPDVU010000004.1, read as the reverse complement.
CTTCTGTCATTTTTCCTTCTCTGGCCTCTTTTTCATATTGCTCTTTGGAGTCTCATGAAGATGTCTCTGCTCTGGCTTCCTGTTCTTCACTTCGCCTGTCTCTAAACTACCCTGTACCAAGGCCACTCTGAACAAAAGTGGTCTGCCAACATGGGTGGAATCTCCTTGCTTCTCTTCCCCTCCTCTTCACCTCATTCTGTCATGATAAACCCCCAAATGTTGCCTTCCTTGCTCAGGGTTGTTTAGAGGCTTCTGTGAGAGAACCACATCTTTAGTTTTTCTGTGCAGCTCATTTACCAGGACTCTGACTTTTGCTTCTGGCTATCCAAGTCCCCGTGAACTCCTAGTCTCTCCTGGGTTTGTATTTTATGTGTTATGTTCTCTACAATTTGTTACATGAGTATATGCTAAAGTGGGATTTTAGAACTTTTCCTCTACTGTGGTCAAAAATCTTCCTATTAGCTTTATCCCCATTGGTCAGTACTTCTAATAGTTTGGGTAATGATATTTTCTATCACAGTTACTGAAACCATAGACTAGGAAAATTAACTTAATGGCTTAGTGACTCACAGAAAAAACACAGTCATCTTTCCCAAGCCCTTATTTGCAGCTCAGGAAGGCAACCCTTGATTTTTATTGATGAGCTGGCTTTTGTCGAATCTATATTATCTTCTGTGGTAATAATCATGACACCACAAGAAAAGGCAGTCAATACACTCTGTTTCTAATACACAGTCAGCAGGACAACTTATTGCCTGCAAGGAAGTTGAGAGGACTTGTAATGGTAGCATTTACTACAGGTAATTAGCATTATGACAGGGAAGGGAGAAGTATTCAACTAACATAAGCAGTGAGGGAAAGAATCTTGCTTTATAGCAAGAGGTAGAGGCATTTCAAATGATCTTTTGGTTTTCTTTTTGGTCATCTGCTTGGAGCTTCTAGGAGACTTGCCAGAAGCATTTTGCTAAATTATTTATTAATTTAATATCAGAGGTGTAGCAAGATTGTGAATTTTGTAGCCAGATCAGAGTACAAATGATGTTTGGGAGGGAAATAGGCTGAGGGGCAGCTATGTTTTAGGTAAAAAATCATCAGGAACCATGCATGTAACAGCTCTTTCCAGGATTCTAAACAAAGCATGGTTTTGGAAATACCAAAGGGCCCGATGCTACTGTTATCAGTCAGGATAGCAGGCCCACTTTGAGTTTACGAGTGAGATTTATTTAACAGGAACCCGACCATGCAGAGTTGTTGTGGGGCTGGAAAATGAAGGTCTGCATGGGAGGATTAGAAAAGGAGTCACTAACCACCTGGTGGACCACCATGAGTGGACTGGGTGCAAGAAAATCCGCTAAGCACGCACATCCAGCTGCTGAAGTGAGACAGTGAAGGGGCAGTTCAGGGAGTGACTCATGGGAAGCACCTGCTGCTGCGTGATGACCACTTCCCTGCAGCTAAATGCTAGGTGACTAGTAGAACCAACATTGGGAGGACAAGCTGGATGTAGCATAGAGGAGAGATTAGACTCACCAGGCACTCCTTTGTCTGTTCATAACACTATCCTACCACCAAGACTTCTGAGGATCATAGCTCTCCTTCACTTCTGCTTTCCAGTCTTGTGCACATTCCTCTTCAGGCCAATTCTAACTCAGAAATATAAAGTAGGAAACACAATTCCCAGCTTAATCAAGTCGACACAACAAAGTCCAGCAAACTCTTTCAGCCATAAAAGATGCCTCAGCTCTGTTCAGAGGATGCAATGTAATGGGGACAGTCCCAGTATTCACTTGCACACTCTAATCCCCACAAGTCCGTGACCGGTTCACATCTAGTTCATGTATCTAGTTCATAGCTAGTTCATTGTGCCCAGATTATAATGGTAATCTCTAGCACCTGTCTTCGTGTCTGTCTTAGAGTAGTTGCATAAATATACGTTGAATGAAAAGAACTCATTCTAAGTCAGAAGCCCTGAGTTCAGTTCTGTTTCTGCCACTGGGTCAGTTATGTGGCTCTTGGCTCTCAGCTTCACGCTTGCCCTTCTATATTTTCCTCTGTATGCACATGGTTGGAGTTCTAAAAATCACATTTCCTAGAAACCCTTGACTTAGCCAATGGAATAACATACATAAGGTTTTAAGGTGGGAAAAAAAAAGGAAGCTGTATTTTTTTCTCTCCTGCATCTGACTTTAGCAGTTGTAGGAGCAATGCAACAACTACACTGAGTGGCCAGATTATTATGATCTCTGAATGCATAATAATCTGGCCACTCAGTGTATATCCTATATAATAAAAGGCTAATATGCAAATTGTCCCCTCGACCAGGAATTCGACCAGCAGGCAGGCTGGCCAACCGCCCATGGCCAGGCTGGCTGGACCCCACCCATGCATGAATTCATGCACCGGGCCTCTAATTATTTATATATATGTGTGTGTGTGTGTGTGTGTGTGTGTGTGTATGTATATGTATGTATGTATATGTGTGCATATATATATATACACACACACTGAGTGGCCTGATTATTATACATTCAGAGGTCATAATAATCTGGCCACTCAGTATATGTCATTTAACCATGAAAGCAACCAGCCCAGCAGCTTCAGCAGAACTGCTGGCTTCTGATTTCTGGTGAGGAGGCAAGTGGGTTCCTGTACTTTTGCTCAGTCATGCAGTGTCCATTGGTTTTGGATAGCAACACTTTCTTTTCTGTCCCTCTAGCTCTAGTGATCATAGTGGCTCACTGCCATTGCTAATCATCTCTCCTTTTCTACTCCAGCCCTTCCAATGCTTTGGTAACCAATTCTTTGTATTAAATCACCTTCGACTGAGAAAATGAATGTGGTTGCTGTTTCTCTAGATGGATATATACTGATGCACCTTCTACTACCTTTGAAACTTTGAGTGTTTGACTCTTCACTACGTCAACTGGAAAATGGAGATATTCCTCATGCTACTCTAAACATCTAATACAGTGTTTGTATAGGTTCCCTGATTATTATAAATTTGCATGTATAAATTATTGTTAGATAACATTTTATTTATTTATTATTTTGTGGAGGGAAGGTACTATGATGTTTGAATGCATGGTCTCTGCCTGGGTTCCTACTCACTTAAGCTACCTTTCAGCTATTAGAGGTTGGGTGAGTAGAGTAGTATACTTCTTTAAGTTTCCCTAGGTAAAATGCGGTAATAATAGCACTTATCTCATCTAATAGGGGGTTTTAAATGAGACATCACAAATAAAGTGAATAGCTCAGTGACTGGTACATTATAAAAGCCCAATATTTTTATTATCACTCTGTGCAGTTGGTGGCAGTAGTGGGGTAGTAGTCTCTGGAGAGAATTAGCAACAATCTGAACAAATGGTAAAAAAACAGATTAATGTAAAAGCAATTTACTTCTGTAATTGAATAGAAAAAACAGAAGTGAGTAAACTTGTATGGTTTTGAGAAAAGAAAAAAATTAAAACCATTTCTTTAAATCCCAGAAATGAAAACATTGTGTTTACTTTTATAAGTAATTATAACTTATTGATCATTGAGGATGTATATATTAAGTGTTCATTGTAGATACATTTAAAAGTATACAAGCATAAAAATAAAAGAGTAAAATATTCTAACTCTAGTACCTGGATATGATTATGCTAATATCTTGTTATAGATCATTCTAATCCAGACCCTGTTTAGTGAAAGATACACACATGAGACAAGTGTATCATTTCCAGCAACTCTCATTTTGAGTATTTTATGAAATATTTGTTTCCTTCAAAATAATTAGATAACTTAAGAAAAATGGTCCAAGTGCCCACTGAAGGCATGGGTCTGTGTCTAACCTACAATCATGCCTTCAAATTAGGACCCATATTTTTTTTAAACATATTTTATTGATTTTTTTACAGAGAGGAAGGGAGCAGGATAGAGAGTTAGAAACATAGATAAGAGAGAAACATCGATCAGCTGCCTCTTGCACACTCCCCGCTGGGTATGTGCCCGCAACCAAGGTACATGCCCTTGACCGGAATCGAACCTGGGACCCTTGAGTGCGCAGGCCGACACTCTATCCACTGAGTCAGAACAGTTAGGGCAGGACCCATATTTTAAACCACTTTATCCAACTAGAATTAAAAAAATTTAATATCAATGTTGAAATTTAAATCCTTGATGCCACATCTCTCTTCTGAGGCAGGGATAGCTAGCTGTTGCCGCAACCTGCATGGCGGCATTCAGTGTCTGCAGGAGGGACCGAAGCACAAAGGAAAGTGCTAGACAAAAATATGAATTATTAAGGGGTGGGGGACCAGGTGGAGTCTTTCTTGAAGAGGCACACCGCGTCCTGGCCTTGTCCGCTTTTATTCAGTTTTAGTTACACATTTTGCCCTCAGTAAAGCACGGCAGGCACACAGCAAACAGACAGTCTCAAAGGTCAGTAAAGATCAGTAAGGTCCAGTAAACATTTACTTGGAGGCTATCAGGTCAGGAAATTGCTTCGAGCCATCTCAATCTCAACATGAACTATCGGTGCCTAGCCTAGTGTAAGCCCTTCTAACGCTCAAGGTACATGGGCCTCCCGCGTTCCTCGGTGCACGTTCATGATAGTGCTGGTATGTGGTGGCTTCCGGCAAGCTGTCTAACCAAAGAGTCCTATCTCTGGTGACAACAGGAAGCAGCTGCCCAGGCCTGGGCTGCATTTCTCAGTCCCTCTTTCATCTAAGGGAGAATCAACTATATGTCTGGTTCTTACCAATTATAGATATCTGTGGCATTTGGTCTAATGAATTGTTGCTTAACAATCTAAAGATTGTTTGCTTTCTCCACTTTTTCTCTTATGTCTGGACCCTAGGGGATGGTGGAGCTATAGATAGAAGGTGACTAAGTCCCTGAATCACTGTATGGAGGAAAGTTTTGTCAGATCAGTAAAACATGCATTAGACTGATATAAGTAAGAAATAAATTTCTGTTGGATTAAGTCACTGAAATTAGCATTATCTTAATATACATCTCATGCCTATATTGCATATTCTTTCTTCATCCTCTTCCTTCTCTTCAATTTCTCCCTTGTATTTGTTGATCTTTATATTTTCCACAGCTCCTAGCCTTCTATAGAGTAGGCACTTAATTGTTGTTAATTAAAATTAGACATGTTTTGTTGACTAATATAAATCCTTAAAATGAGCTTGAAATAGTTTCAAGGCAGAATATGGAAAAATGCAGTATTCTTATGATATAGTACAGACCGGATAGAAGAAAACTTTTATTATAACTAGAAAAACTTCATAAGCTCAAATGAAAGATTTATTTTCCATTTCTAGGAGGCAGTTAAAATAAAAGATTGAGAAAGATGGCATTTTTCTGTGGCAGGGCCAGCCTTAAATAAAATTGAGATAGCTTTCTCTTCTCTTTTCATTATCTTTCTTACTGACCCCTGTCTTTCTTGTATTTCTCCAAACTTTTTATGTCCTTGTAAAAGAGAAGAACATCAGAGAGCTCTCTTCAATTAACCCAGTGCATTTGACAACCATCCCCCCAAGGGCCCGTTCCTGCGTTTGATAGGCACACTATGTGGTGAACATTTCTGACCTTGGGGTAAGGCAGTGTCCTGCCTGGCCTATGAGGGGGCATTTTTCAGCTGATGGGCGTGCTGGCATCTCCCCTGTGAATATGCAATATTTCATTCCCAGACATGAAAGATCCCATCTAACTCAATCATGCTTCAGATCTCAGAGTGGAGCTTCTGTCTGAATTACTTGTTATTTTAAAACTGACCCTCAATAAGAGGAGAAATTGTGTTTTGTTTTGCTTTCTTAAATAGCTTTTAGTTCTAATACTAGAGGCCCAGTGCATGAATTTGTGCCCAGGTGAGGTCCCTTGTCTTGGCTAGCAATCGGAGGCCTTCTGGCTGGAGGGAGGGACAGCGGGAGGTTGGCTGGCCGGGGGAGGTTGGCTGGCCGGGGGAGGTTGGCTGGCCGGGGGAGGTTGGCTGGCTGGGGGAGGTTGGCTGTGGGAGCACACTGACCACCAGGGGGAAGCTCCAGCATTGAGTGTCTGCCCCCTGGTGGTCAATGTGCGTCATAGCAATCTGTCGACTGGTCGTTCAGTTGTTTGGTCTCTTAGGCTTTTATATATATAGATTTAATTCATTAATGACTATAAATAAATTATATTTATTTTTTATTATGCAAAAAATTAAAGAGTTGCTGGATTGTGTTGATGACATGAAGAGCATTGCTAGAAACCACAATCAATTTGTCTGGCTTCATGGAATGTTTTATTATATGATAATCATCTAAACAGCACTTTAAAACATTTAGACTCAGGATCACCCCTGAACCCTTGCCTGCGGAATCAAGTTCTGCAGAGTCAAAGGAGCTTAAAAATGATGGCTAATTATGCATTCTGTAATAACTGCAAGTTTTATTTGTGCATCTTTGCCTGTGTAATTATTTTGCTAAGGTGATGAAAGGTTCAGGATATTACAACCAGGTGTACAGCTAGATGCCTAAGACAGAAAGACAAAGGCTGATTCCTGTGTGCAGGGAACTCTGAGCAATTACATAGAGCCAGGAAGACTATATTGTAAATAAGGTGTCTAAAAGTTTTATAACAATTGGCTATCTTGAGGCATGACAGCATGTGTATATTTGTTTTTTAGGTCATGCATCATGCCTTCAACTTTCTGTCTCCAGTATTAAGTAGAAAATGTAGAAAATAGTAGGGTTTCTTTCAAATGTCTGCTACGTAAAGAACTTGGATTCAGAAATCTTGGGTTTCAGTTTCTGTGTATTGCTTATTGTGTTTCATTTATTCATTATGTGATTTTTTTCTTTCACTTTACCACCATATATAGAGTACCCATCATGTATTGGATATTGTGCAATATGCTGCTAAAATAGAGCTGAATGAGAAATAGTCATTGTTTCTCTCTCAGCATCTAAATGGAGGGGCAGGAGGCAGACCAAGCTTGGTACCATGTGATGAAATTTGTGAAAGAGTGAGTACAGAGGAGGCAACCTGTTTCTGGAGAAGGTGAATAAGGAACAGTCAAGGATGGTTTCAATTTAGGAGAGATGATGCTTGAATTGAGTCTTGATAAATCAGTAGAAGTCAGCCAGGTGGACAGGAGTTAGACTAGAGGGAAGGCGTTTAATGAAGAAGGAACAACCTATTGGTTGGTGGATACCAGGAAAGGAATGTGATGTTTTAAAAGGTATGTGTGGGACCACACTGCAGTAGTTACCAGGAGACAGATCATGACCTTTTATGCCACGCTAAAGTTGAGAGATGGGACGTGACATGGTGGAATGTATAAGTTACTTAACCTGGTAAGACTTTTTTTTTTATCCATACAATACAGAAAGTATTAATTATCTCTCTGAAGGTTACTGGGAAGATTGGATAAGATGATATGCTCGAGAATATCCTATAGCGTATGACAGAGATGGTAACCAGTATTACAAGTGCTATTCATGAAGGACTTGTCTGAGTACTGTGTGGATTGCCATTTAGTTCTCACAGCAATGCTCTTGACCATGAATCTGTAAGTGGGACACTTGCTTTGAGTTGTTTCCTAGTAATAAGAGTAGATTTGACTTGATTTATTTTCATTTTAAAAATTCATTTCCCCTGAGACGCCAGGCCATGGAGGACGACGAGTTGAGGTTGCGCACCCGACGGCTGCTGACCGAGTTCCTGGAGCACTGTGCCCGGAGGCGCAGCACCGCCCCGCGGCCGCCGTCCACGCCCGAGGCCGCCGTGATGCGCTCCCTGGCTGCTCATTCATGGCTGGGTACCCCGCACTCCTGGTCCCGAAGGCAGAGAAACCGCATCGAGCAGATGGTGGACCAGATAGAGTGGCTAGTTCCAGATGGCACAGACCCCACCTGGTTCAGCGTGTTGGCGCTCGTGTCTTTCGCGGGGGCTCTGCTGGAGAGACCGCCGCCAGGCCACTCGCGGGCACTGAGGGAATGGGATGCCACCGTTGAACAGGACTGCCAGCGCCTGGTGACCTTCCTGTGCGGTTGGCTCACGGGGAAGCACCGCACCTGGATGGAGGCGCAAGGTGGCTGGGATGGATTTTGTCACAGCTTCATGCCTGCACCGCTGCCTTGGGGCAGACTGCTGGCTCCACTTCTGATGTTATGCCTTATACTAATAATCTTAATCTGCTTGTGGATAAAATCATGGTTGCAAAATCTTTAACCAATTTCTACCTGCCTACCTGTGACCAGCCAAGTGGATTTGAGATGTGAAAAAAAACAGAGTAAAGCACCTTCTGAGGCATTTTTACCTGCATCCCTGTAAGGACTCCTCTGTTGATAATTCAGCCAGTGTTTTAACTCCTGACAAATACTTAAAGGTGTGTTAGGACAAAGGCACCCGAGTGGCTCTTCTCTGATTGGGGAAAATGGGAATGCAAAGGCTTATTGCTCCAAAGAATTATAAAAGAAACGGCATTTCATTAAATGGGAAACCCGGTACTACTTGCTACATTTAGATAAATAAGAATATGAGACTCTCATCTCTCCACAATTTCATGTGCTACTGCTGGTCAGTTTATCAAGGCAGTGGGTCGGGATGAAATGGTGAAATGATACCGGAAGTGTTCCAGATACCACCCTAACAAAGGATGTAGCACTAACCCTTTATGAGGAATGATTTCTGAAGCCCTTGAAATTGAATTTTTGTGTTTTAGAGTTAATAATTTATATTAATTACTTCAATAAATTGTTAAATGTCTTCAAAGTTTTAATAAATTTATGCATCTTTTAAAAAACTTCGTTTCTCCTGACAGTTGTTTGAGAAGGCATGTAAGTGAACCAGAGTAAAGAAGGAAGAAGTGCTTTATTTTACTTTTTTCTCCTCCAAAATCATCTACAGTTAGCTGTCAAAATAGGCTACCTGGCCCCTGTTATTTTTTTTTTTTCTCTTTAAAGATGGCCTATGAACCAAATTATTTGGTGGAGAGCATAAAGAAGTAGTATTAACCAATCTCTTCTCTTCTCTCTCTCCTGTCTCAAGACAAGACTCTCCCACAGTGAATGTCTGCTTTGTTGCATCATGACTAAGCTGTGAGGAAGGGGTCCCTGCTCAGGCTCCTGTTCATAGATGGTTTCCAAGGTTCATCAGGAAGGATATGTTAATTAAATAAGGCAAATTTTATTCCTGGGCTATGTCCTGTAATAGTATTGCCTGCCTATTAATCAGAAGATTTCCTCCTCATTGTTTTATTTTCCCAAAGATTGATCTATTAAAAGTAGTGATTATTTATCACCAGTTTATTATTATTTTTTGTACTAGTTTTGAGAAGTGAAGTATAAATATTTTTGGTTCACTTTTTTTGTTGTTTGAAGGGAGACAAAGGTTAGTAAATTAGAATCCAAAAGCAAACTATTTTCTAAGTAGTCACTTTTGTTTAGGAACTATATATCTATCTCATACAAATGTTTATTCAGGGTGAAACTTGTTAACACTTTGGGAATCAAACTTTTAATCTTAGCTCCAATAGCATAAAACAAAAACAGTAACACAAAGGACTTTCAAAACCTGGATTAATGAATCAGTTAATTAAGAAAAAAAATAATGTTGAAGCCAAATCATCTTTTATCATAGAAAATCTATTCAGAGTTCCTGGACCTCTAGTAATAAAGAACATGCCACCTAACTTAATTTATTAAAAATTATGGTCAATTAACTTGCATTCTGAATGATAATTATTTGTCGATGACATCCATTGTCTATGTACAGTCTATGAAAGGACATAAAGATTTTGAAGCAAAGCTATAATTTTTAGTTGCATTTAGCATAAATAAGTGACAACTCAAAAGATCCTACCTACATACAGTGGTTCTTGGATAAAAATTTTTCACGATAAAATTACATTTTTAATAAAAGTTATTTGTGGTAGTTTTCTGTATACAGAAATTAGGAAGTAGGGTGTACTCTGCATTTTGCTGCTATGTGTCTAGTTAGGTATTAAATTGCTCATGCTCACTTAATGTCTGGACTTTATTTGTTCAATTGTAAATATAGACTTCTATGGTGCTTTTCATTTCCAGCTGTATAATGAACTTTGATTATATTTCTTTTACAGTGTCTATTGAAATGTTTACAATTTCAAGGTAATAGAATTAACAATAACTTTCTTTGTTACTTTTCTGTAGTTAAAAGCAGATATCCACTGTGCATGCTTTGAAATTTCTCACCCACGGTTTTGAAAAAGAAGCTGCTTAATGGAGGTTATAAATTTGCATATAACAGTATAAAATAAACTTTTGATGAAGAGACATGGATGGCACATGAAAGTCTAGTAAAGGACTGACTTTATCACTTCATCTAGAGACCTCATTGAACAAGAGTGTTCTCCAAACCATGAATAATCATGTAGACCATTTATCTTAGCAATGCCACAGGGAAACAAAGAAGTAAAGCAACAATGTCTTTGAAGTCTGGCCCATTTGATAGGAACCACTGATCTGTTTATGACACATAGCCTCAGTGCAAATGTGTGTCCAACAGTGTTTCAACACTTCACCGACAGCTAATTTGCAGCAAAAATATAAACTTGCAGATTGTATTAATGGGTGAGTTTTTGAAGGTGAACAAGCAAAGCAGTACTTGGTATTTATATGTTAAATTTGTAGTTATGTGATTTTTTTCTCTCACTTTGAGTACTATTGACAGTAAAGTTCTATTCTGGATAACCTTTCCTGAAAATCCAGCACACTTCTCTGAAACTTACCTTAACACTCTTTGTCAAGTTGATACAAGCATATTATTTTAATATTAGACCTAGTGAGGAATTCAGAAAAGTGAACCAATTAAAAATCAGAACTTGTATTCTGGTTATTAGGAAGTGCATGTTTGAGGTCAAGGGCCACAGATGAAACCTTTGTAAAATCTCGTTTGAGGTTTTGGAATTTCACAGTCATTTTGGCTTCATGTAGACACGAAAACCATTGCAAAATAGATAAGAAAATAGTTTTATTTTTAAATAGGCTGAAAATATGGAACACAGCTAAAAAAATTCTTGCTTAGAAATTAAAATCTAAGGTGTCTTACTGGCCTTTTTGGTTAGAATTCAAGTCACTTGTGCAATGTGATAACCGATTCATTTAAATTATGATCAGAAGGAATATAAAGGCAGATGGATAACAAGATTTTTTTTTTTTTGGAACCGCTTAAAGTTCTATAGAAACTTGAACACTTTGCTTTTGGATGAGTGGATGATTCTGCGTGATATCTGAAATGATGGTGATAAAACAGATAGGCATATTACTTACTTTTCTGGCTTTCTGTAGTTGATGGCTTGAATTTTCTGAGCTGTGAAGGGTGGGTAAGTAAATGTTCTTGTGTTTTGGAGTATGTGTAACTGATGGAGCATACCTACACAGAAATTTGTCCAGGTAGGCAGAGTTCCCATACTGGGGCTCAGGGCCTGGTTTGTCTACTCTGTTGGCTTATCTGGTTTCTTTACTGCAAGAGTCAGGAAAGATCTTTGTTTTAGTTCTGCCTGTGACTGTATGGAGGAATGTTTTAGCTGAGAGGTTTGTGGGAACAAGGGAAAAGCCTGGTGGAGAATGCCTGAACCCTAACTGTAGATGAGAACCCTATTTATGTGCTTAATTTAAGACAACTTTTCCACTTCAGTGTGACTCCATGTCTCCTTTCCCAAAGAACTGTTAGCAACCAAAACCCACCAGCTTTTAGTTAATTTATTCACGTTTGTCTCTGAATATTTTTTCCCTTCACTGCCAGGATTTCTGAAATTTTCCTGTGTCCCATGCAATTTCTGACACATGCCATTCCAAACATACCATTTATATCATAGATCTGCTGTGGAAGTTATGAAAAATGGTCAGTTCCTCATATGTAATCGTTTAGTTTCTTTCATTTTTTTCTTTCTAAAAATGTCTTATTTCATATTTCACAAAAAAGTTTATATATATAAGACAAAGTAAATAAAAGGGCAGCTTTCAATAGCAAATGAATGAGACAGTAGTAATTCAAACTGTAGTATGGAAGCATATTTAATGCATACTTGAATGTTGTGTATAAATAATTTTTAAAAAATATGTTTTTATTGATTTCAGACAGAGGAAGGGAGAGGGAGAGAAAGAAAAAACATCAATGAGGAGAACGAACCATTGATTGGCTGCCTCTTGCATGCCCCCTCCTGGGGATCGAGCAGCAACCTGGGCATGTACCCTGACTGGGAATTGAACCTTGACCTACTGGTTCATGAGTCGATGTTCAACCAACTGAGCCACACTGGCCAGGGCGTGTATAAATAATTTTAACTATGCAGTCCAGGTTCCAGGTTTTTAAAAAAATAGATCTGTGTATATAAGACACTTGTGGTTATTTTAAGAGTGGTAAAGCCAATGTCAAGCTACTTATATTTGAGTACCATTACAAATATAGGATGTTAACTAACAAAATAGTAATCTTCAAAGTTCATCTCTTTGTCTCATCCTCACACCTTTGTAATCTCACTCCATTTGCTAATTTTCCTTCCTGTAGTACTCTTGAGTTCCCTATGCATCTTACCCATCTCCTTTATCTTTTCTTTTTCTTTTTTAATTTTTTTTATTGTTTGAAGTATTACAAATAGTAGTACATGTCTCCTTCCCCCCCCCCCATTGACCTCCCCCTGGCCTCCCCTAACCCCCAGTACATGCCTTCACCTGCCCGTGCGCCCCCCCCCCCCCCACCCAGTGTCTTGTATCCAATGGTTATGCTTATATGCATGCGTACAAGTCCTTCGGTTGGTCTCTTACAGTACCTCCCCCCCCCCGCCCAACCTGCCCTGCCTTCCCGCTGTAGTTTGACAGTCTGTTCAATGCTTCTTTGCCTCTGTATCTATCCCCCCCCCATTTCTTTCCTTTAAAAAATCTTGCCTCTTCAGACTAGAAATAAACATATAACCACAACAACAACAAAAAAATGTTTGAGTCCCAATTTCAATGTCCAACAGTTCTGAGTCCCCGTTTCAATGTCTAACAGTTCCTTATGTGTACATGTCAGCAATGATATCTGGATGGTGGGCACATGGTGGCAACGCAGGTCCGACTGTCTCTGGTTTGGTCCTAGGTAACCTGCAGCGGTGCACAGCTGCTGACTGCTCGTGTGGCAAGGCATTGTCAGCGTCTTCCATCTCTGAACTGTTTCTCCTCTTGTCTTCGTGGTTGGAGCACACCTGTCAATTCCTCTCTGTTGCAGGAATCCATGTGGTCTTGGAGTTGTTTTCTGAAAATATACAAACATATTCTCCACCAAAAGTTAATAAAGGAATATTTTCTATATAGTTGATCTGGGATCCTTTTTATGTTTGACCAAACGATTTTCCTTTGTCTTATTTAGACACCATGTGTGTTTTTCATGGGTGTCTTGCTATTAGCATTACAAATGAGAATTAATATTGTAAAGTAAAAATTTTCTAGATGTAATTTACTTATAGGATATTTTTCCTTACATGATATTATCCTACTGTCTCCCCCCCCCCCCTTTTTTTTTTGATTACTGGAGGCTTTTGTAAATTTTATAATGCAGTCTTGATAACTTTAAATTTAATTTTTTTTTTTTTGCCCCAAAATATGACTGCTTTAGGTTCATTGCATGTTCAGGAATTTTGCCATGAGATGAACTACCAATAGAAATTTTAGTTATTACTTTAAGAACAGCTTTTTATCCAGTACAATTAAATTTTCTTGAATATTAACTTATTTCAATTAGCCTATTTAAATTAATCTGAAAACTTGATTACTATTTTACTGTCAAATTTAATAGTCTACCAACAATCTTAGTTTACCCTGTAAATATTAGTGGAAAGGATTATTTGCATTCTTGAGTAGGCCCTGAGCATTCCTGGTGCTAGGCTGGATTTAGATATAGGGCAGCTGCTGTCGGCCAAGTCTCTTGTCTGTTACCTGGGTCCTGATCTGAGCTGAGATGAGTCTCTGTCACTTGTGTCCCAATCTGAGCTGGGCATGGGAAGCAAAGCAGCCATGGGGGCAGGAGACCTCCCTCAGAAGGGGTGAGGGTTCAGGCCTCTTCAGGGTTGGGGGGGAGGGGAGGATGAGGGTCTGTGCCCCACCTCTGTTGACCCCCAAGTTTTCTCCTGATGGCCCCTCTGCGACTGTGCCTGTCTTAGGTTGTTCCTTCCCTGAGGAATCTTACCGTCTCTGGTTAACCAGTCACCCTCCGGGGCCAAGCAGGGTGATGTGAGGTTCAATTCTGTCTCCTTGGTAGCCTATGCCCCCGTGGCCTCCTTGCCCAGCACCTGCCTTGGGATCCCCTGGCCTGCTGGCGGGGTCCCAGCACTGATCACATATCTCGGGGAACTCAGGTTTCTTCTCCAGTGAGGGCCCAGCTCACACGATTGGGTGAGAGACAGATCCATGGTACCAGCCACCACGAGGCTTCAAGCTCAGCATGAACAGAAAGCTCAGGCAACAGCTGAGGGCAATTGGATTGTGAGAAGAGGGTCCCTCTTGGCACAAAAGGCAAGAGGGGCCAATATAGGATGCTCAAGTGCCTTCCCAGTGCCTTAATTCCTTCTGAAAGGGATTAAATCCTTTCATGTCCTTTTTTAAATTGCTGCCAACCATTCAAAGAATTAGTTTGTAAGTTTGTTTGGGATAATTGTACAGTATGCTGTTGTAAAATATCTAAAATTACAATGACATTGTAGAATAATATCATGTAAGGATATTCTTTGCTCTAGGCCATATCAATTCCATTTCAAACTGGCTGTCAATTTCTTTTTGTAACTTTATATAAACTTTGTCAGGGAGGCAAAAACACAAATTACTTTAGTTCAAGAGGCCAAATATTTTGACTTTCAATTACATTCCTTATGACTTTTCAAGGAAACTTCTCTTTGTTTCCTTCTGTTAGAGAGTGGGAATTTTTGAGCACTACTGAGGCCGTGGACTAGGCCCCAGATAGAGTTGTCAGTGCTGACACCAGGCCAGGCCTTGAGATATAGTCTCATGGCCCCTTCCCAGCACGTAGGCCTTCTTTCATAGAACACTGTCAGCTTTCTGAAGAACAGGATGACCCTGTGAATAACATGGTCATCAATGGCATGATCCTGATGTTGCTTAGGAAAAACTGTTTTGTCTTGGGTTCCTTGCTCTGCAAAAATGGGATGTGGTTAATGTGGTCCTGCACAAAGGGTGGGGGCTGCTCTCTGGACTCCCTGCGTGGAGAATGGCAGAGCAGTCACCTGGCTAGCTCGAATAAAGGCTCTTTGCTATTGCATCGGACTCGGCTCCCTGGTGGTCGTTGGGGATCACGAAATCTGGGCATAACACTTCCAAAATAATTTTCAGGCTACAGAGAGTTTCATTTAAAAATCTTTGTCACATGAAAGAATTTCTCTTAAGGTTATGGTGACCACTAGTATGGATTAGATTTAATATTTTATTTTTATTTTATAATTTTAAAAAATTTTTTAATTTTTAATTTATTTTTTTACATATGTGTCTTTATTCCCCTAGAACCCTCCACCCCCCACTTATGCCCCACCCCCTTATTGTCTGTGTCCATTGATTAGGTTCATATGCATGCACACAAGTCCCTTGGTTGATCTCTCCACCTTACCTCCACCCTCTCCTACTTACCTGAGGTATGATGTTCTGATCACCGTTTCTCAGCCTCTGGATCTGTTCTTGTTCATCAGTCTATGACGTTCATTATATTCCACAAATGAGCGAGATCATGTGATATTTATCTTTCTCTGCCTGGCTTATTTCACTTAGCATAATATTCTTCATCTCCATCCATGTGTTGCAAATGGTAGGAACTCTTTTTTTTTTTACCGCAGTGAGGTATTCCATTGTGTAGATATACCACATTTTTTTTAAGCCACTCATCTGCTGATGGGCATTTAGGCTGTTTCCAAATCTTAGCTATGGTGAATTGTGCTGCTATGAATATAGGGGTGCATATATCCTTTCTGATTCGTGTTTCTAGTTTCTTCGGATATATTCCTAGAAGTGGGATCACTGGGTCAAATGGGAGTTCCATTTTTAGTTTTTTGAGGAAGCTCCATACTGTTCTCCACAGTGGCTGTTCCATTCTGCATTCCCACCAGCAGTGCAAAAAGTTCCTTTTTCTCTGCATCCTCGCCAACACTTGTCGTTTGTTGATTTGTTGATGATAGCTGTTCCGACAGGTGTGAGATGGTACCTCATTGGTGTTTTGACCCATCTCCTTTATCTGAGCCTTCCCATACATTGCCATTCTCTTCTTCTTGGAAAAAAATCAGTACAGTGATTCCACAGACAATTAGCTATCGCCACAATCACAATGATAGCAATAATGCCCATTCTTATGCCCTGCATTGAAAATTCAGTTGCTTTTTCACGGACATAATGCATTGAAGTTTAACTGGGGCCTAAATATCTCACAGTTTACTTTAAATACCTTGTCTTTATTTGTGGTGTTTGTAAGGAGGCATTTTCTAAAATGTCTACCATAAATTGCTATGGCCTTTTTCTTTCTTTCTGGACCAAAGCAGTATTTTAGAAACATTTTTTTCACTGTGATTCACCACAAAACACATTTTACATTGTAATTCATTACAAATATATGTATATATATATTAATGAAATGAAAGCGAGTTAATGAGACAGTATTCATCATTGTGATGCACATGTACTCACTTATTTTTCTATTCTTATCTCGTCTGTTTTATTAAGAAACGTGGTTTGATTTCATGACCTGCTTATAGAGCAGAAGCCTCAAGTAACAAGCAAGTGCTTAGAAACACATCTTTGCCTGCCCTCTGAGTGCGCTACACCAGGGAGCTCTCTGCTCTTTTCACCTGTCTCGATGAGAGGAGTCCACGAGTTCCTTCATTTTGGCAACAAGGGTGACTTCAGAGTTGGGTCTAGGTTGAACCGTTTTACTTTGGCTAGAACTACAGACATTATGACACCTGCTGTGAGATTTACCAAGTATCCTTCTGTGGAAATGCCATAATATTCTCAGCAGCTCAATGTTCACTTTGAACCATTTCACCCATCCATTGTTGTATGGACTCCGGGACATATTGTCCCTTTTCTGACAGTGGTCCTACTATCCTCATGTTGAGTCAGGGATGTGCATGGGGCAAAGTAGGCTAATATGCTCCAGATTCCATTCTGACTTTAA
Source organism: Corynorhinus townsendii (assembly GCA_026230045.1). Taxonomy (NCBI): domain Eukaryota; kingdom Metazoa; phylum Chordata; class Mammalia; order Chiroptera; family Vespertilionidae; genus Corynorhinus; species Corynorhinus townsendii. The sequence goes on along the minus strand of JAPDVU010000004.1, from coordinate 64,032,149 downwards.
GATTATAAGCCATGATAGATGATGCCAGGGAGAACACATCCTCCCCCCTCAGATTTATTGAGATATTATTGGCATATAATGTCATATGTAATAAAGCATTGTGATGGGTTGATACATGTCTATATTATGAAATTATTGCAACAATAAGGTTAGTTAACACCCCATCTCCTCACATAATCATCATTTTTGTTTTGTGTTGATAACCCTCAAAATTTACTCTCATCTTTCAAGTATATAATACATTATTGTTAATTATAATCATCATACTGCACAGCAGATCCTCAGAATGTATTAACTTTATAGCTGGAAGTTTGTACCCTTTGACCAACATTTCTTCATTTCCTTTACCCTCAACCACTGACAACCACCATTCTCTCTATTTCTACAAATATGGCTTTTTAAAATTCTGCATGTAAGTGAGATCATACAGTGTATGTCTTTCTCTGACATTTTTCACTAGCATACTGCCTTTAAGATTCATTCATGTTGTCACAAATGGCAGGATTTCCTTCTTTTTTTTACACACACACACACACACACACACACACACACACACACACATTTGATATATGTGATAACTATGATACACTCTATTTGTTTTACCGATTCATCTGTTGCTAGACCCTTAGGCTGTTTTTGTGTCTTGGCTATTGTAAATAATGCTGCAGTGAACACGGGGATGCAGATATCTCTTCATGAGAGTGATCTCATTTCCTTTAGATATACAGCCAGTTACGGGATCCTGGATCATATGGTAGTTCAGTTTTTAATTTTTTGAGGAACCTCTTTACTGTTTTCTATAGTGGCTGTACAAAGTTACATTCCCACCAATAGTTCCTTATATATCTTGAAAACAAAAAACAAAACAACCCTTATCATATAAATGGTTTGCAAATATTTTCTCCCATTCTGTAGGTTTCCCTTTCAAATTGTTGATTGTTTCTTTTACTGTGTAAAAGCTTTTTAATTTGATATAGTTCTACTTTTTAATTTTTGTTGCTTGCACTTTTGGTGATACATACACACACACATGCGCACGCGCGCGTGCACGCACACACATATACTAGAGGCCTGGTGCACGAAATTCGTGCATGAGGGGAGGGGATCCCCTCAGCCCAGCCTGTACCCTCTCCAATCCAGGACCCCTTGGGGGATGTCCAATTGCTGGTTTCGACCCGATCCCAAGGATTGGGCTGAAACCAGCAATTGGACATCCCTCTCACAATCCGGGACCACTGGATCCTAACTGCTCACCTGCCTACCTGCCTGCCTGATCGCTCTTAACTGCCCCCTCTGCCAGCCTGATCACCCCTAACCACCTCTGCCAGCCAGCCTGCCAGCCTGGTTGCCCCCAACTGGCCCCCCCCCGCCAGCCTGGTTGCCCCCAATTTACCCCCTCTGCTGGCCTGGTTACCCCCAACTGCCCTCCCTGCTGACCTGATCACCCCATGCAGCCTGCTGGTCAGTTGTTTGGTTGTCCCTTGCTAATCCCACTGCCAGCCTGGTCATACCATGCAGCTTGCTGATCAGTCGTTTGGTCGTCCCTCACTAACCAGTTGATCGCTCTTAACTGCCCCCCCTGCCAGCCTGATCACCCCTAACCACCTCTCCCTGCCAGCCTTGTTGCCCCATGCAGCCTGCGGTTTGGTTGTTACTATGAGGGCATCGTGACCAATTTGCATATTACATATATATATATATATATATATATATATATATATAGCCAAAACCATTATCAAGGAGTTTTACCCCTGTGTGTTTTTCTAGTAGCTTTACAGTTTGGGGTCTAATGTTTAAGTCTTTAACCCATTTGAGTTACTTTTTGTGAGTGATGTAAGATAGTATAGTGGTCCGACTTCATTCTTTTGCATGTGAACATCCAGTTTTTCCTAATAACTATTTTTTGAAGAGACTGTTGGTGCTGGGAAATAGCAAAGAGAACTTTGAAAGACTATAAAAAAAGACCAGTGTGGTTGGAGCATGTAAAGTGAGGAGTCAGTGTCAGATGAAGTTAGGGATAGAGGCCAAGGTAAATAATGCAGTGACATTCTGGTCTTTACCCACAGTGATGGAAATTCTGGTCTTTACTCAGTGATGGAAATCATGGAGAGTTTTTAGAGCATGAAGCTGGAGTCAGAGGGGGATATTACCAGTTTTGCATGAAATGCCAGTTGGCTTACAGTGTGTAAGCTGTTGGAGGAGCCCAGAGTATGTGGTAGTAAACCATGCCAAGGTGATTTCCGTAGTCCAGGCAAGCTGTGATGACACAGGATTAGGGAGGGGGTGGTAAAGATAAACGGATGTATTGACAGATTTAAAAAACAGGTATCATCATTATTATTAATCGCCTCCCCTCTTCTTCCCCCCCCCCCCCCCCCGGAAAGGCTTGTTAATGTCTTTGGTGGGAAAATTCTTACAATATAAGGCAATGTTTAGGATTAGCCCAATAATTGTGCCTAAGACAACTAAAGTAAGTATTTACAGTATGGAAACTGACCCTCATTTTGCTGTAAATTCTTTTTCTCCATCTATCTGACATACTCATTTTGAGAGGTTTTATTTTTCATCGTTTTCTGTTAGACCTGACCAATTACATGCAGAATAACTCCAGCATATCATAGAAAATCCAAAGTTTATTGACAAGTTGAATGCCAGTTTTATGACACACTCAACTTGCAGGAGGAAGAGAAGCCTAGTGGTTAAGACTAAGAAAGATGTATGATTAGGGGCAGAGAGACCTGTGGTGGACCCAAAAACCAACTAAATATTTCCATGAGAACTTAGAGGAACATAAGCTTTTGGACCTTCCAGCTTATAACTGGTAAACATAGAAATAATAATAGTTACCTTTCAGGGCTGTTACATGGATTAAATAAAATAATGTATATAAAATCCCTGGTTTAGCTTGCATAGATTATTATTACCTCTGGTGCATGGGAATATGGGATGCCTTGGGAAAAGTGCCTCAATATATTTGGGAAACATACAGGTGCTATGACAGTTGAGTTTATTCAAGTACCTTGATAACTGTTGTTGAAAACTTTCGGAAGGTGTGAAAATTGTATATACACAATCTTATATTACCCAATGGTACAAAGATCATAGACATTGGAGTAATTTTTTTTTCTATTGTGGTATACCCATGATATTTATCATTTTGAGGCATAGAAAAAAATTGCATGAGAGATTATCTATTAAAAAGTGAAAGAACAAAATAAAAAGATGCATGTAATTACAATTTTAACACTAGTAGAACCTAGAGAAAGAGAATAGCAAACTGTGGAGTTATGAGAGCTTAACTATGGGTTAACAGTGTGGTAGTATTAACCAGGGGAAAAATAACTCAAGACAAGAACATGGCTCTAATATTCTATGGCAGTTAATATGCAGTTCCTATATTTGTTCAGTACTTTAATTTTATTGTAAGGGGTTATTCTTTAATTGCTATGATCCATCAACCAGGCCTAGAAAAGGGTTTTGCTAGGCATGCAATTCCTTTGGGTTGGTATTTCTTATAGGGACATTTGGTCATACTGCTTTAACTAAAATTATTTGTAGTCCTGGTGATTAAAATTGGTATATTTAGATCAATCAATGCTTTTTCTCAAGCATGATGCTGTAATTGCTTTATGGCGAACCAAAGGAAGCCAGATGGAAAGAGGAAGTGGGCAGAGGAATCATCACATTGACAGATTTGGATTGTGGCCCAAGACTCACTGTGACCAAGTGGATGGGCTCTAGTTAAAGGCTGTCAACCCAGACTGCCTCTGGGTGGAATTACTTAGTCTGGGGAAGGACACTCATTACCTGTGAGCCACTGATATTAAAATGCAAACTATTCTAGTCATTTAGGCTGAAACTGGAGTTTAGGAATACATAGGTTATAAAGATAGCATTGAAGCTGGACCATTGTGCCTTAGTTGGTTGAGCAGCATGCTATGCACCAAGAGGTCATGGGTTCAATTCCCAGTTAGGGCTCATACCTGGGTTGCAGGCTTGATACCCAGTAGGGGGTATTGAGGAGGCAGCCAATCATGATCATGTTTCTATCTCTTCTCCCTTCCTCTCTATCCAAAAAAACAAAATAATAAAAAATATATACTAATATATGTGTGTGTGTGTGTGTGTGTGTGTGTATGTATATATATATATATCTCCTATATAATAGAGGTAATATGCAAATTGACCCTCATGCCCTCACATCACAAGATGGCCGCCCCCACATTGTCACAAGATGGCTGCCCCCATGTTGTCACAAGATGGCTACCACAAGATGGCCACCCACATGTCATCACAAGATGGCTGCCCCCACATTGTCACAAGATGACCATCAGGGGAAGGCAGTTGGGGGAGACTAGGCCTGCAGGGGAGGGCAGTTGGGGGTGATTGGGCTGGCAGGGGAGCAGTTAGGTGTCAATCATGCTGGCAGGGGAGCAGTTAGGTGTCAAATCAGGCTGGCAGGGGAGCAATTAGGGGGTGACCAGGCTGGCAGGCAGAATGGTTAGGGGCAATCAAGCAGCTAGGCAGACGAGTGGTTAGGAGCCAGCAGTCCTGGATTGTGAAAGGGATGTCTGACTGCCAGTCAGACATCCCCTGAGGGGTCCCAGATTGGAGAGAATGCAGGCTGGGCTGAGGGACACCTCCCTCTGCCCCCCATGCATGAATTTCATACACTGGGCCTCTATTATATATATATATGTGTGTGTGTGTGTGTATATATGTGTGTGTGTGTGTGTATGTATATATATATATATATATATATATATATATATATATATATATTTCAATACAACTTTTACTTAAAAACATTGTTTAAATCTTATTTCTTTTCAGAAGTTTTCTTGACCTGCTCAGGCAAATGTAATCACACCTGATTCTCCTGTTGTTTTTTAATACTGTACCCCTCCCTTCTTTAAGAACTAATCTGCAGTGTCATATTGCAAGTCAATGATCTATTTATGTTTTGTTTCAGACTATGAGAAATCTAGGCTCTGGTGATGGTGGGATTATCCCATAGAACTCTATAGAAGCTAACTAATTAGGCTGAACTGCATAGCCAAGAATCATAGTATACTAGAATTGAAAAGGACTTGAGTTGGAGCATTGAGAAAACTTGAGTCTGGGCTGACTGAGGGCCAATTACATGTTTTCTTCTGACATTAGATTTATCATTTGTGATTTGTCTTAAAATTACCATGACTTTTCTAAATATTGATATGAGGAAATAACCAAAACACATGTTGGTTGGTATATGTGACTGACTTTTAATCTTTAACAATTTGATCCAACAAAAATGACGGGTACATAATAAAATGTTAATAATTAAAATGTTACTGTGGATCCATCCAGAGAGATTTTGCTTAATGAATATCTGGGGGTTCCAGATAGTAAATAGGAACTTAGAATGTGCTGAGAAGGGAGCTGTGACATGGGAACTGTAGGTGTTTATATGATGGAGGCATATATGGGGATGCTGCATGTAGACTGAGGGATCAGGGTAGGCTTCTCCTTGAGGGAATAAAGAACCTAAAGATAATCTTCAGATAAGGCTTGGGGGTGTGGCATAGGAAAAGTGATTGGCGGACATCTATCTCTCTGATAACATTGTATCATACATTTTTGTTCAATTTGTAGCTGGTATACATTCTGTTGAAGTTATTCTGATTTTTCAAACTTAAAAAATATTTTTATTGATTTCAGAGAGGAAGGGAGAGGAGGAGAGAGAGAGAGAGAGAAACATCAGTGATGAGAAAGAATCATTGAGCCCGCAACCCTGGCATGTACCCTGACTGGGAATCAAACCATGATGTCCTGGTTCATAGGTAGGCACTCAACCACTGAGCCACACTGGCTGGGCTCTGTTGAAGTTATTAAAGTTCAATATGTACCTGGTGTTTTACTCTAGGTATAAGTATATATATATAATATACATATTAAATATATATATATAAATAATATACATATCTATATTAATAAAAGGGTAATATGCTAATTAGACCAGGTTGACCGGCCATCTTCCAGATGTCCAACTTCTTTCTGGACAAAGCCATGATGGTGGGGGCTGAGGCAGAGGCAGTTAGGGGCGATCAGGTCAACAGGGGAGGGCAGTTGGGGGTGAGATCAGGACTACAGGGGAGGGCCGTTGGGGGTGAGATCAGGCCTGCAGGGGAGGGGAGTTGAGGGTGAGATCAGGCCAGCAGGGGAGGGCATTTTGGGGTGAAATCAGGCCAGCAGGGGAGGGCAGTTAGGGGCAAGATCTGGCCAGCAGGGGAGGGCAGTTAGGGGCAATCAGGCAGGCAGGCAGGTGAGCTGTTAGGAGCCAGTGGTCCCAGATTGCAAGAGGGATGCCCAAGGGCTTCCTGATTGGAGAGGGGTTCCTGATTGGAGAGGGTGCAGGCTAGGCTGAGGAAACCCCTACACCCATGCACGAATTTCATGCACCGGCCACTAGTTATATATAATATATAATATACATATGTATTATATATGTAATATACATATTATATGTTATATATAATACATATTCTATCTATTATACATATATTCCTATATAATAAAAAGCTAATATGAAAACTGTCCCCTTGACCGGGATTTCAACAGAGGGATGGGGCCAGCCAGTCAACCGCCCGCAGCCCCTTCCCTGGCTGGCCCCACTCCTGATCAGCCTCCCACACCCTTATCAGAGGCAGGGTGGACTGGCCAACCTCCTGCGTCTCCTCCCCCTGGCTGGCCCTGTCTGATCACCCCCATCTGGCCAGACCCCACCTGTGCATGAATTTGTGCACCAGGCTTCTGGTATATATATTGTCCATACTTTGGATACTTCATTCAAAACAATTTTCAAAGCATGATTTTCCTAAGAATATTAGAGGCCCAGTGCACGAAATTAGTGCACGGGGGATGGGGTTGTCCCTCAGCCCAGCCTGCACCCTCTCAGGGATTGGGCCTAAATCTGCAGTCGGACATCCCTCTCACAATCTGGGACCACTGGCTCCTAACTGCTCATCTGTCTGCCTGCATGATCGCCCCTAACTGCCCCCCCCCAACCTGGTCACGCCCAACTGCCCTTCCCTCCCCCCGGCCGGCCTGGTTGATCCCAACTGCCCCATCCCACCAGCCTGGTTGCCTGTAACTGCCCTTGTCTGCCAGCCTGGTTGCCCCTTACTGCCCCCCTGCACCAGCCTGGTCACCCCCAACTGCCCCACTCCCCCTGCCGGCCTGGTCACTCCATGCAGCCTGCTGTTCAGTCATTTGGTCATCCCTCACTAACCCCTCTGCCATCCTGGTCACCCCACACAGCCTGCTGTTTGGTTGTTACTGTTACTGTGATGGTGTCCTGGACAATTTGCATACTACTCTATTATTAGAATAGATAATAAATTATAAGTCATAATTTAAGTGACTAATTACTAATTGATATTTTACTTCTCTTGTCAGAAGACATTAAGGATAGCCTAGTCATGGAAAAGGGTTAGCTACTGTCATGATCATTTACTACCTGAAATTTAAGTTAGAATGATTCATTGTGGAACACTCAGGATCAAATAAAATTTTTTTCCTAGTTAGTTTCTTTACACACACAGAAATCATTAACTGACGCTAGTTATGTTTCAGCTATAAACCATGCTGAAATATTTTATATTAATACAAAAATTATTCATTGAATAATATTTTTCCTGATGCAATTTACATAAAATAAAAATAAAGTTGGAAAAATAGTTGGCATGGCAGCTTCAGAATGGGTTTGAAGGGGCACAATTTATACAGGTCTATCTTTCTGTGGTCAGCTTCCTTCCTGCTTCAATTAGCTAGAGTTTCTCTTTCCCCAGCCACAATATTGTAACAGAAAGTTGTGGCTGGCCCATCTGGGCTATTGTGGTTAAATTATGCTTATGGCTACTGATTGCTTAAGTTTATGATAATACAAATTACAGTTTCAAATTAACCTAGTCTTGGTATATGCTCTTGTCTTAAAAGGATCTAAAACCTTATTGCCCCTTTTCCTTATAACCACATGTTGACATTTGAAGTACTCCTTGCTGCCTGACTTTTCTAAGTCTGCTGTGTGATGGTGTTGCCATTACCTGTGGCTAATTTAGGGTGTGAAATGACTCCTGGAGCCACATGCAGATGCCATGAAGACAGGGAGAGGAGAAAGTCCTATGTGATTGCCAGCTCACAGAGTAGGCTGTTCAGGAGGACCCATCATCTCTTCTGTTTCTGCAGCACTTTGAAGTACGGTGTGGGGCGCCCTCATAATACAAACATTTTAACCCTCTGGATTTTTATGCTTCTGTCCCAAAGAGTGCTGATATATCTTAAAAGTTATTTTTATTAAGCATAATTCACCGGGGAAATAAATTGATGGCAAAAATGTATTGTTATTTGGCTTTTCTCTGAATGTCAGTTCCCTCTATCTTCATTCTTCCAAAAATTTAACACAGAACAGATATTACTTTCCTTAATATTTCTCTAGAAGCTCTTGTTGGTGCTGGGGGTTTGCCTATAAATTATTCCCAAGAATAATCTCTCAGTGTGAGTGGCATGATGCAGTAATTTGTGTTTTACTGGATGCCTTTGGATGTTAAATGAGGATTAATTCTTATTTCTCAAAACTATATCAATTATGTGGAAACAAAATCAAGGGCCCAGAATAAAATGAAAGATATTTTTTATCAAGTAAACACCGAAATTCTCTCATAAAAATCTAAATTAGTTTTGACTTCTTTTGGAGGGCATGGTTCTGTGAAGGTGGAGGAGCCTCCTGTTCTGAGGATCTAAATAATCTGTTACTTCTCAGGTCCCTCCTAACATCTGTGAGGCCCAGAGCAAGAACACAGATGGTCATATATCATACATCTAAACAAAATTATTTATTTATTTATTAAAATATTAATTTTATTGATTTTTTACAGAGAGGAAGGGAGAGAGAGAGTTAGAAACATCAATGAGAGAGAAACATCGATCAGCTGCCTCTTGCACGCCCCCTACTGGGGATGTGCCCGCAACCCATGTACATGCCCTTGACCGGAATCGAACCCAGAACCCCTCAGTCCGCAGGCTGATGCTCTATCCACTTAGCCAAACCAGTTTCAGCTAAACAAAATTATTCAAATAAAGCTGGTATTTAAATTAAATTTTAAAAATCTTATTAAGTCCAGACTGTGTGGCTCAGTGGTTGAGTGTCGTCCTATGAACCAAGAGGTCATGGTTTAATTCCCAGTCAGGGCACATGCCTCATTGTGGGCTCAGTCCCCAGTAGGGGTGTGTAGGAGACAGCCAATCAATGATTCTCTCTCATCATTGATGTTTCTGTTCCTCTCTCCCTCTGCCTTCCTCTCTCTGAAATCAACAAAAACATTATTAAATTTTATTTAATATCTTATCAAACAATTTGCAATTTTAGTCAATGTACATTTACTTGGCAATGGAAAAAAATAGTATATCATTTTATGGAGTCCAGGATAGAAATCTCAGAATTCATGAAATGGATATGCAAATTGGTGATATAATGTCCATTATGGTAAAGGATGAGCCAATATTTCAAAAAACGTTTTATGCTAGGAAAAGTAAAGTAGTATTGTATATATTTATGAAATCAGAAAGCTGTTTAGCTCAAACTATTTTGAATTAATAACAAAGTTCTCTGTTATTATAATTGTAAATTTATAGAGCATAAATCATCTCATGATTATAACTTAAATTTTAACTCATAGCTATAACTATCAATGATTTAACTTTTTTGCATTTGACCTAAGAATGGAAAAGACAAATAAGGAAATAGTGACAAAGATTATTTCTTTAGGTTGGCCCGGAGACAAGGATTTGAGTTTAGGTAGTTTCAGTTGGGAGGTGATCCCAGGGAACGATGTTTGGAAAGGAAGAAAGCCAGTAAGTGCATTAATAAGCAGATTGCCACCATGGGCAACTGGGGCTCATTGGCAGTGTAGACCGCTTGGATACTGTGTAAAGCATTCCTGGGGTGTCCCATAAGAGGGACAAGCAAGCTGTGGTAATTATCCATTAACTCCTGTGCATCACTGTTTAGGACTCCTAAAGGCTTTAACTATCCAGCACTTCTGGCCTTCCTATTGTAACATGCTGCTTCTGTCAGATTCCTCAGGCAGCTATAGCTTCTTCCACCAAGAAGGTCTTGGCTGAATGGGATGACAAAAGCCGGAGAATATGGGTAGGGCAGAAAATGTCTGATACAGAGGGAATCTTATGAAAGAGGAAAATTCCCAGAACACAGAGAGAAAATGAGAAAGAAGACATAAAAACTGGAAAAGAACAGGGAACTTTCATCAGATGTGACCAAAGATTTCTATCTTCTTGTTACTTAGACTAGTCCCACCTGAATGAGGGACCACAGTGTTGCTATTTGAGGTAGTGAGGAACTGATGAGAAAGAACGACCGCTTGCTACTCTTGAGTTAGTGCTTCCACATTGGGATTAACCAATGTAACATAATTATAATAAAGTCTATGAATTGATTTATAGGCCAAATTTTTATAAATTTCATTATATTCTCAGTTTGTGATGGGTATGGTGAGTGTAATAGAGAAGCACATTAGCTACAAGAATTATGAAAATTAAAAGATGTAGAAATTGAGATACATTATACCACCCAAGAAATTAGCATATAAGCACTTTCTTCTTGAGCATTGATAGGGCTTAGGTAATTTAACATATAAATGAGTAAGGTTAACTTCATCAGGTGTAGATAAACTAATAAGCAGTTTTACAAAGACAAAGTGATTTTTTTTTCAGATCAGTTTACCTGCATTGACTGTTGTGATGTTATAATTTACCATCAGACATATTGTTGGTCAACATAAACAGTTATAGAGGTCAGTGTGTCTATTGGTAGAAAGAAACAGACTAGAATTTTGAAAAGTAATTGCTTTATTTTATGAGGTTAGTTTCTTTATTGAAGACTGGATTGTCTGTGAAAACCTAATTATTGACCATGCATCAAGACAGGTCAAATGATACATTTTGAGTGCTATATTCCTGGTGTTGGAAAGTTATAGTGATGTGTCTTTTTTTTTTTCAATTACAGTTTACATTCAATATTCTGTATTAGTTCCAGATGTACAACATAGTGGTTAGACAATCATGTACTACAGTAATGTTTCAATTTGAATAGTATTATTTTGGAGAGAGATACTACTTAAAAGTCCATAGTTCTAACCACTGCAGAGATATTATTTCAATGACAGAATACAATTCTGCTACTTCGGGCAAAGTTTTGGCATTTTTTTTCCAACTGCAGAAGTCTGAGTATGGCTTAAGGAAAGGGCAAATCTACATGATGAAATTTAGCAGTGCCATTAAAATTCTGTAAGTCTGCTAAATAGTTTGTTCCTTTTCAATGTTAAGCCCTTCTAATAAGAAGTTCAAAGGAAATCATAAAGCTTTAGAAAGACTTAGAAAATATGACCCACGAGGGAAAAGGTAAAAGAATATACATTATTTAGCCTCAAGACTAAAGGTCATTTTCATAATTGTCTTCAAGTACTTGTATAGCATTTACCCAAAGTCGGATACTTCACTTCTACCTTCACCATTAAGCCCTTCTACCAGAAGTACCTGGTGCTGCTTCTTCCTGAACTTTTTGGAGATTCTGTGCTACAAATTAGGTTGATTCTCTGCTTTCCCTGTTACTGGTTTAGGATCTGTCTTTCTTGACTCTATGGTTTTTTACTTTCAGCATTCTGTTGCTGTGTCTTTAGTATACTTAGTATAGTGTTGTGTTAGTTCAGGTTGCTATAACAAAGTACCATAGCCTGGGTGGCTTACAAACAACAGAAATTTATTTCTCACATTTCTGTAAGCTAGGAGTCTGAGATCAGATGTATTTCTTTGTTAAAAACATTCCTTTTACTGTGGGTTTTAGTAGTGTCTCAGGAAGGAGAAAGTTTAGATATAAGTTTTCACATTTTAACCCAAAAGATTCCAGTTTTGTTTCTTAAATTTTTGAAATATGTAATAAAATTTGATTATTAAAATGATGTCTGACAGACAAGAGTGAAGTTATAAGAAAAATGTATTCAATTTGTATGTCTGCCTTTTTGTGTTTAACATATTTGAGAGAGTCAGGTATATTGAGTGGGTAATTGTGATTTGAATGAATTGTCTACAGGGATTTGATTAATTATGTATGTACTAGTAAGTGGTATTAAATGTTTTAAAAGGATTTAATCAGTTAAAATTATGAGTTATTATACATTATTCAAAGAAGAAGTGAATTTGAGGTTTTTATTTTTAGCCAAAACTTCAGAAATAAAATATTTCAATTTATCTTATGGTGTTAAGTAAAATTATACTTTAAAATGCATAAATTTAATAAATTAAATATTAAGCAAAATATAGAAAATAGGGAAAATTTCTTCCCATGCATGAAATTCTGCCCCTCCCCCACTAGATGTTAAAAGACTACTGACAACTATTTATCACCGATGGTATACAATATTGTATTGCAATAATCATAAGATGGAAAAAGAAATATAAACATTGAAAAGCAAAAAGCAGCTCAGCTGATACAGCTCAGTGGTTGAGCATCAACCCATCAACTCAGAGGTAACAGTTGGATTCCTGGTCAGGGCATATGCCTGGGTTGTGGGCTTGATCCCCAGTGGGGGATGTACAGGAAGGAGGCAGCTGATTGATGATTCTCTCTCATCATTGATGTTTCTATCTCTCTCTCCCTCTCTCTTCCTCTTTTTAAAATCAATAAAAACATACCAAAAAAAAAAAAGTAAAAAGTAGATCATAATTGTTTGAGAATAGTTCGATTGCCTACAAAGAAATATATTAAAAAAACTATTGAAACATAAATAATACAATTAGAATACAATGATTAAAGTAGGTCAGAATGATTCTGAGACTTTGCAGTAGGTCAAGGTGTGAGATGAGGTTAGATTGGACTAGAATCTGGTTTCTCTCAGAAACCAGAGAGAGAAGTGGATGCTGGATAGAGGAATGTTTTGAGGTGAATAATAATTAGTTAGAGGCAAAATATGGGACATGGGGAAAAGAAACTTTAATGAATGGCTCTGAGGTTTCTGGCCTAAACAAATTTGGGGATGGCAGTGCAGTTACTGTGCCTAGAAAATTGGAGGAAGACTGAATTGACTGTGGGTGGGATCAGGCCATTAAGAAGAGCTCAGCTACAAAAATGATTTTTGAGTTATCTGTTGGGTGTCTAGATAAAATATTGAGTGGGTAATATATATATGGAGTTCTAAAAGATGGACTGCACTGGCAATAGATTTTCTTTCAAATCTTGTGGAGAGAAGAGTTTGTCAGCTCAATCAGGGAAAGAAAACTAGAGTGAGAGGAAAAAGAAGCATATATATGGTTTTCCACACCTAATGGTAAATTTATTAGTAGTCTATAAAACCTATAAAAGTGTTAAATCCCCCCCGCCAATTTCTCCCTTCTACCTGGTTCCTGTCCCACCCTACGCTTTCACCACCCTATTTTCTGTGTCCATGGGCTATGCATATATGCATGTAGCTCTTTTAAATATATCTTAATTTATTAGACAACACAGGTTATTTTGACATGTAGGAAACATTTTTTGAGACTTTTTATTAACCACTTGTGAGTATGGCACTATGCTATTAACGTACTGTACAAATTAATTTAAACAGGCACAATCTGTGCCTTCTGTCAGACTTAAAATTGTCTCCCCCTCTTCCTCACATGTAGAACTACAAAGCCAGAAGGAATCTCAAGTCTTGACAATCTAAGCCCTAGTCCCTTGCCTGGATCTTTGTGTAATATTTCTAAGAAGTGGTGGTTGACCTTTTTGCTTGAACACTTGTAGTGACGGGGAAAACTCACATTCATAAGCAAGTTTATATAATGTATATAACTTTAGTTGTTTCTGAAAGTTTTTTTGCCTTATATATCTTTCAAATATTTAATGACCATTAGTGTAAGATATCTGATACCTTCTCATAACTTTAGTATCCGACGTGGTGGATGTCTGAGTTCTGTCTAGTACTCTGCTCCCTTCTGTCATTATTTCTCTGAAACTGACTCTCTGGATGAACCCCAAAACTCCGGATATGATCTGATCAGTGGAAATTTGGACACTGAATTTCTATTAACGTCTTCAAGATTGTGTTGACTTTTCTTTTTTTTCTTTTTTTTAGGATAGCTTCCTTATGACATTATCTCATACCGAACCTTGAAATCTATTAAAATCCTTTTATATACCAGTTGTTAACCATGGCTGTTCCCTTCAGAACTGTACATTTGAATTTTTAAGCTTCATTAGAGGGCCTTGCTGTTAGCTTGTGAAATTTCATGTTGTTAATTTGGCCAGCCCTTGTTGTGTGTAAAGAATTTTTAAAGCCCGGTTTTGTCCTTTATTACATTCGTTGGTATTACCTGAAATTTTGTAAGCAAAGTTGACATTTTTGTTCAGGACATTTTCATATATGTCCTTTCACTTAGTGCTCACAACACTGAATGCAGTGTTTATGACATTGCTTTCCCATCACTGGAGTCACTGTAACGGAGAGGAAAGTGGGATGCAATTCCAGTTCCATCATTCGCTCTGCCTCTTTCTCCTTATCTGGAAAACAGGGACGATAATAAGTGCATTGTGGATTTGTTTTGAGGAAACATTTCCGTAAACCACTTGGCACTGCTCATAAAAACGTTTGTCCTCAGTAAGTGTTAGCTCTTAGTGTAAGTAATTCCTTTCCCGGTGCAGGACTGAGGTCTGGCAGGTTTAATGCACTTTTCCAAGGTCACAAGCCAATGAGGCTTAGGCCACAGGTGCTAAAGTCAGAAATCACTGGACTCTAACTTTGGGCTTACCACTTGCTAATTACATGGTATTGGATCAATTACTTAACCCTTTGTACGGCATAAGCGTTTATAGACACTTTAAAGATAATTTCTCATGAGACTTTTCAACGGAAAATATTCAAGAACACCCAAATTGTGAATAATATACTTATTTTTATAATAATCATTGAAAATTTATTTTTTAATTAATTTCAAAATATCGTGGCATGTGGGGATGGTTTCCATTTTGGATGGTAAACCCCCTTACTTTTAGTTTTCTTATCTATAAGGTAGAAAATTTAATATCGCCCTCCAAGATTGTTAGGATAATTCAATGAATAACATGAACAAAATTGTAACAGTGATGTGGGTTCATTAAAGAAAATTTGAAAAAAAGAAACACACAAAAACAAAATCTAGTGAAAGTAAAAATCACCAATGAATCCTACCGCTCAGAAATAAGCTTTGATATTATTTTTATTTTAAAATAAACTTTTTATATTTTTAAAATTAAAAATTTTATTTCTTCAGACTTATAAGGTATAGTTGACAAATAAAATTATATATATTGAAAGTGTACATTGAGATTATTTGATATATACATTGTGATATGATTACTACTATCAAATTAATTAACATTTCCATGACCTCACATAATTATCATTTTTGTGTGTAATGTGAAAACACTTAAAATCTACTCCCTTGGCAAATATCATATCTATAATACAGTGTTATTAACTATAGTCACTTAGCAGTACATTAAATACTAAGAATTTATTCATCTTATAAAATTTCATCTATTGTGTTACAAATGACAGTATTTTCTTAATTTTCTATGGCTAAATAATATAACATTGTATTTATATACAGCATTTCTCTATCCATTCATTCTTTGATGAATGCCTTGGTTGTTCCCATATTTGGCTACCCTATCTAATAAAAGAGTAATATGCAAATTGATCATCACTCCAACACACAAGATGCCTGCCCCCATGTGGACACAAGATGGCCACCCCAAGATGGCTGGCAGGGGAGGGCAGTTGTGGGTGATCAGGCCAGCAGGGGAAGACAGTTAGGGGTGACCGGGCCTGCAGGGGAGGACAGTTGGGGGCAACCAGGCCTGCAGGGGAGGGCAGTTGGGGGGAACCAGGCCAGCAGGGGAGAGCAGTTCGGGGTGACAAGGCTGGCAGGGGAAAGCAATTGGGAGTGACCAAGCCTGCAGGGGAGGACAGTTGGGGCAAAAAGTCCTGCAGGAGAGGGCAGATGGGGGGGGGGGGACCCAGGCCTGCAGGGGAAGGCAGTTGGGGGGGGCATCAGGCCTGAAGGAGAGGGCAGTTGGGGGGGAACCAGGCCTGCAGGTAGGGCAGTTGGGAGGAACCAGGCCAGCAGGGGAGAGCAGTTAGGGGTGACCAGGCTGGCAGAGGAGGGCAGTTAGGGGTGACCAGGCTGGCAAGGGAGGGCAGTTAGGGGCAATCGGGCTGGCAGGGGAGCAGTTTGGCATCAATCAGGCTGGCAAGGAAGTGGTTAGGGGGTGATCAGGCTGGCAGGCAGAAGTGGTTAGGGGCAATCAGGCAGGCAGGCAGGCAGGCAGGTGAGCTGTTGGGAGCCAGCAGTCCTGGATTGTGAGAGGGATGTGCAACTGCCCATTTAGGATTGGGCCTAAATGGGCAGTCAGACATCCCTTGAGGGGTCCCCCAGATTGGAGGGTGCAGGCCGGGCTGAGGGATCCCCCCCCCCGCCCATGCACAAATTTTGTGCACTGGGCTTCTATTTGTAAATAATTCTGCAATGAACATGGGAATGCAGATACCTCTTTGAGATACTAATTTTGTTTCCTTTGGTTATAGACCCAGAAATGGAATGGTAGGATCATATGGTATCTATTTTTTATGTTTTGGAAGAGCCTCCATAATGTTTTCCATGTGAGAGTACCAATTCACATTCCCATGAGCAGTGCAAGCTTCCCTTTTCTCCACACCCTCGCCAACACTTATTTCTAGCAGGTGTGAGAAAATATCTACTTGTGGGTTTGATTTGCCTTTTCCTGGTGACTAGGGATGTTGAGCACCTTTTCATGTACCTGTTGGCCATTTGTATGTCTTCTTTGGAGAAATCCAGGTACTTTGTTCATTATTTCAGAATTTTTTTTTGTTTTTTGTTTTTTTGAGTTGGATGAGTGCCAAATAGTTTGGAAATTAACTCCATATCAGATATGTAGTTTGCAAATACTTTATCCCATTGCATAGATTTTCTCTTCACTCTATTACTGTTTCCTTTGCTCTACAGAGCTTTTTAATTTGAGATAGTCCCTATTATCTATTTGTGCTTTTATTGCCTGTGTTTTTGGTGTCAAATCCAAAAACATTGCTAAGACCAATATTAAGGCGCTTTTCCCCTATGTTTTCTTCTAGGAATTTTACAGTTTCAGGTATTACATTACATTTAAGTCTATAGTCCACATAAACATCAGGGGACTTTGAGGAGCAAACTTTATTACTCACAGGTTCTGGAGCTACGTGACATGCCTGAGGGTCACACAGAGAGGCCCCAGTTAGAGAGAGAGAAAGCTCTGCCTTTATTGGGGTCTGAGCATAGAGTTTGTGTGGCTTCATGGATTCATTCTTTATTGGCTCACTTAAAGCATCAGAGCAGGAATTATGGTGCAGGAAGAGAGGAGTGAGGTCACTTAAGTGGTCTGTTATCAGTTTACTCAGGGATTTCTGAAAGAGAACACTTCATGAGTAAGGGCATCCTCTCTCCTTAGCTGGTTGTTTTGCTAATAGCTGTGTCAAAGGGAGGCAATATATTTATTCAAGCTTTTGCAATGTGTGCCTCCTCAAAAGGTTAACGTCTGGCAGTTATACTACAGTGCGTCAGCAGTTCTGTTTCCTGTGATACGGATATGCCACACCTTCTTAATTTTAATCATTCTACTGTTGGACATTTGGATTGTTTATAATTTATGGTTATTATGAATAGAGCTGCTCTGAATATTCTTGCATGTGTCTTTAGGTGGACATAGGAGTTGAGAATGTACCTCGATGTAGATTTGTTGTGTGGTAGAGTAGGTCTATGTTTCACTTTAGTAAGTACTGCTAACAGTTTTGGAAAGTAGCTGTACTACCATACACTCCCCTCAGCAGTCTATGAGAGTTCCAGTTCTTTCTTATCCTTCTCAATTCTTGGAATTGTCAGTCTCTTTAATTTCAACCATTGTGATGAGGGCTTTGCTCTCAGTTTTCTTTTCACTGATGAAGAATGATGTGGAGCACTTTAAAACCAGCATTGGCCATTTAGATATACTTTTTGGAAATGCCAGTTTGGCCTTTTGCTCATTTTGAAATTGGATTGTCTTTTTCTTATTGTTTTGTAACAGTTCTTTCTATATTGTGGGTATCACTCTTTTGGCAGACGTTTCACTCACTGATATCTATTAATTATATTATAGTTCTTTAATGACTATACAGTGGCCCAATATAAAAATATAGCACAGTTTTAAAAATAAAATAACTACCACTATTTGGATATGGGTTATCATTTTATGAAATAAAACAATACAGTTTTTTTCTAGGTATTGTTTCCATTTTTAAGTTAGGAGTCTTTGAAAGTCTCTATTGGCATTGTCTCTAGATAAAAATGTGAAATAGATGTGTTTTAGTTTTGTGTCTTAGTTCCTTCTCCTTTTGATGTTTCAACATCTGTTTTATAAATCATCTCTTTATTTCAGTAGGTCTTAACTCTGAGATAATATGTTCATGGATAAGACTGACTACTTCAAGAATGTTTCTTGCAGCATAGCTCTTGCATCTATTGTTTATTTCAGAGGAGCGTTGGAAAATCATCTTGATCAGGAAAGACAGGTGGAGTGTACTACATCCGTATGAATACATAAATATCTACAAGGGAAGGCCACTTTCTTCCATAAAATAATATAAACACATTCTCTGTGTAATGGCTTATTTATCTGTAGTTACCAATGGTTTCAATTAGAAACAAAAACTGGAATTCAAACTCCTTACTGTGGACTTCAAGGTTCTGCCTGGTCTATGCCTTGCCTGTCTCACCAGTTTATCTTATACCCCTTTTCTCCTTGCTCACAGTTCTCTAGCCAGACTGGCTTCTTCAGGTTCTGAGAATGCATTCTTTTTTTTCTTTTTTTTGAGTTGTAGTAAAACATACTGTTTGTTTAATGTTGATAAAAGGGCAGGTGGAAAGTTCATCAAATTCTTTCCCAGAGAGTTAAAAAATTTTTTTTTCTTTATTGATTAAGGTATTACATATGTGTCCTTATCCTCCCATTGTCCCTCCTATCCCCACTCATGTCCTCACCCCCCTGGTGTCTGTGTCCATTGGTTAAGCTTATATGCATGCATACAAGTCCTTTGGTTGGTCTCTCCCTCTTACCCCCACCCTCCCCTAACTTCCCTCTGAGGTTTGACAGTCTGATCGATGCTTCTTTGTCTCTGGATCTGTTTTTATTCATCAGTTTATGTTGTTCATTATATGCCACAAATGAGTGAGATCATGTGATATTTATCTTTCTCTGACTGGCTTATTTCGCTTAGCATAATGCTTTCCAGGTCCTTCCATGACCTCTGCATTCTTAAAATACATTTTTACTGATTTCAGAGAGAGAGGAAGGGAGAAAGATAGAGATAAAAACATTGATGAGAGAGAAACATCGGTTAGCTGCTTCTGCACATCCCCTTCTAGGGATTGAGCCGGCAACTGGGGCATGTGCTCTCACTTGGGATTGATCTGGCAGCCTCTTGGTTCATGGGTTGACACTCAACCACTGAGCCACACCAGCTGGGCAGAGACTGCCTTTTGAAGATATTTCCACAAAACATTAAATGGCTCCTTCTCTCTTAAAAAATCATTTGTTCTTAAATCAATTATCACAATCTCAGAAATGAAACCTTTCCTGCCAACATTATCTAAAGACCCTCCCTCTCTCTGCCATTATATCATCCTGTTTATTTCTTTCAGAGTGCTTACCACTATCAGAGGAAATCATGTTTATGAATTTGTTTAATGGTTCTTTATGTGTCCCACACTTCTAGAATGTAAATCTAGAGAGGTCATATCTGGTATTTATAATAGTGATTGACATATGGTAGGTTCTGGTAATTTTAGTTGACTGAGTTTAATGAATAAGTTATGTATACAACAGGGACACATAGAAAAAGTTGCTTTTAGGACATTCTAAATTGCTAATTTATAACTGATTTTATTGAATTGGTATTTAGCTAACTCATGTGGGTGGGCCTTATTTCTGCAATGAGGGTTTAAGCTCATATGTTATATGCTCCTTTGGAATCACTCAAGGTATTGAGCCCTGTGTAGTTTCCTTTCATCCCCACAATAGAGCTAGTTGCTTCCTCCTTTAGACTCAATATAATTTGCATTCAATTTGATTAAACTATATTCACAGTATTATACTTATTTATGTCTGTCTCCTCCATTGTCTTCTCCTCAAATCCTTCCCCTGCCTCCATCTTCTTCAATAAGCTCCTATGAAAGAAGAAACTTGATTTATTCTTGTGTGAATATTCAGTCTTTGACACAGTGTCTAAAACAGTTTAGATATTCAACCAATGTTTGGTGAATAAATAATTTGTTTTGGAGTAAATATTTGTTGAATTGTCAATATAGTTTTTTGATTACTGAATACTTGAAAATGAAAGCTTAACTATCTTTTTACTAAACATAATAAAGTTCTTGGCTTTCAGTACAGAAGGAAAATCTTCCATTTTATTTTAGATATCTTTCTTGACAGTGGAGATTTTTTCTTCTCTCTCTCTCTCTCTCTCTCTCTCTCTCTCTCTCTCTCTCTCTCTCTCTCTCTCAGAATGGGAGGAGTGTGTAGAGCTATATTCCTCTGCAATCCACCTATTGCAAGCCATTCTACTTTCATTACTTTGATGGTATTCTAGTAGGCAAAATTATACACCTTAAAATATTTTTCCATCCTTACCCAAGAATATGTTTTATTAATGTTTAGAGAGAGAGGAAGAGAGAAAGAGAAATATCGATGTGAGAGAGAAACATTGATTGGCTGCCTCCCTCCCACATGCTCCCAACCAGAATCACACCTGTAATCTAGGTAAGCACTCTGAAAGAAATAAACAGGATGATATAATGGCAGAGAGAGGGAGGGCCTTTAGATAATGTTGGCAGAACATCTAAACTGTTTTAGACACTGTGTCAAAGACTGACAACCTAGGTATGTGCCCTAACCAGGAATTGAACCTGCAACATTTTTGGTGCACAGAACGAGACTCCAACCAACTAAGCCACCCGACCAGGGCAAAATTACATACCTTTTTGTATGCTTTTGCTTTTTAAGAACCAGGTGCTTCTGAGAAAAGGAGTTTCTGCTTTTTGAAAAGAGAGTACCCACAAAAGATTGAATTTGCTCCTTATAAAATTAATACCTATTGTCTTTTGTAGAGAAGGTATATTCCCAATGGCAGGTAACTATTCCTCTAATGTTTAATTTAATCCACAAACTTTATTTTCTAGTGACAATCACTAAGTATTAAAGAGCAGTTTTGGGGGTCTTAGAGTAATGTCTGTGGCTCTGAAAAACACAAAGCAAAAAAAGATCTCCACTTTCAAGATCCTCCCTCAGATGAGACCCTGAGCTAAGTTGTGCTGTCTGTACTGACATCTTGCTTTGTTAAGGTTTACTTTAATTCCCAGGATGTGTAAATATAATAAGAACTGGTTTTTAAGAATAAGATATTTTGGGAAAGTGAACAGTATGATGTTTCTTTTCTTAATTATTTAATCCTATCATATTTGTAATACTGCTGGTGCTTGCTAGGGCTTCCTATAAATGGCCATACTTCTCATCTTACCTAATAAATGAGAAACATGCAAATTAACCATCACTCCACTACACTCATAGCCAGTCAGAGTGAGTATGCAAATTAACCCAACAAAGATGGAGGTTAATTTGCATATGCAGGTGCAGAAGCCTGCTATGAGGGGAAGGGGAGCAGTGGAGGGAGCTACTGGAGTGGTGCTCCAGACAGAAGCTAGGACGTGCTGGCTGCCAGGCCCCAGGTGGCCGGGGAGTGGGGACTTGCCAGCTCCTGGGCAGCTGGGAGTGAAGGCAGGGTCCTATTCTTGCACGAATATTGTGCCATGGGCCTCTAGTATTTTATAAGAACAAAACTGCCTCTCTAAAGTAGGAAGAGTACTAGTAGCATTGATCAGACCATTTCCCTCCCAAATGTACTAGTAGCATTGATCAGACCATTTTCCCCCCTGAATCATCATTTCCAGTGAAAGGGGTGCCAGGAGGCAGTGAGATAATCATAGGGAAAAATCTGTTGTTGTTTTTTCCCCAGGAGTGATATAATTTCAGCTGTCTTGGAGATCATGCATCTTAACATTAGCA
This sequence comes from Corynorhinus townsendii, assembly GCA_026230045.1. NCBI lineage: Eukaryota > Metazoa > Chordata > Mammalia > Chiroptera > Vespertilionidae > Corynorhinus > Corynorhinus townsendii. The sequence continues at coordinate 64,009,933 of JAPDVU010000004.1, read as the reverse complement.
TCTGGATGACAAATGAAAAGTCATTGAGTTGTGCTATTCAGAATGGCAGACCCCAGAGGACAGGGGCAGTTTGTTTTACGTAGTTTGTGACTTTGAGTAAGCTAATCTTTAGTATTGGAAAACTTGATTTCCACATGTGGAAAAAACATCAGTTAAGATATGTCTTGAGAATACATGTATGGCAGGTCCATAGTATGGACCTGCCATACATGTATTCTCAAGACTGAAAGACCATAGTCAATGTTCCATGATAGCAGGTATATTAAAAATGCATGCGATAAAGAACAAAGTTGGAGAACTAACATTACTTGAAATCTAGACTTATTATGAAGCTATAGTAATTAAGAATGTATGGAATTGATATTAACAAAGACGTTACTAGGTCATTGGCACACAGTAGCCCATAAATAGACCCACATGGGAGTATTAACAATAAATTTTCTACAAAGGTGCAAAGATGATTTGGTGGAGAAAGAACTGTGTTTTCAACAAATGGTGCTGGAATAACTGGATAGTGATGTGCAAAAAAAAAAAAAAATGCAAATTAAAACCACAGTGGAATATCACCTACACCTATTAGAGTAGATGCAATTAAAAAGTCTAACCATACCAAGTGTTGGTGAGAATTATCATTGCTGTGGGAAGGTAAAAATGGTACAACTATTTTGGAAAGCAGATTGGCAGTTTCTTAAGATATTAAATATATACAAACCACATGATCCATCCATTCCACTCCTAGGTATTTAACCAATACCTAATAAAACACATGTCCCTACAAAGACTTGTACATGAATGTTTGTAGTAACTTGGTAATAGCCAATTACTGGAAACAACTCAAATATCCATCAAGAAGTGAATGGATACACAAACTGTTATACATATACAATGTAATCCTAATTACATTAGGATTAATCCAATGTACTCTAATAAAAAGGAACAGATTTTGAAACATACTGCACAAAAAAAGAATCTGAAAATAATTATGCTAAGTGAAGGAAGCCAAAAAAAGAGCACATACTGTATGATTCAATTTCTAGTAATTCTAGGAAAATGCAAACTAATGGATAATGATAGATAGAAGGAGATAAGGAAAGGAGATAAGGAAACTTTTGGGGATAAAGGCTATGTTCATTATCATTGTGGTGATGGTTTCACAGATGTATACATATGTCAAAGCTTGTCAAATTGTACACTTTCGATGTGTTCAGTATATTGTATACCAATTACATCTCAAGTAAAGCTATTAAAAGAACAATAAAAATAAAATTTATTCAAGATAAAAAGAGCATAAGTAAAAAAGGATCCTGTAGTGGTATTTAAACACTTTAAACGTTTTTATATAAGACATTCATGATCTCATAGTACACTAACTATGGGCATAGGAAGTGAAAAGGAGGTAGGGAATTGACTAGATTACCCTGGGAGTTTAAATATATTGGTAAAAATAGCACGGACCTATTATGGCAGCTCTGGCTGGAAGATCTGGAGAGTTAATCTCCAGAAGAAGTCAGGAGAGTTAGAGTTGTGAAAATCAAACTGGGTCATAGGCATTGCCTTTACACTATTTATGAAACAGTGGTTGTTCATAAAACTATTTGTTAAATCATCTCAAATAATTGTTTAGAAGCTCTTTTTCAACCAACCTGAGTAACATGACAAAAATGCTTTGTTTCAAAGTAGGCCTGTGCCTCCTCATATGGGAATTGGTGAAAGGGCACTATTCACTGAAGACTCTCAAAGTCAGAACTCTTAGGCCATAGTTAAGTTCTGTTTTTTGTTAAAATTAATGAATGAAGAAAGTTAGCATGGGGTCACCCTCACTTAACAACCTTGTTCTATTTACTTGACTCTAAATATAATGCTGAATCATCATTTCCAGTGAAAGTAGGGGTGCCAGTAGGCAGTGAGATAATCATAGGGAAAAATCTGTTGTTTTTTTTCCCCCCAGGAGTGATGTAATTTCAGCTGTCTTGGAGATCATGCATCTTAACATTAGCATCTGGATGACAAATGAAAAGTCATTGAGTTGTGCTATTCAGAATGGCAGACCCCAGAGGACAGGGGCGGTTTGTTTTGCATAGTTTGTGACTTTGAGTAAGCTAATCTTCAGTATTAGAAAACTTGATTTCCACATGTAGAAAAAACATCAGTTAAGATATGTATAAATTGAAAAAAGGAATGGTAGTTTGTAAAGTACTTTTGCTTACCTGCCACCTCCCTGGAGTTGATCCTAATAGGTATAATTTGTAGAACAATATTGTCTAAAACTGAAGAATTTTGGTTAATGAGTGGAATATAATATAGTAAATTCTTCCTGAGACTATTTTAAAATACTTGAGAACGTCTAATTATATTATATGAGTAATTTAACTCTAGGCTTTTTTTCTTTAAACTTTATACCTTTGAACAGAAGCATAAATAAGTAACCTATGAGATAAATGCGTCTGAAAATTTAAACACACACACATATGAACTCTAGAATGCAGCACCTTTGCCTACCTTTCCCATTCTTTTTATTTTTGTTGTTAAAATCAAGTCTTTGTTTCATTTTTATAAAGTTATGGGGTTGAGGATTTGCAGTGTAAATTCAAAATAAGAATATATTTAATCTTTTTCAGTAGCCATTTTTACTTGCTTTTTACTAAATTATAGTCAGAAAACAAACTTTTGGATCAAATTTCAAGAAAAGTGACAGAAAAATTTATTATTTAAAAAATCCCTTTCCTAAATTTAAATTATGATACAGAAGAAGAACTTTAGATATACTCTTCACGTTTTTGCATGATGTATCTAAAAGTGATTACATTACTTCTAATTATGAGTAATAGGATTGTAAAGTGCTTTTTGGCAGCAAAGAGTTCTATTTGCAAAAATAGACCAACTCACTTAGTGCCATTACCTTAAAAGAGACAGTCTGATTATGCCAATCTTTTCTAAAATAAGTTTCATCATGTAGTTTCTTTGGGTAGGAAAAGGATTATGCCCTGAAATATGGCAAATTCAGGGCACATAATATGTATGTATATACATATATTATATAGGGTGTCCCCCAAAATGTATACATGCACTTTGAATAAATATAAAGGCAGTCTTTATTAAAATACATTTCATTTTCAAATTGAGCTATCAGCTGTTAAAGTGTATGTACACTTTGGGGACATCCTGTATATATGTATATACATATATATATATATATAATTATATAGATATTAAACTATAATTTGATGGTGATGGATGAGGATAAATAGAATATTTTCCAAGTTTCTCTCTTCCTATTCCTTAAGGAACTTACCTGGCTGCTCATCTGTATGCCATGGCTCACCTCCTTCTAGAACAATCCAACATTCCTTCCCACAGCCTCTTATCCTCTCTGCAGTATACATCTCTTGCTTCACACAGATGGCTATCCTACACTTCTTCAGGGAACCAATTCTGTTGCCCAAGCGTTGTCTCTCCCCTGTCCTTCAGGTCAAAGTCACATCTCTTTTGACAAGCTCTCCCAGTGATTTCTTCATTCTCTGCACTCTGTAACACACATTATTTGTAACATAATCCTGGCACTTGATCTAATGTAGCATACATTTTTTTTAGTTAGTCAAATCCTAGTGTGCAAGAACCCGAAGGCATTAGGACACAGAATTGTGTATTCAGTATCATTCTAACTATGGATAGAAAATGCAATTAAAAAGGGATCAAGGAAGGGATTATGTATGATCTAATGTCTTGTATATATGTGTGTGCTTTTGGCATTTATCATCTATCTATTTATAGACACATATATGTAGTTTTTTATAAAGAGCACATATATTCTGAGGAAAAAAAAGAAGAAAAAACTTAAAATAAATAGAAAATAGTGAGTCTGTCCAGACAAAGTCTAATCACTGACTCATGCAATCTTATAAAATGGTTAGGGTTAGGCAGTATATTTTAAAAACTTAATTTAATGCCAGATGAAATATTTTTTGGAACTTCCAAGAAAGCAGGCTAGATATTTTCATTAACATTGTTTCATGTAAGTTAGGAAGTATAATTCCACACATTATTCCAGCTACTTTAAGGAGAAAATATTTTTCATATAACCTGTGAGTAGTTGGGTAGAGAGCAGGTTATTTTAATCCCACATTGGCTATTTGCAGAGCTGGAGGGGAAGGCACGTCTAAAATCAGTCTGCCAGCTCCTCTCTGCTGTTGTGGGTGGGGCACGAGGCCTTCCTCAGAGCATATGAAGGGATCTTTCCATGTGGAAGGGCAGCTATGGAAAAGAATGGGGGGTGGGTAGGTGTGGAAGGTAACTTGTCCTGCAGAGTAAAGTGAGAAAGTGGAGCTTCTGGAAGGGAATCCAAGAAACAAGCTGGGAGATGTGAGGGAACTCTGGAGTCTCATTGCTTTAGTTGACAAGTATTAAGTGTCTAATATGGACAGGCTCTGTTCTAGGGACTGGAGATTCATTGGTGCACAAAGCCCGAGGGGGTTTATATTCTAGTGGGCAAGAGACTAGAGTCGGAGTTTTTGTTTGTTTGTTTTTGTTTTGGGGTGGTGGTGCTAGAGGACTTTTAAGAGAGGGGATTGCCTGTTGTTCAATGTTTTCTGTGTTGCTGCATGTGGCCCCCAAATTTCCAGCAAACGTGTAATGTTGACACCTGCTGTGTGAATGCGATTTGGGGTTATAGTTGGAGCTGAGACAATCCGGGGAAAAGAGATTGAGGCTATAGAGTCGGTAGCTCAACCAGACACCACCCTGGAGTCCTCCCAGTTCTGTGCTCATCCGCATCAGTGACTTCCACTGCGTCCCACACTCACTGCTGTCGCGATGGGTGAGCCAAGGCTGCTAGGAACCTGAGCATCACAAACAGGTAAAAGGCAGCCTTCCTCCTCCTGTTGCATTCTAATCTGTTCGAGTTAGAGTTATCTTCACCACCTTGCCCATGAAGTGATATTTTGCAGGGTTTTTAAAAAGAGTTTATTTCCATTTTAATTTATGTTTTTGCCCCTTTATTTTCTTTGCTTCAAACCTTTTGATGGCTTTTCCCTACCCTCAATATAGGATATATTAACAAGACACAAGGCCCTTGTGTCTTGTCCTTAAACAAGACACAAGGGCCACCCAATCCAATGCTCACCGACCCCACTTTGGCTTCACTGGAGTTTAATCTCTTAAGCCCTTGCCCCGCCTGGTTAAATCTCAGTTTACTGATCTCTCCTGGGAGGAGCTTCCTCGGACTTCCCTAGGTTAGATCTCCCTGTTAAATGCTCTTACATGGAGCCCTGCAGGTCCTCACACATTATCCCACTCCTAGTAGCTTGTTGTGTAATGCCTCCTCCTTTCTGTGCTAGATTTTAAGTTTCAACTGTTCACTGACCAGCCTCATCTTGCTCACCTCTATAGCCTCACAGCTCAACCTAGTGCAGAGTAAGAGCTTCATAGCACAGACAGCAGTCCCTGGGAGCCTGGAGGCCAGTTAGAGGGACCAACTCCAGGCTGTCTTCAGAATCTACCTCCTCTGACCCAGAGCCTTTGTGCCTGGGCTAGCTTTTCTCTCCTGGGACAGCTAAACTCCCAGGAGACTCCTTTCTACTTCACACGGATGCATTTCTGTATGGTTTGTTTGGGCTCAGAATGGGATCCTGGGTGCAATGCAATTCATTTGCAAATGCTCAGCACAAAAAACACAGTATGTCCACAGAGTGATCAAAGTTAATCACGGAGGACTGACAGGTCTGCAAGAACAAGGAATAGTGTCCAGACCTAAAGGACTTCTTAATTAGTTCTCAGGGCAACGAAAGCAAATGTTTGCCTGCAACAACTCCTAACTTTGTCCTTGGGATTTAGGGATCGTCAGTGTGTGGGCAAATTACTTATATTCTGGTAAGGCCCGGAATTGTTATGCAGTTTCCTTCACTTACTGTATCTTCCCCAAGTTACATTAATCAGTTTAACACGCTGTTCTGTTTACCCTTCACAGAACTGACTTCAGGGGAGTCAAATGACTGCTGCTTCTCACAATTCATAAGGCTTCTTCCTTTGATTTCTGCTCCCTCTCCCCTTGCCTGTCACACCTGCCTCTCCACCAGTGACATGCCCCTGGCTTTATTTTTACTTTATATTTATTCACTTTGTTGGCCCACATTCCTACAGAGAATGTGTTCTTTTTATACAGACCCTGGCCTTGACTCTTTTCTGTTTTCCTATCAGAGCTTCCGAAATCCTTGGAGATCTAGAGTGGGAAAGAGTAAACTGTGGGGAAAACCTTCAGCTGCACAGCCAAAGGTCCTCGTCTGTGTGCCTAGAGTTCTCCACATCCACCTTTTTAGTTCTACCTACACACACTGGCAGCCTGCTGTACCACAGTTTTGAGGGCAATGTGTGCTGACATAGAAAAATACATCTACAGCAAATCCTTCCTTCTCACCACTCTTAACTAGATGAAACTAGGCCCTGGTTACCAGAGGAGAATTTGGGTTGGTCTGTTTTTACTAAATACTAACATAAGATGTTACAGTAATTTTCTTTTATATGCACTATCAGGCCATTCAACATATGCCAATTATGCTTACAAAAATGGAATTTGACTTGAATTATTTTATATTGTACAGAGATATTTTTCTAGAGCCATTAATCTATAAGAGACGGAAAAAACTGAGAAAGTCACACATTTCTTTTTCTTCTTTTTGAAACAGCTTATGAGATCTAATTTGAATAACAACTTTAAGAAATTACATGCTGTTTCTACTTGATGTTATACAAAAGCTTTGCCTCTTCTCCTTGTTGGTCACCTCCGTTGTCATGGCAATGATTGAGATTTCACAGATGCAGCGATGCATTTGCTGAGCATGAAGATAAGACTATTGTTTATGACAATAATTATCTAAAAACAGGTGTCATTAACATAAGACTCATTGCCAAACTTGTTAGAAAAACCACAAAATGGAATTATTGCTATCACATGGTATCAGGAAAATATTAGAAGAAAAGTAGCATAAATATATAGAGCTCCGAGTGTACAGAGCTTTCTTATGTGGGCTAATTCAGTGTAAATATTAAAATTTATGAATATAGGGTCTTTGAAATTAGCCCTGATAGGGACCTTAAAAATAATCTAGTATAAACTCTTAACTTGCTCTAATGAAAAAAAAAAAAAAAAAGCACTATTTCTCAGCCAGCTGCATGGATAATATCCTGTGGGAAATCAATGAACATTGGAAATTTATGTTGGTATCAGGAGAAATGCAATGTAAGTGGACATCATAAGGTTTCAAATTCACCTTTTATTAATGAGATAAATGTATTTTCTTATAATATCTCTGAAGCTTCTGATTGGAATACACGTTTTTATGGTAATGAGCCCTTATATCCAGGGAGGTAATCTCAACTGAGCAAAGTAATTGAGTTTTTAGTATAATTTCTCTTGCCTGTGTCAGATAACTAATTATTTCTCCCTGAAAATGAAGGTGAAGTTGAATCAAATTACATTATTCGTAAAGGTATAAAGAATGACTTTGAGTTAAAGAGCAGTTGCTGATAGCCCTCTAAACCCCTTATACATCCTTAAAAATCATCTAAATAAAATTAAACTTTTGGAATTGAACATAAATGGGCAGGGTAAGAGCCTTTCAACTTCAAGAGAACTTGGGATTTAGTGAAGTGCTAATGAATAGTTTGTGAACCAATAGTAAGTCTGCCAACAGTTTTAATAATGTCCCTGAAATCCTGGGGCATTTCTCTTCTCGCAACATGATTATTATAAGGTTATACTTTCCTTCAGTGACTTCCCCAAGGTTTAAACTTTTCCTTCTCTAACATTTATAAGACATTTTCAACATACCAGCACTAATAGCTTTGCCAGCCTCAGAAAGTAAGTGATATTTTCCTGTCAATTGCTACTGTGGAATTCTATTAGCTATGTCTTGGCATTATTTCTAAGATCTTTTGTCATTTTAAATGTGTAGATTTTCCTCTTACTAATAAAGATAGGGACAGTATATATATACTGTCCCTATCTTTATTAGTGTGCATATATATATACACACACACACACACACACACACACACACACACACACACACACACACACACACACACACACACACACTGAGTGGCCAGATTATTGAAGTTGAAAGGCTCTTACCCTGCCCATTTATGTTCAATTCCAAAAGTTTAATTTTATTTAGATGATTTTTAAGGATGTATAAGGGGTTTAGAGGGCTATCAGCAACTGCTCTCTATATATATTAGAGGCCTGGTGCATGAATTCATGAATGGGTGTGGGGTCCAGCCAGCCTGGCCAGGGGGCGGGGACATGGGTGGTTGGCCAGCCTGCCTGCTGGTTGAACTCCTGGTCGAGGGGACTATTTGCATATTAGCCTTTTATTATATAGAATATACACTGAGTGGCCAGATTATTATGCGTTCAGAGATCATAATAATCTGGCCACTCAGTGTGTGTGTGTGTGTGTGTGTGTGTGTGTGTGTGTGTGTGTGGTGTGTATGGATAAAATTCATAATTCTATATTAAGTTATAGAATTCATTTTTTAGATATTGAGATCAGCAGGAAAATGTGGACTGAGGGACTTGCTATATTGTTTTAGATCAAAGTTAACATTTAAAGGAATTTATTTAGTATGTGGAACCATTGACATTAACTAAAATTTCATTGTAGAAAGTAGAGGAAGTGTGAGAGGCAGGGAAATTTTGGAATTGTTGCATAACTATATAATGAAGGAGTACAGATATTTAATACTATGATACCAGATATTTAGTTGATGGGTTAATTAAAACCATAAACTTTCAAAATGCCATTGATTTAAACAACCTATGACTCTACGTCAGCCGAAAACATGTCAATAATTATATTTAGCTTAGCACACAGTTCTGAAGGTTTTCATTGACAAAAAGAAACAGTGGTGTGTGTCTGAATATCTGAGACCCATGTATGCACAAAAGACAATCAAATATAGTGGTTAAAAGAATGAATTTTGGAATCAGAGGGAGGGTTCCAATCCAGGCTTGGACTCTTACATGTTCTGAAACTAAGTAAGTGACACTCTTTATGCCTCTCAGTTTTGATGCTTTAAAATAGGAATAATAGCCCTAACCGATTTGCCTCAGTGGATAGAGCGGTGGCCCACGGACTGAAGGGTCCCAGGTTCGATTCCAGTTAAGGGCATGTATTTTGGTTTTGGGCTTGATCCCCAGTAGGGGGCATGCAGACGATAGCTGATCATCACTTATCAATGTTTCTAACTCTCTCTCTGTAAAATTCAAAATATATTAAAAAAAATAAAACAAGAATAATAATTTCTAACTCATAGGGTGGAGTATCAAAGTGTTAAAAAAAAGTACCTTGCATGTAATAGGTACTAAACAGTAGAAATAATGGTTACTATTTTGAATGATATAGGTTTAATCAATCTTTGTATGATGGAGTGGAAATATCATACCCATTTTCATTTTAATAAAAACCATTTTTCTAGGAAATAAATGCAGAAGAACTATGACTCAGATATTAAAATAAAAAAAAGACTTTTGGATTACTATATAGAGGCTTATTGTAACCCATATAAAACATATACATTATAGTCTTTACTGTATAACAAACCTTAACATGTCAGTTATAAACTTACTTGGACAATGGACGATAAAGAATTTTGAGCTTTCTGCTAGGAAGCTAGGTAAATATCTGAATATCATTGCCACAAGTCAAACCTTCAAGAAAGATGACCCAGCTAGGAGTGGGTCACTCCTAACTGCCCCTCATACTCAAAAAGTATGGTGCCACTTTTTGAAGTAATTGCTCCCCTGGCTCCTAGATTACAATGCTCATTTCTGGATTGCTGACTCTATCCATCCTAAATGCAGTGGCTCTCTCAATGACAACTACTGTACCAAAAATGATAACGATAACAGCAAAAACCCAGACTTGTAGCATTTATCAATTTTCATGGTGTAAACATTTCCACCATGGCTGATTTCAACTAATTCCTAAATATTTAATAATCACCTCTTCAGTAGGAGCTAGCTCCTTACAACACTGCACAAAAATTCTATTCTGCTCACTGCATTAACAAATTTTTTTGAGAACCCTGCTTGATAGCCCATTCCTGTCTGTCATGGGAAGCTCTTTGCACCCACCCTGCCCAGGGATGCGAGACAGGCTTACTGTGTCTCAATTTGAGAACTAAATTTGATCCTCATCTCAAAATTTAAAACTAATGGGAGGAGTTAATAATATTTCCCTTATTGGAATATTAAAGTGAGTACAAATTCTTGGGCACAAATTAGATGGACCCACATAAGAGAAAAAGTCAGTTAATTACTTTTTTGGAATTTATGTTCATGGACCCTCATGGAAATTGAACATGCAAAGACATGATATATAAAAGATGTTTCTTTGGGTATTTATGATTCTGAGCAGGGAGCACTTTATCTGCATATATAGACACTATGCACACACACACACACTATATATGTCCATATATATAAAAATCCAGGGGCCATCACGACCGAAACAACCAAACAGGCTGTGTGAGGTGAACAGGCTGGCAGGGGGGTTAGTGAGGGATGGCCAAATGACTGAACAGCAGGCTGTGTGGGGCGACCAGGCTGGCAGGGAGGGCAGTGAGGGATGACCAGGCCAGCAGGTGGGGCAGTTAGGAGTGACCAGGCTGGCGGGGGGGCCATTAGGGGAGATCAGGCCAGCAGGCAGGTGAGTGGTTAGGAGCCAGTGGTCCAGGATTGTGAGAAGATGTCTGACTGTGGTTTAGGCCTGATCTAAACCGGCAGTCGGACATCCTCCGAGGGTTCCCAATTGGAGGGGCTGGCTGAGAGGACCCACTCCCACATCCCCCTCCCCCATGCACGAATTTCATGCACCAGGCCTCTAGTCTACGTATAATTATGTATGCATAATTATATTCTATATAATAAAAGCCTAATATGCAAATCGACCAAACAGCAGTACAACTGGTGAAATGACCAGTTGCTATGATGTGCACTGACCACAGGGGGCAGATGCTCAAGCAGAAGCTGCCTCTAGCCCGCAGGCCAGCCAAGGCGGGTGCCAGTTGCTCCGCAGAAGGAGGTTGGGGGTGGGGCAGCCAGCGAGTGGGGGGCGGGGCTGGTGAGCAGGCGGCGCCAGGACAGCCAAGGCAGGTGCCAGCAGGGGTGGCCCTCCCAATCACCCCACCGGTCACCCCACAGAAGGTCCTGATCACTGGCCAGGCCTAGGGACCCTACACAAATTTCATGCACTGGGCCTCTAGTCCTATATAATAAAAGGGTAATATGCAAATCAACTGGTGGAATGATTGGTCACTATGTTGCACACTGACCACCAAGGGGCAGATGCTCAATGCAGGAGTTGCCCCCTGGTGGTCAGTGCACTCTCACAGGGGAGCGCTGCTCAGCCACAAGTGGGCTGACGGCTGGCAAGCACAGCGGCCTGCCTCCACGACAGTGCTAAGGATGTCCGACTGCAGTTTACATAGGGAGCAGGGTAAGCCATCAGTCGGACATCTTCTGAGGGCTCCCGGACTGCAAAAGGGCACAGGCCAGGCTGAGGGACCCCTCCCAACCCTCCGTGAACGAATGTCGTGCACTGGACCTCTAGTGTATATATATATAATATCCCATGGTGTCCTTGGTAATAATTGAATTAATTATAAACACAGACCTTTATCAATCTGATATGTTTATAATTCTTATTATAAACAAAATACCATTAAATAATTTGTGAATATATTTTACCTTTTTCTTGGTTAAAGTATTGTAATTGATGCTATTTTTGGGAGCAAATTAGCAGTAAACTGCTGATGTCTGATGTAACAGAATGTTCATTTTAAAGAGATATAACTGAAATAATTGAACCTTTCATTATAGTTGAATTTTTCTCTTGTCTCTTTTTAATTTTTGCAGCAGTAACCGTAGATTACAGAATTAATTTCTTTTACATTTTGTGGTTTGATTAAATGCCCTTAAATGTCCTAGAGAGAGAATTGAAAATAAACCATCCAGTTCCTTTAAAGTCCTGGAGTTGATTTTCTGACAGGGCTTTCTTTCTAGGTTGGCTTAGTGGAAAAATTAGGGGTATTGTTAGGGGCAGAAATAGGATATTGGGGACCAGCTATAGTTATAAGTAGTATTAATCATGCTCTGTTAACTGTGATTGTTTTCTTCTGATTAAAGAAAGCCCCTTCCAACCTGGCTGGCAGTTGCATGCGGGACCTGGAAGTGCGGCTGAACTCGATATCTGGAAGCTGCCTATTATCATAGAAAGATTAAAAACCTTGTTACAGAAACCAGAGGCCCAGGCCTTTGCAAACCCCTAGCCCTTTGCATACCCCCAGGTCTTTGCATTGCCTGTAAACTGCCCATTTTGCATACCTATTCTTATACTACCTTTTGCCTATTTTCCCATGTAATCTTTGTCCTACCCAATATAAGCAGCTAACTTATGGTGGGGGGTAGAGCAGATTTTTTGTGGTTGACCTGCTGCTCTCCCGTACTGCCGGCATTATTGGAATAAATGCTCATATATGATTCAATCCTATATCTGCTGAATTGGCTCAAGTAGTGACAGTCAGCCCAGACCCATTGGTTTTCTGATTACAGTATGGATTTGAGAGAACAAAGCTTAGTCTATACTCCTTTTGTACAGAATTAGAGATTATTTCAGTTATCATTCACACATCTGTACTAAACACCTACATTATGCAAAGCACTGGACTGGGAATTCGGTAGTGGGTGTCAGCAGCAGTGTTTGGGGCTTTAGTCTCCCGTGAGACGTCTTGAACTTCGTACAGTAGACAAGCGCACAGATTTGTGGTTGCTATTATTGTAACCCCACAATTGCTACTGCAGAACTTCACCATATGTCAAAACTTCCTTACTCTGCTAGTTATGCCAAGTTATTTTAAGACACGGATTGGTGATAAATAGCAGAACTCATTGGAGAATCTTGAGGAGTAAAAAGGTACACATAGGAAACAGATGAAACCAGAACTGAGAAACAGTTTTGCTTCCTGTTTCAACTTCCCTATCTCTGTAATAATGCAAACAATCTTCAGCTTTACAAAAAGGAAGATGAGAGTTAAAAATGTATAGCATCAAAGAGCCAAAAAATAGTCAGACTTAAATATGAATTTTGGTTAAACTCCCCTGGAAGAGAGTAGTTTCCATAACTTGGTGCAGAAATGAAACATTGCAAAAGGGAGAGAGAGGATCGATTATTTTTGTGAAGCTGTTAATAGTTATAGTAGGGTTAAGAATCCAAGATGGCGGCATAGGTAAACACCTAAACTGCTGCCTCACGCAACAATTTCAAAAATACAGCTAAAAGATAAAACGTCTATCACCCAGAACCACGGGAAAGCTGGCTGAGTGGAAGTTCTACAACTAGAAGGAAAGAGAAAAGAGCATTGAGACGTGCACGAGCGCTGAAAAGCTGAGGTACGGAGGCGCGTGATCCGGGCTGGCGGCAGGCGTTGCTTTTTTCAACCCAAAGGGAGACAAGCCCCCGATTCCTCTGAAATACAGTTTCTGGGGAGATGCGGGGGACCCAAACTCCTATGGGGAGAACCTGGACTGTCTGCCAGTGAGGGTGGCTTGCTTGCAGAGCTGCATGCAGGAATAATTGTTTACTGCACTGGGGCACGGGACTTGCGGATGCCGACAGGGACGCAGAGCCGGCTAACTAGCAGCCATTGCTGTTTGCCATGCCCTAGCCTAGTGACACCCTGAGACCCTGCCCTACACAACCTACAAACCCACCCAAGCTCCAAGCAGCAGTGTTAGCATAAGAAAGCCCTGCCCTATCGCAGCTTAACCTAGCAAACTTGCAGCCTGGGTCAGACAGCTCCAAAACCTCCAAACCCCAAGCAAAGAGGAGAAAACTGTAGCTCTCACTGTAGCTCCTGCTGGGTAGCCTCAGACAGTAGCTGACCTGCACCCCATTGGAGATCCAGAAGCCAGTATACCTAGTGGTCAGTGTGAGACACCAGATTTCAACTCCTCACATCCATAAGTGACACATTCAAGAGGCAGACTCAGTGAGCACCAAAGCCCCACTGAAACAAGTCCTGCTCCATAAGTGTGTCTTCAGCGCAGCAGTTCTTCCATTATAGACACAGCGAGTGCTCACAGCTAATTGGCCTGGAGGTCAATTCCTCCCAGCATACCAACAGCAATCAAGGCTTAACTACACCAAGACTTTGCACTCAGCCCACAAAGGAGTGTACCAAGAGCATCCACCTCATGTGATTGAGGAGGCTGAGCTACTGCCCCCTATAGATCACCTACCACACAAAGCTACTCCATCAACACAGGGAAGCAGCCAAAATGCGGAAACAAAGAAACATGTCACGAATGAAAGAAACGGAGGAAAGCAAACTACTGGACGACATAGAGTTCAGAACCACATGTATAAGGTTACTCAAGAATCTTCTAAAAACCGCTGAGAAACTTGATGAGACCTTTAAGGATCTTAATGAGAATGCCAAAAAAAATGGAAAAGGATCAGTCAGAAATGAAGCATACACTGTCTGAAATAAAGAACATACAGAAACTCAACTGTAGATCAACGTACCCCAAGAATCAAACCAAAGATCTGAAATATGAGGAAACAAAAAACATCCAACCAGAAAAACAAAAAGAAAAAAGAATCCAAAAATATGAAGATAGTGTAAGGAGCCTCTGGGACAATTTTAAGCGAACCAACATCCGAATTTTTGGGGTGCCAGAAGAAGGGAGAGAGCAAAATATTGAAAACCTATTAGAAGAAATAATGACAGAAAACTTTCCCTACCTGGTGAAAGAAATAGATGTACAAGTTCAGGAAGCTCACAGAACCCCATACAAGAGGAATCCAAAGAGGACCACACCAAGACACATCATAATTAAAATGCCAAGGGCAAAAGACAAAGAGAGAATATTAAAAGCAGCAAGAGAAAAACAGTTAATTACCTACAAGGGAGTACCCATATGACTGTCAGCTGATTTCTCAACAGAAACTATGCAGGCCAGAAGGAAGTGGCAAGAAATATTCAAAGTGATGAACAGCAAGAACCTACAACCAAGATTACTCTACCCAGCAAAGCTATCATTCAGAGTTGAAGGTCAGATAAAGAGCTTCACAGATAAGAAAAAGCTAAAGGAGTTCATCACCACCAAACCAGGATTACATGAAATGCTGAAGGGTATTCTTTAAGAAGAGGAAGAAGAAGAAAAAGGTAAAGATAAAAATTATGAACAACAAAATGACATCAAATACATACCTACCAACAAGTGAATCTAAAAATCAAGTAAATAAAAAATCTGAAGAACAGAATGGACTGGTGAATATAATAGAATCAGGGACATAGAAAGGGAGTGGACTGATGATTCTCAGGGGAAGCAGGTGTGAGTGGCGCGGGAAGAGATTGGACAAAAATCTTACTCCTATGGATGAAGACAGTGGCGGGGGGTAAGGGCATAGGGTGGGGTGGGGAATCAGGTGGAGGGGAGCTATGGGGGGAAAAAAGAGGAACACCTGTAATAGTCTGAACAATAAAGATTTATTTTTTTAAAAAAAATAGTCATAGTAACTACGTTTCCTCTGAAGCAAGAGTCCCTGCCACAGGAAAGAAAGGCAGCATCTCAGAAAACAGAGGTGAGAAGAGTTTAAGAATAAAAGAAGTTACCTTGGCTTGACTGGTGCAGCATCAGCCCATACACACATAGGTGGTAGGTTGGATTTCCAGTCAGGGCCCATACCCAGTTTTCAGGTTGCAGCACATGTGGGAGGCAACTGATGGAAGTTTCTCTCTCACATTGATATTTCTCTCTCTCTTCCTTTCTCTCTTTAAGATAAACAGATATTTTTTAAAAATTTATATTAAAAAAATAAAATGAAAAAATATTTTAGGTTATTTTAAATTTGATTTTTGGGAGTCTGGATATCTGTAATTCTTATACACATAGCTGTAGTTTAGTATCAGGAAGATAAAAATAGAAAGAAACTGGAAGTCTTGTTATTAAACCCTTTTCAATGTTATTTTTGTTTTTGCTACAGCATTATTTTTTGATCTATAGATTTTCATCCTCTTTTTTGCCATTAAATTAAAGAGTAAAGCTATGTGTGGATTATAATGCAATATCCTGGACCCCATCTCCAAATTGTAGAAGAACTTTAAAGTGAGATGAGTTGTTTTATCTACTACATCTCAAATTTAAACTCATATGTTGTAATTTACAAGGAAAAAAATACTCATGATACCCAGGCCCCTATGCAAGGCAGGAGCCCATGCAGGCTTACTCAGTCCTTTGGTGAGATATTTCCAAGGCCACTGATCCAGTCTAGAGAAGGAAACTAACATTTACTGAGTGCTTACTAGATACCATAATAAAGTACTAATATATCTAAACAACAGCTCTATGGAGAAGGCCATGAAATCATAGCTACAGAAAAAAGGAATTAAATTTTTAGAGAAGTGAAGCAGTGTGACAGATTGCACAGCTAATAATGGCAGGTCCATATGGGCTTTACTGCAAATGCCAGTGCTGCCCACTGGAGAAGGCTGCCCTTCTAGCAGGTGTACAGGTGTCAGCTAATGGGCTTGACAGTGCTCTTTGCAGACATTGGTTTATTAGATTCTGGGAGGTAGGTATTTTTATTTTTTGAATGAGGACACTAAAGCTAGGTATGATTATGTAACTTACTATAAGCTCCAAGTGGCGGAGCTAGTACTTAGATTCATATCCAGTGTTGGTCATTGGCATATTTATAATTCTACAGGTGCGTCTTAGCAGCATAGGTTATCAAAAGCTAAGATTACAAGGTTTTCTTTCCATTAAAATCTTAGGGTCAATATGCATAACTTGTGGACACAGACAACTATGGTGAGGGACTAGGGGGAGGGGGAGGATGGGAATGGACTGGAAGAGGTTAATGGGGGGGGGGGAAGGGGAACCTATGTAATAAGTTTCAACAATAAAGATTAAAAAAAAATCTTAGGATCAATTGGTTCCCTAAATTGGCTTTATATAACCTCATATCCCTTTCCTTCCCTCCCCTCCCCTCCTCTCCCTTTCCCTTCCCTCCCTTTCTCTTCTCTTCTCACAGATGCCAGGGATTTTACTGATTTAGCTACTTTTAAGGCACCACTATGATTTATTTCTTTCAAGAGCCAGAAATAAAACAATTCATAAGTTTTAAATTACATGCCATTCTGAGTAGGGTGATTAAATCTCAAGACATCCTGCTCCATCCAGCCAAGGTCATGAATCATCCCTTTGTCCAGCACATCCACACCATATACTCTATTTGTTCTTAGTCATTTAGTAGCTGTCTCAATTATTAGAGAAAGAGAAAGACCACATTCACATAACTTTTAATACAGTATACTGTTATGATTGTTCCATTTTATTAGTTCTTGTTAATTTCTTACCATGCCTAATTTATAAATTAAACTTTGTCATAGGCATGCATGTATAGGAAAAAACCCACGGTATATATAAGGTTCAGTACTTTCTGTGTTTCAGACATCCACTGAGGATCTTAGAAAGTACCCCCTCCCCCTCCCGGATAAGCGGGGACTGCTGTATTCTGACTGTTCTAACCCCTGCCCCCAAAGCAGTGGCTGGCATCAAAGGCATGACATTGATGGTGAATGAAGGGTGGGTTCTGGAGGTGCCAAATAAAAACACTGAGCAAATTCCTGGAGAGGGAGAACTGGGCGCAGAGCAAATATTTCCTAGAAATAGGGTGCCTTTGAATGGGGGAACTGGGATGGGAAATTTCCCCATCCCTCTAGTCCAGTGGTTCTCAACCTTTCTAATGCCGCGACCCTTGAATACAGTTCCTTATGTTGTGGTGACCCCCAACCATAAAATTATTTTCGTTGCTACTTCATAACTGTAATTTTGCTACTGTTATGAATTGTAATGTAAATATCTGTGTTTTCCGATGGTCTTAGGCAACCCTGCTAGCGGTTCTCAACCTGTGAGTCGTGACCCACAGGTTGAGAACCGCTGCTGTAGAGGGTTGAAAGTGTGATATTTTACAGAGGGTTGAAAGTGTGATATTTTACAGATAATTTATTTTTCCTTTGCAATATTCAGGCTTAATGGCTATTCATTATATATTCTTCTTTATAAGCCAATTATAAGTTGTGACCTCTTTGACTCAAAATGTATTCACTTGAATTATTAATACTTTGGCTTGTGGAAGTTTCTGGCCTTACAAAATGTCAGAGATTTCCCAGGTTTTAAAGTATGGACTGTCCTCTCTTTTCTACTTCTATCATCTATATTCTTTCCTTCTTTCTTTTGGACAAATTCTTCTTTGTCCCAAATCTTTGCATTAACAGATAGGCTTTGCAGAGATTCTCACCCTATGACTTAAAAGACTTCTCTCAACAAAAGTACATTCTACTTAAGTACATTCTACTTGTAGCAGCTGCTAGAACAATACTTTCTCCATCTCTATATATAAAAGCCAAGGTACCAAATGATGGAATGACCGGTCACTATGACATGCACTATGGCAGCCAACAGGCCCAATTGGCCCCCCCACTCCTCCCATGGCCTCTCCCACTGGTTGGCCTCACCCCCGACTGCCCCCCCCTCCGTCTGGCTCATCCCTGATCACGGCCCCCCACCCCAATCGGGGGCAGGGCCAGCTGGCCAACCTCCTGCGTCCCCTCCCCCGCTGGCCTGGCACCGATGACCACCATCAGGGCTGGCCAGCCAGACTCCACCAGTGCATGAATTTTTGCACCGGGCTTCTAGGATTTTAATAAAGTTGACTCACTTTTGAATCTCATCTTTAGGAACTGCAGATGGGAATGGGCCAGTTTAACCTAAGGTTAGGTATGATGGTATTTCCGCAATAGCTATTTACCTGGCTCCACCCCTGTTCCATTCTTTGCCCTGTGGTACCCAGGAAGGTGGGCCTCAATGGGCTGCATTAGTTGGGCTCTTTGGACCCTGTCTTCCAATTGGGTCTAGCTAGTAGGAGACATCAGGCATAAATTCAGAATTAGAAGAAAAAATAAGTTATGTAGTTCTCCCTTCTTATCTTTCTTTGCATTCTGTGGTCTGACAGTGGCTACATTCCTTTAAGGCAGGGGTGGGGAATGTTTTTTTCAGCCAAGGGCCAGTTGGATATTTGTAACATCACTGGCGGGCCATATACAACATCAAATTAAAAATTAGCCTGCTATATTTGGTCAAACATTTAATTAATTCACTCCTAATGCCTTGGCAGGGCCAGACCAAATGATTTTGCAGGCCTTATATGGCTCATGGGCCAGATGGTCCCCATCCTTGCTCTAAGGCTATATATTCTGTTGGGAAATACCAGTATAGCTGTAGCTTTTCACAGGCTTTCTTGTGCCTTCAGAATTAATGATGGCTAGTCCCTGACTGCTTAACCACCCCTTTTTGGTTCCCTTAAAATTTCCCAAACCTCTGCATTCGTTATCCCATCAAATTTTCTTCAGCTAAGTTTTTATGAGTATATCAACTATTTCTTGTTGGGAGCATGACTGATAGAGTTTGAATTTCTGAGACTGATAGCATTATCTGTTACCTCTGCAAAGACCAGAGAACTTCCAGTTATGAAGGTGACACCCCAGCTGCCAGATACCAGCTCCAGAAGCATGTCATGCTGCGGTGACCAGTAAGATGCTAATTCTGGAGCTTTTTCCATAGCCGGGGACTCCAGAGCCACACTGGCCATGGCTGCCATCCACCCCATCTAGATACAACCTTTTTGTGTAATTCAATTCTGAATGAAAGCCTCGCTCAGGTGCATCTGATGGTGGGCTTTGAATCACCTGTAATCACTTAAGCCACAAGGGAGGATGAAAATTTTATCTTTGGACATTTCTGTTTGGGGGAGGATTTATACATATATCCAAACATGGCAAGGTGTTCAGAAAAATTGGGACCTGTACTTGTTATTGTTCTTATTCTTTGGCTATCATATATGTTCAATGGACTCCACTCATGTTTAACCTTAAGTTTTTCCTCCCCAATTTCTCTTTACTTGGTCCTATTGCTCATTCTTTAGTACTTTCCTTTTGGTGTTGAATAGTCTCAGAGGCTCCTCCAGCAGCCACCATTTAAAAATGCCTCTTCACGCTACACTTAGAGCCCCAGTATGGTTGAGGCTTTGCTTCTATCTTCATTGAGGACTCAGGAATGCTCTTTCCTTGTCAAGTAAAGATGTAAATAGAAGACCCAGGGAATATGTAGAGCAGTGGTTTTCAAAGTGTGGTAGGAGGACCTTGGAGTCCCTGAGATCCTCACAGGAGGTCCATAAGATTTTTCTTTTTTCTACCTGCATATCACCACAAGGCTGAATTTCTTTATATACTTCAATTGAAATAATATATCATCACAGATTGACTGCAGAAGGTGATATGAGAATTCAGCTCTGTTAAGTCAGACATTAAAGAGTTTTGAAACAGTAAACAATGTCATTCTTCTCACAATTTTTTTGTTTGTTTTGGAAAATATAGTTATTTCTATATTGTTATTTGAAGTAAGTAAACATTTAATAAATAATATAATCTATTCAATATAATCTATAATAATAAAAGCATAATATGATAATTAGACCAGATGTCCTTCCTTCATGACAAAGCCACAGCAGATGGTGGCCACTGCAGAAGTGGCAGAGGCCCCTGGCCGCAGTGGCGACGAGTGGGGGCCAGGACCAAGGACCTTGGATGAATTTCGTGCATTGGGCCTCTAGTATTAAATAATTTAATAAGTAGTTAAATAAACAAATATTTAAAATTTTCTCAGTTTTACTTTCTAATAGAGTAAATATCAGTAGATAGTAGATAGAATCCACATAAACAAAATCTCTTAGGGTCTTCAATTTTTAAGAGTTTAAAGGGGCCATAAGGACCAAATATTTGAGACCTTCTGATGTAGAATGTTGTTTTTTCAGTTTTACTAGATACAAACTTGGTAATATAAAATAGGCTTTTCTATGACTATTACATTTTGGAGGCACAAAAATAATTTAAAACACAATTTCGTTTTTATCAGTGGCCCATGTGCTCTAATTTTTATTATACTTATTAGTCCTCCAAATCCTCACAAGATAAAGTAATCAAGAATATCAGAAATCTCAGATTCCCCATTTAATCAAATCAAATCAATCTACTATTAAAAGTAGTCAGGGAAAATATGTCAGACCTTCATTTGAACTGCTCAATTGGACAATTTCTTTAAGTCCACATAACCTTCATAATATTACCTGTATCTCTACAAATTGGATCACAAATTTCAGCTAAAACAAAATTTAAAATCCATTACATGGGCATAGCTTTAATTTACTTGATTTGTCTCCTTTCCTGTTGAATAAAGTGTAACTAGCTGCTATTACAGTTATTAACCAATACCTTTACCAGTTAGTCCAGTATTTCTTGACAAAATCCCAGAATATGATATCAATAAAAAAGCAGATGCTTGTGGTAAATTTAGAGTTGTCCTTTATCTTTTCTTTATGAACTCCATTGTTGAGCAGGTGTGATGTCCCTAAACTGTTTGCATGAATTAAACAGCCACGTCAGTGTCACTAACTTTACATCATATGGCATTGTATACTCAGATAATGATGGTGGAGAGAGAAAAGGGGTTACATAATAAAAAGATTGACCCAAATTATATTCTGGTAGGCCTACCAATTACAGCTGGACACATGGCTGTCCACAAAGAGTTATGCAGGCTCATGTGACTAAGTTATCACCAATGGAATGTGAATTAAAGGGATATTAGAATCCATAAGGATTGCATAAGCCCATTTCACTAGTTTGATCCCCTGAATAACTATGTAGCAGATCCCATCTCTAAATTACTACATGAAGAAACAAACTTTTATCTAGTTGAACTTTTTGCATTTCAATTTCCTTCGTTACAACAGCTTGGACTTCAACTAATGCAAATTCAGAATAAATTATAGAATTTCAACATAACTTCTCTAGGCTAATGAATGTAGGCAATTAAAATTATATTAAAAGGTCCAAATAATAGACTTGATTAAATTAATCTTATAATTAAACTTGTTTATTCTTTTATCTACCAATAGGGTTTAATAATTAAAAGTTTTAGTAATTGTGAACATGTCAACTCCAGAGCTATGCATAAATAGATATTAAAATTCCAGGTTCTAGGAACACCTGAGTCCATTATAATCTACTTAAATTGAATTTAATTCTCTGTGGCTATTTTATAGGCTTATTTTAACTCACCTTGGGAAGAAAATCTTAAGAGTGAAATTTTTCTAAAACTTCCCTACATCTTCCTTACCCCAACACATACACAAAGATGGAATGCTGTTTTTCATCCCTCATACTCGATGTTAAGGCTTCCTCCAGTATGAGGGATGAAAAACATGGCTCCTTCCTCTGGGGAATAGTCTGACTTGCTGAACTTCAGTCTGTGAACCTTCAGGAAAATAGACTCAAGATAGAGAAGTTTTCAGTTCCTGGAAATACGCAAAAAAACAAGAAAATAGAGCTCTTGACAGGAAGGCCCAGATACCAGTAACAGTCAGGGCAGAGGCCCTCAACATTTTAACCCGTGGGATGTATTTGATAGTCTCATGTCTGACAACTATCATGGGCTCACTGAGCAGTGTCATTACCATTTTACTAGTCAAAACCTCTTCTCTTTCTCTCCTTTTCATGAAAACATGTCAGAAAGCAAGTGAGAATAATCTTATTAGGCCAGTAATATCACATGTGCTCTAATTTAGTATACAACTAAAATATTTAAAATTTAATACTTTTAGTTATTATCAGCTCCAAATTATTTTTTATATTTTCCAATAATTGAAATAACCATCATGTTGTCAAATCCTGTGACTGAGTTCCAGACTAGGTAGATTCTGAGGTTTTAAACACAGAGTCAAAAAATTCCCAATTAATTCATTCTCAATATTAGGAAAATCAATGTTGCAGTTTTTAGGGTTTAAAGCTTATTATAAATGAAATTGCCTGCCATAATATATGACATACACAGTAAATTTCTGTTATTTACACATAAAATGGTCTTTTGTTTCAATCACTTTCATACAGTGATTGGTGACATTTAAAATGTGAAATTATACACACACACACACACACACACACATTTATAAAAGCCTAAGTGACCATCTGACCATTGAACCATCCAACCATTGAACCGTCCAACCAGTAGCTAAGACGCGCAATGACCACCAGGGGGCAGATGTTCTGACCAGTAGCTATGACGCCCACTGACCACCAGGAGGCATTTGCTTAACACAGGAGCTGCCAAGCTGTGGTGACGTGGCAGCTGCGGTTCTTGGGTGACACACCTGAAACCAAAGAGGAGGGAGCCCAATTCTGGGGTGCATCACCCAAGAGTCGCCCTCTCACAATCCGGCATCCCTTGGGGGATGTTGAAGAGCTGGTTTTGGCCCAATCCCCACAGGCCAGGCCAAGGACCCACATGTGCATGAATCTGTGCACCAGGCTTCTAGTATCCTATCTAATAAAAGAGTAATATGCAAATTGACCATCACTCAAACACACAAGATGGCTGCCCCCATGTGGACACAAGATGGCCACCACAAGATGGCCAGCGGGGGAGGGCAGTTGGGAGGGACCAGGTCTGCAAGGGAGGGCAGTTGTGGGCATTCAGGCCTGCAGGGGAGGGCAGTTAGGG
The DNA here is from genome assembly GCA_026230045.1 of Corynorhinus townsendii. NCBI lineage: Eukaryota > Metazoa > Chordata > Mammalia > Chiroptera > Vespertilionidae > Corynorhinus > Corynorhinus townsendii. Next base: position 63,986,256 of record JAPDVU010000004.1, on the reverse strand, counting down.
GTGACCAAGCCTGCAGGGGAGGGCAGTTAGGGGCAATCAGGCTGGCAGGGGAGTGGCTGGGTGTGATCAGGCTGGCAGGGGAGTGGTTAGGGGGTGATCAGGCTGGCAGGCAGAAGCGGTTAGAGGCAATCAGGAAGGCAGGAAGGCAGGAAGGCGAGCATTTGGGAGCCAGCAGTCCTGGATTGTGAGAGGGATGTCCAACTGCCTTTTTAGGCCTGATCCTAGTGTGATCCAGCCTAAATGGGCAATCAGACATCCCTCGAGGGGTCCCAGATTGGAGAGGGTGCAGGATGGCCTGAGGGACACCCTCCCCCACCCCATGCATGAATTTTGTGCACTGGGCCTCTAGTTATATAATATACATATAAAATGTGAAGGTTCAAGAAACAATAGTAGTGAGGTAATTCAAATGTTGAACAACGGGCTGTGTTCAATGAATGTTTAAATTCTGGGAGTCTGTCTTTTTTATAAATTATTTCAGTTTTCTCTGCTATCTGATTTTAAAATGTCATTCATTTAAAAATGGCATTATACTTTTAACTTCAAATAAAAATGAATTTGTATCTACCTTCTATAAATTAAAGCCTATGAAGTACTTAAGTAGGATAAGGCTAGTCCAGATTAGCCTCTTATTTTGTGCTCCCCATGTCACCTTATCCTTTCCATTTTCTAACACTTAACACAACGGTCATAACTGATGTCCATGGGGACAGTAACTGTGCCAGTCTGTCTCATTCCTCTATTCCCAGCAATTAGCACAATAGCTGCCACACAGCTAATTTCCAGTAAACAATGAATTGGAATAAATCTAATTGATTAGAATTAGGTCTTCAATAAATATCTCTTGAATGACTAAGATTCAGTTATCCGGAAGAGTTCATAATTTAATAAAAGCAACAGGGAACTCAGATTCAAAACAGTAAATTCAGTTATGCTCTGTTAGAAGGTTGAGCTGTAGTCTTTCCTTAGCCTTTGATGGACCAAATGCTAGGCCCTCATGTTCTCTTTCCTACGCCCCATAGATTGGAGCTAGCTGGAAAAACAAATCTAGATTTTTATTTTGGTGCCTGATAAATTGGATATTTAAAATCATAAAATTAAGTTAGTCATTACATTTTCGTGCATCTCCATTTCCTTTCTCTAAAATTAGGGGATTGTGTCACATCTCTGTCATTTATGGATGGGAAGTTGTTGGCCACGTGAGCTTTGACTGCTCAGTCCCTCTGTGGAGATCCCTCTGGCAGAAGAAGGCACTAAATATAATTTTTCTGGGTTCTAGTTCCTCAATTTTCAAATGTATTAAGCTTAAAACTCATAGTTACAACTCAGATATCAGACATACAGCTTTATTTCTCTGCAAGTGAACTCAACCTGTCTCTGGATCTTGTTTTGTATGGAGTAAGTGATTCATTTCTTTTAAGACTGTGGCCCTTCCAGTTTTCTCAGTACTATCCAGATTATATTAGTCTCTTCTTAGTAAATACTCAAGCTTTTAGGGGTTCTCCCCACCTCCTTTTCTTTTTCTCCTCCCAGGAATTTTCCTTCCAAATAGACTGAGTCTCTTAAGGGGAAAATGGCTCTTTACAACCATTTTCTAGTTAAAAGTGTTTTCACACTCAAGGAATGGTGTATATGGTACTGACTGTTGAGGGGAGATGAAGACCTTTAATGAATTTTTTAACAAGTTTTATTCTTGTGATATAAAGAATGGTTGTGATAGTGAATTGAAAAATAATGTTCTGAACTTTATGTTTAAGCAATAGGTAGGGTTATTTTTGAGATATCTGAAAAATCCTATTTAAATCATAGCAAGGAAAGGCAAGGAGAGTACCATAATATCAGAGCTATTAAAACATTCCAGAAGAGTTTATACACCACTTAGTTAATAATCAAATATAAAAATACGAGCAGCAAGAAATCTTAAGTAATTTTCATTGTTGTCAGAATTCTACAAGTAGATTTTAACATTTGGATATTGATTATATAAACATACTTGAATGTAACACATTTAATATACAGGGTGAGGCAAAAGTAGGTTTACAGTTGTGAGTACACAAAACATAGAATTTATTCTTGTATTATTACATTACTTTTCATGTGAACAATTGTAAACCTACTTTTGCCCCACCCTGTATTAATGGGTTTTATAGTCTATAACTAAGCATATACAGGCATACTTTGGAGATATTGCGGGTTTTTTTGCAGACCACCAAAATAAAGTGAATCACATGAATTTTTTGGTTTCACCAGTGAGATCGGTAGCATGCAATACTGTTTGATAGCATTTTACCCACGTTTGTCTTTCAAAACTGGAATCGATCATCTCAAACCCTGCCGCTGTTTTATCCAGTAAGTTTTTGTAATATTCTAAATCCTTTGTTGTCATTTCAACAATCTTCCCAGTACCTTTACCAGGAGTAGTTTCCGTCTCAAGAAACCACTTTCTTTGTTCATCCATAAGAGGCAGCTTCTATTAAAGTTTGTTCCTGAGATTGCTACAATTCAGTCACATCTTTAGGCTCCACTTATAACTCTATTTCTCTTGCTATTTCCTCCATATCTGCAGTTACTCCCTCTACTGAAGACTTAAATTCCTCAAAGTCATCCGTGAGAGCTGGAATCAACTTCTTCCAAACTCCTGCTAATGTTGATATTTTGACCTCTTCCAATGAATCATGAGTGTTCTTCCTGACATCTAGAATGTTGAATCCTTTTTCAGAAGGTTTTCAATTTGCTCAGCTCAGGGTTGCCACAAATCTTCAATTTTTAAAAAGCAAAATATGTTTGAAGTGCAATAAAGTGAAGCTCAATAGCATGAGGTATGCCTATCTAATAAACACTTCATATGAGTGCAGTGTAAATATAGGAGGATAATGTACGCTCTAACCTCTTTTCAAATTCTACTACCTCAGGTGGAAACTTTTCTTTCTCCTAAAGTCTCAAGCACTGTCCTTAGATGACAGTCATACAAAAACTTTAGGGGAGAAATAGGTAGGAAAAAAGAAGGGTTGTTATTGTTCTGAAGGGATAATAGAATGAAATCTATTAGAATAAAATAGAGGACAAGGAGAGAAAACCAACTTTAAAGAACAGAGGCCAAGATTTCTTTCTTTTCTTTTAAAAAATATTTACTAATTTTAAGAAAATAGAAATTTATCTGTAGTGTCCTCTCTTCAGTTTGTAAATCTTCAATCAGTGGAGCTCACTCAATATTCAACAGTTTTTAGAAATGTGGTCTTAGGTAATGGCATTTTAGCTGATTAATTTTAAGTGGTTTCGGTTCTGTATTAGGTGTTGAACTATGTATATGTCAATTAAACAGATGCAAATGAGGGGGAAATTCAAGGAGTTTAGATGAAGACTCTACTTAGGTGTTAATCTTTTTAAACCCCTAGATGTCACTCATATAAAACTCTGTTGCTAGTTAGAAATAGCTTTAGGAATGCTTAAATAATTTTACATTTATTATAGACCATGCCATCTTATGTTCTAACATCCTATATAATAAAAGACCAGCAACCATAACGACCAGAATGACCGCTCAACCAGTTGCTATGAGGTGCATTGACCACCTTTTGGTTCCTCTCTGCGCCTTCCTCCCCCCCCCTCCCCCGCCCCGGCCCTCAGGATCCAATCACAGCATGGTGAATTGGGAACCATGGGGAACCAGGTGGGTGGCAGCGGGGCGGGACTGGGGACTGGTGAACGGGTGGAATGGTCGACCTCTTGGTCCCTCCCCCTGGCCCGCAGGCTCCAATCCATCGGTGGTGGCAGTGGGGTGGGACTGGGGACTGGTGAACGGGCAGAAGAGGGCCCTCATTGAAGGCTAGGCCTAGGGACCCTACCCATGCACGATTTCGTGTGCTGGGCCTCTAGTTTATTATATATACTTATCTAATTTCTATTCAGGAGACCTTGATGATGGGATTATCACAAAAAAGCCAAATATTTTTTATATATTTTTATTGATTTCAGAGAGGAAGGGAGAAGGAGAGATAGAAACATCAATGATGAGAGAGAATCATTGACAGGCTGCTTCCTGCACACGCCAAACTGGGGATTGAGCCCACAACCTGGGCATGTGCCCTGACCAGGAATCAAACTGTGATCTCCTCCTTTATAGGTTGACATTCAACTACTGAGCCATGCCAACTACTGAGCCATATCACCTGGGCCTGAATGGTTTAATCTCAGCTGAAGGCCCTCAGAGGACTTTTTTAGAGGGACATTAATTATCAATCCAAATAAAGTTAAGCTTACTTTCACAATTTCTAAAAAGATAAAACAAAACCTCAACTTATGACAAATAGGTAACATTTTCCTAGAAATATTCCACACCTGGGTAGCTTTTCCACAGATTTCAGGTACTCCATCTGTATATTTTTGCTAGATGCTCTAATTTGTACTTGCCTTGGGATTTCTACTCTTATCTTAATGTTCTTTTCTAATATGTCAACTTGTCCTTGACACCAGGTATATCACAGCTATTTCTAATACTTCTTATTAGTTCCTAATATTACAAAGTTTAACCTCCTTGACACTTCTTACCAGAGTTCTTCCAGTTTACTTTTAACCTGCTCCAACAGATAGAAAGTAAGATATATTAAATTATGGCAAAATGTAAAATCTACAAGATATAAAATGCTCTAGTTAAGTGATAGATATAGACACAAAGTATTTATACCTTGAATTTGAACTCTATTTCATTTCATTTAATAATACTTTTCTTCAAAAGGACTTAGGAAGTACAATTGAGAAACATCATTGATATCTGCACATACTTATTTTTCTTAGAAGTCAAAGGCCTGCATTTGGCTGTGGTATATATTCACAATCCTCTACATTCTGAGCAGCACATGGACTGTGAAGTAATTGGGAGGAAAGATTAAAATTTGGTGAAACTTTTTACTTATATGCCTCATTACTCTTTGACTTTCAAAAGACAGAGATTTCAAGTGGAAGAAGTGAATGACAAATAGCTAACGATGTTCAGAAATATTATCAACACCTACACTTGGTGTAAATTAATCTGTAATAGTCTCAACCCTGCTTTTTTGTGACTTTAATGATGCGTGTGTATATGCCTTACTGACAGTATTAATGGGAGCAATTGGTCTTTTTGTTCTGGTACTTTTTGCATTTTCAGGAAAGCATAGATTAAGTTGTACACAAACATAGCACTGAAAGATGAAAATGCAATCTTGTTGTAAGGTGTGTCCTCCATAGGAATTAGAACAAAATTGTCATCTATCTTAATAAAACAAAGACTATGAAAAATGTATGGGTATATGGGGATAGCATTATAAATTGTTATGTTTACCTCAATCTTTTGTTGGTTATGCTATTGACTGCTTTTTTTCCTACAATGGTTCTGAAGGTTGTCCCTACTTTCAACCTTTTATCACTTTATTATGAGCTTATAATTTATAGGTGGAAACTAGACACATATTCATGAAACAAACATTTAGTAGCAAAAGTCAAAAATAAGGGATACAAACAAGTACTTTGTGTTGGTATGTGACATTGGTTTGTTATAGCTAGAGAGGTCTTCAAATAAGGCAGAGATGTTTATAGTGGCCTTTAAGATTGGGTAGATTTTGAATAGATAGAAAGAATTGCATATGGGGTTGGGGAGGGAATGGACATGAGTACTTATCAGCATGGATGCTGTTGGAGTGCTAGAAGATGACCTGGGAATGGAGAGGTGAAGCCCTCTGCCTAAGCCAACTGGTCTTCATCTTATGATCAATAACAAGACACTGGAAGTAGGAACAAAGAATGATAGAGTGAAAGGAATATTTTAGGGATGTGAATTTTGAACTTATAAGCATTGTCTTAACTTTTCTATTCTGGTTGCTTATAAAAAACATAAAGTTGGGGAGAGGGAGTGGGTTGCAAGGAGACTTAATCCTTAGTCAAAGAGATATTCTTTTTAACAGGAGGAAGGGGATCTAAAGTCAACTACTTAGGGAATTCAAGGCTAGAGAGAGATACGACTAAAGTTTAGAGTTACAGAGAGAGTAAGTTGGCTGAGTAAGACCCTAGGCCAGATCTATGAACTCTGCTGAGATTGGTTTAATTGTGTCTTTAACTCCCTGCAGTCCTCCCACTACACTTTAAAAATGTGCCTTACACTTATGGGATCTTAAGCAATTACTTAACAAATCTATTCTTACCAAGGCTTCAGTGCTTCGTATCTGCAGTTTGTCATTTTTTACCAGAAGGTAAAAAAATAATTAAGCTACCAAAAATATTTAGTTCTGAAAGTTAATAATAAAGGTGGAAGCTTCTGTTTTCTTGAAAAGCCAAAATCAGTTTATAATGTTCTTTGACTAAAAGTAATAATAAAGCAATACATTGTTTTAAAATATATTGTCTCATTTGGTTCTCAGCATGGCCCTCCGAGTCAGGCAGGGCAGTGTTACTGCTACTAGGAGAAAAGGAAAGGCAGAGTGGTTGTTTCATAAGCAGCTAAAGAGAGAAGTGGAACAAGGACCTGCGATTCCTCATTTTCAGTTGCTTCTACAAGTGGTAGGATATTTGTTATACTTGGCTCTGTCAGTTTAAGGTGTACATTTGCTTTCCTTTATCATCATAAAACGGAGATTATACTTATTTCCTTGATTTCAAAAATTGCATAAAACATCAATATCATATGACTAAACTAAATGTAATAATTCTCTATAGTAGATGTCAATATTATATTTATTTTCCCAGTTGAATAATCTTTCAAAGAGAACCCTAAAGGAGAGTTTCTTGAAGCAAGTAACTTTCTTCAGAAGATGGAAAGAATAGATTTTTCTGGGATCCTGTCATAGAGGCAAAGACATAAGAGATGTCAGAATAAGGAGTACTACAATCATGAACATTTTGAGGGTCCAAAACCAATTTTAGAAATCATTTTTACCCAAGATGAAAGAAAGCCATGTGGTTTCGGTATCAGAAGCATTTTGAAAAGGTCTTGTCCATTGTTTGATGTTTTACTTGGCTCAGGGAGAAAATGGTTGTTTCATCTTATGGCTGAGCTCACATATAACAGAGTAGGAGCTTTTCTAAACTAGTGTGATTTAAAGGGTATTTCCCCCCCAAGTAGGAACATATTGTATATAGGCATGTACAGACACACTGTATATGCACTTAATTTCTGTCTGCCTGACTGTTGTTATCAATCTAGCTGTATGTATGTATGTATGTATCTAGCTATCATCTATCTATCTTTTTATCATCACATATCTCTTTTGCACCTAGACTATTACAATCCAAAAAGCCACTACCAAGGAGTTGTCATTTCAGGTTTAAAAGTTACTTATTTACATATGAATATAAATGTTCACAACATTAATGGAACTAGTTCTCTTTGTATGAGAATTGTTATAATCAGAAGACAGTTAAGTCATGCTAAAGGGTCTAGGTTTGAAAGAGAGGGACAGAGATACTTGTGGCAGTTAATGAGGGTTATGGTGGGGGCTATGTGTGTGTGTGTATGAATGTACACATGGGAAGTCAGTAAGTAGCCTGAAAGTGCTGTGGAAGAAAAAAGACAGGGGCATGGAAAGGCCAAAAGGAAAGATGAACTTCATCTTTTCATTAGAGTTAGCCCTGTTTCGAATGTCTTCTGTAATTATAGTCCAACAGTGAGTCCTTTCTTTCAAGTGGTAAGATTTTGGCCATTATTGTTAACCAGTGCTTTCTGGTGTAGTCCTGTATACAATAACTAGATATTTAACTTCAACTAATCAGACATATATATGTATCAACCTTTATATTTGTGATGGATATGTAAATATAAATAAGCTCTATCTAGCATGTGAACTTGGCACCATTACTACATGGTTGTCTTTGATGTAACATGAATGTAGAGTTATATTAACTATTGGAAAACATGGAATGCACTATTGATTTATATTCTTAGATGGCCAAAGAGTTGAGGAAAGATGTTGCTGTATGAAAGAAGAGGAGATTGGGAGAGAAAGAAATTAAGTTTTTCTCCTTCTTTTCCAGGAAGATTACAGCTGGAGTTATCCTCAAGTGAGCCACAGGTTTTAGAGTGTGTCTGCTGACACCAATAAATGGAAGTTCTGTAGGCATTTTGAGAAAAATATGTAATTTTATTTCACACTTTTGGCTCTTTAAACTGAAGTCTAGCAGAACTTTTTGCCTCTAATATTGCTCTTTTTCACCTTAATATTAATAAAGTCCTATTTTAGCTTAGTTTTTTCCAAAGTTATATAGCCATTAGTCAATCAAAGTGCACCTGCTTTTCAGTTAGATACAGAAACCCGGGGAGCTAGACATCCTTCAGCCTGAGAAACAGCAGTTTCCCAGTGATGTGACTGTGACCTGAGGGTCGGCTTTTGCTAAGGAGAGACTTTCTGAGGCCTCATTAAAAAAACATACCTTATACTGTATTTGTATATTGCTTACAGATTTCACAAAATGATTGTCTCACTTTTCTACTTGCATACAAACTATCACCTGAGAGAATTGTTACTTCTGTTTTACATCTGAGGAAACTGAAGGTCAGAGGATATGTGACATGCTGATTCACTGAGCTGAAAGTAGTAGTGCTGGACTTCAGATTGGTTCTTTTCATTTCATGTCCATTGTTTTCTCTACAGACCTTTATTTGATGACTCACCAATACTTGTCAAAGAGTGTTATGATAAAGTCTTTCATTTCAGGTCAACGTACTACATGTGATATGTAAACTTTACTCATATTAGGAAGTAACAAAAAATTGCTTTGTAATTAATTTAGAATTTAGAATGGGGATAAAACAACAACAACACTTTTTTTGTTATGTAGGCAAAATATGTTTCTTCCATGCCCAACTGGATCATACCAGCCCTACTAAGAAATCAGCTTTGGTCTGGCCGGTGTGGTTCAGTGGTTGAGTGTCTAACTGTAAACCAAGAGATCCCAGTTCAATTCCTGGTCAGGGCACATCCCTGGGTTGTGGGCTTGATCCCCAGTGTGGGATGTGCAGGAGGCAATCAGTCAATGATTCTCTCTCATTATTGATGTTTCTATCTCTCTCTCGCCTTCTCTTCCTCTCTGAAATCAATAAAAATATATTTTAAAAAATCACCCTTGTACCTACAACAGCTAGGCTCATGACTAGAGCTAGGAATATGAGGTCTAAGAAATGGCTGAATGTACCTTGGAGAGCCAGAGTGGTTTAACTTGTGGAATAAGAGAAAAAGGTCTTTGGGGATGATCACTCACCACTATGTTTTAGTCTCATATGGGGCAGAAAAGGAGATTATTTTGGCTTAAGTGATGTATTTCTTGTCAAATTTTCTGGAGTTTCACACTGTTTAAAATGTATTTTAAATTTAGAATAGTACCTGATACTGACTTGGATGGAATGTAGCCAACATTCTGTAGAATTATAATTTACATATTTTTTGTGGATTTCTAGCTCATAGCAATTATTGGTGACTTTAATTATCAATGATTTTTACCTCTAAATTTTTAGATTATGTCATAACATCTACAATGATAAAAGAGAAAGATGCAAATTGGCCGTACCTTTGTGACACCCACCAGCCAATCAGGAATGAGTATGCAAATTAACCCAACAAAGATGGTGGGTTAATTTGAATACACTTCCCCCAGCCACTCTGGGCCTCTGGGCAGCATGGAAGGCAGAAAGGCAGCTCCAGCCAGAGCAAAGGCAGTGCTGGCAGCCAGGGGAAGGAAGATCCATTCTTGCACGAATCTTCGTTCATCAGGCCTATAGTATTATTAATAATCAAATCAGTAATATTTTGATCACGTTGTCTTTTGTAAGCACAGAAATATATCTCATGGCACATTCCTACATATGGGTTAAGATTTTATTTTCATTAGGAAACTAAGAAAAGGATGCATTTCAGGGTGGCTACATGGTAGAATTGTTACACTTCCAAATAGACAAAGACACAGCAAAGCTTTGCATTTGACTGAATGATAAAATGCCAGTCCTCTTGCAGATAAAGAATAATTCAATGTGCTACTGGAAAATTTTTCATTGAAAGCTATTTCTTGTTGTTCAGAAATGATACTTGGGGATAATTTTTTTAGGTTGTTACTATTTGAATTCAGCTGAGATTGACAAAGATTTTCTCCTTAATCAAACTTTACTCAGGCTCCTCTGAACTCTCTTCTCAACAAGACCCTGACTTTTGGGCCTCCCTGTTTATGCAAAAATCCCATTAATTCAGTTTGCCAAGAATCTCCAACCTTGATATCTGATCACCCTCAATAATATCTGGTTCCTTATCCTCCACCATCCCCTGGGTGATGTCTGATCACCTTGGCATCCCTTCAGCAAAAAATCCTATTAGGTCCATTTGGCCGGAATCCCCTTGGACCCCTGATGTTTCCTTTTAGTAATTTTCCACCCACTGACCCCTACTCTGCTCCTTGGCTAAAAATTGCCAATTCTCTTTGTTGTATTCAGAGTTGAGCCCAATCTCTCTCCCCTACTGAAAACCGCATTGCAATGGTCCCTACTCCTAGTCTCCCCGAATAAAGTCTGCCTTACTGTAGTTTAACAAGTGTCATGAATATGTTTTTCTCTAACAAATAAAATATTTGAGCATTAGTCAGAGGCCAAACAGCTACTTTTGCTGTTAAATATATTGGTAGTGAACCTTAAATCATTGAGTTCACTCAAAAGCAGAAACTGAATCAAGAAGGCTGGGGCTTTTTGGTGAGGTCGGTGAACAATGTAGGATCAGTTCATGGAAAGAATAAAATGTCAGAATAAGGATTTAGACCTGTGGGAGAAGAGGAAACTTTTCAAGGTTCATTAGGCTGGTCTAATGATTAAATCTACATGAGACAGATTAACAATAAAAAATAGCTAAATTTAATTACATATGTATGTATGTCAGAGATCCCACGTGCATGTAAGGTTCAGTGACAGAAAGTCAAAATGAGGTATATTTGACGTTCTGAGCTAAGGCTAAAGTACGTATGGCACCTTGGGGCTTCAGAGGGTCACTGCAGGACGATAAGAAGAGCAGATGTTCAGTATTTAGTAGTTTTCCCTGCCCTATAGAGATAGGTCACCCTATACTTTGCTAAACTCACAGTTTGCCCCTGTGTTGGCCAGCCTGTAATGATCCCTCCTTCCTGGTGTTCACCCACTTGTGTAGCCCCCTCCCACCATGTACCATGGTTGAGCTATGTGACCAATACTAAGGGCAGAGGTGAGTTATGTCACTTCTAATATTAGGTTAAAAAACCCTACAGCTTGAGAAATCAAGATGGTGGCATAGGTAAGGACCAAAACTGGTGCCTCGCACAACAATTTCAAAACTACAACTAAAAGACAGAATGGACACCATCCAGAACCACAGGAAAGCTGGCTGAATGGAAATTCTACAACTAGAAGGAAAGAGAAAAGCTCATGGAGAATCGGAGGAATGACAAAGGGTTGAGGTACGGCAAAGGGTCTTTGTGCACGCAGAGAGGAAGGGTGGTTGAGAGCCTGGCTGACTTTCTCTGGTGGGAGGGGGAAGGAAGCCCCCGACTGCACTGAACCCCAGTTCAGACTGCACTGAATCCCAGTTCCGGGCGAAACCCCATGGACCCAGGCTCATACAGGGGGTCTAGACTGTCGGGTAGAGAGAAAGGCACTCAGAGACTCGAAGACCCAGGGGAGACCGGGGGAGCCCCGGTGGGCAGGGGTCTGGAGGTGCATGCGCAAGAGTACACAAAGACTGTGGAGATTGCCACAGGCTTTCCCTAGAGGAAGGTAGTCGGAAGCTCCTGACTGCACTGAGCCCCAGTTCTTACTGCAATGAACCCCAGTTCCTGGTGAGCCCCTGGGGACCCACGCTCTTGTGGGGGGAATCTGGACTCTCGGGCGGAGGCTCAGGAGCCGGGGAAAGCAGAGGTCTGGAGGCACGCGTGTGCAAGGGTAGGGCTGAGGGGAAGCCAAGATTGTCTGCTCCTCCCTGAGACTCCACCCCATCCAAGCTGAGCACAGAGGCTTTTGCAATTTGGCAAGTCTAATCCTATAAGGCTGTCTCCAGCACCGAACTTCTCCCAGCATAGACACAGCTGATCCTCACAGCCAACTGGCCTGGAGGTCAATTCCTCCCAGTGATAACAACAACAATCAAGACTTAACTACAATAAGGCTGTACACACAGTCCACAAAGGGGTGCACCAAGAGTGTCCATCTCAGGTTAACTGGGGAGGCCGACCCACTGGGCCATATAGGAAACCTAGCACACAAAGCTACCCTAATAACTCAGGGAAGCAGTGAAAATGCGGCGACAAAGAAACAGATCACAAACGAAAGAAATGGAGGAAAACAAATGACTGGATATAGAATTCAAAACCACGATTATAAGGCTTTTCAAGAATATCCTAGAAAAGGCTGATAAATATAACGAGACCCTCAAAGATATGAAAAAAGACCAAGTAGAAATTAAATGTACACTGAATGAAATAAAAAATATTATACAGAGACCCAACAACAGACTAGAGGAACGCAAGAATCAAGTCAAAGAATTGAAATACAAAGAAGCAAAAAACACTCAACTGAAAAAGCAAAAAGAAAAAAGAATCCAAAAAGTTGAAGATAGTGTAAGAAGCCTCTGGGACAACTTCAAGCATACCAACATCAGAATTATGGGGGTGCCAGAAGAGAGAGAGCAAGATACTGAAAACCTATTCAAAGAAATAATGACCGAAAACTTCCCCCACCTAGTGAAAGAAATAGACTTACAAGTCCAGGAAGCACACAGAACCCCAAACAAAAGGAATCCAAAGAGGACCACACCAAGACACAGCATAATTAAAATGCCAAGAGCAAAAGACAAAGAGAGAATATTAAAAGCAGCAAGAGAAAAACAGTTAATTACCTATAAGGGAGCACCCATACAACTGTCAGCTGATTTCTCAACAGAAACTATGCAGGCCAGATGGGAGTGGTAAGAAATTTTCAAAGTGATGAATAGCAAGAACCTACAACCAAGATTACTCTACCCAGCAAAGCTATCATTCAGAATTGAAGGGCAGATAAAGAGCTTTACAGACAAGGAAAAAGCTAAAGGAGTTCATTACCACCAAACCAGTATTATATGAAATGCTGAGAGGTATTCTTTAAGAAGAGGAAGAAGAAAAAAGTAAAGATAAAAATTATGAACAACAAATACGTATCTATCAACAAGTGAACCTAAAAATCAAGTGAATTAAAAACCTGAGGAACAGAATAATCTGGTCAATATAATAGAATCAGGGGCATAGAAAGGGAGTGGACTGATAATTCTCAGGGCGAAAGGGGTATGGGGGTGTGCAGGAAGAGATTGGACAAAAATCATACACCTATGGATGAAGACAGTGGGGGGGAGGTAAGGGCAGAAGGTGGGGTGGGAACCGGTGGAGGGGAGCTATGGGGGGAAAAAGGAGAAACAATTGTAATAATCTGAATAAAGACTTATTTAAAAAAAAAAACCCTTCAGCTTCCATCTTGAAAACTTTCTCTTGCTTGTACTTTCTTTCCTTTGGATATTTCATTTGGGAAGGGGTAGTAGAGGGGGGAAGAGGAAGCAGGCTACCATGTTGTTGTGAGTTGTCCTATGGAGAGGCTCATGTTGTAAGGAACTGGAGCCTCCAATTAATAACTAAGGAGGCATCGAGACCTGATAACAACCACCTGAGCAAGTTTCAAAGAGGATTCTTTAGTCAAAATAGACTCCTGAGATGATTACAGCCCTGGCTTATAGCTTGTTTGCAACTTCATGGAGAGCCTATGTCAGAACCACCTAACTAATCTGTTTTAATATTTCTGAATTTCAGAAACTCAGAGCTTGCCGTTTTAAGTTGCTACCTTTTGGAGTAATTTCCTATGCAGAGAACTAATATACCCCTGACCAGGTCCTCTTCTTGGATTCTTGCACCGTCATCATTGGCTCACTTTCACAAGCCAACATCCTGAGAGTCATCCAGGATACTGCTTTTGCCTTCACTCTGCCAATCAATCATAAAATTCTGTTAAATACCGGACTGTGTCCTGGGGACTAATTCAAGTACTGGGATGCAACAGTGATTAACAACAAAAAAGAAATGTCTCCTTGTCTGAAATTTGTATTTTAATCAAGGGATCAGACAATAAACAGTGAATAACAAACTTGTCTGATTGTGGTGATAGGTGCAAGGTGAAGGGAATAAAGGTGGTGAGGGGTGGAGAAAGCTAGTTTATGTAGGAGGTAGAGAAAGACATCTTTGGTAAAGTGTCTTTTGAAAAGAAATATGAAGCAAGTGTGTATATGGTTGGCATGCAGAAGAGTGGTCCTGATACTGGGTATCATGAGTGCAAAGGCCCTGAGACAGGGGTGTGCTTAATGTGTTGGAAGAACAGCAAGGCGGCCATGTGGCTGGATCAGAGAGATGGAGGAGAAGTGTCATAGGGAATGATATTTGAGAGGTAGTGGGTGACCTTGTAGGCTATAGAAAAGATTTTGGATTTTACTCTTACTAAAATTAGTTGGGAAACCATTGGAATGTTTTGAGTACAGGATTAACCAGATCAGGTTTATGTTTCAACAGAACCATGATGACTGTGGTGTTGAGAACAGATATTGTGGGAGGGCTGGGAGTAGAAGGGAGAACAACAAAATATAGTGGTGATGTAGATTTGAGTGGTGGAGTTAGAAGCAGTCTGACATGGTCAGATTTTAGATATATTTTGAAGGTAGCACTGACAATTAGCTGATAGATAGATAGGATGTGAGTGTGAGTGAAAGCTATACCTTCAGATAATGTTCAGATGCTCTGATGAACCTGAAGAAAGGGTGTGTTGTCTACTTTTGTCCTCCCAATTCTTGGTCCCCACCCAATTACCCTTCTCTACAACCTACCATTCACACCTTCCCAGAGCTCCTGGATAAATTCTTGAGAGGCCCATTAAAAAACCACCACTCTGGTAATAGGGGCTGAAAATCCAATAGTATAGATCTTTGAGGTTATGTTTAAGTTATATACCAAGTTAAATTAGACAGTATGTTCTTTATAATATACCATTAAATGCATTTTAATGTATAAATAATGGGAGTTATGATAGCTTATACCTATATATTAAGCACTTTTTATCGATTATTCCTTGACTCTTTATAGCAGCCCTATCAACTAGGTACTGTTTTTATGACAATTTTATGGTCTAGAAGACTGAGAGTTTAAAAAGTTAAAGTAACTTGTCCATGTTCATTCAGATAGTAAATGGTGGGAACAGAAATTGTATGCAACTCTGATTCTATAAAGTGAGTCATGTCTTTTAATATGCTCAGTTATACTGACAGCGAGATTATGTCTCTCTGTCAAATAATTGTACTAACGTTTTATATTTGAGAATTGAATACTCATTAGTTGACAAGGTTTAATGATAATGTGCTAATGAAGCCTCAGACAGATGACATCATTGCTATGTATACACTAAAATAACTCCAACATGTATTTTGGATTACTAAGAACTGACTTAACAATAAGTATTGCTCTACTATCTACTATTTATTCCCAAAGATTCTAATTTGCTTGGAGTTACTGCTATGAGACTTGTCTCAAATGCCAATACTGTAAAAACCGCTCTAGTTGTGAGTCATGAACATTGAGTAACCAGATGGGTAGGTTAATGTAACATTTCCTATTTGACCACTCATTTTCTAAATTGCTATATTGTTGTAAGCTCACCCAGGTATAATTTACATTATGAGCTATCAGAACTCAACAACCTAGGTATTTTTATAGAGAAAATGAAGTTCAGAGGTCAAGATAAGAGAAATGCCTATGGTTTTAATATTTCTTTGATGTTTGATTTTCTCAGCTATTTTAAAATTCACTATAGATGCTATTTCATTATTTAATCCAAATAATGATAGTAATGCGAGTAGATCAATAGTCCATTTGCCTTCTTTTATTATAAAATGTTATTAAACAAGAACTTTAAACTCCTTGGAAGAAAATCACTATTTCTGTGATAATGATTGCTACCATTCTTGGATCATTATTTCCCCTTTATATAAAGGGTATAAAGAAAATATCTGGGAAAGGGGAAATGTCTATACTATTTCTCATATAAAATCAGTAAGAAATGCTGTTACTTTTTCAAGATCCATTGACAGAATATTTGAAATTATTTTCTGCCTCTAAAGAAATTAGGAACTTTCAATGATAAGACTCTAGTCATCTTCTTATGTTAGTAAACTGGCTCTGTCTCAATCTTAACATTTTTGCAATGCAGTTAAGTATAATTATACCCACATGGAAGGTATATTTGAAAAATCAACAGGATGAATTCTAATATTTGCATTCTGGGTTTGAGTACTTGCTCCTCCACAAAGCAAAGAGGGCAGAGTAGACACAAAAATGGTCCCAGAGGCCATAGCTCCATGTTGCAGGCTTTTCTTCTTTCATTTCTCTCCAAGTTTGACAGAGATGGAAAGGTTCCATTCCGTTGGGCTTGGGTTGCTTTCCATTACTCTTTTCCTGAAGATCTTTTATTTTTTAACCTCTTTCCAAGAAGAGTTTTGTCTCGTGAATTTTAGACACTCTATCCTCTCCACAAGTTCCTGAAGAAGCTGATACATAGATCCTACCTTTAAACCTTAACCTTCCCTTGAGTTTTCCAAAGAAGGAGTGACCTGGAAAGGGATGGGTATTGAGTTGTACTAGAAGATTTCAATGGAAGGAGGGTAAAGAGAAAAAGATGCAAAATATGGGGCCTTTCCTTGTATTCTTTTTTCTTATACTTATGTTATAAAATTAATATTTGCCACCAATTAAGTGGTAAAGTTTTATTTTTAACAAGTACGCTGAGGGAGATGCAGATGGGCAGCTGGAGCAAGGTTCTGATACTGGACACATGGGTACTTTAGCTAAATGAAGGACAGGATTAAATCACGTGTGAGCAAGCATTTATGCCAATAATGCCGGCAGTGGGAGAGCAGTGGGTCACCTTGGAAATTCTGCTCTGACTCACCTGGCCTGTTGGCTGATTATATACGAGCGAGGGGGACGAAAACTACATGCAGTGGCAAGCTGTGAGCGTGACATGGAAAAGGGGAGAGTCAGGTCGGTCTGTAGTCCTGCAGTCCTGCAGTCCAGCCTTCAGGAGCTCGGAAGTCCAAAGTGGCTGATCTATGATGTTACAAACAGCTCAGCCCATTCCTGGGACTGGAGAAGGGTCAGCATTCCTGAGGCAAACTCCTGGGCCAGGGGTGGAGGGGGGAGGTCAGGGTTCAGGCACAGCACCCACATAAAAGCGTATCCTGTCCTTGGTCTGCTTTTAAAATGTATTTCTTTTTATAGCCCTGTGTTTCTTCTTGCAATGTATCCTCCAGTTTCCCTGGATCTGTAAGAAAACCTCTTTTTTATAGTTTGTAAGGTGAATAATTACTAAACAACTGTGGCTGTATTCTTAATATGTGTCCTTCCCCCTATGAGTTTGAGTGCCAAGACTTGACTTTTTCTAACACAAAGATGACTCTAGAGTCCCATCTTGTTATATACCCGTATGTAGCTCACACTTACAGAATATTTACTATGTGCCAGGCACTATTCTGGTTGTTTTACAAGTATTGCCTCATTTAATTTCCATACCAATTCCTGAGGTAGATAGTGTTGTCCTCAGGGTAGGAAGCTGAGGCCAGGCCTGGCCTGATGGGCCTGTAACCTGTGTAATTGCATAGGGCCTCAGAGGAGCCCTGCATATGGTTTAATGCTATATTGTCACTGTCTTGAAATTCTTAATAATTTTTGAACAAGGAGCACTGTGTTTTCATTTTACACTAGACTCCACAAATTATGTAGCTGGCTGAGGCTGGGGAAGGTAAATCATTTTTCCATGGTCACAACAGCAAGTCGTCTGACCTCCAGAGTCCATGACCTTAACCCTGACCTACAGTGATAAGACTGATAATTCATATTCTACAACCATCTGTTGACTGTGAACTGAATGTTTTCTCATTGAATTCACGCAATGATGCTTCAAGGCAGAAATTTATTAGCTCCATCAAACAGATGAGAGAACGGAGTAGCCAAGAAGTTGAGAGACTCCTTGAAGGCCCAACCACCAGTCCAGGGTTGACTCCAAGGATATTTCCTTTCTTGTTGAGCTCTCATTTTCTTGGAAAACCTTGTTAAACCTGAATGTTGTTATACGAGGTTAACAAAGTGAAGATGAATGTTGTGACAAAGTATCTTTTGCGTTGGGCAATTAAATTTTTTTATGGTGGGATTGCTTTTTAATTATTTTTTAAAAATTTTTTGTTGTGTTTTGAGTCAGTGGGGTTCAAATGATTTTGCAATGCACAATTTTAACAGAAAAAGCGTTTCCATTTTGTTCTGTACTGGATTCCAGATTGAGGAACTGAGCACTTTAAGAGCTCCCTAGGGATTTTTGGCCCATCTTCTGCTTTCTTTAAATGCTACCATGAGTAGCAGTTTCAAAAGGCTAGAGATTATTTAGGTCTCACTGAGTGATTGGAACTACAGATTGGATTTATCCCTCGATTGTTGATAATTTGTCTTTTCTAAGTCAAATAGCACCTTTAAAAAAAAATGACCAATGTCTAAAATTTTCAAAGTAGCTGCATTTTCCCAGCATGCAGTTTATTTATTTACTTATTTTTTTGCATGATTCTGGAAATATGTGGTTGTTTTTCTAGACTTAACAAAATAACCCCTCTGCCATATTAAACTGCATTATGATTGGTCAATTTAATTCAATTGAGCAGATTACTCTTTATGCCAGGAGTTATAGACTCAGGTTAATTAGACTCAGGCTCTGATTTTAAGGAGTTTGTAGGAAGACTGACAAGCAAGCAAAGAAGAGGGAGTGACCTAATTAGGGATCATGGAGGCTTTCAGGAGATGCAGTGGAGTATTCTGAAGGTGGATGTTCTGAAGAGGAAATGAGAGGGAAGGGTGAGCTAGCATAGGGAAAGCCTGGGCAAAGGCAGGGCAGTGGGAGGCAGTGTAAGTGCTTCCTGCTAAAATGCTGTTATGAGGGTTTGACAAGAGAGGGCTGTAAGGTTCTGCAGCCTAGGGTTGAGATTGCACTTTGTAGGTGATGATGGGGCCAGCAGTATTTGAACCATGGAACTGACGTGCAAATAGGCTGCAAATGCTTCCCATACTAATGCACTGTGTGCTACAGATCCACAGTGAACTTCTGATAAACAGGTTAGTGACCCTTTTACTGAACTCATGAATAATGCAGGAATCATATGAATAAAAACAACAATACTTGCTACATCCTTGGTTAGAATCATTCATCTGAATGCAAAGTACATAGAACCAGAACACCAAGCTCTATTTTGTTTTATTGTGCACTTGGTGTATTAGAATAGAGACCAGGAAAAAAAAAGCTAGCAAATGAAATATAATAGAAAAATGATTTTCCCATGAGGCCCTACTTACTTGACGTCAGAGAATTCATGTAATATTGTGTTCTCAATGAACTGAGACAACCATGCTTCACCTAGGTGATCTCATTCAATGCCATGTCTTTCTATACTCCCATTTGTGTGCCTGGGATTCCCAAATGCACACCCTGATCTAAGTTGGAGATTCGAATATCAAATACCTCCATTCGGATTGCTCTCAGTCACTGATAGAAACAAGTCCAAAACGGAGTCCTTGAACATCTTTTGCTGAAATTCTTCATCCTCTGAACTGCCCTCTGAACATGGCAGCCTTTCTCACCATTGTAGCTGCTCATTTGAGTGATTCATCCTCACCACTCACTTCTTCCTCACTCCCTGCATCCATTACTATTTCTTTTTAAAAAATATTTTTATTGATTTCAGAGAGAAAGGGAGAGGGAGAGAGAGAGAGAAACATCAACGATGAGGGAGAATCATTGATCAGTTGCTTCCTGCACACCCTCTACTGGGGATGGAGCCTGAAACCCAGACATGGCCCTGACCAGGATTCCAACTGTGACCTACTAGTTCATGGGTCGATGCTCAACCACTGAGCCACACCAGCCGGGCCATTACTGTTTCTTTGACTCTGTGCTTCAAATCCATCCATATGTCGTATTTCTATGGCTGTTACTCCCAATGATGCCACCATCATTTCTCACCTGAACCATTGAAATAGTTTCCCTCATAGCTTCCCTGCCCCTTTCTGGCCCCCTCTTTAATTCTCCACACTGTAGTCAGAGTGATCTTATTAACTGGCCCATGGCTGATTAAAGCACTCCAGTGGTTTCCCAGTTTGATTAGCGTGAAACCAAATTCTTATAGGAGACTGAAGGAGTCTGTTCCCCGCCTGTCTTCAATCTTATCTCATGTGTCTCTTCCCAGCTCACCAAGACTATAGCCACACATCATTCGTTATTGCCCTAGGAATGTTCTAGACTCTGTTGCTTTGGGCCTGGGTACAAGCTGAGCTATCTCCCTGAGTATGGTTCTGTGTAGATGATCTAATTCCTAGTCATTGTTCAAGACCCTGAAAGATATTGCTTGTTAAACAAAGTCCTTCTTCATCCTCAACCTAAAATAGATCCCATTGCTATCCTAAACCTACAGGCTCTGTGAGTTTCAGTTATCATTGATTTGTGTAATGACTGCCTCTTATGATAGACTACAAGCTTCATGAGGACCAGGCCATGTCTCCTGTTCATCTCTATCCCTAAGGCCTACCACAATGCCTGATGCAAAGAAGTATTCAGTAAATATTTATTAAGTGAATAAACTGGGCTTTAATGTTCACCTTGTGTGCTTTGTGTATTTTATACTCTGAAGCTTGTCTTTGGTGGACTCATCTGAACACCTGTACCTTCCTTTAGATGTTTTTCTTCTGCTGCGTCCTATCCTGGTGCTACCCCCGCAGTGTTCCATACTTAGCACCGCTGTTCTTCTCTGATGAACTATTCACTGCTCAGGGCCTGAGCTAGTGTTTCCACCAAAGTGCCACCCACTGATGATGTGAGGGTGGGTATATGGAGCTCTGGGAACATGCCCTTGATGCTTTCCACAAATATGGGATTTCTTTGAATCTCTTATGGTAGAGTAACTTTGCAGCCTACTTTATAGTTATTTCATTTTTCTTTTAGTATAAATAATATAAAAAAGTAGATGCTTGGTGTCACTTCTGGTGCATGTACATATATACCAGAAGCTCTGATTTAGGTATTTTCAGACCAGCTCAGTTTTCTAAACAGTTCCCTCCCACTCATAGCAAAGACCTCCTGAGAAATATAAAAGATACAAGGTACTCAAGTCCTGCCCCCTACATTTCTAATTTGCTTGTCTTTGTTTCTTTTATCCTTTTCACACCAATTCTGCTTTCAGTAATTCTTGATGGACTGCTGTTTAATTTTTTTGGGTGGAAAAATTCTTTATTGTGTTAAATTGGCCTGTAATTACTTCTACTTGTCTCCATATTGCAGAGTTTAACATAACTGGGCCCCCCACCTACTAACTGTCAATCTACAACACCCAAACTCATTTTGACAAACCAACGCCCCTATTCACCATGTTTCTAAACATCCCTAAGTAGGTTGTTCCTCCTCCAACCACTTCTCAGATTGTTGACCCCTTACAAAATCTAGAAACTTATGCTTGATAAAGTTAACAATTCTTTCATTCATTCAAACTCAGGCAACTATTTATGAAATGCCTGTTGTGTGCCAAGTACTGTTTTAGGCAAGGGGGAAATACAGCAATGCACAGAACCATCCACTGAGTCTTATTGTGTGGTTCTTTCTACCTACCACCTACTTATTGTTTATGCTTGTTTCCAAACAAGGTTGTTCTCCAATGTAGCATTGAATTATTTTCATTTTATGTTCTGATGATTTTTGCTCAGAAGTTATAGGGACATTGATATTTAGGATAGATAAAAACATTGACCAAAATAATAATAAAAATAGTTTTAAAAACCCTTAAAATATGAGTGGTCAGTGCCTCATAGATGAAGCATTAACAGAATATTAACATTTTAAACATACTGTACATTAAAAACAGATTTTAGTACTACATAATGTAATTTTTATAAGAATCCCTGCTTTAATTTTCCTTCTTTTCTTTTTAACATAAGTGGCAGTGACAACTTTATTTGCCATATGTAGTTACTTAATTTCTCTGGGTTTACTGGCATTGCTATGTCATTCTAACATATTTATTATTCATTCATGTGTGACTGAATAATATTTAAAGAAGCTGCTGACTGATACCAGAAATAAGAGATAGAAATAGAGATGAGAGAGAGAGAGAGAGAGAGAGAGAGAGAGAGAGAGAGAGAGAGAGACCACCTGAACCTATCAAATGAATCGGCCTGACAGGGCAGGGTGAGGAGGGTGCTGAGCTGGTGTGATACTCCTCTGTGGTAGAACAAAGATATGCATGCTTCCAAATAACGAAGTGTGACACATGAAAAGTAAGTATCAGCAGGAGGTAATACTAATAAAATCAGATGCCATTTATTCTCCTACCTGCTAACGTTACTTGCAGATTTCAGAACCTGCAGTGACTTGAAAATACAATGATAACACTCTTATAATCACTTTTTCCTGTGCCAGGCACCATTATAAATACAGTATATGTTAACATGTTTAATCCTCACAACAATCTTGCAAGGTAGGTTAATCCCCCCTCCCCCCATCATCATCCTTATTTTCCAAATTAAGACATTGAGGCACCTGGAGATTAAATGACATGTAGTGTCAGAGATAGACTCCAAACCCAGAGAGTATGGCTCTAAGGTTTTAGTGCTTAACCCCTACACTGTACCACCTCTGGAATAGTAAATAATATTGAGAGGTAGCACGATATGCTCTCTCTATTGATAAACTATATATTGTACTCCTAATGTCAGCCTTGGTAAAGCTATGTGGTTAGCCTTTTCTTTTCTTTCTTTCTTTTTTTTTTTTTTTTACCTTGGAATTGAATCTCTTTTAAAATTTAATGTTAATTAATTTTAATTTTAACTCCCTTTCTGTATATAAGGGAAATAATTCTTTAGTTTTATTACAATTAAACATTTTACTCCTTTTAAAAACCATTTTTATAGAAAAAATTCTATGCAGTGATACAATAATAGTTAATTACATTTTCTTTCAATTTTACTTTCCCAGAAAGGTGTACAATTAGTTTCTAAAGGAAGCTATTCAATGGAACAGATTAAATATAATCTATTAGCTATTACCTGTATAAAGACTGCCGAAATATAAATACCTGAGTATTTGTTTCTTTTTTATTCTCTGCTTTGTCTCAGTTTATTTTTTACCTTCACATTTTAGAGGATAGTGCTTGACATATCTTTTTCTCTTTGTAGTTGCATTTACTCTTAGTCAAACTGAAAATTATCTCTGGAGACAAAAACCACAGAAACCATGATAAAGCTATGGCCCAATGGTCCCTAATTGACTTGTCTAATCCAATAAAGTGTTTTTCTTCTGAGGCAGTTGGAAGGTCAGGATGAAATGCTCTGTAATACAATACCTGTACAGCTGCTCTTTAACTAGTTTATATACTTACTATTTGCCAAATACAAAACATTAATTGTTAGACATTAACTGCATTGTTCTTTTTGTTAATCTGAAAGCAGAAGCTTCACCTTTTATTTCTTCCCTTTCGTTTCTAAGTTTATTCTCCCATCTGGCTACTTTTGCCATTCTGTGCCCAGATCCCTATACCTACCCTCTATGAACACACTTGTCCACAGCTTCCCTGGCAGACTTATCTCTTGTGGGATCCCTACATCTTTGCACCCTGGCTTTCATCTTTGCTGAAATCCCGCTTTCAATAAATGGTAATCACTTAATGATTAAATCCAGTGACCTATTCTCTGTTCTCATCCTTTCTCTCTCTCTCTCTCTCTCTCTTTTTTTGTATATAACAGAAAATTTACCACTTTAAGCATTTTTTGGTGTAAAGTTATTGGCATTAAGTGCATTCACCTGTTGTGCAACCATTACCACCATCCATCTCCAGAACTTCTTCATCTCCCCAAACTGAGACTCTGTAGCCATTAAAGTAACTCCCACTCTCCCTCCCCCTAGGCCCTGAAAACCACCAGTCTGCTTTCTGTTTCTGTGAATTTGACTCCTCTAGGTACTTCACATAAGTGGAGTCATAATATTTAACCTTCTGTTACTAGCTTACTTCACTTAGCATAATGTTGTAGGGGTGGAAAAATAAACTGCCCTTTTATCCTTTAAGTTCTTCTGGCTGGGCTAATGGTCAAATTAACATGATTCAGATTAATAAGAGACATTAACCAAATTTATTGCATATGTACAGATGGGGGTTTCATAAGAATATGAGATCCAAGGATGGATTGGGCAGTTAAGGTTTATATACCATCTTGAGCTAAGGAGAAGTTGGGTTGTGTGGTTTGAGACTTCAAAGGGCAGGAAGGCAATTAGCAAGGAGATGGAAAAACAAATGTTTGGTAAATAACTGTTGGCTGGGCCATCTTAACAATGGAACATGGAGATGATTTTGATCAGACCAACACTGCTAGGTTCCTCCCGATGACACACTAGCTCATGTTAAATTATAGTTAACTATGGTGATAGCTCCTTTCCTGGAGCAGATCCTCTAATTAAATTATTTTTGACAGGTAGGGGGAAGGTCAAATATTTTTCCTGAGTCTTTTGTTTCTTAAAAAGAATCAGCTTAAAATATGTAGTGTCTTCAAAAGGCATATTTTGGGGTGGCAAACTCTGCCTTCCCTAATGTCTTGAAGGTTCATCCATGTCGATCGATATAAAAAACATCAAATCGGAAGAGAATTTTTATGAGTTATTTGAGCCAAACTAACAATAGTTGCTGGGAAGCAAAATCTCAACAGATTGAGAAGATGCTGGCAGTTTTACAGCTTATTTTATACATTAGAATCCAAAGAGGAGATATAAACATGGGGTTACATGAAATTCCTTGATATGGTAGATTAGGGAGGCAGGAGAAAGTAAATCAGGAAAATCTCTGAGATTTGATAAAGAGTAAAATGGAGGGACAGGTACCTCTTTTACATTGGTGATATAGTATAGTTAACATTTACAACACACAGAGATTGTATTCGGGGAGCAAGGTAACAATGAGGGGTTCTGTGGTTTAGTCCTCTGGTGCAAGGTTGTACTCTGAGGGTCCAGAAAAAGGTGTTTATTCTGATATTCCAAGGGGTATGTTATCTTAGATGCAGAAAGACAATAGACAGGCTTACTTAAGGTTAAAGACTGACCTTTGTCAAGGAAGCTATAAGCCTATGATGTGCTAACCATCATGACCTACTTTTAGTAAAGAATATTGATTTCAGAGAGGAAGGGAGAGGGAGAGAGAAATAGAAACATCAATGATGAGAGAGAATCACGGATTGGCTGCCTCCTGCACACTCCCTACTGGGGATCGCCCGCAACCCAGGCATGTGCCCTGATTGGGAATTGAACCTGAGACTCTTCAGTATGCAGGCCAATGCTCTATCCGCTGAGCCAAACCCGATAGGGCTCAGTGGATAGAGCATTATTTTATGTTCAGGACCATACTATGTGGTTACTTTCTGTCTCTGTGTTAGTAGGGCTTGGCATGCAGGCCTCCCCTGAGTTTGTCAGGTTTCATATGTGGCCCCTTTTTTTGTCCACAAATATTATAGCATTTGTCAAAATTTTCTTTCAGTATTTCATTACATGTATAAACCATATTTTGTTTATCCTCCATCCAAAAGGTGGGTTGCCTCCACCTTTTGGTTATTGTGAATAATACTGCTATGAACATGTATCTATGCTTTCAATTCTTTTGGGTATCTATCCAGAAGGGCAAACAAGCGGGTTGTAGAGCAAATTAAGTCTGAAACATTGCTGGCAATAAAACTGAAGCTGTCCTTCTTTGGGAAAGCTGTCCCTAATAAGAAAGCAGGGCTCATTGGAAAAGTCAATAATTCTGGGAAAAATAGGAGGCAGCAGGAAAAGAGAAAGACCAAATATGAGACGGAATGACTCCATGAAGAAAGCTATAGACTTGAGTCTAGTATAGGAGCTGAGGAGGGCTTTGAGGACAGTGTGTCATGGACATCACTCATCCATAGGGCTGTCAGGAGTCCTAATTAACTCAAGGTCCCGTAACATCATATATCCTGAGGTGAAAGTGCTAGATCCTATGGTGATTTTGATAATTGACATATTGTTTTCTACAATTGTACCATTTTATGTTTCCACCAGCACTGCACACGTACCCATTTCTCCTCTACCTACTCGACAGCACTCATTCTTTCCTTTTATTAAATAACTAGAGGCCCAGTGCACGAAAATCATGCACTTGTCGGGGGGAGGAGGGTCCCTCAGCCCGGCCTGTGCCCTCTTATACCATAGTCCAGGAGCTCTCAGGGGATGTCCGACTGACAGCTTAGGCCCCCTCCCTGTCAGATGGATGTCCTTAGCGCTGCCGCGGAGGCGAGAGAGGCTCCCGTCACCACTGCTGCATTCGCCAGCCATGAGCCTGGCTTCTGGCTGAGTGGTGCTTCCCCTGTGGGAGTGCACTGACCACTGGGGGCAGCTCCTCAGTGAGCATCAGCCCTCTGGTGTTCAGTGTGCGTTATAGTGACCAGTCGTTTGGCCGTTTGGTCAATTTGCATATTAGCCTTTTATTATATAAGATAGCCATCATCCTAATGGGTATGAAGTGGCATCCGCTTTGTGTTTCTGTTTTCCATTTCACTAATGATTAATGATATAGAGTGACTTTTCATGTACTTATTGTCCATCACTTGCCGATATTTTAAGTAACTCCAGGAATCAGAGCTTTTCTTATCCTGATCTTTCCAAGTTCAGTGTGTTCAACTTGTTCTTATATGTCATAAGAGTCTTTAGCATTTACCCACTCCCCTTTTTTGCTTAAACTAGTTCAGCTTGATTTCTATGACTTGTAAACAACATTTCTGATTCAGTTGGTTACTTGTAACCAACATTTCAGATTCGAGGCTCCTCCTTACCTCCACTGACATTGCAGTTAACTATAGCATTTGATTCACACGGCTATCTTTGTAAAACATTTCTGCTACATACTTACCATTCTCTGCTTATTTTTGATAGAGAGAATGATTAACTCTAGCAAAGAAAAATCCTAAAATGATTTTTACTTGAGTTAAAAAAACATAGGAGCAGCACATACTATCTAGAGTGTACTTTCCTCTCTTTAAGAATCTCCAAAATACATGCCTACTGTTGCTCCTTAAACTTGTGCTTTCTCTTATGCAGGGATCTCAGGGAAATAGTTTCTGCTGTAATAGCTGTCAAGCAAATCTCATAAGGTAGAGGAACAGCAAGCTGTGTGTGTGTGTGTGTGTGTGTATTAGTGTGTGGGAAGATAGGGGACTGCATGAGGTAGACTTTGCTTAAGTTTCCCCATTTCTACTAATGTCAATCCTGACATTCCTATTTCAGTATCTCATAGGTAGAGTGAGAATTAAATGACATAATTGTATATAGCACTTCACCCAGTGCTTGGCATTTCATAAGAGATCAGTAAAGGTTAGTTCTCTCCCTCCAAAAAAAAAGGATATGTTAATATAAAAATTTTTTTAAATTCTCTTCATTCCAGGGTGACTTAACCCTAGCTGGTATTTAGAGAACATAAAATATAGATATTTTATTTCTTTTAAAATTAATGTCTTGCATTTAATGTTATGAGATGGCTTTCTAATTGTACAGTGATTAAACTTAAGCAAATGTTAAAGTGGAAAATAAGCATTGACCATGCCATCATTTAAATGTAGAATGGGGATAAGATCAATGCTTTAATTTTTCCATAATCATTATAAGGGTCACATAAAATGCCACTTTCTGTAATTGGGGCTACGTTTTCATTCTACCGTCAAGATTTCTGAAGTAATGGAGAGGAAAAGAAAAATAAAGTTATAATGTATTTCACTGACAGCCTAGAAGATTTGAATTAATATTCTTTAAGGATCTATAGAGTTTTACCAAATAATAGTTCAGCTCAAATTAAAATGGAAATTGCAGTAATGTTTTTTCTCTGAGAAAGAACTCCTTTGTCTGATCTGTCACTGTATCATCATTTATTCTTCTGTTATTAGAATGATCATTCAATCATATTTTCTTATTTTAGGGTTAATTACAAGCTTGAAGACTTACCATCAGCTCTCTTCCCCAATGATATGACTACATCCTAGCATATATTATCAGGATTCTGACAAAGTAGGATCTTGGACCTGAATCTATCTTTTCTATTCTATTTTTGGAAGAGAAGTGAGTTAAAGTAACTATAATTTGTCAGTGGTAAGAAATCATCATACTTGGTCTTTTTAAGATTTGTGTCCTTTATTCCCCATAAGGGCTTTGCATTGTGTTTTGCCAGAACCACCATTACAGATCTGCAAAACTGTGGGCTCACCCTCCATCAGTGGAAATGACAGAGCTAACCCTAGCATTGTGCAGTACTCAGACACTGTCAGACATGATTACAGTGTCTGTTTATAGCCATCTAGTTTCTTAAACTGTGGCTACTTTCTGACATCTCTCTGAAAAATGTTTCTGTTCTCTATTCCTTTCACTCAGGGGTCAGACTTTCATGATAAGATAATGATTCTTCAAGGTTTCAGTGTCCTTGTTTTCCCTGCGCCCAAATCTATTAAAATGCTCAGTTTATGGAGTGCACAGACTAGCCCATGCAATTGCATCTGGACCATGATACGAATCCAGTTAATGCTTTGAGAATTTGATGTGGTGTTTTCATTTGTCTCACTAGCAAATGGATAGTTTTTTTTTTTTTTTTTTTTTTTTTTTTTTAGTTTGCAAGGAGTAGTCTTCTCAGCTACAAGGAGGCTCCCGTAAGTATCTTTGATCATGGAAATGATATTTTAAAATTAGAGATGTGACTTCACATAGAGCACAGAACAGGCTCTGTCTTCACTGGAAAGAAATTACTCCTGAATATTAACATTTTAAACAACAGAAGCTTAATGATTTACAAAGCTGCAAAGTGTTAGGGCTAATATGGTATCATACTGAAACCAGTCACAAAATAGAAAGAAAACAATACCATTCTTGAAACTGCCCCATTTTGCCTCAGGTTTGGTTTCTATTAGAGGCTATAATCTTTATAGCTTAGAGGTTTGACAAGCTTTCATATCAGCTTCATCACTCCTTAACATTTTCACTTCACTGAAGAAAACACTGAGTCTGAGAAGCTCTCAGAACAGACGGATGCCTCATTCATGTGTACCTCTCCAGCATGCTACGCAGCACCTGACCCTTAGGGGCACTCAATAAATAATAGCTAAATGGAGGGGTTTTCCCTTTTTTTATACTTTTCTATAGTTAAACATCCTTTTAAAAACACCAGGTGATATATAGTATTTTTGATAGCACATGGAGGCATGACCTCTATACATGATCTAAGAGGAATAAGAAGGCTCCATTTCTTGAATACAAATTGCTATTTAAGAAAATGTTTAGTTTTTTCTTCTCTGTATGTCCTTTGAAATTCTCCCAGGTTGTAGGAGCATCTGTTCTCACACATTTCTAACTGCTTGGCTACTCCACCTGAATGTCCCGTCGACCTAAAACTCATTATGTCCCAAGCTGAGCTCATCTTTTTTTCCTTTTAGCTGATTCCTTCTGACTGTTTCTGTTAACATCATCACACTTATTCCAATTACTTCTTTCAGTAACTTGGCACGGTACTTGACTTCTACCCTTTTCTACACATAACTTCTGATCCACTGCCAGTTCTACCTTCCCATTATCACGTACACGCATCTCCTTTTCTGCACACCCAACTGCCAAGTTGCTTTATTAGAACTTGTATGCTTTTCTTTCTTCTTCTTTCTGCGGTGGTCCCTCCCTTTTAAGCCACAACTAATCATCTTGAAGCAGATACCTAATTATGTCACCCAGACATTCACTCTGTCCTAAGGCCTCAACTTCTTACAGAACAAAGTACAAACTTCCAGCTATTATTACGAATAGCATTTCCCAATAGAATACAATTTGCAGCATGGATGTACTTTAAAATTTTATCATAGTCATATTAAAAAATAAAAATAAAGCAATATATTTTTAACTCAATATATTACAATATTATTTTAACATGTCATCATATAGGAATTATTTTGCATCATTTTTCTAATTACTTAAAATACATTTTAATCTACATTTCAAGGGCTCAATGCAACATATGGCTAGTGGCTACTATAATAGTGTAGCTCTATAATTTCACTACCTATTACAATCCTGTTTTTGACTCCAGTTTTCTTTCCTCTATATATTCCACACTCCCGCCAAACTGAACTCTGTATTCATAGCTGTAAATCACCTGTTATTTTTCCACCATGTATTTGTGTTGTTTTGCACCCCTGGAATACCATGGTTCCTCCACAGTTCCAAATCCTGCAAGTGCTTTCAGACTTTGTTCAAATGTCAGCTGACCCATGATCATGAAACAAACTTTTCCCTCTCTGACTTTCCATAGCTTTTTTAGTGTGTGTGTGATGACATTTAGCAATCTTATTTTTTCCCACATCCATCATGCCCCCTTTATCTATAATAATAAAAGCATAATATGCTAATTAGACTGGACAGCCGAATGACCTTCCGGACGTCATTCAGATGTCCTTCCAGACAAAGTCGCCATGGTGGGGGCCGAGGCAGAGGCAGTTAGGGGTGATCAGGCAGGCAGGTGAGTGGATAGGGGCAATGAGGCAGGCGAGTGGTTAGGGATGATTAGGCAGGCAGGCAGAATGGTTAGGGGCAATGAGGCAGGCAGGCAGAGTGGTTGGGGGTGATGAGGCAGGCAGGCAGGCGAGCGATTAGGAGCCAGTGGTCCCAGATTGTGAAAGGGATGTCCAATTGCCATGTTAGGCCTGATGCCGATCCCCTGCAGGATTGGGCCTAAACTGGCAGTCGAACATCCTCCGAGGGATCCGGGATTGCAAGAGGTGCAGGCTGGGCTGAGGCACCCCGCCCGCCCGCCCACCCCCATGCACAAATTTCATGCGCTGGGCCTCTAGTTAAGTCATATAGTTCCTGAGAGCAAAGTCTGTTTTCTTCTGTGAGTGGCACATGTTGTTTAGCCCTGTGCTTTGTTCATAAAAGCATTTCCCGAATGCTTAATGAATCATGCGTTACACTCTACCCGAAGGTGATTTTATTAACTGAGCTTAGAAATGATTGCAAACAGTCAGAAATGAGAAAAGTGTACTTGTATGCATATGTCATTATTTTTGGATTTATGTGACATTTATAACAGTGCTTTTAAATTGGCAGAAAATTTATAGCCTTACCACCACCAACATACTCATGTGGCTTGTGTAAAGAGTTTATAAGGACATGTTTTCCCATCACAAGTGCCAGAAGAATACTTAGATAGATTTCTTTTCCGTCACTTTGATTAGCCCTTCTTTAAAAGAGGATGCTCTAGAGGTTGCTTTCATTTTACGGATCCGTTCCCTGGTAAAGATCACAGCTGATCAGAGGTAATCTCAGCCTCTGCAAGCCTCTCCCTGAGCCACAGAACTATACTTTCTCTTCTGTTTGTTTTACATACAAATTGCCCTAAGGATGATTGAGTCAGGTAACTGCCTCCAAGGAAGCTTGATATTGGTGAAGCTTAGGTGTAGGTTTTTAATGATGGTGTATCTCCTTAAATTAGCCTTGGACTGATCCCTGCCATTGTAAACTAGATTCTTTTAATATAAAAACCTAAAATCTGTTAACTGATGCACCAGAGCATACCAAGTTTCCATATTTTAACACACTTCTTTCTTTTTCTTGGACAGAACTTGATGAAATTTCTTTTTAGTCTCTAAGTATAGCAGATGTTGTCAATTCTTTACTCAGATCCCCTGGGGTCCTTTTCTACCCATGCCAGCCTGACTTCCAACATCCAGCACTTTGGCACATCAGACTGAAAACACCTGAGAATTAAAGTGTTCCTGGGAGCAGCCCCTAACAATTACTCAAGGGTGAGGGTGTCAATCATGCCTGCTCCCTCCACCCTTGGCTTGGATTCAACTGCTTTACTCTGTTTCCAAGAGCTTCCCCTCACCCATATCATTTCATCACCCACAGTGCTTGCTGCCTTAATAATGCATCCTTAATTGTCTGCCTTCTCTTTCCTTCCTGTACCACCTCCCAGCCCAATGTGAGTATCCTTAACCCTTCCCAGATAAACTAGATCCACTCACAGAATCCTTGACTCAGGCTCTGCTTTTGGGAGAATCTGATCAAGGACTGAAAGCCCTTACTATGGTTTCTATTCTCCCTACCTCTCTTTACCCATCTCTTCCCTGTGACTTTCTTTTCCTTTCCTTTCCTTACCCAGTATTTATAGAGCACCTGTTTTATGTCAGTCACAAAACAATAGAGATGAAACACAGTTTCCTTGCCCTCAAGAATCTCAGAGTGTAGCCAGTGAGATAGAACAGGATAAAGGACATTGTAATACAGAGTGGTAAATAGGCTAAGAGAAATACAAGGTGTTATCAGAGTGAAATACTGAGAAACATACAGGACATCAGAAAAGTCCACTTATCAGAGAAGGCAAATGCCACTGGAATGCTATTGCAACAGCCCAGGCATGAAATAATAAGGGTCCTGAGTTCAAATGTTTATAATCAGACTGAAAAGGAAGGGACAGATGAATGCATTATCACAAAGAAAGACATGGCATAACTTGTCAACTGAAAAGAAAAGGGAGATGTTATAGGCTGAATATTTGTGTTCCCACAAAATTTATGTGTGGAGCCCAGATGTAAAACCACATGTATATGGGCAGATAATTTTCAACGAAGGAACCAGAGATACACAATAGAGTAAAGAAACCACTTCAGTAAATGGTGCTGGGAAAATTGGAAAGCCACATGCCAAAGAATGAAGCTAGATTACAGTTCATTCCATGTACACAAATTAATTCAAAGTGGATCAAAGATCTAAATATAGATCTGAAACAATAAATTACAAAGAAGAAAACATAAGTATAAAATTATGGATCTTGTTCATAGAGAACATTTTATGAACTTGACCCCAAAGAAAAGGGAAGTAAGACAATAATAAATAAATGGAACTATATCAAACTAAAAAGATTCTGCACAGCAAAGGAAACTGACAACAAAACAAAAAGTCAGCCAACTGGATAGAGAAGATATTTGCAAACAATAGCTTTGACAAGGTTTACTATCCAAAATATATAAAGAACTCATAAAACTCAACACCAAACAACCCAATTAAAAATGGGCAGAGGACCTGAGTAGATACCCCTCCCAGGAAGACATACAAACAGCCAATAGATATATGAGAAGATGTTCAACCTCACTAGCTATTAGGGAAATGCAAATCAAAACTACAATGAGATGCCATCTCACACCTATTAGAATGGCTATTGTCAAAAAGACAAGTAATAACAAGTGTTGGAGAGGTTGTGGAAAAAAGGGAACTCTTATTCACTGCTGGTGAGACTGTAGACTGGTACAACCAGTAAGGAAAGCAGTATGGAGGTTCCTCAAAAAAATTAAGAATAGAGCTACCATATGACCCAGCAATCCCTCTCCTGAGTATGTACCCGAAAAACTCAAAAACATGTATTCACAAAGATATATGCACCCCTATGTTCATTGCAGCATTATTCCTGGTGGCCCACACATGGAGGTAACCTAAGTGTCCTGTGATAGAGGACTGGAAAAAGATGTGGTACATATATACACAATGGAATACTACTCAGCATAAGGAAAGATGAAGTACTGTCATTTGCAACAACATGGATGGACTTTGAGAATATTATGCTAAATGAAATAAGCCAGTTAGGAAAGGCTAAGAACCATATGCTTTCACTCATAAGTGGGATATAAAACTGAAACTCATGGACACAAACAGCAGTGTGGTGGCTGGTAAAGGGAAGGGGATGGAGATTGGGAGGTGAAGCAGGACTAATATATGGTGACAGAAGAAGATCTGAGTTTGAGTGGTAGGCACATGGTGTAATACACAGATCTTGTATCATAGAAATCTGTACCTGAAATTTATATGATCCTATTAATCAATGTCACCCCAATACATTTACTTTAAAAAAAGAAATCAGCCCTGACCGGTTTGGGTCAGTGGATAGAGCTTCGGCCTGTGGACTGAAGGGTCCCAGGTTTGATTCCGGTTAGGGGCATGTACCTGAGTTGTGGGCACATCCCTACTAGGAGGTGTGCAGGAGGCAGCTGATGGATGTTTCTCTCCCATCGATGTTTCTGGCTCTCTATCCCTCTCCCTTCCTCTCTGTGAAAAATCAATAAAATATATTTAAAAAAAAAGAAAAAAAAAAAGAAATGAAGTCTTTGCTAATTTAAAAAATTTAAATCATAGTTGAAATAAAATAGTTCTTGCATTTAACTTGTGTGGGACTTCTGAGAATACTTAGCTGGAATTTTGAAATTTAGAACCTCTGGTGAGAAAGCAAAAGCTCTGGTATTATCCTGGGCTTTCAAAAATCTGTCTTCCTGTGAAATATGTGAGCAAGGGATTTAGTATCGATGCTAAAGATTTCAGAAACCTGGTTATAACAAAGGATCCATCCTATATGAGGCCAATCTTGGAATCAGTTCTATTGAAAACCATTATTATGTGTTAAACACTGGGAACAAGATGCAGCCCCCTCTCTCTTGGAATTTACGTGTTGGAGGTTGTGCTAGACAATAAGCAAGGAGAATAGAATAAATAAAATATAGAATAAAAAATATATATACAGATATATACACACACACACACACACACATATATATATATATATTAAAGAGGTGATATGCAAATTAGCCGGGACACCATAACAATCACTACCTACTCAGGAGGAAGCTGTGCACGCAGATGGGCTCAGAGTGGAGATGCAACACACAGGGGGGTGGGCCCGGAGCAAAGACACAACACACAGGAGAGCCCGACCTCTCTGGGAGACAGTGAGCCAGCAGTCCTACCTCTGCATGTGAGATGCAGAGGAAACACCTTTTCTGACCACTCATTGGCTAAGCTCCCTATATGCCATTCACAGTGTTCTTGGTAACTTGGGTAATAAGAATCCAAGAAGGTGATCTAGGGTTTTTCCACCTCACTTCTGGAGGAAAAAACAAAGATCCACTGCTGGAGGGGCTAAGAAATGTCATATCCTACCCTAGCCGGTTTGACTCAGTGGATAGAGCCTTAGCCTACAGACTGCAGGATACGGGTTTGATTCTGATCAAGGGCATGTACCTAGGTTGCAAGCTACTCCCTATCCGGGGCCCAGGTCAGGACTCATGCAGGAGGCAACCAATCGAAGTGTCCCTCTCACATTGATGTTTCTCTCTGTCTATTCCTCTCTCTTCCACGCTCTCTAAAAATCAATGGAAAAATAACCTCAGGTGAGGGTAAAAAAAAAAAAAGAAAAGAAAAAAATGTCATATCCTATGAAAGAGACATCTTGAAAATGCCTAAAGAAAGTTGTCATTTTTTCATGGTGAAGGGACTGGAGTCTGTGTTGATGAAAACACCTTGGTGGCTGCAGTGGCTGGCAGTGGGAGCAGCAGTGGGGTGATGGGGGTGATGCCTTCCCCTGATCAGCTAATCGCCTCCCACAGAGGGAGGCCAGACTGTGGCTTAGGCCTGCATCCCCTGGGGAGTGGGCCAAAGTTGTCAGTAGGACATCCCCTGAGAACTTCCCGACTGTGAGAGGGGGCAGGCTTGGCTGAGGGACCCGGCCCCCAGTGCATGAATTTCATGTACCAGGCTACTAGTATAATATAAAAAGGGCTGTGAAGGAAGCAAATTAGGTGCCAGTTACAGTATTTAAAAAATGATTTAGCATTCTGGCTTTAACAGTCTAAATATCTTCTCCATTTGTGCTCACAGGGTAGACCTCAAAAAAGGGGCATTGCTACATTTCTAGAATAATGGCTGTGGTGAGCCAAGGTGGGAGGGGGATATTTTCCCACACCACTGTAAAGAGTTATTCACTTGGAGAAACCAAGATGGTGGCATAGGTAAGCACCTAAACTGCTGCCTTGTACAACAATTTCAAAACTTCAACTAAAAGACAGAACGGACACCATCCAGAACCACAGGAAAGCTGGCTGAGTGGAAATTCTACAGCTAGAAGGAAAGAGAAAAGCTCATGGAGAATCAGAGGAATGACAAAGGGTTGAGGTACGGCAAAGGGTCTTTGTGCGTGCAGAGAGGAAGGGAGGCTGAGAGCCTGGCTGGCTTTCTCTAGTGGGAAAGGAAGGAAGCCCCCGACTGCACTGAACCCCAGTTCTGACTACACTGAACCCCAGTTCTGGGCGAAACCCCATGGACCCAGGCACATACAGGGGGAGTCTGGACTGTCAGTTAGAGAGAAAGGCACTCAGAAACTCAGAGATCCCGGGGGGGTGGGGGGGGGGCGGGGGATTTGCAACAGGCAGGGATCTGGAGGCGCGAGTGTGCACAAAGACTGCGGAGGTTGTCATAGGCTTTCCCTAGCAGAAGGGAGTTGGAAGCTCCTGACTGCACTGAACTCCAGTTCCAGGTGAGCCCCTGGGGACCCCTGCTCTTGAGGGGGGGGTGGGCGGGGGGTGATCTGAACTCTCGGGCGGAGGCTCAGGAGCCGGGGAAGGCAGAGGTCTGGAGGCACTTGCGCACAAGGGCAGGGCTGACGGGAAGCCAAGACTGTCTGCTCCGCCCTGAGACTCCACCCCATCCAAGCTGAGCACAGAGGCTTTTGCAATTTGGCAAGTCTAATCCTATAAGGCTGTCTCCAGCACCGAACTTCTCCCAGCATAGACACAGCTGATCCTCACAGCCAACTGGCCCAGAGGTCAATTCCTCCCAGTGATACCAACAACAATCAAGACTTAACTACAACAAGGCTGTACACACAGTCCACAAAGGGGTGCACCAAGAGTGTCCACCTCAGGTAACTGGGAGGCCGACTCACTGGGCCATATAGGAAACCTAGCACACAAAGCTACCCTACCAACTCAGGGAAGCAGTGAAAATGTGGTGACAAACAGATCACAAATGAAAGAAATGGAGGAAAACAAACGACTGGATATAGAATTCAAAACCACGGTTATAAGGCTTTTCAAGAGTATCCTAGAAAAGGCCGATAAATATGAGACTCTCGAAGATATGAAAAAGGGCCAAATAGAAATTAAACATACACTGACTGAAATAAAAAATATTATACAGAGACCCAACAACAGACTAGAGGAACGCAAGAATCAAGTCAAAGAATTGAAATACAATGAAGCAAAAAACACTCAACTGAAAAAGCAAAAAGAAAAAAGAATCCAAAAAGTTGAAGATAGAGTAAGAAGCCTCTGGGACATCTTCAAGCGTACTAACATCTGGATTATGGGGGTGCCAGAAGAAGAGAGAGAGCAAGATACTGAAAACCTATTTTAAGAAATAATGACTGAAAACTTCCCCCACCTGGTGAAAGAAATAGACTTACAAGTCCAGGAAGCACACAGAACCCCAAACAAAAGGAATCCAAAGAGGACCACACCAAGACACATCATCATTAAAATGCCAAGAGCAAAAGACAAAGAGAGAATATTAAAAGCAGCAAGAGAAAAACAGTTAATTACCTACAAGGGCGCACCCATACGACTGTCAGCTGATTTCTCAAAAGAAACTATGCAGGCCAGATGGGAGTGACAAGAAATTTTCAAAGTGATGAATAGCAAGAACCTACAACCAAGATTACCCAGCAAAGCTATCATTTAGATAAAGAGCTTCACAGACAAGAAAAAGCTAAAGGAGTTCATCACCACCAAACCAGGATTACATGAAATGCTGAAGGGTATTCTTTAAGAAGAGGAAGAAGAAAAAAGTAAAGATAAAAATTATGAACAACAAATACATATCTATCAACAAGTGAACCTAAAAATCAAGTGAATTAAAAACCCGAGGAACAGAATAATCTGGTCAATATAATAGAATCAGGGGCATAGAAAGGGAGTGGACTGATAATTCTCAGGGGGAAAGGGGTATGGGTGGGTGCAGGAAGAGACTGGACAAAAATCATACACCTATGGATGAGGACAGTGGGGGGGAGGTGAGGGCAGAAGGTGGAGTGGGAACCGGGTGGAGGGGAGCTGTGGGGGGAAAAAGGAGAAACAATTGTAATAATCTGAATAAAGATTTATTAAATTAAAAAACAGAAAAAAAAGAAAAAGTGAAAAAAAATAATATAAAATTTATAGGAAAAAAAAAAGAGTTATTCACTTGGTTTGAGACCCCCCTATCCCAGAATGAATTGCTCATCCTCCAAAACCCCATCTACCGACATTTTGGAGTCATCCTGATTCCATGGCAACCCTAATGTAATAGAGTGGTTAATTCAGAATCAGACATGGAGCCCTGGCCCGGTGGTTCAGTTGGTGGGAGCATTGTCCCATGTACCAAGGAGTTGCTGCTTAGGGTGGATAGGGGAGGCAACCAATTGATGTTTCTCACTCATGTTATGTTTCTCTCTGTCTTTCCCTGCTCCCACCCCTTTCTCTCTCTCTAAAATCAATAAACATACCCTTGGGTGAGGATAAAAAAAAATCAGAAAAGGATACTGAGAATTTTGAGAAAATGGCAACATTTTATAACTGTAAAGTGTGTCACCCTCCTCACAACCCTAACTGTTCATTTTATAGGTTATCTACTTTTCCTGGAAGCAGTATGGCCAAGAGGAGGAAGCCTGTCTCTCAGATTTCAACTGTGAGGAGAGTTCACATTGCCAGAACTGGATTAGCATTTTTGAATTTCCTGGGATGACAGGCCCTGTGGCTTCCTTGGAAAGCACTATAGCACTCCTCCACACCCCACCATCTCACCATCCCTGGACTGCTGGACTCTGGGCCACCCAGATGTGCAGGTCAAATCCTGCCTCGCTGTGAGGAGGGAGGGGAGACCCAGGGAGAAATAGTTGTCTTTTATGCAGGGGAAGGCTGTACACCTGCCAGACACACATGAGTGGGGCTGAGCTCTTCTGCTGGATTGAAGACTGAACACATTTAGGGTAGGGTGGAACTCCTTGGTGGACTAATAACGCTTTCCATGGCTCAGAGGACACTGTGGACTGAGCTTGGGCTTCATGTTGGGGTGGAAGCTGAGGGGTCGAGCTCAGCCCCAGAAATCCTCTATGGATGTCGTAGCTCAACCTTCAGTACACCATGATACAACAGTCTCACCTCTTTGTTTGGGTGAAGCTCAGCATCCATTGTTGCCTATTATCACTGTTAAAGATGTGGATCTGGGGGTTTTGATAACTTCAGAGCCCCCTACAAATATTGAACCACTTGGTCCCTGGTGATTCTACTAAGAAGCTCGCTCTTCTGAAGTCACTCTCAGCCCAAGATTAATAAAGCTTACTTAAATAAAGGTTGGAACCTGAGGTGGGGGAGGGGTGCTTGGTTGCTAAGTGGCGCATACATGGCATAGCTACCAATTGTGACACAGCTGCCAATTGTTGGGCTCCTACTCAGCGCCTAGTGCCAGCACCTCACTTGCCTGGGAGGATCGCTGTGCCCTGGACCTGTGCCTGTCATGTCTGGGCTGCACTTCTGGGCCTCACGGCTCCTGTTCACATGGCAGCTGATGTGGCTGCAAGTCCAGGCTGCTCAGCCTCCGGCCCTGGACCCTGTTCTGCTGACCTCCATTCCCCCGGGGCCCATCGAGCCATGGTCTTGGGATCAGCAAAACCCTATATGTATATCTGAAGACGATGAACTTCCGTCATTCCGACAGGAAGCCTCAGCTCTGCCTCCAGAGGCCCCCAAGACAAGGGAAGCTTCTCCAAACCCCCAGGATGCTTCAGCTCAGCTTCCACCTCAACATGAAGCCCAAGCTCAGTCTACAGTGTCCTCTGAGGCGTGGAAAGTGTTAGTCCACCAAGGAGTTCCACCCTACCCTGAATGTGTTCAATCTTCAATCCAGCCGAAGAGCTCAGCCCCCACTCACGAGTGTCTGGCAGGTGTACAACCTTCTCCAGTCCAGCAGAGGGGTCAAGTTCAGCCCTGGAAATCCTCTATGGATGTCGCAGCTCAACCTTCAGTAGATTATGAGACGACAGTCTCACCTCTTGGTTCGGGTGAAGCTCAGCATCCACTGTTGCCTATTATCAATGTTAAAGATGTGGGTCTGGGGGTTTTGATAACTTCAGAGCCCCCTACAAATATTGAATCATCTTCAGCTGACAAGGTCTCAGCTCATACTCCAAAGTTCACAGACAAGCTCAAGCCTCCATCCCAGCAGGAGACCCCAGCTCAGCCTACTTTGGAGGCTGATGCCACAGGCCTGCAGCAGACTAGAGCTCCTCCAAAGCCCCCTGAGGTGGCACTTCTATGTCCAGAGCCTGTTCAGACTCAGCAGCCAACATCGTCTGAAGTCACATTTCAACCGTTGGACCTGGAGCTAACCATCACTCCTGAACCTACTTTGGAAGCTGATGCTACAGCCCTGCAGCAGACTACAGCTCCCCCAAAGCCCTCTGAGGTGGCACTTTCAGAGCCTATTCAGGCTCAGCAGCCAATGTTGTCCGAAGTCACAGTCCAATCTGTGGACCCGGAAGTTGTCAAAACTCAGCAACGAGAGGCATCTGAGACAGTTCCTCCAGTGACTGTACGGAGTACCACCATGAACATATGTGAGCTCTGTACCTGCAGTAATGGAATACTTTCATGTATTGGTCTCAGCCCAAAGCAGAGACTCCACAGAGTGCCTGTGCCAGAGCCCAACACCTACAGTGGCACTTTTACTGTCTTGAACTTGCAAGGAAACTCTATTTCTTACATTGGTAAAGACACATGGAAGTCATACCATTTGGTTGAGAAACTAATTCTCAGTGGAAATAATTTGAGAGAATTACGTAAGGATTCATTTGAAGGCCTGCAGTCCCTCAAGTATTTAGACTTATCCTGCAATAAAATAGAATTTATTGAAAGGAATACATTTGGATCACTACCTTTTTTGCAACATCTAAATCTTAGTCACAATTTAATTACAAAATTGAGCTTTGGGATGTTTCAGGCCCAGCATGGAATGCAGTTTTTACACAAGTTGTCCAGGCTGATGGAATCTAATGAACAAAATAAACTGACAAACAACATAGAACCTGAGTCATGGATACATGGAACAGACTGAGAGTTGTCGGAGCGGGGGAGGGTGGGGTAGGACTGGATAAAAGAAGGTGAAGATATTAGCCAAATAACATATATGCACAGCCTAAGGACACAGTGTGGTGAAGGCCTGAGGAGGGGGCTGAGGCTGGGTCTAGTGGGCAAAAGAGAACAACAATCAAAGAATAAAGTTTGGTAATGAAAAAACCTTCTTGGTCTGAATGGACTTTCCTTTTATTATGTGCCACTGGCACATCATGATATAAAATAATAAAAATATAAACAACTTGAATGTAATATATCAAATCCTGGCAGAAAATTGTTTGACAAGCTCATTACCAACATCATTCGAGGAGAATAAATAGAAGCACAAACTCAAACATAAACCAACAGCAGAGAGTTCCAAATGATTTTTTTACATTCTTATAGCTTTGCCAATCCTATCGTCTTAAAAGAAAAATCAGTGTGTGCTCATCTTACAGAGAGACATACCCATGTATTATCATTTTATGTTCAATTAAATTTGTTTTTATTATCTACGAGGTACATAGCCCCCATTTGATTTGCATGACCTAGAGACAGCTAAAGTTGACCTAATTATGTGAGTTTAGATTGGTATCTCCTCAAACTAGATCCTCTTGTTACCTTGCTGTTTCTCAGAATTATTATCATCTTTCCATGAATCCAGATTAAAAATCAATTTTACTTTGACCTCCCAAGTCTTAGCTCAAGCTGTCATAATAAATAGTATAAGCAGAGTGGCTTAAACAACAGAAATTTAAATTTATTTCTCACAATTCTGAAGGCTAAAAAATCAAAGATCAAGGTGCTGGTAACATAGGTTTCATTGTGAGACTTCTCCTGGCGGACATCTCGTGCTCATGTGACTTCTTGTGTGTGAAGGGGTGGAGGGAGGGGAGAGAGAGATTAAGTTCTCTAGTGTTTTTTTTTTAAGGCCCCACTTTCATGACCTCACCTAATCCTGATTACCTCCCAAAGACCTCCATCTCCAAATTCCATCACAGTGGGGCCTTAAGGTTTCAACATATGAATTTGGGGGGGGGGGTAAAAACAAACATTCATCCTATAATGTGCCCCTTTTTGTTTCAGTC
This sequence comes from Corynorhinus townsendii, assembly GCA_026230045.1. Lineage (NCBI taxonomy): Eukaryota > Metazoa > Chordata > Mammalia > Chiroptera > Vespertilionidae > Corynorhinus > Corynorhinus townsendii. Next base: position 63,944,080 of record JAPDVU010000004.1, on the reverse strand, counting down.
CCCAAGTTTTGCCACGCCTTTATTTGTGATACTGCATCTGTCTCTTTCCATTCCAATTATGACCCTTGAACTCAAGACCCTTATTATTTTGTGCCTGGGCTGTTGTGGTAGCTTTTTAATGGAATTTACTTCTAAAATTACTTATCTTTAATCCATCATGATTACAGTTAGTTCCCAGATCAGTCTTCTTAAAATGACTCCTATTCTGTCGGTGCCTAGCTGAAAAATGACAATGATTTCCAGTTGTCTAGAGGTAAGGTATGACTGCTTAATCTGGCGGGAGTCTCCCACAATGAGTCCAAAGATTTACCTTTTTATTGTTGTTTTACCAATGTGGATTTATTTGATTCTTTTTATTATTTGTATAGTATTTCACTGTATAACTATACCCCATTATAATGCTAGATTCTCCTCTTCACATAGATTTAGTTTATCTTTGTTTTTATTTGCTAGCCAAGAAAAGTTTAACAAATGTTCTGGTACCTGTCTCCTTTGGCATATCTTTTCTTTCTTTATTTTGTGTGTCTATTGTCACTTTAATGTTATCACTTGGCAGAAAAATTGAGACAATTGAAATATAACATATGTAGTTTCAGAAGTACAACATAATAATTTAGTATTTGTAAATATTGCAAAATAACCACCACTATAAGACATCCATCACTAATAAAGTTACACATATTTTTTCTTGTGATGAAAACTTTTAAGTGTTGCTTTCTTACAACTTTCAATGTACAATGCATGCTCTACATTACATCCCCATGACTTAATGTATCTTATAACTGGAATTTTGTACCGTTTAACCATCTTAGCCTATTTTACCCACTCCCTCCCCACTCCATCTCTGGACACTACCAGTCTGTTTTCTATATCTATGGGTTTTGATTCTTTATTTTTCTTAGATTCCATGTGTAAGTAAGATCATATGGCATTACTCTTTTTTTTAAATATTTTTATTGATTTTTTACAGAGAGGAAGGGAGACGGATAGAGAGTTAGAAACATAAATGAGAGAGAAACATCGATCAGCTACCTCCAGCACACCCTCTACTGGGGATGTGCCCACAACCAAGGTACATGCCACTGACCAGAATCGAACCTGTGACCCTTCAGTCTGCAGGCTGACGCTCAATCCACTGAGCCAAACCGGTTAGGGCGGCATTACTCTTTCTATGAATTATTTCACTCAACCTAATACCCTCAAGGCCCATCCATATTGTAGCAGATGGCAAGATTCCTTTCCTATTTTTTCTTCAGGATTTTGATTTCAGGTTCAAGTCTTTAATCCATTTTAATTTTTAGGAATGGAGTAAGATAGTGGTCCAGTTTCATTCTTTTGCATGTGGCTCTCCAGTTTTCCTAACACTATTTATTGAAAAGGCTATTCTTTCCCAATTGTATAGTCTTGGTTCCTTTGTCATAAATTAATTGATTATATATGTGTGGTTTTATTTCTGGGCTCTCTCTTCTGTTCCATTAATCTATGTTTCTATTTTTATGTTAATACCATAAAATTTGATTAATATAGCTTTGTAGTATAGTTTGAAAACAGGGAGCGTAAAAAAAGAAAAGAAAAGAAAACAGGGAGCGTGATGCCTCCAGCTTTGTTCTTCTTTCTCAAGCTTGCGTTGGCTACCTGGGGTCTGTTGTGGTAGCATACAAATTTTAGGATGGCTTGTTATATTTCTATGAAAAGTGTCATTGGCATTTTGATAGGAAATGCATTAAATCTATAGATTGTTTTGGGTATAATGGACATTTTAGCAATATTAATTCTTCCAACCCATGAGTACAAAATATCTTTCCATTAATGTGTGTCTTCTTCAATATCTTGGTGTCTTACAGTTTTTGGTATACAGGTCTTTCACCTCCTTGGTTAAATTTACACCTTAGTATTTTAAATTCTTTGATGAAGTTGCAAAGAATATTGTTTTCTTAATTTTTCTTTCTTATAGTTTGTTTTAGTGTATGGAATAGCAACAGATTTTTGTTGATTTTGCAACCTTCAGAATTTGTTTATTAATTCTAACAGATTTTTGGTGGAGTCATATTGTTATTGGTGGGGTGCTATGTACCCACTGATTACTGGTGGAAGTGGAGCTCTTGGGGTGTGGCTGGAATAAGAATTTCCGGGGGCCCCCAGGGAAGGATGAGGAATTGTGGAAAGTATGATTTCACTCCCAGACCAGGGGCAGCAATGCTTAATGAATTAGCACCCGTGCTTCCTTGTTAAACTTCTGGAGAGTTACCTTGACCAATATAGTTACCTTGTGGGTCAAAGGACTGAATTGCTTATTAGTATTCATTGTTTATGTGCTTAAAACATGTGCATAATAGTGATCATTATTTTCTTACATATATCCACAACATGTAAGATATCTTCTTTGTTTCTTCATTCATTAAGCTTATAACTTTAACTGAAAGTTATCAACTTGCTTATATTTATTCCTTCAAAGCTCTTGCTACTTTTGCTAGTGGTTCTTTGGGCTTTCTATTTTTATTTTATTTTTTACTAATAAATCTTTATTGTTCAGATTATTACAGTTGTTTCTCTCCTCCCCCTCCACCCATAGCTCCCCTCTACCCGGTTCCCACCCAACCCTCTGCCCATACCCCACCCCCCATTTGTCCTCATCCATAGGTGTACGATTTTTGTCCAGTCTCTTCCCACACCCCCTTTACCCCCAAAATTCTCAGTCCACGCCCTTTCTATGCCCCTGATCCTATTATATTCACCAGTTTATTCTGTTTATTAGACTTTTTATTCACTTGATTTTTAGATTCACTTGTTGATAGATATGTATTTGTTGTCACTTGGTTGCTCATAATTTTTGTCTTTACCTTTTTCTTCTTCTTCCTCTTCTTAAAGAATACCCTTCAGCATTTCATGTAATACTGGTTTGGCGGTGATGAATTCCTTTAGCTTTTTCTTATCTGTGAAGCTCTTTATCTGACCTTCAATTCTAAATGATAGCTTTGCTGGGTAGAGTAATCTTGGTTATAGGTTCTTGCTAGTCATCACTTTGAATATTTCTTGCCACTCCCATCTGGCCTGCATAGTTTCTGTTGAGAAATCAGCTGACAGTTGTATGGGTACTCCCTTGTAGGTAACTAACTGTTTTTCTCTTGATGCTTTTAATATTCTCTTTGTCTTTTGCCCTTGGCATTTTAATGATGCTGTGTCTTGGTGTGGTCCTCTTTGGATTCCTTTTGTTTGGGGTTCTGTGTGCTTCCTGGACTTGTAAGTCTATTTCTTTCACCAGGTGGGGGAAGTTTTCAGTCATTATTTCTTAAAATAGGTTTTCAGTATCTTGCTCTCTCTCTTCTTCTGGCACTCCCATAATTCTGATGTTGGTACGCTTGAAATTGTCCCAAAGGCTCCTTACACTATCTTCATATTTTTGGATTCTTTTTGCTTTTTGCTTTTTTGGTTGGGTGTTTTTGCTTCTTTGTATTTCAAATCTTTGACTTGATTCTTGCGATCCTCTAGTCTGCTGTTGGATCTCTGTATATTATTCTTTATTTCAGTCAGTGTTTGCTTAATTTCTAGTTGGTCCTTTTCCATATCCTCGAGGGTCTCGCTAAATTTATTGGCCTTTTCTAGGAAATTCTTGAAAAACCTTATAACCGTGGTTTTGAATTCTATATCCAGTCGTTTGTTTTCCTCCATTTCTTTCATTTGTGACCTGTTTCTTTGTCTCTGCATTTTGGCTGCTTCCTTGTGTTGATAGCGTGGCTTTGTGTGGTGGGTGTCCTATAGGGCCCAGTGGCTCAGCCTTCCCAGTTACCTGAGGTAGACACTCTTGGTGCACCCCTTTGTGGGCTGTGTGCACAGTCTTGTTGTAGTTAAGCCTTTATTGTTGTTGGTATTACTGGGAGGAATTGACCTCCAGGCCAATTGGCTGTGAGGGTCAGTTGTGTCTATGATGGGAGAACTTCTGTGCTGGAGACACCCTTATGGGGCAAGATTTGCTTCAGTGGGGCTTTGGCGCTCACTGAGTCTGCCCCTGAGTGTGTCTCTTATGGATCTGAGGAGTTTTAGTCTGAATGGTCTCTCTCTGACCACTGAGTATATTAGCTCTTGGATCTCCAAGAAGAGAGGCCACCCAGCAGGAGCTACAGAGAGATCTGTAGATTCCTTCTCTTTGTTTGGGGTTTGGAGGTGCCCAGATGAGGCCCAGCTGTGAAGCAATGCAAGCTGCTGTTGAGTCTTGGGTCTTCTTTTGGAGGCTCTGGGGCTCTTTGACCCAGCTGCAGTATGTTACGTTTCAGATTGCAAAGGGCCAGGGCATTCATATGCAAAAGCCTCTGTGCACAAATTGGGTAGGAAGGGTCTCAGAGAATCACCAGGGTGGAGCAAACAGCAATAGCTGACCATCAGCCTTGCCTGGAAGAGGTCCTGTGTCTCTGTGTCCCATGGCACCATGCAAGCACCTCTAAGAGAAAGCCGCCCTCAAGTTCCGCCCAATGCCAGACAATCAAGTTTCTCTCCATATGAGTCTGGGTCCCCAGAGTCCTGCCCGGAACTGGATTTCAGAGCAGTCGGGAGCTTGTGTCTCTCTCCTGACTGAAAAAGACAACAGCGTACTTAGTTGCCAGCCCTTTTCAAGAGCGTGCCTCTGTACCTCTGCACTTCACTTCTGTACCTCTGCTCCTCCTCCAAGTCACAGTGTGCTTTTCTCTTTCCTTCTAGTTGTATAATTTCCACTCAGCCAGCCTTCTCGTGGTTCTGGATGGTACCCGTTTTGTCTTTTAGTTGTAGTTTTGAAGTGATTGTGCGAGGCAGCAAGTTCAGGTGTTTACCTATGCTGCCATCTTTGTTTCTTTATTTTCTTTTTTTAAAATATATTTTTTATTGATTTCAGAGAGGAAGGGAGAGGGAGAGAGAGATAGAAACATCAATGATAAGAGAGAATCATTCATCAGCTGCCTCCTGCACACTCCCTACTGGGGATTGAGCCCGCAACCCAGGCATGTGCCCTTGACTAGAATTGAACCTGGGACCCTTCAGTCCACAGGCCAGTGCTCTACCCACTGAGAAAAACAGGCTAGGGCTCTATTTATTTTGTAAATGCTTGTTTCATTATTTTTACTTAAACTGAAAGGGGCTCTTAAGAATGTAATTTTCAGTCTCATTCTTAGTATTTGGAAGGTCTGTGCCAATTTCTCTTTTAATCTTTCAGGTTCCGGTTTCTGAAACAATGGCAAATGCTTCATATGCATCTATGTACTGTAATGAATCCATTAGAAGTTAATCTTCAGTGGTAAATAAGACTGCCAATTTTGCTTTTGAGCCAAATGAAGTAAAGAAAAGTAAGACGTTTGAAGTGAATGTAATGGTTTTTGGGGTGGACATACATTAAAGGAACATTTTTGTGATTTGCTGCCTCTCACTGAGCAGAACATTAGGTCCTATCAATTCCATGTGCTTGTTCCTAGATCCTGGTGCTCAGTGACTCTTGCCATTGTTTGCTCTCAGAAAAGATGATCTGATAATTAAAAAAAAATAGTATCTAAAACATATACTACTCTTTGCCCCTTCATTCAATAGAACTGGCTTGAAAATGAGTAAGAGACATATTGTGAATTATACCCTATTACTCAGACAGAGGATGTCATCTAATGCCTAGAATTTGTCCATGCCTTATGACGGGCATTTTTGAAATGCATTTGACAAGGTGGTTTTCCAAGGATGGCATGTAACATAACGTGATGTGATGGAAAGCCTAAGCCATGGGTACACTGAAGTCCATTGGATGTTGGTTCTGGAATGAATATTCCTATCCAAAAATACTGAAAAGGAAAAGCTCTAGGCAGACACCAGGCTTTTCGGAGTCCTTGAAGCATTATTTTAGTTTGAGAAGAACCCAGCGTGCTTGTATGTGTGTTAATTAAGTCAAGATTCTAGAAGCCTGGTACCAAAGAACTGTTTAAACCATGTATAGAGCCAGTCCTTTCAAACAACAGTCCTCCAATCTTGGTGCTTGAGAGAAAGCCCTTCTCCTGTGTCCAGGGAGAGTCATAGCCCCTCTCTGCTCTCCCTACAGTCTCTGGTAAGCTTGTGCCATGATCCACTGTCACCACCACTTCCCCGGGCTCCCCAAGATCCTTACACTGCTTCCTGGCTCTTAACTGTATCAAGCTGTTTACTTTGCTAGATTGGTAATCACCTTACTTTTTTCTTGTTTTCTGCCTCTCCTTCGAAGTCTCCATCTTTCTCCTTGTCTCTTATCTTCAGAGATTCATCCCCAACCTCCTTAGAGCTTTCTCTTCTTCATATCCTTCCAAGTTTAAAAAACACACTCATATAGTATACTTCAACAAATACTATTAAGTTAAAAGAGATTACAGCTAGTATTGTGAGCCACAAATCACCTTTTAAAAACAGTATTATCATTATTTTTCTACCAACTTGAGAAAACACTCCACATATGCCCATAGCAGAATATAGGCCCATTATTTAGGAGAGATGGGAATTCTTACGTATAACATAAAAAGGCAGCTAATAATTTACTGATGCCTTTAGATTGATTACCCAAATATTCACCTTTTACCACCAAGTAGAATGATAAATTCCTCTGTATTTAGAGTTGGCAGGGGCAGGGACACAAATGATTTTAAGGTAAGAAAAAAAAAGTAGTAATTTTTCAGTGTTATGAACTCTCTGTTGCACAGATTGTTTTATATACATTATTACATTCAGTCCTCACAGTGAATCTTGAATTTTTGCTTCAGGAAGTTGTTCCTAGCAACTTGTTCCAAATCAAGCTTCTACTAAGCTTGTTGGTAGCAATGATTCAAGTCAAAGCCAGGTCTGCTATCTCTAAAGTTTACAGTTTTCATTATATCAGCTTTTCCCAAAGAGTGTTATAGGGAACACAGTGCCAGTGGGAGATTTTGCCCCAAATTAAGCGTTCTCTGATTAATTAAGATTGAGAATCTCTACAGTAGAGGACATGGTTTAATTTTGTTTAACCAGAACGGCCCAAACTTCATTCTACGATGACTTTTTATAATGATTAATATTCTGAGGAGCTAATGTTATCTGTTGTAGTTTTTACTGTGAACCTTCTTGGTTCATCAGAGCCTGGTTGAATTACATTCTCTCAGTGTTCGCCTGGGCATTGTTTTTGTTTGATTAGTCCAGTCAATAAATCCCAAGCACCTAGGAGTCACATTGTAGTAGGTTAAAAATATGGTTACAAATTCTTTGCAGCCCCTTTATCATGATGACAAAATGATTTTCTTATCTCTTGGATCTGGGCTGCTTTGTGATTTGCTCTGACTAACAGAATGTGGCCAAAGTGACATTGTGTGTGGCCTTGAGCCCTCTCAGTAGCTGACCATGGAATTTTACTTCAGGAAGCCTATATTGCCTCTGAGTGGGTAAGTGGCCATGTCAAGGAAAATTGAGGACTTCTACTCAATTGCTAGACGTATGAGTGACACCATCTTGGACCTTCCAGCAGAATCAGACCTCCAGTGGAATGCAGCTCTGTGAGTGAACCAGGTAAAACCTGTTGAAGAATCATCCAGCCAACCTGGGGTCTTATAAGAAACTAGTGGCCCGGTGCACAGATTGGTGCACATTGAAAGGAAATTAATAACCACAGCTCAGCAGTAAACCAGATTCAGGGCCAACAGTGCCCCAGCAACAACATAACCCATGGCCGAAGGTGGAATCTCATGGCTCTGCGAGGAATTGGGCTCCCTCCTCTCTGGTTCCAGGGTGTGTCACCCAATAACTGCCACTGCCAAGTCACCTCAGCTTGGCAGCTCCTGCATTGAGCGTCTGCCCCCTGGTGGTCAGTGCACAGCATATGTACCAGCTGGTCAGTTGCCTGGTCACCTAGCCTTTTATATAGCTACACTAATAAAAGAGAAACATGCAAATTAACCATCACTCTGCTACACCCACAAGCCATGCCCACCAGCCAATCGGGAGCGAGTATGCAAATTAAGCCAACCAAGCTGGTGGCTGGCCATGGAGCTGGAGCAAGCAGGAAGCTTGGGTTGCCCCGGCAATGGAGGAAGCCAAGCTTCCTGCCCTCCCTGGCTGGCCCTGGCCTCCACTCAAGGCTACAAAGTTTCAATTATAGAAGATAAATAAATCCCAACAAAAATGGCAGCGGCCATGGAGCTGGAGCTGAGCAGGAGGCTTGGGTTGCCCCCAGTGATGGAGGAAGCCAAGCTTCCTGCCCTGGCCGGCCCTGGCCTCTGCTCAAGGCTACAAAGTTTCAATTATAGAAGATAAATAAATCCTAGATATTTGCTTCCAGCTGGCCCTGGCCTCCACTAAAGGAGGTGCTGGGGAAAAAAAAGAAAAAAAGAAAAAAATAAAGGAGGGGCTGGGACCTTGGGTCACTGGGGGGTGATAAGGCCAGGATAGGTCGGTGAGGGCCATTGGGGGTAAGCAGACCAGCAGGGGGCCAGTTGGGGGTGAGGAGGCCATCAGTGGGGGTCAATTGGAGGTGATCAGGAGAGCGGGGGGGGTTAGTTTGGAGTGAGCAGGCCAGCAGGGGGCCAGTTGGGGGTGAGCAGGCTGGCACAGGGGGAAGTTGGGGGTGATCTGGTTGGCAGGAGGGCATGTGGGGGCGAGTAGGCTGGTGGCAGGGGGGCAGTTGGGGGCGAGCAGGCTGGCAGGCAGAGTGGTAGGGGCAGTCAGGCAGGCAGGCAGGTGAGCAGCTGGAGCCAGCAGTTCTGGATTGTGAGAGGGATGTCCGACTGATCCCTGTAAACTGGCAGGAGGACATCCTTTGAGGGGTCCCAGATTGGAGAGGGTACAGGCCGGGCTGAGGATCACCCCCCAACCCCCCGCATGATTTTCATGCATTGAGCCACTAGTATAGATAATAAACCATTGAGTTTAGACACTAACTTTTGGGCTGAATTTTTACTCAGCAAGAGTTAACTGATATGCATGTGAAAACTGTAAGTGATAATTTACGAATGTTGATGTTCTAGGTGCAGGGTATTGCCTAGTTGTAAGAATTATATGTATTTCTGAGTTTGAACTTAATCTGTTGTAATTAATATTTTATGTAGTACATGTGCTATCTGTTGCAGATAATTTGCTGTGCGTCTCATGTTTCTACATGTCTTGTGAGCAGAAGCATTGACAGCTTTGGTTCTGTGCTAACTTTTCAAAGATGCTTATATAGTGAACAGCTTTGGAAGATAGAGAGTACCTCTCTGGGGCAGGAGGCAGATGTTTTGGGGGGGGGGGGGGCGGGTCCAGGACAATAAAGATAATGTTTCCCTTTAAGACAAAGGTTAGGCAGGTTTGCCCAACTCGTAGTTTCTCAGTTGTGACACAGCCCCCTCTGTGAGCAGCATCCACTTAGACTCCTCCACATTGCTGTGTTGGGAATAGAGGTTGAAAAAAAAACAGTGCAAACATGCAGCTTGTGCTACCTGATGTGCATGAGTAATAAAGTCCTTTGTCTGTGACTAGGGCATCGCATGTCTTCTGCCACCATCAATAAAACTGTAACAGGCCAACTGTTTAGCTTACAAGCTGGGAAGGTCTGAGACTCTTCACCGTTCTTGACATTATCTAGTTTGAACTTAATGCAGAACATAAGATACTTTATGAACATTGTATGAGTTTCTGACTTTTTCTCAGGGACAGATTTGTGAGAGAATTGCTTATTTCTTCTGAAATGTATAATTATTAATAAGCAGCTCTATGTTGGTCTCTCATGACTTCAATTATTAGATTCATTAGGAATTGTATCTAAGAAGAATGAATTTTTAAATTGCCATTATAATTATGCATTTGAATGAATAGAACATGTTAATATTTCATTAGTGACTTTTAAGTTCTGCTAGAACAGCATACATTATGCTAGACATAGTTTTTTAAATAAGTATTTATTTTCCTGTCTGTATTTTTTCCTCATTATATTTTTTATTTTTGTATTTTATGATTTCTCTGTCCTTGTCTCTTTTTTTCAATTAATTATGCTAGTGCTTTATTTTAGTTTATTATTTTATTTTTAAAAACACAACTATTGGATTTGCTTGTTAGTTCTACTCATTTTCTGATTTATAATTCATAAATTTCTGACTTTTAAATATTGATTTCTTTGTTCTACTTTGCAATTTCACTTTTGTTTTTTTTCTAGCTTCTTGAGATAAAATGCTTAATTCACTTATTTTCACTCTTTTTGATACTTAGCATTATACATTTTGCTCAAAATGTATTTTTTATTTATTATTTTTTAGTTCGTTTTGTAATTTTTCTTAAACTGAAGAGTTAAGAAGTTAGAGCTTTAACTTTTCTTGGTAGTTTTTTTCTTTTCTCTTTCATTTCTAGAGTTAAGTTAGTGCATTGTAACCAGAGAATAGAGTTTGTTTTGGTTATAATATTTGGAAATTTTGAGGTTTTCTTTTTCTTTTCTTTTTTTAGTGTATAATATATGATCAATTTTTGGAACTTCTTTTAAGTAGGTATTTTCTCTGTTTCCAATGTGAAGTTTCTCAATGCAGGGTTTTGTGTAGGCTAGGACTTGGTTATAGGGACAAAGGATAAGGAAATATCAAGGATGCTCACTAGGTTTTTGATTTGCATAAATGGTGAGATGTACAAAGGGGTAGGGATGACCTGTGAAGCTTCCCATTAACAACTGGGATATTAGACAACTTGAATATCATTTGCTAAAAAAAAATCTTAATCCATAAAAGTTTAAGGCTAGTGCTAACATTATTCATTTGGAATACAAAGTTAGGTAAGAAAATTATTTAAAACATGCCATTTCTTCTAAAGATGCAAGAAGAGTTTGTCTTTTTTAACCTCTTTCATTGCCAGCTTCGCATTGTTTTCTGTGTCCATCTCTAAATATCAGCTCTTTTCAGTTGATCTTCAGAACTTGTATCCACCAACATTCTCTGCCACTTGGGCTGTTAAAGGACTGGGACTTGGGAATAAATCTCAGAACAAGAATCAGTCTGATTATTATGATTTCTGCTGCTTCTAATGGGCCCAAGACAACCTGGGTCCCTCTAGAAGAATGTGCTTTGGAGCTGGAGAGATTTGGATTCCAGCTCAACTCTCTATTATCTATGCATCCTTGGGGACGTTACATAACTTAACTGAATCTCTTCTTTTTCTTTTGTAAAACTTTAGATAACAATATTCACCTGAAATGTCACTTTGAAGATTAAATACATGTGTAAAAGCTGGGAATTGACCTACACACTTTCCTTCTTTGAAGTTAGAACTTTGGAATGTATGCTCTGGGGAATGGAACTCAGATTTGACAATTTAACTTAATAGAGAATCAAATTCCATTCTGAATTAGTAGTTTTGGGCTTGTGAGTCCAGGATCAGGGTGTATTATGTTAACCATTGCGCAGGAACACTGGTGCCCTTGTGGTAACACATTGTAAGGCAGTTCCCTGTGGTGATACTAGTACACACAGGGGACTCTGGGCCCAATGAAGGGTCCAAATCCCTGCTTCATCCTTCTGGCTGTGTGACATTGGCCAGAGTAATTAATTAATCTCTTTAACCCTCAGTTCTCTCCTCCTTTAAAATTGGAATAATACTAGCATCTGACATAGAAGGTTGTTGTGAAGGATAAATTCAATAAAACATGGGAAGCAGTTAGCACAGTACCAAGAGCATATGCATTGTCATCACCTCATAAATACGTAACGTACAATTTTCTCTGGGAACACTCATTATTGAAAGTTAAAAATAGCCTAGGCTAGACTTAAGTAATGATACAGGATGGTTTGGAGATTGCCTTTTCTTTTATTTTCAAATTCGAATGATTAATATTTAAGGTAAAGAATATTGAAATACAGAAATAAAGGACTTGATTAAATCGTTACCTCCATCTCAACAAGGAGTGTGACACTGAGGCTTTAAAGTAGCAATTATGATTGCCCCAGGATTAAAAGATGCACATTTATCCCACTGAAGTCTTGTATTTATAGGACAGGCTAAAAATAGGGTAGAAAAACATTAGGAGAATGCAGAAAAAATTGGCAACTCAGCTGTAGCTGGTTCTTGACAATAACTGACATAAGCAGGACATTGTTTCTGAGCGTTGCTGGGTAGTGCTGGGTTACTTTTTAGCAAACCACAGGGAACTCCAGGCTTGAAATAGAATGTGTAAATGGCAGCAACTGGGCTTTCCCTTAAAGGACTCTTTGGGTTCCAGCTGTTATAAATTCTAGATACCTCAGGCTATTTGAATGACACATCACAGGGGCCAGTTCCTTTTCCCAAAGATTACAAAAACGCTCGCATTTCTTTAAATAGAAGTAGCAGTTTATGTGAAGCCATTTATCATAACCCTCCTTGGGCCAATGAATACCAGGGCAGTCCTGTGTCAATACCATGAAACAATCTTGCAAATCTTAGAGGATAAAAATCTTCTTTTGCAGTGAGACTTCTCAGCATGACCCCAAGTCTGTTGTTCCATTCTTTCTTATGTATTAGATGATAAAAACAAAAATAAAGGAAGGGGTAGCAGCACGGTCCACATTTCATCACTCCAGAGAAGATAGCTGTTTCTTTAAAATGGAATTCCTAAGCTCTAGGGAGACAGCTAGGAATATAGTATCATATTTTTTTTTGGGTGGGGAGGGAGGGAGTCCAGTGGGATTTTTGGTGTCATTCTTATGATTGGATTCATTTTTTTTTTCTTTTTACAATTAAGTGTTGACAGAAAACAGGGCAGAAATTAACCTTTGTAAAGACAAACACTTTTTCCTACTTTGATATCCTAGATTTTTTTATTAATTGCAAATATGAAACCTTTCCTAATAGAACTTTATTCCCATGGAATTTACCAGTAAACTCCTGGGCTGCGAAGTTTATTTAAAAAAAAAAAATTTATGGATTTCAGAGAGGAAGGGAGAGGGGGAGAGAGAAACATCAATGATGAGAGGGAATCATTCATTTATTGGCTGCCTTCTACATGCCCCCTGCTGGGGATCAAGCTTGCAGCCCAGGATGTGCCCTGACCAGGAATCAAACCATGATCTCCTGGTTCATAGATCGATGCTCAGCCACTGAGCCACACTAGCCAGGCAAGTTTCTTGATTTAGGCTAAACTCGCTGATGTCTCCCTATTTGATATAGCAGGGACCTGATTTCCAAGGATGTGCTTTTTATCTACACTGGCAGGTAGTAAGGGAGAGACAAACATGTAAGCCCTGGACCATGACTGTGGGGACTTGCAATATAACTTCACCAGCATTGAGTAATTTAGATTCCTTTGGGAATGTGATGAAAGTTATCATCCCTGGTTCAAAATGAGTCTCTAGCTCCACCTGTGCATCAGTGTATCCTCAGCAAAACATAAAGAACATACTATGGAGAGTTCTGGTTGGTGGGCCATCGATGTAGTCCCTCAGGAAACATAAGAAAGTCTTGTTGAGGAAGAAGCCCCCCAAAATAGAAATTATCTAAGGTAAGTACAACAATAAGCTCTCAGTATTTGGGAGGAAAGAGGACTCATGGAGCAGCAGGATTGTTGGGGAAGGTCACACTGTACAGGTCTGGCTTGCAGACATGTGGGCAGGTACATTGCAGGCCAACGTCTTACCTGAGCACTTAATTTTTCTGTAACAGTTGTAATTTATATGTTAAACTTGTGTTCTTCTGATTACTGGATGTTTAATTTCAATCAAATTAAGGTTTGCTTCCTCCCTCCATCAGTTGGTGCTGGTACTGTTACAGAAAACCGGAGAAGAACCAAGCAACACTTAGAGAGATGGAATTACATTTATTAATTGTCTCTCAAATTCTGGGCCCCATCACACAGGAAGTTTCCTGTATTTATACTTTTTTGCCCTCTTTGTCTCCCAAATATGGGGTTTTCTGGTCACCTTTGCAAGTTCTTAAAGAGCCCCTATCTGCTGAGGCTTTGAGACCTCAACCAAAGGCTTGGCCTGGTGCCAGCACTGGTAACTTCATCTGGGGAAGGTTTAATGGCCTCTCTGAAATGCGAGTAGTCTTATTTTCCTTATTATTTAAGCAAGCAAGCATTTACAGAAGCCAAAATAGCAGGGTTAAAATTTTAAACAGTTTTTATATAAGATGGATGCTTCAGTACAATGGGAAAGGTGTGGATGGGTATGACAGGAGTACCTTTTCTGAGGCGTCAGCACCAGGATGGGAGGGGCTGCATGGATGGTAATACGCACATGAACAGAGTGACGCTTCTCCATTCAAAATTACCCATAATGCAAACACATTAAATTTTCAGAGTATCATCTCATTATATATAAAGCATTTTAATCATTTTAGCATAAAGAGCTTTCATATGAAAATTCAGGTTTCTGACTTCTCTTGAAAAATGGAAGGGCAATACTGGTCCCCAATTCCTCCAACACTTTTATTTCTGAATCTGCTCATTCATGTTAACAGCAGGCTCTGAGGTTTGATTTGATGAAAAAGAAGCTTGGATTGAGTCTTAGGGTATTTATACAATAATGGAAGAGCACAAAAAGCATTAGGCAAGGCAAAGGAGAAGGAGGATATGGTAGATACTTGATGTACAATAAGCAGTCGAATTTAAATATAGAGTGAGTGCATGCAGAGGTGGGCAGGACATGAAATTGCAAAGATAGACAGGGGTCAGACTGGGAATTGGATACTTCATCCTTTTGAGACAGGATAAGAAGAAGCTAGAAAAATGTCTTGGCAAGTGGAATGAGGGAAACTGAGACAAGATAGTTAAACAAGGCTGAGCAATTAACAGCTTGTTAATAAATCACAAGATCTTATCTTTCCTAACTAAGAACACTTAAGAGGCAGGTGGTTTATACCTCTCCTCCCCAACCAGAGAGTGAGTAGCTTAAATCACCCTGGTCAGGAAGAGAGATAACAGAGACTCAGTCCCATTAGTGCCAGCCAAACCCCAGAATGGATGAAGTCAGGGGAATAAATAACAAAAACCCAATTAGAGCCAGACAAATCTAAGATAAAAGTAAAGCAGTGAAGCTGACCTGACTAGAGAATATCCCAGATGCTCATTTTTATTCATCAGAATATTAAAGAATACACATAGAAAGTGGTTAAGTATTGTGTTGAGACCCTCCCCTGAGACCTTCCCTAAAACTCATGTCTTTAGAAAACAGGTAAGAACCCTCAAGACAAAAGACCCAGTTTTCTCTCTCTCTGTCTCTCTCTCACACATCCTCATGCCCCACCCCCTTTTCTCAGGTGTGTACTGTTACTTTCTTTCTCCTAAGCTCCAAGGTTCCCTCTTGCAACCAGGGAAGCAGTGGGCAGTGGCAGGTCCTCCCATATTAACCCTGTGAACCTGTCTCCAAGGACTGTCCTTGAGCCTCTGTAACTTCCTTTCCTAAGTCCATGCAGCCCAGGGTGGCTCATTTCTGTTAGTGATCTTGCCTCTTCTATCTTAAACCCTTCCTTTGTTTCACTGTTCCCAGCTTTAATAAATGTACTCACAAAATCACCAGGACTCTTTCCTGCAGGAAGTCAAGAACCAACACGTTCTAGACCATGCAAGGGCAGATCTACCGTGGTCCCAGTCCCTTCCTGGTGACATGATGAACTGTGAAAAATCATTGATGAATTTTACTGCTTATGTTAACTAATGTTTTGGTAAGCTTGTTATGGACCTAGTGTGTAGAATAGGCCAGAGGAGAGATAAAAAAAAAAAGTAGAAAAAAAGAGACTAAAAAATTAATTTAAACAAAGCTGCTCTTTTGAATACTTAGCAGCTTTTGTGAGCAGCCAGTGGAGTAGAAATTTTACCACAGCGTCTAATATTTTCATTGTTAGAGGCTTTTAATTTAAATATTCTGATGCCTATATTCAATAGGCAGCTGGTCAATATATGCCATCAAATCTTGCATACATTATTTCATTCTGATTTTTTAAAACTTTGCATTTCATCTTGTTGAGTGCACAAAGCTTAAATTTAGTAACTGTTTAATACAAAGAGCAGAATAGACTGCAAGTGCTGGTGAAACTCTGCTGTTGCCATCAAGGTCAGCTTTCAAACAGCACAACCCAGTATGGAGTGGAGGTCCACTGAGCGCAAATGGTCTTGAACCCATCTCTGATTCAGTCTATTATCTTCTGTGGATGTGAAATTGACTACTGCGGAGCTGCACAGCATGTTTCTTAGATTTTTTTTACTACTTGCTGTGCATGCATGTCTAGAACTGAGTTAGCTTAAATTCTTTCCCCCATCTGAACTGCATGAAGTGTTATTTAACAATGGCACTATTTTATTCACTTACCAATTGGTGCACCTAATCGCTGTTAGGGAAAAATATCAAGGATCTATTATTAACAATCTAGTGATCAATATCAATTATAAAGTACTGAAATTAATTAATGATAATAGCTATGATTTACTGAGCAATGTAATATGTGCCAGGTAGTGGGCTGTAAGTTTGAACTAGATCTTCAGAAAACTCTAAAGCAACACTACAAGAGATATTCTTATTCTTATTTTACACACGAGAAAACTAAGGTCCAGAGAGATTGAGAAACTTATTCAAATAATATAGTAGAGAGTAGAGATGTTTAATTTATCATTTTATATGCTAAGTAGAGTCACAGCATGATGCACAAGCAACGTGAGAATTTGTGTTTGTAATAAAATGAAGACGACAATGGAAATGACCCATACTTTAGTTAATAACAAATGAAGCCCTAGTGTTCCATAGACAGTATGAAATCTTACTCTAGCCAAGTATATTACAAGGTTAAGATGTAACAATATTTGATTTGTTTTATAGGATGATGATGCTACTAGCCCAATATTACAGGACAGGCATGAATGGAGTCATTTTTCTCAAGTGGTGCTAGCTCTTTGCTGATTTAGCCTCTCTCTCTCTCTCTCTCTCTCTCTCTCTCTCTCTCTCTCTCTCTCTCTCTCATTCACTTTGCAACAGATGTATGCACATGTGCAAGGTGGCTGCCTTGACGGAGAATGCTGGATTGCAGGGTGCTGTCATTACCTTATTAGTGTGTGTAGGGGGGAAGTCACCCAGCTAGCTATCAAGGCTTAAAATATTTATAAAAGTTTTCTTTACTAATTTATCTTAAATTTTTGCATACTTTGCTAAGACAAGTGCTAACTTCTTTATATTATTAGCCATTAGTGACTGGGAGAAAGATTTTTCTCCTCAAGAGTACAGAAGATATTCTTGTCTGCCAGTTCGTGACCTCTGACAAGTATCTGGAGTTTAGAAGGGCTTTTATCATTCAGGAACTTTCTAATAAGTTTTAACCCCAAATTTAAAAATAATTTCAGTAGACTACAGAATCTTAAGATTCCCTTTTTTTACAGTTTGTATGAAAGAATCCTATATAATAAAGAGCTAATATGCTAATTAGACCAGATGGCAGAACAACCTTCTGGAACGACCAGTGGTGGGGCCGCGAGGCAGCTAGGGCTGTGAGGGCTGAGGCAGCAGCCAGGGCTGCTGCAAGGGCCAAGCGCCTTGCACGAATTTCGTACATCGGGCCTCTAGTCTCTAATAAAAGATACTAAAACATTTATTTACAGCATAAGCTTTTGATATGATAGAAACACATTAAATGATGTTAGAAATGTAAGGAATTGAATGCAACTATTTTATTTTATGAAATGGTATAGTATAGCTTCTGTGTAATGAGAATTTGTGACTTTGTTAGGCTGTTAGTTTTATACATTTTTAGGCTGTTGGTGTTATATATTTATGGAAAAAGTGTTAAATTCTCCTGTGATATGTGAATATTTTAGAAGCAACTCAATGTCTTAAATTATGAAATTATATGTTACTCTGAAAATGTGAGGTGCTTTGCCACTAATATCAACAGCAATATTAGAAATATTTGTTATTTCTTGAGTTTTGGTTTATTATGTGCTCAAACATTCATTCTCACAGAAATGTTAGTAATGAACTTTTAAAGAAATGTGATTAGAATATGCTTCATTACTTTTTAAAATTTCTACTTTGACACTTTGGATGCTGTGATTTGAATTGAAAATCTTCCTCTAACAAATTTTATTTTCAAACTCAATTTAGTAGCAGTAATAGCATACACATATTTGAATAAAAGAAGTACATAATTTGTCGCACTTACAAATTATAACGTAACAGTTTCATCCTCAGTTATGCAGTGGCTTTTGTAAAAACTTGGCTGGTAAATTTTTATTTTTTTTAGTCAGTTGTTTTAGCAAACAAAGTGGAAGGACAGTGAGCTGTGTGTGGGTGTATGTTGGTGTAAATTTCCTGGATTTTTTTCTTTTTGACACATGCATTAAAAATCCCAAAACAGCCATATCCTTTGACACAGCAATTGCATTCCTATGTATTTAGGCTAAGGACATAGAGGGATACATGTATTGATGGTCATATGAAGATGTTTATGCTTCTCCTTGATACTAATGAAAAAGTGGGAATAACTTAAATATTCAATAATTGGGATGAGTTTAATAATGTGCTCTACCCAATAAAATTATGTGAACCACTAAACTGATGTATAATACTAATATTAATGACTGTATTTATTGAATATTTACTATGTGCCACTTAATGCACTTATATACATTTCATAATTTAATCCTTATACCAACCTAATTCCTTGGAGATGCTCTATAACACCTGAAAGCCACATATCCAGTAAATTCTTGAAATTGGACTGAGACTCAGGTGACTGTTTGTAAGGCTCAAACCTATCAGACTTTATGGCTATTTAATTATATAGAGAAATGCACATGACTTATTGCTGAGGGAAAGGATAATATTATATTTAAACAAACTCTTCAATGCATAAAGAAAAAATCTGGAAGGACATTACCTAAGTGAAATTTTCTTGATTTACTATTAGCTTTTACAAAATGTATGCAGTGAACATGTGTTGATTTTGTAATTAGAAAAAAAGGCGTGTTTTCTCCCCTACTTTTTCCTGTCCCCAAATGTTAATTGCAGCATTATTTACAATATAATTTGGAACAACTTAAATATTCAACAATAGAAGAAATGTGTAATGAAATATTGCTCACCAATTCAATGGAGTAATGTAAAAAAATTCTTTTTACTCGTACAGGAAACAAGATGGGAGCCTAGGGAGTGGTACAAGTATTTTCTTTAATGTTCCAAAGATGAATCATAATGTAAAACTAAAAGAGACTCTGCAACTTGGTTAACAACAAGACACATAAAAGGGAGGGCTTCTAAACGAAATGCTTGATCTATTTTGCGACTCTACAAAAGACGTTTACTTCTCAGGAGGCAATACAATTAGACAGGTGCAGCTTGACTTCAACGTTTTAATTCTCAAAATTATTCAGCATCATCAGAACTAATATGGCTATGAAGTCAGAGCAGCCTCTGGTTTTCTTCCCTCCACACTTGCCAGAGCGATTCCTCCAGATTGCTGCCATCCCAAAGCAGAGAGCAACATGAACACCAAGTTTCTAGACAGCTTGTCTCTGCTGTTTTGACAAAAGCTGGTGTTCCATCCCCGAGGTCATGGCAAATGACAAGGTGTGAAAAGTGAATGGAAAATGCCTCCCTACCATCCTCTCATCTCTGGTTTGCTGAGTAAGATGGGCAGTGCCAACAGCCAGCAGCTTCAAGCCCTGAACTTCCCAAGAGGGCATCTGCAAAGGCAGAAATGTGTCTGCCGCCTGGGATTGGGTGTGCAGTCTCAGTATGTACCTTGCCTTTGGGTTATTGAAAGGAAAGCTGGCAGATGGTTCCGTTTTCTTTTAGAACACAGGTACCGAGGGAGCCAAATGTTAAGCTGCCTGTTTCTGCACCGAGAGCCATACCTGTGTCCTTCCCCTCCTTCCAGGCCGACTACTTTACCAAGGTTGTCACTGGTAGATAAAAATGCAATATTCCAGACACTCCACTGAGTGCCAGAGACAGTGAGCTTAGCGGCAATGAGTCAGTGCCACCCAGTACTGCACAATTTAGTTAGTTTAAAAAAACACACACCACAATTTAGCATACCATTGATTTTTCATGAATTGCAATTATATTGCAGGAGTACAGACTTCCTAAGCTGCCGTGACAGGCCAAGGATTGATTTTGATGATTCATGGAATCTCCTAGAGAAAGAAAGAAACCGATGCACTATAGAAGCTGGTGTTGCCTCTTGGGACATGAAGATTCGTAAGTTCAAAACATTTTTAGAAACAGAAGTTATCCAAGTGATCATGATTTTCAATGCTGTCCACTCAGGATATTTGAACTAGAAATATGAGTTTCACAATAATTTCAGAGATCTTTCTTGGCACTGGGAACATCTTGAGGAATTCTGATTTAAAGAATAGTCAAAGGGCATGGTGCCTGGGGGAACAGGTGCAGTCTGTGAATCTATCCATGGCACTCCTTGCTTCTCTCCCAGCAATTTTTAATATCATCAATCCACAGTCAAATAGAAACATTAGTGTCTGAGTTTTTGGTCTGACATGTAACAGGAAGCATATGAAAATTTGAGAAGGATAATAAATTAGGAACTATGAATGAATTCCATAACTGAAAAATCACTGAATCCTTTTAAAATGGTATGTTAGTAACCGTCTTTAGCAGACTGTCTAGTTCTTAACCACTGAAAAAAGGGGGGTGGATGCAATTACCAGAAAATCCAAACCAATCCATAAGGGACTTTTGTTGTGTGCCTTCTTGGACCTATTTCCTTACTTTCCACCAACAGCATCCTGCCTCTCCAAGATGTTTCCTTTGGTGGAACCATGTTCTTTCATTCTCGGTCATGGTGATGAAGGGGTGGGATTTACCCATGTTAGCTTTAAGGTTGAGTTCTGATAATCTTAAATCAAAGTTGGAATCCTATTTTATTTTACCCATAGTACCTGGTTCAGAAATGAATACATAAACCAACCAAATGCATTAAGATGTGAAGAGATATTTGCTAAGGTTTCTGGGGAAAAAATAAGCTTTCACTTTCTTCTACAACAGTTAGTGGAAGATGCATGTGAGTCTCTTGGGTTCATAAGTATGGCATCTATTTGGCTAACACTACAGATGGAATCTGGTGTGTGTGTGTGTGTGTGTGCACGCGTGCATGTGTTAGGGGGAAGGGTCGCTGGCTCAGTATATTGCCTATAGGTGAAACTGACCCTGTATACAGAGAAGACATTGTAGAGAAATAAAGATAAATTGGGTTCTGGGCAGCATTTTTTTGATGATCATTCTCTGTCTGAGTTAAGGACTGAACGACTTCTAGTGACAGATTAACTTTATTAAGCTTGTTTGACTTTTGATCACTTGCAAAATAAATAGTCCCAACTGTTACAGAATTCCAAAAGTGTTTGTAAAAGGAAGTTCAACCAGATGTCCTAAGAGGTCATACTTTTCTTAACAAGGTCTGTTAAGAATGGTGCACAGTTAAATCATATATTTATCTTAACTCACTATATTCCAAAAAGCAGTGTTGCAAGGAGTAAATTCAGGGTCAAATTCCCAGGTGTTCTTGTGGCACCAGCTGTTAAACTTTGGCTCAGACATCCTCATATTTTATCATGATGTGAGAGGAGTGGGGTCATTTAATTCATATCAACAAACATCTACTGAATGCCTAATGAAGTGGACTTTTTGTATTCCTTTTGACTGACTACGATTTAAATCCCCTTCCTGTGTGCAGAATGTCTGAAACAATGTTAGGAATTTGCTTTCTCAGTCTACCTTGCAGCTTGAGCCTGGGCATATGATGTAGGCTCTGCCAACTGGTATACCTGTCCCCCAAATTTATTAAAATCTAGTGATATGACAAAGGAGGGCCTGTGCATAAACCATTTTGTTGTGGGCAACAGAGCCAGCAATACTAACAAATCTATCACCTAGACAACAACGTGGCTGTGGTTTTCAGGGTAGTCCCCTCTGTCAGTTTTATCAGAGGTTCAAAATGTTGAGTTTATTGTCTAAATGAAAACCTTTTTCATTTCATGGCACACATAAGCTAATTACTAAAATTCTGTGGCATGCCAAAAAATGTATCTGACAAAAAATATAGGTATAATTTTGATTGATTTACAAAAATAATAAGAATACCAGTTACTTACCCTTTTTGCTCCCAATTGACTTTAAAAAAATCAGGTGCCAGCCTGGCCGGCATGGCTCAGTGGTTAGGCATCGACCTATGAACCAGGAGGTCACAGTTCGAGTCCCTCTTGGGGCACGTACGTGGGTTGTGGACTTGGTAGGCAGCTGATCAGTGATTATCTCTCTTGATATTTCTTTCTTTGTCTCCCTCTCTCTTCCTCTCTGAAAACAATAAAAATATATTTTTAAAAATCAAAAAATACAAGGATTTCTGGTACCAAGAATTAACCAATCAGACACAATCTTATTATGCAACATGACCAATAAAATGCAACTCTATTATATTTATGGTTCAAGATGCAACTCTATATGTTTATGGTTTAAGACAGATTTCACACCAGACAGCTTTTATTGTGTTGGCTGTTGTCATTTTTTAATTTGAGAACTTAAGGGAAAAGAGGTCAATGCCCTTGACTGAATAGTCAAGTATTGCATGTTTTAAAATTCTTGCAGTGCACCAGTTACATACTCAATATAATTGTATTCAGTTTACCAAAACACACCTAAAAGACTGCATATAGAAACATAAAAAATTTCATGAGAACTAAAATCTGGAAACAACCAAAATATCCACTATTTAGAATGGTTAAATAAGTTGTTGTATATTCAGACAATGGAATATTATATAGCAATAAAAGTGAAGAGATTGCTGCTACATTTAACAACATGGACAGACCTCACAAACATAATGCTGAACTAATGAAGCCAGATCCAAATATATATATAATGAATACATTAAAAAGCAGGCAAAACTAACATGGTGGTAGGATTCAAAGTAAAATGGACTTAGTGACTGGAGGGGAACTTCTGGGGTTGCTGGTGATGCTCTATTTCTTGATCTGGTTGTAGTGACATGGTTATGTTTATTTTGGATGTAGTAATTAAACAAACTGTATTCTTTGGTGTATGTTTCTGTGTGCTATTATATTCCAATAAAAATATTAAACAATGTAGGGTAGATATAATCACAGACTATTTGATAGCATTTTAAAATATAATAAAGCATTAATGGCTGCAATAGATTAAAAAGTATGAAATACATAAAATTCTTGAATTCATAATTATAAAGCAAAGGCCATTATTATTACTGGGGCACCAATATACTTTTAGTGATTTGGATTAAATGAGCCAGGCTTTCTATCACTTGAGACTGTGATATTCCTTCTATGTGACAGGATCAGGTTAGGTTCAGGAGGTTCAGAATGATTAAAGTATGCAACCTTTTTAAGTTAGCTGAGCTGAGTAGCCTGCATGACCTCTAGCTTTGGGCATCTGGATTTCTTGAAGGCTATACTTTTTGGCTGGCTACTTGACCTCTTTTATCTCTTCATCTAGGATTGCTGGACATTTACCCTTTTCTAATCTAATTAAAGCCAGAGAAGTTTGTCATTCACTGGACATGGGAAATGACTTGTCACCGTTGAGTACTCAACTATAGACATTCAATTTTAAGTATTCCAGAAGCCACTAATGACTGGCAGAGATGAAGGGCTTCTAGGACAGTTAGGTCCGTTAGCAGTGGGGTTGTCCATGGCTGGCAGGGTGGATGCCACTCACCCTTTAGCCTTTCATTCTAACTCCTAGAAAAGGATAGAAAAAAATCAATATAAGAACAAAGTTTGAACAAATGTGAAAATTCTTGAGATGATTCATTTCTAGGAGATTTTCTAGGTGGTTGATAGCTACTTCCCTACTAATATATATTTCACTTGTTTGACAAAGGTAGAAGCTTATTTAATTTGATTAGTATTTTCAGATAGGCCTTTGCCCCCAATAATTTAAAACTCTACTATTTATATAGTGGTCCAGAGACCAGTCAAGAAACAGAGCCATGTATTCAAAAATTATTGGTTAACTTCTATGACCTTGGATAAGTTTATGTTATCTCTGTTTGTCTTTTCATTTGTAGATAGGTATAGTAATTCCTGAACTGTTTTAAGTAAAGGTAAAAATTACCTTGCTTTAAAAAATCTTTTAAAACTCAGTAGGGAAATAACTGGGAAGAAACATATATTTCAAATGTCTTCACAATCCTAGAATTTATCAGATGAAAGCCTTGTCAACTCCAAACACAATAATTAATGTTATTCTCAGATAGAGAGTCCCTAATGCATCTATTTCTTATGCAGTCACATTAATCTTAAATCCACATGGAATTAAAGCTATTTTAATTAAACATATAACTTGTCACTTTCTAACCTTAAATTTGAAGAAGATGCATTTTATAATGGTCAATGAATTATGTACTCCTGGGACTTTTATAGATATGATTAGAAAGGGTAACTATCCAATTATTCTAAATGTGGAGCTAAAAAACTTTAGCTTTTGAAAGGCTTTATTTCTAGAAATGAGTGTTTGGAAAGTTGCTGAGCCAAGAAGAATCATTTATTATGTTGGAGTGGAAGCATATAATTATTCATTCACCAAATATTTGTTGTGCACCTACTCTGTGCATTTTTTCCCTTGCACTGAAGATACAACAGTGACACAGTTATTGTTCTTACAGATCTCACATTCCAGGAGAGTAGATAGAACAAAGAGATGTGTTCTTGGTTAGGGAAGCCCAGTATTTCAAATAATATTCCACTAAGTTTAGCTAAGAAATCTGGACACACACATGCGCACACACACACACACCCCTACTGGAAAGTATCAAGGGTGCTAACAAGAGTGTAAAGAATTGTGGTGCTAGATGGAGGAGAATGGGCTCTGGGCAGTGAGCCTGTTGTTTAAGTTTGTCCCCTCACCCATTCCTCCCTAGATGGGGGAACATTTATCAACTGGCTGGTAGTTGAGAGTGGAGTTTCAACAGTCTCCCAGGCTAAGGGCACAGTGATTGGAGACTTGTACACCATTGGTAACCCTGACCTAACAAACATATTTACAACACTGTTTCTCTCAACTGTAGAATATACATTCTTTTCAAGTATGTGTGGAACACTTACAAAAATTGATAATATGTTGGGCCATAAAGCAACTCTCAACACATTTGAAATTTGTTAAAATCATACAGAGTATAATGTTTTATGATAATGCAATTATGTTGGAAATCAATAAAAAAGATATCTAGTATATCATTATATTGTATGCTTTGAAATAAAGAGATACATGTACAAATAACTCATGGATAAACAAAAAGAAAAACAAAATGGGATTTATAAAATACTTTTCATTGAATGATAATGAAAATACTGTATCGAAAAGTGTGGTTGTTATATATAACACTGCAATGAACACTATATATATAATTTTGAATTAGTGTTTTTGGTTTCTTCAGATATAGATACCCAGAATCACTGGGTCATAAGGCAGTTCCATTTTTAATTTTTGAGGAACCTCCATACTGTTTTCCATAGTGACTGTGCCAATCTGCATTTCCACCAATAGTGCATGAGGGTTCCCTTTTCTCTGACACCATGGATGGACATAGAGCGTATTATGCTAAGTGAAATAAGTCAGATAGAGAAAGACAAATACCATATGATCTCACTTAAAATGTGGAATGTAAAGAGCAAAATAAAGGAAAAAAAATAGAAACAGATTCATCTTATCTAATAAAGAAGGAATATGCAAATTGACTGCCCTGCCCTCAAAGATGGTGGAACCACAGCCAATAAGAAGGGAATATGCAAATTGACTGCCCTGCCCTCAAAGATGGTGGAACCACAGCCAATAAGAAGGGAATATGCTAATTGACTGCCCCACCCTCAAAGATGGTGGTGCCCACAGCCACAAGATGGTGGCATCTAATTCCCTCAGCCCTGCCGGGATGGCAGGTGCGTGGCAAGGCAGGCCCCACCCCCAGGTAGGCCTGGCCTTGCCACACACCTGCCTCCGGAGTCCCCCAGTCCTCTCAACCCCCCAGCTGCCCAGGGCCGACCCAAGGCACAGGCAAGCCTCAGATGTTGGCTGCCCAGCTGTCCAAGGCCAACCTGAGGCACAGGCAAACCTTGGATGGTGGCTATCCAGCCACCCAGGACCGACCGAGGCTCAGGTAATCAGGGCTGGCCGAGGCTTGCACTGCTGGCAGTGGCAGCAGCAGAGGTGTGATGAGGTATTGCCTTCCCCTGATCGCTGGGTCACCTCCCACCCCTGAGGGCTCCCAGACTGTGAGAGGGGACAGGCCAGGCTGAGGGACCACCCCTCCAGTGCATGAATTTTCATGCACCAGGCCTCTAATGGATATATAAAACAAACTGATGGTTGCCAGATGGGTTTGGAGGTCTGAGTGAAAAAGATGAAGGAATTAAGAACTATAAGTTGGTAGTTACAACTCATGGAGATGTAAAGTACAGCATAGAGAATATAATCAATAATTCTATATAATAAAAGCCTAATATGCTAAGTCTGGTCATCCGTTCAACCAATCAAAGTGCAATATGCTAATGATATGCTAAGGCTGCTCAACCACTCGCTATGACATGCACTGACCACCAGGGGGCAGATGCTCTGGCCTGTAGGTTAGCTTGCTACTGGGGTCTGGCCAATTGGGACTGAGCAAGATGGGCTGGAAATGCCCTGGAGCCCTCCCACAGTCCCTCCCTGGCTGGCCAACCTCTTGCATCCCTCCCTGGCCCCGATCATGCACTGATGGGGTCCCTTGGCCTGGCCTGTGCCATCTCACAATCCAGGACCCCTCAGGGGATGTCGGAGAGCTGGTTTCAGCCTGATCCTGCAGGTCAGGCTGAGGGACCCCACTGCAATTGGGGTCCCTGTTTCTCTCTCAATGATGTTTCTAACTCTATCCCCTTTGTCTTCTTTTCCTTTGAGAAGAGCATAGGAAAGTAATTCTGTTTATTGGAATTCCATATTCTAGTACTATATAATAAAAGGCTAATAGGCAAATTGTCCATTTTATTGGGAGTTTGACCAATGCAGCCGGCCAACTGCTTGCAGCCCCTGCCCCCAGCCGGCCCTGCCCCCCATCAGCCCCACCCCCAATGAGTTCCTCCCCCATGCAGTTCAAGGGTGGGGCTGGCCTGATCAGCCCCAATCGGGGTGGGCCAGCCGGACACCACCCATGCACGAATTTGTGCACTGGGCCTCCAGTATTGTAATAATTATGTATGGTATCAAGTGGATTATTTTTCTTTAAATATATATTTTATTGATTTTTTACAGAGAGGAAGAGAGAGGGATAGAGAGTTAGAAACATCGATGAGAGAGAGACATCTATCAGGTGCCTCCTGCATGCCCCCTACTGGGGATGTGCCCGCAACCCAAGTACATGCCCTTGACCGGAATTGAACCTGGGACCCTTCAGTCTGCAGGCCGATGCTCTATTCACTGAGCCAAACTGGTCAGGGCTCAAGTGGATTCTTGACATATCAGGGTGACCACTTTGTAAAGTATATGAATATCTAACCAGTATGCTGGACACCTGAAACTAAACAAAATAATGTTGAATGTAAATCTGTAATTAAAAAAAAAAAAAAGCATGGGATACCAGTAAAGCTGTACTTAGAGGAAAATTTGTAGCCTTAGATGCATATAATAAAAATGAAAAAGAAACCTGAAAAGAAATCAATGAACATAAAAGCTATGCCAATTGGAAAAGTATTGAATTAAATGAACAAAACCCAAAGGGAACAGAAAGAAGGAAGATTAGGAGCAGAAATTATGGAAATAGAAAACATATAAACAATAGAGAGCAACAAAAGGAATCAATTAATTCTTGGTGAGACTGATCAGAAAAAATAAAGAATGCACAAATAATATTAGGAATGTAAAAGAACACATTGCTATATACTATACACACATTAAGATGATGAGTTATTGTGAACAACTTATTTGAACATTTTGATGAAATGAATAACTTAAAAAGGTACAGCTTACCAAAACTGATTATAAGAAGAAATAGAAAAGCCGTATAGTTCTATATTTATTGAAAAAATCAAATTTGTAATTTAAAAACTGCCCCATTAACCACCACCCCCCAAATATCAAAACCCTAGACCACTGATGAGATGTTTTTGACCAAACTTTGGTCAGGCTCCTCTTCTCACCTAGCCCGCACCTTTATACTTCCCTGTTCTTTGTTCTTGTCTTTGTATCACCCAGTTTTAGCAAAAATCTTGCTTAGTCAGTTTAGCAAGAATCCCCACCTTTAATGTCTGGTCAGATTCCTTAGCCTTCACCCTTGGTGTCTGATCACCATGGCTTATGTTTTAAAATCTGTTATTATAAACCTACCACATAAGATTATGGTAAGAATTGAATTATGTATGTGAGTGTTTTTATGAATACCACCTAACATTAAATAGGTGCTTTAGATTTTCTTACCTGAATAAAATGAGTATCCATAGTATGTAGATGTCAGCTTCAAATATCTATGTTTTTTTCTACTTATAAAAGTTCTGAGTAGTGTCCTTTAAAATATGAGTGTTTGCTAGTATTTTAAATCTGAAATGACTCCCAAGGAGAGAAAAGCCCTTCTTTTTAACTCTGACATGTGTATGCACACCCAGATGCTAATGTGACAGGTACCTCTGAAATAAATATTTTACATAGAAGAATTTTACTGTTTTAATAAACTTTTCGTGCTTCTCTGTTTTCTCATTTTGATCGGCAAGTCAAGAAAAAACCTAGATGGGGTTGTCAAGTTTTATCTGTCATAAAAAAACAAAGTCAGAAATCTGAATAAAAATCTCTAGGCACTTCCAGTAAATCAGTTGCTTCTTTAATATTACCTCTGCATTATTTTCTTTTCTAAGATCTTCCAAATTTGATCCAGACATACTCCAAAAAAATGAAAATAGTTAACTTTACTAAATTCAGGATCGACCTCTCAAATCATTGTTCTGTTCTTGCTTGTATTCAAAGCATTAATGAGTACAAGGAAGAAATTAATAATGAAATAGCTGCATGGCAAGCAGTTAAATGAGCAGGATATTCTTCAGCTGAGCTTTAAGTGTGAAATAATGAAAATTGAGTTTTCAACTTAGGGAATTCTAAAAGTGGAAGAGCATTACAGGTCTTTTTTTGTATCCTCTTAAAAGCTTTTTCTGAATTTGATTGTACTTTCTCAGTCCTGGATAATAGCTTAGAATAAGTTAGCAATAATTTAGATTTATTGTTTCCCTGTATATACACTAGAGAGGTAGTTGTAAAATGGCTAAGAAAATATCAGCTTTTAGATAAAGAAATTTGTGTTGAGCCCCAGCTCTGCCAAGTACCTACTATTTAAGCACAATTAACCTGTTTTCTCATGGGTTCTACTACTAGAAAACTAGTAACTTGACCTAATGCAAATATTAGTACAATGAAAATGCCAGTGCCTCCTACTAGCTACACAGTTTGGCTACACAGCCATCAGTTCCTCTACTAAATCTCATACCTTGGAAACTGGGTATAATACAATCTTAGAAATGGTGGAACTTCTAGGCCCTTGCCATGCCTTTTTTTTTTTAAAGGATTTATTTTGTAAAGTACTGTAATTACAGACTGCATAAAAATTGGGTTGCAGGTCTCCTATAAGTTAAATAAAATTCCTCTTATCATTTTTCCCCTTTGTCTCCTTTTCCTTTGAGGAGAGCATAGGAAAGTAATTCTGTTTATTGGAATTCCATATAGATGTTTGGTTTCTAAGAGTTCTGACAGGTTTTTTTCTTTGTATTATAAATTCTAAATTAGTTTTGAATTAGACTAAACTTGCATTTGTATTTTCTTCTTCCTATCAGTTATTAATAATGTTTTAAAGAAACATGTTATTGCCACCTGACCAAGGTGCTTCACTGGAAACAACCAAGCTGAACTTAAACACAGTGTTCTTCTTTTACTAAAAATATTCATTATTTGTAAAGTGTTTCTGCTTAGCTTTCTAGGGAGATTTTACATTTCTCCTAGGCAGTATCCAATCACTTGTGATTGAAAGCCTAAGGATTATAGTCATCATACTAGAGTGACAAAGCTACCTTTTTCATATTAAATTGACATGAATAATAAAGAAAGCATGCTGAAAACTTAATAGATTCAGTACATTTTTTGACTCAGTGAATTTTATAACATAAATAAAATTTAGCCCTAACCGGGTTGGCTCAGTGGATGGAGCATCAGTGTACAGACTGAAAGGTCCCAGGTTCGATTCCGGTCAAGGACATGTACCTTGGTTGCGGGCACATCCCCAGTAGGAGGTGTGCAGGAGACAGCTGATCAATGTTTCTCTCTCAATGATGTTTCTAACTCTATCCCTCTCCCTTCCTCTCTGTAAAAAAATCAATAAAATATATTAAAAAAAATTTAAAGAACACATTACAGTTGCATCTTATATTCTTTAAACTTTTAAAATGTAAAATTCTAGTGTGTATGTGTGTGTGTATATACATATAGTCAGGTGTGTGTGTGTGTTTGTGTGTGTACATATATTCCAATCAATGAGCAAATCCCCAATCAATAATATTTTACATTTGTGTGATTTATGGACTGAATGTAGAATCCTATCCCTGAATAAAGTACAAATTTACTTGGCATTGGATAGTTTTAATTTCTGTTTTCTTTATTAATTTTTAGACAAAGAGGAAGGGAGAGAGGGAGCAACACTGACCTGCTATTCCATTCGTTCATGCACCCCCAGTTGATTCCTGCATGTGTCCTGACTGGGGATTGAACCCACAACCTTGACATATCAGAACAATGCTCTAACCAATTGAGCTACCTGGCTAGGGTTTACTTTTTTTTTTTGCTACACTGAGTTTATAAGTGACCTATCTGGAATATTAGGACACAGTTTGAAAATCAAACTGTGTCCTAATATAAAAATGCTGGAAAAATACCAACAGAATGATGAAATTGTTATGTTATCTTCATTAAAATAGAATTTTAAAAAAGATGTTATATTTATCAGAAATAGTGAGAACATGAAGCTATTTATATAAGCTTAAAAAAAAACCCATTCTGTTGTGAGAAAGTCTAACATATACCAAAGTACACAGAATAATCATATATCCATCAATCCAGATTGAACAATGGTCAAGTCCTGGTCAATTTGTTACATGTATATGACCACTTACTTCCTTCCCAAGCAAGTAAAGGAGACAGGAAATTCATATCCAAAGCTCTGTCTCCCTGAAGGGAGGCTTAGCCATTGCTTCTATACAGTATTCGACCAATTACATGTTGATTTCTTCTTCTTCTTTTAGATTTATCTTTATTGTTGAAAGTATTACAGATGTCCTTCCCTCCCATCCCCCCCCTCCAATGACCCCCTCCACCCCGCACCCAACCCTCCCAGGCCTTCACTACACGATTGTCTGTGTCTATGGGCTATCCATATATGCATATAAATTCTTCAGTAAATTCCTCCCTCTCCCTAACCACCGGCCCCCCCCAGCACCACCTCTGCCTTCCCTCTGAGATTCCTCAGTCTATCCCATGCTTCTATGTCTCTGGATCTATTTTGTTCATCAGTTTATTTTGTTCATTAGATTCCACATATGAGTGAGATCATGTGATACTTGTCTTTCTCTAACTGGCTTATTTTGCTGAGCATAATACTCTTCAGGTCCATCCATGTGGTCTCAAATGGTAAGGGATCCTTCTTTTAAAATATAATTTAAAGTATGAAGTATTATTAGGGATAAATATCCATTTCATATTGATAAAAAGTTCAACTGACCAAGGAGATATAATAATCTAGTCTTCTATGCACCTACTACATAGACTGAAGACTATATAAAGCCAAAATTAACTAAATACAAAGAAAATTTGCAAAACAATATCATTGTGAGAGACTTTAAACATATATATTTTAATGACTGACAGAATGAGGACACACATATATCAATGATAATATAGAATATTTGAATAACATAATTGGAAAGCTTGAAGCCACAACTGCAGAAAACATATTCTTCTGGGTTTACAAGGAATATCTTTAAATATAACACATAGTGGGCCACAGAACAAGTTTTAATGGGTGGATTGCATATCCATTTTATTATCTGACTGCCATGTAATTAACTTATAACTTAATGAACTCATATATAAATGTGTACAAAAGGTAATTAGAAAAATGCTATATATTTGCAAATTTAAAGACATTCCTAAATGACTTAACAAATTAAAGAATCATCAATATAAAATAGAGAATATCTTGAAATAAATAATAATAATCTGCAAATTAAAATTTTGGTGATTTAGGTAAAGTGGTATTTTAATGGTTATAATGGAAAAGAAAGAAGTCTCAAAATTAATGAACTAGATTGCTAATTCAATATGGAAAACTCACACACCACAATAGGATCAGCACAAAGAAGGTAGAAGGAAGGAAGTGATAAAGAGAGTAAATTAATGTAGTAGAAAACAAACATTTAAAACAGTAGATTAACCAAGCCAAAAGTTTCATTTTCAAAGACTAATAAAATTGATAAATCTCTATAAAAATTAATCATGCAAAAGTGTGAAGGCACAAATAAAGCAATATTAGAAATAAAAAAGGGGAAACTATAGAAGTTCCTGAGATTTTAAAAACAATAGAATAATATGAGTAGCATTATGCCAATTAATTTGAAAGTTTTGATAAGAGGACAAATTTATAGAAAATATGTTCAAAAAAAGACTGAAAGGAAAGTCTTAATAGTCACATATCTATAAAAGAAATTAGAAGAACAATTAAAAACATTCCCTCATTAAAAATCTCAGGACCAGAGAGTTCTTACCTATGAGGTCAACCAGCATATAAGAAACAGTTTCAGAATTCCAACAACTGTTGCAGAACATAGACAAAAAAGAAAAGCGCTCAGCTCATTTCAGGAGGAGGTTACCTTGATGTGAAAGGTAAGGCACAAAGAAGGAAAATCATAGGCCAATATAATTATCGATGCAAAAATCCTCAGAGTAATGTATTAGCAAACGAACGATAATGCATAAAAAGATGACACATTATGACGTATGGGGGGTTATTTCAACATTGCACAGTTGATTTGACAATGGGATTGGGGAGGGACAGGAGGGAGTGGATCCTGCATTGCAACGGTACACAAGTATTTGTGCCACAAATATTTGTGCCTCTTTTAGAAGGTATACAAGTATTTGTGCCACTTTTCTTCATAATTCACATGTATCTTGTAAACAGTCTTTTGTATCTAGTCAATATTGAATAAAAGTAACGTAAACAAATGAAAACTAAAGCAGAAGCACAATTTTGAAATGAGTGACTGATTTTGATTGCCACTTAGCATAGACAGTTTTCCTAGCGCCTTGGCTCCCATATCCTGGGGCTGGGTGTTGTGTCACTGTGGATTGGCAGGCCCCTGATGAGCCCAGCCTTCAGAAAGGGTGGTGCTTCAGACTCTTGGCTGAAGTGTCTCTGAGAGTTCTTAATTCCAAATTCAGTTATGAGATGATGTTTGGCAACCTAGTTAGCAAGAGGTTGATGCTACGCTGTCCTCACCATTGACCCAGAGGAAGAGCCACTTTGCACAGAATCTGTGTCCAAGTGCGTTGCCATGCGATCCTCATGTCTTCCAGGCATATGGGGCATTCACTGTGTCCTGGAACTGCCCACCGCTGGCCCTGGGTCTTTCTGTCTTTGGGGTCGCCAGGACTCTCATCTTGCCAGTCAAGCATCTTCAGTAATTTCAAGGGAAGTTTCTCCCTCTTTCTTCTAACTTCATTTGTCTTTTAATCTAGTAATTACAAACAACAAACAAATAAGCTAGAGAACAAGTATTAAATAAAACAAAGTAAGCCTAAGGAAGCATCATGAGGGCAAGCAGAGCCTGCTTCTAATAATTTTGCATGAGTATTTGTTTGTCTTCTGGTTTCAGCTTTGATGCTAATCATAGTTGCCTAATATTATATCAGCCACGAACTCTTTCAATTAAAATTTCTTGGTCCTAGGAGTATTTATTATGCCAGGCATTTAAAATAATGCATCTCTAACCCTTAAAACAGCCCTGTAATGTTAGAATTATTACTGCTGCTTTATAGATGAGGCAACTGAGGCTCAGGTTAGTTATGTTTCAAGGTCAAGCAGCTTTAAATGGTAAAGACAGAACTTGAGCTTATTCCCTCCAGTTCCCAAGTCACGCTCTTTCCATTTCATTCTCTTTCATCCTGAGAGCCATAAAAGACAGGCCTTTCAGATAAATCATCACCTTCCAGGTTCCTTACAGCTCTAGGTATTTATATTGCTCCCTACTACCCTAAGTTGACACTGTCTAATTAATTCCAATGTTTTAATTTATTTCCACCGCATTGGACCTGGAGGGACAAATACAACCGGGCTCACAGGAGCTTTTCCATTCACTGTAGAACCCAGCTTCCACACTGAACTATCCACCAGCAACTTAGCTCTTTTCAGCTGCTTCTTAAAGGAGGTGGGGATATATTTTTTTCACCTTACTAATTATTTTGAACTTGAAGAACCCAGAAGAAAGTCTGAATTTCTAAATTTAAAAGGATTTTATGCCACATTTTGAGGGTGAACAAAACAATTTGGGAGGGTGACTTTGATCACAAGAGTTGGTATCTCTGAGATATTTTAATATTTAATTGAGAAAACTCAAAACAGCATTTGATATTAAGATTTTATTGTTGTGGATTTTATTTTGCTTTGGAAAGTTATGGTTTGCAAGGGAGTGGGGAGACTGCTAATAAAATGTAGAGAAGCCCTTTTCAGAGTTTTTTGTTTTGTTTTGTTTTTTTATTCTCTCAGAATGGCAACTTGGTCATGTAGTGTACTACAGAAATATTCTATCTGTTTAAATTTTGGGGAGGCAGCAAATGCCTAGAAATACTCCAATTTAGTTTTCTACTAGATGGAAAATAGGGAAACTCTTCATTTATTTCAGAAGTTCTAGGGAAGAATAATTAATTTCTTAAGAATATCATTCTTTAAACTTGTATGCAAATATGCATAACCCATGGACACAGACAATAGTGTGATGAAGGCCTGGGATGGGGGGTGGGGGCAGGTGCAGGCTTGAAGGGGTCAATGGGGAAAAGGGGGGGGGGGCATCTGTAATACTTTCTTCTTTTTTAAATTCTTTATTGTTGGAAGTATTATATATGTCTCCTTTCTCCCCCCCCTCTCCCATTGCCTCTTCCAGGCTGGTCCTCCCTCCCCCAGCATATGTCCCCAACCCCCTATTGTCTGTGTCCATTGGGTATGCTTATATGCATGCATATAAGTCCTTCGGTTGACCACTTACCCACCCCCCCACACAACCTCCCCTGCCTCCCCTCCAAGGCTTGTCGGTCTGTTTGATGCTTCTATGTCTCTGGATCTATTTTAGTTCATCAGTTTATGTTGTTCATTATATTCCACAAATGAGTGAGATCATGTGGTAATTATCTTTCTCTGACTGGCTTATTTCACTTAGCATAATGCTCTCCAGGTCTGTCCATGCTGTTGCAAATGGTAAGAATTCCTTCTTTTTTACCACAGCGTAGTATTTCATTGTGTGAATGTACCAAAGGTTTTTGTTTTTTTTTAATATTTTATTGATTTTTTTACCGAGAGGAAGGGACAGGGATAGAGAGTTAGAAACATCGATGAGAGAGGAACATCGATCAGCTGCCTCCTGCACACCCCGCACTGGGGATGTGCCCGCAACCAAGGTACATGCCCTTGACTGGAATCGAACCCTGGACCTTTCAGTCCGCAGGCCGACGCTCTATCCAGTGAGTCAAACCGGTTAGGGCTGTACCACGGTTTTTTAATCCACTCATCTGTTGATGGGCACTTAGGCTGTTTCCAAATCTTTGCTATTGTAAATGGTGCTGCTATGAACATAGGAGTGCATATGTCCTTTCTGATTGGTGTTTCTGATTTCTTGGGATATATTCCTAGAAGTGGGATCACTGGGTCAAATGGGAGTTCCATTTTTAATTTTTTGAGGAAACTCCATACTGTCTTCCACAGTGGCTGTACCAGTCTGCATTCCCACCAACAGTGCACGAGGGTTCCTTTTTCTCCACATCGTCGCCAGCACTTGTCATTTGTTGATTTGTGGATGATAGGCATTCTGACAGGTGTGAGATGATACTTCATTGTTGTTTTGATTTGCATTTCTTGGGTGATTAGTGACTTTGAGCATGTTTTCATGTGTCTCTTGGCCTTCTGTATGTCCTCTTTTGAAAAGTGTCTATTTAGGTCCTTTGCCCATTTTTTGATTGGATTGTTTGTCTTCCTTTTAAGTTGTATGAGTTCCTTATAAATTTTGGAGATTAAGCCCCTATTGGATGTAACATTGGCAAATATGTTCTCCCATGCAGTGGGCTCTCTTGTAATACTTTTAACTTATTAAAAAAATCATTCTTTAAAAAGCGTCCCATTACCGCTGAAATATAGATATTTGTTTTAACTTCAGTTAGAGGATGTAACGATTTACATGAATAGAATGCTTTGGCACCAAAGAGTCAAATCTGTGACTGCATGGGTCAGCCTAACTCTCTGAGCCTTTTTTTTTGCATCTGCATCATGAACATGCTTATGTCTGTCTACCTTTCAGGGTTTTCCCCAAGGTTAGGTATAGGAAATTTTGCAATGTGCTTGGCATGTGAGAAGAATCCTTTAAAGGGGTCTTCTTATGATTACTGTTGCATTGTTGTTATTTTTGAAATGCATCCCTATTCTCAGGGATGGCATTGCATATTTTAATGTCAACCCCAGGAAAGCGCTGAACATATGGGTTGTAAAACACTTCTGGTCTAGAATTATTTTAAAAATTGATTTCAGAAAGAAGAAGGGAGAGAGAGAGATAGAAACATCAATGATGAGAAAAAAATCGATTGGCTGCCTCCTGCACAACCCCCACCAGGGATTGAGCCTGAAACCCTGGCATCAGGAATCCAACCATGACTTCCTGGTTCATAGGTTGATGCTTAACCACTGAGCAACACCAGCTGGGCTAGACATTTTTAAGAAAGGGGTTTAGGCTATTTTTGAGCCCCTATTATACAAAAGACTAGGGGCCCGGTGCACAAAATTCATGCACTGGGGAGGGATCCCTCAGCCCAGCCTGCCCCCTCTCACATACTGGGAGCCTTCAGGGATGTCCTACTGATGGCTTAGGCCCACTCCCTGTTGGAGTAGTCTGTCCTCCCTTTGCAGGAGGCAACCAGGCCGATCAGGGGAAGGTGTCAGCCCCATCACCCCGCTGCTGCAGCCACTGCCAGTCACCACAGCGACCAAGATATCTTCATCAACATGGTCTCCAGTCCCTTCACCATGAAAAAATGACAACTTTCTTTAGGCATTTTCAAGATGTGCCTTTCATAGGATATGACATTTTTTTTCTTTATTTTTCTTTTTATCCTCACTTGAAGATATGTTTCCATTGATTTTTTCCCCTTCCCTCTGATTCCAGGCTCGGCCACTTCCCAAGCCTACAGCCTCCACCCCAGGCTGTAGGCTTGGGAAGCAGGCACCCCCATCCCCCAAGCCTAAAGCCTCCATGGGATGGCCGGCTGGGAGTGACCTGGGTGCCGAGGAGGTTCCCGGGACCCAGGTATGTATGCAAATTAACTGCCATCTTTATTGGGTTAATTTGCATACTCACTCTGATTGGCTGTGGGCGTAGTGGAGGTACGGTCAATTTACATGTTTCTCTATTATTAGGAAAGATGTTAGGAATATCAGAGCTCTGTGATTCAGCCACTCCTCCACTCTCCCACTGTGTGCTTTAATATTAGCTTTTGCATTGATTCAAAAGAAGCATCTGCTGGGTGTTCTTTTCTGCTGACTTCACTGCAGTAGTTTGGTGAAGGCTTTTTTCTAGTCTATGTGATCTTAACATCATATTTCTTTTGAATTAGCCCAAAGCAGTAAAAAATTGTTATTATAGGAATTTCAGGTTATGTCTGTAACCTTCTCTGTCATTGTACTTCCTCCAAATAATTTTTTTTTCTGACAAAATGGACTGATTGCTAATCCTATTCTCTACAAAAATGGAAAATGGATATATTTGAACAATAAGAGGCATAGAAGACTTTAAATGAAATCTTACATACTATTCTTATTTTACGTATGTAAAATATTTTCTGTTTGTTTTAAAAATATTTTAATTAAAAATTTTTAATTACCATTAATATTTAAACATTCAGCATTATTTTGTGTTAGTTTAAGGTATACAGCATAGTGGTTAGACAGTCATATGCTTTACAGAGTGTTCTCCCTGATATTTCCAGTACCCACCTGGTACCACACATAGTTATTCAAGTATATTGATTATATTTCCTATGCAGTGTAAAATACTTTTTGATGCCTTAAATGTCATTAAGAGCAATCATCCTGAAATTCTCACTTTTTATTTATTTAAAAATATTTTTATTGATTTCAGAGAGGAAGGGAAAGGGAGAGAGAGATAGAAACATCAATGATGAGAGAGAATCATTGATCAGCTACTTCCTGCACTGCACCCCCAACTCCCCTCCGGGGATTGAGCCTGCAACCCAGGCATATGCCCTGACTGGGAATTGAACCACCACCTCCTCATTTATAGGTCTATGCTCACTTTTTAAATGACATAGTAAAAAATGGGGAAAAGTATTTACTATTAACTACATTTTAGTAGTAAGCAAATCATGGTGGTAGAAATGGTGCAACCGTAAAGAGAGAAAAACAAAATGAAGTGAAATCTCATTTCATTACACAAGAATTTTCTAAGTGGATACAGGGGACATGTCAATGTAATACTTGCTTTCCAGGTGGTTCTGGTCCAAAACAGGGGACAACATTGTAAACCAGTAAGTTAAAAGATGGTGTGGTAACATCAATCAAGATAGACTTCTACTGTTGCACTTATCACCAGATAAGAAGCAATCATAGCGTAGGAAGGAAGTGGTAGACCCTACAGAGTGGTGGAGGAAAGAAGAGGTTAAACTTTCTAGAAATGTGGGTATTTGTGTGGTGTGGTAGGGGGGACCACTGAAGCATCTTGGAAAATGTTTGTGGGTTTCCACAGTTATCTATAAAATGGAGTTTAACTGAATGAGGCCTAAGGTAACTTTCAGCTTTAAAATATAGTTCTGTGAAATAGAATAGGTAAAGTGAGCAGGTGGTGGCTAACATAATTCTCACTGCGAGTTGATTCACTCAGTTTAATTCTCTATTTCTTACAATTCCAGTGTGAAATTCTTAGCCCTTGTTTTATTAATCTGTACATAAATATCAAAGACAAAATTAAGATTGAAAACATTTTAATTCAAAGTCTTTATAGTAGACTCCGTGTGGGATAATGAAATAGCATGATTTTTTAAGTCAGGCAAACCTGGGTTCAATTTCTTGCTCTCTCATTTATGGGAGGAAAATCAGTGTTTTTCATCATTGGGCCCCTGAACCTGCAACATCTCCAGGGAACTTAAATCATACAGATTCTCAGGCCCTAGTATAAACTTCCTGAATCAGAACCAGCCAGAGCAGAGCACAGCAATCTATTTTCTAACAAGCTCTCCAGGTGAGATCCGTGTTCCCTAGAGCATGAGAATTGCTGATGGTTGACATGGGATTGATAATTTCCCTTTCCATGTAAGAATGAGAATAACGATTTATATAGTGGTTGTCAGACTTTAATGACATTGTATTTATTACTTGCCATATCATAGGTCCTCAATAGATAACACTTTTTATTATCTCACTAACATTACAATAACCGTTGCTATTTCCAAGAAGAATTGAGGGCAGTACCTATGTTTAATATGCTTTTGAACTGCATACAAACTTAAATCTAAGTTTGTTAAACACATTATATTTCTTTGGGAAAAAATCTTACATTGGGTGGAACAAGTGAAATTATCTGGAATTCCAAGTCTTTTTAGAAAACACAATATGTTGAGTGATTGTTTAGACTTTCATTTTATTGGTATGGAGCGCTGAACTGAGCATTCGTGGTTTATGAATCCCTTTGTTCCGTCACCCTTTGCCGTGGTGCAGAGGAGTGTACTTGAAGTAAAGTGTCCTGGGGGACAGGGTTCAGTTTCATCAATTACGAACCATTGACTTTAGGCAAATCCTGGCACTTTAATGAACCTTAGTTTTCTCTGGAACCATGGTATCTACCCAATAGGTATTTGTGACAATTTATCTCAACTCATCATCAATAAATGGGAATTCTAATACCTATCTCACAGGCTAATTCTGACAACAAACTAAGTGCCTAACACAGTGTATAGCACATACTAGTTCCTGAACATGATGCAGCTATGATTATTTTATTTTTATTGTAAGGAAATCTCCCATATATATTGCTTTTCTGTCTTCTAGAGGTTGGCAAATACTTGCATCATTATAATGAGAGTCAAAACACCAAATCAGGCAAAGATAATAAGTAGCAAGGACTTCCCTTTCTGCATGCCATCTTTGTTCTGTGTCATCTTGAACAATTCCTGTTGCTCTGTCAATTAAAATGGCCAATTAAGTTGTCCCCTCCCCTAAAAATGTCTCTCTGTATATTCTTCAATGCAGCTCAGGATTTTTATTACCTATGTCCTACAGTAACCATTAGCCAGAGGGAAGGAAACCAAGGCCAACAATAAGCCTTTGGTAACTGTGACACCGATTTTGAAGATATTTTAGCAGTCTCTGCCTTTTGTAACAACATCTCACTATTCTTCCCCAGTACATCTCACACACACACACACACACACACACACACACACACACACACACACTTTTCAGCCATCACTTAGGGGAGCATGAAGCTGGAAATATGTGTCTCAGGCTGAATTTCAGTAAACAACTTGCCCACAAATTGTTCCAGGAACTAATTTGTCTCTATTTGGAAAACTCAAGGAATCTATGTACAGAGTCTTGGATGCATCTGAGAAGAAAGCATTCTAAAGCACTTACCTCTTGTAACACCAGAACTTCCCTTCCCAGCAGCTGTATCTAGGAGGCAGCGTTGACGGTTGTTTAGAAAGCTGGGGTTAAGAAGACAACCCATGAGTCCCTGGCCAGAATATTCTTATTTGGAGCCCTTATTGAGACTAAGGGTAATAATTGGTCAAATTTGGGATATCTGTTTCCCCTCATGGAGC
Source organism: Corynorhinus townsendii (assembly GCA_026230045.1). Taxonomy (NCBI): domain Eukaryota; kingdom Metazoa; phylum Chordata; class Mammalia; order Chiroptera; family Vespertilionidae; genus Corynorhinus; species Corynorhinus townsendii. The sequence continues at coordinate 63,903,044 of JAPDVU010000004.1, read as the reverse complement.
AAATCAACTGCATATACTTTGGGCCAGATGAACACTGGCTTCACTACTACTAGCTCTAGTTCGGCAAACCTGGTTGAGTAAAGGAACCTCTGTGAGTTTTATTTCCCTCACTGTGGAGGAGGCGATGGTGGTGGTATAAAAATGATGCCTGCTACACGTACTATTGTAGAATCTAATGAGGTAGTTATAAACACAGAACTCTATGTTATGCATATAGTAACATTACATATTAATGTAAACTGCATAAGTATCTTCATTGTTATTTTATAACTAGAGGCCCGATGCACGAAATTTGTGTAAGAAGGGGCTCAGCCCTCACAACCATGGTAGCTTGCCTTGGTCCTTGGCAGCTGCGATGACTGCCTCAGCCCTCGCAGCCCTGGCTTCTCTGGAAGGTCATCCAAAAGGACGTCAGGAAAGTCGTCCAGCTGTCCAGTCTAATTAGCATATTATGATTTTATTATTATAGATATTTATCTCAATTTAAAGTTTTGTTATAAAGTATAACTATTTCACATGCTTATAAGTTTCAGTGAAATTTTAGTTCTGCCTTAACCTGACTTTTCTTTTTAAATTTATAATTTATTGTGTGCAAGGCACTGTGAACTGGCTGAGTGAGACCAGGTATACCAAAGGGCTCATTCTTTATTGGAGCTCTATGGACTATAAGTAGTTGACTATTCTTTGTTCCTTGAGTCTTAGGTGAATACACATAATTTCCATCACTTGAAAGTCACAAGAACTAGAGTTCAAAAGTAAAATTTATGCAGTCAATATAATTTGAGATTATTCATGCAGAGACTTCAACTCACAAGTACAGCCTGAGTATTTATTGTTCTCATACAGTATTACAACTAGTTGAATTATTTTCTGACAGAACCACACCCATATATTTTCTTGAACTACATTATATATTTTCCTCCGTTACTCACATTTCAAATTTATTTAGCCTATACTACTTCTGGCTCTCAGAGGCATTATTATAAGGAAAGAAATGCAGAATTACTGCAAAACATATTTCCAGGAAATCACTTATGCTTGTCAGTTGATAATATATGTTACCCCGGTGGATATTCTTCTGGTAAGAATTTAGATAGCTCTGACTTAGACAAAATATCATATCTTTTAAAAAATATTTTTTTATTGATTTCAGAGAGAGGAAGGGAGAGGGAGAGAGAGAGATAGCAATATCAGTGATGAGAGAGAATCTTTGATTGGCTGCCTCCTACTTGCCCCACACTGGGGATCGAGCCTGCAACCCTGTCATGTGACCTGACCGGGAATTGAACTGTGACCTCCTGGTTCATAGGTCAATGCTTAACCACTGAGCCACACTGGCAGGGCAGAGTATATCCTTTTTACAAAAGTGTTTAAAACCCAAACATTTCATACATGCTTCTGGTAGCTCTGCAGTAATAAAGGGTCATCAGAAGTTTTTGTTTCTAAGATAAGTAAAGGAAAGATTGAATGTTTGGATCACATTAAGTTTACAATCTGGCAAGCTACAACTAGAACAGCGAATATGACTGATTCTATTACACTGTAGTAAAAGGCAAGCAACCCCTACCATGTCTACTGTTCTTATAAGTGGTTGATAATGGTCTTAAGTATCCTTATACATCCAGCACCACAGGATGGACAGAGCACAGGCTTTGACCTTAGACAGATCTGGGTTGAAATTCTTGGTTTGTCATACTGAGGCCCAATTTCCCCATCTTTACAATGTAGTGTTGTTCAGTTTAAATGGAATAATGTATAGGAAGTACCAGTGCATATTGCCTGTCAAAAAAGGTGACACTTAACAAATGGTAGATTTTTTTTTCTGAAAATTTCCAAAGAAATTGTTATTGTTAGCTCTAGGGTGCAGGTGAGATAATGGTGTATGTATATGAAGGAACAGTATTCGTGAGCAGCAAAGAGAACGAGTCTTGAATGGCACCTGCTGAGCTGAGTAACTGGCTGTTCTAGAAAGTACCATTCTCTCCCTTCCCCAACCAGGTATGAACACTGCCTGTCTCTAGTCCCAGAGTACTACTGTTGATAGTCATTAATAAGTTCTATTTGGGTAACATGTGATGGTAGTCAACCAGAAAAACAATTTGAGAATTTTAATTTCAGGCCCATATCTGTTCAAACTGCAGATGAAAGTAATCAAGTGTAATAGCTTAATTTATGGAATTCACTGTGGTATGATTAGAATTCACCCCCTCTAATTGGAGCTCTGACCTATCTCCATTAGATCTAGTTGATCCAGAAAGCTCTGAAAGTTGAAGTCTCATTATTAATCTTAGTGTTTAAAAGAAATCCTTTAGCTTTCAAGAAAAATAAAAAATAAATGAAACCTTTTGAAAGTTCTAAGTCTTATTTGCAGCTTGGGAAGTCCTGATTGAACTCTTATTCTAATGTAGTTGATGGTTCTTACTGTTCATTATTACATAAAATTGCATCCTTAAAAGCAGTGTGACCTACATTAACGTGGGTGAAACCTTTGAAAAAAAGAATTATCAAAGCACTTTTTTTAGTATGTTCATTGTAAAGGGATTCATACAGGAGAGACATTGGATCAGCCTGACTAAACTTTAGATAGGTTTTCCCCTGGTTACAGATCACTTACCTCTCTTTTTTTAGAGCATTTGCTTTAGAAAACTTTCATTTGTAAATTCTTTCCCTGCCCCTATGAGATGTAAAGCTTTTCCCAGCCTCTGTTAGTTTTACATCCCAAGAATGTTACTCTCAATAATCTGGGAGCCTTCCCTTTGAAGTAAATTAATCAACAAAGATATTCAACCTATCTCCAAGTCTCTGTGGGAGGGCAGGAGAACTAACTAATTAACTAACCAACTAACAAGCTAACTAAAATTAACAAACATAGATGACATGATTACAGTGACTTCCCCCCCCCCCCCCCCCCCCCGCTCCCCAGCACCGGCCGCTTTAAGTGCTCTGTCCCTTTTCACTGGCTCACCCAGTGAAATATGCCTAAATATCCTTCTGTCTTATTTCTACTGGAATAATCTTAAATAAAATCTTCCTTGTCTGCTTAACTGTGTTCAGTGAAATTTTTCTTTTACAGCCTATAACCTCTTATTGTGCCAGAGGAGCTGATCTTTACAAAAGCATACTAGTTAATTAATGAAGAAGGAGCGATAAATTATACAATTGCCTTGTTATGACCCTCGATGCAATAACTGAGTATTTAGCCAAAGACCATAAATGGATGCCATAACCATTAACTGAAAAGTTGTAGAGGAACAGGAATATCAGCATGGTGCCAACTAATACTACTCAGATCACTTATACATTGCATAGGAACAATGTACCATTACAATAAGGAAATCTGAATATTACCAATTCAATTAATAATCTATAATAATAACATCGTAATATGCTAATTAGACTGTACATCCTTCCAGACGTCCTTCTGGATCATCTTCTGGACGAAGCCGGGGCTGCGAGGAAAGCCCGGGTCCTGGGTGCCAGAGGGAAGCTGGCCTGGCAGCCGGGGGAAGGAAGGCCTACTCTTGCATGCATTTTGTGTATCAGGCCTCTAGTTACTAATAAAGAAGAAAAAGGTAAAGATAAAAATTATGAACAACAAAATGACATCAAATACATACCGACGAAAAAGTGAATCTAAAAATCAAGTGAATAAAAAATCTGAAGAACAGAATGGACTGGTGAATATCATAGAATCAGAGACATAGAAAGGGAGTGGACTGACGATTATCAGGGGAAGCAGGTGTGAGGGGTGTGGGAAGAGATTGGACAAAAATCTTACTCCTATGGATGAAGACAGTGGCGGGGGGTAAGGGCATGGGGTAGGGTGGGGAATCAGGTGGAGGGGAGCTATGGGGGGAAAAAAGGAACACCTGTAATAATCTGAACAATAAAGATTTATTAAAAAAAAAGAATTAAAAAAATAAAAAGAACAACTTGACAGTATATGCTCCCTAATGTGATATAATAAGAAGTATGCACCATTGCCGGTGCATTTTCTTTGACAAATATGTTTTCCTGAACCTAACCAAGTCTCTAGACCTAAGTACAAATTCAAAGGGAGCCATTATTTCAAAAAATAAAAATGCTTCTCTTTCAGGAGGTAGAAAGACTAATTAGGAGAGTGAACATTTCCCTGGATCTTCACAACTGAAGCATTGTAGAGCCCAAAGATAGGAAGGGCCTACATTATTTGTATTCCTTGGAATTGATTTGGACCATAAAACTGTGGAGTTGTTTTTATGTGATATAGAAATGAACTTTTATCTTACACAAGAAACTATATTTTAATGTTTCTGTAATTGAAACTGATATAAACAGAAATTTGGGAAATCTGAATCACAGTTCATCTAAGTCAGCAAAAAGCAATAATATTCTTTGCTACACTGAACAAACCCTGCTTTCTGTATTAAATAAGCAAAGCCGCTAAAACGCAGGAGTGAGCAGATAAACTCTGCTATACACATTTAAAACAGAACAGTCCAAAAATAGTGCAGGTTTGTATAGTGATCATATAATAAAAAAACCTAATTAACATCTCATGAAAATAACATATAATGAATAATAAGTAGCTAAATGTTCTTGAAAACATAAAATCTTAAAAATGTAAAAGAAAAAAAAAAAGATCTATAGTTTAACGTTTTCTTCCCACAAATGTGAAATCTCTATGTCCAGAAAGTGGGAGGACTTCCCCAAGGTTATACAGTTTATAGTGGCATGGTTGGGACTAAAACTCAAGCTTCACCTTGACAGTGTTCTCTTGCCACTACCAGTTACAAACAAGTAAAGAGTAAAAAAGTCCTGGAGTTGAGTCCACTTTAGCAGTTCTATTGAAGTAATGAAAAGGGACCATAAGTCAGAAGAATTTCCGCACGGCTTCGATGGCATTTGAATGGGATTTTGAGAAAAGAAGATAAAAATAAATGTTAACATTTCATCAGAATGATACAAATATAAGGTTTCCACCACTGACCAAGAAAGGATAAGCCCATTAATTGAAGATGTAACATTGTGAAAAAAAAGTCTTCCAAATGTTAGGATAAAGAACTTTTATTTTGATGACAAAGAAATTGGCAATCAAGTAACATTATTAGTTTTTTAAGGGCAAGTCAATATTTGATGGTACATTTTCTACCCAATCCTCACCTTCTCTGATATTTATTATCTGGAAATAAAATTATCCATCAAGCCTTGCAAACTACTTCTCAAATTTCTAGAAGGCTCTTCCTTGCCTGTCTTTCCCTCCCCCCAATTTCATGTTTTTAATGTATGCATTAATAAAAGATGGCTTAAGTGTTATACTTACTGTTTAGGAATTTTCAGAATTTATCCTTTGTGATAAGGTTTATATTGGAATAGATTTTGCAATAAAAATCAATCACCACCCTAGCCAGTTTAGCACAGTGGATAGACCATCAGCCTGCGGACTAAATGGTCCTGGGTTCGATTCCACTCAAGGGCCCATGTCCAGGTTATGTGTTTGATCCCCAGTAGGGTGCAGCCAATCAATGATTCTCTCATCATTGATGTTTCTATCTCTTTGCCTCTCCCTTCCTCTCTGAAATCAATAAAAATATATTTTTAAAAAATCATCGCATGTACTGTGGCCAGAGAACTTTCACTATTTACAGACATTTGTACAGCACTTGGAATGTTCTCTACAGTCATTTATACTAGCCTTTCCTCACAATAATTTTGTCAATAGTCTTCTGTAGGTGTCATTATTAATATTTATAAATTAAAAATTTCCATGAGTAATAATATAGAGGTTTCAAGACATAATTGATATGGCACAGTAAGCTTAAAATTAAAAGAATAAATCACAATGAAAATGCAGGAAAAAAAGAAAGAAAAAGAGAAAAGTGAGCTTAAACCTATGAAAGGGATATATCCAAGCACTAGAAACAGAGGGAACTCTGGCAGAGAGGTAAGCAGACCCTGAGGATGAATGGCTTATGGGAATATCTGCCACCCTAAATACACCTATAGCCTGGGGCCCCAGGGGAAAACAACTCCTGCAGAAGATGAGCTCAATGTCTAATATATGAATAAAATGAGGCTGAATGCATAACAAAACTATGAAAGGCTTTAAATTAATTATGTTATAAATGTTTAGAGAAATGAAGGAAGGAATTGACTTATAGCCAAGAATAGAAATGAATGAAAAAGTATGGTAAAGAAATTCTAAAAATAAAAAATATATCAATGAAATTAAATTAAATGGATTGGTTTACAGTATATTAGCTATATATCTGGATGGAATTAGTAAACTAAAAGTAAGTCTAAGGGAATCAATTAGATCAATGTTTCTATAAGTGTGGTCTGTGGATCAGTGTAGTTCTACCAACCGTTACCAGACCTAGAAGAGATGAGTACAGAAATTTAAGGTAACCATTTAGAATATTTTATAAGAAGTTTACAAAATAATTTCATGTTGTTGAATCTAGTAACAAAAATATTGCAGCTTGTCATTTTCTAATAATTCATTTTGTTATTTTTACAAAAGTATCTATATGGATTGAAAAAGAAAGGTCCTTTACCTCAAATGTTTTGAGAAGAATTCAACCAGACTATAGCAGACAGAAATAAAGGGTGGAAATTATAAAAGAGAAACTTAGAGGCACAAGTAATTTATAATCCACTAGTAGCCCAGTGCACAAAATTTGTGCATGGCGGGGGGAGGGGGGTGGCCTCAGCCAGTCCTGCACCCTCTCCAATCCGGGACCTCTCGGGGATGTCCGACTGCCGGTAAGTACAATACAGATGAGTAAGGGCCTATAATCTGATAAATAAAATTATTGGGAGGTACTGTTTTGAGGTATTATTACATATTCCCACACATTCTCTTTTGTTTTCTCTTTTTCCTCTCTCCAAGATAAGTAGCTGGTTCTGTCTTTATTGCTAACGGAGAAAAATTCAACAGAACATTCTGGATGGTGGCTACCTGGGTGGAGACATAGGTAGACATTTATTGAGCTGTACAAGTGAGATTTCTGTATTTTACCTGGACATTTGGCTCTTGTGTTTGCATAAACATAAGCAGTGGCTTCTAACCCACAGATTAGAATCATTCAGGGACACTTAACATTTACTGTTGGCTGGATACTCCCCAAATCAGTAAAATCAGAATCTATGGAAATTGAACAGAATTGGAACACTAATTTCTGAAGGGGTAGACTTGTTGTTTGGAATATTTTACACACACACACACACACACACACACACACACACACACACACATTCCTCAAGTAATTCCCATGAACAGCTATCATTGAAAATCAACACCCAAGGGAATTTAGAGTCCTTATAAGGGGGCAGAAGAATTCAAGCACAATAAATAGACAATTGTGTTGCTAGAAACAGCAGAAAATGTGGGCCTTCCTTATGCCATACGGTAGCCTAAAAAGCCTCGTGCTGCCTGCCTCGACTCCCCTGCCCCCGATGGACCAGGACCCCGCGGTTGGGGCCTGGTGCTGCCCACCCCGCCTCCCCGGACCCCTGATGGAATGGGACTTTGTGGGCGGGCCAGGGGCTGCCTTGCCCCGCCTCCCTGAGCCCCTGATGGACCTGGACCTGCCAGGCGGGGTCTGGCGCTGCCTGCCTGCCTCCCCTGGCCCCGGATGGACCAGGACCCCAAGGTTGGGGCCTGGCGCTGCTTGCCCCACGTCCCTGGGTTCCCAATGGAATGGGACTTTTCAGGCAGGGCCTGGGGCTGCCTGCACCGCCTCCCCAGGCTCCTGATGGACCCTGACCCACCAGGCAGGGCCTGGCACTGCCTGCCCTGCCTCCCTGAGCCCCTGATGGACCTGGACCCACATGGCGTGGCCTGGGGCTGCCCTCCCTGCCTCCCCGGGGCCCCCCATGGACTGGGACCCCACGGTTGGGGCCTGGAGCTGCCCGCCCCACCTCGCTGGGCCCCCAATGAAACAGGAACTTGTGGGCGGGGCCTGGTGATGCCCACCCCACCTTCCTGGCCCCTGATTGACAAGGGGTTGGGCCCTGGCGCAGCCCGCCCCACCTGCATATGCAAATTTACCCGCCATCTTGGTTGGGTTAATTTGCATATCACTCCTGATTGGCTGGTGGCATAGTGGAGGTATGGTCAATTTACATGTTTGTCTATTATTAGGTAAGATAAGCCTTTAATTTGTGATACCGGGGTATCTTCCAAATCAGATGGAGGGAGCCATTTCTAAAACTTTACACCATAACTAAAATAAATCATAACAGTTTCAAAGAAAACAGAACCTATGGTCACCTCCCTAATACCCAATTGTGATAGTGGAAGAGTATAAAAGCACTAACAGATAATCTTAATACATAAGGCAAGTGGGAGAAAACAGTTTTACACAGTGAAGCCCAAAGCAGCTTCTCTTACCTTCCCCATTCCATTGTGTTATAATTCTTGTGCTTTTAATCCAACATCTCCTTTAAGAACCACATTTCTAGCTAGCATCATTTAAAATTCATCTTCTAAAAAATTATGTTAATTATTACAAACAAGCCACCATTAAAATGCTGCCTTATATATGCATGTTGTGCAATTTATTTTGTAATGGTTTTAATGTACATTCAGTCCTTGGTATTAAATATGTGACTATGTTTAATTCTGTTGCATTTCCCTTAAATTATTAAGAGCTCTATGGGCAAATCAACTGGCCAATCCTAACTTAATGAAGATTTTAATTTTAATTTCCTTGCTGCTCATAAAAGGGATAGACTAGATCTATTTTGAGATGTATTTAGAGCTATATTCACACATTCTCATTCTGTTACACTGAGAAAATGATAGTTGGTATTCTAATAGAGATTAAAATTAGAGACTCATAAAAGGCAATGGTTTTCAAATGTATCTGATGTCTTCCTCTGTACTTGATGTCCCAGCTACTGACCTCATAGAGACTGAAGGCAAAGCTGGGAACGTTATCAGGGAAAACGGTTTGACATGGTTTCTTAAGATTAGTCCTCATTCACTTTGTTTTCCACATCATGTGTTTTCATTTGCCTGTAATACCATGAGGATGTGCGGTAACACATGAAATTGTGGAGAGATGAGAGTGTCATATTCTTATTTATCTAAATGTAGCAAATAGCACCAGGTTTCCCATTTAATGAAATGCAGTTTCTTTTACAATTTTTTGGAGCAATAAGCTTTTATATTCCCATTTTCCCCATTCAGAGAAGAGCTAATTCACATGCTTTTGTCCTAACACCTGTGAGATTTTGTCAGTCTTTAAAACCCTGACTGATAAGGATTGTATTCTTATTACTTTAAGTAGTAGCTATATATAAAAAGAGGTAATATGCAAATTAGCCGGGATGCTGTAACAGTCATGACCAGCTCAGGAGGAGGCTGTGCACACAGATGGGCAGGAGGGGACTGCTTTCACGGTGAGGCAAGCCACAAATGGTGCAGACTCAGAGTGGACACACACGGGGGGGTGGGAGGGGATGGGGCCTGCCCAAGCTGCTGTGGCGTGGCTGGAGCAGGCCCAGAGTGGACACACTGAGGTGCGCCAGTAGTCCCTCCTCTGTGGGTGAACTGCAGAGGAAACACCTTTTCTGACCGCTCATTGGCTAAACTCCCTGTATGCCACTCGCAGTGTTCTTTGTAACTTGGGTGATAAGAATCCAAGAAGGTGATCTAGGGTTTTCCCACCTCACTCCTGCAGGAAAAAACAAAGGTCCACTGCTGGAGGGGCTAAGAAGTGTCATATCCTGCCCTAGCTGGTTTGACTCAGTGGATAGAGCCTTGGCCTACAGACCGCAGGATCCAGGTTTGATTCTGATCAGGGGCATGTACTTAGGTTACAAGCTCCTCCCTGGTCGGGGCCCAGGTCAGGACTCATGCAAGAGGCAACCAATTAAAGTGTTCCTCTCGCTTTGATGTTTCTCTCTGTCTTTCCCTCTCTCTTCCACAATCTCTAAAAATCAATGGATAAATATCCTCAGGTGAGGATAAAAAAAAAGAAAGAAAGAAATGTCATATCCTATGAAAGAGACATCTTGAAAATGCCTAAAGAAAGTTGTCATTTTTTCCTGGTGAAGGGAGTGGAGTCCATGTTGATGAAAATACCTTGGCAACTGCGACAGCTGGCAGTGGGAGAAGCAGCTGGGGGATGGGGGTGGCGCCTTCCCCTGATTATCCAGTCACCTCCTGCATAGGGAGGCCAGACTGTGGCTTAGGCCCACTCCCCCTGGAAAGTGGGCCCAAGTCATCAGTAGGACATCCCCTGAGGGCTCCTGGACTGTGAGAGGGGGCAGGCTGGGCTGAGGGACCCCCCCCCCGCCCCGGTCCCCCGCCCAGTGCATGAATTTTGTGCACTGGGCCTCTAGTATTGTCATAAAAAACACTCAGACCCTAACCACTTTTATGAAAAACTTTTAATTTAGCAAAGTAGATTTTTTTCTAATTAAAAAAGAGTGATATTGCTTGGTTAAATAAACAAAATGTGTAGAAGATGAAAACAACAAGAGAGAAAAGAATATATAATATACATTTTGAGAAAATAATATGCATTTTTAGTTAAGGATGTTTGTAAAAAGTTTTATAAGCTTTAGCTATTTAAAATATTAATAATTTAAAATTTGCTTAACTTATATGAAAAGATGTCCTAAATGATTATTCCTTTTTTTAAATTAATTTCTTTATTGATTAAGGTATCACATATTTGTCCTCATCCCCCCATTCCCATCCCAAACCCATGCATGCCCACACCCCCCTGTTGTCTGTGACCACTGGTTAGGCTTTATGCATGTATACAAGTCCTTTGGTTGATCTCTCCCCCTTATCCCACCCGCCCCTACCTTCCCTCTGAGGTTTGACAGTCTGATCGATGCTTCCCTGACTCCCGGTCTGTTTTTGTTCATCAGTTCATTATTTCCCCTAGATGAGTGAGATCATGTAATACTAGAAATACACTTATAAGAACCCAAAATGAGACAAGCAATAATGGTTATGCTGGGAGGCAAATGAATCAGTCTGTAGTGAGTTTCTTTCTGGGCCAACAGTTCTTTTGAGTCCCAATTTCAATGTCAAACAGTTCTTATGTGTACATGTCAGCAATGATATTTCAGTTCTGGATGGTGGACAAATGGTGGTCATGCAGGTCTGACCCTCTCTGGTTTGGTCCTGGGCAACCTGCCGCGACGCACAGCTGCTGACTGCTAGTATGGCAAGGCGTTGTCAGCGTCTTCCATCTCTGGACTGTTTCTCTTCTGTCTTCATGGCTGGAGCAGTCCTGTAAATTCCTCTCTGTTGCAGGAATAAATAGAGTATGTAATATTTAGGAGCTCAAGATTTAGAATGGGAGAGATCTGGATTTGAATCCTTGCAAATTCTCTCCAAATCTCACTCTCATCAATCAAATCCCAAATAATAGCACTGGCCTTGTAGAGTTGTGCTTATTTTATTTTATTTTATTTTTTTTTATTAAATGTTATGCTAAATGCTTAACATAGGGTCTGGTGCATTGGCAAAAATCAGGAATGCTAACACATTGTATTATTATTACCATTAATATTACTATTGTTGTTGCATTTATATTATCAAGTCATACATTCCAACAGGTTGTCGCCAGTGCGAGGATGCCCTCAATCATGTTGTTTGGGAAAAACTGTCTGCAGTCTGGTTGCTATTTTTCTTAACATTTAATGACTTCTAATAATGCACTCAGTGTTGTAGGGACTATTGTCCTTGTCAAGTGGTTCCTTTTTAGTTTCGTTAGCTCCATTATCTGTACAATGAATGTCATGTCTATTTCTCTGATCAAGAGATACATGAGTTTTTTAATCTTTCGTTTCTATATTGTCAGTTTAATGCATTTGGAAATGTTAGCATCAACAGACTTATGTAGTCAAATGACATCAATGTGAAGGGAACCAACTTGTCAAAATAAAATAATTTGGTTTCTCTTTGCTTTATCTCAGGTGTCAGAAGTTTTCAAACACTTCAGAAAAAAATCTTCAGATGCAAGATGTTACATAAGTGCTGAATTTCAGACATGTGACACTGAAGATTTAAATATGAATATTACCTTTACGGACAGGGATCAAAACTTTATGCCAAGGATGATGTTTTGACAATTAAAATATTTAATGTAAATAAGGAAATATAGAAAATATTATAGTTTAATAGATCTTTTGTGGTAGGGCAGGTTGCCATGTTATATCTTTTCTATTATTAGCTGAAATGTGACAAGAGCTTTTAGATGTTCATACTAGCTCAATCCTAAATCGTTCTTAAGTCAGAGTGGTCAATTGTGACAAATTATACTCAATTACATGACTACTTGCCACCAGAGACTGAGCTAAATTGGATTTGTTATTGGAAACCAGAGCCAGTGCCTTGGTAAGCCAAACTGCTTTTCACATATTTGAAGAGCTGCAATATTTTTAAAATGTATTTTGTGTAATGTGTCCTCTGTAACTCTTGCCTTACCTATATGTGTTTGCTTATAGAAGGACAAAAATAATCTACATAGGGATGTCATTAATTTCAATTCCAGGTCATTACATGGCCTGGAATTTGATGTTTGTTATTTCAGACCAATGAAGTAGTCATAAAACTTGTCATAAAACTAACACCAATGAACCCTGGCTGGTTGGTTCCCATTTTCCCCAGTCACAGTGCACTGACCCCATGCACCGAGAGGTTGCTGGTTGATTCCAGGTCAGGGCAATGCTCAGTTTTGGGCCCCAGTGAGGGGCATGTGGGAGGCAGACTATTGATGTATCTCTCTCATCAATGTTCCTCTCTCTCAAATCAATATAACATATCATAAAAACAAAACAAAACTAATACCAACAACTAAACGTGATACTCAAAACCACTTCCCTTGGAGGATCAGTTCTGACTATTACACTTGGCTAAAATTTAAAGTAATTTTTTTCTACAATAAAAATTGAATGTGTGGCCAACTCAACAGACTATTTATGCTTTTTGACATGTTTGTACTTGAGGACAATTTCCAGTCTCAAATAGGGTGTTACAGCTGAAACAGTGTTTTGTTTTGAACTGATGGTACTTTAAGTGGCTGCAGAAGGATGATTAAAAAGTTCCTTTCTGCTCAAGGACAAAAGATCTGGTAATTAATTAGCAGAGTATCCTTATTGTAATATTAAGATTGGAGAAGCTGAGTTCAGAGGACAGAGAGTGGGAAAGTTGTAAATACAGATGGATCATTCTCAAATAAGAACAATAAGTGATATAATGCTCTTAAAAGGCATATCCTTTCATCTACAGAAGAAATGCTTGTTTATTTTAAATGATCTTTGAAAAGGGTTTTTTTTTGGTGAAACATCATCTGAAAGTTTATAATATCTAAGCAAAATTGCATTGTTTATTTTGATACGTTATCATTTATTTGGTCTAGAATTTCTAGTTATTCCTATTGAGAAAGTAAAAGTTGTACAATCTTTGATTCCAAATGTAAAATGGTTAGCTTTGCAGTTTATTACTTTTTCCCTTAATATCTTGGTTTTTTTGGGGGAGTGATGTTGGCAGCTATACAATCCATTTAGCATCCAGAGCCAAAGGAACTGCCACCTGGATTCTAGAGATGGGAGAGGTGTGGGATGAGGACAAGCAGTACTCTCTTTATTTCTGGAAGTTCTCAAGGATGAATATTTTCACAATATGCCAGAACCAAAAGACTAGTTTTAAATGAGTTGGATGGATGTTTGATTTATTACTTTCATCCCTGCCAGAAAATTTTGCCTTCCATGTGGGAAACCTAGATGAGGTAAACTTGGAGCCAGGTTTCAATTTAATATAAAATTCATCCAAGACTTGTTAGCTCTAAGTGTGAAGCCATTGTCTGGCTCTTCTCCTTTGGGTTTATGCAGATTTTTAATTCCAATTCTGTGATCCTTCTTCTCCTTCCCAGGTCTGAGCTTTGAGCTTTGTGGGTTCCAATGTCATTGCCTGTTTGTATGATCCTTTGTTATTTTTTAGTACTTTTTATAGCAATGATATTTAAAATTATTAAGTGCTGAATTTCATATCCTACAATTAGGTCTACATTTTTTAACTTGCTTTAAATTCTTTTATATGTAAAAATAAAATTGGCTTATTTTTAAAATATTACTAATACAATATGTTTTGATAGAAATTTTTATAAATCAAAAATTCTAAAGAAGAAAAAATACAAAAATCCAAAATACCCAAAGATAAATCATAGTTTAAAATATTTTTAGTCATTTTTCTTCTTTATCGCACACACACACACACTCATATATTTGTTTCAGACTAAATAAGGATTATATTGTATAAACAAGTGCCTTGTGTCTATTATTTCATCTTGTATCATAAACATTTTTCCACTTGCTATTATAAGTAAAACTGTATCACAAATACATTACACATTTTATTATTTCTTGAAAACACAATTTTTGATTACTGCACATAGGTCTTTATTTATTTTTGTTTGGAAACTGAAGTGGCATTGAATCAAATAACAGAACCACAGTGAATTTTCTATGAATTTTCAAGTAGTTTCCACAAAAACTTGCTGGCTATTTTAAGATCCTATTCAGGACCTTTGTGAGCCAATTCATAAATGTTAAAATGTCAAAAATATGCTATATAATTAACTAAGAGATATTGATGATTTAGAAACTAATACATGTACTATAATTGAATTTATAAATTTGTATATTTTCCATAGATGACTCATTTTTTATGAAATTCATTTTTGCCCAGCCAGTGTGGCTCAGTGGTTGAGTGTATGGTTTGATTCCTGATCAGGGCACATGCTAGGGTTGTGGGCTCGATCCCTAGTGTGAGGCATGTAGGAGGCAGCTGATCAATGATTCTCTCTCATTATTGATGTTTCTATTTCTTTCCACCTCTTCTTCCTCTTTGAAATCAATAAAAAATATTTTTTTAAAAAAAGAAACGCATTCTTTCTAAGACACATGTTTGCTGAATGCCTACTCTGTGCCAGGTACTATTCTGTGCTGTAGAAATAAAGCACTGAGCAAGTTAATTCTCTGCTGTTTTGGAACATATAGTCTAGTGAGAAACAGAAAATAAATAAGTAAAAAATAAATATACATTGTTAGAAATTAGACATTTTTGAGCAAGCTTCCTCCTTGTTGACTTAGCCTTGAATCCCAGCTGCACCTCACAAAATAGCCTTGCAAGATAGAACACTGTCAGCTTTCTGAAGAACAGGATGATCCTGACATTACTTAACAAAAACTGTTTTGTCTTAAATTGCTTGCTCTGCAAAAACAAGATGTGGTAAATGTGCTTAAAAGTGGTCCTGCACAAAGGGTCGGGGCTGCTCTCTGGATTCCCTGCATGGAGAAAGGCAGAGCAGTCACCGGCCAGCTAATAAAGGCTCCCCAAATTTTAATTTGGCCTGGACTCCAGTGGTTGTTCACTCACATTCGCTCCACAACCACATGTTTATATCAGGTAGACACAAAGGCTATAAAGATAAATAAAACAAAGTGAAAGGATTGAGAGTTATTAGAGTACTAATGGGTGGGCCTATTTCAGGTTGCTTGGTTACTGAAGACCTTTCTGAAGAACAGGAGAACTGGTGTGATCTTTGTTGATAAATATGGATTACTTTCTTTCCCTTTATCATATCTTTTTAAAAAATGCATTTTATTTTCTTGTTGACAGTATTATAGATGTACCCAAACCCTCCCCATCCTTTCTCTCCCTCCTCCCAACCCCTGCCCCACCCTAGGTCTATGTTCATTGGTTATGCATACTAGTATATGTATATAAGTTCTTTGTTTAATCTCTTCCTATCTACCCCCTCCCATCTGAGATCTGTCAGTCTGTTCTCTGGACCTATTTTGTTCATCAGTTTATGATGTTCATTAGATTCCATTATAAGTGAGATCATGTGATATTTGTCTTTCTCTGTCTTATTTCACTCAGCATAATTCTCTCATATCTTTATCTTATGAAATAATTTTCCCAAGGCAGGAATTGGTACATATTATTTTTTTAAGAATCAATCAAGCCTGGCCAGTGTGGCTCAGTGGTGGAGCGTTGACCTAAGAACCAGGAGTTCAATTCCCAGTCAAAGCATGTGCCCTGGCTGTGTGGGCGCGGGGTGGGGGGGGGGGGCGCGAGGGGTACAGGAGGCAGGCAATCAATGGTTCTTTTCATCATTGATGTTTCTATATCTCTCTCCCTCTCCTTTCTTCTCTGAAATCAATAAAACATATTTTAAAACAACAACAATCAAACACTCCAAAACCCAAACAACAAACCACAAACCTGCAATATACCCTTAGTATGTAAGAGAAGAAACGCTAAACACCTCATCCTGGTAGACAAGGCACTGGTGCCTGCTTTTCTTGTTAATCTCCTCTCTCACCTTTCCCAATATGTAACTTCCACATTGTCTAAAAATATGCCACACTCCTTCCTCTGACATTAATTCCTCCTTTCTTTTGGAAATGTCTTCCTTTCTACTTTTTTAGATTAATCTATTTTTAAAGACTCAACTTCAACCAACTTTCTTAAGTAATTACTTATTTAATTTGTGTTTATGAATAATGATTTTATGGTTATTCTAGAAACATTAAATAATTATTTCTTTAGTATTAAATGTATAAAAATTTTCTAAAATGCCCATAACTTGTTTTCTTGCATTCTTATACACTTAATAGCAAATATCATTTAATCATCTTCAAGGATCCTATATTGATTTGTACTAGTACATTAGTATCACTCATATCTTTACTCTTCACTTGGTAGTCAGTTTGTCTCTCTCTATATATTTATTCACCTTCATTCCCTCCACATATTTATCAACCTATGATCAACCCATCCATCCATCCATCCATTCTCCATCCATTCATCCATATTTCCATGCATCCATTGTTCCATGCATCCATCCATCCAGGCATCCATCCATCCATCCTTTCTTCAGCTCTTCATCTATTTATCTATTAATCCATCAATTTACTCCTACTAATACATGTGTATAAACCTAGTTTGGATATAAAAATATATTAAAAAATGACACTTTCTCTTCAACTGTATTTTAACCTCAATATTATAGACCATATCTCTTCTCTGTATTCAGCTTGTAATTTGATGACAGGTTCAGATAATAACTCTTCAATAAGTTATCATAAGGAATAAAATACCAAGTGGAAAACAAAACTGAAATGTTATGATATGACCTCCACAGAGTATCTATTTTTCTCTAAATAAATGATTTAGGTCCTATTGGTATTCAGAGGGAAGACTAGAAGAACTTTTGTTGTTCTATATTCAATGAGTCTCATAGGAGCTGGTAAAAATATTGCTCATCACTTTACTTCTTTTACTTTTTTAAGCCCATTTATAAAATAGGAATACCTTTCAACTCATTCAACCTCTTAGGTAATGAGTTTTCCTGAATCAGTGCTTTTCAAATTATTGTCTGCAAAGTCTAAAGGTCCCTCTACTTGAATCTCCAAGGACATCTAGGAGTGTGTGGTAAGGGGTTGGGCATGAGCAAGACAGTCATTGCTGCTTTAGTCAGAACAACCACACATTTGAATGTTGTATGTATGCTTCTGCAAAAATTCACCTCTGGAGAAATGCCTCAATTTTCTCTTCCGTACAATGGAAACAAAAAGGAGTTCACATCTCAGAAGGTTGTTGTGTGGATTAAGTTAATTTTATATGGAAAATGCTTGGAAAATGTTGGGTATGTGGCATTAGAAAAGAGTTAGCTGCCATTATTATTATTTATGCAAATTTACCTGATATTAAATCTCTTCAGCTTCATGTTCTTTTTAATGATTGTCTTCCTGCCACTAGAAGGTAATCCCCAAGAGAACCAGGCAAGATTTTTGTGAGTTTATTTTTCCAGTAATTGTCTCTAGTCCCTAGAGCATTGCTGGCAATATGAGATACTCAGAATGTATTTGTTGAATGAATGAATCCTAATAAGTTTCCTCTTTCTTCCTGGCTAGTTCTCCCTCTCTTCCTGCTCACATTACACATTCTGGTAGCCCTTTTCCTTGTGACTTGATATTTATATTGTGATATGGATATGGGACTTAGATATATTGGGCTGCTAGAATTGTGTATAAAATAAATATAAATGGGCTTGAGAGGAAACACCTATGCATTTAACTATAAAATTCATGACAATGGAGATCCTTTTTGTTAATCATTTTTTATGTCCAAGGTCTTGCAGAATGTCTGGACTATAAGTAGGGCACACAATTATTATTGATGGATGAAAGAATGAGTGTATCAATAAATGAAATAGAGTGATATACACTTCTTGGCTACTTTGAAGCTGTTTTTTGTTTGTTTGTTTTGTTTTGTTTTTTTTGTTGTTGATTTTGGCTGTGTTCTCCAGAGGTATAGTTTTTAGAATGTTCCAGGTAGGAAAAATATTATAATTAGAAGATAATATTGTTAATCTTTTACATATTCTGTTACATATTGTGACAAAGCACTACAGAGAGAAGTTTATAGAAGTGGGAGCTTGTCTATTTTATTTTATCCATTTTAAAGTAACTAGTTATCATTTTTAGCCTAGGTAAAATTAGAAAAATTAAAAATAGGTTATAATGCATGTAAAATGTTTGCTTTTGGATCGTCCCTAAAAGAAGAGAGTTTTAAAATGTATGTGTGAATCCATCTGTTTTTACAAATTAAGTTGATTTGCCATCTTAAAAGCAGAGTAATTGTTTTAATTTACAGAGCCCAAAGACAGAAGTTACTCTCAGGGGAAAGTTCTTCATTTAAATTGAAGAGCCCAAAGATCTGCTAATTAGATACTTGACTCCTGAAGGCACATCCAATTTCTAAGTGTGTGAGGTTGTGCGGTCCCCAAAATTATTCATTCCCAGCCTTCTTCAAGCCATTTCTGAAAGGCTGATGTGCTTTAGAGCCTACAGAGATTGATGCCTATGGTAACGTGGCTCCTCGGGAAGAAAGTTCCATCTGTATCTGAAATAGCATAATCAGCAACCCTGCCAAAGGGCTCAGTTTACTTCATGTCGTTCAGTTCCCTTCAACATCCATTACTCAGGAAGGTGTTTCTTTTGTTCCTACTCAGAGCAATTATTTCCAGACTTGTTTCTGAATACCTGGTCTGAAGGGGGGTCACAAATAATTAAGCCTAATTAAAAAGTTCATAATTAAACCTAAAAAAAATTGATCCTGGATTATTTGTGCTTAAAAACATTCCACCCAGATTTCCTCAGAGGTAAAGTGAAATGATTAATTTTAAAATGTTGAGTGCATGAGTGTATTTCAGTTCTCTGACAATATTTTTCATATACACATATAGATATCTATCCACATATCCACATATGTATATTTACTGTGAAATGTAAAGGTAGTTTGTAAGGGAAAAAAAAGTGAAGAATAATAATTCAAGAAAGTCTTTGTCTCTTTCCACTGTATCCAGTACGTTTGTCCTTTGTCAAAATAAGGTTATGTAACGAAGAGAGGCATGCTGGGAACATACCATAAAGAGAGGGACGCTGGGACCACGCGGTGGGAGAGAGGGACGCTGGGAACACACCATCAAAGAGAGGGATGCTGGGACCACACGGTGTGAGAGAGGGATGCTGGGAACATGTGGTGGGAGAGGGGAATGCTGGGAACACGCGGTGGGAGAGAGGGATGCTGGGAACACGTGGTGGGAGAGGGGAATGCTGGGAACACGCGGTGGGAGAGAGCTGCCCCCCTCAGAGACCGGCACTGCCTGCCTGGAGGCCTTATCCTGAAGTCTAAGTGTGAGGAAGGAAGCTCCCGAGAAGCTTATGGCATGAAATGCTATAAACAGTAAGTATTATTAATTCTCAGAGAAGTTTAGGTGTGATGAATTTTAATGGTTAGCCAAGTTTAAAAAAAAGTTATCTAATACAGCAAGGGTGCAATGGAAAGCATCATGAATCTTGCATTTATATTTTTCTTCCACTGATCAACTTTTAATTCTAGTAAAATAATTTCTCTTGGCCCTGGTTTCAAATATAGATTATACTATCTTCTATTTTTGCCATAGGCTGATGGGGAGGAGCAAATGAGAAACATTCTTCTGATAATAATTCCCAAATGCTATGCGAATGCAGTGCTTTTATCAGGGGCAAGGCCCTGGAATATCCTCACCCACTGATGATCCACGAAACGTCAGTACAGGGAGCAACAACCCTTGTAAAAATGTCTACATCGTTTGCTTCTGTCCTTGAAGCTGCACCGACCCTGTCAGGTAGAAGTGCGCAGGACACACACGGGTGAAGTCCGAGTGAAGACCGACGGTTCAGTAAGGTGGCTTTCAAATTTAGGGGGCATAGGATTTTTAATCCATATGACATCTTTTGAGGAAGGTACGTCTGCGGTGTTAGAAAGCATCACTGCTTGTGCGGGAGAAGCGAGGTGGGCGGTCAGGGGCCCAGGGCGCCCCCTGCTGCTGGCAAAGCTCTGCCTCGGGTGGGTCTGCCTGCTGCGGAGTCTGCAGAAGGGCCCGTGGTCCTGGAGCTGCTCCGAGAGGAGTCACAGCCCTGTGCTCAGGACAGGGCGCTACCTCCCTTGCCTGATCATCGTATTTGCTGACCTAACTGCAGGTTTCTATTGTGTTCCCAAATGTCAGGTCACAAAAGAGAGTAACTCGGGACCACCATTAAGTATGTCCACCTTAGAATTTAACATTTCAGTCAAGAGTAACTGACTGATCATTTCATCTGGTGGTTTTCTGACTGTTCTGGGGTAGCCCTCTTGGGAGCCAAGTGAGGGCTAAGGAGAGGTTGGGGAAGGGACAGCAAAGAGTCCGTTTTATATTTGGTAATTTTAGTAGCACATCAACTGAAAAAAGGATTCTCCTGACTTACGAAGTTTGAAAAGCTACTGCTGTAACTGGCTGGTCTTTCACACACGGCTGTGGAGGCCCAGCAGATCATTGACTGGTGAAGATGATGAGCTTTTCAGGAGCAGAGCAGGTGAGGGAGCACCCAGGTTGCTGGACTCTCACATAAGTACCATTTCTACTATGGGGGGGCTGTTCAGACTAGAAATAAGAATTTTGGTCACTTTTAAAATTACTTTTTTTCTTTTTGTTGATCCTCACTGGAGGATATTTTCTCATTGATTTTTAGATAACATGGGGCGGGGGGAGAAAGAGAGAGATTGATTGATTGATTGATTGGTTGCCCCCCTGAACACACCCCAACTAGAGCAGGGATCAAACCTGCAACCCAGGTCCATGCCCTTGACTGGGGATCAAACACAGGCTGACGCTCTGACCACCACTGGCCAGGGCAAAACTATTTTCCTTATTATCACTAGTTTCTGAGGGCTGACCAGGGGACACCAAATTTACAAGACTACATTTTCTGTCTAACAAGTACAATTTCCCTAAAGAAGGTGGGGAATATAAAAAGAGAAAGAGATGAAAGATGCTGGATTTGAAAAGAATTTGTAATGTGACCAAAGATTTTCTGATTTAGCATTGTTTCCTGGCAGCTGCTTTCTAAGGAAGGATTTCTTCTGATCGTGCCTATACAGGTTTTCATCCCTGAGGTGCCACTCTTCCTAAATATTAACAAACAATAATAGCTTCATTTGGTGGAAAGTTAGATAATAGCTAAGGACTATATGTGTTTGCTTATGGTCCTATCTTATAAAACATCCTGGAAGTAAATATTGTTACCTAAGTTTTACAAATGAGGAACCTCCGACTCTGACTGCTTCACAAACTTGTCCAGGTTCTGGTATCTAGCAACTTGGAGAGTTTAGACTCAACCCCAGGTGTCTGCTGTCAATACCTTGGCTTTTAGCCATGTGACTATATTGCCTAATTTTTTATCTTACCAGGGAAGAGAATCCTCATCAGACAACTAAACCAAAATCCTCTTACATTTCTTTTAAATTAAAATTGCAATACTAGATTTTTATAATGTTTAAATCATTGTGACTTAAATGAATTTTGAGAGAAGCTGAATGAGTTTAGGAAGTACTGGTCAGATCTTTGGTATATACAGAGATCATTAAGAATTGGCAGTTGTGAAAACCAAGTCCCCAGCCAATGCAAATTAGCACAAAGAATTCTTGTTTTGCCTGACTTGTTACAGAAGCACCAATCTTATCAGAAGAGTGAAAAATAACAAATATTCCATAGCTAATGGAAATTCTACCATTCTCCTGATACCAAGGGCAATTGTGCCCATTGTGTTTGCTAACTAAGCTTTTACTCCTTGATAATTGATTATATTTGATCCTCACCACCTTTTACATGAATTAAGCTAACCACTACCAATCCTATACCTAGTATAATAAAAGGCTAATATGCAAATCAACCAAACTGCAGAATGACCAGTGGCTATGACTCGCACTGACCACCAGGAGGCAGATGCTCAACGCAGGAGCTGCCCCTTGGTGGTCAGTGCACTCCCACAGGGGGAGCACTGCTCAGCCAGAAGCCCTGAGCCAAGCTCACGGCTGGTGACCACAGCGGCAGTGGCCGGAGCCTCTCCTGCCTCCGCAGCAGCGCTAAGGATGTTCAACGCTGGCCATCAGTCGGACATCCCCTGAGGGTTCCTGGACTGCGAGAGGGCACAGGCCAGGCTGAGGGACCTCTCCCTCCCAACCCCTTCCCCACAACCCCTCCCCACCCTACTCCCCCCCGAGTCACAAATGTCATGCACCGGCCCTCTAGTACTACAATAATAAACCCTGGGAAGTAGTCAAGGTAATAAATGGATTGAGAGTCTTGCATTTGAGGAAATGCCCAAATGACATACAGAATCTTTTAAGGTCTGGTACTTTGTTTATGAGATTTAACATGAAATATTTATATAACACACATTAAAATAGTGTGCACCTGCTATCTCCTGTTTCCCCAGGAAGAATAGTATTTTTTTTTCATCACTCTTACACTCATCTAAACATTTATTAGTGTTCTCTATTGAATAAAGGACTATAGTATCCCAATCTCTATTTCCTAAACAATTGTACTATGTTCTGGAAAACATATGTTTACCTACAAATTAAGAAGGTAAGGAATGACTGAGAAACTGGAGGAAGATACTTATAATTCCTTGGCTTGGATATGATTAAACATAACATTAATTGACTTTGTTCTGTTGAATGTTCTACCTTTCCTTGATAAATACATGGGTAATGTGGCATATTGATCACTGGGCCAGTTGACAAGACAGGGGAAACAGCTGCTACCCACATTTTATGACTTTCAGGGTCACTCTTAAGCATTTGAAAGAGTTGGTTTCATACCTCACTTAGTGGCTGAGTGTTCCAATATATCTAGCACAACACTTCGGCATAACATTTATTAACTTCTCAGTGTGAGTATGTAGCTTTCTCAGCAAGCTATTCTTTATACTTATCGAATACAATTATTTCACAAAGTATTCTTAAAGTTATGTTTGTTTCTAAAACTGTAGGACAGGACATTTTAATAGGCAAGACAACTTCAGATAGTATGTCCCCAAAACTTTTATTTTGTAATGAGTGTTTCCTTACTGATTAAAACATGCCTACTTTGAACTGTCAGGAGATGGTCTTTAAACAAAATCAGGCTTGACGGCAATGTAATAGTTGACCAAAGTCAGCATTTCATTAATATAAGACATATGTACAAAAACTTAATATTATGAAAGAAATTTTGTAATTGACCAGAGAATCAAATTATCAGCCCCCTAGGTGTATGGCTACCATTCTGTTGTCCTTACAACCTGAACTATTACATGTAAAGCATGCGGAATTTGCTGATGGTAAGTGCCTCAACCACTAGTGATGATGGCTCCACACAATCATCTCATGCCTTTCTCATTTCTGTCACACGTATGGCTGAAAACACAAATGATTTTCGTAGAGAAATATACGACTATGTGAGAGGCGAAACTCGGCTTTCTATAGATTACATCTTCCCAGAATGTTCCATAATGTGTTTCATTATCTCTAAAGTAGAACCAAATATAAAAGCAAAACTAGGTTTATCCAGGATGTGGAACAACAGAAACACTCATACACTGCTGGTGTAAATTCATATAATCTCTTTGGAAACTGTTTGGCATTATCTATTAAAGCTTAAAATATGCATAATCTATGGCCCAGCAATTTTACTCCTAGATATAGACTCAACTGTGTGTATGTGTAGATGTAATTCTTTTTAAAATATATATATTTTATTGATTTTTTACAGAGAGGAAGGGAGAGAGAGAGTTAGAAACATCGATGAGAGAGAAACATCGATCAGCTGCCTCCTACATGCCCCCTACTGGGGATGTGCCCGCAACCCTGGTACATGCCCTTAACCGGAATTGAACCTGGGACCTTTCAGTCCGCAGGCTGACGCTCTATCCACTGAGCCAAACCGGTTTCAGCAGATGTAATTCTTTTTATTTTCTTTTTAATGTAATGACACCTACTAGCATAGCTTCAAACTGGAAACTACCCAAATACCCATTAACAGTAAGATGGGTAAATACACTGGTATACATTTTCACAATGCAGACAATAAGACATAATATTGAATGAAAGAAGCCAGGCACATAATAAAGCATACTGTTTTGTCCCACTTACATAAAGTACAAAAACAGGCATGACTAATTTATGCTGTTAGAAGTCAGTATACTGTTTATTCCTGGGGGGAGTAGTGACTATAAGTAGAGACTGTGAAGGGGACCGCTAGGATTTCTCAACCTGAGTACATGTTCTGTTATGTACTTCAAGTTAACATTTATGTGATCTTTTTGTTACATATGTTATGTTAAAGATCACCACAACAAAAAAAGGGTGTTATTGTGAACAAGTAGATAAGTTTTCTCCTGCTTATTTTTGGTCTCTAGAATCAACCAAGCTGGTTATCATCTATAGTCCAATGCACCAAGTGCTTTGTCTATTGGGGATGCTTTTTCTTAAGCTCTCCCTGGGCCTTCTCCTCATTCAAAGTTCTGTGCATAGTTCATCTCCCCAGAGAGATCTTTCCTGATTCAGTGTCTCAAGTAGCAGTCCATCTCTGTGTGGCCTCTCATCTATTACACACTTAAAGGAAATACTAGGTAAAATTATCTTGGATTTTCAATTGCTTTTTGTCTCTTACCTTTAACTATGTACTTCTCTAATAGAAACTACCTTTGTTGCATCCCAAAGCCTAGAACAGTTAGCATATAGTAAATACTTAATAAAAAATTGTTAAATGAATGCATATCCTATCTAATAAAAAAGTAATATGCAAATCAACCACCACTCCACCACACCCACAAGCCATGCCCACCAGCCAATCAGGAGTGAGTATGCAAATTAACCCAACCAAGATGGCTGCAGCCACAGAGCGAGCAGGAGGCTTGGATTTCTCCGGCAATGGAGGAAGCCAAGCTTTCCGCACACCCTGGCGGGCCCAGGCCTCCACTCAAGGCTACAAAGTTTCAATTATAGAAGATAAATAAATCCCAACAAAAATGGCGGTAGCCACAGAGCTAGAGAGAGCAGGAGGCTTGAGTTGCCCCCGGTGATGGAGGAAGTGAAGCTTCCCCAGCCTTGGCCTGCCTTGGCCTCTGCTTAAGGCTACAAAGTTTCAATTATAGAAGATAAATAAATCCCAGATCCTAGGGCCTCTGCTTGGGTTGCCGCAGGGTGTGGCAGGCCTGCAAACCACCACAGGCCCCTTGCCCAGGCCACCCCATGCCCCAAGGGAATCCCTACCCTGATCCGGGACACCCTTCAGGGCATACCAGCTGGCCCCCATCTGTGCACCAGGCCTCTATCCTATCTAATAATAGAGTAATGTACAAATTGACCATCACTCCAACACACAAGATGGCTGCCCCTATGTGATCAGAGATCCTGCTCCCATGTGGACACAAGATGGCCAGCACAAGATGGCCAGCAGGGGAGGACTGTTGGGAGGGACCAGGCCTGCAAGGGAGGGCAGTTGGGGGGGTGATCAAGCCTGCAAGGGAGGGCAGTTAGGGATGACCAGGCTGACAGAGGAGGGAAGTTGGCGGAGACTGGGCCTGCAGGGAAGGGCAGTTGGGGGGCACCCAGATCTGCAGGGGAGAGCAGTTAGGGGGGGACCAGATCTGCAGGGGAGGGCAGTTGGGGGGAACCAGGCCTGTAGGGGAGGGCAGTTAGGGATGACCAGGCCTGTGGGGGGGGGTGGGGAGGGACGGGGCAGTTAGGGGCAATCAGGCTGGCAGGGGAACAGTTAGGCATCAATCAGGCTGTCAGGGGAGTGGTTAGGAGGTGATCAGGCTGGCAGGCAGAAGTGGTTAGGGGCAATCAGGAAGGCAGGCAGACGAGCAGTTGGGAGCCAGCAGTCCTGGATTGTGAGAGGGATGTCCCATATTGGAGAGGGTGCAGGCTGGGCTGAGGGACACCCCCTACCCCATGCACAAATTTCGTGCACAAGGCCTCTAGTACTATAATAAAACTATTGATGTCTCAGATATTTTAAAGAATGCATAGAATATAAAATTCAGTGGTCTTGCTATCTTGGCATTGCATCATGCTTTGTTTCTATTGACTATTCAGCATGGATGGTCTAAATGAACAAAGATTGACAGAAAGCAACTGAAGGAAGAATCTATGTGAAATGTAATGTAATTAAAGAAATTACATTCTTTGTATAAGGCCCTATAGTAATTTAATATTTACCAAGTTAGGAAAAACTTAAAAAGCCATAATGTTGAGGGTACTTTACATTCTTTGTTTTGGATTTGCAAGTATTCATAGAATATGTCATATTAAATAACTGTTCTACCTAAAGGGATAGAGCAACAAGCCTGTGATGAATAGCCAGGATCAGGTGTCCTGCCTTCTTCAATTTATGTAAGCTGTGTCTTCAAGTTATAGTCACAGAACTCTTTGGGGCATTACTCTGCTTCTAATACCTTTAACACACAGTTTTCATTTGTGTCTGGGTGTTTATAACCATATATAGTAGTACATTATTGGATAAAGCACAGGGAGAGGGAATCTGAGTTACAACTCTGTTGACGTCATAAAATGAATTGAATTTTTAAAACAGAAATTCTCCCTATGTATAGAAATGGGTTTGGGTTTCGATGCATGCAAGTGATATCTGGATGGAAAATCTTAATGTAAAAGTACTAAAAAAATATTTCTATCATCGTCAGAGATGAAAACCCTTCAGGCGTTTTCAAATGGGGCAGTAGAAGAGATGAGAAAATTTCCTGGCACATGGCAGGTACTTAAATTGATAATTTTGGAGACAACTATGATAAACTAGTATACAGGAGCGTATTACAGTTTTTTTTTCCAGATTTTGGTAGGTTGAAATGAGTTACTTTCATCAATACAGAGGTTCTGTTTGTTTGTTTGTTTTTAAACACCCCGAATCTGATGTTCTGTAAAATTTTGTGCTAAAATAAACAGCACTTAATGGGGAAAATAGATTGAGTGTCGGCCACTCACACCTGTGCGACTTTGTAACCAGTGCACTAACCTAATAGTAATTGGTGCCTTGGGAAGTAGCAGACCACTCACGTAGATTGTTCAGTATAGCTCGAGGCTGTCTGAGAGGATATATTAAAATGTACAGAAAAAACCCCACAGTGGAAATACTGGCAACTCCTTAATTAGCAAAGGGCTGGCAGGTAGATGGGAGTAGAGATCTAAGCCAGCAGGGCTGCTTTGAAGGTATGTGCATCAAGGAGTGCAACCTGTCATGAAGAAAGGCCATAGGAGGCTAGGTGCTCCTCTCTGGGGATGGTGCCCCGGGGGCAGGACTTAAATTAAATTTATGAAAATGGAGCTGAAAGATCTTTTGCTGCCCAAGCAGCCATGGGCTCAGGCTTTCTCCTTCCTCAAAGTTCTGTTTCTACTCCTGCTTTTCTGGTTCCGCTTCCCTTAAAAAATTATAAACCAGATTTTTTCCATGTTATACTGACACAATACTTCTATTTTCCAATTGTGTGTGAGCTAATTAGTATTGTAGAAACACATTCTGTAGTCGAACAGTTTGCTTAGTGACTTGGAATTTTTGTAAAGAATGAATCAGACCCTAGACTTTTAGATCTGTGGGGATTTTAGCATCCATTTAACAAGTTTAATTTCACAAATAAGGAAACAGAGAATTAAAGAAATTACATTATTTGTATAAGGCCCTATAGTAATTTAATATTTACTTAGTTAAAAAATTTAAAAAGCCATATATTGGGGGTACTTTGTAAATGTATGTTAAGTGAAAGAACTAAAATAGGATTTTAAGAAACCTAATTAAATTAGTTTATTTTAACAGCAATTAATAATAATAACTATTATAGCACATACAAATATTCTGTTTGGGTTGCTTTATGGAGTGTTGAAGCAAAAATTGCACTAGATAAAGTTAAACCAGCAAGGAAGACTTTAAGGTTATTGCAGTAGAGGAGAGAGGCTAAAACTCAGAGTTCACCTCTGTGGAAGCAAATGGCTGGACAGTTTTTAAGAATGGGGATTAAGGGGAGCAGTAGGTCCACTTGTATTTGGTAATTGGACTCAACCAAAGAAAAAGTAACTTTTTCTTATCTTCATGACAAGAAATAACCCATAGTCCATAAAAGGAGATAGCTAAAAATAACAACAAAAACCACACAAATAAACAAACCCCAAAGCAAAAAAAATACAGGGGTATGGAACAGACTGACACATGTCAGAGGGGAGGAGAGTGGAGAGGCTGAATAAAAGAAGGTAAAGAAATTAGCCATAGAACATATATGCATAGTCCATGGACACAGACAACAGTTGGAAGGCCAGGGGAGGGGGTTGGAGGGCTGGATGGAGGTGGGCAAAGGGGGGAAAATGAGGGACATCTGTAATAGTGTCAACAATAAAAAAATTAAATTCATATTCATATTATTATGGAATTCCTTACATCTATTAAAAATGGAAGCTAGAGTACTTAAACAGATGTTTATATATACTTTAAAAAAGAACAGCATTTCTTTATACATCTCTATATATGAAAGCCTAAGCGACCGTCCGACCGTTCGACTGTCTGACTGGTAGCTATGACGTGCACTGGCCACCAGAGGGCAGATGCAAGAGCTGCCGAGCTGTGGTGACTTGGCAGCTGCAGTTTTCAGGTGACACACCTGGAATCAGAGGGAGGGAGCCCAATTCTGGGGTGCGTCACCCAAGAACTGCCCTCTTGCCATCTGGAACCCCTCAAGGGATGTTGGAGAACTGGTTTTGGCCTGATTCCTGCAGGCCAGGCCAAGGGACCCCACTGGTGCATAAATCCGTGCACCAGACCTCTAGGTTACAGTATATATAAACATAGAATATATTCTGTGATAATATCATATGATAATTTAAGTTTATATTCTTATGGTTACTTCTTCAAATCTGATTTATACAGAATCCTAATGTCTTGTCCTTGCCTCCTGCTGTCCTTTGTTTAACTCCCAACAAAATATGAAGCATACTTTTCTTTGATTTCTCCTAAGCATCATCGACAATTGTACATAGCAAATCACTTGTATTGAGTATTTGAGGGCAAAGAAAAGGGTTCTAGCACATTAGGATCTCAACTTAAAATCACATGATGACATTCCTTCTCTCAAAGTCTCTTAACCATTTTTCTTTCTGCAGGCATTTCCCAAAGATTGTTCCTTTACCTTGGGCAGCTGCTTCTTGTCGATCTCTTTGCTCTTCTTTCTAGATCTCTTCATCTTTCTCCTTTCTGGACACCCTCATTTTTTCTTTTCTTCAGAAAGGAAAGGAGCCTCCAGCTTCTTCATAATGCAAAGCAATTTAGCTTCCTCTTGGTTTTATTTCTCTGTCTTAAGGATCATGTCTTGAGATTATCTTTCTATTACCAAAATGATTCATTAGCTTTCTTTCTAAGAGAATAAAACCTTTTTTCCTTACTACATATTAATAGACGTTATGTGTGCGATTTGACAGTCTGCACAAGCATGTGAGTATAAATGGACTCACTCTGATAGTACTGACCTACATTTCCCTGAATATTTCTTTCTCCCTCAAGTAGGGTCCTACTACTATCCCGAAGTCTCCTTTTCATTTTCTGGAGTCCCCTGTGCTGCTGATATATTAAAAGTTTTTGAGGTATCAATGTTGCTCAGTGGGCTGGAATCCCAACTGCCAAAATTATATGCCAAAGCCAGACCTGTTTTGGCTGAAGTGAGAATGTCCCTCATTCTTATTGTGTTGCAGTCAGTTAGGAAGGTAGGAAAGTAGAATAGCCTTGCATCCCCAATACCTCCCTGAGATCTTGGAGAAGGTAGTCTTCAGTAACTCATTTGCACCCTGCTTCCTGGGATGCCAATGGAGCTGGACCATGGAGACACAAGTGAGTGACAACATCCATGCCAGACCTGCCCTGATTGCTGGTTTTGTTGGTTGGTCGAGTTGGTTGTGGTTCCCTTCTCTCTTAGGACACATCTTCCCCTATGATACATTATTCCTAGAAAGCTCTTCAAATGTTCTGAAAATGTTTGTGTTTTAGTGCTAGTTAACCGTATAGACAAGAAATACATAAAAACTTGTAAGAATTGTAACCTTTAAGTAGTAAGATCATGAATAATTTTAAAGTTTTATGCTTTTATCCATTTTTCATATTTTCATGTTGACTGTATATTACTTTTATAATTAGAATAGTTAAAACATAATAAATGTGAAAAATTAAGGTACTTGAAATACATTAGAGTCTGAGTATTTTGCAATAGTTTTAGAGGGATAGATATTCCCTGACATGTATCTATACCTCTAAAACAGTTATCCTAATTACTCTAAAACAGTTATCCTAATTACTCCAAAGGCTCTATGGGCAAATATTTATGGTCCCCTTCATCCAAGGGATTTTTTTTTTTGCAATTCCTGAGGAAAATATTATTTAGAGAGAATTATATATTGTGGCAAAACTTGGGGACAATGTTGTCTATTGGAACTAGATGTTTCAAAAAAGAGGCAAAAATGAAATCTTATCAATTAAAAATATAAAAGAAATGCACTTTCTTAACTTCAGCCATTCCTAAATTCCTCATTCTTTTACTCAGATATTGTTCCTTGGCATGCATTGGGATTAATGGTTGATTATCAATATCTTAGGGAGAACTGTGGGATCTGAGGCTGATGGTGGCATGGGGTGCATGAATTTCATGCTGAGGGGAAATGGCTGAACCACAGTTGTACTGATGCAGATGTAGAGAGAGAAACAGCATCTGATGAGTGAGCTAGAGGATGCTACTTTTCATATGCTGCAGGCACTTGGATGAATCATTGGCTATGGCCAATGTCTTAGTGCTATCAATACTGATGCTCTGGCCATCAGCTCTACAGTGTTTTGATGGAAGGAGCAGCTGTACTTTGAGAGTCTCTCAGAAACCTGTTGTGCATTGACTGAGCATCTACAGCCTCAGGAGCTGTGCAATGGCCTGTTTTAAAGACAGGGACCTAATGACAGATACATTTTTTCTGGGACACCTCAGGAATTCAAGTAGTGTTTTATCAAAGTGACAAAATGGGGACTTGAATTCATACTCATTTTATTGCTGAAACGCACATGACCTTATTTTATATATTCAAGTTGAGCAAGTGAGGGATTTTGGTTACACTGAGAGCATTCATCCCTATGCTATGGCCTATTTAATCATATTAGATCATTGGTTGGAGAATGTTAAAAAAAACAATGCTGATATATTAAATACATTCTTAAGAAGGGTTCTAAGGTGTAATTGTTAGCACTCTGGAATCTGAACACATCCTTATACCAAGCATGGTTTGGTTTCAGTGGTAAAAAAATATGGATAAGCTTTGTTTCTGTCTTCCAAAAATCCACAAATGTACTAATGTCTATTGTAACATAATAATTATTGTAAAAGAGATATGTCACAAGTGCTCTGGACAGGCTAAAAATAGACACCCACCTAGCTGTGAGCTCAGTGAATGTAAAAATCATTCTGATCTTGCCTAAATCATATGCACACAACTAGCAAAGAGTCCAGCCCATAGTAAATAGGTGATTAACAAACATCTGTTTTATGTATGAAACCTCAGGTTTCTTCTACCTGTTAGTGTAACTCAGGAAGGAATATGGATTAGTGACATCTGTATGATGGGGAATACATTTACAGATAATACTCAATCTACAAATTGCATTTTTCCCCTCAATACCATTACTGTATATGATATTTTGATCACATTATGATGAGTACATGGGGATGGTATAAAGAGAGAGTCTTTTCCTCTGATTTGAGGAAAAGGGAAGCATTACCACTATGGGGGTTAAACAATGCATGCATTTTGGAATCAAAGATAGTTGACTCAAATTCAGTCTCTGTTCTTAAACTAGAGTTATTTTATGACTCTGCCTCAGTTCACTCATTTACATAAAAAGGAGGATAATAGTAATAGTGCCCATCTTAGTGGGCACATTTATTTATTTCAGCTACTTAGTGAGTAGCTGAAATAAATAAATGATTTCATTGTTTATAAAACAAATGCTTTAATTATTGGAACACAGTAAAAGTTTGATAAACTATAGTTATTATTACAAAGTTGCAAAATGTCCTAGATATATTGAAGGCAATTTTTAAAAACCAGGGTCAGCCCTAGCTGGTTTTGCTCAGTGGATAGAGCGTCAGCCTGCAAACTGAAGGGCTCCAGGTTCAATTCCAGTCAAGAGCACATGTCAGGGTTGCAGTCTCGATCCTCAGTAGGGGGGCGTGAGGGAGGCAGCCGATCAATGATTCTCTCTCATCATCGATATTTCTCTCTCTCTCCCCCTTCCTTCCTCTGATTACAAAGAAATGATGTTTTAATGAAATAATTATTACATGGGACCAACTGTGGATGCAGAAGAGGATCCATATATTAAACAACCAGAATGATGGAGGATTGATAGCATCAAGCAGAAACATGGCATTGTTGACATTTTACTGCACACTTTTTGAGACTTTGATGTCAACCCGCTATTCTATCTACATACTTTTTTTCTGCATTTTGCTACTTAAGATTTCTTATTTTAGCTGTAAACGAAAGATGTGGAAATATGTATATATATTTTTTAAGATGGCTACTTTAGTGAGCTATTTATTCAGATAAATTTTCTGCTGATCATCCTGGGCTTTCTAACACAACACTAATTTCATATGTAGATATTTTGAAATTTGCGTCATCTTTATTTTTCTTATTTCTTTCTTTGGTTAAAATTTTGTTTAATGGAACAACTTTTTCACTTCTGAGTTCTTTTATTTAACTTACCATCCTCCCACTAGGCAATGTTTTGAAATAGTTTTTATTTTAAAAAGGACATGTAAGTTGTACACTGTCTGAGGGCTTGAATATCCAGAAAATCTTTGTGTGTCATTGAACATGAATATCAATTTGGTTGGTAGCAGAATTTAAGGTCACAGTTTCTTGCCTTCAGATCAATATAGATCTAACCTCAATACCTCTGTCATTTTCTATTATAGGGGTACCATAGTTCAGCCTGAGTTTTTTCTGTTTTGATTAATAACATAAGTAAAACAAATATTCAGGTAATACCCTACGATACTAATAGTCTTCAGAATAGTTGGCTTTGTCCCATTAAGAAAACAGGCCTTTAAGGAGATATTTAGAAATAAATAGGAATGGAAGGCTTCTGTCTGTGACATGCCAACTTATCTCCTTATCATTTGTCTGCTTTTGATGCGGTTAAATTGTCCAAAGAACTCTGATGAAAATAATGATGATGATCAACTACTTATTATTACTTCATTATATTCCATGACCCTTAATTTGCTTATGATATTGAGAGTATTTGAACTCTTCTGATTAGGGCTAGGACCTTCTAGTGATTCCACACTTACTGACCAAGGTGTTGTTGACTACTTTTCTGGCTATATTGGAAAGGTGGGGCACCAAACAGAGTAATCGCTGAGTAAACTCCTCATACTTGACCATCTGGAATAATACTATAAAAATGCCAAGTAAATGGAAAAACTTTTACTACTGTAGCTTTAAGACAATATATAAGACAATTTCATTGTTAAAATAAACAATATAAAACATTATCTTTGGGGATAATGTAGTTGGCACATTATTAGTATTTTTGTTTTTGCCATTAGACCACTAGTCTGCATAATCCAGATGGATGATAGAAGTTAAGATTTAAATTTTTTTTTTAGCAACTATGAGCTAAATTAGGAGCCTGAACTATATCTCCAAGCCTTCTCCAATGACAAGCATGATAAAATATTAAACTTTTTCTGACTGATTGTTAAGGCAGTTTTAACTTATTTGTTAGGATTTTTAGAAATTACCTAAATTTAAAAACATTATCAGGAGTTAGCTAGAATTCCCTTTTTTTCATGAATTTTGCTTAGGGTACAATGACACCACTCTGGCCTCTAAAATTTAGGCTTTTCATTAGCTCATAATAGTTTTTTTTCTATTGTATCTTTGGTTTTTCTATTTTATTTATTATGACCTCTTTATCAATATCCATTATTAGTAGATTGAATATTTTTCCCCCTCTTCTACATCTCTGTCATCTATTTTCCATAGTTTTCATTTCTGTCATTTTTCTTTGCCTTTGGAGAAGCATTTCAATTTTGTCTTCCATCAATAATTTAGATTTCTACAGCACAGAGTCCACATCTTATAGGTGGACTTGTGGTTTTATATTTTACCAATGTATTTTGAATTTTAACATTTTTTTATTACTTAATAAAAAAGAAAAAAATATCTACATATTAACTAGGTCCTTGCATTTTCACAGTTGCCTTATCCTCTCACTGTTGATCTCTTATTTCATTGAGTTTATCTTTTCATTTCATTCAGCAATCTCTTCATTAATTTATGCAAAACATCTGGGAGCCTCATCAGTGCCAGGCAATTTGTTTAGTATTGTGGTTATAACAGGAGCTTGCAGTGGTGGTGGTGGTGATGGGTACAGGTAATTTGGCATTTATAAAACTAATGGATTATGCTGTATGGTTTCTTTGGAGGAGCAATTACCTAGGTTTGGGTAGTCAGGAAATTTGCAGAGCAAGTAAGTTTGAAAAAAATGGTAATATTTGATCCAGATGAAGAAAGTAGCAAGGGAGATAGAATTGGGGTGGGATTCAATGGTGAGATAATATCTCAGGGAAATACCCAGAGGCAAGAAAACTGGTTCAACAATTCAGTATGGTTGGATTTTATGAGGT
The DNA here is from genome assembly GCA_026230045.1 of Corynorhinus townsendii. Taxonomy (NCBI): domain Eukaryota; kingdom Metazoa; phylum Chordata; class Mammalia; order Chiroptera; family Vespertilionidae; genus Corynorhinus; species Corynorhinus townsendii. Next base: position 63,867,947 of record JAPDVU010000004.1, on the reverse strand, counting down.
AAGGACAGGTGAGTAAAAAGATACTAATGTGTAGAGTTTGGCATAGCCTAGATCATGGAAGATAATTGGTGTTACTTGACAGAAATGAAGTCCACTGAAATTTTAAATAGGAGGATGGAAGGCTCACAAGTGAATATCGGAAAAGTCATCCTGACTGCAGTATGAAAAATGGAGTAGAGGAGAAAAAGCAATGGAGCCTGACAGTGGAACTAGGCATTTATGGTACTCCAGGTTTGAGATTGTTACAGAAAACCGAAGAAGAACAAAGCAATACTTAGAGAAATGGAGTTACATTTATTATGCGTGGGTCCAGAGGAAAATGTCTCTCAAATTCTGGGCCCCAACATGCAGGAATTTTCCCTATTTATATGTTTTTACCTTCTTTGTCTCCCAAATATGGGGTGTTTCCGGCCCCTTTTGCAAGTTCTTAAAGAGCCCGTATGTGCTGAGGCCTGGCCTGGCGCCAGCACTGATAACCTTGTCTGGGGAAGGTTTAATGGCCTCTCTGAAGTGGGAGTAGCCTTAGCAAGCAAGAATTTACAGAAGCCAAATAGCAGGGTTAATATTTCAAACAGCAGTATTTATATAAGATGGATGCTTCATTCCCCACTGGTTTTATGTACATGAGTCAAATCATTGACTCTTAGTCATTGTAGCTATGTTTACCCCTGAGGACTATAATCTTAATTTTCTGCCTAATAAAGTTAGTGGGCCTGCTTATAAGATAAGGGTCTGGAATGAGGGCCAGGAATAATCTTTAGAGGGTCCGAAGAGTCCTGGACTCTCCATTTTCCCTGGGCTATCTTAAGCTGGGTGTGATGAAGCCACGTTGGGACTCCATTGACCTTGACTGCCGTGGACGTGGTCCTTTCCAGGTAGGAGTCAGTCCTTGGGTGGCAAATTTCTTTACCCAAACAGAGTCACCAGGGTGGAAGGGATGAACCAGGCCAGAAGTTGGTACAGGCAGAGCATCTCAGATGTGCTTCTGGATTGCTTCCTGGGTAGACTATAAAGCCTGTAAGAACTTGAATAAAGACTGGTTATGGATTTTAGCTTTTCTAGATTGGGTAGGTCAGGATCTGAAAGAGTCACTAGAATCTGTAGAGGCCCCACTGGTTTTAGGGCAGCCTCCCAGGCAGCTTCATCTGTGGCCCAGTTCCCTCTTGCTTCTGTGGAGAACCCTTATCTTATAAATGCGTACCTGCTATCAGTATAAATTGTTACTGATTTTTCTTTTGTAGCTGCTTCGTGCTGAGGAGGGACGGAGTTTTCTCTCAGAGCCAAGAGATCCTTTTCTGTCTGTCACAGGGACGATGAGGCCTGGGCCCAGAAGGAGGTGGGCTTGTGACCTGGCAGAGACAAACTGTAACAAATGGTCCCATGGAAGGGAAAGAAAACATTTCAGTTTTAATGACCTCTATTGAAATAGAATTTTTCTCCTCAAAATTACCTCTATGCTTATCAAAAGAGCCAGATAAAGACTAATTTACCTATTGTATTTAATTTGGCCTGATTGTTTGCATAAACACAACAAGAATGGTAACTGACTACCTTTGCCAGAATTTCATGATTGAATCTTATTGTGCCCTGTAGGGCCAGGAAGCCAAGCCATCCAGCTGCTGTCCAGCCTGCCTGCAGGTAAATCCCTCACCTGCAGCGACTCCACCTGGGCCCACGCTCTAGGTTTTAAGGCCCATCTCAGTAGCCTTCCTACTCGTCACGGCCTAGAGTGTGTGGGGTTCTGCAGGGACGCAGAGTCGTCCTTATTGCTCCCCTTCTACTCTGACCAACTGCCAGTGATGGTAGGGCATGGGCCTGACTCTCCAGCACCAGCCATTTTCAGGGCTCCCAAGCAGGATACCAGGCTTTTCCTTGGCACTCTTATTGTCTTCAGAGTTCAGACAGGGCTCTTTAAAACATGACACTCCAGTCAAAGTTTCTGGTCAATAAAACCACTATTAGAAACCGGTCTTACTGAATTTATGTAAAGAAACGTATTGCCATGATTTATTAAGCATTGCCAAATTTCAGAGGAATTAAATAAGGAGAAAAATATACTGACCTGCTTTAGGATAGAATTTTCCTTGCCAGTCCTTTATATGGACTCTTCAGAGAAATATAACTATCTTCAAATGACAAGGAGAAATTCAAAATGTGTCTATATTCAAGTAGACAATTATAGCTATCCTTGTAGTAGGGTTTCCCCTACTTAACTTGTCCTTAAAATTTCATATGGTCTCTGGGAGTGGTGACATGCCCTCTGAGACAGGACTAAGGGAGCTTTATTGCTTTACAGGGTCTCATATGTCACAGGACCTCACAGGGTCTGTAATTCCTGTAACAAAGGGCTGGTACTCACCACTTCCCTCTGTTCTAAACAGGCCTTCCCCAGTTTCCTAAAGTTTAGGTTTGTGCCACCCCTGACATGGGCATGGTCACACAGGCCTGCAAGACAGTAACACTGGCACTATGGCCACCTTAGGTAGCCAAATCTTCTGCTACCATATATGACACATGGTAGGGCTATACAGATATCTTAGGGAGGTGACTAAGGTCTATTCTTGACCTTCCCACACAAAGTAACATTGTCCTTGTCTTTCTGGAGTCTCGTCCATGAAGTCGCAGATATCATCTAAATCTATTATACAGTTTTCTGCAGGTCACTGTCAGGGCTGTGCATAGTGGCCAGGTCTTTCTAGCCACAAACACAGCCTGTCTAAGTTCCCTAGATTTTATTCTGGCATGGGAGAAAGTTGTTTTTCTGTAAACAGGCAGCTTAACCCCTACATATCTGGGCTTGGACATCTGCCTAGAAAGCAGTAATTTATAAGTTTAACATGTGGCCTTAGGTCTTTCTAACCCAACAGGGTCTCTGCCACCCCTCAGTCAGACTCCTCCTCTCTTGGAGAATCTCAAAGTCCTGAAGGCTCCCCAGTCCAGGGAGAGTGCCTTTCCTTTGCTCTTTGACTTTAAGCTGCCAGTCCAAAACAGCCAGAGTTGCAGTTAGAAGCAGCCTTGCATATTGCAAAACGCTTCTGTGGCAGTGGCTTGGGTATTAGGCCCCTTGTCTTCCCACCAGTCCCCTTTGTGGCAGAGCAGCCACCAGGCCTCTCCCAAGGGAGTACACTGGAAAGGGATCTCAGCCCCTCCTCTTCCAGCAGCAACAGGTACTGAACCCTTTCAGTACATTTTCAAACAGGGAGCTTTCACTAGCTCTCTCTGCTTTCACAGCTCCCGGGCCTGCTGCTCTATTCCTGGGGCTGCTGGAAGGCCAGTAGCAGTCACTGGCTTTTGGTTTAACTGATGCAGCCAGCAAGCCAAAGGCCTAAGTCTTGTGTTGCTTGTTGTAAAACACTCATTACTCACTGGGCAGCAGCAGGGCAGCTCTAGTGTCAGGTACATGTCTGCTGTCCCCCTCTTTTTTCGCTGCTGTGGCTTCTTCCAGGGCCACTGCAGGCAGCTCAGGCATCCAGCCCCCCTCACCCACTTCTTTCATCTGGCTCTTGGGGGATGAGTCTGCCTAGCAACCAGTTTTAAATCAGCAGGGCAGCTAGATTAATTATGCTTGCAGAAAACTTGTGACCTTAAATCTAGTGAAGTTCTGATAAGACACCTGGACCATATCCCTACACCAGCAGAGCGGTCTGCAGCCAGTAAAATCAACAAAAACCTATCTCTCCCTGCTTCATAATTAACTGCTGACAACCCTCCCTCCTCTGACCCATCCCCCAGTCCAGTTGCTTGTCTCTCTTCTCGATTGTGAGTCAGAGGAAGACAATTCCTAAAGAGGGGAGAAATAGAAACAGTGGAAGTTTCAGATAAAACTACAGACTACCGCTGTTGTAGTGCTCCCTTTCGAAGGCTGAGGTCCAACCTGTGGAGAAAAATGACTCTTAGTCAGCCTGGAAAGATAGGGAGGAGGAAGATAAGGGTGTGTAGGGAGATTTCTTGCAAACTGAAAGCCTCCTGAAAGAAAAGAACTTTAATCCAGTTACAGATGCTATTAGAATCGGGGGTATATAGATAGTTAATAATAACTTCAGCCTTAGTTCCACCACAGGTGGCTCACGTTGGATTATGATGTCACAGGAAGGGACAGGGCCTATAAATCTCTCCGCCCTGCGGAGCTGTAAACACTGCCCCTTGAAGTCTCCGACCACCAAAAGAGATAAGAAAGCCATAAACAAAAGTTCTTTGTTCTTTGAAATGTTATAAATTTATGCCTTTAAATTAACCCTAGGACTTTAACATTTAAATTTAATACAGCAAATTCACAAATCAGAGCAAACTGAAACCCTTACTTATACAAAATTAGAGAGAAATTTTTATTAGCTAAATGGGCTGATTCCCTCCCTCTGTGATAGAGAGCAAACATCTCTGAGAAAAATAACTCAGCAGTGCTGCTTAAGATGTTTGCAGACTATCACAGGTTCAGCTTTTAATAAATAAAACATTTTAGCCAGATGAATCAACAGAAATGCAGAATAAATCAAAGTAGCTTTTGCTTCACACAGACCAGTTAATGAGCAGATAATTATGCCAAGACAGACAACATCCATACTCACACTCTCTCAGTAGACTAGCCCAAACTGGAGCTGAGCAGATAAACGAAACAATGCCCAACTCCCCAGATAGGCATGGGGGCACTCCCGGCACCCACGCCCCAGAACAGAATTCTCAACCAATGTCTTGGTGAGAACCTACTGGAAGAGTTAAGACTGCGTCCAGTCCCCCTTCTCGGTAGCAAATTGGCTAGTCCCACGCAAACAAACAGCAGAGTGAACTCATAATTCCTTCATTCACCTCCAGAGTCCCACATTTATATACTAGCTAGTCCCAGTTTTTTTTACTTCTACCAGATATTTACCCAGAGTTTAAACAGCCACCTGATTCCTGACTCCTGATTAATTTGCCCGAGGAAGCCGTATGGCTTCCGGGGAGGTGATCAAGCTCCCCCTTCCACTCACTTGGAGTGGGCTGAACTGACGGGGCCCCTACCTTACAGATTCTGTCGACAGGTCCAGAAGTGTCCATCCACTCTCTCCAGATTCCGGCTGGGTTCTGGGTTGAGGCCCGGGAGTTCCCGGAGACCCCTGGTTCAATTCTGCTAAATCAGCAGAGCAGCACCTCCCGGAGGCCTATTTGGCTCCCCGGGCCCCAAACCTGACCCATTCACTGGAGGCCAAAACAGCCAAGCACAGTTGTTCCCCGGCTCAGAGAACCAATAATGTTACAGAAAACCGAAGAAGAACAAAGCAATACTTAGAGAGATGGAGTTACATTTATTACGTGCGGGTCCAGAGGAAAATGTCTCTCAAATTCTGGGCCCCAACATGCAGGAATTTCCCCTATTTATATGTTTTTACCTTCTTTGTCTCCCAAATATGGGGTGTTTCCAGCCCCTTTTGCAAATTCTTAAAGAGCCTGTATGTGCTGGGGCCTTGAGACCTCCACCAGAGGCCTGGCCTGGCGCCGGCACTGATAACCTTGTCTGGGGAAGGTTTAATGGCCTCTCTGAAGTGGGAGTAGCCTTAGCAAGCAAGAATTTACAGAAGCCAAATAGCAGGGTTAATATTTCAAACAGCAGTATTTATATAAGATGGATGCTTCAAGATAATGGGGTGTTAGAAATAATCTTGCATTAGACATAATGGGCTGTTGGGAAGATGGAAGTGGCTATAAAAGTATTAAGAAGGTAGAATCTGAAGGCCTTAATGAGATAGCTAAAGAACAAGCAAAGAGAGCAAAAACAAACAAGTGGGGCTATATCAACCTTAAAAACTTTTTCACAGCAAAAGAAATGATCAATAAAATGAAAAGGCAACCTATAGAATAGGAGAAAATATTTGACAGCTACATACTTGATAAGACTTTAATATCTAAAATATATAAGGAACTCACGCTAACCAATAGCAAAACCACAAATAATCCAATTAAAAATGGACACAGGAACTAAATCGACATTTCTCCAAAGATATACAAATGGTCAACAGATACATGAAAAGGTGCTCACTATCACTAATCATCAGGAAAATGCAAATTAAGACCACAATGAGATATCACCTCACACCTATTAGAATGGTTGTTATAAAAAGCACAAGAGATAACAAATGCTGATGAGGATATAGAGAAGGGAACCCTTTTACACTGTTGACAGGAATGCAAATTGGTACAGCTACTATGGAAAATAGTATGGTGGTTCCTCAAGAAATTAAAAATAGAACTGCCATGTGATCCAGTAATTCCACTTCTGGATATTCACCTAAAGAAAATGAAATATCTTGAAGAGATGTTTGTACCCTCATGTTCATTGCAGCATTATTTACAATAACAAAACATGGAAGTATCTATTGATGGGTGAATGAATAAAGATAATGTGGCAAATATATACAATGGAATATTATTAAACCATAAAAAGGAATGAAATCCTACTGTTTAGTAAGTTTCTGATATGAATGTTGCTGCCATTTATCAAGAAAAAAACAACACAGGGGAAATTGACTTCTGTTATTTGTGGCAACATTGATGAACCTTAAGGGCATTATGCTAAGTGAAATAAGTCAGACAAAAACATATATTGTATGATCTCACTTATATGTGGGATCTAAGTAAACCAAACTCCTAGAACAGAGAACAGATTAGTGGTTGCCAGAGTTGGGGTATAGGGATAGGGAAACTGGGGGGAAGAGGGTGAAAAGATACAAACTTCCAATTATAAATACATTTTGGGGATGTAATATACAACATGCTAACTGTAGTTAACAATACTGTCATATATGTTATATACTGTCATATATTATATATTTGTAAGTTGCTAAGAGAGTTGATCTTAAAAGTTCTCATTACAAAAATTTTAACTATGTAAGGTGATGGATGTGTTAACTATATCTATTGTATAATCATTTTACAATATGCATAGTAACAAATCATTATATTGTACACCTTACACTTATACAATGGTAGATGTCAGTTATGTTTCAGTATAGCTGGAAAAAATAAAGGCCTTAATGATTGAGTATATGTATGGGAAATATGGGAAGAGAGAGGTCAAGGATGACATATAAGTTTCTGACATAAGTGCTGATGCCATTTATCAAGAACAAACAACAACACCCTGGAAACAGACTTCTGTTTCTTATACTAAGTATTTTTATGGCAAACATTTTTCCTCTGCATCCTGAAGACATTTCCAAAGTTTTCTCATGGTGTGTGTGTATGGAGGTGGTATTGTTTATTGATCCTCAATAGAGGCAAGGTCCAGCTTCAAGAGAAGGTAAATCCTATTAAATTAGTGGAAATAATGAAGCTGAAGGGCAAGTGAGGGTAGTTTGAAGGGGGGAGGGTCCCTGATGATCATTTATTGTAATTAGCAAGATGAAATCTGTTTTTACTCCTCTCAGCGTCATGGGTATTTGATGTTTTGTTTTGTTTTCAGATCTTAAGCTGGTTGATGAATTCATCCCCTATTCTAAGTGTCAGTGTCAGTGGCCATGGGTTTAATGAGACTCTTCCAGACTGAGGATTATACCTGATTCCACTTCCTGATTATCTTGCCATATACAAGGGAAATTATTTAGGCACAATTTGAAGGAGTCTTAAGTTCTTTCTGTGAATCAGTCACAAACTTTTTACTGTTTCTCCTGCTTCCTGCTGTTGGCTTCTCTTGTACTTCTAGCTATATGTTATTACGTGGAAGATAATCTCTAACTGGATGGAGAGAGATGTAAAAGCTGAGAGCAGAAGGGTAAGAGGGATGAGTTGTAAAATGGTGTTCATTATTTCCAAACAACTTCTTGTCCTGCAGATATTTTAGGTCCATGTCTCTGAGGAAGGGTCACAAAGGACGTGCAGATGAAAATGTTCTTTTACCTCACTTTCCTGATTCCAACTGAGTCTCAGAATTCATCCAAACTGGAGATAGTGGATTTCCATCTATAATTCTTGAAACTGGTTGAAACATGTGTTAAAACTAGATTTCTATGTTGCATTATTGCCTCATGCAAATAATATTGCCTAGACTCTTCTACATTGATCATATTATTTAAAAACAACTTGTGCCAAATTCTTTTGGATATAAATGAACATTATTCTGTAGCAACAAAGATTTCTTTTGGATCGTGTACACATGCTCTTGGTGTAATGTGAGCGTCTCTGGTTGGCAATACTTCATGTAAACTGTCACACATTGTTACTGGGAGAATTAATCACTGTTTTCATGGTTCTATTGGGAGAGAACAACTAGAAGCTTGCCCCTGATCTTTCATGAACTCTGCTATGTATGCCTTTTCCTGTGGATAATTTTAATCTTTTTTTTTTTTTTTGCTGTAATACTCTAACCATGAGTTTAATAGCATTACTGAGGTCTATGAGCCCTTCCAGGGACTCATTGAATCTGAGGATGGTCCCTGAATACATACTGCAATTTATATATTTGGGAAAGAAAATATCCTCCAAGGCGTTTTTTGTGTTTTTTTTTTATGGAAAAGATAAAATATTAAGTAAAATAATAGTACTACTGTGTGAACCACCTTAATGTGGCTGGATGAAGGAAAGCATTCACTCATTAATTTAACAAGTATTTATTGAGCATCTGATGTATGCCAGGATATGTACTAGATGCTGAGGACATGGCAAAGAACAAGACAAAAAAATCCCATGGAGATTAGAAAAAAAATGTAAATAACTAAGAAAATAAGATAATATAGTTGTGTTAAATACTATGGATGAAATTGACGCATTGATGTGGAAAACACATGGGTTGTGTCCTTTAAGTCAGAAAAAGCTTCTCTGAGAAGATATTTTCCATGACATCAGAGGCTTAGAATGATCTAGGCATTTTAGGAGCACAACCAACTGCAAATGCCTTAATTTGGGAAAGGGCTTGCCCTATTCTCAAGAGAAAGAGGGCTGGTGTGGCTGGCATGTACTGACAGAGGAGAGAAATGGTGTGAGATAAGATTAGACAAGTGAGACATGACCAGGAGCCTGGTCATGCAGCACTTGCAAGCAAAAATAAGAAGCTTGCAATTTATTTTAAGAGCAATGGGAAAGCATTTAAGAAATGTATTTTAAGAGCAATGGGAAAGAATTTTGTTAAAAATATATTTTTATTGATTTCAGAGAGGATGGTGAGGGAAAGAGAGATAGAAACATCGATGATGAGAGGAAAATCACTGATCAACTGCCTCCTGCATGCCCACACTGGGGTTTGAACCGGCAACCTGGGCATGTGCCCTGGTCAGGAATCAAACCGTGACCTCCTGGTTCATAGGTTGATGCTCAACCACTGAGCAAGCAGCCGGGCATGCACTTAATTTTTGAGACCTTTTTAACCAGGTATAAAATAAGTAATTTTATTCTCAGTTGCATTTGGGGGGAAGGGGTGGGGTGTGACCAGTTTCATTTCTCTTTGCTGGTATTTTGCCAAAGCATGTTTCTTTCCATTTGGCTCTTGGAATTTGCTGATGGTCACACAGCTAGGTTATGACTCATGCAGACTGCTTCTTTCTGTCCCTCACTTCAACCAATGGGACCCTATAGAGGCTATCTCTCTCTTCTCCGTGTCCTTCTTGGGGACACAGGGCATATTTGGTTACTCTCCTGTGGTAGTTTAGAGGTGAGGGGAACTTTGGAGGTCTTTCCTGTTCCCTCTGGTTTAGCAGCCTTTTCTCCTTCCTTGCTCTTCAGACCATGCTGGCTCAGAAAATCGGGAATTTTGTAACAGTCTCAGGCTCTGTTCAGCGATAGGATACAGGTTCCCTTATTGTTCTCAGATTTCCCAAATATGCCCAGTGTTGTGTTTTTCCCTCCCTGGACTGAGCCCAGCAGGTGGGGACAAGGCCTGAGGCCACTTCTCATTGTTTCTTCTGAGTCTCCTGACAGAGACTCTTTATCTAGCCTAGGACAGGGCAGTGCGGAATCTCATCTGTTCTTTCTTTATCATCTGTTTACAGTATAAACTTTTTGCCTTGAAACCTTTGAAACTTAAAATGCCTTTTTATTTTTTCAAAAGGAATGTCTCTGCCAAGAGTTTCAAAAGCCTCATTTCCTTGATATCGTTCTTTCCCAGAGGCAATAAGCATAAAATATTCCAGCAGAGCTGCCTGAGTTGGGGCATTACAAAGAAATCAGGCAAAGCCACTCCGGTGAATCTGAAATAATGGCTGGCTTACTAACTTCAGAACTCCATCTAAATATTTCACATGTCTTCACTCATGTGTGTTCAAAATAATCCTCAGTGGGAAGTACTATAGTCATCCTTACTCTATAGATGAGGAAGTGGAGGTCCAGAAAAGTAAAGGAACTTGCTGATGGTCACACAGCTAGGAAATGACAGTTCTGGAATGCAGAGAGTGACATGATCTGATTTAAAGTTATAAGTTATTTTTACTGCTGAGTGAAGAGTGCATTATAGAGGAGCAAGAGTACAAGCAGCTAAGCTAGTAAAGAAGACTGTTTATAAGAGAGCAGTAACAAGTACTGGCTGTGTGTGTGCATGCATGTGCCTGTCAGGGCATGGCATACTGGCAGAGAACAATTCCTTCATCACTGGTTCAGTGGAGATGGAGATGAGTAAGACAGACTTACTAGTTCAGTTTGATGTGGACCAGTTTCTAATGATAACAAGTTCATGCACATTTGACAATTTACCCAGATTCTTTGTCTGCCAGAGTCAAAGAATGAATCCACAGACAGGGTAGTATAGCAAAGGTGGAGATTTATTAAAGAACAAGTACATACTCCCATGTAGGGAGAGGAAAAGAGTCCCACAGAATGGACTCCCAACTTGGGGATGTTGGGGGGGTGGGGGGGTGGGGGGGCGGGTCCCACCAATTTCCTGTTTCATGGTTTATAAAGGCTGCAGTGCTGTGTCCTGACATCCCCTCTGATTGGTCAATATTCTCTTTTGAATTGGTTACTATAGTGACTCCTGAGGCCTTCCTCCCTCATTGTCCTCCTATTCCTTCTGGGCTTTTTCCCTTCTTTATTTTTGTAGACCTTGTTAGCTACTTCCAGTTTCCTTTTCTTATGGAAATGTAACTGCACCTGGCTTCCTTAAGTTATGGAGATGTACCTTTTCCCAGTCTGTAGCCCTGTTTTTTTTCCCCTGGACCCCAATTCTAAAAGTTCCCTAAGCCTGCCTATATTTCCCTAAAATCCCTGTTTCAATAGGAGACCCTAATTAAGAAAAATAAGTCTTAATGAGATCAAATTATTAGCAAATACAGATTTTTTTGTTGTTAACTAAATTCAGAATATCTAGAATGTTAAAATGGTTCTGTAAAGTTTCTCTCTCTCTCTCTCTCTCTCTCTCTCTCTCTCTCTCTATATATATATATATATATATATATATATATATATATGTAAAGGGAGAGGGAGGAGAGAGAAACATCAATGATGAGAGAGAATCCTGGATTGGCTGCCTTCTGCACACCCCACACTGGGGATTGAGAGCCCGAAACCCGGGCATGTGCCCTGACCTGGAATCAAACCATGACCTGGTTCATAGGTCAAAGCTCAACCACTGAGCCATGCCAGCTGGGCAGGATATAAGTGAAACAGGAATTTTAGGGGAATATATGCAGATTTGGGAAATTTTTAGAGTTTGGGTCCATGGAAAAACACATAGGGCTACAGATTGGGAGAAGGTACGTTTCCATAATACAAGGAGGTCAGGTGCAGTTACATTTCCATAAGACAAGGGAACTGGAAGTAGCCAAAAAAGGTCTATCTATAATTACAAAATAAAGAAGAAGGAAGAAAGCCCAAAAGGAACAGGAGGACAATGAGGGAGGAGGGCCTCAGGAGTTACTATAGTAACCAATTAGAAAGTGAATATTGACCAATCAGAGGGGATGTCAGGACATAGGAACTGCAGCCTTTATAAACCATGGAGGAGGAATCCAAGATGGTGGCATAGGTAAACACCTAAACTGCTGCCTAGCACAACAATTTCAAAACTGCAACTAAAAGACAAAACGTCTATCACCCAGAACCACGGGAAAGCTGGCTGAGTGGAAGTTCTACAACTAGAAGGAAAGAGAAAAGAGCATTGAGATGTGCACAAGCGCTGAAAAGCTGAGGTATGGAGGCGCGGGATCTGGGCTGGCGGCAGGCGTTGCTTTTTTCAACCCAAAGGGGAGACAAGCCCCCGATTATTCTGAAATACAGTTTCTGGGGAGATGCGGGGGACCCAAACTCCTACGGGGAGAAGCTGGATTGTCTGCCACCGGGTCGGAAAGTAAGGGGGGCCTGCTTGCACAGCTGCGCGCAAGAATAATTGTTTACTGCACTGGGGCACAGGCCGCAGTCAGAGACACAGAGCTGGCTAACTAGCAGCCATTGCTGTTTGCCACACCCTAGCCTAGTGAAGTCCTGAGACCCCACCCCACACAACCTACAAACCCACCCAAGCTCCAAGCAGCGGCTTTTGCATATGAATGGACTGCCCTATCGCAGCTTAACCTAACAAACTTGCAGCCCGGATCAGGTAGCTCCAAAACCTTCAAACCCCAAGCAAAGAGGAGAAAACTGTAGCTCTCACTGTAGCTCCTGCTGGGTGGACTCAGACAATAGCTGACCTGTACCCCATTGGAGATCCAGAAGCCAGTATACCTAGTGGTCAGTGTGAGAAACCAGATTTCAACTCCTCACATCCATAAGTGACACATTCAAGAGGCAGACTCAGCGAGCACCAAAGCCCCACTGAAACAAGTCCTGCACCATAAGCGTGTCTCCAGCACAGCAGTTCTTATAGACACAGCGAGTCCTCACAGCCGATTGGCCTGGAGGTCAATTCCTCCCAGCGTACCAACAGCAATTAAGGCTTAACTACACCAAGACTGTGCACTCAGCCCACAAAGGGGTGTACCAAGAGCGTCCACATCAGGTGATTGGGGAGGCTGAGCTACTGCCCCCTATAGGTCACCTACCACACAAAGCCACTCCATCAACACAGGGAAGCAGCCAAAATGTGGAAACAAAGAAACATGTCATGAATGAAAGAAACGGAGGAAAGCAAACTACTGACGACATAGAGTTCAGAACCACATTTATAAGGTTACTCAAGAATCTTTTAAAAACCGCCAAGAAACTTGATGACACTTCTGAGGAGCTTAGTGAGACCTTCAAGGACCTTAATGAGAATGCCAAAAAAATGGAAAAGGACCAGTCAGAAATGAAGCATACACTGTCTAAAATAAAGAATATACAGAAACTCAACTGTAGATCAACGTACCCCAAGAATCAAACCAAAGATCTGAAATATGAGGAAACAAAAAACACCCAACCAGAAAAACAAAAAGAAAAAAGAATCCAAAAAGTTGAAGATACTGTAAGGAGCCTCTGGGACAACTTCAAGCGTACCAACATCCGAATTTTTGGGGTGCCAGAAGAAGAGAGAGAGCAAAATACTGAAAACCTATTAGAAGAAATAGTGACAGAAAACTTTCCCTACCTGGTGAAAGAAATAGACTTACAAGTCCAGGAAGTGCACAGAACCCCAAACAAAAGGAATCCAAAGAGGACCACACCAAGACACATCATAATTAAAATGCCAAGGGCAAAAGACAAAGAGAGAATCTTGAAAGCAGCAAGAGAAAAATGGTTAGTTACCTACAAGGGAGTACCCATATGACTGTCAGCTGATTTCTCAGCAGAAACTATGCAGGCCAGAAGGGAGTGGCAAGAAATATTCAAAGTGATGAACAGCAAGAACCTACAACCAAGATTACTCTACCCAGCAAAGCTATCATTCAGAATTGAAGGGCAGATAAAGAGCTTCACAGACAAGAAAAAGCTAAAGGAGTTCATCACCACCAAACCAGGACTACACGAAATGCTGAAGGGTATCCTTTAAGAAGAGGAAGAAGAAGAAAAAGGTAAAGATAAAAATTATGAACAACAAAATGACATCAAATACATACCTACCAACAAGTGAATCTAAAAATCAAGTGAATGAAAAATCTGAAGAACAGAATGGACTGGTGAATATAATAGAATCAGGGACATAGAAAGGGAGTGGACTGATGACTCTCAGGGGAAGCAGGTGTGAGGGGTGCGGGAAGAGATGGGACAAATATCTTACTCCTGTGGATGAAGACAGTGGCGGGGGGTAAGGGCATGGGGTGGGGTGGGGAATTAGGTGGAGGGGAGCTATGGGGGAAAAAAAAGAGGAACACCTGTAATAATCTGAACAATAAAGATTTATTTAAAAAAAAAAACCATGGAAACAGGAAGTCCATGGGACCCTTTCCCTCTCCCAAAGTGGGAGTCCTTTCTGTGGGATCCTTTCCCCCTCCCCATGTGGGAGTCTGTACTTGTTCCTCAATAAACCTCCACCTTTGTTATACCACCTTCTGTCCGTGGATTCATTCTTTGACTCTGGCAGACAAATAATCCGGGTTCCAGTCCAGAAATTGTGTATCATAAGTATATTTTTGACTGTTAAAATAAGAAACTAATATATAATGGGTAAGAGAATGAATTTATTCTTTAGGGTATATTCCTAAACCCAATAACTGCTAGATTTATTAGAAGATTCTCAGCACATACTAGTATTTGTGGAAAGCATGAATGAATAAAAATAATTTTATAGAGATATAATGACCCTTAATCTTATAAGGTTTGACTACATAAATGAAAAATTCTAAAGAAGAAATGTATTGCTCAGAACTGTGTATATACAAGGAGTTTGGGTTGTGTAGAGGGCACATTTGTTGCCGTGAAAACTCGGTAAAAGAATCAGGGAGATAAATTTTGGCAGTGCAGATTGAGAATGACTCCCAGGGCCTTTTTGTCTTGGGAGAAGTGATAAAGGCAATGGAAGAGACCCCAGCTATTTTAGTCTGGGGTCATAAAATGTTTGAATAATATAATTAGCTTACCTCAATATAAATCTAGATTTACCTTAACAAGTAAAGTTTTTAATATTTTGACTACAAGTTGCTTCCTCATGCTGGTACTGCAGTAAAAAGGCAAACTGGCAAGAAGACTCAGGCTTCCAATCCTCCTGACAACAATATTTATTATTGTTTTTAAATAAATTAGCATTCTGATTTCATCATGCCTTCCTGAGCTTTACGTCCATGAGTCTGTTAACGTTAAAAAAACACACACAAAACAACACACACACACAAAAACCACATTGAAACCTGTAAAGAATTTTTGTGAGTTTATTTGAGCCAAACTGTCGACATATGCCAAGAAGCAAAACCTCAAGGAGTTGAGATAATGCTCCTGAGAATGGCAGGTTACATTTGTATTTATACATTGCAATGAAAGGAGGGACATAGGTGGGTTACATGAAATTCATTGGTGATGGATTAAGGAGGTGGGATAAAGCAAAGCTGTAGGAAACCCCTGGGATTGGATAAGAAGTAAAATGATGGACACATACTTAGGTGAGTGCAGGAACAATTAACATGATAATGAAGGAATTTGTGGCATCTGTCCTGGGGCCCACCACATCTGGTTGTGCCCCAGGGGCTCCAGAAAAAGGGAAGTTACAAGTTACCCAGGCATCTCACAGATAAGTCATCTTAGAGGCAAAAAGGCAAATGGGCTCAGTAAAGATCTAAGTTGATCTTTGTCAGGGAAAATATTGGCCTAGGACATGACTGCCCACCATAACCTGTTTGTAATTAAATATTTAATTTTCAGACCATCTTTTGTGGTTATTTTAGGTCTCTGAGTTTGCAAGACTGCCAACGCAGGCCTCCCTTCAGCTTGTCAGGTTAGTATCTGGCTCCTTTCGTCCACAAGTCCTTCTCTAAAGTCTGGATCCAGGATGCTAATAAGGCAGGTTGTTGAGCTGAAAGGATGACCCTGGTTCATCATGTAGTTCCATCCTCTAAGCTTAGATCCAGTGAAAGTTGAAACCATTGAGAAGTTACTTCAGAGGAGCTGTACTCATGGAGGAAAAGGGTTATTTTCAAAGGGTGGCCTCCAAAGCAGAGAAGAACCAGGCATGAATACCACAACCTCTCTCTCCTCTGCTTATGAATTTCATTGGCTTGAATGAAGCTGGTTAGCAAGAAAACCCAGGAGATGACATTTGAAAGGTAGTGTCTCATGCCACAGAGCAGGAAATGAAGGGGAGAGATAAATGAGATAGTGGGAGAGGGATAGAGTGTGGTGTAGGGAATAAGCAGCCCCTTTGAGAGAGAGTCACCTGGACTCGAGAGATGATAGCCCAGATGCACAATAATCTCTGTCTCTTTACAATCAGAATTCATTTTATTAGACCATTTTCATATAATTTTGATAGGACAAATAAAATTTGTGTATAATTATGGTAAATCAGAATTCTTAATTCTAACCAATTCAGCAAGGTTCTTATTCTGAGAGCAGTAGCCTGGCTCTTTGGAAGTTCCAGGATTCCACTGAATTCAAAACAGACTAATTTTCTCAAATATTTGTTGCTCTTTGAGGTGCTTTAAGAAGGTCAAAAAGTAAAAGACTTCCCATTGTGCATTTGGTTCAAAAGCAAACTTCCACCCAGAAAAATATATGTAGAATATTTAAAACAAAATAACGTATCTTGCCCATTATTGACATGTATCACTCATATGTGCAATTTAATGAACAAACTGTACTAATAAGCAAAATAGAGACAGACTCATATATAGAGGGTTGGCAGACAGCTGTGGAGAGGGGGCATTATTTGGGGGAGGAGGGATTGAACAGAAAAAGAAAAAAAAAGAAAGAACTCATGGACACAGAAAACAATGTGGTGATTGCACAGGGGTGAGGAGGGAGTGGGTGGAGGTGGAAGAGGGTATAGAAGTGATAAACGATGATGGAAAAATATAAAGAACAAAAACCGATTATCACAAAAAGAGAGATTTATTACTATGCAGTCAATGCAATGCTATGCTTGTTTAAAAGCTGGCCAGGAGAAAATCAGTTGGCCTCTCAAGCACAGCAAGCATCTTTACCTGTTTGATTTCTATGGATTGTTTGAAGGTCAGTGATAATTACACCGCATCTTTAGCATTCATAGAACTTCACCAAGAGTTCTGTATCCACTTCTGAATCTCAGACTTAAAAGGGATGCAGAAACATTTTACACAAAGTTCACTAGCCAAACTTTCCCCCTGTAACCTTGTTCATACGAAATAAAAAGAGCCCTGGCCAGCTAGCTCAGTTTAGTTAGAGCATCATCCAGGTACACAGAGTTTGCGGGTTCAATCCCAGGTCAGGGAACATACAAGAATTAGCCAATGAATTCTGCAATTATAAGTGGAACAACAAATATTGAGCTCGCTCTCTCGCTCTCGCTCTCTCTCTCTCTCTCTCCCCCTCCTTCCCTCCTTCTTCTTCCCCCTTTCCCTTTCTTCTCCCCTCTCTAAAATCAATAAATTAAAAACATAAAAAATAAATAAAATTAAATAAAAACAAGTGGCCAAAATTAAAACAAACACCAACCTTTTGAATTTTCAAATATAGATGAAATAATGATTTAAATGAAATTTGAGACTGTTAGGTACATTTACCTTTTCAGTATCACATAAAATACTGGTTATGGTTCTTATCTAAAAGTTACTGAGATTGACCCATTAGAGAAATTTGAATGGATATTGGGAAGGTCTCAGAATGTCTGAAAAAATCACTGGAGAAACAGACTCTGGAAACAGGCAGTAAAGAACAAAGGCCAGGCCACTAGGGCTAGTCTTGTAAGGATGCTGCTGCTGATACTTCTGAACACTGGGAACCATCCTGTGTAATAAAAGCCTAATATGCTAAGTGTCCAGTTGTCCAGTCAGCTGTTCAACCAATCAAAGCATGATATGCTAATGAATGCTAAGGCTGCTCAACCACTTGCTATGATGTGCACTGACCACCAGGGGGCAGACAGTTGA
Source organism: Corynorhinus townsendii (assembly GCA_026230045.1). Lineage (NCBI taxonomy): Eukaryota > Metazoa > Chordata > Mammalia > Chiroptera > Vespertilionidae > Corynorhinus > Corynorhinus townsendii. The sequence goes on along the minus strand of JAPDVU010000004.1, from coordinate 63,850,086 downwards.
CCAGTTGACCAGTTGCTATGATGTGCACCGACCACCAGGGGGCAGATGCTCCAACATGTAGATTAGCTTGCTGCTGGGGTCTGGCCAATCAAGGCTGAGCAAGACAGGCCGGACTTGCCCTGGAGCCCTCCCATGTCCCTTCCCAGCTGGCCAACCTCCTGCATCCCTCCCTGGCCCTGATTGTGCACCAGTGGGGTACCTTAGCCTGGCCTGTGCCCTCTCGCAATCTAGGACCCCTTGGGGGATGTTGGAGAGCTGGTTTTGGCCCGCTGGTGCATGAATTCGTGCACTGGGCCTCTAGTAGCTTATAAGAACTCTCATGAACACTGGTCCCAGTGGTGGCCCCACTGCCATGGTTGCCATTTAGGAAAAGAATGTACACTATCATCAGCTGCTGAATTGAGTCTCAGCCTATGTCACACATCTATACCCTATCTGGGAGGGGTTTAATTAAGGTCATGAGGATCTGTGTTGTTGTTTGTTTTTTTTTTTGCTCCTATCAGGAAAATTACACTGTCTCCTGTTCAAATTTATGTTTGAGAATTCCACAAACAAGCTAGAATGTTTTAGGTGTTAGGTAAAAAACCCAAAACCAAAATCCCAAACAAACGTAATCATGTTTAATATAGAGGCAAAGAGGCTAATATTACCTCCATTATACACAGAATAAGTTTGAAGGAGGTTCAAGAACTAGTACAACAGATTTAGGAAAAAAAGAAAATGTTAAACATGACTTACCAAGGTGATTATAATGTCTCCTTTCCAGAGCTCTTTTAAAATAAGTTTTTAATTTGGAGGGATTTAAATTTTTGTCCTTTCATCTCTTTGAGTTTGCAATATTTGATTTTAACTGATATTTATTTTGAAAGTTGTATTATTAAATGAGGGGAGAGATTGTTAGAATAAACACAAAGAAGACAGAACTTAATAAGACTTGATAAATGCAAGAGGTCAGAGTTAGAGCAAGATCTAATGAGTTGTATAAAATCACTCTTTATGTTTCTTAGCAAAAATATCCCAAAGATTCACATGACATAGAGTAATATTGTGAATCCACAAGATATTATAAAATGTAAATGTATTTCACTAAAAATAGACAACCAAATGATGCCATTAAATCTTAATGGTCTAGTTTAAATTTACTCTGAAATTAATTTTAAGGTGACATATCTCCTTGCTCATTCTTAAAAGAAATTGAGAGTGACAGAGTCAAGGTCTTGGTGTGAAATTTTACTGAGTGTTCTAAGAATATGACTTTTTAGGTAACTTCTAAAGGTATTTTAAACACTAGAATCACACATAAAAGATGAATAGAACATCATATCTGTTTTGAGGAAGGTTTTACTCCTGTGGAGTGAGAGACATGGCTGATACAAAGCAGAAAGGCATAGGAACCATATAGAGAAGTGCCAAACTGGAAGGCTAGAGAAAGGAGGAATGCGTTCTGCTGTGGGGTAATGAGAGGTTGTTTTTTATTAGGCTTTGGAAGAAAAAGTAGTTCTGATAGAAGAATGTGGGGACAGATTCCATAAAGGATGATGGGACCGAATTTCCAAAGATGAGATGAATGTAAGTGCTTGAACTATTCAGGGAACCAGCAGATAAAGCTGCAGAAAGAGTGTATAGGTTTTGTGGAGGGATGGAGGAGAAGGGCTAAAGAGATGGGTTAGGGCTCCTACATGATGGTAAAGAATTTGACTTTTGGCTTTCACTTCCTGGGATTTTTGTGCCAATCCTGAAACTATCCCTCTTTGTCAGCAAAATCTCCATTTTTCTCCTTATTGGGTACCTCAGGAATTGAATGCCTCTTAGTCTAAGCCAATCATAATAACTCCTCCCCTATTTGTAGTAACTGGATTAGGAAGTGGGATAAAACCCCCCTCAGTGAGATATAAACCCCCCCTCAGTGAGATATAAAACCCCTCTCACTGAGATATAAACCCCCCTCAGTGAGATATAATGGTTTACTGGAAAAGGACCCAACACATTGAGTTGATCCTTCCAGCCTTTGGACATTGTCTTGGAAAAGTGGCAATTAATGTGGATCTAAGAGTAGAGCTGAGAAGTTCATGTCGAATCTTCTCTACACTAAGCTGTAGCCAATCTTGGAACCACCTACTTGGACACTTATTGTTATGAGAGATGAAGAATTTTACTTATTTCTTACAACATTTTTCTCTTGCTAATTTATTTTTTTTATAGTGAAAGCATCTATGTTAATGTATCTCCTGCTGTTACCCAATACTACATTTTCTTTGGAACATTCAGAATGAGAGCAAATGCTTACTTTTTCATCTGTCACTCTGTGTAGGCAACCTTTTCATGTTTATCAGAGTTACTTTTGTAATTACTACTTTTTTTTCCCTTGAAGAACAACTTCACTTTAAAATTCTGTTAAGTATTTATGCACTTGCTATATTCAAGAGCAGCGCAGATGAGTATAGAAAAGTATTCTAATAGTTAAGTGTTCAAATATATTTATATTCTGGAGTGTGCTTTTATTTATTGAAGATTATATATATATATATTTTTGCAGAAATGTGAATTTTGGTACTTTCTGCATTACTTGAGAGAATGACAGTCATCTTTTTTAGCTTTCCTATTTGAAGAAAACAAACAAACTTTCAGCAAAGTTTTCATGAAAGAGATTATTCTCCTCACTCCAGGGAGTCCTTTAAGATCCATGCTGTGGATCAGAAAACCAAATAAGGCAACAAGGACTCCTTTGGAACTTCAATTTCATTTATTCTGATCTTTCCATTCAGTGCTTTCTCTTTTCCTCTGGTTAAAGTTGCCCCCTGTAACTTGACATGCCTTGATCTGATCAAGTGAAGCCTGGCAGTCTAATTCCAGGGCAGTCTCCTTCATATCTGTGGGTATTTAAGGCTGAGGGTGTGATAAACTTTCTGAAGTCCAAACTGAATTGGAGCTCAGAACTTCATGTACAGTAATGTCTTTGTTTAGTCTTTAACTTGTGAGTTTCTGAATGCCTGATTTTCCCACTTATTCAAATAACATTGTTTGAAACGCCTTATTTGATTCATTTAAATGTGAAGACAGGAAATGTGTTGCACTTTGAAGCCATTACTTATGCAAAACTTCTCTTACAAATAATTTTTAATTTATTTTTCCCTATTTAAATGTGATTTATGTCTATATAGAAATTTGGAAAGTATTGAGGTCCATGCAAAAAAAGAAAGCAGTCTCAAATTACACCACAGAGTGCAATTGCTCTTGATCAATGAGATAGTCTATTTTTTCTGCATGTGTATACAAGCATGTGTATGTCTCTGTGTTTATATATACACATGCATTAAAAAGAGGTAATTTTAGATTGGCATTTACTTTACTCACTGGTTTTAGGTAACCTTTTATATTTATTTAATTATAAACTTACAGTTTACAGGATTCGTGCAAAGAGCTCCTGTATACTCTTTATGCAGATTCAACAATTTTTTACTTTCTCCCCATTTGTGCTCAAGAGTTTTATAACTTTATTCAGAAAATATAACACATTTTATGATATTTACCAAATATGATTATATTACATTATTCTAATGATTATAACAAGGCTGATGTTCATAATAATGATAATGATTGCCAAACACTTTAGGGGGCATTTTTATGTGCCAGGCTCAGTTCTAAGTGCTTTACAGGTACATCTCACTCAATCCTCAGATATCTCTAGAAGATAAACATTATTATTTCACCAATGTTCAAAATCATAAAGCAAAGCACTAAGTGAGGGGACACAAAACAGGCAGTGAAAAAGCAGAAGTATCTGCATAATAATGCCAATTCCCCTGACCCTAAGTCTCATGGGGCTATGTGATGACCTGGATGATAGCCATACAGTAATTTGCTCCTAGGTCTGAGGAACCCAGGGCTAAGAGCTCAGCACCTTTTGTAGAGGAAATAAATGTGGCCTTATAGCAATCTCTTGGTAGTCATGCTATAGTCTCCTTGACCCTCTTAATTGCCTATGTGTAATACTGAAACAGTATTATTGGGTCAGGGAAGTTAGATCTTGTAACTGGAAAAATTGACCAAGGGATGCTTCAGGAGGCCCATGGCCAATGGCTTTTCCTAACAGATTTGTAATCAGTTAAATCAAGCCCATGTATTTTATAATATTATGATATCTCCCATCTAAGTTTACTGTAAATTATTTGATTCCATGGTTTGACCCATAAAGGGTGTTTCTTTTTCTTTTTCTTTTATTTAACCAGAGAAATAAGCTATGATGAACATTTTAAACACAAATATTTACTCATATCTCTGGTTATCTACTTAGAGTGAAATTCTTGAACTAGAATGATTATATCAACGATAATGAATATTTTAAAGTTTTTTTCCATATTGCCAAATTGTAACATTAGTTCTTCCACAAGCATTTTCTACATATTATAACATTGTCTCTTCTTTCCCCATATTTATACCTTGATAGACCAGATATACTTTCTTTGTCTTACTGAAGGCTAGAAAATCCAGAGCAATGTTGCTGGGCTTGTTTATCTAAGCAAAAATCCATTTTATTATTATTATTTCTTTTTCAGAGAGAGAGGAAGGGAGAGGGAAAGAGAGAGAAATATCAATGTGAGAGAGAAACACTGATTGGCTGCCTTCTGCATGTGCCCTGACCAGGGATTGAACCCCAAACCTGGGCATGTGCCCTGACTGGGAATTGAAAGGTGACCTTTTGGTGCATGGATGACCAACTAAGCAATACTGGCCAAGGCAAAAATCCATTTTTAATGGAAATTTTATGTTTTTAAATGATTTATTGCCTATCCAGACAACAAGCCTTGTTAAAAACCAAATTTATTTGCTCATATATTTGTCTCCTCTAAGGATCAGAATGTTGATGTATATATGAGAGGGTTGTTAAAGTCAGTATGTTATAAAACTGTAAAGAGGATATCCTCTATTCTATGCAACAAGAGCTACATAAAGTGGCACTGGACTGTAAACTTGTTTAATTTATATACTGCACTTGTAAACTGTCAGCAGTGGGTGCTATGATAACACTTGCATTTTTTTTTCCTTCTCATAAGCAGAATGTGGACAAAGGAGTGGTTCATTCACATTTAATTTTCATGTTTCTCCTTCCATTTTTACTGACTGTTTTCTGTGCCCCATCCTGTTCTTGTCAGTCTGCTCCAGAAGGTTATGATGTGGCTGCAATTTGCATGACATTTCCAGTCTTTGCCTGTGACTTTGCTCAGAATTCATTTGAATTTGAGTTTCTATCACCGCCTTACCAAGGCGTTTTTATTTTTCTCCAAAGTACTCTGAAAAATTCGTATCCTTGATTACTGATATCCTGGAAACAGCTTTGCTTTCTGTCTGTGTCTGTCCTTTGCTGCCTCTGGCCTTTTGTGTTTTGAACCTCCTGTGGCCAGTGGCTGCCATGAGAAGGTCACAGCTGCAGTGTGACTAAAGTGATTGGTGAGTGCCAACCTGGGAGGGTACTGATCGCTCCTTCCACAAGATGGCACTCATAATGTTTCTCTGTGTTTAGCATTTGTCTTGATAAAAATCTAAAACTTTAACATTGTCAGACATAAAATAGAATTGAATAAATAATGTAGTTTATTTAATGTACTTAGTGTTGTGTCTCATCACATCGTGATATCAAACTTTCCTTCCTCTGGAATACCTTGGGGAACCAGGGGAAGGCATTCTGTAATCTGAGGGAGAGAAGCCCACCAGTTAATCTCATGGGCTGTTAAATCTGTTGATTCATTTTCTTTTCGGAAGAGTGAGTTCCTAGTTAGCAATTCTAGCTGCCCCAGGTTCTGCTCACTGCATATGTCCTTCAGAGTCCGTCTGAATGGTATATGGGGCAGAGTGTCTTCAGGGGGACTGTCCACAAGCTCTGGGTATCAAGTAGGGCTGTGCCAGCATTCTTTGTAGTTATATGTAAAAAAAAAAACAAAAAAAAACAAAAAAAAAACAAACCTCAGTGTTTAGTTTCCTATCTTGGTTTGAGTCATTCATGTTTCATTGATTAGGTTGAGAGGGTTTTTTTTGTTCCCTTTTCTTTGTCTTATTTTCTAGAGTTAATATTGTAGACTTTGGTGAAATCCTTGCTGATATCACTTGGTTTGGAGAAGCTCTGCAGTAAACCAAGACAGAAAATGTGTTGCATTATGGCACTCTGGATTTGCTTGGCTAAACTGTCAGAGATGGGTTTATCATTCTTATGAACATCCCATCCTGGGATTCGGAGACTCCATCTTTATGGCCTTAAATTAAGTCTTAAAAACAAAAAAATAATGGCCACCAGGGTACATTTCTTAAATCTACTCATGTGTATAGGTTCTTCCCAAGTCATGAAATCCAGTTTAGCTTTTAAGGTATTTGCTTATTTGTTGGGTTGGAGCTAGAGTATGACATATAATAGGGGAACTTTTTAAAGGGAACTAGGGATAATAGATAATGATTCCCTTCTAACCTTCTATCTAATTGCATCTATTAGCATTCTAAATGTTAGGATGCTACTCTCCTGGACCCCAATCAGAACATCAGCCTAAGTTGCAGATATACAATCATTCAAATAATTTGGATGCTGCATTTTGGCAAGGCACATACTTTTTTGATTTGGAACACAGCAGTCTTAGGGTACTGCCCCTGCTTTTCTTTTTGTCTCCAGACAGGGAATTTTTTTTTCAAATCTCCTTCTGTTGCTTTCTTTGTAGTTATGTGTAAAAAGGAGTTGTATACCCTTAAATTGGCTAGGACATCCTTTGAAGCCTTACTTTTTGTGAAAATATGGTCTGACTTTTTAGGGATAACAAATGATAGCTGAACTATTTTGTTATTGTCAAAAAGAAATTGCTGATTTCCTATTCCTTGATAGAAAAATCATTACCTCTCAATCCATGCTTCACTTTAAGTCACCCAGTTTTGTGTATATGTGTCTTAAGGTGGATTTGTTCATTGTAAACTTCATTTCTTATACTAATTCTTGTTGTCTTTAAGGCTATTGGCTGTATATGGGTAAAACCCATTCAAAGTAGCTCAAATAAAATATTTCAGAGAAAGTATTATAAATGTACAAAGATATTTTATGAAAACCTAAGACAAAAATTATATTAGGCTTTAGGAAGAACCAAAACATGAACCTAACAACCATCTTCTTCATTTCAACTAAGTTGAGCTCCCATTTCTGTATCTGTTTCATTTATTTTTCTCTACAGATGAGAATTATTTGGCCACAGTGCCAGTTCTGGCATTACATATCTTCAGCTATAGTATCTGTGTCCAAATTCCAGCCCACAGATGAGAAGATCTGATTGGTCAAATGGAGATAATTATGCTTTCATGTTCAATCAATCTCAGGCTGTGACATAGGGCCACATAGGACAGAGAGGTGGATAGCCATAGGAACCCTGGAGGGGGAAAGGCTGTTGGCAGAATTTGGAGGGGATCATGGTCTGGTAGACATCCAAAAAGTAATCTTTCATTGGGTGGAAACATGGGTGGAATAGCATTAACTATCATCTCAGCTGAAGAAGGTCAAAGAGTTTGATAATTTTATCCATATTGCCATGTAGCCTACATTTGGTTTCAAGGATAATCTCAAGCATTTCCTCTAGCCAACCCATGATGTCTTTTCCTGGATTTCAGTCACTGATTAAAACCCGACTTTCTTCTTGGCGATGCTTCTGCATTGTTCCTTCCTTTCTTTACTGAGCTCTGCCAGTCTATTCTTCATTTTCTTCTGTCTTCATGTCCTGTCATCTTTGAAGCCTTATATCTCTTTCTTGAACCTTGCCCTTTGTGGAGGTACCAGTTTGTTGTAATTTAGATGAGATTGGAAAAACACGGAAACATTTTGTGATTTACTTTCTTAATGTACCTTTAAAAAATTTGTTCTTAGCTCTCTTTGGTTGCTCTTTGAATATTACTCATGTTGAAATGGGACCAGATTTTTTTTTTTTTTACATGAATAACGTGAGACAAGTGTAGTGTCTGAGCTGATGCAGTCCACAGCTTTGATTGAGGGTTTATTGTCACAAATGTACTCTTAAATCTATTTTCTTTGCCCTGAATATGTATCCCCATTTAATTTAGTTTCCCATTTTTTTTTCGTGTGTGTGTGTGTGTGTGTGTGTGTGTGTGCGCGCGCGCGCGAAGAAGTTGATGGATTGTTAATACTCATTAATCTCTAGCTTTCTGACTTAAAATCTGGATTTTTCTCCTTACTAGTGTCTTCCTGCTGTTCTTTATAACGAACTGTACCTCAGTACTGAATTTCACATCAAACTGCTTTTGGTTGTCACCTCTTATGTCCCTATATATCATCACCTTGATAGATGATTGGATAGGCCCTAGAAAATTTTTAAATTAACTCCATTGAGGCATAATTTACATATTATGAAATGTACATATTTTAAGTGGGAGTCAGGTGGGAGCAAAAGCCTTCAGTGATAGAGAAGAGTGACAAGGAGGTGCATAGATTAAAACTGCAAAGGGAAGTCTTTGGTGGCTATTGCTATAAGATATCATCATCAAAGGAGCTGGAGTTTTGAAAGAGGAGAGTGGAGAAATTACCAGTACTTGAAAGCAACAGTGAGGAGCAGGAAGAGTGGCTAACTCACCTCCCAGCATTGTGGTATATGGGGGAGGTTAGACATGAAATGGGAAATGAGGTACTTAGAAAAGGGTCACATTTCAGCTAAAATAAGATTATGAAAAGTGGCATGGGTCCCCACAGCTTATAAAACAGACCTGTTTCTTTGTATACTTATAAGTTTTTTGCTTTTTAATTTTTATCAAAGTAAAACAGATTTTTAAAAATTATACTTTTCAATTACAGTTGACATTCAATATTACTTTATATTAGTTTTAGGTATACAGCGTAGTGGTTAGACAATTATATAATTAACAAAGTGATCCCCCTGATGACTTTAGTATTCCCCTCCCCCCCCGCACTATACATATTTATTACAATATTATTGACTACATTTTCTATGCTGTACTTCACATTTCCCATACTATTTTGTAAGCACCAATTGGTAGTTCTTAATCTCTTCAACTTTTTCACCTAGCACCCAACCCTGCTCCTGTCTGGCAACCCTCAGTTTATTCTCTATAAATGTGGGTCTGTATCTGCTTTGTTTATTTATTTTGTTCTTTAGATCCCACATATAAGGTATTTGTTGTTCTCTGTCTGACTTATTTCACTTAGCATAATACCCTCTAGGTCCATTCATGTTTTTGCACATGGTAAGATTTTATTCTTTTTTTTTATGTCAGAGTAATCTTCTATTATATATATATATATATATATATATATATATATATATATATATATATATATTCCACATCTTCTTTATCCAATCATCTATTGATGGGCACTTGAATTACTTCCATATCTTGGCTATTGTAAATAATGCCACAATGAACATAGGAGTGCATATATCTTTTCACATTAGTACTCTGGTTTTCTTTGAATACATACTCAGGAGTGGAATTGTTGGGTTATAGGTAGTTCAATTTGAAGTTTTTTTGAGGAACCTCCATACTGTTCTCCATAGTGGCTGCACCAATTTGCAATCCTATCAACAGTGCATACTAGCCCATACTTGTTGTTTCTTGATTTAATGATGATGGCCATTCTAACAGGTCTGAGGCAATATTTAATTGTGGTTTTAATTTGCATTTCTCTGATGATTAGTGATGTTGAACATCTTTTCATATGTCTGTTGGCCATCTGTATGTCTTCTGTGGAAAAAAATTTTCTTCAGGTACTCTGCCTGTTTTTTAATTGGATTTTTAAAATGTTGAGTTGCTTGAGTTCTTTAAACATTTTAGTTATTATACCCTTATTGGATGTATTATTGTTGAATATCTTCCTTCATTCTGTGGGTTGTCTTTTTGTTTTATTGATGTTTTCCTTTGCTGTGCAAAAACTTTTCAGTTTGATGAAGTTCCATTTGTTTACTTTTTCTTTGTTTCTCTTGCCTTAGAAGACATATCAGAAAAATATTGCTAAGGTAAAAGCAGAGTTTACTACCTGTGCTTTCTTGTAGGAATTGTATGGTTTTGAGTCTTACATTTAAGTCTTTAATCCATTTTGAGTTTATTCTGGTATATGGTATAAGAAGGTGGTCTAGTTTCATTGTTTACATGTATCTGTCCAGTTTTCCCAACACCATTTATTGAATAGACTGTCTTTACCCCATTGTATGTTCTTGTCTCCTTTGTCATATATTAATTGACCATAGAGGCATGAGTTGATTTCTGTGCTCTCTATTCTGTTCCATTGGCCTATGTGTCTTTTTTTTTTTTTTAATGCCACTACCATGCTGTTTTGATTACTGTAGTCTTGTAGTATAGCTTGATATCAGGTAGCATGATACCTCTAACTTTGTTCTTTGCCAGGATTGCTATGGGTTATTCGGAGCCTTTTGTGGTTTGGGGATTATTTGTGATAGTTCTGTAAAAATGCCATTTGTATTTTGATAGTAACTGCACTGAATCTATAGATTGCTTTGGGTAGTATGGACATTTTAACAATGTTAATTCTTCCTATCCATGAGCATGGTGTATACTTTAATTTATTTGTATCTTCTTTAATTTATTTCCTCAATGTCATAATTTTTTATAATTATTTTGGTGGAATCTTTAGGATTCTCTCTATATAGAATCATATCATCTGCAAATAATGACAAAAACTTTTTCAGAAGTTAAAAAGCACTATAAGATTATTTTATGGCGGATATAGTAATGTAGTTTCCAACTCAATTTTTGTCCTAAGATTCTGTTTCCAGGGGGCAAGAATCTCATTCACTATTTATCTCTATATCCTATATAATCCTATATAAGAAAGAGGTAATATGCAAATTGACCATCACTCCAACACACAAGATGGCCGCCCCCATGTGGACACAAGATGGCCACAAGAAGATGGCTGGCGGGGATGGGGGGGCAGTTGGGAGAGACCAGGCCTGCAAGGGAGGGCAGTTGGGGGCCATCAGGCCTGCAGGGAAAGGCAGTTAGGTGTGACTGGGCTGTCAAGGGAGGGCAATTGGGGGAACCAGGCCAGCAGGGGAGGGCAGTAGGGGGTGATCAGGCCTGCAGGGAGGGCAGTTGGGAGGAACCAAGCCAGCAGGGGAGGGCAGTAGGGGGCGATCAGGCCTGCAGGGCAGGGCAGTTGGGGGTGACCAGGCCTGCAGGCAAGGACAGTTATGGGCGATCAGGCTTGTAGGGGAGGGCAGTAGGGGGCGATCAGGCCAGCAGGGGAGGGCCATTGGGGGGGACCAGGCCCACAGAGGAGGGCAGTTGGGGGGGACCAGGCCTGCAGGGGAGGGCTGTTTGGGGGAGCGGGCCTGCAGGGGAGCAGTTGGGCATCGATCAGGCTGTCAGGGGAGTGGTTAGGGGATGATCAGGCTGGCAGGCAGAAGTGGTTAGGGGCAATCAGGCAGGCAGGCAGGCAAGGGGTTGGGAGCCAGCAATCCTAGATTGTGAGAGGGATGTCCCAGCTTGGAGAGGGTGCAGGCTGGGCCGAGGGACACACCTCCCCCCTGCATGCACAAATTGCATGCACCAGGCCTTCTAGTTTTAGAATAATAGGCTTCTACTGCTGTTTCATAATTATTTTCCACTTTTGCCTTCTCTTATTACATTTTGTATTAACTCTTCTCACACACACTTTTCTTTCCCCCATTTTTCTGATGTAATTACACCAGTTCTATAGTGACTGTAGAAGCTTTATTGAGCTGGTTATATAGAATACTAAAATGTCTTTTGCTTCTTTGTACAATTCTCTGATATTTATTTTTGCATCATTTTAAATTTTGTTAATTTTTAATATACATATTAGTAATCTGCATATAAACTCTCCACCTAAAAACTCTCCAACATAACTGCAAATATTTTAATACATTCAAATCCATAAATTATATATCAGTTTTATTCTTTTCTTGAAGGTGTCTATCTTTGAACTCTTTATCCTTGTATTTCAATCAAAATACCATATAGCACAACTGTCCTCCTAGAATTTTCCCCTTTGCCTCTTTCCTCTATTGGGTTCCCTGTTTGCTGTATTCTCCATTTTCTATCTTCCTGACTTACTCCCTACTTTGGATGGTACTCACATTATCTAATAGTTTATTAAAAGAGGTATATTGGTATAAAAGTTTGAGAGCTTGCATATTTGAAAATAACTTTGTTCTTTCCTAAAACTTAATTGATGACCTGGATGAGTATAGAATACTGGGTTGGAAATAATTTAGATTCAGAATTTTGAATGTTTTATTATATTCAAACTTCCAAAGTTTCCATTAAGAAGTTAGGATTCCCAGTCTTTGCATTTACATTTTTTTCTTTCGTTGCTTTTAAACCTCCCAGTGTTTTCTGGGGTTCTCAAAAATTTGATAATATTACTCACTGAGGGCCATATCCATCTCTTTTGGTTAGCATTCAGTGGTCTCTTTTAAGTTGAATGTTCATGTAATTTAAGTTCTGGAAAAATTGTTTCTGTTATTTATTTGAGACTGTTTAGCCTACATATTCTCTTTTCTCAGACTGGAGTTTCTTTTAATTTGATATGTTTTTATTTATTTATTTTTAATTTCCAACTCATGTCTTAAAAAATAGTTTATAAGAGAATTTAATAACTTTTTTGGATTATAATTATTTTTAATTATATTTTTAATATCTAAGAATTCTTATTTTCTGTAATGTTTCTTTTTAAATAGCATCTCTTAAAAATAGGAGTAGCCCTAACTGGTTCGGCTGAGTGGACAGAGCGTCGGCTGCAGACTGAAGGGTTCCAGGTTCAATTCCAGTCAAGGGCATGTACCTTGGTTGAGGACACATCCCCAGTAGGGAGTGTGCAGGAGGCAGCTGATTGATGTATCCCTCCATCGATGTTTCTAACTCTCTATCCTTCTCCCTTCCTCTCTGTAAAAAATCAATAAAATATATTTTTTAAAAAATAGGAGTAATCTATATTTATTGCAGTATATTTGAATATGATGGTTAATAGATTATATTTAATTTTGTGTATATATGTGCATAAAACATACCTATAATTTATAAATCATTTTTAAACATATACATAATATTAGAATTATAGCGTATTTGAAGTTTTCTTTCTGTCTAATCATAGTCCCTGTTGTCTCTAGTTGTTTGTTTTGGTGTCTTCATTTAATAATACAGTCTTCCCTCAATTTTGAGGTGATTCTTAGATGTTTTTTCATATTTCAGAGTGAAACCCTAAAATTCTGACCATGAGCTGTGTGGTAAGGGCAATGCTTGTTGAGTGCTAGATTTCACTGGTCCATCAGGAACTGGTCATTTTATTAAGGAATCCACAATGATCACTATCTCTTGATCTTTCCCCTGTCCTAGTTACTTTCTCTGAATTGAGATTACCCTCAATCTCATCCTAGTGTTTTACTCCTCATGCATAATCTTCTGCTCAATTTCCTACTTTTGGTTTCCTGAACCTTTCCATTAGCTTTGCCTAGTGTCTTGAGTCAAGAGGCATCTGGTTCAGTCTCACTAGACAATAAATAGCCATGCTTCCCTGGGGTGGAGAACAATTACTTAGCTGTTCCTGAGTGATCTAGAGATAAAGGGCACTCTATAAAGATCTTCAGGCAGTATTTCTGTTTTCAGTGATAGCTGCTCCAATTCTTGTGCTCCTTGGACCTCCAAATCTTGAGATTTTCCAGTATCCTAAGATGAATGTTTTCTAATTTCTTAGCTTCCACACCCTTGATTCCTAAGTAACATCCTTTTCTATTCTGTGTAGTAAGTTACTGATAGGCTATTAATTCTTTTGCTTCTAATATTTTGTTAAATCTCTTGTTTTCTGAGATTTACTCCCTCTTTCTCATTATCTAATCTAATAATAGAGGAATATGCAAATTTGTCCGTTACAGCGTCATGGGTCACAACCGGATCAGCAGGCTATGTCCCCATCCTCTGCTCAGGCAGCTGCAAGGCCTGGAGTAAAATAGGATACAATAGGAGGGGAAGGAAACTGCATGCAGAAGGGAGTGGCGACTGCGGGGGGCGGAGCAGGTGTGCCCGGCAAGGGGCTGGGTGCAGGTGGCACTGAGTGGGGAGTCCCACCCAGATGCGGGAGGAGGGCAGTGGCAGCTATTGGCTGGGAGGTGCCCACAGGTCTGGGACAGAGTGGAGGATGATCCAAGGCCTTCTGGGAAGAGGCACTCCTCCTTCATGGCAGCAGCACCTGGGCTGCGTGGGCCTCAGCCACCCTCGCTGGGCTGGGCATCCCAGGCAGGGAATGGGAGCGGGAAAGTGGCAGGGAGGCTGGGGAAAGGGAGGTAGCGAACACCTGGCCGGGAGTGAGGAAGGGGTAAAGATAAAGGAAAGAAGGAATCTGGGGAGAGAATGAGGGTAGGAGAAAGATGGGAAGAAGGATGATGGGACAGAAGTAGGAAATAAGGAGGAAAGAAAAGTTTATAAATGATGAGTCAGTGGGAAAAAGTGTTACATAAAGGAGAGAGAAAATTGTGTGACATGGAGAAGCCAATAAGGAAGTCAAATACAATTGTGTGTGAAGGGGATAAGATTTAAAAAAAAAGTTAATAGGGGTGACCAGGCTGGCAGGGGAGGGCAGTTAGGGGGATCAGGCAGGCAGGCAGAGTGGTTAGGGCAGGCAGGCATGTGTGTGGTTAGGAGCCAGAGGTCCCAGATTGCAAGAGGGATGTCCAACTGGCAGTTGGAAATCCCCCGAGGGCCCAGATTGGAGAGGGTGCAGGTTGGGCTGAGGGACCCCCCAGTGCATGAATTTCATGCACCAGGCCTCTAGTCTTTATATATTAGCATCTTATTAATTCCTTTAGTAGAACTGCGGTAGGATTTAAAAAGGGGTTGATGATAAATGCATATATTTGGTCTGCAGTGTTTCACTAGAAGCTTCTAGTATCCACATTAAATACTTCACTCTTTAAAAAAAAAATAGAGAAGTTTCCAAGGTCTATGTGAAATGGATTAGAGATAGTATACAAGAATGTATTTCATGTTGTGAGAATGATAGGTATGGCTCATTCTGCTGAGAATCAAGTATGCTGCTATCAAATCTTACAGTTTCAAGGATGAATCTTAGAAGCAAAGGCATTCTTTGCAATGGAAAACTATATATTGTTGTTAATTAAAATATTAGGACTTTTCCCAGAGTATTGATTGAGTAGATTTCTTCAGTGCTCTTGACTTGAAATGCTACAGGAGGAAAAAAGGATATGGTACAAGGTGAACAGTATTGCTTCTACAATGCTAAGAAAATATAAAATAGAAGGCTCTTGGAGATTTATCTTCCCTTTTGAAATATGTTTTAATCCCCTCCCCCACCCTATCATTGCCATAACAGATAAAGAATCTTAATATAATTTAGTTCAGATTATCTAATGGGGAAAAGATAGAGAAACCTAGGGAGCAGAATTTTATGCTACAAATGTTTTCCTGGTTAAATTGAAATAAAGTACTTTCCACATATAATTGTTAGGAGGAATAAATGAGAGAATATGTAAAGTGCTTAGAATTCTTTCTTGCACATAGTAAACACTAATATATATATATATATATATATATATATATATAATATAATTTTTAAAAATATATATTGATTTTTTTTTTTAAAAGAGAGGAAGGGAGAGATAGAGAGTTAGAAACATCGATGAGAGAGAAACATCGATCAGCTGCCTCCTGCTCACCTCTTACCCTACTGGGGATGTGCCCGCAACCAAGGTACATGCCCTTGACCGGAATCAAACCTGGGACCCTTCAGTCTGCAGGCCAACGCTCTATCCACTGAGCCAAACCAATTAGGACTATATATTGTGTTTTATATAGGATTATTGTTGTTACAAAGTCTAGCCAACTGTGTACTAGTAGAAATTCTGCCTCCATTTCCATTATTGACATACCTGGGCCTTGAGAGTGGAAAAAGTATGGGATTTGGAGTCAGACTGATTAGAACTTTGTCCCTTAAAGCTCTGTGTTCTTATGCAAGTTATTGTAATTCTTTGTGATTCAATTTTTATTCTATAAAGTGATTATTATAATAATTACCACACAAAGTTCATGACTGTTAAGTGATTTTGAAGGGATATTAATGCAGGTGGAGAGCACACAGGTACTCAGCAATGCTGCCTGCCTTCTTTTTTTCACTTCCTGCTGCTCTCTTCATGACGGAACCATCTTTCTTTTTTTCTTATTTATTTGTTTTTAGCAGTAGGAGTCCGTGGTCTTTCTGAGCATTTTATTTGTATGACAACCCCTTCACAGAGACATACCAAAGATAGTCATATTTTAACATTATAGTCCTGATTGCTTTATTTGTTATTAAATTCTATTATACAACCTGAGCTTCTACTAGAGAGAATGAACATTGATAGCCACTCAGTTTGTGCTTTCCTGATCTTCATAGATGTAAAATTGGAGTTCAACTTTAATTATTCATTTCTGCTTTGATAGTTCCATTTATTTTTTATGATTTTGGAATCATTTAGGCTAGCTACTTCACCTGTCCCTAAATAGGATTTCTTTTGTTATTATACCACTGATGACCTTCAAATGAGTCACATGCCTTAGTGTCCTTTATTACCTTGTAAAAGTGACTATAATCCTAGAGAATATCCAAATAGGTTTTTTTTCCTACCATTCCTTTAAACAAACTAGAGGCCTGGTACAAAAATTCGTGTACAGGGGTGGGAGTTCTTCAACCCGGCCTGCATCCTCTTACAATCTGGGACCCTTCAACGGATGTCTAAACCAGCAGTCAGACATCCCTCTCACAACACAGGACCACTGGCTCCTAACTGCTCGCCTGCCTGCCTGCCTGATCGCCCCTAACCACTCTGCCTGCCTGCTTCATCATCCTTAACCCTCTGCCTGCCTCACTGATTGTCCCTAACCACTTGCCTGCCTGCCTGATCACCACTCTACCTGCCAGCCTGATAGCCCCTAACTGCTCGCCTGCCTGCCTGATTGCCCCTAACCACCTCTGCCTCAGCCCCAGCCACTGTGGCTTCATCCATAAGGACATCTGGAATGATGTCCAGAAGGTTGTTCAGCTGTATGGTCTAATTAGCATATTACACTTTAATTATTATAGATTCTCTTTGAAAAAGATAATCTGGATGAGAAAGTTAGAGAAAATTAGGTATAGTTGATTGAACCTTATTTATGTTGGTACAATTGATCAATACATTTAAACTGAATGTTTCTACATTTTTTATTCTCTGAGATACATGGCCTTTTCCATATACATGGCATGTAAAATGATAACATCATGTGCATAGTATAGCTTCTACCTTTTACTTTGTATTTTAAGAGACTATTTTAAGTTTTATATTACATGGAGGGTCAAATCCCAGTTTTGTCTTGTCTGAAGATTATACAATTGTTGGGGGCCTTCTTTAATAAAAGGAATACAAAATTAAAAATACAAATTAGATGCAAATGTGAACATTCACATGGAATAAAAAAAATAAACCACAACATAAAAGTTAAAAAATTTTACATAATCTACATATATTTAAAAATCAAGAAAATCACTTACTATATTCATTTATAAACTACATCACAAAACACAGTAATACTTAATATAGTTCTCTCTATATTAAGTTGAATGCTCTTTGATTGCCTCATTATATGACAGATAATTTTATAATATTCTTTATAGAGAATACAGAAAGATAATTTAATTATTTTTCTACTATGGCTGATTAAATTTTTATTATGAATAGCTAGGATTCATTCTATATGAAATTTTACAATGGGTCATACTTACTACTTGTGGTACTGCTCTTGGTTTGTACACTACAAATATAGGGATTCTAATAAGTTATTTTTCTAGAGATTTCTATAAAATATGTTGTGTTAACATACGTATTAGTAATCTGCAGGTTGAGAACCACTGGCAGGGTCACCTAAGACCATTGGAAAACATAGATATTTACATTACGATCCATAACAGTAGCAAAATTACAGTTATGAAGTAGCAACGAAAATAATTTTATGGTTGGGGGTCACCACAACATGAGGAACTGTATTATAGGTTCGCAGCTTTAGAAAGGTTGAGAGCCACTGTCCTAGAGGGACCAACTTTCTCCTGCCTCAGATATTACACATTTAATTTCGTGTCTTGTTATGTTTTCATATTCAGCTTTTTCTCAAAAGTTGTGCTCAAGTCCAAAGGCATTGATGTTGTGACCCTAACAACCACCAATTCTGTATGGACTATTAAAAAATAAATGACTAGCAGCATTTTAGACAAAATTGGAAAGAAGCAAAGAATGTGTACTGATCTAAAAAAAAAAAAGGAGGCCTAGTTCAAACTGTTGAAGGTAGATTGATGAGTGTTGCAAATCCCAGGAATTCCCAGAAGACACTAACTGGCTGTCTAGCAAGAGATCTATGATAAGTTAAAAAACTGTGCAAAATTTTGTTCTCAGTCTTTGAGGGCAAGGGATATAGCTTTTGTTAGTATCACAGAGTTGAACAGATTAAAAGATGGTAACTTAGAGTAACTATATTCTCCAGAGTCTGAAGTATAATTCTAAATACCAAAGTGTTATATTTATAGCAAAATAAAACTCTACATAGACTTGAATACTTGTGTTAATGTGACAAAGTTTCTGTTCCTATAGAAGAGCTTGAATTAGAATCTGATTATAAACAAAAGCTCATTTCTTTGATCTTATAAATTTAGAAAAAAAAATATATAAGAAAGCCTAAGTGGCAGAACAACCGAACAACCAGAATGACCAGACGCTATGATGCGCACTGACCACCAGGGGGCAGACGCTCAATGCATGAGCTGCCCCCTGGTGGTCAGTGCGCTCCCACAGTGGGAGCACCTCTCAGCTAACCAACTTGTCCTGGTGGCCCACCAACGGCAGCAGCCACTCACCTTCTCAGTAGTCCTGCAGGTCCAATCTCTGGAGAACAGGCCAGGCACCGACGGACCAGTGCTGCTGGCAGGATCCTGACAGCACCACTGGCCTCCTGGAAGTTGGCCTCGGGCACCGTGGTTGCTTCCCCTCCCTAAATGCCTCACAAGGAAGAAACAACATAAAAGCAGCTGCCAGGTGGCTCCTGACAATCGGCACAAATGTCAGTGGGACAGATCTGGATTCTGGGTCAGCAAGGGTGTCCCACCACCCACCTGGAGGGCTGATTGCATTCTGCTCCCCGTCTCCTCAGGATCCCACCCATGCACGAATTTGTGCACCAGGCCTCTAGTTAATAATACATTAGTATGATTATGTAGTTACTAGAGGCCCAACGCATGAAATTATGCATGGGTAGGGTCCTTAGGCCTAGCCTGAGGTCAGGGCAATCTTCTGCCCGCTCACCAGTCCTCAGTCCCACCCTGCTACCACTCACCCCAGTTCCCCGTGGTTCCCCATTGGCCACCCAGCGATTGGAGTCTGCGAGCTGGGGGAGGGACCGAGAGGTGGTCAGTGCACCTCATAGTGACTGGTCGATTGGTCGTTCCGGTGGTTATGCCGTTATGGTCACTGGCATTTTATTATATAGGCTATTTAACCAAAAAGTATCTCTTGCATTTTGGATCCAGTGTTTTATTTTCCAATTGCCTTCTTTTTTTCATCACTCTTTACCTTCATTATATAATCTTTTACTCCCCCTGCCCCAATTCCTACAGTGTAGCTGCATACAATAAGAGAGAAAAATATAGAATAAAAATTCTCTACTAGATGAATCACAGGAACCCTAAATTCAAAATATGAAAAACTCAATTCAGCATCTTTAATCCAATGTAGCTCTTTCAGTGTTCTCCATTTAAGGGCACCTAGTTCCAAGGCTACAATTCATTAGGCGCCCCAGTTCCTTTCTCTTATTCTCCAATTCTGTGTTTTGTGAAGTCTATCTGTTATGCTTCATGAAGAACAATTGAATCAGGGCAGTTTTCTCTGTCCTCACCTCTGCTATCTTGTTTTAGTCTGAACTGTACCCTATCACTGAGCAATTCCTGAAATAGCCACTTAGTTTTACCCTCCAGTCTTACCTCCTTGCCCACCGGTCTTACCCATCTTCAAGATATTCTTCATACCCAATCAGAGTAATCTTTCTTATATTCTGGTGTGATCAGATTTTATTATCTACTTAAAAACCTATTGCTCTCTCATTGTTTGTAGGATAATATTGCAAATCTACAGCAGGATAGTCAAGGCCTTTCATTATCTAGATTCTGCTTATCCTGCCAATTGGTGTCTTAACACACCTCCCTCCTTCATCCACAATGAGCTATTCCTGAGCACCTACTGTGCCACTGCCTCTTTTGCCTTTAGAATTTTATTTATTTGGCTCCCTGTCACTGGAACAGCCTTCAATCACCCTCTCATCTGGCAAACTTGTGTGTCAGGTCTCAGTTTAGATGGTAAACCATTCCTCCTTTCCTAGAATATTTAAATGCCAATCTCATAGTTCAAAACATAATGTCTTGATTTCTCAGAATATTATGAAATTATCTCTTTATCTATTTCACCCTCTACACTATACATCCTCCATGGAGTTTGTATCATATTACCTGTGGCTCTCTAGTGTCCAGGATAGATGTTGACATTGCCTGGGATCTGTTTCCTGAATGGGTGAATGAAAGCATCTAAATTCTGTGTCATAGATTCCTTGATTCAAAGCATTTCCAATGGCGTAGATGACAATTTCATGGGATGATATAATTTTGCTTTAAAAGGAATGGGTGGATTAGAAAACACTTCCAAATTGCTTTAGGGTTATAAGAGTATTAAGTTTACTGCCTTTGTACATTTTGAAGCACAGACCATTATAATAGCTTTTGTAAAGTCCTTTTCAAGTTACAAGGCTTTACCTATGATTTGTAGGAATTACCACTGGATATATACTTTAATTCTCTAACTGTATCAGTGAGAGAAAAGGAATTGTTGCTGTAATTTTAGGAGTATAAATAATGATCTCTGATTATTCTGGAACATATGCACTATGATAAATTTGCTCCCACTGTTTAATTTAAATTCAGCAACTTTTTTTGCTTTATTTTTCTCTCAGAGAGCTATTTGAAATCTTATTCTTCAATCAGTTCATTTAATTGTTTTCCAAATCTTTGATTAACCTCCTTAACTTGATTTTTTGGCATTCTCTCTGCAGAGATTTCAGTATCTCTTTAGGCCCTGTGATGTGATGTGTCACCGGGAGAGCTGTGTTCCTTTTGAGGGCTAGATTTAGTGTTTGGCTTACGCAAGCCTTCCATTGTATCATATCCATTGTTAACAGAAATCTTCTCCAGATACTTGGTGCTTTGTCCTAAAGTTTCCCATATGGATTTGCTTGTCTCCTTGTTTTGTAATGACATGATTAGTGTTTGAGGGAATTTTCGCTAAATTGTCTACCTTTAAAAATTATTCTTAGCTCCGGTCAGTGTGGCTCAGTTGGTTGGGACATCATCTCATACATCAAAAGGTCACAGGTTCGATCCTGGTCTGGATGAGTATGGGAGGCAACTGATCAGTGTTTCTTCCTCTCTCTCTTACTCTTTCTAAAATCAATAAAAAACATATCCTCTGGTGAAGATTAAAAAAATTATTCTTAAAATCATGTCATCAAATTAGAAGTTGCTATAAGGCAGGGCAATGGTTTTAATATGGGTAAGTCCTACTCCTTCATTTGCTGTGGGACTGATGGACTCTCCACTGGAACTCTTCCCCTGAAGCTCCAATATAAATATATAACTTCTGAGTAAAATTTCATTTGAAAACAAAGTTTATAGAGCATATTGCTACAAAGTATTTTGAAAACAGCAGCCACAGAGAGGAGGTAAGGTTTAGGAGTAGATGCGATACAAATCTACTTATGATCAAAATTGCCTTTTGGTTCTGACTACCTCCTGAGAATCCTATCCATTCTATGTGCAGAGTGCTAACTAACCAACACTTTAGTTATGAAACTATGGCTCATGACACTCAGTCATCAAGGACAGAACACATTTGTAATGGATCTAGTGCTCAGTGAGCACCTTTGAAATTTCCTCCCCACCTAAGGCTGAATAAGGCTGGTTCATCTACAAGAGCATCCTAAAATACATCTCATTTTTTCCTCATGAAAACTTACTGAAGTAGGCATAATATACATTTTATTATGTTTATCTTTATAATTTAAATAATCATTAAAATCATTAAATATTTAAAACATGGGTAGGAGAAGTGAATTAGATCTTGTTTATTTCTATTTCCTTCCGGTGGTGCTCGTGTCTCTCATGTCACTTGTGGAGAACATCACTTGGTTTTGTTTGACCAGAAGCCCTTCCCCATCTTCTGCTTTTGGAAATGCTCTTCTTCCTTGTGGGTTCTAGAGAGGAGAGTATCAACACAGCCCACCCGAACCTTGCTAAGGGCGAATCACGTGACCCAATCAGCTAATCACAATTATCCAATGGGACTTGTACTTTTAGCAGAGAAAGAAGCTCTTTCCCCCAGAATTTATCAACATGTGCTGAGGTGAGCCTGAGTGATTTCAGACTTCTTGGTTACTTCAGAGTGGCTCTGTTTTTATCTGTGTGATAGGAGGGCTGATTTGTATACTCTTATAATAATATTCTTGTGGTGGCAAGGAAACCTTCTCCTTGGCAAGTGCTTCTATCATGACTCTACTACCCAGGAAATAGATAGTTTCTGTAAAATTGAGAATTTTGGTTTCTGAGATTTAAAAAATTTAAGTTTTCTCATTTCAAAATATTGCCATTTCTTTTTACTTCAGAAAAAAAGTTTAGAAACTGAAGCTAAAGTTTTATGACAGATTGCTACTCTCACAACTTCTGTGATTGGGACAAACAAGCAAGCATTTAACACTTTATACTTTTTAACTCTTTCCTATTTGTGATGTCCTGATTAAATACATACAAATTATTTTATATACAAAATATTACCTGTAAAAATATTTTTATAGCCTGCTTGCTTGTATTTTTTAAAGTGTATTTTTATTGATTTCAGAGAGAAAAGAAGAGAGAGAGAGAGAAATATTAATGACCTTGATCGGCTGCCTCCTGTACGATCCAACTGGGGATTGATCCCATAACCGGGGCATGTGCCCTGCCTGGAAATCGAGCCGTGACCTCCTGGTTCATAGGTTGACACTCAACCACTGAGCCATGCCGGCTGGGCTTCTTGCTTGTATTTGACTCTATACTATGAACATCTTCATTGAAGAGAATTAAAATAATGATCAAGTCAAATCATATGTGGTACTCTTATATTTCTTGATCTATGAAAATATGAACATAGCTAACTTTAAACTCAAATTCATGCTCTTTCATGTCTTTGTGAGTTAGTTTCTACCATTCAAACCAATGTGCACTGAATAGATTTTGTTTTTCTCCCTGGAAGTAGAGTGGGAAAGAGAAATTGGAGTTAGGGATCATACTGAAGTCATCTGTTATCCATCTGAGGCAATAGCTAGAATATAGGTCATCACTTTGGTCCTTATTGCTCAACTTGTCTGTGTCCCTTTATTCATCCTTAAAATATGATAGTAGTTGAGAATAAGTATCTTTTCAGCAGAGTGTTTTTCACTAATTATAAAGAAAATGAAATAAAGCTTTGGGAATTTCTATATTTTAAAGACACAATTTAAGTACATATAATTTTTCGTTACACTTCTTTATAACAACACAGTTTGTCAACAAGGCTATGGGAAATCAGGTGCATTTATACACTACCAGTGGAAATGCAAAATGGTATAACCACTAAGGAAAGAAAGTACATATAATTTTATTGCATTACTTACCTAATCATTGATTACTTCTTTGCTTCTACAAGTGTAGGTAACCGCTACAGTAGCATATTGGCTACATAACCCAGGATTGCTTCCCCTTGGCTTAGGATATTCCTTTCCAATCCATCAGCCAAAGGTTTCAAACAGCTAGAGGTAAAATGCATATTTAAATCATGTGTTATGTGTAAACATTTTAGATTTAAATGTGATGTTGGAATCTAAACCTTGAAATGACACATGGTTTAGACATAAACGGTTGTAGCAATTCTTTCTTATTGTTAAAGATTCCCCAGGAAAACGTTTATGGTTTGAATTAGGTGTATTGCTTCCAAACAGCTATGCTTACAGTTCAGCAAATAATATAGCTACCAATAAGTGAAAGAAGTAACAGGTGAACAAAAACATAGCTTATGAAGAGATTACAGTATTTAAAAGTCCTTAAAATATTTTCCTGGTGAGTTTTCCTATGGAAATCTTCATTAAAATTTACTTATATAAGAAAAAAGAACACATTCAGCAATACAAATATAAAATATAGGTGAAAAGAGAGCTATCTCTCCATGATAAGAATTAGGGATTCCCACAAATGATATAACTAGAGGACAAAGTAATAAATCTTAATTTTTGCAGCCCAAATGCTGGAATGAAATTTTTGTTATTGACAATGTGGTGTACATTGTGAACAAATTAACATGCACTTCAGTGACAGGTCCTGCAAATAGTTTAACTATAAATGGTGTGACTGCAAATACTCCTCACCTCCAAAGGTTGTGCCTACTTTGCATTTACAAATAAGAACTATAGATGCCATTATCAGATATTTTTGCCATTGCTATAAAGTGCTCAGTGGAAAGCCAGTGCAGGCCTCCAATTAGCATTATGTCCATATGTACTGTGTTCAAAATGCATATCTGTAGCTCCTAAGATAATATGCACTGCAGTATTTTAGTTACATAATGAGAACGTCTTGAGTGTACAGAATGCAGTAAAATATGAATAAGTACCATGAAAGCTTTTAACTTTAGATAAAAGAATTTTGAATTGGAAGAAACATGTAACGGTGTTAATGTTCTACATTACTTTCTGAAGTAAAGATATGTATGTGTTTAAATATATCTTATTAGGGGACATTGGCTCTAATGTTTGCATCCTGGAGAGGCAAAGTATGAAACAGAAGAACATTTTCTATCTAGTTCATTAACCACATTAATAAAAACACTCTACTTATGGGATAGCCTATCTGGTAACTTCATGGATTATTAAAAGTGAGTGAGAGGCTTATTTTCAGTATGGCTTTGAGGTTCTCTAACTTAGAATATGGGTGTGGAAACATTCTTCCAGTGAGTTCAAAACCATTTCTTCTTTAGAATTCTAGTCAGGTTTCACATTATATTTTTATGAGGACCTGGGAAAGAAAGAGAGGCCATATTGTACAACTCTTGCTTTAGGAAAAAAAACACACAGTTTACACAAAGGAAACTTTGCCTTTGTTTATCTTAACTCTCATTCTGAACTCTTCCAGTTTTGGGGGCAGTGGTGGTGCAGGTGGAAAATTGATCTTTATTTCCCTGAGTCAGGTGCAGAATCCCTTCAATCATCTCTTCCATCAATTTTCCCCCAAAATAAAAACTCTCAGTTCATCAATGTATTGACTTTAATAATTAGTTTGAAAGGTTGATCTATGTTTTGTTGTCAATATATGTGAATATGTGTAATCTCAAATTGATCTCTAAATGGAGAAATGTATTTATTAGGATTGAGAGTGCAGGGGCTCCCTCATTAAGTGAGAAAAGGAGAAGGGGTCTAGGTTTGTTTATTTTACTTACTGGTGTGTATGAAAATTAGAGACAGTTTAGCGGTCTCCTCCTCAGAAGGATTGCAGTACTTTGTTATAAGAAAATTGTGACTTGATGATTAATTAGTTATTATTATTTATTTTCTACCTCAATTATAATGCTGGTTTACATATTGTACTCCAAAATGAATTCAAGCTTCCAGGAAAAATGAGGAGATAAGAGCGAGCTTCTGACCCTCTCCCAGAAACTCATCAAAATAACAAAAAATAAAAAATAAGGCTAATATCTCTACCAGCTCTGAAAGTAGGGAATGTGCCAGCTTTCTCCTATAAATTTGAGGCAGTTTTTTGCCCCAATATAGTACAGATGATAGCAAACTGATATCCACAACAGGTATTGTCACACATTCCCATTTCTAAAGAGAGCCATATAACATTGTGCAATAATCTTAAAGAAATGCTGCTTAACATTGAGATGGCAAGAGGGGAGGCTTTGGAGTTACTGCTAATGTTCCATATTTTGATTTGTGTAATGGTTATATGGATTGATCACTTTGTCAAAATTAATTGAGATCCAGACTTAAGGTTCATGTACTTTATGTTATACTTCTAAAACATTGCAAATCCCATTTTGGTACAAGGAAAAGAACTCACTCAAGGTACTTCAAGAAAAATCAAAGCTATTATAGCCGCATAAGGAGTCATCCTGGAGTTGGGAAGTGTCAAAGAAGGAGGTAGCTCTAGGCCATCTCTCTTTCTAACACGTAGTACCTCTTCTCTCCTTGGTGCATGTGCCCATTTCTCCTCTTTGTCCACAGCCTTACTCTTCTATTTCACTTTTCTTGCTCTCTCAAAACTACAGCTTGTGCATGCTTTGTATTTCCCACAGCTTTGGATCAAATCATGGATTCCTTTTATCTTTATACCTCCTTTTCAATATTCCCATTTCTCCACTTCTTTTTTAAAAAAAATATATTTTTATTGATTTCAGAGAGGAAGGGAGAGGGAAATAGAAACATTATTAGCTGGCTGCCTCCTGCACACCCCCTACTGGGGATCGAGCCCGCAACCCGGGCATGTGCCCTTGACTGGAATTGAACCTGGGACTTTGTCTGCAGGCTATCCACTAGCAAAACCAGCCAGGGCATCTACCCACTTCTCTGAGATGTTCCCAAGAGGTGGTGCTGAATCTTTAGTGCAGCTGTGTGATTTCTGCCCTCAGGAAGCTGCCTTCTTGGTAGGGGTCATGGATACTCAAGCTCCAGAGATTGAGACTTTAAGAGTTCCCTTTGGGAGAATGTGGGAAGGGCCAGCAATAACACTCAACCCTTGCTCATTCCACCTTTTTGTCTTCTATCCACTAATGCAATGTCAGATGCCTCCTAACATAGTCAAGCTACTACTCCCATAACTGAAACTGCAGCAGCAGGCTTTCCCTGGGGTGTGAGATTTCAGGTTACTTGTCCTCCCTTCTTAGTGTCCTTTTTATAGCCCTGGTTGTTATAATTAGCTTGTAATAGTTTTATAATTAGAAATAGGCTATTTCTATTAAAAAAGAAATAAAATGTTTTAAATCCTGTTAAAGGGATGAATCTAACTTTCTTATGAGACATTGAAAAGTACACGAGTAATTGGAATTTTAGGGCAGTATTTTGTATTACTGGTATGCTTTAGTTACTGGTAGTTTTAGTCTTCTGAATCAGGCCTTGTAATTCGAGAGAATCTTCTGGGTTATAGTCAGTGAGTGGCGGGCATGGACACTCACCTGAAGAAAGTTAAGGGTCAAATGCATTAAGAAAAATTGGAAGTAGAAATAGCAAATGTATCTCAGGGCCTTAGACATTTATTTAGCTAGTGTTTGCAATTTATTTATGGAAATAGATAGTTAATAGATGGTCTATGATGTTTCCTCAAACCTCTGAAAACACTTGAGAATTTGATACTGAATTGAATCTTTCTGTGACCGAAATTCAAGGAAGTATAGAAGTATACCAGATCCATACTAAATGGCACATATCTACCAAGTGCCTGTGCCTCATTCTAGGGACAGTTTGTAGAGTAATCTGTACTTGCCAACCTGCAATTGATGAGCAGTAGCTCCACCAGAGAATGAGAGCAAGTCCTGAGAGGTAGTGTGCCTAGCAATGCATAAATGCTGAAGGGAACTTAATGCTAACTAGAGGCCTGCTGCATGAATTCATGCCTGGGTGGGGTCCGGCCAGTCTACCCTGATCTGGCTGATCGGCCTGCTAGGGGGAGGGGCCACTGGCAGTTGGCCAGCTGGCCCTAGCCCCTGGTCAAACTCCCCTGGTCAAACTCCGGGTCGAACCCCAGTCAAGGGGACAATTTGCATATTAGCCTTTTATTATATAGGATGGCTACCTGAGATGGAGGTGGTCTATAAACAGCCAGTCTTGCCTCTCCTGACCACACATGATTGGAGTATAGTTATAGGGCCTCTGCCATGCTGTGGACCTCTGTGTCATATTGCCTGGTACTGGGTGAAGTCTGTTGTGTCTCATAACAACTTAGATTATTAATGCAAACCACTGCTTCAAACTGAGCAGTGAGCATTGCAATGTATGCTAGCAAATTTACTTCTTAATATTCTTCTAGGTAATAAATGCCCACATTTATTTGAAAATAAACTATTGAAAAAATATGCAAGGTAATCTCTTCAATACTTTTTGGTAGAAAAAGTAGCTTCCTTCACCCCTTTTGCAAAGGAATCTAATGGTTTAATTATTATGCTGTACACATAATAAATCCTCTCTGTGATAAAGATCAGTTCTCTCTCTGAAATTTGAACATCAAGAGAAGCACAAGATAGGTACTGACCTTTATCAAATTGGGTGGAGATACTTTCAAACATTATTTTTTACCATGAGTGAAGCTTGCAAAATGAAGGACTTCTTTTTAAAATGGAAAATTATTTTCAATTTCATTCAGTCACTCAGAAGGGAAAAAAATAGCATTTTGTTGGACTATGTCTTTTTACCTATTCTTTACAGATACAGTGATAAAATTGGGCACTTCAGTTGAGGCTTTGAGTATAATTTAAGTAGGTAAAAGTTACAGGAATATGTGTTTTGTGGATGAATACCTTTCCCAATGAGATGTGTGAAATTAGGTGTGTAGTTAATATTTTTTATTGGGCCCAACCAGTGTTGCTGAGTGGTTGAGTCTCAATCCATGAACCAGGAGGTCACGGTTTGATTCCAGGTCAGGGCAGATGCCTGGGTTGCAGGCTCGATCCCCAAATGGTGCAGGAGGTAGCCAATTGATAATTCTCATCACTGATAGTTCTGTCTTTCCTTCTCCCTTCCTCTCTCTGAAATCAATAAAAATATATTAAAAAATATTTTTATTTGCCCACTTTATGAACATTGCTTTGTAATGTAGTCCCTGGGATCAATAACAGGTTAGATACAAGTCAAAATGCCATAAGTAAGCTTCTGTTGTATTGAAAAATTGATATATTTTAATTTTGTCATTTAGAAATCATCATTTTTTCCAATTTCCTATATTTTGGGGATCTCAGTTTATGTCCAGCCATCACTGTTTAAGTCTGCTGTTTTTGCAGTGAATAATTGCCAGAATTCTGAAAAAAATTCTTTTTGAAAAGAAAGTCATCCATCATAAATAAATTGTTATTTCATTTTTGAAGCTACTCTTTGGCAGAAATTTTGAAAATTCAAAGTAAATTTTGTCTTGGCATTGGTTCTTTGATCAAGCTGTCAATGGATCACCACAAATGAGAGTTTGGTCCTTCTCTGAGTCCCTCCCTTATTGTCTCAGTCCCAGTACTTTCTTCTCTTGATTGGATATTCTTTTAATTTATTTTTTCTTCTTCAACTTTCTTTACTCCAAGGCTAAAGGTATTTTATTTCCCAAGTTGTATTGAAATTTTAGTGATTCATTGGGACAGTTAGAAGGAACTTCAAAGTTCAAATAAAGGAGTAAATATTAACAATAACAAAAATACATTTACCCTGTTGCCATGTTATTAGATACTAGAAGCCTGATGCACTAAGATTCGTGCAACAATGGGCCTTCCTTTCCCTGGCTGCCAGCACTGCTTTTCCACTCCAGCCCCCGAGCTGCCTATTTCTGCTCCTGCCCTCAGAGATGCCTCTTTCTGCTCCAGCCCCACCTTCCCACACTGCCCAGAGGCCCTGAATGGCTGGGGCGGTGCGGAATGCCTGCGTCGTTGCTATGGTGATGATGCAAGCATCCTGCCCTGCCCCCAGCCGCTCTGCTGGGTGTCTGTGTATGCAAATCAACCTGCCATCTTTGTTGGGTTAATTTGCATACTCACTCCTGATTGGCTGGTGGGTGTCGTGAAGGTATGGCCAATTTGCATCTTTCTCTTTTATTAGTGTAGATAACTGTAGTATATGTAGATCCATTCTGAATATTAGCCTTCTTTCCTCCCTGGACAATTTTTTAGTGTATCCAGTGCATTAGTCTCATCATCTAATTAACTGTTACTGCATCCTGGTGCTGGAGACAACTTCCTTGCCATGGACAAGAGAACTGAAAGAAAGATTAATTATCTACCTATGATGATCAAAGAGAAATCTTCCTTCAATTGCTCTTGCTGGCCACTTGGTGCATAAGCCATTGTGTGATGGCTTGAGCTGAGGCCGATTTGTACCTGAAGGCATTAGCTCACAGGTTGGTAAAAGCAGTTGGGAATAAGCAAAATTATAGGTTAGATGTATTGAAATATATATCAGTACAGAATATTACTATATAAATTAAAGACTGAGAAGTCCTTCTCTAGAACATATGGAGAACAACCTGAACATAAATGCTATTGTGGTTGTGTCATTTGTCATAGGTGCAAATATACAAGTACATATTTATTTTGTTTGATAAAAATTTTATTTTTCAATATAAAATTTTTGACAGCAATAAACTTAAGAATGGAAGAGTATGTTTAATTCAATATCATGAGCTGAATGTCTGAATCTCAAGAAAATTAATGTTGTGTGTGCAATTTGTACATGATATCTATAAATGTTTACATTCATCATCATGGGTGCTGTGGTGATATTTATGATCACATAAAAATCAAGATACAGATACACTAGGAAGACATCAGCACCTACTCAAACATTAGAATTTATTTTAAGAGGACAATGCATAAAGGCAATGACTGAACACATACCATTGCAGAAGATACATTTACATGCCAATCTGTGAAATATGCCTTTTCATTTAGAAAGAAAGCTATACTATGCCTTTTCATTTAGAAAGAAAGACAGCTATACTATTTTACTTTGCTCTTCTTGATTTCATTTTTTTAAGAGCATGTGTATAGCTATTATGGTATTTGGTTCATCAACACAGGAATAGCCTCACAGTGTTTAAAAGATGTTGGTTTATATCATTGTCATTGGAATAGAAGTCAGTAGAATTTGGAAGTAGAAATTAAATAGAAAATCAGGTAATTCTAATAATGGTTCATGTTTTCCTTCCAAGACATGGAATCAAATATATCTGAAGTTCACTCTATTGAAGATGAAACATTTGACAATATTGTGATTGATATTTTAAATTTTGTGGAAAAGTTTAACATTAAATATATATTTCTCCATTGCCGGGGAAACCCAAGCCTCCTGCTCTCTCTGTGGCTGCAGCCATCTTGGTTGGGTTAATTTGCATACTCGCTCCTGATTGGCTGGTGGGCGTGGCTTGTGGTGTAGCGGGGGTGTGGTCAATTTGCATATTGCTCTTTTATTAGATAGGATAAACAATTATAAGCAGAATGGTAATATTTGGTACACATTCATCTATACTAATAAAAGGGTAATATACTAATTAGACTGGATAGACAAGACATCTTCTGGATGTCATTCTGAATGTCCTTCCTGAAAAAACCAGAGGTGTGGCTGGCCTGCAAACCCCCAGCAGCCCCTCACCCAGGCTGGTCCAGATACCCAGCGGGGACCCCCACCTCGAGGGGGCATGGCTATCCTACAAACCCTCAGCGGCCCCAATAGGCTGATACTTTTTATTTATTTATTAAAAATTTAAAATTTTGACACTACTGCAGATGTCCTCCATCTTGCCCCCACACCCTTTCCCCAACTTCACCCATCTTCCCTTCCCCTTTACCCTCCCTTCACCACACTATTGTCTGTTTCCATCGGGCATACACATGTATTCTTTAGCTAGTCCCTTCATCTTCTTTATCCAGTTACCACCGCCCCTTTCCCCTCCTACACCAATCTGTTCCATGTATCCATACCTCTGGTTCCATTTTGTTTGTCAGTTTAGTTTGTTCATTATATTCCACATATAAGTGAGATCATATGATATTTGTCTTTCTCTGACTGGCTTATTTCACTCCAGCCATGCTGTCCCAAAGGGTAAGAGATTCTTCTTTTTTTACAGCTGCATGGTATTTCCTTGTGTGAGTGTACCACAGCTTCTTTATCCACTCATCTGCTGATGGGCACTTGGGCTATTTCCAGATCTTGGCTATTATAAATAATGCTGCTATAAACATAGGGATGTGGGATTCTTAGACTATATTCCCAGAGGTGGGATTGCTGGGTCAAAAGGCAGGTACTTTTTATTATGACTAACTTTAGACTTTTCAAAAAGCCTTTTCTCCCTGCAAATCTGCACTAATAAAAGAGAAACATGCAAATTGACCATACCTCCACCACTCCCATGAGCCACACCCACAAGTCAGTCAGGAGCAAGTTTGCAAATTAACTCAACCAAGATGGCTGCAGCCACAGAGAGAGCAGGAGGCTTGGGTTTCCCCAGCGATGGAGGAAGTCAAGCTTCCTGACCTGCCCTGGCCAGCCCTGGCCTCCTCTCAAGGCTACAAAGTTTCAATTATAGAAGATAAATAAATCCCAGATACCAGGGCTTCTGCTTGGGTCACTGGGGGGAATGGCCTGGCTGCAAACCACCACAGGCTGCCTCATGCCCCAAGGGAACCCCACCCTGATCTAGGACACCCTTCAGGGCAAACCAGCTGGTTTCCACCCGTGCACCAGGCCTCTATCCTATCTAATAAAAGAGTAATATGCAAATTGACCATCACTCCAACACACAAGATGGCTGCCCTCATGTGGTCAAAGATAGCTGCCTCCATGTGGACACAAGATGGCTGCCACAAGATGGCTAGCAGGGGAGGGCAGTTGGGAGGAATCAGGCCTGCAAGGGAGGGCAGATGGGGGTGATCAAGCCTGCAGGGGAGGGCTATTAGGGGTGACCAGGCCAGCAGAGGAGGGAAGTTGGGGGTGACTGGGCCTGCAGGGAAGGGCAGTTAGGGGGGACACAGGCCTGCAGGGGAGAGCAGTTGGGGGGGATGAGGCCTGCAGGGGAGGACAGTTGGGGGTGACCAAGACCTGTAGGGAAGGGCAGTTAGGGGTGACCAGGCCTGTAGGGGAGGGCAGTTAGGGGCAAACAGGCTGGCATGGGTGCAATTAGGCATCAATCAGGCTGGCAGGGGAGTGGTTAGGGGGTGATCAGGCTGGCAGGCAGAAGTGGTTAGGGGCAATCAGGAAGGCAGGCAGGCGAAGGGTTGAGAGCCAGCAGTCCTAGATTGTGAGAGGGATGTCTGACTGCCCGTTTAGGCCCAATTTTACCGGGATCGGGCCTAAGCGGGCAGTTGGACATCCCTTGAGGGATCCCAGATTGGAGAGGATGCAGGCTGGGCTGAGAGACACCCCCCTCCCTGCACAAATTTTGTGCACCGGGCCTCTAGTTTATGCATATATGCTGTAGGCACCGAGTGATGATCCCATCATGGAGCTGAGGAAGAAGGAGCACTGCAGGTCTACACATTCACTCTAGGTATTTTAAATAGACAGAATTTAATTCAGGGAATTACTTACCAGCTAATGGAAGGGATTGGGGAACCAAACAGAATGGTGAGGCAACCAGGGGATTAACAATAAGAGGAAGCTAATATGACTGGCACCACCCCTGGGTCTGGGAAATGCAGAGAAGAGATGATGCTGCCAGAACTCAGAAGCTAGGAGGAGCTACACTCATGAAGAGAGTGGCTGTTCAATGGGAGATGGAATGTCAAAGGAGATGCAACTGCTCAAAAATTGCTACTTAAAGCAGAGCAAAGGGGTTGTAAGAAATACCCTGGTCTTCCCTTTTTCCAGCCCATCTTCCAGCTCTCCCCTCAATCAGACCTCCCAGTGACCAGAGCTGGAGAGGAAATGAGGATGGGTCTGGGAGCAGCAGATGAGAGATACCTTTTGGACATAATACATGTCCCCAAAGATAAAAATGAGTTTTCTCATATTTAAAGTGGCTAAATCTAACAGATGGATGTAGCTATCTGGCAATGCTGAATAATACAGGACAACAATTAGTAGTTTTCAAAACTAAAGATATAATAGCCAAGTATTTTATTCACAGGTGTTAATTCAAAATCTAGTTATTTACTCTTATTTTTTGCACATAATTTTGTGTACTAATTAAAGCAGACCAGATACAGAAGCCTAAAAAGATAAAATTGGCTGGCAGGTATAAAACAAATCAAAAGTTGGAATATTTAACAATCACAACAAGGGAGAGAATAGAAGAAAAATCCCATAAAATTGAGACAAAATAATTTAAAAGTTTATTTCTGATTGTTTAATATAAAAAACAATTTGTCATACC
This sequence comes from Corynorhinus townsendii, assembly GCA_026230045.1. NCBI lineage: Eukaryota > Metazoa > Chordata > Mammalia > Chiroptera > Vespertilionidae > Corynorhinus > Corynorhinus townsendii. The sequence goes on along the minus strand of JAPDVU010000004.1, from coordinate 63,815,888 downwards.
CAACTTGAGAACTCTTGAAGGCACACCCCTGAGGCTTGAAATCTTGCATTATTGATGTTGGTAAAGGTGAACATGAATCACTGAGAAAAGGTTAAATTATTCACGGATGCTTACATTAGAATATTTAAGATACAATACAGATCTGTAGACCTAAGTAGTACCTGTCCCCTAGTTGAAAACTAATGTATTTGGAACACTTTATAACATCTTGATACTGGATGTGTGTGTGTGTATGCACATATATATATATATATATATATATATATATGTATATATATATATATGGTATTACTACAATAAGATATTAAAAATATTAAATGTAAACAAGGAAGATTATTGTTAACAAGGAATACAAGTAAAATGATGTATAAGCTTCACACACACACCTCAGAGTGAAGAATCTAAAGGCAACATAAATTCATTTATTCTATACATATCTACTGAGCACATACTATACAGAAGACATATTTTTAAACATTTTCTTTATTTGAAAGTGACTAGTTTCCAAAAACTATATCGCTATATAAAATGTAAATAGCCAGGTGAAGTGTGAATGCACTTTAAATTACATCTTTGTTCATTTTGAGATTGACTTTTGTATATACTAGTAATTGGTCATATGTGTACGTGAAATGTTTTCATTTGCTTATTTACTGATATTGAAATATCCAGTTTATTGGGAGCATTTTATCAGCTGAAATAGATTTATAAATGTTTTAAATATATCATCATGGGGCATTTGGAAAGGATGTTAGACAATTTATAAAAGAAAGAAGTAAAACTAGTATTTGCCCATTATGGCAACAAGAAAACACCAAACCCTACAATGTTCATAGAAAGTTTCTTTTTTGGTGTGTGTGTGTGTGTGTGTGTGTGTGTGTGTGTGTGTGTGTGTGTGTACTATTTGAAAGAAAGTAGAATAGAAAAGAAGATGAGAAATTATACTAAGAGTTGGGTTCCTGATTCTATTACTGCCACCCACCTCGTCATCCAAAATTATTTATAAAATGTGTTAATGATCAGTTGCATATTTCTGAAATCTCTTAGCTTGCATCAGCCTAAACACCTCCAAATGGTAACGTACCACTGAACTAGTATACCTGCAATTTGCTCTTTCATTATTTGAACAAAAGGTGCATCCACCAAGGTTTGCTTCAGAAAAATACCTCATTTGTGAGTTTGGTCATTTATATATCCTAATGTGCCTAAAGTGTCAACATTGTTTCTCTAAACATATCAGACAACTTTTAGTGAGCAATTAACAAAACAAAATAATTTTGATTTTCAAATATCATATTTGCTATTGATTATAAAATTTCAAATGAATTACTGAGCAGAATTCAGTATTTCCTTACAGGAGGAATGAGAAAAGTTGACATTCTTCACCTGTAAAACTTTAGTGGTGGAAAATGGAATTTCATCACTTAATGACTTGCAATTATGTTTATCATCTCACAAATAAATATATGTCTTATTTATACCTACCCTGAATAGTCTCAAATCATTAAACATGAAAAAAGTAAATTTATGCAAAAACTTTAAAATGGTTAAAATCAAACAACTTGAAGAACAGTAAGTAAAATATTAATAGAAGACAAATTTATTTAAGTCACCCTTCTTCTCTCTCCAACATTTTTCTCTTTTCTCATTTTCTTCCATCTCCCATCCCCCATTTTTATTCTTGGATTGGAGTGTCTAAAAAATTATTTAAAAATTAAATTCTTTATTGTTTAAAGTATTACATATGTCTCCTTTTTTCCCCATTGACCTCTCCCTGGTTGTTTCTGGCCCCCCCACCCCTGTACCCCCCCCCCCCCACTCAACACATGCCCTCACCCCCTACTGTCTGTGTCCATGTGTTATGCTTATATGCATGCATACAAGTCCTTTGGTTGATCTTTCACCATTACTTTTGAATATGCCATTAGAAATCTAGTTGGTGTGTTTTTTTTGTTTTGTCTTTTTAACACAGTGTGACTACTGCATACATTGCATTTGGTGCTGTTTTTTAATGTTTGACCAGTAAATACTAAAATTACTTAATTTAATTATTTTCCTATAAATTTCTTTTTACTCTTGTTGATAAATATGTCGAGATATTTTCAATGTAAACCTGAATATTTTCATACAATAAAGCATCACCACTTCTATTATTTTACCATCTTTATAGTGAAGTGAACACTACATATTTTTCATGTTGAGTCTGCTGACTCACGCATTTCTCCACTTAACTTCTCGATTCAACTTCTCACCCTTGTCTTGCATTTTGGTTTAAGGTTTCTGTCCCTTCATTTCTGATCTTCATGTTGATATTTGGTCCTCATGGATTGACACTTGTCTCTCTCTTTATGAACTTGGTGTGATTCCAACTCCTGTGATCACATTCCTAAAACACCATTGTATGTGTTAAAGTAATCTTCAATGACTAAACCGTGATACACTGATTGTACTGTCTTATTTCTCCTATAAGCACACCCTGAAGAGTTGTATCCTATTACTAACGTGATTAAAATGTAGTTTGTATAGCATTTCATTTAAAATAGTTATATAACTTAAACTGAAGTACTTATTTCAGTTAAATTAGTGAGTGCAATAGGAATATAAAATGATCTATTAGAGAAACAAGCAGTCATTTTTGGTAATGAGTATTATTAATTCCAATCATTGCCTATTATACTCTCTTAGAACGTATTTAACTTGGTATAACTAAAGTATTTAATTTGGGGGTATACAATTTATCCAACTTATTTCCAAATAAGTTAAAGTTAGGCTGAAGGATTTGAACAGGCATATTCTTTGACCTTTAAGAAAAAACCATCTGAGACATGTAAGATGTCTAACAACTTAGAGATATGCTTTCAGTTCTGAGTTAATCCATCTTTTCCTAACAGGCCCTTCGTTTAACGTCGTGTGAACTACCACGTAATGATTGCTGCCAGTGCAGTTAAATGCTTACATAATTAAATCTATATCAAATGGATTTCTTTGTCTTTCCTAGGCAGTTGATTGCTGTGTGCTTAAACTTGTTGGAGTTTAGAATATTGTCATGGAAAATGTAAAATATGCGAGAATGAGCCCTGGCAGGTTTGGCTCAATGGATAGAGCATCAGCCTGTGGACTGAGGGGTCCCATGATTGATTCTGGCCAAGGGCACATGCCTGGGTTGTGGGCTCGATCCCCATTGGGGGGGGGGGTGCAGGAGGCAGGTGATCAATGATTCTCTCTCATCATTGATGTTTCTATCTCTCCCTCTTCATTCCTCTCTGAAATAAATAAAGAAATGTACTTTAAAAAATGTGAGAATGAAATGAAACTGTGTTCTGTGGCAGGGGGATATACATTTTTGCCAAATAAATAGTCATTGAATTGTATTTATCCAATTATATAACTTATAATGCCAATTATAGATTAGGAAAGATAATACATTTTGTGAAATCTATGAAAGTATTATAATATTTCTTGGCAAAGAATATAGAAATGTTCATAATTATCTCTTTCACTGTATAATCTTCTTAAGTGCTCCATGGGAACATGATTTGTGGTGGTTGAAAGCACTGACTCAGGATATAGAATGAATTTACCTTCTGATTATTCTATTTACCAGCAATATGAACTTGGGTTATTTATTTACCATTTGTGAGCCTGTCAAATGGGACAAAAAATAGTACCTGTGGAATAGAGATGGCTTGAAATATAAATGTGAAGATGTGTATGTAAGCTGCCTAGTACAGTGTCTGGTACCTAGTATATATTAGCTGTTATGATCTCTTTTTCTTACTAAATTAATCTCTCAATATGAAATTATACTGTAATTTATTTAAGAAAAGTATGTAGATGTACAACACTTTGATTTTGGCTTACAAATTAGGGAATGAATATTCTTAGAAAACACTTATTTTCTTTAAAAAATTATTTATAGCCGACAATTCATCCAACATGGAGTTATGTACAAATGTCTTAAGTATTTATAGTAAAGTTCACACAATGTTTATTTTCTTTTTTTTAAATTTAAGAAAAGTTATACTAGTTTTAGGTGCACAATATAGTGATTCCATGTTTTCCTACCTTACAATGTGATCACCCCACTAATTCTAATAATCATTTGTCAATGTGCATACTTATTACAATATTATTGAATATATTCTCTTTCACCTTATTTTTGACCCAGTATTTTTGCTTAAATCTCCAGTCCTAGCTGGCTGGCTCAGTTGATCAGAGCGTTGTCTCATACACCAAAAAGGTTGTGACTTCAATTCCTGGTTGGAGCACGTACCTAAGTTGTGGGACTAATCCTTGGCAGGGCACATGTAAACTGAGCAACTTCTTTCTCTCTGACATCGATGTTTCTCTTCCTCTCTCTCTAAAATCAATAAACATATTTTGAAACATGTATTATCTTTGATATCTGACACTTCAAACCTCAATTCTGCCACTAACCAATGGCAGAGTACCACTAATTCCTTCCTATGAGCATCAGATTCTTGTTCATAAAATAGAACTATTGAAGGATTAGTGTGAGCATGCAGTTATGATAGCCATTCAGATTACTTGTGTGATACAGTGGCTATTTCTCTGTATTGGAGTCTTGGTCATTTATTATTGTTTACATTTGAAGCAACACCTGGTGAAGTTCATTAGTATGCTTTTTCTTAATCTCTTTTCATGTCAAACTGGACTTGCCTGAAATGATAAAACTGCTATTTGGAATATCTGCTTGTCCTGTCAGAAAAGTCATATGCTTGAGAAAGTGTATAATAGAAAGAAAGAACTGGACTTAAGTATCAAAGACCAGAGTTTGTATCATGTCCCTACAGTCTAATAGGTGTGTGACTTCCCTGGGTCACAGTTTCTGACATTTATAGAGTGAGAATAAAAAAATAGCTGCTTTGTTGCCTGATGTTATGAGAATTAAATCAAAGATTGTTTAAAAATGCTTCTTAAACTGAAAAGTTATCTGCAAATGTAGTCTGTCTTCCTGATTCAGCTGTTTATCAAGTAATAATTGCATTTGGTAGAATGATTGAGTATTGGATATATTTTTTTACATTCTTGATACACTTTTTCATAATCTCACATTGACTCTTTCAAAATGCCTGGCTGCAGTTGGAGGGCAGTTTGTTACCTAGCAACAGTGTTTCCTGAATGCCCTTTTCCGTAACATAGCTTTGGCACACAGGTGTGCCCTATATGTCACAGTATAGTAGTGAGTTATTCACATTTACCAAACACATCTGTGGAATTCCTATAACTAATCATGAGTGGAAATTCAATGACTGACTAAGGAGCATATCTAGATTAACAACATTTGAAAAAATTATTAGAAAGATTTTACCTATTCGTCAAATGTAATACTTTATTTTTTGAACTGATTTCTTCTTTGTTTATTTTACTGCTATTGCTCTTTAATAACAGCTAATGTCATTGAATTTCACAAACATCTACAAAATTGTATGTTTCTTATATACCTGGCAGATATCGAGCCTTACTAAGCATATTGGTATAGTAATAGTAGTAATTAAAGCAATTGGTTTTGTTTAAGCTAGTAAAGAATTATTTTTTATAATAGACTTATAAACTGGACCTTGATCAATAAACTTGTTAATGGTAATTTGCTGGTTATGGAAATGAGTTCAGTTTGGCTTTTAGCCTAACATAAGCGTATAGTCTTAATAAAGGTCATAGTGAATAGCTTTGTTTGTGTCTATTTTCAGTTTGTTAGGTAAAGAAAGCCTTTGCATAATTTCTTTGTTGTTTTTAATACTTGTAGTTCTTCAGTTATAGTGAATCATGCTTTTCTGAAAGTGATTGTGAATCACTGAAAGCGTGCAGGCATTTGGAGTAGTAGATGTCTCTCAGGAATCAGCCTCAAAGTATTCCTGACAGTTTGCATTAGAGCTAATTAGTTTGTGGCTATGTTAATTGATGTAGGACTAGCTGGTTACTGCTTTGGGATTGTTTCTCATTCTTTTCCAAAAAATCTTTAGGCAATCATAACATCCATTTGTAGAACCTGATATAATACTGGAGACAAGTAATACCTTGAGTTATGGTATTTGCACCGTAACATCTCATAATATGGCATTAGCAAGATAAATGGTTCCTTGGTGCTAAAAATTCACAATATTAATTTTAATTTCTAAAAAGAAAAAATAGATAAAACCTAAACTCATTTAAACTTTATTCCTCTTTACTCAATCCCTTATATAACTTTTTAAAAAAACAACATTTTATTAATTATGTGTAGAGTCTTATTTTTCACACAGCATTCAAGAAGCATATGTGTGCAAATTATTTTTTCTGCCACTGACTGTGATATTATTCCAAGAATGGTTATAAGAAGTAGAGATTTTGGGGAGAGGGAGGGTTGAGAATGGCATTTCTTTGCAAGATAATTCTTAATATTGTTTGAACGCAAAGTAAATACATTGTGACATTGCTATCTTTGTGACTGGAAAATAAGGTATATGGATCTCATCAATTAACAGTGCCCAATATGAGTTTTCACTAGAAACTTCAGTATAAAGCAATATGCTGTGCGACTAATAACAAACATTACTCGTTTTCTAGAAAAATGGACAAAAGATACAACAAAACAACTTATGGCTATAACCATTTAAATAAGATGTGTAATACTATTATGATTTAAGTGAATGCAGACTTAAAAATACCTATGTAGCTATTTTGTAACCCACATGATTGGCAAAAATGTAAAAGTCTAACAATTTTAGGTATTGATGGTGTTTTCTGCAAAGCAACTGTAGAGAAGCAGTATGAAAGGTATTTCATCTATATCATATAATCCATTTAAGTCTTTTTAATCCGCTGTGATGAACTTTTCACCCAGTAAGCAGTGTGACAGTATTCAGTCAGATGAAATATTTGGATCCATTTTTTTCTGTTTAATTTCAATTTTTTTCTATTTATCTGCTTATTGAGGCTACTAGTCAAATGATTCTGCTTGTGAACCTATAACTTTGGTTAACAAAGTTACTGTTTTTCTTTGGTTGTAGCTTATTTTTCTTTCATCTATATTATAAAAGGCCTGTGGCCCTAACGCCATAATGACCAAAGACGGGTGCGGATGGGCAGGGCTGTGAGCATGGTGAGGCCACCCAGGTGGGCTTCTAGTTTATACATAAAATTCCTAATATACTCAGATATATTTTGGTAACTTTGGATTGTCTGACTCAATCTCCATTCTATGTTCTATTAGTTAGAAAAATTGAAAAGCTGAAAACTACCTTTCCACATTTTTTTTGGCATTAGTTTCTGCCATTTTAGATGCCTTTGTGTGGTACAGGTTTTCCCTGCTATCTGATAGTAGTGCATTCCTATGAAACTATTTGTAAACCAGACTGGTGTAAAGTGAAGAAGCAATTACTGTTAATTTATGTGAAAAAAAATTGAGCATTCCAACACCAAAAAAACTCACCTACCGAATCATACCAAATAACACATAAAACCTAAACTAGCACTAACATAAGAGCAATGTCACTCTCGCTGGCTGGGGCACGCACTGCCTCTATCATGGCTTCCTGCAAAACAAATGCTGCATGCCAGTTTTTGCTTTTAGCCTCTTTTCATAAAAGCATAAATCCTCTTCAGATTTCTTTGTTAGCTAAAACAGGTGTTAATGTAGGTCTTTTGTAAAAGAAAAATGGCATAACATGACCATTTGAAAAGTGGGCAATAACTGTGTTGGGAAGGCAGACATGAGGTGGAGGCCACATGCTTGATGTCCTTGATGTTACTGCTGTCTGGAAGTTCCTTATTTGCGAAATGACACAGTGTCCATCTCCAGATTTCAGCGTATGAAGAAGCAGTGGTAGCAGTGGTGAATCTTCTTGCTCCGACTTACTTAACTCTGGAGCTTAGTTTCAATTCATTCTTTTCCTTGTGGGTATGACAGCTGTTTGTTACTGATGTTGTGGGTTCATAATTTCAATTTGGTGGTGGCGGCTTCAGGGCACCAGTTCCTTGCTGCTCTGGTTGTCCTTTAAGCGCTCTAGACCAGAATCTGCCCCTTAGGCCCGTCCATCAATGTTTAGGTACCTAATTCCTGATTAAATTTCTTCTTAATTTAAAGCATAAGGTCTGTTTCTTATCCTAAACCTTGACTAAGACAGACTTAGATCCTTTGCATATTTTCTTCTTTATATTACAGAGAATTGTACTTCCTAGCCATGGATTTAACAGTGGAATCAGTGACCATATAACCACTGCTGATTCATTTTCTTCACATGAATTCCTGAGTATTATTACAGAAATAGCTAATCATTCAAGGTCTACAAACAACATCAATGTCAATTTGACAAATCTTCTTGTCAAGATGAGTGATACACACCCCTTTCTGTAACAGGATCTTCCTCTAGCTTTCTCCCAGTCAGTATGTGTAGTGTAGGTAAAAGCCACTGCCTGAGGGGGGAAAAAGAGGCCAGTGTTAGTGTATATCCAAATACAATACTAGGAAATGTTTGTGTTTTTTTTTGTGTGTGTGTGAATATTTTCTTTGGAAACCTAACTAACATTTTTAAATTAATGGATCTGATTAAACTGTAGTTCTTCACGTTCATATGTGATGTGATTGCTAAATCAGACAATTTATTCATGACTCCAGTGATCTATCCATTCATTAATAATAAGCAGGTTTTATCTTGAGGGATCCTTGAACACTTTAACAGACCCTTGGCCTAATCCATGTATTGCCCCTGGAGAGAATCCATGGGTGATAGGTGACCATTTATCAAAATATATGTACCTGCCATTTGGTTTTACCTCAGTAATCTCAGGGTCTTCATTTTTAGACAAGCTTGGTGTAAAGTAATCCCAGATGATTTGGGCAGTCAAATCTTTGGGGAAGCACTTGCTGTAAACTATTCTCCCTGCCAAGAAGATATATTGTGCTTCTATTTTTTTTTTAAACGTTAATTTTAAGGGAAGTAGAATGAGAATTGAGTTTTACTAGTTTATTCTGTATCTTCCAATTGAATACATTACAAATTTAATTGTTTCACTTAGAAAATGTCTATAAATAGCTTCCCACTCTGAAAACAAATTCATGTATGTAAATCTCTGAGTTGGTTATAGAGTAATCTTTGAGTTAGTGACCAATATATGGTGATATTTCTCCTATGGCATAATACATGGTTTAAATATCAATAGGTGTGATCCACACAATTAGAGCTCTTACCCAGTAACATGCTTTACTAATAATTACAATATTATAAGCAATCAAAATAGAAATTTGTCCAAAGAAGTCATAGGTGAAAAAGAATAGGTCTGTTATATCCTACTAGAGGCCTGGTGCATGAAATTTGTGCACTGGGGGAGGGGTCCCTCAGCCCAGCCTGCCCCCTCTCACAGTGCAGGAGCCCTCAGGGGATATCCTACTGATGGCTTAGGGCAGTGGTCGGCAAACTCATTAGTCAACAGAGCCAAATATCAACAGTACGATTGAAATTTTTTTTGAGAGCCAAATTTTTTAAACTTAAACTTCTTCTAACGCCACTTCTTCAAAATAGACTCACCCAGGCCTTGGTATTTTGTGGAAGAGCCACACTCAAGGGGCCAAAGAGCCACATGTGGCTCGTGAGCCGCAGTTTGCTGACCTCTGCCCTAGGTCATTCCTTCCAGCATCAGGCATATTATCTCTGGCCCAGAGAAATAGGTGATGTTTCCAATGAGTTTGGCAAGTCATTTCACATAGCAGGGAATGTTTAGGGTATGTAATATCTCTGTTTTCTACTCCATAGAGTATTAAGGCTTCTGTGTCATTTTCAAGAAGCCATGACTTAGGGATTCATAAGTTGGTGTAATTCATAAGCAATTCTAAACGGAGAAAGGGACATCCTGCTAAAAGTATTCCACAAATAAAGATTCTCTTTCTAGCCAATGGCATTAGTTTATTTTCTAGGAGAACCAGATATGAACTTGTTTGTAAGTCAACTAACCAAATTGCCTGTTTTGTATCTTTCCATGAAATATTCCCCTTGATTACTGAAATCAACAGAGAAATTGATCACAAACCAACTGCCCTACTCCCTCCCCAGGGTGGAAATGAGAGTGGCTCCTTTCACTATTATACAGGGTAGCCAAAAATAGGTTTGCAGTTGTAATACAAGCAAATAATACAATAATTAATAAATAATAACACAAGATAAACTTTGTACTTTGTGCACTCACAATGATAAACCTATTTTTGGTGATCCCTACATTTAATGACCTACTTATAGAACTTTTGCTTCTGATCCCTGTAACTTTGAACTTTGCTGGCGTAGAGGTAATGATTCCCAAGAATTAAGATAATAATAAAAATGCCTCTACCAGGAGGTATGCAATTATTTTATTTAAATTGGAAGCCAAGACTGACACCAGACTTCTTTTAGGGAGTTACAGTACTGGCTGAAGTGATATACTTTGATTTAGAAATGGGCAAACGACCTGAATAGAAATTTATCCAAAGAAGACAAATGGCCAACAGGTATATGAAAGGTACTCAAAAATTGCTAATCACCCTGGAAATATAAATCAAACTTTAATGATATATCATCTCACTCTTTTAAAATGGATATTATAAAAAGACAAGAGATAACAAGTATTGGTGAGAATGTGGTAAAAATAGGAACCCTTGTGGACTGTTGGTGGCAATGTAAATTGGTATGGTTATTATGCAAAACAGTATTGTGGTTCCTCAAAAAGTTATAAACAGAATTACCATATGATCCAGCAATTCCACTTCTAGATATATATATATAGATATATCTATATATCTATATATCTATCTATATATCTATATCTATATCTATATCTATATCTATATCTATATCTATATCTATATCTATATCTATCTATATTTATATATCTATATATCTATATATATATCTATATCTATATCTATCTATCTATCTATCTATATATATATATATATATATATATATATATATATATAGTGGTCCTGTCCTGATGCCTTAATTTTCTTTTTTCTTTATTTTTATTTTTTTTATTGTTTTAAGTATCAAATAGTAGTACATATGTCTCCTTTTTTTTCCCCCATTGACCTCCCCCCACCTCCCCTACCCCCAGTACATGCCTTCACCTGCCTGTCCTCCCCCCCCCCCCCAGTGTCTTGTATCCATTGGTTGTGCTTATATGCATGTGTACAAGTCCTTCGGTTGGTCTCCCCCCTCGCCCAACCTCCCCTGTCTTCCCGATGTAGTTCGACAGTCTGTTCAATGCTTCTTTGCCTCTGTATCTTTTTCCCACCATTTCGTTCCTTTAAAACGTTTTGCCTTTGCAGACTAGAAATAAACATATAATAACAAAACAAAACAAAACAAAACAAAAAATGTTTGAGTCCCAATTTCAATGTCCAACAGTTCTGAGTCCCCATTTCAATGTCAAACAGTTCCTTATGTGTACATGTCAGCTATGATATCTGGATGGTGGGCACATGGTGGCAATGCAGGTCTGAACCTCTCTGGTTTGGTCCTAGGCAACCTGCAGCGGTGCACAGCTGCTGACTGCTCGCGTGGCAAGGCGTTGTCAGTGTCTTCCATCTCTGGACTGTTTTTCCTCTTGTCTTCGTGGTTGGAGCACACCTGTCAATACCTCTCTGTTGCAGAATCCACATGGTCTTGGAGTTGTTTTCTGAAAATATACAAACATATTCTCGACCACAAGTTAATAAAGGAATCTTTTCTATATAATTGATTTGGGATCCTTTTTATTTTTGCCCAAACGATTTTCCTTTGTCTTATTTAGATACCATGTGTGTTTTTCATGGCCGTCTTGCTGTTAGCATTACAAACGAAAATTAATTTTGTAAAGTAAAAATTTTCTAGATGTAATTTACTTAAAGGATATTTTCCTTACATGATATTACCCTACTATCCCCCCCCCCCACATTTTTTTTTTATTAATGGAGGTTTTTGTAAATTTTATAATGCAGTCTTGATAACTTTAAATTTATTCAATTTATAAGTCATATAGTGGATATTTTAGTATGTTTTTAAACTGATTTTTAGAGAGAGGAGGGGAGGGGTAGAAGGGAGAGATAGAAACATTTATCTGCTGCTTTCTGCACACTCCCTACTAGGGATCAAGCCTGTAACCCAGGCATGTGCCCTGACCAGGAATTGAACCAGTGACCTCTTGGCACATAGGTCAATGCTCATTCACTGAGCCACATCTATCTGCTGGGAGCTGTGGTTACTAAAGACTCATATACAACTTAATCTCTAGAGTATTCTTTATATTATTTCATTGAAAGTTTCTCCCCTTGGTTTTCTCTCTCTGGCATTATTAATTTGAGGTTGGACTCCTCAGTTAGGCCTGTTTATCTTTGGAAAATATTTTTTCTTATATTTTTCATCTCTTGATTTTCTCAATTTTATGTTTTTAACACTTAATTTTTTATTTGGCAATAATATTTTTATGTTCTTGATATTCTTCTTCTTTTCTGATCTGCACATTTGCATCTTGTGTTTGTTTTTGTGGCTATACTATAGAATTCTCTTAAGCTACTGCAAGACCTTTTTAAAAAAATATTTCCTATTCCCTCGATTGTCATTGTTAGTTCTGTAGTCATTTTATGTTTGTATGTTTTTTATTTTAATCTTTCTCTTTTGTAGTGTGAGGTATCTTCAATGTTTAATTGCATTGTATATTTGTAATTCAAATTATATTAGCAGAAATGGGGAATGGTGTCTGTCTCCTACAGCCTTTCTGTAAGATGAGTTTGTGAAAGACAGGATTGGCAAAATCTCAACTTCCATATAGTAGACATTTGCTATTGGAAAATGCATGATTAACCTAATGAGCCAATTTCTTTTCTTTAGAGGTGAACACACTGTTTTGTTTTGTTTTTGTCTTGCCAATGGGATAAACACTTACCTGCTAGGCATTTCGTACACTGGAATGGAATGTTCTGTTGCTTCATATTCATTATCCAGGTATTCTAATTTTCATATCTATATTCTTTCATACTGGTGTCTCAAAGCAGTAAGCTTTTCTAGGAACTGTCCAGTTATATCAGTTTCTTTTTGCTTATATTATAGAATGTGGATTCTTATATAATAGTCACCACTTTTCTATGTGCTATCCTACAGCAATTAGAAATTATTTCAAATCTGCCATTCTCCACATGCCAAATATTATTACTTTAGTTCATATCCCCATAATGTTTCTTCTTGACTGTTAACCCATGGCGCCACAACCTTCAGTTTCTCTCCAATTCAGTTGAAACTTTCCTTTGCCATTAGGGCTTTCCACTTAAATAACAAGTACGGTTATGTCACTACAGTCCTTAAACTCCTCTATCATCTCTTCATTGACTATAGAATTAAATCTAAACTTTAATGTAGCCTAAAGAGGTTCTTAGAAATCTGTCTCAAACATAATACTTGAATATGATTTTATAGTCAACCTATTTGAGTATATTTCTGTTCTACCTTTACTAGACAATATTCCTGTGGGTAAAGGTCTAAGTTTTATTTACCTGTGTATCACTATACCACTATAAAACTTACCATGAACTATTATTTTATTAATTCATTTAAATTGCTGTTTGAAATATACTATATACCAAGTATTTTTCTAAATTCTGGGCACACAATCTTGAACAAGACAGGCAGAATTACTATTCTCATAAAAAATTTTCAGAAATTCCAAATATATATGCAAAATTTTCCATCTTTATCACCTTCTAACCATCTATGCCCTAAAACACAGAAATTTTCATCATTTTTATGAAACATCAAGGATATTCAGAGTTCTATGCTTTTCACATCCCATCACTGTGGTGTAAGACTGAAAGCTGATACTCAAAATTATGTGCTGCTTTAACATCTGCTGCAATCAGGAGGATCTATAATGACCTAATTGCAAGTTTCACTCCTTTTTGTTTTGTTTCCAAAACAGAAAGTTTCCCTAGCCAGACAGTTCTATTTATTAAGGGACGAGATATAATTTTGCTTATCTCTGAGTAGTAGGTTTCCCTGACAGCCATGACATTATTCAAACAAGCTGATGACATTGTCTTGCAGGAAGTGGAGGGGTACCTCATCCCCTAAATACTATAAAGCCTGCCTTCTACGACCCCAGTTGCTCACTGTGTTCCTGAGTCAGTGCCCATGCGACTCTGTGTGACACTGTCCTCCTCCTCCTGACTGTGAGTATTGGTGACTATATTTCTATATGTCAGTAAATAATCTAATAACTCCCATTGGCCTCATTTGTCCTGTGTTGGGTGTCATGTGTTCAGCCATCCCTATAACCATAGGATGAGAATCCCTTCTTTACTAAAGGGATGAATTGAAAGTGATGAAAAGTTATTTTTCCTGTAAATCTGTGCTTTTTTCTCTCTTCTCCATACTTGACAGATCAAAGGATTTATGAAGCCTCAAGTGTCTTTTGTGACAATTTCCTAACTTTTCAGGAGGAGTTACTCCATTCTCTTTATTCTTACTCAAATTTATTCAATCTCTTTTTCTATACCATAACATATAATTTTTGTTTATGTGTATCATCTCCTCTTTTGCATGGTATTTCAAAGAAAAAAATACTCTTTGTATCCCCAATAACGAGTAAAGTGCAGGATACTAAATATTTGCTCAGAATTATTTGTTAAAAACACCTGTTCTTCTTATTATTTTAATCCTCACCTGAGGACATGCTTAGGAGGAGGGAGGGAGGGAGGGAGGGAGGGAGGGAGACCAATTGGTTGCCTTGTTCCGCATGCTCCCTGAGCCCTTGGCCAGGCCCTGTTCTTACTCTTTTCAATTGGGGCTCAGAGCAGCAATTTAGAACAATTGCAGCCATCGTGATTTAAGACTTAGTAAAACTTAGCAATCCAAGGTTGCAAGTCATGGGAAGGACTTGCCATACTATTTTGAAGATTTGATTTTTTATGATGGTATATTGATGCAACTAAAATTTTAAAAATGCAATAGAAAAACACAGATTGACTAGGAAGTACGTGTTCTAAAATATGTTTCAAGGAAGTAAGTAGTTCCTGACAGGTCTAGTATTTCAGGCAATATAATTATATAGAAATCACTGAAAAAACTATTGGAAGTTAAAAGATTGGCAATCTCTGTTCCATTCAGATTGCTTCACTAAGTGGAAATAATATAAAGCCACTGGAACTTTCCATCATCATTACTTAACATTTTATCAAGTCCCTGATGAACAATGGAAGGTAGAAAAGACAGAGTGGCACACTGTTAAACTCTTGCACCAAATGTTTTGAGAGGAAGTCTGGAAATAGTGTTCTGATAGATTTCTGCATAAGTCAATAAATAATCTAATTTGCCAATGGAGGGAGTAAACTATCTCTATTGTTTGTTTCAGCTATGAGTTGGGCTGTGTTTTTTTATAAGAAAGAATGGGGAAAAGGAATAGAAAAATAGGACAAGGAAGAGAGAATGAGTAAGTAATAAAAGGCAACTGTCCCTCTGGTTTTTAATAAAATATGTACAACATACTGTAGCATGCATCATTCTAGGTAATGGTAAGAGAGGACACATATTTTGTTGACATTTTACATAAGAATCATTCTTAAATGAAAGGCATATGCTAGAGAATGACATTTCATAGTAATAATTAATTCACAGCTCCAATCTATTAGACTTTGCAATGACTAATTGCATTAATTGGCTATTTCAATGTAATAAACTACCTCTAATTTTAGGGCTCAAAACAGCCATCATTTATTTAGCTCATGACATTCCTAGATGGAAGCTTAGGCTGGGCTCAGCTGGGCAGTTTCCTCATGGCTGAACTCCCTCAGGTATCCTTAGGTGAGCAGCTTTGCTGATCTTGGCTGGGCTTTCTCATATGTCAGGGTCTTGGTTAGAACAACTATGTTGACTCAGCTGTAGTTCACACAGTTGCTTATCATTCAACAGACTATCCCAGGCTTCTTTATATAGTGTCTGGGCATGGTTCTAATAGAGAGGAGTGTGCATGGCCTGCTACACTGTTACTTTTGCTTTTATTTTCCAAACCAAACCACAAAGTCAGCTCAAATTCAAGGGGTAGAGGATTTGAGGACTCCAAAGGATGTAGATACAGAGAGGAATAAAAGGTAGAGTCATTGTTATAATCTACCACATAAAGGAACAGAAAGTGAAGAACAAACAAGAATTCTAGGAACAATGGTGACAGAGATGAAACAATTTAAAATTAGAAGTTATTTTCAGAAGTTTGTTTTAAAATAACAAAGTTCTTTTGGAAGTTAAAACACTTTTTTTTTTTAATTGTTTGAAGTATTACAAATAGTAGTACATATGTCTCCTTTTTTTTTCCCCCATTGACCTCCCCCCAGCCTCCCCTACCCCCCAGTACATGCCTTCATCTGCCCGCCCTCTCCCCCCCCGCCCCCCCCCCCCCCCAGTGTCTTGTATCCATTGGTTATGCTTATATGCACGCGTACAAGTCCTTCGGTTGGTCTCTTACAGCCCCCTCGCCCAACCTCCCCTGTCTTCCCGATGTAGTTTGACAGTCTGTTCAATGCTTCTTTGCCTCTGTATCTTTTTCCCACCATTTCTTTCCTTTAAAAAGTTTTGCTTCTGCAGACTAGAAATAAACATATAATAACAAAACAAAACAAAAAAATGTTTGAGTCCCAATTTTAATGTCCAACAGTTCTGAGTCCCCGTTTCAATGTCTAACAGTTCCTTGTGTGTACATGTCAGCAATGATATCTGGATGGTGGGCACATGGTGGCAATGCAGATCCGACCCTCTCTGGTTTGGTCCTAGGCAACCTGGAGCGGTGAACAGCTGCTGACTGCTTGCGTGGCAAGGCGTTGTCAGCGTCTTCCATCTCTGCACTGTTTTTCCTCTTGTCTTCGTGGTTGGAGCAGACCTGTCAATTCCTCTCTGTTGCAGGAATCCATGTGGTCTTGGAGTTGTTTTCTGAAAATATACAAACATATTCTCGACCTAAAGTTAATAAAGGAATATTTTCTATATAATTGATCTGGGATCCTTTTTATTTTTGACCAAATGATTTTCCTTTGTCTTATTTAGTTGCCATGTGTGTTTTTCATGGCCGTCTTGCTGTTAGCATTACAAATGAAAATTAATTTTGTAAAGTAAGAATTTTCTAGATGTAATTTACTTAAAGGATATTTTTCCTTACATGATATTACCCTACTATCCCCTCCCCCCATTTTTTTGATTACTGGAGGCTTTTGTAAATTTTATAATGCAGTCTTGATAACTTTAAATTTAAATTTTTTTTTTTTTGCCCAAAAATATGACTGCTTTAGGTTCATTGCATGTTCAGGAATTTTACCATGAGATGAACTGCCAATAGAAATTTTAGTTATTACTTTAAGAACAGCTTTTTGTCCAGTACAATTAAATTTTCTTGAATATTCACTTATTTCAATTAGCCTATTTAAATTAATCTGAAAACTTAATTACTATAAGGTAGGGGAGGGTGGGGGTAATGTGGAGAGATCAACCAAGGGACTTGTATGCATGCATATGAACCTAATCAATGGACACAGACAATAAGGGGCAGAGCATAAGTGGGGAGTGGGGGATTGTGGGGGATTATGGGGGAATAAGGACACATGTAAAAAAATAAAAATTAAAAAAAATTTTAAAAATTATAAAATAAAAATAAAATACTAAATCTAACCAATACTAGTGGTCACCATAACCTTAAGAGAAATTGTTTCATGTGACAAAAATTTTTAAATGAAACTGTAGCCTGAAAATTATTTTGGAAGGAAACAAGGAGAAGTTTCCTTCAAAAGTCATAAGGATTGTAATTGAAAGTCAATATATTTGGCCTCTTGAACTAAAGTAAGTAATTTGTGTTTTTGCCTCCCTGACAAAGTTTATATAAAGCTACAAAAAGAAATTGACAGCCAGTTTGAAATGGAATTGCCAGGGCCTAGAGCAAAGAATATCCTTACATGATATTATTCTACAGTGTCATTATAATTTTAGATATTTTACAACAGCATATTGTATAATTATCCCAAACAAACTTACAAACTAATTCTTTGAATGGTTGGCAGCAATTAAAAAAAAAATAAAAAGGACATGAAAGGATTTAATCCCTTGCAGAAGGAATTAAGGCACTGGGAAGGCACTTGAGCATCCTATATTTTGGCCCCTCTTGCCTTTTGTGCCAAGAGGGACACTCTTCTCACAATCCAATTGCCCTCAGCTGTTGCCTGAGCTTTCTGTTCATGCTGAGCTTGAAGCCTCGTGGTGGCTGGTACCATGGATCTGTCTCACACCCAATTGTGTGAGCTGGGCCCTCACTGGAGAAGAAACCTGAGTTCCCTGAGATATGTGATCAGCACCGGGACCCCACCAGCAGGCCAGGGGTTCCCAAGGCAGGTGCTCGTGTGGAGGCCACGGGGGCATAGGCTACCAAGGAGACAGAACTGAACCTCACACCACCCTGCTTGGCCCTGGAGGATGGCTGGTTAGCCAGAGACGGGTAAGATTCCTCAAGGAAGGAACAACCTAAGACAGGTACAGTTGCAGAGGGGCCACCAGGAGAAAACTTGGGGGTCAACAGAGGTGGAGCATAGACCCTCACCCCCCAACATTGCAGGGGCTTGAACCCTCACCCCTTATGAAGGAGGTCTCCTGCCCCCATGGCTACTTTGCGCTTCCCACACCCAGCTGAGATCAGGACCCAGGCAATAGAAAGAGATTTGGCCCAGCTCAGATCGAGATACAGGTGACAGACAGAGACTTGGCCCAGCTCAGATCAGGACCCAGGCAACAGACAAGAGACTTGGCTGACAGCAGCTGCCCTATATCTAAATTCAGCCTAGCATGAGGAATGCTCAGGGCCTACTCAGGAATGCAAATAATCCTTCCCACTAATATTTACAGGGTAAACTAAGATTGTTGGTAGAGTATTAAATTTGACAGTAAAAAACTTTTTAAAGTATTTAATTTAGGTTTTTATTTCTATTGACTATTTCTTAAAATTGTTGATAAATTTCATAAGAAAAAACAGTTTATCTTATTGAAAACACATGCAAGCTAATTTACAAAGAATATAAACTTAGTTGCCAGTTCTCGGGACACAGATCCATGGTATTGCACTGATATTCTAGCTACAAAGGAATTTTCCAGCTATTAATTCATGTGTAATTTATTGTAGATTAATGTATTTGCCTATTAAGAGTACACTGATAAGATTGATATTTTATTTTTTATAAGATAAAAAGATGTAATATTTTAATAAGTCTAGTTAGCAACAATTTTAAAAAGATATGACTACAGTTTTTAGTTATTTTGTTCTTAGAAAACCATATTATTATAATCAACCTAGTAATTGATAAGAGGGTGATTTTAAATATTTCTGTCATAGCTAAGAAAGTAGTACCCCTACAAAAGTAAAAGTCTTATCTATAGAACTCTCCAGTATATGATGAGTGATCAGAATCAACCAAGTTGATTATAAAACACAAACAAGATGACTTTTCTACAATATTTCCCAGAACATCATTCTTAGCTTCCATCAGATTAAGATTGATTATAGGAACAGAAAACCAATATATGCTTGTATTACATTTCCAAACTTATTTAATATTAGCTAGCAATCCAAAGTTACCATCCAATTCCGATGACTCATAATCACAGATAATTACCATGAATATATTTGAAAATCCACTTTCAAATATTAGAAGCCAAGCTAAACAGTGCTAAAATTAGTTAACACAGAGTTTGAAATTGAGAGAGAGAGAGAGAGAGAGAGAGAGAGAGAGAGAGAGAGAGAGAGAGACCGACCTAAGGTGAGGGGTAAAACAAAAAAACAAAACAAAAAAAACTTCACATGAATTGCTGACAGGAGGGAATACCAGTAAAGGTACTGGTTGTTTTTTCATATCCAATAGTGTCTAAACTCTTCCCTGAAGAAATAGAGAAGATAGAAAAAGAAATTGCTTTTATCTAATCTAAATTTTAAAGCATACCATTGCTGAAATTTATATGCTACTTGAATCCACATAGCAGTTAAACTCCTATGAAGAAAAGGGGGGACTTTTCTGCTTAACTTTGAGCTACATACAGTGAAATATATAAAACATAGGACTCCCCCCCCCCCATCTTGATAAAAACCCTTAAAAGAAATAGAGAATAAGCGAGTTGATATGTAGACCATGTCAAAAGACATTTCAATTTTCTGCAATTTTGTCATTGTCGGCACCATCCACCACATTCACCATGGGCTATTGCCTTTGAAGAGTAAGTTAGAAATAGCTGTGGAAATTTTTTATTTTATTGCTAGTTCAACTACAGTTATTAGAATCTGGCTTTTAGTTGCACTAAATTTTTTCTCATGGATTTCTTAAAAAAAAAAATTGGACTAACCTAAAAACCTGTCAGCATTAGCACCTCAGTCTGAATGTGCATGCTCAATCAACCAACTATAGTTCTTTGCCACACCCCTATGTCCATATTTTTTTTATTATCACTTTAAGTTTTATTGTCCAATGAAGCAAAACTGAATAAAAGATTTTCCTTAAAAATCAATTAAAAGCCTCTTTAGCTATTTTGGTTCATAAGACATGAAACTATTACATTATTTTCAAAAGTTGTTCTAAGCTTAAATTCTTTATTATCTATCTAAAATACAGCCCAAACATTTCGAGATTGTTTTCTACTAACATACTACCAGGTGGATATTAGGAATACTATTCAGAACCTTTAGTTCACAGTATCTGTGTTGCATGCATGACATAGTTAAACAGTTTAGACTATAAAAAGACAGTTTCTTTTCAGGTCAAATTTGCAATTGGGTGAAAAGGTTATTTTATTTATGTTTGCTTAAGGTCATAAGATATATATGTAAATGTTATATAAATTGAAAATTAAAGATGTAAATAGAAAATCTAGTAAGAGACAAAGGACATTTTCTATTTTAATTACTAAATTATAATATTCATATATTTTATATAATATTTATTTATTTATTTATTTATTTTTAATCTTCATTGTTGAAAGTATTACATAGTTCCCCCTTTTTCTCCCATTGACCTCTTCCAGCCCACTCCTTTTTCCCAAGGCCCTCACCACCCCATTGCCTGTGTCCACAGATTATGCATATATGCATACAAGTTCATTGGTTGATCTCTTCCCACCCCTCCTCTCCTACCTTCCCTCTGAGATTCAACAGTCTGTTCATGTGTCTATGTCTGGGTCTATTTTTATTCATTAGTTTATTTGGTTCATTAGATTCCACATATGAGTGAGATCATGTGATACTTATTTTCTCTGACTGGCTTATTTATTGCTTATGTAATATTTTAAATGACTCAATTTCAACAGTTTCTTATGTAACAATTGAGTGCAGTTTTTAGAGACTTTTACCTGTATACAGTAACTATGAAGGTTAGTGTAGCATTGTTTTGAGAATTGAATATAGCAACTAGTACGTTAGTATAGCAGTGTTTTGAGAATTGATGCATTGATCACTAGCATTGATCACATGGAATAGTCATGTAATGCATACTGAATAATTTGCACTTTTGAGTATTTCAGGTTACTTACTGGCCAACACTTTTGGTGTAATTTCATCCTTATCAACAATAGATATAATGGGCCGTTTTAAAGGGGAAAAAAAGCCACAGTTTCACAGTTTTAATGTTTATCTTATTCCCTGAGCAAATGGTCTTTCTGTACTCCACCTGAAATTCAGCATTTTTCTACTTTAAGACAAGGCTTAGTCAGGAAAAATGGATTAAAGAAAATGAAGTGTATTACTCATGTAGCCTTAGAAGTTGTCCTCAGGGCAAGTAATGACTGTTTGGTCCACTTCTTGTCTTGGAGCACTTGGCTCTTGTCTGGTCAGGCGATGGTCTGATGAGTTAGAGGCAGGAGTCCTCATCTAAGACCATGGAAAGCGACAGAAAAATCAGCTATGGCTCATTGGTCCCTGGAAACAAAACCAATGCAAGCTAAATATAATGAAAAGGAAATTTACTGTGAGGCCATAGAAATTAGGCCTAATGGATAACATTTATTGGGTGCTTAATAGGTGCCAAGAGCTGTTCTCAGAATTTTACATGGATTGTATCATTTAATCCTCACCATAACCCTATGAGATATGTTATTATTGCTCTATTTTAACAGGAAAAATAATGAAGGTAAAATTAAATCTCATCTGTTGTAAAAGAATCAACAAGGTTATTAGGTCCAGAGGAACCAAGAAAAGGGAATAAAAATAAGATTTTTGGAATTAGAGAGGTGAGAACAAGCATCAAAGGAGATCAAGGGTTCCCTAAAACATCAGCTGTGACTACAGCCTGCTTTGGTAATACATACATGGATTATAAGGCCACCAAAGGATAAATTGAGGAAGATTAAATTCATTCTGCAAGTAAGAACAGTATAGAGTTTACTCTCCAATTAATTTAAGCACATAACCACTATAAACCATTTATAGCAGTATTCAGGGATGTGTTGAGGTACACATTCCTATTCCTAGCTAAGAAACTGATGAAACTCTTAGCAAGGACATATAATTTTCTTCCCCAATTAAGTTATGTATTATTCATGCAGACATATTTACTTATCCCTATATCTTTTTTTCAAAATAAAAGCTGAAAGAAAAATATCACTTATTCTTCAGAGGCATCTTGTTGAAGTGAACCTCTGCAGAAATTTGTCAGTTCTGCTCTTGATTCTCAGCACAGGGAGGATTGGATGACATAGCTTCCTACCGTGTGTGTGCAGAGGGAAACATAAAGAGATAGAAATGCATGGGCTGAATGAGATGTGGGATTTACTCTTAATGTCCTACCTCAGAATGATTTTTGAAAATAAAATGTGAGAAATTATAATCATATCTTAGAATTCTTCACCCTTAAAATGTTATGCCAAATTATGGGTGTGCAATTGTGTAGTTTTCTAGGGAGAAGTTTCTTATTATTTATCAACTTCTCAAATAACCCCTATAATCATAACAGCCACTACTCTGATTATTTTGCTGGCTGCAGGCTATTACTTAACTTCTTTAAAAAAATAAAAGTGACATTTTGGAATTATATTTTTCTACAACAGAATCTAGTCTGTTATTATTATTTTTTAAGTAAAATTTAAATGAAAAGTTCATATAAAATGTTCTTTTAAATGTATTATCTTTCTATTTAGAATTGAACCAATGAGCCCTAGCTGGTTTGGCTCAATGGATAGAGCGTCGGCCTGCGGACTGAAGGGTCCCAGTTTCCAAGCCCGCCAAGGGCACATGCCTGGTTTGTGGGCTCAATCCCCAGTAGGGGGCATGCAGGAAGTAGCCAATCAATGATTCTCTCATCGTTGATGTTTCTATCTCTCTCCCCCTGTCCCTTCCTCTCTAAAATCAATAAAATATATTTTTAAAAAATGGTATCTATTTCATTTTTAAAATGGTCACTGTAATTTAAAGGCATGATATTCAGTTGGCTCTTGGAGGCATTTTCCCCCACAAATAGGCATGACCTAGGTTTTCCCAAGCCTGATGTACTCTTTAAGTCTATGGGGCCTGTTAAATGCCAGGCCCATTTTATGAAGATAGATATTTTGCCTTTAATGAAGGAGACAAAGTCTTCTTTGAACTCCTTGGTAATTCACTCTTAAATTTCTCCTTCAAAAATCTTAGGGCACTTAAGTAATTATAACCATTTCTAAATGGGTTGTCTTACTTTGAGTTCCTCCAAAGGTCAACTCTTAGACCAACTACAGTTAGCTTTTGTGAAGGGGGGGGCCGTTAAGTAGGGAAGTGAGATGAGTTTTGAGGCTAACCACTTTAATCCTTAGTACACTCCAGAGAGATTCAGGGGGTATTTATACACCAAACTATTAGTGTGCTGGTAAAGACTTAACAGATTTTCTGGAAACAACAACACAATAACAATCTTGTTTTGTAGCATTTGCTGATATCTGCAGAGTAAATACCCTCATCAGAGATTATTGCAAGCTACTAAGCACCTTTAACTAGCTTGCAGCATTCCTAAAATTTTAACAATTGGCTCTCTTGAGCTGGTAGGAGCTAGTGCCATCATATCACTGAAAACCTTACCAATACGTATTGCTTGAAGACTGTTCCTAACGACTGTTAAGTCCCTTGCAGTGTGACCATCTATACAGGTGACAAAGAAGCTCCAATGGCAAGTGAAAGTCTTTAGACAAAATAATATAAGCATTTGGAATTAGAAAACTACATCAAAGAAGATGTGAAGTGCATCAGGAGTATCAACTACCTAGAGAACATGGGCTGTTCTCTAGAACAGAATTAAAAAACCCATTCATTTGTTCTAGAATTTTTAGTACATCTGAACATTTCTTAGGGCTTTTTAACCATTTCTGTTACTCTTGCTCCAAAATTTCTTAGCTATTTGTAGATCTTTTTATTTTTCTCAAATTTTGATTGCATTGGATTTATTAATTAACTTGGAGATAAATTTACTTCTTTAAAATATTAATCATCTGATATGTGAACATGGTTTACTGGTCCACTCATCCAGGTCTTTTGTTTATCTTATTTATTTTTTAATTGAAAATTATTGCTAAGTTTATTGTGTGATTTTTTAAATTTAAGTATAGTTGGTATGCAATACTATATTAGTTATATTAGCTTTATTCAGATATACATTATAGTGAGTGATTCAACATTTTTAAACCTTACAATGTGATCATACCACTAATTGTAATAATCATCAGTCACATTATTATTGATTTATTTTCCACTTTACTTTTTTGGCTATTGTAAATAATGCTACAATGAATATAGAGGTGCATATATCTTTTCAAATTAGTGAGTGGGTTTATTGTGTGTGTGTGTGTGTGTTTCCCCAGATAAACAACTGAAAGTGGAATTGCTGGGTTGTATGGTAGATCTATTTTTAGTCTGAAATAAGTATAACACATTTCTCTATAAAAGTCTTGAGCATTCACTCATATGTTAATTTCTATATAATTCATGAGTTGTGATTGTGGAGGGTGTCTTATTTTTATCATATTATACTTAGTTATTATTGCTGGTATAGAGCTTGCTTGTTGATGCTATTGGACTATTTATACAGACCAGAACTTTTCAAGCTTTTTGGTCTCAAGATCTCTTCATAATCCTCATTGAATTATATTTTGCCTGTTATTAAAGTTACCATTTGGCTTTCTTTTATTATTATTTGTCAAGTATATCCAAATGAATGCTTATTTTCTAACTTTCTGTACTTATTTGCTTTAAGTTAGTCTCTTACAGAAAAAATATTTCTGGTTCTTTATTTAAAAAATATTTTGTATGAAGTCTAAGGGTCTCTGTGTTTTAACTAGTACATTCAATGAATTTATATATATCGTGAGTAGTGCCATAATAGGAGTTATTCTGCCATTTTATTTTCTATTTTCTATTTCTGTATTTCTTCTATGCTGCTTTCTCCTTCTTTCCTACCCTCTTTAAAAATATTGATTTAAAAGTTTTTGTTTTTTAAATCCTACTCTTAGTTTTCTAAAGGATACCTCTAACCTAATAAGATTCATACATAAGTTTATTTTTGTCTATAAATTTCTGAACTCCATTGATATCTTTATATTTTTACATAAGACAATGACCTTAGCATGCTTCCGTTCAAACTTTCTCTAATCTTTTACCCTTCCCATCACTTAATTCTGCTACAGTGGTGTCAATTCTAATTTTTCTGTCATATTTTAGGTATGCCTTTGAAGGTCATGATAGAATGCTCCAAGTTATTTATTCTAGCCTACTCCCAGTATATACATAAATGCTTTACTGTTTCTCAGATGTTTTAGAGACTCTTTGTGTGAGGAAACCAATGTAGCAAAAAGGCAAACAATGTAGTCACATCCAGATCATCTATAATAATAAGAGGGTAATATGCTAATTAGACTGGACATCTTCCGTACATCATTTCAGATATCCTTCCTGATGAAGCCGGGCTGGAGGGAAGCTGGCCCAGGTCCCAGGCACCTGTGTGCAGACCAGGGGAAGCCGGCCCGGGTCCCGGGTGCCTGCTGGCAGCCAGAGGAGGGAAGCCTGGGTCCTGGTTGCTGGAGGGAAGCTGGTGCCTGCAGCTGGGGGAAGGAAGGCCTACTCTTGCATGGATTTTCGTGCATCGGGCCTCTAGTTGTTGTCATAAAAGCAGCAGGAGAATACATTAATTGACTATATAAAGAATTTGTTCTTTCTGAATTTTCTAGATATGTGAACTAAACATGCCATATGTTAATGTCATGCTGATCAAAATTTTCATTTTTTTAGTCAGTAATCCCAATGATAGATTAAATGATTCTGAGAAAATAAATAAGTGTTAGAAGTGATTGAGTTAGAAAGTCAAAGAAAGTTATAGCTCCAGCTAGCTGGTAATGATTTCTTACTCTAAAGAAAAACAACAAATGAAATGGAGAGAAAGAGTTAGATTCTCTACACTAGAATCTCAGAATTTCAATGCCTCAGGGGACTTTGGGAACTTTTAACACAATATCCTAATATTGAGAAGAAGAAATTGAAACCCAGGAAGGTTAAGTGACTAAATCAAATGTAACAGAGCACACTGGTCCTTGGGAGCTTATTGGTTCTGATGAGTTTTTCTTCAGTGGTCGGCAAAATGGCGTGGTAGAATGCACTGGAGCCTGACAAACTTGGGCTTGAAACTTGGCAACACTGTGTGCGACTGGTCACGTGGCTTGGAACAATTACTTAGTAGACATCGGTCCATAAACTGGGGGTAATGGTACTTAATCTAATAGGATTAACATAAATAGAATAGACATAATTTTACAAAGCATCTGCTACAAAATATATTTTGAACCAATGCTAACTATTACTTATAGATTATTATAAATTTATTAAAAGGAATGCTTTTTCTTACAAACATTAGTTAGTTCTGTAGCTTACTATACTTGAATTTTATTAAACTAAATCAACATATTCTTTTTCTGTTCTTTAGGATGAATTTTTATATTTGATTATTGTGATCTAATATTACTTTTATTATTGATCCTGCATTTCTGTCAAGACCTTTGGATTGAATTGCATCTGTGGTTTACTAATGCATGTAATTTTGAAAGGGAAAAGAGAAAACTGTGGAAAAGAAAAAATTGCTCACCAGGCAATTTTTTATATATCATTTCAAATCTAAGAATAGAATCGGGGCCTTAGGTGTTATTATATTTCTGAGAGGAAATAATGCCACCATTTTGGCAGACTCAGAATAGATGATTTGGCTGGGAAATAAACTATAAAGTATAAGAAAAATATTATTATAAAATGCTAGAAATAACTAGAGTTGAAAAAGGTAGATCAAAGGTTTTTTTAAGTGAAGATGGGCCTTATTTAGCTCAATGATAATATTGAATTATGAAAATATTCATGATGATTATGAACAAGCCTGAAAATAAAGTAGCTGAAAAAGCAGATGAAATAATAGAAATGGTAAATATATATTAAATGGACAGATTATAGAATATAATGTTCTTATAAAGTGGCAGAAGGAACTATAAAATGATATTTTTTATTGTTTAAATATTTTACCTTTATTGATTAAAAACAGTATTAAATTTTATAGTTTAATAAAGAAGGACTTAGATAAAGACAATTTTATAAAAGTATAAATTGTTGGGCTAAGAAAAATAAGGAAATTTCAAAACGGCCAGATACACACAGTGCTTTCTGATTTTCAATGAAAGTTTAATATTGTTAGCATTAGGAAATGCACATGTGAGTACATAAGCTTGCCTATCCACACACAGGATACATCGCAGTCACCTAAAGAGGTGAACTTAGCAGGCCTCCTCCTAGGTGTGGATTTATTAGGCTGCGATAGGCCCTGGAAATCTGCATTCTAAACACATTTCTTAATATCATTTGCAACTAGGTTGGGGAGATACACTGCAATGTGTTAAATATAAACAATATTAGGACAAATGAGTATTAAGCTCCAATTATGTAGAATAAATTGTTCTAGGCTCTTGGCAACATATAAGGATGGTCTTTTCACATATCCAGTTCTCCAACTTAATCTATCAGAAGGGGGTTGCCCATAAAAGTGCCATAAGAAAGGTGCAGACATCACTCTTCATTAGTCGAATTTAAAAAGCAGATTGCTTTCTATTCTGCAGGGGGAAGAGTAATAAAGCAAGCTTTCTGAACTGGGCCTTGATAAACTGCTAGGTCTTAATAGGATTGATGAGAAGAAGGCAATTCCAGTCATGAGTAGTAATATAAGAACCATCAACAAAAACTGATTGAAGATAGATTTAAGGTAGATTTGGGAAAAGCAGAATAATACAGTTTAGATTAAGTTGATGGCCAAATACTCATTCACTCAGTCAATATTTATGAAGAGTAAATCTGGTAAAAAATGAGGCTTAGAATAAAGTAATTGCAGTGTAAGTGAAGAGCAGTGAATAGATTAAAATGATATTCAACTAGGATTTAAGGATTAAATAACTGTAGGGTAGAATTCACTGATTAATTGGATTTGGGCAGGATGTGAGTGAGAGAGAGGAGTAAAGATTGCTTTCTGGGGTGAGCCACTGCCTGTGTTATAATACTAATTGTTGGTTTTTGGATGCTTCCTATATTATAGGCACTGAACTTGCCCCTTTCATATTTGGTCTCAATTAAACTTTGTAAAAGTACAGTAAAGTGGGAACTATAACCCCTTTGTTGATACCAGTACTGTAGACCACTGGGTTGAAATGCTGAGGGACACTCACATAGGTAATCATCAATGGATAAGGGGCCCCTTCCATCCTCTGTCACCTTAATAAGATCATATTCATTTGTTTTCCCTCCTGTTAAAGAAATCAAGGACCATACAGTACACTGATTAATATTACACTACTGCCAGTAGGAAATTACAAATTTCAATTTATATTAAAAATAAGAGTACTTTACAATTATAGTTGCCTTAGGTAAGATGCTGAATTTGATAAAGAGTCCTCTCATATTAAATCTACTATGCTTTTGTTTAACATAGAGCTTAAGACTTAATTAACATTGTTTTTTTTCCCCTCAATTTAGTTGCATTCTTATGGACAAAATTATTTACTTTAAAATAATATCCCCATCAGTGACTTATTATCAGGAGTTTTAAAAACAGAGGTTTCTTATGAGGTGCAAATCAAATGTGCTTTCTACTCTTAATTTTTACTCAGAGTAGAGGTGAGTGTTTTATCCTACATAATAAAAGGCTAATATGCAAATTGACCAAACGGTGTAATGACTGGTCACTATGTAGTGCACAGACCATCAGGGGGCAGATGCTCAATGCAGGAACTGCCCCCTGGTGGTCAGTGCACTCCCACAAGGGGAACACCACTCAGCCAAAAGCCAAGCTCATGGCGGGTGAGTGCTACAGTGGTGGCGGGAACCTCTCCTGCCTCCACGACAGTGCTAAGGATGTCTGAATGACAGCATAGGCCCACTCCCACCCGGGCCTAAGCCACAGTCAGACATCCCCCGAGGGCTCCTGGACTGCAAGACAACACAGGCAGGGCTGAGGAACCCCTCTCACCCCCTGAGTGTACGAATGTCATTCATTGGGCCTCTATTATGTATATATTAGAAGCCCAGTGCATGAAAAAAGGCGGCCCCACCCATCTGCATGCACCTTGCCACCCTCACAGCCCCGCCTACCCGTGCTGGTCTTTGGTCATTACAGTGTTAGGACCATGGGCTTTTATATATATATAGATAATCCCCAAAAGAGCTCATGTTCTCTCTCAATTTTTTAAATCTTCAAAATGTGTTTTTCCACAGAAAAATATTTAAAATGTGGGGACAGAGTAAAATCAGCAAATTAAAGGTTATTGTGAATAAAAGTGATTTTCTGTAATAGGTTCTGTATTTTTTTTCTTATAATTTAGGGCATTATGCAGTTTGTAAAAGAACTTATTTAGAATTTCAAAGAAAAAGGGAACTTTACTTAGAGTAGTAGGCAATTCAAACTTTATTGACCAATTTATTGGAACTTAAGCTACACAGCAACAGTATGAATATATTTGTAATTACAATAGTGCTAAAGGAGACTATCATGCCAGGTTGTGGTTCCCTAGAAGAGTTTAGTGCTTCTCAGACTGCCACAAAACTGAGCTAACATACACTTTTAGTTGAAGAAGTTAAGTTTTACAGTTTAGGTCAAGCCTGTGGTTATCCTATACTAGAGGCCTGATGCACAAAATTTGTGCAAGAGTAGGCCTTCCTTCCTGAGGCTGCCAGCATCGGCTTCCCTCTGGCACCCGGGCTTCCCTTGCAGCCCCAGCTTCATTAGGAAGGTCGTCCAGAAGGATGTCCAGAATTACATCTGGTCTAATTAGCATATTACACTTTTATTATTATCCTAATATATAAAAACCCTGGGTCCGTCACATCCATAATGACCAGGAGGCTCAACCAACCGGAAGTCAGTCTTGCAGTAAGTGCTGGGTTGCCATGGCGACCCAGCACTGACTGCTATGACTGCAAGCACAGTGACCCAGCACTGACTGCTGAGGAGGCTGTGAATCAGGCCTGGAGAGAGGTCTGAAGAGAGAAGCAGGGTCTGATCTATAGTCTTTGTGGCAGCTGTTGATCAGCACGTGTTTCTCTCTTTCTTTCCAGGACTGGTCAGCAGCCATATCTCCATTTCTTTCCAGGCCTCCACTGGGCTTCTGATTAGCCCTGCCTTTCTGATTAGGCCCCATTGATAGGCTCAGAGAAGTTGACTGGCATAGAAACTGACCAATCAGAACCAAATGTGGGTCAACTGTGAGGAGCCAATGGCTGCCTAGGAGGTGGAGCTTTTGATGCTGACTGGCATAGAAACTGACCAATCAGAACCAAATTGGCTGGCAGAGGAGGGCAGTTGGGACAAGATCAGGCCTGCAGAGGAGGGCAGTTGGGGGCCAAATCAGGCCAGCAGGGGAGGGCAGTTAGGGGTGATCAGGCAGGCAGAGGCAGTTAAGGGTGATTAGGCTGGCAGGGAAGGGCAGTTGGGGGTGATCAGGCCAGCAGGGGAGGGCAGCTGGGGATGACCAGGCCTGCAGGGCAGGGCAGTTGGGGGCAATCAGGCTGGCAGGGAAGTAGTTAAGGGATGATCAGGCTGGCAGGTAGAAGTGGTTAGGGGCAATCAGGCAGGCAGGCAGGCGAGAGGTTAGGAGCCAGCAGTCCCAGATTGTGAGAGGGATGTATGACTGCCCGTTTAGGCCCAATCCCTGTAAACCGGCAGTTGGACATCCCTCAAGGGGTCCCAGATTGGAGAGGGTGCAGGCTGGACTGATGGAAACTCCCCCCATCTCCAGTGCACGAATTTCATGCACCGGGCCTCTAGTAGATAATAAAGAGCTAATATGCTAATTAGACCGGATGGCAGAATGACCAGTGGATGGGGCCATGGGTCTGTGAGGCAGCCAGGGCTGGGAGGGCCAAGCCCCTTGCAAGAATTTCATGTATTGGGCCTCTAGTTAATAATAAAATGAAGGGATTTAAATTCTACTGTCTAATGCCCCTGGTGCCTGGGAGAGTTTATAAGTAAGGCAACATGCTTTCCTCACCCACACCTCCCATTAGTCCTGACTTCAGCTAAATTCAATAGTGATTAGAAACATGATTGTGAACCTCAGGGTGATTTGAGGTAATAAAGAGGAGGATTAGAAAAAGTTAGGAACACTGTGAATATGAAGGCCAGCTTTATAAATAGCCTTGAGCTCTCAGTATTGATATGGTGAATTCATACAGAACAACTATCATTTATTTGATTTCTGTCTAACTTTAATACATAGATTAGAACAGTATCTTATCTGTGACAAAACAAAACTATATCTGATTCAGAACTATATGAAAATAGTAACATAATTTTATGTAGATTCATAGGTACATAGGTGGGTAAATAGATAGGTATTAACATATTTCCATTCGTGTTTAGAGGTTGGGACAAGAACATGTGCCTACTTAATCTTTGGACCTTTGTCTGCTCTTGTTTCTCAGTCTCCAGTTGTAAAGGGTGGCAACCTTTGGAAAAGTACAGCCAGTGAAGAGTATCCTGGGGGCAGGATGAGGTCTTAGGCCTGCAATTTAAATGCTAGGTAATTACTCCATCCATTTAAGAGACTAGATTACATACTACCAAAACAAAGTGATTCTAGGACAAAGGAAAAGAAAATGAAATCTAACTGCAACCAGTAAATAGTTACCAATCTAGTTAACACTGATTTATAAACACAGGCCGTTTGGAGCTGTGTTTTGAGCCCTTATGATATTTCCAAGTCAATACTGTCAGTAAGAATGAGAGGCAACAAAGTCTTTTGGGACCCAGCTATGCTGTGGCCTTCATAGCCACATTCCTATAGTGGGATAGTTTGAATCATTACTCCCACTGAAGTAAAACTTACTGCATGTTTCCACAACACCAGTTTGTTAGCCTCTGAGCAGCATCTTTATGGCCACTAAGTTTAACATATGCCCTAGTTCCTTGCTCTTTGTTGGCCTAGTTTTCTCTTGTGCTCTGTTCCCAAGCACTTTACTTTCAGGAACATGCTAAGATTGTACTTGACCTATGATTTTGGATTAGGCATGGTCATCTAACTTGCTTTGGACAGTGAAATATTGAGAAGTATCATGAGTCACTTCCTTATGGAAGCTTTAAGATATTTGCCAAATTCACTTTTACCTGCTGTAGAGATGATGGGAGTAAATGTTGATGTGAAGTCTACATCAGACTGCATTTTGGAACAAATACAAGAAGTAGATCCCTTTTACAAAGTTGAGTCAATATGAAAATTTGGGATTTTTTTATTCCTGAAGCATAACTTAGCCTGTCCTGACTGACTTTACACTTCGAAATTGACAACTTCATATTCAACTTGATTTTTTTACCCAGAAAAACTGGTGAATGATACTGTAGACTGATTTTACTTTTAATCTAGAACACTGTCATTAAATAATCACATGATGGAAGCTCACATCAGTTTTGACTTTCTTTAAAATTCACCATGCACATTGCACAAAACTAAACAAACGAACAAACAAAACAACAAAAATGATATCTTCATAGTAATTAGATTTTAAACACGTGTAATTAAAAGCTGTTAAAGTTATTAAAACAGCAAGTGTTCACACAAAAATGTGTAAAAGCATATAAAAATGGTCTCTGATTTATTCTGCTTTTGTCTTAAAATGATTGTATTAGTTTAAACTGCATATCATATTACTGACAATAAACAAAGGTACACTATATATATATATTATATTATGTTTATGTATATTATATATATAATATATATAATGTTTTCTAGTAACATAAGGGTTTAAGTTTTTCTCTTTAATTTGATATCTGAGCCTAATTATAAAGCTGGACAATATATAGTTTTTGCCATAAAAACTATAAAATCGGTACATTAGTTTGATTCTAATCATTTGAAGATTTTCTTTATTTTCTCATTTCAGTGTTTTCAAAGCATTTTCTTGGTCTTTTCAGTCTCACCCAAGATTTAGGGAAGGGCATGTCTTAAACTGTAAATTAGAGAAAGTTTGGCTGCTGCTGTCTCTGACTTATTTCTTGTCCTTTTGCTTTATTTCTTTTCAGCACCTCTCCTATCTGCCACAGTTTTTTCATAACCTAGGTTTAATGCCAGTAATGCACACCTTTTCTCACATTAAAGTCCGTTTTCCTTTTCTTAGGAGTACAAGCATTTCAAATGTAGCTGTGATGGTCGGAGGGCCCACGTATCTCCTCTGAAATATTTTCAGACTTCAGGGGGGAACAGGTTTTAGGGAATAAGGGTGTTACTTTTCGTTTTTTGTTTTGTTTTGTTTTGTTTTGTTTTCAGAGAGGAAGTGAGAGGGAGAGATAGAAACATCAATGATGAAGAGAGAATCATTGATTTGCTCCCTCCTACACTCTCCACACCAGGGATCGAGCCCGCAATCCAGACATGTGCCCTGACTGGGATTCGAACCATGGCCTCTTGATTAATAGGTCAATGCTCAACCATTGAGTCATGCCACCTGAGCAAGGGATGCTTTTTAGGACTCTGCAGTGGAGTCCTTTTCAGCCAATAGATGAGGGCATGCTGGCTCTGAGGGTTAGACAAAGCAAGTGAGAGAATCAAGATACTTCTCCTTGAATAAATAGTTTTATTTGTATTCAACTGTGTTTCAACTGACTTTCTAACCTTTAAAAAAATGTTACATTCTTTGCACCACACAGCGTCTCTATGTGGAATTTATAATAATTCAACAATAAGTCCCTCTGGCTTTACATGACTGAACGTGTGATTAAAATTACAGAAACCTATCAACCAGGCAACTTCTTCTAGCTTCATATGGAGGATATGCTGAAGTAAGCCTGTAGAAGTCAGAATTAAAATGTCATGCTCTAGGGCAGTGGTCAGCAAACTCATTAGTCAACAGAGCCAAATATCAACAGCACAACGATTGAAATTTCTTTTGAGAGCCAAAGTTTTTAAACTTAAACTTCTTCTAATGCCACTTCTTCAAAATAGACTCACCCAGGCCGTGGTATTTTGTGGAAGAGCCACACTCAAGGGGCCAAAGAGCCACATGTGGCTTACAGCCGCGGTTTGCCGACCACTGCTCTAGGGGATATATATATATAACACAAAATTAAATGATGTACATGAAGGGGAGAGCTAATAAGATGTGGGGCTACATGTATGGCTCAAATGTGGGGGCTTCAGAAAACAGTAAAGGGGCAGGAGTTTGTGGATTTATTTTCTTGTTTGCATTAGCCTAATAGAGGGTAGTACTATTTAAGTCTAGGTGCAGTAAAATTCCAAGTAACATAAAGGCTTTAAAATAACTTGTAAAGGTATACTATAATTCAACCTTTAAATTTGTCTTAATGTTCAAATAGTAAATACATTTCAAAAAGTCAAAAGAGTGAAAAATTATTATACTAAGAAAAACTTTGGCATATATATTTTCAGAATTCAGGAAAAAGCAGTTATTTGACTTAATTCAAACTTAAAGAACTTTGAAGTATAATTAGAACTATTGAGAAATAGAAATATATGAAATGTTATTGCTAAATTTTCAACAAATCTATAAAGAAAAAACTCACAGTGACAATTAGGGTAAGATAAATATTTTCAAAGAGGTGTGTTATTAAACAGGATGTGACAAAAGTAGGTTTACAGTTGTTTGTTTAGAAAACAATACATTAATTAACAAATAATAATACAATAATAAACTCTGTCTCACAAACTCACAATTGTAAACCTACTTTTGCCTCACCTGTATTACTTAACCAACTGAGCTAGAATTATTTTCCAAATTTAAACAAGTGGTATGTTAAACCCACTGAAATTGTAAAATGAATGATTATGTTATAGTTGGCAGCTAGTTAGATATTAATGAAAGAGAAAGGAGCTAATTAAGCCAGCTTAACTAGGAAGCTGCAGTTTCACAGACATCTGCCAAAAATTAATCCCCAAATAATCAGGAAAGACCAGTTTTCCAATTTCTCTTGGGAATAACTGACCCATTTGCCTGGATTGGGAGTGGGGGAGGGCAAGGGAGGATCCACAAAAGGGGGAAATTCCTTTGCTGGGCACATGTGCAGTAGAAGCCAAGATGGCTCAAGGGGAGTTCCTTGTACTAAGTGGATGTGCAGTAGAAGCCAGAGGAGGAAGCAGAACTTTAAGGCATGCACAGTAGGAGCCCAAATGACCACCATAAAAGGGGAGGAGTCAAGCCTGGGAAAATCTGGGAAAGGATCAGATAGGATAAGGGCATGGAACCCCAGGAGATCCAGGAATGTGATTGGATGGGGTAGGGTCCACCACAAACCCTCGAAGAATTAGGAAGAAGTTTGGCTAGTTTGAAAGAAAGTGTATCCCTTCCCAAAGCCAAGGAGATATAGTCAAAGCTTAACAAAGACCCCAGGCTCCTTCTCTCCTAGCAGCTGAATGGGCCTGGATGTGGTAGCCGCGTGGGCTGAAGCACTGAGAAAAGCAAGCAGGACAGGAGCAGAGACTATACTGGACTATGGAAGCCTTGGATGTCAGGCTAATGGCATGACAGCCCTGGGTCCGGTCCCTTCTCCTGGGCTTGGTGGTGACAAGTGCAGACCTGTGGCCCCAGAAGCTGCACCTCTTTGCAGTGAGATGGAGCTGAGCCACAGGATCACAGATGAGCAGTGCAGCAGCATCTTCAGGGGCATCTATGACCCATGTGCCCTTCCAGTAAGTCTTGCCACCTCAAGTCTTCCTATGCACGAGTCCCTGAAATGTTTTTCTCATGACTTTGCAAGGACCTATTTCCAGACCCATTTGACAGACCTGTCTTGGTTGAGTCCATGTTTGACAACAATTATTGGTACTTTTGTATTTTTATAGAAAAAATTAACTGATATTATTTTTGGATTAATACCATTAATTATATCTGCCATCATTGGTTATGACTGAATGCACAATAGATAAACAAACCATAGGTCAGATTACTAATTATTGATTATGCTTTCCTTTCTTACAAGTTAATGTGACAATCACCATCAGTATAATAAAGTTTGTTGTTATGAATGTTATTTTCCATTTCTCAATAACCAGTGAGTAGTAAATTTTAAATATTCAAAATTATTAAAACAATAGATTTAGCAATTATTTTGTTACTAAAATATTCCTATTTTTGACTTTGTAGACTCAAAACTCTAGTGCTTGGTACTTAGTACAGAAGTCTAGAACAGCAGAACTTGAAAGTCTGGGGTATGCTATAGCAAAGAGCTATGAAAGGGAAAGAAGTCTGAAAAATTATATTGTATCACTTGTTGAAATCCACATGTTCATGAATTTTAGCAAGAGATACAACATGGATAAAGATTTAAGAGATTATAAAGATATTATGAACTCTTTGGTCAATAGAAATGTTTCCATAATAGCTACATCTACTAGTAAAAGACTTTATTTCAAATATATGCTTTAATAAAAATACTTATAGATATTCATGTAGACATTTATATAGTTGGCTTACAGGAATTCTCAGTGAATTGTGCAAGGATTAGAATTAACCAGTTGGAGAAGACAGGTGCCTCTACTGCTGCAAGCCAGAAAAAAACCAAGGTGATTGAGTGACTAGAAGAAATTTAGTTACATTTTTTTTAGTCCATAAGGATTAAGCTTTAGGACTTGGTTATTATTTCCTAGGAGGAACTTTCAGTTAACATTTTAGAACACATTTCTAGGTTAGGAACAAAAGTGGTTTTCTTAGGCATTCCTTTTTCTTTAACTTCAATATATTCCTGAATTTTATTATTGCCTATCAAGGACTAAATAGAACAGGTAACAAATAAACTCAATATCCAGGGAAAGAATAGGGAAATGAAAACTTCATCCTATGCACTGTTGAAATGTATCAGAGTAGGCTAACGTTTTAAAAGGAAAATGTGTACATAGTAAAAAATATAGAAAATTAATGAAACATATCCATGTAAGATTATCCTATATAATAAAAAGGAAATATGTAAATTGACCCTCATGCCCTCGTGTCACAAGATGGTCACCCCCGCATCATCACAAGGTGGCCACCCCAATGTTGTCACAAGATGGCTGCCACAAGATGGCCACCCCCACATTGTCACAAGATGGCCACTGGGGAGGGCAGTTGGGGGTGACCAGGCCAGCAGGGGAGCAGTTAGGTGTCAATCATGCCAGCAGGGGAGTGGTTAGGTGTCAATCAGGCAGGCAGGGGAGTGCTTAGGGGGCTATCAGGCTGACAGGCAGAGTGGTTAGGGTCAATCAGGCAGCCAGGCAGGTGAGCAGTTAGGAGCCAGCAGTCCTGGATTGTGAGAGGGATGTCCAAATGCCGGTTAAAGAATAAACACCAGAGCTCTAACTAGTTTGGCCCAGTGGATAGAGTGTCAGCCTGCAGACTGAAAGGTCCTAGGCTTGATTCTGGTCAAGGGCATGTACCTTGGTTGTGAGCACATCCCCAGTAGGGTGTGTGCAGGAGGCAGCTGATCTATGTTTCTCATTGATGTTTCTAACTCTCCCTCCCTCTTCCTTCCTCTCCGTAAAAAATCAATAAAATATTTAAAGAATAAACACCAGAGAGTAAGTGACTGAAAAATGTTGAGGCTATAGTTACAGGGCATGCAGTTAATCGATTGTGCTCATGTAGCATTCCAGTTATGTGGAATTCAGAATCAGAGATAGATGGGAGCTCAGGTCTCCAAAAAGCTTATAGAAAAGGGAAATGGAAAGCATAATAAAACCACAAGGTATGGTATATAAGTTTGAATTTTGGTTTCTTATTGATATTAAAAGATGCAACTTTCTTTCACATAAAACATTTTCACTACAAAATAAATAGTTACTAGGGATTAGATGTAATAAGCAATTATTATTAAAATGTATTCCTAATTGGATCTATCAGTTTGAGTTAAATTATACTTCAGTTTGTCCTGGCTGGTTTTCTCAGTGGTTAGAGCATCAGCCAGGTGCACTAAAGGGTCACAGGCTCATTTCCAGGTCAAGGGCATGTATCTGGTTGCAGGTTCGATCCTTGCCCTGGTCAGAGTGTCTCTCTCACATTGATGTTTCCCTCCCCTGCCACTCTCTAAAAATCAAAAGAAAAATGTCCTTAGGTTAGGATTGAAAAATATATATATATAATAGTTCCTTAGAATTTATAACAACCTGCTATAAAGTGTTACTCTTTATTTCTATAAAACAAATGAAAATCAGAAAGATTTAAAGTACTTATTAACCTTTGACATGGTTGATTTTATAATGAAGTTAGTGAGCCTAGGAATTTATATGATGTTAGAGAAGTTTCTAAAATGAATTTTTGTAGGACTTCCAGCCAAGATGTCAATGTAGGTAAATGTGGTACCTGCTTCCTCCCATAACCACATCAAAATTACAACTAAACTACAGAACAAACCATCATTCAGAACTGCCTGAAATCTGGCTGAGTGGGAATCATGCAACTGAAGAATTAAAGAAACCACATAGAAATTGGTAGGAGGGGTGGAAACACAGAACGGGCTCATCCAACAACCATATGTGGTGGATAAAAATTGGGGGATATCTCAGCTACAGAGGTTCCCCCTGAAGAGTGAGGGGGTCCCAGCCCCACACCAGGTGACCCAGCCAGGGTTCTAGTGACAGGAAGAGAAATCCCCATAACATCTGGCTGTAAAAACCTGCGGGAATTGAGGCTAAGGGAGCTGGAGGGTTGCTGGAGTCCAAGGCAGTTTCTCTTAAAGGTCCTATGAACAGACTTACTCAGAATCATGTCCTGAGAGCTCCAGCTTGAAAGGCACCAGAGATGTATGGGGAAGAACTGAATTATCAGCATCAGGGAGGGTGCTGGAGGGACAGCATTCTCCCAGACAGAAGTGCTGGCACAGGCCTTTGTTCTTTGATGAGACTTCCCCTCAAAGAGCTGGCTGGCAGGTGTGATATCTGA
Organism: Corynorhinus townsendii; assembly: GCA_026230045.1. Taxonomy (NCBI): domain Eukaryota; kingdom Metazoa; phylum Chordata; class Mammalia; order Chiroptera; family Vespertilionidae; genus Corynorhinus; species Corynorhinus townsendii. The sequence continues at coordinate 63,776,498 of JAPDVU010000004.1, read as the reverse complement.
GACTGCATCAACACAGCTCACTCGTTTGCCCTAGTGATTCACTGAGGCCCCACCCCACCCAACTTTCAGGCCCACACAAGCTGTTGCCAGTGGCTTTTCCATACGAATGGCCCGTCTTGGCTCATGCTTCAGATTTTTCTAAAATCTCTCAAACAAGCAGCACCTGGCCTCAGTATGCTTTGAACCTCTTATTAAGTGGCCCCAGGCCCAGCATTAGCAGCAGCCAGCCTTGGTTCACAGTGTGGCCTCACCCAGCACAAATAGCAGCCATCTTCAGCTCACTTTATAGCTCATGCTGGGTGGACCCAGGCAGAACACAGGCAGCAGCTGACCTTGGCCTGCACCTCCTGGAAGGCCCAAGAACCAACAAACCCAGTGGACAGCTTCAGACCACCTTGAAGCATCACCTCTCAACCACCTCCACAAGTGACACCTCAAAAGAGAGGACTCAGCAGGCACCAGAGCCCTCATGAAGTAAGCCCTGCTCTGTGGTGTGGGCCCCTGCACAGCTCCTCCATTGTGATTGGAGATCAGTGGTAGGTGGTCACAGCTAGTTCTTATAGCTGGTCGGCCTGGAGATAAGTACCTCCCGTTGAGGTGTCATCAGCAATCAAAATTTAATTTCAGTCTTGTGGGTTTCCCCCCTGCTGCCAGCCCTTTCCCTCCAGCTTTTCTGTGTTATCCATCTATTGATTAGATTCAAGTTCTTTCTCATGAACAGGTTTGTGCTGAGGGGGAAAATGTTAGGGAAAAAAAACAACAAAAATGAGGAAAACAATGTCAATAAAATGCATGTCTTATAAGAACCACTTCTTTTTCTTGTTTTAAGCATATGCTTAACTGGATCAGTTATTTCAAAGGTTACTTTCTACTAATGTTAAGACCTCAAGAAGAAAAAGAATGGCTTATTTATTCCCCCCAAAAAATAATTGTCAGCATAGTGTGATATGGGACTGAATTAATCCTAGAAAGTATTTACTAGAGAACATATAAGCTCCTGCTTTTTTTACGACAAGGATTATTTCCCAAGTATTGGATTCTTACAGCCCTTATGTTTTGGCCTCAAGCTGACGGTTAGCTAATGTAGGAAAAGTAATTTTTTCTTAGAATAGTTTTGCACAGTTAGGAATATAATGGGTTCTACACCTTCCCCTAAGCATTAAATATTGTTCACTGAGAGATACAGAATGTCAGGCTAGGTACACCACTGATATTTCTAAGCTTAATAGTTCTTTTATTTTTATGGTAATTATTTTTATTGTCCATTACCATAAATGTATGCATGAGGTTTCACAATAGCTATAGGGTTACACTAGTTTAAGTGCCCCTGTGGCTGAGAGAGGTAAACAAAAAAAGTAAAATGAGAAATATCCTATATAATAAAAGGCTAACATGCAAATTGAATGGCAGAATGACCGGTCACTATGACACACACTGACCACCGTGGGGCAGATGCTCAACACAGGAGCTGCCCCCTGGTGGTCAGTGTGCTCCCACAGGGGAAGGGCCGCTCAGCCAGAAGCCGGGCTCACAACTGGTGAGGGCAGTGGCGGTGGCAGGAGCCTCTCCTGCCTTCTTTTGAGGCAGTGCTAAGGATGTCCAACTGACAGCTTAAGCCCATTCCCACAGGGTGCAGGCTGGGCTGAGGGACCCACCCCGTACCCCCTGCCGAGTGCATGGATTTCATGTACCAGGCCTCTAGTATGAATATAATAGTCTACAGAACTTCATGACTTATGTTAAAGGACCTGAAGTTTTATCAGAACCACTTTGTGGATGATATAACTAAAATAAAAGTCAATAAAAGTTTCTAAATAATTTTTATTTATAAAGTAGAAAACCTGTTAAAAAGTGAGAGTAGGTATAGAGTATATCTGTTAGAAGAAAATTTGCAGTTAAAATTGAATGATATGTGTTTAATTAAGAGACACATAAAAAAAGGATTTTAAAATATTTGACCATTTTTTTTTTTTTTTTTACCTAGAAAAATGAGCCTTTCATAATAAACTATGTTACAGGTATATTTTTTTTTGCTCAAGCCTGACAATAACCTTGTGAGGCAAGGCAGAGGGAAGGAAGTGTATACACATTTTTACTGAGTAGGAAAGTAAAGAACCAGAAGTTAAGGGATTTATATTTCGTCTCACAGCTAGAGAGTAATAGAACTTGGGTTTGGATCCAGGACTGCTAACACCGAGTCTACTAATTTACACTTTGCTTTCTGCAAAAATGAAATATTACTTATTCTCTGCTGATAAACATGTTTATCTTTAGCTATTATAGATTTTTAGCCTCATTTAATATTTCAAGGTCGATGTGGTAAATTAATATGTTGCCTCTGAAAGTGGATGGGATATAGAGAAAAAGGCAAAATGGTGGTATTGAAATAGCAAGGGCTGGTTTACCAATTATTGAACATTTCCTGTAATGTTTTTTTATTCACACACATCTATAACATGATTTCTCATTAATCTGGGTTTTTCAATAAGACAGAGTGTGCACGTGCTTGCAAGAAAGTAAGTCATATAAAAGAAAAACAGACATAAAATTGATTAGAGGGACCTCAACACAATATGATTTGTCTTTTAGTTCTTAATTAAATTGAGAAGAGCAAAATCCAGCATGAATTTAGAGGGCAAGATTTATTTTTGGTGTGAAACTCATTTATTTATTTTAAGCATTTATTGATTCTCTAGTTTTCTCTGTAGGTATCCTATTATCTGCAAATAATGATGCCTTATTTATTTTTAACCCTTATACATATTTTCTCATTTTAAACCATCCTCACAAACTCTGATTTCCCTTTCTATATGGAATAAGTAACCTTGATTTTCATTTGCACAATTTTCTATGGGTCTTATTATTTCAACCTCAAGTGTACTGGTTATTTAAATCTTTTTTTCAGGGTGTTTATCCACAAGAAGTTTCTCTCAACTTCTTTTTCTTGCAGAATTCTTTGCCAGACATTTCTGAATCTTGCAGTCTGGCCTAGCTCCCTTTAACACTGCATAGGTGTGATATTCCTGTCATCCTGGACTATGTAGAGAGCAAGATTTGTAACACACAAGGAGGTGTTTTTAATCCAACCTTCATGTAGTAGTCACTATCACAATGACATCTTGGAGCTCTGATCCTAATGCACATGGTACATTTCATGCCTGGTGAGCATAGAGCATCCCAATCATGCCAGAATGAGTCAGAGAAAAACAGTGAGATCAGTTCACCAAGACAAAACAGTTGTGTGATTGTTACTGAAAGAGCCCCTAGAGAAACTGCTAGAGGAGGGTCCTATAGGAGCTGCAATGTAACTGTGAATTGCTACTTGATTTTAAATATCATTCCAGATCTGTGCCAGGAGACACACAGTAGGGAGAAATACTTGTTGTTAGAGGAGTAATATAATCTATATAATAAAAGCCCAGCGACCATTAAGGTGGAACAACTGGAATGAAGGGTAGCTATGACACGCTGGCTGCAGGGGCCGCCACCAGTGCCGCTGCCGAGCACAAGGGCCCCGGGGCCAGTTGCGAGGCACTGCTAAGGTGCTGGTAAAGAAGAACGCGAAGGTGGCCAGCATGAGCGTGCAGCTTGAGATGAAGGTTCTTTGAGACAAATTCAATCGGCTGGGCACCGAGGTAATCGTCACCAAGGCTGGCAGGTCAGAACACCCCGCTCCCTGCAGCGACCCTCCCCGTGCGGCGCCAGTCTCAGGCAGCGGGCTTTGGCCTGATTCATGCAAGCGAGACTGAGAAGCGGAGTGGGGGTCACGGCCTGGCCACCTGCGGGTCCCTCTCGGCCCCAGGCCAGCTCCTTGGCTCTCCGTGTCCCAGCTCTAGCGACAACCACCTGGCGTGCAGGGCTGGAGGGTACTGCTCAGGAGACCAGGAAGGCAGTGGAGAGAAACCCTGTGGACCTGAAGCTGGATCAGCAGCTCAGGACCTGACACCACCAGAAACGGACCGGTTCAGAGTACATCGAGCTGGGGGGAAGGCAGCCGCCTGTGAGGGGCCTTGCCACCAGCCGGCTCCCGGTGGATCCCACCTCAAAGGAAACTCGGTCTTTGTTCCTTAGTTCAGTCTATCCTGGCTAAAGAGGAGCAGCTGGGCACATTTTAGGGGAGAATTAAGACTCTAATAAAACTGTGTTCTGTTCCGTGGAGATTGCTACCCAGTTGTTTTAGGCCTAAATTGCGGGTGATCATGGAGCCTGGCTCTGCCACTGGGGCCTGTGTCTTCCAATTGGTCTGTATTTGTTGTAAGGGCCCAAAGAGAAGAAGGGGAAGAAGATTTTCGATGCAATCTATTTGACCAACAGACAAAGGTGAGTGCCAGGCTGTGTCTAATGTACACACAGACACCAGCTCTGAGTCCACCTGGCCAAAGGGAGCTCAGGGCCTGTTTGCAGAGCCTTCTGGTGGTTTCTGTTTCCTTGTTAAGGCTGTCCTCCCTGGGAAGCCTGGGGCCCATGCTCAGCTCGAGCTCAGTGAGTCTTCTCCAGGCCCCTCCCCCCCGCTGGCCTCACCCCGGATCGGCCCCGCCCAACCCTGACTGGGGGCATAGCCAGCCCACCAACTGCCTGAGGCCCCTTCCCCTGGCCACCCCAGCCCGATTGGCCCCCATCAGGGCAGGCTCACTGGACCCCACCTGTGCATGAATTTGTGCACTGGGCCTCTAGTAATCATAAATAATAGTAATAATTAATAGTGTTTTATTAATTTATATTTATCCTTGTGGCATATTATAGCTCCTAAATGTAGCAGCCTAGTTCAGGAACTTTGTAGTCCAAGATAATATACATTTATTAATTACTTATTAAATATTTATATTTATCCCCATGTTTCAATGGCTGACTTATTCAGCTCATTGGAAGACATCCTACTGCCCAATTACTGTCCTATCTAAGATTAAACCACTGAGTCAAACGTAGGTCTTCCTCCAAAAATAAATCCACAGTCCATTTTACCCACATGTTTTCAGAAAAGCTTTTAAACTCCCATTTATTCTTCTTCCTAAAATGGGCTCTTTCTCAATTTGTCCATAAAGTGAGCAGTTCTGGAATTAGCAAGAATTAGAGAAAAATGGTCTATTTTTGAGGTTGAACCTTGTTCAGAATTTTTTAACAATGGGAACTCTTCGACCACCTTTTTAAAACGAAACCTACCCATACATACCCCTACCCATTCACTCTGCTTTTTTATATTGCCCTTCTTTACTTTCATTTTCTCCATACCACGTCATTTCTTAACATAAAGTCTGACTTACTTATTTTGCTAATTGTCTTTTATCCCTCAGTATTTAGAAAGAGAGCAAGTATTTTTATTTGCTGCTATATCGATATGCCTGACACACAGAAAGTCCCCAATAAAAATTTGTTTAATAAGTACATGAACTAATATGGAGGTTCTTCTTCTTGCCTGTGAATTTTTGATAATGATAATATAGGTAGTTCTTATAGCCAATTTTTTTTTCATTCTTGCAAAGTTTCTGATTGCAAATTTCCAGAGAACAGGAGCCTATATTCTGTTAGGTTTAATAAGAAAATCATAATGGATTCCAAGCCTATCACAGAACTCCAACCAACTGTCACTAAAACATTCTTAAATACCTAAATAACAATCCACAAATGAATTCTGATAACAAATCATTCAAAATATAAAATACCTAATTATTAATAATGAATGAAGTCATTGGTAAGGGTGTTTCTTAGCAGCATACAATGTCACTGTGAGTTTTCTTTTTACACTGCAAGGAGCAGATATTCTTAAGCAACTAAACAATGAAATAACATGTTAAAATATAGAAAAGATACTAACTAAATTTAAGGCTGTTGGTAGTGTTCTCAGGCACCTGACAGAAGCAAACAAGAATCTATGTCAGCATAAACCTCTAAGTAAAGGGTGGAAATGACAATAGTAATAATATATAACATGTTTAAAGAACTTTAATATAATTCGCAGTCTCATCAGGAGGACAGCAGAGACATACCTGCAATACGACTGAAGTTCTCTCATGAGGAGAAGCACCCAGTTCAGATGTCTTCGCTAATATGCACCTGCTGTCTTCTTTAGAGACCTTTTGATTTATATAGTGAATTTCTGGTAAAGTTTTTTTGCAAATCATTATAGTGAATAGATAATGAGATTTTCGTATAGCAAGAGCTAATTGCACATCTTTCAAAGAGTATTTAAGAATTAAATATTTACATTCTCTAAAGGACCTAACCTTATATTCATGAATAGTAATGAATATTCTTATATATGAAGTAAATAGAAAGATGAATATAATAGTCATTAAATTTGTCATAAACTAATATGTGTGTTTTTGCTTGTTAACTTTCTTTTGTACCTGTCCTCTATTTTTTGTAATTCAATAATGTGATAATTTGACAATATGGCAAAAATGTAATAAGAGAGAGGCCTCCCCAAACTGTCATATCAAAGAGTAATTCCCATCAGCCATGAGCAAGCAACCTGCTGTCCTGCAGCTACAGAGGTGACCATTATTCCTTGCAGTTGCTCTTAATAAGGCCCTTACATCATATAAATTTGTCTGTTGCCCCAAATAATTTTCTAAGAGTGTTACCCCCGGGGCTGAAAGTGTCTGATTTTAAAAATCCAAGAATTGGTGTCCTGTTTTGCCTATCTCAAATCCCTCTGCATTATTTCAGATGCCTGCTCTAAAACAGCTTTGTATATCCAATATTGCACTTACAAAAGTATATACCTTATTTGAAATGAAATAAATCTTGTTTCTGTATCATATATAAAAGATACCTGGCAAGCTGTTCCTAGTTTTACAGAGTCTTTTAGTGCTACTGCAGAGCCACTGTGTATCTAGCTAAGGAGATAATGACAAAGTAGAGTAGAACATGGGAGTATCCTATGGTACCTTATAGTAGAATTTTATTTATTTTAGCAAATATTATCTACAGACAAACTATAAAAAGGAATTTTCTTGTTAATAGTTAAGTAGATTCTCCTCCCACCCCCACTTGGGATGGAAAAAATCTTTGCAGTACTATGTATATATTTAATTTAATAAGGAGTACCTCATCAGTCTAAAAAAACAACCTGAAAAAATAGACCAGTTAGTCTCATCCTCTCTATAGTCACTGACTTCTTTTAAAAATACGATTTAGTTACAAACAGATCAGTAATTAAAACTAGAAGTTTTAAATAAACACAGGGCTGTAATTTGTAGCTTTTGTTTGCTTTGTAAAATTGCCTTGTGCAATTGTGAGCACAAGAGTATATATTTTGAAATTACAGGTTAAACGGTACTTACCCAGGTTTCAGAAAACAAAAATTGGATACAATTTGGAAGAGCAGAAGGAAGCTGACCAATACAGTGTTAAAATGCCAAGAAACTGAGCAAATTAGGGAAATATAAAACACTAGTATGGAAAAACAAAGTTAACCCCTGTTTATTTATAGTTGACTAATTAATGCATGTGTTGTTTAACTCTACTTCATTAATTAATTCATTTCTTTCACAAACATTTGTTGAGTACTTTTAGGTTTATACACTTCACTAGCACATATAGATTTGCTTAATAACGCAAGAAAATTTTAAAGAAATAAATCAAACACTAAGATCAATGTATGCCGTTATGCAAAAAAGTAAGGGACTGTAAACTAGGCAATTCTCAGTGGTTCCAAAGGGAGTAGGGAGAGAGGTGGAAGACCATAGAAGTCTCTTTTCATGTAAACAATAAGATATAAACAATATATCTTCAGCCTTATGAAAAAGATACAGTATAAGACACTGAGAATATATAGAAAAATTCTAACTATTGACATAGTGTAAAACAATTGATAATCCAGAATTAGAGCATTCCCTCTCCTTTTCACCCTCAAAGCCCACACATGTGCACGCACACATGTGCACACACACATACTTATAATGTACATTTTTAGTTTTTTCTTGTCATTACCAGGCTAACTATATTATGGCCCTAAGTTAAGGAATGCATTATATACTAGTATGTTCCCTGCTAAAATAACTTATTGTTTAGAAAAAGCAACATGTTAAAAATAATAAAACAATCCAAGAAATATATGCCAATGAAAACATACAGGTCAAAACTTGTGGGATACAATTAGAACAACCTTGAAAGACAGTTAGTGCTCTAAATATTTTATGTAAGTAAAGAAAAAAAGCTTCTAATTAAAAATTCAAAGTATCCAACATAAGATCATAGCAAAAGAAAAACTTAAGGCCAAAATTAGAAAAAAGATAATTAAAAAAATAAGAGCAGAAATCAGTAAAATAGAAACAGAGGATGGAAAGGGGATGTTCAACATAGTCAACAAAGTTGATGATTTTTTAAAGCGTCTAATAGAGGAAAAAACATGTCATTATTAAGCAAGAGAAAAAAGAAGACGCAAACCTGATAGAATAGGCAAAATACATTAAAATAGGAGAGGAAGCGCATACAACCAACAAATATATGAAGAGCTGTTCAACATTCTTAATGATTAGGGAAATGCAAAATTAGAGTACATGAAGATAATTTTTTACACTTATTTGACTGGCAAAAGTTAAAAAACTGAAAATATCAAGAGAATACTTATGCAGTAGTTAGTTTATATCTTTTTGCTGAGAGGTTTAAATTTTTCAGTCTATTTTGAAAATTATATGGTATTATCTCCTAAAATTGAATACTTATATGCCCTATGAGACAAAAGAATCTATAAGCCTAAAGAAAAAACCTGGCAAAATTATATATGTAAAACCCCAATATGTAAATAGACTGAACGGCGGAATAACGAAACAACTGGTCGCTATGATGTGTGCTGACCACCGGGGGGTATGGGCGGAACATGGTGGGCTTCGGCAGCAGGCAGCAGAGTGTGGAACATGGTGGGCATTGGCTGTGGCGGAATGGTGGAGTGGGGGCACCAGACCAAGGCAGGGTGCCAGTTGCTGTCATTGGGGTGAGCCTCTGGTGGTTACTGAAAATTCTTTTCTTCCACATGCTGTGGTCCCATGGGGTGCTCACACCTACTGCTGGCACCGGCTCCACTTGCACCCACTGCTGGCTCTAGAGCCACTGCTCACACCCACTGCCACCACCAGGCGCCGGCCCCAATCACTTGGTGCTGTCAGTGGATGCAAGCGGTGGCTGCCAGCCCTAATTGCCCCTCTGGGCTTCTCCACCTCCCCCTGCTCCTGAGGGGCAATCAGGGCTGGTAGCTGCTTCTTGGATCTGCTGCTGGTAACGGCCCTGTTTGCACCCACTGCTTGCACTCACTGCTGGCGCCAGCCCTGCTTGCACCTGCTGCCAGCACCCAGCACCTGTCCCAATTGCTTGGCGTTGTCAGTGGGTGTGAGCAGCGGCTGCTGGCCCTGATCATCCCTGAGGGTTTCTCCACTTCTCCCTGCTCTTGAGGGGCGATCAAGGCAGCAGCCGCCACTCGCATCCACTGACGGCACCAGCCCTGCTTGCACCCGCTGCTGGTGCTGGCCCCAATCACTCCGCGCCATCAGCGCGTGTGAGTGGGGCTGGTGCCATCAGCGGGAACAGCGGCAGCAGGAGTGGGGCTGCCAGGGGACCAGGGGCCACAGCAGGAGGGGCCGAGCAGGGGCGCAGAGGATGGGCTGAGACCCACCCCTATACCCACTGCAGCATCACAGCCCACAGTTCTTTTCAAGGTGCACGAGTTCATGCACTGGGCCCCTAGTATATAATATGAAACCTGTGCAAGAATAATAGCACATTTTATATAGTAAGAACATGGAAATAATTCAGATGCCCAGCAAAGGGAGAGACGATAGTGAGCTATTCACATAGTATGGTGTGATGTCTTGACAAAGTGGATGTTTACAAAGCAGACAAAATGAATGAATTGCAGTGACAAGTAACCATATCACCATATGATCTATTGTATGAAAAGCACCCTGCTTTCAAATAACAAACAGCATGATATATGAAACATTTTAAAACAACTGAAAAACACTTTTTAAGAATACATATATCTATCCTAATAAAAGGATAATATGCAAATTGGTCAGGATGCCCTCACAGTAACGACTGAACAGCAAGCTGCATGGGGCGACCAGGCCGGTAGGGGGTTAGTGAGGGACGACCAAACGACTGAACAGCAGGCTGTGTGGGGCAACCAGGCCGGCAGGGGTGGCAGTGAAGGGCAACCAGGCTGGCAGAGGGGAGCAGTGAGGGGCGACCAGGCCAGCAGGGGGGACAGTTGGGGGCAACCAAGCCAGCAGGGAGGGGCAGTGAGGGACAACCAGGCTGGCAGGGGGTGTAGTTGGGGATGACCAGGCCAGCAGGGGGGGAAGTTAGGGGTGACCAGGCCAGCGGGAGGGGGGGGGGCAGTTGGGGGAAATCAGGCCAGCAGACAGAGGTGGTTAGGGGTGATCAGGCTGGCGGTGGGGGAAAGTTATGGGTGGTCAGGCAGGCAGGCAGGCAGGCAGGTGAGTAGTTACGAGCCAGCAGTCCCAGATTGTGAAAGGGATGTCCCAGATTGGAGAGGGTGCAGGCTGGACTGTGGCCCCCCCCCCACCCCATGCATGAATTTCGTGCACCAGGCCTCTAGTAATTACAATAAAATATAGGAAGATAAGGAATTACATAATAGACTTAGGATGCTTGTGATCAAGGAAGAGGGAGCTAGGGGGCTAAAATGTGAGGGCCAAATAGTTAGATATAGAAAATTGTTAGTGTGTTCACTTTCAGTTTAAGTGGTGGGTTTTCTAGTGCTTATTATCATATATATACCATTATCAAGGATAATACAATTATGTGCACCTGAGTCCTAAAAATTTTAAAAAATAATGTAATTTTCTAAGAGAAAAACTGAAAATTTGTGAAAGCACATCCCTATATATTCAGCTAAATGAATAGTTATATGGGTATAGTATTTGTCTAGGAAATGTAAATATTGTTTGATTTTTACTAGTATAAAAATCACTTACAATTAAGTGATTATGAATGACAACAATTATAAGTTTTTGCAGCATCTAATCTATATATTGATTGATTCCCAGAAAACAGAATTACAGGTGTGATGAATGGCCTTTGCTGAGTAGAATTTCTTGTCTCTATTAATATTTTTTCCTTATTTAGACAGCAAACACTATCAGTATAGGATGAACAATGAACATATAATAAAAATTACCTTTTAAGTCATTGTGAAACTAGGTAGATTGAACCACTTTTATATCTGAAATTTTTTACTTTAACCCACATTTTAGAATTAAAAGTCTTTGCTTTTATATGAAAATACTTAATTGAATTGACATAATGAGAGGCTCTTCTGAAAAATTGACAAGGTTGTTTGACCTCAGGACCTTGAACACTTCTTTGTTTAAAATTCTGAGATGATTCTGTGGAAAGGTCATATTTCCAGTAATTAATCTTCAGTTTAATGTACTTTAATTTTGAAAGCCACCTGGAAACAGCTAAGAGGCATAAAAATAAATATATGTAAATACAATTCATTCTTTTGGTGAGAGAAATGGGTGGTTAAAGTTATTTGCCCTCCTTGGGCAGCAACATCCCAATTTCTTTTTCGTGATCAGAATCAGTCACTGGTGCTCCTTTATGTGGCCTGTTGGTTCGGTGCCAGTAAAGAGCCCCAGAAGATCAGGGGACAGTCTTGGCTTCCAATGTAATACAGTCATGATAGTTTTTCCTGGTGGGAGACTTCCTCAGTCAAGAATTAGGTCCTTCAAATTTATTGGTTTTATGGTGAAGGGAAACCCTCAAGGGATTCTGAAGCACCTTGTGCCTGGCAATATAAGGGAGCTATTTCTAGACGTGAAAAGAGCAAAAAGAGGGAGAATTTACTAGAACTCAAGAACTGTAGCTATGACTGTAGGAAAGGAATGTCCCTTAGGAGCTATGACCTTGGATAGCAGAATATAGCCACATCTAACCTGTGTCCTGCAGGGAGGGAGCTGCCTAACTCCCCATCTCTTGCCAATGTCATCCATTGGCTGAATTCAACTAGTAGGCCATTGATGTAGTCCATCAAGTTAGCCTCCTGGAGCACGGAGTAGGTAGGGTAGGAAAGAGGAGAAAAAGGATTTGGATGGCAAATGGAAAGTATTTAATAGAGCCTATCTCCTTGTTGGAGAGGCTAGAAATGTTCAAAATTTTGGATTCTAAACCAAAGACCCAAAAAGAGCAAGAAGTTTCCTTGTCACCAGTATAAGAATAACTTCAAAATCCTGTCCCAGAATTTTCATAAGGGAATTACCATTACCTTCAGAGGAAACCTGCGGTAGCTTATTTTATGTCAGCTTGGGTGGATCGCGTCCAGATATCTGGCTGGGGAGCTGTATTTCTTCCTGTGTCTGTGAGGGTGTTTCTATAAGAGATTAGCATTTGAATTGGTAGATTTAGTGAAGCACATTGCCTTTCCCGAAGTGAGTGGGATTCATCCAATCCCTTGAGGCCTGAAGAGAAAAAAAAAAGGTGAAGGAAGGGAGTGTTCAGTCTCTGCCCTACTGCTGAGCTAGAACACCAGTCTCCTTCTGCCCTCAGTGCTCCAGGCTCTCAGGGGCTCAGACTGAAATCTGCACCATCTGCTCTGGCTCACAAGACTTTAAACTATATCACTGGCCTTATTAGACAACAAATCAGGGGACTTATCGATACCTTTCTCTCTCTCTCTCTCTCTCTCTCTCTCTCTCTCTCTCTCTCTCTCTCTCTCTTCCTCTCTCCCTCTCTCTCTCTCCCCCCACACATACACAATTGGTTCTGTTTCTCCAGAGAACTCTGACTAAAAAACATTCCTTACAGGGGATATTTCTGTCTTTCAAACAGAATAATGGCATTGGTTTATACATACCAAGTAATGGAGAACTTTTCTTCTACATTTTTTTTCATTAAGTACAAAACAAAGCACTAGCAACTTCAATTCTTTAACATTTCTTGAACATAATATAGGGCAGCAACAGGTGGGTATGGCTGATCTTTTTCACATCACGTCTCCTAAGTGAGGCACATAGGTTTATATGTGCCTCCGACCATCACCCAAGCTTCAGCTTTGAGCCTCAGTGAAAACAGTCCAAACATGTTTCTACATGTTATTTTGAATGCTACAAACTGGCCTAGCCTGTTTGGCTCAGTGAATAAAGCATTGGCCCACTGACTGAAGGGACACTAGTTCGATTATGGTCAAGGGCATATACCTTGGTTGCAGGCTCCATCTGTGTCCCTGACATGTGCAGGAGGCAACCAATTTACGTTTCTCTCACGTCGCTGTTTCTCCTGTGTCTCTCCCGCTCCCTGCCATTCTCTCTAAAAATCAATGGAATCTTCCACTCTCTCTAAAAATCAATGGAAAAATATCATTGGGTGAGGAGTACTAACTAACAACTAAATAATAAATGCTACAAACTATGAGAATTCCAGAAAATAATAAAATAGTAAAAAGTACCAGGAAACCAAGTGATGACAGCAGCCGGGGCAGAGAGTCCCAGTGAATGTGTGGCCACAGCAGGGGATACTGATGCTAGGGCCTCAGGTGCAGGCACTACCCAGCTGGGCATTCAGCTGGCTGGGGCTGTAACTAGGCCTCTCGCCATTTGGGACTGTGACTAGGCCACTCGCCATGCCAGGACCTCTTGTGCAGAACACAATAGAAGCTGGACCTTGGCCCAGGGGCTTAGGCACGGGAGGTGGCCAAGGTGGCCACTTGCCCTCGAGGGTGGATGCAGCACAAGGATGCCCTAGAGGTAAAATCCTTCACACAGTCCTCTTCCACCTCTGATGCATAATTTGATGCTTCAGAGAAAAGTATAATCAAAATCAGAAATGGAAGATGGAAAGACATCGAAAATAAAATAAAATTACATAATAGAAACCTTTGGGGAGCAAAACATAGAATGCAAGGGAAAAAGAAATGTTTTAGTTTCAGTAAAATATACTCATCAAGCAAAACATAAATGTCACCAAAAAACTAAACGATTTTAAAAAAACAACTCAAAGAATCCAGTAAACTAAATATTTTTGCAAATCCAATTATATGACAGTGTAGTTTGACTATTAAATTGCTCTCTTTTTGAAAGTTATTGATCTCTAAGAAATTCTAATATTCCAAAAGGTAGGAAATTTGGGAAATAAAGATTATATGAATATTTCAAATAAAAAAAATTACTAGATCTGGTTTACTGTATTCTATTTTAAAGGATTCTGTATTTTGTCTTTATTTCAAACTTTTTGGAGGTAAAAATATCCCCAAGAGTGGCAAGTTTTTCATATAGTTCAGGTAAACATGAAGAAAGAGAAAGGCACATTACACAATAATATTAAGTATTCAGAATTATAACTTGATTTTTAAAATTACATTACCAGTGCTGCAGAACAGAAACTATATATATGAAAGAAATTAAAAAAAAAAACAACACACACACAACAAAAAACCCACAATGCCATGCGGCAGTTAGTTAAGTACATGATTTAGGTTTTAGTGGTGCAGAGTTTAACAGTCTAACACCAATGGAGCAGCCACGCAACTTTATGAGCATGATTATGGAAACTTACCCATTTGGCAGGAATTGTAGCAAAATTTGAATATCATGGCATGTATGCAAAATGCAATCTTTGTCACCAAAATTTACTACACATTATTTTCGGTCTGAAAAACAACTGAATAATTAAAACACTGGTATCTATATCATTAAGAAAGTAACTTTAGTAAGTGAAGAATTGATTTTAATATATATATATTAAAATCAATTCTTCACTTACTATTAATTATATATATATATATACACACACACACATACACACACTCAGTGCATAAACTGTGTTGAATTAAGAAAAATTACTATTCGATTTGAAAATTTTCCAGATGGGAATATTTTTGTGGGGGTTTCCCCAATAGATGACAAAATTAGAGAAGGAACACAGACATTTTTCATAGACTGCTTATAAAATCTTAATGTAGCCAAAAATAATCCCTGGAGCAGAGTAAAATAATATGCAGGAAAAATAACAGATTGAAAAAGAAGATTAGAAAAAAACAACACCAAAAGCATTTAATATTGCTTGTTCTGTGAATATTTAAACTTCTTAGTAAAAAATGTAGCTAAAATCTCTTTGGTAACATTGATTTTGTTTTTATTGCTGTTTTTCAAGAACTGTACAACTACTTTTCTGCTTCAAAGAATCATTGCAGTATATTTAAAGCACATTTATCAGATACAAGTTTTGAACAGACAACAGATAAATGTTTTTTAAAATAAGTGATATTATTTAATAGTTGAGAAACTTTTTTTTTACTTTACCGAGGTTTAAACATTTAGAAAATGCTGTGTCACCATACAATTAACTCATTTTAATTGCTTAAAAATTTACTACCCATCTCATTAAAAGAGTTTTGAATCCTGTGGACATAATTAATCTTCTAATTCACTAGATTTTAGTTCTTACATATTAAGAATATCCATAATACATTGAATAATGGCCCTCCTAAGATATTTATACCTTAATGTGTGAATATGTGTCTTAGGCTCTTCAGGCTGCTATGAGCAACAAATATATTTTACTTCACAGTTCTAGAGACTAGGATGTGCAAGATCAAGGCACCACAGGTAGACTTAACGTCTGGTGAGAGCTTACTTCCTGGTTTATATACGAACCAGGCAATCTTCACAGAGCAGTATGGGAGTGGTAGCTCTCCGGGGCCTCTTTGATATGAACAAAATCTCATTCAGGAGGGTTCTGCCCTCATGACTTAATCACCTCTCAAAGGCTCCACCTCCAAATGTTATCATATTGGGGATTAAGTTTCTCAATATGAATTTAACACAAACATTCTGTCTATAACAAGCATGTCAAACTCAAAGGCTAACACGGGCCAAATAAACAAGTTTGACGTGCTTGGTCTATAGCAATATGTTACCTTATGTGGTAAAATAGACATTGCATATATGATTAAATTAAATTTCTTGAGATTTGCTTATCCTCGATTATCTAATTGGTTCTAATGTAATCACCAGTGTTTTTATAAGGAGGGTGGGCAGGCAGTAGAATTACAGTGTGAGAAAAAACAATATGATAAAATATGAAGATATTGGAGTGATGGGACCACCAGCCAAGGAATGCTGGAAATCTCTAGAAACTGAAAAAAGCAAGGAATAGTTTCTCCCCTGTAGCCTCCAAAAGGAGCATTCCTGCTGACAAGTTCATTTAGGCCCATAGAACTAATTTTGGACTCTGGTCTCCAGGACTATAAGAGGATAAATCTGTGTTGCTCAAAGCTACCAAGTTTATGAGAATTTGTTATAGCAGCAATAGAAAACAGACTGTATTATGTTATAATTGAAGTAACTTGGAGTCTCTGACTGCTTATAGTATTATTATGTCATAATTCTATATCTTAACAACTTTGGAGACATTAAAAACATTTTCTCTTGGAAATATATATTAATTTGGAGAAGTTTGAAGCTAGCCTGATTTATTCTTTCCTTTTTTTCAGTCTGAATGATCAAAATATTTTTCTTTATTTTTGAAGCTTAATAACTTATTCAGAATATTTATAATTTCATCATTTTATCTCAATTATTCCTTAAAAAGCCTATGCTGTTTTAATGTGCAGATTTAGTTATTCCCATATATCAGCAAAGTATTATTATTTAAAAAAAATATATAATTTTATTGATTTCAGAGAGGAAGGGAGAAGGAGAGAGAAATAGAAACATCAATGATGAAAGAGAATCATTGATTGGTTGCCTCCTGCACGCCCCCACTGAGGATCCAGCCACAACCCGGGCATGTGCCCTTGACTGGAATCGAACCCAGGATCTTTCAGTCCCCAGGTTGATGCTCTATTCACTGAGCCAAGCCGGCTAGGCAGCAAAGTATTATTTTATATTGGAATACCATTATTACTTTGCTTTTAGGACTTTCCATTTTAGGGAAAATTTAACCTTAATTTGGATTATCTTTGTTCTCATTATTTTCATGAATTGTTTTACTTTTATGGTTTCCCTCTACATTTACTCTGTTGTCAGAAGTCTCTATTCTTTGTCATTAATTTGATATTCAGGTCTGCCTTGCTAAATCTAACAGTCCAGTAATGTTATGGTTCTGATATTTTACTTTGTCCTTATTTTTTTGTAATTACATTCATTTGTTTTATTCCTTTGTTTTTGCTTTCTTCTAGTCTGGGTTCTTTATTTCTAATGTCAAAGTAAAAAAAAAAAAGTCCTGTTTTATTACATAATGCCCTACCATGTGTCTTAATCATGTACTTAAATCAGCAAGGCCATCTCTGTCCAAACATCAAATATTTTTTTTCTAGTGGTGTTCATGTGTATTCTGTCTCCTAAGGACTTAGGAAGGAGAAAAGAAGAACTCAGAGGAAACTGTGTACAGTCTATTGAAAAACACTGGCTCTTATCTGATGTTTGACCATTTTATTTCAATAGGATGTACTTCACATATTGGAACTATTTCCCACTGAGAAATAACTGAGGATTTAAGTATTTAACTCCAGTTGTTCAGTTTCTCCATCATACTTGTCTTTCCCTAGTAACAACTGCTTTTTCACCTAGCCAGTTTCTCTTCAGATTTTAGGGTATTGATGAGAATTCTTAGGATTGTTTCACTCATCCTTGGGCTTGGGATTAAGTTAAAAATTGTATGACTCACGCTGTTTATTTTTTTTTAATTTTTATTTTGGGCATTAGTGTAGGTGAACATTCAGTTTCTCTTCAGAGTAGTACTGGATTAAAGGGGTCATTTGCCTGCACACATCAAAGTCCAATAAGATACGAACAGGAGTCTAGCAAAGAAAACAAGGGTTTACTTTTAGGAAGTGGCTCATGTCCAAAGACAAGGGTGCTAATGTTCAAAGATCTGATGGCTTCTAGGGGGTGAATTATACTTGGAGGGGGAATCATTAATCGTGGTGACTAAGAGAGTTAGGCTGTGGTCAGGGTCGTGGTCTGAGCTGACTGGTCTGCCCTGAGGTAGGGGGATAGTTGATTAGTCCTGATGTCAGCCATGGGATCACTTTGTCGGGCTTCACTAATTTTCTGGGGCTGAACCTAAAACGCAACTGATGCCTAGATATTATCTCTAATTTGACCAAAACTCTGTTTCTGTGGTCAACAAACTGGAGGCTTTGTTTCTAAGATTATTTGATGCTGACCAGAACCTCATTGTCCTGAGGGCTTAATGCGTAAGGAAGTGGTCCTGCAAAGGAGAAGGAAACAGGTGAGTCAGGGTGGTGGATGAGGCCAATTTGAATCAAAGGTAAAGAAAGGAGAAAGGGCCATATTAAAGAAATGAAGTTTTTATGCTGTTGCAAGATTTCTCTTCAAAATTCTTAGAAGTGGTTGACTCTTCTTGAAGTAGGGTTGGATTAAGAGTTTTATAGCATGCAACTGTTGTCTCAGTCTTTTGATTAGATGTATATTATGTTATGTATTAGCTCTTTATATGGTAGGTGGTTGATATTAATCATTTTTCTTGCTTTTAAAAATTGTTTATTTGGCAGACGAAGAATCTATGATATGACTTTTTTTATGCATCGTATCTCTAGTCCCTATTTTCATTATGTCTCTATTTTCTAATTAGACAAAAATATTTTGTATATCTTACACATTTCCATGCTTTGCCTTGTGCTTTTTATAGTTTGTACTCTAAAATATATACGCTGAAACACTCTAAAAATGTATCTTCAGCAAATTATGTAACTTTTAATAAATTTACATTAATTATTTATTGTATAAATAGTACTGCATTTGGTATAGATATGCTGACAATAAAAATTAGGATGTTTTATTGTTATTATGGCTAATGGACCCAGGAATCAAAATTTCTGTGGCATACCAGTTATCCATCACAATGAAGTTACTGAGGAAGCTAAACTTGGAAGGAATAATGGCTTAGATGTATATAATAATACTTATTGCTGAGTCGTTTGGATCCTAAACTCCAATATTAGGAACTCTTTTGAATTGACCTGGAGGATATATACCAAGCTAGAGGTCTAACTATTCTTTTCCCCAAGAACACAAAGGCATGCCTTTTCAAAAAGATATCATCTCTCTCCACACCCCTAAGTTATAACTAAGGCTCAGATCCTGCCACTTACAACCAGATGAATGAATGAAAGCAGAGAGGAGATACTATCTATAAAATTTGTCACATCTTTTCCAGGAATTGAGGTAGTGATTACATTTCCCTCATGGTTGGAAATAGAGGTGCGAGAGTGAGCTGGCTCTGCTCCCTCCCACTAATTCCTTCTGATTGTTCCCACCAAATGGAAACACTATATAGAAAGGAAAATTATGTAATGCTTTTAACTGCTTTTCCTTGTGACTTGATCCTTAGGTTAAGTGGCCCATCCAAGTGGGAATCCAAACAAGCAGGCTGTTGCCTACCTAACTCCAGTGCTGCTATGTGAGTTTTTAGGTAGTTATATTTTCTAAACTACAAATCAGGACATAGAATAAAAGATTTGTATTCCCCTTTTTGATGTAAGTGCTGTTTAGGAGATAAAGAGGCTGAAAAGTAGGAATATTTGAATCATATTAAGGTTTGAGGCACAGCAGGAAAACAAAATATGAGATGTGTATTCTTTTAGAATAATCTAAAAATTAGAGTAACTATGTTACCAGTCCACAGTCCCCATGCTTCATGCTTCAAAAAGTCGAAACTCAAGATCTTTGTCTTGAGTTTGGAGCAAGGAAAGGTTTATTGATGGAGAAGGCACCAGCCAAGAAAATGGGAGCCCAAGTAGTAGTTCATCAAAGCCATCTTAAGAAAGTAGAGTTCACACTTCTTTTAGGTCAAGGGAGGGGAAATGGGAGGGCTTGGTTTTGTAAACACTCAAGCCCCAAACAGAACTTCTCTAATTATTAGCATGTCTAAAGCAGGAGTTATTAGACTGAAGGCCAGGGTTCAACAAGGAAGGCTGAACAGGCTAGAAAGAGACCAAGCATTTTACTGTTACAATTACAGGTGGCAGTAAAAGAGTAGATCTATAGCTACTTTCCTCAAAACACTTAAAATCTAAATCAGAATATATGGCAAATATATAAAACATCTGGGGGATAGTTTTGAAATAAAATATGCAAAACATTTAATATTTTAGAATTCTGAAGTCAAATAAGGAGTGATAACCTTGAGGCTAGCATTATTCAATGACAACTTTATAGGGGAAAACTAGTGTTGCATTTGACAGAAGAATGGGAAAATCTGAATTTGTGAGGTACAGAATAAAATGGAAGTCTACCACATGACTAGCAACAGGACTGGGAGGAAAGGTCAGGGGAGGGTCCGAATTGTTTGACCAGCTATATGAAAAGTCAGGGAGGGGAAAAGTCACCCTGCGGACAAGGTCCCACCTTTCAATTGCCCATTGCTAGGTACCCAGGGCTTTCTGCCCTGGTGACCTTTTGTACCTGGCCAATTGTTCCTATTCTGCTTTATGTCTAACAGCCTACTACGTCAGAACTGAATTAGAAATAGAAAGCATTAGCTTTCTGACTATGTGCGAAACGGAGATGGAGTATATAGGACAAGAAAACCTGAAAAGTTCTAATGCCTGTGCAAGCACGTTGATATTGAACACAGCAACATATGGCTTCAAACTCCCTTTCTTGGCTCATTGAAATCAGCTTGGATTGAAAGACTGTGAGGTTTCTATCTGAAATATCTATAAGAACCAGGCAGATAAACTAATGTGTGAATCGGGCGGAGTGCAAAACAATAAAGAGGAATAGGGACTGGAGAGAGCATGGTTGTGTGCATTGCCTGGAGGGATTTTAGTTCAATTTTTATAAAAACACCGTCTACCAGAGAGGACTTGTGCAGCAGCCATATGCAAACTATGGGCAGTCAGTTTGTTACCTCTGCCTTAATATAAAACCTGACCTTTAAGATACTACAGATATTCCTGCAGTCTAATAAAAGTATTGAAGAAAGTAATATTATCTAATTAAAGTCCATGATCCACCCAAAATCTTTTTTTATAAACACGGTGAGATATAAGTGATACATGAAGTAAATATGAGACTGAGAGATCCCATTCTTTTAGGCTAAGTGATCAGGTGCTGAGAGCTGAAGTCCTACCAGCAAGCAGCTCTATAGAGACAGGTGAAATCTGTAGCTCTTTCACCTTCTGCTGGACTGCTGTGCTTACTTTCTCCTTATTCACTGCGTCCTGGATCAGAAACCAGACAATAGAGGCTAATTTACTTGGGAGAAAGGCACAGGTTAAATAAGGACATTGAAATAATGAAATCCACAGAGAAAAGCTGGACCAAAGTATTACATTTCCATACATCTCATCACTGCTTTCAAATACCATTTAGTGTTTGTTTGTTTTTTTCTTTGAGGCTGATAGCTTCTTATCACTTGCTAATTGACTGTGAGTGCCTAAGTGGGTTTAGTGTCTGTTCAGATTTTGCCTGCAGAGAGAAAGCAATGAAATAGAAACCAGAAAACTAAGGAAGAAGGTAGAGGCAGAACGAGAGACCGCTGTCCTCAGTAGCAGCGTTATAATGACCTGAGAGAAGAAATGAGGGAGATGAAAGGTCTGGGACCTCATAACTATAACAGAGAAATGGAGGCCAGGTAAATGGGAGTGTGGAGAAGAATGTTTTCTAAGGCTGATTGCATTCTGCGTCTACAAGGCATAATGGCAAGAAAGTTTCAGTTGGCTTTTACAACCACTCCCCAATTTATGATCTTGGCTCAGTATTTTCACCCCCTTAATTTGAAGCTGCTTCTGTTTTAATCATAATGCTTGAATCCAGATGAGAAAATAACAGTGTTTTTGCCAAGTATTTGGTCTTAGATCCCCATTTTAAAGAATTAGGAAGATATAAACGATGAAGTAATCCTCTGAATTTGCCTAAATTTCATAGTTAGAAGAGGAAGTACAGATATATGTTTATAAATGTTAAATAAAGATAAACTTTGAGCTAGAAATAGATAATAAAATACAATTCACTAAGATTAATCAGCTTTTCTTTTAGAGAAATACAGTTTGACACACAATGGAATCACTGCTTCTAAAATATTTTCTACTTTATCTAGTTGTGCCTGTGTGTTTCCAGGTACTATTGAATTTATTTCTCTACTAGAGGCCTGGTGCATGAAATTTGTGCACAGTAGGGTCCCTAGGCCTGGCTGGTAATCACGGCCAATCTGCAGGGCGACTGGTGAGGCAGTTGGGGAGCCCCCACTGGTACCCACCTTGGCTGGCCTGGCGCCACCTGCTTGCCAGCTCCACGTCTCCCCCCCCCCCCCAACCCCCATACCACTGCTGGGTCAGGGCCTGCGGGCCAGGGGCAGCTCCTGCATTGAGCGTCTGCCCCTGGTGGTCAGTGCACATCATAATGACTGGTTGTCCTGCCGGTTGTTCCGCAGTTCAGTTGATTTGCATATTAGGCTTTTATTATATAGGATAGGCAAGTTTGCCTGGAATGCTTTGATTATAAGGACAAATACAAATTAAAAATAAGAGGCTTAATTCTCCCTGCTGAAAACAGGAGAGATTTTTCCTCCTTTCTTTTTCTTAGAGCACTATTTTTAAAAACTCCTAGGTATTTTTTCATCTCTTTGAAATGTATATAAACATATTTGAAAACTAGATAGGGTTGTCAGCTTTAAGACTAGGAATGTCTTTCTTAAAGTTGTGGGAACCATACCATTTGAATGTCAACATCAGGAACATAGCACCCTTATCTTCTAGTTTCAGTGGGATGGTAAGAACCTTAGTTGATTTCTGTCTCCAAGTTGTAAAACTATCTCCTGTCATAAAATTATGAGAAAATTATTTTTCCTTTGTATAAATTATACAAATTGTATAAATTATACAAAAGGAAAAATACAAAGGAAAAATAATTTTCTCATAATTTTATGATAAGAGATAGTATACTATAAAGCCAGTTAACTAACACAGATGACCACCCCAGTTACCAGATGAATTTAGGATGAATTTATGATTATAGTAAACAGTATGTCAAGGCCTCTTAATTGAGGACTAGTTATTGTTTATCTTGAGCACATGTATGTGATGGGCTCTCTCTACCTGGCTATATAGAAGGGTAAGATTTTTTCCATTTTTGCAGTCTCTTAAGAGATTGCCTCTGATGAGCATTTTATTTTGTTTTTGTGTTGTTGTTTTTTTCAATAATAAAAAGGTTTTTGTTTCTACTACCATTGTTGAAAGAATTTTTGTGATAGGAAAAATTTTTATTTTTAATTATGTTTATTCAGCAACATCATTAATACAAAACACTATTAGAGCATGTTTTACTTCACTGGCATATCATAGAATTATGGACAATGATGGATTGGAGGCTGGCAGCCTGATTAAAATGCCATTGTGCTTACTCACCATTGGGTGTTCATTGAGAAGAAACATTGCGACTCTCAGTGTCCTCAGTTTTAAAGAATGGTGTTTAGAGTATTTCCACATAGCTTTTTGCAATGTGAATAGGGACTAGTCTTTGCTTACAGAAGTTTTATGTATTTAAAAAAAAGCCTAAAAAATATGACTATATACAGTTAAAAACAGATCAGAAGACTGTACTTACTAAAGTGAACATTCAATGAAAGGAGCTTATTTTTATGGTCCTATGCTCGTTATTTTTAATGAAAAATTAATATATATGTAATCCTTTTCTAATTTCATTATGTTTGCTTTTTGTTCTTTCATATCTGTTTCTGTTTTCTTTTCTTTGAATGCTTTCAAGATAACTGGTTTGTAAAGTAATGATCACCTTCTTCCTTTGTCAGTGTTCCCCTCACTTATTATCTGAAATGCGTTACATCCATACCAAACTGGTAAGTAAGAAGTGAAGCTCAGTGACCTCTCCAAAACCTTACTGCAATACCTTTCCTCAGAAAGAAAGTGTATTCTGGTTAGAAGATTGTCCTCGACTTCTTCACAAGAACTAGCAACAGAAATGTGAAGGTTATTTTCTATTGCTATTTTACGTACATATTTTAGATGTGGCAATGTTTAAAGTGCATGTCCACATGGTTACAAGAGATATCAAACAATGTCAATTGTTTTTTCTAGAAAAAAATTCAATATTGCATTCCTTTTTTTTCACTTTTGCATATGTTCATTTGAGAATTCCATTTGGGCCTATAATATAATATTAATCTATTGAATCAATCTCTCTCTCTTCTTATTTTTATTTTTTTGAAAGTATCCTGTAGAAAATTATTGGATTGAGGAGTGTTTCACTATTTGATGTGCATGTCATCACTTTAATGCTATTGCTGCCTGGCATAGTATATAATATAGAGGGTAAGAGAAGGAGATTAGTTCAGTGGGCCTATATAAAAGTCCTCTTTAGGAGGACTGAAGCAGTGAAAATGGAAAGAAGTGGGTGGATTTGGGAGGTAAACTGGCGTTTGAATCAACAGACATTGTAATGGACAAAAGAAGTAAGAGTCAAGGAAAGACTCAAAGTAGTATCTCTGGGTTTGGACTGTAAGTACTCTTGGATGGTGTTGTTAAGAAGGAATATGGCAGAGAAGCATTTCATGGGGAGAGAATCAAGAGTTCTGTTTGGACATATAAATTTAAAATATCTATCCGATAGTCAGGTGGATATATCACATTGCCAGGTGAGTTATACAAATACTTGAGCTGATTATACAAACTAGGCAGTAACCATCATATAAGTAAGACTTATACGAATGGAAAGAAGCCACTTAAAAAGAAGCTTCAGTTAACAGATGGAGTCAACATTTGGTGATTGATTAGTGGAGAAGTTATCTAAACATCCTGGGAAGGAAGAGCCAGTGAGGGAGAAGAAAATCCTGTTGAGGGAGGGACGGTTAACTGCTGGAGGTTTTCGAGTGGTCCCTGAGATGAAGACAGAATAGTGATCACGAGGCTTGGCAATATGGAAGCAACTGGTGACTTTGATAAGAGCAGTGGCACTAAGTGGAGTAGGAAGGAGTACGGTGGGTAGAGACACAAAAACTTGGTCTTTTGGCTGGAAGAATGTAGCTATTGAAGTTGACCTCAATCAGTGAATTTTCCAACACTTCACATCTTGTTTGTGGTTCCTGGTTCTTGTGTGTGTGTGTGTGTGTGTGTGTGTGTGTGCGCGCGCGCGCGCGCGCGCGCGCGCATTTCACGACTCTAATCAATATCTATACTCATAATTACCATGGTATTCCAGTTGCAAATAATGGACTCTACAAACTGAAAGAAAATCTCATATTTAAGTTTAAAATTAAATATTTAACTAGTTAGTTGAAAAATTAAAGTTATAAAGTTAATTGTGTTTGAAAACAAACTAGTATGGGGAGGAGCTTCTCCTTGTGGCTTTATTAGTGTATATACAGGGGTTGGCAAAAGTACGTTTATAGTATAATACAAGAATAAGCTCTCTGTTTCCTGTACTCACCATTGTAAACCTATTGTAGGTGTCAGTAAATATCAAGCAGTCATTTTCAAAGACACTGAATTTAAACATCTGGAGGGGATTCTTACAATATATTTTTCAATACTTGGCAGATGGCAAACTTCAGTAAATAATTTTGCCATATCAGAGAGGAAGGAAGAGGGAGAGAGAGATAGAAACATCCATGATGAGAGAGAATCATGGATCGACTGCCTCCTGCAAGTCCTCCACTGGGGATCAATCCTATAACCCCGGCATGTGCCCTTGACCAGTCGAACCTGGGACCTTTCAGTTCGCAGGCTAACACTCTATCCACTGAGCCAAACCAGCTAGGGCACATAATAAATCTTATTGAGTCAGTAGTTGAAGCCTTCCCCTCGCTGTGGCTGGTTGGGTTCCTCTGCATCCCACTGACAGACCATGTGTAGAGCATTGACAATGTGTACAGATACAGTCTGTAAAGCAGGGGAGAAGCCAGTACTAAGTGTTCCAGCTTACCATGTTCCAATAATGAAAGCTAGAAATACCCAGATTTTAAACTCATCCCAGCAGGTCTTAAATAAGGAGTGGGGAGAGAGAACCACCATATATTAATTTAGCCTGTTGAACCCTCCTGACATGCACAATCTGGCATGCTGTTTCAAATATATGTTATTTTCCTGCCTGAGTAGTCCATCTGCTTAGGAAGGTTTCTTTAAGCACTTGAGTTGAAAATAAGAAAACTTCAGCTCTACACTTTCCAAAAGCTTCTTTTGGATTCTTTTGGATTTTATGGTGATATTCAACATAATATATCAGAAATAAAGACTTCACAAATAAAACTCATTTTCTGCCTTTGTCTTTTAAAGATCACATCTTGAAGATGTTTGGAGCACAGCATAGCACAGCACAGCACAAAGTGGTTTAGAGGAAATAAGTTGTGTAGGTGGCAAAATACCCCTACAACAGGGGGTTGATGACTACTGCCTTTTATAAAATTACCATTTATATCCCTATTGTAAATGTGTTATTCTTTTTCTCAAAGTGGATATGTTTGTTGCTCTTTAAATATTTTAAGGACAAATATGTGTTTTTAATACCAAAGCATGTTGTTGTTTTTTAGTTTGAAGTTACATCATTAAACATATAATACAAGTTAAAGTGAATGGACATGGTCTAATGTGTCTCCAAGTATAGATTGCATATGTAGGGATTTCTAGTAAATATGGATATGCAGAAAGGATCTGAGTTCTACAATGCTCTTCTTTCCCCATTTTATTTCTAGAAATACTTTTTAAGATTTATTTTGTAGAGACCTACATTGTCTCAATGGGTTTGGTTCTGCTTATTCAACTCAACCAGTATTGTAGGGCAATCTCATCAGAAGGGCTGTCAGCGTCTTAGTGACTCCATTATTATTAACAAAATGCCTCATATCTCATGTAAAGCATTATTACAAAAAGATAGAAATACAAAATATTCCAAAGACATTTCCAACAAAATGTGACTTTTGAGGCTTCTGCTTACCTCTACATCCCTCGTTTCCTCCCTCCCCCCAAACCTCTGACTGTTTACCTGTCTGCATTTTTCTCCCCATGATCATTTTCAGCTGAGGTCGACTGAGGCTGTGGAATCATAAACTCTGTTTGCTTCCTACCTGAAGTAGTCATACTGCAGGGTCCTTTTGAGACGTACTTTTGAAAACTTCTGTAATTAGTTTGTAAATAAATTGCAAGTCATTTTTGGGTTTGGTCAAATAGAAACTGTATTGAAAATAGTGATTTATATCAGCAAAGATAAGGTCATTTTATGCTAAGCAGAATAAATGTCTGATCCTTTCCTAATGGAAAACCTGAAGCAATTTTCTGATAATTTGAGTGCCTAAGTGTTGAATCACATTACCTTAATCCTTTTTTAAACTGAGTAACACTTGAAGTATATCGATTAATATATTTGCCATTTAAAGCTCTGATTAATAATTTATTAGTCTGTGGCACCCAAGATATCTGAATCTTTTTTTTTTATTAATTCAGTAAGACTCTGTCATGTATATATAGGGTGTCTCAAAAATGTATACACACATTGTGAATGATAATAAAGGCAGTGTTTATTAAAATACATTTCATATTCAAAATTGATGTATCAGCTGCTAAAGTGTGCATACATTTTTAAAGGATACTCTGGTTTCTTAGTTTTTTTTTTTTTTTTTCTAGAAGATTAAATTAAACCAACTTATATCCTAATGTTATGCAAAGGCCCCTACTTCCCACGTGGAGATAAGTGAGATGGTAGCTCAATTTCTCCATTTGAAAAAAAAATAAAAAAGGTGTTCTAAATGATCTTTTAGGATAGTTAGGGACTTATTATATAATTGTTGTTTCTTGATAACTTTCCAGGGAAACAGAATTTAAGGTGCATCAACAGTGTCTTAGTAAGACTACTTTATCTCTGTCATTTAAAGAACTAATACTTACAGTGATGGCTCCTTTTATTCTAAGTATGCTGAGACAGACTTAAAGAAAAGGGCTTGACCTCATGCACATGAAGGAATTAAATAATTTAGGAAAAACAATAATACGTGTGTTCTCCTTTTTGTTGTTGTTGTTTGTTTGTTTTGTGTTTGGTCTTCCCAGAAGGGACTATTTTGGGTAAACAACAATAATAGTGGCAGCAATAATAACAATGTACACACATGCCTAATAATAGTTTTCAGTATCTTCTTTATTTGACTTCATTTTAGAGTAGTATTGAAAGCAAAAATTGGTTAGTCTAAGATGCAATCACCATGAAAATTGAATTTCCACTTTTTCTCTTTGTTAAAAAGGAACATTGCTTTGCTTTATTCATGTTGTAGTAAAGTTCTGATTCAAGCCAGGTAGCTATTGCTTGACTTGTTTTCTTTAATTTAATAATAGCAAAGCCTTATTGTCATTCATTTTACAAAGACTTGAGTCTTACATCATTCTGGTGAAATAAGCAGGGCAGGTGTCTGTTATTATTCTCAGTGTTATAGTTAGACTTGAACCTATGCCTTCTGACTGTAAATTCAGTGGTCCCCTTCCCATACACACTATAACATGTGTCCTGGCATATGCATCAAAGCACAAACAAATGCCCCAGGTCTCCCCATTGCTCATTCCTGTTTTAGAGAGCTCATTATGGTGCAAAGAGCCCCCCCTGGAGGACAGAAAGCTGGCTAGGAGGAGGTGCTAGTTAATTACCCTGCATCTTGTTCTGTTTTCTGCCCTAGTCTATGTTACTTTCTGAGATTCAAAGTCCATGTGGTATTGTGGCCTGTCCAATACAGAAAGCCACTCATCCTCTTCCATGTTTTCTTCATTCTGTAAGAACACCAGTAGGTGGGATTTGGTGGAGAAGACACCTAACAGTCTAAGCATTTGTGGGAAGCAATTTGTTTACCTTATGAGATTGCCTTTTATTTTGGATGTTTTTAAGTATATAGAGATGATTTGTCTTTTTCTCTCTCTGGAAAATAAATAATGCTGACAACAAACTTTTTTGTGGATAATGGAATTTTCAGAGTCCAAATGAGATATATAAAGTAGACATTGCTCATTTCTCTGACATGATCTTAGGAGAAGATCTTATTTAGCTATTGAAAAATCCTGGAAACATAAAAGTGCTTCTTCTTAGGCATAATTTTTCTCTTTCTCTCTTAAACTAATAAAAATATCACACCATCAAAGCTATCTGTTATATTCATTGTGAAAGGAGAGCAGCTATCATGCAGATATATGGTAATCAGGAATGTGCTGAGAGCTAACTCAGGGCCATTCTCTATGAGAAAGGAGGGACTTGGTCCTCTATGGCAGGGAGTTAACTGGAAGTACAGCCACCTTGATCTGGAGAGTGAGTTTGGTCTCAGGTAAGGAGGCAGGATAACAATGTGTTTAAGAATTTAGATTTCCAAGTTAGATATATCAGGCCTTCATTCCCAACTCTGTGACTTATGACTTGGGTTTGCTTGTGTAGATTATTTAGCTTCTCTAAATGTCTGTGGGCACACATACATTTACAAGCATTTAAACATTTTTTAATAGACTATACATTTACACAACTCAAGAATCAGAACAACATGAGAAGATAGAACATTACACATCTTGCTTTTACCACTATTTTCAATTACCCCTTCCCATTTCACTTAAAGCATGCTTATATAACATTTTGGACTTCCCAATGCAAATGTAAATACAAATACATGTTATTATTTTTTCCCTGTCTTATACTGAATATAGTATGCCCAATTGCTGATCTAGATGTCTAATATTTTCTTAGAAAAGTGTTATACCTTCCTTTTAATATGGGAGGATTTGTATCTAGATGGAAGTGATACTGTGGACTTTGGAGGCTAGGTATAAAGAGATATTCAGCTTCCTTCTGATTCATGTGAAATACTAGCTCTTGGACCCAGCTTTCATGCTGTGAGGAAGCCCAAGCAATCCAGGTGGAGAGGACTCTTGGCCCCTGGCTCACAGCACTGCCTAACTTCTAGCTGATAGTCAACAATTACTTGACAATTGTGAAAGCCAAATTAAAAGCGGCCTCTCCAGCCCCTCGTCAAGTGATTTCAGTTGATGCTGCATAGAATAGCAATCACCTGTCCTAGCTGAGCTGTGCCCAAATTGCAGATTCATTAAAAGAATAAGTGGTTGTTTATTTAAGTCACTAAGTTTTGGGGTAGGTTGTTAAATAGCATGAGATAATTAGAATGGAGTTATGGTTTATTTTACCATTTCTGTTGATAGACACTTGGATTGTTTCTAACCATTTGCTAAACAGAGCTGCAATGAGTAACCGCCTACATATGATATAGCATACATAGCTATGTATATTTCTAGAATAAACTACTATCACTAGGATTTCTGGGCTAAATGAGAAAAACCCTTTTTAATATTTTTATAGATAACTGCCAAATTGCCTTCTATGACAGGTTTTTTTAATTAAATTTATAAAGTAGGAATAAAAACAAAGTTTATTTCATAAGAGCATTATGAGATTAAATGATATAATCCACAGTATAGCAGAAAACAGAGGCCAGGAAGAGTAAGCACTCAATAAATGCTATCAGACAAACTGACCATGATAAATTGCTTTTTGAAATCATAACTTTTAAAAAAAGTAGCTGAATAATTGATGTGACAACTTTGTTACTTTTGTTTTTACTTTGTTTAATGATGCTATAATTGAAAATATTTGGAGGATCATTTAGTATGTATACTTTTAGCCTTTAAAATCATCATTGTCACAAAAATAAGACATGTAGCCTTTTCCTTTTGAAAACTCAGTTTTCTCTCAAATGAAGTGATCTTATTTTCATCTTGTTTTTAGTGTAGTACTATTATTAAATATCACAAAAGTGCTAATAAATCCTTCACAATATAATGAGCATTAAATTAAGGATAGTAAGAGAGGAATGCTGGGAAGAAAATTTTTAGGCATATAATCTAGTGTTTAGGGTAAATTCATAATTGATTAGTGTTATCATACACATTATTTTTCAACTGAAAAGAGAAAAGTTTCAGTAATAAAAATGTAGAAAGCTAATTTAAGTGTAAAAGAATCATTATTATAGTTTTTTAAGTATTCCATTTTGCTTATTTGTTTTTGTTTCATATTTGTAAAACAGTTATTTGCAAACTTAAGGAAGAAAACAAAATTTTATACAGGGTTTCATGTAACATTTATATCCTATGTTTTTTAGGTTTCTACCAGATTTTATATTGACACCTATAGAACTATATATATGTATTTTTTCTTTTAAATAATACAGAACTTTGTATGGCACTTTGTAATATCCTAACTATTTTCACATACATTAAATCCTTTGACATACAGACTGACACTATGAGGTAACTCCTGTTTTCCATATTTTATAAGTGGAACACTAGAGGGTCAAAGAGGTTTTGACAGAAAACTGACACCAGGTCAGTTTTCCCAATACTACACATTATACTAGGCAATTAGTTATGAACAAATAGTCGGGAGACTAAAACTAGTCTGGAGACTGGCTATAATAAATAGTCTGGAGACTGGCTATAATAAAGCAGACATTGCCCCAATTCTCCTCACTCCACCCAGCCCATTGATATGTTCCATCTGGAGAAGGAAGCCAAAGCGATGGATAGTTTGAACTAAGTTCTTCATCACAACATTCAACTATGCGTAGCCCTCAGGTATCAGCTCTTTAGTTACTCTGTATTTTCCTTCCTTATTTTTAATACTCTTCAGGAATAGCCTTGCTCTAGCTCTCCTCATAATTTCAGTTGGTCTCATGGGTTTTGATATGAAAACTAGTGTATTTTTCAATCTTTTGTATATTTGCAAAAAAGCTTTAGACTTCTATTTTAAGGTTATAGCCCCTTAATTCTTTTCATATAAAACTGAATTTCCAGACCTGCTATTGATCCCAGTCAAGACTTCATTTTCTCTTCTGTTTTGAGTTCTGGTTTGTTACGCACATGTTTCTTTTTCACTATACCTTTGTTTTCCTTCATTATGTAAGTAATCATTGTAATGGATTCAAACGGTAAGACAATACACAAAGAAAGATGAAAGCACCTTGTCATCCTCATTCCCTTCTCCTTCTCCTTCTCCCAGTCACCCATTACCCTAGCCAGTGATAAATATGATTAGCAGCTTAATATGCATCCCTAGAGTCAATTTCTAGTTATTTTTGTACACATTCACATAAGTTTGCCTAACTATCTTCTTGGATAAATTGTGTAATAATATTTATTATTACACAATAATAATGTTTATTATTCTGCAACTTTCTGTTTTCATTAGAATTTGTATGTTGGTTCTGTTTTTATAGCATTAGATATATATTTCTCATATATATATCTATAGGTATAGATATATATATGTGTGTATATATATATATTAAAAAAGAGAAAATATGCAAATTAGACCAGGACTCCATAATGGGTCATGACCTGAGAGGAGGAGGTTGCATGTGCAGGTGAGGCCCAGAGTGAAGACAGAGACAGACCAGGGGGTCCCGCGAGCCGCTGTGCCCCAGCTCGGGCTGGCCTGTGGGAGCTGGAGCGGACACAGACAGGGACGGGGGCCGGCCCGCAGCCTCTGTGGCTGAGCACAGGCCTGGAGAGGAGACGGTGGGCCCGCCTCCTGCGGAAGCAAGCACAGGTCCCTCCCTCCTCCCGCGGAATTGGCACGGGTCCCTCCCGCCTCCTGTGGGTGCTGGCAGCTCACTTTCACCTCCTGAGGCTCCTGGCAGTGCGCTATGGTTCTTGCTGGCTCCCGCGGAAGCTGCGGGCGGCCTACTGCGTACGATATAGCGCGATGGGCTACTAGTATTTTATAATGGTTGTAAAAATATATATCTCAGGTAGTACATATGCTTATAAGCCATAAAAGTCCTGAAAGGGTTTGAAAACCATTTGTTCTGAAACTCAAACATAAGGAACAATAGAAGTCACCATTCTGTGGTGGGTAGGGTAAGAAGCTGTTTGATCCACAATAATGAATAGATGGCTAAAAGTAGAAGCTTCTATATTCCATAATATGGGTATGTTATGGAATATGGTTTATTTAGCTCCTTTCCTAGTGGTGGATATTAAGATTGTTTCAAGTTTTCCATAGCTGTTAGCAATGTTGCAATGAGTATCTTTAATTAAATCTTTGTGCTAATGTATAAGTATTTCTGAAACTCTTTCTACAGGTGAAGGTCAGACTTTGAAAAAAATAATTTTAATTTCATAGTTAGCAAATAGTACCATTAAATCAGAATAATGTGTCATCTACCTATACTATGTTTATAGAAAACAATAAAGATAACACTCTGGTATCTTAATACATTTAGCAACAATATCTGAATATCATTTTAGAAATTACAGGCTACCTTGGTTTGAAGAGCAAGATATAATACCATTTGGATACATCCATGTATTACCATGTTTGACAATATTTTAGGAAATCTTTGGTTTAACTTTTATTTTGGTGTTCATTCTTATTTTTTGCACTGTTTGCCTGAATTTTTTGTGAAAAAGGTATGCTGAACTTGCTGATATAAAAATTAATGTAAAAGGAAGATAAGTATGTTATATTTTATTCATATCTTTGGAGGATTTACCTAGAAGTTTGTTTTATAAAATTTTTCAAATGTATTTAAAAGTGTAGAGAATACAGAATAGCCTGTATTTAACAATTATCAAGATTTTGGCATACTTGTTTCATCTATTTAGGCTTTTCCCCCCTCAAATATATTAAAACAAATTTTAGACTTTCTACTATTTTATAAAATTCTTTATTAAATCCAAGAGACATCCTGAAGACCAGTTGCTTAAAGGAACTGATAAGAATTGATCTGAGAACTGATCAGAAGATCAGTTGCTTGGATTATACTGTCATTTTACTTTTCTGACTCCATTCATCCTCTTCTAGAGATAATTCTATAGTTGTCAATTTGGATAGCCTTCCATTATGGTAACAAACAACTCCCTAATCCCAACAGATCAGAAAATTGCTTCTCTTTTAGCAGTCAGTAGATTTCTGGAAGTGAACAGATTGTGCAGTTATGAAGAGAAAATGTAAAAGACACAATATATAAGTGGGACAGATGAATACAGCAGAAGTTTTCAATAGGGATGTATGGAAAATCCTTAGACAGTATTTTAGAATTGGGATGACACTTGAATAGAGGAAGTACAACAGCTATTGCATCAGATAAAGATCTAAAGCTGAACAAGAGAAGGAGGATGTTATCATGAGAGAAATGGATCAGGTGCAGGATCACAGCTGTAACTTCAGTTCCTATGATGAGAGAAGAAAGGCCGACAGTAAGAATGTGAAACATCTGTATCATACATACAGAATTAAGTGTGCAATATTTTTAGTATTTCCATAAGGGATTTGAACCTATTCAAGCAACTCATTTGTTTCTAAAATCCCAGTTAGACTCTCCCCTACACATATCTGAACTCTGGGCAAATCCAACAAACAGTTCATTTATTGTGCCCCAGTGTTATGATTGGTGTCCTGGAAATAGCTTTTATGTAGATGATCTGTGATGAAAGGATGCTGCCTTAGGGTGGCTGGTCTGTCAGTATCTCCAGATACTGAAGGCAGCAATAAAGCGGCACTACAGGAGACAGATCATAATTGTTTTGCTCTTCAGGGCTACTTAACAAAGGGCAGGGTGGAATTTAAACTCATTCTATCTTATCCCTCTATGAACAAGTAAAAATAAATGGCTGTTTATTTAAGTATTTGCAGGTACTCTTTTATCTGGAAAAAAATAATCAATAAAGAAATTTAAAAAAATGGAAAAAAATGAGATACTATCTCAGTGGTCAGCAAACTGCGGCTCATGAGCCACATGTGACTTGCGAGCTGCGATTTGCCGCTCTGTTGACTAATGAGTTTGCAAACACTGATCTATCTAAAAAGGTATTTGTTAAGATTAAATGAGTTAATGTTATGTAAAATGTTTACAATGGTATCTGATTCATGGTAAGCACTCAATATTTATATCGATCAACTATCATTATTATCATAGATGGAAAATACTTTAGATATGGAAATCAGACACCACAATTTCTTTATTTTATGAATATTTATTAATTGCTATTTCTAGGCAGTGTGTTATGTGATTGGGTTGCAGAGATGAATGGTAAAGTTGCCACCTTTGGGTCAAATGGGGGAGGCAGAGTAGGTTAAAAAATTATTCAAATGAGAGAATAAATGTAATATTTCAAGTATGTGCAGGAGCTATGAGTGCAATCAGGGTGACTGGACTGATACTTTTACAGAAAAAAGTGAGTGGTGGTTATATTCAAATTAATTGCTTAGAATGATTCTAAGTCTTTTTCTATTCTGACAGTGAAAAAAAGTGGTTTAAATCTAACTTAATTGAATTATTACAGGATTTTGCATTAAAACTGGTTTTGCTGATTTTACTCAGGATCAACTATAAAAAATGAGGGAGTATTACAAATAGTAGTACATATGTCTCCTTTTTTCCCCCAATTGACCTCCCCCCGGCCTCCCCTACCCCCCAGTACATGTCTTCACTTGCCCGCCCTCCCCTAAGTGTCTTGTATCCATTGGTTATGCTTATATGCATGCGTACAAGTCCTTCAGTTAATCTCTTACAACCCCCAACCCCCCCGCCCAACCTCCCCTGCCTTCCCACTGTAGTTTGACAGTCTGTTCAATGCTTCTTTGCCTCTGTATCTATTTTTTACCCCATGTCTTTCCTTGAAAAAATCTTGCCTCTTCAGACTAGAAATAAACATATAATAACAACAACAACAACAAAATGTTTGAGTCCCAATTTCAATGTCCAACAGTTCTGAGTCCCCGTTTCAATGTCTAACAGCTCCTATGTGTACATGTCAGCAATGATATCTGGATGGTGGGCACATGGTGGCAGTGCAGGTCCGATTGTCTCTGGTTTGGTCCTAGGCAAACGACCTGAATAGAAATGTATCCAAAGAAGACAAATGGCCAACAGGTATATGAAAGGTACTCAAAAATCTCTAATCACCCTGGAAATATAAATCAAACTGCAATGATATATCATATTACTCTTAAAATGGCTATTATAAAAAGACAAGAGATAACAAGTATTGGTGAGAATGTGGTAACAAAAGGAACCTTTGTGCACTGTTGGTGGCAATGTAAATTGGTATGGTTATTATGGAAAACAGTATTGTGGTTCCTCAAAAAGTTATAAACAGAATTACCATATGATCCAGCAATTCCACTTCTAGATACACACACACACACACACACACACACACACACACACACACACACACACATATATATATATATATAGTGGTTTTATATATATATATATAGTGGTCCTGTCCTGATGCCTTGATTTTCTTTTCTTTTTTTTAAATTTATTTTATTTTTATTTTTTATTGTTTTTTGTTTTAAGTATTACAAATAGTAGTACATATGTCTCCTTTTTTTCCCCCCATTGGCCTCCCCCCGACCTCCCCTACCCCCCAGTACATGCCTTCACTTGCCCACCCTCCCCCCTGCCTAGTGTCTTGTATCCATTGGTTGTGCTTATATGCATGCATACAAGTTCTTCGGTTGGTCTCCTACAGCCCCCCTCGCCCAACCTCCCCTGTCTTCCCAATGTAGTTCGACAGTCTGTTCAATGCTTCTTTGCCTCTGTATCTTTTTCCCACCATTTCTTTCCTTTAAAAAGTTTTGTCTTTGCAGACTGGAAATAAACATATAATAACAAAACAAGACAAAACAAAAAAATGTTTGAGTCCCAATTTCAATGTCCAACAGTTCTGAGTCCCCGTTTCAATGTCAAACAGTTCCTTATGTGTACATGTCAGCAATGATATCTGGATGGTGGGCACATGGTGGCAATGCAGGTCCGACCCTCTCTGGTTTGGTCCTAGGTAACCTGCAGCGGTACACAGCTGCTGACTACTAGTGTGGCAAGGCGTCATCAGCGTCTTCCATCTCTGGACTGTTTTTCCTCTTGTCTTCGTAGTTGGAGCAGACCTGTCAATACCTCTCTGTTGCAGGAATCCACGTGGTCTTGGAGTTGTTTTCTGAAAATACACAAACATATTCTCGACCAAAAGTTAATAAAGGAATCTTTTCTATATAATTGATTTAGGATCCTTTTTATTTTTGCCCAAACGATTTTCCTTTGTCTTATTTAGACACCCTGTTTGTTTTTCATGGGTGTCTTGCTGTTAGCATTACAAATGAAAATTAATTTTGTAAAGTAAAAATTTTCTAGATGTAATTTACTTATAGGATATTTTTCCTTACATGATATTACCCTACTATCCCCTCCCCACCTTTTTTTGATTACTGGAGGCTTTTGTAAAATTTATAATGCAGTCTTGATAACTTTAACTTTAAATTTTTTTTTTTTTTGCCCAAAAATATGACTGCTTTAGGTTCATTGCATGTTCAGGAATTTTACTATGAGATGAACTACCAATAGAAATTTTAGTTATTACTTTAGGAACAGCTTTTTGTCCAGTACAATTAAATTTACTTGAATATTCACTTATTTCAATTAGCCTATTTAAATTAATCTGAAAACTCGATTACTATTTTACTGTCAAATTTAATACTCTACCAACAATCTTAGTTTACCCTGTAAATATTAGTGGAAAGGATTATTTGAAGTATTACAATTAGTAATACTTCAAACAATAAAAAAATAAAAAAGAATCTAGAAAAAGTTCAAATTAGCCACATTTCAAGCCCTCAGTAGCCATATGTGGCCACCATATTGGATGTACTCATAGATCTATAGCATTCTTGGTTATTAAATTTGTCACAAGCAAGTGATAAAATACATATTTTTGTGAACATTAAAGATGAAATGAAATCAATTTAAAAAAACGAGGGGCATTCTATTGTGTGCTCTTGCCTCCTTAGTCTCTTCAATAAATGGTGCTGGGAAAATTGGATAGATACATGCAAAAAAATGAAACTAGACCACCAACTTATACCATACACAAAAATAAACTTAAAATGGATAATGGACTTAAACGTAAGACAGGAAACCATAAAAATCTTAGAAGCCATAGGCAGCAAAATAGCAAACATTTGTCGTAGCAATATCTTTACTGATACAGCTCCTAGGGCAATGGAAACTAAGGAGAAAATAAACAAATGGGACTACATCAAAATGAAAAATTTCTGCACAGCAAAAGAAAAACAACAACAACCCATCAACAGAACAAGAAAGCCCACTGCATGGGAGGACATATTTGCCAATGTTTATCTCTGATAAGGGGTTAATCTCCAAAATTTATAGGGAACTCATGCAACTTAACAAAAGGAAGATAAACAATCCAATAGAAAATGGGCAAAGGACCTAAATAGACGCTTTTCAAAAGTGGGCATATGGAAGGCCAAGAGACATGTGAAAACATGCTCAAAGTAACTAATCATCCGAGAGATGCAAATCAAAATAACAATGAGGTACCATTTCACACCTGTCAGAATCAACAAATCAACAAATGACAAGTGCTGGTGAGGATGTGGAGAAAAAGGAACACTTGTGCACTGCTGGTGGGAATGCAGACTGGTGCAGCCACTGTGGAGAACAGTATGGAGTTTCCTCAAAAAATTAAAAATGGAACTTCCATTTGACTCAGTGCTCCCACTTCTAGAACTATATCCCAAGAAACTAGAAACACCAATCAGAAAGGATATATGCACCCCTATGTTCATAGAAGCACAATTTACAATAGCTAAGATTTGGAAACAGTCTAAATGCCATCAGCAGATGAATAAATTAGAAAACTGTGATACATCTACATAATGGAATACAACGCTGCTGAAAAAAAGAAGGAATTCTTATCATTTGCAACAGCATGGATGGAACTGGAGAGCATTATGCTAAGAGAAATATAGCCAGTGTGGGAAAGATATATATCACATGATCTCACTCATTTGTGGAATACAATGAACAACATAAACTGATGAACAAAGATAGAACCAGAGTCATAGAAGCATCAAATAGACTGTCCAATTTATGAGGGAAGGTGGGGGATGAAGGGTAAGAGATCAACCAAAGGATTTGTATGCATGCATGTGAGCATAACCAATGATCACAGACAGTATGAGGGTGAGGGCCTGTGTTGGGGGCTGGGGGCGGCAGGTGAGAGATCAATGGGGGAAAAAGGAGACTTATGTAATACTTTCAATAATAAAGAATTTAAATTAAAAAAAAAGAACGAG
Organism: Corynorhinus townsendii; assembly: GCA_026230045.1. Classification (NCBI taxonomy): domain Eukaryota; kingdom Metazoa; phylum Chordata; class Mammalia; order Chiroptera; family Vespertilionidae; genus Corynorhinus; species Corynorhinus townsendii. The sequence goes on along the minus strand of JAPDVU010000004.1, from coordinate 63,737,430 downwards.
GGACATTATATCAGTGTGTATTTGTAAATTTATTAATTCCCTAGGCATGGTGAAATGACCTGACTGATAGAGGTCCCTGAACTTGCACACACTCTTAAGCATATGCTGTTGTTTTCTGGCTTCTGAGAAGCTTGATGCTGAGAAAGTAAGGCTGCTTTGGTTTTGTTCCCATTTTTTTCTGTTTTAGTCAGAAGCAGGACAGATAAGACTTTGCATCCATATGCCATACGGTTAAAATGTCAAGGTGACTTGTGCACATGTTTTCAATTTCATTTTTTCTTCTTCATTCACCTTGACAGCTAACACTGGATTCTTTATCCTTTTTTAGAATGGCTTTATTGAAGTATATTGTTGCTTTTGATTTGTTAATATTTTATTGAGAATTTTTGAGTCTATATTCTTGAAAGATATTGTTTATAATATTCATGCCTTTGATATCTTTTTCTAGTTCTGGTATTGTGTTTATGCTAGTATGATTTATGCTGGCCTCATAAAATGAGTTGCAAAGTGTTACCATGTATTATATGGTTTTCTGCAAGGTATTGTTTAAATTTGGCTTTATTTCTTTCTTAAATGTTTATTAGAATTCATCAGGGAATCCATCTAGACCTGGGTTTTTTTCTTGTTGGAAAGTTTGTAACTAGAAAATTAATTTCTTTAATTCACAATAAGATATACCAAAGTTATTTATTTCTTCTTGAAAGAACTTGGGTAGTTTGGGCCATTTTATATTTAAGCTGTCAAGCTTATGGGCACAGAGGTATTCATAGTATTCCCTTATTATCACTCTTTCCCTTTTTTTATTGAATTTTTTGGGATGACACTGGTTAACAAAAGTATACAGGTTTCTACTGCACTGTATTATGTATTCACCATCCCAAATCAAGTCTCGGCCCATCACCATTTATTTCCCGTATACCCTCCCCCACCTTTCCCTGCCCTCCTCTCACCCAGCAATCACCACACTATAGATTCAACGTGCCTGGCTGGTGTGTCTTAAGTGGTTGAGTGCTGACCTATGAACCGGGAGGTCACTGCTTAGATTCCAGGTCAGGGCACATGTTCGGGGTGCGGGCTTGATCCTTAGTGGAGGGCATGCAGGAGGTAGCCGGTCAATGTTTCTCTCTCATAGAGAGCCTTCCAAGAAATGCTGCAGTGGGCCGAGGCTGCCCAGAGCTTAGCTGATTCCTTAGCAGGACAGGAACTTGGCAGGGCAGGGCTGGGGCCAGTGGATCTCCCCAAGCCAACACGCTATGGAGGGCAGTGCTGGATCCTGATGAGATGGCACCCATCAATGGTATGAGAGAGGGACTCAGCATAGGGACAACAGCAGCTGTCTATTTAACCCTCCTCCTGAAACGACTCAACCCAATCTCTCCCTGTATGACTCCAGTCCACTCTGAGTCTTTGCCCCTCTGCTGGAGCTTACGGTGAGTGCCTGCAAGTGTGCTGACCCTTTAAGAGGGAAATTTAAAAGATCAAAATATAGGTAGATGTGAGTTGGCTAAGTCATTAAAAATATGCACTTGTCGCACTAGCCGGTTTGGCTTAGTGGCTAAAGCATCGGCCTGTAGACTGAAGGGTCCAGGGTTCGATTTTGGTCAAGGGCACATGCCTGAGTTGCAGGCTTGGTCTTCAGTGGCTACCTGCAGGAGGTAGCCAATCAGTGATTCCTGCTCCTCATTGATGTTTCTATCTCTCTCTTCCTCTCCCTTGCTTTCTGAAATCAATAAAAATATATTTAAAAAATATGCACTTGCCATATGTCTCAGGGTTCACACAGGAAACAGATGTTCTTTATCCTAAGAGAGTAATTAAAAAGACTTTACTGAAGGTACAGTTTCCAAAGGGGTATTCAGGGTAAGGAGAATAACAAGGGGATGCTAAAACACAAAGGGACTCCCGACAGTTGAAAGACATTTCTGCCCCTGGCTTTGAAGTGAAAAGAGGAGGAGCAATTATGAGAACCTGCAATAGCAGATGTTATGTAAAAGCTTGCATAATGAAATTAATGGCCATGGCTAGAGGGATGCAGCCATTGCTGCATACTTGTCAGGGAGGAATTTAGCAGTAAATATTCTGTCCTATGTCTCCCCCTAACCTCTTATCTCCTGCTAATGTATTTTTGAATTTAAAAAAAGATAGCGAACTTAAGAGACCCTGGGATGAAACAGTTCATTGATGTCACCTCTCAGAACTCAGAGTAGGATGGGGAAGGGTAAAAAGTGGCTATATAGGGCAAATGGAGGCTTCCTATTTCTTGAACCATCAGCCTCCATACTTATCTAACAACGGGAAAATGCAATTGTCTCATTACAGAATATCACTACTGTCTTAATCTCACCTTTCACTTAAGTTAAAATATTAGGATTACCTGCATCATTCACATATGATGGAAGAAAAGAAAAAGGAGGAAATAAATAAATAATTTACATGAAACATAACTATTGTAGTCCCCTCATATATAGTTGATCTCAAGACCTAAGTTGATAAAATAACTTTCTCCTCCCATGCCCCATTATGTATTTCTCTTACCTTCCACCAGGATGTTGACTAGTTGGATCTTTAATCTGGTGGGATAATTGAATTTGGAATTAAATGAAATTTGATTTGGCATTCAATTTCAGATGGAATTCAGATAGTTAATAAACTGACCCTAAAATAGGGAGAGATTATCCTGGATTATCTATGTGGGCTCACAAGAGTCCTTAAAAATGGAAGGAGGCAGTAAAGGAAAGACAGGGGAAGACATGACTACAGAAGAATGTCTAAAGAGATGCAACATTGCTGGTGTTGAAGGTGGAGGAAGGGAGCCACGACTGAATGTGTGAAGCCTCTAGAAATGATACAGGTCTGGAAAGGAATTCTCTCTTAGAGCTCCTAAAGAGGAATGCAACCCTGCTGGCTTCTTGATTTTGGCACTGTGAGATCCAAATTGGACTTCTAACCTACAAACTGTAGGCTAATCAATTTGTGTTTATTGAGGACACTAAATTTGTGGTAATTTGTTGCAACAGTAATAGAAAAATAATACATATTCTTTCAGTTCCAATTTAATGGACCCATAATTATGTTTCCTGGTGCAAGCATTTCTCTTTTGAAGAATAAGTACTTCAAATCCACCGAGTCCAAGGTTGAAAGGTTAGGAATAAAGAATTCCTTCAGTGGGAGGACTACCACCCCTTGATTTCCAGATCCATGCATTCCTGGTTTTGGGGGAATAGTGTTATATATTGGTTTCTGGCTTCAGGCATTTTCCCTATTCTGTTAGAAAATGCCTCAACTTCTCACTGTTGTCACTTAGATGACAAATAGCAGAGACTTCAATAGGCCATGAAATCATTATGTCAACCCGGTTGCCTCTGGAGTTGGTACTCCTATAAGACCAGTGGGTACTCCAGTCATAAATACATTGCAAACCTTATTTGCTGTAAAATCAATTCCTTGGTTAGAGGTATAGTGCATCAAGGAATTATGTAAACCTGGAAATGGTGATGCTGTCACAAATTTTGTAGGCAGAGAAGGCAGATTTAAATATGAAATATGTGTTTCTTACCATAAAGACCAATTGAGGCCCTCTCCATTGTAGAATGGGTTCAATGTAATTAGTATGCCTCAAACTACCTGGCTAGTTTTGATTTGAAATAATGTCATAACAGAAACTTAGGTGTGTCCTTTTATATATGTCACTTATGATATTTAAACTAGCCTTGTTGAATTCATGAAGTTTTATCCCTGCTTGTGCCTAGTGATTATCATCTGAACTGTATCTGAATGCTGCTAGTGACTAATATCTATGATTTGTATGGATCTGATTTGACAATTAACTCTGTGCTACCACACTCACTTTAAAATATTCTTCTATATAGGTCCTCGACCAACAGGTTAGAAACTCTGAATAAGTGTAGGTTCATACCTCAGGCCATCTTTTCCTCAGGGTAAAATAAACAATCAAATATTCTACATAGAATTCTTCCAACTAGGAGCACACTCTTTTAGTGCTTTTTTATGGCCATCCTAACTGGGGAGACAGTGCAGCAAACTATTCACTTCCAGCTGATTTCACCTGACAATGCACACCAATCTGTATTCCTGACCTGCATTTTTCTTCCTCTATTCCAGGAAACTCCCCGTGTGTCCACAAGTTCTCATAAAATTTAATTTTACATCCTGGAGCACCTGGAGCCAGGTGCCATACAGTGGGATGCTGTTGTGTACATTAAATGTTATGATTTGATGGATCAGTAATACCAAGTCCAAATGAGGAATTCAGGTGTCATAGTTATTTAATGTGGTATAATCAGACACTGAATTGCCACCAGAAACTGATTTTCAAATGGAGAGTAAGTATGGGTAGTATGTACTGTGGCCTCATTCTAAAATCCTAGGGACTTGTACCATGAGTTCCCTATTGGAGTTTGCAATAAGTTTCATATAACTTCTCAGTTTGCTTTAGATACTGACCATATTATTGGATCTGTTGAATCATAAGGTCCAGAAATTAGGGCAGCTTGCCTGGGTGTCTGCACCTGCTGCAGAGCCTTATTTTTCTTAATGTTTCTCCTCAAAGCTACAAACCATATGGGTTATGCAGTAAAAGGATCAGAAAATCTGTGACCATTATAGTATTCCTAATTTTGGGGGGGGGGTAATTTGGCAGACCCCGCTAGTGACTCTCTTCCTCAGAGAAGACTCTAGATCAGTGGTCGGCAAATTGCGGCTCACGAGCCACATGTGGCTCTTTGGCCCCTTGAGTGTGGCTCTTCCACAAAATACCATGGCCTGGGCGAGTCTATTTTGAAGAAGTGGTGTTAGAAGAAGTTTAAGTTTAAAAATTTTGTCTCTCAAAAGAAATTTCAATCATTGTACTGTTGATATTTGGCTCTGTTGACTAATGAGTCTGCCGACCACTGCTTTAGATAATTGTGGGATTTTCTCTCTGTAATGAATCAGAATGATGTTCTGTGGGATAAGAAGAAGGCTACATTTCTGGTAGACTCTTTAATGGCAGAGAGAATAAGAATTGATATTGCCTTGATAGGTGGTATTGAGGGTATACTGCTATCACTGACATTAGAAGACAAGATGCTTTTGGTTACCTTTACGAAATGGGATAGAAAATAAAAGAATTTTTGGTTAATAGCTGCCTGTTAGCTGTCAGGGGCTAAGTTGATTTGCTCTTTTGTTTTTGCTCAGTACAATTTGCACCCTGAATTAGTATCATCACCTGTTTAAGAAGATAATAATCCACAGTTATTGTTTATGAACTGTACCAATCTTATTTTTTTCAGTGGTCAAAAGTATAATAAGTGGGAATATGAGATTCATCATTACCTCTACATCCTATGAATATTTGGTAATGGCACTGATATCTGCAAACTTTCAGGAATGCAGTATTGCTTTTAGTCTCATCTTGTCAGTGAGATGGGTGAAGGGTAGATCTGAAAACATCCTCTGGCCCTTCCCATCAAAAGAGTCATCACTCTATTGATTCAGGAACCAATGCAAGGTTCTGCTAGTTACTAATTATATCTCTTCTTACTATGAATTCTAGGATTGAGGAAAGAACTGTAGGAGAGGTTTATAGTCCCATGGAACTGAGGCCAAAACTGTACCAGTATCTGTTACCTACGTTGTATAAGTCCTGACTCTGACCAGTTGTCTACAATGTGTTTTTTAGAATATGTTTTTATTGATTTGTAGAGAGAGCTGGGCTATAGTGTTTTTTTAAAATCTCTGGAGATTGGCAGGAGTTTAGAGAAAATATCTAATGTTTCTTAGAAAGTCTAGGTATTTTATTCCCTTTAATTTACAGAAACCTTGACAAGTAGCTGAACTTCCCCCTGGAGAAAGCTTCTGAGGAGATTCAAAGAATATATACTGTAGAGTCCTTCATTAGACATGGCCTTTCTTTCATTGGAGGGGCTTCAGGTTTGTAACCTGAGGAAGAGTTCATGACTCTTCCCCAGGTTATCTTTAAGGACTGCATGATTAGCCATTGCCATAGAACTCTGCTGTTCAAAATGCTCTGATTACCACTCTTTCCCCGTTGCCTTGATCAACCCCTTTCACTCTGATGGTGACTGCTACTATCTGGCATCCACCACTCTGTGGTCCTATTATTTTTGTTTATATCAAGGAAATAATTTTTACTATGCACCCTTCTGCCAATCGTTAGACTGCAGAGATTTCAGTAATACCACAGGCTCCTTGATAATACATTTCTTAATGTCTTAGTGAAGTAAGTGTCCTTTGAGTCCTTCTATAAGATGTGGTTAGGAAGTAGTTGATTAGCTTGTACATAATGGATTTATTTCATCTCCCTGGGCCCTGTAACTTCTTCTGTCTTTGTATGACAGGGGAGTTCTGGCATCTCAATTGACTGTAGGCACTGTTGAGTTCAAGTTTCAATTAACCAACACATCAGACTGTTGACACTACTCTCAGGTGCTTGAGCCAACACGTTAAATACTGATTCCAAGGTAAAATACTTACTTAAATAAATTTGGCTAGTGTGTTTTTGTCCTTCTTGTTTTAACACATTGGGAATATGTTGTCATACCTGTTCTCTGATTTCCTACACTTACAAATTGACAAGATCCTACCAATTTGGTCTATAAGCTGGGTCTTCAGAGAACACAGCTTGTCTACCTTCTGGGATATTCTGGGTTCTAATTTGACTTGTGGGCCTGGAGGCAAGGAGGTGGTAAGGGAAGCTCCTGAGGAGAATTTATATGACGTCATGAGACAAATTCCCCGAGTGAAATCAGTGTATGATTTTCTTTCAGATGAAGGGAGGAGGAACTGTTTCATTTCTTTAGCATAGAGGACATTGAAATCGATGCAGTAACTCTGCAACTCTTTCTATTAATAGCTGCACTTGATTTTCATTCGTAAGTGATTTGCTGTTACAGGCAATATTATATTTCATTAAAGTCTATGTAGTTTTCCTGATTTTCCACTTGTGCCTTTAATTTGAATTCATGGCTTTAATAAGAACTTTCCTTTGTGTACTTAAGCAAGGGCAATTAGAATAGCTGCCTCACCCTATAATCTACTAATAACTACTGTCACCATAGTGACCATATACCACAGCCTCATCATCCAATGGCTTGCTTTCTCTGTGCTCTCCATCCCTACCATTACTAGTAACAAATTGAGCAAACATGATGTGAGAGCATGCCATGGATTACCAGTTTCTGATTTTCCTCAGCAAATGTGATCATTGATGATATTTGCAACCATATCCCAGAATTCCATTTTGATAGCTGCTTCCTCAGGACACCTCTGGTATAAATTATTGTTTTAGTCAGGATTCTATCAAGAAGGAAATGGCACATTCGTAAAAGTTGAGAAAATTAAATAAAGGGACAATTTACAGAGGTGTGGAAATGTTGATGCAAGAAACAAGGGGGCTGCAAAACAATCATGATCTAGCAACAATTGAAGCCCTCAGTAACCCTTAGTTTGAAGGTCTAGGGAATAAGCAATTGTGAGAACTAATGCTTTAGGAGATTAGCAGCCAGACAAGAGCTATGTTCTTAAGTAGAGGAATATAGTTATTGTTTATAAAAGCCTGTCAAGCAGGAGCAGAGGGAATACATTCTCTCACTTTTTCCCTCTTATCTACTGCCAGAGCATCCCACTCAGGGAATCTACTGGAATCCAGAGGACAAGAGAACCCAGAGGATACAGGCACACTCTGGCCAGAACTCAAGCCAGAGAGCAAGCAGTTCCAATGGGTGGAGAGTGGATGTTGAGGGGCAACCAGGGGATATGCAGGATGTCATTAGTATAAGACCCATTTTTTGCTTCAGACACATAGAAATGGAATAAAGTGCTTTGCCAATCCTATCTAATAAAAGAGTAATATGCAAATTGACCATCACTCCAACAGACAAGATGGCTGCCCCCATGTGGATACAAGATGGCCACCACAAGATGGCCAGCAGGGGAGGGCAGTTGGGAGGGACCAGGCCTGCAAGAGAGAGCAGTTGGGGGTGATCAATCCTGCAGGGGAGGGCAGTTAGGGGAGACCAGGCCGGCAGAGAAGGGAAGTTGGGGGAGACTGGGTCTGTAGGGAAGGGCAGTTGTGGGGGACCCAGGACTGCAGGGGAGAGTAGTTAGGGGTAACCAGGCCTGCAGGCAAGGGCAGTTAGGGATGACCAGGCCTGCAGGGGAGGGCAGTTAGTGGCAAACAGTCTGGCAGGGGAGTGGTTTGGAGGTGATCAGGCTGGCAGGCAGAAGCGGTTAGGGGCAATCAGGAAGGCAGGCAGGTGAGTAGTTGAGAGCCAGCAGTCCTGGATTGTGAGAGGGATGTCCGACTGCCCGTTTAGGCCCCATCCTACCTGGATTGGGCCTAAACGGGCAGTCAGACATCCCTCGAGGGGTCCCAGATTGGAAAGGGTACAGGCTGGGCTGAGGGACATACCTTCCCCTTGCACAAATTTTGTGCACTGGGCCTCTAGTTTAATTGTAATGTGCCTTGGTGTTGGTCTTTTGGGGTTCATCTTGCTTGGGACTCTGTGAGCTTCTTGGATTTGTGTGGGTTTTTTCTTCCCTGTATCAGGGAAGTTTTCTGTCATTATTTCTTCAAACAGGTTTTCTATTTCTTGCTCAGTTTTCTCTCTTTCTGGAACCCCTATTATGTGGATGTTGTTTTGTTTCATGTTGTTCCAAAGTTCCCTTAGGCTCTCCTCCTGCTTTTTAATTTTTTTTTCTAGAAGCTGCTCTACTTGGGTATTTTTTCCTACCTTGTCTTCTAGCTCACTGATGCGGTCCTCTGCTTCTTCTAGTCTACTCTTGATGCTTTCTATTGAGTTCTTTACAGCAGTGATGTCATTTTTCATTTCTTCTTGGTTCTTCTTCATTTCCTCTTGGTTCTTACACATATTGTTGAATTTGTCTTCCATTATTTTCATCCACCTTATGACCATTTCTCTGAATCCTTTCTCTGACAGGTTGCTTGCCTCCATTTCATTTACTTCCTTTTCTGGTGATGCCTGCTTTTCTTTCATATGCGGGCTGTTTCTTTGTCTCCCCATGATCTCTCTTCTCCAGGTGTCTGGTTATGTAGTTCTCTCTCTCCTTTCTGTGAGCGAGTGTAGAGCTCCTCTGAATCTGTGTGCTTGCACCAATTGGGGACCGGTGTTCTCGGGTTCGCAGCTGTTTGGTGGGTGCCGTAGATGTAGATTCCTTGGACTTCTCAGGCGTCCGATAACATCCACTTTCCCCTTCAAGATGGTGCAGTCTCTGCATCCAAGCTGGTTGCTCTGGGAGGGAACCCAGCAGCAGTGGGTGCTGCCCGGTCAGGGGAGCCCTGTCCAGCAGTCCCCCACAGTCTCCTGGAGTAAAGCTGTCCCTCAACTCACCAACAAACACTCCCCATGCAACCACACACTCTCCCTTTGTTTTCTCACTCACACACTATCTTGCAGTCTGCCTTCCTGTCTGGAATAAAGTGCTTTACTGTGATTTCTAAACTTAATGAAATATGGTAATACAGAAATGGAAAAGAACGCAAAGACTATTTAGACGGATAAAAATATAGAGCAGGCCCTTGAGTTAGTTATTTATTTTAATATACATTCAATTTAGTATTAGACATTCTGACAGCAACTAACAAAAACCCATGAGTAATCCAAATTTAATTGTTTGATAATATGAAACAAATTGATAGGTTTTTTTTTTTCTTTAGACCCAATTTCTTTGTTTTAAGGTATAATGATTCTGGTCTTTTTAAAATAATGTTTTATTGATTTCAGAGAGAAATGAATAGGAAAAGAGAGATAGAAACAATGATGATGAGAGAGAATCTTTGATTGGCTGCCTCCTGCATGACCCATTCTGGGGAGCGAGTCCTCAACCCAGGCATGTGCCCTGACCAGAAATCAAAACAGTGACCTCTCAGTCCATGAGTCAACACTCAACCACTGAGCCATGCCAGCTGGTTGATTCTATTCTTAATATAAAGGTAATCATTCAAAATAGGAGTTTGGGCATGATAGCATTTCAGTAGAAAAGGAATGGCTCTAAGCAAAGCCAAGAAGACAGCTCTTGAATGTGACTTTCATATTTTTATATATTAGGTCAGATTATTTGGCTTCATTTATAAGTCTAGCTCAAGGCAAAGTTGAAAACCACCTGCAGTTTATCACTTTAGCCTCAGCTTTTCTTAATTTTACCATATTTTTCTCCATACAGCACTTATCCCAAACTGAAAAAATGAAATAAAATAAAACTTATCTTTGCATCAGGTATTTTATAAAGTTTTTATGAAAATTAATAACAAAATGTTATATTAGTGGGGGTTAACTAATTTCCATATATTTATTAAACTTAAATTAGTAAAATGATAATAGTTTATTTTAATGAAAATTAAATAGAGGAAATCTAAATGGAAGCTTGGTGAACTGCAAAATCCACACCTGCTGAGAGACTAGTTAAGACATTGACTTATAAAATTTATAAATTCTTAGAAGTGAGAGAAAATATAATTTAGAGAGATGCGGTACTCATCCTAATCCATCAAGTACTGAACAGGAAAGAGGCTTACCTACTGGGTACAAATTGCATTTTCTTTGGCGTGAAACACAAAGGCAGTCCCTCAGGAGGAGTGTTGAAAGCAAATAAAAATTTTCATCTATAATGCCTTTTATGTAAAGAACTCAGTACATTTGCTCAGCAGTTTTCAGAACATAATTGTAATTTGACTATTGATTGTATTTTTTTTTGTTAAAAAGAAATTGAGGCAAAGAGATATTAACAGTTAATAACTGCTATTGAGGTGATTTAAACAGGGTGAATTACTAAGATACATTCTAGTGTTGGTGCCCAGAATAATAAAGAACCCTTCAGAAAAATAGAATATGTTCTTCTAGAGTCCCTGCTCATGATGACAGCTTTAGAAAGTCATATTTGTCATTATTCAATCTCCTCTCCTCTCATATTTAGCCATATCTGATTGGATTACCAGTAGTTATATGAACTGGGCATAATTAAACCTTGATAGTTTGGTTGAGTATGAATGATTTCTAAGTAATACTTTTCAAGGAAATCAGTAAAAGCAGAAGTGAAGGAACACATGTAGAGTATCTGTGACAATTCATAATATTTGTAGAAACAACTATGAAGCAGAATTTTCAAATATTTAGAAATAAAACACATTTTTCAATTCCTTTTAATATTTTTATGACTAAACATTACTAAATACATTAAGACACATATAACAGAGTAACAAGGACCTGAGATTTTACCCAATTGCAAGAAAACAAATTAGGCTGATAGTTTCCTAGATGCTGGTTGAAGATACAAGATTCCTGGTTCAGAGACACAATACCATTTATTACTCATATTGTTGGTGGGGAGCTCTCCATGTTTCCATCTGTTGCTGGTGGAAGTGGGCTCCTTGCAATGTCATGAGAAAAAGAATTTTCTGAGCCTTGCATGGGAAAATGAGTGATATTTCTTTGTGTGGGATTAGATCTAAGTTTCCAATGTCTTATTTCCCTCTGCCCTGCCAAGGAAAAAGTCCCATTTTTTTCTTTCAGCGGAGCTAGAATTAAAGCCATTGCCCAGAGTTTCCATTCCATATTTGCATATCAGATTAGCTTAGTTTGTATTTCAGCTACAGTCCATCAGTCCATTGCATGTGGGGTCCACAAGGCTGTGGGCCATGCAGTCTCTAGGGCCACACGACTGTGGAGGGGACATGGGTGAATGCAAGAAAGCAGGAGTAAAACCAGAGAAACAAGAGAGCAACAAGAGAGTCAAGATCCAAGAGAGAGAACTTCTTTGTTTGGGGGATTATGTATTCCCAAAATTTTGTGGACTTGCAGTGGCCCCACCGGCTCTGGTCTGTGATCTCTGTTCCAGGTTAGACTGACAGGCACCTTCCCTACATCACCCTGACTTTACTGCATATGCACCCATCTCCCCTTTGTCCAGTCCCTTCCCCGATTGATTTGCAGGGAATGGGCCTGTAGTTCCCTGGGGAGTGTGAAATTGCAGCTTCCTGGTGAAGCTGCCCAGATAGCCATGCTTATAATGTCTGGCCTTCCTTTTGCTCCTTTCCTATTATTAGTAACTAGCTAATTACAATAGTGAAACTCAGAGCAATAATAGTAGCCAAAATAGTAGCATTTTGGTTCCAATTTCCCAAGTCACAATTTCCACAGGGTGACATGAAGAAAGCAAGATGACATGGTTTATGTAGTAGAATCCATGAAAGTAGAGGAACCTTGAACTGTGGGAATTTGAATGGCTTATATCTGCCCCTTTCTCAAAAGGGAAATCTGTTCTTGCTCCAAGTGAGACACTACGTGTATCTTCTAAAGCTATTTTCAATACAAGCATCGTTAAAAAGAGTATAGAACAAAGACAGTTAGTGCTTTTTCTCACAAAGTTATGCAGAAACATGAGAGACCATAGAGAATTGTCTCCCAAAAGAATGTATCAGATACATAAAATTATTTCTTTATGCATTAGATAAAAAATAAATGGAACACAGAGAAAACTTTTATAATATATGTATTCATACAAAGAAATGGTAATTAAATTGTTTTTTACTATTATCAGAGTATGTACTGATGCTTCAACTTATTTCTAGATGCATGAATTTATTAGTGTCACTTACTTTTTTAATGCTAGATGATAAAATTGCATTATTTAACATTTTTCTGTTTTATTTCAGTACATTTAATACTTAAGTTTTCATGACTGTTCCTAAATTATACATGATAACTTTAAAAAAAACTTTATTGAAGTGACATTGTTCTATAAAATTATACAGTTTTCAAGTGTACAACTCTATAATACATCATCTGTATATTGTATTGTGTGTTCACCACCCAAAATCAAGTCTCTTTCCATCATCATTTATCCCCCGTTTCCCATCTTCTCCCTCACCCTTCCCACTTTTCCCTCTGGTAATTGCCATAATGTAGTCTGTGTCTGTGTGTTATTTTGCATAATCCCTTGATAATTTTAATATATAAAATGGTTTGATCCTGCACCATACTTATATTTTCCCCCACTAATGTCTCTCTAATTTTTTTCCAATTTTTAAAATTGTGTTAAACATAAAATACAATTAAATTTACTATGTTAACCATTTTAAGTGTACTATTCAGTGGTATTAAGTACATTCATATTGTTGTGTAACCAACACCACAGCCATCTCCAGATATCATTCTCAGTTTATAAAACTAAAACTCTGTAATCATAAAAAAGTACTTTGTAATGTAATAATCAAGTAAATGCATTATCCTATATAATAAAAGGTTAATATGCAAATAGACTGAACTGACGAACAACCTAACAACTGGTTGCTATGACCACCAGGGGGCACACGTGGCACATGGAGGGCATTGGCAGCAAGTGGCAGAGCACAGAACATGGTGGGCGTCGGCTGCAGCGGGATGGTGGAGCAGGTGAGCGGGGGCGCCAGACCAAGGCAGGGTGCTGGTCACTGTAATCAGGGCAAGCCTCTGGTGGTTACTGAAAGTTCTTTGCTCCCAAGTGCCACAGTCCCACCTGGCACTCACACCTGCTGCCAGCGTGGGAGCTGCCAGTCACACCTGCTGCTGGCAATGGCCCCACTCACACCTGCTGCTGGTGCCTGGCGCTGGTCCTGACTGCTCGGCTCCATCAGCAGGTGTGAGCAGTGGCTGCTGGCCCCGATTGCCCCTCAGGGCTTCTTCACCTCTCCCTGCTCCTGAGGGGTGATCAGGGCAGCAGCCGCCGCTCACACCCACTGAAGGCACCAGCCCACTTGCACCTGCTGCTGGTGCTGGCCCCAGTAGCTCCGCGTCGTCAGCAGGTGGGAGCAGGGCTGGTGCCATCAACACATGGGAGTGGTGGTGGCAGGAGTGGGGCTGTTGGCAGACAGGGACCAGGGGCTGCGGTGGGAGGGGCTGAGCAGGGGCACGGAGAATGGGCCAAGACCTGCTGCTGTGCCAACTGAAGCCTCGTAGCCCACAGTGCCTTTCAAGGTGCATGAATTCATCCACTGGGCCCCTAGTGTGGAAATAATGTGCATTAGATACTGTTTCACTCAAGGATTGTAATGCAAGTAATCTGGCTTGAATATATAGTTAATGTTTTGATTATTGCTATCTGTGAGCTATCTTAAAGTTCAAATCTAATATACAGAAATGTAGGCCTCAAATTTATCCAACATCAGAAAATTCCTTTCTTATGATAAGCAGCATTATCTTTTTATAGTTGAGTTTGGTATTATCTATAGTTCTATGTATGTTTATTCAAAATGCTCTGATTATATATATGGTTTCCAAAAGAAATGTGCACAATCATTTTCAGGGCCTTGTGATACTTTTTGCTGCTCAGTTTACCTATGTATATAAAAAGCTAAGTGTCCATCCATCCCACTGGTAGCTGTGATGCACCCTGACCACCAGGGGGCAGATGCTCAATGCAGAAGCTGCCATGACACACACTGGACATCTATATATATAAAAGCCAAGTGACCTGAACAACTGGAAAGACTGGAACGGCCAGTTGCTATGACACGCACTGTGGCCAGCCAACAGACCCGATTGGGAGGGGCCATGGGAGATTAGGTTGGGACTGGCCGGCCAACCTCCTGCGGCCCCTCTCCTCTCCCCCACTGGCCCGACCCCTACTGGGGGCAGAGCTGGCAGCCAACCTCCCACCGTCCCCTCCCTGCCGGCTGGCTTGGCCCCAATTGGCTCCAATCAGGGTGGGCAGGCGGGACCCCACCCATGCATGAATTTGTACACTGGGCCTCTAGTATATCATATTGCCATAGTCTCTCCATTAATAAAATTTGTCTCCTGAGCATCTTCCAATCATCATCAGTCCTAACAATCCCAAAATGGGTTTTGGTAAAGCCTCATATCTCAGGTATTCATTTCATTTGTATTTATTTCAGCCCTCAATTTGTTAATCCATATCACAGTCTTAGTATCTCTTGCCATATAAACATTATTGTTAACAGAACTTCTTTTGTAGTAGGTAGAACTTCTTTCAGTTCATTAAGCTCACATACATTCTTTGGTTTTCATGTGGGCTATTAATTCTCTCCATACTGAGCATGAATGAAACATTCTCATGTCTTTACTCTTTCTTAACTCTTTTCTGAGTACATTCATATTGTTATTCACCCATACCATTTCATGACCTGTTTTATTTGCTTTCATTGAATCATTTTTTGCAGTACTAAGCATTTAAATTATTTTTACCTTATTTTATCATATAAAGTTTATGTTTAGAAGCACTTTTTTTTTTAATTGATAAGCACTACCCTGAGATCTGCTTCCTTGTGTAAGTCAGAAATATTTCTTAGGTCTCCGGGCCTCTCCATTTAAAGGTAGTTAAAAAGTTTCTTCTCCCAAAATTCCTACAAGAGAGCAATTTGCCTAATATTATTTTATCTACCTATACTTTTCAAATACATATTGATTGCAGATACTTTAAACAGAATTTCTTTTAGTCTAGTACTCAAAATGACAGAACAGATAGAAATGAAGGTGAGCCTAAATTTGCAATAAACAATTGAATAAATTAGATCTTTTAATCTTTTCTAAATTAGGTTTGAATCATTCTAATTGTAATTTGGATAGTCATTGGAGTATTTGCTGATTTTATATTAAGTATTGGGGAAATGTATGGAAGGATATCAAGTATTCTCATTCTGTTGTGATAGTACCATTATAAAACCTTTTTTTATGATGGAAAACTTCAAACAAGTACAAACATATAAAAGAACCCTCTATGTACTCATCACATGTCTTCAACAATTATCACTAATGAACAAACTTATTTCAGTTTTGTTCTTATCCATTCAGCTCAACTGGATTATTTTGAAGCAAATTCCAGACATAACATCTTTTATCTTTAAATATCTCATTAAATATTTTTAAAATATAAAGACCCTTCTAAAAGCACAACTGCAATACCTGTTATACCATTTAGAAATGCACAGTAATTTTACAGAGTAATTAAATATCCAGTGGGTATTCAAAATTTCCCAACTGCTGACCTTTATTCTCCCCAATTTGCTTTGTATCTCTGTGGCTTTGTTTGACATGTTTATTTTACCTGCATTTCCTCTAACCTCATACTTAAATCTAGTGGTCTAATCAGATTCAGGTTTGATTTTTTATTTTATTTGGTTAGAATTATTTCATGAATGTTATTGTATAATTCTGTCAGGAGGCCTTAATGTCTGGTTGTTCTTCATTTTATGATATCAACAAACATTGATGATCATTGTTTAGATTAGTTATTTCATTATAGGTTTACAAAGTGGAGATATTCTAATTTTATCATCTTTCTCCCTTTTAAAGCTGGAATATAGCTGTAAGGAATCAACTGTTTAGTTTGTTTCCTAATATGTGGTCTATCTTTGAGAATGTTTCATGTGCACTTGAGAAGAATGTATATTCTGCTGCTTTGGAATGAAATGTTCTGTAAATATCAGTTAAATTCATCTGATCTAGTGTGTTGTTAAAGTTGTTGTTGCCTTGTTGATTTTTTGCCAGGTGGGTCTATTCATTGATGACATTGGGGTGTAAAATCCCCTACTATGACAGTATTGCTGTCAATCTCTTCTTTAAAGTCCACCAAGATTGTCATATATTTAGGTGCTCCTATATTAGGTGCATATATGTTTACAAGGGTTATAGCCTCTTGTTGGATTGATCCCTTTAGCTTTATGTAGTGACCTTCTTTGTCTCTTTAAAGGCCTTTGTTCTGAAGTCTATTTTGTCATGTATAAGTATTGTTACCCCAGTTTTTTCCATTTCCATTTGCATGAAATATATTTTTACATCCCTGTACTTTTAGCCTGTGTTTATCTTTTGTTCTGAAGTAGGTCTCTTGTAGATAGCATATAAACATCTCTATGCAGTTTTTTTATGTGGACATAAATTTTCAACTCAGTTGGGTAAATACCAAGGAGCAAGATTGCTGAATTCTAGGATGAGTATGTTTGTATTATAAGAAATTGCTAAACTGTCTTCCAAAGTGTCTCTATAATTTTGTATTCTGACCACAATTAATGAGATTTCTTGTTGCTTCATTTCCTTGCTAGCATTTGGTATTGTCAGTGTTTTGGATTTTCCCCATCATTTACTTTCACTTAATAAAAATGCATCTTAAGTTCATACTGCTATTTCCTATTGTAAACTTGAATTACAAGTTTTTACTTAAATCTATTGATTCTCTATTTGTATCTATTTCTCTAAAACCAGTGGTCGGCAAACCGCGGCTCGCAAGCCACATGCGGCTCTTTGGCCCCCTTGAGTGTGGCTCTTCCACAAAATACCATGGCCTGGGCAAGTCTATTTTGAAGAAGTGGCGTTAGAAGAAGTTTAAGTTTAAAAACTTTGGCTCTCAAAAGAAATTTCAATCGTTGTACTGTTGATATTTGGCTCTGTTGACTAATGAGTTTGTCTACCACTGTCTTAAACCATAAACATTGTTTTCTAATGATATATACATAGTTATTTGACTTGTTTGCCTCAGATATATATGAATATATAATTCAGAGATATCTTTTGAAGCAATAGTCTTCCAGTTCTATAGAAATATTAAGTTAATGCTTATTCTCCTGAAAATTCTGACCAACTATAAACAAAAACAAGCAAATTACCAATTAGAGACTTTGGAATCAAGGACCCTGAGTCTATGATGCCTTCTCTGATAGACCATTAAACTTTGATTACTGTCCTTGGTTATATTTCAGAAGCCACAATTACTTTGGGCCATTGGAAAGAAAAAAGACAGTCCAGGTGAGCTCTTAGGACCCATGTAATTCATAATTACAATGTTATCTTTGCTGAACGGGTATAAAATATCTATTTTATCAAGTACCCTTTTGTTAAAATTACTTCATATTGTTTGTGTCAGCTAGTTAAGGTTTGTGTTTTTTTTTTTTTTTTCTCTCATAGCAAAACCTATGAAGGAAATAAATAATTTTACATTCTCAATCCAAAGCATCATTTTTGAAAGTGGTGTATACTGGAATTCACAAATCTAGACAAAATGTTCCAGCTCAGCCATCCCAAGCCCATTATCTTTATAATAAGCGATTTTTCTTTTTTGGATGTTTTTGAATTAGCAATTATATAACCAAAGACAATGATTGCTGCTTAATCTTGGGGACCATCATTATAAAATTACCAACCTGTCTCACTGCTTCATAATTGAGCATTTTATTTTGTTTCCCAAGGGAGAAAAAAAAATCACAAATGTTTAGTACTGTCTAACCACTAGTGGAGGGACTCCCTGGCTGGCACACTTCAGATCATGTGATCTCAGCACCAATATGCACTACTTATTTCTGAGTCTGACCAATCTTGGGAAAATTAAACTAATTTAAATAAATGTCCAGGATTTTTAATATCTTCCCTTTGTTTCATCTGTTTTACAAGCATCTTTTGGAGATAATAAGTGCTGTATAAAGAATATTTTTTCTGCCCTGGGTTATATAATTAACTCTTAAAACTTATAAAAAGAGACATTCTGTACTTGAATCTGACTAATCCATATTTTTCTAGAGTCATGCAGCATTTAAATATTTAATTTTTATAAATAGTTCATCTTTTGTATTTCTCATTTATTAATACCATGGAGGACCCAAGGAAGAACAATCTTGTAAGCCTTAGATTGTGAGTACAACTCAATAGCATAATGGAAAATTACTGTGATTCAGTGTTGCAGTGGGATGAAAAAACATTTCTATGGCCCTATGAGTGTGGGATTGGATTAAGAACCTTTTAGAGCCAAGGAGTGGAGTTTGGATTGGGGTGAGGATGAATTATTTCAGTTGAATGACTGAATTAAGGTTGGGTAGGCAGTAGAACACATTGGGATCCATAAAATCAAAGCTTGATCCTTTTGTAGAAATATGCTATAAAGCAGAAAGCAGCGAGTGCTGGAAAAAAAAAAAGCAAAAATAGCATCTATTAGAGAGAATGGAGGTTCATATATTGACAGACCATAAACAGATATGCAATTACAGATCATTCTTTGTCAGTAGTTTCTCAGTGCTCATAGTGTGTTTACCCTTCCTTTGCCTCTAAAACTTTTTCCTCAGCCCATTTCTTCTACAAATTACTTGTTCTCTGTGATTCTATAAATAAATGTTCTCTTATGGTTTGAATCTTGGCTCTGAATTCTTAGCTAGCCAGAATTCACCTAGGTGGCTAAACTTAGGTCTGATTGAACCCACTGCCCACACAAGACTAGTCCAGGTGATTTTTAGAGAATGTTCATTAAAGTTGGGGACAGTGAAACAAGGAAGGGCCTAGAATAGTAGTAACAACAGGAGAGGGACTAAGTGGGGAAATGAGCCTAGGCTGGGCTGCTTTGGCTCACTAAGAAGTCAGAGAAAAGGGGCCATGGGGACAGGGTCAGGGCGTTAGCCCAGGATGAGCTGCTGCTGCCCATTGCTTTCTAGCTGCAAGTCTTGTGGGGTCCCTCAGAGATTAGGAGATGCATACTCTAAGTTGCATTACTTCATACTCTTAATCCTCACTTGTTGGAGGAGTAATTGTATGCTTAATATGGATTAAATTCAGATTATTACAATTGTTCCTCTTTTTTCCCCCATAGCTCCCCTCCACCGGGTTCCCGCCCCACCCTCTGCCCTTAACCCCACCTCCACTGTCCTCATCCATAGGTGTACGATTTTTGTCCAGTCTCTTCCCAGGCCCCCCCACACCCCTTTCCCCCCAAGAATTGCAGTCCACTCCCTTTCTATGCCCCTGATTCTATTATGTTCACTAGCTTATTCTGTTCATCAGATTTTTTTATTCACTTGATTTTTAGATTCACTTGTTGATAGATATGTATTTGTTGTTCATAATTTTTATCTTTTTCTTTTTCTTCTTCTTCCTCTTCTTAAAGAATACCTTTCAGCATTTCATATAATATTGGTTTGTTGGTGATGAACTCCTTTAGCTTTTTCTTATCTGTGAAGCTCTTTATCTGCCCTTCAATTCTGAATGATAGCTTTGCTGGGTAGAGTAATCTTGGTTGTAGGTTCTTGCTATTCATCATTTTGAAAATTTCTTGCCACTCCCGTCTGGCCAGCATAGTTTCTGTTGAGAAATCAGCTGACCGTCATATGGGTGCTCCCTTGTAAGTAACTGTTTTTTTCTTGCTGCTTTTAATATTCTCTCTTTGTCTTTTGCTCTTGGCATTTTAATTATGATGTGTCTTGGTGTAGTCCTCTTCGGATTCCTTTTGTTTGGGGTTCTGTGTGCTTCATGGACTTGTAAGTCTATTTCTTTCACCAGGTGGGGGAAGTTTTCAGTCATTATTTCTTTAAATAGGTTTTCAGTATCTTGCTCTCTCTTCTTCTGGCACCCCCATAATTCTGATGTTGGTATGCTTGAAGTTGTTCCAGAGGCTCCTTACACTATCTTCAAATTTTTGGATTCTTTTTCTTTTTGCTTTTCCGGCTGAGTGCTTTTTGCTTCTTTGTATTTCAACTCTTTGACTTGATTCTTGTGATCCTCTAGTCTGCTGTTAGATCTCTGTATAATATTTTTTATTTCAGTCAGTGTATGCTTAATTTCTAGTTGGTCCTTTTTCATATCCTCGAAGGTCTCGCTAAATTTATCGGCCTTTCTAGAAAATTCTTGAGTAACCTTATAACCATGGTTTTGAACTCTATATCCAGTCGTTTGCTTTTCTTCATTTCTGCATTGTGGCTGCTTCCCTGAGTTGATAGAGTGGCTTTTTAAGCTAGGTGTCCTATAAGGCCCAGTGGCTCAGCCTCCCAGTTACCTGAGATGGACACTCTTGGTGCACCCCTTTGTGGGCTGTGTGCACGGTCTTGTTGTAGTTAAGCCTTGATTGTTGTTGGTATCACTGGGAGGAATTGACCTCCAGGCCAATTGGCTGTGAGGATCAGCTGTGTCTACGCTGGGAGAACTTCTGTGCTGGAAACACCCTTATGAGACAAGACCTGCAAAAGCCTCTGTGCTCAGCTTGGATGGGGCAGAGTCTCAGGGCAGAGCAGACAGCATTGGTTTCCCATCAGCCCTGCTCTAATAGGCCCCCATGTCTCAGTGTCCCGTGGTAATTGCCGCAAGCACTTCTGAGAGAAAGCTACCCTCGAGTTTCGCCCGCTGCCAAACAGTCCAGTTTCTCCCCGAATGAGTCTGGGTCCCTAGAGTCTTGCCTGGAACTGGAGTTCAGTGCAGTCAGGAGCTTTTGTTTCTCTCCTGCTTGAGAAAGCCAGCCGCGTACTCAGTTGCCTGCCCTCTCCGCGCGTGCCTTGGTACCTCTGCCTTCCACAGTTCCTCTGAGTCTCAGTGTGCTTTTCTCTTTCCTGACAGTCCAGTTTCACCCCTCATGAGTCTGGGTCCCCAGAGTCTTGCCCGGAACTGGAGTTCAGCACAGTCGAGAGCTTTTGTCTCCCTCCTGCTTGAGAAAGCCAGCCGTGCACTCAGTTGCCAGTCCTCTGTGCAGGCACGCCTCAGTACCTGTGCCTCCTGCAGCTCCTCTGAGTCTCAGTGTGCTTTTCTCTTTCCTTCTAGTTGTAGAATTTCCACTCATCCAGCCTTCCTGTGGTTCTGGATGATGTCCGTTTTTTCTTTTAGTTGTAGCTTTGAAATTGTTGTACAAGGCAGCAGTTTAGGTGTTTACCTATGCCACCATCTTGGTTTCTCCTCCAAGAATAGAGCTATTTAATATCTTCGAATGTTCAAGTAAAGATCCACATCTTCAATATTTATGTTTATATTACTGGTACATGTTCATTGTAGAAAATGCAGAGATAACCATTTCCCATAATTCCAAGAGATTTCTACTGTTTTATGCCTTAGTGTATTTTTCTGTCTAGCTCTACCTATAGCTATTGTTGAGATTATGATGAATTAATCATATCCTATCTTTTAGTTTATATTATAATGTAAATACTTTTTCTGTCTTTAATGTTTTTGTGGATTTCATGATTAGGGATATTTTTGATAGTTTTTCAATTGAATATGGGATATTTTACTTAAACAATTTCTTCTTGTTAATGCTTAAAATTGATTGCACTAATTCAATATTACAAATAATGCTATGACAGTCATAATTTTAAATTAATATTTGGTTGAATTTCTATTTTTCCCTTAAGACATATTTTTAGAGGGAAAGTTATTCATGAGAAATATAAACGATATAATGCCTTTTTGATAGAATTTGTTGAATTGTTCCAGAAATATTTTATAACAATTCATAAACCTTCCATTAGCATCTAAGAGTGTATTTTAACATGTTCTATAGTATTATTAGAAGTTTCTTATTTATAATTGTCCTTATTTAAGACATTACACCAAACCATCCTGGGCCTTATTATCAGAGGTTATTCAGTTTATCTATCAAGTTTTGCATAGGTTTAATGTAAGTAGTGGTAATCAAATGGGACTGAGTACTCTTGTTAAGATAATTTATTTTTGTTGGATGTATCCTAACAGTTTAAAACCTGTGCCTTATGGAACTAAAATGAAGTGACAGTAAACAGAAATTGAAGTTTCTCTGCTTGGCAAGTTACCTAATCCTATTCGAGAACAGGTTACTATTTATTTTCACCTTTAAACCACATCAGAAAGTTAGACTGCTGAGGAAATAGCCTAACTAAGCTCTGCTCTCCTTTATGGAAGACAAAACTTTGATCAATTTCTAATTATCCACAGTATAGCGTAATATATACCAATTAAACACTATAATACAAGTTTTGTCAGGCATATTCAGTGAACTTCAGCATCAAATAGAAACCATGGGGCAAAGGTTAACTAGAAATAAATTGTTATGCTGGGATAATTTCTTGCAAGTCTTAGGACTGCCATCTCAGTGAAGTGATACAATTAATGAGCCTTTGCCTTCTCCTGGCCCTGAAGCTGCCCTGTGAATTCTCAAAGGCTCACCTTCTGTCTCCACTCCTCAGTAAACAGGCAGATCTGAAGTGGACTGTTGACTAAAGACCAAAACAGATTTAAATTTTTAGATGCATCCTATCTGTGAAATTGATTTTGTCCTAAGGAAATTTTCTTCCACAGCATTTGAAAAACCAAGAAAAACAAAATCTTGCTCTTGTCAACGAAAATGAAACCAATAAAGTATATTACTTTAATGGCTACAGAAGTTTTCATTTATAATATTTGGATCCTTTAGCATACCTCATTGAGTACTATTCTATTCATCCAAATGACTGAATTTGGTAAGGTAATCAATCACAATTACATTTCTGATTACTTTGACTTTAAATCCCATTATTCTCTGTGCTAGTGGCCACCCATCCCTCCCTTTCCCCAGTATTGTGTTTTTTTTTTTCTCTCCTCTTCAGATCTAAATGCAGTGATCACTGTATTGTAGTTTCCTGACCTTCAATCTGTTTGCTCCTTTCAAATTGTGAGGTGCCCCAGGAGGGAACACAGATTTGACCTCTCTTGAATCCTCTAAAGAGAATTACAAAAGGAGATTTCTTCCTTATTGCTGTCTTATCTCTTCATTATTTATTTAACATAGAAAGTATATTGATGCCATTCTCTTTGTCTCCTTTCTCACAAACTAACCTAAGGTCTTATTTTTTAATTATCTTTTACCTGCCAAGGATGCTTGTATAGGCTTCTTCCTCTAAAAAAATAAATAATAAATAAACAAATAAATAACCCCTCCCCCAATAGATTCAGTGTCTTTTTTGGCCTTAGTATTCTGTGTTACAAGTATAGTTTAAATTTAAACTGGCCACTTATATTATTGTGTTGTATTCATTGCTGGTGAAAAAGCATCCTTTGTCTTCCATTGCCTCAGGTATTAAGTGGGGACAACAATGACAGTGTTGTATTCCTTTTTAGATCCTGTTTGTGTTTCTCTAAATATTTCTAAGTTTCTTCTCTATTTTATGAAAAGTAGTATAATCCTGATCTTCTATCACAAACTCATTATTCATGGAAAGGCCCAAAAAACAATCTTCATCACCATATGGGTAGTTTTGCTAGATAACTATTAAAGAAAGAGAATCCTTTTAACTTTCTCTGGTCAGCTTCCCTTGGCTCTAGTTTTTTATCCTATCCCACCAACATATTCGTTTTTCTTATTTCTTTATGGTTAATAAGACCTGCTAAAAAGTGAATTTTATAATCTAAAATAA
The DNA here is from genome assembly GCA_026230045.1 of Corynorhinus townsendii. NCBI lineage: Eukaryota > Metazoa > Chordata > Mammalia > Chiroptera > Vespertilionidae > Corynorhinus > Corynorhinus townsendii. Next base: position 63,713,297 of record JAPDVU010000004.1, on the reverse strand, counting down.
ACTATACTGGATAATTCTATACTTTCTTAATCAAAGAAGTAGACTATTTGTAGGTGCTTGATATTTCATTCCAACACTTCAGGAGTTTTACAGACTCATTTGTAGTAAATTAATCTAGGAACCACTTCCCTTACTTTCACGTTTTACTTCTGCAGAATTGAGGTCATTTTGGTATCTCTTGAGGGATGGATGCTAGACATTATGGGAAGACACACATGGACTTAAAAGGCATAGCAGTATCTCAAGGCAGATCCAGGTTTTGTAGGGTCCAACATTTATACAATCTGGGCAGCTTACCTTAAGAAAAAGAATACAGTCTAGCTGGTGTTGCTCAGTGGGTGAGCATTGACCTATGAACCACTAGGTCATGATTTGATTTCCAGTCAGGACACATGCCCAGGTTTTGGGCTTGGTCCCCAGTAGGAGGCATGCAGGAGGCAGCCGATCAATGATTCTCTTTCATCATTGATGTTTCTATCTCTCCCTTCCTCTCTGAAACCAATAAAAATATATTTAAAAAATATAAAATTATGAATACATATTTCAAAACTTGGAGGAGGGTCCTGAAGAGTTGTCTCCCTTGGCCCCATGGGAAATACACTTCCATAGCTACTGAGTTATTGCACTTGGATAAATAGGAAGTACTTCCAGGATTAACTAGCAAGCATGATAGGTCAATATTGTAATATTCTGCAGACAGAAGATAAGAATATTGGATATAATCCTAAGGAGAAATATTAAAATTGCTTTTTTTTGTTTCTTTTGATTATAATTCTAAATTTTTCTGTACTGGTTTTGAATTGCTCTGGTGATGGAAAGGAATTGGGAGGAGTTGGACAAGTTAATATAAAATGTGAAGGGGAAATCTATAAAATTTTTGTGAAAATTTTCTCTTTTGAATTGAGCTTGAGAGATTTTCATTTTCTGTATCTATGCTGCCAGCTGGTACTACATGGGTAATAATTTTCTTCATTTATGGAACCCAAATTGATTTTCAGAAAAAGTTTTTTGGAAGGATAGGGGTAACTTACTGGTATAATAGCAATCTCTATTCTATGGTATTTACCAGTTACCTACTGTATGTAAGGAATAATCCTGGACATCTGGTGAATCTGGTGAGAAATAAACTGAATGAATATATATGCAAAAGTAACTCAGAAAATAGTCATCAATTGACAAATTAATCTTAAAAGTGGTGAGAAGAAGGTGCAAATATTCTAAAGTCTCTTCAAAGAAAAAGATGTTAACCAAAATTTTAAAGATATATAGTACTTAAGAAAAATAAAATAAAATAAATGGTACTATAGAGAAGAATGTGGGTCTATTTTGGCTATAAATTCTGAATTATCTGGTGCATAAATAACAAATGAAGAATGTCATCTTCAGAAGTATATCTGTTTAAGAATGTTGTTATGTTACAGCAAGTGTACTTGGAATGATGGGCTCTCTTAGCCAATGATCTTTTTTTTTTTTTAATCCTTACCCGAGGATATTTTTCCATTGATTTTTAGAGAGAGTGGAAGAGAAAGGGGAAGACCGAGAAACATTGATGCCAGAGAAACACATCGACGGGTTGCTTCTTGCATGCGCCCTGACCAGGGCCTGGGCTGGGAGGAACCTGCAACAGAGATAGATGCCCTTGACTGGAATCAAACCCGGGACCCTTTGGTCCACAGGCCCATGCTCTGTCCACTGAGCCAAACTGGGTAGGGTGCAAATGATCTTTTTTATAAAAAGTATTTATTTTTCCGAGTGTTACAGATGTTCCCTCCCCTTTTACTCCCATTGCATCTCTCTACCCAGTTCCCACCCTGCCCCAGGCTTCACCACCCTACTATCTGTGTCCATGGGGAATGCATATATGCATGTAAGTTCTTTGGTTAATCTCTTCCTGCTTCCCCATCCCACATTCCCTCTGAGATTTATCAGTTTGTTCCATGTTTCCATGCCTCTGGTTCTGTTTTATTCATCCAGTTTATTTTGTTCATTAGATTCTACATATAAGTGAGATCATGTGATACTTGTCTTTCTCTGACTGGCTTATTCACTTAGCACAATAATACTATGCAGCTGTAAGAAAAAATTTATTGATGTATTATATTAGTTTCAGGTGTACAGCAAATGATCTGGAATTTGTATATATCGTGAAATGATCACCACAATAGGTCTAGTTAACGTCCATCACTACAGAGTTACTTTTTTTTCTTGTGATGAGAGCTTTCAAGATCTACTCTCTTAACAACTTTCAAATATACACTAGAGGCCTGGTGCACAAAATTCATGCACGGGGTGGGGGTGTTCCCCCTCAGCCCAGCCTGACCCTCTCCAATCCCGGACCCCTTGGGGGATGTTCGACTACCAGTTTAGGCCCGATCCCTGTGGGATACCTGTGGGATCAGGCCTACACTGGCAGTCAGGCATCCCTCTCACAATCTAGGACCACTGGCTCCTAACTGCTCACCTGCCTGCCTGCCTGATCACCCCTAACTGCCACTCCTGATGGCCTGGTCATCCCCAACAGCCCTCCCTGCCAACCTGGTTGTCCCCAACTATCCCCCCAGTGGCCTGGTCACCCATAACTCCTCCCCCGCCAGCCTGGTTGCCCCTTACTGCCCCCCCCCCCTTGCCGGCCTGGTCACCCCACACAGCCTGCTATTCAGTTGTTTGGTCATTCCTCACTGACCCCCTGCCGATCTGGTCGCCCCACGCAGCCTGCTATTCAGTCATTTGGTTGTCCCTCGCTAACCTCCCTGCCGGCCTGGTCACCCCACGCAGCCTGCTGCTGAGTCGTTTGGTCATTCCTCACTAACCCCCCTGCTGGCCTGGTTGCCACATGCAGCCTGTTCAGTCATCTGTTTGGTTGTTTCTGTTGCGATGGTTGCTAAGGCATATATATTACAATATTATTAACTATAGTTCCCATGCCGTGCATTAAATTCCAGGACTTATTTATTTATTTTACAATAAGAAATTTGCACCTTTTGACCACCTGTAACTATTCTTATCAATCTTAAGAAAGTTATTTTCTAAAATTATTTGTCCTATTTAAAGAACCACATCCGTTTTTGTCCTTTACTCTTTCCCAATCATGATATAGAAAACAAAGTAAGGCTTTATCACTATTTCCTGATTTTATTACTTGTAAAATTAAAGGATTTGATTAGATTGTCTCTAAAATTCCTTCAAGATGAAATTTCTATGAATCTATGCTATGTAACCTATATTCTACTATATCATAAATAGTTGAGAAATAAGATATGTCCATCAAATTCTCATGTATAATCAATGTTATGATGAATTATTTATTTCTAAATAACTAGTTATGTAGCTCCTAGACAGATTTTCTCTATCAAAAATCAAAACAAAACAAAAACAGAAGAAAATATTCAAAATAATGTCAGACAGTCTTTTCAAGTCTATTCATACATGTTAAACCACAAGGTGGTAGCAGCAAAGAAATTTCCCTGTTATTTTCTCAGTCTGAGAGAAAACTATCATGTTTTCAGAAATGTTACCAAGTAGATACTATTTTTCTCCTTCTCTGTTTCACATTCTCACACTGATTAAGGAAGACAGGCAAAATTTTGGTTTGTGTACATCTAAAAAAAAACATTTCTTAAATGTTGGCAACTATTCAAGAGTGCAAAAAATGAGAATATCTCAAAACCATAAATACATGAACGATGAATAGCAGATGTTCGTGTAATCATAGAAGACCTAAACTCAAAAATTTCATATTCCCCATATTTTCCATATTTATGTTTAACCAACAGTAATTTAGCAGCCTAGAGCTTCTCTGCTCTTTTAAAATACAGTATAATATTTTTATAATCAGCAAATACATTAAATTATTACTTAACCTGTGTTGAAATAGTAATTTTCATAATATAGACATAATATTTATTATTGAGTCTAATATATATTTCATAGAAAAAAGTAGCAAAATATTTACCCTTTCAAAATTTATAACTGTATTCTAGTTGAGTCCAAGGGGCAAAATTAAACAAACTTACTTTTTTAATCAAAGACAGGTGACAGACAGAAACTTGGCCCAGCTCAGATCGGGATCCAGGTAACAGACAAGAGACTTGGCCGACAGCAGTTGCCCTATATCTAAATTCAGCCTAGCATCTGGAATGCTCAGGGCCCACTCAAGAATGCAAATAATCCTTCCCACTAATATTTACAGGGTAAACTAAGATTGTTGGTAGAGTATTAAATTTGACAGTAAAATGGTAATCGAGTTTTCAGATTAATTTAAATAGGCTAATTGAAATAAGTGAATATTCAAGTAAAGTTAATTGTACTGGACAAAAACCTGTTCTTAAAGTAGTAACTAAAATTTCTATTGGTAGTTCATCTCATGGTAAAATTCCTGAATATGCAATGAACCTAAAGCAGTCATATGTGTGGGAAAAAAAAATTAAATTTAAAGTTATCAAGACTGCATTATAAAATTTACAAAAACCTCCATTAATAAACAAAAAGGGGGGGGGAAGTAGGGCAATATCATGTAAGGAAAAATGTCCTATAAGTAAATTACATCTAGAAAATTTTTACTTTACCAAATTAAGTTTCATTTGCAATGCTAACAGCAAGACGGCCATTAAAAACACACATGGTGTCTAAATAAGACAAAGGAAAATCGTTTGAACAAAAATAAAAAGGATCCCAAATCAATTATATAGAAAAGATTCCTTTATTAACTTGTGGTCGAGAATATATTTGTATATTTTCAGAAAACAACCCCAAGACCAGATGGATTCCTGCAACAGAGAGGAATTGACAGGTGTGCTCCAACCACTAAGACAAGAGGAAAAAACAGTCCAGAGATGGAAGATGCTGACAACGCCTTGCCACGCGAGCAGTCAGCAGCTGTGCACTGCTGCAGGTTACCTAGGACCAAACCAGAGAGGGTCGGACCTGCATTGCCAACATGTGCCCACCATCCAGATATCATTGCTGACATGTACACATAAGGAACTGTTAGACATTAAAACGGGGACTCAGAACTGTTGGACATTGAAATTGGGACTCAAACATTTTTTTTTTGTTTTGTCTTGTTTTGTTATTATATGTTTATTTCTAGTCTGCAAAGGCAAAACTTTTTAAAGGAAAGAAATGGTTGGGACAACTTCAAGCGAACCAACATCCGAATTTTTGGGGTGCCAGAAGAAGGGAGAGAGCAAAATATTGAAAACCTATTAGAAGAAATAATGACAGAAAACTTTCCCTACCTGGTGAAAGAAATAGACATACAAGTCCAGGAAGCTCACAGAACCCCATACAAGAGGAATCCAAAGAGGACCACACCAAGACACATCATAATTAAAATGCCAAGGGCAAAAGACAAAGAGAGAATATTAAAAGCAGCAAGAGAAAAACAGTTAATTACCTACAAGGGAGTACCCATACGACTGTCAGCTGATTTCTCAATAGAAACTATGCAGGCCAGAAGGGAGTGGCAAGAAATATTCAAAGTGATGAACAGCAAGAACCTACAACCAAGATTACTCTACCCAGCAAAGCTATCATTCAGAGTTGAAGGTCAGATAAAGAGCTTCACAGACAAGAAAAAGCTAAAGGAGTTCATCACCACCAAACCAGAATTACATGAAATGCTGAAGGGTATTCTTTAAGAAGAGGAAGAAGAAGAAAAAGGTAAAGATGAAAATTATGAACAACAAAATGACATCAAATACATACCTATCAACAAGTGAATCTAAAAATCAAGTGAATAAAAAATCTGAAGAACAGAATGGACTGGTGAATATAATAGAATCAGGGACATAGAAAGGGAGTGGACTGACAATTCTCAGGGGAAGCAGGTGTGAGGGGTGCGGGAAGAGATTGGACAAAAATCTTACTCCTATGGATGAGGACAGTGCCGGGGGGTAAGGGCATGGGGTGGGGTGGGGAATCAGGTGGAGGGGAGCTATGGGGGAAAAAATAGAGGAACACCTGTAATAATCTGAACAATAAAGATTTATTAAAAAAAAAAAGAAATGGTGGGAAAAAGATACAGAGGCAAAGAAGCATTGAACAGACTGTCAAACTACATTGGGAAGGCAGGGGAGGCTGGGCAAGGGGAGGCTGTAAGAGACCAACCGAAGGACTTGTATGCATGCATATAAGCACAACCAATGGATATAAGACACTGGGGCGGGGGGGAGGGCGGGCAGGTGAAGGCATGTAATGGGGGATAGGGGAGGTCGGGGGGAGACCAATGGGGGAAAAAAAAAGGAGACATATGTACTACTATTTTTAATACTTAAAACAAAACAAAACAAAAAAGACAACTGAGTTATTTGAAGATGTGAACTGTCCTTAGGAATTATAAAATCAAAAACTCAAACTGTGATATAAATTAGCTGTAGGATTTCATCTTAAAGTTTACTTGATATAAATGCAGATAAAAATTAAAGAAAATTGACATTGTTAAGAATCATATGTAATCTAAGATGGGGAAAGCTAAGTTTTCCTGAATTGCTCATTCGAATTTTTTTTTTTTTAATTGCTCTTGATTGTTAATGAATAAAAATGTAGTTTATCAGCAAAATCCCTGACCTTCCCTATCAGAGGTACATAGACTGCTCATATCAAACACATGTCTCCTCGGTCTTCAAATGAGCAATTAGGTCCTGGGCTTACAATTAAACTGTAAACCTTAGTGTGGGCAAACAGCATTTCTTTTGTGCTCTGCTCTGGCCTGGGAGCATTCAGCTTTGGCTGCAGGTACTGCCTGGCTGTGTCTGGTGAGCCTGGTTGCCTGGGGACTCTCCAGTCGCCAGAAGCTTGGTGCTCTGTGCACACGCCTCAGGCTTGGCTGTGTTGTTGGTGCTCCCTGGGCCATTGTGGTGGCTGCTCTTGTGTGGAACCACATAGATAGACAGGAGGATTCCTGCTTCTTTGGTCACTACTTCTGCTGGCACAGGGCTCCTTTTTCTTCATCTCTCCTGCATGTGTTGCTTCTCACTCCCTATTTAAGGAACTTCTAAAATTCATGAGAAAGTATCTTGTTCTTTCTCTGCTTCAGATTCTGAAGCAACTGCTCTTCTTGAGATAGTGGTTTTCAATGTCAGAGAGACCATTTATAGTCAAACCTCTTTGCAGACACTTGACAGAAAACATTTGTTTTAGCAAGTTTGGACCAAACTTATATCCATGACCTCCATAATTAATCATTTATTGGGGTGACAGCATAGCATCTAACCAGACTCAGAGTTCCTCTCCTTAGGAAAATGCATATGAATGCAAATTCCCCATTTTTTTGGAGATCCTATTCTTTAGTTACCTAATGACCAGTATGTGTTTACCCCAGCTGCACCTGCTTCGCATTCCCCTAGCCCACTCCATCTACTCTGGGCTCACTCTTTATGCTTCACACCAAATTTAATGCAAAATATATCCCCTGGATTTCCTTCACAAGAAATTCAAATACACCATATATATACTTTTTAGCTATCTTTTTTCTTTCTTTCTTTTTTTTTCTTACACAGCAGTCCACCTTCATTGGCTTTGCCCTGTGTCCATTTATCTAAGATAAAACTCCATCCCCTGTGTGATTCCGAGCTAGTCTTAGTATCAAGAGACATTTATATGAGATGGGGTAGGTGAGAGTGAAGGAGCAGTCATGATTGTGCTTGGAAAGTTCATGTATGGTTAGGTGCTATTGCAACTCATCCCTTGTTGTGGATCTGCAGGCTTATCTTATTGCTTCAACACAACAGCGAAGTCTGCAGCTCTTGCAGCATCCTTCAGATCTCCTCACTTAACTCCATGATAAAGGGTACCACATTCCCCTGCATGTCACCCACATGTTGGAGGCTTGGAGGAGGTGAGAGACCAAAGCAGTTTCCAGGTTGTCCTTAGCTCATTCTCACAGATTCTTGTTTGTTCTTGATTCTAACTCCCCTTATTCATCCCTGTCCCACCACACACTTTATATCTATCTGCTCTTACATCCATCTTCCTTCTCTACTGCCTTTCCTATTTATGCCAGGTTCTAGGTCAGGTGCAGATGCAGCATGCATATGTGGGAAGTTTAATAAGTTCTTCTAACACTGTAAGGTCAATCTTTGCCAATATTAGCAACTCTTCATCTTCTGTGTGAGAGATTGGTTTCCCTTTGCCTAAAGACACTCAAATGGCCTTTCCTAATATAGTTGCCTTGCAAGGAACTACTAATATTTCTTATAACCTACCCTTATTACTCTCATTGCTTCAAAATCTATAACAGATTCAAGTTCCAATAGAATTCAAAAAATGGCACACAGAGTCTGACTAGCAAAAATGTGTGATACATACTAAAAATATTTAATACTATTTGCCAATTTATTTCCACAGAAATCTGAGGCACAAAATGTGGGAATGAATCCTAGGTATGTGAGATTAAGGTGGAAGGAATACAAAATTAAATCTAGCCAAAGTTTTCAAATTTGTTCACTAAGCAAAATGTTTAGATTCACGTGTCAGCTTAGGAATGAGGAATAGCCCTAACAGCTTACAAGGTTGCTTGTTTGAAACCTGGACTTGTTGGTGGCTTGCACTAAAAAAAGTTAATAAGGCTATACTTCCTTGCCATACTTAATAGGAAAATATCTAAAGGCTCAGAATAATTGGGATATTAATGTCCATTTATCATGCAAGGTCTAAATATATCCTCTAGGAAGACAATATTTTCTTCCTGAGAATTGATGGGAAATACCTGCAAGAGGGGATCCCTCGCATTCTTGAAGAGCAGCATGGCAGGTATTCACTGTGGGCCAGAAATAACAGAGGCTTGACTCCCCGAATGAGATGGTGGCATTCCAGGGCTTCAGGAGCTAACCGACATACTCTAATTGTGATAGACACCTGACTGGCAGAGATCTTTGCTTTTGGTTAGTTATGGTGTTCCTTGAAGTAAAATACTAAAGTCTTACATGATTTGTATACACAATAAAGCTATAGATACGGTGAACCAAAGTCACAGCCCCTCAACAAATTTCTAAACTTAGGGCTTTAACAGACTCAGAGACTCCTGAATGAGGGGGAGGCCAGGTTTCCCTAACAAAACGTTTCCTTCCCAGCCCAAAAGTTGCATTATAAATCTTCCTCCTCATCTTCCTCAATGAGACCTGAATCTATTGGCCAGATTGACTGCATTGCCAAAGGTAAGTTATCAGATTTCTGAGACATTATTAGACACTGGTTTTGAACTGACACTGATTCCTTGCCATCCAATATGCCTCTGTGGTTCACCATACAGAGCAGGGGCTTTGGAGGTCAGGTGATCAGTGGGGTTTTGGCTAGGGACCATCTCATTGGGCCCAGTGGGTCCCTAAACTACCTTGTGGTTATTACTCTAAATTGGCATCCATAATTGGAATAGACATGCTATCAGATGCCTGGGTCTTCATAATGTTTTCCTGACCTGCAGAATGAGAACCATTATGGACAGTGAAAGCCAAGAAAAATACATAATTGTCTAGAAGGCAAACTTTTTTCTACAAGGTCTGTCAATCAATAAATATTTCAGGCTTTATAGATCACATATAGTCTCTTTCCTTTTTTACTCCTCCTCCTTTTTTTGTTTTCCTTCTACTTTTTCTTCTTCCTGTTTCTTATCCTATTTCCCCTCCTTCTTTTTCTTCATCCTTCTCCTCCTCTTTTTCTTCATAACCAGTTACAAATGTAAAAAAAATAAAAACAACAAACAAAAACACACAAAAAAACAAACAAACCATTTTAAGTTTGTGGGCTATATAAAAAGAGGCTGAAAGCTACATTTAGCCCATGGACCATAGTTTTCCAACCCTTCTCCAGTGGACTAAGCCATGCCAAGTTGTCTGCCAAGGTGAAGGGCAGGTTGCTACATCTGGAGCCTTCTGACACTAAGAAAGAGGCATAATACTTAGGATGCTTCTTTAGATTTTGAAGCTAACATATATCTCATATGGGTATGCTACTCTGACTAGTTACCAAAAGAACCAAGTTTTGAGTGGGACCCAGAAAAACAGGTCAGACAAATTGTCCAGGCTGCCATACAAACTTCTCTGCCACTTGGGCCATATGAGTCAACAGAGAGAATGATGCTGAAATTATTTGTGGGAGATAGGGATGGGCCTTATATTTGACCCTTCTTTTTCCTTATTGGGCCCTTATTGGACTAGCTAACTGATGAAAATATAATCTTTCAAAATATGCTGGGCCCATGATAAACTGAACAGTAGCAGCACTAGAGACCTACCCTGAAGTGGCTGCAAAGTGTTGTGGTGAAAGAAAATCCTCTCCGTGAGCAGAACTTGGAGCAGTGCACCTGGTTCTTAATTTTTCCTTGAAGAAAGAAAGATAGCCAGAGTTACAGATATACACAAAGTTATGATCAGTGGTTAGTGGTTTGGTTCCCAGGCACCTGCCCACTCTTCTCTGCTAGTTTTCTTCCATCCTTAACCCTTTCAACTTCTCATTTGCCCTACTCTCCCCTCTCTGCTTTTTGTCCCCTAACTACTTTCTATCTTTCTTTTTTTAAAATATCTTTTTATTGATTTGAGAGAGAAGAAGGACAAGAGATAAAAACATCAATGATGAGAGAGAATCACTGATTGGCTGCCTCCTGCACACTCCCCACTGGGGGATCTAGCCTTCAACCTGGTCATGTGCCCTGACCAGGAATTGAACCCTGACCTCCTGGTTCATGGATCAATGTGCAACCACTGAGCAACATCGATGGAGCGCCTTTCTTTCTGATAAAACCTCTGCATCATCTGATTCTCAGGCTCCAGACTCTTGTCTTTTTTGCATTATTAAAATATGCCATCAGACCAAGCTTATTGCTTTTTTACCTGGCAATAACATCTTCTAATTAAGAAACACAAGTTTCTCTAGTTTAGATGTATATGGAAGTGATAGGAGAACAATGGGTTTTAATGCAATTCCAGTGCCTCCTTTTCTGGAAGCTTGATATATTCTGCTGCAGTGTGACCCTAATAGATTCTGAGCAAGGGAAAGGAAGGGAAGGGAAAGGAAGGGAAGGGAAGGGTAGGGAAGGGAAGGGAAGGGAAGGGTAGGGAAGGGAAGGGAAGGGAAGGGAAGGGAAGGGAAGGGAAGGGAAGGGAAGGGAAGGGAAGGGAAGGGAAGGGAAGGGAAGGGAAGGGAGCCAGATTAGGAACAGGGAGAAGTTGAGACATGGGACAGTCTCAGTAGCTTACCCTACTGGGTAAGCTTTGAAGTTGAAATAACCCTAAAAGTTGTCCCAAATTGGGGTGAGATGGGCCAGGACTTTTGTATTCCCTGTGTCAATCCAATTATTGAATTTTCCCCCTCCTGGGAAGGAATACAACTTTGGCTTAGGTGGCTTTCTTCAGCTGAGACCACAATTACAGTTGGCTGGCTTCATGGCCATGCAACTTGTTCAGACTCACAGGTCCCCACCCTCAGAAAGGACCCACACTTGGTTTAATTCTCTACTGCTAACACCTTGAAATTCTTAATATTTGAACAAGGTGCCCCACATTTTCATTTGTATTGAACCCCGCAAATTATGTAGTTGGTCCTAGCTTAGGGCTGTTTGTTGGCAGCACTCTCAGTAGCTGGGATCATAAGTCCTTACTTCTGAAGGGGCGCTTTGTGTGGAATATTATAGCATCAACTATGAATAGAGAGGACTACTTCTTTAAAAATGAATAATTTAAAGTAAGTAAATTAAATAATTTAACTCATTAGAATGAAAAGTTTCTATTTCTTTCCAATACATTGAGTCCTGTTCCATTCTCTGGCTACCTGGAATATAAACTCTGATATTTAAAAATTATTATAGAATTATTTGATTTACTGTACTATACTGCTTAGAACTTATGCCAGCAACAACAACTAGGAATTGTATACATACTGAAGTCTCTGTCAGAACCTTTGTCCTTGTGTCAGTCAATTGATTGGCCAAAGGTCAGCACAGTGAGAACGAAGACACTGGAGGCAGGCAATTGCTTTTTCTGGGTAGTCAACCAGCTGGGAATTATATCGATCAACATGGGAAGAGTACACCTCCCCAATTTTCTTTTCTTTCTCTTCCCTTATCAGCTAAGGACACTTTTCCCAGATTCTCAGTTTTGAATTGAATTTGAATTTTGATTTTTCTTCTGGGTTCCTAAGAGCATTTTTCTGGAAAGTGCTGCAGTTATGTTCCGTAACGTGATGTATAAAAATATACCACAGTTTAATAGGAGATTTGAACAAACCTATATTACTACTGAGTTCTGTGCTTGACACTTGCTTAATGCCTTGTTTTGAGAAAGGACCATGATATGGATGTTTTATTAAATTGCCAGTCTTCATTCAGGGTAAATTTTTTTCAATATCTAATACAGGTACATATAATTATTTTGTAGTTGAGTTTTATACTAATCACAACAAGAATATTGGTTATCTTTTGAAATAAATTGTAAGTTGAAAAAAATCATTGAGATTTTAAAAATACATACTAGGTAGTAGGTATTTTTGGACACATTCTGGGATGGCTCAAAAATTGGACCAGAGAATGATTTATGGCTTACATATCATGACTTTCTTGAAAATTTGCCTTGACCATAAGAGCCTCTAGTTAACTGTTTTCTGATGTCAGGGAAAATAAAAAAAAGCAGTGGGGTAAGCACTGGAGTTGGCATATAATTAGGGATAAAAAATAAAATACAAGAGTGTCAAGGACCAGGAAATGAGACATTACAGTGTGATGACTAAAAATATGGACTCTGGAGTCAGTTTGCCTATGTTCAAATCTCAGCCCTACCACTTTGTGATGCTGACAGTTTAGTTATGGCCTTCTCCCCCACCATCTCTGAGTTTTCTCATGCATAAACAAAGATATTTACTTTATGGGTTATTAGGTATATTAAATGGATGGTTCTAGGAATTTATCTATTTCTTCTAGGTCAGTGGTCGGCAAACTGCGGCTTGCGAGCCACATGCAACTCGCGAGGCGCAGTTTGCCGCTCTGTTGACTAATGAATTTGCTGACCACTGACCTAGACTCTCTCTTCCAATAATCACAGGCTGTTGTTGTTCCTTGTGATTAAGCCCCTATCCCAGTGGTTGGCAAACTCATTAGTCAACAGAGCGGCAAACCGCGGCTTGCGAGCCGCATGTGGCTCACGAGCTGCAGTTTGCCGACCACTGTCTAGTTATCTAATTTGTTAGTGTGTAATTATTCACAGTGATTTCTTTTGATCCTTAGTATTTCCATGTTATCAGTTGTAGCGTCTTCAATTTAATTTCTGATTTTATTTATTTCTTTGTTTCTGAGTCTAGCTAAAAGTGTAATTTTGTTAGTTGTCTGGCATGTAGGAGTAACCCACCTAGTTTCTGGATTTTTCTCAGAGGAAATTGTTTAGTGTGCTTCTGTACATTTGGTGTGTCTGTGGTAGGAGTAAAATTCAGGAGCCCTCTTTTCCTCCGTCTTGGTCCCTGTATTGATGTTTTTATATTTTTTAAAGGGAGTAAATGGATTAAAAAAAGTTCCAGGCACTTTTCACACCTTGATTCACTTAATTCTTTCATTGTCTTTGAAATATAGGCCTTGTTATTTTCACTCTACAGTGAAACTGAACCTTACATTGATTAAATAATTTGTTCCCAGTCAAGCAAATTGTCAGTGACACAAAAGGGATTCACCCCAAGTGCGATCATTTCACCCCCATGAATCAAACACTTCAGTGACTCCTTATGTGGAGGGCAGGATTCAGGTGACATTTAAGATTGCTAGTTCTCGTGGTATTTATCTTTCTCTGGCTTATTTCACATACCACATGATCTCACTTACATGTGGAATCTAATGAACAAAATAAACGGATGAACAAAATAGAAACAGAGGCAGGGATACATGGAACAGTCTGACAGCTGTCAGAGGGGAGAGGGGACTGGATGAAAGAAGGTGAAAAAATTAGCCAAAGAACATATATGCATAACCCAAGGACACAGAGCACAGTATGGTGATTGCCAGAGGGAAGGGCGGGGAGGAGGGGGTGGCAACTGGATGAAGAGGGACAAAGATGGTTATTGTGTAATAGTGTCCCCAATAAAAATAAAGAGAAAAACTAAAAGTGATATATAAACAAGTCCATATTGAAAAATAAATAAGAAATGACTAATAAAAAATGATTACAAGTGCTACTAGAGTAGTCTTTAAAGGATATAAACAAGTTATATTCAAGTTTTGCCTATAAGTTTATCTTAAGTTGAGGTTTTTGAACATAGATGTCTTCATTTATGTAGATTAGTTTGAGATAATTATCAACTGGGTTTCTTATAGCCAAGACCTGCCTGCCTGAACATAAGGCAGGGGATGGGTACCACTCAAAGCTGCAGTGAAATCTGCCTCAGATAGACTCCTTGGATCTGCTAGCTAGAATGTTACTGAAGAATAGAAGCTTGGCTGAAATATTGGAAAGCTTGGCCGAAATATTGCTGCTCCTGTGTGTTTCTTTTGTATTACCTCACTATTATCAGAGTAAATGTTACTGAGCCATAGAAACTGAAATTGAGGTATATGTGTGTGTTACGGGGTGCAATCTGAAAGATCATTTTTAACATTCATTTCATGATTATTCATAAAGAACATTGCATTTGAGTAGGGTGGCCATACTTCTCACTTTCCCCAGAATGGTTCTAGTTGATACCTGTTGACAGCACTGACTTCAGTTCTCAAACCTATTATGGTTTGGCCCAGCCTGTATGGCTCAGTGCTTGAGCATGAACCTATGAACTAGGTCTAGGTCACACAAGGTTTGATTCCCAGTCAGGGTACATGCCCGGGTTGTGGGTTTGATCTCTATTAGGGGGCATGCAGCAGGCAGCTGATCAATGATTCTCATTATTGATGTTTCTATTTCTCCATTCCTCTCTGAAATCAATAAAAATATATATGAAAAAGAACCTGTTTTAGTTCCAATGGTAAAATGAATGATCATTTCACATACTTATTTTATATAATAGTTCCTATCTCCTTTTCTAGCTAGCTCTTATTTTGGTTCCACAATCATGACAAACTCCTTTCTCTTCATTTATATGTAAACTGTAGTTTTTTGCTTTCAAATTGTTATTTATTACCCATTTACACTTGCTTTCATTGTTCAATTGATATATTTTTCTTTTTGTGAAAACTGTTTAGACATCTTGAGTTGGGATGGAATGCACCATAATTGTTTCCATTAAAATTAATGGAAATATATTTTTCATTGAATGACTTCATTTAGCAGAAGGGTTTTCAGGAATGAATTAAATCTATTAAATGGGGATAGCTTTATTCCTGGCACCTGGCACACGGTAGGCATGCAAAAAAATAAATGTTAAATGAATGCTAAATGAATCCAAAGGCCTATGTGCATGTTTCCAGCAAGATTTCCAACAGGCTTTTGTATCCCTGTTACTGTGTTTTGCATTTATTGTCTTTTCACATAGACAGATATTATGTTCACAGCCACCTATTATGCCTGTTGCTTTGAGTTTCTGATGATACTCAATCATCATACCATATTCTAGGAGGCGGTAGTGGGTGGTTTACACTTCTCTGTTTCTTTGAAGTTAGTTGTGATCACATAACTTCCTTTAGAAAATGAAATGTGGTTATGTGCTCAAAACAATGAGGGTAGCATTGATTGATGGTGTTCAGCTCTTTACACTGCTTTTCCTCTGCCTCATTCATTGTTCATGGAATCACACGTTGATACTCTTGTGACATAAGATTCAAGCACTTAGAACATTAAGCCAATACAGGGAGGATATCTGTCCTAGAAAGTTACTTGCAGCTGCAGTGGAATTGGCAAAAACAGCAAATAAAGTGGTATTTGGGTAATGAGATTTGAAGGTTGTTTGTTACACAGCATGATTTATCCTATCTTAACTAAGAGGCACATTGAATACAATGGAGACTTAGTTAAATTAATCAAGTGTATGTCATAATTATAGATTGTTTTCACCAATTAGATCTAAAGACAACATTCCTTGCAAACTTGGTCCTATATGTACATGTCTTAGTATTCTATGTGTGGCATTATAAATCAAGAATCCTGGAAGCTTAGATGGACCCTTAGAGGTTGTGTGGCTCAGAGCCTCATTTTACAATGGTAAAACTGAGATCCAGAGAGTGGGGAATTGTTTCCTCAGGTCACATAGGTGGTTAGCAGTGGAGGCATAAGTAGTCTAATGTCTCTTATCTATATACTAGAGGCCCAGTGCACAAAAATTTGTGCATTTGGGGGGAGGTCCCTCAGCCCAGCCTGTGCCCTCTCACAATCCAGGACCCCTCAGGGGATGTCTGACTTACAGCTTAGGCCTGCTCCCCCAGGGATTGGGCCTAAGCTGGCAGTCAGACATCCCTCTGACAGCCCAGGAGCCCTCGGGAGATGTCCAACTAATGGCTTAGGCCCACTCTCCCCCCTGCCCACCCGGGAAGCAGGCCTAAGCCGTTAGTCCAACATCCTTAGCGCTGCTGTGGAGGTGGGAGAGGCTCCCGCCACTGCTGCTGCGCTGACTAGCCATGAGCTGGCTTCTGGCTGAGCGGTGCTCCCCCAGTGGAAGTGCACTGACCACCGGGGGCAGCTCCTGCATTGAGCGTCTGCCCCCAGGTGGTCAGTGCGCGTCATAGTGACTGGTCGTTCTGCTGTTAGGGTCAATTTGCATATTATTACCCTTTTATTATATAGGATTTGATGCCACATTCAACTGCATATTATATTTCTGGCAGCTCTTTCACCCACAAGCCATGGAAATTCCCACATACTCTATTGGATTGAAGTTAAACACTGAACTTACGTAAGAATAGACATAATTAGCCACTAACACTCATTCAACTTAATAGGACCATGCAAAGCTCAAAGGATGAAATAAGAATTAGATACATTGGGTAAAGGGAAAGCTTGAAAAGCATAAAGTGGTCCAGAGAATTGGTAGAATGTAACCCTGAGGGATTCCTCTACAGTCACTGGGTAGCTAAGGACCCTTGGGCAGATGGGAAGAAAGTCAGGCAGAAATAGGGTGGGGAGGTGGGGAACAGGAGACTCCAGTGAAAGCTTATGTCTGGTGATTAATTCCAGGCTTTGATAAAAATTAAATACCATATAATTAAATGAATAAATTCACTGTAATTAATTATTGCACTTTTGGCACTGAATTTTGTATCTTTTTAAAATTGTTGTTAGATAGCCTGGCTGGTGTGACTCAGTGGTTGAGCATAAACCTAATGAACTGGGAGGTCATGGTTTGACTCCCAGTCAGAGCACATGCCCGGGTTGTGGGCTCAGTCCCTAGTAGAGGGTGTGTAGAAGGCAGCTGATGAATTATTCTCTCTTGTTATTGATGTTTCTCTCTCTCTCCCTCTCCATTCCTCTCTGAAATCAATAAAAGCACATTTAAAAAATTGTTGGTATATATTCTCTGAATCAATTTCTTTTGAGCATGTGCATCCCCCTCCCCAACCCACCTTAAATTAACTTTATTACAGATGTTTGCAGAGAATGGCATTAGGTAAGGGGTAGGATTCCTGAAAGACCACGTGACTTCATTCTCCTATATTTTTCTTTGAGTTAAAAAAAATTCCTGTATCTCACCAACTAGAATCCTTTTTAAAAAAATATGTATATATGTTTTTTATTGATTTCAGAGAGGAATGGAGAGGGAGATAGAGTTAGAAACATCAATGATGATAGAGAATCATGGATCAGCTGCCTCCTGCATGACCCACACTGGGGATTTAGCCCTTATGTGCCCTGACCAGGAATCAAACCCTGATCTCCTGCTTTATAGGTCAACGCTAAACCACAGAACCATACCAGCTGAGCCCAACTAGAATCATTTTGACACCAAATTTGACACTGAATATCTAAACACTGCTAGTAATTTTTCCTAGCCTACTTCACATTTAGCTATAAATTCTCCATATATTTTGTTTGGGATTAAAGTGCCCTCAGTCATAAGGAAATTTCAGCACATTGCTCATTAAAATGGGACAGATTATAATGAAAATTTATAAAACAATATCTGTTGAAGAATAAAATGTATGAAAAATGCATATTAGGATATATCTTGCTCCAACATTATTTAATTCCAAAAGCATTTGAAAAGAGAGCTATTTGCTATTTCATTTATGACACTGAAGCTGTCACTAATGATACTAAAACTGTCTTAGTTTGTGCAGTGTACATACAAGGGTTAATCAGTGAGATCTGGACATTTCCTTTGATTTCAGGAGACACTATCCTTTTCTCCAGTTGTGAGCTAGAAGAAGTGAGTGGAATTTGTAGAAACTGGTCTTATCTGGATTATCTGTCTCTCCGTTGTGACAGCTTCTACAGTGTTAATTAAAATCAGTGTGCAGTAATCTCTTATATTTAACAAAGCAGTTATTGCACTTCTGATGTCCTTTCAAACATTTATAAAATTCTACTCCAGTCTCTACTTTAGCAAAAACATGCTGTTGTAGAAGTTATGAGAATAGCCAGCAAAATACAGTGAGTTAATGGAATGAAAAGGAACTCAACAGAAGAAATGACCATTTGACCTAGACTATGTGACATTTTATTTAGACAACAGTAAGTTGCTAGTAAGTTTGGCTAATATTACATATGATGCTAGAAAAATATCAGAATAAATCACTACACTTCTGCAGAATACTCTAATATTTTGAAGTCTTCACAGTCACATGAGGTCAAATATGAAGCTTTTCTCTCAGCATTGCCATTGTGACTTTCTGAAAATCATTTACTCTCTCTAAATCCTGTTTGTTTGTTTTTCAGTTGTAAAATAAGAAAAAATAATATCTAAATGAGTGTGCATATGCACAGAACCTAGCAAGTGGAGTATACCTTCATAAATTTCCAGTTAACATCCCTAATCAAATCTGCCAACCATGTTTACCCTTTAAATATCTCATGGATGTATGACAGCATATAATATAATATTTTGAAAATATTGAAAACTTTTAAGAGAATAGTGCTTGAAATCTTAGCAAAATTTAGGCATTGCAAGATAGAATCAGCCATACTGTTTTCTTTTAAAATATGAGAATAAATCTTAGAAAATGCAGAGACATTTGCCAAGGAATCAATCGATAAATCACCACAGAATGCTGACACCATGCTTAGTATAGTCCCTGGCACAACTTGGTATTCAATAATTACTTGTTAAATACAAAATACAATTGTTTAGTCATCATTTATCTTTACTTAGCCCTTTCAAGTGAAGAAACTGAGAGTGAGAGAACCTAAGGAGCTGATTCAAAGTTACCTAGCTTCTTGGTGTTTGGGATGGAATTAGCACCCAGTGTTTCATTTCTTGTCTGAAAGTCAGCTGTGATCCTGTGACTGCTGAACATCCTACATTATAAAAAGGTGGAGGGATTTCTTCCTCCCTGAAGTAAAAACAGATAAACACAAATTAAAAAATAAAATATGTATCTAGGAATAGACATATGTGTAAAAATACATATGCATTTGTTTAAATCAATCCTTGCTTAACACTATGCTACATTTTGGATGGGAAAGTAGTGGGAGATATGATCAACTTTAGAGTATTTTAGAGTCCATTTGGTGAGGGAATAAATCAAAGTAATGGGGTATAAGAGACTGGGAGATTTTTAAGGTTGACATAAACCATAAGCAAATTGTGGTTTGAGTATGGGTTGGTTGTGGTTGGAGATCATGGATCAGCTAAGGAGAAAAATGAGGCATGCCTATACTAATGTGTCTGGTTCTTTGTGTTTCTGAGAAATGAGATCAAACTGTGGATAACTGGAAATAATGACCAGCCAGAATAAAACTCATAGAATTTCCTTTTTTAATATAGAAGCAGCTATGGTGGACAAGAATGGCCTCATATTGGATCTAGTTAATGAACTCAAGAATGGTGAGGACACAGAGCCCAGCATAGGGTTGTAGTACTGTATGGAGTCATTATTAAGAATGGAGAGGTCCCCTGTGGTGTCCTACTTGAGACCCTCAGAGCCAGCTGGGGTGAATGACTTCCCCAGAGAGCGCTGGTTTCTTCTTCCCACTCCTACAAGGGGCTGTTTTTATTTTATTTTATTTTTTTTAATGAATCCATGTTGTATCTCTTTTAACCTTAACTTGTGCATCTGCCTAAACATTACACTATGACCACTTACAGTTCTGACACTCAAAATCCACTTTTATGCCAGAAGGGAAAAATATCTATAGTTTGGGAAAGTAAAATGATAAAATAATTGAACTTCTTTTCATGAAATATACTTATATGATTATGAAAAAATTAAAAATACTAAAGAAATGATTTGTGAGGATATATTCTTTATTCTCTTTCTTCTCTTTGGGTAGTCTTGTTTTTACTTAGTATATCACTAAGTGGGTAAAACATAGGCTCTAGAGCCCTTTTTCTTGGGATCAGATTCTCTACCTGTTAACTGTGTGATTGGATAAGTTGCTTAACATCTGTTTTGTCATCAGCAAAGGAGATAATAGTGATCCCTATCTGAGTGGTAAGAATTAAAGGAAATGATGCATGTGAAGCACTGAGAGTGGTGCCTGGCACTTAGTAAGGGATCAATAAAGGCTAGTTATCATTAATATTTATCTTTATCAGGGATAGAAAGAAGCAGAAATAGCTATGTAGTTACTTGTAAAGCCTAATTAGCCAGTACCAGGTAATAAGGAGGATGAACTCAATAGTCTTCTAGTACTGAAGCCTCCTTGGATGGAGTCCTTGTCACCTGGCAGAAAGCATACAGTTGACAGTGGATTGATAACCATTTAGTAACTTTTCACTGACCATGATTACATCAACAGGTGATTCAGTAGGTCACCAGGGCCCAATAAATACCTATGCTCAGACCATCAACAAAAATGATTTTTATTTACCATCTGAGATCATCCCCTTGGTAAATCATCCTTTGTTATCTAATAAAACCCTTCTCAAAGTTCTATTCAGACTCTCTCCCAAGGTGGACCTCCTTAAGATGATAACTAACTCTACCCTCAATTACAGTGCACGCTATTTGGATGTGAATTTTCTCATTATGAAATCATTAACACGAGGACAGGCTTTATACCAGGGCTGTAAAGAGATCTGCCCTCACTTCTCCATCTCATATACATCCTCTGTACCATCTGTTTGACCACCACTGTATTTTTGCATCACTTTAATTTGTGGTCAAATGAATGTAAAGTCTAGCATCTTATCATTTTTTTGTTGTTATTTTGCTTAAAATCAATTTATTGTTGATAATTTTGGATTTCTACTTTTAACTCCCATACATAATGCTAATCCTAAATTCACTTTCAATCTATATATATATATATATATATATATATATATATATATATATATTCTTTTTCCAGTGCAGCAGAATCACATCTTGAGTCAATATTCCAACTGTATATGAGAGTGTTGGATTTGATTGGTGTTGCTGAGTCTAGGTAATGATAGAAGGAGAAGGATTTATGCAAAGAATGATCACAATAAATGACCCCAGTTGGAGGAACTGATGAATGTTATGACTCGGAACGCTGTAAATATCTGCTGCTCAGTAGGGATAGTGAGTGGGCAGCATACTTGGGAGGCATTTGCTTTGAGGGAACAGTAAGTCTTTAGAGAGAAAGAGGGCACAGTAGTTTGTATGTGACAATGTGGAATAAAAAGGACACTTAGCCCAGCTGCAAGCTGAGAGCTACAAGGCATAAAAAGATTAACTAAATTTCCACTTGAGTGGATTTCTGGGAACAGTGTCCACAGGAGAGAGCCAGATTCCTGCTAGAGCAAAATGGTGAAAGCAGTGTCTACAGACATGGCTGGGAATAAGGGGGCTTTTACTGAAGACTCAGCTTGGGTTCTCAAGTGAATTATGAAAGATTTTCAGGAGATTAGTTATAAAGGAGGATAGACAGGGTCAGATGGAGATTAGAGTCTGCAGGAGATGAAGGATGCCCAGTCTTTCTTGGAACTGAAAATAACAAGGAAGGGTGTAGAGGTTTACTCTGAATTGGGAGGCTGAAGTAGGTGTCTGGGGCAGCAGGTCTGTCTTGCTCTGAATATGCAGTTTCCTTCTTTATGGAGGCCTTGAGAACAGCAGAGGAAAAAATCTAAAATAAATATGTGAATGGAACTATTTGTCACTTTGATGGGTAAACATGTTTTTCAGTCATATATGCAAGTCAAGATCAAACTGTATAGAGGCTTCTATTTTGTTTTTATAACTTCCACTTTATTTCATAAAAATATGCCATTAATTATTCTCCTCACCTGTGATTTTAAATGGCTGTAAATGGATGCAGACTAATTTATTTAATAATCCTATTATTATTGGAGACCTAAGTTGTTTTATAAATATAGAATATATAAATCTTACAAATTTTACCCAAGCAATATATCACTGAAAATATAATTAAGAATGGAGATATGAACACTGGGAAGATGCCAGTATTTACTGTCAAATTTAAATAAATATGTTAGATTTAAGACTCTTTAGAGGTAAAAAATTAAAATGAAATCTATAGAAGTCAAACAGAATTGTTATAAGGTGGTGGAAGTAGATTACACTTTTGGTGGGGAGCACACAATAAAGTATACAGCTATTATAGTCCTAAGTTGTGCACCTGAAATTTATATAATGTTATTAACTAATGTCCCAATAAATTCAATTGAAAAAAAAAGATTTTATTGGGATCCCTAGGAGTTTTATAGGAGAGGGGGGAGGAAATAATAGAGGTTAGTCCATGATCTGACTTTTTTTTTTGAGCCAAATTTACCTTTAGGTCAAACAATGATCATTTGATCATTCCAAAGAAAATGAATCCTACTTTCTGCAAAGATAGGTCAGTGTCATGAGTTAGAGGAGATACTATGAATCAGCAATATTTGGATTTTAGAGATCCTGACTGCATAAGCTTTGTGAGAGTCTGGGGAATGCACAGAAATTATGTATGAAATACTGTCTTTGGGGCCACAGTATTTTACTATGCACCAGGTCATTTGGCTCAGAAGAGAATATGTCACCAACAGTTTTGAGAAGTATTAACTCTTGGGGATACTGGGATACAATTTAATTCTTGGAAAGAAATCAGTAGCATGTATCATTAAGTTTTTTATGAAATCTGTCTTTAAGCCTCAACTCCCTGCTCTTTACTCTAGGCTGTTATGAACAGGATCATTTACCCATGCATTAATATCATCATATTTGGTGGGATTTAGTGAACATCCGCTCCCTAGGTTGGGCTGGGTTAGACTTAGACACTCCCCACAATGTAGGGGCTTAATTACTGAAACTTCAGGAAGTATCTTACCTTCACATGTTTCCAGTAAGCCATCCCTTAACCAGAGATGATATTGTCACTGTCCTCCCCAGGGAACATCTCGCAGTGTCTGGAGACATTTTAGTCTTCACACCTGGGGAAGAGTGCTACTGGCATCTAGCAGGTAGAGGCCAGGGATGCTGATAAACATACTACAACACACAGGACAGATCTCACAACAATGAATTCTTTGGCCCAAAATGTCAATTGACTGAGGTTGAAAAATCATGCATTAAGCAGTTCCGTGCAACAGATAATTCTTTAGCAGATTCTAATGTTATTTTAACTCACGATATATTTTAGGCAATGTTAAGCATTTGTGATAGGTGTTGGAATGTCACTGCCTTCCTCTAAGACTTTTTGTACATTATTAACTATAATTGTGCTTTTATATGTAATGGCTTCCTTATTCTCTGTCAAAATTGACCTGTAAAAAGTAGGAGGTAAGTTTGTCTCCTCTGAACACACCATTTATACAACATATTTTTAACTTACAGAACCTATCCCATAGATTGAGAGAAAAAGATGTTCTTCCCCCATAATTTCTAAAACATAGGCTTTTTCTTTTCTTCCTTGAAACAGCCACCTTGTCTACCTGCAGAGGCTTCTTTGTAACTCAAAGAGCAGCAGTGAGAGTCACAACAGGAAGCAAACTGTTTTACTTGGAGAAGTATTTCCTAACAAATTGTGCTAAGTCCTTGCTAGAGCAGAAAATAGCTCTAGTGGTAGAAATATCTTGCTCCTGGCTGGTGGAGGAGGAAGAGAGCATGCTAACACTCATCTCTCCATCCTGTCTTTTTCTTCCTCTTGTTTTCTTGCTACTTCTCATCTCCTGGGGCTCTTAATGCCCAGCTTGGCTGGAAGTTAATGATGAGGTTTGGTCAGAAACCATCAGGATTAACATGCAGCCTCTTTATGGGCATCCCAATAAGCTTTTCATTAACTGGCCCCTGCTTGCCTTTCTCATGTCTCATCTGTGTTGGGTTCCAAGCACAATCCCTAAGTAAAGTGATTCCAAAACTTGAGTGGAAATTGGACTCATAGCAAATTGACATTAACATAAGATTTCTGGGACCATTTTGCAGGTGATCTGACTACAGTGTAAAGCCTTGGGATCCCTAGCTAACCAAACCCCACTAGAATTTACAATCCATTGCTTAAATATTTCAGACATTTTCCTAAGTCCTCTCAGTTTATGCTTCTCCTTCTGCCTATAGACCATGCTTTGTGCTTTTAATCTCCTCTTAGAAGTCTTTCTGAACTTCCCAGGATGACTTAACCATTCCCAGCTCTATATCCCCATGCATTTTGCTTACACCTCTATTAGTAAAGCAAAAGGAAAGCATAGCAATTAATTGTTACTTTCTTTTCCTAGTTGTTTCCAACTTTTGGCTATTATGAATAATGCTGCATGGAACATTTGTATACAAGTATCTGTTTGAGTTCCTGTTTTCAATCTTTTTTGGATATGCACTTACGAGTGAAATTGCTGGGTCACGTGGTAATTCTGTTTAACTTTTTGAGGAACCACCAAACTGTTTTCCAGAGTGGCTGCACCATTTTGTATTCCCCCCAGCAATGTATGAGGGTTGCAGTTTCCCCATATCTATGCTATCACTTATTATTCTCTGTCTTTTTTATTATACCATCCAAGTGAGTATGAAGCAATATCTCATTATAGTTTGTATTTGCATGTTAGTAATGACTAATGATGTTGAACATATTTTCATGTCCTTGATGGCTATTTGTATATCTTTTTTAGAGAAATATCTTTTTAAGACCTTTGGCCATTAAAAAAATATTTTTATTGATTTCAGAGAGGAAGGAAAGGGAGAGAGAGATAGAAACATCAATGATGAGAGAGAATCATTGATTGGCTGCTTCCTGCATGCCCCCATTGGGGATCAAGTCCGCAACCCAGGCATGTGCCCTTGACCGCAATCAAACCTGGGACCCTTCAGTCCTCAGATGGGTGCTCTATCCGCTGAGCCAAATCGGTTAGGGCTGGCCATTTCTTAATTGGGTTGTTTATTTGTTGTTAAAGTATAAAGTTCTTTATAAATTCTGGATGTTAACCCCTCGTCTGATATATGATTGTCAACCTGACTGATAATTTAAGGGAAAGAGTAAAACCAATTGTTGGGTTCACCTCTATCCTTCCCTTCCCTCTAAGACCATGGTCTCAGGAGTTCTGTCTACCTTTTTCGTCCTTATATGCAAAATATTTTATATCTCTTGTCCCAGAAAACTTCCAAAAGTTTAACTTGGTTTCTTACTTGCTATTTTCTACTAGGCATTTGGCCTCTTGGTCCTGTGCCACTTCCAAACTGGCACATTCCTTGAGGAAAAAATCTTTGTGAAATGACTGGCTACTTCAATGAATATTTAACCTCTCAAATATCTTGGTCCCTCAAGTCCTAAATACATCGGTAATGTTCAATATCTACACACACACACACATTTGTATTTTGTACTTCATCTATTCTTATGGCTGAGTAGTATTCCATTGTATAGATGTACCATATCTTTATCCCATCATCTGTTGAAGGACACTTTGGTTGTTTCCATGTCTTGGCCACCATGAATAATGCTGCAGTGAACATAAGGGTACATATAATTCTCAGGCCTACCTTTGGAGTTAGCGGTGGTTTATTCTTATTTTATACATGAGAAAAATGAAACAAAAAGATTAGGTAATTTCCCAAGGTTCCCAGAAGTGAAGACAGAATTGAAACAGCAATTCTGACTTTAGAGTTCGTGTTCTTCATAGTGTGACAGGAACCCAGATAATAATTCCTGCTAAATTTGAAGATAAAGAATTACTTTCCTATGGTAAAAATGAGGTACATATAGCTGTTTATATTTTTTTCTTCTTTTAGTAAGCAAGTGTATTATTAGAAGCATTAGAACACCCACAATTGTATTACTTTCCTGTGGCTGCTGTAACAAATTACTACAAACTGGTGGCCTAAAGAAACAGGAATGCATTCTGTCATTGTTCTGGAGGCCAGAAGTCTGAAATCACACTCCCTCCTAAAGAATTAGGGGGAATCTGTTTCTTGCTACCTCCAGCATTTTGTGGCTGCTGACATGTCTTGACATATGGCCATATCATTCCAATATGTGCCTCAATGGCCACATTGCTTCCTCTTCCCCCTTTTATCTCTGTGAGTCTTTCTCAGTTCTTCCTCTGCCTCTCTCTTATAGGTTACTTGTGATTGATTTAGGACTCACTTAGATCATTCAGGATAAACTCCTCCTCTTAGTCATATGTTATAGCATAGAACTCATTGTTTATCTATACACAGTGATATTCATTGATTCTGGGATTAGAACATGTACAAATCTTTTGGGGGGTCCACTTTTCAATC
Source organism: Corynorhinus townsendii (assembly GCA_026230045.1). NCBI lineage: Eukaryota > Metazoa > Chordata > Mammalia > Chiroptera > Vespertilionidae > Corynorhinus > Corynorhinus townsendii. Next base: position 63,686,638 of record JAPDVU010000004.1, on the reverse strand, counting down.
CACCAAACCAGCTATTTTCAGCCTTTTTAAAAATATCAGGGCACACATAAACTAATTTCTAAAACTCTACGGCACACCCATTGGAAATATTTCTTTTTCCAATATAACCATAAAATAGTTATAATTTTGATTAATTCACACCAGATGGATATTGTTGTCAGTTTTTTATTTGACAAAGGAAAAGAGGTCAGTGCCCCTGAATAAATAGTCAGGTATTGCATGTTTTAAAAATTCTTGTGGCACACTGGTTGAAAATCACTGCACTTAACACATTATCCATTCATCTGAAATACCTTGAACCTCTTCATTCATTCTTCCTTCAGGCACTCAAAAATATTGGTGAAAGGCTTGCTGTGTGGCAGGCTTTGTTCAACACTGTGCTGTGGAAAGAACAGTGGATAGAACAGATAATAACGTTGCCTTCATGGTACTTATAGTTTAGCTGAAGGAGCCATATGATGTGAGAAGTAAGTAAGTAAGTATATAGGATGCTATCAGGTGAAAAATGCTATTAAAAAATAAAGAAAAGAAGGGGGAAGGAAATGCTGTGGGAAAGGGTACTTCTAATTGTGGTAGCAGAGGAGGCCTCTCTGAGGAGATGACTGTGGTAGGCTGACAAATGGCTTCTCCAAAAGATATCAGGATTTCTAATCCTCAGAACCTGTAAATGTGGCTTTATATGGCAAAGTCTCTTCTAATGTGATTAAATTAAGGATCACCAGATATGGGGAGTTTATTCTAGATTATCTAAGTGGGCCCTAAGTGTTATAACAGTGTTTTTGTAGGAGAGACAGATAAGATTGTATAGGTGTAGAAGAGCAGGCAAGGTGACCACAGAGGCAGAGACTTGGGTGATGGGGCCACAAGTCCAGCTTCTGCCAGAAGCTGGAAGGGGTGAGGAAAGGGTTCTGCCCAGAGCCTTTAGAAGGAGTTAGGCTCTGCTGATACTTTGATTTTGGTCTTTTATTTTGAACTTGTGCCCTTGAGGACTGTGAGACAGTGACTTTCCGCTGTTTTAAGCCACAGGGTCTGTGATAATGTGTTTTGGCAGGCACCGGCAACTAATACAACTAGTACAAATTCCTGAAGGAGGTGAAGGAGCAAGCTGCATATATATGTGGGAAATGAGAACTCTGGGCAGAGAGAAACTTCATGTCCAACAGCCTTGAGGTGGAGGTAAACATGACATGATTGAGGCAACATTAAAGTGGCCACTGAGGCTGGAGTGCACGGAGCAGGGAGAGGGTATAGGAGATAAGATCAGAGAGATCAGAGGGCTTGCAGATTTGGTGATAATGTTCATTTTCACAACCTGGGAAATGAACAGTCAATGAAGGGATGATAAAATCTGACCATAACTCTGAGAACCTCTCAATTTCTACCAAAGGAACCAGGATCATTCTGTCTGTAATATTGATAATAGTCTACAGGTGCTAAAGAGAGCAGTAGAAACCAATTATGGTTATCGATTATGTTCAATAGGCTGTTGATGCTGTGAGTCTAGAGTTTATAAGAGAGGTCTGGATTGGAGATAAAAAAATTCTAAATTTTACGACATGGAAATGTGTTTTAAAATTTCAGCATGAGAGATAGGGTGTTATATATGTACTAGAGGCCCAGCACATGAAATCCATACACAGGTATGGTCCCTAGGCCTGGCCTGCGATCAGGGCCATCTTCCCCGGCTGCCCGCAGCTGGCCCTGCCTCCCGCCACCACCTACCCCTTGTTCCCCATTTGCCATCAGGCAATCGAAGCCTGCTGGCTGGGGGGGAGGGACTGAGAGGCGGTCAGTGCGCCTCATAGTGACTGGTTGAGTGGTCATTCTGGTCATTCCACCATTAGAGTCAATTTGCATATTATCCTTTTATTATATAGGATTAGTTCAACTTCACTTAAGGGGCAATTAGTTTCCTAATAGGGAATACATTAAACACGTAAGGGGTGATAACATTTGATAAAAAGGCAACTGTAGGTGTTTCATTTATCATTACTTCTGATAAATACCAGAGGGTTTGCAAATGGATGTTAGAAGAGGATGTCCACTCGTGAATTTAGTGGCTTTTTAATGAGTGTTAAAGAATATGTCTATAAATTATGTGTGGATTTACTTACTTGCAATGGATAACAGAGTTAGGGTAACTTTTGACATCTCATCTTTCAGAATACTACTCAAAGCATGATTCCAGTGTAGTCCTGGGTTAGAATATTCTTGTTGACTGCGTCAAATGTTTGGTTAACTGAATTTTCCTCTAAAATATTGTTGGGCAAGAGAACATTTTATGCTGAAAGCAATTAATTAATTAAAAAACAAACAAACAGGGGACTGGCACTCTATTAAGTTGATAGGAACAGGTCAGATGAGTGTTTTTGTGCCTGCTTATTAGTGAGGATTTGATTTACCTGTGTCAAATCCTCACTACTAGTATTTAGTCTGAATTTGTTTTTATTGAAAACCTGGTAGTGTGATTGTAAGAGAGAGACATCTTTCATCTTCCACAGCAGCAGCTTAGTTTCAGCAGAATCTTTCCATGAGGATTTTATGGCCAAACTTCCCATAATGAACATATGCAAACCACTTTGAAATGGAAATGATCTTGTCTCTTCGGCTCAAACATGTAGCTTCAAAATTTATTTTCTTCCCCCTTGTTACCTGGATATTAATATGTTCTCTGTGATCTTTCAGAAGATCACTCTGGTAATCAAATCTAAATGTTTTTTCCAGAGCATATTCTTTTCAAAATTTGAACAAAAGGTGGAATCCATCTTACTGAAAAGTATTCTTTATGCTTTTTCACATATGAAATATTAGAGCATAGATAAGTCTTCATCATCTTACACATGAAGTAATAACGATCTACAAAGAATGAATAAGTCACAAAACAAAAACAATTTTTTATTGGAGGAAAGGTGTTCCAAAGTACTTATTTCTCATATTGTATAATAAAATCAATACAGGATACTGATTATATAACAAAATAATTCCAAAGTTCAGATATATAGAATCATTTTGAATATTTTCAGATCACAGAACAAATTCTAACTATTCCCCAGTCATTCTTGCCTTATACGTTCGGATCTGAAATAAATAAATGAGGTTGGTGGGAGATGTGAAAACATGTATTCTCTACACTGTATTTTCACATGCAGAATAAATTCCACTAGTCATTCTTTGCTATAGTTGGGAGAACTTTCTATTCCTAGGTTATTAAGAACTGTACTTTATATTTTAAATTAATGTTATTAATTTAAATAACAATAGATACAATAATAGATACAATTTACAGATTATCTACTTAGTTTCCATAAATTGTTGAATCACTAAAATAATCCTGACACTAGATGTAATTTTCCATCGGAAGGAATTTGGGTTAAGACTAGATAAATAATTGGCCCAGGTCCAGAGAGCTAGAAAGTGCTAAAACCAGAACTATAACAAAATTCTCTCTGAAATGTGTCTCATGCTCTTTTCATCCAGTCAAACTGTTTACATATAATAACCCTGAGAAGTGGACAGAGAAGGTGTTGTTATCCATAATCCATATGTGGAGAAAGGAAGAACTTGTCTTATGTGACAGAGCTAGTTAATTGTAGAACTGGCCTTTGAACCAGGACTTGCTGAGTGGTGCTCCTCTCTTGGAACCCTCAGTGGCCCATTTGTAATGTCTGGTTTTGCTTTTCTTACCATCTCAAAGTAAACACCCTACAAAATCTTCCTTTTAATTCCCACTCTTGAATACTTAGGAATAGAAAAACTTTTAAATCTCTGATTCTATATGAAAATCTCTACAGGTCAGCTTCTTATTCATTTTATCCTCTCATGCTTTGCAAACTTGAGAAAATCCATTAGACAAACACATTGAGCAAAGTCACATTAATCCAGTTTCTTAAAACAGGGATTTTTATTGAACAAATAAAGAATTAGCTCTATCAAACTTTTATTTCAGTTTATTGTGAATTCTCTAAAAATGTCCCTAATTTAGTTAAGGAAATTGGTTTGCAGATGGTGGATTTTTCTTTAATCATGCACAATTAAGAGGATACATGGGTTTCTTCTCTAGAGAGCTCTCCAATGTACGAAGTAAACTCTATCTCATTTATAGCATGCAAACACATGGTCTACCATAGTATTCCAGTAAATGCTTGAGTGAAATTTTAATAAAATCGGCCTCACCTCATTTCTCAAAATCATGATAAAGTCTCTTGCTTTTTGGAGAGTTATATAAATTAACTCTACTTGGTACTTAATTGATAAAGAGATAAAATGGGAAGAGGAAAGGGAGGGAAGGAGAAAGAATAGAAGGGTAAGTAGAGGAGAAAAAGAAATAGAAGAAAAAGAATATGTATATAAAGCTACAAACATATATGTACAAATATATGCCTACATATACACACACACATATATATATACCTACACATGCATGCATGTAGAAATATATGTAACATTTAAACTAAACTAATACATACTCTATATTTTGTTTACTATATAACAATGCATGCATACATATATATGCTAATATAATTCTATATCCTAGAAAACAAGGTTCCTGAAAGATATCTATCTTGTGGTAGACATGATTCTAAGATGGTCTCCAAAACTTCTGGCCTCTTCTTGAGTGTGGGTGGGACCTCTGATATGATGGAATGTCACCTCTATAATTAGGTTATGGTATATGGCAAAGGTGAGGGATTTTTCAGATAATAAAGGTCCCAGATCAATTGATTTTGAGTTAATAAAAAGGAAGATGATGTGGGTGGGCTTGACTTAATCATTCCTTAAAAAAATGAAGGCCCTTCTTGAAGAAAGAGATTATCTTGCTGGCCTTGAAGAAAAGCATTGTGTTATGGGAGAACCTATGAGAAGGTCACATGGCAAGAAACAGTATGGCCTCTAAAGACCAGAGAGCAAAGCATGACATCGGTCCAACAACTTCAAGGAACTGAATTCTGACAACACTCATGTTAGCTTGGCAGAAGACTTCAGACTCCAGGAAGGAATGTAACCCAGGTGACATCTAGATTTCAACCCTTTGAGACCCTTATCAGAGGACCCAGTCAATCTTTGCCTGGACTCCTAGCACAGAAACATACAAAACATGTTTTGTTTTAAGCTACTACATTAGTGGTAATTTGTTACACTGCAATAAAAATAATAAATGCAATGTTTTAGTAAAAAAAGTAATACAGTCATCCCTCCATATTCATGAGGAATTGATTCCAGGACTCCCTGTGGAAACCAAAATCCATGGATGCTCAAATCCCTTATATAAAAATGATATAGTGTTGACATATAACCTACACACTCATCCTACTATATACTCATCTCTAGATTACTTATAATACCTAATATAATGTAAATGCCATGTAAATAGTTGTAATATTCTGTTGTTCAGGGGATAATAACAAGAAAACAAAACATGTATATGTTCAGTACAGATGCAACCATCCTAGACCTAACTTCATATTAATCATTAACAATAACTCGCCCCTCCCCCAAATATGTTCAGTCTGTGGCTGGTTGAATGCACAGATGCAAAACCTGTGAACACAGAGGGCTATCTGTATATACCACAAATTCTTACATAATCACACAGACATGTTTTAGAATCTAGTCTTACTGTGGCTCTTTCAATTCTAAAATTCTGGACTACAGGAGGTAACACTCATAAACGGAAATGTATTCAAGATTTATGTTGTGAAATTTACCTGTGAAGTGATCCTAGAATAAGACAACAGAGGCTATACTTCTCTATTGCTACCACTGCAGGCATATCACGTGCCTAATTAGTTCTTAAAGTACTCTTCAGGTCAAATGAAATGACTGGAAACATCCTATGACTATATAAATCTTGTGGACCAGAGATGGAAACCTTGCTCTAGGATTACTACTGAGGAGAATAATTAATGAACATGGTATTTTTATAGTCCATATTTATAAAATAAAACTTAAAATAGTATAGTCTTAGTTGCCAAGCAACTAAGAAATCTGATCATGTGTAATTATCAAATGTCTTCTATGTATGGTCACTGTGCTGCTTACTGGAGATTAAGATTTGATGAAGCTCTATTCTCAAGAAACTCATACTATTCCACGGATACAAATATTTAAACAAATAAACAGCCATTGAGAACAAGTAAATGAATGTATACAAGATATGCGAATCCTTTATTATTAGACATTAAAGAATTTTGTGTTAGACATTAAAGTAACATTACATTCATGAAGTAGGGTAACAAGCCATCTCATTTAAGGCTAAAATTCAAATGGCTTAAAATATTTAATATTTTTATGTAGGGAGACCCAAATTGTAAAAGTAAATTTATCATTAAAATATTGACCAAGTTATTATAAATGTAAAAAAGGGACTAATATTTTGTAATTCACAGTTGATTAGCTATGATTCTTTTCACAATGTTGCATTAACTTTCAAATAGTGTGGGTAAAATATAAAATGACTATCTGGATTGGAATCATAAAGACAATTTTCTTTGTGGAATTCAGCTGCCTATTTTTTTTCCATCTTCTAGAACCATAGTTTGGATTCATCCTATATCAGTGGTGTCTAATATCTCTGGTGTGCAATCAACATGTTTAATAAAGTAATTTTAATGAATTAAATTAAACTTCAGAGTATAGTATATTTTTGTCTAATGTCTCAATAGGTTCTGAAAAAAGTCTGATTTATCATAGACATATGATAATGTCAAGAGTAAGAAAGGATTTTTAAAAATGTTTTTATCTGAATTCTATAAGAATTATTATAAAATTGCATTTATTTACCAACATTTAGTAAGTACTAAGTTAATATGTGCATAGAACTGAGAGTTAGGCACTGTACATGATAATGCATGTTTTTTTATCTACAGTCTCAAATAATTTCTTTGAATTTTGTTGACATATGTACTGGGTCTAAAGCCTACTTATGTCAATTAGGCTGTGAGTACATTGCAAATTACTCTTCCAGGAGGGTGCTGCTGGCATTATTTCAATTTTTTCCAGTAATGCCAAGCAATAACAGTCTCTGCTGAATAAATAGATTATGCATTTTAAATGTATATATAAATATGTGATTTTCCACTTTATAATTTGTTTATTTTTAGTAAACAATGCAATAGCACTGGAACTTATTTCTTGTGCTTTATTGGTCTGATACATACATGTCCCTTTTTTATGAAATGCTCTTTAAATGATTATAAAGACCTTTCAAGATATTGCATTCCTAGACTCTATTTTTTCTTCAACCCTCTGTTCCACCTATTGCCCACAATAATAAGGAAAAGTGAAAGAAGATACCAGAGAATGAAGAGAAATGCAAAAAAGGATAGAAATAAATGCAGAAGAAAAATACATTAGAGAGGAGTGGAAAACAATGGGCTAAAGGGAGTGAAGAACAAGTTAATGTCGTACAGGAAAAGAAAGACAGCATCAGGAAGTTAAGCATGCCACTTAAACACCAGGTCAGAGCATCCCAAGGATGCCTTACTTCTATGCTCTGCCTTCTGCTCAAACAGGTGGTTAAATAAAAATTACTTTCTATCAATAGTATGGGTGGATGTTTTTAGATAGTCTAATTTCATGACTTAGACCTTGGCTCATACTTTTAAGAGAGGTTTTGAAGAACTGGGGAGAAGTAAGGAGCAACGTGGTTCAGAGCAGTTTATGTACTCAAAAGCTTGTTTGAGGTGGATTCGTAATAATTTTACTTAAGCAGGAACTCGACCATACCATACTGCCTCCTGAGCAGAATAGAAGGTAATTTCATTGTTCCTTGATTCACTGCCATCACTAAACCCTTAGAACTTGGAAGATGACTATCAAAAGTACATGCCAAAGAAGTATCGAACAGACTGTCAAACGTCAGCGGGAAGGCAGGGGAGGCCTGGGAGGTGGAGGTAAGTGATCAACCAAAGGTCGTGTATGCATGCATGTAAGCATAACTAATGGACATAGACACTAGGGGGTGAGGGAGGCTGGGGTGAGGTCAACAGGGTGAAAAAGGAGACATATGTACTATTATTTGTAGTACTTTAAACAATAATAAAAATGTAAAAAAAGTATATGCCAAGAATAATGGTTCTTTAACACTCTTCATTAGAATCTCCTGGAGAGCTGTTAATTCAGATGCATGGATACCTTCCAAGACCAAATAAACCTCAGAGTTTTTGAGGATGAATCCAGTGTATCAGTATTTTAACTTCCCAAATAATTGTACTGTTCCCCTGGGATTGTTTCTTATTCACTGAAGGTAACCCGTGCCCCTATTCCTGCATTTCCTCAGTAATATCTAGTTCCTAAAAGCTACTACTCCTTTCCCAGGTTCTGTAATCTGACAGAAGGTTCCTCTATCAGAACTCTGCCTTTATGAGTCTATCAAATATTTGGGAAGAATTTGAAGTATCCTCATCAGTCAAGCTGCTCATGATGATAATTAAAATAGTGGAAAATTTTTTTGCAAAATTATTATCAACAATGATGAATATATGAGTAGACGAACTGAAAAATGACAAGGTATAACAATGGGTCTTTTTTGCTCTCAATTTAATATTATAAAAATTTGTTCCAAGTTTTCTTCTTTATTAGCAATTGATGATTTAGTGGGCCAGGCTACTATTATAGAAGAGAAGTATATAATTTATTAGAACATATTATCAGATATTTCTTACTAGCTGACTTATTAATAATGCTTTGTTATCTCCCCATATTAAAACAAAACTTTTTCTTGATCCCATATACTTACTTCTAGTGACTCATTTCTCGAAGGTCTCTATAGCAAAACTCCTTTCTTTCTTTCTTTCTTTCTTTCTTTCTTTCTTTCTTTCTTTCTTTCTTTCTTTCTTTCTTTCTCTTTCTTTTAAAATTATGTATATTTGCTGACCCTTCTTCCTCTGCTTATTTTCTCCTGAACCAACTCACCTTCACAGAACTCCATTGAAATTGTTATTGTAAAGTTCACTAATGATGTATATAGTGTTAAATCCAATTACCCTCTTACTGACCTATCAACATTTTTAGACAGAGTTGATATATTTTGTTCCCCTGCCCACAAACACTCAATCCATGCTTATACTTTTCCTTCTCATACCTCACTACTAATCTACTAATCACCTTTTTCATTTTTTCCCCCTTGTCCCCTTTCTTTTCTCCAAACTCTGAATGTTGATGTGCTCCAAGTGTTCAGTCCCAATACCCTTTCTCTTTTCCCCACTTGCAAAACTTTGTGATTTCACCCAGATTCCTGGCTTTAAAAATCATCTTCATTCTTGTGACAGCCAAATTTATATCTCTTACCTGGATGTCTCATCATTTAACATCAACAATTGTGTAATAGTTTTAGTAACCACTAGAGGGCCGGTGCATGAAATTCGTGCACGGGGGGTGGGGGGGAGTGGTCCCCTCAGCCCGGCCTGCACCCTCTCACAATCTGGGATGTCCGACTGCTGGTTTAGGCCTGACCCCACAGGGATCCCTGGCTCCTAACCACTGGCTTGCCTGCCTGTCTGATGCCCTTAACCACTCGCCTACCTGCCTGATCACCCTTAACCACTTGCCTGCCTGTTTGATGCCCCTAACCACCCACCTGCCTGCCTTATCACTCCTAACCACTCACCTACCTGCCTGATTGCCCCTAATCCTTCTGCCTGCCTGCCTGATTGCCCCTAACCACTCTCCTGCCTGTCTGATCACTCCTAACCACTTGCCTGCCTGCCTGATTGCCCCTAACCACTTGCCCACCTGCCTGATCACCCCTAACCACTCACCTGCCTGCCTGATCACCTCTAACCAGCTCTGCCTTGGCCCTGCTGCTGAGGCTTCATCCAGAAGGACGTCTGGAATGACATCCGAAAGTTCATTCAGCTGTTCAGTATAATTAGCATATTATGTTTTTATTATTATAGATAGTATGTTCCAAGCCGAACTCCTGTTTTCCTCTGCACTCCTGAATTTAACTCTCCTTCAGTGTACCCTGCCTCTTTAGATGGAAACTCCATTTTCCCATTTATCTAGGTCAAAAACCTTAGAGTCCTTGATTCCTCTTTTTCTCTCACATCCCACATTCAGTCTTTTAGTTAAACAATTTTGTCGCTACATTCAAAATATATCCAGACTGTGACTTCTTATTGTAAAAACCCTGGTACAAGCTACCTTAGCCTCTTGTCTCAATTGCCTTCTAAATGTTCCTTATGTCTGCCTTTGCTTCCTGTTTATTCTTAGCCAAGCAACCAAAGTATTTCTTAAAAACATCAATCAAACCACACCTCTCCTTATCATTTTACTCAGAGTAAAAGTCAACATCTACTAAATGCCTTGCAAGACTCTCATCTTTTATTCTTCCCACTAGAGGCCCAATGCACAAAATTCATGCAAGGGTAGGCCCTCACAGCCCCTGCTTCATCCAGAAGGTCTTCTGGATATTGTTCCACTGTTTGGCCATTCAGTTGATTTGCATTTTATGCTTTTATTATTATAGACCAGAGGCCTGGTGCACGAAATTCCTGAACGGGAGTGGTGTCCCTCAGCCCAGCCTGCACCCTCTCCCATCTGGGACCCCTTGAAGGATGTCCAACTGCCCGGGCAGTCGGACATCCCTCTCACAATCCAGTACTGCTGGCTCCCAACTGCTCGCCTGCCTGCCTTCCTAATTACCACTAACCGCTTCTGCCTGCCAGCCTGATCACCCCTAACCACTCCCCTGCCAGCCTGATTGATGCCTAACCCCTCCCCTGCCAGCCTGTTTGTCCCTAACTGCCCTCCCCTGCAGGCCTGGTACCCCCAATCTGCCTTCCCCTGCTGGCCATCTTATGGCGGCCATCTTATGGCAGCCATCTTGTGTCCACATGGGGGCAGCCATCTTTGGCCACATGGGGGCAGCCATCTTTGGCCACATGGGGGCAGCCATCTTGTGTTGGAATGATGGTCAATTTGCATATTACTCTTTTATTAGATAGGATAGAGGCCTGGTGCACAGGTGGGGGCTGGCTGGTTTGCCCTGAAAGGTGTCCTAGATCAGGGTGGGGGTTCCCTTGGGGCGAGGGGCCTGTGGTGGTTTGCAGGCTGGTGATGCCCCCTGAGCAACCCAAGCATAGGCTGGAAGCAGGTATCTGGGATTTATTTATCTTCTATAATTGAAACTTTGTAGCATTGAGCAGAGGCCAGGGCAGGCCAGGGTGGTGGGAAGCTTGGCTTCCTCCATCGTCGGGGGCAATCCAAGCCTCCTACTTGCTCCAGCGCCATGGCTGCCGCCATCTTGGTTGGGTTAATTTGCATCCTCACTCCTGATTGGCTGGTGGGTGTGGCTGTGGGTGTAGTGGAGGTACAGTCAACTTGCATGTTTCTCTTTTATTAGATAGGATACCCTGCTCTTTCCCATAAATTTTCATTGTTATTCTTAATCATACAAGCCTTGGTCCTCCCTCAAGATTTTGGACTTGACATTACCTTTCCCAGACACTATAAGACCGTTAATCCTTGTTCAGCTCATCATTCCAGTAAACTCTTCCCTGGAAACCTTATTCAAAACTGCAACCTACTGTCCTCAACACTCCTCCCTTTTCATGATTTATTTTTCTTCATATTAATAAAAATCATTTTATGTACAGTTATCTTTTGTTACTTATTTTCTATCTTTCTCAATTAGGACATGCATTTTATTTTGTTTTATTCATGCTATATTATTAGCACCTTGAACATTGGCTGGCACTTATAAAGTGATTATAAACTCTATCTTAACGGAATACATCATTTATACAGCACCATCACTAGATACCTACCCCTACAGTTTATAGTACTCAATTAGAGACTTTACATTAGAATTCTTTTTTTAAAATATATTTTATTGATTTTTTACAGAGAGGAGGGGAGAGAGATAGAGAATTAGAAACATTGATGAGAGAGAAACATGGATCAGCTGCCTCCTGCCCATTCCCTACTGGGTATGTGCCCGCAACCAAGGTACATGCCCTTGACTGGAATCAAACCTGGGACCCTTGAGTCTGCAGGCCAACGCTCTATCCAATAAGCCAAACAGGTTAGGGCAGTGGTCAGCAAATTCATTAGTCAACAGAGCCAAATATCATCAATACAACGATTGAAATTTCTTTTGAGAGCCAAATTTTTTAAACTTAAACTTCTTCTAATGCCACGTCTTCAAAATAGATTATCCCAGGCTGTGGTATTTTGTGGAAGAGTCACACTCAAGGGGCCAAAAAGCAACATGTGGCTTGCAAGCCACGGTTTGCCGACCACTGGGTTAGGGCTACATTGGAATTCTTAATGAAAGGAAACAAGAGGAAATTCTAGGAACATACAGATTTTTTTAACTTTCAATGCACCTACTTGCATGCTATAGAGTTTCCATATTGTGTTCATGCTGTGTTTATAGTTATACAATAGTGTTGAACATTCTACAGAAATATGCCAACTGAAGCTTAAAAAAGAGTGTGCAATTTCTTTTGAAATCCATAACTCTCATTTCCTGCTGTGCTTAATTTCAGAACTCAGAACTATTATTAAACTGTAAAAAGTATTCTTTTATCTGGGAATCATATTATAACTTATTTATTTATTTATTTAATTTGTGTGTGTGTAAACAACAACAAAAAAAACCCACTAAAATATTTTTAACTACTTATACTCTGGAGATCCTGTTCCTGAGAATTTTTTACCTTGCTTCCTGCTGCCAAGTGAGCTCAGCTGAATTTACTATCGATATAAGAACTAATTAAAATATTTTTGGGATGGTATTTTCATCAAGCTTTATAAGGTGACTAGAAGTTTTTGGTATTGTTGTATATTAAGGGTTTTTGTGACTCAGACACACGCAATCTAGTTATGATATGTCTTTTGGGGGACAGAAGTTGGTCAATGGTTATTTGCCACGTAAGAAATACTGTTCTTTTGCTGCTGTCATCAGCATGTTCCCTGATTGTATAATGCAGGTGAGGCCGTATTTAGGACACAGGGATAGTTTCATCTTGCCTATATAGTGGAGGCATTTATACCTGACTGTGTAAACTGATGTCACTTATTATTGTGTCCAAGGGAATTAGTAAGAGGTGGCAAGGTTGAAAGATGACTTTCATTACAATGCCTCTTTCAGTTGCTCAAATTACCTTAAGAAACTATGACTTTCTTCAAGAACTTTTCATATTTAGTTTAGGTCTATAAATTTGGTAATTTTGGTGATCACTTTTTTGTTTATGAATCAGCAAAAATATTGCGAGAAGATTTGTAAACTTCCCACATTTACCTACCAAGGGGGAATAAATGGAGCGGTTAACACTATGCTGCTGTGCAGTATATGCCAACATGGAAGGACAATCTGTACAAAAATTAATGACTTGCCATCGTTTCATTTTCTGCTTTATGAAGTGTAGGAGATAACATTTTGCCAGTCTTCTTAATTCTCTATTTGTACTGATTCTTATAAAGCATGCCATGTTCTTCATGTCCACAGATATCTTTCAGGTGCAATGACAAAATGCCCTGCAATAGCTGGCTTGAGAGGGTTACCATGAAAATTATGGCAATTCTTAACGTACAATTACATAGTTCTCAGAATTTATGAATTATAATAAAGGGTTTGCTTGGGATTGTTGGAATCTCACAGTTAGTATGTGTATTAGCTACAGTGTCACCATAGTGAGGTGCAATTGGAAACTCTCAGAATGTTTTTGCTCTGAATATTTACTAACTAGAAGCACATCTGGAAACTTAATCTCAGACAAGGGTCTCACCAAAGTAAGAATGTTCTTATAAGGACTGTTGCTCTTAGCATTGAAGGAAGTCTGGCAAAATGAAAAGAGATTATTGGCAGAGGCAAAAGAGAATGAGACCTGAGATAATTCTGGGTAAAAGTGCCATCACCCTTTTAAGCACATAATATAGATTCATTTGCAGTTTGGGGGTCTAGGGCCTGCTAAGCATATTTAAAGCTCCTCAAACAGTGAGGACATAGGCAAGTGATATGTAACATAAAGATAATATTATTCTTGGAGTTCAGTGGCCACTACAATATGCAAAAAATTAGAAAAGCAAATTTTATCTAGGATACAGTTTTGTTCAGAATTTACCTGGAAGTGATTAGTATCGAGCAAATTTCTAGACTGAGTAAAAGTAATATATTAGATGAAAATAGACTACTTCAGGCTACAACAATGGATATCCAAGACCATTTAAAATGTGTAATAATACCATACACACAGAATTGATTTGTTATCTGCCAAAACACCTAAGATTGAACAAAAGTAAATACACATGCTTTTTTGTTACATTAACTTCATCTGGAGAACGATATTGTTGAGGAGTCAACCATAGGAAGGAGGCTATACCAGACAAAAATTGATCACTCTACATCAAAAGGCTCTTCCTGAGATTCCATAGAGACAGTTGAGTTGGGAGCTTAGAAATGCTTGGGAAGCTAAGATGCACTGCATTACAGATGTAATCTCTATGATAACTGATATACATGATTCATCACTCTCAGAAAAATCATGTTTTTGGGTACATCTTCAAATTACTTGATAAATTACATCCATAGGCACTTCAACATTATTTGATTTTAAGTGTGTTTTTACATTATAACATAAGCCTGGCAACTCAAGTACCCTGGATTTCATTTTAATGACTTTAAAATTAATTTGGTTCTCTTTATACCTCCTTCTACAAAATAGAATAGAACTTATTTTTCTTTTTTAAGAGAAGAATTTCATATTACATAGGTCATGGTTCTTTTCTTTTTACAGCAGAATGTCAATACTGCAACATTCAGATATAATGAAGTTCAACCCAAGAAAATGGCATTATCCTTTTTCTAAAACTATTTTGCTTAAGGGCTATTTATGCAGGGTGCAATATAGTGATCATAACATTTTAGATCACTGTCTTCCATCTTTTCCAGTTCTTAGTACTTAGGGTCAATATTTACCCATTATCTTTCTCAAGTTTCAATACCTTAAACATGAATCACCATATAAAAAGAGGAATTGTACTCCTTGGCAAAATAATCATTTATGCATTTGTTCCCATTTTTGTCTTTTTACCCCACCACTTTTTTTTTTCCAATCCAAAATGCCTGAACTCAATTTAAGTTTTCTCCTTGCCTTGGCTGGTTTGGCTTAGTGCTTAGAGAGTCTGTCTGCAGACTGAAGGTTGCGGGTTCGATTCTGGTCAAGGGCATGTATCTTTGCAGGTTCAATCCCCACCCCTGGTTGGGGTGTGAGAGGGAGGCAACCAATCTATGTCTCACATTGATGTTTCTCTCTCTTTCAATGTTTAACCTCTAGTACAGAGAACAGACTGACAGCTGTCAGAGGGGAAGGAATGTGTGTGGCTGGGTGAAAAAAGTGAAGGGATTAAGCAAAAAACAAACTCATAGACACAGACAACAGTATGGTGATTACCAGAGGGAAAAGAGATTGGGGGGAAGTAGAGGAGAGTAAAGAAGGGATAAATGGTGACAGAAGGAGACTTGACTTTGGGTGCTAAACACACAATATAATATGCAGATAATATATTATGAAATTGTACACTTGAAACCTATATAGTTTTATTAACCAATAACACTCCAATAAATTCAATAAAAATGTAATAACCTACATTGCTCTCACCCAGTTCTGCGCCCCCACCCCCCTCTGTGTTGCAATGTAGCTCCCATCCCTCAGAACCAGCTGTATTGCCAGATTAATTTTCCTTTAACTGGCATGGTCTTAGTTCCTCTTTTCTTTGTAGCTAATGGTGCTGATGCCCCAGGATGCCTCAATCAGAGCTCATCTACCACTTGGCAATGTGCATCATAAAGAAGTACAAAGTTGTTTGAATAAGAGGGTGACAACCACAATTAATGTTAGTAATAAAATTTTGGTTTCTTGCTCCCTGACGCCTAGAACACTGAGGGCATGAGGACTGGTGACATGTTCATTCCTTTCAGGAAAAGGGAAGCTTGGGTGATGGGGAAGAGGGCTGAAATCTAGTGCTGATGGGAGTCCTGGAAACTGCCCCCTTTGCTCTTGAGTGAGATTTTTTTCTGAGTGTGCTGTGGAACCTCACCCTTTTATTGTTCTCTGTTACACAGGAACCTCTAGGGATCAGGCACAAATAGAGAGTGTTGCCTCATTGCCTTAGTTCACCATCTGCTTCTTTCCTTCAATAAAGTATGCCAAGAAGGAAGTCATGGAAAGAACTTATGCCAATCTCTTATGCTAGTTTATTTAATTACACATAATTTGAATTGGATATAAATGTAACAGCAGTAAACATAATTTAATTTTAACATCTAATTGCTTGCAGCAATATTGTGCTTTTATCAAACTATCCCAACATGCACACATATCATTCTATTGTTAGCTAATCTCAATGCCATCAATTAGATGCTCATGTTTTGCAGTGTTGTTTGGAACTGTGCCTCCCACCTCTCACCTCCAGTGTACCTGTTCTCCCATGTTGTTATTATACAATTTGTGGAATTCAAAGTTCTTAGTCCCACTTCCTCTTCCCATTTTTATAAGCATTCTGTTCCCCACAATCTGTCACTTATTATATTACCTGGAAACTAATAAATTACCAAGCTGATTTTTTTTCTACTAAACTGTGTGATGATTCTCTAGAGGAAGCCCATGTTCCTTCTTTTTTTCTCTTGTACTGTCATATCCTGGGATATTATCTCCATGGGCAGGTTCATGACATTCTGGAAGATACGGCACTGATGAAGAATGTAGCATTGAAACTGGGACTTCAAGATTTGATACAATTTCTAGGATGGCATTCTGAGTGAAAGCATTCTAGTTAGAAGAAGTGGGAGGAGTATTGTATTTGCTAGCAAATCTAATTTTCACTAAATAGTATTATTTTATTTTTGTAAAGAACACATAGCATGCGATCTATCCTCTTAACAAATCTTAACTATATAGTACCACATTGTTAACTGTAAGCACAACATTGCACAGTACGTCTCTAGAACTTTTTCATCTTGCATGACTGAAACTCAGTGCTCATTGAATAGCAACTCCCCATATCTCTTTCCTCCCAGTCCCTGGAAACCACCATTCTACTTTCTATTTCTATGAGCTTGATTCTTTATATACTTCATACAAGTGGAATCATGCAGTGTGCATCCTTCTGTGACTGACTGACTTATTTCACTTAGTATAATATCCTCAAGTTTCATCCAGGTTATAACATATGGCAGAATTTCTTCCTTTTATGCATGGGTAGTACTTCATTGTATGTATGTACTACATTTTCTTCATTCAGCCACTGATGAACATTTAGGTTGTATAGGGCAAGAGTTATTCTGCATTAAAACTACTCAGAATCATTGCATATGAAATTATAATTATAGGTCAAAACAATTGAATATTCAGAACTTAATATAATTCAATATACTATCCATATAGCAACTCAAAAGATTAAACACTAATATGAAGTTAAAAGTAATGGAAGTGCAGACTTGAAGCACATTGCTCTCTGGAAAACTGGAGCTTTCTTCCTCATCAGTTAACGATTGTTTAAATCAGCAAGGGCAGTGGTTCCCAAACTTTGCTGCATATTAGAATTATCAAGGGGTAAATACCAATGTCAGAGAGCACTCTAGAACAAATAAATCAGAATGACTTAGGGTGGGAGCCAGGTACCAGTACTGTTTAATGTCCTAAGCTGATTCCAAAATGCACCAATGTTTGTGAACCAGGTGAAAGGTAATTTCCTTTTTCAAGGCATTCATTATGTTCATTAATGGATTATGGCGAACAATGATTTCACATAATCAACCAGATTATCATAGGAGAATTATTTTTCTTTTATATCTCTGTTCTGGAAGGTGTATAATCAGATATTAATTTAGTTTTCATCAGAGATGATATAAAAAAAAGACAAGCTCATGTTTAGCTCTGGGCCATCTCTTCCTGACATTGTTAACCTTCACTTTCCTCCTGAGAAACCAGAGAAATTGTAATAACAATAGATAATAAGTATTGAGCTCAGTTATGTAATGCACCTAAACTATCCATTAATCTTTGCAAATATAACAGATATATTCCTCATTTTACAGGTGAGGAAACTGTGGTACAAAGAGGTAAAGGGCAGTAAAGGTGGTAGAACAACAATTCTACATGGTAACTTAACTGTAGAGCATGGGCTGCTAACCACTCTACTGTACTGCCTTTTCATTGAAACCACAATTTACAGCCCTCGCCCCCCTTTTAGGCCTCAGCTTAGCCAAGTGAGTTGTTCTTACAAGACATAAGAAGATATCCAACTCACATCAACCTTACATAACCTTATGATCATTCCAAATTCCATCCTCTATTCCTCATTCTCATGCATCATGGCACATCCTCATGAAATATACAAATTCCCTTAATCAACAGGTAACAGTATTCACATTTATCTTTTGTTCCTTTATTGTACTTTGGCTTAATTCCCTAATAATCTTAAGAAGCAATTAGCATAGCATTAAAGAATCTGGAGGCATGTCAGGACAAGGTGCTCATGCTTTTCTTTACCTCATTTGATCATTCATGTTGACAGAACTGGTTTAAGTCACAAGTCACAGGGATCTAGTCATCTATGGTTTCTCTGCAGTAAATTGGTCTTTGTTCTCAGCTAATTCTTCATGATCTCATTTCTGCTTCCAGAGCCTTGGATATTGTCCATCTTCTTATAAAAAAACATAAATTTTACAATCTTGCTGAAATAGTGTTCTATAGAAGGACATTTGGGAAATTTATGTTTTTTTATAATGAGTTTGCCAACCACTGGAGATCACACACAACCATTCTTCACTTTATTGCCATCAGGCATATGTAGACTATATTAAAATATCCAGTTAATTTTCCACCAACATTTCCAAGTGAAACGCTGCTTCATAAAAAATATGTTCTTAGAATTGCTAATACCAACTACAATTTTGAGGATGTCATGTTAAATTGGATTTGGTCTCTCTCTTCTATTAGTACAGTCCAGTGGTTGGCAAACTGCGGCTCTGTTGACTAATGAGTTTGCTGACCACTGGGATAGGGGCTTAATCACAAGGAACAACAACAGCCTGTAATTATTGGAATTGAGTAGGAATAGGGAAAAAAATGACAAAAAATGAATTAGGCCTATTCATCAGATTGCGTAGCTTCCCAAAGAACAACAATGAAAAAAAAACTGATAAATTTTCATATAAATAGGGCTTATCATTAGGAGACTAATTTTCCCAGCCAGGGATGTCAGAGGGAGAAATAGGTGGGTAGCCAGTAGCTAGCAGAATCATTTCTGATACCCTCCTCCCATCCATGCTCTGATATCAAACACTATTCCAACTCCCCACAACTGAGAAGCAAAGTTCTAGAATGATAGGCCTAGGAATTAAAAATAGTCTCAGTTTCTCACGTACATATTAAAATCCCACAATGGGCCTTTAATATACACAGAGCAGTGGGGTGAATTGAAAAGATGTTAGGGTCCAGTTTTATACTCAAATCAGGTTACCATAAAAATGTTAGCGATTTTAAGCAAATGTACTTATTTTTCATTTTGAGTATCCTTTCTGTTATTCACAACAGGAAGAAACTCCAGAGCCTGTTCTGCAAATTTTGAATGAGCAAAATAAGTTTAATTAGAACTAAAGCACCAATATTTAAAAATATCTGTATTTTTAAAAAGTAGTACAGATTGGACTGCAGAGAAAACTATAGCCTGCATTGTTGGTATAGTCACTACTTACACTAAGAAGGAAAAGTTCAGACTTCTTTCTGAGAAAAGCCAGAATGCCCTAGAAGAGGCTTTCAAGGTCTAAATAACTGGAGAAGACAAACCAGAGAATAACACATTATAAAGCTGGTGGCGAGACTCTGTGGCTTGTCTTTCCGAATACAGTAGGATTTTATGTGCCTGGAGCTATCTCCCTTAGCGAAACTCTAGCACGTGAAAGCCACTGGCTAAATTTCTCATTGTAACTTACAAAACAAATTTCTCTTACCCCCACCCCCCCATCTTTCTTGTTTATGTCAGTTAAGAATAATAAATCAAAGAGTAACATATTTCACAAAAGCTGAATTTGCCACAGTTTTGAGCTGAAAGCTAATAGAAAGCTGACACTCATAACTAATTATTTAATCCTTTGTGTCTGTGATTATTCAGACATCAGGGTCACATAATATGTAAAATACTTTTAATAAGCCTTTTTCTTTAGTGATACTAGTGGTCCCATAAAAAAAATCCTCATTTATACTTAGTATCTCAGATCTTGTGGTTTTAAAAATGTTAGCCATCCAATTTTTAAAACAGATCAGATTTATAGTTGCTGCAGCAGCAGGACTGGAGTTTTCTGGCATAATGCAGTTTATCACATTATTGTTTCATATCCTTTATCGAGATTATTAGACTAGTTGAATTTGAAATTTCTTTAGGTATGTTTGGGGCATGTTTAATCAAATTTAATCTATTTGGGGGGAGGCAATTTTAAATTTAAATCCACTTTATACAATGTATAGATTTTCACATTAGATTACATAGAGTTTGAGAAGTCTATAACCCAATACTCACCGAAGTCCCAAAGTAACAATATAGTCTTTATATACTCAATTGCTTGTAATTACTTCAGTGCACTGAAGGCTTTGTTAAAAACAATTTGTGACTATTCACAAGAGTTCAGAAAATATTTCCTTAAGCACACATATATTTTCACATTAAAGGGGACCTACATACCTAATGAACCTTTAGAAAACAGGGAACGGGACCACATTGGCTATATAGCAAGTAGGTTCTGCCTGGAAAGAAGAAAACTACAGAGAATGTTTTAAATATCAAATACTTAAGGATTATTAATTTCTAAAATTGTTTTCGAATGTATTTGGAAGTAAACTAATAATTAATTTATCAAATCATACATTTGTAAGATTCTCCCGTTTCTGGCTGTATCAGAGTAGTTTGCATCTGATGCACTGAGACAATGAAGAAATAGTTGTCAGATAAGTATTACAACTGAAAGAACAAAGAAAAGTTAGATTGCAAAACAAAACAAGAAAAGAAAATTAGGACATGTTATCTGAAGGCCAAAGAGAGGAGAGAGACCAACCTTCTTCACCATGCTCTCCCTTCAGTGTGCCCGAAATCCAACACCTAAGCAGAGACTAAGCACTTTTAGGACTCTCCTAACAAAAATGACACACGAGGAATAAAAAGTTAGTGAGGCTAAGGCCCTGGGAAAAAGAGAACCACAGAGAAGCCAACCCAGCATTCTGTAGAAATTTGCTAAATTCTATGCTATGCTAGTATTAGAAAGGAGAAGTAGAAGCTAAGAAGCTAAAAAGCTAAGCAGAGACGCTAACAATGTCAGAGTTTTTTAGTTGTAAATAGTGGGTGAGGTAGACTGTAGTTGTTTTAGTCCATCTGAGCAATTACTGGAAACCTAGGTATTTCATTTTTAAAAATACAAACCAGTCCAGCTGGCATGGCTCAGTGGTTGAACATCGACCTATGAATCAGGAGGTTAGGGTTCAATTCCAGGTCAGGGCACATGCCTGGGTTGTGGGCTTGATCCCCAGTGTGGGGTGTACAGGAGGCAGCTGGTCAGTAATTCTCTCTCATCATTGATGTTTCTATTTCTCTCTCCCTCTCCCTTCCTCTTTCTGAAATCAATAAAAATATATTTTTTAAAAATATAAACCAATATGGACTAATATCAATAAGCAACAGTGGATTGTCACCTTTAAATATGGTTTCATGGATTAATAGTTGAGTGTGATAGTTCTGAAATTTTAGGAAGCTCCCCTCCCCCAATAAATTTGATATGTCAGATTAAAACTCTTCTTTTTGTGTATCTAGTACAGCCAAATTGGACATCAGTTATATTTTTGGAATCTCAATGATATTTCCGTCTGAAGGTCAGCACAAAATAGCTTTTTATTCTAATTCTAATTTCTCTATTATTCTGACAAGAGTGTTTATGATGAAATACTTTTGAAAACTTAAATAACAGCATCAAGTATGTCAACCAAATGCCCTTTAAGCTTTCAATAAAGTTTATATTTTACACAGCATGTATTATTTTAACATGGAAACAATACTAGGTTAAAAAGTATCATTTGTACTTACAGGGAAGAGAGGAAAACAAGCCCAATTGGGTGTCTTTTATTCCTTATTCCAAAGTCTCATTGCAATGACCAATAGAAGACACAAAGTAAATAAAGAAAATCCACATCATTTCTAGTGGCAATGGAGCAATACCCTTCACATACTGAAATTTTGATAATTTGTACTTGAGATAGTCTGGATACATTGAGTCAACTTGCAACTCTCCCTCCTAACAAGATGTCATTATCACTTGGGCAGTGCTAGTGGAGGACACCCTCGTAGGACCTCAGTAATTCCCGAAAATTTTGTGAGGAAATGTTGAGCAAGAGGCCAGATGGTGAAGAAAATGGAAATATACAAATATAGTTCATAGGGAAAAAACACACTCTTGAATAGCATCAAGATCTGAACCAGCATATCAAAAGGGTCCCCTGAGTATAAGGAAAGTGAATGGAATAATACCAACTTCTAAGTATTTTTTTAAGTGTCTCCATGTTATTTATAAAGCATGTGACAGAACAGGAAAACCAGACTGGCCTCAGACTCCTCAATACTAAAATTCTGAGATGAGGGGTCAACTTCTCCAGAATTTTGAGGGGAAAAGAAAACTTGTGACCTTAGTTTTCTATTTATAACTAAGTTGCCCTTCATTTTGAAGGCAATAGATGTGTATTCTCAGCCATGAAAGAAATCAGACCATATATCAACTCCCAGTAAAAATCATGGTAAAATTTATTTGGATTCTAATAACAGTTATAAAAGTAAGTTTTTATTTGTCTTCAACTTTTATAAGAGTCTTAATGCAGCAGTGGAATACATAGAATATGAAAATAATGTATTTTGCAAGTGAAATTTAGACTTTGGTAAAGTTTGTTTTTTATTAGTTTTTGAACATCACAACTCACATTGTTGGTTTCAAAAATAATATCTTCTTGGTTTTGGCTTACTACCTCTTTAATGCAGTAAATATTGTTTCTAATTAATAAACATTATGGTGGATTTAATATATCACTGAGGTAAAATTTATTTTTAACTATTGTCTTAAAAAATGACTATGTCAGGGAATTAACAGGTGCGTTAGCATTTTGATGTGAAATAATTTCTGTTCTTTGTTTCCACTCATTGTTTCCAAATGATTTTTCTGTCATGCTGAGGAAAGTTTTCCTGAGGAAAGTAACAAAAGCCTTCTGATTGCGTTGAGGTTACACTGTGCCTTATCATTTACATCCCTTCAAGCTGAGTAGAGAGAAAACGATTTCTGTGTGCAGGGACGGGTGGCAGGAGAGAGAGCAGTGCACACAGAGAGAATATTCATTTTTAATTCTTGTGCAGTGTCACAGATGGGAAATATGCCACATAAAATTGCCTCTAGACTCTGCTTAAACAGAGTGTTTTTATTATCTTGTATGGCTGCTCCCTCTCCCTATGTTTAGAGGAAGAATGAAGAAAGAAAAGAAAATTGAGCTTATTTTTTTAATTTCAGCAAAACCCAAATACATACTTAAAGAAAAACAGGAAAAGCTGCTGTCAACTTATATATAACAATTCTTGTTTACAGTACTTAGAAAAGGCATGCCTGCTTTTGCCATGAATATTTTAAAGTTTCAGGAAAGTTCAGGGAAAGTTAACCTTACCTGACATGCAGTATATGTTTGAAGGAATAAAAAAAAACACAAAACATCATCTTGAGTGTGTGTATGTGGGAATTGTTTGAAATTTCTTGAACAGTATGGTATCTTTCATCTTTGATAGTTCCCCCAGTGAAAGACTGACAATACTCATATGATATTTTCTTCAGCCTTTTTTACTACAATTGCATTAATTCATTCACATTAAGTAATTTTCCAATGTATTAAGTTCCCAAAAGTCCAACATGAATTTAGATGAAAAAGTATACTAATTTTATCATAAAAATATAACTAAATATGTCATTGCTATTCCATTTAGTGGTATATGAAGGCAGTGACTGTAGCACAAAGAGAATAAATATAAAAGATTTTGTGGCAACTAAAATTTAGGGCATGCTAAATATTTAAATTCCTGTGAAGATGTAGGACAACCCCCTAGGAAACTGATGAAAGGTATAAAGCTTTTCACATGGAAAATGCCTCAAAATTAATCTGAAGTAATATTCTTTTTTCTTTTTTTATTAATTTCTTTATTGATTAAGGTATCACATATTTGTCCTGATCCCCCCATTCCCATCCCAAACCCCTCCCCACACATTCCCCCACCCCCCTGTTGTCCGTGACCACTGGTTAGGCTTTATGCATGCATACAAGTCCTTTGGTTGATCTCTCCCCCTTACCCCCACCCTCCCCTACCTTCCCTC
Organism: Corynorhinus townsendii; assembly: GCA_026230045.1. Taxonomy (NCBI): domain Eukaryota; kingdom Metazoa; phylum Chordata; class Mammalia; order Chiroptera; family Vespertilionidae; genus Corynorhinus; species Corynorhinus townsendii. Next base: position 63,662,250 of record JAPDVU010000004.1, on the reverse strand, counting down.
TGAGTTTTGACAGTCTGATCGATGCTTCCCTGCCTCCCAGTCTGTTTTTGTTCATCAGTTTATGTTGTTCATTATTTCCCCTAGATGAGTGAGATCATGTGATACTAGAAATACACTTATAAGAACCCGAAATGAGACAAGCAATAATGGTTATGCTGGGAGGCAAATGAATCAGTCTGTAGAGAGTTTCTTTCTGGGCCAACAGTTCTTTTGAGTCCCAATTTCAATGTCAAACAGTTCTGGCATTGTTAAACAGTTATGTGTACATGTCAGCAATGGTATTTCAGTTCTGGATGGTGGACAAATGGTGGTAATGCAGGTCCGACCCTCTCTGGTTTGGTCCTGGGCAACCTGCCGCACACACAGCTGCTGACTGCTAGTATGGCAAGGAGTCCTCAGCGCTTTCCATCTCTGGACTGTTTCTCTTCTGTCTTCACGGCTGGAGCAGTCCTGTCAATTCCTCTCTGTTGCAGGAATCCACATGGTCTTGGAGTTGTTTTCTGAAAATATACAAACATATTCTCAACCAAAAGTTAATAAAGGAATCTTTTCTATAAATTTGACTTGGGATCCTTTTTCATTTTTTGCCCAAACAATTTTCCTTTGGCTTGTTTTAACACCATGTGTGTTTTTCATGGCTGTCTTGCTGTTAGCATTACAAATGAAAATTAATTTTCTAAAGTAAAAAATTTCTAGATGTAATTTACTTAAAGAATATTTTTCCTTCATGTAAGGAAATATTTGGAGGCTTTTGGAAATTTTATAATGTAGCCTTGATAGCTTTTACATTTTAATTTTTTGCATTAAAATATGACTGCTTTAGGTTCATTACATGTTACACAATTTTACCATGAGATGAACTATCAATAAAAATTTTAGTTAACACTTTAGGGACAACTTTTTGTCCAGTACCATTAATTTTTCTAGAATTTTTGCTTATTTCACTTAGCCAATTTAAATTAGTCTGAGAACTTGACTACTATTTTACTGTCAAATTTAATATTCTAACAACAATCTTATTTTACCCTGTAAATATTAGTGGAAAGGATTATTTGCCTTATTGAGTAGGCCTTGAGCATTTCTGGTTCTAGGCTGGATTTAGATATCAAAAACCCACTTCCCCATACCATGGGTACAAGACAACTCAAACAAGTCTTGTTGCAGTGAGAGGGCAGCTGCTGTCAGCCAAATCTCTCTCTGTTACCTGGATCCTGATTTGAGCCGGGCATGGGAATTGAAGCAGCCATGGGGGCAGGAGACCTCCCTCAGAAGGGGTGAGGGTTCAGGCCCCTGCAAAGTTGGGAGCTGAGGGTCTGTGCCCCACCTCTGTTGACCCTCAAGTTCTCTCCTGATGGCCCCTCCGCGACTGTGCCTGTCTTAGCTTGTTCCTTCCCTGAGAAATCTTACCCATCCTCCGGGGCCAAGCAGGGTGATATGAGGTTCAGTTCTGTCTCCTTGGTAGCCTATGCCCCCATGGCCTCCACGCCCAGCACCTGCCTTGGGATCCCCTCAGCTGCTCTTGGGGCCCTGACACTAATCACATATCTTGGGGAACCCAGGTTTCTTCTCCAGTGAGGGCCCAGCTCACCCCACTGGATGAGAGACAGATCCATTGTACCAGCCATCATGAGGCTTTAATCTCAGCATGAACAGAAAGCACAGGCAACAGAATTGTGGGCAATTGGATTGTGAGAAGAGGGTCCCCCTTGACCAAAAGGGCATGAGGGGCCAATATAGAATGCTCAGGTGCCTTCTCAGGGGGCCCTCTACACAACTAGCAATTATCTAAACTGTTATTTGAAATTAGTCTCATTGTTTAGATTTTGATATGTGCATTTATAATTTTTTTCTCCAGCTAGACTGTAATTATTTCAAAGACAAGAACAAATACCTGGTACATGTTTGATACACTATATATCCTGAAGTAGTTCTAGGTACATGAATTGAATTCAATGGACCACTCATTTAAATCAAAGTTACATAATTGGCTATGGAAATTATAAAAATTTATATAGACATATGTGTGTATATTTATCAAACAAAATATGTAAATGTATATAGCATTTACATTTTTAATATTTCCAGAGCTAGAATGCATTAGATCACAATATCTAATTATTTCATTGAGATGAAGTAATATTCTGTCAATGTAATTAGATATTGTGATCTAATATTAAATATTTACATATTTAATATTTCTAGAGCTAGAATGTATTAGCTCACAATATCTAATTACATTACTTCATCGAGATGAAGTAATATTTTGTCAATGTAATTAGATATTGTGATCTAATACATTTTAGCTCTGGAAATATTAAATATGTAAATGCTATATACATTTACATATTTTGTTAGTTTTTCCATTTTATTAAAATTTTGCCAAATTAAAATTTTGACAAGATCAAATTTATTAAAATCAATTACAAATATGATAACTATGATAGGAGAATTTGAAGGATACAAGAATATCTTCTATTTAAATAAGATTATCCTGAGGATGTGGAATTAGAAGTGAATCTTATGGGTGTTTCACTAGAAATGACAACGGAGAAAAAGTTCTAAGTAAGTGGAATATTAAAAATGGATGCATGGGGATAATGTCAGAGTAAGGACCTCCACAAATGATTTTCTCCATAAAAGAAATGAGAACATCAGCAAAAATGGTCAGAATCAAAACTGGTCAGAACTTTTAAAACTCTAGAAATTAACCAAAGAATTACAGCACCCTAGAGAGTGTTTATTCAAGAAAAGTGGCTGAAATAAGTAAGAATAGTGAGCTCTGTGATGTTTTAACTTGCCCTATCAACCCCACCCCCATCCTTAGCTCTAAAAACCAGCAGCCCATAGTCCATAGTCATGGTGACAACCAGAAGTCTGAGAGGCAATGGAGGAGGAAGATGATGTTGGATGGAGATTCTTCTAAGCTTTGTTCCCTGAGATTTGGGACAAGACTGTACTTATTTGACCTGACTCATTGCTTGCCTCATGTGGGCAGCTTTTTCCTCAGGGGTGTTGGTCAAAATTAGTCAGTGGCAATAGTTGAACATTATGGCTTCCTGAGGCAATGGAAAAGATTTGCTGCAAACAACAGACAAATTAAAATGCTTAAAAGAAAAGTTTGAGAATGAGGTGTACATAAGGGACTTGGAAGAGCTCTCACATGTTTCTGGCAAATTAGAAGGGCGTGCGTATAATGGGTATAGTTCTATGCATATCTACAGTACATGCATGCTCTTGAAAGATCTGAGAAGGTCCTAGGCTCTTATCTCTTGCAAACCTTGAAGTTCTGTGCAACTAGGAAGTAAGATTAAAACAGAGTTGTAAACAATGGGTTGAGTGATGAAGATGAACCTGCTGGATCCCTTGGCAAAAACTAAGCAATGTATTAATTCCAGACATTTAAGGAAACCTATTTTCAATCATTAGTTGACCAATATTCTATGCAAGCAGAAACTTTAATGTCCAATGTCATATCATATTTAAAAAATTACTCAAAATGGATGAGACCTTATTGGTAGGGCTAAAATCATAAAAATTCTTAGAAGAAAATAAGCATGTATCATTGTTTAAGTCAATGGTTTCTTAGATATGACACCAACAGCACAGGAAGCCAATGAAAAAATAGTTGATTGTTTATTTTTGTCAAAAATTAAAAATTTTTGTGCTTCAAAAGACACTCAAGAAAATGATAAGAAAATCCACAGAATAGGAGAAAATATTTGTAACTTAGATCTAGTTTTAAAAATATGTAAATAACTCATATAACCAAACTATAAAAAGATAAGTAAGCCAACTAAAAATGGGCAAAGGAAGCAAATCATAAAATAAAAATAAAAATGAGCAGAAGATTTTGATGGACATATCTTTAAGAAGATATATAAAAGCCAATCAATATATTAAAAGATGCTCAACATCATTAGTTATTAGGGAAATGCAAATCCAAACCATAATGAGATACAACTTGAAACAGAATAGGATGTTATAATAAAAAGATAGATAATAACAAGTGTTGTCATGGATTTGGGGGGACCCTCATACATTACTGCTGGGTATGAAAAATGGTGCAGCTATGTATACTCCAGTGAGTACATACAAAAATTTGTTCATGAATATTTATAGCACCATTACTCATAATATCCATATAGTGAAAGTAACTCATGTCCATCAACTGATGAGTAGATAAACAAAATATTGTATATCCAAACAATGGAATATTATTCATCCATAAAAAATAATAAAGATATATACTGCAACACAGATGAATCTTGAAAACATTATACTAAGTGAAATAAACCAGACACAAAAGAATGCATATTTTATGAATCCATTCATATGAAATGTCTGGAATAGTCAAATCCATAGATGTAGAAAGTTGATTTTTGGTTGACTGGTGTTGGGGATAAGGTGCAATGAGGAATGACTGGTAATGGGCATGGGGTTTCTCTTTGGGTTGACAAAAATCCTCTGATATTAGATAGTATTGGTAGTTGCAAAAGTTTGTGAATATATTTAAGCCCAGTGAATTGTACATTCTCAGTGGATAAATTTTATGTTATGTGAATTATATCTCAATAAAATAGTAGTAATAATAAAATAAATGGATACATGGAGATAAAAATCTAGAATGTCTGCATAAGCAGCTCTGAAAAACCTCTACCCAGAGGAGGAATAATTTAAGTAAACATTATGAAAGCCAGCCCTTTAAAGTTTCTGGAAATCGTGCCAAGGACATTTAGCAAATGGAGAAATAGATATTAAAGAAAATCTATATAGTCTTTGTAAGAACAGTAAGAGTCTATTGCATTTGAGCCATGAACCACTCACCTCCTTTCTCTGAACTCCTCCTCTACTCCAAGCAGGTGCAGCTCATGAATACAAGCCTCCATTTACTCCTAGCTCTCAATCCAGGGCTATCGTTTCACCTTGTGAGTAACATTCCCCTGACATATAAAGGGTGCCCCCCAAAATGTATACACACTTTAACAGTTGATTGTTCAACTTTGAAAATGAAATGTATTTTAATAAACACTGCCTGTATACAAACACTCAAAGTGTGTGCATTCATTTTTTGGGACACCCTATATATATCATCTCTCTAGCTGCATATTGCAGAAGCTCTATTCTAGTCCAGTGTGGCTAAGAGAATTGGGCTCCCTTTCTCCACCCAACCCCTACTCAGAAGGCCAGAAGCTGCACTCCAGGTGCAGCAGACCAAGAATCCTGGGACTTGAGCACCTGTGCTCCAACAGGTAGAGGTTCCATGCCAGAAGAGTCAAGCCTAGCATACCAAGAGCTATCACCTCCATGGAGAGAAACACTCATAGAGCAGGGGTGTCAGCATGGGTCAAGTAGGCCATTGTCCTTGACCCATCTCCAATGCAATGAGGCAGATGTTCTGCCTGGGAGGAAAGAAATTAAGTTCTGATATATGCTGCAACATGGGCAAACCTTGAAGCCATTATATCAAAGGGAAAAAAAGCTAGTTACAAAGGCTGAACATTGTATAATTGCACTTTATGGTCCTGCCAAAATGGGTAAATTTACAGGGGTGTAAATTTGATTAATGGTTATCTAGGACTGGGTGGGTGGAGGCAATGGGGAGTGACTTCTAATAAGAATGGTGTTTCTTTTGGGCATAATGAAAATGCTACAATATTAGATTGTGCTGATGTTTGCACAACTCTCTGCACTAAATAATATTATTATTTTAAATATCATATTTATACTTTATTATTCTCCTTTACTAATGTTTAATTCAATACAAAGCATTTACTTCACCATAACACATCTACTACTTTCTTGTATCATGCATTCATTCAATGCCTTTGGAACATAATCCACATGTTGCATAGTTGATGTATTTAAAGTGTACAGTTCCATGTTTATTAGTAAGAGGATGCCATTTCTATTTTGAAAATTCTCCAATAACTTTATATTTCTACCATGTCCCATAAGACATGACAGATTCTAGTCCTCCCTTCTCTGCTACTTCTCTGACCTCCTTGCCTCACTGGTCTTCTTGGTGTTCCTTAACAAGTGAAGCTGCTCACTACACAGCCTTTGCATTTGCTTTTTCTCTGCCTATAAGGCTTTTCTCCCACTTACTCATATAGCTCACTTCCTTAGGTTTCTGTTTTAATACCTGCATATATAAAAGAGAACTTACATCCTCCATTCCATCACTTTGTTTTAACTTCCCTTTTCTTTTTTCTTAGTGCTTATAACCACTGCCAAAGTACTTCTTTTCTTTTATCATCATCCTCCTCATCCTCATCGCTTTGTTTTTCTTATCTTGCCCTATTAGAATGTCAGTGTCCCAAATGCAGATCCATTGTTTCTTTCACTGCTGTATTCACAGTGCCTAGAATGGGTCCTATACAGGAATAGGGAGCTATGGAATACAGGTGCAGCAAAATTAAATTGTTAGTCAAGTGCCAGAACAGTTGATGAAAAAGGTACTAAAAAGTTTCTTTTACTGGGATAAAATCTGAAATTTAAAAATTGACCTCTAAAATCAATGCACTCTCTAGCTGATACTCTTTTTATAACTGTAGCAAGATCTCTACAACAGACAATTTCTATTCCAGATAGCTCAATAGCCCTACCTGTTGCTGATTTTACCCTTTGCTTTCATATCCGTAGATCCTCTGACCCCTTTACCTGGCTTCTCCCTTCCCCATACCAACTAGATTTTGTCAGTCCTTCTGAACAATTTTTATCTTAAAGACTCACAAATTTTCTTGGCTTCATATTTTCCCTTTCTTTTACTATTTTTCTTTCATTTTTGGTAAAAAAAAATATATTTCCCAGTAAGAACCTTGAGTAATAGCTTCTTTTTCCATCAAGTAAGGAGAACTTGAACATGTCTCCCAGACATAGCCCATGTAAGCTGCAAGTTGGTAAAATGTACTGGGTATAATGTTATAATTTGTTAAATATCCTAAAGGGCATTGTTTTACTTTTACTAGACTTAGTCTGCAAAGATACTGTTTCTCTGAAGTCATATTTTAATTACATGTGAAAATATATTACGAAAAGCTTAGAATAACACGATACACTAAAAACCAAGCTGCCTGCTGGCCAGGGAATATACAAGAAGAGCCTGTGACATACTACAGTCCAGAAAGTAATGAAGAGCTCTAAGAACAAAATGATGAGTGTTTATCAAAGGAACACGGGAGCCAACTGAAAGAGCTCCTAATGGCCCAACCTGGAGCAACAACAAAAAGTATAGTATTGAATTATAACCCAAAATATAAGATAGATATTCATGAGTCCATGGTAATCCAAGTAAGTGATGGAATAATAAAAATGGAAGAGAAGAGACAGATCTCTCTTGTATAGAAGAATTACAAGTAATTTATGTAGGTACTCGATACTCTCTCCGCAAAGAGGGGGCATAACCCCCACTCTTTAGGTATGGGCTATGCTTAGTGACTTGCTTCCAGAGAATACAATATGGAGAAAGGGAAAGAGGACAGCTTCACAGTGGAGAAACCTGACAGACTCCACCTTAGTCAGGTGATGAAGATTAGCATAATCACTGATAATCCAGGGGTTAGGGTGTACTCTTGAAGTGACATGATGAGAAGGCAGTTCACCTTTTTGTTGTCCTCTCAAAGACTCAGAACTTGCAACTAACTGTGAGAGAAACATCAGACAAGCTCCAGTTGAGGGAGCTTTTCTGCACAAAGCTGACAGGGTCAGCAAAAATGTCTGAGAATCTGTCACAGCCAGGGGAAGCCTAAGAGGACCTGATGACTGAATGTAATGTGGCATCCTGGATGAAATTCTGGAAAAGAATAAGAACGTTAGGTAAAACTGATGAAAGTATGGAATTTAGTGAATGTTAATGCAGCATTTGGGTTCATAAGCTGCGACAAATGAATTGTAGCAAAGTAAGATGTTAACAGTAGTTGAAACGATGTGCAGGGTATATCTTTGCAAGTTTTCAGTAAATCTGAATTTGTAAATCTATTATAAAAAGTTTATTTAAAAAGTTGAGCCCAAGAAGGTGATAGACATTGTGTTCTCTGCCTTTAATAGCTTTTGTTTTCATTTCTTTAATACACTTTTGTTTTCATTTCTTCAAGTGGATTTCCCAAAGGCTCAGTCAGATATCATTTGGATATCTGTTGCTATTACGCTCGGTTTTGTTTTGCAAAATGTTTCTGGGTGGCATGTTTTATGATGGTGGGTATGTCAGCACGTGCCCACTGACACCAGGCGATGAGCCATCAGTGAGGGCAACTTCTCTCCCTCCCCTGCAACCCCATCGGGTTTTCCTTTGGTATGGAGCCTTGAGGGAGACAATAGGGAAACACAGTGAAAGTAGAAGAGAAACTGTCTGTATTATTTCCCTTAAAGAAATTCCCTCCCATTCTCTGTAGTATCTCAGATCTGTATACACTCTCTTCTAGCTGTTATCTGCCCAAATCTGAGAAAGAATATCAGTGTATCTGTACTGACTCTTCACTATATCTCAGACAGTCCAGGGCTAGCTCTAAGGGCTTGCTTATTACTCATTGCTCATAAGAGAAGCCCACCCTCACCTGCCCCGTGTTCATTATTACAGGCTCCTAGTAATTTCTGGTGTCTGTCATGTCTTTGGAGCCCCTTAGCCTCTCTGATGTCTATGCATCGTTTCAGTCAGAAGTCAGATGGATTCAGCTAAATAACTATTGATTACTAGGTGTACATGGTGTAGATTTAGGTTTCCAAGTTGAACTTGGGGCTAAATCCTGAGATATTACTGTGTGTGTAATATCTCAGAGTCAGTTCTGTACTTGAGCAAGCACTTACGTCACTGATTCACATAGGTTACACAGGATGTGCTCTCCTGAAGAAGAACCCTTCCTGTGGAGCAATGCGTCTGTTTCCGTTTCCAGTGGGAGCCCTCAGTGCTGCTCTGTGCACTTGGCGGTTTCACTCAGTGCCCCTGAGTGGGTTGCTGAACCAGAGCTCGTGGCAGAAGTACTTGTTATGATCCATTTCCTAATTTTCCCGACTGACTCTCTAACCCTTCTCCTCAGGTTGCCCCCACAGAGCTTAGGTGTCCCCTGTGCAGAAGTATGCATCTCTATGTGAGGCCGTAAAAAAAAAAAAAAAAATGGTTCCTAGGGACTCAGCTTCTCTGCCTGGAAGTATCCCACGTGGAATCATACCTTGGGAAAAACATTAGTTTCTTTGGGTCTCCAATAAATTTATGGGACATACATCAAGAGGAAGAGAGCAAGCACTGCGTAACATAGACATGTGTTGGCACACAGGCTGTTAGGTTGCCGAGGCCAGGGATTCACTTCACACATCATCCTCTCAGAGGACACAACATCAATATTCATAATTGCCAACGTATTTTGGTATATAGAAGATAAAATAAGCAACAAAAATGTAGGGTTAACACCAACATACCTAGTATTACAGTGAAATTATATTATTTTATCCTCATAATAATCACATGAAGTGGGTGTTGATATCCCTAGGTTATAAGTAAAGAATCTGAATCTCAGCAAGATTAAGCAACATGTCTGTAATCTCCCATTTAACAGTCAAGTTTAGGAATCGAATCCAGATATATTCTGATTCTACTTATACTCCCTAGTTCTACTTTATTAAATGAAATGAGCAAGTAAGCCAAACCAATAAAGAAACCAACAAATGAAAACATAAGAGAAGTACTCCTGGTGTATCTAGATACCTTAATTGTTTGCAAATATTTCTCTTTTCATGTAATTCTGAGGGTTAATGAATAAAGTCCTTGATAGATTGGAAGGAGAGCAGAGGAAGGAAAGGGAAGAGAAGTCCTAAGAAAAAAGTTTTAATTTTGTGGTCATTTGCCTAACTTACAAGATAAAGTGTTAGATTTAAAGACAGTACAGTAAGCAATAAAATGTAAATTCATGAAGAAAACTGAAGCTGAAAACAAATAGAAGGACAGGCTATTTCAGGCTGAGGATCTAAGTTTAGAGTTACAGTGCAAATCAAAAGCCCTTTTAGGAAAATACCCAAATATCATCAAAATAACCTAGAACAGTGGTCGGCAAACCGCGGCTTGCGAGCCACATGCGGCTCTTTGGCCCCTTGAGTGTGGCTCTTCCACAAAATATGGCCTGGGCGAGTCTATTTTGAAGTGGTGTTAGAAGTTGAAGTTTAAAAAAATTTGGCTCTCAAAAGAAATGTCAATCGTTGTACTATTGATATTTGGCTCTGTTGACTAATGAGTTTGCCGACCACTGACCTAGAAGATGGGCCAATTAAAGGAACACTTTTAAAGGTACATGCTGTACGATGAAATCTAAAAAGAATAATCAAAACTACTATTGCTGGTGGTTCAAACAGAGAACAGCTGTGAACTTTAAGTGAGGAAAATAGGTTGCAGCATAAGCAACAGAAGTTTCTGTTTAATTGTCTGTGAAGAACTGATTTGAAATAACTTTTTTATGGGTCATTGAGACTGAGATGGTTCTGAAAGGGTTCTTCTCTGAGGGAGTTCTAATTTGGGTTATTCACAGAGCATTTTAAGTAGGTTTTGGACATAAATTCCATACATAATAACCCATTCTCATAACCAATGTGAAGAATTCTCTTGGCAGTAGGTCCATTATTAAAAGTGTCTTATCTTTCTCTTTTGCTCTTTTAGAATTCACTTACAGTATGATATGGGTTAAGGTTCTAAATTTATTTCTTTTTTTAAATTGTTGCATATTAATGCCATACCTTAAGTTGAATAACTTATCCTTTCTCCAGACATTTAACATATTTCTCATATACCATATCATATATATGTAGGTGTGTGTCTATGTCTTTGCCATTGAAATGTCCACTTCTATTGGGCTAAGATAACAGTTTTATTTTTAACTCAGCTGCATTTTTAGAATATATTTTAATATCCAGGGAAAGACATCTTTTTCACAATTTATATTCCTAATACTTCAGTCTTTCTGGTAGATTTCAAAATCATTTGCCAATGTGAAAACAAATACTTTTAACATTTGTGTGTTTAAAAGCCAAAAAGTATCAAAAGTTCTATAATAAAAATTCTTCCTCTCATCCTGGTTTGACACCTTCCTGGTTCCCAGGCCACCCTCCTCCACAGAACAGTAAGCACTAATATTTGTTTCACAGGTATCTCTGCTAGAGCTTCTTTGTATATGTTTAAGCAATTGTAGACTCTTAATTTCTTTCTTTTTTAAGCAAAACGTACTCCTTAACAATTGTATGTACTTTTATCACTTAACAGTAAACTGGGGGATAGCTTCATTTTAGTATATAAACAGCATCTTATTCTTTTTCTAATAACTTAATTGCATTTTATGAATGCCATAATTTATATAATAAATTTCCTGTTGATGAAAATTTATGTTTTGCTATTCAAACAATACTATCTTTTATAAACTTATACATACCCAAATTAGCACAGTAATAACTGTATCAGTAGAATAACTTACCAGAAATAGAATGGTTGAGTCAAGAAGCATAACCATTTATAATTTTACACTCTCCCCAGCAATATTTGTGGGTATCTGTTTCCTCCCTGTGTTAACAACATTGCGTTTTATTTAATTTCTGAATTTTTGCTAATCTGATAGTGAAAAATGGTATTAGTTTTACATTTATATGAGTGATATTAAACAGCTTTTTCCATATTTAAGGGCCTTTATACATTTGTCCAGTTATTAATGTAGTCTATGGCCATTTGTCTATATGGTTCTTTATTTTTTTAAAGGAGTTGCCCCCTGCTGCCCACTCAGGAGCACTTTCTAAGTATGGAGAAAAAACCCACAAACTACTTTGTGATATAAATTAGAAATATTTTCCCAATTTGTTATTTGCTTTTTGAATTGTTTTTTTCCCCCAAATTTTTAAAAATTTGGTTAAATTATATCAATCTTTATTTTTATGGCTTCTGAAGTTATCATAGCAAGACAGTCAGACCTTCCTTAAAAGTTACAAAGAATTGTATGATTTCTTTTTATATCTTTATTATTTCATTGTAAAATATAAACTATTGATTCTTTTGTAATTATCCTGTAGTATGATTTTATATTTAGATCTGACTTTTTTGTCTAACTGGCTATGAAATAGTCCCAATCCCATTTTCCCACTGATGCAATATGCCACCTGGATCATATATTAACTTTCAACAGATTAGCATCTATTTCTGGCCATTTTCTTAGTGTGATTGCTCTGTCTATTCATGTATATTTCCCACTGTTTTAACTGTTGAGGTTTTATAATGCATTTGAACATTTAGTAGTGTGTCTCTCACCCTTTGTTGTTGTTTTTTTTATTTGTTTTTCAGAGACTTTTCTTTATTGCTTAGTTTTCTATACTTTAATATTAATTGTCTACTTTTAAATAAAATTTTTTTGAAAAAATTAAAATTATTAAAATAGTTTAGGGAGTTCTGGCTGGTTTGCTTATAAGAGCATCAGCCTGAGGACCTAAGAGTCATGGGTTTGACTCCCAGTCATGGGCAGTATCTTGGTGGCAGGTTCAATCCCCTGCCCTGATTGGGTGCCAGCCAGAGGCAACCATTGATGTTCCTCCTTTACCCTCCCGTCCCCCTTGCACACTCTCTAAAATAATCAATGGAAAAAATATCCTCATTCCTGGAGTGAGGATTTAAAAAATAAAATAGCTTAGGGTTAATAGCATAATGCTGATGTTAGAATTTTCAAGTAAGAACATATTATGTAATTCCCGTGTATTCAGTTTTCTCCTTTGTCCTTTAGTAGTATATAACATTTTTCTTCATAAAGGTTTTGCACATTTATAATTAGTGCCCTTTTTTGGTAATTTATAATTTTTGTTGCTATTGGAAATTAAGTTTTTTCCCCCTACATTAGATTCTGATAATATGAATGACATTGATCTCTGTATATTAATTTTATGCCTTACTATTGCACTGAAATCTCTCTAGTCTGTCACATTATCGCAAATAGTGATAGTTTTCTTTCTTATTCAATTTTTTCCTATTTTCTTTTATTTTTTTGTGTTTATTGGGGTGACATTGGTTATTAAAATTAATAGGCTTTAGTTGTATACTTTTATAATACATCATCAGTATATTGCATTGTGTGTTCACTACCCCAAGTCAAGTCTCCTTCCATCACCATTTATTCTCCCTTGTGCCCCTTTTACCTCCTTTTACCCCCTTATTGTTCAATTTTTATAGTTTTAATATCCTTCATTATACTTTCAGCAAAATGTCAGATAAAGCAGTATCTTTTTATTTACCTTCATCTAATGAGGAAATCTAGGGTTTCTCTATTAAAGATAATTCTAGAACTTGGACTAATAGAGATATATATTATCATGTTGAAGAAAATCTGTACCTTTATTACTGAGTTTTTGAAATATCAGTTATGATATAGAATGAAAATGCACTAATCTAAAATATTAGTCTCAGAAAATTAAAAACCTCCTTATGAAATAGATCAGACCTTCTTATTGGCTAAGTATATTATGTTCTTCCATAAAATTGTGTGGCTTTTTTCATATAGGCGTTTTACTAAAGGTGTGATGATCTCTTTGTCTTGATATCCAAAGTTTATATTTAAGTCCCTTTTTACTAGAACCCTAAACACCTTTTTTTGTTTGTTTGTGTTTTTTGTTTTGTTTTGTTTTGTTAATCCTCATCCAAGAATATTTTTCCATTGATTTTTAGAGAGTGGAAGGGAGGATGAGAGACAGAGTGAGAGAAACATCAATGTGAGAGAGACACATCAATTGGTTGCCTCCTGCACACATTCCTACCAGGGCCGGGGATCAAGCTTGCAACTGAGGTACATGCTCTTGACCAGAATCTAACCTGGACCCTTCAGTCGTGAGCCAATGCTCTATCCACTGATCCAAACTGGCTGGGGCTCTAACCAGCTTTTGACACTGTTCTAAATTCTCTTCTTAAAACATCCTGTTCTCTTTGATAATATGATGCCTTACCACTGGTTTTCCTTTAATATGTCTGCCTATTAATTTACATGAGTTTATTCCCAGCTTTTTTATATTTTTTTTCACTATTATAAGCAGGATCTTTTCTCATTTTTTTCATATTTTTCTAACTGGTTCCTGTAGAAAGATACATAAAGAACTGTGATCCTATTAAAAGATTCTCTAGTAATTTTTTTTATATTTTTCTTTAGTTTTTCAGTTGCAGTTTCTACAACAAAACCCACAATGTTAAATAATAGTTGAGAAAGTAAGCACATTTGTTGTTGTTGTTCCTTACATTGGAGGGAATTACTAGAGCTTTACAAGTAGGTAGAATGATGATTCTTGGTGTCTTGATTTCTTTAATACTGGGGTCTGTTTCTAGACACTCTGATATTGAAGATAAACATATAGTTTTTAATGTGTCATATTAGATACATTCTCTTAACAGATGTACTTCAGAGAAAATGTTGCTAAGTTACGGTGAATTAATTCTTTACTGTATAGCAGAATTTTCTTTGCAAATACGTGATTTAGGGTTTTAAATTTCGTAATTAGGACTTCATTCCCCCATGGAAATAGTTATAAAGGTTGCTTTGACCCCAATGTGTCTTTAGAACTTTTTCTTTTGCTAGTCAGAGTCTCCATAAAAGAATCTTTTTTTCAATCAGCTGTCTGCAGGTTGGAACACGCCACATTCTGGGAGCTGAGTGGGAAAAGCATACTAGGTGTGCCAATGAGTAAAAGTTTACTGAGTTCCCTGTTTATAGGAGTGCTGGGCTCACATTCTCAACTGAGCTAGTGGTTCCTAGGCCAGAATTCTGTTATCTTCACTAGAGAATATCCTCAGTATATGACAAAAGATATGAGTCTATTACAAAAAAAAAAAAAAAGGATCTCTTTCTGGATTCATAGAGGGCATTTAGAGGCCTAATTTTTTAATTCCATTTAAACCAATCCTTCTGTTTGTCTGCTTTCATCCCCACTTCAGAGGTAAGCAGTGCCCTCCCTCCTTCAGGCTTCAAGAGATTCTGCAGTGCAGGACTCACTGCCCTGCCTGCATAGGATTCAGTTTTCTGGATTCAGCCGAGTCATTACCACTCACCTGCTTCTAAGCTTTCCAAAGCTTGCTTCTGTTATCTCCTTGCCAGAACCTCTATTCCTGCAATTTTTTGACTGAAGAAAACTAAACAAAACTTAATTTTACTATTAGTTCAGGAAGGAGTAAGGAAAATGAATGTATTTAATACCTATAACAAAATATTAGGGATTATAAACCAAATTATTTTGACTTTAAATCATGTTTTAATATTTGACAGTGATATGATTGTCTCATTCTTCACTGTTTCAGAAAAAAAGCATTTGCTTCAGTTTATTCCACTCTGATGAACTTCAAAGTAATTTTTAAAAATCTATGGGGATGTTACTTGCAAGTACTTTAAATATTTATAAATACTTATTGGAAAGAACTTTTATAATGTCATGGTTTGATTTTTAAGAAAATAAGCATCTCTTCCCCACTTTATATGTCTTCTAAGACTGCTCAGCAAAGATTTTAGAGTTATATATATATTCTTAGACTTCTTGTCAAGATAGTAACATGTTTTCAAGATGTAGATTTTAGTTTCACCAATGTGAAATAACTGTATCATTGAATAAGTTTTAATTTTTAATATCTTATTCAGATACAAATATTGCTAGTCCAGCATTTGTTTGTTTGCATTAGCTTGATAACATCTTTCCTCTTCTTTAATTTTTTATTGCATATAAATTATTTATTTTTATTACTTAAATAATATAATTTTTAACCAAGTTGAGAAAACACAAAATGCTAATGAAAGAAAAAAGAGATAACTAATAACCTCAGCTCCATGGCCAGCTATTATTAGTATTTTTGTATATAATAGAAACCCTCTTATCTGGCATGTTTAGGAAGGGTGAGTTAATTGAACTAGTTGGTAAGAGCAAAAAGTCATAAAAGTAAAATAACTATGTCTAAATTTTATGTTAACTTAGAACTTACAAAGTCATTAAATCACTGATAATTTTTATGTACATTATATAGAACGCTACGTATAATATGATGATGATAACGATGACAATGACGATGATATTCCTTTCTTGAATATTTTGCATTTTTTTCTTTATAGCCTATAGACTTAGATACCAAAACAGTGACTTAAAACTTTGGCTTTTGTTTTCCCCTGTATTCTTCTTAGGGGTCTGGGTCTCAGGCCCTGTATTCAAGGTGTTTTAGGTATAGGTGTGGCCGTGGGACCATCAGTAATATTGTCTTGATATAATCAACTAGGCCTTTCATGGTCAGGTTCTCTCTTTCTCCTTCTCTCTCCATCAAGTACCCTATCTACTAGCTTTCACTTCAATCATATTTGAGTCTCTGGAGTTTTCCAATTAGTTTGTTAGCAGTGCTCTCTTCACTAGCATGGTCCTCCTGAACTTACCTATCTGTAACCTTCAATGTATTTGTGTACTCTCATCTCTTGTTCTATTACCTTTTGAAGCCATCCATCATTGCTGGACCTACTGGGAAGGCTTCTAGGAAGTCATCTTCCCAATGCCACCTTATGCCAGCGCTAGAATGAGCACTCACTCTTCTATAAGAAACTATCAGAATGAATCCCATTCAATTTAATTTAGGCAGTAGGAGATATCTGTGGTTCCCCAGCCACCCTTTATCAGTGGAACTCTTACCTTTGTGCTCCTCTGATCTGTGCAGTCCTCTGGTGCTACCCAAATCCTTCCACCGTATCCCCAAAGTTGCGACTAGGTGATCAGCACTGTATCCTCAGCCTCCTCTCTAAATATCCCTCTACTTCCCAGTCTTAGCTGTACCTAGTTGTCCCATGAATACTCTGCATTCTTAAAGTAAAATATTCTCAAATTAAAGGTTTGGTCAATAGCCTCTTTGCAAGCTTTTTCCCCCCCCCCCAAACTATTACTTTATCTTCTTTTTGCAATAAAAATCCCCTGTGTCTTCAAGACTAACACATTTATAATTTACCGTCTTGCTACTCCCTGATTGCTGTCACCTTGTTTCCTCTTCATCATGCACTGAAGACAATCCAGTCTTTATCATTCAAGATACCTATTCTGTACATCTCTGACTTCAGAAAACAAGTTTAAGTCTAGCACAAACACACATGGTACTTATTTTTATTAGCTAGAGCAGGTATCAATATCTGCATCTTAGAAAGCATTGCCAAAGTAGTGCTTTACTTCCCTGTTTACCTTGTTTACTTCAGTAAACTTCTCCAGCTTAGTTAATCCTGCCTAGTCCTCAATATAATTGCAATGTTTTATATACTATGGTTACATCGTGTTCATATTCTGTGGTTACATATTCTGAATATAAAGTATGTAGATATATCATGTATATGCATAAATATATGAATGAATGAATATAAAATAGTTGTATATATGTGTAAATCATGTGTTTGTAATTAAGTATTTGTGTTGTCTAAATCTTTCTTTGGATGTTAAACTGTTTTGAGAATAGGGGCTGTGATGTCTATAAGAAATTATTCCAGCTTTTTTAAAATATGTTTTTATTGATTGAGATATATATATATATATATATCAATATTGATTGAGATATATATATATATATATATATATATATATATATAGAGAGAGAGAGAGAGAGAGAGAGAGAGAGAGAGAGAGAGAGAGAAACAACAAGGATAAGAGAGAAACATCAATCTGATCTGCTGCCTGCTGCATGCTCCCTGCTGGGGATCAAGCCCACAACTCAGCAATGTGACCACTGGAAATCAAAGGCCAACCTCCTAGTACATGGGATGATGCTCAACCAACAGTGCCACATTGGCCAGGGCGAGTTCAGATTTTTTTCCAGAGCTCTAACAGGTGAGAAATAGCAATTTTGTTGAAAAACTTCCATTCTTTCGTTATGAAACCATAGAATTATTTTGGAGCATTTTCATCTTTTCTAAGTGTTCAAGTAATAAGAAAGACAGCAGTGCCTTTTATTTCCGAACAAATATGAAGATATTTAAGATCATGTTACTGTATAGTCAAAGGATTGCTATGGAGACTAAAGAGTACTTTCAAGCTAGAATAACGACTTTGAATTAAGAAAAAAAAATACTTAAGCACTTGTCCTAAATAGGAGCCAGTGTGAGTTGCCTAAGCACTGACTATGTGTTTTTCAAAATGCTATTTTGCAATGTCATCCCACAACCAGATTTCTAAACATAGACCTTGTAAATGATTTGGAAAAATCCAGAAGGCATTTTTCTAGACCGAGGTCAGATAAAAATTTCCACTCTGTAGTACTTCATTTCTCTAAACATCTTAGCTGCCCTTTGTCTTAAACTTTGGAGAGCATGGGCTGAGGTTCAATTAAGAAATCCTAATAGAAATATTAAGTAATCAAATTATCATTATTTAGCTTGACATTTGGTCTTTCCCATCTTACATCTTTGATATACTGTATCTCTACCCTTTTCTTACATTATAAATGCTTCATAGCTTCAAGATCAGAAAAAGCCTAAATTCTTCTTTGGAAAAATGACTACAGAATTGCTGAGGTCAGAGATTAGTTAATGGCTATAGTAACAAAATTTTAGGGATATGAGCAAAAGAATGAAATGTGGGATTAAAAAATACATAAAGATACAACCTTAGAAATTTTATGATGATGTTACTCTCCTGTAGCACAAGCTGTCCCCACCTTAGTCATCAAAGGAGGCAACACAAGTAGTTGCTGTTGTCTGGTAGAAAGGAAATCACTCACGGATACTTTTAGCTACAGGTGTGCTCTCAGCTAGGCACTACTGGAAATCTATTGATAAATATAATTTCATGTAACTATAGTGATTCTTAGCAATGCACATGTAGTGAAAACTTAAGCATTTAAGTAACTGAAGCAAAAGAGAGTAAAACTAGAATTTACTGAATCCAGATTTACAGGGTTAAGAGATTAGTGCAATAGTAATCAGCAAAGTTTCATTCTATAAACAGGTTCTTGCAGAGTGACACTTAATCCCAAAAGAATAACCTCCTACACTGTATTGTGCAGACACAATTAGAAAATACCCTACTAGTAGAGAACATTTACCAAGTAAATATATGTATAATAACTGTAATCAGAATAAAATGCTTCTGTGATTTTATAACATTATTTCTCTGTGTTATGTGTGAATGAAAAAATCATTTTGATTTTTAAACAGACTAAATTTCAATTTTTTTTCTGAGAAGGAAGCATTTGTGTACTTATATATTAAGTATACAGAGATTTAGGTATATGTTTATATCAGCATAGATAATCTATTTTTAAGTATTATTTGTATAATTCAATGTGAGAAATATACTGCATTGATTTGGTCCAAATCGCTAATTTGGGAGGTAGTTTTCTATAAAATTGAAGGAGTAATATTTTAATTTGCATGGTGAATGATGGGTGCTTTATGGGATATTTTTACTGTATACCTATCACATTGGAACAGAAAATGATCAATAAATCATGTGTTCTTTATGTCAGGTATTTTTATGGATAAGTTCAATTTTAGTTTCAAGAAACATTTGTGTGTCATGTTTGGTCAAATCTGTTAGAACGGTCTTGAAAAACCAATGCTTCTTTGCATTAGCTAGATGTGCTGTATTATAAATGGATTATACTGACTAATTTGACAGAAAATTGATCAGTACAGAACTTTGAAGACCATGCAGAACTGTATAAATAAGATAGTTCAACAAGCATAATGGGTAGATATGCATTTGAAACTTCACTTATATATCAGTCCTTATGTTATTTTCAACTTGTAAAGAATATGTATAACATGGAAACTTTATAATCAGTCAAATGTGCATTATGTGGTTTGAAATATAAATTTATTTAATTGAAAAATAATAAAGCAAAAATAAATAGTTGGACCAGCTCAATGGCAAGGATGCAAATTTTCCTTTAGGATGTTTGCAAAGGGTGTATCAATGTGACGCTCAGGAAATTCTTTTCAGTAAACTGCTAAAGCAATAATACACTCAGTCTGCTCAATATTAGAGTCTGAAAATTAAGTCTTAAACTGATCTTCAAGAGACTGATGGGTTGGTTATGTGCTCCTCAATTTTATTAGCAATAAGAAACATGTCTCTTACATTGTAAACGTGTTCAAAATAAGATCCTAGCACTTATTCCTATTCATAAAACTTAAACAATTAATAAATACACATATTTTCTTCTTTGGTCAACATGTTAGAATTCCTTGATAATATAATATGATAAACAATAATAATAATAGTCTTTCCCTTACCCAGTCTTCATCCTAATATTCTGATTTTTTAGTAATGTGAATGAAAACATGTTAATGAAATTAGTTTCCCCAATATACTTTCAAACAAATATGTAATTTTAATATTTTCAACACAATTTTTATATTTTTAACACACATGTCAAAAAAACATAAGTGATCAGTTTAAAGCAGCAATTATCAAACTTTTCATCTCAGGGCACACATAAACTAATTATTAAAATTCTGTGGCACACCAAAAAATATAGGTATAATTTTCATTGATATACAAAAATAAGCTTTACCCTTTTGGCTCCCCATATGCCTCCTTCTCAATCATATGTCCCCACACATTAGTTGGTTGCCTCATGACTGGGGCTGGGGATTAAACCTGCAACCCAGGTACATGCCTTTGATAGGAAATCAAACCTATGACCAAAGTGGGCTAGTGGTCTAACCACTGAGCAAATTGCCAGGGCTAAAGATCCTTAGTTTTAATGTAGTTAGATTGATAAGCCTTTTCCTTGTATTGTTAATAACTTTTATGTACTGAGTAAGAAATTTTCCTCTGACATAATGGTATTTGCTTATATTATCTCCTAAAAACTTTATTATCTGATGTCTCACATATAGCTCTGTAATGTACCTGGAATTTATTTTTGTGCCATTGATATAAAGAAGGGTCAAAATTAATTTTTTTCCTAGGTGGATGGCTAAGTGCCCAAGCATAATATTTTGAAAAAATCAACATTGTTCTTTCTCCATGGCTCTGTTGGGCTGCCTTTGTGGAAATCATGTACCCTTATATGTGTGGGTGTTCTTACTGGATTTTTTAATTCTGCCTATTTTTAAGTATATGTACTTAACTAGTCTAGTAATCAAGTCTTGGTATGTGATTGAGAAAGTATCTCACTTGATGTTCTTAAAGAAAGTCTCAATTTTTGCAGTACTGAATATATTTTCATATAAACTTTAGAATCAATGTGCCAAGTTCTAGGAAAAATAAAGTCAAAGAAAATAAAAAAGCAAAATTTGTTTAGATTTTTAGGTGGGTATTGTTTGATCATCTTTATAATATTCAGACTTCAAATCCATAAATATAGTATAAGTAGGCCCAGTGCATGACATGCGTGCATTTAAGGTGAGGGGAGGATTGGTCCCTCAGCCTGGCCTGGGCCCTTTAACAGTCCGGGAGCCCTCGGGGGATGTCCAATGGATGGCAGGCCTAAGCCGTAGTCGGACATCCTTATCGCTGCTGCGGAGGGGGAGAGGCTACTGCCACTGATGCTG
Source organism: Corynorhinus townsendii (assembly GCA_026230045.1). Classification (NCBI taxonomy): domain Eukaryota; kingdom Metazoa; phylum Chordata; class Mammalia; order Chiroptera; family Vespertilionidae; genus Corynorhinus; species Corynorhinus townsendii. The sequence continues at coordinate 63,640,762 of JAPDVU010000004.1, read as the reverse complement.
CACTCACCAGCCGTGAGGCCGGCTTCTGGCACAGCAGCACTCCCCCTGTGAGAGCACACTGACCACCAGGGGGCAGCTCCTGTGTTGAGCATCTGCCCCCTGGTGGTCACTACGCATCATAGCAATGGGTCGTTCCATTGATTTGCATATTAGCCTTTTATTATATAGGATGGTCTTTGGTTGATTACCTTCTACCCACCCACCCATGATCAGGGCTGGGGAGGGATGTGGGAGGTTGGCCAGCCAGGGAGGGACTGCGGGAGGGCTCCAGGGCATGTCCGGCCCATCTCACTCAGTCCCAATAGGCCAGACCCCAGCAGTAAGCTAACCTACCAGTCAGAGCGTCTGCCCCCTGGTGGTCAGTGCACATCATAGTGACTGGTCGACCGGTTGACTGTCTGCTCTCTGGTGGTCAGTGCATGTCATAGCGAGTGGTTGGGCAGCCTTAGCATATCATTAGCATATTATGCTTTGATTGGTTGAACAGATGACCATACGACCAGACTCTTAGCATATTAGGCTTTCATTATATAGGATACACAATCTGTATGTTATTGTCAAATATTTTTAAAACTTTTAATTTCTAACTCTTTAGTGCTAGAATGTAGAAAAACATTGATATTTTAATAATAATTTGTATTCAGCAAATGTGGTAATTATTCTGTTGAGGTATTTAAACAAGGAGGCCTTTAGACTGAGATGGGTCTAATGTCTTGGTGAACCTTACAAACAAACCAAAACCTAAGCTAGAGTCAAATGAAACTTAATAACAATCAGTCACAAAAAGACAATTAAGCTTTCCCAAATAAGGCAACTTCTTAAGTTATAACCAATCAAATCATTATTATGCTTTCCTTTGATGCCTTCCCTTAGAAAACCTAGCCCCTGTTGATGTGGTGCTCCCAACCACTTTTGTTTGGTACTCCCTGATGCAAATCCATGTTTGCTCAAATAAAATGAAAATTTTAATATGCTTTTGTTTATCTTTTAATAGTTTAAATTATTAGTATTGATTTTCATAATTTATCTGTGGATTGTTTTGGATTTTCTAATACAGAACACATAACCAAAAATTTATATGTTCTTAAGCTTAGCATTTTTTGTTGCATTACTAACCAAAAAGTAAAACATTGAATAGAAATGGTGATATATATCCTATTCCCAGTCTTCAAAGAAAGCTTTTAAAATTTCACTGTTAGATTTATTTATGTAGAAACTTTTTATTAGACTAAAGTGTCCCATCTATTACTAATTTGTAAATTTTATGACAGTAAAAACTGTTGTATTTTAACAAATTCTTATGCATATTCAGATGGCAGGCCTATAATTAAAAATTAAAGTTGAATAATTAAATCTTTTGCTATAATAAAAATTTTCTGTGGAGAAAGGGTAAAGATGTTGCTCAGAATGATTAAAAAGAAAACTTTAGTGTAACTTAAAACATTTTGTCATTCCATTTTGAGGCTATTGCATATAGGCACATTTCTTTCATTTAATTATATTCACATTTGCAACAAGATATATGTTTCAGAGAACATATATACATATACACATACACAGAGATGCACAATACATGCACATTAAACATATATTTGAGAGAGTGGAAACTGTCAATTCACTAAACTCAGTCATGTGGCAGGTAACAAGGCAGGTGACAACTCTAAAGTCCTGTTTCTAAAGGCCTAATCATACTTCTTGCTGAAATGCTACCCTTCCATTGTGGAGCCAAGAATGATAGTATATATCAGTTAGTGCTCCCTCTGTGTCTAACCCTTTTCTATGAGTTTTACATCTCTTCACATCTGTTCTCACAACTTTCCTGGGAAGTAGGTATTCTACTTACTGATAGAATAGAATTGATCTATTCTATCAATTATGTATTATGTATATTCCTTTTTAAAATGAACGTATTTTTTAATATTTTGTTAAATTAACATGTACAAAAAAGTACATGTATATTAAGTATGAAGTTGAATGACTTTTTGCCAAGTGAATGGACCCTCAGAACCCGTAGAGCCTTCAGAACCCTCAGGACCCTCAGACAGATCATGTACAGAATAGAATATTTCACCCAGGGAAGCTGCTTTACAGTCCACATCCAATCATCACTCCCCAAATAATTATTATTTTGACTTCTATCACCATGTAGTAGACTTATTGTTTTAATGCAAATAAATGGAATTATAAAATATATACTCATGGCAAACATCTTTCACTCACCACTTGTGAAATTTATCTTTCTTTACTGCGGAGCAGTAGTTCTTTCGCTTTCATTGCTTGATAGCATTTCATTTTATGAATGTACTACATTTTATTGATACATTACACTACTGATACTATTGGGGTTATTTCTAGTTTTTCCACTACTGGTGGGTATGTAAATTGGCATTACCACTTTGAAAACCATTGAAATGAATACAATCTACACTACATCTAGTAATCTGTTTTGCTAAAGCAAAACATGTAATACCTACTAAGCCATCAATTTCACTTTGAAGTAAATATCCAACAGAAACCCATATACATGAGCACCAAAACTGTATGTACAGACTGTTCAATAGAATATTATTTATAATAGCCAACATTGTATTTTTCAGTTATAGCCTATTGATATATGGATGCAGTTTAATCACTTTAACTGCTTTAGACCTTTACTCTGGGTGAATATTAAGGTTTTGTTTTTATTGTTATAAATAATATTGCAATTTCTCATGATACCTTTGCACAGAATTTCTCTAAGGTACACATATGCCCAAGTTGCTTATGTCAAGTTGCTTGATGTTTTTATAATCAACATATTTTAACTGTTACTGTATATTTACAAATTTATAAAATAGTTATTCTAATATGTCCTCACTATAAATTGTGAGAATTCTTAATTTCTACACACTTAACAAACTGGGAATTCTTAGGATTATATTTTGTGAATATATTTCATAATTATATTTTTGAGAATGAAGTTAAATGCTTTTGCTTTGACCATGTTTCCTTAATTAATAGTGAAGTTGGAGGGCTGCTCAAATTTAGAGGGGGCAGAATTTTGGTGCCTCTATTTGGAATTACTTAACATATAACTCGATTGGGTTGCTTTTTTTCTTTTGAATATGAACTTTTTCCTATATTCTGTATATAAATCCTGTGTCTATTATATATGTATCATAAAAATATTTTTTAAACTGTATCTTGCCTTTATACTTGGTTGATGGAGTTTATCATAAGGCAGAAAAATGTTTGTTTTTATGTAGTTATATGTATTAAATATTTTCTCTTTGCTTTGCTTTTATATGATCGCTAAATATCTCTTTCTTTCCCACTATTATGGAAAGATTATCCTATATTATTTCTCATAGTTTTAACGTGTTGTTTTCCAAATTAATGTCTTTTATTAACCTGGATTTTATTTTTTATCAGTGTGGTATGGGAAAACGTTTTTAAATTATTCAGAATTCTATTTGTTTCAACACTTATTGAACAGTCTGTTTGGTGCTACTTGATTTATATAGTAACCTTGGTCATAAACCAAGACAATACACATACTATATATAGTTTTTCCCTTTTTGTCTGGAAAATGGACAACTTTTGTGAGAAGTTTTTCTGTAAAAAGAAGCAGAAGAATGGGGTGATAACTGGATTGAGGTATAAATTCAAATTATGTCTATTCTCGCTCCACAAAAATGTTCACTATCACAGATTCTCCATAGTCACAACTCCAAGACATGTTGCTGTAGACCAAGTCACTATCCTCTCTGCATGGACCACTAGCTGCCCCTCACTGAAACTAATTGCTCTTTGATTTTGCACTTTGTCTTGCTTTCTCATATGCCAGATTCAGATCATTGGTTCAGCAGCTTATTGATAAATAAATTATTCAGATTCTCTATTGCAGCTCTGAAATATTCTGATTAGTGTCGCTTTAAGGCTGATTTCCCTTGGGGTGACAAGATGGTTTCCTGTGTAATCAGAAGGTATGCTCCTACCAAAGAATCTATCCTTCACCTACTAGCCAGAATACTTTAAATTATTTAAGCTAGCTGTTTTTAAGCAGGATTCTTTTCTTTGGCTCTTAACTCACAGAGATGTTTGGCAATGTCTGGGAACCTTTTTTGGTTGTCACATTTGGGGAGATGTTACTGGCATTTTTTGGATAGAGGCCAGAGGTGCTATTAAACCTCATACAATGCAAAGGGTAGCCCTTCAAAACAAAGAATTATCTGACCCAAAATGTCAATACTGAGGAGACTGAATAAACCAGATTCAGCCAGATCACATCAGTTTCATTGCAGCAAGCTCTTTGATGCTTTTCCATTATCCCTCAAAGTAAGTTGATATGCTTAGAATGGACTGCAAAACACTGTGTCGTCTGGTCTCTATCGACCTCTCCATCTCCACCTGGTTTCACTTCTTTACTTTGCCTAGTATTCTAGACATGCTGCCTTTTAAAATTTACTCTTCAGACATTCTTTCCCTAAAGACTATTCTCTGACACTGTTTTTCTATATTTTATTCCCCTGTTTATTTCCTTTGTAGAAAACCACAATTCGTAATTGTATACGTATATATTTGTGACTTATTTTTTTCCAGACCATATCTGATTATATTTAGAGATTCTATATAATTTCTTTCTTTGCAGTATAATATAACTATTTCACTCTAACTAAAGCATAGCAGATCTATGATATACAAGCACACGCACACACTGGCACATCCATTATTTACATAAGCATAAATAGGTGAATAACCTAATGAATATATGCATGATATTTATAAACAGTGAGATTATTAGCAACTTTTATTTTCTTTTTGCTTATTGATATTTTCTAATTTTTCTACAACAGATGTTATTTTTGTAATAGGAGAGGGTAAATGCTGTAAAAAGACAGTAAAAGAACAAATTCTCAAAATATCAATTATACTCTTAACATTTTAGTACTTAATGACTTTTTAGATCCATAAAGCTTCAAAATGCCTTCTAGCATCTTTTTGGAATTATTCCTATATGATATCTCAAGTAGTGTATCATGGAAACATCTGTGATTGTTCAACGTCAATAGTCTTTCCCTTGGCAATGGGAAACCTGCTGTTTTGTTGTGGTGGTGTTTTTGCGAAATTATATGCCAGAACCTGTCAGGACACATTTCATAGCAGTAACATAATTATTTTTTGAAACCACAAATAAGAAAGCAAGTTTATTATTTACATAATTAATTTTGTCATTAATAATATTTAGTTTACTTCAGTGTCGGTTTAAAACAGATTTTTAAATAAAATCCCATGTTTACTTTTATTAAATAGTGTTAGCAGAAAGTATTCATTAGGGACAATTTTATATGTTAACTGAAGTGATGCTTAATTTTCTCAGAATACAATTCACAAAATATAGCAAAGAAAAATTGCATGTGTTAAGTGCAGTGTTAAGAACCATAGGGGATCAAAACAAAGAAAAGTCCATCTGTGTGGAACAGTAAAGGAAATTACACAGAGCTGTACACACTGGATCTGAGTCTCCCTGAATGAGGAGGACAAGGGTAGGGTGAGGGTTACATAGACATGTTAGGAAGGCAGCAGTATATGAAGCCATTATGATCCATGCTCATGCTGTCTAACACAAAATTCTTGGGTTCCAGTGCATTTCAGAATTCGTATCATTTTAGATTTGAGAAACACAATATAGAGTTATAATATACTCCATAATATCCAGTGGGGTCTGGTACAGCACCTTGTATTTAAGCTATTAATTTCTTCAGTAAATCAAACACATATTATACTAAGTGGACCAGATGCAGTCTCACATCAATTCAAGCTGAGCGCTGCTGTCTAGTGAGTTCAGATCAGGTCTGGCTTTGTTCCAGAAGAACTACATAAGAACTAACAGTTCATACTTATCATTTTGGAATTGCAGATAAGGTGTCAATCATAGGTAACATTTATTGACCAATTATTACGTGTTAGGCAAGTGCCTTATATGCAATAACTCATTTATTCCTACTTAGTCTTCCTCTTCTTCAAATGGAGGAATAACAACAGCAAAGTCAATGCAGCTAGATCACACAGCTGGAAAGTGATCTAGCAGGGCTTTAAATGGAGGCAATTTTTGATATATTGCCTCTTTCATAATATACTCCAGCTACTCATCTGTAGCTTGCATGCAGGGTGTGAATGACAGGTTGGGAGTGAGGCTAAAGAGACAAACAGGGCGCTGAGAAGCTTTTAAGGGACAGGGGAGGGACACAGTGGAAATTAAATATCTAGTAGTTATCCTCAAGGAGATTTTTCTAATCTTGTGGATTATCAGGGCTTTTCCAACAATTCTCATCCTTATGGGCAATGAAAGTATTTCCTGGAAGCTTTTGTCTGTGGAACAAATAAACAAGCAAGCAGTATTTGGTGGTTAGTTCTTATTATTCCTAAATGAATGTCACTTGTGGTTCTTAAATCTTAATCCTTCCATGCCCAGAGGAAACAGCTTAACTCACCTCCATGAAACTAGGCTTCCCTGTGTCCAGGAACAGCTTTTGAAAATCTGAAATGCCCTTGGAAAGTCAGTGTATTTTTGCCAAGAATGGTGTTTCCGGGTTATTTTTCTAAACTTGAAAAGACATTGCAGGCTACCAGGAGTGGGGGCAGCTTCATATCCCGCACTATCTGCAAAGAGATGCAAAAACAATTAATGCTTTACTTCTGCAAAGCTGTCCACCAGCTTCTTCCATGGGTTAGAGAGGCGGGAGGTCTGACTCCTCAGGCTCTGCTGTAGTGTAACGGAAAGATGCGGGCCCCGGAGAGACAGAGTCTGTTTTCTAGCCCTGTGCATTCCTTACAGTGTGAGAAGACTAAAGCTAAGTCTTCTCTTTCTGGTCAGAAAGTCTTCATCTTTAGCATGTGGAACCCAGATAAGCAGTACCTTTCAAGGGTTTTCTTTACATTGGGATTATAATCATCTTATGATATTTTCTATATTGAAATATAGAATATGTTGAAGATCCAGGACTTTTTAAAAAAATTTTTAAAAATTGTTTTAAGTATTACAAATAGTAGTACATATGTCTCCTTTTTTTTCCCCCATTGACCTCCCCCCAACCTCCCCTAACCCCCATACATGCCTTCACCTACCCGCCCTCCCCCCCGCCCCAGTGTCTTATATCCATTGGTTGTGCTTATATGCATGCGTACAAGTCCTTCGGTTGGTCTCTTACAGCCCCCCTCGCCCAACCTCCCCTGTCTTCCCAATGTAGTTTGACAGTCTGTTCAATGCTTCTTTGCCTCTGTATCTTTTTCCCACCATTTCTTTCCTTTAAAAAGTTTTGCCTCTGCAGACTAGAAATAAACATATAATAACAAAACAAGACAAAACAAAAAAAATGTTTGAGTCCCAATTTCAATGTCCAACAGTTCTGAGTCCCCGTTTTAATGTCTAACAGTTCCTTATATGTACATGTCAGCAATGATATCTGGATGGTGGGCACATGTTGGCAATGCAGGTCCGACCCTCTCTGGTTTGGTCCTAGGTAACCTGCAGCGGTGCACAGCTGCTGACTGCTCCCATGGCAAGGCGTTGTCAGCGTCTTCCATCTCTGGACTGTTTTTTCCTCTTGTCTTCGTGGTTGGAACACACCTGTCAATTCCTCTCTGCTGTAGGAATCCACCTGGTATTGGGGTTGTTTTCTGAAAATATACAAACATATTCTCGACCACAGGTTAATAAAGGAATCTTTTCTATATAATTGATTTGGGATCCTTTTTATTTTTGTTCAAATGATTTTTCTTTGTCTTCTTTAGACACCATGTGTGTTTTTAATGGCCGTCTTGCTGTTAGCATTACAAATGAAAATTAATTTGGTAAAGTAAAAATTTTCTAGATGTAATTTACTTATAGGACATTTTTCCTTACATGATATTGCCTTACTATCCCCCCCCTTTTTTTTTGATTAATGGAGGTTTTTGTAAATTTTATAATGCAGTCTTGATAACTTTAAATTTAATTTTTTTTTTTTTTTGCCCACACATATGACTGCTTTAGGTTCATTGCATATTCAGGAATTTTACCATGAGATGATCTACCAATAGAAATTTTAGTTATTACTTTAAGAACAGCTTTTTGTCCAGTACAATTAACTATACTTTAATATTCACTTATTACAATTAGCCTATTTAAATTAATCTGAAAATTTGATTACTAATTTACTGTCAAATTTAATACTCTACCAACAATCTTAGTTTACCCTGTAAATATTAGTGGGAAGGATTATTTGCATTCTTGAGTGGGCCCTGAGCATTCCAGACGCTAGGCTGAATTTAGATATAGGGCAGCTGCTGTTGGCTAAGTCTCTTGTCTGTTACCTGGGTCCCGATCTGAGCTGGGCCAAGTCTCTGTCTGTCACCTGTATCTCAATGTGAACTGGGCCAAATCTCTTTCTGTTGCCTGGGTCCCAATCTGAGCTGGGTGTAGGAAGCGCGAAGCAGCCATGGGGGCAGGAGACCTCCTTCAGAAGGGATGAGGGTTCAAACCCCTGCAATGTTGGGGGGGGTGAGGGTCTGTGCCCCACTTCTGTTGCCCCCCCAAGTTCTCTCCTGATGTCCCCTCTGCAACTGTGCCTGTCTTAGGTTGTTCCTTCCTTGAGGAATCTTACCCGTCTCTGGCTAACCAGCCATCCTCCGGGACCAAGCAGGGTGGTGTGAGGTTCAGTTCTGTCTCCTTGGTAGCCTATGCCCCCATGGCCTCCACACCCAGCACCTACCTTGGGAACCCTTGGCCTTCTGGCAAGGTCCCAGTGCTGATCACATATCTCAGGGAACTCGGGTTTCTTCTCCAGTGAGGGCCCAGCTCACACAATTGGGTGTGAGACAGATCCATGGTACCAGCCACCACGAGGCTTCAAGCTCAGCATGAACAGAAAGCTCAGGTAACAGCTGAGGGCAATTGGATTGTGAGAAGAGGGTCCCTCATGGCACAAAGAGCAAGAGAGGCCAATATAGGATGCTCAAGTGCCTTCCCAGTGCCTTAATTCCTTCTGCAAGGGATTAAATCCTTTCATGTCCTTTTTTTTTTAAATTGCTGCCAACCATTCAAAGAATTAGTTTGTAAGTTTGTTTGGGATAATTGTAAAATATGCTGTTGTAAAATATTTAAAATTATAATGACATTGTAGAACAATATCATGTAAGGATATTCTTTGCCATAGGCCCTGGCAATTCCATTTCAAACTGGCTGTCAATTTCTTTTTGTAGCTTTATATAAACTTTGTCAGGGAGGCAAAAACACAAATTACTTACTTTAGTTCAAGAGGCCAAATATATTGACTTTCAATTAAAATCCTTATGACTTTTGAAGGAAACTTCTCTTTGTTTCTTTCCAAAATAATTTTCAGTCTACAGAGAGTTTCATTTAAAACTTTTTGTCACATGAAACAATTTCTCTTAAGGCTATGGTGACCACTAGTATTGATTAGATTTAGTATTTTATTTTTATTTTATAATTTTTTAATTTTAATTTTTTACATGTGTCCTTATTTCTCCATAACCCCCCACTCCCCATTTATGCCCCGCCCCCTTGTTGTCTGTGTCCATTGATTAGGTTCATATGCATGCATACAAGTCCCTTGGTTGATCTCTCCACCTTACCCCCACCCTCCCCTACCTTACCTGAGGTATGATGTTCTGATCGATGTTTCTCAGCCTCTGGATCAGTCTATGCCGTTCATTATATTCCACAAATGAGCGAGATCATGTGATATTTATCTTTCTTGCCTGGCTTATTTCACTCAACATAATATTCTCCTTCTCCATCCATATTGTTGCAAATGGTAGGAACTCCTTCTTTTTTACCGCAGCGTAGTATTCCATTGTATAGATATACCACAGTTTTTTAATTCATTCATCTGCTGATGGGCATTTAGGTTGTTTCCAAATCTTGGCTATGGTGAAGTGTGCTGCTATGAACATAGGGGTGCATATTTCCTTTCTGATGAGTGTTTCTAGATTCTTGGGATATATTCCTGGAAGTGGGATCACTGGGTCAAATGGGAGTTCCATTTTTAGTTTTTTGAGGAAGCTCCATACTGTTCTCCACAGTGGCTGCACCAGTCTGCATTCCCACCAGCAGTGCAAAAGAGTTCCTTTTTCTACGCATCTTCTCCAACACTTGTTGTTTGTTGATTTGTTGATAAAAGCCATTCTGACAGGTGTGAGATGGTACCTCATTGTTGTTTTGATTTGCATCTCTCTGATGATTAGTGACTGTGAGCAGGTTTTCATATGTCTCTTGGCCTGCCTTCTGTCTTCTTTCGAAAAGTGTCTATTTAGATCAGTTGCCCATTTTTTGATTGGGTTGTTTATCTTCTTTTTGTTAAGTTGTATGAGTTCTCTGTATATGTTGGAGATTAAACCCTTATCATTGGCAAATATGTTCTCCCATGCAGTGGGCTTTCTTGATGGTTTTCTTTGCTGTGCAAAAGCTTTTTATTTTGATATAGTCCCATTTATTTATTTTCTCTTTAGCTTCCATTGTCCTAGGAGTAGTATCAGTGAAGAAGTTCTTTCGGCATATGTCCAAGATTTTGCTGCCTGTGGATTCCTCTAATATTTTCATGGTTTCCCGTCTTATGTTTAAGTCCTGTATCCATTTTGAGTTTATTTTTGTGTATGGTGTAAGTTGGTGATCTAGCTTCATTTTTTTGCATGTATCTGTCCAATTTTCCCAACACCATTTGTTGAAGAGACTGTCTTGACTCCATTGAATGTTTGTGCCTCCTTTGTCAAATATTAATTGAGCATATTGATTTGGGTCAATTTCTGGGTTCTCTATTCTATTCCATTGATCTATATGTCTGTTTTTATGCCAGTACCAGGCTGTTTTGAGAACAGTGGCTTTGTAATACAGCTTGATATCTGGTTTTGAGATCCCACCTACTTTGTTCTTCTTTCTCAGGATTGCTGTAGCTATTTGGGTTCTTTTTTTATTCCAGATAAATTTTTGGAAAGTTTGTTCTAGGTCTGTGAAATATGTTGTTGGTATTTTAATGGGAAGTGCATTGAATTTATAGATTGCTTTGGGTAGTATGGATATTTTGATGATGTTGATTCTACCAATCCATGAACATGGTATATTCTTCCATGTGTTTATGTCTTCCTCTATCTCTTTTTTCAGTGTCGTGTAGTTTTCTACGTATAGGTCTTTTACCTCTTTAGTTAAGTTTATTCCTAGGTATCTTAATTTTTTTGGTACGATGGTAAATGGGATTGCTTTTTTAGTCTCTCTTTCTGTAAGTTCGTTATTGGTGTATAGAAATGCCATAGATTTCTTGGCATTAATTTTGTATCCTGCTACATTACCGAATTCAGTTATTAAGTCTAATAATTTTTCTATGGAGTCTTTAGGGTTTTCTATGTACAGTATCATGTCATCTGCGAATAAGGACAGTTTTACTTCTTCTTTTCCAATTTGGATGCCTTTTATTTCTTCTTCTTGTCTGATCGCAATGGCTAGTACTTCCAGCACTATATTAAACAGGAGTGGTGAGAGTGGGCATCCCTGTCTTGTTCCTGTTCTTAGGGGAAATGGTTTTAGTTTTTGCCCATTAAGTATGATGTTGGCTGTGAGTTTGTCGTATATAGCTTTTATTATGTTCAGGTATGATCCTTCTATTCCCACCTTGCTGAGAGTTTTTATCAAGAAAGGGTGTTGGATTTTATCAAATGCTTTTTCTGCATCAATTGATATGACTATGTGATTTTTATCTCTCAATTTGTTTATGTGATGTATCACGTTTATTGATTTGTGAATATTGTACCATCCTTGCATCCCTGGGATAAATCCTACTTGGTCATGGTGTATAATCTTTCTGATGTACTGCTGGATTCGATTTGCTAGAATTTTGTTGAGGATTTTGGCATCCATGTTCATGAGGGATATTGGCCTGTAATTCTCTTTCATTGTGTTGTCTTTATCTGGTTTTGGTATTAGGGTGATGCTGGCCTCATAGAAGGAGCTTGGAAGTGTTCCTTCTTCTTGAATTTTCTGGAATAGTCTGAGGAGGATAGGTTTTAGTTCTTCCTTGAATGTTTGGTAAAACTCCCCTGTGAAGCCATCAGGCCCTGGGCTTTTGTTTGCTGGAAGCTTTTTGATGACTGCTTCAATTTCTTCCATAGTTATCAGCCTATTGAGATTGTTAGAATCTTCCTGAGTTTTGGAAGGTTGTATTTTTCCAGAAATGTGTCCATTTCCTCCACATTGTGTAGTTTCTTAGAATAGAGTTGTTCATAGTATTTTTTAGCAATCCTTTGTATTTCTGTGGGGTCTGTTGTTATTTCACCTCTTTCATTTCTGATTTTGTTTATTTGGGTCCTCTCTCTTTGCTTCTTGGTGAGCCTGGCTAGAGGTTCATCAATCTAGTTTATCCTTTTAAAGAACCAGCTCTTGGTTTTGTTGATCCTGTGTATTGTTTTTTTGGTCTCTATGTCATTCATTTCTGCTCTGATCTTTATTATGTCCTTCCTTCTGTTCACTGTGGGCTTTTCTTGTTTCTCTTTTTCTAATTCTTTGGGTTGTTGAGTTAGAAGATTTATTACCATTTTTTCTTGTTTTTTTGAGGTATACCTGTAGAGCTATAAACTTCCCTCTCAGGACTGCTTTCATTGTGTCCCATAGCATTCGCACTGTTGTGTTTTTATTGTCATTATTCTCCAGGATGTTTTTAATTTCTTCTTTGATCTCGTTGATCACCCAATCATTGTTTAATAGCATGCTATTCAGTTTCCACGTGTTTGAATTTTTTGGAATGTTTTTATTATATTTTATTTCTAATATTATGCCATTGTGGTCTGAGAAAATGCTTGATATGATTTCAATCTTTTTGAATTTAGGGAGGCTTTGTTTGTGAACCAATATGTGGTCTATTTTTGTAAATATCCCATGGGCACTTGAGAAGAACGTATATTCCAAGGCTTTGGGGTGAAATGCTCTGAAGATGTCAATTAGGTCCATCTGATCTAGTGCATCATTTAGAATTGCTGTTTCTTTGCTGATTTTTTGTCTAGAGGATTTATCCAGTGATGTCAGTGGTGTATTAAAGTCTCCTACTATGAGTGTATTGTTGTCGATCTCTCCCTTGATCTCTTCCAGGAGTTTTTTTTATGTATTTGGGTGCTCCTGCGTTGGGTGCATATATGTTTACCAGAGTTATATCTTCTTGTTGAATTGCTCCCTTTAGTATTATGTAGTGCCCTTCCTTATCTCTTGTTATGGCCTTTACTTTGAGGTCTATTTTATCAGATATAAGTATTGCTACCCCAGCTTTTTTCTCATTTCCATTTGCCTGAAAAATATTTTTCCATCCCTTCACTCTCAGTCTGTGTGAATCCTTTGCTCTGAGGTGGGTCTCTTGTAGACAGCAAATATATGGGTCATGTTTTCTTATCCATTCAGCTACCCTATGTCTTTTGATTGGTGCATTTAATCCGTTTACGTTTAATGTTATTATTGACAAGTACATGTTTGTTGTCATATTTTTCCCCTTCGTGTTTGTGTTTCTTTTTGCCTTTCTCTTTCTTCTTTTTACAGCAGTCCCTTTAGCATTTCTTGCATTGCTGGCTTGGTAGTGATAAACTCTCTTAGCCCTTTTTTGTCTGTGAAGCTCCTGATTCCACCTTCAATTTTGAATGATAACCTTGCTGGGTATAGTATTCTTGGATTCAGTCCCTTGCTCTGCATCACTTTGTATATTTCATTCCATTCCCTTCTGGCCTGCTGTGTTTCTGTTGAGAAATCAGTTGACATTCTAATAGGAGATCCCTTGTAAGTTAACTTTCTGTCTCTCTCTGGCAGCCTTTAAGATTCTTACTTTGTCATTGGTATTCACCAATTTAATTATGATGTGTCTTGGTGTCGGTTGTTTGGGGTTCAACTTGTTTGGGACCCTATGTACTTCTTGGACTTGCATAGTTTTTTTCTTGCCAATATCAGGGAAGTTTTCTGTCATTATTTCTTCAAACAGGTTTTCTATTTCTTTCTTCTCTTCCTCTCCTTCTGGTATCCCTATTATTCTAATATTGTTTCATTTTGTGTTGTCCCAAAGCTCCCTTAGGCTCTCCTCTTGCTTTTTAAGTCTTCTTTCCATTTGCTGCTGTGTTTGTGTGTATTTTCCTATCTTGTCTTCTAATTTGCTGATGCTGTCCTCAGCCTCTTCTAGTCTACTGTTTAAGCCTTCCAATGTGTTCTTTATTGCAGCTATGTCATTCTTCATCTCCTCTTGGTTTCTTTTCATGTTGGTGACATTTTCATTCATCTCTTTATAGTTCTCATTGAGTTGTGTGTATTTGTCATCCATCTGTTTAAACATCCTTATAATCATTACTCTGAATTCTCTCTCTGTTAAGCTGCTAGCCTCAATTTCATTTAACTCCCTTTCTGGTGATTCCTCTTTTTCTTTCCTTTGGGTATTGCTTTTTTGTCTCCCCATGTTTTCCTGAAATGTTTTAATTGTAGATCCAATTGCTTTGCTATCCAGGTTCTTTTGGTGATGGTGCTACTGGTGAAATCTCTCTGTTCTCCTGGGCTTGGTTATCTAGTGTAGCTCCCTACTTGCGCTATTTGGGTTCTCTTGATGTAGGCCTGTGAGCTTGAGAGGCACAACTGAAGTGACTAGAAGTCAGCTGCTATGGAGGGGAGTGTCCCAATTTTTGCTGTCTTGCACCCTTAATTGAAATCACATGTGCCCAGTGGGGCCTCACAGTGGCACCAAGGAACCGTCTGTCAGGGTGATGTGGCTCAGGGGGCTACACTTTGGAAAGGGGTAACTGTGTTGCCCAGAGTTCTGTAGTTGTGGGGTGGGCAAACTCAACTTTCGCTGCTGTGTCTGTGGTGGGTAGGAGCTTTCTCCAGGTGGCGGCTCACAGGAGCACTGGCGGTAAGTTTGCCAGCGAGGTACACTGAAGCACTCTGGAGGGCCCTGGCAGTGTAGCCGGGAAATTGAGGTGCTTAGCTTCTAAAGATTTCTCTTTAGAGTAGATCCTATGGCCTCAGGGAGTATTCAGATTTCATGGTGTTAATCAGGGTGGAATCTGGGTGTGGCTATATTGGTTGCCTGGAGACTGGGGGGAGGGGCTATCTCTCAGGAGAAAATGGATTCTGTGGGCTTAGGTATGACTCAGCACCAGACTCACTATCACTTCTCCTGGACTGTCTGTTGCCCACTCTCCCCAGATTCCACAATTCCATCCCTTCTCCCACACTTCTGTCACAGGTAAGTGCCTGTCTCCAAAAGGTCCCACGAACTAGGTTCAGTGGGGAAAGGCGCAGGCCCCAGCGCGAGGAAGGACCGGGTCTCTGCCAGTTCCTCTCTTGCTGGCACTCCTCGGTCCAGCAGCTCCCAAAGGCTGCCTTTGAGCTCAGATCCCAAATCCAGACTCTATGGTCTAAAATCCTTCAGACCGTGCCTGTCCTTAGCGACAAGGCTTGGCACTGTGTAGTTTCTCCCTGACCTTCTGGGCACAGAGATCCGGGAGATTCTACTGCTTAGATCTTTGATTTTACCTTTATCCGGGGGATCCCTGCTCTTCCCAGCTGCATACTGTCTCACCAGCTATGTCTCCTTCGCCAATTCAGGCTGGATCCCGCTCCTCTCAGCTGCTCCCTCTATTTGCTCCGGGACAAGGCTCAGGACACGTCCTTCTATTCCACCGCCATTTTGTCTCTTCGATCCAGGTCTTATTTTGTCAGGGATATGACACCATTCATTCACATAACAAATGTTTGTTGAGTAGCTATTTCCAACCAGTGTTAGGTATTAAAATAGTGAAAAAATATACAGGACTTTCTTGCTTATGGAATCTCAGCATAATGAGAGATGCAGACTATCCAGTATAATCTGTGCCATGATGAATTCTCTGAGAGTGAGGATAAGATACTTAACTCAGATGCAAAGCAAGATTTTGCAATAAAGTAGAAAATTGTTTGATACCCAAAATAGATTTAGTTACTGTCTTTTATTTGAGAGCACCATAGCTCATATTAGCTGAAAATTAAATCATCTTAGAATACTAGTCTTATCTATTCTGTGTCAGAGATTGATTAATAAATGATAAAGAAAAGAAGAAACTTGGGAAAGGTCTTCGGTGCTAGTAGACTGGGTTCCTTCATTTTAGCTCACAAACATGAGCTTGGTAAAGGGAGCTGATGTTCTGCATAAGAAATATAAAGGGCACTGGGATTTTGCAGCAGAAATATTGTTGCTTAGTCTGGTAGGAAATGGGCAACCATAACTTTTGAGGAAAGATGGTCAAAAATCTTAAAGCCTATTATTAAAATATTTTAAGAACTCAGCTCTTACTTCAAAGTTTTCATTAAATCTGTACATTCAAAAGAATATAAATGAAGTGATCTTAAGGGAAATAAAAAAAAAAGGGAGCAGACAGAGAAATTTTGGGTGAGCCCAGGAAAAGGGATAAACTGCAGTAGGAGTTGAAAAATGAGTAAAATCAAGAGTTCAGTGAAGGTGGCAATTCAGAGCCAGCAGGGTCTGGGTAAGCTTAAAAGCCTCTGTGTCACAGAAATTTTGGGAAGGTCATTGGACTTCCCCTAGAGAGTAGCATATGGACTTGACCTAATGTAATTGTCTCCTATAGACTAGGCAGCCCCAGCTGTGTTAGGGTTCCAGGGTTATAGAGGAAGAGGAAGACATATCAACTTAAAAATTTTTTCTTAATATATTTTTATTGTTGATAGTCTTATAGATATCTCCATTATCTCCCCCCCCCCCTCAAACTTTAATCCTATCTTCCCAACCCCTACCTACCCCAGCAGGTCTTCATTATCCTTTTGCCCCTGGCTATGGCCTATGCATATCCTATATAATAAAAGCTTAATATGCTAAGTGTCTGGCCGTTCATTCAACTGTTCAACCAGTCGCTATGATGTGCACTGACCACCAGGGGCAGACTCTCTGACCAGTAGGTTAGCTTGCTGCTGGGGTCCAGCTGATCACAACTGGGTGAGACGGGCTGGACATGCCCTGGAGCCCTCCTGCAGTCCCTTTCTGGCCCCAACCATGCACTGGCAGGGACCCTTGGTCTGGCCTGCACCCTTTTACAATCTGGGACCCCTTGGAGGGTGTCAGATAGCCAGTTTTGGCCTGATCCCTGCAGGTCAGGGCAAGGGACCCCACAGGTGCATGAATCCGTGCACTGGGCCTCTAGTCTATATATATAAAAGCCTAAGTAGTCGACTATCCAACTGTTTGACTGTCTGACTGGTAGCTATGATGCGCACTGACCACTAGGGGGCAGATGCTCAACGCAGGATCTGCTGAGCTGCGGTGACTTGGCAGTTGCGGTTCTCACTTGATGCACCTGGAACTAGAGAGGAGGAAGCCCGATTCCAGGGTGTGTACCTGAGAATTGCCCTTTCACAATCCAGGACCCCTTGGGAGATGTTGGAGAGCCAGTTTTGGCCTGATCCCCACAGGCCAGGCCAAGGAACCCCACTGGTGCACGAATCCATGCACTGGGCCTCTAGTAAGTATATAAGTTCTTTGGTTTATCTCTACTCATCCCTCCAACCCCATAACAAGGTATATCAGTCTGTTACATGCCTCCTTGCTTCAGATCTTATTTTGTTGGCAATTCATTTTGTTCTTTAGATTCTACAATTATCAACTTTCAAGATATGAGAGGCTTTCCCGCAAGAAAGACTGGATTCTGCCTATTGCCCATCTTGCTTTTCCCTGTCTCAAAATGATTCACACAATAATAGAAGATGATTACACTCACAGAAAAAAATAATAATTCAAAGGAAAAGCTATTCTTTTCTTTCCCATTAAGTTATAAGTATCAAATTATAAAGTTTATCCAGGATTTCTAGTAAGGGCTGGATAAAAACACACATATGTAATATTGTTACCTATGGATTCTGCAAAGATTGCACATAGGTAAGAAGTGAGAGAGCCCTGTCAGGAAGCACATGAGTTGCCAATCCCTAAGAATCTTCAAGGATATTTCTCTCCTCCTTGAACACTGTGGTTGACATGAGGGGCAACCAGAGATTGAGGCTTGAGGGGAGTGACATGGCACATGTTAGCTCCATAAGCCATTATTGACTTAACTGGAGTCCCGGTGCACAAATTTATGCACAGGTGGGGTCCAGCTATCCTGCCCCGATTGGAACCATCAGGCCAGGCTAACAGGGGGGAGGGGTAGTGGGAGGTTGGCCAGCTGGCCCCGCCCCCAATTGGGGTAGGGGGACAATCAGGGGTGGGGCTGGCCAAGGGGAGGGGCTGTGGGCAGTTGGCCACCCCAAAACTCCCAGTTGAGGGGACAATTTGTATATTAGCTTTTTATTATATAGGATGTTTATTTCATTTTATTATTTTTTAATATATTTTTATTGATTTTTAGAGAGGAAGGGAGAGGGCAATAGAAATGTCAATGATGAGGGAATCATTGATCTTCTGCCTTTTGCATGCTCCACACTGGAGATTGAGCCCACAACCCAGGCATATGCTCTGACTGGGAATCAAACCATGACTTCCTTGTTCATAGATCAATGCTTAACCACTGAGCCATGGTTAAGCTTGGCTGGGCCACTAAATGTTTATTATATGTTACTTTTTACTAAATTTATTTTGTTCCAATCTGTATCCTAGGACTTGATTTTTTCCCCCACAAAGCAAGAGATTATATAAATTCAGTCATTTGTTGAAATATGCTGTTACTAGCTGAACATAGATGGCTTGGCATTGATGTCACTTTTTGCTAATGTCCTATGTTGAGACTAAAGTTCCCTAAACTTCCCTCTCTATCATGTTTCCCTGCTGGAATATATGATCCAAAAGGGCAGGCAACACACTTACATTGCTTTCCAGCTATAGTACCCTCAGTTCTCAGCAGAGTGTCAATTATATAGTACAACACTTTTGTTTGATATCTGTATACAATTAAATAATGATTATGAGTTCTTATAATAATGATTACAAACCACATGTGATTGTAGTTATGGGTTCACTCTAAGGATGCCTTCCTCATGACATTGTTTTTTGTCCTATAATGATGAAGTTGCATTTATGCATGCAATATATATTCTTCATTACAAAGACTTCGTAATAAATTACAGTGTAGTAAAGTTGGAGTGCTATTGTTGTTTCAGATCAAAAACCTGAACAGAGAATGACTGGCCCTGCCAGAAAGGAGACAGATGACCTTAGCAGCCACAATATGAAGTATTTTGGTCTGAAATCAGGTTGAGTGGCAAATACTAACATGCCATGACCATGACTAGCAGAATGATGGTTCAGCCGTTCTTAATCAGTTTCCCTGATACACATGCTACTATTGCATACTCCTAATTGAGGTTGCATATGAAAGTACCCATTGTGATGGAAGCTTTCAGTGCCTTCACACCAGGTTGTGGAGATAACTTTTAGTAATGAACTCTTCAAATTAAGAGTTAACGGTGAGTTTTACCTTAAGGAACTTAAGCATCACAGTGATTAATTTTATTGCGGTTTTAAAAAACATGTTTTTTTCCTCAATATTTGAATGTGCATTTATATAATTTGCAAACATAAATTATTAAGTCATTGCTGCTTTATAAGCGTCCTGCTAGCCGTCAATGTATTGCTACTTGTCCTTGTGCAGCTGAAAGTATCTGTGTGTCTTTTCACCTCTTTTTCCCCTGTGGAATGGGGTTGTAAAGCACCACAGCACCAAATAAGGCCATAATGGAAAGGCCTCTTGACATTTTAAAATGTGTTTTGACAGATCAGGTAGTACTTTGAAGTGAACTTGAGAAACATGAATTTTTTATGGCTAACTGCATGCAGCATGGTCTGACTACCAAAGATAAACATACTTGTAGAAAAACAACTAGGCAGAGAGAAGGAGCACAAAAATAAAATACAAAAGTATTTATTATCAGATGAGCACACTTCAGGTTACTCTCAGTGCCACTGTAGCAGGTGCACAAAATATATATACGTGGGAAATGAAAAAACTGTAAATAATCTAAAATGGCTCCCAAATTATTGCCAAATACAGTATATTATACAGCCTACATTGATCAAGTGGACAAAATGTTGCTGAATAACTCACCTGCCTTAATATTTAATGCCATATAGATATAAACTAGGTACATATAAACTAAGGTGAAGAAATAGATGTTGATAAAACTTAGAAATTATAACTGACATGAACAGGGCACCTGATGTTTCTAAAGGCAGCCAGACAATCGTTCTCTCATTTCTCTGACTCCTATTCTTCTGCGTCTGCTGATATTTCTTGGAAGATGGTGGCTAACGGGGATGATGCACAAACCCTTCTTTTTCAATTTCTGTTTCCAGATGCAGCCCGCACAGCCATCTATCTTCCTCACTAGATTTCCAACTATGTTCTGCTGTCAGTGAAGACTTGTTTTCTCCAGTATGTATGGAAAGCAAAGGAGTGGGCTTGGGACTTCGGTCTAACTAAGAACTGAGACTTTAGGGAAAAGCTGTTTTCAAAACTACCAAAATGGAAAACAAACAAAAAGTTATCTTTTATTTTAATAATTCTCACAGCCTATCTGCAGCTTTTAAATAAGTTTTCTCAATCACACAGGTTCTCTTTGAAAACAAAAATCTTGTTTCATTCAATGTTGCATTCTTATTGTCTAGCAAAGGTCTTGCCTTTGAGTATGAGCTCCATAATGTAAATGAGTGGATTGGTGGGGTGATGGATAGATGGATGGATGGATGGATGGATGGATAGGTGGGTGGATTATTGTAATGAAAAAAAAATGTTTAAAAGTAAAAACACCGAAGTACACAAACCCTTTTTCTAATGATAAGTACTTTTGAACCTGGGTGTTATCACAGTATTTTTTTAAATATATTTTTATTGATTTTAGAGAGGGAGAGAGAAGGATAGAGAGATAGAAACATCAATGATGAGAGAGAATCATTGATCAGCTGCCTCCTGCCCCCTACTGAGGATCAAGCCCGTGACCCAGTCATGTGCCCTTGGCTGGAATCGAACCTGGGACGCTTCAGTCTGCAGGCCAACTCTCTATCCACTGAGCCAAACCGGCTAGGGCTTATCATAGTATTTTTATTAGGATTTACTGCATACTTGTTGCTTAAAACTCTGTCTTCCATGTGGAAAAAATAAGATTAAATTACCTTACTAAAAATATTTCTTAAGAAAATAGCTATGAGCATCTGAATATTAAAGATATAAAAACTTAGATAATTTAGACCAGTGCCTTAGTAATATTCTCAGAGCAATTAACTTTTTCTTAACAGTCATCTATAATAATAAAAGGGTAATATGTTAATTAGACCGGACATCTTCTGGACATCATTCCAGATGTCCTTCCTGACAAATCCAGGGCTGGACGGGGGAAGTCAGCCCAGGTCCTGGGTGCCTGCAGCTGGCTGGAGGGAAGCCATCCCAGGTCCCAGGTGCTAGAGGGCAGCCGGTGCCAGCAACCGGGGGAAGGAGGCCTCCTTTTGCATGAATTTCGTGCATCAGACCTCTAGTAGGTATGTAATATTTTTTATTTTTTGTACCTAAATATTCTAAATAGAGCTGACATTTATGCTTGACAAATAAAATATATCTGCATATTGCTGCTATGAACATTTGTGTTTCACTATTTGTTTGAATATCTGTTTTCAGTTTGGGGGGATATAGGTAGGAGTGGAGATTCTAGGTCACAGAGTAAATCAATGTTTAACTTTTTGAGGAAATACCAAGCTATTTTCTATAAGGACTGTACCATTTTACATTCCTACCAGCAATGTATGAGGATACACATTTCTCTATATCATTGATATTTGTTATTTTCCTTTTCTTAGAGCCACTCTAGTGTGTGGGATATAGTATCTTCCGTGATTCTTTTATCTGTTTATGGTTACATGACTGCGCTCATTTTGTGACTATTTATCAAGCTACCACCCAGCCAGTGTAACTAGTTGAGTGAGCATCATCCCATGCCCTGAGAGGTCACTGGTTCTACTCCTGGTCAGGGCACATGCCTGGGGTTAGGGGCCTGATCCCCTGTAGGGGGGTGTACAGGAGGTAGGCAATCGATGTTTTTCTAGCTCTCTCCCTCTTCCTTCTCTCTGAAATTAATAAAAACGTTTTTTTTTAAAAAGACATATCGAGCTGCCAATTAAGTGTGTGTATTTTCTGCATGCATTTTAGTCAAATAAAATATTTACATAATTTACATATTTGTTGATAGAAATATGGATATATGTTATTAAATGAATGTTAATTAAGTTGGCTCCCTTACCAAAACGAATATCCATCTTCCCTTTGTCCAAACTGGCCAGCTTGGATAACTATAGAAATTATTCCTCCTTCCCACAGAACACACTTGGCACTTTGCTTTCTATTTCTGTTTTATATTGATACTTGCTGTTGTATGTCTAGTAACATCTAAAATTATTCACTCTTCCATTTGCTACTATACTCACATGCTTTTCATCCCAAACATACTGTGAAAGCCTGCCCAATTATCTATCCCACTTTAGAGAGTCCATCCTACTTTCAATTCAGAATGCTTGTTCTCAAATGTAAAAATTTGAGGGCTATTGAGAAAATTATCATGGGCCTCTTAAGAACTTATGTCACTAGTTTGAATTTTTTAAATGTGATTTTAAATGCCAATTCTCTTAATTTATGTGGCTGTATAACACAAATGAGACTATAAGTCAAATAAGAATGGACATTAATTGACCATCCAAAAGAAGGTCAGAATATGCTTTTTATAGTCACAAAAATTATTAGTATATGGCTATTCACAGCTTTTTCTCTCTCTTTTTTCTCTGTATGGACTCACCAGCTAAGCATTTCACTTCTCCACTTCTTAGTTCTTGCAGAGATGATAAGATTTACTTAATCATATTAAAGTTATCTTTGGTTAGATTGGGGTGTGAGCAAGAGATACTAAAAGGGGGAAAGGAATATTCAGATACCTGAGGGGAAAATGGGAAGGGGAAGAAAGGAAAGAACCATTATATGGGCAGCAGCTGAGGTGAGGGTTAATAGGAGTTCAGCATAGAGAGGGAAGCTGAAGGGTATATGCAATATTGAAAGCTAGAGAAATAGGGGAAATAATTTCCATGGAACATTATTTTGGATTATAAATTGGATTGGGTTTGCTACCCTCTAGATATGTCAATATAAAATGAAATGTATTTTAGATTCTTTTGATTGCTATCTGTGTTATGGTAAATGTCACATCAACTAGAAGGTATATTATGCAATATTCTCACTTATTTTCAGGCTTTATTTATTTATATTTTTAGACTACTATTGAAATGAAAATTCAATATTAAAATAATTCTAGTATAGAGCTTGAAAATCCTAAAATACATTGGCTAGCCCCAGTTTGAAAAATATAGGACATTCACAAAGTTAGCAGCCATGACACAAAGCTCAGGTAGGCCTTGTTTGTGAAATACAAAATTATTGAAGAAAGAAAATCACAGTTTCCCCATAAAATAGTAATGTATTAATTTAATTTGTTGTTGTTGTTGTTGTTTTCTATGTATCAAGAAACCTCATATATCTATACAAAGTCTCTATAAAAAATACAAGAGGTAAGAAAGGATCATTCCTTAGCGAGGCATGGCTCTGGAGGACATAATGGCTCTGGATTTGAAGTTTAAGTACAGCATGGTTGTAAGGAAAGACCATTAGAAATAAGGTCACTGTATATTTCTCTTTCTCTCTCTTAATGCTCTATATTCAATTGTTTTCTTCTGTGTCTTATTATTATAAATATAAAAAATCTACAAAACAAAAATATTTTAAAAATCACCAACGGTTTCTCTTTGTGATTTGTCTTTATTCCTGTAGTCGCTTTAATTTTGTCTTCTTTTATTGTTTGTGTATATAATATTTCAATTAAAATAAGCAAACAGAAAATAAACAAGCAAAGAGATAAAATGAACTAGATATAAAAAGCCCCTGCCATAAACCAGCAAACATCTATCTCTCAATATGAAATTATTTCTCAATACCTTCCTTGCCCTTCAAATTTCGTTACAGAAATATTCATTCATGTTTATTTCTAAAGAGGAAAAGAATGAAGTTAGTGCTTGCTAATTAAAGTATAGGTTGAATTCAGCTTATCTCAAATAGACACTTGTGACTGCTCCCTTTTTTTCCTTTCTCACCCAACCTCTTATAAAAGAAATGTTATTTTAAATTATTTTTCCAATTGTAAAAAGTACATTTGTTGCCAAGACATTTCCACATATGACTAGTTTTAATTAATCAAAAACACATTGTCTAGTAGCAAACCATATTATTCATAGTATTTAATTAACTGCCCTTACGACCTCAAGCATTCTGAGTACCCAGCATCAATAGAATTTGTCATCGAAGTTCACATCTGGTGAACAGAGGAAACATCATTGAGCTACACAATGAATGAAGGTCATTGTCTTCATTCACCTTTTTGTTTACTCTTTTCCGCATACATTTATACAATTGCTTTGTACTACTCTTGGCAATGAAAAGAATACATAGAAACTTAATTCACTGAATTTTATCCTCTACAGAAATTTTGTGAACACGCAAACTTTAATACTGATATAAAAGTTACATAACTAAAATGAGATCGATAAATGATGACTTTTTGCAGTGTCAAACAGATGGGTTCTGGTGCATTTTAAGAGGGCTGTAAAAATGGTCAAGGAACCTCTCAAGTTGAAGGTGGAACTTGTACTGGAAACTTATAAAAGATATAAGAAATCAATCCTGAGAAAAGAAAATAAGACTATCCAAAAAAGGGGAAGAGCCAAAGCCATAGTAGGGGAAATTTCATATACTCTTCCCAGAGGATGTTTAAGTGCCTGATTGCACTAATGCTGGGATGCGAGTA
Source organism: Corynorhinus townsendii (assembly GCA_026230045.1). Lineage (NCBI taxonomy): Eukaryota > Metazoa > Chordata > Mammalia > Chiroptera > Vespertilionidae > Corynorhinus > Corynorhinus townsendii. The sequence goes on along the minus strand of JAPDVU010000004.1, from coordinate 63,615,906 downwards.
GAGGACACTTAGGGCAGCATTGGCAGGATCAAAAAAACAATGCCAGGGATTACCATAGGAGTTTTGATTTACAAAATGATTAAAGAACTTTAAACATTCTACCTTTCCCCCACCCCTTAATTAACTGCATAACAAAAGAGAGCAATTCTAGATTATTCAAAATGGTGAAATATTTCATTCCACTTACTGGTAGGATGTGCTTTTGTATTGAAATTCAAATAAAATTGTGTTTGAGATGACATTCTTTAGGTTTTATTACAAGAGAGTTATGAAGCTTTCTCTTGCTTCATCTCCATCTGAAAGATGAATAAGACCCCCTGGAGATGGGTATTGAAAAACCCTAATAGAGTTTTTCTTTTTCTTAAAATATCTGTGGTAGATATTTTTTTTGAAATTCAAATAAATTAAACATGCTCAAAGGTAACTATAGTAAAAAAATTAAGTCTGAAAAACATTCTTTTGAATCCATTGAAGGAAAATACATTGAACAATAGGTAAAAAAAAATTTTTCTAAAAATAGAAATTTACTTTGCAATTTTGGCAGAAAAATTGGTACCTAAATTCAATGGAGTACAATTTGGTATTATTGACTTCAAATGATAATTTTGTGACATGTCTTTTCTCGTTGTATAAGTGAGTTCTTTTGACACCTTTCTACTTACAACTATAACCTTAAAATAAACTGAAAAATATTAGCAGCATGCTAATCACTTCAGAGTCACATAATTATTGGTATCAGCCCATAAAATGTGCAGTAGCCTTGAGCCAAATCTAACTTCAAATTTCAAATGAATAAAGACTAAATTAAACTTATTTCCTTGATGAAACTACTGGACCATTGACTGGATACTAACAGAAGCCTAATCTTCAAGGTATTTTTAAACTACTGTCCATTCAGTGACATTTGGATTTTATCCTGTACAAAACATTATTTGCAAAATTAATATGGTTCAAATAATTTAGATAGAAACTTCAAATACATTTCATATCCTGGTTTTCTTTTCAAATGCATTAGGGTTAATTGTGTGGTATACTGATAGTTTCCCCTTTTAAAATATAACCAGAATAAGATATTAAAATAGACTAAGTAAAACTTATCACCATCAAAACACATGGAGAATCTATCTTCATAAAACGCTTTGTTAGTTGCTGTTCACAGCAAGTTAGACAGACACAATCTGTCTCTTTGTAATTTACAACCCAAGGCTGACAATGCTGACACAGAGGCTGCTGAGGTAATTCAGGCAAAGAAATTTCAGCATAAACAGATAGATAATGTGAAAAGATGAATTTTTTAAAAAAAATTGCTGATAACAAATAACTTTCGATACACACTAATTTGTATTCTGACAATTCCAATATTCCTGTCTTTCAAATAACTCATCAGTCTCCCATGACCAGTGCCGCAAGCTCATGCATGAAGGCACCAGGGTATAACAGACTGCTAAACGAAGTTGTCTTTGGCTGGGTGGATCCCACAAAGAGAAACATGAGTCAGAGAGGCTGGAATTGCCAAGGAAGGAAAAAAATTGGCTCAATGTGTTTTCGTGATTAAAACTGGACTAGGGATGTTAATTTTCTCTTTGAATCCAAATAGGAGGAAAATTTAAATTCCATATTGATCATCTCTCGGTTCACTCCTGCGTGTCATACGTTTGAAATAATTCACTAAAATAAAAATTGTAAAATGGAGACAAGCACCTCTATTTATTGAAAGTAGAAAGTGATAAACTGCTTCAACATTCTGATCAATACTACTGGCCTCTGTGCCTGGGATCAGGAAACGCATGGTGATCCCAGAGTCAAAGAGTCTACTATCTTTTCTTTGTTCTTTGTGCAAAATAGCCCTTAGAATACAATGGCAGGAAAAGTGTTTATGTATTTTGCATTTTTCATTGTACTACATATGTTCCCAAAACAAATAATCCTAAATGACTGGACAGAACAGACACATCATACAGAGCTAAATAAGTATGTAAGTGGGAGGGAGCACGATGCTTAAGGCGAATGAGTTGTGAGGATCATGGGGGTATAAAATCTGCTCCACTGTGCCCTATTTTCTTCTAGAATCCATATTTGATTCTAAAGGAAAGAAGATGAAGCTGGGTCGGAGGTGCTGCTGAAATGTCATAGCTGATTTTTAGTCACTCAAGTTTGGAGAAAAAGCAAAAAGTCTACAGGTAACTTTTTCAGAACAACAACAAAAAAATCTCTTTTAAATGTATAAAATGATATGAGTTTTTTAAAAATGTGCTCAATGTCCTTATTAAATAAGGGGTGTATTCGGCATATTTAATAAATTAAAGTATTTAGCAAAAGGTTCACCCCTTCAAAAACAAAATCTGGATAATCTCACTTGCATTTGTGTATATTAACTGGACTCCTACAGATTCCTATATCAATCATAGAAAATAAATATGATAAATACACAAAAGAAAAAATTAGGCAAGAAAATATCATAAGCTCATATGATATATATCCTAAAATTATTACAGAGAAAGGAAATCTTGGGAAAGAAAAAACAAAAACATTTTAGTCAAAATTGACAAAGAAGAAATTGACAAAGAAGAAATTCTTAAAAACAAAATTTTGAGCAATTTGGAGTGCTGCTTTGCTCAACCATGTGAGTAACCTTCTTAATGTGCAGAACTATTAGGACAAATGCTTTAAATTACTATTCTCTGGCTGGGTCTCTAACTTAAAAAAAGGAAAAAAAAAAACTTCCATGAAAAGGAAAACCTTTTTCGTCCTTTCTAAATGATATTGAGAATCCCACTCCTATAAATATGTCAGAGAACACACTAGAAATAAATCTTCTATTGAGGGAATTTCTCCTAAAATGAAAGCAAGGAAATGAAAATTGACATAGACAAATAAATAGTCTAGATGTACTGAAAATAATTATAGTTATGATTAGCATGAGAGATGGAGAGGAAGTTAAAGATAGGAAACCCTCAGAAGTTAAAAAGGAATTATTTCTGAAGCAAACATTGGCTTACCAAAAGTTAGTGAGGACAGCCTCATATTGAAAGAGATCCAGAGATCTGACATAAAAATGTACCAATGTATGGATTTTTAGGAATCCTGATCAGCAAACTACATATGAAAAAGAGTTTTTAAAAAATCTATGGAATTTGATTATGTGGTTAATATTAATTGATATTAAGGAACTAATTTTGTTATGCATAAAAAAGACACTGACTTTATGAAGGAAATTGTCCATACTTTTTGAAGGTATGTGCTGAGGTATGTAGAAGTGAAATGATGTGCAGGCTGGGATTTGCTTTAAAATAATTTTAGAAAGGAAGAAAGAAAGAGAGAGAGAGAGAGAAAAGAAAGAAAGAAAGAAAGAAAGAAAGAAAGAAAGAAAGAAAGAAAGAAAGAAAGAAAGAAACGGAAGGAAGGAAGGAAGGAAGGAAGGGGTAATTGAAGCAATATTTTACAAAATCTTGAAAATTGTTAATTCAAAAAATTGAGTATGTGGGAGTTGATCAAACTTTTCTCTATTTTAATTATATTTGCAGCTTTTCATAATAGAAATGTTAATATTCTATGATGATAAAAATAATCTACATATGTTTTAGAAGCTTTAGAAAATATAATGAATTAAAACAAAAAGAATTCAGCCATGAGCCTACTACCAGAAATAATTTGTCTCAATAGACTGGGATATTTACTTTGCAAATTCTATTGGTAGAATTTTTCTATAATTAATTACTATTTCTATTTCTTCTTGATGAATTATATATCTTGATCTTTGCATTTTTCTTTTGTGTTTTAGTTGCTTTAAAAAACATAGTTTTGTAAAAGTTCACTTAATATTAAGACTGATCACATCATCATATTTAAAGAAAATATTTTTTCATTTCATCATTTATATTAAGCATTTCAAATTTTGCATAGGGAACTTTAAAGATCTGTTCTTTTTTGTTAAATTTATAAATATTCCCTTTTAATTCAAATGAATCAAGAACTGTTGTTGAATCTTGTTGTTCACACTGTAGATATACATTGAGTGGCCAGACTATTATGACCACCTGACGTTTGTAGGCAAATTAGCCGTACACTGCATTGTATGTATGAACACCTTTGCTGTCTGCAGTTACCAAGATAAAACATCTCCAATTCGCACAGCAACACAAGAATTAGACAGTCAAGCATTGGAAAAAAGTCACGTGGTCCGATGAATCAATCACGTTTCCAGTTGCATCATGCAGATGGCAGAGTGAGAATTTGGTGGAAACAGCATGAAAGCATGCACCCCACATGCATGAGTATCCTTCAAGCTGGTGGGGGCAGTGTTATGGTTTGGGGCATATTTTCCTGGCATGATTTGGGCCCTTTAATTCGTGTGGAACAACATCTGAATAGCACAACATACCTAAGTATCGTTGCTGATCAAGTTCATCCTATCATGTTGATGGTGTATCCCAATGGAGATGGCTTCTTCCAACAAGACAATGCACCATGCCACAGTGCTCGTATTGTGTAGAAGTGGTTTCAAGAACATGAGGGAGACTTTACCTTGCCTACGTGGCCCCACAATCACCAGATCTCAATCCAATTGAGCATTTGTGGGACGAAGTTAAAAGAGCCATCAGGCAGCTGGTTCCACAACCATCAAATCTCACAGAACTGGACAGTGCTATTCATCAGGCATGGTGTCAGATTCCTCACATCACCTTTCAACATCTCGTGGAGTCAATGCCAAGAAGAATCGATGCAACATTGAAGGCAAAATGTGGCCCAATGAAGTACTGTGGGGTGGTCATAATAATCTGACCACTCAGTGTATATTTATATCAGATAAAATTATGGCTTTAACAGAGAGCTTTTTCTAAATAATTCCTGGTATCAAGTTGGTGCTAATTCATGGATGGCAAAATGCAGATGCCTTCTGACATAGGCAGAAAAATTATGATTATAAGCTGCTTGTTCTCCCATCAAAATGGAAAATTTGAATGAAATAGTTTGATGCACTCATCATATTTGTTTGTTACTAGACTGAGTTCCTTGAGGGTAAAACAGTATTTTTTTATTTCTTGTAGGCACATAGTAGTAATCACTCAAATATATAGCTAAACTATAAAATAGGGAAATTGTTTTCTTAAAAGTCCATGATATAGTAATTGAGAATGCCCAAATTAATCTAGATCTAGACTTTAGATTTCATAAGAATTGATTAAAAATAATGCAAAGCAGCAAAATTTATCAACTGTATTTTAGAAGAGAAGATAAATGCTCTAATGATACCTTTATGATATCTTGTATTCTTTTTATTTATTTATTTATTTTTGGTTCCAATTCCTGTCTTTCCTTCAAGACTGGGTCAAATTAATCTGCTTCATTGTCTGTGTTATCTCTCATGGTTAACTATCATTGCATTCTATCCATACTAAGGTGTGTTTTATTCTCCCCTCACATTTAACTTCTTGCTTTCATGGTTCCAATTTTATTTATCTTCATTTTTGTTGCATTTGAATTGCTTGGAGCATAATAGAAATTCAAATTAAGTATATATATGTTGAATAAGCATATGAATGGATAAGCATAGTTAACATTACTAATCAAAGAAAGCATTGGGTAATGTAACTATATGCTTATTTAGAAAGGCAATAAAATACCTATTGTCATAGCAGCATTATTAAATTCCTTTAAGAGAATGGTATGGAATAGTTACTGGGATTTTCTTTTGTTTGGCCCTAGAATTGTTACAAAGGCCCAAAGTTGGAGACCAAAAAAAACTAACTATTCTAATATTCTGAGAATAATTATGATTAGAGCCAGCCATCTGCTCTCAAGGCTTATTGAGAAGAATATGCTTAGAGAATAAAGCCCACCAGGGATGATATTAAAAGTGTTTACTAATTATTTTGGCACAGCACTTACTAATCCAAATACTAGTAGATGCCAATTTTAAACAATCAGCATGGTTACAAAAGCTAATACTATCTCCACTTTTATCCTCCAATAATGTCAGGAGAAGACTAGAGCAGATACTACCTCTGTGGAATGCAGTTTATTCTCATCAAAGTTAAGAGAAGGAGCACCAGAGAATCACTTATAAAGATGGGATGTGTCCTAGCCGGTTTGACTTGGTGGATAGAATGTCAGCCTGCTGACTGAAGGGTCCCGGGTTTGATTCTGGTCAAGGACACTTGCCTGGATTGTGGTTTGATCCCCAGTAGAGGGTGTACAGAAGGCAGCAGAGCAGATCAATGATTCTCTCTTATCACTAATGTTTCTCTCTCTCTCTCTCTCTCTGCCTCTCTGCAATCAATAAAAGTATATATATATATATATATATATATATATATATATATATATATATATTTAAAAAGATGGGATGGAGGTTGCTTTTAAGAATGGAGGGCTGACATTAATTTCCTGACTGACTAGGAAATACTGTGATCTTCCCTCATGCTACTACTGGAGCAAGAACAAGTGGAAGACAGACTGTCTACAGAATGGGGACTTGGAATGCTCCCCTTGAGTTATAGACTGCTGAGAGGAATAGGAGGTGAATCCTTCACCTTCGTATAAACCTGATATTTGACTATCAAAGTTGAATGACATTGGAGGATACCATTTTGCCAGAAATGCCACAGTGCAGTTGCCAAAGAAACTTGTACACCAGGGAAAGGTAATGTGATGCAGCCAGTTTGAGGCCAAAGGGACTCACAGTACTTAAAGCAACTACACATAAATGAGCTCTTTCTCAGCAGGACAAGTTGGCCATCACCAGTCCATATCAAAAAGAAGAAGAGAAATATTATCAGAAGCATTTACTTCCTAATAGCTCAACTCCCCTTTAGTCTCAACATCTCCTAAGGTCTTTGGCCCCTCATTTGATCTCTTGTCCATCAGTACATCCTCCATTTCAACAGCCCAAGATATGCTGGTCTTTTTGTTTTCTAAGTCTTGCCCCAGCAAAGAGTCCTCTGTTGCTCCTGCTTCTTGATGCTGCAACACCTACTGCTAATCCGTACAGCATACCTTTGTGTAAATTGTGTTTTTTTTAAAAATTCCTTCCAATCAGAAGCAACCCTCTGATGCATGATGTGGCAGTCAGAGAACGGGCTGAATTTCAGCACCGCCCTCTTTCTTCCTGAGAGCCCTGATAGAGTTCAAACTTGGTAGGTAAGCTTAAAATGCTGTAAAAGGAAACAAAATGAAAGCCATTCAAGTAATCTTCATAAAAAACTTCAAACCTGCAAAAACTTACAATTCAATATGAAATGATGCAAATTTTATAAAGTTAAATCAAATAGGTTATTTACCTGATTAACTATTTGGCAAATTGAACATTGGGGGAATTAATTTCTGGTGAACTGACTACACCAAATGAATTTCCATGAAATTGACCTTGAGCACTGCCCCAACCTCAGAGGTTAAATTAGAGAAGGAAGAGGAAATACATGCAAAGAACTCATGTCTTTCTTATTCCGTTTCAAGAAGTTCTGATCTGAATTTCAGGAGGGAATAGAAGGAATTTTCAATCAGACAGGACACTGATGTTTAAACAAGGAGGACACTCAGCCATTAAAATCAATTTGTTTAAATACTTAAAATAATGGGAGGAAATCATGAAATCTCTGAGATACCATTAAAGGAACCACTATTTAGCTGCTTTATGAAGCCAGCAGGGCACAATTAGAAACAATGATTGAAAAATAATTCAACCTTTTATTTTTGTCTCCAAATAATTCCCCTATAATCAAGAGAAATCATTTGAGAATGGAAGCACATGTGATTTAACCAACTTTAGTAGAGCAAATTGCTATGGTTTATGGAAAAAAACCACACAATTATTTTACATTACTTAAATATATTTTCTTTACTGAACTCCCTACTTTGATGAAGTATCCCATTTCATTGCAATTTGAGAATTGTTGAAACGTACTTATCATTTCAGGAGATTATCTAAAGACACAGGCTGTTTTTTATTCCCCCTTAGAGCTGAGGCAGAACAATCACTTCTTCCTGGTGCACTCATCCTTCCACAGGGCCATTTCTCTGACAGTTTCACAAGATGGAACATTATTGTGAGATGCTTCCCCCGCACAGAGATAACAATGCCCAAGCTGATGTCAGCACTCATTGGTGTCATCCATCTCTACATCACTAGATGGACATGATTGTGATAAGAGAATCATCTGTGCATCCAGGCCTCTTTTTGTTTGCATTATAAAGCCCAAGGGGGTGGGCATAGTGTCATTTTGTATTATCATCTAATATCTGATGTACTAACAAATTCATTTAAGTACTTAGTTTAACGTTATTTGACTGCTGCCTCAGAACTTTTAAATTTTTACATGTTGTACTTTGTCCTCATTTTCTTTCCCTTTTTCCTTTTAAATCATTTTTTATTTTTCAATCACAGTTGACATACATTATTATATTAGCTTCAGGTGTACACCCCAGGGGTTAGACATTGCATAACTTACTATTTAGTCTAGTGAAGTCTATAAAAGGTTTTGAATTTCTGACCTGTCATTTGAAAATGTACCCAAGGCCATAGACTTGGCTTTGGCATGGCCTTTGTAGCTCTCCTGAGGTGTTTTAGCGGGTGTGTGGGAGCGTCGAGGGTCTGGGCAGCAAAGCCTATGGCTTTCTCTCTGGTCTTTTTATCACTCTCTTCCTCTATTAAAGAGGTCTTCATCTCTCACGCTGACTGAAAAGGAGTGGAGGGAATATAATCCTCCATTCAGCAGGTACCACCTTGATCCTTCTAGAAAACACTCACATACATAGATTAAAAGAAGGTTTAAGCACCTGCTTATTTAAAGCTTCCAGGGGTGAAATGAAAATTGTACTCTGTGAGGGAACTCAGTTTGCCATTAGATAATCATTCTAACTCTCCATCTATAGATGGTTATATAGCTTCACTGACCATGCTATGGAGATGTCTATACACACATGTTTTCTAGGCTACTAGAGTGTGTTCTACTTGAACAATTCTCTCTCATAATTGTTTCTTCCCACCCAGCACTCCATCCATCCATCGCCTTTGACTTTTTAACTTCCTCTCACTCACAAATCCCCTGCCTCTCAGGCTCAATACCCTTCCAGGTAGAAGTTAACAGTATTCAAGCCTCTATTTGTAGTCCACACATTTTACAACTTGCAACTCCAGCTTGGGTTGTCAGTAAGAGCTATTCTCTCCTCCACCACCTGTGCTCCTGGGAGGAAGAGCTCATGACAAGCTTTGAGTGCCCAGAAAGGAAGCAGAGAGAAAGGACAGTGGTTGTAACCCTACACGATTTACTGCATTTTTATGTTCTTTTTCATTATGTTCAATCATTGATTACCAAAACATCTAGGTAGATCAAATACATCTTACACAGAACTGATTAGTCAGTTATCAATAGTTTTAAAGATGAGCTTGGCTGGTGTGGCTCAGTGGTTGAGCGTTGACCTGTGAACCAGGAGGTCACGGTTTGATTATTGGTCAGGACACATGCCCAGGTGGTGGGCTCCATCCCCAGTAATGGAAGTGCAGGAGGCAGCCAATCACTAATTCTCTGTCATCATTACTGTTTCTCTCTCCCTCTCCCTTCCTCTCTGAAGTCAATAAAAATATATTTAAAAAAATAGTTTTAAAGATGAAGATAATTGGCATTAGATTTTTCTTAGATGGATTGTTTTGGGTTCATTCAATATTTTATTACTTCTTGAGTCCATTTAGTAATTTTCAAATACATTTCCCATTATGTAAGTTATTACTATGTTCACATAATTATATTAACTTTTAAATATTCTGAACTTAAATATTTCTACTTTGCTTTAATCTGTTCCCCTTCATTTATAAAATTTTTAATATTGTAATTTCTCTTATTTTCTTACACCATCTTGATAAGTTATTTTATACTATTAGTTTTATTTTAAGAACATGTACGTCATTATAGATTTACATTTCAAATATTATATTGCTAAATGCCTGAAGCAAAGAGATGGTGTCAAAGTGAAAAAGTGCAAATCTAAATAGACCAGAAATAATTCTTAATTTGTTAATTTTTATCATAAAGATTTTTCTAACAAAATATAAACAAATTATTTTTGTTCCCAAATGCATAAGAACTATGTAATATCTTAAAATTTTATTTTTTAAATTAAAGTTTTAAAATTCTCAATGTTGTTCAATTCTTGCAGTTTCTATTCGTATGTCTTCAAGTTTATGGTCTCCTATGATTTCTATCATGAATTTTTCATTTTAGATAAATTTTCAACTCTAGATATTATATTTGATTACTTTAATCTTCCATTTTCTTCATTATGTTAATATTTTTCTTTCAATCTTTGAGCATATTTAAAATTTATCTTTTATTTTGTTTATCTGCTAGTTTCACATCTCTGGCATTTGGGGTCTATTTCTATTAACTGATTATTTTATAACTAAAGGTCATATTTTCCCATTTCTTTTGCATATTTAGCAATTTGTTATTAGACTTGAGACATCATTAATATTAGGTTGATGAATATTTTGCTTTTATTGTCTTCCTTTAAATTTATTTTGGCAGGATATTAGACTACTGGTAGATTATCTTGAGCCCATAAATGCTTATTTTTAAGATTTGATAGAGAAAGTTCAGAGTAACCTTTGTTTTCTAATAGGTTAGCCTTCTACTACAGTGTGATTTTCCTCTCTCAATTGCATGTGATAAGTATGCAACTACATGTCTCAACTTTGGCTCACTCTAAATTGCGTATCTACTCGCTATAAGCTTTAGGACCTGCTTAACTCATAGGTACCCAGTCACTCTCTGCCTGTCCTTCTGGTGTTTCACTCACCATACATGCAGTTTAGAATCCATGATAGCCTCGCTGTGACCTATAGGCAGATTTCTGTAACTCTTGTTCAGCATGAGTCCTATATATTACAACTCATAAATCTTAGCATGTTGGCCTTCCTGTACTGACTTGATCTCTGTGCCCTCAATTCAATGAGGCTACCATTCTCTGCTTGGGTCACCTCTCCCTATGCTGAACTCTGAAAGTGCCTGGAAGCATAAACTCAGTTTTATTATAAGGCCTATTTGTTTGTTCCCCTTCTCTTATGCAGGAAACTTCAATGTTGCATGTTGTCCAAAGCCCAAAAAAAGCTTTCTATATACTTTTTCCAATTTTCTAGTTGTTTATGGTGGGAGAATAAATCCAATACCTAATTTACTATCAGGGCCATATGCAAAATTTCAACGGTCATTATTTTTAATTAAAATAAAATTAAATAATAATTATTAAAACATTGGCAACTTACTTGCTTCTTGTCTCTTTAGAGGAAAACTGTAGACCAAATTACTTTTTTCATGGCAAGAGAAATAAACTCATCTTAGCAGTATTAGAATCTTGAAAATAGAAGAGACTCCATGAAACCTACTGGAAAGCCTTGAATTTGAAAATTTTTACTTTTATTCCTAACATGAATGTACAGATTAGAGCTATGTCTTCTCATGTATCCATCTGGGTTTATTCAGAAGATTAAAAACCCCACAGTAGATTAAACAGGATAAGTTTTTTTTCTTTATTTTTAAAAACATATTTTTATCGATTGATTTCAGAGAGGAATGGAGAGGGGGAGAGAGAGACAGAAACATCAGTGATGAGAGAGAATCACCAATCGGCTGCCTCCTGCACGGCTCACACGGGAGGACTGAGCCTGCAAACCGGACACGTGCCCTGACAGGGAATCGAACCCTGACCGGGAACGAACCCTGACTTCCTGGGTTATAGGTGGACGCTCAACCACTGAGCCACGCCGGCTGGGCCAGGATAAGTTTAAGATAAAAATGTGTTTGAGAATGATAAAAGAGTAATTGTAAGATATCAGAAAACTCAGCATGGTATCCTGGGGATGAGAGAGGTACTTGGAAGGTGATCAAAGCTTGCTGGAGGTTTGGTTCCACTCATCAAAGAGCAAAGAGGTTTGCCGGTTTCGCCAGGCTGGAGTTGGTCTGCAGTTACTGGGTAAGCAGAAGGTGATCTGGAGCACAGGTAGGGAGCAGGGTGGTTGGAACCTTCCCGTCCACAGGAAAACTGTACTGGATGTCCAGGGAGATAGAGGTTCAGGGGGTTAAGGCAGGCAGGCTGCGAGTGGGCTTGCATCAGGGATATGCAAGCTTGATTGAGGTGACATTGGGCGTTAGGGTGATGTGGCTTTGGGCAACAGTTTGGACAGGAACCCTTTGGGATGTTGGTTTCTGGAATGTGAGGGCTGCTGAAAGGTTGTTGCCAGATCAAGCTGCAGTGTCAAAAGGGACCGTGCATTCTGGGACAGCACTCTAGGGCAGAGCTCCACCCAGTGCTCTCATGTTCACGGGGCTGACCCCCCACGCAGCAGACAGAAACATCAGGAGAGCCTCTATATATCCAGCCAGCACCCTCTACGAAGGAAATTTAACATCATGCTCATTGTGGAGGAGAGAATCTTAAAGGTGTTATTGTTATCAGGACATATTTTGAAAGGTAATTTTGGATCTGAGGGACAATACATCTGTAACTGGCACAGAATGATGTGGACAAATTTTGAGACACGTTATAAAAAGAATTACAAAGAGCTGCTCTGAGTAGGAAACAATCCTTCATGCATCAATCAGATAAAATAGCTTTAAAAAAAAAAACCACAAAAAAACAGCATTTTCAGTTCAGTACATCTAAACCATGAAGAAGCTTTTCTTTCAAATTCCTATATCCTCTGTATTAAAGCAAATCTAATTTTATCTTTTGTGTAAAATTTCATGAAACTCTCGTCTTTTTCATATCTCATTGCTTAAAGCTGTGTCCTTTGTGTATTATTTCTACCAAGGATTTTATTCAACATGTGAAGCTCACCTTTGATATCCACTAACCACTAGTCAGAGGATATAATTTTAGCAGATCTAAAGAGAAAAACCATTCTCACTCCAACCCCGAAACTGTCATTTCAGACAGGGTTTCTCTTGCCCTCTGCTTTGGTAGTCACATTTCTCACTTTGTAAAATAAATCTCTAATTGCTATAGACAGGTCATTAGATTTCAACACAGACTGCATCATTAGAATAATTTATCAACCATCCAAACCAAAGAGAAGTGAAAATGTATAATAAAGGAAGCAGAATTAGGAATGAAAGGCAGCTCTGATGCAAATTTATTTGGAGGATGGGAAACCACCATATTTGAATTCCTCAAATTACAAGGAAATGAGAAAGCCTTGCTTGAACTGAGAAAACAGAAGTAAAACAAAATCACTGGCATTACTGGGAATAACTAGAATCACTCATTATAGTCACAGAAAAAAAAAATCTTAATAGTAACTGACAATCTAAAGCAAATTCCTTTAAATGGAAAGGTTTATTGAGAACAACGAAATTTTTCAATAGAATATTTCTAGTCTAAATCCAGTAATTCTTTGGAAAGTAAAGGCTAAAAAGCAATTGTTTTCTCTCACAGCAAACAGTTTTTGTTTATGAGAGAGAGAGAGAGACAGAGAGAGAGAGAGAGAGAGAGAGAGAGAGAGAGAGAGAGAGAGTTATATATATATATATATATATATATATATATATATATATATATATAGAGAGAGAGAGAGAGAGAGAGAGAGAGAGAAAGGGAGAGGGATAGTGGGTTTTATTTATGACACCCTACTCTCTTGGCTGGGAAAATCACATATCCAGGCTGGATTTGACTAGGATTAGTACCTAGCAGTGACCCTTGATTTATAATTTTCCTAAAGTAGACATCTCAGAACTCCACATAATAGTCCTGTTGGTTTAACCAAACAGACTAAAGCTAGCTGATTACCTCCTTCAGGCTAGTTTGCTTCTGCTAATCTAACTAACACCATGCCTTGATATTGCGCTATGTTTTTTACATGTCTGTTGCAAAGCCATATCTTCCAATGCTATGCTGGAACAGGTCATTTTCCTAGTCAAAATTCCCGAGTGTTATGGGAAAAGCATCTATCTGTAGAACAAAGATCTTGCCTCCTATTTGATTTTACTCTATTAGTTTCTAATCTTGAGAAAAAGGGGTTTTCTCTCTGAGATGCTCATTTTTTAAAAGTTGGACTGATGTCTTTATGTGATTTTTGTATGAATCAGATGATCACATGTTACATAAGTAGTTTATAAACTACAAAATGAGTCTCAAATATTTCTTGTTATTTTCTTTGTTAAATCTCTTCCGTTATATTTCAGGTGGTCTTCCCCCCCTTCACCCCCCCCACCTGTCTCTTCAATTTTTCCTTTAGCAAAGTAGAAAGAACAAATGATTTTATGAGCCTATGAAGTGAATTTTTGTCTGTGGCTATTGGAAGTCACTGCACCAATTATTACGCGTAATTTGGGGAATTTTGGATCCTATGGCTATAGAAAGTGATCTATTTATTTTTAAACAACAAATGGTCCTGTCTGTTTATTTTCTGTTTTGTTTACAAAGAAAATGTGAACAATTCCTTAGTATAAAACTACCACAAAAGAAGATTACAGATTCCTTCTGGATTAAAATCACCTTTTTTAAATTCTCTATTTAAATGTAAACGTGCATATGTTTGGTTTACTGAGTTTGCTTTATCTTTGCTTTTATATTTTATTTTCTTTGTCTCTCAAAAAAAAACACAAACAAACAAAGAAGGCCTTTGTCATGGAAATACATGAAATTAAATATAATTATAGATGTTCTAATTAAAGTAGTTATATTAATGCTATTATTAAATATTCAACTATTGCTTCAGAGTTTAGCATACATTTATTTCTAACTAGAGGCCTGGTGAACAAAATTCATGCTTGTGGGGAGGGACCCCTCAGCCCAGCCTGCACCATCTCCAATGCGGAATCCCTCAGGGGATGTCCGACTGCCGGTTTAGGCCCAATCCCAGGAATCGGGCCTAAACTGGCAGTCGGACATCCCTCTCACAATCTGGGACCGCTGGCTCCTAACTGATCACCTACCTGACTGCCTAGTCGCCCCCCAACTGCCCCCTTCCTGCCAGCCTGGTATCCCCCAACTGCCCCCCCCCCCCCGCCGGCCTGGTCGCCTCATACTGCCCCCCTGACAGTCTGGTTGCCCCCAACTACATGCCCCCTGCAGGCCTAGTTGCCCCTAGCTGCCCCCCCACTGGCCTGTTTGCCTCTTACTGTCCCCCTGCCAGACTGGTCACCCCCAACTGTCCTCCCTGCTGGACTGGTCACCCCCACCTGCCCCCCTGCCAGCCTGGTTGCTCCCAACTGCCCCTCTGCTGGCCTAGTTGCCCCTCACGGCCCTACACTGGCTTAGTCTCCCCACACAGCCTGCTTGTTTAGTTGTTTGGTTGTCCCTCACTAACCCCCCCCCCCCCCCCCGCCAGCCTGGTCGCCCCACTCAGCCTGCTTGTTCAGTCGTTTGGTCATCTCTCAGGCTGGCCCTGGGTGGCTGGGCAGCTGACATCCTAGGCTTGCCTGTGCCTTGGGCTAGTCCTGGGAGGCTGGGGGGCTGAGGGAACAGGGGGTGGGGAGGACTCTGGAGGCAGGCACACGGAGTGGGATGGACCCGCCTGGGGGTGGGTCCGGCCATGCTGTGCACCTGCTAGCCTGGCAGGGCTGAGGGGACTGGATGCCGCCATCTTGTGGCTGTGGGTGTCGCCCTTTTTGAGAGCGTGGCAGTCAATTAGCATATTCCCTCTTTATTAGATAGGATACCTTTAAGATGAATTCCTTTTTCTTGTCAAATCACAAAAAGAATGTCATTAAAAGAATCTAGAATAGCTCAGCTGGTGCAGCTCAGTGGTGCAGAGCATCAACCTATGAACCTAGGTCATGGTTCAATTCTGGGTCAGGGCACATGCTCGGTCCCCAGTGGGGAGATGCAGGAGGTAGCTGATTGATGATATTCTCTCATCATTGATGTTTCTATCTCTCCCTCCCCTCCCTTTCTCTCTGAAATCAATAAAAACTATATTTACAAAATAAGAATCCAGAACAAATACAATTTTTCTTGATAACATTATTTTATTTTGTTGTTTTCTTTTTCTAAGGTTTTGTTTCATGCTTGAATAAATTGTGGCTGTCAAATGAGACTGTCATAAACATTGATTTGACACCTAAAATGATACAACTCAGTGAAGGAGAAAAGATGTATGTGATTACCAGTGGTGGTGTTTTGGTGACACCTTATTTATACATATAAAATTTATCTCTTATGTTATCTTTTTTATATTATCCCATAGGAAATATGGTGAAGTTCAATTATAAATAGATATGTTAAGCATGCATATAAATTTGAAATGATAAAAAGTTTAAACCATATAAATGGTTTAAAATAAATGTTTTTCTCCACTTGAAATATTTGAGGTTGTAAGTGATGCAACTTTGTGGTCTTGAACAGAGGAATGACTTCTGGCTGCATTCACCTGCATGCCTCATTAGAAGGGAGAATTGGTTACACACTGTTGATCATCTAAAGGACTATTAAAGTCCCACATTTTTTTATGCACATACTAGTAAAGGAAAAGGTAAGAAAGAGGTTACTGGGCAATTGCTCCCTTTTTAGTGTATAATACCTTTTGACTTCACTTAAGAATCCATTTAACAGAATTAACAAAGGGCTACTATGTGCCAGGCATTGTGCTGGGCACTGGGGATTTTTCTGTGAACAAGACTATACTGTTTCTTTCCTCACCAGTTTATTCTAGCTATCAGGAGACTAACATCAAACAACTAATCCATAGCTTAATCACTTCATTGTGATTATGATAACACCATGAAAGAGAAGCACAGGTGTTGCATACATATAAATTAGGCAGACTTGACCTTGTCCTCAATGTCAGAAAGGCTTCTTAAGGAAGAAATATCAGAAATGGAATTATTGATGGTGAGAGGTGAAGAGGAACTAAGTCTTGTAAATGTCTTGATGTGAGAATGAGCATCCTATATAATAAAAGGACAATATGCAAATTAACTGTCACTCTATCACAAAGATGGAAGCACCCATAGCCACAAGGTGGCGGTGCCCAGTCCTCTCAGCCCTGCTGGAGTCCCTCAGTCCCAGGGTGGCAGCCGCTGAGAGCAGGCAGTGTGAGCAGCCTGGAATGCTTGCTTTGTCGCCACGGTGATGAGACAAGTGTTCCACACCAGCCATGGAGGGCCTCTGGGCAGGGGGCATGGAGTGGCCGGCAGGGGGAGGAGGAAGGAGAGAATGCTTGCCTTGTCACCCCAGCAACAAGGCAAACGTCCCGTGCCCAGCCAGGGATGGGCCTGTGGGGTGTAGAGAGCCTCTGGGCAGCGGGTGCGGAGCGGCCAGGCTTCACAGAGGGCTACTGGTGCACGGATTCATGCGCAGGGCTACTAGTAACAAATAAAAATGACCAGAAGAAGCCAGTGTAGCTGAAGTGAGAGTCCACATGAGAAGAATCTCATGAATTGCACATGTCCTGCTCATCCAAGTTTTATTTAGTCGCAGTCTGGGTCAGCTCTGTGTGAGGTCCGGGAAAGAGACAGCTTAGAAACATAGTCCAATGGGGGAAATATACCAGCACATGAACCTTTTTAAGGTAGTAATCACTTCCATTTCAGGCAGTTTGGTGAAATAGATACCACAAATTACTTTCTTGTTTGAAACAATTAAAATGCTGAGCTGAGCTGGCACAAAAAATAAGGAAAATGCAAAATTAAAAAATAAATGATGTGAGAACCAGAATTCTGGGAGATAAATTAGCTTTCTCTCTTTTTTTACCCCCCATGTTCTTTTTTTTATTGTTTGAAGTATTACAAATAATAGTACATATATCTTTTTTTTTCCCCATTGACCTTCCCTCAGCTTCCCCTACCCCCCAGTACATGCCTTCCCCTGCCCGCCCTCCCCCCCCCGCCCCAGTGTCTTATATCCATTGGTTGTGCTTATATGCATGCGTACAAGTCCTTTGGTTGATCCCTTACAGCCCCCCTCGCCCAACTTCCCCTGCCTTCCCAATGTAGTTTGACAGTCTGTTCAATACTTCTTTGCCTCTGTATCTATTTCCCCCCCACTTCTTTCCTTTAAAAAATTTTGCCTCTGCAGACTAGAAATGAACATATAATAACAAAAAAAAATAGTAATAGTAAAAAATGTTTGAGATTGCTGCACGGTGGAGAAGAGACAGGTGATAAAGACTAGGATGCTGGCATGACAGAGAATCTGAAAATGGACTCCTGTGCAGGTCCTAACAGCTATACTCTTAGTGTAAGATGAAGTAACCCTGCCAAGGGGAGGTATGCAGCATGCTCTAGCTTTGAGCTGTGTTGAACATCTATCCTGAGAATTCATAGCACTGGGTGTCTTTCATGTTGTGCTCTGAATTCACACAACCTGAGTGAACTGAACAACCTCACGCTCATAATTTAATTGCATGTGGCTCTGGGTCTTGTTGATGAAAACACAGTCTGCCTAAGGGACTCAACCTCAGCTAGAATTTGAATGAATTTCCATAAATAAAGTTGAAAAGAAATTGCTTCACTTAGAGTAAAAAAAAAAAAAAAAATCACTAAACAAGGCCCTAAGAATGAGAACCAACAGAAACAATAGTTGAAACAGGCCCACAAAGACTTCAAATATTATCATTATTAGACACAGAGTATAAAACAAGTTTAATATGCTTAAAGGAATTTTTAAAAGAATGCAAATGTGACCAGAGAAGAAGTGACTACTAAAAAATATATCAATCTGATTTGAGGAAAGAACAACACAGAACTTCTAGAAATGATGTGTACAGTAATTGCAATGAAAAACCCTGTGGACCCACCAAGTAGACACAGCAGAAGGAGGGAGCAGAGATGGGCATAGTGTTACTATAGACTTATGTGCAGGAAGATCTGTCTCTGTCTGTCTTTATCTATCTTTCTCTCTTACCCTTGACCCATCCCTGCATGTTCTATTCCTGTTGGGGCTCTGCTTTTTCTTGGACTCTGGAGGCTGTCTTTGCACTTCCTCAGGCATAAGTCCTGGTTTCTGAACCTGGGTTGGCTCTGCCACATGTCTGCTCTGCTTTGAGGTGCCCGGGTGAGGGACACCACTTTCTCTGGTTACCATCAAGAATCTGAGCTGGCGATGTCCCTGGGTGACCAGTGAGTGGCAGGGCTAAATCGGCCCTGTGGAGAGCTGCCCTCCTCCTGCTAAAGTGAGAGAAGAATTTTCACCCTATATAACCTGACAGGAATTTCCCCTCTTAGGGTTTTGAACAGACTGATCTGTGACCCATGGGACACAAAACTGTGACTGACTGCTGACTCATTGTGAGGCTCCTGCACACGCTGTGGCCCAAATTCATTTTATGCTCCATTTTATGCTGAGCTATTTTGAAAGCCCCATTTATTTTTTAAAACAGGGCCTCTGTGGGAGGCTTTAGGATTCTAGAAAATAGCAGTTTGAATTATTACCTTTTATAATGTACATGCATTAATATTTTCCCACAGGATCTACTTTTACTCACTTCATATTTTCTGCTAAATTGGAATCTATTCATGTATTTTCCTTGGCCAGAAAGATTCCAAAGACAATTTGAAACCAATGTTTACATCCAAACTTAGAGCTCAAATTAAGAGCACAAGTATTTAAAAAACACACACACTTGACTTTAACCAGCAGATGCCGACTTGATCTCTTACAGATAGTATGGGTATTTTTTTTTTCCAGGTAATTTATATGATGATCTACATATATAAAAGCCTAAGTGACCATTTGACTGTTAGACTGTTCGACTGGTAGCTATGATGTGCACTGACCACCAGGAGGCAGATGCTCATCACACAGGCATAGAAACATGGAACAGACTGATGAATCTCAGGGGAAGGAGGAGGGTGGGAAGAGATTAACCAAAGATCTTATATGCATACTAGAGGCCCATGCATGGATTTGTGCACCAGTTGGGGTCCCTCGGCCTGGCCTGCGGGGATTGGGCTGAAACCAGCTCTTTGACATCCCCTGAGGGGTCCTGGATTGAGAGAGGGCACAGGCCAGACTGAGGGACCCCATCTGTGCATGAATGCATGCACCGGGCCTCTAGTTTAGTAATAATGCTATAATAAAACTAGCACACAGAGAATAGACTAATTTGTGAATTCATTCATATTCCGTGTCTATTTCAACTGACCAGGCTGACTATGGGTTTTTTGTTTTTCAATGTTGATATTTGTCAAGTCAATTTTCTATTATACCTGTTTTAAGAAAGCCTGTGTTCATGTGATTCAAGTAGTGTGTGGATCTGTATATTTGAATAAGATAATATATATTAAATATAGAAAATACCACTGAGTGTTACTACATGCAAAGTCCAAATCAGGTATGTACCATGAATGAGTCAAAGAAACACCTCAGTTATAAAATACTCAAGTAACTGATGATTACTGGAAATATTTAAAATGCATGGAATTAGCTGTGGATTACCAAAAATAATCATTTTTAATTTTCTCCAGGTATTGCCTTCAACTTTGTTATGTTTAATTGTTCCTTCCATTCTTTCACTGTGAGTCCATCAAAAACATTTGAACACTTCTGGTTATTAAACAATTCATAGAGGCAGAAGCTGCATCAGAATTCCATGTTATCAGACAAGGATGGCTGTACATGTTTTTATATTCTCTCACGTAAGGACCTTCCCACCCTGCCTCCATCCTCCAACCTCCTGAAGTAACACCTAAGAGAACCACTTGCAGAATGTGCGTGTTTGCAAGTGGGCCACCTGGCACTGTGTTTAGGATTATTGATTGCTCCATTTCTCTGCTCCCCTCACCCTTCTATCATCTGCCTGTGCTAAGAGATTAAGGAGACATAGAAAGGAAAGGACTTGGGCTACAAAGTGATCTTTCAATATTGAGAGGCTTCCTTCCCTTCCTTCCTTCCTTCCTTCCTTCCTTCCTTCCTTCCTTCCTTCCTTCCTTCCTTCCTTCCTTCCTTCCTTCCTTTCTTCTTCTTCTTCTTCTTCTTCTTCTTCTTCTTCTTCTTCTTCTTCTTCTTCTTCTTCTTCTTCTTCTTCTTCTTCTTCTTCTTCTTCTTCTCTCTCCCTCTCTCTCTCTCTCTCTCTCCCTCAATGCCTGTTCAACCCACTTACCAAGAAGACAAGAAGAAACAAAGAGAGGTTACCAGTAGGGAAACTGAATTAACAAAATGAGAAAAAGACATTTTGGATAGTAGAGGATTTCCATTCATCTTGCCTAGAAATCAAGTGAGTTCAGTTGCATAGAGGCATTTGTCTAGTAGCTGACATCATATGATGAGAACATTGCAGAAGAAACTCTATGACTACATAGAAGATGGGACTGGATAAGCTTTACTTTCTCTCTAAATTTGAAGCTTTACAATATCAGTTTTAATAGCACTTTTATTTCTCTTTATCAAAGTCAAATAAAACAGAAACAAGAAAACAAAACTGCTGAAAAAAATCTCATTTCATAATAGCATTGTAATTGTGTATCATTCCACACTTTTTTATCTATATATTTCAACAATGCAGAAAGTCCACATACACAATCAAATTCTTTTATAGAAAGTGGGATTTTACTGATATAAAACCTGATTTGTTTCACTTAAAGTAGAAGGTACATCTTTCTTGACCAGTAAGTGAGCTTTATATTAAACATTTTAAATACAGAATAGTATTTCACAGTGTGAAATAATTATGTTTATCTAGCCAGTTGCTGTCTTTTGAACTTTGATTTTCATCTGCATTTTGCTAACATTTACAAATAACAATAAGATCAACATTTTTTGAAAGAAAAATAATTATGCAGATCTTTTATAAATTGTAAGGGGTTTTATTTATTTTCCCCAATTCATAAAATACAGTTTTATAATTTAGCACATATAATATGAAATGAAATTCATTTCTGTTAATAGTAACGCAGATGAAGGCAACTAGTCCCAGCCTACAGGCCACTTCCGTTTGCTGATGAAAAGGAGTGCTATTTATTTTTCAATTAATTGGCCATGAGTTACAGGTTGTTTAGGACCCTACCCTGTCTTGTATTTAATCCCACCTATACTCCTCTTAGTTAGAAGTACTAAAAAGAGAATAAAGTGTGGTGGCTAACAATATAGTATCATTCTCAAATGGCACAGTGTCTAGAATTCTAATTGAAAGATTTTTGGAACAGATAGATTACATCGCTGTCCCTGTCACTGAATTCCTGATCATTCTGGAGACCTCTTAACAGGAAGGCTTCTATGTCAAACAAAGAAAAATCAATAATAAGCCGGGGACTTGGAATTGATTTTATCTTGCTACATTTCTAGGGAAAAGCAAAATCACTGGCAATATTCCTGGAAGGGTTTTTGCGTGACAATATATATACTGTTAGGGCTTACATTACATTTGCAAAGTTCTTAATTTATGTAAAAAAACTCAAACTCGGTTAATCTGTGGCAGGAAATCATTTACACATTCTTTCAGCATTTAATGCTTGTTATGGTTTCTTTCTTAGGCTGCTAATTTTTCTTTTCTAAAATTTTCTCTAAAATGCAACATACTATTTTTAGGGTCTTTTCTAGTTTTTCTGTTGTTTTTTTAATTGTGTCTTTTAACTATATCTTTACTTGACTTTTTCAAACACCATCATCTCTTTTGTTTCCTACCAAAAAAAAACAAAAAAAACAGCTTTTATCTTTCTTTGTTCAGTAAAAACAGTTTTACTTCAAGGGTTGATATATTTCCTGTGGCTATTTTTAATAACCAGTTGAAATAATAACTTTCCATAATTAGTATATAAATAATTTATTTCCTTAAAATTCTGACAAAAATAGACCTACAGGTCCCTAGAGGATTGAGCAAAAGTTGCTAATAAAGACCCATGAGTGCTCGTTTTTGGTGATCTTAGGCAAATTTTATAGTCTTCAAATGCCAAAGGTGTTAATTAATTTTACTCTTTCCAAGTGAGAAAATAATGCTTACTGTTCCATTGCTTGATGCAATCAATGCTGCATACGGATTAATACCAGGAAGAAATGGATACACAGAAGGGAAAGGGAAGCTTGGTTAGCTACACAGCTGGATATATGAGCATAGAGATGAAATGGGAGTTAGGATTTGCCAGTCCCAGAGGATGTGCCTTTTCCTCCATCTATTTAAACCTCATCCTAGACAAAGCCTTTTTTTTTTTTTAATTGTTTGAAGTATTACAAATAGCAGTACATATATCTCCTTTTTTTCCCCCTCATTGACCTCCCCCCGGGCCTCCCCTACCCCCCAATACATGCCTTCACCTGCCCGCCCTCCCCGCCCCCCCCCCCCCCCCGCCCAGTGTCTTGTATCCATTGGTTATGCTTATATGCATGCGTACAAGTCCTTCGGTTGGTCTCTTACAGCCCCCCTCGCCCAACCTCCCCTGTCTTCCCAATGTAGTTTGACAGTCTGTTCAATGCTTCTTTGCCTATGTATCTTTTCCCTCCATGTCTTTCCTTTAAAAAATTTTGCCTTTGCAGACTAGAAATAAACATATAATAACAACAACAAAAAATGTTTGAGTCCCAATTTCAATGTCCAACAGTTCTGAGTCCCCGTTTCAATGTCTAACAGTTCCTTATGTGTACATGTCAGCAATGATATCTGGATGGTGGGCACATGGTGGCAATGCAGGTCCAACCCTCTCTGGTTTGGTCCTAGGCAACCTGCAGCGGTGTACAGCTGCTGACTGCTCGCGTGGCAAGGCGTTGTCAGCGTCTTCCATCTCTGGACTGTTTTTCCTCTTGTCTTCGTGGTTGGAACACACCTGTCAATTCCTCTCTGTTGCAGGAATCCACCTGGTCTTGGGGTTGTTTTCTGAAAATATACAAATATATTCTCGACCACAGGTTAATAAAGGAATCTTTTCTATATGATTGATTTGGGATCCTTTTTATTTTTGCCCAAATGATTTTCCTTTGTCTTATTTAGACACCATGTGTGTTTTTCCTGGCTGTCTTGCTGTTAGCATTACAAATGAAAATTAATTTGGTAAAGTAAAAATTTTCTAGATGTAATTTATTTATAGGATATTTTTCCTTACATGATATTACCCTGCTATCCCCCTCCTTTTTTTTTTTTTTTGATTAATGGAGGCTTTTGTAAATTTTATAATGCAGTCTTGATAACTTTAAATTAAAAAAAAAATTGTTTTTTGCCCACACATATGACTGCTTTAGGTTCATTGCATGTTCAGGAATTTTACCATGAGATGAACTACCAATAGAAATTTTAGTTATTACTTTAAGAACAGCTTTTTGTCCAGTACAATTAAATTTACTTGAATATTCACTTATTTCAATTAGCCTATTTAAATTAATCTGAAAACTTGATTACTATTTTACTGTCAAATTTAATACTCTACCAACAATCTTAGTTTACCCTGTAAATATTAGTGGGAAGGATTATTTGCATTCTTGAGTAGGCCCTGAGCATTCCTGATGCTAGGCTGAATTTAGATATAGGGCAGCTGCTGTCGGCCAAGTCTCTTTCTGTTGCCTGGGTCCCAATCTGAGCTGGGCCAAGTCTCCTTCTGTTGCCTGGGTCCCGATCTGAGCTGGGTATGGGAAGCACAGCAGCCATGGGTGCAGGAGACCTCCCTCAGAAGGGGCGAGGGTTCAAGCCCCTGCAATGTTGGGGGAGTGAGGGTCTGTGCCCCACTTCTGTTGCCCCCCAAGTTCTCTCCTGATGGCCCCTCTGCGACTGTGCCTGTCTTAGGTTGTTCCTTCCTTGAGGAATCTTACCCGTCTCTGGCTAACTAGTTATCAGAGACAAAGCCTTTTTTGAACTTCTTTTGCCCCAGCAAAACTTCTTTCATTATGTTTGCAAAACCCACCCATTATTTGCTGGGCCTGTTGCATGTCTCCACATCCCAGGGTGGTGTTCTCCCACAGGATTGGTAGCAGGTTACACTCTTTCAGTCAGACCGGGACCCCAGTATAGGCATGTGCCCATCATGTTGAAAGAGCCTCTATATCAAGGCATGAAAATTCTTAATCCAAATCTTGCTTTTCAGTTATGCTAGATATAACCCAAAGGAGCAACTTTGGCTGCAAATAAGAAAACACCTGACAGCAGCTTAAACAAATACGACTTTTTTTCCACCATCCTCACCACGTCTGCTCTTCATCAGGATTGTAGCTTCTTGGTCACAAATGGCTGCTGTAGATCGACAAGTCACAGCTGCATTCAAATCAATGGCCCTTAGAGAATTACCCTCTATATTTCTAGTATCCATTTTATGTCTTCAGTGTCATTATGATAGACCTTACCTTTGTTTATCAGCTTAAACTCATCACTACACATCTATATATATAAAAGCCTAAGTGACCAACGGTTACGACTGGTCAACCAAATGGCCAGTTTACCAGTTGCTATGACATGCACTGACCACCAGGGGACAGATGCTCAATGCAGGACTGCCCCCTGGTGGTTAGTGTGCTCCCACAGCCAACCTCCTATGGCCCCTCCCCCCAGCAGGCCAACCTCCTGGCCCCAATTGGGCCCAATTGGGACTGGGTGAGATGGGGCCTGATTGGCCCCAATTGAGTGGCCAGCCCAAGGGACCCCACCCATGCATGAATTCGTGTACTAGGCTCTAGTATAGGCATAAAAAAAGATTTGAAATGTCATGACTATAACATTTTGTTGTGTATACTTCCTTATGCAGACATTATAAATCTAAAGGCAGAAAAGATAGCATTTTAGTTTATTGTTTGATATTTATCTTTATATATTAAAAAAAAAAAAACCCTGCAGCTCATTCAAAGGACCAAAATAGTAAAACAGATAGGATTATAAGGTGATTTTGCCCTCCAGCCTGGAGATACTCTTCAGCATGCTAACTCATCTAAGTGTATGTACTTAAAAGATTTTTTAAGAATAGTTTATTGATTTTTAAAGAGAGAGGAATAAATATTCAGGTTTGAGATTTCTTCTACATGGAGATTAATATGATAATCTCACAGGTTGTTTTCTGTGTGAACATTTGTTTGGATTGTGAATCTATACTAATAAAATGCTAATTAGATCGGATAGACCAGACATCTTCCAGATGTCCTCCCTGACAAAGCCAGGGCCTGGGTGAGGCTGCCTGGGGTACTGGGTGCCTGCAGCTGGCCAGAGGGAGGGAAGCCCAGCTCCCGGTGCCTGCAGCCGGCCAGAGGGAGGGAAGCCTGGGTTTCAGTTGCCTGCAGCCAGCTGGAGGAGGGAAGCCTGGGTCCCAGGTGTGGGGGCTGAGATAGAGGCGGTTAGGAGTGATCAGGCAGGCAGGTGAACAGTTAGGGGTAATCAGGCAGGCAGAGTGGTTAGGGGTGATCAGGCAGGCAGGCAGGCGAGCGGTTAGGAGCCAGTGGTCCCAGATTGTGAGAGGGATGTCCGACTGCCAGTTTAGGCCCAATCCTGCATGGGGGGTCCTGGATTGTGAGAGGGTGCAGGCTGGGCTGAGAGACCACCCCTCCCCCCCACGCCCGGGGAAGGAATTTTATGTACCGGGCCTCTAATTATTTATAATACCTGGTTGAGAATTTTCAATGTGGAATATTTCAAAGTAGACATCACTATCATAATACAATCATCATGACTGGAGATGACTGGAGACTGACCAACAGACTGGTTTTTCCTTTTTCCCACAACAAGATATAAATATGTGCTATGAGTAGAAATTCATTGATGACTGTTTAAAGAACAACTGTTATAAATTTGTGAGGGCTTATTGTGATCCAGGAACTGCCTCTGCAAAAGGCTTTATGTATATTGATTTTCATAAAATCCTAGTCTAGATATTGCTTTTGTGTCTATTGTTTGGATAAGAAAAGTGAAGTGCAAGGTGATAAGGTAACTTGTCTGAGGTTGCACAGCCAGTAATTGGAAAACAGAGATTTGAACCCAGCTCTAGGCTCTTCATTTCTGCTCTATAATCTATATATATAAAAGCCCAGTGACCAGAATGGTGGAATAACCAGAATGACTGGAATGACTGGTGGCTATGACATGCACTGTAGCAGCCAACCAGCCTGATCCAGGTTCCGATCAGTCCCCCTTCCCCACCCCAATCAACACCCAACACTCCAATTGGGGCCAGGGCTGGCCGGCCAACTGCCTGTGGTCCCTCCCCAACTCTGGCCCGGCCTGATGGGCTCCCAGCAGGGTGGGCCGGCCAGACCCCACTCGTGCATGAATTCATGCACTGGGCCTCTAGTCTCTAGTATAATATAAGATTGTAATAGAGCTAACACTCAGGGATACTGGAGGAGGTATACCTGTAAAATGATAGAAATAACTTGATGATTGACAATAATACCAGGGCCTGTGCAAAAACAGATGAGGGTTGTAAAGGGGAATAGATTATGATGCAGAAATCATGTGAACCTCTGTTAAGTACAATTTTTGCAGGTTTTCAAACTTCCTAATACTAATAAAAATATATACACTATGGGCTCTGCCATTGTTATTCATTATAGTGCAAGGCTGGGAAATTCTCACTTCTAATTCATACCATTTTAGAGAAAGATTTTCCCTATTTACAATGGAGGTAACTTGCTATGGTTAAAAACCAGGTCCATTTTTATAGCTGCCTGCTATTTTAACATTTACTGATTTCTTACAGGTATGCAGGGGGGAAGCTGTTTTTCTCAGAGTCTTGTCGTGTATTGAAATAATAATTAGGAAGGACTGCTTGTGGAGCAACCTGAAGGTGACTGAAGTTTAAGTTAATTCACTTGATTTAAATGCAGAACTTACAGAATAGCTTTACATTTTTAGTTTTTCTTTCCTCACTTGTATCAATCAAAGAAAACACAGTAATAACCCTTTCCTTTTTAAATATTTATACTTCACTTCTAAAGCATCATAAAGAGTAGAACAAGTTGCATGCAGAGCTCAGCATCAGCAGGCTGAAAATACCCCAGAGCGCCTCGTTGTCTGCAAAGCATGGAGCCTTCCCCTGCCCTGGATGAAGCAACATAAATTAAAATAGAAAACTTTTCAGAGCCAACTGTGTACTTGATTTTGCTAGAAAATTTGGTGATTAAATATATTTTTAAAGTATAGTCTTTACATTTTACATTCAATGAGCCTACAGTCAAAATATAAGATCAAGTTTACAGAAGTGTACAAAGGCACACATAAAACGATTTTAAAACAATATTTATTTATGTGTTTATTTAGTCATATGCTATTGAGCTTTTCTGGGTATCCTGTTGAGAAGGATATCTCTCCCTTCTTCTCTCCCAGCTGCCTCTTCATGGTTGTTGCTCCTTAAGGACTAGTGCCCAATCCTCTCCAGACCTCTCTGTGAACTTTATTCCTGGGTGTCTTTGAGCCTCAGAGACATCACTTCATGTACATCTCATTGGCTTTCTTCCCAATGCCAGTTTATCCAGAATGACTTTGATTCTGTCTTATCAAATAAAATTCCCATCAACATTCTCATGTCTGACAATCCTTTCAACCTACTCTTAACTGCCTTAGCTTCCTTCTTTACCTTGTCCTTGATTTCTCCCTTGGCTTCTTTCTCAGATAAAATCTGAACTATCCTTTGTACCTGCTTTCTTCTCTACCTGCTGCCATACCCCTCTAAGACAATCAAGTTATCTTTCACTCAAAGTATCATTCTAGTCTTCCATCTAGTCCCTTTCAATCTTTCCCAAATATTTTAATAGTTCTAATGTATTTGTTAGAAATTGAATTCAATCGCTAGTGTTACAACCTGAAGAGCAGTTTCTTAAAAAAGATAGGGAGGTATTTCCCTCTACAGTAAGACCGGAGGCAGGCAGTCCATGAGGAATGCAGTGGCCCCATGATGTCATCAATGCCTCTGCCTCCTTTCCAATTCCTTTCCACCACTCTTAGGGCATGCTTTCCAGCCTCCTGATAGCAAGATGGCAGCTGCAGCTCCAGCCATCATATCTGGTCCCCAGTAAGAAAGCAGTAGGAAGGGAAAAGTAAGTGGCAACATGGATTAACACAGTTAGTGTCCCTACCCCCCCCCCCCCCTTAAGAGCCTTCTTGGAGACCTTATTCAACAATTTTCTTTTACATAACATTTGTTACCCTGGTCTTTAAAGGAAATGGCAAAGGAATAATTGCTATTCTCAAAACATAGGTTTCTTTCAAGGAGGAGAAAAGGGGAATGGCTATTGAGTAGGTAATTGGCCTTAATTTATTTTAGAAAATAATTAAAGATTTCCCAATTGAATGTAAGTTCCATGGGTATGTACATTTTCCTGTTTTCTCTTTGTACCCACTTTGCATTGGATAATAAATGGCATATAGTTGTATCTCAATAAGTAACTACTGAATGAATAAGTGAATCTGGAAATAGTGTGTTCATTCACTTCAAAATTTTTTATTTGTTCAAGATACTTGGAAAAAGATTTTAAAAGATATAATCTGAAAAGTGTGGGTTTTTACCAATTCATTATTCATGGGGTATGGGGGGAGATGATCTTTGTCTTCAAGCATATCACAAATGACTATAAGTAGTAAACAAATAATAGATAACTGTAATGCAGCATATATAATGCAGAAATCAGGAAAGTGTTTTTAAATAAGTTACTACTAGGACACAAAGGAGAGGCCGTTGATCTTCAGTTGAGGATAAGAAATATACTAAGGACAATGCGCGTAAGTGCCATAAGGATAAAAACTACAGGTATCTTCTTTGTAGTTGTAGTTTGCATTCATCTAGCGCTGAATCTGGCTCAGGGTTCAATAAATATTTATTTAGAAAAAGAAGAATTAGGAAGGCAAAGAAGGAAGAGGGAGTGGGGAGCATGCCAGTCTGTGGGGACTACATGTGCTAAGATATAGAACAGTGAGTATTGATGTTCAGGTAAATTTAAGGGGTTGATATGGTTGACATGCAGGGACCAAGTTGGAAATACGTAGGAGTTGAGGTTGAACAGCAGGCAGTGGGAAAATAATGAAAAAGTTATTTTTTTAAAAAAGAATAGTTTATTGAACCTAGTCAGTTTTTCTCAGTGATTAAAGCATCTGCCCATGAACTGAAAGGTCAAGGGTTCATTTCAGGTCTAGGGCATGTACCTCAGTTGCAGGCTCAATCCCTGGCTCGATCTCAGGAAGGTGTGGGAGCAACCAGTCGATCTGTCTCTCTCTGTCTCTCCCCTTCCCTTCCACTTTCTCTAAAAAACCATTAGAAAAAATATCCTCAGCTGAGGATTAACAAAAATAATCATTGCTTTTTTAGAGAGAGAGAGAAACATCGTTGTGTGAGAGAAATATTCATTGTCTGCCTCTTGCATGCCCCCTCCTGGGGATTGAGCCCACAACTGGGGCATGTGCCCTTGACCTGGAATCGAACCAGCAACCTCCTGGTGCAAGGCAGGATGCTCAACCAACTGAGAACACTGGTCAGGGCAGGGAGTGCTAAAATAAGCAAAGGTATGCAACTTTTAACCTGAAGAGGAAATTGACTCTTTAAAGAATCCTAAGCAAAATATTAAAAATATTTTTGCATTTGAAAGATAATTCATATGGTAAAGTGGAAAATGAATAAAATGGGTGCTAGGGGTGAGGAGTGGAGGCAGCATGGAGGCACAGCAACCAGTCAGCCAGATAAGACATAAGATCCTGAGCAAAGGCAAGGATGCCCATGGAAATGGAATGGGAGAAAAAAAAAATCAGAGGTGTTCACTCCCTCCTCTTCTTCACTAACCTTATACCACAGGTTGTCTTGTCTTGGGGGTATTCTTTTCACTGTTTCTTCTTTTCTTCCCCTCTCTCCCCATCTGTTTAAATTCCATGCACCTTTTAAGATTCATGCAAACATTTTTATCTTAAACTTTCCCTTACATTAAATTTAGGCTAACCTCTCTTCTAAACCTTTCAAACCATTTTTCCCCTTCAAGATATTGCCTATAATAGTGTAAATATGTGACATGTTTTGTTGATTCAAATATATTTTAAGACTTTTGAGCACAGGAATTGTGTCTTACTTGTCTCTTTATTTTCCCAGATCTGTGAACAATTTCAAGCACATCATGGGCAAATGAATGAAGACAGCATGATTACATAATCTTAGTACATAATCTTAGGGAGCTCTGTTCTAGGATTTAGCTAGTGTTGACCCATTTGCTAGCTTGATGGCCAAACAATTTACTCTTCTGGTAAGTCTGGGAAAGTAAAGGAACCAGATTCTCAGGAGGCAGTCTTCTTTCTTCATTTATTTAACAAATATTTATTGAACAGCCACCTATCAGTCATTATGTTAAGTTTTGGGCAAATGAACATGAATAAAACATGGTCTCTACCATAAGGAAATTTCTATCTAGAATGGGGAGACAGGCATACAAACTCATCAGTGAAATGGACAGTTACAGAGCCCAGGATATATAAAGGGAAGTGTGTGTGTGTGTGTGTGTGTGTGTGTGTGTGTGTGTGTATGTTTGGGTTTGAATGTTTACGCTTAAGGAAATGATAGAAGAGGAGGGTAAGGAAGTTTTAATGAGTTCTTGAGCCTGGAAAAGTGAGTAGGAACATGCTACATAACAAAAGGGAACATTTTTAGCAGAGGAAGCAGCAGAAACATGAAGAATCCTAGCAGCCTGCAAGAATCGCTGTGCTTGGGCCTAGCTCCCCATGTGGGGTGGAAAGTTGAAGGACCTGGGAGAGATGTGCAGGAGCAGCAGACAGGTGCCAGATCTTGAAAGATTCGTGAACAATGCTAAGGGATCTGGAATCTATGCTGGAGGACCAGGGGATTCTGATTATTTGCTCGTATGTTTTGCAGCTGAATTCAAGGAGCAAACTATAGGAATAATCATGTTTGTCAGTTCAAGGTGTCTTTCTCTTTTTTTCCCCTTCATCCTGTGGTGTCAATTCTAACTCCCTCATAGAGTGTTATCTCACCTGAAGATATGAGTGCTAAGCAGTATATATAACTAGTGTATAACCACATTTCAATTTCTCCAGTTATACCATAATGACTTTGATAGCTGGGTAGATGTGTGTGGGGGAAGCAAGGTATGTGTACAGGGGGTGTGTTTTCTGATACAGAATCTCTTCAGACCTCATCCACTGCAATTGAAAGCTCATGCCTTCTTTCTCTAGGTGCCTATAATTTAGAACTCTCCTCAGCTTTTGTTTGGTTTGGGTTTTCAGGAAATTGTGTCTTTGAAGAGCACAGACCAGCAGTCTTTTAGAAAGTCCATATGCTTAAAGTTTTCTGTTTGTTTCTTCATGGTTAGATTCAAGTTAAACATTTTTCAAGAACTCCACATAGATAATGACATTGGGCATGTGCTTTCAATACACATATACGGCATTTTCCTTTTTGAATCATTCTGCTTCTTACTCTCTCCTATAGGTGTAACTTTTAAAATGTGCCATTACTGCTGCATACTCTTCCGTTTCCCTGCCCCTAACCACAGGGAGGTCCTCATCTGTGGGCTGCATGTCTCCACATATCTCCTACCCATGTCCCTAGTGATGAAGAGTCAGGCTGTATCCAACTTGTGTGAATATCTGTGTTTGTATCCCAAGAACAAAGTTTTTAATCAGAATAGTTACATGATTAAATATTTGTTTTTAAAAGATCACATTTGTGCCAGTATAGAAGATCATCTAGAGGGGGAGAGTGTAGAGGCAGGAACGTAGTTAGGAGACAAATAACCTAATTAAAAGAGAGAAGAGGAAAAGCTGGCTTAGAATTGCACTAGTAGTTGTCACGGTGAGAAAGGGGACTGAGGGACATTAAGGAGACAGAATCCACAGAAATTTACTAAAAAGTTCTCTGGATTCCCCTTTCCCTTTTCTCCCAGACTCCTTTGTGACAGCGAGAGGAAAATGAATATTGTGCATGAAATTTCTAGGGAAAATGAGGGCATATGTGGAGTTTCTACATCACTTACACCGCGAGACCTATTTTTAATCTCAGGGGAAAGGATGACTATGGGAAGTCACTAGTTCAGCACATGCAGCAGCTGCAGAATTACAGCACTTCCCAGATTCATGGAGGAGCTGGAGTCCCCAGTGCAGCTCAAAGTGTGATGCGTTTTGGAAAGTCTTTACCTTATGGACTGAGTGCATAAAGAAGACAATTAGCAATCTTTGAAGACAGAAGAACAAAGGAAACTGTAGGAGTGTAGTTAAGTAGTTAAGAACATATAAAATGGCAGAGTAGAAAGCACCACTAATCTCCATCTAGACCATAATTACTTTGGCAGCATCTGTCTGATTAGAACTCTGGAGACTATTGAAAATTTGCAACATCCCGGAGAAGTCTTGGCTGGTAAATTGCGTTTAATTTTGCTCAATTTCAGCTTTCAGGGCGGTAGCAGCTACCTATCGCTCACACCACAGCCACATGCCAGGCGGCTATGCAGGTGTTTCTGGAGTAGTTTGCCTGCAGCCTGCAGGAGTCAGGGTAGGCAATAAGGACCCTGACCTCCAAATATTGGGAACCTGTTTTCTGATTGCCCTTTGCTGCTTCTAATTGTGAAAGTGCAGACACAGAAACGAGAGAGATTTCTATGACCCTCACCAGCACTTCCAGGCATTTTAAGATCCCAGTTTCTGTTTTGCCCCCTTCATTTTTCTCCTTTTCCTATTTTGGGAGACAGATAATTAGAAATTAGGACATTCAAAAGCAATCACGTATAAAGGGAACTCTAGAAAGTTATTGCACATGCCCAGGAAAGGTGATGCTCAGAAAAGACCTGAGGCCTTAAGCTGACACCTGAGGCTTATTGTTCGCCGAGAGAAATGCTACAATAAAACAAATACACAAAAAAAGCAAACCCTGGGGAAGAGAGAGTCTCTGATCTCCAATTTTTAATAATAAAAACAAAAACAGAAGTCATGCCCAGCTGGCATAGTTCAGAGGTTAAGTGTCAATCTAGGAACCAGGAGGACACGGTTGGATTCCTGGTCCGGGCACATGCCCAGGTTGCAAGCTGGATCCATAGTAGGGGGCATGCAGGAGGCAGCTGATCAGTGATTCTCTTTCATCATTGAAGTTTCTATCTCTCTCCTTCTCCCTTACTTTCTGAAATCAATAAAAATATATTTTTAAAAAAATGAAGCAAATATTGACAATGTTGAAGGGAGAAATAGACAGTTTTACAATAATGTAAATGAGCTACCACTCACACCCAATAATATGACTACTATTTAAAATAACAAACAAACAGAAAATAACAAGCATTGATTCAGATGAGGAGACCTTGGCACCCTTTGTGCACTGCTGGTAGAAATATGAAATGGTGCCACTGCTATGAAAATCAGTATGGCAATTTCTCAAAAAATTTTTAAAACAATTGCCATATGATCCAGGAATTCTACCTCTGGATATAAACTCCAGAGAATTGAAATAAAAAATTCGAAGAAATGATGAAGACAATGTGTCTTAGAATGAGCCAAAGCCATCTTAGAATGTACACGTGGTGTGAGCAAAAATGAAAACTTTGATGATTTCATAAAACAAATGAAAAATAATAGAAAGCACCCATCTGTATTAATTCTAAAGGTGAATATTGTTCTGTGAAGCTTTTTTGTGTGACCCAAGATGTGATAGAAAATGTATTTCTTATTGTGGGTCAGTTAAATTAAAAAAGAAAAGATAGGGTTTTATGAATCAGGCGAGTTCTTTCTATTTATAAGGCTGCTTCAGAAAGCAAACAAAGTATGATTCATTCACCTAATACAAGGTATAAAATTTGGTATTTCAGGCAAAGCTTTATTTCAATTAGGTCATTGATCCGATAATTAAATTTTACCTCTGTATATTATGAATGGATTTCTCTACCCCTCAAATTGTAACAAATTAGTATGTATTTGGTCCTTGGTCTTAGTGATTCCCTCCCAGGTGTCATAGTCTGCATTATTTTTTTACAATGCAGAGTCAGGATACCTACATTTACTTCCTTCCATGAAAATGTCCCAGAATGGTCTGGATGGCCTTTAGACGATGCAGAAGGGGTGTCTGTATAGGAACTGGCAGGTTCAAGCTGACTTTGAAGTCCTTGCCATCTCTTGGGTCCTAGGATTCGGTAGGTTGGTAGGCATCTGGTTTCGGGCAGTGAGTATGGGAGGGTTCATTCTCATTTAAAATAATAACCAAATAAACTGAAGGAATAAATTGAAAAATAAAAACAAGTTACCATTAGAAAAACACTAGGACAAATTTTTAAAACTGAAGTTTTTGAAAGTCCATAAAATAGTTGATTCTCTAGGTACTAGGTAAGCTGATCAAGAAAAATATAAAGGAAGCCACAGATATATAATGTAAGAAATTAAAAAATGGAAAAAGATAACAGAAACAGAAAAAATTAAAATTTACAAAAGCTATTTTGCACAATTCTGTGAATTTAATGCCATTTTCTTGGCATGAAGAATGTCTTTCTAGATAAGACCAAAATGAAATTGCCATAATCAAAAAGATAAGGAGCTTTAAACACACACACACTCTGACCTACAAAACTTTATGTGGCCTAAAAGTAGGTAAAAACCAAATAACAATTTAGGGGGAAATATTTGCACCTCACTTCACAGACTAATCTCCTTAAACATACTAAAAACTTCCCCTACCTTTTCCTCTGGCTGCCACCTTTGGCCTCCTTCTGCCTCAGGTTGCAATGCCCCACACCCCAGCACCCCAACATAAGTAGTTCAAGGAAAACTTCGGTCTCCCAAAAGTTTTCTTTCTGCGTTATCTGGTTAGCAGTAGTAGTTACTGAATTGCACACTGCACTTTCCTTTCCAAGTTTTTCAGAGTTGATTTTGGGAAGAATGGCCCAAGCCAGTTCACTTGCTTGCCAGGAATAGGAAGGTTTGTAAACCGATGGCTATTCAATTTCAGTCAGCACTGGGGTTCCTGCTACCCTAAGGTTGTATAGAAGTTACCAAGGTGTGAAGGAAACTCCTTTAGTGAGGCTCAGTTTGCCCAGAATGGCCAGTGCAGTGCATCTGCTTTTTCTGGACATCACTAGAAGCTCCCCGATCTTTAGTGACTTTGGGAATGCCAAGCCAATGTCTAGGTTCCCTGGTGTACTGTACTGCCTGCCTTGTCTTTGAGGCCAAATCACCCTTACAGGGGCTAATCCTGACAGGGGACTAATAGACCTCTACCATCCAGGTAGAGGTGAGGTAGATGAACCTCACCTCTCAGCCTGTCTGCTTTTCCAGTGCACTCTGCCTGCCCTTTGTCTTCCCTCGGGCCTCCCAGCATAGCTCTAGGAAAACATCTAGAAATGAAAGGTGGTAAAAATTTGAAAATGAAAGATTTTGCAAAATGAAAGTTTGTGCAACATGAAAGTTTGAAGCAATTTCTGCTTTCCTAACAGTGAAATTCTCCAAGGCGAGGAATTATAAAAGATCTCAGAATATGGAATGGGGAAAATATGTAATACAAAATTATTATTGTAACTAGACGCCCAATGCATAAAATTTGTGCACTAGAGGGGGGAGTGTCCCTCAGCCCAGCCTACACCCTCTCCAATCTGGGACCCCTCAGATTGGAGAGGGTGTCCAACTGTCTGTTTAGGCCTGATCTCTGGGGATTGGGACTAAACATGCAGTCAGACATCTCTCTCACAATCCAGGACTGCTGGCTCCCAACTGCTCGCCTGCCTGCCTGCCTCATTGCTCCAAACTGTTTCTGCCTGTCAGCCTGATCACCCCCTAACCACTCCCCTGCCAGCCCGATTGACGCCTAACTGCACCCCTGCTGGCCCGATCGCCCCTAACTGCCCTCCCCTGCTGGCCTGATCACCCCCAACTGCCCTCTGCTGCTGGCCCAGTCACTCCCAACTGCCCTCCCCTGCAAGCCCAGTCATCCCCAACTGCCCTCCCCTGCTGTCCTGCTCCCCCCAACGGCCCTCCACTGCCATCCTGGTCACCCCTAACTGCCCTTCCCTGCAGGCCTGATCCCCCGCAACTGCCCTCCCCTGCAGGTCTGGTCCCCCCAACTGCCCTCCCTCCCATGCTGGCCTGGTTGCCCCCAACTGCCCTCCCCTGTTGGGTGTGAGGGTCAATTTGCATATTACCTCTTTATTATATAGGATATACTATCCTGCTACTAGATGTTTGCCTGAATCTTGGGGAAATAAATTAAAATCATGCTGAGGTGAATTTTTGAGCATCTATTTTGTTCTAGACTAATTTTTGTACTACCTTCAAATGTTATCTTGATTTATAATTTCTTATTAAAAGTCTCTTTCCTTCTTTTCCTGTTATTAAAACCTCTTTCTGATAACCCTTTGGTTTCAAGCAAGAAATTTGA
The DNA here is from genome assembly GCA_026230045.1 of Corynorhinus townsendii. Classification (NCBI taxonomy): domain Eukaryota; kingdom Metazoa; phylum Chordata; class Mammalia; order Chiroptera; family Vespertilionidae; genus Corynorhinus; species Corynorhinus townsendii. The sequence continues at coordinate 63,578,749 of JAPDVU010000004.1, read as the reverse complement.
GAAAATACCTTAAGATGGAGTTGTGCAAAATGCATTATTGAGGATCATATTGGCCAAATTTAAGCTCAGCATTTTATTTTATTTTCAGGCACAGATAATTGAATATAGAGATAAAATATGCCATTTGTCTTGCTGCTTCACAAGTCAAAGGTAGGTCATTGCACTGATGTTAGTAGAACTTTGCTGTTTGAATACATTCCATGTTCAAGGAGAGGTCATTGTCCAAGGTTGTAAATGCAAATTAAAATGATGCAGCATTTTCTAGTACTTAATACACAATTTTTCTTCATTTAGCTTTATTATCTTGAACATTGTATCAGAGTTTTTTTATTGTACTTTGACATAATTTAGCAATAAAGTTTCTATGAGATAATCACTGAAATTTCTCTGATTTGTAAAAAATGTTTTTTAGTTATGTTTATGGAATATATCTCTGAAATCTAGAAAAGACTTACTTTTACACATAAATTTGCATTTTATAGCTTTGTACTTGACCTAGACTCTATTTTAAAGGATTTGGGAAACAATGAACTCAGACAGTAAGTGTGAAAAGTAACTTAGAGGATTGAAGCAGCAAAATTTAAGTTAATTAAAGTGTGTCTAATCCACAAAACCTGAAGCCAAAATTTCTATATTGGGACTACAAATTATCCAATTTAGCTGTCAACAGTAGTCAGTCAATGTGTGACTGCCAGATTCATACTTTTTTTTTTGTATTCATATGCCAACCAGTTTTCAGTGAACGAATAAATAGAGCAATCTCATATCAAAGCTATATGTAATGTCATATCATAGATATTCAGAATAGTAATCCTTTTAAAATTCAAGTCAGATCATGTCAATCTTCTGCATGATTTTGTTGAATGACTTTGTAGCTCAGAGGACAAGTTCAAGTCCTTATAACAGTCTCTAAGCATAATCATCACCTTCCTCACTCCATGTCCCCTCTGACCTCATTTCTTGATAAAACTGTAAAGTTTTTAAAAATCAGCATAAGAGAAATTCTTCAGAATCTATGGCTAGACAGAGTCCTTGATACCAAAAAGCATAATCCATTTAAGAAAATTTGATAGATTAGACTTTAAAAAATATTTTTGGTCACTAAAAGACCCTGTTTAAAGGACAAAAGAGAAGCAACAGACTAGCAGCATATATTTACAATCGATATATCCAACAAAGGTCTAGTCTGGAATATGTAGAACTATTAAAACAACAACAAAGAGGCAACTTTGCCCCGCAGAGGACATTTGACAATATCTGGAGACAATATTTGCTTGTCACAATTAGGGAGATGCTATCAGAGTCTAGTGGTTAGAGGACAGGGATGCTGCTAAACATCCTAAAATGCACAGGGTAGGCTCCCACTACAAAGAAACATCTAGCTCAAAATGTCAGTTGTATCAAAGTTGAGAAAAAAAAAAGGACATTGGATAAAAACAAATCTTCTCAAAATTAAAGGCTTTATCCCAGATTTAAAAGGTTTAATTGATCAAAGTCAAGTCTGTTTGATGAGGCAATGTACACTCAAAGTGTTTTAAAATGCAATAAAACAACAACAACAAAAACTCAACAGTAGAAAACATTTTAAAAAGCAATTCAATTAGAAAATAGGCAAAAACATGAAAGGACATTTCCCTGAAGAGGATGTACAGAGGACAAACTAGTAGAGGTATTCCACATCTCTAGCCATTAGGGTAATAAAATTAAAATCATAGTGGGATATTGCTACACACCTATCAGAATGATTAGTGAAAAAGAGTGACAACACCAAATGCTGGTGAGAATGTGATGAAACTGGTAGGACGTGTAAACATGGGACAGCTATCCTAGAAAACAATTTGGCAGTTTCTTAAAAAAGTAAACGTGCAATGGAGGAATGAAAACACATTGACACAACAATCTATAAATAAATGTTGAGAGAAGCTTTGTTCGTAATAGTCCCTAAATGGAAATATTCCAAATGTCCTTACTTGGTGAACTTTGAAACATCCATACCATGGAATAGCAATCAGCAATAAAAAGTGGCATTTGTCCTGACTGGTGTTGTTCAGTGGATAGAGCATCAGTTCTCACACTGATGGGTCTCAGATTTGATTCCTAGTCAAGGGCACGTACCTGGGTTGCAGGTTTGATCCTCAGCCCTGGTGTGGAAGGCAGCAATATGTGTCTCTCTCATATCGATGTCTCTCTGCCCTCCCTTCCCCTATCTCTAAAAATCAATGGAAAAAATATCCTCAGGTGAGGATTAACAACAACAACAAATAGCAAAATAGTTATACACTTTGCTACAAAATATACAATTTGAATGCATCTCCAAATAATTATGCTAATTAAAAAGCCAATCTCCAAATATTACATAATATGATTCCTTTATAAAACATTATTAAAATAAAGAATTATAGGATAGAGAACAGATCATTGGTTTCCAGTGTTTAGGTAGAGTGGGAGAAAATAAAGAAATCTGTGAGGCTCAAAAAAAAAAAAAAAAAAGAAAGACAAAATAAGCAACCATGTGGTGATGGCATACTGATTATTATAAATTCAACATCCTGGTTGCAATATTGTACTATTGTTTTGCAAGTTGTCACCATTGTGGAAATGAGTTAAAGAGATCTTTCTGCACTATTTCTTATAACAGTATGAGAACCTACAGTTATCTCAGAATTGAAAACTTTATGCAAAAGGAGGTTGGGTGTTAAAATAAAAAACAAAAGGAAGTAATACTAGTAAACAATTTGAAACACAGAACATGTGAAATTTGGAAGAAGAAAAGAAATGGAGAAAGGGTACCTCTGTCATCTACTATTCTTGGTAAGATAGTCTGTACTCCATAACACTCAAAATACAGCAATTACTGAGTAAATAATTTTTTCAAGGCATTGAGACCTGCTCTATGACTACGGTTTCATGGTTATATTTAAACAAAATAGTAAAAAAAGTTCTTCTATAGCTTAAAAGGTTAAGATTGACTGAGCCTAATCACAACACTTTCTAAATTTAAAGGACAAAATATTTTACAGCAAAAATTGGTGTTTATTATAATGACTGAAATCCATTCGAAGCTGATCAACAAATAGAGGATAAAAAACGTATGATAAAGTTTGATTATTGAATATGTTGTTTTAAATACAAATTGCTATGAAAACTTTGGATTGACTCATCATTCTTTGAATCAATAGTGCCCATTTGAACCATCTCAAGTAAATGCAGACTGTTATAATAAACACAATCAATAAGACTTTGAGTGGTTTAATTAGCTTGGATAGCATATGAGAAATGTATTTCAGTAAATGTAATTGTCAGCTCTTTTATCCAAACTAGAAAATTGCTTCTAAATGAAACAATCATTATATACACTGACTGTGGCAATGATTGGGTTGTTACTATGGAAAAAGAAATAGAAACAATTAACCAAGGCTACCAACCACAGTAATTAATTGCTGGGGAAAAGGTCAGCATGTGAGCGTAAAAGCATAGACGTACAAGCGAAATCGGAGTTGGATGTGGACTGATGTCAAGTGGGAACAAAGCTGGTGATTAAACATTTAAATAATCCCCCAATGAAATATAAATCTGAAGATGGATCCCAAAATAGGAGATAAATTCCTAGTGGGAAAAGACTCACAGAAACTTCAAGTTTCAAGAACCAAGGTGTGGGCCTGGTCCTTCCTGAGAGTTGAGTGTCTCCAAGAAGAGTTTGCAGAAGGTGGTGGGAGTGATAGTCTCAAGTGGCGACAGTTAGCAAGAATATCCCTGTCTACTTTCTGGCCTTGAGAGACGCCCTGTGGGGGTAGAATAAAACAGTGTTTGAGAAAGCTGCAAGGAAAGCAGTCTCTTTAAGGAGAAGTACATGAGGACAAGGATATTTCCATTTTGCTGAATGGAACTGAGCATGGCAGAAGCGTGCAATCAGAAGGCTAGAAGGCATGTATGGCAGTACAGGCATCCCTTGCTTTTTGAAAGGTTGTGTTATGCCACTTCATGTTTACAAAAAACCTGCGTTCATATCTGTTTTGCTAACTGAAAGAAATCTGAAAAGGATTTTCACTTTTATGGGGAAAAAAGGCAAACAGCAAAGATAATGCTCAGCTTTTGTTTTGCACTGAGCTGTTACAGAGGCAGCTCACACCCCGGCAGCGAGAGGGGTCCCAGGCTCCTTCCTCAGAAACACACTCAGCATCAACCCGCCACAGCTGTGCACTCTGCCTGTGAGCATCTGTGCTTTATGTGGAGTGATTTTCTGCATCTGTTAGCAAAGGGAAGAGATTAACCAATGAACTTATATGCACATATGCATAACCCATAGACACAGACAACAATGCGGAGAGGACATTGGGGAAAAAAGGGGGCATCTGAAATACTTTCAACAATAAATATAATTTTTAAAAAAATATGTATCTTAAGTAATTGCTTTGTTACTTTACGCCATTTTGGTTATGAAAGGTTTCCTAAGAATGCACTACTTTCAGAGAGCACAGTAACCTGGATTTTCAAAACGTCTAAGTATTGATGAGAAACCAGGAAGGTATAAACTTCTGGTGATGACTAAGGTCAACAGTGACATCAGGCACGGTGGAGGGTAAGTGGTCAGTGGACTTTGTACTGTTTTCCATCCTACCCCAAGGCTGTGGCAGCTTATGGAAAGGTGGCTTCTGGAGGGTTGCTCCTGGAATGATGTTTATAGTGGACAAAAGTCTGTCAGAGATATGCTACTGCATAGCTGGGAAACAGAAATGCTTCATGCAAGACATTGCACTAGGCACTGAGGATTGAGTATGAGAAAAACTACAAAATCTCTCCTTTCAAAAAGCTTGCAATCTAGTAGAAAGGACAGAAAGGGCACAGACTGGTATGAAGAACTACTTGGCATCTCTAGGTAAGGTTTGTGTGTACGTTTATATTATGTAAAACAAGTACATGCATAGTGGTGAGGGGATAGGGAGAAGGAGGGTATCAATAGTGACTCCAGTGAAATACAGAGCAGCTATAGGAGTCCAGAAGAATTCTGTCTGGGTCCGTGGGTGCTTCTGTCTGGGCCCGTGGGTGCTTTTCTTAACTGAACACAATACAATTTAACTTAATTTCATTTAACTTACCTTTGTTTGTCTGTCTATCTATCATCTATCTAACTGCATATAATATAGCCTAATTTTTGAGACCCTGAATCTAAACTTTTAAATGAATGTCATTTAATTCTTGGTTCAACTCAATCTATACTTGTGGCCTAAAAGTCCATAATTTCTCATGCTTCCACAACCTTTCTCTTTCCACTTCAACCTGTCTAGATTTCTATACCCTTATTTATGCCCCAGCCTGAATTTTATTCCTAATCTTCTGCTCAGTTTCAAGTTCCCAGGGACTGGCTCCTATGTCCCAATTTTGTCCTAATTTTCCTATTGAGAACTAATTCTAAGAGACACCAAGAAGACAGATATTTATAAAAAATAATTTATTAAATCACATAGCATAAACACTTTCCAATCTATAGTTTGCCCCATCTACCAAAATTCTTCATTTTGCAATGACACTAAATTTAGACATAAATTTGTATAGAAATTTGCCTTATGCTTTTATTTGAATCCAATTCATTTAATGCTCAGAATAACAGTATTATTTCCAGAATTCTTTTCTGAAGTCTCTCAAAGGAACCAGTGCTAACATTAAATAAATTTAAGGAAATTCGCTTTCTGAAAGCATAAAGCATAACTTGCTCTTATTGGTAAAAATGTTAGCAAATCACAGAGGGAACCAAGACCCTTGGACAACATAACATCAGAAAACTATCCTGTTGGATCCTCTGATTACTCTCATTGTCATGGTAATAGAAAAGGGAAGAAGGAAGATTTGGAAAAGTGAAGACATTCTAATATTCTTTATATATTGTGTATCTATATATGTAAAAGCCTAAGCGACCTTTACAGCGGAATGACCGGAACAACCAGTCACTATGATGTGCACTGACCACCAGGGGGCAGACGTTCAATGCAGGAGCTGTCCCTGGTGGTCAGTGCGCTCCTTAAGAAGCTGGGCTCATGGCTGGCAAGCGCAGCTGTGGCGGTGGGAGCCTCTCACAATCTGCGGCAGCACTATTGAGCGGTGGCAGCAGGCGCAGCAGGCCTGGATAAGCTCGAGCGACGTGGAGCCCAGCCCTGGTGTGGGCTCCTCCCTGGCTGCCTGCCGCTTGGTGCACTGCTACATTCCCTGAGGGGAACCAGACATCCCCCAAGGGGTCCCAGACAGCAAGGATTGCCAGGAGAAAGAAAATTAATACCTGGGTGCATTAGAAAGAAACTACCAAAAAAAAAAAAAAAAAAAGGCAGAAAACATCTTAAAAGTTGTCAGAAGAAAACCAGCATGCTGACATCCCCCAAGGGGTTCTAGACTGTGAGAGGGCACAGGCCAGTCTGAGGGACCCCACCCTACCCCCAGTGATATTCTATACAATAAAAGAGTAATATGCAAATTGACTGTCACTCCAACAAACAAGATGGCTGCCCCTATGTGGTCAAAGATCCTGCCCCCATGTGGACACAAGATGGAAGCCACAAGATGGCCAGTGGGGAGGGCAGTTGGGAGGGACCAGGCCTGAAAGGGAGAGCAGTTGTGGGCGATCAAGTCTGCAGGGGAGGGCAGTTAGGGGTGACCAGGCCGGCAGAGCAGGGAAGTTGGGGGCAACTGGGCCTGCAGGGAAGAGCAGTTGGGGGGGACCAGACTGCAGGGGAGGGCAGTTAGGGGCAAACAGGCTGGCAGGGGAGCAGTTAGGCATCAATCAGGCTGGCAGGGGAGTGGTTAGGGGGTGATCAGACTGGCAGGCAGAAGCGGATAGGGGCAATCAGGAAGTCAGGCAGGCGAGCAGTTGGGAGCCAGCAGTCCTGGATTGTGAGAGGGATGTCCGACTGCCCGTTTAGGCCCGATCCTGGTGGGATCGGGTCTAAACGGGCAGTCGGACATCCCTTGAGGGGTCCCAGATTGGAGAGGGTGCAGGCTGGGCTGAGGGACACCCCTGCCCCCTATGCACAAATTTCGTACACTGGGCCTCTAGTGTGTGTGTGTGTGTGTGTGTGTGTGTGTGTGTGTGTGTCTTATAAGTGAAATAAGCTAGGCAATGAAAGAAAAATACCACATGATCTCACTCATTTATGGAAAATAAAGAACATTATAAACTGCTGAACAAAAACAGATACAGAGGCAGAGAGGCATCTAGCAGATTGTCAAACTACAGTGGGAAGGCTGGGGAGGGTTGGAGGTGGGGAGGTAAGAGATCAACAGAATGACTTGTATGCATGCATATAAGCATAACCAATGGACGCAAGACACTGGGCGGGGGGAGGGGGTTACTTTCATCCTAATTTATTTCCATAATCATTTCCAGTGATTAATGAATTACAAACATTTTTGTCAACATTTTTAAAGAATGCAGAAAGTTGAAGCAATATAGAATCTGGCTTTCTCCCAAATTGCATAATGCGATAATAATCATTATTGAAAATAATTTTAGAACATTAAGGCAATTTTTCAGTGATTCTCTCTCACTTCATTAGGCATATTAAATCTTTATTCTACTGTGTAATTGGAGAACCAACCCAGTCCTATTCACCATTTCCAAACATGCACCCCCCCTCCCCAGCAGAAGCCTGTCAGTTACCTCCTTCCTTTGCTACCAGAAGTACAGAAATAATTGTGCCAGAACTATGTGGAGAAATTGCATTGCCTGAGAGTCCTAGCTCCCGGGTTATTATAGCACAAGGTAATTAGGGCTTTTAAAGCATGAATTTTCTACTAGTTCCATTGTCTTCAGTTAAATGACAGGAAACACTACTTTATCAAACATAGTTCACAATACAATTGATATTTGGTTCCTTTATAAGGAAAATTTTGTCAAGAATTCAGGAATGTGCTGCTACATTAATTATATCTACAAAAGTCATTTTAACAAAAGTGGGTGGGGTGGGTAGTGAATTCAATCAGAAAGCTGATTAGAAACATAAATAAGGGAATTAATTTGGATATGCTTCTCTCTCTTATTATTTTAGAGCTTTGAGTACTTCAATAAAATATACAAAATTGTCTATTTCTAGATCAATATTTGTTTTCTCTAATATGTTTAACCACAAAGAATTCTTTCCTATCAGTCAGTCTCTAGAATGCTATTTTCTTTAAATCATCTGGTCAAAAAAAAATGACATAACTGAATTCTGGAAATAACTGTTGGAATAAAAGAAGAACCCCAGTGATATCAATTCAAAAAATGCAATATAAAAATTTGTCATTAAATTGAAAGGGTATAATGCCCTTACATTTATAGAAGAGATTAAGACTTAAAGCAAAGGCTTGCTTTAGAGCCATAGCGTATTGTTTCAGAAAATGTCTGGGAGAGAATTTTAACAGAGTGATATCAAGGGAACAATGGGTGGAATGTGAGTCCAGGTAGCAACATCTAGAGAGGCTTTGAGACAATAGCTTGAATCTCACACCAGCCCACATTTAAAATTTAGACAGTCACAGTTTATGGCTAAAATTTTAAATGAAATTTTAAATTAACTTCATAAATAAAATCATGCTTTATACATTTTACATTAAGCAATTTAAAAAATAAATTTATGCTACCCTTCTCTTTTCTTCAAAATTCATTTTCTTCCACAATTCTAAGGGCTGGGTTTCTGAGCCAACAATTTTCTTAGGTTTCATTATAAATTCAATTAATCTTGAATATATCATGGATGTCAATGAAATTGCTCTGTTTATAATGCCTTTCTTTTTCTATATTGTGAATGCCTAGTTATTCTTCAAGACCCTATTTAAATTCCAACTCAATACAGACTGACAACTGTCAGAGGGGAGGGGTTTGGGATGCTGGGTAAAAAAAGTGAAGGGATTAAACAAAAACAAAACAAAATTCCTAGACACAGACAACAGTATGGTGATTACCAGTGGGAAACAGGGTTGGGAGGAGATAGAAGAGGGTAAAGGGAGGATAAAAGGAGATGGAAGGAGACTTGACTTGGGGTGGTGAACACACAATACAATATACAGATTATGTTTTATAGAATTACACACCTGAAACTGATACAATTTTATTAACCGATGTCACACCAATAAATTCAATTAAAAAAAATTTTAAGAGGTCTCACCCACCTTAGTACAGAAGAAAGATAACTTATGATCATTCCTCCCCCACCAAGAATAGAAAGAATTATAATTTCTAAGCTTTGAAACAGGAGTAGTTACCGATCAGTGAGATTTGGCCTTCGACTTGGTCTCATGAGTCCATAGCACACACATCAGTGCGTGCTCTCATTTCTGATCATAGCTGCACAAAGGACTTTCAGTGACAATATTGTTGGAACTTGGAAATGTAAATTCTAAAAGATGACCTTTGTCTGAGATAAAGATGGCATTTCCCACTATGTAGTAAGTTAAGATTGTCACTAATATGAGAGAAGAATTTCAAAAATGTCTTTGCTTTTCCATCCAAATGCCATTTTCCTAACAAATTTTGGAAGTAGCTATCTATCCATTTTTAAAGTCAAGATATTTTTCAAAGCCTGCTTTAGAAGAGATTTGGGATTTTTTTCTGTTATTCCTTTTCCCACTTACTTTTATTTCTTCCTCTTCATCTTAACACATCGTAATAAAGAATGAAAGCATGTTTATCACCTAAAAGAATTCCAACTCAATAAAATCTTTCATAACCCCCTCAGGCAAGTATTTGTTTTTTTTTCTGTGATGCCAGGATGTTTTGTCAGTATTTTTATAACCTCATGAGTATTGCATACCCTCTTTTTAGATGTGTCTTACACTGTGAGAACTTTGAAGGTAGTTACTGAGTCTTTCTTCTCTATGATCTGAGTACATAGATAGTACTAGTTATGTGATAGAATTCGATTCACCTTTGTTAGATGGATGTATGATTCTCTAAATAGTTTGTTTTGGTGTAGCAATGACTGGTAAGCATTTCCCAGCATCTTTCTTCTCCTCTACTTTTAGTAATAGACATCCATCCCTGAGTTTCAGTCGGGCACATAGCTGCTCAGTTAGAAACAAATTTTCCCATATCCCTGAATGAAATAGTGACTAAATTTTTACCAGTGACACATGAGCACAAGTGATATGTGTAACTTCTGTGTCATTTCCATGGAAACAAATTACATATACTGCTTATTCTCATCACCTTCTCCACAGACTAGATATCAGCTGTGATGCTGATGAAACATGCAGTGCATTAGAAAGTAAATGGGAACCTTGAGGACTTCACGAAACAAAGCCATCTGCCCACAATGTGTTTGTCCACCTCTTCGCAGACCATGATGAGAAAGAGAAATAAACTTTAGTGCTATTTGAGACATCATCACTTTTGGAATCTCTTAGTTACAGAAGCTTAGCCTATATTTCATCCCATATCCTATATCTTGTGCAATATAGTGCCCTATGTCAAGGCAGGTAGTCCTATGGTGGATAGCTTCAGCACTTTTCAGACCTGATAGATACTGTCACATTCACTCTCTATTGTCCTGTCTCCCACGAGCATACAGTGAGCTGTGATACCAGCTGCCCTTGCTAATATCTGTTGGCAGTACAACTCCAAATGGTCGTTGCACCTCTAGACACTTCAAGAGCCAGGACCAACAGCTCCAGTGATTTCCAACAGTTGCTTCTGTCAACAGCTCTCACAGGGTTTTTCAAATCTGTTCCTTTGTCACTGGTTAGCTGTTATCCTCTCAGCATCTGAATGACTGTATGTCTAGTGGTGCATTAAATATGTTTAAATAGCTCTCTTTTACAAAACAAGAGCAAATAGAAAAGACTCCCATTTGTTTGCTGATTTCCACATGTAAATACCTAATACAGCATGGCCAATTTCATGCTAGCAATACGACATCACTAAATGTGGAGTATGTGGAGCTGAAAAGATCTGCATGCACTTCCCTTTTGAGGTCTGGTAAGAGCAGTCTCCAACACACCACTGACTTGACAGTATGTTATCTACAGTGACACAGCAAACCATCCAAATTTACTTGCTTAAAACAAAAACTCATTATTTGTTTACAATTCTGGACAGTAATTTTGTCTGGGATTACGAGGATTGTTTTCCTTTGAGTCCATTCATGTTGTTGAAGACAATTAGCATCTCAGAAAGAGACTGCGTGGACTCATGCACTCACATGTCTGGCAGTTGGTGCTCACTGAAGGAGGGAATACCTTGAATCTCTTCCCAGGGACTCTCATATTTTGGTAGGTTCTTTACTTGGAAGTCCAGGGCAAATTTCCAAGGGGGTCATAAAAGCAACTTCAATGCCTATTGAGTCTCCATAATGTTCTTCTGCTTGTAAACTATTAGTCAGCTAAGGTATGTCGCAAGGCCAGCTTAAATTTAATGCATCAAATCATTTTGATTAGACAAGAAAACAATTTAATTGGTAACATTTTCCCCTTGTATCTATAAGTCTAAATGGTATTTAAAAACATAGTCAAACCATCACACACCTATTAAGATTGCTAGTATAATTAAAAGCAAACAAAACAAAAAAATAAGTGTTGGTCAGGATTTAAAGTGCGAACCCTCGTACACTGTTGGTAGGAATGTAAAATGGTATAGCTGCTATTGAAAATAATAGGGCAGTTCCTCAAGAAATTAAACATAGAATACTATATGATCCAGCCATTCCACTTTGGGGTATATAAACCCAAAAATTGAAAGTAGGAACTTGATTTAAATATTAGGAGGCTTTTGGAAATTTTATAATGTAGTCTTGATAGCTTTTAAATTTTAATATTTTGCACTAAAATATGACTGCTTTAGGTTCATTACATGTTACGCAATTTTACCATGAGATGAACTACCAATAAAATTTTTAGTTAACACTTTAGGAACAGCTTTTTGTCCAGTACCATTAATTTTTCTAGAATATTCACTTATTTCAATTAGCCAATTTAAATTAGTCTGAGAACTTGACTACTATTTTACTGTCAAATTTAATATTCTAACAACAGTCTTATTTTACCCTGTAAATATTAGTGGAAAGGATTATTTGCCTTCTTGAGTAGGCCCTGAGCATTCCTGGTGCCAGGTTGGATTTAGATATCAAAAACCCACTTCCCCATACCATGGGTACAACACAACTCAAACAAGTCTTATTGCAGTGAGAGGGTAGCTGCTGTTGGCCAAGTCTCTATCTGTTACCTGGGTCCCGATTTGAGCTGGGCATGGGAAGGGAAGCAGCCATGGGGGCAGGAGACCTTCCTCAGAAGGGGTGAGGGTTCAGGCCCCTGCAAAGTTGGGGGGGTGAGGGTCTATGCCCCACCTCTGTTGACAAATCTTTCTTGATGGCCCCTCTGCAACTGTGCCTGTCTTAGCTTGTTCCTTCCCTGAGGAATCTTACCCGCTCTGGCTAATCAGCTATCCTCCAGGGCCAACCAGGATGATGTGAGGTTCAGTTCTGTCTCCTTGGTAGCCTATGCCCCCGTGGCCTCCACACCCAGCACCTGCCTTGGGATCCCCTTGCCTGCTGGCGGAACCCTGGCACTAATCACATATCTTGGGGAACCCAGGTTTCTTCTCCAGGGAGGGCCCAGCTCACCCCACTGGGCGAGAGACAGATCCATGGTAACAGCCACCATGAGGCTTCAACCTCAACATGAACAGAAAGCACAGGCAACAGCTGTGGGCAATTGGATTGTGAGAAGAGGGTCCCTCTTGGCCAAAAGGGCAAGAGGGGCCAATATAGAATGCTCAGGTGCCTTCAGACCTGAAAATTTTTTATAAAGAAATTTATAAAGAAGAAAGTAGGAACTTGAAATCTGTGTATGCCCATGTTCATAGCAACATTATTCACAATAGCCAAAAGGTTAAAGCAAGTCAACTGTTTTTTTTATTAATTTATTTATTGATTAAGGTATCACATATTTGTTCTCATCCCCCCATTCCCATCCCAAACCCCTCCCCACGCATGCCCCCACCCCCCTGTTGTCTGTGACCACTGGTTAGGCTTACATGCGTGCATACAAGTCCTTTGGTTGATCTCTCCCCCTTATCCCACCCGCCCCTACCTTCTCTCTGAGATTTGACAGTCTGATCAGCCAATTTAAATTAGTCTGAGAACTTGACTACTATTTTACTGTCTAATTTAATACTCTGTTGGTGGGAAGCAATCCATCCACAGATGTATGGATAACCGACATGTGGAATATATATACAATGGAATATCATTCAGCTTTTAAAATAAAGACATTCTGACACATATTATAACATGGATACACCTTAAGGACATTATGTTAAGTGAAATAAACCAGTCACAAAAGGACATATACTGTTTGATTCCATTTATATGAGGTACCTAGAGTAGGAAAATTCAGAGATAGAAAGTAGAATGCTGTTTACTGGGAGCTAGAATGGAAAGTTGTTGTTTAATAGGTATTGAGTAAAAAATAATTGTTTTTTTGGTTAATCCTCACCAGAGGATATTTTTCCATCGATTTTCAGGAAGAGTGGAAAAGACAGGGAAAGACAGAGAGAAATATCGATGTGAGAGAGACACATCAGTTGGTTGCCTCCTGCACAAGCCCGGACCAGGGCCCAGTCCAGGGAGGAGTCTGCAACCAAGGTACATGCCCTTGACCAGAACTGAACCTGGGACACTTGGTTCACGGGGCAACGCTCTATCCACTGAGCAAAACCTACTAGGGCTTTTTTTTTTTTTTTTTTTAGTTTTGCAAGATAGAAAGAGTTCAGGAGATAGATTGCGTGAACATGTGGATGTTCTTAGCACTACGGAACTGTACACTTAAAATAGTTAAGATGGTAAGTTTCCTGTCATGTATCTTTTGCCACAATTTAAAAAATCACAGAGTCACAAATTCTTTGACACCCAATGAGAGGTAGGTTCTCTGTCTTCTTCCCCTGGAGTCTAGGTGCGCTTTTGACTCTCTTGGAAACCAGTGGAATGAGGCGGAAGAATGTTGCATGAATTGCAATAGTATCTCAGAAAAGGCAGCTTAATGTTTGCTTTGTTTACTGAGACACTAGTTTGTGGAGCCCTGAAGTCTGATTACCTATGGTCACTATGCCTGGTGAGATGCCAGGGCACATTGAGAAGCAATGAGTAAGTGCTACTAAGAGTCTCAGCTAACTCGCAGAAGACTGTCAGCATCCACTGACCAACTAAGTGCAGATGCTTCTGGTGATTCTAGTCCCCAGCCATAGAGTCATCCCCAGTCCACTGGGATGTCTCAGCTGAAGTCCAGACATCATAGGTCTGGCAAACCATCTCACAAGATCTGGCCAAAGTCCTGACTCACAGATTCAGGTGGCTTCAGAAAATGGGTTTTAAGCCTCAACATCTTTGTTTTAAAATAACAGCTTTATTGAGATATAATTCACATATCATAAAATTCATCCTTTAAAATGCATAACTTAGGGTTTTTTAATTATACTCACAGAGTTGTGTAATTACCACTTCTATCTAATTTTAGAACATTTCATTGCCCAAAATGAAGCCCCATGCTCATTAGTACTCACTTTCCTTTTCCTACTCCAGTCTTACTCTATAGATTTGGCTATTCTGGAAATTTTATATAAATCGAATCATAATATATGTGGCCTTTTGTGCCTGGATTTTTTCACTAGAATGAGGTTTCAAGACCTGGCTGATTTGGCTCAGTGGATAAAGTGTTGGCCCTCAGACTGAAGGGTCCCATGTTCAAAAATGGTCAATGGAATGTACTTTGGTTGCAAACTCTATCCCAGTTGGGTGTGTAGGGGAGACAACCAATAGATGTGTCTTTCTCACATGGAGGTTCTTTCTCTCTCCCCCTCCATTCTACTCTCTCTAAAAATCAATTTAAAAAATCGTCAGGTGAGAATTAAAAAAACAAAACAAAAAACACTCACCCATATATTAAGGTTCCAACATTAATTTATAACCTAATTATATATGCTTGCCTAAGGAAGAAACGGGGCTTTTTCCAGATATAAAGAATTATAAAATTTCACTTTACCTTTCACTTATAAAAAAGTAAAGAAAAGAGAAACAGTCCATAGCAGAACTTAAATCTTGCAATGAAAAGAATACATGGAAATAAAATGTTCAGTAGCCAAGAAGGAAAACAACCAGCTCAATGGTTGAGCATTGGTCTGCACACCAAAGAATCTTGGGTTCAATTCCCAGTCAAGGGCACATACCTGGGTTGTAGGTTCAATCCCTGGACCCAGTTGGGGTATGTGCAGGAGGATGTGCAGGAGGTAACCAATCCGATTTCTCTCTCTCACATCGATGTTTCGCTCTGTCCCTCCCTTTCTCCTTCCTTCCTTCCTGTTCTATCTAAAATCAATGGAAAAATGTCCTTGAATAAGGATTTAAAAAATAATAAATAATAATAACAAAATAATTTTTTTTAAATAATGAGGTTTCAAGGTTCATCATGCTGTAGCCTGTATGAGTATTTTATTCCTTTAAATGGCTGAATAATATTTCATCATATAAATGTACCATGTTTTGTTTAAGCATTTTAGTTGTTTTCACTTTGGAGCTATAATGAATAAGGATGCTATGAACATTCATGTACAAATTTTGGCGTGAACACATGTTTTCTATTCTCTTGGATATATACCCATGAGTGGAATTCCAGGGTCATGTAGTAACTACATTTACTTAGCATTTTGAGGAACTTCCAAAATATTTTTCAAAGTGGCTTCCCCATTTTACCAATGTCACCAATAATGTATATGGGTTTTAATTTGTCATGATCCTTGCTAACATTTATTTTAATCTCTTATTTTACTTGTCTGAGTGGTGTAACATAGCATGCCATAGTGGGTTTGATTTGCATTTTCTAATGACTAATGTAGTTGAGCATCTTTTCATGGCTTGCAATTTGCATATCTTCTTTGGAGAAATATCTATTCAAATACTTCATCCATTTTTAATTTGGCTATTTGTCTTTTTATTATTGTGTTACAAGTGTTCTTTAGATATTTTGGATACAAATCCCCTATCAAGAGATATGATTTGTAAATATTTTTCCCATTGTGTGGATTGTCTTTTCATTTTCTTGATGGTCCCCTGTGAAGTATGCAGTACAAGGTTGGTTCCCTTGCCATTTCCTGTTGATATGCACACTGCTACTAGGCCATATGGTTAGACTAGTAATTAGATTAACAAAAGTAATTTTTATTCAGAACAACTTCTTTGGGGGGATACTTTCCTTTATCTTTTCCAAAAGAGTAAAATTATCTCCTCATTAACATTGCAACTAAACTATTGGCTTTGATAAATTCAGGATGAATATAAAATAGTAAAGCATTTGTTTTTCTTTATTCTGAAAAACTACAATGATGAGGATTTGGGGTAAATATTCCCATAATGAGTGATAAATATGTATGTAATTCCATGATAATGCCATGTGAAATATTACTTTATGAAACAAGGCTTTAGAAATTATTTTAGATTAAAAGGTCCTTGACTGGGCAGAAAAAAGGAGATGGATTAGTTATTATCTTCAATCTTGTTTTTATCAGAATCAGCGTGTGCTGAGCAGATCTGTTTATTTAAAAGAGTTTCTCATATTAGGACAGATAACATTTATATAAAGACAATGGAGGTAGAGAATCCAAGATGGCGGCGTAGGTAAACACCTAAACTGCTGCCTCCCACAACAATTTCAAAAATACAACTAAAAGACAAAACGTCTATCACCCAGAACCACGGGAAAGCTGGCTGAGTGGAAGTTCTACAACTAGAAGGAAAGAGAAAAGAGCATTGAGACATGCACGAGCGCTGAAAAGCTGAGGTACAGAGGCACATGATCCGGGCTGGCGGCGGGCGTTGCTTTTTTCAACCCGAAGGGAGACAAGCCCCCAATTACTCTGAAATACAGTTTCTGGGGAGACGCGGGGGACCCAAACACTTACGGGGAGAAGCTGGACTGTCTGCCAGTGAGGGTGGCTTGCTTGCAGAGCTGCGCGCAGGAATAATTGTTTATGGCACTGGGGCACGGGACTGCCCACAGGGACTCAGAGCCAGCTAACTAGCAGCCATTGCTGTTTGCCACACCCTAGCCTAGTGATGCCCTGAGACCCGCCCTGCACAACCTACAAACCCACTCTAAGCTCTAAGCAGCGGCTTTTGCATAAGAAAGCCCTGCCCTATCGCAGCTTAACCTAGCAAACTTGCAGCCTGGGTCAGACAGCTCCAAAACCTCCAAACCACAAGCAAAGAGGAGAAAACTGTAGCTCTCACTGTAGCTCCTGCTGGGTGGCCTCAGACAGTAGCTGACCTGCACCCCATTGGAGATCCAGAAGCCAGTGTACCTAGTGGTCAGTGTGAGACACCAGATTTCAACTCCTCACATCCATAAGTGATACATTCAAGAGGCAGACTCAGTGAGCACCAAAGCCCCACTGAAACAAGTCCTGCCCCATAAGCGTGTCTTCAGCACAGCAGTTCTTCCATTATAGACACAGCGAGTGCTCACAGCTAATTGGCCTGGAGGTCAATTCCTCCCAGTGTACTAACGGCAATTAAGGCTTAACTACACCAAGACTTTGCACTCAGCCCACAAAGGGGTGTACCAAGAGCATCCACCTCATGTAATTGAGGAGGCTGAGCTACTGCCCCCTATAGGTCACCTACCACACAAAGCTACTCCATCAACACAGGGAAGCAGCCAAAATGTGGAGACAAAGAAACATGTCACGAATGAAAGAAACAGAGGAAAGCAAACTACTGGATGACATAGAGTTCAGAACCACATTTATAAGGTTACTCAAGAATCTTCTTAAAACCGCTGAGAAACTTGATGAGACCTTCAAGGAGCTTAATGAGAATGTCAAAAAAATGGAAAAGGATCAGTCAGAAATGAAGCATACACTGTCTGAAATAAAGAATATACAGAAACTCAACTATAGATCAACGTACCCCAAGAATCAAACCAAAGATCTGAAATATGTGGAAACAAAAAACATCCAACCAGAAAAACAAAAAGAAAAAAGAATCCAAAAATATGAAGATAGTGTAAGGAGCCTCTGGGACAACTTTAAGCGAACCAACATCCGAATTTTTGGGGTGCCAGAAGAAGGGAGAGAGCAAAATATTGAAAACCTATTAGAAGAAATAATGACAGAAAACTTTCCCTACATGGTGAAAGAAATAGACTTACAAGTTTAGGAAGCACACAGAACCCCATACAAGAGGAACCCAAAGAGGACCACACCAAGGCACATCATAATTAAAATGCCAAGGGCAAAAGACAAAGAGAGAATATTAAAAGCAGCAAGAGAAAAACAGTTAATTACCTACAAGGGAGTACCCATACGACTGTCAGCTGATTTCTCAACAGAAACTATGCAGGCCAGAAGGGAGTGGCAAGAAATATTCAAAGTGATGAACAGCAAGAACCTACAACCAAGATTACTCTACCCAGCAAAGCTATCATTCAGAGTTGAAGGTCAGATAAAGAGCTTCACAGACAAGAAAAAGCTAAAGGAGTTCATCGCCACCAAACCAGGATTACATGAAATGCTGAAGGGTATTCTTTAAGAAGAGGAAGAAGAAGAAAAAGGTAAAGATAAAAATTATGAACAACAAAATGACATCAAATACATACCTACCAACAAGTGAATCTAAAAATCAAGTGAATAAAAAATCTGAAGAACAGAATGGACTGGTGAATATAATAGAATCAGGGACATAGAAAGGGAGTGGACTGACGATTCTCAGGGGAAGCAAGTGTGAGGGGTGCGGAAAGAGATTGGACAAAAATCTTACTCCTATGGATGAAGACAGTGGCGGGGGGTAAGGGCATGGGGTGGGGTGGGGAATCAGGTGGAGGGGAGCTATGGGGGGAAAAAAAAAGAGGAACACCTGTAATAATCTGAACAATAAAGATTTATTTTAAAAAAAAGACAATGGACATTCCACAAAAGATGTTTTAAACATATATTGCTTTATCAAAAATAATACATAAATGAATATAATATTAATTAGTATACTAGTAAATTAATTTTGAACATTCACAAAATTTGGAATGTTGCATCTTTGTAACAATTCCAAATTTCCACCACTGAGAAACCAGCTACTGTCTCTTCCATAGTTGTCTAATTTATCTAAAAGCCCACATAATTGGCTTTATTTTGGCATTAAAATCTAACAACTGTAACTTTTATTGCTAATTTGGTCTTGCTCAAACAAAATGAAGTTAACATAGTGTTATAGTCCTGATAAGATATTAGATCTATTAGTAGTTTATTATCAAATAATAATACTAATTTAGTAGAGAGGCAACATTTAAAGTGTTCCACCTGCAGTAGGAATCTAGGACATAAAAAATCTAATAAGGTTAATTATTTACAGGGAAGAATATCAGTAATGGAAGATGTACTTTTCATTCTATCTATATACAGTATATAGTAACTATTGACAAGATGGTTAGTAACTTACCTAATATGTAACTAAGGCCAAGCACACCTTCAGGTATTCTTCTATCTCTTGCTGATGATTAGAAGACTGTTTAGTGATATTTTGTGTACAGCAGTTCCTTAATACTTCCTGTCATGTGGAAAGTAATAGCAGCAATTGTGATCAACAGTTCTGATAATCTAATAGAAAATTCTATTTCTCAAGAATTCCATTAGGGATGCATGTATCTTTATACAGATAATAAACCTGACAATAGACTGCCTCTTTATTTCACTTTATTTAGTAAAACAGGATCAGCTCAATCAAATATATTGTCACAATCAAATCTTAAGATAGCATATTTAGCAATTACTTAAAACAACTATATCAAATGGACAATTATAAAGCTCACTAACATAAGAAAATGTTCCTTTTGTATGAAGAATAGGCCACTTAAGACTTCCCCCTCAGGAGCCTCCAGAAAACCATGGAGCTCTCTATCAGGGCCTCTGCCCCCAAGGAACTGACAGGATGGCTGAGGGCAAGGCTGGCGGTGCTGCTGGCCTCTTTGCCAAGCAGGTACAGAAGAAGTTCAGCAGGGTCCAGGAGAAGGTACTGCAGAAGTTGGGGAAAACTGTGGAAACCAAAGATGAATGGTTTGAACAAAGTGCCAACAACTTTTACCATCAATAGGTAGAGGGCCTCAAGCTTTACAAGGAGCTGAAGAACTTCCTTAGTGCAAAGAAATGCATGAAAGCTCAAAGAGAGTATCAGAAACCCTGCGGGAGATCTACAGCAGTGAATGGGACAGTCATGAGGAGCTGAAGGCCATTGTAGGGAATAATGGTCTCCTTTGGAAAGACTATGAAGAAAAACTAGCTGACCAGGCTTTGAGGACCATGGAAAATTATGTAACCCAGTTTGGTGAAATTAAGGGAAGAATTGCCAAACGGGGTCGGAAACTCGTGCCTGACACCACCTGGAGGCCGTGCAGAATGCCAAGAAGAAAGATTAGGCCAAGATTGCCAAGGCAGATGAAGAGTGCAACAAAGTCCAGCTTGTGTTTGAAGATCTGAACCAAGAACTAGAGGAGCTACCTGTTCTTTATAATAGTCATACTGGCTGTTATGTGACCATCTTTCGAAACATTTCCATCTTGAAGGACATCTTCTACAGGGAAATGAGCAAGCTGAGCCACAATCTCTATGAAGTGATGAGCAAACTGGAGAAGCAACATTCCAACAGTCTTTGTGGTGAAAGGACTATCAAGCAGCAACAGACCTCTTTAGTCAACTCTTCCCCAGTTCGAACATCTACAGTTTCCAGTCCTCCTACCTTACCTACCAGTCCCTCCACACTTTCCTTGACAAGTGAGAGGGACTCCACCTCAGCAAGTGAAGAAGAGCTAACATTGGATCCAGCTCAGGGAGAAGACAACTCCGAGATGAAAGAAGGCCCTTAAAAGAAAAGGGAATAGAGAAAGAAGAGGCTGAAGCCAACTCCTCTGAGGAGGAAAAGCCTCTGCCAGCCTGCAATGGCCCTACTCAGGCCCAGCCCTCTTCTACCCAGCCCACTGAGGCTGGCAAGTCCCAGGAGGAAGTTTTCCCTGGCTCCCCAGCTCCATCCCCAGGCAGAGCCCTAATCCCTTCAGAACAGCCTGCATCTCTCCCAGAAGTTGTCCTCCGAACCCGAATGTCCAGTGAAGGATCTGAACAACCAAAGAAGAGAGCCCCTGCCCAAAGGACCTCAGCACTCCTAATAGGCCTCCTCCACCCAGAGCCACTCCCAGCTCTAGAACCTCCTCGGGGAACATACCCTCCACTCCTGCAGCCTCTGAACAGGGTTCACCCTCCAGCCCCAGGGCCTCCTTGGGGGCTGGGACTCCAAGCCCTAGTTCCAGGGCCACTTTGGAGGTTTCTCTTGATCCACAGCCACCACAGAAGTCAGTAAGAACTCCTGAGGACAGAGAAAATGAAAACACTGACAATCTGAACCCAGATCTTTGTACTTCCCCAACCTCGGTGATCCCTCAGGTTTTTTCAGAATCTGACAAGGCAAGTAAGATGGAAGACAAAGAAGAGGACAAAAAGCTTATCTTGTCTGATTCCCCTGAGAGCCAAGGTCTCCATGCTTCTGTGGTTCCAGAAGACAGCAACATCACAGCACCTGAGCTTCAAGAAGAGGTACCTACAGTTCAAAGTGCACAGCTCTGAAGAGCAACTGCCAAGACCTCCCACATATGTACCTCTCCCAGAGAATCTCTTCAGCTAGAGGGTATATAAGCACAGAGACTTAAGGTCTAACATTCATTTCTAAGTTCTCAAAGTGGATGCTGGTTTTCTCTAAAGACCTAGCATTAATGGAGGCTGAGGAGCAGACTTAAGGGAGGGAGGGAGGCAGGCAGGCAGGCTTGGGAGAAGAGATTGTTAGACTTAGGGAGTATTTAATTCAGATTTTAGCATTGTTATATAACAAGATTTTATATATTAAATAAAGTGGAGCTAAAATGACTATAACAAGCAAAAGCATCTATAGATGCATATACTCATAGAATAGGAAACACATCTTGGATTTACTACTCATTTTTCAAGACTTAAAGCCAAAAGAACATATTTTCAGATTGTTAAATAAAGCTTTATTCTATGTAAAAAAAAGAACAGGCCAGTTACTAAATAGTCTCATAAACGTTAATCAAAACAAGCAAAATAAAGTCAGGAACACAAGTTTTCTGAGTGATAACCTTGTTGGTATCAGGCAACTAAAATAGTTTTTATTAAAAAAGCTTTCTAATTTTTGCTCTAGTGTGTAATATTTTCTGTATGAATTTAGTGCTATGTACTACTGAGAATTGGGGATGAAGACAGTATATGCTACAATCAATTTAATATAATTTAATAAATATGTCTTCAGAATTGTTTTTTAGTCAAACAGTATGACCTCTGAACTAAATATGTAGGGTAATTTAAATAAAATGCAAAGAATTTACTTTTCATTACATAACAATATTGACATGCCAAACAGTAGACAGTTTATTAAAGATGAATATTTCTTTAGATTCACTGAGGTAGCCAAGGAAAATTCTCTATTTTTAAATTTGAAGCATTTTCATTTTTTAAAATTTAAAACCTCTCTCTTTCTCTTCATCTCTCCCTCTCTCTCCTAGCAAACAATCAGTCAAGTCTGCTTGCTTGTCTCAAGGTCATTTCCACAAGGTTAACTTCCCTGAGGTTGCTTATGGTTGTCTTACTGTCATCCCTTCCTCAGCTGCTGCCCAAACTCATAACCCAGTGTAAATATACACAAATAAGGAGTTCAGTACCAATAAAATACAAGCATAAATAAATTAAACAATGTAAAAATAATAGTGCAGCATGCATAAAATTAAATAGCAAATAGTAGTGAATACTCAGAAAACATTTTGAACTGATGAGGCAATTCTCAACTGCAAGTTAACCTTTAAGAAGGTGAATTTGTAATATAGGCGAATGATTAGACAGAGCTTTAGGGTGAAATTGGGCTTACATAAGATTTGGCTAGAGAGGGAGAACCCAGGTGGATGTGTTACAGGATTCCAGGGCAGGAGGAATAGGGAAACTGAGACGGGAAAGTTACCAGGCCAAACAGTGTGGGCCATTTGCAGCCAGCTTTTAACTAAGAAGCCATTGTCTTCCCAGCCAAGGACACCAGAGCAAATGGTTAAAAACCTCCCTAAGGAGAGAAGGCAGAAAGGGAGGGGGAAGGAAAAAATGGCAGTTTCACTCCCTAAGCAGAGAAGCCAGCAGTCTCAAGGCTTGGCAAGATAAAGTGCCAGGTGCTCTCATGAATTCTGGGAAGGCCACAATAAGAAAGGGATCTTGAAAATTAATCTGTACCAAAATATTCAGCCAAGAAATTTTGAAACCATAGACAGGAGGGTATACAAGGCCCCAGACCCCAACCCAACCTGCTCTTGAGATAAGCTGAGAGCCCATTTGCACTTGTTTCATAAGCCAGATGTATAGGTTTGCTTGCTTTGCTTTTTCAATAAAGGTGCATGTTTTAATAAATTGGCTTTTCACTACGCAGTCAAGGTCTCTCCTATAAATTCCTTTATATGAGAAGACAGAGATCGAGGTTGGGAGTAGCCCTCTCCCACTGGCTCAGGAGGGTGTCTCGTCCGGGAACACCTCTCTAGTGTCGATGAGAGGTGCCTGTAACAAATGAGATGAAATGGCATGGGCGGTAAAGCAGAGAGAGGCAGGGACTCTCAGTGCATTTGGGTGCTTTTTTACCAGCATAGGTGGGATCTCAACCCTGGCTGCACAATGGAAATATCTGGAGAGCTTTACAAATGCAGCATCCGTATCCCTCTCACAGAGATTCCAGTTCAGTGGGCTGGAGTGAATTTCAGACACCCAATCAGTGGTATACATTTGCCTTTGAGATTATCCAAATCCCTTATTAGATAAATATGTAGTTTGTGAGACATAGGCAAAACTTTTTTGCATAGACAGCCAGAATTCACTTATGTGCTAAGAGTAGGATAAGCAGAAACATAGACTGCATTAAGTATAAGTACCAAGAGTGATCTTATATTCATGAAACACATAGGTGCAAATATATACAAGACTACATATGTAAAAGGTACTTGATAACTATGAGGTATTAATTTGGACATACTTTGGTGACATTTATTCTGCACAAATAAAATCCATGGCAGTTTGCAGGCTAATTGCAAGCTAGAGCATGGCCAGGAGTAATCATTCTTGCGTTTATTCACAAAGCAAGTACACCTGTGAACCCAATTGTGCAAAACCTAATTCTGCTCCTCATGACCACACCACCAGTGGGAAGGCTGATGTGGCAGAGAGAGATACAGCACAATGAATACAGAATACCTCAGGATTCCTGTAGTGGTTTTTTTTTTTTGCTTGTATGCTATCCTAAATCTATTAACTCTCGCATATCTTTCCCCTTGCTTCTCACTGTGTGCTTTAAAATTGATTTAATAACAATGCCATTTGAGGGTTTTGTCTGTGAACCTTTCTGTTCCGTGACCTCTAAAATAGCTTGCTTAGCTGCATACATGGAGGACACTGTTGCAACAGCACAATTGCTGTACGACATAACCAGCGTTGTTTAAATGCTCCCCACCGGTTAAAGACACGTCTGGGTTGAGAGCTGCTGGGATAGGGAATTGGAAGATCTGTATAAAAATTACAGATGAGGAAGGATTACTTTGTATTTGAGTTAAGCAATTTATATTCTATTATTCAGCACATCTGGAGTTCATGAAATACAAAGTAATATAAAATTGTGCCTCTCAAAGATTGATTTGACAGTGGTATGCATTTGCGACAGGATGAGGAGAAAAGTCTAGACACTTAGCAATAAATTGGAATAGACAAAAAATAATTTTTTGGTGAAATAAACCTGTAATAGCATGATAGAATCTGGATGGGGAAAAAAAAGAGGATATCTGCATGACTGGATGGATGTTGGGATCGATTCACTTCCCAGCTCATATTATGAGGCCGGTATTAACAAGATATAAAAATCATATGAAATAATTATAAAAAATAAAAATACAGAACAATATTCCTCACTAATATGAATTTAAAGACCTTTAACAAAATATTAGCAAAAACAATTCACCATTATATAAAAAGTCTATACCATATCTAAGTGTGAGATCAATTTAACGCTATAGAAGTTCGCAGTGTTCCAACCCATTCTCCGTTTCCAGCAGTCCTGGCACACCTAAAGGGGTGACCACTGTGCAGTTTGTTTAGGACTGTCCACTTTGCAGAAACCCTCCCCACCATGTAGAAAATCCTGGTTTATTGATGAGTGGGGCAGAAAATTGGGGAAATGTAAAAAAACAACCACCACTCATACTCATGTTAAAATATATAATTACTTACCATATATTATTTTTTAAAAATATATTTGTATTGATTTCAAAGAGGAAGTGAGAGGGAAAGAGAGATAGAAACATCAATGATGAGAGAGAATCATTGATCAGCTGCCTCCTGCATGCCCCACACTGGGGCTTAAGCCCACAACCAGGGCATGTGCCCTGACTGGTAATCGAACTGTGACCTCCTGGTTCATAGGTCGATGCTCAACCACTGAGCCCTGCTGGGCCATGTATTATATTATTATATTATTTTTACTGTTGTGCTGGTACTGCTGTGTTCTGGGTTGGCTCTCTAAGAGTTGGTTATCCTGTACCTAAGCAGGAGGAGAGTTGCCTTCCATGGCATGCCATCCCCCAGAGAGTCTGATGTTGCTGTTTCTTGGCATTAGAGTGTTTTTTACATTTATTTATTTTCCAATTAAAATTGACATAATATTACATTAGTTTCAGCTGTACAACATAGTGATTAGACATTTATATATCTTACTAAATCGAGTATCCCAATAAGCCTAGTACCCATCTGACACATGCATAGTTATTACAACGCTGTTGACTCTATTCCCTAAGCCACACTTGATGTTCTCATGACTACTTCGATAACTGGCAATTTGTACTTCTTAATCTATTTTACCTTTTTCACCCATCCCCCAATCCCTCTCCCTTCTAGCGACCAGCAATTTGTTTTCTGTATCTATGTGTTTGTTTATTTTGTTTATTCCTTTGTTTTGTTCCTTAGATTACACATATAAGTGAAATTACATGGTATTTGTCTTTGTCTGACTTACATCACTTAGCATTATACCTTGTAGGTTCATCCATGTTGTTGCAAATGGCAAGATTTTATTCTTTTTAAAAATATATTTTTTATTGGTTTTTCGAGGGAGAGGAAGGAAAGGAAGAGAGAAAGATGTGAGAGTATATCATTGACTGGCTGCCTCCTGCAGACCCCCCACTGGAGATTGGGCCCAAAACCTAGGCATGTGCCCTAACCTGGAATCAAACAATGAACTTTTCGATGCATGGGATGATGCCCAACTAATTTAGGGCACACTAGGCAGGGCAAGATTTCATTCTTTTTTATAGCTGATTAATATTCTGTTATATATATGTACTACAGCTTCATTATCCATTTGTCTATCAATGGACACTTAGGTTCCTTCCATATCTTGGCTACTGTAAATAATAAAACAATAAATGTAGGAGTGCATATGTATTTTAGAATTAGTGTCTTGAATTTCTTCAGATAAATACCCAGAAGTAGAATTTGGTGCCAGATTTTTCATGGGGACAGAAAAGTTTTCTGTGGTCCAGGTTCAAGCTCAGTCTTAACAGGCCTACTTAGCCTGGGCCTTGTTTTTTTTTTCTTAGCATTTATATCATGTCTCTCCGTGGCAGCAAACTACGCCCTTTGTCTGTGGTCCATCTTGGACAGGAGAGTTTTCCTTCTTTTCAGCCAGTGATAGCAGACCTCTGCTTGCTATTAAAATAAGATCCTTGGCTCATGATGGTTTCTCACAAGATGATTAGATTGTGATGTGTAATAAAGGTTATCATGTTAAGCCACTGAGAGTTGGATGTTGCTAATTACAGAACACAGCCTATCTTCTCTAACTAATTTTCATTCATTGTTTTTGTAGGGTTTTTTTTTTTCAATTGATCAGTCAATACTTTATTGTGATTTTTTTGCACCAACACTATTTTTTGGGGGTGTGTTTTTCAGTTATTATGTTTGCCTCATGATCAGTCTTCCTGATAGGCAGACCTACATGTGCTGCTTAAACTGGAGATTCATTACTGTGGAGAACTTGTCCCAAGGAAGACTCTAATTTTCTAAACCTTGAATTTATGATTTACATGATTTCTTGATATGATACATTAAGCCCATTCTCATAATAAAGCTAGTACAATTCCTATGCTGATATCTTATTCCACTTCTGCCTTTAAGTTCTCTAATTCTAATATTTCAATCCTCTTTGATCTTTCATCACAAAGTCTTGTTCAAGTAACCCACCTGGTTTATCAGATCCTCTACTGTTTGGTTTTAATTTCAGTATATCAGAACCACCTGGTGTTTATTTAAAATGCAAATTCGTGGTCTATATACCTAATAAATTCTTATTTCAAAGGTTTGGGGTAGGGCCAAAGAATTTAAATTATTAAAAAAAAACAAACCTCCTCAAGTGGAACACTAAAAATCTAGTGCAATGTTCAGTTCTTTTTGTTTCTTCCTTGTCCTTGAAGATTTGGTCTTGAATGAATTCCCAATAGGATCTAACCCACACCTGGAAGGTCTCCCCAACACTAATAGCCTATTCCTGCCTTGGTCCTCTATTGCCATATTCTGTTCAGAAGAGATTTTCCTAATCTGATGGGCATGTCTTAACAAAGTTGTATGCCAAAACCCCAATTCCTCCAAGAGAGAATTTTCAATATTTTTATCTCATTTTGTACAAGTACAATGTAAGGGAGCCAGTCAAATTTATAAAAATAAAAAGCTATGCAAATGCCAATATGAATGATTACAGCATTTTAACTTGGTTTTGAGATTCTTTTTTTTTCTTATAAATCTTTATTGTTCAGATTATTACAGGTGTTCCACTTTTTTTTCCCCCCCATAGCTCCCCTCCACCTGATTCCCCACCCCACCCCATGCCCTTACCCCCCGCCACTGTCTTCATCCATAGGAGTAAGATTTTTGTCCAATCTCTTCCCGCACCCCTCACACCTGCTTCCCCTGAGAATCGTCAGTCCACTCCCTTTCTATGTCCCTGATTCTATTATATTCACCAGTCCATTCTGTTCTTCAGATTTTTTATTCACTTGATTTTTAGATTCACTTGTTGGTAGGTATGTATTTGATGTCATTTTGTTGTTCATAATTTTTATCTTTACCTTTTTCTTCTTCTTCCTCTTCTTAAAGAATACCCTTCAGCATTTCATGTAATCCTGGTTTGGTGGCGATGAACTCCTTTAGCTTTTTCTTGTCTGTGAAGCTCTTTATCTGACCTTCAACTCTGAATGATAGCTTTGCTGGGTAGAGTAATCTTGGTTGTAGGTTCTTGCTGTTCATCACTTTGAATATTTCTTGCCACTCCCTTCTAGCCTGCATAGTTTCTGTTGAGAAATCAGCTGACAGTCGTATGGGTACTCCCTTGTAGGTAATTAACTGTTTTTGTCTTGCTGCTTTTAATATTCTCTCTTTATCTTTTGCCCTTGGCATTTTAATTATGATGTGTCTTGGTGTGGTCCTCTTTGGGTTCCTCTTGTATGGGGTTCTGTGTGCTTCCTGAACTTGTAAGTCTATTTCTTTCACCAGGTAGGGAAAGTTTTCTGTCATTATTTCTTCTAATAGGTTTTCAATATTTTGCTCTCTCCCTTCTTCTGGCACCCCAAAAATTCGGATGTTGGTTCACTTAAAGTTGTCCCAGAGGCTCCTTACACTATCTTCATATTTTTGGATTCTTTTTTCTTTTTGTTTTTCTGGTTGGGTGTTTTTTGTTTCCACATATTTCAGATCTTTGGTTTGATTCTTGGGGTACATTGATCTACAGTTGAGTTTCTGTATATTCTTTATTTCAGACAGTGTATGCTTCATTTCTGACTGATCCTTTTCCATTTTTTTGGCATTCTCATTAAGCTCCTTGAAGGTCTTACTAAGCTCCTCAGAAGTGTCATCAAGTTTCTCAGCAGTTTTTAGAAGATTCTTGAGTAACCTTATACATGTGGTTCTGAACTCTATGTCATCCAGTAGTTTGCTTTCCTCCGTTTCTTTCATTCGTGACATGTTTCTTTGTTTCTGCATTTTGGCTGCTCCCCTGTGTTGATGGAGTGGCTTTGTGTGGAAGGTGACCTATAGGGGGCAGTAGCTCAGCCTCCCCAATCACCTGATGTGGATGCTCTTGGTACACCCCATTGTGGGCTGAGTGCAAAGTCTTGGTGTAGTTAAGCCGTAATTGCTGTTGGTACGCTGGGAGGAATTGACCTCCAGGCCAATTAACTGTGAGCACTCCCTGTGTCTATAATGGAAGAACTGCTGTGCTGAAGACACGCAGGACTTGTTTCAGTGGGGCTTCGGTGCTCACTGAGTTTGCCTCTTGAATGTGTCACTTATGGATGTGAGGAGTTGAAATCTGGTGTCTCACACTGACCACTAGATACACTGGCTTGTGGATCTCCAATGGGGTGCAGGTCAGCTACTGTCTGAGGCCACCCAGCAGGAGCTACAGTGAAAGCTGCAGTTTTCTCCTCTTTGCTTGGGGTTTGGAGGTTTTGGAACTGTCTGACCCGGGCTGCAAGTTTGCTAGGTTAAGCTGCGATAGGGCAGGCTTTTCTTATGCTAACTTGGTTGCTTGGAGCTTGGGTGGGTTTGTAGGTTGTGCAGGGCGGGGCCTCAGGGTGTCACTAGGTTAGGGCGTGGCAAACAGCAATGGCTGCTAGTTAGCAGGCTCTGTGTCCCCAAAGGCATCCGCGAGTCCTGTGCCCCATTTCAGTAAACAATTATTCCTGCGAGCAGCTCTGCAAGCAAGCCACCCTCCCTGGCAGACAGTCCAGCTTCTCCCCATAGGAGTTTGGGTCCCCCGCGTCTCCCCAGAGACTGGATTTCAGAGTAATCGGGGGCTTGTCTCTATTCAGGTTGAAAAAAGCAACGCACCCAGTTGCCCGCAGCCAGCCCGGATCACGCGCCTCTGTACCTCAGCTTTTCAGCGCTCGTGCACGTCTCTAAGCTCTTTTCTCTTTCCTTCTAGTTGTAGAACTTCCACTCAGCCAGCTTTCCCATGGTTCTGGGTGATAGACGTTTTGTCTTTTAGTTGCAGTTTAAATTGTTGTGGGAGGCAGCAGTTTAGGTGTTTACCTACGCCGCCATCTTGGATTCTCCCCAATATTACACTCTCTTGAGATTCTTATTTTTAAATTTATTTATTGATTAAGGTGTTTCATATGTGTCCTTATTTCCCCATCCCCATTACCCTCCCATCCCCCCAACTCATCCCCTCACCCCCTTGTTGTCTGTGTCCATTGGTTAGGCTTATATGCATGCATACAAGTCCTTTGGTTGATCTCTCCCCCTTATCCCCACTCTCCTGTACCTTCCCTCTGAGGTTTGATGGTCTGATCAATGTTTCTCTGTCTCTGGATCTGTTTTTGTTCAACAGTTTATGTTGTTCATTATATTCCATAAATGAGTGAGATCATGGTTTTGAGATTCTTTATGGAATAACTTCTTCTATTGATAAGTTTGTTATTTGATTCTCTAGCACTGTTAGACTACTAATTATTTCTCTTGCCCTTTCTAAGTGATTTTGAAGAACCAGTGTTTTGTCAGGTGTTATCTTTTCTTTATATTCTTCTTAATTCTTGCTAGTATTCACATCCTGTATTTGCCTTAAGTAAGTACTTTGTTTTAATTTTTGCATGCTTTTTACAAATTATTTTTAGTCCTCATCCGTGGTGTTCTTCTTGAGATAGTTTCTTAACATTTCAATTGCTGCCAGTAGGAATCCTAAGCAGAGCTCTATCTGATGATTAGTCATTTCTTCAGTGATATATCTCACTTTACAGAGAGGGTTTAAAAAGATGCTTTCCCTTGATTTTACTTTTTAATTGTAATGATATATCCCATTATTTATCATTTAAACTGAGATGTATTAGCTTAGTATTAGATTGTGTATTACTAAACCGAAAAACAGATTTCACAGTTTTTCCCCTGTCGAAACAAAGTATTTTTATTTCAGTCAGCATAATGATAAAACTTAAGAAGTATATGCAAATGTAAGTAGCTAGAATAATAAATATGCAATTGAATATAGCCCTTTGGGAAACAGAAAAAATAATAATTGTTTGGGTTATAAGATTTAGGGCTTCATGTTCTAAAAAGCAAAAGTATTATTTAGACTTATTTTTTTTTCCTTAAAACTAAACTTAACACAGCTTATATTGAGATTTCCAAATGGTTGTTTATAAAAAAAGGAGAAGAAATTACTAAGAAGGAAGGTATAAATTTTTTTGAAAGAATTGACTGTTCAACTTAATTTGCCCTCACATCAATTATGATTCAATAACAGGATCAACCTTTCTCCCTTTTGGTTGTAGCATGACTAAGTTGATTTTTTTATTTTGATAGTGATGTCATAGTCTAAGCACTGAGGTTTTGAGGGCATAATAAAGGGGTTACTTTATATTTAAGATATTGCATCAAATATACTTTTTATCCTCACATTATTTGACATGCAGAATTTTTCATGTTAATAGATAAAATGATGTAATCATAATTAGATCCATCATACACTCCTTTTCAATCATAAAAAAGGGTGACAAATTTAAAGGTTGGTTCCCTGCAGTTATTTATAAATTTCAAATTTGAAGATTATGTTTGCAAAATGCTATTTTGTCACCATTGCACTCTAACCAGGCCAGATTTTACACTGAAAGTTATTTTAGTAATAGAATCAGACGGATATAATTTGAGGTGTTGGTAAGGGGAAATATGGGAATATTATAGCACCAGTTAATAACAGATATTGCATACTAATTTGAAGGTTTATGAAGCATAGTTTCACCTTTATTATTAATTACCTTGAGAAAAACTTATACATCCACCTCTGCTCATTTACACACAGATTTTTGCCCACCCTTATATTTAGTACATCTGTGGGTCAGTTTTCTTTTCTTCCTAGGCCTGACATTACCAAAGGTTGCAAGAAGTCTTTTTGCACATGCATATGGATACCCAGTCATATGTCCAAATTCTTTCTACTCCTCTTCCCCAAAACACTGACAGTTCAGATCAACCTCAGGAAATCTGGTGTGGCAGAGAGGATCTTGCAGAACTTACAAAGAGGCTAGGGGCTTGCTTGGACAATAATACTTGAGTAAAGTTGGAATGTGAGCTCCAGATGGACATGTCTTAGTGGCTCCATGGACTCAGTTAGAGATGAGATGCAGTTAGGTATGTAAAGCAGTTAGAGATGGACCAACATGATACCCTTTAATGCAAGGGGCATAGATTAGCATCCCCCTCTACCTGGGTATAATATTTACATCTATCTAATATATTGAAGTATTTGCAGCATCACAGGGTGGCCAGTTCTAGTAAAAGATAGCAGAATTCTTGCTAAATGATTGCTATTTGTTGCTGTTGATTGAATGCATCTGAGAAGTATCATCTCTGTAGATTTTTTAGTCAGAATATTAAAAATCTTTCCAGTTATTCCCTTCCCTTGTTTGGCA
Organism: Corynorhinus townsendii; assembly: GCA_026230045.1. Classification (NCBI taxonomy): domain Eukaryota; kingdom Metazoa; phylum Chordata; class Mammalia; order Chiroptera; family Vespertilionidae; genus Corynorhinus; species Corynorhinus townsendii. Next base: position 63,546,232 of record JAPDVU010000004.1, on the reverse strand, counting down.
ATCTAGAAAACCTGATGCTCAAATTAGTATTTTCCAGACAGGAATTAAAGAAATGTCCTAGAATAGAAGATAGTCCATTTAAGTGCCCCCCCAACTGATAAGGACTAGTCTACTTTTACTGTCCGGACAGTATATGCAAACACTTTGTACATTTTGACAAAGAATTCTATCAAATTCTTTTTTGGATCAGGTTCTCAGAGTCTCATACAGTAAAAAGGTGTGCACACATTTTTTTTTTCCCCATAGCATATCAGCCACTTCCCCCAAGTTCTAGTTTTTAATTTCTTTATGTGTTGTAGGCTAATGACACAGAATAACTCTTCAGATATTTAATATAAATGTAGACAGATGGCATCCAACAGACTTACATTCCAATCTATGCTCAACTTACCAGTTTTGAGATTTGGGATTCAGATTCAATTTCTTTATCTGAAATCAGGGACTAAAATATCTAGTTCTTATCATTGTTCATAGGATTAAATAAGATAATATGTGCTATTTTCTAAGCACTCATTAAGTTGTATTATTATTATTATCTCACCATGGTTATTATTACGGCTGTTAACTTTCAGAATTAGAGCATTACTGCTAGACCATTAAGTGGTTCTATCATCACTATTGCTTGCATAATTTCACTGTGCAAAAACTATTTTATCAAGTCATTATAAATAAAATTGCCAAGGGCATACCTAAATTACATTATGTCAACCCTGAATGTTCAAAGGCAAGTTCTGCTTAGGGCATTGCTTTTTAAAGAAGTGACATCATATCAGAATCAAGTTTTGACATTCAGCTCTAAATCTCTTTACCAGGTCATACTGGAGTTCTTCTCCTTCTTTTGAGTCTAATGTTCCTGACCAGTTACCTCACATACCTCTTTCAGTTAAGCAGGGCCAGACCTAACGCAAGGAGTAGGTTTCCTAAGAACATATGTCAGCGCTCATAAAGGCCTCGTGTGTCTATAGGCTTCACTATGGGGAGCTGAGGGGAACATGTTGAGATATTGTCTTACAGCAAAGCTGAAATTAAATTCCAGGTAGACTCTATTACTGAATTCTCAAGTCAGTAGAATTAGGCAGTGAGAGAGATTCCAGGAGTTCAGAGTCCAGGTCTTGGAACCGGGGACATCAGAAGGTGGGACACAAAAGTTCCCCTGAAATAATTAGGTGATCAGTTCTCCTCATTGCTTTTACTTTCAACTCTTGTCCTTTCTTTTGAGTCATGACTTAGAAAGTATAAGATTTTCCTCTTTAGTGCCACCTCTGTGAAATCTTTTCAAGCCTCTAGAACCATGATCATAATAAATACTTCTTATGATTAATATTCCCTAATTCTCAATTTCTTAATTTTCCTGTTTATATATGAATTATTTATATATAAATGATTCCTTAATTCATTCAATTATCCCCCAAAATTTTATTGGTATTGTGTTGGGGAAAAAAAGGAGATTTGGTCCCAGCACTTATAGAGGAAGAATTCCAATAACTAAATAGGCAAAAAATTGATAGAAAAATATCAAATACCCATAGATTAATGTGACAGAGGGACTTTGAAAATATTCATTTTAATTTGGGTATCAGAGAAAGTCTCTCTAAGAAATTGATTCAAGCAGATACCTAAATAAAGAGAAGGACCCAGCCAACCAAATGTGTCCAAAGCAAAAATTTTAAGATAGTATTGAGCTTAGTGCATCCCCAAAAGAGAAAGTCATTGTACTCAAAGCATGATGCACATGGAGAGACTGATACAAGATGAGGTAAAAAAGAAAATCAGAAGACAGATAAAGCAGTCGCTTCTAGGTTATGAATAGGTTTTAGATTTTAAGTGTGACATGGAATTATTAGAAGGTGTATATTAGAAGAATAGCATATGTTGTTTTATGTTGGGGAAAGCTTTGGGACTAGTGCACATAAATGAAACTAGAGAGAACGGTTTAAGGGTCCTGAAGTAGTTCTGACAAGACATGATGTGACCTGGATTAGCATGAGAGTAGCAGAAATAAACAGGAGGGGGGAAAGCCATAGAATTTATTGTTGTGAGGGAGAGGAAAGGGAAAATTCAAGCAAAAAGCTAAGTTTTGGCTTGAGCAGATAAATAGATAGTGGTACCATTTTTTGAGATAGTGAGGACTGATAGAAGACTGGGTGTGTGAAAATAGAGTTCTCTTTTGGATGAGTTCAAAATACCTATTCATCCAGAAAGTACATTATGAATATATTTTATTTTTCTTGGCTAAGATATCATGGGTCAATTTACTCATTATTTCTTCAATGTGTTTGTGGTGCAGTAGATGAAACAATAATATTATCTATATAGGGCAATCAATGATCACATTTTTAAAGTGCTGAAATAGCTTGGTGTTATTAAGTTATAATAAACCAATTGGTCAATTTAATTAAAGTAACTAATGGTTTTGTTTCAAACATATTCCCTTAAGACTGGCCTCTGCATTCAGTTTATTCCTTGCAAGAGTTAATACAATGATATGTAATTAAGTCATAATCAAGTAGAACATGCTTATAGAAACAAGTCCATGCTTTGGAAGTTTAGATTACCAGCAAACCCTTTGCCAAAGCCTACTTTGTAGAGAGGATTAAACAATAAGAGATGATAAGGGGGTGAAGGACTCAAACCTATCTTTAAAGTGCAAGGTATTTAAAGATTTGGTGTCCACCATGATTACTACAAAATGCCTACAAATATTAAAAGATTGGCTCATGATCTAGGAAAAAGTAGATGTGAGTCAAGACACAGGAAAAATATCTCAGATCCTAAAATAAGACTATTGAAAGCTAAGATCAGAATGCTACAACTTAAGAACTGAAGTATAAAATGAACTCCTGCTCAGCAAAAGTGATTTCATGGCCCTTTTCTAAGATAGTTAATCAAGTTAGAGACAAGACATGTGTAGCATCCCTGTTTTATGTATGGAACAATCACTAGGGAGGTTTTGTTTCTTTGTTGTATGGATGGGATTTGGGGTATGAGACTTAAGGCTACTGTGATTTTCCTGTGGCAATGCAGCGTAAGATTAGGAGAAAGTGCTTTGGAACCAGACCAATCTGAATTTGAAGTGTAAGTTTTCCTATGGTTCCAAATTGCTTTGGGCAAATTACTTCCTCTGTGCAGTAGGGTTTACAGTGCTTACCTCCAGAATTTTTGTGAGTTTTAAATTAGTTTTCATATGTAAAATGCTTAGCACAATGCCTGGTACACAGTAAGCACTGAAAAAATAACATGATTTCCTAATCATTATTATTACTATTTTTCATCGGATTGTAGCAAGGGTAACAGTGGGGGCCTTATATCTGTATTTTGCATAGCACCTCTGGGAAATTAAGGCAAGTTCCTACAAGTGCTATTGGCCTGAGGACTCCAAGATATTGAAGGAAAATAGTATTAAGAGACAGAAGACTTACAGATATACAGATCACAAATATCCAAGATTAATATTCCACAACAAAATTAAACTGTAACAATTTTTCTAAAAATATTGCATCAGTAGGAACAAGAAAGTCAGTATGAAATAAAAGACATTTCAGTCTGGAACAACTTGAACAGCAAGGAATCACAATGAGTATGCAGTTAAAGTGGAAAATATCCTCAACTTCAACTTTTTTCATAGTGAAATGTATAAATATTTTGCAGCAATATTTTCAAGTTTTTATATTTTAACTTACTTAAAAATTACTTCTTCAACAACCTCTAAGAAGACAAAACTCATCAAGTAGATTTTTCTTTATTATGATTATAACATCTGTTTTTTTACTCTGAATGTCATTCCATTCCAGAGTAAAAAAATAAATTTATCCACTTAAAATTTGGAGTTCCATAAAATATTATTCAAACAAGTCAAAATAGCCAACATGCACAATTATAATATTTCAAAATTAAATAGTATCACCTTTTGAATTCCCATTGTTTAATTTATTCAATTTCTATTTGTTTATAGGGTTACATTTAAATTTCTTTCTATTTGCAAGCTTTCTTTCAATAATTGCATTTTGCCAAAAACTAGAAAGGCTAAAGTTGGTTGGACATTTTAATTGTTGATTAAAGATTTTCAAATGATATTTGAACAGTGAGTAGAGGGGGGAAAAGTTAAATATTCAAACATTCTATGTTTTGCAAGTAGAATTGAATTTTGTAACATTTACATAGCAGTTCTTCAAAGGCTTAACCCTTTTAAAAAATTGTGTGTCAGCAAAAAGAGAAACTGAAATGTTCTGCCAATAGGGTCAGCAAATTAGTTATTGTTTTCCATTCTATGAATACACAAAATACTTGGGGTAGAAGATAAGTGAAATGATTTAAGAGTAATGATTTGATCTGAATTTTAAAGCCAGATTCAGAGTGCTATGTAATACAACTCCTGCTTATCATTCATTAAAAGCTATTATTATGGCAGCCATGCTGAATGCTATTTATCAACTTAATTTTGAAATTAAAAGGTTATATGATGTTATTACATCTATAAGGGTATATTAAAACATTTAACAATATTTAACAATAGACGTTCTTTTTTAGGTTGTAGTGTTCTAGCCCTTATCCGATTTTCTTGTGACTACCAAGAAAATATAATAAAATTATTACAGATGACATTATATCTGGTAGTCACCAAAGCATTAAGATCTTAAGGGAGTCAAGATTCCAAAGCAAGTGAAGCATAGGGATGATCCTGATATTCAGACCATTATTTCTCTTGAGACATCACTAAATCTTAAACAATTTCAATCTAGAAGGAGAAAGCCAACTGTTGAGTAAACCTAGTAGCAGAGGAGTTAAGTGGCAATGAGAAGCCAAGCAGAAATCACAGCTCAGGAGACGTGGCAGGTGAGCCATTTCATAGGCATCTACATGTAAAAGCCTAAGTGACTGGAACGACTGGAACAACCAGTTACTATGATGTGCACTGACCACCAGGGGGCAGACGCTCAATGCAGGAGCTGTCCCCTGGTGATCAGTACCTCCCAAAGCCAACCTCCCCCAGCTGGCCAACCTCCCATGGTCCCTCCTCACAGCCCCAGGGCTGGGACAGGGAACCGGGGGTGGGTGGTAGAGGATGAGGCTCCTTTCTCAGGGGGGCTGGTGGCCAACCTCCCATGCCCCATTCCTCCCCCTGGCCTGCAGGCCCTGATCGGCCCCCACCCGCCCACTGCAGTGGTGGCGAGGCAAGGAAAAGAGGAGGGGGAGAGGCAGTGAACTGCATGGTGGTGGAGTGCCAACAATGGCAGCGGCGGCGGCTAGCGTCTGTTCCTTCCATGCTCAGCCAGGCGACTGTTGCCTCTTCTCCAGCCTGGCCCTAATCAGCCTGGCCCTTATCGGCCCTGATCACAGGCCTAGGGACCCCCACCCGTGCATGATTTCATGCACCAGGCCTCAAGTATAGAATAAACATCAGAGGTAGGCCAGTCATAAAGAAAACCTCATAAAACTTTAACTTTTCATTTTAAATATATAGGATTAACTAGAAATAGATCTTCCACTACAAAGTTTGAAATCCTGCTTCAAATTAGCTCGAATTTCAAACTTAATTGGTCTGATGTTCCAATCCTAAAAACCTTCCAGAAAGAAAAGAAAATCTGTGAAGCAACAGATTTTTTCAAAATATTCTTATACATTTTCAAACACTATGTCTAGCATTCAACCAAAAATTATCCATCGTACAAGACACAAAAGCAAATGCATAAACATTCAAGAAAATAGAAACGATAGAAAAATAGCTAGGCAAAAGCAATATGTAAGGGAAGACAGTTAAGATTTTTCCATGATTGATCAAGCAACCCCCAACAGAATAAACACAAAGAAAACTACACCTAAACACATTAACAAATGTGCTAAAAAAATGAACACAAAAAGACAATCTTAAAAGTAGCAAGAAAAATAGAGAATTTTAAGAATCAGAATCTGTCCTTGCCAAGGTTCAATGACCTATCATCCCAAGCACTGGACTGGATCAGAAACTGTACTCCCCAATCAGTCGTTCAGGGATGAAGACCAAGTTTTCAAAAGTGCACAATTAGAGTCCTGAGTGAGAGGTCCAGGAGTACAATAGTGCCTCTCCAAGTTATGGGCACTATACTGTTAAAAACATTAACCTGACACTTGTTAAAATGGTAAGGGAGACTTACCATATCAACCCTACTATAAAAGGGGTATTCCAACAGGGGAGAGAGATCTGATTCATCTTCAAATGCAAGGACAAGTGAGGATTTATAGCCAAATAACGGGGTGAGGAGGGGTCAGTGGGTGGAAAATTACTAAAGAGCAGGGGGATTCTTTCTAAACTGACCTAAAAGGATTCTTGACAGACTATAAGTTCTTAACTTGCTAAAGGCAAGTTAAGAACTTAGATATGAAAGGTGGGGAATGACCAGCTTAATTAGCTATCAAGGATGATGATATATCAAGGATGGGTGATTATTACTAAATTGACTTAACAAGCTTCTTTGCTAAAACTAAGCAGGTGGAAGATAGGATAGGGGTCAAGAGCAGGGTGTAGTTGAAACAAGGTCTCAGAAGAACATGACGAAAGTCTTTTCCAAGAGATAGTCTGTCAAACTCAATATGTGGTGAGTAGATTGGTGGATGGATGGATAGATGGATCGATGGATGGATGGATAAAAGAAAGAATTATAGAAAACACAGGTTAAAAAAACCTCCCTTAGCCTGTTGGAAAGAAAAAAAAAAGAAAAGAAAAACCTTATTATTCAAAGCTGATTTGTTGACATAAAATGTTCATATTTCACTTACCAAAAATAATTATTAAACCAGGCAAATATGAAATGTCACCCACACATTTTCTGTCAAAAAATTTTCTGTCAGAATCCTGCGAAACACTACATTAGAGATGATAGGCCTCTGAGCACAGTGAAATTAAAGACTGCAGCCCTGTGTTTCTTGAATCTCATTATCACAGCGAAATTCAAAAATAATTAATACGATTACCCACTAGTTATAATGTGTCATTCAGGATTTCATAGTTTAACTACCTTGTAATTTGAGATGTTATCTTGTGCTCATACAGTAACTTTTACTTATTCCTTTTGTTTAGATCTATTTCTTCCCCAAAGCCTATTTTTTGTCCCCAGCTTAAAAAAAAAGAAAAAGAAAAAAAGGAGGAAATGAGAAAAGAAAGAAAGGAAGGAAGGACATTCTCTCAAAAGTCAAAAAACATTCAGACTTCTTTTTTTCAAAAAGGAAGAAATGGAGAAATGAACTGGGGGAGGAAGGGAAAGAGGAAGAAAAGAAGGAAGGAAGGAAAAAAGGCATCTTTTCAAGTCAGTAAGCTTCAGCCCTGGCCAGGTGACTCAGTTGGTTGGAGCATCCTCCAGCACACCAACAGGTTGGGGGTTCCATTCCCAGGCAGAGCACATACCTAGGTTAGTGGTTTGATCCCGCCCGCTGTCAGGGTGAGTACAGAAGGCAACTGACCCATGCTTCCCTCTCCCATCTCTCTTTCTCTCACCCTCACTCTGGCTCTCTCTGAAAATCAATAAAATCATGTTCTCAGGTGAGGATTAAAAAAAAAAAAAATCAGGAAACTTCATTTTTCAACTCCAGCACGTGGCTGTTCTCTGGCAGTCATAACATGGTAATAAAATTATTTTAATGACCTCCCGGAAGCAGCTTATTAGAGTTGCCATTCTATTTGTTTCCATAGTCACCCCTTTGAACTCATTGATGAAAATTGATTTCTTTCAACAGCCACTTATCTGTTCACACCTACCAATTTTTACCCAGTCAAACTGTTCCTTTGCCACTTCCAGGTTCCTCAATTAGACCCTGTTACATACAGAGCATTCTGAAAGGGCTTGGGTTGGCAGCCATGGCATGACTCACCAGAGGAAATTTACCAGTGTAGACGTTCAGGTGCCACTTTCTCAGATGTCGAAGGTGAATTTGAAGAGGAAACAGTGTAATCTGGGAGCCTTATGTCCAAAAAGCTTTCAGAAATGACAAGCGTTCTCACTTCCAGTGTCCTTAGCACCTCATTTGTAATGTAAGGAAAGGATAATCTATCTAGCAGCACAAAAAGCACTTAAGGGAAGTCATTCATCTAGGAAAGCTGGCTTATTCACAGTTATACTCTCAGCAAAGAGAATGATAATAATAATATAATAATAATATACCAGAGACATGTATGGGTTATACCTTAGAATTAAGAAAAAAACAAGATTCTATCTACAAAATTACCAGAAAGAAAATAAGGAAAACAGAAGAAAACTTTGACCTGCATGAAGATACATGGGAGAATGGTGGCTTGGTGGAGGGGACCCTGGGCTCTAATCAGGATCCTGAAGATCCTGGATCACATCCTAAATCAGGTGATAGACGGGGGTCAGGGACTAATTTGGCTGTTGAATTATTAACCAATCCTTCATATTTTCATTCATTTACTGCATCCTTCCTCAGTAATTAAAGATGTACATACATACTGGTACATCTGGTGTTAGATATGAAATCACAAGGTCCTGAGACAATGTAAACATTTCCTTGGAAGTGTCTTATATTCAAAGCAGGAGTTACTAAGGATTATTTTTACAAATATATCATGGTTATTTGGGGGGAAGAAGGGAAATAACTGAACTGCAACATTTATTTATAAATACTAAATGAATTCATTTCCCTTCTCAATAATTCAACAAACAGACCCAGCTTCTCGTTGTTTCTAGAAACTGTGACAGGGTGCCACAGCTGAGGCATCACCGGGACATGTGCACACTGCCATTCACAGTGGAATGATAAATCCAGTTAAATTCACTCTGGCCAGTCCTGCAATAATGGAAAAACGATGTGCTGTAGAAGCACAGAAAATAGACTGAAATAGTTTTAATTATGATGTTTAATTTCAACAGAAGATGCATTTTGGTAGCTTCATAGTTTCATTAATATTTTATTTAATTGATTCAAGAACTATACATTGAATATCTAGAAATTTAGCAGAGGACCTGACAAAGTAGAAACATTCTCTTCTCTAATGAAGCTTCTATTCTGATTGGGGATAAACTGGCAATAGGTATGAAAGCAAATAAGAATATTCAGGTTGTATTAAGTGCAGGGTTTTTTAAGTAATTCAATGGAACAGAGTCTGATAAGGGATGCTGGGTACTCTAGGATGGATTGGGAAGGCTTGGTGGAGGGAGTGAGTGGGCTTTGAGCCAACACCTGGGGAATGAGATGCTATCTCTCTGGAATATCTTGGCATAAAAAAAAAGTGTGTGTGGGGGGACGGGGAGGGGGGAAGGGGATGCAGAGGCGTAAAGGCCATAGAGCTGGAGACAGTTTGGCTTGTGCAATAGCAAGATTTAGTATCTGCTCTGAGTGGAACCATTACTAGAAAAATGCTCATAAAAACATCCTAAAAACTAGATGGGGAACTTTTGGGGGTGATTTGATCCCCAGGCTGCTGCTGGTTAGAAACTTCAGGAAGTTGAAGTTTCTTTGGTTGGAAGATGGGTGAAGCAGTTATTTAATGGGAACCCCCAGCTATGCCATGATTCTCATTATCTTCAATTCATTTAGTATCTTTTATGGCAAATGAACTATTTTTTGAAGAGGTCTTTGTAATTCTAATAATGTCCTAAGACAGATAGCTGAAGGAACACCAAGGCCAGTAGGCTGAAATGCCTTTGTCATGCTTTAAGGGTATGGATTGGGCCACATGTCCAGATGAGGGGGAAGAGGGGGAATTCAATGTCAAAAGAAAAACAAGAAATATCCATAGAAAATGGCCATGACATGAGATTAGAATCTCTTCTTTTAGATCCTGATTCTTGGCCATCCTTTGAATGAGGGGATAAGTGTTAACATATGAACTCCTATTAAAGAACCCAGCTCCAAGAAATCTGGCAGCAGGCCCATTTTGTGACCTAGTTGGCAAAGATTGCCTGAAGACTGAAATATGTGGGGCTATTTTTCTTCATGGTTATAAGAAGCAACCCCCACAGTTATATTAAAACTTCAATGGGACAGGGGGGCATGGAGCAAGGGAGAAAGCATGTCCTAGAAAATCCCATAATCCCAGGGGCTGTGTGAACAAATGGCAGAGAGGAGAAATTCAATAATTCCTAGCTAAATTCATATTGGAATCTAATCAGTAATAAGTAGTAGGTACTATTTAAATAAACTGAGTATGGGATTGTGTAAGGAAATATTATAGGTGGAAATATTATAGGTGTAATTAGCTCTCTCATGGCCATGTAACTTTGCCACTCCCCTCCCCCCAATAAAATGACATAATAGAAATGTAAATAGAATGTATTTAAACAGACTTCCTAGAAAAGAAGGAAGAGGTATTAAATGCTGTTCTGGTACATACTGTCTTTGAACAAAGCACAACAAAATACTATATATCACAGTTAATTGCCCTGACCTATACTATTCACACCTCAAAGTGTAGAATTATATAAGCAAAATGTTAATGCTTTAACCTAAAGATTTAGGCTAGAAACTTGATAATTATGCATTCTGATAACTCAATGCAATGTGCCATTTAATGTCCTTTGGTAATGTGCCATCCATTGATTGAAAGAGATATGTGTCAGCAATTTCTAAATTTGATTTATCAATACTTTCTTACTGCTTCTTATGTTTTGCCTGTACAAAACAATAAATAAATGCAAAATATCAAAATATGCTTTTACTTAACAAATAGTTTTAAAATGTTTTACTATATTTTCTTTTTGCCAACGGCAATTTATTAACCAATGGTTTGAGCCATTTTTAGAAAAATATAAACTTGTACAGTTAGGCTATTATAGTTTTAAAAGTTGTTTAGAGATATGCAGTTTCAAGTTACTCTTGATAGAAGAAACATTTAGGTTAATTATTTATATTTCATAATGTGAGTATAAGAGAGAAAAATAAAGTTCATTTTTTATGTAAAATTACCCAGAAATAGAAGACAAAGAAATTAAAGATGAAAACATGAGAGAATATAAAAAATATCCAAAACATAAATATTAAACACATTTCATGTATCTGAAAAGTATTACTATAAAAGAATAATCTAGATTTTTTTTGAGGTTTTAATAGAAGTAAGAACCAAATTTTTAGAATAAAAGAAAAAGAATAAATAAATGACAAAATCTGAAGTGTCTGATAAAAAACAGACATCTATTTGAAATAATAAAACCAAATAAATTTTCACATTAAGGATCAGGTATTGTTTCTCAGGATAGAACAATTCCTGGCATACAAGTGACATTCAATAGCCCTGACCAGGTGGCTCAGTTGGTGGTGTCCCATACACCAAAGGTTGCAGGTTAGAGTCCCTGTCAGGGCACATAACTAGATGAAGGGTTCCATCCCTGATCAGGGCCCATATGGGAGGCAACTGTTGGATGTTTGTTTGTTTTTCTCTGTCTCTCCCTTCCTCTCCCTTTAAAATCAATTAAAAAAAAAAATCCTCGGGTGAGGTTTTATTTTTTTAAAAGAGACACTCAATACATTTCTACATGTAAATGGAAAAATAGCAGCTGAAATGTGCATTAAAATTTATGACAACATAGGAAGTTTTAAATGTTGCTATTTCATTTTTAATATAATCTTTTAATAAGTTATAATTTACTTGTCTAAAGTTGATGATCATGTCATTAAATCCTCAAATTTCTAGTTGTGTACTATAGTGTGTGTTTTTTCTTAGAAGTGATTCGCTATTTTTGTTACATATTTTTTTCTTAGGCCTGTGGTCACATAGTTAAAGTGGAAAGTGCTCTGAAAATATATGTTTAAAAATTTATTAATTAAATCTGCTACTTGTGGGACTCCTACTGCATAAAATACACTTGAAGAGTAGGTATTTCCAAAGTGGAAAAAAAAACTTCAAGTGCTTAATCCAATTTGTTATAGTCATCTACTGTCGAAAACACAGACTAAGTGACATTGTCACTTATTAGAATGCTTTGCCCTTGTTCAGGTGCTTTACTCAATTTAACCATGATATATTGATTATTGAAATGTTCATCCTAGGTTTAAAAAACTGCTAAAATTGTTTTAATACTATTCACAGTTTTCTTCTATAGACAGATACTACTAGGTAATTATTTTTTCCATTTGGAAGAGAATTGACTGTTAGAAAACAAATGTGCACAAGAATTTATGACTGCATGACCTTGATTTCTCCATATTTCAAAACCAATATCTATGGCATAACTTCCAATACTCTAATATGTATGCTTTAAACTTCATAATTACCTCAAATTCAACATCATTAGAATTTAAGACTGTGATTACCAAAACAACATATGAACAGAAACCAGTTAATCTATACTTTCTGCTGAATATATCATCCTTCTTAAAATGCAATGTTTTAGTGGGCAATTCCTATCTACTTTCCTTTTCTCAGCCGGTTATTTTACTTCTAAGTCATTGTCCTGAAATAAAATAGAAAAAAATTACACAAGGGGATATTGTGACACTGTTTGGGTGGAAAAATGCTGACATTCTGTCCTTATTGAAAAGAGTAGAAGTTAAAATGGAGGCTGAAGTATTAGCATAAGTAAAGAGAAAATTATAGAAAAGTGCATTTGTATTATTACTTGTGAAGTTCTAGATGACATCAATTATTGTAATAAATTTATGACATGAACAAAATATATTCTCAGGTCACATTACACTGGAGTTTAATTTTCCTTTCATCAGCACTATATCACTATATATATCTATATTAATAAAAGGGTAATATGCTAGTTAGACCAGGTGACTGGACATCTTCCAGACATCCGACTTCCTTTTGGACAGTTAGGAGTTGACCAGATTGGCGGTGGGGCAGTTAGGGGGCAACCAGGCCAGCAGGGAGACAGTTGGGGGTGACCAGGCCAGCAGGGGATCAGGCAGGCAGGCAGGAGAGCAGTTAGGAGCCAGCCATCCTGGATTATGAGAGGGATGTCCCTCAATCCCTGTGGGATCAGGCCTAAACCAGCAGTCAGACATCACCCTAGGGTCCCTGATTGGTGAGGGTGCAGGCTGGGCTGAGGGACCCTCCCCCATGCAAGAATTTCATGCACCAGACCTCTAATATATATATACACATATATACATATATATATTATATATATATAATATATATAATTATATATAATTATATATATTATATAATTATATATTATATATAATATATTATATATATAATATATATATACATATATATTATATATATATTATATATATAATATATATAATATGTATATATATATACATACACACACACATTCACACAAACACACACACACACACACACACACACTAATAATAGAGGAATATGTAAATTGGCCAGGGCGCCGTAATGTAATGACCAAATAGCAGGGACCTGAGGCTGCATGTGCTTGGCCAGGGCAGGGGACCTCAGGCCACACCCCTTGCCTAGGCACTGGGTCAGGGAACCTGAGGCTGCACCCCCTGCCCAGAGGGGCTTGACAGGGCACCTGAAACTGCACCCCATACCTAGCACTGGGCTGGGGGACCTGAGGCCACGCCCCCTGCCCAGAGGGGCTTGAAGGGGGTGGGGCCGAACCGGTTTGGGTCTCCTGCGTTTTTGAAGTGCTTGCGGGTGGTAGGCAGGGGCTTGACTCTAGGTCCTGTGGCACATCCCAGACTCTGACAGGAGGGATATTTTCATATACATTTTACTAATTTTCTTTCACCTCTGACACTTCTATTATAGAGAAAGGGCAAATAACAATATTAAAATATTTCCTCTAATTAATTCCCTTTTAATGTGTATGAATTTCGTGCACTGGTCCACTAGTATCCTATCTAATAAAGAGGGAATATACCATCTGTGTGATATCATGCCATCACACGGATGGCGGCACCCGGTCCCCTCAGCCCCACCAGAGTCCCCCAGTCCTTTCAGCCCCACTGGGGCCTTGGCAGGCATGTGGTGTGGCCAGACCTGCCCTCAGCGCCCCAGCTGCCCAGGGCCGGCTTGAGGTGCAGGCAAGCCTTGGATGGCGGCTGCCTAGCTGCCCAGGGCTGCTCAAGGCTCAGGTAACCAGGGCCAGCAGAGGCTTGTGCTGGTGGCACTGGCAGCAGCAGAGGTGTGATGGGGGCATTGCCTTCCCCTGATCTCCAGGTCACCTTCTTCCCCTGAGGAGTGCCAGACTGTGAGAGGGGGCAGGCCAGGATGAGGAACCCTCCCCTCCAGTGCATGAATTTTCACCCCTAACTGCTGGCCTGCTTACCTGATCACCTTAACTGCTGTTCTGCCTACCTGATCACCCCTAAGAACTCTGCCTGCCTGCCTGATTGCCCCTAACCATTTGCTTGGGGGTGGGGCTAGCCCAACAAGGGGCAGTGGTGGTTCTGATCTCTGGTATGCTTATGGTAGCTGGCCTTTTATTATATAGGAGATATATAAAGTGTCCCTTAGCGCAGCCTGCACCCTCTCCAATCTGGAAGCTCTCAAGGGATGTCCAACTGCCCATTTAGTTGGACATCCCTCTCACAATTCAGGGCTGCTGGCTCCCAAATGCTCGCCTGCCTGCCAGCCTGATTGCCCCCTAACCACTCCCCTGCCAGCCAGATTGCCCCTCACTGCCCTCCCCTGCCAGCCTGGTCACCCCTGACTGCCCTCCCCTGCTGGCCTGGTCACCCCTAAGTGCCCTCTCCTACAGGCCTAGTTTCCCCTAACTGTTCTCCCCTGCAGGCATGGTCACCCCTAACTGCCCTCCACTGCAGGCCTAGTCCCCTCCAACTGCCCTCCCCTGTAGGCCTGGTAACCCCAACTTTCTTCCCCTGCAGGCCTGGTCCCCCCAACTGCTCTCCCCTGCAGGCCATCTTGTGGAGGTTATCTTGTGTTCACATGGGGACGGCCATCTTGTGTGTTGGAGTGATGATCAATTTGCATATTACTCTTTTATTAGACAAGATACATATACAGTATATATACTATATATATATGATTTATTTTTCAATTACAGTTGATATTCAATATTATATTAGTTTCAGGTATACAACATTGTGATTAGATACTTATATTCCTTATGAAGTGATCACCCCAATTAGTCTACTACCCATCTGACACCATGCATAGCTATACTATAGTCTATCTCTTTGCTGTACTTTACATGTCTGTGACAACAAATAAAATAAAACTGGCCTTAAAAGTTAGTTATAAGTACTATAGAGTCTACTTAGATATAAATTCTAAGAGGAATTTATATCTAAGAAAAATAAATGTGATTTTACTTTTTGATTACATATAAAAATTGTATACTTTTTAAGTGGACATGTCAAAGAATTTGAATACTACAATCTAGGATAGTTTAAGTATATTTTTTCCTGGTATTTTGAATTACTTTTTGCATTTCATAATTTTAAAAAAGTAAAAGCCTTTTACAAACTGTGCCTCCAACATAACTTATTCAAACTTATCTGTCCACTCAGTACCTCGCAAACAATCATGACAGTGATGCTAATGAGCAGAACCACATGTGTAAGGTGTATTTCCTATGTGAACTCCAAAGAGTTTGGAAGGCACTATAGATATTCTCTTTAGTCCATATTAATCTTCAAACCTACCCTTCTACATGTCAAAAACAATTGTTTTTTAAAGAAATATTTATAGCATTATATAAATATTTAATTGAGTACTATGGGTGCAATGTATTTAAAAAAACTGAGTACTATGGGTGCAATATATATTTAAAAATTATTTAGGTTAACAGAAAATGTCTAATGCTCTCTCTGATGGCTCGGGGGAGAATTCTTTTGTGCCTCTCCCAGCTTCTAGTGTTTTCCAGCAACCCTTGGAATTCCTTGGTGTGTAGAAGTATAGCTCTAATCTCTGCCTCGGTCATCACACGCTATCTTCTCTGTGTCCAAAGTGGCCTCTCTTTACTGGAAGAATTTTGGATTAAAAACCCACCATACACCAGTGTGACCTTAAGACTAATCACATCAACAATGACCCTATTTCAAATACTCCCAAAGAGATCCAATTCAATCCCTAACAAATAGTGTTATCATTAGGAACCAGGTAAACACCAAATCCTGCCTGGTCAATTACTATTCCTTACAGTGGGTGGGCCTCTCCAATGATATACATCGAAGTAAACTGAGACAGTGGGGAAATGTGAACCATTTTATTTTAAGCCAGACCAAGCCAGCGCATTATGTCCAGATGCAGTCTTCTATAGTAACCTGCACTGGCATGTGTGATTTAAGTCAAAGCCTCAGACAAGGCCTCTCCATCCCCCACACTCCAAATACCCATCTGGTCTCCATGCTAACCCCTGGCTAGTTACACTGTGGAAAGAGGTTAGAGAAAGGAGAGTGTGTTTGTCAACTCTAACAAGAGCACTGTAACATAAATTGAGCCTCATAGTTTTTGTTGTTTTTCTTCGTTTACTTATATCACTTCTATTCTTTGCTCTCTCTGATGAAAGTTCCTTAGCTATTACCACACCTTCCAAATGTTTTGAGGTTTCCCTGTAAAAAGGGATATCAAGAAGTGTTAAAAGCCATCTACAACTTTCTCCTTGATTAATCACAAAAATAAATAGCATTGAAAAAGGTAGAGCTCTCTAAAGTGAAGTCATTCAAACCATTTTATGTCATAAAAAATTGCTGAAATGAAAACCTATTTCTGGTGTCAGGAAGGGGGGTTAATCAATATATGGAGTTGCTTGCCTATGCTAAATGACCATAGAATAGTGCTCTTTCTTCCTTATTTTATCCATTCTTACTGTTTCCAGTATCTTCTCTCCATTGCCAATCATCTCACTTAGGCATAACCAAATGAACATCACTGGCAGCCTATGAATATAAACATATCACAGTTAAACTCTGGAGTAGTTTTTTTTTGGAATCCTAGGCCTTTGCCTAGCAGAAAGCCCATATTTTTTTGAGGAAATACCCTTTCCCTGAGATTCCCATGAACCCCTGTGGTTGCTTACCCATGCTACCAGATCATTTCTAGCCCCTTTCCCCCTAGCAGTTTTGGGTCTTTAGTTATTTTCTTTAAGAAATCCTAGGCAAGAAGAGATTTCCTCATAAAGTTCCTCTGCTCCACCGGCTATTGTCAGTCAGCTGCCCGTATAATTTTTTTTTCTTTATTGATTAAGGTATTACATATGTGTCTTTATCCCCCCATTCCCCCCCCCCCAACCCCCACTCATGCACTCACCCCCCTGTTGTCTGTGTCCATTGGTTAGGCCCATATGCATGCATACAAGTCCTTTGGTTGATCTCTCCCCCCTACCCTCACCCTCCCCTATCTTCCCTCTGAGGTTTGACGGTCTGATCAATGCTTCTCTGTCTCTGGATCTGTTTTTGTTCATTAGTTTATGTTGTTAATTATATTCCACAAATGAGTGAGATCATGTGATACTTATCTTTCTCTGACTGGCTTATTTCACTTAGCATAATGTTCTCCAGTTCCATCCATGCTGTTGCAAATGGTAAGAATTACTTCTTTTTTACCGCAGTGTAGTATTCTGTAGATGTACCACAGTTTTTAACCCACTCATCTGCTGTTGGGCACTTAGGCTGTTTCCAAATCTTAGCTATGGTAAATTGTGCTGCTATGAACATAGGGGTGCATATATCCTTTCTGATTGGTGTTTCTGGTTTCTTGGGATATATTTCTAGATTCAAACTATTCTCAGTCTTCTGCCTGCACTTCTTCATGCTTTCTGTTAAGCTAGTTAAAAAAAAATTCTGTCTCTCATAACAATCTCTTTCATAGGATGGTCCAGATCTTTGGGAAACTGTGACAAACTTCTATTTATCTAAGGCATTTTCAAGAGGTTTCAGGTATTTTCTGGCAGAGTAATTCTTCAATCCAGATATATTTGGATTGAAGAATGATGAAGAAGAGACTCACCAAGTACCTGACAGTTCTGTCCAGTATCTAGGCTCTACTTCTTGGTCCAGTCCTCTACCAGGCTTGCCTTTGCTTCTGATGATTTTGTTGCAGAATATCCCCCCTTTTACCATTGCTCTTGACTTTTCAGTGTAGATAGGATTTTCTTGTTATTTCCCATAGTGTTCATCTTACTTTCCCCAAGGGAAGCATTTAAATTTTCTTTCTTTAGAACATAGTTTCACAAATTCTCTATGTCTCAACTTTTTTTTCACCGCAAATGAGCAAGTTTACCCAAATGATCTCTCCATGAAGCAGCATGCTGGAGGAGAATGAATATTCCTTTTGAAGGCAGATCAAGCTTAGAGTCTTAATTTTGCCCAGAGCTGACTCTCTAACTTGGATAAATCTAAAGTCTGAGACTCTCCACCACTAATTGAGAGGGTGCAACTAAGAGATATCTAAGGTCCTTACATAAATGTAAATTTTGTATTTATTACAGAACTATTTCATCTTATCTTTTAATCTTAAATATCTTCAAGAATTCCATACTGTTGTGTCCTCTCTTTTACACTGGCTGTACTGCTCAGGGTTCATTAGTCATTTTGCGTCAGTGTTCTCAACTTACTTGATCAACTTCATTGTTGAATTACATAACACTTAGTGATGTTTAACCATAAATTAAAATATACATACAGGAAGGCCAATGTAATGGCCAAATTGTAGTTTATTCATTAATAAGGAAACTATAGCTAACATTAAATATGACCATGATTGGATAAATAGTAGAAAGAACAGTTCTTTCCAAGAATGAATATTTTGCAATACATTGGTTTTTGCCCCTTCTTTCAGCATGGACTGGGATCAGCACTCCATGCCTTAGATTTCTAACATTGTATCTAGTAAATTCTTCCTTTGGACTGTTTACCTCACATAAGGTTTCTCATGGAGAAAGAGATCAAATCTGAGATCTGCAGAGACTTGAGTCAGTGTCAGCAGAGTAGGAAGAGAGAAAAGGCAGTCATGGCTGCGTCAGTTCCTCATTGCCTTGAGTGACAATATCTCTTTGTGTAGGTTCTCCTTTAGCTTCTCTTAAAGTGTATCAATATGAGGAGAATAACCCCAAGCTTAGTTTAGGGAAGGCTAATGTGGCCTTTGTTTTAAATGTAAAGGCCACACTAGGCCGTAAAACTATATTTTAATAATCACCGTGGGGAGCTCCTCGACATATGTTCTTAGAGAGCATACTGAGTGAGTCAGTGCAGGCATTTGACACTTCGTATGCAACAAAATCTCAGAGGTTCTGTTTATGTCACTTACCAGATGTCATGATTCATTTCATTACTTATTTGAAGAGTTTCTCTCCCATCTTTACTTCAAAAGTTTCAACATATGGTACTGAATATTGTTCAGAATTATTTAAATGATCCTTAGATGGTAATATTTGTCTGTTTTGTTTATTTTACTTTGAAGTCTTCCTAATATCAGAAGTAGCTTACCTTCTGTTTTGCCTTGTTTTTAAACCACTTGACTAGTTTCTTTCATTTCTGTTCTTTTTAAGCAATGAGCATGAGTCTATTACCCCTGTGGTCAGGATCTCATTGTAACTGTCTGACTTTCCTGAACTCTGGCCAGCCAGTTCCGATACTTTCTCCAAAGGTCTGATTACTGAAGATAATTTCCTTTCGTCTACGATAATGCTTTCATAATTACAGTTTTAGATGAAGGAGCAGAACAAATTCCTTGTCAACTAGAAACTCACAGATTTTATTATCTTCTGCTCAATCAAATTCAATTTTGCCTCCAATGCTTTTCACACTTTGGGTCACATAAATGAGGCTGCCTGGTTCTGTGCTTTATTTTCACACTCTGTTTTGATCTCTCTGGCTTAAGGCAGATACGATATTTCAGGGAAATATTTCCTTAGGAAGCAAGATCCAAACCTTTTAGACAAGGCCATATGTCTAAAAGTTGATCAAACAATTGTTAGAATGCCAGTCCTAAATGTTCAACAGCCTGAGAAGCAAGGTGGTTTCTGTACAGGCTGAGAGAATGATTTTATTTTAGCAAGCCAGAATCCCCTTAATTATATTCTCTCTTGTGAGAAAGAAGTGCCCTGGATCAGAACATTACTAGCTAAAAGGGAAATAGTGCAGCTACAAGTCAGAAAATCTTATGGCTTTGGTTGTTTTATTAAACATCTCTATGACAAATTTTCTCATGCTATGAAAAAAAACATGTCTTTGTGGAGAGAAATCATACCAACTCTCAAAATTTAAAGCAGCCTCTATCATAATTCAAAAACTTCAGATTTCATATTTCTAGTGGTACTCTCAGACCTGGCGTTTAGCTTGAAAAATATCTCAATTGAGTTCCCATGAACAGTTGTCTTCAGGAAGACAAAAAAGATATTTCAGTGTCTTTGCATTTGTATTCTGAATTCTGATAGCCCTTGAAAAAAAGAACATTCATCTAATCTCCAGAAGTTACCTATAATGACAATGAATTTCGCCATAGATTTCTAATTATAGTCTCTGAAAGACTCTTAAATTTTTTATAAATAAAAATTATTATAAATATTAAAAAATAGGCAACACACATTTATTGAGGGACTATTATTTTATCAGTTTTGTAGTAGGCATACACAGGAGTTTTATACAGTATGTGGAAATTGAGGTATAACAAGTAAATGGAAAATTAAGTTGTAATGGTTGTCTAAAAACAATAAACTACTATAGTATTTGATAATGTAATTTACCTTTAGATCCCAAGGAAATATTTTAGCTTCCTGATGCAAGAGCATTACTTCTTCATTAATCTAGTAGATTTTTAAAAAGTTATTGATCACATATTATGTATGTATTTGGAGCCATGAAAATCGTGAGGGAGGCAGCTAGGAATGGGTGATGCGTTATGTCTGAATGTTAATGGGAACTCAGACATATTACACAGAAATCCCTAAATAAAGAAGATACATCATTTGACATAGTTATAGAAGTAGCTTGTTGAGAGCAAGGTTGAGGGGTTAATTAATGCTGTCAACTAATTAATAAGAATTCCAGGCAGGCCTCCTTGCTGAGCTCTTAAGAGATTTTATGCATAAGACATGACAAAGGATAGTATCAACCTTCAATATAGTAACCATATATAGGTTTTCAATCAGAAAAGAAACTTGATCCAATTTTCTATGAACAGAAACATTCTGTGGGACTAAAAGTTAAACTAATTCTTTTCAACATTACTGAATGCTATACTATGGAAGAATCTGAAAACAAAATATTTTGAGATATAGATATTTCCCATGTATTGCATATCTAAGGGACATAAAATAGTGGAAACAAACAAAAAAAAAACATACCCAAGGTTTTGAAACCTACATTTGCCATTGAGACTGTGATTCAAACTTAATTGTCCAGTTCATTGTGTCTCTGATTACTAGACTAAGTTGATTTGGATGTTAAAAAAATTAAACTCATATTGTGCTGAAGAAATGATTCTAGGACATTATGATCTTAAAAGGAAATTTGTATTAAGTGAAGAAACAACATGTGAAAACCTGGGGAAAGATCACAAATAGGTTGAGAGAATAGTGTGCAAAGCACCTGAGGGAGGAATAAGCTTGGCAAGTCCAAAGAACACCAAAGAGGCTGGTGTGGTTAGAACTGACTGAACCAAAAGGAGAGAGAGAAGATGACTTCAGAAAGCAAGCCAGAGTGAGATCATATACCAAGATTTGAGTGTCTGAACACAGGAATAATGCAATCAATATGATCTTTTTTAAATACACAAGAACCTGGTAGCAATATGGAGACAAAAACAGTGGTAGGGGATGGATATCAAAAAAACAAGATTATTTAAAGTCGATTTATAAGCCTTAAGGTGAGCCCTACATGCAAAGTAAAGGACGAAACAAAGTGAGGCTTCATGAACCAGACTTGGAATGGAGTGCCATTTGGAATTTAGCAGGAACTTTTATCCACTTCAGGCACTTATAGGTCTACTGGAATGAAGAAGGCACAGCTATGTGTAGCTCTGTTTTCAGTTCTCTGAACTCAAGTTCTTTCTTGCATATTGCAATAAAATATCTACCATAGCCAATAGATACTCAAATGATTCTTATGTTGAATCTTCTGGGACTCCAGTAATTGGAAAAGAAAGGGAAAGTTGCTGTCCTGATACTGAAAATGTATACTACTGTCAGGACACAGGCATATGAATGGTTCATCTGATAATTTTGTTATTTCTACAAACTTTCAATTAGTTTTTGCACTAGTCTATGATTGGAATCACCACTGTAACTGGAGCAGACTAAGTAAAGATTAATGAGCTGCTGGCAGAGTTGATCCTCAGGGATCTCCTTAATCTTATTTTCATGATTCAGTCTATACAGACCTCTCCCACAATGCAATTAGAATCATTAAGTAACACATACCAGGAAAAATAAAGGGGCATGCAACACAGATGCAGATTTTCAACAGAAAGCATCATGAGTATCAAGTTTTTGGCTTCTTTTCCAGCTCAGTAATGATTAGTGAAATCACGTGTAGGAAATATTTGCAGCATGTAAAATTTCTGAAGCTGTTGCTAAATCAAAGATTAATGCAAAAACGTGTGATCTGCAAAGCTTTAATTAGTTCAACCCCAAGGATGACTGTTTGCATCAATATGACAGAACCTGTGGATGAATGCTATTAAATTGTGATCGACCAATTCCTGTTACATTGTTCCATAAATTATCTTAGTTTATAAAATTTAGAAAAATGAAGGCTTAAAGTTAGAATCACAACATTCAATAATTCAATTCTGCAATCATTTAGTGAATCCTTGTACCAAACCTGTTCCTAGTTCATACCTGGATTACTTGCATGTTGATTTTGAATAAAGTGATATTCTTATGAATATGTCACAATTGATCTTAGGGGTGACATAGCCCTGAGTGATTGCTGCTAACATTCAAAGATAGTGTTGTGCTGTGTATTTAATTTGACACAATCTCTCTAAATACTAATAATTCCCCATTTTTATCAGCTTCTGCCACCAGAAGAGCACTTTAGAAAGATAGTCTCTAAGGTGAGACACATATGAAGGATACATATGAGTGACATAGAGGATTTTGATTAGTGAAATCATTAAAAATGTAGAATGCTTTATGGAAATGAAATTTTAAAAATTAATTTGAAGATTAACACAGTTATAAACAAGATTATAATGTGATTTTGAAATTAAACTTGTCAAAGTATATCATTGTTTATGCAAAATAAATAAAATAAATGAACAAGAAGAGCCTCCCAAAATGTTGAAAAACATTTTGTATGTGAGGTCATACCCTTCTGAGGATTACATATATTAAACATCTTATGATTATAAGGTGCAGCTGACAAGTCATTATAACAGAATGACTAGGTAGAAGGAAAAATAATCCTGGTATTACAATAAATTAAATAAATTAGTACCACAAACTAATAAATAAGAAATTAGATGGAGAATTAGCTTATTACACAAATATAAAATCTTTCTTCCTATAACTTAAAACATTTTTTAAATGTAAAAAGTTAAATGCATAAAATTATGCTAAAATATAAAATATTTCTTAATATATATCTGCATTCAGGATAGATAATTGTAGGCACAATTGCTGGGGAGTAATTTTTCTATTAATTTAATTTGCAAATTCAATTCAATTGCCCAGAAAAATTTTTTTTTGATAAGTGGTCAAAATTACCCAAAATAGATATGGAAAAATTAAGGTCTTTGAAGATCTAAGACAATTTTGAAAATGAAGAGCTAAAGGCCAGAGAAAGAGTCCTGTGCTTCTAGGCATTATAAAATAAGAGTGACTAAAATGGTTTTGTATTAACACCTGTGCTGACAAATGGACTTGCACCACAAAACGAAATGCCAGATGGTACAGAATGGTACCGCACTTTGGGTAAAAGGTGATGATGCAGTGTGCCAGTGATGTTTTTATTGAGCTGTATGTACACTTGAAACCTGTATGGTGTTATTAACTAATGACACCCCAATAAATTCAATTTTTTTAAAAAGTAAAAAAGGAATGATATCACAAGTCAGCAGAAAAAACTGACTATGTAGCAAATGGTTATCAAGTTAATTAGATAAATTTTAACTTCTATATCCCACAGTATATAGAGAGATAAACTTTAAATGCACTACAATCTCTAAATATGAAAGTAACAATATTAGAAAAACAAAATATAAGGGAATATATTTGGGACTGTAAGACTTGGGGTTGGAGAGGATTTCTTAAGAATATATAAGATTTTCTATACACTAGCAAGAAAATTGGGAGGCTCAATGAAAACCTTGGGCTAAGGATACAAATAAAAAAGTAGCAGAGTAGACCCCTCTCACCCAAGAAGAATAAGAAAGACAAATTCTTTCCCTAGTTTGGCTCAGTGGATAGAGTGTCAGCCTGCAGACTGAAGGGTCCTAGGTTCGATTCAAGTCAAGGACACATGCCTGAGTTGTGGGCTCAATCTCCAGTAGGGAGCATGCAGGAGGCAACCGATCTATGGTATTCTTTCATTGATGTTTCTATCTCTCTTTCCTTCTCCCTTTCTCTCCTATAAAATAAAGATATAATATGCAAATGGTCGTTACACTGTGAAGCATAACGACCGACCAAGTAAGGACGGGATCACAGATCAGCAGGAGGGTGGGGCAGTGAGATACAAGCAGGCAGCAGAGAGCTACAGGAGGGGGCAGGGCAGCAAGCTATGAGGGGAGGTGGGGGGGCAGGGTGGGGGAAGCTACAGGAGGATGGGGCAGCGGTCGGAGAGCTACTGGAGGGCAGCAGTGAACTACTAGCGCATGGATTTGTGTGCAGGGCTACTAGTTAAGACTATAGAGACAAAAAGAGAGGTCACCCTCCTAAGGTTCCCTCTAGAAGCAGACCTTGGAACAAGGGCTAAAGGAACCAAAAGGGAGTAGAGAAGTAAACCAGGGAAGGAGAGGGAGCCAATAGGAGATTGTTGTTAAGCCAGCTATTACTATAGGCAACGAAGCTGCATGCCACAGATAGGCTCTGGCAAATTGTGGAAAACACACACCTGGGAGTAATCTCAGCTAAGAGTGAGGGAGCAAACGTATTTATCCACCCCCACCCAGCAGCCATCATTAAGCACTCCCCAGTGGATGTAATTTACCAGGCACTCTGGCCTGCAATGCACTTCAACAAAGTGAATTCCAGTAACTTATAGGATAACCTCTGGCAAAAGTGCAAATGCTGGCCATTTGAAATTCATACGGTAAACACAAAAAAATGGTATGAAAGCCTGAGGGTAGAACACCAACATCTGCTACAGTGATTGTTGCATGTGATTTAATACTACACTGCAATTGACATGGATAGATTTTCAAAGTCAAGTTTGGATGAAAATTAAGAAAAATATTTGATATTTTAAACAATCTAACTTTATGCTTAAAAGAACATAAAGCCCAAAGTGAGTAGAAAGTAGGAAATAATAAATATCAGAGCAGAAATAAATGAAATAAGAGACTAAAAAAAATACAAAACTCAATGAAACTAAGAACTGGTTCTTTCAAAAGATTAAAAAGATTGATAAATCTTTAACCAGAGTCATCAATAAAATTAATAAAAGTAATGAATTTTTAAATAAAATATGTTTTCTAACTGCGCATATACCAACTACATAGTAAGGAAGGAAAAGAGGGGTCATATACAGGTTGGTGATGAAAACATGTCATAAACTCAGAGGTATAGTAACATATTTCTGGGGTTCTGAAAAACAATAACAAATACTAGTTGTATGTCAAAGAAAAATCCAAAGATAAATGACATAGTGGGAAAACACCACAAGTTTAATAGGAGTTTGATATAATTAAGTTTTTAAAAACATGATGAATTATTTTTTAAAAATAGAAGAACCTAAAAGAAAAATGAGTCAAAGATATCAACAAACAATTTGTAACATATGAAATCATAAATAGATTTAAAAAGATAGCAAGCATATGATTGTGCAGCTCATTAACAATTAAAATAAAAACTCTCTATGAGCAATAAGAATTCCCAATTTTGGTTTCTCAAATTAGCAAAATTTAGAAGCTAACACTTGTTTCCAAGGATATAGTCAGATATCTTTCTATCTACACATGCTGGTAAAAATATAATTTTATACAACTTTTCTAGAAAACAGACAGTATTTATCAAGGGCTTTAAAAATGTCCTGACCCTTTAACTCAGTAATTTTAATTCTAGGAATTTAATACAAAGATAAAATCAAAATAAAGAACAATAATTTTGTAAAATGATGTTATTACTATTATTTTTAATAGGAAAAAGGAGGATATGAAATTTATTGAACATCAAACCATAAGGAGATGGTGAAGTAAATTTTGTTGCATGTAGATATTGCCAGTTCTACAAAATCTTTGATGCAGAAACAATTGATAAAAGATCCCTTCCTACCTCACTTTCAGCCACCCTTTTTTTGTGCAAATAATTTTGGCAGTCGTTCATTGAACAGCTGTTTACCAATTTTCTACTAAATTCCAGGTTTTACCTTAGTTGTGATGATTAAAAAATGATCAAGAAAGATATGGTTGGTCCCTGTTTTTAGGAAACATACATTCATCTGTTGGTGAGAGAAGGGAGGTGCATATCAGCTGAACAAATATATCAACACAATTGTTTCATGTAGTGATTGGTACCATGAGGAAAATGACAGGAAAGGTGGTAAAAGAACATCATGGGAGTGAGGGTAGGTCACTGTTAAACTGGTGTACAAGGAAGGCCTCTCTGAGATCCTTTTGAGCTGAGAACCAGAAAGCAGATAATGACTGTTCATTCTGCATTCATTCAAAGCAACCTGTGGTCAAATACTACTTGTTCATCCAGCAAAAAAGACAATTTTGTCACTATACCTTGAGGACATTCTATTTCATATTTACATATGATGTTAATTTGCCACATTAAAACAGAAAATAAAGCATTCTTTTGAAAGCCATTTGGGAGCAACTGTTCTGTCTTCTAAAATATCCACTGAGCTTGGGGTCTGAGTTAGTTGAATCTTTAACTTTGTCAATTATTAGTTATCTGACCTTGTGTAAAAGTTTAGACTCTCTGTGCTCTTTTTGCTTTATTTGTGAAATTGTAATGAAATGCTATATTTTTTTAGGGTAAGTAGCCTTGTTATCCCTAAAGATGTCCATTTACTAATTTTAGAAAACTGAGAATATACACTGAGTGGCCAGAGTATTATGATCTCTGAACACATAATAATCTGGCCACTCAGTATATATCCTATATAATAAAAGGCTAATATGCAAATTGTCCCCTCGATCAGGAGTTTGACCAGCAGGCAGGCCAGCCAGCCGCCCATGTCCCCTCCCCCTGGCCAGGCTGGCTGGACCTCACCCATACACGAATTTATGCACCGGGCCTCATATATATATACATATATATATACATATATATACACATATATATACATATATATATACATACACACACACATACACACACACACACACACACACACACACACACACACACACTGAGTGGCCAGGTTATTATGCGTTCAAAGATCACAATAATCTGGCCACTCAGTGTATGGTGTATGTTACATTGCAAGGGGGAATTAAAGGTGCAGATGGAATTAAGATTGCTAATCAGCCCACCTTAAAATGGGGAAGTCACTCTGAATTATCCAGACAGGCACAATGTCCACAAAGGTCCTTAAAAGTGAAAGAGGGAGACGATAGGAGCAAGATTGAAGTGATACAATGTGAAGACTCAACTCACTGGTGATAGCTTTAAAACTGGAAGTGGGCCAAGGCCCAAGGAATGAAGGCAGCCTCCAGAAACCAGAGAAGGTAGGAAAAGGTATTCCTCACTAGATCCTCTAGAAAGAGGTCAGCCTTTCTGATTTCTGGATTTCAGCCCATTGAAACCTGCATCAGACTTCTGACCTCCAAAACTGTAAGATAATAAATGTATATTGTTTTGAGCCAGTATGTTTGTGGTCAATTGTTTCAGCAGCCATGGAAACCAATACACTCTCTGACTACATGATTGTTGTGAGGGCCAAGTTTGGTAATTTGTTTGGACTGTATTAGATAATCATCGTGGAAATATTTTAATGTTGTACAGATAATAATTATTTTAGAGAAAACAAGGAATTGGAAATATGTATCACATAGCATTCAAAGAGAGTGGAGGAATGGAATGTGTCCATACTTTCTGTCTAAGGAATTTCATAAGGTGGATTCCATGGATCTCTGAATTGTATTGAGGTAGTCAGCATTGTGCATAAAACCCATTCCCTCCTTGAGCAGACATCCTGTCTTGTGAGAGTAATCCATTCTCTAAATAAGAATTGGGTTCAAGAATTAAAATAACAATACGTTAATGATAAAAAACTATCAAACAGTTTACTTTATTGAGAGAGTAAAAGAGGGATTTATTTTTACCCTGTCTAGATATGCTATGTGAAACTTCTTCAGCCATGAACTGAAGGATGAAGCCAACACTATCGTTGGCAAAGTAGAGAAATTACTAAATAAAATAATCAATCAACTCTGATGTCATGGGAGTGAGGGTAGGGAAGATATTTACTAGACAATTTTTACGAATGACATCTAGTAAATATCTTTATTACTGGAACCAGGTTGCAGCTAAAAGCATCATTACTGATATTATTGCCAAGGCCAGCTGGCTTTTGTGTCTGTCCACAGAGTCACATTCCACAGATTTCCTCTGAATGCAAGTCTGATACCCATCGACCATCTCTGGCATTGAACTTAGCCAATGTTTACTAATTACACTGTGCAGGTGGGTAGGTGATGAGTGTGGCCTATGATTTTGGGAAATCACTTGAGATGTTCCCTAATGTCTGCTGGCAGGCTCAGTTTTATTTACTGGATGCTTTCACTGGTGGGTTGGTGGCTTTTAAAATGCTACATCAATTAAGAATCTCTTTCAAAGTAAATTAGAGAAGAGACGCATAGAAACATAACAATATAACACATTTATTGAGGTGTTTCAAAGAGTATTCTAGAGTGACAGGAAATATGACCTCCTTTATTATATCCCATATAGGTTTTGCAATACAGTGCATTTTTAGATCCAATTCTATCTCTATGCTTTTGATGTCCAATGCAAATTCAGTACTGCTCTTTCCTGCTTAGATTCACATTTCATGACCAACAATCGTTGCAATCCCAGTCACTTGGGACAGAGGAGCAAAATCATCCCCAAAAGAAAACGAAAGAACAACAGCAAACACCTAGCAAGAAAGGAAAGGTATGAATAGAAAAAAAAAGTCTGACTTTAAAAAAAATATATAATTCTTCTTGAAAGTAGTCAGTTATATCCTTTGACCTTAAGTAAAGATGCAAATTCAGAAGGAATATAATAGGAACGGGGTAAAGTTTGGAGCTCTGATCCTGCTGAGCGTGAAGCTTTGGATGAGGCATTCGCCAACTCTGAGTCTTGATTTCTTTATGTCGGTGAAGTGAGTGACATCCAGATCTGATACGCCCTTTTTGAGTGTGATATACTGCAAATCCTCTTATCTGCTCCTCTCTGGTCAAGCCCCAAGCTGACTAGCTTCCAATGGGCAAGTGCTACACACCAGAGTGCTATACAGTGTTCTGCGGCAGCTCAGGCAACCACGAGGCTGTGTGGCTGGCAGAGCCCTGATTGAGGTTGTGCTTGGTGTGAGCATCCATTTGAGCAGAGAGCTCTGATTGCATACTGAAGTTTGGTTTTCCCATATTTTGTGACTGTGAATCACAGTATTCCACTGGATGTAGAGGAATGTGACACTCCACTTATTCTCTAGAATATGACAAATTCTGTGAATGAAGAAACATCCTTTTTCAAATAAATTTCTCCTTTATATTTAGAGCTATAAGGACAACAAACACTCAGAGAGATTAGGTTAGTTTTTTTCTTCTACACATATAAAATTTGCACCCAAGGTATATAGCTTCCTCACATTACACAATACATTTAAAAGGAGATTCAGAAATTGTGACATATATGTAATAAGGTATTATTAGGCCTTGAAAAAGAAGATCCTGCCATTTGCAACAACATGGATAAGCCTGGAAGATAATATGCTAAGTGAAATAAGCCAGATACAGAAAGAAAAAAATAACACAAAACTTCATGACCTCACTTATATGTGGAATAAAAAAATGCAAGACATAGAAGCAGAGAGTAGATATGTTGTTACCAGGGGCAGGGTGGTGGGAGAAACAGGAAGATGCTGATTGAAGGGTACAGAGTTATAGTTATGTAGGATGACTAATGTACAGTTTGATTATAGTTAATAATACTGTATTGAACACTGGAAATTTGCTAGGAGACTAGACTTTAGGTGTGCACCTTACAGATGAAAAAATGCTAACTATGCAAGATGTGTTAATTAGCTTGACTGTAGTAATTGTTAACTATGTGTATGCATTATCAAACCATATTTTGATAAATGTAATTTTATTTTAAAAAATAAATGCTAGTAATTAAAAAAATGAGAAGTGAGTCAGGACTATGGAACACACAGACCTAATCAATCTCTGCACCACTTCCCCTGTGCCACCTCCAGGTTGATCCTGACTAATGTCACAAAGCTGCCATGACATAAACAGAAGAGAGGAAGGGCCATGTCACAGCCTTATGACTGTGTGGTAAGTCCTGCTTCCTCAGTGACATTTAGATGGTTTTATGTGTTAAAGTTACAGCCAACTGATTTCTGAGAATGTGAGATTGATCTTCTTGGTTGTCCTCTTCATTGTGTGATAAAGTGGCATTGCCTAACTTACTTGTGCTCAGAGAGCCCAAGAATCAATACTGCCCCCCTCCATTTATTACATGAGCAACTTCAGGCAAGTTGCTTCACCTCTCAGCTTTCCTCTCTGAAAAATTATAGGAATAATAGTACGTACTTTCTAAAATTCTTGTGAGGTTAAAATAACATAGTCCACCTATAGTGCTAAGCTTAAGGATATAATTATCCTTCAGTAAATGATAACTTCGATTATTACCTATTTAGGTGTCATGTGAGTGATAAGATTTTAGCATGAATATAACATGCTCTCGTGTATGAGACAAAATATGTGACATGCCATAGGTTAAGGTCCCAAATCATGGAATATCAGCAGCACAAAGCCTAAATTTATAAATTGGTGAGTGCTCTAGGTGGAGAAACTAAAGTGGTATTTTTCACCAGATTTTATATAATTTTAGGATAAAAAAATGTAAAGTCAAAGGATTCAATTTGACTAAAGGGTTTTATAAATAATCTGTCTCAGAAAGATGATAATAAGCCTAAAATTATAACCTTCAGGAGACTCTTACTGATGCAGCCAGCCTAGACTTAGCATGCCATAGTTTATTATAATTTGCTTCCTTTAATTTCAGTGTTCACCTTCATTATCAGCCTTATCTTTGGTTTCCTAAAGCCAGCAGCTTATATAGATCTTGATTGACCTACACTGCTCAGAGCCATCTCTAATACTATTCTCTCTCTCTAAGCTCTATTCCACTTTGAAATCTGGAATATTTGATGCCTCAATTCAGCAGCATACTTTGATTAAATTTTTGTTGATAAATGCTAATATCATGAAGTTTCATTGAGTCCCAGCACCTGGCATCCATGGGACCGTGCTGGGAGCTGGTTATCCCCAGAAGAGTGGTGTGGTCCTTGCCCTGCAGAACACACTTCTAATGAGAAAGAAGAATTGAACAAATGGCATCAGTGAAACACAGGAAGTTCTGAGTAGACTGAAGGGTAAGTGTCCTGGGGACTCGGGAGCTGTGAGCTCTTTCTGGGAGGTGGAGGAGGAAGTTGTGAGAATGCTACACAAGGGCACGTGTATCTAGGGTCAAGGACACCCCGAGGACTGCAAAATAGAATGAACAGACCACATGAGAAAAGCATGTTACCCTTTCATGAGATATCAGATTTGCTGGCTGCTTCCCTTTCCATGGCCCTGTGCTAGGCAGACTCTGAGTGAAGCAGAGAGGGTTTGCTCCCTGGGGATTCTGCTCCAGGAGCACGAGGGAGAACTCGCCCAGCCAAAGCAGTTCCCCTCTCAGTTCAGACTCAGGTCATGAATTCTTCTAAATGAAATTCCTTAGATTATTACGGAAATTTCCTTGAACTGAAAATGCAAGTGTCTTCACGCAAGGGCACTTTGCTACCCATGCGTGTGCTTGTGCTGCTGTTTGTGCATATAGACCTGGAGTCACATTGCCTGACTCTCTGCTGCCTGTCTCGTCTCGGGGAGTTAGGGATTTGGGTATTCTGTCTCTGTCTGTAAACTGTGTCTGTAAGAAACAGAAAAGACAGTGGGTATCACTTGGGGTTGGGGAGGATTCAAGGTGTTAAAAACCTTAAAGCAGAGTCCCAGATTGGCAGGATATCCTCAATGGTCTTTGTATCATCATTCATTTCATGTCATTGATTTACTCTTCGAGGAGAGGGAAAAGGAGAAGGACGAATAAGCTTATTTCACAGTATTGCCTAAGGCCAATCCAGGAAGAGCCCCTTTTCCATAAAAGATGATGACAATGAAGACAACAACTTTGACAGTTATTTTAAATTTCTTATTGCCATATTATACATTTAATCAAAATGGGAAATGTTTTGTCACATAATAATTCACTGAGTCTGGTGACCAGTGGCTCAGAGCATCTTTATCGAATGATGCTAACACATAATAAATCATTTACATCACCAGATACGGGTCTGCACTTCCATATGTGTTTACCTTTGGGTTCTCTCAGCATATTTGGACTGTTGGTCTAAATGGAATTCTAGGCTTTGTGTGGACCAAAAAATACACAGGAAGGGCCCTCTGTCTTGGGAGCTCACCGATATTGTGGGCCTTTGCCATACGGATCTACTATAAGTCCTGGGCCTTCCGTGGAAAACGTTTCAATATTTCAATCCAATGACAGACATTTATTCCAACCTAAACTATTCCCAGGCATATGGCCTTTGCTGGTCAAGTGTCATCTCTTCTGAACAGGTCAACCTGCAGCTGCAAAGATCTCTGGAGTTGTGCATCCTGGCAGCGGCATGGCATTTTGTAGTGGTTCACTACAGCTAAACAGATCCCTCATCTGCTGAGACCACAAACTTTGTTACTGACATGACCAATTTTGGATTGACACAAAAATAAACAATTTATGCTAAAAAGGCTAATGATGCTACTGAAGATTGAATGTACCTGAGTTCATTCCCAAACACTTGAGCAATTTTATAAAATAACACAATAGAGATATGCTTCCTGATGTAATACAAATAACCTTTAGTCATCATCTATATACATTATATAAAAGGCTAAGTGACTAACCATACATTTGTCCAGCTGTCTGACCAACTGACTGGCCAGTACATATGATGCGCACTGGCAATTTAAAAATAAATGTTGACTCGCACATGCGTGATACATATAAAGCTCTCACTGGCGCCAATTGCACACATGTGTTTTGGTCCATCATTATCGGTTGTGAATTTGGTTGACACGTCTATTATAGAGAAAGGGCGAATAGCAGTATTAAAATATTTCTTCTAATTAATTTCCTTTCCATGCGCACGAATCTGTGCACTGGCACACTGTTTTTTTTATAGTTATGGAAATATGTACTAAAATGTGTATATAACTTAGGTATAATGTATATTATTAAAATAAAGCTGATTTAAACAAATCTAACAGAAATTGTCTTTCAAGATCAATACTTTAAGGGGAAAAGAGAGGACATCTGTAATACTTTCAATAATATAGATAAAATTTTTTAAAAAGATCAATACTTTGCCCTAACTGGTTTGGCTCAGTGGATAGAGCATCAGCCTGGGGACTGAAGGGTCCCGGGTTCGATTCCGGTCAAGGGCATGTACCTTGGTTGTGGGCACATACCCAGTAGGAGTGTGCAGGAGGCAGCTGACTGATGTTTCTCTCTCATCGATGTTTCTAACTCTCTATCCCTCTCCCTTCCTGTCTATAAAAAATCAATAAAATATATTTTAAAAATAAATAAAAAGATCAATACTTTATCTTTTCTTTGCAAGCTACACTTTATTGCTTAATATAGCTTTTGGAGTTTCTATTTGGAAAGTACTCTTAGACTTACTTTTCCTAGCCATATTTATAACAATTTTATATGTATACCTTGGCCAAAATTAAATTGTATTATTCGTATATGTTCTTTCATTTAGCCATTCACTTACTCTTTTACTAACAAATCTTGGTGCAGCCTTCCACATGCCAGGCCCAAACTTAGCACTGCAATTTTAGGAATCAAATCTAGATGCTCCTATCCTTAGAGAGGAATAGGCTAATAGGAGTATGGAAAGAGTCTATTTCTAAAATAAATTATACTCAAAGGACAGTATGCTGCAACTGAGACTCTTCAGATAAATGTGCCTCTGAAACTGATGCTAAAAGCAGTCCTAGTTAGGAATATGCAAACATCATACCTTCCCAGGGTGACAATTTTGAGTTTAGTAAATAAAGTCTAGAAATTGTGCTCAAAACTACTATTTCTTTACAGCTGCACTTTACTTTTATACCTGCATTATTTCTCCAGGAAACCTGTACAACTTTAAAGCCCAGGTGATCTTCACACAGCTTCTGGGATATAGAACAAATAAATCACGTTTTCTCCATTTATGTGGTAGCACAAGTTAAGGGACCTACTCCAAAGGATAAACAAATCAATGATGAAGCCAAAATTACACCCTAAATATCCACCTGCAGATATATCTGGCTTTTACACCAGAGATCCCAGTACTTGTTCATGAATTTATACTTGAATTCTTTGCAGATTCAGACCACCAGTTAGCAATTATTTCTGTTATAAAGATATCAAACTAACTGGGTAAATCAACCAGATCCTCCTCACGAATTTGTTATATGATGTCATAGATAGGCATCTGCAAACTTTATTGTTTTTTAAAAAAGGAAACTATAATTAATGTTTATTGACAATTAATGTTGCTTAAGATATGTAATTAAGGACCAACAGTAGTAGATTAGTTACTAATCTTTGGAAAGAGTTAAAATTATACATTCCAAATAAGAGAACCATTTAGAATATCGACTGAACAAGAGCTCCTCATATTTGAATATCTTATGAATGCTGGGGCATAGGAGGTGAGAAGGTGAATCTCATTGAAATATAGATTCTTATTCTGCAGGCGATCTATTGACACAGAGCTCTCAACCCACTTTGTGTTTACCAGACTGGTCTGGGTTAGGCTCTGCCAATAGGGCACAAAACACAGAATGCAAGATGAAGGAAGAAGAACTTTTCCCTTTTTGTTTCCTTTGGGTTTCCTGCCTGCTCCATGCTCTTGTGAATGTCATTTTAAGACTATCCTTTCACACTGACAACAGCATTTCCTTCCTGTCCCAGCAACTGAATCCAGTGTGGATTTCCAACATCTGTTGAACTAGCCTCATGCCTCCCCACCCCACCCTAACTATGAAAACCTGCACTAGTGCATAGAGTTTCCCACTCGAAGATCTGATTTTCAAATTCAAGGGGTCCCTCATCTGAGCTGAGATACCAGCACCAGTTGCCCTGTTGTCTCTCCTACAGACTACTGGTCCCAGCTCAGTAGAGCCCCTCCTCCAGGGTCAGGGTCACCAGCATCAGCTGAAAAGAACTCCTTTTCCACTGGTCTGGATTTCAAGTCCATGGAGCCTCTCCTTGACCCAATGTTTAATCATTCCAATTCCCCTAGGAGTAAGAGATGCTTCTATACTCTTATATTCAACATATCTTTGTGTGTTTTTGCCTTTTTTATCTAAGTAACAACTTTAATTCCATTTAATTCTATTATTAAATTCTGTTAAAATTACAGGAGAGTGTCTTTTCTCTAAGTACTGGATTTCAAGTGATACCATAGGTCTGAGATGGGCCTTAATATTCTGCATGTCTAACAAGCTCTCAGGTAATGCTAATATTTATGTGTATTTGTCACACTTTGGTGAAGCAAAATGGCCAAAAGAATTATTTGTGTATGGCATTTACATAACTGAACTTAGTACGTGCAAAGATTGCTGACATTTGTAAACACTAATGAGTGCCTTAAATGAACTAGTTATGCCAGGATAGATGAGAACAATGGTCACATTGAGAAGCACCTTTAGATGTTGAAAGAAATGGAATCCAGATCAACTTGGAACAGAAATCACTCTCTGATATGACTCATTTTAATGGAATGTGTGTATAGGTGGGAATATAATTGTGAGTGAAGCAGTGCTTTAGAAAGGGATTTAATTTGAACACTGGGAAAAAGAAACCACAGATTGCCTAAGTCTCAAGCTGCTAAACCTGACACAATGATGGTTTCAAAATCCAACAGCATTTATAGTTATATAGAGGCCCAGTGCATGAATTCGTGCATGGGTGGGGTCCCAGCGGCCTGCCCCAATTAGGGAGAGGGGCCTCAGGAGGTTGGTTTGCTGGCCTGGCTGCCTGGTCAAATTTCCAGTTGAATTCCAGGTCGAGGGGACAATCTGCATATTAGCCTTTTATTATATAGGATGCCACTAATGCAATTGGTAATGTGTCAAAACACCAAATACATAAAGACTAAAATGACTAAATTGTAGAGGGCTGCCTGGGAAGGCACATGGGCATTTCTTTAAATTGTTGTCAACTGAGCCTGAGGCGATTGGCAGAGCCGAGTCTCGGTTACACCCTCACCAAGAAGGTGGGGGGTGTTATCAATATTGACTTTTTACCTTTGTCCAGGTGTCAGCCTAGTGGACCTTGCTATGTAAATTCAGGCAAGCACCAGGAATGCTAGGGCCTCAAATAAGCTCCTTTGATTCTAAGTTTTGGTGTTACTTCCTGGTATTTGGGGGTATAAAATAAACTTGCTGCGTGGGCTTGAGGTCCCTGCCTCTCCATCAGAGAGGATGGCATCCCACCTGGCTCCCAGCTTTGTTTCTATCTTTCTATCTGGTCTCTTTCTTTCTTTTATTTCTTAATCCCCAGCTCCTCTACTCAGGAACTGGACCCGCTCTTTTTCCACACTGGACGTGGAAAAGAGAGAAACATTCACACTAAGTAAAATTATAAAATACATAAATAGGATATATTGAGAAATAATTGCTCAGTTGATAGTGATAGGACTTCAAACATGTCAGAAATTTGGTCCTAAGAGGGATCATCAGAACAAGAAACACCTAGAATTGGCTTTGGATGCTACCAGGCAAACTGAACAAATTCAGGAATGTGCTAGGAGTCCCTTGCACTAGCCATAAGAGCCACAAGTTAATAAGAGGTCTTAGTGTGAATGATTCCTTGGCAAAGTGCATGTACCTTGTTGCAGGCCTTCATATAATCAAGATTGCCAAGTCACGTCACAATACCCAAGAATAGCCACAGAGATATAGAGACCGCCTACTCCATGATAAAAGAAATAGGTTTAGTTTCGCAAAAGAACTAAACAGGATGATCACCATGTGAAGTAATAATAGAGCTTGGGGAATCTACTTTTTAGAGGGATGATGCTTCCTTTAGAGGTATATTCTTAATATACAGTAAAGTAAGTTATTTGTGATTTTTATCATCTTTTCTTCAGTTAGCTACACTTGTAGCAACTACTCAGTATTCAAGGAATATAGGTATTTTTAGAATGTAGACATTCATTCAGTAAAAACCTGCAAAAAATATGGTTAAAGAAGGAAATTTAAATATTTGCTTAGATAATAAGGTAGGTCACCTTGGATTGTGTCTACATGAGGAGGGATCAGATACCACTAACCACGCCTTACCACTTTGCAAAGATATTTTTCCTCCTGTTTACCAACTCACCGAGCTTGGTACCTGGAAAATAGTCAACTTTTAGTATCTAAATCTTAAAAGTAGTCAGATCTATATTTAATGAGTTGTGAATCATCCTAGTTCAAAGAGTAAATGTTCTGTAACATAACTGGATGTTGTTACCTTGGGTAGTAAGTGCCTTGGCAGAGTGAACCCCAGGGAATTAGTTCTGTTGTACTCAACTTTCAGTGAAATCTATTAGTGATGGTGACCCTTTGGAAGAGTATGACAGTGGGAAAAGAATATCTCTCTTAAGAATGATAACAAAGGAATTGTTATCATTCTTAAGAGAGATATTCTTAAGAATTAATTGGAATTAAGTGGAAGGAATTGCACTTGAAAGCCAGAATGCTGTCCAATTTCCCAGAACAGATTGAAATATGGAATTGCCTTCTTCATAAAATGGTCCATGTCATTGCTTACCACTTCTAATTCTTAGAAAGACTTTCCTGAAGTCAAAATATGTCTCCTGGCACTAGGACAGGTCAAAGCCAGCAAGTCTTCCACATGGCAGCCCTTATTTTGAAGACAGCTATGAAGTTTTCTGAAACCCTCTCTCCTCTCACAGACTCACTGCTGGAACCCTCTACCAAGGAGCATGGTTTCTGAGTCTTTCTGTACCTTGGGAAATAAACTTTACATCGTCAGTCTGTTCCCTAAAGTGTAATGCCATCCCCAGACTGCCTGGAACACCGAACCTCTTAGGCTTATTTGCTAAACATGAGGTTGATATATTTTCCTGAGACATATTTCTATAATGGTACAACTTGCTTGTATTAATCTGAATTCAGTCTGTCATCCAAAATGTGTATTTTGGCAGCAAGGATGGAGGAACATTCTGGTTTATTATTAGACAAGACTGAAAAGTGTTATGTGGAGTATTTTGTGGAAATTAGGTGTTTACATGCAGCTCAGATTCTTAGCCTACTGATAGCTTTTCACATGCATTCCAGGTCTTCAGCATAGCTATTCAAAATAGGGAAATGGGAGACTTGGACTGAATCCAGACTCCTCTGAAATTTCAAAAGTGAAAATTTTAAGCAGTCATATTTCTGGGCAAAAAAAAATAAATAAATAAATTTAAAGTTATCAAGACTGCATTAAAAAATTTACAAAAACCTCTATTAATAAAAAAAGGGGGGAGGGATAGTAGGGTAATATCATGTAAGGAAAAATATCCTTTAAGTAAATTACATCTAGAAAATTTTTACTTTACAAAATTAATTTTCATTTGTAATGCTAACAGCAAGACACCCATGAAAAACACACATGGTGTCTAAATAAGACAAAGGAAAATCGTTTGGGCAAAAATAAAAAGGATTCCAAATCAATTATATAGAAAAGATTCCTTTATTAACTTGTGGTCGAGAATATGTTTGTATATTTTCAGAAAACAACTCCAAGACCATGTGGATTCCTGCAACAGAGAGGAATTGACAGGTGTGCTCCAACCACGAAGACAAGAGGAAAAAACAGTCCAGAGATGGAAGACGCTGACAACGCCTTGCCACGCGAGCAGTCAGCAGCTGTGCACCGTTGCAGGTTGCCTAGGACCAAACCAGAGAGGGTCAGACCTGCATTGCCACCATGTGCCCACCATCTAGATATCATTGCGGACATGTACACATAAGGAACTGTTAGACATTGAAATGGGGACTCAGAACTGCTGGACATTGAAATTGGGACTCAAACATTTTTTTTTGTTTGTTTTTTGTTATTATATGTTTATTTCTAGTCCGCAAAGGCAAAAGTTTTTAAAGGAAAGAAATGGTGGGGAAAAGATACAGAGGCAAAGAAGCATTGAACAGACTGTCAAACTACATTGGGAAGACAGGGGAGGTTGGGTGAGGGGGCTGTAAGAGACCAACCGAAGGACTTGTATGCATGCATATAAGCACAACCAATGGATACAAGACACTTGGGGGGGGGAGGGCGGGCAGGTGAAGGCATGTACTGGGAGGTAAGGGAGGTTGGGGGGAGGTCAATGGGGAAAAAAAAGGAGACGTATGTACTACTATTTGTAATATTTAAAACAACAGCAACAAAAATAAAATCAATAAAAAAAACAAAACAAAAAAAAGAAAATTTTAATAAGAAGCTTTGGGAGAAGAATTACGAAAAAGATTTTTACTAGTAGATCAAAGTCTTAGCAGTAGAAGATGACAAGGATCTTTTTGAATCATAGTCTTCATGAATGATAATCATCTATATATATATATATAAAAGGCTAAGCAACCATCGCATCCAAAACAACCAAACGAACTACTGAACAGGCTGCGTGGGGCGACCAGGCCAGCAGAGGGGGCAGTTGGGGGTGACCACACTGGCAGGGGGATGCTGTAAAGGACAACCAGGCTGGTGGGAGGTTACTAAGAGGCAACCAGGCTGGTGGGGAGGGGTGCAGTTGGGGGCAACCAGGCCAGTGGGAGAGGGGGCAGTTAGGTGCGATCAGCCAGGCAGGTAGGTGAGCAGTTAGGAGCCAGCGGCCCAGATTGTGAGAGGGATGTCTGACTGCTGGTTTAGGAATGGGCCTAAACTGGCAGTTGGACATTCCCCGAGGGGTCCCAGATTGCAGAGGGTGCAGGCTGGGCTGAGGGGAGCCCCCATGCATGAATTTCGTGCACTGGGCCTCTAGTAAGAAAATAATGTAAAAACATCCCAATGGCATTGACCATAACGTTAAGCCTTTTGCCTAAAGATTTTTTTTTTGTCTTTGTTAGTTCTTTTTTTTCTTTTTATTGTTTTAAGTATTACAAATAGTAGTACATATGTCTCCTTTTTTTCCCCCATTGATCTCCCACCGACCTCCCCTACCCCCCAGGACATGCCTTCACCTGCCCACCCTCCTCCCCGCCCCAGTGTCTTATATCCATTGGTTGTGCTTATAGGCATGCGTACAAGTCCTTCAGTTGGTCTCTTACAGCCCTCCTCGCCCAACCTCCCCTGTCTTCCCAATGTAGTTTGACAGTCTGTTCAATGCTTCTTCGCCTCTGTATCTTTTTCCCACCATTTCTTTCCTTTAAAAAGTTTTGCCTTTGCAGACTAGAAATAAACATATAATAACAAAACAAGACAAAACAAAAAAATGTTTGAGTCCCAATTTCAATGTCCAACAGTTCCTTATGTGTACATGTCAGCAATGATATCTGGATGGTGGGCACATGTTGGCAGTGCAGGTCCGACCCTCTCTGGTTTGGTCCTAGGTAACCTGCAGCGGTGCACAGCTGCTGACTGCTCGCGTGGCAAGGCATTGTCAGCGTCTTCCATCTCTGGACTGTTTTTTCCTTTTATTAAGGCTATCATAACCCAAAGAATAAAGCCTTTCTCAAGTTATTAAACATAATAATCAAAGTGACCTACAAGACTTCGCTTATCTTAATTTTTTGCATACTTCAAATATCCCATAGTTGTCTAATAGTGGACTTTTATTTAGCAACATTCAGGTCCTTCTTTTTTGAACTTTATGGGACAGACCCATCAAAAGTTGTTATATTTGCCAATCAATTAATTTCCCGGATAACTTTTCCATGAGTTACATTGATATAAACAGTTTTGAGTATATTTTAAGTCAGAAGTTATAACTCTCTCCTATGTATAGTCAAGAAATGTCAATGAATCTTTAAAATCAGTAAATAACCACTGCTTCTTTTATATTTGCTCCTTCTTGTCAGGGCATTTTTCTCATTACAGAAGTTTGGAATGACTTGAAGCTTTATAATAATCTTATTTGCACTCCTGTCACACCTTCAAGAGCTTAGCAAAAGAAGTTAGGATTCAGGCACTGAGTTATTCCAGAAAACAATAATACTAGTGGTTAAAACCTGGCAACCAGAATTGGGTCACTATTCAAACTCATATGAAATGTTAATGTTGCAAACAGCATTCTAAGAATTTCAACATAAATCAAGGATAAACCTGAATAGGTCCAAGGTACATCAGCCTAACCAAAGATTATACTTCCCATTCTCAAATTTTTAGAGGAAATACGGAACTATTACTGTTCCATTTTGATATTTTTGCACTGTACATAAAATTCAAAAACACAGTCATGGAAGGTTAAATATCCTTTTGGATACTAAAAAACAGAATTTTCCCTTCAGTCAACTCCTAAAATAGCGTCTTCAAACTGGTAGTCTACTGTTTAAACCTGGATCATGTGTGTGTGTATATCTTTTTACATGACTTGCAGTGAGAGTCAAAGAATCTTAATTGCAAACATTAAAATATTAGCATATTTCATATAAATGCCAGGATTCCCTTCAATATATAAAGATCTGGCCTGACTGGCGTGGTTCAGTGGTTGAGCATCAACCTATGAACCAGGAGGTCACAGTTTGATTCTTGTCAGGGCACATGCCCAGGTTGTGGGCTTTATCCCCATTGGGGGATGTGCAGGAGGCAGCCTGTCAATAGTTTTCTCTCATCATTAATGTTTTTATCTCTCTG
Source organism: Corynorhinus townsendii (assembly GCA_026230045.1). NCBI lineage: Eukaryota > Metazoa > Chordata > Mammalia > Chiroptera > Vespertilionidae > Corynorhinus > Corynorhinus townsendii. Next base: position 63,504,146 of record JAPDVU010000004.1, on the reverse strand, counting down.
TCACTCACCTTCCTCTCTGAAATTATAAAAATACTTCAAATAATAATAGAAAGATATGGCAATATAGGGCAGTTTTCCCACATGCAATCATCTCCTGGAACAAGGTAGAATTATATACTTTGGAGTTGATGAACCACTAAATTAGGCATTCAATATTTTTTGGGGGCATTCAATATTTTTTATTTATCTATTTTAATAAATAGATAGAATCAGTTACTGACTACAATGATTATGACTATAAGGAAAAGATTTTGTTCCAACCTTTAGGGAGATCAATTTTGGGACACACAACTTTGCACATACTTGATTTAGGACTAAAGATTACCTACCTGTCTAATCTAGAGCAATACGCTTTGAGTATAATTCATTTCACTGCAAATGTTGCTAGTTTAATTTCATCTATCCAATTCCACCTGGGAAAATAGAGTAAGCCAGTTAAGAGCATCTCTTATAGAAGGAAGTAGAAGAAGCCCAGATATTTTATCAAGCCAGGAGGAGCACTCCAGTCTGGTCATAGGACAGGGACATAGAACTATTGTGGAGTGGGATCTGAGGTTGTCAAGGAGAAGGCCACAGGTAGAAGTAATATCAATGATGTAACAGGTATATCATAGCAAACTCCATGACTAAGACAGATGAAATGACAGAGTGGTATGAGCTGAGCTGTTCAAGAATTTGGCTGTGAAAGAAACCATGTACTGGTAGCAATTTAAGAGATGCTTAGGTTGGGTTCCAGATGCCCTTCTGTATGTTGAGGGACTTTGCCAGCTGAACAGCTGCACTAGCAAATGGAAACTAGACCAATTCTTGGTTAAGCAGGAGCAAAGGCAGACAGAATAGGAAATAAGCCATCTATTACTCAATGTTCACAGTTGCACTTTCAATCCAATATTAAATCAATACAATAAAAAGTCAACATTTTAAAAGTTTATCATAAATTTTCTGAAGAGGTAAAAATCAATACCTGTTTGCTTTATTTTGGTAAGTAAATAAAAACAAGTATTTATTTTATTTTGGGAATCATTTTATTTCTGAAATTTACAAACATGAAAATTGCACTATAGGCATTAAAGTTTAAGTAAATGTACATGCACAAACTTAGCATTTCACTGTGATAAGAATTCCCATAGAAAAAAGATAGGCATTAAAATGAGAATAGTTATGCAGAAAAGAAGAAAACCTCTGTGTTATGGAAATCTTTATAATAATAAAAGCGTAATATGCTAATTAGACCAGACAGCCAAACTACCTTCCAGACGTCATTCCAGACCTCCTTTCTGATGAAGCTGCGGTGGTGGGGGGCTGAGGCAGAAGTGGTTAGGGGCGATCAGGCAGGCAGGCAGAGTGGTTAGGGGTGATCAGGCAGGCAGGCAGGCAGGCCAGCGGTTAGGAGCCAGCAGTCCCGTTAGGAGCACAGGGATCCTTGTGGGATTGGGCCTAAACCAGCAGTTGTACATCCCCCAAGGTGTCCCAGATTGTGAGAGTGTGCAGGCCGGGCTGAGGAACCCCCCTTCCCATTCACGAATTTCGTGCATTGGGCCTCTAGTGTATATATAAAAGCCTAAGCAACCGGCCGACCAGATGACTGTCCAACTGTCCAACTGGCTGGTAGCTATGACACGCACTAACCACCAGGGGGCAGATGCTCAACGCAGGAGTGGAAACCACAGGCATGGAAACATGGAACAGACTAATGAATCTCAGAGGGAAGAGAGGAGGGGAAAGAGTGGGAAGAGATTAACCAAAGACCTTATATGCATACTAGAGGCCCAGTGCATGATTTGTGCACCAGTGGGGTCCCTCAGCCCGGCCTGCGGGGATTGGGCCAAAACTGGCTCTGCGACATCCCCCGAGGCATCCTGGATTGTGAGAGGGCGTGCACTGGGTCTCTAGTTATTTAATTAAAAAGGCAATTAAAGTAATGTCTATACCAGTGGTTCATTCTCTTTTTAAAAAATATATTTTATTGATTTTTTACAGAGAGGAAGGGAGAGGGATAAAGCGTTAGAAACATCAGTGAGAGAGAAACATTGACCAGCTGCCTCCTGCACACTCCCTACTGGGGATGTGCCCACAACCAAGGTACATGCCCTTGATCAGAATCAAACCCGGGACCCTTCAGTCCCCAGGCCGATGCTCTATCCACTGAGCCAAACCAGCCAGGGCACCAGTGGTTCACTCTTAAAGTGTGATTTCTAGAACAGTAGCAGAGGCATCGCTGGGGACTTGTTAGAAATAAAGTGTTGGGTCCCACTCCAGACCCACTGAATCAGGAACTTGGACGCCAAAACTGGCATTTTAACAATTCCTTCAGATGACTCCAATGCACACAATAGTTTGAAAACCACTAATATAAACTTATGCTATAATTCATAAAACGTGTGACTATTTAACAAAATGGCACAGCACCAGAGGAAAGCCCATTTGTCAAATTAAGAGCAATTCTCACCAGCTCTGCTCCCAAGTACAGACCTTATTCAGGTGGTGTTCATAGGCTCAAGAAACCCACACCTAGGGATACATTGAATTTGAGCATATAGACCAAAGTGAATTCCATCTCATGGTGCTCCACTTTACCTCTCTGCCTAGAGTTTAGAATTTTTCTCTTGCTCTGACATCTTACAACTACCTGCCCCTTAGCATAGGGCCTTCCTTTGTGAGTTTCAGAATCTCTTCCTGTTCCGACCCAATATTTATTCCTGTCAACAAGGTCTGTAGGTTCTCTCAACTTTGGATTCCAGAAGAACATTAAAACACATGAGTAAGTAATTTCAATAATTTAGCCTGTTACTTTAAAAATATATATATCTTTATTGTTGAAAGTATTACAGTATTATTGAAAGTATTCCCCCATTGGCCCCCTCTATCCTGCACACCGTCCCCCCCCAGGTCTTTACCACACTATTGTCTGTGTCCATGGGTGTCCCAATTATGCCCCAATTAATTAATTATCTGTCTAGACTTAGTGGGACAAACGCAGGTGACCAGGAGTCAGCAATAAGGGCCTATCCCCTGGTACTTCAATGTCTAGACAGCTGAGCCGAACCAGAACACATGACACACAAGACAGAATTAGTATGCAATCACACAGGGTTTATTTACCTATTCCTAGTGGGTCGTAGGCTCCAGCAAAGGCCACCCAGCGATGCACACTGAAGGACAGACGACGAAGACAGAGACAGGCAGGCGGCTGCAGTTGGTTCAGGCTCACACAGCAAAGCAATCAGGGGCTTGTCTCTCGGAGTGACATGGAATCCTCCTCTTATCGGGCAGGAGAACTCAACTGAAGATGATCTCAGGGTTATATAGACTGTGGTAAACAACTTGTGTGCTGATCAGTGTGGGCCAGACGGTGTGCCTTATGCTGGGAGCAGGGCGTTTATACTTTAAGGGCTCAGAGCTTTACATCAAGATAGTGGGGTGTTCATTAATTTTGGAAGTTACAGAGTATTGGGAGTTCCCATACAGCAAACATTTCACACAATAATTATTTCATACATTAGAGGGGTTACATTATTATAACAATGGGTTATGCATATATGCATATAAGTTCTTTGGTTAATCTCTCCCCACCCACACCCACACCCACACCCCCACCTTCCCTCTGAGATTTCTCAGTCTGTTGTATACCTCTATGTCTCTGGATCTATTTTATTCATCAGGTTATTTTGTTCACTAGATTCCATATATGAGTAAGATCGTGTGATAGTTGTCTTTCTCTGACTGGCTTATTTCACTTAGCATAATATTCTCCAGGTCCCTCCATGCGGTCTCAAAGAGTAAGAGATCCTTCTTTTTTATTGCTACATAGTATTCCATGGTGTAAATGTACCACAGCATTTTCACTCACTCAAGACAGTCTCTTTAATAAATGGTGTTGAGAAAATTGGGCACGTACATGCAAAAAAAAAAATAAATGAAATTAGACCACCAACTTCCACCATATGCAAGAACAAGCTCAATATGGATAAAAGACTCAAGTGTAAGTCATAAAACCATAAAAATCCTAGAAGAAACCATAGGTAGTGAAATCTCAGACATCTCTCCTAGCAATATGTTTGCCAATACATCTCCTAGGGTAGTGGTCGGCACACTGCGTGGCTCGTTGCCGCTCTGTTGACTAATGAGTTTGCCGACCACTGTCCTAGGGCAAGGGAAACAAAGGAGAAAATAAACAAATGGGACTACATCAAAATAAAAGGCATTTGCATAGCATGGAACTTTTTATAATCTGTGAAACAGAATAATTACTTCTTCAAATGTGTGGACAAAAAGGAGCCATACACTAACCTGAGCCATAAGGTTAAACCCACAAATTCAGAGACCTACAGTATCCACATAAGATGGCCTAAAATTAAAACTTTTTAACTAAAAGCAGATCATGGCAGGTAGTCATGTCCTAAGCAGCATTTTTCACTAACAAAAGTCAATCTTTACCTTAATTGAGCCTGTCTATTGTCTTTTTGCATCTATGATAACATACCTTCGGAATGTCAAAGTAATTTCCCCTTTTCTGACCCCTCAGAGCACAGGCGCCACTCTGCAAGAAACCACAGATCCCCTCATTTTTAATGCTATCATGTTGTTTACTGTTAACCATCCTGTACCCACCTATGTAAAAGAAGCATATGTCTATCATTTTACTTTTTATTCCAATCCCAGAGGTTTCCCCACTTTGCTTTCTCCTGTCTCCCTAATCTATCACCCATGGATTTCACGTAACCTACTTCTGTCTTCTCTTTTGATTGTAAAGTATAAAATAAAGTGAAAAACTGCCATTCTCTGGAGCATAATCTCAATCCCTTGAGGTTTTGCTTCCCAGCAATTGTCAGCAGTGTGGCTCAAATAAACTCATAAAAGTTCTCTACAGGTTTGAATGTTTCTGCCATTGACAAGTGAAACCTCACAAGAATTTCATTCTATGAAACTCAGATATGCAGAATGGTATTTAAAGAACGCAGCAGGAAGGTGGCAGCAGAGGAATAAAGGGATGCCCTTGGATGGATCATCTTTCTGTTCTTTGTGCTTACCCAAGATGTCCCTGCAGAAGTGGGGGGTTTATGAAACTGTCAGGACGGAAACATTATCCGCTACCCTTTAAGGTTCTTCTGGCTGAACTAAATCAAACTGTAACCACAGAACCAGTTCCAAATGGCCCTATCCTGTTTCTAAGCGATGCTAAGTTGCTTTTCAGAGACAACAGGCCAAAATCACGAGCCAGGCAGCCTAAGCATATTCAGAGTGGAGACTAGAATATAACTGGAACCTGAAAAGCAAAACCCTTTCAGAAGTAAAGTGCAGGAAGACCCAGTGCTGAAGCCCCTTTCAAGTTCTAAGGTCCTGGCCCACCAGCACTTACTTCCGCATACCTGTTACTCCTAACCCTGTAAAAATCCACCCTGAACACTGGGTGTGAGCAACATCTCCTGTCAGCTTGTGGGTCAACCCAAGAATAATAAAGGCTCTTTCTTTTTCTCAGAAGCGATGTGATAATTTTGGCTTCTATGCACATCAGGTAGTGGCCCCTTGCTTAGTAATGAAATTAACACACAGGAAAGCTTACCAAGAGGGGGGAAAAATTAAAGTTTAATAACATGCATACCTCCTGTATACATGGTAGACACCCAGGAACAATTGAGTAAATTGACAAAATGGTGGAAGCCATTACCTTAAATACCATCTTCAGCTAAAGACAAAAGAAAATGTTGGGAGTAACTGAGTCAGTTATGGGAGGTGATCAGGAAAAGTGCAGTAATGGTAAGGTTGTTATGCAGATTGAAGTCCTTGCCTTCTCCATTGATATTGAAGGCAGGCCTGGCACAGTGAGGGAAACACCGGTACACATGGAGATTTCCTGTATAAATGCAAATGTCTCTTACAACGAGTAACTTATACTTGGTTTTCAGAGCTTCTCTTCTGTCTGCTGTTTCTTAAAGTTAACCAGCCTAAAATAATCAATATCCCCAAAGAGGCATATTTTGGGGGTTGCAAGCTCTGATCCCCTTCAAAAGCCAATGATGGGATGTTCTCTCTGGACTGGGAGGGCTTGAGACACAGAATCAAAATGCCTGGGCCCTGGTAAAATGATCTTTTAACTTTGCACTAAAGGGAATGTTGAAAGGGGGAAGGGTTGTAGTAGGAAGTTAAACAGACATGAGCAGAGTAGGAGCGACAAGCCAGGTAAAGAAGTTTATCAGGGCAGAAAGTCCAGGTATCTAGCAACTGTCAAATTTGGAAGAAAAAAAAAATGGATCCCAGGGTGGGATCCCAGGGTGGGATCCCAGGGTGGCTTTCCCTCCCCTAGCATATTAATGGTCCCGTGGTTTGGACCCTCCCCTGACCTTTCCTCCCCTGGCCGCTCCTCCCCTGGCCACTCCTCCCCAGGCAGGTCACTAGTCATGTGGGAGACCTACATGGAGGAGGAAGAAGGGGGTTGGAGAAGAGCCTCACAGGACTCCCATGAAAGCCTTTACACACCACATCCTTAAGCATTAAACCCTCGGGACAGTGAGGTTCTGCCCACATCAAATAATCTTAGGAATGAAGCCTTGATTCTGTTGACCACAGAGACAGAGTTTTGGTCAAACTAGAGATAACATCTAGGCCTCAGCTGTGTTTCAGCTTCAGGCCCAGGAAAGCAGCAAGGCCACTCCATGACTGACATCAGGACCAGCTACAATGACTAATGACCCCCTGTCCTGGTTCTGACCAATCAGTAGAGACCAGGACCCTGATATGACACACCTGGAAAGCTGATGAACATTCTATTGTGGACCTCCCCTGAGACCTTCCCTAAAATCCCTATCCTTGGGAAACAGATGAAGGACCCTATGTGTGCTCGAGCTTTCTCTCTAGAACACGGCTACACCTTTCCTCATCCCCTTTTTCCCCAGCTGTGTTCTCTCTCGAGGACCCCATGTCTTTGCCAGGGCACAAGCTTGTACGGCAGTCCTATGAGGCTATTCTCCACCCCTCTTATTTCTTCTCTAAGTAGGTCTACCATATGACTAGTCACATGCTAGGGGAGGAAAGCTCAGGGAGCTCTGAATCACATGACCAGCAATATGAAGGTCAGGGGATCTAAACCCTATAACCAGCAATATGCTAAGGGTGATAAGGTCACCCTGAAGGCGAAGTCCCACTTACACTTGCCTGTCGCTAGTTACCTGGGGCCTTCTATACCTGACTTATCATTTGTACTCTGCTTACGTCCGTCTAACTGCCCACTGTATCAAACAGGAAAGGATGCCTATGGAAAGAGAGGTCTTCATCTCAAGCTTGATTAAGATTACAAGTCCCACATAATATCACAAACATCTATAACCCACTTTTTCTTAGTAAAAATACACACCTCACCCACTAATGTGTATAAAGTTATTTGACTAATGTAATATTAGTATTATGACTTTATATAACATTTATTGAGTGTTGTGGTAGACACTGAACCATAGTACAAAGACTATCAATACTAGCACTTGATCAGAGATCAGAAGTTAGCAGAAGGGGGAGAAAATAAGAACCAGAAACTATAAGAACTCTATATGTATTTCATTAAATGCTCACTTAAAAACAAACAAACAAAAACCTCAGGAAATAGTATTATACTCCCCATTTTACAGATGAGAGCCTGAAGCTAAATTTATAAGAGCCAGAAACGGAATTAAAACTTAGCTGCACTTGACTTCAAAGTCCATGTTTGGTTCTTGAAATGATCTGCTTCTGGACAAAAACCAGAGCAGAGATGCTGCTCTAGCCAGCCCTGGAAATGTACTCAGCCCAGTTCTAGTGTGGATGGGTTGTGGGAAATATCACACAGGTCACACTGGAATTCCAGATCATTTTTCTAGTTGCTGTAGACTGACTTTGGGTTGATGGGTGGGATTTACCCAAAAAATTATACAAGTGCAGGAAGAAAATTCTGGAATCAGGCTTTAATGAGGTGATGCAAAATTGTATAAAAGCAGTGCATACCGATTGTCATCAAAGGGCAACCTCCTTAATTGGGTATCACATTAATTGGGAATGCAGACACATGATAGTTCATCATGAAACTGTGTTATTCCAGTTGCTCAGATTGCAAGTCTTGGAGTCATTCTTGATGATTCTTCTTTTCTAATACTCTTTATGCACTCTCTCAGGAAGTTCTTTTGGCTCTATCATCAAAATATGTCCAGAATATGACTATTTCTCACCATCTTCACAGTTATACCTCCCTGTTTCAAACCACCATCATCTTTCACTTAGATTACTGCTTTCATTCTTGCCCTCTACTTTCCGTTCTTCACACAATATCCAATTGATCCTTTTAAATTGAGTGGCTCTTCAATTCAAAAGATTGGCATTCCATCTTGCTTGGGGGATAATTATAAAAAATCCTTAAAAGGTCCTGACCAGTGAGCTCAGTGGTTAGAGTGTCAGCCTGCACACCAAAGGATTTTGGATTTGATTCCTGGTCAAGGGCACATATCTGGATTGCAGGTTCATTACCCAGCTCTGGTTGGGGCACGTATGGGAAGCAACCAACCAATGTGTCTCTCTCACATAGATGTTTCTCTCTTTCTCTCCCTTCCTCCCTCCCTTCCACTCTTTCTAACAAAATTCAATGGGAAAAATATCCTCAGGTGAGAATTAACAACAACAAAAATTCCTTATAAGGGCTTATAAGTCTTGGCACGATCTTTATCATTCTCTCCTTTACTCTTTAGTCTCATCTCTAGTTACTCTTCTCTTTGCTCCCTCTATTCCAGCCACACTGGTCTCTGTGATTTCTTTCTTTTTTTTCCTCCTTAATATGTTTTTATTGGTTTGAGAGAGAGAGAGGAAGGGAGAGGGAGATAGAAATATTGATGAGAGAGAAATAATGATTGGCTGCCTCCTGCACACCCCCTGCACCCCGCCTGCTGGGGGTCAAGCCCGAAACCTGGGCATGTACCCTGACTTGGAATCAAACCAGAAACCTCTTGGTGCATGGGTCAGTGTACAACCACTGAGCCGCACTGGCTGGGTGGCCTCTATGATTTCTTTATACCTGAGCCATACTCTCTTCTTTAGGTAAGAGCTTTTTCCTCTACTTGAAATTCTTTTCCCCAGATACCCTCACCTCATTCCTACTTTTGTTCAATTGTTACCTTTCCAATAAGTTCCACCCTCACCACTCTACAGTTGCAACATCCCTTTCTTATAATCCTCCTTATCATGCTCTACGTGGGTGTTTTTGGATTATTATCCCAGGTCTCTGTAAGAGTCTTTTTTCCAGAGATACAAGATAATAATTGATATATTCCTGAGATCTTAAAGAGGGATTTGAATGAGGTCAACTTAATTATAGTCCCTGTTCTGCTAGGTTTTGAGGCTATAACAGGTAGGTATCCCATTTGAGAAATGGCACCCAACATGAAATGGTTCCTTATAATGCATTTGAAAGAAGCCAGTGCTCCTATTCCTTAAATAATCCTGGAATTCGACAAGTTTATTTTTGTTCCAAAAGAATTTTGTGTGGAAATGTAAAATGAGATTTCTGTAACTGAATATATTGATGTAATAACATAGCTTTCAAAGTAGCCTCTCAGAATCAGAAAATATGTATTTTAGCTCTAAATAGTTCTATAGGTGCTGAAAATATACCATTGTTTTATGGATTTGTTCAACATTCTGTTGGCTAAAGGGGGATAATTTATTTTTAAAAAGGCAAAAATATTGTATCTTGTAAAGTAAATAAAATTAACCTTTTCTGCTTTTTTCCAGGACTTCTAAAAGGTTTGTGAGGCAATGGTTGGGAAGAGGGGGTGAAGTATTAACAAAAATGAAGAGAATCAAGTAGCTTTTATTTAACTGGAATTTATTTTCATTCTGTATAACAATAGATGAGCCTTTATCCACAGCCACTTTCTAAACAGACCTCAGCACTGTAAGACAGCTTCACTGATTTTAGGTTTATGATTACATGAAAAGCATTTTAAGTATTTGGTTTCATCCCTTATGACTTAAATTTAGGTTGCCCTAGATTTGAAACTAATAGGGGAAAAACTTGCACACTAAATGTGCTTATCCAGTTGCCTCAGCTCCAACTTTTACAGTAAAGTGTAGCACAGCAGGCTACACATAAGCACACAAGTACTTTGTCAGAGTTTGTGAAATGGACCATAAGTGGACACTTCTATCATGGGTAAATTAGAATGAGCAACTGTACATTCATCAGTACAGTCAAGTCAATAGAGTTTGGCATTGATTGGTCTGGGCCTCCAGTCCCTCATCATAGCCTTTGTCACCAGTCAGGTCTCAACCGCTCAGAGGTTTGGCTGAGGGTCTCGGGTCCCTCCCCAGGCATCCCACCTCCTCCAGGAATCCACCTGTTGCTCTATCAGGGCTCTTCTCTAGGACACACCTTTCTCTTTCAAAATAGCTCTTACCCTTAATTTCACCCCAATGACTTGACTTGGAACTGTCCTGTAATTTTTAGAATGCCCTTCCCTGACACAGACTTGACTAAAAATCCACCTATTCCTAGGATTTTTTTTGGCAGGGGGTAAAACAGACTAAATCAGAGCCCCAGGCCCTCAGCTTTCCTCAAAGGGAAGGTGAGGGTACATGGATCTCTTAGAGCACTCTTGTTTGTATTCCCCAAATTTGGGCTTCAGAGCAAAAGAAAAGTGATTTCTTATCAGGAATTCTCACCTTATTTGTGACTGATTTTATTTCACGTTAGAATTTTAGAATCAGCCTCCTCAGTAACGATTTTGTAGAAACATTTACTTTTTACTGAGTGATCTGTATAATTTACTGCTGTTATTTTTTAAAGTCACAAGCCCCCTGAATGGTGTTTAACAAAATGTTTTCAAGTAGTATCAATAGGATTTTATTAGATGCTACATTACAGTAGGTTCTGTGGAAATATGCTTGAGAACATATTAGCTATTAGAACATAAGCTATTAACCAAATTAATAGCTTTACTTCAGATTTTGTGGGGTTTTTTTGTTTTGCTAATATATTTGATAATTCTACACAAGGTAATATAGTATATAGTAATTCCCAACATTATTTAAACTAGAAAGTATTTTTCAACTAATATAAAAATAATTTGAAAAAATAGTATCTAAGGGGTCCTAATTATGTAAATATACCTTTTTAAAAAAGTACATTTTGTTTTTCTGAAATACCCTCATTAAGTTATCAGGTAAAATATCAGAGTTCTGTGAAAAATCAGTTTACAAAGTCAATGAGAATATAATTGCATCCAAATGTTAATAACACTACCATTAATCATCAAATAACACTATAAGATAATCACCAGACACCAAGCTACATTTTGACAAGATTTCCAATGTTAAAGATGTTGAATTGACTGAATCTAGTGAAAAGGGAAAAGCTGTTTACTAAGCATTTGATTGTTCTCCTCCTATCCTTTAAAAGTAACTTCTTTAAAGAGCACTTACTGTGGTGGTGGTGGCAGTGGTAGTAGAAAGAACTTTGAGCTTAGGTCAAAAACAACTTCAAATATCAGCTATGAATTTTATCAGCTGTGACATTGGTCAAGTAGAGTTTCTATTTCATCCTTCCTTCAAAGGTAAAAGAATAATAGTACAATTCAATGCCATCAGTCATCATTATGGAGAATCATAACAGATCAGTTTCCATGCTAGATGCCAGGGATACAAAGGAATAAAACCTAAGTGTGCAGCAATCCAGTAGGGAAAAATAAATATAATTTAAAAAATACAATATAAGATGATGAGCAAAATAGATGTATGCATCAAAATATAAGTGTGGCAGAAAGGTGAATACCAGTAGGGTTAAGAGTTAGTAAAACTTTACAGGAGAGGCCTTGAATTGGCTTTGAGAAACTGATCTTGCATGTCCCCTGAAATGGGAACAAATGTTTTTCTTCTGGATGAACAATGAGGGTGGATGCTGTGGAACAAAGGCAATGGACTTTGTCCATTTCTCAATATCCATTCTCCATTTTGGTGCCACATTTTGTGTGCTAGAATGCAGACCTTTCCAGATGAATCAATAGGTTACTTTGGTGTCTGGCGTATGATTGAGTTGGCTTTTATGAGTCACCAGGAAAAGATCAGAATGCTTGCAGAGTGAGGGATATTTATTTCCCCGTCTTTCTTCATGATAAACCTGCAATTGGTTGTACATGCACTTATCAAATGTCTCAACTCCTGTCCAACAGCACTGCTCATAGCTATAGCTTCTCTCCCTCTGAGTGCTTGTAACTGCTCCCCTTTCTTAACCACTCAGAGGCAGGGTAGTAATAGCATTCTGCTATCCTCAGGGCACTTTACCATCCTTGGTTGATTTTCCCAAACCCTGACAGCTTATTTTATAAATTGATTCTTCACGCAACCTTTTTCAACTGTCCTTACTTGAATGTACCATGTTTCTTATTGGAATAACAAGTCATTTTAATTTTAGTGTAAAACATCCTATCTAATAAAGATGAAATATGCAAATTGACTCACTTTGAGACAAAGATGGCAGTGCCCACAGCCAATAAGGAGGGATATGCAAATTAATGTGAAAAGATGGCGGCGGCCAGCCCGGAGCGAAGGTGGGAGGCAGCTCCTGGCCCCGGAGCAAAGGCGGTGCCAGCAGCCAGTGAAAGGAAGGCCTATTCTCACATGAATCTGCATACACCAGTCCTCTAGTATGTTTTACAAAAAAAGAAATTGCCTTTAGCTAATATTCCTAATGTTAAGAATTTCTGAACACACAATGCAATATATAGGTTATGTACCATAGAAATGTACATTGAAACCTATATGATCCAATTAACCAATGACATCCCAATAAATTTAATTAAAAAGAAAATAATTTCTGCACAGGTCTTTTATACCAATGTAGTTAATTAAAGCAATTTTAGTTAGGTCATATTCAGTTAATTATCAAGTTTGGTAGGTAAAATTAACCTCCTTTTGTCACTGGTCTGTTTCAGATCAGCCTGAACTATATGGGTTCTTGACTTTATGCAGGGAAGATTTCACAATATAAGTCCAGGTGATGTTGAGAATACGTTTATTAAAGATGGGGACAGTGAAACAAAGGAAGGGCTTAGGATAGAAGAAGCAGCGGGAGGGAGACTAGGCAGTGCCAGCTTAGGCTCTCTAGAAACATTACAGGAGAGAAGTGAGCCATGCTGGGCTGCATGGACTCACTGAGAAGTAAAAGTCACATGACAGAAGTGAACCAACGCAAGGCTGCTGTTAGCTTATTGAAAAGTCAGAGAAAAGGAGACCTTGGAGACAGGTTCAAGGGGTTAGCCTGGTCCACTGCTCCCCTGATGGCAAGTCTCACTGGGACCCTTAGAGCTTGGGAAAAAGAGAGCAGAGATATATGCCTGAGAAAGAAAGGGGAAAGGAATGTGTGGGAATGCTCCAGAGGAAGCCCACACTGGTTTTCTTCATCTTGAGGAATCTTATCTGTTTTATAAAAGTGGGAATGTTAGGGGAGGTGTGAAGGGAGGAACTCAATAGAATATTCATTGGCTTTCCAGGTGTGTCCTTTCAGTGTGGTGGTTTCCACTGATTGATTGGTGCTAGGGGAGGAGGTCATTAGTCATTGCAGCTGGTCCTGCCATCAGCCAAGGAGTTTCTCTGTCTGGTTTTGCTGCTTATCTGGGCCTGAAACACAACTGAGGCATAGATGTTATTTCTACTTTGACCAAAACTCTGTCTCTGTGGTCAACATACCTTTGTTCCTAAGATTATTTGATAGGGAACCTCATTGTCTTAAGGGCTTAATGCTTAAGGGAGTGGTTGTGTAAGGGCTTGGATGGAAGTCATACGAGGCTATTTTCTGTCCCCTTGTTCCTCCTCTGAGAGGGTCTAAAGCCACATGACTAGTGATATGCCAGTGGAAGAAAGGTCAGGAGAGGCTCTGAAAAGCATATCCAGTGATACAAAAGCTCAGGGGTTTAAACCTTGTGACCAGTGATATGCTAGGGGAGGAAAGGTCATGTTGGGGACCAGGTCCTCATTTTCCCAGTTTTACCCATTGCTAGGCACCTAGGGCTTTCCATCCTGGTGACTTTCTGTACCTGGCCCATTGTCCTTCTTGCTCTGCTAATGTCTAACTGCCTACCTCATTTTGGCAAAGATATTTTACAACTTTAAGTCAACAGTTTCCTCCAGCAAACATTCATACACATGTGTTTTTCTATAGAAAGCATATTTCAACTTAAGTTAACAAGTCAGTAAGCCTTGAAACTAGTGAAACAAATCATTTTATAATAATAAAAAAAAGCTTGTCAATCTGTTTTTCAAACAGGCTTATGGAGCCAACTTTGTGATGATAAATTCAATAAGTATGTATTTATTTTAAATTTTACTATATTACGTATGTAAATATTTGCTAGCCACTTCTTAGCAAGATGCAATGGCTAGCTAAGTGCTTGTCTTCTTAACGCTCTTAATCGTACATACTTTTACTCCTTGTTTTATTTTGGATTAATGGATGAGACCTGTAACTTCTATTTCATTTCACTTTATTACCAAGGCAGAAATTAAAGGGTATGGGGCTTATAACTTTTTGTTTCAACTATTGCTATGTAAACATGGACAAATTACTTACCAGTTTGACTTAAGAATATTTATCTATAAAATGCAAATAATAAAATATATCTCACAAGATTTTGGAAAAATGTTTCTTATATATATTTATTGTCTCAAAGCAATCTACAGATTAAATGCAATCCCTGTGAAAATTGCAATGGCATTTTTTTTTACATAAATAGAACACACACTCTTAAAATTTGTATGGAACCATAAAAGACCCTGACTATCCAAAGCAAAATTGAAAAAGAACAAAATTGAATGCATCATGCTCCTTGATTTCAAACTATATTACAAAGCTACAGCAATCAAAACAGTATGGTACTGGCATTGAAACAGACACATAGATCAATGGAACAGAATAGAGAGCCCAGAAATAAACTCATGCATACACAGACATTGTGAACCCTTTTGAATTATCACTTTTAAAATATTGAGAGAGTATTTTCACTTTAACTTTAAAGCATCCAGCCTATTATAAAATTGTACTGCCCACATGTTTATGAATAAAGTGTCTGTTTTCCCTGTCCAAAATGCTTGTTAGCAAAGATACTAGTATGTCAATCACAAGTGCAAACCATTATTACTATGACATCAATTATACTTACTTGATAGATACCATAGCCCTACAATAGGATACCAATTATATCTATAGTTGCATACTATATGATTCAACTGGTGAAAAACAATCCCTAAAAATGAACTCTAGATTTCTCCCCTGTTTACAGACACACTGAACTACCTTTGCCAAAGTAGAACCTTCCTATACATTGTTTTATTTATTTTCAGAATAATTCTGAGGAATTAAAATATACTCATCTTACTGAGCTACTTGGGGCCAGGAGAGAGGGGAGGGTAAGAGGGCTCCTTTAGGACTCTCCCTTGTGCAGCCCACTTTTCCATTGTTAACTGGCCCCATAATTTATCCCAAATTACAAACATTAAAGTCAAATATTTCTCTTCAGATTTATATATTCTCTGCTACACTAAGCTTCTGGGAGACAAGAATATTTTCGTCATTACTGAGTTTCCCTGCTGACCTAAAGTATATGTCCAACAAAATATTGTGAAATTCATCCAAAAATGAATGTATGATCCCACAGCAGTGTGTGAAATCCATTTTGGGTGATCATAGCTTTCACGCCTGAAAGCTTTTGAAAAAGGAGCCAAACGTTAGCTAGAAAAGGACCAAGTCCTGGGGAATGAAGGCTAATGGGCCAGCATCAGGGCTGGATGGCGAAAACAACAAGTCTCATGTCCTCGAGTAGAGGGGCTCTTTTATGTAAACAGTGTGGGGAAGAAAGGTTGTTTTGGGAAAGTTTACATCAGTTGTAGATAACAGCGGTGGGAGAGGTGAAGCAGGGCTAATTCTGGACAGGTGCTTAGTCCATAAGGAAGAAGTGTTTGCTCCTGTAGATTGGTTGTGGACAACAGTCTGGAAAGTTCATGCACAAGCAAGGAGCTGAGGCACCTGGTGGTCCATGGCACCTGGCTATACAAATAGAATCATATACTAGTATAGATATCATAAACCTGAAGGATATGGTCTTGATGATAGGAGATAAAGATATAGCTTTTTAAGCAAAACCTATCAGAAAGCTGTTGATTAACCAAATATTGATAACTCAGGGATATTTACAATAGTGAAGTACAGACCTATGTCTTAAGACATATGTTGTTTAATATTTCTATCAACAATTAGATACTGAAACACAAATAGGAATTATTATGTTTATAGAGGCTCAGATGTAGGAGAGAGAGATAATGTACTTGGTTGAAAGGCAAAGATTCAATAGTCTAGAGAATAACTAAATATTTTTATGTATCATCTATCATATAGCAATAATATTAGTAATATATATATATATATATATACATATATATAGCCTTCCATTTTAATTTATAAAAAATTATTCTATTAGTTCAATATGGGAACTTTTTTTTTCCCCCATGGGAAGGAAACCTATGTCTTAGTCATGACTGAATTGTAAATAACAGAAATTCACTAAAGTTTCTTAAGCAAAGTAATCAAGTGTATTTAATTTATGAAACCTTAGCTGTTATGGAAACCAGAGGCAGGTGATCCTTATAAATAGAGCCAGGACTGGAACTAGTGACTGGGAGATCATCAGAAACCTAGGTAGTCATCTTTCTCCATCTCTCATCTCTCTATTGTCTGAATTGTTTTTCTTTTCTTGCATACTTTTTCACTCCAATTCTTCATGTACACATCAGAAATATTGGATTCCTGAGTTTACATTTATTTGCTTTTGCTGATCCACGCAGACTCATGTCAATATAAGAAACATTTAAACCTATAAAGAATTTTTATGAGTTTGAGCTAAATTGACAACAATTGCCGAGAAGCAAAATATCAACTGATTGAGAAAATGCTCCAGAGGATGGCAGTTTTGCACCTTGCTTTATACATTACAATCAAAGGAGGAGGAGGCATAAGGCAGTTACTGAAATCCATTGGTGATAGATTAGGTAGGTGGGAGAAAGCAAAATGGGGTTGGATAAAAAGTAAAATGAACAGACATACTGGTATATTTCTTTTACATAGGTGGGTACAGGATAGTTAATAGTTAACAACATGATAACAATAATAATGAGGGGCTCTGTGGTCTCTGTTCTGGTGGGAAATTGTGCCCTGAAGGCTCTGGAGAAAGGAAATCACCTTAACATTCCAAAGGTATGTTATCATAGACAGTAGACAGGCTCAGTTAAGGTAAAGATTGACCTTCGTCAGGGACGATACTGCCTAGGACATGACTACCCACCATTAACTGCTTTTAGTTAGGAAGTTTTAATTTCAGACCATCCTATGTGGTTATTTTAGGTCTCTGAGTCTGTAAGACCCGCAATGCAGGCCTCCCCTGAGCTTGTCAAGTTTAGCATGTGGCCCCTTTTTTGTCCACACTCATTACAAATCTCATAGTCTCTATACCAAATTCCAGATTTAGAAAATAAGAATTGCACCAGGTGGGAACAGGTGTCCACACTGGTTCAGTCGGCTGTAGCCAAGGCAGTGGGCAAGGTGAGAGATTAGAATCATGACTGTTAGAGTGTGTAGTCTTAACAAAAAAAAAGGCTTATTGGAAACTGAACAAATATACCATTGTTTTCTAAAACAAGAAGACAACTGGCCCATATGAGACAAAAGAGAATGGAGTGAAATATTACCCAGCTAAAAGGGCAAGAGCATAGTTTCTTTGTATGTTTTCCCCAGTGATAAAACCACACCAGGTTCTTGACTTATTTTAAGAGGGGCTGACAAATAAGACAGTATATCCATGGACTCCAGCTTAAAATTTATTCTTTAATAATGATTTCTTTTAAATGCCTACAAAAGCATGTTGTACCAAATGATGGTTTATTCATGCACCAGGGTGAAATGCATAAATAATATGTCATGCCCCTATGGATTGGATGAGTGAATTTATAGTTAAATTATAAATGAACAGTGTGTATCCATTTAAAGGTCACCAAAATGTTCAACTAGAGAAACTTAATACAAAGGGAGCAATTTTTTGCCTTGAAGTATATTCTTGGTTTGACAGTCAAGGTTGCATATGGTATATTTGTAGAGGACATTTATAGGAAAGTTACTCCTCTGTAAATGAAAATTCTCATTAGACAAATCTGGTGTTTGAAACAAAAGTCCAAACAGAAAAATAAATGTAAGTAAATTCCACTTCTTCATTAATATTAGAGAAGTTCAATGAATAAGCTTTAAACAGAAACTAAGAGAATCTATTTTTCAGTCTCAATCTAAAATGGGTTTTCACTTTTCTAGCCAGTTTTCTCAGTGGTTAGAGCATTGGCCTGTGGACTGAAGGATTCAATTCCAGTCAAGGACAAGTACTTAGGTTGCAGGCTGGATCCTTGGCCCCAAAGAGGGAGGCAACTAGTCAATGCCTCTCTCTCTCACATTGATGTTTTTCTGTCTCTCCCCTCCCTTACACACACACACACACACACACACACACACACACACACACACACACAAAGAGAGATTTAGAAACATAGTTGTAGATTAGGAAATATCTTCTATGTAGTTATTAAGGAGTGGACTTCTATTTTTTGTAGATTGATTTCAAATTCCTAAAAATGGAATAAAAGGCATTTTCGTCCTATCCTATCTTCTGCCACAATTCCCAGTGCTTACCTAGTCCGCCTATCCCAAGCATTGAAGTGATCCTTTGGGAAACTGGTGCTTTATATTCTTACGCTCACCCAGAAAGTAGAGTTATGAGGTATATTTCTGTGCATGTATGTGTGTGCATTCACACATATGAATGTTTGGAGGTTGGGGGATATGGAAGAAAACTAAAAAAACAAGAGAGCTAAAATGAAAAAAAACCCACATGTGAACAATGCTGATGTTATGAGATGTTGCTTTTCAACACATGATACAATTACAAATTTCCTGCCCCACAAATATCTTTTCATAAATTACTTACTTATTGGCGTTTCTCTTTCATCTAGAGGAGAAATTAATTTTATGTCAGTTCATTTTTTTTGACATACAGCCCAAAGGTATTTCTCACTCTTCTCTATCCATTGGACTCATTTATTCTTCAAGACCCACCTTCTCTTAGAAGGCATCATCAGTCTGCAGACAAAACAATCTATCGACAAAACAATCTATCTTTTCTCTGTTTTTTTCCTCACCAGATCTTTGTACTAACTAAATTATAGAACGTATATGGTTCCTAAATATTTGCAAGCTGTAAAATTTCTTAAATTACAAACCATATTTATTTCCTGTTCCTTAGCGGTGTCTGAAGCATAGTTAATGACACCATATTAGTTATCTATTACTACATGACAGCATTACTACAAACATAGCAGCTTAGAATAATATATTTATAACCTCACAGTTTCTGTGGGTCAGAATGCAGGCACTGCTGAAATGGGTCCTCCCAAAGGTTGTAATCATGGTGTCAGTAAAGGTTGGGTTCTGGGCAGAAGGTCTGACTGGGGAAGGGTCCACTTCTAAGCTCTTGTGGTTGGTGGTGGTATTCAGTTCCTTGAAAGCGACTGAATTAACTGCTTCAGTTTCTTTCTTGCTCTCAGCCAGAAGCTGATCTCAGTTTCTTGTCATGCAGACCTCCTCAGCACGGCCACTTGCTTCCTCAAAATCCACAAGGGAAAGAGTCTCTTAGCAAGACAATAGTCATGATCTTCGATAATGTAATCACAGAAGGAACATCTCATAATGTTACCATATTCTTCTGGTTAGACATAGCAAGTTACAGGACACTCAAACAAAGAGGATTATACACCAGAACATGAGTATAAAGAAAAGGGAATAATTAAAGGTGCTTTAGAGCCTGCTTGCCACACCCCAGAAGTTTTAGTTTTATTTATTTTATATTTTGATAAAATATAGAGGCGTGATGTAGCTGGATGTGACAAGAAAAGCATCCAGCCCAGCCGGGAGTAGCTCAGAGGTTGAGTGTCGACCCAGGAACCAAGAGGTCACCGGTTCCATTCCTGGTCAGGGCATATGCCCAGGTTGTGGGCTCAATCCCCAGTGGGGGGCATGCAGGAGGCAGCCAATCAATGATTCTCTCTCATCATTGATGTTTCTATCTCTCTCTCCCTCTCCCTTCATCTCTGAAATCAATATATATATGTGGAAAGCATCCACAGAAGTTGGAAACTTTTGTTTTACTGTCTTTCTATTACTTTCTTTTTATTCCTATTGATTGAGACAGACAATCCTTGATGTTCCATGAAACTGTTGCTCTGCCTTACTCTTTTTCTCAGGCATAAGACAAAATCTAAAAGATGGTCAAGATTCAGCCATATAGAAAACTTTAAAGAGAAAATAATAATTTACTAAATGCAGAATGCAAAATTTTAAATATAGTGTGATTGTCACTCTTAAAATAAACTTAAATAATTAGTCATATGAAAAGATTAGAAGAATATAAAAATACTTATAGTAGGTATTTCTGTAGTGTGAGATCATGGGTGATTTTTATTGCTGCTGTTCCTTTTCCATATTTTCTAGTATATGTATAATTCTTATGATATAAAGATAAAAGATGCAATTTATTTATAAATAAAACATTTTCCATATTCTATGCTGACTATTAGTATTAGTCTGAAGAGAGTAAGGTAAAAAATAAGCTAGTAGCATCTTTCCTTTGATGTGATCATGCACAACATTTCTTGTAAAATATCAGAATTTCTAGTGCATTTATGATGAATATTAGTTTTAAACATAGGCTGTACTCTTGAGGACTATTATTCCAGGGTTACTGGCTTCCTGAGGATTCATATAATTCTTTCCTACTTCAAGCAAAAAGAAATACAACACATAACTTTGAGTCAGTGAACTAACTGATGACTCTGTTTGAAAATTAAATTAAAAAAACATACAGTTACCCAACATCTTGTTATCATAAAGGTAGAAAATCTTAAGAGAGTTTCCCTTTTTGAGAAGTGTAAATTCTCTGCAGAAACACATTGAATACCACAATTACTTCTCTGAAGTGAGGGGATTATATCTGGTAATAGAAATGTCGCTTAGAAACACACTGTCAGGCATTCTATAGAAGCCTTTTAACCCCAGAACATGTCTGTTCAATTTATTGTGACTTCATACAACAAGAAATGCATCTGTAGTATCATGTTCTACCTCCAGAATGGTTACCACAAATGAGCGTCATGACAAAAATTTTTGTTACCCTTTGTGTAGGTCTTGGAAAAGATCAAAAGTAAAGAATAAAATAAATTCTGCATGGGCAATTATTCACCAGTTTATTAAATTTAAAGATGTGCTCTGTTATAATACCAAATATAACTGCTGCTGTATTCAATAACTCAATTTAGTAGGTAGCAAAAGAAGCTAATTTTTAGTGTGGGTTTTCTCTCTTTTTTAAGAAGAAAAAGACAACACAATGAATGGGAGAACATATTCACCAATGATACATCTGATAAGGGGTTAATATCTAAAATTTATAAAGAACTTACAAAACTCAACACCAAAATAACAAGCAATCCAATTAAAAAAACAGGCAAAAGACCTGAATAGACACCTCTCCAAAGAGGACATAGACATGAAAAGATGCTCATCACTAATCCTCAAAGAAATGCAAATTAAATCCATAATTAGATATCAACTCACACCTGTCAAAATGGCTATCATAAATAAATCAACAAATAACAAGTGTTGGTCAGGGTGTGGAGAAAAGGGAACCCTTGTGCACCATTGGTGGGAATGCAGATTGGTGCAGCCACTATGGAAAGCAGTATGGAGTTACATCAAAAAATTAAAAATGAAACTGCCTTATGACCCAGTGATTCCATTTCTGGAAATTTATCTGAGGAAACTGAAACATTAATTTAAAAAATATATATATATATATACATATATATACCCCTATGTTCATTGCAGTGTTATTTACAATAGCCAAGAGTTGGAAGCAGCCAAGTGTCCATCAGTAGATGAATGGATAAAACAGCGGTGGTGCTGCTGCTGGAGGGGTACACGAGTGGGATTCCTCCATTGTTCGTGGGAGAGGGGTTCTAGGGGCACTGCTGAAATAATCATTTTGGGAAGCCTCCATGGGAGAATGAAAGGTGGTAGAAGGCTTTATTGGTATGGAGTTACACTCCTCAGTTTCCAATGTCCCATTTCCCCAAGCCAGTCCTGAAAGAGGGGCAGCTGGGACTTGGGCAGAGCCTAAAGGAGGGCCAGTGTCCAGAGCTTCTGCTCCATGGTGTAGTCGGGTGTATTTCAGCATTCAGGCCAGATTAAAGTCCATTAGCCTCTTGTGGGTAACCTGAGGACTTACTGTTTCAGTAGTCAGTGTGGCCTTGAGCCATATGGGCACAGGGAAGTACAGCCCCTGAAACAGGAGTCCCAGGAACCAGGAACATGGAGGCGGGAGGCTCTATAGGGATTGAGAAAAAAAAAAAAGAGAGAGAGAGAGAGAGAGAGAGAAAGAGAACTCATGGGCATGAACAACAGTGTGGTGATTTTGGTGGGGAGCGGGTTGGGTGGAGGTGGGAGAGAGCACAGAGGGGATAAATGATGATGAAAAAAAGAAAATAAATTTTAAAAAATAACAAATTGAATTAATGATGGATCATGCCTATAGGATAAAGCCTCCATAAAAATGCCAATGGTATAGAGTTTGAAGAGCTTCCAGGTGTGAACATATCTATGTACCAGAAAGGTGGTACAGCCCAACAAAGCTCCTGCATTCAGAACCCTTCCTGATCTCACTCCACCTACTTCTTCATCTGACTGTTCACCCATATCCTTTATTATATAACAAACTGGTAAAGGTAAGTGTTTTCCTGAGTTCTGTGAACTATTCTAGCAAATGATCAAATCCAAAGTGGAGAGACATGGGAACCTCTGACTTGTAGCCAATTGAAACAGAAGTTCTGGGCAACCTGGGTATATGTATTCTCTCTTTTACCACATCCAGCACAGCTAGAGAGCAGTCCACAAATCCTGAGTAGGGGCGGCTGGGGATTGAGAAAATGAAAGAAAGAGACAGACACAGAGCCAGAGGGGAAAAGCTGGGGCCGGGTGGGATAACTGGCCCTCTGATGGAGAGACAGTGACCCAGAGCCGGTGCAGCACATTTATTTTATACAGTATGATTCCAGGAAGTTTTACTAGAATTTAAAACAAAGGAAATTATGTGAAATCATGATTGAAGATCAAGCTGTAATTCTTCATTCTTGTGGCTTCTTTGTAATCGTCACCCTTGGCTAGGCCCAGATAATTGTGTCCGTTCCTTGTGCCTGGCTGAACTTAGATAATGAAACCCATCCCCTGGCACCGAGCTAAGGGTCAGGTTGACAACATACCTGCCTCTGGCATGGTATGTTTCCAGGACGTGGCTCTGCCAATGCCACTGGACTCAGCTGACAATAATTAAAGAAATGCTCATGTGCCTTCCCAGGTGCTCTCTACACTTGAGGACTTACTATTTTAGTAGGCAGTGTAGATGAAAAGGGGACACACACTAAACCTGTCAAACTCAGGGAAGGCCTGCATGTTGACCTTACAAACTCAGCAATCTAAAATAACCACATAAAATGGTCTGAAATTAAAGCTTTTTAACTAAAAACAGTTTTTGGTGGGTAGTCATGTCCTAGGTGAGAATCTTCCCTGACAAAGGTCAATCTTCACCTTAACTAAACCTGCCTATTGTCTGTTTGCATTTAGGGTAACATACCTGATAAACATTCCTTTGCAAACACAAAGTAATTTCCTTTTTCCTGGACCTCTCAAAGCATAGGCACTGCATCCGAATGGAGGGAGACCGTACATTGTCATTGTCAGCATGTTAATTGTTGACTGTTAACTATTCTGTACCCACTTGTGTAAAAGAAGTGTGTGTCTATCATTTTACTTTTTATCCACCCTCAGGTGTTTCCCCCCTTTGCTTTCTCCTGCCTCCCTAATCTATCACTAACAGATTTCATATAACCTACTTTTGTCTTCTCTTTTGAGTGTAATGTATAAAGCAGGATGCAGAACTACTATTTTTCCAGAGCATTTTCTCAACCCATTGAGATTTTGCTATTTGGCAATTGTCACCAGTTTGGCTCACAAAAATTCTCTATAGATTTGAACATTTCTTACATTAACAGCAGTTAGATATTAATGAAAGAGAAGGGAGCCAGACATCTGGTTAAATGGGATTATATTTTGTGAACTAATTTTAGCACTGGGAAGGGGCAGTTTCACAGTCACTCCTGGGAATAGCCCGCATTGCTCCAAGTTGTCAGGAAAGACCAGCTTTTCAGTTACCCCAGGGAACAACCAGCACCTCTCTATTGGATTAAGGGAGCAATGATGCAAGGGGAAGTCCTTTTAGTGAGCAAGGGGAGGGCACTAGCACAGCCCCAGAAAATAAACAAACAAAAAAACAGGAAACAAAAGATTGGATAGTTTGAAAGAAAGCCTGCTCTTTTGCAAACCTAAGAAAATAGAGAGGCTTAGCAAGGATCCCAGGGGAGCCACTACTATAGCCTGCCTGCCTTCTGCTCCTTTAAGGGAATACTGTCTCTTTCACTCTAATAAATCTTGCCACTATCGCTTAAAATCCTCCACATGTGTGTCCCTGAAATTCATTTCCCATGACACCGCAGAAGAACCTGCGGTAACATTCCTACTCTCAATTGGCTTCTGAAGTTGGGGAAAGTCTTGTGGGACTAACTCTTAAGCTGTGGATCTTCACTAAAGCTGGCTAGTGTCAGAATTGAATTGAATTGTAGGACACCTGCTGGTGTCACAGAAAATTGCTTGGTGTGGGGGGAAAATCCTGCATTTGGTGACTGGAAGTGTGAGAAGGGAAGTGCTCTGCCTGAATAGTAGGGAAGAAGCAATCAAATGCTTTCTCCTGCTATTACAGTCATTACTCCAGTTTAGAAAATTTTCTGCTCTATATTTTATGAACTAATTCAGCACTGAGCCAAACAGCATTAAATTCAGGACATTGAACTAAAATCAGAATTGTTTTTATCATTTTTACATATTAGGAAGAATATCTAGAACCTTTGAGCTTCTCATGGATCCAAGAAAGATAAAGAAAATTATACCTGCATCTATAAATAATATGCATTTAAATGTATATAAATTTTATATATAACATTATATTATATATATGTGAGGGCTAAAAAATTAATACTTTTCCTCCCACCTTCTAAGTTCTTCTAGCTGGGCTAAAAATCAAATTAACAGAGACAGATTAAAAGGAGAAAAATACAAATTTTAATACATGTGCATGGGGAATTCACATAGGCATAAAAATTCCAAGAACAGTGGGGCAACATTGGGTATACATGACATTTTGGACAAAGGAGAAAAGGTGAGGGGCAGAATCTTAGATTTTGGAAGTGAGAATGGGTGATTTACCAGTAGTTGAGGGAGAGGGGAACATACATGGCAGACAAATTCTTGCTAGGTGACTCAGTGGCAAGGGGACCCAGGGGCACCTAGCTAGCAGACACCTGCCTGGCACCCTCCTATTTACCATACTTAATTTAAATAAGGCTAAGGCAGCATCCTAAGATTCCCTTTCTGGAGTAGCTTTCCCATCTGAATCTCATAGGCAGGAAGAGGGAGGGTCAAGAGTTCTTTTTGAGTCTTGTTTCTTAATAAACAGCTTCAAGTCAATATCCCAAAAAGATAGCTTCAGAGTGGCAAAACTTTGGCTCCTCTCGTGTAATATGATTTAAATTATATGTAAATACATAGTGTGTGCTTGTGTGCCTACATACATGCATGTGTATATGCATTAAAATGCTAAAAGAAAATTACAAAACTGAAATTAATAAATATTTAACTAAATATCTGCAAAACACTTATTAGCATTATGTCATCCACAATAATTGATTTGTACTCTTAAAATTTAATTACACTTGAGTCTGGCCAGTGTGGCTAAGTGGTTGAGCATCAACCTATGAACCAGGATTTCAAAGTTAGATTTCCAGTCAGAGTACATGCCTGGGTTGCCAGGCTCAATTACCAGTACAGGAGGCAGCTGATCAATGAGTCTCTCTTATCATTGATGTTTCTGTCTCTTTTCCTCTCCATCTCTGAAATCAATAAAAGTATATTTTGAAAAAATTTAATTACACTTGAAAAGAATTCCATTCACTAGAATAAAAACTCAATGATGGCAGAGATTTCTGTTTATGCTTTCTGATATATAACAAGCTTCCTGAATAATACATGGCACAGAGTACATCAATAACAAATTTGAATTAACAAATAAATGTATTTATAATAATAAATTTTCTTGTTTACAAGTATCCTTGTCCGTTCATAATGATTTCTGAAAAGTCATAGACCATAATATAGTTAAAGGGTAAACTTGAAGTCTAAAAATTTCCAAAGCAACATGTAAAAAATAACCTCAAAATATTTTTAGTCAGCTCTGGCCAGATGGCTCAGCTCTTTGGAGCATAGTCCAATTCTTCCATACACACACAAGAAGAAGAAGAAGAAGAAGAAGAAGAAGAAGAAGAAGAAGAAGAAGAAGAAGAAGAAGAAGAAGAAGAAGAAGGAGAAGAAGAAGAAGAAGAAGAAGGAGAAGAAGAAGAAGAAGAAGAAGGAGAAGAAGAAGAAGAAGAAGAAGAAGAAGAAGAAGAAGAAGAAGAAGAAGAAGAAGAAGAAGGAGAAGGAGAAGGAGAAGAAGAAGAGGAGGAGGAGGAGGAGGAGGAGGAGGAGGAGGAGGAGGAGGAGGAGGAGGAGGAGGAGGAGAAGGAGGAGGAGGAGGAGGAGGAAGAAGAAGAAGAGGAGAAGAAGAAGAAGAAGAAGAAGAAGGAGGAGGAGGAGGAGGAGGAGGAGGAGGAGAAGGAGAAGAAGAAGAAGAAGAAGAAGAAGAAGAAGAAGAAGAAGAAGAAGAAGAAGAGGAGGAGGAGGAGGAGGAGGAGGAGGAGAAGGAGAAAGAGGTTGTGGGTTCAATCCTGGTCAGGGTGTTTAGGGGTATCAACCAATTGATTCTCTCTCACATTGATGTTTCCCTCTCTCTTTCTCTTTCTCCAAAAATCAATACAAATATATCCTCAGGTGAGGATTAATAAAAATATATTCCTAGGCAAAATAAAAGTATGATAAAACCATCTCTAATATTAGTAGACTGAGATCATCATTCTAGGGTCCCCAGCAGGCTATGTTGGGACTATTACAGCGGTGTTCAACCATCTCTTCAGTCTCTCCTTGCAGAGGAAACCAGCCATATACTTATATCAG
This sequence comes from Corynorhinus townsendii, assembly GCA_026230045.1. Lineage (NCBI taxonomy): Eukaryota > Metazoa > Chordata > Mammalia > Chiroptera > Vespertilionidae > Corynorhinus > Corynorhinus townsendii. The sequence continues at coordinate 63,476,848 of JAPDVU010000004.1, read as the reverse complement.
CCCAGAAAGAGACTATGCTTTGTACTTCTTCTGTATATTACAAAATGCAGAATTAAATGTGATCTAATGAATGCTTACTGGTTACCTGGGATGTGTCTGATACTGTATAAAGTCATATATTGCACAAAAATAAATTAAGACATACCTGCTCTTTTCAGAATACTTGTATTCTATTTGGGAAGATAAGAAAAGGATATACAAAGTTGCTTTGCAATTGCTACATTTAAAGACATAAATGTGCATAAATCTACTAATCCTAACTAATAAAGAGGGAATATGCAAATTGATTGTCACTCTGTCACAAATATGGTGGCACCCATAGCCACAAGATGTCGGCACCCAGTCCTCTCAGCCCCTCCAGAGTCCCCCAGTCCCAGGGAGGTGGCTTCTGAGAGCAGGAAGTGTGAGCGGCCTGGTGGAGGGCCTCTGGACAGCGGGCATGGAGCAGCTGGAAGGGGGTGGGGGTGGGGGGGGATGCCTGTGTCGTTGCGACAAGGCAAACATTCTGTGCCTGGCCGTGGATGGGCCTCTGGCTGGGGAGGGCAGTTGGGGGCCATGAGACTGGCCGGGGATGGCAGTTGGGGTCCATGAGGCCAGCAAAGGAAGGGCATTTGGGGGCTATCAGGTCTACAGGGGGTGGCAGTTGGGGGAGAGCAGGCCAGTAGGGGGGTGCAGTTGGGGGTGAGCAGGCTGGCAGGCAGAGTGGTTAGGGGGATCGGGAAGGCAGGTAGGTGAGTGGTTAGGATCCAGCGGTTCCGGATTGTGAGAGGGATGTCCAACTGCTGGTTTAGGTCCAATCCCACAGGGACATCCTCCATCAGTCAGACATCCCCCAAGGGGTTGCAGATTGGAGAGGGTGCAGGATGGGCTGAGGGACACCCCCCCCTCCTGTGCATGAATTTCATGCACTGGGCCACTAATAAATTATAATTTGGGTCCACATTTAGTCATTGTGTGAGCTTCTATTGTAGTTGATTAATCCTGGATTTGTGAGCAATTGCCTTCAGCGAACATAGAAGAGCCAAAAAGTAAACAAATTATCTCTCCATCCTATCCAGATCTCCACTGAGACAGAGGCTGAAGGTAAAAATGGTCCGTGGCCAAGAAATTAATGGATTTCTTCAAGAAAGGCACTTGCAAATTTTGGATGGCTCTTTATGTTGTAGCCATTAAGAGATTTCTGGCTCAGCAAGGGGCCTGTATATTATTCTTCACAGGATGAAGGAAGCACAATTTATAAGTGCAAGAAGATATAGATTTAAGGAACTAACATTCCACACCTGCTAACTTGATGGACAACTCCATTATGAGAGGAGAGGTGGTTATGTAAGTACTAGAGGCCCAGTGCATGAAATTAGTGCATGGGTAAGGTCCCTAGGCCTGGCTGGCAATCAGGACCAATCTGTGGGGCAACTGGTGGGGCCATTGGAGGGCCCCCCTGGCACCCATCTTGGCCAGCCTGGCGCCACTCACTCACTGGCCCCGCCCCCTGCTGCTGCTGCCACTGGTCACCTTCTCTGTGGGGCAACCAGTGGGGCGATGGCAGGGGGGCCTCCACTTGCACCCGCTTTAGCTGGCCTGGGGCCTGTGGGCTGGGGGCAGCTCCTTCATTGAGCGTCTTCCTCCTGGTGGTCAGTGCTCAACATAGCTACCAGTTGTTCCGCTGTTCAGTCGATTTGCATATTAGGCTTTTATTATATAGGATGAATCAGTTAGGAAACTGGGTCTAGAGCTAAAGGTTATAAGTATTGTCGTAGGCTCTGCTTTGTTTGACCAGCCAGTGATTTGTTATTTTTTAAATGACTACAACACATTCTCTCTGGTCACTACAGGCTTCACCACTCATTCTTTTACACAGATTTGACTCTGAAATGTTAGTTACTTGCTTGGTCCTCAAGGCACACTAGTTAGATTCTATGGTCTCTGAGATTGTTTTAAGTGTGTGCATGCATGTGCATATGCGTGTGCGTGTGTGGGTGTGATTTACCCATTTGATTTATGCAACATTTACTCTGAGAATAGAAAAACCTGAAAAATGTAGAAATATGTTTGCAATCCAAGCTGATCTGTGCATTTAGCAGAATAAGACATTTCAGGAGGTATTTTCTTGGTGTCGGGACCCAGAGCACCAATATGTCTCCCTGTTTTCAGGAATTAAATTGCCAAAGGTAACACCCACTTATTTTCCTGCTAGAACTACCATTCATCCTGTTTCATTCTCAGGTTGTTATATGTCACTTAGGAAAGTTGGAGCCTGAGGTAGAAACAGTGATGGTAAGTAGGGTAGATTTTCAGAAAAGGTGCGTGGAGAATCCCACACTCATGGCAAGGCTGTTTCTCAACCTGTCTATACCTTAGAATTTCCTGGGAACTTCTCTTTTTTAATTACAATTGCTTGATATACCTCCTTAAAGATAACTAATTTCATAAGTCCATGTCCAATCCAGGCATTTGTATAAAATAAAACAAAACAAAACAAAAATTTTTTAAACTTCCCAAGTGATTCTGATGGGCAACCAGAGATGAAAATAATTAGGTTTTTACAATCAAGTAGCACTTGAGGCCAGACAATATCCATAAAGCAATGCTTCAATAGAATTTATTTTCATAAGCTTTTTCTTTGAGTAATGGGGAAAGTCACAAATATGTGGTTTTAATTTTCCTCCAGTACTGCAATGCCCTTTAGCATGCCAACCCTCAATAATGCTGTGCCCATACAGACTTGTTTGTTAAACTTGGAGACATCCAGCTTGTTCTGTATTCAGAGTCCACTGGCACTGGTGTGGAGAATGGAGGCTTCTACACAAGAACGTGTCCAGAACTTCTAGAGAATGTCTCATAGAGTGAAGGGTGGCCCATAGAGGAGCTAGGATTATGACAGATTCATATATATATAATATATATATATATTATATATATATATATACATATATATATAATATATATATATATAATCCCAAAGGAAAGTACCTGATGGAAAATTTAGGAGAGATGTTGTTTTAACCTCCTTGTTCCCAATATGTAACAAAGAAATATGAACTTTCTTGGTGGTACTAATGTGTCATACTATCAGATCCATAATAACTTAGGAAAAATTGTTTCAGAATAAACTCCATATAAAAAGGAACGAAGCCTGGCCTTGTGATCACACTGCCTAATGCCCAGTTACTATTTCCCACTAGGCATTTTACTAGTCATGCAATTTTTAAAAAATCTTTATTGTTTTAAGTATTATATATATCCTCTTATTTCTCCCATTGACTCCTCTAGCCCACACTCACCCTTCTGGGCCAGGTTTTCACCACCCTATTGTCTGTGTCCATGGGTTACGCAAATCTGTACACAAGTTCTTTGGTTGATCTCTTCCCACCCTCCCCCCACTTCCCTCTGAGATTGGACAGTCTATTCCACGCTTCTGTGTTTCTGGATCAAATTTAAAATAACAAATAATTAACTTTCTTTTTCCTTATCTTCTCTTTCAAGTGTCAGCTCCTGAAGGTCCATTTCCTCACCTGCTAAATGAGAACTTAGAACTAAGAAGCTTTCAAGGGGCCCTCCCAGCTCTGAAGCTGTAATCTGCTGGGCAACCCTCAGTTCAATACCAACCAATGTATAACTTTCTAGATCTTAATTCTTTAGAATGTAATGCTTTCAAATCCTTATTTTTTAATGCTGTTAATTACATAGTGTTCACTTTTTGATCTACCCAAAAAAAGCAAAATGAGCATTGTTGTATGTTATCATAAGACTAGAGAGGGAGGAGAGGAATGGCAAGCCCAAAGGGAGGGGTACCAGGTCAGGCCACATTCAGGCCTCCTGACACCACTGTGCTCCCTAATTCCAGCTGTCCCTGGACCTATAAAGCAGAAATAGAGCATCCTGTCTAAACGTCCCACTCCACCTTATGCTTCTCAGGACATTTCTAATTTCACTTACACAAAGTGTTTTCTCTGATGAAAGCTGTTTTCAGAGGCTTTAGTTCAGAAGAAAACAACAATGGTCCCACCCCCGAGTACAGCCCAGGTTTTGTATCAAATGCACAACAGGCTGGGCTACTAAGCGCGGGCCTGACTGCAGGGAGAAGGAAGAAACTGCAGTCACTCAACCTGCTCAGCCCGAGGGAGCTCTTGCTACAACCCCGTTTTTATTCTGTCTGTGATCAGAGGACCCAAACCTTTTATTTGTACATCAGAGCTGGAGATAAACCTTGAATACAGGTCTAATGGGATATTGAGAGGAGTTCTAGGACTCTAACATGTTTACTTTTCAAACACCCACTTCTGGGATAGACATCAAAGTAAGGATCAATAGCTTTTTATGGCCTATGTTTACTATCCCCGAAGTAAAGTGCTTCTTTACTATTAGAACACTTTCTCCTTGTCCTTTCAGTTAACACAAGGGATAACGAAATGGGTTGCAGTTTCTTGGAGGTAGCTGTCAATTTGCCATTTTTGTGGCTTTTGCCCAAATACCAGAGGAATGTTATTATTTTTAAATAAGCATGTTGCAAGTCTTGCTACATGCTAATCATTGAACAGTACCTGCCTTGAAGTAAGCATTACATGTGATATACAAAACTATTCCTGAAAGTTTTAAAAAGATTTCATGTTGCTTTACCATAAGAAATTTGGCTATCAGGAAATACAGCTGTCTCATAGTGACTTGACTAAGATTCTCTTTAAACACCACTCATGTGAAGTCAGATTCAAAGAAGCATTGTTGGTAAGCCTGGAACAAGAAATAAAGAGGGTCACTGTACAATTTTTATTCTTGTATATTTTGAATGCTTACTGGCATCCATCTCTTCACCCCTCACTCTCTATGATGGGGCCAGATATGCACAATGCACTTGAACATTTTGGTTGCTCCCTGGATTATTTTTGATTAGCAATTGTCTCCGCATCCTACCCCTCCATTTATATTTGTTCATGTACCTTTTATCCAGTCAATAGCCCTTAAGGATAAAAACCATTTTTCTCTTTTGGTAGTGTTCATTAATCTCATCTCACCCTTTATGCATATTTTATCTCCTAAAGAAAAATTTAATTTTTCTCATTTCCAAATTCTTTGGCTGCAACATACTGTTCTCATCTTCTTCTCATATTTTACTAATTCTTTCTACCTAATATTTGAATTGCATCACTAAAAAGTATAGTGATAGGTGCACAGCTTATCTCTGTAATCTTTTTTGTTTTGTTTTGTTAATTCTCACTCGAGGATATTTTTTGCCATTGATTTTTAGAGAGAGTGGGAAGGAAGGAGGGGGGAGAGAGGGAGGGAGAGAGAGAGAGAGATCATTGGTTGTCTCCTGCAGGTGGCTGGGATAGAACCTGCAACCCAGGTACATGCCCTTGACTGCCCTTAACTGGGAATCAAACTCGAGACCCTTTGGTGCACAGGCTGACACTCTAACCACTGAGCACAAAGGCCAGGGCATCTCTTCAATCTTTTTTTTTTTCTAATCAATTTCAGAGAGGAAGGGAAAGAGAGAGAGGGATAGAAACAATAATGATGAGAGAGAATCATTGATTGGCTGCCTCTTGCACACCCCCTTTTGGGGATTGAACCCACAACCTGGGCATGTTCCCTGATGGAGAATCGAACCGTGACCTCCTGGTTCATGTGTCAACACTCAACCCCTGAGCCACGCCACTGAGCATCTCTTTAATCTTGATGCACTGAGGAGACATTTTGTTTGCTCTAGGAAAACAAATTCCAACCCAACTTTTTTATCCAAATAGCTTCCAGTCTTCGGTTGCATATCTTATTTATGTTTCTTCTTGTTGGCAAATATGCAATGTGATATAATTGTCTCCAGAAGAAGTCTTTCATTCCAAAAAAAAGAGATTTATAAGAGCCCTGAAAACTTATGGACTCATTTTGGTGTTAGGCATCTCAAGACTATATTCTCATTGTTAGAAGATTGCACTATGACAACAATAATTTTTAGTTTTTTATTGTTCTCATTTCACAACATTTGGATTATTGATTTTTGTTACTAGCACAATCAGATACTAAGAGTTGTGCATTAAATTGTTGGGCAATGAACTGATAGCACAAAATCCCATTGTTTTATTTGTTTCATCCTCTTCCTTGTCCTGCCTTATAACCACACACATTTGCATATTCCTAGCGCTGAACACCCACCTCCTCTATAGAATGTATTACACTGTGGTCTTTCTGTTCTCTGCCTGATTTTGAGTTACTCAAAGATAATACCATGTGTTATCCATTCTTGAGTACTCAGTGTCAAGAACCGTGACCTCCATTTGAACTTTGAGTTCAAATGTTTGCTTTTGATTTGAATTAATTTTACTCTTTTATTTTAGAATCTTCATGTTAAGCCAAAGTATCCTGCCATATCTTCAGAAGTACTCCAGAGATGACCTTATTAATTTTGGAAGATTCTGATAGTCTGGATGGATTGCATTAGAACAAACATCATTCTTTGGTTCCATGGTCAGTTATTGTCATTTTATATATTCCTTGGGAGCTTGCAGATTCTAGCCATAGATAGGAATGAATAAATGTATGTATTCAGCTTTTCAATGTCAAAAATATTCGTGAAGGCAAATGGAAACTATGTTTAATACAAAATATTTCTTAAGCAAAACATTTAAGTTGCCATTGAGACTTTTTCAAATACAATTTGAACTAATTTAAAGCAATTACACTTTGCCCAGAGCTATCAGTAGGTGAACTCTTCAATGCAACTATTTCTATGATGTAGTTTAGATATGAAATTTTCTAGTTATTTACATAATGATGATAGAGTATGTGTGTGTGTGTGTGTGTGTGTGTGTGTACAATTTCTTCTTACTTTGTCTACATGTATCCATTTCAAAATCCTTGCCACCAGCTCATGTGTCTAGTTTAAACATTCCCATCTTCAAGTGCATCTGAATCTCTTCCATTGGGATTGAATTACTTCCTGGGATAATTCTGAATTTACAAATATAATAAATTCTCGCAAAGTACTAAATCTACACTCAAACAAAATAATTCCTTTGAATTGATCCCTTTGTTCTTCTGACAAGGTTTTTACTATCCCTAAAATTTCATTAATATCTTTGGCATTCATCTGTAGAATCACCCAGAACATAGACACTCAGCTATCAAGGCCATTCAATTTAATAGTAATAATAACAATAAGGTTCATAATAATAAAGTTATGTAAAAAGTGTTAAGCTCTACACTGGGCACTACAGAAGTGCCAACAAGGAAATGATACAATTCCTATCTTCTGAGAGACTACAGTCTGCTTGGGAAGGGAAAATAAAACTTAGAGATAAATTAGGTGGTTGTATGGGAATATATCTGGAAATATATGGTTCAGAATAGTCTAGGTTACAATGTGCTCATGAGCAACTATAAAATCTGAGTGGCATATGTGAATTAACATTTATTTCTTGCTCACTTAACATGCCTAATGTGTTGGAGAGGGACTCTGCCACTTAGTTTCAAAGGGCCCCAGGCTGATGGAGGCTCCACTTTGACATATGCTTCCAAAATCACCAAGGCAGGAGAAAGGAAGCAAATCACAGTTTTTCTGAAAGCCCAGAAATGATACACAGCATTTTCTCTCATTTATTTTGGCCAAATTAAAAGCTGTGGCTATGCCTGGTTCTATTACAAAGAGGGGAAAATGGTACAAAGGTGGGAAAAATGGGTGAGGCAACAAGTGAAGAAAGGAAACTCCATAATCAATTAAACCAGTGCATCTATCTGCTCAGGTGCTGAAACCACTGGGATGTTGACATCTCCATGGACTGTGGATGGGTGAGGGTTAATATAAACCAGCTCAGGCATTCATCTCTTCAGCTAGTTTGTATGATCTAAGCTGCCTTTTAAAAGGCAGCAGTAGCTGCCTAGTCCTTCTCCGTCATGTAATTTTTTTGCTATAAAGACTAAATTAAGTAGTGTGAACACATTACTCATTATATTAAAAATCTAGCAATTTGTGTATAGTGAAAATTTTCTGGAAATGTGCCAGTAAGCTAATACTGAAATAATGCAATTCAAAGACACTGAAACATAACTGAAATTGTCCTTAACTCCTTGCTTATTAAATAAACAAAAGCAAAATGATAATCCCATGCTTGTTGCTTTCCCTTAAGAAAGAGAGAGAACTGCAAGGTCAACTGGGATTTCATTGTCTCATCCTAGAAGTGAAGTGTCACTGTCACTCATTGCCTGACTGCAAAGGTACAGGGGCATGTCTGCTTCCCTGAGCCTGGGGGGCGAAGGGGGGGAGTGTTATTAGTGAGCCTTCTTTTACCATGCACAAATATTATGGGCTTAACTTGGAAAGAGTTCACTGAAAGAGGCAGCATCCCAGGTGAGAGAGAAATATATTCTGATTATTCTTAGAAAATTTCACTTTCCAGGTAGTTTTTAAATACAGCTAAAATTTCATGCCCAACCTGCTTTTGACTTCAGAGTATGCCCTATGCTTTAATTTTCTTATTTATTTAATTTGAATATATCTGGAAACATGTGGTGCAGAATAGTCTAGGTTAGGCAACAAGCATGGAATTATCATTTAAATGAGAAATTTAAAATAAGTGTTCACAAAATTCCCTTCCAAATACCCTACATTGCATGTGAAAACACAGATCTAGAGATGTGATTATTTTTATTACAGCTTAGTTTCCTAAGCAGCGCTCCTGAAAGTAAGGATGTGCTGATTGGGCACCTGGCCATAATAAGGGCTCTGTGGATGTATTAATGAATGCACAGCCAGATAACATTTGGATGTTGATAAGTTTTTATTGTTTGGGGGGAGGCTTGCAATAGTCTTCACTTAAAAATTTCAGGGGCAAATGAATTTTATTTTTTTAAATAATATATTTGTTGTTGAAGATGTCCCTTTCTTTTTCCCCCATTGACCCCTTCCACTCCACACCTTCTCCACCCCCAGGCCTTCTCCACAATATTGTCTATGTCCATGGGTTATGTATATCCTATATAATAAAAGCCTAATATGCTAAGTGTCTGACCATTCATTCAACCACTCGAACAGTCACTATGATGCTCACTGACCACCAGAGGGCAGATGCTCCAATCAGTAGGTTAGCTTGCTGCTGGGGTCCCACCAATCAGGATTGGGCAAGAAGGGGTCAGACATGCCCTGGAACCCTCCTGCAGTCCCTCCTCAGCCCCAATCGTGCACCCACTGGTGGGGTCCCTCAGCCTGGCCTAAGCCCTCGCACAATCCGGGACCTCTGGAGGAATGTTGGAGAACTGGTTTCAGCCCAATTCCTGAGGCCAGGCCAAGGCACCGCACTAGTGCATGAATCTGTGCACCAGGACTCTAGTATACATATAAGTTCTTTGATTAGTCATCTCCCACCCATCCACCCACCCTCACCTTCCCTTTGATATTCAATGTTTACTTAACTGAAAAAATATAAAATTAGTATACAGAATTACAATAAATATTCATAACTGTATGCTGAACAGGGATGTCTCATAAGAGAAAGAAAAAAAGGAAGGAAGGAAGGAAGGCCCTACATATTTACTTTTTAAAGTTATATTGTCACTCACTGCTCTTTAAAAGTGTTTTTTTTTTTTTAATTCTCACCTGAGTATATTTTTTCCATTGATTTTTAGAGAGAGAGACACACACAGAGAGAAACAAATACATGAGAAAGACCTGTCGATTGGTTGCCTCCTACACTCATGGGGGATCAAGCCTGTGTCAGAGATACAAGCCTTTGACCAGAATCAAACCTGGGACCCCTAAGTCCTCGGTCCGAAGCTTTATCCACTAAGCCAAACCAGCTACAACTAAAAGTTATTCTTATAACCTTCCTCTATAATTGGATGAAAACTTCAACAAGCTCATAAATTCTATAATAACTTTTAGAAAATAACAAACATGCATATTGTCAATGGGTTTTAAACACAATCCCAACTCAGAAATAAAAGTGTTCAATTCAATCTATTAATCAACCTTCACTCTTATTTCAAAGGCCTATTACAGTGAAGTCACCCTTATACGGTGGTCACAGACAACATCAGTTTTCTTTATGACCAGTTCTCTTAGTATCCCTACTATGAGAATCTTATTTCATATTTTTCTAACATGTCACATAGGAACCTCCATCACAGGCTTAATATGAAAAACACATATGCACACATACACTTACTCAAAGTAAGGACTCAACAGCTCTCTCCAGGGAAAATTTTAACCAGTCCCAGCCTCTATAGTCCCCCTATCCAAGATAACTAACACATTCCACATCCTTTATCTGTCAAAAGTGTGTGAGACAGACTAACCTAAACTTTGGATGGCAGAACTGAAAAGGAAGGCCATAAATTTTTGTTCGCTCATACTGTATTTTACCTGCATTTCCTTATTTTACACTGATTCAAGTGCACACCACAAGCTTTAAGACATATTGATTTTCTCTTAAGTTAACCCTCAAAGATCATTTCCTCATAAAATAAGATTTACTAGTAACACTTTAAAACTCACTGAATTCAACTAAAGAACTGTGTCTAGAACTACTAGAATTAACCTCCCATGATCTTTGACCTTAGCCAATTTAATTCTAAGACACCTGGTATTTAGCTGACAGACTATGTTTCCTAGGGAAACTGTACTTATGCAAATGAATGGTTATCTATGTAAAACACTGTAAAGAATAAAAAAAAATCTGGAAATAATAAGTGAGTACTAGTATAGCAATGTCATGGGATACAAGATTAAAATATAAAAGTCTATTCCTTTCCTACATAGCAGTAAAAATCAATTGGAATTGGAACTTTAAAAAATACATACTATTTACTATAACATCAAAAAATGAAGTATTTAAGGATGTCTTATAAAATAAGTATAGTACCTTTATATGGAAAATTATAAACCACTGATGAAAAAAAACAAAGATGTAAATAGAGAATATTGTGTTATAGACTCATATTGTTAAAATGCCAATTCTTCCCAACTTGATCAATAGATTCAATACAATTCCAAACAAAATTCCTAGAGAACTTTCTAGATATCAACACACTGATTCTAAACTCTATGTAGAAAGACAAAACAAAACAAAACAAAACAAAAATCACACACACACACACACACACACACACACACACACACACATACACACACACACACACACACACACTAGAATAGCCCGCACAATATAAGGACAAAGTTAGAAGATGCACATTAACCAATACCAATTTTTATTATAAAGCTTCATAATTCAAGAGAGCCATATTGGTGAAGAATAAATATAGAGGTCAATGGAAATAGTAGATAGCCCAGAACAAGACCCATACAGACTCATACAAATATATTCAAATTATTTGGACAAATATACAAAGAAAATTTAATGAAGACAGCATAATATTTTCAACAAATATTGCTAAAAATTTTAGATGTCTATATTCAAAAAATTAATATAAACACAGAACTTATACTTTATAGAAAACTAATTCTAAATGGATCATATACTTAATTGTAAAATGCAAACTATAAAAATTCCTCGGAGGGAAGGTAGGGGAGGGTGGGGGTAAGGGGGAGAGATCAACCAAAGGACTTGTATGCATGCATATGGGCCTAACCAATGGACACAGACAACAGGGGGTAAGGGCATGAATGGGGGGGTCGGGGGGGGTAATGGGGGAAGAAGGACACATATGTAACACCTCAATCAATAAAGAAATTAAAAAAAAAAACACTAACCAAAAAATAAATTATTGATGGAAATCTGGGAGAAAGTCTTTATGATATTGGGTAAATTGATAAATACACTGGATGATTATTGCTGACAGCTGACATGTTTCTTTCAGTCATAATAAGAACCACAGGGCTGGTGCAGCCACAATGTTGGCTCAGTAGTAGGGGTCCAGGGGAGTGTCCCAGGCATTCCTAGTCAGTAGCATCATTGTTAGTAAGCTGATACTAACACAGTGTAAATACATGCATAGTACACACACACATATTCCCTGTTAGTTTAGAGGGCACAGAAGCAAGGATTCTCTAGGAGCAAAGAGCACACCCAGTACTCAGATCTTGCTTTCCAATACTGTGTCCAATAAAATCAACCCGGAAAAATGGCTGATTCTAGGGCTGAGGCAGGGAATATGCAAGATGAAAATGGAACATTTTATAATGCCAGAAATTAAGGAAATGCTTAATACACACACGTTGAGAATATATCAAAGGGAAATAGGAATCAACTGAAAGAGTTCTCAATGGCCAAAGCTGGAACAATCTGAGTAATGAAAAAAGTAAAGTGCTGGATTGCACCCCAAAGTATAAAAAAAATTCATGAGTCCATACTGGTATAACCAAGTGATTTTAAAAATAAAGAATTCGGGGATTAAATTCATATCACAGGCAGAAGGATACTAAGTACTTTATATACATAAAATTAGATAAGTATGTGATGGAGAAAACTTCCCACTCTTTAATTTTTGGGCTGCACATAGGGACTTCCAAAAAGTCCTGTAATAAAAGGAGGGTAGGGGGGAGTAATTTCATACTTCAAAAAGAGTAACTTAAATAAACATTTTAAAAAGAGTAACTTTACAGACATCTGATAAACTCTATCTCATCCCAGTAAGCAAGGATGGCAACGAGCATGATAACCCACAGTGACAGCATGTACTCGGTGTGATGGGATGAAAAGGTCAGTTTATCCTCGTGAACTTTATCCCCAAAGCCCATGATCCAGACATATTCATAAGAAAAACATCAAACAAACCCCCGTTGATGGACATTCTACAAACTACATGATCAGTACGTCTCAAACTATAAGGGTCACAAAAACTGCCCAAGAAACTGTCATAGTCTAGAAAAGCCTAAAACAAGAAGATATGATGACTTCATGTAATGTGGAAGAGACTGGAAGAGAAAAAGGACATTAGGTAAAATTAAAAATAATAACCTATAATAATAAAAGCATAATTGCTAATTAGAGTGGACATCCTTCCATATGACCTTCCAGATGAAGCCGGGGCTGCAAGGGAAGCCCAGGTCCTGGGTGCCAGAGGGAAGCCGGTGCCAGCAGCCAGGGAAAGAAAGGCCTACTCTTGCACGAATTTCGTGCATTGGGCCTCTAGTAATAATAATAATAATGTACAGATTTTCATTAATCATAGTATATTGTGTGTGTTTTTAGCACAAACATACTGTACTAATGTAAAATAGGGGGAACATTAGTAAGAACTGGATATGAGGCATATGGAAACTTTTGTAATTTTCACTGAAACGTTTTTATAAATATAAAACTAGCCTAAATAAAAGTATATTAAAAACTAACCAACAAAAACAAGCTCTTATGCTGGAAACAATGCTTTTTGGGGTTGAAACCACTTACTAATTGTATGACATCGGGAAATTAAATTTTTGTTCCTCAGTTTCCTCATTTGTAAATGCAGATAATATTACCTAACTGATAAGCTGTTGAGAGTGTTACATAACTTAATACAGGTAAAAGGCATGTAGCAGTGTCAAGCACATAGTGAGCACTGCATGTGCTAGTTATTGTTTTGTTCTGTTATTCCTATTAATACTCTACCATTTCTGCTCTACCATCCTGCTGCTATGGACATGTCTTTCCCAGCAACATTTTCTCTAAAGGGAGATAATTTGTTCCCTTTAGAACAGTGGTTCATAACTGAGCAATTGTGTAGCCACCCCACTCGCCACAGGACATTTGGCAATGCCTTGAGGCAGTTTTGGTTGTCTTGCTGGGGTAGAGAGAGAACACTGGAAGGTAGTGGGCAGAAGCCAGGGTGCTGTGAAACATCCAACAATGCTCAGGACAGCGCATCACGACAGGGAATTCTCACATCCCAAATGTCAGCAGTGCCAAGGCTGAGAAACCCTGGCTGGTATCTTCCTTTCCAGATTGATCTTTATGATGAATAAAGAAAAGTAAGACCCTAATTATAATTTAAGGGTAGCCATTGTCTTACATAGCAAAGCTTATGTTGTCTAAGGATCGGGAGAACTAAGGCCTTCTACGTACTCTAAGATACATGGTAAAAGCTTCAGAAAGCAATAACCGAAATCAGCATGTCTCCAGTGAAACCACATGAACGCTAAATTACAGTAACTGCAGTGCTTCTTTTTGTTTGTTTCCACATTCTTTCTGAACCAGAAGATACCGGTCTGCAGTAAGCCTTTCCCTACATGAAAACACCAGAAGCATTAATAAAATTTATTCTGCATAATTTGGGATATTAAAACCACATTATAAAGAATACGGGCAGAGTTATAATTCTGTTAATTTGTGAGTAACTTATTTAACTTTTAAATGAGAAATATCTTGACTTTAGAAAGTAAAGAAAAAGGTCTTATGTTACTCACCAAATTCTAGAAGGTAAAATACAACGACACTGCAAAGGGCATTTAAAAATGCTTGTTTGGAATTAGAATTGGTATTCTATACTGTATGACTTAACCTACATTTCTGACTAAAAAGAGTGCAGATATAATGGAAGACAGAAATTCTAACTGCTAACTCGTTGATATGTTGAAAGGGATATTAACTTTAGCTGCTTACAAAAAATGCTATTAGGTAGTAGTATTTTATCTACATATAAATGTGTGCTATACTTGTTTGTTTTCATTAAACATGTATGCGGACAGATGTATAGATGGAGCACAGATTTTTAAGGCAGTGAAACTACTTTGTATGATACTATAATGGATACTTGTCATTATATATTTGTCCAAACACATACAATATACAACACCAAGTGTGAATCCTAATGTAAACGGTGGACTTTGGATGATTATAATGTGTCAGGGTAGGTTCCTCACATGTCACAAATATACCACTCTGATGGTGGATGTTGATAACAAAGGAGGCTATGCATGAGTGGGGACGGGAGGAAGGTGAGAACTCTCTGTGCCTTCTGCTCAGTCTTACTGTAAACCTAAAATTGTTCTAAGGTTTATTTCCATTTTTAAGGAATTTTTATGAAAGCCAGAATTTTGTAATCCAAATTATGTTTCCTTGCTCAGTGATCAACTCTGTTATTTAAAACAGAAGTGACATTCTAAGCTATTCCACAGTAAAGAATTACAAAATTAAAGAAAGGAATGCTTTACATTTCTGTACTTTGCTGAAAATTGTTTTTCCCGTGGTTTATGAAACATTAATTTGTTTTACATTTTACTATTTTTGTGGGGTTTTTAAATCAATACATAATCTAGGGCCAGCATTATATTTGCTAGGCCCGGCATTTTCTCAGCACATAAGGTTCAAAGTTTCCTTTCCTTTTCTTATTTTATATTTTGAAATGTTTTTTTCCCCATAATATTTAAGTTTTTTGATGTTCAGGTACTTTTCTTCAGTGAAGCACGCGTTTATTTTCGTGGTTCCTGGTCAATTTTAAAGAGTTGAAACACCACTGGCACTGCTGACTGCTTTTGGACAGCCTCTTGGAGGACACCTACCACAGCTACAGTTTCATCAGCTTTAGAACAGAGAGACTCTGCAGACTTGAGCACATGAACTTCAGAATTATTGATCTCCGACAATGTGCCAGTGATTTTTCCAGCAAGAGTAGGATGCATGGCTTGATTTAGAGGACACAGCCATTCACCCAACGTTTGCTTTTGTTCTTAAGGAGAGGCAGATGCCTGCATGGAAGCATTCAAAGGCTCCTGACCTTGTACTTGAACAGTAGGCTGCTGCATGGTAACTTGGGGCTGTGCAGTAAGACGCTGTTGAGGATTGCAAACTCCTGCGGCATATTTAAGCCATGGAACGGTGAGGAGAGCAGGAGTAGCTGTAGCAGCAGTAAAGGTTTATTTTTAAAAGATAATATGCTGAATGCAAAGCCCAAGGGTCTTCCCAAGTACTGTGTTTCTTACTTGTGGGATATGCACGATGTGATTATTTGTCTTATACTTTAAGATTGGATGTCCCAGTATGACCAGCATTTCTGAATCCATAAAACTTTACTTACATAACAGTTCCTTGAATCATATTGGAGTTTATCTCCCACCCTGTGGAGCCTGTGTATCTTGCTAAGCCCTCATGGCACTTGCCATTTTTTGTTCATCTGCCTTTCAACATGATAAAAAGACTATCAAAATGATGAGCTGGGGAATGCTTTGGAAAGTTAACATAGCTCTGGGACAAAACAAGTTAGATAAGGAGGGCAAGAGTAGGTTTACATTGGTTGTGAGTATGTGAAACAGTTTATTCTTGTATTATTATTTATTAATTATTGTATTATTTTCTATACGAACAGCTGTAAACATAATTTTGCCCCATCTGGTACTGTTTCCCATCTCATGTGATGTTGACTGTTTCTCATGATACTTCTGAAAAGGCCTTGAAAAATAATCTGTTAGATCAACTACATGTGCCAGTGGCTTAATTAATCTGCTCTAGCAAAGACAGCATATTTGGCATAACATCTGTAATTGGAACTACTACTTAGTTGTTTTTACTAGGCCAACATCATCCATAATAATCTATCCAGATTGTTGAGGGAGTAGGCTGCTGACTTATATGGAAATCTGTCAGGGACTACCACACTTGTCTTTAAATATTTGAGTGACACTGACTAGTTCATACCTTCAAAAATATGGTATTTTTTTTTTATTTACTATTATTTTCTATGGAAGTATACAGTTTTAGAGACTTCTAATGGACATTCCCATTATAATAACTTACCACACAGGCTCATGAATGCTGAGTTCCTTTAGTCCATAAATTTTTTAAAATGTCTATCCTCTGTTTCTGTCAACTAGGTATGCTTCTTGGGCTCCACTTACATTTAATTAGTTAGTTGTACTCAGCATTTTCTTGTTTTCTGAGCTTGTATGTGGTTCAGAGGACGTCTGAGACTAAATATGCGGTCTTCCTTCTACCCCTGATATTGGACAATACTTATTTTTGCAAACTCTATAGCCATTTGACTTTTTTTTATACTTAAAATTCATAAACTATATCTTTTTTTGTTTGAAGTATTACAAATAGTAGTACATATGTCTCCTTTTTTTCCCCCCATTGACCTCCCCCTGACCTCCCCTACCTCCCAGTACATGCCTTTACCTGCCCCCGCACCCAGTGTCTTGTAGCCATTGCTTATGCTTATATGCATGCGTACAAGTCCTTCGGTTGAGCTCTTACAGCACTCCCGCCCCCAACCTCCCCTGCCTTCCCGCTGTAGTTTGACAGTCTGTTCAATGCTTCTTTGCCTCTGTATCTATTTTTCCCCCATTTCTTTCTTTTAAAAAATCTTGCCTCTGCAGACTAGACATAAACTATATCTTGATATTTCCTAATTAATGATATCATATTCATTTTGGGGAAACTGGTATGTTCCTTGATAAATAAATTTATATTATTTATTCAGAGAAATGTTTTATGGCATATTGTTCAATGTTATTTTTTCTTCTTCTTCTTCTTTTTTTTAATACAGGGACTCCAAAACCACTTTTTATCATCTTTGCCATCTTTCATATTAAGCATAGTCTCTATAATCACTTTAGTGTTATCACTTTACAAATTCTTTTTTGTGGAACTTGCTTATATCTGCCCCCTAGGTCTCTGTGTTTTCATTTGTGTTATTTTTAAGCTTTCATTTATCCTCTCTTTGCCCTCTTCCACCTCCACCCTCCTCCACCCCTGCAATCACCACACTGTTGTCCATGTCCATGAGTTCTCTCTCTTTTTTCTTTTTTGCTCAATCCCTCCTTCCCTCACCCCCCCCACTTTTACCCCTACACACACTTACCCCCCCCACACAATACACACACACAAGCACACACACACACAAGCGTGCACACACACACACACACACCCCAGAGCTGGCTGCCTGCTCTCTATCTAAGAGTCTGTCTTTATTTTACTTGGTAGTGCAGTTTGTTCATTAAATTCCACATATGAGTGAAATCATATGGTACTTGTGCTTCTCGGACTATCTTATTTCAGTCACTTTTAACCGCTTGTCCGCCATAAGCGTCTGTAGACACAAGCGGTGGACCTTCCCCACATGCCACCCGCGTCTATAAAAAAAATTATATTTTCCCTAAGTGGCAGCTCTGACCAACTTTAAAATCATTTTTCATGAGAATTTTCAGCTGAAAATATTCAAGAATACCCGAATTGTGAGTAAAATATTTTTGTTTTTATAATATTCATTGCAAATTGATTTTTTAAATTAAATTCAAAATATCGTGGCATGTGGGGATGGTTCTGTTTGGGACGCATGGCAGTTAACTGGTTAAATTTTAATTTTCATTGCCCTTAACATTGCTTTCTAGATTGTTTCCATTCATTCTTTGAGCTCTCCTGTTGTCTTTTAACAATTTCTTACCAACTTTATCACTTTATTTATTTTGAGGTTTTTTTAGGAGGTGTATTAGTCTCCTAGTGCTATTGTAACAAATTACCGCACACTGGGTAGCTTAACAGAACTATTTCCTCGGAGCTCTGGAGGCGAGGAGTCTAAAATCAGGTCTTCAATGAGACCATGCTGTCTCCCGAGGCTCTGGGAAGAAGTATTCCCTGTCTCTTTCAGACTCTTGTGGCCGATGGCGTGCCCTGGTTTATGGCTTCATCTCTCCAATCCCTGCCTCTGTCTTCGCATCACCTTCTTATCTGTGTGTGTTTCAAAATACCCTTTACCTCTCTCTTCTAAGGATTAATGTGATGAGGACTTAGGGCCCACACAGATCATCTAGGATAAACTCTCCTAACTTTCTCAACTTTGTAACATTTTTGCTACATGAGATTATATTCACAAATTTGGGGAACTAGGTCATAGACATACCTTTTTGGGGACCACATTCAGCCCACTACAGAGCGTTTATATTATTCCTCAGCTCTCATGAAGGTTAGAGGAGAGAGAAGATGTAAGAGAGACCACAAATGAAAAAAAAAAAATCAGCTAGCAGCCAGTGCATGCAGCTAATTAAAATAAAGTTTAGAGATTCATTAGGTAACGATTTTAGGCTAGGTGACTGGAAGGGCCTCTCTGAGTTAGTAATATCTCAACAATAATGTGGATGACAAGAAGGAGTGGAAAGTTCAAATATCTGGAGTAAGATCATCCCAGGCTAAGTGAAGAGCCAATGAAAATGCTCTAAAACTAGAACAGCTTTGCCATATTAAAATAATAGAAAAACAAAATCATGCAGCTAGATCATAGCAGATGAGAAAAAGGAAGCTATGCTTGGAAATGTAGACATGGACCAAAATACACAGGACTTTGTAAATCGGGGTAAGGACTTTCTTGATAAGCCACACTTATGTTCAGGTTTCATCTCACATAGCTCCTAGATTTCTTAACATAGTATGCATTATTAGGCTGCTCATTAAATACTTATTATAATCTGATTTCCTTAAATAAATTAGTTTATTTCTAACTCCTGTTTTATTATCAGTGTTGAGCTGAATCTTTGCAGAAATAATTTATATCTAATTTCTTTGCAGAAATAATTTATATCTAATTAGTCACCTGCATCACTAATATTAGCATAATATTAGCATGTGGTATCTGATTCCAAGAATAATCATATAACTGAATTGTGTCCCATATGTAAAAACTCCTTTTAGTTGATTAACTTGTTAATCTGAATAGAAAAATGAAATTCTTCATAGTAAAACTAAGTACAAGAAAGAAGGTGTGCCTGTATTTAGACAGCATTTCTAACAAGTAAATCAATAAAACGGGGCTAACAAATAACTGATTTTGCTCAAATAAACAGAAAATTCCAAAGCCACTTTCACTTTGTGTTATATGGATATGTTTTTGAAATAAGGATTGGCTTTTTACACAATTTGCTTGTTGGAGTGTAATTTAGACAGCATTGCTTAAAGCACTCCCTTTTACAATCTTTGAGTTCCTTTGTGTGAAATTCCCACAAGTTAAAAAATATTGTATCTTCTGAAACTCTTTTTTCAAAAGGCAAAAATATCTTCATGGAGATGTCATCACTTAATCAGAAATTAGTAAACTAGTCAACTCACATGCCTGACAGACAGGATCTTGACAAAATCTGGCTGCAATCTTGTTTTGTGTGGCTAGCAAAAGAGTGTTTGCACAAAATAAGAATTTAATGACTTTAAACAAAGCATGCTTCCTCCCATCCTCCAGGAGCCCAACTGTTTTTCTGTCTTCGTTACAATGGGCTCAGATCACACATTGATGTTATTCCTTTGAACTTGAGCCTGTGAACTCCAGCACATCACCAGTACATTTCCGAAGGGAGAGAGGACTCCCCGCCATGCCAAGCGAGGGAAGCTGTGCTAGGGAGGAGAACAGGACCAGCGATTCTGATAACACATTCCAGGTCCTCTTTCAGAGCAGATACTCTCTTCACACTCTCCCCTATGCAGACGAATCCTGAATCTGTGTATTCATCCTCTCCTCTGAACTTTAGTTCCATCCAACTATCCCCTGTACTTACCCTTGGATTTCTACAGGACGTCCAAAATTCCATTATGAAACTTGCCTCTCCGACCGTGTTTCCTATTACAGTTAAAGGTCTAACACTGCTTTACTGTGAGCTCTTGAGGGCAAAGCTACCACCCTGTATCTCCTGCACAAGAGATTCAACCGTGGTCATAAGTGGGAGCTCCATTTTTGTTTTGTTTTGTGTGTGTTTTACTCCTTATTTAGAGATAAATTAACACAATAAATTGCCAAAGTAGGAAAGGTTTTCTATAATTTTCACCCATATTTCCCCTATGATAGTATCTTCTATAGCCAAAGCACATTTTTAGAACCAATAAATTGACATGAGTGAAATACTATAAACTCAACTACAAATTTCACCAATTTTTACATGCACTCATTTATTGTGCGTCATGTGATGAAATTTTATGATATATGTAAAATCATTTCATCATCACCACAGCCACGGCACAAATCTGTCTATTGCCAACAAGAAACATCCCCTTGCTTCTGCTTTATAGTCGGACTCTACTCCAATCCTCAGTCTTGTCTGCTTTCTCAGAATAAATGTAATTTTGTCCTTTTGAAAGTGTTATTTGTGGAATCATACCTTTTGTAACCGTTTGAGCTTGAAATTGGCTTTATTTTTCTCCACTCACAATCACATCTTTTAGATCCACCTTAGTGTGCTGTGTATCAATAGATTTTTTTTCTTTACATAACTGAGTAACATTTCATGGTATACATGTATCACTGATTGTTTACTCATTTGCTCACTGAAAAACATTTAGGTCTTTCCAGTATTTGTCTATTACAAACAAAGCTGCCATGAACGATATACAAAGTTTAGATGGACACACATTTTCATTTCTCTAGAATAAATGTACAAGCAGAAGTGATTAGTGGGTAATATAGCAAGTCATGCACAACCTCATAAGAAACTGCCAAAGTGTTTTACAGACTGACTATACTTTCCATTTCTACCAACAAGGTAAGAGTGATCGAGTTGCTTTGCATCATTGCCAGCGCTTGGTATTGTACTTTTATATAAGCCATTTTGATTGGTGTGTATAGTGTCTCATTGTGGCTCTAATTTGTGCTGTAATTTGGCTTATGATGTTGAACATCTTTTTATGGAGATTTCCTTGACATCTATATAACCTTTTGGGTGAAATATAACTTTTTGTAAAAATTTATTCTGGGTAGAAGCCCCTTGACTTAAAGTGTGTTTTGCAATCATTATATCCCTGTTTGTGGATTTTGTCCTCTTAATAGGGTATTTCACACACACAAAAATTTAATTGGATGAAGTCTAATGTATCTTTTTTTTAATCATGTTTTTGGTGTCATCTCTAAAAATTCTTCACCTAACCCTAAGTTACAAAGATTTTCTCCTTTGTGCTTGTTTAAATTAATTATAGTTTTATGATTTAAATATATACATTTTACTCATTTTTAGTTAATATTTATATGAAGTGAAAGTTAGATTAGATTCATATTTTTTGCCTATGCAAGTTCAATTGTTTCAAAATAATTTATTGAAAAATTACACTTTTTTCATTTAATTGTTTTTATATTTTCATCGAAAAATAATTCAGCATATTTGGGTGGGTCTATTTCTAGGTTCTCTATTTTATATTTCATTGATCATTGTGTCTGTCCCTCCTTTAATACCATGCTATCTTGATTACTGTGGTTATGTAGTTTTACCATTAGGAAGTGAGATTTTTTTCAAAATTATTTTTATTCTACTTCTTTTCTCTTTCCATATTAATTTTAGAATCACCTGTCTATATCTCAAAAAAAAAATAGCTGCTAGGATTTTTGGATAAAAATTGCATTAAGCCTATAGATCAATTTAGGGATAATTAACATCTTTACTCAGTTGAGTCTTCTCATTCATAAACATGGTATGTATTTCCATTGACCTTGAATCATGTTACCATGTTGAACTCACTAATTAGCTCTAGTTTTGTGGTCAGTTACTTGGGATTTACCACACAGACAAATGTCATTTATTTATTTCCAAGAATTTTATTTCTTTATTTCCAACCTGTATGCTTTTTATTTTTGCTTATGCCTTTTTTTACACAGACTAAGATTTTCACTACAGTATTGAAGTAATGAGAGAAAATATCCTTACCTTGTTTTTTATTTCAAGAGGAAACATTCCAATTCACCATTATTATTATTTTTTTTGTAGATGCTTTTTACAATTTGAAGATGTTACCTTCTATCCCTAGTTGACTGAGAGTTTTATCTTGGATAGGTGTTAGATTTTGTCAAATAATTTATTTTGCATCAGTTGACAGGTTCATGGTTTTATTTTCTTTAGATGATTATTATGGTGCATTATATTTATTAGTTTTCTAATATTAAACCAGCCATGCATACCTGGAATAAATCCCACCTGGTCATGGCACATTTTCTTTTTATATATTGGTGGATATGATTTAAATAACACTGATGTTTGTGAGCCAAAGATCCTGATTTAATTGGTTTCCCTGTGTCCTGGGCATTGAGATTTTCTAAAGCTCCTCAGGTCATTACAATGCTATTTGCTATCAAGGTAGTAGCTACCAGGTTTGAATCACTGCTTAGCTTTTCTGGATAAAAGTATTTTGGCTTCTTATATGTTTTACAGAAGTGAGGAGAGCTAACCTAGTAGAAAGAGCTTTTTTTGCTTTCATAAATGTGTTATAATTAGAACATATAGAACATCATTTTGATGATATATTTAGAAACTATAGAGCATAAATTCTATTATGTAAATATATTTTATTAAAAAACAGATTTGTATATATTTAAATATTACAATCTAAGACATGTGATGACTATCAATGCAATTCAAGACACATTTATTAATTTGCTATATACATACCTATGTTACCTCAAGGACAAGGACAATGAGTCATAACCTATTTTTCAATAAACTTTTAGAATTGTAGTCAGGAATATAATAAGAAAATTAATGTTGATAATAATAGCAAAAGTGAAGTTTTACATTTTGTATTAAAAGTTTATTTGCAATATACTTCTATGTTCACTAAGTTGTTTAATCAATACAATAAATAGCTACATTAAAATCGAAATATAATATAGCCAAAAAAGACGAAATGCTACAGTAAATCAAAGATTGAAAATGTTACTTTCATTTAGAGTGATCAAAGCTGTCCTTATGAAGTACCCAGGGAGCTACTTGAGAAAAACCATGATAAATGGATAGCAATTCAACAGATGGAAATAGGGAACAGGGCATTCAGGTGTTCTGAACAACACATGTAAAGGCATGCATATGTTCAATAAATGTGATTTGATGGGTGGTTGGATGAATCAAATATATTTGGGAAATTCTATTAGTCTAGTTTTGTAGGAGCATATGTCATGGTAGAGAAGAGTGTCAGATATTTAGGTTGAGAGTGCTGGCTGACAGAATTTGAATGGCAAAATTGTGACTTAGTAGAGTAAAGAGCAGAGAGTTGCTAAAGTTTATAGCTGGAGGGGACAGCATTGAAGATTATTTTTGGAAAAATAAAGAAAATACCAGAGGCTGTTGTGTGTGCTTCAGATGAAAAAGGGAACTCAGAGGCACTGAAATACCAGTGTTATTAACACAGTTCAGGAAGAAGAAATACAGACCTGGATTAATGTCTCATTAGTAGGAATAACAAGAAAAGGGTAAAGGGAAAGAGATATCATCAGATCTACAGGGCCAGATGATTACATGAATAAAAAAGGAGGACTCTGGGATACTTCAAACATTTGGTTTTCTGAAGAAATGACAATTTAATTAATATAAACAATATTTAGAAAAATATAGTTTACATTTCTATGTAACAACTTTATCCCTTCATGTAGTCTTATTTCTATTTTTCTCTCCAGATTTACTTTATGCTCCTCTCCTCCTCAGCATGCCTAAAACATACTAGTACAAAGAACATGTTCACTGGCCTCATGATCTTTGTACATGCTATTCCTCTGTTAGGATCTCTTTTTCCTAATCAACTCTCACCCCCATTTCATCTATATATTTTTTATTTGTTTTCTGATCTTGGATAAAATATTACTTTCTTGGGAAAGTGTTCTTTGACTCCTTAATTTAGTCAATAAATATTTATGGAGTAACTAAGTATGCTGGCCACTTTTAGAAAGACTTTGAGAAGAACATTTGAGACAGAGATAATAGCAATTGCACAAGCCCTGATGGAGGAGAGTGATTGGCATGCTAGAGGGAAGCAAGGATGGGAGAGGGTGTAGTAAGGTAGGGTATGATATCAGAGAGATGATGGGCAGAAAAGGGTGTTTATGGTATAATAGGCCAGTGAGGGTGTTTTAGCTTTTATTGAGAGTGAGATAAAAAGTCTGAAGGATTTTGAGCAGAGAATTTAGGTGATCTGACTTATGCTTAAAAGAAATATTTGACTTTTGAGAGATGGGAGCAAGGTTAGAAGCAGGGAAGATTAATTAAGAACCACTTCAGTTATCCCAGGAAAAATACAATGGCTCAGAGCTGGTGAGATGAGGTTACATTCAGAATATATTTTCAAGCAAAAGTAACATGATTTTTTGATGGATTATACATGAGGAGTTAAAGAGAAAATGGCAAGAGGATTCATGGTTTTTGTCTTGTGAAAGAAGAATGGAGTAACCTTTTACTGACATGGGGAACAATGTAGGAGAAGCAAGTTATATGGGAAAATCAGGAGTTCAGTTTTGAACATGTTGTATGTATGATTTCTACTAGATACCCAAGAATGGATTGTCAATAGGCAGTTAAACAGGTCTGGAGTTCAGGGTAAAGTTATGTACTTGAAACGTAAATGTATGAGCCTCTTGATGGTATGAGATTATGAAGCTGTTGTCTCTCAGCTCCAGAAGCAAGCTTCTAAGTCTCTATAATTTGGTAGCTGGAACTCTTCAAAATACTTTCCCCAGTTGACAACTGGATTTCTGATAGTTTCTATAAGTAATGGGTGCTAGGGGGTCACTGACAGGTAGCAGGATAGAAAAGGGACTTTTTCCATTCTGATTTGCCTGATGTTTCTGTCAGCATCCCTCCAGAAATTGCTTAGTTCTAAAAGTATGAGTTCATTTCACTAGCAATTGGTTCCAGAATCCACCATCTTCCTTCACTCAGAGAAACATCGTCATTGTACTTCTTTAGAGGTTAGAACATAAAAAATAAATCTGAGGCCTCCTCCTTAGAGGAACAAGTCCCAGCACCTCCGGCCTATTGAGGTCTATCCCCATGACTTCGTATTCTAAACACCCGAGTGCCTGTAAGAAACTAAGGAATGAAAGGGAATGGATGTGTAATATACATTAAACACCATGTAACCGAGCCAAATGCCATGTATTCTGGAAATGTTACAAAGAGCTATTAAATCCCTATAGTCTTTTCTCTGCTTTTCTATTCTTGCCAAATTGCTCAAAGCAGAAACTTGAGAGTTTAATTTTCATTTTTACTCTCCCTAACATCTCATAACCACTTCATTAGTAGGTTTTGCAGATTTGATTTCCAAATATATACAAAATCAGTCAACTTGTTTTCTCTCCACTGCCACCACAGGGCACCACTGACTCTTGTCTGGAATTGCTAAGTGGATTCCTAAGTGGTCTCTGTGCCCAGTGCTGCCCTCCACCAGTTGATTCTCCACTCTGGTTGTGCGCCTTGTCAACCCCTTCATTTTCTTCCCGCAGGAGCTTCTTTCACTTCCTGGAATAGAGTGTGCTTTCTCATCTCACGGCATTCTCACAGACTGTTCTCTTTTCTTACAACACTTTTCCTTCCTAACATTTACTTGAGTCACATCTTAGGTTAAAAGTCACTTTCTCCTTAGACTTTTCAATTCTCAGGTCAAGTATTCCTGTTATATTATTATATGTCATTTTATTTCTTCTTTAGAGCATCTACTTCAATTTAAATTCTTTAATTAGTTTTGTAGTGATGTGCCTAGTGTTAGTCTATGCTTTTGCCCACCCCACTTCTAAATTCAGGATGAAATTAGAGTCCACTTCATGAGTTTTGTGGAAATGTAACATAATACATGTAAATCACTTAAAACAGTAGCTCACTCATTGAAAACACTAATAATATTGGCTATCGTTATTTTTTCATCATTATCATTACTAGGCTTTGAATTCCTTGAGTGATTTAAGTAACTTAAGGAACTTAATTTGAGGGATACAATCCAGTCCATAACTTTCTGTCCCTGGCCCCCCAAAATTCCCATCCTTCTCATATACAAAATAAGGTCATTCATTCCATCCCATATCCCTAAAAGTCTTAACTCATTCCAGTAATAACTCTAAAGTTTAAAATCTAATGTCTGATCTAAATACCTTCTATGTCTGATGTGAATTAGACTCATGATTCATCCTAACATTAAATTCCCATTCAGCATGAGACCAAGTAAATTACCTGCTTCCAGAATGCAATGGTAAGACAGGCATAGGATCGACATTCACATTCCAAAAGGGAGAAATCAGAGAGAAGCAAGGTGAAAACGTAGCAAGACAAATTTTACTAGATCTTAAGGCTTGAAAACAATCCTCTTTGGTTCAGTGCTTTGCCCTCTGGATCTGCTGGGGTGGTATGTCACCTTCATGGCTCTAAGGGGCAACCTTGCCTCCTTGGTTTGGGAGCAACCCCACACTGCTACACTGCTCTCTGCAAGGGCCCTGCCTCTGCAGCTCTGCTGGGCAAAGATCCTGTCATTTGAAACCCACGTGGAGGTCCACTCCTCTGACCCCACCTATGCATTCTGGGCCTGTGATGTGAGAAAAAGCCCCAATAATCTCTGAATCACCTTTGGGTACTTTTGTCCTTTTTCTTGAAAGACAGCATGAATTCTCAGTCTTCATTCCCTGCCCTGTTTTCTCTTTTCCTCCCAGCAGGCAGTGTTTCGGCTGGTATAATCCCATTTCTATTCTTGGTTTCTGTTGAGATGCTGATAAGGTCCATGGTTTACACCTACCCTAATCTCCTGAGCAAATGGTTTGGCATTCTCTTCCGAACACACATTCTCATTGTTTTCAATACAGATAGACTGAGGATTTTCTATATCTTTAAATTCTGGTTCTTTTTTACTTAATAATTCCTTCTTCAATTCATCCCTCTCTTATATTTTACAATTACCAGTCAGGAAGAACCAAGCTTTTCTTTTAATACTGCTTAGAAAGCTGCTGAGCTAAATATCCAGTTTCATCATTTGCAATTTCTACCTTCCACAAAACACTAGCAGACAGTTTAGCCAATTTGTTTGCCTCTTTATAACAAGGATAGCCTTTCTTCCAGTTTCCAATAACACATTCCTCCTTTTTGTGTGAGATCTCACCAGAAAGCCTATATTTCTAGCATGTACCTCAGAGCTCCTCTAGTCTCTACCCAGTACCCAGTTCCAAACCCACTCCCACATGTTTATGTATTTGTTACAGCAGCACCCCATTTTTCAGTATCAAAAATTGTCTTAGTCAACCTGGACGGCAATAACAAAATATCATAGACTGATGACTTAATAGGCATTTATTTCTCACAGTCTGAACACTAAAATTTCAAGACTAAGGTGTCAGTAGGATTGGTTTCTGGTGAGAGCTTTCTGCTTGTATTGTAAATGGGCACCTTCCTTCTGTCCTCACATGGCCTTTCCTTGGTATGTGTGGGTAGAAAGAGGGGTATCTGTTCTTCTAAGGGCCTCAATCCCACCGTGAAGGCCCCACCTGAATGAGCTAATCACATTGGGGGTTATGACCCCCTATTTATGAATTTTATGGGGGCACAATTTAGTCCATAGCAGTAAGTCTTACTTAGTCAAGATTGTATTCCAGCTTCCAGCACAGTACTTGAAACATTTAAATAATAAATAAATATGTGTTGAAAGAACATATGTACAAATGAGTGAATAGATAAGTGAATTATTATTTTTGTTGGACAAATTGAGAAAGAAGGGAAAGGCTTAAGGATGAGATTTGGGGTGACACTTATGATGAGGGAGAAATAATAATAATAAAAAAAGCCAGAGAACAGAAAGGCGAGGGAGGGAGAAATTGAGACCGTGAAATGTCTTAGAAGACAAGACATGGAGACATTTAAATGAGAATCACCTAATCTGTTAAATAACATAGAAAGACTGACATCAGCATTTCTTACTATTCCTTATAAAAATGGTATCAATTCAAATTAGCAAAATTTATTTAGATGCTCAAAATAAATTATTCTAAAAATCAGGTTATTAGTTTAACAGTCATTTTAATTAAAATGGAAACAAAACATGGTATAGGTAATATATTTTGTCAGAATATTAAAATTCACCAACATCAAGGGCATTGTCATTATACAAACAGCACACGCTTTCCTGACTATTCAGTCTGCTTTTGAGAAAGGCAGTTTTTACTTATTTTAAGATTAAATGCACAAGAATGAAATAGAATAACTGCAAGAAGAGAGAACATTGGTCTGCACTACTTTACAGAGCACACTATACAAATTGATTTATAACTTGCTTTGGTTCATTTAACAATATATGGGAATGTTTTCCATGTTATCAGTCAATCTTTCACAATGTTATTTGCAATAATTGCATCACATTCCATCTTAAACATGTAATAAATGTTCCTAATCCTTCTTGAGTAAACAGTTGCTTCAAGTGTATTGCAATTTTAAATCATTCTGTGTCTAATATCACTAAGTATATAGAAATATCACAATTACACTTTTAGAATACATTTTTTCATGAAACACAATGGGTGCATCAATAGGGAAGTACATTTTTAAAGTGTTTGACTTAAATTCTACTAAAAGCAGTGAGAGTACTGATTTCCCCACATCTACAATAGAGTGTTTATCATTCTTTTTCTTTTTCTTTTGATGTTACAGACAAAAATTGTCACCATGTGGTTTTAATTTGCATGACTAATGATGAGTTAATATTAAATGCCATTAATATCATTAGAATTCCAATATATATGCACATCTACATTTAGGATTCATTCTGTGGAAAAAAAGTAATTTTTATTGAATCATTAATTAATTAATCAATTAATTACTAGACTTTTCTTCTATCCAAGTTCTGTTTTAGATACTGGAGATAAGTAAAGAGAACTAACCAAAGTCTTGCTATCCAGAAAATTATATTGTAATGGATAAAATAATAATTTAATAAATAAATAAATTTAAAAGTCAAGAATACTAAGGAGAAAAATAAATCAGAAAAGGAGGCATACATAACTTGAGAAGCCAGTTTTAAATTGGGTATTCAGAGATAACATCACCAGGGTGACATCATTTAAACACAGACATGAAGGAAGTGAGAGGTGTGGCTTTATATGGAGGAAAAGTTTTGTAGGCAGAGGATGTGAGAAGTACAAAGAGAAGGAGGCAAGACTACCATCTGTGGTTTAATTTCTAGAATCATCAGTGAGACCAGTGTGGCTGGGGCAGATACTGAAGTGAGTAAAGATAAGATCAGAATGGTTTAAGGAGTCCAAATCAGACTATAGTCTTTCCAGCTATCCTAGGAACTTTGCCTTCTTATATGAGTGAGAAGGGAATACATTAGAGGTACTGAGCAGAGGAAAAACATGACTTGTGTTTTAAACAAATCTCTGTGGCTGCCTGTGATGAAACTAGGGGCCAGAATACAAGCTGGAAACCAGTTAGGAGAATGGCGGGAGAGGTGGTGAGTAGAAGTGAAACTCTTGAATGTATTTTAAATAGATTTTCTGGAGGATTAGCTCTATGCTGTGAGACAAAAATAATTCAAGAATAGCTTTAGATTTTTGAAGTGAGCATGGAACAACCCTTAACTGATGGGGAAGATTGTGGGAAATCCAGGTTTTGGTTCAGGGAAAAGATCAAGAGTTTGCTTTGGAGATGTTAAGAGTGAGATGCCAATTAGACATGGCAGCCTGAAGAAACCAATGCAATTAGCATATATTCTAATTTTATAGTATACAAGGATGACATGAAATGCTAGGAAGGGAAAATAAAGATTACTCATAAATGATATTAGATAAGTTGGTTATTTGCTTTGAAAAAACATCCTGGTTGGATTTCAAAATAAACAGAAATATTAAAATCATAAAATTGTAACGTTGAATAACAAGTATATGAATTTGGGAATATTTCTAAAGCTTTGAGTCAAAGGGAAAAATTATAAAGAAAATAAATATTAGATTAAAGCATATAAAATTACCATTACGTGTGTCATAAATGGTCAAATGTTAGTCATCACACATGCTTAAAAAATATATATTTGATTAGATTAAAACATAAAATCCTATTTGCCAAAAACATCACAAACAAAATTAAAGTCCAGTAACAGACGAGAAATGTATTGACTATATGGCATTATTTAAGAGAGAGTATGACGAATTGGGAAGCAAACCCTAAATCCCTAGTTCACCAGGACTATGAAAGTTACTTACCATATGCTTACATTCCAGTTGTTTTCTTTTAAGATTGTGATAATAAAATAAAACTGGTCCTAGCTGGTTTGGCTCAGTGGATAGAGCGTCAGCCTGCAGACTGAAGGGTCCCAGGTTTGATTCTGGTCAAGAGCACATGCCTGGGTTGTAGGCTTGATCCCCAGTGTGGGGCTTGCAGGAGGCAGCTGTTCAATGATTCTCTTTCATCATTGATGTTTCTATCACTCTCTCCCTCTCCCTTCCTCTCTGTAATCAATAAAAATATATTTAAAATATAAATAAAATAAAAAACTGTCCATGTAGTTTTAGCAGTTAGGAATTACATATAAGGAAAATGGCACACCTTAAATATAAGGTGTTCCTTGAGTATTAAATATCCATTAAATTTTATTACTAATAAAATTTGTATGTTTATATTAATACATTTACCTATGAAAAATGTATACATGTATCATTCATATATGTATATATTTGTGAATAAAGCAATAATTAAAACTATGAAATTTTAATAAATGAAGCAGAATAAATACAGAAAATAGGAATAGGAAAATAACTTTCATTTGTAATGCTAACAGCAAGACACCCATGAAAAACACACATGGTGTCAAAACAAGCCAAAGGAAAATCATTTGGGCAAAAAATGAAAAAGGATCCCAAGTCAAATTTATAGAAAAGATTCCTTTATTAACTTTTGGTCGAGAAAATGTTTGTATATTTTCAGAAAACAACTCCAAGACCATGTGGATTCCTGCAACAGAGAGGAATTGACAGGACTGCTCCAGCCATGAAGACAGAAGAGAAACAGTCCAGAGATGGAAGACGCTGACAACGCCTTGCCATACTAGCAGTCAGCAGCTGTGCATTGCTGCAGGTTGCCCAGGACCAAACCAGAGAGGGTTGGACCTGCATTACCACCATTTGTCCACCATCCAGAATTGAAATACCATTGCTGACATGTACACATAAGGAACTGTTTGATATTGAAATTAGGACTCAAAAGAACTGTTGGCCCAGAAAGAAACTCACTACAGACTGATTCATTTGCCTCCCAGCATAACCATTATTGCTTGTCTCATTTTCAGTTCTTAAAGTGTATTTCTAATATCACATGATCTCACTCATCTAGGGGAAATAATGAACAACATAAACTGATGAACAAAAACAGACCCAGAGATAGGGAAGCATTGATCAGACTGTCAAACCTCAGAGGTAAGGTAGGGGAGGGTGGGGTAAGGGGGAGAGATCAGCCAAAGGACTTGTATGCATGCATAAAGCCTATCCAGTGGTCATAGACAACAGGGGGATGGGGCCATGTGTGGGGAGGGGTTTGGGATGGGAATGGGGGGATGAGGACAAATATGTGCTACCTTAATCAATAAAGAAATTAATAAAAAAATGGGAAATTTTCACAAAAGAGGAAGCAAGTTACTAACACACATTAAAGTATATTTTGCTTCTTCATTATTCAGAAATAAAAAAAAATTTAAACTACTATAACTTTAAAAAATATCTTCTCTGGTTAGGTTGAAGTAAAATGGCTATTTATATGCAAACCAGTAAAAGTATAAATTACTACAGAATAATCAAATGGTGATTTTCATATCTGTATAATTGTTCACAAAATTTGCTAAAGAAATTACTGATGACTATATTGTTAAAAAGAAATGTTTCAATTTTTTCATATTATTAACCCAAGAATTTTGTTGCTAAGAATTAATCTTATGGACATAAGTTAGATATGGTAGCTAGATATATAGTTATAATTAATTGATAGATAAAATACTTATTTATAAATATGCTAATCATCACCTTATTTATAACAATAGACATTGTTCAACTATACTGTTAAATAAAGTATGGTATGTATATGAAGTGAAATACTATGCAGTCAATAAATTTTTTCAATTTTTGATTATGTATTGTGTACCAGGCACTGTTCTAGGATCTGTTCATTAAACAATAAACAAAAAAGAACCTGTTCTCCTAGATTGTGTGTGCATGTAAGATAAGGGAGAAACAGACAATAAGAAAACATATATAACAAGAAGTATGAAGAAAAGCTAGTAGAGTGGTAAGACGAGTGATGGAGTAAGGGGCTTTATTTCGATAGGCTGCATTGGAATGTCCTTTTCTATAAGGTGGAATTAGCACAGATGCTGAACTAAGAGTGTAAGAAAACTGTACACAGACTAAAAGGAAGAGTGTTGTAAGCCAAGGGATAGTAAAGAAGTAAAGACAAACCCCAAAAAGGAGGATGCTTGGCATGTTTGAAGAAGAACAGAGAGGCCTGCATAGCTTGGGTGAAATGAGTGAACGGAGAGTGCAAATTGAGCTAAGATTAACTTGTGACATACTAATCCAAGGGTGAATAACTTTTAGTCACAGGAGTGATGCAATACTATGGAAAATCCTTGAAGATATAAAATCAATGGAAAAGAATAAGAAAAAATATATAAACAAAATACGTATGAACAAAATCATTGTGTGTGTGTGTGTGTGTGTGTGTGTGTGTGTGTGTGTGTAAAAGCCTGGAAGTAAATATGCCAATATGCCAAAACGTATCAGGGGTTTTGAGTGGTGGTGAGAAAATGGAAGCTTCTTTTTCATATATTATGAATTTTCCAAAAAATGTTTATAGAGAAAGCAAAATTGTTATAAACAAAAGCAAACGTTTAAAAAATGTACATCTGTGTTTGGTAAATAACTTTTATAAAATATTTAGAGAAAATGTTTATCAATTTGAATCCTTGTATCTTTCAAACCTCAAAAGTCATTTTTCATAGATTGCCACTTATAGAGTAATTATTTTTTTCTCTTTCACCTCATTTTTATATATTTTTACCTTTCCTCCTCAACAACAACTGTGCATAGTTGAATAAAATAAAGTAAGATCACAGTAAGCTGATATGTGGCTAAAAGTAGGTTTGTTTCTGCACCAAAGAGTAAAAGCCTTAATAGAGGTGCTGCTTATCCGTACAGCTCCCTCCCCTTGAGGCTTGAAAATATAAACTGCAACCCCATTGATGCACAGCCTCACCCTTCTTCAGACATATTCTAATATTAACAGTGATTTAAGTGTGTTCTTTAGAAGTTGTGAGCCTACACAATTTGCTAATAGAACTGCTGATCAGAATCCGTATAATAAAAAGAAAAACCTGGTATGTTTATTTGTAGTATCTAGGAGAAAAAGTATCAGGGAGATAACCATTGTTGTGCCTTTGGCTTCTTCAGTAGAATACCATTTCTATTCTTTTATTCCTTTATTAAAGTACTTTTCTTGAAAACTATTCAAGATTGACTATATTTCAGGCAATTTTAATGAGCTCATGAAACCCAAATTTAAAAATGTTTATAAGGCAAACATTATGTATGTAACATATAATCTCTATAATCTAAGTATTTAAAACTTGAGTTGAATTTTAGAAAATAATGCATAAAATAAAAAAATGTAAAGGACATTTTCCTATTCCTAATAGGATCTGCATCTTACAAAGTCTACTTAATTTGTACACAAAGCTTTCATCAGATGGGAAGACATGAGCTTATTCTGCATGGAGGTTGTGAATTTATATCTTCTTTATCAAAACTATAGAAGGACATGAGCACAAGGCAGGAAGTCAGAGGGAAAGGGAAGCAGAGGCATTCACAAATATGTTGGGAATAATCCATGTCCCATAAGAATGGATTCACCAGTTCATCATGTTGTATACTTTAAACTTACACAGTGTTTTAAGTTAACTCTATCTCAATAAAGCTGGGAAAAATAATGGATTTACAAACTAAAATAAAAGTTTTTTTGTAGCTTAAGACCTGTCTATATCTAGTTCTTATACCTTTATTTTTATCTTTGACACCAAATTTCACAAAAGAATTCAATTATTCTCGCCATAATGGTAGATGTAAGCATTCACGCAGATCTCTGATTGTCACTACCTATACTTGCAAGCAGCTCCTGAAATCTTTTCTCCATATCTCTTTGTGAATTCATTCATGTGAAGAACGTCAGTACAACTCTAAAAGGTTTGGCAGATGTAAAAATTCATTTGTCTTTCATCCTGAACTTTTAACTTTCTTTATATGTCTAGCAAAAGCTCTGCTAAAGACCTGTCCTTGCCAAAGGAAGCCTGCTTTTGATTCAATAATGAATCAAATTCAGAGCCCTGGAGTGTGATGGCTCCCCTGCAGCTGGCAAATGTATTAAGTTGTCTCTAAGAGTATTTAAAGAAGCACCCTCACTGGTGACTAAGAGAAGCAGAGCCCTTCTCATGACAGCCACGTTACCAAATGGAAATGTCACAGGCAGCTCAGAGACCCCAGAAAGTCATCATGGGACAGCCCCCTGAGTCAGAATGAGAGGGCTGCCCCCACGCCAATTCATGTCTTCTCATATAAATGAATGTAAGTGAGAGACCCTGACTGTGTTGTGATAAAGCCAATTTATTAAAGCAATTAAAGCAAGCAAATTTATTAAAGAAGCAAGGCAAAACATCTATTTCTTCTGGCTCAGAACAGATGAACATCACTCTGTTGATCTGAAGAGTGAGCTGGTTGTTCAAGGTGTTATAGACCCTCCTGTCCATAAGTTTCAAAATTCCTCTGCTGAATATCTTGGTACAGATTAATTCTCAAGATCCATTTTTACTGTTGTGTGGCCTTCTAAAAATTCATGAGAAGCACCTGGCAATTTTATCTTGCCGAGCTTTTAGACTTCTGGCTTCCCTGTGTAGGGAGTAAAAAATAAAATTGCCTCATTTGTTTCCCCCTTTCCCCTTCCCCACTCTTTTCCTGCATTTTTTAGTTGGAGAGTC
The DNA here is from genome assembly GCA_026230045.1 of Corynorhinus townsendii. Lineage (NCBI taxonomy): Eukaryota > Metazoa > Chordata > Mammalia > Chiroptera > Vespertilionidae > Corynorhinus > Corynorhinus townsendii. Next base: position 63,441,230 of record JAPDVU010000004.1, on the reverse strand, counting down.
ATTAACCATTTGTTTTCAAAAATCTTTGGGTAAGATAAGGGCTTGCAATTTACATGCTGGTTGCAAATTGCCCACACTGTTTGGCCTTGTTTTACCTTGTTTCGTCTTAGTTTCCTTATTCCACTTGTCCTGGAATTCTCCTGGCTTCTCACTGCCCTGTAACAGAAATGCCAGCCTTGAGAAATGGCAACGACTCTGAGCCAAAAAATGTGCTCTTTATAAGTAGTGCTCACAAAGGAAAAAAAGCATAAACATTTCCACAAAAGTAACTTTCAACATCATCCGACCAATAGAACAAAGATTATAAAAATAATGGGGAAAAAAGAGATAAAATGAATTAGAGGATCAATAAAAGACCCCATGTCAATGAAAAACTTAACTGAGATATATACCCATTTCCTTGACTTTCACATAATAAAATTTAAACCTTTGATGGGTTTACAAGAAGTTCTCAAAATATAACTATTTGGTTGCCAAAGAATGACTGTATATGAATTCTTTGCTGTGGGAATCTTCTGTTGCTTCTTTCTTCTTAAATCCCTTGTTGAGGTAAAGAAAGTAGAAAGAAGATGCCTCTCTCATCACTGAGCGTAGGAAGAGGTAAAATGCTCTTGTAGGCACTGGAACACCAGGAACAAAATGAGAAAGCCAATTGTTCTGCTAATGTCAGAATTGTTGGGGGAGAGGTGTTAGAGGAGCTGGAGGCAGAAACCCAGGATGAAGATAATCCAGCAATATAAACAGATAGAATATTTTGTTAGAAGAGGATTCAGCACTTTAATGAATGTAACCTGTGGTAAGAAGTAGTAGAGGTAGGGAGGAGTTAAACAAGTAATCAAGTGCTGCCACCAATCTCTCCCCAGTTCACAGTGGCTGATGCTTCAATGTAAAGTCTATGCCCTCTGCCTACCAAGACCTAAATGCTTTTTTGAAATTCTGCTTAATTCACTAGTCCATGTAGTCAGTGCTAATTATTCCAACTGATTTGGTTGAGAAAACATATTTGACAGCAGGTGTATTGTGGTCAAGGGATCTAGCTTTGGTATCAGACACACTTAAATTAGAATTGAGTCTCCGCAACGTACTAGCTCCAAGGTCTTGATTAAGTTACTTAGCCTCGATTTGCTATCTCAAATATGGGGATAATAGTATCAGCTTTATAGACTGTGTCTAGGGTTAGAAATGAAACTACCACAAAGAATGCTGAAGAAATTGTGGCTATTATTATCTCCTTAAAATGGACTTTGAGTAAATAAAATATTTATAATACATACACCATTCTTCAGAGACTGGTCAGTCTTTAGTCACAGACAGGTGTTGATCAATGCCTATTCTGTGATGTCAGTAAACATAAATCTCATTAGTCAAATCAACAGTTGTGGAGGAAAATGACCATTTCCTCATTCATTCAATCACTCATCTGACATATATTCATCAAGCATGTCCCATGTGCCCTACACTGTTCTATTTGCTAAGGATACAAAGTCCATTACATCATGACCCCTGGAGCACAGGAAACTCAATATCTTGCATGAGGCTTTCCTTTGTTAAAAGCACATACTAGTAGTTATCATTATAGTTTTATTTAGAAAGCAATATTTTAAAAAATATTCACAGATTAAATACATTGTTTTATGGACTTTTATTTACTTCATGAGATATTACATTAAAACAATACCTTCAAAAGGTAATGATATGAGATATTAGAGATAAACTGTTAAGAAAAACAAGAAACCTAAAACTGTATATATACAGATATATAGGATAATACCATTATGAAGAACTATACTTTCTATCTACCCATGTGCCAACTTTGAAATAGATAGATAGATAAACTAAAATACTGCTATTTTATGACATTATTAGACCTTTTATACCAATCTTGACTATAGACACAGAAAATAAGAAATCACAGTTCCTTTTCATGTATTATTATAGAATCACATATTTTAAAGAAATACTAGCTATCTGAAGTCATCAGATTGTAATATACGATGATAACATAACATAACCAAGTATTTTTATTCCAAGGATGATTGCAAAAAATAGATCAGTGTAATTGTCCACAGATAAAAGTAGCGAAGTCATGATTACTTTGACACATGCTGAAAATCATCTGATGTAAACCAAACATTGTATTTAAAAGAAAGAAAATTATAAACAGTTTCCTTAATCTGGTAAATTTTTAATAAAAAACTAACAGCAAATATTTTACTTAAAAAGACATTTAGATATAGACCCTTCTTAAAATAAAGAACAAAACAAGAATGTTCAGTATCACTTACATCGTTTAAAAGAGTACTGAGGTCCTGGAAAAATACTATAGGAAAAGAGAGATAAGATGTACAAGTTTTGTCTGGCTGGTATGGCTCAGCAGTTGAGCATCAAGCCAGGAACCAAAAGGTCACCAGTTCCATTCCTAGTCAGAGCACATGCCCAGGTTGTGGACTTGATCCCCAGGGGGAAGCATGTAGGAGGCAGCTGATCAATGTTTCTCTCTAATTCATGTTTCTATCTCTCTATCCCTCTCCCTTCCTCTTTCTCTAGAAATCAATAAAAATATTTTTAAAAGATATACGATTTTTTTAAATGAAGACATAAACAAAAAATGATGAAATAATTTACCTTTAAAAGCCAACAGCATTAACAAGATAAGCATATAAAAATAAATACTATTGCTGTTCACTACCAATCATGACCTAGAAAATATATCCAGGAGGAAGATATAGCGTATTTTTCCTTGTATAAGATGCCCCTATGTATAAGACACCCCCACTTTTCCAACCCAAAATTAAGAAATCAATATTTTAAACATTTTGCTGGTTTTCTTCTTAAGGCCTTCTTTTTGGCATCTTAAGGAGTTGCTTTTCCTGTTTTCTCCACTGTCTGATCATACACTCAGTGGGAGGAGTCCAAATTGTCTCTCTGCAGCTCTATTTCCATGCTCTTTTGCATAGCTGATTACACTCAGTTTGAATTTTGCAGAGTAAGACAATCCCTTACCGGTATTTATCTTTTTACTTTTTGACGTCTTTATGGGCTCAGAAAGCTCCAGTCCCTATTGCATCTGCACACTCTCCACCTCCACCTCAAAAGCCCCAAATGGGTGCTGGTATGATTGAGTCTGGTGAGGCCTCTCTTCCTGGCTTACAGATGGTTGCCTTCGCACTCTCTCTTCACATGGCAGGGAGAGTGAGAAAGAGAAAGAGAGAAATAAGTTCTCTGGAGCCTCTTTTTGTAAGGGCAACAAATATGGAAAGTAATCTAAAACTCTATTTGATCACCTAAGAGAACTTCTAAGTTAACGGGAAGCCTGTGCTCTTCTACAGGAACATTTCAAATGCTCATAATAGGAACATTTCAAGTGCAACAAAATTATTACAGAGAGTTCTAATCATAAATCTAGTTGGGTTCTTTGTAATAAATGTAGTGAAAATATTCTCTAATTTATATGGATTTATAATGGAAAAATGTTTAATCATTTAATTAGATAAAATTGATAATTTCTTTCTTAATGAAGGACACTATGAGCAAAGTACAAGTTACCCTATTGGGGACACACTGAGGATGGATATTTGTATCTCTAAAACTGACAAAGAAACACTATTTAAAACACAGGGTATCCTAAAAAATATCTACAGACTTTAATAGCTGGTAGCTCAATTGATGTTACTTTCCTTTCCGATTTAACCCATTGGAGTTAATAATGGCAGCCAAAGTGTATATACATTTTTTGGGACACCCTATATTCCCGAGTACTGCAAATCAACCAGAAAGAGATACAAAATTCCATGATAAATGAACAAAGAATATGGATTTACACAACAGGTAGGTCAAATGTCTAGTTGGTATATGTCATGTTCAAGTTCATTAATAATTACAAACATAGCACTAACATGAGTTATCCATTTACACTCATGTATTTGACAAACATTAAAATGCTAGATGTTATCATGTATTGTTAGTGATGTGATGATATAAGATCTCTCTCATACCTTTTGTTGCTCTTGAGAATATTCTAATAATTATTCACATTTAAATTGTATTTATTCTAGGGCTAATTATTCCAACTGTTAAAAAAAAGATTTCAAAATATCTGTAAAAGGATTTACATAAGAATAAACATCACAGTAGTCTTTTGTGTTAAGTTCAATTTGGAGGTAACATATGAGTCCATAAGTAAAAGGTAAATGTAAAATTTTAATTTATATGAAGTTTTTTTCATTCATACTAACAAAAATTCAGCAATTTTTTACAATATATCATGCAAAATAAATTCACATTTATTTAGTTAATTTAATTCTAACATTCAATTCTAAAGTCATTATCCTTTATAATATAGAAAAAAATTATGACTTTGCTAATTTTTTACCATGAAAGTTTTCTTTCAGATCTCTTGAATAGCAGATGCTTTCCAAGTTTGAAAAATATCACCACCTGTGCATCAACATTTTCCATCTCATCCACTCACTTAAAAAATTCAAACCACAAAGTTTAGGTCTGATAAAGGTGTCTTGCATTTGCTTCCCTGGCATATGCATGCTCTTAATATTTTCCAGCATGCTTGATTTTGTTTTTTTACTCTATACTATCAGTCTATATACTTCTATAGCCCCTCTCCTTATACCTGTTCTGACTTTCAAATTTATATATCCATCCAGACCTCTCCTCTAAGCCTCAGATCCCACCGGAGCATCTCAAACTTAATGTGGCTGTAACAGCACAGATCATATTTTAGCCCTAACACATCCCTGTTTGTATTTTTATTGCAGGTAACTTGAACTGGTCGTCTAACTAAAAACCTTCACATCATTTTCATTCTTTTTCTCTCACACTTTTCAGCCAATAAATCAGTACACCCTGCTTACTTCAGCTGCTCATCATTTCTGAATGTAATCCCTTCCACTCAGTCTTTATTACCACTCCCTCTAAATTAAACCCTCATTATGTACTTGGAGAGAGGAAGAGTTTACTAACTGCTACCCCAACTTTTCACTGTCTCCTTCAGACCCTTCTTCCAGTAAACCTTCAGAATGAACCCTTGGGAAAGCAATCTGACCATCTGACCGTGGCATTTCCATATTTAAATCCCTTCAGCTGATCTTCAACTTCTAAGGAATACCATCCAAGATTCCTACCAAATCAGTTAAGTCTTTCACCTTCGGAATAATACAGTTGATTAAAGCCAGGAACTTTAAACTTTTATGTTGCATAGCCTTATTAGTAAATGTTAACACACCCTCAAAAGTATATATTTATTTATAATTATATGTCCATAATTGATAACGTTAGGTTTATTATAAAATATTCACTAAAATTTGAGATTAAAATAAATATAAATAATAATCCCAATATTTTTTTGACACTGTGTACTCCTGAGGAGTTTATAGACCTACTTTGGTCATCCCTGGACTAAATAGTGTTGTTAATAAAGTCAAAGTCACAGCTTCGATAGCTCTTTCTGCCAGTTAATACCTTTTTATATATAGTAACAGACTATGCTCTTCATCTAAGTCAGGCCTGTTAAAATGTGAAATTGAATCAGAGTACCTTGGGATTTGAAAGGACTGTAATGGTCCGACCATATTACCTTCAAGAAGTGGTATGGAAAAGCACATGAAAGGATTAATGTAAATTTATCTCCACAGCTGCAAACCGGATAATGCATAGTACCTTAGAAAAGCATACATCATCTCCATATATGAATCATTAGCCTGTGACTCAAAACTAACTTTGAGCTTTTATTTCTTCCTTCAGAACCTTCTTCTTTAGCTAGCTATTTTACTTATGGTTTTGTTTTTTTTCCAGACATATCATAAGCTTTTTCCTGGCTTCACATTTTCCCTTGAACCAATTCCCAACTTGAAAATCCCTCTTCTCTCTTTTTTGACTAAGTGTGCACTGACATATCATTATAATTCTCACTCTTCCCTTATTATTTCACTCAGTTCTCTGATCTGAGTTTCAGTATTATCTATCCATTTTTCTATTAGACTATGTCACTTTGTCTTAACTCAGGCTGCCATGACAAAATACCCCAGACTGGATAACTTAATAATATAAATTTTGAAAGATTCGTGGTCACACAGAAGGGACTCAAGGCTCAGTGTAATCAAAATAATATTTATTCCTGGCACCTGGGTGCAGGGGGATGGGGTTTTAGCTTGACACATGTATCAGGACCGTGCCCCTGGTCGTAGTTTTACAGTCTTGCCCATTGTCCTTCTGCTGGTGCCAGACATCCTTCTTCCTGGGGGCTGTACAGGAGTTATGGTCTTCATGAATTTCTGTAAAATAACCACTCAAGGGGAGCATATTTGTGCAAGGCTTAGGCTTTTAGAATGAGCTTTCTTTTATTAACCCCTGCTAAAGTAGAGCCCTGTATCTTGATTAACCCTTTCAAAATTATTTCCTCATAACTCTGGAGGCTGAAAGCCCCAAATGGGTGCCAGTATGATTGAGTCTGGTGAGGCCTCTCTTCCTGGCTTACAGATGGTTGCCTTCTCACTCTCTCTTTACATGGCAGGGAGAGCGAGAAAGAGAAAGAGAGAAATAAGTTCTCTGGAGCCTCTTTTTGTAAGAGCACCAATTCAAAGTTAGGAGTTAGAGCTTCAACATATGAATTTTGAGGGAACCTAATTCAATTCATAACATTTCAGCCTGGATCCCCCAAATTCATATATTTTTCACATGCAAAGTTTACTCATTTCATCCCAACAGCCTCAAGAGATTTAACTCATTCCAGCATCAATTCTAAGGTTTAAAGTCAAACATCTCATCTAAATATCATCTAAATCAAAGTATAATTTATCCTGAGGCATATTTCCTCTACACTGTATAGTCTACAGCTACAAACCTGTGAAACCAGATAAGTTGTGCAAAATGAATTGTAGAACAAATGTTGGATAGGCATTCCCACTCCAAGTGGGAGAAATCAGAAAGAAGAAAGGGGTGGCAGGTTTTTAGCCAGTCCAAAATCTAGCAAAGAAAATTCCACTGGCTCTTAAGGCTCAAGCATAATCCTCTTTGGCTCAATGTTTCACCTTCCAGAACCACTGGGGGGTGGAGGTAAGTACCACCCTGAAATCTTTGCTTGGTGATCCCAATCCCACAGCCCTGCAGGATGATCCCACCTCTATAGCTTCAGGTGAAGGCCATTCCAACCTATAGAAACCAGGGCACTGGCTTTGATGATGTCTGATTCATCTCCAAGATCACCTTTCCCACTTCTGGGAGAAGAGTGCGTGCTTGAAAGTGAATAGCTCTGTCCTTTTGTCCTGTCAAATCCAAGTCTGTCAGCCTTCCTTCATTTTGCCCAGTCTCCATCCAGTTTAAGTAGGCAGTGTATCTGTTGATATAGAGCCAATAAACTCTTTGTTGAGTCATAGTTTAACCACACCTTGATGTTCTTTTTAAAAGATTCTTTCTCAATTTTTACACTATAGACAGGCTGAGAATTTTCTAAATCTTAAAGATCTGTTTCCTTAAAAAAGGAATTTAACAATTCTTTCTTCAATCCCTTTCTCTCTTCTCACACTTTACTATAAAGTCAGGAGAAAGCAAGCTGTTCCTTCGACATTTTTCTTAGAAATTTCCTCAGTCAAATATGTAATTCCATTACATGTTCTACCTTCAACAAAACACTAGAACAAAGTTCAGCCAAATTTTTCCACTTTAAATCAAGAATCACCCTTTTTTCCCCATTTCTAATAATATGTTCTTCATTTTTATCTGAAACCTCACCAGAATGTCTGCATTTCTAGCATGTACCTCAAAATTCTTCTAGTCTCTACCCATTATCCAGTTTCAAAGCTATTTCCAAATGTTTAAGTATTTTTCACAGCGGCACCCATCCTCAAGCTATTTCAAGTAAAAGGAATTTCCCCTTACACAGCCTTTTAGTTTTATGTAAGTGTTCAATTGATTGAATGAGGCCCACCCACCTTACAGAGGGCAGTTTACTCAGTCTACCAATTCAAATGTTAATCTCATCCCTAAATACTCTCAGAGACCCACCTAGAATAATGTTTGACTAAATGTGTAGGCACTTCATGGCCCCTTCAGTTGACACATAAAATTAACCATCACACACCTAATGCCCTAAGTGACTTGTGCCTGGACACAGTTGCACAATTAGAAGATCATAGCTTCTTTGGATAAAGATGTGGTACATATATATATAATGGAATACTACTCAGTCATAAAAAGATGAAATATTGCCATTTGCAACAACAAGGGTGGATCTTGAGAATATTATACTATGTGAAACACAAAATTACAAGACCGTACAATTTCATTCATATGTGGGATATAAAAGAAAAGGCAACAAATGAACAAACAAAAAAAATCGTAACTCATAGATATAGACAACAGAATGGTAGTTACCAGAGGGGAGGGGAACTGGGGAAGGACTAAAAACATAAAAGGAATAAAATAAATGAGGATGGAATGAGACTAAGCTTCAGGTGGTAAGCACACAATAAAGATGTCATATTATAAAGTTACACACCTGAGATTTATACAATGTTATTAAGCAATGTTTCTTATTTTAATTTTTATTAAAAAATTAAAACCTGGGGTGACACAGGTTAACAAAACTACAGGTTACAGGTGCACAATTCTACAATACATCACCTGTACCCTGTATTGTGTGTTCACCACCCCAACTTAATAATCCTTCCATCACCACTTATCCACCCTATACCCTCCTCCAATGTTATCTCGATAAATGTAATACAAAATAAACAAATGGATAAAAGGTCATAGTTTCTATTGAAGACTGATGAGAAAATCCAGAGCATGAAGCTAATGAGTTATGCCAAATTCACTCCGAATTATAATATCTTTCACTCAGTCTTATGATATTGGTCATTTGTTCAAATTTTAATCTTTCTCATCTATTGTCATTCTCAATTCACTGCTCAGAAGTTCAGCATTGCTTTTCCCGCTCTTTCAGACTACAACTGGCATCTGCTTAGGCTCATATTGACTCTTCCTGGGTGAAACTTCTGCCTGTTAAGCCCTAGACACCTGGTGATCACTGTGGTATTGGCTTGTGTAAGCAGATTGCACATGGCCTCACCTGCCCACCTGCCAGAGAGCTGAATAGGAATGCATTGTTAGAAATTTTGGCAATTTTATTGGTCTGTTACTTTTTCTTCCTACCATTATAGAGATTATTATATATGCATGCCTTTCCCCATATTAAAGTGTAGCTGTCTATTAAAATGCCAGATAGAGAAGCATTCATTTTACATACCACTATGTACATTATTTGCCACCCTTTCCAGCACTAATATAATTTTGTCTTTTAACATCTTGGAAAACCCCTCCGAAAAGACACCTCAATTGGATCATTATGTCTAAGATCTCATTTTCAGGTGGAAATGACAAGAAATTCTGTTTTATCAAGAACTGAGAATTAATCAGCCTCACTTGGATAGATTCAAGCTCAGCACGCGGAAGTGACTGCTGTATAAAATTAGAATTATAATTTTTTCATTTATAATGAAAAAAACTATTTCAAGTAGACTAAATGTCTACATTTAATGGTTAGCATATTCTTTCCCTGTGGGTAGTCAAATTAAAACCTGAAGATTGCTCCATAAGTGTAGGATCAGGACACAAGGAAAGAGGCAATCTAGCAGTGTCCTCAGCAAAGGTAATCAGAGGCATTCTCTCCTGCTCTGGTGATAGATCTTCCTTCGAGGGCAAATACTCATTTTTGAGGGAGAATACGTGTTCCCATGAACAACCATATGGCAGAATGATCAAATAGCCTTTCATTTTATAGGAACCTTTTTACCTCTAAGTTGAAATATTACCAGAAATAGAAGGATGGGGTGTTTTGAATGATAACAGTGAAAAATCAAGGTAAAAACAAAAATCTCTGGTCTGTCTCTTGTTTTGTAGGTAGGATCATATATGTTATTTTATTTGTATTGACATACAACACATATTTCAATTAACTAGATAGCTTAGGTTTATGTTCTCTAGAAACATACTATTCTTGATTATTGAAGAAAAGCAAATCTATTTTAAAAACAAAACCATAGAACAGTAAGTTTGATAGTCTTTTAAAGTTTTGGTAGCTTATATTGGAGTCTCACTTGAAAGAATGGGCTACTGTCTTCATAAAGAAGGCTATAGATATTCCTAAAATAAGACCTTTGAAAGCTGGTCTTCCTCTGTTCTGAGATATTAAGCATAAATGATTAAGTCCCCAAAGTTCATATATATATATATATATTAGTAAATTAGGTTAAATGTTACCCATATAATAACCAAGCATAATAAATAGTTTCTGTATGAGTATTCCAGGAAAAAAAATCTATCATGAAATATTTTCCTAAATTATACCAACATTCTGAATTAACTTAATTTTGGAAGACAACTGCCAGAAAAAGATCATTTAAATAATTTAATAAGGTAGATTTGAGCCATTCTTTCTAAGTTTAGAAAATAAGACAAATTATCTAGTGAACTGGCTTCCATGCTTGTCAATCAGTGTAAATAATAGTAATCTATTTCTATTTTCTGAGAGTGGAGAGGAAAAGTTCAGAGTGTTCAGATTTGGGAAAGTTGGAGGAAAAGAGATGTCCAACCAAATCATTTATGAGAAGTTTCAGGCTTTTAAGATCCTGTTAAAGGGAGTTGAGGTGCAGAATTCTGTCTATAGGACATGGAATGATGATCTAAACCAGTGGTTCTCAACCTTTCTAATGCCGCGACCCTTTAATACAGTTCCTCATGTTGTGGTGACCCCCAACCATAAAATTATTTTCGTTGCTACTTCATAACTGTAATTTTGCTACTGTTAATGAATCATAATGTAAATATCTGTGTTTTCCAATGGTCTTAGGCGACCCTGCTAGCGGTTCTCAACCTGTGGGTCACTACAGAACCACTGCTGTAGGCATCAGTAAGTTTATTAGCTTATTTATTCATTTATATATACAAAGTAAGATGGTTAAATGAAGCTTCAGTGATTTTGTGGAACTTCCCATACCTTGTGAGCATGTATATATGGGAGTAAAAATAGGGGGTGCCTCATACTCTTTTACTTGGCCTAAAAATGTATGTTGTTTGTCTTTATTTAGAAAACAGGTATTTTTTTTTTTATTCCTTCTAAGCAAACTTGTATTGCTATGCTTAACTTATACATACTTCATCACCTTAGCCATTTATAAATTATATCAAATGCTAAAAAGAGAGATATGCAGCATTTATGCTAGGGCTCAGGCAAGAGACAATAACTCCGGAACCCTTTTTATGGGCCCCATAGCCTGCTCATACAACAGCGGAATGGTGGTATTTTGGAATTATAAAAGATATTAAGTTGAACTCCCCCATGACACACTTAATCGTAAAAATGTTAAAAGTTGGTACTCTAGACAATTGTACAATTTCTCATCTTTAATTTGTAGCCATGGCCATGTCAAATATTTAAGATAAACATAAAAAAATTAAAATTGTGTCATTATTCAGCTTATTAGAACTCACTTTTCCTTAACAGTAATATGCTGGACTCAATCTTTGTTTATTCTTTGTCTTCAAAAACCAAGCACACAAAACCTCATAAAATGATAAGAACAAGGCAAAAAAAAAAAAAAAAAAAAGGTATGACTAATGGATAAGATTCTTAACACATCCAATTTCCTTTCACTGGCTCCTTCTTTTCCTCCCTGTGCTAGCCATCTGAGTACAAGAGTTTCTACATTTAATAATCATAGTTTGGGGGGAAATGGTGGTAGTTGTGCTATCATTTAAAAAAAAACCCTTGAATATATGAGTCATTTAAAAACGAAAAGATCATTTAAGTACTTGGAATTTAGGCAGCTGGGAGATGGATGAAACTAAGCAGACTGGCGAGGTGAAACATACCTACCATTTAAATCATTAGCTGAGATCACTTTAACTTTCTAAACTAGAAGCTGTATAGATAAGCCCTGTATTTAGCCATTCAGAAAAGGAATATTGACTTGAACACACATAAAAGATCACAAGGGAAATAAACAGTCACTAGACATAGGCCTTATTAGCAGATCCTTTTTATAGTAGCACCTGTAGTCTCTGGTGTTACTGGTGTTATTCCATCAGACTGCTCCCAGTAGTAAAACTGATGGAGCTCTCAGCTGGTGGAATCCATTTTAAACTAAGAGAGAGAGAGAGAGAGAGAGAGAGAGAGAGAGAGAGAGAGAGAGAGGAGGGATGACTCTGGAGGGTCCTGGAGAGTATGATGCTAATTGAAATAAGCCCATGAGAGAAAGACAAGTACCGTATGATCACATTTATATGTGGAATCTAATGACCAAAATAAACTAACGAACAAAATAGAAACAGAGGCATGGATAAATGGAACAGACTGACATCTGCCAGAGGGGAGGAGAGGTATGGGGGCTGGATAAAAAGGTGAGGAGATTAGCCAAAGAACATGTGCATAGCCCACAGACATAGACAACAGTGTGGTGAAGGCCAGAGGAAGTCTGTGTGGGGGCTGGGTTGAGGTGGGCAAAGGGGCGAAAATGGTAACATTTGTAATAGTGTCAACAATAAAAATAAATTTTAAAATTTAATTTAAAAAAATTGCCAATCATATACTTCCCGGACATGTTAGAAAAATACAATTTCTCCATGATTTTCCAAATATTGCACTTCCTTTTGTACTATAAATGCAATAAGTAGCTAATTTTGCACTGGTCAGGGGTGTTCTATGGGCACTGATACACTTTGTAGCATATTACAGTTTGGGATCAGAAGGCTTAATTCCAAAACCTCATCACACTTCTGCTGAAATTTAAAATAAAATACTAAGTTCCTGAAAATTGAATCAATGTAGAAATACAGAAATAGCAGAGAAATATAGAACTGCTAGAGGCTTGGTGCATGAATTTGTGCACAATGGGGTCCTGAGGCAGGTGGGGGTGGGGCCAGGATACGATTGGCCCTCCAGGTGGGCAATGGGACTCCCTTGCCAGCCTGGGATCCCGATTCATCCTGCTGACATTTGCGCTGGTTGTCACATTTACGCTGGCTGTCAGGAGCCACTTGGCTGCCGCTTTTATATTGTTTCTTCCTTGTGGAGTGTCTAGGAAGGGGAAGGGGCCATGGTGCCCAAGGCTGACTCCCAGGAGGTTGACAGCTGTCAGAATTGTGCTGGTGGCACTGGTCCATGGGTGCTTGGCCTGTTTTCCGGAGATTGGACCTGCAGGACTTGTGGCTGCCACCGGCCTGGTGGGCTGTTGGGACGGGTCGGTCAACTGAGTGGCGCTCCCACTGTGAAAGCACACTGACCACGAGGGGGCAACTCCTGTGTCGAGTGTCTGCCCCCTGGTGGTCAGTGTGCATCATAGCAACCAGTCATTCCGGTCGTTTTTTAGGCTTTTATATATATAGATAGGGGAGGGGGAGAACATCCTATCTAATAAAGAGGAAATATGCTAATTGACCATCACTCCATCAAAAAGATGGCTGCAACCACAGCTGAGGCCAAGTTCCCATAAGGAGCCTTAACAAGCAATAAGCAAGGGACCTGAGGCTACGCCCTCCCCCCCACCCCCATGGGGCTTGAAAGGGGACCTCAGGCCACACCCCCCACCCAGCAGGGCTTGACAGGGGACCTCAAGGTGCGCTTCCCCACCTCGGCACCAGGCCTGAGGACCTCAGGCCATGCCCCCCACCTGGCGGGGCTTGATGGGGGACCTCAAGGTGCACCCCCAGTGCTGGGTCAGGGGAACTCAGGCCACACCCCTGCCCAGCAGGGCTTGATGGGGGACCTGAGGCTGCACCCCTCTCCCAGTGCTGGGCTGAGTGACCTACAGTTGCGCCCCCTACCTGGTGAGGCTTGATGGGGGACCTCAGGCCATGCCCCCCACCCAGCAGGGCTTGACAGGGGATCTCAGGCTGTGTCCCCCACCTGGTGGACTTTAGGCCATGCCCCCCCATCCTGGTGCTGGGCCAGGGGACCTGAGGCTATACCCCCTGCCCAGCAGGGCTTGACAAGGGTGGGACTGGCCAGGTCTGGATCTAGGCCAATGGGGGGGGGGGGGGGGGTGGGGGAGCCGGCTGTGCGTCTCATGCGATTTTGAGGTGCATGTGGGTGAGCGGGGACTTGACTCTGGGTTCCGTGGTGTGTCCCAGACTCTGACAGGAGGAAGGTTTTCATATACATTTTACTAATTTTCTTTCATCTCTGACACTTCTATTATAGAGAAAGGGCAAATAGCAATATTAAATTATTTCCTCTAATTAATCCCCTTTTAATGTGCATGAATTTTGTGCACCAGGTGACTAGTTTTAAAATAAGACCACAAAAACTGTAGTGTTGAGCTCACAGACTCCCCGCCATCCAGCCCCCCCTCCCCCTCCTGCCAAGGAGGGAAGATGTTGCTGAAAAGCTGAATTTGTGAAAAATGGCAGAGCTTAGTATTTCTTCTACACTCTCTTCTTTCCTTTCAGTTAAGTACAAAGGCAGGTAAAAGAAAAGCTATATGTATTTTTTTTTCTTTTCAGAAAAAAATCTGTTCCATTCTTCCAGGTTGATGGGAAAGCTCAGATAAGCTTCTTTAAACTTGTATGCATGCCCCATGATTAGAAACTTCATGATCTGGTGAACCACATGCAAAAAAAAAACAAGTTTCAGAATGGTGATTGGTATATGCAGTGGAACTTATTATATGTGTAGCCACCCAGCATCTTTTTAACCCACTTTTAAAAGAAAAATTAAGTATAGTTGGTATATAGTATTATATTCATTTCTGATGTACACTATAGTGCTTTGACATTTATATGCCTTACTATGTGTTCACCATACTGAGTCCAATAATCTGCATTTTTTGTTGTTGCTGTTGTTCTGTTTGGTTTGTTTTTGTCCAGATATCACAGATGCCTGCTGTTCTAAGCAGTATTCTATAGATTCTAAAATTGAATTAGCAAGCGCACAGTAGATATCTGGAAATAAAGATAAAAGACTATATATATTCCCCTAATGACTTGTCTTCACTGCCACGATTTCTAGACTGAATGGGACACTGACCTAACCCTACCCCAGACTAGTTAAGTCTTCAAACTCCCAAACCTGGGCATCTTGACTGCAGTGCAATACACCATAAACCTAAGGAGAAATTGGAGATAGCAGTTCTGCCGCTTTGAACCAGTTGTCATGATGACAGCCCAAACAGCACTGCTTAAGTCAGTGGTTCTCAAGGGTGACCCCTGGACTGAGGGCATCGGCCTCACCTGGAACTTGTTAGAAGTGCAGATTCTCATGTCCCACCCACGCTCTACTGAATCAGAAACTCTGAGTTTTAACAAACCTGCGAGTGATTCTGATGAATGCTCAAGTGTAAGAACCATGGGACCTAAATCATACAAAGTTGATAATAAATGACTTCTTTTTACATGAAAGATGATTGTGCTTATGTGGCTTAAAACTGACTTTGAACCCAATCTCAAAAGACAATCTCTAAGAATGAAATGAGCAATGAGCACATGAGGACTGTGTTATAGAGATTTAGTTTGGAGTACAAATGGCAAAGAGCGGTCAGCAGAGGAGAAATGCAAGAGGGAAATAAGATGGCAAGGCCACTGGGAGAAAGAAATAAAAGCAAATAAGATATAAACGAGTGTTGACTTCTTTTTTCTTTCTGGTTAAATCCTAGAAGTTTTCAGCCATACCAGAGCTGCAGGCAGAGAATCTACCCATGGCCTGTGCATATCCCACAGTTGGAGACCAGGAGTGATGCTTCAGCTGAGACACATTTCAGAGTTTGCCTTCATGTCTCTGAGACGTTGTGTGTGTAATGGCTAGGCTAGCTAGCTCAAAGATGGGCCAAGGCCCTGGAGAAGTTTCCAGAAGAAATAAGTTGCATGCTCTGAATTGAAAGGCAATGCACCCCACTGGCTTAAAGACAGACCAGGCTGGATCGGACAGACCTGGTTGCAGGTGAGGTAAAATAAAAATTTAACATAAGGTCTTCCAAGGAATAGTCATCACCTATGTACAAGCAACAAAGTGTTTAGTAAGTATATTAGACGAAGTTCTCTCTTAATTGAATGTCTCAACATGAATCCAGGGTGAGTGGGTCCCAAGTATAGACAGTATTTCTAAAAGGATAGATAAAGCATCAACTTCACAAATTATCTAAAAATTATTACTTGTAGGAAATGTGCACAAACTATAAAGGTAGTTAATAAATATAATGAAAATAAAAGCAGTGTGACTTCCTCCACATATGTGATGTTTATATAAACACATGCTTTGGTATGTTTGTTTCATATTTACTTCATTTCTTTATCTTTCTACATATTCTCTACTTCAGAATATTTGTCTACCAAATGAGGAAGTTAATCATTAATATTTTCTTTGAAAAATATTTGGCAAATTTCTTTTCAGCCAAAATTTCTACTAAAAATATAACATGTAAATCATTGAGGAATGAAATAATATAGGTTTCTATAATAAGAGAAAGTAAAACATATATAAAACTTGTAGTACTTACTATAAATTAAATGCTTTCAGTCTTTTTAATTAGTAGGTATTGTTGCTCCTATGTTTTACAGATTAAAAAAAAAACACTCATAGGGGTAAGTCACTTGCCTAAGATAGTAGAGCCATAAAGTGCCAAAGCCACATGAGAACTCAGTAGTATAGTCATGAAACTACATATTCTCTTTCTACTACACTAAAGGGACTAACATCAATAACATTAATAATCAATAGACTGAAGTAATGAAATATTCATTATTTATGTTTTTGTTTATTGTTTTTAATGCTCTAATTCAGTGCTGCCCAATAGGACTATAATGTAAACTACATATGTAATTATAAATTATCAAGTAACCATATAAAAAAAAGAAATGTGGTGGTAATTTTGAAATGCATTTAATCTGCTTTATCTAAAATATTGTCATTTTTTGATATGTAACCAATATGAAAAGTATTAATGAGATATTTTACCTTCCTTTTTATATCTCAAATCTTTGGAATCAGTGTGTATGTTATACTTATAACACATCTCAGTTTGAACTAGCCACATGGTATTTACAATATTAGACAGCTCAGCTCTAAGTATTTATTGAACACCTGGTATCTATACAATATGAAGTTATGTTCTACAGTGAACAGATTATAAGACTGTAGTTTCTATCCCCAAGGGTCCTGTAATATTCTTGGAAACAAATGATCCTCTCTACCCCCCTTTTTAAGCCCCAAACCAAACCAAAATAAAAACAACCTGCTGTGGAATGATTTGTGTATGTGTGTGTGAGATTTTCTTTTTACTAGCAAGAGAAAGATGCTTTCTATACAATTAATGACGTCCTGATTAAGAAAAATAAAAAAAATTAATTAAACACAACGACAAAGTAAAACAAGTACCAAAGTACCAAAAAAGGATGGGATGGATTTCCAATGCCCAAAGGTTGAAATGTTTCAGGTTTAAGAAGAACCTGGAAGAAAGATTATGCCAAGATCGGCACTCAGTTAATGAACTGTGAAAACTCCCTTAGCAGAGAAAATTGAAGAAGTAATGGTGTTACTAAGATTCCTGGAGGCCTGACCAGAAGGCTTTAAATAGTGGTTAATTGTGAGGATCCAAAGAAGAATAAAACAGGGAGGTCAATTGGCTGCCAGAATGATGAGCAGCTGGCTTCTTGCTTTCAGAAAAATGTAAGATTGGGGGGTGGGGAAGCAACCATGAAGGAAAGGGGATAAAAAGTCAATTCAACTTTCTCTTGGATTTATATTGTATAGAGCATTACTACCTCAGATATATAGGTCAGAACCTCTGTATCTCACAATAAGTCAGCCAGGCAATGAAACAGCAACCTCTAGACTCCACTCTGTCATGCTGTTCTTGGTAGTTGTGGTCTGGAATCGAACCCAAGACCCACTTCCAGCTGGATATGCACCTTCCTGTGCTAAGAAGTGTAGGACCTAACTAGTCCCAAATTATGGATTCATTCGATCGGTGGAGATTTGTTGAGCATATAGTGAGTGTTAGGCACTGTTCTGGGTCAAGAGGGGGTCACAAATGAATATAGGTTTGCACCAAGAGTCTAAGACACAATGATGACTGTTAACTGCTGAAGCTTGATGGCATAATGGTATACAGGAAGGTTTCACAAAGAAGGGAAATGTGAGCAGTCCTGAGCATAACTTTTCTTTGGGAAGAAGGGAAAAAATTGGTGAAGCGGGGCAGTGGCCTTCCTGGGTTTTGTGGATGCTGTTAGAAAACATGAAACTGCTGGTCAGAGACAAAAGACTTTATTTCTCACAGCACAGCGAGCAGCCTGAGCTCAATAGTCACACTATTTTCTTTTGACCCTCAAGTTACATGGAAATGGCAAATAGCAGCCTAGGTGGGTGCTGCGTACAGTGGGCTTTTGGTGAGAAACCCCAAGCTTATGAAATACCAGTCTTTTATAACAGGCTGCAAACTAATGTAGTCAACCTTTGCTCTCGTGGAACACATTATTTTTACTATATTGGACAGGAAGCAAATCTCTGCTCTGCTCTTTATCTTCCACGGCAGTGTACTACACAAACATCCTTATAAAAGATCATTCAGGACAAAAGGCAGTCACTGCCTTCACTTTCAAGACATGCAGAAACATGTGACCTGAAAGGTTAAAGGCAGTGGTAATAGCCACCTCAGATGGCAAATAAAGAAAAATTGAACTTATTAAGGAAAAGGGGATGGGAGATGGAAATATACAAAGGGAAGGGCTACACAGCACTGAGTCAAAGAATATTGGGTCCATTATGGCAGCAAAAATAGACTTAGGATAGCAAAACAAGGAAGGGCATAGAAGAAGCAGGAAAGCATAGGCTGGGCTGCTTTGGCTCACTAGGAAGTCAGAGAAAAGGGGGCCTTGGAGACCGGTTCAGGGGGTTAGCCTGGGACCAGCTGCCACTGTCAATTGCTCCCCTGATTGCAAGTCTCATGGGGTCCCTTAGAGGTTAGGGGATGCATGCCTGTGGGAGAAGAAGTGGGGAAAGGAATGGCATGGGAGTGCTCCTTGGAGGGAGAGCACACACTGGGTCCTTTGTCCTGAGCTTATTTGTCTCTTTCTTGCAGGTGGAAATCTCAGGGCAAGGTCTTAGGGAAGGGTCTTAATAGATTATTCATCAGCTTTCCAGGTGTGCTCTTTTAGTGGTTTCCACTGAGCCAGGGCAGGGGGTCATTAGTCAGTGTAGCTGCTAATGAGACAACCACAGCATCACTTGTCTGATTTTGCTGCTTTTCTGGGCCTGAAGCTGAAATACGACTGAGGCCAGGGATCTAAATTGCTTGACCATCGATATGGTAGGGGAGGATAGGTTACCCTGGGAGGAGATTCTTGTTTTCCCAGTTTGTTCCTTGTCAGGCATCTGGGGCTTTCTGCCCTGCTGAGTTTCTGCACCTGGCCCATTATGCTTGCTCTGCTCCTGTCTAACAAGACCTATGGACAAGTGTTTCTCAATATGGCTGAAGAGTCAAGCTAGATAAGTGCAATTAATGCCATGACCAATGCTATGATGTTAATGGATAATTACTGGTTAGTACCAAGTGTACATATTTTTTAACAAGGGATTCCTAGGAGTAGAATACAATGAAATAAATCTCTGGTGCTAGGAATTAGTAAAGGTGATAAGGAGAAAGAGGTCTTTTTGAATGTATTTTTGTTTTGAAAGATGTAAATAAATGGTCACCTCATCAACCAAAAACTATTAGGAAATATTGCTTTCTACCAGGAAGTTCATTACATGAAAATACCTCATTGATATCCAGGAAACAAAACAGTTTTTCTAATAGTATTCATTTTAGATGATTATTATGACATTTAACTAGTATATAATGCATTAGGTTTCCTCAAATTTTAAGTAGTAAATATTCATATGCACATTTTTATTGTAAATTATTTCCCAATATACATTTATCTGTAAGTGCACAAATGTTGGCTCTATGTTATTTACCTTCTTTAGTGTGTGTTTCATTTTATTTACTATTCATAAATAGTTTTTAAAATATATTTTTATTGATTTCAGAGAAGAAAGGAGAGGGAGAGAAGTGGAAATATAAATGATAAGAGAGAATCATTGATCACTGCCTCCTGCATGCCTCCAACTGGGATTGAGCCTGCAACCTGGGCATATACCCTGACCAGGAATCGAACCACGATCTCCTGGTTCATAGGTCAATGTTCAACCACTGACCCACACTGGCCGGGCTACAAATAGTTCTTGACGGATACAAACATTTTTATATTTTATTAATAAATACCTCATTTTTCAGATTATGGTCATTTTAAAGAAAACCAAAGCTCAGTGACAAATTTTTTCATGTTCTTAAAACAATCACTGGTATAAAGGGTATTGTTTGCAAACTCCATGAGGTAAGTTCTGAGGTATTGTCCTTGGATGTGTAATATTAAACAAGTGGTGCAGCCCTAACTGGTTTGGCTCAGTGGATAGAGCGTCAGTCTGCGGACTGAAGGGTCCCAGGTTTGATTCCGGTCAAGGGCATGTACCTTGGTTGTGGGCACATCCCCAGTGGGGGGTGTGCAAGAGGCAGCTGATCGATGTTTCCAACTCTATATCCCTCTCCCTTCTTCTCTGTAAAAAATCAATAAAATATATATTTTTTTAAAAAGTGGTGCAGATCAGTAATTAATTATCAGAGTCTTTTAAGATTCCATTTTAGATTGCCTATGACTATATTCACTAAATAATGTCTTAGCAAAAAGAACATTTGGAAACATTCTGTTACTTAAGTATCACCTTTCAAAAATTACCATCAATTAACACTTTTTATTTCCTTCACCCTTCTGTCATATAAACTCCTGTCATTGACAAACTAATATGTATATTGAAACACTAAGACAAAGGAAAAAATACTATTTATTGTGATGTACATGCTTGATATGTGCTATATAAAGTATTTATTTATATTATTTAAACCTGAAAAAATATATTTAGTTTATAAAGGAAACTAAAAAAGCTACTGTTTTTTTTTTCTTAAGAAAGTGCATATAATTGGTCTTAAAGTTTAGATCCAAATCTTTACTTGACTACTAGATAATCAAGTTGAACAAGTATTCAAATCCCTCTAATTTGCAAGGTTATAAAGGAAACCAAGACTTCCATTGCACTAAATTTCTTTAAATTTATTTGATCATCTCTTATTTTCAAATCCCTGGTGTTCACTTTTTTGTTAAAAAAAAAGGGTAGACATGCATTTGCATTAAGACATAAAAGAGAAAAGAGAGGGTTCCCCACATCCTCCTTTCTTCATTAGAATTCATAGCGAAGGCTGTCACTTCAGAGTAAGCACAGCCATCACCTGATACTCTGTATCTCGTTCACAAAATGCATCCATTAGAAACAATTAAGACAGCATTAATAGAAATTAGAAATAGTTACCTATTTCTGGACAGTTCCTATGTAAAAATGCCCTTACATTTAAATCTACATCAATGAACGATAGATGAAGATGTCATTGAGTGCTACCGCACATCCAAGTTCAGAAAGCCCCACGCTGATCTCGGATGGTTCGCAAAGTGAGAGGGCTTCTATTTTTAATGTAAAGAGTAGAAAGCATCATGAATTTTATGCCCATGGAACCTGGTCTATGATCAACGAAAGCAAAGTCAAGCAGACTTTGTTATCATGAAGATAATGACAGTGACAGACAAATGTTAGCTGAGGGTGGTCAGTATCATGGCTCGTTCTTCCATTATCACAGCATTGGAAATGGGCAATAAAATTGTTCCATCCAGGGAGAGAATTAAAGCCTCTTAGTCAAACTCCAGAGGTTCTTTCAACTGGGTCCCTTCACATCACTTCAGGTGAATTGTAAGAGCCTGGGCTTGTGATAGGAAATCCTGTCACTTAGTTTTTTTTCTTGGGACTAGACAATGGGAGAATGCAAAATGTAGAAGAATTAGTTCAAATATTACGTTTCTCCATGGTATGAGAGAGGAGAGAGTGTGTGTGTGTGCTTCTCTTATTAACACATTAAAGTAATTGAGCGGACACAGAGTAGGTGTTCAGTATGAATCTGTGGTGGGGAAGGATATGGCATTTAGATATTGAGGGTTGTAATGACCATACTCCTCATTTCACGTGTTCTCATCCCTAGTCCATGTAATTCTCCTCTATTTCATTCTGTATCATTTTCCTACCCTAATTACTAAGCCCTGTTCATATCTATATCAATAAGAACCCATTTAGTTGCATTAAGTATGCATATATCCTTATATAATAAGTGGCACTGTTTTCTTTTGAAAGATAGTATACTATAAATCACATTGTATTATTTTCCACTTGTCACTAGAAATCTAGTCATGCTATTGTATGCACATATAGTGTATTGATGTGTTGATTCTGATGCAGAGCATGTGATGGTCTGCAGTGAAGGACACTAATTTTGCTCTGGCTCTCCATCTCCCTGAATACAATCAGAGTAAATATCCTTGTTTATGTCTCTTAGAACCTGTATATAAATTAATTCATTTATATAGATTATATTCATTCTTAATTTTGTTAAATATTGCCAGATTGATTTCCAAAAAATCAATTTCCAAAAACAATATGATGTGTAAAGTTCACATTTCCATAAGCTGGGCATGAGAATTCTCTCTACTACAAAGTTCTTGTCAATAATTGTTATTGCCCATTTTCTAACTTTTATGATTCCAATAGAGGTGCATGTAATCTCAATTTGAATTTCCCTTTTTCATTAAAAAAAAAGCAATATCTTTCCCTAGACAACCACCTATCTATTTTAGTATATTCAGTTCTGAATTGAATATACTAAAAGTTTTGACCTGAAAGTTTTCATTTTAGTATTAACAAATCAATTTTTACCTTATGATTGATACTTTTTTAATCTTTCAAAAAATCTCTCTCTACTCTTAAGCTATTAAATTATTCTCACACATTTTCTTCCATTAGCATTATACTTTTACTTTTTAGATTTAAAATGGCTATATATGACACAAGATAAGGACCTCACTTTGATTTTCTTTGTATATAACCTAGTTTCCAAGTCTTTGTTCATTTTTGTTGATAATCATTTGATCATCAATTAATTTCTTATATTTGTGTAGATCTTTTTCTGACAGCGCTATTCTGCTCCCACTTTTCTACTTTTCTGTTCTTGCATTATCTGATTTGTGTTATTGCCATAGATTTTGAAGTACCTTGTTTTCTCTGGTTAGGCATTTCTCAATTCTTTGCTTTTGTTTTAAATACTGACTTATCTATTTGTTGTGCATCATTCTTCCATGTAAAAGTGCTACTCCAGTGAACACACACGATAATTTAGATGTTTCTCATCTTTCTAAATTACCTAGTAAAGATTTAGATTGAGTTTGCTTCACAGTTTTGGGTTAGAGTGGAACATCTATACACTATTTAGTGAGTCCATAAATGGTAATAATATATTTCTCCAATTATTCTGATTTTATGTCCTTTAATAAAGTTTTTCATACTATTATTTTGCTTTTATTATACTGACTATTCATTTACCAACTCTATGAGGAATAATATTTCCAGGCTTCATTAAAGTCCTGCAATAAGGTGAACTATCTGTTACCTCCAAGACACATTGATTTCTATGTTGCTTAGAGAGCATAATTCTCAAAAAACATTTTAGTATATTTGAATTATTATATTTATTATCTTTACTTTTCACTTATGTAGGAAGTATTAGTGAAATAAAATTACTTATAAAGCAGTAGTTTTCTTGCAAAGAGGTTATTTGAAGGAGTCTAGGCTTCAGAAGAAGTTGGTTTCCAAATTAAAAAAAAGAAAAAGAAACACAATAAGATATCAAAGGTCACCTTATAGTTAGTTAAGATATGATGGAAAATTAGAAATTTTCATCAAATATATATTATATTTACAATGGTTTTCCTATACAGCCATACCTAGTTTTATTGCACTTTGCAGATATTACATTTTTTTACAAATTGAGGTTTTTGTGGCATGTCTGCATCAAGCAACAACATTTGCTGACCTCATGTTTCGGTGTCACATTTTGGTTATTCATGATACCTCAAATATTTTCATTATTATTGTATTTCTTATGGTGCTCTGTGATCGCTGATCTTTGAAGTTACTATTGGTACTCCACGAACTGTGCCCATACAAGATGGCAACTTAATCAATAAATGTGCATGTTCTGACTGCTGTACCAACTAGCTGTCCAGCTGTTTCCTCATCTCTCTCCCTCTCTTTGGGCCCATTCCCTGAGACACAACAGTATTGAAATTAGGCCAATAACCCTACAATGGCCTTTCAGTGTTCAAGTGAAAAGAAGAGTAGCAAGTTTCTCAATTTAAATCAAAAGCTAGAAATAAATAAGATAGGCCTAAAGCCAGGCCTCTTATACCAGTTAGCCAAGTTGTGATGCAAAGTAAAAGTTCTTGAAGGAAATTAGAAGTGCCTCTCCAGTGAACACACGCATGATAATAAAGTGAAGCAGCCTTATTGCTGATAGGGAGAAAGTTCTAGTAGTCTAGATTAAAGTTCAAACCAGCCACAACATTCCTTTACACTAGAGCTTAATCCAGAGCAAGGCCTTAACTCTCTTCAATTCTGTGAAGACTGAGAGAGGTGAGGAGGCTGCAGGAGAAACTTTTGAAGCTAGAAGATGCTGGTTCACAAAGTTTAATGGAAGAAGCAGGCTCCATAACATAAAAGTGCAAGGTGAGACAGCAAGTGCTGATGTAGAAGCTGCAGCAAGTTATCCAGAAGATGTAGCTAAGATAACTAATGAAGGTGGCTACACTCAACATCAGATGTTCAACGTAAACAAAACAGCCTTATATTGGGAGAAGATGCCATGTAAAACTCATAACTAGAGAGAAGTCAATGCCTGGCTTCAAAGTTTCAAAGCTTCAAAGGACAGGTTAACTTCCTTGTTAATGACTCATACAGCTGTTGACTCTAAGTTAAATCCAACACTATTTACCATTCCACAAATCCTAGAGCCCTTAAGAATGATGCTAAACCTACTCTGCCTGGGCTGTATAACTGGAACAAAGCCTGGATAACAGCGTGCATGTTTACAACCTGGTTTACTGAATATTTTAAGCTCACTGTTGGGACTTACTGCTTAGAGAAAAAAAAAAAGGTTCTTTCAAAATATGACTTTTAAGCCAGATGGACCTTTTACCTAAATCCATCCTGGTCTAAACCAACATCCTCACACCCCAAAACAGCATTCCTAGGAAACTTGCAGCATTTCAAGTTAAATGTGCTTTCTAGTAGGACAATAAAATCACACGCTAAAGACAGCAATTATTTATTAATTTTAGACAAATATTTACTCAGTGACTACCAGGTGCCTGGCACTATACTAAACATTGGAAATTTGACTTTCACTTGATATCTTATAAATCTTCATACCACATCACACTGACATCTGAGAATAGGGTGAGAAATTTTTCTCAGAGAAAACACAAATCTACATTTAAAAATAAACAAATAGTATTTGTGTGATTTTATATCATTAATCATTTCGTCTGTCTGGGTCATGACAATTCCAAAGATTTCTCTCATTGATGATTTTCCTTCTCTGCTTAAATTCACTTTTCCTATCCCTAGACCCAATTATCATATGTCTCAGGCTGTCCCCCTTTATCCCTTCTCTGCTGCTGGAATAGAATTAATCAGGAAAACCATAAATTTCCCTCACATTAACCAAGGGGCTCAATGTGCAAAGTAAAGATAACCAAGGTCCAACAATTCAGGCATCATTATTGATGAAGAAACT
Organism: Corynorhinus townsendii; assembly: GCA_026230045.1. NCBI lineage: Eukaryota > Metazoa > Chordata > Mammalia > Chiroptera > Vespertilionidae > Corynorhinus > Corynorhinus townsendii. Next base: position 63,415,467 of record JAPDVU010000004.1, on the reverse strand, counting down.
TATTCAATCCTAAGTACCAAGGTACATGAATGACTCTGCTTAGACTAACCATGCTTTATTACATTTCTCATTGTCTAAATTCACAACAAATGCAAAGGCTCTAATTTTTTACTTGTATAGCTTGGATATAGATACAGGTATAGATTTAATGTTAGAAATCCTCAGAAGTCTAGTGTTTTTTTTAATTTGTGAAAATGCAAATCTTTGTATTGTCTATATAATTTATTTGGCTCAACTATACAGGCCTAACAATAATCACTAATTATTTTGTGGCTTTAAGAGATCTCCTCAACTGGGAACCAGTAACTCAACCCAGTTTTAAATCTTAGATAATAAAAATAACTTGTATTTATTGCCTGGTGGTAAAAGTTTTTGAATAATTTTTCCATCTTAATCTCAAAACTTTATCAAATAGATATCATCACTGTCATTTTAAAGTTAAGGGAGGTACAATTAAGCAGTTGGCATATTTTACTTAAACTTATATAGTGAGCATATAGGTTAGCCAGAGCTTGTTGATAGTATGTTAACTGCCATGTCACAATTCTGGGCAAAAAATTTTGCCCTATTTAAATTTACTAAACTTTTGGGATGACAAATTAACATTTAAAAGGGAAACTTCTTAAATTATTAAATTATTAAACTGCCAAAATTATAGGGCAGCCCATATTTACAGTCCTTCATGGTTCTCTATGTTAATTTTATTCTCAATAAATTGTGAAATTAGTTTACCCCAATAAATATCTTAGTTGGGAAGCAAGAAAACTTAGGGTATAACTATATGTATCAGGTATGACCAAGTCATAGATCTGGTTGCATACTTGTATCTAGTCTTTTATTAAACTTTCATCTGTTTCTAACAACAAAGGACAAAACAAGTACCCACATTTTCAAGCAAAATATCCTAGTTGACTTTATTGCCATTTCCCCACTAGCCTTGGGCCAGAAGAAGATTGGGTCTCTGGTGCAGGGCATCCCCCACATTTTCATGTGATAGTCAGTGCACACAAAAGGAGGGGATGAAATGTAGGTGTTCATCACAGCAGTCCCTGATTCAATATGGTACTAAAGTCAGCTACTTCCAGTCACCATTTCTGACCATGGGTCCCAGCAGTGACTGTAGGTGGTGTGGCTGCTGCAATGGAGTCTTTTCATTTTTTATGAGGCTGATTGCAACTGGGATCTCTACCAGTCATGCTGGTCCAACTAACAGGTCATTTGGTTCACTTGTCCAAGTGATCTCAAACACTCAATTATGCTAATTCAAAATTTAAACCAACCTTTACATAAACATGATACAACCTTTAAAGTTGGATTCTAGATGCTTCTGCCAATTTAATCAATAATGTAATGATCAGCTTTAGGAAGTCACAGAAGAGGGAGAACTATATCTGAGGAAGCCAGAGAGAATTGTCCCAGGTTTCCTCCCCTTTAGGGCTCTACCACTAAACCGAAAGCCATCTTGGACAGGTAATGAGTCCTTTTAATCTATATTTACAAAACTGCATCAATCACTAGCTATTCATCTCCTTTACTTTGAAATATACCAAAGGACATATAATACACACGTAAGTTATATACCACAAAATAAAATCAAACTTAAAAACACCCAATTTGAGAACTCAGATTTACTAACACCACTAAAATGGTAATATTCTGTTCTAGCTCATAAAGGAGAGAGTGGACATTATATCATTAACATCATTGAGCCAAATATGAGTCACTTAAAGGTGAACCACATCATCAATATGGATTCCTCCGTGGACCATTAATGTGTCTTTAATCCTTTATCAAAATTTGGGCTTTCACAGGAGTAAATTCATATTTTAGCATGGCCATTCATTACTTGCTATAATAAATATATTAAAGAAAAAACTGAATGCCATTGATTTTAAGATACCTTTTACTAGTAGAGCTCCACCTGGACCAAAAGGCAGAAAATATGGAGTGATCATTTATTCAACAACTATTTACTGAATACATACTTTTCTGGGCACTGAAGACACAGCAGTGTACAAGTTAGACAGACTTTTCTTATTAATACAGTATTTATTTGTCTTCTCTTTGTCAAACCCTGAGCCAACACTTTCCCCAGGCCGCCTGGGGAGGTATATAAAAAGGAACATTCAAAGCAGAGACATGGGAGAAAGAACTATGGAAGGCAGAGAGATTCCTTCACCTGGCAGAGGATGAGAAAGGTCACCACAAAGACTTTTCTTTAATGAAACATGGACTCTGTTTGTAGGAGAGGGGATCTCAGATTACAAAATAATTAAACAAATAAGCAATACCGTTTAAGATAACATGAAGAAGTGCTATGAGATGGTTCGCTAAGGAGTGAATAGGGTACTTTAGATATGGAAAGGAAGCCCCTGTAAGAATTGATTGACCAGAGGACATGCCCATGGGATGGTCCAGTGGCAGAGCATTCTGGGCAGGCAGGAAAGTCAGAGAAGACAACAATGCAGGAAGGGAACTTGGTGTGATGAAGTCAACAAAAGAAGGCAGTGTGGCTGGAGCAATAGCGGAAATTAATCTGGGGGGAAGGAAAAGGAGGTGAACAATAGCTGTGGTGTGAGAGGAGATGAGAAATAATTACTAAAGTCCCCCAAATGTCTACACAAAAGTGAGTCCCTGGGGTCAGTGTGCATCTATGTCCTCCAAGGTGCTGCCGCATTTCCCTGCTTCTGCTGAACGTCTTCACTGCAGAGCATGATGTTCTCTGGAAACAGCATCTTTATTATCACTGCTCTATTAGTAGGTGGCAGTGTCATTGTGTCAGCTTTTATGAAACTGAAATTATCACCAACAGGTGTAGAGTGCAGCATCTGGGTAATTCCTACTTTAACCAGCCTTGCAAGAGGGAGGCAAAGAGCCCAGATTGCTTTTTCCTTATTGCTGAAATTCAGATGCAACCTAACGCCCAGAGCTCACTTCCGGCCTATCCCAGGAATTCAGGAGTCCTGCAGAGTCTGTCTCCTTCTTAGTGGCAGACCATGATACCGGCAACACAAATTTCTGTTCGGAAGTGAAGCATCAGAGGTCTCATATTCAAGGTATAAGCAATATGCCATTTGAGTTGCATCAGCTAATTTCTTTGATAGCATTTGGGGAAAGAGCTAGGAATCAAATAGTGAGTGCATCAGTGAGATGTTACAGAAAACGCATCCCAAGATGTTTTCCTTTTCTCTTGTCCAACACTGTAAGACAGTGACAGAGGCAGAGGCAAACTTTTACCGCATGGATGTTTTCCCTAATCGTTGCTTCATGTGCATAGCACAAAACACTTTTCAAACAGTATACATGGCAGAGTAAAACTCCAGAAGGAAAAAAATATATTATTTACATTCACAGGTGTCTTTTCCTCTCTATTTTCTGCTGTTTATGTCAGAAATAACAGTCTGAAGAGAAGTCTCTCTCATCATGAAAAGATTTTCACAGGATGCATTTGTGTGTTTGCCATCAGAAGTCTGATTTTCCCTTTTGATTTTTTCTAAAAAGGGAATCACACCACTGGAATCAAATGATTGTGACAGGCTAGAGTACAAACACAACGACAGAGCTCAACAAAAGCAGGGGAAAGCTTTTGCATGTGTCTCTTCCACAGTGCAAATGCTGAGAGTCTATAGTTTGAGGAGCTGAAGGGGGTTACCCGAAACAAAAGACATGCTTGACTACTGAAGGGACTTGGTTAAAAAATACTTAAGTTTTGTCTGCATTGCAATCAGCTTATATCCCTTTTATACTTTCTTCCTCAGAGACCCCTCAACCTAATCACAATTATTGAACCCATCACAGTGGAGCTATTCATTGGTTTCTAGGGCAATTTTTTTGTATCCAACATAAAATTTTACAAATTACAAAAGGCATACAGAGTTCACAATTATTATTCAGTCTGTCTAACTCTCAGGAGTTTAAAGTACTTTAGAATTGCTTTTTGTTAATTATGAAATTAACTTTTTAAAATAAAGGAACAAAGACAGTATAGTGTGGACTACATTTGACAAGTACCAAAAGTACAAAACTTTTTTAGAGCATATTAACATTTAGCAAAAAGTAATTACTGTGAGTTTGTAATGTTAAGGGCCAAATCTGATGAACATTTACTTTCTGCTGATCCAGAAACAGAGAAGCATAGAACAGACTGACGAATCTCAGAGGAAAGGTGGGGGTAAGATGGGGTGGATGTAGGGGTTATTGGGAAGAGATAAGTGAAAGAATTTATATGCATATATGTATATATGCATACATGCATAACCCATGGACACAGACAACAGTTCAGGGAAGGCTGGGGGGGGGGTGTCAATGGGAGAAAAATGGTGACATCTGTAATACTTTCAAAAATAAGGACGATAAAATGGCGGCAGAATAGAAGGACGTGTCCTGAGCCTTGTTCCAGAGCAAATAGAGGGAGCAGCTGAAACGAGTGGAATCCAGCCCGAATTGGCAAAGGAGGCGCAGCTGGTGAGACAGTATGCAGCCGGGAAGGGCAGGGATCCCCCGGATAAAGGTAAAATCAAAGATCTAGGCAGTAGAATCTGCCGGCCTCTGTGCCCAGAAGATCAGGGAGAAACTACACAGCATCAAGCTGCGTCCCTGAGGACAGGCAAAGCGTCTGACTAAAAAAAAAAAGGAGGTCAATGAGAATGCGGGAGGTAGTGGATTTTAGAGTCTGGATTTGGGATCTGAGCTCAAAGGCAGCCCTAAAGAGCTTCCGGACCATGCAGTGCCTGCAAGAGAGGAACTGGCAGAGACGCGGTCCTTCCTCACACTGAGGCCTGCGCCTTTCCACACCGAATCTAGTTCATGGGACCTTTTGGAGACAGACACCTACCTGTGGCTGACATGCTAGAGAAGTGGTAGAGTTGTGGAATCTGGGGAGAGTAGACAGCGAACAGTCCAGGAGAGGTGGTAGCCAGTCTGGTGCTGAGTCACATCTAAGCCCCAGAAGCCATTTTCTCCTGAGAGATAGCCCTTCCCTCCAGTCTCCAGGCAACCAATATAGCCAGACCCAGATTTCACCCTGATTAACACCATGGAATCTGACTACTCCCTGAGGCCAAAGGATCTACTCTAAAGAGAAATCATTAGAAACTAGGCACCTCAATTACTCGGCTACACTGCCAGGGCCCTTCAGAGTGCTTCAGTGTGCCTCGCTGGCAAACTTACCGCAGGTGCTCCTGTGAGCCACCACTGGGAGAAAGCGCCTATCCACCACAGACACAGCAGTGAAAGTTTAGTCTGCCCACCCCACAACTACAGAACTCTGGGCAACACAGTTACCCCTTTCCAAAGTGTAGCCCCCTGAGCCACATCACCCTGACAGACAGTTCCTTGGTGCCACTGTGAGCCCCTGTGATTTCAATTAAGGGTGCAAGATAGCAAAAATTGGGACACTCCCCTCCACAGCTGCTGATTTCTAGACACTGCAGTTGTGCCTCTCAAGGTCTCAGGCCTACATCAAGAGAACCGAAATAGTTCAAGTAGGGAGCTACACTAGATTACCAAGCCCAGGAGAACTGAGAGATTTCACCAGTAGCACCATCACCAAAAGAACCTGGGTAGCAAAGCAATTGGATCTACAATTAAAACATTACAGGAAAACATGGGGAGACAAAAAAGCAATACCAAAAGGAAAGAAAAAGAGGAATCACCAGAAAGGGAGTTAAATGAAATTTAGGCTAGCAGCTTAATAGAGAGAGAAGTCAGAGTAATGGTTATAAGGATGTTTAAATGGATGGATGACAAATATACACAACTCAATGACAAATACACACAACTCAATGAGAACTATAAGGAGCTGAATGAAAATGTCACTAACACGAAGAGAAACCAAGAGGAGATGAAGAACGACATAGCTGCCATAAAGAACACAATGGAAGGCTTAAACAGTAGACTAGAAGAGGCTGAGGACCGCATCAGTGTATTAGAAAACAAGGTAGGCAAAAATACACAAACACAGCAGCAACTGGAAAAAAGACTTAAAAAGCAAGAGGAGAGCCTAAAGGAGCTTTGGGACAACACAAAACAAAACAATATTCGAATAATAGGAATACCAGAAGGAGAGGAAGAGAAGCAAGGAATAGAAAACCTGTTTGAAGAAATAATGACAGAAAACTTCCCTGATGTTGGCAAGAAAAAACTATGCAAGTCCAAGAAGTACATAGAGTCACAAACAAGTTGAACCCCAAAAGACCAACACCAAGACACATCATAATTAAATTGGCGAATACCAACGACAAAGTAAGAATCTTAAAGGCTGCCAGAGAGAGACAGAAAGTTACCTACAAGGGATCTCCTATTAGAATATCAACTGATTTCTCAACAGAAACACACCAGGCCAGAAGGGAATGGAATGAAATATACAAAGTGATGCAAAGCAAGGGACTGAATCCAAGAATACTATACCCAGCAAGGTTATCATTCAAAATTGAAGGTGGAATCAGGAGCTTCACAGACAAAAAAGGGCTAAGAGAGTTTATCACTACCAAGCCAGCAATGCAAGAAATGCTAAAGGGACTGCTGTAAAAAGAAGAAAGAGAAAGGCAAAAAGAAACACAAACACTAAGGGGGAAAATATGACAACAAACATGTACTTGTCAATAATAACATTAAACGTAAACGGATTAAATGCACCAATCAAAAGACATAGGGTAGCTGAATGGATAAGAAAACATGACCCATATATTTGCTGTCTACAAGAGACCCACCTCAGAGCAAAGGATTCACACAGACTGAGAGTGAAGGGATGGAAAAATATTTTTCAAGCAAATGGAAATGAGAAAAAAGCTGGGGTAGCAATACTTATATCTGATAAAATAGACCTCAAAGTAAAGGCCATAACAAGAGATAAGGAAGGCCACTACATAATACTAAAGGGAGCAATTCAACAAGAAGATATAACTCTGGTAAACATATATGCACCCAACGCAGGAGCACCCAAATACATAAAAAAAATTCCTGGAAGATATCAAGGGAGAGATCGACAACAATACACTCATAGTAGGAAACTTTAATACACCACTGACATCACTGGATAAATCCTCTAGACAAAAAATCAGCAAAGAAACAAACAGCAATTCTAGATGACACACTAGATCAGATGGACCTAATTGACATCTTCAGAGCATTTCACCCCAAAGCCATGGAATATATGTTCTTCTCAAGTGCACATGGGACATTTTCAAAAATAGACCACATATTGGTTCACAAGCGAAGACTCCCTAAATTCAAAAAGATTGAAATCATATCAAGCATTTTCTCAGACCACAATGGCATATTAGAAATAAAAAACTATAATAAAAACATTCCAAAAATTCAAACACTTGGAAACTGAATAGCATGCTATTAAACAATGATTGGGTGATCAACGAGATCAAAGAAGAAATTAAAAACATCCTGGAGAATAATGGCAATAAAAACACAACAATGTGAATGCTATGGGACACAATGAAAGCAGTCCTAAGAGGGAAATTTATAGCTCTACAGACTGATGAACAAGAACAGATCCAGAGGCTGAGAAACGTCAATCAGAATATCATACCTCAGGTAAGGTAGGGGAGGGTGGGGTTAAGGTGGAGAGATCAACCAAGGGACTTGTATGCATGCATATGAACCTAATTAATAGACACAGACAACAAGGGGGCGGGGCATAAGTGGAGAGTAGGGGGTTATGGGGGAATAAGGACAAATATGTAAAAAATAAAAATTTAAAGAAATAATTTTAAAAAATTATAAAATAAAAATAAAATACTAAATCTAATCCATACTAGTGGTCACCATAACCTTAAGAGAAATTGTTTCATGTGACAAAGATTTTTAAATGAAACTTTCTGTAGCCTGAAAAGTAATGCTAACAGCAAGACACCCATGAAAACACACATGGTGTCTAAATAAGACAAAAATAAAAAGGATTTGGGCAAAAATAAAAAGGATTCCAAATCAATTATATAGAAAAGATTCCTTTATTAACTTTTGGTTGAGAATATGTTTGTATATTTTCAGAAAACAACTCCAAGACCATGTGGATTCCTGCAACAGAGAGGAATTGACAAGTCTGCTCCAACCACGAAGACAAGAGGAGAAACAGTCCAGAGATGGAAGACGCTGACAACGCCTTGCCACGCAAGCAGTCAGCAGCTGTGCACCGCTGCAGGTTGCCTAGGACCAAACCAGAGAGGGTTGGACCTGCATTGCCACTATGTGTCCACCATCCAGAAGATATCATTGCTGACATGTACACATAAGGAACTGTTAGACATTGAAATGGGAACTCAGAACTGTTGGACATTGAAATTGGGACTCAAACATTTTTTGTTGTTGTTATTATATGTTTATTTCTAGTCTTCAGAGGCAAAAATTTTTAAAGGAAAGAAATGGTGGGGGAGAAGATACAGAGGCAAAGAAGCATTGAACAGACTGTCAAACTACATCGGGAAGGCAGGGGAGGGGGGCTGTAAGAGATCAACCGAAGGACTTGTACGCATGCATATAAGCATAACCAAGGGATACAAGACACTGGCGGGGGTGGGGGGAAGAGGGTGGGCAGGTGAAGGCATGTACTGGGTGGTAGGGGAGACCGGGGGGAGGTCAATGGGGAAAAAAAAAAGGAGACATATGTACTACTATTTGTAATACTTCAAATAATAAATAAATAAATAAATAAATAAATAAATAAATAAATAAATAAATAAAATAAAGATAAAATTTAAAATATCTACAAACTATTTCACCTTATATTCTGATTATAACAGATGTATCAATTAGTTTCTTTTGAACTGAAAATATTGCAAGAGAGAAAGAAAAATCATAAATATGATTTTGTCTCTTCCTACAGCATATTCCCAATAATGTGCTATAATAAATATAGCAAAATAAGTTACATAGTAGTGTACTAACTGGGAAGACAGAGTTATAAGCTTCATCGCTCTCTAATCTACCTGAATTTCTCAATAAAAATAGACAGAGCAACCAGAAGAAAAAAATCCAAAAGCCAAAGGATTATATCTACAGTGATACTAGGTACAAGGGAAAGAAGAGGTTACTAGTCAATTTTAATATTAACCAACATATGATAAATAATACAAAGGAAACTAAGTATTATAAGGGTACTACCAGATCTAGCTTCAAGTCTTCCCCATCATTTAGTAGATTGCTAAAATTCAATTATTTATTCATTTATTTAGCATTGGTTAGTATATACATTGAGCTATGTTTCAAGAGATTGTTTTGGTGTCAAAGATTCAATAATTAATAAGGCACATACTTTTTAAAAAATAGATTGCATTGAATGGGAGAAGTCTGAGAAGTAAGTCAAAACAATGTGTTCATTTTATGATAGATATAGGCAGATAGTAGTTTATTATGTGAAAAAAAAGTAAGTAACTCAATAAATGAAGGGAAAATATAAGGCATCCTATGCATAGAAATGTAGTAAGGAAAAAATCTGGCATGGAGATATATAGCAGGGTGGATAGAGAGAGGTACAAGAATCATGATATCCTTGTCACCAGATATAAAATATGTTATAAGTAATCTTATCGAACCCAATGATTCTACGGAATCATTGTATCTGTGTTGGAAACAAAGATCATTTCCACTATACTATAAATTCCCCATGAGGATAAGGACTGAGTTTGCTCGACATTATAGCTCCAGCATCTAACACATATTCCAGCAAATGATATGTGATCAATGAAAATTTGTTGAATAGAGAAATATGGATAAACAGATGAATGAATGAATGGCTTTTTATTTTCGATAAGACTTCCGTCAGTATTTGTGGGCACTAAAGTTTTGTTCTTTTGAATTATTCCTTACCATGGAACTCTTGAAGTGAGATTATTTAGCTCAAGAGTTTAAATATTGGAATGACTTTTGAAACATTCACAGACATTTGAAGGAATAGTCAATTGGTGGCAGCTGCAAACAAGCAGCTGAAGCTGAGATGAGCTTCCAGAATCACCCAGCAAGGTTGCCTCTGAGGGGCTCTGACCTTGTTAGTAGACAAACCCTCCTGGGAAATTTTCATGCTTGCATGCACCCGTCTATTCAACAAATATCTGCTCAGTGTCTACTATGTGCTGGCACCATTACACTGGAGATACAGAAACAGACACTCATATACACTTGCCCACATGTATAATACTAGAGGCCCGGTGCATGAAATTTGTGCACTGGAGAAGAGGGGACCCTCAGCCTGGCCTACGCCCTCTCCAATCTGGGATCCTTCGGTGGATGTCCGACTGCCGGTTTAGGCTCGATTCCCAGGATCGGGCCTAACCGGCAGTCGGACATCCCTCTCACAATCCGGGTCCACTGGCTCCTAACTGCTCACCTGCCTGCCTACCTGATTATCCCTAACTGCCCCCCTGCTGGCCTAGTTGCTCCTAACTACCCCCCTGCTGGCCTGGTTGCCCCTTACTACCCCTCCCCCCCGACAGCCTGGTCTCCCCCAACTGCCCCCCCTTGCAAGCCTGGTTGCCACCAACTGCCCCCCTGCAGGCCTGGTCACCCCACACAGCCTGCTGTTTGATCATTTGGTCACCCCTCACTGCCCCCCTCTGCCGGCCTGGTTGTCCTGACCTGCCCCCCCTGTGGGCCTGGTCACCCCATGAAGCCTGCTGCTTAGTCGTTTTTTCCCCCTCACTAACGCCCCTGCCGGCCTGTTCGACCCATGCAGCCTGTTCAGTCATCCATTCGGTTGCAATGGTCACTTGGGCTTTTATATATATAGATATTTGAGTCAGGGAAACAAGTAATTAGCAAAACTTATGGTATCTTATCTAGTTCTAAATGTTCTGGGGGAAAATTAAGGAGAGAAACTGGCCCACTGTGGCCTCCATGTCTACCAAACTGCATTGGGAGGAGAATCCCTATAGGGAAGAGATGGTCTGAAGTCCTGTCCATCATTAATACTGATGTAAACAGAAATTAAGAGCACAGTATTAGAGCATTGGCTCCAGACGGTTAGTGATGTTTAGGCTGTGTGGGTTTTCCTTTGGCAGGGGGAGGTGAAGGTGGAGAGAGGTTGTTGCTTGGACCATGAAGGGTTCCCTCCTGATGTTGAGGTGGGGCTGGCTCATCTGAAACACTGCCAGCTCCTGAGACACCTCCCGACGCCGTCAGTGCCAGTGTGGAAGGCTGGGTCGGCTGGGGTCTCCCGACACTTGTCTACATAATAAAGTTAGGGCTCAACATTCTAATTGTATCTCCTTCCTCAAAGTATTATAAGACTTACCTATATATCCAAAGAAATTGCTGTTAGCAAGAATTGTTTTGAGAGACACTAACATGGTCCACTCTCTTTCAAACCAAAGGATTAGATTTATTGAAAGCTTAGAGCCCACATTTTATTTTTGTTACCCCAAAGCGCTAGCATTTCATTAACTTGACATTCATGATTTCCTTCTGATTCTTTAACCTCCCTCCCTTTATATGTTTTAGGGAAAAGACAACGTCTTTTTTAGAAGAAGGCAAAAATCTATGCTTTGAGCTTATTAGTCAATACAGACCCAAAGATGAAGCAAAAAGTGACTTGCAGGTTCCCAAAATATGCCAGGACTCCAGGGGGCAACTGGAATGGACATGGTGGAAGCCAGTTTAGCAACAAACCAGTGCATTTCCAATTATTTTTGATCCATTGCCAAGTAGATAATAAAAATAGGGTTTATAAAAGCAAATTTTGGTCTACTGGTAAATCAAATAATAATCATCTCTTTCAGAAAAAAAATGTTGAGAATCTTCTTGTATAAAATAGAGTAGTGAAATTTACAGTCTGGACTGGAAGACAAATTGCATTTTATGGCAAATTTAATAGCATTTGCAAAATAATATCTGACCTGTCCCTTACCATTGTACATGACAGGTGTGAAATGAGAGGTTCAGGCACTTCAGGTATCAGTTTACCAAAGAAGAGCTCAGGTGGGTTTAAGCTGTTTAGAATAGGTTTGGGAAGAACTTAGATCATTGAAGAATGGATAGATGGAGATATATGAAAAGGTAATTCAAAGTGAGGTGAAAGCCCAAGCTGGTTTGGCTCAATGATAGAGCATCGGCCTGCAATCCAAAGAGTCCCGGTTCGATTCCAGTCAAGGGTACTACCTTGGTTGCGGGCTCCTCCCCAGCCCAGGCCCTGGTCAAGGCTCCTGCAGGAGGCAACCAATCAATTTGTTTCTCTCATACCGATGTTTCTCTCTGTCTTTCCCTCTCTCTTCCACTCTCCCTAAAAATCAATGGAAAAATATCCTCGGGTGAGGATTAACAACAACAACTACAAAAAAGTGGGGAGAGCAGCATGAGAAAAAACTGAGAGATGAAAAAGGAAATAGCTCTTTTCAAATTATTCTCCAAAGTTGGGGATTGTAGGGATTGCAACACAAAGGCAGCGGGATGATACCAAGCACCAGATTTGTGCAGAGATCTCAGAAACATGGAAGTAAACATTCAATCCCTAAATAGGTTTGCTTCTTTCGATTTGCCACACAACCCAATCAAACTTCAGGGCAAGTAAGAGACAGAATGTTCTCTGCTGCATTTTGAAAAGCCAGCACACTTTCCACTTTCTGTAACTTTGAATAGCATTCTCTCGGACCTTGTTAACAGGCTACTTTAGAAGCCTTCTAGACATATACCATCTTCTGGGAGCTTCGGAGCTGCTGAGCTAGTGGGGTGTTCAAGGCCACTTCCTTTCTTCCAACACTGTGCTTCCGATCGCAGGGGGACAGTGTGGCTCATGGGCTAAATTTGATTTCGCCTTCCCAAGAGAGAAGGTGAAGTCTTAAAGAACCATTAAACACTTACACAGAGAAATGTATTTAGTCATTCTTCCAGGAAAATGAGACACTGAAGGCTGAGGCTCTGACTTACCAAATAATGTTTTTAAGACACTAAAAGCCTCTAAGGGGGAAGAATATGAGTGGAAACTGTAGTATTATTCACACTCTTCCTTTGATTGGGTTTTATGTAACAACCAGAAGCATCCACAAAATTGTAGGTGCATTTGTGCAAGGAATAATTTCTCAGTTTTTGAGCTATTTTGCAGATGAGAAAACCTCAACTTCTTTGGTAATTAAAAGAAACGTTTATTAGAAATTGCAAGAATTACGCCTGGGTAGGTGAGAATTTACTGAGCAGGCAGTGGTTAAGCTGGTCTTCATAAAAACAATATCTATTGCACATATTGTTTCAAACTTCACAATACCTACTCTTTGAATTAAGGACTATTCTAGGGAAAGTGAGGCATAAAAAGGATTAACTGATTTGCCCCGAGGACTCAGTGCTAATCAGTGGCAGAGACAGAACCCAAACCTAAGTGGCCTTACTCTAGCTCAAGCACTGTTCCCCACAGAAACTCACTGCTTCCTGTCTGTTACTAATTGTGAAATGAGTGGGAAAGTTCTTAATTCCTTTAATTTGCATTTCTTGTCATTTTTTTTTATTTTATTTTTATTTTTTTTTTACATTTTATTTTATTTTTATTGTTTTAAGTATTACAAATAGTAGTACATATGTCTCCTTTTTTTACCCCCTTGATCTCCCCCCGACCTCCCCTACCCCGCAGGACATGCCTTCACCTGCCCACCCTGCCCCTCCGCCCCAGTGTCTTATATCCGTTGGTTGTGCTTACATGCAAGCATACAAGTCCTTCGGTTGGTCTCTTACAGCCCTCCCCGCCCAACCTCCCCTGTCTTCCCGATGTAGTTTGACAGTCTGTTCAATGCTTCTTTGCCTCTGTATCTTTTTCCCACCATTTCTTTCCTTTAAAAAGTTTTGCCTTTGCAGACTGGAAATAAACATATAATAACAAAACAAGACAAAACAAAAAAATGTTTGAGTCCCAATTTCAATGTCCAACATTTCCTTATGTGTACATGTCAGCATTGATATCTGGATGGTGGGCACATGGTGGCAATGCAGGTCCGACCCTCTCTGGTTTGGTCCTAGACAACCTGCAGCGGTGCACAGCTGCTGACTGCTCCCATGGCAAGGTGTTGTCAGTGTCTTCCATCTCTGGACTGTTTTTTCCTCTTGTCTTCGTGGTTGGAGCACTCCTGTCAATTTCTCTCTGTTGCAGGAATCCATCTGGTCTTGGGGTTGTTTTCTGAAAATATACAAATATATTCTCGACCACAAGTTAATAAAGGAATCTTTTCTATATAATTGATTTGGGATCCTTTTTATTTTTGTTTAAACGATTTTCCTTTGTCTTATTTAGACACCATGTGTGTTTTTAATGGCCGTCTTGCTGTTAGCATTGCAAATGAAACTTAATTTGGTAAAGTAAAAATTTTCTAGATGTAATTTACTTATAGGATATTTTTCCTTACATGATATTGCCCTACTATCCCCCCCTTTTTTTTTATTAATGGAGGTTTTTATAAATTTTATAATGCAGTCTTGATAACTTTAAATTTAGATGTTTTTTTTTTCCCCCACACATATGACTGCTTTAGGTTCATTGCATATTCAGGAATTTTACCATGAGATGAACTACCAATAGAAATTTTAGTTATTACTTTAAGAACAGCTTTTTGTCCAGTACTTGAATATTCACTTATTTCAATTAGCCTATTTAAATTAATCTGAAAACTCGATTCCTATTTTACTGTCAAATTTAATACTCTACCAACAATCTTAGTTTACCCTGTAAATATTAGTGGGAAGGATTATTTGCATTCTTGAGTGGGCCCTGAGCATTCCAAATGCTCGCTGAATTTAGATATAGGGCAACTGCTGTCTGCCAAGTCTCTTGTCTGTTACCTGGGTCCCGATCTGAGCTGGGCCAAGTCTCTGTCTGTCCCCTGTATCTCGATGTGAGCTGGGCCAGGTCTCTTTCTGTTGCCGGGGTCCCGATCTGAGCTGGGTGTGGGAAGCGTGAAGCAGCCATGGGGGCAGGAGACCTCCTTTAGAAGGGGGTGAGGGTTCAAGCCCCTGCAATGTTGGGGGGGTGAGGGTCTGTGCCCCACTTCTCTTGCCCCCCCAAGTTCTCTCCTGATGGCCCCTCTGCGACTGTGCCTGTCTTAGGTTGTTCCTTCCTTGAGGAATCTTACCCGTCTCTGGCTAACCAGCCATCCTCCGGGGCCAAGCAGGGTGCTGTGAGGTTCAGTTCTGTCTCCTTGGTAGCCTATGCCCCCGTGGCCTCCACACCCAGCACCTGCCTTGGGAACCCCTGGCCTGCTGGCAGGGTCCCGGTGCTGATCACATATCTCGGGAAACTCGGGTTTCTTCTCCAGTGAGGGCCCAGCTCACACAATTGGATGTGAGACAGATCCTTGGTACCAGCCCCCACGAGGCTTCAAGCTAAGCATGAACAGAAAGCTCAGGTAACAGCTGAGGGCAATTGGATTGTGAGAAGAGGGTCCCTCTTGGCACAAAGGGCAAGAGGGGCTAATATAGGATGCTCAAGTGCCTTCCCAGTGCCTTAATTCCTTCTGCAAGGGATTAAATCCTTTCATGTCCCTTTTTTTTTTTTTTTTAATTGTTGCCAACCATTCAAAGAATTAGTTTATAAGTTTGTTTGGGATAATTGTAAAATATGCTGTTGTAAAATATCTAAAATTATAATGAGATTGTAGAATAATATCATGTAAGGATATTCTTTGCCCTAGGCCCTGGCAATTCCATTTCAAACTGGCTGTCAATTTCTTTTTGTAGCTTTATATAAACTTTGTCAGGGAGGCAAAAACACAAATTACTTACTTTAGTTCAAGAGGCCAAATATGTTGACTTTCAATTACAATCCTTATGACTTTTGAAGGAAACTTCTCTTTGTTTCCTTCCAAAATAATTTTCAGTCTACAGAGAGTTTCATTTAAAAATTTTTGTCACATGAAACAATTTCTCTTAATGCCCCGCCCCCTTGTTGTCTGTGTCCATTGATTAGGTTCATATGCATGCATACAAGTCCCTTGGTTGATCTCTCCACCTTACACCCACCCTCCCCTACCTTACCTGAGGTATGATGTTCTGATCGACGTTTCTCAGCCTCTGGATCTGTTCTTGTTCATCCGTCTATGTCGTTCATTATATTCCACAAATGAGCGAGATCATGTGATATTTATCTTTCTCTGCCTGGCTTATTTCACTCAACATAATATTCTCCATCTCCATCCATATTGTTGCAAATGGTAGGAACTCCTTCTTTTTTACCGCAGCGTAGTATTCCATTGTATAGATATACCACAGTTTTTTAATCCATTCATCTGCTGATGGGCATTTAGGTTGTTTCCAAATCTTGGCTATGGTGAATTGTGCTGCTATGAACATAGGGGTGCATATTTCCTTTCTGATGCGTGTTTCTAGATTCTTGGGATATATTCCTAGAAGTGGGATCACTGGGTCAAATGGGAGTTCCATTTTTAGTTTTTTGAGGAAGCTCCATACTGTTCTCCACAGTGGCTGCACCAGTCTGCATTCCCACCAGCAGTGCAGAAGAGTTCCTTTTTCTCCGCATCCTCACCAACACTTGTTGTTTGTTGATTTGTTGATAAAAGCCATTCTGACAGGTGTGAGATGGTACCTCATTGTTGTTTTGATTTGCATCTCTCTGATGATTAGTGACTGTGAGCAGGTTTTCATATGTCTCTCGGCCTGCCTTCTGTCTTCTTTCGAAAAGTGTCTACTTAGATCAGTTGCCCATTTTTTTATTGGGTTGTTTATCTTCTTTTTGTTAAGTTGTATGAGTTCTCTGTATATGTTGGAGAGTAAACCCTTATCATTGATATCATTGGCAAATATGTTCTCCCATGCAGTGGGCTTTCTTGTTGTTTTTTTGATGGTTTTCTTTGCTGTGCAAAAGCTTTTTATTTTGATGTAGTCCCATTTGTTTATTTTCTCTTTAGCTTCCATTGCCCTAGGAGTAGTATCAGTGAAGAAGTTCTTTCGGCATATGTCCGAGATTTTGCTGCCTGTGGATTCCTCTAGTATTTTCATGGATTCCCGTCTTATGTTTAAGTCCTTTATCCATTTTGAATTTATTTTTGTGTATGGTGTAAGTTGGTGATCTAGCTTCATTCTTTTGCATGTATCTGTCCAATTTTCCCAACACCATTTTTTGAAGAGACTGTCTTGACTCCATTGAATGTTCATGCCTCCTTTGTCAAATATTAATTGAGCATATTGATTTGGGTCAATTTCTGGGTTCTCTATTCTATTCCATTGATCTATATGTCTGTTCTTGTGCCAGTACCAGGCTGTTTTGAGAACAGTAGCTTTGTAATACAACTTGATATCTGGTATTGAGATCCCACCTACTTTGTTCTTCTTTCTCAGGATTGCTGTAGCTATTCGGGTTCTTTTTTTATTCCAGATAAATTTTTGGAAATTTCATTCTAGGTCTGTGAAATATGTTGTTGGTATTTTAATGGGAAGCGCATTGAATTTATAGATTGCTTTGGGTAGTATGGACATTTTGATGATGTTGATTCTACCAATCCATGAACATGGTATGTTCTTCCATCTGTTTATGTCTTCCTCTATCTCTTTTTTCAGTGTCGTGTAGTTTTCTACGTATAGGTCTTTTACCTCTTTAGTTAAGTTTATTCCTAAGTATCTTAATTTTTTTGGTGCGATGGTAAATGGGATTGCTTTTTTAGTCTCTCTTTCTGTAAGTTCATTATTGGTGTATAGAAATGCCATAGATTTCTTGGCATTAATTTTGTATCCTGCTACATTACCGAATTCAGTTATTAAGTCTAATAATTTTTTTATGGAGTCTTTAGGGTTTTCTATGTACAGTATCATGTCATCTGCGAATAAGGACAGTTTTACTTCTTCTTTTCCAATTTGGATGCCTTTTATTTCTTCTTCTTGTCTGATCGCAATGGCTAGTACTTCCAGCACTATATTAAACAGGAGTGGTGAGAGTGGGCATCCCTGTCTTGTTCCTGTTCTTAGGGGAAATGGTTTTAGTTTTTGCCCATTGAGTATGATGTTGGCTGTGGGTTTGTCGTATATGGCTTTTATTATGTTCAGGTATGATCCTTCTATTCCCACCTTGCTGAGAGTTTTTATCAAGAAAGGGTGTTGAATTTTATCAAATGCTTTTTCTGCATCAATTGATATGACTATGTGATTTTTATCTCTCAATTTGTTTATGTGATGTATCACGTTTATTGATTTGCGAATATTGTACCATCCTTGCATCCCTGGGATAAATCCTACTTGGTCATGGTGTATAATCTTTCTGATGTACTGCTGGATTCGATTTGCTAGAATTTTGTTGAGGATTTTGGCATCTATGTTCATGAGGGATATTGGCCTGTAATTCTCTTTCATTGTGTTGTCTTTATCTGGTTTTGGTATTAGGGTGATGCTGGCCTCATAGAAGGAGCTTGGAAGTGTTCCTTCTTCTTGAATTTTCTGGAATAGTCTGAAGAGGATAGGTTTTAGTTCTTCCTTGAATGTTTGGTAAAACTCCCCTGTGAAGCCATCAGGCCCTGGGCTTTTGTTTGCTGGAAGCTTTTTGATGACTGCTTCAATTTCTTCCATAGTTATCAGCCTATTGAGATTCTTAGAATCTTCCTGAGTGAGTTTTGGAAGGTTGTATTTTTCTAGGAATGTGTCCATTTCCTCCAGATTGTGTAGTTTGTTAGAATAGAGTTGTTCATAGTATTTTTTAACAATCCTTTGTATTTCTGTGGGGTCTGTTGTTATTTCACCTCTTTCATTTCTGATTTTGTTTATTTGGGTCCTCTCTCTTTGCTTCTTGGTGAGCCTGGCTAGAGGTTCATCAATCTTGTTTATCCTTTCAAAGAACCAGCTCTTGGTTTTGTTGATCCTGTGTATTGTTTTTTTGGTCTCTATGTCATTCATTTCTGCTCTGATCTTTATTATGTCCTTCCTTCTGCTCACTGTGGGCTTTTCTTGTTGCTCTCTTTCTAATTCTTTGAGTTGTTGAGTTAGAAGATTTATTACCATTTTTTCTTGTTTTTTGAGGTAGGCCTGTAGAGCTATAAACTTCCCTCTCAAGACTGCTTTCATTGTGTCCCATAGCATTTGCATTGTTGTGTTTTTATTGTCATTATTCCCCAGGATGTTTTTAATTTCTTCTTTGATCTCGTTGATCACCCAATCATTGTTTAATAGCATGCTATTCAGTTTCCACGTGTTTGAATTTTTTGGAATGTTTTTATTATAGTTTATTTCTAATATTATGCCATTGTGGTCTGAGAAAATGCTTGATAAGATTTCAATCTTTTTGAATTTAGGGAGGCTTTGTTTGTGACCCAATATGTGGTCTATTTTTGTAAATGTCCCATGGGCACTTGAAAAGAACGTATATTCCGAGGCTTTGGGGTGAAATGCTCTGAAGATGTCAATTAGGTCCATCTGATCTAGTGTGTCATTTAGAATTGCTATTTCTTTGCTGATTTTTTGTCTGGAGGATTTATCCAGTGATGTCAGTGGTGTATTAAAGTCTCCTACTATGATTGTATTGTTGTCGATCTCTCCCTTGATCTCTTCCAGGAGTTTTTTTATGTATTTGGGTGCTCCTGCGTTGGGTGCATATATGTTTACCAGAGTTATATCTTCTTGTTGAATTGCTCCCTTTAGTATTATGTAGTGGCCTTCCTTATCTCTTGTTATGGCCTTTACTTTGAGGTCTATTTTATCAGATATAAGTATTGCTACCCCAGCTTTTTTCTCATTTCCATTTGCTTGAAAAATATTTTTCCATCCCTTCACTCTCAGTCTGTGTGAATCCTTTGCTCTGAGGTGGGTCTCTTGTAGACAGCAAATATGTGGGTTATGTTTTCTTATCCATTCAGCTACCCTATGTCTTTTGATTGGTGCATTTAATCCGTTTACGTTTAATGTTATTATTGACAAGTACATGTTTGTTGTCATATTTTCCCCCTTAGTGTTTGTGTTTCTTTTTGCCTTTCTCTTTCTTCTTTTTACAGCAGTCCCTTTAGCATTTCTTGCATTGCTGGCTTGGTAGTGATAAACTCTCTTAGCCCTTTTTTGTCTGTGAAGCTCCTAATTCCACCATCAATTTTGAATGATAACCTTGCTGGGTATAGTATTCTTGGATTCAGTCCCTTGCTTTGCATCACTTTGTATATTTCATTCCATTCCCTTCTGGCCTGGTGTGTTTGTGTTGAGAAATCAGTTGATATTCTAATAGGAGATCCCTTGTAGGTAACTTTCTGTCTCTCTCTGGCAGCCTTTAAGATTCTTACTTTGTCATTGGTATTTGCCAATTTAATTATGATGTGTCTTGGTGTTGGTCTTTTGGGGTTCAACTTGTTTGGGACTCTGTGTACTTCTTGGACTTGCATAGTTTTTTTCTTGCCAACATCAGGGAAGTTTTCTGTCATTATTTCTTCAAACAGGTTTTCTATTCATTGCTTCTCTTCCTCACCTTCTGGTATCCCTATTATTCTAATATTGTTTCGTTTTGTGTTGTCCCAAAGCTCCCTTAGGCTCTCCTCTTGCTTTTTAAGTCTTCTTTCCATTTGCTGCTGTGTTTGTGTGTGTTTTCCTACCTTGTCTTCTAATTCACTGATGCGGTCCTCAGCCTCTTCTAGTCTACTGTTTAAGCCTTCCAATGTGTTCTTTATTGCAGCTATGTCGTTCTTCATCTCCTCTTGGTTTCTTTTCATGTTGGTGACATTTTCATTCAGCTCCTTATAGTTCTCATTGAGTTGTGTGTATTTGTCATCCATCCGTTTAAACATCCTTAGAACCATTACTCTGAATTCTCTCTCTGTTAAGCTGCTAGCCTCAATTTCATTTAACTCCCTTTCTGGTGATTCCTCTTTTTCTTTCCTTTGGGTATTGCTTTTTTGTCTTCCCATGTTTTCCTGAAATGTTTTAATTGTAGATCCAATTGCTTTGCTACCCAGGTTCTTTTGGTGATGGTGCTACTGGTGAAATCTTTCTGTTCTCCTGGGCTTGGTTATCTAGTGTAATTGAGGTGCTTAGCTTCTAAAGATTTCTCTTTAGAATAGATCCTATGGCCTCAGGGAGTATTCAGATTCCTTGGTGTTAATCAGGGTGGAATCTGGGTGTGGCTATATTGGTTGCCTGGAGACTGGGGGGAGGGGCTATCTCTCAGGAGAAAATGGATTCTGTGGGCTTAGATATGACTCAGCACCAGACTTGCTACCACTTCTCCTGGACCGTCCGTTGCCCACTCTGCCCAGGTTCCACAACTCTACCCCTTCTCCCGCACTTCTGTCACAGGTAAGCGCCTGTCTCCAAAAGGTCCCACGAACTAGGTTCAGTGGGGAAAAGCGCAGGCCCCAGCGCGAGGAAGGACCGTGTCTCTGCCAGTTCCTCTCTTGCCGGCACTCTGCGGTCCGGCAGCTCTTAAAGGCTGCCTTTGAGCTCAGATCCCAAATCCAGACTCTATGGTCTAAAATCCTTCAGACCTTGCCTGTCCTCAGGGACGCGGCTTGGCACTGTGTAGTTTCTCCCTGACCTTCGGGGCACAGAGGTCCGGGAGATTCTACTGCCTAGATCTTTGATTTTACCTTTATCCGGGGATCCCTGCTCTTCCCAGCTGCAAACTGTCTCACCAGCTGTGCCTCCTTCGCCAATTCGGGCTGGATTCCGCTCGCCTCAGCTGCCTCCTCTATTTGCTCCGGGAGAAGACTCAGGACACGTCCTTCTATTCCGCCACCATTTTGTCTCTCTCTTGTCATTTTTGTTCTCTGTATTTTCTTATCAAGTGAGATGAATGTCCACCTGCTGGAGTAAGTTGAATAAGTCTAGGAATTGGTCGCCATAAAAGGTCCTGGGAGCAACTCCCAGAGCTAATGAAAGCTCTTTCTGGAGGAGGCAGATGGCACCCCTTCCTCAAGCCCGGCCAAGCCTCTGAGAGGGCATCCTGTCAAGGCCTCCTCCTGGCTTAGATGGAGACCTTTAAAATATCAAGAAGTTGTCATTGAAGCTGTACCAGAGCTACATCTAACCTGGAAGGCTGTTGTTCACATCTCCCTTCTGTCCCAAGACCAAAGCAAGACCCTTAGCCAAGACTTGGAAACTCATGAACTACTACTGAACAGAGCAACATTAGTCCTGAGCAAACTGTTTTCTCTCTTTCTCTTTCCCAAATAGACATTTGATTAAAAAAATATCAGCAAACTCAGTGCTGTTCCATACTTTTCATGCAGTGATTTTCAGATATAATCCTGTTGTAATCAGAAGAATGAAAAATGTGACAACAGTAAAAACAAATTTAAAGGGACTTGTAAGAGTAATTTTTTAAAATTAATCCTCACCCGAGGATATTTTTCCATTAATTTTTAGAGAGAGTGGAAGGGAGGGGGAGAGACAGACAGAAACATCGATGTGGGAGAGACATATTGATGGTTTGTCTTCCACACCCTCCCCAATGTGGGGATGAGGGCTGGGGATCCAGCCCGCAACCAAGGTAAGTAAGTACCCTTGACCAGAATCAAACCCGAGACCCTTCAGTCTGTGGGCCAACGCTTATCCACTGAGCCAAACTGGTTAGGGCAGTACTTTAGATTTTTAACCTGTATTAGTACAGTTGATAGTCAAATATAAAATTAAATAGAGACAAAAATAAAGGGGCAGGAAAAGATTGTTGTTTCTTTGCAAGTTAATATTTATTTAGCACCTCCTGGATGCCTGCTATTATAATTCATATCATAGGAGATAAGAAATCTGTTATTTTCAGTAGCTCCTTTGACTACTAAAAGAATTGAAGTCTCATACATAAAACAATATTGTTTATTGGAAATTGCACAGTTTGACATCAGAGTAAGTTAATAAACATATTGTCATTTCTATTATTTCCTCATGAACTTTTTTTTATTGTGTTAAAAATCATGTTGGTGGTTTTTTTGTTGTTTGTTTCTAATTTAAAGTCTTTATTGTTTAAAGTGTTACATATGTCTCCTTTTCCCTCCATTGACCTATCACTGGCCACTCTCACCCCCCAATACATGCCCTCACCTCCCTACTGTCTGTGCCCATTGGTTATGCTTATATGCATGCATATAAGTCATTTGGTTGATCTCTTACTCCACCACTCCCACCCTCCCCTGCCTTCCCTCTGAGGTTTGACAGTCTGTTGGATGCTTCTGTGTCTCTGGATCCATTTTTGTTTAATAGTTTATGTTGTTCATTATATTCCACAAATGAGTGGCTCATCAGTGAGTGAATACCAGGCTGACTACCTACCAAGCAATGATTCGTCTTTCCCTAGTTTATGCACTAGTGTTTATAAATCACAAGAGTTACAGTCATGGGCACTTCATTAAATTAGATACACAATCAATTTTTGTTCCTTCTGCCCTGTGGCTTGAATCTTTGTATGATGGCCTCTGCTAACTCAATGTGATGAATCTTTCCATCTTGTTAGATAGATTTATCACATAGTGAAGAAAAGTGACATTCTGGTGACTCTGTTTTTCTCTTCGTTTTCCAAGTTCTCCATCCGACCTTTAATTACAGGTTTAATTACAGTAAACTTGTAATTAAAGTAGTTGCATTTCATAAATATTCCTTTAAGGTCATAACATTATCATTTTGAGTTGAGTAGCACCTATTGTCCAAAAAACCTTAAATAGCACTAAATGTCCTATCTAATAAAGACAGAATATACATATTGACCATAACGCCACAACAAAGATGATGGTGCCTACAGACAATAAGGAGGGAATATGCAAATTGACATGACAAGGCAAGAGGTGGAAGGTGGCTCTGGCTGGCGTGAAGGCAGAAAGGTGGCTCCAGGCCAGAGCAAAGGAGGAAAGGCAGCTCTGGCCAGAATGAAGGCGGTGCCAGCATCCAGGGAAGGAAGGCCTATTCTTGCACAAATCTTCATGCATTGGGCTTCTAGTTTAAAGATAATATTAATACATGTATCTGAGTGATCACAAACTCAGTGACGAGACAGATAAAATATTATGCAGATTTAATAGGCAACTGTTTGCACTGCAATGCCACAGGGGCCAGCAGGCATGTAATGGCTCCATCAAAAAATACACCCCATACTTTCTGTCACTTATGTGAA
This sequence comes from Corynorhinus townsendii, assembly GCA_026230045.1. Classification (NCBI taxonomy): domain Eukaryota; kingdom Metazoa; phylum Chordata; class Mammalia; order Chiroptera; family Vespertilionidae; genus Corynorhinus; species Corynorhinus townsendii. Next base: position 63,391,475 of record JAPDVU010000004.1, on the reverse strand, counting down.
ATTCCATAGGGGTCTTTCTTTCTTTCTCTTCTTTTTCTTTCTTCCTCTTTTTCTTTTATTTGTTTTATATGTTAATTCCTATCAAAAATGTAAAAAAAATCAGGATATATACTGAGTGGCCAGATTATTATGATCTCTGAATGCATATAATAATAAAAGGCTAATATGCAAATTGTCCCCTCGACCAGGAGTTCAACCAGCAGACAGGCTGGCCAACCGCCCATGTCCTCTCCTCCTGGCCAGGCTACCAGACCTCACCCAGGCACAAATTCATACACTGGGCCTCTAATATCTATATCTATATCTATATATATATATATATACACTGAGTGGCCAGATTATTATGCATTCAGAGATCATAATAATCTGGCCACTCAGTGTATATGCAACACTTGATGTTTTCCAAAGCTCATTTTAGCTTTGGTGACTGCAAAGTGAAAATAAAAGGAAGGACCATAAGGAAATGGATACTAAAGTGAGTGGAAGGAGGATATCTCCAAAGGCTCGACTGCATTGGAGGCTGAACACATCTAATGCGGAGATATGCTCAGGGCTAACCATAGTACAACAAAAGGGAAATAAAATCTGAATAATATTCTGTCACAGGACTTGATTGTTCATCTGCATACTCCAGTGAACTACTTATGCTCCAATGCACTATAACTTAATGGTCTTCCACAATTTTACTAATTTAGTCAACAAATATTTTTAAGTGTCTAAAATGCATCACACAATATTCTCAGTGCAGGAGCAACAGTTGTGAACAAGATGGACAAAAACCACTGAGAGGATTTACATCTATTTTTGAAATATGTCCTCTAAATTTGATCTCACTATATATTATTTCCTGTAGTGTCAGTCTATCATAGATTTATCAAAAAGCCACAGGGTGATTTTGCTTAGAGATTACAAGTGCTCCCTCCTTTGGGGTAATTTTCTCAAGTAGTAAAATTAAGCAAATCTTTTATCATGCACAGGTGTATCTGTTTCTCTTGTTAAAAATGTACAGCTGATTTTCTTCATGATGCCACTTTCCCAAATAAACATTTGATGACTTTAAGTGAAGAATATTACTGTAATGGCACTGGACTCTAGAAGTTAACAAAAATAAATTAGTGTTATTTCTCTCATCTTTATCTCTAATGCCCCATATTGTATCCAAAGCATATCAGTTTATTGAAGTAACCAGAACTCAGTGTTCAGTGTGAATAAACTGAGAGGTAGGGAAGAACCTGCGGAATAGATCTTTAGAGGAGGATGTGGTAGGGAACTTGGTTCCATCCACACTAGTAAAGGTGGGGTGCTAGGCAGGGAGTGTTCTATTCATGGTAGTCTATTAACAACTAGTAGAGGCCAAGTTCAGGTTCTGTATCTCTATTTACTATGTAGGCCACCGTATAATTTACTTAATATCTCTAAGTCTCCAGACCAAGTTTCCTCATCTGTAAAATGGACACAGTAAATATACACACTGAATTATGGATGTCAGAGAAAACATCCTCCTAGTCTTATGTTATCACTTTTGGCTGATCCCCATACCCCAAGAGAGGGCAGTATTAAATATCCCTGCCTCTTCTGTAATACCTTTTCCTTGCTCATCCACATACAAAGAGGAATTCATGACAACCAAACATAGGGCAACCCTGATCTATCCTGTCACTTTTGCCCTGAGTGGTATCACTGCATTTATTTATTTATTTTTAACTTTCCAATACAGTTGACATCCAATATTTTTTTATATTAGTTTCAGGTGTACAAAATAGTAATCAGATAATTATATAATTTATAAAATGATACGCTTGAAAATTCCAGTACCCACCTGGCACCAAACATAGTTATTACAATATTATTGACTATACTCTCTATGCTGTACTTTACATCCCCATGACTATTTTGTAACTACCAATTTGTACTCTTTAATACCCTCACCTTTTTCACCCAGCCCCCCTACCTCCTCCCACCTGGCAACCATCAGTCTGCTCTCTGCATCTATGAGTTTGTTTCTGTTTTGTTTATTTATTTTGTTCTTCAGATTCCACACACAAGTGAAATCACATGGTATTTGTCTTTCTCTGTCTTACTTATTTCACTTAGCATAATATCACCTAGGACCATCCATATTGTCACAAATGGTAAGATTTCATTTTTTATGGCCAAATAATATTTCATTGTATATATAAACCCTATCATCTTTATCCAATATTCTATTAATGGGCACTTTGGTTGTTCCCATATTTGGCTATTGTAAATAGTGCCACAATGAACATAGGAGTGCATATATGTTTTCAAATTAGCATTCTTTATTTTTTTCAGATATAGCCAGGAATGGAATTGCTGGGTCGTAAAGTAGTTTTATTTTAAATTTTTCAATGAACCTCCATACTGTTTTCCGTAGTGGCTGCACTATGTGCACCAATTTGCAGTCCCACAAACAATACATAAGGGTTCTTTTTTCTCCACATCCTTGCCAACACTTGTTTGTTGATTTATTGATGATAGCCATTCTGGCAGGTATGAGGTGATAATTCATTGTAGTTTTATAGGGATTTTGTTGTTGTTAACCCTCACCCAAGAATATTTTTCCGTTAATTCTTAGAGAGAGTGGAAGGAAGGGGGAGAGACTGAGAGAGAGAAACATTGATGTGAGAGAAGACACATTGATTGGTTGCCTTTCACATGCACCCTGATCAGGGCCAGGGATTGAGCCTGCAACCGAGGTATGTGCCTTTGACAGAACTGAACCCAGGACCCTTTAGGGCTGATGCTCTGTCCACTTAGCCAAATCAGCTAGGGCTCTCTCTCATTGTAGTTTTAGCTTGCATTTCTCTGATGATTAATAACATGAGCATTTTTTTTTCACATGTCTATTGGCCTTCTGTATGTCCTCTTGGGGAAATATCATTTCAGGCCCCCTAACCATTTTTTATTATTTTTTTCCTGTTGATTTGCATTATTATATACCAATAATGAACTATCAGAAAGAGAAATTTAGAAAACAATCACATTTACAATTCCATAAAGACCTGCTTCTCAAGAATAAATTTAATCAAGGAGGTAAAAGACCTGGACTTAGAAGAGTATAAGACATTAAAGAAAGAAATTGAAGATATAAATAAATGGAAACATAATGTGCTCATGGATAGGCAGAATTAACATTATTAAAATGGCCATACTACACAAAGCATTCTATAGATTTAATGTAATTTTGATCAAAATACCAATGGAATTTTTCACATAACTAGAAAAAATAATCTAAAAATGTATATGGAATCACAAAAGATCCTGGAGAGCTACAGCAATCTTGAGAAAGAAGAACAAATTTAGCCGTATCATGATACCTGATATCAAACTATACTTCAAAACTATAGTAATCAAAATAGCATGGTAGTGGCATAAAAACAAACTCATAGGCCAGTGGAATAGAATACAGATCACGTAGGTGTACCAGTTAATAATGCAGATTTTGTAACCAAAGAAAACATGGTAATTTCAAGAGAAATATCAAAAGTGCTCCATTCAAAGTAATGTCCATCACTAGCTACACGTTTTCCCCATATTTCAGGTAATTTGTGGATATCGTCCCATTAGAACTTTTCTTGTTTTGAGGCAAACGGTTCAGAGACCCAATTTTCCACTTCTTCAAATATTTTGAAGTGCTGCTCAGAAAGTGTGAGTGCCATCGATCGGAACAAGAGGTAATCTGAAGGAGCAAGGTCTGGTGAATACAGCAGGTGGGTTAATACTTCCCAGGAAAGATCTTTTAACCTGCCTTTAACTGGTTTTGAAGTGTGTGATGGTGCGTTACCATGAAGTAAAATTACTTTGCCATGTCTTCTGGCCCATTCTGGTCATTTCACAATCAAAGCGTGGTTCAAATCAATTATTTGTTGTCTGTAGTTATCAGTTTTAATGGTTTCACCTGGTTTTAGAAGCTCATAATACACCACACCTTCCTGATCCCACCAAACACAGAGCATTGTCTTCTTTCCAAAGCAATTTGGCCTTGCTGTCAATGTTGATGGTTGACCTGGGTCAACCCATGATTTTGTGCATTTGGAATTCTCAGAATAAATCCACTTTTCATTGCCAGTCACAATTTGATGCAAAAAAGGCTTTCTTTCGTGCATTTAAAGCAGCATTTTACTGATGACTTTTCGGTTTTCCATTTGTCTTTTATTCAGTTGATGTGGCACCCATTTTCCTTCCTTTTACAGTCTTTCACATTGTTTGTAAATGATCAGAAATTGTTTGCTAAGCAACGTTTAATCTTTCTGCAAGTTGTTTTTGAGTTTGACACGCATCTTTATCCAATAATGCTTGTAATTAATTGTTGGTCTTCAAACTTTTTCAGTTGACCTGGACATTCTTTGTCTTTCACATCGAAATCATAACTTTTAAAGTGTTTAAACCAGTGTTCAAGTATCTTGAGATGGAGCATGTTCACCGTAAGCTTCCCGAAGTATATGAGAACTTTCAGCAGCACTTTTCTTCAAAATAAAGTAATGAATTAAAACTTCCCGCAAATGCTCTTTTTATTTTTTTGGCATGAAATTCCACATTTTTAAGCGTAAAACTATCTATGATGTTAACACCTTCATCAAATTTGATATATGAAGTTTTGAAGCTTGCTGTCAATACAACAAAATAACATAATATCAAATTGCACATATATCAACATATGTGTAACTCCATTTATTGAAAAACTCTATATATTAACTGGTACAGCTAGTAAATCCATACCTATATGATCAATTAATATATGACAAAGGAGGCAAGAACATACAATGGGATAAAAATAATCTATTTACTAAATGGTGTTAGGAAAATTGGACAGATACATGCAAAAAAATTAAGCTAGATTACTTTCTTACATCATATATAAGAACAAATTCAAAATAGATTAAAGACTTAAATGTAAGACCTAAAATCATAAAATTCCTAGAAGAAAATATAGACTGTGAAATCTCTGATATTGCTCATAGTAATACATTTTCTAATATATCTCCTTGGTCAAGGAAAGCAAAAGAAAGAAATAAACAAATGGGACCTCATCAAACTAAAAGTTTTTGCACAGCCAAGTGGTGTCACTGCATTTTAAAAAAAATGTTAGTGGGCCTGGGCTTATCTTTTATCTGCTATTCCAATCACTAAGGAAGGCTTTTATCTGACTGACTCAAGTAGCAAACCACACCTTGTAAAAGCATCTACCTGGATGCCTACTTAGCTGTCTACCCTCCTTCCCCTGCCCCCTCTGTAATGATCCATTGTTTACGACAATATATTTTTCATGAAGCCATGTGGCTCCTTCATGTGTAAAAGTCATCTCTGTATGCTTCCTTTCTGGACTAATGTTTCAAGATTTATCTTTAAGGAGAGAAACCTCCTTTCAATGAAACCATAGCCACAGGCTTCATTCCAACTTTATAGGAAATTGGACTCATGCTGTATTTTGCTTTCATCTGGACCATGCATCTATTTTTCAACTTGTTAAAGAACATCTAGGACTAAGGATTTCTAAATTTCCATCAAGGAAGAGTATATAAAATGTATGTATATAAGTTCAAAGGCAAGAATGTACTCCCCACAAGAATTGGTGAGAGTAGGAGGGACATCAATCCTGGAACTATTGCAAAGGCAAAAGGAAGGCTAGGAAGAGACAGGCTTGTTACTTAACTGAAGCTGCAAGCTGTGGTCTTGGCACCAAAACCAATGCGAGAGCCTATATCTTGGGACTTGGGATGGAAAGCATGAGCACAATTAACTGTCAGATTGAATGGTGATGAGAGCCCTTTTTGAGGAGGGATAGCACTCGGTTTAGATCCTGAAGAAGCACTGACGTCTTCACGAGGGCTTATTTGACTCTTGCAGGAGCCCATTTAGAGGACAGAAATAGAGGTAGAAAAATCACAAATTAAAAAAAAAAAAAAGAATCATAATATTGTTCTATATTCCAATTTCAAATCCCTCCTATTCCATTAAAATAATTTAGAAAGGATTAACTCAGTGCAGTAGCATTATTTAAGTAGTCATTATATATTCTATAAAAAATATTCCTATGTGTGGATTAGTATTATGATGTTAGACACCTCAAGGGGCCAACCATGAGTAGCAAAGGGAGAAATGCAGTCAGATTCAGGGAATCTAATAAGGAGTGTTGAGTGAAGAGAAGGGAAGGAAGTGGAGATCAGACAGGGCAGCTGCCACTCAGCCAGCAACAGGAGCCTCTTCAGGATGTGGTTTCTCAAGAAGAGCCAGAAATCCAAGTTCTGAGAGTTTTTAAAGTATGAAATTAAACAATCTTTAATATTGGCAACTAAATCTATTTTTTAAAATCACATTAGTGGGAATATCAATTACCCAAGAGTGAAGCAGTAGGCTTGTTATAGGACTGAGGAAACATGATTTTTTAATTCATAGTTCACTAGTCAATTAGGATGGGATCATATGCAAGTTGGATTTTCCTTTTCTTTCAGATAGAATTTTAACTAAGTGGCTTCATCCACTTTTTAATGAACAAAGATGGCTATATCACAGAATTAAGCAATTTGAAATATGCTTTCTACTTTATATTATGATTTGTTACTCAAATCATAACTAAAAGAGGGGGGTAGGAATGGGAGAATGAGCAAAGTAAGCAGGTTTGAAGATAAAAGGGAAAAAAAGAGATAGGTAAGGAGAAAGTTAAAAAACAGAGGCAACAAATGAAAAGATACACCCTGAAGAGAGAAGCAATTCGCATAGTGGGAAAGCATATGGAAAGAAGTTAAAGAAATTTTAATTAATATTAATTGAGACTTTCACTTTGCTATGTACCTCATTTATTCACTCTCTAACTCAGTTAATAAAAAGATATTGAGTGTCTTTATATGTCCAATACTGTCTAACTGAAACAGATGCATCAGTGAAAAAAAACAGGCCCATGACCTCACAGAGATTACATTCTGGTGGGGAAACAGAAGATAATCAGATCAAGAAATAAATAATTAAGACGTCAAGTGGCAGTAAATGTTAGAGGCAGAAAACAGCAAGGCAGGATAAAGAGAGTTGGGAGATTGCTTCTTGGGTAGGTGGTCAAGGAAGACCTCTGATAAGTTAATATTTTAGCAGAAAGCTTCAGAAAGTAAAAGAGCTTTGCATGAAGTTAACTTTACATACTTTAAACCATCTCCATGAAGACAGCAATTGTGTCTACTTTGTTCACCACTGACTCCCTGTTGCTCAGCATGCAATAATGCACTGGGCAGGGGGAAAACAAAAATAGTTTTATATGGCAGATCACCCAAAACCTTGGAGAGTTCAGGCCATTGTATTAGTCTGCTAAGGCAGTCATAACAAAATATCATGAACTGAGTAGCTTAAACAAAGAAATTTGTTTCTGTACAGTTTTAGAGGGTAAAAGTCCAAGATTGAGTTACTATCAGGGCTGGTTTCTGATGAAGTGTGTTTCTGACTTGTAGACAGCAGCCTTCTCACTGTGTATTCATGTGGCCTTTTACTCTGGGTCCATGCAGAGAAAGGTCTCTGGTGTTTGTTCCTCTTTTTAGAAGATTTTGGCCTCATTTAACCTCAAATGAGGCTCTATCTTCATATTCAGTTAAATTGGGGGTTAGGACTTCAATATATTGATTTGGGGGTAGGAGAGAGAGGGAACAGTTCAGTCCTTCAATATATTGATTTGGGGGTAGGGGAGAGAGGGAACAGCCATCATATCCTGGGAGATTGATAAGGGTTCTTTAATCACAGCAGATACTATCAATGACTAATTTAGACAAAAAAGAATGTGTTGATAGGATGTGAAGGACAAGGCTGCCTTTGCTTACCCACTTCAGTTGGTCAGTATGTAGTCTGTGTGATTATAACACATGGCCTTAACATATAACCTCAGAGAATGGAAGAAAATGTTGGAGAACCAAACTTTGGAAAGCCAAAAATCAAAGAAACTCCAGAGACTTTAAAAGCTGAAACTCATAGTCTGTTTAGGGTGCTACCCTCAGAGAAAATGGACTCTAATCACTTTTACTCTTTGCAGTCTTTCAATCATTATAAAAATTTGGGAAGAGAGAGTGTGATTGTTCTCAGGTTCACATCTCTCTTTATAAGGGAAATCAAGAAAGTTGATCAACAGCTCTACTGTGTCTTTCTTCAGTGGGCATACAGTGGTACCCAAAGCTAAGTCAAAATGTTGTTACTAGAAACAGGATGAATGAACTCTGGCCAGGCAAAGGGGTAACAGCAAAAAGCAAAAATTCTGGTAGAGAAGAAAATGGAGCTTGTGTGTGGGGTTTGGAATCCCAACTGCCAAATGTTCACTGGCTCTGTGATTTTCATCAAGTTACTTAAATGGTCTGTTCTTCAGATTCCTCATCTGTGAAGGAAAGAAAATTCTAAACTCATCTCAAAACTATTGATTGAATTAATTAAAAAACAACAGATCAGTATCTGACACTCTGTAAGTACTGAAAAAACCTTAGCTAACATTCTTTAAGCTAGGTCTGAAGGTCCTCATTTGTGATCTAATGTATATTCTATATTAGAAAATAATTTCCCATGAGATCATTCTACTACATGATGATTATTAAATATAAATCATTCAATTTTATTTAGATTTACTTGACTGAAATTCTCTTTCTCTCTCACACAGAGATAAACACACACACCACATGCACACAGAGACAAGCATGAACTAGCACTGATAAGTTTTTTCTTAAGTATGTTGTTGGAAAATATGCTTATAAAATTGCCTTTGCTAAAAACATACTTGTGAAGATCACACTTGCTCAAAGATCAGAGATCAAACCAGATGATAAATGTAGTGCTTAACAGGCTATCAGGCAGCAGCCTCAGAGTGAGGGTGAGTGTTAGTAACTATTGTATAAAATTGTTTTTATTCAATGCCAGGCAGAGGGAATAAATACTGAGTTAATGAAGTTTTTATATGATACAAAATTGATGTAAATATTGAAAAAGCTTAAAAACCAATAGCAATGAAGCCATGGAGGGGAAAATAAAGAAAATGAATTCAACTAAACAACAACAGAATGACATGATGAAATAAAATTGACATAACACACTCCTAAATTAGAACACTTACTACAATGCATTTTGCAAACTTGTTTACTAAGTCATCTTCACTGCTCAGCCAAAAGCACTATGAGACATTAACACATTTAATTAAAAAAATATATAGTATCAACTATGTACCACATATACTGTTACTTCCTGGAGTACACCAATGGACAAGTCCATGTCCTAGTTAGTGAGTAAAGAAATTCAGTCTCATCCATCTATCTTTGTAGCCCTCAACTTCTAACATGCAAGCCTGGAAAATATAAAAGAAAAGAAGAGCAGTAATTTTTTTTTCAGTGACAGATGAATAAAAGAAGAATATTTGTAGTCAAATATATCTAAAAGGAAAATAATAACATATATTGACTGAGGAATATGTACCAGACACCGATTTCAGTGCTGGGCCTGCATTTTCATTTAATCCTCAACAGATTATGGCGCATGATGCTATGTTAAATCCAAGAAACTATAGGTAACTCTTCCAAGAACACTTAGATAGTAAGCGATGGTGCTGAGATTCAAACCAGGTCTGTCTGATTTAATACTTTTAAATCCTCAAAGATGATTTTCATTTCTAGGGGGTAGAATACATCTCAGAGGAGCTTTATATTTTTTTAATTTAATAAATCTTTATTGGTCAGGTTATTACAATTGTTCCTCTTTTTCCCCCCATAGCTCCCCTCCACCAGGTTCCCACCCCACCCTCTGCCCTTACCTCCCCTACACTATCCTTATCGATAGGTGTACAATTTTTTTCCAGTCTCTTCCCGCACTCCCCACATGCCTTTCCCCCTGAGAATTGTCAGTCCACTCCCTTTCTATGCCCCTGATTCTATTATATTCACCACTTTATTCTGTTCCTCAGGTTTTTAATTCACTTGATTTTAGGTTCACTTGTTGATAGATATGTATTTGTTGTTCATCATTTTTATTTTTACCTTTTTCTTCTTCCTCTTAAAGAATACCTTTCAGCATTTCATATAATACTGGTTTGGTGGTGATGAACTCCTTTAGCTTTTTCTTATCTGTAAAACTCTTTATCTGACCTTCAATTCTGAATGATAGCTTTGCTGAGTAGAGTAATCTTGGTTGTAGGTTCTTGCTATTCATCACTTTGAATATTTCTTGCCACTTGCCTCTGGCCTGCATAGTTTCTGTTGAGAAATCAGCTGACAGTCGTATGGGTGCTCCCTTGTAGGTAATTAACTGTTTTTCTCTTGCTGCTTTTAATATTCTCTCTTTGTCTTTTGCTCTTGGCATTTTAATTACGATGTGTCTTGGTGTGGTCCTCTTTGAATTCCTTTTGTTTGGGGTTCTCTGAGCTTCCTGGACTTGTAAGTCTATTTCTTTCACCAGGTGGGGGAAGTTTTCAGTCAATATTTCTTCAAATAGGTTTTCAGTATCTTGCTCTCTCTCTTCTTCTGGCACCCCCATAATTCTGATGTTGGTATGCTTGAAGTTGTCCCAGAGGCTCCTTACACTATTTTCAAATTTTTGGATTCTTTTTGCTTTTTGCTTTTCCGGTTGGGTGTTTTTTGCTTCTTTGTTGTTCAAAACTTTGACTTGATTCTTGCATCCCTCTAGTCTGATGTTAGGTCTCTGTACAATATTTTTTTATTTCAGTCAGTGTATGTTTAATTTCTAGTTGGTCCTTTTCCATATCCTCGAGAGTCTCGTTAAATTTATTGGCCTTTTCTAGGAAATTCTTGAAAAATCTTATAATTGTGGTTTTGAACTCTATATCCAGTCGTTTGCTTTCCTCCATTTCTTTCATTTGTGATCTGTTTCTTTGTCTCCACATCTTCGCTGCTTCCCTGAGTTGGTAGAGTAGCTTTGTGTGCTAGATGTCTTATAGGGCCCAGTGGCTCAGCCTCCCTAGTTACCTGAGGTGGACACTCTTGGTGCACCCCTTTGTGGACTGTGTGCACAGCTTTGTTGTAGTTAAGTCTTGGTTGTTGTTGGTATCACTGGGAGGAATTGACCTCCAGGCCAAGTGGCTGTGAGGATCAGTTGTGTCTAACCGGAAGAACTTCTGTGCTGGAGACACCCTTATGGGACAAGACTTACAAAATTGCAAAAGCCTCTGTGCTCAGCTTGGATGGGGCTGAGTGTCAGGGCAGAGCAGACAACCTTGGCTTCCCGTCAGCCCTGCCTTACGAGGCCCCTGGGTCTCAGTGTCCCTTGGTAATAACTGTGAACATCTCTGAGAGAAAGCTGCTCTTGAGTTTTGCCTGCTGCCAGACAGTCCAGTTTCTCCCTGAATGAGTCTGGGTTCCCGGTAACTCACCTGGAACTGGAGTTCAGTGCAGTTGGGAGCTTCCGTCTCCCTCCTGCTTTAGAAAGCCAGCCGCACACTCAGCAGCCCGTGCACTCAGCCACCCGTCCGCGCGTCTCCGTACCTCAGCCTTTTGCAGCTCCTCTGATTCTCAATGTGCTTTCCTCTTTCTTTCTGGTTGTAGAATTTCCACTCAGCCAGCTTTCCTGTGGTTCTGGATGGTGTCCATTTTGTTTTCTAGCTTTAGTTTTGATATTGGTGTGTGAGGGAGCAGTTTAGGTGTTTACCTATGCCACCATCTTGGTTTCTCTCCTCAGAGGAGCTTTATTGAAATCTGTGAATATCATGCATTTTTATTGAGCAAATGATTATGCTGATCATTCTTACGTAGGCATGGTTGAAAAAAACTATAAAAAATGTTCAACAAGCCATCTGCATTAGTGTTTTTCTTCATAATTAAAACTTCTTATCAAGATTTGAGTTAGATTTTATTAAACATGATCACTGCTTTTAATAACCTGAGCTAAACTCACCTTTGTAAAGTCTTTGTGAAATATTTATATTCATTATCTCAATCTTTATGACAACTTAATATAAGTGGTAGATTAGGAAAAGGAACGTGTGTCATTTTTTTTTTAAATTAACCTTCTCCTTGTTTTAAATTTGTAAACTGATAAAGAATACTGATTCACACATGAGGAAACAAATTAGTTTTTGTAATCCCCGTGCCCATCCCAGCTTTTCTGACACATTTTTTTAATCTTGTTTGTGCCCAAAATTCAGTCCTTCCAGAGGGGTTTGTTTTACCTTCCTGTGGCTTGTTCAGATCTATTTGTAAAATCCAAAGAACTACTTCAAAGATGATGTAAAACTTACCCTAAAGTATGTATAAAAGATTATGAATGCTCACTTCTGAAGTACTCCTTAAATGCTGAGGAGAATGAACAAGAATAGACCTCAGGAACAAATAGTCTGAAATCCATGAGCAAAATCGCTCTAGAAATTAATATCACCAAAGGAGACAAATGCCTGAAAACTGAGGACAAATTAGAATTGCACATACAATGTAACATAGTCCCCAAACAGGTAGTAATTTTCAAGGCTGCACATAAAGGGATATTTGATCCTAGGTGGGGAAAGTAATAGCTCTTTTTCTACAAAGCTCTAGGGAGACTACATCTGGTGACAGTGTCTAAGCTAATACAGCCCTACAGTGTCTGGTATTTGCTTTAAAGTAAACTGGAAAGGGAGGTAGAATGTAAATAGGTACATAGATGAAGTGATCATGAGTTTTTAATTTTCATTAGACTATTCTCTCTACTTCCCTGATTGAAAATTTCTATTAATAAAAAGGACAGAAGAGAGAAAATATTTCCATGCCATGTTGTTTTACTGTGTGCCAATATCAATCCCACAGGTGGGAAAACCCCATTTCATTTGTATCCTCAAGAAATGGTTGATGGAAACCGGTATGCATATTTATTGTTTACAGTTTGAAGAAATAAAGAGTTTTACTTCGTGTTTCGTTTTTTTTTTTAAAGAGTGCAATAGACAGACAACAGAAATGTTTGGGGAGAAAAAACAATGATTTTCGTATTGGGTTTAAGGAGATCTTAATGTGTGTAGACTGGTGATACAATGGCAAAGAGGCCCATGATTCTGAGCCATACTACAACTTCTCCAAAGAAAGGTAGAAGTTATTTAGTTTAACTTATGTGGGCTTATAAAAACAAACCAGCTGACCTCTAACACTTAATACAAGAGAGAGAAAAAAAAGACATGCTCATATGTTATTGCTTTTAGTGATGGTTCTAGAAATATGGGTATATTTAAACCCCAAAGAGATTCAATAGTTGATGAGACAAGGTTTCAGAGAGCCATTATGTTATGACTCTCACCAAGAACCCAGATAAAAGGAACTGAGAAGTGTCCTCTAAAGATGATCCAGAGGGAAAAAATAATAAGAATTATTGGGACATCCCTGTCGATGTCCTTCTGCCTGATCAGCTAAGAGTTTATACTAAATATAGATATCATTGGCAAGTGAAGATTAAGATTTCACCAAAAAGTATTTCAGGCATTACAATCTGAGTTAGCTATAACTCCAGATAAAAAATAAGAATAGCTTGGGCATATGAGAGGGAAAAGTTATCAGGAAAATACTACATAAAAATGAATAGGAATGCTGCAACATATCAAACCTAGGCCTGAGTAATATAAAAAGCTGGAAGGATTTCTCCTGGAGTAAAACCCTAGTGAAGGTGGCCACAAGCTTTTAAGAGAGCAGAAGTTACTTGGTTTCATCTCTCTCTGTGGGGCACTCCACAGAAAGCACAGGATTTTTTAGGATAACAAATATTTAAGTTTGAAATAAAAAAAGAAAGGAAAGGCATGAAAAGCACAAGTTTTCCGCACGTGTTATAGGAGTAGAAAGGGATAGATAGCTTTAAGGCAGCCTTTTACCGGAGGTCTGCGTTAGAGTGTAAACACTAAATGAACTAGTAATGGAGATATCTGAACTGGCCTATCTATTTTGTTCCCTGATCCACAAGCAACTGTGGGGGACTCTGTCTACCAGTGACTCACCCATGGGTGGCCACTCTCCCTTGCAGTGTGTGCTTAGAGCATCAATGTCTTAATTACTCAAGAATAATATTATCTACTAGAGTCCGGGTACATGAAATTCATGCAGAGGGTGTCTCTCAGCCCGGCCTGCACCCTCTCCAATCTGGGACCCCTTGAGGACAGTCGGACATCCCTCTCACAATCTGGGACCACTGGTTCCTATACTGCTTCTGCCTGCCAGCCTGATTGCCCCCTAACTGGTCCCCTGCCAACCTGATTGATGCCTAACTGCTCCCCTGCTGGCTTGATTGCCCCCAACTGCCCTCGCCTGCTGTGACCCACCTCATCTGTGTGAGGTGGCAGAGATGCCGGGCCCTGCCTCCATTCTGTGTGCGGCCATCTTGTGATGGCCATCTTGTGGCGGTCATCTTGTGGCGGCCATCTTGTGACGATGTGAGGGCGTAACGACCACCTAGGCTATTATTAGTATTGATAGCTCTAAATAAAATGATGAGAAATCCATAGCTAATATATTTCAAAAAATCATCAAGACTATACATTTTTAATGTATACTAAGATATTCATTGTAAACTCATGATATTTTATTTCACTTGAGACCTCAAAATTTCTCTGTTGATCATTTATTTCATTCTCATTGACTATTTAGTAACATTGTCATAATTGTTATTCAAAATATACTTCCATCTCTTTAAACCCTAAGTTATTCCCTTAGCTTTTTCTCTAAGAGGAAAAACTATCAAATTCCCTTCTCTTTTCAAACATTAATATGTATATATGTGACCTAAATATCACCTCTCCAATTTCTCTGAGATACTTAAGATGAACAAAATAAAATCCCTGATATTATCTTTTTTCCAATGTTCTCCCCCATGCTTCATTATTCCAATTATTTGCATAATTATCCAATCAACTATTTAATAAAAAAGCTGGGGAGTAATATCTCACCCTCTTAAAACCTAACATCTAATATCATTTTTTGCTGACTCTATCTCAAAAACATGTCCCCAGTTCAGTGGTCAGCAAACTCAGTCAACAGAGCCAAATATCAACAGTACAATGATTGAAATTTCTTTTGAGAGCCAAATTTTTTAAGCTTAAACTTCTTTTAACGCCACTTCTTCAAAATAGATTCTTCCAGGCTGTGGTATTTTGTGGAAGAGCCACACTCAAGGGGCCAAAGAGCCGCATGTGGCTCACGAGCCACAGTTTGCTGACCACTGCCCCAGTTCATCCACATCTCTTCACCTCTATAGCATCCAACTGTGTGCAAATTAAAACTCTTCTTGATTGAGGCAAAAGCTTCTCACCTAGTTTTCCTGCTTTCATTCTTGTTCTATCCAATCCATTAGTCACTTGACAATCAGAGAAATGTGTATTTCTTATTATAAATCTCATATGTTTATATATATTGACCATTTATAATAAAATCTCAATCTTTTATCATGGCTTTCAGAATCCCATATGATTTTCCTAGTCTACTCTTCTATACTTGGGGCTTCCCGCTTTCCCCCTCATTTACTAATGTCTCACCACATTGACCTTCCTTTAGTTTCTCAAACACACTAAAGAGATTTTTTCTTATAGTTTTAGGCATTTCCTTTCCCTGAAACATTCTTATTCTTTGGTCTTATTTATTTATGTCTTATCATGACACCATCTTTATCACCATTTGAAATCATCTTGTTTATTTGTTTATTAATTGTTAAGTATGTTTTCTCCATTAGACTTGTAGTCTATAAAGGCAAGAGTCATATTGGACTCATTCACATGTACCACCATTAACCAAATGTGTAACAACTGTTAATAAGAGGGACTGAATTAGAGCATATATTGCCAAATGCTCCTACCCAAAATTCATTCAAACATAATAGGATAAATATAGATTTTTAAATTTTACAATAAAAAAATTGCTCAATATTTTTCAGATTTTTTGCTTAAAAAATCTTCAATAGACCCTATGATATAACAGTTTGTTTGTTTTAAGAAAAGGAAGAGGCATGACCTTCCAGAAGAAAAAAAATCTTCCAACTCTTATGCCACAGACAATGAAACAAGTATTTTTATAAGAAAATGCTAGCAAAAAATTGTAGCTCTCACTGTTGTCTGATTAAAAAATCAACACCTGGAATAACTGATGAATTTATTCAAAGAATAAAATTTTTTGACATTTTTATAATTCAGCAAGATATCAGAGTTTAGCTGGAATGGAGTAGAGTCATTATGCTAATTTCTATTTTGTTTGTTTTGATACAGTTTATGCAAATGAATACAATGAAAATATAATAATTTCAAAAACACTTGACACATACATAATAAAGGTGCCCTGAAGTGTTTGTCAGTTTTTAGGACTCCATCATATTAATTTGTAACAGAACATTGACTTTTGAATTGATGATTAAAAAGTCATTGCAAGAACTATTGCTCCAGGAACATATTCTCTTATAAAAAAAAAAGGGGGGGGGGTAATTTATTGTGTTAAACTTGTCGTTCTATGTTGCACAGAAAAGTACAAGTTATAAAGAAGATGCTGAGATCATTCAAACAGTATTAGTAAATGTCTTGTATTAAGCAATTTTTTAGAGAATAATCTTAAGTTACAGAAGTTTTAGAAGTATTTTCATTTAAAAAACTTTTTTGAAATAATTGAAAATTTAACAAAAAGGGAAAAGTATATTAGAGAGAACTCTATACACTTTAATCAGATTCACTACTTTTTAACATTTTGCTACACTTTAATATTCATTCCATAACTATATCCACATTTAGATCTATGTATATTTAATTATTTTCTCTGGATATTTAATTATAATTTGTATACAATATGAGCCTTTACCATCAAACATTTCAGCATGTTTCTCTACAAGAATGAAAACTCTAAGTGCATGGACCACAAAAGGCTACCTCTCCCAATGGTTACAACTATAATTTCTGATCAGAATACAAAAAACCTAATACCTGGGGACTCTGAAAAAGTAAATAATAACTGGCAGGTAAAAGAGCAGGTCAAAACTCGAGGAACAACCAACATTGGTACCTTTCCCAAGTTTGTTTTGTTCCCCTCCTGTATTTCTCAGCTTTGGACCAAGGAAGATCCAGTATCTAGAGTTTTGGAACTTGTGTAGTGGATGCAAGTGAAACATAGGGTTCAGGGTGCAGATATTTCCCATGGGTCCTTGTCCTCACAAAGTGTGAAGAATAAACCCAAGGACAAAAAGGCTTACTAATAAAAAAAAGAAGTTTATTGGAAGTAGATACAAACTCCATCTGGGCAAGGGTGTCCCCAAAGGACACCCCCTGGGAAGGGGCTCCCAAGTGGAAAAAGCCTGCTCTCTCTCAATCTAAAATAATGTGTCTCATGTCTTGGCCCTTTGTCTCCGGTTTATACATGCTGTAATTCTTCGTCTGAACCTGACCCTTTCTAATTGAACACTTCCTTGATTTAGGACCCCTGTGCTTTCCTCATTGGTTATTCTGCTACATGGTATTAGTTTCAAAGCTCAAAGCCCATATGGTGCCCCCCTCTTCTCTCCCCTTATCTTGCAACATTCCTTTATCCTTTGTACAAGTAAGATAAGCATTTTGGCATCTCTAAGCCCCCATCTATGTATTCCTCTCCCATGCACCCTCTCTCCGTTGTCCTGGCCAGATATGTTTTATTACCCTTAGTCAGAGCTGCTTTAGGTCTAACTTAGGGCTGCTCTAATTGTTCATGCCAGAAATGTCTCCATCCTTCCTGGATCCCACTTCCTGTCTTAAGCTAGCTAGTTAACCCTTTTCACAAACAGAAAAAAAAAACTTTGAGGCAAACTTCCTCTTTCTGGCCATAGGGCCAGAAAAAGTAGAGTTTAGGGTGAATTCCTTTTCTTCTATTTCTTTCTTTTTTTTTTTTCTAGCCCTGCTACAGGGTTGAGCCATGGCAGAGATGTATGGCTGCTGCAGTATTGGAAGTAGAGTCATGGGCATATAAAATCCCAAAGTCAAACCTTTATCTATCGCCAGATAATCCCCCCCCAAAAAAAAGGGGGTCACTGTTGTTCAAAGAGTGTATGCTGTGAAATTTCAAATGTTTTCTTTCACAGCTTTTCCTGAAGGCAACACACAGTCAGTTAAAAATAATAGCTCAGAGGGCTAGACCTCTGAAAGAAGTCTAACTAACAAGTCAGATAAACTGGGAAAGGGTTTGTTAGAAAAAAAATTATAGGTGAAGTCTTGGAGAGGACAGAACTGGTGAACAAATCACATAATTATATGTATAACCCAACACAAGTATTAGACTCACCCCAATCTGAGCCTGTATGGAACAGGCCCACAGAGTATAGGAAAGATTTCTGAGAGCCACTACCAACTCCCAGAAAACTATGAGTGGCATGGATGGATTAGACGTAAGCACCAAATTTACCTAGCAAAGGAATCACTGCTGGTAGAAGGCAAGAAAAAACTTGAAGCTGAACCTCTGTAGGTTCATTGCCTGGTAACACAACTGCAGCACAAGCAGTAACTTACCCTTTTCCAGAGGATTCTATAGATCCAAATTCTCATAATCAAATAGTCGACGCATGTGTCCAGAATGCAATCCAACCAGGATGCAACCCAAAATTACTTGACAGAAAAAGACCCAGAACAAAATGACCTAGAAACATGTCCAAGTCTCAAGGGGAAAAATAATCAACATATAACAACCCTAAAATGACTCACATGTGGGAATTATCACACAGAGACTATAAAGCACCCAGCTGACCATGAAAGGAATTTGGAAGTCTCCACCATGTCCTAAAAACTAACAAATACCTGAACAGACAGAAAAATCAACACTTTCTGAATCCCTAAGAGAGAAAAGGATACAGGACAAACTGCTGCCTCTCAAGAGTCAGACAGGAGAACACAGGGGATTGTGGCTTCAAGGAGCAGATTCATAAGAGAAAACCACTACAAGAACCAGCGCCTGTGTAGGGAATCTCAACTGTAATTGATGAATTGATGGAGGTTCAGTGTGGACAACTCTGAGCGTTACGAAGTCCAGAGAGGTCCCATCATGGTGGGGAGGGATTCCATAATATTATAAGACTTAGTTCCAGAATCTCAACCAGATAGTATGTATTGGAGAAAAATCCCCTTGGGCTTCTGGCAGGGGGAGTGGGAAAGGAATCATTGTGAAATATCATGAAGTGGACTCAATCATAGAATGGTGAGGACATAGACAAAAGTCTTTGACTTTGAAGAGAACCCAATGTAAATTATCTAATTCAATATAGGTAAAATACTACCCCCCAAAAAAAAAAATCAAGGCTTGGGACTTGTTCAATAAGATAAAGATTATCATTCATATTATTGGAATCCCAGAAGGAGAAAAGAGATTGGTGTAAAAAAATTAAGTATTATAATTACTTTCTAAATGTGATGGAAGACATTAAATCAAAATAGGATAACCATGGTGTTCAAAAAAACACCAGGCCCAGATATATCATAATTACACCACTGAAAACCAAAGGTGATGAAAAAAATATCTTAATTTATTATATGTAACAAAAAAGCAATGTTACTGACATAATAACATTTTTAAAAATTTCTTTTTACCAATCTGTGGAGGCTTTAAAACTATGGAACAACATTTTTAGAATGCTAAAAGAATAGAAACTGATAGTGCAGAATTCTTTATCCATTAAAACATTTTCTAGGAATAAAGGTGAAACAAAGACTTCCTTACATGAAGTAAAACTATGAATTTATTGTCAGCAGACCTGCTTAGAACGAATGTTAATGGAAATTCTTCAAGCGGAAGGAAAATGGTATCAGAGGTAAACTTTGAACTCCAGGAATGAAGAAAAGGCAACAAACACAGAAAATACAAAGGAGAATCTGAAGGACATTGCTTCTTTCATGTCCTTTAAAATATGTATGATAGATGAAAGGAAAAGTTACACCATTTTGGATGTGATTTTCTATGTGTTTAGATGAATACATGTGAAAACTATAGTGTAAGAAGAGTAAAGAATACTAAAAACAAGAGCATATTTTATAACCACGGTATTGGCACAAATTCAGAAAAGTCAACTGTGATAAAATGCTTTTATCTAACTCACATTTTGCTATTTTACTAATTATCATAATATATTTTATAGCATTTTCACCTTTTCCTACAGGATCTCACTCAGGATCCACATGTTGCATTTAGAGTCGGTTTTTAATTTCCTGTAATCTGGAAGAATTTCTTTGCTTTTCTTTGCATTTTGCTAGGTGTACCAGTTAATAATGCGGATTTTTTCAATAGATGGAGTTACACATACATTGATATATATGCAATTTGATATGTATGTTATTTTGTTGTATTGACAGCAAGCTTCAAAACTACATATGTCAAATTTGCTGTTCGGCACCTCACCATTCTATGATTGAGTCCACTTCAAATATCTATGAAGGTGTTAACATCATAGATATTTTTACGCTTAAAAATGTCAAATTGCGTACCCAAAAAAAGAGCATTTGCGGGAAGTTTTAATTCATTACTTTATTTTGAAGAAAAGTGGGGCTGAAAGTTCTCATATACTTCGGGAAGCTTAAGGTGAACATGCTCCATCTCAAGATACTTGTGAGCGCTGGTTTAAATACTTTAAAAGTGATGATTTCTATGTGAAAGACAAAGAACGTCCAGGTCAACTGAAAAAGTTTGAAGACCAACAATTACAAGCATTATTGGATGAAGATGCGTGTCAAACTCAAAAACAACTTGCAGAAAGATTAAATGTTACTTAGCAAACAATTTCTGATCATTTACAAGCAATGGGAAAGACTATAAAGGAAGGAAAATGGGTGCCACATCAGCTGAACGAAAGACAAATGGAAAATGGAAAAGTTATCAGCAAAATGCTGCTTTAACTGCACGAAAGAAAGTCTTTTTTGCATCAAATTGTGACTGGTGATGAAAAGTGGATTTATTTTGAGAATTCCAAATGCACAAAATCATGGGTTGACCCAGGTCAACCATCAACATCGACTGCAAGGCCAAATTGCTTTGGAAAGAAGACAATGCTCTGTGTTTGGTGGGATCAGGAGGGTGTGGTGTAGTATGAGCTTCTAAAACCAGGTGAAACTGTTAAAACTGATCGCTACCGACAAACAAATAATCAATTTAACCACGCTTTGATTGTGAAATGACCAGAATGGGCCAGAAGACACAGCAAAGTAATTTTGCTTCATGATGATGCACCATGACATACTTCAAAACCAGTTAAAGGCAGGTTAAAAGATCTTTCCTGGGAAGTATTAACTCACCCACTGTATTCACCAGACCCTGCTCCTTCAGATTACTTCTTGTTCCAATCAATGGCACACGCACTTTCTGAGCAGCACTTCAAAACATACGAGGAAGTGGAAAATTGGGTCTCTGAACAGTTTGACTCAAAACAAGAAAAGTTTTATTGGGACGGTGTCCACAAATTACCTGAAAGATGGGGGAAATGTGTAGCTAGTGATGGACATTACTTTCAATAAAGCACTTTTGACATTTCTCTTGAAATTTCCGTGTTTTATTTGATTACAAAACCCACCATTATTAACCAGTACACTTCGTATAACATTAATGGCTTGAATGATACTGGTCCATTATTTTAGAGAATGTTCTTCAATATGGATCTTTCTGATATCTCTCTGTGATTAAGATTCAAATTATGCAATCCCAGCTGCTGGAATACTACACATATTGTGAACTTTAGAGGATCTCCTATTTGGAAGCACACAGTGTCTGCCTGCCCCTTATTGGTGATGTTAATTTTGATTCCCAATTAGACTTTTGCTAGCTTTTCTATTGAAGAGTTATTATTTCTGACTTACAACTAATAATCAATATGTAGGCAGATCCTCTAAGATTATGCAAATACTGTGATCTTCATTACATATTGCCCTTTAGACTTTTTTATGTTTTAATCCAGGTGAATTTATTGTCAACAGAATTACCCTAGACTTAATCCTCACTCATGATTCTTGAAATCTTTAGAATTATAATGGCTAAATAATAATTTTTCAACTCTGACATTTCTGTATTTTTCCAACATCGTTCTAATGTAAAAAGGAACATTTATTTCATCTAGCTAGCTAGCTAGTTTTTTTTTTTTTTTAATATGAACACAAATTTGTTTTACTTTAAAAAATACTATTTTCTGGCATAACAAGAAATCCCAGGCTCATCTTGGACCTTCCCTGCATTAGGCCTAGAATTAGCCATTCTCCAACGGCCTCTGGTACCTTATGATGGTAAAAAGGCATAACCATACCCAAGGTCATCTATCTTTCCTCCTATGTTATCCTCTAATAGTTTTATATGTTTGCATTTTACATTTAGGTATGACCTATTTTAAATTTGTTTATGTGATGTTTGTAAGGTCTGTGTCTAGAAATTGTTTTTTGCATGTGATGTCTAGTTAATCAGCACCATTTGTTGAAAATACTGTCTTAGCTCCACTGCATTGCCTTTGCTCCTTTGTTAATGAGTAATTCAATTTTGAAAGAAAATTTGATCCTGGGTCGCTCTGTTTGAAGAATACTCTGAGATTGTAAGGTATCATATTTTAAGTTTTTTAATAAAAATAATTGGGGAAAGCAGTATTTTCCTAAAGTTATTCAACTAAAAGAAAATGTAACTACGTACTGGGACTAATAAAATTTGAAACTACAACATAAAACCATGGATTTAAAATGGCTGGCACATTAAATCATTCTTACTGATATCACAGTCTGAAATTGAACTTAGAAAATAAGGGAATACAAATGAAATTCCTCTTATAACATTTCATAAATTACATTTTGTATAATGTATTATTTGACAATGGGTATAATAAAATGTTTCCAAACACACATATGATTAACATGACAGAACTCTTTTATTTTTTATTTTTAAATAAATCTTTATTGTTCAGGTTACAGGTGTTCCTCTTTTTGTTTTCCCCCATAGCTCCCCTCCACCTGATTCCCCACCCCACCCTACCCCATGCCCTTATGCCCTGCCACTGTCTTCATCCATAGGAATAAGATTTTTGTCCAATCTCTTCCTGCACCACTCACACCCGCTTCCCCCTGAGAATTGTCAGTCCACTCCCTTTCTATGTCCCTGATTCTATTATATTCACCAGTTCATTCTGTTCTTCAGATTTTTATTCACTTGATTTTTAGATTCACTTATTGGTAGGTTTGTATTTGATGTCATTTTGTTGTTCATAATTTTTATCTTTAACTTTTACTTCTTCTTCCTCTTCTTAAAGAATACCCTTCAGCATTTCATGTAATCCTGGTTTGGTGGTGATAAACTCCTTTAGCTTTTTCTTGTCTGTGAAGCTCTTTATCTGACCTTCAACTCTGAATGATAGCTTTGCTAGGTAGAGTAATCTTGGTTGTAGGTTCTTGCTGTTCATCACTTTGAATATTTCTTGCCACTCCCTTCTGGCCTGCATAGTTTCTGCCAAGAAATCAGCTGACAGTCGTATGGGTACTCCCTTGTAAGTAACTAACCGTTTTTCTCTTGCTGCTTTCAAGATTCCCTCTTTGTCTTTTGCCCTTGGCACTTTAATTATGATGTGTCTTGGTGTGGTCCTCTTTGGATTCCTTTTGTTTGGGGTTCTGTGTGCTTCCTGGACTTGTAAGTCTATTTCTTTCACCAGGTAGGGGAAGTTTTCTGTCATTATTTCTTCTAATAGGTTTTCAATATTTTGCTCTCTCTGTCTCCTTCTGGCACCCCAAAAATTCAGATGTTGGTTAGCTTAAAGTTGTCCCAGAGGCTCCTTACACTATCTTCATATTTTTGGATTCTTTTTTCTTTTTGTTTTTCTGGTTGGGTGTTTTTTGTTTCCACATATTTCAGATCTTTGGTTTGATTCTTGGGGTACATTGATCTACAGTTGAGTTTCTGTATATTCTTTATTTTAGACAGTGTATGCTTCATTTCTGACTGGTCCTTTTCCATTTTTTTGGCATTCTCATTAAGGTCCTTGAAGGTCTCAGTAAGCTCCTCAGAAGTGTCATCAAGTTTCTCGGCGGTTTTTAGAAGATTCTTGAGTAACCCTATAAATGTGGTTCTGAGCTCTATGTTGTCCAGTAGTTTGCTTTCCTCCGTTTCTTTCATTCGTGACATGTTTCTTTGTCTCCACATTTTGGCTGCTTTCCTGTGTTGATGGAGTGGCTTTGTGTGGTAGGTGACCTATAGGGGGCAGTAGCTCAGCCTCCCCAATCACCTGATGTGGATGCTCTTGGTACACCCCTTTGTGGGCTGAGTGCAAAGTCTTGGTGTAGTTAAGCCTTAATTGCTGTTGGTACGCTGGGAGGAATTGACCTACAGGCCAATTGGCTGTGAGGACTCGCTGTCTATAAGAACTGCTGTGCTGGAGACACGCTTATGGTGCAGGACTTGTTTCAGTGGGGCTTTGGTGCTCACTGAGTCTGCCTCTTGAATGTGTCACTTATGGATGTGAGGAGTTGAAATCTGGTTTCTCACACTGACCACTAGGTATACTGGCTTCTGGATCTCCAATGCAGGTCAGCTATTGTCTGAGTCCACCCAGCAGGAGCTATAGGATAGCTACAGTTTTCTCCTCTTTGCTTGGGGTTTGGAGGTTTTGGAGCTCTCTGACCCAGGCTGCAAGTTTGCTAGGTTAAACTGCGATAGGGCAGGCCTTTCTTATGCTAATGCTGCTGCTTGGAGCTTGGGTGGGTTTGTAGGTTGTGTGGGGCGGGGTCTCAGGGTGTCACTAGGCTAGGGCATAGCAAACAGTGATGGCTGCTAGTTAGCCGACTCTGTGTCTCCGACTGCGTCCCGTGCCCCAGCGCAGTAAACAATTATTCTTGCGCACAGCTCTGCAAGCAAGCCCCCCTCACTTTCCGACCTGGTGACAGACAGTCCACCTTCTCCACATAGGAGTTTGGGTCCCCCGCGTCTCCCCAGAAATTGTATTTCAGAGTAATCAGGGTCTTGTGTCCCTTCAGGTTGAAAAAAGCAATGCCCGCCGCCAGCCCGGATCACGCGCCTCCGTACCTCAGCTTTTCAGCGCTCGTGCAAGTCTCAAAGCTCTTTTCTCTTTCCTTCTAGTTGTAGAACTTCCACTCAGCCAGCTTTCTCGTGGTTCTGGGTGATAGACGTTTGTCTTTTAGTTGCAGTTTTGAAATTGTTGTGCGAGGCAGCAGTTTAGGTGTTTACCTACGCCACCATCTTGGATTCCTCCCGACAGATCTCTTTTAAAACTTTATTTTTTCTCTCTCCCAGGAGAACATTGACTCCCTATTCCTATAATTGTAGAATATTTTCCTAGTTAAATGCACTGAATATATAATCTAAACCATTTTCTCAATTTTTATGTAGAACTAATCCGAAAGAATCCTTTTAAAGGTTGAAATGTATCATTTGTGGGATGTGTTTGTGTGTGTGTGTGTGTATGTGTGAGATCACTCATTCAAATAAAGATAGAAAAAAAGTCCCTAATCTATCCATTTTACACAATTGTCTCAGAAGAAAACCATTTTTAATGAATTTCATGGAAGTAGAAAAAATCAGCAAATCTATTTTTTCCTTCTCACTGTTATCTTGTACCAACTTGACAATTGTTTTTGCAAATAAGAAACTATATTTACAATCCTTTAACATATCCTCACATAACTGATTAAAAAGCCATATCTTCCTTTTAACCTTCCCTGGATAACTCTATTAGCAGGGGCAAGGTATGGAAGAAGACGAATTATGGGAAACATTTCATTCCATGAAGATATTCAGCATTTGGGACTCTAACAGGTTTAAATGACAGCACAAATTTCATTATCACTGAAATTTCCCCCTCCAGTAGAGATACATTTTCTTGGTTCTTCATCTTTCTTCATACATACTCCTTGCTCTCTTAAAACAAGCAAATAGGAGGGACACAAAATGGCGGCGGAATAGAAGGATGTGTCCTGAGCCTTCTCCCGGAGCAAATAGAGGAGGCAGCTGAGAGAAGCGGAATCCAGCCTGAATTGGTGAAGGAGGCACAGCTGGTGAGACAGTTTGCAGCTGGGAAGAGCAGGGATCCCCTGGATAAAGGTAAAATCAAAGATCTAGGCAGTAGAATCTCCCGGACCTCTGTGCCCAGAAGGTCAGGGAGAAACTACACAGTGCCAAGCCGCGTCCCTGAGGACAGGCAAGGTCTGAAGGATTTTAGACCATAGAGTCTGGATTTGGGATCTGAGCTCAAAGGCAGCCTTTAAGAGCTGCCGGACCGCGGAGTGCCAGCAAGAGAGGAACTGGCAGAGACGCGGTCCTTCCTCGCGCTGGGGCCTGCGCCTTTCCCCACTGAACCTAGTTCGTGGGACCTTTTGGAGACAGGCGCTTACCTGTGACAGAAGTGCGGGAGAAGGGGTAGAGTTGTGGAACCTGGGCAGAGTGGGCAACGGACGGTCCAGGAGAAGTGGTAGAAAGTCTGGTGCTGAGTCATATCTAAGCCCACAGAATCCATTTTCTCCTGAGAGATAGCCCCTCCCCTCAGTCTCCAGGCAACCAATATAGCCACACTCAGATTCCACCCTGATTAACACCAAGGAATCTGAATACTCCCTGAGGCCATAGGATCTACTCTAAAGAGAAATCTTTAGAAGCTAAGCACCTCAATTACACTAGATAACCAAGCCCAGGAGAACAGAAAGATTTCACTAGTAGCACCATCACCAAAAGAACCTGGGTAGCAAAGCAATTGGATCTACAATTAAAACATTCCAGGAAAACATGGGAAGACAAAAAAGCAATACCAAAATGAAAGAAAAAGAGGAATCACCAGAAAGGGAGTTAAATGAAATTGAGGCTAGCAGCTTAACAGAGAGAGAATTCAGAGTAATGGTTCTAAGGATGTTTAAACGGATGGATGACAAATACACACAACTCAATGAGAACTACAAGGAGCTGAATGAAAATGTCACCAACATGAAAAGAAACCAAGAGGAGATGAAAAATGACATAGCTGCAATAAAGAACACATTGGAAGGCTTAAACAGTAGACTAGAAGAGGCTGAGGACCGCATCAGTGAATTAGAAGACAAGGTAGGAAAACACACACAAACACAGCAGCAAATGGAAAGAAGACTTAAAAAGCAAGAGGAGAGCCTAAGGGAGCTTTGGGACAACACAAAACGAAACAATATTAGAATAATAGGGATACCAGAAGGCGAGGAAGAGAAGCAAGGAATAGAAAACCTGTTTGAAGAAATAATGACAGAAAACTTCCCTGATATGGCAAGAAAAAAACTATGCAAGTCCAAGAAGTACATAGAGTCCCAAACAAGTTGAACCCCAAAAGACCAACACCAAGACACATCATAATTAAATTGGCGAATACCAATGACAAAGTAAGAATCTTAAAGGCTGCCAGAGAGAGACAGAAAGTTACCTACAAGGGATCTCCTATTAGAATATCAACTGATTTCTTAACAGAAACACACCAGGCCAGAAGGGAATGGAATGAAATATACAAAGTGATGCAAAGCAAGGGACTGAATCCAAGAATACTATACCCAGCAAGGTTATCATTCAAAATTGAAGGTGGAATCAGGAGCTTCACAGACAAAAAAGGGCTAAGAGAGTTTATCACTACCAAGCCAGCAATGCAAGAAATGCTAAAGGGACTGCTGTAAAAAGAAGAAAGAGAAAGGCAAAAAGAAACACAAACACTAAGGGGGAAAATATGACAACAAACATGTACTTGTCAATAATAACATTAAACGTAAACAGATTAAATGCACCAATCAAAAGACATAGGGTAGCTGAATGGATAAGAAAACATGACCCATATATTTGCTGTCTACAAGAGACCCACCTCAGAGCAAAGGATTCACACAGACTGAGAGTGAAGGGATGGAAAAATATTTTTCAAGCAAATGGAAATGAGAAAAAAGCTGGGGTAGCAATACTTATATCTGATAAAATAGACCTCAAAGTAAAGGCCATAACAAGAGATAAGGAAGGCCACTACATAATACCAAAGGGAGCAATTCAACAAGAAGATATAACTCTGGTAAACATATATGCACCCAACGCAGGAGCACCCAAATACATAAAAAACCTCCTGGAAGAGATCAAGGGAGAGATCGACAACAATACAATCATAGTAGGAGACTTTAATACACCACTGACATCACTGGATAAATCCTCCAGACAAAAAGTCAGCAAAGAAATAGCAATTCTAAATGACACACTGGATCAGATGGACCTAATTGACATCTTCAGAGCATTTCACCCCAAAGCCTCGGAATATACGTTCTTCTCAAGTGCCCATGGGACATTTACAAAAATAGACCACATATTGGGTCACAAACAAAGCCTCCCTAAATTCAAAAAGATTGAAATCCTATCAAGCATTTTCTCAGACCACAATGGCATAATATTAGAAATAAACTATAATAAAAACATTCCAAAAAATTCAAACACGTGGAAACTGAATAGCATGCTATTAAACAATGATTGGGTGATCAACGAGATCAAAGAAGAAATTAAAAACATCCTGGAGAATAATGACAATAAAAACACAACAATGCAAATGCTATGGGACACAATGAAAGCAGTCTTGAGAGGGAAGTTTATAGCTCTACAGGCCTACCTCAAAAAACAAGAAAAAGTGGTAATAAATCTTCTAACTCAACAGCTCAAAGAATTAGAAAGAGAGCAACAAGAAAAGCCCACAGTGAGCAGAAGGAAGGACATAATAAAGATCAGAGCAGAAATGAATGACATAGAGACCAAAAAAACAATACACAGGATCAACAAAACCAAGAGCTGGTTTTTTGAAAGGATAAACAAGATTGATGAACCTCTAGCCAGGCTCACCAAGAAGCAAAGAGAGAGGACCCAAATAAACAAAATCAGAAATGAAAGAGGTGAAATAACAACAGACCCCACAGAAATACAAAGGATTGTTAAAAAATACTATGAACAACTCTATTCTAACAAACTACACAATCTGGAGGAAATGGACACATTCCTAGAAAAATACAACCTTCCAAAACTCACACAGGAAGATTCTAAGAATCTCAATAGGCTGATAACTATGGAAGAAATTGAAGCAGTCATCAAAAAGCTTCCAGCAAACAAAAGCCCAGGGCCTGATGGCTTCACAGGGGAGTTTTACCAAACATTCAAGGAAGAACTAAAACCTATCCTCCTCAGACTATTCCAGAAAATTCCAGAAGAAGGAACACTTCCAAGCTCCTTCTATGAGGCCAGCATCACCCTAATACCAAAACCAGACAAAGACAACACAATGAAAGAGAATTACAGGCCAATATCCCTCATGAACATAGAAGCCAAAATCCTCAACAAAATTCTAGCAAATCGAATCCAGCAGTACATCAGAGAGATTATACACCATGACCAAGTAGGATTTGTCCCAGGGATGCAAGGATGGTACAATATTCGCAAATCAATAAACATGATACATCACATAAACAAATTGAGAGATAAAAATCACATAGTCATATCAATTGATGCAGAAAAAGCATTTGATAAAATCCAACACCCTTTCTTGATAAAAACTCTCAGCAAGGTGGGAATAGAAGGATCATGCCTGAACATAATAAAAGCCATATACGACAAACCCACAGCCAACATCATACTCAATGGGCAAAAACTAAAACCATTTCCCCTAAGAACAGGAACAAGACAGGGATGCCCACTCTCACCACTCCTGTTTAATATAGTGCTGGAAGTACTAGCCATTGCGATCAGACAAGAAGAAGAAATAAAAGGCATCCAAATTGGAAAAGAAGAAGTAAAACTGTCCTTATTTGCAGATGACATGATACTGTACATAGAAAACCCTAAAGACTCCATAAAAAAATTATTAGACTTAATAACTGAATTCGGTAATGTAGCAGGATACAAAATTAATGCCAAGAAATCTATGGCATTTTTATACACCAATAATGAACTTACAGAAAGAGAGACTAAAAAAACAATCCCATTTACCATCGCACCAAAAAAATTAAGATACTTAGGAATAAACTTAACTAAAGAGGTAAAAGACCTATACGTAGAAAACTACACGACACTGAAAAAAGAGATAGAGGAAGACATAAACAGATGGAAGAACACACCATGTTCATGGATTGGTAGAATCAACATCATCAAAATGTCCATAACTACCCAAAGCAATCTATAAATTCAATGCACTTCCCATTAAAATACCAACAACATATTTCACAGACCTAGAACGAAATTTCCAAAAATTTATCTGGAATAAAAAAAGAACCCGAATAGCTACAGCAATCCTGAGAAAGAAGAACAAAGTAGGTGGGATCTCAATACCAGATATCAAGTTGTATTACAAAGCTACTGTTCTCAAAACAGCCTGGTACTGGCACAAGAACAGACATATAGATCAACGGAATAGAAGAGAGAACCCAGAAATTGACCCAAATCAATATGCTCAATTAATATTTGACAAAGGAGGCATGAACATTCAATGGAGTCAAGACAGTCTCTTCAAAAAATGGTGTTGGGAAAATTGGACAGATACATGCAAAAGAATGAAGCTAGATCACCAACTTACACCATACACAAAAATAAATTCAAAATGGATAAAGGACTTAAACATAAGACGGGAATCCATGAAAATACTAGAGGAATCCACAGGCAGCAAAATCTCGGACATATGCCGAAAGAACTTCTTCACTGATACTACTCCTAGGGCAATGGAAGCTAAAGAGAAAATAAACAAATGGGACTACATCAAAATAAAAAGCTTTTGCACAGCAAAGAAAACCATCAATAAAACAACAAGAAAGCCCACTGCATGGGAGAACATATTTGCCAATGATATCAATGATAAGGGTTTAATCTCCAACATATACAGAGAACTCATACAACTTAACAAAAAGAAGATAAACAACCCAATCAAAAAATGGGCAACTGATCTAAGTAGACACTTTTCGAAAGAAGACAGAAGGCAGGCCAAGAGACATATGAAAACCTGCTCACAGTCACTAATCATCAGAGAGATGCAAATCAAAACAACAATGAGGTACCATCTCACACCTGTCAGAATGGCTTTTATCAACAAATCAACAAACAACAAGTGTTGGCGAGGATGCGGAGAAAAAGGAACTCTTTTGCACTGCTGGTGGGAATGCAGACTGGTGCAGCCACTGTGGAGAACAGTATGGAGTTTCCTCAAAAAACTAAAAATGGAACTCCCATTTGAACCAGTGATCCCACTTCTAGGAATATATCCCAAGAATCTAGAAACATGCATCAGAAAGGAAATATGCACCCCTATGTTCATAGCAGCACAATTCACCATAGCCAAGATTTGGAAACAACCTAAATGCCCATCAGCTGATGAATGGATTAAAAAACTGTGGTATATCTATACAATGGAATACTACGCTGCGGTAAAAAAGAAGGAGTTCCTACCATTTGCAACAATATGGATGGAGATGGAGAATATTATGTTGAGTGAAATAAGCCAGGCGGAGAAAGATAAATATCACATGATCTCGCTCATTTGTGGAATATAATGAACGACATAGACTGATGAACAAGAACAGATCCAGAGGCTGAGAAACGTCGATCAGAACATCATACCTCAGGTAAGGTAGGGGAGGGTGGGGGTAAGGTGGAGAGATCAACCAAGGGACTTGTATGCATGCATATGAACCTAATCAATGGACACAGACAACAAGGGGGCGGGGCATTAAGAGAAATTGTTTCATGTGACAAAAATTTTTAAATGAAACTCTCTGTAGACTGAAAATTATTTTGGAAGGAAACAAAGAGAAGTTTCCTTCAAAAGTCATAAGGATTGTAATTGAAAGTCAATATATTTGGCCGCTTGAACTAAAGTAAGTAATTTGTGTTTTTGCCTCCCTGACAAAGTTTATATAAAGCTACAAAAAGAAATTGACAGCCAGTTTGAAATGGAATTGCCAGGGCCTAGGGCAAAGAATATCCTTACATGATATTATTCTACAATCTCATTATAATCTTAGATATTTTACAACAGCATACTTTACAATTATCCCAAACAAACTTACAAACTAATTCTTTGAATGGTGGGCAGCAATTTAAAAAAAAAAAAAAAAAAAAAAGGGACATGAAAGGATTTAATCCCTTGCAGAAGGAATTAAGGCACTGGGAAGGCACTTGAGCATCCTATATTGGCCCCTCTTGCCCTTTGTGCCAAGAGGGACCCTCTTCTCACAATCCAATTGCCCTCAGCTGCTACCTGAGCTTTCTGTTCATGCTGAGCTTGAAGCCTCGTGGGGGCTGGTACCAGGGATCTGTCTCACATCCAATTGTGTGAGCTGGGCCCTCACTGGAGAAGAAACCCGAGTTCCCCGAGATATGTGATCAGCACTGGGACCCTGCCAGCAGGCCAGGGGTTCCCAAGGCAGGTGCTGGGTATAGAGGCCACGGGGTCATAGGCTACCAAGGAGACAGAACTGAACCTCACAGCACCCTGCTTGGCCCCGGAGGATGGCTGGTTAGCCAGAGACGGGTAAGATTCCTCAAGGAAGGAACAACCTAAGACAGGCACAGTCGCAGAGGGGCCATCAGGAGACAACTTGGGGGGGCAACAGAAGTGGGGCACAGACCCTCACCCCCCCAACATTGCAGGGGCTTGAACCCCCTTCTAAAGGAGGTCTCCTACCCCCATGGCTGCTTCGCGCTTCCCACACCCAGCTCAGATCGGGACCCAGGCAACAGAAAGAGACCCGGCCCAGCTCACATCGAGATACAGGTGACAGACAGAGACTTGGCCCAGCTCAGATCAGGACCCAGGTAACAGACAAGAGACTTGGCCGACAGTAGTTGCCCTATATCTAAATTCAGCTGAGCATTTGGAATGCTCAGGGCCCACTCAAGAATGCAAATAATCCTTCCCACTAATATTTACAGGGTAAACTAAGATTGTTGGTAGAGTATTAAATTTGACAGTAAAATAGTAATCAAGTTTTCAGATTAATTTAAATAGGCTAATTGAAATAAGTGAATATTCAAGTACTGGACAAAAAGCTGTTCTTAAAGTAATAACTAAAATTTCTATTGGTAGTTCATCTCATGGTAAAATTCCTGAATATGCAATGAACCTAAAGCAGTCATATGTGTGGGGAAAAAAAAAATTTAAATTTAAAGTTATCAAGACTGCATTATAAAATTTACAAAAACCTCCATTATAAAAAAAAGGGGGGGGGGGGATAGTAGGGCAATATCATGTAAGGAAAAATATCCTATAATTAAATTACATCTAGAAAATTTTTACTTTACCAAATTAAGTTTCATTTGCAATGCTAACAGCAATACGGCCATTAAAAACACACATGGTGTCTAAATAAGACAAAGGAAAATCGTTTGAACAAAAATAAAAAGGATCCCAAATCAATTATATAGAATAGATTCCTTTATTAACCTGTGGTCGAGAATATATTTGTATATTTTCAGAAAACAACCCCAAGACCAGATGGATTCCTGCAACAGAGAGGAATTGACAGGAGTGCTCCAACCACGAAGACAAGAGGAAAAAACAGTCCAGAGATGGAAGACGCTGACAATGCCTTGCCATGGGAGCAGTCAGCAGCTGTGCACCACTGCAGGTTACCTAGGACCAAACCAGAGAGGGTCGGACCTGCATTGCCCCCATGTGCCCACCATCCAGATATCACTGCTGACATGTACACATAAGGAACTGTTGGACATTGAAATCGGGACTCAAACATTTTTTTGTTTTGTCTTGTTTTGTTATTATATGTTTATTTCCAGTCTGCAAAGGCAAAACTTTTTAAAGGAAAGAAATGGTGGGAAAAAGATACAGAGGCAAAGAAGCATTGAACAGACTGTCAAACTACATTGGGAAGACAGGGGAGGTTGGGCGAGGGGGGCTGTAAGAGACCAACCGAAGGACTTGTACGCATGCATATAAGCACAACCAATGGATATAAGACACTGGGGCAGGGGGGGAGGGTGGGCAGGTGAAGGCATGTCCTGGGGGGTAGGGGAGGTCGGGGGGAGATCAAGGGGGAAAAAAAAAGGAGACATATGTACTACTATTTGTAATACTTAAAACAATAAAAATAAAATTAAATAAAAAAAACAACAAAAAAATACAAAAATATAAAAGCTGTTAAGATTCTAAAAAAATAAATAAATAAATAAATAAATAAATAAAACAAGCAAATAAATAACACCCAAAAAAAGGTCAAAATATATTTGTCTGTTGTCCCCAATATCTACCAGCATCTTTTTCTTCTTCCTGTATCTATAAAATGAAGGGAAAATAAGGGGGACATCTCATTTTTCCTGGAAAAGTGGACAATTCTTTCAGACTGCTGTTTTGAAAGGGAAAATTACTCAGATGTTTCTACCTTATACACAGCACTTGGAAAATAGAATAAAGGATATGAAGTGAGGTATCTTCAGACTCTCTTCTCAATTTGTTCAGATTCTTAAGGGATTTGGACTCACATGAATCCAGTGAGCATGTTGAAAGCTGGAACCACACTTACCAACAAGCCTCCCCCATCATCCTTGACAATTATCTCTCCTTTGCCACCATCAGTTTAGGAATAGAGATTTTCTTAACTCCCAAAGACTGTTTTAGGGACATAAAATGTTTCCCTTTCTTGCTTACAGTTACCCCTTTGAAGTATCTTCTGTAAAGTATGTTGAATCTTCTGCTTACATTAAAGAATGTTTACTTTCAATGTATGGAGATCTATGATGACAAACAATGTCAAATAGGAAAATTGAACTCAGCATTCCCAGCTGAATCAGTATCTCGTGTATTTGCTTCCTACCAATGTGCATAGAGATCTAGTCAGTATCACAGACCTCCACTTTCCCCTACAAATCCCAGTGCCTTTTCAGGTTGTTTATACTTTCTAGAATTCAATGTTCTCTTCCTTCTTATCCTGTTTTAGAGGAAGCAAGATCATTTCTGGCCTGGTTCCCAGGTGTGACCCTGCTAATATTAAATCAAATTTCCTTTTGTCTTCTTCAGAAGGATGTGAAATGTATAGAATAACTTAGTATTTGCCAAAAACATACATATTATGTATCATATTTCTTCAAAAGGTAACTTCAAAAAGGTAACTTTGATTATAAGTACTGTTACTACAATAAAATAATATAGAGATGATAAAAGTAGAGTGGAATTAAAAAAAAGTTATTTTCATTGGACAAAATATAAAACAAAGGAAAAGTTATTAATAGGAACTCAGGGGACATATCACATTAATAAAAAAGAGACAAGTATTATATAAAACATGCACTATACATTCTTAGACTGCAAAGGAAATCTTCACAACTTTTTAAAAAAATAATTTCATAGAGTCCATGTTCACTGACAATTCAGTAAAATTAGGATTCAAAATAAAATGTTGGCTAATATATAATATTTGAAACTAAAAAGAAATCAATTTTAATAATTTAATACCTAAAGTGGAAATCAGAGAGACATTACACGATATTTAGGCCTGAAATAAAGCAAAATTCAATATATCAAAATTCTTGAGTATAACAAAATTACATGTGGAAATTTTTAAATAATACTAAAATATTCTTGATGAACAAACTTTTCAATTCTAGAAACTAGCAATAAATTATGACTTGTATCGCTACAGTCATCATAAGGAAATAATTATAATTTAAAATAGTGATTAAATATAAATAAATAAAAGCAATATAGTCACCAAAACGAATTTTTTAAATAGATTGAGAAGTCTATCACTGAATGCATTTGACTCTATAGGAGAGTGTTTCTAAGAAAAACAAAATAAAGTATCTAGTAAACAAGACCTGGGCTTACCTGCACTCCTCCTCTCTCAAACCACAGCCATTGCCCTTGGTCACCCACAGGAAGAGGTAGAGCAAGGTAATAGCCTTTGTTTGTAATCAATTCTGTCTGAAGTGTATTAGACATTATTTTATGACAAGTAATTGTGTTGAAAGATGATGGCTTCTTTAACTGTTTCTCCCTGTATTTTGGAAGGCAGGGCTGGCACTCAGAGCTGTGAGACATCAACTCACTACTGGTTCTGCAGTTCTGTGTTGGAATAGCCAATCCTTAGAGACACCAAAGCATTCCCTCCCTCCCTTCAAATAGCAGGATACTGGGCATGCGTTAATGCAGCACTACTCAAAATGTGGCCTCAACTGGTGCCCTCCGGGAAACTTGCTGCCTGGCTACAACCAAAACAACACAGAAATGGAGAGGATGCTAACAGAATCTCTTACAGAGAAATTTTAGGTTGTAAAAATTATTAATTTTTAAAATAGCCTTGTATTTTATATATCTTTTTTCCCATTTCACTTATTCTATTCATTCATTTTGTTACATTTTACTAAAACATTGGCTCACAATGGAATGCAAATTTAAAAAAAAATAACCGGTCCTTCACCACACAGTTTGAAAAGCATCGCTTCAGTACATTCGATGACTTGTCTAGCAATATTTCTCCTTATTTCTAAGGATCCAGTGGGAACAGCTGCCTAGCAACTACTAAGTGAAACAGCAGTTTCAAATCCAAACACATTGACATTGTTAAAGTTTGTTTGGGGCTTCTTAAACTCCTGTTCCACTCCCAGTGACACTTCCCAGCCTTCATCCTCAGCACATGCCTTCATGCCAACAACAAATCAGCTGCCTCAGGCATCGTGCAGGGCAAGGGTGATGGAGCCCTTGCCCTCACAGAGCCTGTACTTCAGAGGAGGTATGACCTCGCTGCCGCTACTGCCCCCCTTAGAGTCTCATCCTTCACCACGATTCCAAAGCCTCCTCTCTGAAAAAGAATCTGAGGTTGACCTTACTGCTAAAAATAAAGACAGTGTAGCTCATGCAAAATATTACTTCTAACTGTGTGATGAAAGGCTCAGGTGTTAGGTTAGTGAGGTTTAGAATGAGGTGAGGAGAGTGCCTTGGTCAAGAAAAATTACAGCACATGTGTAATACTGATTTATCTGGACTAGGCCTAGAGTCACACCTCCTTCCCCGAAAATGTGTCTCCTGGCATTCCCCTCAAGCTGAAGGGCATGAACTTAAGCTGGCATGGTCTATCCCCATCAATTAATAGGTCAGTATTTGGCCTTTCTCAGATCTATTAGGTCATGCCCTTAGAACACTTCAACTCAAAACTTCCACTCTAGTGTCAAAAGCAGCATTCACAAAATGTATCACTTGATCCTTTTAATTGCAGGGAAAAAAGTCATGTTTGTTCCCAATCATTGTCAGTTTCTTTCTCAATACCCCAGGACAATACCCCAATTCTCCAGGAAATATTCTTTCCAGGACAGCTTTGTTTTCTTGTGGCTAGTAAAGGACCTCTTAGCAAAGAAAATAAAGTGGATGACTAAG
This sequence comes from Corynorhinus townsendii, assembly GCA_026230045.1. Lineage (NCBI taxonomy): Eukaryota > Metazoa > Chordata > Mammalia > Chiroptera > Vespertilionidae > Corynorhinus > Corynorhinus townsendii. Next base: position 63,354,212 of record JAPDVU010000004.1, on the reverse strand, counting down.
TACAAAACATTCATTAAAGTGTCCTCCAAACATGTTTTATATGAAAAAAAAAAAGAAGAAGAAGATTTGGCTACAGAGAATGATTGCTATGTCAAGAATTTCATTTCAGGCAACGATTTTGTTATTAGAACAAGCCTCAGTTGTCCACACATTGGTTTTGTTCAGAAGATGTAATGCAAGATAAATAAAAGAGAACTTTGAATGCTGTTATCTACCATGCAGTACTTCCATTGTAAGTATAGATAATAACGGTTTTCATATTTTTTTCATTTCCTTGGGCACCACATTTCCCTCCCATTGCACATGGTGCCCTTTACCCTGTGGCTGGCTGCTGTGGCCACTGCTGCTCAGGAGACCCGAACAAACAATCAAGCAGTTTGTCTGTTGAGAGAAGAAAATATGCTCTTATCTTTAAACTTAGTCTATTGAACATTGTATAAAAAACAACTAAAGTGTTTCTTAAAGTCCAAGATACCTCAAGAATGAGAATCACTCTAACAAGGGCATCTTACACTATGACTAATTCCCTGAATAGACAATGACTTTTTTTTTTTTAAAGAGGAATTATAAGAGCAGCTAAGTTTATGCATTGCACAGCACACTGCTGTTCCTGGCTAGAGGGCGTGGAGTTTGATTTAATATAATGTCCCTGCACATCCACAAGATAAATGTACTTCTGCATTCAGATTACTGTCTTACAGAAAGTTAACAAGTGAGGGATTTCTTGCTCTTGTTACATTATTGCCAAGCATAATTTTAAGATATGTCCCATCATTTAAAATGTAGAATTTTTATGACAGAGGAAACTTTTCACATGGCCAAATGCTATGATAACATGTGTCCCAACTCAAAGGTGAGAAGACCACAAGTTGGTTATAACTTTGGTTGGATCTCTCAAGTATCTCAACTATAAAGAAGGTTCAGCAACTCCCCCGCTCCTTGGGGGGTTATAAAGATACAAGGAGTAGATAGAGGGAAGTGCACTTTGAAAAACATGGTGTTATGTGTCAGTGGTTGTCAAAATTTAGCAGGCATCGGGATTTGTTCAAACAGACTGCTGGGCTCTGCTGCCTGGGTTTCTGACTCAGTGGGTACAGAGCATGACTGGAGAATTTGCATTTCTAAGTTCCCGGGTGATGCTGATGCTGCAGTTGGGGTAGCACACTTTGAGAATAACTGTCATAAGCTAATCGCTTTCTAACTACATGCAAGCTTCACACTCACCTTTTCCTTCCACCCATCTCTGCCTCAAATAGAGCATCTGGGTAGGTTTTGTTTTTATATCTTTACCAAGGTTGAGGTTATGTGTAATTGTTCATGTGAAAGAAGGTTTAAGATGATCAGCTTAAAAAAAGACATGTCAAAATGGTAAAGCCCTGAACTGTACATCTTCCATATCTTAGTAAAGTGAAATGGAGTTTATAAATTATCTGAGGACTTTGAGCAGATGGTAAACCTAAGTTAAATTTTATGAGTTCAAAATCTGGAAATTTCACGGGCCTGCATTATTCATCTTTTTGTCCTATATACTTAGAAATTTTTAAATTGTCCTATATAGGACTATTGAGGCACTAGATTTAAATCTGAAAGAATCTATAAAGAGAACAAGCTTTTAATCTGGTCATATCATTGATATTGTAATGTACATCAATGTGCCAATTTTTTAAAATATTCTTTATCCTTTTGAGGGTTTTTTTAGGTGCACATTAAGAGAATACATAAGTGAGTTTGTGTTAAGCAACTGAAAGACATTATATAAATCAAAGTTATGATCAATTCTTAATTATTATAGTTCATGAAGGAAAATTAAATAATCAAATGCCTTCTTCCAAATCCTACCATTGATCAACATACATAAACAATGTTTATTTAAGCTGGGAAATGTATGGTGGGATTTTTTTTAGCAACTATTTAATTACTAATTTTAATTTGCTTAGATTAATATGAAAAATTAAAAATGAAGTGGGATTGCATTAAGGATATAGTTTTTAATACTACTTCCTATGCAAAAAAACCCAGATCTTCTTGCAGAAATGGCTATTTCCATATTTGGGGCAATTAATGTGCAAGATGAACCTGGGACATCTTATTTTACCAGGAAAAGAGGACGCTTTCAAATGACTAATGGAACATGACATACAACACGGAAGCCAACTTATGGGGCTCACACTAGGCAAGCTTGGAGCAATTTGATCATCAGTAAGAAAATTGAAAGTAAAGGAAAATGTCCAAGTAATTAACACACATTGTATATAAAATTTTTGTGTATAAAATAATTTAAAAATCAATTATATATTGATTTTGTTTTTTAGATAGTGGGAGGAAGAGATAACGAGAGAGAGAGAAAAAAGAGATTTGTCATTCTATTAGGGTAGATAGCTACTAGGGCAGGATAAGGGGAAGGGAGGAAAGAAGAGGAGTTTATCTCACCACTGAACAAAGAAATCAGCAGTCTTGGGAAAGTGGGGGTGAATGGGTGGGAGGAGATTAACCAAAGAACTTATATGCATAACCCAATAGATACAGACAATAGTGTGGAGAAGGCTTGGGTCAGGAGGAGTGGGTGGCTAGAAGGGGTCAATGGGGGGAAAAAGAGCACATGTATAATTTTCAACAATAAAGATAACTTTAAAAAAAACCACCAGGTGTTCTCATAAATTCTGGAAAAAGCCATAACAATGTAAAAAGGGGACCTTGAAATCTAGTCTGCTGCCCAAGTTACCCAGCAGGGGAACTTCGAGACTTATAGGAGGGGAAAGTATAAAACTCTTGAATCCCCACCAGGTGATATGCTCAGACTAGCTGAGTTGCCTGCTTGTGCTTTATGCCAAGTATATTCTTAATAAATTTGTTTGTTTTGTTTCCTAACAAATTTGCTGGCTTTGCTTCAATTCTATTTTCTATCACTTTTCTGAATTCTTTCTCATGAGTGTGACAAGAGCCAAGGAGGGGAGAACCCCTCTGACTTGGGTGGCTCTTAGGTAACTGTTCCACTTAATTTATGCATTCATTGGTTGTTTCTTGTATGTGCCTTGACTGGCATATTGGGATGATGCTCTAATCCAGTGGTCGGCAAACCACGCCTCGCGAGCCACATGTGGCTCGGGAGCCATGGTTTGCTGCTCTTTTGACTAAAGAGTTTGCCAACCACTGCTCTAACCAACTTAGCTACTCAGCCAGAGTCAATAGAAACATTGGTGAACAATGATAGCTACTAATGCACCAATTCATTACCTTGAAATTGGAAGTAAAGGAAAATGACCAAGCATTTATCCTGTAATTCCTGAATGACCTGTATTTCAAAGTAATCAATAGTAAATGAAAAAAATTGTTCCTTGTAGAAAATGTTCAGCTTTTAAAAATGCAGAAAGAATGACAGAATTAGAAAACTACACAATGTGAAATAATAAAGCTAAAAATCAATTATTTAATGGTTCTATAGCTATTCATTAAATGTTAATGAAGAACTTTACAGTGTAGAAATCAGACTGACCCTACCAGTACCCACTGATGAACTTTAGCACTCATTTAAAAATGGACAATGAATCACTTTGTGCTTTAAGAGACAATTCAAAAGGAAGTTAAAAGCATGAATCTAGTAAATATTCTTGCTAAGTAAGGTGTTTTAATCTAATCCAACCTCCATATCTAACTACCAGATTACAGGAATAGAAGAAAAGTTAATAAAATCAAATGACACAGTCAGCCAAATGTGGAAATTGAAACATTTTATTGGACAAGAAAACCAGTTTTTCCAACATGGAAATAGCATGAAAGGTATGAGGATAAGGAGGTGGCACAGTTCGGGTTAAGAAGGAGATATGATCCATAACAATGAGGAGAACTTAACTAGATTCTAATTTGAGAAAACAACTATAAGCTATAATCACATAATTATGAAACAATTGAAGACATTTAATATAGACTAGATGTTGGGTAATATTAAGAGAATACTATTAATTTTGTTAGATGTAATAATGGCATAATGATTATGTGGCTGTATGTATCTGATGTATACTAGAAGGGGTCATTAGTGTGTAAATATACATTTATCATCTATAGGTACACATTGAAGTCTTTCCTGATAATGCCATGATATCGAGATTAGCTAATAAAACACTTAAGAAAAATAAAATATTAATGGAAAGAAGTAATTAAAACAAGGCTGGCAATATGTTCATATTTGTCAAAGCTAGTATGGATGTAAAAAAATATCATATACTATTCTTTTTACCTATTTGTATCTTTGAATTTTTCTCCCAAAAAATAAGTAGAGAGAGATGACTCCAGATTGACAGAGAACCAGAGGAAGCTAGCCCAGTGGTACTCATTTTGGTCTCAAATGCTCTTTACTCTCTTAAATATTATTGAGGACTCTAAAGAGCTTTTGTTTATATGGGTTATATCAATATTTGCCATATTAGTAATTAAAGACATTTAAAATATTTATTTGAAAATGTTTATTTATATATATTTTTAAATAGTATTAATTAAGCCATCATATCTACACTAATAAAAGAGAAAGATGCAAATTGACTATACTTTCACTATGCCCACCAGCCAATCAGGAGTGAGTATGCACATTAAACCAACAAAGATGGTGGGTTAATTTGCATATGCAGGCCCCGCCCCAGCTCTCCAGGCCTCTGGTCAGCGTGGGAAGGCGGGAAGGTGGCTCCGGGCTGGAGTGAAGGCAGTGCCAGCAACCAGGGGAAGGAAGACCCATTCTTGCACAAATCTTCATGCATCGGGCCTCTAGTATTAACATAAATAATACAATCTTGTTAAAAATTATTTTTAAAAAAATTTTAGAAGAGTGACTTTTTTTACATATTTGCAAATTTCTTCAATTTCTGGTTAATAGAAGAAAGGTGGATTCTCATATCTGCTTCTTCATTTAATCTATTGCAGTTTCTAGTATTGGTTGAAATATATGAAGGAAATGTAGTTTTACAAAAATATGTAGTTGGAAAAAATGGAGTATTTAATAACCTTTTCAGATAACTTTGAGTATTCTTCAGTAATGTTATGCCAAAATTTTCTAAGTATTGTTCCTTAAATATTAGTTGCAATGTAGAATCTGAAACCATATTAATAAACTTTTCATACTCCCATTACATATTCTATTATAATAAAATCCATTGATCTATCTTGTACTCCATTTTATTTTATTTTTAATACTTTTATTGATTTTTAGAGAAGAAGGGAGAAGGAGAGAGAAAGAGAAAGATTGATTTGAGAGCAGAACATTAATTGGCTGCCTCCTTCACATCCCCTACCGGGGATGTAGCCATAACCTGACCGAGGATGGAACCAGCAATCTTTTGGTGCATGGGATGATGCCCAACCAACTGAGCCACACTGACCATGGCTTATCTTGTACTTGAAATGGAAATGTTATCCATCCATAATTTTGTAATGTCAGGCATTGGTCACTTGAGAAATATGGGGGGTGAGCAAAGGTAGGTTTTCACTTGTATGTGAAATGCACAGTATTATTACTAATGATGGCCAGCAATTTGAGCATTTATGAGATTGTACCTAAGAGCACTATAACATTGTGATATTCTTTGGAGTTAATGAAGTTATTGTGCTAATCATAACCAGCATGTCTTTTTCCGTACAAACAATTGTAAACTTATTTTTGCTCACCTCTGTATTTGTTCAGCTATTTCAACTCACAACTCAAACAAATTGCAAAGATGCTTTTTTGTTGTTGTTTTTTGAGACAACCATCCTACTTTGGTAACCAACAGAGTGTTTTACTGAAATTTTCTATCTTATCACATAGAATATTAAAGAGTTGTGTACTCAAAGTTAGAGATTTAATAAAATTAATACTATTTTGCTTCATTAAGAGCCCTCTTAAGTGAAATTATCCATGATTTTTTTATTTTTTAACTATGGTGCATGATAGCAAATTAGACAAGGACTACTGGTAGTTTCATACCATTGCATTGGTTCTGGGCCAAGACATCTGCTGTTTTGCCCATCATTGCTTCTGTACCTTCAGTGAAAATGTTGACACAGTGAAAAATGCAAATAACATCTTACGATTATTATGAAAGTAGTTTTGACCTCACAGTCCCCATGAAAAGTGTTAATCTTATCAAACTTCCATTGATTATTTATAAAATATATAAATAAATAAATCATTAGTAGAAAATGCAAGCATAATCAAGTTTCATTTTCTAATAAATCCTTCCCTCCTTTCAATACTTAAAAAAAATGTTTAAGCATATATAGAATTTTTTAAAATATATTTTATTGATTTTTTTTACAGAGAAAAGGGGAGAGGGAGAGTTAGAAACATTGATCAGCTGCTTCCTGCACACCTCCTACCAGGGATGTGCCTGCAACCAAGGTACATGCCCTTGACCAGAATTGAACCTGGGACCTTTTAGTCCGCAGGCGACACTCGATCCACTGAGTCAAACCGGTCAGGGCTATATAGAAATTTTAAACAGAACTTTGCTCTAGAGTTTTAAATTTAAAAAGAACTCCCTGGAAATTTCACTTCTTTACCTACAAAATTAACCTAAAGAATTGATTATATGATGATTTCTTTGACAAAAAAGAATAAAATGTGTCTTTTTAAATATGGGTTGTGTTTTTCCCACATAGCACATATTATACTGAAAAAAGCTCTGACATACTCAAAACTTGTGCATCAGTGGCCTGAGTTTTAGCTCAGAAACTCAGAATTAGAATAAAAAGTAAACTGAATGCCAATGGCATTATATGAAGAAAGTGAGGAGTACAAAGGCCTATTAGTTTTTAGGAATACAGATATTGAACCTAAACACTCTTCCAGTCCAAATCCAAATTCTCCTTTCTCTGCTTTGTTTCACTCACATGTTTACCTTTTCCCCTAAAACAATTTATTTTATTCTAAAAAGCATCATGGTAGAAAACAGAATCTTGTCAGACTGCCTGACCCTTACCTCATGGATTAGTACTATTTTTATTTTTAATGCCATAGATGGGTTGAAATATTTCACAATCTTTTCAGGCATAAGGTTCTCAATTTGGGTCTGGAAAATCTGAAGAAATCAAAGCTCAGAGAGGTCAACTGACTTTTCTAAGAGCACACAGCAAATCTCACTAGTTCATTTTGAATAGATTTTCTAACCCAAAGCTTTATGGTTTCCTTGGTAATAATATAATTAACCTAGTAAACATGATACATTTGTATTACAGACAGAAACATATTTTCTTGCATACTAACTGAGGATTCTAGTCAAAACAAAAACAAAAAAGGAAGATTTGGGCTCTCAGAACCCACACCATCTGCATTTCTAATGACAACAGAAATGAAATTTGCACATTCCCAGGGACAAATTTTTTTAGAAATGTGTTTTATTTTAGCAAGCTGAAATTTTATTAAATATAACACTTAAAAGTATATGTAACTTTGCAGAAACATTTTATTCTAACATATTTAGAAAGACATAAATAAGTTATCTATAATAATAAAAGCGTAAAATGCTAATTAGACCAGACATCCTTCCGGACGACCTTCTGGACAAAGCTGGGGCTGCCCCAGTCCTGGGTGCCTGCTGGCAGCCAGAGGGAAGCCTGGGTCCCAGTGCCAGAAGGAAGCCAGTGACATCAGCCAGGGCGAAGGAAGGCCTACTCTTGCACGGATTTCATGCATCAGGCCTCTAGTAGTTAATATAAGTGCATTATTTTTTTAATATATTTTTATTGATTTCAGGGAGGAATGGAAAGGGAGGAATGGAAAGGCATGTGCCCTTGACCAGAATTGAACCTGGGACCCTTTGGTCCGCAGGTCAACGCTCTATCCGCTGAGCCAAACCAGCTAGGGCTAAGTGCATTATTTAGTCAATACATTTTGTTCTTTCTTGTTAATTTAAAAGAATTAAGCACAAACCCCCCAAAAGTTTTTCAGTTGGATGTAATCATTTGATAACAGCTTAATACTTTCCTTGGTTAGATGCTTAGCTACAATTATGTGAGGATAGTTTTCTTCCCCACCATATTTCAGGTGGCCACTGATCCTTAGTGGTCACTATCTATTTTTTTCTTTTTAGGATATTCATACACAAATGAAACTATTCAAATGCACAGGTTAATATTACCTCTCACATTTTCCTTGGCCTTTTGGAAATTATAAGATGCCTCAGAGAATATTTTAACCATTTTCTCAAATTATCCAAATCCATGGAACAAGGTGAAGTCTCCTACTAGTCCACTTACCTCACTTCTAGAGTTTCACCCCAAGAAGCACCACTAACCAGTCAAGAAGCTTCTTCCTCTTGGAGTACTGGGTGTTCTTATTGATTAACATAACTAATCACTACAAATTTATCTTTGTCTTACTTTCTTCCAAATTATTGCCATTGGTGCAGCATATCGGCTACAAGAATCTCAAGATTTTTAATATCACACAGTTTTTAGCTGGGTGTGAGCATCAGGATCACTTGGGGAAATCGACTTCATACAAAAACGTTTATATAAGACAAATCTCTAGGTGTGAGATTAAGCATAGGTATTCCAAAATATCTCCAGATAAATTTGAAGCACACCCCTGATTAAGAAATAACATATTCATTGTTCAATAGAACATTCAATGCTTTTTTGAGTCTTATATTTAACTAAGAAGAATTGTTCATGAATTATTGTTAGGAAAATCTAGAATTATTATTTTTTAAATATATATTTTTATTAATTTCAGAGAGGAAGGGAGAGGGAGAGAGATAGAAATATCAATGATGAGAGATCATTGACCGGCTTCCTCCTGCACGTCCCCCACTGGGGATCAAGCCCACAACCCAGGCATGTGCCCTTGAGCAAAATCAAACCCCGGATCCTTCAGTCCCCAGGCCAACACTCTATCCACTGAGCCAAACTGGCTAGGGCAAAATCTAGAATTATTGATTTGAATAGTGCACTTAGCTTTTTAGGCAAATCTTACATCCCATCATGTTTTTTTTAGACAATATTTTAACAGTTACTTTGGATATAGGGAATAGTTACCACACATGAGGCAATCTATTTTATAACATCAGGAAATGGGTTTGTCTTACTAATTACTGTATCCACATTCTTTAGCCCAAATACATAAAAGATGTTTGATTAATATTTTTTGAATGATAAAGCATAAGCTTTTGTATAACAGACATTAGCCTTTTGGTAAGAGAAAATTTCAATGAAATAAGAAAATTTAAAAACTGTTTCTAAAAATTATTCCAAGCTTTATTATTTGCACAACAGTTTGTGAAATGCACAAATGACATGCATTTGTAATTAGTCAAACGATCTTTGGAGCAGAAGTACCAGGTGTTCTACTTACTAGTATATAACAAATCACAGTTTACATAAATTACAGATAAGGCAAGATTCAGTCACTCACTAAATCTTTCAGAAAATCAACCCACCAATATTTTTTTGAAGTTTGAACCAACTTGTTCTTATCATTATGAATATTCTCATGTAGCAAAGGAATGAAAGTTTGAAAATGGCTTTAAGAACCATCAAGAGGCTGTCTTGCCTTGATATTTTCAGCTATCATCATTCCTGACAGTATTAAATGGCCAATATGTTTTTCTTATCTGTGGGGTTTTGTTTTTAATCTGTTCTTCTGGATTGTGAAAGTAAAATGAAATATCTGTCTTTATAATACCTGTAATTGTAAATATAACTGACATTTGTTTTTCAGGGTAATTAGAATATTTCCTTTACTTTTAAAGTATACTTTAAACATGAATTTCAATCTTGATAATAAATATTTTGTTTGAATGTTGAAAAGTCACAGATTTCTTTTTACAAAAAATGTAATGACTTGCACAAATCCTTTATATCTGTGCTATATCAAAATAGTGAACAAACTCAGAGATACATCTATGACGAGCATGATAAGGACTCCTAATTTGCAGTTTTGCATGTAAGTATGGAAATCTGTCATAACAACATGTGAAAAGCTGACCAGAAGAAAATCATCAATTCCTAGATCCACAAAAGAAGTGAAAACACAGGGCAAACTGCTGCCCCCAAGACTGGAGAGCCACACCAGTAAATGCAAAAAAAGAGGCTTATCAGAGCAGAGACTCAAAACAGTCTCTAGGTTTCTCAGTGTTTGAAAATCTCAGCTGTAATTGACAAATTGACGGAGGCTCAGCAAGGACAATTGCAAGTTGAAAGCTCCAGGGGAACACAGTCATAAGAAAGCCACACAATATTGTGAGATTTACTACCAAGAGCTGGACCTGACGTTCACAGTAAATATCAGAGAAAAATCATTTCAGGATTCACAGGAGGCCGAGAAAAGTTTCCATTTTGAAATATGCCAGAGCACTCTGTTCTTCTAAAGAAGGACTAACCTCAGGGGAAACTAGTTAACCAGAGCCTAACCTGCTAGGGCAGTGGTAGGCAAACTCATTAGTCTCAGAGCCAAATATCAACAGTACAATGATTGAAATTTCTTTTGAGAGCCGAAAACTGACTTCTGCGCATGGGCCACGAAGTTTCAATCACACTGTACGTGTGCGCCCGCACGTGGTATTTTGTGGAAGAGCCACACGCAAGGGGCCAAAGAGCCGCATGTGGCTCGCGAGCCCCAGTTTACCGACCACTGTGCTAGGGCATTACTAGACCAAATTGACTTGGGTAGAGGGAAATATCTAACTTTAGCTGGTTCTATCCTTCCATGTGGAGAAGGGAAACACTGACTCAAGCCCACTCTGGCCATTCTGTCCCACCTGAGGAGGAAGAAAAAAACAAAACAAAACACTAAGTTCTCAGTCCAGAAAGACAGGCTCACTAAAAGACTGAGACCTAATTATGGAATTATAAACCTGTCTTGAAAGAAATGTTAAAAGACATTCTTTAGAGAGAAGGAAATAATAGATCAGAAGCTTTTAGTTACATAAAGGAAGCACCGTCCAATGTCTTTTCTCAGACCACAGTAGAATAAAACTATAAATCAGTAACACAAAAATAAGTGGAAAATCCCAAATTATGTGAAGATTAAACAACACATTTCTAAATAACACATGGGATAAAGAAGAAATCTCAAGATAAACTTATATATATTTTGAAATAAAAATAAAAGCCCAACTCATCAAAATTTGTGGGATACAGCAAAGTGTTGCTTAGAGGGAAATTTGTAGCATATATTAGAAAAGAAAAAAGACTTAAAATCACCTTAGGAAACTAGAAAAAAGGAGCAAATTAAATTCAATTTCAGCAGAAGAAAAGAAATAATAAAAATTATGAGAGAAATTAATGAAATTTAAAGCAGGAACTTAACAGATAAAATCAATGAAACCAGCCTTGCTAGTGTGGCTCTGTGGATGAGCATCAACATATGAACCAGGAAGTCACAGTTCAATTCCTGGTCAGGGTACATGCCTGAGGTTGTGGGCTCGATCCCCTTGATGTTTCTATCTCTCTCTCCCTCTCCCTTCCTCTCTGAAATCAACAATAAAATATTTTTTAAAAAATCAATGGGACCAAAAGCTAGCTATTTGAAAAGATCAATAAAATTGACAAGTCTCTAGCAAGCTAACTAAGAGAAAAAGAGAGGGGACACAAATTACTAATATAAGAAATGAAAGAGGGGATATCATTATAGATCCCATGGAAATTAAAAGGATAATAAAGGTAAACAGCTCTAGGCCCACAATTTTGATAACCTAGATCAGTGGTAGGCAAACTCATTAGTCAACAGAGCGGCAAACCGAGGCTCATGAGCTGCATGTGGCACGCGAGCTTCAGTTTGCCAATCACTGACCTAGATAAAATAGAACAATTCATTAAAAAAACACATCTATCAAAACTAACAGAAAAAAAAAGTGATCTGAATAAGTCTATCCTATATAATAAAAGCCTAATATGCTAAGTGTCCAGTCAACTGGTTGACCAGTCAACCAATCAAAGCATAATATGCTAATGATATGCTAAGGCTGCTCAACCTCTCGCTATGATGTGCACTGACCACCAGGGGCAGATGCTCCAACTGGTAGGTTAGCTTGCTGCTGGGGTCTGGCCAATCCGGGACTGAGCAAGATTGGCCAGACATGCCCAGGAGCCCTTCATGGTCTCTCCCTGGCTGGCCAACCTCCCTCATCTCTCCCTGGCCCTGATCATGCACCAGTGTGGTCCCTTGGCCTGGCCTGTGCCCTCTCACAATCTAGGACGCCATGGGGGATGTCAGAGAGCTGGTTTCAGCCCAATCCCGCTCAATGTAGGAGCTGCACCCTGGTGGTCAGTGTGCTCCTACAAGGGGAGCACCAGAAGCCGGGCTCATGGCTGGCGAGTGCAGCGGTGGTGGCAGGAGCCTCTCCTGACTCCACAGCAGCGCTAAGGATGTCCCACTGCAGTGGACCTAAGCCAGTAGTCAGACATCCCCCAAGGAGTCCTGGACTGCCAGAGGTCGCAGGCCGGGCTGAAGAACCCTCCCCTCCAACCCCTCCCCCAACCCCCAAGGGCACATTTTATGCACCAGGCCTCTAGTAGTAAAGATGTTTGATAAATATTTTTTGAATGATAAAACATAAGCTTTTGTATAACAGACATTAGCCTCTAGTAGTAATAAAGAAATGAAATCAATAATCAACCCGGACAGTGTTGCTCAGTGGCTGAGCATCACGATTGGATTGGTTGATTCCTGGTCAAGGCACATGCCCTGGTTGTGGGCTCGATTCCCAGTAGGGGGCATGCAAGAGGTAGCTGATTAATGATTCTGATCATTGATGTTTCTATCTCTTTCTCACTTTCCCTTCCCTTCTGAAATCAATAAAAATACGTTTTAAAAAAGAAATTAAATCAATAACTTATATTCTTCAAAAACTGAAAGCACTAGGCCAAGATGGGTTCATTAATGAATCTCTTTCAGAGGATAAAAGCAGAGGGAATACTTTCTAGCTCATTCTATAAGGTACTGTCCTAATATCCTATTAGCATTATGCTAATACCAGAAAAGTAAAATGCAGAACAATATCTCTAATGAATACAGATACAAAAAGCCTCAATAAAATAGCAAATTGAACCCAAAAGTATCAAAAATACTTATATACCACAACCAAGAGAGATTTACCCCCAGTATGGTTCAATATTTGAAAATCAATTGATTTAATTGATCACATCAACAGACTAAAAAAGAAAAATTGCAGGACCATATCACTAGATACAGTAAAAGCTGGACATACAATACAATGAACAAATAATGTCTTGTGGAATTTTGCACCTGAAACCTGTATAATCTCATTAACCAGTGTCACCTCATTAAATTAAATAAAAAAAGAAAAAGAAAAAGCACTTGGCAAAATACAACACCCATTCACTATTTAAAAAATTCTTAGTAAACTAAGGAATAAAGGGGAACTTCTCAAGTTGATAAAGATTACCAAAAAAAAAAACCCTACCAAAAAAACCCTAGTTAACATTACAGTAAATAGTGAGAAACTTGAAGCATTTCCATAAGTGTAGGTACAAAGTAAAACTGTCCCCCTTCACACCCATTCTTTTTGATATCGTACTGAAAGTTCTTGCAAATGCAAAAAGGCAAGAAAAGGAGATAAAAGGTATAAGGATTGTGACAAAAAGCTTAGAACTATCTTTGTTTACTGATGAAATGATCTTAGAATTCAACAATAAGTAAACCATTTGATTTTTAAAATGGTCTGAAGATATTAAGACACCTCACAGAGAAGACATACAGATGGAAAATAAATATATGAAAAGATGCTGCACATAATGTTACCAGGGAAATGCACATTTAAACACAATGAAGTACCACTACGTGCCTATTAAAGTAGCTTAATTCCAGAGCACTGTCAATCCCAAATGCTGACAAGGATGCAAAGCAACAAAAACTCTTATACATTGCTAATAGGAATACAAAAATGGCACAGTCACTTTGAAAGACAGTTTGGTGGTTTCCTGTAAAACTAAACATAAACTTATCATACAACCCAGAAATCACACTCATTGGTATTTAATTTACCCAAAGGAGTTGAAAAGTATGTCCACACAAACCTGTACAAGGATGTTTGTAGCAGCCTTATCATAATTGCCAAACCTTGGGAGCAAACAGGACATATTTCAGTATGAATAGATAAATGCACTACAGTACATCCAAGCAATGGATTATTATTCAGAAATTTTAAAAAATAAGCTAGCAAGGAACAAAAAGACTTGAGAAATCTTAAGTGTATATTTCTAAATGAAATAATCTAGTCTGAAAAAGCCACAAACTGTATGATTCCAACTACATGACAATCTGGAAAAAAGCAAACGATGCAGACAACAATGGAGGTGGAGCACAGAAGATTTTTAGGGCAATGAAAATACTCTGTGTAGTATTATAATGATGGGCATATGTCAACATATGTGTTCAAACCTATAAAATGTATATCACCAAGAGTAAACTCTAAGGTAAACCATGGACTTTGACTGACATCATGTTGTGGCTGATCAGGCCAGCAGGGAGGGCAGTTGGGGGTGATCAGGCTGGCAGGCAGAGGTGGTTAAGGGCCATCAGGCAGAAGTATTATTGTTATAAGGCCAAACTATGGCCTGGGTTTAGGGATTGGGATACTAATCACAATTAAATGCAGCTCTGTCTCTGTTTTCTCATGGTGCTTTCCACCACCATGTTGGTATATACCTCATGATGTTAACTCTGGTCAGTTATCTGTCTCTCTGTCTTCATCACTGCACTGTGAACTTTGACCCATAAGGGAAGAATCTCTGTTATCTATGTTGTGCTTTAGGTCCCACTTGGCTACCAGAGTATTTTAGATACATTAAATACTAGAGAAAATCTTACATAATTCATCCTTTTATTTTACAATTTACTTATATAAATGGCAAATAAATAGTAGAAGAATGTTGTGGAGGAAGAGTAGGCAGTACCAGAAAATACGACTGAGCCAAATGCCAAGATTATAAGCTAAATAAAGGTTCTACACAAATTCTTATATGAAAATATCTGTATCCCTTAGTTAAGTAATATGGATTTCAGTAACCATGAGAGGGTGACCAAGAATAACTGACAATACCATATTTGGGAAAGCATTTGCTCATTTAAACACAGTAAACATTGTATAAGGCACTGCTAAATTTGTAAAGTACATTTGGTACAGAACACAGTCTTGAGACGCTGGAAAATTCTTAGAATGTCCAGGGGAAAAATTTAAAAGATAATAAAATATCTAAAAAATGTCGAAAAAAAATATGATTTAGAAAAATAAAATGACCTGGGAAAAAAAACAACTCTACTCCTTTGCTAAGGAAGGATAGTGGACTCCATCCCTGGTGGATTTCTGTTGGGTAGGTTCTGTTGATTGACTTCAGCTAAAATTTCTCAAATTATTAATTCAGTTTGTTTATGTATGTGCAGGTTGACTTTTAATGCTTATTTGGATAAATGACAAGGAATGTTTTTCAGCCAAAAATCACTCATTAAAATAATATCCTCTCCAAATGATTTTAGAATTTGTACAAAACTTCCTCCACGTGAGTCATTATTTTCTCTTATGGTGCTAATTATGGCCAATACTTTGTAACTATGCTAATTTTGATATAAAAAAAGACTGATATTTTACTTCAAATAAAACAAAATGAATATACTCCATAAATTGATGTGTGTTTAAAAAATAAGTCTATTTACGTAGAACTTTGGATCATCTCAGATAATTAAATATTATTCCCAGGTCAGCCATGGATAATATTGTATGATCTTGAGAATATATTATCACTTATCTTTAGTTCAATCCAAAATAAAGTAAAATATACTTTACATGTTTCAATTTTATTTTTCTATATCTGAGGTCATTAATAAAAGATTAAAAATGCTACTGTACCAATTTAGTAAGGCACATAATAATAGTGAATAAAGATTGAATGCTGCCCTAACTGGTTTGTCTCAGTGGATAGAGTGTCATCCTGCAGACTGAAGAGTCCCAGGTTCGATTCTGGTCAAGGGCATATACCTTGGATTGCCGGCACATCCCTAGTAGGGTGTGTGCAGAAGTCAGCTGATTGACATTTCTCTCTCATCAATTTTTCTAATTCTCTATCCCTTTCCCTTCCTCTCTGTAAAAAATCAATAAAAATATTTTTAAAAAAAGATTGGATGGTTACAATAAGCTAAGCACTGTGATAAGAGTTTTTTATGAGTTACTACATAAACATGCATGATATATAGGTACTTTTGTTATCTGTAAAATTCACAAATGAGGATATAAGGCTTACAGTATGTTTTTCACTTGCCCAAGGTCATGGATCTAGTAATTGGCCAAGTCAAAATTTTAGTCCAGCGTGTTTGATTAAAGACCATGCCCTGAACTGCTACAGTAATGTGATTATACTAGATTTCCACTGGCATTATCCTCCTTTATCTAATCGCCCATGTAACACATTGCACATATTTGCAGGGGAGTTTATATGATTTGAGTATAAGAAGTAGCCACACAACAGAATGCTTCTCTGTATGTAGCTAAGTGATCTCTTAAGAAATCAAGAAAGTAGCATCCTCTAGTCACCTCAGCTTACGGTCCTGACAACAGGAACAGATGGCATGCCTGGGAGTGCACAATAGCGCATAAACACTCTGGCAGGAAATAATGGGAACATATGAGTAACGGTAACATCGCCATCACTTGAGAGCCAACTTACTTTTTCCACTCCTCTTTTAGCATTAATTTGCTATATGAAAATATTATGCATGGTATTTTCTGACAGATTTGGCATGTTTTAGCCATATTCATCTTCTTTTGGCCATAAAGGAATGCATGTTTGATCAATTCAATGAGAATTTGTTTGATGAACCACATGCTTGTTATGTGGCCTGTTTTACTTTATACAGATAATTTATAAAGTGTACAAAGTCATGGAATAGATTAAGGAGAAAAATGTAAATCCTCCTTCTCTGAAAATATTGAAATATTTTCAATATTTTCAGAGAAGATTTTCAAAGAAAATAATTCTTTGCTGAGTATTAGTCCTTTACATCAACATCCACTTGGGTAATATATATGCCAACATTAAAATACAAAAGCAAAAATCTAAAGGACAAATTTAGAAATGTCT
Source organism: Corynorhinus townsendii (assembly GCA_026230045.1). Classification (NCBI taxonomy): domain Eukaryota; kingdom Metazoa; phylum Chordata; class Mammalia; order Chiroptera; family Vespertilionidae; genus Corynorhinus; species Corynorhinus townsendii. The sequence continues at coordinate 63,337,154 of JAPDVU010000004.1, read as the reverse complement.
AGAATTATCAAACTCTTTTTTTTATAAGGTCCCCACAGTTCCTATATATTCAAAAGCAACCAATTAATGTTAAAGGTGTTCATTTCTAACTGAAGTTACCATATTGCAGCAATTATACTAGCTCCAGTTACTACTTCATTATCTTGAAGAAAATGAAATATGTATAAAGGAAGTCATTTCTATTTTGAAAAAACAAATGGCAGTACTTTGATTTATTATATTTATCTACCTTTTCTTTCTGTTCAGAACAAATGGTATTACCCAGTTGATCAGAATCCATTTAATTGTACCTCATTGTTATTTAAAAGTCTTTCAGAGCTCTTACATCTCTGCAAAAAGAGGATCAAAACAGAGTCAAATTTCAATAAAGGTTTTAAAATCTGCATTTCTTTTCCAATAGCCATAAGAAAAGAACAAGGAGAGGGCAAGGCCAAAGTATACTGGGGAATTTGGCAGAACACCCACCCACCTCTGCAGTAATTAACTGACATTGTAGAATAATAGGGAGAATATGAATGAGACTGATTCACTTCCTTTTGTCTAGCACAAAACTTTTTATTACATGTTTTTTATTACATGTAAGTATATTTTAATTCATTGGGGCATAGTTAAATGATTTCAATTAAGTTTCTGAAATGTGCAAGAATATGTGGGCACATTAAAAAGTATGTTGCTATAATATATGCTTTCATTTTTACAAATGTGAGAAAATTTAAGCTAAGCCCAAAAACCAAACCTTCTTGGAGGAAAACAATTTTCAGAGTTGTAATTACTTGGTTAATTTGAATTTAGAATTCAAAAATTAAATTCAAAATATTACCTTGACTTTACTTTGACATAACTAAAATGAAATATAATTCATTTGATCTAATTTTATAAGAAATGTCTAATCATTTCAATAAATTACTTAAATTGAATTTAAAGTAAATCAAAATAACCAAAAAATAGGAAAACTCTAGAATTTTATAATTCCACTAGAGGCCCAGTGCACAAAATCCATGCATGGGAAGCAGGAGGGCGGGGGGCAAGGAGGGATCCCTCAGCCCAGCCTCTCTAATCTGGGACCCCTAGGGGATGTCCAACAGCCTCTTGCAATCTGGGACCGCTAACTCCTAACTGCTTGCCTGCCTGTCTGCCTGATCACCCTTAACCACCTCTGCCTGTCTGCCCTGATCACCCCTAATGGCTCCCCTGCTGGCCTGATTGTCCCTAACTGCCTCTGCCTCACCCCACACCCAGGACCCGGGCTTCCCTCCCTCTAGCCGGCCACAGGCACCCAGGACCCAGGCCGGCTTCACCTGGGCCAGCTGCAGCCACAGGAGACCATGGGTGGGTGGCTTCGCCTGGGCCACAGCCTCAGGCACTGGCACCCAGGACTGCAGGGTGGGTGGCTTGTCCCTCTCCCAGACCATAGGTGTAGGCACTGGCACCTGGGACCTTGGGGCAGGCAGCTTGTCCCTCTCCCGGGCCACAGCCTGGCTGATCCCCATTCCTCTCTCATGAGCTCATTTGTGCCTGTCTGGTCCCCATTCCTCTCTCCCCAGTGTTGAGTGTTTGAGCATTATGCTGTGATGGTGTGAGGATGTGACAACCATTTGCATATTAGCTCTTTATTATATAGGTTTGTGTAATAATACATTTTAAAAATAATGAAGCTGGAGAATAGCACATGAAAAAATGTTTTTAAGAAGACCTTGAAAAAATTAGTATTAAAATATCAAAGTACTACTAGTATTTCTACTAATAATAAAACTGAAAGGAGTTTTAGGGGTGAAATAGGCAGGTTTAGAAAATTTCAGAAACTAAGGGGTCCATGGAAAAAACACAGGGCTACAGAGTTGCAAAAGCATACATTTCCATAAGACAAGGGAGCTGCAGAAGTTACATTTCCATAAGATAAGGGAGCTGGGAGTAGCAAAAGGTACACATTTACAGAATAAAGGGAAGGAAGAAGAAAGCCCAGAGGGAATAGGAGAGCAATGAGGGAGGAGAGCCTCAGGAGTCCCAGGTGAGGTTTGAACTTTGGGCTCAGGAGTTGCTATAGTGACCAAATCAGAAGGGGATGGTGACTAATCAGAGGAGATATCAAGGCACAAAGATCTGCAGCCTTTATAAACCTTAGGGAAAAGGGATTCAGTGGGACTCTTTCCCCTCCCCACGTGGGAGTCTGTACCTGTTCTTCAGTAAATTTCCACCTTTACTATAGCATCTACCATCCGTGGTTTCATTCTTCGACTCCGACAGACAAAGAGCTTAGGAAAAACCATCCTCCCCAGGAAACACCACAAGTTTCCAGTCCAAAATTCCCATTTCAAAACTAGTTTTAAAATCTTTATAAAGATGCACATGTTTTTCAACAATATTACTGTTTAGTATTTTTTAAAAATCCCTTATAATCGTGACTAGGTCAGTTATCCCTCAATTATTTGATAAATTTAGACAAATTCTAAGGGCTTTCTAAATATAATTGTTAAGTTTATCTAGAAGAATAAAGAAGAGGGGATTTTTCCTACTTTATATAAAAACACATTAAAACCATAGTATCACTGAATAATAGGTCCTTGTCTGGATATATTTACCCATTCACATACTGAAGGACATATTATTTTGGCAGTTATGAAAATAGCTGCTATAACCATTTGTATGCAGATTTTTCCTAAACAAAGTTTTTTTAAAATGTATTTTATTGATTTTTTATAGAGAGGAAGGAAGAGAGAGTTAGAAACATCAATGAGAGAGAAACATTGATCAGCTGCCTCCTGCACACTCCCTACTGGGAATGTGCCCACAACCAAGGTACATGCCCTTGACCAGAATCGAACCTGGGACCCTTCAGTCCGCAGGCTGACGCTCTATCTCCTGAGCCAAACCAGTTAGGACCCTAAACAAACTTTTTAATTCATTTAGAGAAACACCAAGGAGTATGACTACAGGATCATATGATAAGAATGTATTTGCTTTAGAAAGAAACTACTGAACTGTCTTCAAAAGTGGCTGGACCATTTTGCATTCCCACCAACTATAAATTAGAATTCCTGTTGCTGCACATTCTTGCCAGCATTTGGTGTTATCAATGTGTGCATTTTAGACATTCTAATAGATTTATAGTAGTATCTCATGCTTTTAATTATAATGCCCTAATAACATACGATGTTGAGCATCTTTTCATATGCTTATTTTCCACTTGGTTATCTTCTGTGAGGTATCTGTTAAGATCTTTTGCCCACTATTTAATTGGGGTGTTTAGTTTTTTTATTGATTTTCAAGAGTCCCATACATATTTTGAGTACCAGTCCTTTATTAGATGTTTTTGCAATTATTTTCTTTGATTCTCTGAGCTAATCATTCATTCTCCATTAATGCCTTAAACAAAACAGAAGGTTTCCATTTTAATGAAGTACAAATCATGAAATTTTTTCTTCCATGAATTGTGTTTTTGCTGATGTATCCGAAACATCAATGCCAAGCCCAAGGTTACCTACATTTTTTTCCTTTGTTATCTTCTAGGAATTTTACAATTGTCCATCTTATATTTAGGTCCATGATCCATTTTGAGTTAATTTGTGAAAGGTATAAGATATGTCTGCATTCTTTTTTTTCTTTTTTTTTGCATATGTATGACCAGTTCCTCCAGCACCATTTGTTAAAAAGCTATCTTTACTCTATTGAATTGTCTTTGTTCTGTTAAAGAGCAGTTCAATACATCTGCATAGGTCTATTTCTGAACTCTCTATTCTGTTCCATTGATTGATTTGCCTATTCTTTGGCCAATACCACACTGCCTTGATTACTGTAGCTTTATAGTAAATTTTGAAGTTAAGTAATGTGAGTTCTCCAAATATGGAATTTAAACTTGTGGGTTCAAAACCCACCACCTTATGCATGAACCAGAATTTGTGAATTATAAGAATCTAAGATTCTGAACTTTTTATCATGAATCATGTGGAACTTATCAAATATTTTTCTGGTTCTAATGAAATGATCATATAAGATTTTGTCTTTTATTCTTTACTAGTAGCCCTGCACACAAATCCGTGTGCCAGTAGCTCTCTGTGGGGCCTGGCTGCTCCGTGCCCACTGCCCAGAGGCTCTCTGCGGCCCAGTGGACTATCCGCGGCCAGGCGCGGAACGCTTGCCTCATAGCCAGGGTGATGACGCAGCATTCCCTCCCCATCCCTCACCCCCGCCTATTCCATGCCCGCTGCCCAGAGGCCTTCCGTGGCTGGGGTGGAACGCTTGCCTCTTTGCTGCAGTGACAAAGCAAGCATTCCGCCAGGCCGCTCATGTGGCCCGCTCTCAGTGGCCACTCACCCAGGACTGGGGGATTCCAGTGGGGCTGAGAGGACTGGGCGCTGCCATCTTGTGGCTATGGGCACCACCATCTTTGTGACGTAGTGATGGTTAATTTCCATATTACCCTTTTATTAGCTAGGGTAATCACAAAAACCAACACATTGCCTGGTTTTCAAATGTTACAATGTGTAAAAGTAAACCAATCTTGCATTCCTGAGAGAAATTCTTCCTGGTCATAATTTATATATTGTTCAATTCATTTGGCTACTATTTTGTTAAATATTTTTGTATCTATGTTCATGAGCAATATTGGTCTACAATTTTACATAAACACATATTTGTGCTTGATTTTGACATGATTTATTATGCTAGCCTCATGAAACTTATTTATAAGTATTCCCTCCTCCTCCTCTATTTTTAAACAAAATTTGTGTGTTTTTTGTCTTTTAAATACTTAATGGTATATACCAGTAAATCCCTCTGGACTTAAATTTTTCATTTTTTTCAGGGGAGAAGGTGTAGAGAGAGAGAAGTTTGATAATTTTTAAAGATTTTTTCTTGCTATTGATTTCTGATGTAATTCTGTTTTAGACAGATAACATATTCTATCTTATTTCAATCCTTTTAAATTTAGACTTTTGCACTTGATTTTAGCCAAAAGGCCAAGAAGTGATTAAATTTATGAAGATTTTTTTTTTGTATCCCAATGCCTAGTCTATTTTGGTTAATGTACTAGAAAAAATTATATATTTTTAGAACTGTTTTTTAAACAGCAATTAGGTCAAGGTGATTAATAGTGTTTTTTCATCTTGTACTTCCTTACTGAATTTTTATCTAGTTATTCTATCAATTGCAGACAATGGTGTTAAAATCTTTCGATTATGAAATTTTCTATTTTTGCTTTAATCTTAAGAGTTTTTGATTTATGTGTTTTAAGCTGTTTTAGTGGGTATATACACATTCGTGATTCACATTTCCTTCTGAGAAGTTTACTATTTTATTATCATGAAATATCTTTATTGTTTATGGTAATATTCTTTATCTTGAAGTCTACTTTATCCAACATTGATATAGTATCTCTAATGTTTCTATTATTACTATTTCAATGACATATCTCTCAGTTCATTTACTTTCACCATTTAATGTAAACTTTATATTTGTTGCAATTTTCATATACAGCATATAACTGGATCTTGTTTTATGATCCATTCTGGCATTTCTACCTTTAAATTGGAGTGATTTGACCATTAACACAATATAATGATTGATGCAGTTTGTCCACATGTTTATTATTTTGTTCTCATTTGTTTCTTTTGTTTTTCTGGGTGGGTGAGGAATTCCTCTGTTCTTGCTTTCTTTTGAATTAAATATTTTTAAATAATTTTCTTTTAATTGAGTATAATTGTTTTACTTATACCTATTTGCATTATTTTAGAGCTTTATCTAGGGATTTCACTATATATTTTTAATTTGCTCCAGGCTACTTGGAGTAAATACTTTAACACTTCACATAAAAGTTACAAAAATTCAACAGTTTAGGAGTATTTACCACTACCCTCAACCTTTATTCTGTAGATTTTACATGTATTACACCCTACTTATACTACAAGCAGCACAATTCAATGTTATTTTTAAATAGCAAGATGCATATTAATAATTAAGAGGGGAAATAGTCCCTTATACTTACCCACATATTTTTAAAAAATATATTTTTATTAATTTCAGAGAGGAAGAAAGGAGAAAGAGATGGAAACATCAATGATGAGAGAGAATCATTGATTGGTTGGCTCCTGCACGTCCCCTACTGGGATTTAGCCCACAACCCAGGCATGTGCCCTGGCCCCGAATCAAACTCAGGACCCTTCAGTCAACAGGCCAATGGTGTATCCACTGAGCCAAACAAGCCAGGGCCTTACCCACATATTTACATCTCCAGAGCTCTTTATTCCTTACTCAGATGGAAAGAAATGTTTCCATTTGGTAATATTTCCCTCAGCCATAAGAACATCTTTGGACCTTTCTTGTGAAATAGATCTGTATCAATATATTCCTAATTTCTTTCTATCTAAATAAATTTATTTTGCCTTCATTTTTAAATAATACGTTTACTGATTATAGAGGTCTGGGTTAAAATTGTATTTTCTTGCAATATTTAAAGATGTTATTCCCTATCGGTTCATCTACACTCATTCTGAAAAGAAGTCTGTGCTAATTTGAATTATTGATCCTCTGTATGTAATATGTCATCCCCCCACCATCACTGTCACATCTATAATGTTTTTATTCATCTTTTGCTTTTAGTAGTTTGACTGAAATCCTTAGCTTGAGGTTAGCTTACCGTTTTGAATTTCTGTATGTTTTTCACCAACATTAGGAATTTTGTAGGCATTATTATTTCAAATAGTTTTCTCTTATTTTCTCTCACTTAATTTAGGAACTCTAATTACATACAACAAGTGGCCAGATTATTATGATCTCTGAATGCATAATAATCTGGCCACTCAGTGTATATCCTATATAATAAAAGGCTAATATGTAAATTGTCCCCTCAACCAGGAGTTCGACCATCAGGCAGGCCGGCCAACCACCCATGTCCCCTCCCCTTGGCTAGGCTGGCCGGACCCCACCCATGCACGAATTCATGCACCAGGCCTCTAATAAACACACATGCGCGCGCGCACACACACACACACACCACACACACACACACACACTGAGTGGCCAGATTATTATGTGTTCAGAGATCATAATAATCTGGCCACTCAGTGTATATGTATAATTTCTGAAATTGTCCCACAGGACTGTGCATATGTTTTTAATTTTATTGCCCCCCGCCCTGCGTTGGCTAATTCTGTTCCTCATTCCTAAAGTTTATTGACTCTTTTGTCATCACCAATCTGCTATCAAGCTCTCCAAGTATTATTCCAGCTACGGTATTTTTCAGTTCTATAATTTGCATTTGTTTCTTTTTTAAAGTCTCTACTAATGTTGCAAGATTTCCTTTTTCTCATTCACTAGAGGCAAATTTTTCTGCATACCCATGCTTTAATAATCCTTGTCAGCAAATTCCACCTTCTCATCTAGGTTCAGTTTCCATATGTTGCCTTTCCTCTTAACTGCAGATAACAATTCCTATTTATTTGTATATAGCAAGTTTGATAGATTTTATCCTGAGTCTTGTGAATCATAGCACATTGTTGATACTCTGGATTTTATTACATTCCTCCAAAGAGGAAGTTTTCAGGGAATATCTTGTTTTAACTCAAATTCAAACTACAAGTAGTATTCCTTGTGGTGAGTCGTTATAAAATTTTTTTTAGCCTAACTGGGCTGCTACAAAAAATGTTGGTCTTCCCTCTCTGTCTTTCTCCTTTCCATGATTTCTGTTCTCATTTTTCAATTGCCCCCAAATTCTATGCTCTGAGTTTTCAAGCCTGGGATAATGACAGGTTTTATGTTTGTTTGTTTTTATGTCTGTTTTAGCTACCTAACATAGTACATAGTACTGGGGTCTGTCTTATTCTAAAAGGCATAAAAACACACATAAGTAGTTTCCTTTTGCTAAGTGGTGAGCCCAACATGATCTTCTTGGTTTTGGTCATTCTTGATTGTCCTCAAAGAGTTGTTTTAATATCATGTTCAGAGTTTACAGTTGTGGGACTTCAATAGGAGCTCTTCTGACATTACAGAAAACTGAAAACTTTGGAGGAAAAACCTTCCTTCAAATATCTCACATCAATAAATAAGAAATTCTCTGTCTTTCCCTCTCTCTTCCAGTCTCTCTAAGAATCAATGGAAAAATATTAAGTGATGATTTAAAAAAACACACAAAAAACAAAACTATAAATAAGTAACTCTCAAATATTAAAGAAAACAACACAAAGCAAAAATTAAAATAAAATAAAATGCAAATAAACCAACTGTCCATCAGCAGAGGCATGGTTACATAAGCTGTGCTATACTCATAAAGAGGAGTGGTGAACGGCACTCAAATTCAAACTACAATGAGCCACAGCTACATGCCACAGTGCAGATGAATACTAGTATTTGTGTATGAGTCAGCGAAGGATGTATTATACAACTGCAAAAGAATACGTGGTGCCCCGGGCAGGGGGCTCAGTTGGTTGGAGCATCCCAATCAGGGCTCATATGGCAGGCAACTGATAGATGTTGCTCCCCTACATGGATGACTCTCAATAAACATCCTTGGGTGAGGATTTAAAATAATGGTGATGATGATAACGATAGTAATCCTGATGACTAAGCAGAACAAAGGTTTACTATTGCTCACTCTAATACTGCCATTAGTCTAGGCCAGTTCTCAGCAAACTTTTTGTAAGGAGCTACATGGTAAATATTTTAGGCTTTATGGGCCATAGCGTCTGCATCACAACTACACACCTCTATCAAAGAACAAAAGCAGCCATAGACAACATATCAATGAACAGGCATGGCTGCATCAGCAAAATTTTGTCTCCAAAAATAGGCAGTGGACCTAACTTGTTGGCTCAGTAGCTAGAGCGTCCACCTGCAGACCAAAGGGCCCAGGTTTGATTCTGGTCAAGTGCACATACCTTGGTTGCAGGCTCCTCCCCCACCCGGGCCCTGGTCGGGCTCACGCAGGAGGCAATCAATCTATGTGTTTCTCTCACATCAATATTTCTCTCTGTCTTTCCCTCTCTCTAACAAGCAATGGAAATATATCTTCAGGTGAGGATTAAAAAAGACAACAAAAACAAAAATAAACAAGTAACTCAAATATTTTTTTTTAAAAAAAGGCAGTGCATTGGATTTGGTCCATGGACCATAGTTACTAATCCCTGGTCTCGATGATTCTCAAGAGTACCTAGCCTTTTTGCAGTAGCTGAAAGATTCAGGCTGCTTTTGCCCTTTGACACCAAACCATTTCAATAGTAGGGCTCCTGCAAGATCACAATGTCATAAAAAGAGACTATTGGAGGCAATTGTATACCAAAATTAATTATTGCAGCCCAGAAGCTACACACATATCTTCTGTTTAATGTCTGTTGGTCAAAATTTATCCTATGACCCTAACCAACTATGAGAGAGCTTAGAAAGAGAGAACACTTATCAACCCTAGAAATGTATAACTTAACAATATTAAATAAAAAAAGCAGGTCCCAAAATATTATGCTAAGTGAGATAAATCTGGCAGAGAAAGACAAATGTTGTATTGGTGTTACTTACATGTGGAATCTAAAAACCAAACAAAACAAGCAAACAAAGCAAAAAGAGACTCAGAAACAGAAACCAAAGGGATGGTGACCAGAAGGGAGAGGTGGGGGAATGGATAAAAAGGGGAAGGGGAATATTGTCAATAATGTTGTGATGGGTTTACACAATAACAGGTGTTTATTGGAGTTGGCGGGGTGATCACGTTGTGGGGTATGAAGATGCCGGATCACCTTATACACTTGAAACCAATGTAACCAATATAAGATTATAAACCAACTATACTTAAATAGGAAAATAAATATTTAAAATTACCAAAAAAAAAAAAGAGAGAGAGATTAACATTAGAACTGGTAGATTGAGTAACTCAGCTTGCCCTCCCCAGTGTGGGATGGTATCATCCCATCCATTGAGAGCATGAATAGGACAGGAAGGCCGAGAAATGCTGACTTCACTCCCTGCCTGACTGCCTGAGCTGGGCATCTCCTGCCCGGGTGTTCTTGGTTCTCAGGCCTTCAGATTCACACTGAAATCTACACCATTAGCTTCCCAGCTCCCAGGCTTCAAACTGCATCATCGGCTTTCCTGGCTCTCCATCTTGTACATGGCAGATTATGGGCTTTCTCAGTCTCCATAATCATGTGAGCCAATACCTTCTAATAATCTTTTTATATATCATTGACTCTATTCCTCTGGATAACCTTGATAAAAGCAATATGCTACTTCTTCCAAAAACTAAAACTTCAAGGCAAGTTATATCTTTATATTACATTCTTTCATTGCACATTACCTGTCTTCACTGTAATTTAAAAAGTCTCTATGTAATTATATTTGTTGAATAACCATTGCCTTCACTACAGGGAAAGCTCCAAAATGACTGTCTGTATTGCTATTATTATCTCCCCAATTCCCACTATAACTTCATTGCTATAGGCATTTAATTAATATTCCTTGAATGAATGAACTTGAAAGCACAGGAAATAAAATGAAGAAGAAAATTACCTTATTCCATCATTCCTCAAAATAACTCATTATAAAATGTACAGCATTCCATTTTAGTTTTTGCTATAACTTTTGTTATGATCTCACATTTACTTCCATTATGCTTTTTTTTTTTTTACTTAACATGGTAATATTTCATTCAGAAAATTTTCCATAGTCAGTTCACCCACTAATCTAGTAAATAGTGAAGATTGATATTTGATATTGTCATTGTTTTTAATTCTGTTTTTATAATGCTAAGAAGTATGAGAATGATATTTGCTGTAGGTGGTTTTTATAGATAGACATATGTTTTTCTCTTAGATTATATATCTATAATACATATTGCTGGTGGCATTTCAGGATAATTTTTCAGATTTTTAGTAATTATTGAAGAGACCATATTTACCTTTGGTTTGATTTAAAATAATGTTCAACTGTGATCTGATAACTCGATTCAGTGCCTATCCGAGTGAAAGATTTAAGATTTTTGATCTTGTTATTTGTACTGGGATACATTGTTTTTTCTGCTATTTAGAAGGAAGTTGTTGCATTTTCAGAGACCTTTTTGAATACAGCCATGATAGATAAGAAAATATCTCGATGTTTCCAAAAGGTGGTGTTGAAAGGCATAAGAACTTCAGGTAGGCCAAGCAATGCCCTTAAGCAAAACTGCAGAGTATAAGGGCAAGAAAAAGTTGTTTCCAAAAATGTTTATGTAAGAAGGACAACCTCAGTTTCATGGACTGCACCAACTATTTCCCTAACTGGGTAGAAGTACCCTAAATCCAGGTATTGATTCAATAATATGTGCTGCCAAGAGTATCTCCATGGACTTATTTTACCCCAGTCCTGCTCATTTCCAGCAAAAGAATAATCAAATCCATTTTCTTTAAATGCTAAATGTGAGAAAAATATAAACCTGAACAGCGTGGAAGAATAGCAATAAAATTCTTGAAAAAGTAAGTTATATTTTTCTAAAGATGAGACTGTTGACACAAATTTGGGCTATAGCCTAATCATCAGCTATCATTCTTTAAATTCATGAAGAAAAGAAATAGAGATAAAAAGCTTTGGGAATTGTTAAAGGAAAATGATAACATAGTTTAAAAGAACATTTTGTTTATATTTTGAATAATGGAGTTAGTTTACTTCATTTTTATATTAGGGAAAACACTAGAACAAAAAATAAATTTCCTTTTGTAGGAACATGAAAACACAAGACACATTCACCATGGCTTTGTGCTCAGGTCAGATTCAATTTAATCTCTGCTATTATAATAAGATAGATTGAGTAGGGAGAGAAATGGGCACAGAAAGAGACTTTGCTTGGGTGGTGAGCGCATGATGCAGTGTGCAGATGATGTCTTATTCAGTGTATACTTGAAACCTGTATGGTCTTGTGAACCAATGTCACCCAAAAAAAGTCAATGAAAAAATAAAATAAAATTCAGCTTCCTAAGCAAGAAAAAATAATAAAATAAAAAGATAGAGTAGGTATTTAATGGAGAAACAAGAAATAATATCCATCTGGCTCTTCTTTGTGATTTTAACCAATATCTGTTATCCTCAAAAGGCTAAGGAAAAATGGTATAGCTAATGGTTCCCAAAATATGCATAGCATAGAATCCTTTCTTCAGATGAAACCTTACTCTAAAAACCAAAATTTTAAATGGTTAAAAACACTGTTCCTTTGGTTAAAACTGGTGTGCAGGACCCTGATTGTGGCCCTCTGGACCCTTCTACTCATACATTCAATGCCCAGGATAAATTAGGCCTCAGTCTGAGTCTACACAATCAAAGGTGACTGAAATGTAAGTAGGCCACAAAAGGGGAGGTATTGCTGCCACAAAACTTTTTAAAGAACGAAATCAATGATATCCATTCCTTCTCTTTTTAAAGATATTTATGCAGAAGACCATTTATACAAAACCCTTGTCTCATAATTTATCTCTTTTAAATCATATCATTCATAACTACTCTTTCATTGTTATGTACCAAATTCTGGCCCCATGCTTTTCACATAACATTGCTGGCACTGCAAGGTATGTTTTCCTATTTCTAATTAAAGTTTCATAAACTAGAGCTTAGAAAAGTTAAATCTCTTGTCTAAATTAAAAAAAAAAAATACAGCGGCAGATCCATGCAAAAGTTGGTCTCTCTGATAGAAAAACATGTGTTCTTTTTTTTTTTTTAATAACAGTTTGCCTCTAGTGAAATTTTACCCTTAGAAAAATTTAGAATTATATCTCCTCACCTTCAAACACCAATAAACAATCTTTTCATGCAGAGGTAGACTGAAAGGCAGGTTTTTCTTCTTTAAAGTATTTGATCCATGTGATATAGATGTTTACAGAGTCTAAGTTGCTAAACTAAAGATAAATATATGTAATTAATTAATGTCTTCATGAGAAGTGAGGTTTTCTGTTTTTTCCTAATGAAGAATCATGGATGGAAGCTCCACTCCAAAATTAACTATCAGCAAAACAGCAAGTGATGGGGGCAAGGAATGGAACACCATTAGAGATAATGGGCAAATCATGATCGAGAGCAGCTTGTTTTGCTGTTTTGTTGACCTTGTCAATATACTGAATAGATGTTTTTTTGGTTATCATTTTTGTGTATTATGGCTTCCTAAAAGAACGTTTGGATTTTTTTCACCCCATTTTGAAAGCTTTTAAATTAATACTGTGATGGCAGTAATTAAAGAATCCCATTGCAGTCAATTCTTGCTTATTCTTTGGAATTCAAGCAAGATTTCTTAGTAGTAATATGAAAAATAATATTAATAGTAGGCATGTTTATTTAAACTTTGCTGATTTTTCAATACCTTTGCTGTGTTTAGGATGTTTGAATTCTTAGTGGAGCATAGGGAGTAGACCAACAGACAAGAAATAGTGGACACTTGAATAAAGATCTTGTGATAATATCAGAAGCATATTCCCAGAGACCTAAAGACATGTACAAGAGTACTCATAGCACCAGGAAATACAGGTATTTCATGGATTGTTTGAATTATTGCTGTCTCTATGCTAAAACAAATCCCAGAGAATACTTTAGCCCAGGGATTGTCCGGCCCATGGGCTGTACAAGACCTTCAAAATCATTTGGTCTTGCCCTGCCAAGGCATTAGAGGAGAGTTAATTAAATGTTTGACCAAATATAGCATGCTAATTTTTAAGGTGATAATTTTGTATGGTCCATGAATGATGTTATAAATATCCAAATGGACCTTGGCAGAAAAAAAGGTTCCCCACCCCTGCTTTAGTCCATTTATCCAAGTGGTAATATATTGGAAGAAGGTGAAAAATGACTTCAATGTGTTCATGTAACTCATTGGCTCTTGGAACTAAACACATGCTTGTTACTCGGGTTCCCAAATTAACGAAAGCATCAACATAATCAGCAATGAGAGAATGTCCATAGTAACTCTCTGTCCTGTGGCTAATGATTAAAAAAGCAAATGGAAGATGCTGATTTCATCCCTTGTATTAGTCAAGATTCTCCAGAGGAACAGATCTAATAGGAGACTTATATAGGAATTGTCCCACATGATTATGGAGGCCAAGAAGTCCCATAATATGCTCTCTGCAAGCTGAAAGCCAGAAAAGCTGGTGTTATAATTCAGTCTAAGTCTGAAGCCTGAGATCCCAAAGCTCTGATGCCCAAGAACAAGAAAAGATGGATGTCCCAGCTCAAGAAGAAACTTTTGTTCTACTTGGGTCCTCAATGGATTGTAGATGTCCACCCATAATGATGATGGAAGATTTTTCTTTACTCAGTCTACTCAAACAAATGCTAATTTCCTCCAGAAATACTGAGACATACCTAGAAATAATTTTTTACTATTATCTGAGCATCTCATAGCCCAGTCAAGTTGACACATAAAATTGACCATTATACCTCTCCAAAAAGTAAAATATTAGCAATAGTACATGCTTAGGCAAGTCCTGGAGATTATTGCCACCAATAGAGACAAGAGATGTAGGGGAGTAATTTCAATCCGTAGCCTGTTGTCCTATGCAGAAGAGAAGTCAATCTTGAGGAATGAGTGCATTATCATAAACACATTAGCTAACAATTCCAATTGTTGATGTTACTTCACATTGCATTCATTATCACATTATATTCATGTGGTTTCTTCCTGAGGATGTCAACAAACTCCCAGAAAATGGTATGCAAGTATTGATCTTGAATATGTTAGTTTCTCTTTCCCCCGAACTCAAGAGAAGGTAGGATTTATTAACATTAATTTAATAGGGGCAAAATTATATCTTTATTAACTTGCTTTAGTGGCTCTGTACAACTCAAGACCTTTTTAAATTTTCCCAAGGTTGTATGCTGCTGTGTTACCTTGATTACATCAGGCTCATAGGACCTGGTGAAGAGAAAGCAGCAGGTCTGCCAGATGACTTAGTAAGTCACTATTGCCAGTGGCTGAGAAATGACACTTATTAAAATACAGGTGCTTGATTCCTCAGTGAAGTTCTGGGGCATTTAGAAGTCTGGAAATTTCAGGATACATTCCTTCCAAAATGAAAATAGTTCGCTGCATCTTACAATCTTGACCACAAAGAATGAGACACACCATGTGGCACATCCTTTTGTATTTTACAAAAATATATAATTGTTTGGGGTGTATTGCTCTGATTCATTTACTCAAAATTCTACCAGTATTGAGAAAAAAAATAGAAGAAAGTATATATTACAGCTGACTTGGGCTGTATGCCTATAGCTCTCTCACTGGGACCTTTGGCCTAGGAAATTCAATATTGCTCAAATTACCTGTGGCATAGGTAGATGTTACAGTACTTGTATAACACAAATAATCCTATGATTTTAAAGTAAAATTTAGGTTTCACTGACAAGCAATAATTATTTACAGAAATAATTATTGGCTTGCTTCTGGGTATAGAATAAGATGCCCGGTAACCTGAGCTGCCCATCATCAAATGGTTGTTATCAGATGGTATAAGCCAGAAAAACCAGGACTAAACCGTAAAATGCAAATGTGAACAGGATCTGAAAGCACAAGGGTTTTATTTTAACAAGTAGCTCATGCTCCCACTGTGTTTGTCCCTGCCATACTCACACCCCTTCCTCAGCCTACAACTGGAGGTGGAAGAACATGGCATAAATAAGAGCCAAATGATTTCAGGAAGAACTTTTATAATATGCAGGAATAGCAAAAGAGAGGAATGCTGGATAAGACAAAAATATGGATCTATATGATTGGGTGGTAAAAAAATTTTTGGACAGAGAACTTGACAAAATTGTTTAAGGGTTGCTTCCTGGGATGTTTTAGAAAGAAGTATGAATTGAACTTTTAGAGTGGATTCATAGTATGAAAATATTATACACCATGTGAATGTTCAGCAACAGTCTCTGGTGCAGAGGAGGCTCGTTGCACTCTGGTGATTTTCAGTCAGCCTCTTTCCTAATCCTTCTAACTACTTAGCCAATGAATGCCATGACCTTGAGCATAGGGTCAGATGCTCTGTAGCAACAAATACTTCTCTACTCCATGGCTCACTGGCTTCAGCCTCTGCTGAGTCTCTAATTTTCCAGTACCAGTGAAAGAGACCAAACCTAATTGTATTATTCTCTAGGGATCCATGCAGCTATCTGATTATGGATTGAAATGTTAGACCTCTTCCATTCTGAAGGGAATAATAATTTACCCTCACTGTACTAAGCATTTACTCGGGGTTTGGATTTTCCTTCCATTTAGGATGCTTCTTCCAGAAACCTGATCTCTGGGCTTACTGAATGCCTTATTCACAACATTATTCCTGACCAAATAACTAATTTCATGCAGATACAATTAAAGCAATAGTCTGACACTCAAAGAATTTATAGCCCTACCATGTATACTATTACCCCAAGTCACTTGATCTTACAAATAGTTGAAACTGTCTGAATGTAAATAACATAGAAGATAACATCTAATAAAATCAGGGTGCTGTCCATTATGAAGTGTGTATAGTTTCTAAACCAGTCCTGGCATTCAGGAAACAAAGGACAGAAGTATGTGTTACACCTTTCACTCTCATACCTACTGAATTCCTCACAAGTTGATGCTTCCCACTTATGTCTCTTGGTCATGCCATCTTTTCTTAGGGCTCTGCCAGGAGGTTTTAGAACATAAGTTATTCCATGAGGGTGCTCTAAAATGGTCTCAGTGAATTAAAACCTGAAGCTTCCATTTGTCCATTTCAAGCTCTTCCTGCAGTAGGACAGAGACACAAAATAGAGGGTGATGAATCCTGACTATCAAGGGGAAACTGGAATACTGTGGGGAGCGTTGTAATATAGTTAAAAACCAAGATCTTCCCTATGGTGCCGCCTAATCTGGTAGTGAAACTTATTGAAAGACTGAATAAACTTCAGAAATATTCTGTAAGTAAGACCACCAATAAATTCTATGCCTCAGAAATAGTAGTTTGGTTCACCTCATCATGAAAACAACCTCAGTTGCTTGTAATACCAGCTGAGGGCAAATGAAATATTTAAGGATTAATAGGGAAAGAAAACATAAATACTAGTGATGGCCTTGTGACAACTGAAGAAACATAATGTCTTCAGCTGGGTGCCCTAGGAAATATAACTGAAGGAAAAGTTTATGTGCTTGTGCTTTGGGAGTGGATGCCCCATTCCAAGAAAACAACAGTGAAGGTTGAAAAGAAATAAGATAGGGAAGATGGTATATTTTTGAGCTTTCACAGTTTCTCAAGAGAACAGAGATGATTTCTTGGTGAAAGGAAAGTTTTGGGGAGGCCGTGTGTAACCTCTAGTCCATTGTGGACAGGAAGGGTAAGAAATGAAACTGCAGAATCTTCACCATTTCCTGGCTCCCACTGGTCAAAGTCCAACCCACCAGAAGGTAAGAGCCCCCCTTTTCCAAGTTGTTAGCTAGTCTCTCTGGGTAGCCACTGGGAAAGTCAGAGTCTTCTTGGTTTCATTTGGATGAACCTGTACACTAAAGCTGTTTTCAGCCTCCACAGACTCAATGGATCCTGGGCAAAAACCCAGCCTTTGGCCCTGGAGGAGGCTAAGATTATGTGCAACAATAGAAAATGAAGTGAAGTCTTAATATATAGGACTTTGTGACCTACAACAAACATTTATGGAGCTGCTGTATAGGAAATTTACCAAGGTCTGAAGTACAGCTAGGTCAGAGTACATCTGGACTAGCACACAATCTTGATTATGTGCTTGATTATGGTAGACATCCTGTACAGTGGCACAGGATGTCTACCATAGCTTTATTCTTTCAGTGTCATGAACAGATTAATATGATTTCAATGTATATGTTTTCCCTTTTCCTTTTCTTAGTATATATAGGATGTATTGGTGGTCCCAATATCAAAAAGCTAAAAGTCAAAGAAAAAGAAAAACACTATGGCAATCTGGTCTTAAAGCAAATTGTATTAACGATTGAAAATTTTATTAATTATAGTAATGGACTGTGGACCCTAAGAAAGAAAAAACCTACTAAGAATGTTTCTCAATGACTTAACTGGGCTCAGATTTAAACAGAAAAAAACACAAAAACAAAAAAAAACACACAGACACACACAGAGCCTAGCAGCCTAGATTTGTGTGAGGGGCTTTTCACACAAATCACATTTCAGGGAGAAGCTTGCATTAAGTGGCCTGTCTCCCACACTGAACTGCCTGCCTGCACCGTGTTCCTGTCACTTGAGCCAACCCTTACAAAGGATTTCCTGGAATTGTATTTCAACCTATTGGACTGAGGCTTTTCCCATCCAATCAGATATGCACAGGTATATCCCCCATCAGGATCATCATGGACCAATCAGAGTCACTCCATTCTGACCAATCAGGACAGTGCTTTTGAGACCAATCAAACTCTGAGGATTTAGAGTCCTCATTTGCATGAAGATGGACAAATCAGGAATCATGGGCAGGGACTTGTGTGTATATAAGTCAGCTCCCACTGTCTTGAAGAGCACTTTCCTTTTCCATCCAAAATTGAAGATCACATTTCCCCAGTTTGAACTGAGACACCAAAAATAAAACACAGAAGATGTCTTGCCAGAGCAAAACAGAGCAGACCAGAGCAGGAGGAGAACAGGGCAGAGCAGGGCAAATCAGCACAAATCAGAAGGCATGGACTGGAGCAGAGCTGTCTGGCCAGAGAGGCGCCACCTTGCCCGGGGACTTCCTAACAGCAGTGCTATCTGTTCTGCTTTATAAGAGCTGAAACCCTATTGGGCTGTTCCACAGCCATGCTGTTCTCACAGCTGTGCTGCATCACAATTGAGCTGTTATCATTGAATAAAGTTTCCTTCTTCACCACAGGAGATTCCTATTGGTGCTGAATTGACACCAACAATCATCAGTTAACAAGACAAAAAAAAGAGAGAGAGAGAAATTTTACTTGTATAAGTGATAGTTGTATTATTTAAGACACATGGATTTTGTTGTTATTATTAGTTTAAGCTTGAAAGGCAAAGTATCTGATTATGAATAAGAATTGAAACAGCTAAAGGGAAGATTCTAGTAAACATTTCTCTTATATTTCCCAACAACTTTTGATCATTCCTCTTTTAGGGATAGTTTCTTTGTTAGATTCTTGCCTCGCTAAAACAGAACCCTGGAACCTACTTTCCTAAGATCCCCTGCAAGTAAGGTGAAGGCATAGGATGTGTACTTCACTCGTGAAACACATTTACAAGAGTTTTTCTTGGCAAAGATAATGAAAGAAGAAGAAGCTACCATGGAAGTAAATGGTGGAGAGATACACAGTTTACAGCAACTGTGGTGGAAGCCAGTGGCCTTGCCTAATGTCAGCATTTTAAACAGTAATGCCTGTACTCAGCAGTGACAAAAGAGTTGCCATTTGAATAGTCTGATATAAAAATGTTAGTGTTGCTTTAGACTGAGAGCCTGACTCCCTGACTATCCCAGAGAGTTTGTGAGCTCCCAATACTCTTTTGAAAAAGTTTGCCAGTCCGGCCAGTAAGATTCAGTCTAGCTTTTGTTATCATTTTTTATATTATCATATATTCATTTTAGGGTGATTTGATATTTGCATTGGTTTTGTAACTAGATATAGAAACATTACATGTTTCAAGTTGATCCTCACTTTGTCAAAAGCTTACACATATACACACACACGAACACATACATAGATATAGCCTCAAAATGTATTCAAGAATGTCATGAAGTATAGCAAAACTAAAACAATGCTGAAGAATAGAATTTAAAAGCTCTCAACATAGAAGTTCAATTTAGAAAAATTTTGTCAGCCCACAGGCTCTCTGACATACCATTTGAGATTTCAAGAACCAGAATGTGAGGACACAGCTGGAGGTCAGTGTTAAGCGGAAGCAGACATTGCTAACCTATAGCATTCTGTCGTAAGCTCCATTGCAATTTGAAGGCAGATAGCCAAACTTTTGTTTATATTAAAATTTAAATTGTATTGGGTAAACACACACTTGAAAACAGAGAAGTTTTGAGTTACATTTAATTTACCACTGTAATCAAACAAGGACTTTTTAATAAACAAATTTTCCAAGGTAAGACATATACTCAATTAAAATGATACCTTGAAAGAGCTTACTTTGTACTGCCCTCAACTGTACTAATAGAAGTCTTGAGTTTCTCCCATTAAGTTATATTTTTGCTTGAATAAAATGTTAATTCACAGTATTTTCAACTCTCAGGGAGACCGAGTTTGGAGAACTTTCTATTATATGTTAGAAGAGCCAAATTGGTTATTTAAATCTGAATCTCATGTACCAAGACAACATTATTTTCTTTTATTCACAGATAAATGTCATTTCAAAATAATGTTAAATGCCCATCAGAATGTCACTGGGTTAACTAAATAAAGAATTTTAGCTAAGTGATAGAAAAATATTATTCATTATATGTGCATTCTGTAGTAGGCCAAATCTTTTTATGAGAGGATAAAATCATGATTTAGGATTTAATCCCTTGCAGAAGGAATTAAGGCACTGGGAAGGCACTTGAGCATCCTATATTGGCCCCTCTTGCCTTTTGTGCCAAGAGGGACCCTCTTCTCACAATTCAATTGCCCTCAACTGTTGCCTGAGCTTTCTGTTCATGCTGAGCTTGAAGCCTCATGGGGGCTGGTACCATGGATCTGTCTCACACCCAATTGTGTGAGCTGGGCCCTCACTGGAGAAGAAACCCGAGTTCCCCGAGATATGTGATCAGCACTGGGACCCTGACAGCAGGCCAGGGGTTCCCAAGGCAGGTGCTGGGTGTGGAGGCCATGCGGGCATAGGCTACCAAGGAGTCAGAACTGAACCTCACACCACCCTGCTTGGCCCCAGAGGATGGCTGGTTAGCCAGAGACGGGTAAGATTCCTCAAGGAAGGAACAACCTAAGACAGGCACAGTCACAGAGGGGCCATCAGGAGAGAACTTGGGGGGGGGGGGCAACAGAAGTGGGGCACATACCCTCACCCCCAACATTGCAGGGGCTTGAACCCACGCCCCTTCTGAAAGAGGTCTCCTGCTCCCATGGCTGCTTCGCGCTTCCCACACCCAGCTCAGATAGGGACCCAGGCAACAGAAAGAGACTTGGCCGACAACAGCTGCCCTATATCTAAATTCAGCCTAGCATCAGGAATGCTCAGGGCCCACTCAAGAACGCAAATAACCCTTCCCACTAATATTTACAGGGTAAACTAAGATTGTTGGTAGAGTATTAAATTTGACAGTAAAATAGTAATCAAGTTTTCAGATTAATTTAAATAGGGTAATTGAAATAAGTGAATATTCAAGTAAATTTAATTGTACTGGACAAAAAGCTGTTCTTAAAGTAATAACTAAAATTTCTATTGGTAGTTCATCTCATGGTAAAATTCCTGAATATGCAATGAACCTAAAGCAGTCATATTTTTGGGCAAAAAAAAAAAAATTTAAATTTAAAGTTATCAAGACTGCATTATAAAATTTACAAAAACCTCCATTAATAAAAAAAAAGGGGGGGTATAATAGGGCAATATCATGTAAGGAAAAATATCCTATAAGTAAATTACATCTAGAAAATTTTTACTTTATCAAATTAATTTTCATTTGTAATGCTAACAGCAAGACGGCCATGAAAAACACACATGGTGTCTAAATAAGACAAAGGAAAATCATTTGGGCAAAAATAAAAAGGATCCCAAATCAATTACATAGAAAAGATTCCTTTATTAACTTGTGGTTGAGAATATATTTGTATATTTTCAGAAAACAATCCCAAGACCAGGTGGATTCCTGCAACAGAGAGGAATTGACAGGTCTGCTCCAACCATGAAGACAAGAAGAAAAAACAGTGCAGAGATGGAAGACGCTGACAATGCCTTGCCATGCGAGCAGTCAGCAGCTGTGCACCGCTGCAGGTTGCCTAGGACCAAACCAAAGAGGGTCGGACCTGCATTGCCACCATGTGCCCACCATCCAGATATCATTGCTGACATGTACACATAAGGAACTGTTAGACATTGAAACGGGGACTCAGAACTGTTGGACATTGAAATTGGGACTCAAACATTTTTTTTGTTTTGTTTTGTTTTGTTATTATATGTTTATTTCTAGTCTGCAAAGGCAAAACTTTTTAAAGGAAAGAAATGGTGGGAAAAAGATACAGAGGCAAAGAAGCATTGAACAGACTGTCAAACTACAGTGGGAAGACAGGGGAGGTTGGGCGAGGGGGGCTGTAAGAGACCAACCGAAGGACTTGTACGCATGCATATAAGCACAACCAATGGATACAAGACACTGGGGGTGGGGGGAGGGCGGGCAGGTGAAGGCATGTACTGGGGGCTAGGGGAGGCCGGGGGGAGGTCAATGGGGGAAAAAAAGGAGACATATGTACTACTATTTGTAATACTTAAAACAATAAAAAATTAAATTAAAAAAAAAGAAAAAGAACAATAGTTGGAAGAATAAAAGCAAACATCCATCTCATTATTTTTTTCTCTCAGAATTGTCTTGGCTCTTTCTATCCATTTGTTTTCCTAAATGATCTGTAAAAATTTCCTGTCCACAATTTCAAAAATTTTATAGATTCATCCATTATATTGAATTTCATTAGAATTCCACTGAAATGTTCGTACAAATAGTCAAAATATCTTTATTTTAGAAAATGTTTATACTTTTACCTTATATAGTCATGCACTTTTTATTTATTATATACCATTTACATATGAAATATTATATACTAGAGGCTCAGTGCACAAAATTCATGTACTGGTATGGTCCCTAGCAGCTGCCAGCTGCCAGTCAGGTACTCCCTCCCTTCCCCTGGCTGCCTGCTGCCGCCACTGGACAGGGCAGGGCCTCTGTCCCTTCACCCAAGGCTATTTCTGGCCTTGTACAAATATTTTCAGACACATTTGAATGTGTGTGAGTGTTTTAAATTTATTCTGTTTGTGATATACTATAATTCCTTTGTCTCTTTTGTTGTTGTTTCTTAAGGATTTAATTATTTGAATTCAGAATATAAGACAAAACAAAACTTCAACTGCTTTGGCAGTAGTGTCACTCAAAGACAAATTTTTACTGCCTTTCTCAAGAGCCTATAAAAATATTACAGATTACATTTCATATATTATTTGATTTACACCTTTTCTGTGGCTGATTTCAATTTTTTAGCATAGACTTTTGTTTTATTTTTTTCAAGATTGAGATAAAGGCTACAATAAGCAATACAAAGAGATAGCATTTATAAGGGAATATGATATGAAATTTATGCCATTATTTCTCAAGGCATAGTTCTCAACTCTTCTATTTAAGGCTTGCCTGAAACATTGGTTAAAGATACTGGAATATAACATTTGAAGAATGAATCAGGAATCTGTATTTTTATCAAGTGACTCTTATTTACAGTAAAGTTTGAGAATTAAGATTTTCTGCTAATAAGTAATCAAATTTTTATTTGTCTAATTGTCTAATAAAAATTACACTACCAAAATTGTCCCAGTAATAATGGTTTAAAAATTAACATGTATAGATATTTATCTTCATGAACGATAGTGGAACCAAGAGTGTGTTAGAAAATGTTTAATAAATAAATAACTGCTCTGAGTATTATAAAGAAGATAGACATCACCCAAGTTACAGAGAAGCAGATTCCTGATATAAAAGCAGAGTAACAACAAAATACCAAATGACTCCAGAGACAAGGTTCATTTTAGACTAGAACACAAGAATTCTAAATTATTAAGAAATAAAATTTAAGAGCACACTTATAGAATTATACATAGTAAAGTGGGCCTGAAAAAAGAAATGATCTTTGAATAGAATAAAATATATTATCTTAATTTTCTACATAAACATGTCGGTTAAGAATATCCAAAGAACGCCCAGCTGGCATGGCTCAGTGGTTGTGCATTGACCTATGAACCCAGAAGTCATGGTTCAATTTTTGGTTAGGGCATATGCTAGAGTTTCAGCTTTATTCCCTGATGTGGGGCCTGAGGGAGGCAGCCGATAATGACTTTTTCTCATAATTGATGTTTCTATTTCTCTCTCCCTCTCCCTTCCTCTCTGAAGTCAATAAAATATATTTTAAAAAAGAATATCCAGAGATTAATAACAACTAGAAACGATGCCTGTAGGAAGGCAATAAATCAGCACTGATTCTTGGCTTTAAAAATAATTTGATAAAATGGGAACTATAATGTTATTTAACCTTGATAAGGACAATTCCTTTTATTTATGTTTTTATTGATTTCAGAGAAAAAGGGATAGGGAGAGACAGACATACCAATGATGAGAAAGAATCATTGATTGGCTGCCTCCTGCATGCCCCATGCGGGGGATGGAGCTGCAACCCAGGCATGTGCCCTGACTGGAATTGAACCATAACCTACTGGTTCATAGGTCGACGTTGAGCCACTGAGCCACTCCAGCTGGGCAGGATGATTTTTTTTACAGTAACAGGTACAGATGGAATACTAACTAAATTCTAATGAATATAACTATGCACATAAGAATTCTCCCCTTATCATTATTTTGTCATTATTCTTCTAAAAGATCCAGAGGGGGGAAAAAAGGAACATGTAGCAAAACCACTGGAGAAAAGGTGATGAAATTATCCTAAAGTATAGGTATATCTGAAACACTTGAAGGAATCTGAAAAAGTTTTAGAATTAATAAGTGAATTGAGCAAAAAATCCTGAATGTATAATAAACATAGGAATGCCAATCACTTTTCCATATGCCAGCCATAATCAGTTATTTTTTATGGAATACAGAATGCATTTACAGTAACAAAAATAAACTTTAAAAGATGCTATAATAGATAGAAATAAATTTAACAAAATATATGTGACCAATTTGTAGATATAAAATTGTATTAATTATTTCAAATTTTGATTTAAGTAACATTTATTATTTCTGAACATTGAAAAGATATGAATTCATATTAGTTTATAGAATTATTTCCCAGATAATTAAAATTTCAATCAAATTATGGTGAGAGGAGATGTAGCAAATTAAGTCTGTAGATTTAAGACAAAGTTAAAATAGCAATAAAAGCTTTTAAAATATATGTTGATAATAACTTCATACATTTTGAAATAAGATATAATTATAATATATAAAATAGAGTGATATTAGTGCAAAAATGAACACTCAGAACAATAGAGTAGAAGTAGTAATTATAATTTTATTTATACCTTTTAAAATCCCAGACCTAATTAATATTTATCAAGATACTAGTGACCTGGTGCACAAAATGTGTGCACATTAAAAGGGGATTAATTAGAGGAAATAATTTAATATTACTATTTGCCCTTTCCCTATAATAGAAGTGTCAGAGATGAAAGAAAATTAATAAAATGTATATGAAAACCTTCCTCCTGTCAGAGTCTGGGGCACATCATGGGACCCAGAGTCAAATCCCTCCCCCCGCCCCCCTCATTGGGCTAGATTCAAACCTGGCCAGTCCCACCCTTGTCAAGCCCTGCCTGGAAGGGTGCATAGCTTCAAGTCCCCTGGCCTGGTGCCGGGATGGGGGGCATGCCTGAGGTCCCCCAGCCCAGACTGGGGTGGGGGGTGTGCCTTGAGGTTTTCCATCAAGCCCTGCCTGGTGGGGGACACGGCCTGAGATCCCCTGTCAAGCCCTGCTAGGTGGGTGGGATGGCCTGAGGTCCCCCATCAAGCCTTGCCGAGCGGGGGGGCGGGGGGTGCAGCCTCAGGTCCCCTGGTCTGGTGCTGGGGCGGGGAGAGTGGCCTGAGGTCCCCTGTCAAGCTCCTCTGGGCAGGGGGTACAGCCTGAGGTCCCCAGGCTTGGTGCCGAGGTGGGGGGAGCAGCCTGAGGTCCCCTAGCCCAGCACCAGGATGGGAAGCACACCTTGAGGTCCCCTGTCAAGCCCTGCCGGGTGGGGGGAAGGGGTGTGCAGCCTGAGGTCCCCTGTCAAGCCCCACAGGGGCAGGGAGGACGTAGCCTCAAGTCCCTGATGATTGCTCATTAAGGCTCCTTAAGGGAACTTGGCCTCAGCTGTGGGTGCAGGCATCTTTGTGACAGAGTGATGGTCTGTTAGCATATTCCCTCTTTATTAGATAGGATTAGAAAATTGGGATATTTGGGAGAAAGAATAGCTTCACTTTGTACCATGAATTATAATAATAAATTCACATCAAGTAGTTAATTGAAATAAACCAAAACTATTATAAATAAAATAAAATATAGGTAAGCATTTATTTAGTTTGGAATTAGGAAGAACTTGCTCAGAATAAAAACAATGGGAGATATTATAAAGGAAAAGAATATAGATTTAACTACATAAAATAGAAAATAACTTAGATAATTACAAAGGTCTAGGAATATATTTATAGCAAATATGATAAGAACAAGGAGCCCAATGAACGAAATTCATGCAAGGTACTGGGCCCTCACAGCCCCGGGCAGCCCTTGCAGCCCAGGCTTCAGTCCGGATGGTCATTCTGCTGTTCGGTCTAACTAGCATATTAGCTCTTTATTATATAGGATAGTTTGTAGTTTCAATAAATATACAGATATTTTATAAATAACAAATTAAGGCAACACTATGATTGAAAATTTGATGGGGAAAAAAGGAGAAAAATTCACAAAGAACACAACTGACACATTGATGTATGAAAATCTCTCAATTTACATAGTAATCCAAGTGGATAATAAAGCTGCTAAAACATGCGGTAAACAGTCTTGCTGGCAGAGATTATAAAGATAATGAGCAGTAATAATCTGCGATGGTAAAGGGCCTGCCATAGCCACCCCAAACACAAGCTTAAAAGAAGGATATGACCATTCTGAAGAAGCATATGGGCCTAATGTACAAATTAACCTATCAGACACACACACTTTGTGAGACCTCAGCTCAGAAGGAGTCCAGTGCAAGTGGTTGCTCAGTGGAATCTATTTTCAGGAATGGTGATGGTGCAGCATTGGTGTCCTGTTCCCAACATCATTGGGCCTTCTGATGCATCAGTGCTAGACTGAACTGCCTCTGTCTGCTGAAGCAACCCTGTGATATAGTTGGGGAATTTTCCCTCTTCCTATTCTCTGAGACTGAGTCTTCATCACTACTTTTTATCAAAAATGATCTTGAGTGAATTCTGTTTGCTGCAATTAACCATTGATGGATTCAGAAGTGGGTACTACTTTTAGTAGTAGACAACAGGTACTGAAAGGGATAAATCTGTAATTATTTTTCTTGTTTCCTTTGTTCTAAAGTAACAAGATTATAACATACTAGAGGCCCGGTGTACGAATTCATGCATGGGGGCGGGGAGGGTCTGGCTGGCCCTCCCCATCGGTGTGGGGGGATAAGGGGTGGGGCCACCCCCGATGGGGGGGAGGGGGTATATGTTGGGGGTGGGGCCAGCCAGGGGAGGGGCCACAGGCAGGGTTGGCCCACTGGCCCCACCCCCTGGTCAAACTCTCAGTCAAGGGGACAATTTGCATATTAACCTTTTATTATATAGGATTATAAATTGATAATGTCCTGACCCCATGGTCGTCAAACTGTGGCTAGCGAGCCACATGTGGCTCTTTGGCCCCTTGAGTGTGGCTCTTCCACAAAATACCATGGCCTGGGCGAGTCTATTTTGAAGGAGTGGCGTTAGAAGAAGTTTAAGTTTAAAAAATTTGGCTCTCAAAAGAAATTTCAATCGTTGTACTGTTGATAGTTGGCTCTGTTGACTAATGAGTTTGCCGACCACTGTACCTAACCCAACAGATAACTCACTTATTACTATCACCTGTGACCACCTGGCATTAAGTGTCCATTGATCGCAAGACTTTGAAGAATCAAATGCTCATTGCTGTAAAACAAGGTGATGAGCATAAGTACTATGAGATGGACCAACAGTTTCTAATTGCACTGGAATGCTACAGAAACAAAATGACAAATTCAAAGTCCTAAATTTATTATTCAGGGAAGAGTCAGAAAATCGATTTTCTGTGCCTGTGCTAAACGAATTTCTTATCACTGGCAGCCACAGGTTTGAAAGTGCAAAAAAAATGGAAGTTAACATGCAATTCTATGGCTTGGCTATTTACAACATCCGTTGAATTGCAACTTTGCCACATCTCTTATGTAAATGTCAAAAATGAATAGGGCACCAAGAATTAAAATCAGGACTCATGGAAAGATATGCATGGTTTAAAGCAGTGATTTTTCAACCGGAGGTGCTAGCAGCCCAGAGGGCTTCCAGAAGCACATGGAGATATTTTCACTTGGGTATATTACTGGCATTTATCACTTGGGAATGAGTGATTTTAAATGCCCTAAAAAAGTGCAAATAATCTGCACGAAGAAGAATGGTCTCAGCTTTGAGTGATAAACACTCTCCAGTCTGACTGAGGCTCCTTTGTCAGCAGGACCATCTCCTGGCTGCCTGGCAAATATGACTGTTCCAGTCCTGCTTGAAGACTCTGGAACAGCCCTCCCAGAACATTTACCTCGAAGAGTGAAACAGGGTTAGGTCTAGCTGCATTATCAGGAAAAATGTTAATAGCGGTTTAAAGTAAAATACAATTGTTTTCAATCTCCCTTAAAAGTAGTCCAAAGTAGTTGTGCCAAATTGTGCTATTTAACCAGCAGACAGACGTGGCTGTGCTTACTGTAATACACAAGCAGAGACAGAGTGGTAATTAGAATGATATCATCTAGAGATATTTTTGAAATCATTATTGAGCATGAAATGTATAGGTTTAAATAGACGCAAAGCCAATTTAGGTCCATATGCTTTGTGCAAGAAAATACTTTCTGTCTGACAGAAATGTAACATTAATACCATTACAAAAGAGGCACAGCCCCTTGTCTAATCCCATTTCTGAGTCATTTCCAGAGTCCTTTGGCCATAGTAAGGCAGAGAAGACTTGCAACAATATCGCAGTCTGCATAGTAAATTTTCCTCCTACCCTGTTTCAATGCAACTTTTTCTAATTATACTGGAATGCTACAGAAATATTGTGGAATTGGAAAAAGGAAATGCCCATTTACTCCAAGGTGCTAGGACTCTGTGGTTACTGCTCAGAGTAGGAATTAATATGAACTATATGGTGTATCTGTCCATGATTCTTATGTGAATCATGAGAATGAGGAAAACCTATCAAACCGGTGAAATGGCATATAAGAGGCTCTTTCTCATGTTTATTTATGTAATTAGGAGTTTAGAAGGTGGCAGATCAGAGTGCTGTACTTCTGGGCATTGCAACTACATTTAGGCAAGAGGGGAGCAAAAGAAAAAGCCAAATATTTTCTTCACTAGACTTTGCCCGGTTTATTCAGGAAGTAAAGTCCTCTCCCGGTAGTTTTCACTGCCAGGACAGTATCGCATCGCTGCAGAAATGCTAGGAATTTGGATATCATGTGTCCCATCCGTGGCAGAAAACAGCATGGCTGCGGCAGGTTTGAATGGGTAGTCAGGAACCACACCTTCCTATCTGTGGTGGAAAATGGAGATGGATCAAATTCATTTCATTCAGGAAGAATGGAAACCCAGGCCCATCTGGTGTTATAACCCTTGTTTCTGAAAATGTTGTATAAACTTAGGAACTAGCATTTACTAATGGAGCGAAGGCTGTTACTGTTGAGCTAGCCAAGAAAAGCCTCTGAGCTCCCACTGCTTATCAAAATGATAAACCAAAAGCAGTATCTCTGGGGGAATGGCCACCAAAGACTGAGAACACCAGGAGGAATGATTCCTAACATCACCATTTCACTGGACTGGCAGTGCAGACAGGAGGCTCTTGGAAATGTCATTTGATTAGCATAAACTTAATCAGGTGGTGAATCTGACTGCAGCTGCAATTCCAGATGGGTACTGACTCTTTCCTGGAGCAAATCACCATAGTTCCAAATACTTGGCATTAATTTATTGATCTGTTTTTCCTTTTCTTTTTTCGTTTCTACCTGAAGTATCAGAAAGCTCCAGCAGTTACTTGCATTCACATGGAAGCTGCACACATCTCACATCCTACAGCGGGGCTCTGCCAGCTCATGATCAGTGAGCTACAACTTAAGTCTGCAGGAACCTTCATCATCTCACCATCATCAAGGCATCATCTGCATCTACTTAAGTGATAACATTATGATCAGATAACATGGCGAAATGGAAAATGGAACTCTAGACACCTCGGTAAGATACATGTCAGAAAGCAGGTAATACATGACACTCACCATTTAAGGAAAAGAGATGGCCCAGAAACCTGAGACATGGTGGGAGATCCCCTTTGTTTAGCCTGTGCTCTCCAAAAAGCAGAGCCTGATATATGCAAGTAGTTTATTTGGGAAGGAATCCAAAGAAACAGCAGCGAGCACCTGGGGAGTGTAAAACAGGAAGACAGGGACAGCCAACTTACTAATTCTGTCAGTCCCACCTAAACTTTCAGAACTGTCCATCTCAGGGAGGGCAAGAGGACAATACACTCATCAGCACCATCTTCCACTGGTCAAATCAGTAATTCTAAATTGTGAATGTATGGATCCTGAATGGGTTTCCACAGGGTCTCATGCCACATTACCAGAGTTGCCCCAGGATAGGAAGTAAAAAAATATATATTACTGTTGGACTTCCTGTAGAGCTATAAAATATGCCTCACAATTTTCTGCTTGAGCATATACCTAGCATTGCCCAGCCCTGATTAGTTATAGGCTGCCCACAGGGCATTCATTCCTCTGCCCTTCCAGATTGCACATGTGTAAATGTCAAGTGACTTTCTGCCGGATTCCCATGCCAATGCATCAGAAGAGCCTGGAGTCAAGAAATGAGGTCTGTGTGATACAACTCAGGCAAGAGAGCATCCGCTGCGGCCTGCAGCCAGTATCAGAAGCAAGAGGTGGGCTGGGAGAACGTGAGGTGGTTTAATGAAAGTGCTGGATTAACCCTCCAGAAAGCATTGTCTTGCACACTCTAACTCATAGAACATATAATATTTTGTTAAACTCTGGGTTTTCAAGACAGCGAAAATGCATTTGGATGTGCTATTGCAAGCCATGTACTCAGAAGCCATGACCCCAAGGATGCCAGTTTGACCGGGTCCTGAATAAAAGAAGGCTCTCTGGTATGACTGGTAAGACTAGACCACAGATGCAATGGCTGTGAAATATTTATGGCACATTGCTGTGCTGAATAATAAGTCTTACAAACCTCAGTAAGAAATTCATAGCAGATGTCTCTAAAATTTGAAAGGAGTTTTCTCTTGAGAGGCAGCTTTTGCCTCACTTCTAAGCTCCAATAAAAACTGAACACCTAACTCTAGGAGTAAAGGTGGCCATGAGCCTCAGCTACCTTTCCTGAACTGGGTATTATCTGGTCAAACCACTAAATGCCAGCTGCAGCTTACCAAGTGGATTTCATGAGTAGGAGACTGAGTGTAGGTGCATAAGTGAGTTCCCTAGGCATGCTTCTCCTGTGAATGCCATGCCTGCAGTTCCCCTGCCATACCTTGAGACTCCTCAGCTCAGTCTCAAGGAGTTCCCCATGGCCAGATGATTTAAACACACACACACACACACACACTTGATCCTGCTTTACAGATTGTTCAGCACTTGATGGCAGTGAATTTCTGCAGAGAAACAGCTCCACTGAGGTGTATAGGAGATAAGCAATATCCACAGGGAGCAGAAATTCCAAGTTATTGATTCCTGGGTAATAGCATTTAGTTTGGTAGATGATCCAGACCTTAAAATGAACAAGATTAGAGGATCAGAGACAAGGATGTTTGAGGGCAGTTGATGTAGGTAGCATGTGTCTTAAATGGAAGAATATTTTTATCCAATGTGTTTGCTAACAATGTCTCCACTGCAGATGAAGCTTTCATAATCAAGGAGATATGATGATCTGCCCCATGGATGTTAATCTGCCTCATTGTGCAGCCAGCTCAGTGACTGTTCATTCAGCGTATTAGGAAGGAGTGGGTGTTGGTAGGAACAGATGTTATGCATGGGCTCATACATGGATCTTCCCTCTCCAAGACTCACCTGGCTACTAGTAGGGTTGAATATTCCACTTGACAGTGGCTTTGTCTGACCCTGACCCTCTGATAAGTAACAAATCCTAAGGGGATCAGTAGGCCAGCTAGAGGAAGATTAATTATACTAAATGTCATGGGACGGGGGGTGTGGGGGTGTTATTTGTTTGTTTTTTCATGAATGAGGTAGGAATTTGTTCTCACTGCAATAGACACTTCATATGGATTTTTTTCCCTAAGCTTGCCAATCTTCTGACAGTAATGCATCTGTGGGTTTTATTCAATTTCATATCAAATATCATGATAGCACACATGGCATTTTTATAACCTAGAAACTTATTTTTCAGCAAAACAAGTAACTAGCCATCTACCTTTAATATATATATTTTCTTATTTCACTGTTGTCAATTTTTATTTTCTCTCTGGGAAACATCTTTGCTATCTTTTTGAGAGATATTTTCTGGAATCCAATATGTTGTTTAACTAAATATATAGATATGATAAAAGCAGAGAGCATGTTAAAATATATATTAAATTTCCTTGGCTCATTGAACACTTATCTTTATAAAGGTAATGAAATGTAAAAATGATAAGATTGTAGGAAGTCTCAGAAAAATCTCAGTTATATCCAAACACCAGGGTATTGCAAATTCCCCACTGAGATTCCGATGCATTGGCATGAATCCCCCCAGAGGTCTCAAGCATCTTCTGAACACCTTTTCTTTAAGATGGTTTCTATGGTAATATAATAAGGACAGCCATAGAGCCATCCAGATGCTGTTAGATATGTGACTTTTTTTTAGAGATGGCACATCAGAGACTATTAATATCAATGTATACTAGTAGTTTCAATGTCATCCCTTAAAGAGGCACAAAGCTTAACCTAGCACCATTAGTTTAGAACGCCTGCAAACATACATGTGACTGAATTACAACTAACAGAACACCTATATTAACAGTAAACTATTATTTTATTTTTAGATAATGTTTATTAACCATAAATGCTAAAAAGAAAAGAAAACAGAATTTTTTCTCATTTCTATTGTTCATTATTTTTAAACTCACAAGAAATATTCTGTTCTCTCCCTCTCTTCCTCTCTCTGTCTTTCTTTCTCCCCCGCCTCTGGAAAGTTGGGGGACATGGCATATCAAAAAAGGTGAAAATTGTTTGTGCCATCCATTGGTAAAACATGTTAATTTGATTGCACAGAATTATTCCTTCTATCAATCTTTTCATAAGAAAAATCTCACAATTATTTGATCATTTGCAATGATTTTACACTTTTATAAGTATAGCATGCCATCCATGTGCTTTAATTATGAGCTTTAGATCTTGTTTCTAAAACAACCTGATGCATGTAAGCTCATATTAATAAAAGCAGAGTAGGAAAATTTATAAGTTAAACAACTGAATTTTATTACTGCCACATCACTGTTCCTTTATGATGCCAAATATCCAGTTAATTCAGTCAATTATACTCTGACACACACTTATCTAGCCAAATGGCTGGTACTACCCAAGCCTTTGTTGGATTGTTTTGTTATCTTATTATATTAATAGACTAGAGGCCTGGTGCATGAAAATTCATGCTCTGGATGGGGAGTCCCTTAGGCCGGTCTGTCCCCTCTCACAATCCAGGAGCCCTCAGGGGTGGGAGGCAACCGGGCAATCAGAGGAAGGCAACGCCTCATCACACCTCTGCTGCTGCCACTGCTAGCAGTGTAAGCCTCAGCTGGCCCTGGTTACCTGAGCCTCAGGAGACCATGGGTGGCTGGGTAGCTGCCATCAGAGGCTTGCCTGCACCTAAGGCCGGCCCTGGGTGACTGGGCAGCCAACATGTGAGGCTTGCCTGTGCCTCAGGTGTCGGCTGGGCAGCTGCCATCCAAGGCTTGTCTGCACCTTGGGCCAGCCCTGAGTGACTGGGTGGCTGAGGGGACTGAGGAACTCTGGAAGGAGGTACGTGAAGCAGCCAGGCCCGCCTGGGGGCGGGCACAGCCTTGCTGCATGCCTGCTGCCCTGGCAGGGCTGAGGGGACTGGGTGCTGCCATCTTGTGGCTGTGGGCACTGCTATCTTTGAGGTCGGGGCATCAATTAGCATATTCCCTCTTTATTGGCTGTGGGCACTGCCATCTTTTGTGATGGCATGAGGGTCAATTAGCATATTTCCTTTTTATTAGATAGGATAACAGGAGGGCTTTTTTGTTTGTTTGTTTGTTTGTTTGTTGTTGTTTTTTCCATCACTTTATCCTTACATGCCCTCAGATTGACTATTGGTTCATTAAATAAATGTTTATAGTTCTCTTTTCCTGGGATATACATAGAGCAACAAAGAAACCAGACCATCGAGTGGTTGTTACTATGCACTAACAACAAAAAATCTGAAAGGGAATTAATAAACTAATTGCACTCAAACTAGCAAAAAATGAATAAAATACTTAGGAGGTAATCTAAGAGGTGAAGAAACTTGTATATTAAAAATTGTAAAACATTAATGAAAAAAATCTAAACAGTCACAAATAAAAGGAAAAACATCTATGTTCATGAATTGGAAGAACTGATATTGTTAAAATATCTATGCTGTCCAAAGCAATCTACAAATTCAATGCAATCCCTATCAAATCCCAATAATATATTTGTTACAAATATAGAAAAAAATCTTAGCATTCATATGGAATCACAAAAGACTCTGATTGGCCAAGGTAGTCAGGATCAAGAACAAAGTTGGAGTCGTCATATTTCCTGACTTCAGCCTATAAATTAAGTGTCTGTCTATGGATAAATGGATACAGGAGTACAGTATCAAATAGTTATACAATAGAATATTATTCAGCCTTAAAAATGAAGGCTTTCCTGCCATTTGCTGCCACATAGATGGAACTGAAGAACATTATGCCCAGTGAAATAAGCTGGACACAGAAAGATAAATACTACATGGTCACACTTACATGTGGAATTTAAAACATCCAAACTCATGGAAGCAGAGAGGAGAATGTTGCCAGTGGTGGGATTGAGATAAAACTGGATGATGATGGTAAAAAATTAAAAAGTTTCAATTATACAAGATGAATAACTTACAGAGATCTAATGTATTACCTGATGAGGGTAATTAACAATATGTTCTTGCATACTTGAATTTTGAGAAGAAGGTAGATCTTAAATTAAATGTCAACACACACACATATGTAACTATGTAGAGGTAATAAAAATGCTATTAATATGTTATGGTTTTAATAATCTTTTCACAATGTATACATCTATCAAAACATGAAGTTTTACACCTTTAATATATACAATTTTTAAATGTCAAAGATACCTCAATAAAGCTGTGTTTTTAAAAAACAAACACAGAATTCTATTAAAGGTTTAATGATAAACCAAAAAGAATAGTATAGAAAAAAATAAAGCGAGAGAATCCAAGATGGCGGCATAGGTAAACACCTAAACTGCTGCCTCGCGCAACAATTTCAAAAATTCAACTAAAAGACAAAACGTCTATCACCCAGAACCACGGGAAAGCTGGCTGAGTGGAAGTTCTACAACTAGAAGGAAAGAGAAAGGAGCATCGAGACGTGCACGAGCGCTGAAAAGCTGAGGTACGGAGGCGCGTGATCCGGGCTGGCTGCGGGTGTTGCTTTTTTCAACCCAAAGGGAGACAAGCCCCCGATTACTCTGAAATACAGTTTCTGGGGAGACGCGGGGGACCCAAACTCCTACGGGGAGAAGCTGGACTGTCTGCCAGTGACGGGGGCTTACTTGCAGAGCTGCGCGCAGGAATAATTGTTTACGGCACTGGGGCACGGGACTCCGGGACGCCCTTGGGGACACAGAGCCGGCTAACTAGCAGCCATTGCTGTTTGCCACGCCCTAGCCTAGTGACACCCTGAGACCCCGCCCTGAACAACCTACAAACCCACCCAAGCTCCAAGCAGCAGCGTTAGCAGAAGAAAGCCCCGCCCTATCGCAGCTTAACCTAGCAAACTTGCAGCCTGGGTCAGACAGCTCCAAAACCTCCAAACCCCAAGCAAAGAGGAGAAAACTGTAGCTCTCACTGTAGCTCCTGCTGGATGGCCTCAGACAGTAGCTGACCTGCACCCCATTGGAGATCCAGAAGCCAGTGTACCTAGTGGTCAGAGTGAGACACCAGATTTCAACTCCTCACATCCATAAATGACACATTCAAGAGGCAGACTCAGTGAGCACCAAAGCCCCACTGAAACAAGTCCTGCCCCTAAGTGTGTCTTCAGCGCAGCAGTTCTTCCATTATAGACACAGTGAGTGCTCACAGCTAATTGGCCTGGAGGTCAATTCCTCCCAGTATACCTACAGCAATTAAGACTTTAACTGCACCAAGTCTTTGCACTCAGTCCACAAAGGGGTGTACCAAGAGTGTCCACACCAGGTGATTGGGGAGGCTGAGCTACTGCCCCCTATAGGTCACCTACCACACAAAGCCACTCCATCAACACAGGGAAGCAGCCAAAATGAGGAGACAAAGAAACATGTCACGAATGAAAGAAACGGAGGAAAGCAAACTACTGGATGACATAGAGTTCAGAACCACATTTATAAGGTTACTCAAGAATCTTCTTAAAACCGCTGAGAAACTTGATGAGACCTTCAAGGAGCTTAATGAGAATGCCAAAAAAATGGAAAAGGATCAGTCAGAAATGAAGCATACACTGTCTGAAATAAAGAATATACAGAAACTCAACTGTAGATCAACGTACCCCAAGAATCAAACCAAAGATCTGAAATATGTGGAAACAAAAAACATCCAACCAGAAAAACAAAAAGAAAAAAGAATCCAAAAATATGAAGATAGTGTAAGGAGCCTCTGGGACAACTTTAAGCGAACCAACATCCGAATTTTTGGGGTGCCAGAAGAAGGGAGAGAGCAAAATATTGAAAACCTATTAGAAGAAATAATGACAGAAAACTTTCCCTGCCTGGTGAAAGAAATAGATGTACAAGTCCAGGAAGTGCACAGAACCCCATACAAGAGGAATCCAAAGAGGACCACACCAAGACACATCATAATTAAAATGCCAAGGGCAAAAGACAAAGAGAGAATATTAAAAGCAGCAAGAGAAAAACAGTTAATTACCTACAAGGGAGTACCCATATGACTGTCAGCTGATTTCTCAACAGAAACTATGCAGGCCAGAAGGGAGTGGCAAGAAATATTCAAAGTGATGAACAGTAAGAATCTACAACCAAGATTACTCTACCCAGCAAAGCTATCATTCAGAGTTGAAGGTCAGATAAAGAGCTTCACAGACAAGAAAAAGCTAAAGGAGTTCATCACCACCAAACCAGGATTACATGAAATGCTGAAGGGTATTCTTTAAGAAGAGGAAGAAGAAGAAAAAGGTAAAGATAAAAATTATGAACAACAAAATGACATCAAATACATACCTACCAACAAGTGAATCTAAAAATCAAGTGAATAAAAAATCTGAAGAACAGAATGGACTGGTGAATATAATAGAATCAGGGACATAGAAAGGGAGGGAACTGATGATTCTCAGAGGAAGCAGGTGTGAGGGGTGCGGGAAGAGCTTGGACAAAAATCTTACTCCTATGGATGAAGACAGTGGCGGGGGGTAAGGGCATGGGGTGGGGTGGGGAATCAGGTGGAGGGGAGCTATGGGGGAAAAAATAGAGGAACACCTGTAATAATCTGAACAATAAAGATTTATTAAAAAAAAAAAAAAAGAAAAAAATAAAGCAAGACAGTTAGTGTGTGAGTGGTCCTGAGTATAAAGATAATCTGTTTTAGAGTCCATATTTATTGCAATTAGAAAATTCCAAAAGAGGTTTGTCTTTGCTTTGTTTTAATATTACTTCCTTATGTCGTAATAAGATTAGTTTTACAACTTAAATACATAAAATATCCAGGTTACATATTTCAAAGTCTTTAGATTATCAAATTATATGCTAGCAAAATACTAATACTCAATGTAAATTGGCCATATAGCTGAGCTACTACTGTTTTTAACCCCAGGCTAAACTGAATTGGCCATTAATTGCATTCTATTGACCTTTGAGTTGGATCAGGCAGTCTTTATTTTGTGAGCCAGGATGCTGTTTTGCAATGCTGCGCCCTGCTTACTTACTGCCTTCCAACCTGGAGGCAACTGCAGTTGCAGGAATGAGTTGACACATCAATTAGTTTGTAATTAGTGTATAAAGTCCTTTGAGTATTTCAGGCCAGTTTTTATTTCTACTTAGAAAGTTAATAGAAAGTCCACCGGGAAAACAGTCCCATGGGACCCAGGACAAGATGAGAAACCGGACTTCATTGTAAACTGATAAGCACCTGTTTTCTCCAGGCCAGACCCTCCTGACTGAGGGCTACACAGAGGAAAGGATCCTTAGTGTTCCTGTCGCAAAGTCTGGAAGTGGGAGCACTGGTGTACCTGGCTGATGCATCCAAGGGAAGAACATGGATTTCCTACTTATAACTGAGTGACATGTAAATGATGGCCCAAGAATTACCAACCAAGAAACTTATTGCCCCCAAAACAGAGATTAAGCTTGGAAAAGATATTAAGATGACCTAATTTAACCTCTGTAAAAGGTTTTTGTTCTGTCTGGACCCAGTTTCCAGGATATAACTAAAGACCATTCAATTACTCTTCTTGAGCAACTAATTAAGTCCAAACCCCCAACCATGTGCCTACGGGACTCTCATACTCTGGGCCACCCTAATCGCCCCAGGACTGGATACCAGAAAGCCTATGTCCAGAGCCTGTTGCAATTATCCAAATTAGCCAGTCCTAAACATGTGTATCCTTCCTCATCCTTTCCCACAGAAAGTACCATAAATGTGCTTGCCCACAGTTTCCCCTGTCTCTGTGCCTCCTAACCACCCCCATGCTTCCCCTGAGTGGCCTTTGTTTTCCCCAGGGAACTACAACTAACAAAACAATAACAGTCCTATTTCTCTCTCTTAACCTGTATCAGACCTTTCCATACCTCACTCAAGATAATATAGTTAAAACAATCTTCTCATCTTTTCAAAAATAAAATAAATGTACAAAAAAGGGAGGTGAATTGTCTGGAGCCTCGAAGTTCTTGGTAGAGATGGGTCTAAAATTCAGGTTCCTAAATGCCATTTCCTAACCCACAATTCCTGTCTTTAAATTTTACGTGAAAAAGCAGAGATTATCAGAGAATGTCACATAATAAAATAATAATAATAGTATCCCTAATGTACTGAGCAACTCCTAGAACTTACTACTGTGTTTGGCACTGTACATACACAACAATTCTTCAAGGTGTATTGTGGGGAAGCATGGAACTTGGTTGGAAAGTCTGTAAAGAAGAATCTGCAAAAGGTCAGGGGGCTTTAGGGAGACCTTGCCAAAGGCAACAGACCCTGCCTTGACTTTTCCAAACAAGTCTGAGACCCCTGGATGTTTTACTGGAATCTTTATGTTTAGTCTTTAGATGTCCTTGCTTAAAGGACAGTGCAGATGCATGTCTTCTCAAGGATGCTTACCCTACTGATAGTATCTACTAGTTACTTTTAGTTCAAGCTGTTGTTACAATAAAAATCTAAGGAGGCAGGCAAACAGGGCTGTTTGGTTTCTCAAGCCAAGCAGTCCCTTAGCCCTCTCTCTCACAGAAACGTGTGTCAGTGTAATCATTCATCTGTCACTCAGGGTCTGCCAGTCAGCCCCGGCAGTGTATGTTATAAAACTTGATTTACACTTGAGAAAATTGAGTCTCAGAGAGGGGAATTGGCTCAGTAGACAAAGCCACTTAGTGCTTCATCATCTAAGAAGCAATTTATAGTCACAATTCAAATGATGAAGCTTCTAAATCAGTGTAGCAGCCACTGTCTTCCTCATTAAAAGCAAAGATTCTATGGAAGAGGAGAAATCAAGGCAGGGAGGAGATAAATGATAGTTGAGAGTTTTTCTTTTATTCTAATGAATCCCCAGAGGGAAATTAGCATAATCTAAATGAGGAGATTTGTACTTCCTATTCCTCTCTCTTTTCTTCATTTACACATATCCCACACTGTAGTTTTTTCATATTTGTTAAATGCAAATGACATGCCAGACACTGTTACAAGTATTTTATATGCAATGCTCACAACAACCCCCTGAGATATTATTAACCCACTAAAGGCCCGGTGCACAAAATTCATGCATGGGGGGTGTCCCTCAGCCCAGCCTGCACCCTCTCCAATCTGGGACCCCTCTCACAATCCAGGACTGCTGGCTCCCAACTGCTCACCTGCCTGCCTTCCTGATTGCCCCTAACTGTTTCTGCCTGCCAGTCTGATCACCCCCTCACCACCACCCTGCCAGCCTTTTTGCCACTAACTGTCCTCCCCTGCAGGCCTGGTCACCCCTAACTGCCCTCCCCTGCAGGCTTGATGGCCCCCAACTGCCCTCCCTTGCAGGCCTGGTCCCTCCCAACTGTCCTCCCCTACTGCCATCTTGTGTCCACATGGGGGTAGCCATCTTGTGCATTAGAGTGATGGTCAATTTGCATATTATTCTTTTATTAGATAGGATTAGATAGGATAGAGGCCTGGTGCATGGGAGGGGGCTGGCTGGTTTGCCCTGAAGGGTGACTGGATCAGGGTGGGGGTTCCCTTGGGGCGTGGGGTGGCCTGGGTGAGGGGCCTGTGGTGGTTTGCAGGCTGGTCACGCCCCCCAGCAACCCAAGTGGAGGCCTTGGTATCTGGGATTTATTTATCTTCTATAATTGAAACTTTGTAGCCTTGAGTGGAGGCCTGGACTGGCCAGGGTGTGCAGGAAGCTTGGCTTCCTCCATTGCCAGGGAAACCCAAGCCTCCTGATCTCTCCATGGCTGCAGCCATCTTGGTTGGGTTAATTTGCATACTCACTCCTGATTGGCTGTTGGGCATGGCTTGTGGGTGTGGCAGAGGTATGGTCAATTTGCATATTACTCTTTTATTAGATAGGATTTTGTAGATGAGGAAATGGAGGCAGTCAGTGACTAAGCAAGCAGTGTGGCTCCAGATGCCATCCTCCTAGCCACTATACTAATGTCTTCTCTCTTGTGACACATGTTCATAAACTGCTGAATTTTTCCCAGAGAAAAGATCCAACTAAAAAATCAGGAAAGCCTAGAAATTATATATAATCTCACAACATCTGTCCCTGGCATCACTTCTATATTACCCAAGGTATATTTCTGTTCCCTGAACATGGGAATGGAGAGAAGGCTTCGAGCTATTATTAGAATCTGGGCTATGACTAATGTGGAAACTGAGGGATTTTCTGGGGAACCAGATTCTCTGGATATCTGAGGAAGAGAGAGACTGGCTTGGGAAGAATTTCCTTTCTCAGTTGTTACTCTATGTAACATTTCAAAGCCTATACATTGTGCAGGTTGGACTGTAGCCAACACACGAATTGGGAGCCAGTTTTAGCTATGTCCATTTAGCTGTGTTCCTTCAGCTTCACTTGACTTAATGTAGGCTGAAGTTTTTTCCTCTGAGTATTTAAATTGTTAAGGCACAATAAATAATAGAGGGTTCTGGAAGACTGAAAGGCAGAGGATCCACCAGAGGACCTAATGGCTATGGGAAGTATATCTTTGGCCTTAGAGGACAAATGGAATTGTACCAGAGAGGGAAACAAGGTTATGAATATTCTCTCAAGCAATATCAAAGATGTTTTCAGGCCTTGTTGTTTTGACCCAGTGGTATGCAATGCCTGATCAATTAAGTGTGTAACTCTTCTGTAAAATTTACTTGCTTCTCTCCTCTTCAGCTTTTAGCCCTTTTTTTTTGCCGGGGGGGGGGAGGGAGGGTAAAAAAAGAGTATCTTAATACAAAATAAGAGTCATCTCCATCAATAAAAAGAAACAGTTTTCTGCAAAAATATTTTAGATCTGCATACACTCAAATATGTCTACAGTCCACAGACCAAACCACCGCACTACCTGTTATGGTAAATAAAATATGTTCGAAATACAGCTACACCTATATCTTTACAAATTGCTTCTTTTGACAGCAGAATGAGCTGTCATATAGGCCACACAGCTGAAGTACTTACTGTCTGGCCCTTCTCAGAATAATTTTACTGATTCCTCCTTTAGGGATATTAAAGATAATGAGCACAGACAACATCTGTAATACCTCTTTTCCTAAACTGTAGAAATTCCAGCATGGTCAGTGGCATCCTCTCAATATTTATTCCCTCATATTTCAAGGGTATCCTCAAGATCAAATATGCCTCAAGGGAGTTTTCATTCTTTCCACTACATCAGGCCACTGACAACCATATCACCGATTAGCCTTCTCCCTGCAGTAAG
Organism: Corynorhinus townsendii; assembly: GCA_026230045.1. Lineage (NCBI taxonomy): Eukaryota > Metazoa > Chordata > Mammalia > Chiroptera > Vespertilionidae > Corynorhinus > Corynorhinus townsendii. The sequence continues at coordinate 63,294,927 of JAPDVU010000004.1, read as the reverse complement.
CTACATGGCGCTCACTTCTCCAAGATCACCTCTGCTCTGGTGAGGGATGCAGGGATGGGATTTATAGGAAATCAAGTAATCACAACAATGCTCCCAAATGGGCCCCAAAAGAGCACAAAAAATTAGGCACACCTTCATAAATATCTCAGTAACTAATTTTAACTCTTTTGGTGGAACATTATTAAACGGAAAGTAATCTATATCATTTCACTCAACAATCAATCTTGAGACAAAATTGTATAAAGTGGCTTAATTAGCAGAAGTTGCTATAAAGCAATATATCCAACATTAGATAGGCAGACTACATTTAGATATTAAGAACTCCCAAGGAACCACAGCCAGGAAACCCCTTCATATTGTCCACAGCTACAGCCTGATGCCCTGCTCACTTTCCATAGAATAAATTCACTTCCCACTGGTTATGCCCTCTGTTTTCCAGGACTCCACCTCACAAACAAGATCTTAGGAGACAGTTCTTCCTTACTCAGACATTCATTATCCCTCATCATTAGACAAGACTTTTAATTTTTCTTCTCCACCCATTTCTGTCTAAGCCAAGATTTCCCTGAAAACCAACTGACTTAGCACCCATTGTTGCCTGTCCAGGTCTCCTTACCTGTGGGCTCTAGAACTCCGAAATAAGGAGCATTCCACATATGTGTCCTTATGTACTTGAGAAAGATGCACAAAATCTCTTTTATTATATATATAGTCACCATCCTGTCTTTTTTCACCCTTTTTCCCCCAGTCCTTTATATTATCTGAAATACTGTGACATAGTCAAGTTCCAGGTAATTTTTTCATATATATTTTTCAAATTCTGGATTAGCAGCTCAGTAGTTAGGACATAAGATCAATTTAATTGATCAAAATAAGTTTAAGTTAAATGAAGTGGAATAGAATATATCCAAATAGAGCAGATAAGTAAAGAAAATATTAGACTACACCACACTTACTAGAGTACAAACACTTTTCTATATTGTTATACATATGTATCATATACTATATGTTACATATAAATATTGCATATGTATGGATTACAAAGTAACATAAATTTCTTTCTATGGATTAACATCAAAAATATTTATAAGCTACTAATAATATGTATTTCCTTTCCTCCCCACACTATCTTTCAAAGTTCTTCCTTTAGTACATGATTGCATTTGGATTTATATTAGGTTGCTTGCTTTTAACTTTAAGAATCCAGATAGTTTTTGAGAGCCAAAATCACCTTCTAATATTGCTGTGCTTATTCTTTTTTAATTGTTTCTTTGGATCATTTTTGTTGAAAGATTGTTAGCTGTTATTTGGACCCAAATATTTGAAGAAATTTTTACATTGTGAAATAAAATGCCACCACAGCACTAGAAATTTAATTTGTAATTAATTTATTTATTTTTATCTGTAAAATGACATTGGAAGTCTGCCTTCCCATAACTCTGAAAATTAAAATTGTTTTGACATTTGTAACTTTCTCAAATTCATAATGCATAGGCTTGCCTAGATTATTTTTTAAGCATCTCAATCAATTTTTCTTTAACATTGAAGTAATATATTTGAAGAAAAAAATTAAACACATAAAATTCCATAAGAGTGCAAAAGAGTATTATTTCCACTAAAGTGGAAATCTGCACTTGCTGTCAGCCACACTTGACAATGGCAATGGCAATCTCAGGGAAGTGAACTTCATTACATTCTGATGAGATGATAATTTTTGGTTCATGAGGCAATGGTCAACTAAACTGCTGGTTTTTATTATTTGCTCCTATAATTCCAACAATTAACTGATTTGGTAGAACTTGGTACTTTTTCCATTAATTTTTAGAGAGAGCAGAGGTGGGAAGGTGGAGAGAGAGAGAAAAAAAATCTATGTGAGAGAAACACATCAATTGGTTGCAGCAGGAGATGAAACCTGCAACCCAGGTACATGCCCTTGACTGGGAATAGACCCTCAGGAATTGAGCCTGCAACCCTTGGATGTGTGGGCCAATGCTCTAATCACTGAGCACACAAGCCTGGACCCAACATCATTTGTTGATAACACTATCCACTAACCATTGTATATTCTTGGCTCTTTTCTCAAAAATAAATTGACCATATAACCATGGGTTTCTATCTGGATTCTTAATTCTGTGGCATTGATCTATATGTCTGCTTTATGCCAATACCATGCTATTTTGGTTACTGTAGCTTTGTAATATGATTTGAAATCAAGAAATGTGATGCCTCCAGTTTTATTCTTCTTTCTCAAGATTGTTGTGGGTATTCAGGATCTTTTATGGTTTTATAAAAATTTAAAATTTTTTTTCTATTACTGTGAAAAATGCCATTGGAATTTTGATATGGATTGCATTGATTGTATAGATTATTTTGGATGCTATGGATAATTTTAACAATATTAACATTCAACAATATTTAAAATTAACAATATTTTAATAATTATTCTACTCCATAAAAATGGAATATCTTTTCACTTATTTGTGTCTTCTTTAATTTCTATTATCAGTGTCTTACAGTTTCAGTATACAGATCTTTCTCCTCCTGCGTTAAAGTTATTCCTAAATATTTTATTGTTTATGGTACTGTTGGAAATGGAATTATTTTCTTAATTTCTGTTTCTGATAGTTCTATATTAATACATAGAAACTCAACTGATTTTTGTGTGTTGATTTTGTGTCCTAGCACTTTGCTAAATTTATTATCTGCAACAGTTTTGTAACTATCCCTTTGTTTAAATAGTCTACCTTTTTCCATTTGTTTATTGAGTTTGCAGTTTTCTGACTTATTTATATGAACTTTATAAATACTAATAAACTTAGGACTTTTTCAGACATGCATTTCTATTTACCACTTAATAAAATATTCCATGTCTATTAACTTTTATTGTGTGTTTTAATTTATAGAATGTGTGTATATATTAAATTGGTCTATATTTCTAATTACTATTTTTAATGACTATGGGTGAACTTGCTCTCAGGAAGTTCACCCATAGTCATTACTGACTTCCTTTTTTGGTGCAAATTTTAAATATCACCAATTTTTTAGTAATTTTGAAATCAGTATTTAAAAATGAACTAAAAGAAAAGGAGGCAAAAATCTCCAACAAAAAGCAATAGTAACCACTTACTGGATTACTTATATGTGCCAAACATTATTCCAGAGTTAGGGTTGTAGGAAAGAATCTGGCATTATCTTTCCCTAGGCAACTTAAATTCTAAAAAAGAACATACTACCAAAATGGGTTAAGTTCATTGCTAAATTTAATATATTATTGTTATAATCTTCAGTTGAATATTTTTATCTTATACTTTTAAATATGCTATTTAAGAAAATCCCTGAGGGGTTTTATATAGAGGTGGTTCTCATTATTCATGGTAATATTTTATAAATTTATCACAAACACTGACTTAACAAATACTGAATCATTGCTCCTAGGGAAAATATAAGGTAAGGTTCCTGAAAGCCTCTGTCACATTTTCATCAATCAATACATAACCTTGCTCTATTTAAAGACACCTTACTTTATATATATTAGAGATTCATTAATCTTGAATTCACAGCCCATAGCTCATGCCTGAACAAACTGTATCTAACACATGTATTTTCTCCATAAGGCATTTCAAGCTTTCATGCACTTAGACACAGTAGATAACACTTCAATATGGTGCTTTGGGGACATTTTAAACAGTGAAGTCAACAATGAAAAGTACAAAAATGCCAAAACATAGCACTAAATAGACTAGTTTCCCTTATCCATAGAAAATACATTCCAAAACCCCAATGGGATGCCTGAAACCACAGGTAGTAGTAACGTAAGTACTACATTTTTTCCTACACATGCATTCCTATGATAAGTTTAATTTATAAACTAGGTGCAGTAATAGATTAACTACAAAAACTAATAATAAAATAGAACAATTATAACAATATACTGTATGAAAAGTTATGTGAATGTGATCTCTCTCTAGTAAAACTTATCTAATAACCAGAATGGCTACTAAGTGACCATAGATGGGTAGTATAAACAGCATGGATACACTGGACAAAGGGTGATGCACTTCTCAGGAAGTATGGTGGGAGATTTCATCACACTACTCAGAATAGCATGTGATTTAAAATTTATGAATTGGTGATTTATAGCATTTTCCATTAAATACTTTCAGAACATAGTAACTGAAACTGGCTACGGTAAAACCATGAGGAAGGAGGGACTACAAAATGGCAAAGTTGTGTCAGCTTGTTCAACCTCAGGTGGGAATATACACATTGAATGACAAACTTTTTGCCACTCTATGCATGTCCACAAATGACTATAAAATACGGAATTTGTTAAATTTGGAGTTAAAAAACTTTTATTGGGTATATAAATTTACAAGTAGAAAATCAATAAATAACGAGGACTGACTGTATTTTACTCACTTTTTGTCCAGTCACTCTATTAAACATTCTTATTAATTAATCAACATTTTCTACTGACTCTATAATTTCTACCTATAATATCATGTATAGCACAAATGATAATTGCCTCGTCCTCCTCAATGACATTTGAAATAAAGTTTCATTCCCTTGTTTAAGAGAATAAATTTCTCTCCCTATTATTTCAATCTTATCAACTACATTTTAAAATCTTATCTAATCCATTATCTTTTTTTACTACTTCAATAATAAGCCTAGCCCAGCCAGTGTGGCTCAGTAGTTGAGCATCAACCTATGAACCAGGAGGTCGTGGTTTGATTCTTGGTTTGGGGACATGCCCAGGTTGTAGGCTCAATCCCAAGTAGGGGGCATGCAGGAGGCAGCCGATCAATGATTCTCTTTCATCATTGATGTTTCTCTCTCTCTGTGTGTCTTTCTCTCCCTTCCTTCCTCTGAAATAAATAAAAACATATACAAACATTTAGAAAAAATAATAACTGTGTTTCTCTCAGTTATTGAATTATTCCTTATAAATATGATCCTAATATGATCAGTAGAATTTGCCTCTCCTTTTTCCCAATATAGGGTTCTATGAAGAATGTGAACCATTTTCATCGTTGCAAGGTTTGTTCAGTTCTGTGCATGACTTGACAAGACTTCCATATTTAGCATCCATTCTCAAGCAGAAATCCCTGAGAATATTACAACTTAAAAAGGAAAAGGCAGTATACTCTAACCCTGTTGTCAGCATTAATCGTGTAAAGTATACTTGTGAGGGAGTTATTTGCACAACTGTACTGGAGAAAGCTGACACTGATCTGAGATGGCACTTCCAAGGTTGCCATCGTGTTATCAGAGTGGTGCTCATTTGCTGTGGCAGGTGTTGTTGAAATTGATGAATGTGTTTAAGCTAGTCTGTCGGATGCAGGCTTCTTTTCCCTAAATGTCCTCCATTTGCATTCTCATCATTGTTACTGGTTTCTCTCATGATTACCTTTGTCTTTGCACTCATGGCCAAAGCCAAGGCCTCTCTCACAACCAATTAAGGAGCTCCAAAGACTTTTCTCTCTTTTTCAATAAACTGTTAGAAATAATTCCAGTGTTTTCTTAAATTGGGCCTTTTTTTTGGCACAGTACTACTCTTTTTAATTTTTTTATCCACAAAACAATTCATCTCTTTCTTTATGAGTTCCATTTACTGGTGAACACTGTGATAAAATATAGTTTACAAGTAGCTGTTTAGAAAGAACAGGCTTCCAGCACACCTCAATTTAAGTGTTCCTCTGTTAAAGTGAACTCCAGCCAATCTTTTCATTTCCCATTTCAAATGGAAAATACTATGCTTCTTAAGTTTAAAAGAATTGAGAAATAATTCCTTTTAGCAAATTAGTGTATTTGATGTTTAACACCTTGATGTCTTGGTATAAGCAATATGAGAAAAACAAAATGGAAAGATATAAATATCATGCTTAATTTTTTTTTAAGACTTAAAAGGTAGTTATTCAGTCATTTTGTGTTTCTGAACTTTGCTGCAACATCTCTGGGATAGGCTGCTTTTTTTAATGATTTCTCCATTAATGCTAGTGAGAACATTGTGCAGGTAAATTTACATAGCATGTCCCTCTAAAATCAGGCTCCCTCATTGTTTAGAAACTTTGACTCATTGTTTTGGAGTTTTGACTCATTGTTTTCATAAGGCACTTTCTCGTACTTTCCTTCAGTTATCTTTTATGTAGATAGAGTTCCAAAATAACTTCAGAACTCACATGAACTGTGTATATGTAGGCAAAAATGAATAAGCCACTGGTGCAAATCAGGTGGTTTTGAGTTAAATAATAATTTCCATTGCATCGGACACAGTTATACTGGTTATAGTTTTAAAATTACATATCTAATAACTAGAGATAACTATCCATGCCATATTGTGAAGTTAGAAGGGTAAAATTAGCAGGAAGATATACTTTATGGTTTAAGCTTTTAGCTCAAAAGACCATTTCATGCTCAAGTCATTGACTAGAGGCTATCATTTTTATTTCTTCTAGAGAGTAAATACACATACATTCTAGCACACACATGCAGACACACACACATTGAATCATCCAGAATCAGCATTTTCAAAATATCTTTTTTATCTCCATAAAGATCTATCTGGTTCTTGCCCAGACTCTAATATCATCTATTTCCATTTCCTTTTCCCTCTCTCTTCCCCAGATCACATAAGCTAAAATGTGCTGCCCTTATCTCCATCACCACAGTATCCTTATGTTCTCTTGATGCTGATGGGAGTATCACCCAGACTCAACCCTCATGTGGGTTATCATTGTAGCTTCTCAATCAATTATCCTCTCTTTTTTTTATTAATCTTATTCTCAATCAGTTGAACCCCTTTCTGCTCCCTACAAAACTACTCTCCTTTCAACAACCTTTTGCCTTTAAATTCAACAATGCTATAATTATAACATATGCTCCTCACAACTTTGACCATTCATAACTCTCATTTCTTCTCAAACTCAGGTACCAATTTACTATTTCCAATCATTCTTTTATTCTTGAAACTTTCTGATTGACTTTGTTCCTCCAGCCAATACCTTGTCAACATATTTGAGTTCAATTAGAAACATTTCTATTTACATTTAGTAATATATAGGGCTATAATAATAGTCTTCAGTTATTTCAACATTTTTGTATTTCTGTTCTAATTTGGACAGTAATTTATTTGAGGGAAGAGACTACATTTTTTTATTTGTAACATATAGTACAAAGTATTGCACATAAGTATTCTCAATAAAAGTTGACTAAATGAAAAATATGTTAAAATATTCCAATGATGAATTTGTAAATGTTCCATTCTTTTCAAAATGGCATTTGAGATGATCCTTGTAAGTGTCCTTGAGATATGTAGGTTTCTTTAAGAAGATTTATGGGTAGGAATACTTATTTTAGCAGCATATTATAATTAAATTTAGCAATATTCCAAACACTTTTGCATCAGAACTAAAATTATGTCAGGAAGATAAAAACAAATAGATCAGTATTTGTTTTTGATCAATGTAAGACTAAGATGTAAAGAAAATTTAATACTATTTATAGCTTAAGTTGTATGGCCTGTTTTAAGAGTTCATTTTTTTCTACTCAATCTCTCAGATATTTTTTTCATTAACAAATTTACTTATTCAATAAACATTAATTGAGAAAGTACTTAAACCTTCTGACTCTCAGTTTTTCCATCTATAAGATGTGTTGGGCAATGGGAATCACACATGATTAAGATAGAGTTATGCCCTCAAGATGTTCATCATCTAGTGAGGAAATGGGGCATGGGAGGGACTATGTATGCTTTTTGATCCATAAATTCCATTCTTGATCCATAAATTCCATTCCACTATTAACTGAACCAAAAATTGTAGAATAAATTTCTTAGATTGATGTTTATTCCTTAATTTGTTCTAAAAGGCATTAAGCCTCTTAAATAACCAACTTCATATGGATTTCTCTATTTTATGTAATTTTGAATACCACTATTATCTCATATTTCCATAACTAGTAAGAATGCTCAATGATTTTTTTCCTCTGCCTAAGTAAGTATCATATGTGTAAGATGGAATTAATGATATTTATCACAAAATAAATAATAGTAGTCTGAGAGAATAGCAAATAACCTACATATATTATCACTACACTCTGAGATACTTATATAAAAAAAGATTATAACCCAAATTCAAATTATTTAGTCATTTATTCAATAATAAATATGTTTTAGTTATAAAGTTTGACCCAAGTTTATAATGTGAATTTAAAAGAGAAAAGATCCTATCTTTTAGAAAAAAATTATCCTTTCTAGCAGAGAAGACAAATAATAACCTAAGCATATGCATTATTAAGAAAAAAATATTGTGAAAATTACTGTGAATCAAACCCTGTAGATTTAATTTCTAGGTTTATCCTCAAGTAATGCAAACTAATCCAAAGTGCACAAAAGCCTATTCATACTTAACAAAGCTGTTCATCTATACTTAGGTTTGGAAGTTCATCATCTGAACATTTTTCTTTAATCCACTTGATAAGCAAAATTATATACAGGATAACAGGCCCAGTGTTCCTCTTTATCAGTCATTATCAGACACAGTACAAAACACATTACATTTCCCCAGGCTCAGCTATCAATATATACTAGTGTAGCTGACCTATATGTACACCATTAGAAGACTCAAAACTTCATTTCAGATCAAATTGCTCACAAAACAGTAGAAGAATGATATGTATGTTTAATCTCCACCACCAAATCAATTTGCTTACCAACACTTTTCACCTAATCTTCTTGGTGCTTAATTCAGTATTATTGCTACACAGTACAAGGCTTTTGTTTTCAGTGAGTCAATATGGTGAATGCTGCAGGTATTATTAGATAGCCTTTCTTTTCAAAATTGAAAGGTAGAGACCATGTAGTAACAGGCATGCTACCTAGTGCATAAGAACTACAATGATTTATTCATTATGTGAGCATAATGAGAAAATAGGTATAATTTCAGCTTTAGGTTGGGGAGACCTATTCTCAGCCACGGCTTAGCTGAGTCTATAGTATAATTTTTGCCTAGCTAAGCATAGCCCATGGCAAATATTCTGAAACTCTATTCACTGTTGATGAACCGTGTGCTGTTCTAACTTCATAATTCAAAGGATATGTTCAGATACTAAAACAAGAAAATGAAAAAGACAACAATTGATTAATTTTTTTATTTTTATCTTTTAAAATATATTTTATTGACTTTTTACAGAGAAGAAAGGAGAGGGATAGAGTTAGAAACATCGATGAGAGAGAAACATCTATCAGCTGCCTTCTGCATGCCCCCTACTGGGGATGTGCCGGCAACCAAGTTACATGCCCTTGACTGGAATCGAACCTGGGACCTGCAGGCTGATGCTCTATCCACTGAGCCAAACCAGTCAGGGCTACAATTGATTAATTTTAATAAGAAAAGATACTTCAACTTTGAATAGTCAAAAGATTTGAGCAATGTATATAAATGGACAATTAAATAAACAGGCAATTTTAAATAAAAAAATAGTAGAAAGTATATTTAAATGTATTTGAAATACCCACATTCCTTAGCAATTAGAGAAATGCAAATTGATAAAAGGACATAAAACATGAAAGTGGAAATGTAAGAAACATGTTATCCCATGCTGGTGAAGATGCAAGAACTCGGGGTCTCTTGATTACTAGTATAAGAAGTTATACACCTTCTGGAGAGCAACTTGGCAATATTTAAAACTAGACTTCAAAATATAGTTTCTGACCTACATTTTACTTATAATAATTTATCTTTAGAAAATAATCAATGTGAAAATACTTAGCTTCAAAGATGTTCATCATGGTACTATTTATAATAAAGAAAAATGAATGGTTTAATTAAAAATATAAATTTGTATAATATAATACCACATAATCATTAAATATGTTGTTATAGGAGATTATTTGGTGATATGAAAATCTTCATAATACATTTTTAAGTGAAAATAATGCACAGTATAGAGCACTACCATGTCTAAACCTTGAAAGTTGTCAATCTCATTCTTATAAGAACAAGCTGAACAAAAACTGAAAAATCAATAACTTTTGCTTGGACCCATCAGCGAACTGAGGTCACAGGTCACACTGGCAACTTAAAATTGGAGATTTTGGGTGCATCTAGAAAAATACAGCAAATGAGATCTGGAAGGAAAGCTGCTGAGGCCATAAATTGGTATAAACACTCTGGAGGTTGAATGTTGATTACAATACAAACGGGAGAAAAAGAATGAAAAAATAGATGCCAGAGATCACTATCTGCAGTATGATTCTAGATTTGTATATGTTATGAATTAACAATAGTTATTTCTAAATTTTCAGTAAGGTTATTAGTAATTTTTCTATCTTTTATATGCATACCTACAGCTCCTTCAAGGAACACATATGTCTTTGGCAATAACAAATGAATTGTTAAATAGGTAGAATATTATAATTGCTCACTAGTAATTGGATTAAAGTATTATGACAAATATTATTTTTGTAATAGATACTTAATTTGGCTTCAGAAGCTGGGTGTATACACACACACACACACACACACACACACACACACACACACACACACACACACCAATATATCAAGAGTTTTTGTTTGGAAAGGAGAGGGAAAAGGGTTTCGTGGAGGAAGGACTACAAGGAGAGAGGAGAAAAATGAGAGAGATGAAGGATCTGATCCTCCTTTGGCCTTTTGGACTGGGTTTGAGCTCCCATAAGTAAGGAATAAGGGGTGAGGAGATGTTGAAACTTTTCACTTTGTAACCACTCATACAAATGCTGAACTATTTTTAGGACTCATGTCACAAAATGCATCATGAGCTGGAGAGGATGCCTCTCAGACATAAAAAATAACCCAGCTGTGGCTGAGAACTGAAAATTGGGCAAGCACTTGTAGTTCACATTTCCTAAAAGGGAGTTCAAGAACTTGTAGTCCATATCCCCTAAAAGGGAGTTCAAGGCTCTTTCAAGCAACTTCTTTTGCCACAAATGGGAATATGTGGCGCATGGAATTACAGAAGAGTACATTTGTTGTGGAGTGTCACCAGTAAAAGCAACAGCTCTGGAATCAGCTTGTCTGGGTTCAAAACTTGTCTTTGCCACTTAATGGCTCTGAAACCTTGGGCGCATTGCCATTCACATGCTTCAACTGTCAAATGAGGAAGCTAATAGTACCTTGGTATGTGGTTGTTGTGAGGGTACAATAAACTAACCCATAATAAGCATAGCATAAGATCTCACACGTAATCAGTGCTCATAAATTATCATGGACAGGGACTCTAATTGACAAAATGGCCTTGCATGCCGAAGTCCTAACTCTTTCAGAGCATCATAAAGCAGCTGAGCAAAGGGAGGCTGAGGTCCTGCCTTCCTGTGATCAGAGACTGACAAGCTAGCAGAAACCTGGGTTATCTTGAAAAAAAAATTAAAACTTCAAAGAACTGAAGGTTGAATATTTCAAAAAGTAGTCCAATTTTTATAGTTCAAAAATATTGTTAAATCCCAATGCTTTCACCTTTCCTTTCCCATAATGGAATGTACAGAATAAAAATGAAGATTAGCTATGAATCTGGGTGATGTAAGGAGAACAGTACCTGATTGGAAGTCAGGAAATGTGGATTCTAGTCTCACTTCTTTAGTTATCCTTGGGGTAAGTCATTTTACTCCTCTGAGGCTCAGTTACGATAGCTGAAGCATAAGAAAAATAAGCAAAATGGAAAGATTTATACTATAAAAACCTCATGTGATGGTCAGAGTTATAGATCTGAATCTTGGCTTTAGAATTTCTGTTTGTGTGATCTTGAGGAGGTCACTTCACTCTTGGTCATTTCACTCCATAAATGCACTTCACCTCTCTGTCTGTAAACTGTCAGAGGACTGAGGAATGTCTGAGATATAATGCCTTGAGATTCTTTGTTGACACACCACCTCAAGACAAATAAAAGTGTGGTAAAAATAAAGGTAATCAAATGGTGATGGAGCAGATTTTTTATCTTTGATTTGACTGAATTTACCATATCAGATAAGACTAATTTAGCTCATTGCTCCAGTTCCTACATTAAAGATGAGAACGTTTTCAGGTTGAATATGACCTTGAGATTATCTACATTAACTCCACTATTTCACATATTAGAAAATTAACCACAGAACCATGGTCAAGAAGTTGGGGGAATTGTATCCTTTTCATCTCAGTTCTATCTAATATGGTTAAATTCATTTCTTCAACACCCATCTATGCTATGTAATATAACAGTTCTTCCAAAGAGCTATGTACTAATTTGAAAAAGATACTCAGAATTTGTATTGATGGCTTAGAAAAATTTATGTCTCACATATCCCTTATTTTTATAGCTCAAAATCTCATCCAGTTTGAAACATCTCAAAGTCAGCATTAAAGGACACATTCTCCTGTTCCTAGTTCAAAAATGTAGAAATAAATAACTGTATTTATTAGGTACAGGTATTTATTTCTACATTTTTGAAAGTCAGTAAGAGAAATATTCTCATAGAATCTAGCACTGACATGAAAAAAATGTTTTTAAGTTGCTCGTAAATAACTAATTAGATATCATTCTATTAGTTGGAGGCTCCTTAAACTACTCATCCTGCTGCCAAAAACCTTTAAAGTAGCACAGGACACTCAGCAGCCTTTTCCTATCTTTACTGAAATCAGTACTAAATATGTATCTGGTGATCAAATGATCAGGACTACTCTTTGACAAATAGAGACTGCTACAGAAGATTTTACAAAACATACCATATTTTATCTGGGAAGTGCTGCTAAGATAGCAAATTTGGTATAAGTCACTTGAAAGACGGTACGTTTCTGCTGGGTGTGAAAATTACCTGCATTTTTTAAAGTGTAAAACCACCGAGCTTATGAAGGTTTCTCTCTCATTTCAAAAGTGCATTCCCCCAATTCTGAGGTTTTACATAACCTTACTTTCCCAATCTTTTCATTCTATTTATTCCCTTCTTACTGTAGGCACAGCAGGCCTACATTTCTGACTATGCAGGAATTGAAGGCCCACATCAAGCTGTGTGACATGCTTAAATGGCATAATAGTGGAAAGATCTCAGGGACTCTGGAGTCATGGCAGAGATATTTATTGCTTAGCAACCCAGACTGATGTCAAGAGTTTTTGCTAAATGTAGATGGTGAGCAAGACTATAGAAAATAAAAATTGCTTTGTTATAGTTCTTTTAAAATGTTTTCAACAAAAAATATTAATTAATTTACCCATTTATTTGTTTAATTGATTGCTATAACTGCTTTTTGGCCAAGCACTAAAGTAGCAATTATAGTTGGCCAGTCACAGTAAAGGGCCATAGAAATATAAAACTTAGGAAAATACATCCACTTCTCCACAAAATCATCTGCTTTCCTGAAATGATATTCAAGTGCATTTCTTTTAAATTCTGTATTTCTCTTTCATTTCTGATTTTTTTTATTTAAATCTTTTCTCTTTTTTCCTTAGTGAGTCTAGCCATAGTTTTGTCAATTTTATTAATCTTTTCAAAGAACCAGTTTTTTGTTGTATTAATTTTTTTGTATAGTCTTTTTCTCTATTTCATTCAATGTGTTCTAATTTTTATTATTTCCTTTCTTCTACTGACTTTGGGTTTCTTTTGTTCTTCTTTTTCTAGTTATTTAAGATGTAATGTTAGGTTGTTTATTTAGGATTTCTGTTGTTTCTTGAGATAGCCCATAATGATATTAACTTCCTATTACTGCTTTTGCTGTATTCCAGAAGTCTTAATATGTCATATTGTTATTCTCATTTGTCTCTAAATTTATTTATCTTTTTAAACCTCACCCGAGAATATTTTTCCCATTGATTTTTAGAGAAAGTGGAAGAAAGAGGGAAAGACAGAGAGAAACATCATATTGATGTGAGAGAAACACATCAATTGGTTGCCTCCTGCATGAGCCCTGAACAGGGTTTGGGCTGGTGCGGAGCCTACAATTGAGTTACACACCCTTGACTGGAACTTAACCCAGGATCCTTCAGTCTGCAGGCTGATGCTCTATCCACGCAGCCAAACAGGCTAGGGCTGTCTCTACTTTTTTAAATATGTTTTTTATTGATATCAGAGAGAGGAAAGGCGAGGGAGAGAGAGATAGAAATATCAATGAGAGAGAAACATTGATCTTCTGCCTCTTGCATGTCCCCTGTGGAGAATTAAGCCTGCACCCCAGGCATATGCACTGACCTGGGAATTGAACTGGTGATCTCCTGGTGCATGGGATGATGCTCAACTAACTGAGCCACAAGGCCTGGGCTCTCTCTATGTATCTTTTGATCTTACCTTTTATTTCTCCTTTGGCCCAGACATTTTTTTAGTAATATGTTGCTTAATCTCCACATACTTGTGTATTTCTTTACTATTTTTTGGCATTGATTTCTAGTTTCAAAGCATTGTGGCCAGAGAATACACTTGGCATGATTTCAGTTTCCTTGAATGTGTCGTGGCTAGTTTTGTGACCCAGCATATCGGCTATCCTTGAGGCTATTCCACATGCACTGGACAAGAATGTATAATCTGATGTTCTGGGATAAAAGGCTCTGTGTCAACTAAGCCCATTTGGTCTAATGTTTCATTTAGGTTTGCTATTCTTTTATTGATTTTCTGTTTGAAAGATCTGTCTAGATCTGTCAATGGAGTAGTTAGTTCCCCAACTATGACTGTGTTTTTGTCAGCTTCTTCCTTTAGTTCTGTTAGTTGTTGCTTTGTATATTTCAGTGCTCACTGATTGGGTACATTTATATTGAGAAGGTGTTATGTCTTCTTGATGTAATGTCCCCTTTATCATTATAAAATGTCCATTTTTGCCTCTTGTTACCTTTTTTATCTTGAAATCTATTTTGTCGGATAAAAGCGAGGCTTCACCTGGTTTTCTGTGGATGCTGTTTGCTTGGAGAATTATTGTCCATCCTTTCACTTTGTGTCTACCTTTGTCTTCATAGCTAAAATGTGTCTCCTAAAGGAAGTTGTATTTTAAATTATTTATGAAAAAATACTTCTAAACAAAAATAATTTATTCTTTTTTATATATTCTTAGGCAGTTACCATTACCAGTGTTCTTTATTTCATAATTTGGATTTGAGTTATTATCTAATGTCCTTAAATTTGATATTAAATGACTTCCTTTAATATTTCTTATAGGGGAAGTGTGTTGTAGTGAATGCTCTCAGTTTTGTTTATCTCTAAGTGTCTTAGTTTCTTCTTCATTTTCTGGAGGATAGTTTCCCTGGAAATAGAATTGTTTGGTTAACAGTCTTTTTCTTTCAGCACTTTGAACATATTCTCATATTGCCATCTGGCCTTCATTGTTTTAAATGAAAACTGAGTGTTAATCTTATTAGAAATTCCTTGAACTTGGTGAGTTGCTTCTCTTACTACTCTAAATATGTCCTCTTTGTCTTGGACTATTGACAGTTTGATTATGATGTGTCTAGGTAGGGATCTCTTTTGAGTTTTTCTACTTGGAGTTCATTAAGCTTCTTGGGTGTGTCAATGAACTTTTTAAAAATATATTTTTATTGATTTCAGAGAGGAAGGGAGAGGGAGAGAGTGAGAGAAACATCAATGATGAGAGAGAATCATTGATCGGCTGCCTCCTGCATGCCCCCTCTTGGGTCTCAAGCCCACAACCCAGGCATGTGCCCTGACCAGGAATTGAACCATGACCTCCTGGTTCATAGGTCGATGCTCAACCGCTGAGCCACGCTGTCTGGGCTCAATGAATTTTTTAATCAAATTTGAGAAGGTTTTAGTCATAACTTCTTCAAGTATTCTTTCTTAAAAAATTCTTCAAATATTATATTTCCTCTACATCTGGGAAAATCATTGTTCATATGTTAATATGCTGGATGGTATCTCACAGAGAATCTGTTTATTTTACTTCATTCTTTTGTCTTTCTGTCTCTGGATAATTTCAATTTCAGTAATTGTTTTTTCTGCCTATTCAAATCTGCTGTTGAGCCTATTGCGTGAATTTTTTACTATAATCATTGTACTTTTCAACTTGTGTTTGTATTTGTTTTTATTTTAATAATTTCCATCTCTTTGTTTGTATTCTCTATTTAATAAGACATCATTCTCAAACTTTAATTCTTTAGAATTCTCTCTGTTAGTCATTTGGGAAATTTTTAAGAAGCTGATTTAGAGTATTTGCCTAATAACTTCAATTGGACTTCCACAAGGACAGTGTTATGGACTCTTTTTCCAGTGTATGGACCATACTTTAATATTTCTTTATATTTTTCATAACATTTTGTTGAGACCTGGGTGTTATAAATAATATGACAACTCAGGAAATTAGTTTCTTCTTTCCCTAAGGTTTGTTGTCATTGACATTTCTGAACTTAGTCTGTAAAGTCTGTATTACTTACCATGTCACTTAAAGTTTGCTGAACAGAGATTTCCTTAAATGTGTGGAAACAATATGTTTCCCAATCTTTGCTGAGCATCTGTGTGCATATTTTGAGGTTATCTTCAACACTCAGCTGGGCAGGTTACAATTCTACATTAGCTTACTTCCTATTTACAGAGAACCTCAAGGTTAGCCAGAAATGAGTGATGCCATGGTCTGAATGTTTGTGTCCCCCAAATATTTACATGTTGAAATCCTAATCTCCAAAGTGATGTTATTAGGAGGTGGGGCCTTTGGGAAATGATTAGTGACCTTACAAAAGAAGCCTGAGAGAGATTCCACAGCAAGAATGAACCATATATGAGGAAGTGGACCTCCATCAGACATTGAATCTGCTGGTACCAAGATCTTGGAATACCAGCCTCCAGAATTATGAAAAATAAATGTTGTTGTTTTTTTCTTAGCATATACACTGCTCTAGGCATGCACCCAACCTTCTAGAGCTCCAGGAATATGTCAAATCTCTTTCCAACACACCTACGAACAGCTTATTCTACAGATCTTCTTTTTAAGTTCTTTTGTGAGCCTATTTTGCTCCAACTGTTAACCACTATCTCAGATGGTCAAAATATTAAACAATTGCCTATGATTGTTTTTGACAGATGCCCCTAGGGCAAAGCCTATTATTGTCAAGCTAGGTCAAGTAACAATAGCCTTGTTAACAAGAACTACCTAGGTAAACAATGACAGTTCTCTGGGAATGGGTCTTTGGAGGAGGTCCAACTCCATTATGCACTTTCAGATGCTGTCAGGCTGCTGGTTTTCATCATGATAATGAGCTACTGGTTTCTAAGGTACACATATATATAATCTCCTGACCACCCTTCGACTTTGAGAAAACAGTGCATCAGTAGGACAAAAAGAGCATTAAGTCATGACATCCCTGGTTATCAGGACAATGTGTAGGACCACTTTGTCTATAATGCATCGATGCATGAGTATTTGAAAGTAGGTAGAGAAAAAGGAAAATACAACCTGTCACTTGAATGTTACTAAATGTTTACTTTTAAAATTTTAATTTGATTCTTTTAACAACCCTATACGATATAGTATATTCTTTCAGATAATGAAATAGAAACTTTAATGGGTTAGCTAAAGTTTTGAAAATAAAAACATTTTGTTTTTACTATGTGCCAGTCAATGTGCTATGCACTGTACATGGACTGACATTTTCCCCTCACAACCTCCTGTGAAATAGGTATTATTACTATTATTCCCATTTTACAGATAAAAAAACTGAGGCAGAGAGAGGTTAAATAACTTGCCGAAAGTAAATTATTACCACTACAGAAATCTACATGGGATTGCAAGGCCACTTCTTTGGGACCACAAAAGATCACATATAAGAGGTAGGAGTATTAAACTCTAAAATGAAAATCACAATCCAATGAAATGAGTTTTATGTCAGTATAGTTTTTAATTCTGTTTTAATTGGGTAATGCGCTTTACATTGAAATTAAGTAAATACTATCTAAAGACTGTAAAGCCCTGTAAAACTTTCCATTATCCTGGGATTATTTTTATGAAGCACATGAGTTTGGGTCATTTTCTATAATTCAGGAACAAATTGTCCATGCATAAGCGAAAAGCTCAGGCATAAAGAGGGTAGTGGACTTTCCCAGAATCACATGGGAATTTAGCTTCTGAGAAAAGTTGGGAGCAAAACTGAGTTGAGGAGTAAAGTCTCCACCCAGTTCTTCCCATGCATTTTCTGCCATAGTAACTTATTTCACAAACATAGTTTAGATGCCCACCAGAGTACTGTCACCACTAAGTTGAATTATGACAACTGCTGGAACTTTCCCATAGCACAGAGAAGTGCAAACCAAATTCATGCCACTGATTATCATCTAAAATTAGATACAGATTTTTCAAAACAGAAGAATGCATGATTCATTTCCGGTCAGCCAGAATGCAGGAATGTAGGAGAGAGTGGTGTTCTCTTCCTGCCAACCCCTTGTCCTTACATGGAGACTACCTCTAAGCCACTTCACTTCTGTTCACTGTTTTAGGCTTTAAAATTAGAGTGGTCCCATTTGCCACACTGATATTTTACTATATATGAAACATCCTGTTTTGATTTGTTTTGACCTTTCATTTCAATTATTAAATATTTCAAACTCAACTAGAGTTTTCATAACTTTTTGGCCTGCCTTCATCATTAATTCTACCAAACTCTGATTTCAATTCCATCTCCATTCAATCCTCAGGTTTGGGGCTAAGTAGGCATTAATATTTATATGCTGACTTCATCACTGATTTTAATAGTTTTACATAAGTTTCTTCACAGTTCTAATTTGATTCCCTGAAGCCTTTACATATAACTTCTTTGAATAGAATGCCCTTCTAATCACTGTTTACCCAGAAAATCAGTCAGCCTTTGAATTTTAACAGAGAAGTTGCCTCTGTATGTCACTGCACTTTGCACCCCCATCATAATTGCACTTATCACATAATTTATTTACCTATTTCTCCCAACAGGATGAGAATTCCTCTGAGAAAAAGAACTGAGATCCACTCAGCACATAGTAACAGGGTCTGATGAAAACGAAGAGCCCAATGTATACTTTAAAATTAGTCAATGATTAAAATCAATTTTAAAAAATCATCAATTTGGAATCATGGAGTTGTCAAGCCTGACTTTGTACAAACTCTGAATTACAGAATATTTTATTTAAAAAGCCACTACATTTAAGTAAATACTTCTATTAGTGTTGAAGCATCCCTCGTATATAAAAACTGCTGTTTGAAATTTCAACCCCGCTATTTGGCTTCTGTAAATGTTTGCTTACTTAAATAATAAGGAAAATGAGACTACTCCCCCTTCAGAGAGGCCATTAAACTTTCCCTGGACCAAATTATCAGTGCGGGCACCAGGCCAGGCCTTTGGTTGAGGTCTCAAAGCCCCAGCACATAGGGGCTCTTTAAGAACTTGCAAAGGGGCCGGAAACACCCCATATTTGAGAGACAAAGAAGGTAAAAACATATAAATAGGGAAAATTCCTCCATGTTGGGGCCCAGAATTTGAGAGACATTTTCCACTGGACCTGCGCATAATAAATGTAACTCCATATCTCTGAGAATTGCTTGGTTCTTCTCCGGTTTTCTGTAACAGTGTAAAATATAGTAAACATTTTAAGATAAAACTAAAAACCTAATTAACCAGTAATACCTGGGCAAACGGACTTCTAACAAGTTACAAATTTACATCTATTATAAGCTACCAGGTCATCCATGCAAAAGTTGTTAATATAAAAAAAATATTGCTGATCTCCAATGGAAAATACACAGAGATAGGTTCCTTGGTTCTCCTGGACATGTGGCTTAAAAAAACTCTTCATTTTGCTTGCATTCCAAAACCTTAATGATTTTTAAGGAAGTAATTTTTTTTTTAACATGCGTTAAGGATTTTCACAAAAAGAATCATATTCCAACAGAAATGTTCCATGTAAAAGGCATTGTGTTAAAATTATTTTTCATGATTTGGTATGGTCTAATACTTTGTTTTGTATGATGAAAGTACAGGGGTGGGCAAAAGTAGGTTTACAGTTGCAAGCACAAGTGTTTATTCTTGAATGATTATCAATTATTTTATTATTTTCCATATGAACAACTGTCAACCTACATTTGCTCAACCCTGTATTTATAAAATAAGGGAAATGAATAAAGTTAGATTTAAGCATATTTGATCCCATAAACAATTTTTAGTATCAGCTACAAATCTATTTTTTAAGTGTTCAGCTCTTTAGAGAATCAATTCCAGTAAAGGATTAAAGAAAAAGAAAGAAGAAAAACAAAGGCAAAGTCATACAAACTTATCTGTTGCCAGGTCACTGAGGAAGTTGTCCAAACATTTGAAGAATTTTAACCTGATAAGTAAAATTATGTTGTTCCATCATAAATTGTCATCCCATAGGAAACTTATTTGCTCTTTTGGGGAATCTGGATATTACTTTTAGGGTACTGAGAGAAGAAGATACATTTTGTTTCAAAGAATAGAATTTTTATCTTTTCACTAAATAAATGATTTAGTTATAATGTCTTCAGCTTTACATGTTTGTTTTTCTGGTAGCATGGTTATCAGCACATGAAAAAAAGATGGTATTATCACTTTCTATTTATTTATAACATACTAGAGGCCCAATGCACGAAATTCATGTAAGAGTAGGCCTTCCTTCCCTGGCTGCCAGCATCGGCTTCCCTCTGGCACCTGGGACCCAGGCATCCCTCACAGCCCCAGCTTCATCCAGAAGGTCATCGGGAAGGATGTCCAGTCTAATTAGCATATTACATTTTTATTATTACAGATATTTAAAATAACCAATCAAAATATTGGTTGAGCATATTTTTTTTTTTATTTTTTAAAAATAAATTTTATTTTTAATTACAGCTGACATACAATATTATATTAGTTTCAGGTGTACAACACAGTGATTAGACATTTATGTAAGTTAAAAAGTGATCCCCCTAAGTTTAGTACCCATCTGGCACGTTATCACATTATTAACTATATATTCCCTATGCTATACTTTACATCCCTGTGACTCTTCTGTAACTACCGAATTATATTTTTTATCCACTCCCAACCCACTCCCCCAAAGGGCAACCATCAAAATGTCCTATTTCTGATTATTTTAGATTCCATATACAAGTGAAATCATATACCTGTCTCGCTCTGATTTCACTTAGCACAGTGCGTGGTAGGGCCATCCATGGTGTTGCATCTAGATGGCAAGATCTGATCAGAACCTATGGCCCTGGTCCGTGTGGCTCAGCCTCATGTCTGTTCATCATCACACATTGCGAGCCACTGATTGGATTATAGGTTGCAGACTCAATCCCCAGTAGGGGCATGCAAAAGGCAGTTGATCGATGTTTTCCTCTCCCTTAATTCAATAAAAAGATATTTTAAAAACAAACAAACCCGTAAATAAGGCAGACGGGGGGAGAACAGCTACCCAAATCTGGACTCTTTATTTTGGAATCTTTGCCTACGGACTCTTGATTAGCCTGATCAAGGTTTTCTGAGAGTTGCAGTGCAGTCTCAACTTTCTCTAATCAATCTTCCTTCTTTCTTCTTAAATCTTCATAGGTGTCAAACCTAAATTGTAGCCTTAAGGTTCCCTCTACCTATGTTTTACCCCTCCCTCTTTATCCTTTATGTATGTTTCCTCCAATAAATCTTACACATCTAATTCTGTTTGGGCATCTGTAAACATAGGGTTTGGGGAAGAAGCAAAGTGAGATATTTATTTAGTACATTATTTTTAAAAAAAAAAGACTTTTAAGAGAGAGAAAGAGAGAGGGAGGGAGGGGGGAGAGAGAGACTTGTTGTTCCACTTATTTATGCACTTATTGGTTGATTCTTTTATGCGCCCTGATGAGGGATCAAACTTGAAACCTTTGGTTGAGCATATTTTAAAAAGAAAAAAGATCACCTATAAGGTAGAAAGAGCTTAGATTTTTCTTTCTTGGGAAGAGTGAAAGCTTAAGCAATGTTTTTGAAATCCTATAACACCAGCCACCTACCCAATCTGGTTCTCTTAGTACCTACTTTGATTTAGAAACCTATCATATTTTTTGTCTTCTCCCATATTTATTGTGTCCTTATTACATTTATATTTTAACTAATAATTATAATTACAGCTTTTCAATTTATATTATACTAAAGGCCCAGTGCACAAAATTCGTGCATAGGTAGGGTCCCTAGCAGCTGCCAGCTGCTGGCTGGGGCCTCCCTTCCCTGGCTGCCAGCTGCCAGCCAGGGCCTCCCTTTTCTGGCTGCTGGCCATCGGCCAGGGCCTTCCTTTGTTCCGCACGTCATAGTGAACAATTGAACTCCCAGTTGGTCTAACTCCCTAGGGAACACTTACATATTAGGCTTTGATAGATAGATAGATAGATAGATAGATAGATAGATAGATAGATAGATAGATAGATATGTGCCTGTAAGCTGTTGCAACAAGTGTATTTTAATAAATCAACTGAATAAATAAAATGTGATTCTTACTTTTGATGTTTCTGCTGATCTTATTATGCATTAATAATAATAATTGCTTTCTCCTCACTGTAAAAAAGCAATAATAATGTGAATGCTTTATCATATTTTCAAAAATTCAGGAATATAGTAGAAATAGTGGATAATTCAAATATAATTTTCATGAAAGCTTAGTTCCTCAAAGTGTAAAAGCTCTTTGGAAATAAAAATGAGTTAGATGTCAATTTAGAAACAATCATTGTTAATTTTTCCTTATTCTCTAAAAATTTTTAATATAAATCCAAATCCCTTTTTTTAGGTTTGTTTGCTATTATGGATACAGACCTAGATCTTATCTTCACACATACAGGAATATGACAATACACTACATTTATTACTCATTGCACGTTATTAAACCTGCTCAAATTCTGCCTTTTCCCATGAAATCTTTCCACTTTGAATCTCATTATTCATTTCTAGAACTCTAGCTATTCACTTATATATACTAGTAATAGTGCAGCCTATATGTGCTTATATACATATGCTTATATCACTACAGATTTTATTAGAACTGTGGCTAAGGGCATGAGAGGTTTTCACACTTCTGAAATTTGTCTTTCTTAACACAGTTTCATTAATTTATTTTACTTATACTTCTATAAATTCTTAATGTAGAGCCATAGCTTCTTTCTAAATAATTAAACACTTTTTAGACTTAAGATTTTTTTGTTCTGCCTCACCTAGAAAGCAGAGATAATACCAAATGTGTCCTTAATAATTAACCAACTCCCTAACTCTACCTGGGAACTGTTTAATCTCATTGTCTACATGGAGATACTCATCTAACTCAACAGGAGAGTTTTCATATGCAGAACAGCTTCCCTTCTGTTTCATCAGAAATGCTGCCATTTGGGCAGATGGGGTGGTGAGCAGTGGAGCCGCTGAAAATGTTGGTGACAAACCCTGCACTGCTGAAGGGGCCCTATGATAAATCCTCAGGTGCCTTCAGCTAGACAACAGCTGAAAGGGGAGAGGTGTTATGACAACTGATTAATTCCAAAGTTAGTCATTATTTTTGCAGCTGCCATCAAAACCATGAATGTATAAAATAATCCATACTGATCAACTTCATATTCAAAACCATGTAAAATAAGTTATACCTCTCCTCCCTCACAACTCAAGTTATTTTATAAATTAAACACTAATTTATACATTCATGTGAATAAAAATAATCTTAGTAACATTCCACAGCACAGTAAGCTACATTTAATAGTTCATTCTCTCTTAATTTCCATTTTTTAAAGTGTTAATTGTCTATCAACTGTTGTGCAGCCTACAACCTAACGTGTGTAATTGAAGGTATACAAAATTGAAAAGAACTAATTGGTAGCTCAGACCTGAGGAGGCCTCAGAGCCCAGACACCTGCACAGCAGATGGCATCTCCAAAGCCTCACATTGCACAAAAGACTAATCACAAGTCAATACTTAAAGTGGCAGACGCAGAACGCTGGCATCCTAACATTTACCCCCTAGGCAAGATGAGTCTGAGGCATTTCTCTGGAATATTTACAACAGATGGTCATAGCAGAAATGGGGCTCTGGACTGAAAATTGGAATTAATTGATAGCCTGTAAATATGTTAAACACTCAGATTTCCTTGCCTATCTCCCAAGCAGGATTCTAACAGCCAGGCATAAAGCACTTAGCCAGAATATCAAATACTTCTCTTTGGAGAAAGCCAATAAGAACAGGTAAAAGATCTCCACATATTTGGTCGTCTCTCCTTAACTACAATCATGTTGGTCACATGGCGTCACTGGGTGCCTGATGCCCTTTCTTAGTGCCTCACATTTAAACATAAGGAGGACTTGAGAGTAACCACTCTTTGAGGGGAGCATTTCAATGAAGAGTCTAAAATAACAAAAGAACAAATAAAGCTAATGGAGGGAATAAAATTTGATTAGTATCCTCAGTGGGGGATGAAAAAGATATTGCACTCACAGAGCAGGAATGAGTTGCTTTGCGCATTAGTTTTCTATTAGTGTGTATAATAAATTACCACACACCTGTGGTTTATAGCAATACACATGTGTTTTCTCACAGTGTCTCTGCTCAGGGTCTCCCAGGGCTGCAGTCAAGCTCCTCTTCCAGGACAACTGGTTGGTGAAACAGTTCACTTCTTTGTGGTCAAGGACTAGCATTCCTAACCTTTTGCTAGCCATAGGCCAGGAACTGCTCTCATTTCCTGGAGACTACACAGCGGTGCCTTGCCAGGTGGCCCCATACGCACTTCATTGCATGAGTGTGACTTGCCCCCAGGCGCAGGAGTTCAGCTCTCCGCCTTCTTCCTTCCTGGACCTTTAGGTCCTCTTTGAAGAGCTCAGCTGATTACCTCAAGCTCACCTACTCCAATATCCCTTTTAACAAACTCAGTCTACTAATTAGCTACCTTAATTACATGTGTAAAATCCTCATTTCACATAATGTAACAGTCAAGGGAATAAGATACTATCCTGTCCGTGATTTCTTCCCACAGTGAAGAGGTGGTAATTATATAAGGTGTGTACATGAGGGGCCATCTTAGAAATTTGCCCACTATGTTTAGGAAAAGGGGGAAAAAATCAGAAAACAGGAAATGATTCCTTTATAATATAAAATGTACTTGCTGAACAAATTGCAACAGAAGCTTTGAAAGATAGTGTTAAGGAAATAGAATGTGCAGAGAGACAGAAACAAGTGGCGGGGGAGAGGACTATGAGCTAAAACTATGAACAAACATTAAGAGACTTACAAACTAGAAAATTCAACATTCAACAAATTGGAGTTCTCTAGAGAATAGACAGTTTAGAGGAAGAAAGTGTTACAAAAAGAAACCAAGAGATTTTTTTCCCTGAAATAAAGAATATACATTTCTAATAGAAAAGACCTACTGGTAAAAGCAAAAAAGACACAAAACAGATCCACACCAGAGCACACAATTAAAAGATTTTAGTATATGAAGTAGAGAGAAGTTACTAAAGTCTCTGGAGATTTAAGAAAAAGAAGTCATGAACAAAAGAACAAGACATATTTCTCATAAGCAGCACTAAATGTTAAATGACATTAATATCCTGCAGCAAAAATGCTTTTTGAAGTAAAACTCCACCCAGCCAAACCCATATCACTTGTCAGGGTAGAAGAGCATTAAGGCATTTTCCTTAGACCAGATTTTCAAACATTTACCTCCCACAACACCCTGAGAGATCTTAAAAAGCATTCTCCAGAAAATTCATGAATAGATAAAAAAAAAAGGGAGAGAAAGATGGGACTTGGGAAATATGGAATCGAATCAGCAAGAAGGAAGGGAGATCTCAAGGAGACAACTTTGGAACTACTAGAAACAGTCTAGATTATGGGAAGTGAATAGAAAGCTGCAAAGGGAAAGGTATAAATTAAAAATATTAAGAGCCATGGCTGGTGTGGCTCAGTTAGTTGGAGTGTCCTCCCATTCATGGAACGGTTGCCATTCCATATCTGGTCAAAGCACGTGCCCCGGTTGTGCTTGGACCCCCAGACTAGGAAACCCTCTGTCCCTATGTGTCTCTCTCACATCAGTGTTTCTCTCTCTCTCTCTCTCTCTTCCACTCTCTCCCTCTCCCTCTCCTTCCTTCCTCTCTAAAAATCAATTACGATTATTAAGACAGCAAATTGAGCATATAAAAAGTGAGGCAATTATACAATAAAAACATTTCACAAAAAGGTATTTCTAGTATGTGGAACATTACTTAGACTCTGAAGGAGATGTATTTGCATAACTATAGTGATGAAAGCAATGATCATTGATCTAATTCCAGTGTTTGGAGGGACAAAGTTGGGAGAAATGGAGACATGGTAGGGAGATTTTAAAAAGCTAAATCTTCATTTTTATTATAGAAAGTCAAATGATAGAATCTAAAAACCATCAATCAAGAAGTAATCTTAGAAGCATATTATTTGGAGAAATACCAGAAGAAACAGCTGAGTCAAAATTTTGCTTCTGAGAAATGGAACTAGGATGGGAACAGCTCTTTTTCATTATTAGCTTTCTGTTGCTATTTGATTTATTTTAATAATGTGCTTATATTTTAAAATGTTTTAACATTTAGCAGCATCTCAGCTATGAATTTTGGGTCATAATTGAATTTAATATATTATTTTAGAAAAAAAACAATGTTGCAATGTTTTCTTAAGTAAATACAGACAGCTAACCTTTTAACATGCAAAATTTTAGTTTACTATACCTGTCAACCTGACAAGTTGAAACTCCTTGATTTTTATTTTTTCTAGTGCTAATTATTACCTGCATATACTTTTATTAACTATATTTTAAATACCTGCATTTGTAGCACTTGGAAAATATTAAAGCATTTTAACTTATCTGATATTGGTTATCCTTATAATAACCTTGTAATGAAGGCAGAGTAAATGTTCATTAAACATTAATATGAATTATTAAGTATTTATCCTATTTTATAAATTAAAAAAAACTGAGGTTCATAGAGTGAAGTAGATACTCAGAATTATGTTTTCCCTAGAACCAATATTCTAACATTAGTATAATGCATATCCCATTGCACCATTCCTTTTCCTGTTAGGATATAATATTTTATTTTACTTTGGTATTTCTATATCAAGTTCCATTTTGATAGTCATGGTATGTTGTTTGACAATTATTTATTTCAAATACAGTACTATGCATATGGTAGTTTTATATTACTATTTGAACTATTTTTAAAATAGCTTATATTTTAAAACTTTTTAACTATATAAGTATCTCTACCAATGTCATTGCGACAGGGAATTCTCTTGTTTTTATTTAACTGTAGGTAGAAAATGTTTTTAAATAAATATATGTAATGCATTTTATTTGCCTCCAAAAATAGTTCATGAGTCTATATTTACTGTAGAAGGTTCTTCAATGTACGCCATGCCTCTTAAAGGAAATGCAAACACCAAAAGTATCCACATCTGAAAGTCAAGAAAATTAAGCAAACATTAGCTGACTTGGCCATTCCTTCAGTCCTCCAGGCTCCCTTTCAGAGCACTCCAAACCCTCTCACCCTGTCTTCAGGATATTCTGAGAGTTATTGGCTCTGCCCTTAGAGTGCTGCCAGGTTTGAGACTGCCTTTGGACTCATTTACCTTCTCAAATGAACCCATACAGAAGAGAGATGAGAAGCAGACACCAGTAATGGAAAGAAAAGATTATAACTTCAGCAGAAAGGAAACGTAGTTTATTCATGCTCAGGCAAAATCAGTTAGGGTTTGCAGTGGTCTTGAAGGCATCCCCGCATCACGCAGGCAGCCAAACACAGGCACATAATGATTCCGAGATGAATCCCAAAAGGACAGTGCTATTTACCACATGAGAATGGTAGGGAGGCAGAACACTGAGAAAATCTGTGCAGGAAGCTCCTCCATCCTCAGGCTCTGTAAACTAGTTTTAGATACAAAATACACGCACAGGGGAAGGTTAGGGAGAGGTGAGGGAAATAAGAGATCAACCGAAGGACTTACGTGCATTCATATAAGAATAACCAATGGATACAAAACATTGGGGGGTGAGGGCATGTATGGGAGTGGGGTGGGGGGGGGCAATGGTAAGATATGTACACATATAATACCTTAATAAAAAAATAAAAATAATTTTAAAAAATAAAAAAAAACAAAATACACGCACAAACATACACACACACACACACACACACACACACACACATATTCCCAAAATTTGGCACCTTAAAGAAAGTGGGCTTGCCATCTTCATAAAGAATAGATGAATTAATGTTGTTTCACTTTAATTAAGTGTGTTTAATATAACTCTGGCAATATTTCTGTCCAGTATCTCAGCTATTTCCAGAGTGCTAGGAAAAGTGAAATATGCCAACACAGCCATCCTATATAATAAAAGGCTAATATGCAAATTGTCCTCTCAACTGGAAGTCTGGTCCTCCAACCACCTGCAGCCCTTCCCCCAGCCAGCCTGGCCCAATCAGATCGGCCCCATGCACTGGCCAGAATTCGTGCACTGGGCCTTTAGTATTATATGAAGCTAGTTACTTGTAAAGTAGTTGCAAACAACAACAAATGGTATCTAGAAAGCTTTGTTCATCCCCCTATTTGACAATCATTTATTGGACAGCATAATGCCTGCCTTCAAGAAGTGGTCTAGCAAAGAAGAAAGGATTATAACTTAAGACAACATTACACCCCTGGCAGGGTGGCTGAGATGGTTGGAGCATCATCCTGTTCACTAAAAGGTTTCGGGTTCCTTCCTGGTCAGGGCACACACCTAGGTTGCAGATTTGATCCTGGTTGGGGTGGGTATGGGAGGCATCAGATCTATGTTTCTTTCACATTGATGTTTCTCTCTCTCTTTCTCCCTTCCTCTCTCTCTCTCTAAAAAAAAATGATAAATCAATAAAAACATATCCTGGAGTAAGGATTAAAAAAAAAATACAGTTTGAATGAAAAAGGGTGATACTTGGCATGAGCACAGATGAGCAGAGCTTGTGTTTTGGGTAGGAACGTGGAAATCACCTTATTGGAAGTGGCTTTGAGCTGAATTTTAAAGGTGAAGTAAAAGATTACTTGATTCCAAATTGGGTGGAAGAAAACAGCATGGATAACTATAGGACTGAATGTAGTGAGCATAACATAAAAAGTCATCTAGCATAGTATAAATGGTAGGATTTTATTCCATTGTAAACACTCCACAAGTAGTAACCTTACAGTTGGCGCACCTGCTCAAGGAGCTGATGGAGAATTCAGCTTCTTTAGCTTCTCTCTCTCCCAATCTAATGGGGTGCTTTTATTGTTTTGGGGTACAAGAAGGTTGTTCTACCTCCAGGCATCGTGTCTCCATTTTGGTCAGAAAGAAGAGGAAAAAGGAGAGGGGAAAGAAGGAATATGACCCTCCATCTGTCTGTTTTTATTAGAGCATTAGTTTTTCCAGAAATCCTATTAAGTAGATGTTAGCTGCTTTATTATGGACCAAAACTTGATTGCATAGCCACCCCTAAAGGCAAGTTAGTCTAAGAAGGTATTTTTAACGTGGCACATTGCCTCCCCAAACAAAAATGAGTTTGTGCTAGTAAGAAGGTAGATATTGCACAAGAAACTACCACCAGAATTTCTACTTCTGACAAAATAAAATAGTTATATTTTTCCCGATGTCACCTGCTAAATATTACTAAAGACCTTGGACATTATATATAAAACAAACATAAGAAGATTCCAAAAGATGAAGATAAGGTAGACTGACTAGGGATCTTTGAGGAACAATATGGTAGTGAATTCTCTGGTTTTGATTTTTGCTTCACATATAACAAATTTGCAGATTAAGAAACCTGCAACCCAGGCATGCCAACAAGTGAAGACAACAACAACAAAAAAAGGCATCAACAAAAATCTTTAATCAAAGGACCAAGAAAGGAGCAGCCTAGCAAGACAGATAACTTTTAGACCATAATTACTCTACTTCAGCCAAACACACAGAAAAAATGATGGTCACACCTGCAGACATAGAAGCAGAGGCCAAATGGGGAGCTTTGATTACCCCCTTACAAAACTATGAAGAGATATTATACCAGTTCCAATGGGTGATGTCGACAAGGCCAGGCATGAAGCTGGAACTTATAGCCCTGCCTTTTGTGGTACATCCCTCATCTTCTCCCTCCTCCCTTACCACATTAATAAAGACCACATGGGAAGCCTGGATTCCAACATTACCTCATACCTCCTCTCTTCTAGGTTAGGGTCAGAGGAAGCCTAGTGGAGAAAAGGGGACTTGCAACATCCCCCAGTGGTAAGTAACAAGACCACTCACGGTGTCACTGGAGAACACTTGATAAGCCAGAACTCCCACTCCTGCCTGGCAATAATGAAGAGCAACCTCTTTCTCTTTGTTGTCAATTGAGGCCATTAGAGAACCTAAATTTCTCCTTCCACCTGATAGTAATAAGCTAGTACCCCCCGCCCCACACACACACACACACACACACACACACACACACACACACTCCCTTTCACTGAGGAAGTGGTAGCAAAGAAAGCTAGCTAAAAGCAAAAGTTTTAAATGTGTCAATGACTCATAATATGAAAGTGTCCAGGTGTCATTTAAAAGTCACTCATCTGCCCTAACCGGTTTGGCTCAGTGGATAGAGCGTCGGCCTGTGGACTGAAGGTCCCAAGTTTGATTCCGGTCAAGGGCATGTACCTTGGTTGCGGGCACATCCCCACTAGGAGGAGTGCAGGAGGCAGCTGATCGATGTTTCTCTCTCATCGATGTTTCTAACTCTCTATCCCTCTCCTTCTCCCTTCCTCTCTGTAAAAGATCAATAAAATATATTTTTTAAAAATAAAAATAAGTAAAAAATAAATAAAAGTCACTCATCAGCCCTGGCTGGGTCCCTCAGTTGGTTGGAGCATTGTTCCATGAACCAAGAGGTTTTGGGTTCCATCCCAGGTCAGGGCATGTAAGGGAAGCAACTAATCAATGTTTCTCTCTCACATTGATGTTTTTCTTCTCTCTTTCTCACTCTTTCTCCCTCCCTCCCTTAAATCAACAAACATATCCTCAAGTGAGGATTAAAAATAAAAGAAAGTATTTTTAAAAATTAAGTAAGTAAAAGCCACTCATCATACCAAGAACCAGGAATGTTTTAAACTGAATGAAAAAAAGATAACAAAAATGTTAATATCAAGATGACAGAGATATTAAAGTTATCTAACAAGTTTCAAATAATAAAGTAATTCAATGAGCAATCACAAACATTGCTTAAAACAAATTTTTATAAAAGAAAGAAAAAAAACTTCAGCAAGAAATAGAAAGTCTCTGCAAAGAAATAGAAGATACAAATAGACCACAATGAAAATTAAAAAAAACACACATATCATAACTGAAATTAAGGGCTCAGTGGATGCGCGCTAATGCACCAAGTAAAAGACAGAGATTGACAGAGTAAATTAAGAAACACAAACAGTGTGCTATCTGTAAGAAACTGACTTCACATATAATCACTTAGGTAGATTAAAAATTAAAGGAAAAAGATAGCTCTTGTAAATATTAATCAAAGGAAAGCAGGAGTGATTACATTCATTTCAATTAACTTCAGAACAAAGAATTTTACCAGAGACAAAAAGGGACATGACATAATAATTACAGGCGAATCCACCAAGAAGACATAGCATTCCTAAGTCTGTACGCACCTGCCACAACCTTTTGCAGCAGGGGTTCAGGATCTGAAGAAAGGGCCGACACGCAAATGAAAACACTAGACAGGAAATACGAATTTAAAAGGCATGGGGGGCTAGGCGAAGACCTTTCTCATTTCTGATTTTGTTTGAGTCCTCTCTCTTTGCTTCTTGGTGAGCCTGGCTAGAGGTTCATCAATCTTGTTTATCCTTTCAAAGAACCAGCTCTTGGTTTCATTGATCTTTTGTATTGTTTTTTTTGGTCTCTATGTCATTTATTTCTGTTCTGATCTTTATTATCTCCTTCTTTCTGCTTCACTCTGGGCTTTTCTTGTTGCTCTCTTTCTAATTCTTTGAGTTGTAGAGTTAGATGATTTACTACCATTTTTTCTTGCTTTTTGAAGTAGGCTTGTAGAGCTATGATCTTCCCTCTCAGGATTGCTTTCATTGTGTCCCGAAAATTTTGGATTGTTGTGTTTTTGTTGTCATTAGTTTCCAGGATGCTTTTAACTTCTTCTTTGATCTCATTGGCAACCCAGTCATTATTTAATAGCATGCTATTCAGCTTCCAAGTGTTTGAGATATTTGGACTGTTTTTATTGTAGTTTATTTCTAATCTTATGGCATTGTGGTCTGAGAAGATGCTTGGTATGATTACAATCTTCTTGAATTTGGGGAGACTTTGTTTGTGACCCAATATGTGGTCTATTTTTGAAAATGTCCCATGTGCACTTGAGAAGAACATGTATTCCATGGTTTTGGGATGCAATGTTCTGAAGATGTCAGTTAAGTCCATCTGATCTAGTGAGTCATTTAGGATTGCTGTTTCTTTGCTGATTTTTTGTCTAGATGATTTATCCAGGGATGTCAGTGGTGTATTAAAGTCCCCTACTATGATTGTATTGTTATCAATCTCTCCCTTGATATCTTCCAGGAGTTTTGTTATGTATTTGGGTGTTCCGCATTGGGTGCATATATGTTTATAAGGGTAATATCCTGTTGTTGTATCAATCCCTTTTGTATTATGAAGTGGCCTTCCTTATCTCTTGTATGGCCTTTACTTTGAGGTCTATTTTGTCAGATATACGTATTGCTATCCCAGCTTTTTTTTTTTCATTTCCATTTGCCTGAAAGGTATTTTTCCATCTCTTCACTTTCAATCTGTGTGAGTCCCTTGTTCTGAGGTGGGTCTCTTGTATACAACATATATATGGATCGTGTTTTTTTATCCATTCAGCCACTCAATGTCTTTTTATTGGAGCATTTAGTCCATTTATGTTTAAAGTTATTACTGAAAGGTACTTGTTTGTAGTCATATCTATTATTGTGTCTGTGTTCCTTCTTACCTTTTTATTTCTTTTTTTTACAGTATTCCCTTTAGCATTTCTTGTATTGCTGGTTTGGTGGTGATAAACTCCCTTAGCCTTTTTTTGTTTGCGAAGCTCCTGACTTCCCCTTCAATTTTGATTGATAGTCTTGCTGGATAGAGTATTTGCTTTGCAATACTTTTTATACCTCCTTCCATTCCCTTCTAGCTTGATGTATTTCTGTTGAGAAATCATTTGACAATCAGATGGGGGATCCTTTGTAGGTAACCCTCTGTCTCTCTCTCTTGCTGCCTTTAAGTTTCTCTCTTTGTCGTTAATATTTGCCATTGAAATTATGATGTGTCTTGGTGTGGGTCTTTTGGGATTGATTCTGCTTGGGACTCTGTACTTGTGTAACTTTTTTCTTCCCCATATCTGGGAAGTTTTCTGTCATTATTTCTTCAAATAGGTTTTCTAATCCTTGCTGCTCTTCTTGTCCTTCTGGCAGCCCTATTATACATATGTTACTTCAATTCATGTTGTCCCAAAGCTCCCTTAGGCTCTCCTCCTCCTTTTAAATTTTTTTCTTCAGTTGCTGTTCAGATTGGGCTTGTTTCTGCACCTGATCTTCTAACTCACTAATTCGGTCCTCTGCTTCTTCTAGTCTACTGTTGAAACTTTCCATGGTGTTTTTGATTGTAGCTATATCACTTTTCATTTCTTCCTGATTCTTGAATAGGTTGTTGATTTTCTCATCCATCCGATGTATGAATTCCATGACCATCACTCTGAATTCTTTTTCAGTCATGTTGCATGCTTCAATTTCACTATTTTCCTTTCTTGGCAACTCCTCATTTTCTTTCCTCTGGGGATTGTGTCGTCTCCCCATTCTGACTATCACCAGAAGGTTCAAACTTCGAGTTGCGTGGACCTGGGCTGTGTGCCGTGGGCACTTCGCACCACCTGAGTGTCACTGAAGTGCTCCGACACTAGGACGTGTGGCTGCCATGGGTTGGTGGAAACCAGGCTAGCCCAGGGTCAGTGTTACCAGCATTCAGTGTGGTCTCATGTGCGCACCTAGAATCATGGACCCCGCTTGCACTGCGCTGTTGACGTGTGCCAAAAATGAGTCCTCTAGTGCATGTCAGGAGTCAGAGTTTCCCTGTGTCTGAACCAAGAATCGAATATCAGAGTCTCTGTTGCCTTGTGCAGCTTCTCGCTGAGAATCAGGGTCCCCGTGTGCACATGCACCAAGAATTGAAGTCACTGGCCCTTAGTGTGAATGCACTGTGAGTCAGGGATCCCAGGCGCACATGGTAAGAAACAGAGTCAAGTCAGTGGTGCTCAGTGCTGCCTCTTGCTGGGAGAATCTGGGTCCCGGTCACCATGGGGCCTGGGTTGCACAGTAGTACTGTGGCATGCCTGCGCTGTGGAAAACAGACATCCATGTGCGCTGCGGAAAACAGACGTCCATGTGCGCTGTGGAAAACAGACTTCCATGTGTGCTGCGGAAAACAGATTTCTGTGTGTGCTTGCCCAGAATCAAAGTCAGGTGGCACTGCTGCCCTGTATGGGCTTCGTGTTTGGTCGCCCAATTGTGTTGCAGGGAGCAGATTCCAGTCTCTGTGCGTGTGCAGGCTCAAATTCCCTTAACAGCGCTGTGGTCCGTGTGAGCTCCCAAACTCAAATTCCAATAGGGGTGCTGCAGTCCCTGCGAGCACTCCCAAGCTCAAATTCCTGTAGGGGCGCTGCGGCCCAAGCCAGGGGCGGGTCTCTCAGTTACTATGGTGCTATCCACAATACTGCGGGGAGGGGGATAGGCTCTTTGGCTCACAGAAATCTGCAGCCGGGAAGTCTGGATTCTTGTTGTCTGTTGGTCTGAAGCTGTGGTTGCAGTTCTCTGTCCCCAGTGGCTGCAGAGTCCTGGTTTGCATCTGAGACATGACTGGGTGGTGCTGAGGCCAGGATCCTAGTCTCAAGCAGCTCTGTATCTCAAGATGGCTTGGTCTCTGTGCCCTCACTTGCTGCCCAGAAGTGACCACTTTGTGTGTGGGGTTCCACCGTCTAAGACTGCTTGGTTTGGCAGTCCCTTGGAGGACCTGCAGAATCTAACTGTCCCTAGCTCATACACACACATGTCTACACTCTCCTCTATGGTTCCCTTTCTCTCACACACTCTCTCCCTCCCTACCTTCCTGCTGGTCACCATCTTCCCCAACAATCACTTTTAGGTACACATCTTGCCCCCAGTAAAGCACAGCAAACAGGTAGCAGACAGACCATCTCTAAGGTCAATAAAGATCAGTAAAGCTCAGTAATCATTTACTTTGATGCTATTAGGTCAGGAAATTGCTTCAAGCCACCACTATCTCAACACAGCCCTGCTAACACCTAAGGTCCATCAGCCTTCCGAGTTCCTTGGTGCACTCTTATGACAGTTTTGGGAAAGTGGTGCTTCCTGCATGCACCAATCAACATAAATTAAAATATGTGAAGCAAAAACAAATAGAATGGGAAAGAGAAGTAGACAAATTCAGAATTATAGTTGAAGACTTCAACACCTTTCTCTCAGCAATTTATAGGTTAACTAGAAGCAATTGGTGAGAATGTAGAACTCAACACTACCAAACAAGATCCAATTAACATTTATAGAACACTCCTCCCAGCAACAGCAGAATTCACATTCTTCTCAAATGTCTAAGGAACATAAACTGAGAGAGATCATATGCTGGCCAGAAAACAAACTTCAGCAAATTTTAAAGAAAGACTGTGTTCTCTGACCAAATGGAATCAAACTAGGAAATGCCCAAACCCTGGGAAATTCTAATTCTAGAACACTGAAGGAATTATTCAATTCCTTTTTTTTCAATTTCTTTATCAAGGAGAATAGTCTTCACAATAGAAAATTAGAACAAATATCACTTTAATAAACTGAATTCAAAGATACATGAGAAGACAGTAAAAAAATTTTTCCAGGAGGTCCTTAGAGCTCTCAGAATATGACTGATAAATGGATGGATGAATGGATGGATGGATGTTACCGTCACACTTTACTATTACTTTGTGCTTATGTTTCTTTTGTTCCCAGTTGTTGGTAAGTTCTCTGAAGGAGGGGCACTAAGGAAAAATCTTGTCTCTTTATGTTTGCACCAATGACTCAAACTAGTGGTAATTTTTTTATTAAAATTGAGTTAAATGATTGGTTAATTAATTTATCATTTAAATGAATTAGTTTCTAGACATGTATAATTCATCTATGAATGAGCCAATTAAGGTTGACCTCTGAAGCCCTTCCATAAATGTTTCATAAAATACTTTACTTTCAACCAATCCCTTTTCACAAAAGACACACATGAAATAAGTGGAAAATAAGAAGCAAAGAGAAGAAGCCAAACACAGGCACTTGCATTTAAACTTAAATTTTTCTGACAGTTGAATCATATGCAAAAAAAATTATGGTCAATCATAGCTTATTATTTAAAAAAGGATACGAATCTCAAAGGAAAGGTGGAGGTGGGTGGGAAGATATCAACCAAAGACCTTGCATGCAAATGTGCATAACCCATGGATACAGACAATAGGGTGGTGAAGGCCTGAGACAGGGGGTGCGGGTGGGCTAGAAGGGGTCAGTGGGTGAAGAAAGGGACATATGTAATACTTTCAACAATAAAAATTTAAAAAATAATAAATAAATAAGATATTTCTGACCTTGAATTTAATATGAATATATCAAATGATATAACTGCCAAATCAAAGTGCCCTTCTCAGAATATGATGACAGAAACATATGGTTTGATCACAGGAACTGACAGTCTCAGCAGGCTCTGCTGCTCAGAGTATATGTGGAACATGGTGACCACTTTAGCACCTCATTTAAAGGTGTACATTAATAAACTTGGGTGTGTTTTAGGGGAATGTGACCTAAATGATTAAACACTGGTGAAATGAATGACATGAAATCTCACACTCATGAATTGTGTGACAACATAGCATAGTGTTTATTTTTACCTCATTGTATCTGATTTTTACATATGGTCTCTAGAACAACCAATTTAAAAGAACAGAGAGTCGGTGTGAACACTACTATTTATGCCTTTATCATAAAGAAATGTTAAATCACATCTCTTAAAATGCACAATGTGAAGAGACAGTTGTGAAGATACAAAGTTTTAGCAGTTATTTCTTAATGTTTATAAGTGGGAAACATTAAGAGAAAAAAAAGACTAAAGTAGATGCATTTAACTTTAAGAAAATCATGATTTTTGGCATTTTATAACTGAGAGACTTTGAAATTTGGGTACCCATTCTCTGGTAAAAGAGTTATGCATCTCTAGAGATAAATTCTCAAGGTTTTCTAATATTTGTAAAGTGTTGGGGAAAATATGTGAGTAAACCAATATTTTCCTCTTCAATCTTTGAAGCATGAGAAAGAATTATGCCTAACGAGGTTCTTTTTGATGTATCAGCAGAAGATTTAAGAAATACAGAAGAAAAGCAATTCATGCTCATGAAATTTTTAAAATAAAGGATCTCCTGAGAAGCATGTGACTGAAGAATTTCTCCCATACACTTTGAGAGTATGTTTCATGCACTGCTAACAAATGAATCAGGTAAAGATGGAGGGAGACAAAAAGAAATACCTATTGCTTTTGATAAAACTTGCTAAAGATGAATGAACTAAGACAAGACACTTTAACATTTCAGGTAATATTTCTTGATGAGAAAGACCTATTTTGGAGGGTAAGAAATATGTTATTGTTATCTAGTACTAACCACCTGAGCCATTCTGGGAAAAGATATTTAATATTCCCAGATTCAGGGCTACTCAGCTGCAAGGAATCATAGGATTGCTATTACTGAGTTTGGTCCTTGCTGTGCTGAGTGCATTACCTAGCTTCCTTTTCTAGACTGAAGAACCTGGGCACATTACTTAATTGCAATCTTCAGTTTTCTCATTGAAGCAAGCTTGATGGTACTAATGTAGTTGTGAAGATTAGATGTGATAAGGTACTTCACTTTTAGCACAGTGCCTGGCATATAATAAGCATTTTATAAATATTTGCTTATTATTATTATCTCTTGAATCATACACTAGAAGTGGGCACTATTTAAGGATAGGAAAAAAAAAAAAAAAAAGGATAGGGATCACACTGAAGCAATGGAACTAGGTTAGAAGCCAGGATCATCAAATACATAAGTTTTGTAAACTAGCTGACATGTTCCATTTCGCAGACTGTACAGTATTTTGCCCACAAAATGATTTCATTTCCAGATTTTGAATTACATATCAATTCCAAAAATAGATTTTACAAGCCAATTTCAATGTCCAGCTTTTGTTTAAAATGTGAAATACCTGATAATATTAGTTCTACTAACCCATATGGCAATCATCCGGGTAAAGTTGGGGCTATTCTTTTTAGCAAAGGTTCTCAAGTTTGCCACAATTTTCACTTTTACCATTATCTTCACAACAATGAGAACAAAATAAATGCATGGTGCTTGCAAAGTTGTTTACTAACATTATTTTTTTCTTAGATTTATTTCATAAGGTTTGCAAACTTTGACTGAATTGTACAGACTGCCTCCTTTTGTCCAAACTACCCAGGTCAGTGAAATAAACTTGTTTTCAAGTGTGGGCCATTTATTTAGATGCTATATTCTGTTGCCATTATTTCTTTAAATAAAATCTCTACCCCTTCTTTCTCTTCTTCTTCTTCTGGAATTTCAATGGTTCTGATATTTGTTCTCTTGATGATTTCTCACAGATCATGTAGACTTTCTTCACTCTTTTTCACTTATTCTTTTTTGTTGTTGTTCTCCTCTGTTTCTTAAATGTTCTTATCTTCTAATTAACTAGTTTTCTCTTCTGCCTGGCTATTCTGCTATTGATGCTCTCTGTTGAATTCTTCATTTTATTCATTAAATTCTTCAGTTCCAGAATTTCTATTTGGTTCTTCTTATTACTTCTATCTTTTCATAGAGAGGTAAATATCTTATTTTTGTTCTTGTATTGTTCTCCTGATTTCATTTAATTATTGTACTCTATTTTCTTATAGCTTATAGAGTTTCCTCAAAACAATTATTTTGAGTTCTTTATCAGTTAAATTGCAGATCACCATGTCATTGGGTTTGGTTAAGGATTATTATGATCTTTTGGTGATGTCATATTTCCTTGATTATTCATGTTCCTAGGAGTTTTGTGTTGCTGTGCTCACATTTGAAGTAGCAGTCACCTCCTCTAATTTTTATTAGCCACCTTCAAAGAGTTACTTTTCATTGGTCCTACTCTATAGCCTGTGGCTTTCTCCAGCTTTGTATGGATAAACCTGCTCCATGCATCTTTCCCCTCTGGTGGCAAAACCCATAAGCTTGTATGTGCCATCTCTCAATTTTATAGTGCACCAAGCTGGCTGATGAAAACCTCTCTCTTTTCCCCAAAGGTGAGCTACATACAGCTCAAGATTTTGGTTTCTTCCTTGCTCAAAGACCCAGGCCTGTTTCTGTATATATTCCCTGTCTACCTGAGATCACTCCTACTGTTACCCTCAGAAATATACACAAGGAGCTGACCATAGAATGGGGGAGGTATAGATTAGGCACTCTGGGCATTGGGGGTGACTATGAGTCAGATGGAGATATCCTTAACTGAGGTTTTCTCAGAAGTTCATGGGCAGACTTCCCTCCAGAGTCTAGACTGCAGTCAACAGGAAATGCATCCCTAAAATAGCTTCAGATAGTCTTGTGTGCCTGTTTCACTATCTCTCCCTCCCCATAGTCATGGAGGCCCTGCTTTCGTTTTCTGGGTGCTTTAGGAGAGAAATGGATTTCTTCAGCAGCATCCCACACAGCTGGGGAAGGAGGCACTCACCATTGCTCCTCCTTTTCCTCATGGAGAGATCACCAGCTTCTTCTAGTTCTAATTAGTACCACCTTGGGGGAGAGGTGATGCTAGCACAGTTCCTTTAATGCACTCCAATGTGTTTAAACATACACACACACACACACACACACGCACACACACACACACACACAGATTTATTTTTCCCAATAGAATGCTGAAATTTCTCAAAAACTCTCACTTATGGCTGTCTGCGCCCAAGTCAATCTTTTTGTTTGTTTGTTTGTTTGTTAAATATATTTTATTGATTTTTTTACAGAGAGGAAGGGAGAGAGATAGAGAGTTAGAGACATCAATGAGAGAGAAACATCAATCAGCTGCCTCCTGCACGCCCCCTACTGGGGATGTGCCCGCAACCCAGGTACATGCCCTTGACCGGAATCGAACCTGGGACCTTTCAGTCCGCAGGCTGATGCTCTATCCACTGAGCCAAACCGGTTTCAGCCAAGTCAATGTTTTTAGTTGCTCCCACTCTGCAGCTGAGCGGGGCAGAGCCAGGTCACAGGTTCCTGCTGGTTTCACACCCTGTGCTGGAGTCTGTCTGCCTAGTAGCTGGTGCACAGGTGGATGAGATTCCTTCTAGGTGCCTTTGTTCATGAGTGGATGCAAAAATGTGGTTGTTAAAGGAGGGACCAAAACAAGGAATGTTTTATATGACCATGATGCTGATGTTACCTCCAATTAAATTGTTTTTAATGATCAAAAATCTTAACATCCCTTGGTCATGTGAAGGACATGTCTCCTTCTTTACATATATTTTTTATTTATTTTAAATATATTTTTATTGATTTCAGAAAGGAAGGGAGAGGGATAGAGAGATAGAAACATCAATGATGAGAGAGAATCATTGACTGGCTGCCTCCTGCATCATCCTGGGAATCGAACACGGGACCCTACAGTCCACAGGCCGGTGCTCTATCCACTAGCCAAACCAGCCAGAGCTTTACATATATTTTTAAATCATTCAAATAATTCTCATATAACTAGTGTATAATCCTGTTTTGGGGTTTGTTTGTTGTTGTTGTTGTTTTTCAAAAAATAGACTATAATTTATTGAGTAGTGTGCATCCTGAAGAAACAATGGATTTCTTAGTTTGCACAACATTTTCCCTTTGAAAAGCTAACTTTATTCACCTATATTTTTGAAATTTTTTTCTCTTGGAAGTAATACGTGAAACAATGCTGACATGCACACATGCACATACAGAGAAGAAGAAATGGATCAAAATCACGGAAGATAATGGCAGCTCATTATGTAAGCAGAGCACAGTGGGACATACTTGCTAACAGGCACACAGCTCAGTGAGACAGCATGTGTAAATCCTTACTGAGCGCTTTAAAAATGCTATAAACAAAATCCAGATGTTTATTATTCTCTTTATGTATACCCAGCTTAACATTGCTTTTAGAATATAAAAGCTCTAAAAATGCAAAAAGATTTAAAAAAAAAAAAGTAGTCCTAAGTAAGTTTTCAAACTGCTATTTATTCTTTAAAGATATTTATTTTTCAATCTGAATTAAATACCTATCAGGCATAGCGCTAGCATAGATATGCATTATAGAAATCATTTAACACAGCAATTAAAAATAATTGTTTCTTCAACCCACTAAAATGTTACATAAAGTAAAATGAAATTATTCCCCTTGCCTTTATATCTGACAAAATTGTTATAGATGTTTCACTAAATCCTCCTGAGGTAGAAGCAGGGGAAACAAAGTTCTTTTATTTATTAATATACTAGTGGCCCGGTGCACGAAATTCGTGCACAGGGGCAGGCGGGGGGGTGTCCCTCAGCCTGGCCTGCACCCTCTCCAATCTGGGACCCCAGGGATCAGGCCTAAACTGGCAGTCGGACATCCCTCTCGCAATCTGGAACTGCTGGCTCCTAACCACTCACCTGCCTGCTGGCCTGCTCACCCCCAATTGCCCCCCCCACCAGCCTGAATACCCCCAGCTGCCCCCCTGCCAGCCTGTTCGCCCCCAACTGAACCCCACTGATGGTCTGCTTGCCCCCAATTGACCCCCCTGCCAGCTTGCTCACCCCCAACTATCTTCCCCCCTACCCCCCCCCCCCCGTGCTGGCCTGATCACCCCCAACAGCCCTCTCCACCGGCCTGCTCACCCACAACTGCCATCCCATCCTGGCCTGATCACCCACAACTGCCCTCCCCTCTTGGCCCCTAACTGCCTCTACCTCAGCCCCTCCACCATGGCTTTGTCCCGAAGAATGTCCAGTAGGCCTTCTGGAAGGTCTCCCAGTCTAATTAGTATATTACCCTTTTATTAGTATAGATAGAGGCCTGGTGCATGGGTGGGGGCTGGCTGGTTTGTCCTGGATCAGATTGGGCGTCCCCTTAGGGGGTGGGGTGGCCTGGGAGAGGGGCCTATGGTGGTTTTCAGGCCGACCACACCCCATTGGGGTGGGGGGTCCCCACTGGGGATGGTGTTGGCCTGGGCGAGGGGCTGGGGCAGTTTGCAGGCCAGCCATACCCCCATGGGGTGAGGGTTCCCGCTGGGGGGTGTGGCCAGCCTGGTTGAGGGGCTGATGGCTGTTTGCAGGCTGGCCATGCCCCCCAGCGGGGACCCTCACCCCATGGGGGTGTGGCCAGCCTGGGTGAGGGACAGAGGGTGGTTTGCAGGTCCCTCCTTGGGTGGCCAGCCCAGGCAACCCAAGCCTCTCGTGCTCTCAGGCCAACTCCGTGGCCGCTGCCCACACACCCCTCCTTCAGCGGCCAGCCAGGACGAGCGGGAGGCTTGGGTCACCCCTGGTGATGAAGGTGACCCAAGCCTCCCGCCACCTCCAGCTGGCTCCATGACCGCTGCCATCTTTGCCCCACTAATTTGTATATTCCCTCCTGATTGGCTGTGGGTGTCACAGAGTGATGGTCAATTATCATATTACTCTTTTATTAGATAGGATTTTTATTATTGATTTCAGGGGCAGGGGGAGAGAGAGATAGAAACATCAATAATGAGAAAGAATTATTGATCTGCTGCTTCCTTCATGCCCCATACTGGGGATAGAGCTGGAAACCCAAGGCATGTGCCCTGACCTGGAATCAAACTGTGACCTGCTGGTTCATAGGTTGATGCACAACCACTGAGCCACACTGCTGCTTCTTTCACATGAACAGCCTATTTAATTTTCTCCTCCTCTCTTGCTTTCATGTCCCCTCAAAGCACCTTCTAAATTCTTTTGTGCTACTATGCCCTGTCTTCTCTTATTGCTAGCTTAATTCCTCCTCAGGTTAATTCCTCCCTAATTGCTTCTTGCTTAGCCTTCTCTTCTGCCCCAAGATACTCTTGAACTCTGTTCCAAACCTTTCTACTTTTTTACCTTATTTGAAACTGGACAACATAGTGTTTCTCACAAATGGACTCCTATGCAACTCACTTTACACCTGGAATATTGTTGCAACCATTATTCAATGACTTCTCTTTTGAAATTGATATAATTTAAATAATCTACTCACTTCTTTATCTAATTCATCCTCCAACCTCCAGGATATTGCTAAATTCTTCTGTGATTTTTATACCTGTGGCAAACAGGTTATACTCTTGTTGCTGTTGGTGGTGGTCGTGGTGGTGGTGGTGGTGGTGGTGGTGGTGGTGGTGATGATGATGGTTGGTGGTACTGCTACTAGAGATGACATATAAATTTTATTTTATTTTTTTACTCACAACTGTATTCCTAAAGAACCTCTTAAAGTTCTAGCCTCACAATTTTTTACCTTCCACGGTGACTTTTATCTTTATTATACTTCAACATTTCAACCTCCCTGTTAAAGCCATTCAACAACCCAAAACATATCTTCAGGACTGTGAACTCAGACCAAATCCTTGTGTGATAGTCAAAACATTGAAAGATGTCCCTACCACCTCGGTATTCCTGCATATTTGATCTTCTGCCATTACCCCATGAAAGTTCCCAGCTCAGGGTACAATTCTTAACTCTTTTCTCTGCCTCCACTGCTAGACTGTTCCACACTTCTAATAAAGA
The DNA here is from genome assembly GCA_026230045.1 of Corynorhinus townsendii. Lineage (NCBI taxonomy): Eukaryota > Metazoa > Chordata > Mammalia > Chiroptera > Vespertilionidae > Corynorhinus > Corynorhinus townsendii. The sequence goes on along the minus strand of JAPDVU010000004.1, from coordinate 63,251,112 downwards.
AACTTTTCCCAAAGACATTGTAGTCATCCATTTTGGGTTTCTCCCTACTCTTTTGCAGAATTGCATCAGTATGTTGACTCCCTTATAATTTCATTCAGCTGTCATTTCATTCAGCTGTCATTCCAAACCTTTTTAAGTCTCTTGAGACTTATGGCTCTACTCTGTCCTTTGAACTTAAAACAAACTGCCATAAATTCTACTCTACCGAGAAGAATCATGTAAGCTTCCTCATCTTTCCTCTTCTGCACCTTAACATTTTTCTGTATCCACTCCCTCCTTTATTTTAACTCTGTTGACTTCATGAATAAGTTTCTGGTCTTTCATGAACTCCATAGGTTAGGAAACATGGGGCTAAGTAGCCACTGCAGGGGGCTTCTATCGGATGGCTTGAGGCTCACACAGGTTTGCTGACTTAGCAGGCAAGGGATCTAGAATAAATCAGCCAACAGATGCTGAAAAGAGGGAAGGAGAGAGTGGAGAACAGAGCTAAGGGAGTCTTCCTCCAGCCTCGGTTTTAGGGAGACAGATACAAAAACCTTTCAGAACTTGGGGTGGGATATAGTGGAGAAGGTTCCTAGACATTTTTGTTCTCCTAGCATGCTGGAAGTTGTAGGCTGTTAGGGAGCCCAAGAGACTTGGTTGGAAAGTTGTAAGGAGGACATTCTTAGAAAAGGGAAGTGTGTGGAAGGCCGTCTTCCCTGTTTATCAGAATTCTGACTGAGGGGAGACTTAGGGGGAGTGCCGAAGACGGTGCCCCTAATTATTCCTTGACCTTTCCAAACAAGCCTGTGCATGTTCAGACCCCCAGGTGTTCACTGGAATCCTTATGCTTAATCCCTGGGTGCCTTTGCCTAGAGGACAATGTAAACACACGTGTCCTCCCAAGATTACTCACCCTACTGATTGTATCTAAAGATAAAATAAAAGCCTAAAAAGGCAGGCAATGAAGGCTGCCTAGCTTCTTCAGCTGGGCAAGCCCCTCACCCCCTCCCCCATAGTGAAACTGTGTTGGAGTAATTTGTTCATCTATCATTCAGGGGTTGCCGGTCAGCCCCGGCAGTAGGCGTAGAATCAGAGCTTTTAGGATCATTAAGAGTGGGGTGGATATCCTCTGTAATTAATATGATTTTGGGGGGGGGTTGGAAACCCTGGAGTCTTTCTCCATAAGAGCCTGTGCCACAAATTCACTTCCTTAGAGGTTCTGGACCTCACAACCAAGTCCTATGTATGAGGTGAAGATGAAACCAATGCCCCATGTCTAATGGAGAGAGAAGTAAATTGGGATTCTTCACTTACCCATTGGCTTATTAAGGGGAGCCCCCAGTTACATGAGGAGGCAAGGGGACCTTACCCAAAGATCTCTGGCTTTATCCCAGACCTCTCAAGGCTTCCAGGCTTGAAAACTGGGTTTCAAAACTGGGTAGCAAAACTGGCAGTTGTCAGCAGGGACCTGGGCCAGTTGGAATCCATTTCTCTGAAGGCTTATAGGAATCCAAGGTTAAAGGGAGAAACTGAAATGCTATAAATAATTCCTCTTCCTGCCCTAACCGGTTTGGCTCAATGGATGGAGCATTGGGCTGGGGACTGAAAGGTCCCAGGTTCGATTCCAGTCAAGGGCATGTACCTTGGTTGTGGCACATCCCTGGTGGGAGGTGTGCAAGAGGCAGCTGATTGATGTTTCTCTCCCATCAATGTTTCTAACTCTCTCTTCCTCTCTGTAAAAAACCAATAAAATATATTTAAAAATAAATAAATGAATAATTCCTCTTCCTTATGAAGTTTAACATTTTGTCTATCCTTTCATCTCCCATATCCTTCAGGGTCCTGTTCCAGTACGTGCTCAAATTATCATCCTCTCCCCTGTTGACACTTTCCTTCTGCCTACTGGAATCTTTCCTCCTATGAAAATATACTACCCCTCTTTTTGACCTTTAACCCATTTGAGCTTTTGTCATTTTCTTCTGCTGCTTCCATTTATCAAAAATTTTAAAAGCGTAATGTATGTGTGTACCTATTTGAGGTTGTACATATGAACCCACATACTTGTTTCTGTGGACTAAATGTTTATGTCTACCCCAAAGTCATATGTTGAAGCCTAAATCCCCAAGGTGATGAATTTGGAGGTGGGGCCTTAGGGAGGGAATTAGGCCATGAGGGTGAAGCTCTCATGAGCAAGATTAGTGCCTTTATAAGTAAAGACAGAAGATAGATAATCTCTCTCTCTCTCTCTCTCTCTCTCTCTCTCTCTCTCTCTCTCTCCCCCCCTCCCTCCCTCTCTCCCTTACCCCCCTCCCGCCCCCCAGCTTGTAAAGATATAACAAGGAAATGGCTGTAGGAAAACAAGGAAGAGTGTTCTTACCAGACACTGAATCTGCTGGTGCCTTGAACTCAGAGTCCCCAGGCCCCAGAAATGTGAGAAATAAAATGATTTTGTTTAAGTTACCAAGTCTACGGCATTCTGTTTTAGCAACCTAAACTGACTAAGAGGCCTGTACTATATAAAGAGATAAATTTGCATATATCTTTATCTTTATTAAGTTATTCTACTTATTCAACTCTAATCTGCTTTTTAGCTAACTTTCTTACTTCCTCTTCTTATCATTCCCAGCAACCTCTTAGTTCAGGCCCTTATTACCACTTTCCTAAACTACTTACTTTGACTTCTAACTGATATCCTTATTTTCAGCTTCTCCTTTCTCTAATATGTCTCACGTAATACTGCCAAAATTATTTTCTAAAGGCAATCATTGTATTAGCTAATTCTTTTGTTTGTAAGTGGCAGAAACACAAACTAGTTTAAATAAAATTTGGGAATTTACTTTAAACATCCTAGAACATGTTGATGGTTCCAAAGATAGGAATTTATCTGAGCCTAAAAAATACAAGTAAAACCAGGGGATTTGAACATTATCAAAACACCTTGAATATGTTTCATCTATATTTCCCTTTCCACACTTTCTTGATAAATATATTCTCTTTTCATATGAAGCTTATACATTTTTTCTTGTCCTCCTGGCAGAAAACATGGTTTTGTATATTTCTCAAGCTTTGCTGTTTTACTATTGGACTCTCTTAGTTTCAAGTTCAAAATAGGAGGAGATTCATTTTCTCAATTTGGTGCCTACCCCTTGAATGAATCAGAGTGATCAAAATTTGGGTCAGCTCATAAAATGGTTGCTACTTCTACAAAAGCCTAATATGTAAAGTGTCTGTTCGGCTGTTTGACCGGTAGCTATGACACACATTGACCACCAGGGGACAGACATTCAATGCAGGAGCTTCCCCCTGGTGGTCATGCGCTCCCACTGTGGGAACACCTCTCAGCTGACCAACAGGCTCCAGATGCCGGGCTCACAGCTGGTGAGCCCAGCTGTGGCAGCGCGAGCCTCTCCCATGGACACTCCCCCTGCATGCCCCTCCCCCATCCAAACCTGAACTAGGATTGGGACCGAAATTGAGATTGACTAGGCGTAAGCCTGCGGCCACTTCTCAGTCATAAGCATGCCAGTATCACCCTAGAATAGGTGTGCTGAGACTGCAGCAGAGCAGCAGCGAGCCTACCAAATGGCAGAGGTGGCAGGAGCAGTGGGACTGGGATGAGTGGGAACAGTGCAGCACCCCCGCCGGGGCTCAGGCTCCTCCTCAGCTGCCTGTCACTTTGTGCACTACTACATCCCTTGGGGGATGTTGGATTGCCATTGTCAGCCCAATCCCTGAGGCCAGCCTAAGGGACCCCACCAATGCACGAATCTGTGCATCGAGCCTCTAGTAATAAGTATAATGTTTTTGCCACTAAAAGAAAGGGAATAAGGACAGATGATCTGAGAGGAAAGGAAGGACCATTTCCAAAAAAGGAAGTACAGACAGAAAAAGGCAATGACATATTCAATGCATTTATATTTATGAACATTTTTCACAGAGACCAGTATATGCTAAATATTCCATAAATACTGGTTTTCTTCTTTCTCTGTTCAAAGATATTCAGTAGTTCTAAATTACCTTACCTTTTTGTATGTTAGTCAACTGGAGTAATGGGTTCTTGGTTTCCCATAGGAACCTAACACATATTGTCTCCTATAACCTGTCCCTCCCCTTTCCCATCAACCAATGAGCAAACACAGGTGGTTTCTTTGGCATGATTCACAGGATTTTCTTTAACTTAGTGTGCTGGAAAGATTGTAAGGTCCGGAGTCTCACACCCAGGATTTATAATCAAGTTCTACTGAACCATCTAACCAGGTAAGCCAGGTTTCCCTATAGGACAGCAGCATCTTCTTCACAGGGTCATTTCAGATATTGAGTCAGATTACTGTGAAAGAACATTGTCAATAGTTAAGGGGCATTCAAATGTTAGCAAGAGGTAGCAGGTTCCTAAGGTAAAATACAGCAGAACAAGAAAAACCTTCAAAGTCTGGAAAATGTACTAGAGGAGAAGAAGACAGGAAAAACAATGCTAGTCTTTGATTATATATACAATTCAAAACATTCTTCTGGGCAAAGTTAATGGGATTTCAAAAAAATAAGTATGATTCCTTCTCTTTTGTCACTCAGTGTAAGAAATGTGCAAACAGGTCAGAATGGCCTTTAGAAGACCAAGGGATTGAAATAAAAAATAAGTTGATTCATGGGCTCTGGCTCTAAGGAATCTGGCAGCTTCCATCCCCTTATCAATGGTAAAACTACTAGTTATATTACAGTGAAACTTCAGTTCTCAAACATAATCTGTTCCGGAAGGTTAATTGAGAAGTAATTTGTTCGAAAACCAAATCATTTTTCCCATTGGAAATAATGTAAATTGAACTAATCTTTTCCAGACCCACAAATGAATCCCTGTTTTAACCTTTATTACATACTGTACATTTCTAATGTACTCTTTAATCTATAAATAAATACCTCTTTTCTTAAATTTATCAAACCAACCCCTACTAGCCTTAAGCAATTTTTTCATATATCACTTACTGAAATGCTGTCACCATCTAACTACTTTTCATTTATTCAAATCCTCTTCAATTGCCTGTGATTGTTGTTTTGTGCGCACATTCACATCCTTGGCAACATTAGCACTCTTGATGGCCTCTTTATGTTTTAATATTGTGCTAATAGTTGATTTGCCAGCAACAGAAACATTCTCTCCTTTATTGCCTGAGAGAAGTATTGTCATGTTGAGGTATGAGCATGAAAGGGTTGTCAGGTCAAAAACTGGAGTTCTGGTGGATAACCAAGACATTTCTCTCCCCCTTTCCTCATCCCCTCCCTCCCACTCCATGAACAACTTGGTCTAGAACCAAATTGTTCAATTGTTCGAGATGGGAGAGTTTGAGAACTGAGGTTTGACTGTATTCTGAAATTTTATTGAGTTCTCCCATAGAGAAATAATAATACTAAGAGCTGGAAGATTCAGGGCAAATCACTTATTCTCTCAGATCATGGTTTCCTCATATGAGTAAGGGCAGGGAGGTACTCATGATGATGTGTATTCAAGAACTAAATTGCTGTTACATAGAAACCAAGATCTTGCAAGTAAATATAGGAATTTAATATTTATGCTATGATATTCATAATGGTAGTATGCATATTTGGCAACTAAAGTTTAAAATGATTTAACCTAAGAATTGGATAACACTTTCTCTTTGAATTTTCAATGCTGTTCCCCACTGCCAAAAAAAGTCTTTTTCAGAAAAATCAAGGTGTACTTTAAATATTAACAATTTAAAATATATCACTAGAGATAAAATATTAATTTAAAAATAAACATATAAATTGAACTTAATTTTTATTTCTAAACTAGAGGCCTGATGCACGAAATTCATGCAAGGGGCTCAGCCCTCGCAGGCAGACTATCTCGTGGCCCCGTGGCCCCACCCCCTGCCCACTGGTCGTTCCAGAAGGTTGTTCCAGAAGGTCCTTCAGGAAGGTGACCCAGCTGGCCATCTGGTCTTATTAGCATATTAGCTCTTTATTATATAGGATTATTAAATTATATTTTTAATTGGAATTATTTTCAAAATTTCTTTTTTAGAATTGTCATTTATATGTGACATTTTAATTTTAATCACCATGATTTTATGCATGATAAATTAGATGATTACAGAAAAAAGTAATATTTTTATAATCTTAGAAAACATAATCTTAAAAATTACCAAATATTGCTGAAATGATTCATATCTGAAATATATCCACTGAAAATCCATAAAATTAAGGTTCTTATATTTTCATGTTTTGATATTTATTTATGATTTCTAAGGAGAAATGTATTTTAATTTCAAAGATAAATGTTGGCCTGAATTTTTAAAACATATCAAAGTGAAAATACATATTTAATATGAATGTAAGTTTTCCTCTGAACTTTAATAAAGTATTATAGCTGGACTTCTTTACTTTTTGTCCAGTTATTTGTAGGAAACTACCCAGAGTTCCTTTAGAAAACCCCATCACCTTTCAAATGACTTTTTATGATCACACACAACATATATATATATATATATATGCCTAATATGTAAAGTGTCCCCTCAGGAGTTCAACTGACCGGAAGTTTGATTGCTCACTATGATGTGTGCTGACCACCAGGGAACAGTGCAGAATGAAGGAAGTCCCCAGCTGGCAGCCAGTAGCCAGGGAAGGGAGGCCCTGGCTGGCAGCTGGCAACTGCTAGGGACCCTACCCATGCAGAATATTGTGCACTGGGCCTCTAGCTAAAATATAAATAAGGCTTATGTAGAAGAGCCTTTGGTATCCTAAAGCAAACAAAAATGTTTGCTTCATCCTGCACTGGATTACCAGTAGACAAACAATACATGTATTTAGAGTATCAGAAAACAGGAACAGATATATAACTCATATAAATATTTAAATATACTTAATATTACAAAAATGGAAAAATATACTTCTATTGTCCTTTCTTGCAGCTGTGATAACATTCAGTATGGAAAGTGTATATTCATGAGGTCGAAAAAGAAATGAGACAGAAATAGATTCTGCACCAGCTTTTAGAAAACTGCTGACCTTGTTCTCAAACATCCTTCCTTGAAGAATTCTTGTTTCTTGTCTCATTCATTTTCTTTCTTTCCTTCCTTGAAATATGATGGATATAGTTCCATAAAATAAGCTGTCAGAGAGAAGATTTGTATATTACACTTATATTTTCAGGAGCTATTGAACACCGTGAAAACAATAAGTAAAGTCATAATCAAGTAGAAGCAGCAGAAAATTTTCTCAGTAATCTGTGGAGATGACTTGTAATTTTCACAAATTAAAGAAGGAAAGATTTCTATCTGTCTCATGGTATGTACAGAACTTCTAGGTAAAGACAATTCAATTCCAATAATGTTTTTGAAAGGCAGTAAGAGCATCTGCACATTTTTCTTTAATTATAAAATTGTACTTTGGAATTATTTTTTAAATACTCACCCAAGGATATGTTTTGCAGATTTTAGAGAGAGGGGGAGAAAGATAGGAAAGGAGGGAGGGAAGATGAAGAGGAAGAGAGAGAGAGAGGGAGGGGGAGAGAGAGAGAGAGAGAGAGAGAGAGAGAGAGAGAGAGAGAGAGAAAGAGAGAGAGAGAGAGAGAGAGAGAGAGAGAGAGAGAGAGAGAGAGAGAGAGGCAGCAAACTATAGAATTGCTACACTTTCCCTTTACTGAGTGGACATTAAAAATCAAATAAGCAATTTTTTTCTGTTTATGCTGAAGAATTATAGAAAAACTACAGGGAGAAAAAAAGCCCACAAAAACTCAAACTTTATTTTCTGCCAGGGGAAAAGATAAATATAATCTTATATAATCTTCAGATTCCAAATTAAGTATAACAGCTGATATGGAGCAGAAAGTGAAAGAAAAGGAGAATGGAAAGACAAGAGGATAAAATGCCAACAAAACACAGAGAATACTAGCAAATTGCACTTGTGTAGACAAGAGCTACCCTGAAATAAATAGTGCAGCACCTACTGACAGCACATAGAGGAACTGGGGTTAGCAGGCCTGTTGGCAGAAAGTGTACATCAAACTTGATGGGGAGGCTGTGGGGAAAGAGTCACCTTCATATGCTGTGGGATACAAACTGTGAAGACAGTATTTGAAATGTATCAAAAACCCAAGTCAAATGTCCTTTGATCCAATAGTATCCCTGCTAGGTATGTATCATGCAGATACATAGAACAAAACCACAAATACTTGCATGTATAAAGAATTAATTTTAAATAACAACACCAATAAATTAGAAATAATCCAAGCATCCATCTATAGACCATTACTTAATGAAAATGTAATGCTTATCCATATGTTATATTATGAAGCTATAGAAAGATACAAGGAATCTCTCCATAAACTACAGAGCAAAATTAGGTTTATAGTTGTGAGCATGTGAAACAGAGTTTATTCTTATATTATTATTTATTAACTATTGTATTTTTCATATGAACAATGTAAACCTACTTTTGCACCATCCTGTGTACTAAGTTTCTCATGTTATATTATTAAAGGGGGGAAAGTAGGTGCAAGAATCACTCCAAAGAAAGTAAAATACTGAGGTATAAATCTAACAAAACATGCACAGAATCCATATGCTCTGAATTACAAAAATGCTGGTGATAGAATGAAAAGAAAACTAAATAATTTAAGAGGCATCAACCAAAGGACTTGTATGCATGCATATAAGCCTAACCAATGGACACAGACAACAGGAGGCGAAGGCATGAGTGGGAGGGGTGGGGAGGGGATAATGGGGGAATAAGGACACATATGTAACACCTTAATCAATAAAGAAATTTAAAAAAAAAAGAGGCATGACATATTTGTGGAGTGCAGATTCCACATAGTAAAGATGCAATTCTCCCCATATTGATCCATAGATTTAACACAATCCCTGTCAAAATCCCATAGTTTTCTGTAGACATAGACAAGCTTATTCTAAAATTTATGTGAAAAAGCAAAAGAATAGCTATTTTGTTATTTTGAATAGCAAAACAATTTTGAGAGAGAAGAATAAAATGGAAGAATTACTATACTCAAGGTTATGGTTTACTATAAAGTTACAGTATTCAGTACTTACTATAAAGTATTCAGTATTCAAGGCTTACTGTAAAGCTACAGTACTATAAAGTTACAGTATTCAAGTAATGCTATTGGTAGAGAGATCAACACATAGTAGTATATCAATGAACAGAATAGAGCACCCAGAAATCACCCCATACAAATAGAGCCAACTGATTTCTGTAAAGGCACATAAGTGATTCAATAAAGGAAGGAAAGTCTTTTACATAAATGGTGCTTGATCAACTGGACATCATAGGCAAAAATTTGAAGGTCAACCTACAACTCACACTTTAAGCAAAAAATAACACAAATTTGGTTATAGACTTAAATATAAAACTACAACATTTTTAGGGAAAAAAATGATCAAAGAAAATGTTCAGGGCCTAGGAATATTAGAGTTTTAGACCTGACACTAAAAACACAATTAAGAAAAGAAAAAAACTGAAAAATTGGATCTAGTCCACATGAAAAACTTCTACTCTGTGACAGTCCATAGGAAGCCCATACACAGATGGGAGAAAATATTTGCAAACTACATATCAGACAAATTCCTTATATTTAGAGTATCTCAGGAACTCTTAATATCCAACAGTAAAATAACACAAAAACAAATATCCAATTATTGAATTGGCAAAGATATAAAAAGACATTTCACCGAAGGTAAGATACAAATGGCAAATAATCACATGCTAATATCACTAGGCATTAGGGAAATTAAAATTAAAACCTCCTAAGATATTGCTATGCATCTATCAGAATAGCTAACAAAGTGACTGCACCTGGTAAGAGAGTAAAAGAGTACATAAATTCTGGAAAATAGTTTCATAAACCTAAACATGCACATGCCATATCACCTAGAAGTTTTACTCTCGGGTATTATTCCAGAGAAATGAAAACTTACCTTAAGAAAAAACTCTGTACACAAATGTTCATAACAGTTTTATTCACAATAGCCAAAAATTGAAAACAACTCAAAATGCCCTTCAATAGGTAAGTGGTTAAACAAAACATGGTGCATACTTATTGTGCAATACTGCACACCAATCAAAAGGAACTAGCTATTGATCCATGCAGCAATTCAGACAGATCTCAAGGGGAATATGCTGAGTGAAAAAGCCAATCTCAAAAGATAGGCACTGCATGATTTCATATATATAACATTTTTGAGATGGAGAACAGATTAGTGGTTCTCAGATTTCACTAATTTTATGCAAGCACATGTAAAATGCTTGAAATCTGAATATGCTCTATCAATTGTACTAATGTTACTTTGGTGGTTCTGATATGGTACCATATCTATGAACATGTTACCAATAGAAAAACTGGATGAAGGATATAGGAACCTCCCTACACATTTTTTGCCTCTTTCTGCACATTTATATTTATTTCCAAAACAATTTAACTATGTGTAAGCCTATGTGTATAATATAGTACATATTGTTTCGCGGGAAGGGGCAGAGAAAATAGCATGTATATTTGGTTTTGTTAATGTATGCAAAATGGAACTTCAAAATGATGTTAATAACTATAGTTACCTGAACGGTATAGGTAGGGGCAACTGTAGCGTAGCAAATAGGAGGCAGGTGTAGAAAGAAATAACCTTTTTTTTTTTTTAAGAGAGGAAGGGAGAGAGAGCCAGAAACATCAATGATGAGAATCATTGACCAGCTGTCTCTTGCACGCCCCCTACTGGGGATCAAGCCCGCCATCCAGGCATATGCCCTTGACTGGAATGTAACCCGGGACCCTTCAGTCCGCAGGGCCAGTGCTCTATCCACTGAGCCAAACCAGCTAGGGCAGAAATAACTTTTTTTTGTTTTAAATAACTATCTTTTGTTTTAAAAAGTAAATTGTTTTTGTTCTAAGCATAAAAATAATTATAATGACCATACACTATATCTACCATTCATAAAGGAACATTTAACACACACACAAAAAAAAATTAAAATGACATAGCCTTGGATTTAAGGCAGGTATTCAAGTTAACTTCTTACAAGAAGTTTACATTTGTCATTGTTACATATCTTATTTTCTGTGTTTTTAAGGAAATTTGACCACTGGTCAGTGCTTGCCTTGAAAATGACACTGCATTAGCTCACACCAGTTTTACCCAAGTGCCAAAAGAAATCTCTCCCTTTTTGGTTTGCAGTCCTGTGGTTTCAGAATATGTAAAGCATTGTTCTCTTGGACTTTAGAGAAAGAAAATAACAAAGGGATCCTTTTGGTAACCTCTACACCTCGGAATAGAGCATGCCTTTCTGTGCTTGAGTGTTTCTTGGGAAACAGAATTGTGTGGTGCTATTGGTATATTTTCCAAAAAAGAAAACAAAGGCCAAGGAAAATGCCAATGCCAAAACTCAAAAAAATTCTTGAAAATAGTCAAGAGTTCATGCATCATAAAAATGCCCAGGCACCATTTAACCACAATATATTAATGCCACATATAAAAGTAAAATGACAGCCACCTCAGATACTAATAGAAATCAATAAATGTCAATGTGTGGAGTGCTGCTATGATGGAAATCTCTGCTTCTTTATTTATCTGCTGGAACGGAGAAGAGTGAAAGGTAGTGAGTTGGGCCGATAAAATATTAAAGATAGGCTGAGGCTATCCACATTCGAAACTGCATTATTCTGCTAAGTTAAAGAGCCATTTCTCTTTGCAGCTAAATGTTACCTATCAAAGTTTATTTTAATGTTAGCTGCCTATACATTTACTTTCCTCCATTGCTTCTTTCAATATATTTACAAGGCAGTGATCAGTTTAGCCAATATTTATAGGAGACTATGAAAGCAACGTTAAAAGCTCTCAGTTAATAAAATTTTTAAGTACGCATGGGAACACACAATTGTGTTAGCAATTCAGCAATCTAGCATTATTGGGGGAAGTCAGATGTCTTGAATTTCAATGAAAGCAACCCAGTGAGGCCAAGCAGAGGGTCTGCAGGAAGGGTGCGGGCAGGTAGGAAATGCCTGGGAGCATCTTACCCTTGTACACACTTTGCTTCCATTGAGACCACTGTCATTACCAGCATGTCTTCCACGTTACAGGACATACACAGCAGTCATTCCAAGAGTGATAGCTTACCTCTCTGCCCCAGGCATTCTTCTCCCACACCAGCTTGGCTCACACCTCTCTCCGCTAAGGTTTTGTCCCCTTATGAGAGAGGCCTCCCTGGACACTGCTAACTAAAAGAGCACACGCCGAGTACCAGTTTTCTTTGCAGCGCGTATCGCCATTGCCCGTTCACCTTCCCTTGGTTATTGTCCGAGTCCCCCTCTATGAGTGTAGGGATCAGACAGTTTGATTCACTTCTGTGCATCCAGTGTCAGGGTAAAAGAAAAAGTGACACGATAAATCCTTCTATGTAACCCACACAATGCTTCTGTAAATAAAAGGATGCTAAAAACAGTTAAGTAATTTGCCCAATGTTACCAGCCCAATCAGTGGAAAAGTTTATAACTCAAACCCAAGTTTATAACCCAAATTCCATGTTTTTCAAGCAAATTGCACAACCTGTTATTTTTTTAATTATTTTTATTGATTTCAGAGAGGAAAGGAGAGGAAGAGAGAGAGAGATTGAAACATCAATGGTGAGAGAGAATCATTGATGGCTGCCTCCTGCACACCCCCCACTGGGGATGGAGCCCACAACCCAGGCACGTACCCTTGACCAGAATCAACCTGGGACCCTTCTGTCCGCAGGCCAATGCTCTATCCACTGAGACAAACCAGCTAAGGCCACAGCCTCTTATTTTGATGTGAGTTACTTTAAATCTAGACATTTTTATCAAATATTTGTGGAAATGGGACATTGTGAAGGCTAATTGCCTACCTAAAAAGAGCACATATTTTTAATTGGTTTGTTATCTATGTACTAGAGGCCTGGTGCATGAATTCATGCGCCAGTGGGGTCCCTTGGCCTGGCCTGCAGGATCGAGCTGAAACCAGCTCTCCAACATCCCCCAAGGGGTCCCGGATTGCAAGAGGGCACAGGCCAGGACCTGGGACCCCACCAGTGCACGATCAGGGCCTGCGAGGGATACAGGAGGTTGGCCAACCAGGGAGGGAACACGGGAGGGCTCCAGGGAGTGCCTGACCCATCTCACTCAGTCCCGATCAGCCATACCCCAGCAGCAAGCTAACCTACCGGCCAGAGCATCTGTCCCTGGTGACCAGTGCATGTCATAGCAACTGGGCAACTGGTCAAATGTATGCCCCCTGGTGGTCAGTGCATTTCTTAGCGAGCAGTGGAGTGGTCTTAGCATATCATTAGCATATTATGCTTTGATTAGGTGAACGGCCAACTGGATGACTAGACACTTAGCATTTTAGGCTTTTATTATATAGGATATAAAAAGCCAGAGAACAGAATGCCAGAATGACTGAAACAACCGGAACGACAAGTCACTATGATGCCCACTGCAGCCAGCCAACTGGCCTGATCAAGGGCAGGGCCTGCCAGCCAACCTCCCGTGGCCCCTCTTCCTGCCAGCCCCACCCTCGATTAGCCCCTGCACCCTGATTGGCCCTCAGCCCCTCCCCCTGGCCAGTCCCCACCCAGGCCAACCTCCCGCAGCCCCACCCCCAGCCAGCTCTGGCCCCGATCAGCCCCCCCCCCCACCCTGATCTGGGGTGGGGCCAGCTGGACAACCACCTTCGGGCCCTCCCCCTTGCCAACCCAGCCCCAACTGGCCCCTATCGGGGCAGGCCAGACAGACCCCACCCATGCACGAATTCGTGCACTGGGTCTCTAGTATGATATGATTCCTCCTTAATGTGCACAAGCAAAAAGTGCTTTCCCTGCCCCAGAAATACACCAAAATATTTAAGTACATGTGTAATCAGGAATAATATGAAAACAAAACAAAACAAAAAAACAAACTTGACCCTCCACAGGGTAACCCTAGATCCTAATACAAAGACATTAATAAATCTATTACTTTAACCACAATCATATAACAGTTTAGCAAACATTTACTGAGTATCTTTTATTGGTCAGATCCTATGCTAAGACCATGTAGTTACAAAGAGTAATAATTGATAGTCCACATTTTTAAAAGTCTTAAATCTACTTAAGAAGACAAAAATATAAACATAATTACAATATAATGGTATGTGAGGCTTTTATAAGTTGCTATAAAAGCAAAGGGAAGTATTAACCAGTTCTGCCTAGGAGGTAGTTTTAGCTACACCTCGGGCGACAAGTAGGCATTCCCGGTGCAATGGCAACAGAGGGAATAGCATACAGAGAGAGCCTGGAAGTGGCATATGCATCCCAATGACTAGGAAATGTAATATGTCTGGGCACCAGGTGCACGAGAAGGAACAGCTGGAGATGGGGCCATCAATGAGCATAGCCACACTACCTGAATGTTGAGAAGGTTCAGTGAGATAGCCCATATACAACATCAGCTTAGTGCCTCACTGAGGGGGATGAATGCTGGCACTTGTCTTGAAATGGAGGATTTAAGAGTTTTATATATCCACAATTCCAAAAGAAAAAAAAGTCTTCTGGTACAAAATAAATCCACTGTTTATCAAATAAAATTATTTATCTGGGTACCCATGTCGTAAAAATGGCACATGTTTATACAGAACTGTATTCAAAAGCAGAGACTCCAGGCGGCATTCTCATCTGATGTTTTCAGCGAGAACCAATATACATGACAGGGAGCTTAAGAAGTAATGAAGCAATCCTGTATTTAATTACAACCAGCCATGATATGAACTTCACTTGCTTAGATAGCAAGTTGATTTTACAGAGAAGAGGGTGTGAGTTGGGTTTCTTTTTCCATTACTCATGACCTCAATCCTTCGGGAAATGACAAGATAATTTAATTCTCAGACACTCATTTGTGAGTGTCAATGATAAATGATTAGAAATATTGCTGCTTCGGTTGCACAGCTTTTCTTATTGGTTCTTGCTTTTCCTTCCCCTGCCTGCTTCTCCTTCTCTCCACTCAGCCTGAAGAAAGTAGTTGATATTGGAGCGATAAAGCCAGTCACAAGAAAAGTAATCTTCTGTCACAACCTTCCTTCTTTTTCCCTTGTCTGTTGTCTCCCCCTAAAAAAAAAAATCTCCAGTTTAATCTGTGCGTGGCAACTTCATACTTCTGTATAGTTGAGAGACAACACTAATTGATTCCATCATTTGTACCAGTCAACACGAGAAAACCGTAATTTTCCTTTCTTTGCATCTTACAGTAAGGAGCTCTAATGCTGGGCTATTGAATTACACAATAAAGAAAAATTTCCCATCATTTAACATTTGTTCAAAGATTTAATGCTGTGGGTCCACATGAACAGAAAAAAAGAAGAGAAATGTGCATCTATCCAATGAATTCAATCAATGCAAACAGAAAAATCTGAATTAATTATTTAGGCCATCAAAATATGTTGTTGTTGTATTAATGCCTAAGTGATTTGTAAAAATTATTCTATCCTTACATGGAAACTTTGCCTTTGTTGACCCAGTTGTGCCTAACAAAAATTCTTTTATATTCTAATAGAAAAAGTGCTTGAGTTATTTTGCAAGTGAGTAAAGGAAGATACATTGGGTGGTTATGTCTGCCACCCAGATCTGAGAGAATATAAACGCTTCATTACATAGAACAAGGATCAGAAGGCACCACCTTTGGGGCCAGAATGAGGTATTTTTCTCTTTTTTTGAATATATTTTTATTGATCTCAGAGAGAAAGGGAGAGATGGAAACATCAGTGATGAGAGGGAATCATTGATCAGCAGCCTCCTGCATGGCCCCCCTCATCTCCCACTGGGGATGGAACCCACAACCTGGGTATGAGCCCTAATTAGGAATCAAACTGTGACCTCCTAGTTCATAGGTTGACAGTCAACCACTGAGCCACACCAGCCGGGCCAGAGTGAGGTCTTTTGCCAATAGGATTTTACTGTCTCTACTTCTGCACCTATGAAACTCCTACCTACATGGGGTGCACTTCCCTCCCAACCTAGGACCATGGCCCTGCCAAGCATCCCTCCTGGCTGCCTTAGGCTTTCCTCCATATACTTTGATTTTGTTCATCATGACTTCATTCCTTTAGAACAGGGGTGGACAATGTCCAGCCGGTGGGCCGTATAAAGCCCACCAAGTCATTTGGTCTGAACCCGGCCAAGACATTAGGGGTGAGTTAATTAAATGTTTGACCAAATATAGCAGGCTAATTTTTAAGTTGATAATTTTGTATGGCCATGAATGATGTTATAAATGCCCAAATGGCCCTTGGCAAAAAAAAAGGTTCCCCACCCCTGCTTTAGAACAATCTTTTCTCCCTACCCTGTGCAGAAGTACAGTAAGCATTTCTAAAAGGAAAATGTAATTTCATGAGAGACCAATGTATGGAAATTTGTATCTAAAACATTTAATGGCAATAAAACTGCAATTGTGCAGAAAACTTAAAAAGTGCAAAACTTTGCATTTTGGTGCCAACTGAGTATTTAGTTCTTATGTACCATGACCCTTAATTGTTACCTTTGCTATTGAAAATTTGCCTAGAATGTATTAGCACACTTTTCCTCTAGAGTATGTAATGTCCTTCCTCTTTTTTGATGATTCAGTATCTTGCAGTACCTTATGAAGAACCCATAGGCAGTTTCTCTCTCTCTTTTTGTTTAATCCTCACTGGAGGATATTTTTTCCATAGAATTTCAGAGAAAGTAGAAGGGAGAGGGAGAAACAGAGAGAACCATTGATGTGAGAGAGACATAAAGATTGGTTGCCTCCCGCACACGCACCCTACCAGGCCGGGGATGGACCCTGAAACAGAGGTATAAGCCCTTGACTGGAATCGAACCCATGACCCTTCAGTCTGCAGGCTGACACTCTAACCACTGAACCAAACCAACTATAGCTTTTTTGTTTGTTTGTTTTTTGGTAATCTTCAACCAAGGATATTTTTCCATTGATCTCCAGAGAGAGTGGGAGGTAGGGAGGGGGAGAGAGTGAGAGAGAAACATCCCTGTGGGAGAGACACGTTTTTCATTCCCTCCCACGTGTGCTCTGACCAGGGCGGGAGATCTAACCTGCAAGCCAGGTACTTGCCCTTGACTGGGAATGGAATTCCATGACCTTAGGTGCATGTGAGGGGAGGATGCTCTAACTGTGTGGTTGAAAAATAGTTTACTGAGCATTATCATGCAAAGTAAAACATTCATCTTCATTCACACATTCACTTACTGATCACTTAAGAAGCTCCTACAAAGTGTGAGGCACTGTGCCAGACCCTGAAATGCAACGGTGAATAACCTTAAAACCTCTTAGAGCCCTAGCTTGTTTGGCTCAATGGATAGAGCGTCAGCCTGAGGACCAAAGTGTCCCGGATTCAATCCCGGTCAAGAGCAAATACCTTGCTTGCAGGCTCCTCGGGCCCTGGCCCTGTTTGGAGGCAACCAATCGATATGTTTCTCTTACATCGATGTTTCTCTCTGTCTTTCCCTCTCTCTTCCACTCTCCCTAAAAATCAATGGAAAAATATCCTTGGGTGAGGATTAACAAAAAAATAAATAAAATAAAATAATAATAATAAAAAACCTCTTAGAAAGGAAGAACTTGCAGGCTAAATTCACCTTTGTACTCTCCTAAGGTAGGGTTGAACTCTCTTGAAAACCCACTGATAAACTTGTAACATCATGATCCACTTGAGACTTGAGAGAAAGACTGCAAAGACAGGATAAAGATGAGCCAATGCTTTGGTCTAGACTCTAGAAGGATCAGGACAAGCTTCTCAAAAGTGATGGCAAGTGAACTTGGACTTAAAGGGTGGGGAGGGGAAGTGTGGCATTCAGCCACATTTTTCAATCATCTTATTGTATGCTAACTACAATGATTCCTAACTTTTTTTTTTAACTGAGGCCCTCATAAAGAATTTAATAAAAACTCTTGTCTGTTACATTTGAAAAGTGGTAGAAGTGGTTAATTTTACCATATATATATATATACACACACACATATATATATATATATATATATATATACACACACACACACACACACACACACACACACAGAGAGAGAGAGAGAGAGAGAGAGAGAGACAACAATAGATAATTTTGTGGGGTCCAAAGATTCCCAGAAGGCCACTTTGGCATTTCTGGAGATTCAGGGATACCCACCCCACTAAGAATCTGTGTATTCACAAGAACAAAGGCAGTTATTTGATATGTCTACATCTTGTACAAAAGAATATTTGGCATTATCTAGATAATCTCATCAAAATGGTGGCAAGAGAAATCATTTAGATTTCTAAATAAAACTCCTGCTAAGATTTCGAATTTGACTGTGTACCCCAGTGGTTATCAACAGAGTTAAGTTTGCCCATCAAGGGACATTAGCCAATATATTTTTGATTGCCTGGTGGTGGTGGTGATGAGGGGGGTGGTGGTGGTGTGCTACTAATATCTAGAGAGTTGAGACCAGGCATGCTGGTGAACATCCTAAAAAAATGCACAAGACAGCCCCCCGGACAGCCCCACTCCTGAGCAAAATGTCAACAGAGTCAAAGTTGAAAAACTCTGGTCTACACTAATTAAGTTGCTCAAATAATTTCTGTGAGAAAGGACTGTTACCTTCAAAGTTAATTATATAGAAAAACAAGGAAATAATGTCTCTCCCTCTCTCTCTCTTGGATTATAATCTTCATGTTCTTTTGCTTTTATAATTACACAACATATTACTGTTTCCTTTGAGGAAAAGACCAGTTTTAATTAAAATAATACAAATATCAAATAACACAGTGGTAAAAGCTTTGTTTTTGTTCTACTTTTGGTCTAAAACAGTTCTCAGGCATCATTTCATAAAGGCAGGGGATCTCTTTTGTGGAATGGAAGTAATGGGGCCAATCCCTGCGCCCAGCAGCGAGAGCCTGCGGCAGTTGCTATAGCAAATATCTGTGTTTTATGAACACGACTGGCTAACACAAGCAGTCAAAAATGAAAAGAGATTTGATTAAATGCAGACGTAGTGACCTTTAAAATTATTTCATTGCCTCTGGACAGTGGTCTGGGTTATCGTGGACAGATAAGTGCTCGCGCGGTATACCTTGTGGGATTGGGGACTGCCTCTACATGAGGCCAGGGAAGCAGGCTGCCCTGTGTCTGTGACTTTCCCTCCCCAGGTGCACCCTGGCCAGCCACCTTTCACATGAAGGAGTCCCTAGTGATCATGGAAAGCATGCTCATGGTTCTAAAAAAAAAACTGAAACCTTACAGAAACGTATAGTATAAAATACAAGCATACTGTTAACTAAGCAAACTACACTTATTATATCATGTAATCCTCTTAAAAATATTTTCAAGGTAGATCTTATAGCTCCATTTTAGAGATGGGAAAATTGACAATTACATTAATTAGCATGTCCCAAATTGCTAATAAGAAGAAATGAGATTTTTAAACAGTTCTGCTGACTCAAAACTTCCATAGTCTTTGGATAGACACCTGGCATGTTTTGTCTGAACAGAAGGAAGCCAGCAACCAGTAGACGCCTACCATCTCTCAAGCACTTTTGGGATTGAGCTTTCCTCATAACAAATCTGTGAAGAAGACACTATTTTCGACACATTAACAGATGAAGAAATTAATGCTCCGTGAGTGAAGCTCATACAACTGACAAGTGGTAAATCTCGAATTTGAACCAAGGTCATCCTGGTCTATCCAAAACTGGACACTTTCTGTGTCATATGCTTTTTGTTTGTTTGTTTCAACTAACAGTGGATGCTAATTCAAAGAGAGAGAGGGCAAAAAGTATTTGAGCAGCATTTTCTCCAATTGTAGGGTGTGTTTTTTTCATCCTGAAACTGAGGCGATTCCATAGCCTTACAAACTCAGTACTGTAATGTTTACTCCTTAATAAAAGCAAATATTCCCCCCACACACACACACACACTTTATTTTATTTTGTTATTTTTTTCCATCACCATTTATCCCCGATGTACCCTTTTCTATCTCCACCCATCCACCTCCCCACCACAGTCACCACACTGCTGTCTTTGAAAAAAAAGAAAGAAAAAAACCAAGTCACGGACAAAGCAAATCATTCCTTAAAATATCTACTCTAAATGTATTGTTTTAAAGTCAGTTTTTGTGATTACTGATAAGTTTCTGTCTTCATGGTTTATTGGTTTGTTGTGTGTGGTAGTGGTTAGGATGCGGAAGGTACATAGGAACAATCCTAATATTTGAAAACATCTTATTTCTTGCTGAATTTACTTTTCACTCATAATTTGACTGCATGTAAAAATAGGCATAAAGCTTCAAGTACCCAAGTTTTAACGTGTACATTGTCAGTAACTTTCCATAAGAGAGAGATACCTCCTGCCATGCATTACCCATCACAGCAGAAGCATCTATATTTAACACTGCCATAGCCAGCCGTTTTAATGTACATTTTTACACAGACCGACACTCCTGGAAGGGGTCAGTGAGCATGGCATGTACCCTGGTTGGTCAAGATTGTAGTCACGCAGGGAGAGACAGGAATTTGGGAGGGGACCACGAAGGAAACCTGTGTTCCCTGAGAGAACACTGTGCTTACAGATAAATCCCTACAGTTCTTGAAAAGCTTCAGATTAGCATTTAGAAACACCATTCTCAAAGACTAAGTGAAACAGACTTAATAATGCAGTTTCCTTTCAGTCTGCTTACAAATTATTCAAGTGGGGCTGTTGCCATAATTCTCTAAACCACAGAACTGGATGAAATGGTTGTAATACCTTGCTCATGATCATGATGATAACACAATTATTAAAAAAGCAATCATTCCCACTTCCTGATAATGTTATGAGGACTAATGCTGGAGGGCAGTTCTGTAAAGTATGTGGCTCAGAGTAAGTGCTTAAAAGTGCTTGTTTCCTCTTCAAACTCTGCCCCTTTGAAAGTAAAGCAGTTAAATTCAGAGCAATGTGTCTTTGCTAGAATCCAACTCTAAGCATCGTGATTGTACATAGAGGAGATGAGAGACTTTAAACTATGTCTTGTACTCTAGAATAAAAACCTACTTGGACACTGACACAATTCATTTAACTTCAAAAACTCAAGTGAAAAACTAAAAAGGAGGGTTCTTTGTGAAGTAGGATTCTTTGATTTCTATTCCCTACCTTGGCTTAGGAAACTCAACAATGTCTCTAGTTTTATGGAAGGGTGCCAAAAAATTGACAAACATTTCTAATAAAAAATTTTAATTCCTTTCACTGAAAAAGAAAAACAGCAACAAACCTCTAGTAATAAAAAATAGGGAGGGGCTTTTCATGAAATCAAAAGGCTGCTGAATCACTACTCTAGGATAGTGCCTCTAGAACGCAATAAAAATAAAATAGGTGAAAAGCACACCTTTGATTAAATAGTTACTTGTGTTTACAAAATATAATATCTATATAATATGCAAATGTGTTTGTGGGTGTGGGTGTGCATGCTAACAGCAGGAAGTCAAATGGGCTAAGTGAGCTAGGTTACCAAGGAAATGGTGCCACCTGCCACGTGTTGACAATTGTTATTTCTTTGCTTTATTTATTACTAGAGGCCCATTGCATGGGGGTAAAGGGGTGTCCCTCAGCCCAGCCTGCACCCTCTCCAATCTGGGGCCCTTCTCACAATCCAGGACTGCTGGCTCCCAACCGCTCACTTGCCTACCTGCCTGATTGTCCCTAAACGCTTCTGCCTGCCAGCCTGATCACTCCCTAACCACTCCCCTGCCAGCCTGATTGATGCCTAACTGCTCCCCTGCCGGCCCAATTGCCCCTAACTGCCCTCCCCTGATGGCCTGGTCACCCCTAACTGCCTTCCCCTGCTGGCCTGGTCACCCCTAACTGCCTTCCCCTGCTGGCCTGGTCCCCCAACTGCCATCCCCTGCAGGCCTGGTTGCCTCCAACTGCCCTCCCCTGCTGGCCTGGTCACCCCCAAATGCCCTCCCCTGAAGGCCTGGTCCCCCTGCAACTGCCCTCCCCTGCAGGCCTGGTTGCCTCCAACTGCCCTCTCCTGCAGGCTTGTTCCTCCACAACTGCCCTCCCCTGCAGGCCTGGTCCCCCCCAACTGCCCTCCCTTACAAGCCTGGTCCCCCCCCAAACTGTCCTCTCCTGCTGGCCTGGTCACCCCTAACTGCCCTCCCCTGCCAGCCATCTTGTGGCAGCCATCTTGTGTCCACATGGGGGTGGCCATCTTTGACCACATGGGGGTGGCCATCTTGTGTGTTGGAGTGGTGGTCAATTTGCATATTACTCTTTTATTAAATAGGATTTTATCATTTGTTTTGTATTTTTAAATAATTATATACAGGAGTGGGCAAAAGTAGGTTTACAGTTTTTCATATGGAAAATAGTACAATCATTTATATATATAAAAGCCTAAGCAACCATCCAACTGCTAGCTATGATGCACAATGACCACTAAGGGCAGATGCTCTGGCCAGTAGCTATGATGCACACAACCACCAGGGGGCAGACGCTCAACACAGGAGCTGCCGAGCTGTGGTGACTTGGCAGCTGTGATGCTCGGGTGACACACCTGGAACCAGGGAGAAGGGAGTCCGATTCCCGGTGTGGCACCTGAGAACCGCCCTCTTGCAAACTAGGACCCCCTCGGGGGATGTTGGAGAGCTGGTTTGGGGCCCGATCCCAGCAGGCCAGGTAGAGGGACCCCACCAGTGCACGTGCACCAGGCCTCCAGTAAATAATAATACAAAAATAAACTTTATTTTGCCTACTCAGAACTGTAAACCTACCTTTACATATATATATTCAAAGACAATGCCCTTACTTAGAAATTATGTAAAAAACTGAGGGCTGAATCTGTGGGTTACACTACTGATTCAGATATGGAAATAAGCTGTTTGCTTTAGGGTAGACTGAAGATTCTGAGCATCTGGGATAGAGCAGGTAAGGGAAACAATTAAGAGCTGCTGAAGCTGAGACATGAATATCAGGTAAACAAGTCAAGAAAACATAGCCTACTGTACATTAAAAAGCACATTTTCTCATTTGCAAGTTTCATTTTGGTTTTATTTTGGTTGTTTGGGTGTTTTAAAAGATATATTCTTAGGAAATCTCCAATGCTTTATAAGTAAGCTATGTTTTCCTATGGATCCTTATTACTCAAAGTGTGGTCCATGGCATAGCATCATGGGCAACTCCCAAGAGCCTGTCAGGAGCAGAATCTCACCCTGGACCTATTGAAATAGAATCTGCATTTTAACCAGCTCCCCTGTTGAATCTTATGTCCATTAACTTTTTAGAAGTACCACTGTTAAAAATCAAATCCATTTGAATTCTGTTTCATTTAGGGATCCCTTCACATCCATAGATCTCACACATCCCCAGCATTATTCTAAGACCTGGGGATCTCACCCTGGCCACACATCAGAATTACCTGAGGAGAATTTTTAAGATAAGAATACTGGGCCCTGTTCCAGAAAATATAATTAAATTAGTCTGAGACATGGCCTGAGCAAAGGTATGCAAAGCTCCTCTGATAAATAAAATTTGCAGTCAAGGTTGAAAACAAATGCATTATCCCATTTAATTTTTACCTGCAAATATAGAGGTGTGTGTTATTAGATTTACAGAGGAACTTGTTCATGAGTAGAAAAAATGGATTTAAACTCAGTTCTTTCTTACTTCAAAGGCTTGCTTTTGCATTTTAAACCTATCAATATGTGTGAATGTGGGGCGGGGGGCGGGGGGGGCCTTCATTACCAGTAGCTGATTCCAAACTTCCCATTGTGTGAATAGCCCAGCATGCTATACTCCTTGGGAAAGCCTCTGAAGAGCAGAAAACAGAGAGTGGGCTCAAGAACCATACAGCCAGGCAAGACTGGGATGAAAAGATGAAGAGTCACAAAACAGCTCCCCCACAAAATCAAATCAGCCCAATGCCAAACTCAATGACATCATTCAAGGAAATAAGAATGACAGGGAGGGCTGTAGGTCTACTGACAATCACAAACTGGATTCCCAAATGGGTTTAGAAGAGACAACCAATGTGTTTACAAAAGTCCCCTGAGCAAGGCTCCTGGACCAAGCAGCCAGGCCTTTCTGAACTGCTCTGCTTCTGCAGCCCCATCACTACACTTGTGAGCAAGAAATATCCTGAAATCTCGTTATCCCAATATGGACTGACCAATCCACAGTCTGTGTGTGGAATGTTCCCACAGAGTCAGGGAAGATGTGACTCACGTCCTTATGCATCGTTTAAGCAAGCTATGGGTAGATTCTTTTAAGCATTTACCATAAATGGACCTCTATATCACCGTCTGTTCACTTTAAGAACAAGAAATATTATAAGACCATGCTTGTCATTTAGTAGTTTTGAAAAGGATTTTTCCTATCTTTTGAAATATGTGCAACTAAGTCAAAAAGGAAATTGGCATTTTCTTTTACAAACTATGCTTGGACTAGTGTTAAGGCATTCTCTTTGTTAGCTGGTCCAGCTCCAGGGACTGGTTGGTTCTATCTTAAGGAGCATTGGAAATCCTAGCATAATCCTAAAATGTGGATGTTGACATTAAAAGTTCAATTTAACTGACAGATGTGTGAAATGTCACAAAGAAGCTCCCCATTGTGCACAATGAAAATGCAATTATGAAAGAATGCAATAATGCAGCATGGGGCAAAAGTAGGTTTACAGTTGCTCATATGGAAAATAATGCATTCATTAATAAATAATAATAAAAGAACAAACTCTGTTTCTCATACACACAACTGTAAGCCTACTTTTGCCCCACCCTATATAATAGTTGTTTTCTCATTTGATATGGTCCATTTCCAACACAGAAATTTATTTTTGTGATACATAAGATTATAATCACATTTATATATGCCTGTTTTTAAAGTAAATGCCAAAATTACAGACTTGAAAGTCGTCCTTCTGGGGAAAACTGACATACAAACACACCTCACTTTTGTGCACAAAAGCAGCCCTCTCTTTAAAGAAATGGTAAGTGGCAAATGTTCTACCTTTAAACTGTGGCTATATCAACCTCAAATCAATGAAATGTTGAAAAACACCGTAATAAGAAAAACATAGTAGTGAAAGATACATTTAACTAATAATTAATTCCCTTTATTTTTAATATAAATTTTCTATTCTCTGACTTTACCCAGTGCCACCATAATCAAAGGTTGCAATGTTTTAAAATACTAATATTTTAGCCCACCCCATGTTGCTCAGTGGTTGAGTGTTGACCCATGAACCAGGAGGTCACAGTTCGATTCCTAGTAAGGGCACATGCCTTGGTTTCTGGCTAGATCCCCAGTAGGGGGCACGCAGAAGGCGACCGATCAATGATTCTCTCTCATCATTGATGTTTCTATCTTTCTATCCCTCTCCCTTTCTCTCTCTGAAATCAATAAAAACATCATTTTAAAAAAATACTATTTTAGCATCACTCCAGAACTAGAGATGAATCCACAAGTTTCTCCAACCAATAAGAAAATTTAGGTTGCATACATAAAGAACAACTTTAGGTGTGTTCTAGGGATCTTCTACCAGTTCTGAAAAATCTGCCATTTTAAGTAAACGATAAGCCCTCTTTTCCTTGGCTCCTGGATGCAGGGTGAATTCCATTTGTCCTGTCCCAGAAGAGGGTGTTTGAGGTTGGGAGTGGTGAGCATCCACAGCCTCTGAACAACTCAGAGGCACTCTGCCCCCTAGTGGACTGTTCAAGGATGAGCTTTGATGAAAGGTGAAGAAGCTTCACTTCCCACACCCTCACTTTATCAGCCTCTTCGCTTCTGTAAACTCCAGTAGATGCCTCAGTTGAAAGCTTTTGTCCTCACTAATTACACATTAGTTTGGATCAACAATTTCCTTTTAAATAACATAAAATCCCGGGGCTACTTAATCAGCCCTAAACAGGTAAAATAAGAAAATTAGATCAACACATTTTCATGGATTATTAGGGTTTTGCATGGGGAATTAAAAAGTAGAGAAGCTGAAAATGAGACACTGAGAAAAGATGTAGATGTGGTGAGAGATTTTTGGATTGTTGGAAGACAGCTGCAAATCTCTAGACAAGGACGAGGAAGGAGAGATTGAGTAAATAAGAGGCTGATGCTATAGGAAATGAAATATTTGGCAATTTCCTCTAGGCCACTAGAGCTACTATAAACCAGCCTAAGAGGTAGTGTGAAAGGTTCCAAACCTCGTTCACTTTTAGTTTAGTTACGTTTCTCCCATTCAGCCTTGTTTGATCTCTCCTAGTCCAACATCTGGTAAATAGCACTCAGAGTTTCTATGCTTCTGGGGTTCTGTATCCTCAAGGGAGGCAATGCGGAAATATTGGCTAAAGAGGAAGTATCATTTGTTGAGATCCAAAAAGGTTTCAGGTATTATGATGGATGCTTTACGTGTATAGTCTAACCCTTGTAAGTAGACTACACTTGGGGTGAACAATACAGCTATAACATGCTCTATTTCCAATTCAAACCTAGCACTTTCTGATTCCAAAAGCTATTTTTCTGTGGACTTCTCCAGTGCCCAGATAAGTCAATTTCCTCCTTTTATGTCTCCCCCAAGCCAGCTTCGAATCCAGCTCCTCCTTTTCCTTTTTCTGTATTTCAAGCACCATACAGTACCTTGAAATCTTATTACCTAGCCTAGAGACTGAGTAGTACCTCTAGAATTCGGATCTGGAAAACTCTTGTGATAATGAACCTGACTTACCCTCTTTGCAGAATGTGAGATCACAATCTGTCTACTTCCTTTTAAATTTTTCCTACAGATATTAACTATATCCCACAAATCATAGTGATAATGCCAGTCCTCCTCAGTATCATTTATCACCAATTATTCTCTCTTGAAGGCTCAAACTCCTGAATGCAACCCAAAATACAATGAACCAATCTTTTCAGAATAATAGAATTACTACCCAAAGCTTTTTAGTACACAAAAAAGGACTTTTATTATTTTCCTAAATTTCATTTCCAATTACACATTTGTTGAAAGGTGGAATACCAAAATCAACTTTCAATCACAACAACTCCATCAAAAACACATAATCTGAGAAGTTACTGCTTGAATGAATTATAGTCCTTTTAGGGTTTCCTCGTTAAAGAAGATTAAAACTAAAGTAATACAGAGAGAAAGTGAAGATTATTGTTCTGTAGGAAATTTGTTGAACTCAACAATTCATTCATGGGTGCAGTGTCCATTTTAAAAAAGGAAACTCTAAAATTCCTAGAAACACAAGACAATATTCATATTTTTGGATGAGTATACATTCATATATTTGTGTGAAATTTTGTGCAATTAAACAACATGGAAAATATTATTTATTACAACAGCCAATGAAAATATATTTTCATTTCTATGTAAGTTAGACATTTCCATATCCCATTTATGTTCTGCAAAAAAGCCATGAATCTAGTTTATGAAATAACTATACTATAGGCAGCAGTAACTGAAAAGGAGCTTAACAGTCTAACTACATACCCCTGGGATGAATGATACACTTTGCATAATCATGTGCAATGCCAGATGATGTTTCTAGATCTCTTATAAATACAAGGGTTTGCAAGCTTCTACTTCACATAATATGCCCCACATCCAGTCAGTTCAGCCATATAGTCAAGCAAAAATTGAAGTGGGTAATCTACAAAATGGCAAACATTCCCTTTGACTAAATTGACCATGTTCTGTTAATAAGAGGGCACAATCACTGTAGGTACCAAATCAAGAAATCATTTGTAAGTGGCTATTTGTTTCTATTAATTTTTCCCTTTTAGGGTCCTAGAAGTTGACTGAATTGCTTCTCAGGCCCAAAGAAAGCACAGCTGCATAAACAAAGACAAACATAACGTAAAAACAAATACCATGCTTTATGCACATTCCTATAGGTAGTAAGCTAGATTTCTCCATAGGAGAAATGTCACAAAATGAAACAAAACAAAGAAACCTGGGGATATAAAAGAAATATAGGATCATCTAGTTCCTAACATTTTATCTTACTCCAGTAACTGGCGTAAATGTTAATCAACATTCCCTTTTTCATTTAGTTTACCTGTGAAATTTGGAATAGTATACTTTCAAGAGTCATTACCCCAGAGTGAAGGTCTGCATAGTAAGCAAAGGGTGCACTTCAGATCTACACATCTATTGTCTCACAGTCTGGATTGAAGAGCTTCAAGCAGGGAGTGAACTCATTTTACAAAGACAAACTTGCTTCTGCAGACACAAGGTAGCAACTCCAGATAGCTCTCTGGAGAAGGGAATGTGAATCTTCTTTGGCATATTAAATGGTCCACATACATTTTATTTTTTCTGTGTAGGTGGTCCTTCAGGGCTACTCCTTTTTTTTATTTAGATAATGCATTTTTTTTCATCTTTTAGTGTAAAATCTTGCCCTGTGTTAGGAAGTCGAGTGAATTGGGATAACAAGTATTGTTGCAATTTTAAAAGACATAAATTTAAAGTATCACTGCTATTATATTCATTGAGGTATCAGGTCAGTGACAACTTTCTGAGGTGCCAAGGCTTATCAGTTTCTTGATTACCTAAAAAGTTTGAGATTTGGTTCCATGAATTACCAGCTCAACTTTAGTTCATCTAGGCTTTTCTAAAGTTCTTGCATGTCATTGCCTAATGATCTTTGTTCCTACCCAAACTTCAATAGAAAGGTAAAAGAAACAAGCTTTTTTTTTTCTTTTGATATAGTTTTTGGAGTTCTTACTGCATTTTGAAGATTTTTGGAGAACCAAGCAAGTTCTCTTGGTTAACTTCATATGTTAGCACACAAATGAATTACAGATGGGAAGGAGAGTGCAAATGACTATCAGAAAAAAGTCTCATGCATTTAAGTTTTTTTTACAAGTCAAAATATACATCCTCCTATTGCCCTTCATTCCTTAATTGTGTAAGAACCATTCCTATTCATCAGTCTCCTTTACATATCACTGAATTGGATAAGGAATAAAGATACATTTCTTGTTAAGGAGCAGTATCTAATATCATCATTTTAATCAACTGCATTAATAAGAAATAGAGCAGCTTGGGCTGAGTCACCCATCATATCCTCCATGTACAGGGATTTAAATGTGTAAAATGACAGGTACATGAAATTAGGAGGGGAAAAGATAAAGCAATCTGCAGATTTTGTCACTATCACACGTAATGTTTTGTTTGAGTTGTTAGAACTGTGGTTTGAAAAATCACTAAGTAGGAATTTAAAAATCACAAATCTGCAGAAAACACACAATCATAGGTGTTGGTTCTCTGTTTAACACTCTCTCCCCATCTCCCTTCCACCCACCCATCCCATATAATTTCCATTGTAATAAAAATAGAGATCTTAACATCAGAATTTTGCTGTTAACTCTTCAAGTTTCCTCTGTACCCTCCAAGCCACACATAGGGTTTGAAGCACCAAATCCACAAGTTTCTCCAACCAAGGTCAAATAAATACAAACTGAAGACTGAAGGATGCCAAAGTAACTGCTCTTAAATGAAGCTGTAACACAAAGTTCTCCCCAAAACACAAGGTGTTAAGTGTCTAGTTCAAGTACTGCCAGGCTGTGTGCATATGCATCTGTCTCAGACAGGGTTCAGAAAACTACATGTATCACTGCTCCTAGAGGGCAGGGCAGGGATCGCCTCTCCATCATGGATTTTTTAAAAGTCGCAAATCCCCCTTGTGACTGGCTGCAGCAGGGTCAGTGCTGAACCTGGGCTTTGAGGGAAGAAAGTAAGCCTCCTCCTCGGCTGGGAAGCTCTATCTTTAGTTTGCACAGTTCTCCTTCCAGTGCTCTCTCTCCCAGGGCTGTCCTGGCTTCTCAGGATCCATTGCCCTTGCCCAGAAGACAGCGCCTCGCTCCGACCCAGTAACAGTGAAAGAAGAGTCGACCTACCTGTGGAACCAGACACCACATGGTCCCCAAAGGCCACTTAGGTGACCCCCAATGCAATTGACAAGTCAACTCGTGCATTTAAAGCGTATCAGTTTATGGAACGCTTGTTTGAAGTCCTCATTGGACATGGTATAGATAATGGGGTTAATGAGGGAGTTGAGATAGCCCAGCCACGTGAAGAAGTCGAAGATGGCCTGGTGGAACCAGCATGCATTTCTGCAGATAGGCATCACTAGGGAGATGATGAAGAAGGGCAGCCAACACACAATGAACGCTCCCAAAATGATCCCCAGGGTCTTGGTGGCTTTGCGCTCCCTAGCGGCCATGAGTTTCTTCTTCTCCAGCAGGGCGTCGGAGACTCGCACTTTGACTTGGTTCACGTACACTGGAGACCCCGATTCGCTGGGCAGGTCGGGAGCACGCGAGTTAATGGAGGTGACAGAAGACGTGGACCCAGGGGAGTCGGTTATCAGCTGGGCTCTGGTCAAACGTTTGCCGGTCTTGTTGGGAGTCTGTTTCAAAATCCGGGAGCGGGCTTCCACGTAGATGCGGCCGTAGAGGGCGATGAGGAGCAAGGTGGGGAAGTAGAAAGCGCCCACCGTGGAGTACACCGTGTAGAGGATATGGTCGGTGTTCACCATGCACACCCCCTCGGCTTTGGCCTGACGCCAGAAGAAGGGTGGCAGCGAGATGGAGATGGAGAAAACCCACACCAGCACGATCATGACCGCCGCCCTCTTGGGAGTCCTTTTAGCTGAGTACTCCACGGCGTCCGTGATGGCCCAGTAGCGGTCCAGGGCGATGACACAGAGGTGCAGGATGGAAGCAGTGCAACAGGTGATGTCCGACGAGAGCCAGAAGTCGCAGACCACCTGGCCCAAGGTCCAGCGGCCGGAGACGGTATTCAGGGTGCTGATGGGCATCACCAGGATGGATACCAGCAGGTCCGTCACCGCCAGGGAGGCGATCAGATAGTTGGCCGGGGTATGTAGCTTCCGCGTCCGGTACACAGTGGCGATCACAAACGCGTTGGAGAAAGTGGTGGCCAAGGTGATGAGCGCCAGCAGCAAGACCAGTAGTACTTTCCAGGGCAGGGCGACGAAGTCCTGGTAAACGTAGTCCACGGAGCTGCAGTTGTGGGAGGGAGCAGCGGAGAGGTTGGCTTGAGAAACCCCTGTTTGGGAGCCCGCAGGCGGCGGGGCGCACTGAGCGCCGTTCTTCTCCATGTCTCTCCTCGCCCTGGCTCCGGAGCGCAGCTCTGAAGCATGGAACGGACGTGGGAGAGGAGGAAGGACCGCAGAAGAGACCACAGTCTTGCCCCTGGTTGCTAGTTAGTTTCTTAGGCTCCTCAATTATTCTTCCACCTAGGTTTCCAGCTGAAACTAGAGGTCAAGGGCGCGGCAGCCGAGCTAGGCGAGCGCGTCCCCTGCACTTGCAGTGCGCCTGGCGCTGCCTCCGCGTCTCTGGCGGCACCTCTCCACTCCCGGGCTTGCTACGGACTAGCCCACCGCGCCCCGCTCCGCTCGGGCTTCCAACGGGGGATCTAGTGGAGGAGGACGAGGTATTGTTTGAGGAGGGAGCATTAGCCAGGTGGGGTCTCTTACCCCAAATGCTCGGGCATTACCTAACGCGGGCGCTCCTTGAGCTGCAGAATCGGCCCACAGGAGTTTCCTAGCTGTTGAGACCAGAGCGTACAGGCCAGCTAGGAGTCCTGGTCTTGCATTCCCGCCCCCCTTCCCGGGCTGTGGCAGTTTCCTGTGGCGGCTGCGGCCGCCGGAGTTGGGTGGGGTGAAGTCTGGGAGCCGATCGGCGCCGCGCCTCGCGGGCGCTCTGCCCCCCCCCCCCCTTCTTTTCACGCGCTGGTCACTCCGGCAAACTGCCCCGCGGCGACGGGGCCGTGCAAGGGGGGACTCGAGGGCTTGGGCTGCGGCTGCTCGCACCTCGTGGCCGCGGCGGCCACTTGCGTCCCACGGGCACCACTGGGAGTCCTGCCGCTGAGCGCACTGGTCTGGGGGACCTGGCGCGGCACACGGGGAATGGGCAGATTTCTGGGGGAGCGGCGGGGAAGCGGTGTGCGCCAGCCCGGGAGGAGCTTGTGAGCTGCGGAACAGACGAACTCCTTTTATAGAGTCCAGGTCCGGCGGTGCTACTCTAGCGGCGCGGAGACAGCATTTGCCCGCTCCCAAACACCTTCCCTTTTGCGCCCTCCTCCCTTCTTCCCTCCCGCCCAGTTCCCTCTCTGGACAAGGAAGCTCCCGCCGGGTCCTACCGCCCAGTCTCCATTTCCCATCCCTAGGCCCCTCCCGATCCTGACACCCAGGTGCGGCATTTTCGGCCGAAAACTGGGAGGAGGGCGTGCTGTCCTTGCCTCCATCGGCTTCCAAGCTTGCGGCTCTCCCCTCCAATTAGACCCACGCTCTCCACTCGGCACTGCGTCCCTTCCTAGGCTACAACCTCCCACCTCCCACCCCAGCAGGCCAGTGCTAGGTGGAGCTAGCCCCAGTCCCTGACCTCTGCGCTTAGGAATGTTATTCTGGCCTGCTGGCCACACCCAGGTTAGAAGGAGGAGCCAATAATATAGCCTAAGAAGGAAATGGCCAACAGTGCATTTTATGCTTTGGGCATCAAGTTATGCTTAACTCTTACTACAATACAAACTAAGATTTTCATATCCGGTTTTAGGAATATGTGCTTTTCATTCAATCCTTCCCCTCTAACTGTGAGTCAACAGAAAAATATAAATTAAAAAAATAAAAAGCTGTGTGCAAAAGGTAAAAAAAGTATCACAAATAGAAGCTCACTGTATGTGAAATTAAACCTTCCGCTCCACCCTCCTGCTTCAGCTGCTCAGCAGTGCAGTACCTTTGGAAAACAGGTCAAAGAAAGCAGTTGTTTTCAGCAACCTGCCTAAAAAGGGAGGTCATCAGGATTCAAGAAAAACAAGACAGAAGGGTCTCTTGGGGCCATCACCATTGGCACCACCAATGGCTCTCCTTAACCTTCAAGGAAAACATCAGGACATCAACCATATTCCACGCCAAGCAATAGAAGCAGTGCTTAGGTCCCAGGACCTCAGAGCATATACCCGGTGCTCAGAGCCTCCTCCAGCCTTCACAGAAACACATGTCGGGTAGAAGTACAAGAGCAAGTTTTTTGTTTTTTTTTTAAAGCATCAGGAATGTCCAATGTCTTTTTAGCCCTGAGAGCTAAACCAACTATGAGCTCCCAGGATCTGGCTCAGTGTCTGGCAGGTAGAATGCATCCAATAAAAAAGTACTTTGTAATCAAATTTATCAGGTGAAATGTAAACATGTTTTAAATAGTCTTATTCAGTCTAGTCTAGAGCCTGAGATTACCTGGCCCATCCATGCCGTTTTGAAAGAGCAATTGGGATTCTTTGAAAGAAGAGAGCTTTTACCCCAAGGTGACGCAACCCTAACCCAAGTTTCTTTAATTCCTGACCTGTAAGCCAGTCAGGCAGGCAAACACTGCATGAGCAAGTAAACAATTCACATGCTTTCATATACTGTTACATATTATGAAGGAAATAAAACGCATCTCGCATTAAGAGTGAGGGTACTCCTGTAACTAAAGGCATCCTCTGGACATTCCTGGGTTGCAGCAGCCCAGCTAGGAATAAACACACAATCTTCTCTTTCCTCTCTTCCCCTTCCTAACACCCAGCAGGGCTCTGATAACATAAAACCACATTTGCACCACATTTTAAGTGTCTTGCCCATCCTCCCACTCCACCCACCCACGTCAGGCTTCCAGTTAGACTTGATTATTTTGCAAAGCGCATCTTTATCTTAGAAACCACAGCAGAGGGAAGCAAAACAGGCAGTCTAAACCACTAGGTGGGGGCGTTGGCCAGGATGGAGCAAAAAAAAAAAAAAATGTGTGTGTTCTGAATGAGGGTGTGCCAGGAAACTATTTTCCTGCTATTTTCAGAGAGCTGGCAAGAGTAGAGAGAGCTGTGGAATGACACAGAGGAAGACTGAGAGGAATGTTACAAGCTGTGGGCAACCTTTTCTTTTCCAATTTTTGCTCCAGTAGCATGCAAAGGAGAAAACCACTTGCTCCTTCTAGGATTTGTCTTGAGCTATGGGGAAACCTGTGGCTTTCTCCAGCCACATTTTCGCTGCTTCCTGGAGTCTGGGACCCTGAGTAAATCTGCCACATCTGGACAGAATTAGATCCCCTCATCCTCTCACCCCCTTTGGGTTAGGAGTTGCTTGAACACATCGAGCCTCATACAGACGGTTTTGACAGTTTAGAGGAGAACCACTTTTTAGTAATGTGGCTCCCGCATTTCATTCATTCCTTTCGCACTTTGAAATATATAAAATGTTAGTGTTGGCACATGGGAGTCTGTGTATGAAACTGTCAAGAGAGCAGGAAACCTTCAAAATGGGTTCTGCCTGTGCGCTAGACCCGGCCCTTAGGCGTGGTTCCCAGCTGCGCTAGGAGGAACGCCTTTCAAGTTTTCAGGAAATTCAGCCCCAAGATGGCTCGAGGGGCAAGGAGCAAACAAGGGTCCAGATGGCCTTATCAGAGCGCCGCAAAAGTTAGCTGGATGGAAATAGTTCCTGCTTGACCACCTGGCAGGAAAACTGCACATTAATGCGCTCGCCTCTTCAGCTTCACGCGGCAGGGCGTTCGGCCAGGGAGAGGATAACGCTGGAACCTCCGTGAAGCCTCTGATCAGACACGAAGCCTGCCACCGTGGTGTGCTGCAGAGGGACCTGACAAGAATCGCCCGTCAAATAGATATGGTGCTGCTGACAGTGAATTGAGAGGCGGTGCAGGCTTCCAAGTTTGCAGCAGGGCGCTCACTGAACGGAACGCCGTGAAGAGAAGCCCCCTCCAGCTCCGCGCAGCCACAACAGACACCCACTGAACCTGCAGTGCCACTCTGTCCTGGCTGGAAGCCAGCCAGCCCAATGGTCTGAGACAACTCTTACTTGCATTTCCCAGAAAGTGCCTCTTAAGAGAGGTCTAGGCACAGGAGCAAAGAAAGTACTGTGAATTTATTAGTATCTTTGCTGAAATAAAAAAAGCTGAAACACTCACTCTCCAGGAGCTTTACCCCTTTGGGGAAGGAAAATGCAATCTCACATCCTCTATCTCCACAACTTGGAAAGCCCACAGGCAATCCCTAACCGCAAATGTGGGGACAAGCTACTTCCAGGTGCAAGTCTTTCTTCCAGTTGGGCAGCAGACCTTGAGCTCTGTACAACCTTATGCATGGTTTAGTTCTACGTTTCCTCTAGTAACTATTTAAAAATGTATTGGTGACAACGAAAGTACAAGTCTTACTTATGTCTTGCTTGATGGAACTATAAGAAAGTTCAGACAAATGAAGAGCTGCACACATACATACAGATGAATACGTATAATTTTGCAGACAACCTCTGTGAGGCTCAGGTACCTCTCCATATTCTTTGCCTCAACATTAATGGGGCCTTTGACTTGGAATTTGTGTCATGGTACTCATGTGTTGTGTGCCTCATAAGGGATGTTTAAGACTTCCCAAATAATAGATTAAGTGCTTTATTTTCTAAACTCTAACCTGGCATCAATTAATCTATGAGAATTAGTATCTACAGGTTTATGTATAGATACAAATATTGTGTATAGGTAGTTAAGGAAGAATGCAGACAAAAATTAGAGCAAATAGACATCACTTAGACACTTTCTATTGTCTGTCTCTTTAGTAACAGCCGCTTTGTAACTTTGAACAGATGTCCTCAACAGGTCCATTACCGCTGGTTCAAAGCTAGTCCAGTTCCAACCAGCAGGAGAGCTGGCTCCTAAGTGAAGTCTCAATCACATATTTCCTGGCTGAAGACCTGAGTCTCTGAAGAAAATTTCTAAGCTAAAACTTAAAGTTATATAAGCAGAGGTTGCATGGGAAAGATGGGCATCAAACTTTTTTTCCTGGACAAACACTGGGATGTGGCAATATTAAGAAACTTTTGGATGGAAAAACAATGCCAGTAAACCCACCAAAACTTAAAAAAACTTGCTGTTTTAAGTTGGCGGCATCATTAGGCAGCTCTGTTCAAGATGAAGTCTCTCTAGAAAAATCAATCCAAAGACTGTAATAGTGAAGTTATCCACTAGCCTAAGGAAAAAAGCAATAGAAACTGGGTTTTGCTTATTTTCAACAAGGAAAACTTGTATCACTTTGCATGATTCATTCCATCCTTGCAAAAAAAAAAAAAAAGCCAGGAATTGTTATTGTTTCTTCACCTGTAGTTAATGAATAATAATTATCACTATCCTTTTATGCCTACTATGCACTAAGCCTTATGCTAGCTGTTCCATATACTACATTCATTTAATTCTTATACCAATTCTAAGAGTTGTCATTTATTATCCTACCAGAGGCCCGGTGCATGTGCACTGGTAGGGTTCCTAGCCACTGGGCTACCAGCCAGGGCCTCCCTCCCTTCCCCCAACCGGCCCCACCCCCCGAAGAACTCCCAGTCGAGGGGACAATTTGCATACTATGCTTTTATTACATAGGATTTTCTGGATGCAGAATTCGAAGCTTAGAAAATTTAAGTAACTTGGCCAATGTCAGACAGCTGGTAAGTTATAGAACTGATTTTCAAATCCAAGTCTCTCTAATTTGAAGGCCCAACTTTTTATGAATAGTCTACGCTGAGTCAGCCACACAGTTCAGCATTGGCAGCCCTTTTAACCATCTTGCCTGTGGCTTTATTTCATCCCACCTGTGAGGAGCATCACTGCTCATAGCTATTCAAGTCTCCAGAATAATTTTCTGTTCGGGGTCAGGGGGAGGTGGAGGTGGTAAAAATCAGGTAGAACATTGTGCACCATGATTATGTTCAGCCAGTGAATCAATCACTTCCAAAGTAGTGCTGATAGGTGGTCACATACAACATATTCCTAAGTCCACAGCCCAAACAGAAACCAAATAAGACTTTTATTGGAAGTGATGGAAAACCAATTTAATCATACCTCAAAGCAAAAGAGAGCATTTGTTGCAAGGAGAGTGGGGCTCAAATGAGGTATTGAACCACCAGGCTTTGGACAGAGAAGAGATACAGCTGAGCCTTAGAAAAAAGGAGCATTGGGGAGCACCATCAGGACTCTGTCCTTCTGTTGTTTGCTGTCTGCATGTCAGCTAATTTTATGTCATGGTTGATGTGTTTTATCCACACCATGTGAAGACACAGCCATTAACACTTTTAGGGATTACATCTTTCGTTTGAATCATATTTTAGAAACTAATCTACATCTGTTCCAAGTTTAGAAATTCTGAGAAATGTGTTCTGCTCTTGAGTATAATACAGGAGACCATGACAGATCAACATTCTGGAAGTGCAGAATTACACAAATTAAAATCCTGAAGAGCTGCTATTCAAAAAGAAGAAGGATAAACAAAGTAACTAGAGTAAAATTTTTTCATTGTTCAAAAAGTGACAAAAGTATTTAAATTATACCATAAAAAGTCAATATGGATGCATATTGTAAAATCTCTAAGGTAGTTATTAAAAATTAACACAAGAATGTAAGTAGAATAAAACTGCAGATAGTTGATTAATACATAAAACCTAGAAAAGAAAGAACAATGAAAGGTAGAGTAAAAAGGAAACAAATAGAATGACACTTAAACCCAATTGTATTAGTAATTTCAATAAATTTAAATAGATTCAACACACAAATTAAAATTTTAAAAATTATCAGATTAAAAAACAACAACTAAATCTGCCCTGGCCAGGTAGCTCAGTTGGTTAGAGCATCCATCATCCTGTATACCAAAAGATTGCAGGTTCACTTCCCAGTCAGGGCATATATCTAGGTTATGGGTTTCACTGCAGGGCACTTATGGGAGGAAACTGATCAATGTTTCTCTCTTTCTCACTCCTCCTCTCCCCCCCCCCTTCTCCCAAATCAATAAACATATCCTTGGGTGAGAATAAATAAACAAAAACCATAACTATACACGAAATTCGTGCACTGGGAGGGGTGTCCCTCAGCCCAGTCTGCACCCTCTCCAATCTGGGACCCCTGTGGGATCAGGCCTAAACCAGCAGTCGGACATCCCTCTCACAATCTGGGATTGCTGGATCCTATCCGATCACCTGCCTGCCTGCCTGATCATCCCCTAACCACCCCCCTACTAGCCCGATCGCCCCCTCCCCTGAGGCCTGATCACCCCCCAACTGCCCTCCCCTGCCAGCCCAATCGCCCCCAACTGCCCTCGCCTGCCAGCCTGAAAGCCCACAACTGCCCTCCCCTGCCAGCCATCTTGTGGTGGCCATCTGTGACAATGTGAGGGCAGCCATCTTGTGGTGGCCATCTTGTGACAACATGGGGTGGCCATCTTGTGATGATGTGAGGGCAAGATACCACCTAGGCTTTTATTAGTATAGATATTTCAATTTTTTTTAAAAAATAAAATATTTAAAGGCTAAATATGAAAATGATGTAGCATGTAAACAGCAACCATAAGAAAGGTGGTGTGGCTATTTAATATTTTAAAAGTACATTTTAATGTATGAAGTATCAATTTAGCAGAAAGACATAAGAATCTTAATATCATAGCCTCAAACTATATGAAACAAAATTTAATGGGACTAAAAGAAGTATTAGACAAGACCACAATCAAATTTAGAAATTTTAACTTATCTTTTTCTGTAACTAATAAAGTGAACAACTGTTAAAATGATAAAATGAGCAGAAAAAAATTAGTGAAAATATGAAATATTTGTAGAGCATATTTAACCAAACTGAATGACATAGATAATATTCAATTTCAACCACATGAAAAGGACAACATTCCATCCCATTAAATGAAAAATATATGTATATTATCTTCAAGGGCACATGAAACATTTACAAACATAGATTACAAGCCAGATACAAAACAAGTCTCAAATCATTAAATCAGATCCTTCATCAAAGAAGATAAATCATTGACATAGAAGCATATAAAATAATGTCATTGACCATCAGGAAATGCAAATTAAATTGCCATGACATGCTCCTACGAACTTACTATAATGTCTATCAAGTGCTGACAAAGATGTAGAGCAACTGAAACCTGGTGGGACTGCAAAATGATACAGCCACTTTGGAAAACAGTTCTGCAGATTATAAAGTAGAATGTATAATTATGATATTCCACATTATCTACCCAAGAGAAATAAAACTT
Organism: Corynorhinus townsendii; assembly: GCA_026230045.1. NCBI lineage: Eukaryota > Metazoa > Chordata > Mammalia > Chiroptera > Vespertilionidae > Corynorhinus > Corynorhinus townsendii. The sequence continues at coordinate 63,212,045 of JAPDVU010000004.1, read as the reverse complement.
CTGTTCACAGAGAAACCTGTACATGAGTGCTTACAGTAGCTCTATTCATAATTGCCAGAATTTGAAAACAACATAGATGGCTTTCAACCAATGAATAAATAAGCAAACTGTATAACATGCATACAATGGAATACTATTCCACAACAAGAAGGAGTCAACTATTGATTCATGAAGCAACATGAATCTTAAATGTATTTTGCTATGTTAAAAAAACAAAATCTGACCAAGTAATTTGAATATCTAAATGACTCATGAACCAGCAGTATCCTATTAGCAACTAGAAGGATGCTCTGAGTAGTTGTCCAAAATGAAAGGTTTTATAGGAAGAAGGGCAGGACAAAAAAAAAAAAAAACTACTGACAAAAGAAAAGAAAAGAAAAAAGATTATTTTTAGACCAGGACAACTTGGGTTGGGGAGCAAGGTTTTATCATGTAGATTGCCTCTTCTTTCTACAGGATATGGAAAGAGTCCATGTAACAGATTATCTCATTGGCATTAACCAGGAAATTCCAGACTGTTTGATTAAGTTTATATATCTGAGAGGCTAAATCAGCAATTAGGTCAGTTATTAAATCTAGACTTGATATCATAGACTTCAGGATAAGTGATGCAATTTTGGAGTCTGTGATTTTCTCTTTAAAAGCTGTGTAAAAAAAGGCAGACCCAAAAGATGAAATTTGTAAGATTAAATTTATAAGACAGGAGGGAAAAAACAAGACGATAGAGAGGAAAATAGTTTCCAGTGGTTGCCAGTGATTGGTGATATCAGCCCCCACTCCAATATGAAACCAGGAGAAGGGTACTTTATTCTTCCCACACAAACCATAACCACTGTCTAAACATGGGAAAACATCACACAAACCCAAATTTCCAAACATTTTACAAAATATCTGAGCAGTTTCTTCAAAATATCCAGATCATGAATAGTAAGGAGAGACTGAGGAACTGTCATATAGTGTAGGAGAGACCAAGTAGATATGCCAACTAAATTCAATATGAGATCCAGAAACTGGGACCTGACAGTAGTGGAGGGGGGGGGGGCAGGGAAATTAAAAAGTATTGCACCAATGTTAATTTCTCAGTTTGATAAATAGTTTCATGGTTAACATAAGGGAAATGTGAGTGAGAGGATATGGGAATTCTATGTATCATTTTTGCAACTTTTCGATAATTCTGAATTTTTTTAAAAAGTTTTTATTGATGAAGGGGCTGAAGGATTTAGGATAATGGGTCAGGGGTAACCATGAAATTTCTTAATGAATATGTTTTATGTAGTTACTATTTCTGAACCAATGTGAAGGTATGAACCATTTAGAAATAAATTTAATATTTGACAGTAAATACAAATAAGAGAACGTTTTTAAGGAAATTATTTAGTTACTCTTCAAATATTGTCCAACGCTTTATATACAAGGCTGTTCATGTGTCATATTATATGGTAATATGCACTACTAGAAGTGAGATTGTTGGAAATATTCCATGAATAAAGTATCAAAATATAAAAGGCTTTATGTAGAGTTGGTGGCAGAAAGTAGTCAAGCTTTATGATCACATATCCTATATAATAAAGAGCTAATATGCTAATTAGACCAAACATTGGAAGGACCTTCTAGAATGACCAGTGGGCGGGGTGTGGGGTCGTGGGGCCACAAGGCAGCCAGGGCTGTGAGGGCCGAGGCAGCTGGGACTGCAAGGGCCTACCCTTGCATGAATTTCTTGCATCGGGCTTCTAGTTACAATATAACATCACAATGAAATTTCCATTGCTATTATTTGTGAAACACCAAAGTATATCACCAGCCCTGCCAACAATAATTTAGAAATAATGTAAATGCCTTGCCTTAAACAGATCCCTAGTAGCTGTTCCATAGATGAGTCAGTCTTACCTTTCTCTGCCTCTCCTCCACAGACCACAGATGGCCTTATCCAAGGGGGAGAAAAGCAGAATGGAGTGTAATTTTGCAGCAGCCTTTCCCTAGATGACAATAAACTTTGAGTATACGAACTAATGAGCAGGAAAAAATTAATTGGAGGTATATGATGACATAAAAACTTTACCATGTTTATTTTCTAAGATTATATTTCCATGTTCAACTGAGAATCCAAATGTGAATACAGGGTTTAGGCCTACAGATGTGCAGTTTCAACTCTACAGAATATTTAAATGCTTTATTTTATTTGTATGTGCCATTTCATGCTGAGTGCACTGTACTGTGTCACCAAAGTTCAGATTGTAAAATTTGACTCTATTTGCTAATGAGGATTTGCTGTTGATAGAGACACTAAGGTGATTGTGCATTTTGGTATCTCTTCTGTGATAACAGATAGCTGCTCTAGAACCTGACTACCAAGCAGACAATGACTTCTTTACATTATATTTTTTGTTAATAGTCTGACCACATCAATTTACATGAATTTAAAAGCAATCTGCCCTCAGAACAGTGATTTTAAACCGGTGTGTCAGAAGAATTTTTAAAACATGCAATACTTGACTATTTAATCAGGGGCACTGACTTCTTTTTCCTTAGATTATCAAATTAAAAAAAAAAAAGACAACAGCTAGCACAACAATAGCCATCCAGTGTGAATGACCAAAATTATTTTTGTCAGATCAGCAAAAAACATATATTTTGGTGTTCTAAAGAATTTTAGTAATTAATTTATGTGTACCATCAGATGAAAATGGTTGAAATTTGCTGCTCTAGAGCATACAATGGGGTAAAGTTTATTCAATAAATGGTGTTGAAAATTTGGACAGAAACATGCAAAAAAATGAAACTACCTTTTTATATCACACACAAGGATCAATTAAAAATGGATTAACGATGCAAATGTAAGATTCAAAACCATAAAATGCCTAGAAGAAAACATAGGCAGTAAAGTCTCTCACATTTCTCTTAGCAATATTTTTTTCTGATATATCTCCTCAAGGGAAACAAATAAACAAACAAGAAAATGGAACCACATCAAACTCAATGTTTTTGCACATGAAAGTAAACCACTAACAAAAAAATAAAAGACAATCTACTGAATATGAGAACAAATTCACCAACGGTACATCTGGTAAGGGGTTAATATCCAAAATTTATAAAGAACTCATACAACTGAACACCAAAAACAAACAATTCAATTAAAAAATGAGTAGAGAACCTGAATAGACACTTCCCCAATGAGGACATACAGATGGCCATAGATATATGAAAAGATGCTCATTGTCACTAATTATCAGAGAAATGCAAATTTAAACCACAATAAGATTCACCTCACACCTGTCAGAATGGCTATCACCAATAAAGCAACATATAGCAAGTGTTTGTAAGGATGTTGAGAAAAGGGAACCCTTAAGCTCTATTGGTGGGAATGTAGATTGGTGCAGCCACTATGGAAAATAGTAGGGAGGTTCCTTAAAAAATTAAAAAATGGAGTTGCCCTATGACCCATTGATTTCACTTCCGGGTACATATCCGAAGAAACCAAAAACACTAATTTGAAAGAATATATGCACCCCTCTATTCATTGCAGCATTATTTACATTAGCTAAATTATGGAATCAACCCAGGTGCCCATTAATAGACAAGTGAATAAAAAAAGTGGTGAAATATTACTTGGCCATAAAAGAGAATGAAACTGTACCATTTGTGATAGAATGAATAGATCTAGAGGATATTAAGCTAAATGAAATAAGTCAATCAAATATCTTATGATTTCACTTATATATGGAGTCTAAAGAGCAAAATAAATAAACAAATAAAATAGAGAGATTCATAGATACAAAACAGAGTGATGGCTGCCAGAGGGCAAAGGAGTTGGGGACTGGGTGAAAAAAGTGGAGAGATTAAGAAGTATAATTTAGTAGTTACAAAATGGTCACGGGTTGTAAAGTACAGCATAAGAAATATAGTCAATAATATTGTAATAAATACGTGTGGTTCCAGGTGGAACTGGAAATATTGGGGAAACACTTTGGAAAGTGTATGATTGTCTAACCACTATGTTTTACTTGTGAATCTAACATTGTTGAATGTATACTATAATTGGAAAATAAAATTTTAGACTTAATAAATAAAAATAAAAGTATTTTAAAAAGTACATTTTTAGATATGCTGAACTGTAGTAAAATAGTAATACTCTGAAGTGCTGATGAAAATGCAAACTGTACACAGACTCAAGAAGCAAACTGGCAATATAACAAGGGCTTTAAAATATGCTAAACTACATGCCTGGAGCTACTAATTACACTTGTAAAACTATATTCTAAGTGAATAATTAAAGGAAAATGCAAAGATTTAGCTATGAGGAGATTTACCCCAATGTTATTTATAACTGGGGATGATTAGGATTATGGGCATTTGTCAGTTTATCTTTTAAATAAAACTATTATTTTTCAATTGAGAAAAATATTTTATTTAATTTAAAAATAGTTATAAAACAATATAATAAAAATAAAACTGAAAGTCAGAATCTTTGAAGGTGGGAGGAAAAAGTAAAAAAAATAAAAATCAATTTGCTTCCAAAACATGAACCAGGACACATTTCCCATGCAATTACTTCATGTCTTAGGGAAACTACAGTATTCATAAGAAAGACTAAGTCACATTTTGTTTAATGCCAGGGTACCTGGCATTGTTTAATAGCTATGACTTGCTTCATGGATTTGCCAGTGCCCAAATCTAACTCTGCTCTCTGCAAGTTTGAGTGTAAAGCAGGGTTCCATCAGCTCTTTATATATAATTTCTCCAGATTCCTTTCATGAATTTATAAAGGCTGATTTCTGACACTAAGATTATGGAAACAGAAATGCTTCTTTATAATCTGTACTTCTTGCACATTAAGATTATTTGGTTGGATCAGTCCCTCTAATACATCCTTTTTTTTCAATCTTAAATGAAAAGCTCTAGATAAAAGTGATAATTTCTCTTATTGGAAAACTTTACCTTCCTTCCAAATTTATGTTCTACACTCAACTTCCTACTCTTAGACTACATGTTCATCATGTCTTGGTCTTTCTATGTCCTGATGGAAGACATTTTTTTTCCTGGATGTTTTTGCATGGCATTTTTATTATTGTTTTATTTACTTTACATACAAATATGTGCATTAAATTCTTTGTTTCACTGGATAAGGACTTAAAGGCGAAGAATTGCTGAGTCCTTCAAATCTCATATGCAAAATTGGTTGTCTTTTTGAAGTAATATTTTACTAAGCTTATGTTAAGATCAACTTGTTAGGTCTGCAACAAAATACCTAAATGAACTTTTATTTCATTTTATTTTATTTTTTAGGTTTTTTTTTAAATAAATCTTTATTGTTCAGATTACAGGTGTTCCTCTTTTTGTTTTCCCCGTATAGCTCCCCTCCACCTGATTCCCCACCCCACCCTACCCCATGCCCTTACCCCCCGCCACTGTCTTCATCCATAGGAGTAAGTTTTTTGTCCAATCTCTTCCCGCACCCCTCACACCCGCTTCCCCCTGAGAATTGTTAGTCCACTCCCTTTCTATGTCCCTGATTCTATTATATTCACCAGTCCATTCTGTTCTTCAGATTTTTTATTTACTTGATTTTTAGATTCACTTGTTGGTAGGTATGTATTTGATGTCATTTTGTTGTTCATAATTTTTATCTTTACCTTTTTCTTCTTCTTCCTCTTCTTAAAGAATACCCTTCAGCATTTCATGTAATCCTGGTTTGGTGGCGATGAACTCCTTTAGCTTTTTCTTGTCTGTGAAGCTCTTTATCTGACCTTCAACTCTGAATGATAGCTTTGCTGGGCAGAGTAATCTTGGTTGTAGGTTCTTGCTGTTCATCACTTTGAATATTTCTTGCCACTCCCTTCTGGCCTGCATAGTTTCTGTTGAGAAATCAGCTGACAGTCGTATGGGTACTCCCTTGTAGGTAACTAACCGTTTTTCTCTTGCTGCTTTCAAGATTCTCTCTTTGTCTTTTGCCATTGGCATTTTAATTATGATGTGTTTTGGTGTGTCCTCTTTGGATTCCTTTTGTTCGGGGTTCTGTGTGCTTCCTGAACTTGTAAGTCTATTTCTTTCACCAGGTAGGGGAAGTTTTCTGTCATTATTTCTTCTAATAGGTTTTCAGTATTTTGCTCTCTCTCTTCTTCTGGCACCCCAAAAATTCGGATGTTGGTATGCTTGAAGTTGTCCCAGAGGCTCCTTACACTATCTTCATATTTTTGGATTCCTTTTTCTTTTTGTTTTTTGGGTTGGGTGTTTTTTGTTTCCTCATATTTCAGATCTTTGGTTTGATTCTTGGGGTACGTTGATCTACAGTTGAGTTTCTGTATATTCTTTATTTCAGACAATGTATGCTTCATTTCTGACTGGTCCTTTTCCATTTTTTTGGCATTCTCATTAAGGTCCTTGACGGTCTCACTAAGCTCCTCAGAAGTGTCATCAAGTTTCTCAGCGGTTTTTAGAAGATTCTTGAGTAACCTTATACATGTGGTTCTGAACTCTATGTCGTCCAGTAGTTTGCTTTCCTTCATTTCTTTCATTCGTGACATGTTTCTTTGTTTCCGCATTTTGGCTGCTTCCTTGTGTTGATGGAGTGGCTTTGTATGGTAGGTGACCTATAGGGGGCAGTAGCTCAGCCTCCCCAATCACCTGATGTGGACGCTCTTGGTACACCCCTTTGTGGGCTGAGTGCAAAGTCTTGGTGTAGTTAAGCCTTAATTGCTGTTGGTACTCTGGGAGGAATTGACCTCCAGGCCAATCGGCTGTGAGGACTCGCTGTGTCTATAAGAACTGCTGTGCTGGAGACACGCTTATGGTGCAGGACTTGTTTCAGTGGGGCTTTGGTGCTCGCTGAGTCTGACTCTTGAATGTGTCACTTATGGATTTGAGGAGTTGAAATCTGGTGCCTCACACTGACCACTAGGTACACTGGCTTCTGGATCTCCAATGGGGTGCAGGTCAGCTACTGTCTGAGGCCACCCAGCAGGAGCTACAGGAGAGCTACAGTTTTCTCCTCTTTGCTTGGGGATTGGAGGTTTTGGAGCTGTCTGTCCTGGGCTGCAAGTTTGCTAGGTTAAGTTGTGATAGGGCAGGCCATTCATATGCTAAAGCCACTGCTTGGAGCTTAGGTGGGTTTGTAGGTTTTGCGGGGTGGGGCCTCAGGGTGTCACTAGGCTAGGGCATGGTAAACAGCGATGGCTGCCACTTAGCCAGCTCTGAGTCTCCGACCACGTCCCCATGTCCCGTGCCCCAGTAAACAATTATTCCTGCACGCAGCTCTGCAAGCAAGCCACCCTCACTTTCCAACCTGATGGCAGACAGTCCAGCTTCTCCCTGTAGGAGTTTGGGTCCCCCGCGTCTCCCCAGAAACTGGATTTCAGAGTAATTTGTGGCTTGTCTCCCTTCAGGTTGAAAAAAGCAACGCCTGCCGCCAGCCCAGATCATGCGCCTCCGTACCTCAGCTTTTCAGTGCTTGTGCATGTCTCAGTGCTCTTTTCTCTTTCCTTCTAGTTGTAGAACTTCAACTCAGCCAGCTTTCCCGTGGTTCTGGGTGATAGATGTTTTGTCTTTTAGTTGTAGTTTTGAAATTGTTGTGAGAGGCAGCAGTTTAGGTGTTTACCTACGCCGCCATCTTGGATTCCCTTTATCCATGGATTTTAGACATTGCCATATTCCCTCTCAAAAGTCTCAGTGAATGGTCTCCACCTATCAGAACAGGCAGTCCTCTGGAGCAGGGTTTTGGAGGCTCACTGCTGCACTGAGGAAAGATCTGAAGAGGCCCTTGAGGAGGGGTCTGAGTGGCTGTGGGAGGAAAGAGAACACCACCGAGTAGGCCTAGCTGAGAACCAACCAATGTGTAAGTATGCTATATTTCATACAGTCTAAGAAGTCATCAATGGTAAAATAAACCAATATCTTATGTTCTACTAAAAACATTTCACTAATTAAATTGACCTATTTTTCTCATTATTTATAATTTTGTTATTTTATTAAAAGAGCTCTTTAAGAAATATAAATTTTTTTATTATATGTCACTCTTATGCATGCATAAAAAAGAAAAATTAACTAGTGAGGATATAGTTGTGAAATTTCTTTATATTAAGAATCCCAGTCTTCTGAATCACTTTCAACATAGTCACCAACTTCCATATTTTCTCACACATCCTCATCTGTGTCACCTGGAGCATGAATTATCTAACATTTTTATAAGAGTGCTCCACTGTTATCTCTGGTATTTTTCTCAAAGGCAATATTCTGCCAGCTTTTTCTCCAGATGTATAAAAACATGTATAAAAAGTGACAACCACATCACAACTTACACCAGTAATTACAGAATACAGCTCCACTTGAGAAATGTTCAAATGTAAGCAGAAATGTTTTTAGACTTGATAAAATATGATAAATTCTATATGCTTAGTAGATTGCATAACTATACTGGTCTGCTGATTATTATCCTTATCTACATTTTCATTATAATTGGTATTTACATAGTCCATTTTATTTGAGAATACTACTTAAACATTAATAGTGCATGGTCTATTCATAAATACTTAAAACCTATAAGTGATATTATGTCACTTATAGGTTTTAAGTATTAAAACCTATAAGTTCAACAAATATTAAAATTTTATTGTTATCTGCTAAGAGCCAGAATGAATATTAGAAATCAAGAGAAGTTACATGTAATATATAAATTAATTTTGTGAGTCCAATTCTGCTCATCTGACTTGATATGAGTAAATTTTTAAAAATCTGAAATTGAAGACAGTTTAATAAACTATTACTTTAAAAAAAGAACTGTTGTTGCAAAAACCAATAAAATGTCACATAGAGGGATTTTTTTTAAACAACAAGAAGAAAATTTGAGAATTGCTTGACACATCCAAAAATATTTGTAAGGGCATGAAACTAAGGGAGATCAATGAATGGAAGAGCTTAATATGAACTCAGAGTTCCATGAGAGTTTTGAATAAGATAAAAATTCTAAGTCTTAAAATATCAATATTCAAATTTATTCTAGAAATAATTAAGAAAAAGAAGTACTGCTACAGAATATTGAATTAGCAGGAGAAAGTAACAAAATAAGAATATCATAGAATGTAGAGAAGAGAAGCAAGAGATTTAATAGAAAGAGATCAAGATGATAGAGATATATGGGTATTTTGGAGAAACAAACCAGAAGATATGCAATAATCAATGTATAAATGAAGAACATGTTACTGCATTGAATAAAATATAAATTTACTTATTGAAAGAGTTTACAAATACTGGACCAATTAATGAGAAAATAAGTACATATAAATATTGACTATCATGCTTGTTGGTTTGTTCATTTTATTTCCAGGGTTAAAAAATATTAATCCTATAAGAACTGATACAGAGAAAAATAAAACAGATTACTTTACACAAGGGAAACAGAGTCAGCTAAATGTTTTTTCATCAGTACTTCATCATCAGAAGATGGTGAAGAAATGTCTGCAGAATTTTGAGAGAATAAAGTTGCAAAACCAGTTTTCTATACCCAGCCAAATTTGTGCTCAATATCGCTGTATAAAGGGTACATGTAGACAGTTTTAGTTATGCAAGAAATTGTACACATTTTTAAAAAATCAAAGCTATATTTAACTGAAAAGTTTAGAAACATATATGCCAAATGTTAACCATTGATATTCATTGCATAGAGAGATGACAGATGACTGGCACTTCTTTATTCTTTTTTAAATTGCTATTTCCATTTGAAATTGACTATAGATTTATATTATTTCCAAAAAATAAAACTATTTTTATTTTTGAAAGATACCAATTAAGCACTTTATAGCAATGTAGAAATTACATTACTACACAATCCTCATCTTCAGAATTTATTTAATATTGCATAATATGGTAATATGCACAAGGGAAACAAATCAGTTCAGATTTAACGCTTATTGAAATTGTACTTGATCTTTAAGAGATTAAAAGTAAAGTCTACCCAAAGTAAAGTTATCATGCTAAAACATAACTGAAGCCCTATTTAAGTAAAGAGAGCTATGTATAGATTATAATGAAGTATCTGACTTGTAAATTCTTAAAAATTTTTAGAGGGAGTTTTTTTCTTATCTGGAAATTATATGGATGTAACCTGAACACAAGTAAGTTGAGCTTATCACCAAACCTCCATGGAAGATGGTTTTAAGCATGTTTCCTCTAGTAATTAATGTACAAAACACTGGTTGTTTGCAACCTCACTCAAATTTTAATATCTTTACTGATTTTTGCTGTGCATCTATGCCTTTGTAATATCTTTTAAAATTGTATTTGGTAATTTTAGCATATCTTCTATGTATAGCCTATAAAATCTTCAGCCTAGAAAATGTTTCTACAAAGAGCAGAGTAATTTAAACACTACATTTCACCATAATATTACTCATATTGACTACAAAATTAAGGGAAATGTTTTATATATCATAATAAAGACAAAGGCCTCTCAAAAATATATTGTCAGTTCATTCTGAATTTTTAATTTTCTGAATACTGTGTTTAAAATCACATTTTATCTGTACTTGAATGTCATAGCAATAAAAACATTTTATATTTTTTTAGTCATAAATCTGAAAAGAAACAAACAAACAAACATTTTTATATAAAACCTTTTCCTCCAGGGCATACTTAATATGTTCTTGCCAATTTTGCTGTTTTCATAAAACAGTTTTAACCTCAAGAAAACTTTATTATTTAACAGCTAAATACTTCATATTTTCTAATAAAATACAGCAGAAATTCTAACACTCTATGGCTTTGGGAGGATAGATTCAGGGCCAAACACATATACATATTGTGGATCAACAACAGTTATTCCAAAGTGCAGCCAAGGTGTCTTAAAATTTATAATTGTTGCCCTGACCGATTTGGCTCAGTGGATAGACCGTCGGCCTGCGGACTGAAGGGTTCCGGGTTCGATTCCGGTCAAGGGCATGTACCTTGGTTGCGGGCACATCTCCAGTGGGAGGTGTGTAGGAGGCAGCTGATCAATGTTTCTCTCTCATCGATGTTTCTGACTATCCCTCTCCCTTCCTCTCTGTAAAAAATCAATAAAATATATATATATTTTTAAATTTATAATTGCTACTCTGAAGACCTTCATAAAGGTGCTTTAAAACTTAATATTTCTCACCTGTCATTACACATTTCTTTTGATATAAAATCAATATATTTCTCACTTTCTGAGTATTATTTTTAATGTTTCCACATAGGTCTAAAGTCCTTTCATAGTTTACTGAAATGTATTTTAGCTTATTCAAATATATATTATGTCAATTCTCCAGTTTAAATCAAAGTTATGCACCTTGAATTGCTTGGTAATAATATCTATTTATCCTTCTGAAAAGAAAAAGTGGAATGGTGCTGAAAAGAAAAGAGGAAGAAAAAAAAACACAGAGGAAGTCAAGATATTTAGGCATTAGGAATAATTTATTTGATAGTATCTGCTGATGCATATATGTCTATTCTCCCATTTTCCTTATTAAAAGGCACCTAGATTGATGTGTCCAGCAGGAAGTTACATTTCTTGTATCTCCTTTATAGGGAAACAGTGTACATATAAAAGCAGAAGTTTTTGGGTGGGGAATCCTGTTTTGTGATTTAGATAGTTGAGGAACTCATGCTAATTAAGGATGCTGACATGGAAAGATGTAAAGAACCTAGACTCCAGATGATTCTGTGAAACTGCCATTTCAGCCCTGAACTGTGTACCTCTAGACTTTAGTAGGTAACTGTTGTTTCTAGATTTTGAGCTAGCAGTTAAACACAATTCCTAACTCACTTAAGAAATAATCTTAACCCTTAGTAAGTACAATATTATTATAGTCCAGTCATAAAATGCTTTTGGTTATTCTATTTTAACTAGAGGCCTGGTGCATGAAAGTTGTGCATGGGGGTGTGTGTCCCTCAGCCCAGCCTGCACCCTCTCCAGTCTGGGACCCCTCAAGGAATGTCAGACTGCCCGGTAGAATCGGGCCTTAAATGGGCAGTCAGACATCCCTCTCACAATCCAGGACTGCTGGCTCCCAACTGCTTGCCTGCCTGCCTTCCTGATTGCCCCTAACTGCTTCTGCCTGCCAGCCTGATCATCCCCTAACCACTCCCCTGCCAGCCTAATTGATGCCTAACTGCTCCCCTGCCAGCCTGTTTGCCCCTATCTACCCTCCCTGGTAGGCCTGGTCACCCTTACTGCCCTTTCCTGCAGGCCTGGTCACCCCTAACTGCCCTTCCCTGCAGGCCCAGTCGCCCCCAACTTCCCTTGTCTGCCAGCCTGGCCACCCCAGCTTCCCTCCCCTGCAGGCTTGATCGCCCCCAACTGCCTTCCCTTACAGGCCTTGTCCCTCCCAACTGTCCTCCCCTGCTGGCCATCTTATGGTGGCCATCTTGTGTCCACATGGGGGCAGCCATCTTTGACCACATGGGGGCAGCCATCTTGTGTGTTGGAGTGATGGTCAATTTGCATATTACTTTTTTATTAGATAGGATTGAGGCCTGGTGCATGGGTGGGGGCCAGCTGGTTTACCCTGAAGGTTGTCCCTGATCAGGGTGGGGTTCCCTTGGGGCATGGGGCGGCCTGAGCAAGGGGCCTGTGGTGATTTGCAGGCAGGCCTTGCCCCCCAGCGACCCAAGCAGAGGCCCTGGTATCTGAGATTTATTTATCTTCTACAATTGAAACTTTGTAGCCTTGAGTGGAGGCCTGGGCCCACCAAGGTTTGTGGAAAGCTTGGCTTCCTCCATTGCCGGGGAAACCCAAGCCTCCTGCTCACTATGTGGCTGCAGCCAACTTGGTTGGGTTAATTTGCATACTTGCTCCTGATTGGCTGATGGGCGTGGCTTGTGGGTACAGCAGAGTGATGGTTAATTTGCATATAACTCTTTTATTAGATAGGATTGTGTTAGTCATTATGCACACTCATCTCAAGAGGCTTTTCTAGGAGATAAGTACTTACACATTTTCTTTCACTCTCTAAATATTTTCTGAACAGCCAGTCTTTAAGCCTTAGAATTCAGTAGTATATATTTTAAAATGTATATGTTGAGTTAAATTGCTCAATAATTTTTGTGTAATCATGACTAATAAATCAATGATGATAAAAAGCCACAACATAATTTTAAAATTTTGAACTTATATTTCAATTTAATTATAGAGCTAAATATGCAGTCTAATGTTATCTAGTATTTCCCTCCTTTGAATGGATATTTCAATATGAGGATTTCTCTATAGTTATCAAAATAGACATTGTGTAATTCTTTTACAAATTTATCTAAGAAGATACAGTCTCTGTTTTTTTTTTTATGTTGCCAATTTGAAATAGTTTTATTTAAGACATCACATTTTCAACTTTATAATACAGTTATAAAGTGCATTTGATTTCCTCTCCCTGTGCACAGTCCGTATTCAAGTATCAAGAATGCCCAGTTATTTACTATACAGCAGCTCAACTTTTAAAACTACCATGGAATTTGCTACAAATTTGGGTCCTTCAATATTTTGTGGAACAATGCTAGATCTATGCTCAAAGCTGGCTTAATCAACCTCTTCAATGATGGGCCCAGAGGAGGCACCGCCAGATGGAGGAGCTCTGCCACCAGGGAAGCCCCCAGGCATTCCTCCGGGCATGCCTCCTGCACTCTGGTACAGCTTGGTAATGATGGGGTTGCAGACCTTTTCCAACTCTTTCTGCTGGTGTTCAAATTCTTCCTTTTCTGCAGTATGGTTCTTATCAAACCAGTTGATGATTTCATTGCACTTGTCAAGAATCCTCTGTTTGTCCTCATCATTGATCTTGCCTTGAAGTTTTTCATCTTCAACAATTGCTTTCATGTTGAATGCATAGGATTCAAGTGAATTCTTGGAAGACACCTTGTCCCGCTGCTTCTCATCTTCAGCTTTGTACTTCTCAGCTTCTTGAACCTTGCACTCAATGTCTTTCTTGCTCAGACAACCCTTATCGTTAGTGATGGTAATCTTGTACTTTTTTTCTGTATTCTTATTCACAGCAGAGACATTGAGGATGCCATTGGCATCAATATCAAAAGTGACTTCAATCTGAGGAACACCACGAGGTGCAGGATGTATGCCTGTGAGTTCAAACCTGCCAAGCAGGTTGTTGTCCTTGGTCATGGCAGGCTCACCTTCATAAACCTGGATGAGCACACCTGGCTGGTTGTCAGAGTAGGTGGTGAAGGTCTGTGTCTGCTTGGTGGGGATGGTGGTATTGCGCTTGATCAGGACCGTCATGACGCTGCCAGCTATCTCAATGCCAAGGGACAGAGGTGTGACATCCAGCAGCAGCAGATCTTGGACATTTTCAGATTTGTCTCCAGAGAGAATGCTGCCTGGACAGCTGCACCATAAGTGACAGCCTCATCAGGGTTGATGCTCTTATTCAACTCTTTTCCATTGAAGAAGTCCTGGAGGAGTTTCTGAATCTTGGGTATATGTGTAGAGCCACCCACCAGGATAAAATCATGGATCTGGGACTTGTCAAGCTTGGCATCCTGAAGGGCTTTCTCTACAGGGTCCAGGGTGCCATGGGAAAAGTCAACATTCAATTCTTCAAATCGGCACGTGTGATAGAGGTATAGAAGTCAATTCCTTCATAGAGAGAATCAATCTCAATACTGGCCTGAGTGCTGGAGGAGAGAGTACGCTTAGCACATTCACAAGCAGTACGAAGGCGACAGACAGCCCTCTTGTTCTCACTGATATCCTTCTTATGCTTGCGTTTGAACTCTGTAATGAAATGGTTGACCATTCGGTTGTCGAAGTCTTCTCCACCTAAGTGGGTGTCCCCAGCTGTAGATTTGACCTCAAAGATTCCATCTTCAATTGTGAGGATTGACACATCGAAAGTGCCACCTCCCAAGTCAAAGATCAGCACGTTTCTTTCAGCTCCAACCTTTTTGTCTAAACCGTAAGCAATAGCAGCGGCAGTGGGCTCATTGATGATTCTAAGTACATTGAGACCAGCAATAGTTCCAGCATCGTTGGTGGCCTGACGCTGAGAGTCATTGGAGTAAGCAGGTACTGTGACAACAGCATTGGTAACAGTCTTCCCAAGGTAGGCTTCTGCAATTTCCTTCATCTTTATCAAAACCATGGATGACACCTCTTCTGGATAAAAGCTTTTTGTCTCTCCCTTGTATTCTACTTGGACCTTAGGCCTGCCAGCATCATTCACCACCATGAAAGGCCAATGCTTCTTGTCAGACTGGACAATGGCATCATCAAATCTACGTCCAATCAAGTGCTTGGCATCAAAGACCGTGTTGGTAGGGTTCATTGCTACGTGATTCTTTGCAGCATCATCGATCAATCACTCAGTGTCATTAAAGGCAACATAACTTGGGGTGGTTCGGTTTCCCTGATCGTTGGCAATTATTTCCACTTTTCCATGCTGGAATACACCCACACAGGAGTAGGTGGTGCCAAGATCAATGCCAACTGCAGGTCCTTTAGACATGGTTGCTGGCGTGCGCGTTCAGCTGGCACAGACCAACGAGAGCTAGTGTCCCTGTGTTCAATCGTCTCTGTTTTTGATTAAACACATTTCTATTAAGGATCCTCGTATAGCAACAAATGTACGAGAGCTTGTCTCAGACTAAGGGAGTTCATGTTGTTCTTTCCAAATTGTGTGGTAAAGAGTATATGACAACCGTTCTAGTTATAAGTTTAATTTTGTTTGCTATTTCAATATTTCTAAGAGATGATCACCAATTGTATTTTATTACTTTCTAACTGGAAAAACACTTGTGAAAACCCCACATCTACATGAACTAAAATCTTGAAAACGTGATGAAAGCAATGCAACAGCATTAGCCATCTTCTGGAATCAGCTTTATCCAGACACTCATCAAGAATGTTATGAAATGGGATTTTCTTTTAAGAACTCAAAAAACAAAACCCACCTGTAAATACCAGTTCTTCTTACTTTAATTTAAAACTATGCTTGGAAATGAATCCATTAAAAATGATAGAGAGTGGTTTTGACATAAATACTTAATTATTTTGAGATCTTATGAGATGTAAGTAGCTTTGGAAATGTTGGCACGAAACACAACATTTCCAACGCTACTTTCCCTCACATAGAGACATCTAAGTCAATATGAGAAGTTTGTCTTGTTTTTAAAATAGAGCTCACAATTAACACACAGAAGTGTTTTATGCTTCCTTTTTTGAAAATATTTTTCTGTTCAAGATGTTAAGGTCAGAATCACCTTTGAAAACTATCAGTTGGTTATTTCTACAACAGGAGAGGTCTTTGGCCTGTTGTAATATCTATCCTTTCTGATGACAATGATTTTGCTGTTCTGAAACAGACACAGTGTCACTTTGTATTAGATGGGTTTTCAATTTCAAGTGATCAAGAAGATTGACTTTCAACAAGATTGAATAGCTCACCTTTTGGCTAAAAGACATTGTTTTACTAACATTTAACTCTTGTTTTCCAGCAAATATATGAGCTATCTGCCAATGGGTAAATATTAAATATCTTCAAATGTAGAGAAAAGGGAACAGGTGATTTGGGGCTGGGTTAGAAGGGTGCAGGGATTAAGCAAAGAAAAAATAAAAACTCATGGACACAGACAACAAAGAGTGAAGTGATTGCCAGAGGGAAGGAGAGGAGAGAGAGGTAGGAGGTAAAGGGGGGCATAAAAGGTGGTGGAAGACTTGACTTGGGGTGGTGAACACACAGTTACAATAAATAGATGATGTATTGTAGAACTGTATACCTGAAACCTATATAATTTTATTAACTAATGTCACCCTAATAAATTCAACAAAAAATAAACTTAAAAAAATAAATAGCTCCTAGTAAACTCTAAAGCATAAATTCCTGGTGGCATTAAAAAAAATTGTCCCTCTAGTGCTAGATCCTTGGTTTTAAGGAGATTCCTGACAAGTGAACTGTAGATTCATATTTGTGCCTGTATTTCATTTAAGTATTCACTGGAAGGCTTTAATATATTCAAGTCATGTTTTATAAAAAAAAAAAAAGTACTCTTTGTGACCCATAAAAGCAAAAACATGCACATCATATAATTTAACTAAAATAAAACAAACAGCCTGGCCAGGGTGGTTCAGTGGTTGAGTGTCGACCTATGAACCAGGAGGTCATGGTTCAATTCCTGGTCAGGGCACATGCCCTGGTTGAGGGCTTGATCCCCAGTGTGGGGCATGCAGGAGGCAGCCAATCAATGTTTCTCTCTCATCATTGATGTTTCTATCTCTCTCTCCCTTCCCCTTCCTCCTTGAAATCAATAAAAAAAAATTTTAAATATAAAAATAAAATAAAACAAACACTTGATGTGTTATCAATTCTTAAGAGAAAAAGAGGCAAGCATCAGTTAAAAAGAAACAGCAAATTAAAAGTTATAGACTGGAAAATAATGGTAAAAGTTTAAAAGTTTGCTGGTTATGTTATCATTTTAATGGAAATTTGATGGAAATTCATAGCCATTATATGCCAAGTAAATCTGCAAATATTGTTCCTTTTGCTTATTCTTGGAAATATGTATGCTCATGTTCTCTAGGGAGAAAACTTTTCCCACATAAGAAACTGCTCAATTTATATGGAGAACGTGTTTTTACTTTTTTCTCACCATGATGCCTTCTTTATTAAGAGCCTTACCTGAACTTAAAAAAAAAAACACACAACAAAAAACTAGAATTAAAGTGTTTGCAATTTTTCCTCTCATCTTTTTCATATGGGATTTAAAAGCTGTCCTTGATCTTGTCTCCTTAAATTATGAATAAAATTATTAACTAGCTTTTTAAAAATAGCCCTAGTTCCACTATGAGTGGCTTTAATTTTTAAAATCATTCACTATGCAAATTGGGGTGAACATATACATTCAGAGTTCAACTGAGCTATTACAACAAAAACATGAATCAGAGGTGACACATAGTTAACAGTCAGGTTTTTAAGAAAGTTTTATATATAATAAGTAATCAAACTCTCAGACTCTTCCTTTTTTAGACTGTTTCGTTTTCTCTTTCTATTAAGCCTTTTACAGAGTTTTTAATGCCTCCATACAAATGTATTTTCTTATAATTCATATTTTATCCTGACAGAACCAGAATCCTATACTGATTTATGAGAATTGTTTTGTTTTTAGCTTCCTGATTTTTTTCTCTACCCTGACTCATTGGACTAAGGTTAAAAAGAACAGAAAGCCCACACCCTACCATTCTCTCTTTTCTATTATTTTTACAACCTAAGCTTCATGGCACTCAACTAAAAACATGAACTAAAGAAGTAACACTTCCAGCTTGCAAACAGCTCAATGCTAAGGCACAATCAACAACCAAGTCTGGGAATGACAACCCTGATTCCCATTTCCCCAGGGTTTCCAGGTCACTGGGATAATACCTGTGCCTATATTGTGAATTTTATGCATACATCATAAATTAAGTTGAAACATTCATTAGTGAAGCTGAAAAGTCAGTAACATTCCTAAGTATTATTTTCCTTATTTGTAACAAGAACTGTCTCCACCAAATAATCAGCAACGCTTCTTTCATTGTTAATGTTACATGATTCTCTATGCAAAGTAGAAAATTCATAAATTAGAGTTATATTTGCAACTTTTGGTTAAGGCTAATTGTTTGCTTTAAGAAAACTGTCCACCTTGATAATCAAATAATCAAAAATGCCAGTTAATTGTACCCTGTGCTTAACAAATGGCACTAGTGGTGATGGCAGTTAATCTTCACAGTGTCTCTGAGGCTGCGGAGTACTCCTGACCTTGCCGATGCTCATCTCCAGGACATCTCTGGTGTCCCTGGGGCACTGTCTCCATTGGCACCCAGCACTAGCCCAAGTGTCAGGCTTTCTTTAAGAGGCTGGCTCATCTGACTTCCTACAAGGTCACCTACCAACAATTCTTTCATGTCTCTGGAAGTCACTTTCTTCTTTTTCTTTTTCCTTATTCCACTTTTCCAAAGAATGAACGCCAGTGCCCATTTGGTCTCCTAATATTATATTCTTATTACATAAGTAATAATGCTCACAAAATCAACTGTGGCTCTTCCTGACCTTTTTCAAATTTTTTTCATCCCACAAATATTTTTTCCAGCTTCTTTTTAAATGTGCAAGCCTTATGTCGAGGATCCACTGAGGAGTCAAGGACAGGACTTAGCCTCCAGGACCCTGCCTGATACTGGGCGAGCAGGTGATTTCAGTGCACACTCAGTTGTAACTATCTGAAGGTAGAACCTGTGTCTGTCTTGTTCTCTGTCACCTCCCTGTTTTAGTTTCCTTGTGCTGCCATAATAATTTACCACCAAGTAGGTAGCTAAAAACAAACAAATAAAACACACACACACACACACACACAAATTTCTCTCACATTCTGGAGTCAAAATCCTGAAATCAAGGTGTCAAAGGTCCTCCCTCTGAGGGCTCTCAGGAAGAGTGTTTCCTTGCCTCTTCAACTTTCTGGTGGTCCTCTGTGTTTCCCCTCTTCACCATCCTATCACCTTTCTCCTCCTCTTCACTCTCACCTCCCTCTCTCTCTTTGCCTTCCCCACGTTCCCCTTCACTTTCAGCGTTGCCTCAGGATCTAGATTCCTGAGCCTCATTATTCTGTGAGCAGCTGCAGAGAGACATCCCCTAGTCAAGGACCACCACTCCCCTCAACACTTCTGTGCAGATCTGTTGGCTGCATCAATCTCCCTTCTCAAGGCAAATCAACTTTATAGAAATTAACTTCTTCCCCCTTCACAGAAAATGGGGTACTTCAAGGCCCCCACAGGGATTCACTGGCTCTACGAGTCCACTTTTGCTTGTTACGCATGTCATCAATGAAGTCATATTTAAAGGCTGGTCCTGAGGAGAATAGCGTGTGGAAGGAGGGAGGGAGGATACAGGCAGGCCCTTGGGGGCAATTATATAAAGGTTGCTTAGTTGTTCCTTTTTCCTCAACCAAAGCTCTCTAGAAAACCTCTTTGGGTGGAGGAAATTCTTTAGAAGCTGCTGGCTTAGTGAAGCTGGCGACTGATGTGTTTTTAAAAATAATAATTTGACATGATTGTCGAGTTATACTCAACATATAGGTTGTCCATCACCCTCTTCTCTTGTGGCTGTGCAAGTGGCCAGAGAGTTTGGATACTGCACTCACACACCTTCTATTACATTTGTACTACTTGGTTCTTTTTGCCAGACTCCTCTATTCACCCCTTAGGTCTCAGCAGAACTGCTGTGGACTGTCAAAGCCGCTTTCCCAGCTTTCTCATGGATATGATGAGTGATGTAAAGGTGAAGGGCATATGGCTCTGGAGGTCCAATAGACAAGGCAAGACTCCAGACTGACTTAGGCTGCAGATTCCCTTGCTTCAGCTGACTGTGTAAGGATGCATACAGGGCACTGACAGAGAAGCAAAATCAGATATCCTGTCACAAATCCAGTTACTCCTTCATTTAGCCCACTTCATTATCACCCTTGCTCTCAGGTTCTACTGTAGGTGCTAGGTAATGTGTTTATTGCATCTTCTCTTGGCTGAGGCCCCAAATGTGCAGGGTGCCCATTAAACTGCAGCCCAGACCCTCCTTGTGGCAATCTTCCCAGGTGACTATAGTCTTTCCACTTATTTATTTGGCTGCTACCCACAATGAGGAAACTAACTCTGGTTGTAAATGGACTATATATTATTCACTCTCCCCGTGTCATTAGGGAAACTTAATGCAATCAGCATCTCATCACCATTCTAGAGATGAGATCAAGGACGTGCCCAAGGTACCATAGCTGGTGAGTAGCAGAACTGAGAAACCAACATGGGAAGTCTGACTCCAAGGCCCAAGATTTTACCCTTTACTCTGCTGCTGCTTCCAAATATACTAGCTGTACGCTTAATGGCTCTGTTACCACAAGCACCTCAATCATGAGTCAATAATTGAACAAGACATTAAAGAAGTTAACAGCAGCCAGAAGACTCTAGTTCTATTCCTGCTTTTAAATGAACTTAGAAAATCTCAATTGACTAATTCGTGGGTTCCATTTCCCTCAGCCACTCAACTGTTAGAGGCAATTAGAAATAACCTTCAGTATAGATTATCATAAAATGATCATCAACGAAGTAGACACATCTAATTCCATTACATAATATTTTATAAGTCAGAAAAAAAAAAACTTGCTTATACTAATCTAAAGGTTAGTATATTGTTAAAAAACTGCTACAACTCTGAAGTAGTGCTTTTGTTTGCCCAGCAGGTAGAGAAACATGTATGTACAACATAGTATAGAACTAAGGAATCAACATGAAAATTTAATTCTGTTCTTTTATTTCTTGTCTTACAGACTGGAAAATGAGCCCCCTGAATAATTGAGAACTGACTCTGAAATATGTACCGTCATTCATCCCTAGAAGGAGGGGGTGTTATAATGGGATGATCTATAAAAGTACATTAAACTAATTAGGAAAAAGATTAGGTTCTACATTTTCTTCCTAGTATTAATGTGAGAGTATTAACTAAAATATGCTAATAGCAAAATAAAATATATAGCCACATCTCAATCCATCAGCTATAATGCCAAACATACATAACATATGAAAATAAAAATGTAGTATCATGTTCCATAGATATTTAAGGATAACTCTTTTCCACAATTTGCTATTAATATGGTACAAAACTATTCAGAAACTGATAAAATGCCTTTAAAGTTGTATTGCTAATGAAGAATATTTATAATCCTTTTTTTCAAAATCAGCACATGATTTCCAATAGGATTACTTTAATATTTGTATATTTGTTTTGCAAATGTGAACACATTTTTTTCCATGGAATTGTCTATTAAGATTATGTCCTATTTCTGACATAGCTGAATACATTGTTAACATATTAGTCATACCCCAAAAATATCAATATCATGTGCTGATCTATAATAATAAAAGCATAATATGCTAATTAGACTAGATGTCCTTCCAGACGTCCTTCTGGATGACCTTATGGACAAAGCCAGGGTTGCGAGGGAAGCCTGGGTCCTGGGTGCCTGCCAGCAGCCGGAGGGAAGCATGGGTCCCGGGTGCCAGAGAGAAGCCGGTGCCTGCAGCTGGGGGAAGGAAGGCCTACTCATGCATGAATTTCTTGCATTGGGCCTCTAGTTTTTAATAGTAACCAATATTTCTGACTTTCATCTTGTTGCTAAACTACTAAATTCAGTTTTCATTATTTTCTACTTTTAAAACCTTTTCATTTCATTTAGATATGGATTTAGACAATACTTTGAGATGGTAGCTTTTCTTTCTTTCCTCGGTCCCCTGCCCTTGTCAATATAGTGATGACTATACCTATTATTGCAAAGGATTGCTGAGACGATCCAATGAGGTAACACATTTAAAACACTGAAAATGCCAGGCATTTAGTATGCATGTACCAAATGAGGTTTTCCTTGGCTTTGCCCCTTTAGGCTTACCCCTGTGTCTCTGTGTAACAGGCCCTGTGATCTGACCATAGAAGACTGGGAGCTTGACAACCTTTCTAATTATTTGTCTAGTTATTCCTCCTTCTCTTTTACCCTCCACTGGCTCCTTGAATATGAAATAAGCCTTGGTCTTTTCCAGTGTTTTTCTTTAATCTTCCCAATGATAAGAGAGTCATTTTCATTAAGACTGTGTTTTATGTGCCATTCACAATAATGTGTGAATAAAATTTTCTGCTTCTATCATAAAATTTGTGAGCTCTTCAAATCTATTTATTTGGCTTAGCCTCACAGACCCTCCTCAACTTGCCCATGAGTGAGGATTGCTACCATCTGCTATGGGAAGGGTTGCCCTGGCAGCATCTCGTCACTTGGCTTTCTCAGGAATCACTGTCTTTGTAACCAGAAAGATTTTCAAATGGAGGTGAAGAGTCGAACCAGGAAAAAATAACTCATTACTCATTTCTGGGGAGGCACACGTTGAGGACTTTTTTTTTTTTTTTTTTAAGAAAAAATTGCTAGACCATGTTAGGCTTAACCACCAAAAAATGTGGTAGACCATATTAACATGTTTGTTTGCTTTTCTTTAATTACCAGGAAAGCATTAGACCATGGTAGCATTAAGGATTTAAAGAAAATACTGCTTATAGATAGATTGGCATGTGTACCTATTGAAGTATATTGTCTCTTTCTCTTTCTCTGCATACACATATTTATTTCTATGTAGGTTCAAAATAACTATTCTTTTTATTTTATTATTAAATGTATTGGGGTGACATTGTTTAAAAAACTATTATATAGGTTATGGGTGTACAATACTATAACACATTATCTGTATAGTGTATTGTGTATTCATCACCCAAGTAGGACTTTTTTTTAAGTTTGTCAGATATTCTGGTTTGTAAACAAACAATAATATGAATATGTATTTCCCAGATTATCTTATATAGGAGAAGGAAGAATTTAGGCAGCATGTTGTAAAGACTAGGTATCAGTTGCTTAATTGCTAGCTTATTATAAGGATTAGGATTATCACTACTTAATTATTCCTTTTTAAATTCCTTCTTTGGCAATCACTACTCCTGACCCTCACCTGTTGTGCTTGAGAAAGGACATGTCAATGGGAAACCTGATTAAAGTCCCAAAAGCCATTATCAGATCTACCAATGGCCTACAATGGTTGACGCACTATAACCCACAGGTCAATTCCAGCGTGCTACTTGCTCTGGAAAAAAGTTTCCTGGGGATATAACCACACTCCTTCATTCACAAACTGTGCATGGCTGCTTTTGTGCTATAGCCACAGAGGTGAGTACTTTCCATGATGATGTGAGGACTGCCAAGCCTAAACTATTTATCATTTGTACCGTTGAGAGGAAAAAGTTTGTTGATCCCTAATCTAGATAGTAAAATTGGAGAACATTTGCTCACAGGTGCCCGTTACACAGAAAGCCTTTTTCTGTTTTGTGATACCCTCCTGGGGAGAACTGCATTGTGACTTCCAAGGCTGTAGCAGTGCTGACAGATCTGGGTGTATGACCAAGTCACTTGACCTCTCCAGCAGTTCCTCATAATGGGTGGTCAGTAACTATCACTTTTCCTCTTTCTCTACAAGGAAGCTTTATGGTGAAAATATTAATGTGTAAGCCCTGCTGATACGGGAAGTCAAAGATTTAAGATGTCAGAGGCATCTTTCAATACCTCCCAGCAGGTTAACCATTTTTAAGGTCCAGCACTAAGCTGCCATACATTTCCTTGCATTTAGTTAGTCTTTAGACACTTAAGCAACACTTCTCTTTCTGTGATGTTCAGCTAAATTTGAAATGTCTTTTTTCTTTTCTACTTCCACCTCATCCATTCTCCTCTAATACTTGCTATCTTTTGTCTGTTTCTTGATACCTTTTAATGTATATGTTTTCTAACATTATTTTGATAATTTCCACATAAAAAGAAACCTCCATTTTACATGCTAGAGCACTAAGGGAGCTGAAGCAACTTCCACCTTTTAGTCTTATGTAAACCCTTGCTGATGTACCACACATTGGGCTGCCAGTTGCGGGTGCCCCCCCTTCCCCCACGTCCCGCGTGGTTCAGTGTTCAGGTTCAGGGTTCGGGCTCTGGAGGAGGCCGCACACAAATGAAAGAGACTAGACAAGAAAATATTAATTTGGGAATTGGGGGCCAGGCAGAAGCCCAAGAGAGGACTACGCTTTGCTCTGGCCTTGCCATACTTTTTATTCAGGTCTGGGGTACACCCATAGCCCTTAGGCAGGCAATTCCAGTAACAGCTCCATGATAGCCCATCAGCAAGGATTTACATAAGACTAAAAGGTGGAAGTTGCTTCAGCTCCCTTTGTCTCCACCAGACAGTGGGTATATGGCTCTGACCCTTGCCAGAGCCTCAAGGTTGGGTTCCCTGTCCACACCTCTCTGCTAGTGAAGGCAATGGGCAGCTTCCTACACTAACCCGTTGAATTCAGATTTCTTCACTAACTCTATCTTCATTTTCGTTCCAAGGGAAGAGATAGTAAATAAGTAAATAAATAAGTAAGTAAATAAATAAAACCCAGAATTGAATCGCATCCCTTCCCTTTTTCTGAAAATGAATGGGCTTGAAAAATACTATAATTGTTGGTTTATTCCTTAACTCAAACATATTTCTCTTCTTTTACATCTGAATTCAACTTATAAAATAGACTTCTCTGATATACTTAGGTACTGCATTTAGATTTTCAAGTTCAGCCAGGTGTTTTTTTACCATTTAGCTAATTGATAAAATCTTAACTAAATTTGAGACTTGTACCAAGTTCCTAAATATAAATATAAAGTATAACAGAAAGGAAGAAAGGCAATAGTCTTTAGAACACTCTATTTTGTTTTTGTTTCTGTCTTTCCCTTGTAAAATGATGAATGAGCCGTTACACAGTGAATATCCTAATTTCACATGCTGGGTGAAAGGCATAGTCACTTTCAGGCAGAATCCTCCAGAGCAAGGTTACCCCAGGGAATGTACCTAAGCCATTTCTAATCTCTTTGATAAATGCTACTACAGTTCAAGTTTCAGAATCAATTGGGAGAAAATTTGAAGCAGGATTCCCTATGAAGCAGTGGCAGGTGTGTTCTAGACAGACAGACACTGTAAATCAGAGTTTTCACATTTCATTGCCTGGAACTAACTCAAACTGTCAGTATGTGGCCAGGTGTAAATCTTGCAGATAAGATGGAAGATAGCAAACAACTTGGGCTGCAGTGTTAGATACTGGGAAACAATTTGAAAATCACACTCTTCATAATCACCTGGGAAAAGTCAAAGTTAATGCCAATATTAAGAAGATTGCAATATTAAAATAGAGACAAATAGTAATTAGTTTGCATCAAGTATAATAATAATAGAGTAAATCTCATTAATTTATTTATTTGATTAAAAATAGTTTCTGGAGTATATGGGTCACCAAGGCTTAAATGTAAAGATAGCCTGCCCCGTGTTTCTCAGTGGTTGAGCATCAACCTGGATCAATTCCTGGTCAGAGCATGCAGGTGGAAGCGATCAATGATTCTCTCTCATCATTGATGTTTCTATCTCTCTCTCCCTCTTCTTTCCTCTCTGAAATAATAAATATAAATCAAATATCACTCATATATTTAAACATAAAACAATATATCTACCAGTAACTGGAGGTCCCATTGCCACTATTTGTTAATAAATAGAAAGTTTACTTTGCTCCAATCAATACTTAGATCGCTGCAACTTAAAGCAGGATCCGCATTTATGCTCTTTCTTAGGGGAAGGTTTATGAGTTCATATGAAAACAAGAACAGACACACTTCTGTGCAGAGCGGCTACAGCATTTGGACAGGTTCAAGCCTGGGACTAATGAGAGGGCACAATCCTCTCGTGGCAAAACCACATGCAAGTCCCAGCACAGTTATAGCCAAAGGCTATAGTTGTAAGCTTCACTTTATGATCTGAACCTGTGGTCCCACGTGGCCAAGTGTGGGAGGTAGGCTGTGGGAGGTGCAGCAAGTAAACAAAGCTTGATCAGGTGCATGTAGTTGAGTAGATTCTAAATCCACGAGAACGTTGTAACCACACCCTTACTTTGCCTCGTGGAATCTGGCTATAAAATAAAGATTTGGCTTGCAGGCCACGGCACTGTCTCTCCATCAGAGAGCAGTGCCCCACCCACCCTCAGCTTTATTCTTTTGTCTATCTTTTCTAAATCCTTCACTGCCCCCTCTCAGGTTCACCATGGCCATGCCAGCTCGGCACATATGGTACCCAACGTGGGGCTGAGTAACAGGGGCCGGTTTGGCACAACTTCTCTCTCACTTAGGGGGTTCTGAATTTTTTCAACCTAAGAAACACATTTACAGCTATAATGAGCCTTAAAATTCATCTGGCCCAAGCTTTTCACTTTCAAGATGAGGAAACAGAGGCCAGATGATATTTAAAGACTTACTGAGAAGACAGCATGGTATCTTCTAAGCAACTTGGGGTTTGAATCCAGAGAGATAAAAGGTTTCCATCCTTACTCTATGAATTCAATTTCATTAATGTCTCTGAGCCTAGGCTTTTTTTCTCTATATGTGGCAACTGAGAATATAAAATAATCCTTTTTTTTTTTTTTCCCCACGGCGGGAACTTATTCTTTTTTTCCTACCCTGGAGTCACCCTTTGTAATTTGAGCACTGAAACCTCGATTTGTCCCAGAATTAGTTACCAGATTAGAATTTAGGAACAAAGAAGCAGTTCTTCATTTTTTAATTCAAAGGCAAGGTCTAACTATTAACACTAAAAAGATTTGAAAGTAAATGTAGCTTGGCAGGACAAGGTCTTTCCTGGTTCTTCCCCAGCAGTCCCCTCCCCCATCCCTCTCTATCAGATAAAGACCTTGTGAGCTGGGAAGTAAAAGGAGAATTGGAAAATGAGCAATCCAAGTGGGACGTTGATCTGTCTCCTTGTCCTACCACCTCCATGTCTTCCAGAGGATGAAAGTAACAACATAAATGTTTCTAAATACATTTGAAGGATCAGATGCTTGAAAGACCTCCTGTCCTCTCTGAATGAAAATAATCAGCAAACTTGTTGATGTCCCTCTAGCTCAGTGGTTCTCAACCTTCCTAATGCCGCGACCCTTTAATACAGTTCCTCATGTTGTGGTGACCCCCAACCATAAAATTATTTTCGTTGCTACTTCATAACTGTAAGTTTGCTACTGTTAATGAATCGTAATGTAGCATAATGGCTATACGACACAGATAGATTGCAGGGATGTTGGTAGAGTGAATGGTCACCGACAGCCCCACAGCCCCCACAGGCAACATGAAGGGACTAGAGAACAACTATTCATTTTCTATGCGTTTAACAAAAGCTTGGAAGGCTGGGGAGGGGCTGCCATCACAACCAATAGAGCACAGCGGTCAAAATGAGGACGACTCAGAGCTACTGAGCTACCTTTGGACATAATGTCCCAAGGACCGATAACATACCTAAGAGTACTTTCATCAGATTTTTTTAGCTACGAAGAAACAAAAGCAAAAAGATTCATATTCACAGAAAGAAAAATGATCAGCCCTCTTTAGCCTCACATCTGAGTTGCTTCACTACCTAGCCCTAGCCTGTTTTCCTAATCACTGCTTCCCTTCACTTCTCCAGTTCAATGCCAAGTCCGGCTTTAATAACCCACCTGCCCTCCATTTAAAAGGCCGTTTAAAAAGCCTTTAAAACCTGGCCATAGAATATTATCCTCATCTTTTAATGCTAGAATATGTCTTATCTCTCCCAAGAAAGTTTCTAAATTGCAGTATACCCTCGGCTGAATTATGTCGTTTACCCCAGTTTGCCTAATGTGGTTTTTGTGCCGCTACTGTAGAATTTTCCTTCATATGCATTGGCTTTATATATGACTTCCTTGTGAGATTGTGGTATTTCTGGAGTCTGGAGACACAGATTTAATCATCATGGTATTCCTCACTTTGGGGAGGAGGTGGACAATAAATACATATATTAGTTGCTCAATAAATATTTTGAACTAGGTCTTTAGTGGTGAGCATGCTGTAGTATAATCAGATGTTGAATTATAATGTTGTACAACTGAAACTTATATAAAATGTTATAAACCAATGTTACCTCAATAAAAAAAGAAGGTTGAACCAAAAAAACTAAATAAATATTTTTGAATTGAGATGCTCTCTCAACCTAAGAGGCTGCTCTTAGGTTACAAAAAATAAAAACCCAGAAGAAATAAAAGAATTAAACTTTTCTTGAAAAGACAAACTCAATACACTTTAATAAACAAAATATAAATATAAAAGTTCTCCTACTTATTATGTGGGCCCCAAAAAGAAAGATTCATTTATTTGATGTGAAGGCTGAGAAGGAATTTATCTGCTGAGATAGACTCCCCATAGTCAACAAAGGGCTCACATTGTATAAATAATAAGAGTCTAGCAACCATTTGATGACAGTATCTTGTGTACTGTCTATACCAGGAAAAAAATCTCAGATTGAATTCTGGGATTCCAGCACTATGCCCTGCTTGTTCACACCATCTGAGTCAACAACTGGAGGGAAACCCTGGTTTCACCTTTCCGTTAACCAACTGAGACCTCCCCCATCCAATCAGAACTGTACAATTTGGATATCTCATTTCCCAAAAAAGACCTAATTGGGAACCTGGGCGGGAACTCATGCTTAAAAGGTAGCCTCCTTTTGTCTCATTGAAACACAATTTAGGTTGTTACCTAAATCTGTGACTCCCAGACTGCAGCTATTTTTGCCCAAATACATGCTTTTTTTATTCTTTATTACAGTCTAAAGTTAATATTGATTTACAATTATTAGAGAAATTGGAGAGAAATATTTTTCAACAGAAGTCACCTTGTTTCCAACCCTTCAATTCTCAGGAGGTTGGGTAAATACTCTCTTCTTATGCTAGCAGATCCAAAACAAATAAGTAAAATACCACTACAAATCTTGTGAAAGTTTTGATTACATGCTTTAGAAACTGGTTTATATTGTTTCTCAAGTCACTGTGCCCAGAGGCTTTGTATTGAAGGATGCCATTTAAAAGAAAAACAAAACACCTATAAGCCAATAAACCTACACCAGCATGTGACAGGAGACAGGTTAAACAAGAATCTGCACCAGAGCACCTGCTGATATACCCATGTATGGAGAGGAAAATGCTTAGAACTAAAGAACAGAGAAACACAGCAGTTGATATTTAAGAGGGGTAAGCTTGGTATCAACTACCCCAGGCTGTGACAGTTATTGCTGAGCCTATTCACTGGGCTCTTCTTTGATTCACTAGAATGATTAGGCCTCTCAACCAGGCTACCACTATGGTGAAGGAGTCCAGAAATAGTGTGTGTGTGTGTGTGTGTGTGTGTGTGTGTGTGTGTGTGTGTGTGTGTTTGGTGGGGAGGGGGAGGGGGAGGGAAGAGAAGAATGAAGAGTGAATATCACCTTTATGAAAGATGTTAGGTAAGCTTTATGCTAATTCTCACACATTAGTTTTCCCATTCTCTATTCTGGAGGGACATCCAGGGTCAGTGGGGAAGAGTACCAAGGAAAAGGCTAGTGTTGGTAGAGGTGCAGACCAGCTACTTACTAGGGAGGGACCTACAGAGGGTCACCTGGGTGTTCATATCTGGCTCCAGTCACTCAGCTCCCAACTTCCACAATAGGATTCTATACCAGCACCAAGTTGGGCTCAGGAACAACTAATCAGGGGAATTGTCATCCATGACAATGAGATTATGATATTGTGATTTATAATATAAACCAGTATTTGGTTTCTGATCCAGAGTTCAGAACACCCTTGGAATGTCCTACAGGATAAGAGCAATAAGGGTGTATTGTTACTCATAACCACCACCTTCAGCCACATTTAATTATGTTAATGAGGTGACATTTGGAAAGCTTCTAAGGATGACAGCTGCTTGCCTGGGGATCAAACTTGATTAGAGGTTTATAACTTTCAGCCCATCCCACCCCACTTCCCTGGAGGGGAGGCAGGAGCATGGACTTTCACACAAGCCCAGGAGGTTGAATCCATCAATGACCAATGGCATCATCAAGCATGCCTATTAAAAACCTCCATAAAAATCCAAAAAGGATTTTTGGCTCTATCCACTGAGCCAAACCCTAGTAGGTTTGGCTCAGTGGATAGAGCCTCAGGTCTATGGACCGAAGGGTTTTGGGTTTGATACTGGTCAAGGGCCTGTGCGTCAGTTGCAGGCTCAATCCCCAGCCCTGGTCGGGGTGCATATGGAGGCAACCAATTATGTGTCTCTCTCATATGGATGTTTCTCTCTCTGTGTGTCTCTCCCTCTCCCATCCACTCTCTCTAAAAAAATCAATGGAAAAATATCCTCAGGGGAGGATTAACAAACAAACAAACAAAAAGAAGCCCTGGCTGAGGACCTCAGTTGTTGTCCTGATTCACCGTGGAAGGAGCAGTTCAGAGAGTGTACCCTATGCATCTCTTCCACTTGGCTGTTCCCCAGTTATATCCTTTTATAATAAACCCGAAATCCAGTAAGTGAAATGTTGCTCTGAGCCACTCTAGCAAATTAATCAAACCAAGGTGGGGGCCAGGGGAACTTTCAATTTATAGCCCTTCTATCAGAAGCACAGATAACAACCTGGACTTGCAACTGACATCTAAAGAGGATGGGCTTGGAACTGAGCCCTTAAGCAGGGGGGTCTGATGCTATCTCTAGGCAGATAGTATCAGAATTTATTAAAATTTGTAGAACATCAAGTTGGTGTCACAGAATTGTTTGGTGGGGGAAAACCCCACACATTTGGTGACCGTTGGTGAAGTAGTGCTTTTAGTGTGTTAACCTAAAAATGAAAAGCCAAAATGAGAGGCAACAAGCGTTTATTTAAGCTCAAGAAATAGCTGTTTAGGAAGTACTGATTCAGGCAGAAACCCAAATAGTGTTAGGAAGGCAAGGGGTTTATATGAGAAAGGAAGAAAAATAATTACATGAATAGAAAGAAGGAATTTCTATTGGTGCTAATTAACTAAGTTATTCTTTAACTGATTATTGATTTTAAGAATGCCCTTAATTATCAGTCCTCTTACTCAGGATGCCTGCTTTCCTGTAGGTTCTACAAACAGTTGTTAAGGAGACAACTCTCCTCTAGCCCAGTGAAAGGTTATTTTGCCCGGTTTAAACATTCCAAAGGTTCAAGGAGAAGACATGCCATGCAATTCCTCTGGTGTGGCTGCCCTGATTTCATTTCTAAATGGCTCAACTTATGCAACTTTTCACAGTAGAGTGAGGGTGGAGGAGAAAGACAGGAAAAAAAAGTATACATATTAAAATGAAAATTTAGGTCTATGCCTTCTAGCTAGAAACTCTGATCTAGAGTGGGCAACTATTTACATGGTGCGAAGTACAGCCTCCAAATCTGGCCCCCACATCAAACATTCAGCAACTCTGAACGAATGCCTTGGCAGTCTCAGAAACAGTCACAAGTGAAATGCTTTTATTATAGCGCTCTCTGCATCTCAATGGCAGACCCCAATGCCAGTTTAGTTTTAGAGTTATAAGTTAATAGGTGTCTTAACATGCATTCTGAGACACCCTCAAATTCCATTCCTGTAAATTATCTTCCATTCATGCTTAAGAATAATCATTTTTGTCCTGGCTGCTATTGCTCAGTGGTTGAAGCATCAGCCCACATACCTATGGTCTTGGGTTCAATTTCCAGTCAAGCGTATGTATCTAGGTTTTGGGTTTGCTCCCCAACCCTGGTTGGGGTATGTGTGGAGGGCGACTAGTAACATGTCTCTCATATCCATGTTACTCTCTCTCTCTCTCTCTCCCTCCCTTCACTCTCTATGAAAAGCAATGGAAAAAATATCCTCATGTGAGGATTAACAAAACAAAACGAAAGGAGAATAACTATTCTCACTCTATGGACATCACTAGGCTTTATCCAAGGCCACTTTCTCAGCCATCTACACTATCCCAACACACACAGCTTTGAAAATGACTATGGTAGATAAATCATTCCTCTATTAAAATGCTTTTTATAGTCTCTTCATTTTCAAGTATTTCATTAAGCAGAAGGTTATCTTGATTGGTAATGAGGCTGGTTCTCTTGGCATATCTAAACACAAATTTAATGTCAATTATGTATTTGATATAGTAATGGCAAAAAAATTTTTTCCTAAAGAAGGGACTTCAACAAGTACATTATTATTAGACTAACCAAGCCTAACCCTGCATACCCCACATCCAACCACACTTAAATGCTTAAACTACCAATATGACAAACAAATATATTTCAAAGAAATCTATAAAGATTAGAAAAGAATACAGCACATTAATTGTTTTGGGAGCTTGAAATACATTGTAATAAATATACCTTAATTTATCGACAATGACATTTTTTATATAGACAGGAGTAGGGAAAAAATATCAACCAGACTTAGTCATGACTTCTTAGATAGAAAGAGTTGTGAAAACACATTTTATATAATCAGTTTATATAAGTTCTTTCTTATTTCCTTGGCACAAAGTAGAAAACACAGTAATTAGTAATACTTTACTTTCC
This sequence comes from Corynorhinus townsendii, assembly GCA_026230045.1. Lineage (NCBI taxonomy): Eukaryota > Metazoa > Chordata > Mammalia > Chiroptera > Vespertilionidae > Corynorhinus > Corynorhinus townsendii. The sequence goes on along the minus strand of JAPDVU010000004.1, from coordinate 63,179,053 downwards.
TGAGAGACATATGTTGAGGTCAATGATAATTACATTTGGGAACAAATTTCCAAACTCTTCAATGCTTTCATTTTTATCAAATAGTGAATATTGAAAGGACTGCGTATCAATGTCCACTTAAAACTACTAAATATACAGGAAAGAATGCTATGTAAAAAAGGTAAGTATAAGCTATTGATTCTTCATAAAAACATAATGAATTAGACTAAAATATGCTATTGTCTTTCTATTAATAAAACTGCAGCTAATTTTATTTGGATGACAAATTAGTAATGCCCACTGAAATTCCACATCCCCAAATAATGACTCTGAGATTCTGTCTTACTGACTAGAGCTTTGTTGCATATCTTTGGGCAAGTGATTTATACTCTTGGATACAAATGCATTGACTTGGGCATCATTCACCACAAGTATTCTAAAGTACCTAAAAGCTTTACAATAATATTTAGGACCTTAAATTTAGTGGCACCCATAAATTTGCTTTTCTGTCTCAAAGCTGGTCTATTTGGGACTCCACAAAAAACCTCTAGCATGCTTGGTATACATAGTGATAATTTATTACTCAAAGTCACTCAGATTCCTTATGTCCTATTTATTGAAACAAAGGCCTGACCCAGATGCATACCCCACACCAGCCCACATTTAAATGCTCAAACTACCAATATGACATAACCTAACTTAATAACTATAATTGGATTTGAAAGGTGACATCAGCAACCAGAGGTGGAGAAAGGAAAAGGAGGGTGGTAGGATCAACCTGCTCCAGCAGGAACAAGGATTTTACCCCTGACGTTACCTAGCATTGCTGTCACATAGCATTCTTGCAAAGCTTTCTGACTTTCTGTCGGGTGTATTACTTTTTAAAAATAATCTCTGCAGACACTGCAGCACATTACTGCCTGTGCCTGGGGGGATTGCTCCCATGGCTCTACTGCCATCCTCCATCCTCTGCTCCCTCGGTTTGTTCAATGTCAGCATCTGTGCTCCAGAAGTAGCAATCCCATTTTCAATACAATCCTGCCACATTACTATCCTAACTTGAACTACTGGGAGAAAGGTGGTTGTTTTGCACTGGAGAAGTAGGTGTGAAAAGCCAGGAAACCTGAGGGATTGGGGTGGGGGTGGAGGGGGGGGGGTTGGAGAGCCTAATGTAAGATAAAGGCACATTGTTGAGGTTCCTACTGTGGCAATAAAGTCTCAATTTCACTGACCTAAGAAGTTCACAGAAGACCTCCCAGAATTGTCCACATGGATGGTAGGAGGCGAAGTCTTTCTTTGCCAACTTTCATATTGATCTGCTCAGGCTTGCCTCGGGGCAATCATATTTAAGTGTGATGAATTTCTTTTTATTTTTTCTACTTAAAATTTATTACTCAAATTTATTATAGTAGTGGTGGCAGTAGTAGCAGTAGTAGTAGTAGCAGTAGAATGCCATTGTTTTCATGTGGCTAAAACCAGACTTGGACTAAGGGGATTTGAAACAAAACAACACTTACAGAATGCACTCTGATTTGGCAATGTTCACACTTCATAGTTTTATAGTGCTTTCTCAAATATGCATACATTTTATTTTCACAATAACACTATGGAGTTGATATTTTTATCTTCATAATCATCATTGTCATCATTGTCATCGTCATCATCATCATTGCTACTGCTTTAAATATAACTGTTTGCCCTAACAAACCACAATAATCTCTAGAACAAAGACTTAAACTCATGTGCAGTGCTCTTTGTACATTATTTGTTACTTCTTCTTCAAAAAAGGGGGGGCAGTAGAAGAATATCATGTAAGGAAAAATATCATGTAAGTAAATTACATCTAGAAAATTTTTACTTTAGAAAATTAACTTTCATTTGTAATGCTAACAGCCAAGATTCCCATGAAAAACACACATGGTGTCAAAACAAGCCAAAGGAAAATCGTTTGGGCAAAAAAATGAAAAAGGATCCCAAGTCAAATTTATAGAAAAGATTCTTTATTAACTTTTGGTCAAGAATATGTTTGTATATTTTCAGAAAACAACTCCAAGACCATGCGGATTCCTGCAACAGAGAGGAATGGCTCCAGCCATGAAGACAAGAGAAACAGTCCAGAGATGGAAGACACTGACAACACCTTGCCATACTAGCAGTCAGCAGCTGTGAGTTGCTGCAGGTTGTCCAGGACCAAACCAGAGAGGGTCGGACCTGCATTACCACCATTTGTCCACCATTCAGAACTGAAATATCATCGCTGACATGTACACATAAGGAACTGTTTGACATTGAAATTGGGACTCAAAAGAACTGTTGGCCCAGAAAGAAACTCACTACAGACTGATTCATTTGCCTCTCAGCATAACCATTATTGCTTGTCCCATTTTCAGTTCTTATAAGTCTATTTCTAGTATCACATGATCTCACTCATCTAGGGGAAATGATGAACAACATAAACTGATGAACAAAAACAGACCTGGAGACAGGGAAGCATAGATCAGACTGTCAAACCTCAGGGAAGGTAGGGGAGGGTGGGGGTAAGGGAGAGAAATCAACCAAAGGACTTGTATGCATGCATATAAGCCTAACCAGTGGTCACAGACAACAGGGGGTGGGGGCATGCGTGGGGAAGGGTTTGGGAGGGGAATGGGGAGATGAACACAAATATGTGATACCTTAATCAATAAAGAAATTAAAAAAAAAGAAGATACACAATACATTTATCCTTGCTTGATATTGATGGTAATAAACTCCCTTAGTCCTTTCTTTTCTGTGAAGCTCCTGATTTCACCTTCAATTTTGATTGACAGCCTTGCTGGTACAGTATTCTTGGATTCAGACCTTCCCTTTGCATGACTTTGTATATGTCATTCCATTCCCTTCTGGCCTGATGTGTTTCTGTTGAGAAATCAGTCACTAGTCTGATGAGGAATCCTTTATAGTTAACTTGCTGTGTCTCTGGCCACTTTTAAGATTCTTACTTTGTCTTTGGTGTTTGCCAATTTAATTATAATGTGCCTTGGCATTGGTCTTTTGGCATTCATTTTGCTTGGGACTCTGTGAGCTTCTTGGATTTGTGTGGGTTTTTCTTCCCTATATCAGGGAAGTTCTCTGTCATTATTTCTTCCAACAGGTTTTCTATTTTTTGCTCAGTTTCCTCTCCTTCTGGAACCCCTATTATGCAGATGATGTTTTGTTTCATGTTGTCCCAAAGTTCCCTTAGGCTCTTCTCCTGCTTTTTAATTTTTTTTTCCTAGAAGCTGCTCTGCTTGGGTATTTTTTCCTACCTTGTCTTCTAGCTCACTGATGCGGTCCTCTGCTTCTTCTATTCTACTCTTGATGCTTTCTATTGAGTTTTTTACAGCAGCGATGTCATTTTTCATTTCTTCTTGATTCTTCTTCATTTCCTCTTGGTTCCTACACATATTGTCAAATTTGTCTTCCATTCTTTACATCCACCTTATAACCATTTCTCTGAATTCTTTCTCTGACAGGTTGCTTGCCTCCATTTCGTTTTACTTCCTTTTCTGGTGATGCCTGCTTTTCTTTCATATGTGGGCTGTTTCTTTGTCTTTGTCTCTCCATGTTCTCTCTTCTTCGCATGTCTGGTTATATAGTTCTCTCTCCTTTCCGTGATGGAGTGTAGAGCTCTCTGAAACCACGTGCTTGGGCCAATTGGGGTCCAGTGTTCTCTGGTTCACAGCAGTTCAGTGGGTGCCATAGTTGTATATTCCCCAGGCTTTTCAGGCTCCCGATAACATCCACTTTTCCCTCAAGATGCTGCGGTCTCCGCGTCCAAGCCAGTCGCTCTGGGAGGGAACCCAGCAGCAGTGGGGGCTGCCTGGTCAGGGGAGCCCCATCCAACAGTCCCCCACAGTCTCCTGGAGTATAGCTGTCCCTAAACTCACCAACAAACACTCCTCATGCGACCACACACTCTCCCTTTGTTTTCTCACTCACACACTATCTTGCAGTCTGCCTTCCCGTCGGCAGCCATCTTTCATCCTCGCCTCTTCCTTGCTTGATATTGAAACATGGGGTTCAGGGTGCAGACTTCTCATGGGTGGGTTCTTGTCTGATGAAGATAAAGAATAAATTCATGCCCTAACAGATTTCTTTAATTAAAATGCACAAGTTTATTGGAAGCATATACAAACTCCATCTGGGCAGGGGTGTCCCCAAAGGGTACCTCCTGGGGAGGGGCCCCCAAATGGGAAAAGCCTGATTTCTCTCTCTCTCTCTCTCTCTAATGGGAAAAAGGAAATAAAAAATCTGTCTTGTATCCCTTTGTCTCTAGTTTAAATATGCTGCAGTTCTTTGTTTGAACCTGACCCTTTCTAATTGGACCTTCCATTAATGTAGGTCCCCTGTGCTTTCTTCATTGGTTATTTTGTTACATAGTATCAGTTCTAAAGGCCAAAGCCCAGGTGGTGCCTCTCTCTTTCTCTCTCTCTCCTTACCTTGCAACATTCCTCTATTCTCTGTGAAAATATGTTTTCTTCTTTCCATTATCCTGTGACTTTTCTTTATCCTCTGTGAATGTATATCCTCCCCTCCCCAACCCCCCAGGCTCTGGCATTTCTCTATCCTCTGTAGAAGTAAGATGAGCATTTTTGGCATCTCTAAGCTGCTCAGGTCAGGGCTCCTTTGGATCTACCTTATAATTGCTTTAATTGCTCAGGCCAGAGATACCCTCGGTCCTTCATATACGCATTCCTCCCCCATGGACCTTCTTTATTCCCTAAACCTGCCTATTTTGTCCCTAGAATTTCTTTCAATATTTCCACCATATTGTTTGAATCGTCTGAAGACTGTAGGGTCACTTTGATCTCTGGGAATTAATTGTAATAATAAAAATAGAGGCAGATAAAATATACATGAGGATACAACCTTCAGCCATGGCATGGCTCAGTGGTTGAGCGTCAATCTATGAACCAGGAGGTCACAGTTTGATTCTTGGTCAGGGCACATGCCTGGGTTGCAGGCTACATCCCCAGTGGGGGGCATGCAGGAGGCAGCCAAGCACACTGTCAGTGAACATCTCTGGTTGAGTTTGGGAAAGGCAGCCCATGGCAGGGTGTGATGTAAGAGAATTTCAAAGACTTCCTTATCCATTTGCAGCCTTCTATGTTATTGACTATCTCTTTTTGGTCAGAAACCACAGCTTTGTGGTTTGGGCTGTTTTCTTTGTGAAAGCAATAATTAATTATATTTATGATAAAACTAAGCTAATTTCCTGGTTCAAAGCATAGGTGAAAGGGCTTGAGGAAACTGAAAAGTTCTCTTTACTTCTACACCTTCCCATGCAAGCTCCTGAAAAAATCCAGCTATCTAATCTACCTTCTCCCTCTCCCTGAATGGTCAGTTCTATGTCCCAAAATCAGTGGTATGGACCTTCTTTCAAGCTGTAGTCTCGTATTAGCAACTGCTTACTAAATCCTTCTGCCAGGATGTCCCATAGGATCACTAGAATTATCATGTTCCAATCTTCTAAGCTTTACACTCTCTCCTTCACTACCAAACCAATCTGCTTTCCTCTCCTATGACACCACCAATCCTTCAATTTCGTACAATTCTGTACAGAAATATACAAACATTTCTTGGGTACTGATGTGACAGGAACTATTCTAAGCATTTTATACACAAATTTCAAAGCACTTGGTCTAGGGGGGGTTAACAAACAGAAAATGACTTATTTCAGCAAAAGTGATGTTAAGTGATGGCTTAAATAAAGAATGATAGGTATTCATGTGTACAGAAGAGAAATATCTGAAATATTGCCTTTCATAAGATGTGGCTGCCTAGCTCCATAAAAACTCAGCATGCAGAGATATTTTTCAGCAATTTCCACAGAGGAAACATCTCCAGGAGGCCTACATTACCACACCACACCTACCTTGAGTAACTTCATAAACAAAAGGGGTATATGATGCATCTTGGGGGTGGGGGGAACAAAAGGTGTCAGTCAAAGTGGATGTGAGAAGGAGCTATGACACACCAACAAAACTTTTGACCATCTTAATGAAGAGATTCAACATATTACTGGGTGCCAAGAGGCAGCAGATGTTGGAAAATGTATAGCTTTCTCACAGATAGCTTCAGGACTCATCAAGATCACCAAGAAACTTCTTGAAATATCTTCTGCAGCTTGTACTTAGTGAAGAATTTGGTTCACATCATGTCATAAGTGTTATTTATGCAAATGTCCCTATCTCAGTGCTACAGTGAAAGTCATCATATTTTATGGAGAGTAACTATGTGTTCAGCTCTGGACCACATTCCCTGGGGAGACAATCATGAGTTTATAATTTCCTTTTAAAAATGACTCATTCATTCACATAACCTGCACTCTATTATGCAATTTGCTATATTGTGATATATCTGCACATATGCAAGGAATAAAGTAGTAAGACAACCAAGAGAGAAATAAACTGCATGGTACATGTAAAATACAATTCTTAGTGGGCTGTATAGGCTTTTAAAGCCAATCTGGAAGTTTAACATGAGATTATTAAAGTGTTTTTTAAAAGTAAAGAAATCCTGCAAACACAAGGTCACAGTAGTGGTGTGACCATTTCTCTTAATCCTGTATCCTTGGTGCCTTTTAACATTTTCAACATTTTAATTTGTATTTTATATTTCTAACCTTTCCTTGCTATTACAGATTTGATATAAGGGAAGTGAAGAAATTGGCATATAAGAAATGGAGAAGTTACGAAAGGGAAGCCAATGATAACAAAGACTCAGGAAATATGGGTATGATGCCATTTAGCAGAAAGCAGTAGTGGTGTAAGAAGCCCCATGTGGAGGGCTAAGACTTTCCAACATACATTTTTTAGCTTCCTATCCACAAAGCTGTGGTTTCTGACCAAGAGGAGATAGTCAATGATGTAGAAGGCCCCAAATAGATAAGAAATTCTTTAAAAATTTTTTACATCACACTTTAAGAAATAAGGTGAGCCCCCAAATTCAGGGATCCTGTTAGAACACAAAGCATACTCAGGAGACAGGCAGCAAGGCAAATATCTTTACTTCTGCACAGAAGGGTGCATACATACATGATCTGGAAGCACACGCACACTGAGCAGGCTGTCTGCTCAGCTTTTTAATTCTGATGCACATGACCTGTCCCTCACTCTTGATTGGAGCTCAGTTGCACAGTCTTTCATGATTGGCTAATTCAAAGGGAGGGATTGGCCTTTGCTGTTTCAAGATGGAAGCCCTCGGGGAGCTGCAAGTCATGTGTCCAACATGATGGCTGCCAAGTCACACAGTCCAAAATGGCAGCTGTCTAAATTGTTCTTTGACAGAAAAGATGACTTTTTTATTCTCACGACACCTTGCCAGAGACTGCCTTTCCAGACTCAACCAGAGAAACTCATTGGCAGTGTGCTTGGGTACTGGCCTCATACACAGAGACTGAAATTTAGGGCAATAAAAGAAAATGGAGCCCAGCATATGAGGCTCAGCGGTTGAGCATCGACCTATAAACCAGGAGGCCATTGTTCAATTCCCCATCAGGGCACATGCTCAAGTTGTAGGCTCAGTCTCTAGTAAGAAGTGTGCAGGAAGTAGCTGATTAATGATTTTTTTTCATCATTGTTGTTTTTATCGCTCTCTCCCTCTCCCTTTCTCTCTGAAATCAATAAAAATGTATTTAAAAGAAAAAGAAAATGGAGGTAGCAAAAGTCATAAATGGTCTCCAGGCTAATAAATTATCTTAAAACAAAGTAAATTATATAATTCACAATACTCAGCATGTACTAAAAGGGATAGGTTTTGTTGGTGGTGGTGGTGGTGGTGGTGTCATTTTTTAAATCTTTATTGTTGAGAGAAATTACAGAGGTAATTACCCAGTTCCCACCCTGCCCCAGGCTTTCACCACCCTATTGTCTGTGTCCTAGGTAATGCATATAGATCTTTGGTTAATCTCTTCCCACATCCTCTCCCTTTTCCTCTGAGATTAGTCAGGCTATTCCATGTTTTCATGCCTCTGATTCCATTTTATTCACCAGTTTATTTTGTTCGAGTTCTTATTCATTTATTTTTATTTTTAGATTCAATTGTTGTTGATAGATATATATTACCATTTTATTGTTCATATTTTATCCTTTTTATTTCTTCTTCCTCTTCTTAAAGATACCCTTCAACATTTCATATAGTACTGATTTGGTGGTGATGAACTCCTTTAGCTTTTTCTTGTCTGTGAAGCTCTTTATCTGACCTTCAATTCTAAATCATAGCTTTGCTGGGTAGAGTAATCTTGGTTGTAGGTTCTTGCTGTTCATTACTTTGAATATTTCTTGCCACACCCTTCTGTTCTGCATAGTTTCTGTTGAGAAATCAGCTGACAGTCATATGGGGGCTCCCTTGTAGGTCACTAACTGTTTTTCTCTTGCTGCTTTTAAGATTCTCTCTTTGTCTTTTAGCACTTGACATTTTAATTATGATGTGTCTTGGTGTGGACCTCTTCAGGTTTTTCTTGGTTGATATTCCCTGTGCTTTCTGGATTTGTAAGTCTATTTCTTTCACCAAGTAGAGGAAGTTTTCTGTCATTATTTCTTCAAATAGGTTTTTTAAATCTTTCTCTCTCTCTCTTTTCCTTCTGGCACCACCATAATGCAAATGTTGGTACACTTGAAGTTGTCCCAAAGGCTCCTTACACCATCTTCATATTTTTGGATTATTTTTTCTTTTTGCTCTTCTGATTGGGTGTTTTTTGATTCCTCATATTCCAAATCATTGATTTAATTCTTGGCATCCTCTACTCTACTGTTGAATCCCTGTAAATTATTTCTTTTTATTTCAGTTAGTGTATGCTTAATTTCTGACTGGTCCTTTTTCATTTCTTTGAAATTCTCACTAAGATCCTTGAAAGTCTCAATAAGTCCCATGAAGCTCTTATGAAGATCCTTGAGTAACCTTATAACCATGGTTTTGAACTCTGTATCTAGTAGTTTGCTTGCTTCTATTTCTTTCATTTGTGGCATGTTTCTTTATCTCCACATTTTGGCTGCTTCCCTGTGTTTGTTTCTATGTATTAGGTAGAACTGCTATGAACTGCTATGTCTCCTGAAATTGGTAGAGTGGCCTTGTGTAGTAGGTGTCCTATAGGGCCCAGTGGCTCAGCATCCCCATTCACCTGAGCTGAGCATTCTAAGTGCACCCCTGTGTGGGCTGTGTGCACAATCTTGCAATTTAGTCTTTTTTTTTTTTTTTTTTTTAATTTCAGAGAGGAAGGAAGAAGGAGAGAGAGATAGAAACATCCACGATGAGAGAGAATCATGGATCGGCTGCCTTCTTCAAGTCCTCCACTGGGGACCAAGCCCACAAAATGCAATGTGCCCTTGACCAGAATCAAACCTGGAACCTTTTAGTTCGTAGGCCAACACTCTATCCATTGAGCCAAACTGGCTAGGGCTTCTTGTAGTTTAGTCTTGATTGCTGTTGGCTTCATGGGAGGAAATGACCTCTAGACCAACTGCCTGCGAGGACCAGCTGTGACAACAGTGGAAGAATTGCTATGCAGGAGACACCACTATGGAGCAAATACTTCAGTGAGACTTTGGTGCTCACTGAGTCTGCTCCTTGAGTGTGTTGCTTGTGGATGTGTAGAGTTGTAATCTGGTCTGGTCTGAAGCTGTCCACTGAGTGTACTGGCTCTGGTGCCTCCTGAGGGGTGCAAAGTCATCCACTACCTGGGGTTGCCCTGCAGGAGCTACAGAGAGGTCTGCAGATGGGTGCTACTTTTATTGGGGTTGTAAGTGCTGAAGGGAGATCCAGCTATGAATCAAGGCAGCTGGTGTTAGTGCCAGGTCTTGGGCCTTTTATTGATAGGTCTGGGGCATGCTGATGCCAGCTGTTAATTATTTGAGGTATTTTAGCAAGTCTGAAGCCTTAGCAAGGACAGGCCATTCATATGGAAAAGTGATACCAAATTTTTGGACAAGAACCCAGATTCTTTGTCCACCAGAATCAAAGAATGAATCCATGGACAGAAAGTGGTATAACAAAGATAGAGGTTTATTGAAGAACAAGTACAGACTCCCACTTAGAGAGGGGAAAGAGTCCCACATAATGGACTCCCATGTGGGGAGGGGGAAAAGGGTCCTATTCGGTTTCCCTTCCCTATGGCTTATATAGACTGCAGATCCTGGTGCCCAATATCCCCTCTGATTGGTCACTATTCCCTTAGACTAGTTATTATAGTAACTCCTGGGCTCAAACTCCTTCCTTATTGTTTTCCTATTCCCTTTGGGCTTTCTTCTTCTCCTTCTGGATGAAGGGCTTTCTTCTTCTCCTTCTGGATGAAGGGCTTTCTTCTCCTTATTTTTTATTTTATTTTATTTTATTTTAAATAAATCTTTATTGTTCAGATTATTACAGGTGTTCCTCTTTTTTTCCCCCCATAGATCCCCTCCACCTGATTCCCCACCCCACCCCATGCCTTTACCCCCCGCCACTGTCTTCATCCATAGGAGTAAGATTTTTGTCCAATCTCTTCCCGCACCCCTCACACTTGCTTCCCCTGAGAATCGTCAGTCCACTCCCTTTCTATGTCCCTGATTCTATTATATTCACCAGTCCATTCTGTTCTTCAGATTTTTTATTCACTTGATTTTTAGATTCACTTGTTGGTAGGTATGTATTTGATGTCATTTTGTTGTTCATAATTTTTATCTTTACCTTTTTCTTCTTCTTCTCCTTCTTAAAGAATACCCTTCAGCATTTCATGTAATCCTGGTTTTGTGGCGATGAACTCCTTTAGCTTTTTCTTGTCTGTGAAGCTCTTTATCTGACCTTCAACTCTGAATGATGGCTTTGCTGGGTAGAGTAATCTTGGTTGTAGGTTCTTGCTGTTCATCACTTTGAATATTTCTTGCCACTCCCTTCTGTTCTGCATAGTTTCTGTTGAGAAATCAGCTGACAGTCGTATGGGTACTCCCTTGTAGGTAATTAACTGTTTTTCTCTTGCTGCTTTTAATATTCTCTCTTTGTCTTTTGCCCTTGGCATTTTAATTATGATGTGTCTTGGTGTGGTCCTCTTTGGATTCCTCTTGTATGGGGTTCTGTGCGCTTCCTGAACTTGTAAGTCTATTTCTTTCACCAGGTAGGGAAAGTTTTCTGTCATTATTTCTTCTAATAGGTTTTCAATATTTTGCTCTCTCCCTTTTTCTGGCACGCCAAAAATTCGGATGTTGGTTCGCTTAAAGTTGTCCCAGAGGCTCCTTACACTATCTTTATATTTTTGGATTCTTTTTTCTTTTTGTTTTTCTGGTTGGATGTTTTTTGTTTCCACATATTTCAGATCTTTGGTTTGATTCTTGGGGTACGTTGATCTACAGTTGAGTTTCTGTATATTCTTTATTTCAGACAGTGTATGCTTCATTTCTGACTGATCCTTTTCCATTTTTTTGGCATTCTCATTAAGCTCCTTGAAGGTCTCATCAAGTTTCTCAGCTGTTTTAAGAAGATTCTTGAGTAACCTTATACATGTGGTTCTGAACTCTATGTCATCCAGTAGTTTGCTTCCCTCTGTTTCTTTCATTCGTGACATGTTTCTTTTTCTCCACATTTTGGCTGCTTCCCTGTGTTGATGGAGTGGCTTTGTGTGGTAGGTGATCTATAGGGGGCAGTAGCTCAGCCTCCTCAATTACATGAGGTGGATGCTCTTGGTACACTCCTTTGTGGGCTGAGTGCAAGTCTTGGTGTAGTTAAGCCTTAATTGCCGTTGGTACACTGGGAGGAATTGACCTCCAGGCCAATTAGCTGTGAGCACTCGCTGTGTCTATAATGGAAGAACTGCTGCTCTGAAGACACGCTTATGGGGCAGGACTTGTTTCAGTGGGGCTTTGGTGCTCACTGAGTCTGCCTCTTGAATGTGTCACTTATGGATGTGAGGAGTTGAAATCTGGTGTCTCACACTGACCACTAGGTACACTGGCTTCTGGATCTCCAATGGGGTGCAGGTCAGCTACTGTCTGAGGCCACCCAGCAGGAGCTACAGTGAGAGCTACAGTTTTCTCCTCTTTGCTTGTGTTTTGGAGGTTTTGGAGCTGTCTGACCCGGGCTGCAAGTTTGCTAGGTTAAGCTTCGATAGGGCAGGGCTTTCTTATGCAAAGGCCGCTGCTTAGAGCTTGGGTGGGTTTGTAGGTTGTGCAGGGCGGGGTCTCAGGGTGTCACTAGGCTAGGACGTGGCAAACAGCAATGGCTGCTAGTTAGCCGGCTCTGAGTCCCTGTTGGCAGTCCTGTGCCCCAGTGCCATAAACAATTATTCCTGCGCGCAGCTCTGCAAGCAAGCCACCCTCACTGGCAGACAGTCCAGCTTCTCCCCGTAGGAGTTTGGGTCCCCCGCGTCTCCCCAGAAACTGTATTTCAGAGTAATTGGGGGCTTGTCTCCCTTCGGGTTGAAAAAAGCAATGCCCGCCGCCAGCCCAGATCACGCGCCTCTGTACCTCAGCTTTTCAGTGCTCGTGCGCGTCTCAATGCTCTTTTCTCTTTCCTTCTAGTTGTAGAACTTCCACTCAGCCAGCTTTCCCGTGGTTCTGGGTGATAGACGTTTTTTCTTTTAGTTGTATTTTTGAAATTGTTGCGGGAGGCAGCAGTTTAGGTGTTTACCTATGCCGCCATCTTGGATTCTCCCTTCTCTTTATTTTTTAAATATAGACCTTTCTTGGTAACTTCCAGGTCCCTTGCCTTATGGAAATATATGATACTTGTGGGACAAGGCAATCTCACAATAGTCCTTATTGTTTCCCTAATAAAATCACCCTAAGAATTCACAGACATCTGTGGTTCTGTCTTATTTCAGGAAACAATAAGAATGAAGTGCCAGCAGCACTAGGATGGAAATGAGATGGCAAAGCCAGAATCAGGGGATTTAGAGAACAGGGTGTCCCCAACACCTAACCAGAAGCCAGAGCACAGGTGCAGTGAACACCACCCAGATTTGAGTAGGATAAGAGGCTTGGAGCAGTTCAGAAGAAAATATAGGAGCCAAGGTATCAGGAAGGTAAGGATAGAGCTGGAACCTCCTGGAAAACTGGTCTCAATAACTGAAGAACAAAAGCCTCCCACATAAGCACATATACCAGAGTTGCCTTCATCCTCTTTTACATGTTTGATCCATTGCAGACCAGCATCTGGTTCTCCCCATCGCTGTAAGAGCTTTCATTAAGTCCTCAAGTAAATGGTCCCCTTTTCCTAAGTTCTGGTGGTGCCTTTCACTAAGCAGTGGACCATCACAGGCCATAAAATATCAACATCTCCAGCCTCAAGGCAAGCCTGCCTTCCCACCCTGGTTCCTCATCTCTGTGCTCAGAAGAGTGTTTCCTCTCTGTCTCATGTTTTCAGACCTTTAAGGCCAGGGTTACTGAGAATGAGCATCCAAACCTGCTCTCTCTGTGCCTCGTGCAGCGACAGTGTCTGCAGCCTGTTCTGCTTCCCCAGGATTCCCAAGTTAAAGATTCAAAACTGACAGCCCAGCTATAAAAATAAAGTGGCAAAGTGTTGAATCTTCCCTACTAAATAGAATAGGAGAAACAAAACCTGAAAGAGTTAAGAAACGTACTAATGATTTTTTTTAAGGAAGTTTGTTCAATTGTAAATAGTAGGTGATAGTCTCCAAGTCTCTGCTCCCCACGTCCAAAGTTCAATTCATCTATCAAACTCTATCCTATAAAAAATAAATATATGCTCACATGTTCCCAAAATAAACATCACTTTTTTTATCTGCAAATAAATGTATGCCAAAAGTCCAAGAATTTCTGATAGAGTAGGAGGTGTGGGCTCCCAGGAAGAATGGAATTATTTAGTAATTAATCTGACAACAAGCCCTAAAAAAGTGTTGCATAAATAATGAAATGTGAGAATTTCCTAAAATTTTTTAAAAGTATTTCTTAAACAAAAGGGAAAAAGGGATAAATTAAAACTTAATGAAAACATGCTAAATATAGTTTTTAAATGGGAGCATACACGATGCAAATAACTAAGATTAAAAAGAGAAACAATAATTTTAGCTCTGGGTGACATTTTAAAGTCTATTTATGCTGATTTTTTTCAAAAGTTTAAATATTTACATAAATGATGCCTAAAATTAATTGCACCTATAGAATGCCTGCTGCTTTCATTTCCTAGGGATATAAAGACAGGTTCTCTGTGTGGTGTATCTGAGAATATTCTGCTTTTAGTTCTTTGGTCTTCATGGAACATTGAGGCAAAAATGATTCCTGGGTATCATTGCGCTTGTGACTGAGGGGGAAGCAATCTGCCCTTGCACTTCTGTCCCTTAACCAGTTATATTTATAGAGTGCTATAGAGGTGGTCCAAGAACATGGGGAGAAACCTGGTCAGCGAAACCCGCAAACTAAAGGGGAATACGTAAGGGTGAACCAAAGCCAAATATTATGGACCATAATGCCTCGGAAGGGAGAGAAGTCAACAGGGGTTAAAATATTCAGCAAAGGGCTGGGTAGGTGTGGCTCATTGGTTGAGCACCGACCCATGAACCAGGAGGTCAAGGTTCTATTCCTCTTCAGGGCTCATGCCTAGGTTGCCGGCTTGATTCCCAGTAAGGGGTGTGCAGGAGGCACCAGTCAATGATTCTCATCACATCATTTATGTTTCTAACTCTCTCTTTCCCTCTCCCTTCCTCTCTCTGAAATCATTTTATTCACCAGTTTATTTTGTTCATTGAGAGAATAAAAACATATTTAAATAAAAACATATTTAAAAAACAATTCAGCAAATGCCTAATAGAAGAAGTAGGGCTCAAATGTGCTTTGAAAAATTAAGTGGGGGGAAAAAAAGTGCTTTTAAAGTAAGAGGAACTGCATAAAGCAAGAATGCCAGCAGTGATATTTGTCGATTTAATAACAAAACAAACCCCCCCCAAAAAAATTACCCAGTATTATTGAAATAGAAGTTAACTTGAATCAACTAGCAGCAAGTTGGTGCTCATTTAACTTGTTTCTATATCAGAATATTGTTAAAGGCACAGAATGTCATGACTATAGTTTTTTATTCTTACACCAACTGAATTTAATTCTTTCTCTTATAGGCAACAGATTTATCTTCAGACGCATCTTAGTATTTAATTATTCAAAATGTCTACATTCAAACAGAGCAGAGACACCCATCAGGTACCTGACAAAGGAGCTGGGCCACAGGGAGAATGGCACCAGAGAGCCTCAGATCCTCCAGGAGCAGTGAGTCCCCAGAATGATCTCTCCAGAATAGAAAGCCAGCATACCGTTCACAAACTTATTCATTGCTTCTCTAACTGGGTCTCCAGCACCTACGTAAATATATTCCAGTTCCTCTCCATCTGTAAAGGAGAGCAGGTCCTTGTATCCAACGTAAAAGGACTAAGAATACTGTAGCTAATGGAAATTTTAGACATCCAGAAGTAGCAGTGAATAGCTTCAATCAATTCTTTGGATGAACTTGGATTTGATATAAAAGATGCTACACAAAACAGTTCCATCTGAAGAAAATAATGTTTTCTAGTCAAAAGAAGAGGAGTGAGTAACTGTCATGCATGTCACTCTCATGATTTCCTTTGTATTTCTTTGTTTTATGTACAGCTTGAATATTTGAGACTTGGGTAATAGAGGCTCTGCCAGATCTAAGATTTTTATCTTTCTTTGAATTTAGTTTAAAAATGATAAGCTCCTAGCTGTTACGGCTCCCTGTATTTTGTAATTTAAGTGAAAAACACTGAAAATAGGTGTTCTTAAATCTAGACAGCAGTCATGTCTATTTAATTGTGCTTTTTCTCATGCTTCTCTAAACCAGACTATTTATTACACTTAGCAAAAAGCTTAGTAGCATAATTACAGTGCCATCAAAGATTTTTTTTTACATTTTTAAAGTATAAATCTGCATCTGGTACATTTAAAGATGCATCAATAAATTACAAAACTTGACAACTATTAAGGTTTTTGCCACATATCACAAAATCAAAAAAATATATATGCATAGTTTTCAGAGTACACTATTTTAATTTTCCTAATGCCAAAAGGAACTATCTAAAAATCTTTGAACATGTTACATTTATTTTGTAAATCATTTTTTATAGAAAATTATGAATTATAGATAGATATATTTATTATACATGTGATATATCTAATAAAGATCTACTAAAATCACAAATATTGCCCTGGCTAGTTTTGCTCAGTGGATACAGCATCGACCTGCTGACTGAAGGGTCGCAGGTTCGATTTTGGTCAAGGGCAACATGCCTGGGTTGCAGCTCAGTCCCCAGTAGCGGGCATGCAGGAGGCAGCCGAACAATGATTCTCTCTCATTATTGATGTTTCTATTTCTCTCTCCCTCTCCCTTCCACTCTGAAATCAATAAAAACATATGTAAAGAAAACCAAATATTTCCTGATAAAAATCAGAAATGTCAACCTGATTCAAAATTTAAATCTGGTTCTTCGTATACAATATCTCAATCTAATATACCCTCCTCTACTACTGAAAAATAACTAGATAATTACTTTTTATATTATTTGTAGGCTGCTAAAACTATTCTCCCTCCTCTTAGGGGATTTCCCCCTACTGCTAACAGCTAAGTTTATTGTCCCCACTTCCGCTTTTTATTGTCATTAAATCTTTTTAAAAAATAGCCTTATTTCAAAATCTAGCCAACTAAGTTTGCCTTCTCTGTACCACTTAAAATTATATCACTCATCTCTCTGAAACAAACACATAATAGAATCCTTCCACAGTCTTTTTTCATCTTCTTACTCTTCTACATAAATATTTTAGATTGAACTATGTCTGTCTTTTTCTTTTAAGTATAAAACCTGCAAAAGTAATTCTGAGATAATTTGTTTTCAATGGGTTTCTGAGTTGCATTTATCTTTGCATGTACCTCCTTTGTCCACAAGCAAATTTTAATATTCAGGGATCCAAAGAAAACTATCATTGAAAAAACAATCTAGTATTAGATTGTACAGTTATTAGCCATAATTAAAAGTGTGCGTACAAATAAAATATTTTATCTTTTATAGCACTGGATGAATTTTATAATGCTCATTTTATTTTTATCAGTGAAGCAATCAAACATTTAAGAGTCTTTTCATATTTCATTGGGATAGTTTTAATTAAAAAACTTTAACAATTTCTACAGCATAAATTTTATTGAGTCAACTCATTTAAATTTAACTCAACTTACCATTTTTAAGTTTTCAACTTGCTTAACTGGTGCCCACAAAATGGATAATATATAGAGACTATGTTCAATATTACATATTGCTTTTTAAAAATGAGAAAAAGACATAACCATAAGCAAAAGTAAATAATTACACAACTGTCCCAATGAAGTGAACTTGTAAATGTCTAAATAGAAGTGATTTTTGTTCTTGGTTGTTTTTTTCTCTTTTAATATTTATTAGACCAACAATAGTGTTTTGAGTAAATCTTATTGACACAAAATTCTGGGAAATGAAATTGTGATTCATTTATATCAGATGTGCCTGCAATCCACATTTTAATTAAAAGGACAATAAGCATTCAGTTAAAAAGAATGTTATTTCTTAGAAATAGAATGTTATTTTGAAAAGTATGTATTATTTTTCTATTATTTAAGACTGTTAAAACTTTTTAAAAATTTTATGATTCTGTTTATTTTATTTTTATTTATGTAATTGACACATAATGTATTAGTTTTAGGTGTACAAAATAATAAATAAATAAATAATAAAAAAAATCAGAGTCATTTAACCTGATGATTTCAACAGTTGAGTGTGTTTGATGGAATTATTATTTATAGAAGATAACTAAAAAGCATCTGCATTACTATATATATTAAATACTTTCTGACTGAATGAACCAATCAAGATACTAACATGTCTGGAGAAATAAAAAGTTTGTGTTAAAAAGAAAATGCACTTTCTGCATAGCAGTGACTTACTGAATCAAATAAAACGTCTCAAAACCTGTCCCCACCTTCTGTAAGACTACAAATCTTTCTATGAACTTGGTCAACACAGTAACGTCAAGCATTTAAACAGAGTTCTGGTGTCATATAGTTCAATTCTTCAATTATGAAATATATTTTTCTTCTGCAGAGATTAGTTTTAAAAGTTAATTGATCACCTATTAAGTGCAGTAGTTGACATAGCAGGAGTTATTTTTGCAACAGTGTTTGAGAGAAACACAATGATTTTTCTTAGCCTTAGTTTATAATCCTGGATCCATCCAAAAGTTTCCTGTGCCTATTAAAAAGTCCTTCGTGGAGATGAAAATGGTTCTTATGCTGACTTTCTCCCCAGACATAGCATTCTAAATCATAAAATGCTTTCCTCTAGTTGATGCCATTTGCCATGTCATTTTCTCATGTCTGCAACTCTTGTCCTCCCAAGGCTACTCGTTACCCTCCAGCCCACATATATTCTTCTGAACTCTGCCTTCAAACCTGTCCACTGGCTGGCTCAAGATAAAACACATGTATGATTTTGTATTGCCTCTGAATTGCATATGAAAATCCACATTTTGCAGAAGCCTTTTATTAATGAATCCTAGTTATATTAAGTCCACGAATATAATCCCTGCTATTCTATTTAACTCACTGGCTATATTTTTGCCACCCAGGTGTCTGTTTCTTTTCTTCCTTGTTAATAAATTCCTTAAGAAATTGTGTCAAGTATTCCTTAAGTATGTATTCTGAAACTTGGAACTCAAGTGAGCATTATCCTACTTGTTAGCCACCACTGAAGAAGAAACATAATAAACAAAATGAATCACATTCTCATTCTGTGAAGCCTGGAAATTTAGAGAAAGCAAGAGCAATGGCTGAAGTTGATTTCCTTGAGAGCAGTGAAAAAAGGGATAATATTTAATGAATTATGTTAATACATGATAAAATTCCTAAATTGTAATTTGTAATCAAAACAGTTGGTGGCACCTTTGAAGCAAGTTTTTGTATTTGACAGTATGTTGCCTGGAAATTCTTAGACACTTACATTAATATACAAAGCTTTCATAATTACATTGGCTTAGATATATTTTCTGACATTCAGATAACACTATTTTAATATAACTTGAATATGTATGAGAGAAAAACACACAGAATAATAGCAACTGTGACCCCAAAATAACATTACTTATTTGTAAGAGTTTTAGCCAGATAAAAAATTTAATTCCTCTTAAAAGAAAATCTGCTCTCTCTCTCTCTCTCTCTCTCTCTCTCTATATATATATATATATAATTTTTAAATTATATATATAGTATATATAATATATAATAAAATTATATATAATATATAATAAAATTATATATAATATATAATAAAATTATATATATAATAGAATAAAATTATATATAATATATAATAAAATTATATATAATATATAATAAAATTATATATATAATATATATAATAAAATTATATATATTATATATATAATATTTTTTTTACCCAGACACAATATCAGACTAAATACAGTAAATACAACAGTATGGGCTGGGTTGAGAAGACTTATTAACACCTTCTTACAGGTCCCCAAGCTTCTTAGATCTTCTTTCTCATTAGGCTGTTACATGGCTTAAAGTTCCTACTAGATAAAGTTATTCTTTGGGTAAAAATACTACAGACCCAATGACATTTTTTTAAAAAGCAAATGTCCTTGAGAGGTATCATGCATTGAGGCTTATCCACTATTACCATTGAGAAAAGTTAAGGCAGAATACAATCAGGGGTTATATAAATAGACATTTATATAAGGTTTTATAGCTTTTGTTTGGGCTGGTGAGAGATAATTAATCTTACTTCTTTCCTAAATTTCAAACCAAATAAGAGGTAGGTTCATACAGGGGAAGATCAAAATTTATAAAGTTGGATTGAGAATGCAGCTTTGACCAGCAGGCAAATGTACTACTGAAAATTTTACCACAGCATTCTACCTGCCCACTCCCCAACTGCTCTGGAAGTTAAAACAAGGAAAAGGGAAATGTATGATTCTCCTGAACAGTGTAATGTCCCAGAGAAACAAAGCTGGGCACCAGTTAATTCATGCACTGGTGGGGTTCCTCAGCCTGGCCTGTGGGGATCAGGCTGTAACTGTCTCTCTGACATCCCCCAAGGGGTCCCAGATTGCGAGAGGGTGCAGGCCAGACCGAGGGACCCCACTGGTGCACGATTGGGGCCAAGGGAGAGCTCTAGGGTGTGTTCAGCCCGTCTCACCCAGTCCTGACTAGGCGGACCCCAGCAGCAAGCTAACCTACTGGTCAGAGCATCTGCCCCCTGCTGGTCACATCATAGTGACTGGTCAAACAGTCGAATGAATGGTTGGACACTTAGCATATTAGGCTTTTATTATACAGGATTGTAACTGGGAAGAGGATCCAACTTGAACTCAACTGTACTTTGATTTGTTTAGAAGTGACTGGCATTGCAAAGGGAAACAGAAGGGAAAGGCTATGAATTTGAGCAGAGTCAGGGAGGTAAAAAAAAATTACTAAGGGTTGGTCAGATTATTCTTTTAGCTGACAGCTATGAAAGTTAGGATTCTGTCCTCCAGAGAACACTGGGAGACAGACACCCAATCTTAGATGATTATATTTAAAATAAATGGTTGTCAAGTCCTTGAGAAAGATACTCCTGAGTTTTAGGAGATACATGTACACATCTCAGAGGGACAGAAACAGATTAACAATTGTAAAGTTTTTTAGTTAATGTTCTAAGAAAAGGTCAGGGGACTATCTCAGGTATTGTCTAGAACAGATAATAAATTCTTTGACTGCCCTGAACTTTTCCAGACAAAAACTCAAATGAGGTTAGCTGAGCTGTCCAAGGGACTCAAGCTTAGGCTACTAGAAGCCATGCTGGAGTTTGGTCAGGTCTCTTGTTGCAGGGGTTTGAATGGAGTGTTCTGCTGAGATTTTTGCAGTTCTTTATAGGCCACAGAGAAAATGCACAGAGAGGGCAGGATTAGAGCATGCTCTGTGCCTCTGCTCCATCTCTAAGGAGGGCTGGAAGACGATAAGAGTCTTGCCGGTAGAACCAGGAAAGCTAATGTTTCTATTCTTCAAAGCCAGGCAAAGTACCAGGAAGTGGGTGGGGATGGTTCCCCTGAGATGATTTTGCCCCCAAGGGAACATTTGGCAATATCTAGAGATATTTTGTTTGTCACATTAGGAGGGCATGTTGTTAATGGCATTCAGTAGTTAGAGCTGAAATGCTATGGTGGGGGAGAAAAATAATGTCCCCTCTACTCTTGTGAGTTTCTGGGTGAGGTCCCTGTAATAAAAGACAGATTAACAAAAGAAAAAGAAACATGTTATTAACATATATAGCTCATGTTTACATGGGAGATACTAAAAGGAAGGTGAGTACTCAAAGATGTGTCTTAGAATTTAGGATCTTAATAGGGAAAGGGGCGTGGGTGGAGATGTGGGCCTTGTAGAAGAGAGCAAATAATTTTTAGAGGAAGATGAAGAACAGGTAGAAGGTATGTTAGTTTGTGACAAAAGTTTTTCTAGGTGTGGCATCAATTTCTCATCTTCTCTACTGTGATGAGTCAATTTTGCCTGGTTGATAAAACTTCCTTGGGGTGGGGTGTTTATGACAATTGAGCTCCTTTTGGGGAATCTGTCTTTAGGCAGATAAGGGAAGTTTAGAGAAAGCCTCTTCCTCATTTGCTGGTTTGCAAGTGCCTACAACTCAAAATAATCAGTATACCAAAGCGGCATATTTTGGGGTGACATGACCTGCTACTCTTTACTACTAAGCATTCCATAATGTACAATACAGTAAATACAACAACAAAGAATTATCCAGCCCAAAAAGCCAATTTTTACAAGGTTGGAAACCCTGCCCAATAGTTTATAGTGCACTTTAACATTCATCACTCATATTTTTCTCACAATTGCCACATGGTAAAGGGATGAGATATGCCATCGATTAACATAAGACAGAGCTGAATCTCAAAGTTTAAAAGGTTTTTCTCAGCATTACATACTTAAATCCAAACTTCTGATTATGAAAGATATATACTCCCTTTTGAAGAGGGTATATAAGCAAGTGAAGTACCACAACTTCTTGGAATACAAGGCTTAAAAGAGGACCAAAGTGGAGAAGTTTTAGTAATCAAGCAGGCAACTTGGTAGAGCAAGAAAAGGAATGATGATTTTACCCAACTAAAGGGGGTTCCTTTGCCAGTAAGCATCAAAGCCAAATATAATTCAAACAGAATTTTACATCAAAGAACGTAAAGGTTATGAACAATTATATGACAACAAATTGGACAGTCTGAATGAAATGGATAAATTTCTAGGAACATACAATCTTTCAAAACTGAATCAGGAAGAATCAGAGTGAATCTGAATAGTCAGATTACAAATAGTGAAACTGAAGGAGTAATAAAAAAAAAAATCCCAACAAACAAAAATCCTGGACCTCATGGCTTCACAGGTGAATTTTACCAAACATTCAAAGAACTAACACCTATCCTTCTCAAACTACTCCAAAAAGTTCAAGATGGAAGACTCCCAAACTCATTTTATGAGGCCAGCATTATCCTAATTCCAAAACCAGATAAAACACTACAAAGAAAGAAAATTATAGGCCAGTATCCCTGATGAACATAGATGCTAAAATCCTCAACAAAATATTAGCAAACCAGATCCAGCAATACATAAAAAAGATCAACACCATGATCAAGTGGGATTTATTCCAGGGACAAAATATTGGTACAATATCTGCAATGAATATGATAAACAACATTAACAAAATGAAGGATAAAAAGTACATGATCATGTCAGTAGATGCAAAAAAGCATTTGATAAAATCCAGCACTCATTTATGATAAAAACTCTCAGCACAGTGGGAATAGAGGGAACATACCTCAACATAATAAAGGCCATATATGACAAACCCAAAGCGAACATCATACTCAATGGCAAAAAACTACAAGAATTTCCCTTAAAATCAAGAACAATATAGAAATGTCCACTTTTACCACTATTATTCAAAATAGTACCAGAAGTCCTAGACATAACAATCAGACAAAAAGAAGAAATAAAAGCCATCCGAACTGGAAAGAAAGAACTAAAACTGTCATTATTTATAGATGACATGATACTGTATATAGAAGACCCTAAAGATTGCACCAAAAGACTATTAGAACTGATAAGTGAATTCAATGAAGTAGCAGGATACAAAATAAATACCCAGAAATTGATAGCATTTTTATACAACAATAATGATCAGAAAGGGAAACTAAGAAAACAATCTCATTTACAATTGCATAAAAAACACACCTAGAAATAAATATAACCAAGGATGTAAAAGACCTGTACTCAAAAAATTATAAGACACTAAAGAAGATATAAATAAGTAGAAGCATACTCCATGTTCATGGGTTGGAAGGATTCATATCATTAAAATGTCCATACTACCTAAAAAAATCTATAGATTAAACACAATTCCTACCAAGATACAAATGGCACATTTCACTGAACTAGGACAAATATTCCGAAATGTGTATGGAACCATAAAAGACCTCAAATAGCCATGGCAATCTTGAGAAAGAAAAACAAAGTTGGATGAATCAAGCAATCTGATATCAAACTATACTATAAGGCCATAGTAATAAAAACAGCATGATACTGACATAAAAACAGACATATAGATCAATGGAACAAAGAGCCCAGAAATAAACCCATACCTTATGGTCAATTAAAATTGGATAAAGGAGGCAAAAACATACAATGGAATAAACATAGTCCATTCAATAAATGGTGTTGGGAAAATTAAACTGCTGTGTGCACAAAAATGAATCTAGACCACCAACTTACACCATAAATAAGAATAAACTCAAAATGGATTAAAGACTTAAACATTAGACACAAAATCATAAAATTGTAGAAGTAAACATAGGCAGTATATCTCAGACATTTGTGGTAGCAATGTTTTTTTCCTGATATATCTCTTTGGGCAAGGGAAACAAAAGAAAAAATAAACAAATGGGACTACATCAAATTAAAAAGTTTTTGCACAGCCAAGGTAACCATCAACACAATAAAAAGACAACCCACTGAATGAGAGAACACTATTTGCTAATAATGCATCTGATAAGGAGCTAATATCCAAAATTTATAAAGAACTCATACAACTCAACACCAAAAACAAAACACAAACAATCCAATTAAAAAATTGTCAAAGGACCCGAATAGACACTTTTTCAAAAAGATATACATATGGTCAATGTCACTGGAGAAAGAACACATGTGAATGGGCAGGCAAACATGTGCTACTGAGTTGGGCCTCTGTTAAGTTTTGATTATACTACCTTGGGCTTGGGAAGGAATGAGCTTTCTTTTAAACTAACCAATGTCTTTCCTGGCTCTTTGTGGGCTTGTCTTGGGTCCTTCCCCTATCCAATCCCTTTCTTAGGTTTCATGCCCTCTCATAAACTGGTCCTTTCTCAGGCTAGGCACCTCCCCTCTGTGGTCACCATCTTACTGCACATGCCTCAAAGTTCTGCTGTGTCACCTGATTTCTAGTGCACATGGCTTCTGTCCCCCAGGGCCATCTTGGCTCCTACTCCACATGCACCCAGCATAGGAATTTCCCCTTCACTGGTTCCTCCTCCACCCTGTAATCTGCAGGGAATAGACTGGTGGTTCCCTGCGGGGATTAGAAAGCCTGTCCTCCCACCCTCGGAGAAGGAGGGGGTAGAGGTGTGTTAATCCCCTTGGTGGGGATGTGGACATCCCCTTGGGTATCTGAAGCCCCAACTTCCAGACCCCAGCCTGATTAAGTATAACTTTCAGACTCAATTAGGCTCAGCCCGCCTAGCTCCCTCTCTTTTAATAACTCCTAGCTGCTACACTTCTAAGCAAGAAGCTACCAGTAGGATGAAAAAAAAAAGATAATTACCAGAAAAAGAAAAACAAAATTTCAAATCTGGATAAATGGAGCAATGTTTGTAACCATTGACAGAGACTGGGAAGTGAGAATTGAGTATGCCTCAAGTGGAAAATCAGTTCACTTTGGGACAAATTGAATATGACGTGTTAGCAAAATAATTAATTCAGCCCGGCTGGCATGGTTCAGCAGTTGAGGATTGGCCTATGAACCAGGATGTCATGGTTTGATTTTGGGTTAGGGCACATGCCTGGCTTGTGGGTTCAATCCCCAGTAGGGGTGTGCAAGAGGAAGCCAATAAATGATTCTCTCTCATCATTGATGTGTCTCTCTCTCCCTCTCCCTTCCTCTCTGAAGTCAATAAAAATGTATTTTAAAAAATAATAATTAATTCAGTGGAAAAAGAGATAAAAATAAAAATAATATGAAAAAGTTTTTCCCTCCAGGACATACCCATGAGTTTCTGTGAGAAAAAGAAAATGTGTAAATTTTACCTTTACTGAGTAAATTCTCTGTTATGAAATAGGCAAGCTGTGGTATTAAAAACATTCTAATTTTCACTATATCACAACTACAAAATGTTGTGCACTTTAGAATGAGCAAATTTTATCTGCCCGTTATGACTTATTTTAATTAAGCAATTGATCACCCACAAAGGAGACAGAAAACAACATGAATCAACATCTTATGGCAAGATCTCAGAAACCATTTCAATAGTGATTGGATTTACCAGGTAGATTTCATGATTAGATCAAAGCCACAGAAGTTGGGAGGTCTCCTTGTCCCCATATATTAAAGGTAATTTTTTTGCAGGTAGCTGACTCATTATTTTAGGCTAGGGGGAACTGGTCAAGGAGAATATTTGCTCCTAAGTAATCTAAGTTGTTTCTGTCCACTATTTAATGTAGCTGGCTCCTTTGCTTCCAATGTTTTTCTAATATCTCAAGCATTCCATCTGAAATCTTACAAATATCACCTACTTTTCATGCTAAGGTTGGCTGCTAAAACCTCCATTGTGCTGCTGAAGGTGATTAAAAATGATGGCTGATTCTAGAGTTGTATTTTAGATATGACAATAAACTAATGATGGAACCATTTTTCTTCCTTCTTAACACCAGCAAACTGGTGTATGTGTATGTGTTTCTTTCAGTTTGCATCATTGCTATATTCATGATCTGCTGCTGCTAAGCCTATCTCAGTTTCCTGCAGGATGAACATCTTACTGAGAGCTGAATATCTGGTGAATTCATCTTTGCAGTTATTTTTCAGTTAGGTTTGGATTAAGCTATAAGGTGACCAGCAATCTATCTTTAGAATTTGAAAAACAATATTCTGTTTTTTAAATAGAGAGAAAGACAGGTAGCACTACGGAAGTGTGATGACCTGCCTCTTGCATCCACACTCACTGGCATCCAGGGCACCTGCCTGACCTGTTTATGGAGAAAGCACACCACCACAGCCCTGTAGAACTGTTTGAAAGTCAATACCACTTTAAAACGTCCTAGATGATGCTTATGTAGAAATTCAAAATCCAAACATTTCTCACAATTGGTAAATAGAACCAGAAAAACAATTCTGCTATTAACCATGCTAACATCTGCCACAATTTTATCCTTAAAGGTTGCCTCACTGGAGGCTAGGCAGCTACTGTCATCAAGTTCCAGCTAATTAATTTAAGGAAACAACTACCAGTTGTACAATTTACAACTGTGTAGGGATTTGGGCATATCTGCTAGACACCACAAAGACAACCTCATATTCTTTACTGTCCAAAGTATGAGCAAGATAAAATATACTTTTTGAATTATCAAGAAATGTACATGACTTTTTAAAAAATGGTATAATTACATAGCTAAAAATAGCAATTCTTCATCTCCTACAAATACCTTTAACTAAGAATACTTTTTTTCCCAAGGACTCATGTTTGACATTATCAGAGAAACATAACAACATGCACAATCCATATTTATAAGATTTTTAAAAAACATCAATCAACAAGAAGTTATTATGCATCATTTGGAACAAGGTATATGCTGTGTTGATGTTTCAAAAATATTTAATCTTCCAGACTAAGTCAAGAATGACAGGTCTCAAATTTCATGCTAACTGAAATTGATTGGTAGTTGGATTCTGGAACACTATTTTTAGAGAATTTCATGGTTGCTTCTGGGCTGTCAGAAACAGTGCAGTGATTGATTAGTAATGACTGATTTGGGTATGGGAGATAAGTTTAGCAGTCAGAGCAATGCTAAGGTAACATGAATTAGCAGTGATTAGCAAAGAATCACCAAAGTTTTAGAACAGTGGTCAGCAAACTGTGGCTCACGAGGCACATGCGGCTCTTTGGCCCCTTGAGTGTGGCTCTTCCACAAAATACCACGGCCTGGGCCAGTCTATTTTGAAGAAGTGGCGTTAGAAGTTTAAGTTTAAAAAATTTGGCTCTCAAAAGAAATTTCAATCGTTGTACTGTTGATATTTGTCTCTGTTGACTAATGAGTTTGCCGACCACTGTTCTAGAATATTCATGGGCACCATGAAACCAACTCTGTTCTTTGTCATGTGAACTTTGTCAGTAATCCTATATAATAAAAGGCTAATATTCAAATTGTCCCCTCAGGGAGTTCAACCAACTGGGAGTTTGCTCGCTATAATGTGTGCTGACCACCAGGGGGCAGCACAAAATGAAGGAATGCCCTGGCCAGCAGCCAGAAGGCCCCAATCAGCTCTGTTCCCAGGCCAGGCCTAGGGACCCTGCCCATGCGTGAATGTCATGTCCCGGGCCTCTAGTATCTTAATAAGGCAGTATTATAGTGATAAAAAGTTTGTGAATTTTGTTACGGGTCAAATATTTAGCTAGGTCCTGGAGATATAAATTATGCACCCTACCTCACCCACACACAGTTTCAGTCAATGTTTCACACACTACTCTTTTCAGTGGGTTGGGAATATTTCCATGATTGTGGAATAATGGAATTAGATCATATAAATTGAAAACTCCAAAAAAAATCTGAATAAATAATATATAAATTAATCAGGAGTATGAATGTGGAATATAGTGTTATCCCTTTAAGTGAGAAGCCAGTGCCTACAGCCAAAGATTTCAGGTTAAGAGTATAGAAACTAGAACCAGATAGCATGCTGCATCAAGAGGGTATAAGCTGCTGCCACCAATTTTCTTAAATCTTCCAAGAAACATGAACTGAACTTTCCCATGACACTGAAATATGCTCAAGTTGCTTTGGCCACATATCAGACCAATGAGTGTGTGAACAAGAGTGTCAGGATTAAGATAGTGAAGCTAAAATTGTACAGTACATGCTGAACTTGGAAGGTTATGTAAAAGTTTTAATCATTCATTGGGACCTGAATTAATTTAAAATACCATCATTTATTTCACATATTTTGCAAATTATTACAACGCTTCAAAGCACTAGCTTGGCTATAATTTTTCATTGACTGAATTTCTTCCACACTAGAATTTTGAGTATTGATCATTGGAAACACATTTTAGACTATTTAAATTTTTTTATTATATATGGCATCTATTAAAATATTATGAAGCTTATCTATAATAGTTAACCTTATTTATTAGTGCTATAGAAATCAGTGCCTAAAGTTGATTAATTGAACTCTCTAATTCAAAAATTGTGCCACCTACACAGGAAATGATAAGAAGTGTTGATTTGTCCAGAATTATCAAAATTATGTTTTATATTTGTTCTTATTAATCAGAGAATCTTTAAAGCTTAGATAAGTTTTTGCATTCAAAGGATAAAAAACAGAAAAATTAAGACAAAACAGTTTATTATTAAATTACTAGAGGCCCATTGCAGGAAAATTCCTACAAGAACAGCGCTTTCTGAGGCCATCTCTGCCACCCCGCCTGCTTCCCTTCCATCTCCGCTGCCCCACTTGCTTCTCCACAGCTTCGCTCCCTTCTGCAGTGCTTGGCTTCCTTCTACGCTGTCTTCAGTCTTCGCTCTGAGCCTGGATATGCAAATTAACCACCATCTTGGTTGGGTTATTTGCATACTCGCTCCTCATTGCTGATGAGTGTGGCTTGTGGGTGTGTAGCAGAGGTACTGTCAATTTGCATGTTTCTCTTTTATTAGATAGGATGGACATATTGACTAAAAATGTTGATATAAATCACTAGTAGTATGCTATTTATTATTTTAAAATAGTAGCAGAATTAACCTTATAAAAATAGAGTTTTTATGTGTTAAAAATGTAATAAACAAAATAAACTGAAATCAACTTGATTATGAATATTTAGAGAATGTTGACATTATTTTTACCTAACCGTGAATTATTTGAGTATATTAATTTTTATTATCACCTATGCAAATTCCACTGAACCTAACATGGTTAAGTTCTCAAAAAACTAAATTAAGAAACCAACTCTAACCCTGACCGGTTTGGCTCATGGATAGAGCGTCAGCCTGCGGACTGAAGGGTGCCAGGTTTGATTCCAGTCGAAAGCATGTACCTTGGTTGTGGGCACATCCCCAGTAGGGGGTGTGCAGGAGGCAGCTGATCCATGTTTCTTTCTCAATGATGTTTCTAATGATCTCTCTCCCTTCCTCTCTGTAAAAAATCAATAAAATATATATATTTTTAAAAAGAAACCAATACTAATCAGTAAAAAAAAATTCAGGTTACAGGCAGTATAATAAGTTAATTTTTAAAATGCTAGCTTTTCTTTCCTAGGTCAATTGAAGGTTATTAAAGGTATGCAACAAAAGATTTTTTTAAAAATGAAAGGAAAAGTTAAAATTTTTATTACTGAGCGCAATAGATATTTCCCATTGACTAATGTACGTAATAATAATGATGAATTACATAATCTTCAGAGGTTCTCTGCTCTTGATGGAAATATTCTGATTTTTAACTGCTTATTGAAACATGTATTCACACATTAAATATTCAATGTAATGTATCTTCAAGACCTTAGATTTTTCTAAATAAGGGAAGCCAATACATTTATAAGCACTTTAATTGAAATACAAAAATTCTGTTTGCAATAGTTTTTTAAAGTAAAGTACATCCTTTAAAATGTTTCACTGTGATTTCTGTTATTTTAAGTGCTTTTTGTCATATTTGTGCACCAAAAACATTCCTGGAAAAATGTGCAAAATGGAGTTAAAGGTACTAATCCAGTATAGAAAGTTTTAAAATGTTCTGATAGAGAAAGAAAAATATTTTAAGTATAAAGTAGCTAAGATGCTACTTAGAAGCCACCTATAATCTATAAAATGGGAGTATATGTTTATTGGGGGAGAAACTATCAGTCTAGTAGTTGACATTCTTTCATCATTAGGCTAATCAGTCAAATTTAAAATGAGGTTTATATGGGTTAGAAAAATAGTTTTATTTATATTTTAGATACTTTAGGGGTAGTCTAATGTCCTTATAACAAAAAATATTTATCAAACATCTCTAGTAGATTGTTGACACAGGTGACTGAAATAATTCTTCCGATTCCTGCACTAAACCTGTCTTCAATGTGGCTTTGCTATCCTCCAAGTAAGAGGCAAAGTGTATTTCCCCATCTCTGGAATTTGGGTGGGTATTGTGTCTTGCTTTAACCAATAGAATGTGGTAGAAGATCCTCCATGGGAGTTCTGAGCCTCAGTCTCAATAAGCAGTGAGGACTCTGCTCTCACACTTTTGGAATGCTAGTGTCACCATGTAAAGAAGCCCAGTCTAATCTTCTTAGGAATGAGAGACAATATGGAGTGGTGCCATTGAAGTAGCTCAATTCTGTTGGACAAGAGCAAAATCTCTTTCCTGTGAGACACACTATACTGATAACATTTGGGAGTGACTTCATCCTTTTAACCAGGCTACTGAGGACTTAAGTCATAGTCTTGTGAGCTCAAAGAGAACACATCCATTTATAGTTAGTCTTTGCACTCGAGAAAGTTCAGGAACCACACCTTAAATCACAGAGGAACCACACCTTAAATCACAGGGGAAACACAATGAACCCCCCCTCAAAAAACATTGAGAAAGTAAAAATGTAATATCCTGGTTAGTATATTGCCTTAATGTTTACATTATAATCATCCCTAACCAAATATTTTTTCTATGTATAACTTTCTTTATTTTATTGTGGTAAGAACCCTTGACATGAGATCTATCCTCTTAATAGATTTTTAAGAGCAGCATACAATATTGTTAATCATAAGCACAATGCAGTACAGCAGATCTCT
Organism: Corynorhinus townsendii; assembly: GCA_026230045.1. Lineage (NCBI taxonomy): Eukaryota > Metazoa > Chordata > Mammalia > Chiroptera > Vespertilionidae > Corynorhinus > Corynorhinus townsendii. The sequence continues at coordinate 63,147,982 of JAPDVU010000004.1, read as the reverse complement.
AGATTGAAACTAAAAATATATTCATTTTATACATATATTAGAGGCCTGGGATGAAATTTGTGTACCCAGGGGGGTCCCTCAGCCCAGCCTGCACCCCCTTGCAGTCCGGGAGCCCTTAGGAGATGTCCGACTGACAGCTTAGGCCAGCTCAGGGCTTCTGGCTGAACATTGATCACCAGGGGGCAGCTCCTGCATTGAACATCTGCCACCTGGTGGTCAGTGTGCGTCATAGTGACCAGTGGTTCTACTGTTCAGTTGATTTGCATATTAGCCTTTTATTATATAGGACTAGAGGCCCGATGCATGAAATTTGTGCACGGGGCCCACTGCTGGTTAAGGCCTGAAACTGCAGGGATTGGGCCTAAACCAGCAGTGGGACATCCCTCTCACAATCTGGGACTGCTGGCTCCTAACCGCTTGCCTGATAGCCCCTAACACTCTGCCTGCCAGCCAGATTGCCCCTAACCACCTCTGCCTGCCTGACTAAACTCCCCTAACTGCTCCCCTTCTGTCCTGACCACCCCCTAACTGCTCCCCTACCAGCCTGACCACCTCCTAACTGCTCTGCTGCTAGCCTGATCACCCCTAACTGTTCCACTGCCTGCCTGATCGCACCTAACAACCTCTGCCTCGGCCTCCGCCACCACGGCTTTGTCCAGAAGGACATCCAGAATGACATCCAGAAGGTCGTTTGGTCTAATTAGCATATTACACTTTTATTAGTATAGATTATATGGGAATAGAAATACATTCAATTTCCAGTTAATTAGGAATTTTTTAATATTCTAGATGATGTTTACTTTATAGTCTCCCTGATTACCTAAAAGTGCTAAAAATGTATTAGGGAAATATATACATAGACAAATAGACATAGTTATTTTGTCTAAAAATTAGTGAGTTTTAGGGTTATATGTGAAATATATGAAATCTAAAAACATTAGATTTAATATCTATTATTTATTATTATTATTAAATTAGAGGCCTGGTGCACAAAATTCGTGCATGGGGGTGGGGGAGTTGTCCCTCAGCCCAGCCTGCACCCTCTTCAATCTGGGACCCCTCGAGGGATGTCCGACTGCCCGTTTATGCCCAACCCCGGTAGGATCCAGCCTAAATGGGCAGTTGGACATCCCTCTCACAATCCAGGACTGCTGACTCCCTACTGCTCATCTGCCTGCCTTCCTGATTGCCCCTAACTACTTCTGCCTGCCAACCTGATCACCCCCTAACCACTCCTCTGCCAGCCTGATTGCCCCTAACTGTCCTCATCTGCAGGCCTGGTCACCTCTAACTGCCCTCCCCTGAAGGCCTGGTCACCCCCAACTGCTCTCCCCTACAGGCCTGTGGCCCCCCCAACTGCCCTTCCCTGCAGGCCTGGTTGCCCCCAACTTCCCTCCTCTGCTGACCTGGTCACCCCTAACTGCCCTTCCCTGCAGGCCTGATCATCCACAACTGCCCTTCCCTGCAGGCCTGGTTGCCCCAACTTCCCTCCTCTGCTGACCTGGTCACCCCTAACTGCCCTTCCCTGCAGGCTTGATCATCCACAACTGCCCTCCCTTGCAGGCCTGGTCCCTCCCAACTGCCCTCCCTGCTGGCCATCTTGTGGTGGCCATCTTGTGTCCACATGGGGGCAGCCACCTTTGACCATATGGGGGCAGCCATCTTGTGTGTTGGAGTGATGGTCAATTTGCATATTACTCTTTTATTAGATAGGATTGAGGCCTGGTGCATGGGTGTGGGCCACCTGGTTTGCCCTGAAGGGTGTCCTGGATCAGGGTGGGGGTTCCCTTGAGGTGTGGGGTGGCTTGGGCGAGGGGTCTGTGGTGGTTTACAGGCCCACCACACCCCCCGGCGACCCAATTGGAGACCCTGGTATCTGGGATTTATTTATCTTCTATAATTGAAACTTTATAGCCTTGAGAGGAGGCCAGGGCCAGCCAGGGCGGGCAGGAAGCTTGGCTTCCTCCATCACTGGGGGCAACCCAATCCTCCTGCTTGCTCAAGCTCCATGACTGCTACCATATTTATTGGGTTAATTTGCATACTCACTCCTGATTGGCTGGTGGGTATGGCTTGTGGGCGTAGCAGAGGTGCGGTCAATTTACATGTTTCTCTTTTATTAGATAGGATATATAAGCATTCTTGGTACAAGCACAGAAAAAGAGTGGGCATGATGGCTGAGAAAGACTTGAACTTCATCAAAAGGGACTTGGCACCTCTAAATGTCCCAGCTGCTCCCAGGCAATAAAGAGCAGTGAACTATCACATTTCATTTTCAGTCAGTCAAAATACCAGTCAGCTTCAAGGCTGCCCAGCACCGTTTCCTCACCACAGTCTTAGTGACTGCTTTGAGAAGCATGATTCTGAAGGGAGAGAGAAAAGATTTTAACTCAAACTCACCCTCTTGAGATTTATTGTGTGTCTGAAACATCAAATTCCTTTTCATTTTATTTTGCAAAGACCAAATCAAAAATGGGGAAGGTGAAAGTGTGTATTCTTAGAATCATATGAATTTGAAAGATACAAAGAATATAGTTGTCCTTAAGCAAGAGAAACAAGATAGTGAAGAATGAGAAATTCTGTCCCTCAACACACGGGGAAGGAACAAGAATGTGGCATGTCAAGAGTCCTCTGAGGAGAGCAGGCTGAGTATCGCTGTGCTCCAGGATGCAGCAGACTTAAAACACACAGCAGACTTGTCATGAAGAGCACTGCGTTGTTTGTAGTTCAGTAGTTGAAAGAATGTCTTACAGAGACGTGCACATTTTTGTCTATCACAAACCAGAACCATTTTTAACAGAAAATTCACTATGTTGAAAATCTGCATAAATTGCCAGGGAGGAGAGCGTCTCTATTCTGCAACTACAAAGTAGAAGTGGTTCAAAAGATAAAAACTTTTCTAGATATGGTCACTAGGGACTGATGTTACCACCAAAACATCTATTGGTTAAACCTTACAGTAGTTAGTCATACATCAAATACATAAGACAGAGTAATTCTATTTTCTCAAGAATTCATCCCTGGGCATTTCATTTACTTCTTCACCTCTCCTAATAAACTCCTTGGAGCAGAGAGTGCAATTCAGGTACCTTTATATTCTGAGTACCCAGAGCAGGTTAGGCTACAAATAGCAGGTGAACAGTAACATTTTAATAAAATACTATTATGGGAACCCCTTTCACGTCCCATGTGGTTCAGGGTCCTGGATCAGGGTCCGAGTTCTGGAGAAGGCCACATACAAATGAAAAGAGACTAGAAAAGTATTAATTTGGGAATATTGGGGGCCAGGCGGGAGCCCACCTCTAGTGGGAAGACTACCATCTGCTCTGCCCTTGCTATCCCTTTTATTGAGACTATGGGATACACCCACAACCTTTAGGCAGGAAATTCCAATAACAAATTTACATGAGACAAAGCATTAAGGGTTATTTAGTTAAATGTTTGACCAAATATAGCAGGCTAATTTTTAAGTTGACAATTTTGTATGGCCTGAGAATCCTATCTAATAAAAAAGTAATATGAAAATTGACTGTCACTCCAACACACAAGATGGCTGCCCCCATGTGGTCAAAGATGGCTGCCCCCACAAGATGGCCACCACAAGATGGCCTGCAGGGGAGAGCAGTTGGGAGGAACCAGGCCTGCAAGGGAAGGCAGTTGGGGGTGATCAGGCCAGCAGAGGAGGGCAGTTGGGGCGACCAGGCCTGCAGGGGAGGGCAGTTAGGGGTGACCAGCCTGGCAGGGAAGGGCAGTTAGGGGCAATTGGGTCAGCGGGGGAGCAGTTAGGTGTCGATCAGGCTGGAAGAGGAGTGGTTAGGGGGTGATCAGGCTGGCAGGCAGAAGTGGTTAGGGGCAATCAGGCAGGCAGGCAGGCAGGCAGTTGAGAGCCAGCAGTCCTGGATTGTGAGAGGGGTCCCAGATTGGAGAAGGTGCAGGGTGGGCTGAGGGACACCCCCCCCCCCATGCACGAATTTTGTGCACTGGGCCTCTAGCTATGTTATAAATATCCAAATGACCCTTGGCAGATAAAAGGTTCCCCACCTCTGACGTAAGGGAAATGAGGTTAGTGGCCCTGACTAAATAGTCAGGTGTTGGATGCTTTAGATATTCTTGAGGCACACCAGTTGAAAATCACTGATTTAGATCAACTGATCCTGACAGAACATTGCTCTTGAGACCACAGTAATAGCCAAAGAAGTTTTGAGTAAGATTATAACCCCTCATGAAAAAGGGAGTTCAAAGTCTAAATTGGCAGACTTGGTAACTCATATTAAAGGAAGGGCCCTCTAACTCTTCTCATCAGTGTCTCTTTGAGGCCTGACATAGTGCTTGGCAAAGAGTGGGCACTCCTGTATGTATGAGGGAAACCATATGGGAAACTTTCTTTGCTAGGGAAACATAGACAGAGGCCCCAAAGATGAACTGGAAAGTTTTAAAGATAGGACACTGGTCCAAACTTGTAGAAATAATGACTTACTGCGTAGACCTATAAGCTTCCCGAGAGCAAGGCTTCTATCTTACACATTTTGGTATCTCTAGCATATAGTACAGTGTTTGTCACATGGGAGCGATCCAAATATTTAGGGAATTAATACAGGGGATTCTAGATAGAATGCAGACATAGAAGGGTAGTCTCTCCTACTGTGATGCCCAGGATGTTTTTGCTACCATTCAAGTGTGTGAGCAAGGAAGATGCTATGTATTTTATAGTTCACTCTTTTAAAGAACCTTTTTTTAATTTTTTTTTCTGTCTTTTATTCCTTGATACTACTACTATGCATGACTTACTTAGAACTGGAAATTTTGAGCATAAAAGCATCCAACAAAAAAATCCAATTTCAAAGATGTTTTGACTAACATTATTTCCCTAGTAAAATTTATTCCAAGTGTGTGCGTTGTTGTGATAGTTGTAAAATAGAATGAAGTGGAATGAAAAGAAACCTGTTGTGTTTTTCCCTCCACTAGTTCTTACTCTTCACTTTCTGAGGCTTTATGTTTAAAGGATACCATCTGCCAGGTAAAGTACATTTGCCACTATTTCAAAGCTATGCTTTACAGAGGTCAAGATGATCTGATCAAAGTGACTTGGAACAAGGTTGAGGGAGATTGAAGTGATCGTCAGTGTCTGTCACTTAACTGTGTGTCAATGTCCATATTAAAAAATAAATCTAATAAGCACTGCACTAGGTGCTTGTGAGAAACAAAAGGCAAACCAGAGCCCAGGTTCTGGTCTCAAGTTCACTGTCCAAGTTCAAAGTTTGTCTCTTCCTTTCAAAAATAGATGGTATTGGTTTGCTATACAACATGTTGAGTCCTAGAAATTGATTCTTCTCACTGTTTCCAGGTAATGACCCAAGACAGAACTGAGGTCACTCTTGTGTGATTGCTCACAGCTATGGTCTACACAGCTTGGATAATACCATCTTGACAGGTTTTTAAATCCAGAGGAATGAATAAGTACCTTTTGCAGCCAAATGACAAATCTGTCAGAGTGAGTATTTTTCTCAGTGCATTACCCTGGACAACATCTGACTGGTGGAAATGTTTTGGCTTCCCTTGGAGAGCAGGGGAGCCAAAACAAGTCTCACCTGGTGTTGGATGCTTATTTCTGAAGAGAGTAAAAAAAAAGAATGCGAACGCCTGGATGTATTGAGTTGGCAGTTTTCCTTACAGGCTAAATTTATCAATAAAGTTGGAGTCAGCAGCATTGAAAGCAATCTTGTGTGAAGTCTATTTATAATACCCCAAAGATGGCACTTGGAAAGAAACAAATATTTCAAAAAATGAAGGTATTGCTGGCATATAGACAGGTATAGGTGTAGGTATAGGTATAGAGATAGAGATAGAGATAGAGAGATAGAGATAGAGATAGAGATAGAGATAGAGATAGAGATATATAGATCAAGTCCCTAACCTTGTCTCTTTCCTAGACTGTTACTTTTGTTCTTCATATTTATCAATATGTGTTTTAGCTTATTTTTTAACTTTTAAACTTTATTTATCAAAGACATGCATACACAATTTCTTTAAGGAAATACTGCTAAAAGAAACAGAACAAAACAAAACCAAACAAAAAAAAACCCCAACTCCCTCTCCTATCCTATCACTCTCCCTTCCCAAGCTCAATTCTATTCCCATGAAGCTTCTATCTTAAATTCTTTTAGCTCTTTCTTCCCACACTCCTGCCAATGGTGCTAATGCCCAGCAAAGGCAGAAATATTTGGTCTCCACAATAGCTAGTCCAACTAGACACTCGGGCTGCTTATAAATACAGTGGGGTTCTGTACGTTTCCATAGAGACTTCAAGTGGGAAAAGCACCTTTACCTGCTCCTGTGCTCCTATGATCTGTAGTCTGGGTTACAGGTAAGAGCCAACTTGATCAAGATTTATTCTCCGCTGTCTTAGCTGGAAGGGACAGGCTTGGCCTCCTGCAGAGCACCATGAGAAGCGGAAGGGATGGGCTTGGAGAAGCGGCTAAAGCCAGGTGTGAAGTCAGTCCACCCGTGGCTAGAGCTGAGATGCTGGATCAGGACTAGTGCTAAAGGGCTCAAGTGCCTATCAGGACTGGAAGCCACAAGACCATACACATACTGCTTGGAGCTCAGCCTTCTCATCATTCCGGCGTTGGAGCTTGTTCACTCTCACAAGAAATGTAAAGAGGCAGAAGAGGGAGAAAATCCAAGATTCTGCTGTCATCCTGCTGTTGGATCCTGAGCCATGCTCACACCAGGGAGGAGTGATAAGCAGCCTCCAACCAGGCAGCATACAAGTCCTGCGGCCCAAACCTGCCTCCGTCTCCCAGAATCTGACACCGGGCACAGTTAGATCTCTTTGTGCTGCTCTAGGGTGTAATGGACAAGGAATACCCCACTTCCTACCCCCACGTTCCCCCCCCTCCCCCCCCACACACACACGCACACACCTGTATAGCTATTATTTAGAGAAGTTTAGCTCAAAAGGCTTACTCAATCTGGGGTACGTAATGTCAGTTCATTCAATTCTAATTGCTCACTGTTTGCCTTAAAGCATTGTGTTCTAGAGCTCTAAATGTCTTCGTAATGTTTTACATCTTTCACTCTCCCTATATTGTAGTCCTTATTAAAACCTGAAATTTCAGAATGAGGACAATCTGAATGAGAGCCATTGTGATTCACATAAAATCTCCCTACTCCCCTAATCTAACTTGAAACTTAATTACCTTCTCTACCTTTACTGTCTGACCTAATGTGCTATTGATATCAACAATTATAATGATGATGAGTCAAATAGATGCTATTATTCTTCGTCTTCAATAAGGGTGCAGAATAAGGTGATCTTTTCATAATTTTATCATGAGTCTCCAGAATTTAAACTGTAAAGAAACTTCTTGTGTGCTTTTTTGCTTTTTTGGTGGTTCATTGAGGGAAAGTATATCAGGGCCATATCTCTCTTTGGTCTTCCAAGCTGTTTACATAGACAGTAAAAAAAAAAAAATGAAGCACCAATTACACTCAGAGATTTTGACAGTCAATGGTTCCATTGTATCATTAATAAAGGAGAATAGAAAATATTACAGTTCCAAAAACATTGAAAGAATTTTTTTTTTTACTTCAACGTTTCATTTATTGTATTTATGTGCCAACTGACTACAGTGGTACCATAAGGAAGCACATAAAGAAGTTTATTCATCTATATACTCTCCATAATATTAAACACCATAATATTTTGACATGCAACCAGTTTTCATCATTTTACTGAGAGCATGATTCTTTTGTAACTATTTTAGTTTCATTAATACTTTTCAACTTTAAAAAATTTTATATCTTTCACATAAAATTACATAACACAAAAATGTCCAAAATTTAGGCAATTGTGGCATATTTAGAATCATGAATAGTTGCCAACTGATGAATTTTAGAGAAAATACACAATACTTACAAATCATTTTTTCAATTGTACATACTAGTAAATGGCAATATTGAAAAAAAAGCACGTTAGGGAGAAACATCCACACATTTACAAACTTGTTTTTGCATAATTATTCATATAAGTATAAATGGAAATGTTTACAATAACCTTTTAATTTAGCTTTACATTTATTTACTGATTTAATAAACTATTATTTTATAAAACATATGCAAACATTTATGCAAATTGTACAATATAAAAGCCCAAAACTTATATGGCTTTCAAGATTTTCTCATTCCAGATTTATTAGTTTTATTTTTATTAATTTTTTTTATTGTTTGAAGTATTACAAATAGTAGTACATATTTCTCCTTTTCCCCCCCAGTTGACCTCCCCTCAGCCTTCCCTACACCCAAGTACATGCCTTTACCTGCCCGCCCTCCCTACTCCCCAGTGTCTTGTATCCATTGGTTATGCTTATATGCATGCATACAAGTCCTTCGGTTGGTCTCTTACAGCCCCCCTCGCCCTGCCCCAACCTCCCCTGCCTTCCCTCTGTAGTTTGACAGTCTGTTCAATGCTTCTTTGCCTCTGTATCTATTTTTCCCCCATTTCTTTCCTTTAAAAAATTTGCCTCTGCAGACTAGAAATAAACATATAATAACCAAAAATGTTTGAGTCCCAATTTCAATGTCCAACAGTTCCTTATGTGTACATGTCAACAATGATATCTGGATGGTGGGCACATGGTGGCAATGCAGGTCCGACCCTCTCTGGTTTGGTCCTGGGCAACCTGCAGGGATGCACAGCTGCTGACTGCTAGTGTGGCAAGTGTCGTCAGTGTCTTCCATCTCTGGACTATTTCTCCTCTTGTCTTCGTGGTTAGAGCAGACCTGTCAATTCCTCTTTGTTGCAGGAATCCACATGGTCTTGGAGTTGTTTTCTGAAAATATACAAACATATTCTTGACCAAAAGTTAATAAAGGAATCTTTTCTATGTAATTGATTTGGGATCCTTTTTATTTTTGCCCAAACAATGTTCCTTTGTCTTATTTAGACACCATGTGTGTTTTTCATGGGTGTCTTGCTGTTAGCATTACAAATGAAAATTAATTTTGTAAAGTAAGAATTTTCTAGATGTAATTTACTTATAGGATATTTTTCCTTACATGATATTACCCTACTATACCCCCTTTTTTGATTAATGGAAGGTTTTATAATTTTTATAATGCAGTCTTGATAACTTTAAATTTTATTTTATTTTTTTGCCCAAATATATGACTGCTTTAGGTTCATTGCATGTTCAGGAATTTTACCATGAGATGAACTACCAATAGAAATTTTAGTTACTACTTTAGAAACAGCTTTTTATCCAATACAATTAAATTTCCTTGAATATTCCCTTATTTCAATTAGCCTCTTTAAATTAATCTGAAAACTTGATTACTATTTTACTGTCAAATTTAATACTCTACCAACAATCTTAGTTTACCCTGTAAATATTAGTGGAAATAATTATTTGCATTCTTGAGTAGGCCCTGAGAATTCCTGGTGCTAGGCTGGATTTAGATATAGGGCAGCTGCTGTTGGCCAAGTCTCTGTCTGTTACTTGGGTCCTGATCTGAAGTGGGCCAAGTCTCTGTCTGTCACCTGTGTCCCAATCTGAGATGGGCATGGGAAGCAAAGCAGCCATGGGGGCAGGAGACCTCCCTCAGAAGGGGTGAGGGTTCAGGCCCCTGCAAGGTTTGGGGGATGAGGGTCTGTGCCCCACCTCTGTTGACCCCCAAGTTCTCTCCTGATGATCCTTCTGCAACTGTGCCTGTCTTAGGTTGTTCTTTCCCTAGGAATCTTAAGAAATTAAGCACAAGAATCCACAAGCAAGATACTGTAGTAACTTAGACAAACATTATTGAGTGTGAGAAGACGCAGATTCAAATCTTCAATCCTGCATAGCAATCGTGAGCCATGTTATTAAAACCTACTGGGGACAGGAATAGAGAGGTTAGTGATACAGAATAGCACAAATAATGTATTATTAATACCAGTAATAATTAGTTATTAGCAGTTATTGCTATCTGACATAGAAATACACTATAAGTCATAATAAAAATACTAAACTTTGAGATGATAGACATTTTAAAAGATATAAATTAGAGTTGCTTCAAGTTTAGCTTCTCATCACTCCAACTCACCCAGGTGCTGAAATGTGTTTCACCTACTAGGGTGAATTCTACTACCTCACCCCTCAGCTTTCTTTATGTCTGTAAGACATATTTGTATCACTGTAAAATAATCCTAATCAATAGCCTCTAATGGGCCCTCACACTCCCAAGAATTTCTATTGTTTACCAAGTCAACCCACTTTACCTTTCCCCACAACTGACTATAGAGAACCTTTCCTTTCTTTTCAAACCCCCTCCCAGCCTATTATTCTTTCATTTCCCTAACCTTCTACTTCCCAGAAAAAAAGAAGCCCGTAGAGAGAAACATCCTCAGTTTTCTGTAGAAAACCTATAACACCACCTACACACATGGCTATCCTCTCCTGCTCTGTTAGAGGAGATTCCCTTGCACACACTTAAGTCCCAACAGTCTACCTGGTTTTTGCATCTCTTCTGTTGGTGACTTTGCAGAAATGTCAGACTATCAATTACTTATTCAATCCATTAACTCTCAGTTGAATCCCTCCAATTAACAGAGAAATATAACCAAATATAGTCTATCTTAAAAAAAGAATTTTCCTTTGACCACAAATCTACTTCCAGCCATCTCTCTTCCTCTTTCAACTCCCCCTCAGAGCCAACTTGTTGAAAAAGTTTTCTGTTCTTGTTGTGCCACCCCCTCCTGCTCTCCTGGCCAAATAACCTGTTCCAAAGTCCATCTACACCCATGAAGCCAACCACTCAAGCTTTCACTGACAATGATTCCTCCATGTGGCAAAAAACAAAAAACTGTTTCTGGGCATGCAGTAACAGAGGCTGTGCTGTATTTTCCCTCCTCAAGCTGGTGAGAATATATGAAGAAAATATGTTCAGACCTTGTTTAAGAGTTGGAACAGAACTTTCATTCTGGAGAACAAGTAAACTCACAAGATGAGCCCCAATTCTGTACTTTCCCAAGCAGCATCAATGACGAGAGGGAGAGGACGAGTCCTGGGAGAGGAGAGGGCAGGGGGACAGCAGCAGTCTCACACTGCATCCTTATGAGGTCACTCAGCTCATGCGAAATTTCCTCAAGGAAGTTTTACATCCCCAATCTAAGACAATTGCTTTTGTTACAGTTTCTCATGTTCCTTCAGAACAGTTATCTCAGCTCATAATCTTATTGACTGAGATCACCTGTTTAATGTCCTTCTCACCCATCACTCTGCAAGCTGCTGGATAGGAGGAGCCATCTGGCCCTGTTCACCACTGAAAATCTAGTGCCCTGCACAGTCCTGGGAATATATTCTGTAAAGGAGTGAAGGGGTAAGTGGATGAATGGATGAACAAATGAATGAATAATACTTTCTTGAGTAGAATGTGTAGAGTTACAGCTAGTAAAATTGAAGCTGCATATAACCCACATCCTCTCTTATCTAGACAGCAACCCAAAATCCAGACACATGTATGGTCATGTGTTGCAATATGGAAATGAATTCATCCTATAATCATAAAGGGAAGAATTTCAGAACCATTTATTTAATAGTAGTCCAATTATTTTTATTTTGAGCATCTTTTTTGAAGTCTCAGTATTATAATCTATTAAAACATTGGAAGCTTAGGATAGATTGATTGTTTTCAAACATTTTTTAAAGCAGAAAATATTTTGCTGAAATAAAATCCTGTGTTGAAGCCATGTTAGTCAGATCATAATAAAAGGAAAGCTTTTTGTGGCATTTGCCTGTCTGCTGATGTGTGTGCGCGCGCATGTGTGTGTGTGTGCACTCCAACTTTTTGCAAGTGGAGGAGTAGGAGGCCTGTGCAGTTGGCCACTACTAGTGTCACAGGACACAATGAGGAAACCTCTGATCTAGGTGATATTTATGGTTTATACTACATATAAAACTAAAATACATCAATGTTATTATAATCTGAGGATGAAATAAACTGATTTTATAAATACTTTTGATGTTTTGTCCCATTTCACATTCTCAGCAATGTATTCAGTGAAGCTAATATCTCATATACAGTCACCACAATGTTTTCATTTAATAAACAAACTTATAGTAATATTGTGAGTATGGCCTTGGGAAACTAAGAGGGCTTACAGATCTGTGGCAAGAATAGGGAACTGAAGTCAGAATTTGGGCAGAAAAAAAATCAAGTCAATGTCCTAAGAATATTCTAGCTAGGATTCTACCACCAACACAACTACCACTGAACCCTCAAAAACATCACCACAACAATTAATTTCACCATTCCCGTGGAAATTTGCATCAGTCCCTAGAGCCTTATAGTCCTGGGTGGAAGAATGCGATTGCTGCACCTTGATCACACATCAGAATGGGACAAGAAAGTAACTGAGCCCTTCGGCTTCTGTACTAGGAAGACTGTCTAAAAGAAATTTCGAATGGTAACAATTTGTAAAGGAAGAACATAAATGCACATTGAATAATATAGGAGAGAGTAAACTTAAAATTCAATAGTCATCCTGGGGAGATGAAAGTAGGTACAGCCAGGGTATATGGGATCAGAAAAAAATTTGTTCAGGCAAATATATAATATAATATAATATAATATAATATAATATAATATAATATAATATAATATAATATAATCCTATCTAATAAAGAGGGAATATGCTAATTGACCATCACTCCGTCACAAAGATGGCTGCACCAACAGCTGAGGCCAAGTTCCCATAAGGAGCCTTAACAAACAATCAGCAGGGAACTGAGGCTACGCCCTCCCCTGCCCCCATGAGGCTTGATAGGGGACTTTAGGCCACACCCCCACACCAGTGCTAGGCCAGGGGACCTGAGGCCATGCCCTTGCCCGGCAGGGCTTGACAGGGGACCTCAAGTGTGCTTCCCGTCCTGGTGCTGGGCTAGGGGACCTCAGGCTGCTCCCCCCGTTCCAGCGCCAAGCCGGTGGACCTCAGGCTGCATCCCACACCAGGAGGGGCTTGACAGGGGACCTCAGTCCATGCTCCCCACCCCAGCACCGGGCCAGGGGACCTGAGGCTGTGCCCCCCTTCCTGTCTTGGTTGACAGGGGACCTCAGGCCATGCCATCCACCCAGTGGGGCTTGACGGGTGACCTGAGGCTGCTCCCCTTTCCCTGTGCTGGGCCGGGGGACCTGAAGCCGCACCCCCCACCCAGCAGGGCTTGATGGGGGACCTGAGGCTGCACCCCCCTGCTGGTGGGGCTTGACAGGGGACCTGAGGCTGTGCCCCTCTCCCAGTGCCAGGCTGAGGGATCTGAGGCTGCGCCCCCTTCCCCCCCCCGCCTGGTGAGGCTTGAGGGGGACCTGAGGCCATGCCCCCCCCATCTGGCGGGGCTTGACAGGGGATCTCAGGCCAGGTCCCCCACCTGGTAAGGCTTGACAGGGGACCTCAAGGCATGCCCTCTGCCCCAGTCTGGGCTGGGGGACCTCAGGCCATGCCCTCCATCCTGGCGCTGGGCCAGGGGACCTGAGACTATGTCCCCTGCCCAGCAGGGCTTGACAAGGGTGGGACTGGCCAGGTCTGGTTCTAGCCCAATGAGTGGGGGGGGGGGGGGGGCAGGTGGCCGGGTCTGGGTCTCATGCGATTTTTGAGGCGCATGTGGGTGGGCAGGGACTTGACTCTGGGTCCAGTGATGCGCCCCAGACTCTGACAGGAGGAAGGTTTTCATATACATTTTACTAATTTTCTCTCATCTCTGACACTTCTATTATAGAGAAAGGTAAAATAGCATATTAAATTATTTTCTTTAATTAATCCCCTTTAATGTGCACAAATTTGGTGCACTGGGCCACTAGTATAATATAATATAATCCTATATAATGAAAGGGTAATATGCAAATCAACTGAACGGTGGAATGACAGGTCTCTATGATGTGCACTGACCACCAGAGGGCAGATGCTCAACACAGGAGCTTCCCTCCAGTGGTCAGTGTGCTCCCACAGGGGGAGCACCACTCAGCCAGAAGTTGGGCTGATGGCTGGTTGGTGCAGCGGTGATGGTGGGAGCCTCTCCTGCCTCCGCAGTAGCACTAAGGATGTTCATCTGTTGGGTTAGGCCCTGTGGGGAGTAGGCCTAAGCCGTCAATTGGGTATCCCCCAAGGGTTCCCGGATTGCGAAAGGGCACAGACTGGGCTGAGAGACCCCCCTCCCTGCCCCGAGTGCACTAATGTATTGCACCAGGCCTCTGGTATTGTATTGTATTGTATTGTATTGTATTGTATTGTATTGTATTGTATTATAGCATTTAAGATCAAACTAAAGAGAATTCAGCTTAAAAATAAGCATAAGTATGCAATAAAACCATAGACTAAAATTCTGGCTCAATATTTACAAAATCTTAGACTCAGAGACTAGGTAGAAAACAGTAACTTCCTTTCCATATCCTCTGAATTATTGATTTGTATTGATATGTCTGAATTGAGAAATGCTGGCACCAATAAATTCAACACAAATAGACAAAATAAACCGGAACAAAGTATGACATGAGCAATGAACATTCTTATTAATTCAGTATAATAAAATCAAACTGTGATAATGAATGCAGTGGGGACCCCAAGGTGGTGAACTCTAATCCTCAGGTTTCCTCCAAGTTTGGTTGTGGGGGTGTGCTCAGGGTGAGCAATAAATTCGTCTTGGATTATGAAAAGGCATGCACTGTGCTTTTAAACAGTGGTTGTTGAGAATACATGTATACTCTTCAGTGAGACAGTAGACGGTGCCACTTAAATTTTCTATGGCCTCAAAAATTCTAAAAATAGGAAAACCATGTGGAGAAAAAGGAGAGGTGGAGGAAGAGAATGAGGAGCTAGTGGAGGAGAAATAGCAGCAGAAGAACTATAAGCAGGAAGAAGTGCCCAATCCCTATTAATGAGGACTATAAGTCATCTTAATAGGTCAAAGAAGGAGAACATAAAGCATATATATTTAAAAATAAACAGCTAAAAGCAACTGTGTGCTGCTGCTGGCATATACCAGCTCTCACAGTCAATTGTGTGCATCTCGTCCCAACTCCTCCTTCTGTGACGTCTCTTTGGTAGGTTGAAATTGGCCGTAGTGGAATTATTTACACCATGAAAATTGGCTAATGCTAAAGATCAAAGCTTTTCCCTCTCAGAGAGCCAGTAGTTAAACATTTATCAGAACACCATTGGCTAAAAGCCATAGAGGACTAAGACCCTCAGAAACAAGAATGCAGGATGCAATGGGAACATACACACCATCTGCTGAGTGTAGGCCCTTCAGCAGCAAAGCAGGTGGGACCAAGTGGCAGCAGCATCCAGAACTTGTAAAGGCCACTGATGAAGCCCGAGGTCTTCAGGTTCATATTTAACCCAAAGCAATAATGATGATCACATACATGATTTAGAATTCCAGTGGAATTTTGGACAAATAGCTCTACTAAAGTTATGCAGAATCTGGGCCTTCTAGTGGAATATAATCTGGGCAAACTGGGATGTCATGTGCAGCTCTCAGTGATGTGTCTGGTCTTTCCAGATTTGAGAAGCCCCAGCAAACAGTTGTGCCATACCCCATTGCAGACTGAAGTCATATACCATTTGGGGGTGGACAGAAGTGATCATGCTATATATGGGCAAATCCTAAATCTAGACAATTCTTGCTACAGAATGAGAAGCAATGAAAAGCCATTATATTAGCCTCAGTTTATCTCTTGAGATTAGTAACAACAGCTACTACTGTTGTGCTGTATAAATAAATGCTATATAAATAAATCATAATTCTTATTCTGTCCAATAGGTCCATTTCTATTCATTTTGTTAACTTACAAAAATATTTTTCATAAAATAATTTTGTCACTTACTCTCTAGTCAATATCATTTTTTATCAAACCACTACATGGTTAATTTTTTGAGTATTATCATAAGTAAAGTTATAAAGATAATTTCATTTGGGTAAATAACCATGAGGAAATTGTACAATTAAAAATGATGTGTAAGTTTTATTTTCACTGTACTAGAGAGTTAGACTGCTTTACCACAAGTACTTGGTTTCCCTTATCTCTTTTATTCGCCTGATTAATAGTTAGGGAGAAAATTTATGTGTGTCCTTGATGAAATAGCTTCAAAACAGATTAACCATGGCATGTATCAAAGATAGGTTTAACATTTTCTGACATCTACCTACTGTTATTGGGAAATTCATGTCCTTCTTATACATGTTATATATTCCATATATATAATGATATTATTCACTATGTATCAATGAAAACTAATACTTTTTTAGGCATTAGCATAATTCAAATGGTGGAAGCAAATATATATGCATATAGAATCTGTATTCTCAATTAGGCTTAAAGTCCCTATTGTGGAATACAAATTTTCTATCAACATTCAAATGTTTCTAGAATTTTAGCTATGTAAGGCACTACAAATATTATGAAACCTAAACCCCTTATCTTAAAGATAAAGAAACTGAATTTCAGAGAAAATGAGAACCACAAAAACGTGAGTCATGAGCATTAAATTTGAGAGAGAAAAAACTCATAACAGTTAATCCAAGATCCTCATTGTATGCTTACAATCAATAAAGTCAACCATCTGACATAAACTTGTAATTAAACTGAGACAATTTTGAACAGGGACTTTCCTAATAAATTCAGAAATATACTATATTAGGGAATGCTTTGCAGGGTATAGAGACCAGACTAAAAATAGCGCACTTTGGCACTATTGAGTATATGGTAACTAACCAAAGTTATGTGTGATATTAATAAATGAGAAAATAGAAATACATAAAGAAAAGCAAGAGGATAAAGACACAAAGTCCCTTATGAGAACAAAATAGAACCAAAAGATAGCATGAAATGAACGCAGGGAAACAGTTAAACATGAGTTGTTTTAAAAGAATTGCTAGGGTCCTGGACAGTGTGGTTCAATGGTTAGAGTGTGGGCCAGGTTGTATTCCCAGTCAAGGGCACGTACCTGGGTTTCAGGTTCGATCCTAGCCCAGTTGGGGCAATGTGGAAGGCAACCAATCAATGTATTTCTCTCACATTGATGTTTCTCTCGCCTGCCCCATCCCCTTCCTTGCACTCTCTCTTAAAAATTCATGAAAAAATATCCTTGGGTGAGGATTAACAAACAAACAAACAAAAATACATCATTGCTAGGAAAGCAATGTTCTCTTCACTTATAAATTAAAACACACACACACACACACACACACACACACACACACACACACTAAACTAAACAAAAGAAGCCACTTATAGATGGAGAGCAGGAGTTAGGAACTGCAAGGCGTGGGGAGAAAGAAACACACCAAAAGACTGATTCATAGAGGTTAAAGAGAATGTCTGAGGAACTTAAAGAAATTCAAAAATGTGGAAGAGTTAAGATTATGAGGATCATGAGACTACATTTAAACAGAGGCCAATTTTTAAATTATGGATTTAAATTTTGATTGGTTAACAAGTCATTTATATTTCCTATTTCTTATTGCATCAGGTTTGGTAAGATATTTTATATTTTTCCAGGTTATTTTTCTAAGTAAATTTTCAAATTTATTGGCATAAAATTGTTCATGGTGTTCTCTTTATTTTCATTGAATAATGTATCCCTTTGAATTTATTTTTTCTTAGTAATGTGTCTTCTTTTGATGGTAATAGGTTTTTCTTTATTAATCTTTGATAGAAGTTTATTTTCTAGTTCATTCATATAGGTTATTATCTTTATTATTCCCTTCATTTTACATTCTTTACATATAATTAGCTATTACATTACTACCCTTTAGAAATATATTATTAACCACTGATTTATAGATTTTTTTTAACATGAGTTGAAGGTTATACATTTTCTTCTAACTAATTATTTAGCTCTATACCCTAAGTTTTGTTTGATATACCATATTTAATTTTCATTTAGTTCTAAATGTTGTTTTAAATATTTATTCAGATTTCTTCTTTCGCTCATATTGTATTGTGATTAGATAATTTGTCCTTGAAAATATCGATTGAGATTCTGTTTCTGTGTGTGTGTGCACGTGCACGCACGTGTGTGTGTGTGTGTGTGTGTGTGTGTGTGTGTGTATGTGTGATCTGATGGATGATAAAACTTTGTGACTATTTCAAGGGCTTTAAGATATAATGTATAATGTATTCTCCAAGTACTGGAAACAAAAGTTAATTTACATTCATCCTTTTTTAAAATTTAATAAATCATTATTGTTCAGATTATTACAATTGTTCCTCTTTTTTCCCCCATAGCTCCCCTCCACCCCGTTCCCACCCTACCCTCTGCCCTTACCCAACCCCGCCACTGTCCTCATCCATAGGTATACAATTTTTGTCCAGTCTCTTCCCACACCCCCACACCCTTTTCCCCCTGAGAATTATCAGTCCACTCCCCTTCTATGCCCCTGATTCTATTATATTCACCAGTTTATTCTGTTCATCAGATTTTTTTTATTCGCTTGATTTTTAGATTCACTTGTTGATAGATATGTATTTGTTGTTCATAATTTTTATCTTTACCTTTTTCTTCTTCTTCCTCTTCTTAAAGAATACCTTTCAGAATTTCATATAATGCTGGTTTGGTGGTGATGAACTCCTTTAGCTTTTTCTTATCTGTAAAGCTCTTTATCTGCCCTTCAATTCTGAATGGTAGTTTTGCTGGGTAGCTTAATCTTGGTTATAGGTTCTTGCTATTCATCACTTTGAATATTTCTTGCCACTCCCATCTGGCCTGCATAGTTTCTGTTGAGAAATCAGCTGACAGTTGTATGGGTGCTCCCTTGTAGGTAACTAACTGTTTTTCTCTTGCTGCTTTTAATATTTTCTCTTTGTCTTTTGCTCTTGGCATTTTAATTATGATGTGTCTTGGTGTGGTCCTCTTTGGATTCCTTTTGTTTGGGGTTCTCTGCAATTCCTGGACTTGTAAGTCTACTTCTTTCACCAGGTGGGGAAAGTTTACTGTCATTATTTCTTCAAATAGGTTTTCAGTATCTTGCTCTCTCTCTTTTTCTGGCATTCCCCATAATTCTGATGTTGGTATGCTTGAAGTTGTCCCAGAGGCTCCTTACACTATCTTCATATTTTTGGATTCTTTTTTCTTTTTGCTTTTCCAGTTGAGTGTTTTTTGCTTCTTTGTATTTCAAATCTTTGACTTGATTCTTGCGATCCTCTAGTCTACTGTTAGATCTCGGTATAATATTTTTTTATTTCAGTCAGTGTATGCTTAATTTCTAGTTGGTCCTTTTTCATATCCTTGAGGGTCTCACTAAATTTATCGGCCTTTTCTAGAAAATTCTTGAAAAATCTTGTAACTGTGGTTTTGAACTCTATATGTAGTCATTTGCTTTCTTCCATTTCTTTCATTTGTGACCTGTTTCTTTGTCTCTGCATTTTGGCTGCTTCCCTGAGTTGATAGAGTGGCTTTGTGTGATAAGTGTCCTATAGGGCCCAGTGGCTCAGCCTCCCCAGTTACCTGAGGTGGACACTCTTGGTGCATCCCTGTGTGGGTTGTGTGCACAGTCTTGTAGTTAAGCCTTGATTGTTGTTGGTATCATTGGGAGGAATTGACCTCCACGCCAATTGGCTGTGAGGATCAGCTGTGTCTGTGCTGGGAGAACTTCTGTGCTGGAGACACTCTAATGAGACAAGACTTGCAAAAGCCTCTGTGCTCAGCTTGGATGGGGCGGAGTCTCAGGGTGGAGCAGACAGCATTGGTTTCCCATCAGCCCTGCCCTAATAGGCCCCTGTGTCTCAATGTCCCATGGTAATCACTGCAAGCACCTCTGAGAGAAAGCTGCCCTCGAGTTTCACCTGCTGCCAGACAATCCAGTTTCTCCCCAAATGAGTCTGGGTCCCCAGAGTCTCACCCAGAACTGGAGTTCAGTGCAGTCGGGAGGTATTGTCTCCCTCCCACTTTAGAAAGCCAGCTGCGTACTCAGTTGCCTGCCCTCTCCATGCGTGCGCCTTGGTACCTCTGCCTTCCACAGTTCCTCTGAGTCTCAGTGTGCTTTTCTCTTTCCTGACAGTCCAGTTTCACCCCGTATGAGTCTGGGTCCCCAGAGTCTCACCCGGAACTGGAGGTCAGTGTAGTTGGGACCTTTTGTCTCCCTTCTACTTGAAAAAGCCAGCAGCGCACTCAGTTGCCAGTTCTCTCTGCACGCGCATCTCAGTATCTCTGCCTCCTGCAGCTTCTCTGAGTCTCAGTGTGCTTTTCTCTTTCCTTCTAGTTGTAGAATTTCCACTCAGCCAGCCTTCCTGTGGTTCTGGAAGATGTCCGTTTTGTCTTTTATTTGCAGTTTTGAAATTGTTGTGCGAGGCAGCAGTTTAGGCATTTACCTATGCAGCCATCTTGGTTTTCCGGGTCTACATTCATCCTTTAGACCAAGTTTTAATTGTACCAATTGTTTTCAAGAGAAGTATCTTAAAAGTTTTGAGGATTAATCAAATTTTCTGTATTTCTTTATATTTCTAGTGTATATATTTTCAAGTTATGTGATTAGTTGCATGAAGATTCATAATTGTATTATCTTTTCTATGCTTTTAGTTTTTCAATATGAAATATCTCCTTTTGTTTCATTTAATACTTTTGACTTTAAAGTCCATTTTGTCTTAGATGTAATAATATTGTTTCTACTGTTTGGATCTTTCATTTAAGCATTGCTAAATGAGCATCTATGCTTTTGTTTATAATTTCCCTTTGTTAACAGTTTTTAGTTGGATTTTTTTCAGTTCCACAATCTGAGATTTGAGACATTTGATATTAGAATACATTGACAAATAGTATGACTATTGATTTTTGTCCTTATTTCTTTTACTTTTTATTTTTCATTTTCCATTATTTTTGTTTTCTTTAGTTCTCTTAGATTAATCAGATTTTATTTGTTAGATTGTTCATATATATTTTCTTATTTGAATAATAAGTCCTATCCTATATAATAAAGAGGTGATATGCAAATTGACCATCACTCCAACACACAAGATGGCCACCTCCATGTGGTCAAAGATGGCCACCGCCTTGTGGACACAAGATGGCCACCACAAGATGGCTGGCAGGGGAGGGCAGTTGTGGGCAATCAGGCCAGCAGGGGAGGGCAGATGGAGAGAACCAGGCCTGCAGGGGAGGGCATTTGGGGGTGACCAGGCCAGCAGGGGAGAGCAGTCAGGGCGACCAGGCTGGCAGGGGAGGGCAGTTAGGGATGACCAGGACGGCAAGGGAAGGAAGTTAGGGGTGACCAGGCCAGCAGGGGAGAGCAGCTAGGGGCAACCAGGATGGCAAGGAAGGGAAGTTAGGGGTGACCGGGCCAGCAAGGGAGAACAGTTGGGGGCAACCAGGCCTGCAAGGGAGGGCAGTTGGGAGTGACCAGGCTGGCAGGGGAGGGCAGTTAGGGGCAACCAGGCTGGCAGGGGAGGGGTTAGGGGGTGATCAGGATGGCAGGCAGAAGCAGTTAGGGGCAATCAAGCAGGCAGGCAGATGAGCGGTTGGGAGCCAGCAGTCCTGGATTGTGAGAGGGATCTCAGATTAGAGAGGATGCAGGATGGGCTGAGGGACACACCCACCCCCTGCTTGCACACATTTCATGCACCGGGCCTCTAGTATTTAATATGTATATTTAAACTATTATTTTCTATGAATGGCTAAAACCAATTGATATCTATATACTCATTTTTTACTTTTTTTTTTTCAGCTGGAGAATATCTTTTCATCAGTCCTTCAATAAAAGTAATAAAGCTAAGTGTCATTGTGATTTGGGTTCTATACTCAAATTTATTTTTTCTCAGAATATTCTTTGTCTTTTGTCATATGATGTTGACAAATGTCTTTTGCCATATGATGTTGACAAAATAGTAATGTGATTCTACTTCCTTTTCAGTTAATTTTTTCTAGTCTCATATTTGTCCTTTTTTATATTCATTGTGCCCTAAAATATGAAACATACACCATGGTGAATCTACATATGTTATTTTAAAATTCATCTTATTCATACCTTGGAATCTTTTTAAACCAAGGCTTTATAATTACTTTATCCCTGGGAATCTTCTATTTTTTCTTAGCTTCCAATACCCCATCAACTATCACCAAACACACACACAGACACACACACACACACACACACACACACACAAACACACACACACACTCTTCCTGGGACCCTTATTAAATATTCTTGAAACATTATTATACTTTAACTATGCTTTTTTAAAATTAAACTTTACTTTTCTTTTGATCTGTGGTAATTCCTCTACTTTCTCTTCCAACTAATTTATTCCCTCATCATCTAAGTCAATTCTTTATTCTATTAATCTCTTGAATTTTCATATTTTTAAGATCAGTTTTTCTGTTGTCTGCCAATTTTTTATAAATAGGATATAATATTTCTAAGGATATTAATCACACTTATTTTAAAGCTTTCTCTTTGCTTGCCTTACACCATTGTCCAGGTTTTCGTTTTAATTTTGAGAATGTTGCCTGCCCTTCATACATTGATGTATCTCAAAACTTGATAATCCTTTGTTTCTGCTCATCTCCGTATTTCATAATTCCTATTTTCCTGGCTGTGGATGTAAATTGTGAATGCCAGCTTCCTTTTCCTTCTAGAGCAGTCATGTTATAGCTTGTGTGCAGGGGGAGATATACAATCAACTTGTTTTCTGGTTTTACAGGTTCTATTTTCCTTCTGAAGTCTGCACTTCACATTCTAGCTCCCACCTTCTCTGGTTTAGCACGGACCTGACATTTCTGCTGTCTGCTGGTTGGCTAGAGAGAATAAAGGTGCAGCATGCAAGCATCAAATCATAGCTGCAGTTCCATTTTCAACCTCTCAATATGTGTCCCTGACTTCCTCCCACTCATTATTTCCATTATTTTGGGGTTGTGCAAATTCAGAGATACCCTGCTCCCTGCATCTTATCTGTCTTCAGGAAGTTTAATTTTTAACTTCTTTGTCCATCTATCCAATTCCATTTGTTTTCTTTTTGTCAAAAGTCTCTTATATTTTGTTTCCTAGCATGCTTATAGATGTTTATAATATTTCCCCCCATACTTAAAGCTATTGAGGTGACTGGAAATGGAGTGTATGTGTTCAGCCAGCTACCCTGATGGCACCATAGTGTAAAAAGGACAAAGTTCAGACCTGCTTCTCTAACACAGAGACTGTTTTCATCCTACTACCTGTACAGGAACACTGAAAAGGCATGATCAACGTATAAAATTTATAACCAGAAGGTAATTTAGCCTTCCTGTTCTCACTGGATTGACTTTCACCAATTTTCCCCTCAGTATATGACAACAGCACTTTTTTTTTTCATTCCCAAAGGCAAGAACTCCTTATGTACAATCAGATCAATTATGAATTAACTTGATGTTTATGAAACTCCCTGGAGGCAAGGAGGCTTATTTGCTAGCCTTGCTTTTTAATGTAAATAATGGAACAATTCAGTGACATTTTTGTTGAACATGGACAACAAAATTTATAGACTCTTTGTTTACTCTACAGAAGGCTTGCTGAATATAAAATGCCCTACCTTTCATTGGTTTGGTGATTAAATTATTATTTACATTAGCAGAGCAGAACTCCTATGCTATCAAAGCTATTTTTTAAAAGTACACAACATATCAGATTCCAATCTGAAATAGTTTATACTGCTATTATTTATTATTAGAATTATTGATTAGTTCAAAATTAAGGACAACTTAAAAGTCAAAGGTTTCTATCTTCATTTTGCTCCCTCATCTGGCTTCTCTTACCATCTTCCAAGATTCACTGACAGTAAACTCACTGTGTTCAAAGAAGTAACTGTTCAGACACCAGCACTTGTAACATTTGGTTATTTTAGATAATAAGACTAAGGCATACACTTATATTTCTCCTCTTTTGGATTTACTCACCCAATCAACACTTAACAAGACTCTTTAGGAGAACAGTATGCATCCTTAGTATTAATATGCACCAGGCTGTCATGTTACCTCTGGCATTTATTCCTTCCCATTTCAAATATGAATATGAAAATGTCTTCCCTAGGCCATCCCTAGAGATGCCATCTGTTTTCCAAAGGAAAAAAAAATTGCTTAGAGTATCCATTTTTTGCTCTCCACTGTTTGTGCTTCTTTTTTTGGAAGTCAAAATCTAATAAAAATGGTCCAAGAGTAATTTTCCTAAGGAAACACTGAAGCCAAATTTCCCCTGTAACACTTATATTCAACAAAACAGAGCATCAAATCTAGATTGTCTATGAGCTCTATTATGGTGCTCTGGCCAAAATTCAAGTCATTAAAAGTATTTTTTCCAGAAGCTCCTCAAAACAAGATTAAGATACCCCTGAGAACAATTGGATAATCATGCCACTTTCAACTTTTCAAGGGAGGAGGTTGTCTATTAAAAACTTAGCTATGATTTGGCACCAAGAAAATTTGCTCCCTGATTTTTATTCAAGTTATACAGTCCTGCTTTCAGCAGATAAGTATTGGGGAAGCACATCAAGATAAATTTAGCTTTGTCTAGGTGGGTGGCATGATCTAGGTAAGAGCTTTCTGATACTCATGTACTTTAAAAGGTTACATGGGTGATGATAAACTGATCCCCTAGATTTTGGGTTGTCTAAGATTGGTCCCAGGCCTGGACCAATGCAGTTGACCTCTAGTCATGACATTCTCGTACCTCATCATGCCATATATGTTGTATTATTCTATAAGCATTATGTCAGAAAAACCTGGGAAGCACTGATCTAGATATCTACTAACAGGACAGTATCAACTCAACTCATATATTGTTAATGGTTAGAATATCCATTTCCTAAGTCAATGAGGAAAGAGGGAAGTCAATGTTGATTAGCCCATTGCTCACTGCTTAATCAGAAAGAGTGAGTGTAAATATGCAAAAATTTCATTAATTATATATTTTATCATTTCATCTTTCAGAAGACAATATCTTCTCAGAGGCAAAAAGCACTACTGATTTAGTGATAGAGGCACACGAGTTTCAAGTGGTGATTTTACGTTACAGTGAAACAGTATGAGTATTACTAGGAAAACTAGATATCTGCCACTTTTCAAATCAAAATCAGTGAACACACTTCATAGTGACTCAAGTAAGAAATTCTTTATAACTTTATAGCTTTCTATTTTTAAAAATGGATTAATACAACACTCCCTTTTCTTACTAATACTTAACTTTTTCATTATCAGTTTTTTTAAATGTCCTAAATATCCTAATTAGAATATCCCTTTATTACTTAACCTACTTGTAGTTTGCCCAATAGTTTGTCTTTTATCACCAGTTTTACTCAGCATTTAAAACCTCCATTATATTTTGCTTGTATTCCAATGCTAGGTCGGGCACTGCCTATAATAGAGATTCAATAATCACTGACTGACTTCAGTTTCTTTTTTCTTGAACTCCTTAACAGCCCTGAAGATGCATTTTTTTCTTCCTTCAGCACAGAAAGAGAATAAAGAAGTAAAAAGCTACCTACTAGGAAATTGGCACTAAAAGGATGATTCCCTTCTAGTTCACCATCCTCCCCAGGATACATTTTTTTTTCCCAAAAAGAAAAAGATTTTTTTCCATTAGTTTTTTTGTGCCTTGACCTTCTTACCAAGCAGTAACTGCTGGTCTAATTTTGTACAACCAGAGAAGATTGTATGTCCATCAACTTGCTAACAATGGATTCAAATACAAACTGCATCAGGTAAAGGGAATACATCTCTAACAATTCAGCAGAATGTTTTAAAGCACAAATTGGTGTAGGGTTCCCAATGATTTCACCACAGCTTCAGCACTAAAAATTTCTTCTCAATCAAGCTAGGCCATATCTGGTCTGTGAGAAGGTATAAGATAGACTCATGAAGGACTGAAAGGATGTAAAGTGGTGTATGTGTATTCTAAGGTAAATTACAAGACATTAACTGGGGCCCAGCTAGCATGGCTCAGTGGTTGAGCATCGACCTATGAACCAGGAGGTCACAGTTCGATTCCTGGTTGGGGCACATGCCCGGGTTGTGGGCTCGATCCCCAGTGTGGGGCATGCAGGAGGCAGCTGATCAATGATTCTCTCTCTCTCTCTCTCTCTCTCTCTCTCTCCCCCTTCCTCTCTGAAATCAATAAAAATATATTAAAAAAAAACAAACATTAACTGGGTTTCAAGCAATCTCAACTGTTAAGGATTATTAGAGTATTTTGAAAATTAAGTCAATTGCTTTGGACAACAGTGCCAAGGGCAATGCAATCTGTAGTTAACAGGTTCATATATGAATTGATAATTATCCATAATAAATGTCCTATGTCTTTTAAGATAATAGCAAATTATTATTATACTAGTACATACTAGAGGCCCAGTGCACAAATTCATGCACCATGGCCTGGCCTGCAGGATCGGGCCAAAACTGGCTCTCTGACATCCCCAGAGTGGTCCCAAATTGCGAGAGAGTGCAGGCCAAGCCAAGGGACCCCACTGGTGCATGATCAGGGCCTGGGAGAGAAGCGGAAGGTTGGCTAGCCAGGAGAGACCGCAAGAGGGCTCCAGGGCATGTCTGGCCTGACTCGCTCAGTCCCAATGGATCAGATTCTAGCAGCAAGCTAACCTACCAGTCAAAGCGTCTGCCCCCTGGTGGTCAGTACACATCATAGCGAGCAGTTGAGTGGCCTGAGCATATCACTAGCATATTACGCTTTGATTGGTTGAACGGATGACCAGACAACCAGATACTTAGCATATTAGGCTTTTATTATATAGGATAATTGACCTCTTTTTCCCTCAATATCCTACCAAGTGAAAGCATGCAGGGCTTATGGCAAAACTAGATCCTGCTACAGCATTCCGGGAAAGAACACTGTAGTTATTCATGAATCCAATTAAGTGTCCTTTAGAGCCTAAAAGAAAAGTAACAAGCATCACCTTGGGTAAGAACCAACATTAGCAATGATAACCATGTGAGAGAAAGTAGGAAGATATCCTCTTCCATGGAGATAAGGGAGAACAGTCAGATACAGCTACCTCTGCACCTTCTGGGGAAGTTGTTGGAGGCAGAGATGATATAAACTCCTTCCTCCTGCCTACTTTTCCAAAGACCCTCCAAACCAAGAAGCTTGGACTTCAACAGAGGAGGTCTGCTCACAGAAGCACTACAGTGACATTAACCCCATTTTAGAATTAGACTGAGCATCTCACTGCCCTTGGGAGCCCTGCTATCAGTGGGAAGAGTTGGGAATCATTACTTGGTGTCAGAAAGAGGAAGGGCTACACTGGGGAGCAGCTTTCCAGGTGAACATAGCACCTGAGACTCTTGGCTCTCCAAACAGGTCAGAAACCAGACAGAATGTTTTCTAAATTCCCATAGTGTAATAGCAGTGCTGCCTATAAATCAAAAGCCTAGACTGTTCTAAATCCTTTTGCTTTTTCTACTGAGTGAATGAAAAATGACATAACATTTGTCATTAAAAAGAAAACACACACACACACACACACACACACACAAGTGCTTGAAATGTAGAAGAAATGGGGAAAAGCAAACAGATACTTTGCTTATTAAAAAGTCTGAGGTAGCCCAGGCTGGTGTTGCTAAGTGGTTAGACCACTGCCCCATGGACCTAAGGGTCTCAGGTTCAGTCCCTGGTCAGGGCCAGGGCATGTGCGTGAGGCAATAGATCTCGGTCTCTCTCTCTCTCTCTCTCTCTCTCTCTCTCTCTCTCTCTCTCTCTCTCTCTCCCTCTTCATTCCTCTCTCTAGAATCAATGAACAACATACCCTGGGGTGAAGATTACAAAACAAACAAATGTGAAGGGGGTCAATGGGGAAAAAAGAGACAACTGTAATACTTTAACAATAAATATAACTTTAAAAAATAAAAAAAAAAGCAAACAAAAACCATGAGGCCAATTCTGATATAATATGTATAGATGGAATTGTGTCAGGATCTTTTAAAAGAAGTGCCTAAAGGAAAGTAGGCCAATTAACATAGGAATAGGAGCATGCAATTAATGATTACTAAAGTAGGAAGAGAAAAAATATAAAATTTTAATAAGAAAAATATCTGGAATGATTTTAAAGCAATAAAACACTTGGAGAGAGAAAAAGCCATAATTACAAAATACATTTAAAGCATGTGACCATATAAAAACCATCCAGATAGCACACATTTAAATTTGTCAAGTGATTAGTTGCAAAATGACTTTCATCACATGCTGATGAAAAAAGAATGAGTAGTTTTAAAGTTAAAATTTAATGTTATGCAAATATAAATAAAGCCAGGTAGTAAATATAGATAAAATATTTATGTAAACCTTTTACTAATATTAAGAAAAATTATTTTAAAGGTAACATAATGGGCTCAAAAGCAGCCATATTTATAGAAGAGAGTACTAGAGATGACAGTAAAGAGAAATAGCTCTTATAGAGCATTTAAATCTGAGTATAAATTTTCTCAGGCTTCCCATTTCTCCCTCCTGTTTTCTAGTCCACCTTTTCTTTAAAGTATTCTTCAGAGTAGTTCAGAATATTAGAGTCAGGTAAAGAGAGAAGAGCTACAATACTGATAACACCTTTGGAAAAACACTCAGAAAAGTCTGTTATTATAATCAAGCAGACATGTATTGGGGGCTTAGATTTCTGGGATTCTGGGAAGTCATTCCTTGGTATTTTAGTGGACATAGACAAACCTCTTGGCTAGTGGGAAAAAGTGAGGAAGTTATAGTCAACATTCTGTCTTCTCCCACATTTATCCTAAATAGTACCCACTGCACTTATTATTTTCTTTTCAAAAAACCCAAGGAATTGATCTCAAAGACTTAGATGCATAAAGGTCACATTTAAACAAAGTTGTAGCAGCAGAAATAGCAAGGTTAGGAACTCAAA
The DNA here is from genome assembly GCA_026230045.1 of Corynorhinus townsendii. NCBI lineage: Eukaryota > Metazoa > Chordata > Mammalia > Chiroptera > Vespertilionidae > Corynorhinus > Corynorhinus townsendii. The sequence goes on along the minus strand of JAPDVU010000004.1, from coordinate 63,119,131 downwards.
GAGAATTCATGGAGAAGCTCCATAACCGCAGCTCAGAGGTCCCGTCTCAGGACCGAGACTGCTGCCAGGCACTGTGAATCACGCCTTGCCTCTCAGATCAGCAGTGGCTCTTGCTTCACTTTTCTGCTATTTGTTCTTCCTTTTTGTGTGGTTTAGCCAAAGGACTCTCTGTCTCTGATTCTGTTTCTCTCCATCTCTCTCTTTTTTTTTTTTTTTTTTGGTCCTCTCTCCTTCTCTCCTTCTGTCTCTCTCTCACCCTCATCAAGACACACTCTTCCTTTTCCAGGGAAGAGTCATAGGTGTACCCTGATCTCTTGACCTCCTGGTAAGGGTCACGAACACCACAGAAAACTCCTACATTAAGAAAGCAAAACAAAACAGAAACTTCTACATAAAGAAAAGTCCTCAACATTTTTAGCATTTTTACCTCAAAAAAAAAACAAACCTATAGAAATATTGAAAATCAAGTAAAGGCTTTAATATAGCAAAAATTCACATTTCAATTTTAATGATTTTTAAATAACCACAAGGTTCCTCTTTAAAGTGAAGAGTGTACCAGATGGTTCTTTGTCAGCACAAATTGTTCTCAGTGTTTATCATGGGTTTCTGTAAGTGCCTTTGATTGACAGCAAGCAGTTGTGTTACAAAACAGTGTGACATCAGGTCAATCATGATGAAAGTTGATAATGCCACATCAATAATGTGAAATTTCATGCTGTAGTTTGGAACAAATTGCCAAAAGAGAAGAAAGTGATACTTAGCAATGGATGAATATTCTAAACAAATGTTAGCTCATCATGTTGTGGCCTCTGTTGATAGTATTCAAGGCCAATGGCACCATACCAATGACCCTCAGAATCGCTAATGACTCTTCAATTGAGATATAAAGACATCCTCCAATGTAGGACATCACATGTCCTGTTGTTTTCATAAAAACCATTGCATTATGTAATATAATTTATCTAATTTCACATCAAACCGTTAGAGACATTTGGATACATATTTCAGGAGCATAACAACTTCTAAAGGATGCAGCCCTGCAGCCATAATTATAGGGTGAACAGAGTAGGAAAAAATGGTGTATCTTCTGAAGGGCAGATTATTAAAATAAGCAAATCATCACATGAAACAAAACTGACCCATCGCTTCCCCCATTAAATGAAGTTGCTGTGCTCTGCTCTCCCTGTCTGTGGTGGCAGCATGAGCATGGTGGGTCCAAAGGTTCAGCTTAGCCACAGGAGAGCAAGCAGAGTTACCAAGGGCCCACAGTGATGTAGAAACTGTCTGGCTTGCAAAAAGCATGGTCCAGAAGGTGGAGTGATGAATAGAGTAGAGGAAGGGAGGGGGTGGCAACTGGTATAGATGAACTGTGGTTGGAAACCCTGATTTATCTATTGGGGAATTCGATTAATTAATTTTCTGACTTGTGTGATAAGAACCCTCTTCCTCACCTCCCCATTTAAATCTTCACTTAACTTTGTATTTTAGTTGATGCGTGGAAGAGGTGGATCTGTTTGGGGCATGGGACATCATGCAAAGAGCAGTTTTGAGGTGAGTGACAGTAAAAAACTAAAGCCTCTAGTGGAAGTCTGATGGAACTTATGTTCCTACTCTTTGCAGAACCAATTACCTTTCTATTCTCTGAGTAAAACCACCACTCTCCTGCTTTTATAACTTGGCTTTTTCTACCCTCTTCCCGTGAACTGAACATAATATCCCTTCAAGTTGCATTTCCATGAAAGTTGTTCTAATGTGCTAACTGGATTCGAGCTCTTTCTCCCTAATATACACACTTTTTAAAGTACATTTCTTATGGCACTTAAAATAATCTGGCTTGTATTCTACCTGGTTTGGCATTTAGTTTGAGGTCAGAATTGTGTTTTATTTATCTTTATTGCCACTGAGGTGCCTAACCCAGTACTCTACAATTGTTACTTAAAATACATTAAACAGTCCTGGCCAGTATTACTAAGTGGTTAGAGCGTCAGCCTGCACAGTGAAGGGTCATGGGTTTGATTTCTGGTCAAGGGCACATACTTGGGTTTCAGTTCGATTCCTGCAAGGGCACAAGCAGGAGGCAATCTCTCAATGTGTCTCTCTCACATTGATGTTTCTCTCTCTCTGACTTTCTCTCTCCCCCACTCCCACTCTCTCTGAAAAGCAATGAAAAATATATGCTCAGGTGAGGATTAAAAAATACATTGAACAAAAATGCTAGATTGTTAATAAGAAATGCAAAAATTAGTTTCCTGTGTTCTGCCTTACTCGCTAAAACTATCTTTAAAGGAGAGAGGAGGAAATGTTTAAATTTAAATATTTAATTTATCTAAGTCTCATATCCTCTTATGAGATACATTTATTTAAATAATTCCTTCTAACTTAGTAAGAGAGCAGATATTTCTTCAAAAAAAACATGACCAGTAGCTCCTATCTGCTCTATTTAGAGAGGGTAGAAAGTGAGGTTCTCTGATAACCCTGTATTGGAAGGCACAATGTTTTATGTATTACAGTATCTGTAGCTGTACTCTGTATTCTCTCCTGGCACACATGTTGTTCTTTTTCAGTAATTGATTAGAGGAACCAATGCAGAAGTATATTTTCTTTAATGGGTGTTTTCTAAAAGAAAAACTTATTTGTTCTTCTGATGTTTTTCTTTGGTCTATTTTTTGCTTTTAATTCTTTCCCCTTGGAAAGAAACAGTTAACACAGGACAGCACTTAACTCGCCCAGTATTATTTATTTTTTAGTTCACTGTCTTGACAGAGGCACAGAAAATGTATCTCACATGGAGTCTTATACAGTATCCAGTTTCTTCTGCAGGCTCAGACATAAGCAGGAGACAACAGTGGCTGATTGAAACCACAAACGCCCTTTAACTCTTCTTTCACAAAAGTAATCTCTCCTTTTGCATGTTTCCTTTCTATAGTGCATTCCTTTGCATGATGTTACGCTACATCCCTGATACTATCTGGAAAAAACAACAACACAGAAAAGAAAAACAAGACCAAGCAAAATACCATATGTTGTGGAGCAGGGCATGAAGGCTTATGCATTTCAAATATGCCGTGAAAGTAACAGAATGTTGCAGCCATTCCCAAATAAAGCACTATCTATAAAAGATCCTTTAAACATGTTTGGAATCTACTGCTTCTGCATATAAATAGGATCAGTAGTATTACTTAAATGAAAATACAATTGTTGTTGCACCTTCATTGCCATATTGCTTCAGATTTTGTTGACTAGAAGCTATTGGGAAAAGTCTGATTTCCTGTAAATAGAATTCTGAGAGAGAAAACAGATGGAAGAAATGCATTGCTGAAAATGTGGATTATTTCCTCAATTCCATTAAATTTACGATAAGCACTAATGTATAACCAGATGTTTCACCTCAAACACAATGTGACAAATACTACAGTAAAACTACATCTTTCATTTTATTGGACATTCCTCCCTTTCATGAGGCTTCTTAGATGATTTTGACCTTCAGAATTCCCCATTTCATGATACCTGGTCAAAATGTCATCATTCATTGAACACAGTTACTGAACATCAATATATGTCAGACAGTGTTCTAAGTACAAAAATAAAGACCTTGCCCCTCAAGGTGTTCAGAGTTTGGGGGGGGGACAAATACACAAACACACACTATTGAGTCCAGCAGTGGTGGAGCAGCATGTACTGGATGAATCCTCCAGTCCATACTAAATACCAACTCTTGATAAGATAGAAAAGGAACTGCTGATGGCAGTGGAGGTGATGAGAGAGCAGGAAAGGAGGGGAGTCCAAACTTGAAAGAAGGGAATTGTGCTGTGGACAAGCTAGATTTGTGTTCTGCATCTCCAAGGATTCTCCCCACTCCATACAGTATGAGACAAATAAACTTAAGCAGACAGCTGCACTATTATTGGCTTAAAGAGACTTAAGTAGATGTTGAGCTGCCAGAGGGGTTGGAATTTGAAGTGGGAAAAAACTCAGAAAGGGGGATCTCTAGAGAGGAAAGTCCAAAATCTGCATATACATTTCCTTAAATCCTTGGCTGGTTCTTAAACTGTGCATGTGAAAAGAAAAAGAAATGAAGTCCAAGAAGAAAACAACTGGAAGACTGAAAGAGCTTAGCGAAATAGCAATACCTGTTGCCCATGGCAAAGGAGGCAACGTTTAATGTTCAAATTTCACATGTTAGAGGGGCATGGTAAGTATCTATAGTTTTTAAAAATATTTTAAATATATTTTTATTGTTGATATTTTACAGATATCTCCCAGCTCCCCCTTCCACTCCCCTCCTCCCAACCCCTACCCCTCACCCCCAGGTCTCCACTACCCTATTGCCCATGTCCATGGGCTATGCATATAAGTGTATAAGTTCTTTGGTTTACTTTTAATTGAAATTCCAGAAAAGCATTGCCTTAAGAGTAAGACATATGTCCTAGAACTAAAAAAAGACTAAACTAAAATAAATTTACCTAAAAAAAAAACCCCTAAAAACCAAGCTTCTAAAAGCATAATCCATGGTAATATAAGAAGATAATAGGAAAAATGAAATAATTCTCATAGGCTTTACACCACATCATCCACAATTATAAAAAATGTGAAGAAATAGAAAAATATGACTCATAGTCAAGAAAATAATAAGGCAATAGAAACAGACTCACTGACAGTATTGATGATGGATTTAGGAGAAAAGTATTTATGATTATAATAAATATGCTAAAACATCAATAGGAAAAATGAATATAATGGAAGAAGAGATGTAAATTTTAAGAAAAATGAAACTATAAGAAAGAATGGTAAGCCTGGAAATGAAAATGTAATATTTAAAATAAAAATATTAGTTAGTAGAATTAACCATATATTGGACACAGAAAAAAAATCTGTGGCCTTGAAAGCAGTTTAAAAGCAATCAACCACTCTGAATAACTGAGTAAAAATGGAAAAGTATTAACAGAGCTTCAAAAACTGTGAGACCAATTCAAGCAGCTTACCAGATACATAATTAGAATCCCAGAAGAAGAGAGAAGAGGGGAAGATAATGGGACAAAAATAAATACTGGTGGAAAAACTGGCTGAAAATTTTCCAAATCTGATTAAAAAGATAGTGACTGACATGTGGTGGATTGTCTCCAAACTTGTAGAGACAAAATCTATAATGGGTGATAATAAAAATAACATGGTGTGATTAATAGCAAATTCAACATTGCTGAGAATTAGTGCATGTGAAGATATAGCATGACAAACTAAAATGAAATACAAAAATAAATAAATAAAAAACACATTCCAAACTGGATGCAAAAGCGTGAAGCTAGCTATGCGAGATCATGGTCTGAGTGGTCAGAGAAGTAGGAGATGAGTCTAGAAGCCATGATAGGTATCCTGAGCCAAACTAAAAACTTTCAACTTTATATCATGTCTTGGAAGGTGATTAAATGATAAAGTCACAGAAGGACTTCAGAAATCTTTTAGTCTAAAACCATCACCTTAAGTCTTCGACTTTCATTTGCTCTGAAAATTATAATAACACTAGAGGCCCAGTGCAGAGATTTGTGCAGGGGGTGGGGGTGGATCCTCAGCCTGATCTGCACCCTCTCACAATCTGGGACCCCTGGGGGGGGTGTAGCAGTGCTCAAAGCGGCAGGTGGCTGGGGAGGAGCCTGAGCCAGGCTGGGTGCTGCCCAGCTCAGTGCTCAGTGCTCTCGTTGCTCTCTCACTGTCCTTAGCACTGCTGTGGAAGCAAGAGAAGCTTCTGCCACCAGGAGCGTGAGCCTGGCTTCTGGCTGAGCAGTGCTCCCACTGTGGGAGCACACTGACCACCAGGGGGAAGCTCCTGTGTTGAGCATCTGCCCCTGGTGGTCAGTGTGTGTCACAGCAACTGGTTGTTCCAGTCATTTCGTCCTAGCAGTCACTTAGGCTTTTATATATATAGATACTCCATTCAGAGGGTTGCTTTTGTAAATTTGGCCACTTGCAACTAAGTCTGGAAAGGGGATGGAAATTGTACAGACATAGGAACAGCTCATAAAATAGACGTAAAGAGCAGTTTGGAAACCATCACAGAAGCTCTGCATTTGGGGACTACTTTCGGGAATGATTTAAACAGAGAATTTTTTTTTTTATTTTGTTTTGGTAGGTCTAGGTAAGCAATATTAGTTGAAATTGAAAACTGTCACTTGGAAAGAAAGAGGTAAAGAGTTCTAAGAAGAAGGAAGAAAATATTCAAGAGGCAATTAATACACTCTGAAAAATAACCAGGAACACGGGGGTAGGACTCTAGCACTTCAGAAGCCTAGGTAAGTGAATCATCCAGTTAAGTACTATGTGTTACAGAGAAATCTCATAGAAGGTGAGCTTTCCCCTGAATCTAAGGATTGTTTATCATCTTTAAGAATATTTCTTCTGATTTTATCACTTCTGCCTTTATTCTTTTTTTCTTCTTTGCATTTCAGGAGCTGCTTACAGCTTACAGGCATTGCTGCTTAAACTTCCTTAAGCTAGGGAGGGTGTAGCTCAGTGGTAGGGCATATGCCCAAGGCTCCGGGTTCAACCCCTAGTACCTTAATTGTTTGTTCATCTCTCACCTCCCTCAGAACTAAAATCTCTAAATCTGACAATGTCCTTCAACGTTGGATAGTAGTTGCCTTATCCTAATTTTATAGTAAAGAAAGAAATTTATACCCTTTCTCTTCAATTCAGACCCTGTGACCTACAACATATTTCCAAATCATCTCTCTCAAAAGTATTACAAAAAGCAAAGAAGAGTAAACAGGCACCACAGCAGATCTTCACAATATGCCTCCAGGTGCCACTGTACTTAAGCACTCATATTTTATCATAAATGTCACTCACCATTTAATGATCATACTTGTTATTATAAGTTTAAACTTTATTCTTTTTACCCTTAACACTTCACCCTACCAGATTTTGAATAAAAGTGATGCTCCAGAAAGATGCAATATGCTTATTCTTTCACTGCCCACCCAACCGGTACATTGGTGCCAATGCCAGAGCCCACAGAATCAGTGTTCCAATTCCCTAATGTTCTGACTTTTGCTTATCAGCCCAGACTCATCACTGCCACACTCCCACTGCAAATTATACTCCCACAATACAGTACTGCTTGTATAATCTTGAGACAAGGAACTGATAAACTCCAGAATTCATCTCAGAAATAAATACTGAATATTTCTAAAGCTGACTGATTTTCTTGGTGTAAGACTCCTACCGAGTGGTCACTTATGCTTCCAAATAGAATCAAGAAATAAGATAAGAAATAGAAATAGTTTGATTCTTCATAGTAAAAAGTTTCTAACTGAAAGCCAACATCATGAACTGAATATGTGACTAAAGTAATACATCTGGGATTGTTTGTAAAAACTCTCTTAGAACTCTCACTGTTTCATGATTGTATTTTGAGTTCCTTTTCCTCCTACTTGTCCTCCTCCCTCCCCTATTTTAAAAATATTTTTAATAGCTATTGATTTCACAAAATAAACATTGGATGGAAAACCTGGTATCATGTTGATGTCTATTGTCAGAATTCAAGTAAACTTCAAATTCAATTTTCCTAATTCCCCAGCTGTTCTTTTATGAGATTGTATACCTCTATCAAATTTATATGTATTTGAATAAAAGTTCGTAAGTCTTGCCATTGAGTTAATTATCTCCTGCGGCACATGTTCTTCCCAAACATCTTTCCACAAGATCTCTATAGGAAGAACAGCCCAAAGCTACTCAAGAAAAGTTTGAAAGTGCTCAAAGGGCATGTTTCAAGGTTAAAGAGAAGAATCTGAAACCTTTGACAGGGTCTGCAATTCTCTCTATAAAGGGACAAACTTTGGCAAGCCACTAGCCCACCTTAGTATAAAGACAATCTGCCACCAGCACTCACCACTGAGCCTTCTCTCACGGACACCCCTTTGGCGAAGAGTTATGTACTTTCCACCACCCATAAATCCTCCAGTTTGTTGGGGCTGAAAAGCAAAGGGTGCTGAATGAATGTTTTCTGTAGCAGAAAACACCACACACTATTATTTTTGTTTAAACAGTCAATTATCTTTTAAAGGCATCAGAACAATAATTTTATAGTTTCACATATTTACCCATGCAGCCAAAGTTTCAGAGCTCTTTCACTTGTCTACGCAGATCGGTATTTCCATTTGTGTTATTTTCTGTCTGCCAGAGGAGAACTTTTGACCTTGCAGTGCGCTAATATCTGTAACCCTTCCAGGTGGCGCGTCCTCTAGGTTTAGCTAGTTTTCTCCCACGTGAGTGGATGAGTGTTCCGCTGAATCCCCAAGGGGCTGTCTGGCAGATTTCTGGGGTTTGCTCTCCTCTTCAGTACTCTGTACTGAGAACGGTGGGCGCCTTTGTTTCCGCAGATTCTCAGGCCCATCCATGTCTCACAACTACATATCCTCACATGAATTTACCCTCCTGTGTCTGCCTAAGGCCCTCTCCCCAGAGCTCAGAAGCAAATCCAAGTGCTAAACAAAGGGACCAATACCTGAGACTGACAACAGACTATCCTCACCACCCAGGTTTTTCCCAGACTCCCCAACAAAATATACCCTTTCCCTACTGCCTATTATGAGTTGACTTGTGTCCTCCCCCCCCCCAAAAAAAGATACTAGTATATTAAAGTCTTACCTTCCAGTACCTCGAAATGTGGGGTATTTAGAAATAGGGGTGTTGCAGATATAATTGTCTAAGATTATACTGGACTAGGGCAAGGGTTTGATCCAAAATGACTCGTGTCCTCATAAGAGACAATATAACGACACAGGGAGGGACTGCTATGTGAAGAGACAGACACAGAAGCAGGAAGCAGGAAGAACACCATGTGACTACAGACAGAGGCAGAGACAGGAATGATGGAGCTGCAAGCCCGAAATCGCCAAGGACTGTGGGCTACCACCAGAAGCTAGAAAGAGGCAAGGAGGCATTTTATCCAGAGTCTCAGAGGGAGCATGGCCCCGCTGACACCTTGATTTCCTACTTCTAGCCTCCAGAACTGTGACAGAACACATTTCTGCTGTCCTAAACTAGCCAGTTTGCAGGAGGTTGTTAAGGCAGCCCTAGGAAGCTAATACACTGTCTAAAACGCTTACGCAACTTGCTCTTCCAGGTCGTACCCAAGACTGTACCACATACTGTCCGATATGTCTGAACTCCATTTGAGCCCCCTCTGGATTCATGTGCAAGAAAATATGCCTAGTTTTGACTGGTAGATGTCAAGAAAATTTCATAGACAAACTTATTTTTTTACATGTTGGTGAAATTTTGCCATCCAAGGTGTGAAATAATAGAATGTATATGTCCCTCCCCCATGGTTCCTGGCACAGAGCTCCTGAAACCCTTGTAATTTACTACGTGATAAGAACACTAGGAGCACTCTTGTTCTAATATTTGCCTTTGACCTTGTCCTTAACAGAGGGCTCCTAAAACCCGAGGAAAATCCTAAGTGAAAACAGCAGCAGGAGTGTCTTTGGTTCTGTTTCAGTGACTCTTAGTGGGCTCCTGGGTGGCTCCTGGATGAGGGCGGGTACTGGCAAGACCAGGCCATGACTAGAGGCTTGCATTTTTCAGCCCCGCTAAAATGTATCTAATATTACAGCTCAGAGGAGATTCCAAAGATCTGCATCTAACTTTCTTGATGACATTATGTGATTTTTTTTACAACTCCAGATATTTAATGTATCTCCCTGTGCTGCTTATTTTTTCATAGCCATGCAGATAAGTATAATAAAGAGTATTACCTATTTATTTGTAAAACACTAAAATATGTTTGATATGAATATACAGTTGACCCTTGAACAACATGAGGGTTGGGGCACTTCCTCCCTCCCTCCCACACAGTTGAAAATTTGTGTATAACTTTCAATGCCCAAAAATGTAAATACTATTAGCCTAGAGCCATGGTCGGCAAACTGCGGCTCTTTGGCCCCTTGAGTGTGGCTCTTCCACAAAATACCACGGCCTGGACGAGTCTATTTTGAAGAAGTGGCATTAGAAGAAGTTTAAGTTAAAAAGTTTGGCTCTCAAAAGAAATTTCAATCGTTGTAGTGTTGATATTTGGCTCTGTTGACTAATGAGTTTGCCGACCACTGGCCTAGACACATCTATGTGTGTGTGTGTGTCTATGTGTATACACACACACACACACACATATATATATATACACACACACACATAAATGCATACTTACAACTGTTTGTATGTATATAAAATATATTTGTAGGACAATACACTGGTAATTGTCTAAGCTATTTTTAATAAATCTTCAAATAACTTCAAAAAATGGAGCAATGTTAGAAGAAGCTAAAGGACTGAGAGGCATATAAAAGTTATTACTAAATGCATTCAATCCCTGAATGTTGTATATACAGGTATGAAGTAACTGTTAGGATGATGCCAACATTTTTCAAGAGTATGGGATAATATCATACAAAGGAAACAATTTTATTAAGACATTGTAACATCTTTATAAGGATATCGGTAGTAAGTTTTAGAATGTGCTTTTTAATAACATCATTCATTGGCTATCCTGAAGCAAGATGCTGCCAAGGCTATTTATAAGAAAACAAACAAAAAATATCCTTTTTGTTCTGATAAGGAAACTCCAATAGTTAAACACCTTTGAACAATTATGTGCCTACAGTCGCTAGCATATTGCTAGTATTTTAACACAACTAAACCACATTTCATAAGGCAAGGTTTTTGTACGTATAACAGAAGATAACGTCAGCAATCAATTGAAAGTTAAATAGGGACTCAATAGACTAAAGTAAAATTTGCTCACTTTTTATGCTTAGATTAGAGAGGCTGTCTACCAGTATCAGCCACTAAGGAAACTAAGGTTTTTAACGGCCAAAGAAAACATCTTATAATGACATATGATTTTTTATTAGTTTCTGCCAAAACAGTGAATATTAAACTTGTTGAAGAGCAAGCTGTTATTATCTTCCAGATTAAAGCCCGAGACACTGAGGGATTCACTGTGTAGATATGCTAGTAACTCAAGTTTGCAACAATTTCCTTATATTCCCTGGCCCCCTCCAAGTTTCCTCACCACTTTAATTGAGGACATTTTTGTTGTACTTTTGTAGCTGCCTAGCTACACGAAATATAATTTCTTGATAGAATTCTTTCGAAACACACACATAGATGCATTCATTTACACGTTTGTACAGAGAGCAGTTTAAATGTTCAGGCTAGAAAAAGCTTCACTAATTGTGTGAGAAATTAGATTCCTCAAAGTAATTCTTACTGATTACTAAGTAAATTTTATGAATTTAGACTTATAACTATAAAGTACCATAAATGATAGATGCCAGGCGACAGACACATAGATACATAGAGAGCTGCATAGGTTCATAAATATAGATAGATACATGACATTGTCAACTTCAAAAGGATAGCATTACTTATTTAACCATTGCTTACTCTCACCCAGCAAAGATTGATTCCAATCTTTCTAGAAAAATAATTACTTGGTATTTTTCCTTTAAATATCTTCAGAAGAGCAAACATCTGATAAATAAATTCTGGCTATCCCTAAATCAAAATCCAAATGTTTCTAACATCTATCCTACAGTTATCTTACCTGTTCTTTTGCTCTGTACCTTTTGCCCTAACCTTTAACAGAACTGAAACCATTGTCATAGAATAGACTTCAGAATACAATTAAATCACTTCTCTGAGTATTATCTTCTCAAGAATAGACAAAGTAAATCACTTTTAATTGAGCTGATCAAAGCCATGTAAAGGAATATAAATGCCAATTATAGGGATTATTTTACAGTAAATAGTTCTATAGTGAATAAAGAAAATAAAAACCTTTTGCCATCAATGACCTGTACTGGTCCAGGACTGGAAATTAAACAAAAGTCTACCATCCCACACCTGGCCTGATTGCAAGATAAGCATAATGGCCTGTGACCTTTATAAATATGACGAAAGGGGAGGGATTGCAGATTGCTCTTAGACTGTCCTATGCAGGGAAGAACAGAAAGTCAGGACTCAAAATTAGACTTAACGTTCCCAGGCCTATTAACAAGTCTGGATTTTAGACATATTCTATTGGAACCCAGGAACATAAAACTTCATCTCTAAGCGTTATTCTAAATTGATTTTAGCTTCTACAAAGAATTTTCTCATAAACACCTTTAACTCAAGAGCTCTATATCTATCAGCTAATATATTATAAGGACTGCTATTCTCTCTTGTAGGAAAATATTGGAGAAAAATTCCTTTTGAAATCTTTTTATGAATATAATATCTTTCACATAAATCAGATGCATGAATCTTTGTCTCAGTTTCAATGTTTCAACTTTTACTCAGCTGTTAACTCAAGACTAATTACTGTAGTTTCAAGGGGTCTGCTGCACAAATCTTCGTTCCTACTCTTTGAACTTAATTCTCTGGTTATTTACTTTTTTTGGTATTCCTTTACATGGCTTTGATCAGCTCAATTAAAAGCCAGAGGTTTTAGCTACTAATGCTTTTTCACTAACACATGTAGCAAATTTCTGAGTAAAGATTCCTATTTTGCATAATTAGTACAGATGCAGTGAGTTGCACTAAGTCACTCTTAGTCAATTTACATTTCCTGGTTGAAAACTCTCATCTATAATCTAAGAACACATTGATATTTCATTTGTTAAGAACTAGGACAAATATTTCTCATCAAATTTTAATATTTCATTGTAATTGCATAGCACACTCTCTCAAAATGCAGAGAAAAAAATACATGTAGAGTGTTTGAAAGGGATGGTAGTAAAACCTAATGCAGTTCTAAAAAAGGGGTTAAATAATAATTCGCCTTTCAACATTAATAGAGAACATTTTTAGAAGACTCTGAGAATTTTATGTGTTCCCCCAACTAATTCTGCATGGTGACAATGAAAAATAGACATGGCTCATTTTATTACTCTACTTACTAAGATTATAGATTATAGATTATATTGTCCAATCTGATCACTATTGAGACTGAAAGGTGTTATCAATAATGCACTCAGAGAAAAGAAATAAATCAGAAAGATCCTGGGGAAAATATCAAAACCTTTGCATAAACACTACAGTTACAAATAAAATTTTAATCTTCATATAATTCAATGAAATTAAGTTCTACCAACCTAACATGTAAACATTTATAAATCTAGTTAACATATTTATATTTGAGACAGATATTGTTGGTCTTGATACTGGAACTCCACTACTGTTTAGGCAAGGAGAGGCAATGTTCCCAGGCCTATTTAAAGGGACCTGCTGCATAAGTCTGGGCTCAAGAGTATGTCTCTTCTTCCAACTTCAGGATATGAACCTCGCTTGGTGTTATACTGACTGTAATACTTCATTATCAGGAAATGCACACCTTCTCTGTATGTACATGTGCATGTGTATGTATGATTGTTTGTGCACTTTAGGGGTAGTTAGTTACCATTTGAAATAGTCTAATCAAAGTATGGATAGTTGGGATCTGAGAGATTCTAATCAGGCACCCACATTTCAGAGCACCAACTATAAGTGCTTCTACTACTGTTATCTCTAATCAGCACCAGAAGGCTTGTTAGAAAGTAGTTTTTTCTTTGTGAAGTTGTGTTGTTCAAGTCGTGTAGAGTGGCCTTTTCATTAGTGCCTGGAAAGGATATAAGACTCTAATGAGCCCAATAGCCTACAGTCCTTAGAACTAAGGCTTGGAACTAACTGCTTAATTTAGGTTTAAGAACTATCTTAATAACAAAAGCATAATATGCTAATTAGACCAAATGACCTTCCGGATGAAGCCAAGGCTGCAAGGGAAGCCCAGATCCCGGGTGCCAGAAGGAAGCCAGTGCCAGCAGCCGGGGGAAGGAAGGCCTACTTTTGCATGAATTTTGGGCATTGGGCCTCTAATGTTAAAATATTTATGGAGGATCTTCTCACTTGATTGATCTGACTGGAAGTTTAACTGAACCCTGCCACTGAAATAAATATGTTGGATCTGCTTCTGTGGAACCTGAAAGGAAAGGAACTGGGCCTTCACTGAATTACAAAATGGTCATAACAGTTTTGTTCCTGCTGGCTAATAAATATTGGAGTGTGTAGCAGAATTTTCTCTAATATTTGCTCTCATTGTAACAAAACATCTGATTTATTTTAAGATGTATAAAGGTTGTATGGTAGCCTTTGTGTATCTCTTTCTCTTTGAAGCTACCATGTCTTCCAGAAAGAAAAAATTAATGTGAATGACACGCAGTCAGTGTCAAATCTGCAAAAATGAAACTCCTGCAGCTATTTAAGAGTGTGAATTTGATACAGAGAATTGATTTATTGGAAGTGTATTGGAGGACAACAAGCAAGAAGGGAACAGGGAGGTAACAGTGACAGAAAAATGCAGAAAGCAGCTTCCACCCCAGGCTGAAGGGAAAGGGAAGTTTTTCAGAATTTAGAAGCTGCGAACAGAGATGTACTCAGACCTCGGAGAAGGGGGCACTGCCCAGTTCTGGCAACTCAATGTAGGCAGCAAGTATGGCGGGGGCGGGGGGGGGGATCTGAAAATGGGAACCAATTGATTGGGGAAAGAACCATTGCCTGGAGATGTTATCAGAAGCAAGATATATAACAGGAAGTTACATAACTCTTTTGTCCTCTCTTGCTTTCTCTTCTGCCTCTGGAGCCCTTTACTGTCAATCTCGCAGGGAGAAAGTTAGCAAATAGAAATGTTTGCAGAGGCCCAGCCCCAGCATCACAAAGCAGAGCTCAGCACAGAAGAATGGGTTGGACTAAGAGAAAATATTTTGATAATTTGCACACTGGCTTTGGTCATGTTACAACACAGAACAATTCAACACCCTCTTGGCAATTATGTGGGTGATCCATGTGAACCAGTTTTGACTAAAGAAACCTATGGGGAATCAACTTGGGGTTACTTTTTATTGTGAAATATACTACTACAGTTTTTTGGGGTAGAGTTTATAAAATAAATTTTCTATAATGTATATGTTAAGTTTAAAGATTAATAATAAAAACCAAAAGTAGGAAATAGAGCACTTTGTATTCTGGAAGCCTCCCTTTTATCTTATACTGCTCTGTTCTATCAACTCACCTTAAGGTTATCATAACCCTGAAATTTGTGTAAATCATTCTCTTTTATTTATAGTTTAACTGCTTATATATTGTTTTATAATAGAGAATCCTAAAATAAACCCACACAAATAGGAATGAACAACTTTTTTACAAAGATGCAGAGGTAATTTAGTAGAGAAAGAAAAGTTATTCCAACAAAGGGTGGTAGAACAATTGGATGTCCAGAAACATTAACTTGAATTCATATCTCATATCATATAAAAATAATTCAAAATAGATCATAGACCTAAATGTAAAACTAAAAATTATAAAACTTTTAGAGTAAAACATAAGAGAAAGTCTAAGTAAACTTGGGTTAGCCAATATCAAAATATCAAAAGCATAATCCATTAAAAATTAAATTTATAAACTTAAGATCAAAATTAAGACTTCTGCTCCTTGAAAGATACTTTCAAGAGAATAAGAAGACAAGCACACAGATTAGAAATAAATATTTGCAAAGCTCATACTTGATAAAGAACTTATATTCAGAATATGTAAATAACTCTTAAAATGCAACAGTAGGAGAATAAATACGCAATTTAAAAATTGGATAAAGATTGGAGCAGGTACTTCACCAAAGAAGACATATGGAGGAAAATAATCATATGAAAAAAATATGCCTAATATCATAAATCACTATGCAAATTAGGAAAAAAATTAAAACCACAATGAAAAACTACCAGATACCTATCAGAATGTCTAAAATATATTTTCAATAGCTAATAATATCAGATTATGAAGAGGATGTGGAGAAACTAGAATGCTCATATACTCCTGGTGGGAAGGTAAAATGGTATAGTCTTTTTGGACAGCAATTTGGCAGTTTCTTAAATAGTTAAGCATACACCTAGCATAGATCTAGCCATTGCACTTGAAGAGAAAAAGAAATACATTCCCATACCAAGACTTGTTTAGGAATATTCAGAGCAGCTTTATATGCAACAGTCAAAACCTGGAAACAATCAAAATGTCAGTCAACAGGTGAATGGGTAAAATACATTGTGATATATCCATATAATAGAATACTATTTGGCAATAAAGAGGAATCAACTATTGATACAACTACTTATCAACTACTGATGCATAATCTCAAAATACTTACTATGCATGACATAAGCCAGACCAAAAGATAAATCATACTGTATAACTTTATTTACATAAAACTCTAGAAAAGGAAAACTAATATATAGCAATAAAAAGTAGATCCATCATGATGTGTGAATGGGAGGATATGGCACAGAGGAGATGAAAAGAAGGAGTTACAGAGACAGAAGGAAACTTTTGAAAATGATGAATATGTTTACTGTATTGTTTGTGGTCATGGTTTCACAGAAGTATGCAATGTCACAGCCTATCAGACTTTATACTTTAAAAATATATGCAGTTGATGTTATGTCAATTGTGCTTCAATAATGCTTATTAAATAAAAAATTTCTTTTACCTAGTTTAGAACTTTATATAAATGAAATAATATTGTAAAAATTCTTTTGTGACCTGTTTCTTTCATTCCATATTATGCTTTTGACATTAACCCTTTTGATCAATCAGTTGACTAGTTATCATTTTTTTCATTGTATTATAGCTTGCTTTTGTATAAATGTATCATAACATATTTATCAACTTTGCTATTGATAAACATTTGGGCTTCCTTCTAGTTACTGGCCATGGTAGACAATGCTGTTCCATATATTCATGTGCTTATCTCCTGGTACACATTTGGAAGCATTTCCTTGGGGTAGATTCTAGGAGTTAATTGTGGGATATTTGCATGTTCAAATTTTCTAGGGAATGCCAAACTGTTTTCCAATGTGGTTGCTCTAATTTATACTCCCTCCAGCCATGGATGAGAGCTAAAGTGGCCAACAGACATAATAGCATCTGCTTTTCTTAATAGCTGCCAATATGATGTATGCCACAGGTCAGCCTGGGCTGCCATAACAAAGCACGATAGACTGGGTGGTTTAAAAACAGAAATTTATTTTCTCACGGTTCTGGAGGCTGGAAGTCTGAGAGCAACATGGTCAGGTTCTGGTGAGGGCTCTCTTTCTGGCTTGTAGACGGACACCTTTTGGCCAAGTCCTCACATGGGCTTTCCTCTCATGATAAGATAAAGTTTATAAATTGGCATTTAATCCACTCTGAGTAGGGGATTTTTGTTTGTTTAAATTACTAACTGTTCAGCATCATCTCTGGCCAACCATAATGGCTATGGGCATAGTAATTATTGGGTAAAAGACTGGGAAAAAAGAAAGATCTTTAACCCTTGATCATGTCATTGAATCCCTAAGTGAACCCAGGAACCACCTATTTCTAGGCTGTATGAGAATGTTTTTACTGTCTAAGCCACTCCTGTCTGAATATTTTGTTACTTATAGCTAAACTATTGCTATTTGATAAAAGGAGCTACAATTACCTTGGCACTTTTTCCTAAACATAATTGGGAAACAGCAGAAACAAGCACAGTCAGGACAAACTAGCACAATCTTGATCCAATTGGTTTTTATCCTGTGTTCCTGGAGTTTGCATGATGCATTTATTGCTACTTAATTGGACCAGTTACCTTCTCTTTGTTGAGGATTCTGCTCTGATTAAAGGATATCAGGGTCCAAATGAGAAAAGGAAAGCTGTGGGGTTTTTTTGTTTGTTACAAACAAGACACAGTTTCATTATTGCACTGTAGCCCCCACAGTTGGCTCCTTGTTATTAATACTGAGAATCAGCCACCTCTCCGACAGCTCCCCTGAAATAGCCTTGATCCTGGAGGCTGGCGGACCGGAGAGATTTAATGTACTAATAGCAGTACACACGGTGCCATTCTGAGAACACTGCATTTGGCAGAACATTATTGCAACCGAAGGGCAATATTAATGTCTTATGAGGCTGTAAACTTGTTGCAAATGCACCTGAATTCTCAGAGGTAATAAATGAAGATGTAAGTAAGCCTGGGGGCAAGTGTTTAGCTTTGAAGTTTATTTTCTGCTTAACAATAATGGGAGAAGGAGTACTAAACTCCTATTACTTGTGATTCATGCAGCAATCCTCTTACACCTCAGGTGGACAACTTTGGGAAGACGAAGCTGTTTGCGTCTTTATAGCTCAGAGAGTGATCCTCAAGACCTGGACTGTAAAAACTTGACAGTGTGAGGTATCAGACCATTTAGAGAAACCCATTATGTGCAATGTGTTCCAATTAATATAAAAACTCAGCATTTCTCCAAAATCATCTCCCAGGGTAAGCAGTAAATGGATTGATATTTTACAGTTTCTGTCAGTTAGGGTAACCAGAGCATAAGTCATTATGACTATAAGTCACTAATTATTATGCTTAATGTATGTAACAAAGTCTCACATTTTGCAGGAAAATAGCCTCTTTGGCCTGTCTTTTCAAACCCAAATCACTTTATTTCTGTTCAGGGCCTTTTATAGAATATGACCTCCAAAATGAATTTGTTAGTTAGCAAATTTTGGTGATAAAGCCCTACACAAAAAGAGGTGTCCACTTTTGAAGAAGTAGGAAGTTGAAGTGGAACGCAGGCTTCATTGGGAAGTCCAGGGGCCCGGGCCCTAGGCCTGACAGTGCCTCAATGCACCATGTGAATCTAGGTAAATTACTATCTGTGCCTCCTTTTCTTCATTTCCCCCCCTAATAGGAGAAGTTAAACTAGATTTCATCCATAAAATTATATGTTCACTTCCTTAGTTCTGAATTCCACAAGCCCATTAACTTTATGCTGACTTTTATCAGTATTTAAGACAATCCCTCTCATCATCACTTTTAACAACTTTCCATTAAACAACTAATGAAATATCATCTCTCAGAAAATGTCTTACTTTTCAAAGAAAAATTGGAACTCATGACCCTTTTTCCACTTTTTTTGAGAAATAATCCATTTACAACACTATAGAAGAGTAAGGAATAGAGCATGATGATTTGATTTACCTATATTGTGAAATGATTACTACTATAGATTTATCTAACACCTATTTTACTATATAGATACAATAAAAAGAAAAGAACAACAGAAAAAAGGAAAATATTTTTTTCTCCTTGTGCTAAGAACTCATAGAATTTAGTCTCTTAACAACTTTTCAGCCTATCATACATCAGTGTTAGCTATTGTCAATATGTAGCACATGACATCCCTAGTGCTTATGTATCTTATAAATGGAAGTTTGTACTTTTTGACCACCTGCCTTCAATTTCCCCTCCCATCATTCTCCACCTCTGGAAACCACAAGTCTGATCTTTTTTTCTATGAGTTTGGTGGGTTAAAAAAATTTTTTTTAGCGATTTCAGAGGGGAAGGGAGAGGGAGAGAGAGATGGAAACATCACTGATGAGACAGAATCATTGATTGGCTGCCTCCTGCACACCCCACACTGAGGGTTGAGCCTGCAACCTTGGCATGTGCCCTGACCGAGAATCTAACTGTGACCTCCGGGTTCATAGGACAACATTCAACCACTGAGCCAAGCCAACCACTGGTGGCTTGGTTGTTGTTGTTTTTAAGATTCTACATATAAATGAAATCATATGGTATTTGTGTTTCTTAGTCTGACTTACTTCATTTAGCATAATGCCTTCAGGCTCCATTTATGTTGTCACAAATGGAAGAGTTTACTCATTTTTTAGGGCTGAATAATATTCCATTGTATATCTATACTACAACTTATTTATTCATTCATCCATGAATAGATACTTAGGTTGTTTCCATGTCTTGGCTATTGTAAACAATGCTGCTATAAATATGATGGTGCATATATCTTAAGTAGTATTTTTGTTTCCTTTGGATATATTCCCAGAAGTGAAATTGTTAGATCATATGGTGTGTCTATTTATAATTTTTTGAGAAACCTCCATACTTCTTTTCATAGTGGCTGTACCAATTTATAATCCCACCAACAGTGCATGAGAGTCTGCTTTTCCCAAAATCCACACCACCATTTGTTAGCTCTTGCCTTTTGTATGATGACCATTATAATATGTATGAGGTGCTATCTCATTGTGGTTTTAATCTTCATTTCTCTAATGACTTGTGATGTTGAACATCTGTTCATGTACCTGTTGCCTTTCATATATCTTCTTTGGAGAAATATCTATTCAGGTTCTTTGCCCATTTTTTTTTTCCTTTTTGCTACTCAGTTGTATGAATTATTTACATATTTTAGGAATTAACTCATCAGATATATTGTTTACTTTTTTGCATTCTGTAGGTTGTATTTTTACTTTGTTGATACTTTCTTTTTTGTGTGTGCAGAAGCTTTGGATTTTTATGTAATCCTCTTATTTACTTTTTATTTTGTTGCTTATATTTTATTTATTTAT
This sequence comes from Corynorhinus townsendii, assembly GCA_026230045.1. Lineage (NCBI taxonomy): Eukaryota > Metazoa > Chordata > Mammalia > Chiroptera > Vespertilionidae > Corynorhinus > Corynorhinus townsendii. Next base: position 63,098,704 of record JAPDVU010000004.1, on the reverse strand, counting down.
TTTTGTTAATCCTTACCTGAGGATATTTTTTTCCACTGATTTTTAGAGAGAGAAACATCAGTGTGAGAGAGACACATCAGTTGGTTGCCTCCCACATGGGGCCAGGGATTAACCCGCAACCAAGGTATGTGCCCTTGACTGGAATTGAACCCAGGACCCTTTAGTCCACAGGCTGACACTCTATCCGGTTTAGGGCTGTTGCTTGTCTTTTCAGTGTCATATACAAAAAAGTCATTACCAAGTCCCATATTAAGAAGCTTTATTCCTGTGTTTTCTTCTAGTTGTTCATGGTTTCAGGTCTTACATTTAAATCTTTAATCCATTTTGAATTAATTTTTGTGTGTTGTATAAGATATGGATCCAGCTTCATTCTTTTGCATGGGAATATTCAATTATCCCAGGACCATTTATTGAAGAGACTGTTTTGTCTCCATTGGTTCCCTTGTCAAATATTAGTTGACAATATATGCATGGGTTTATTTCTGATTCTGTTCCACTGGTCTATTTTTCTGTTTTTATGCCAGCTCCATTGTTTTTATGATTATAGTTTTATTATAAAGCTAAAGACTTGGAAGTGTGATGCCTCCTGATTTGCTTTACTTTCTCAGATTTTTTTTGGTTATTTGGGGCCTATTATGAAAACTCATAATCTTGTTACATCTAAAAGTCTTACTATGTTTATGTACTATGGTTTTGCTCAGATAAGCAAGAAAAAGCTAGAGTCTATGAACTGACATTTAAAATGTGCAAATCACTCATAAAACTCATGCACATTATATTCTGCAGCCATGTATGTAATGTTGCATTGGAGGGCAATGGAGTGGAAAAGAAGTATAAGGAAGGGCCCTATGAATATTCCACAGTGATAGAAAAAGGGAGTCATGGTAACCTGATTATGGTCAGAGCTACACTGCAGAGGAACTTCTTTGTACCCAATTCCTTCCCTTTCACAGATGTCAGACCTGCATCAATAATGATCTAGAAATGTCCCCTGCCTCCTCCTACTCTCTCTCTCTTTTATTCTTCATGGACATTTCCTCCAGTAAAGCTTTTGCACCTCTAATTATATCTTCATGTTTGCTTCTTAAAGGACCCAACATAACACATATGACTACTTGAAATAAGCAATATTCTAGACTTTCTGTCATCCAAGTGTGACCAGGTAACCATGTGGCTATAAATGGATATGATGCAATAATCTTAAAGTATCCTAACAGAAGCAGGCTTGACCTTCCCTTCCCCTTAACCTCCATCCTTCTTGCCAGGATGTGGGCACAATGATTAGATGCACAGCAGCTAACTCAGATCATGAAGTAGAAGCAACATGTGTAGGATTAAGGCTACAGATCCCTGAGGACCAGAAACCATCATATTAACCTAGATGATCCATGTTAAATGATATAGAAAAATATGTGAGTGATATTTTAGCTTCTCTATCAAACACTATAATGCATTCCTAACTCTACAAGTCCCTAACCTTCTGGGGGGTGAGGAATGAGCAAGTAAAATGCTCAACAGGAACTTAAACACAGTGGCATGGAATAGTGTTTTATCCACATGTGTGCATGCACATACATTCACACACACACACACACACACACAACCCACACCCAAGATGAAGACTTTTGGAGAAGGGGATATCAGTACCAGCTTTGGCATATCTGGGTACGGCCATAACCTGGACTTTGGAAGACAATCAGAATGTGGAAAGGAAGACTAGATCAGGAAAACAACCTGAGCATACCATTACTTTAAGATTAAGCAAAATACTGCCCTGAATACAGCAGAGATAATTTGGTGGTAAAGAGTACAATATAACATGGGTTGGGCAAAAGAATGAAAACTCTGCTTAGGCAACATATCCAAAAGACACCTGTGCTGGCTATTTATTTGTTTGGTCTGAAGTCTATCCCCTGCCCTTCTCTTCTCTGCTTTGTATTACAAGGGCTGCAAGGGCCTGATCCCTCAAACCACACTTACCAAGGTCCTCTGAGTTGGCCAATGGGAAGTACTGGCTAGACTTAGGAGAACAGGAAGATGGACAAAACCAGGTTTTATCTTTATATTAATGTTCTTCAATTATCAGCAGTTACTACATCTCCTTAGTGCTTCAAACGTTTGCTTCGCAGCCCTGGCTCCTGGGCCCAAACACACTTTTTCCTCCCTGTGTTCTTCTTGTGCTAAAGGCCAAAGAGGCTTCCTATAGTTGCCAATCTTGATATTGCCTCACCTTTTCCTGTTTGTCCTTTTAGCACTTCTGACAACTTAGTAGTTAATGTCCTGTATTAAATTCCCTCTATTGAATTACTTGGTTTAACAGATGGTATCCCTACCACGTGCCTATGCCTGTGACATTAATTTACATACAGTGAAGACTACTTAATGTAAATATCCACACGTAATGGTCTAAAGGCAGCCACAAGAGCACCTTCAGTTAACATAAGGAAAGTTGGAAGGTATAGAGTAATCTTCCCCAGAGCAGACAATAATGGACAGGGAGTTGGTCGATAAAAACTAGCTTACTCACCCAGGGGCAGAGAAAGTGGATAATTCTGGATTATGTGTCACACTTTTCCTCAAAGCTCCGCAAAGGGATTGACTTACAGCTTCCCATCATAGTAACTAGCTTGATCTCACACACTTTACCAGTAAAGTATATTGGCTTCCTTCTCCATCTTCTTTCTTCTCCATCTGTCTACCAATTTACTAAATAATTTACTTGCACTTGAATCCTTATCTCTAAGTCATCTCTACTGCATTTAGGGTAGTCTCTGGGTCAACTTCTAGGGAAACAATACAATTGGTTTTTGTTTGGTATCTGAGGTAAGACCTTAAATACTGCAGAACATTTTCTTTTCAACATTTGAATTTTTTTTTTCCTGTTTTACACTGTTGTTGTTTTTTATTGAATTTATTGAGGTGACATTGGTTAATAAAATTATATAAGTTTCAGCCCAGCTGGCATGGTTCAGTGGCTGAGCATCCACCTATGAACCAGAAGGTCATGGTTGGATTCCTGATCAGGGCACATGCCCAGGTTGCAAGCTGATTTTCAGTGGGGGGCAGGCGGTGCAGGAGGCAGCCAATAAATGATTCTGTCTCATCATTGATGTTTCCATCTTCCTCTCTCTGTCTCCCTTCCTCTCTGAAATCAATAAAAATATATTTTAAAAAGTTATATAGGTTTCAGGTATATAATTCTATAATATATTATGTGTATACTAGAGGCCCCTTGGCCTGGCCTGTGGGATCAGGCTGCAACTGGCTCTTGGACATCCCCCGAGGGATCCTGGATTGCGAGAGGGGACAAGCCAGGCCAAGAGACCCCACCAGTGCATAATTGGAGCTGGGGGAAAGATGCAGAAGGTTGGCCAGCCAGGGGGGAGACAGGGAAGGGCTCCAGGGCATATCAAACCTGTCTCACTTAGTCCCCATAGGCCAGACCCCAGCAGCAAGTTAACCTACTGGTCAAAGCATCTACCCCCTAGTGGTCAGTGCATGGCATAGTGAGTGGTTGAGCGACAGCATATCATTAGCATATTACACTTTGATTAGTTGAATGGCTGACTGGTCGACCAGACACTTAGCATATTAGGCTTTTGTTATATAGGATTGTATTGTTGCAAACATTTTCTTGAACCCCATGCATTCATCTTTCACAATTTCCTGTGTAAAAACTTCATCATAATAGCACTTATCTAATAAATTTGGGGCTGGGCTCTGCATTTTTTTTTTTTTAATACTCAGTACTTTCCCTGGCACAAAGTAGAAGTCCAATAGATGTCTGCTCTATAGAAGAATGAATGAAGAGACAGGAAGAAAGGAAGTCTGAGAGAGGAGAGATTCTCACCATTGTATACCCAGCACTCAGCACAGTGCCTAACAGGTCAGAGACACTCTACATATCTATTGATAAAATTAATAACTGACTGAGTTTGGTGATGATTAGCTCTTAGGTTAGAGTTGAAGACTTGGGACTATAAGATTTATCTGAGGAACTGAATAAATGAAAAGAGAATATTGGTACTAGATGAGTTCATTTTGTAGTAAGAGAACTATGGTTGAAGCATTTGAATGTAAAAATATGAAATACTAGAGGCCCGATGCATGAAGATTTGTTCAAGAATGGGCCTTCCTTCCCCTGGCTGCCGACACCACTTTTGTTCTGGCCTGGAGCCACCTTTCCGCCTTCCCATGCTGCCCAGAGGCCATGGTGATGACACAAGCATCCCACCCCACCCCCGGCCACTTGGCGCCTACATATGCAAATTAACCCACCATATTTGTTGGGTTGATTTGCATACTCACTCCTGATTGGCTGGTGGGCATTGTGAAGGTACAGTCAATTTGCATCTTTTTTTTATTAGTGTAGATAACCTATAATGACATAATTATCTTAAAAATGACATAGGTCAAGAATCAGGGAGATGTCTAAAGAAATAAATATGCAATAATGAGATTTGAAGTCATCAAAATTGAGCATTTAGACAAAGGTGGCTAAATTTAGATATAAGATTTGGCAAATTTACTACAAATAAGTTCATGAATAATACACTGCACTCAAAATTTGTTTATATTTTAAAATAGTTTTCACTACATTTATGTGAATTACTAATCACAGATTTTTCTTTAAAAAATTAGTGCATGAAGATTTTAAGAGGTCATATTTTTGCAGTCATAAACTTTTCTTTTAGTCTTTTAAAGAAGGATGTAGAAGAATTATATTAAGTCCCCATTCCCTTCACTAACCCAAAGTATAATGAATAAAAAACATTTTATTCTTAAAAGTTTCTCCTGAAAATCCAAACATAAATCTTTATGCTATTCTTATGTTCATATTAACAGAACCTTTAAAAACTTATATTCAGATAAATAACTATGGGAAGATATAAAAAAATGCTGGTGCTACATCATAGTCATCACATAATAGAAATAAACTGTAAATACTTTCTGTTTGTTTGTTTTTAACAAACATTTCTTAAGATAAAGATTCCATATCATGAATCCTGGAGAAAGCCAGACAGCGGTGATACTGACTTAATGAGGGCAAGAATTAAAAATCAATATGAAAAATTGCTTACTCTTTAAGCTACTCATCTACCTAATTCAGACTCCACAGCAAATCTTTGTTTTTGTCCCAGAATTCTCATGCCTGATGAAAGCCCCAGGTAGTTGTATATTTGGATAAACAACAGTGGCAGCCTGTCCCAAGGCAATCTTCAAAAACGGGAGCTTTGTGTTACAGTGTTTATATGTCTTGATTCTCAAGAGGCTCAGCTCAGAGGAAGCTAAATATCACTGGTATTCATTTTATTGCATCAAATACATTGTTTTAACAATTTCTACAAATCTATTAGGAACTATTATGTATAAGGTATAAGTAAGAGATATACTAAGATATATTGCTATTAAAATATAGAAAATAGGTTAAACATCTATTAAAAATGTAAAATTCAATGAATGATTTTTTAGAAAATAAGTCAGCCTTCTTAGGTCAGTCTGTGTCAATCCAACCTTCTTCCTAATATTCACAACCTAGATTCAAATACACCATGTGCCCCATACTTCCCCATTCCTTAGTATATTTATTTATTTATGTCTTATTTTGTTTTATTTTCTGATAAATCTTCACCTAGTGAAAACAGTTTTTCCCGTAAGTTGCTACTGTTGTTTGTATTATTACCTGCCCATACACCATCCTCATGCCAGTCTAAGAAATTAACAAATTTAGAACACAAGAAAATGGCCAGTAACCTACGGAAGTAGTCTACAGAATAGTCACATTAGGTTGTACATCACTCCAACCAAGCATCAGTCCTTTTAACAATCACATTGACTTAATACTGACATTGAAAGAGTTCAGAAATTTATTTTAATATCTTCAAATTTACAGTTGAGGAAACTGAGTTGCAAAAAGTTTAAAAGGACCAAAGGTGCAGAAACCGGTTTGGCTCAGTGGATAGAGCATCGGCTTGCGAACTGAAGGGTCCCGGGTTCGATTCTGGCAAAGGGCATGTACCTTGGTTGCGGGCACATCCCCAGTAGGGGGTGTGCAGGAGGCAGCTGATCGATGTTTCTAGCTCTCTATCCCTCTTCCTTCCTCTCTGTAAAAAATCAATGAAATATAAAAAAAAAAAAGGACCAAAGGTTGTTATTATTATGGCAAGTTAATGCAAAGCAGGGAGAACCTAAATCCTCTGCCTCCCATCTCAGGAATTTGTTTCCATTATAGAATCATCATGAGTTTTTCAGCTTCTTTTACATTCTGTGTTGTATGTTTTGGCTCCTGTGACTAATATTATTATTTTAAGTATCATTGTAAATAATATTCCACTGATAAAACTTTCATTTGATGCAGACATAAGCGTCGTTAGCCTACTAATTCACTCAACAAATTTTTATTGAGCAATCACTATGCCAAGCATTATTCTAAGTTCTAAAAATAAAGAGGTTAAAAAAAAATTCCTGCTGTCATTGGAACCTACAATCTAAGTTTCACATTGCAATTTTTTATTGTCATAGTCCATCTTGGTCAATGAAATCATGTCTTTGGTTAGAATTTTTTCATACCAGAAATTTATACCATTTCTCAAACAATCAAACAAAACTCTGTGAATGGCAGAAGCAGTAGTTTTTCTAGTTTCAGAATTGAAATTACAGTGAACAGATAAGGGAATATAGTAAGCAAAGTAGAGGATAAAGACAGGGATAAGTATCAAACTGGTGGGAATAACTAGTTCTTGCTGATTCCCCTAAGAAATCATTCAGCTCCCATGTGACTGTTGCTTTACTAGTTATCTTGTTAGCTAGTTGTGTTATCTTGTTTGCTATTTAGTTACAAGCACCTAAAACTTTGTGTACCACATTATAGATGCTCTACATTCTGGCAATGAAAAAATGGATAATGTAAATCAGATACTATACTAGATCCCACAGATACAATGATAAATAAAATATGACCCCATATCATAAGAAGCTCATAATTTCATGAAGGATCATAAATATAATGTTTATTAAATATCTTCTGTTGATAAAACACTATGCTAGGCACTGCATTGAGAATAAATAAAAAATGAATAAAACACAATAATTCTCTTGGGAGACTTATTTTATAATAAATATTTTGAAAAATAAGACTGTGGAGAGATTTTACATTTCACTGGTGTAAATCGGAAAAATGTTTATAGAAGTAATGATTTTTGAGCTGGATCCATGACTTCAGTTGGACTATTATTACCTCTCTGTTCTCATTCCCAGTAAGAAACATTATGCTTTTAAAAAAAGAATGGTCAAATAAGAATTAGACTAATTAAAGCCCTTATAAAGGGAAATAATCAAATACCTAGTTATTTCTATAATAATCAAATACCTTAAGCTTAAGGTCATTTTTGGCTTTTATACAATGGTCTTCCCCATTTTAGGAGAATCATTCAAAATTAGGTGCAATTCTCAAAACATATACTATTTCTTTTGTTTTTTTATTTTTTATTTTTGCTTGTTTTTTAAAACATATTTTTATTGATTTCAGAGAGGAAGGGAGGAGAGAGAGATAGAAGTATCATGATGAGAGAGAATCATTGATCAGCTGCCTCCTGCACTCCTGGCACTGGGGATCAAGCCCGCAACCTAGGCATGTGCCCCCACAGGGAATGCAACTGCGACCATAGGCCAACACTCAACCACTGAGCCATGCCAGTTGGGCCGCTGTTTCTTTTTGCATCTACTTGTCTCTGATCACTTATGTTCCCTCTGACAATAACTTCCCTGTACTGGGTGCCCGCAAGACCACACACATTGAGGCTGATTTGGTAGGAGGATTCACAGAACTCAGCATATATTCATACTCATAGATGTGATTTATTACAGCTAACTCATACAAGTTAATATCAACAAAGGGAAAAGGTGCAGGAGGCAAAGTTTGAAGTAAACCAGGTGCAAGCTTCCAAGAACCCACTCCCAGTGGAACCACACAGGATGCACTTAATTTTGCTGGCAACAAGTTGTGACAAGACCTGTGAAGTTTTATCTATTGGGGAAGCTCATTAGAAACTCAATGCCGAGGATTTTTAATGGTGGGGGAGGGGGAGTCTCATAGGCATCTTCTGCTTAGCACTCTAACCTGTACCAGAATTCCAGACTGCTATAAAGAAACAGGTGTTCAGCAAAAGCTGTATTGTTTGTATACAGTTTAGGTATAGTGAGCCTTCTTATCAGGGGATGGTGAGAACAATCTAAGTTCTCAGACACCCAGGCAAGGACCAAATTTGCAAGCAGGTTTTTATAAGGACAACAGTGTCAGTCTTGTTTTGTTAACTCTTTTCTGTGCACTTCCCATTTCAAACTCTTAGTATGGCACTCATGAACCTAGACTCAAACATCTCCTAGTAAATATTTCCTTAACACATCCAGATAAAATTGATCACTACCTTCTTTCCACCACTACTGCAATGGGTGTAAAACAAAACCCTAATATTGAACTCCTTACGTTATATTGTTATTACTGGCTTCTGTGTCTCTACCCCATAACTGCAAGTTCCCTGAGGGAATGGGTCTTCAGCATCTTTGTGCTCTCAGTGCTGATTGCAAGGGCTTCAGGCACATCATGAGAAGTTCTTAAAAAAAGACAATAATTCTGGGAAAATAGAAGGCAGCAAGAAAATAGGAAAACTAAATATGAGGTGGAGTGACTAAAAAAAAGAAGCCACAGGCATGAGTCCACAGGAGCTGAGCAGGGCTGCTGAGGATAGGACATCATGAACATTACTGATGCACAGAGTCGCCAGGAGTTGGAGCCAACTCAGTGGCACGTAACATATACGTCTCTGTACACAGGCAAGCTCATTTGCCATGTGCATCCATACAAATTATATTTATAAAGATTTTTTTTATTACAAAAATGACTGGGGGTGTTGTTGACATTTAATAGGATCAGGAATGCTAAACATCATGCGATTACTGAACAATCCTACACAAAGATAGATTATATGATTCAAAATACCACAGCATCTATATTGAGAAGGGATGGCATAATTCCAGGCACATTCTGGAAATCAGCAGTAGGTTCAATCCCATTCAGCTACCATAAAATAGAAATGTGTGTTAGAAAGACTCTGAATGTTCACTATATTGATCAAAGGATATTTGAGAAATACACGAAAGTACATAAGAAAAATGAAATCATCAGTAAGCATCCTTCCTTTAAAAAATATTTATCTTTATTGTTGAGGATATTACAGATACTCCCATTTTCCCCTATTATATCCCCCTGCCTGGTTCCTGCCCCACCTCAGGCTTTCGCCACACTTATCTGTGACCATGGGTTATGCATATATGCATATAAGTTTTAGAAACATGTTCGTCTTTCAACTTTCATGACATCACACTGTCCTAGTCATTCTACTTGCCAGGGGTGCTTCTTTTAAAACTTTTTGTTGTTCTTATCCTTCTAGATCTTTAATGAAACCCCATTGCTCTTTGTGCTGCTATCCTGCCTTCCTAGGTGATCTCATTTAGAATCATGGATATAAATAGAATCTATGTATCAACAACTCTAAAATATTTATCTTTTCACTGAGATCTCCCAATCTCCCCAGAATTCCAGACTGAAAACCAAGTGCCTTTCTACATCACTAATTGGATGTTTAATTGGCATCAACAATTTAATGAGTCTAAACAGAAACACTGATTTCACTCCCCACCCTCAACTTACTACGCTTTAATTATTCCCATCTCATAAAGTGATGCAATCCATTTTCTCCATTCCCACTCAAAACTAATCCTTAGGATTTATCCTTGATTACTCTCTTTTCTTAAACCCACATCTAATCCCTAACCAAATTTTGTCATGCCAATCTCCAAAACATTTCTGAATGTCTCCATCTTTCTCTTTAGTATAACCATCATGATCTGAGTCTCCATAACCTGGTTCTCCATAACCACTGCAATAGTCTCCTGCCTTCTATTGCCTATCCCATAAAGATAAGTCAGAGAAATCTTTGAAAAACAATGGCCTAATTACACCAGTCATGCACTTTACTTCAAAGTAACTATTGTATTTGAAATTAAAATTAAAACTCATTACCCTGCTTTCAAAACAATATAGCTAGAGGCTGCCTACCTCCACTGCCCTCATTTGGCTTTATCAATGCTGGATTTCTTTTATTTCCTGCAATATGTCAATCTCAGGACTCATGTCACCTCTTTGTATTAGCTGTTGTTCCTCATGCCTGCAATTCTTTTTTTAAATTTTTGCATGGCTTGTCATCAATCATTTCAAATGACAGCTGCTCAGAAAGAACTTTCCTGACAACACAGTCTAGAACATTTAAGAAACCACTCTTTATCACTTTACACCATTTTTATTCTTGTTATAGCCACTTTATCTTACACCTTCTTTCTTTACTCCCTCTCCTTTCATCTCCTTTCTCTTTATGTCTGCATTTACCATAATATAAGCTGTGTGAAGGTAGAGACTTGGTCCAACTTGTTCACTTATGTATGTCTAGAAATTAGAACAGTGCCTAGAACAGACTACGCATGCCACAAATATTTGTTGAATAAGAATACATCAGTTCTGCCTCTTGAGAGAAATATAATAAACATTTTACTGTGCATCCTTTTAATCTTTTTTATGCATGCTACAGTATTAAAAATTTGAATCCATTATTTGACTTTATTAATTCATCATAAATTTCAAAATCTAGTTATACAGCAGGAACCTTGGGAGATATGATTCTACATCTTCTCTTTCAAGGAGCTTAATATTTAGACAGTATAAGGAGATACCACACAGCACAATCTGAAAGTTAATAAAAATATATCATAATATCAAATGAGTTGCCATAGAATCTATTCAAGTTCCAGAGGAGACAAGTTTTGTAGAACTTCAGTGAAGGGAGGGTTCTTAATGAACTAGGTGAATGATGATGTGCTACTTTGATGTTGGGACAGATAGCAGAGAGGGTATAAGACAAGAGGAGGACACAATGGTAAGGTGAGAGTGGTAGGATAAGGATATATAGTAGAAGGTACTGGGTGCCAGACTGAGCTGCTTGAACTTAATAGGGTCAGGGGTAAGGAAGGCTTGAAAGTAGAAAGTGACATAATGAAGATTGATCTGACAATAGTATAAGAAGAAAAGGAGTAGATATTGGAGGCTAGGAGGACCAGTTGGGAAAGTTTCTCTAAAGAGCCAAGCATGAGACAGTAGGGCTTAGACTAGGATAGTGCTAATTCCAAGCAAAGGGATGATGGGAGGAAAAAAAATGGTAATTATGTTAGATGGTGGATGTGTTAATTAATCTGTTTGTGGTTATCATGTCACAAAGTATATGGGAAAATTCTTGAAATATATGTCACTTTACATCATTAGCCTTATCTGATTTTTAAAGTTTGTGACAACCTTACAAAGGTTATGAATAGAATTCTGATTATTTTCATATCAATGTGACAATCAAAAGACTTCAAATGACAGCAATTGAAAGAAAAATTTAAGATAAGTGACACAATTATTGAAGATCAAATTGAAACCTTTGTTCCCCTGACCAGTCTTCAAACAAAAAAAATATGAATTTTCATGTTTTCTTTTATTATTATTATTTTTTTTACATTTTATTTTATTTTTATTGTTTTAAGTATTACAAATAGTAGTACATATGTCTCCTTTTTTTACCCCCTTGATCTCCCCCCGACCTCCCCTACCCCGCAGGACATGCCTTCACCTGCCCACCCTGCCCCCCCGCCCCAGTGTCTTATATCCGTTGGTTGTGCTTACATACAAGCATACAAGTCCTTCGGTTGGTCTCTTACAGCCCTCCTCGCCCAACCTCCCCTGTCTTCCCGATGTAGTTTGACAGTCTGTTCAATGCTTCTTTGCCTCTGTATCTTTTTCCCACCATTTCTTTCCTTTAAAAAGTTTTGCCTTTGCAGACTGGAAATAAACATATAATAACAAAACAAGACAAAACAAAAAAATGTTTGAGTCCCAATTTCAATGTCCAACAGTTCCTTATGTGTACATGTCAGCATTGATATCTGGATGGTGGGCACATGGTGGCAATGCAGGTCCGACCCTCTCTGGTTTGGTCCTAGACAACCTGCAGCGGTGCACAGCTGCTGACTGCTCCCATGGCAAGGTGTTATCAGTGTCTTCCATCTCTGGACTGTTTTTTCCTCTTGTCTTGGTGGTTGGAGCACTCCTGTCAATTCCTCTCTGTTGCAGGAATCCATCTGGTCTTGGGGTTGTTTTCTGAAAATATACAAATATATTCTCGACCACAAGTTAATAAAGGAATCTTTTCTATATAATTGATTTGGGATCCTTTTTATTTTTGTTTAAACGATTTTCCTTTGTCTTATTTAGACACCATGTGTGTCATGTTTTCAATAGTACAGGTATAGAAAGCTAAATATCACACTTCATTCCTTGCATTATCCAAAAGAAGAGAGAAAATAGTCACAAAATAATTTACTGAATGTATTACATTTACCTCAAAAAGAGTCCAAAATATATAAATTACTACAATATGAAATATATAAACTTTGTGCTTAATTCTGCCTAGAAACATAGCTTAATATGTTATTTCGCTCTGCAAAAATTAAATAAAAAGTTTAGAATCAGCCTTAAATCAAACAAATGTGTCCAACATTCCTTAATACTTGCAGTGTGGCAAAGTCATTAGTGTACACTGTTGATCTGAAGTCTTTAGTCCTGTGAGGTTCTTATGAATAAACTAGAGGCCCAGTGCACGAAATTCATGCATGGGGGCGGGTGTGTGTGTATGTGTGTGTCCCTCGGCCCCGCCTGCACCCTCTCCAATCTGGGACCCCTTGAGGGATGTCCAACTGCCCATTTAGGGATATCCCGACTGCCCATTTAGGCCCGATTCCCATGGCAGTCGGACATCCCTCTCAAAATCCAGGACTGCTGACTCCCAACCGCTTGCCTGCCTGCCTGCCTGATTGCCCCTAACTGCCCTCTCCTGCGAGCCTGGCTGCCCCTAACTGTCCTCCCCTGCAGGCCTGGTCGCCCTCAAATGCCATCCCCTGCCAACCTGGTTGACCCCAACTGCCCTCCCCTGCAGGCCTGGTCCCCCCTAACTGCCCTCTCCTGCAGGCCTGTCGCCCCCAAATGCCATCCCCTGCTGGCCCAGTCACCCCTAACTGCCCTCCTTTGCCAGCCTGGTCACCCCTAACTGCCTTCCCTTGCCAGCCAGGTTGCTCCTAACTGCCCTCCCCTACCAGTCTGGTCACCCCCAACTGCCCTCCCCTGCAGGCCAGGTTGCTCCCAACTGCCCTCCCCTGCTGGCCCATTCACCCCTAACTGCCCTCCCCTGCCAACCTGGTCGCCCCTAACTGCCCTCCCTTGCCAGCCTGGTTGACCCCAACTGCCCTCCCCTGCTGGCCTGATCACCCACAACTGCCCTCCCCTGCCAGCCATCTTGTGGCAGCCATCTTTGACCACATGGGGGTGGCCCATCTTGTGTGTTGGTGTGACAGTCAATTTGCATATTACCTCTTTATTATATAGGGTTATTATTTGACTTTAGCCTTCTGCAGGACCATAAATACAGAATCAGAGTTTCAGATGAGAACTATTTTAGGCCCAGAATATGTAAAGGACAGCCATTCTCTTTCTTACCTTTATTTTCCCCATACTTTGGAGATAAAACAAAACCAAAAATGATAGACAACATAAATTGTCTTTATGGTTTTTGCTGTTTTTGCCTAGCATGAGCCTAATGAGACATTTGAGAAATGAGGCATCGATCCTCTATGGCAGTGGTTCTCAACCATTCTAATGCCGAGACCCTTTATTATAGTTCCTCATGTTGTGGTGACCCCTGACCATAAAATTATTTAAATATCTGTGTTTTCTGATGGTCTTAGGTGACCCTGCTAAGCGGTTCTCAACCTGTAGGTCATGACCCACAGGTTGAGAACCACTGCTGTAGAGCCAAAGACCATCAGAAAACACAGATATTTGCATTATGATTCATTAACAGTAGCAAAATTACAGTTATGAAGTAGCAACAAAAATGATTTTATGGTTGGGGTCACCACAACATGAGGAACTGTGTTAAAGGGTCACGGCATTAGAAAGGTTGAGAACCACTGCTCTATGAGAACCTGGAAGAGCTCATTTTATTGCAGGGAGTCCTAGAGAATGTCAGCATGGAGTTAGTTGCTCGTAGACATGTCATTATAATGAAAAAAGCATTTCTGAGAGTGAAGTCACATGCAGGAAATCAAACTTAAGAGAGAGGAAAGGAGACTTGGCAACATAATTTGAGTAACTGGGACACTGGGTTTTTTCAATTTTGTCATCAAGTAGGTTTGGATTTAACTTGAGTCTCTGTTGCTTATTTGCAAAATAAGAGAACTATACTTTTCCTTCTTAACTCAACCTTAAGTGTAATTTCATTTTCCTGTTATTAGAAAAATCAGAACCGTGTCACAGACACTCTTCCAACAGGAATGAATTAGTAGACTGCTTCTAGCTTGAAACAGCTTAATCTAAGCAGTCTTTCAGAGTTTACAGTCTATGTTGTCTATTTTGTGCCAACATATTATTTTTAAAAGTATGTCTAATTACTGAGTGGTGAATAATACATTATTAGTAGTTTCTTTATTCACTGAACTTGTTATTTCATTATTTGGTCCATATGTTGATACCATCTGAAAATGAAACCACAAAATCAATTACCTAACAAAACTCCAGTTTAAATTACAAAGACTTGAAATGAGAGTTGGTGTACAATACATGTAAAATGTAGTCAAATGTCCTGATGTCACACATAGTTTTTAAATATAGAATTCTAGAAATTGCTGGAGATAAAGAGCTTGAAGGGCTCTGATATTATGTGACATATTCAATACCATATTTCATATAAAGAAAAGACTTTATAACTTGAAAATAATCAAGCAAAATTCTGCCCTCGACTATTGTGCTTAAGAAAAAAAAGCACCTAAAGAGAAAGTTGAGTTTACTCAGTATGTAACTGTATTGCTATTTTGTGCTTTCTTGGACAAAAATAAAAACCAAAATCTTATTCATGCAAAAGAAACTGACATTTGAATTAATTAATTTCTTTCTCTGAAAATAGAAAAACTTAACTTTTTTATGATTTCTTTATGCAACAAATTTTATAAAAGATATGTTTAACAGTAATGTGACACATAGTACATGTAGGAAAAAACGCCTTTTTTTGGTAAGAGATTTTGTGTTTTTTTTCTAGGCACCAGCTTTTTTTATTATCTATAATAGAGCCTGTAGAATTTGGGATTCTTTATCAGTTTAAAAGAGTTTTTCCTTCTTCTCCCCGTGCCCCTCGTCAATCTAACAGGAAGATGTGTTTATTGAATCTATAATTGGCATGAAAATAAAATGTGCTTTATTTAAGAGAAATGTAAATAAACTAAATTATATAAAATATAGCCCTTATATAATCTTCATCCCTGTGAATTAGGAAATTGTATTGGCCTCAACTAGATATTTTTTCTCTATTGTACCACATGATAGTCATTGATAACTATGGCCAAGTAGTTTTAGTGAAGTATTTGTTCATGTAACAAATATTTATAGAGGACCTACTATGTACCAGGCACTGTTCTCCACTCTAGACGCAGAGCAGTAAACAAGTAGAGAAAGCCTCTATCCTCAAGGAGCTTACATGTTATCAGACAGACAATAAACAAATAACAATGATATAAAATTAGATAATGATAAGTGCTATGAAGAAACATAAAGCACAGTAAGAGGTATGATTGTTAATTTTATGAGTCCACCTGGCTAGGTAATGGTTCCCAATTTTTAGTCAAACCCTGTCTAGATGTTTCTGTGAAGGTGTTTTTAAGATGTGATTAACATTTAAATCAGTAGACTTTGAGTAAAGCAGATTAACCACCATCATGTGACTGGGCCTCAGACAACCAGTTAAAGGCCTTTAAAATAAAAGATGGAAGTTCCCTGAAGAAGAGGAAATTCTGCCTCCAGAGTCCCTTTGGATTTATGACTGCAACAACTGTCCTGGGTTTCCGGCCTGCTGGCCCAGCCTATAGATTTTGGACATGCTAGCCCTACAATCACATTAGCCAATTCCTTAAAATTACTCTCTCTCTCTCTCTCTCTCTCTCTCTCTCTCTCTCTCTCTCTCTCTCTCTCTCTCTCTCTCTCTGTATACTTGCAGAAGAATGGTCTATTGCAAGAGAAATGGGAAGGGCTATGGTGAGAAAGTGATTGCTATAGTACATAAGGTAATGAAGAAAGAATTGATAAGGTAACATTTAAATAAATACCTACAGCCATAAAGTCATTGGAAGGAGTGAGTTTAAAAAGTGAGAACTGCATCCTAACTAGTTTGACTCAGTGGCTAGAGCGTCAGCCTGCAGACCAAAGGGTTCCAGATTTGATTCTGGTCAAGGGCACATACCTCCATTGCAGGATCCTCGCTGGCCCAGGCCCTGGTCAGGACATGTGCAGGAGGCAACCAATTGATTTGTTTCTCTCACATCGATATTTCTCTCTGTCTTTCCCACTCTTTCTAAAAATCAATGGGGAAAATACACTGAGTGGCCAGATTATTATGGTCTCTGAATGCATAATAATCTGGCCACTCAGTATATATATATTAGAGGCCTGGTGCATGAATTTGTGCATGGGTGGGGTCCAGTCAGCCTGGCCAGGGGGAGGGGACATGGGCGGTTGGCCAGCCTGCCTGCTGATCGAACTCATGGTTGAGGGGACAATTTGCACATTAGCCTTTTATTATATAGGATATACACTGAATGGCCAGATTATTATGCGTTCAGAGATCATAATAATCTGGCCACTCAGTGTATACCTTGGGTGAGGATTTTTTTAAAAAAGTGAGAATTGCAAGTGCACAGGCCCTGAGGCAGGAACATGCTGAGCATGAGCAAGGAACCCAAAGTGGCCATTGAGGCTGAAAAGGAAGGAGGTAGGTAGAGAGTGGTCCAACTTGAGGTCAGACAAATGAAGGGAGGGCTGATCTCAGAATTCCCTAAAGGATAACTGCAAACTGCTAGACTCACAGGGTCTTTCCAGCAGAGGAGTAATATGATCTTACTCCTGTGATTACCCGACTGAACACACTATACAGTGTACAGATGATGGAACTGTGCACCTGAAACCTATATAATTTGTTAACCAGTGTCTCACCCCAATAAATTCAATAAAAAGGAAAAAAGAAAGAAAGAACAAACCTCACTACCGTGGTGAGAGTAGAATCTAGGGGACAAAATGTAGTTATCCGGGTAAGTGATGATGGTGAATTGCATTCACTCTCTGAATAAATTCTGTAAATAGAGAAAACAGTATTGGAGCAAACAGGGAGTGTGACAGAGAAAAAGGAGTCAAAGTTTGTAACCTGAGAAGCAGAGGATAATAAAGGTGCTCTTGACTGAGATGGGCAATGTTAGAGGAAGAAAGTGGCTGTGGGTGGAGAGATCCGCAGTGAGGTTTGGTCGTACTTAAACTTGAGATACTGATTATTCATCCAAGTGGAGGTATGGAGTGGGCAGCTGGAGGCGTGTCTGGCTGGCGGTAATGGCCTGTGAACCATCTGCTAAGAGACCCTAGTTGTTAACCTAGCTATGGCCACCTCTTAGGAGGTATTTGGGAAAATATGGGGGCTTTTGGTTGTCATTATGACTAGAGAGAGTTAACTGGTATCTAGAGGACAGGCACCAAAGATTCTAGGATTCTTGCAATGCACAGGATGGGTGCTGCAAACTTTGACATTTCTCTGGGTTTCTCAGAATTCTGGAATGCACTGCTGGAGTAATTCCAGTAAGGTTAACTGTTTGTTTTTATATATTCTGAATTTTTCAGGAATATGACTGCTATGCAAATCAACAAAATATTGTACATTGTTTTGATCTCAACTTCTCAAGAGATTTTCATTGCAGAAAATAATGTGACAATATCATCATAACTGATATTTGAGATAATAACTTACCCATCTGTAAGTCCTAGTCTGCCTTTAGAGCCATCACATTCAAATATATAGCAGAGAAGACTTGAGATTCTTCTTTAAACATACATAGAATCAAATCCTATTACATTAATGGAGGTACATAAAATGTAAGGACCTTATCAAATATTATTATTACTAGAGGCCTGGTCTATGAAATTCGTGCACAGTGGTGGGGAGAGAGACGATGTCCTGCAGCCCAGCCTGCACCCTCTCCAATCTGGGACCCCTTGGGGGATGTCCAACTGTCCAAAATCCCTCTCACAATCTGGGACTGCTGGCTACTAACCGCTTGCCTGCCTACCTGCCTGATTGCCACTAACCGCTTCTGCCCGCCAGCCTGATCACCCCCTAACTGCTCCCCTGCCAGTCTGATTGATGCCTAACTGCTCCCCTGCTAGCCCAATTGCCCCCAACTGCCCTTATTACTAGAGGCCTGGTCTATGAAATTCGTGCACAGTGGTGGGGAGAGGGACGATGTCCTGCAGCCCAGCCTGTACCCTCTCCAATCTGGGACCCCTTGGGGGATGTCCAACTGTCCAAAATCCCTCTCACAATCTGAGACTGCTGGCTACTAACCGCTTGCCTGCCTGCCTGCCTGATTGCCACTAACCGCTTCTGCCCGCCAGCCTGATCACCCCCTAACTGCTCCCCTGCCAGTCTGATTGATGCCTAACTGCTCCCCTGCTAGCCCAATTGCCCCCAACTGCCCTCCCCTTCAGGCCTGATCTCGCCCCCAACTGACTTCCCCTGCTGGTCTGATTTCACCCCTAACTGCCCTCCCCTGCCTGCCTGATGGCCCCCAACTGCCCTCCCCTGTAGGCCTGGTTGCTCCCAACTGCCCTCCCCTGCCGGCCCGAATGCCCCCAATGCCCTCCCCTGCTGGCCTGATTGCCCACAACTGCCAGCCATCTTGTGGTGGCCATCTTGTGGCAGCCATCTGGTGATGATGTGAGGGAGGCCATCTTGTGACAATGTCACAGCGGCCTTCTTGTGATGTTGCGTGACACCACCTAGGCTTTTAGTATATAGGATTACAAAATATTTCACCTAACTGCTTATTGATTTTAAATATTTTGTAGCACTATAGGAAATATATGCTGTGAAATTAGTTATGAAAATTTTTATTGATTTGCTGCTTCTCTTTTCAATTTCCTCTATTCTCAGTTGCCTATCAAAGAATATGGTCTCCAAGTTTTTATTATATACTGGGAGCAATTAGTAGACTTTTAGGGAGAGATATATTTTACTATGCGATAACATATGCATAACATAGTACTTTTGAACAATACTTATATAAACACTAGAGGCCCGGTGCACAAAATTCTTGTGGGGGTGGGGGTGGATGTCCCTCACCCATCCTGCACTCTCTCCAATCTGGAACCCCTCAGGGAATGTCTGATTGCCACAGGGATGGGGCCTAAACCAGCAGTCAGACATCCTTCTCACAATCCAGGACCTCTGGTTCCTAACCACTAGCCTGCCTGCCAACCTGATCACCCTCTAACTGCTCCCCTGCTGGCCTGATTGATGCCTAACTGCTCTCCTGCTGGCCTGATCACCCCCAACTGTCCTCCCCTGCCGCAACCCGTCTCCTGCCCCAGGACTGGCCTCCTCCGCACCCTGCAGAGCTGTGGGACCCCCCAGGCCTCACTGCGCAGAGTGGCTTCCAGGCCCCGCCTCCGCTGTACATGCAGCCATCTTGTGACGGCCATCTTATGATGACGTGAGGGCGTGATGCCACCTAGGTTATTATTAGCATAGATGGCCCCGTTCATTTATGAGAGTATCATATTTTCTCATCCCTGTCATTTCAATACTCTACACTTTGCTTACTTCAGACAGATATTTGCCTCTTTCCTTATAGAGCAATACCTCCAGTATTTCTCTTTTTCTAAGAGCTGCAGAATATACTTTGAGGTTTGGTCATACTTCAATTTGTGATGCTTATTATTCATCCAAGTGGAGGATGAACACAGGTCGCTTCCACCTTTTGACTATTGTGAGTAATATTGCTATGAACATGGATGTGCAACTACCTGCTAAAGTCTTTACTTTCCAGGGAAACAAAAGTCTACTTTCAATTTTGGGGGATATATACCCAGAAAAGGAATTGCTGGGTCATATGATAGTTCTATGTTTATATTTTTTTCAGGAACCACCACACTGTTTTCCACATTTGGCTGCACCATTAGTTATTTCCATCAGCAATGTACAAGTGTTCCAATTTCTTCACACCCTTGCCAACATTTGTTATTTTCTGTTTTCAATTTTGTAATAGCCATCTAAGTGGTGTGATATTATCTAATTATAGTTTTAATTTTTATTCCCCCAATGAGTAGTGATAATGAGCATCTTTTCATGTGTTTATTGGCCTTTTGTGTGTCTTTTTGGAGAAATGTCTATTCTAGTTCTTTGTGCATTTTTTTCATAAAGTTGCTTGTTTTGTTGTTGTTCAGCTGAAGACTTTTTAATTCCTTTTTTCTGCAGGGTAGAATTCTTCATGACTGTTTATTTCTGAACTCATAAGAAAGCAGCCCACTTATCTCTACAGTTTCCTCTCATTTCAGATCTATGAAAGTATTAATCTTATTTTAAATATAGTAATGCATTTTAGTTTTGTTTTTAAACATGTTACTCATTATTGTTATGTGTTTGGAATAGAGGAAGAGATTATAAACTGGGAAAAAAAATGAGCTGAATTAGAATTCTCTTTTCTCTCCGATGTATTTTAGAGGATAGTGAAAAACATATTTTTCATGATATAATTCTTGTCACTTTAAAAATATTGGTATAAATAAACACTAAAAATAAAAACATGCAATACATGAGTAATTTTAATGAACATTATCCTGTTGTTCCAGAGAGATCAGTATAGGAGGAAAGACCAGTACATCTGGCAGAGATATCCAGAAGGAGAGGTGGAGAGCAGTTAGAGATAAAGCATTTCTACCTCACAAATATTCAGTGTCGTTCTAATTTACAGAATACAGAGGGCTTTTATGGTAGTGTATCTTGACCTTGACATTATTCATATTTTAGATAATTCTTTGTTGTAAGAGACTGTCCTGTGCATTGCAGGATGTTTAGCAGCATCCCTGGTCTCAACCCACAAGTTAGCAGCAGCGCCTCCTTATCCCGTCATAATAATAAAAAAATGTCTAAAGATATTGCCAAGTGTGCTCTGGGAGTAAAATGTTCCCTGGTTGAGAACCACTGCTCTACAGCTATGACTATGAGTTAAAGGTGTGAAGTATATTAACTTGGAGCAACCCCTCAATAGAGAGACAGTGGCCAACGTCATGTCACAGTAGACCC
This sequence comes from Corynorhinus townsendii, assembly GCA_026230045.1. NCBI lineage: Eukaryota > Metazoa > Chordata > Mammalia > Chiroptera > Vespertilionidae > Corynorhinus > Corynorhinus townsendii. Next base: position 63,077,393 of record JAPDVU010000004.1, on the reverse strand, counting down.
ATGTAGGATGATAGTATGCAAACATCACAGATCTTTGTAATGCTAGATGCCACTGTAACTTTGCTCAACCATGTTACCTTCCAGTGTTTTCTTCTTAATAAGAAGAGGGATAGTAATGCTATGTAACTATTCTACACACATATGTTAAACGTAGTCTCAGATTACTGGAAAGACTTAGTTAGAGAAAACACTTGGGCAAGTCAAACAGATTTTTCTCATCTCAAGGACACAGAAGGAAGTCTTTGTTGTGAGAACACCTGGCAGAGAAGCATCAGGCAGGCCAGAGGGAGCGGCTTCACTCTGGAGGTAGGATGGGAGACGATGTGTGTGCTGGAACTGGGGGGTGGATATATGTTTGGGGTTAATACTGCAGTGAGTGAATGAAGTTACATCAGAACTTCAGGAGGCCTAAGGGTTTTCTTACAGATGGGCCTTACAGCTATAAGACTAAGGTCATCCTACAAAGAGCCTTGTTTGAAAACTTGCCAGAAACCTTTTAACTTGAATCAGTTGCCTCTTGTCAATCTCAGAATTATTAATACATGATATTACTCAGCCTTGAATGAACTTATCATTTATTATTGGTCACCTCAGGCTAACAGAGCCTGGTCCAAGTAAATTCAAGAGCTCCTAGGTTAGGAGCATAGATGAAAGTTTTCCCAGAAGTGTCTGGGAATCATGTTAACAGGCCTTTGGCCAATGAAGGGCCTATCCTCCAATTGAATCTAGGTAGATTTGCTTTAAGAATAGATTAGAATTAAATGAAGCAGTGCAAAAAAAAGTTCCTTATCCATAGGTTCTCAATAAAAAGTAGCATCATTATTATCCTTACTAGTGACCTGGTGCACGAAATTCGTGCACATTAGAAGGGGATTAATTAGAGGAAATAATTTAATATTGCTATTTGCCTTTTCTCTATAATAGAAGTGTCAGAGATGAAAGAAAATTAGTAAAATGTATATGAAAACCTTCCTCCTGTCAGAGTCTGGGGCACACCACAGGACCCAGAGTCAAGTCCCCGCTCACCCACATGCACCTCAAAATCGTGTGAGACCCAGACCCGGCCGCGCCCCCCCATTGGGCTAGATCCAGACCCAGCCAGTCCCACTCTTGTCAAGCCCTGCCAGGCAGGGGGTGTAGACTCAGGTCCCCTGGCCCGGCGCCAGGACGGGGGGCATGGCCTGAGGTCCCCCAGCCCAGACCAGGGCAGGGGGCATCCCTTGAGGTCCTCTGTCAAGCCCCACCAGGCGGGAGGGCGCGCAGCCTCAGGTCCCCTGTCAAGCCCTCCTGGGTGGGGGCATGGCCTGAGCTCCCCTGTCAAGCCAAGCCAGGCAGGGGGGCGCAGCCTCAGGTGGCCTGACCTGGTGCTGGGGCAGGGGGCACGGCCTGAGGTCCCTTATCAAGCCCCACCAGGGGGGAGGGGAGTTGTGGTCTGAGGTCCCCCAGCCTGAAGCTGGGGTTGGGGGCGTGGCCTGAAGTCCCCTGTCAAGCCCCACCTAGTGGGGGGTGCATCCTGAGGTCCCCCCGCCTGGCTCTGGGGTGGGGGAGCAGTCTGAGGTCCCCTAGCCCAGCACCAGGATGGGAAGTGTACCTTGAGGTCCCCTGTCAAGCCCTGCTGGGTGGGGGGCATGGCCTGAGATCCCCTGTCAAGCCCTGCCGGGTGGGGACGCAGCCTCAGGTATCCTGTCAAGCCCCATGGGGGCTGGGGAGGGCGTAGCCTCAGGTCCCTGCTGATTGCTCCTTAAGGCTCCTTATGGGAACTTGGCCTCAGCTGTGGGTGCAGCCATCTTTGTGATGGAGTGACAGCAGTGGTTCTTAGGCTCTACAGCAGCGGTTCTCAACCTGTGGGTCTCGCTAGCAGGGTCGCCTAAGACCATTGGAAAACACAGATATTTACATTATGATTCATAACAGTAGCAAAATTACAGTTATGAAGTAGCAATGAAAGTAATTTTATGATTGGGGGTCACCACAACATGAGGAACTGTATTAAAGGGTCGCGGCATTAGAAAGGTTGAAAACCACTGCTCTAGAAGTTGCTGATAAATGTTAAGTAAAATAATTTAACTTAATCTTCTTGTTTCATTTGTAAATTTTGAGATTATCTTTACTACCTTCCTTCTCATTAATTGCTCACAAAGTAAAAATAGCAACTTATTATAAAAATCAGGGAAAAACTGAGAAATTATGACATTTCTTAATTGTATTAATGAACTATCTGAATCATAAATTAAGTTTGACAAAATATAGATAGGATTGAGCTTATTTGACAATTTATATTCCATGATTATGAAAAAGAAAAATTAAAATTGCCATGTGGGAATTAATTATAAATCCACTAATAATGGAATAAAGCAGAGATATGCAGAGTTGCTGAGTGTTATATAATGGGTCCCAGGCCCGAGTAAATCTGAAAAAACAAACAAACAAAAAACAACCTGTGTCATTCAGAAGGAGGATGAACAAGCTAGGAAAGTTAAAAAAGGTGAGGGGGGGGGGGCATACACTGTAAGTGCACAAGTCATTACTGCCCAAAGTTGTGGTGTCCTGGCGCAATTCATCTGGCATCTCTCTCCTCATGGCAAAAGTCATCTATTGTCAAGGCTATGATATATTCTACTAGATGCCCAGTGCATGAAATTTGTATATGGAAAGGGGGCAGGGAGGTCCCTCAGCCTGGCCTGCACCCTCTCACAATCCAGGATCCCTCTTGCAATCCATGACCACTTGCTCCTAACCACTGGCCTGCCTCCCTGATCGCTCCTAACCACTCTGCATACCTGCCTGATTCCCCCCTAACCACTCTGCCTGCCTGTCTGATCACCCCTAACTGACTCTTCCTCCCTGCCTGCCTGATCTCTCCTAATCACTCTACCTGCCTGCCTGATTGCCCATAACCACCTCTGCCTTGGCCCCCACCACCACGGCTTCGTCGGAAGGACATCTGGAATGACATCTGGAAGGTCGTTCGGCTGTCCAGTCTAATTAGCATATTATGCTTTTATTATTATAGATGTCAGCCAGTGTAAGACTTATTCATCTAATCTCCTTTGCTCTAAATTCATGTTCATCAAGCCACTATCTGATTTTAATATGGTATTCCATGCATATAGGAAAAAGTAGAAAGTCATGCCAGTGTGAGCATATCAATTGTAGTGATCATAGTAAATAATAAATTGTTATTCTGTCTTACATGTTGTATCTTGTGAACCTGAGCAACAGAGGTTTTCTCCTAAAAGATGTATTACCCTTCCGAGGCAAAAGTCAAAATTCTGATCCTGCAAAGCAGCAATCTAGCCTACAATCTGTGGTGGATCCACCAAGATCAATGCCACTTTGTAATGTTCCTTGGCAGCCTCCAGCTGGCTTCCCTAGCTGTCAACCACGTCTCTAACTTCCTTAAAACTTCTACACAGTATATTAGCAGTATATATCAGCGCAGTAAACTAAATAAAGATGCATACTGATTGAGTTCATGATTACCAGTTGCAATTTGGCCCCCAAAAGTATTTGGCCAGATACTTTTCCATGCTTCTCTAATTAGCTCATTCTTCCAATCTCTAAAGAAAATTATTTCCCATCTTCCTCACTCCCCACAAACATGATGTTCCACCCTTCACAAGTCACTTTAAATGGATTCCCTTCCCTCACAATTCCCAACAAAACAGAAGACATCTCATCACTTAATCCACAAATTATTCTGAACCTACAATTATTTCAAGGTAAGGAGTCTTGTATTTCTTTGAGGGGGGGGGTATTTTTTAAAACACTGAAAAATAAACTCATGTCTGCATATGTTCCCAATCCTTCTTTCTTTAAGTTTTTAATGGAGTCTCATTTCAATCTGAGAGGTGCAAGTCTTTCTACCAGGGGTCAAATCTATCACATGTTCTTGAATTCTATCCCAACCTGTAGTCTTAGAATTTTTGTTCCATCAAAAATTCCTGCCTCCTTTACATTAATCTCTGTTGGTTCTACTGGGTCTTTTAAAATCAACATTTAATTAGGATTTTTTTTCAAATTAAAAACAATAGAATGAAAGAAAGCAATAACAAACTTATCTTTGCTCTTCATATCTCTCTCTCTCTTATTTTCACAGCCAAGCTTCTCCAAAGAGTTGACCTTGGTGCCATCCCTCTTCAGTTTATTGCCTTCTATTTATGTCTTGACCCATTCTATCCCAACATCATTAAAAGCTCAGCTTCTAAAGTCATCACTGAATTCATTTTGTTTCATTTAAAGGAAATTTTCTATTTTTCATTATAAGGAATGTCATACCATTTAAAGGGAAAGTAAATCTCTTCTTAAGACATTCTTCCCTCATCCAGCTGGTGTGGCTCCATGGTTGAGCATCAACCTATGAACCAGGAGGTCATGGTTTGATTCCTGGTCAAGGTACATGCCTGGTTTGCTGGCTCAGTCCCCAGTAGGGGGCATGCAGGAGGCAGCTGATCAATGATACTCTCTCATCATTGATGTTTCTCTCTCTCTCCCTCTCCCTTCCTCTCTGAAATCAATAAAAATATACTTTTCCAAAAGACATTCCTCCCTTTGCTCCTATTACTCTCTACCCGCCTAACCCTTTGGCCCCTAAGTCTAAAAACAGGGGCCAAATCCTAACCCTTTGGCCCCTGTTTTTAGACTCCTTGGAGGTTTCTTCTTCTCCACTAATATTCAGAAGCAAACCAAGGGAAATAAGGTTAAATGTTCAAACTAAATTAAATCAATTTCTACCACCAGCTACTGAGTGGAAATTTAGGCCATTCCTGAAATGGAAAGTGCTATAGGAGGAAACCTCTAGGAATGGGAGGAAGAGCCCTTTACCATGACTTTAGAACATATTTATTTTGAGATGCCTCTGAGATACCAAATGGAGATGTGTGGTTGGCATGTGAAAAAAAGGGGATTGGAATTCAAATACCAGAAGATGGATAAGTGCAAAAACTTTCTGCTAGTAAATAATGTTCAAAGGCCTGAAATTAATAGCATCATCCAGGGAATGGGTGCACAGTAGTACATAGTATGATAATGATAGCCTGATGTCTAGTCCCAAGAAATTCCAAAATACAAGCTTGTATATTTGATATTTGGAGTCTGGAAATTGATAAGATCACCTATGGAAAACATCAGGATTCTACAGAGAGGAGACTCAGGATCAAGTTCTGGGCCCGGCAAATTTTAAAGGCTTAACAGCAAAGAAGGTTCCCGCAAGAAGACTGAGAGGGGTAGCCAATGAAGTATAAATACATCTGGGAGACTGAAGCTTCAAGGACAGCAAGAGAAGAAAGTCTCATTTGAGCAGGAAAAGGAAGGAAGGACAGAAAGGAGAGAGGGCATATTGTGATTTGATTTGTGTCTCCAGAAAAGATATGTTGAAGTCATAATCCCTGGTACCCATAAATGTGACCTTACTGGGAAATAGGGTCTTCCCAGATGTAATCAAGTGAAGAAGACATCTTGAATTAGAGTGGATAGATTAGAAAAGGGAAATTTAGACAGACAGACTCAGAAGGAAGATAACCATGTGAGAAACAGGGAGAAATGGGAGTAATGAAGCTGTGAGGCAAGGAATTCCAAGGATTGTTCCAAGGATTGCAGGAAACCACCAAAGGCTAGGAAGAGGTGAGAAAGGATTCTTTTCTAGAATTCTTATGGGTTTAAGAAGGAGTGTGGCCCTGTTAAGAACTTGATTTCAAACTTCCAGCTTCCAGAACTCTGAGAGAATAAATCTGTGTTGTTTTAAGCCACTGAGAATGTGTTAATTTGTTAGGCAGAGTTAAGGAACTAATAATATGGCAATGGAGAAATGTCAAATTGATATTCACAATGTATCAGGGTTAATATAAAATTTCTTTCTCTTTGCAAGGAGGAATATAAGTTTTTACTCAAATTCTTGGTATGTAATTATGTATCATGTCCCCTAAATATACGTCCTTGAAAAACTTCAAAATCTTTTACATTTTATGTTAATTTAAAACTAGAAATTTCTGCTGTATGTCCTTGAAACAGAACTTGTATTGCAAAGTAAACCATGTAAGTCACTCAGGAGGAGGAGAGCATGAATTCTCTAGTTGCTAAACAGATTTTGTTTTTCTGTTGTACATCAGTCATGCCATGTTTCACAAACTTCGTGAAGACCCACGTGTTTTGCACTTGCTCAAGAAGCATTAGAGTATAAAATGATCTTATAGAAAATAACAATAATTATGGCTTTCTTTTATATTGCCTCTCATCTTTCACACTGAGGAGGAACTGAAATTATGCATGGTCACAGAAATGACTGGTTCTGAATATGTATTCTAACAAAAAATATCTGATTTCCTCTTGAAAAGTTTAGATCAACAGCAATAATTATTTTCAAAAAGTAGTATGTATTTCTGATTATAAATTAAATATGCACCCATTAAATGCAATTTGAAAATCCAGATAAGTACAGAGATGAAAATTACAATCATTCACTACTCCTACCACTCAAATAAACTACTGTTAACACTGGAGTGTGTCTCTAACATTTTATCTATGCACATATTTTTATCATGCTTTAGGTCATGCATATTTACTTTGGAGCCCTAGTTTTCACCTATAATATTGCATTCTAAGAACTTTTACATATCACAAAAAGACTTAAAACCTTTTTTTATTTTTCATTTTTATCAATTTCAGAGAGGAAGGGAGAGGGATAGAGAGATAGAAACATCAATGATGAGAGAGAATCACTGACTGGCTGCCTTCTGCATGCCCCCTACTGGGCATTGAGCCCGCAACCCAGGCATGTGCCCTTGGCCAGAATCAAACCCAAGACCCTTCAGTCCACAGATTGATGCTCTATCCATTGAGCCAAACTGGCTAGGGCTAAAAATCATTTTTTTAAAAATGTATTTTATTGATTTTTTTACAGAGAGGAAGGGAGAGGGATAGTTAGAAACATCGATGAGAGAGAAACATCGATCAGCTGCCTCCTGCAGACCTTCCACTGGGGATATGCCCGCAACCAAGGTACATGCCCTTGACCAGAATCAAACCTGGGACCCTTCAGTCCTCAGACTGACGCTCTATCCACTGAGCCAAACTGGTCAGGGCTAAAAATCATTTTTAATGGTGCAATGATATTCCATGGTCTAGGGCTCTCACAATTTATTTACCACCATAGTGTAACACATTTAGAAATTTTTACATTATTAAACATGCTGTGATGAGCATACAAACACGTTTCAGTGCCCACATATTTGAATATTTCTTAATATGTGGAATTACTGCATCAATAATAATAATATGTTGAATGACAAGTATGTTAACCTTAAAAATGAAAAGCACAAATATAAAAAAATGACTTATTTTGAGAAGTAAAGCAAATGTATATGTCCTAAAGTTTTACAAGAATCATTGTTAACCATTACCTCTGATTAATGAAGAATTTCTGCACAAAGATATTCCCCCAATCTCATCACAGAATGGCAAGACAAAATACTCTGAAATCCACAGGGATTAACTGATGAAATATTGTCACACTCCATTCATATAGGAAATGCTATTACACATGGACTTTCTCAGGAGCATGCCATTAAACTTACACTTGAAACTTACTTCTCTTGCTACCAGAGTCAGCTATACCCTGGAGAGATGACTAAATTATTTGTGCAGGAGGAATTATGGATATGTATATGTAATCATGCTATGGACTTTCATATTCATTGAGGAATGTTTTTAATTATAATCCTTGAGTAATTATTTTGTAAAACATAACCATTTCAATTTGAAAATGAACCAGGGACAAATCACATTTATGTTTCCTACATGAAAAACAAGTAAAATAATGATTTACGGGGAGCAAATAAAAAATGTGAAAGTATAGTCTCATTTAATAAATTGTTATTACCATTATAAAAGAGTAACTGATTATTATAATTTGAATATTTAGAAATTTCTGTTCTTCCTAGTTTTATCTACTATAATATTACATTATAAATTGTGGGTTTTGGGTGTTGTTTTGTTTTGTTTTTTACTTTTTCCCTCCAAGTTTTTACATTAGAAGAAAGTGCCAATAACATATCAGCTTCACTTTAAAGTTCATAAAATTTTCACGTGAAAAAAAAAATCACTGAAGCGGTACTGCAGGGATATTGCATTCTGGGCTGCTGTTAATATGTGCAATATTGGAATATTCAACAAATATAGCATATCAAATCCATAAAAGGCTAAGTTCATAAACACCACAGTCCAGTCCCTTGTAAAATATTTTTAAAACTATTTCATAGTTTGCTCCCAATTTGAAATGAGAGAATATTTATCTGATCTTTGGAAATTGTATTTAAGATGACAAGATTTAACATAAACTAGAATCCATACATTAAAAAATATCTTTTGCAAAAAAACTTTGATTACTTACACAATTTGAGTGACAAACATTTTAAAATTAGTCTCTTATACTGGAAAACAAACAAGTATAACGTATTTCTTTTCAAATAAAAGCTTTATCAAACAAGAAAGAAGCTGTTTTTTAATGACAACTATTATATTAATAGAAACTTTAAAATATATTTTCTTTGGTGTTGTGCTGTTATAAAAAGGTCTTTAATAACAAGTTTAATAAATAGTCATCTCAAATATTATGGTTTAAAATATTCTGATTTCAATTGTGACACAGTTTTAAAGCTGTTTCTCACCACTGTTGTCTTCTTCTCTTTAATTCCTGTGTTGTTGTTTTTTGTCATATCTACTATCTTTTTATTCTCTAATCTGAATGCTTAGTTTCTGACAGCTGATCTAAAGTGAAAGTTTTAAACCGAATCCTTTAAATGGAAGTTTGTCATTTTCTATCATTTGATTTGCTTTAATCATAATTATACATGGCCCACATTAATTCTACCCTTATAGAGTTGACTTTTTACTTTCAGCTGTTATATGAACAAGGTTGTATTTCTGACTGTTCATAAATGAGAAAAAAAAGGATTCTATTTAGTTCCTCTTCTCATATTTCTCCCCATTATTGTTACTGCCTTTAAGCAAACAAACAGGGGTAACCTTTGATCATTCTTCTTTCATCTCACTGGGCTAAATTTAGTTGTCCCTTCAGGAAACTTCTGAAATTTATCCCTTTCTCCATGAAGCAATTACTGGGAAAACTTCACACATTTTAATGTTACCATTTTATTGCAAACTTCTCCTTCATGCTATTATATCCCATCAAACTTCAGGGTGGATATTATATTTGCATAAAAATAAATTTTCCCCATTAAAATCATCATTTACTTCAATACAGGAATCAGTCTTTCAGATTACATAACTATTGCATTTTTCTCATTCATAAGTTGCTTTCAATTGTACTCCCACCATTCTTTTTTTCTCCAATCAATTTATTTGTTGGTTTTGTTTTTCACTCAGTATATATCCCATTTACTCTCTTTATGCCTACTCATTTATTCTTACCCAGAGATAGCCAGGTGTGTGGGGATTGGCTGATTTGACATACAGTGGGCTTTCTGTATCTATGAATTTTGAATTCATGGGTTTCACATCCATGGATTCAACCAACCATGAATCAAAAATGTTTTTTTTTTAATTCTCCAAAAGTTCCAAAGTAACAAAACTTAAATTTGCCACGTATGGAGCACTACATTGAATCTACTTGAATGAAGTGATATGTAGACATACCCAGCAATAGCCTACATGCAAATAGGTTTTATAAAAACTAGTGACCCAGAGCACAAAATTCATGCACATTAAAAGGGGATTAATTCGAGGAAAGAATTTAATATTGCTATTTGCCCTTTCTCTATAATAGAAGTGTCAGAGATGAAAGAAAATTAGTAAAATGTATATGAAAACCTTCTTCCTATCAGAGTCTGGGGCACACCACGGGACCCAGAGTCAAGTCCCCGCCCACCCATATGCACCTCAAAATTGCCTGAGACCCAGACCCGGCCATGCCACCCTCCCCCCCCAATTGGGCTAGATCTAGACCCGGCCAGTCCCACTCTTATCAAGCCCTGCCAGGCAGGGGTCATAGCCTCAGGTCCCCTGGCCTGGCACTGGGGCGGGGGTGGGGCCTGAGGTCCCCCAGCCTGAAGCCAGGGCAGGGGTGTGGTCTGAGGTCCCCTGTCAAGCCCCATGGGGGCTGGGGGGGGCGTAGCTTCAAGTCCCTGCTGATTGCTTGTTAAGGTTCCTTAAGGGAACTTGGCTTCAGCTGTTCCTTAAGGGAACTTGGGTGCAAGTTCCCTTAAGGGAACTTGGGTGCAGCCATCTTTGTGACCGAGTGATGGTCAAATAACATATTCCCTCTTTATTAGATAGGATACTACACCATTTATATAAGGGACTTAGAGTGTGTTATCTATGGGGAGTACTGGAACCAACCTCCCTCCTCCCACCCCCCACCGAGGCCCCAGGATATAGAAGGGTCTTACTGTTTTCCTGGTCAAGCAAAGCATTTATTGGGACATGAAAGTTATATAAGTTTCATTTTGCTGATGTGGCACTCAGGGCAGGAGCAGCTCCATCTTAGGTCTGAATTTATTTCAAAACTACTGAGATAGCTCTGACCGGTTTGGCTCAGTGGATAGAGCGTAGGCCTGCAGACTGAAAGGTCCCAGGTTCGATTCCAGTCAAGGGCATGTACCTTGGTTGTGGGCACATCCCCAGTAGGGGGTGTGCAGGAGGCAGCTGATCTATGTTTCTCTCTCATCAATGTTTCTAACTCTCTATCTCTCTCCCTTCCTCTCTGTAAAAAATCAATAAAATATATTTAAAAAATTAGTGAGATACATTATAAATTATAGAGAGATGATGAATGTTCCCCAATAAATCTTGTCATCAAATAATCATTTACCAAAAGGTGACCAGCAACAGCTCTGAACATTTCTTGAAGTCCAAGTACTTTAGTTGTCTTTAAGGAAATTTGAATTTTTAAAAACTTAATCTTTGATTTTAAACCTCTGACATCATACTTTATCCTATGCTATCTTTGGCCTAGCACTGAACTATAAAGCAGGTTCTTGTAACCTTTCCTAAACTTTTGTTTGAGTTGTGTATTCTAAATTTTTATCTTTTTTATTTATTAATTTGAGAAAGATAGGAAGAGAGAAATAAATAAACATTGATTTGTTTTTCACTATGTATGCATTCATTGGTTGGTTCTTGTATGTGCCCAGACCAGGAACGGAACCCGAAACCTTATGGGGATGATACTCTAACCCACTGAGCAACCAGTCCAGGGCTTAGATTTTTATTTTTAAAAAATAAGTGAAATTTTAAAGTTGGTCTTTTTTTAAAATATATTTTTATTGATTTCAGATAGGAAGGGAGAGGGAGAGAGAGATAGAAACATCAATGATGAGAGAGAATCATTGATTGGCTGCTTCCTGCACACCCCACACTGAGGATTGAGCCTGCACCCCAGACCAGGAATTGAACGATGACCTCCTGGTTCTTAGGTCGACACTCAACCACTGAGCCATGCTGGCTCAGCTTAAAGTTGGTCTTTTTGAAATAAGAATGTGCTTCTTCATGGAAATGTCTTTTAGAATGAATCCTTAGAATCCTAAGGTGGACCCTCAAAATCCTTATTTTATCTATTATGTAGCTAAGCAATGGTACAACCATTGTACCTAATTTTATGACATTATTTTTTTAGTGTATATCTTTAGTTTCAATCTATGTAAGAACTCATCTACACTTACCATGTTTTTGGTGATGAGTTTGCCCCTGTTTCAACACTGCCTGAATGATCTGGATCAAGAGGTATTTAACCTCTCTGCCCCTCAGTGTCCTCATTTGCAAAACAGCAGTAAAAAATAGTACCTATTTACTAGGATCATTGTGAAAATTTCATAGGGCTAAACCAGATGTAAGAAGAGATTTATGAAGGCATCAGGGAAAGTATTCTTTAAATTTAAAGTAAGTGGATATTGGTCTTTATACTAGAGGATGGGAGATTAATTCTTTAATATATTTTAATATCTTTATTAGCAAACTAAAATTTTGAAAATATGCAGTACTTAAAATCTGTAGACATTTATAAATATATTATATGCCTAATAAATTAACATGGCTTTTTTGGACTGTAGACAGAGAAGAGTTTTAATCATATCATGTCTGTGGGCTTGAAGGGGTATACCATTGGAGCTTAGTAACTTTTCACAATCTTTTCACCTCAGAGCATATAGTTTGAATATTGGTAGCAGCATAAATAAATAAAGTGAGTTACCATGAATAATGCCTAGAAAACTAGGTATTGTCACATCATTTAAAATATTGGTATTGTTTTGCCAAAACCGGTTTGGCTCAGTGGATAGAGCATTGGCTTGCGGACTGAAGGGTCCCGGGTTTGATTCTGGTCAAGGGCATGTACCTTGGTTGCGGGCATATCCCCAGTAGGGGGTGTGCAGGAGGCAGCTGATCGATGTTTCTCTCTCATCGATGTTTCTAGCTCTCTATCCCTCTTCCTTCCTCTCTGTAAAAAATCAATAAAATATATTTTAAAAAAATATTGGTATTGTTTTTACATTTTATGACAACAAATGGATGATTGTTAAATATTATGACTATACCCTTTATTAGTTATATCATTAACAGGGCCAGTACTTATTCTCTTGTCCTGTAGCTGTGAACCAGAAGTATTCATCCTAGTGTTTTGGCTTTAAGACAACCCGATATCCCCACCTAATGTCCATTCAAGACAAGACTTGGATATCCTGGTCCACCTTATTTCTGAGCTGCTCTAATTTTTTTACAGCTTTCCCTCATTCCTAACTTTCTGATGCATTGCCTTGTCATTACCCTACTCCTGCTGTTGGCCATTTACCCTCCATGGCTCTGGCTCTTGCTTTGAGTCTGAGGACTTTCCTGTAGACTCGTCTTTCCAGCATTTGTGGTTTCTAGTAAAATTGGGTAGATTCTCCATGCATTCAGTTACCTGTGGAGGGTAGGGAATCCATACCCATTCTTCATTATCAAAGCACAATTGCTTCCAGAATTTGGTTGAAAGCTTAGATTCTTATAACTGACCTTTAATTCCTACTATCATATTAATTTTAAATTAACAATATTTTTATTGATGAGAAATAAGCTTAAGAAACAGACTGGTGACAGATCAAAAGTGTTTGTAATTGTGTTGTTGATGGCTAAAAATGTGGTCAATATATTAATTATATTGTCAAAACTCCGAAGAAATACACTATCGGTTGCAGTTTGCCATTTTGCTGGTAGTTCAAAGATTATAAGTAAGGAGTACTGACTGCTTTTGAGAGGCATTTTCACCCCACAAGCTAAAGGTAATATTTGGAGGATGCAATATATTTGAATGCATGGACATGGGACATGAAAATACAGGGCAGGATCATACATCAGATTAGTGCTAGGAATAAAAGGTACATGGACTAGAATTGGCTGTCATATGATTTGAACCTGATTGGTTCAACCTGATTTATTTTAAATAAAGTCTGGAAGATTTCAGGGTATTGGGGCCAACTCTTGGAAGGAAATAATTTTTTTTCTTTTTTCTTTCAACTGCTATATATAACAGAGTGCCACATATGAAGCTTATAACTATCTGTTGAATCAGTGAAAAAGAGCCAAATGACTTGTGAGGCAATAGAATTGGAGGAAGAAGAGGAGGAGGAGGAGGAAGGAGGAAGCAAACAAGCTTGGTGTTCTGAGCAGCTTACACCCAAGCATGTCTTTGGTAAAAACTTAATAGACATATGCACTGAAGTACAAAAAATCAAATACATTTCTCTTACAAGCAGACAGGAAATACTTGCCAACAGAAAAATCATTTGAACTAATTCAAAATTTTAATGTATTTCTTTCCACTTTAAAGTTTTTCTTTTCATGCTACTGCTTAAAAGTTGTCAGACACCCTACAAAGTGTGCAGCACTTTTGGTAACTACATTCAAGGCCTTTGCTACACTGAGCAAAGATGGTTTTCCTTTACCTTTCCTGGAGCTGAGCCAGTGGTAATAGTATATTCTACTCTGAAAAGAAAAAAGTAATTCAAAAAAATTGAATAAAATCATTATCAAGCCATTTATTATAGAAAATTCTGAAATATTAAATTATCTCAGCATTATTTTACTTCTTGCTAGAAAGTGCATTCTGAGATTAATAATTTCTGCCTTATTTTCTCCCCTGTATACTTGGCTTTCTTTTCTACATGTAATGAGTAATTTTTTGTGAGCCTTTTTACTTTTACTGTAACAAGGCAGCCCAATAGCCAAATAGAATTGATTCAAACAGAAATGCATTCTTTTACTCACATTCCAATTTTAAAGAGAGAATAGTGCACTTTCTATTAATCCTTCTTTTGATAAGCCAGTCTGAACATATGTTGGGAATTGAAAGTCATATAAAAAAGCAGCATATTTGCTGCTTGATTATTCAATTTGTTAGATTTTTCTAACATGCTTATAACAATACCTACTCACAAAGCATGTGCTCTGCATAGATTTGAAAACTAAAAAACACACAATAACAAGTCATGGATGTACAGTAATTAAGCCTAAGTTCTCAGGAACAATCATAAATTTCTAAATCTGTAATACACTAATCACATGAGAAAATATTTTTTATTACTTTCTCTTGACTCTGGAGGTAGTAAATTAGAGCTTACTATATAATATTATTATTTTCACTTCCATGCATACAGGTATTTTCTTTTTTAATTTTTAGCAAGTCATTAAGTCTTTGAATTCTATTTCAAGAGGAAAGAATGCCTTGGCTCTATTAATCGATGCTACCCATGGCTCCTTTCCTAAATCAGTCACTGATGGGAACTCTGATGACCAATGGTTATAAGAGGTTAGTCTGTACAAGAACCACATGGGAGAGGGGGTTTCTTAAAATGTAGCTTCCCAGGCCCAGCCTCTGAGATTTTGACTGAGGCCTAAATGGGCCCTGGGATGCGCTTAGTTGACAAAGTCCCTCAGGTGTTGGTGATTCAAGGGATTTCAACAGTGTGGAATATTACTGTCATCCACCTTTTACAGCTGCGACAATAAGGAAACTTGGAGAGGTTAAGTTACATGATTAAAAGTAACACAACAAATTGCTTAAAAGCGAAAGTAACTGAATGCAGCTGGCTTTCTTTGCAAAATTGGAAATTTAATTAGAAATCGAATGCTCTTGACATGACAGTGCTTAATATGGGTCCAGTTCCAAACAGCCTCTCATTTCTAAACAGGAGACTAGCTTTATTCTTTACTTGTTCTTCAAGCCACTCTAGTCATCCTGAAGTTTGTTTTGTGTATTTCAGTTCAATTTAGCAAATATTTATTGACCACCTACAATGTGCAAGGCACCACCCTAAAGCATACACTTATTTTCTCTTTACATTTTAATGGAAATATTTTTGACTACTTATATTTGTTTTCATTTACACCTGAAAACAAATGAGAGAATTATTTCTATCAAATTTGACATTTAAAAATGACTAGCTATTTCATCATATTTCCTACTTAACAATCTTTGTACTTTTTGTTTGATTCAGTAAATTAATTAGCTACTTAGGTGATATAAAACCTTAGTGTGTTCAGTTATGAATTTTTAATATAGCAATTTTTCTGTTCCTAGTTATAATATGCTACTGGCAATATTTTTTGAAGTACAGAACACTTGTACCTAATTTTCTCTCTTCTGCTCCAAGTTTAGAAATAGTATTTCAAATCCAAGTTTCTAAAATAAGTTGGTCTTGTGGACATATTAAACAAAACTACAATCTAATGTATTGCCCAGGAAAAGTTGAATACAGAATCATAGCTAGTCTAAAACTAGGGATGATACTACCTAATCTTTACATTAATCCACATACATTCACTCTGACACATACATACTGTGTATGGTTCTAACGGACAAGCATGACAATCGTTAAATAGGAAGTCTGAGTAGAGTGAGGATATTTACTGAAATGTCCTATTTACCTACTAATAATGGTTAATATGTTGGACATTTCTGTGTGCCAGACTGCTATGTGCTTCAAGTAAATTACTCTCATTTAATTTTCACAAACCCTACTATAATCTTCATTTTATAGATATAAAAACAGACTTAGAGAGGTTAAGTTTTTCAAGGTGACACAGCCCAGGAGTGGCAAAGCTGGCATTTTAGTTGAAGTTGTCTGACTCTAGAATTTGCATTTTTAAACACAGTGTTGAAAGGCTCCACTACCTTTGAAACTCTTAAATAACTCATTTAGGGCAGTGAATAGCTAATTGTATAGAAGATTTTTGTACCTCAAGATTAAAGCAGGATTGGATTTCAAGAACAGTTTTTCATACTTCTTTTACCATTCCCATAAGGCTTTTCTATCTTATTACCCATATTCTGAAGATATTTGGACACTAATATAATCAACAAAAGAATAAGCTAGTCCTTAATATCACTGCTTTCTCTTACCAACCTCTTTAGTGCCACAACTTTAACTATTTTTTATTAAAAATCTGAGTAACTTTTTATTTCATCAAGAAACACTATATTTTGCTTCATCAAAATACTTCAAATGTAATTTAGATGTTTTAAAAGACAGAGTACTTGCTTGGAGCAACACATTAAAATATTAATATTTCTAGAGATTTGATTTTAAAAAGCAGTTTCCAGAATATTCTCACTCCTTCTTAATTCTAAGGCACATGCATAAATATTTCAATGAAAATTTTCCTGTTTTTTATTCCTCTCATCTGCAGAGATGCCAACATAAAGCTGTGCAACAAGGATCAGAGCCAGGGCTGGCACACCACATCACTCAAAACTGGAAACGATTGTCATGGATGCTGGGCTTCTCTTAATAATGCACAAATACATAGCAACTGTATGAAGTGCTAGGACAGGGACAACTCATAAATGACATAACTTCCAAATACGTTTTCACACTGTTGCCACATCTGTTCCATTAATATGACCTATCAAACCTAGAAGCAAACAAAACAGAATTCATTTGAGGTTGGATTGAAAAGCAAGAGCAAGAAAAGGATGAAGACAATATGCTTCTGATGAGTTTCTCAAGAAGGCAAACACCTCCAGCTGGAATTCTGAAAAAAATTGTTTATCTGGATGAAGCATTGGATAGTATAAAAAGCAATCCACAATAGCATAGCATTTCTAAAAGATAATAAAATAGCGAACTCATTGAGGACAGAGAACTTTAGCTATCTTAAGATACACTGTAGTATCAAACCTTCAGTTTTAACTCTTAAATTGAATTTTATTCATGAACAAAAGCTACTGATTTTCAGCCTAAGAAGAAAAACTTGAAACAACAGGTAAGAATTATAATAAACAAGAATACTGTAATTTCTGATGAGCATTCAAGGGTTCAAAGATCTCTTCACAATAAGCAATTGGAGATGACGTTTCTACCAGGGAGTTAAGTTACAGGCAAGAAAAAGAACATCTTATCTTAATCTACCAGCACAGCTCAGTTTATTTTGATAACAAATATTGGGGATATAAATTGGAAAGTGGTTCTTTGTTGTTGTCGTTTGTTTTAAAGAGATGGTAATTAAAATTTAGCAACATATTCACTTGGTTACACATCTAGGTATACCAGACCCCATTAGGCTGGCATCTGGGACCCGGCATACCCTTCCCTCCCCTCAAATAGTTTATCCCTTGGCATCACTTAACTTGTCTTAGTCAGCTTTGATTTTCTCTTGTAAAAAGCCATTCCTAACTTTGTCCCCACTATTGAGTCTGGTGTCCATTCCCATGTTTCCCATGACACCTAGTATGGTCCCAATTAAAACACATGCCACACTATGATGCTTGTTAACTGTGTTCCCCAAAGAATGAGTTCCTTAATGGTAATCCCTTCATTGTTTGCCCAGTGTTTTGCAGGCACCACGTAGGTTTCCAATGAGGATTCCAGTTGATGCCATCAAGAAATGAATACAGGGTTTTCAGTCTCCCTAAGGCCCCATGGCACGACATTTTCATGTGACATATTTCAGGAGCACCTAGGGTAGCCTGAATATGATCTGGGGCACAATTAGAATTTTAGGGCAGAGAAGAATTTCTGATGTCATCTTGCCCCAATTCTGTATTTTACAGAGAGCTAAAGTGATTTTCCTATGGTCACAGTGTAATAAATGGCAGATACAAATTAAATCCCAGGTTCTCTGACTCTAAATCCAATGTCTTTTCCAAGATAGCATACCCCTTCAACAATGAAAGTAGAAAGCGCGTGTTTCTGGCTCCAAGTTACCAATAGGAGTAACATATGTTCACTGCTTTGTATAATAAGTAAGAAAGCAAATGGCTGTTGCCATTTGTGATAGAAATTTATTCCACTGTAATAAGGCAATACCACTAGGATCAAATGAGTAACTCTTCACATCAAATCATTTGGAAGAGGGTAAATATAAGTGAATACTGATGTATTAGAATACACAGGGATATGGCTTTAGTCTTTAGGGCCCAGTTAGTCTCATCGTTTGTCATGAGGTACAATTGTGCTTCACTTAACCCTCAAGGTGTATCACTAGACAGTCCAGCCTGAATTAGGTCCTCTGACCCAGACAAAAGTCACCTAATATCAATATGTGTGCTGGGGAGTAAGAAAAAGCAGGATGGAGGGGCATTTGCTTCAGCTGGAAGAAATAAACCTGAAAGTGAGTACTCAGAGTTGGAGCCTTGGTTTTTGATACTTGAAATGCCTGGGGGACTTTTTGAATGTTACTTCTGTGATTTGTTAATGGAGGGAAAATAAAACAATTATGGAGTTCTGAGGTTTACATGAGAAGAAGTATGCAAAGTCATTAGTGAAGAGTGAGGCATCAATAAACAACAGATATTGTTATTGTCTTCACATTTCAGAATTGCAGCTTAAATAGCCTTGATTAAAGTTTGTACCCAAATAAATACCTAACAAACAGAGGATGAAGCACCAAATAATGTATAAAATCAGTCTTCAACATATCATTACTGTACATGTTTTTCTTTCTCTTCTCTTGGGCTGTATGTCATATTAAAAAATGATATCTTTGGTTGTTCAAATTTTTCTCGGAATAAAAATTGGATTTTTGATCATCTTAAGACAGCTCTTTAAAATTTATATTTTGGAGACACAAAGAAGTAATAAGTGTGGACCCTGAGAAAGAAGATTCCTCCTAATAAGGCTCCTGGTGGGCTAACTAGGCTCAAATTATAAACAAACACACACACACACAAAAAAACACCCCTTTCCCCACAACACACACACACACACACACACACACACACACACACACACACGCACACCCCCGCCCTCCCCCTCCCCCCTTAGCAGCCATTTCTACAAAAGGTGCCTCTCAAGCAAGCTGCCCTTCAGAGAGAAACCTGCGCTGGCTGAACTGTGCAGAACTGCCTGCCTGCCTGCACTGTTTCTGCCACCTGAGCAGGCCCTTATAAAGGAGCTCCTGAAATCCTATTTTAATCAATAGGAATGAAGATTCCCCCATCCAGTTTGAACTGCACAGATCCAACCAACCAGAGTGGCTCAATTCTGACCAATCAGGACAGTGCCTTTTGGACCAATCAAATTGTGATAATTCAGAGTGCTCATTTGCATGAGGACAGAGCAATCAGGGAGTGCACTTTCCCTTTCCAGGAAGATTTGGATTTCCTTGGCTAGAGCTGAAACACCAAAGACTTGAGGAGCAGGGCAAAGTGGAGCACAGCAGAAGGGAGCAGAGCAGAGCTGAGCTGCCTAGCTGAAGAGGGGCCTGGCCCCCCAATATAGTCATGCTGTTTTTACAGCCTTGCTATATCACCATGGACCTGTTTGCACTGAATAAAGTTTCCTTCTTCACCACACCCCAAATTGAGGATTCCTGCTGGTGTTAAATTGGCACCAGCGACCATCGAAAAGTTATTTTGTGGATGGTTGTGGTATCTTTTCAATCTCAACTGTGCCTTTTTCTGAAAAACCTTATTTGGAAAAGATGTGCTCAAAGGTCATATTTTTCTGTGATTTGGGGAGCACAGTACATAAAAATGGGGGCTGGAAAATCTAGGAAAACTGTAGTAATTGTGTTCTTTTGGGAGACCCAAATTTACTTATGAATTTTTGTTATTGAGGGTAAAGGGAATTGAGAGTTTTCTTATGGATAGTAATTGTCTATACCAGTGGTCAGCAAACTGTGGCCCTCGAGCCACATGTGGCTCTTTGGCCCCTTGAGATTTTAGCAAAGGCCAGCTTAGGAGGACCCTAATTAAGTTAATAACAATGTACCTATCTATATAGTTTAAGTTTAAACATTTGGCTATCAAAAGAAATTTCAATCATTGTACTGTTGATATTTGGCTCTGTTGACTAAGGAGTTTGCTGACCACTGGTCTATACTCATTTGTTTGTGGATAAAGGAAACAAAATTTTATGCACTGTTGTACTCTTTTTATATTTGGAGTTGCTAAAAATATCACTATGCAAGGGAGGTAAGAATTCAGGTAATAATAGCTAATATTTACTTAAAACTTAGTGTTTGCTTGACAGTGTCTGAGGTGCTATGTATGGATTATATCACTTAATATGAGGGAAACTATTATCATCTCAATTTTATAGATTAGGAAATTGAAATATTAAAAGGTGAGTAATTTACCCTGGATCACCTGCTATTAAGAAGCAAAACTAGGAACAAAAACTGGCAGTTTTAATTCAAAGCTTATACTAATAATCACTATATTCTATGCCTTTTCTCAAACAAACAAACAAACAAATATCTTCAACAAATTCAATTCTCAAGGAATGAAAAGGATGTGTTGCCAGTTAAATATGATAAGAAATGGGCTTTTCTCTATTCCTCAGCATTTTTAATGCCTAAGTTTCTGACTCCTTCAGACATTTATGTCTTAATGAGCTATATACCGTAGCATGTATATAGTCAGAGTCACACTCTTCCACTAGAACTCTATTGCCCCCTGAATATGATTAATTTTTAAAAATAATGTTACTATTCTGTTTTACACAGATTAATATTTTTGTTATTGAATCAGACCAACATATATCACTTGAAAAATTTCCCATTATTAAATCAACTTTGCAATTAAAAATATATATATATTTTTTTTTTTCTTAATTAAATCTTTATTGTTCAGATTATTACAGGTGTTCCACTTTTTTTCCCCCCATAGCTCCCCTCCACCTGATTCCCCACCCCACCACATGCCCTTACCCCCCGCCACTGTCTTCATCCATAGGAGTAAGATTTTTGTCCAATCTCTTCCCACACCCCTCACACTTGCTTCCCCTGAGAATCGTCAGTCCACTCCCTTTCTATGTCCCTGATTCTATTATATTCACTAGTCCATTCTGTTCTTCAGATTTTTTATTCACTTGATTTTTAGATTCACTTGTTGGTAAGTATGTATTTGATGTCATTTTGTTGTTCATAATTTTTATCTTTACCTTTTTCTTCTTCTTCTTCTTCTTAAAGAATGCCCTTCAGCATTTCATGTAATCCTGGTTTGGTGGCGATGAACTCCTTTAGCTTTTTCTTGTCTGTGAAGCTCTTTATCTGACCTTCAACTCTGAATGATAGCTTTGCTGGGTAGAGTAATCTTGGTTGTAGGTTCTTGCTGTTCATCACTTTGAATATTTCTTGCCACTCCCTTCTGGCCTGCATAGTTTCTGCCGAGAAATCAGCTGACAGTCGTATGGGTACTCCCTTGTAGGTAATTAACTGTTTTTCTCTTGCTGCTTTTAATATTCTCTCTTTGTCTTTTGCCCTTGGCATTTTAATTATGATGTGTCTTGGTGTGGTCCTCTTTGGGTTCCTCTTGTATGGGGTTCTGTGCGCTTCCTGAACTTGTAAGTCTATTTCTTTCACCAGGTAGGGAAAGTTTTCTGTCATTATTTCTTCTAATAGGTTTTCAATATTTTGCTCTCTCCCTTCTTCTGGCACCCCAAAAATTGGCCTGGAGGTCAATTCCTCCCAGTGTACCAACAGAAATTAAGGCTTAACTACACCAAGACTTTGCACTCAGCCCACAAAGGGGTGTACCAAGAGCATCCACATCAGGTGATTGGGGAGGCTGAGCTACTGCCCCCTATAGGTCACCTACCACACAAAGCCACTCCATCAACACAGGGAAGAAGCCAAAATGCAGAAACAAAGAAACATGTCACGAATGAAAGAAACGGAGGAAAGCAAACTACTGGATGACATAGAGTTCAGAATCACATTTATAAGGTTACTCAAGAATCTTCTAAAAACTGCCGAGAAACTTGATGACACTTCTGAGGAGCTTAGTGAGACCTTCAAGGACCTTAATGAGAATGCCAAAAAAATGGAAAAGGATCAGTCAGAAATGAAGCATACACTGTCTGAAATAAAGAATATACAGAAACTCAACTGTAGATCAACATACCCCAAGAATCAAACCAAAGATCTGAAATATGTGGAAACAAAAAACATCCAACCAGAAAAACAAAAAGAAAAAAGAATCCAAAAATATGAAGATAGTGTAAGGAGCCTCTGGGACAACTTTAAGCGAAACAACATCCGAATTTTTGGGGTGCCAGAAGAAGGGAGAGAGTAAAAATATATTTTTATTGATTTCAGAGAGGAAGGGAGAGGAATAGAGAGATAGAAACATCAGGCCCACACTGGAGATTGAGCCCGCAACCCAGGCATGTGCCCTTTACTGGAATTGAACCCAGGACCCTTCAGTCCGCAGGCAGATGCTTGCTCTATCCATTGAGCCAAACCAGCTAGGACAAAGCCTAACATTCTTTGTCAATTTAAAACATAAATTTACTGTAAAATACTTTTTAAATTCTTCTTAAATATAAGCATTTAGGTAAAGTAATTGGGTACTATTTTTACAATATGTGACTTTAAATAGGTATATTAAAGAGATATAATTTACAGTTGTAAAAGTTTACTTTCCTCTGCCATAGTCTCAATCTTTCCACTTTTCTATAATTCTGAACTTTAAGATTTAACATTAAGTGCTTTAAAAACATATTTTTTTATGTACTTAATGTAGTTTAATGATCTAAAACACTTGGAAACTTTTATGGATTTTGCTCTTCTTAAAGCACATTACCAAAGGTCGGGGTAAAATTGTAAGAAGCTATCTTAACTCTGAATAATTATATGCATCACAGTATAAAATACTAATTTTGTGTTAACAGCAATTGAATTATTGAAGAAAATGATATGTAGGATTCTGTGTAATTCTAATGACCATGAGATCATAATCTGCTGAAAATTTAGGCTGTTACACCAATTCGAAGAAAATATTAGTGATAGAATACTGAGTGATGACAAATATGGGTATGAAATTAAAGCAGGTGTGAAAGTTACCAGGTAGAAGTCTAACCATGAGAGACCTTGGTCCAAGAAGCCTGGAGAATCATTAAAAAACAGAAAGTATTGTAGAGCTAGCTGCCTCAGATACCATTGAGAATGTTAAGACATTAGTGGATAGAACACTCTGAATAGGGCTTGGAATTAAAGGGCAGCAGCTAGAGACCTATCTGGCTCCCTGGATGTCTTAGCGTGAAGAAGCTAAGTTTATGCCTTTTGGAGTAACGCAGAGTGGTGTGAAAGTCCTAGCTTCACCATCTACAAGTTGAATGTCCCTGGATGAGTTAAGTAACCCAAATTTTAGTTTCCTCATTGTAAATTAAGGATTAAAGCAGCACCTGACCCATAAGGATTTTGTAACGATTCATTAAATCAGGTAGTCCATGATTACCTGGCATAGTCAGTGTGTTTGGTATTTTCTGGTTATTATTTCATAGAAAAATTTGATTCCCTTAGCAGATGGTAAGATCATTGAGGACAAGGACTTTCTTAGGTATATGTAATACCTAACATAATAAATGTTTCTTGAACTACTGAATTGAACACTGAGTTAATAACCTTCTCCTGTATAATGTTTTTGGCCTCAGAATTATTCATGAAGTTTCTCTGTTTCTTGATAGAATGGCTTACAACTACTTCCACAATTTTATATTATAAAATAATGCAAGTTGTTTTTTTAAACAAATAACATTTTCAAAAATAGGCTTTCTTAACTCTATTTTTATTGTTGACACTATTACAGATGTCCCCCCAACAAGCTTTTAAACATATAATTTTTAAATAAAATTTTAAAATATAATTAGAATTGTTCCTTGATTACATTTTCTGTGCTCATTTTATCCAGTTTACTTATTTTGCGTTTATGTTAAAATGGCTAATAGTAAGTTATATTCTCCATCTAAGGTAAACCATTTTCCTTTGTGTTTTCATTTGAAAGCTGAAAATTCATACATAGGGACCATTAATAGTTTCCTATGACATATATTGATTGTCATTTAATGAATTTGCTCTCTTAAAACCATAACATAAGAAGAACATGACTTTCTAAAATGTTCTGTTCCACCTCTCTCTGAAGCCCCTTCAAATACTCTGCATTCAAGTTCAGTGAGCCACAGGAAGAGCTAGGAGACCTTAGGTGCATCTTTGCACATTCTCACTGTGGGAATCCTGTTCACGTCCCTCGTGGTTCAGGGTTCCAAGTTCAGGGTTTGGTTTCTGGAGAAGGCCGCACACAAATGAAAAGAGACTAGAAAAGCATTAATTTGGGAATATTGGGGGCCAGGCGGGAGTCCACCTCTAGGGGGAGGACTACCACCCCGCTCTGGCTTTGCTAGCTATCCCTTTTATTAAGGTTATGGGATATACTCATATCCTTTAGGCAGGAAATTCCAATAATAGCCAATCAGCAAGAATTTACATAAGACTAACAGGTGGAGGCTGCTTCAGCTACCAATGTCTCAACTAAACAATGAGTGATTAGCTCCGACCTTTCAGAGCATTTAAGGTTGTTGACCAGCCTTCCCAGTTTCCTGTCCACATCTTTCTATTAGTGAGACAATGATCGGTTACCGGCATCTCACCTTCCTCTGTTCTTTATAAACTCCTTTAGAAAAGTGTTTTGGGCCATGGCACACACAACCAAATCACAACATTTTCAAAAAAGTAGTTTCTAAAAGGAACAAATTAAATGTTTTAAAATACTGAGGATCCATTCATTTCTACAGGATAGGGCAGAAGTAGATAATACAATTGTAAGTATGAGAAACAGTATTCTTATATTATTACTAGAGGCCTGGTGCACAAAATTCGTGTGGGGCGGGGGGGGGGGGGGGGTGTCCCTCAGCCCAGCCTGCACCCTCTCCAATCTGGGACCCCTTGAGGGATGTCCAACTGCCTGTTTAGACCCGATCCCACAGGGTCTGCTGGCTTCCAACTGCTCGCCTGTCTGCCTTCCTGATTGCCCCTAATCGCTTCTTCCTGACAGCCTGATCACCCCTAACCACTCCCCTGCCAGCCTGATTGATGTCTAACTGCTCCCGTGCCAGCCTGTTTGCCCCCAACTTCCCTCCTCTGCCAGTCTGGTCACCCCTAACTGCCTTCCCCTGCAGGCTTGATCGCCCCCAACTGCCCTCCCCTGCTGGCCTGATCGCCCACAACTGCCCTCCTTTGCAGGCCTGGTCCCTCCCAACTGCCCTCCCCTGATGGCCATCTTGTGGTGGCCATCTTGTGTCCACATGGGGGCAGGATCTTTGACCACATGGGGGCAGCCATCTTGTGTGTTGGAGTGATGGTCAATCTGCATATTACTCTTTTATTAGATAGGATAGAGGCTTGGTGCATGGGTGGGGGCCAGCTGATTTGCCCTGAAGGATGTCCCGGATCAGAGTGGGGGTTCCCTTGGGGTGTGGGGCAGCCTGGGCGAGGGGCCTGTGGTGGTTTGCAGGCTGGCCACGCCCCCTGGCAACCCAAGCAGAGGGTATCTGGGATTTATTTATCTTCTACAATTGAAACTTTGTAGCCTGGAGTGGAGCCAAGCATTCTGCTCACTCCATGGCGACAGCCATTTTTGTTGGGATTTATTTATCTTCTATAACTGAAACTTTGTAGCCTTAAGTGGAGGCCAAAGCAGGCCAGGGCTACGGAAACTTGGCTTCCTCCATTGCTTGAGGCAACCCTAGCCTCCTGCTCTCTCCAGCTCCGTGGCTGCCACCATTTATGTTGGGATTAATTTATCTTCTATAATTGAAACTTTGTAGCCTTAAGCGAAGGCCTGGGCCGGCCAGAGTGTGAGGAAAGCTTAGCTTCCTCCATCATTGGGGAAACCCAAGCCTCCCTTCTGCTCTCTCTGTGGCTGCAGCCATCTTGGTTGTGTTAATTTGCATACTCGCTCCTGATTGGCTGGTGGGCATGGATTGTGGGCATGGCTTGTGGGTGTAGTGGAGTAATGGTTAGTTTGCATATTACTCTTTTATTAGATAGGATTTACTAGTGGCCCGGTGCATGAAATTTGTGCACAGGGTGGGGGGGGTTGTGTGTTCCTCAGCCCGGCCTGCAACTTCTCCAATCTGGGACCCTTCAGGGGATCAGGCCTAAACTGACAGTCAGGCATCCCTCTCGCAATCCGGGATCGCTGGCTCCTAACTGCTCACATGCCTGCCTGCCTGATCACCCCTAACCACTCTGCCTGCTTGCCCCCAACTGCCCCCCCACCAACCTGCTCACCCCCAACTGTCCCCCACTGCCAGCCGTCTTGCCCCCAACTGCTCCCCCCATTGGCCTGGTTGCCCCCAACTGGCCCCCCCTGCCAGCCTGATCACCCCCAAACTGCCCTCCCTTCCAGGTCTGATCACCCCTAACTGCCTTTGCCTCGGCCCTGCCACCATGGCTTTGTCTTGAAGGACATTAGGAAGGTCTCCCAGTCTAATTAGCATATTACCCTTTTATTAGTATAGATTAACTAGAGGCCCGATGCACGAAATTCATGCAAGAGTAGGCCTTCCTTCCCCTGGCTGCCTACACCAGCTTCCCTCTGGCACCCAGGACCCGAGCTTCCCTCGCAGTGCTGCCTTCTTCCATAAGGTCGTCCAGAAGGATGTCCAGTCTAATTAGCATATTATGCTTTTATTATTATAGATTATTGTATTATTTTCCATACAAACAACTATAAACCTCCTTTTCTCCACCCTGTATAGTCAACAAAGTTGTACTGATTGCTTATATAGTCCCACTAGAAACGAGTAAGACAAAAATTACTATGAACATTTGTATAATTGTCATGAATGTTATTTTTCTATTACAGTAGTTCCCTCTGCCTTATCCTGAGGGATACATTCCAAGACTTTCAGTGAATGTGTGAAACCACAGATGGCACCCAACCCTGGATATACTATGTCTTTTCCTATGCATATATATCTATAATAACGTTTAATTTATAAATAAGGCACAGCATGAGATAAAAATAATCCTGTATAATAAAAGGCTAATATTTAAATCAACTGAACAGCAGATAGACCGGTTGCTATGATGCACACTGACCACCAGGGGGCAGACGTTCAACACAGGAACTTCCCCCTGATATTCAATGTGCTCTCACAGGGGGAGCTCCACTCAGCCAGAAGCCAGGTTCACAGCTGATGAATGCAGCGGCGGTGGTGGGGAGCGGGCCTAAGCCAGCAGTGGGACATTCCCTGAAGGCTCCCAGACCGTCAGAGGGTGCAGGCTGGGTTGAGGTACCCCTTCCCCTCAACCCCCCAGTGCACAAATATCATACACTGGGCCTCTAATAACTAATAACAAAATAGAACAATTATAACAGTATACTATAATAAAAGTTATGTGAAATGTGGTCTTTTTCTCAAAATATCTTATGTGATTGTACTCACTCTCCTTCTTGTGATGACAGGAGGTGATAAAATGCCGTTAAGTGGAGAACTTACACCTTTGCACTTAGAGGGAGAACTTTAAGGTTTCTCTCTGGCATAACCAGATTGCCAGAATCCCTACTCTTTCATTTTGCTAAGTGTTGCGAACTCCATCTCTTGTATAGTGATGGAGCGGGCCAACATGAGATTTCATCAAGTCTCTCAGAATGGAGCACAATTTAAAACTTATGAATTGTTTATTTCAGGAATTTTCCATTTAATATTCTTAGACCATAGTTGACCTCAGGTAACTGAAGTTGGGAAAAGTGAAACCACAGATGGGAGGGAAAACCTGAAAATACTTTTATCAAATCCATAACCACTACCTCTTCAGAAGCTCAAAGAAAGTTGTAAATAGCAAATAGTACTCACGTACTTAGATATCTATGTAAGGCTTGATGAGAAAGGATACAGTTTTGTTAAAACTGACTCTAATGTTTTCTAATAGAATTTCAGGGATTGCACTATATTTTGATAGTTTAGCCATTTATTTTAAAAAACGGACTGTGCCATTGTAAGGGCAACAATCACGCCTCACTGAGTACCTGGCCCTTAACAGTAGTTCAATTCAATTTGCATATTGAATGAATGAGTAGAATTGAAGTCCGTTTCACACAGGCAGCAACACAAGGCAACTTTGCAATATTTCCCCTGTTGAGCTCTTGATTATACCTGTGAGAGATGAACAATGATTGAAATTTACACTTTCTCAAATAAGAACAGCAAATACAGAAAAACATTAGGTTAGAGTACAAGATAATTCAGTGTTGGCTTAACTAAAATTTATGTCTGCAGGAATAATGAAGAATGATACATTAAACAAATTACAATAGACTCAAAATCATTGACTCTCTTTAATGAGCAAGAATGCTTAACCTTTTAAAGAAATTTATAATAACTGATTGAATGAAAATGGATATCTTGATAAAGGAAGTTTATCCATTTAGTAAAATAAACTGAACAAATCTCCATGTAGAAATGCTTGGTATCTTATTCTATAAATATATGTTGAGACTTTTACCCAATAGCAACCAGCACTGTCTGTAATACTAAAGAAGACTACTGAGGATGCTTACAATCTGATCGGGATTCTATAGTCTGAAAGAATTTTGGAATGACATCAGGCAAAACATGATTTAGAACACAGATGAACAATGCAACGTGAAAGATAAAAAGTGCACAAAATCACTCTTAACTGTCATATTTCTTGAAAGAAATGCAAATTTAATTTCACTTTTGGAAAAGGAAAAATTGTTTTAGAACTTACCCCCTCTGTCATCAGAATCAATGCAACTTTTTTAAAAAATGTATTTTTTTATTAATTTCAGAGAGAAAGGGAGAGAGAGAGAGAGAGACATCATTGATGAGAATCACTGATTCGCTGCCTCCTGCATGGCCCACACTGAAGATCCAGCCCACAACCCGGGCTGGTGCCCTAAATTGGAATCCAACCGGGACCTCCTCGTTCATAGGTCATTGCTCAACTACCGAGCCAAGCCCCTGGGCTCAATGCATCTCTTTCTAAGAGAAACGTCTCCAAGGCTTTTTTGTTTTTCTTCCAGGTCTGGATGCCACTTCCGGCGAACACGAGGGGGCGCACTCTTTGGGGAAACGAGCTGGGTTTCCTTTCCGTTTGCTGAGCCTGAAAGCTCTAGGGCACCAGGGCTCCCGCAGGAAGCTGGAAGCACTTTCCCCGCCACCTGCCCACGGAGCCGCAGGCTTTTCCCAACAGACAGCCAAAAGAGGCTCTGGGAGCCAAGGAGGCGGGAGCCTTGGGGTCCCGGGGGCTTTCTCACTGCCACTTCCCTGAGGGCAGGAGGCAGGGCAGCTGCTGTCTGTCAGTGCCCGCGCCGCCGCCTGGGCCGGCCCTCAGCCTCCTGCCGCCCGGGGGATGGCGCAGAGCCCAGGTCCCAGCGCTTCCGACATCGGCTCCCCACTAAGGGCACCTACTCCCTGCTCCAGCAGCCCTGAAGGTAGGTGGGAACGCTCCGAGCACCCTCCCTCCCTCCCCCACCGCTGGCCTCGTGCTCCCTCGCCCTCGGTCCCACGTGCCTTGGCGCCCTTCGCAGGCGGTGTGTGGCCCCGCACACGCCTGGAGCTTATCTTCACTTAATTATGCCCATCGCAGCCGCCCTGGAGATTCTGCAGTTACTGAAACATCAGCCCCCAAGTTTGTGGATTTCTCCGGTGTGCACCGCATCCCTGAGCATGTCCAAGTCTGGCTTGACCGCCAAAATGGTTCCCGAGGCTCCCTGGGGAAGGAGAGGCCATTTGTGGGGATGGCAAATCCATTCACCGAGCACCGGTTACATGGGAGGAAATGGGAAGTGATGTAGGTGTCAAAGATGGGACCCACATGGTCTCCTCATTCAACGCTTTCTAAGACTTGGGTTAGAGATGGATGTATGGATTCATTAGAAACATTCAGGATGACATTGCATTAGGACTCCATAAAATGCTGTGGACAGCGAAGCTTCGTGGAGAAGCTCGCACCTGCAGGAGGGGTAAACACCAGATCTTTGAGGCAGAAGTGGGGAATACTTTACAGATGAAGGGATCGGCAAGAGTAAAAGCCAGAAGCCAGCGTGCATGGAACAAACAATGCTTTAGTGTGTCTGGAGTGAAGAGTCAGGAAATAAAACAGGAGTAGCTTGGGTCGAATTATGAAAGGCTTTGAATAGCTTTATAATCCAGAAGTACACAAATATTTTGAATATGAATTTCATTAGGATCCTCAGATTATAAAGAAGCGTTCTGTTTTTAATATGCATAAAATGCTCATAATGTAGAAAAAAACACACAATAACATGGACTCTGTTCATGAGTAGGATATATTTGTCACTGGCAATATTTGTGTCTAATTATACACATTTTTTGTTTGTATTGCCTTTTTTCTAATTATATCAAGAGATTACCAGTGTATCGTGTGGCTTCAGTGAGACCTAGTCACTTGGCAGAGATTTGTGTGTTGCTATCCACTATTCTTATTATTTTTATTTGGGGAGACTTACTTTAGTTGGATTTTGGATCAAGTGCAATAATTTGGAACTTGTATAATCTGGATGACTTTCAAAATGGAAATGGAACACAATTGACAAAATTCAGAGGTAAAATTTGGGAATGAAGGTCAGGAGCACAAATTGATGACTTTGAGTATGGTTTTTATTCTTTTTTCATGAATGATGGCAGGAATACCAATATTTGGAACCAAGTTTCCAAAACCAGCATTCTGGAGGCCTTGTTAAAGTTTAGAAAATATTACCTTAAATATGTTTTAGCATATATAAATATGTTTGGAGCCTGGTGGATATTGTGGTGAAGATCAGAGAGAATATTTCAGCTCTTTCAGAGGGTAGGTGTATGTCATATGTACAGTAAACTCTGCTGTGCAAAGACACTTGAAGCTGACGGTCAGTCACCATTTAATAGAGCCAGTTAAATCAGATTTGGAGCATTTTTGAGGTAAACATATGACTGCACTGGGAGGGAGGCATGGATTGGAGGGACCTGAGGGATCAATCAGAAGGCTGATGCAATTATAAAGACAAAAGGCATTAATGGTTTGAGGCAAAAGTAGAGACACTGTATCAGGTTATAGAACTGACAGGAGTTGGTCTAGAGCTATGGTCTGCAAACTGTGGCTCGCGAGCCACATGCGGCTCTTTGGCCCCTTGAGTGTGGCTCTTCCACAAAATACCACGGCCTGGGCGAGTCTATTTTGAAGAAGTGGTGTTAGAAGAAGTTTGAGTTTAAAAAATTTGGCTCTCTAAAGAAATTTCAATCGTTGTACTGTTGATACTTGGCTCTGTTGACTAATGAGTTTGCCGACCACTGGTCTAGAGGATAATCAGCAGTGTAGTGCCACTGAAGTCAGAGAGCAGAGTGTTTTAAGACTGGAGGAGTGAGAATTTGAAGGAGAATTTGCAAGCAGCTGTAACGTTTGGCAATTCTATAATTTTCAACTTTGGAAGGAACAGTAAGCTTTGGTGGTGGAGGTGATTAGATGTATTTTTTGTTGTTTGTTTGCTGTTTTACAGCTGGCAACAAGCTGAGCATGATTATATCTTGAGAGACAGAAGTCAGTACAGAAAAAGAGACTGAGCGAATAGAGGAGATGGTTGGTGGAGAAGATACAAAGAGTTTGTATGCAGTTAGTGTATATCCTTAGAACATAGCTCCCAGTATAGAAGGACAGGTAAATTTTGGCTGGTAGTGTTGAGGAGTGTATCACAGAATAACCAGAGCTTCCTTGGATGCTAGCAGAGTGCCCAGAATCCAACTTGCTTACCTATCCATTTATTTGTTAGGACAGTCAACTAATTATTTTTTTCCAGAGCTCATCACATGTTAGTTATAGTGATTTCTGAACAGACAGGTAATGATAGCCATCCAACAACTAATTAAATAAGGAAATCAGTTATGGTTGTGATATCTGATGTGAAATAACGGTATGGAATGTTGAGAGCATATGTATTAGAGGGAACTGACATGATGTAAGGTGTTAAGAACATTTTTCACCAACTCGGCCATCCCTTCTCCATGCTGTCTCACTATTATCGTTTAATCCCTGGTTCTCTGTTCACTGTTGGGTTCAGCCTCCCCTCTTTTGAGCACTTGAAATTTGTTACATCAGTGAGTTGGTGGGGTGGGAAAATGTTCAGGACCCACGGCTTTGCAAGGATCTTTCTAAAGCCAGTTATTACAGTATTATAGTTCCTAAGTATGAACTAAGTGGCCATTTAATTTTATTCATGCTACATTGACTCCCATTAGGGAAAGGCAAGGGTTTGGGGAATGGCAAATCAATAGTCAGCCGCAGCCATCACTTAGCCTCTTAACATCCTTTGAAGGAACCAGAACCAGCACGGATTCTGTCAGTTCTTATTTGTAATTTTAGTCAATGAAAGCTAGGTGTTTTGTTTTTTCTTTCATTTTAAATTTTAATGCTCTCTGGGTCAAGTGATTGGGGAATAAGCATCCACTCCTGTTTCTATTTGCAGGGAAGAAAACATACTATTGCTGCTAGGATTTTGCATTTATATAGCACTTGAGTGTTGGCTAAGTGCTTTTACAATCAATTTTATTGTCAATGTAAAAGATAACCTAAAGTCACCCCTGTCAAAATTTGTTTGGTGTGATTCTGAGCAAAGGATCTTTTGAAGACTAGATATATAAGACCATGTGAACATCATCTGAAGGGAATTAGCTATTAATAGAAGACGTTATCCACCTGATACTTTTTGTTATCTGCCTTTACAATGAAAGAAGGAAAAGAAAAAACTTGTAACGTAGACATACAACCATGCAGGAAGACAACCCCCTTTATGACGTGGTTTGTAACTAGGGCACCGAGAGGGGGATGTTTCACGAGTGACAATATGTGTTCCATAATGTATATCCTTAAAGCATTAGGTTTTATTTAGAGCAAGTGTTGGCAGACTTTCGGTACAGAGCCTGATAGAAAATATTTCAGGCTTTGCAGGCCATGCTCTTTCTGTAGCAACTATTCAGCTCTGATGTTGTAGCACTAAGGCAATGACAGACGATAACATAAATGAGTGGACTGGCCATTACAATAAAACATGGTTTATAGAAGCAAGGGCACTGAGGTTTGGCCTGTGGGCCATAGTTTGCCGACGTCTGATCTATAGCTCTTCTGAGATTCCTTTACTGAACAGAGGGTTTTTCATATTGTGTTGATTTATAGTCAGCTGAAAGCTCTGTGAAGGCAGAGGCTTGTCTTGTTGATTATTGTATCCCTGTGTCTATCTGAGTGCCTGACAAGTAGGAGACAATTAAACACATTTTTAAAATAAAGGGTATCTGATGGACAATTTTTGACAAAGGTAGGTGAGATGGTTCTATTTTCAGATTTCCTGTTCCTGTAATGTGTATTCTGTGATACTACTGTATTGGACTTGAGTGCTTGGTTCAGAGAACAAATCTAGAGGGATGCCCGAGGAATGAAAAAGAGCTGGTGCTGTGCAATGATAGTAAAGAACCTAGGTCTGTGACTCTCCATCAGTAAAAGCACATACAGTTTTATATCCTTTGGAAGGGGCCCCAGAGAGAATATATTCCAATCTCTTAACCAGTCTAGGGCTTTCATTGTTTGCCCTGTTCTATGTGGCTTTGCTAACATTTATGCTAAATATCTTCCTTTTGGCCCTCCAGATTTTCTCCATACCCCTTCATCCTGCAGGGTCATGCCAGTCCTGCTCTCTCCACAGTCCTAACGATGATCTGGTAGAATGAGAAGTCCAGTCCAGCTGCAGTCAGGTGGTCCCCTCCTCACCGTGTTCTCTCTCCCAGTGCTGGTAACGGTGCCCTCCGCTCGTCCCTTTAGACCGAGGGCTTTCCCCCAGGTGAAGGATGCCGCTGGCCCACTGCTGTTATTACTGGGCCCAGGACATTGTGCTACC
This sequence comes from Corynorhinus townsendii, assembly GCA_026230045.1. Taxonomy (NCBI): domain Eukaryota; kingdom Metazoa; phylum Chordata; class Mammalia; order Chiroptera; family Vespertilionidae; genus Corynorhinus; species Corynorhinus townsendii. The sequence continues at coordinate 63,043,273 of JAPDVU010000004.1, read as the reverse complement.
CCTTTGGATTGCCCACACTTAGAATAGTCTCCTTATTAAACTCCTCACATTACCCGCATTGAGGTACACTTAGCTTTCTGCCTGGACCCTGACGGATCCAGTATTCTTACCACTTGTTTCAAAGACACCTGTTGTTTATTATTTTTAACTCCTACAAAGTCAGTGACTGTGGTTTCTATTTCTTATAAACACAGGATATCAGCTGAAAGATCATCTGGAAGGTGATCCATTTAATTTTTTCTGTTTAGAGTTTGGGTACATCCTGCTCCATCCCTATCATATCTCTCTGTACTTGAACACTTTATACAACAGGGAACTCACTACTAAAACTCTCCTCTTTAGACACATCTGACTAATAGAATATATATGTACAACTTGCAGCTACTGTCCTTGTCTTGTCTCTTGGGGTTTCATGGAACAAATCCAATTTATATTTCATCCCTCTGTTCTTCAGGCAGCAGGTTTTTGAGGTCATTAACCTCTCTGTTTATAAGTGGACTGCTTAAAATAGAACCTCTTTTTCTATGTGTATTTCTGATCATGCTGAGTTGGGCATAAGCATGATAACTTTACCTAGAAGCCTTACTGCCTGCAGTGAATGAATATGAGAAGTATCAACACCTCCTCTTTCCTTGCCTTGCAAATGTAGGGGGAACATTATCCAACCCCATTCTGTACTTCGCACCTCTGCTGGTTTAAGTATCACATCATATGAACAGTTGTCTTTAATGAAAGTTTAATTTTTTCCCTACTGTAGGATTTATCTGTATTTCAAGGTCATCTATCAGGAGAGTAAAGTAGTTTAGAAATTGTAGATCTTTAGAAGGCTGGCTGCTATCCAGTTTTGTTTTGCTTTCCCTCAACTATCTAAAGTACACTAACCATCCTTTTATTACTTAAGGAGGCAGTATTTAAAGTATTTTTCTCAGCTATTAATTTAGGCTTAAAATCTGAATAGCAGATATCAGCATACTTATAGATTTTTAGTATTTTGTTCTTTTTCTTTCTGGACATTTACTCTGTGCTTATGCCCATTACTGTACCTCTTGCATTTTGAAATTTAACAAAATAGTATATTGAAATGCAATATTTTATGGTTGATAGTAAAATTGACTTTAAGGAAATGTTATGAAGTAGGTTCTTAAGTATACTGTTCATTTAAGTCAATTTTTATAATGAAACTCCAATTTATTTTTTAACAGGCCTCTGAAATATCTGTCAGGTTCTTTAATTCTACCTTCTGATTTATTCAGTGAGCTCATTCCCCATTTCATTTTTTATTAGATGGCTTTCACCATGGCAGAACTCCAGAAAATAAATCCTCTTGTATTTAGTGTGTGCTTTGGTTTAATTTGGATGAATAAAAAAATGAAAACAACCCATTAGAAAGTAGTTTTGACTGTTGGAGAGAGAGATATGACTTTCTTAATCTTTAATATAATAGTTTGGAAATATATTTCAGAGGCTGTGCCGTTTCATATGCCTTCCTTCTATTGCATGATTAAATAACAAGACAAAACATACTTCTGATCCTTTTCAAATTCTACAAAATGGGTTTTACAGTAACTGATTGTATGTGATCCATTTCTTGTTATCTCTTGGAAGAGTGGTAGGTGAAAACTACTTTCTTTCTCTTCTGAACTGTTTGTGTACGTTACCGAAAGCTCTATTATTCATGCATTAGTTTTTATTTTATTTATTTTCTTTTTTGGCTGCCTTCCCCTGGATGCAAAGCTCCTGAGGGAAGGGTTATCCTTATATCCACTGCCTGGCACAATGATGCTGAATGTTTGTTGGTAGAATATAACTTTATCATGACATTCTGCCTTTCTATAATAGAGTTTAAAACACTTATGTAGCTCTCAAGAAGTTGCTGCTTCCTAAAAAATATATTTATGTTATAAATGTGTGTTTTAAATAACTCACTCTTGTAAAGGTTGTTGTGTTTTTTAATTTAAAAAATCAGCCACTATCCATCAGCTATCATATATTTGATAATTATAAGCACTGTTTTATCTATTTAAACAACAGGTTTTTACAATTGCATACATTTACAATGAATTCTCATCAGAATCAGTTTCCCAAAACCCAAATTGTAATACTTTAAATGTAGTATGCATGCAAGTAACTATAGAATAATGGTGGATAGCAAATGAAGCACTCATTATAGCTCAAAGACACCAGCAGTACATTTCATATTAGATTGCTCATGTAAAAATCTTTAGTAGTAAGTAGTAGACAAACTCAAGTTTCGCAGTATATTTTAAAAAATATGAGTACTATGTAAGATCAGCGAGAAAGGCACTGATTCAAACTACATGGCAGGAACCTGGCTTCTTGAATTATGAATGTGCTTACCTCATTTTCATCTCTCATTGATAAAAAGCCGGGTTCAGCAAAGAATTAAGGCAATGACTTCAGAGAATAGTTCCAATGGTCTGAGTAAATATTTTATCAGCATTATTTTGGACATTATGTACTTTACAGTACTGACTGGGGTCCATCACTTCACCAACCTAATAGTGGAACCATATCCAAGTCTTTCCTCACCTTCTCTCCTTCTTTCCAATCTGGCAGCAAGCCCTGACATTTCAGATATCTCTCAGAGCTTCCCTGTTCTGTGTGCACACTTTCAGCACCCTGGCCTCCTTCTCCTTCCAGCCCTTCTTTACTGTGTGGTGTTAGTAGTTCCCTAGCTCCATCCTACCCAGATGAAAACTCTTCCTAAAACACAACTGGATCATTTCACTCATCCACTCAGAAGACAACTCCTGTTTCCAGCCGTCCACTGCAGTAAATTCAAAGTCCTCTGACAGGCTTTCAAGATTTCAACTTCTCTCTACTATATTATTTTCCTTTATTCCCTAAAATATATTATTCTTTAGTTAAGGAGATCCATGCGCTCTCCCACAAATACTCATGCCATTTATCTGTTATCTGCTTTTACTGTGACTCTGACTTCTACTCATTCTTCAGATCTTCCAGGGCTGTTCCAGAGGTCCTTTCTCCTCCTTTCACATCAGCCCACATGAGTCTCTCCCTGAGCTCTTCATAGATTTATAGTAAGACCTTTTGTGGATGCACATGCGTTGGAGACAGTTGGCCTGGGATTGAATCATTGCCACATACTAGTCTCAAGTGGACCAAGCATTGCATTATTTACTGTGTGTCTGATATTGTTCATAGAGGTCACATGCTTTAACTAATTTTATCTCCTCAGTAACTTTACAAGTTAAGTACTATTTTAATTGCCATTTTAGATGGACAGACTTAGGCACAAAGAGGTTGAGTAAACTGTCTAGGTCACACAGCTAGTAAGGAGCTAGCATGCTTGGCTCCTGGACCTGCTTTCTTAGTCCTTATGCTATTCTTGCCTCTTCAAGGCACATTTGAAATGATTTTGATGGGGACTTTTAGGATTAATTGACATGCAGTATTATTCTTTCCTGTCTCACTGGGAGTCTTTGGGAAGAAACATCCCTCACTTAATAGAGCTTTTGGTGTTAGTGGCCTGAATGTGTGTGTATGTGTGCATGTGTGTGCCTGAGCTTCTGTGGTGATAAGTTGAGATGGACATCAAGGTTGGCACAAGGCAACCAAAGGGCAGTTCATGGAGGCCCAGTCTATGAAGGTTACACATTACCCTATCCCTAAGCCCAAGATCTGTGTTGTAGAAAGAACACAGACAGAAAGGTGAATATTAAAAATAAAACACAGTTCAACCACTTGTTAACTAGGTATCCTTGAGGAGGCTACCATCTCTGAACTTTAATTTCCTTAGATATAAAGATACTAAATTCTAACTCACAGAATTATTAAGTGAGATAATTCAATGAAGTGCTAAATGTAAAGTTAATGCATGGTGTCCAAGAGATGTTACTGTTTTCCTTTGAGGCTCTATAGCTTTTGTCATCCCTGCTGATGCCTTTCCTTTTGTCTATGTAACCAAGCAGGCCATCATTTCCTTCACTTTGCCTGTCTTCCCTTATGTACTATCTTCTTCATGAAGCTTTCCATGATCCCTTAGCTAGAATTAATCTTTCCTGTCTATGAATTATTTCACTTCCAACCCTTTGGCATACTCATTCATGTATAATACTAGTGGTCCAGTGCACAAATTCATGCACATTGAAAGGAAATTAATTAGAAGAAATATTTTAATATTGCTATTTGCCCTTTACAATAGAAGTGTCAACTAAACTCATGATCAACAATGACAGATTGAAACACACATGTGCGATTGGCACCAGTGAGAGCTTTATATGTATTGTGCATGTGTGAGTCTAGCCTTTTATATACATAGAATAAACTTGCTTCATTAGACCTGCTTTCTGATGTAGCTAAACTTTTTCCAGCCCAGTGTAGCACCCCAACTTCTCTTTCAGCTAATTGTCAGCAACACAGCAGTAAATATCAACATGAAACAGATTATTATTGTAGATCACACAGGGAGAACAAAGGGTAAAATATTTAACTGCAGCAGTGTTTGATTATATTCTGTGCAGTGAGAAAACCTGAAGTCATTTTCAAGGTCCACCATTTCTTACTTTTCAGTTGGATCAAGTTTCTAAACTTTCTAAATCTTTATTTACCAGCTAATGAAAAGAAAATAGGATTCCACTGAGTCTTCTATCTACCTACTCCAGGACTTCTCTGAGGATCAAAGGAGATGAGGCACAGGAAAAGGTTTCATAGACATTTGGTTTAAGTGTGAAATGTTTGCACCTGGCTATAAAGCAAGCCGTGTTCCTGGGCTAAAGAAACTGCAAGGAGGCTAGTGGTTGCTAGGGGGAAGAAGCTAGGCATTTCTATGTGAGGTCATTACCCGGAGCCCACAGTGACTGTTTCCAGGCTGGCCATGGGGTCTCAGCAGCATTGGCTGCGATTTGGTGGGGTATTACTCCAGGGTGGTGGTGGGGCGTGTGTCCCACTTGGGGGAAGCCGAGTGTTGCTTTCTCGGCCAGGTCCATGCTGCCGTCTCTCTGTAAATGACAAGTGTGCATCACGGCAGGTCCTGCATTGAGCGTCTGCCCCCTGGTAGTCAGTGCGCATCTTAGCGACCAGTCGGACAGTGGGAAGGACACTTAGCATATTAGCTTTTTAATCTTTCCCACTGAGCCCAGTGCTAGAAATGATGAAAGATGAAAGCTGAGTCCATGCCTCTGCAGAGCTCACTTGCTGTCTAATAGCGGGGAGAGAGCCCCACATGGCCATTGATACTACCTTGTGGAAATAATGGTTCCAGATTGCTGTGGAAATGCAGTTCATCAAGCCAGGGTGAGGAATTAAGGAGGGGTGAATCTAGAGGACTTCAGATGGGCAATTAAACTGGCCTGTGGGGTGAGTGGAGAGTTTTCAGGCAGGGGATTGGGAGAAGGGTGTTTCTGTCAGAGAGTCAACAACCTGGACAAAGGCTCACAATTATGAGAGTGGGTGGTTTGTTCCAATAGCAGCAAGTGTACTCCATGGCTAGATTGTCCATGGGCAGTGGAGAGAAGTGAAGCCAGAGTGGTGGCAGTGTTTTTGTTTCTCAATAGAATCAACTGTGAGTCTACAGATCTGACTTTAAAAAGAGATTTAATTGTTCTCTATTATGTCCATCTGAGCCAACACTGAGACTTGACTGTTAATAACTTAACACTGTCTCAGGTGACATTAAGAGAATGGTTCAAGGGCTATAACTAGGTTCATTGCTAAATTGGAGATTTAGGGCTGGGTGTCACTCTGAAGAGGGATTTTGACAAATCAGAGAATAATCAGAGGTGTCTGCCATAATGAAAAAAGGCTCAATTATTATAATTTTAGGGGAAATGGGTATGGGGGATTTTATGGGTGGGGGTGGGAAGTGGGAAGGGAGAGCATGATGGCTCACTTCCAATCCTTAGAGAGTGATTTGACAGAGTGGATCTTATGCTCTTTTGCTTTCAAGGTTAGACATGGGATTAATAAGCAGAAGTTATTAGAGTGTCTGGAAAGAGTTTCTAAGAACAAATCATTAGGTAATCAAATTTTCAATACTGTAATGTCTGTGGAGACTTTAGACTTCTGATTCTGTCATTGGGGTGACAGACTAGATTACCTCTTCTAACACCAAGCTCTTAAGAATCCATGACATATATTCAACTTTGTTTTGGTGCTAAATAAATGTTATTATACTTGAAATCTATTAAAATAGATTATCTGTTCCAAAATATGGTAATTTAATGTATCCACATGATGGACAATACAGAAAGATAAAAGGTTTTTGAATCAAGTTTGGATCTTTATTTCTTACTATGTGATTTTGAGCAAGTTATTCCCTGAACCCCTATTTGCACATTCATAAAGAGTGCATAATAGCAGTTATGTCATAGGGTTATTGGAGGATCAAATATGATGATGGACATAAATCCATATATGTATTATTGTATCATACAAATACTGTTATTGAAAGTAATTTTTTCCTGTTTTCTAATGTATCATGCTATGACCTCCTGAAAGCATTGAGCACCCTACAGCAGAAATAAAATATAGTGACATTGCCTGCACTTTTTCTAAAGTGAAGGCTTTCGTCTATCATTCAGGTTCATTCTTGAATGTCTCCAAATGAATAATCAATATCAAGATTTATCCAGAATATCCAGAATAACAAAAGAGTGATGGCAAATCTACCTAAAATTGTATCTCATTCCCCACCATCTAGAAGCATCTCCAGATTCCAGCATGCAGATGCGCCTTTCTATGGTTATTTCTCTTTCATTTTCTATTAATATAGACACACATACATAAAATACTTGACTGTGATTAGAAATATCTGGAATCATTTTGCTTATTGAGAAATAATTTAAAAGTAACTGTGGGCTTTTCAGCTTAGCTCCCTAATTTCAAAATAGAAAGTGTATGTGTGTGTGTATATGTATATATACATACTCATGTATGCCTGAATACTAGGTTATACAAACACATTAAATACAGGTGCAGATTGTTAGGTATTCTTATGCTGAAAGGCTTTAAATTTTTAATAGTTGTTTCGATGAAGAAAATGTTGAATTTTCTTTCATTATTTTTAAATTGTGCTTCAAATGTTTAAAAGATGAACTTTTCTGCATATTTCTTGATAATAAAGAGAGACATAATATGAAATAATTAGCTAGGATGCTGACTGTTTAAGTATTTATTATTATTTTTATTATTATTATGGTTAGTGTCATCATGTTGTAATTTACTATGCTGTAAGAATTCTGCTTTGAGGATATTGAACTACTGAATAAAAGTAAAAGCAGAGAAAGAGAAACAAATGTATACACATGCTCCCAAATACACATCTGTAGAAGCTACACTTTACTGAGCTTTTACTATGTGCTTGGCACCATGTTAAGTCCTTTACGTTGGTCTTTTCATTTAATCTTCACCATAGCCCCATGAGATAGGTTCTATTATTTTTATTACTTTTCATATAAGCAAACTAAGGTTTATAAAGGTCAAGTGTACAAATCTTATGAGTGGTAGAGACTGCATTTTAACTAAGCTGTTTGCCTTCACAGCTGCAGCATTTAACTGCCACACTACACTGCCGGGTGCTTGTGTAATCACAGACTCAGCCTTCGAAAAGATATCGGTCAGTGTGTGTAGCCTTCACTGCAGTGAAGTGCTGAAATCTGTCTTCATCTCATACTGATGGCCATTCAGCCTCTGCTTGAGTAATTCTAGTAATTGGAGTTTTATAACTTGACATGACAGCACATTTCATTGTCGGACAGCTGCTTTCACTGGATATCTTATTCATCTCTGTGTTGGAAGTGTGTGTCTGTAATTTCCATGTATTGGTTAATTCTGCCTTCTAGAGAAATATTGAACACCTCTCTCCCTCTTCTGTCTGGCGGCTTTTCAAATGTGGTTCTCCTCCAGGTCTTCTCTTTCTTCAGCAGTTCCACATGAAGTCTCCAGACCCATCACTGTTACAATCACCCTTCAGGACAGTCTGGTTTAATCCATCATTCCTGGCAAGTTGCAGGACACAGAATTGGGCACAGCAACGTGGCAGTAGGTGCAGTGGAAAAAAACTAGGCTGAGCTGTAAGACAGAGGTTAAGGTGTGAGCACTACTGCTTACTGTGTTGTATTGGGCAAGTGGAAACATAGCTGAACCGCAGACCCTCGTCTATAACATGGACATAACTACCCTAATATACAGCCTTATTGTGGGGGTCAAATAAGATGGTGCTGGGGAAAGTGCTCTTTGGACCACAGCTCCTGCCTCAGGCCTGTCAGCTTCCCTCTCCTTGGCCTTCACTTTCCACTCTTCCTCATCAGCCTTATGTGCTCCATCACCACCTCTCTTTGCATCTTTGCTCAAAAGTCATCTGCTCATTGAGGCCTTTCTTGATTACTGTATTTAAAATTATATCCAGTCCCTTCTCTCTTCATCTTACCTGAATTAGTTTTTTCAGCTGTTATCACGATTTGTATACAAACATTTTATTTATTTTGCAACTCCCCTAACAAGATAATGTTAGCTCAAAAATTCATCTATTTCTATTACTGCTATATTCTGGACATAGCTAGTGACCAAAAATACTTTTTGGGTAAGTGAATGAATTATCATCATGTTTATGTTTCAGATGTGGTCTACTATCAAAAGTACAGTGAGATGCTTCTCAGTTTTTTGAACAGAAGAAAGGTACAGCTGGGAAATTTATGAATTGTTCTTTTTTATATTTCAGATTCATAAATTAATTGGTCAGTTAATTTCCTTGTGCTGCAAGGCTGTTTTCTGGCGGAATAGTTATCTGAGTAGGATTCTTGGAATGAAATATTAGAATTCTCAAGTTAAAAAATATTATTGAAAATGAAAAAAATATATAGTTCACCACTGGCTTTAATTTCTAATGACTTAAGGTCACAGTTTTGTGAGTAATGTTTTATTTTAAACTAACAACAAATAATTGGACTTCCTGTTTAGGTGCTCACTGTAACTATTCATCATCTAGATTTCTGATTTGACAGTGTCACTACAAGACTTTTGTCTCAGCGTGATCGCAGCCCCAGCTAGTTGGCTATTTCTGTGTAATGGTTTTTTGGAGTTAGTGTATGAAGGGGATTTAACACAGCCATGGTGGCAGAAATGCCAGTGTATTGAGGCCATACAAGTAGAGAGTTAAGTTGGGCCAGAAGGGTGCTGGGATCTCAGCTTGCCTCCTAGCATGAACAGAGCCTAAGAAACATGTTACCTGCCTAGATAGAGTTCTCAGGGTTGGTTTAGGAACATCTTCATCTACTTGAAGGGGATTGAGGGTTTAAGATTACTGGGGGTTCACAGAGTGCCAAATTCCTGTACCAACTGCTGTCTTTTGTGGTTTCATGACTTGCACATTGAGCTAGCTGGCTGCCCCGTCTTAATGGACTAAAACAGCTGAAGTCAGCAGAACATCTGATTGTAACAGGTGGTCTGTCTCCTGGCAGGCTGAAGAGGGAAGACTTTGTGCAGAGCAAAAATGTGTCTTGGGATATAGGGAAAAAATTAAAGGATATACTTTCCTTACCCAAGAGAGGTATATTGACACATGCTTTTTTGTGGTTGAATGTTTGCACGTCTACTCAGATCAAATAATGCTGTCAGTAGCTAGTGCTGTGTCAAACTGTTCTAAATTTAAATCTGCAGGATCATGTTTGGTCAGAGTGCCTGAAAGATCCCACAGCTGCTTATTTAAACTTATTTTTAATTTGCTTTAAAATGTATTTAATCACGAAGGAGCTTTCAACAGAATGTTATATCATTGCTACATAACAAAGTCTTGCAAATATACTTGACATGGGAGAATAGTGTTTTGGGAAAGGGAGGGATAATATATGTTTTAGAAGAAACTGTGTTTGTAGTAGATGTATGAAAGTGAGTTTATGACTTTATAAAATATATTGGAATTAAACAAAAATAATTTCACTAGGGACATCACTGATACCAGGTCAGTGTAAACTTAATAACAGCAATTATGATGGAAGATTTTGTTAAGTAAACAATTACCCTTGTCTAGAAAAGTGAACATTTGGGCACAGAATAACTAATTGTTTTTCTAGTTATACCAGAACTGCATTTGGATTCAAGCTTACTAATTGGGTGTCAAGGAAGACATTGATCAATATAATGGTTAAACCCGTGGTCAGCAAACTGCAGCTCGCGAGTCACATGTGGCTCACGAGCCGCGGTTTGCCGCTCTGTTGACTAATGAGTTTGCCGACCACTGCTAGGGGAAAACACTTAAAAACAATTTTAATATACTAATGTCTTTAACCTGAAGTCAAAACTTCTAGGTAAGGGAAATACCCTACGCAGTGGTCAGCAAACTCATTAGTCAACAGAGTGGCAAACAGCAGCTCGTGAGCCGCATGTGGCTTGTGAGCCGCAGTTTGCCGACCACTGGAAACTAATAAAATTGGGTAGGAAAGCACAAAATTAGAAATTATGTGGTTCCAAGACTCATTTCTTCCCTTCAAATAAAATTGTAGTGTAATAGCATAGCTGTAACAGTAGCACTAGTACTAGCACTGATAAAAATAAACAACAATTCTTGAGTGGATTTAGCAGGCACTGTACATGCTTTCCAACCATGATTCACTTTGTCCTTTTTTTTAAATTTTTTAAAATATATTTTATTGATTTTTTACAGAGAGGAAGGGAGAGGGATAGAGAGCCAGAAACATTGATGAGAGAGAAATATCGATCAGCTGCCTCTTGCACACCTCCCACTGGGGATGTGCCCGCAACCAAGGTACATGCCCTTGACCGGAATCGAACCTGGGACCTTTCAGTCTGCAGGCCGATATTCTATCCACTGAGCCAAACCTGTTAGGGCTCACTTTGTCTTTAAACCAATTTTATTAGAATGTTACTACTAAACACAGTTATACACTGATTTTTTACTGTGTGGGACGTCTGTACACCCTAAACCTTATGTTGTTCAAGGGTCAACTATATATTTTTCATTTTTTGCATAAAGTGAGATACAATTACTCTCTCATTTAGCTGACAAAGGGCAGAGCTGGGTTTGACCTGAAGGCCTGCCATTTGAAAATCTGGGCTTTAGTCCCTCTGCTATCCAATTCAGGTGGGACTATACCTACTTATTTAGATTTATTTGCGGGTGTTAGTGGAGGAGTAAAGAAGGGGAAGATGACATAATCTCTGACCCTTATAGCCTTTGATCCCCAAGGAAGTTAATCCTAACAGAAAGGAAAGACAAAAACAGATCATTATTAAGAGCCAGAATTAGTGGTCAGGAGATGAGTTCTCCACCATTTGTTGGAAAAAGGGAAAATCACAAGGGTCTGAAATAGTTGAGGAAGACTTCCTGAACGAGGTAGACTTTGTATTATGCCTTAAGTGCTGATTAAGTTTTTTGCCACAACACATGGTATCTTTTAGTATTCAGGTTCTAATAAGAATTCTATATACAGCACCCTAATAGGATTCTAGCCTTGTTTGCCTCCAAAGGGGACTTTAGACATTTAAAAAATTTAATTCAAATATGTATATACTCTCAGTGTTGCAATTCATTTCTGAAAATAAATATGTTATTGCTTATCTCTTCTAAAATGTGGAAGTAGGTAATATTAGCTTATTCACAGTGTCTTCTGTATAGACATGAAAGAAAGAGTTCAGAGCAGTGTTTTGGAAGAACTGGAAGATAGTGTTCTGCTCTAAGAGAGAGCAGTGCTTTAAAAAGATAACTTTCCACATTTCATGGTATCAACCACAGTAAATGCTTCCTTCCTATAGCAGTTGGGCTGGGCTTGACTAATTATATTAATTATATGAGTTCTTTATTCAGCTCTTACCGTTGGGCTCTTGTTTTTAAGATCATTCCAACAGAAAATAAAATATTTAAGATACATACTTATTATGACTTTTTAAAACATACAAAAAAGTCATCGTATATAATAAAGAGCTAATATGCTAATTAGACCAAACAGCGGAACGACCATCAGGACGACCTTAAGGATGAAGCCAGGGCTGCGAGGGCCAAGTCCCTTGCACAAATTTCATGCATTGGCATCTAGTAAAGAACAATACAACAAATACCAGTGCACTCAACTTCCAGCTCAAAGAACTAGATACTTGCAAGGCAAAAGGAACCCTTTTTCTTTCTGATTTTACCCCTCCTTCCTCTGCATAAGTAATCACATTGCTAAGTTTGGAATGTATCACCCCATGCATTTCTTTGTACTTTTGTACATATGTTTATATTATTAAACAATATATATTAAGAGTCAGAATTAATACTCTTTTAGTATTTACTAGAGGCCCGGTGCACAAAATTCATGCATGGGGGGGTGTCCCTCAGCCCAGCCTACACCCTCCCCATTTTGGGACCCCTTAGGGGATGTCCGACTGCCGGGATTGGGCCTAAACTGGCAGTAGGACATCCCTCTCATAATCCGGGACTGCTGGCTACTAACTGCTTGCCTGCCTGCCTGCCTGATTGCTCCCTAACTGCTCCCCTGCCAGTCTGATAGCCCCCAACTACTTTCCCCTGCCAGCCTGATGGCCCCCAACTGCCCTCCCCTGCAGGCCTGGTCACCCCCAACTGCCCTCTCCTGCCAGCCTTGTCACCCCCAAGCACCTTTTCCCTGCATGCCTGGTTGCCCCCAACTACCCTCCCCTGCTGGCTATCAGTATGGGCATGATCGCCCCCCACAACTGCCCTCCCCTTCTGGCCATCTTGTGACTATCTTGTGGTGGCCCTCTTGTGGCGGCCATCTTGTGACTATGTGGGGGTGGCCAGCAGCCAGCCTGTAGTGACCATCTTGTGATGACGTGGGGGCAGCCATCCTGTGACAACATGCGGGTTGCCATCTTGTGGCAGCCATCTTGTGATGACATGGGGGCGCTCATCTTGTGATGACATGGGGTGGCCATCTTGTGGTGGTCATCTTGTGGTGACGTGGGGGTGGCCATCTTGTTACAACATCACGTCGGCCATCTTGTGACGATGTCATGCGACACCACCTAGGCTTTTATTATATAGGATATCAAATTATATGCATCTTTAATTATTTTTTCTTTTAACTGTGAAACAATTAACTTTTATTGCTTAATAGTATTTGATTGCGTAAATATACCACAATTCATTTAGCTTCTATTAACTGATATTTAGATTTATAATTTTTATTACAGATAATGAAATTGTGAACAGTTTTGAACATGTCTCTGTATATATTGTGACAGCCTTTCATATGTCTGAGACCATTTTCTTACCTTTTCTGTGGCTTGCTTGTTCATCTCTTTTGCTCATTTTTTCAAGTGGATCATCTTTCCTTTTTTGATTCATAGATACTCTTAAGATGTTTGAATATTCACCCCCTCCTTTTTTTTTTTTTTTTTTTTACCACGTGTTGAAAATATCTTTGCCTAGACTTTGGCTTACCTTTTTTACTTTTGTGTGGTGTCTTTTGAAGAACAGACTTAAAATTTTAATGTAAAATTTGCCATTCTCTCCCCTTTAAAACCTACAGTATACCATATGTTCCTAGTGTAAGAAGTTTTCCATATTGAGGGAATAAAATTTAAAAGTCTACTTTAAAGATGAAAATAACAAGTATGACCATTTTCTTAAGAATTGATAGTCAAAATTGGCTCACATGCAGTTAATGTATTTTTTGTCAGCACCATTTTACTCAAAAGAGATTATTGTGAGATAAACAATGAAACTGCTTGAAATATCAGAGTCTTCCATTGTTCATTTTATTCTTGTTTTCAGGCTTAAAGTCATTCAATCTTCTGAAAGAGATATCATTTCCAGTATCAGAGTATGGTAGTGGTTCTCTAATTTTACTCCTTAGACCAGTGGTCGGCAAAGCCGCGGTTTACTGCTCTGTTGACTAATGAGTTTGCCGACCACTGCCTTAGACCAACAACACCAGTGTTACCTGGGAACATGTAAGAAGTTCAAATTATGGGGCCAACTCCAGACCTATTAAAGCAGAACCTCTGGTGGTGGAGCCTAGGAATCTGTGTTTCAAGCCCTCCAGGTGATTCCAAGGCAGGCTCAAGTGTAAGAACTGCTGAAACAGGATAAAGGAAGAGGAAGCACTATTTCTGTTGGGGTTGTATTTTGTTTTTGTTTTTTTGATATCTGTGTGCTCTGCGTTTGTGAAGGGCCACATTTCCATGGATTGCCTTTCCATCTGTAGCCTTTTCTGGCCTTCCTTTCTCAAATGTTTTGCCCACAACAGTAGCCACATGTGGTCAAAGTGAAGCACAAGGGGATAACTTTGTCTAACCTTTCCTCACGTATTTCCTTTAAAAGATTTGCCCTTGTTATTTGCTGTTAGGTGGAAAAGCATTGGAACCACTGGCCATCACAGAGTTTGCTTTCACACATGCACAAATCAGTAGCCAAAATTTTGAGGGAATTCCTATGCGGATTTCCAGAGCTCTTTCTCTGTACAGATCCCTTCTGTATGGTACTCTACTCTGATCCAGTCTTATATCTCTGGCCTCTCTGAATTCTAATCTCAGTCTTCTTTTTATGTATATCCTAGACTCCTGGTGCATGAAATTCGTGTATGGGTAGAGTCCCTAGGTCTGGCTGGCAATCAGGGCCAATTGGGGCCTTCTGGCTGCTGGTCAGGGCCTCCCTTTCCTTGCTGCCAGCTGCCAGCCAGGGTCTTCCTTGGTTCTGCACTGCCCCCTGGTGGTCAGCGCATGTCATAGCAAGTGATTGAACTCCTGGTCTCCTGGTCAAACGCTCAAGGGGACATTTAGCATTTTAGCCTTTTATCCTATCTAATAAAAGAGTACTATGCAAATTGACTGTCACTCCAACACACAAGATGGCTGCCCCCATGTGGTCAAAGATGGCTGCCCCCATGTGGACACAAGATGGCCACCACAAGATGGCCAGCAGGGGAGGGCAGTTGTGGGTGATCAGGCCAGCACGGGAGGACAGTTGGGAGGGACCAGGCCTGCAGGGGAGGTCAGTTGGGAGGGACCAGGCCTGCAGGGGAGGGCAGTTGGGAGGGGCCCTGGCCTTCAGGGAAGGGCAGTTGGGGTGGACCAGGCTGGCAGGGGAGGGCAGTTGGGGGGACCCAGGCCTTCAAGGGAGGGCAGTTGAGTGGGACCAGGCCTGCAGGGGAGAGCAGTTGTGGGGGGACCAGGCCTGCAGGGGAGGGAAGTTGGGGAAACCATGCCTGCAGGGGAGGACAATTGGGGACAACCAGGCTGGCAGGGGAGGACAGTTAGGGGCAGTCGGGCCAGCAGGGGAGCAGTTAGGTGTTGATCAGGCTGGCAGGGGAGTGATTAGGGGGTGATCAAGGCTGGCAGGCAGAAGTGGTTAGGGGCAGGCAGCAGGCAGGTAGGCGAGTGGTTGGGAGCCAGCAGTCCTGGGTTGTGAGAAGGATGTCTGACTGCCCGTTTAGGCCCGATCCCACTAGGATCGGGCCTAAACGTGCAGTCAAACATCCCTCCAGTGGTTCCAGATTGGAGAGGGTGCAGGCTGGGCTGAGGGACATCGTTCCCTCCCCCCCACTCCCCCACCCCATGCACGAATTTCGTGCACCAGGCCTCTAGTCTATATAGATAAATACAGGGTGTCCCAAAAAGAGTATATACATTTTAACAGCTGATAGCTCAGTTTAAAAATAAATGTATTTTAATACACATTGCTTTATAATTATTCAAAGTGTGTGTACACATTTTTTGGGACACTTTATTTATTTATAGAGAGGAAAGGAGAGACAGAGAAACATCAATTTGTTGCTCCACTTATTTATGCATTCTTTGGTTGATTCTTGTACATGCCCTGACCCGGGACTGAACCCACAACCTTGGCATATTAGACAATGCTCTAACCAACTGAGCTAGTCAGCCAGGGCCCCAATCTCAGTCTTCTTAGTTCACTAAGATAGTCAGGCTTTATTTGGTTCCATCTCCTTGCTATGGCCTGGGAACTGCCTTTAGGCAATAAGTCTGTACAGTGTGATACTTAGCTTATTTGTGTCCCTTCTCTAGGGAATTATAGTCCTGTCCTGCTTTCTGTTCAATGTTTGAAAACTGTTGGTTTTACATTTTATAGTTTGCTTTTAGCTGTTTAAGGTGAATTGTAAATATGGTCCTTTTTTAAAAAAAAATCTTGATTGTTGAAATTATTACATATGTCCCTTTTTCCCCTCCATTACCCTCTCCCACCTCCTCCCTGCCCCCACGCCTTCGCCACCCACTGCCTGTGTCTATGGGTTAAACTCCATCTTTGCTAGAAACCTTCTATTTTATTGAGGTAAAATTTACATACAATGAAATGGAAAATATTAAGTGCACCATTGATGGCCCTGACTAAATTAACATACCAGTGTATCTCAGCCATTCACTCTTTTTTCCCCTCCCATCTCCTAGATGAAAATTACTCTAACCAGTGATTAGTTTGTCCTACAATGTCATTTAAATGGAAACTTGAAGTGTGCACACTTTTGTGTATTTATTATTCACTTGATATAATGTTTTGCGATTCATTCATGGTGTTGAATGCGTTAGTAGTTCATTCCTTTTTGTTGAGTAGTATGTCATTGTATGGATATACTGAAATTTGTTTATTCATCCTGTTATTGAAAAACACACGGGTTATTTCTAGTTTGGGGCCATTTTTATTAAAGTTGCTATGAAAATTCTTATACAAGTCTTTTTTTTAAATCACAAGTTGGAAACAGCACTATATTTTTTCTTTTCAACTCCTGTTCTGCAGCTTCTTTGGTGTTCTTTTGTTTTGTTTGTTTGTTTGTTTGTTTGTTTTTGTTTTGTTTTGTTTTGCCTGGATGTCAAAGATCCTGGCAGTGGCACGGGCCATGTGAAGATTGGCAAAAGGCTGAAGTTCTCCTCCTCCTCTGTGATGACCCTGGCTTTCTCCTTCTTGTAGACATTCAGTATGGGCATGGCTGGTCCTGTCAGCTGGGTGACCAACCTGAGTTCTTTAGAACTGTCTCTCTTCTTGGAGGCCAAGGCTTCCTGGGGAAGAGTATGAGCTTGTAGAGGTACTCCTTCAGCCATTGCATGTTGGCCTACAGGGACCTCTTGGACTTTTCCACCTCCTCCAATGCATCAAGATCCCAATGGTCCCAGGCATATGTTTGTGGATGCTAGCCACCCTTAACTCCTCCAAGCTGAAGCCCCTGCTGGGTTGCACTTTGGTGTGGTACTTCTTCTTGGGACATCTCACTATGTGGCTGGATGGGTCCCAATACAGGGTGCAGGGCAGTGCCATGTGATTGAATTTGGCTTACTGGGCCTTGCATCTTTGGATTCTGAGTGCCAGCTGGTTAAACCATGTGGTAACGCACTGCTGCCAGTTTCTATGGAAATGATACTTTAGGGTCCGCTTTTTCAGCCTTATTGGCGGGAGAACAGCCACCAGAAAGCCTTTTTGTGACATATGTTTTTATATTTCTTGGGTAAATAAATGAGTGGATTTCCTAGGCTATATTTGTTCAAATATAAGAAACTGTGAAACCTTTTCCAAAAATGGTTGTCAATTTACAGTTCCACCACCAATGTGTGAGAGTCCCAGTTGCATTCACATCTTTCTTAATTTTAGCTCTTTTTGTGGGTGTGAAGTGATATGTCACTGTGATCTTAATGTGTTTCTCTAATAACTAATAATGTTGAAAGCTTTTTATTCAGGGGCAGGCAAAATTAGATTAATTATAATAATAAAGACAATAATCAATAAATAATAGTACAAGAATATGCATACTCACAATTATAAACCTACTTTTGCCCACTCCTGTATAGTTACTGACTTTTCATAGCTTCTTTTATAACATCTATATATAAATAAAAATGTAAATGTTCGTTTGTTCAAAATCTTAAATGTCCGAAAGTTCTTCACCGATTGCTTTGAAATTTTGACACAACGTTGCATTTGAACATGCGCGTGTTTTTATATACTTTGTTATACCCACTATTATATAGATGTCACACCTGTGACAGGTAAAAACATGTTTTTGAAAAACAGCGCCATCTGTTGGACGTAAAAGCAACACACGCTATATTAAATATTTTACGATTCCATTTCAATGTTTCTGATTGCATTGTTAAATTGAATTTTCATAGATTTCAATTTATTTTCATTTAGATTTAATTATTTCGTGTGACATTGCGTTGGAATTGAGCTGTGTCGTTTACCATAGCGTTCATTTCGTGAGTATAGTTCGATCTGCTTTAGTTCATCCAAATAATACCTCGCAGAAGATCAAACCTAGGTCATCATACTCGCAGAGCGGAAGCAGTGCGACGAGTAATTGCAAATCAAACTGAGGAAGAACAGGCATCAGCGAACGAGCGAAACAGACAAAGAATGGCTCAAGTACATGCTGAGGAAGCAGCAGAGCGACGTGCAGCCAGACTTGAGGATGCATGGTTGCGAGCAGGGCATTCGCGTTCTGCAGCTTCAGATCTGCTTGGTTCTCGACAGAATGAACGCGACAGGCTGAGAGTGGCTGAAAGACGTCAATGAGAAACAGCAGATCAGCATCTAACATGACTCCGTGATCAGCAATCACGCAATTACAATTGCCTTGCATTCTGGTACAACCCAGCTGACGATTATAGTTTGAGCCAGCATGTTCTCATCGGCACTATGACTGAAATGTGTCCTTATTGCAAGGCTCTGAAATTTAACGGAGAAACAAAAGGAATGTGTTGCACCGCCGGAAAAATTAAACTGCCTCAACTTGGAGAACCGCCAGAGCCATTAAAAACTTTTCTTGCCGGACATACCGCCGAATCAAAGCATTTCCTATCTAACATCAGGAAATACAACTCAGGCTTCCAAATGATGTCGTTCGGCGCAGAAATCATAACAGCTCAATTCATGCCAACTTTCAAAGTGAAAGGACAAATTTATCATAAAGCCGGCTCCCTGCTTCCGTTCCCAGATGGTCAACATAAATTCCTACAAATGTATTTCATCGGTGATGGAAATGATGAATTGAATGCATGCTGCGGAATTTCTACCGGCATAAAAAGGTCCATCGTTTTCCAACTGCAAGAGCTTCTTCATGAAAAAAACAATTTAGTGCATTTGTTCAAAACAGCAATTGACATGATGCCATCTGATACACACAAGATTGTTATTCATGCTGACAAAACGCCTGCTGGAGAACATGTGCGAAGATTCCATGCTCCAACTATAGACGAAGTGGCAATTGTTAGAGTCGGAGATCAGTTCCAACCTAGAGATATTGTTCTTCATCGGAGAAACCATCAATTAACAAAAGTTGCAGAAACTCATCGGTGCTATGATGCCCTGCAATATCCAATCATTTTTGGGGATGGTGCTGATGGATATCACTTCAACGTTAAGATGATAAATCCAGTCGGTGAAGAAACAAATATGAAATGTAGCACAATGAACTATTATTCATACCGATTAATGATTCGAGAGAATGAAGACAATCACATTTTGAAATGCCGTCAATTGTTTCACCATTACATCGTAGGTATGTATGCAAAAATCGAAACAGAACGTTTGATATTCATCCGTTTGAATCAGACCAAGCTTCGCTCTGAAGAATACGTTCATTTGTGAGATGCAGTTGTAAATGACGGTCATACAACTAACGCAGGAAGACTAACGATTTGCCATCTTCATATACAGGCAGTCCACATCATATGCATGAGTACGCTCAAGATGCAATTGCATATGTTCGTCACTACAGGCGTCCAGACCTATTCATTACATTCACATGCAATCCAACTTGGGGCGATACACAACAGCTCTTACTTCCTGGGCAATCGCTGGTGGATAGGCATGACATCACAGCACATGTTTTCAGACAGAGGCTGAAATCGCTGGTGGATTTCATGGTAAAACATGAAGTATTTGGGTCTGTGCGCTGCCGGATGTACTCAGTGGAATGGCAAAAGAGAGGCTTGCCACACACACATATACTAATCTGGCTCTGTGACAAAATCACTTCAAATGAAATCAACGATGTAATATGCGCTGAAATACCCGATGCCAACGTCAATAAGGATTTGCATGAAGTTGTGACGAAAAATATGATACATGGACCTTGCGGTACACTGAATCCAAATTCACCATGCATGATAGACGGAAAATACTCTAAGCGATATCCTCGAGCATTAGTGTCCAACACAGTTACAGGAAACAATGGATATCCTTTATACAGAAGAAGATCAGCAGAAGATGGCAGTACATTAGCAACCATACAAATGCGACCAGACAATCTCTGTATCTGCACAGACAATGGAACAACAAAAACTATTGTATACCCACAAGCACTGTGAAATTAAACATATTAGAAACGTGCGCCTTCTCTTTTCTTTCTTTTCCATTTAACCAGACTGAGCCACAGCAACGTGTGGCCTGGTATAGCTAATACACACACACACACACACACACACACACACACACACACACACACACACAGGTGTGTGTGTGTGTGTGTGTGTGTGTTTTGAGCGTGTGTGTGTGTGTGTGTTTTGAGCATTTTTTAGTTGGGTTGTTTGTCTTTTTTTAAAATGATTTGTAGAAGTTCTTTACATAGTTGTATCCAAGTCCTTTGTCAGATTCAGAGAGTAAACATTTCCTTCCAGTTCATTGTTTTCCTTTTTATTAGTGTTTTGATGACATCATTTAGCAGACTGAACTTTCATGGTCTAATTTATCAGTTTTTCTCTAATGATTAGTGCTTTTTTTTACTTCGATGAATAATCTTTCCTGTACCTCATTTCATCCTGTTTTTACATTTAGGTTTTAGGTCTGTGATTCAGCAAAATGTAATTTTTGGGTAAGATTAGAATAGATGACAGAGTTCATTTTTTCTCATATATTTAACTGATTGTTTTAGCACTATTTGTTAAAAAGACTTTACCAATTTCCATGATGCCTTTGTCGAAAATGAGTTGACTGTAAAAATGTGGACCTAGTTCTAAACTTGCTGTTTTGTTTCATTGCTCTGTCTTTATTGTAATACCACATTGTCTTGATTGCTTGGTTTGTCTGTATTGTGTATTGCAGTTAAGCAGTGTGATTTTTCCGGTTTTGTTTTGTTTTTCAGGATTATTTTGGCTATTCTAGTTTTTTACAGTTTTGGTCTAAAATTTAGAGTTTATCAAGTTCTAAAAATAAAGTTGATTGGAATTTTGATTAGAATTGTGTATATAGTTCAATTTGAGGAGAATCAAGATCTTAAGTCTCCCAATCCATGAATACAGTATATCTCTCTAATTTATTTAGGTCTTTAATTTATTGAACAATGTTTTATAGTTTTCCAGGTCCAAGTCCTTCATATCTACTGTCAAATTCTTAATTATTTTTCTTTTTAAAAATTTGAATTTAAATGAATTTTGTGTAGACATAATCAATTTTTACATATTGAACTTGTTTCCTGAGCCTTAGCTAAATTCACTCATAAATTCTAGTAGTTGTTTGTTTTAAGATTCCTTAGAGTTTTCTATAGGCATTCATGCTCTATATAAGGTAGAATTTTTCTTCTTTTTTTTCCAATCTATCTTTTAATTTCTTTCTGTATTTCACAGTCTGTTATCTCTATTAAAGTATTTAATAGGAATAAGAAGAGTAGATGTCCTTGTTGTGTTTTCAGTCTCAGGGATAAAGTTTCTTATGAAACTATTAAGATAATCATACAATGATTTTTCAATAATTTATTCTGTTATTATGTTCAATTACAGTGATGGACTTTTTAAAAAAATATATTTTATTATTGATTTTAGAGAGGAAGGGAGAGGAAGAGAGAGATAGAAATATCGATAAGAGAGAATCATTGATTGGTTGCCTCCTGGATGCCCACTAAGGGATTGAGCCTGCAACCTAAGCATGTGCCCTGACTGGGAACCGAACTATAACCTCATAGTTCATAGGTGATGCTCAATCACTGAGCCACTCTACCAGGGCTACAATGATTGACTTTTGAGTGTTAAAACAATCTTTTATTCTTAGAAAAATTCTGCTTGATGATGATGGTGATGATGTTTATAAATGGCAGGTTTGATTTACTAGTATTATGTAAATGATTTTTTAATCTGTTTATTATATACATATTGGTTTATAGTGGTTTTATTTTTTCCCTTGCAATACTTTGTAAATTTTCGTATCAGGATTATGCCAATATACATATCAAATTATAAAATAAGTTGTTATGTTTCCCCTTCATTTGTTTTTTACAAAAAGACTTTGAGGTTTATTCTATCCTCCTTTATATTTTTGATTTTGTATAAACTTGGTACAATTTCTTTTTTTATTGTTTATTAGAATCCAATAGTGAAACCATGTGGAAATGGAATTTTTGTATGACTGTGGTTTTTAATAAACATATAATTTCTTTAATAGATATAGGGGTACTCAGAATTTTTTGTCTTTTTTATGAATTGTTGGTCAGTATATTTTCTCAAAAAACATATTCATTTCATCATAAATTCTCAAATTTATTAGCATAGATCTTCATTTTACCTTATTACTTTTTCAATAGCTGGAAGATATATAGTGAGTCTTTCTTGTTATTCCTGATATCAGTATGATTGGTGTTATTTCTCTTTATTTTCTTTTCTTTTTGATAAGTTCTTCTAGGTATTTATCAATTTTATTAATCTTTGAAAAACTTTTGCCTTTTAAATTTTCTTCATTGTTTCTTTCTTATTGAATTGCATTCTAATTATATCTCTATGATACCTTCCTTGTACTTCCTCTGGTTTTAATTTGCTATTTTTTTTCCTAATTTTCTGAGGTGGAAATGTGGGTCATTGACTTTAAACCTTTCTTTTATAAAAATAAGCATTTGAAGCTATAATTTTTCCTTTACAAGCTCTTTTGTCTTTCTCCTTCAAATTTTGATATGGTGTCTTTTTAGTATCATTCCATTTAAAAGATACTCTAATTACATTTATACTTTTTTTTCTTTGTCCCCTATTTTGTTTAGAAATATATTTTCCTAATATTTAAGGGATTTTCCTAGATATTTCTAATTATTTTTCTTGTGGTTAGAGAACCTAGTGTCTTAGCATATGATCTGTCTTGTTGAATGTCCCATGTGAATATATGTACATCTTTTGTCTATAAGGTGTAATGTTCTATAAATGCCAATCAGTTCAAGCTGATTGGTAGTACTTTTCAAATCTTTTATATTATCACTAGAGGCCCGGTGCACAGAATTCATGCACTTTGGGAGGGGGTCCCTCAGTCTGGCCTGCGCCCTTTTGCAGTCCGAGAGCCCTGGGGGGATGTCCAACTGATGGCTTAGGCCCACTAAGCCATCAGTCGGACATCCTTAGCATTGCCACAGAGGCAGGAGAGGCTCCCACCATTGCTGCTGTGCTCACCAGATGAGCCCGGCTTCTGGCTGAGTGGCGCTCCCCCTGTGGGAGCACACTGACCACCAGGGAGCAGCTCCTGTGTTGAGTGTCTGCCCCCTGGTGGTCAGTGCACATCATAGTGACCTGTCATTCCATCATTCAGTCATTTGCGTATTAGCCTTTTATTATATAGGATACCCTGTAGATGAGGCCCCTTAGAACCATAAGAAATGCAAAAAAGTCACTGTTAACTCATTTGCGAATTGCCCCCACTTAAAATCAAATTGCCCCCCTGTGGGGCATGTGCTGCACCTTGGGAACCACTGGGCTTGACACTTTTCCTCTCTGAGCTTCATTTCTGAATACATACACATATGCCATGGGAATTGTAATCTGTTCTCCGCCTACCTCACTGGGCTGTCATTAGGAGGTTCTGAGATAATGAACCTAGAAATGTTTCATCAAGTAAGTGACGTCTAAACGGGAAGGGATTGTTATTTTTAAGCCCATGGTTACCCTCCAAGATAGCAGGTGCTGATTAGGGGAGGAGGGCATGATTGTTTCCTGGGACTGTAGCTATGGAAGCTTTGCAGAGGCTTCTGCAGACCTCGGAAGGGCGGGCTCTGGCCAGCAGCCCTGTAGTGGTGGTTGTCCCTGGAGGCACTGGCTGGTGGGGGGAAGGGCAGTAAGGGGGTGCTTGGGGGACAGCGAGGCCAAAGGGGGAGTAACTGTCAAACCTCCCCACTTGGCGCCATTCTTTAAATTGTAGGTGACCTTTTCGCAGCTGTACCTGCTCAGGGCGGGGCTCCAATCTCCTGGAGCAGGGCGGGGGCTGGGCCAGAGTGGGGCCAGGTGGGCTAGGAGGGTGGGTTTAGCCGCGGCCCCTGGTGAGGTTCAATGTGCTTCCACTGCAGAGACAGTGCCGCTGCTGTCAGGGGGGATGGGTCCGACCCTGGGGGGCTGCTCGGACCTGCCTCCTCCCAGGTCTGGAGTTGTAGGGAGGAGAGGTGTGCCTGGTCCCAGCAGAGGGGGCCTGGCAGCAGTGGGCCTCAGGGGCACTTTTGGGTTGTAGCGCCAGCATGCTATTGTTATGGGCACCCCTGGTGGGAGTGGTGGGGGAAGAGATCTGGAGTTGTAGGTATGGGCTATGGTTATCCCTGAGGGTGGGTCTTCTCCCCATCTGGTCAGCCTCCCCATTCCCCCGGGGGAGCAGGGGCTGGGGTAGGGTGTCCCTGCAGGGGGATTGGAAGAGCTCCCTGTGGCTGCTTCCTCTTCCTTCTTTGCAGTCCAGGCTCCTGTCAGGCGCTCTCCTCAGACCCCCAGGAAATTGGCTCCAGCTGCCCTGCCCCTCTGTGGCTCCCTGCCACCCCCATCCCACTTGGCTCTCCCCAACCGCCCACCTGTCAGGAGGCTGCTGGGGCACTCTGCTTCGGGAAGCGCAGTCCTGGGGCAAGGGGTGGGGGTGTGGGAAGCAGCTCCAGGAAAGTTTAGTAAACCCTGGGTCCACGTCAGGATTTGGCTGTGGGGGGCCACAGGGAGTCTGCCCGGGTAGGATGAAATCGCGAGAGACCCGGAGTTCTGCCCTGGGGCCCCACAGCCCCACCTACCCTGCTGAATAGTCGTGATGTGACAGCATCCCAGATAATTTGCGTATTCCTCTATTATTAGTATAGACATTATTATTCCAGGTCTAGTTATTCTGTCATTTATTGAAGGAATGTGTTAAAATCTTCACATATGATTGTGGGTTTGTGTACCTCTTCCTTAAGTTCTGTCAACATAAGAAACATTCAAATCTGTGCAGAATTTTTGTGAGTTTATTTGAGCCAAGCTGTCGACAAATGCCCCAAAGCAGAATTTCAATGGCTTGAGATAATGCTCTGGAGAATGGCAGTTTTGCACCTTGTTTTATGCATTACAATAAAAAAAGAGATGTAAGTGGATTATATGAAATCCATTGGTCATAGATTAGGGAGGCAGGAGAAAGCAAAGGGGAAACCTCTGGGATTGGACAAAAAGTAAAATGATAGACACACTTCTTTTACTTAGGTGGGTACAGGATAGTTAACAGTCAACAATGAACTCAATAACAGTTAGGGGGGTTGTAGTCTCCACAGAGCGGTGCCTGTGCTTTGAGGAGTCCGGAAAAAGGAAAATTACTTTGCCATTCCAAGGATATAGTACCATAGATGCAAAAAGACAATAGACAGGCTCAGTTAAGGTAAATATTGACCTTTGTCAGACAAGATACTGGCCTAGGACATGATACCCACCATAAACTGCTTTTCAGTTTTAAAAGTTTTAATTTCAGACCATCCTTTGTGGTTACTTTAGGTCTCTGAGTTTACAAAGTCACCATGCAGGCCTTCCTGGAGCTAGTCAGGTTAGCATGTGGCCCCTTTTTGTCCACAGTTCTTTCAATTTTTGCTTCATATTTTTGGAAATTCTATAATTGCTATTATGTGCATACACATTAAGGATTTTTTAATCTTTCTAAATAATTGACATTTTTATCATTATGAAATATTTCTCTATATCTCTTGGTAATATTTTCTTATCATGAGGTTTCTTTTGTTTGCTATAATAAAACCATCCCAGATTTCTTAGGTTTACTGTTTACATTTTATTTTCAACCCATATTTGTCTAAAAATAGATAATTACCTTAACCTACATATTTTCAATTTAGCCCTTTATGTGCAAGTCAAATAACTTAGATAGACCATCTAGGTTAAAATTTTCTTTTGAGATAAATTATCAAATATATAGGTAAGTTAATGATTTTTCTTTATTTTCTCAGTAAATTTTCACTTAATAGTTGAGTAAAATTTGTAAGAGGGTAAAACCCAAATTTTATAAGTTTCTTATAATTATTGAAAGGACAAATAGATTTAGACTCAGAAACCATAAGTTAGAGATCTGAATTTCTTTTATGCATGAGCTACTTTAAGAAATTCCTATGGTTTTAAACAAACGACTTTAATTGATTACCCTGGAGTAAAACTGAACCACTGATGTAGCTAGGGCTTATTCCTATTGTTTAAGTATTCTATTTATAAGGTGAAATAAATTGATGATATTTTCAATAAAAAACTTCTTTCATGGTCACAAGATAGCATGATTAAAAAAAAAAGGTTCTAGAAATTCTTAATACAAATGGTGTTACTTTAAAAAAAAATATGCCCACGCAGCTGCTGTTCTGCCTATACTTCCCTGGACACCAAGGTTCAGGCCTGGCCATGGTGTCATCAAGGAGGCCAGCTGTTGGCTATGATGAATTTGGGTTGGTAATTTCAGGTTGGTCATATCTAAATTTTAAGGAGGAAAGCACGTTCTCATGGGTAGAACAAATGAGGAATTGGAAAGTTTGGTATAGTTGCCTGGGAAAAGTAGATAATAACTGTTAGGCCAAGGGATTTTTTACCTTAAATGGATCCTGTCACATGGGTGGAGGTAGGTATTGGTTCTAATAGTGGGAGGATAGCTAAGGACTAATTCCTGCTTTGGATGCCCTCACCTGGTACCCAGGATATGTGCCTTATGCTGTTTTTTTGTTGCCAAAGAGGGTACCATACTGTTTTTTGTGTTGTTGTTTTTTTGTTTTTGTTTTTGTGGACTGGCTTGCAGCTTCTTCTAGTATTCCTTAGTTGCTTAGGGTTTGTAGTGCTACCAAGTGGGACAGAGATAGGTAGTATGGATCCTGTGATTTAACATGTTCTTGGTAGAAAAGAGCTCTGTATTGATGTAGGATGCAACTTCTGTGCTGTGAAAGTAAGGGGAGTCTGTCACGGTCTGACTTTGGAGGATATGCAGTCATAGAACTAAGTTGACATTCTGGGCAGGCACAGGTGGGAACAGATAGTTGTAATGGAAAGCATGAGGACCAGTCCGGAATGATGACTGACTTACAACAAAGTCAATATTGTGTGTGTGTGTGTGTGTGTGTGTGTGTGTGTGTGTGTGTGTGTGTGTGTTTGGAGCAAGTTGAAGAGTTGAGTTTAAAAGGATAAACATGCAAAGGACATCATGTGCTAGAGAATGTCTAGAATCAAAGTGCTCAATATTTGTGAAACAATTCCTCTCTTTTAATAGGCTACAAAAAGTAGAACTCTATTTTTAAAATGCAAATCTAAGTAGAAATATTAGACTTACTTGTAAAATGAAGCCCTGTGAGAAGCTATGAAGCATTGTCAATTGCTGTGGTGCTCTCCTTGGTGAGATTTAAGTAAATGGGACAGATGAGAATTAGAGAACTTTTTTTTTCTTTTTTTTATTAAGGTATTATATGTGTACATATCTTACCATTGCCCCCCCCCACTCCACTCCCATACATGCCCTCACCCCCCAATGTTTTGCATCCATTGGTTATTCTTATATGCATGCATATAAGTCCTTCGGTTGATCTCTTATTTCCCCCACTTCTCCCTAACCTTCCCACTGTAATTTGACAGTCTGTTTGATGCTTTACTGCCTCTGTATCTATCTTTTTGTTCATCAGTTTATAATGTGTTTTTTATTATCCACAAATGAGTGAGATCATGTGGTATTTTTCTTTCATTGACTGGCTTATTTCACTTAGCATAATGTTCTCCAATTCCATCCAGGTTGCTACAAATGGTAAGAATTCCTTCTTTTTTATGGCAGCATAGTATTCCATTGTGTAGATGTACCATAGTTTTCTGATCCAGTTGTCTGCTGACGGGCACCTAGGCTGTTTCCAAATCTTAGCTATTGTAAATTGTGCTGCTATGAATATAGGGGTGCATATATCCTTTCTGATTGGTGTTTCTAGTTTCTTAGGATATATTCCTAGGAGTGGGATTACTGGGTCAAATGGGATTTCCATTTTCAGTTTTTTGAGGAAACTCCATACTGTTCTCCACAGTGGCTGCACCAGTCTGCATTCCCACCAGCAGTGCATGAGGGTTCCTTTTTCTCCACATCCTCGCCAGCACTTGTCCTTTGTTGATTTGTTGATGATAGCCATTCTGACAGGTGTGAGATGGTACCGCATTGTGTTCTCAAAACAGCCTGGTACTGGCACAAGAACAGACATATAGATCAATGGAATAGAGAGAATCCAGATATCGACCCAAACCACTATGCTCAATTAATATTTGACAGAGGAGGCATGAACACACAATGGAGTCAAGACAGTCTCTTCAATAAATGGTGTTGGGAAAATTGGACAGATACATGCAAAAAAATGAAACTAGATCACCAACTTACACCATACACAAAAATAAACTCAAAATGGATACAGGACTTAAACATAAGACGGGAAACCATAAAAATACTAGAGGAATCCACAGCCAGAAAAATCTCTGACATATACCAAAGCAATTTCTTCACTGATACTGCTCCTAGGGCAATGGAAGCTAAAGAAAAAAATAAACAAATGGGACTATATCAAAATAAAAAGCTTTTTTCACAGCAAAAGAAACCATCAACAAAACAACAAAAACCCCACTGTATGGGAGAACATATTTGCAAATGTTATCACTGATAAAGGTTTAATCTCCAACATCTATAGGCAGCTTATACAACTTAATAAAAGGAAAATAAATGATCCAATAAAAAAATGGGCAATGGACCTAAATAGAATCTTTTTGAAAGAAGACAGAAGCAAGGCCAAGAGACACATGAAAACATGCTCCAAGTCACTAATTATCAGATAGAGCACTTTTTAAGAGTTAAAAATGAGCCTTAAAGAAAATGTTTCTGTGGGGCTGCTTGTGCTTTCTTGAGTTCATATCTCAAGTGTACACAAAAGTGAAGTCTAAGACGACGTTACATAAGAGTCGCTGCAAAACAAATCTTATTTTCTAATGTGTCATTCACATAATGGGACTTCTTATGATAGGGTCATGTACCTTTTCCAGAGGGCTTTGTGCCTTGCCTACTCCCCTCTTGACTCTTGTTTTTCTTGAAGCTCAGCCCTGGCTTGCTGGTTCCCAGAAGCCAGCTGTTTCTCTGTGCTGGGGCTGGCTGACCCTCTCTCAATTGCCTCTTCTGGGTATTTCTTAGGTTTGTGGCTTTATTCTATAATCTTCATTTTAACTTTTTTCCATTTCCAAAGTATAGCCTCATAAAGACTTCAGATTTGTAGAGGGTACAGATTTAAGTTGGGTTGATTATCAGCTATTTTTGTGTGCCCTAAAGAACAATATACTTGTTTTGGTTATGAGGATTATGTCCACTTCAGTGTATGAAATACTAGTGGTGTAACTAGGAAACACCTGTAATTCTTTCAAATTATTTTTTAAAAATGTGTGTTAATACCATAGTAGGTGTCAGGTCTCCTTTCCTCCTATGGGACTTACATAGTGTAAAATTATTGATGCTTGTGCCGTATATATGTGACTCTGTATTTCTGAATCAATGTACTTTTTGCTGGTTTATAAAAAGTGTTTGATGTGTTTTCCTGTATGAAATTCTGCTCTAGTTACTTGCCAGAATCCAGAGAAAAACTTTCATATGCCAAAAAAAGATGTATTTAGGAATCAAAAGGTGAGGGGTGGGAGTTTGTGTAAAAATAAAGCAGAGTTGCCCCGCTGGTGTGGCTCAGTGGTTGCGCATGACTTATGAACCAGGAGATCATGCTTAGATTCCAATCAGGGCACATGCCTGGGATGCAGACTCGATTCCGGGGCGTGCAGGAAGCAGCCAATCAACGATTCTCTCTCCCTCTCCCTTCCTCTCTGAAATCAATAACATATTTTTTAAAAAAAAGAAAGCAGTGTTAAGAGACTTTATAGACCAGTGGTCAGCAAACCGCAGCTCAGGAGCCGCATGCAGCTCTTTGGCCCCTTGAGTGTTCTAATTCCACTTCTTCAAAATAGACTTGCCCAGACCGAAAACCAACTTCCGCACATGGGCCACGAAGCTTCAATCACACTGTACGTGCACGCCCGCATGTGGTATTTTGTGGAAGAGCCACACTCAAGGGGCCAAAGAGCCGCATGTGGCTCGCGAGCCGCGGTTTGCCGACCACTGCTATAGACAATTAAAATCTGGGATTAGTTAACTCTTTCAAAAAGAGGAAAATGATAGTTAATTGGCCTGTTTTGATGGAAATGAAACAGAAAAAAAAATAAAACAAGCATCCTTTTATCCTTACTAGTCTCTTGTCATGCACAGACTTTCTTTGCTGATAAGGCTTTTAAAGGCTCCCTTAATAATTCAAGTGGAGAGTTTTGAAATCTTGACTAACTCCTGATTTTTTAATTTAAAATTTCAAATGATGTTAATCTGCTGAGCACTTCACAATACAGTATGTATTGAAACTATACCAATAATTGGGGTTTTGTCAGCTGGATCTAATCCAAAAATTGTATGTTAGACTCTGTATGTTTATTGAAACTAATTCTCTAAAAATTCTTATAATAACTTTTCTGGCATTGGCAGAGCTTTGCTGTGCCCCAGACCAATATTTGATAAATGCATATTCCATCATCATGGTATATGGGGACTTCCTCCTATACTCAGATTCTTGTCCTTATCATATTTATCTCAGTGACTTAAATAATGTTCAGTCAGTGTTCTTCAGTTTCTTGCTTTGATAAGAAGGCAATTACTGTATTTAATGTAGGGTTCACAATGAAATAAAATCTGGCTTTCTCCCTTATAGTTTACCTAATAAACCTCCGTATGAACTAGATTTCATATATTTTCTTTACTCAGAAATTGTTTTGATGAAAGTTTAAAGTTATACCATAGAAAGGCATAAGTTTAGAGGGAGTATAGTCACTGGAAGTAGTCAAGAAAGGACACATCACAAAGTGAGAGACATGGGACCTATAGATTAACTAATTAAATTCCCCTCCTAATCCATTCCCCCTCCAATGCCAATCTCCCTGGTTTGTAATTGACAAAGATTTACTGATGAGAGCCAGGATTAAGCCTGGCCAAGCAGCTGTGACTGCCTGACCTACATTGATATATTCATTCATTTATTCACTCATTCAGGTACTTCATAGAGTTCTTACTACAAGCCAGTCAGTGCTTCTGCTTCAGGTATGTGGTGGCTAGTAGTGTGCTGCTCCGTCATATTGGAGAGCTTTTGTGTCCCACCTCCAAAACATATCGTGTACTTTGAATTAGTTGAAGAAACACCAAACACATCTGAGCGATTTTTTGGGTAATTATTAGTTCTAAAGATTATGAGAATAAAGTTTTGAACATAGCTCTACTTGTGGACATGGAAAAGTCTGAACTTCACAAATTTAGTAGACGTTGGGGAAAGCTGATCAGGGAGATTAGAGAACTTGGGAGACAAAATTCTCATTTTACTGACTGTGTTTGCTCAGTTTTGAAAGTACTTTGTTGATAGGTTAAATTTTGAGTTTGTTTAATATACTATTCATTCCCCTCTCCCAAGCTGCTGTTGGACTGATGTTGTGTTTTATAGTTAAAGATATCTCAGAATTCAGGACATGAGCTCTACAGGCTGGAGCTTCTTATTATAACCATAAACTGATTGGTATAAAGTTCTGGGGCTTTATTAAAGACCTGTCTTCATTTTTTCCTATATTTTCTACTTTGGAAAAATAGGATAGGGAATATTTCTGTAGGATTAGTATTAAGACATTTTTATGTCTTATATAATATGTTTTATGAGGTTCATTGTGAAAAACTTGGAAACTATAGAAAAGTATAAACAAATAAAATTCGACTTCCTCAACTCATAGTCAATGTATCACTTGTATTTTGGTAAATCACTCTATTTTACCTTTCTCCTTCCCCCTTCCCTCTTTCTCTCCATCTGTCCCTCCCAACTATTTCTAAATCTATCAATATTTCAATTTCTGTAGATATTTTCCCTCAAATGTCCAATTTTACTGCATTTACATTTATGTTTTACTCTGCAGTTAACATCATGTGGGAAATATGTTCACATACTTTGAAATATTTTCAAAAACATTTTCAATTGAATTGTCATAATTTAATGAATGTATCTATTGTTAGATGTTCAAACTGGTGTCAAGTTTTGTTTTAGATTTTGGTGGGATTTTTTTGTAATTATAAATAATCCTATAAGATTATCTATGAGCATGAAGTTTTGTACATAGCTCTGATCATTTCTTTAAGATAAAATGTTAAATTAAAGTGTTAGAACCTATTCTGGACCAGAGGGGATAAATACTTAAAGGTGTTTGATACATATTAAGGAAATATTCTCCTAATGGTTATCTTTTTAAACTTCTACCAGTCCTGTATAGGAGTGATCTGGGGCTCTTATACAGAATTTTCATCAGTGATTTTGGAGATGAACTAATTTTAGACTTTAGGATTATAATTCAAAATAGTATTGACAGTTTAGGGAGTTGGTCAGTTGATGGCAAATTATATTAGAGAAAAGTGAGGGTAGGAGAAATTGGACAGATAAATATTGTGAAAATACTCTTTGCAGAGTAGCTGTTTATGTACACACGGAGGCCCAATGCATGAAATTCATGCAAGAGTAGGCCTTCCTTCCCCGCTGCCAGCACCGGCTACCCTCTGGCACCCGGGATCCAGGCTTCCCTCCAGCTGCCAGCAGGCACCGGGGACCCGGGCTTCCCTGGCAGCCTGGCTTTGTTCTGAAGGACGTCAGGTCTAATTAGCATATTACACTATTATTATTATCGATTGCTTGAAGGAGAATCCAGGGATCCTAAGGAATGTGACTAGATTTTTCAAAGCCCTGTTCTCCAATGCA
Source organism: Corynorhinus townsendii (assembly GCA_026230045.1). Taxonomy (NCBI): domain Eukaryota; kingdom Metazoa; phylum Chordata; class Mammalia; order Chiroptera; family Vespertilionidae; genus Corynorhinus; species Corynorhinus townsendii. Next base: position 63,010,277 of record JAPDVU010000004.1, on the reverse strand, counting down.
AAGAAAAATAAAGCACTTTTGAAAGAAGACTATTTTAAAAAGACTGTTAAATTCTATATTTTCAGCTATTAAGAATTCAAGAACACTAAATATCTTAGGGGAACATTAAATGTTCATTTTAATTACTATAATTATTTGAGTATAAATTGAATAAGAAGTTTTAAAATATATAGTGACAGAAGATTTGACTTTGTATGGTGGGCCCACAGTACAATATGCAGATCATATATTTATAGAAATCTATATTTGAAACCTATATAATCTTATTAATCAATGTGACCCCAGTAAATTTAATTATTTTAAAAAGAAAAAAGTGAAAAATAATTTTTTAAAAAAAAGGCTTTCTGAAAGTTACTGCTGATCTTTCCTAAATAAAACAGAGAATATGTTTTGGAAGCTCATCTTTTTTTCTCCCACGACATTTTAGGGGAAATAGAATTATCTTTACCTTGCTAATGGCACATGGAGGATAGGAACCACAAAGACCCTGACTATCTAAAGCAGTATTGAGAAAGAAGAATGAAGTTGGAGGTATCACTAATAGTACAGTATTAGTACTATGCTGTTTTGAGCATTGCAGTCTTGTATACTACAATTGCAGCATTGTAGTATACAAGACTGCAATGCTCAAAACAGCATAGTACTAATATAAAAACATACATAAAGTTCAATGGAACAGAATAGAGAACCCAGAAATAAACCCACACCTACATGGTCAATTAATCTATGAATAGGAGGCAAGACTATACAATGGGATAAAGACAGTCTTTTTAATAAATGGTGTTGATAAAACTGAACATATGCATGCCAAAGAATGAAAGTGGATCATTTTCTTAAACCCTATACAAGAATAAACAAAAAATGCATTAAATATGTAAATGTAAGACCTGAAACCATAAAACTCCTAGAATAATACATAGGTAGTAAAAATTTTAACATCGATCAGTCATAAATCAGTTTTTGGATGTGTCTCCTCAGGCAAGGGAAACAAAATACTAAATGGGACTGTATCAAATTAAAGAGTTTTGCACAATGAAGAAACCATTAGTGACAAAAAGACAACCTGTTGAGTGGAAGAAGACATTTGGAAATGATATATTCAATAAGGAGTTAATATCCAAAATATATGAGGGACTCATACCACTTAACATAAAAAAATAAACAATAAATTAAAAAATAGCAGAAGACCTGAATAGACATTTCTCCAACGAGGACATACAGATGGCCAATAGATGCTCAACATTACTAATCATCAGGGAAATGCAAATTTAAACCACAATGAGATATCACCTCACACCTGCCAGAATTGCTATCATCAATAAATAAACAAAAACAAATAACAAGTGTTGGGGAGGATGTGGAGAAAAGGGAACACTTGTGCACTGTTGGTGGGATTGCAAATTGTTGCAGCCATTATGGAAAACAGTATGGAAGTTGCTCAAAAATACTATAAAACTGGAACTACCATATGTCTTAGCAATTCTGGGTATTTACTTGAAGATTTCCAAAATACTAATTCAAAAAGACATATGCTCCCCTATGTTCACTACAGCATTACTCACAATAGCCAAGATATAGAAGCAACCTAAGTGTCCTTCGATAAACAAGTGGACAAAGAAGACATGGTACATATATACAATGGAATGGTAGACAAAAAAAAAAAAAAGAAAAGAAAAGAATGAGATCTTGACATTTGCAACTATATGGATGGACCTAGAGGGTATTTTGCTAAGTGAAATAAGCCAGACAGAGAAAGACAAATACCATATTATTTCACTGATATGTGGAATCTAAAAAATAAAATAAATGAACAAAGAAGATAGAAACAAAATATAGATACAGAGAACATTTTGATGGCTTCTAGGTGGCAGGGGAGCTAAGGAGATGGGTGAAAAAGGGGAAGGGATTAAGATGTACAGATTGCCAGTTATAAAAACAGTCACAGGGTTGCAAAGTACAGCATAGATAATATCATCTACATATATAAAAAGCCAGTGACTGTAACGCCGGCCGTAATGACTGGAACGACCAGTCACTATGAGGCCCACTGTGGCCAGCAAACCAGCCTGATCAGGGGGTAGGGTCAGCTGTCCAACTTCCCACTGCCCCTGCCCCCAGCCGGCCCTGCCCCTGATCAGCCTCTCCCACCCCGATTGGGGGGTGGAGCCCATGGGCAACCTCCTGCGGCCCCTCCTCCTGGCCAGCCCCACCCCTGATGGGCCCCCACCACACCGATGGGCTCTCAGCCTCTCCCCCCATCTGACCACGCTCCTGATTGCCCTCCTATCCCAATAGGGGGCAGGGCCAGCCAACCTCCTGCAGCCCCTCCCTCCTCCAGCTCCCCCCCCCCCCCCCCGATCAGCCCCCAACTCTGATCAGGGACAGGGCCAACCACCCATGGCCCCTCCCCCAGGTTGCTGGCCCTTGATTAGCCCCCCACCGGTGGGTCCAGTTGGCCCACCACCACAGGCCTTCCCCATGGCCATCCCTATCCCCATTTAGCCCCCACCACCCTAATGGGCCCAAGGCCCCTCCCCCTAGCCAGCTCCACCCCTGATCAGCCCCCCCAACACCAATCAGGGGTGGGGCTGGCCAGCCAACCTCCCACTGTCTCCTCCTCCTGACAGGCCCAGCCCCAATATGCCCCTATTGGGGCCAGACCAGCCGGACCCCACCCACATGCACGATTTTATGCACTGGGCCTCTAGTCAATATTATAATAGCTATGCATGGTGTCAGACAAGTACTAGACTCATCTGCGTGATCGTTTTGTAAGTTATATAAATGTCTATGTTGTATACCTGGAACTACTATAATATTGTTTGTCAACTGTAATTGAAAAATAAAAAAAGTTATAAAAAAGTATCAGTTCTATCCCTGACTTACTGAATTAGAACTTGGGGAGATGGGACCACGTGTGTGTGTGTGTGTGTGTGTGTGTGTGTGTGTGTGTGTGTATGAGATATATATACACACACACACACACACACACACACACATATATATATATATATCCCTCTGAGATTCTGATGTATGCCATTTGTTAGACATCACTAAGTGAATTAATGTATGTGTTTTCCATCCCAAGAATTTGTCAAATTGTCTGAGCCTATTGTTTTTAATATTAATAAACTTAATATACATGTGTATAGATTTTTTCTTATGCATATTTTTCATAATGCTTTCAGTTCCTGAGAAATTTTTTTCAGTTACTTGCTGTCAGCTGGTATTATAAACTTATTAATTAGTGTTACTCTGTAAAATCAATTTTGAGCGAATGAAATGCAGTGCAAAAGTTAAAAGGCACTTCTATAACTCTTTTTCTTATTTCCCCATAGGGACAGAAGCCAGGACGGATCATCAAGTATGGTATCTGAGAACTGCAAAGCTGGCTCTGGCCTTGGCGATTATCCGCTCAAAACCAGCAGACAGGAGCAGCAGAGAATACACAGAGCACCTTGCGAGGGTAGTGTCTGGGCAGGAGTCGGAGTGGAGATCTAAAGTTGAAACCTTGGAAGCTGAAGTTCTGCAGTTGCGTCAAAAACTTCTTCTGAGCAGGATTTGTTCTGGATTGTTTAAGAGTGGTGAGTATGAAATTACCTTTTGTTAATATAGCCATCTGTTTTATTTCAGTTTCACAATTATTTAGAAATTGTTTAGTTTCCTGAAACTAGACTTCTTTTTGGCCTGTAAAGATTTTTTACTTTTAGCCATTTATTAAAACTTTATTGTTACTTCCTAATGAATGGGCTACATTAAGCAGTGGAATGAATTTAGAGAATGAAAATAGATATGAAGGCAACAATGTTTTAAGGCTTACAGATAAATTAATTTTAAAATCACATTGTTCAAACTTATTGGTATATATATTTCATGCTGCTTTGATATTACATATTATTTGTGTATTTTATGTCGCTTTTATATTAAATAATTCATCTAGCAATCATATATTAAGTACCAGCTGCGGACCAGGCATGCAGTGGGTGATGAGGACCCAAAACCTATAAGAGGAGGTGGTGTCCTTGCCACTAGGTTCCTACTATTCTGGCAGGAAAATAGATCTATAAATAATTAACCCAGTTGTGATAAATGGGATAATAGAGGTGCTAACCAAGTGCAGAGGGGAAACTATTCATTCTTCCTGGTTTCTAGAAGGTCTCCCAGGTCTGGCTACTAGTCATGAGATGGTCCTGAGGCAGTAGCAGGAACAAAGGCAGAGCAGTGGACGACACTGTCCCATTCAGGATACTGCCAGCTATACTTCACAGTGACCAAACACCATCAGGTAGTGATGTGATGAGGGAGAAGTAAGCTTGTAGGATAAAAGGTTGTGTTCAGATTTGTCTTGAGTATAATCTGACCCTGAATATACAGGGATTACCTAGAAGGAAGGTGGAAGTATGTTTCTAAAATTCAAAGGGGATGAGAGGGAAGAGAGGTGAGTTGGGACCAGGTTCAGAAGAGCCTTGAATATCAGCCTAGAGACTATTTTACTGTATGTCCTATCAGTAAGTCGACCATACAATTTATGATCTGGGCAGGACCCTTATGAGAGAGAAAGGAAGGGACTATTAATAATTATACTAGGGCAACAGGCAAAAACCAAGACTCACTTGAACAAACATGTGGTCACCCTCTTCATCAGAAGCCATGGAACTCCTTTGATGCAGAGGGTTGACCCTAATATTGGGATTGGGAAACAATTCTGGTGATTTAAAAACAAAACAAAAAAAGTAAATTAGATCATGTTACTCCTTTGTGGAAAATGCTTCTCTGTATCCAGTCCACTTCACGTTATATACAGACTTGTGGCCATTGCTGGGGATGCTGTGGGTGACTTCACCTATATTCACCTCTCCCACCTTCTCTAACACACACCCTTGTCAACTCTGTGCAGCCACCAGGGCCTCCTTCCAGCCCTCAGAAGCTCTTCTTGCCTTGGCCTTTGTTATGCTCTTCTCTGTGACTCTCTTTGTGGCTGGCCTCTTCTCTTCCTAGAGGTCTGATTCTAAATGACACCCCCTAAGTGTGTACTCTATATACACAGCACCCCCCCCCCCGCAATTATTCTTTTAAGCAAACACCCTCTATGGACTATTTATTTGTTTACATAGTTGCTGCCATAGTCTATTTGTTTATTTAGGCTCTCCTGATCGAGAGCCTAAATTCACTGAGAAGTGTAGATCTTCTTTTTAAAAAATATATAATTTTATTGATTTCAGAGAGGAAGGGGGATGGAGAGAGATAGAAACATCAATGATGAGAGAGAATCATTGATCGGCTGCCTCCTGCACGCCCCCTCACTGGGACTGAACCTGCAACCTGGGCTGTGCCCTGACTGGGAATTGAACTTGACTGGTTGGTTCATAGGTTGACGCTCAACCACTGAGCCATACCAGTCAGGCATTTGTAGGTCTTTAATTTGATAAGCATGCTCTATTAAATGCCCACCCCATAGCCTAACACACAGAAGTTGCTCAATAAATATTTGTCAGATGGAAGTGGAGCATAGAGGATGTTTTGAATGTAGCTGTGATTGGAGGCAAGTTTTAAAGGCATTTACCAAAGCCACCATGAAGAATGATGAGTTATACTAGATCTATGATAGTGAGAACTAAAGGAAGTCAGACAAATGTGAATGATTTCAGAGTAGACACTTCAGACATTTGTGAATGATTTCAGAGAGCTGTTAAGGGAGATGGAGGCATTTAGGGTAATTGAGGTTTCCAATCCTGATATTGAATTGATTGTGACACTTTGAGCCCAGATAGTGAACACAGAAATAAGTTTGTAGAATAAAAGGTTGAGTGCAGATTTGTCTGAGTGTAACCTGACCCTGATTATATGGGAATTATCTAGAAGGAAGCTGCAAACATGGCCCTAAAATTTAAAGGGCATGCACGGGCTGGAAATGGAGACACAAACTTAAGATTCATATACATTAAGCAATAGTTAAAGGTATAGCTGTAGATGAGACTCATGGGGAGAACACAGCTGGGGGGACTGTGGGTTCCAACATTCCAGGGGTTGGCAGAGGAAAAGGACCCATGGAAAAGAACGTGAATGTCACATTAGGAGTACGCAAGTGTAGTGCACACATGATTGCTACGGGTGATAGGTACTCACTAACTTTAGTTTGGGACGTTGTCAGGAAAACTCACTATTCTAATATCCACATGTTAATAAATAGTGTTATGTGATTTATAGCCACATTTTAGTCTTTCTAGAGTCTTTCTAGGTAATGGTACCCAGTGAATGCCAAACAATCATTTTTCTCAATTTTCTCTGTAAAGTTATGATTGACACAAAGCACAGATATGAAATTTTTCAGTAATCTTAAAGTGTGACTGTCATAAACATCCATGATATCATAACTGCTGTGGTCTATTTATAACCCTGACATAGTGACATGTATTTTTTGTTTGGAATAAGAGTGTCCCTAACAGTGAGATCCCAGGTTATAACTTGTTCTTACACTGAAAACTTTCACTTACAACGCCTATGAGAGAAATTTTTAAATGTCGTTAATTAAAATCGGTTTTACTCAGCAGGAGTTGCAGGTAAAGCATTTTAACTCAGTTCTTTGGAAGTAATCTATCTCTCCATCTGTTAGCTTAAACTTGAAAAATAAGGAATAAATGGATTCAGATAAATAGAGTTACTCTTAAAGGGGAAAGAAAAAAACCTTAAGGGGGTAAAGTAGATCGATAGGAAAATAAAGGAGGAACACAGATGTTACTTCAAGATGTATAATTTGAAAAGCTGACATACCTTGTTGTAAGAAAACTTCATACCTAAAAATCAAAACGATGTTATAGATGTATTATTAATATTTCTTTCTGGAACTTTCAGGGTTGCTTTACATATGCAACTCTTCTGGAGTGCTTAGACAGCAGGCCCTCAATAAATGTTGAAATGAATACTTGACAGAAGGAGGGGTTGAGGAACTTAATTTACAGTATTAACTACCCATTGAAGTAACTGAGAAACCCAGAATGAAATAAAGCAGAGCTGAAATGTCCAAGTAAACAAATAAGGAAGTATGATATAATTTTTAAAGTATTTTAGGAACTCAGCTATTTAATTTCTTTTTCTACAGCTTCTTAAAGAGAAATATATTTTTAAATATTATTTATTAAGGGACTAAACTATACATAGAAGGGATAAATAGAACTTGCTGAGAATTATGCCACATTTTTATTTTACTTAAATGCTCCTTAGTAGTGGGAAGAAAGAAGGAAAGAAGGAAGGAGAAAGGGAGGGAGAGAGAAAGGGAGGGAGGAAGGCAGGAAGCGAGGAAGGATCGAAGGAGCCCAGATATCAGTAACATTCCTCAGAACCCTTGTGGTAATGCAAGGCAGACATGGTAAGGTGTCTACTAGCATATCTAGCTTTTTTCTTCCTTACTAAAGAACTCCCAGTTTTCTTTTGGCAGAAGTGTGCTCCTGCCCAGTGAGTTAACCCATGAACACCTTCGACTTGTTTTGCCAATATTGTTCTAAGGTTGCAGCAGCCATTGAAAGGTAAAAAGCAGTCTTAGGAGCTTTTTTCTTAATTTTAATTATTTTATTTTATTGATTTTAGAGAGAGGAAGGGAGAGGGAGGAAGAGAAAGAGAGAGACAGGGAGACAGAAATTTTGATCAACTGCCTCGTGCATGCCCCCTACCTGGGAATAAGCCCACAACTTGGGCATGAGCTCTAACTGGGAATCGAACCAGCAATCTTGTGGGTGCACGGGATAACACCCAACTAACTGAGCCGAAAACAGCCAGGGTAGTTTTATGAGCTTTTGATAAATATTTGTTTCTTTGGTTAAAAAGACTGAGGTTCCTGAAAGAGAGAGATTAATATATATATATATATATATTTATCCTCAGTCATCCTTTTTCCTGTATGAGGTACTGCCACATGAAGACATGATGCCTGGAATTGTGTTAGCCATTTTGCAACTGGAGGCAATATTGAAAAACTAAAGGCCCAGTGCATGAAATTGTCCCTCAGCCCAGCCTACACCCTCTTGCAATCTGGGACCACTGGCTCCTAAATGCTTGCCTGCCTGCCTAATCACCCCTAATCCCTCTGCCTGCCTGACCACCTCTAACCACTCTGCCTGCTTGACCACCTCTAACCCCTCTGCCTGCCTGACCACCTCTAACCCCTCTGCCTGCCTGCCTGATGCCCCTAACTGCTTGCCTGCCTGCCTGATCACTCCTAACCACTCTGCCTGCCTGCCTGATTGCACCTAACCGCTCTGCCTGCCTGCCTGCCTGATCACCCCTAACCCCTCGCCTCTATCCTATCCTGATCACCTCTAACCACTCATCTGCCTGCCTGGTTGCCCCTAAACACTCGCCTAGCTGCCTGATTGCCCCTAACTGCTTGCCTGTCTGCCTGATTGCCCTTAACCACTCTGCCTGCCTGCCTGATTGCCCCTAACCCTTCTGCCTGCCTGCTTACCTGATCACCCCTAACTGCTCACCTGCCTGCTTGATCAGCCCTAACCACTCTGCCTGCCTGATCACGCCTAACTATTCTGCCTGCCTCATTGCCCCTAACCATTTTGCCTGCCTGCCTGATTGCCCCTAACTGCCTCTGCCTTGGCCCCTGCCACCACAGCTTTGTCCAGAGGGACTTCTGAAATGGTGTCTGGAAGGTCATTTGGTTGTCCAGTCTAATTAGCATATTATGCTTTTATTATTATAGATTGATGCAACATGCTAAGGATGGTGAAGTAGTAGGATAAGAAGAACCTGGGTCCTTCTCAACATTGCTGAGAGGTCAAAGCAACTCTATGCTTACTTTATAAGGAATTTTTAGAAAGGTCAACAATGGTTTAAGCCATTGTTATCAATGTATTCCCTTCCTTGTATCTGAGCACATCCTAATTTATAGAGCAGGGGGATAGTGGGGAAGGGGGGTCATGAATAAATTAGAGCAATACTGTTTTTTCTCCCAAGAATCTTCTCGATCTACAGTGGAGAAAATTAAAGAGAAAAACTATGTTCTTTAATCTATTACAGTTTCTTAAAGATGGTTTCATGATGTTGGCAACCATTTCATCTAGGACTGAGTAGGTGGGTGTGTGAGACCCAGAGTGTAGAGATAGGCCAGGGATGTGTTAGTGACTATTCTTCAGTGTTGACTAGGGATTGAAGGTGCAGGGTGTCAGGAGCAGTGCCTTGTTGAGTGAGTGTGTGTGTGTGTGTGTGTGTGTGCACGCGCTTATGTGTCAGAGGGGCGGGGGGAGGCAGGCAAGGGGAATCTGGAGTTTGCTATTATACTTGTAAAGTAATTTGGCATTCACAGGAAGGAAGTAAATGGATGAAGTGTCAGGTATGTGCTTTTCCCCTTACAATGTTATGTACTCAGTGTGTCTTTAGAAATGATAGATAGGCTACTGGAGGAGTAACTGGCTAGAGTAAAGAGAAAGTACGAGAAATTCAAATTAAATTAAGTCATTGCTTTATTGGTGAAGCTCATTGAATACAGAGTGTGTGTGGAGGTTGTGTGCAGAGCAGTACAATTAGTTTAGGATGAATTTAGCTCATCTAAGGTTAGGGTCCTGTGAAACAGCCCATCCAACCAGATAGCTTTGGGAGTATCCCTACCCTTCTAGCTGAAAACACTTAGGGTTGTTCATCCCCTGCCTTGCTGTCTCCTTTGAGTGCTTTATATAAAAAAGGTTTTAGCTACACTGGTGTTGACCAAGGGTCAGAACAGTAGCTGCCCATGTGCACCTCATCAGACCCAGCATGGACCTTGTCTTTCTCTCCTGATGGTTACTTTTCTGGTCCAGGCCACTCAGCCTCTGCCCCATCTCTTTGTTCTCACCTTGTCCCAGATCATGTACTGGGGAGACATGGCAAATAATTGCCTTACAGCTCAGCATTTATATGTTGGAGCACTCACAGGTTTACAGTTGCTGAAAGAGCATGGAAAATGAATGCATAAGCATTTCCTTCTTAGTTTTCACATAGATCTTCTAATATAAATTGTCAAATATAATGATAGACATTTTCTTAAAATTGCAGTTGATTTAAAACACACATGCATAATGTACATAAACATCCGAGAATGTGCCCTTAATTTAATATTGGTTCTAATGAAAGGCTCCCAAATAAAATAGAAACAGGCTTATAGATGCATAGAACAGACTGATGGTTGCCATAGGGGAGAGGCAGTGGGTGAAAAAGGTGAAATGAAAAAAAAATAAAGAAAAGAAAAAGGTGGAGTGATTAAAAAGTACAAATTGGCAGTTACAAAATAGTCATGGGGATGCAAAGTACAGTATAGGGAGTATAGTCAGTAATATTGTAATAATTATGTATGGTGCCAGGTATGCTTGAAATATTGGGGAGAAAATCTTTGTAAAGTATATCATTATCTAACCACTGTGAAGTACACCTGAAACTAATCCTATCTAATAAGAGAATAATATGCAAATTGACCATACCTCTGCTACACCCACAAGCCATGCCCACCAGCCAATCAGGAGCGAGTATGCAAATTAACCCAACCAAGGTGGCTGCAGCCACGGAGCAAGCAGGAGGCTTGGGTTTCCCTGGTAATAGAGGAAGCCAAGCTTTCTGCACACCCTGGCCAGCTTAGGCCTCCACTCAAGGGTACAAAGTTTTAATTATAGAAGATAAATAAATCCCAACAAAAATGGCTGCAGCCAAGGAGCAAGCAGGAGGCTTGGCTCTGCTCAAGGCTAAGAAGTTTCAATTATAGAAGATAAATAAATCCCAGATACCAGGGCCTCCACTTGAGTCACTGTGGAGCGTGGCCGGCCTGCAAACCATTACAGGCCCCTCGCCCAGGCTGCCCACGCCCCAAGGAAACCCCCACCCTGATCCGGGACACCCTTCAGGGCAAACCAGCTGGCCCCCACCCGTACACCAGGCCTCTATCCTATCTAATAAAAGAGTAATATGCAGATTGACCATCACTCCAACACACAAGATGGCCGCCCCCATGTGGTCAAAGATGGCTGCCCCCATGTGGACACAAGATGGCCGCCACAAGATGGCCAGCAGGGGAGGGAAGTTGTGGGCGACTGGCCTGGAGGGAAGGGCAGTTGGGGCGGGACCCAGGCCTGCAGGGGAGAGCAGTTGGGGGGGGACCAGGCCTGCAGGGGAGGGCAGTTAGGGGCCAACAGGCTGGCAGGGGAGCAGTTAGGTATCAGTTGGGCTGGCAGGGGAGTTGTTAGGGGGTGATCAGGCTGGCAGGCAGAAGCGGTTAGGGGCAATAAAGAAGGCAGGCAGGTGAGCAGTTGGGAGCCAGCAGTCCTGGATTGTGAGAGGGGTCCCAGATTGGAGAGGGTGCAGGCTGTGCTGAGGGACACACATTCCCCCTCGTGCACGAATTTCATGCACTGGGCCTCTAGTACAAAATAATATTGAATGTCAACTGTAATTGAAACTAAAATTTAAAAAAGGAAAGGCTCTAAAGTAATTTAAATTACATAGGTAATTATACATCAGATATGTTTTATTCATTATATAAAACTAAAGGCCTGGTGCATGAAATTCATGCACGGGGGGAGGGGTGTCCCTCAGCCCAACCTGCACCCTCTCCAATTTGGGACCCCTCTCACAATCCAGGACTGCTGGCTTCCAACTGCTCACCTGCCTGCCTGCCTGCCTGCCTGCCTGATTGCCCCTAACCGCTTCTGCCTGCCAGCGTGATCACCCCTAACCACTCCCCTGCCAGCTTGATCGACACCTAACTGCTCCTCTAGCAGCCCAATTGCCCCTAACTGCCCTCCCCTGCCAGCCTGGTTGCGCCTAACTGCTCTCCCCTGCTGGCATGGTACCCTCCCCCGCAACTGCCCTCCCCTGCAGGCCTGGTCTCACCCAACTACCCTCTTCTGCTGCCAGGTCATCCCTAACTACCCTTCCCTGCAGCCTGATTGCCTGCAACTGCCCTCTCTTGCAGACCTGGTCCCTCCCAACTGCCCTCCCCTACTGGCCTGATCGCCCACAACTGCCCTCCCCTGCTGGCCATCTTGTGGCGGCCATCTTGTGTCCACATGGGGGCAGCCATCTTTGACCACATGGGGGCGGCCATCTTGTGTGTTGGAGTGATGGTCAATTTGCATATTACTCTTTTATTAGATAGGATGTGAATTATTCTTTTGAAATTAGAGATCATCAATATACAAAGAAATTAAAGTTAAAAAATCTCAGAATATTTTAAAAAGGCTTTACTAGTGACAAGGCAATAATTTAGAAATGTAAACATCGTGGTTATTATAACAAGAGCTGACTCTGGTAAGGAGTGGTGTGTGGAGATAGAGTGTAAGAAGGGCCAGACAAGCACTGGAGTAGGTGCTGGGCCCAAAGGAATCCAGGAGCTTCAGAGGCTGGGTGTAAGTGAGGACAAGCACACATCTCACAGTATACCATGTTCCAGTGGGAATCATCAGTCCTGTCCCAGGCTCTGAATCTCACTGCATGGTACAGCTGTCTTCCTTGCCTGGCTGGGTTCTAGGAAAGTATGTATTTTGAATTCCTGGGTAACCCCATTGGAGGGTTTGACTTTACTTTCTGTGTATCTCTGGATTCTCTCTCCTTCCCTCCATCCTTACTTTCCTCTTCCCTTTCTAATAAGCACCATGTGTCCCATGATAGAGGATTCAGAATATGTCTGTGCAGTTATATGAGACAGCCCCCTCCACCCTTTTTTTGTTTTGTTTTCTGGGAAACCATCCTTTTTGTTATATTGATCTCAAGAAATTATAAGACATCTTGTAAGGAAATTTTTGGATAGGAAATGCAATATGCTGTATACCAGAAATCAGTAGAAAACGTTACATTCTGATTAAACTATGCTATGATACCAGTCCATACAGAGTAACATAACTAAAAACTAAATATACTGCTATAAATTAATGCTAGCATGTTATAGACAATAAAACAAAACACATTTACTCAAGGTTTTTTTTTTATCATGCTCTTGGATCTGTGAACACACATACTTGCATTATATTCTGGGTTGTACTGAGAGCTAAACTATCTAACCTGGTGTAAAGTGAATTTGAATGAATTCCTAAATGGAACATAGAGACAAGGCACATTCATCAGTAACAGTGGTACAAAACCAGCAGTGCTGGGGAGTGAACCTCTGTGGAGGGAGATCTGATGTGTGGGACCCATATGGATTCTTCTGTGGCTTGTGAGATAGCACTCATTACAAGGACAGGCATTTTCTTACACTGCAGGTAAATGGTGGCCTTGTCAGTTGAATCTCCTGTTTTGGAAACATGTGGATTTTAAAATTTAAATTGCTCGTAAACATTTCTTAGAGTTAGTGAGGCAATGAAACACATCAGAGAGTGCCTCCACTGTGGGACATGTGTGCTGTGCAGGAGACACAGGTGGTGAGCTGCTCTCAGCCACCGAGCAAACCCATTGTTTCCACAACATCAATTACTGTATGGTAAGCATATGATAATTTTTCTTGGTTTTGGTCTCTCACATTTCTCTTAGAGTCAGAGAGAAATATTGCCTGTGTGTCTCTAATACATTTAGACTATGTCTGCCAAGTTTTGTGCTTCGAAGTAAACAAGAAAAAGATTGTTTCCAGAGAAAGCTGGTTCGTATGCTTTCAAAATCCTAGCTCTAAAAATTCCTCAGTACACTGTTAATTAATAAGTCACATGAAGACCAGACAGGGTTGCTTTTGTGCCCTCCCTCAGTGCTTGATTCAGTTAAGCTTACACAGGGTAGTTCTTCAGAGATGTTTCTCAGCTTGATATTCAAATTACCATCTCCGATTAGGCTTGTAAATATTTATAGTGTATTAACTTTCACGAGCTCAAGCAGGATTGTCTATGTAAAATGTACCAGTAATGTAATACATACATTTTACATCAGTTTGATGTAGCCACTTGCTGAAAAAGTAAGTGGCAACTATTTAAAAAATGCTTCCTATCCTATGTACTATTGCAGAATTTTGGCATCTTTCCCTCCTTCCATTGTTATTCTATTAACAGATACCTTTCCCCCTGGAATTTAGTATAATTTGTTCATTCTTTCTGGTAAAATATTTTGATAGAATGAACTTATTCTTTGACCCTTTCATAACAAATTAGATGGCACTTTGCATATTTTAATATCTAATTATGCTAACAATTGTGCCTTTAATAACTGAAGTTATTTCTACCTGTGTATTTTTTTAAAGTATTTATCCTCATCTGATTATTTTTTATCCTGTGAACTGCAAGGTGTCTCATCATATCTGTAATTTCCAAGCAGCAGTCAGTCCAAAGTAGGACAAGTCCATGCTGGTGGGCTGCTTTGTGTGGCTGCGCAGCTCTCTGATGCCTGAGGAGCTGGGCCCAGAGAAGCACGGGCCTCGGTCATCTGTTCTTTTCTGGTCCCTCTGAAACTTCTCTTAAATAAGTGCCTTGTCCATGCACAGACGTCTGTGGAGGTGAGCACAATGATGACAAACTTAGCTGCTCACTTGCTTTTTAACAGAAAATGTGGCTATATGTGAATCTTTTGTAACTGTGTGAAAAAGAGAAGTACCATTACTCAAATTTGCAACTTAAAATTAAGTGTATTTTTACGTTTAAGCCACTTTCTGAAAGTCTTTGCCTCTGCAGTGTTGGTAGACACAGGCTAAGCTCCTGGCACTGGCCTTGATGCTGGATGTGCGTCAGAATCACTGGGAAGCTGTTAAAAATCCTGACGCCTAAATTGCACCCCAGACCAATTGTGTCAGAATCTTAGGAGGTTGGGCAGAGGCATTGGTCTTTTTTCATAATCCCTAGGCTATTCTAAAATACAGCTAGGATTGAGGAACATTGGTTAGAGGTAGACTTTTATTTTCTACTAGAGGCCCAATGCATGAAAATCGTGCACTCCGGGTGGGAGGTGGGGGAGGGTCCCTCAGCTAGGCCTGCGCCCTCTTGCAAGTCTGGGAGCCCTTGGGGGATGTCCAACTGATGGCTTAGGCCTGCCCCTCTCCCCTCCCCGCCCCCCCAGGGAGTGGGCCTAAGCCATCAGTCAGACATCCTTAACACCGCTGCACTTGCCAGTTGTGAGCCCAGCTCAGGGCTTCTGGCTGAGTAGCACTCCCCCTGTGGAAGTGCACTGACCACCAGGGGGAAGCTCCTGCATTGAATGTCTGCCCCCTGGTGGTCAGTGCACGTCATAGTGACCGGTCGTTCTGCCATTCGGTTGATATGCATATTAGCCTTTTATTATACAGGATGTTCAACTCAAATGCCTTTATTAACAGCTTTTTTACTAATCCCACTTAATTTTAATCCCCTATTTTATTGGATTAATCTATCAGAGTATTTAGTACACTGTAGTTATTTGTTGGAAGGTAGAAAACAATAATTGGCCCTTTTGTGGGGGTACATCTGACTGTAGATTTAGTCTACACTAATTTACTTCAGTCTGAAATTTGGGATCATGGATGACACTGTGGGAAAGGAGGGTGGGTGTGTGGGCAGCTGTGGGGAGGGCTGTGCAGTTGTCTATATGCATGTTTGGATGTGCTGGTGGCACAGCTGGTTTGGAGTTTGGTCTTTGGTGGTTCTCAGGTTTCTTTGTGTGAATAGTTAACAGCTATAAAATGAAAACTGGCACTTTTTTCAACCCCCTTTTTCATTCTGTAAGGATAAATAATAGTAGTAGACAGCTTCTTCCAGCCTCCAAAGCAATATCTGAATGCATTCTCATTTTAAAAATTAGGGAATACTTGCATTTCTGCTCTTATTTCAGTTGTTTTTAATAATATTTTCATTGACTTTAGAGAGGGGAGAGAGAGAGAGAGAGAAAGAGAAACATCGATCGGTTTCCTCCCACATGTGCCCTGACTGGGGTTTGAACCCGCAACCTGGGTATATGCCCAGACCAGGAATCAAACCTGCCACCTCTTAATGTATGGGACAGTGCTCCAACCAACCGAGTCACACGGGCCAGGGCTCTTTTGTCAGTTTTATTAGTTTGTTATAGTATACAGCCTAGTGATTAACTTGTGGCATGCTTTTCAAATGCTTTTTTTATGTTATTGCTCTATTTACTATACTATTCAGGGTCCTTGAGTTATTCAGCAGCCCATGATAAGTGAAAATGCCTCTTTAGAAAGAAGGCAGTATCATTCCTCCCTTTTATTTACATGTTGCAGGTGATTTCCCATTATTAGGTGGCTATGAAATCTTATTGGCAATATTTTGGTATATTTTTGAGAAATCCTATATCAATTGATGTAGAGACATTCTCTATTGTATGGTTTATAAGTAAGTCTTTAATTTAGAGGCTACTTAACATATATACACACACAACTAATAGTGCTTTAGTTAAAATTACAGTAAAACCATTGTTGAAACATGATCTTAATTCATGGGTTCTGATTTTAATTCTGTTGACTTTATCAAGAATTCTCAGCTATTAAAATTACTTAGTATATTAGCTTTTAGGTAGTTCTGTAGTAAATTCTTTTCCCTCCAACTAACTAAAATTTCCTATATTTACTGGAGATTAGTAGACACTCAGGTTTTATGGCATGAATATTATGAACCTGTATGTTTACCAGAAGACATCTTGGAAATTGTAAATAGACAGTATGTGATTGTAACATCCATTATGACAGCATGTTTGAATGAGGAAAAGGATAATGCCTGGAGCACCATGCTCAATATAAAACATTTTTCTACATTGATGAGTGGTCATCATCAAGGTCTAGCACCCAGGAGTTGTTCAGTGATTAATTTAAGAATGAACTTGCATAAATGAATGAAGAAAGGACCAACAAAGGGAGAGGAGATTTTATTGAGGGGGGAAAGGGTTGCTGAGGACATATTTTGAACATAGACTTTTTATTGGAAAGAGCATGGATTTTGGAGTTAAATGAATCTGGGCTGAATCTCAGACCTACCCATATTTGCTAAGCCTTTTTCTTTACATCCCAGGAGAATCACTGTCCTCCTCTGTAAAGTAAGGATAAAGTGGAGGAGGAGGAGGCTAACAGGCAGTGGTGAGGTTTAATGGGGAATACCTGGCACCGAGCTTCCTGACACATAGATAAAAATAAATAAATAAAGACTAGTTGCTTTCCTCCTCGGCCTTGATATTCTGATGGAAATAGTCATTGAACCTTGGGTTTTTGTTTTGTTTTTGTTTAGTTCTATCTTGCAAAGTCCTGGATCTAGCTGGTTTAGCAGCTTATACAGGTGGGAAAGGGAAGAACGAAGGTTTAAGGGTTTGTGTATTTTGCTTTCCAGTAGTAAAACTGAATGATTGGCATCACTGCCACATTCTCAGTTTTAGTCCAGTAACAAAAGTAGAAGGTCCTCAGTGTATTGCAGGCCTAGCCATCTGAGTGGGAATTTAGCTGTCATCCTGTTTAAATATTTTGGGAGTTACATTAATGGAACTTGATTTTCATTCTCTACTCTGTTTCATAAAAAGTTCTAATCTAAATTCTAGTCTTTTGCTCTGATTTCCCAATTATATAATTTTCAGTGTTCTTATCCTTCCACAGAAAGCCCTATGATTTCTCTCTCTTCTATAAAACATCATTCTCCTATTTCAGGAGTTCCCTGTAGGTTATCTGCCACCCTTTTGCTTCTGCAATTTTCCTCACAATTAAGAGTATGTTTTAAACAGTGGATAGCTTCCTGTTGTCTAGGGACAGATTACATTCAAGTTCCTTCCCGTTGTGAACCCAGACTTTCTTTTCAGACCTGCATCCTACTCTACACACCTCTGTATTCCCTGTGTTCCAGCTACATCTTCTGCGAGGCATTGCCCGTGCCCCTTGTCTCTTGTTCATGCTGTTTCCTGATATGAAAGACTCCCTAATGAAAGCTTTGTGAGCCCTTGACACTCATATTACATGAAATCTTTCCTGATTTTTCCTAGTTTGAATTAATTTATTTGTACTCTTGGAGCATATCATCTGCACGTGTGCTTGACACTAATGCCTCTTGACCTATTGTAGAGCTAGGTATTGGCCTTTTCCTTAGTTCTTTGATGATAGGAGGCCATACCTCATTTACCATTTGAGTCCTTTTAGGCCTTTTTTCAGTGCCTTTATATTGTAGCATTGCATACATATAAGCTCAGTAAAATCGTCTATTCTGGCAAGGCAGAATCTATTTTGTTTGGCTTATTTTCTCTGAAAAATGTGTGCTCATTTTATTTTTTTAATGGTAAGAGATTATGCTGCTCTTTTTGGTCAAGTTTATTTAATATCCTCAACTGCTTATTTTTACAATGACTGATGGATGGATCAACTGTAATATTGAAGCTATATTGTACTGCTTTATACTCAGCCTTGCAAGTTATGAAAACCAGAACCCCTGAGAAAGCACTTTATCTTCAGGAATGTAACAATAGTAAAATCAGTAGTAATGAGTTCTGCTTGGTTAGCAATAATGTGATTGCTTGCAGAAAATTGACTTTGAGTTCTCCCTCACTAGAATATATTTTAATCATAATCCACATGTAATGACTGACTACTGAGCTCTCTCTGGCTACCCCTCTTTTTTGGAATTAAGAATATTTTTATATTGTGTCCTTATGCTAGAGAACAGACTCTACAGAATTAAGCATATGACTTTTGGCCATAGTCACAGTCTCTTACAGAGTTGTCATTAAGGCTTTATTGGCAGATAGACTATACTTAAAAGGAAAAAAAGAACGTTAGCTATGGAAATGCATATGTCCCTAGACTGACATGTGAATGATTCTTGATCTTCATAACAAGCCTGTGATTAGTTCATATACTTAGGGTATCTGATGAACTATTATCTCATTCTTCAAATATTTTATTCCAGAGTGAAATGAAAGGCATTTAATTCTGGGATTCAAAATTGTCCAATTACAGTATTTTTCTATTTTTGAATTGTCACTCAGTTTAGGAATATTACCAATATTTTAAAATAGTCTTGTGAGCTTTTAAAGAAAAGAGTCATTTATGTTATCCCATAGTGAAGTAATCTTTTCACCTCTGAGACTGCATAACACTTTTCTTATAATGCTATTATAACATTTAGTGAAATTGCTGCACACTCACCTCCTGCCTGGCTCCATGCTAAGTGCTTAGGATACAGTGGTAAGACCAATGTGGTACCTTGTCTTTGGAGTTTAAGTCTCAGGCAGAAGAGGAATTTGATCTCATCTAGAAAGTCAGAAAAGGCCTTCCTGAGGAGGAACATTTAAATTCACATCTGAAGATTGAATAGTACTTAAGATAGGTGGATTTGAAAGGGGTAGGAGAATGTTCTAGATTTTAAAATTAGCACAGAAGTGTTGAGCTGTATATGTCTAAAGCAGTGATTTCTGCCCTAACTGGTTTGGCTCAGTGGATAGAGCATTGGCCTGCGGACTCAAGGGTCCCAGGTTCAATTCCAGACAAGGGCATGTACCTTGGTTGTGGGCACGTACCCTGTAGGGAATGTGCAGGAGGCAGCTGATTGATGTTTCTCTCTCATTGATGTTTCTAACTTTCTATCCTGCTCCCTTCCTCTCTGTAAAAAATCAATAAAATATATTTCTAAAAAACAAACACAGAAGTGATTTCCAACCTTGGTTGCATGTTAAAATCACCTGGGGAGTTGGAAAAAATTCAGTGCTTAGACCTTATTCTGAGAGAGACTGTGGATACTTGGAAAACCATTATTGAGGTATTTTCAGCAGGTGGGTGACATAAAATTTGTGATCGAGAAGATCAGTGGGCTCCAGCATGAGCCAGATTGGAGAGGGAGGAGGCTGAATGTACAGAGACCAGTTACGAGGCATCACAGTGAGTTGTGCAAGAGAGAGGCATAGCTTAGACAAGGCGGGCATTAGGTGGGATGGTAAACAATGGTAATTATAAAAGTTAGTCTGTAAGGGTTGTTGTACCATAGACTGGGCAGCTTATAAACAACAAAATTGATTTCTCTTTGTTCTGGAGGCTGGGAAGTCTAGGTCAAGGTGTCAGCAGATTAAGAGTCTGGTGAGGACCCCCTTCCTGGCCTATATATAGCACCTTCCCGGCCTATATATAGCACCTTCCCCCTGTGTCTTCACCTGGTGGAAGGGGTGAAGGAGCTGTCTGGGGCCTCTTTTGTGATAGTACTGACCCCATTCCTAAAGATTCCACCCTTATCACCTAATCATCTCCCAAAGGGGTTATCTCGTAATGTCATTACCTTGGGGGTGAGGATATCAACATATAAATTTTGGGGGAACATAAACACTCAGACTATAGCAGCGACAAAAGGAAATTAAAAAATGATCATTGGGTAGAATGAAAATTCTAAGATAGCATCACATAAACGAAGAGAATATTTTGAGAATGAGGAAATGCATGAGATGAAAGGTCCAGCAAGGTAGAAATTATTGACTGTCTATTAAATCAAGTGACCAGGAGTTCATTCATTTATTGTCAACTTTGCTGAGAGAAATAGAATATATATATGGAAAGCCCATACACATGTAAACGGCAGTATGTTTTATGACTATCCATGAAAAGGTAACTGTGGGTGTGGTTAGGAAACTTTAAGGGAAGAGAGAGCATGTGAATGAGCTTTGAATGAGGCACTGAACTTCAGTAAGCCAGAGTGTATTCCTCACAAAGGGAAGCATATCCTGAGGTTGAGTATGTGGTGTTGTCCCATAAGACAGGATTTTTTAAGGAAGTTTGGACTTTATTTTCCAATAATAAGGAGACATTTAAAAGGTTATGGACTAAGACTGGGTGTTAATTCAGCAACAGGGTGCTTCATGTAAGAGAAGGGAAGACACTGAAGGCAGGAAAGCCTGGTAGGAGATGGTAGGTAGTCCACGCAAGAAATGAAAAGAGCATGGACCAGGATCCTGGCAAGGGGAATGAAAAAGTTCCAAAGGTACATTTTGAAACAAAAAGTATGCAGCTTATTGAATAACTGAAGAGATTTAGGGAGAGAAGAAAGAGAGAGTGCTCAAAAGGAGTTAAAAATATTGAAAATTGGCAAATTTTCTTTATGTCCTTATGCTAGAGAATACAGTTTGAAGAAAACTTTTTATTTAGCAGGGATAACAGTGATGCATGTATGTTATGTGTTGGTTTTGTTGACTTGGAGGCCAAACATATTTTGTATTTTGAGAGGGAAAGAGAAAACATATTTAAGGAACCAAGGTCTTATAATTTTGTTGGTACCTGCAAAATCCATATTCTGACTGCTCTGGGAGTGACATCTCCATATGAAAAGGAGTGGTGATTTCTGAGCCCAGCAGGATATCGAGGATCCTGGAGCAGAGTGCCTTCACCTGAGTCAACAGAATTTATGAGGACTCCTGCACCATGGGGAGATAATAGGTAAATACATCAGGCTCTGCAAGGCACAAGGAACATGACTGGTGTGTCTGATGGGGACACATTATTTTTAGTCACCAGGACTGAAGATTAAAGGGGATTTTTGAATGTTTTGTGTATCCTTGATTCCAATAATTGCAGGCTGTTGTTGTTCCTTGTGATTAAGTCCCTATAGGACTACGTGGTTATTTCCTTGAAGAAGCCTAACTTATTTGAAGATATATGTTTAGCAGTTATCTGGAGACAGAATGAACTGTTACTAATTCTGAAATTAGTAAGAAGGGACATTGGAAGGTAGTAATGCCCACTCTGGGCATAAATAAAATCATATTTTAAGTGCTACTAGAAAAATAACTTTGCCTGAGTTTTTCAGTCCACCCCCCCCTGTTTTATAGAAAACGATAATTTGTGATTATCACTAATTCTTTTATCTGAGTTTTGCACAGTAATTTTTTATAGCTTTTCAACAAAGCCTACATTCCATGGACTGGTTTTGATATGTTAGATTTAAATAAATAAATAGATAGATAAAATCTTGAAACCAGAACTCATAGCCATGAGCTACTATACTATATAAGACAGGCTTTTAAAAATGTTCTAGTCAGAGGAAGTCCTTATTCCTAGAAATACAGCTGATCTTGGGATGTCCCTGATTTATTTTTATCTGAACAGATGTGTATCAGCTAGACTAGTGGTTGGCAAACTGAGGCTCGCGAGCCACATGTGGCTCTTTGCCCCTTGAATGTGGCTCTTCCACAAAATATCACATGCAGGCGCACACATACAGTGCAATTGAAACTTCGTGGCCCATGCGCAGAAGTCAGTTTTCGGATCTCAAAAGAAATTTCAGTCGTTTTACTGTTGATATTTGGCTCTGTTGACTAATGAGTTTGCTGACCACTGAGCTAGACAAATGTGCCTGGCTCTATATCAGGCAATTCAATGGCCACATACAGGTCAAAACTGCAATTATAGATTTTACAAGTTGCAAGGTACCTAACAAGATGAATGTAATTTAGAGAGTGGAATGGAAAGGTTAAAAAATTGGAAGATGAATTAAAATTAGAGACTTAATGTTCTTGTTCAGGTGTGATATTGTGAACATATAGTTTAGGCAGAAAGTTAAAATAACAACAACACACACATTTTTTCAGCATAATACAAGGATCTTATAAAATAGTCCATATAATCAGTAAATACTTAAATGTATATTTACTCAGTACCGAGCTTGACTTTCAAGATTAGAAAAGAAGAAAAAAGTTTACTTGCTGTTCATTATGACTTTATGGTCTGGTTAGAGAGGCAAGATCTCCTGAGACAGACTCAATAAAAATATTACATATGATCTATATAGTTTTGGTTTTAGTTATATTTATTCATGGTCATTCGTTGATTAGTTGATTCATTTCTTCAAAAAAAAACAACCAAAAACCCAATGACTTCTGGAGACCCAGTAGTAGAAGATAAAAGAAAAATAGAATTTATATTCCAATGGAGGAGACAGATAATAACATGTAAACCAATAAGCAAGAAAAATTCTGAGAGTGTTAAAAGCTGTGAGGAAAACAAATGCGGTTGAAGTGATGGAGTGCCTGGGAGTGGGACGGGCCACTTCTTTAGACAGGGTGGTCAGGGAGACCTCATTGAGAAGGTGGTGTTTGAGCCGACTTCTGCCTGGGCTGGGTCATCCGGGTGGCCTCGAGGCAGCACCTAGCTGACATCAGTGAGCAGAAACAAGCCAGTGGCTACACAGCAGAGTGAGTGAGGTATAGAGGGCAGGAGATGAGGCCAGAGAGTGGACAAGAGTGCAGATTATGTAGGCTGTTCTAGTGGGAATCCTTTGATGAGCATTAAGCAGGAGATTGAAACTTCTTGCTCTGGCTGCTGCGTGGAGAATGTAAGAGGAAGTAGGAACAGGACTGCTGAGTAGGCATCTCAGGCTCTGGTCCTTAAGGGAAGCTGACTGGCTTAGGACAAGGCAGGAAGGACACAGCTAGAATAGATAAAACTCCAGTACTGCAGAATAGGACATAAACTGACAAAGGTGAACCCTGAAAAGGAGTGGAAATCCAGCTGAACTTGGAAATATTAAGCATGAATTAAACATGAACCTGTAGGGAGGAAACAGACATTTCTGGGAGGTGTGAAGGTGTGATTGGAGATGGCATGAATGGGACACAGCCCACTTCTCTGCTACCCAAAGAAAGCAGAACAGATAAGTTAATCTAGTAGTTCTCACACTAGAGTCACTTGGGAAGCTTTAAAAAATATTGATATTTGAGGCCCACCCCCGAGATTATGATGTACTTAGGATGGGCTGTGGTCTGGTATTAGAGTTTTAAAAAGTTCCTAAAGTCACTGTTAACATGCAAGTAAGGTTGAAAACCACCCATGTAAAATCTTTCTGTATAAGTTCTTATAAACTAGGAGAGCTCAAGTCCAGCAACAAACAAGTAACGTAATCTTAGTGCATGGGTTTGGGAATAGAGAAAAGCATTGCTCTTGAGACTTGCTCAATTATGAGACTCCCATGAGATGTTCATTTAAAATAGAAGTTTCTGGATCACTCCCTATTTAAACACCGATTCCCTGTGCCTAGGAATACTTAATTTTAGTATGTTCCACTTATGCAGATGCACAGGTGGGGAAACACTGCACTTCATAAAGTGAGCCAAATGGACACATTCATGGGCATGAATGTCAACCTCAATTGTCTAAGGCAGTGGTCAGCAAACTGCGGCTCGCAAGCCACATGCAGCTCACGAGCCGCGGTTTGCCGCTCTGTTGACTGAGTTTGCCGACCACTGGTCTAAGAGGAGGCTACGGCTATCAAGCCAGCTTAGAGTTAATATCTTGGCAGTAGAGATGTGAGCAGTTGGAACCCTGTGGTCAAGAGTTAAAATCAAAGCAGTGGCTCCAAGGGATGGTGAGAAGCAAATTCAGGTAAATTCTTGGGAAGAGGTTTGGTCAATAAGAGTTTAGAGATCTGTGGGATCTCAGCAGGCAAGGTAATTGAGGCTAGATTGTAGAGAGCTGTGTGGTTTGGCATTCACAGCATTGGGAGGCTAATTAATGTGGTGTATTGCTGCCTTAGTAATTACCCATTCCACATGGTGTTCATAACATACACACACTGATGAATGGAAGATGTGCAGGTGGATTCATTGGTTCACTTGGCAGAGTGCTGTATTTTTGAGGGTTTGATGTTATTCTGTAGGGCTGTAATATTGGCATCACAGTATAAGAGTCCACCGTCTCTCAACCTGATTCTGTTTGTGAGGAAATGAAATTAGGACTATGTTTTTTATCTATCCTGCTCGTCTTTGCCCCGTAAGTGACTGAATCCAAAGAGTGATTGCTGCTGCTTACCAGCTCCTCATTTGGTCTTAATAACTCTTCCTTTAGAGAAATTCTTTTGTTCAGCTATTCAGCCCCTTTTCGTTCAGTAGCTATTAGCTAAAAACGATGTAGATAATACAAAGAGAGAAGTCACTGCTTATAGCCACTAAGATTCTGTGGTCCAGAGAAAGATACTGTTGTTCAGAGGAGAAAGTGATTATTTTGCTTTAGAGAACAGGACTTTTGAGAGTTTGTTTTTGTTTGTTTGTTTTGTTTTGTTTTTGAGGAAGTTGTTGATCTTGAAGGATGGGTAGGATTTAGAAAGCTGTGGATGCTAGGATATTTCAGTCAAGAGGGAACAGTGTAAAGTACAGACACAGGACTCTACTGGCAAATGGCTTACCTTGACTGCAGCTTCTAGAGCAGTGGTTCTCAACCTTTCTAATGCCGCGACCCTTTAATACAGTTCCTCACGTTGTGGTGACCCCCAACCATAAAATTATTTTCGTTGCTACTTCATAACTGTAATTTTGCTACTGTTAATGAATCGTAATGTAAATATCTGTGTTTTCCGATGGTCTTAGGTGACCCTGCTTAGTGGGTCACAACCTGTGGGTCACCCACAGGTTGAGAACCGCTGCTGTAGAGCCTAAGATCATCGGAAAACACAGATATTTACATTACGATTCATTAACAGTAGCAAAATTACAGTTATGAAGTAGCAACGAAAATAATTTTATGGTTGGGGGTCACCACAACGTGAGGAACTGTATTAAAGGGTCGCGGCATTAGAAAGGTTGAGAACCACTGCTCTAGAGCATGAAGTGGTATTCTGGAAAATAACATGCAAAACTAGGTTGGAGCTTCTTAAGAGGAATGACAGCCAGTAGAAAACACGCTTTATTCTGTAGCAATGAGGAGCCTTTGGAGATTTTTTCAACAGAGAAATTAGCATTTATGGGGTGTGTGCTAGGCACGTGCCAAGCAGTATGCTTCTTGCAAGTGATTTCTTTAGGTGGCCTGAGGGGTAAGTTATTTAGGCAGAGTAATTGGGTAGTTGTGTTTAGAATTATTTGGAAGAAGAAGGGGACTGGAGACGAGCATCACTGTCACAGCCAGGTCTTACATGTAATTATTTTGGCATGGAAAAAAAGAGGTGATATAAAAGAGGTTTTTATTTATGGAGTATATATTTATTGAGCTCTTACACCACATTCCAGGCTCTGGTATATGGCCACAAACCAGGCAGTCCAAGACTGTCAGAGTGCTCATTCTTGTGGGTGAGATAGGTTATAACAGCAGGAAATGATCAGGCAGTGTAAAGTGAGAGTCAGAGAATAAAAACAAGAAGATGTGGCAAAAGTTACTTTGGTGACTTCTTTTTTTTTTTTTTAAGAATTTATTATTTTTTAATCCTCGAGGATATTTTTCCATTGATTTTTTTTTTTTAAGAGAGGGTAGAAGAAGGAGGGAAAGATAGAGAGAAACACATCAATTGGTTGTCTCCTACACATGCCCTGACCAGGGCCTGGGCCGGGGAGAAGCCTGCAACCAAGATATGAGCCCTTGATCTGAATCGAACCCAGGCCCCGTCGATCTGCAGGCCGACACTCTATCCACTGAGCCAAACCAGCTAGGACTATTTTGGTGGCTTCTTTAGCTTGGGTGGTCAGGGAAGGCCTTTCTGAAGGAGTGACATTTAAACAGACACTGGAATGATAATGAGGAACCAGCCTTGAGAAAATTGAGGTGGGGTGTGGAGAGCATCTGAGAGAACGTTTAATGCAAGGGCCCCCAAAATGGGAACAAACTTAATATACTCAAGGAACAGAAAGGTGAGGCAGGATTAATATTACTTGTCAGTGGAATGTATATGTGGTTCAACAAAGAGTCAGAGTTGACTCTTAGGTTTCAAATGTTCAAGAGGAAGAGTACTGTTATTTGGAAATTGGACCAAGTTTAAGTGAAATATATGATTTGTTTAGACATATGAGATTTACAGTGGTGAGATCAAGTCATGTCGAGATACCTAGGGACTTGAGCTTGGGAGAGGAGGTATGATTGGAGATAGAGATTTGAGGGACATCTGCTTAAAAGAATCCTTTGAGGCTGTAGGAAAGGTGGGGACACCCAGGAAGCTGGAACAGGATAAGAAAGCCAAAGGCACAATGATGAGGAAGGTTTAAATTGACCAACTAGAAGATGGCTTGGGAGAAAAAGATGGGGGTAGCTAGAAAATTTTAGAGTTTGAGCACTTGGAGGCAGAAGGCATTATATTGTCAAATAGTCCTGAACCAAGTGGACAAATACAAGAACAAATACACTCTTTTGTGAACCTCAATCAGTGAAGACAATTCAGCTAAGACATATCATACCATTAGCTTGGAATTTCATGTGTTTGACATTGCTTCTCCCTTTGTGTATTCAAAGTTAGAATTGTGACATGCTACTAGAGAGGGATTAATCAAACTTCAGCCTTTTCGGTCAGCATTTCTCAAATATGTTTTACAATAGGCTAAAATATATCCTTCTAGATGCAGAAGACAATTGCTTTAAAGTGAAAATTTCCTCCCACATGAATTGTGTAGTACTTTAACGTCGCATTTCCTGTTTGACCACCAGGTGGCGTAAACATTACTTTTATTCTATGTATCCCTGCATGTGATTATTATTACTGCTAAGAAATCATAGTTGATAGTGATGACCTTTCAGTGAATTGAAAAGATGCTATTTGATTTTACTTTTTGTTAATATATACGCAACAAGTATTTAGACCACCAACCATGTAGAAGGGTAGGCATTAGGCAATATAAAATACCCAGAGTAGTAAACTCTGTCTGCCCTTGAGTAGGTTAACAGTTATGACTATGTGAAACACAAAGTTTATTCTTGTATTATCAGTCATTAATTATTGTATTATTTTCCATACAAAAAACTGTAAACCTACTTTTGTTACACCCTCTATTTATGAGCATTTAATGCGTGCTAGACTGTGCTTGATTAGCGTGTTTTATCTCTTTCAAATCTAACGACAGACATGTTAGTTAGATCATGTCCAATGGCTTGGAGAGAAATTATAGTCCTCAGTCCCTTCAGCCCAATAAGAAGTTAAAAGAGAGCTCTTGCCAATGTGGGTCAGTTGGTTGAGCATCCTGTGTATAGAGATTGCCAGTTAGATTCCCGGTCGGGGCACATGCCCAGGTTACAGGTAAGGGTGTGTGCAGAAGGTAACCAATTGATGTTTCTCTATCATCGATGTTTCTCTCTGTCTCTGTCTCTGTCTCTGACACTCTCTTTCTCCTCCTATCCTTTCCTCCCTTCCACTCTCTCTAAAATCAATTAAAACATTTTTTTTCAAAAGAGAAGTGTCATTTGACTTCTGCTTCACCTTAGTCCCTCCTGGAAAAACAGGAACAGCCGAAAGCTGCAGTAGTATACCTCTATTTTCTCCTCCCTCTTTTGGGTATGATGTTTTGTTAGCCATGCTTTGAGATTTATTATTAGAAAAGCCATCCAAACAAATGAATAGAAGAGTCTGTAGATTGTAAGACTCATTTACTACTAAAAGAGACAAGGGTATATTACTGTCCTTTTCCATGCTATATATTACTCAAATAAGCTTGGGTATTTAAAAACCTTGTTTGTATGAATAAATATATTATTAATGACTAGAGGCCCGATGCACGAAATTCTTGCTAGAGTTGGCCTTCCCCCGGCTGCCAGCACTGGCTTCCCTCTGGCACCTGGAACCCAGGCTTCCCTTTCAGCCCCAGCTTTGTCCGGAAGGACATCCGGTCTAATTAGCATAGTATGCTTTTATTATTATGGGTTATTGTCAGAGATTGTAACCTGTTAATATTCAGTATTATTGAAAATGTTTTATTTTCTCTAGGAAGCTTTTTTCTCCTCTTTCTCTTTTCCGTCTTATAGGGATATATATTCAATAATGATATGTACCCACTATTTACTGTATTAGGCAGTGAGTGCTTTCTAATATGGACGTGCTGGTTTCCAATACAAACCCTGTTTGTAGTCCTCAAAGTTTTCATCATTGAGAACAAATAGGAGAGGAAATAAATTGTTTACTGGTTATATATAAGAGGTAGTAGGTTCTATAAAAAGTATATTATTGGCTATTTGTTAACAAGTATTTTGAGACATTTTAAATGATTACTACCATAGCCAAATTCTTTCTGTCTGTCTATATATTCTATGTTATTTTTCTTATTTATTCATAAACGTGTGGTTTATTGTAAGTTGCAAGGGAGTTGATCCTCTTAGTCAAGTTGCCCATGCATTTCATTATCTCCCAATGTCATTATGAATATTAAAGGATGACAGAAGATGTGTCTGTCACAGCCAGCAGCAAGTGGTAGCACGAAGAGTTTCTCCTGATAAGGTGTCTTCTGCAGGTGATGTTGTTATTCAGTGAAATGTCCACAAAGATTGCAAGAAATTGTACTTCTGCCATTAGGAGCTCATAAGCAAGTGGACAACATATAGAAATTGATGAATACTATAATGGAAGTGTTCAGAAGCTGGTATGGAAAAACACAGGCTTTTTTTTTTTTTCCTGCTGTAGTTACAACATGATTGGACTTGGAACTGAAGAATTGGTTTTACTTGCTCACTGTGTGGCTTTTCCCAGGCCTCTTAGTCAAGTTGAGCCTGCATTTCATTATCTACCAGGGTTGTTGGGAAGAACAATTGAATTATGTGGTAAAACTACTTTGTAAAGTGAAATATGAACATCAGAATCTTCTATTCATTTCAATAGAGTGACTTTAACACTGTAAGCCATCCTATATAATAAAAGCCTAATATGCTAAGTGCCTGGTCAACCGGTCAGCCGTTCAACCAGTCAAAGCATAATATGTTAATGATATGCTAAGGCCGCTCAACCGCTCGCTATGATGTGCACTGACCACCAGCGGGCAGACAGCTGATCAGTCGACAAGTCACTATGATGTTCACTGACCACCAGGGGACAGATGCCCCGACCAGACCGGTAGGTTAGCTTGCTGCTGGGGTCTAGTTGATCGGGACTGAGCATGTCGGGCTGGACACGCCCTGGAGCCCTCCCATGGTCTCTCCCTGGCTGGCCAACCTCCTGTGTCTCTCCCTGGCCCTGATCATGCACCAGTGGGGTCTCTCAACCTGGCCTACACCCTCTCATAATCTGGGACCCCTCAGGCGATGTCATAGAGCCGGTTTTGGCATGATCCTGCAGGAAGGCTGAGAGACCCCACTGGTTCATGAATTCGTGCACAGGGCCTCTAGTATTATATAAAATCTCACAGGAATGGGTAAAACTATTCCCTTCAAATGAGTACCTGTCAGTACAGGAAGGAGATGAGGTGGTGTGGCTGTGATTTGCCAAAAGGCACACCAGTGAGTAGTAAAAAGAAACAAGAAAGCAGGTTTTTTCTTCCTAGTTTAATAGTTGATAGAATTTTTTTTATGAGTCTTCCTTAAAATCATCACCCATGAAATTCAGCTTACCTTAATGGAAAATTGAGTAGGTTAATGAAATATTTAAACTTTGTTCACTTTCTTAGTGGAGCAACGTTCTGAATTTCCTAAAAGAAAAATATACTCTACCTGAATAATTACCATAATAACCACCCCCCTCCCTTTACTTTTGTGAAGAATGAGATGGATGTGGTGAGAAGTCATCCTATCTAATAAAGAGAGAATATGCTAATTTACTGCCACACTCTCCCAAGATGGCGGTGCCCACAGCCCCAAATGACGGCACCCAGTCCCCTAAGCCCTGCCTCATCCAGCCAGAGTTCCCCAGTCCCCTCAGCCCTGCCTCATCCAGCCTCAGTCCCCCAGTCCTCTCATCCAGCCTTAGTCCCCCAGTCCTCTCATCCCCACCTCATCCAGCCTTATTCCCCCAGTCCCCAAAGTCCCACCTCATCCAGCCAGAGTCCCCCAGTCCCCAAAGTCTCACCTCATTCAGCTGGAGTCCCCCAGTCCCCTCAGCCCTGCCTCATCCAGCCTTAGTCCCCCAGTCCCCAAAGTCTCACCTCATCCAGCCAGAGTCCCCCAGTCCCCTCAGCCCTGCCTCACCCAGTCCTGCAGCATCCAGCCTCATCCAGCCTCAGTACAGTCCCCTCAGCCCCACAGAGGAAGGCAGTTGGGGGTGATCAGGCTGGTAGGGGAGGCAGTTGGAGGCGATCAGGTCA
Source organism: Corynorhinus townsendii (assembly GCA_026230045.1). NCBI lineage: Eukaryota > Metazoa > Chordata > Mammalia > Chiroptera > Vespertilionidae > Corynorhinus > Corynorhinus townsendii. The sequence goes on along the minus strand of JAPDVU010000004.1, from coordinate 62,979,443 downwards.
GCAGGGGAGGGCAATGTGGACAATCATGCCAGCAGGGGAGCAGTTAGGCATCAATCAGGCTGGCAGGGAGGTGTTAGGGAGCTATCAGGCTGGCATGCAGAGTGGTTAGGGGCAATGAGGCAGGCAGGCAGGTGAGCAGTTAGGATCCAGTGGTCCCAGATTGTGAGAGGGATGTCCCAGATTGAAGAGGGTGCAGGCTGGGCTGAGAGACACACCCCCCCCATGCATGAATTTAGTGCACTGGGCCTCTAGTTTTAAATGTTTATCCTTGCTCACAAGTAAAATAAACTGTCCATTGGCTTAAAATGAGCAGGCTGTCTTCCTGTTTTAGTATAGAAATAGCCACATGCAGTTAGACACATTGCTGATAGTTCACTGTCCTGGGTACCACCACATTTTTTAACTTACTGCATAGTCTCCCAAACATGAAGTACAGATAGTATAGTGATAATTAGCAAGCACACATTTGCACACCAGCAGTGATTATAGCAGGTACTTGTTAAGTGAATGAACTCTAAGTTAAAGCTCTGATTTTGTCTCATCAGTTTCTAATTTTACCAAAGGATAAAAGAACAACAAATTACAGTGGAACCTCAGTTCTCAAACTTAATTCATTCCACAAGACTGTTTGAGAAGGGATTTGTTTGAAAACCGAGTAATTTTTAACCATTAGAAATGGTTAAATGTACATTGAATTAATGGTTAAATGTACATTGAATTAATCTGTTCCAGACCCACAGATGATTCCGTTTTAACCTTTTTTATGTATAGTACATGTATAATGTATTGTTTAATCTATAAATAAACACTTCTTAAATTTATCAAACCACCCCTCATAACCTAAAGCAGTGGTTCTCAACCTTTCTAATGCCGCGACCCTTTAATACAGTTCCTCATGTTGTGGTGACCCCCAACCATAAAATTATTTTCGTTGCTACTTCATAACTGTAATTTTGCTACTGTTAATGAATCGTAATGTAAATATCTGTGTTTTCCGATGATCTTAGGCTCTATAGCAGCAGTTCTCAACCTGTCGTGGTTGAGAATCTGTCGTGGTTGAGAACCTGTCGTGGTTGAGAACCGCTGCTGTAGAGCCTAAGATCATCGGAAAACACAGATATTTACATTACGATTCACTAACAGTAGCAAAATTAGTTATGAAGTAGCAACGAAAATAATGTTATGGTTGGGGGTCACCACAACATGAGGAACTGTATTAAAGGGTCGCGGCATTAGAAAGGTTGAGAACCACTGCTTTAGGTTATGAAAAGTTGAGAACCACTGCTTTAGGTTATGAAAGGTTGAGAACCACTACTTTAGGTTATGAAAGGCTGAGAACCACTCCTTTAGGTCCTAAAGGAATCCCTTTCAGCACTGGTTCCAGGGGTGTCTTTGAGGAGGTCAGGATGCAGATGAGGCATCTTCACTTTTTGTCATATCACTGCCTCTGAAATGCTATCACCAGCTAACTGCTTTCCTTTATCCAAATCAACACGAATTTTTCTATTTATTCTGTTACCTTTGATTGTTGTTCTGTGAGTACTTTCACACCCTTATCGACATTAGCACTCTTGATGGCCTCTTTATGTTTTAAAATTGTGCTAATCCTCATTTGGCCAGCCACAAAAGCATTCTCTCCTTTGTTGCCTGAGAGACACTTTTTGTCAAGCTGAGGTATCAGCATGAAATGGTTAATGGTTTGAAAACTAAATTTTTTGTCCACAATCAAGACATTTTTTTCTGTAAACATCTTGGTGGAGAACCAAAATGTTCCAGATGGGAGACATTTGAAAACTGAGGTTCGTCTGTGGATAGATTTCTAAATATATGGTGCTGAGGGTAGATATCACTTTCATCATTATTCTTATGCCTTGCTCAATTAGTGTCCCCCTGTCTCCCACTTTAAAAAAAATCTAAATTCTTAGATAAGATGTCCTTTTACTTCCTATAGGACAGGGGTATTTGAAAAATATTCCTATACATTCTCCCCATCTTTTCTTTACCATCAGAGAAAAAAAAAGACTTCCACATCACTAAGCACCCATCTACTAGCATCCTTGACTCCGCCTCCTACCTTCTCTCAGGCCATGCCTCACCTGGCATTTTTATATTTCCTCCTATCTCCAACACTTGCTTCTCTGTTCTTAGTCTGTAATTGCTCATTTTTCTCCTGATTTGTCATGCCACATTTGTCTTCAGTTATTCTCCCGTTTATACTTTCCAGATCCAAGTCCTCAAAGGTATTACCATTCTTCCCTTACTTTCTCCCCATCCACTCTTCAGGCCATTGCAGTCTGACCTCTTTCTACCACCCTGACTCACCAAAGCTGCTATGGATGTGCTCACTGGTGATAATCATTGACAAACAACAACAATCTTATTTATGTTTCTGATGGCATCTCTATCAAAGAATAACCTACAGTTAGTAGGTTAAACCTTAACTGCAGTACTTCTCTAGCCATGTGAGAAGATTCTAGTGATTATACTAGTAGACATAGTTTTAAGGATAGATACATAGAATAATCATAAATAAGTACACATACACATATAAATTGTTGATTTTTATATATAAGTGCATGTGTGGGTATGTATATATATTTTTTCCAAAGTGATTTTACATTATTAGAGTTTGAATTACACTCCCTCTACACATATAAATTCTGGGGTCCTTAATACATCTTTTAAGATCTTTTATGACTTGGCCTCTTAACCTCCATCTTAATCTCTTCCTTATTTATTTATTTGTAAAAGGTATGTCAAATTACTGTGGGTCCTTATATACACATTGCTTTTCTTTTTCTTCTTAAGCCTGTGCTTTTGTGCTTACCCTTTGGGTATATGGAGTCCTCTGTGTTCCTCCATTCCCCTAACTTTTAGCTTTGAATTTCTATTTATGTTTTATAAATTAGCTCCACCATCACCTCTTCGAGAATGAACTAAGCTAACCAGGGTCCTTCTATTTGCATAGGACCCTGAGCCAATCTCTCTCTAGGTACACCTTATTGCTTGTTGTACTCTACCAGATGGCGACCTCTTGCAGGTTTTGTGGTTTCTCCTCTGTATCTTTCAAGCCTGGCACACAGTTGAATGACAGATAGCGATATAGATGAATCACCTTTACTTCCTACCAGTAAAGATAAAAACCTTTCCACAGTCAGCCTAAGCAATTTCTTTTAGTTTTTCGTCTATTCAATTTTTATAATACTGCTTTTAAAATGTTTAATGCATATCTACGTGCTTCATTTAGCATTTTAAATTGGAAAAGTCAATGTCTAGTTTTTATATAAAAATATTTTAGCTACAGAAAGATTACACTTGTATTTTTTTCCATTTCAGGAGACTTACCTTCCCAGCTGCAGGCTCAGGAGCCTGGAAGTTCTGAAAATACATTAACTGGGCTGGAAGATTCTGGGTGTGATTTATCAAATGAGCAGAGAACTGAACCGTCAGAGTTGTCTCAGGATTTTGTGGAGAGCTGCACCCCCACACTCTTTCCACCACTGCCAATTGCAAAGAAACACGATGCGACTTCAAAAAATCCTTTGTATTCTCACATGCAGTTTTTGCAACATCTACTTGAACTGAAGAACTGGACAGAATCAGGGAGTCTTAAAACAGACTTAAGCCACTTTGAGAACACCTCTTCCACGGTATCTGATTCTGTTTTTCAATTGCTAGAAGGCCTGATCGCTTTTTACCGTGACCCAAAATTTCCTTTTTCAAGCTTTTGGACAGAAGCTGTTGCTACTTTAGCTAGACTGCTCAGTGATTATAATTTATCTAGTCATATTCTTAAAACGTGTTCCAAGAAGTTGGAAGAATTTGAGAAAACTCTACTGCAGATTATTTTAAGGAACAACCGAATAAATCGGGTAAGTAGTAAACCTCTTTATGAAATCTCTAATATATCTGTTATTTTGGTGAACATTCCCATTGGATAATGGCTATTGCTGTCCCTTAACCTTGTGGCTCAGTTTTTAGGTGGACGTTCTGCAGCTATTACCAGTCGTCATGTCCCCACCTCTGCCTCTGATTGCTACAGTGTTGCTATCTACACAGATGCATATGTGGAAAGCTTGTGTCTTTTTACTGTGAATTACCCTCTCTGTTCTTTATCACATCCTTGGATTCTTCTCTTTTGTTTTGCCATGCCTACATTTACTTCCTATTGCTTAAAAAGTCTCAGTATTTTTTTTAAACCAGTAATATTGATGTTTTCCCAATCTATAACTTCTATGACTAACAGAGGCCTGGAAGTCAAAGAATGTTTATCTTCTTTTAAAATTTCTCTTGTAAGTGACATAATACCCTGTGGACCCTCTGCAGATATGGGTTAATTGAATAAATTGGCTGAAGAACACATAATATATGGCTTTATTATAGTTTTTTTTTTCTTAATTTATTTAACATTGCTTAGAAAGGTTGGCTCAGGGACTATTTTTTCACAAGTGACATTGAGGTTACCTGAAATGTTTTGTTCTCTGGCTCTTGAGACTTAATGGAGAGTTGTTTTCTTCATAACGTTCTATTTTCCTCACTGTCTGATCCTTTGGGAAACTCCAAATGCCTTTACATTTTAATCTTTTTTAATTGACATCTGAAAATCTCACAGAGGAAACTAAAAGGTCTGTCTAACTTATTAGCTGTATTTCACTAGAGGAAAATGTTGTTGGACTTTGCTTTGTTAGCTATATCATTATTGAGTGTTTGTCCTCAGCCATGATCTGATGCTCAGAGTTTTGGTACAGTGTAGGCTTTACCTGAATTTTCAAATTTCTGACAAAATTTGAATAACCTAATTTGTTGCACACATATCTGTTCTTTCCTTCTCTCTTAAGGTATGATTTAATCAACATTATAGAAAACTTCATGATTAACCTTTGTCATTTGTGAAAAACATTGAATTTTCTGTCAGGCAAACTGATTTTGATTTTCCATATTTTTGCTTTCTTCTTTTAAAACTACTTTAGACAGATTTTGTGTGATTTGGACCCTTTAAGATGCTCATTTATATTCCTTACCAGTTACCATATGATGCAAAGATATTTTCAGTCTAATCTTTCTCTTACTTAAGGATTGAACCACCCAAGATTAGCCTTAGGAATTGTATGGCAGTAAAGGAGTGTGTAGAAGCTTCTGATGGTACAGCTGGGTCTGAAGTACATTTCTATGACATTTGTCATGCAAGCCATTGTTGAGTAGTTGGAAAAATAAGTAAATGAATGGCTTTGGTATTTTCTCAGAGAGGTAATTTTTGCATTTAGAGAGAGAATTATAAAATAGCACACTGGACTTACAATTAGGATGATGATCCATAAAAAAGTTTTAATGACATTTTATCGGGACATTTTTTCCTCCCCAGTAAAAGCATCTTAGACTAAGTCATTAAAATTGTTGTCACCCTCACCATCATTATGACCATCACCATCATCTCTCAGATATGTTCAGAAAGCTTCTTTATTAGAACAATTGAATACTGATTGCTCTTTATAAATGCTTTTCTGTCTTTTTTAGCCTTCTTGAGTAATAAGCAAAATCTCAGAAAGCATATATTTTGACATGAAATATAGGATATCTCCTATTATTGCATTTTTATTGATACTACTCTTAATTGATTAAAACAAAATTGCATAGTTTAGAAAAAATATACTCCTTTGGAAAAACCTGTTTGCATAGATCAGAAGTGTTTAGTTAAATTATATTGCTTAAAAACTTGAGCTCTGCTATTGATTTCATTTAAGTGAGCTTATGTTTATATAATGTAATAGGAAAACTTGTGGAATGTTCTGACAGGGATTACAATAGTTATGCTTTAAATAAAATATAAATCTTCAACCACATGTTCTCAATACATTTAGTCATAAAATTATTCTGACTTAAGTTTTCTTTAATAAACAATAAGAACTTGTTTCTGTCTGAAAAACTGATTTGTTTTTGCTTTTCTTTTCCTGTCTTCTTTTAAACCTACTTTAGACAGGTTTTGTGTGATTTGGATCCTTTCAGATGCTCACATTCATATTCCTTATCAGTTACCACATGATGCAAAGATGTTGAGGTCATCATTGTAAATATTAGTTAGGTCAGGGCTGTATGCATTCAAGAGATAGGAAGTACCCTGAACTTTGTTTTAAATAATTCCCTGATATTAGCTTGGTTGAAATTATTTGTAAGTTTAGGGGGGAAAATGTGTGATTTGTGAATTTTCAGATTTAGATAAATTCTATCTATTTCATGCTATTTTAGAAACTTTGTATTTATTTAATAACAATTTTTTAAGGAATTATTATCTTAGACCAGGGGTAGGGGACATCCAGCCTGAAGGCTGTATAAGGCCCTTGAAATCATTTTCATCTGGCTTTGCCAAGGCATTGGGGTCAATTAATTAAATGTTAGACCAAATATAGTAGGCTAATTTTTAAGTGGATAATTTTGTATTGTCTGTGAGTGATGGTATAAATATCCAAATGATCCCTTGGCAGAAAAAAGTTGCCCACCCCTGTCTTAGACCTACATCTGTACAGAAGTCACCCCTTATTCACAGTTTTGCTTTCCATTTCAGTTATCTGCGGTCAACCATGGTCTGAAAATATTAAATGGAAACTTTTAGAAATAAGCAGTCCATAATTTTAAATGGGAAACTCTTTTGACTACTGTGATGAAATCTTGCCCATCTTGAATCATCCCTTTGTCTACCATATCCACCTATCAGTCACTTGGTAGCCATCTGGGTTATCAGATTGGCTATACTGGTATTGCAGTGTTTGTGTTCAAGTAGTCCTTAATAGTAGCCTTAGGCAACATCAGTATGCCTAGGTCATTCTCCTCACTTCATCTCATCACGCAGGCATTGTATCATCTCACATCATCATGAGAAGAAGGGTGAGCACAGTGCAGTACAAGAGCGAGGGAGACCCCATTCACATAACTTTTATTACAGGTCTGACTGGCGTGGCTAGAGCGTCGGCCTAATTCCAGTCAAGGGCACGTACCTTGGTTGCGGGCACATCCCCAGTAGTGGGTGTGCTAGAGGCAGCTGATCGATGTCTCTCTCTCATCGATGTTTTTAACTCTCTTTCCCTCTCCCTTCCTCTCTGTAAAAAAAATCAATAAAATATACTTTTTTTAAAATTTTATTACAATATATTGTTATAATTTTCTATTTTATTTTTAGTTATTATTGTTAACCTTTTACTTGCTTAATTTATAAATTAAACTTTATCATGTGTGTATAGAAAAACCATAGTATATAGAGAGTTCAGTGCTATTTGTGGTTTCAGGGATTCGCTGGGGGATTTGGAGTGAATTCCCTGTGAAAAAGGGGGGACTAGTGTATTATGTTTTTAGGATAACCATTAGGTGGGACAAGAAGGTATAATGTACAATGACATATTTGGCACATATGGAAGATATGTGTCTTGAAACCAGATGGCTTACAGAGGTCTACACTAGGCCTATTATGGGGGACCTAGGATGTACACTTAACTTGATTGAACTGTCCTCTACTTGCAGGCTCCAGTATAGTACCCTTCGTCACCTGCCTGTGTACTTGCCTTGTGTTGGGAATGTTTATCGTAGAGCAAGCATGTCAAACTCAAAGGCTAACATGGGCCAAATACACAAGATTTAAGTTTATGTGGGCCACAAAAAAACAAAAGCTTCAATTTTCATAAAAATGTAGGTTTATTTTGATCGAGACATGCTGAATACAAAGGGCTGAAATAAATAATTGTTAATATAAAATTATAGAACATTTTAATAACAATATTTTTTCTTGAACATTAACTTCCCCAGACACTGAATAACTGCACAAATTAATAAGCGTAATGCAAATAGACCTACTTTTCTTAGGCAACATCAGTATGTTTCACTTCTCTGAAAGCGAAATATTTCCTGTTGCGCACACTAAACAAGTCAGTCCAAGATTAAAGACGTGGCCATCAGCTGCTAAAATATTTGCTGCTAGTATTAGTGGAGAGAAATGGTACGCCTACGTGTAAGGCAGGTAAGGGAAATGAATGCAACACAATTATAGTAATCAGTCATTAGTGAACATTGTAGTTCATTATTAATAATTATGTATAGCAGGATATTGTAAAAATTAAGTTACAAAATTTTTATTAAAATGTGTATTACACTGTTATATTGGCTGGGCCACAAAAATATTAGTTGTGGGCTGCATGCGGCCCTCATGCTTGCCTTAGAGATATCTACTAGTATTGCCCTTTCTGTGACTGAATGCCTGACTTTTCCTATAATTCCACACCCCAAAATTGTTGAGTTCTATGACTATAAAAAGCATGAGCTAATCCTAGCATGGTACTACCAACTATTTCCTTACAGGGCTGGATACTATCATAGTATGCTTATTCTGTTTAGATTTTGTAATGGTATCTATGTCTTAATTTTTCATTTGTTTTGAAGAGATGGGAATGATTATATTAAGTTAAATATTTTAAAAATCTGCAATTATCATTGAACTTTTATGTGTTTAGCATATATTGCTAAATTTTAGAGACATATTAGTGAATTACTTAGAAAACAGTCTCTTCAGATTTCTTATTTTTTAACCTAAAAAATAACTCTTGGATATACTGTGAAATTTAAAAAAACAATTGGCTGCCAAGTAGACATTAAATTAGAATTTTTTGTATGTAGGGTAAACAGAATAATGGTCCTGACAAAGATGTCTACACCGTAATGCCTGGAATTTGGGACTATGTTACATGGTTGGGGGTGGGGTGGGGAATTAAGGTTGCTACTCAGCTGACTTTGGAATAAGGAGATTATCCTGGCCTACCAGCATGGACCCCGTAATCACAATAGTCCTTGTGAGGGAAAGGGAAACAGGAGAGTCAGTGTAGAAATGAGAGGCATTTGAAGCCATGAGAAAATGCAGGTTGGAAAGGCAAGGGAATGGATTCTTCTCTAGAGCCTCTAAAAGGAACACAGGCCTCCAACACTTCCATTTTAGCCCAGAGTTCTAGCCTCTAGAAGTTTAATTGGATAAATCTGTGTTGTTTGAATCCACTAAGTTTGTGGTAGTTTAATATAGCAGCAATAGGAAATAGTACACTAGTTTACCATTTTATAGTGTTTTCACATCCATTTCCTTTTTTTAAAATTTTCTTTATTGATTAAGGTATTACATATGTGTCCTTTTCCCCCCATTGCCCCTCTCTCCCCTTCCCCCCACTCATGCCCTCAGCCCTCTGGTGTCTGTGTCCATTGGTTAGGCTTATATGCATGCATACAAGTCCTTTGGTTGATCTCTCCCCCTTACCCTCACCCTCCCCTGCCTTCCCTCTGAGGTTTGACGATCTGATCAATGCTTCCCTGTCTCTGAATCTGTTTTTGTTTATCAGTTTATGCTGTTCATTATATTTCACAAATCAGTGAGATCATGTGATATTTATCTTTCTCCAACTGGCTTATTTTGCTTAGCATAATGCTCCCCAGGTCCATCCATGCTATTGAAAATGGTAGGAGTTCCTTCCTTTTTATAGCAGCGTAGTCTTCCATTGTGTAGATGTAACACTGTTTTTTAATCCACTCATCTGCTGAGAGTCACTTAGGCTGTTTCCAAATCTTAGCTGTGGTAAATTGTGCTGCTATGAACATAGGGGTGCATATATCCTTTCTGATTGGTGTTTCTAGTTTCTTGAGATATATTCCTAGAAGTGGAAACATGGTCAAATGGAAGTTCCATTTTCAGTTTTTTGAGGAAACTCCATACTGTTCTCCACAGTGGCTGCACCAGTCTGCATTCCCACCAGCAGTGCAGGAGGGTTCCTTTTTCTCCGCATCCTCACCAGCACTTGTCATTTGTTGATTTGTTGATGATAGCCATTCTGCCAGGTGTGAGATGGTATCTCATTGTTGTTTTTTTTGCATCTCTTGGATGACTAGTGACTTTGAGCATGTTTTCATATGTCTCTTGGTCTTCCTTATGTCCTCTTTTGAAACATATCTATTTAGGTCTGTTGCCCATTTTTTGATTGGGTTATTTATCTACCTTTTGTTAAGTTGTATGAATTCCCTGTAAATGCTGGAGATTAAACTCTTAACGGTGATAACATTGGCAAATATGTTCTCCCATGCATTGGGCTTTCTTGTTGTTTTGTTGATGGTTTCTTTTTCTGTGCAGAAGCTTTTTATTTTTATGTAGTCCCATTTGTTTATTTTCTCTTTAGCTTCCATTGCCCTACGAATAGTATCGGTGAAGATATTGCTTTGGCATATGTCTGAGATTTTGCTGCCTGTGGATCTTCTAAGATTTTTATGGTTTCCCATTTTACATTTAAGTCCTTTATCTATTTTGAGGTTTTTTTTGTGTATGGCATAAGTTGGTGGTCTAGTTTCAGTTTTTTGCAATACCTCTGTGAGAAAGGCTTGGTTGCCATTCTTATTTCCATTTAATAGATGAGAAAGATGAGGCCCAGAGAGATTTGCCCAAGGCCACCAGGCTAGCTAGCAGCACTGTGAACACTAGTACCTAGCATTGGGGGTGGCTATGCTTTCCCTCTTCATTCTCTCTCTTCACAATCTCAGATTTCTAAAACTGACCTGGATTAGGGGACACATGCAGATATCCTATATAATAAAAGGCTAATATGCAAATCGAACAAATGGCAGAATGACCAGTCACTATGACACACACTGACCACCAGGGGGCAGACGCTCAACACAAGAGCTGCCCCCTGGTGGTCATTGCGCTCCCACAGGGAGCGCCACTCAGCCAGAAGCCGGGTTCACAGCTGGTGAGTGCAGCGGTGGTAGCGGGAGCCTCCCTACCTCTGCAGCAGTGCTAAGGATGTCCGACTGCCAGCTTAGGCCAGCTTAAGCCGTCAGTCAGACATCCCCCGAAGGCTTCTGGATAGGGAGAGGGCGCAGGCCAGGCTGAGGGACCCTTCCCCCCCCCAAGTGCACAAATTTCATGCACCAGGCCTCTAGTCATTTATATAATCCCGTTCTCCCCTACTGTGTGGTCCATATGCTCTTTCTTCCTATCTGGATTCCTGCATGGGCCTGCTATCAGATTCCTGGCTCATCTGATCCTCCTCTAATCATCCAGGTCATGTAGTTAAAGTGATTTTTAAAACATGCTTAAAATCCTTCTAGGACTCCTCAGGGATTTATAAGAAAGTACACATTCTTCACCATAGTCAGTGAGGCTCTTCTCTACCTGGTGCCTACCCAGCCTTTCTGGCGTTATCTTTCTCCATTCCCTGTGAAGTACTCTTCACTCCAGTCAGACACTTATTTCTAGTTTCCCAAGTATTTTCTATTCTACTCCTCTCCTCTATGCCTTAGTACCTGTCAGTCCCTTGGCCTAGAATACTCTTCTTCCATCTGCCGAACTCCACCTACACTTACAAATTGAGATCTAGGCTTAGCTCCTCAGAGAAACCTTCCCTCCTACCCTGCTTGTCTTCCTTCTTTTTGCTAATTGAACATCCCTCATGTAAATTTATCATAGTACATATCACACTGTACAGTAGTGCCTCACTTGGTTTATTTTCCATTAAAATCTAGAGTCTTTATGGCCATATACCGTGCCTTACTCAGTTTATATCCTCATTACTCAACACAGTGCCTAGTGGTGTTTGTGGCATCTCCTTATAACTTGGTGAGGGTGGGAGTCTAGCGCCCCACTTGGCCTTTGTTCGTGTGTGTGGGATGGGCCACAGTTATTTTTTCTGTGGTATTTGACTGCATTAGGGAAGTAATTTAAAAAAAAACTTTCCATCTGACTAAGCTGGCTTTTTAATGTCCTTTGTCTAAAGAGAGCAGGCTTTCATTACCGTTGTTATTGGTGTGTGTTTTTTCCCTATGCCTGTTGTCATTTCTGAGTTGATGGCTTTTTTAATTCCAAATATGAGGCAAGAAGAAAACCAGGAAGCTAACCACTTTGTCCTTCCGTTGATCTTAAGGTCCATAGCCAGCCTGTCTGTCAGTTCTTAGGTTTGTTATAGATGTAATGCCCAGGGTTTTTAGTTATGCTTACTGAAGGGAAAAGAGATAAGTAAGTCCACTTCCCAGAAGTGGAAACCTTTCAATGTATTTTAAAAAGTCAAATAATATTTTGCACCACCCAGCTCCTCAGTACCACCCCTTAGAGGTCCCCACTGCCAAATCTGCATTTCTCTTCTGCCACCACTTACACCCGTGTTTTTAAATAAAAAGCTTACACTGCTATTTCTCAGCTTATTTTCTTTTTTTATCTGTCCACTTGGTATTATGGAAGATAAAATTTTATGTTGTAAATAGCTGCCCTCTGCCACCTACTCTTCAAATAGTCATTATCATAATATTTTGATTAAATCAAGATGGCATATTTATCAATATATATAAAAGCCTAAGCGACTGAACGACCAAACAACCGGTTGACCAGTCACTATGTGTGCACTGACCACCAGGAGGTAGACGCTCAATGAAGGAACTGCCCCCAGGTGGTCAGTGCACTCCCACATCTAACCTCCCATGGCTTGCCAACCTCCTGCAGTCCCTTCCCCTGGCTAGCTGGGTGGTCAGTGTGCTCCCACAGCCAACCTCCTGTGGCCGGCCAACCTCTCATAGTCCCTCCCCCTGCAGGCCCCAATCGGAGCTGGCCAAACTCCCGTGGTCCTTCCGCCCCCAGCCGGTTGGCCCCAATCAGCCCCGATCACCAGCCAGGCCGAGGGACCTCACCGAGGCACAAATTCATGCACTGGGCCTCTAGCATTATTATAAACTAGAGGCCTGGTGCATGAAATTTGTGTATAGGGGGAGGAGGGGTCCTTCAGCCCAGCCTGCACCCTCTCCAATCTGGGACCCTTTGGGGGATGTCTGACTGCCCTGTGGGATCAGCCTAAATCAGCAGTCAGACATCCCTCTCACATTTCGGGACCACTGGCTCCAAACCGCTCACTTGCCTGCCTTCCTAATAGCCCTTAACCACTCTGCCTGCCTGCCTGATGCCCCTAACTGCCTCTGTCTGCGTGCCTGATCTCCCCTAACCTCTCTGCCTGCCTGCCTGATCGCCCCTAACTGCTCCCCTACCGGCCTGGTTACCACTAACTGCCCTCCCCCACCAGCCTGGTCACCCCTAACTGCTCTCCCCTGCCAGTCTGATCACCCCTAACCGCCTCTGCCTCAGCCCCACCACCATGGCTTTGTCCAGAAGGATGTCCGGAAGGTCGTCCAGAAGATGTTCAATCTAATTAGCATATTACCCTTTAATTAGTATGGATGTGAAATATAAACACTGAGACATGTAATATATAATTAATTTTTTCATTTGCTTAGTTTTCTATGTACCTATAATTGAATCTTGTTTCAAACTCTTCAACGGGGTTACAAACATCCTCTCAGTATGGCCAAACAAATTAATTCATTTATCACTTTCATCTTTTTTTTTTAAGATACTCTTTCTGGAACCCTCAATCTTCCTGTTCTAATGTAGATGATGCTCCCTGCATCTGCTGCTCAGCTTTTCTCCAGGGACTTCTTTTCATCATTACCCTGGGAATTCCTTTTGCTGCTTTCTTGTGCTGCCTCGCATAGTCCCTGGATCTTATATACAGGGTATCCCCCAAAAATGTATACACACATTGAATAAATATAAAGGCAGTGTTTATTGAAATACATTTCATTTTTAAAATGTAATAGAAAACAGCTGTTAAAGTGTGTTAAAGGAACACCTGTATTCCTTTTCTTGGTTAATAACTTAATTGAGGTGATGAACATTCTTTTACTGTGGGTCTTTTAAAATTCATTTTCCTGAGTTATGGTGATGCTTTGAATCTGGGATTTTATCCTTCACTTCTGAAAAACTTTTGATTAGTTTTTCTAATATATTTTGCCTTCTATCTTCCCTATTACCTTGTTCTAGGGCAGCAGTCACCAACCAGTGGTCCAAGGACCACTGATGGTCCGTGAGGTCCGAAAGGTCGGCGACAGCTGTTCTAGGGCACATCTTCTAAATTGCTTATCTTTTTATTCTACTGTTTATTATTTTTGTTTTTCCTGTCAGATTTCCTTAATATCTTCTCCTAGCCATTCTATTGAAAAATTTTTTTTAATTCTGTTTAAGTATTTTTTGTTCCTATGAGTTATTTTTCTCATGATTATTCCTTTTTATAGTTCCCTGTTCTTGTTTTTATACAATAAGATGTAAAATGTTAATATTTTCTTTGCTCACTACTTTGCCTCTATTCTCTCCTGGTCTTGATTTCCCCACCTCAGGTGCTTACTGTTTTTCATATATGAGGCTTTCCAGTACCTTGAACTAATCTGGAAAGATGCCTAATATTAAGATGTCCACTTGGCAGATCATCTGGGGAGGGATGCTAACTGCTTGCACAGAGGCTGTGAAGCAGGAGGAAGCATGGAGAGCCCTGGAATGAACACAAGTTTGGGGGGCGTGGTTGGGAAGGAGAGGAGCTTAGCAGGGAATGATCCTAACATGATGAAGGGCAAGATAATGAAGATTCTTGTGTTTTGTTAATACTTGAGTTTCTTCTACAGGCCAAAGGTCTTTAGGTGTACAATTTAAAATTGTATTCACATTATTGGGTGTAGGAGTATGTGCCTTTTTACCTAGGAAGGTGCTCATAGTTTTCATGTGATTCTGAAAGGGTACCATTATCCCTAAAAGTAAATAACGTCTTCTGCAGCCGTTCTGTCTTATTGACACTGTAATGACATTCCGGAAGTGCCCCCATTTACCAGGTAGTTGGACATCATTTCATGATCTTCCCACAGGCATAAAAATGAATGAAATCTTGTCATTTGCAATGACATTGAGAAATCATTGAGATTAATTAGCACTCCCCACCCACATAATTATTTACTTTTCATTCAAATTCTACTCACTGTTCAAAACATGGCTCAAACCTCACTTTACTAATAAATTCTTTCTTATCAATTTGATCTGAAATAGGTTCCTCTTCTGAACTTCTATTGCGGTTTTTGTCAACACAATTCACTTTTCAATTTGCCATATGCTATCTTTTCCAGCTTATCAAGTATGGCTCAAGTTTTTAAAAATATTTTATTTAGCTTTTCATATGTTTTTATCACAGAGATTAATACCTTAGGTTAAAATCCCAAAACTTTTATTTACTAGTGGTGACTTTAGATAAGTTAACTAACTTCAAGTTCCACATCTATGAAATGGAAATAAGAAATATGACTATTACCATATGACTCATAGGGCTTTTGGGAATTTTCAATGATTAAATGCAAATGAAGTGCTTAGCATAATATTTGGTCTTAGGTTTTAAAAAAATGTTTCATTTTGTTACCCTTGTCCTTGAGGAAGGGGTCATATCCTGTTTTTCCCCCCACTATTCCTGCTATAATGCTGAGTCTGTATTAGGAACAAAATGTGTGTTTTTTTAATTAAAAATGAAACAATGAAAATAAATGAGAAGTTATACTTTATATGCTCCCATATATTTACCATCTTCTGACTTTTGTTCAAATTTTTGTATGCAGAATACTCTTTAACAGCAGTTCTGTCTTATTGACATTGTAATGACATTCCTGAAGTGCCTCCATGTACCAGGTAGTGGACATAATTTTATTATCCTTCCACAGACATAAAAATGAATGAAATCTTGCTATTTGCAACAACATAGATGGACTTTAAAGATATTGTGCTAAGTACAGGAAGCCATACAGAGAAAGGCAAATACCATTTGTTTTCACTTATATGTGGAATTAAACAACAAAATGAAACAAAAAGCTGAACAAACAAAACAGAATAAAACCAAACTCATAGACACAGGGAACAGACTGATGACTGCTAGAGAGAGGGTGGTTGGGAGAGTTAGTGAAATAGGTAAAGGTACAAACAAGAGGTACAAATTTCCAGTTGTAAAACAAATCATGGGAATGTAATGTACAGCAAGAGGAATATAGATTATAATATTGTATCAACTTTGTATGGTGACAGATGGTAATTAACTTACTGTGGTGGTCATTTAGTAATGTATGTAAAGGTAGGATCACTATGTTATACACCTAAAACTAATATAATATTGTATGTCAATTATACAAGAAAGAAGGCAAAAAGGGAAGGGGAGGGGAGGGGAGGGGAGGGGAGGGGAGGGGAGGGGAGGGGAAGAGGAAGGAATCAGCTCTATTAGTTACTTCTGGAAGAAGGAATGGAAGCCAGGTGCCGGAAGGTAAAATAAGGAGGATTGTGGTCAGAAGTGTGGTCTGAAAGTCCTAAGAACCCTGGATGTCCTCTCCTACCTCATATGGTAGGGGTATTCCTCTCTCACAACAACAACAACAAAAAGGACTGGAGATTTATTCTCAGAAATAATTTTTGAGAGGTATTTTATTGGAAAAATTAGAGTTGAGGGTGAAGGTACTATATGTATTTTAAAAACTGCATTAAAGTGTCTGTTCAGGTCCTCTGCTCATTTTTTATTGGCTTGTTTGGTGTTGAGTTGAATGAGTTCTTTATATATTTTGGATATTAACCTCTTGTCAAAGCTGTTGTTTGCACATAACTTCTCCCATTCAGTTGGTGTCCTTTTTGTCTTCTTGTCGGTTTCTTTTCTGTGCAGAAGTTTTTTAGTTTGATATTGTCCCATTCATTTTTTTTGTCTTTACTTCCTTTGCCTTTGGGGCCCAATTCATAAATATTCTCCAAGACCAAAGTCTATAAGTTTAGTACCTATGTTTTCTTCTATGTAATGTGTTATTTCCTATCTTATATTTAGGTCTTTGATCCATTTTGTGTGATATGAAACTGAAAGCAATAAGTAAACAAAAAGGAAAAATAAAATTTTTACTACAGTATGATTGTTAGAGGGAAGGGCGTGGAGAGGGTAGTAGAGGATAAAGGAGGATAGATATATGGTGATGGAAGATGATTTGAGTTTGGGTGGTGAGCACACAATGCAATGTACAAATCATGTATCATAGAAATGTACACTTGAAAACTATATAATCTCATTAGCCAATGTAACTCCAATAAATTTAATTTTTTAAAAAGTTAATGTGAAAAGAAAAGTAAGTTATTTAAAATAATGCAAGTAAATACCAAAAGACTCAACTAGAAGAGTTTCAAATGGGAATGATGGTGGAATGGACAGGGTACCACCGTCTTTGAAATAAATGACATAAAACTATCTAATATTATATGCCTGAAAATTTAATTTAAAAAAACTGGAAAAGTTATGTATGTTAAAGAGAAAATCCCACAGGATTTAGCAATGGATTCAGTGTGGGAGAGGAAGAAGTAGGCATCCAACAGTAGTATTCCTAGGTTTCTGGTCATTAACCACTAGGAGAATAAAGGTGTCATTTACAGATTAAAGGATGACTAGAGGATGAAGAGGCTGGGGGAGAGGGAGGAAGACAGGGTTCTTTCAGACATAGTGAGTTTTATGATGATTTCAAGATGACTATAAGATTTATGCAGAGCAAGGCAGTTGGCTTTATCAATCAGGATCTCAAAAGAGAGAACTTTTCTGGAGAAAAATTCACCTCTTCAGAGCATATAGAGATTGTTTAAAGCTTTAAGGGAGGAAATCATAGGCAGAAAGAGAGGAGGGCCTAGGACTGAACCCTAAGCACAGACAAATCTTAATTTCTGGGCTTATATTATTGCTTTCACATAAACAACTTGATATGTATTTTTTTATTGTTGACAGTATTACAGATGTCCCTTATTCGCACACCTCCCTGCCCTCCTCCACCCAGCTCTGCGCCTCCCTTGGCCTTCACCACACTATTGTCTATGTCCATGGGCTATGCATATATGTTCAACAGCTTGATATTTTGAGTTAATGCTGGGGAAAATAGTATAAATAATCCACAATAATAATTTAAAATTATATATTCTTATAAAATATTTTCTTTCATTTGGATATAATTTTGTGGAAACTTACATAAGACAGATGAGCTTGTTTATTACTCTTTTCAGACTAGTAAGTGTGGAAGGATATGACATTGTTACCATAACTGTCTTTATGTTGTTAATAGTTTGCCTTTTCCAGGGTTTTTATCTCTTAGTTCTATCAAAATGCTATTTTCATTCTATACTTTAATTCCTTCATTCTATACTGTAGGAATTTTTTTTTCCACAGATAGATTATTTATTTATTTATTTCAGAGAGAAAGGGAGAGGGAGAGATAGAAACATCAATGATGAGAGAGAATCATTTACCAGCTATCTCCTACATTCCCCACAATGGGGATTGAGCCTGCAATCCAGGAATGTGCCTTGACCTGAAATCGAACTTTGACCTCCTGGTACATAGGTCGACACTCAACTACTGAGCCTCGCCAGCTGAGCTAGTTTATAAAATTTTAGAAACAGACAACAGAAGAACATGACATTGAGATGGCCATAGTTCATATTCATTCAGGGAATTCTTAACATTTTCAAACAAACACTAATTTATACCAATGAAGAAATACCCATGACCATCTATATATATAAAAGCCCAGCGACTGAAATGGAAGAACGACCAGAACCAGTGGCAATGATGCGCACTATGGCAGTCAACCAGCCTGATCTGGGCCCCAATCGGCCTCCATCCCAGCCAGCCTGGCCCCCGATCAGCCCCCAACACCCTGAACGGGGGTGGGGCTGGCTGGCCAAATGCCTTTGGCCCTTACCCCCTGCTGGCCCAGCCCAATGGGCCCCCATTGGGGCAAGCCAGCCAGACCCCACCTGTGCACAAATTCATGCACCAGGCCTCTACATTTGAGATAAAATTATAGTTATTTGAAATTATTTCAGAGTGTCTGGGAGTCCACATTTAAGGCAATAGTCATCTAATAGAGATATTGCCTAGGGAGGAATAGGCATTCTTGGGAGGTTGCATGAAATGGAGATTCCTTCAGATCAACTTAAGAAAAAGCAGGTTATTATAAGGATGAGTGCAGACTGGCTCGGCAGGTGTGGGCACATGGTATTTTCTTTTACCCTTATGTTTTCCTCTTTTTAAGTTATATAGATACTAGTGGCCCGGTGCACGAAATTCGTGCACGGGAGGGTGTCCCTCAGCCAGGCCTGCACCCTCTCCAATCTGGGACCACTTGGGGTATGTCCGACGGCCGGTTTAGGCCCAATCTCTGTGGGATTGGGCCTCAATCCGAAGTCAGGCATCCCTCTCCCAATCCAGGAATGCTGGCTCCTAACTGCTCACTTGCTTGCCTGCCTGACAGCCCCTAAGCACTCTGCCTGCCAGCCTGCTCGCCCCCAACATTCCCCCTTGCTGGTCTTCTTACCCCCAACTGCCCCCTCCTTGCTGGCCTGATTGCCCCCAGCTGCCCCCCCCTGCCAGCCTGCTCACCCCCAACTTCCCCCCCTGCTGGCCTGCTTGCCCCCAACTACCCCCCCCCCCCCGCCAGCCTGCTGACCAATTGTTCCTCCCTGCCATCCTGATTGCCCCCAACTGCCCCCCACTGCCGGCCCGCTAGCTCCCAACTGCCCCCCATCCCCCACCAACCTGATCGCCCCCAATTGCCCTCCCTTCCTGGCCTGATCACCCCTAACCGCCTCTGCCTCGGCCCCGCCACCATGGATTTGTCGAGAAGGACATCCAGAAAGTCTCCCAATCTAATTAGTATATTACCCTTTTATTACTATAGATTAATCTGCTGATCAGCTTACTGATTTGGTTTACTGTTTATCTCTTCTCTATATCATGCCTTTCAATTCCCTCATGCTTAAAACTAAGTTAATGGCCTAGCACAGTTCCTAGCTAATTATAGTCTACCAGACTTAAATCATTCTAATTTTAATAGTTTTATTGAATTGAATAATTGGATTAATGCATGACTAGCTAACATTTCTTCTGTTAAACGTTTTGTCAAGATCATCATGCCAAAATCACTAAGCATGCTCAGATTAAGACTCCCATATTAAGATTAACATTTATATATAGAATTTACTCTTAAAATAAAGTAAATTCTGGTAAAAATCTGGCAGTAAAATGCATATACTGATGTTGTATCACATGATGATTTAGGATTGCTTTTGTAGAACTAAGCAGACATGTCTTTCCCTTTGTTATTTTTCTAATGCCTATGATCGATCCACATCAGTACAATTAGATTTCCCAAATACCATGTGCTACTCTCCCCCACAGCACATGAGTGTTTGCTCCTTCATGCCTTAAAACCTTACTACTAAAAATGTGGTCCAGGGTCCAGCCATGTTGTCATGATGTAGGAGCTTGTTAGAAATGCAGACTCTCAAAACCCATTAGATCTACAGAATCTGATTCTGCATTTTAACAAGATCCCCAGGTAATTCAGATACACATTAAAGTTTGAGAAGTACTGCATTAGAAAACAAATTTTGATTCCCACTTCTCATAGAGTAAGGCCTACATGTATTGAATTCTTGCTAAGTACTTTTCATAGATCATTTTACTTAACCCTTATAACAACCCAGGAAAGGTATTTTTATTATCCTTATTTTACAGATGGAGGAATGAGACATAGAGAGGGACTAATTTTCCCATGAGTATAGCTAAGCAGAACCTGGATCTAACCCACACAGTCCTACTCAAGAGGCTCCATTCATAAGGCACTAGCTGCCTTCCCAAAACTGTGGTTTCCATAACCCTAGCTCGTAGTAGCCCAATGCCCTATATCCACTGGTGCAGTGTCTATCCTTCCAGCTCAGAGAATCTCTTTCTTTCCCATACCCTAACAGGAGACGTCTTTGAGAAGAATATCCATCTTCTCTCTGTCCCAGTTACCAGAGGGTTTTAGAATTAACTACCTGCATGGATTGCCTGCCTGTCATGGGTCAGGCCTTGGGAGATTCAAGGCCATTGGAGAAGATAGAGAATGGAGAGAGAGAAGGGTATGTTCTGAATACAGTCGGTAATCTGGATTTTAGAATTCCCTTGGGGAATAAAAGTCAATCTGTTAGTTAGGGTTAAGGGAAAGATGAGAGAAGAGGTTAGGGCATAAGGTGGCACCCTAAAATAATGAAAGTAGATCATCTTTAGTATCAGGTTAGGACATCATGTGATTTTACACGTAAGGAAAAGGATCTCCATATCATAAAAATGTCTTCATTTACTCAGGAGTTTAAAGCAGCTTTGTTATAAAATAGACTGCACATTCTTAAAATACATAATTTGATAAATTTTCATCTACTCAGTTTTGTCTGAAATTCTTTTCACAGGAGGCAAACACCCTTTTTTAAAAAAAACAAACATATCTTTCTTGATATCAGAGAGGAAGGGAGAGGGAGAGAGAGATACAAACATCAGTGATGAGAGAGAATCATTGATTGGCTGCCTATTGCACACCCCCTACTGGGTATTGAACTGGCAACCTGGGCACGTGCCCTTGACCAGAATTGAACCTGGGAGCCTTCAGTCCGTAGGCCGACCAACACTCTATCCACTGAGCCAAACTAGCTAGGGCATGAGTAAACACTCTTATCCACAAAATGCAAAAATGAAAGTATGTGGGAGAGTTTACACTACGATGATTGAGATTTTTGCCAAATGATATTGAATTTGTTTTGTTTTGATAAGGGAAGAAGTCAAGATGAGAGAAGTCACAAGCTGCCTACTAGTATAAGGGGCAAGGAGAGTATGCAGCTGAGATTGGAGTATAGGGAGGCTGGGACCATTCTGTAATTTCATAGTTTTAGTATGTTTATTGTCATCTGTAAACAAAATGTTGTTGTATATAACTTGGAAGCATGGCCATTGCTCAAACATGCATTGCAAATAAAAATAACAGATTAAATATGTGTTTTGAATGAGTAACTATTGAACATAAATACAATTGCTTATTACTTTTAATCAAAGGTCTAGCAACTTCACATTTATAGTAGTCTTTGAGTAAGTATAGCTAGCACATGCAGTGTCATAGTAAGCTACCATTTATTTTGACTTGAGATCTCCTTAGGGCATGTCCCTGAAATTTGGAAGGCATCATTACATTTCTTTGTAAATCTGTTGTTTTTCCCACTCCTTGTATTGTCAATTGCAGCTACATTTAGCCTTCTACAGTTTCAAGGGAAACCATGGGATGCTGTCTCAGAATTGAAAGAATTGCACTTCCCTACACATTCCAGGTTTCGCTGTCTGGAGGATGGGGCTTTTCGTCCTCCCTATTTCCTTGTAATATATGCTTAGTCTATGATAGGTATATACCTAAGTGTATAAAAGGGGCAGTGGCAAAATACTTTAAAAATACACCTTCCCTGCCTTTCAGATGTGTTCATTTTTTCCTCATGAGTCTTAAACAAACATGAAAAATATGATGAAACTGTTCTCTTTACATGACTAAATAATAATTTTAGATGCTAGGAAATAAAACAATAATATGTATTCCATTTCTTGGCTTTGTAAATAATTGAAACCAGAACAGTCTTAGAAAGATCTCTTAATTTATTTCACTGGGAGTGTATTGTGAAAGCAAATTCTTCTGAAATATGAGATCAATTATTGTGCCAAGTAAAAGGTTTCTTTTATTTTAGCCATTTTCATGAATATTTCTGATATTTTATGATAAGCAATTTTTCTTGAGAAAGAACATCAGATTGAAATGAAAGTAGATATTGCCAGTCTAATATTTTTATTGCTTCAGAGTAAAATAAAATAATAAAATCAAGACACTTAAACATTAATATATACTACATTTAAACCAAGATTTGTATGTAGTTACTTAA
Organism: Corynorhinus townsendii; assembly: GCA_026230045.1. Lineage (NCBI taxonomy): Eukaryota > Metazoa > Chordata > Mammalia > Chiroptera > Vespertilionidae > Corynorhinus > Corynorhinus townsendii. The sequence continues at coordinate 62,956,789 of JAPDVU010000004.1, read as the reverse complement.
AAATATATGTTTACTAAATACTTATTTAGTGTGAGTCTTCTGCCAAGAGATGAGTTCCTTAGAAAATAGTACTAGAATTTCCTTTTTATAGCAAACTAATCTTAAATAATTAAGAGAAATCAAGGCTTAACAAGCATCAATATAGAATTTTTCTTCAAATAATTTCTACTAATTGACATAAAATTACATGTTTCTTAATCTGTGTTTTGTTTTTTGTTTTTAAAGAGTGCCTAAATCCCATGCCAAAACCATTAATATTTAATTTTTAGGCATCTTATATTTTTAAAAGTTTCACAGGCAATTCTAATGGTCAATATATATTATGGAGTACCACTGAGCTAGAAGCATAGTGTACACACACACACACACACTAGAGGCCTGGTACATGAAATTCGTGCGGGGTGGGGGGGTGTCCCTCAGCCCAGCCTGCATCCTCTCCAATCTGGGATCCCTCTCACAATCCAGGACTGCTGGCTCCCAACTGCTCGCCTGCCTGCCTTCCTGATTGCCCCTAACCGCTTCTGCCTGCCAGCCTGATTACCCCCTAACCACTCCCCTGCCAGCCTGTTTGCCCCTAACTGCCCTCCCCTGCCAGCCTGGTCACCCTTAACTGCATTCCCCTGCAGCCTTGGTCCCCCCAGCTGCCCTCCCTTGCAGGTCTGGTCCCTCCCAACTGCCCTCCCCTGCTGGCCATCTTGTGTCCACATGGGAGCAGGATCTTTGACCACATGAGGGCAGCCATCTTGTGTGTTGGAGTGATGTTCAATCTGCATATTACTCTTATTAGATAGGCTAGAGGCCTGGTGCATGGGTGGGGGCTAGCTGGTTTGCCCTAAGGGTGTCCTGGATCAGGGTGGGTGTTCCTGTGGGGCATGGGGCAGCCTGGGTGAGGGGCCTGTGGTGGTTTGCAGGCCGGCCACGCACCCTGGTGACTCAAGCGGGGGCCCTGGTATCTGGGAATTTATTTATCTTCTATAATTGAAATTTTGTAGCCTTGAGTGGAGACCAAAGCAGGCCAGGGCTGCGGGAGCTTGGCTTCCTCCATCGCCAGGAGCAACTCAAGCCTCCTGCTCTCTCCAGTGCTGTGGCTACCGCCATTTTGTTGGGATTTATTTATCTTCTATAATTGAAACTTTGTAGCCTTGAGCAGAGGCCTGGGCCTGCCAGGGCAGGCAGAAAGCTTGGCTTCCTCCATTGCTGGGGAAACCCAAGCCTCCTGCTCCCTCCAGCTCCGTGGCTGCTGCCATTTTTGTTGGGATTTATTTGTCTTCTATAATTAAAACTTTGTGGCCTGGAGTGGAGGCCTGGGCCAGCCAGGATTTGCGGAAAGCTTGGCTTCCTCCATTGCCGAGGAAACCCAAGCCTCCCTCCTGCTCTCTCTGTGGCCGTAGCCATCTTAGTTGGATTAGTTTGCATACCTGCTCCTGATTGGCTGGTGGGTGTGGCTTGTGGGTTTAATGGAGTGATGGTTAATTTGCATATTACTCTTTTATTATATAGGATACACACACCATTTAGTAACTGAAAGGACAAAATTATTTTTAGATGATTTAGTGTAGATCCTGAAGTATTCAAGTCCTGAAATGAATACTAATCTCTCACTATGATGTGGTGTTTGGTCTAGTTTAAGCTGTTACTGAGCAGATACTGTGAGCTGAGCAGCCATCACATGCTGTTTTGGGCAACTGTTGAGTTGACATAATTTTATTCAGCTGCCAGGAGAGATTTTCTGTTCATGGACACATGCTATTTAAATATAGATTAATGTATCTCCTTGATGCATTTCAAACCAATGAACATGAGGCTTCATTCTCCATGAATTAAATACTAGTACCAAGGGAATTAATGCAGAAGAAATACTGTACCTTCTTAGGTGCAAGAGTGTTGATAAAAGCTCACAGAACAACAGTTCATCACAGGGGTTATTAAGAAGCTCTCTTAAAATTTGCAGTCTGGTAAGTAACAGCAAATGACTGCATGCTGAGCCATGTTAAATGTAAACCTCAAATTAAGTTATTTGCACTAGGTTGGTTTTCTCCAGTACCATATTTACTTGCATAATTTCTCCTTTTATACCCCCAGGATAGATAGATGAGAAAATATAATCAACCATCTGGGCCCTGTTCACGTGCCATACTAGGCAACCCTTATTAATTCTATTTATCCCTCCTTCTAATGAGCTACTTATTCACATCTTCCAGGGAATCAGTTGCAGTTTACATTACTTACCCAAGGACTGAGGCTTATTAAAAGTTGTCCATACTCATTCCCCTCCCAGTTACCTCTATGAATAACACACTGGCACTAAAATTCCTCCGTCACATGAACATGTGGGCTAAGATGGCATATAATACAGAAAATCACTAGGGATTTGGAGGGGGAAGTGAGTTTTTCACTTACAAGTAAGTCACATAACCTCTGTGTAGTTTCATTTTATCATTTGAAAATGGACCAGGGGATGATAAAGTGATGTTTATGGAGGCACTTTGTAAATTTTTGAAACTTTATGCACATGCTATTATTTTATTATTAAACACAGCCCTCTCTGGAATGAGAAGTGAGTTATAGTTATCACTAAAATCCTTGTGAGGATTTGTCTCAAGCTATTCCCAACTACAGATCAGGGCTTGGAATAATAAGCCTAGGTTGGTATGAAGAGGCTTCATATTTTCCATATTTGCAATAGGCTCTTTGGAATGAGGGAGAGCGTAACAAGAAGAGTAAGAGGCCATTGAGAAGATAAATGTAAGGACACAGAATAGAAATGTCTCACATTTCCGTATTCCTTCCTTCATTTTTATCTGACTCTGCTATGTCGTTCTGTAAAAAGAGTTCGTTGGAATGACACACAAAAGCAAGGTGTTATATGTGTGAATGTGCCATTGGACATTTGCTAGTTTGAGAATGTGGGAGAAATTACTGGCATTATGTTTTGGGAGTGGAAAAGTGAGGAGAGCTTTCAACTTATTTGTCTTTATAAGGAAGGCCCGTGGCTCTTGGGTAAGAATAACCTAGTAAATGCAGGTTGGATGAACTAGATTAGGGAAAAGTGGAGAAGCAGCAGCTAGATAGAAAGCAGTAAAATTGAACAAGGGCTGTCGTTCTCCCTACAGTAAATAGTTATTAGCTTTGTTTGCTCCAGGCTCCCCCGTTCTCACTCGACATCAGAATCACCCAGATTGCTCCCATCGGATTTACAGTATTAGAATTTAGAGGGCACTTGTGGCATGCTTAATTTTGAAGGAGGGCATAGAAAGAAACACCCTGTGGCACAGCCAGTGTTTAATCCTGTTTTTTACCATTCTAAATGTACAGCTAATGTGTTATCTTTTCTCATAACTTAAAATTATTCACTAAGGATCTATAAATTTTTTACACTAACATTTATTCAGAGTGATCCTATTTATTTATTATGAATGAAATCAAGTTGGCACATTAATACTAATATCAAGTTGTTGAACATTATTCAGAATTTTCCCCTTACATGTTCTGGATATAAGAAATATGGAGGTGGTAAAGATTCCATGCCCTATTTTCAAGGAATCATGACTGTGCATTTAGCTACAAACTGATTTGAAAATGGAACATTAGGCTCCCTCATATATTACTAACTTGAAGAGTAAAAGAAAAATATGAATTTTAGTACAGACTTGAGAAGAAGTTGCCATTTAGGTTCTAGTTGTGGCAATATAGCTAGCAGTGTCCTGTGATACTCTGGGAAGAATAGGATGAATACTGAAAGGATAGTGAAAAAATATGACTGCTTATTTCCTAGCTATGACTTTAGGCATTGTTTTTACTTAAATATATTTTTACTGTTTTAACTTAAAGCTTCCAAACACCAGGAAGCCACTCTATATTTTTTCAGGAAAAAATTAAAGGTACAAGATAGACCTGGCCGGTGTTGCTCAGTGGTTGAACATCGACCAATGAACTAAGAGGTGACTGGTTCAGTTCCTGGCTGCTGGGGCAGATGCTCAGGTTGCCAGTTCAATCCCTGGTAGGAGGCAGCCAATCAGTGATGTTCTCTCTCATTGATGTTTCTATATCTCTCTCCTTCTCTCTTCCTCTCTCTCTAAAAATCAATAAAAACATTTTTTAAAAAGATATGAGATGGTCAAATTGGTCACATATTCTATCAGGAATAGTGCTGATGAATCCAGCAATTGTTTGGGCATATCTCTCAGGATATACGCACACAAAATCAGGAGGATGCTTAATTGAAGCAAGGACAGACAGATTTGCTCTCCTTGGAATGTAGAATTGGACAAAAACTTGAGTCAGCTGATGGTGAACACTAGTGCTCCAGTATTACACAATCGAAGCTATTAAACAAAATGTTAAGTTGTGGGAAAGTAGTAGGATCCAGACCTTAGAAAGGAGAATGGAGTGAATAGAAAAAATAAATCATTTGGTTTATAGGGGAGGCCAGGAGGAGGTTAATGGGGGGAAAGAAAAGGAGACATATGTACTACTATTTGTAATACCTCAAACAATAAAAAATAAATAAAGAAAAAATACTTAAAAAAATGTTCAGGTTTCTTACACAGGTAATGTATGCTGTTTTATATCTCCCTCGAGAACAGGACAAGGAAAAATTTCATCTTATTTTGTAGTATAAGGGACTAATGAAGATTATTTTCTGAAAGCAAAATTTGTTAAGCATTAGAACAGGTTACCAGAAGAGGTTGTAAAATCATTTTCTCTTGAGGTCTCTAAAATAGAATTATTCCTCCTTTTTTTTTTTTTTTTTTGGTATGTTAAGAATGTTTCTTCCTAAGAGAAGAGGGATGAATAACCTGACCTCTAACTGTCCCTTTTATCTGGTCTGTTTTCGGTGCATGAGAAGAAAATATGGCCAGAAACTTCATTAGGGTCTTGGCAAAGAAAAATGTGGACTACAGGGATAACTTTAGAACAAAGTATGTAGTTAAAGTGCACATGAGCTATACTATTAATTTCCATGAAGTACTATGTCTGCATATTTATTGCTTTGGACTTTGAGAAAAAGAAATAAATTTTAATATTGTCAGTATAGTAGCCCCCCTTATCTAATGCTTTATGAGGTTTTTTTACCCACAGTTCCACTATTAAATGGAAAATTCCAGAAATAAACAATTCAGTAAATGATTCATAACTTTTAAATTGGGCACCGATCTGAGTAGCATGGTGAAATCTCACTCTGTCCTTCTTTACAGCAGGGCTTATTTAGTACCAGTAGGTTAAACCAGAAAAATAAATATTTGGAATTAAGTTTCAAATATTAAGTTTCAAGTGAAGCATCCCATGTCATCCATACTGTGTATGGACCCCACCCATTATTCACTTAATAGCGATCTCTGTTGAACTGTGTGGCAGGATCATGGTGCTGATCTTTAACCCTTATTTTACTTAATAACGACTCCAAATAAAAAGAACAGTGATGTTGGTAACTTTGATATGCCAAAGAGGAGCCACAAAGACTTCCCTTAAGTGAAAAGGTGAAAGTTCTCAACTTACTAAGGAAAGGAGGGAAAAACATATGCTGAAGTTGCTAAGATCTACTATAAGAAGGAATCTTCCCCTTGAAATTGTGAAGAAGGAAAAAGAAATTTGTGCTAGTTTTGCTGTCGCATCTCAGACTGCAAAAGTTACAGTCACAGAGTGTGATAGGTGCTTAAATAAGAAGGAAAAGGCATTAAATTTGTGGATGGGAGACATGAACAGAGAGCTGGTTCCAATTGTTGGCAGTGTGTTGTGCCAGAAAACATTGAGCCTGCAGTGAGACTTCAGCAAGGGATCCCATGAAACAAGTGATCACATTCACATAACTTTTATTACAATATATTGTTATAGTTGTTCTACTTATTATTAGTTATTTTTAATCTCTTTGCCTAATTTGTAAATTAAACTTTATCATAGATATGTATGTATAGGCAAAATCATAGTCTATATATAGGGTTTGGTACTATCTGTGATTTGGGCATCCACTCTTGGACAATATCCCCCATGGATAAAGGAGGACTATTGTATTTAAAAAGAAGTACATATATACTCTGAGAGGCTGAAGTGGCAGTGTCCAGAAATGCCTTTAACAGACCTTCTGATTAGCAAGGGCAGTGATGGTGGGGATATAGAACTTAGAGAATTTGTAATATCTGATAAGTACCTTCACAGCATTTTATACGTATACTAGAGGCCTAGTGAATGAAAATTCATGCACTGGAGCAGGGGGGTCCCTCGGCCCGGCCTGCCCTTTCTCACAGTCCAGGAGCCTTCAGGGGCAGGAGGCGACCCAGCAATCAGGGGAAGGCAACACCCCCATCACACCTCTGCTGCTGCCACTACCGGCAGTGCAAGCCTCAGCCAGCCCTGGTTACCTGAGCCTCAGGCGGTCCTGGGGTCTAAGGGGACTGGGGGACCCTGGAGGCAGGCGCCCTGGTGGGGCTGAGGGGACTGGGCACTGCCATCTTGTGGCTGTGGGTGCTGCCATCTTTGAGGGCAGGGCATCAGTTAGCATATTCCCTCCTTATTGGCTGTGGGTGCCGCCATCTTTGAGGGTGGGGCAATTAGCATATTCCCTCCTTGTTGGCTGTGGGCACCACCATCTTTGCAACAGCATGAGGGTCAATTAGATTATTCCCTCTTTATTAGATAGGACTAGAGGCCTGGTGCACAGATTCATGCACTGGTGGGGATGTGTGGCCTGCGGGGATCGACCTGCTGTGGGAGCACCGCTCATTCTGGTCAGCAGAGTGGCTGTGGACCTGCTTTCTGAGTGGCTGCTCCCGCTGTGGGAGCGTACCTACCAGGGAAGCTCCTGCATGGACGTATGCCCCCTGGTGCTCAGTGCACATCATAGCAACTGGTCGACTGGTCATTCTGGTCATCCCGCCATTTGGTCACTGGGCTTTTATATATATATAGAGGTTTGGGGGAGGTGTTAACTCTGCCAAGACTCAAAGTAAATATAGAAATCTAGAGGCTTCATGTGGAGAATATTACTTGTTATAGGTATTGGAATATTAATAAGTGCTCAACCAAAAGTTTTCCAAGTCTGTGGCAATGCAAAACAAAGGAAGAAGCTTCCAGAGAATGGGGTCCTGGCAGGAAATCGGCTATAAGGGCCTTTTGGGGTCATATTCATGTGGAACCTTGGATTACTATTTTAAAGGAACGTAATTATTGAGAAACTTGGATTACTGTTTTAAGGAATTTGTTGTTAACCTGGATCAGGTGGCAGATTATGCTAGTGGATCATTTCTACCCTGCCAAGGGTTTTTGTAAATATGGTTTTATTAGAACTACCTGCACACACTTGTTTATATATTTTCTGTGGCTGTGTTTGCACTACAGTGGGAGAATTGGGTAGTTGCAACAGAGACCTTTGGCCCACAAAGCTTAAGATATTTATTATCTGACACAGAAAGTGTGGCAATCCTGTCTTGAGTGACAGTTTTGTCTTATTTTTCTGGGGATGGCCTGACCACATTTATGACTTTACAGAACCAGCTTTGTCAGGTGAGAGCACACTAGTTTCTTGACATATCCTAGTTCTTGCAAATAGATGTGCTTGATAAAGATATTTCGAAGAATGAATGAATGAATATATCCATTAGGGCAGTGGTCGGCAAACTCATTAGTCAACAGAGCGGCAAACCACTGCATTAGGGGATAGCAAAGTGATTTAAAAAGTAAACTCAGATTTCAGGCAAGAGATAATAAAATCCTGAAGTAAGGTTAGTGTCAGGAGGAGGTCTAAAAATTATTTAAGAACTACAATTAACTGGGCATGCCAGTGATTTCAGTTTATCAGTCATTTATTGGTTTGTTTTACCAATGGCTCTTAATTTTAAGCTTTTTATTATCAAAATTTTCAAACATATGCAAAAGTAGGGATGAACAACCATGTAATGGACCCTCAGTCTCAGCCATAATCAGCCTTTTCCAATCATGTTCTATCTTTACTCCTCAAAAAATTCTATCATTACTGTAGTATTCTAAAGCAAAACCAAGCACTGGTCAAAGGGAAAGCCATATTGCTAAGCCTATTAATAGTCTCACTGCAGGTAAGTGTACCTAATCAATGTTTGTGTATGTTTCCCTTTAATTTCAAAAGTGGTGGGAGCAGAGCTTGTCAGAGAATAGTGCAATGGTTCTCACCCTGGGAAGGTTTTCCAAAACACGCAGTCCTGGGGTACTCCCAACGTTTCTGATTTTGTGGTTCTGGAAATGTCCTATAGGCATGCATTTTGAAAATGTCCCATAGGTAATGCCAAAAAGCCTCAAAGGCTGTGGAGCCCTGGGTTAGTTAAATACCACAGCTCCATGAGGCATCTTAATGGATTTTACACTCAAAATGGCAATGCTACATTTTTTACCATGACATCATTTGGGATCCAAATCAGTATGAATGCTGTGAACATTAGGACATTAAAACTATGTGTAGTCATTCTGTAACTTAAGTTTGAAAACAGTGCAGTGAATACTTGGACCTAGAATGGACATAAGTCATCAATTGCCTAGGTTAGTTCTGGTTGTCTCTTTTCCTGGAGTAAATGTTAATAGCACTTTGTTTCACTCTCAAAAGCATCTGTTTGAATAATTATGAATGACTGTATATGAAAAGTGAATATTCACTATTATGAAAAGCACTCAACCTACTCCTAGATCATGGATAATGTTTTGAATTTTTATCATGAAACATAATGGAAAGTCCCTGAAGCAGAAGAAGAATGTGGTTTGATTTATGTTTTTAAAAGATCAGTAGCTGGCATGGGAAGAATTGATTGAAAGGCAGCTAGGGTGTCCCTGCCTTCTGATGGTGGCACCAAATGGAGATGCCATTCAGACAAACTGTTGGTTTTACAAATGTGAAACTCAGAAGAGCGGTGTGGATTAGAGATCAGTGTGGGAACCTTTAACATTAAGAAATACAGAAATTGTTGAAATAAACTAAAAGAGAGTGTTGGGGAAAAAAAGAGGAGCAGGGCTGGTTCTGGGTCAATCTAGCATCTTAATGTGTGTAGGAGGAGAGAAGAGGACCGGCAAAGAAATATACCCTGCGAGGAGGTTGCCTCAGAGGCAGTTTACTCTCTGAAAATTGTGAGAATATCTCAGGTTGAATTCCCTGGGAAGCAGATTCTGGGAAGAGTTGTGATGTGCAGGATGTTTATCCAGGAGTCCTTGGAATCCACATCTGTGGAAAACAAGGATTGGAAGGAGGATAAGCAGGAGAAATGGAGTCAGGATGTAGGCCCAACAGCAAGCTTGGTTGACCCCCAAGAGAGCTCTGGAGCTAGAATGGTCCTTTAGAGCTGTCCTGAGTTGAGCCCAAAAGCCAGGTCATTATACTTCTGGTAGAATATGGGCCACCCTACAAAGGGACATGACTTCGAGTGAGGTCGCTCCATGGGGCTGAGGCAATAGCTGGCAGCACTCCTAGCAGCTGTGACAGTTGCTTCAATGAATGGACATCTACATGGCCATCAGTGTCTACCACAAGGACAAATTAGATGAGGACTGATAAGTGACCTGTGTTTACTTACTTACTCAACATAGTTATTGACGATCTAAGGTATGCCAGGCAGATTAAGTGCTGATGGATAAATGTGTAAAACAATTATTACATGTTGTAATAAGTACAGTGAACTAAGAACAGAGTTAAGTAATGAACAATACAGGATTAGGATTTACTTAGCTTATTTAAGAAGTCACTTGTGACCTTTACAATAATAGTTAAGTGCAGTGGTTTGGGTAGAAATAGATGGAAGTAGTTTGAGCAATGAATGTGATATTTTTATTTTGAAAGAGATAAGTTTTGATTTCTATTTGAAAAGGTAACAAGCCAACTTCCTTTACTGAAAACATACAGATTAATAATGACTCCTGGATAAGGTTGTCTTATATTTAGTTTTTAGAATCATTTAACTTCTGATCACTTAATTGATTCTTAACCCTGTTGACAGGAAAAGTAGCATTCTCTCCATTTTATAAGTATGGATGCTGGAGTTCATAGAGGTTGAGAAGCCCATCTTTTCACATCTTCTCCACTAGTCTTTCCATCAAATCAAGCTGACCTGCTAACTGGTTGGTATTAGGGAGAGCTTAAATATATTTTATCAAATTCAAGTAATCATGTTGCATGAGAGTTTCCAAGTGAAATATATTATTTGGGACATGCTTATACCAAGAAATGATTCATTGTTCATCTGAAATTTGAATTAATTCTATTTCCTGTATTTTAATTTGCTGAGTCTGGCAGCTCTAGTTGTATGACACAATGAGATTTTCAGCTTCCTTTACAGTCTGTGCTGCAAAGAAAAAAAGAAAAGAAAAAGGAAAGAATCCCTTGATAGCATGTGCAATTGGCAACACTAGAAAATATAAGACCTATGTTGATGGGCATGCCTAAGTGAATGCAAGTTAAAGTGAGCTAAATCAATGCATGCTGAGCAAATTTGGCTTGTATATGTTGCCCACTATCAGATGTGGGATCTCATTAATGTCTATCGAATATTCTCAGGTGAGAAGAGACATGACAAGACTGCTTTAATGAGTATAGAGGTGTACTTGGCAGATGGTCTAGCAATTTCTATTGCCAAGCAGCAAAAATCTGTAGTTAACACTTGAATGGATCTCTCAGTCTTCTTCCAGGCCACCTGTTGGGGACTCTGGCAGTCTTGTACTGGCCTCAGAATGGTAAATGTTCTGGAAAAAGGGAATAGGAGCAATTTGCCCCAGTTCACCATGATTAGAAACTGATCTGTAGGCCAGCTGCTGCCAGCGAAAGCCTCTTTAAGAGTCTGATCAGAGAGTTAAAACTGTACATGAGCTTCACCGGAGGCAAAGAAGTCATCTGCCTGGTGCCAGCGGATAAAAGGAAATGCAGTTAGGCAATACATTTCACAAGTATTTGTTTTAATATCAGTGTTAATCTCGAGCTAATACTGAGCCCCTGAGCTAGTGATTTTCAACCCTTTTCATCTCATGGAACACATAAACTAATTACTATAATTCAGTGGCACACCAAAAATATATTTTTGCCAATCTGATCAAAAAATATATATAATTTTAATTCAGTCACACCAAATGGCTACTGTCGTGTTGGCTGCTGCCATTTTTTAAAAGAGATTTTTATTAATTTTTAGAGCTTTTTATTAAATTTTAGAGAGAGAGAAACATCACATGAGTGCAAAACATGGATTGGCTGCCTCCTTCATGTCCCCAACCAGGGAACAAGTTGCAACCCTGGCATGCATGTACCCTGATCTGGAATTGAACCGGCAACCTTTTGGTGCACTGGACGATGCCCAGCCAACAGAGCCACACATAGTTGTCATTTTTTTTTTTTTTTTGAGAATCTAAGGGAAAAGAGGTCAGTGCACCTGACTAAATGGTCAGGTATTACATGCTTTAAAAATTTTTACAGTACACCAGTTGAAAATCGCTGCCCTGGGCTATTATTTTTATAACTAGGGGCCCAGTGCACGAATTCATGCACCTTGAAAGGAACTGTGAGCCACAAGGCTGAGGTGGGCACAGGGGCAGGTGTCGGCTCATCCTCTGCACCGCCACCCAACCTATCCTGCTGCAGCCCTGCTCCCACTGCTGCTGCTCCCACATGCTGATGGTTCAGAGTGATTGGAGCCAATGCCAGCAGTGGGTGTGAGCGTGGCCAGCGCCATCAGTGGGTGTGAGTGGCGGCTGCTGTCCTGATCACCCCTCAGGAGCAGGGGGAGGTGGAGAAGCCCTCAGGTGATTGGGGCCGGCAGCCACTGCTTACACTCAGTGACGGCGCTGAGCGATCGGGACTGGTGCTGGGCACTGGCAATGGGTGCGAGCGGTGGCTCCAGTGCCAGCTGCAGATGTGAGCAGGGCTGGCACTGGCAGCAGGTATGAGTGCCAGCCAGGACCATGGCACACAGGAGCAAAGAATTTTCAGTAATCACCAAAGGCTCACTCCAATGACAGCAAATGGTGCCCCACCTTGGTCTGGGGCCCCCACTTACTTGCTCTACCATCCTGCTGCGGCCCACGCCCATTATGTTCCATGTATGTCCCCTGGTGGTCAACGTACATCATAGCAACCGGTTGTTCGGTTTGCCGTTCGGTCTATTTGCATATTAGGGTTTTATATAGAGAGATGTAAAAATTAATTAAAACAGACTTTAGGGGCCTTTTCAGTACTTGGCCCTATTAATAGAATCTTACTGCTATTAAATGGAAGATACCTGTCGTAAACACTCTGAATTTTTAATAATCAAGGGTTAATACATAAATAGGTCACAGAATATAGACGTGTCCACAAATGTAATACATATTTTTCTGGTACACAAGCAGCAGTATCTATCCTTATTTATATTTGGATATTATAAATGGTTTCTTTTTATATTATAAGAATCCATTGTCTTTTTATATTTTAAGAATCCAAATTAATGCATATAAATATATCTTCTTGATTAGATCTCTTGCTGTGAGCAGGAAGAAAAGGGGGAAAAATCAATCTATTTAAAATCACAGCTGCTTATATTGAAATTGATTGCATGATTGGATATTCAAGGGTATTTAATTAAAGCTCAGTTGTACTCTAATTTTCTTTTAGCAATTTATTAAAGTTGTGTAAATAGATATCAGAGTCATCATTCTTTTGTTTAACAGATGCATCTCTAGTACTGAAAAACAAATTTGTTTTAAGCATACATGTCTGTTTGTTTGTCTGACATATACTTAAGAAAACAGTTCCTGTGTCAGATTAAATTTATTGGGGTGACATTGGTTAATAAGATTATATAGGTTTCAAGTGTACAGTTCTTTGACATATAATCTATATCTTGCATTGTGTGCCCATCACCCAAAGTCAAACCTTCTTCCATCATCATATATTTGATCCCCTTTACCCTTTACTACCTCCCACCCACCTTTCCCCTCTGGTAACCACTGCACTATTGTCTGTGTCTGAGTTTTTGTTTGCTGATTTTTCTTATTTGTTCATTGGTTGCTTTCAGTTTCATATCTCACATAATACTATGCTTTCAGAGATTATTTCTGTAGTTTGTAGTGTTTTAAAATTAGTGTGTATATGCAAGCAAAGATATGCATTCATCAGCTTTTTTTTCTTTTTTGCTAATTTGAGACACTCAAAATAATTATTTGGATGTATGTACTTGGTTTCTAAGATCATTTTCTAGGCAATTAATAAACTCACAATATATAATCTAGTTTAGGATCCTGAGATATGTGTGTGGAAATATATCTTACTTCTGTTCAAAAGAAGGTACTTAAATAGTGATAATCTTTTTCTGTGGCTTTATAGCTAAAGCATATTGATTATAGCTTTTCTTTATTTTAGTGTTCCCTAAGTATATGCTTCCTGAAAAGCTCAATACTGGAATATGTAATAGCTGTTGTGAACCCATATGGATAAATATTCTTTGGGGAATCCACAAAGGAGCATTTCCTATATTCCTTAATTATCAAAAGCTTAAATATGCAAATTCTAAATATTTATTTTGATTACATGAGTCATATGGTTAAGTGAATATTAATGTATTAATTTAGATGAGAAAAAGATTAAGCAGGTAGAACTTAAAAAATTTTTTTTGATTTTTAGAGAGAGTGAAAAGGAGAGGGAGTGAGAGAAACATTGATGAGAGAGAAACATCAATTGGCTCCCTCCTGCAGGTCCCCACTGAGAACAGGCCCAAAACCCTGACATGTGCTGGACCAGGAATCTAATTGGCAACCTGTCAGTGCATGGGTCGACACCCAATCACTAAGCCACACTGGCTAAGTGTGGCTTATTTTGAAGGTGAAAATAAAATGATATACTAAACTTTATATGCATAGATTCTGTAGGGAATTGTGTCAATCTCACTGTTCTTAATTTCATTTGGAGTCAGAAGAGGAAATGAGCTACTCTCCAGGCCAGTTATCTCGTGGTAATACAGACTTTGACTCCCTGGAGTGGAGGTTGGTTTGCAGAGCAAGGTAAACATCTGATACTTTGCCTAGGGTACAGCAAAAGGTAGCCTTCATATTTCTTAGTCCAGTGGTCGGCAAACTCATTAGTAAACAGAGCAGCAAACCACGGCTGTGGCTCACGAGCTGCAGTTTGCCGACCACTATCTTAGTCCATGGATACTTTCACACAGTGGTGCCAAGGCATTAGGAGAGCACAAGAAGCCACATGGGCTTTGATTCTCAATCCTCCAAAAGACCACCAGGAAAAAACTATTGATTAAGCAAAGCAAAGTTTATAGAACAGCCCTTTGGCACAGTTCTAGTGGTATTTACAAATGGAAAAATTCAGAAAGGCTATTTATAGAATTTTAGGGCATGAGCCCAATGAGTTTCAGGTGGGTCTTGCCAAGGGTAAAACTGATTGGGACTGGCAAGAATTTGTAATGTAATAACTTTGTATTGATGGGCATAGCTATGTGAGGATGCTGAAGCAAGTGTTAACAAGCAAATTATTTTGATTGACCACAATTTTTTCTTCTAGAAGCTAGTATTTCCTATTGGAAGCAGCTATGTTTTTAAATGCCCGGTCCTAGTATTTTTTAATACAGGGATAGAAAAGAAGTCTTTGTACCAGTATTGCTTAGCATAAGATCAGGAAATTGTACTTGGTCCAGTATTGCTTAGCTACTTACTGGTTTCATTTTTCAGCACTGACAGCTAGATATGTTCCCCAAAGTGTCAATGAGAGAGGCAACAAACAAAAAAAACCAGCTATACTCTTCTCCTTTGTCTTTTCTGTCTCTTAGCTCCCCTCAAAAGCTGGCCCATAGCTTCTTCAGAACATTCTCATGAGGCCACCTATTCTGACACTATGCTGGGCTCTTGAGTCCTGATTCTTTCCAGCATCATGTTATCAGAATATGCAGAAGCTTGATGATCAACATAGCCATCCTTGTTCCCTGAGTTTCCCCTCCTTTAGACCAGATCTGATATTGGTTGTTTTTGAGTATTGCATGATTTTAAATATTGCAGGTCATTCGGTCATATTTCTCTGATCAAAACTACATAATTATTTCCTTTCTGCCAGCTCTTTGTAGCTACAATTTTCCTCTCATACTTTCAGTTTTATGGTTAAATAATCTTACTGCGTGTGTTATCATTTGCTTTATTCATTCAACTATTGATGGACACTTAGGTTGTTTTCATATCTTGGCTATTGTGAATAATGTTGCTATAAACATACATATATGTTTTCAAATGGTGTTTTTGTTTTCCTTGGATAAATATCCAGAAGTAGAACTGGTGGATCTTATGATAGCTCCTTTTTTTTATTTTTTTGGAAAAACCTCCATACTGTTTTTCATAGTGGCTGTACCAACTTACATTCCCATCAACCGTGCTAAAGGGTTCCCTTTCTTCACATTCTTGCCAACACTTGGTTTTTCTTGTCTTTTTGATGACCATCATTTTAACATGTGTGAGGTGATATCTTATTGTGGCTTTGATTGCATTTCCCTAATGATTAGTGATGTTGAGTATCTTTTCATGTTCCTGTTGACCTTCTGTATATATTCTTTGGGAAAAATGTCTATTTATATTTTCTGCCTATTTTTTTCCTTTGATCCCTTCAATAAATATTTATTTTTCCCCCATTGACCTCCCCACAGCTTCCCCTACCCCCCAGTACATGCCTTCACCTACCTGCCCCCCCCCCAGTGTCTTGTATCCATTGGTTATGCTTATATGCATGCGTACAAGTCCTTTGGTTGATCTCTTACAGCCCCCCTCGCCCAACCTCCCCTGCCTTCCCAATGTAGTTTGACAGTCTGTTCAATGCTTCTTTGCCTCTGTATCTATCCCCCCCCCCATTTCTTTCCTTTAAAAAATTTTGCCTCTGCAGACTAGAAATGAACATATAATAACAACAACAAAAAATGTTTGAGTCCCAATTTCAATGTCCAACAGTTCTGAGTCCCTGTTTCAATGTCTAACAGTTCCTTATGTGTACATGTCAGCAATGATATCTGGATGGTGGGCACATGGTGGCAATGCAGGTCCCACCCTCTCTGGTTTGGTCCTAGGCAACCTGCAGCGGTGCACAGCTGCTGACTGCTCGCGTGGCAAGGCGTTGTCAGCGTCTTCCATCTCTGGACTGTTTTTTCCTCTTGTCTTAGTGGTTGGAGCACACCTGTCAATTCCTCTCTGTTGCAGGAATCCATCTGGTCTTGGGGTTGTTTTCTGAAAATATACAAATATATTCTCGACCACAAGTTAATAAAGGAATCCTTTCTATATAATTGATTTGGGATCCTTTTTATTTTTGCCCAAACGATTTTCCTTTGTCTTATTTAGACCCCATGTGTGTTTTTCATGGGTGTCTTGCTGCTAGCATTACAAATGAAAGTTAATTTTGTAAAGTAAAAATTTTCTAGATGTCATTTACTTATAGGATATTTTCCTTACATGATATTACCCTACTACCCCCCCCCCCTTTTTTTGATTAATGGAGATTTTTTAAATTTTATAATGCAGTCTTGATAACTTTAAATTGAGATGTGAGTTCTTCATGTATTTTGGATAATAATCCTTTATCAGATAAACATATGACTCGGAAATATTTTCCTCCATTGAGTAGGTTGCCTTTTCATTTTGTTGATAGCTTTTTTGCTATGCAGAAGCATTTTGTTTGTTATAGTCCCACTTGATTTTTGCTTTCATTGCCTTTTCTTTAGGTGTTACACCCGAAAAAAATTGCTAAAACTGATGTCAAGGAACTTAGCACCTATGTGTTCTATTAGGACCTTTATGGTTTCAGGTTTTGCATTCAAGTTGTTAATCCAGGTCAGTTAATTTTTGTGCATGGTGTAATATAGTGCCCCAGTGTCACTCTTTTCCACGTGGCTGTCCAGTTTTCTCAGCACTATTTATTGAATAGTCTGTCTTTTCCTTATTGTATATTCTTGGCTCTCTTGGCATAAACTAATTGACCAGGTATGTGTGGGTTTACTAGTATTTCTGGGCTCTCTATTCTGTTCCACTGATCTATGTGTCTGCTTAGATTACTATATCTTTGGATTACATTTTGAAATCAGGGAGTGTGATGAATCCAGCTTTGTTCTCTTATTTCAGTATTGTTTTGGCTTTTTGGGGTCTCTTGTAGTTCCATACAAATTTTAGAATTGTTTCTATTTCTCTATAAAATACTTTGGAATTTTGATAAGGTGGGGATTGTATTGAACCTATTAATTGGCTTAGGTAGTATGGACATTTTAACAATATTAATCCTTCCAATCAGTGAGCATAGACTATCCATTTATTTGTGTCTTCTTCAATTCCTTTTATTAATGTCTTAAAATTTATAGTATACAGATTTTTCACCTTCTTGACTAAATATTTCCCTAGGCATTTTTTTGATGCAGTTATAAATGGGATTTCTTCATTTCTATTTCTGGGAGCTTGTTAGTGTATAGAAATGCAACAGATTTCTATATATGGATTTATTATTCTGCAACTTTATTGAATTAATTAGCTGTAACCTCTTTTTTGGTGTAGTCTTTAGGGTTTTCTATATATAACATCATATGCAAATAGTGACCATATTGGTTGCCTTTTACTTATTTTTCTTGTCTAACTGCTCTGATGAGTACTTCTAATACTTTGTTGAACAAAAGTGGTGATAGTGGGCTTCCCTGTCTTGTTTCTGATCTTAGAGGAAAAGCTTTTCGCCATTAAATATGATGTTAGCTGTGGGTTTGTAATATATGGCCATTACTGTCT
Source organism: Corynorhinus townsendii (assembly GCA_026230045.1). Taxonomy (NCBI): domain Eukaryota; kingdom Metazoa; phylum Chordata; class Mammalia; order Chiroptera; family Vespertilionidae; genus Corynorhinus; species Corynorhinus townsendii. Next base: position 62,939,071 of record JAPDVU010000004.1, on the reverse strand, counting down.
TGCGGTTTGCTCCCTTACACCCACTTTGTTGAAAGTTTTTCTCATAAATGAGTGTTGAATTTTTCTGCATCTATTCAGATGATCATATAATCTTTATCCTTCATTTTGTAAATGTGATAGTTAATTGATTTGCAGATGTTGAATCAATCTTGCTTCCCTGGAATAAATCCTACTTGATCATGATGTATGATCCTTTTAATGTATTGTTGAATTTGTTTTGCTAAAATTTTGTTGAGGATTTTTGCATCTGTGTTCTTCAGGGATATTGGCCTGTAATTTTCTTTTCTTGTCTGATATAACTATTTCAAAAAAGGGACTTATTAGCATGAAAGACAGAGAAAGGGTTTATCTGTGGAGAGGGAGAGGGGTGCTAGCCAAGTTTCATTTCTTGACCTGGGGGTGGCACTTATTACATAAGTGTTTCTTTTCTACTTGTTAAAATGTTAATGCTTGTGCGTCAGTGTGTGGCTTTTTAACAAAGCGCTTTTCTGTATACAAGTTATAGTTTGCAATGAAAAGACCTTAAAATTAATTATGCAGTCACTAGATTCTTACAAATGCAAGAGGACATGACAGGAGTGTAGGAGTGTGTGGGTCAATCTAAAGAGGACAATCCAGTAAGAGTCTTGGTAGAAGATGCAGCCCTTCAACATACTCAGCAACGGGTTTTCTTGTGAGGTGATACTGAATGCTGCTTTAATGAGAATAAAAATAAGAATCCTGACTGGAAGTAGAATCCAGTACTGGTAGAAACCCATATGGACAAACATGTACAGTTTTGATGTTTAGGGACACATTCTTTGTGTACTTCTAACAAATTTCCCCTTGGTTTGAATCTAGAATTTTGGCAGGCATGATGTTGTTTCAGTTAGACACTCACTCCATTGCCTTTCCCACAGGACAGAAAAAGGTAGCAAGTGAGAATCTGTTTACAATTGGATCACAATCTAGCTATTTTCAAGAGTCTACCTATCTTTATTAATCGGTTCTCCCTATACACTGAGTGGCCAGATTATTATGATCTCTGAAGGTATAATAATCTGGCCACTCAGTATATATCCTATATAATAAAAGGCTAATATGTAAATTGTCCCCTCAACTAGGAGTTCAACCAGCAGGCAGGCCAGCCAACTATCTATGTCCCCTCCCCCTGGCGAGGCTGGCCGGACAAATTCATGCACCGGGTCGCTAATATATATATACACATACACACACACACACACACACACACACACACACACACACACACACACACACACACTAAAGGCCTGGTGCATGAAATTCATGCACGGGGGTGTGTGTCCATCAGCCCAGCCTGCACCCTCTCCAATCTGGGACCCCTCAAGGAATGTCCAACTGCCCATTTAAGCCTGATCCCGGTAGGATCGGGCCTAAATGGGTAGTCGGACATCCCTCTCACAATCCAGGACTGCTGACTTCCAACTGCTCACCTGCCTGCCTTCCTGATCGCCCCTAACTGCCCACCCGTCCTGGCCCAGTCTCCCCCAACTGCCCTCCCCTGCAGGCCTGGTCACCCCCAACTGCCCTCCCCTGCTAACCCGTTAACCCTTAACTGCCCTCCCCTGCCAGCCTCATCACCCCTAAATGCTCTCCCCTGCTGGTCTTGTCGCCCCCCCCCCCCCCACAACTGCCTTCCCCTGCAGGCCCAGTCACCCCAAACTTTCCTCCTCTGCCAGACGGGTCACCCCTAACTGCCCTCCCCTGCAGGCTTGATCACCCCCAACTGCCCTCCCCTGCAGGCCTGGCCCCTCGCAACTGTCCTCCCCTGCTGGCCATCTTGTGGCAGCCATGTTGTGTCTACATGGGGCAGCCATCTTGTGTGTTGGAGTAACAGTCAATTTGCATATTACTCTTTTATTAGATAGGATATATACACACTGAGTAGCCAGATTATTATGCGTTCAGAGATCATAATAATCTGGCCACTCAGTGTATATGGTCCCTTGTCCTTCTACACATGGGAAAACAAAAGAAAAACTCATAGTGATTATAGGAAGTGATATTGGCTTCCCTAAAGTATCAGTAATTTCTTTTACATGTCAAGGCTGCAGCAAGGTCTGAGTTTGGTCAGGGACTTGCACAGTGTGCAAAGGTGGCCAGCAAAGATTCATGAACTCCTGAGTTTGACTTGATTTTGTCATCTAGGTCTTCATTTTTCTTTGGTCTGTGGGCTGATTTCTGTTGAGCTGTGGCAGATTTATTGTCCATCAGAAGCCAAAACTAATTTCTGAATGTGCCCTCGACTATATTAGTATATAGTACTGGCTCCAAGCCCTTTAAGGCGTCGCCATAATACCTTTTATATCACTTCTGTTGAACACTAGAAGTGTGGAGCTAATACTTTATGACCAAGATATTTTTATTAATGAAAAGGGTTATACTTCTCTTTTTCTTATTTATAGAAATTTTATTTGTTTTGCCCTTGATTTCTACTTATTCCTGAATAACAACCAATCACTAATCCTTTTTATTCTTAAAATTTTTGTAAGCAATCCTCCTGTCTTCATCTAGATAGCTACAATTTTATTTTTCATTCTCATTCTCCCTTTTTAGGCACATTACTGTAACTACAATTAACTTGCTTACTAAGTTGAATTAAGCTAAAATACTCTCTTGTCTAGATGTTTTAATACATTGTCAAGTTTATTTTTGCTTTTTATTCATTCTCTTAGTATATATTTTAAATTATTATTAATAGTAAATATTTATATTATTATTGGCAATTTCTGAGCTTCAAATTTATCATACCCATGCCCAATCCAATCTGATACTGTTGTTCAAAACCTCAGATCCAGTAGGAGCCAAAAATGGACTGGAAATATAAGTACTCTAACTTGACCTCAAGTAAACACACAAACAGTGTACCCCCTAAGTGATGCTTTGACCAGTAAGTTTATTATCATTGTAAATACCTCTATTTGGAATGCTGTCTTGTTAAATGTTCAATTCCAGTTTGTCCTAATGAAATTCTTACCATCATCTGCCATCACCGTCATATTTATTTTTTAAAGCCTATGATTGCTTACCCCTTCAGGCTATAGTTTATATGATAGTTCTTTTTCACACAAAATCAAGGACTTGGCTTATTACCTGAGTAGAAACTACAGAAGGTAAAAAATAAATACTTTGTTATTCAAGTATTACACATTCTTGTTTACACATTCTCTTTTTTACAAAAAAAAAAGGTTATTTTTACAACTTTTTTTTACATTCTGAATGATTTCTTTATATCTATTTCCAACTTACTACCTTTCCCTTTACCTCTAATTTGCTATTTTTGTCATTCACTGAGTTTTTATTTCTCAGTTTCAGTTGCTTTTAGGAGATCCAAATTTATTATTACTTACTGTTTAAAAGATGATGGCTTATTTTCAAATTTATTTAGTCACTTTTTAGTATTAGTCCATGTTTGTCAAAATTTCATCTGTGGGTTTTCCCAAGAACTAAATTGGAGATGTTTTCCTCAAAAGTGATTTTGTAATGGTTTCCGTGGTGAATCTTACCAAATATTTAAACAAAAATATTCCCAAAAATTGAAGAGGAAAGAACACTCTTAAACTCAGTATATGAGACCAGCATTACCTGGCTACCAATGTCAGATAAGAACACTACAAGAAAAGTAACTATAGGCCAATATCCCTGATAATTATCTTTGTAAAAATTATCAACAAAATATTATCAAACCAAACTCAACAGCACATTAAAAGGATCATACACAATGACCAAAGGCAATTTATTTCTGGAATACAAGAATGGTTCAGTAAATGTGATACGCCATATAAAGAACTGAAGACAAAAAGCATATGACCATCTCAATAGATACAGAAAAGACATTTGTAACATAACACCCCTTCATTATAACAACTCTCAACAAATTGGGTACAGAAGTAACATACTAGCACCTCAGGGAGGTGTGCTAGAATAAAGATGGCATGGGTGTTCAGTGAGCTTTCCATGGTTTCCACTATGGTAGCCTCGCCTATAATGTTATTGTCAGCCCTGGCCTCCTGTCTCAAAAAGTTCCGCTGTATTTACAAAAGAACAGCGTCAATTAAGATGTAAAGAAGAAGAGAAGAGATGCCATTTTTATAATAGTGTACACAAGTTTAATTACCTAATGGTTATATACTCATGGTTTTGCTTTCATATGAACTTCAGTCATATTGAGGAGACAATAGTTCATACCTATAGTATAGAAAATTCTCTGATGACATTTAGTTCTCAGCAATGTCCTCCACTAGGACTGTACTAACTCTAGAAAAGTAGATTTTATTGCTAGTATTTAACTTTTCAAGGGTCAGTCAATTTACCTTATATAACCTTCAATACTTTTATATTATCATTCTACATTATAATAACTTTGAACACTTACTGAGCACTTACTAGGTGCCTGGCACTATGTTAACCATCTTTATTGTCTATCTTAATATGCACAATAATTTTAGGAAGCAGGTGCTGTCACAATCACTAGTTTGCAAACTGAGACATAACAGCTTAACTAAGTTGTTAATACAAGTTAATAAGTAGTTGAGCTGAGTTTGACTCAGACAGTGTTGGGTTTCTGAGTCTGCAAACCTCTTACTCACAAAAGTCCCTCTTATTTTACTGTGAGCATCCCAACTTTTTCCTTCACTTTAAGTTATCCCATAAAGCAGAGGTGGGGAACCTTTTTTCTGCCAGGGCCATTTGGATATTTATAACATTATTCAAGGGCCATACGAAGTTGTCAACTTAAAAATCAGCCTGCTCTATTTGGTCAAACATTTCATTAACTCACCCCTAATGTCTTGGCAGGGCCAGGCCAAATCATTTTTTGGGCCTTTGGGTGCTGGGGGTTCCCCACCCCTGCCACAAAGAATTAAATACTGAGAAAGGAGATGAGTAAACATTTAAAGCAGTAGCAAAATACTCAACAGAAGGTTTTTAGAGCTTAGATAAGAGTACTCTTTTCAGGTACGAAGAAAATAATCTGAAAATAATAAGTCGTACTGAAGTATTACAAAGGGAGTCTGAACCAATTACATATTTAAGAAATAACAAGATAAAAAACTAGACTTCTATGGTAATATATTGATGTGACTTTATGATTAAGTTGATTTAGAAAACCATTATTAATAGCTAGTTATGTATGCCCAGAATAATAAAATTTCTTTTGAACTCTATAATCCATTAACTTTATTATATTGACTGGCTTTTAAAGTTAAAATATATCTTTAAAATGTCAATTTGAGCCCTGGCCAAGTAGCTCAGTTAGTTGCAGTGTTGTCCCATACATCAGAAGGTGGCAATTCAATTCCTGGTCAGGGCACATACCTAGGTTGCAGTTTTGATCCCCAGTGCAACGCATGTGGGAGGCAACTCATCAGTGTTTCTGTCTCACATCCATGTTTCTCTTTCTCTCTCTCTAAAATCAATAAAAACATACCCTAGGATGAGGGTTAAAAAATGTTTTGAGAAATATCTACATTGAGTGTTCACCCTAAAGAATATGAGTGACATGTTTCATATGGCATTTAATATTAAATAAATAAATCATTTTATATATAAAAGCAATGTCTCCTTAATATGCTTTTAAGCTTATATAGAACAATCACAAGGTAGCTGCTATTTCTGGGTTTTGAGATTCTCCTTGAAGCTTCCTTTCTCCCAGATATTTTAAAGGATATATTGAATGAATTTCCAGCTGTGAGTTATATACACCTTATTTAATGTGATTAATAATCAAATAGCCTTTCTTCTAATAACTATATGTGAAATAGTTTATGGTCTCCAACGGCCCTTTCAATTTTATTAGTGGTAAGTACTTTTGTGGCCTCTGGATGGAAATTTAGAGCCCCTAATTTTTTTCTCCTCACTCTAAAGTGCTTTGATTTTGACTTGTGAAGACAAGAGAAGTGCCTCCACATAGAAGCAGGACTCATACTACTCCAGTAGCTCTCCCCAACAACATTCTCCAAACTTCTCTCTTTCACCCTTTTTCTATATCTGTCTATATTTGTCTACTCATTTAGTGGCTACGGGCTTAAGAATCTTGGTTTGTCATCTCTTTTTTCATCTTGTATGTAGTCTATCATCTAAATGGTTACATCATCTTGATACTTCAGCTAAAATTTCCATTTTTGCACCTTGTCATACAATTAAAAATATGAACTGCTATATAAAATTTCATTACTTATATTATTTATCTACTTCATAATTGTGCTTGAGACTCACCTAGAATTACATTGACACTTTTTGTACTCCCCACAGCATGGAGCTCAGTAGTGAAGTCTTAGAAAATGTCCACTAAATCTATTTTGACCTGACTTGATAAAAAGTAGAAACCTACTCATTTTTATCTTCAGTTTCAGGTACAGCATTGTGTGTCTCAGAGTCTGGTAACCCTGGGAAGTGGCAGCTTGTTGAGAAAATCTATAATATCTCTGCTTCTATCAGAAGTAAATAGCTTCATTGATGATCTGGATACCATCAATCAGGTACTTATAACTGAAACTGTAACACTCCTTTATTGTTAATAGGGCTACAGTTTTTCTTTCCCATCCCCTCCCTTCTCTTCTTGCCAGGCTGCTATTTTACTTATTACCTTATTTCTTATGTATATAAATACTATTACTGCCTACTGAAATGATGGAAAGCTTTTTTTCAGAAAATAGTTTTCAAAATAAAATCCTGTTACCTGTACTTGTATATATGTACCAAAACTGCCACTGGTGACAGCAAAGGAATGCTTAGGTGAATGGCCTTAAATCTCTAGCCTCTGACCAGTGGTGGTTCTTCCTAATTGCTTGTGAGAATCATCTGGCTAAATTTAAACATTCATATTAAATGGAGGTCTCTGTGATTAAACCTCTCCAGGTGATTCCAATGTGTGTCTGAGGTTGAAAACCAGTGCTCTAAACCCTTTTATATGTATATCTTATATCACTGCTGACAGATATGTCTAAGGAACAGCAGTGATTCCCATGTTGTAATGTTGACTGGTATATTATGCATTCATTTTGTCAGCTTATTTAAGATTATTTCTATTTCTATGGTAGAATTAAGTACAATTAAAGGAAATCAGAGGCTGGTAGAAATGTTTTGGTAAAGAGGAAAAAATTAAGAATACAAAAATGTATGTATATAATTTCAAGTACCTTTAACCAAATTCTTCTGAGTTCTCTGCACTACATTTAATGGCATACGCAGAGAATCTAATTGAATTCAGTGAATGATGTGGTAAATCATCTAGTCAGCAATTTGTTCAAGTGACTACTAAATGGTAAACTCTCTTAAGAACTCTGTTAAATAAATGTTTAATGTAATTGCTACTGATCTCAAGGACTTAAAAGTCAATTTGAGATATAAATAAAGCACATTTTAATAATTACCAAAAAAAAGCAAAGTGTCAAAATGCCTAGTGCTGTTTGTAGGAGCTCCAAGATCAAGAAGTGATCAAGGTAGGTTGCAAGTCCCTGCAAAGACTTCATGAAAAAGGAACAATGAAAAATGGCTTTAAGTTGAAAAAGAGAGGATAACAGAATATAGAGACACTGCATGTTTTTGTAAAAATGTGTGCCCAGGATTCTGAGAAAACAGTAAGGTCATGGTATTTAAAATAGGAAGTAATGTGGGAAATGAGCTGATCAAGTGAGATTATTTGTGTGGAGAATAACAAAATGCAGAAAAAAAATTATGTACTCTCATTTAATTTTCACAAAACTTCATGAAGTAGTTATATTTTTTACCTACATTATAAGGAAATCGAAGTTTAGAGCAGTTAAGTAACTTGACCAAGATTGCAGAAAGAACATATGCTAAAGATGTAACTCAAACCCTGGCCCTCTAATTGTTATGGTGCTAACAGTAACACAAGAACAATAACTACATTTTTTGCTATTAATACGCTTTACCTGAATTGTCTCTATCAATTCTTCTAATAATCCTTCAAGATGTTAGAATTGTTGTATAAAGACGAGGAAACTCTTAGTTGGTATTCTTTTTTCAAAATATTTTTTTAATTGATTTCACAGAAGAAGGGAGAAGGGGGAAGAGAAACATTAATGGGCTACCTCATGCACACCCCCTACTGGGGACTGAGCTTGCAACCTGGGTATGTGCCCTGACTGGGAATTGAACCCTGACCTTTTGGTTCATAGGTCGACACTCAAACACTGAGCCAAACCAGCTGGGTTAGTTGTTATTCTTAATAGTAGACAATAAAATTCACTCCAGACAATTTATGCCTAAAAGGATGCATGAATAGTTATGAAATTGCTGGGAGGGCTGAAGAGACCACTCCTAAGGGAGTCATTCATATTTCATGTATGACTCCCTTAACCACCCAGCAGAGTTTAGCTACCAAAGGAATTGTCTTTGCCATTATGACCAGGACACTACCTGCTGAATCAAGAAGCTGCTGCTACAGTCAGAGAGTCCAGAAAACAGTCCAACCACAATGTACACCCGCCAAATGTATGCCCTGTACCTGTCTCACTCTGTGATTCAGTTTCCACTACAAAGTTTTTGTGACTGCATTTGTTTCCAAACCAACAGCATATGCAGAACCCTAGCAGCAAGGAAGTATAGAAAATGCAGTTTTACAGTTTTTCACTCTAGTCCAAGGTGTCCACCATATATAAGGCTCAGAGATTTATTTAGTAGCATGCTGATAAGAGATGGAGTCAGAGTAGCAAGTGAATACAGGGAGGTCATTTGTTTGGGACTCTCAATGCAATACATCTTCCTCAAGCAGCAATAGAAATAATCACTGGATATAAGAGGCCTTATCCAAAGGACTCAAGAAAATATTTAAGGTGAAGGAAAAAGGAGAAACATTAATATTGTAAAACTAAGAGAGGGAAAACGTTACCACTGAGAAGGATTAGGTAACTGGGAAGGAATGCTTGTTTGTAAATGGCGTAAGTTGAGTTTGTTTATATTAAGTTGAGGAAACGATGAAGTGTATATTAAGTTGAGGAAACGATGAAGTGTATGTTAAGTTGAGGAAACAATGAAGTAATCTAAATGTAGGCAGATGCAAATAGGAAATTAAAACAAGAGAAAGGAGAGGGGCATACATTGAAGTTTGGGAAATATCACTATACGGTAATCATGAAATCACAGAAAGAGAACAGGGACTCAGAAAAGTAAAGGGGAATAGGAAAGGCAGATACACAAACAAGGATAGAAGACAAGTTTTACTTTAATATATATGTTAGATTACCATTATAAATGTCAGATTAAAATGGTTTAAAATTTTTTGTCAGATATACTTTATAGATTTTGCAGGAAATCTATAAATAAAAATATAAATATTAAAATCAAGACTTCACATTTTGTTTTCTTTATATCTTAGTTTTCTGCTCGCCAAAAATATCTGTATCATATAATACATAGTTTTGTATTCTGCTTTCTCACTAGAAAATGTGATTTTTTTTTTTTGTGCTCAGTAGTATTTTGTGATATTTATTTAGTCTATTGTTGGACATTTAGGTTATTGTTATGCAATTTGACCTCTGATAAAAAACTTAACCATTCTCTAAAACTGACTCATGAAGATATATATTGCAGTTGACTGATTTGAATTAACTGCATTCAATCGTATTAGTGACTTCTATCCCAAATCTGCATATTAAGAAGATTTTTTGAGAAAGTATATAACAATATCTAATTATAATTAAAAAATGAAATTTCTCAGAACTTCTGAAAAAGAATTTTAAAAAGTCGTGATAATTTACTAATAACAGAATATCTTTCCCAATGTGAATAGCTAAAAATCTGGACCAAGGTATTAATTTGAATTTAAGACAAAAGGTCGTGCAAAACTGTGATTCTGTAGATAGGGAACGTGACATGAGCCCCATGATGGCCTTGACTTTGGGGTTGAAGGCCCTTCCTGGACTGGCACAGGTGGAGCCCAGCCAAATCCCAGCAGCTTCCCTCAATTGAAGGGACACAGGAGGGAGTTCAGGAGCACTGATGCAGGTAGAGTTTCTAGGTCATGCTCATGGAGAGAAGAAAACTGAAGAGGAATAGCTCAGGAAATTTATACAGAGGTTTTCTTGATTATTTGTTGAATACTAAGTTGCATGTACGCAGGACACTTCACAAGGCCAAGTGAAGAAAGTCTACTCAGGGAAGAATTACAAAGATGCTCTGAGCTGAACCATGGCCAGAGCTCATACAGTGCTTGGGGCCATCTTAATTCTACCCAGTCGTATTGGCAAGACCTTATTTAATACTCTGGGCAGTCAATAGAGACCCCAAAAGGTTACACCTTCGCAGCACGGTGATTTATAGTCCTAGGATAAAGGCTGTGCTGCATGGATTCTAGCAAAGCTTATAAAGAAGCCCTGAGAGGATCTTGCTGATCACAGCTACATTAGCTGCCTGCTGGAACGACACAATACAGAACTTCAGCAACGTGATGTCTTTCATGTCTCTCAGCCATTCAGAAAGTACATGCGAAGAAGCAAGAATGTGTAAAATCATAAGCATGAGAAAAATAATCAATTAATGAAAAATAAAACCAAAAATGACAGAAATCATGGAATTAGCATGCAGGTACCAAGGTAGCTTTTATAAGTATGTTAAAAGAAAACATGAATAGTAAGGGTAAAAATAGGAAATTTCTTCATAAAAATAATATATATTAAAGCTGTTAAACACATTTCATACTCTTCCAAGGCTTTTACAAATTTTTTACATTTAAAATAGGTAACTATTAAACAGTTTTTTGAGAAAGAGGGTTTGTATCCTCTTGTTATCTTTTTCTATAGCTGTGTTTATTTGAATGCTGTTTTCTTGGATGTTGAAAAATTGTTTATATAATGCTGAGGATAAAACTTTCCTAGTATCTTGACAAATATGTGATTTGTATTTCTCAACTTGGAGTTTTTATCAGTTGACTTAAATTAAGAGTTTGTAGCTCTCATTCTTTTGGAGTGACAGAATTTTCTCTTCATGATTATTGTATATTTACCATCTTGTGACAGAATCACCTTGGTTTTCTATTTATTTTGAGAATAACTTTGAAAAAGTGGCTCCTGTAGGATTCCATAAAATGTGGACATATTGATTTTCTAAAAGCCTGCCTTCTTTGGCTGTTCGAAACTGAGAACAAAATCAAGACATTGATTTTAATTTCCCAATCATTATGCCACTGGGACATTGTGTTGGAAAATTTTGTCAGTAACTCCTTCCTTAAGTGGCTTTCTTCCTATATTTAGATAGAATGCAAGCAGCTTCCATATCTAGGAAAAGCCAGTCAGTAAATAAGTAGTTACAGAGCATCCATGGGCTGAACATCCTATATAATAAAAGGCTAATATGCAAATCAGCTGAATGGTGGAATTACAGGTCTCTATGACATGCACTGACCACTAGGGGGCAGACGCTCAATGCAGGAGCTGCCCCCTGGTGGTCAATGTGCTCCCACAGCAGGAGTGCCACTCAGCCAGAAGCTGGGCTCACAGCTGGCGAGCACAGTGGTGGTGGCAGGAGCCTTTACTGCCTCCATGGCAGCACTAAGGATGTTCCACTGCTGGCTGGGAGCCGGCCTAAGCCATCAGTTGGACATCCCCTGAGGGCTCCCGACTGCGAGAGGGCACAGGCCAGGCTGAGGGACACCACCACCCTCCCAAATGCATGAATTTCGTGCACTGGGCCTCTAGTCTTTATAAAAAAAAAAAAAAGACTTATTTTTAGTAAATTCTGCTTTGTGTGTAAGAATTTTATTAATAACTTTACAGTTTTTGCCCTGGCCAGCATAATTCAGTGATTAGAGTGTCAGCCTGTGCACTGGAGGGTTGAGGGTTCAATTCCTGGTCAAGGGTGAGTACCTAGGTTGCAGGTTCAATACCCAGCCCTGGGTGGGGGGGAGGGGTGGATGGGGAGATGTAGGAGGCAACCAATTGATGTGTTTCTCTTACATCAAAGCTTCTCTCTCTCTCTGGCCCCCTCACCCCTCCCTTCCACTCTCTCTGAGAAAAATCAATGGAAAAAATATCCTCACTCCTTGAATAAGGATTAAAAATAATAAATTTACAGTTTTCTCTAGATGTGTGTGATTTTCACAGAATCAGCTTTATGATCAGGCATTGATAAAATTTTATACTACTGAAAGCTGGTTTATCCATGTATTTTATTTTCAGATTTTAACAAAAGTAGTGTTTTGTTAATGTGGAAAGGTGACCTGGAAAGGGGGACATGAATGTTTAGTTTATCTTTATATGCATATTAAAGAAACGTAACTCTAGTCCCAGCTCCAGTTTGGGCCTCAAGTTGCCTTGAGGTGAGGATAAGTAGGAAGGTGGCAAAGATAACGTTTTAGGAAGAAGCTAAATCAATAGAAAGTTTCTATGCATGGTATGCCAGGTAAAATCAGATAGGAGAAAGACCAGAACAAGGCACAAAGTAAATAATACAGCGGGTTAGTAGAGGGTCGAGGCTTAGCCCTGACAAAATAGTTGCAGACACTGAGCAAACTCACATTTGGATTGAACCCTGTGAATCAGAGATCTTATTCTATATCACCTTTACTAGTAATTTCAAAGAGATAGGCAGTCAACGGGCACAGAGGAAGAAGAAAGAGATGTGGGCCATCCCGTGTGGTTCTCGAGGTCCTAGTTTTGAGAAATGTATTTTTGTTCTCAAAAAAGATGTGGTCCCCAAATGAGACTTTTGTTGCACCTCTCACACAGTGAGAGACTGAAGTTGTTACAGACCTCCATTTTATAAGCTAGATAATTTTACAGCTTATATGGCCACGTTCATGGAGAAATGTCTCCTAGATTAAGTCTGTTTGGTATAAGTCAGTGGTCGGCAAACTCATTAGTCAACAGAGGCAAATATCAACAGTACAGCGATTAAAATTTTTTTGAGAGCCAAATTTTTTAAACTTAAACTTCTTTTAACGCCACTTCTTCAAAATAGACTCGCCCAGGCCGTGGTATTTTGTGGAAGAGCCACACTCAAGGGGCCAAAGAGCCGCATGTGGCTTGCGAGCCGCAGTTTGCTGACCACTGGTATAAGTAATTCTTTAGCTAGGAACTTTGTACTAAGTACATTCAATAGATGAAATTTCCTTCCAATAACAACTAGCAGGAGGTCCACTTGAGGAGGATATAGGCCTAGTCATCAGCCTCCTTTTCTTTCTCCTGAGGCCTATTCCCAGTAAGTATCCCCAGCTTCATCTTCTTCCTCCCAGCTTGCTGTCAAGTTCCTGAGGCCTCAGTATGCTATGAGCATGTTTATGGAACCTAGTCAAATGAGAAAGAAAATTTCTTTAAGGTGTATTTCAATGCTTGGCATGGTGAATAAGTGTAAGGTATTGTCCTCAAATATATATATAACTTATGACAAAATACAAGATTAATACCACTATTGCGTAATGAACTACAAATTGATAAGAAAAAGAGAAAAACAATCCAATAGAAAAATAGCTAACAAAGTGAAAAGGCAATTAAATAGAAGAGGAAACACAAAAGTTAACTTGAATGATGCTCAACCTCAGCAGTACCAGGGGAATGCAAAATTACAAAACAATAAGTTGTTTCATGATTTACTGATTATGGACATAATTATTTTTAAAGTTAACTTGAGAACAATATCAGGTGTTTGTGATTTTGTGGGAAAATTGAATTCATCACCAGGTAAAGTTAATGATGTTTATCCTCTAAGATACAGGTAGTCTACTGTATCTGTACAAAGGAGACCTGAACAAGGTTGTGGACTTTAACAATTTTGTAAAAAATTGGAAATAACAGTAGTTATTTTTAAAAGATGGCAGAATGTGGTATGTCAAAAATGAATATTCTATTGCAGTTATAATGAATAAATTAGTTCTTAATATATTAACAGTGATAAATTTTAAATGAATAATATTGAATTATAAGGAAGAATGAAGTATCCAAGGAGGAAAGATACTCAAATATACGATTTTTGAAAATTATATATACAAAACTGTTCACACAACACTCTTTCAGTATATCCAGATATTTAAAATTTCTTTTAAGGATACAGAATTTGAAGTATATTTGAAAAAATATTAATGGTGTTGAATGTATACAGGATGGGGCAAAAGTAGGTTTATAGTTGTAAGTATGCAAAAATTTTATTCTTGTATTATTATTAATTAATTAATATGAACAACAGTAAACCTACTTCTGCTGCACCCTGTATATTGTGTGTACTCAAGAGCTATGCTTTTTTCCATTATGAAATATTTTTCTGTTGAAAAAATATTTCAGAATTAGAAATATAAAATAGATTCTAAAAGGCTCTCAGAACTATATTAATTTAAAATGAAAATCTTCTTGGCTATCAGAACTATGTTAATTTAAAATGAAATCTCAATTTTTAATGGATACTTTACAGGAGTGTTTTTCTCCTTTATAGAGTTCATTCCTCTATCCAAAATGTTTTTGGGTATAGTAGCCACGCTATTAAAAATGAACAATGCTTTTGGAATATTGATAAGGATGGGGTAAAATCTGAATTTAGAGTATTATGTACATACTTATATTAAATACTTCAGAAGCCTATTATTTGCAAAGTAGATGAAATTTCTACACGAAAATTGATTTTTTTAATTAGAAGAAAAGCATATTAGCAGAAGAAAACTAAAATACTCTGCTGCTCACAACAGGAAGCATTTTTACTTTTCAGATATGTTTAACTTATTAAATAAAAAGCAACTCACATATAAAAATAGAACAAATTAAAGATTCTGAATCTGGAATGAGTTTGTATATACTTTCTTTAAACTAATTGTCTATAGCCAGGCAAAATATAGCCATAAAATAAGCATTTTGTAATAAGATAAAGAGAAAAATAGTCATAGCTCTGAGCAAGAAAGATGTGACCTGGTTCAGCTGAGAGAGGAACCATAATGCTTTCTGACAGTGTGTGTATTTTGATCCTATGCAGATCTTGGAAGCCTGGCTCAGTTAGCAGTCAGTCCACAGGGAGAGCAGGTATGCATCAAACTGTGCTCAAGTGGACAACATGGAGATCAGTAGTCCTCAGCGTGGGCTTTTCCTGCTTTAGTTTTGTTTAACAGGAACTTAGGAGACATTCCTCCTAAAGAGCTCTGTTTTAGACTAGCGAAACTTTTCCTTTACCAGTGTTTTTGATTCAAATAATGGAATTAGGTAAGGATTAAACAAGGCTTAAAATCCCCCAATACACATGATTGGTTAAAACATTACCATGTTGCTGAATGCCTTTTTGAAGCTGCTACTTACTAAGGAAATCTATGAGCTAAATCGGCAATAAAGGTGAAAGTTAGCTAGGGCATTTGCCACATATAGACTAGATTTTTTTTTTAATCCTCATAAGAGGATATGACTTTTTATTGATTTTAGAGGGAGAGGAAAAAAATATCAAACATCGATGTGAGAGTGACAACCTGGGTATGTACCTTACTGGGAATCAAACCTGCAACCTTTTGGTGTATGGAATGATGATCCAACCAACTGAGCCACCCCACCGGGGCTAGGCTAGATATCTTTAAGAGAAGCCTCAAAGGATAAGATAAATCATTGTGCCTAAGAGCCTGAGCTTTGGAATCAGATGTCTGGCTAAAATGCCAGGTGACTTCTGAAGTAGTCTGTTTTGTCAACAAACGGACTCTGAAGGCTCTAGAATGAATTACAAATGTATATGCAATACAGAAAGAAGAACATGTTAAATTAACCATGAGGATACACTTGGTAAAATGGATGAATGGAACAGACTGACAGATCTCACAGGGGAAGAGGGAGGGAGCAATGGGAAGATATTAAATATGCCTAGCCCAGGGACACAGACAATAGTGTGGTGAAGTTCTAGGGTAGGGCGGGGCTGGGTGGAGGGGAAGTAAGGGGGGCAGGGCTGGGGGAAACCTTAAAAAAATTTAGACTTTACAGGAAGCCAACTCATTTTCTTCAACACACAGGTTGCATTATAATGAGAAGAGCGTAGAGAAAGAGTAAAAGAAGGAGCCTGTATTTTAAGAGACTCAAGAGACATATTAACTGGTTGGTATATATCAGGGATTGAGCAACTGTAGTCCTTGGGCCAAATCTGGCCTGCCACCTGCTTTTGTAAATCAAGTTTTATTGAAACACAGCCATGCCTATTCATTATGCCTTGTCTACGGCCGTTTTTGCACTAAGACAACAGAGTTGAGTAGTTCCAACAGAGACCATATGCCCTGTAAAGCATCAAATATTTACTGTCTGGCTCTTTACAAAAAAGTTTGCCACTTCTTGCTATATGTGAATCGTATTTGTAACCTGATTTGAACAAATCATAAAATATAATAAATTATGAGACAGTTGGAGAAAGCTGAACACTGTGTATATATATATGTATATATTATATGGGATGATACTAAGGCATTAATTTTTTAGGCATGATAATGTTCCTAGTAATAATTTTAGAAGGTCCCTAGCTTTTAGAATAAGTATTTAAGGATAAAGTAAAAATAATAATCCTTTTAAACCTCAGATTTTCTTCTCTTAAAATATTGACAGCAATAGTACTATCACAATTTTTGTGGGTCTCATTAAATAATCTGTATTTGCAATTAGCAAAATTGATACTGTAAGTGCCCAATGGCTATTAGCTGCTCTTATTACTATTCAATAAGATATAAGCTTAAAACAGAACACTTCACTAATGTTAATACACATTATAAAAATTTATGACATTAGAACCATATTCAAGAACAGTTTTCCAGATATTATGTTTGCATTATTGTTTCCATCATTATGAATGATAGTTTCTAAACCAAGCTCTATAGAAAACAGTTATGAGTAACCACAAAGGTTTTTGTTTTACTCAAGGAATGTAAGTTTATAATATTCATCTCCCCTCAGCATAAATCTTGGACAAATAACTAAGAAACACTTTGAAGTGGTACCAGAATTAGTCTGGTGGTGATGTCCGAATTTCCTTGTGTGGCTAAGGCAGGTAGCATCTGGCGAGGGTTGAAAGGTTTGTCATGGGAGGCCATAAAATAAATTAGGCTTGCTTTCTGACTTTACTTTCATATAATAAAACTTAAAATTCTTAACATTCAAAAACCAAAATGTGACTTAGGATGCTGGATAAGACAGAATAAACCACTACAGTCTCTCTCTCCCTCTCTCTACCACTGATTAAACTAAAAAAAAAAAAAAAAGAAGAAGAAGAAGAAAATACAAAAAGCAACTACCTGAGGACTCTGAAATAAAAGATAAAAAAGGCATGTGAATTGTTGAGGACAAAATTTGAACAAAAATATCATATGGGGTATGTTTCCCATTTTTTCCCTCTTTTATCTCTGGGATTTGATCTAAGATCAGCCCCATTCTAACTACAGTGCTTGAAGTCAGCAAAAGCTTGGACAGGAACCTATCTTTCTGGCAGGTGGACGGAGAATGCAGCTTTTCTGAGCTGGACAGTATGGCAAGAATCCTTGTGATGTTTTTGTTTTTTCTTTCCAGTCCCTTCAGTAGTGGTCAAGGTCATGTAACTATGCACCAGCAGTGTGAACGGTGAAAACTCAGATCTGAGAGAAACCCACTCTCCCTGGCAGGAAATAAGAAAAGAGAGCAGGAGAGGAATGGGGGTGGAAGTGGGGGAACAAATATAAATTCTGAATCTCTTAGACATTAAGCTCATGGGTGGTAGGTTTTTTGGTTTGTTTCTAAGGCTGTTTCACAGGATTGACTTAAATTTCTGGGGTGATGTGATGATTAAAAAAGAATTACTTAGCTTTTTAGAAACCTACTGAAGCTTATACACTGTACTTATTTCAAATAAATGTTTTGTGGTTGATTGCCATGTAAGTGGTGACCAGTTAAAATAAAATACAGAGTATTTCTAAGGAGTACAACTCCCACTTAGAAGATTTTGCTGAGAAGTTAACACTGGATAAATACCTGAGTGTTTTTATTTACCTGTAAAAGAAAATTTTCTTTAGATCAATTCAAGATGCCTTATTTTGCAAAATTTTCTCTATTATGTAATTCTCATTAAATGTTTAGTAATTTTAATTACTCTTTTCCTGTTTTAATCCAAAGGCATATAGGCTTGTTGAGAAAATCCAACTAAGGAGAAAGCTATAAAAATGTAGGCAGACTATTCTTCTAAAAATATCTTAAAGCCTCAGAAATTGACCCAAGCCATTATGCTCAATTAAAATTGACAAAGGAGGCAGGAGCATACAATCGAATGAAGACAGTCTCTTCAATAAATGGTGCTGGGAAAATTGGTCAGATACATGCAAAAAAAATGAAACTAGGTCACCAACTTATCCCATACACAAAAATAAACACAAAATAGATAAAGGACTTAAACGTAAGACGGGAAACCATAAAAATACTAGAGGATTCCATAGGCAGCAAAATCTCAGACATATGTCTTAGCAATATCTTTATCAATACAGCTCCTAGGGCAATGGAAACTAAAGAGAAAATAAACAAATGGGACTACATCAAAATAAAAAGCTTCTACACAGCAAAAGAAACCATCAACAAAACAACAAGAAAGCCCACTGCATGGGAGAACATATTTGCCGATGTTATTTTATCTAATAAAAGAGTAATAGGTAAATTGACCATCACTCCAACACACAAGATGGCTGCCTCCATGTGGACACAAGATGGCTGCCACAAGATGGCCAGCAGGGGAGGGCAGTTGGGAGGGACCAGGCCTGCAAGGGAGGGCAGTTGGGGGCGATCAAGCCTGAAAGGGAGGGCAGTTAGGGGTGACCAGGCCAGCAGAGGAGGGAAGTTGGGGGCAACCAGGCCTTCAGGGGAGGGCAATTAGGGATGACCAGGCCTTCAGGGGAGGGCAATTAGGGATGACCAGGCCTGCAGGGGAGGGCAGTTAGGGGTGACCAGGCCTACAGGGGAAGGCAGGTAGGCGCAATCAGGCTGGCAGGGGAGCAATTAGGCATCAATCAGGCTGGCAGGGGAGTGGTTAGGGGGTGATCAGGCTGGCAGGCAGAAGCGGTTAGGGGCAATCAGGAAGACAAGCAGTTGGGAGCCAGCAGTCCTGGATTGTGAAAGGGATGTCCGACTGCCCATTTAGGCCCACTGGGATCAGGCCTAAACGGGCAGTCGGACATCCCTTGAGGGATCCCAGATTGGAGACAGTGCAGGCTGGACTGAGGGACACAGCCCCCGTGCACGAATTTCGTGCACCAGGCCTCTATTATCTAACAAGGGCCTAATCTCCAAAATTTATAGGAAACTCATACATCTTAACACAAGAAGATAAACAATCCAATCAAAAAATGGGCAAAGGACCTAAATAGATACTTTTCGAAAGTTGACATACAGAAGGCCAAGAGACATATGAAAACATGCTCTAAGTTGCTAATCATCGGAGAGATGCAAATCAAAACACCAATGAGATACCATCTTATACCTGTCAGAAAGGCTATCATCAACAAATTAACAAATGACAAGTGCTGGCAAGGATGTAGAGAAAAAGGAACTCTCATGCACTGGTGGTGGGAATGGAGACTGGTGCAACCACTGTGGAAAACAGTATGGAGTTTCCTCAAAAAATTAAAAATGTAACTCCCATTTGACCTAGTAATGCTTTTTCTAGGAATATATCCCAAGAAACCAGAAACACCCATCAGAAAGGACATATGCACGCCTATGTTAATAACAGCACAATTTACAATAGCTAAGATTTGCAAACAACCTAAGTGCCCATCAGCAGATGAGTGGATTAAAAAAAAAAACAACTGTGATACATCTACACAATGGAATACTACACTGCTGTAAAAAAAAAAGAACTCTTATCATTCACAACAGCATGGGTGGACCTGGAGAGCATTATGCTAAGCGAAATAAGCCAGTCAGCGAAAGATAAATATCACATGATCTCACTCATTTGTGGAATATAATGAACATCATAAACTGATGAATAAAAACAGATACAGAGACAGAGAAGCATCGAACAGACTGTCAAACTTCAGTGAGAGGGTAAGAGATTAACCAAAGGACTTATATGCATGCATATAAGCATAACCAATGGACACAGACACTAGGGGAATGAGGGCATGTACTAGGGGATGGGGGTGGCCGGGGGAAAGTCAATGAGGGAAAAGGAGACATATATAATACTATATGTAACACTTTAAACAATAAAATAAAAAATATGTTAAGGAATAACTGGTTCAAATAACGATTTCAGTCTCTATCTAGAGGGCATGATCAGTGTATCAAAGATAAAGACCTGGCTGAGTTATTACTAAAGGCCATACATTTCTATGTACTTGTGAGCATTATACCGGTCTCTGTGTTCTAAGTCCAGAAGCTATACCTGAAGAAGCTATGACAGTACAATTCAAAGTATAAAAATGAATGTATTATTTCTTAAAAAATGGGCTGACATTAAGTAATCATTAATTTACTCATGATTTGACCATAGTTGAAGGCAGAGATATAATAAAATTGGTAAAATGGGTAGAAAGAGAACAGTGCCAGTTGGAAGCTCTGGGTTCTGTTCTAACTTCATTAACTAGTTGAGTGGCTGTGGAAAATCTATCCCACTGAACATAAATCTAAAATCAGAAGCAGTTACTGTTCGGTGGATGTATAATTTTTAATTCTTAGGCAGTTGAATCAAAGACTTAGAGAGGCAGCCAATCCAGCATGTGTTTTATGGGAACGCTTCAAACAAACTGCATCATGATCATTCCACTTTTTTGGCCATTTTACCACTTCATTTTGGAGAGTTTCTCAAGGGTTATAGAGACAGATGCCCACACAGAGCATGCTGACATCACTGATGCTTGTTTGAGTGGCTCATGAATTTATGTTTGTCTTTCTCTTGACACAATCATTATCTATAGCTTTTGGAATCATGATATTAATTCTTTAAAAGTAGAGTTCATGATGATAAAGCATGTTCTAAAATTTAGATTTGGAATCCCTGATCATTTTTATACCTGCAAACAGAGGCTCTCTATATACATTGAAAGGTCACAGTAAAATATCTTTCAAAGCCTTCAAGACATAACAGAAGCCTTTCTTTAATGCGTGATAAATTGGGGTTAATTTTCTCCATCTTGAAGATATAGACAATTTGTTTCTCCATAAAATTGATTAAACTTTCTCAGCTCTCTAAATTTCTGCTTATTAATTCTGAAGTTTGCATTGCAAATTGAAACCTTTTGTTAAAGAATGATGGGGTGAATACAGAACATTAAATACATATAAATCAGTAATTTGATACATTTTTTATTCCAAAATTTAAATTGGGGTTTGGTTGTAGGCATGGTCACAGCTATAAATATAACAATACACTCTGTATTGTTATATTTATAGCTGTGACCATGCCTACAACCAAACCCCAATTTCTTTGTATGAGAGTGTATTATATTTATAGCTGTGACCATGCCTACAACCAAACCCCAATTTCGGCCACGTTGAAGAAAGAAGTTAAAGTCAATGGTTTTATATTTTATTTTATTTTATATTTACTTTATATGGATTTACTATAATATATGTTATATTGATAATAGAAAATGAAACGAAGTCCATGATCTCCACACTCTTTCCATAGCCTCCTGGAAAAAAACATCACGTACCAATGGCTTTAGGACTTATGACTACTTAACCTACAAGGAATAATATAGTCTATATAAAGTTTAAAGTATATGTGAACTTAATCTCCAACCTGTGAGGGTAGGTTTATGATTCAAATTTACAGAAAGACTTTTTCCTTTTTTCCTATCCACTGGGAATCAAGTGAAGCAGGCAAGAATTCACACTCTTACTCTTTGAGCTTCATTTTGTTTTCCTAGTTCATCTACTAATGGAGAGGAGATGTGGATGGACTCAGCCTTATGTGGGTGCCTCAGTTCCAAAATCCCACCTTGAATAGGCTGCAGCCTTTGTTCTGTCCTGTGTAGAAGTAGCCACAATGTTGGTCAGCCAGGATTGGCAAATTCTCCTGAGGGGACAGCTTTAGCAGTGGGACAAATCATCTTCTTGTATTCATTCTTTCTTATTTCTTCTCACTCCCAAAGATGGTCCTCATTTTCCAGACAGTTCAGCCATTCTCTGTCCTTACCCATTACATGGAAAGCAAACTTCTCAAGTTCTTCCTTCATTATTTATTCAGTTTCCTATAATGTTGTTTTCATCAGTTTATTATCTTCAGTGTGGATTTCAGTTTTCCTTTTGGAATTTTTCCTCATTTCACCACATTACATTTTTATTTCACTCTATGCTTTTTATAATTCAGTATGTTGTCTTTTTATCTTTCATTGGCTTTTACCTTTTTATAATGAACATGTACCCTTTAATGCCATTGAACTTGTTTAACCATCTTCTCTCTACTTATTCTAGTTTGCTTAGTAAGTCGTTTCCAGTCTTGCTCTTCCTCCTTGTATTTAGGATATTATTTCTTCTCTGTGTCGCCTCACTGTTTCTCATGGGGGCCTATATTTCTGTTTGTTTAATTGACTTTTCCTTTTCCTGTATGAAGTAATGAGAGAATTACCATTGGATTTGACTGGGATTTCCCCACAAATGCCATGTCTATTAGCCCTGGTCATAGTGTACTGAGGTAACAGAAAACCCCCATCCCACTCCTCTGCTGGAGAGAAGACCGTGGCACCTGTGTTCAGTGCTTTTCTCATGGTCCTGACATGGAATCCTGTGTATCCCGGGCCAGAGTGCTTTGATGAGCATGTGGGATATAGTAACACCAGAGTACTAAGCGTTGACAATTTCTAGACCTTTTGCTGCAACTTGTCCTATACACAGCATTAGTGCTCCTGGACCCCCCATCCTGTGGGTTGGCAGGTACAAGAGAATTGAGGCAGAGAGCAGGGAAGGCTATGGATTATGTTTCTCAATCCAGCTCAATCAGCCTCCTGTTTAGAGTTTATTTTGCCATCATAGATATTCTAATGAGGAATGGAGGACTCTTGGTGAAGTAATTTTTAATAAGAATTCCTGTTGTTGTTAATCCTCACCCAAAGATATTTTCCCATTGATTTTTAAAGAACTTGGAAGGGAGAAGGAGAAACATCTGCATGAGAGAGACACACCAATTGATTGCTTCCCACACATACCCCAATTAGGGTGAGGCTGCAACCTACTATGTGCCCTTGACCAGAATCTAACCCAGGACCCTTCAGTCCACATGTGGACGCTCTATCCACTGAGCAAAACCAACCAGGGCAGAATTCCTGTCATTTTTAAGGGTGCTGTGCTCTTACCCACAATGGAAAGAAGTGGAGGGATATTTCCTTATTCACTTTTGGTGAATTAATGAAAAATGAGCTTAAATAAAAGAATCAGTGGTGCTCTTTCTACACATTCTGCAACGGTACATGAATTCATTGTGCACTACAGGAGCAAACAGCTGTGGAGGAATCAGGTGTACAGTTGCTGTCACAACCACTTGGTGCTTAGGTTATAATTAACTGGAGAAGTTTTCAGTAGGTATGGGAAATAAAGCCAATTATTTCCTCTGTATTTGGCTCTGCTAGCAATCAAATGTCAATTAAATATGATTAATTCTTTTTTCCATAAGCATGAGAATGTATTGCTACAGTTTTATTGTCTGTCATGATAAAGGTCTGCCAGTAATAATAGAAATCATCAGAAGCACTTCAGTATCACGAGAAAATTCCAAATGTATTTTAATAATATGTCTCTTCCTGATTTTTTTTTCTTTCTGTGGCAAGTAAAATCAAATTTGTTCTGAACAATTTTCTGATGCAGTTAAAACCTAATGCCTTCTGTGAAGTCTTTTCTAATCACCATGGGCAAGGAACTCCCATATCCTTCTTACTGCTATCTTTGTATGATAGACATTAACACATTTTATTGGAAAATAATTATAATTCAGTATTATTTGCATGTCTTTTTCTTTGAATGTACCAAGGTTAGTGACAATGTCTTATCCATTTTTCTATTTCTCTAACTCACCTATGAAAAAAATAAGTGTGTTTATAAATGAGGATTTTTTGCTTTAAATAGAAATGAAATATCCCATAATCAGCAACTCTTACTGACTCTGAAAGACCCACCACTTGTTTTCTAAATTGTGATTCACTCAGAATTTAAAAGAAGAAAATGAATGAAAAGAACATTGGAATCTACATCTCCTTACATGTCTACTTTATACAGACATCATTTGATAAAAAAAAATGATTTCAAGGAAAAAGACTAATATGTGGCTCTTCATATTTTTTAAATAAATTAAAGGATATGCAAGTCACATATTTTGTACTTTCAAAAGCACATACTGAAGGAATAGAAAGAAATAGATTGTCACCAAAAGCAAAGAAAGCAAAAATAAGCAAGTGGGATTATAAAGTAAAAAGTTTCTGCATAGCAAAGGAAACAAGCGGGATTACAATGTAAAAAGTTTCTGCATAGCAACAAAACATAAAGGAAACATATGGGATGGGAGAAAATATTTGCAAATAATTTATATAAAATAAGGAGTTAATATTCAAAATATGTATAGAACTCATACAACTCTATTGAAAAAAATCCAATCAAAGAATGGGGTCAGGGGCTGCATAGACATTTTCCCAAAGACATAAAAATGGCCAATGGATACATGAAAAAGTGTTCAACATCACTAATTGTAAGGGAAAGGTAAATCAAAAATCATGATGAGATATCACCTCAGACCTGTTGGGATGGCTGTCATTAAAGAGACACGAGAGCCTGGTCAGTGTGGCTCAGTTGGCTGAGTGTTGTCCCATGCACCCAGAGGTCGCCGGTTCGATTCGTGGTCCGGGTACATGCCCAGGTTGCAGGCTCAATCCCTAGTAAAGAGCATGCAGGAGGCAGCTTATAGATGTCTCTCTCTAATGAATTTTAAAAAACATTAAAGAAAAATAAAAGACAGGGGATAACAAATGTTGGTGAGGATGTGAAGAAAGGGAGCCCTTGTGTACTGTTGGTGGAAATGTAAATTGGTGCAGCTACTATGGAATACAGTATGGGAGTTCCTCAAAAAAAAAAAAAATAGAACTATTATATGACCAAGCCATTCCTATTCTGGGTATATATCCAAGGAAATAAAATCAGGATCTTGAATAGATATCTGTACTCCCATTTCAATTGCAGCATTATTCACAATAGCCAAGACATGGAAACAATCTAAGCGTCCATCTATGAATGAATGGATAAAGAAAATGTGGTGCATAGATATATACATACAACACATATAATGGAATACAGTTTAGCCATAAAAAATGAAATATTGCCATGTGTAATATAGTTGAACCTTGAGAGCATTATTCTGTGTGAAATAAGTCAGACACAGAGAGACAAATACTGTATGATCTCGCTTATACAAGGAGTCTAAAAAAACTGCACTTGTATTGGTGGTTTCCAGAGGTGGTGGTAGGGGTTTGGGAAAGGGGTGAAGGAGGTCAAGAGGTACAAATTTCTACTTATAAGATAAATTCTGGGGATGAATTGTAAAGCATGGTGACTACAGTTAGCAATACTATATTTTTATTTGAAAGTTGCTAAGGGAGTAGACCTTAAACATTCTTATCTTAAGAAAAAGCCTTTGTAACTATGTGAGGTGATGATAGTAAATAAACTTATTGTGGTAATCATTTCACAATATATACATATATCAAATCATCCCAAACACTTTAAACTATAAAGTTATATGTCAATCACATCGTAATAAACCTAGGGGAAGAAAACAAAAGTAATTAACAGTGATGGAGGCGTTCTGGATGGCCTAGAGGTGCCCAGTTACAAGTTCAGGGACTGGAAGAAACAAAAAGAAGAAAAGCTGTGGTGGTCGTGGAGGTTTAGTTTCAGATTTTAGAACTGAGCACTTCTAGCTGTCGGTTATGGAAGAGATGTGAGGTTCATTGCAGATAACTAGGCTAAGAAATGGTCTGCCAGGGGCCTTAGGTGGTTCATCCTAGGGCCATAGGAATTATTCAAGATGACAGAAACATGTAAAGTCAAAGGAAAGGGGCCTGAGAGACAGATGCCTGGCATTTTGATCAGTGCCTACAAAGTGCAAGGCACACAGTATCTCAATAAGTTGATGAAAGAATGGTAATTCTTTGGATTAAACGTAGAGAAGAAAGGGTGGTATGAAGGTGTATTATTAATGCCCCTGTTGTGTGCAAAAGGCTCAACTCCGCCAGGATCCCTGGGAAGGTGAGCTTTGTGGTGGGGACGTGGCATACTCGGACCTTCTGCCATATTGCGCCACCTCTTTTCCAACTAGAGTGCCACTAGCTAAGCCCCTCTCTCTCAAGGACATTCTGCAGTTGCCACACTTAAGTGCACAGCCAGGTTTCAGAGGCAGAGGTAGTTTCATCTGTAATTATGATTTTGCAGTGCTAATTAGAATACTATAGTACTTCTGTTCTCATTTATTAACCATGTTATTTTGAATATGAACTGTACCTAATTTCAAACTATGTTCTTGTCCATCATTATTAATCTAACATACATTGAGCTCTCACTGTGAGGCAAGTGTGGTGCTGAAATGTCCTGGGGAATAAGGCACATGGGACATTTACAGTTTCACTGTGAAGAGTAATCCAGACCAAAGTAGGTCATTAGTAAGTATTTTGAATGAATATATGCATTCATTCAAAGAACAGATTTGCATGCTATTTCATATATTTAGATTTATATAGAGAACAAATATAAATATTTTAATGGAAAGAGCAAGTCGAAAAAAGATTTAAGAAAGAAGAAAAATAAGGTGGCTGGGCACTCCCCTGACAATCTCACAGAAAAGGAAGGATTTAAGCCTGCTGCGGGATCATAGGACTTAAGGGAAACATTTCGGGTCAGCTGGGAGTATGATGGCACAGTGCAGTGCCTGGGGATGTGAGAAGGGTGGACTGACCCATCAGAGCTGCATTCCTGTCAATCTGGGGAAAAAATCACATTCAGTGTTTGTGCTAATGCTCTCTTGGAGGTTTTGACTTTCACCATAACCTATGGCTTAGGGATTTTTATACTGCTATTTGTATATTTTTTTATGTTTTCTTGAAAGTGCTTAGGTGTTCAAAAATGCAAATAAGGAAAAGTGAGAACCGCAAACTTATTTATGAAGCAAGGCGTCTCCCTGGCACAGTCTGGTGACTGTAGAGCTGCAATGTGTAATACGGAGTAGACAAGGGACTCGGTGGTGCCTGGCATGCCAACTCGACCATTTCATGTGATTCTCCGTACAATGCAGGAAAACCTCTGATTCCCAGTCAGTGCATGTGTATTCCTAAGAGTCTGACACTTTTCGGTGGAACTGCTATTTGACACAGTATTACATTAACATTTGAGGCAGTGTTTCCATAAACATGCATTTCATGTGGCAGATTGATTATAAACCCTTTTCCGATGAGCATATCTAATATTAAAATGTGAAAGCAGTGGCAGAATTTGATAAAAAGTTGTATTTCTATTTTCATCTTAAATATGTACAATATGGCTAAGCATCTGAGGAGATAACTATGCTTTATGTTCTATTTCATTCAGCCTTTGAAAAATTTACTGAATAGCACCCATAGAAGTTGAAAGCAGGGATTTGAAAAAGAAAATACTGATAGCTTCAAAAACAGTGAACTTGCATTATTATTGCATGGTATCTGATTAGACCTTTAATGGCCAAGACATAATATAACTTGCTTATTTGTATATGGCCCAGGTTGTTTTTTATAATTAAACATATAGGATTTATAGATAGGAGGGGGAGAGTAAGGACCCAAATATGTAATACAGTTCCATTCTTAGAGTGTTAAGTTCTCTCCTTAACTTGAATATTACACTGCTTTGTTTCTTTTCTGTACAAATAAAATGCCTTCTGAGCTTGGTTGCTTGGCTCTGGTGATTAAAATGTCCCTAGTTAGAAAGCTGAGCCTCAGCTCCCCTGTCAGAAAGCCTTAGAAGTTGATGGGATGTGGCAAGTGTTAAAGAAAAGCTTTGAAAATAAAAATACATAAATTAAATCTTCTATTTTTATTCAAATGGTGCCATAATTAACCTAAGGACAACTATTAAAATATGCAAGCTATTAAACATGGGAATTAGGACAATTTTACTTCTTCTTTTCTAATTTGGATGCCTTTTATTTCTTCTTCTTGTCTGATCGCAATGGCTACTACTTCCAGTACTATGTTGAACAGGAGTGGTGAGAGTGGGCATCCTATCTTGTTCCTGTTCTCAGGGGAAATGCTTTTAGTTTTTGCCCATTGAGTATGATGTTGGTTGGATTTGTCATATATGGCGTTTATTATATTGAGGTATGATCCTTCTATTCCCATCTTGCTGAGAGTTTTTACCAAGAAAGGGTGTTGGATTTTGTCAAATGCTTTTTCTGCATCAATTGATATGACTATGTGATTTTTATCTCTCAATTTGTTTATGTGATGTATCAAGTTTATTGATTTGTGGATATTGTACCATCCTTGCATCCCTGGGATAAATCCTACTTGGTCATGGTGTATGATCTTTCTGATGTACTGCTGGCTCCGACTTCCTAGAATTTTGTTGAGGATTTTGGCATCTATGTTCATGAGGGATATTGGCCTGTAATTCTCTTTCATTGTGTCGTCTTTATCTGGTTTTGGCGTTAGGGTGATGCTGGCTTCATAGAATGAGATTGGAAGTGTTCCTTCCTCTTGAATGGTTTGGAATAGTCTTAGGAGGATAGGTTTTAGTTCTTCCTTGAATGTTTGGTAAAACTCCCCTGTGAAGCTGTCTGACCCCAGGCTTTTGTTTGCTGGAAGCTTTTTGATGACTGCTTCAATTTCTTCCATAGTTATTGGCTTATTGAGATTTTTAGAATCTTCCTGATTGAGTTTTGGAAGGTTGTATTTTTCTAGGAATATGTCTAAATTGGAAAAGGAGAAGTAAAATTCTCCTTATTTGCAGACGACATGATACTGTACATAGAAAACCCTAAAGACTCCATCAAAAACTTATTAGACTTAATAAATGAATTCAGCAATGTAGCAAGATACAAAATTAACACCAAGTAATCTATGGCATTTCTATACACCAATAGTGAACTTATAGAAAGAGAATAAAAAAGCAATCCCATTTACCATCGCACCAAAAAAAATTAAGATACCTAGGAATAAACTTAACTAAGGAGGTAAAATACCTATACATGGAAAACTACAGGACACTGAAAAAAGAGATAAAGGAAGACATAAACAGATGAAAGAACATACCGTGTTCATGGATTGGTAGACTCAACATCATTAAAATGTATGTACTACCCAAAGCAATCTATAGATTCAATGCACAACCCATTAAAATAGCAAGGGCATATTTCACAGACCTAAAACGAACTTTCCAAAAATTGATCTGAAATAAAAAAAAGACCCCGAATAGCTGCAGCAATCCTGAGAAAGAAGAACAAAGTAGGGGAGATCTCAATACCAGATATCAAGCTGTATTACAAAGCCACTGTTGTCAAAACAGCCTGGTACTGGCACAAGAACAGACATATAGATCAAAGGAATAGAATAGAGAACCCAGAAATCGACCCAAACCACTATGCCCAATTTATATTCGACAAAGGAGGCATGAACATACAGTGGAGTCAAGACAGTCTCTTCAACAAATGGTGTTGGGAAAATTGGACAGATACATGCCGAAAAATGAAACTAGACCACCAACTTACACCATACACAAAAATAAACTCAAAATGGATACAGGACTTAAATGTAAGACGGGAAACCATAAAAATACTAGAGGAATCCACAGGCAGCAAAATCTCAGACATATGCCGAAGGAACTTCTTCACTGATACTGCTCCTAGGGCAATGGAAGCTAAAGAGAAAATAAACAAACAGGACTACATCAAAATAAAAAGCTTTTTTACAGCAAAAGAAACCATCAACAACAACAAAGACCACTGCATGGGAGAACATATTTGCCAATGTTATCACTGATAAGGGCTTAATCTTCAACATCTACAGGGAACTCATAAAATTTAATAAAAGGAAGATAATACAATCAAGAAATGGGCAAAGAACCTAAATAGACACTTTTGGAAGGAGGACAGGAGGAAGGCCAAGAGACATATGAAAACATGCTCAAAGTCACTAATTATCCGAGAGATGCAAATCAAAACAACAGTGCAATACCATGTCACACCTGTCAGAATGGCTAACATCAACAAATCAACAAATGACAAGTGCTGGCGAAGATGCGGAGAAAAAGGAACCCTGTGCACTGCTGGTGGGAATGCAGACTGGTGCAGCCACTGTGGAGAACAGTATGAAGTTTCCTCAAAAAACTAAAAATGGAGCTCCCATTTGACCCAGTGATCCCACTACTAGGAATATATCCCAAGAAACTAGAAATACCAGTTTAGAAAGGACATATGCACCCCTATGTTCATAGCAGCACAATTTACAATAGCTAGGATTTGGAAACAGCCTAGGTGCCCGTCAGCAGATTACTGGATAAGAAAACTGTGGTACATCTATCTACACAATGGAATACTACACTGCAGTAAAAAAAAGGAGTTCTTACCATTTGCAACAGCATGGATGGAACTGGAGAGCATTATACTAAGTGAAATAAGCCAGTCAGAGAAAGATAAATACCACATGATCTTACTCATTAATGGAATATAATGAACAACATAAACTGATGAACAAAAATAGATCCAGAGACAGAGAAACATCGATCAGACCATTAAACCTCAGAGGGAAGGTAGGGGAGGGTGGGGTAAGGGGAAGAGATCAATCAAAGGACTTGTATGCATGCATATGGGCCTAACCAATGGACAGACAATGGGGATGAGGGCATGAGGGGGATAGGGGGGTTCATGGGGGAATAAGGACACATATGTAACACTAATCAATAAAGAAATTAAAAGAAGCATAGGAATAAAGCTTTTAAAATGTATTTTGACTCAGAAAAAGCTGGCAGAATGCTTCCTCCTTCTTGAAAATAAGCTAATATTTTCTGAATAACTTCAGTTTAGGGACAGGTTTAGGTTTGGCTTGTGGATTATGTGTTTTAGCACTTAACAGTAAGTTAAATCAACAAGTGTTTTTAGTGTTTTCTATATGCAGTGTTCTAAATTAGATGTTCAAGTTTCACAAAGCAAAAAAAGAGTCACTCACTGTAGTCAAGTAGTCAAAAGGCTGTTGCTATTAGCATTTTAGTAGGTATTATTAGCACATGTTGAAGATGCTTATGTGTTATCCAAGTTGCTAACATTTTTAAAGATTTTATACAAAAGAGGAGTAAGCCCTTCTCATTCAGTAAAACCAACTAATTCGTTGATAAGAGTATTATGTATAAAGCATATTTTTCTTTTGAATCAATATAGGACACAGCTAAATGAAAAACCTTTTACAAAAGGACAACAATTAAGTATTCTTTAAATGCTCATGTTTAAACTGTGGATAGGGAAGCAAGTAAACTCTTCATTATGCTAGAACCTGTCAAGCAAGCATTCAGAGGGCTTACAGCCTTCCTCAGCAGTGAGGTATATACTGCCAGTATATAACTATTGGCTTCAAGTAAATGCTGCTGACTGTGCAGTAAGACACCACAGGGATTGGGCTGTCATGGGGAATTTCCAAGTAGAAAGTGTGCAAGAAGAATTTTTTCCTCTGGGAGCAAAGTATATTACATGCACATCTTAATCCTCAGTACCTTATGGGAAATGGGAAATAGTTTTTTCATGAGTAAGGTGAGATTTGAAAGACTTGGCTTTTAATGTATTTTAACTTAAAACAAATCAGTACATATTTATAGGTCTCCTACATGCAAGATTTGATAGACCTTAAAGAATTAGAAGAATATAGAGACACAGAAGATGGGAGAAAAGCATAAATGGGGGATAGGGGATAAGTTAATTGAGGATTCTAAATCATTCTAAATGGGGAAGAACATGAGCAAGAGAGATGAGAAACACCAAAAGTGTTTGTTCTTGGTGACAACCAATTTGAATACATAAAAGGAATTTTTCATACTCTTCTGTTCTCTCAAATCCATTTTGAATGAATCTTTTACCCATGAATTAGTCATTTGAAAAATTTTGGCTCACTGAGCTATATGTATTCTAAATGATCACACATTTCATTATATAATATTAAATACATATGTAACATATATACCTATATATGTATCTCTTAATATTATCACTAATCTGGTCAGAAAAGTTATTAAATATTAGAAAACTTTCCAGCTCACTGTGGTGGATACAAGTGTATTCTAATTTTTGCTAAAATGCTTGAATTTATCACAAATATTGCAATTTGGGGGGGAGGTATTTTTTATTTTATTTTTCCTCTCTTTGTCTTTTGCTCTTGGCATTTTATTTTATTTATTTTCTTAATTTCTTTATTGATTAAGGTGTTACATATGTATCCTTATTCCCCCATTACCCCCCCCCACAAACCCCGCCACTCATGCCTTCACCCCACTGTTGTCTGTGTCCATTGGTTAGGCCCATATGCATTCATAACAGTCCTTTGGTTGATCTCTCCCCTTTACCCCCACCCTCCCCTACATTCCCTCCGAGGTTTGATGGTCTGATCGATGTTTCTGTCTCTGGAACTGTTTTTGTTCATCAGTTTATGTTGTTCATTATATTCCACAAATGAGTGAGATCATGTGATACTTATCTTTCTCTGACTGGCTTATTTCACTTAGCATAATGCTCTCCAGTTCCATCCATGTTGGTGCAAATTGTAGGAATTCCTTCTTTTTTAGTGCAGCGTAGCATTCCATTGTGTAGATGTACCACGGTTTTTTAATCCACTCATCTGCTGATGGGCACTTAGGCTGTTTCCAAATCTTAGCTATGGTGAATTGTGCTGCTATGAACATAGGGGTGCATATATCCTTTCTGATTGATGTTTCTAGCTTCTTGGGATATATTCCTAGAAGTGGGATTACTGGGACAAATGGGAGTTCCATTTTTAGTTTTTTGAGGAAACTCCATACTGTTCTCCACAGTGGCTGCACCAGTCTGCATTCCCACCAGCAGTGCACAAGGGTTCCTTTTTCTCCGCATCTTCGCCAGCACTTGTCATTTGTTGATTTGTTGATGTTAGCCATTCTGACAGGTGTGACATGGTACTGCATTGTTGTTTTGATTTGCATCTCTCGGATAATTAGTGACTTTGAGCATGTTTTCATATGTCTCTTGGCCTTCCTCCTGTCCTCCTTCCAAAAGTGTCTATTTAGGTTCTTTGCCCATTTCTTCATTGTATTATCTTCCTTTTATTAAATTTTATGAGTTCCCTGTAGATGTTGAAGATTAAGCCCTTATCAGTGATAACATTGGCAAATATGTTCTCCCATGCAGTGGTCTTTGTTGTTGTTTAGTTGATGGTTTCTTTTGCTGTAAAAAAGCTTTTTATTTTGATGTAGTCCTGTTTGTTTATTTTCTCTTTAGTTTCCATTGCCCTAGGAGCAGTATCAGTGAAGAAGTTCCTTCGACATATGTCTGAGATTTTGCTGCCTGTGGATTCCTCTAGTATTTTTATAGTTTCCCGTCTTACATTTAAGTCCTGTATCCATTTTGAGTTTATTTTTTTTTTTTAGAAACAAAGCCGGGAGTCAGGTGGGACGCTATCCTCTCTGATGGAGAGGCAGGGACGATGACGACGACCCCACGCAGCTAGTTTATTTTTATACCCCCAAATACCAGGAAGTAAAGGCCCTAGCATTCCTGGTGCTTGCC
Organism: Corynorhinus townsendii; assembly: GCA_026230045.1. NCBI lineage: Eukaryota > Metazoa > Chordata > Mammalia > Chiroptera > Vespertilionidae > Corynorhinus > Corynorhinus townsendii. The sequence continues at coordinate 62,905,396 of JAPDVU010000004.1, read as the reverse complement.
TGATTTACATATGAAAGCCTGCTAGGCGGACACCTGGACAAAGGTAAAGAAATGCCCATGTGCCTTCCCAGGCAGCTCTCTACATCTCACCCTTTTTTTGTTTTTAAGCTACTCTAATAAAAGTAAAATTTAAACGTTAAGAATAAAGATATAATATTAAAACAATTACAAGCAATGCCAATGCAAAAACTAACCTACATACATGTTATCATTTTCAAAACTTGAACGTCAAGAGCAAAACTATGGCTATTAAATAATAACAAAACAATGCTAAAGCAAAACAACAATAAGAGAGAGGTCAAAACTATAGACATGTTAACATTTTTTGCTATTAAATGAAAGAAAGTCTCTTTTGCTGCTGGTGTATATTTACTCAGAGTCCTTGGACTTGGCTGCACAAGAGTTTGCCAAAGACTGGCAGCTAACAGTTGCTAGCATGAGCAGGTACATGGTTGAAGAAGTAGCTTCAACTTCTTGCTTTTCCACAATCTGCTGCGCTTCAGTTGTTAACTTCTTCAGATGACTCCATATTGGCACCTCAGTCCCTTGCAGAGCTTTCCGTTTTCTTCTGCTGCTTTGCTGTCATGGGGGCAGTACTTAGTCCTTTTGAGTGAAGGGACACAGGAACTTGTCTGGTCCATTGTGTTGACACACGTAACGCTCTGGCACCCAAATTGGGTGTGCTGCTCCTTCTGGAAAGATATAAAGCACAACCTCTTCCCCACATTATTACTGAATCTGATAAAACTCTTGTCTGGTTTATGCTTCCTTCCACCTAGCTAACTCGGTAGAGGCTATTGTACAGGGGGCCTGATGCCTTTCACCTGCTGTACGATCCTCTGCATCACAATTCAAAAATTTTAAAGTATAAAGAGCATGACTGAGTTTTTTTTGAGGTGACACATAACATCCATCTCCCCCTTTTTGTTTTAATAATTGATTTTTAAGAGTACGATCAGCTCTTTCCACTATTGAGTGACATTCATTTTGCCAGATTTGATTAGGTTTAAGTCCTCAGGGATTTACCCTTAAAGTTAGCACAGGGAGGTGGATAACACACTGAAGACATTGCTTCCAATAAAACATGGAAATAGTTGTTCTCAAATAACATTTTAAAGGCTGAAAATTAAATGAAAAAGTTCCTCCAAATTAGTTTGCCCTATAATAGCTGTTTCAATAATCTTTGCTACACTTACCACATAAGCACTATCACTATAGGTTGATGGGCTCAGTAGCAAAATCTGTTAAGGCATAAATAAGAGCTTGTATTCCTACTGAAATATAAGGGGTTTGAAGGACCTTTGCTCCCCTGATGCAGTAGATCCAGCCTTTGCAGAACTGGATCCATCTGTAAAAATGGTTAATGCCTGAGGTATAACATCTCTTTTAATGTGGCAGTTAATACCATTCCCTGTGTTAGAAATAAGGCAAGCCCCCCAAGTCAAGGGTCCTGGTAGAACACAAAACATCAAACATTTTGACTTCTATGCAGAAGGGTGTGCACACATGGTCTGGAAGCACGCACACCGAACTTCCTTGCCCTTGGTCCTGGGCAACCTGCAGCCATGTACAGCTGCTGACTGCTAGCATGGCAAGGCCTCTTCACTAACTTTATTTCTGGACTGTTTCTCCTCTGTTCTCGGGGACCACTACTTATTCTGTGGCTGGAACAGTCCTATCAGGTCCTCTCTGGGATCCGTTGTTGCAGGAATCCATATGGGCTTTTCTGTCTCTGGCTAACCAGCCAGCCTCCGGGGCCAAGCAGGGTGATGTTAGGTTCAGTTCTGTCTCCTTGGTGACCTATGCCCCCGTGGCCTCCACGCCCAGCACCTGCCTTGGGATCCCCTCGCCTGCTGGCGGGGCCCCGGCATTGATCACACATCTTGGGGAACCCAGGTTTCTTCTCCAGGGAGGGCCCAGCTCACGCCACTTACACTTCCTTAAATCTGTGGCGCGCACAATTCTTGGAGCGATCCCTTGCCTCTTACTTCTTGTTGCCTTTTTCGTGGCCCATGTTGGTCGCCAGATGCGGGGGCCAGCTGCGGCGGGGGCCAGACATGGCGGGGATCTCTCTTTTCCACGTCCAGCACGGAAAGAGAGATGAATGAACTGGTTCTAAGTGGAGGCGGCCAGGGATTGAGAAATAAAAGAAAGAAAGAGACCAGACACGAAGATAGAAACAAAGCTGGGAGCCAGGTGGGACGCCATCCTGTCTGATGGAGAGGCAGGGACGAACACGACCTTGAGTTTATTTTTGTGTATGGTGTAAGTTGGTGGTCTAGTTTCATTTTTCGGCATGTATCTGTCCAATTTTCCCAACACCATTTGTTGAAGAGACTGTCTTGACTCCATTGTATGTTCATGCCTCCTTTGTCGAATATAAATTGGGCATAGTGGTTTGGGTCGATTTCTGGGTTCTCTATTCTATTCCTTTGATCTATATGTCTGTTCTTGTGCCAGTACCAGGCTGTTTTGACAACAGTGGCTTTGTAATACAGCTTGATATCTGGTATTGAGATCCCCCCTACTTTGTTCTTCTTTCTCAGGATTGCTGCAGCTATTCGGAGTCTTTTTTTTATTTCAGATCAATTTTTGGAGAGTTCTTTCTAGGTCCGTTAAATATGCCGTTGATATTTTAATGGGTTGTGCATTGAATCTATAGATTGCTTTGGGTAGTATGGACATTTTGATGATGTTGATTCTACCAATTCATTAACATGGTATATTCTTCCATATGTTTATGTCTTCCTTTATCTCTTTTTTCAGTGTCCTGTAGTTTTTTGCATATAGGTATTTTACCTCTTTAGTTAAGTTTATTCCTAGGTATCTTAATTTTTTTTTTGGTACGGGGGTAAATGGGATTGCTTTTTTTATTCTCTCTTTCTCTGAGTTCACTATTGGTGTATAGAAATGCCATAGATTACTTGGTGTTAATTTTGTATCCTGTTACCTTGCCGAATTCATTTATTAAGTCTAATAATTTTTGATGGAGTCTTTAGGGTTTTCTATGTACAGTATCATGTTATCTGTGAATAAGGACCATTTTACTTCTTCTTTTCCAATTTGGATGCATTTTATTTCTTCTTCTTGTCTGATAGCAGTAGCTAATACTTCCAGTACTATGTTGAACAGGAGTGGTGAGAGAGGGCATCCCTGTCTTGTTCCTGTTCTTAGGGGAATGGTTTTAGTTTTTGTCCATTGAGTGTGCTGCTTGCTGTGGGTTCATCATATATGGCTTTTATGATGTTGAGGTATGATCCTTCTATTCCCACCTTGCTGAGAGTTTTTATCAAGAAAGGGTGTTGGATTTTGTCAAATGCTTTTTCTGCATCAATTGATATGACTATGTGATTTTTATCTCTCAATTTGTTTATGTGATGTATCATGTTTATTGATTTGCGTATATTGTACCATCCTTGCATCCCCGGGATAAATCCTACTTGGTCATGGTGTATGATCTTTCTGATGTACTGCTGGCTCCGACTTGCTAGAATTTTGTTGAGGATTTTGGCATCTATGTTCATGAGGGATATTGGCCTGTAATTCTCTTTCATTGTGTTGTCTTTATCTTGTTTTGGTATTAGGGTGATGCTGGCTTCATAGAATGAGTTTGGAAGTGTTCCTTCCTCTTGAATTTTTTTTGAATAGTCTGAGGAGGATAGGTTTTAGTTCTTTCTTGAATGTTTGGTAAAACTCTCCTGTGAAGCTGTCTGGGCCTGATCTTTTGTTTGCTGGAAGCTTTTTGATGACTGCTTCAATTTCTTCCATAGTTATTGGCTTATTGAGATTTTTAGAATCTTCCTGATTGAGTTTTGGAAGGTTGTATTTTTCTAGGAATATGTCCATTTCCTCCAGGTTGTCTAGTTTGTTGGAATAGAGTTGTTCATAATATTTTTTAATAATCCTCTGTATTTCTGTTTGGTCTGTTGTTATTTTGCCTCTATCATTTCTGATATTATTTATTTGAATCCTCTCTCTTTGCTTCTTATTGAGCCTGGCTAGAGGTTTATCAATCTTGTTTATCCTTTCAAAGAACCAGCTCTTGGTTTCATTGATCTTTTGTATTTTTTTGTGTGTGTGTGTTTTTGTTTTGTTTTGTTTTATTTTTGTCTCTATATCATTTATTTCTGCTCTAATCTTTAATATCTCCTTCCTTCTGCTCACTCTGGGCTTTTCTTGTTGTTCTCTTTCTAATTCTTTGAGTTGTAGCATTAGATGATTTACTACCATTTTTTCTTTTTATTTGAGGTAGGCCTGTAGAGCTATAAACTTCCCTCTCAGGACCGCTTTCATTGTGTCCCATAGGTTTTGGATTGTTGTGTTTTTATTGTCATTAGTTTCCAGAAGGTTTTTTATTTCTTCTTTGATCTCATTGGTAACCCAATCAACATTTAATAATATGCTATTCAGCTTCCAAGTGTTTGAGTCTTTTGGATTGTTTTTATTGTAGTTTATTTCTAGTATTATGCCATTGTGGTCTGAGAAGATGCTTGGTATGATTTCAATCTTCTTTAATTTGGGGAGACTTTGATTGTGACCCAGTATGTGGTCTATTTTTGAAAATGTCCCATGTGCACTTGAGAAGAATGTATATTCTGCAGCCTTGGGGTGAAATGATCTGAAGATGTCAATTAGTTCATCTGATATAGTGAGTCATTTAGGATTGTTGTTTTCTTTGCTGATTTTTTTGTCTAGAGAATTTATCCAGTGATGTCAGTGGTGTATTAAAGTCCGCTACTATGATTGTATTGTTGTCTGTCTCTCTCTTTATATCTTCTAGGAGATATTTTTATGTATTTGGGTGCTCCTGCATTGGGTGCATATATGTTTATCAGGGTTATATCCTCTTGTTGCATCGATCCCTTTTATTATGAAATGGCCTTCCTTATCTCTTGTTATGGCCTTCACTTTGAGGTCTATTTTGTCAGATATAAGTATTGATACTCCAGCTTTTTTTTCATTTCCATTTGCCTGAAAGATATTTTTCCATCCCTTCACTTTCAATCTGTGTGAGTCCCTTGTTCTGAGGTGGGTCTCGTGTAGACAGCATATATATGGGTCATGTTTTTTTTTTATCAATTCAGCCACTTGATGTCTTTTGATTGGACATTGAGTCCATTTACATTTAAAGTTATTATTGAAAGGTACTTGTTTGTGTTCATTTCTATTTTTGTGCCTGTGTTCCTTCTTGCCTTTTTCTTTCTTCTTTTTACAGCATTCCCTTTAGCATTTCTTGCATTGCTGGTTTGGTAGTGATAAACTCCCTTAGCATTTTTTGTCTTTGAAGCTCCTGATTTCCCCTTCAGTTTTGATTGATAGTCTTGCTGGATAGAGTATTCTTGGATTGAATCCCTTGCTTTACATCAGTTTGTATATCTCCTTCCATTCCATTCTAGCTTGATGTGTTTCTGTTGAGAAGTCATTTGATAATCTGATGGGGGGTCCTTTGTAGGTAACTCTCTGTCTCTCTCTTGCAGCCTTTAAGATTCTCTCTTTGTCAATAACATTTTCCATTGTAATTATGGTGTGCCTTGATGTGGGTCTTTTGGGATTCATATTGTTTGGGACTCTTTGTACTTGAGTAACTTTTTTTCTTCCCCATATCAGGGAAGTTTTCTGTCATTATTTCTTCGAATAAATTTTCTAATCCTTGCTGCACTTCTTGTCCTTCTGGCAGCCCTATTATACGTATGTTATTTCTTTTTGCATTGTCCCAAAGCTTCCTTAGGCTCTCCTCTGGCTTTTTAATTTTTTTCTCTAGTTGCTGTTCAGATTGGGCTTATTTCTGTACCTGATCTTCTAACTCGCTAATTTGGTCCTCTGCTTCTTCTAGACTACTGTTGAAGCCTTCCATGGTGTTTTTGATTGTAGCTATATATTTTTCATTTCTTCCTGATTTTTGCATAGGTTGTTGTTGATTTTCTCGTCCATCCAGTGTATGAACTGTATGACCATTAATCTGAATTCTTTTTCTGTCATGTTGCATGCTTCTGTTTCACTTATTTCCTTACTTGGTGATTCCTCCTTTTCTTTCCTCTGGGGATTGCTTCGTTGTCTCCCCATTCTGACTATCACCAGAAGGTTCAGATGTCAAGTTGCAGGGGCCTGGACTGTGTGCAGTAGGAGTTTTGCACCCCCCAAGTGTCACTGAAGAGCTCTGATACCAAGATGTGCGGTTGCTGTGGGTTGGTGGGAGCCAAGCTCGCCCTGCGTCAGAGTCACAGGTGCTTAGTATGGCCTCGTGTGTGCACCTAGAATCAGGGACCCTGCCTGCGCCACGTTGAAACAGAGAACCCACTGGCGTGTGCCAAAAATCAAAGTCCCCTATTGTGTGTCAGGCGCCAGAGGCTCCCTGTGTCCATGCCAAGAATCGAGTATCAGAGTCTCTGTTTCTTGGTGCTACCTCACACTGAGAATCAGGTCCCTGTGTGCACATGCACCAAGAATTGGAGTCACTGGCTCTTAGTGTGAATGGACTGGGAATCAGGGATCTCAGGCGCACGTAATGAGGAATGGAATCTAGTCACTGGTGGTCAATGCTGCCTCTTGTATGGAGATTCAGGGTCTTCGATCTACCCGGGAGACTGGGTTACTCAGTTGCACTGTGTTGGCAGGAGGTCCACTTCTGCCCTACGGTAAACAGCCTTCTGTGGGCGCTTGCCCTGAATCAAAGTCAGGTGGCACTGCCACTTAGTGTGGGTGTGGGGTCTGGTCACACGGGTGTGCACTGTGGAAAACAAACTCCCTGTGTGCATGTACCCAGGCTCAAATTCAGCACTGTCTTCCTGAGTGGGCACAGGGTCTGGTCGTGGGGAACAAACTCCCCGAGACTGCACATCCAGGTTTAAATTCACCGCAGCTTCTCTGCTAAGGTGCAGGGTCTGGTCATGGGAAGCAAACTCCCTGGGATTGCACCCCCAGGCTCAAATTCAGCGCTGTCTCCCTGCGTGAGCATAGGATCTGGTCGCAGAAAACAATCTCCCCAAGGTCGTGTGCCTATGCTCAAATTCAGGACTGCCTCCCTGCCTGGGCGTGGAGATAAGTCACGAGAAACCAATTCCCTGAGTTCACAAGTCCATGTTCAAGTTCAGCGCTGTTTCCCTGCCCTGCTTGGGCACGGGATCTGGTCACAGAAACTACCTCCCTAAGGATGAGCAGCTAGGCTTGAATTCCACTCAGTCTTCCTGCCTGGGCACAGAGATGAGTCACGGGAAACAAATTCCCCAAGTTCACAAATCCGGCCTCAAGTTCAGCGCTGTCTCCCTGCCCTGCATGGGCATGGGATCTGGTCGCAGAAACTCCCTCCCTAGGGATGAGCGGCTAGGCTCAAATTCCACTCAGTCTCCCTGCCTGGGCGTGGAGACGAGTTGCGAGAAACAAACTTCCCATGTCCGACACCAAGGCTCAAAGTCAAGCAGAGTCTCCACTGCTTTGTGTGTGCAGAAAGCCTTACTGTGCGGCTGGGGTCTGGTAGTTTCTATGTTGCTGCCTCGGGGGTGGCAGGGGAGGAGGATAGGCTTTGTGACTCACAGAAATCTGCAGCTGGGTGCCTGGAGTCCTGGTGTCCCTGGGTCTGTAGCTGTGGTGGCAGGTCTTCTACCAGAGTGGCTCTAGGGTCCTGGTTTGCTTCCGAGACCAGACTGGGTGGTGGCGAGGCTAGGATTCTCATCTCAAGCAGTTCTGTTCTTCAAGATGGCATGGTCTCTGTGCTGCCGGTGTTCTTCCCGGAGTGTTTGCGGCGGCCGTGGGGTTTTGCCATCTAAAACTGCCTGGATTGGCAGGCCTCTGAAAGAACTGCAGGCTCTAACTATCTCTATTTCACTCACACACATACACACACCTCTATTGCTCTCTCACACACTTGTTCTCGCTACATTCCTGCTGGTCGCCATCTTGCCTCAGAAAAATATGTGGTGTGTGGTTTTTAAATGATAGTCTCACTTTATTCATAATTTCTTTATTCATAATTTGTTTCTATTAACTACTAGAGGCCCGGTGCACAAAATTCGTGCATGGGGAGGGGTGTCCCTCAGCCCAGCCTGCACCCTCTCCAATCTTGGAACCTTGGGGGATAGCTGATTGCTGGTTTAGGACTGCTGGATCCTAACTGCTCACCTGCCTGATTGCCCCTAACCCCTCTGCCTACCTGTCTGATTGCCCCTAACCATTCACCTGCCTGCCTGATCACTCCTAACTGCTCCCCCCTGCCGGCTTGATCACCCCTAACCGCTCTGCCTGCTGGCCTGATTGCCCCTAACAACCTCTGCCTCAGCCCCCACCACCATGGCTTTATCCAGAAGAACATGAGAAGACTTCTGGTCTATCCAGTCTAATTAGCATACTACCCTTTTATTAGTATAGATTCTTCAAAGTAAAATGGTATTCCATGCAAAAAGAAGTTAGGTCAGCTTGCAACTCATACACCAAGTAATTTTTTGTCTGAAACCATCATACTTAAGCATGTAGCAGAAACACTTTATGCATATTTCTAATTTTGTCATGTAGACTGTTAAAAAAAAGATGGACTCAGAATTGCTATTTATTAAAATTAATAATTTTTACTGTTCCATCAAGGCATTTTTTTCATTTTCTGTTTGTTTGTTTGTTTTTACTTTTGTTTGTACTGTCATGCTGGATGGTAAAGAAGAATGCCTAGTGGTATAGTTTTGTGTATCACTGCTTTGATTTGGTGCTAAGGTGCCCAAGATTCAACCCATTATTGCTTTTGTATATTCAATGCAAATATTAAGACAGTGAAAAGGACAAATAATTTCTTAATTTTATTCTGATAGTTTTAACCTCACAAACCCTCTGAAGAGGTCTTGGGCCACACACTTTGTGGACCACACTCTGAGAACTGCTCATGGAGAGGAATAGAGATCCATGAAGCCGATAAGAAAGGTTATTGCCAGCAAAACAAGGTTTCCTAATACCTAAATATTAGTAACACATTGCTCTGTGCTCTGCAGAACTGTAGATCTTCTAGACTGGTCACTGCATTTTATTAGCATAAGATGGAAGAACTCCAAGAAAGTCCCCAGCTTACCCAAAGTTGCTTATTCAACAGCAAAAACGAGTGCTGTGCTAACTCTGCAATTTCAGGGTTTGTGGTCTTAGGCAAAAAGCCATTTCATATCTTCGAATTACAGTTCCTTTGTTGTAAGTCAAAACTAACAATTTCTACACTACATAAGCTTAAAGAGTTGTGAAGAGCATATGAGACAATGTACATCAGGGAGCTTTGGAAACTATATTAACATTTATGACACATCAAGGTCTGGAGAATTTTTACTCTGTGAAAATACTCAAGCTCAGTCTCTTCCAGAAGAGTTAACTGAACTCCAAAGCATGACCCGAGTCCTTGTGTGGGCATCTCATGAATTTTCTGTATCAGGACATAAATTAGGTCTGTTAAAAGATTAGGGAAGGAAATAATGAGAGGCTTAGAATATATAATCTCAAAAATAACTACATTAGAGAAGATCCATTTTTGATGACTCTTCATTCATCAAAGACCATTTTATTAGAATAGCCAAGTAATGGGCTATTCTAGTTCATTGAATTTTCTGTTTAGCTGAGTTATTTGAATGTAATTAAGTATTTTCTAGACAATCTTGGAGAGTGTGATGCTTGTGAATGTCTGTTCTCGTTGGATTTCATCTGAACTAAAGATAATCCATTAATAATGGTTCTGTGTGACCATGACCTTCTTTTTAAAAAATAAATTCTGCTTTCTTTTTATTTATTTGTTTGTTTGTTTGTTTCTCCTAAAAGCATAAATGGGGGATAAGTTAATTAAGGATTCTAAACCATTTGGATTCTGGTTAAAGTTTCTATTTGAGAATTTGCTCTATTTAAAGACATGCTATTAAATTTACCCTTTAAATCTACACAAGAAATGGTATCACACACCCCAACTTTTTACCTCAGTGTTTAAATTGTTGACCAATGTGCTCAATATATGACTTTTGTCTGGAAATAATTATTCTTTAAAAAATCAAAACATTAACAGAAATAAATATTAAGTGACTAAAATAATGCACAATACAAAGTTAATATCAGCAGTAATTGTAGAGTGATGGATTATGGATGACTTTTCATTTTTGTTAATCTAAATTCCCATTATACTATCTATCTTTTTTTAATGGACTTTATTCTTTCGAGCAATTATAGGTTCACTGCAAAATTGAGGGGTGTTTACAGAGATTTCCCAAATACCCCCTTGTTTTCATTTGTGCACAGCCACCCCACTTTGACATCCCCCACCAGAGATGTACATTTGTTACAATTACTAAAGCTACATTGACACCTCATTAGTACCAAGAGCCTGTAGTTTACATTGGGGTTCACCCTTGGTGTGCATTTTATGGGTTTGGACAAATGTATAATGACATTTCCACTATTATATGCTACATATGTAAGAAAATTATTGCACTTAAATGTTACAAGCTTTCCTGAGGTTGTAACATTTAGATTATTTTCACATTAAAGCTCAGGAATTGAGGTTCAGAGGTCATATGGTTCCAGATCACATGGTTTGTAAGGCTCAGGTATATTTGACTTCAAACTCTAGGCCTTTAATTAGTATGCTATATTCTTGGAAAAACAAAGCAGCTAAGTCAAAAAGACATTTATGCTTTGCTAAGGTAGTTGGTTTTGCAGAGTAAGGATTAAATGGAGAAAAAACTCTGATTACTGAAAAGGTAGTTCAAAAAAAAAAACCTCCCCGTCCCCCCCTCCCCCCCCACCCCGACACACGCACTTGGAAACAGATTGTATCATTAAGGAAATGCAGTGATATTGTTATATTCATCTCAGTAGAGACAGTCAGTTTATTTTTTATTTTTTTTTTAATTTTATTTTATTTTTATTGTTTTAAGTATTACAAATAGTAGTACATATGTCTCCTTTTTTTTTTCCCCTTTGATCTCCCCCCGACCTCCCCTACCCCCCAGGACATGCCTTCACCTGCCCACCCTCCCCCCCCACCCCAGTGTCTTATATCCATTGGTTGTGCTTATATGCATGCGTACTAGAACTTTAGCAAATTTCTTTTAACAAATAATTAGCATTCCAAATAGGCAGCTGTGCGTTTTTGTGTGAAGAATTCGCTATCTGTTTTTGGCCTAATATATTTTCTCCTAGTAATTTTACCCTGGACATTAGTTCTTCCCGTAACTCCCACAGGGCTCTATGAAAAATGCTTTCCTTCCACTCGTATCTATTCTTTCATTAGTTACCTGGTAAAATCCAAGCTTCCTCACATGATAGACGAGACACTCTATGAACTGGCCCCATACCTTTCCAGCCTCGTCTCTTACCGTGTGTGCTGACATGCAGTATTTTCTGTCTTACATCCTTGCCTTGGTTGATACTCCTACTCTGCCTGGAATGCCATTCCCAACTCAAGCCTTCCTTCTCTTCCCTGACACCTCATCCTTCAAATGCAACTCAGATGCCTACCTGACTCTCCCCTGACTCGGTTGAGTATCTCTGGCATATGTCCCCATAAATCCCTCTGTTTAGCCCATTGAGCACATGAAGGGTTACCTAAATTTATCAGGAAGGACAGGCTTCTTGGAAATAGCATTGTTAACTATTTGATAAATGGAGAAATAGGGAAGAGAAACAGATTAATGATTACCACTTAGTGACATGACCCCATGAGCATGTCACATGGTTTGGGAAATGCCCTTTGACTGTGACTCAAGGTCCCCTTCAGGACTACAAAGTGTAGAGCAAGAGCATGGATTAGACCTGGTATCCAGACCTAGCCCTGCCAATCATAGCCACATAGATTAGAGAAACTAAACTTTGGGGATGATATCAATGCACCCATCATATGCGTATGCTAAAGTCTGGTATGTGAAAGAACAAACTTATAATGTGTAAATCTGATCATGTTTCATACTTCTAAAAAATCTTTCAACAGCTCCCCAAGTTTTCAAGGCATACAACAGTTGTTTCAACCCTGGCTGCATATTAAATCACCTGTGAAGTTTAAAAATAAAAACAAAAAAACAGATCCTGCTTCAGGTTCCAGACAAGTTAAATCTGAATTGATGCCAGGTACATGAATAGGCATTTTTTAAAAACTTCAGGTAATTCAAATGCATAATCTAGCTTCAGAGCCTCTGGCCTAGAGGATAAATTCAGTGTGCCTAACATAGAAAGCCCTCTTTGATCACACTAATTCCTACCTCTCCAGCCTTCACCTTCTTAGCCGACCTCCTCCTCTTCCCCTGTGCTTGGAGAATGTGGTGAAATTTGCACATGCTATATATTTTTGCCCATAATATGTCATGTATATCAAAGAACCTCCCCCCAATTACTCCTCGATATACACATACAATCCTACATCACTTTTTACCGGGGTTACTTTCCTGGTTCAGCCCAGTTACACCTTATCTTGGGTTAGATGTTCCTCCTCTGCATCCCTAAAACTCCTCAACAGTAGAAATAAATATTAAATGAATCTACTGGTCATTTATCCAGAGAACCAAGCACAGAGTCTAGTACAGTGGTCTGAAAACGGTGGCTCACGAGCCACATGCGGCTCTTAGGCCCTTTGAGTGTGGCTCTTCCACAAAATACCACGGCCTGGGTGAGTCTATTTTGAAGAAGTGGCATTAGAAGAAGTTTAAGTTTAAAAAATTCGGCTCTCAAAAGAAATTTCAATGGTGGTACTGTTGATATTTGGTTCTGTTGACTAATGAGTTTGCCGACCCCTGGTCTAGTATATAGATGAGGTAAGAGTAATTTACTAGAAGGAAGGGCAGGGAGGATGGAGAGAGGAACACAGGGTCATCCCCATGAGAATGTTTGAAATGGGCTCTGAGTGACATGGCAAGTGCGAGGAGTTGAGAGAAGGAACAGAGGAACTGATGGCATAAAAAAGATCGTGAACCAAAAGGCTGTGAAACAAGCATTTCCCAAATCAACATCCCACAGATCACTGTCTCACTATTTTGTTGTTTGTAAAAAGTAGCATTGAAAATAAAGGCATAGGAAACACATAAATGTATTCATATGTATTTGCTACAGAACTTATTAGAGCAGTGGTTCTCAACCTTTCTAATGCCACAACCCTTTAATACAGTTCCTCATGTTGTGGTGACCCCCAACCATAAAATTATTTTCGTTGCTACTTCATAACTGTAATTTTGCTACTGTTATGAATCGTAATGTAAATATCTGTGTTTTCCGACCGTCTTAGGTGGTCATGACCCACAGGTTGAGAACCACTGCTGTAGAGCCTAAGACCATCGGAAAACACAGATATTTACATTATGATTCATAACAGTAGCAAAATTACAGTTATGAAGTAGCAACGAAAATAATTTTATGGTTGGGGGTCACCACAACATGAGGAACTGTATTAAAGGGTTGTGGCATTAGAAAGGTTGAGAACCACTGTATTAAAGCCTTTACTATGAATATTACCAAACTAATGACCATAAAATCTTTTTATTTTCTTGTGATAAAACATATTTTAACCAAACACAATTTGAGAAACACCACTCTAGGACATATTTTGTGGCCAGTGAGTTTCAGAAGTCTTGGTGCATGTGCAGGGGAAAAATAAACAGGAAACGGGAAAAGGAAATGCCACTAGCAAGAAAGATAAGTGATTGATGTATATTGAAGTGACATTTTTCTGCTTACAAATCTTGATTGAGTTTAGTAATAATGCAAGTAAATGTTGTAGTTTAAATTTTTTAGATTAAATAAGAAAATTCGGGATACGAGGCATTCATTATTTTGACCTGCTTTTCTTAGCACCGATGTATGTTCAGACACTGACTTTATGTGCTTTGGGCAATCAGACTGTAGGGCCTCTGTGAGCAGATCAGCAATACCTATTCTTAAAAATGAAAGGAAAAACTTGGGCCATTATGCACCAACAGTAATATACACATAAATAAAATAGCTCTTCCATGCCAAATAAAATACATAGATGTATATGTATGTATAACTATTGTTTTACTTTGCAAACATTAAAGAAATTCTTAAAGACAGAATTATCTAGAGCACTGTCCAATAAACTCTCCTCTTGTTCTTCAAAAGAAGTTATATAATTCCTGTGTTTGTGAGTGGGAAAAGTATACATGTGAGGGTAATGAGAAAGAAAGGAAGATAATTACCCAATAACTCTAAAGTTACCCCCCCCCCCCGTTTTTAAATCAAAAGATAAAATTATTGAGCAAAAGTTTCCAGAAACTGAATCTGAGATCAGATAAATTATCTAATCTGCATATAGAGTAGGTGTTCACATTTGCCCCTGATCCTGTCCCCGAGATCCCAACCAGTGGTGCCCAAATCAAGCACTGCATGGCTGCTGGGTGGAAAAAAGTGATGGTAACTGCATCATCCAGCCCTGGGCCTTGTTTGGGTTTTTTGCTTCCTTGCTATTGGGATGTGACTTCACCTTGGATGCATCACCTGCTTGGCCAAGCCCAGTGTCTTATGCAGAGCAGGTCCTGAAAAAAGTTACTCACTCAGCATTTGTATATTGAATGGTAACTCTATGCCAGAGACCAGTTTACCTGGTGAGAATATTGCAGTGAACAAAGCAAAGCACTTCCTCCTGGATCTTACCTTCCAAGAGCACAAGAAAAAAGATGCATATAAATGATGTCAAATAATAAGTGCTAGGAAGAAAAGTAAGTTGTGGTGAGACGATGGAATGCTAGGGGACCATGTCATTAGTAGGATGTCAGGTGGACCTCTCTGAAGATCTGACATTTAAACACTAACCTGGATGAAGGGACTAGACTTTATGAATATTTGGCGAAGAGAATATCATGGAGAAGGGGCAACAAGCACAGAGGTCATGAGGCTGTAGAGTGCTTGGAATAAATATTTGATGAATACATGGATGGCTGATTGGATGGGTAGAAGTAGGCACAAAAAAGTACCTATGGAAATTGGGAGGAATGAGGAGGAATGGAATGACTGCCCAATCTCGCCTCTCCTAGACAACTTGTCAGGGAACTGGAGGTGAGGCAGGGCACAAATGTGGTCCTGCTTTATGGGGGGCTTCTCAGGGCAATCACTCATCCACCAGAGATGAAATGGGTCAAGTGCTCCATATGTACCTAATCTCAGGGAGCAGGGTAGATAGGATGAGGAGAGACAGAAAAGACGTGGCAAACTGGTTCCCTTCAAGTGTAAACATTTTAGTGATGCATGCTAAATCCCATGCCAAGGAGAACAAACAAAAGAACTACCAATTAAGTTTAGATTGAGTTACATAATACTACTAAATGTCACTTTACTTCATACAGTGATATGTCCAAACTGTAAAGTTAAATGGATGTAGCTTCAGTTTGACTTTAATTCTGGAATGATTTTGTTAGGCATTTAACAAAGAGGTTCAGGGACAGTATTAGGGGAAAACATAATTACGTGCCATTCAAACTGTTTACAAACATGAAAGTTAGAGCTAGGAAAATTATAATTACATTACCAGTAAAGCGTGATATGCTGGTTTTCATTAGGTAGTTGCATTATTGAACATTGTTGTTGTTTTTACAGCAAGGAAATTTTTTTAAAAGAAATGTGTCTTTAATTTACAGAAGTAATTGCTCATCATATTGTTTTCTGATAATAAATTATTGAAACTGGTTCTTTTATTTAAAGTAACTAGCATAATACAATTGTTTTAGATTAGGTTCCAAGCTATGTTTGGGTTGAGGGAGATTTCATCAGTTAATTTAGCAGTTGGCAAATGCCTATGAATTATGTTTAAAGAGGATGTCTGTAGTAATGATAATGCGTTTCCTATGCATATTTCATATTTGTATATTTAGCAACATGAGTTGGATTTCTTAACACTCAAACAGAAACTTACCTTGAATTTTGATCATCATAGAATTTTACAGCTGGAGGTGGCTTATAGAGTTTACATACCTCACAGCAATCCTCAGACTGGAAGCTCTTCATCTCTCATGCTCTTTTGTCCTATTAAACAACAACAACAAAAGGAATGAACCATAATTCCCTTTTAAAAATGTACTTGAGAAAATAAAATTATACTGTAGAATATATTCATTTTTAAATTCAACTTAATTTTATAGATTTAGACTCACATATCACAACATGCCATAAAAAGTTATTCTCAGGAGAAATGTGTATGGAAGAAGGCAAAATTGTATTTTGTGAGCCCTAGAGAAGGCAGGAAGGTAGAGGTCTTGCCTATTTTTAGTTTATTTACTTGAAAAGCTGAAGGGTTACAGCTAAAGGATGGGAGTTGAACTTGTCCAATTGCATACATGGACCAGTCTTCCAGCCCTCTCTGCCTGGAGTGTTGCCTGCTTCCTTCACAAAGGTGGTGCCTCTGTGGGCTCTCAACTGTCTGATGATTCCATCATGGGGAGCTGCCCATCTTCTGATTTGATCTGTCATAGCATTCCATGTGTTTTCCGTATTCATTACTGTGTGTGTGTGTGTGTGTGTGTGTGTGTGTTTAGTTTATTTGCAGTCTCCTTTACTAGACTGTAAACTCCTACCAGGCACATCTTACTTCTTTTTGGTTCACTACTACATAGAAGCCAGCGTTTTATGTAGCATTTTGCAGGCAATTAGGAAGTTATGAAAATGTATGACTCCATGAAGAAATGACTAAAAGTGTGAAAGAACTATGTGTTATCATAAGGTAATATGACTTTAAAAGACATATTATGCCCCTGAAATTGTGAAATAAGCATTAAAAAGGGTGAGTGAACTGGACAGAGAGTCCTTTTAGCTCCTACAATGATTTGTAGTGCTTCAAAACATTCAGAAGTCAGAATCTTGGAAAGGGATATCTGTCTATAGCAGCAAGTACTGAGTTAATATCTGTTCCATCTTCTTTTATGCTACATAAATGTCTCATTAAATTCTGGTAACAGAATTTAATATTTTAATAATGTGCAAAGAATTGAGAGTTGCATTGAAATACATAGTCAGTGGTAAATGCGTATCATACAGCATGTAAGATGCATATACCACTTAATATGGGCACGGGGCTCTAGTCCATATGGAAGTTATCAAACCACAGTAATCAAGGGCTTATTGAATTGAAATTCTCATTTTTTTTTTACAAAGAAACTATAATTCAGAGAGATTAGGATTTATTTACTTAAAATCCTTTTTCTGATATGTGATGATATAAATCAATACATAACTGACTTTCCAAGGTCACACCACAAAATACTAAAATTTAAAATAAGAAAGAACACAAATTCAGAGCCATAAAGATCTGGAGGGAATCACAGCTCCATCATGACACACTCAGCCCAGCTTCACTGTGTCTTTATAAAATAGTAACAGTACCACCACCTAATCCATTGTGGTTTAAATAAGAAGTCATATGTCTCGTGCCTAGCACCCTGCCTGAACTACAGTTGGTACTCAATTAATATTGGTTTTCTCTACCTTCCCTTAAAGTCACCTCTCCTTAGCAATGCTATACAGGCAGTCCTCGGGTTATATCGGACTCGACATACGTCATTTCGTGGTTACATCTCCATCTCTCATTTATTTATATATAAAAAAAACATTCGACATTTGTACATATGTGCTTTATGTTTTTTATTATTTATTTACCACAAATAAAGGTCAGGAATTGTTATCTTTCTTCTAATTTTTTTTTTTAATGTTTCACTTCATTACTGCTGGGTATGTGCTCTGTATGAATGACATAGGTGCTTATGTAGGTAGGTTCCGACTTATGGCGAAAATCGCATTACGTCACACTGTAGGAATGGATCTCCGACATAACCCGAGGACCTACTGAATAATAAAACCCTAATATGCAAATCAACCAAACAGCAGAACGACTGGTCGCTATAACATGCACTGACCAGGGGGCAAACGCTCAACGCAGGAGCTGCCCCCTGGTGGTCAGTATGCTCCCACAGGGGAAGTGTCGCTCAGCCAGAAGCTGGGCTCACGGCTGGCAAGTGCAGTGGCAGTTGCAGGAGCCTCTCCTGCCTCTGCAGCAGCGCTAAGGATGTCCGACTGATGGCTTAGGCCCGCTCCCCTAAGCCATCAGTCGAACATCCCCTCAGGGCTCCCAGACTACAAGAGGGCGCAGGCCAGGCTGAGGGACCGCCCCCCCCCCCCCGCAAGTGCATGAATTTTGTGCACTGGGCCTCTAGAATCCAATAATAGGAAACCCACAGTATTGCTGCCAACACATCTGTTTACTGATAAGTTAAAGCTATTTAAAATACTAATCATCCTAACTTAGGAAAATATGAGAAAGAATACCATAACAACTCCAAAGGCAATATATCTCAGGGACTGAGAAAAAGAAATAGAAAATGTGTGAAATGGAAGAAGGTGAAGAAAAGAAGGAAAATAAAAAAGGAAATGCTGAGTGAAAATTTCAGATGTTAGCAAATACAGTGTCATCACACTTAACTTTCATTGTCACTAGCTACAAACAGGAATATATATTATATATGAAATATGTATTAATGATGTTATATTTCCTTCCAAGTTTCATATGATTCTTCCAAGTTAGATTGATAGGAGGCCATTAACAGATAGCATTGCTCAGATTTCCATAGCCAAATACTTCAGAAGATAATCTTTTGAGAGTCGAAATGCCAGTATTCAGAAGGAAGAGATATTATGCCATTTTCCCTAAATGTCATCCAGGTGATAGTGGCTGACAAAGGAAGATTTCCTCACAGGCTTATATTTGCCAACCTTTATAACTGACATACATACTCAAATAGATGGCTAATAGTTTAAGCTGGAATAACAGTCTTAAATATTGACTATCAGAAATGTCAACTCTGGCCATTTGAAAAATGGATGTTTTGAAAATATCAGTTTCTGTGACTGATGGGAGCAGTCTGTTCTGTTGACTCTGTCCGTTCTCTAAGCGGATTGTGTTGGGGAAGGTGAAATGCTACGCTCCAGGAACCCAGTAGTCGATGTCTTCTTTTAGAACACACCCTGGGTAAGGAGCACTAGGAATGGCCCTGGAAGATGTGAGAATGATTCTCTGGCCTCTCACAAATCTTTTCTTTTTATTGAGACACTAAAAAAAAAATTGCTTTAAGTGAGAACAAAAAGATTGGAAAAGATAATCCATTATATGAATTTTCTGAAAACTGCATACTATTGACTTTGAAATAGAAGTGATCACGTCATAATATGTTGAGCCCAAGGGAAGTAAATGGCATGAGAGCATTTAATAGCATTCAGTATGTAATAATTAAAATTTAATATACCATATTAGCAATAACATGCATCAGATGACTTCTTTGTAGTTACCACTCTCAAAAGACTGGCTTGATTCAGGCCCTGACTGGTCATCAGGGGCAGCATTATCAGGGGCACCATTATTATGTCAGAGCAGAGTGAATGCCCTGGGATTCTGCATGTTTTGCTATTTGTTTCTCACACACACAGAAATCTAAAATGAATGAATGAATATGACCTCCTGCTATAAAAGCCTAACTACTTTTAGCAAGCAAAAATGAATTAGTAAATTAAATACCATTGATTCTCAGTAGTTCAAACTGGAAGCATTCAACAATAAATAAATCATCACAGGACTTTACCTGAGGAATACTGTAAA
Organism: Corynorhinus townsendii; assembly: GCA_026230045.1. Classification (NCBI taxonomy): domain Eukaryota; kingdom Metazoa; phylum Chordata; class Mammalia; order Chiroptera; family Vespertilionidae; genus Corynorhinus; species Corynorhinus townsendii. The sequence goes on along the minus strand of JAPDVU010000004.1, from coordinate 62,885,817 downwards.
TGATTTGAAATCAATATTTAGCTAAAGTGCACAATTAATAGATAGAAGTTCCTAGTGCCCCCATCAGGCTTCATAATTTACTAGAGTGACTCACAGAACCCAGGAAAGTGTGCAACTATCCTATCTAATAAAAGAGTAATATGCAGATTGACCATCACTCCAACACACAAGATGGCTGCCTCCATGTGGTCAAAGATCCTGCCCCCATGTGGACACAAGATGGCCACCACAAGATGGCCAGCAGGGGAGGGCAGTTGGGAGGAACCAGGCCTGCAAGGGAGGGCAGTTGGGAGGGACCAGGCCTGCAAGGGAGGGGGCGATCAAGCCTGCTGGGGAGGGCAGTTAGGGGTGACTCGGCCAGCAGAGGAGGGAAGTTGGGGGTGACTGGGTTTGCAGGGAAGGGAAGTTGGGGGGAACCCAGGCCCACAGGGGAGAGCAGTTGGGGGGGACCAGGACTGCCAGAGAAGGCAGTTAGGGGTGACCAGGCCTGCAGGGGAGGGCAGTTAAGGGTGACCAGGCCTGCAGGGGAAGACAGTTAGGGGCAATCAGGCTGGCAGGGGAGCAGTTAGGCATCAATCAGGCTGGCAGGGGAGTGTTTAGGGGGTGATCAGGTTGGCAGGTAGAAGCAGTTAGGGGCAGTCAGGAAGGCAAGCAGGCGAGCAATTGGGAGACAGCAGTCCTGGACTGTGAGAGGGATGTCCCAGATTGGAGAGGGTGCAGGCTGGGCTGAGGGACACCCCCTCCCTCCCGTGCATGAATTTCATGCACCGGGCCTCTAGTTTTATGATAAAAGATACCAATCAGGATCAGCCAAGTGAAAAGATGCATGGCACAAGGTCTGGAAGGGTCCTGAACAGAGACCATATATGCCAGGGGTCCTCAAACTTTTTAAACAGGGGGCCAGTTCACTGTCCCTCAGACCGTTGGAGGGCCAGACTATAGCTTTAAAAAAAAAAACTATGAACAAGTTCCTATGCGCACTGCGGGCCCGGGACGAGTCGGCTGCTAAGCAGGACAGGCAGTGGCACCCGGCGGGCCAGATAAATGTCCTGGGTGGGCCGTATGTGGCCCACGGGCCGTAGTTTGAGGACCCCTGGTATATGCCCTCTCCTCGTGAGAATCAGGGTACGGTACCCGCTTGGTGTATCGGTGTTCACCAACCAGTAAGCCCCACCAAGAAATGTTTTCCAGAATTTTTACTGGAGTTTATTATGTAGATGTGATAGATGGAATCATTAGCCACTTGACTGAACTCAATCTCTAGCCCCCAGTCTTCACTGAAGGTCAGGCTGGCTCACTGCCCAAATCCTTCAATTTGCATGTTTGGTGTTTCAGGTGACCACCCCATCCTTACTCATCTCCTCAGTAATTTCAAGTGTGAGCCTAAGGCCCACTATGAATAACAAAGACACTCCTATATACTCAGGAAACTCCAAGGATTTAGAGGCTGTCTCCCAGGAACTAGGGGCAAAGACCAGACAAATTCTGCATTATACAATACATGCTCACTGAATTTTTTTTTTTTAACTAACCAAACTTTTACAAAAAATATCTTAAAACCAAAGTCTTATTTCATGGGAGCCAGTGCAGGTTTTTCCATAATTGCTTTATAATTGTGTTTATAAAACATTATTGTTGCCAACATATTAAATATACACTTGTGGGTCATTAAAACAACTTAGTATGTCTATATTAGTTATATGCAGTTGTATACACATACATACACAATTTCCTAAAATAAATTGTGCATATAGTATGGGTACTCTTTTTCTCTAAGTGAGTTTTCTTAAAACTTAAATATTTTAAAAGATACACAACTTAATCTATTATACTACTTGCTAAGAGTAACTATTCGTAGTAATTTTCTGTAGATAACCTCCAAATAGGTAATGTTTGATCTTCCACCATATCTTCTAGGATCACTAGAAAAATTACTCCACATAAGAAATTTTTTCTTGACCAAATTTGAACCTAGGACCATTCAGTCTGAGGCCTATCCTCTATGCACAGAGCCAAACCAGCTAGACCACTTTCTAAAGGTTATTTTAAATTAACCAATGAAATGAACTTACTAGGAACATTATTTTTTTTTCTGAAAACAACTGCTTGTAAAGCATATACCCAAGTCCTCACAGTGTTAGTTAAGTAAACTAATTGATCTGTCTTATAAATGCAAGTGTTTCTTCAGAACACTTGATTTTGGTTTTGTAATATGTGTCTGAAAAAGATGAGCAGCACTTTAACCTGTTTATTAGTATAAGTATGCTAGTGTTCTCCTATTTGTTTTATTTTCAGTACATTTAAGTTAACATGTGAATTTCCCATAATGCACTAACTTTCCTTATTCATGTGTTTTACTATAACTCATTCAGCAGCAATGCCGCTTCTGTAATACCATGGACATTACCCTCTTGTGATATTATATCCCATTGTATCATGGTCATTTATGTGTAAGTCCACCTTGAACTGACATGCCTAAAGCATTTAAAGCCATACTTGCTGCTGTTACGTCACTTCCATCTCAGCATTGTAGCTGGCAGTAGCTACTGAAGAAATAGCATTTGAAGAGGAAGGAATGAAAGCCTAAGACCTCCACTGGTTCTATATTCCTTTTAAAAACAAAAAACAAACAAACAAAAAAAAAAAACACACTAAGATAAGGAAGCTATCTCTAGGTCAAGCATGAGCTTTTAAATAAATGAGGTATGTGGCCCACTGGCCGTGAGTTTGACATGCTTGCTCTAGGCCCACTTAGCATTTTGTAATAGATCAATTTTCCCGGCAGCTTCTCAGCACAATGATATTGAAAAATGTTAAATCGATACCATTGTACTTCGCTAGTTATTAGTAATAGGAAAGAAAACAATGGAAGGCCAGACATTATAGGCATGTTCCCTACAAAGGGGGACTAGACAAATAGATGCAAGCCCAGTAAAGTTGGGATGACTAGGAAAGGCGCTTACTGTCAGTCACACCTGGGAACAGAAGTCATTGGCCAGAATGGGTGTGGCCACTGCAAGCTCTCAGAAAATTTGGGGTATATAATATCCTGAACAAAGAAGTTCACTCTCTTGGTTCCTCTTAGCATGCTTGACTCCCTGGCATTTTCCCGTGTGGCCCATGGCCATGTGGATCCCCACACACAACGGACTGATGGACTGCAACTAACCTGATACTATACTGGACCGGATCCAATGTGGAAAGGAAACTCTGGATATTGACTTTGCTCACAGTTTTACTAAAACCCCAGCTACACTTCTTCTATGACTGGACTAAGGGAAATGGGACTTTGGCAATGCAGGAATGTATTTCCACTGAAATAAAGCCTTCTACCATATCTCATCCTCCCCTGGGGACCTCTAGAAATGCTTCTTTCAGCGATACCCCAAGAATCATACTCCCACTAGCAACAGGGAAAGACATGTTATTCTCCAATAACAAAACCAGAAAAACTCATAGTTTGATGTCTAGTTCCTTCTCCTAAACTTTCCTCATTACATATGGACCTTTTGTTTTTAAAAGTTTCTCTGAAATATTTTTAGATAACAAAATTACAGTTAAGTGTTAGAGAGATATTTTATGTAGCAGTGAAAAAATACACTAAATGTTGTATATATTTTTTAATAAAAAACCAACTAGATAAAAGGTAACATTCAAAATGTTTTTAAACAATATCATATGGTTGTAGCATGACTGCTTTTTCTTTATTCAAAGATTATTTCTGTAATAGTAATTTATCAAATTCAAAAAACTACTTAAAAAGGGTAAATTTTCCTGTGTGTCAATTCTATATCAAAAAACCCGTTTTTTTAAAAAATGAGAAATGGTGGTCGATCTCTAGGCCCAGTCTCCCTTTCAATAAGAAGATAAAATGTTGATACCATAGTGTTTCCTCCTTTATGTTTCTAAACCTCCCTCTGTGTTAGGCAGTTCCACTGAGCCTTTGATAGCAAGTTCTAATACACTGATCTCATTGAGGTCGTGGTGATACATATTGAAAATAGAAAGAAAAAAGAGAAAGATGTGTTGGCTTTTCATTTCTGCGAACCCAACCCTGTTCAGTTGGCCTTTGGGAGATAATAAGTAGAATATCTGAGGCAAATCAAATTCAACTTTCAATTTCTAAGCAAAATTATTGGAAAGGATCTGGTCACTTTTCAGCTCACCACCTTGTCACTAATCTTGGGCTTTAGATCCAGTGCTCTTAAAATATACATATATTGTATATTTTCTTGCTTACTTAGGCACATTTATCAAAGCTTAGCTAAGCAGCCTCTAGGACATTGTTTTAACCCTCTGCTTTTGCCTGGCTGGGCAGTCACTAATGCTCCTCTAAAAATCTAGCTCCTGCCTTCTGCCTGGTTGGTCAGGTTTAGATGCTGTCTTGGATAATCTTTTATTTAGAACCCTAAAGAAGAATGTTTGTTGTTGATTTTACCTCCAGTGGCTGGCCATTCGGACATTTGTTTTTCATCAGTAATGGCCATCTATATCTGTTTCCAGTGTATTACCGGTATGTGATCAGCTTTGGCTTCTTTTTCTCAAGCTCTGTCTTAATTACATGGTAGGAATCGTTGAACCTAGTGAAACTGCATTCTCTCCCAAGAATACTACTTTCCTGCTTCTCTTGTTAGCCATTCCATCTTTCAGGAAGATAAGTATCAAGCATTTAAGTGACTGTAGACCTCATGGAAACAATTACACTATTAAGGGTTTTGTTAACACTAGTAGAAGAGATAGGCCCTGGACTGTGCACACCAGTCATCTAGTCTATTTCCATGGCCTGAGAGAAGGCAGAGGGATTCTGCCGAGTGAAGTGTTGCAGAGATTGGTGACAACCCTCCCTGCTGCCCCTTTAAAGCTCTCTGCCTCTCCCTTACTTCACTGCATATTCTCTTACCAGAGACAGGTATTTTACCTGTGCTGACAGTAATTTTCAAGTCATCTCCCAAAGCATCCTGCCGTCCCACCTAGCAGGAAGCAAACCTGCAGGATCATCATTCATGACTGAAGTCATTTCCTGCCCTTTAGCATCGTCTCACACCAAACGACTCAATTCTCCTTGGAGTTCTTTTATAGCCCTTAGTGCATGCATTCTGCACTGTCATTATTTACGTACTACTTTGTCTCCTTAGAGATGCATACTGGAGTTCTTATATAGGTAGGGAACCTGTCCTGTTCATCCCTATATCTAGCACTTACTATAGGGTATGGCACATGAGGGTACTCAATAAATGTTTGTAATAGGACTGAACAGAGAGAGAGGGGAGTGCAAGGCAGACAGAACCATAAAATTTTAAAGTGCTAAGTATTCCCAGCAGAATTAGTCCTTAAAGAACTCAGCTGCTTTTATTTCAGTCTCTGAGCCCTGTTCTTTCACTTAATAGACTTATATTAATAACCAGATCATCTGGTTTGTATTGTTTTGTCAAGAATTACTGTGATAAAAGTCAAGACTCATAAATGATATATTTGCTTCTCAAATTTACTTTTGAAGATTTTTAGCTCTAGACCAAGTTTAATATTGTACTATAAAATAGTGAAAAAGTTACTGAGTGGGATTGATGACCCCATAATTGAGGTTACAGATCCCAAGAAAGCAGTGGGGATGCAGCATAAAGCTATTTAAAGTTGACTCAAGAGACCTATTAGAACAGGAAAATGCTATGTCCATGTATTAAAATCAATGTGGAATCTATCTTATCATCATATCCACCAGTCTGCTAATACTGATGACCCAGAAAGAGGTAGGCATCAAACCACAGGATATTTACCCAGAGAAACATGCAAATATAAAACGTTAAAGTCTTAGGGTTTAATCTATGGTATGGTATTACTGAGTCACCAAAAGGACATATTTAGGACTCAGAATAGAGCTGGCCTCTAGAATAGAACTTGAATAAGTTGACTCATCTAACACTAGTCAGATAATTGGAGAATATAACATTAAAGAGAGACAATCAAGCTAGCTCTTTAAATATGATGTTGATAGGGCTTTGGAGTAAGGTCTGGGGTGAATGGACTCTTTTGCAGATGTTCATATCCCATAGGGCTTTCTAGTATCAGAAAGGCTTTAAAATAATCATCTTACATTTAGGTTCCTCAGCACCACTCTCCTATGCAAAAAGGAATTCTCTGCTAGATTACTACTGTTTTCGAAGGATTTTCTTGATAGAGGAAAGTAGATAAAGGTGTTGCCTCAGGTTCTTGACAAAACTCTAGAACAATTCACAGTAAACTTGAGATGTGTCCAATAACTGACACAGCACACTACTTGGATCATGCAGTAGTCTTCTCCTAGGTGCAGAGTACCTTAGGAATAGGGGCTCTTTCACTTTGGGGAAAAAACTTAATGATGGTGATTATGATGATAATAGATACTTACTCAAAAAATCTGTGCTCCTATGCTATACTTTAAGTGTATGATTTAATGTAATCCTCTCAGCACAACCCAGTGGAGGAGTAACTGTTATTATTTCTAAGCTTTAGATGAGGAAAAAGGTAAGGCTTAGTGAGGTTTAAATAACTTGCCCAGGTTACACAACTAGTAAATGGCCAATGGGGATTATTAAATCCATGATGGCCTTCCTTTACTAAAAATCTTGCTCAGTACAATTCTGTTTTCTCAAAGATCTCAACCAACAGGAGGCACTGCCCCATCTGTTTTTGTTGGGAGACTCAGTCTGTACTTTTGTCAAATACAAACCACCCTCTCACTGTGATCCTTGTCCAAAGTCCTCTTACCCTATAGGCTTTTTTTTTTTGGGGGGGGGGGTCTGCTCATTTTACTAGTACCTTACTAAATAAATTCTGTCTCAAGGAACAGATTTGAGAAAAGGAAGTAAAATCGGTTAATGAGAAAAATCATTATTTTTGAACAAGGGTCATAGTTATGTTTATTCCTCACATGCTATTTTTTATGTACAAATCTTGCATACTTGAACTACTCCCCATAGGAAACAAGGTAAACTATCAAGATTCCAAATGTTAGTAATGTCAATAGTTTAGAACTTTTATCTAAGTTACCTCACAAATTAGACATAAGCCCCTTAGAACCAGGCTCCAATATCCAACATTTAAGGTAGATATCTGTACCATTATCTGTATAAAGCAAAATGGATTAATCACCATTGAATCCTTTATATTCTTCTTTGCCAAGCACTTTGATCAAAAGATGACTCACCACTCTATAGCCCTCACTCCCTTTGAACCCTGACTCACAATTCATATCTACGAAATCTTCCCCAATTATCTACTTTCTGCTCCGATCAGCCTTTATCTTTGTACTTCCTCAGTAAGGGTTGGCACCCAGGTGTTGGGCAGAGGAAAAGGATATGACACAATCTTTGTAGGAAACATAGTCTTAAGTGAATGTGTGCTTCTTTTGCAATAATTTCATTTATTTCATATATTTATACACATTCATATACACACATGCATGTATATTATATAATGGATATATATAATAGAAATCTATAATTATATAATATAGATATATATAACATACATATATGATTATAGGAAATAGATATTAAATATGTTATATATTACATATTAGATACATGTGCTTCCTTTGCTTTATTGATTCTATACGTTCTTACACATGCATATATATATTAGATATGATATGCTTGTGGTTCTACTCTGCTCTGATGCACTGTTGCGGTACTGTGTGGGGCCTAGCCAAGCCCCTGGTTAGCTATCAGCTCTGTAAGTGCTTTCTCATGGGCTTCAGAAGCCTCAAAGTGCATAGTAACTGCTGATAGAGAGTGAACTTCCTCCTCCTCCTCAGCTCCTTGACTGAAATTTACTGCTTCTTTGCCTTCTAGTAGATAAAATAGGCTATGTTCTTAAAATTCAGGGGTATGTTTCTCATTTAGTTATTATGGGACAATGGGCCTTTTCCTTTAAAGTATTGTGTAGAATTTATTCTTTTCAACACTATTGATTTCAGTTGCTACAGTCTCATAAAATCTGACATGTAGGATGCTGAGCCATTGGTGTATTAGAGTTAGTGATCATTGAATTTAACATTTAGGTTACATGCCTATACTCTTTTGTCTTGATGTTCTGCCCTGTAATGATCGGATTTTCTTTACCTCTTGAGTTTGAAGAAATACGAAAAAAATGTCATGTTGTGTTTTCACCACTTCTATAGCAGCATACTTATTTCTCAAAGTGTCAGACTTCACCTCTGCATGCCCTCAACCAGCACATACCAATTAAACTGTTGAATTTAGTGAACATGGCCAGATTTTTCAGCATTAAATACAAACATCCAAACTTCGAGCCACACCTCCAGTGTACAGTGCCTCCATTATCTGCTGCCAAGGAATGGGACTATTTTTGTCTCGTTAGGCATCTCTTTCATTTCTGTGTCAGAGACAGCAGAAGGCAGCACCTTTTCAAAGCTAAGGAACATGAAGAATTACCTTCCTGCCTAGATGAAGTCGCAAGGTCCCAAATATAAAAAGTTAAAATGGAGAAAGGGATCCCAACATAGTACAGGCAGGTACAGCTCCCTGTGTGGGAATACTGAGCTGCAGAGTGCCCTCCAGAACCTGGCCCTTCCTGCCCATCCCTGCGTGGCCCTCATCCTCACGCTCACAGGATGGCTCTTCTACTTGCAAGCACTGCATCTGTATTTTCCCAGGAAGAAGGAAGGCACAAGGTGCATTCCACCAGAGTCTGTCTGCTATTAAAGACAAGGAGTTTTCCCAGAAACCCCACCCTGTCACTTCTATTTGCAGCTCTTTGACTAGAATTGGCCTTAACAAAGACTGAACAGCGTACATTTTTAGTTGAGCCATTGTCACCAGGAACAAAACTGAGGTTAACAGATGAAAAAGGAAGGGGAAAAATTCATGAGGATGAGCAAGTAGCAGTGTCTTTTCCAAGGATAGTAAGCCTTTGCAAAAATATCTAAATTCCAACTAGTTAGGAAATTGGCATATGTCTATAGCCTTACCTTCAGAATCTAAGATTTAAAGTGAAATTTAGCAGCATATATAGAAATATTAATATTTTCTCACCATTTAAAAATATTTATATACCATGACTTTCTCAAGCCCAGCTCAAGAATAGACAAATAAAGATAAATGTTTTAATTCTAAAAATGTTCTACAAAATATCTGATGATTTTTCTTCAAGAGAGTATGTCCTCTATGAAGGTTCCATGCTATCTAAACAGGATTGGGTCATAAGAAGTAGTCATGGGACTATACAAGCTTCCTCTGAAGGCTCCCTCAATCCTAAAAGACCTAGGTAAAAAGATAAACTTGTAGCAATGCATCAGACAGACACAGCCATGATGCTTGTGACTGATGTTCATTCCATCTTCCCTGCAGGGTATTCAGGCAAAAAACCTGGGTATTTCCAGGTGGGTATGTTCTTTCTGTGTTGGGTATTTTCTAGCATAGTGCAGTTCAGTCTAATGTGATGCTGAGACTATAGAAATTACACCTGAATATAGAAGAGTAAAAGCCATCATCTTAATACCATTTATTTTAGTTTTGATTCAGGCAATACAGTAATTGTGAAAGTGTCTGAGGAGAGCAGACAGCTGCCAGTGTGATGGTATTTGATGACTACAGGAAAGACCTCCCCCACAGACATGCATTTTAGTCACACTGAGAGAGAGGGCATGTAAGGTAAATAAATACTGTCTCAAATTAATATTCTATGTGCTGTTAATATATTGGAACAAAAGAGTTTATCCAGTTACTTATTATGAGAACAGGCCTTTAACACAGAGGTGGGACTCAAGACAGTTCTGGTAAACGTAAAAAGCAAAGTCCAAAGCCACATGGAGAAATGAGACACTATAGTGAGGACCCCAGGCCACCTGGAAACTAAACATGCCCAGAGTGTGAGTCTCAAAGCAAATGGAAAGGTGCCAAGACCCAGTCTGCCTGCTTTACACACTTGCCCTGAAGTTGCCCCGATGCGATGGCCTCTATTGGGAGGGAGACTTCTCTTCGCTTATAAGCACACTTGGCAATTTTTAACTGTTTATAAAAATGTGTTCCACATGTAAACCATGGTTAACTAAAAAGTAATCTAAGTAACTTCAAAAAAGAATAACCATTTGGTTCACAAAACCCCAATGTATGGCCCAAAAGGATAAATACTAGAAAATACAGCTAATATCAATAGAGGTGAGCTCTAAAATCATTTGTACCACTCTACCTATTATTGTCATTCTAAAATAGTGTACCCTGCTGTAGTTTAAGCTTCAAAGTAAATGAAATACATGTGCCTTTTTGCTATAGAGTTTGCATTTAAGTACTGCCTAATTTCTGTTAATGTCTAAATAAGTATATACGTTTATAATAATAGTTCCAAGAAGAATTACCTATTATCTCATACAGGAATTTAGACTATTCATGGTCATTACTGAGCAGATTTTAAAAATATTTAAGTATTGCTCACATGATCGGGTTAAACACACACTGCAAAAATTTTTTAGTTTGGAATAAAGTGTTGAAAAATAATTTTATATTGAAAAATGCCACTGATAATAATCAATACAGTAACCCCCCCTTATCTGTGGGAGATAACATTTCAAGACCCCCAGTGGATGCCTGAAATTGCAGATAGCATTGAACTCTATATATATTATGCTTTTCCTATACATACACACCTATAATAAAGTTTCATTTATAAATTGGGCAATTTCATGGATAGAGTATTTGTTCTTACTATACATCTTAGCAACTTCAGCATTTGATTTTGTTTCTTTCCTTATTAAATTGAGAACTTTCACCTTTTCACTTTAAAGAAGTACTTTATAGCTCCTCCTTGGCATACCCAAACTGCCAGCATCACTACTCTTGCACTTTGGGACCATTAAATAAAATAAGAGTTACGTGAACAGAAGCTCTGCAATACTGTAATAGTCAATCTGATAACTGAGAGGGCCACTAATGGGCTGGTAGCCTACACATCATGGAAATGCTGGATAAAGGGTGATTCGTGTAACAGGAGGGATGGAGCACGACAGCATGGGATTTCATCACGCTACTGAGGTGTGCAATTTAAAACTTTCAAATTGTTTACTTCTAGATTTTTCATTTAATACTTTGGAAGGCAGTTTACCCTGGGTAATTAAAACTGTTGAAAACAAATCTGTAGGTAAGGGAGCACTACTGCATGTGTCTATAGAGGTACCTTTTAAATCACTACAATTCCTGTTCAATTCAAAACAACAAATGTATATTGAGATTTACTATGGACAAGAAAGACACTGTTCTAGGAATTATAGAAACTGTAGAGACAGGAACACATTAGCTTTTCTCAACATGTTTAGAGTCTTAACAGTTGATAAAACAAATATATAACCAACCAGAATATAAGTTAAAAAAATATAAAAATGGTGGGATCCAGAAAGGCTCAATAGATACCTGGCATCTTTAGTGGTCACTAAATGCTGACCAAAGTCCTAGTAATTAGTTATTGATGATAAGAGTCCATTCCACATCAAGGGAATCAGCATATAGATATTAGATGTATTCATCTAATAATGTATAGTCCAATTTGTGGGAATGTGAGCGGAGAATTAATATTATAAGCATTTTAAAAGAAAGTATAAAATAGAACAAACAAGCTTAAAATTTGTATGTAACTATAAAATACCCTGAATAGCAAAGCAATCTTGAGAAGGAACAAAGCTAGATGTATCCTTCTCCCTCATTTCAAACTATATTAAAAAGCTATAGTAATCAAAATAATGTTATTGTCAAAAAACAGACTCATAGATCAATGCAACCAAATAGAGTCCAGACATAAACTCACTTATATATTTACTAAAGGCCTGCTGCACGACATTTAAGCACTGGGGTTGGGAGGGTGTGTCCCTCAGCCTGCCCTGTGCCTTCGTAGTCTGGGACCCCTTGGGGGATGTCCGCCTGCTGGCTTAGGCCCGCTCCTCAGTGCTGCCTTGGAGGCAGAAGAGGCTCCTGCCACCACCACTGCGCTCACCAGCCATGAGCCCAGCTTCTGGCTGAGCAGCACTCCCCCTGTGGGAGTGCACTGACCACCAGGAGACAGCTCCTGCATTGAGCATCTGCTCCCTGGTGGTCAATGTACGTCATAGCAACAGGTCATTCCGCCATTTGGTCAATTTGCATATAGGGTTTTATTACATAGGATGACAAAGGAACCAAGAATATGCAATGGGGAAAGGACAATAAATGGTGTAGGGAAAACTGGACAGTAACATGCAAAAAAAATGTAATTGGACCACTATCTTACACCATATACAAAAATCAACTCAAAATGGATTAAAACTTGAATTTAAGACCCAAAGCCATAAAACTCCTAGGAAAAAACCTAGGGAGTAAGCTCCTTGACATTTGTCTTGACAATTATTCTTTTGGATTTGCACCAAAATAAAAAATGAACAAATGGGACTACATCAAACTAAAAAGTTTCTGCACAGCAAAGGAAAACATCAACAATGAAAAGGCAACCTACTAAGTGGGAGAAATCACTTGCAAATCATAACCCCGTTAAGGGGTTAATATCCAAAATATATAAAGAACTTGTATAAAACAACAGTAAAAAAAATAACTGACTTTTAAATGGACAGAGGGTCTGAATAGACAATTTTTACCAAGAAGACATACATACGGCCAACCTGTACATGAAAAGATGCTCAACATTACTAATCATCAGAAAAGTGCCAATCAACCCCACAATGAGATATCACCTCAAACCTGTCAGAATAGCTGTCATCAATAAATCAAAATACAACAGGTGTTGGCTAGGAGGTGGAGAAAAGGGAACTCTTGTGCATTGTTGGGGGGAATGCAGATTGGTGTAGCCACTGTAGAAAGCAGTAAAGAGTTGTCTCAAGAAATTAAAAATGGAACTGTCTTAGGACCCAGCAATTCCACTTCTGGGAATATATCTAAAGAAACCCAAAACACTAATTCAGAAGAATATATGTACCCTTATGTTCATTGCAGCAATATTTACAATAGTCAGGCTATGGAAACAACCGCAGTACCCATCAACTGGATGAGTGGACAAAAATGTGGTGATATGTCTATGAAATGGAGTATTACTCGGCCATAAGAAAATAATGACATTTTAGCATCTGCAACAACACGGATGGACCTAGAGAATATTATGTGAGATAAATCAGTCAGAGAAAGACAATTACCATATGGTTTCACTTATGTAGAATCTAAAGAAATATAAATGAACAAACAAAACAGAAACAGACTCATAGATACAAAGAACAGCCTGATGGTTGCCAGAAGGGGAGTGGTTTGGGGGACTAAGTGAAAAAGTTCTCATTACAAGAAAAATATATTTTGTAACTATATATGGTGATGGATGTTAACTGGATATGTTATGAGAGCATTTTGCACTATATACACATATAAAATCATTGTATTGTACTAGAGGCTTGGTGCACAAATATATGCACAGGTGGGGTCCCTCAGCCTGGCCTGCACCCTCTTGCAATCTGGAACCCCTCGGGGGGATATAGCAGTGCCAAAGCAGCAGGAGACTAGGGCAGCTCCTGCATTGAGCGTCTGCCCCCTGGTGGTCAGTGCATGTCATAGCAACCAGTCATTCCAGTCCTTCAGTCGTAAAGGTCACTTAGGCTTTTATATAGATATCTGAAACTAATACAATGTTATGTATTAGGGATTGAGAAGTACAGATTGGTGGTTACTAAATAGTCATAGGGATGTAAAGTACAGCATAAAGTACAGTCAATAATACTGTAATAACTATATATGGTGCCAGGTGGGTATTGGAAATATCAGGGGGAACACTTTGCAAAGTATGATTGTCTAACCACTATGCTATACACCTGAAAATAATGCAATATTTAATGTAAATTGTAATTGAAAACAAAACAAAAATTTTTTTCTGTACCTACTGACATGATCATATAGTTTTCCCCCTTAAATTTGTTATGATGGATTATATTGATAAGACTTCCTATTATTGAAGCACCTAAAGAGAAATTCTGTTTGATTACTTACTAGATTAAATGGCATTGTTTGGAATCATGTGTCTGTAGTCATAAAACTTGGAAATGTATATAGTCATAAATGAGACTGGTCTACAGTTTATTGGTTGTTTTTTTATTGTCTATTTAAATTTGATTAGTTATCTATATATATTTGACTGTTTATTAGAAGAATACATTCCTATGGACTCTAAAAGAATGTTTCTTCATTTACGTATTATTATAGCAAATATATTTGGTGAATATTCCTAACACATCTCTTAATAAGTAAATGATAAAGCCATTTTATATATTTTCACTGGTTCCTGTATTCCTTCGTGTTAGACTTTCCATTGCCCATCTCATTTTCAGCCACCTAAGCCAAATAATAACTTCTACAAGACACAGCTACATTTCCCCTCGTGACCACATATCCGATTCCACACAATCTAATCCTATTACTCCCTGATTTCTGTAGACTCAGGATGCAATCACATCTGGTTACTTACAGATCATAACTCTTACTGCTCTAAGACTGAGTTGTACAGTAAAACATGTTCCTAAAATCCTTCCCCTAAAAATCCTTATATTATCCTTGGCAAGAATATTATTTATTGGAAGTCTTTGATGAAATGTTGAAATAAACACACAGAACTTGGTATGTGTAAGCCTCTTTGCCAAGAATTCTCAGAATCATCTGAGTAATAAATTGCAGCAATAATGCAGAGAAAGGATTTACAGCTTTGTAAACCAGCAAGAGAAAAAAGTATACAAGATTGTCAAGTTTTCTCCTTTGTTCTCAAAAAGGAACAAGCAGACAGAGGTGTTAAGTCAAATACCCTGGAACAACATGGGTGTGAACTCTGTGGGTTCACTTAAATGCCAGTTGTTTTTCATTAAATACCTGCACTGTTTTCTGTCTATGGTTGGGAGTCCACCTATGTGCAGAGTCAACTCCATGCATTAATCTACACCCTATTATATATAGGACTTGAGCATATGTAGATTTTGTACCCACTTGGGGTCCTGGAACCAATCCCTCTGGGTCCTAAGGGACAACTTAAATTTGGGGGTTTTCACAAGTTACACGTGGATTTTCAACTGTATGGGTTGAAAGGAGGGTAGGTCAGTGCCTCTGACTCCTGTGTTGTTTAAGGGTCAACTGTATTTTTTTATCTGAAAATTTAATCTCTTTATTTGCTTTTTTCTGATTTGAGCTACAACCAATATTTTTTAAAAGGAGCTTGTTGTTTAATTGTAGGTGCAAGCCAGTTATGATGTTTCACGCTATGAAAATATTTTCTCCCTCTTCTGGGTTCTGGAGCAGCTTCTTCAAAAGGAAAACGAAGAAGGCAATACTTTGAGTTTGGGGCACGATGATCAAGAAATCAAGAAGTTTCTTCAGAAGCATGATGAAGCTGTTTTGCAACTCTCTGATACATTTCCTTTATTTACCTTTTATTTATGGAGACTGGGCATTCTCTTGAACTCCATAGAAATAAAAACTGTTGAAAATAACTCACTTCCTTAGCAATTTACCAAATATCAGAAACATACAAAAGTTGAATATATTAAGATCTTGTACTTAAAAGATTTTCAAGAATATTTTTAAATGAGCATTTTAAATGGATCTTTAAATATAATGGTTAACTAAATTTAAGAGTCTTAACATGTGATAATTTATTATGAGTCATATTTCTTTCCTATAATCAGTCAATATCAGCTATTCCCATGTAACTGTATTTTATAATGTTATTCAGTACAGGTCTCTTAGTCTCTAAAATGGGTCATTAATTGTGTATGTCATAAAAAATACTTACTTTTAAAATATTTCCATGTATTAGATACTAAAAGGCAATGGAAGAGATCTTAAAAGTTTTATTGCTTTATCAACCCAGCACTTAAAATAAGTGGTTATAAATTAGATTTTTAAAACATTTTTCTTACACAGTTTCACTTATATCATTGTCTCTCTTAGAAGGGACTCCTCCAGGAGGGAAGTCGAATATTTGTAAGGGTAACTGCCTTTAATATTCTATAATCAACAGATCTGTCAAATCCTTTTGAAAGTACTAATTAGTGGCTTAAATGTTCTATTTGTTTTTTCAAAAAATGTTAGTTTTGATTCTGTTGATTGTATGTAACATTCCTGTTATTGTTAAAATGTAGTTTAAGTCATGTGTAATAAGACATTAAGGAAATTTTCACAAATTATACCATCTATCCAGAAATATACTTTATACTTACTAAAAGTATGTTTATACTTATTAAAAGTATTGGTTGAATTTTCCAGGTACACCATTTTATTGACTTTATTTCAATTATTAAAATCATACCCAACTAGTTTAGTGAGCACATAGTATATACTTTCCTATATCACAATTTGCTTCATAAGTTAATTACCTTTCCCAAATGTCACTGATATTTTTTAAAGTGTATATAAAATAATATAACTATCTGACAGTTATTTTTGGAGTTTATTTCTAATTTTATGGAAAAGATAAAGCCTTTATTTATAATACCGAGACTCAATGTATGTATCAGTCAGCGATTAATATGTAATAAACAACCACAAAATCTCAGTGACATAAAGCAGGAAGTAATTATTTCTCAGAGGTGCAGGCATCACGTGGGGGTCAGCTCATCTGAACTGGGCTCTCCTGGGAAGCTGTGCTCAGGTTGCAGATCCCACTGGCCTGGGCTCCTTATTGTAAACTGGGTTTTGGTCGCTTCCACATGTGTATGTTCTGGACCCCAAGTTGAGGGCAATGAAGATACTTCTTCACTGAATGTATAGCATTTTACCAGAGTAAAAACATCCTCAAGTATTAATGTTTTAAAAGTACAAAGCTCACTCTAAAGGTGCAGTGGCTGGACTGTCAGGCTCCAGTGCTCAGTCCAGTGGGGGGGGAGGAAATAAATGTGATCATTTTATCCTTGGCTCTATAACTAAATATTGGTGATATTTTATGTAGTTCTTTCACAAACTAGTGTACTTTTCACTCTTATTTGTTGGCATAGATGAGGGCAGAATATTCCTGGATGAGAGGCAAGGCAAAAAGCTATTTACATTTCCAGATTTTTATGTACATTTGTAGATGTTTTAAAAATATTGGTGGCTTTAACTTATATAGTCTGGTTTCATTTATTCATCAATTATTAAGCACCAACTTTGTGTGCAAACCAATTATTTGCACATATAAAAATAAGCATATTAAGTTTTGTATTTTATCAGATTTGTAAAACAGAACTTTCTTTTACAGTCAATATAATGACTCAAGATCAATAGTTTGTATTTGCTGAAGGAGATGAGTAGAGTGGTAACATTGACCTTCTATTGAAAAAAATAGATACAGCATTTTATTATTTTGGAAAGTCAATTAATTCTTTTTAAATTATTTATAGAATTGGACAACACTAAACTCATCTGGTCAATGAATGGGCTACTTTGTTAAAAACTGTCAAAATCTTATGAAGTATGACTGACCCCAGGTCTTTTTGTTTTGTTTTCATTTAATATGAAAGTCCTCTAAGTAGTTTTAAGAATCCATCCATAATAAGCTAATTAGACCGTACATCCTTCTGGACGACCTTCCGTACAAAGCTAGGGCTGCAAGGGAAGCCCAGGTCCCGGGTGTCTGCCGGCGGCCAGAGAGAAGCCGGCAGACACCCGCTGGCAGCCAGGGGAAGGAAGGCCTACGCTTGCACGAATTTCGTGCATCAGGCCTCTAGTTACTAATAAGAAAGAAAACTTGTAAAAAGAAAACATGAGTCTAACACTCAAGACATTGAAATAATTCATAGATGTATACTCTGAATTTGTAAAATTTTATTCTGATATTTAATCTAATTTTGTTGTAGCTGCTTAACTGGTGAACTTATGTTTTAATTAGCAGCTGTGTTTCATAAGCAATCCATTGGGGTATCAAGATTTATAGATAAACATTAACCTCATTAAGTCTCTGATCTACAAATAAAACAGTGGTTTTGAAATGTGGTGCCCATGCCAGCAGTTTCAGCAACACTTGGGGACCTGTTAGAACTACAAATTCTGGGCCCCACCCAGACCTACTTCAGAATCAGACAGACTGGGCTGGAGCCCAGAAATCTGTTTTATCAAGTGGTTTGAGAATCACTGTTCTAATCATTGTTTAAACTGCATAGGAGGACTTAATACATATAAATTCATTCAGAAAGTAGAAATTCAATCATCCCAAATTACTTAACTGAATTAACTTTCCCTGTGTGTGCCTTAAAATTCCAAAGGAGGATTTGGGGGAACTTAATTATTCATGATTAACTTAAAATGAGTATTTAATTTACAAATATACCTGTCAATCATAATAACACATTAAAAATCAGCATTATCATACTTAGCTTTTAGTTCCACATTATTGCAAGCTTCAGAGTTGCATAAGAACAGCACCCCAGACATGATAAGGGAACAGAGCTATCACTGCTTTGGGCTTTAACATCTTAACTACTAAGACCTTTTCATGAATGATTAATCTTTGAGGAACAATAGAAACACCAAACACTTAACCAGCAGGGAAAAGGATTTATTTGTTCTTTTTATTCTCTTCAATCACACACTCAGTTCAACATTCATTTTGTAAAAAAGAGATCCAGATCTCTTGAAACTAATTCTAAAGTTTGAAAAAATTATCCTTTCTTATATTTCACTTTCTTATCTTTAAGGGGTGCCACCACAAGCAGGTGCTTTTTTGTCCTAACCAGCATCAAGGACATGGAGCAGACCCTGACACTGCCCTGGCATGACCTTCCCCAGAACTCCAGAGCCAGGCCACTCCCCTGAGAAGAGTGACCACTGGACTTCAAATGTGTAGCTTATCTCCTTCCACAATGGACCATGACCGAGAAGTGGAGTTCACCAGGCACCTAATCTTGCAACTAACAACATCCAGGATCGAGCACAAGAGGCTGGGCTCTCCAGTTATAAAACCCACAGCAGAGCTACAAGTAACTGTATAGAAATGTGAGGCTATCTCTAACTCCAAACAAATATACGGATACTATTGCCATCTGAAAACAAGAATACTGATTTCTGAAGCTAGTATGACCTTGGCTTATGAGTTTCTCTCCTTTTAAATAGACTCTCTTCCATACATATCAGATAACTCAGTACCTTGGCACCACCACATTATTAAGGCAGATATAACACCCAGCATACTGAGCCCCCAGTATGTGCGGGACAGTCCTCTAAGTTTATTGTTTTGCTTAATCCTAACAGCCTTATGAGATACGTATATATTATCCCAGGTTAGATGAGGAAGTAAGCGCAGAGCATGTAATTTGCCCATGGTCATAGGTCTGGAAAAAAAATCAGAGTAAGTATTCAAACGGGATAAGCAACGAAGGCAACAGTGTGCGCTCTCAGGACTCAGGTACCCATAGCTGTCATGTCCTAACTGCAAAAGTGGGACCTGTAGAGAGTCAAGTTATCCTGACAGTTTTCACTCTTTCTTAAAAGTTATTTTTAGACCTATGTGTCATGCACTTGTGATAATTGTAATTGTGGGAAATTTACACTTCGTTAAGTAAAATTGGATGATTGAAATATCTTTTGTGTGTGGAAGGGTAAAAAGTTGCAGTAAGATGCCAGAAGTTTCCAGTGTGGCATTTATTTAAATGAAATAGGTCTAAATCCTACTCTAGTGTTTGGATTCTTTTGTAAGCCAGTGCGAGTAACACTTGCTGAGGATAATGCAAGTTAAATCTTTCAAAATGCCAGAATCAAGATAAGACAACTGTACATGGATGAGAGTTAATTCATAAGCCTTTGACGTGGAAATAAATAATATATATGAGGCATTGTTTCTCTACACTGACTTCAAAATAATACTTTTTTAAGTGCAAAGAAAAAAATGTATCTATTTTATTATTAGACTTGATCAGTATGATCTTGTTGACAGTATTTGACATTTCTAACCATCTTAAGAGGTAAAAAGAAATGTCTTTATTAACATGGGAACAAAAAAATAAATTTTTAAAAATATTTCGGTGATATGTTCCCCCAGAAAACTTCAGGCAGCTCTCGTTTACGCGTTTTCCTTTGATCTGAGGAGGAGATGTGAGGACTTTTCTCTGCACTCTGCCTTGTCAATCAACCCTACCTCCAGTTTCCTTTGAGAGCCTTCCTGTTCACCATATTGAAGTAACAATGAGAACACACTGTTGACGGCACAGATGAAAAGACAGGGTAGTGTAGTTGAGAGAATAAACAGAAAAGAAGGCCATCATTGGCCAAGCTATCTTGTGCCTTAGAAAGAATAATTTCATACTCTCACTTTCTCATTATAATATAGAGCCTCTGTTTTTCAGTGTTAAAGTGTAAAGAACAGAGAGGATCTTCTAGGGAAACATGTTTCTTCTGAATGCATGCATAAATGATTAGACTAAAACCAGTCCAGGTAACTACCCCTTATTACTGAAAATTATTGCCCAGCATTGGGGGTTGGGTCTATTTCCTGTCTTCATGGGGGACTTTCAGTGATAGACTACTTTTCACAATTAACAAGGTCTAGTACAGGGAGTAAAAAGTGAGAGACCCACTCCCTGTTAAATGAATAAAATGTCCTTCTTTAAATTTTAAAAATGATAATCTCACCACAGGATTGTTTGTATGTACGAAATACAATGATAGTGTGAAAAGCATTTTTTTAACTCTAAAGTAAAAATAACAATACTAAGAAAATGATGAGCTAACACATAGTGTTTGTTATGTAGCAGGTATTCTTGTAAGCACTTTACATGCACTTTCTCACTGACTTCTCATAACGACCCTGTAAATAGGCCTACACTATTATTTGTACTCATTCCATTTTTGTTTGATCCTGTGAGCACCCTCTATAATATGGTTGGACCACACTGCCAGTATTTTTCTCTTCCAGTTCTCGCATCATCGATGACACTCTTACTACCAGCAGATAACTGTCAATCACAACAGAGTTCTTGTGAACAATAATTTTGCTGGTCACCTTGCCCTAAAAAGCACTCATTACTCATTGAAGCATAAGCAACCGTGCACCCATCCATCACCCAACTGGACTTGCCTGGACTGAAGTCAGATTCTGCATGCCCCTTGGACCTTGTGATTCCAGATGCTGACAATTCCCTTGGCAGTCCACCTCCTCCTGTGGACAGAAATCAGGTACACTGTCTCTTACCCATGCATCTTGCAATCTAAGAACATATAAGGGTTTATGACAAAAAATGTACCATTCACTCCATTAACCCATCATTCGTACATTGTGTATTTTTAAATGTCCAATTTTGGAGGGGACTTAAAAAGGACCTTGATACTATCTAGTTCATTACCCTCCTTATAAAGGTGACAAAATGAAAGATCAAGCAGAGAAGTCAAGTCACACACTAGTAGTCTTACTATTTTAAAAAATATTGATGTAAATGGGCTTGACATTAGTCTTTCTAAATTGATGTTTAGCACATTTAAGTGCTATGTTTTGGCACATAGTAAGTGATCAGTAATATCAACTACATTGCTATATTGATTTATAAATTAACTATCATTTTCCTCATTTCTCTCATTCTGCAATGGTGATCAGTTCTCCAACTTGAGGATGATCTGCAAACACGTAAGTGGGTGAATAGTGTAGAGCACCCACTACTCACTCACTATTCACCACTTTTAATCTAAGCAACTGTTCTTTCCTTCAATTCACAGTCAGTAAATCTAACTTTGAATCTAAAAATGTAGACAGAAGTATTCTCTTAGTAGCTATCTTGTTTCCAAGTGACACTGCCTAAGTAGAGAATGGACTGAGATTTGGAAAGTGTTTTCCTTATGTTATCAATTGTGAATAGTCATAGATCAAATAACAGTACAAGGATTAGGTTTGTCTTAAACAATATGACTTTGTGTACTGATGGAAAACCATATCTGTATACAATATAATTTTATGTAAATACATCCCACTTTCTAGTTATCCATATAAATAAACTTTTATGACTTAACTCAATTGTAATGTATAAAAACTATCAACAGAAACTTCAAACCTTTCTACTCTTAACAACCATCAATTGTCACAGGTTTTAACTAAATTATTAAAAAACAGTTCTGCATCAAGAGTTGAAAAGGTGTAGGCAAAATGTGTCTATATTTCCTTTCCTTTAGTATCTAAAAAAAATACTTTCTAGACCAAAGAATGTCTTGAAGGAAGTTATGTGTATTGCTCAGACATAGTGAAAAG
Organism: Corynorhinus townsendii; assembly: GCA_026230045.1. Classification (NCBI taxonomy): domain Eukaryota; kingdom Metazoa; phylum Chordata; class Mammalia; order Chiroptera; family Vespertilionidae; genus Corynorhinus; species Corynorhinus townsendii. The sequence continues at coordinate 62,863,617 of JAPDVU010000004.1, read as the reverse complement.
AAGGACATAGGATTTTCAAAGTGGGTTCATATTATTTTGATTGACTACTGAATAAATGAACAAAAGTGATGGGATTTCATTTATTATTTTCTGTGAGGTCATTTTGGTGGAAAGAAAGCAGGACCAGGCAGCCAATGCAGCATGAAACTGGCTGCTACATTATTCCACATGTTCAGAACTACATTAGGCCCTTCTCCACCTATTACCAATTCAAGAGAATGGAAGAGGTTCAGCATATGAAAATAAGGATTTTGAAATAAGGGCATAGTTTACTTTTGTTTTCCTTTCTACAATCACCATTTACTATGGCTACTTCAAAGGTTTAATCATTTAAAGAACAGATAAGCCCTTTTTGCTCTTGGATATTACTGCTGACAGTACAAAGGGTAATTCATAGCAAACGTGAATGTTCACTCAAATGGGGAAATATTTTATCTATGTTTTATCCTCAAATTGGGGCAAGGAGGGAGCATTGCAGTAAATGTGATCAATTACAGCAGAATGATGGCACAATTCATTTATAGTCTGAAGGACTATCGTCAAGTCAAGCTGTTACTCAGAGAAAATATGGAAAACCCATTAGATGTCAAAATGAATATATTATAGAGGTGATTTTTGTGAGTACTCTGAACAGGCATTACGTAACAAGAACTAGATTTGGTCCCTGCTGCCAGAAGATTCAACATGATTTGGCTTTCACCAACTTCATTTTTGAAAATAGAATTACTGGGATCCTGACAATTATGGAAATGAGTAAGTAAGTAGAAATAATTCAAAAGCATTTAGTACATCACATTTTAGAAAGGACTGAATATCTAAAAAGCTAAAATAATGTTTAATAAGGCAAGAAGTGATATAGTTGTTAATACAGAGATCTTCTTCCTTGAAAGTTGCTCTGTTTATAATGGGTAAATACTTTTACTATTTCCAGATATAATTGATCCTTGTCCATCTTTTTATAGCATCATATACCTCCCAAATGTTGATTATAACTATGTCAGTGTGACACCTGATTCACACCTAAGATGAACTTACTTCTTAGTGACTACAAAGAAAAAAGAATGTCATGACCAAATGAGCTTCTCAAAGTATAAGTAGGCCCATTTATAAGTAATTTTCTATTTTTATTTACTATTAACTTTTGCAAAGCAAATATAGGTCATTATTATTTTCAAACATCATTGAAGAAGAAATGGTCTAATATTTTTTCCTATCTTAGTTTAGTTTAGTTCTAAATCATGAAAACTAAAGCCTGACAAATATTCACAGCAATATAAACAAGTATGGTGTGATGGAGTAAGTATACTTCTAAGTAAATACCCAGAAGAAACCCTGGCATTTATACAAAGAGAACATTTATTCAAGAATGTTCACAGCATCACTGATTACAAATGCTCATAAATCAGAAAGGAGGGGAATAAATTATGTTATTTTCACCCAATTGAACTATTCAGTAATTAAAACAAATGAACTACATGATATTCAGCAATATGAATTACAACAAAAATAAATCAGTTAATCGCAAAGATTACATATGGCATGAAATCTATTTTTACAGAATCAAAAATAATTAAAATAAAATATACACTTTAATGACTGCATATAGATATGATATCTATAATAATAAAAGCATAATATGCTAATTAGACTGGACAGCCGAACGACCTTCCAGACGAAGCCGGGGCTGCGAGGGCCAAGCCTCTTGCACGAATTTCGTACATCAGGCCTCTAGTCCTATATAAAAAGGAAACATGAAATAGGATTTAGAATGATGCTTACACTTCTCAGCAAGCAGGGAAACAGATTAGATAAAATAAATCATATGGTTAGAGATAGGCTATTGTCAAGGACTTCCTAGATTTTATTTCAGATTTGTGAATAGTTATTCTATTAAAAAAAGATAACTAATAAAAGAAATATGGAACATGGAATAGGAGGGAGGGACAGACAGAAAAGGCAGGAAGGCTAAGAAAGGACAAATAATGAGAGTGTACTGTGACCTGGAATCATGATTACTCCCAATTCTGTGCATCCACAGGAAAAAAAACTAGTATACAAAACAAACACACACATTAATAGAACCAGAGTCCAATATGTCTGCACAGATAGAGTTGTTTTTGGTAAAAGATACTGGACCTTATTAATTCTTTACCTTTTGCAAGTTAAAAAAGAAAAGAAATAGAAGTATACACTCTAATGTCTTTTTAACCAGACATAGAGGACATTTAATGAATAGCTTCAAGTTTTGCATAAAGTACTTAGGCTAAACATGCTTTGTACCAATCCTAATCAAGTCTCATTTGATCTCTCACTAAGTATCAGCCAACCCAGATACTTTGGCTACTGTTCAGGTCATAAGCAGACCTATGAAGTGGTCATCGTCACTCTGACTCTGCATTACCCTGAGTTACTTAGCAAAGGATTTGTTTGGACATGTGAAGAGGTAAAACTAAGTTCCACCAGAATCTCAAGTGGAAGCTAATTGGGAATAAATAAGTATGTCTTTCAGTTAATATAAAATAAATGCAAAATCTGCAGCAAAGCAGCTCTATAAAGCAAGTCTAATTCCTTTACAACTTCTATTTTCAATATTAGTTACATTCCTAAATGTATCTAATGTCTTAAGTTGGTCTAGAATCTGTAGTTAGTCCTAGTATCAGTGACAAGATAACAATACAAGGTCACTAAATTACTTGAATTAATTTTACAACCCCAGTTCAATATTTATTTTGTGAGAAATACTAATGAACCTTTCCCTACTTAAAATGTACACAGAGTTGGTTATCACACAACACTTCCATTTCAACATGTCCAAAACAGAATTTTTGAACTTTTCCATAAATTTCCTCTGCTGTTTTTTGCCTCATAGGTTTGCTCTATCTAAAAACCTAGGGACCTTTCCTGATTCTTCCCATTTCCTATTACTCACATGCTGTCAATTCCAAGTGCTGTGGTTTTCATTTCCTCTGTGTCTGTCATCCTGGGCCCCATTTCAACAGGCTACTCCAAAACACCATCATCTTACATCATTTAATAAAACAGCCTCATATCTATTTACCTACCTTTATCACTGCCTTACAACCCAGCCTTCTTGCTACAGTCAGCATGGTTCTTTTGTTTTTAAGTATAGATTTAAAACCCCTTCAGTTAAACCCACCAATGGCTTCTCATTTCTCTTGGTGTAAAGTTGAGATTCCGGACAGAGCTTTAAGGTTCTAAATGGACTAGTCTTGTGCTCATCACATCTTCCCTCTCTTCTCCATAATGCTGACTAGTATTTTCTTAAGATAACTATGTTTTTTCCCACCTCAGAGCTTATGCTCCTGCTATATTTTCTCTCTAACACCACTTTCCCAAGTACCCAACATGTCATCCAACACCACCATTCTATCTGGCTACATCTAGTCACCAATCACCATTCATTCTTTACCTTTCTGCTTAACATTATTGCCTCAGGAAATGTGCCTTCATTCATTGATCCTCCAGACTAGTTACATTCTCCCAACGGAGTTCATACTTAATGTTCACTCTTGCCCTCCTTTTATTATTATTTGTTTAGGGTTGTCTTCTCAAAATGGTCATTAGTTCAGGATGAAAAAAACATTGCCTAGTTTGCCATTGTTTCCTCAATGCCTTCCACAACATCTGTCATCAATAATGATTTTTTAGTTGAATGTATTGGGGTGACATTGGTTAATAAAATTATACAGGTTTCAAGTATACAATTCTACAACACATCATCTGTATATTGTATTGCGTGTTCACCACCCCAAGTCAAATCTCCTTCCATCACCCCTTTACCTTCTTCTATCTCCCCTCACCACCCTCCTTTCTGTCTGGCAATCATCATACTGTTCTCTGTGTCCATGAGTCTTTTTCCCCCTGCTTAATCCCTTCACCCTTCTTGCCCAGTCCCCACCCACCTCCCTTCTGACAGCTGTCAGTCTGTTCTCTGTATCCATGAGTCTATCTCCATTTTGTTAGTTTATATTGTTCATTAGACTCCATATATAAGTGAAATCATATGGTACTTATCTTTCTCTCTGACTGGCTTATTTCACTTAGCATAAAACTCTCCAGGTCCATCCATGCTGTTGCAAAGGGTAAGATTTCCTTCTTTTTTTAAGGCCATTGTGTAAAGGTACCAGCTTCTTTATCCACTCATCCACTGATAAACACTTGACAAGGGCTGCTTCCATTTCTTGGCTATTGTATATATGCTGCAATGAACATAGGGGTGCATGTATTCTTTCAAATTAGTGTTTTGGAGGTTCTTTGGATAAATTCCCCAAAGTGGAATCTATGGGTCATAAGGCAGTTCCATTTTTTGAGGAAACTCCATACTGCTTTCCAAGTGGTTGCACCAATCTGCATTCCCACCAACAGTGCACAAGGGTTCTCTTTTCTCCCCATCCCTGCCAGTAATAATTATTTGAATGAAGGTTTGAAGTTGAGTCCACGAATGAATGACAGCTAAAATATGCTTTTACTCCCTTCCCATACTTCTGGGTTTTTTAGTTGTTCTAAGTCTGTGTCTGGCTTTTTTTTTTTAACTTGGTAAATCTAAAAATTACCCTGTGGTTTGTTGTTCAGATCATGTTATCTGCCCATCTGTTCTTCATTTTGTTTCATTTGTTCTCCTTATATCCAGCTTATTGCTTGCATGGAATCATTTTCGTTTCAATCTTCTTAATTGTTTGGAAACCAGTGGTTTGGTTTGTTTATTTCTTATACCTCATGCTGGCTCACAATGTTGACACTTTTTCTGATTCAAGTATTTGCAGAATCTATTAAATATTCTCTATATCTGGGACATAGAGAAGAAAACAGAAAATTCTGGTTCTTTTTTTTTCTTCTCCAAATTAAAAGGAAGCCTGTTTTGAAATAAAAATATTTTCAGCTTGATCCATGTGAATAGAGTTCTAATCCTTACATCTGAGAAACATTTCCATTCAAATATTAAAACTTAGATTTTAAAATACATTTATTTGAAAATTGTTTTAATATTTAATATGACTAATACTATCTGATTAACAAAATATTTGTTGTCTACATATATTCCAGCTACATGAGCTTTGAAGGTAACAATCTAAGTAATGAAATGGAAAGCAGAACGGATACATTAAGTCAGGTGCAAATGGGTCTGAAGCATAATCCATTTGTGGGATGTAGGAGATGAGCTTAAGAGCCCATTCAAAGACTAACATATGAGTCTTCTAGGTCTAGGATATTTGGTCTCCCATCAATAAATCATGAGCCAATGGAGTTTCTTAATGAGCATCATGTCTGGACAGATGATAGCAATTTGACAGGTTCCACAGCTGATTTTTTAAGGAAATCCAAATTCTCCACTAATCCCTCGCACCACCCATGGAGTGTTTCTTGAAAGGGGCAGGCATGGGAGCTGTCATGATGTGTTCTCCTATACCTGCTGCAGAATTGAAAAAAATGCTCTACAAATGCAAATTAACGGAGTTTCTCCTGTAGCAGCCTAGATAGTGTTCAGAGAAATAACGAATACGCATCGCAGCAAACAGCAAGGAGGAGGATTGAGAAAGCAGTTGCAGTGAGGTCTTCTGGCACAGGCTTAAAGAGCACTTTGGTTCAAGTATGATCTGAAATGAATTTTTTTCCTATATGAAGCCATTTTTTTAAGACACAACTTTTGGGGACAAATGTATGAGTAAGAAAATGACTTGGATCTTTTATTATGGACAACAAACTTGTATACCATCATGTGTAGGTCAAAGATCTTTTTAATGATTTAATCCAAGTAGAGAGGTTTGCAGCCTGGCAGGTTCCAAGATATTAAATATAATCTGAAACCTAGTAAAATCTCTCTTGCAGTGAAAAAAATTAAAATTGCATCAGTTAGGTGCTTTGGTGATTACAGTCCTCACTCAGGGAAGATACAGTTTATGTTTCTTCCATTGGGAGTTACTGGATGTGTGTCACCATGGCCAGGATAGAACTACAGCTGGAACATAAGCCTCTATAGCTCTATTAGCCATTTATCTGAGTCTTTGACCTCTGGGGCCTTGCCAACACTGGCCAATTCCTAGAGGTAGTAAATTATGCCTGAGAGCACTTCATATTCAAACCAACCAATCCAGAGCCCATACCCCAGTTTCCTCCTTTAAGGGGCTTGCAGGAGGCTTTCACACTCTGGGCCACCATCCACCTGCGCAATCATGCCAGGCCAGCCAGGTAGCAGATAACTAGGAACAGCCCCTATACTCCAGACCCTGCTGAAATTATTTAAATGAGCCCATCTTAAACCTGCCTACTCGCCCTCGCCCTTTTTTCCTATGGAAATGCAAATAAAGGATGATAAAGGCCATCACCCATGTTTTCCCTGGCTCTTCTGCCACCTTCTAACCCTGCTGCTTCCTCACACGGCCCCATGGCATGCTGTGCCCCCTCCCCGATCAGCATCTATGAGTTTAACTATCTATCTTCTCAAGCGCAATCATCCTCTGATCTGTTGGCCTCACCATGCCTGGATAATAATAAATCCTGTATCTTAAAACAGTATCCCAGCTTGCACAATGTTTTCGGGGATACTAATGGTCTTTCATTTCATCTGAGTAGGCATCTCCATTCTGGGTGGTTTGAAAGGTGTCAACAAGTTTTCTAAATCAAAACTATCTACAACCAACCACCTCAAATTTATACTAGTCATTTTAACTAGGTTAAGAAATGACATTATTTGAGAGTGATAACAGTTGCCTTTCCTTAACCATAGCTCATAAGAAAATAATTTCAACTCTTAGGCACCTAGCAGAAGACAGGCTATAGAGAAAAACTGGCTTAAACATGAAACATTATTTCAGATTGAGGACGATAGAAATGTCTCAGAAGAGAAGGGATGAGGATTAAAGAAGAGGGCACAGGAACTCCAGACAAGCTTTAGACAATTTCATATTTTAAAATACAGCCCAACCTTGGCATTAGGCTATCTCCAGACATTTATTAATTTACAATTTGACATTTTTCTATAACCATTCTTTTTCCATAACACAACCATCTGTTTTTGTTAGAAGAGTTGTTGTACAATTAGTACATTTTGATTTTCTAATTTAATGTGCTTTGCCCTCCCCTGAAAAGAAAACAATTGTAAAGTAAAAACTGTCTTATCTGTATGAGATAAAACTTGCCAGAATTCCACTGTCAGGAGAGAGCTCGGGACAGGTGTAAAGCTCCGGTGATGTGAAAGCAGCAGGCAATTCCGGGTCCAGACAACTAAACTTACATTCAGGAGCCAATAACAATGCCTGCTCTCATGGGCAGACCTTTCTCTAATCTTTGATGGAGATCTCCTGGCTTGATCAACATTCTAAGACCACTGACCACTTCACAGTCTACATCCTACTTCACCCACCTACACAGAGGCCGAGTAGCCCATAATCTGTACTCAGGCGACTGTACTCAGGCAACTGAATATGGCTAGAGACAAATATACGACCTCACATTCCTGAGATCTTTTCACAAATGCCATCTTCTCTTTGAGGCCCACTCAGATCACCCTACCTTAGCCTGCAAGCTTCCCCTTGACAATCATCACCAACTTTCTTCCCTGCTTCATTGTTCTTAACATTTACCAACTTCTCACATGCCATATATGTTACTTATTTCCTATTTATTCCCATTAACCCAAATGACACTGAAGGTAAGCTTTTTTGTCTTTTTCTTTTTTTTTCATTGTCTTATGCTCCATATAAAGCATGCTAAACAATACATGACTTACATATGTCAGAAATATGTTAACTGAATGCATAAAAAAGATTATATTAGATGCTTGAGATACAGTCAAGCATAAGTAGCTATTCCCATCTTTGAGGAACTCCAAATATGGGTGAACAAGTATTTTAATTATTCCTATGTCTGCAACTTGTAAATTTAAGTAGTTAGGAAACAGGGTGACTTGTACAAAACTAGTGGTGCTAATGACTCTGAGAACTCCAAGGGCTGAGAACAAAAATGGCGCTGCCCTTCAGAGGAGTGGTGCCAACCCTGGCCACTGAAGGATGTCAATGGCATGAACTCCGTGCAAACCTGACAAAGGGGCATCCTGCCCTGCCAGATGCAGCCCCATTTTATACTCTGAGCACCTGAAATGTTGAATGGATAAATGAAAGACAGTTATTCCTTTTACAAAGGTTCTGAGAGATGCTCTAAATAGAACTCCTAATTCATTTACAATATTTGGATTTAAAATAAAACTTTTAAAACTCCTGCTGTAGTCATCATGCCCTGAGGTCCTAACCATGTCAGGCATTGTGAGCTGGAAGGGAAAAAGGAGCATGTAAATTCAAGCCTGCACTTCTCTGCTTGTGAATAATTTTAATAATAGAATGACAAAAGGATTCGTTCCTTAAAACTACTTAATTATCATAAACTCGTTAAAATGGAATGCAAATTCTTCATGGAGATGCTTGTCACCAGTAAGAAGAAAGCACACATTGTCTTAAAGAGAGGCATTATCCAGCATTAGAGTCCTGGTTTCCCCCTATGCTTAACCTCTAAGAAACCCCACTGCTCTCATTTACATCTCTAATAATGACTATCATAGCTGTGTCTTCTAGGTATGCGAAACAATTTCTCCCAAGCACTCATGCCCTGGGTCAATTTAATTCATCACCTTACGGGGTACCTACCTCGTACACATATATCTTCCATGAAATTCCCTTTCTTCCTTTCACTATCAGTCAAATCTCTGCTTATCTTTTGCACCCTAGTCCCATTTTACTGCAGTGAGTTGTCCCCCCTCAGTCCCCCGCTTGCCCGTCACTCCACTTGCCCACCCGTGCTACCATTGCATATGAAATCATTTCAGTAGGATTAGTTTGTACTTCCTCTGTGCCAGGCTCATTTCTAGAGGCTGGGAATGCAAATGTAAACAAAACAGGAAGAAACATCCCTTCCTGCGTGAAACTTAAAATCTGGGAAGTGGTAAACAAAAAATAAAAATAAAAATCTGGAAAGTAGATTATGCCATCTATAAATATAAAAGGCTAAGTGACCGTCCATCCATCTGTCCAACTGACCAATTGACTGGCTGGTACACATGACATGCATTGGCAATTTAAAAATAAATGTTGACTTGCACATGCACAATACATATAAAGCTCTCGCTGGCACCAATCACATGCATGTGTTTCGATCTGTCCTTGTCCATCATGAATGTGGTTGTTTTTGTTGACATTCTGAAGCTGAAAGAAAGTGTTGTCAACAGAATATGTCTGAAGATCAACTATTGGCACTTCTATTATAGAGAAAGGGCAAATAGCAATATTAAAATACTTCTTCTAATTAATTTCCTTTCAATGTGCATGAATCTGTGCACCAGGCCACTAGTAAAGAAATGGTATAAATGTTATTAAAACTAAAGTGGCACAATATCATAGATGCCTTCCCTGATTTCCCCATTACCATAGAAAGGAAAGGGGTGATCGGAGGAGTCTAAGAAGGTGGCATTTGAGCAGAGACTTGAAGGGAGTGCATCCTAAAAAGGTATAGTGGAAAGTAATTTCAGACAGAAAGGCTTGCAAAGGCCCTGAGGCAGGACATGTTTGGGGGCCCTAAGAAGACAAAGTAGGTCCATGTGTCCTGAACAACATGATGATGGAGAGAGCAGTCAGAGAGATAGTGGAGCCTATTCATATTGTGACCTGACTATGGTAAGGACTTCAGAATTTATTTTAAGTGACATGACAGGCCACAGGAAGGTTTTGGACATGAGAATTACATGATCTGATCTTTGTTTGCGAAATTAATCTGGCTGCTATGTACTAGTAGAGAATAGACTGTAGGGGGCAGGAAACAGAGATGAGCTTTCAGTGAGATTAGCCCTGTTGAGAGATAACAGTGGTACTTATTTTATATTTAGTTATGTTTTTTACATAAGTTGCTTAAAGGCAGACCTTGATTATTCATTGTTTTATTATCAGTATCCAGCAAATGCCTGTCACATACTAAATGTTTAATAAGTCTTATGGAAGGGAGGGATGCAGGAAGGAAGGGCAGGAGGAAAAATTGAAAAAAATAAGTAATTGGTTTTGTGATTCTTGAATCTAGTTTGTTTGTTTGTTTTTTAAATTTAGATGGAAAATGTCCCTTTCTAAACGGACAAAAACAAAAGGCTTCATTATTATTTCAGTGAAAGGCACACATTTGTTTTTCTATTAAAAAAATGAAAATGTTGAATCCTATTCATGCTCCAACACTACGTGAATATGCAACCCAAAGAAGGCTTTATTCTGCAAAAGCTTACCAACTGGTTTTAGGGTTATAGGAAAAATGGTTTACATTTATTGCAGATGAGCAATGACTTCAAAAATAGGAGAGAAATAATTATCCCTGCCTTCTCTCAGTGGTGGTAGTATGCTCTCTTGGGCTTAAAGAAAGTCAAGGTCATTGAGCAGATGGTCCATTATTGGGGTAAAGTAAAGCAAGATAATTCTCTCATCTGAAATTAGTTTTAATTCCGGAGGGAAATTTTTCACAGATGTACTTGAGGTTGGCACAAAAATGACAACATGTTGAATTTAAATCAATTTCTCTGATTCCTTATGTTTTCTGTTAACTGTTAGTCAAATGTTCCTCTGCTGTATTTGGCAAAATAACAATAAAGAATAAACTCTAATCCTAAATAAAATAAGTAATCATCTAAGAAGCATTTGTAACAAGATTGTGTTTGGGACTTCATTTAACAACCCCAATTCAGGCCCTGCCATAAGAAATGTAACATAAACCAATCCTTTGAAAAGGAGATTCTGGGAAAATAGGCAAGTGTCACTGTGTCTGAGTCACTTGGCTGTGCTGTACCATCCACAAACAACGAAAGCATGAAAGTCACCTTGCCTAAAACGATGGTGAGGATGCTTTGATGAGTAATTCCAGATGGCGACAAAGTCTCTCAGAAGTGGGCTAAAGACATGCCCACATTTAGACATTGGCTTGAAGTGCACATTCAGTATTATCTGAGCATGTGACAGCTATTAAAGAAACTTCTGCTTGGAATATCTCTAATCCCTGGCATCCTACATCATGGTCTTATTTGTATATTTCCTGTGGGGTCTGTTTTAGTCATACTGTATTAGTTGGCAAATGGCAATTCCATTTTTTGAACTGCTCAGGTGAGAACACCATCTCTAAAACTACAGTACCACACCTGACATGCCTATTTCACTTCCCTCCTGTATTTTCCTTCCTAGTACCCATTCCAACATAATAAGACTCTGTATTTTACATACAGATCTTAATTATCTTTCCCCCAACTAGAAGAGAAGCTTCAAGAAGGACAGACATTTTACAATGTTCACTACCATAGCCCTAGCAACTCAAACAGTGCCTGGCACACACTAAGGATTTAATAAATACTTGCTGAATGAATCACTCATTTTATTAATTATTTCAGATTCTCTCTATGTAAATACATTTTGTTTATCAATAATCTATAAGACTTCATTTGGGGGATTTGGCTAGGTAGAGCATTTGCAAATATCATTGGTCCTTTTGCTTCAGTCATATAGTAAAAGTTATTTAAAAAATTAGAAATATGAAAAGTGAGAAGTGTAGCATGAGGGTAAGAAAACACAGTTATGGGGGCAGGTTACTAAACTAAGGGGCTTGTGTTCCATGTCTTTGCTGTAACGTAGGTGAACCTCAAGAACCAGAACACTTAGCCAGAGTAAGCACTAAGCTCTCACGCCCGCTGGGCTTCTTCTGCATGGTAGACTACTTGCTCAGACCTTGAGTGCTGGTTGTCTCATGTGCAATGAAGGAACTGAGCTAGATGATTCCTTAAGGCCTTTCCTATACTCTATTGTATGACTGCTTACTTAAGAAAGAATTTTATTTTTTAAATAGAACCAACATGAGAAGTCTTCATTATTAAGAGATTTTATTAGGTATTTTGCAACATTTTAAAAACATTGAAGAAGCAAGTCTTGAGAAAGGATGAGACTGGTCTAGGGTTCATAGCATCAAGAGTCTGCGGCACTCCACTAAACTCCGCCATTAAAGTGACTCAGAACCCAAGTCCCAGGCTCTGCCCTCAGTTCACATTCTTGAAGGAAATGTGACTAACCACATGAGTCAGTTGTTCACCCAGACCAATCTGATATTGCCAGAGAATCAGGGCGATGTGACAGAACTATGGTTTCCATGGACCCACCATTATGGGTGGGATACTGTTCCCAGAGGAAAGGACCAAGTGTCTATTGAAACTTTAAATCCCAGTGTGCTTACATGAAACAGATTTGACATTAGTACCAGTTGTGATATCTTCCTACATGAATAGCACTCCAGTCAGATGGTACCTTTTTTTATTCTAATCATTAGTATTAAGGTCAATAATTCTGAATTTAAATGGTAGTTTACTAACTTGAAAGTTAATCTTAGATAATCCTCAAAATAATGCTTAGTCAATATTGATCTCAGTAACTCTTACAACTTAATCTTATAAATTATGGAAATCAGTTTATATGCTTTCTCCGTTCCCCCATGCAACTCAGACCCCACCTTAAAGAGAATACTCTTCCAGTGCATCTACTTCTAATGGCTCAACTGAGATAAAATTTCCTAGACATAGAAATAGAGACTTATTTTTTCTTATTATGTGGTCAATAATATTTGTGGCTAGTTATTGAAAATTACCTGTGAGAACATTACTGATTCCTCAATCCCCTCTGCCTCACCACCAAGCCAAAACTTTTCTTTTAGGGCTGCCTGAAAAAATAATCAATATTTCTTTATTTAACACTTATTTCTGAGGGTGTATGCTCACATGTGTGAATGCTTATTATTTGCTCTCTCACTGAAAACCTAAGAAGTACAGTAAGTTTTAACTGTCATTTTTTTTTGACATATTAAAATATAATTCACCATTTTAAGATAAATTTCTTTATCTCTTCATAATACAAAACTTGTCAGTAGATTTTGAATTCCCAAAGATATTCATTCTTGACAATTTTCTGGCAACTTCCGTTTCATTTCTAAATAACAGCAAAAAAAATAAAAACAGCAGTCAAGGATATTTTGAGAGGACAATTTTATTCTGACTTCCCTGAACCAGAAATCTTGGAGTCTCTGGAAATCGAGTGCTTATTCTGGTTCCTATGTTTTCCCTGTTGATATTATTTTCCCCAGATAACACTTGTAGAAATTAAGTTATTCATTGCTTTGGGGGAAATATTAATCTTCTCTCAATAGTTGAAATTTAAGGTACTTTCTCCCCTTACTTTTGCTTCAATTTGACAAGTTGCAGGCAGAAGTTAAAGCAGGAATCCAATATACCTAAATGTTATAGTAATAAGATAGAAATGGGCTTTCCACACAATCATTCCTTGAGACTTATTGCTCCACAGTGCCCTCCCTTATCCCATAAGTTTAATGAAATGTGTAACTAGTTTCTTCTCAATAGAAGACTTCAAAAACTAGGAAAATCTCCAATATAAGTTTTGGGGGGAAATTAAATTATGTCAGAAGTAAGCTGGACAACAGTAATGGGTGTTCAATAAGGCATCAATTATTATTGCTTCAAATACAGGAAATGTTAAGATACCATGAGAATGTTTTGACAAGAGAATGATGGGTAAGAATTGGAAATAAATTTTACCATTATAATTAAAATAAAGCTTTTCCCCCCAAATTTTTGTCTTTGCTTCTTTTAAGAGATTTAAAGTTGTAAGAATACCTCATTAGTATTGCACATACACTGAAAAGGATAAAAGGCTTCTAAGAGGCAAAGTAACTGTACTAGGTTGATTTAGCTTCAGAAAAGAGGCTAAAGGCTGATGCACTTTCTAACATTTGGAGAACTCTGTTCTAGGATGCCAGTAACCAGCTGTCCTTCACTGCCACAAAGGGCAAACTGAGAAACAATGGGTTAAACTTCCAGCTGAAACATGGGAATACATCTCTAAGTGTATAAGGCAGTGTATTCTGGGTCACCTGAGAACTTTAATGATGCCCCAGAACAATTAAATCAGCACTGACATTGTTTCAAAGTTTCTCAAGTGATGCTAATAGACAGCTAAGACTGAGAACACTTGTGTGAAACAAAAGGATTCTATGAAATGACCTCAATGGAACGTATTAAAAATTGAGCAAATAAATTAGAGACAAAATAAATATGTCAACTGTTCTCTAAACAGGCTTGTTTTCAAGTCCCATCCCCATAGGAAGCTCTCACATTTTTTCCATATCTGTGATTTCAGAAGGATAAGAGTACAACTTGGGGTCCAGCATTTAGACATGGAGTATAATAAATACATCTCCCACCCAGAAGAATTCCAGACGTTCTCTATATAATAATCCCCACTCACAGAGGCAGAACATAATTCCCCATTCTTCTGTGTGAGCTGCACATGACTTCCTTCCAAAGAGTATAGTACAAAGTGGGGGGGGGGGGGGGGGCGGGAGGAGGTGTGGAGAGAAACATTATAGTGGAGAAATCTGATAAATACCTTAGCAAGGAGTTCAAGGTTAACTTCAAGAGTGATAAGTCATATTAATATTATGTGCCATTAATATGCTGTGATGAGAATGGTGCTTTTAACTCTGGTTTTTCTCCCCAAAACCATCTCTGCAGTCTAATCCTGAGAGGAAAAAATGAAAAAGTAGCACAGCCAACAGGACATATGGAGACATTACAATTAAATACTTGCGGTATCCTGAATGTCAGGATCCTGGGATAGAGAAATGACAATTGGTAAAAATTGAAGAAATCCAAATAAAATGTTGTCTTTAATTAACAGTCATGTAATAATATTGGTTCATTGGTTCACTACCTATGACAAATTAACTATGGTAATATGAGATGTTATCAATAGAAAGCTGTGAGTAGGGTGTCTAGGAACTCTCTGTCCTCTATAACTTTTCTATAATTCTAAAACTATTCTAAAGTAAGCTTATTTTTAAAAACTGAGCAAGCATTTTCTGCAGTCCTTATTTTCCATATTAACCTCTCTTCTTCCAGGTTTATGTTACTTATTGATTTTTTTTTTTACTAAAGTCTTCACTTTGAATAAAAGGAGTTTTATGGCTGGAAAAAACAACAACAGTAGCTTAAATGGCATAAGTTGTCTAGCTGGTGTGGCTCAGTGGTTGAGCGTTGACCCATGAACTAAGAAGTCACCAGTTCGATTCCTGGTCAGGGCACATGCTCAGGTTGCAGGCTCGATCCCCAATGGGGGTGTGCAGGAGGCAGCTGATCGAAGTTTCTCTCTCATCAATGTTTCTAGCTCTCTATCCTTCTTCCTTCTTCTCTAAAATAAATAAAAACATTTTTTAAAATGTCATAAGTCATAAGATTGTACACATATACATAGCAACTGGACCTAATAATTCTTATATTTATTTCTGCATATATTAAAAATGTTCAATAAATTGAGAGAATAGATTCATTAAATAGCAATAATTATATAACTGCAGCTGAACAAAGAGCAGTGTGAACAGGACTTTAGACAGTATCTTGTCTAAGAGGACTCTGGCCAAATAGTTGGGATAACTAGTAATACCATAGCTCTCAAACCAATGAAATGATCACACCGACAATAAGTGAAAATGTATTAGCAGCAACTTGAAAAATATACATATGTCTGAAGCTGTCCTTTCTCAATTTTTTGCCTTCCAACAAATATGAGCATTATCTCTGTACTCTACAAATTCTGCCCCCCACCCCAAAAAAATGAAACGTGTGATCTTCACAGGGCTAGGATTTCTCTTCCTTAGTTTCTCTGTTTCTATTAAGATTGACCACAATTAAAATGACACCCCTTCCTTCTCTCCCTTTCCATTGCCCTCTGTCATGTCCTTAGAAAGCTTCTCATATTTATCTACTGCATAGAAGCACACCTTCCTTGATTTTTATTAATGCAAACAGAAAAAATAGAATTCCACAGACAAAAATTATACTCACAGGGCCACAAATCTACTTTCAAAAGGAAGGTATGCCATGGAAACAAATGGAAAGAGCAGCACATAGAGAATTTTAAAATGTATAATCTAACAGATCTAAGCTCACTTCATGTAATATATATATATTATTTTCTAATTAAGTTCATAATACTAATGACCTTCTTCAACAGAAATGGTGTCTGCTCCTCAACTGGGATTTGGGACTATATGCTTCTTTGCCTTTTTCCTTGAAACAGCTCAGTCTTGAACCATGTTTTAATGGGAAAACAGAACAAAATATCTTTTTAAAGTCAATTTAGGCAACACAATCATTTTTTTCATAACACAATAACCAAGGAGGAAGTGAAAATACAAGCTGGCCCTTGTCCCCCAAAAAACCTGATTAAAATGAAAAAGTTGCACTTACTTATGATATCAAATGTTTTCATCATGGGAATGGAAGTGCAAATAATGAAAGCTGTATAAACAGCTTCACTTTACATAACTAACATTTACAGAGAACTTCTCATGTGTCTCGTTGACCTTAGCAAATATTAAGGTTTATAGTTTCACAGCTTGAATTATTTTTGAATGAGTTGAGTATAATATTTGGCCATAATAAATATATACATTATTTTCAAGTGTTAAAAATATCTTTTAAAAATGTATCACTTTTCATTCCTATCATTCCTATCTCATTGCACTGAGAGCCACCTGTGACAACAGAAGGATGAGCTACCAAGGCAGCGCCTGGTATTTGGGAGCTGTCTGAAGCCTGCCTCTTTCAGAGTCTCCGTAACAGTGACGTGGACGTGCACACAGAGGGCGAGGTGAGGTGCCTGGCCTGCTCTAACAACCGAGGTATCCCCTGGCCCTGAGAGATTACATGCAACAACATTTAAGGGTAGATAACAACATGCCAAAGGATTTCGATAATGAATTTGGGACTGAATAAACTGGCTTATGAAAAACGAGAGCAAGGAACAGCCTTTGATATCATTTTCACACATAAAACAACATTTGAGACTAGACTTCTATTCTCTCCACAAAGTAGATATTGCACATCAAAATCCACTCTAAGAAGCCAAACCACCGGACTTCAGTTTGGAGAGAAAATTTCACTCTGAAGGATCATGTGGTTGGTGCTCATTCATCCACAGCTCAATAAGCTGCTAGGCACCTGTCTGTGCACAAGCCCGTGGCATATCAAGAACGCACCTATGCCTGGTGATAGGCTGTACCCTGATAGGAGCAACTAGAGGACTCAGCACATATATAAATGTGTGTGTATACACTCATACACATATACACATGTATGCATACACATACACAGGGAACTGACACACAGAGAACTCATTATGAGGCAGAAATATGACAGGAAAAATGAGAATTTTGAGGAAAGTGCTTTAATATAGACAATAGACTGTGGAAGAGTAAAAATCAAGATTAATATATTAGGAAATAGATGGCTTGACCAATACTATGTTACAGATAAAGTCAATTCTCATCACCCTTAGAGGTCCCTCACGGGGCATACAAGGCAAAGAAGCATATAAATCACAGTAAGTAGTGACCCTGGTGCATCTAAATGATCATTATTCCCTTAATACCTACCTTCATAGAAGCCAAGTGTGGAGGTTTAGAACACACTTTTTGAACAGAAAGCTGGGTTCACAAATAGCCCCATCTTTTATTACTTATGAAACTATAGGAAAAATATGTCATCTCTGTCCTTCACCTTCTTGTCTATGATCTGAGGAATGTGTGTGGCATAAGGTAAAAGCTTAATAATCTTAATGCCTCAATTTCCACAAGCTGAAATTCTTTCCTCTGTTTCTCCACCTATTTTTATTGATCTGATCCTTCAAGGCCCACCTCAAATACAAAAGCAATGAGGCGAGGCGCCGGGGCGAGGGACCTGAGGCTGCACCCCTGACCTCGCAAGGCTTTATGGGGAACCTCAGGTCGCAACCCCCACACTGGCAGGGCTTGAAGGGGGATGTCAGGCCATGCCCCCCACCCCGGGTCAGGGGACCTGAGGCTGTGGCCCCCCCGCCCAGTGGGGTTTGACGGGGGACCTGAGGCTGCACCCTCCACCTGGCAGGGCTTGACGGTGGTAGGGCCAGCCGGGTCTGGATCTTGCCCAATGGGGCGGGGGGGGACAGGGGCAGGGAGGGCCGGCTGGGTCTGGGTCTTGCGTGATTTCAAGGTGCACATGGGTGGGCAAGGACTTGACTCTGGGTCCCATGGTGTGCCCCAGACTCTGACAAGAGGAAGAATTTTCATATGCATTTTACTAATTTTCTTTCATCTCTGACACTTCTATTACAGAGAAAGGGAAAACAGCAATATTAACATATTTCCTCTAATTAATTCCCTTTTAATGTGCATGAATTTTGTGCACTGGGCCACTAGTTGTATTAGAAGAAAGAGTAATGACTTAACTATTTTCCTTTCCCTAATTCCACAGAACCTCAAAACACAAAAATATTAAACAGGTAACTGATTGAATGAATGAAAATTAGCCTTTGTTCTTCCTCTCTGGAAAATATTTGTAACTTAAATTGGATTTATAGCAAGTAGGGAGAGCATCTCCTTTGAGGTTTAGAACTCAGTATTGCTCTTAGCCTGGCTCAACCCTCAAAAGTCTGGCTTGCCATCGGGGGTAAGATGGATGGATGGATGGATGGATGGATGGATGGATAGTAGAGTGATAAAGTGATAGGTAGGCAGACTGATAAATAGAACTGCACATTGAAACTTCCTATTTGTGATGAATCACCTTAACTTTTGTGGTAAAAGTATCTAAAAATAAAATGGTGTGTGAATCTACAGCATAATTTCCAAAGTAATATATTACCTAATGAAATAAATGCATTTAAGTCAACCCTAATCTCTGCTTTGCAAAGTTTTGTATTTTTAACATTCCCAATAAGAGGACATATAATATTTACTGGACAAGTTGATAACTACAATTTCATAATGTGGGAAAATGACAAATTGTTTGATTTCAATATGATAAAATGTAGGCTTTGGTATTTGATGCTGCCCACTATTTGGACCAGGGATAAAAGTGAAAGGAAAAAGAAGGTGAAGAGTTAAAGATGGGAAGTGAGTCAAGCTGAGGAAGTAAGCAAGAACAGGAAGGGTGGGAAGGAAGGAATATTTGTTTTTATCAGCTGTATTCTTTAAACCTGCTTACCTGTAGTATGTCAATATCATCAAACATATTTTCAGAAAATATTAAGATGTTTAAAATCATTGAGATGATAAGAAGTAGTTCAGGCTAAGAATTTTTAATAACCAGGTAAAAACACTAATCCCTGGCATTTTCATCAATCCTTAACTTAAACCATTATAGCAAGATCACTAGCAACCACATTTTTAATTATTCAAGCAAAAGCACATGTTTTGAGATTCAGGAATTTAAAACATGATGTTGCTTTGTTGAATACATTAGAGAGTAAATCAGTCTGAGGCTGACAATTAAATCATGTTTCTAAATGTAAGGCACACTAAGAGACCATGGACTGGTAGTTTAGTAATTAAATTCCTCATGGAGACACCTTTATCATCTGTACAATTAGGACACATTCATTTGCAAGGGTCAGAAAGCCAACTCTAACTTAAGAAATGGAATTTAATGACATGCAATTGGAAATCCCATAGGTGATGCTGGCTTAAGCCACAGAAGGTATCAGGAGCTTAATTATCTTTTCCCTATCCTCTTCCCTTCCCCTTCCTCTTCTCCTCTGTTTCCTTTTCTGTCTCCCATTTCTCCACCCCCTCCTCTTGCCTTCATTCTTAGGTTGTCTCTCCCTCTATAATGAAAATGTTGGCATTAGGATTATGGAACTTGATTTTGAAAACTGAGCAACCTTCATACAAAGATAGCTGCTTTTGATAGCCCTGCCACAGGTTTCATGGGCGATGCAGATTTTCAGGGGCTGCATCACTCAACCATCTCTGAATCAAGCAAATAGGTTTTAAAGTTGCGGTGCTCCAACTGGCCAATGCTGGGTCACACGCCATCTCTGCAGTACAAGGAAAATGCATGATCAATTCTACCTCAAACCAAGGCACTTTATTTTCAACCTTTATTGTTGAAAGTATTACAGATGTTCCCCTTCCCCCACCCCCAAGGCACTCTCTATGCACCTTACTAAAAATGTTGATATGTATTCAGTAAGTAGTCCGAATGGAGACAGGATTTTTATTTTATTTTAGTTTTATGAAACATTGTGTGGGTTTTTTTTATTTATTGATTAAGGTGTTACATATGTGTCCTTATTCCCCCATTACCCCCTCACCCCCCCCCCCACTCATGCCCTCACCCCCCTGTTGTCTGTGTCCACTGGTTAGGCCCATATGCATGCATACAAGTCCTTTGGTTGATCTCTCCCCCTTACCCCCACCCTCCCCTGCCTTCTGAACTTACAAAAAGATCCCAGGTAATGTTGATGCTGGTGGTTTGGGAACCATATTTTGAAAACTGCTGCAAGTTGGCCAAAGATGCAGAACAGGCAAAGGAAATAAGCAGACAGCAATTAAACTACCCAAATAGGCTTAAACAGATTCCAATATTATGGCTTTAGAAACACACGCTTGATAAAAGTATAAATTTTGAGAGAAAACATGGCAGTCCTTCACAATTCCACATATAACAAGAAAACTCTAAAAAAGAAGTATACAAAAGACAAACCAGCATGATTTAGGTCTGGGTTTGCACTGAAGAATATTCGTACAAATACTATAAGATGATTTTACTATGGTTGCAAATATATATTCCTATTGAAAAATGCTGCTTTAGTTTTTCTGCATATATTTTTACATGTTGCAGATAATACGGATCCTATGTCTATAGTTTAATTTCTGCTGAAACAATTCCATACCACATTATACCAGGTCACAACTGATTGTGCTATTATTTTAATAGTTCATAAAAAATATCCCTATGCACATAAAAAAAGGAAATAGCTTAACACCAAATGGTCTGATTAGACTTAATTCCTAATTAGCAGGGCTCCAACACTCTGCACAGTGTCCCAGCGCTCTCCTTTCCCCTGGGTTGTTTGCACCTACCTGGTTGCATGCTGGTTTAAGAAAAAAAAGTAAGTAGACCAAGATACAATAAATTTCTCAGTCATTTCCAAAAATGTCAAAGAACCACACAATCCAGAACCTGTGCTAATAAGCCATGTGTACAGTTTTCAGTCTATTGTTATTTCTCCTGACTCCAAAAAAAACTGCAAGTTCCGACTCATGTTGAAATGCGATTGTTTCGGTCTACCTTCGGTTTAGTCCCAAGGTAATAACGTGATAAATCACAAAGAAAGGAGCCAACATAAGGATTGTGTTTTGAGAATATGACCTAGGAGAGGCTGGAAGAATTCAACCAAATTCTACGTCTTTTGTCTAAGTCCTTAATCATAGATTTGATGCTATATAAATGAACACATAACATTTATATTTCCGGTAAATATGTTTATCTGATTATTAAATGTACCAAGAAGTGAATACACACTTATAAAATATTCTATTAGAGATAGTGAACAACTGTTCTGGGGAATGTCCTTGGGTAGGAGAGGCCTGGTAGGAAATACCTTAGGTATACTTTTCTGTGTTGCCTGATTTGGCCATCTATAAAACTCAATGGACTTGTTCAGTAGTTAATAACCACACATTTTAATAACTAAATTATGTTTTTCTATGCATGAACATGCTCTATTCTTTTCCTTTTTCTTCCTTGGACTTGTATATTAGCTTACAGTTCTGAAAAAAAAAACGGTAACTAGAAAGAATACTGTCAGGTCTGAGCCCTGCTACCAGGGACTGGACCTCCTTGGACAGGCCCCCACAGACATATTTAGAATTGTTATTTTTTTTACATTTTGTGCTGACTGTTCCACTGTGATTATGGTGATCACAACAAGTGTAAATCTGTGTAAATTTATACTACTTTATTTATATGATAATAAGTCGGTGCTTCCACAATACTTCATAAGAATAAAATTAATACATTATTAAAATATTAAGGGGTCTCTAAAGGCGGCTTGGAGAGTAGGGGATGAGGCAGGGATATTCATTCCACCAAAAATGCATGATCTAATTCAGAAGTTATTTTTATGAAGTTACTGTCCAGTCATGGATTACACTTGCCAGTCATTCTTTCATCTCAGTGGGGCCATTAATTCCTGCCGATGGATTATAAGCAGAAGTAATATCTGACACTTTGGGTCAAGGTGCTTTTAAAGTGGGAATAGTTTTTTTGTACTTTCTCCTTCCCTCTCTGACAGCCGAATACCAACCCAGGATGACCCTGGAAGACATGTGCTGATGATGGTACAACCACCAATATCCTGGGTCCCTGGATAACTATATGGAGTAGAATTCTCTACCCCACTAACCAGAAGAACCTGCATAGGACTTTATGTAAGTAAAAAAATAAGCAATTATTGCATTAGGGCTCTGAAATTTGAGAGGTGGTTCATTAAAACAGCAGGCATTACGCTACCTGACACAGCAAAGACACACTTTACTGAAGGACCCAAAAAAAGAAGAAAGTGCTTCACAAGTCAAGGACAATGTAGATTTGCAAAAAGTAAAGTTGAGCACTGACCTTTGATTAAAACAGTTAAATCACCACATACAAACCCCAAATAAACCAAATGTCTTGGGTTTAAATAAAAAACAGGAAAGACAGTATAGAATTTTCCTAAATATTTTAAAGGTTGCTTCCTGCAGCTAAATAGATCTCTATATATTTAGCATTATCTTTAAATGTTATTATCACCCTTCACAATCATAGTGATGTTTCAGTGTTAGTAACATAATATTTACATGATTACAGAATGCACTTCTTATTATAGATATAAGCTTAAAAGTAGCAATTTCTGTTAGGAGTATCGTTTTCTAATACATCTAGGTCAGTGGTTGGCAAACTCATTAGTCAACAGAGCCAAATATCAACAGTACAACGATTGAAATTTCTTTAGAGAGTCAAATTTTTTAAACTTAAACTTCTTCTAACGCCACTTCTTCAAAATAGACTCGCCCAGGCCGTGGTATTTTGTGGAAAAGCCACACTCAAGGGGCCAAAGAGTCTCATGTGGCTTGCGAGCCGCAGTTTGCTGACCACGGATCTAGAATAATAAAAAGGGTTTAAGAAGGATATGAGTTTTGTTTGCCACTAAAGGAGTTGGCATTTATTATCTGGTTTCTAGGGAACTGCTATCCTTCAATAGAATAGCTCTTTTAAAGAGCTGTTTTTCTATCACCAAATTATACCCATAATACTAGTACTGTATGGGGGAAATATTTAGGACCTTATTAGATAAATAATACGGAGTAGATCACCTTTTTAAGGGAAGATTGGTCTTGTCAGGAGGTTAATTAGTCCCAAATGCTCCACGAGCATCTGATACAGAATAAGACACCCAAAGCACAGTCACAAAGGTTATGCTTATGTGTCTGTTTGACCAAGTTGCCATTTCTTGAGGCTTTTGTTGCTGTTGATATATTCCCTTTTCATTTACCCTTTCCACAATTTGGTAGGAATAAACAAAAGAGCGAGAGAGATAAAGGTATCAATAAGTGAATATCAATAAGTGCTAGTTTTGAATTTTGAACAGATCAGAAAGGAAACACAATATAGCTATAGATGAAAAAGCAGGGGGGGAAAAAAAACCATGAAGGGAGTGATGCTTTACCTTACTTGTAAGCTAACAAGGTAGCCAGCCTCTCACAGTTTCATGGATGCTGGTCAAGGAAACAAGATACCTGGGTCACAGACAAAGGAGCTGAATACACCAATAGCAGTATTCAGAGCATCAGCACTTATCATGATTCTTTTGCAAACCTCACTTCCACAATGATGTGAAGAGGATCAGGTAACCTGGCACGCACACACACAGACTGCCTTACAGGAGAGGAACCGGAGACTTTTGTTAAGGGGCGTGATGCCTATCCTGTGCTGGGGGGATAACACTATCTCTGCCTCCAAGACTAAGCAAGCCCATCTGTTCCAAATACACTATTTCTTCTTCCAAGGCTGTTTGTTACACAGACATCATTGAAAATAAAGTAGTTCAGAAGAAAGAGCAGCAAATGAGGTCTCATTTGTAAGATGTGTACAAATGCAGGAAACTCATGGATATTAATTTTTTTCTTCTCCTTAGTATGTAAATATAAATATATACACGTTTACATATTATCTACCAGGTGCACACACACAGAATAATAATTAACTACTATGTAGAATAGGTTTAATAAATACTTAATTTTTTTGAATTATTTACCAACTAGAGATTTAATTAAATATATAAAATATGTACTATAGTATGCATGTACATATTAATATGAAAAATAAGCACCTAATGTACATTTATGTTTAATATATAATATATATGTATATATATATATATAATAGAGAAATATGCTAATTAACCAGGAGCGATAAGGGATTGACCAGACAGGAGGAGATTGCGCGGGGGGGGGGGGGGGGGGGGGGGCGTTGGGGGCAGGGCGGCAGGGGCCTCCACACGCCTGCGCTGGGGGAGGGCCTGATCAGCAGCGGCCATGGCTGCTTCAGGGCCAGGGAGCGAGGCAGGGCTGGACTGGTGACTCGAGGGTGGGCAGCACAGAGCAATTTCGAATAGCACGCTGGGCTCCTAGTATCAGTATATTCAGTCACACGTCGCTTTGTGACAGGGATGTGTTCTGAGAAATGCATGAAGTAACTTCATGGTTGTGGGAATGCTTAGGGGCCATTATGAACAAAACGACATAACATTAAATCAAGCACAAGAAAAAAATGACACAGTCAAGAGACACGGTAGACCCGAGATGTACGAGGCTGCTACCAGCACAACATAACATACTATTTTACAGCAAACTTTGTTTAATAAGTAGAAAGAGAACATGAAAATATCATAAGAAGTATAGTATAGTAAGCCAGGGACACAGTTGTTTATTATCATGTAAAGCATGATGTGCTATACATAATTATATGTGCTATGCTTCAATGTGACTTGGCAGTACAGCAGGTGTGTTCACACCAGCATCATTACAAAATGTAATCAATGCATCACACTTCAACATTAAGACCACTTCAGCCACTACCTCACAATAAGAATATTTCAGCTCCATTATTATATTATGGGACCAGCCAAATATGTGGTCCTTTGTTGATCAAAATATCATTATGTGACGCATGACTGTATTTAAATAAGTGTTTAGTTAGTAAATAGTTAACTCAATCAATCAAAAATAAGTGTTTATTAAGCCTTATCCTACATAATTAATTACCCCTGTGCATCATCTGTAAGGCTGAGATAATAAAAATATTCTCTAATTGCATTATTTTGAAGTTTAAATGACACAATGCATTTAATGCACTCAAAATTGCAGTTGGTTTATATGTATCAATTATGAAAATGTTAGCTCTTATTTTTTATTATTTTAATGACTATATTTTATCATGTTTTCAAAATCATCTCTTGGTTAGTACTTATTTTACTAGGTAACTATAATAGCTATCTTTCTGTACAGTTATATGTATGCATATAATGTTTTGTGCATTATAAATACATTTTAGGTATAATTCTATTCACCTTCTAAAGAACTGAACTAGAATGTTTTTCTTTTGACTGTAGAAAAGTTTATTTTATTATTACTGATTCAAATAGACTCAAGTTGAAGTGCAAAATCAAGTTAAAATAGAAGAAAGATACTAGACTATAGCATCCTGCCCCCACCAGAAACAGGTCCTGAAGTAGCATAATAATTCTCCCCTACTTTGTAGATAGAATCCTTTTAGTAAACTGTGGTCCATCAGGCTATAAGAAAAGAAACAGATGCAGTTTGGGGTGAGGGGGGTCGGGGTGTGAAGAAACTGAAAGAAAGGACTCCTACTGAAAGTACTATGATTTTCCCTTCAAAGAATATTCCTAGAGAGCCTGTTACAAGGCGGGAGGGTGGGGGTGAAACCTTCTGCTCCTGTGGGAGAATACATCAGGAGAAGGATTCTTTTTGTTAGACTTGCATCTACAAAGAATCCTCTTTTCAAAAGCAGGACCAGGTCATGCTGTAAAACAGAGGCTGCTATTTATGGCATTTGCTAGTTTATCACTGGTCTCTGATCATCTTTCACTTCTCAGGACATGAAAGCTTGTGGGGGGGTCGGAGGGGGCGCGGGAAGCTCAGGAAATAAAGAACTAGTGCTATTAGGATGTACTTTGGTATAGGGTGGGGCAGGCAGGAGTAAGGGAGAAATGAAGACAGGAATAGGGTAAACTTAATGGATTTATTCTTTTGTTACATTATTTTTGCATGAAATTTTTCTCTCCTTGATCTTTAAAATCCTCCTCTGTAGTCTGAGCCTCAAATGAAATAAAACAATGAAACTAACTTGCCGAATTTATGAGGCAAAGTCAGAATGGTTACAAATTTCCCTGGGTTATTTACCCTGTGCAGAGAGCACTAGACAACCAAAATAAACGAATGTGCAGATGCTTGTTTATAATGAAAAGCACATCACCACTACTGCCTACTTAATTACCAGCCCAGAGGTTTAATTAAGATCTAATCACTCATTTTTGTACCATATTGCCTTAAATCTCCTGCAAAGGAGGTCATTCCGTAGACTGTCAATGGTGGGCCAATCATCATCTGGTTCTAGAATGGAGCTTTTGAGGGACTTTCAGAGCACACACTAATACATTTTCCTATTACCTGCCACAAATAACACTTTCATTGGATAAAATCCATATGTCTCCCAATGCTTCCATTCAATCCTCATGTAAGTAAATAAAATACTTCTTTATTTTTTTTATTTTTTTTTTCAGAATGACACTTGTTTAATTTGAAGCACAGAAACTTACAAATAAAAATAGTTAACTGCTGACTCCTTTCTTTAATTCATGGCTTAGTCTTAATAGCTCAAGATGACTTATTTCTATTTCCTAATATAGCAAAAAAGAAAATCCTGCAACAGATGTTACCTGCTGGGATTATAGTACAAATCTATATTGTTCCAGTCCTAACATATGTCACGGGTGAGGAAAAGAAAAGTGAGGCAGTTGGGCGGCACTAGAAGAATGCTAAAAGCAAAGAAATAGTCACTACCCCATCCTGACTCCCAGTCATAAGTCCATGTGAAGCGGCAGGGGATGCCCTTTAAAATTGGCACCTACTCACTAGATGATTTCTATTTTTTTATTTTCTGTCATGTATTTGTTGTTAAAACAGCAAGGAGAATTTTTAAATTCCATGCTAAAATCCCTTCTTTTCCCCTTACTGAACAAATAAGACCTATTTGGTAAAGTGAAGAAAAAAAGAGTTTCATCACAACAATGGTGTGAAAATGAATTGTTAAATTCTTATTTATAAGTTAATAAGTTAGACTAAGAAATAAGACAATATATACATACAGAAATAAGGGACCAGGAATCACTTTTCCCATGATTTGATGAGAAACTACACAAAGAAAATTCTTCACATCATGACAAATATTTCATCACATTTTTATCTCTCTGAGCATCTTTAACGTCTCTTTTAAAAATATGAGACGGGAAAGGCTGCAAGCTTCTCGTAGAGTTTCTTTTTCCACTCTTTGGGGAATAAACAGCCACTAAAATATGACCTATACTTACAGGGTGAAGAAAATGAGTCTTAGTCCATGTTCTCAAACTCGGGTCTGCCGAGTGAAATGGACTTTCCAGGACAGCGTGGGCTCCACACACCCTGGCTGTTTGGAGGAGCAGCTGCTCTGCCATTTGCTGAAGCCACTGCCTTGGCCCCTGTGGCTTGGAGTTTGACAGCAGCTGATATTCAGGATGAGACCCACTCCTGACATTTGCAAGGCTCAGGGCAACAATCCAAAGGGGAGCTCACAGAACTGACGTCTCATTATTTTAGAGTAAATCAAGCTAACACACTCAATTTGAATTCTCTTCCCAGTTGTTTCTCTTAGTACAGGAATGAACTGGAAGGAGCTCCAGGGGGTGAGTTTGGCGAGTTCATATGGTCCAGA
Organism: Corynorhinus townsendii; assembly: GCA_026230045.1. Taxonomy (NCBI): domain Eukaryota; kingdom Metazoa; phylum Chordata; class Mammalia; order Chiroptera; family Vespertilionidae; genus Corynorhinus; species Corynorhinus townsendii. The sequence goes on along the minus strand of JAPDVU010000004.1, from coordinate 62,835,683 downwards.
TGTGCAAACAGCATCAGGTCTTCCTGCCTGCCGCCCCTTTCCCCTCTCCTGATAACTGGGGTCAGTGAAGTCCCCTCCCACTTTATATTTCAATGGATTGCCCAGTCTAATGTTGTCCTATTGCTCAGTTTGGGTCATTTTCCCCTCAAATCCAAGGCACAGTCCCTGGTGCCGTCTACATCCAGCCGCTATTAGTATTTGTCCCCTCTCATGCGTGTTCCGAAATCGATGAGAATTTCCTGTAGCCTGTTTGGTAGTAGATGTTGCCCACGGGCTTTTTGTTTGTTTGTTTTCTTGTGGTTGCTCTCCCAGTTTTTAGGAGTGGATTTGGAAAGATCAAAAGATTCCATCCAGGAGACTCCTTTATCTGAGAATGACCTGTCAGAGCCTCCTTTACCTTATCTGTAAACTAGGAGTAACTATAGTACCTATTTTATGGGCTTGAAGTAAGGATCAAACAACAGGAGACATGTACATTTTTAAAGGAATACCAAAGAACATATGTGCATAACTGACAGATGCAGACAACAGTGTGGTGATGGCCAGAGGGAAGAGGGACTGGGACTGGGGGGAGGTGGGCAAAGGGGGGTGGGGATGGGGACATCAGTAGTAGTGTCAATAGTAAAATAGAAAAGAAAATGTTAACTTTTGCTTTTATCCATTAGATTCAAGCTCCTTAAGAACCTTCTAGATTCTTTTTATGATGAACTTCCAAAGAAGCCTTTCTTATGTGTTTGCAGAACGCATAGAAGATATGAAAAAGAAACCTAAAGGTGGTGGGAGGTGCCATTATTCATAATTGCAATTACATCAGAAAGGTTCTTGACAGCCTGCTATATGAAGGAAGGCACAGAAATAAAAATCAATAAAGAGTTATATTACTCCCCAGCACAATAATGGACACTTACACTTTTCACATAGAGATTATAGTGCTGTTAGGTAATAGCTTGAAAAACATTTAAAGTGTCTTTAAATAAAAACCTCAGAAGTTAACTCCATCAAAAGTTTCAAAAAAACTTGACCATAAAACATATTTTATTAGGAACATAGTTACTTTGTCATCCTTCCTTAGGTTAAATCAATGGCCATATATGTGCATGTGTGTATTACTAAATAAATAAGCCTTTAAATTTGCCTTGTTATTCAAAGTAATAGTGAAAAAAAAGTCATGTACCATTAGTCACATAAGACATCTCTCCCACTATAGCACAGAAAGACCAGAGTGATATGTGATGTTTATAAATCTATCCTGGAACACCATTATTTTAAGAGAATGCAAACTCTGTATCAAGTTTTAGTTATTGATAAAATTGAGTAGTTTGGTGGCAGGGCCATATTATCCCCAATTGAAAAAAACCTGATATCAAGATATTCCATGAAATTCAATTCTAAAGTCTATTTTTCTTCCATCCTACAACACAGTGGTCGGCAAACTCATTAGTCAACAGAGCCAAATATCAACAGGACAACGATTTAAATTTCTTTTGAGAGCCAAATTTTTTAAACTTAAACTTCTTCTAACGCCACTTCTTCAAAATAGACTCGCTCAGGCTGTGGTATTTTGTGGAAGAGCCACACTCAAGGGGCCAAAGAGCCGCATGTGGCTCGCAAGCTGCGGTTTGCAGACCACTGCTATAACATATTGGCACTTTAATGATCTGTCAGTATAATCATGAGGTTGTTTGCCTTTTGACCTCTTTTTTTAACTTCCCTAGAGTATAAATAACTGAATGGTAGAAGCTAACATTTGAGTCCTAGATAAGATTGGAGCAAAAACAGTGAAGACTGATGTCTCATATTAAAACCAATAGTAAACATTACCTAATGCTCAATTTTCCGGCCACCTTGATGATTCTGAATGACACACATAGCTGTATCCCAATGGCCCCACCTATAAAGCTCACAGCAGGATGTGTGGTACAGTGAGGAAGGCTATGAGCGAAGGGAGCTGAGGGGCTGCTAGAGGAAAGGATTGGCCACCTGGCACTTGAATAGTCTGATGGGTTAGAAAGCAGCACTTTACTACAAGATAGGAATTAGGAAGGGAAGGACAGACAGTTGAAGCCTCGTGGCCCTTGGACTGTGAGCAGCACTTAATACTTGGAACAACATCCCTTACGCTTGCTACACTCCATTTCCTCTTTTGTGGCATTATAAAGTGTTGATTGTTCTCCTACCTTCTCAGCTATTCCTCTACATTATTTCTTTTTTCCTTTTAGCTCCCATCCTCTTCTCTTTTCTCTCTGCCTTCTCTTTCTTGTGAATGCACCATTGATTGCAGTGCTTTTATATGATGTTTTTAAAGCTGGCACAGTGTATTAAAGCCTATTATTTTCTCAATATATTAACACTCCCATTTTGACTGAGCTATTTCATAGGAACAACACATTTTCATGTCATTTTAATAAAGAAATAAACACATTACTCATTAATTTGAAGACATTGAAATTAAGAACCATTCTACATAAAAGAGAATGATAAGATAAACTACAAAGTAGAACTATCTACAAAATATTTAAATTCCTACACATCAATAAAATAAAGACAGACAATTCATTACAAAAACAGAAAAAGACCTGCACAGGTCCTTCAAAGAGAGGAAATTCCAGGCGGGCTTGCTGGCCATGAGTTGGACATGCTTGCAATGGGTGAATTAACACAAGAGAAGTTACTACATCTCCATTACCAGAAGATAAACTCAAATTAAAATGATTTTGAAAGAGCAATACTCATCCACCAGACTAGTGAAAATTAAAGCATTTAATATAGCCAGTATTAGTACTGTGGTGCAAGAATTCATGTTCCTTGCAGATGGGAGTGTTAGGTGTTTAGCCACTTTGGAAAGTAGTTTGACTTATCTAAGTAATTTGAACACTTTCATTACTGATGCCCCATCTATTCTACTTCTAAATACACTTTGAATATAAAGAAAAACTGTTGCAAATGTGCATAAGAAGTCACGTCTTAGAGTGTTTATGACAGCATTATGCATAATAGCTCTAAGGTGGAAACAAACCAATGTCAATAATAGAAGTAAAAATATATTTTATGAATCTAAATGTATTCCTACAATGGCATTCATGTGGCAATTTAAGTGAATAAGCAAGTCTACATGCAATACCATTTGTTATTACAAACATAATGTTGAGCAAGTCTCAATAGAATGCGTAGAGTACAATTCCATTTTTATAAAGTTCAAAAACAAAAGCTAAACTATATTGCCTAGACGCCGTGGTTGGCAAACTGCAGCTCACAAGCCACGTGCGGCTCTTTGGCCCCTTGAGTGTGGCTCTTCCACAAAATACCACGGCCTGGGCGAGTCTATTTTGAAGAAGTGGCGTTAGAAGAAATTTAAAAAATTTGGCTCTCACAAGAAATTTCAATCGTTGTACTGTTGATATTTGGCTCTGTTGACTAATGAGTTTGCCGACCACTGGCCTAGAGATATGTGCATAGATGGTGACTCTAACAGAAGGAAATAATGACTGCCACAAAAGTCAGGATAGTGGTTATCTCTAATGGGAGGAAAATCATTGTCATCAGGATGTGTACACAGAAGGTGGTGTGGAGGTGGAGGGAGGTTCTTCTGTGTTAGGCAAGTTGTTTCTTGACCTGGTGGTGGTTACATGAGTAGATCTTTACACATATAAAAAATAAAAATAAAAGTGTGGTAGCTGGCCTCCAAAGATGATCTCTCAATGAAACATGGACTTTTGTAGTCCCCTCCTTTTGAATCTGGGCTACCTTTCACCCACAGAGTATGGGGAAAGTGATATTGCAGGACTTCCCGCGTAGGTCATGAGAAACCATGCTGTTTTTCCTTTATTCTTTTAGAATGTTCACCCCAGGGAATGCCAACCACCATGTAAGAAGTCTGACTATGCTGAGGCTGTCATGCTATGGGAAATTCCAAGCTAGAGCTGTGCAGAGAGGCCTTGTGGAGAGATAGATGTGTCCAACCAGCATTCAGCTCCTCTGGCCATCTCACCCCAAGCACCAGATATGTGAGTGAAGGAATCTTTATGCAACTCCTGTCCCATTATCAACTGCATGAGAGATTCTAAGTACCTAGCTGAGGCCAATCAACCAAAAAATCTGAGAGATCATAACAGAAAATTGATTATTTTAAGCCACTAAGTTTGGGCTCTGCCGCAATGGATGACTAGATTAGAAGGAGAGCAGAACAAATAGAAATTTAATTTATAACTAATCAAAATAAGGAGGGAAAATCCCATATATCTTAAGTTATAAAAATTCAGCACTTCTTGGAAGATGTCTCATTTATTTTAACAAACATACTCTTTTCTTAGTGATAAATTCATATTTCAACTGCCTGTTAGATGCCTCTACCTGAATAGCCTGTTGGGTTTTTTTAACCAAACCTGCCCAAAATGACACATCCTTTCCCCATAAAATTGGATCCTGTTCCTATTAATAATTCTGCTAATATCAGAGTAAGCCCAGCTCATATTTATACTTTTGCTTAGTTGTTCATTTAATTCAGTATTCAATCCTATAAATTATAACTTTCATCTATTCATTCAGTCAGTCATTCGTTCCTTCAATAAATAATCAGTCCTTACTAAGTTTCAGCACTAAACTAGGTGCTGAGCTACAGAGGTGGCCCTCCAGTCATGCTTCCGGCCGTCGTGTGGCTGGAAACAACACTCTTGCAATAGCTTTCCTCGTTTCATTTTTGCTATCCTCATTCTCTTTCTAGGCTTTATTTATTCTCCCTTGAACTAACAGTCAATTTTTCTACAAAGAGAACAGGTCTTTCTGCTTCCTGTTTTCGCTGGTCTAGCTTAGCTATGTGGCCAGACTGATTCTTGTGCTCTGAGGACTATATTCCCGGGCAGTGATTCACTAATATAATACCTATCTGCTTTCTCTATCCAGAACTTAAATGCAACGTTTACATAGAATCTGTAATGCCATCGGCCTCCCACTCCATGAAACCTTTCCTGGGTGTGCAATATCCTTTTGTTCCACTTTAAAATCAGTTTATGGAGGGGAGAGAACTATATATTTTGCCATGAATTATAGTTATATGAAATGAATATCTTCCCTTTCCAAACCATGGATTTAACAATCCACCTGAAATAGCCTTACTTTCAACTGATTAATTTACTTGACCCTAATTCGACATAGTCCATTTTCATAGTCTATTTGCATTTAGTAGGGTGTCCAGCTAGTACATGCATTTCATCAATGTTAAAGTCTGTCCCTGCAAGGTAACATACTTCCATTATGGCTGCTATGAATGTAGAGAAATGAAAAGGATCAGCTGTCTCAGACATTACTATGTGAGGTTATATTAATAATCCTGCAAATCGATAAAGAAGATAAACACTAATTCAAATATCCTTTTTCAGTTTGTTCTAAAAGAAAAATAAGGGCGAAAGAACCTGACCCTTGCTGTCTCACAGACATGCAGAGAAATATACCAGACTTTAAAAATATGAAGCCTTTTGTTGCTCTGGAAACTCTCCCTTTAAATATTTCCCACAAAACCTGTTTAATGAATTATTGTTTAGGTACAGCGTTTTAACCAGTGTTTTCTAACACTAAAACTATTTATATTTTTATGCAACATTCATTCTCATTTTCAGAATTCTTTTGTTTAAACCCTTGTATATAATTATGCCTTAGAAAAAGAAATCCCTGGTATTTGACTAATATTTTAGCCCCATAAATCTTTCCCAGTACTGTCCTTCTACCATTATGCACAGATTTTCACATGGAAGTAGTTTTTATATCATTTTGTTTATACATTTGTACATAATTATGCTGTAAAAACATAATTGCAAATGATCTGATTTCTTTTCAGCAACAAACATCCACCTGAAGAAGTAAAGCTTGTGAAGCAAAGTCCACTACAAAGATAATAGAAAGATTCTCTTTTTCCTAAGAATCCTGCATTGAATGCTTCCATGGTTTGAAAAGAAAAAACAATCTTTTAAAAAATATCTTTCGCCTTGTTCTGAACAGCCACATGTCTGAATGGAATATGTAGTAAAAGCTGCCTGACTTAGGGGTGTGAACACAGGCCCTAGAGGAGAGACCTCCATCCTTCACTACAGACACTGGGGAACTTGGGGCAGTTTCCTTAACTCTGTGAGGCTGTCTTGCCTTCCTGCAAAGTGGGGATAATAAGCCCCCACCTTCAGGATTCAGATAAGAATTAAATAAGGTCACCAATAGAAGGGAAGCTGATATTGCAATAGTAGTGAATAGGACAAAAGATTAATAGAACAAAATAGTAACAGAACAAAAGATTCCTGCCATTCGAATGGATGGAGTGTGATTAATCATGGGAGATGGAATGCAGTAGTTAGAAAAGATTGGATTGTATTTTATAATTCAGAAGCACAGTAGGAAAGGGAACTAGACTCATGTTTCGTAAAGCTGTAAGCAATGGGGTGTCGGTGAAGAGACCGCAGCAGAACTGCTGCGTATTGACACCAATGAGTTCTAGTCCCTGAGCCATGCCATCCCTTTTATGCTGATGGTTCAGGGTTCAGGCAAATGTCAGTCTCTGGATAGCTCTTCAGGGTTGAACTGAATGACCCTCCCTGTCATTTTCTGGTTGTTTAACTTAACAGAATCCTGGCCAAAAACTTGGTTTACAGATCACACTCAGAGACTTCTATTAGCTAACTTGTGTGTTGTGCTTTCCACCCTCATAACTATACCTGGAGAACTGAAAAATATCCCCTCAGATAAGAATGTTCTGCAAATCAAATAGGAATGTGAGTGGTAAGCTGAAGCTGAAACATTTCTACTTGCTATTGTATATTATTCTGAACTAGTGGTTTCAGTTTAACTTTCCTATTGATGAAATATGGCCACTCAGACCTCCCACGCCCACTTCACTTGGTATTTTGTGGACAGAGAACATATGCAGGAATTGTGGAGATGGCATTGTACCAACCCTGAGAAGTCTCTGTCCCCTCACAGGGCCATAAGCAGGCCACGTGCAGCACATTCATCTCAGAGCAGCTGCTCCTTAGGTTATCAGCATCCTGATATCTACCAGGAGAGGATGGATGTCCCCTGGAATTTGAAGTGGACCTGCAGGTCGGGAATCTATAGGAAAGGCCGCTGTCACTGTGGCACAGACTGGGTATGGGCTTTTTAGGGAATTTCCTTATAATTTAAAACACACACACACAACAATCCTCTTGGAGGAATTAGCCTTTATAAGAAGCTGCCTGGCTTCTGTTATTTCCATAAATTATAGTAATGACCAAATTTTGGAGTGTGACAGGCTTGTTATTTGATAAGATGAATAGACCTATTAGAGCAAGAAATAATAGTGTCCATGGTAATGACACCATCATGATATTTGCCTGTATTAGTAAATAGCTGTGGTCTAATTCCAGGAAAAACATGCATACAGCCTATGGAGATGGAGAGGGAAGGAGCAGTTAGAGAATATTTCTTAAAGGAGGTGGCAATTGACCCGTGAGAGGAAGCCAAGACACTATGCTTTCGACCAGTCCTAAAATAAATTTCCTTGCTCATTGCTCTTTATGTCCCTATCCAGGCTTATATAAAATCCGCATCTTCCTTTTCACAAGCTTTTATCCCTCTCACTTCCTCTCTAGCCTTAAGGTAGCAATTACTAGCAGTAGGATCATTCCAGTGACTGAATTATTGCTGCCTCTTTGGAGCTCTTCCTCCCTCAAGCACTATTCCCTCCATTAGTATTCCTGCTTAATGGACACTGGTAAATGGCACCTTGATAAGTAGTAAGCCCCTTTCCTTCTCCCTTTCTTCTCACGGCATCTCCCTAAAATTCTTCCTCTAACACACATCTTACATCAAGTTGGAAGCTTCTTAAAATTGGACTGAAATATCTTTTACAAATGTTTCCCTCCCATTCGACTGCACACCCCAGAGGGTGCAGAACTGCCTGCTGGACATGGTGCATCTTGTTGAAAGAAAGGAAGTGAAATTCCAGCTGCAAAGGCTGGCGCTTCCTTCCCTTTCCTTCACCTCTTCAGAAGCACTTCATCTTTCACGACCATCATCTTACTTCCAAATAGCCTCAGAGTCTCCTCTATTCTGAATAATGGTTCAGTTTTCCAGATCTCCTTCAGATGCTCAAGAGTGCATCCTCCTAACTTTCAACAATGTCACGGAATTTCCCTAGGCTTTTATTCTTCCCATTTGTATCAGCCTTTGCCTGATTCCATAAATATTCACAATCACTGCTTCTTAAGTCTGAATGGGAATCCAGAAGATGTGAGTCCAAGCAGAAGCACTTTCTCTTCCTAGATTTGATACACCGGGGAGGGTGTTTGCTTGTCTAAGCCTCGGTTGTCTTTTGGTAATGTTTAACTGTGAATTCCTATCAGGCCCACAGAGCTGCTCTAAGGGCCAAACAAAAGAGAGTCTGTACGGTACTAGGGACCCTGAAAGGTACTACAAACATATAAGCTATTATTGTACTGAGAGACTGAATATATCAACAGATCTGCATGGCCAGACTATAATGACAATGGACCTCTGACCCACAACCACCAGGAAACTAAACACAACCTCTGCAGCAACTGGCCCAAAGGGATCATAACTTGGTCAATAAGTGCTTGTTTTCCCATTTTTTGCAACCCTTTTCCTCCACTTCCAACACAGAAGCAACCAAAGAAAGCCAAATATGGTTACCAATCACATAGGATTCCTCCCTTCTAGTGAGCCTATTTCCAACTTCCTTGTCAAGAACCTCCAGTAAGAGTATTCTTAAAGCCTTTTCCTTTTCTCTATTAGAAAGCCTTTCAGCTCCTTTGCCTGCCTGTTTGCCTTTGAGTTTCTGCCCAGTACAACTGATAGTGACTGGCTCCTTTGCTAGGGCAAGTCTGCATCAATAGCCCCTGGTCGCTCTCATTTAGGTGGACTTTGTATATTTTTATAACACCTTAGGGTATATTTAAATTTACTCCCATAAAATTAAACAATAGCTACATGTTTTTCTCTCAGAAAATCCAAACATTCATTGGCTTAATGTTGATATTAAGCATCTCCTACATAATAATACTATGATGGCTCCTCCAGGGTTTTAAAAAAAAACTAATTTACTAGTATGTAAAACCACTAATAATGAAGAACTATGCAAAACACCTGTCCTTGGTTGGATGATTTGACACATAATATGAAAAATTAAACAAAAAGGGAGTCAGCAAACCAAGACAATGTAAAAATAGTATGTGCAGATATGTAAAATTAGTAACAGAGGCAATAAATGAGCTAATTCCAACAAGTAGATATCACCTATGCTTAGCTTAGGGTATAAGAGGGTTTCAAGCATGAAATTAGATTGGACTGAGACTTGCAGCAAGGTTATACATTTAAGCAAGAGGTGGAAATAACCCAGACAAGAAATGTCTATTAGTTATGTACAGAGCAGGCATATGCAAGACCTAATAGGGCAGCAGGTAATGAATGCAAGAATGATCCATTGGGAGCAGGAAATGGTGGCGTTAAGATTAGAAAATCATTCACAAAAATGTGAACTTTATGCTGAGGAGCTCCTGAAGGGTGTAATACATGGATATATAATTTCAAATTATATATATGGATATATAATTCCACATTTATGTTAATTTCTCAGTATGTGCTGAGAAACACCCCCACATTAATAATAATTGACCCAGTGATCCCACTTCTAGGAATATATCCAACGAAACTAGAAACACCAATCAGAAAGGATATATGCACCTCTATGTTCATAGCAGCACAATTTACCATAGCTAAGATTTGGAAACAGCCTAAGTGCCCATCAGCAGATGAGTGGATTAAATAACTGTGGTACATCTACACAATGGAATACTATGCTGCGCTATAAAAGAAGGAATTCTTACCATTTGCAACAGCATGGATGGAACTGGAGAGCATTATGCTAAGCAAAATAAGTCAGTCAGAGAAAGATAAATATCACATGATCTCACTCATTTGTGGAATATAATGAACAACATAAACTGATGAACAAAAACAGATTCAGAAATAGAGAAGCATCAATCAGACCTTCAAACCTCAGAGGGAAGGTAGGGAAGGATGGGGATAAGGGGGAGAGATCAACCAAAGGACTTGTATGCATGCATATAAGCCTAATCAATGGACACTGACAACAGGGGGTGAGGGCATGAGTGGGGGGCAGGGGGCAATAGGGGGGTAAGGACACATATGTAATACCTTAATCAGTAAAGAAAATAAATAAAAATAATTTGTAAGAGTATCACTTTTGATGCAATGAACTATAAATTATCAAAGAATTTCTAAATACTAAAATCACAATCTTTAATTATCTTTGGAAATCTTTTAGTATTTGCTTAGTAAAAAAGAGCATACAGGAAGAAAGACATTGGAGATTATAAAGACATTATGAATATTTATTTTTTTTTAGTTCTCAACAGATTTTATTTGAAAGCCCACACTCAGAAAATCTTCCACTGAGAATTTTGCTATACTATATAAAGTACAGCATAGGGAATATAGTCAATAATATTGTAATAACTATGTATAGTGTCAGATGGTGCTAAACTTATCAGGGGCATTATCTCACAAGTTATATAAATGTCTAACCAGTATGCTGTAGACCTGAAACTAGTATAATACTGAATATCAACTACAATTTAAAAATTAATTTATAAAAATAATTTTGCCATGCTAAGGATTATAAATGAACATATGTAAAGTTCACTGGATAACTATCACAAACAACTCTAGTCAAACAAACAAAATATGGCACCAAAGCTTACAACCTTTGATTTTGGATTATGGTATCTTATTTTTCTGAAGTAGAAATGTCAACCTTTCCAATAACTTTTAAGGTAAAGTTTACCTTTCTGGTAGGTATATTATAATGAAAATACTTCAGACAAAGCACTCTGATGCAGGAAAAAGGGCATCTTTTTGGTTGCTCACTAGCCCACCAGTCTCTGAGCACTGGGATGGATCTGCTCATGAGAATGTTTCCTCATCACCCATTCTCCACCAGCACAGCCCCAGTCTGTCTCCCAGATTTGCTCTATTAGATGTTAGATTCTATATTTTGATGCATCCTGTCTTTTCAAACTTTTAAAACGGATTTTAAGTGGAATCTTATTAGATGTGTAACATTCGATTTCAATGGAATATCAAGTGCCTGTATCAAAATGCTCTCAATATTCAATTTGAGGGATGTAGAAAAATTGCAATGTATTATTGCTGTGTAAAACCTATTTTGTTTCCTTTCTCAACACCCTGCCTATCTCTCTGTGGTTCAAGCATATACTGAAGATACTTAATTCATTTCATATTATAACTCATTATTGGGAGAGTGATTCTTTCTACATCTAATAGGAGATACATCAAGAAATAAATCTTTCTAGTGGAATCACTGGCAACCCTGTTGAAGTTATTGCTGAAGAAGAATCAGGGCTCATAAGTCTTCCCCTGGAGCAGGGGAAGGAGTCCCAAAATAGGGGGCACATTTTCCTTATTAACCACAATATCCTAAAAGTAACCACAATATCCTAATGATATATCCTAAAAGTCTAAAATGTTGGCCCTAGACCCACTTAGGAGCTGAAGGCAAATTATATAAACTTGAAAAGCCACTTAGGACACCATGCTTCACCCATCCTACAAACAAACATATTATGGCTTGAAATATATGAATCAAACTTGGTTCAAATATTAAGTTTCTTTGTACATTCTTCTGGAATCTCCACCTGCTCAACTGGCCAAGAGTAAGACTGTTCTGTACTAGACTTTGTACCATTGTTTTGTACCATCTTTCCTTGAATGATTATGCATCAATTATTGATGTAAAAGTTATGAGTTTTACAGGGAATCTTTTATAATAGTTATTAAATATCAATAAGATGAATATCACTTCTTCATGAGGTGAAATAAAGTTTGGCAAAAGAGAAATACATAAACAGTTTCTTGCATGGTTGGGGAAATAACCTAGCCATATGTCACAGATACAGTAAAATACTTTGCATTCAAAAAACAAATACTTGCTCAAGAAACATACATTTTTGATACAATAATAATATAGAAAAATGTTTTCAGAGAAGTAAAAGAAATGAAGTTTAAAGATAATAAGATGAGGTTGAAAAAATTTAAACTACATATTCCCTCAGATGATCAATAATGAAAAAGCATTGCTAACAAGAGGGGAGAGGTCAGCAGAGCGGAGGGTCAATTACAGTAAAAGAGATCGAAAGTAAAACTTAGCAAATCATAGGAGGCAAATAGTTCCAGAAAGATAAAGCTTCAGAAATAAGACACCCGAGAAGACAAAGATAAAAAGAGCCGAAAAAGCAAGCGTGGATGTTCACAAATAGAAAGAGGAGTCCGTGAGACACTTTGAAAACTGGAAATGATTTTATCTGCAGGCGGACAGAAATTCAGCAGCCCAGTAAGCTGGCCCCGTTAATAACAATTCCCCTCATATCCCAGGTGCTTCATATGGTGAGGACAGGAACCAGAATAATATCGATTCAGCATCAGCATGCTAATGTGGAAACCAGAGGAAGTCCCATTTTCATCTGTGAAAAAATGGGAAATATACAAAACCACAGGATGCCAGAGTGGAAAGCATCTGGGTGTCAGTTGCTTGAATCTCATCTACAATTTACCTTCCAAAAGCTCATTGCCTTCTAATGTCAGAACACTGTCAGATAAGTCTTGTCTGTATTGAGCTGGAATCATCTCTGTGCATCATGACCCATAGAGTCTTCCACATCAGATACAGCTGCTGTGCTATCATGTGGTCTGCTTCAGGCCAACATACTGACAGGTCTTCTGACCAGTGCCCTTAAGATCTGGTTTCAAAACTGCTGCTAGCATGAGAGCTCTTTGAGTATGCTCCACTTACTCTAGAATTCTTAGTATACTCTGAGTAGCTTTCTTGCAACTTATAGTTTATGAATGTGGTAAAAATCAGTTACGTTTTGTAGTGAGCCATATCCTAACGGTGACACTTACTGAATTGATTCAAGTTAGACCCATGCTGTAGCTAAGCCATATTTATTTGATCCTGGGCATATGTAAGTAATTTTGTTTTATCTCAATTTTGGAACCTTACATTTACATCAGATTAGGTATCATTTTATTGGTTGTTCTGCTTGTCCATATTTTTTGGGCTCCTCAGTGAGTCAATAGATTACCTATCTTGCTCAGCAGTGTGTCTCCATCATGTCATTTAATAACTTGATATAAGTCACTAACATAAAAATGATCAAAACAGGACAGAAGACAGAGCACACCATTACAGATGCCACTCAGGTTTGGGGTTCAAACATTCCTAGGTGCCTGATAAACTAAAACACATTTCTTCAGCTTGTCCTCAGTGATAACCTGAGAAACTGTCAAATGTTTTGCTACCACATTTCTCTCATCTACAATATTAGTAAGCCTGTATATAAATGAAATGAGGTGTCAGAAGATGTTCTTATTGAAATGATGCATGATCCTAGTGATCATGGCTTTCTTTTAATTTTGTCTCCTCCTGCCCCTGATTATTTTCCTTTAACTGTGTTTAAAAAATGGTGATAAAAGTAACACATTATTATATTTTAAAAAGTCTCACAACTACAAAACATCAGTCTTCCATTCTGTCTAATGCACAACAACCTACTAGAAGTGATACTGCTAGTAGTTTGGCATATGTTTTCAAATATCTTTTATTTTATATAAATATTCAAATGTACAGATGGGGGGGGCTAGTTATACAGTATATAGAGATTGTGGCTAGAGACAGAAATAGAAGATATTGTTGTTTTATATGATTCATCTCTCATATGTCTACTGTTTATTAACATATCCAACTATCTAATGTATTCATCCAGTTTGACTACTTGCCTTTACTTTTAAAAAGCCAATTTATTTTAACGGATAAATGCAAGTTTCACTGTAAATTATACCAAGTGTAAATATCTTCTATTTGCCTTTCTAGATTTATTTGCCACCCTTCCCCTCCTCCTTTTGTATCCCAGGAAGCTGGTATGCATGGACCACATCAAAAGGCTTCGCTACTATCTAATTCAGTTTGAGCCACAAGATCGGAGAGTGTGGGGAAGAGTTGTTCTTCCTTCTCTTAAGGTCTGTCTTGGGTTGGCTATACCCCTTGACCAGAGGCTCCTACAAGTGGTAGGAGACTGCTCCCCCTCTTTGTAGCACCATTTCCCCTGCAACTTGCTAACACCTTGCAACATATTTTTAAGTTGTTCCTTCATTAAATTATCTTCAAACTAGTGACCCGGTGCATGAAATTCATGCACATTAAAAGGGGATTAATTAGAGGAAATAATTTAATATTGCTATTTGCCCTTTCTCTATAATAGAAGTGTCAGAGATGAAAGAAAATTAGTAAAATGTATATGAAAACCTTCCTCCTGTCAGAGTCTGGGGCTCACCACAGGACCCAGAGTCAAGTCCCTGCCCACCCACATGCACCTCAAAATCACGTGAGACCCAGACCCGGCTGGCCGCCGCCACAATGGGCTAGATCCAGACCCTGCAAGTCCCACCCTTGTCAAGCCCTACCGGGCAGGGGACATAGCCTCAGGTCCCCTGGCCCAGTACCAGGATGGGGGGCGTGGCCTGGGGTCCCCCAGCCCAGACTGGGGCAGGGGGTGTGCCTTGAGGTCCTCCATCAAGCCCCGCCAAGTGGGGGACACAGCCTGAGATCCTCTGTCAAGCCCCACTGGGTGGGTGGCATGGCCTGAGGTCCCCCATCAAGCCCTGGTGGGGGGTGAGGGGGGCGCAGCCTCAGGTCCCCTGTAAAGCCCCACTGGCAGGGGGGTGCAGCCTCAGGTCCCCTGTCAAACCCCACTGGGCAGGGGCACAGCCTGAGTTCCCCTGACCCAGCACTGGGGTTGCACCTTAAGGGTGGGGGGCATGGCCTGAGGTCCCCTATCAAGCCCCACAGGGGTAGGGGAGGGCATAGCCTCAGGTCCCTGCTGATTGCTCGTTCTGGGAACTTGGCCTCAACTGTGGGTGCAACCATCTTTGGTCAGTTAGCATATTCCCTCTTTATTATATAGGATTACATAATGTGAGTGAGCAATCTGTTTCTGGCCATAATTCTGATGAGTATAGTAATGATTTTAGGTTGTATATAGTATTTTACTACTTAAATTTCAATGAACATCTTTGTACACATACTAGTATCTGTGCACAATTTAGAAGATTATTTCTGTAGGAAATTTTTTAGAAGGGGAATTTATAAGCATTGCTCTTTTCAATTTTTTCTTAAAAGCTGTAAATCTGTACTTTTAATGACACTATGTGAGAGTTGTTGGGAGCATAAACTGTTTTCCCTATGCAGTATGCAATCCATCTGAAATATTTAGTCATTTATTTTAGAATGTTTCCTTAGTTTGAAATAAAAATGACCCATCACAGTTTTCAGAACCCAGTTCTGACATTTCAAGAAAATTGGAAAACTGTATTTTTTCAGCTTGCAGTCTGTTCTCTTTCCTCTTCCCACAATCCTCCCTATTCCTCTGTTAGTTCTGCCCTCGTGCCTGAGTCCCTTAATCCTGAGTTCCTTAGTCCTGAATTGCCCCTTCTGCAGCATTAAGGATTACCCATCCACTTCAACTTGGGGGGATTAAACTCCAACTCTGTCTTCCTTTCCAGACAAAGTTGTTAACATCTTTGTTCAAGATTTTCAACATTCTAGATATTATTTTCCCCTGGGCTTCCTGGAATGAGAATTTTAGGCTTTCCTGTCTGTGGCCCCCTTCCTGGGATACTGCCTCCCTAGCTTCCTAGCCTCTATGACAATCTGGAAATCCAGACACTGACTCTTCAACCCAATGACACAGTGACTGTGCTTGAGTGTTAGCTTTGGTTAGCTTTGGGGAATGGAAAGCACCCCGAGTGAAAATCAATATGGGCTCTTCAAAAGTCAGATCCTTTCTAGTCTCTACCTGCATTATTCTTTAAATCATTCCTTTTCAATATTTTGTTCAGAGTTTATTATTGGAAGTAGAGTTAGTTTTACCAAGACACTCTATAATAACAAGAAGCCAGAACTTGATATGTAACCTTTTAAAACTGTCAGTACCCCAGAATTTTTAGAAGTCAAGTAAAAGCATGGGTGTTCTGTGAACAATTTCTGGCTACATTTTATTTTAAGTAAGGAGACCAGTGTTACTCCAGAGTTAAAACGTTGACACAAATGGGTTTCGATTTTATCATCTGTGATACTAATGGAAACTCAGGGCTTAAAAACACAGAACATTTAGTTACTGTGTATATATTATTCTAATAATTCTAATATACTTAAAATTTTTGCTTTATCATTCCAGTTTTTCTTAGAAATTCTTACATAAAACAAAATAATATTGAAATAGCTTTATCGAATGGTTTCAGAAATGACTAACACATTGCATGTTGGTCTTGCACATTTGGGAAGAATTCTGACTTTCAATTCACAGGCAGGCATATGTGACTATACTGAGGACACTATTTTCTGAAAATGATTAATATGAGAAAGATTCTACTTTTCCATCAACTCAAGATTCCTCATTTGCTTTAATATTACCTATGAAGAAAGGCTTTATTAAAATAAATTTAATAGTTTAAAGAAGATTAGGAAGGGTACTTAATTTAGTGGAGAGGGAAACTGCTTTTAAGCACACTTGCAGTTTAGAACCACACATTTAAAACCAAGCAACCAAAAGACTAATTAGAAATCATTCTTATCTTTTCACTGAAGCATGAACAATAATGTAAGCATGGCTTAGGATCTTATAAGCTTATTTCTCATTCCAGATTTTAATATTTTCAAGTTGCTTTCCCCCCGTGCACCTCCATAGCTGCTGCTAATATCACAGCTTGCTGTGGTTATTTGTTTACCTATCTGCACTCAGTCTCAGGGCCCTGGGACTCAGCATGGAGCCTCAGACCTGCTTGGTACAGAGTAAAACCTGTGTGCATGTTTATTTTTAATAACCAGATAAATAGACTAAGTCTATTTAAAAACTGTTATGATCAAGATGTTTACTATTTCAGGTTGGTATTCCACAATTTAATCCAATTGATTAATCGGATTGATTGTAAATATTTTAAAGGAAACTTATTGTCTAAACGTAATTGTACCAGAAGTTTGGAGAAATATGATACTATAGAACATAGGCTACACATGTTTTATAAAGGAAACTTCCTGGGAGGCCAGAGGTGAACCTGGGTTTTGAGTTGGGAGTTATCCTCCACCTATCTTTCATTGCTCTCCCATTAGCTTAGTGATCCTGTCAAGTTCAGGGTGTAGCACTCAGCCCTGCTACCTCAGAAACCGATTTGCTGACTCTTAGTTCGGGCACAGTGATTATGCTTACACTGTGTACAATACCAAATTCCACTGAATATGATCTATAACTCCCACAGAGACCAGCTACTCTTCCCACCTTCTGTTTTATGCATTCTTCCTGTGAAGGCATACTGTTTATAGTATATCAAATTAGGATCTGACATTTATTTTGGGGGGGAAATATAAAAAAGAATATCAATTACAATACTCATATATCAATAACTATAAAAATAGTAAGTAACAGCTATCATTTATATAGCACAAACCATAGACCAGCCTCTTTTCTATGGGCCATGGTTCACTGTTTTTACAATATTAAGGTTCACAGCAAGATGCAGGTTATCAGAACAAGACAAATTCATATTCTTTACCGGGATCTATTGAATCTCTTTATAACAGCAACTGTGACTAAGAAATCAGATTCTAATTGACTTATTTTCTTTTATCCATGTTACAATCTAAATTAGGTTACAGAGAAATCCAGTTAGCCTGTGAGCCTTGCAGTTTCTTTAAAGTTCATCCTATAAACCTTTTCTGATCCTTACATGCTGATTTCATGTTTGATTCTTTTTTTTTAAATTGGTTTCAGAGAGGAATGGAGAGGGAGAGAGAGATAGAAACATCAATGATGAGAATCATGGATTGGCTGCCTCCTGCACGCCCCCTACTGGGGATTGAGCCTGCAACCTGGACACGTGCCCTGATGGGTAATCAAACAGTGACCTACTGGTTCATAGGTCGACACTACAGCCCGGCTCATGTTTGATTCTTAAAGCCTTGAGATATACAATATAGAAAAAATATTTGAAGTGCATTTTTATAAACGAAGCAAGAGGTCACTGTATATTTGAAGAAAGGACATTTGAGTTCAGGTAAGAAGAACTGAAGAGATATGAGGAAAATGCTGGCAGAATGTCTAGTTCTAATTTGAGAATTGCCATCCACTGTCAACGTAACAGAGAGAAGCTCTGGCTAGGCTACTCGTGTGCCAGTGAGACAGGCCATAAGCCAGGACAGGTGGAGTGGGGAAACTGAGACAGACAGCTGAACGAAGTGGCAGTGCAATTTACAGCAGATACAGAAGGTCACCTCCACAGCAATAACACCTAGGTCTCAGTTGTATTTCAGCTCCAGACCCAGAAGAGCAGCAAAACCAGCTGGGGACACCAGGATCCCCTGCCCCGACACTGACCAACCAGTGAAGACCAGGCCCTGGGGAGCACACCTGGAAAGTGATGAATATTCTACTGAAATCCTCCCCTGAGACTGTTCCTAAGCTTTCCACCTGGGAGAAAGAGATAAAGCCTCAAGACAAAGGACCAGGTGCTTGCTCGCTCTCTGGGGAGCAGCACCCCCCCTCCCCTCACTCCCTTTTAGGCATGCATCTCCTAAACTCTAAGGGACCCCACGAGACTTGCAATCTGGGGAGCAATGGGCAGCAGCAGCTCCTCGCAAGCTAACCCCTGAACCTTATCCTGAGGCCCCCTTTTCTCTGTCTCCCCAGAGAGCTGGGGCAGCCCAGCCTAGGTTCTCCTGTAGCTTCTTCTATGGGAAGCCCTTTCTTGTTTTAGGTCCCCAACTTTGAAAAATGTTCCCTCGCAGTCACCTGGACTCGTGTTGTGAAATGTTTCCTGCAGGAAGTCAAGAACCCACCACACACGGGCTGGTCCTAGGCAGACCTGCCAAGGCCAGGTCCCCTTTCCAGTAACACCAGGACAGGAAAACCGGATGGGTTATGCCTGTTCCTCTATGAAAACATGCTCCAGGGAAAGTCCTTACAAATTAGCTAATGTATTGCAGGGTCCACATAGACAGAGCTCGAAAGGTGCCATTCTATATTAACAAGCAAAGAGCTAAACAGACTTAAAAATCAACAAGTGTTCTTGGATAGAAATAGAGAAGGGGATACAGGCAAGTTTCTGCGCCCCCCCCCCTCCCCCAACTACCCCCCACCACCACCACCACCAAGATGGAGAGAGAGACAGGAGAACACAAGCAGCATGGCTTACCGGAGCAGGGACTCTCCGTGCAAACTGCCGCAGGAGGCAGTGCCAGATAGGAAAACCTGAGCGGTAACTGCGAATGGCTGCAGGTTGAGTGCACAAGTCTGAGAGCTGAAAACTCCAGGGGACCCTGTCATAGGGAGCCCACGGTTTTGTGAGGTTTACCTCGGGAGCAGCTCAACCAGGTTCTCACAGTGAGTATCAGAGAAGAACCCCCTCCTGCATCTGGCGGGAGAGGGGAAACGGAACAACCTTAAAACCCTCCACCTGAGCCCTCTGTTAACAAGACGCGTCCCCCGGAGAGTTAAAGGGAGACTAACTAAAGGGAGCCTGGCCTGCGGGATATTTTCAATCTGGTGTACCTGGGAGAAGGGGAATGCCCACTCCAGTCAGCTGTCGCCTTCCACGTGGGAGAAGGGAGATAGCCAACTCCAGTTCACACTCCCCATTCTGTCTTCACTGAGGGAGAGAAATCAAAAGCTGAGACACACTTGTGAAGCTCACGGTCCAGACACAGGCTCACTAAAAGACCGAAACTGGATCTTAGAACGTGTCCCCGCCCCTCAACCTCAGTTCCACACTGCGAAAGGCCTGGCTACAGCAGTTCCTCACGCCCAGATTACCTCTGGCTATCAAGAAGAAATGGCAAGGCCCACTAAAAGGCAAAAACACACTTTGAAGACGCAGATCAAGCATCAGAACTAGACTCAGATAACAGCAAGGACATTGGATTCTTAGACCAGAACATCCAATATGCAGGGTTCTAATTGATTAAGTAGACGGCATGCAAGAACAGACGGAAAATGTAAGCAGAGAGAGGGAAATCCTAAGAAACATAAAGAAATGCTGTAGATCAAAAGCACTGTTAACAGAAATAAAAAAGTTGAAGAAACCCCTTGATGCACTTATTAGTCAACTGGACACAGTTGAGGGAAGACTCTCCGAAGAGCTTGAGAATGTAGGACTAGAAACTTCCAAAACTGAAAAGCAAAAAGAATCAAGACTGGAGGGGGTAGGATGCTCTCCAAGGTCTGTGGGCCAACCACAAAGGGTATAACATACATATAATGGAAATACCAGGAAGACAAGAAAGAGAGAAAGGAGAACAGAGAGTAACAGGAGAACTATTTGAAACAATTACGACTGAGAATTTCCTCAAATTACTGTCAAACACAAAACTACATCCAGAAAGCTCAGAGGACACTAAACAGGATAATACCCCCAAAAAACAACAAAAGAAATAAACAAATAAACAGACAAACAAAAAAATAAAAACAAAAAAAACCCTCCTCTACACCTATATATATCAATTTCAAATTACAGAAAATAACTATTAAAAAATTCCAGAAAAGAAGACAGAAGAAAACAAAATCAGTAACAACAACACTTGACCTATGGAGGAACAAAGATAAGAGCCATACCCAACTTCTCACACACTTCGCAAGCAAGTGGAGTAAAATATTTAAGTTGTTGAGGAAAAAACACTAACCTAGAATTCTATACCCTGTCATATTACCCTTCAAGAGTAAAGGGAAAAGAGACTTTTTCAGAATAGATAAAAATTGAAGGAGTTTGGTGCTAATAAACCTGCCTTACAAGAAATGTTATAAAGATCTTTAGAGAGAAGGACAATAGCTCAGACTCAGGTCTCCATGCAGCATGGAGGCCATATACACAGATATGTTTATAGAATATGCTTATGTATACTTATAGGCATGTAAGTTAATGACAGAAATTATACCAAAGACAAGAGGGAAGAATTAGAATTATTTTATTATCATAAAGTACTCACACTACCCATAAAATGTTACAGTGTAATTTGAAAGTAGACTGAAAAAATATAGAAAAAGATAGAACATTTTCTGTTTTATTTGATGGATTTAAAATAAATTACCTTAATATTCCAAAATTAAAGAAATATAATGAACAACCAAATATCCACCACTCCGATTAAAAAAAAAGATAAAACAGTTTGCTGTATGTACTTCAGAAGGTTTTTTTTTAAGAAATAAAACTGTATAGCCTTCTTTATATGCCACATCTGTCTTCTTACATAAATATTTATGTAGTACTACTTCATGAGGGTAACAATTTACAATATAGGAAGTTTTTTTAATTTTTCTCAACAATTTAATGAATTCATGTATTATTCTACAATGTGCCTTTCATTCCTTTAACATTATTTTATTTTTATTCATGTGATATAAATGAATGTAGCCAACATATTTATTTTAAATGCTACATATAACCTATACTTGTATTGCACTATATGCCAAGTATATATCTTATTAGCTATATATAATCTTTACAATAATAATCCAATGAGGTCTATATTATTATTATTACCATTGTTTTATTATGTTTTAATTATTTTTTATTTTTATTTTTTCTTTATTGATTAAGGTATTACATATGTGTTCTTATCACCCTATTGCCTCCTATCCCCCACACTGATGCCCTTAGCCCCCTGTTGTCTGTGTCCATTGGTTAGGCTTATATGCATGCATACAAGTCCCTTTAACCATTAGTTTTTAGATGAAGGAAATGAGATACAGAGAGATTAGTTCCTTCCTCAGAGTTATACAGTCAATCAGATGAAAATTTAAAAAGCTAGGCCATCTGGTTCCATTTTCTGTGCTACAGCCACTCTGCAACACTACCTCTCAAAATGTTTTTCATTGTTTCACTGTAATCTGTCATTACCTTTCATTATAGCTTCTCACTTTTTAACACAAAAGCATACTTTTTACAGTTAATTGTTAAACGTATCAAATAATATGCATATATGTGTATATGTGTGCACATATACATTCACATATACATGTTCTATTATTTGTATATAGCTTCTATAATATGTGTCATGCAGTATTTAAGTGCTATACTTGTATTAACTCATTTAATAATCATAACAAATACTCTAGCATACATCACCCTCATTATAGATGAGTGAGAAATAGGGGAATAGAAATGCTAAGAAATTTATCCAAGCTTCACACCAGCAATTCAGTTACAGAATCTCTGCTCTTAATCACATCCCATTTATTTCCTCTGGCTTTATGTGTTTCTAGGTGGTAAACTATGTCTCTCTGTTCTTATTCTTAAATGCAGGTTTAGCTGAATATATGATAGGTAATAGTTATTTCTCTCAGCACTTTTTATTCTATTTTATTCCATTTTATTTTATTTTATTTTAATACCAATGAAATACTGAAGTCCACCTAATTGTCTTACAATTTTTGGTAATCTCTTTTTTTCTATGTTATCCTTTAAGATTATTTTTCTTTGTCCTTTATGTATTTTAATTTCAGGACAGAGTATCTAAAATGTGTGGTTTTGATACTACCAGATTTTTAATTCTGGAGAATTTATATATAATATATATTTGAAAATAGCTTCTCTGCCATTGATAGAAAGATATATATATATTATATATATTATTCTATATGTATATATCATGCTACTATATATAGTATACACATGTATTACACAAAATATATTTTATACTTATACATATACAATCCTATATAATAAAAGGCTAATATGCTGGTGAGCACAGCAGCGGTGGCAGGAGTCTCTCCTGCCTCCCTGGCAGCACTAAGGATGTCCGACTCCCAGGAGCGGGCCTAAGCCGTCAGTCGGACATCCACCGAGGGCTCCTGGACTGCAAGAGGGCGCAGGCCAGGCTGAGGGACACCCCCAAGTGCACAAATTTTGTGTATTGGGCCTCTAGTATCTTATAGTTTTTTAAAAATATATTTTATTGATTTTTTACAGAGCGGAAGGAAGAGGGATAGAGAGTTAGAAACATCAATGAGAGAAACATCGATCAGCTGCCTCCTGCATACCCCCTACTGGGGATGTGCCCGCAACCAAGGTACATGCCCTTGACCGGAATCGAACCCAGGACCCTTCAGTCCGCAGGCCGATGCTCTATCCACTGAGCCAAACTGGTTTCGGCTAGTATCTTAAAATTTTTAAACATATTTCTCCTTTATAGGATTTTTAATAGGTTCCTATCATATGTACCTGCTGCTGTTCCATTTATTTCTATACTCCTATTATATATTTAAAGATATCCTTTTCTGCAGTTTTTGGGGCTTGGTTTTGCTTAGGTTTTAGAAAGGGAGGAAATCCTAAATGAAATAAAGTCATTTTCAAATTGATCTATGGTTTTAACCCTAGCTAGAGTGACAGAACCTTGTTTCACTGTCTTTCTTTATATTTAATTTCAGGGTGTGTTTTGAAACTTTTCTTAGCAGATTCAACTTGAATGTGGGGTCCTGCATGCGCTCCCATAAGGAGCATTGGGATGAAATCAGGCAGTAAATGTCAGTCACTAAGACCAGTTTTGGGTACATCAGCTTTCAATAAACCTTAGAGCTTTTTATTATCTATAATAGAGTCCCAGTGCATGAAATGCATGCACAGGGATTGGGGGAGGAATCCCTCAGCCCGGCCTGCACTCTCTTGCAATCCAGGACCTCTGGTTCCTAATCGCTTACCTGCCTGCCTGACTGCCTGACCCCCCCTAACCACTCACCTGCCTACCTGATTGCCCCTAACCACTCGCCTGCCTGCCTGAACGCCCCTAACTGCTCACCTGACTGCCTGAACGCCCCTAACCGCTCGCCTGTCTGCCTGATTGCCCCTAACCACTCTGCCTGCCTGCCTGATCGCCCCTAACCACTCATCTGCCTGCCTGATTGCCCCTAACCACTCTGCCTGCCTGATCGCCCCTAACCACTCACCTGCCTGCCTGATAGTCCCTAACCACTCTGACTGCCTGCCTGAACACCCCTAACCACTCGCCTGTCTGCCTGATCCTGCCTCATTGCCCTTAATCGCTCGCCTGCCTACGTGATTGCCCCTAACCATTCTCCAGCCTGCCTGATCGCCCCTAACTGCTCACCTGCCTGCCTGATAGTCTCTAACCACTCTGCATGCCTGCCTGATCGTTGCTAACCACTCTCCTGCCTGCCTGATCACCCCTAACCACTCACCTGCCTGCCTGATAGTCCCTAACCACTCTGACTGCCTGCCTGATCACCCCTAACCACTCTCCTGCCTGCCTGATCACCCCTAACTGCTCACCTGCCTGCCTGAACGCCCCTAACCACTCGCCTGTCTGCCTGATCCTGCCTCATTGCCCCTAATCACTCACCTGCCTGCCTGACTGCCCCTAGCCACTCATCTGCCTGCCTGATCACCCCTAACCATTCACCTGCGTACCTGATTGCCCCTGACCACTCGCCTGCCTAATTGCCCTAACCACTCTGCTTGCCTACCTGATCACCCCTAACTACTTGCCTGCCTGCTTGATTGCCCCTAAGAACCTCTGCCTCAGCCCCGCAGCACCGCTGCCACGGCTTTGTCTGGAAGGACATCCAGAATGATGTCCAGAAGGTCATTTGGCTATCCAGTCTAATTAGCATAGTATGCTTTTATTATTATACATACATAATCCTATATAATAAAGAGGTAATATGCAAATTGACTGTCACTCCAACACACAATATGGCTGCCCCATGTGGTCAAAGATGGCCACCCCATGTGGACACAGATGGCCACCACAAGATGGCCAGCAGGGGAGGGCAGTTGGGAGCAATCAGGCCTGAGGGGGGGGGGCAGTTGTGGGGGACCCAAGCCTGAAGGGGAGGACAGTTGGGGGTGACCAGGCATGCAGGGGAGGACAGTTGGGGGCGACCAGGCCTGTAGGGGAGGGCAGGGAAGAACAGTTGGGGGGGACCCAGGCCTGCAGGGGAGGGTAGTTGGGGGGGACCAGGCCTGCAGGATAAGGCAGTTAGGGGTGATCAGTCTGGCAGGGGATGGCAGTTAGGGGCCATCAGGCTGGCAGGGGAGCAGTTAGGCATTGATCAGGCTGGCAGGCAGGTGAGCAGTTGGGAGCCAGCAGTCCTGGATTGTGAGAGGGATGTCCAGCTGCCCATTTAGGCCCGATCCCACTGGGACATACCTTGAAGGGTCCCAGATTGGAAAGGGTGCAGGCTGGGCTGAGGGACAACCCCTCCCTCAGTGCACAAATTTCGTGCACCAGGCCTCTAGTCTCTTTCTATAAAAGCCTAATATGCAAAGTATTCCCTCAGGAGTTCAACCAACCAGGAGTTCAGTCGCTCGCTATGACATGCGCTGACTACCAGGGGGCAGTGCAGAACGAAGGAAGCCCCTGGCCAGCAGCCGGGTAAGGGAGGCCCCAGCCAGCAGCCTCTAGGGACCATACCTGTGCATGGATTTCTTGCACTGGGCCTCTAGTATCTACTATAGGTTTAACATTTCTTTGTTGCCTTCATCCGGCCCCTCTGGATCTCATTTGAGAACCTCTTGTTACATTGGTGAGCTGATATGGGCTTTGGCTGTGAAGCAGTTTATTAACATCTCCCTTGGGATGCACCTTTATAAGCCTGAGACCCAGGCAACAGTCATTCCTAGCTCTTTTCAGCCTCTTTTGTGCAGAGAGCAGGATCCCAGCCCTGGTTCAAATAGTGAGTGTCTCTCATTCCCTGCCCATGTAAGGTACTTTCAGGCTTTTATTCCAGAGTGAAACTTCCTACTCCCTGACCCTCCTTCCAGATCCACAGCTCAATTTTTGGGGACTTTCTGCTTTGTCTTCCATTTCCATTTTTGGTACACTGAGATGTTTACCTCATTACTTTTCTCCACCTTTGTTACATAATCGAACTGGGAGAGCAGAGAGTGACCCCAGCATGAACTTTCAATACCATATTGATTAGAAATCTCATCAATTTACTTTACAAGGCCTGCTTACTACTTTTAAAATATAACTTTGTATTCCATTCCACTGAAAATAGTTTCCAATATTTTGGCATTCATTCTTAGGCAGATCATTAAAATAAAAATATATACTCTGAATTAATTCACTTTACCTGAATCTAAAATCTATTGCCAACGTGGTATAAAAGTTCCTGTGTATAAGAATGAGACCTCTATTTGCATTCTGCATTTTACTGAGCTTCTATTTAGTAAATTATATCTTTGTACTAATTCCAAGGCTAAATAGATGCCATTTTTTCAAGAAAACCCACTACATATCTTCATTGTATATGAGGAAAGTTTGATCTGAATCAATGAATGCCTCCTTAATCATAATAAAACATTTTCATGACAGTAAAGTTCTGAACATTAGTTTTATCAAAGTGCAGTATCTTGGAAGGAAATGTGTACTACTTATCAAAATAAGGTATTTTATCTTTTGTTTATGTAGATAATTAAGTATAAATTTGTTTTCAGTGGAGGAAAGTAGAGATAGAAAAGAGGGCATTTTACTTATAATATTACTTAGCACTTATATAAATGCCATACAGGTTATTGGTAACTCTAACACCTAATTTACATGAATATCTTTCTGGTTAAGATGTTTAGGGGACTGGAATACTTTTATGATAAAAGAAAATCTGTTTCATTTTCAAGTACAACCTTTATATTTTAAGCATATAACTTTTATTCACTGCAAATATTGCCTCGTTAAAATCCTGTCTATACAGAAGTCTAGACCATTTGTAGACTCTGCAAGGGAAAAGAAAACACAGACATTTTTTGCTTGAAATTGTCATCAATTTGGATTCCACCAAGCATTAGAGATATTTATAATAATATAGTGTATCCCCATGTCCAGTGTACTACTTTGCACCTCATATACACCAAGAAAAATTTTGGACTTATTATTTTTTAAATATGTTTGTATTGATTTTGGAGAGAGAAATAGAGAAGGATAGAGATATAGAAACATCAATAAGAGAGAAACATCAATTGGCTGCCTCCTGGTGCATGGGTCTGTGCTCAACCACTGAGCAACACCGGCTGGGCCACATGTGATTTTTAAAAGTTTACACAGAGAGGAAAGAAAATGTTTCTGTTTCATTCTTTATCATTGGCATGGGCAGAAAGTATTTTGCTGCAAAGGCATAATGATTTTTTTCCTGGTGGCTCTAGCAAAACAGCATCCAGTCCAATTAAAAAGCTGTTCTTTTCCAGTTAGTTTCAGAAGTCAGCAACCACGCTTTACTGTGGTGTTCAGCTCTCAGTTAATAATAGCTCTCTTGACAGCTTATTAAATTGAAGATGCTTTGGGGCCCAAGATTAAATGGCATGTATGAATCTCTTGATAATATTTGAAATATATATTCTATCCATATAAAATACTACTTCTACTCTCTTACTCTTGTATAACACAATAAATTATTACTTCCAGGCCCTCAGAGAAGGTCATTTACCACAAAGGAAGTAGCCACATAAATGAAAAGGTCAAAGCAAAATCACAAAAGTAAAATTCTCTAATAATAAAAAGCACATTTTTTTTGGAAGATGAAGCAAATCATCAGCTATTTTCTAAGACTATCTAAGATATGTAGAGGAATAAATAAATATGTTCTCAGTTTTGTATGATAGATGTCCTTCCCCCAGGAGTACAAGTATGCTTGCAGGACCCACATTTAGAAGATTACTACTTTTTTAAAATATATTTTATTAAAATATAATTTATGTATAATAAAATGCACACATTTTAAGTGTGGATTTTGGTGAGTTTTGACAAATACATATATGCACACACACACACTGATAAAATACAAGGTGTCACCCCAAAATGTAACTATCAGTAGAGATTAGAATGTTTCTTGGACTTTCACACAAATGGGTCTATATGGTATATATTCTTTTGTATCTGGCTTGTTTTACTAAATGTATTGGGTTTTTTTAAGTCAAGTTTATTGTGATATAATTTACATATAATATACTGTAACCATTTAAAGCATACAATCCAGTGAGTTTTGAAAAATGTGTATACACAGGGTAACCACCACAATTGAGATACAGAATATTTCCATTATCCTCAAAAGTTCTCTCCTGCTCCTTTCCAGGCCATCCTACCTTTATACCTTTATATATTAGCAACACCAACATGTTTTCTGTGATTATTGCACTGTTACTTCTTTCTATTAAAATTTAACTCTCAGTCTACTGGCATGTCTCTTAATTTATTTAAGCTCAATTTTTTAAAATACTAAATGTATAATAAAATAGTGTACCAAAGATATAATATGTGGGTAATATTATATATATATATATATATATATATATATATATATATATATATGTTAAAATAGCCGCAAATCATATATTACAAAAGGAAAACTGAAATGATCCCTTACTAATAGTTGCCCTTTAATTAAGGATGATCATCTTGACATCACTAGTTTACAATTTTCAAGCAGAGATAAGAGATAAAATGCTCACAAAGGAGAAAATACTCAAGAGGAAAGAAAAAAACATTTTTGGGGGGATACAGGGATTACAGGAATATTGTGTAGAACTTTAACAGGGAT
This sequence comes from Corynorhinus townsendii, assembly GCA_026230045.1. Taxonomy (NCBI): domain Eukaryota; kingdom Metazoa; phylum Chordata; class Mammalia; order Chiroptera; family Vespertilionidae; genus Corynorhinus; species Corynorhinus townsendii. Next base: position 62,807,013 of record JAPDVU010000004.1, on the reverse strand, counting down.
TCTCATCCAGAAAGAAATTTGAAGGAGAGGCTTCTTATACGTAATGGCTCTCTCTATGGTTGTGATCTTTTCTTAGTATTTTACTTTCTGTGACATGGAAAATAGGTATAAAAATAATAAGAACATGTTTATAATGGCAAAATTATGTCGTAGAGAGCTTTTAAACAGGCAAGAACTTGTCACAAGGCTCATTGTACTATAAAGAAAAATATAGTCCCTGTGGCTGACATAAATATTATTCAAACCTCCCACTTTTCTTCCTGGGCTTATTAGCCTACAAGTAAACCCCAAGTGGTGTTTTTCCAACAGACATGATATGCAGGCAAAGTGAAGGCTCTCCATTAAATATGCATACTTTCAAATAAACACAAAATCCCTAATTTATCAATTAATAAATGAATTGCCCTTAATACTTTCAGCAAGTACAAAGTTAGCTAAATTAATATCATACTAATTTTTCTTTAATGCTTTATTGCACATTTATTCTGCTTGTCATATCTGAAATGGATAATATTTCTTTTCACAAAACTGCAGGTTAAAACAACAGGCAAGGAGACTATATGTAACACTTTCAACAATAAAAACTTAAAAAAAAAACTACAACAGGCATGAAATAAGGGGGTGGTATGTAAACATTAGAGGCATTTCTCAGGGGTACTCTCCCATTTTCCTGATGGCTATAACTAAGAACTCTATGAAGATTACATATTTGTTTGCTTGTTTGGAGGAATCGCAATCAATATATCTACTACAAAAAAAGAAAAGGCTGTTTCACCAATTTCTAGAGTTTAAATTTGGGCTCTTTTACAAGAAACTCAAGTATGAATTAATCTCACCTAAAGGTAATTTTTTTAAAAACTGAAAGGAGAAAATTGCAAATATTATTTTTCTCCAAAGATTTTCATCCAATTTACAAATCCACAGACATATGTCACACATATTTTACACGTGCACACATCTGACCATAGGAAACCATCTGATGGTAGATGTGGTGGCTAAGCATTCATATTCAAGGGAAACACTGGTCTATTTAATCATGACAATGGCTAGCTCCCTATGGAGGAAACAGTTTATCAATTAGTTGAAAATATCAATTATATTAATGAAAAGAAAATAATTACACTGTATTACTTAGTTTGAATGACCAAATTAAAGTTTTCATGCCATAAATGTTTTCTAGATAAATACATGTGAATTGAATTTTATTTAAATGATTTACCATAGGGGAACTGAAAAAAATAAAAAATTGTAAGACATCCTACCTGGCTGGCGTGGTTCAGTGGTTGAGCCTCAACCTATGAACCAGGAGGTCACAGTTCAATTCCCAGTCAGGGCACATGCCCTGGTTTAGGGCTCAATCCCCAATGTGTGAAATGCAGGAGGCAGCCGATCAATGATCCTCTCTTGTCATTGATGTTCCTCTCTCTCTCCCTCTCCCTTCCTCTCTGAAGTATATATATCTACACTAATAAAAGAGAAACATGCAAATTTACCATACCTCTGCTACGCCCACAAACCATGCCCACCAGCCAATCAGGAGCAAGTATGCAAATTAACCCAACCAAGATGGCTGCAGCCACAGAGCGAGCAGGAGGGTTGGGTTTCCCCAGCAATGGAGGAAGCCAAGCTTCCTGCCTGCTCTGGCTGGCCCTGGCCAGTCCTAGCCTCTGCTCTAGGCTACAAAGTTTCAATTATAGAAGATAAATAAATCCCAACAAAAATGGCGATAGCCATGGAGCTGCAGAGAGCAGGAGGCTTGAGTTGCCCCCAGCGATGGAGGAAGCCAAGCTTCCCGCAGCCCTGGCCTGCCCTGGCCTCCGCTCAGGGCTACAAAGTTTCAATTGTAGAAGATAAATAAATCCCAGATGCCAGGGCCTCCACTTGAGTCGCCGGGGGCATGGCCAGCCTGCAAACCACCACAGGCCCCTCGCCCAGGCTGTCCCATGCCCCAAGGGAACACCCACCTTAATCCGGGACACCCTTCAGGGCAAACCAGCCAGCCCCCACCCGTGCACCAGGCCTCTAGCCTACCTAATAAAAGAGTAATATGCAAATTGACTGTCACTCCAACACACAAAATGGATGCCCCCATGTGGACACAAGATGGCCACCACAAGATGGCCAGCAGGGGAGGGCAGTTGGGAGGGACCAAGCCTGCAGGGGAGGGCAGTTAGGGGCAATCAGGCTGGCTGGGGAGTGGTTGGGGGGTGATCAGGCTGACAGGCAGAAGCAGTTAGGGGCAATCAGGAAGGCAGGCAGGCGAGCAGTTGGGAGCCAGCAGTCCTGGATTGTGAGAGGGATGTCCTACCAGGATCGAGCCTAAACGGGCAGTTGGACATCCCTCAAGGGGTCCCAGATTGGAGAGAGTGCAGGCTGGGCTGAGGGACACACCCCCAACCGCCCCCCCTCCCCGTGCACAAATTTCGTGCACTGGGCCTCTACCATATATATATAATATTCCATTATCAAAAGTAAATGACAGTTATGAAGATTGCTAAAATGCTCATAATCAGATGCTAAATTTCAAAGTTTTCACTTAAATCTCAACTATGTAAAATTATTTGATTTTTTAAAAGTGTTGAGTAGTTGCTACTAGGGGCTGAGGTTATAGGTGATTTGTTCTTTCTCTTCATCCTTTTCTGAGTTTTTCAAGATTTCTACAGTCAACCAGTAATGTTTCAATAGTCAGTGCAACTTATAAATGTTATTATTTTAATAGTTTTACCTATCAAACTGTTACAGGATTCCAGGGCAGGAGGAATAGGGAAACTGAGACAAGAAAGTTAAAACAAGGCCAAACAGTGTGGGCCATTTGCAGCCAGCTTGTAACTAACAAGCCATTATGGTCCCCAATCAATGACACCAGAGCAAATGGTTAAAAACCTCCCTAAGGAGAGAAGGCAGAAAGGGAGGGGGAAGGAAAAAGGAAAAAAGGGGTTGTTTTACTCTCTAAGCAGAGGTTTGGCAAGATCAAGTTGCTAGGTGCTTCTCACGAATCCTGGGAAGGCCACAAAAGTAAACAGGGACCTTGAGAATTAATCTGTACCAAAATATTCAGCAGAGGAATAGACAAGAGGATATGGAATGTTTCCGACCCCCACCTAACTCGCTCTTCAGATTAGCTGAGAGCCCATCTGAGCTTATAAGCCAGATGCATAGGTTTGCTTGCTTTGCTTTTTCAATCAAGTTGCATGCTTTAATTGCTTTAATAAATTGGCTTTTCACAACACAGTCAAGATCTCTCATATAAGTTCATTTATATGAGAAGACAAGGATTAAGGTTGGGACCAGCCCTCTCCCACTGACTTGGCAGGCTGTCTGGTAACACCTCTCTGGTGTTGGTGAGAGGTGCCTCTAACTAAAACTAAATTCTATGGCCCACACATCATCCCGGCTCTAATAATTATGTCCTACACATGATTCCCTACCAGTGGAGGTCCTGACAACAGCAGATAAGTTCTGCTAATGATTTATAAACAACCCCAGGAAATAACCTCCATCTTCTAAACAGCACACAGCATCATGTTCTCTTCGCTTTGACTTGCAATGGCAAATGTGGTCTGGGTCTCAACAGACTACTAAATTAATACTGCTTTCACTCTGACAATATTTTCTGCTTCAGTTGAATTCAGGTAGCCGTGGTGTTCAAAGATGAAGAGGAAGCTGGATGTAGGTTGTTGTTGTTTTTTGTCCAGAAAGAGGATTTTTGTTTCCTCTGCGGTCATGTGAACACATTCACTCCTCACCTGGGAAGCAAATCAGTGTTGGTCCTGCTGTCATTCTAAGGCCCAAATCAGGATGACACTTGTTGCTTCTTTAGGGGAAAGGGCAGAAATAAGGTGTGCTGAAAACAACTTGACAAAAATATAGCCACATGAAGGGAAGGCACCGTGAAGAATTTAACCAGTCTTTGAATTGGAGCTGATGTGAAATCAGTCTGACGGACTATCTGCATCATGTTGAGCATGGTGTGCAGTAGGAGCTCCGTAAATACTTGTTGAATAATTATGAAGCATGGCCATCAAGCAGTAAGGCAGGTCCTGTAGGTTGCCACTTTATTTTATAGTCATGGTTTTCATATTATTTTATAGTTGGTATTATAGAGATCTACAAAAACCAGTTATCCTTCTCTGACTTTGATGCCATTAATTTTTATAGTGTAAAAACACTGAATTTTTAGTGTAAAAAGAAAAAAACAGAACTGGATTCCAGTCCCTGCTCTTGTATAGGAGCCTACATCATTGGGCAAAAAAAAACCCCTAACATCTATAAGCCTCAACTGTGGTTCTTTGTAAAATGGCAAGATAAAACCTAAATAAAAAACTCACCGGATTCAAATTTGAATTAAATGAAATAATGTGGGGAGAGCAGTACCTGAGACATAGCAAGTGCTCAATAGATAGTAACTGCTATTATTCTTGAAATGAATTCATTTATGCTGCTGAGGGTTAGTATCTTAAGGAACAGTAAAGAATAGCAGTTAAGCATTTGGGATCTGAAGTCAGACCATCCTGGCTTCAAGCCCTCCCTCCCTCTCTTACTAGTTTTATGATCAAATTAACTGAGCTCCTTAAGGCTCAGTTTTTGCATCTGCAAAATGATGATAAAAGATTTTACCTCACAGAGTTGTTCTTGAGACTCCATTAGAGAATTCAAATAAGATGCGTAGTGGAGGCTAGAATTTACTAAGTGCTCATAAACATTAGTTTTTGAAGCTCTTATTGCCAAGGCCCAGCCGATGGGGACATTGATCCCGCCTCTGACACCCAGATGGACTTTCTAAAACCCTTGGTCAGCTAGCAGCTGTCGTTGAGCACCGGAGGGAGCGCCGTCTTCACCTAGCGCTTGTTATTCATAGCTGGGCTTCAGTGGAGTTAACCACTGTGTTCTCTTCACCCTGTTCCTGATAGTCTTATTCGGCTCATCAAACAGTAGCAGCTCTGCTGTATATATTCTATACACATTTATTCAATGTTTTAATCCCTATATGTTACCTTTTGCCACCATGATGATGTAGGTAAAAGAAAAATTACAAGGATTCTGTGCTCTATAAACAAAGCTAGAGTTTCATTCTCCAGCTGCCTTCCCAGGCTGGCTTGTAAGCTGGACACAGAAACATCATTCACCCAGATCTAGCAGACTTCCCCCCACAGTTCTGCTTACTCTAGTCCTTTGGCTCCAACTCTCTGGCTTTTTACCAAGGTGGCTACACTTCTCTATAATGATTAGAGCCTACTGTTACTGGGACAACACAAGGCACCCTTAATTAAGCACTCACTAGGCTTATACAACATGTGTATACAATCTCTGAACCTCGCTGAGTCCTGCAGAACAGATATTATCAGTTCCATTTCACAGATGTGCAAACCGAGACTTAGAAGAAAGGAAAAAATGAAGTATAAAATCAGGTCATGATCACTGTACTAGGATACCACCCAAAAGATCATATAAAGGATCAGTCAAAATTCCTGAAAGATATAATGTATATTTGTGACTCCCATATCTGCTCTTAGTATTATTATTAGACTATGCTGTTTCCCTTCACTATATTTGCCCCACTAATAATGTGTGCTGTGTTGGAAAGAACCTAAAACTTTGAAGCAGCAAAGAGATAAATTAGAATGAGTTTATTTTTATTATAAAATGATGCTTCTTTTTACAAAAGAATTATAATGAGGACACTCTGAAATAACACAATTCATTGCAGCAAGTCCAAAAAGCAGTATGTATATAAATTAAACAAACTCACATCCGCTCTAATTTCTTTAGTCAGAGTTTTGTTGGTATCCACTTATAGATCCTGGACATATTTTATTAGGCCTATACCTCATTATTTATTTTTTGGTGCTAATGTATATGGTATTGTGTGTATACTTACTTTATTCTTATTGTTGACACTATTACAGATATCCCCCTTACTTCCACCTTTGCCCACCTCCACCTAGCCCCTGCCCCCTTCCTGTTTCCTTATCCATCGAGTGAATGATGACATATAAAAATTACTGTGAAAATATTAGTTCTTGTCACAAGTTAAACTCCAAGTTTCTGCCATTCTGAAAGCACACAAGGATCCTTGAGATGTATGAGCATCGCTGCTTGTTTGTTACTGTCAACCCTAAAGGCATCTTAAAGCACTGGAAACAAACAGGTTGACTAAACACAGGATGCAGAGGGAAAAAAATGTTTTTCTTCTTTTAGAGAAGTATTGGGAGGAGGTACAAAGTGGTGCATATTATTGCCAAGATTTTAAAAAATACTTCTGGAAAAATTCACAAAATATTTCTATAAATAGGACATATTGCAGAATCATGTCATGAAGATTAAAAACATGAAAACAGAGCAACAGGGGCATACTGCTCTTGGAGTCTGTGACTTAAAAATGCATTTTCGTGTATCCCCTAAAATTAATTTAGAGACTTTCAGTGTCCTTAGGCATATGACAGAATAATGTAAGGTCATAGGCTTTAAAGATAGCAATCATCACTGAATCCAATTTCTTCAGGCTGGCTGAAATGTAGTTGATTTTATTTTAAGAGCTGTTCTAATTCAGGGAATTAATAAGAAAAACTTAGTATTTAAACCTTCCTGCCTTAGAGATTATATTGCAACTTTGTGGTGAATGTACAATACTAGCAAGAGTTTAAAAATTTGTGCAACTCACTTTTAAATTTTAAAACCTTAAGTGATTAAGAGACCTAATTTTTATTTTATTTAGTGTATTAATCTATTTTCCAACATATTTAGGAGAACAATTTGTTTTTAATGTCAGCAATATAAAATAGTTTTCAAATTTAAAACAAAAATATGGCTTCTAATGTTGTTTTTATAAATATTAGCATACCGTGAGGTATAAGATTCTGATTTTTAAAAATAATTTCACTCTTGTAAAGTTTCAAAATATCTGATAAGATTAGGGAAAAAAGAAAAAGTGGGGAAAGCATATCAATACATTATTTTACTTTATTGATGACTACTCTTTGCAAGTTCCTAAATATGAAAAAGAACTTACTTTCTTATGGAAAGCCAGTAAATAAACAAATGACAGCTTGAAAGTTTCTATCACAGAGGAAATGCTTTGAGCACGAAGAGAGGCCTGAGACCTGGACAAGGGAAGGGGGATGATTGTGGGCACACAGAAATGACTTTCCAGATATCTGTGCTGTGTGTTAGAAGTGAAGGGTGTAGACATGATATTGTATTTGCAAAAGTCTGAAGACTTGAGGAAATTGGGCATGGTTGAAATAAACAAGAGGTTGGAATGGTAGGAATTACGGCTATATGGGTAGAATCCTGATCAAGAAAACTATCTTCTTACAAGGAGTCATTTTTAAATCCTTGACAGGCAATGGGTTAGCTTGTCATTGTCTGATTCCTGAGAGACACAATGGCCTTCTTAGGGGACACTAACATGATCACCACTGATAGGTCAAGATGAGAACCAAAAGTTGATTATATTATTCAGCAACATTACATCATGTATGACCTTTACAAGACTTAGAATAGATGTCTTGAACAAGGTTAAATGGAGCTGATGGATGAACTTAGAAGAATCTCTAGGCTGTATTAAGAGCCCACCTGTGGTTGATAACCATGAAAATAAAAGCTGTAGATAGAGGTTAAAAATTCTTGAATGATAATAATCTAAATCCTTACTATTAAGACTCTTTCCCACGGTGTTTAACTGGGGTTTGTGCAGATGAGCTCTAATCAGTGCGTAGGGAGCTGCATCCTCAAAATTCCTTAGGAGCAAGGTCAGAGAGAGGCACCCTATGATATTGAAAGTAATCATCATCTTCATAAAAGATATGCGTTTATTTATTCCCAGAGTTAAGCCAGGGAAGAAATGGTTTTCAGAAGCTCTGCTGATAACACCAATGTGGTTACAACTACTCTCAAGTGACTAATCTGTCTCCCAAAACTCATCACAAGTAATTAATATACGGTAAATAGGGGAATAATGAGTTGTAACATGTCTGAAAAATTGGTACCAGGACACTACTAGTAAGATGGCAGCGTAGATACATATAAAGTTAGAATTAAATGTATGTTGAGTAAAATAGGGTGTATGCATTCCCTAGGGTCCACAAAATAGTCCGCAGGTCCATGTGGAAGTTTGCCGGGGCTGACTGACGACCCTGAATGACGGATGACTGGTTACTCTAACACACGTTTCTGTGAAAGAGAGGGCTAAGGCACTACTTGGCTATCGCCACCAAGTAGCCTTGTTCACCTGCCTCCTTAGTTTTTTATTGTCATAACAGCTTGAACTAAAATTAAGCTCTAGATACAATTAGGAGGGTAAGTATCCTTGAGAAAGTATATGCTTCTACAAGGTCTGGTCTTTAAAGACTAAACATAGAGATTCTAGCAAAACACCAGGAGGACAGGACTTATTTGGAAAAGTCAAGGTAGGGGCTGCCACCTTCGGCAAGGTCCCCCCAAGGCCCCCGACCTTTCAGAGAATCCTCCTTACAGACTTTCCAACCAAGTCCTGTGCTTCCCCACAGAAGTTAAACAAAATATTCCCACTTCTAAACATACATATGTATTTGCATACATCAATATACACACACATATATATGTGCATATATAGACAAACATATATTTGTTTCTATAAAAAATCATTAACCTTTACTACCATTTAGTGCAGATTTACACTGTCTTCTTAATTGGCTCAAAACCTATTAGCTGCCATACTGTGGATGGAGAAATCTTCCAGATGCACCTAAATATGAAGGTGCTAGCAATTGGATACTTACCTCCTTCTCTTTCATCATCACATTTCTGTTGTTAACGCACATTGAAAACAAGCAGAGGACAAAGAGAACTGTTCAAATATTTGTGACTATGCATTCAGGGAGCTATGAACCATCTGATGTTATGGAGATGTAAGGGAGAATGTGGATGAATGAGAGGGTAAAGTGGGAATCCAATTGTAAATGTAGCATTGATATTAAAGCATAATCTCCCTCACTTTGCCCATCTCTCCATTTAAGAAGTATGGGTTCTGTGCTCATTGTTGTGGGGGAGGGATGTGGCAAAGATGAAAATAGGACAGGACCTATAACTCCTGATAACTTTTATTTCTAGGACCTAAATGCAATGAAATTAGGGAAAAGATTCCTGATATGGAAAATATGACTTGAGAAAAGCAGTGAGGAGCATGAGGCTCCCATCTACAATACCCAAGATTTATTTAAAAGAGATCCCTTAAACTGTGGAGAGAAGGAAGGTAGAAATGAGAAATGGGAAAATGAGAAAAAGAGTGTGTGTGTGTGTGCAGGGGGAGGGAGGGGAGACAGAGAGAGAGAGAAAATGTATTATGGGTCATGTGAACAGGACAGCCTTCCAGTAGTTCACAGGAGATGTAGCAAGTCACCGGAGATAAATGTGTGGTATGTTTAGTAAGATAGAGCCCTGGACAATTTCTTCTGTGTGTGCTGGGTTCCACATGTCACAGAATAATGTCAAGTCATGGAACCTGGAGTAGCCAAGCCAATTTGAATGATATAAACTTCACTGTCAACCACTGCAGCAAAGTCAAGGACCACTTTGTCCTCCTTCCCTCAACTCTGACCTTGACCCTACCTAAGACCCTGGTACCATAACAGATCCCTGGAAGATGAATGTGTGGAGTGGTGGTGACCCTAGAAAAGGCTGAGGTTTTTCACGTACAATAATAATGAAGAGACAGAGTTATAAAAAATAAGTTGATTTTGAGACCAAAAATTTCATGATAATTACATAACTATAAGGAATTTAGACTAGTCTGGAAAGTAATAGAGAACTATTAAAGGAATTTAAGAGCACAAGTTTAACATCACATTTCTTAATAGAAGACTATTATGGAGGAGATATTAGAGGTTAAATTTAGTACATGTTTCTTAATGAGTGGAAAGATATATTCTTTATTTGTAAATTAACAAACTAGAACTTCACTCTAAAAATCAACATATTCTTGAGGTTGTTTATTATTTTAATAAAATGACTTCAAGATTTAGAATGATCAACCCTCGGATGTAGATTCTTACCTGGGAGAAGTGGGGTGCGGATCCTACTAAGAAGGATATCTTCCAATAAACTCAACCTGACAAGCTGGCCTACTTCTCTTCAGTAGCTGAGTTCTGAGAGAGAATACCTCATTTATATAATCTCTAGGAATAGAACTCTATAGCCTAGATAGTATAAGTTTAAAAAGGGATGGTAAGAGAGGCATTTTAAACACCTTCTCAAAGTCTCTCTAAAAGAGAAGCAGAAGTCTGTTGCAATATCCGGGACAGGATTTTAGATTAAGAGAGGATTAGTATTATTATTATTTTAAGATGGGAACAACTAAACGTGTTACAGGGTGATGGGACTGACTGAGTAGAGTGGGGGAGGTTGGTAACAGGATAGATGAGGGAGAGTTTCTACAGCTAAATTCTTGAGATGGGTAGAATGGGATCTGGGACACCGTGGAAGGGTGGCCAGTGTTCTAAATGCAGCCAGCTCATCGGCAATAACTGTAGGGATGGCCAAGTATAAAGTCCCAGATGCAGGTGGGTGGGTGAATATGGAGATAGAAGCTGATGGACATTTTTCTGATTGCTTCTATTTTCTCTGTCATCTAACGAAAATGAGTGTAAAGAGGTGTGTGGGGCATTAAGGCAGACAAAGGGCTGAAATAGTGATCTAGGACTTGAAGTCAGCAGTCAGTTGGCTGGCTGTGTTTTTATCTCCAAACAAAGGACTGGAGAGGCTGATTATCAGGATTTGGGAGTTGGAAAAAGGAGGGACAAATGAATTGAGGGTATTAGAAAGGGTGTGTGTTATTTTAACAATGACATGTAGAACTTATGCAGTAAGAAGGAAACTATCAAAAACTGCATCAGATAGAGGCAAGGAAAACTTTATTCAAGACTATTGCTATAGGGGAGAGAGACTGAACTCAACTCTACTAGAACAAAGGGCCAAAGGGATTTTAAGTGCTAGTGTGGGCTAGTGGAAAAGTACTGGAGGACATTGAAGGATGGGGTTGGTCAATGGGATGTGTCTAGCACATTGAGTCATTCCTGAGTGTGCAAATGATTTTCTTTGCCATTAAGCCTTCTGTTCCTTAATAGACATTAATCAAGTTAGGCTGCCACCCGCCCACTGGGCGATGGGGCTCTATCTTTCTTGAGGTTGACAGCCAGGTCCTTGAGAAAGACATTCCTGGGTTGAAAAACAGGTAAGAGGCTTGGAGGTTTATCTACATTTCCAAAGGGCAGAGAAAGAATTTGCAAGTACAAGTTTTCTAAAGTAAATGCTCTGAAGTAAAGAGAAGGCAGAGGCTTATAGTCAGGAAGAAATCTGTTTAAAGTTTAGTCAAGCCAAGGGTAAAATCCATCTTAATCAAATGTGAATAGAAAAGGAAGTGAGAAACATGGGAATAACATTAGGATAAATGAATTACAAATCCCTATTTGCTCAAATAATTTTAGGCATGGGCATACTGTTGGTAGTTAGGAAATGCAGGTCTCAGAGAGTGGTAACATTTTTTTCTATCCTGTGGGAGTAATTTTTTTTTCTACTCCAGGAAGGAAAAATGCTTGGTATATTAGAAGCAAAAATGGGTTGCATGTTAGGTAATCTGACATTTGTGCTCAGATTTCCTATTGTCCCTTTTTGTATTTCAGTGAATCCTTTGAAGCAAGTACATTAACTTTGTAAATTGTGCCATAATAAGTAAACCTCATGAAAGAAGGGAAGAAAATAAACATTTAGTGTACACCCAGCATGTATCAGTGGATACTAGATATTGTCTCATGGATGGTCCCATTTAATCTTCACTGAATGAAGAAAGTAATTCTGACAGTTTTTAAATAGTTGTTTAATATATTAATCCAACTTAGTGGCCTTAGCAAAGTCCTCTTCCCTGTCTTTGTCACTATGGAAGATGCAACTGTACTTGGGAGGCAGACTGCTTCCTAAAAGTAACAGGTCAGCTTAGTTATTGAAAACTTTTTTTCGCTCTGGTGTGATCACTTCCATGTTAAACTGTTCCAAGTCACATTTTTCTAAATAAGCATTTTATGTCAAAGACAACCATAGTGTACGTTATTTTTATACCAGGGAAGGTCACCGCCAACACCCTGTAGAGGCATTTTTAATGCTAGCATAATGAACAGCGATTTCCAACTGTTAACCAAAGAACATACTAGTAAGAACCTAACTAGCAGGTTTACTGAATACCTACTTGAAGCCTCACATTTTAGTTCAATTGGTTACTTGGATATGCTATTACCTCCTCTTAAAGCATTTCCCCATCTATTCTAAAGATGAAATAAAGAAGGTACTTTCATTTTAATGACACATTCTAAATCCACTTGATAGATGTAGAGAGAAAAAATACACTTAGTGTGCCAGTCAGGGAGTAATTCTTTTGAAGCAAACTCTGTATTTCCTCATTTCAATTTTATAGTGATTGTCAATTTGAAGTGTTCCACTGATATGAATATTACCTTACAGGATTCTGATGGTATCAGATTTGGAAACATAAAAATGTCTATTTACTTTAACTGTAAGTCATCTTTAAGGCTTTGTCTTCAATATCAAGATACTTCTCATATGCAAATAACTTTGTTGTTGTCTTCCATAGGTTCTGTCTAAATACAATAGACATTAAACAATCAAATTGGTTGACCCTGGCTGTTGATTACTGGAGCGTGAAAGTAATATCAATGGCATAACTAGGCTCCACAGAATTACTAACATAAAGTGAATTCATATATAAGCATCAACATTACATTTAGTAAATCATGCACATCCCCACTATCTCAGTTTAAAATGTGCAACGAGTTAGTTTCATGCTTCAAAGACTGACAGTTTTGGATGTGGATGCCAATCCTTAACATTCTCTGGATAAATGCTCTGAATTGCATGGATCTATCTCATGCATTTAAGGAACGAGAGTAAATATTACACTTGCAGATCAACTGATTCTATCCCATGGTAACTATTTTACTTTCCACATCAGAGAACTCTGTCCTCACTACATAGACCAGTGAGGTGAGTAGAGCAGTCTTCAGGTTAACATCTTGAGGGGGCGGGGGTTCCATCACCTCAACATGGATATTGCATAACCCACTACATTTCTCCTCACTTCACTTACTCTGTTTTTAGAAAAGTGAGAGAAAAATGCTCTGGCAAATTGCCACTACTCTGTTGAGATTCCATTAGAATTTAAAATATTGCAAAATGCAAAACACTAGGTGAATAAGTGGAGCAATGTGCAAAATCACCAAAAGGAGAGGCAAAAGGATTTTTGTAACTTTATAGCTTTATATTTACTGATTTTTATTTTAACAGCATTTCCAAAAGAAATTATTTTGCTTATGACTTTATTTTGCAGTACCATATTATAAATAGGAAATACAGATACCTCATAGCATAGATAAAAGTAAAATAGTGCGTACTCCAAAAGTCCTAATGGGACTATTTACCTTATGTCAGCTTGGCTAATCTGGAACTACATTTCTCCAAACTTGCCTGGAGGGTTCCAGCTTGCAGTTGGCCACAAGAGAAATTTTCATGAGATTTGGACTCCCTGAAGGTCATCATAGTTAGAGGCAAAGAAGAGAGATGTGGAGGTGCCAGTGGGTCCCAGTTGATCCTCACTCTTCTTCCCTTCTCTGAATTCTGTTTTACTTCCTGACCATTGACCCTCCTGAACCCCAGTAGGTGGTTGGCTGTGAATTCACAGACAGTAACTATGCAGAGGCAACAGCTTACCTCATACTTCTGCACCCACTGTGGCTCACTCTAGCAGCTAGATGTTCCTTGTTTCCAGATTTGCTGTAAACTTTAGCACGCCCCCAGTACTTCAGGAGAACCGCCTAAGGACATACATAATAACTGCTAAGTAACCTTCCAGCTCCCTGTGGTGAACACTTATTTTCCCATTTCCTCTCACAATTGTGTAATGTCTAATTCCTGTAATAAATTCCTTATTGTTGAATACTCAGTGATTTTTTTTCCTTGATTGAAGCCTGGCTGGCATATTGAGAATATTTTCATTGGTATTCATTTGCACACATCTTTTCTATTATGTATGTATGTATGTATGAATGCATTTTAATTTATTGGGGTGCCATTGGTTAATAAAATTATATAGGATTTAAGTGTATAATTCTATAATACATCATCTGAATATTGTATTGTGTGTTCACCACCCCACGTCAAGTCTCCTTTCATCACCATCACCAATTGTCCCTCCCTATACCCTCTTCTACCTTTCCCCATCCCCAACCCTTCCCCTCTGGTAATCACCATGCTGTTGTCTGCTATGAGTTGTTGTTTTTTGCTTAATCCCTTCATTTTTTTTCACCCAGCCCTTCTATTATTAATTTTAATTTAGTCAGCATTTAACAGTTATTTGTTCATTCTTCCTCTCTCTTTTTTCTTCTTCCTTGCTTCCCTTCTTGTCTCTGTGATAAAGCAATCCAATGAGAACAGGGGACTTGGTATGTCTTATTTCCCTAACATGCATCCTGACCCTGCAACATATCACCATTGTTTCTGGTACAATAAATTATTGTTACATGACTTAAATAAATACTATTAAAAATGAAGTGATTTTATAATCAAATTCTTAAAACTGTTTTCCTAATGCATATTCTGATTATTTAAATCTACATTCCCCACCATATTTATCAGTATCCCTGTAGTTAAATGTAACCCACTGTTGTGTGAACATAATAAGTTTGCCTTCATTTACAGAAATGTTCATTGCCTTCTTAAAATAATAATGTGATTTTATAAATTATCATAAATCTGAATATCATATATAAAAGACCAAATTTAAATTAAGCTGTCACTATGGTTACAGATTATATTTGCTCTGTTTTCTTTGTAAAATATTAGGCTTTCTTAAAAATCCTTACTCTTTAGGTAATATAGTACTTAGAAATAGTACTACTGACTTTTAAGAAACACATTAAATCAGGAAAAGTATTTAATCTGGCATTATTAAGAATTATTAAATGAAAAGGTTTAAAACACTGATTTTTATTTTTGTCCTAAAATTCTGTGTATGTGCAAATGATTGTGTGTGTGTTTTCAATAGAAATTTGTTGTTTGCCAGAGGAGTTAACTCTGTCTTCAAGAAAGCACATCAGAAGCATCACCTACCTATTTGAGAACAGGGATATTGACATAAGAATTAGTAAAGATAATAACAACAAAAAACACACTAGTGGGAATGGAGCAATGGAGAGAATGCTGAAATTTCAGGACACAGTAATTTACCAGTAATCCTTGTTTGTTGGTGGTCATTATAGTGAGTAAGAAACTCCTAAGGACTTTTTTTAATGATGGAACTTGGATACAATTCCTAATTCTGAAACTTGAGCAGAGGAACTATATGACATTGGCTCATTTGCTGGAAATCTCTCTAAGCTTATTGTCTCATACATTTATAATGTATAATAATACTTAAATTCATGCTTTATTGAGAAATTATAGATGTAAAAGATGGTATAAGTAGTAGTAGCATGAATGTTAATTATCACTAATAATTCTTGATTCTATTGACTGTGTAAATTTGTTCCCATAGGTGTCAGCCCAATTCTGTCATTTACTTGTGATAACTCTGTCACATGTGTATTAGCTTCAAATTAACTCCTGTTACTTCCTACATCTCACTCAAAACCTTCTGTACAAATGAGAAATTTGTATGAAAGAATTACCTGGCCTGTGTTTAAAATCAGCATGGACCCATGACTTTAGGTATTCCCTCTCACTGACCTGATTTACTAGGACTCAAAAAGTATCTTCTTTTTCCAGAGAACAATATTGTAAGTCTGAGCATGTTTAAACTCTGTATTATAATAAATCTCTAAATGAAGACCCTCCCATCTCAAAGAAGACCTGTGTTTGCCTTCCCTTCATCTTGAATCTAATTTATGCCAAGAGCACTCTGCATTATTGAGTTAACCTTGTACAAGAGAAGAATATTTCAGCATTTTTAACTATGTTTACTCTTGCTCTTTGCTCTGAAGTCTTTCCATTATTAAAACTTAAGAAAAAATAAGATTAAAGTATTTTGCTCCAGTGAAAATAATGCACAAAATACTTTAGTATTTTTTTCAAATTCTTGGCTCTGAGCTTCAAAATAACTCTTGCCCTTTACAACACTCTTGAAAAAAAAAAAATCCTCGAAAAAAATTGAGAGTAATAAGGATTTATGGAATCTAGAGACCTTGCAAAATGAAGCTGATGCTATGAATGCTAGAGTAGGATAAATATAGGATGCATTAGTGTAGATAATGCAAGCAGCTCAAAAAGAATAGATCCAAAAGGTATAAAGCCTAAACACAATGGAATTATATTTCTACCTCATCTAACTATCCAAAGCAGGTGTTTCTAGTTGATAGCAGGTCTTCTCTATGTGAGGATCCAGTGACCCAGACCCCCTCTATCTTGTGGCTCAGTCATCCCCTAGCACCTCCTCACTATCTGAAACTCACAGTGTCCAAATGGGAATACAGAGTCGGGAAGAAATTCATCTGCTCTTAAAAAGTTTTGCACTCTTATTCTGTTTATGAGAACATCCCCATTAGGAAACTAAGCTATGGTGTTAATCACATCAGGTTCTTGGGTGGTAATAATGTTTTTCTATGTTGGTAAACTAACGCACTAAATAATCACATGTAGGAGTTATTGTGGAATGTCTAACTGGCTCTTGGAGAAGATTGCCTATCAATAGCTAGAATGACTCCAAGGTAAGACACATGATAATAGTGAGTGGTCTACCACGTGTCATTAAACAACTTACAAAAAAGTGTTTTAACATCCTTTGTCAGTGAGCACTTTGTTCTTGACAATCCTGGTTCTTCATGATTTCAGTAAGTGTTCTCTCTATTTGAACATAGCCTATGGTTAAAATCCTTGGTGCGTTAGATATATAAACTTTTAAGAATAAATGAAGTTTCTTTTTTTTAATTTATAATATTTGTTCCCCATCTAGTATTCATATGTGAGATGGAAATGTGGCTACATAAGTATATCTGAACCTTCAAATGTTATGTCCATCAGTTGTATTCAGAAAAATAGGTAGCTAGTTTCATGTTTCTGGTTTTATAAGTCCTTACTGAGTAATCTGATCTTTGAAACCTAGAAATAGAGTATTAAGAATAAAATAAACCTTAGTGGAAACTTTACACCTTGTTTTAGGCATAATTCTAAAAACATTGTGCCAATATCCCTGTCCCCTGGTCATTCGACCAAACACTACTCTAGTTACTTCTGTGAAGGGTCTTTGCAGATGAAACTAAGGTTACAAATCAACTGACCCTAAGATAGGGGCTTATCCTCGTGAAACTAATATAATCACATGGGCCCAAAAAGTAGAAGAGGAAAGTAGAAAAGTCTGTCAAAACATTTAGTGGAAGACAGTAGAGGAGCAACGAAGCAAAATGAGAACTCAGAGACATTTAAAGCAAGAGAAGGATTCAATCCCTCATTGCTATCTTTGAAGATGGAGGAAAGGGGCTATGACCCAAGGAATGCTAGCAGTCTCCAGAAGCCACTTATGACCCCCAGTCAACAGTTGCTCTCAGAGAAAGCTCAGTCTGACAGTCACAAGGAACTGAAGTTTGCCAATATCCCAGGAAGCTTGGAAGTAGATTCACCTCCAGACTCTTCAGAAAGGAATGCAATCCTGCCAACAAGTTTGGCCTTTTGAAATCAGGAATAGAGAACTCGCTGAGCCATGCTAGACCTGGACTTCTGCCTCAGAACTGTGAGATAATGTAACTGTGCAGAGACCTTATTTTCTTTAACCTGGCTTTTTGATTTTTTCCCTTTGACTCACTCACCCAGCACCCTGAGTTACCACTTCCCTATCCCTTGCTTAATCACTAAGCCCTCAGGACAATGAGGTTCTGTTCAGCATCCAGTAGTCATAGGAACAAGGTCTTGGGTCTGTTGACTATAGAGTCAGAGTTTTCAATCAAACTAAAGACAATATCTTGGCCTCAGTTGTATTTTTAGCTCTGGACCCAGGAAAGTGGAACAATCCCACAGAACAAATCCTTTTGAAGTTGGATGGAATATCATCAGGACCAGATGCAATGATCAATTACCCTGAGCACTAGCACGAACCAATCAGCAGAGACCATGACCCTAACTTCTTTAGTCACCATGATTAAAGATTTCCCCCTGTATAATTCATCCCCTGGAAGTTATTGGGAGCCAAGTCTTTGGGCATGAGCTACCTGGGACTTCAGACATGGCGCCAACTCTTTAATAAATTCTTACCTTTCTTGGCTGCAAACTCATGTTCATGTCTTAATTGGGCTTCGATGTGTGTGGGCAAATGGACCCCTTTTGGTAACAATAATAAATGGAGATTGCTTAAAATGTTAAATTTGTGATAATTTATTAAAGCAGCAAGAGAAAACTAATACATGCCTTCATATTCCATGAGAACCAGTATTTTAACATTAGGCAGCATAAACTAGTGGGGTGGAAATGACCCTGTGGTGCTTCCTAATGTTTTTTAAATAGCTTAACCAAATGTGGTTTTAAAGTGTTCACTAGGAAGTTTATAGTGAATTATCAGAACCCAGAAATAAAACTTCACAAATGTCTAAGACTTAGGGGAAATCAGGGAGAAGACATATAACATTGCTTGAATGAATTTTAACTCTGTGTTCAATGCCTACAGAAACTTCATTCTTTTATGGTGATAATACAGCTTATTGCCAATCATATTGAATTCAATTGAGGATCTGTTTTCAGCTGTTTCAGACTAATGACTTTGATGTGTATTTTCACCCTCTCAAATGCTCAATTGTTTTTTTACTTTCTATGTGAAATTTTCACATCCCTTACTTTAAAAAACAGTGACTAAACTGCCTCCAATTTGTAGTGACCCTTTTGGAAACAACTATGCATTCTCATTAGAAAACACTTTCTAAAGAGACTTCTGATGTATAAAATCCTTTTAAAAAATCAATAAACTTTTAGAAAAGGTGACAAAATGATAAAGCAGGAAACTTTAGAGCCTCAATAAAGGTTTTCTTTTATATCAACAAATATTTATTAAGAATATACTGGGTGCCTAGTACTTGGGAAGCTCCTAAGATATAATGGAAAAACAAAATCAAGTTGGAGCCAGAGAGTAGATCTAGGCTTGGATCAAATATCCAACCACTTACTGCAAGGACATTTGTACAAGTCGCCCAACTTCTTGGACTTCAGTGACCTTACCTGTATCATCAGAACATTGATAACTACATCATAGACTACCTGTGTGAATTGAGTAAAACCATGCAAAGGAACATGTCTAGTTGGTGTTTATAGCACCCTGAATAATGCTCCCCAGAACAGAAGCTTCTAATTCCTGGAAACTGTAAATGTTCCCTTTTATGGAAAAAGGATTTTATAGATATTATTAAAGATCTGGAGATAGGAAGATTATCCTGGGTTATCTGGGTATGCCCTAATAGCAACCACAACTGCCCTTATTTAAAAACAAAACAAAACAGACAAATAAACAAAAGAGGAAGAGCTGGCACAAAGAAGAAGTCTTTGGTCCTAGAGGGATATGGCCATAAACCAAGGAATGTCAGCAGTCACCAGGAGCTGGAAGAGGCAAAGAGTTAATTCTCTCAAGAGCCGCCAAAAGTAGTGCAGCCTTTCCAATACCTTGATTTCATCCCACCGAGACTGATTTTGGACTTCTGATGTCTAGAACTGTGAAGAATAAAGTCCTATTTCTTTAAACCACCAAGTTTGTTGTGATTTGTTACAGAAGCCACGGGAAACTAATGTAATGCTCAATGCATGTTAGTTTGCTTTCCCTGTCTTTAGACAAGTTTTTGTCCCTACTGGTATTACCTCATTGGGACTGAGTTTTCATCATTAGAAACCAGATAACATATCTCCTGTAATCTAACTGTGTACAACTCTTTCATGTAGCTGTCACTTGACTCAATACATTTATTTGGTTAAAGTATTCCTACACATTTATTAACAACCAGCTATCTACAAGGCACTGTATTAGGAGTTCTAGAAGATGACAAGATAGACAAAAGCTAAGTCCCCAGAATAAAAGAACTTCTAATCTGCTTTAGTAGTCACATTTGTATAAGGCAATTTACACTAAATAGATTTAAAACATTGGGAAATAAAAGGATTCTCTTCCTGCTAGAGAATCAGGAAGGCTTTATGGAAGAATTCACTTTTGATCTAGGTCCTCAAGATAGCTATCTTTTCTGCAGATGGAGAGAGAGATAGGGCAGGAAAGAACAGTAAAGATTGGAGGAACTCTGAGCAAGCTTCATAAATGAGGTCACAATATGCCTGGCAAAGTAGGGAGCATAGGCTATTTAACCCAAAGGATAGAGAGGCATGTATTTGTGGCAGAGTGAGTAGATGTTGTCCAGTTAGGTTTTAAAATCTAGTCTGGTCCCTCATATTTGAAGATCCCAAAATGTTTAACTTTTAAACACTAGAGACTTCATTAGGGTTACAAAAAGCTTTTGGCAAGTAGGATAGCAGAAATTTCCTTACAAAATTAGGCAGACTAAGTGAGGGAAATCCACAAGTAGTCTGAATATTTCAAATTCCATTCTCTTTTTACCATCAAATTCCTTTGTGAATTTAATAGAGAAGAACAAAGTGTTCCAGTTTGCCTGCATTGTTTTCTCAAATATGGTGCTTAATTGTTGTTTTTTGTGTGTTAATCCTCACTGAGGATATTTTTTCCACTGATTTTTAGAGAGTGGGAGGGAAGAAGAGAGAAGAGAGGGGGGGAAAGAGAGAAGAGAGATAGAGAGAGAAAGAGAGATAGAAACATTAATTTACTGCCTACCACACAAGCCCAGACCAGAGCTGGGGATCAAACCTGCAGCCAGTTATGTACCCTCCACTGGAAATCTAACCACAACCCTTGGGTGCACAGGTTGATGCTCTAACCACTGAGCACACTGGCCAGGGCTCTCAAACATGTTTTAATAGAAAGCCCCTATACCATTAAAGTGCTTATATTATTTTTTTTCTTTTTAGAAAAATATGTGGAGCTCAAAGCAGTAAAGCCATGATATGAATTTTGTTTAAAGTTGGTGAAAGAGAACAGCATGCAAGCACCTGAAGGCACAGCTTCATCGAAACACAGCTTATTGTTGTTTTTAATGTGACTTTAGATTTTCTTACACATGAATGGTCTTTAAGTCAATCCATAGCTGTAGGTGTTTTTCGGGCTAAACTGGAAAATCAATATTCATTATCTTCTGTGTAGATTACTTCGCATTTTACACTGATAAAGACTAAGTCAGAAGAGGGAGGCAAGACCACCCAGGCAGGTAAGGGGAGAAAGACTGATGAGCACATGGAAGCAGGGAAGACACATTGCACAATTTGCTCCTGGAGCTCATGCACATCAATACACATGTGAAATGTGAGAGGGTGGAGGGAGACCTATGGAGAAATGCTTTAATAATTAAATTTCATTACTAAGTTGGTTGGAAATGTCAGTTTCCTTTCCTTGATAAAGAAGGAAAATGAGCCCTTAGTTCTTAAAAGTAACTGTGGAAATTCTGATATTTATTTTGTTGAGCGTGGAACACCAGCGGCAGAACCCGGTGGTGGTCTTGACTATTTTAAAGATCATTACTTACATGAATAGATAGCCGGCCTTCACAGCAATGTAGGTCTTCTAATTTACATTCAATAAATATCTCATGACATATTTATGGTATGTATCAGGTCAACTTCCTAGGTCAGGAAACCACAGATGATGGCTTGCCAAAGTCACCTAACCTTGAATTTGCAGATCTAGGACTCAAACGTAGGTCCAATTGTTTCCCATCAAACAGCTAACTGAATACTCTATATAAAAACTGGCACACTCTTTCAGGTGTGGCTCATTTGTTTGGCCTTCTTCCCATGCACCAAAAGGTTGACAGTTTGATTCCTGGTCTGGACACATGCCCGGGTTACCAGCTCAATCCCTGAGGGGAGCACGGTGGGAGGGGGGAGCATGCCAGAGGCAGCCAATTGATGTTTCACTCTCCATCAATGTTTCTCTCTCTCTTTTCCTCTCTCTCTATAAATCAATTAAAAAAAAAACTGATGCAATTGTTTGAGAAAAGCATTGGGTAAGTATCAGATAGTATACAACAAAAACAGCTAATATTTTTAGTGCTTACTAAGTTACAGATACTATTTTAAGTGCTTTACCTTTACCACCACCCTATGAGGTAAGCATTAATATTATTACCATTTTATTGATGGACAAATTGAGATAGGACAAAGTTACCGAGTGCCTAAGATCATATAGCTAATGTGAGGTCAGGATTTTAATTCAAGGAGTTGGACTTCAGACCTTATGTTCCTAACCACTAGGCATATTGCCTCAAATTCAGATAAGACACAAAATTATTTTAACTTGAGTTTCTACTAGCAAACAAACAATCACTATTTAAATGCCATGTATGATTTAATTTGGGTGTGTTTATATTTTGCTCCTCACCAACCTATGTCTGGATGTGCTCAGCTAAATTAGAATAAAAGGTGATTTGTGTTCTTGTGGACAGTCAATTTAGATAATTGTTATACCCCTATTTTATTCTGCTTTGGATGTGAAAGACCTGACCTTTGTATAATGTAGGGGTTACTCTGAAAGGACTTAGGAAATATTGCTCCTAATCAAAAGCTAAAGTCAATAGGGAGAAATAAAAATGTCCACATATCTTATTATTATTTTCTTTATCATTTCTGACATCTCTGTCTGGATTGCTCAGAAACCAAAGTGAGGCTCTGCTAGAAAAATGTTCAGATTTCCACTTTACTTACCTCGGAAGAATTTCCCAATGTCAACCATTTATATTTCAATAGCTGCGAAGACTGCTATCCAGAGGTTCAGCTATGTAATTTAGCCCCTAAAACTAAAAAAGCTGGCCCTGGTGTTGGGTGGGGCTGTGAGGTTAGTCCAAGTCAATGAGATGTGAGCCTTTACCTTTCCGTAGTCAAGTAGGTCCCATAGGCGAACATAAGAAAGAAAGGGAAGCAGGGAGGGAGTGAATGAGTCTGACTCTGTTAGAAGGAAAAGTAAAAGTGAGTTGCAATTTTTGCCTTCTTCCGAGAGGAATCTGCATTGCAGGCTTTATTTAGTGTATCAGTCAGAGTTCTCTAGAGAAACAGAACCAACAGGATACACACAGACAGAGTGAGAGATTGATGAAGTCGGTTCCTGCTATTTTGAGGGCTGGATAGTTCGTTAGGTCCTGCCAGCAGGCTGGAAACTCAGGCAGGACCTCTATGTTACAGTCTTACAGCAGAATTCCTTCTTTTTGGGAAACCCGAATCTTTGCTCCTCAGGCCTTCAAATGATTGGATAAGGTTTGCATACATTACAGAGGTAATTCCCTTTACTTAAAGTCTACTGATTATAACTTTTAATTACATCTATACAAAGTCTTCAAAGCAGTATCCAATCTCACTTTACACCCAACAAATGGGCACTATAGCATAGCCAAGTTACCACACAGAATAACTCACTTCTCCCTGTAACCCATCTGTATTCATCCACAGATCATGTACTCAAACCCATCAAGTTAGCTAAAAGACATAGTAATTGTCCCAAACCCTCCTTAGTTATTTTCCTAACCTGCTCCAATAATACCTCCAGGTCACTTTGAAATCTTGAGGTTACTGAGCCAACTTTCTGATGCCAGCTTTCCTCTGAACATCTGGACTTGGGTTATTTTCCTCTTCCCTTTGGATATTCCTAGTGATGGATCTTACAACACTGGCCACAACTTGACGAATGTTGCACTTTATAAATCCTATGGATCTTACAATACTGGCCACTCCCCCAACTTGACTAATGTTGCACTTTATAAATCCTATGGTACTTATCTTTGACTCTCGCTT
The DNA here is from genome assembly GCA_026230045.1 of Corynorhinus townsendii. Taxonomy (NCBI): domain Eukaryota; kingdom Metazoa; phylum Chordata; class Mammalia; order Chiroptera; family Vespertilionidae; genus Corynorhinus; species Corynorhinus townsendii. The sequence continues at coordinate 62,783,112 of JAPDVU010000004.1, read as the reverse complement.
ATTTCTGTATTTCCTTGAAAAAATATTTTTAATATTAATTATGGAAATGGAAGATTGGCAAAATATTGCTCAAGGGGGTAAAAAGGTCAATGGTTTTTTATGACACTTGAATTGGACATTTAACTTAACTGTCCTTTAAAACCAAGGGACCCAAATGATGATATCAAAGGAAACAAGAGTGAAAAATGCAAGAGTTGAATGTCATTCAGGTAGGGTGTCAGGAAACTTTGGTACTATCATTTATTTTTTTACCTTTTTAAATTTTCTTTTATTTTTAATATATATTTTTATTTTTTTCAGAGAGCAAGGTAGAGGTAGAGAGAGATAGAAACATCAATGATGACAGAGAATCATTGATTGGCTGCCTCCTGGATGCCCCCTACTGGGAATCGAGCCAGCAACCTGGGCATGTGCCCTTGACCAAAATCGAACCCGGGACCCTTCAGTCCATGGGCTGGAGCTCTATTTACTGAGCCAAACCAGCTAAGGCACTATTTTTAAAACCCAACCTTGGAGTGTTATGTGCTAGTGTAACAAGGGCGTCTCCTCTTATACAGGTTCACGGAGTGGCATGTTTGCATTTTAAAAGCAAATTTCACAAAGAGGAACCCAAAGAACAAAATCTTTAACAGTACCACTCTAGCAGTACTAGCACATCATTTGAACACTTCCAGCATTTTGACAAACCATCAATAAACCAACTCATCTTCAGAAACACATAGATCAGTAGTTACCAAGCTTTGGCAGCTTTTGACAATGGTGGTCTTGGGTTTTCATTCCCCAACTAGAAATCTGTAAGTTTAGAATGCAGTCCCCGCGGTCCTAACAACCAGGGAAATTTGGGAACACCGCTGTTCTAAGTAAATGTTCACATTTTAGGGATTAAAACAAAAATAACAACTGAGATTCAGAGGAGTATTTTAATTTGGTAAGAGAATATAACTGCTAAGCATTAGAATAAAGTATTAAATACTTGACTTATATCTAGTAAATGGAACACTAATGTGGACTCTGAGTTCTTCAGGGCGGATATTGGGTGGTCATGCCAATACTAAACATGGTCTAGGATAGTCAGTGAAGTGTCCAGTGTACAGCAGTAGGAATGGTTAGGTATAAAAAGGAGCTTTATGATCTGGGATAGACATTGTGGGGCAGAAGTTCTATGCCAGATTCAAGGTCATTTACATTCTGATGAATTTCAAGGTCGATCCGTTTTCAAAACTACCTGAATTAATATGAGTGAAATTTAACCTTTTCCATCTGTCCTCTTTGAGAGGCCTTTGTGCTATACCAACATATAGGTTCAGAAGTCATTCGGGCTTTTCCCCTCAAATTCACCTTCTCAAAGATACACATTAATGGGAAACTTAAGACTTTTTGTATCAACACATCCTGAAAGTCAAATGGCTTGGATTTTATTGTGTCCTATTCAATGGAGGACAGAAAAATTGAGCGATCAAACTCAACATCAATGCTTTGCGCTTGGTTGGTTGACACCCAGCTAAGGCTGAAGTTAGGGACCACTCTGTCTCTGAATGACATTTTTTTGAGTGTCAGTGCTATAATCTGGAGTACTGCCAACAGCACAGCAGTACACCCGATAAATGCTGTGCACATGATCCTCTTTCTTACAGGTTGTGCAAAAGTAGGCTTACAGTTGTAATACAAATAAATAATATAATAGTAGATAACAATGCAAAAATAAATAAACTTGCATGTACTCACAACTGTAGACCTTCTTTTGCCCATCCTTTTACCTGCTGAGTCTGTTCTTGAGTTTTCATTAACTTTTGCAAAGATTGAATCTTAGTTAATATGAATGATTAAGTAAAGCATAATTCAATAGATGTAGTCTAAAATTAACTTAAAGAATTTAAGAGAAAAAGCAATAAATACATTGCACATGAATCCCCCTGTTTAGCTGAAAAGGTGTTGACTCAGTCTCTGTCTTTTCTTTTAAAAATACCCTTAAGCATATTTTATGTGAATGTTACAACACTTCCTCAAAAAGGTGTACACACACACACATACACACATATACACACACATACTAGCAAGACAGCCAGTTTGTCTGGGAGCTGTCAGAGGAGGAAAATCTAACCAGGCTAGAGGAGCATCTTTGTGGAGGAAGACAGAGAAGAATCAGCAAAGATAGGAGAGCCCACAAGATGCCCTTGTTCTGTGGAAATTCATGCTGAGAAGCCCCAGGGCCTCCAAGTGCAGGAGGGAGGCACACAGAAACACTAACATTTGTTTATTCAACAAATATTTATTGAGTGTCCTTGACATGCATAATGCTGGGGACACAGTGGTGACCAAGACAGACAAGATCCCTGCCTTTATGAAGCCAGTGAAGTGGTGGAATAAAAAGATAAATGTATAAATTAATTTAAAAATGAGCAAGGAAAAGAGGAAAATTAAATTCATCCATAATTCTATTACCCAGAGATAATTATGATTAGCCTGCTTAATATCTCAGTATTTAGCATATAATTAAGATCTCTCTTTTTAAAAATTATTTTTGTAATTTAAAAAGTCATGTTTATTTCATTTTATCACAATACCTTCTTCTATAGCATTTTAATGATGCTTCTGTTTCCATGCATATAGGAAAGTCACTAACCCTAACTTTAACAACTTAAAAAGTATCATACTGTCCAGTCAAGAAATATAATATTGACAGCACCCCAGAAGGCTTTCTTTTATCACCTCCAAATTACTGTCACCCCTCTCTTCCCCAAAGATACCCACAATTACGACTTCAAACAAGGGGTTGGTTTTGATGGCTTTTCCCTTTGTATGAATAGTAATGTACAGTATTTTATCATTTTATGTCTGGATTTCTTTCAATAAATATTGGATCTGTGAGATATATCAATACCCATGAATATAACTGAAGTTTACTCATTTTCATTGCTATATACTTTTCCATTTCATGCATAAACCAGAATTTATTTATCTATATTAAAGTTACTGAATGTTTGGATTGTTTCAACTTAACATTATTATAAATAAGCTGTTATAAACATTCCTGCTCATTTATCTTGGTGTATGTGCATATTTCCGTTGGGTATGTACTGGTAATAGGGATGAAAATGGTGAAGTCATTGGACATGTAGACCTACAACAGTTTAGTGGCTGCAATACACAGAGAAATCAAACTTATTCACAACAATTGGACATTGAGATTGCCTTCAGTTTGGGAGAAGGAGCAAAGTAAGTACCAATTAATAATTTATAAAAATTTAGACAACCTCAAAAAGGGCTTAGGCAAGTTACAGTAGTTAGTATGTTTCGGTAAACAATGTGCTCTTCCTTTTTCTAGATAAATAAGAATACAGTAAAATTCAATGAGAGTTGCCTTTCTTTATGTTCAGGACATTATCTGTTAACTGACCAACCTCTACTCTCAATTTTGTCAGCATAATAAGTGAAGTTGTAGAAGGCACTCTGGGCATGGAGTTAGAACAAGCTTCTTGTCTTACCAATGCCTTGGCTGGTAATATAGTCTTTTACTTATTATTTTTTAACTTTCCTCAAATTTGGTTTACTCATAAATAAAATGAGATTAGACTAGATTACTATCAAATTCATTTCAACTCTAAAGTAAGAACTAATATGATTTTTAATATACCATTCATATTCCCTCACTAATCTTACCTTTATGCTGTACTGAATATTTTAGGAATTAGAAAGAGGTAAATATTTGCAACTACATTTAATATAACTAATTATCTAGTAAATTATTCAACAGGCCCAAAATTGTTTCTGATAATTTTCCAGCATGAATAATTATTCTTCATTTAGAGAAGAGCTTCCTATCCATGCATTCATCTTCTAATCCCATTATTATCATTGTAATAAATTAGATTTAAAGCATTGCAATTGCAATGTAAAGGTATTCAATTACAGGAACAAAGCACTGGGAATACACCACAAATCTGTGATTAGAAAACACTGTTTTAGGTTCTCAAAAGATACCAATTTTTAGTTATTTTCATGAAAAAAAAACCTCTAAGAATTTCATAATGTACTGTGACTGTATGAGTTGGAGAAGGAACAGAGTCAAAATTAAAATGTGACATTAGATTTGAGAACTAGTTCACCCGCCACTGTTGCTTGTGTGCTTTTAGAAAGCTATATCACTCTCCTTATCTTTGCTTTGATATGGCCTTGGCATTAGCCTTCAGATACTGAATATATTCTTCAGATGTGATACAATAAAACAGAGTCTACATAAAGTGAATGTATTTCAAAATAAAGAATTTTCTTCACTCAAAAAAATGTCCTGTTCAAGATGGCAACATAGAAAGATCCTGAACTCACGTCTTCCTGCGGCCACACACTGAGTCTACAGTTACATATGGAACAATTTCCTCTTTTTTTAAATTTTTTCCTTAATCCTTACCCAATGATATGTTCTTATTGATTCTTTATTTTTTGGGGAGAGAGAGAGAGAGAGAGAGAAAGAGAGAGAGAGAGAGAGATTGATGAGTGAGAGAAACTGATAGATTGCCTCCCATACAAGCCTGGACTGGGAATTGAATCCGAAACCTTTTGGTGTATAGAACAATGCTCCAACCAACTGAGGCCCAGTCCCAGAGTGAAACAATTTCCTCTTAAAAAACCTACTGGCTGGCTGAGTGATGACTTTACATCAGGCAAATGAGGAGAGATCCACATTGAAGGTGGTAGGACAATCTGGGACACAATCTTGACATAACCCCACCCCAAGCACAGCAAGCCACAACTGGGAGAAAGCTCAAAACCCAGAGCTTCTCCCTAAGGAGAAATGGCTTTAAACCCCACAACAGGCACCTCAACTTTTGGGATCTGCACCTGCAAGAGGAGCCTCCAAAACATCTAACTTTGAAAACCAATGGAGCTCAATTTCCAAGATCCACAAGACTAGCACGCAAGGACACAGCCCTTGCAGGTCAGACTTAAAGTGAAGGGAGCTCACCTGAGGGAGAGGCATCTAATTTAACACATACCCCTAGGTCAGTGGTCGGCAAACTCATTAGTCAAAAGAGCCGCAAACCAGGGCTCCCAAGCCGCATGTGGCTCATGAGCCACAGTTTACTGACCACTGTTAGGTACCTGCTGGAACACTCCCTGGGCACGGAGGCTGGTGGCAGCTGCCACGCACAGGGATGGGTCTTGACTGCCTGGCTCTGGAGGCTATGGGAGCTTGAGTTCCTAGTCCTATGGGACTGTAGTAATCAGTGTCACCCAGAAAGCAGCTCATACCCCTGACTGGCACCCGGATTTGTGTGGCTGCTGCAAACCTCTACATCACCTGGTTCTGGCAGCCAGTGGGACTTGTGCTCTGCATCCCAAAGGACTGTCACAAAGAAGAAAGAGTTCTCAGACAGTTCTCAGCCGCCGGGCACAGCAAGATGCAACAGACCTGAAACTCGGTCTTTCTGTGAAGGAGGCCTATTAGCTCATCATCATGGCTGTGGCCTGAGGGGAGGCTGCTAATTAAACAGGCATCTAGGGACTGACAGTAATGCTTTCCAGAGGCCTCAGACAGTAGCGCTATCTCTATGCTCTCCCTCACCACGCTCCCAAGCACCAGTCAGTCCAGGAGAAGCGCTGTCCATGTGGCTGGTGCTCTGTTTTTGGTCTGGTGCTCTGGTTTGGGCAGGTGCCGTCCAGGGGATGCCGCTTGTCCACCTGGTTCTGGGAGGGCTTACATTCCTGGGTTCCATGGGCCTGTGGCAAGTAGGGAGATAATTCTAGTCAGGCTGCCACTTTGGGTCACTGCACAGGCAGAAGACTGAGGCGCACGCACACACACACAGTCTTTCTGCAAAGGAGAACTTTTGCTTGTCATGGAGCGTCAGCCTAAGCATCTTGTGGACTATGGAGTTGCTCTCCAGGAACGTAGGCTGTGGATGCCACCTTGGTGCCCTCCCTCTGCCTTGCTCCACCTTACCCGCCTCTCCCAGGAAATAACACAAATTCACCTAGAGGCGAGAGTTTTGTGTCTGCTGCTCAGGGACACTGTCAGATAGCCTGGCCAGTAGGACTGCTGCTTGAGTTCCCATGGGACTCTATATATTTGCACACTTTTAAAAGCTGATGTCTGAGGGTCTAGCCTCCAGTCCGAATCTAGGTGCTGACACCTTTCCCCTGGGGACACTGACAGGCCTTGCTTGGCACATCCTCAACTACTGTGAGCTATTAAAAATATAATAAGATGCTTAGAAAAGCACAAAGGTTTGAGAGAATATAAGGAGCTGGGGCAGCACTGAACAATAGAAGGCCTCTCTTTCAAGACTGAAAAAGATGGATATTTCATCTACGTATAGAAGAAACCAACAGAGAATCAAGCAGAATGAAGAATAAATGACTGTGTTCCAAAGGAAAGAACAAGATAAAACCGCAGCGGAAAAAACCTTCAGGAAACAGAGAGAAGTAATTTACCTGATAAAGGGTTCAAAGTATTGGTCATAAAGAAGTTCATCAAACTAGGGAGAAAAGTGAATGAACACAGGGAGAATTAGAACAAAGAGATGCAAAATCTATGAAAGTACCAAATAGAAGCCACAGAACTGAAGACTACAATGCCTTGAGACAAATGAAAGTAAAATTGTAACATACCAAAATTTCTGGGATGGAGCAAAAGCAGTCTAATAGTGATGAATGGCTACCTCAAGAAATAAGAGAAGTCTCAAATGAACAGCCTAATATTACACCTCAAGGAACTAGAAAAAGAAGAACAAATGACGCTCAAAGTCAGTAGAAGGATGGAAAGAAACAAAGTAGAGCAGAAATAAAATAAAGACTAAAAAGATAATAGAGAGTGAAAATGCTGAGCTTTAGAATGGGATAAAACTTACATTGTTATCAATTTTTAAAAGATTGTTATAGATACAATTTGTTATATTTAAGCCTCATGGTAACCTCAAAACAAACCTAAAGTACACAAATATAAAGAGGAAGAAATACAAGTATACTACTAAAAACATCATCAAACCACAATAAAGGGAGCAAGAGAATAAGAAATAAACAGAGAAAAATATAAAATAAAACAGCCAGGTACAGCTGGTGTGGCCCAGTGGTTGAGCATCAATCTATGAACCAGTAGGTCACAGTTCAATGCCAGGTCAGGGCACATGTTCCGGTTGCATTCTTGGTCTCCAGTGGGGGACGTGCAGGAGGCTGATTCTCTCTCATCATTGTAAATAGATTAAATTCTCCAATCAAAAGACATAGAGTGGCTGAATGAATAAAAAGAGTAAAACTCATCTATATGTTGCCTATAAGAGACTCACTTTATTTTTTTTATATATACTCACTTTAGATATAAGGATACACACAGTCTGAAAGTAGGGGGTGGATGGAAAAAGATATTTTTTGGCAAATGAAAAGCCAAAAGAAAGCAGGAGTAGTTATACTTACATCAGACAAAAGAAACTTTAAATCAAAGACTGGAATAAGAGAGAAAAATAGGTGTTCCATAATGATAAAGCGATCAACCCAACAAGAGGATATACCATTTATAATTTTTAAAATATTTTTATTGATTTCAGAGAGGAAGGGAGAGGGAGAGATAGAAACATCAATGAGGACAGAGAATCAGTGATTGGCTGTCTCCTGCACACCCCCCTTTGGGGATTGAGCCCACAACTCAGGCATGTGCCCTTGACCAGAATTGAACCCAAGACCCTTCAGTCTGTAGGTCAACATTCTATCCATTGAGCCAAACTGGCTAGGGTGCATTTATAAATATTTATACACCCGACATAGGAGCACCTAAATTTATACAGCAAATATTAATAGATCCTATAGAATAAATTGAGAGAATACAATAAAAGTTGGAGAATTTAATACCACACTTACATCAATGGATAAATCATCAGGACAGAAAATTAATAAGAAAACATCAGCTTTAAATTACACATTAAATCAGAAGGATTTAACAGATATATAAAGAACAGTCCATCCAAACAACAGAATACGTATCATCTCAATAAATGCAGAAAAAGCATTTGACAAAATTCAACCTCTATTTATAATAAAAACTCTCAACAAAGAAGGTACAAAGAAAATATACCTCAACATAATAACAGTTATATATGACAAAACAACAGCTAACATAACAGTCAATGCTGAAAAACTGAAGGCCTTTCTGGTTTCAGAAACAAGACTAAAAGGATACCCAGGCTCCCTACTTTTATTGAAAGTCCTGGCCAGAGAAATTAGGCATTCAAATAGGAAAGGAAAAAGGAAAACTGTCACTGTTTAGAGATGATATATTATTATACAGTAAAGTTGCAGGATATAAAATTAATATGCAAAAATCTGCTGTCTTTCTATACACTAATAAAAAAAACTATGAGAAAGAGAAATTAAAAAACAATCCCATTTTAAATTGCATGAAAGATAATACAATACCTGAGAATAAATTTAACCAAGAAGGTTAAAGACCTGTACATGGAAAACTACAAAATATTCATGAAATAAATTGAACAAGACACAAATTAATTGAAAGGTATTTCATGTTCATAGATTGGAAGAATTAATCTTTTTCAAATGTCCATACTACCCAAAGCAATCTACAGTTTCAATACAATCCCTATCAAAATTCCAATGGCATTTTTCAAAGAAATATAACAAATAATCTTAAAATTTGTATAGAACCACAAAAATAAAACACCAACTAGCCAAAGCATTACTGAGATAGAAGTACAAAGCTGGAGGCATAATGTGCCCTGATTTTAAACTCTATATTACAAAGGTATAGTAATTAAAATAGTAGCATGTTGACATAAAAGACAGAGATACAGATCAAGAGAACAGCATACAGAACACAGAAAAACCATATATATATGGTCAATTAATTTATGACAAAAATGCCAAGAATATACACTGGGGAAAGATATACTCTCTGTAATAAATGGTGTTAGAAAGAAATGGACAGCAACATGCAAAAGAATTATACTGGGTCACTGTCTTACACCATACACAAAAAATTAACTCAAAATGGATAAAGACTTAAACATGACTAAAACAATAAAACTCATAGAAGAAAACATAGGCAGTAAGCTCCTTGACACAGGTTTTGGAGATGATTTTTTGAATCTGACACCAAAAGCAAAAGCAACAAAGCAATAATAAATAAGATAAACTACATCAAAATAAAAAGCTTCTGAACAGCAAAGGAAACCATCAATAAAATGAAAAAAGCAATATGTGAAATGGAAGAAAATATTTGAAAACTACATATTTAATAAGGGGCTAATATCCAAAGTACACAAGAAACTCATACGACTCAATAGCAAAAATACAAAACAAAGCAAATAACCCATTTTAAAAAATGGACAAAGGACCTGAATAGACATTTTTCCAAAGAAGACATACAAATGACCAGCTGGTATATGAAAAGGTACTCAAAATCACTAATCCAGAGAAATGCAAACCAAAACCACAGGAGATACTACTTTAAACAAGATGGTCTGGCTATTATTAAAAAGATGAGAAATAATTATTGGCAAGGATGTGGAGAAAGAGAAATCTCATATACTATTGATAGGAATATAAATTGGTAAAACCAATATGAAAACCAGTAAGGAAGTTTCTCAAAAAATTAGAAATAAAACCACCATATGATTCAACTATTCTACTTCTAGGTATTTACCTTAAGAAAATGAAAATACTAACTTTAAAAGCAGCCAGAGGGGAGGTCACTGGCACCACCCAGGCCAGGCCTTTGAGCGTAATCTCACTTCCCCCATCCCAACCCACAGAGGGACTGCAAAGCCCACAAAATGTCTGGAAGCCTTATCCATATTTGAGGAGACAAAGAAACTAAGAGGATAAATGGAGAACCCTCCACATTCAGTACTCCAGCTTTGGAAACCTACTCCCTTGAGTCACCATACTATAAAGGTTTTTTCCTAAAAAGAAAAAAAAAAGTATATGTACCCTCATGTTCATTGCAGCCTTATTTACAATAGCCAACATATGGAAACAAGCTAAGTGTCTATTGATGGATGAATGAAAAGAAATTGTTATGTGGAACACTATTCCAATGAAATACTATTCATCCATAAAAAATTAATGAAATCTTGCCATTTCCAACAATATTGGTGAATCTCGAAGGCATTATACTAAATGAAATACTGTGTGATATCTCTTACATGTAGAATCAAAAAAAAAAAGGAAAGAAAGAAAGAAACAAGCTCATAGATACAGAGAACATATTGCTGGTTGTCAGAGATGAAGAGTTGAGGGTAGGAAAAATAAAGTGTATATTTTTTAAATAAAGTATCTTATTTACACGGATCTGAGTTTTAGAAGAAAAAGTGTGTATCTACTCCCAATACCTACCTCCCTGTTCTGCAAAAAAAAGTATATATTTTATATCTGCAGACCTTCATTAGGGTTTCATGAAACAGATTACTGAATACCAAGCTTCTGAATGAGTCTGTTCCTTGAAATTAGATACAAGGATTTTCAATAAATTTTGCTTTTACTTTTTTAATATGAGGAAAAATGAAATGTCTCATTTAGTGCTTAACTACCCTGTTGTATTGTTATCAGCATATACTGTATACACATATGCATGTATTTATGTACGTATTTATCTGTATCTATCTATGTATGTAGTAGGTAGGTAGATAAACTTGCTCTACTAAAACACAAGTCTCAGAACTTTTTTAGAGGCAGAATTTGTTAGAGAGAAAAAAATATAAGAAATGTTTCCTTGTTTGAATGCATACTAATGAATAAATTGAAAAACTGAGATTTCCTGGTTCTTCAAATACTGTTAGTTACAATAATACTCTTTAAATGATGGTTGTGATGGTATTTTTTAAAACTCTACCTAAACATGTATTTCTTATAATCCTGGCTGCCTCCAGACTCCACATTCACCACTTGTCAAGTTTCTAAGACATAAATGGTCAAAAGACATTTTTGAAAGTAACGGAGAGGAAAATCAGAAAGAAGCAGTGTCTCCTTTGTGGGTAGAGAGGAGTCTGTAGGAGACAATGAAAAGCTGTATAGCTTGAAGTGTGTGCATTTAAGAAGCAGCCTGTCTCGCTCTCAGTAGTATGCCAGGTGAGTGCCATGCAGTGCGAGCCCGGAGTTGCAGGACTGGCCCTTTCGTGATTGCAAGCCTCTTATATCCCTTCCTGCAAAGCACACCAAAGAGCCCCATTTGGCTCAGCGTTTACTAAGACAGCAGTAATTCACAAACACAGAAGAATCAAACAAAGACAGAGTGACCAATTATTATTTTTTGTGTGGAAAGGAGTGTTTATAATGAAAGGGAAGCATTTCAAAGCAAACTGAAAGTTACCTGAAAAACATTACTAAAACTAATAGTAGTGTCTAAGAAGGAAGAAATACAAAAGTAAAACCAAAACCAATTTTTTAAAGCTTTTACTATATTTCTGAACTATAACAGAAAGATAAGACTAAAATAGTAAAATAGAAATGAACCGAAAGAATTGATATCATGAAAGTAGCATGATATCAATGAGATCATCAGTTGCTATATCATTAAAATAACACAATGGAAAAGGCTCATAGGTATTTTATGCACATTCAATTAAGATTAAATTTATTATTAAAAGAGGATCTATTGGCTTCTATGTACTTCAAGAAACTAAAATGACATTTATGATTAAGGATCAAATAAAATGCCCTGCCGGGATTCTTGTTCCAGCATTACAAAGGGTTCAGCATCTGGAGAAAGGCTGTGCGTAGATTAAATAAGAGTCCAAAGATGAAATATAATTTTGAAAGGCATTGGGGGTCAGAGGAGCTTCAGCTAAAGGAGCTAAAGTTCTCCTTGTCTCAGGACCCTTGCTTTTTATTAACACAATTTGTCCTAAGGCAAGGTGGAGATATACACTTCAAAGGGTAGGGTACAGAATCATTGTCAGATTGGGGAATAGCCATCGGCTGTTCAGGTATTTGGCCAGTAGGAGGCAATAACATGTAGATTAACATGCCCTGAGCTGTCTGGCAGCAAATAATCATCCTATTCAGGTTTGGGGGAAGTGCCTTTCAGCCATTCCAACAGGTGATTACATATGTGACTCAGCCCTTGTTGAGTCCCCAAGTTTCATCAACCTTTTGATGAAACTCTTGTAATTATGACATGCTGGAATTGGCTTCCAGCAATGCCCCAATGATTTGCAGTGAGAGATAGCATGCGTAGTGCTGCATTGCTCCTGACACATGGAAATAGATGATTATGTCCTATTAAAGAAGCAAAACAAAACATTAATCTCCTGTAAAGATTATATTGGTAACAGTGTAGAGATAGGTTTTTCTTTAGATATTCTGCTGTTTTCAAGTCCTCTAAAATTCTGGGTCTACATAGGCTCTGTTAGAAGGGCCTAATTCCTTTAATAAGGTTTCCCTCAACCTTCCAAGACAGCTGGTTCTCTCCATCGATAAAATGAAAAACCTTTAAATTCCTTCTCTATGAAGCCTTCTCAGAAAGCTTCAGATAGTGACTTTGCCACCACTGAAGTCTGAGAACTTAAAAGTCATAACTAATCATGTACTCTTAGGAGTAAATCTAAGTTTTGTGGGGCCTGAAAATTATACATTTGAGGGCGTGGGGAGAACTTTCAGGAAAATAATACAGAATTATAAACACAAAATGAGGCCTATGTCCTTGGAGCAAGTGAGGGGTCTTGAGGTTTAGGCTGCATTAAGCTTTGAGGTAAATCGGCCACCATCATTTGGCTTAAGGACTAGGGAGTTCTGTGGGCCTTCTCACCAATCAATCCAAGTTGGAGGGGGATCTAAATGATTGGAAATACAGTGTCTTCTATTTTGGCTGGATGTTTGCTAACCTGTAGATATTCAAATGTCCAGCCTATGCTGTTACTGGAGTTGAACATGAAAGATTCTTAGACCACATGTGTTCCCAAAAATTGGAGGCATAAATGAAGAAAATGTTTACTTAGTCTACAAATATCAGCAATTGTTGAAGCTATATAATCACTGTTTGGCAGGACAAACATACTTTTTAATATCTGAAAATGAAACTTTTAGTTTCTCCAAAGTGACCATAAGAGCCATCACAAAGGAGAAATGGAGATCTGACAGCATGTTTGAAGGTCAGAGCAGCAAGAAGATAAAATTCTTTCTTATTTATGCTCTATGGAGTTCATGCCATTTAATAAAATCAGTTATACTTAGTCATGTATTTTTAAGTTATCCTATAAAAAGTTGGTAAGCTCCTTGGAGGGAATTGGGTTTATGCTTGTTTATATTTCCTGTACCATTTGATACAATGCTTTCAATATTGTATTTGTTCCATAAATATTGATTGATTGATTACTTACCTGTACTTGGTTCATTGTCAATTGGAAACTAAGGGGATGAGTGACAGATTCTAGAAAAGGGACTTAGCACAGACACACAGCTAATTTATTGCATCTTGTATTACTCTGCTAACATGAGGATTCTTTTACAGTTCTGAAAAGTCAGCATTTTCTCCATTCTTTTTGGGCATTCTAACAGTTACATAGCAATCCAACTACTGTTTTTAACCTAAAATCCAACTCCTGAAATCCATAGGGACTTCCTATTCCTGTAGAAGCTTCATGTTAGCAAAGTAATATAAGATGCAAGAAATTAGCTCTACAGGAATAGGAAGACTCAAAATTTTCACTGAATTTTTCTTTCATCTTATTCCTAGATCTAGACCCTAAATTGCTGATGATCATACAATTCTGTCCCAGCTTTGAAATGTCAGCTATCAATTTTTCTACAGCACCTTTTGAAATGTGACAGTTATCTCTCATTTATACCAATTCTTCAGCTTTTTCATCTAACACCATTTCTTTTGATGACATTTCTACATTGTTTTGAGACATTCAGCACAGGATATAAAGAAAAAATTCACAGTCTTTATAAATTCATTCAATTAGAATCATAAGAATTCCTGAGCACTCAAAAGAAGGAGCTCAAGTAGGATCTGCAAAAGATGACTGCAGGATATATTATTTAATGAAGCCTGGGGGTTCTTCTGTCCCTGGCCATTTTTACCTAAATCTCTTTTTTAAACACTGCAGTTTCCATCTATGCAGCTACATGTCTTTTAGAATGCTAATCTATAGTACTTTTCATCAAAGCTATACAACCAACATTTGGAATAGAATATTAGATCCCCTAATAAGTAATCATCACATGAAGTCTCAGGTAATTATTGATATTACATGCTGAAGTTTCTGTGGAGACTGATTAAAGCAGGGTCTCATGATCAGACAAGCAGGACCTGTGAAGAGGGTGCCCACTTGAGTCCTTTACACAGTGAAATTCTTTGCACTTGAATGAGTAGTTCATTTTTTACACCTAAATGTCAGAAATCATAACTTCTTAAGACTGGAGCTTGTACTGATTTTTAAAAAAATATTTGTAAACCATTGTTTTCTACCTTTGAGGTTCAAAAGTCCTTCCAATAGAATTTTTGCAGGAGGCTGTATTCTGTGCACACTAGAATTAAGTCTTCTTGGCCCTTTAAGGCATTGAGGTTCTGTGTTTGTGATGTGTTTACTCAAGTACAATCCTGGCCTAGCTAGACATAGCACTTGAAAAGGGTGCCTTCCTTCATATGTAAAAGAACTTTTCCTCTGCTGGGCAATTAACATCGTCATCTTTTTTGGTGGACAAATTGGGGAAGATTTCTCCAGAATCAAAATACCACTAAAACCAGAAGCTTGCCCTCTAACTCTGCTCCTGCTCAATCAGCTAATTACACCAGCCAACCACAGGAAATCTACTCCTTTCCTATCTAAAACCAATGGAGCCCCATCTGGCTGACCATAACAGATATTTCCTCACACAAATAGCCTTTGACTTTTCCAGGGCACCGCTTATACCTCCCCTGCCTCTCCATGAGAGTCCTTCTCTGGGATATTTAAGTACAGGGTTCCAGGGCACAGATATTCTTATCTTCATAAGTCCTCAGAAAATCATCTCTAAGTCCCTCGCAAGAGGCTGGGCTTTCCTCCTCTATATCCTTCCTGTCAATCCTATCTTATCATTGAATGAAATCTCTGAATAGCAACTGTTTCTTCCCCATGCTTAGCCTGTGCTGCTGCCCCACTGTCCTGAGCACAGACCATCACACTTCTCCAGAGGAGATGCTTCTGAAGAGGAAGGGGATGTGCCAGATCCCCAGATTCCCCTGCTCCTCAGAGCCCCTCTCCCAGGACAGGTCTCTCTTCATTTTCCAAATTTAGCGTAGTCATTCATTTTAATTTTACTATATAAACTATTTTATATTAAAACAGCAGAACAAATATTAAACATAATCTATAGAGAATAGTTAGGATACAGGTGACACATTTCTAAGTAATACTGAGAAGAACATCTAGAACTTTATAATTCATTGAAGATCATCAATTTAAGCCTGTCTATATCTAACCGTACACTTTTTTGTTTTATAGATGTGGTGTTTTTGTTTTGTTTTGTTTTTATTCATGCAATGAAGGATGAGTGACCCATAGTTTTCCTAAAGATTAGGTTATGCAAAGTATCAACACCAAGACTGGGTTGCAAAGATCGTTATTTTTTATTATGTGATTAACACACCAACTTTAAGCTGATCACTTTATCAAATTTAAAAACTAGTACCCCTTTGGTTTTATGTCAACCTGGTTTAATTGTACACGCAAAAAGAAAGACCTGTTTTTTTGTTGTTGTTGTTTTTGTTCTTTAACCTAGAGAATGTCTCCCTTTCAGTTAGAGATAACCAGAGCTCTCAATGCCACACCTGATGTAAGGAGTCCTATTTTTTTTTTATGATGCAGCCTCTCAGGACCCATGGGAACTATTCTTCAATAATAGGTCAAGCCCTGACCGGTTTGGCTCAGTGGATGGAGCATCAGCCTGCAGACTGAGGTGTCTCAGGTTCGATTCCACTCAAGGGCATGTGCCTTGGTTGCGGGCACATCCCCAGTGGGGAGTGTGCAGAGGGCAGCTGATCGATGTTTCTCTCTCATCAATGTTTCTGGCTCTCTATCCCTCTCCCTTCCTCTCTGTAGAAAACTAATAAAATATATTTTTAAAAAAATAATAGGTCAAACATTTCTGTTGGCAATAAATATTTTACACATGTTTCTTTTTAAAACTCAGAAAACAAGTAGTTTTTAGGAGTATAATATTCAGAAAACTGTATCGCTTCCTACATTATCATAAACAATTTAGCAGAGCAGCTTCAGAGTGAATGACTAAGTAGGGGATACAGATAGTAGACATTGACATGGGCCATAAAAGCCAGAAATGTAAGTTGCATAAGTAACCATAATCATGACCTTCATAATCCTTGCCAATAGAATGATATGGACTGCTTTAAACAGAGGAAAAAGTTTGATGGAGCATAATGGTAACTCAAAAGCAGCAATATTAATGACAAAAATACAAAATATATGAATACAAATTTGGGCATTGGTAATTGATTAATGTCTCCAATCCTTCTTAGCCCCCTTCTCAAATGGTATTGCAATGTGGGATTGATTTCATGGGGAAAGGTTGGAATTGCCTTGTTATCCTTTGGGGCTTACTTAGTTTAGTGAAGAGGCAGATTTCACTATCTTTACATTTGTATTAGTTGTGAAAGTATAAATCAACCAAAAATGTTTTTATTACTCTTTCAATAATAGACTGCAATTTATGTGATTTGAAACCTGACATAATAAAAATGAAGGCATACAGCATGATGGTTTCATTTACATTGATTGTGAAATAATTACCAAATGGGCTCAGCTAATATTCAGTCCTCATAGCCTATATAATAAAAAGCTAATATGCAAATCTACCAAATGGCAGAATGACTGGTCGCTATGACAAGCACTGACCACCAGGGGGCAGACACTCAACATAGGAGCTGCCCCCTGGTGGTCAGTGCATTCCCACAGGGGAAGTGCCACTCGGTGAAGCCGGGATCCCCAGTGGGTTCACAGATGGTGAGCGCAGTGGTGGAGGCAGCAGTCAGACATCCCCCGAGGTGTCCAGGATTGTGAGAGGGCAGAGGCCGGCCTGAGGGACCCCTCCCCAGTGCACAAATGTTGTGCACTGGGCCTCTAGTAGGTACAATAAAAAGAAAAGAAAGAAGGAAAAAGGAAAAAAATTATCCTAGTGATGAGAACTCTTAAGAATTTTCTCTCTTAACAACTTTCCTATATATCATACACCAATGCTAGCTATATTGTGTTGTACATTTTGGGGCTTGTACTTGTGTTTACTAAGTCTGTAAATGCAAATATTTCAATCATTAAGAATTTTAAAACAAGCAAACTAAATATAACAACAGCAAAACCCCTATGTCTATTAAGGAACTGACCAGAAGAAAGAGTAGTCTTTCCTTCAACTCTAATCGCAAACGGCTCTTAAATGCTGAATATTACTTCTGAAAGCCTTTGAAAATGTGGTAAAAGCCACAGCTCTTTTCTGTGCAGATATACAATCCAATAAAAAGACAAGATTTCAGGAGATTCTAGGAACTCCTGGGGTCCATGATAATGGATGAAGAAATATTACTCTAGTACATTTCTCCTAATTTACCTCAATATTTGTGATTAAAGAAGTTCCTTTAAAGGGAGAAAAATAGCTATTTATGACTTAAATGTTTCATAATGCACTCAAAAGGGGAAACAATTTTCAGAAGATTTATAATTTGCTAAGACATAAAACTAAAGTGTAAAATTCAGAGGTGATCCCAAATATCAAAGGTCAATAGCAGAGATATATAAATATACTTTTAAATCCCCAATCTAGCTCAAGTTATAAAACTCATACTCAATCTGTATTAGTGATATGACCTTGAAGCTTTCCTGGTAAAAAATAATAAAATCAGCAAATCGAAAGGGCATTTTCTGTATATTTTATCTCGTCATTCTATATCCATTCCTCCATTCATATGGTAAAAATATTTTTAAGATACTACTCTTACAAAGAAGGCATACAATCATAAATAACAAAACAAATAGATTCCTTGCTATGATTAAGGACAAGACATAGAAAAGGTAAGAGGTAATCACAACAATTAAAATAATAAAATTGCTCAGCTGGCGTGGCTTAGCATCGACCTATGAACCAGGAGGTCACTGTTTGATTCCTGGTCAGGGCACATGCCTGGGTTTCGGGCTCGATCCCCAGGAGGGGATGTGCAGGAGGCAGCCAATCAACGATTCGATCTTATCATTGATGGTTTGTTTGTTTTTCTCTCTCTCCCTTCCTCTATAAAATCAATAAAAATATATTTAATATATATATTTTTGAAAAAAATAAAATAATTAACATTTACTGATTTTTAAGTACTTACTAAGTTCTTTATATGCATTGTATCAGTTAATCCCTAAATCAACCCTAAGAGAGAATCTCCGACATGTTACAGATGAGAAATCTGAGGACAGAGAAGTTCATTTTCTCAGGGATAATAAATGGTAGACTTTGGATTTAACCTATGAGGATGATTTTGGAGGTGATTTTATGGAAGGCTTCTGGAGAAAATAGCATAACTGAAACTTGAATAATGTATAGAATAAGTGCCAACTGGGACTGAGGAAGAGTGTCCTAAGAATAAAGAAGCATGTGAACAAGCCTAGAGGTAAGAAAAGGAAAAAAAATGACATATTTAGAAATTTTAAAGTGGTTCAGTCTGGCTTGTCAAGATTTGCAAAGCTAGGGAGACTAAGAAGATAATCAAGAGCTAAGAGGGCACCAGGAAAGAAATCTGGAGCCTTGATAATGGGATTACTTTATTTTAAATGCAATGTAGAATCACACATAGGTTTTAAATTGGAGAACAACATAGGCAATAGATTAGAAGAAAGTCAGATAAATTTAGATGTTACTACAATAATCCAAATGAGAGACAGTATTGATTTAAATCCACGTAGTCAGTGTGATGGTGGAAAAAACTGGAAAGATTTGAGAGTATAAGAATAGGAGGTAAATTGGACAAGACTTCTAATTTCTTAGACATAGAAGTAGAAGAGTACATAGTTGTGAATGATGTTCAGTGTTCTGGTTTGAACAACCAGGAGAATGGTGATGTCATTAGTAGGTTTTTGGAACACACAAATAGGGATATATCTGTGAAGAATATGAAGACATTACCTGCAGTATACACATGCTGACTTTGGTGATTAATGAATGAAGAGAGAGCTGGGCAGTAGAGATTTTAAAAATAAAGAGATTGGACTATCTAATTATATAATGACTGTTCAGTAGCTATTGAATGCCAACCAACCATTTGATGGTAAGGAAAAAATAAACAGTTATGTATATTTCTTATTACAGTGCCTTTCACAAGCTGAGTAACGAACATTAGTTGTTTTTATCATTGTTCATTCATTCATTCATTCATTCAACATTCATTTCTTACAAGTTTGGTACCTTAAAATACAAAAATGAATACGATATGATTCCTTTTGAAGTTCAAACTAACTGTCCCATATGAAAGCCACTAATACAGCTATTGAGCACTTGAAATGTGGCAGATTGGAATATTCTGTGAGCATAAAAATCATACAGGATTTTGAAAACTTACCAAAAAATAAGGTAAAATACATCATTAACAAATTTTATATTAGTTACCTGTTGAAGTGACAATAGTTGGGATATATTGGGTAAAATAAAAATATTAAAATTCTTTTTAAAAAAAGTTAGAGATTGGAACTTGAAATGACTGGAGACTGCAAACCAAAGCTAGTGGAGTGGATGAGGTGTCAAAGAAGAGGTTTGAAATGAGATACAAATTACCCCCAGGATAGATACATGGAGTAAAACACTTCCAAAGACAAAAGGGGAAGAGTCTAAAAAAAGAGCTGGTGGAAAATGAGGAAACCAGGAAAAAACATGCCTGAAAACAATATGGAAAATAAATTTCAGATTTGTTACAAATGGCAACAACTAAAATGAACAAACTTAGAAAAGTTCCAATTTTCTCTTTTCATTTATTATAAAAACCAGTAGGGTATTAAATGTTACTTCAAGTTCTTAAAAAAATCTAAATATGCTACCTAAATTTGTTACTGGCAGAGATAAGCTTGGGGAATATGATAAACCTACAAATGCAAAGTTTTATTTCTTTATGTGAAAAAATACTCCATTGAAAAGAGAAAATGGAATCTAGCAGTGGGATGCCTCAGATAAATAAACCATAATAATTTGTTAGAAAAGGAAGTGGATATAGAGGATCCTCTTCACCGTCATCACTATGGAAATAATCTGAATAAAAAAGCAAACTACGACAAGGACAAATGACTGAGAATTTTGTCTGAATCACTAGGATTATACTCATGGGCTTATTAATAGGCTTTAAGAATTCCATCTTCAAAATGTCCTTGCACGACCCCTCTTCCACACCCTTTACATTTGCAAAGGATGAGAAAAAGCCTCAAAGCATTAGGGATAGTTGCTCTTATTTTAATTTTAAAAAATCAATTGTTGATACCTAATTTTAATCATCTACTTAAAGGTCAGTTAACATAACCATAAATTGGTACTAAGTATAGATATATTTCACTAGTAGAAAGATGATATTAAAAAGCAAGCATATAGCAGCAACTATGTGATGTTTCCTTGGAAAGGGAAACCAGTGTTACAATAGCTCTTATTTACTTCCCCCTTTATTACTTCTTTTTTCTGCACGTCACACATTTTTTCACATAAACAATATTTACACATTTATTTCTTAGATTGCCAAAATGAGAAAACAATTTGCCAACTTGGGTTGGGCTTTCAATCCTATTTAATAAAAGGGTAATATGCAAATTGGTCCTAACAAAGAATGACCAGTTGCTATGACACACACTGACCACCAGGGGGCAGACACTCAATGCAGGAGCTGCCCGTTGGTGGTCAGTGCGCTTCCACAGGGGGAGCGCCACTCAGCCAGAAGCTGGCCCATGGCTGGCTAGCACAGTGGTGGTATCAGGAGCCTCTCCCACCTTTGTAGCAGCACTGAGGATGTCTGATTAATGGCTTAAGCCAGCTCCCTGTGTAAGCCATTAGTCAGATATTCTGAGGGCTCCCAGGCTGCCAAAGGGATGTCTGACTAACAGCTTAGGCCCGATCATCCAGGAATCAGGCTTCAGCCATCAGTCAGACATCACCCAAGGGGTCCCAGACTGTGAGAGGGTGCAGGCCATGCTGAGGGATAACACCCCCCCCCCCTTGCAGTGCACGAGTTTTCATGCACTGGGCCTCTAGTATTTTAATAAAGACTGAAAAAATGTTATAATTTATTATAGGCATAGCATATCAAACAATTTGAATTGAAATAAGAAATCTATAATTCTCTAAAAACTAACATATGAATCTTATTGCAATGATCATCCCAATAATTTTTAAGAGAGAGTCAAGGGTAAGAGAACTGGTTCAGAAGACTGCCTGAATCAACTTTAATGTTTCTAAAAGGTTGAACGTATTGAGAACAGAAATGCTCTCTTGGATTTGGCAATGATGACTTTGTCAGAGACCATTCTTGACCTTGGCAAAAGCCTTGGTAGGAGCAATGTTCAGATTTCAGGGGTTTGAATGAGTGGATGTGAAAATGGAATTGTTGTTAATGATTATCACTTTGAGAAGTTTGCCTATGTAAAGGATGTGCAAGCAGGGCTATGCAAGGACATTTTGAAGACAGAATTCCTAAAGCATGTTTATAGGCTAAGAAATGTAATCCCGGTGATTCAGATGAAATTCTCAGTCACCTGTGCTACATACTAGTAAAATGTTTCCCTCCATTTATATATCCTTAAATTAACACAGACATGTCCATTTCTGGTAATTACTGAGCAATGTGTACAGATTCCCCTATGGTCTTTCTCAGATTTTGCAAAGATGTTGCTTAAATTCCACTGCTACGTCTAGAGTTATCTCAACTGATTCTATTATAAATTTTAACTAAATCAGAATATAAAAAATAACTAAGCAAAAAGTTTTTTAAAACATTGTCTCCTCTGTGAACTGGGTGAAGTCTTACCCCTTCTCCACTGCCTCCACAGGTAGAAACTATAACAGGACAATGGTAAATTAGAAAAAAAATTTTCAACTTTGTGAATACAGATAAGAGTCGTAAAATGATGAACAGGCAATTCTCCAAAATATTTTTTAAAAACACAGATAAATATGTGTTCACAAATTAAACAATAATGAGAACATATTTTTTCTCTTATATTTTTGATGTACATAAAATATAATAACATCTAACCTTGGTAAAATAGAGACAACCAGTTTCCTAGAATACAGAGGTGAGGGCAAATGGTACAAACTTTTTGAGAACAATGTTGACAAAATCATCATAGAGTTCCTTCTTTTCATCTCTTCCTTTATGGAAGGAGCAGTGAGTCTGTTATTGACAGAGGTTTAAAATGAGCAAGGGTCATGACTCTCTAAGTCAACCAAGCCCTATATGATAGAACTCGTTTATTCACTTATAAATATCAGGTAGGATCTTTGAAGAGTGTCTATTCATTTTAGTTTTAGTGTCCCCATGAACAACTACCCTCTATTAGTGATGCTTACTAGTCAAAACCTTTTCATGATTTCTTTGGCTCTACTGCCTTTTATGTTACCTGTTCTGATCTTGGGTGGTTAAGTGCTGTCATTTGGCACCTGACACACTGATGTCTCATTATTTCCACTGAATAGAGAGCCCATTTCAATTCTCTATCTTCATTCCAGTATTGTGTACTTATCTCACCAATGTACATTTAATATTTACTGATCCTGGCCTGCTTCTTTCCTGTTAGACAGCAATTATCTTGTGGCATATTATGAACTTACTAATTTGTGGTATTTATTTATTGTTTATAGTAGGTCTCTCCTCCCCTCCACCACCACTGGAAGGTAAGAAAGTTTCACAGAAGCGTGTGCTGGCTCATGGTTATATTCAATAGATATAAATCAATGAATGAAAAATAGAATGACTGTATACCAAAATTTATTCACAATGAAGTGTTCTCTGAGCCCTCTTAATGGACATGGTTGAAGAGTGGATCACTGAGTCTCACATGACAAACATTCTATCAGCCCTATCTCCCTAAGACTTTGAGTGCCTTCCCAGGACTCTCTGGTACTATGTATTTCTGCCAAGTTTAAGTATGCTATCACAGTCTCCAAATTGCAGTTACTAACAAAGCAAATTTTTTCTCTCCCAAATGCCCTTCACACTATATTTCAGAATCCATCTGTGCTATAAAGGATCAATCCTGCCCAAAGAAGGGTTTGGCACTTGACTGGTTCCTGGGAGGTAATCTCTAATCCCTTAGAACAGTGGTCAGCAAACCGTGGCTCGCGAACCACATGCGGCTCGCAAGACGCGGTTTGCCACTCTGTTGACTAATGAGTTTGCCAACCACTGCCTTAGAATATCCTGCCTGACAGGAGTATATTGTTCACTTGGAGGCCATCAGCCAACCAGATAGTCTATGCCAGTGGTTGGCAAACTGCGGCTCACAAGGCACATGCGGCTCTTTGGCTCCTTGAGTGTGGCTCTTCCACAAAATACCATGGCCTGAGCCAGTCTATTTTGAACAAGTGGTGTTAGAAGAAGTTGAAGTTTCAAAAATTTGGCTCTCAAAAGAAATTTCAATCGTTGTACTGTTGATATTTGGCTCTGTTGACTAATGAGTTTGCCGACCACTGGTCTATGCTAACAATGTGATTTGTGATGGAGGCCTTGGACCATGCAGTATGAGCTTGACCTCTGTAGGGGCTGGAGACTAAGGTCAGATATGAGCCCAGTCATCTCTGCCTATGTGATAAAAATCCTGGAACCAAGGGTTGGGTGAGCTTCTTTGGTTGTCAATATTTTATGCATATTGTCAAACATCATTGGGGGGAGAAATAGGCACTGTCAACATGACTGCATCAAGAGAAGACAAGTGAAAGCTTCGCACTGTTCTCTTCTAATACCTGCCCTTTGTATCCTTTACTGAATTCCCTCGGCTCATTCTAACTTGTATTCTTTCTTTGCAATTAACTGTAACCATGAATATAATTGTTTTTCTGAGTTACATGGTTCCTTTTAGTGAATTGTTGAACGAGATCTTAGGGACCTTCTGAGTCCACTATGCTAAGTAAGATATTATTAATAAAATCAGCCTAATATTTCCCTCTTCTTTATTTAGAATAATCAGAATCCACCTTGTGCATGTTCCCATGTTTCTGATTATATATAACAGCAAAATTGTTCATCTAACTTTCAGCAAAGAAGAAAAAATTATAAAAATATGACTAACATAACAGGTTGAAGAAATGGTCTAATATTGTTAAATTGAGATCATAAAAGGCTAATGGTGAGTTCTTTCCTGGTCCCCAACCCCTTGCCTTCACCATGGTTGTGTAGGAAAGTGGATAGGGCTAGGAAATACGAATTTCAGCCCTGGCCAGAATGGAGCTTCAGCTGACACACTGGAGAGTTGTGGGTTTGAATTCCCAGTCAAGGGCACATGTGGGAGGCAACCAATCAATGTGTCTCTCTCACATTGATGCTTCTCTCTCTCTCTCTCTCCCCCCCCCTTACTCTTTTCTCTCTCCCCCCCCCCACCTTCCACTCTCTCTAAAAATCAATGGAACAAATATCCTCACTCCTTGAGTGAAGATTTTTAAAAAACAGTTTTCAAAAATGACTAAACTCTAGGGATAAAGTTCTAGAAAATAATCTAGCTGAGTGTGGTTGTTGAAAAAGAAAAATATTCCATATTTACTTAAAGAAAATAATGGTTCCACTCCATTTGACACTTACCAGATCTCATTAAAGGTATTATATTCGGATTACACTTTGTCATTTCAATAGTAAATCAATTTTAGTGTTATAAAAAAAATGGAAAGCTTCATTAAAGTGTTTAAAGAAAGGTTTGTGGAACTGGCAAGATAATAACAAAGCATGATTATTTAGTGATACACAGATCATTTTCAAGGAAAATTCTTTTTAGTTAATAGGAAGATAATTGTAAATTTAGGCAAGAACTAAAATTAATCACAAGAGGTTATACAAGGTTGCTACACATAAAATTTCATTTACTATTTTTCCAGGTTTACTGTAGATAGTTAACATTAACTTGTGATTTACCCCAAATTAACTAGTGGCCTCAGGTCATCCATCTACTTAACTGTAGAAAGAAATGTGTACTTCAAAATACATATGAAAACATATGTAGAGAATATTGGTAGAAGTAATTCTGGAGGAAAATTATTACTGGCAAGCCTCCAGGGTTCTTCTTGTCTGTTAACCATTTTTACCAATAACTTGGTTAATGTTATGTCCATAATATCCCATAATTACTGACATTATTGTGTATCTTCTCTTATAGGCTTCTAATTTCTGGAAGTAATAAGATTTTGCATTCTTATTGTCTAACATGGGGTCTTACACATTTTAGATGCTCAGTAAATGTTTAATAGAAAACAAAGCCATGATAGAAAATAATAATAGGCTGAGGAAAGAAATGTTTCAAAAAATGTAATCGTACAAGAATAAATGTAAGATTCCCCATATGGTTCCAAAGGTCAAAATTCATGACTACATAATGGAGCACATGGTCCTGACAAACTGCACACATTAAAGGGAGACTAAATAGGTTTCAGATGATGGTACAATTGTAAGAGTGTCAATAGTATAATATCTTATCACAAAATACATTAATTGGAATATAGTATCTAGACTGAAACTATTTCTAATTTTTTAGTACTGATTATGGCACACATGGAGTTTAGGGTTCATTTATGCATGCCATTCTTTAAAAGTTATAAATTAGTAACTTGAGATAAGAGAGTATAGGAAGCAAATAACTACTAAACTGAGGAACTATGTAGAATAGGCTGGTTACCTTTAGAGAAGAGCATATACATGGAAAGCAGTGACAGGAACTATTTGAAAAGTGGCAACAGGATAGATAATCTTTCCATATTATTCTTTAGGGCAATACTAGGATTATAGGTAGAGTGTATATTTTTTTCAGATCAGTAGAAATACTTCACACACCAGATTTATCACGAGACTGTGCTTAATTCCTACCAGTGGAACTGTCATATCCAAACAAAAGATGCACAACCACTTGGTAGCAAAAAAATATTGAGATTCAAGAAAGAGATGAACCAAATGACCTATAAAGTCTCTTCAAATCATCTTGAAATTCCATAATTCTATTCGTTGTTGTTTTTTCAGTTTAGTGTTTAACCTTGAATCAGCAATAAACAACAACAATATATAGAAGAACATGATCCCTGTGGCTATGTTTCTTGGCAGCATTTTATTTGCTCTCTGGCAAAATTCTTATCATGCCAGATGCATACCTGTGGGCCATTTTTAACCCAAATGATTAACTATAAGCTTTTGGAGAGAAAACTGTGACAAATACTTTGACTTAGTGGTTTACAATACACTAAAGGAGAAAATAAAATTTTCTAAGAAACCTATTTCTTTTCCTCTTTCTAAAAGCAACTGTCCATGCAGTAATATCAGGCAAGGTCAAAATCAAAAGGCAGATACTATGTGGAAGAAACCCTTTATTTAAATGAGTAGTGGAAGTTATTCAGTAAACAGAATGGGAATCAAGTTCCAGGCAGAAACAAGTGACAGAAACCTAGCAGCAACACTTGACAGAAGCCTGCCTTCAATGAACTTATCTCTGGGGTGAGAGGGCAGGTATACAATAAAACAGCTGTCAACGTAAAGGAATGCCACTAAAATAAAAATGCATACAAGAGAACGAATCCGGAACTTCTTAGAGACATTTCTCACAGTGGTCTCTTGTATTCCAGGTCCTCATGGCCTTAGTAGGTATAGCATGGAAGGGAGAACTCATGAACCCTGAGTGCTGTATTCGAGTCCCAGCTCTCGGAGTCCTGCAGTACAGAAGCCTCGGTGACATTGGTAAATTGCTGTTTTCCACCTTACTTGCCCAAAGCACTTTCAAAGGTTGGAACGCACGCTTTAACATCTCTCAGAAATGCCCATGGAAAACAATTAGAAAAGGGCTTTCCCAAGTAGTAACCCACTGTGTATATGTACCACATCTTTATCCAATCATCTGTCGAGGACACCTCAGTTGTTTCCATGTCTTGGCCACCCACGGTGAATAATGCTGCAATGAACCACTGAGCCATAAGAAAAGATGAAATACTGTCATTTGTGACAAAATGGATGGACCACAGGAATATCATGCTAAGTGAAGTAAGTCAGACAGAAAAAGTTAAGAACCATATCATTTCACTCATAGGTGGGATATAAACCTGACAGCAACAAATGAACAAAGGAGAAAAACAAACAAAAACTCTTAGACACAGAAAACAGTTTGGTGGTTGCCTGAGGGAAGGGGGATGAGAGAGTGAAAGTGAAGGGGGTCAAATATGTGGTGACAGAAGATGACTTTGGGTGATGAACACACAGTCAATTATGAAGATTATATATCATAGAACTGTACACTTGAAACTTATATAATCTTATTAACCAATGTCACCTCAATAAATGTAATAAAAAGAAAAAAAGTGAATAGGATGTAAGAAATATATTTAGCCAGCTGTTTAATGTAGAGTCAAATAATTTCAATACAAAAGTATTTCCTTGCTTTTTATTATGAATTTATTATGAATTGTGAATGTTTCTCAATATTAATATTGGAGATAAGTATTATTATCTTCTTTATATATTTTGCTGCACATTTCTCAAAACCAATTGGTGTATACCAGCAAGCATTTGGGCTCGCATTACCCAGACCATGTTTATTGGCTACAAATTCAGAATTTGTTGACCATTATTTTCACAGAGAACAATTGTTCACAAGGATGTTAGTAATATCAAGTAATTTTTAAGCTCCAGAGCTTTAACCAATTCATTTTCTTTTTTCTTATTGTCAAATAAATTTATGCTTTTTATTTTAAAAGAGAGAAAGAGAAGTACTTTCCTACAGAAAATAAGGCATTTAAAGAGTTATTGAAGGGTTTAACTTGAGACACAACATGATGAATTTTCATTTAGCAAAAGTCATCCTGGTTGCTAAGTGGAGGATGGGAAACAGGTGGCAAAGATGCCCCTTGGGAATAATCCAGGTAGAAAAAGATGAAGGCCGGATGCCAGCTTCTTGACGCCAGGAGTTTTGGTTTCTGGACGTCAGGCCTCACTTTCAGAGCACTGCACAGAGAGTCTCTGCTCTGGAAGAAACACATTCTGCTTTGTTTCTGACTTTCTTTTCTTTTCTTTTTGTTTTGAGGCTTTGGAAAATGAACTTTTGAAAACACACATATCAACCATCCAGTTTTATGTGAATATCTTTAATGGAGTCTATATGTTTTCCGTTAAAATTACTCCTCCTAGGCCAGCAGAGGCTCATATTCCCCAGCTGAGGAAAAATAAAATCAGAACAGATACCCAGACAAAGGATAGCTCTAGAAAGAGAACCCATCTCTAGTAATAACTAGAGGCAGGCATTTTTCCTCACGCACTCTCCCAGTCTGAAATTCTCGCATTTGCGCCACAGCCTTCAGAATTTCCTTCACAGACGAGTCTACAGACATTTTTCTTTAGCCTCACTTTTTGTTGTTTCAACAACCCTTTGGTCTCATTTATACACCTTGACTTACTTGTTTAAAGTTTTCATTGTAAAATATCTTAAACTTCTCATTTATTTTTTCAACTCTTTTAAACTCCATTAAGTAAATAAATGTTTGATAAACTTCTCTAATAAACTCTCCTCTTACCAGAGAACAACATGTTTTTCCAAACAAAACCGTGAGTCTATTAACATGCCTTTTATAAGGTTCCACTGGGCTATCTGAAACCACCTCCCTGGTTTGCCCACATTACAGACACCCTGCTTCTGTACTGTTGTTGCTGTTGTTTTAAATATTTCTTGTAACTCTCTCTTTCATGTCGTTCCTTTCACTTCTAAAATTCAAGATTGAGAGGCCCTTTGGTGCTGGTGAGAATGGTCATGTAATTGTGTGGGAGCAAGTCACCTGGCAGCCTTTACTCACAGCTGTTACTGATGAACAAGGCCAAGTGACACTGTTCTGTTTTTATTTATTTCATTTATCAACTGTTTGAGAGCATACAGAAAACTCCATTGACAGTGTTGGATAAATCTTGACATTGAGTATAAGCTGAGTGCCTGGGACTTCCTTTTACAAGTCTCCAAGAGTGTAATGCTAATCTTTTCAGCTAACTTGCTTTATATGTTACATTGTTATCACTCAATCAGGCTTGTAATTGACTTTTGCTTTTATAATAATTCTAACACTCATGTGATTTTAAGGATGATTGAGCTCACTTTTGTTCTAGCTTCTTCACTGAATATCAGATAACCCACAAAAAATGTAAATCAGAATCCTAAGAACCTTAAAGTAAAAACATCTCTAAGCTAGAACCTTAAAACTGACAAAATAGACAAAACTTTAAAGCATAATAAACATTTAGTCTTAAATATATATTATACTAATCAAAGTAAAAAAATCTTATGCCTTTAATGAGTATAAACATATACAACTATATAACCAGATTTTCTAAAATATCAGCAACTACCTCTAATAGATATTGATTTTAAAATTTATATTAATCAATAATTGTTTTGAAAGCCATTTGAGGATTGAACAATTCTATTCATTGTCCTTGTTAAAATAAAAAACTCATTTCATAGCAACCGCTACCTTTGGTCATTTGCAGAATGTTAATAATTTTTCCAATGACCTTTTATAAATAAGGAGAAGTAAATCATTTTCTCATTTCAAACAAATAAAATTCCAATTATAAAACAGGATACATGCAATTAGAGGACTGAGAATATGGTAGTTTTAGTAGAATTAATGTTCAATAAAAATCTTTAAGACTTATTTTTTATACCATAAATATAAGTAAGTAGTAAATTTATAAGGATGTTGAGTTCAGATAAATTGGAGAAAATCTGATCATCTCAATTTTAATTTCTCAAGGAAATAAAAAACAAAAATATATATTATCTTTTAGAAAAAAATTCATAGCAGTTGATAAAATGAGTTATTCCCAGATTTTACTATATTTAGTCCCTAACTTTATATAGTAAAAGTGTATGAAAGAGCTTTTAATGTATAAATTCCTTAACTGTCTTTATGTTTTACAGTCCAAATTTATACATTCCTTTAAATGTACTTATTTCTTATACCTGAACAATAGGAAATAGGCTTCATAAAGGGAGGAAATGAGGCAAAAATGGAGATCTACCTCACAATTCATCCATGAGTATAGATATCACTATATAGAATTATCTTTGCCAATGTATTTACAGGGAATGTGCATGAGGAGTTCAAGGATCACAGACAGGATGTGGTATGAAATGGACAATAGAATTGCTAAGTGCAAATTGTAAGGTTTGAGACGACACAGGATACAACACACAGAGAGTCCAGGCGATTAGAAAGGGGGAGTTTTAATCTTGCGCTCCCAGGCGAAACTTGCTGGTCCGAGGGTGGGCCAGGGAAGTTCGCGCCAAAAAGGGGCGCAGGCACTTCTTTTATACAGCTGTTTAGTGAGGGGAGGGCGGAGGGCATGAGAGATGTGGAATTCCGCCTCGGGCCAGGGGTCTAGGAAGGCACCAGTTATCTCTGCCACCATCTACCTTGCATATGCATGCATAGGCTCTGGATTCCCCCCCCCCTC
This sequence comes from Corynorhinus townsendii, assembly GCA_026230045.1. NCBI lineage: Eukaryota > Metazoa > Chordata > Mammalia > Chiroptera > Vespertilionidae > Corynorhinus > Corynorhinus townsendii. The sequence goes on along the minus strand of JAPDVU010000004.1, from coordinate 62,752,490 downwards.
CTCGACCTAACATCCCGGCCTTTTGGTGATAGGGGGCGCCGAAATCATCCTGGCTACTTCCTGCTGACCAGGGGCGAAGAAGGTGGGGGATGTTAAAGGCCAGGGTCAGGCAGAGGCAGGTTGGAGGGCAGCCGAGTGTAGGGGTAGAGCAGGAGCTGGTTTACAGTCACCCGAGACATTTCCACAATCCGGGAGCGGATGAATTTGAGGAGGCAGGGAGCTAGGGAAAAAAAGACACAGATGAGAATTAAGGGCCCTGTCAGGGGTAGGATCCAGGTCGCTAAAGGGCTTTGGAGCCAGCTGAAAAGAGAGTTGTCCCGGGAGTGTCTTGCACGTAATTCTAGAGGATTGTAAAATCCTCAGCTTAGTCAGGGTCTGCACTTTCTGTTCCACCACTCCGGACTCGTTGATATAGTAGCAGCATTCTTCTTGAAGGAACATGCAGGTTCCTCCTCTTTCCACAGTAAGAAGGTCTAGGGCCCATCGGTTCTGTAAGGCTATTTGGGCTACTGATGTTACTTGCCGCTGCAGGGAGGCTAAGGAGGCAGTAGTAGACTCCAAGGCTATCTGGAGTTTGTCATTGAAATCCTGAGCAGAGATTATGCTGTTCCCGAGAGCCCCTCCAGCTAGGCCTATGGAGGCAGCGATACTTACCCCCAACATGACAGGGAGGAAGGCAGCCTGGCGGGCCTGGGGGTGGGATGAAGGAAGCAACCAAGCAAGCTCTGACTCTCCATACAAGATTAGTTGGGGAACTACTGTGACCACGAAGCAAGGCCCGGGGTCAGAGGAGTTTATGCAGTTGCTTAAGGTGCCGTTGCACCAAAAGAAGGTACCCGGGCTGGCCTTGGTGGGACTGGCTGCAGTGTGGTTTTGGGTACAGTTCCAGGTGACCCGTCCCACAGTTACCGGGTTGCTGGTCTGGTAGCATATCCACGGGGGCAAGGTGGGTTCTGGAGTTTTGGGTTCCCAGAGGGGAATGCCAGCCAGGGGAGGCTGACATTCACCATGTCCTTGGGTTCCTGGAGGAGTCATGAGTGGGACGGCAGCCAGCAAAGGTCTCATTGTAGGCATCATGGATGACACAGCCTGACCACTGGCAACCCCCATAGGTGTTGACGTCTCGACTACACCTGTCTGGGTTCCGTTGGTCATAAGCAAAACAAGCATATGGTCGGCCACTGTTGGACACTGACTGGAGGTCGACAGCAATCAGGATCTCCGCCTGGCATGCGACCAGAGGGCAGTCCTGAGATCCCACCTGCCGGGTGACTTGTGTACTGTCCTGGTCATTGGTTTCACGGACCTTGAACCTCCACACATAAGCAGGTGGGGGTGGGTGTAAGTTGCCCAGGGCTGGGAGGAGAAGGAGGAGGAGGAGGGCGGCTAAGGCGGACCTTAGTGGGGCCCAACACCTCACATTTATAGAAGTCATGCTGCTCCGGGGTCCTCTTGAGTCTGGAGAGGTGGTGCCACGATGGATCGCCAAGTAGTTTGGCCGCGGTGGGGGTTGTGAGGATTACTGTGTGAGGTCCCGTCCACCTGGGCTCCAAGGCCTTGGGATGTAGATTCTTAAGGAGGACTGAGTCCCCCGGCTGGAGGGCTGGTCCTCGGGAGCCTTGGTTCGCTGGTTCTGGCCTGGGCAAAAACCTGTCAGCGTGTTCCCAGAGTAGCTGCCTAAGCCTTGGGAAGGGTGATCTTGTTATTTATGAAGATCCATCCCTCAGGACCAGAAGAGCCTCCCCGTTGTAGGAGTTTATTTTTTTCTTCTTCTGTATATTGAGGGGTAATGGAGGGGAGGGAAAGGAACAGGACCGGGGCTGGGGACCCTTCACCCTGAGTTAAGCCTCTGGCCACCGCGTCTGCTCGATCATTTCCCCGCGTAACCATTGAGGAGTCAGTCTGATAGCCTCGGCAGTGCACGATGGCTACCTGGGAGGGAAGCTGTAAGGCATCAAGTAAGCGGGTTATGAGTCTAGCATTGATAATAGGTGAGCCTTTAGTGGAGAGAAAGCCCCTCTCCCTCCAAATAACCGCGTGGCAATGGGCTATCAGAAAGGAATATTTGGAGTCTGTATATATGTTTACCCTCTTCCCTTTGGCCAGATGCAGGGCCCTGGTCAGCCCAATGAGCTCAGCCTTTTGAGAGGTGGTACCCTCTGGGAGCCGGGCTGCCTCCAGGGTCCGCTCAAGTGTTACTACTGCATAGGAGGCTTTCCGACGTCCCTGGGGGTCTAGGCAAGAGCTTCCATCCACAAACAGAGTTAAGTCAGGATTAGAGAGAGGAAGATCTGAGAGTCCCGCCAGAGGTTGAGTGAGGGCCTCGACGACCTCGGGGCAGGAGTGCGTTGCCACAGGTTGGGTGGAGGCAGCAGGAAGGAGAGTGGCCGGGTTCAGGGCTGGGGACTGAGTTAGGGAGATGTCAGGACTCTCAAGGAACAGGAGTTCCTGCATGCGAGAGAGGGGGCAAGGAGAGATAAGGATCGGTGGGACAGAAGATTCTGTAGCCTATGGGTGGAGAAGACCTGTAAGGGTTGCTGGAGGCAGATCTTCTGGGCCTCCTTGGTGAGAGCAGCAGCTGCAGCCAGAGCCCGGAGGCAGGGCTGCCATCCCCGAACCATGGGATCAAGCTGTCTGGACAGGTAGGATACAGGGGTGAAGGCTGGCCCTAGGGGCTGGGTGAGGACCCCCATAGCTATTCCCTGTTTCTCATCAGTAAATAGTTGGACAAGCTTAGAGATGTCCGGGAGGGGGGAAGAGAGAGAGAGAGAGAGAGAGAGATGCCAGAAGGGTATCCTGGAGCTTAGAAAAAAAAAAAAAAACACACACACACAAAAACAAAAACAAAAACCTGGCGAACGAGGGAGGGTGAGAAGAGGGGGCCTGGTATAGTGGATCTTTCTACAGTTCTTGTCAACAGTTAACTATAGAACTTCTTTCTTTCAACATACCTTCCATTAAATATTTCTAAACATGTCTAGCAATTAAAATATTTAGAAAAGGCAGGGGGAGGAAGGAACAGGCCTCTAACTGCTTGAATTCAAAACTGAGTTTCTGATAAGCCTGTGCCAGCAAGAAAGTTGTTCTCTAGGGAGGGTGGAGTCGGGGAGAGGGCGGGGTGAGAAGGTGCTGAGGCCAGAGCAGTTTTCAGAGCATTAAAAGGTGATTTGCTATCAGTACCCATGACCGAGATCGTGGAAGGGAAGAATGGCCCGGAAAAAGGAGGACAGGACAGAGAAGGTAGCCCTGTGTCCACCAGAAAGGAGACCTGCTTACCCGCTACCTTGAGCATTACCCTGGGCTCGGCGAGGGTGATGGAGGTCGTTGAGTCCTGGCATCTCCAGTCTTCAGCCAGTTCCAGCATGGCCAGCGGCGGGTCATTACCTGGAAGGGCAGCCCCTCTACGCTGAGAGGCAGAGGGCCTGTCACTTTTCCAGGGGCAGTCACTTTGCCAGTGGCCGTTTTGCCCGCACGCCGGGCAGGGCTTGGTTGGAACACGGGGCTGAGGGCACTGCTTTGCCCAGTGGCCCTCATTCCCGCACTTGAAGCATCCTCCAGGTGGCGCTCGTCCTTTCGTTGCACCCCCACCACGCACAGTCCCCTTTGGACCATGCGTGGCTGCCGTCGGCCTCAAAGCTGCCACCAAGGCTTGAGTTTGCAGAGTCACCTTTTGTCAAAGGTGGGCCTCCCTATCCGATTCTGCCTGCTCCTCACGGGCATTAAAAACCTTAAATGCCATATTCACTAGATCCCGAACAGGAGTCTGAGGGCCATCCTCCACCTTTTTTAATTTTTTTCGAATATCTGGGGCCGACTGCGAAATGAAGTGAGTGGCTAAAACTGTCGCTCCGGCCGGGGACCCAGGGTCCAGACGAGTATAGAAGGTCAGAGCCTCAGTTAGCCTGTTAAGGAAAACTGCGGGGTTCTCATCTGGTCCCTGAGTAACTTCCCTCAGCTTGTCAAAATTAACTTCCTTGTGGGAGACGGCCTGTAGGCATTGGAGCATTTGGTCGCGACATCGGCACCCATCTCGCCCTTTGGGGGTATCTAGTTGGTACTCCCAGCCTGGTTCCTGACGAGGAACGGCCTGGGCCCCCACTGGCATAGAGGCATCTGTAAAGTGGACCTGATCTGCATGGTCTGTCGCTGCTCCTAAGACCCTTTCCCTTTCATCTGATGTTAGGGTAGAAGAAAGAATGACATGGATGTCATGCCAGGTGAGGTCGTAGGCCTGAGAGAGGTATCTAAATTCCTTGACGAATGCAGTGGGGTTGGCAGAAAAGGACCCCAGCCGCTTCTCAATCTGGGAGAGATCTGACAGAGAGAAGGGAACATGGACCCTGATCACTCCCTCAGCCGCTGCAACTTCCTGAGCCCTGAGCGGGCAGAGGAGAGGAGGAGCCCGGGAGCGGGTGTGCCTGCTGACTGGGGAAGCAGGCAGGGGTGGGGGAAGGGACAGGTCAGCAGGTAAGGGAGAAGGCCCTGGGGGAGGGGATGGTCGATGGAGGTTGGGGAGTGAGGATGGGGGAAGGGTGGGAACTGGAGGAACGGCAGTAGAAGCTGCGGAGTAAGGAGGCGGACGAGTCAGAGGGAAGGAAAGATTCTCAGGGGGTTCAGAGAAGGCGGAAAGTGGAGGGTTGTCGGTAGGCAGAGGGGGTTTCTCGTGAGCTAGGAGAACCTGGGCTGTGGAACAGGAGGAACAGAGGGAGGGACGGGAGCGCAGATAGAAAAAGAAAAAGGCCTGGACATATGGAACCTCATGCCACTTCCCAGCTTGTTGGCAGTAATTACTGAGGTCAGTTAGTCCCGCTTTCAGGGTCATCTGGACCCACTGAGGCCATGCCACGTTACAGAAGTAGCCAGATTGGTGAGGACACCCTAGAGGTGTCTTTGGTGAGTGCCCATTCCAATTCCTGGGGTCGGGTAGCAAAAGGTCAAGGACCAGCGTCCCAATCCCTGAGCCAATGCTACGACGGGGAACTCAAGGGACAGTAGAAGACGTCTCCTCTACTTCCTGGGGTCCGGAGTGAGGCCAGAGGCCGGGAACCGAGGGAGACAGGAACGTCTTCGCTGCCTCCCCAGGTTCGGAACCTCTCCTGGAGAGGCCCGGAGGGCTATGCCCGGAAGGCAATCTCTGACGCGGGCCGCGATTTAGGGACAGAGACGCGGAAAAACCGCCAGGAATTAGCATGGGTTGGGACTTACCGCTGACGTTGCCTAGCCAAGGGAAGAAGGCTGAGTATCCTGAGCCAGGAAGAAAGAAGAACGGGGGGAATGGGGGGCCCCCCCCCCCCGGACCATTAAAGGTCAAACAGGGAGCTCGCCTCCACCCGGGTCCGGCACCAAATGTAAGGTTTGAGACGAAGCAGGATACAACACACAGAGTTCAGGCGATTAGAAAGGGGGAGTTTTAATCTTGCGCTCCCAGGCGAAACTTGCTGGTCCGAGGGTGGGCCAGGGAAGTTCGCGCCAAAAAGGGGGGCAGGCACTTCTTTTATACAGCTGTTTAGTGAGGGGAGGGCGGAGGGCATGAGAGGTGTGGAATTCTGCCTCGGGCCAGGGGTCTAGGAAGGTGCCAGTTATCTCTGCCACCATCTACCTTGCATATGCATGCATAGGCTCTGGATTCCCCCCCCACCCCCTGCCTCGACCTAACACAAATCACTTGTATCACTCTACAGAAAAAAACTATCTTGGCAACTGATTTAAGTAGTTACCAGACCTTTAGGATTTCCTCTTATCTCATTCTGTCCTGATGTTAACTAGATAAGAAGCTATGCCTCTGGATACCTTTAGTAGAATCAGAGCGCTAGGAAAGACATCATAACTGCTTGAGACACTCCAATGCACAATAGGCTTCTTCAAAATGACTGATTTATTTTATTGACTTTAAAATTTTAAGGATTATGATGTTTTGTACTCCATAGATTTTAAATTCCAGTGTTTACGCAAAATATATATCAGAAGCTATATTTTCCCTGTTCTTACTGAATTATTTTACTATTTTTACTCCAGATTGGGGAGAAAATTTTATTGAAACAATTTTTTAGGGCTGAAAAAGACAGGTTTAGGAAATTTTAGAGATTTTAGAAATTAAGGGGACCATGGAATAAGCACAGGGCTGCAGAGCAGCAGAAGGTATATTTCCATAGAACAGGAAAGCTGAAAAGCTGCTACAGGTACATTTCCATAGAGCAAGGGAGCTGGGAACCTCAGGTCTATATTTACAAAATAAAGGGGAGGAAGCCCTTCATCCAGAAGGAGAAGAAAGCCCAAAGGGAATAGGAAAGCAATAAGGAAGGAGGGACCTTTGAGCTCAGGAGTTACTAATAGCAACAAGTCTAAGAGAATAGTGACCAATCAGAGGGGATATTAAGGCACAAAGACATACAGACTTTATATTTATAAGCTGTAGGGAAAAGGAACTCAGTGGGACTCTTTCCCCTCCCCATATGGGAGTCTGTGCTGTGAGAATCATTCCCTTTCCCCATGTGGGAGTCTGTACTTGTTCTTCAATAAGTTTCCACTTTTGCTAAACCACTTCCATCAACGGTTTTCATTCTTTGATTCCCACAGACAAAGAACCTGGGAACCATTCTGCCCAGGGGGAACATTGTATGTTCCAGTCCAAAAATTCCATTTCATCATTATTTCCAAGTATAGTTAATGGTTACAGCATTTCAGCCCTATTGCCTAACTTGGTTCTTCCCGATTTGATAAAAACTAATGTGATTTTTGAAATAAATTTTCTTTCTTTCTAATGGTATTCTATTTTGGTTTTAATGCAATTCAGTATAAATCATTAATTAATTAATGATTAATGATTGTTGCTGCCATTGGAACGGTGCTGCCAAGGAAGACAGTAGCCTGAGGACTACACTGCCTCTGCAGCTGCCCCTCCCCCTGCCGCTGCCCCCACCCCTGTTGAGCCCAGTGAGGAGCAGAGAGTGGAGCTTCTTCACTGCGTCCATGCTCCGCGGTGGGAAGTTAGCTACCAGGGGCATCTAGGAGATGCAGTTTCCCCTGAACTACAGGAATGCACAGAAGGGCATAGATGGAGCTCTGAGCCAACAGTCAAAACCTACCCCTAAGGCTCAGAGTACAGCCTTGGAAATAGTGGCTGAGATGAAGTGAAAGTGTAGTTTCACTGTAATTGATGATCTTTTAACTGGGAAGTGATGGTGCTACTTGGTTCACTCAAGTGACTGTCAAAATAAGGAACAATAATTCCAGGATATGAGATAGGGAGAAGGATGAGGGCATGTCAGACTGTGCCGCGGAGGCTCGGAGCAGGCAGGCGGGGTGTGTGTGTGTGTGTGTGTGTGTGTGTGTGTGTGTGTGTCCCCGTGGTATCATTCTTCGAGTCCCATGGACAAAGAGCTCAGGAAAAACCATACTGCCCAGGGGAACACGGTGCTTTCCAGTCCAAAAATCTCATTTGAATATCTCCAAAGTTTTAATACTTTCATTAAATAGAACAGAACAGTAGGAATGCAGTTGGGATATTTAAAGACTGAACCTAGTACAACTGCAAATATAGAAACAAAGTTCTTTCCGGTCCGTCTATTAACCATTGCTGAACAAAGACATCAACTGATCCAGAGGGGACTGGCATGGACATACAAGTAGATAAGTGCACAAAGTTGAGTGCATGATAAAGTTGGAAGAGAAAACATGTGTGACTAAGATTTCAGATATTCTTAGCAAAGGGTGTTATCAACTGCCTAGAGAAGAAGAAATACAGGCACAAATAATTTTGTAGAATTATATATGTTACCAATGGTCTGTACATGTAAAATAATTTGTCAAAATGATCATTATCTCCTAGTAGTTGTCTTTCCTTCCTTCTATGCTAGGAGAGTTTTCTGCCACCCAGAATAAAGCTTTGCTTGTAGTTAGGTGTGGCCATGTGACCAATTCTGGCCAATAGGATTTAAAAAGGCATGTCATGTGACAGCTGCTGAAAAACTTCCTTATGATTTAATTGATGCCTCTTTCTATCTTTTTCAAAGTTTTCTTCAACTTGCTCCTTGGAATATATACCACCATCTTGGACCAAGAGGTCAAGGACCCCGCTGTAGGGATGGCAGGGTGGGAGCGGAAAGAGCCTGAGTTTCTGGAGACTTCATGGAGCACAGCTGCCAGATCAGCCCTGGATTACTGTTTACTTCGGGATTATGTTTGTGGGAGAGAGAAATTAACTTCGTCTGAGTTAAGCCACTGTTATTTTTGCTTTTCTCTCCCTTATAGCCAAACCTAATCATGATGGGGAACAGAAGACATTTGGGGGGGGGCTAGTAATCTGAATCTGTGCCAGTAACCTGCCTTCTACTGCACACTTTGCTAGCCGATAATTAACGCCATTTGTGAAAGAAATGTAGGGGGCTAGCAGCCGGACTCTGTACCTAGTTAATCAGTATCCTAATGCACATTCCTGATAGCCTATAATGAAGTCACTGCCCCTTCCTTAATTCTCTGGTCTTGCAAGAGTTATTTACCTAAATACTTCCAATTTACAAGGGCCATAAACCAAGGATGTAACAGCTTAACTAGAGGGAGGTCACTGGCGCCATCCAGGATGGACATTAGATACAGTCTAAATTAACCATTCTAACTGATTCTCAAGCGGGGGTGGCTGTGAGAGTCCACCATAGAAGCTTGGTAGTTAGGAAACAAAGAAACTCGGAAATATATAAAGAGAAAATCCTGTTGTCTAAGTTGTTCAGGATCTGGATCTTTGAGTCTCCTGAACCAGCAGCACTGCTTTGAATAAAGGCTTACTTTCCTGAACATCCTGAGTGTTTAACTGTCTTCTTCCATGCCAATTCCATAACAATCATAATGAACAAAATCTGTTCATGCATATACATGAACTTATATTTAGATAGATACATATATTTATATTTGCTTATATGTGTAGATCTTTCTATAGTGGATTATTTTTCAATATAAATCTTTTGTTGACATTTTTAAATATTAAAAAACTACTAGAGCCCAGCCAGTGTGGCTCAGTGGTTGAGCATTGACTCATGAACCAAGAGGTTACTGGTTCAATTGCCGTCAGGGTACATGCCCAGGTGGCAGGCTAGATCACCAGGAGAGGGTGTGCAGGAGGCAGCCTATCAATGTTTCTCTCACTGATGTTTCTATCTCTCTATCCCTCTCCCTTTCTCTCTCTCTAAAAAATTAATAAGACATATTTTTTAAAAAACAACACTGGGAATTATAGTTAATGAGCATACTTCCACTAGGCAAATCCAACCAACATCTGTGTTCAATGTTCCTTTTGATAAAATGGACTAACTAAGCAGTGCTCCTCTATGACTAAGGCAGACAGATCCTTGAATGTGAATAGCACTATTTCAGAGTTCCCGGGGATCTAAGCAGTACCCTGTTCCAATAAGAGGAAATAAAAATACTTAACTCAGCATGAATTCAACAGTTTCTCGCATAACAATGTTTCATTTCCCATTTGTGTTAAGAGTCATTTCCTTAATTCTCTTTCAATTCCAAAATGTAGTTCTAAAGGTGCTCACAAACTGGCATGGTATCTGCAACCCTGCATGTGGCATCTGGAGAACATTCTGCTAAAGAATTAGAAATCTCACCCTGACCAGTTTGGCTTAGTGCATAGAGCGTCAGCCTGCGGACTGAGGAGTCCCAGATTAGAATCCAGTCAAGGGCATGTACCTTGGTTGCAGGCACATCCCCAGTAGGGGGTGTGCAGGACTCAGCTGATCAATGTTTCTAACTCTCTATCCCTCTCCCTTCCTCTCTGTAAAAAATCAATAAAATTTTTAAAAAAGAATTAAAAATCTTTTAGGTTTGTTTAAAATGAGTTCTAGACATACCATGTGTCTTGATATTGAGTCATTGGCAAGTGGATGGATATTGATTACTAGAATTGGATATAATTTTATTTTATTAACACATTTAAATAAAATTTTAAATCAAATTATGTTTATTTAAAAATCCTATTTTACAATTCAATAATTAAAATTGAAGTGGTCACTTAATGGAAATTGATTTTTAATATAAAAATATATGAAATAGTTTTAATTTTTGGATTTTTACATGTACTTTAATTTATATTATTAATAAAGATATTAAAATTTTTACACTCTAAATACAATCTCATTTCTTTTTAACATTTTCAGAAGGAGAAAAGGTGTAATAATTTTGATTATAATACAAAAAACAGGGATATGTTTTCCTGCAATTAGGTCTTCATGTAGTTGACTGTTGGGACTTTTTCATATCTATATTTTTTCATTTTCCTCAAGCAATCCAATACTGCTTCTCACTGTTTACATTTAATAAATATTCATTCCAAACTGTTCTTTCTTATTTGCATTTTCTCCCATTCATATAAGTTAATATGAATTGGATAAAGTCAGAAATTGGAAGGTGAAAACAAGAGGCTCAAAATTAATTGTGAAAAAGTGAGAATTAGAAAAGTATGATGATACACTGAGTGCTGAAACCAGAACATTTAAAAATAGCTTCCCAAAACAGTTAATGAATGAACTAGAGGATAAGAGGAAAGCAAATAGCATTCCAAAATGGAGCAACCCAGAGTGAAGGCCTGGCAGGCAAGACTGGTGCAGTCTTAACTCTGCTGTACAATACGGTTATAATAACCAGGTTATTAATAACTAGAAAGGACAAAGGGAAGGCCAAATAGAGCCTGCCCAGTAAAATTTGGGTGAAATATCCAAGATATGCTTGGCCAATGCAAGAACTTAAAACCTGAGATATTTAAAGCCCTAAACAAAGGAGTTCCCTCTCTTGTGCTTGACTCCTGACCTGTGGGACTCTTAGGCCCCTGCATTTGCCCCGTAGCTCTCAGCCATGTGGACCCCCCAACACAGACAATGGACTGATGGACTGGAACTGGCCTGATACTGTGCCAGACCCAACTCCATCATGGCACAAAACTCTGGACACTGGCTTTGCTTTTAGCTCTGCTGAATCCGCAGCTGCACATCTTCCAGGACTGGTTTAAGGGAAATGGGACTTCTGAAACCCAGGGATATAATCCACACAAATAGAGATCACTCATCCTCCCATGTGAGTGTTAGGAAATTCTTTGTCTCAGGATGTTGTAAGGACCCGACCCCCAGCTCTGAGTGGGGAAAGGGATCCAACACTTCCATCAGTGGACACCCAACTTCCATCGATAACAAAATCACTTTTAGGCTTCTATTCCCAATGAAATGTAGGTTTCAAAGGTCGCTTCTATTGCTAAAATTTCATGTTTGAGAGAACAGAACACGTGTAAATTAGAATGACCATGGTATCTGAATTATGGTTGGTTTTTATTTACTAATTACAATTTCAGAAAAAAACTTGGTATCTACAAATAATATATAAAAATATAGAACCTAGCTATTGTAATGTGACTTACCAAAGTTGTTTTAAGAAACATGGCAGTTTATATTTTTTTACTTGTTAAGATCAGGATTTTGTACCTAAGTTAACTATCTCCCATTACTGGGTCCCAAATATCTCTCCATGTTTTATAACTGAGGACATATAAGAAACAGTGTCCAGTTATCTAAACTTGAGGTTAAATTTGTGATCATTGGTATAGTGATAATCATATTCTACTCCTTTTTCTCCTATTATTGCAAGAACAAAGTTTCATCTCATAGTAGGAATATCACATGTACTCACAATGAAATCCATTCACCTATGAATATAGTGTTTGGTGGTGTTCTGTTTTCTAGCTCTGGTCTCCTTGTAGACATGTCTTTCATTAAGGCTTCTACAGTTGATCCTTCAAACTGGATTAATTTTGTCCACTGTATATATCCTCATGGCCTCTGTACTTCGCTTTTGAGCACTTTTTGAAATTAGAATTAAATAACCATTTGTGTAATTATTTGTTGATGCTCATTTTCTTCACTTGAATCTATTTCTGGGAGGGCTAGGGTCTCAGACCTTACTTCTCTTATGCTAAACCCCAGCCCCTAGTCAGACCAAAGTACATGAATGTCTCCTTTCATTCCCAGGGCCTAGAGGAAAAGACTAATTCACCAGCTCCACTGCATCCCATCTCCCTTTTCCAGGTACTGGTGTGCTGCTGGTGTTCCCGACCACCTGGCACTTTGCCAACACCCTAGAGTCCTCTACTGCTGACAATCCAAGGCCTGCAGGTGCCAAGGTGATGCTTTGTTTTCAGGAGTCCTCCAGACTCTGAAGCAATTAATTCAGCATTCCTGAGAAACGTGGAATGAATACCTTTCAATTCCTTTTAAATTACATTTTGCACCAATTGTCTTTTTAGTAAAAAATAGCTCTTTAGCTCTCCTTAAAACACAACCTTACCTAGGACTCAGGTCAAAATTCTTTGGAAAGGAGGAGAGCATGTTTATGTGTATATGTATATGTACACACATGCATGTGAGCATTCTATAGGTAAGCATAGTGCTGATATAAGAATAGACCTTATGTAAGTGACAGACAGGGCTCCTGGTTTACAACTGCCTCTGCATTTGGGTTGTGAAGGCTTTCTTTTAGGACAGGCTTGTATGCCTCCTTTTTCTTCCTGCATATCCCTCCTTGATGGCCTACCCACTGGTCCTCCATACATCCTCACATGTCTGAATCTGTTGTGGACATATCTTATCTTCAGAATCAGGTCACAAGCAGCCCATGTCTGCCAAGGGCAGAGGAAAGGGCACACAAGACATTGCTGTGTAGCCTGTCAGTTTCATGCTACTTCTTCATTGTCAGTAAACATTTTTAATGGCTATACCATACTTTCAGTTCATTACATACTATTTGAAATTGATTTGAATTAAACATCTTTATTTAATTTTAAAAATATTTAGTTGGATATTTATTTGCAAGGCTACTAATAGCCAGGAATTAGAAAGCATGATCATCATTCCTATCTCAAACTACATGCTGCTAGAACTGTGGGAACATCGACAGGCCTCAGACACTCGTCATCTTGGGTTGTTCATGTGGTAAAGGACCGTGAAAGACCACAAGCTTTCTCAGTTCCCAAGTTTTCATTCTATTCTCAAATATAGGTCTATCCTTCTATAATTATATTCATCTATATATATATAAAAGCCTAAGTGATCAGCCAATCATTCGACCAGCCAACTGGTAGTTATGATGCTCACTGATCACCAGAGGGCAGACGCTCAAAGCAGGAACTACCGAGCTATAGTGACTTGGCACCTGCAGTTCTAGGGTGGCTCACCCAGAACCAGAGAGGAGAGAGCTTGGTTCCAGGGTGCATCACCCAAGAACTGCCCTCTCGCAATCAGGATCCCTCAGGGATGTCAGAGAGCAGTTTCGGCCCAACCCCTGCAGTCCAGGCCGAGAAACCCCACCAGTGCACAAATCTCTGCATCGGGCCTCTAGTAGTATATAATAACTATATTTTTTAATTTTTTAATTTTATATAATTACTATAATTACTCATTACAGATATTTTTTAATGCATGAAAGAATAAAGAAGCAAATAAAAATCACCTGTACAAAACTACAACATTTTTGCTATTTATTACAATGTTCTTCTTTTATAAGATAAATGTACATTTTTTTCTTTTCCACTTTATATTTGAGAACACTTTCTCATATTAATAAATATTCATTAAAGATAAAGGAAGGGAAAAAGAGAGAGCAAAATACCAATATGAAAGAGAAACACCAATGGGTTGCCTCCCATATGCATCCCAACTGGGGATCAAACCCATAACCTAGGCATATGCCCTGACAGGGAATCGAACTCTTAACCTTTTAAATAATCACTTATCGAGGAGAATCCAAGATGGCGGCGTAGGTAAACACCTAAACTGCTGCCTCACACAACAATTTCAAAACTATAACTAAAAGACAAAACGTCTATCACCCAGAACCACGGGAAAGCTGGCTGAGTGGAAGTTCTACAACTAGAAGGAAAGAGAAAAGAGCATTGAGACGTGCACGAGTGCTGAAAAGCTGAGGTACGGAGGTGCGGGATCCCGGCTGGCAGCGGGCGTTGCTTTTTCAACCCAAAGGGAGACAAGCCCCCGATTACTCTGAAATACAGTTTCTGGGGAGACGCGAGGGACCCAAACTCCTATGGGGAGAAGCTGGACTGTCTGCCAGTGAGGGTGGCTTGCTTGCAGAGCTGCACGCAGGAATAATTGTTTACTGCACTGGGGCACGGGACTGCCGACTGGGATGCAGAGCCGGCTAACTAGCAGCCATTGCTGTTTGCCATGCCCTAGCCTAGTGACACCCTGAGACCCCGCCCTGTACAACCTACAAACCCACCCAAGCTCCAAGCAGCAGCTTTAGCATAAGAAAGCCCTGCCCTATCGCAGCTTAACCTAGCAAACTTGCAGCCCGGGTCAGACAGCTCCAAAACCTCCAAACCACAAGCAAAGAGGAGAAAACTGTAGCTCTCACTGTAGCTCCTGCTGGGTGGCCTCAGACAGTAGCTGACCTGCACCCCATTGGAGATTCAGAAGCCAGTGTACCTAGTGGTCAGTGTGAGACACCAGATTTCAACTCCTCACATCCATAAGTGACACATTCAAGAGGCAGACTCAGTGAGTACCAAAGCCCCACTGAAACAAGTCCTGCCCCATAAGCGTGTCTTCAGCGCAGCAGTTCTTCCAGCATAGACACAGCGAGTGCTCACAGCTAACTGGCCTGGAGGTCAATTCCTCCCAGTGTACCAACAGCAATTAAGGCTTAACTACACCAAGACTTTGCACTCATCCCACAAAGGGGTGTACCAAGAGCATCCACCTCATGTGATTGAGGAGGCTGAGCTACTGCCCCCTATAGATCACCTACCACACAAAGCTACTCCATCAACACAGGGAAGCAGCCAAAATGTGGAGACAAAGAAACATGTCATGAATGAAAGAAATGGAGGAAAGCAAACTACTGGGTGACATAGAGTTCAGAACCACATTTATAAGGTTACTCAAGAATCTTCTTAAAACTGCTGAGAAACTTGATGAGACCTTTAAGGATATTAATGAGAATGCCAAAAAAATGGAAAAGGATCAGTCAGAAATGAAGCATACACTGTCTGAAATAAAGAATATACAGAAACTCAACTGTAGATCAACGTACCCTAAGAATCAAACCAAAGATCTGAAATATGTGGAAACAAAAAACACCCAATCAGAAAAACAAAAAGAAAAAAGAATCCAAAAATATGAAGACAGTGTAAGGAGCCTCTGGGACAACTTTAAGCGAACCAACATCCGAATTTTTCGGGTGCCAGAAGAAGGGAGAGAGCAAAATATTGAAAACCTATTAGAAGAAATAATGACAGAAAATTTTCCCTACCTGGTGAAAGAAATAGACTTACAAGTTCAGGAAGCACACAGAACCCCATACAAGAGGAATCCAAAAAGAACCACACCAAGACACATCATAATTAAAATGCCAAGGGCAAAAGACAAAGAGAGAATATTAAAAGCAGCAAGAGAAAAACAGTTAATTACCTACAAGGGAGTACCCATACAACTGTCAGCTGATTTCTCAACAGAAACTATGCAGGCCAGAAGGGAGTGGCAAGAAATATTCAAAGTGATGAACAGCAAGAACCTACAACCAAGATTATTCTACCCAGCAAAGCTATCATTCAGAGTTGAAGGTCAGATAAAGAGCTTCACAGACAAGAAAAAGCTAAAGGAGTTCATCACCACCAAACCAGGATTACATGAAATGCTAAAGGGTATTCTTTAAGAAGAGGAAGAAGAAGAAAAAGGTAAAGATAAAAATTATGAATAACAAAATGACATCAAATACATACCTACCAACAAGTGAATCTAAAAATCAAGTGAATAAAAATCTGATGAACAGAATAAAGTGGGGAATATAATAGAATCAGGGACATAGAAAGGGCGTGGACTGACGATTCTCAGGGGAAGCAGGTGTGAGTTGTGCGGGAAGAGATTGGACAAAAATCTTACTCCTATGGATGAAGACAGTGGCGGGGGGGTAAGGGCATGGGGTGTGGTGGGGAATCAGGTGGAGGGGAGCGATGGGGGGAAAAAAAAAAGAGGAACACCTGTAATAATCTGAACAATAAAGATTTATTTAAAAAAATAAAAATAAATAATCACCTATCCACTCCAGTGATATTTGTTTTATCTCCTCATTGTAAAACACAGAACAAGATTTTTAAAAAGAATGATTCTCAGAAAAAAAGAATAAAACACATTTGTTCCCTACTGCCTAAAGAGAGAAACTGGATAAAAATTCAAATGTAAAATCTGCAAATTATTATTAGATATTATAATTAGAAGACAGTAGTTAAGGTTGTTCTGCATGAATAAGGTCATACAAACTTATTCCACTCAGATTCAGAGCCCCTTCATGGCAACTGTGAATAGAAAAGTTAGCTTTGTTTTATTGGGACTTTTAGCTGAAGTAAGCCCAGTTTCTTATTAAGTGTATAAAATTTTAACAATTTAACATGAACTATTAAGGCAGTATAATGTTGCAGGGCAAATTTATTTTCCTAGCAGAAGATTGTCACTTGGGTGCCTTGAAGAGCAGCCACTTGAAGAAGGCAATGATGGCATGAGAGGATGTGCCTGAGGAATACTAAGTGGTCAGGAGACATTCTTTGGTGGCCACAGAGCACCAGCAAGGAGCTCTGAAAACCTTTGGTTTGTGAGACAATGAAAGAACTGAGGTGACTGGCAAGGGAGAACCACTTTCTGGGAAACAACAGACTTTCAAAAGATTTTATTAAGGTTTGCAGCAGAAGATATAATGAGACTCATTTTCTATGCCCTTATGGAACCTCTAGGATAATAACTGCCTTTTTAATGCAGATCAAACTGAATCTGAGTTTAGCACTATATTGAAGTGCAAAGCCACCTTCAAAATGGGAGCGCAGAGAGAAGAGCAGCTACCCTGGGAGCAGTCACACTGGAGCTCCTAAATCTCAGAGTTTCCTTAATCTCCTTGTTACTGAAATCAGGCTTTCCATTTCAGCCATAGTAGACACTTTAAATATCATGACTTTGCATAGTTTGCCTGGCTACATCTGCAATAATAGGAACTAATTAGAGGCATTATATCATAAAAATAACTTTTGTGGTTACTTTATTATACCTAATAATTTTGATATCTTGAATTCTTTCAGGGTTTTCAAGATACAGGTTTTCTGATATATATTTTTTCAGTAAATCCATAATAATTTAATGTATTCTGGCCCTAATGTTTAGAATGTTGAGCTATTTCTCTTTCCTGAGAAAAGTTCAATATATATTCTAAGTTGAATTATGGAAGATTCATTTCATATTTTGTTCCGTGTGAGACATAGTTTAATTTTTTTTACATCAGTCCAGATAATCAGGCATTTCATGATTCTCTAAACACAAAGGTGAAACATTTTCTGGTACTTTACACACTTTCAGTCCTACAGTTATATTTGTGGATGCATTTTATATGTTTCAGTAATGGCAATCAAATAGTTGTGCCTTAACCAACATACCCTCATAAAAACATACACATTATTTTATGGTCTGACATTTTTGCAGGAGTCTTCAAGTATTTTCTTTTAAGTTTTGAACCAAATGAGTTAATCATTATTGCAAAACAGTGAGTATGATGCATCAACTGAAATTTTACCTAAGTGCAAAAATATCACTATCACACTACTTTCACTAAGCAAGTGCTTCAAGGAAAGGGAGTGATATCAAGTGCTGCTGAGGGATTAAGTTAGATGAAGACAGAGAATCGACCCCCCTCACGCAGAGGTGTGAAGAATACTGGTGTCATTGATAAGAGAAGTTTTACTGGAGTGATGTGGTGATAGCCTGACTGAAGAAAGAACCAAAGTGAATGGGATGAGGAGATAGTAAGTAGAGACCACAATGAAAAGGGGCAAGAGAAGAAGGCTGGAAGGAGGAGCAGAAGGAGGAGGGTCTGTGTGAAGAAGGGAAAGTGTTTATTAAGGTGAGTGACACTGAAACAGGCTTGTTTTATTTTGATGGGCAAACCAGATGATATTCACCTGAAATACAGGTTGTTCCAGTTCCTTCCATAATGATTAATCAGTGCTCATAACTTACATTGAGTTTATTTGAATATCACCCCTGTGGATATGAAGAATCTAATATTGATGGAAAGTTTAGCGAAAAAGGAGATAGAGGGGTTAATGGAAGCATCAGCCCTTGAGTAGGTGAGAGGCTAGTGCAGAAACTGAAGGGCTGTCCTTCTATGCCAGCCTGGCCATGCCAATCATGTTACCAGTAGGGAAGACAATGACAGGCACAGATGCAGGAAGATGGAAAGATGTATTATAGGAAGATGAGGGCTTTCCCTCTGATCATTATTTTTCTTTAAGCAGAGAAATAAGTGAGTCAATGACATTGACTGAACATGAGAAGGAGAGGAAGCACTGGAGGCCTGAGAAGTAGAATACTACAGAGGAAACAGTGTCCTCAGGAAACAGCCTGGTTTCTATTAGTGCAAGAAGAAGGAAACTGGCAAAGTACTAGTAATAGGTAAGTACTCAGGGGTTTTAAGATGACCGACTGAGTTCCGAAGGAGACGTGGAAGGCTTCAGGGCAGTGGTTTTCAGCACTGGCTACATTTTAGAATCAGCTGAAGATGAAAAAAAATACCAGTGCCTGGGCCACACATAAGATAAATTGAATCTCAACTTTGGGATTGAACCCAGGTATTACATGTTTCTGCAAGTTCCTTACACAATTCTAGTGTGCAGTCAGGGCTGGGACTTGGCAGAGGGGCTAGCGGTGGCATGGGAGCATGGGTGGATTGGAAGGCAGAGAAGGCAGGGATGGATGGCCAGGGAACCTAGACTTCTTGATGTGCAAGAAGGTGACAGTGAAGTCAGTACTGAAATGATGAGATGTTCTTAATGATCTCTTCATCCAAGCTCTATGAATTTAAATGTGTTAAGGCAAAATATTAATAGATATTCAATGCCCCTTCCTTGCAAAGTTTCCATTTTTAAAAAATGAAAAATACATAATATTTTTCTTACAATTGGATCCTCATCAACTTCAGTTGACTCATCACAGCTGTGATTTAGGACCAAGCAGCAGTTCAGGAGTCTCCCAAAACAGCCAGCCAAGGAGGGAAGTGTCAAATGGCTATACATGTGGACACGTGGGATTCTCCAGCATCTGTCCTGAATTTCCAGGAGTTAAATTAACTTTTTCTGGTGTTGTTAATGAAATTTTGCTTTGCATTTTGAGAAAAAGTTAGCCTCTTCTATCCTTTCTTTCCCTTCCTCCTCTCTCTCTCCCTCTCTCTCTCTCTCTCTCTCTCTCTCTCTCTCTCTCTCTCTCTCTCTCTCTCTCTCCCTGTCATTTCCCACCTGCTTTCAGTTCATTCATCCTAGGTGAAGCATGGAATGTCCTACACAGTGGAAAGGCACAAGATTTCTTTTTTACTCCTCAGCTGTTGATTCCTTCCACTAGATATAATATCTGGAAGAGCAGAGATTTTTTTGTTTTTTGTATCCTTCATGGGTTACAGTCCTGACATACAGGACCTACTCAATATAAAATTGGGCAAGTGACTGAGGGAATGAGTGTCCACCTCTGATCTGCCCCCGAAGCAGTCTTCAAAGTATGTAGTTATGCTCTCCCCTGGCCAAATTGATGTTTTGCTTATCAAAAAAAAAAAAAAAAAGCCTTTAACTGTGTTGCCTTCATTTGAACTTCTTTAAAGTACTTTAAAAATAGGTTTGATGCTTCTAGTGAGCACAGAGTTAATCCCATCTTCTCTAGACATGCATTAACTTTCAAGACAATGAAGCCCTATTTCAGTAAACATCTTTGTCTATTGTGCTAGCTAGCAGTCCTCACACGTAAAACAAATGAATGTTTATTGTAAGAGGGAGAACAATCATTTTCACCGTTCGTTAGCTATATGCATCACTGGTCTGAACATCTTCCACACTAGAGATTGGTTATAAATAAATGATGGCAATGTCTTACAGAAGTGAAATGAAGCAATAGGAGGCTAGGGTATTGCTTTGGCAATACTCTTCAGAGGGACTTTTTCACCATATCTAGAACTGGCCACCCCTTCCCCCAAATACCTGCATTTGAAATAGATTAAAATACAAGTTTAAAAAAAGACAAATATTTCTTCTATTGAGATAGCTTATGTCTCTTTGGGTGGACGGCAGACAAGCCTCAGGCCCCAGCACAGGGATGGTAGAATAAGTCCGTAAGGTGACTGCCACTGTCATTCACGTTGGGTTCACGTTTCAGCTTTTCAGCCAGGT
This sequence comes from Corynorhinus townsendii, assembly GCA_026230045.1. Lineage (NCBI taxonomy): Eukaryota > Metazoa > Chordata > Mammalia > Chiroptera > Vespertilionidae > Corynorhinus > Corynorhinus townsendii. The sequence goes on along the minus strand of JAPDVU010000004.1, from coordinate 62,732,245 downwards.
CCTAATAGATCTGTGGACACAGCCAAGGAGAAATAGCCATTATTCCTAGCAGATAGCTGCCTGGGAATAAAATGGCAAGTGTCACAAGTTAAGTAAAAATGTGTCTCTAATCTGTCTTTGAAATACATGACTATAGCACAAAGTCAAGAAAAGTTCAAGAGTCACTTTAATTACAAACCCAAGAGAATTTCACCAAGGTCTCACCATAATAATAGAATTTATTGTTCCGGAGGCAGAAGGAATACATTGAACAAAATTAAATCTTTTTTTGTGATAAAGAAAGCATATAAGGATCAAGAATATTATAACCATATGCCTTTTGGCCAAAATTTTATTGTTGATGAGTTGAAATTAAAACCTAAAGCTGTACCTATCACTTCCCAAAGTCACAAAATAAATCATAAGAGCCACTCTTTTATTAAAATTTTATAATGGAAATTTTTAACAAGAATGGACAAAGTTATGAAATCAAAACATCACATACTTTTTAAAAGTTAACTGTGTAATTATGAGATATAAACAATCTATGTACAAGGAAAAACTGAACAAAATCAGTACCATCTGAGGTTAAGAAGGTTGTCTTTTACCTTTATATTTAATTCAGGTTACAAACACAAAGATTATTCATAATGAATTTTAGCTTTAATGTATTCTTCAGAATTGTGTACCTGCGATCCCTCATAAATGTATTTATAATAAAAATAACAACACTTAGACTTTAAAAGAAGCTTTTCATCTTCAAAACACATTATGCACATTAGAAAATTCATTGTCTCAACATCTTTATGAAGAAGGTAAATATTGTTATTTTCATTGTATAGGTAAGGAAGCTGAAAGGGACAAGTCATTCCTTGGCATAATTATAAGGGGGCTTTAACTTTGTGTGTGTGGTAGAGTCATGAAATATTTATATTCTATTTTAAAATTTATAAAACAGAGAGAACACTAAATTATTATCTTGAAAATGCTCTCTATCTGAATCTCTACCCTTGCCCCAAATGCACACATATATTCTCCAAATTTTGTGTGAAGTTTAAAAATAAGCTAGAGAGCCCTAGCTGGTTTGGTTCAGTGGATAGAGCATCAGCCTACGAACTGAAGGGTCCCAGGTTCTATTTCTGTCAAGGGCACATGCCCAGGTTGCCGGTTCGATCCCCAGTAAGGGGCATGCAAGAAGCATCCGATCAATGATTCTCTCTCATCATTGATGTTTCTATCTCTCTCTTCCTCTCTGAAATAATAAACAAACAAACAAACAAACAAATAAAAGAAAGAAGCTAGGGATCATTTATCTGTGTACCAACTCAAATTCCTCATAGTCTAACTAGGTTCTAAACTGTAGAAAGAAAAAGATTACTCATTATACTTAGTGAAAAGAGGCCTGATTTGTGCCTAGCTTCTCACACTTACCCTACCAAATTGTTAAACATTTTCTTCTTGACATTTTCATATGGGAAACTGAGGATTTTTTAATGATTTAAGAGGTTGCCTATTGAGACCCATTCATGATGCAATCATTTATATTGAGTTACTTCAACATTCAAGGTACTATGAAGCTATTTCTATATTCTGTTGTAGTCTTAATATTACTTAAGGCCCATAAATATAGCTATTTCCTAGTCATGTTTGCTTATCACCATGTGTTACTCATGTTTGTTATGATACTTAATCCATTGTTATGACACAGGCATATAGATTTACATATGCCATTTGAAATAGTTGTTTTCAGAAACATAGTCTTGGAGCCCACATTTACATTAAATTTCAAGAAAAGATCACCATGGTCTTAGGAATAGACTCCAATCAAGATATTTGAGTGCAGGTGTTACCAGAGAGTGTTTATCAGAGGGCACAACACCTGTGGGGAAGTAAAGGCAGCAGGACTGAGTAGAAGGAGAAGATGAAATGTAACACAGTAACATCAGAGACTCCCGGGTGATTCAAAGCTCTGACTTCCCAATGACATTGTTCTAATTTAAGGGAAGGGGGCAGGGCACTATATCCTCAAATCAACCAGTCTACGATTCTGGAGGTTCCTGTGGCAGAAGCATATTCTGGATAAGGCAGCTTTTCAGCCAGAGAGAAATTCCCAGAGAAGCCATCAATGCTGAGCTATCAGCAGCCAGCAGCATTCACCACATTAGGCTTCAAGTTTAGAAGCAATGTTTGCTCAGATTCCCTAGCTCAGAAAGAAAGCCTGGTCCCCAGTAAGACTCTCATCATGCAGTTGTGTCAATGCAAACTTTAAAGTTGCCTGATAAAAGTGAAGATGAGGTATGAAAAGACTGGGAGGAAGGGTGGGCACACAGAATATGGACAGCACACACGGGAATGCCCTTTCATGCAAAATTGTCACTAAATCCCTCTACTCAGCATGCTGGGAAGATACAGTTAATTTGATAGCCAGAGGAATCATGACCAAGACTTTAAGCCAAAGAACTGAAGTTGGAAAAAGTTGATCTACAAAAGATGGCCTTGATAAAAAAATTTCCCAGGAATGTAAAGCTATACTAAAAGTAAGGATCATGTACTGTCAAACACAGAGAAAGGAAGATTGAAAATGAAGACCTGGGACTGGAACAGGCAGGAATAAGTTCAGGAGCTAAATATAATTCAAAATAAAGTAGAACAAAATGTACAGAAATGAATATTATCGCTTGTAAATTGCTGTGAGCTGTGGTGGACTATCTTTAGCCTAGCCTTACTGAGCATTGTGCACAGGTTGTGGTATGGGATTAAGGCAGATCATGGTGTAGACTCTTCTGGAAAAGGGCTTGTGTATCTAAAAAAGATCTGTCCTTGCTGAACACTCATCAACGAATTAGCTTCACTCAGAAAATGCATAATGCCAATGAGATAAAGAAAGTTAAGTTCAAACATGTAAATTAGAGAGCTAGAGGGGAGAAGTGAAGTTAAGACTGATGTTTTTATGGAAGTGTCCTCTGTGATCAGGAATAGGAGATGGGATCTAGGTGCTTGAATGGAATAAGGATCAACGGTTCTGTTCCTAAAGGAAACAGAGCATTCACATCACATTGATAAGCCCTCTGTCATTTTCAAGCAGAATGCTGATCACGAGGTCAGCAGAGAGATTTCTATATTTGATTTTCTTCAAAAATGTGAAACCTTTTAAAATTGCTTTGATCGAGGGTATGCTCTGAAGCTTAGTACAAAGAAAGCAGTGGCTCAAAAAAGTCTTGAACTAAAGGATCAGTTACGAGGGTTGTGTAAATGAGCTTTTAGTGGTTCAAAGAGGTCATTCTTTTGTACCTGTTATAGGCTCGTACAGGGCTCAGAGAGTTTTCTGAAGAAGGAGAGTATTTCACACAGCAGTTTCTGTTAAACTGATACCTGTTTTATTCAATTCATCTGACCTCTGAGCTTGACAATAAATCTTTGTAAGTGGAAGCTTGAAATGCTATCTGTGGCATAAAATATAAGGTATGTGGGTGTTACAAAAGCATCCTGCCTCTGTGATGGAAGGGCTCTGGGGAGAGTTCACTACCCACAGGATCTTTTATCTGTGAGTCACAGTTTCTGGCAGGGGCCGTTACAGAGTGACCTTCATTACACATGAACTGTGAAGTCAATACATGCTCTTTGTTGGAAGTTTAGTGGACAAGTGGTGTGTGGTCAAAGTTCCTGGCAGAGTTGTCCCAATTAACCCTGTTTTTAGGCCTCAGCAAGGAAGCCTAGAACTGAAATAGTTGGAAGACAGTCTGTTTTCAGGCACAGTAGAGTAGATAAAGTGGATCATAAATACTAAAAATTAACTAAGGTAGTATCAGCTCTTCAAAGATGCTGAAGGAATAGTGAGTGCAAAATTTAAAATACTATTCATGAAGTACATTTGTGGGAATTTTGATTTCCCAATAATAATAAATCCTTATTATGCAGTGAAGAAAATTAATCAAGATTCATACAATTTCATAGCTGGATCAAGCCTTTGATGAGGATGACTTAGTTCCCACATTTTCAGTGAAGAAATTTAAGTGCACAGAGGTAAATTGTCTTGCCCAAGGTATCTCATCTTGTTAGAAGCTGGCTTAGAACTAGAAGCAGGTTTTCCAGACTCTTCCAGTCAGGATTCAATGCTACCCAGACACTAACCTGACCCCTCACTGAAAGAACTGCATGTTAGGCTGTGACTAAAAAGGGAATCAGTCCTCTGTGTTTGCTTTCTTCAATCCCAGTCATTGATGAGAACATGTACATTTACTGGGATTGAAACTTTATAAGCTTAGTGAGAATACATAAAGTTTATAATTTCTTACCAAAGCAAGAGCAGGTTGTGGTATGGAATTAAGATACCAGATCATGGTGTAGACTCTTCACTCAGAAAATGCATAATGCCAATGAGATGAAGAAAGTAAGTTCAAACATGTAAATTAGAAAGCTAGAGGGGAGAAGTGAAGTTTGGCTCTTATTGGCATACATTCTCTAAAATCAGGAATCTCATTGTATCCTCCATCTGTCCTCTCATTGTGGTAGATTCAAAAGAACTTACCAGTAAAAGTATCTGCCATTTCTCCTATCAGAAGGTGGGGTTCATTTCTGCCCCATGAATCTGAACTGTGTTGATTGCTTTGGCCAAGAGATTATAGCAGAAGTAACAATGGGCCAGGTCTGGGCCCAACCTCAGGCAGCTTCTCCCTTGGTCTTTGGAGTCCTGAGCCACTTTATAAGAAGTAGAACTGCCCAGCTATATTAGTTTACCAGGGCTTCTGTAATGAAGTACCACAAACCAGGTAGCTTAAACAACAGAAAGTTATTGTCTCACAGTTCTGGAGGCTAGAAGTCTGAGATCAAGGCATTGGTTCCTTCTGAGGGGAGGGGAATAGAATGAGCTCCAGGCTTCTCTTCTCGGTTTATAGAGGGCCATCTTCTCCCTATGTCTCTACATCATCTTCTCAGGTATGGGTGTCTGTATCTAAACACGCCTTCTCATAAGGACACCATCATATTGGATCAAGGCCCATCCTAATCGCCTCATTTTAACTTGATTACCTCTTTAATGAACCTGTCTCCAAATAAGGTTACATTCTGAGGCACTGGGGGTAATTAGGACTTCAACATATGAATTTAGATAAGAAATTATAAAACAACAGCCAAAGAGAGATGTTGTGAAGAGAGAGGACCTCGTTGAGCTCCACTTTCATCCATGCTAGTCAAGAAACCAGGCAGGATATGAGGAGAAGACATTTCGGACTCTCCAGACCTTTCTAGCAGCCACAGAAACAAGGAAAACCTCCAAGTGACAGTCAATGACATGTGCAGCAGAAGAACTACACTGAATTCCTGATACACAAAAATCGCTATAATAAAACTGTTATTACCTTAGTCATGCCATTAAGTTGTAGAGTATTTGTATTACAACATATAAATGCACACTCCCCTGACATTCACCATAGCGTGTAACAGCATGACTTTCAGTTGTGACTGCAGAGAACCTGGCACTAAATGAAATGGCTTGAATGAAAGCCATTGGGGTCCTTGGTGGCCGTGCTACGTATGACTAGTCCTTAAAAGACTAGTGCGCTAACACAGAAATGAATAGAAGATACTGGTGTGGATCTAATTTGTTATTTCTACTCTGAAAGGTTTGAGTGGTAAGTACATAATGGTCATGCTCGCATCTTAGGGGCTGAGGACACAGACACTCCTGGGGCAGGAATGTGGAGGCCAAGTTCCACGCTGTTGTTAACAACCAGGGTGACTATGCACAAATGATTCAGTGCTTTGATTCTTAATTTCCTCGTTATAAAATGAGCTGACTATCTAATCTGTTAGGCCCCCACAGCATCTCTCTTCTAGCATGTTGTGTTACTGATCTATATTTCAAGAGGCCAAGCAAATCTGTGGAGATACTACTTTGAGAGAAAGGGTATTTTCATGGCTCTCAAAACACAGCCAAAATATTCATAGGACCAACTCTACTGGGAGCTCGATCTGAGTTGCTCAGAGAGTATAAGGCTGTAATATAGTTTAACCTTTATAGTTAAGAAAAATAATCCACATATTTACCAATCTAATATTCTGAGACATCATTCTTTAAACTATACATTTTGACATCTTCTGCTGTATTACTTGTGTGACAATGAAAGCTATATTTGTATTTCAGAAAATCACTAAAAATTCTTCAGATATAGGTTTAAGTTATTGTTATAGAACATATAAACTTGCTAATTAAGAGTCTCTTTTGATTAAACACACACACACACACATATATACACACACTAGAAAACTTAATCCATACTGGTTTACCCATAAAGGAATTTCATTGGCTTACATGATTAAGCAGTGCAAGGTGTGGGTTAACTACAGGCAAGGCTGAAATCAGAGGTTCGGATGAAATGTTATCATGAGCCTGTCCTCTAGACTCTGTCCTTTGGCTTCATTCTTAGGTTCCACGTCGTGGCAGGATGACTATGAGCTTCAGGCTTACATCCTTCCAAGTTAAAGACAATAGGGAAAATGAAGTACCTCTCCTCCAGTACTTTGCAAAATGTCTCATTATATCTCATTGTCTTTGATTTCATTACATGATCATTCCTACACCAATCACTGTGGCTGAAGAACTGGATGCTCAGATTGGACAGCCTTGAGTCCAATGCTCACCCCAGGAGCAGATGTGACACCTTTCCTGAAGCACATGGCTTGCAGGCAGGGCAAGGATGACTGGGAGAGAAAAATCGGAGTATTGTTAGCAGAATATGAGAGACTAGATCTGATGGGCTGCAACAATAAGCTATCTCTACCAAACTATAATTTTGGTATATAATCAAGTTTTCGCTTAAAAAAACTATTTTATTTCAAATTTAATGTAATTTTCTCCACTGCTCTTGCAGGCAAGTAGCAAAAGTTGATTGTCACATAATATACACCACTGATACCACAATGGATTTACTAATGTCAGTGTGATGGATTATCACAGTGCTTTTAGCACCAGCTAATCTTGTTCCACTAAAAGCTTAGGTGAAACTCAAATAGATAAAAATTAAGTTTTTATGGATAAAGTAGGGGCAATTAGGGGATCCTATAGATCAGCCTCCTTTTAAACTACCCTATAGAAAACCCTAGAATACTCCAAGAAAGCCTCTGGTTTCCACACAGGTGCACTATCAGAGTGAAACAAGCAGCCTCGCTCAAATTGCAGGCTGCTATTCCTCCTCACTACAGGCTAACAGACATCGCAGGATAGTTTCCTGCTAAATTTGAAAGGAAATCGGAATGACAATGATTTTGCAAGCACCCTTTGTCCACAGAGACCTGCTTTGAGATTATCAGGCACTTGTACAATTGATCAAAGCAGGACTTTGTATAAAAACGGTATTGGAGAATGTGACTCAGACCTTAGAACAAAGCGTGGCTCTTTTTCCTCCTGCACTGAAGAAAAGACAGAGGAGTGCAGAGGGCAAGTCTAACCTGACTTACTCACTCACTCGTCATGAAGAAGGACGAGGTGCCAGCCAGGCTGGATGCAGAGAGTAAAAGGAGAAATGGGAAGGTTGGAGACGAGACGCCTCTGCCACACGAAAAGTTCCCAGCCTCCCTATTGATCAACGAGGCACCAAGGGAAAAAGGAAGTGTGAGTTCTGGTGTCTGCCCCTGACACAGTAACTCCAGCCTCTGCCAGTGTAGCCAAATGAACAGACTGGGTTCAGACACGTCTGATGAATGAGCTCTGCTTCTGGGAGAAATAAACTGAGGAACAAAATAGGTCCAGAAACATGGATGCATGGAGCAGACTGGCAGCTCTCAGAGGGGTGGGGGGAGAGGGATGGGAAGAGATTAACCACAGACATATATGCAGATATGCATAGCCTATGGCAGTGGTCAGCAAACTCATTAGTCAACAGAGCCAAATATCAACAGTACGATTGAAATTTCTTTTGAGAGCCGAAAACCGACTTCTGCGCATGGACCATGAAGTTTCAATCGCACTGTGTGTGCGCGCCCGCACGTGGTATTTTGTGGAAGAGCCACTCTCAAGGGGCCAAAGAGCCAAATGTGGCTCGCGAGCCGCAGTTTGCCGACCACTGGCCTATGGACACGGACAATGGTGTGGTGATGGCCAGGGGTGGGATGGGGTAGGGCTGGGTGAAGGGGGATAAGGGAGGAATGAGGGATACCTGTAATACTCTCAACAATAAAAAAGTAATAGTAAATTAAACGTTTAAAAAGAATGTATCCCAGTCCTACAACTGCAAAAGTGTGAGGAGGGATGGGGAGTCTCTTCCTCAGTGGAGAGAGGAAAAATATGAAGGAGAAAATTTTCCCCATTTGGCCCCAAGTGACTTTTGATGAGAGAATAGGTATTTGCTTAAAAGTAATCCTTTTCTCAGTTAGTATGACAGGCAAAAGTATGGCCCCCAAAAGCTATATATGCCCTAATTCCAAAACCTGTGAATATGTTATAATACATGACAAAATGGAGGGTTGTAGATGGAATTAAGACTGCTGATCAATTTACCTTATGACATGGAGATTATCCTGGATTATCCAAATGGGCCCTAGCTAGTCACATGAGCTCTTAAGAGGGGAAGAGGGAGGCAGAACTGGGAGGAAATATGCAGACTAGACTACACTAGCTTTGAATATCAGGGAAGGGGATCTTAGGGGAGGAACTGTGTCCCCCCCAAAATTCACAGATGGAAGTCCTAGCCCCCAGGACTTCAGAATGTGGCTGTATTTGGAGATAGGGCATTTCAAGAGGTAATTAAAGTTGGGTCATTAGGGTGAGCCCTAATCCAGTGTGATTTGTGGCCCTGTAAGAAGAGGAGCTCAGGACATAGACAACAGGGGAAGGACCCTGTGAAGATACAGGGAGAAGAAGACCATCATTAAGACAGGGAGAGAGGCCTCAGAAGTCAATCCTGCGCATGGCTTGTTCTCAGACTTCCAGTCTCCAGAACTGGGAGAAATAAAATTCTGTTGTTGAGGCCACCTGTCTAAGGTACTTTGTATGGTAGCCCTAGCAGACTAATACAGAGCAATTAGGTAAGAAATATGTGAATGCTAGGAGCTGGGAATAGCCCTGAACTTACAGGCAGCAAAGAAAGGCTGACCTCCTCAGTCCTACAACTGCAAGGAACTGAATTCTACCAACCGCTAGTGTGACCAGGAAACACATAAAGGCCCAGAAGGGAATGCTGCTTGGGGACCCCTTGATTTTAGTTCAGTGACACCTGTACCAGATTTCTGACCTACAGAACTCTGATTCATTTGGCTGTTTCAAGCCCCAAAATTGGTGGTAATTTGTTATGACAAAATTAGAAAGGACCATGTATTCATTCACACAAAAGGTCTTTTGATGATGCCAACATAAGGAAGGTCCAAACCCATAGAGAATTTTCATAAGAATTTAATTGAGCCAAACTGATGACATTGCTAGAAAGCAAGACCTTAATTGCTCTGGAGAATGACAGTTTTGCAGTTTCTGTTATACATTTGGAATTAAGGAGACAGACTCATGGATATAGAGAACAGAATGACAGCTGTCAAAGGGGAGGAGGCTGGGGGCTGGGTGGAAAGGATGAAGGGATTAAGTAAAGAGAAAAAAAGAAAGACTCATGGACATAGAACTGATAACATTTAGATAATATTTTGGACTCTGCGTTGATTTTCTAGTGGAATGAGACCTTTTGGGACCTTGGGATGAGATAAATGAGTTTTGTGTATGGGACAGACTCAGAAAGCTATGAGGGTGGGGTGGGGGTGAGGAAGGAGAAGGCAGGGAGCATTCTATCTAGAGAAGAGGACTGCCTCCAGCATTTAAAAGTGTGTTAACCTAGATGTACAAGAACAATGAACAAAAATGTCTATATCCTAATTTGTTACAACGGCAATAGGAAACCAATAGCCAGTGGTCTACTTCTCCGTGAATTTATGCTAAGACCTTAGAGCAGGCACCACCTTAGACAGCATCTAGTTCATGTCCATTACCATCCAAATGCTGATGCTGAGTACAGGGGCTGATGACAGATTACTCCATAACTCAGTCCTCCAGAGCCTTAAATAGAACGACAACCTCCCTATAGAGTAATTAAGGTCCATGTTATCCTCTGTTTTCCTCACCTTACTGTCCGCTTGGCTCCATTCTCTTTGCCCTGGATTCCCAGGCAGCCTCTGCTCCACACTGACTGCCCTCGGCCCTGTGCCTAGTAAGGCCCAACGCTGCCTCACTTGTCTGCCCTTCTTTCCAGATGGAGCGTCCTATTTCCAATGTAAATTCCTTTTAGCCGGCTGCCCATCTCTGTGCTTTTGATAAAAGGGATTCCTATAAAGTAAGTGAAGTATTACGCCTCCTGAGGATTTTAGCTTTTTTAATGCAAACTTAATGTTGGAGAGTGGGAATTTTTGCCCATTCCAGAGACTGTGGACTATGCCCTAGATAGAGTTGTCAGTGCTGACACCAGGCCAGGCCTTGAGATACGGTCTCATGGCCCCTTCCCAGCACGTAGGCCTTCTTTCATAGAACACTGTCAGCTTTCTGAAGAACAGGATGATCCTGTAAATAACATGGTCGTCAATGGCATGATCCTGATGTTGCTTAGGAAAAACTGTTTTGTCTTGGGTTACTTGCTCTGCAAAAACAAGATGTGGTTAATGTGCTTAAAAGTGGTCCTGCATGCCCAGTACAGGCCTCTAGCAACAGAAGGTGAGGTAGAAATGCAAACCGACCCATGATTGGGCCCGTAAGTCTCATGACAAGGGGAGAATGATAAAGCTAAAACTAGGTTGACCCCATGGAGTTCTTTTTGTTACTTTTATAATGTTTCTGTACCCACAGTTCTGCAACTCTTCCTGCTGCCCTTCCCTGTAAACCGCAAGTATGTAACAATTGCACAAACCTGCCAATAGGAATGCAGAGAAGTGGACTCAGCCCAAATTAGGCAAACTGCACAGTACCCCTGCGTAACCAGACCCCTGATCCTGCCCCCTGACCAATCGATGGGGGCCACAAACGTTCCCCCTGCCCACTGCTTTGGACCCCCTATAAAACCTTTGTTCTCCCAAAGCTTGCTCGCTCTCTCTCTCCTGCCGCTGCGCCGGTGATTGCTGGAGACAGGAGCTCATGCTAGCACAAATAAAGGTTCTTTTGCTTTTGCATCGGGCTCGGCTCCTTCCTGGTGGGTTTTTGGGGATCCTGAACACTGGGCATAACACTTAACTCCTCCGCAACAAGTATACAGTATTAAGAAAATTTCACAAACAATAACAAAAATCTTAATCTCACCATTCAGAAGAGGCTACTTCAAAACTTTGTCAGTAAATGGATATAGTGCCCTTGTTTTTGTCTCCATTTTCCTTAGAGCCTCCTTAACATAGGGTTTGAGTCTTATAGTTATTGGCTGCAAGTCTGTTCTAGTACAAGAGCCCCCTGGTACAGTGGCAAGGTGTGGAGGAAGGCATGGTGAGTTCTTAGTCTTTCAGGGAACCTACACCCCTGGGCTGGGACCCCCACCCTGCTTCTCAGCTCCCCCCACTCCAACCCCTGCTATGTGAAGCAGAAAGGCTGGAGGTGGCAGAAGGTGGGTATTTCTCCTCCCTCATGTCAAAGGCGAGGGAGGGCTGGAGTCTGATATTTCTTTCTCACGATCAATTACTCTGGTGAAACCTGTATCTAATGGTGTCCTTTGAGTGCCACCATTGTTAAGAACATAGCTCTCTGAGCACATTTCAAAGTGGTTACTTTTCCTCTCCTCCTGCTGAAAGGGATTTTTCTTTGATCTTGCTTTGCTCTAGGACAGCCTGGTAAGGCTCTTGGAGGCAAAACTCACAAAAGTGTGGGAGTCCTCCTAAGACTGGGTCCCCAGAGTTCCTACCTCTAGCTCATCATACTGAGCAGCTGGCAGTCTGTCAGTTACAGCTGAAGTGTGGCTTTGGGTACTGGCTCCCATGCCTGGCTTCGTCCTGGGGCTCCTATGCCGGGGCACTGTGGTTCTTGGTGTCTGTCTTTCTCTCCAGTGTTTGGAGCTGCAATTTGCTCTATGACTGCAGTTCTCTGATGGGTCTAAGAAGAACTGCTGCAAGTCAGTTTACTTAGCCTGTTTCCTATTATTGCGAGTGATGACTTCCAAGCTTTTTATATATCAGGATGAGAATTAGAACTCTCTATACCGCATATATAGTTACTAAAATGGGATCAAACTGAAATACCATTTTTGTAAGTATTTTTCATGTTGCGAAATATATTCCCAACATACTAGGATGGGCAAAGGTAGGTTTATAGTTGTTTATATGAAAAAAAGACATGCAGGATTTGATTACAATAGCTTTTTTAACTAGAAAGAATGCTACTCACAACTGTAAGCCTACTTTTGTCTACCCCCTTGTGAGTGTGTGTGTGTGTGTGTGTGTGTGTGTGTGTAACTCTCTAATGCGAAGGTGTTGTAATATTCATATAAAATGTGCCTAAGAATATTTTTTTTGAACTTTAAACAAGTTTTTATTACACAAAGGTCACATAATTGGATAATTCTCTACTTTGTACACAATTATTCTCTCTCTCCACAGAAAGGCTGCTTCTCCACTTCTCATTGGGTGACGGCAAGCACTAAAATCCTGATTGTAACAGAATAGTAGTAAACATGCCTCAGTGATTTACGTTGAAAGCAGTACATTGGTACATGGCTCTTGCACTTATCAGGAATGTACAAATGTATTTTTATTCAAAAATACAAAATAAATTATCTGTAGGCATGGACAATGACAGCAGTAAACCATTGTGTGTTGTCAACTGAAACCAGTAACTGATGGTTAGAGTGATTTTCTTGAACATCAGCCAGCCTTTTCTTCAGTCACTTCCTTCAACTGACTTCTCTGAAGTTGTAGGTGAGGAGATGCCCTGAGCTTCCTCAGTTCCCAGTCACTTGGTAAAGCACTATTCCAGGGCTAGAACATGCCGCCTCCCATCCCTCCTCCCATTCCGCCCATCCCACCCATCCCAGGGTCCTTCTCCTCTTTAGGAATTTCTGTGACCACAACTTCTGCTGTTGTTAACAGAGAGGCCACGCCAGCAGCATCCAGTAAAGCAGTTCTTACAACCTTAGTTGGATCAATGATTCCTTTTTCCACCATATTCACAAAATCTCCAAGCATGGCGTCATAACCAATTTCTGAGGAACTTCGCATAATTTTCTCAACTATCAACGATCCCTCAACACCTGCATTCTTAGCAATGGTCATTGCAGGAATTTTTAGTGCTTTCTTAATAATTTCTATACCAATTTTTTGATCTTCATTAGTTGGAGTTAATGAGTCCAAGGCTGGAGTGCACCGAAGCAGGGCACAGCCCCCTCCCAGGACAATGCCTTCCTCCACAGCAGCGCGGGTGGCATTGAGGGCATCTGTGACTCTGTCTTTCTTCTCATTCACTTCAACATCACTTGTCCCACCAATCTTCAGCACAGCTACCCCATCTGAGAGTTTGGCCAGGCGTTCATTTAGTTTTTCCTTTTCATATTCACTAGTTGTGGTATCTAACTGCTCAATGATTTCTTGAATACGTTTTTCAATCTGAGCCTTTTCACCTTTTCCTTTCAAGAGCATGGCATCATCTTTGGTCACACTAAGAATATTTTTAAAGAAAAGATAGAGACTGCTTCAACATCTTTTCAGCTAAACAGGGGAATTCATGTGCTGAGAAGATATTTATTCCTTGAAGTTCATTTTAGGCTAAAATTATTGAATTATATTTTACTTAATCGGTACTATTAACTAAGATTCAGTAGGAATGTCTTTGTAAAAGTTAATAAAAACTTAAGAATAGACTCATCAGGTAAAATGCTATGTTGATATTTGTATAATATCCTCATATAAATACACCATAATTTACTTAGTCAACTCCCAATGTGCGATACACAGTTTGTTGCCTATTTTGAACCGTTACATCAAATCTAGAGGTGGGACAAGCTTGGTAAGCATCTCTGTGTATATCTGTGATGATTTCCTTAGAATATTTTCAAATATTTAAATCATAAAAATTACCTTTAGTGTATGTGAAGATTTCCTGGAAATATAGGGAATGGAAATGAGCCCATATATCCATCTTTGGGTACTGCCCACCTCCTAACTTTCTGTTGGTTGGTTCTGTTCTATTTCTTCTCACTTCTCCATGTGCCCACCACCCTCTGGCCACCCCATCCCCTGGGGTGGAGCTCAGAAGACCTGTGCCCTGTGTGGGGATGAGGGCTTCTAGGAATAATGTGGAGAACTCTATGTCCCCCTTCCCCACCTCCTACCTAACCCTCAGCAGCAGCGGGAGTGTGCTAGAAAGATCCCTTGTGAGGAATGGCTCACAGAATCATCAACATTAGCACCAAGGCTCACAGAAATTCAGAGAAGCCTGAAACCAGCTATCTCAGGAATACAAGTGGAGAAAGAAAACTGGTGATGTTTTCTTTCCCGCCTCAGTGCACCTTGTGTATGGAATAAAACACTTGCCCTTTCATCTTCTGACTCATGCTAAGAAAAAGCAGAGCTACACATCTTAAAAAGTGGGAAAGCATAGCAATCCTACTTTAAAATCAATTTCTATTTTTCCTGTCTCTTCATGTACATTATCTTAGGGTGCTTATTTCTTTATCTTTTAAAAAATATTTTTTAATCCTCACCTGAAGACACACTTTTTATAAATTGATTTGAGAGAGAGAGAGAGATGGATGAGAGAGAAACATCTATTGGCTACCTCTCATATGCACCCAACCAGGAATTGAACCTGGATATGTGCCCTGACCGGGAATTGAACCTGTCACCCTTCTGTGTACCAGATGACACTCTATCTAACCCATGGAGCAACAGGGCCAGGGCTAGGGAGCTTATTTCTTTAAATAGCAAAGAATCGTTTAACATGACTCAAGCTGAATGTCATTTTCATATATAAGTAAAAATAGATACCAGAATAAAGCACTGGCTCTAGTCACAAGGAAGGTGTCTGAGGTCTTGCTATGTGACAAGACTATAACCTAATTGGACATGTATAATTCAATACATAACAGATAGTGAAGCATTATTCCTGGAAGTTAAGGTGAAACAAATGAACTTGGATGCTTTCAAACATTATACATATGGATCAGTCTGGCTATAAATACAAACATAGCTTTTCTGGGCTGTAAATAAATATATTTAATAATTTTAAATTTGAGGGGGAAATGTTAGTGAGAGAAACCCCGTAAAGAAGGGAATCCACTCATGAGAGGGAATAAAACCCGGGGTTCTGGAGGTCCAGGAAGAAAGTGGTCCATCCCAGGCGTCTCTCTCTGTCGTGTGTGTGTTAAGAACACTGAACATAAGATCTGCCCACTTACCACATTTCTAAGTGTACATGTTGAACATGCATGTGGGAAACCTATAGCATTAGGGTATCAGAGTTTAGAAAGTAAATCTGGAAGAATTCTGTGGCCTTACGGTGTCCCCTTTTTCTTTCTGTAGGAACTACTTTATTCTCATAAACATGAGAGTCATGCTTCTAAGAGTAACATTATTCTGAATATAATCTTCATATATCATGTTATATTAACAACTCATGTTAATATTTTCACCAACTTACACGGTTTATATTAATAAGGAATCATCTTTATATGCTAAGGATTTTGATGAAGAAAATTTTTCAAAGGAGAAACCAAGATGGCGGCATAGGTAAGCACCTAAACTGCTGCCTCGCACAACAATTTCAAAACTACAACTAAAAGACAGAACTGACACCATCCAGAACCACAGGAAAGCTGGCTGAGTGGAAATTCTACAACTAGAAGGAAAGAGAAAAGCTCACGGAGAACTGGAGGAATGGCAAAGGGTTGAGGTACAGCAAAGAGTCTTTGTGTGCGCAGAGAGGAAGGGCGGCTGAGAGCCTGGCTGACTTTCTCTGGTGGGAGGGGGAAGGAAGCCCCCGACTGCACTGAACCCCAGTTCTGGGCGAAACCCCATGGACCCAGGCTCATACAGGGGGACTCTGGACTGTCAGGTAGAGAGAAAGGCACTCGGAGACTCGGAGACCCGGGGAAGGGGATCTGGAGGCGCGCACGCCAGTGCGCACAAAGACTGAGGAGGTTGCCACAGGCTTTCCCTAGCAGAAGGGAGTCAGAAGCTCCTGACTGCACTGAACCCCAGTTCCAGGCAAGCCCCTGGGGACCCACACTCTTGCGGGGGTGATCTGGACTCTCGGGCAGAGGCTCGGGAGACGGGGAAGGCAGAGGTCTGGAGGCGCGCACGCGCACAAGGGCAGGGCTGACAGGAAGCCAAGACTGTCTGCTCTGCCCTGAGACTCCACCCCATCCAAGCTGAACACAGAGGCATTTGCAATTTGGCAAGTCTAATCCTATAAGGCTGTCTCCAGCACTGAACTTCTCCCAGTGTAGACACAGCTGATCCTCACAGCCAACTGGCCTGGAGGTCAATTCCTCCCAGTGATACCAACAACAATCAAGACTTAACTACAACAAGGCTGTACACACAGTCCACAAAGGGGTGCACCAAGAGTGTCCACCTCAGGTAACTGGGAGGCCAACCCACTGGGCCATATAGGATATGTAACACACAAAGCTACCCTACCAACTCAGGGAAACAGTGAAAATGTGGTGACAAAGAAACAGATCACAAATGAAAGAAATGGAGGAAAACAAACAACTGGATATAGAATTCAAAACCATGATTATAAGGCTTTTCAAGAATATTCTAGAAAAAGCTGCTAAATATAACGAGACCCTCGAAGATATGAAAAAGGACCAACTAGAAATTAAACATACACTGACTGAAATAAAAAATATACAGAGACCCAACAACAGACTAGAGGAATGCAAGAATCAAGTCAAAGAATTGAAATACAAAGAAGCAAGAAACACTCAACCAAAAAAGCAAAAAGGAAAAAAAAATCCAAAAAGTTAAAGATCGTGTAAGAAGCCTCTGGGACAACTTCAAGCGTACCAACATCAGAATTATGGGGGTGCCAGAAGAAGAGAGAGAGCAAGATACTGAAAACCTATTTGAAGAAATAATGACTGAAAACTTCCCCCACCTGGTGAAAGAAATAGACTTATAAATCCAGGAAGCACACAGAGCCCCAAACAAGAGGAATCCAAAGAGGACCACACCAAGACACATCATAATGAAAATGCCAAGAGCAAAAGACAAAGAGAAAATATTAAAAGCAGCAAGAGAAAAACAGTTAATTGCCTACAAGGGAGTAACCATACGACTGTCAGCTGATTTCTCAACAGAAACTATGCAGACCAGAAGGGAGTGGCAAGAAATCTACAAAGTGATGAACAGCAAGAACCTACAACCAAGATTACTCTACCCAGCAAAGCTATTATTCAGAATGGAAGGTCAGATAAAGAGCTTCACAGATAAGAAAAAGCTAAAGGAGTTCATCACCACCAAACCAGTATTATATGAAATGCTGAAAGGTATTCTTTAAGAAGAGGAAGAAGAAAAAAGTAAAGATAAAAAATATGAACAACAAATACATATCTATCAACAAGTGAACCTAAAAATCAAGTGAATTAAAAACCTGAGGAACAGAATAAACTGGTGAATATAACAGAATCAGAGATATAGAAAGGGAGTGGACTGATAATTCTCAGGGGGAAAGGGGTATGGGAGGGGTGCAGGAAGAGACTGGACAAAAATCGTACAGCTATGGATGAGGACAGTGTGGGGGAGGTAAGGGCAGAAGGTGGGGTGCGAACTGGGTGGAGGGGAGTTATGGGGGGGGGGGAGGAGAAACAATTGTAATAATCTGAATAAAGGTTTATTAAAAAAGAAAGAAAACTTTTCATACACACTCAACTTTAAAATGACTTTTAAAGGAAGTTAGTCCCTCTCCCACCAAGAAATGATAACCCACCCCCTCTTTTAAGTGCCCACTGAGAGAAAGAAGTCAACTCGGGCTTCTCTTTGATTCTTGTTAGAGAGCTTCTATGGGGAATCCTACACAGTTTCAGGGATTAAGTAACACAACGTTTGAATATACAATTTATAAATATCTCAAACATTTTGGGTAGAAGCTATTATCATCATTCTACGGTTAGAGCCTCAATGAAGCCAAAAAGTGAAAGCTACAGGATCTGGTACCTTCAGCAATAATGTTCAAGTCCCCTCCTTAAAAGAAAAGAGTTCCCCAAGGTGCCAAAGAATTTGAAACATCACAACCGGAGCACTTTGGGCTTATTGTATTGAACATGCTGCTCTGCTCTTCTTCCGTTCACTGGTGCACTGGAGGCAGCACCGTTTGGCCCAGGACACAGAAGTCTACACTTTGCATTCATCTTGCCCTAAACATGAGGCCTTCCTCTCCTGCTCCCCACCCCACTCACTTCTGTGTACTAGTGAATGGACTGTCTCCTGGTCTCACTCTGGGGTTTGAGGTGACTCTTCCCTTATCTTTCTTTTCTTGTATTTTGTTTTGTTTTTTTCATTTGATGGATACCAATAATAAAAATTAGCTTTTACAAAGTACTTACTATAGGTGCTATTTAAAGCTCTCTACATATATTAATATGGTAAATCCTCACAATAACTCTATGAGGAAGGCAATACAGCAGCCCCATTTTATGGGATGAGGATGCTTCAGGAACAGAGGTGTCACAAAGCAAGCCCAGGGAATAGAGGAGGATTCAAAGCCAGCAGCCATTTCACAGGTCCCGTTCCTGATTAGACCCAACCTCTGCTGCACTGCCATATCCACCTCACTGCTTTTGCCCTAAGACCCCTCCCTTCTGCTCTACCCCCAATCTTTCACATTCTCTTGTTCTGAGGGATATACCTCTTACCTCCTCCCCCCTTAGGCTGGCTTTAAACAATAATTGAAATATCTCATCATCTTAAGGAGAATTTGACATTCTTGGGAATGGGAGGTAGAGGGGTGATTGCAAGAACTGGCATTTCTATCCCTCATCTTGAGTCTGGGGATCTTGGTTGGGCAGGTTCTTATTAAGTGTGGTCAGTTCTTTCCCCCTCCTCTCATTCCAACATCTTCTAGTGTGTGGTAGGATTATCTGCTTCTGGGATCTTCTTCCCTCTTCCTTTCTGAGGCCTCATTCTCCCTGTTGGAGCTGGGAGAAGGAACAGGGAACCAGCAAGGATGTGTGGTTCTCTCTGCTGCTGTGAAGTTTTGCATAGATCATATGTGTGGCTCAGCTTCATTCCAGTACTTACCTATAATAAGTACTTTCTGTCACTAAGGACCCCCTCAGAGAGGGGCAGTACTATCTTCCTTTATCCCTGCAAGTCGAACAAGCCTCCAGCCCCTTATCTGATGGGGACTCACCTTGCTTGGCCCCTTGGAAAATCCGATGCAAAGTGGAAAATGACTTCGCCTGTTCACTGTAAATGTGAATTTTTGTGCATTGCGTTTGAACAAAATAGAACACATCTATCCTTTATTTGAAAATGTAATGTGTTTCCTACTATATTTAATTTTATTAATTCTTAAAGCCATACAAACTGTTTGTATTGAATAAATGTTAAACATAGGAGAGCATCTATTACTATTCAGAGGGAATACTGTTTTTTGTGGGTTTTTTAAATACATTTTTTATTGATTTCAGAGAAGAAGGGAGAGGGAGAGATAGATACACCAATGATGAGATAGAATCATTGATGGACTGCCTCTTGCACACCCCCTACTTGGGATCGAGCCCGCAACCCGGGCATGTGCCCTGATCAGGAATCAAACCGTGACCCCTCCTCCCCCAACACACACACCAAAAAAAAAACAAAACAAAAACAGAATCAACAGGATTGAGCTAGAATCTTGGTATGTCAGAACTTAATGCATGCCTGTCCATTATCTGGCCCCATTTCCTCTTCTGACACAGGGAGAAACTTATGCAGAGTTGCTGAGGATCATGCGGCCAATTTGTATTGCGTGATTCAGAGCTACACTACCCTCCCTACAATTCATCTCACTTCTCTGGCTGGATTTAGTACCATATCACACCAATAGGTGATGCTCATTTCTCCAAATTTTTGGAGGCCTTTTTCATTCCCTATCATACCTTTTGAAAAATAGCAGGAAGGAAGGCCTGAGCCATAATTCTTAATAGATGTTTTCCCAAATGCCATGGGGTTTACTGATGGCAGCTGGGAGCCTGCCAATGTGAAACACATACACCAGGTTGTGTGTTTTCCACATTCTGTGTACAATTAGCTGCCATTTAAAAGATTCCCTTCACTATGCCTTCCTCTCTATCAAGTCCCAGGTTTCTGACTTTAAAAAAAATGTGTTTTTCTAATGCCCATCGTAAGGAACATTGAACTACTTAAAACTTTCTATTGTACCTTCTGAACTCCTTGCTTCTTCAGACGTATCCTGCCCTAGGTATGACCTTGAAGTATAACGGCCTTTTCAATCAATAATAACTTTTTGACCACTTACTGTGTATTCATCTCTGTGTCAAGCACTATAGAAGGATCTGAAGAACAAGAAAGGCATCCAGAGAGTTTTCCATTTATTTTAGGTAGACAGCTAGAGAACCATTCAGAATTAAATTGTGAGACTAGATGCAGTAGAATATGACTGAAGAGTAAAAAAAGAAATAAGTTAATTTGGACTCCTTTGAGAAAATTCATGGTGGAGGTAAGACCTGGATAGGGGTCTGAATGAGTGAACAGAATTTCGTGGAAAAAGGAAAGTCGGGACATTGCAGAGAGGAAGGCAAGCATGGACAAAGACACCAAGTCTAACATGAGTCTGCCTGCTTATTTGTGAACAGGGAAGTAAATGTGGATAAGAGGTGGGGTACATAAGGTAAGAGGTCATGGAGGGCTTATGAGCGAGGCATTGGCAAACAACAATGACATAATAGAGAGCTATGAGAATAGTGTGGTTCAAAGTACAGCCTGCAAAACACCCACCTAAGAATTTGTGCTATGCTCCTTAAAAATGACATAGTTCAGGATACTGGATACAACCAGGATACAAAATAGAGCATCAGCCCAAAGAATTCCCTAATACTACCTTCTTATGGTCACATTTTCTTCACTCCTATACATTTGTTGAAATATATCTAACTGTACATCAAGCATGTCAAACTCGTGGCCGGCGGGCCGTATGCCTTGAATAAACTGAATCTACTTTCACATTGTCAAGTTTGAAGATATTGACATTTCTTTCTGTGGTCATACCTGATTTGTATATAACTTATTCTAAAAGTTAGAAATTAACAAATCACATTTACACCGCTGTGTGTACTTATTACCTACTAGAGAATCAAAGCAGACACTAGGATTATATGACCTCAGACCATAGGATGGAAAACATTCCTTATTTATGCTTTGTGAGGTTTTGTCATATCTTCAAATTTCCCAAAACTTATTTAGCCTTTAATGTGCGCTAAATATTGTTCTTGGTGATAGGACTGAGAGGCAAACATAAAAGACAATCTCGGCCCTGAGAACACACATTCTATTGGGGAGGTGAAAAATATGCAAAATTCAAATGAATTAAGGAGGGTAATGGGGATGCTGTTCCACAGTACGTGACTAGGGAAGGTCCCTCTGAAGAGGAGACACTTGAGCAAGTCTTGAAGGAAGTGAGCATTAACCATGCTGGCCTCTGGGATAAATAACGAGGGTGAAGATACCGAGGTAAGAGGTGCTGGTCATGTTGATGAACCGCATAGGACACTGGTTGGGAGAAAGAAAGAAAGAATGATAAGAAATGAAACTGAAGTGTGTGTCAGCCAGGGGCCTAACCATTTAGGTACTTGTGGGCCATGAAGTGAAATTTTGCTCTAAGTATGATTGGAAGCCCCTGGGTTTTGAGCTGACAAGTAGCATGTTGTTTGGCTTTACGTTTTAAAAAGATTAGTTGAGGGTAGCGATTTTCAACCTTTTCATCTGATGGCACACATGAACTAATTACTAAAATTCTGCAGCACATCAACCATGTGTTTTTTGCCGATATGACAAAAGGCATATTTTTTATTGATTTACAAAAAATAATATTATAATTATAGTAATTACCTACCCTTTTCGCTGCAAAGTGACTTTTTAAAAAATCAAGTGTCTTTATTGGTATATAAGGATTTCTGGTACCAAGAATTAACCAATCAGATGCAACCTTATTATGCAACATGACCAATAAGAAGCAACTGTATTACATGACCTATATGTTTATGGATCAAGACAAGGCATTCACACTTGATAGCTATTGTTGTTAAGGCTATTGTCATCCTTTTATTTGACAACTGGAGGCCCAGTGCACAAAATTCATGCACAGCAGAGGGGGGGGGTGGTTCCCCTCAGCCCAGCCTGCACCCTCTCCAACCCGGGACCCCTAGGGGGATGTCCGACTGCCGGTTTAGGGGATTGGGCCTAAACTGGCAGTCGAACATCCCTCTGACAATCCAGGACCACTGGCCCCCACCCCCCCACCGGCCTGGTCGCCCCACGCAGCCTGCCGTTTGGTCATTTGTTCACCCCTCTCTAACCCCCCTGCCAGCCTAGTCACCCCATGCAGCCTGTTGGGTCGTCTGTTCGGTTGCGATGGTCGCTTAGGCTTTTACATATATAGATATAAGGGAAAAGCGGTCAGTGCCCCTGACTAAATAGTCAGGTTTTGCACATTTTAAAAATTCTTGCAGCACACGGTTTGAAAATCACTGGATGAGAACATTCCCAGCAGGAAGAAGTGAGGAGGCCTCTGTACTTCAGACATGTGATAATGATGGTTTATACAAGGTGGAGCAATAGAGGTTGGATTTGAAATCTAGTCCCTTCTTTCTAAAATGCCTAACTTTAAAAAAAAATTATTGACAGGATTAAAGATGTCCCCCATTTTCTCCTCCTTTGCCCCCCGCCCCCCCCAGCCCCTGTCCTTTACAGGCTTCCTTCCTCCAGGTGAGAAGGAGCTGGTGGGCCTGTTGCTCTGCCAGCCCCAGCTGAGCTGGAGTCCTGGGACTGCTTTTGTTGTCTGGGTTGGTGTCACTGTCCTCAATCTTGGCTGCTTGGTCTACTGCTCTATTATCCTGGACTTCCCAAGAAATGTGCAGAAGAGTTGTCAGATTTCTTGTGAGTCGAGGAGGTTTATATGTCACCACATTTGATTGATAATTTGGCCTTGGTACAAAATTCAAGAATGACAATAATTTGCCTCAAAACTATAAGTATATTTCTCCATTGACCAACACATGCTGTTGCTTCTTTGTGACAACCTTGTTTGCTCTGCTTTCTAAAGGTCATTTATTTTCTTCTCTAGGATATTCAGCATCATTTCCTACTTCTACAATTACTCAGGCTTTTCACAGTGACATGTCTGGTAGTAGGTCTTCATTCATTCATTGAGTCTGCTGGGCACATGGTGGATCCTTTTAATCTGAAGACTTATGCCCCCATTCAATTCTGGGAAATTAATTACTCCTTGGATAATTTATGTCTTGTGTTTCCTATACCTTTTTTTGGAATTGCATGTAGTTTGATATCAGGATATTTTATTGATCTTCTAAAACGTAATCTTTCTTCCTTTTGTCCCCCCCTTATTGGCCACTGTCCCATGCTGGCAAATGCTAGACTGCAGCTTCGTTATCCTGCTTCATTAACCAATATCCCTCCATTGGTTGTATATTAATTTTCGATTGCTGTTGTATCAAATTTCCCCAAACAACAAATTTATTATTTTAAGTTCTGGAGGTCTGAAGTCCAACACACGTCTCACAGGACTAACATCAAGGTGTCAGGAAGGTTCCTTCCTTTCTGGAAGCTCCAGAAGAGAATCAGTCTCCCTACTTTTTCTGGAGGCTGCTTGCATTTGCTGGCTCATAACCCCTTCCTGCAACTTCAAAGCCAGCAAAGTTGCATCTATCTCCCTCTCCCTCCCACCTACATCCTTTCCTTCCACTCCCTCTTTTTTCTTTCTTTCTCCTAAGCCAGAAAAGGTTCTTTACTTTCAGGGTCTCCTGTGATTAGATTAGACCTACCTGGATAATCCAGAATAGACTCCCCATCTCAAGATCTAAAATCTTAATCATATCCACAAAGTGCTCTTGCCATGTAAGATAACACAGCCATTGGTTCTGAGAAACAAGGTGCACGCATCATTGTGGGCCATTAATCTGCCTGTCGTAAAATGTTCCTAGAAATGTATTGGACTCTGTACCTGCTGATATTTCCATTCTATTTTCTTCAGGGCTATTGGCATGCATTCCATATTATATTACTTTATGATCATTTTACTGTGATCTAGGGGAGGAAGAGGAGATAAATGGATGAGCTTATTTTGCTATCTTAAATTATAAGTCTTTCCCCATGAGTTTCTAATGCCCGTTATTATTTAAAAACCACTGTCATATAGGCTCTTGAGTATAAGGACCAAAAAAAAAAAAAAGAAAGGAAAGAAAAGAAACTTGGTGTTGTTTTTTATAGTTTTGAATGTATTTTTGTATTTTCAAAATTTTCTATTATTTACATTATTCTTTTTATTGTCCTCTAAATTTAAACTTTATTATAAATGGAATTACTTTATTTAAGCTAATTAATTATAATTAAGTACCATCACTTGATTCTGAGTCTTATCAAGTCTTCTTGCACATCTTAGTATTTTGAAGTATTCTATAACATATTTGAAAGTGTGTGTGTTTCCAGGGGAAAATTGTGTATTAAAGTGGTACCAATTACTAGTATTTTCCTATAGATATATTTTTTAAAAATTTAAAGAATTTTTAAATTTAGGAAGAAATAGGTTTTGTCATAAAATATTTAATCTAACCTTATACCAGTAGTTTAATGATTTTAAAAAGTTCTTACTGCATTTTAAATTTCTTGTCAGGAGAGAGAACCAAGATGGCGGCATAGGTAAACACCTAAACTGCCACCTCGCACAACAATTTCAAAACTGCAACTAAAAGACAAAACATCTATCACCCAGAACCATGGGAAAGCTGGCTGAGTGGAAGTTCTCCAACTAGAAGGAAAGAGAAAAGAGCATTGAGACATGCACAAGCGCTGAAAAGCTGAGATACGGACACGTGTGAATGGGGCTGGCAGCAGGTGACTAGGTGGTCTGCTTTTTCCAACCTGAAGGGAGACAAGCACCCGATTACTCTGAACTCCAGTTTCTGGGGAGACACTGGGGACCCAAACTCCTACAGGGAGAAACTGGACTGTCTGCCATTGGGTCGGAAAGTGAAGGTGGCTTTCATGCAGAGGTGCGTGCAGCAATCATTGTTTACTGAGCTGGGGCATGGGATGTGGGGACTTGGAAACGTGGAGACGCAGAGACGGCTGACTGGCAGCCATCGCTGTTTGCCACACCCTAGCATATTGACTCCCTGAGACCCCGCCCCGCACAATCTACAAACCCACCCAAGCTCCACACAGCGGCTTTTGCATATAAATGGTCTGCCCTATCGCAGCTTAATCTAACAAACTGCAGCTCTGGTCAGACAGCTCCAAAACCTTCAAACCCCAAGCAAAGAGGAGAAAACTGTAGTTCTTGCTGTAGCTCCTGCTGGGTGGCCTCAGACAGTAGCTGACCTGCACCCCACTGAAGATACAGAAGCTAGTGTATCTAGTTGTCAGTGTGAGTTGACACCAGATTTCAACTACACACATCCATAAGTGACACATTCAAGAGGCAGACTCAGTGAGCACCAAAGCCCCAATGAAACAAGTCCTGCACTATAAGTGTGTCTCCATCATAGCAGTTCTTCCATTATAGACACAGCAGGTCCTCACAGCCAACTGGCCTGGAGGTCAGTTCCTCCCAGTGTAACAAGAGCAATCAAGGCTTAACTACACCAAGACTTTTCACTCAGCCCACAAAGGGGTGTACCAAGAGTGTCCACATCAGGTGATTGGGGAGGCTGAGTTAGTGCCCCCTATAGGTCACCTACCACACAAAGCCACTCCATCAACACATGGAAGCAGCCAAAATGCAGAGACAAAGAAACATGTCACGAATGAAAGAAATGGAGAAAAGCAAACTACTGGACATAGAGTTCAAAACCACATTTATAAGATTACTCAAGAATCTTCTAAAAACCACCGAGAAACTTGATGAGACCTCCAAGAAGCTTAGTGAGACCTTCAAGAACCTTAATGAGAATGCCAAAAAAATGGAAAAGGACCAGTCAGAAATTAAGCATACACTGTCTGAAATAAAGAATATACAGAAATTCAACTATAGATCAAAGGACCCTAAGAATCAAACCAAAGACCTGAAATATGAGGAAACAAAAAACACCCAACCAGAAAAACAAAAAGAAAAAGGAATCCAAAAATATGAAGACAGTGTAAGGAGCCTCTGGGACAACTTTAAGCATACCAACATCAGAATTATGGGGGTGCCAGAAGAAGAGAGAGAGCAAAATATTGAAAACCTATTAGAAGAAATAATGACAGAAAACTTTCCCTACCTGGTGAAAGAAATAGACTTACAAGTCCAGGAAGCACAGAGAACCCCAAACAAGAGGAATCCAAAGAGGACCACACCAAGACACATCATAATTAAAATGCCAAGGCCAAAAGACAAAGAGAGAATATTAAAAGCAGCAAGAGAAAAACAGTTAATTGCCTACAAGGGAGTACCTATACGACTGTCAGCTGATTTCTCAACAGAAACTATGCAGGCCAGAAGGGAGTGGCAAGAAATATTCAAAGTGATGAACAGCAAGAACCTACAACCAAGATTATTCTACCCAGCAAAGCTATCATTCAGAATTGAAGGTCAGATAAAGAGCTTCACAGACAAGAAAAAGCTAAAGGAGTTCATCACACCAGGATTATATGAAATGCTAAAGGGTATTCTTTAAGAAGAGGAAGAAGAAGAAAAAGGTAAAGATAAAAATTATGAACAACAAAATGACAACAAATACATACCTAACCAACAAATGAATCTAAAAATCAAGTGAATAAAAAATCTGATGAACAGAATGGTCTTATGAATATAATAGAATCAGGGACATAGAAAGGGAGTGGACTGACAATTCTCAGGGGGAAGGGGGTGTGAGGGATGTGGGAAGAGATTGGACAAAAATCTTACATGTATGGATGAAGACAGTGGTGGGGGGTAAGGGCATGGGGTGGGGTGGGGAATCAGGTGGAAGGGAGCTATGGGGGGGTAAAAAGAGGAACACCTGTAATAATTTGAACAATAAAGACTTATTTAAATAAATAAATTTCTTGTCAGAAACAATGCATTTTCTTTAGTTCACTAAGACTTCAAAGTCCTCTATTTTTATCAGAAACCATTATTTCCCCCCCTCTATTCCACAGAACCCTAGAATTTGGGGAAATATAATAGCTGTTAGTCAGAAAAAAAAGTGTGTTCTGTGTGCAAATAATATGGAAAAATGAATCATTCTAGATGTCCCTCTTGAATATTTACAAAGTATTTTAAGAGAATTATACAGCAAAACAAAGCAAACACATTTTAAAACCTTTTGATTGGTGTAAAATATTTTAAATATATTTGATCCTGAAACTTTATTTTAGCATTATCGCTTAACAGCTCATGCAAAATGATATATCAGAAACATAAAGTGCTGTTGCAGCCTACCCCTCTAATTATTTTATGCTAAATACTTTGTTTTTTACTATACTAATGCAATTCAGGGAATGACAACTGGGACACAGATTTACAGATTTACAGAGCCTTTACTTGGAGGTACATGACATGGTCCTCTGCTGTCCTCCTGGCTCTTCCGCGGCTGACACTCACGGGGTGATATCAGTTTCCAGAGCTGTCCATCTGAAAGCTCAGCATGGACCTCCACAAGCTTTCCTGAATTACTCTGTGGCCAACAGCACATTTTCCCTCATTGATCTGCTCTTCTAGAGAACGCTGGTGTAGCAATAGGTATAAGAAAGAGAATAAGAATGTGGAGGGGAATAAACTGTTTTCTTCAGTTTGACTCTCATCTGCAGGCAACATTTCATTTAGCTCAGTGAGAAGACCAGTCATCCTCTCTCCCACATCCATATATAAAAGCCTAAGCGACCATTCGACCAGTAGCTATGATGTGCATTGACCACCAGGGGGCAGACACTCAATACACAGGCATGGAAACATGGAACAGACTGATGAATCTCAGAGGGAAGGGGGGAGGGGAAAGATCTTATATGTATACTAAAGGCCCAGTACACAGATTCGTGCACCAGTGGGGTCCCTCAGCCAGGCCTGCAGGGATCAGCTGAAACAGGCAGTCCGACATCCCCTGAGGGGTCCTGGATTGTGAGAGGGTACAGGCCAGGCTGAGGGATCCCACCGGTACACGAATACATGCACTGGACCTCTACTGATGTTATAAGAATGGTTCAGATCACTTTACTGGGTACTTATTTGCACCTCTCAATGTTCCAGAAAACATTTCAGAAGATTTTTGTTAAAATACATAAATTATAATAAGATGATAAAATGAACATTATTATGACCTACATATTTACCATGATTGGACCATAGTTTAGTGCTGTGTTTTTCCAGAAACTAATTGCAAACAAGGAATCCTTGTCATTTAGCAGGAATCACAATATCCACTCTCTAAAAACAAATCAATTACTTAAGAGAATTACAGCTATTCTTTAACCTGGAATCAGGCAGAATTTTATCCTGTAGTCTTTGTACAGAGAACATTTTGTGATTCTCAAAATTCAACAAATTTCTTCGAGTTCTTTCTCATAACACTGTTAATAAAAGCTGATGTTCTCACAGCTAAACATAATTTAGTAACAGCATTCTTTGTGTATGTGTGAGGAAGATGTATGGTTATAATTCAGTGCTAATTAGGTGTTCAGCTCTTGGCTTACCTTGAAGAGGGTTGAAGTCTCAGTACTCAACCCACTAAACTAAATGTAGCAGATGCCAAAAAGTCTTTGTTGAAAGTGATAATTATTCTCCAAGGGGAGCATGTATTCAAGAATGCATAGTGAAGTAAGCCAGTCAGAGAAAGACAAGTACCATATGATTTCATTTATATGTGGAATCTAATGAACACAATAAACTAGCAAGTAAAATAGAAATAGACTAATAGGTACAGAGAACATCTGACAGCTGTCAGAGGGGAGGGGGATTAGGAAGTTGGATGAAAAAGGTGAAGGATTAAGCAAAAACAAAAATAAAAACCCTCATAGACATAGACAACAATATGATGATTACCATGATTACCAGAGGGATGGGGAGTGGAGGTGGGGAAGGTCAAAGAGAGTAAAGGGGGAAAAATGGTGAAGGAAGGAGACTTTACTTGAGATGGTGAACACACAACACAATATACAGATGATGCATTATAGAATTGTACACCTGAAACATATTTTATTAACCAATGTCATGTCAAAATTCAATAAAAAAATTTTAAATGCGTAAGAATGGTTCTCCTGCTTATATGTGGCTCACACTAGTATGTTCTTACATAGACTACTTAAAATCTGCTGCCTTAGATCCCATACCCATGGGAATGGAACAAAATGATGTCTGCTAGGGAAGTCACGGGTCTGAATAATTGCTCTTCAGTTTTCAACCAGTCCATATTTCATAATCTCAAGCCCACAAGCACAAAGTTGATCTTTCAAATATCTTTTTAAAATATCAAGATTTATCCACAAGGCTTAGTTCTGTCTATTGACAATAGATGTAATATTCCTATAGGGGAAGACACTTACACATAAAGGAACAGATTCAGGATGATTGAGAATATTGATCCAATTAATTGAGCTAGCAAGTGGCAGAGCTGTCTGACTTCACATTTCATAATTGTAACTACAGCAGTGTGCTAAGAGAGACAGGTCCTGTAGGGCTTGAACTATATGCTTTTCCTCAGAGAGAGCAGAAGTCACTGCAGAAAGAAGGAGCCATAACAACTTCACAGTCAATAACTCTGGAAATTCAGATATTTTTAAATCTGTTCCAATGCTCCAGGGTCTCAAACCTTATCTTCTCTGCTGTCTTGCAAGCTAGCCTTTCTCAATGCCAGCCTTTGTGTTGTGTTTCAAGGACAGCCTGTCTGATGTACCTTTAGAATTCCAGTGACACTTTCACAGGAGGGCCTATATCCTTTCATTTATTTTGTGTACTCTCAGGTGGTATTTAAGTGGACAGCCAGTTCCTCACTCTTCTTCTTAAGGTATTATAGCTGCTGAACTACTTTCATCTTTTTTTGTGGTGTGTGTGTGTGTGTGTGTGTGTATGTGTGTGTGTGTGTGTGTTGTTGTTGTTTTTTTTAAGAGATAAAGGATCAAGATGGCTTTCCATCCACCTCTCTCCCCTGGAGATTCCTGGCATTCTCAGTGAAATGTTAGCTGGAAAATCGTACTCCTACAGCGATGGTTAGATAATTGAAATTCAATACAGCAGGGAGAAAATCAGTTCTGGAAACCTATTTCTCTTTAGAATCTTTATTAGGATTTTGACCCTAGATCTGCACGAGTCAATTTGGGGAGAATTAGAAAAGGGGAATAGGGTCTCCTGGAATGTTTTGAATTGAAATGATTATATCCCAAATCTATATACCTGAGATAGCCTGTTTGCCTTGCACATTTCCCTCTGGATTGCTGTTCTTTAGATATTCTTTTTATGTCAAGCCGTCTTGCAAAGCATCTTTAGTAAACACCATTTGAGGATTAGATACACAGTGTTCATATTAATGTGAGAGCTTATCAAATACATACTTAAATATATATACACACACACTATAATTAGGTAGATAGATGATAGATAGATAGATATACTCTAAGGGGGATAACAGTCCCATCATCCCCTTTATAACTGTTTCTTACATGATTTCCTCAGGTATCCATGTTAACAAGTTACATTCGTCATTAAAGACAACCTGCCATTTTTCTTGGTGGGAAATCTGGATTTAAAATAGTATGTTCTCTTCTGACAAGCATAAGATTGACATTATCCAGAAAGAAACAGTCAATTTTCAAGTCTAATTTTCTGATTCAATGAATACAGTAGACATATAATAGAGTCCAAACTCACAATTTTATTAGATTTGGAGGAATACAAAGAGTAAAAAAAAAAAACACACAACATGGTTAATCTTCTTTGTATCTGTATATAATGGACTTGGGACAATAAAAGAATCATTATTAAAGGAAAAAAACAGAATGGAGAAAAGAAATCTACAGTATAAGTGGTAAGTTTGTAAAACATATGAGGGATATATGAAGTATCAGTTCCTGCTTCCCAATTTAATTTTTTATGGCTACAATTAAACTTCATAAAGAATAATAATAAATCACATGTAATAGAAGGTAGTTTTTAATAGGTGGAAAATACTTGTGTCACTGGAGCAGAAATAAAGTTAATATAGAATAATAAAGTACTATATGTGCATGTAATGCAATATATATTTTATGTAATATATAATGAAAAATCAATTAATATATAAAAAGGCTTCTGACATTTGTTACTTTAAAAGCTTTTTTTAATAAAAAGCTTATTATTTGCAAACTTAGAAGTCAAAAATCTGATAATTAGATTATTAAACTTCTTGGAAATCACTCAGGAAGTACTGAGGCAATCAGGACATTTTAAAAGCACAGTCTAAAATTCAAGTAAAAAATATCCAGTAATACCAAGGAACAAGGACAAAGAGAAAAACCAGATAATAAAAATAAAAATAAATTCAGATAATCCAGATACTAATGTTACTAGACACAGACTTTGAGATAACTATGGTTAATATAGTAAAGAAAACACATAATAAGCTGAAACAATTCACCAGAGAACTGGAGTTTATAAAGAAGAATAAACTAGAAATCATCTAAAAACATAAAATTAAATTGACAGTGTTTTGAAAATCAATGCATGATTTATCACAGACACCGCTAAGAAAAAAACTTAGTGAACTTTAGGGTATGTCAATAGAAAACGGACTAAAATGTAGAAATTAAAATAAAAAATTAGAAAAGGGGATAAAGGATATTAGGACATCATGAAAAGGTCATTCGAAAAGAGTCATAGATATAGTCAGAGTTCCAGAAGTGAGAGAGAAAGAATTTGAGGTGGAAAGCATTGTTTGAAGAGACAACGGATCAAAATTCTTGAAAATGGCTAGAAGTAATTAGGCCCGAGAGTCAAGAAGGATTAGGAACTCAAGTAGGATAAATAAAAAGAAAATCCTGTTTAGATGCATCATAGTAAAAATATTAAAAGTAAAAACGATGAAATCTTATAAGCCACCACATAACAACAAATCAAAGCAAAAAGCAAGATTGAGGGCAAAAAAAGAAATGAAAACCAATAGACAATAAAATGACATCTTTAACTTGCCCAAAGAAAATCACAACCAACCTAAAATACTACATTCTGCAAACTATCCTTCTAAAATAAGACAATCAAAAACTGAAAGAAATTAAAGAAATACCAAAGGGAATTTTTTTCAGTAGAAAGAGCAGAATTACAGGAGGAAAAAAAAAGAGAAAGGATACTAGAAAGTATAAACATATTGGTATTATTTACTGGATAAAGACCAACAATGAACCTTGCAGAATAAAATACATATGTAGAATTGAAATGCATGACAACAACAACATAAGAGATGAGAGGGGGAATAAATGCAATTAAAATTTTGAAGGTCCAAGCATTGTCATAAAATGAAAAAATAATTTATATTCAATGTTAATGAAGTAAGGTTGAAGTCTGTAACTTCTAGGATACCATTAAGAGAATAAACAAAGAACATATAACTACAAAGGTAAAATAAGAATAAATAGATCAGCCCTAACCGGTTTGGCTCAGTGGATGGAGCGTCCGCCTGCGGACCGAAGGGTCCCAGGTTCGATTCCGATCAAGGGCATGTACCTTGGTTGCGGGCACATCCCCAGTGGGGGGTGTGCAGGAGGCAGCTGATCGATGTTTCTCTCCGATGTTTCTCTCTATCTCTCTCCCTTCCTCTCTGTAAAAAATCAATAAAATATATATATATATATTTTTTGACATTTGCTCTCCTTTATTTGTTAGTTACAAAATCTCATTTTTGACTGGACTCAGACTTAGAGGTAGAAGCTCTCAGAGAGGACAGTCTACGTCTCTTCGCAATCTGCTCCTGGCGTTTTTCTTTGGCCTCCTTCATTCTCTTAGCCAAAAGTTTAGCGTATTCTGCGGCCTCTTCCTTGTTCTTCTTAGTACGTTGTTTTTTCAGAGCAATTCGCCTGCGTTTGTGCTGCAGGACACGTGGAGTAACAAGACGCTGAATCTTGGGTGCTTTAGTCCTAGGTTTCTTACCTTCTTTGTTTAGAGGCTTTCTCACAACATATTTTCGGACATCATCTTCTTTAGAGAGATTGAAAAGTTTGCGGATTCTGCTGGCTCTTTTGGGCCCCAGGCGACGAGGCACAGTGGTATCAGTGAGATCAGGAATATCTTTCTCCCCTTTTTTTACAATGACCAAGTTGAGAACACTGAGATTAGCATCCACAATGCAACCCCGAACAGATTTGCGCTTTCTCTCTCCAGTCCTCCTCGGTCTGTAACAGGAGTGCCCTTTACTCAGCAGCAGGCGGACTCGGCCATGGGTCAAGACACCCTGCTTCATGGGGAAACCTTGTTTGTCATTCCCACCACTGATTCGAACCACATAACCCTTCCATTCTTCACCCAGAGCGTCGGCAGCAACTTCAGTGGCCATACGCTTCTCATAAAAGGTACGAAGTTTGCGTTCATCGTCCACTTCAATGAGTTTCTGGCAGCCAGTGGCTGGGAAAGAGATGTTGAGCTTCATCCTGAAGCTGCCAGCAGCCTCCGAGGCGCCACGAAAAAGAGGCCAAAATATATATTTTTTAAAAATAATAAAAAAAAAGAAAAGAATAAATAGATTAAAAAACACTTGAGGACCACTGGTTCCATCCACAATGGAGTAGCTGTAAGAGACTCAGCCCTCCCATAATTACAACTGCACAAAAATACATAACCCCCTTATTTCAGGCAATAGACCACACCAACATGTGGCTATAAATTTCAAAAAATAAAAGCAGATAACATGAGCCCATACTGACTCGGGATTTCTCCCTGAAACTATTTCTCAATACGGCTCATGAACATACAACCCAAGAGAAGAATGGTGGTATCCCTGGGTAGAAGATATATGATTTGGGGTTGTTGAAGTAGGTGATATTTGGAGGACAGGGTAATGCAGAGGAGGGATCCATTGAGAAGAAATCATACATTTTCTATAAAAATTTCCCTGGGATCCTTTATTTTCTCCTAAGCTACAGATGAGCAGGACAAAAGCCTTAAATAGGTACTTCACAAAAGAGTATATCCAAATAGCCAGTATGCATAGTATACACTCTAAATCATGTCAGTAATCAGGAAATGAAAATTAAAATCACAATGAAATAGCATGCATATCCACTGGGCTATCTAAAATGAAAAGCACTGATAAGGCAAAGTATTGGTAAGGCTTTGGAACACCTAGAATTATCATATACTATTGGTGGATGGTCAAATTATTACCATTTTGGAAAGCCACTTGGCTTACATAATCACCATAAGGTATGTACAGTATGTTCATATGAGCATTATCTGTAATAACCCAAATTGGAAAGAACCCACATATTCATGAACAATAGAATGGATAATTATGTTGAAGTTTGCAATGCAATAGTATTCATCAATATGCAGTGATATAAGTTAGGTTAGTTTTGCCTGCTTTGAATTTTATTTAAAAGTGATCAGACAACATATATTCAGTATGCCCAGCATCTTTTACTCAATACTATATTGGGGAAACATATTCATGTTGTTGAGTATAGAAATTATTTTCTCTTGTTGAAGAGTGTACTTTTTACATATATTACTATATATTCTACATTTTTATACATATCTGGAGAGAAATCTTTTATATGTATATATAGATATTTGTGTGCTTTTCTTTTTTTAAAAATCCTCAACGGAGGGTATTATTTTCATTGATTTTTAGAGAGAGTGGAAGGGAGAGGGAGAGACAGAGAGAAACACCAATGTGAGAGAGATACATCAATTGATTGCCTCCCGCATGCCCCTAACCAGGGCCAGGAGTCTGCAATTGAGGTACATGCCTTTGGCCAGAATTGAACCTGGGACCCTTCAGTGTGCAGGCCAACACTCTTTCCACCAAGACAAACTGGCTAGGGCTGTGTGCTTTTCTATTGTATATACACACTTGGACATATAAAACTAAAATGTCCATTATGTATATAATATGTATAATATAATCAAATGTAAAATATATATATAATAAGCATTTATTTAAAAACTAGAGGCCCGGTGCACAAAATTCATGCACGGGGGGGGGGGGTGCTGTCCCTTAGCCCAGCCTGCACCCTCTCCAATGTGGGACTCCTCGAGGGATATCCGACTGCCTGTTTAGTCCCAATCCTACTGGGCCTAAATGGGCAGTCGGACATCTCTCTCACAAACCAGGACTGCTGGCTCCCACCTGCTCACCTGCCTGCCTTCCTGATTGGCCCTAACCACTTCTGCCTGCCAGCCTGATCACCCCCTAACCACTCCCCTGCCAGCCTAATTGATGCCTAACTGCTCCCCTGCCAGCCTATTTGCCCCTAACTGCCTTCCCCTGCAGGCCTGGTCACCCCTAACTGCCCACCCCCTGCTGGCCTGATTGCCCACAACTGCCCTCCCTTGCACACCTGGTCCCTCCCAACTGCCCTCCCCTGCTGGCCATCTTGTGGTAGCCATCTTGTGTCCACATGGGGGCAGTCATCTTTGACCACATGGGGGCAGCCATCTTGTGTGTTGGAGTGATGGTCAATTTGCATATTACTCTTTTATTAGATAGGCTGTCACTGTGTTAATTTCCTGGGGTTCACATTAAATAAAATACTAGACCAGAAGGATTATGGCTGGGCATCTAAGAGTTAATTAGGTGGCATGAAAAATAGAAATGAAGCAATTAAATCTGCCTGGGCTTGTTTTCAGGTAAACTATATTGTCACTAAATACTAAAGAACACCATAATTTATTTCTTCCACCATAATGAGAATGAGACCCTGAAGGATGAACTTCCCTTTGTCATATTTTCTAACTTTTCTCTTCATTCTAACTTCCTTTTTCACATACCTCACATCCAACCCATCAGCTATTTTTCTAGCTGTACTTTCAAACCTATTTTATATATGACTTCTCACTAGCTCCACTGCTACAGCCTTAGTCTGAGTCTTTAACCAAGAGGAAACACCAGGGACAGAGCACTACCCAGGAGGTTAAGGGCTACAATAGGACTGAGATGGATGCCTGAGGAATTTGCTCTTGACTGAGGAATTCAGCCAGTTTGAGTGAGTTACTCGGGAAGGGAGTCTGAGAAATGAATATCCTGACCTTTCTACTTCAGTTCTTTGCTCAGGTTCCCAATTGGCTGCGCCCCAGCTGAAACCAGCTGTTAATAGAGCCTATTGATATGGTTCAGAGAGGCCATACAGGCAGAGAATAGGGTACAAGAGTGGAACTAAAATATGGTGTGGGGGATGTATCTCCCAAAGGGGCCTTTTGGTCCGCTGTTGCTTCCTTTTATTCTATTTTCCACAAAGCTGCCAGAGTGATTTTCCTAAAGCCTAAGGCAGATCATGCCAGTGCTTGCCTGACAATCTTCCAATGGTTTCTAGTCTCAACCAGAGTAAAATCTGAAGTCCATCCAATGGGTTAGAAAACCCTCAGGGCCCTCCTACACTGGCTTTATCACTAATCATGCTCCCTCTTGGGCAAGATCCTTCAGTAACATGACCTTCTTTCTGTTCCACATCAAGTCTACTTCTAACCTAGCATGTCTTCAATTTCTATTCTCTCTCTGGAATCCTTCCCCTGAGCTGCCAGATGTGAGCACAGTGCATTCCTTTCCTTCCTTCGCTTTTCTGCTCAAATGTCAGCTGTTTAGAGATCTTACTTGACCTTTCCATATAAAACTGCATCTCAACATCACTCTATACTCTAACTCTGCTTATTGTTTTTCCTAGCACTTAACTGCTTCTGGTGTATATGTTATATTTCTTTATTATCTTCCCCACCATTCTGGACTGCACATTCTGTGAAAGGATGAAAGGAGGAATATCGTTTTTCTCTTCTTTCTCCCTAGGTACTAGATCAGTAACTCATGCAAAGTAGTCACTTGTATTAGTGTGGAGAGGCTAACTTCTATAATGAACAACCCCAATTACCACAATAAAACTTATTTCTCACTCGATGTCACAATCTAATGCAGGTCATTGTGGGGTAGGCATCCTGACTGCCAAATGACAACCTATAGATACATCCATACAGGTATACCATAAAAATGGCTATCATTGTTTCTAAG
This sequence comes from Corynorhinus townsendii, assembly GCA_026230045.1. Classification (NCBI taxonomy): domain Eukaryota; kingdom Metazoa; phylum Chordata; class Mammalia; order Chiroptera; family Vespertilionidae; genus Corynorhinus; species Corynorhinus townsendii. Next base: position 62,695,016 of record JAPDVU010000004.1, on the reverse strand, counting down.
AAACTTCCAGGACATAAAGAATATTGAAGCTCTGAATAACTTCTATCCTATTTTTAAAGGGTCAACATCTACCCTAATCCCAGAATACAACTTTAACTAAGAAAGGAAAGGAGATAGAGAGGGAGGGAAAAATAAGGAGAGAAAGGGAGGGGGAAGAATGGAAAATGGACAGCAGGGCACTTATTTTTATACAAGCTTTATTCTTCCTTCTTCTAATTACCAATGATGACATAGGGAGGGTAAAGGGCAGTTAATCTCCTTTATCTATAATAATAAAAGCATAATATGCAAATCAACTGAATGACCGAGACCTTCCGGACAACCTTCTGGACAGCCATGCTATGACACGCACTGGCGCCAGGCCAGCCAAGGCAGGTGTGATGAGATTGGTTAGGGGTAGGGGAGCCCAGGCCACCAGCCAGCAACACTGTGGTGGGTGGGAGGGGCTGGTCAGCAATCGCCCCGCAGAGGGAGACTCAGGCCAGCCAAGCAATAGCACCCCATGCCTGTCGCCTGCAGAGGGAGGCAACCGGTGGCAGGGGAGTGGGGGCAGCACCGCACAGATAGGAAGCAGTGGCAGCGGTGGGAGCAAGGCCAACCACAGCAACCAGGGGAAGGAAAGCCACAATAGGCTCAGATCACTGGCCAGGCCTAGGGACCCTACCCAAGGGGTCCCAGATTGCAAGAGGGCACAGGCCAGGCTGAGGAACACCATCATGTCCCCCACCACGTGCACAAATTTCATGCACTGGGTCTCTAGTTTCTGAATAAAGTAATGGCATCTGTTTCTCTGAACTCTTCTTAGAAACCAACAGGCCTTTCTTTTTACCAACGCCTCTTTTTGTATGTGCTACTAAAGAGCCATTGGTATTTCTGGAATTCATTTTTCATAAAATATATATTTCAATCAGTGCAACATCTTACATTTTTATTTCTTTCGTTGATCAAAAGGCTTTTCTGCACTGTCATTTGTCAATCAATACCTATCTCTAGGATTCTTTAAAAAACTCATTTAAGTTTGGCAGTACACGCAATGTTTCAATTAGAATAATCAATTTTCTGGCATCATAACAGGATGAGTAAGTTCATATATTTTAAGGAATAATGTCCTTGAAGAAAAATAAGAACCACTACTTTTATTTCTCTAAGTTATGAAGGGTTTTGATAAAAAGTGTCATAAAGTCTCAAAGCAGTGAGTACAAATGTACACAAAAAACAAAAGAGGTTACCTAAAGGCCGAAGATAAAATCCTTTCTCCCAAGGAACTCAATTTTAAAAGTATTTAATTTTATGAAGAGGGCAATTTTTAAACAAATATTTAATGTATCCAAGTTTTGTAGGTTTATTTGGTAACTGAGTTGTAATTGACAGACATGTATGTGGTAGATTCACTTCTGCCATTATCTCCTAGATGACTCCAAGACTTTATTTCTTTTCAGATCAACTATCTAAAGTGAATGACTCCATCAGTCCCTCCCCACTACCACCCATGGTAGCTTTTCCAATTTTCTTTCTTTAGCAGAATAGCTTTCCTAAACAATAATAAAATTTTCAATTGTCTTACTACATGTATGATTTTCTTTAAAACTTAACATACTGATCTTCATGTGTGCAATTTTTTTGTTATATGTCTTCAAGATATGTTTGTGTTCTTAAAAAACAAAATCATTATACCTGCATCACATATGTTTGTTTCAAAACAAGAAAACTTTAGCAATGGCAAGCATTATCTTCAAGCATCTTCATCGAACACCTAAATTATAAATATATTGAAGTATACCACATTCCAAAGAAAATGTAGCAAATGGGATCTAGATCATTAGTGATCATTCAAACATAACATTCATTTTACTTAGGAGATTAAAACAAGTTTTATTCCTTGAATAAAAGCTATTCTTTAAATAGTTTTGGTGATAACAATAAACATATCTAAATCTGCCACTGAATTCAATTGTCATTTTACAAGAGGATTTTTGTGTATGAGAAGCCATGCTGAAGGATGGGTGGCAGGTAATGTATTAACTTCCCACTTTACCTATGTCATGTCTTTCACAGCCCAGCCTTGCAGCAACTTAGAGGGCAGAAGATTTGTGCCCCGCTTCTAGCAGACACTACTGGCTGGGAAAACTAGTCTAAATACATCCTGCAATCCTTGCTCCTAAACTCAACCTCACTTCCTCTAGGGTATAAGCAAGAAAATTTTTTAGCTCAGCATTATACAGATTTTATTAAAAGAGAATTATAGCTGAACAGTCAGTTTTTTATATAGGTTTACCTTTTGTGTCTTTGAGGACTTCAATGAAATAGAGGAAAAATGAGGATGGCTCTATATCACTTCTAAGTAAGATGACCTCTTAAATTGAGCTAATTGTGGACTATGGCATCTTTTAATGCCAAATCCATGAAGGGCTTGGCATTGTCATGTGCCATAAATACTTCTTATCTCAAACTGTGGTGGCTTATCAAATATTTCTTTGATCTCCAGATAGGATCACGATAATAGGTAAAAAACAGTAACATGTTTTGTGGAAGAAATATATACTTCATTCATGATGAATTAGTAAGATGGAGATTTTACTGAAAGACATTGCGTTATACAGGGGGTGGGCAAAAGTAGTTTTACAGTTATGAGTACACAAAAAATTGAGTTTATGCTTGTATTATTATCATCATCATCATATTTTCCATACAAATGAGTATAAACCTAATTTTCCTACCCTTGTATACAAAGACACATGAGAATATTACTACAAAAGACACACTGAAACCTGGATCTAAGGTTCCCAGGAGACTAATGTCCTATACAACTGTCCGTTGAGTTGACCACACCCGAACACCTATCTAAAGCTCCCCCCTTCAGTCCTCCAAAGTGGAAATGTACAAATCTCCGTGGCAGCGCTTCTGTTCAACCAAAGCACTTAGGATTTTTCAGGTTTCTTTGAAACTGATCTTCTCTTTTCTTTTACTAATTATCTTCAAGTTAGGGGATTGTCCACCATCAAATGTATTAGATCAGATGTCCCACATTCTTATGCATTCTGTCCCATTGCATTTGAGATTAGAAAATAGAATTCCCCAATATTTCTACATTTTGGGAGCCGGTCGCAAACAAAATTGCAAAGTGGGTGAAATTGAGTTCCAATGACCTCCAGTCCTATTTCGGTCTTTCTGACTCCCTTTCGGGTAACAGCCATGAGAGACATGATACTTCACACTGTCTTGCCCTCTACTTTAATGACAGAATCCTCCAAGGAGGCTACAGTTATTACCCCCATTTTATTTTAGGAATTAGGAAGCAAATGAGGAATAGCCCAAGGGTACATTTCTTAAATCCAACATTCAAACTTCACTGTGGTCTGACCCATGTGCTTTGCTGAAGTGACATCTCTTTTCTGGGCTCTCTCCTGATGTTCCCCTGCACTGCCAGCCCTTGCCCCTGCCCTACTTCTCCCACGCCATCAGTGCCCTATAGGGCACTTTTACATCTTGATCTCTAAGCTAAAATCCAAATTTACCTAACCTGTGCCATGCCAACCAATTTGGCAGAATATGAGTAACCTGAGAAAAAATTCTAAGTGAAGGAATTAGTCACTGATAATAAATTATGTGCTAAATTTTGGGGGGTGGAGTATGGAACTCTAATGTGACCAAGATTTTTGGATTTTTGTATACAGATCTTGGTCTATAAATTTTACTATGTAAATTTGATACTGCTTTCTGGTGAATTAACTAACTGCGCACAGGAACACCATTCCTTTTCAATCCATCTCTCTCCTTCTATCACAATTCCTTCACATACACCAGCTACCAAAGTTTTGAAAATCTCCTAATGAATTCTAGATGCCTCAGCAGTAATTTCCAGGCACTACAACTTTTGCTAACACACTTGACCCTGGCAGCATTTTATTTTCTGCTGAAGCCTTGAACCTTGTGGATCAGTGCTCTTCGAATTGTGTGCTCCAGTGGACACCACCCACCCATGCCTACCCTGTGAGCACAACCTTGCTTTTAGATCTTCCTGTTTTCACAGTAATAGTACGGATTCTAGGGCAAAATATCCTGAAACCTGGAGCTGGATGATTGAAAATTTTAAAAATTTCCTTTATGATGATGACTACATTGTTTTACTAACACCTTTTTACATTAAGTGATCACTGCAATTAATTTCTGAAGCACTGAATTCAAATTATTAATATACTACTCATGAAAATATGGGCTTTATAAGGTAGAAAAATCCCTGCATTATAGATTATAATTATTCTAACTATAAAGAAAAAATAATATTAGTTCCCCAAATTGCAATACGTCTAGTTTTTGTTTATTGTCAATGTTTATTTTGTTTTTCTTTTGGGGGGAAGGGTAAATAATACAGCATATCAAAAAAATTCAAGCTTTGTCAAATTTAAAATGTTATCATATATATGTGTAATTTTCTAAGCTTAAAACTAACAATTTAAGATATAAAATGCAGTAGTGTTATAAAACAGAGGATTACAGTAGTTTAAGAGATAAATCTTTTTATTTCTTAATACTCGTTTTTTTTTTTAATATACTTTATTGATTTTTTACAGAGAGGAAGAGAGAGTTAGAAACATCGATGAGAGAGAAACATTAATCAGCTGCCTCCTGCACACCCCCTACTGGAGGTGTGCCCGCAACCAAGGTACATGCCCTTGACCGGAATTGAACCTGGGACCCTTGAGTCCACAGGCTGACATTCAATCCACTGAGCCAAACCAGTTAAGGCTATTTCTTAATACTCCTGAGTAGTAAAAGGATTGGTGCAAACATGTGGGCTAAATGCTGTAGGAGTATGCTGCATCTCTCAAAAATATAAACAATTCTTTACAATTTCATGAGAGATGAATTAATAGTAGAAAATATTTTTCCCAAGGAAACTGAACAACAAAATAAGGAAAAAATTCTCAGAATTATCAAACACTGTGCATATGTGTATGCTCACCTATATCTTGGTGAGGGTTTGTGAGCTCATTATAAGCAGAATATCATTCTCTACTTTATGTCCAGAGATTTTTGTCAAACAGAAGACTTTGGGGACCTTTCTTCAACTTCTTTTCAGCCTACTGGGATGTCATTTTTAATGAAGGATATATAGATACATGCATTTATATTTATTTTCTGCACACTTTCTGGCTAAATTATTAGTTCCTTAAACGTTTTAATCTTAGAGCAATTACAATCTTTAAATTAGTAAAATAAATCTTCATATATTATACAATAAGTCCTCACTTAATACTGTCAATGGGTACTTGAAAACTGCAACTTTAAGCAAAATGATATATAATGAAACCAATTTCACCACAGACTAATTGGTATAAACAAGAGTTAGACATATTTCTGGTCACAAAAACATCACCAAACTTATAAATAAAGACCCAAAACACTTCCGATATTAAACACTGAAATAAGTGTGAGTGAAGTATAAGGATTATTTTCCAACCAGGTTTGCAGGTGGCCAGAGCCTACCTAGTAGTTGAGGGCGCAAGGTGAGAACAGGATGCCCTTCCATTGCTGGGCACATTCATAACCACGTCCTCACTCACTCAGACCAAGATCATTAGACACACCAATCACCAAACGTGCACATTTGGCATGTGGGAGAAAACCAGAGTACCTGGAGAAACCCCATGCAAACATGGGAAAACATGCAAACTCCCCACAAACAGTGGTCCCAGATGGGAATTGATTTTTCCCCTCATCAACATTATAGGGAAATGATGTTCCATGAAATGATGTTATCAAGGGCCTACTGTACTTTGTTTCCCTTTACATATGATTGTATCACCTGCACTGGTATATCATCCTTAATTCACCAATTCTTTTACCCTACCCAATGAAGGAGAATCTCATTATTGGTTTCTGAATTCTAGAAGTTTCCATGATAAGAACAGATCATTGTGACATTTTCTAACCAAGTCCCAATTTGCTATGTTTGTTCTTGTTGTACTTGTTGTGGTGGTTGGCTTTATCTTTAAATTTAAAATATGAAATACCACATTGGATACATAATAATTAGTCTAGCGCAGTGGTCGGCAAACTCATTAGTCTCAGAGCCAAATATCAACAGTACAACGATTGAAATTTCTTTTCAGAGCCGAAAACCGACTTCGGCGCATGGGCCACGAGGTTTCAATCGCACTGTACATGTGTGCCCGCACGTGGTATTTTGTGGAAGAGCCACATTCAAGGGGCCAAAGAGCCGCATGTGGCTCGCAAGCCGCAGTTTGACAACCACTAGTCTAGTGCATCTTGTAAGAACCAGTTTTTTAGGAACCAGAAGTCACATCCATTCAGGTAACCCAATGGCAAATATAATGTTAAATATATACCCTATTTACTGTCATGAGCTAATGTTACCAAAACAAACAGACTTTTATTAAAAACAAAACCAAACAAAAACAGTTCTAAAGGAAAAGAAGGATGCCACACACACAATAAAAGAGGACCCAGAGGACATGTTTTAGCAGATCATCCTGCCCAACAGTCTAGTCTGACTGAACTCCTTATGCAAGAACCTCTTGCAGAACATAAAGTTAAATCCATGAAAAGTTTCCAAAATTATGTCATAGACACCCTAAATTTGTCTCCTAGATTCTGAAGAGAAACACTGGGAACCATCAGATTGAAAGATCTATATGATTAAAATTTGGCAAAGCCAGGATGGTACCTGGTAATCTAAATATATAAAGAGGTAATATGCAAATTTGTCCGGGATGCCTTTACAGTCACAACTAGCTCCAAGCCTTAACAGTCATGACTGGTGCAGCTTGGAGCACGCCCCCACCCCAGCGCCACCCCAGCAGACACACACATGCGTGGGGGACTGCTCCCAGTGGCCGTGGCTCGGTGCATGCCCTCACCCCAGCGGACACACACAGGGGGGCCTCTGCGCATGAGCCGCAGAGGAAAAAACTTTTCTGACTGCTCATTGGCTAAGCTCCCTATATGCCGCCACTCGCAGTATTCTTGGTAACTTGGGTAATAAGAATCTAAGAAGGTGATCTAGGGTTTTCCCACCTCACTCCTGGAGGAAAAAACAAAGTTCTGCTGCTGGAGGCGCTAAGAAATGTCATATCCTGCCCTAGCCAGTTTGGCTCAGTGGACAGAGCTTCGGCCTGCTGATCACAGGGTCCAGGTTCGATTCTGATCAGGGCATGTACCTAGGTTACAGGCTCCTCCCTGGCCAAGGCCCAGGTCAGGGCTCATGCAGCAGGCAACCAATCCAAGTGTCCCTCTCACATTGCTGTTTCTCTCTGTCTTTCCCTTTCTCTTCCACACTCTCTAAAAATCAATGGAAACATCCTCAGGTGAGGATAAAACAAAAAGAAAGAAAGAAATGTCATATCCTATGAAAGACACATCTTGATAATGCCTAAAGAAAGTTGTCATTTTTTCGTGGTGAAGGGATTGGAGTCCATGTTGATGAAAATACCTTGGCAGTTGTGGAGGCCGGCAGTGGCAGCAGCAGCAAGGTGATGGGGGTGGCGCCTTCCCCTGATCAGCCCGGTCACCTCCTGCAGAGGGAGGCCAGACTGTGGCTTAGGTCTGCTCCCAGACTGTGAGAGGGGGCAGGCTGGGCTGAGGGACCCCCAACCCAGTGCACAAATTTTGTGCAGCAGACCTCTAGTCCTATGTAATAAAGATGTAATATGCAAATGGTCATTATGCCATGAAGTGTAACGACCGACCACATAATGACCGGATCACGGATCAGCAGAAGGGTGGGGCAGCGAGCTACAAGCAGGCAGCGGAGAGCTACAGGAGGGGGCAGGGCACCAAGCTTTGAGGGGAGGGCGGGGAGAGCTACAAGAGGGCAGGACAGTGGGCAGAGAGCTACTGGAGGGAGGCAGCAAGCTACTGGCAAGCTACTGGTGCATGGATTCGTGCACAGGGCTACTAGTACCTGATAAAACGTAAACACTTTTGTCAATCCTCCATGAGATGATCTATCACAGCAAGGACAAAATGACCACAATATTAAGTACTGATGGGTAAAATACTTCAGCATATCAAATTATAGCCTTATCCATAGCTAACACAATTCTGGAGAAAAGTGTAAAGGCAAAGTATAGACTGGAAGCAGACCGTGAAAACACATTTCAGCATTTTCAACTGAATTTTGTATGTCTTCCCTCTGGGTATGCATATGTACAAATATTATTATGTTCACTTTATTTTTTTTTCCAATTATAGTTGACCTTCAAAATTATATTATATTAGTTTCTAGGTATACAGTAAAGAGGATTATGTTTATTTTCTGAAGGGGTGACACATTCCCTTGTTAAAACATCCACAGCACAGACTGAATATCCTATTCCCTACATAGAACATTCTAACTATTCTATCTAGTAAAGGGGAACCTTTTTAACAGCAAAGTTATCCAAACAAGGGTTTGCCTCTTACTCAAAAATATTCACTGAATTCATTACCATGAAACCTCTAGAATAGTGGAAAGGGTCTTATAGGAATGGGTAAGTTAAGGCAATTAAGTTCTGATGGTGAAAGATATCAGAAAACCTCACATAAGTTTACTACTGAACCAAGATCCTCAGAATAAGTGATGGCAGTATAGAGCTTGTAAGCAAGACCATCCTAAACACCCCAAGCCACTGATTGTTCTGTTTTCATTTGCATATTCATTAGGCTTTTATTTTTATTTTTCTCCTTCCATGTTTAAGTTTATGCATTCTGATTTATCCTATAATGTTTCCCTTATAATAATAAATACTTGCACATGTTTAAGATTTACTAGAGCCATTCACCAACAAAATGCTATATTAGATCTCCCAAGCTATTGTTGTTTATCCAATTTGGAAAACAAAATAATATAAATGTTTGTTGACTGACTTTACTAACATTGAATTTCTTGTAGATAAGACATATTTAGAGCAATTACAGAAGAGGATATTTTTAGAATGACAAAATGACTATTTGTCTTAACAAAACCCTAAAGGCAAATCACTTTCAGCTCCACAAAGTTTGTTCACTTCTCTCAAGAAGCTCCTGAATTCTTTGTCCTATGTAAAAATCAGATTCTTCAATGTTCACACAGGACCAAGGCTTTTGTTCTTTAAGACTATTAGTGCAGTTACTCTAAGTGTATGACTCACCAATATCTTCTGTTGACCTTTGAACTTACAAATAGCACAAAAGTATATAAAATCCTTTGTGAAGATATAATAATTAGTGGAACAGACCACAGAGAAGTTAGGCCACACAAGCTGGGCAAAGAAAAAAATTGTCCGTAATTAGAAGGTTGTAACATGTACTATAACACAAAAATAAGTTTAAATTCTTTATACAAGTAATTGGATAACATAGGATTTCTTTTACTTAGGGAAAATCTGTGCCATTGTTAACATATCTTGTTGCTGAGTTAACACTCCCTGTGAAATGGATCGATCCATAAGTGAAGATGAAAGGCAGCTGGCTACCTAAAGTAGCCTGAGGAATCACTAGATTCTTCATTCTCGGTCAAGCCTGGAAAACTTCATGTTGATTCCAGAGTGTCTTTTCATCCTATAGTTATTTTTGTTTTGCTCACAGGTTCTGTCCTAATACTAGTAAATGATTCAACAGAAAGCTCAAAGACAAAAGCAGACTATAATCATGCTGTTCAAAAATCATACCTCCACAAATAAACCTCACCTTAAAGGAGCTGCCAAATTAGCCTGATCCTCACGGAGAAACAGCAGCAGTGCAGATCTCAGCAACCATGGTCATCTCCACTCCGCTTGTCAGGGAACAAACCAACAGGGCGTACCATGAATAAAAAAGTCCTACACTTCTAGAAAAAAGGCTGATCTTCTGTTGCCGTGGTAATAAGAGCAACCAAAACTCATTTTTAACTTGCTTAATAAATAAAGGAAAGCCTTCTAGTCATCATAAAAATTAACCACTGGAGCCAGTTCTAAATTTGCTTAATCAACCAATGACAACCCACTTCAGTAGACATGGTTATGCAAGCCAACCAAATAGCAAAAGCCCTTCACTTCTGAAAAGTAGCCCATCAGGACCAGACTCATTACAATAAACATGCTTCTGCGTACTGGCCAATCAACAGCAGTCTTGTTCAAATAACCATGCATCTACAGTAATGTTAAATCACTCATGTCTCTGAACTTCAGTGAAATTAATTACCAAACTTCACGCTTCTCGAACACGCTATATAAGATGGACATTCTGCTCTGCTTAGAGAAACAGTGCCTGAAAACATAGCTGCCCCACCTTAAGAAAGCAATGCATTCAGATAAGTTAAGTGTGTGTGTGTGTGTTTCAAATTTGAATGGTGGTTTCATCCTTTATAGGGTAGTGGTTACATAGGTGTATATATAATTGTCAAAACTATATACAAAAATCTGTGATTTTTATTATATATTAATTATACCTCAATTCTCAAAAAAGAGTACTTGGACTAAAACACACAGGCAAATGTTTAGATTCAGATGAAATCTTGGAACACTACCTATCTGGCCTATCTCACACCCACACCAGAGTCACTTAGATGCCTATCTATAAGATCGGTGTTCCACAGAACACAATTTGAAAGCAACCACTAGGCTGCATGTATGATAATGACAACTCAGGCACTAGAAAATATAGTTTAAGTGACAATATTTTTATTACTTTGGAGATGCTTAAAAAGCATGAACTAAAATACCAGACAGCAGTGGCATGAAAGTAGGAAAAGGAATCTGAACTAAAGCAATCTAAGATTCCTTAAAATATTCAAGAAGAAAATAGAGATATTGATCAGTTGTTAAATCAATCTGCACGTTAAAAAACTCAAGGATTGTCACTAAGTTAACATAAAATGTGTAACTTCCATTTCAACAGAAGAAATAGAGGAGAATAAAGAAAATCTGGTGAATCCAATAGAAGAAGGGAAAGGAGAAAAAAGAAGCAAAGAAAATGCATTTTCAATGATGTGTTAGATACAGGTTGCCAAGTCTCTCAACAGCTGCTATGCAAATTCCTTTCATCTCAACTTGTTTCACTTTGCTGCTCAAATTCTGCCCTGTTGAGAGCACTTACATGGGCAAGTCAGCGAATGCTGCAGAGCAGGGCTTCCATTTGAGAGAGCCAGTTTTCAAACATTCACCAGTATACCTCGTGCAAAGTAAACAGAAAACACAACTATTAATACTAAAAATAACAGCAAGAATGTGGCTTAGTAATATTCATATCTATCTCCCAAAAGAGATTTATCTGAGGCTGAATTCATGAAAGGATATAAAAATTCTAAGCTTGTGTATGGTTTAACAATGAAGTCTTAACACATATAAAGCAAAAACAGAATTACAAGAAGAAATTAGTAGTTCTCAGACTTGGGGATTATAACACACTCCTATCAGAAGCTAATAGATTAAGCTGGCAAAAAATCACTAAATAAATATCGCTGCACAAATAAGAGGCCTGGTCTAATGGACACAGAGAAAACGTGGCGGCCAGGAAACAGAGAATACAGACTCTCTGGAAGTACGCATGAAGCAATTTCAAACAATAGAGAATTGGCATTTAAATGATATTTCATAATCATTATCGTAAGAAAATTAAGAACAAAGTTGAACACATATTTGAAAACAAAATAAGTACCTATTTCAAGGGTTAGAAACAAAATTTAAATTGAAACTTAGGAAATATCGGAAACTGCACTACAACGAAAGCACAGGAGGCTATTAATCAGGAGTGCTTAGTGAGAAAGTGAAATGTTAGAAAACAGACTAACAATAAACTAAGTGCTCATCTCAAAAGTTAGAAAAATAAAACTGAACTAACTTTATAGAATTAGAAGAGATGACATTTTGTCTAGAAAATGATTAATCCAAACTGACACACTACAAAATGAATACAAATATATCTATCAGTATTAAAGAAATCAATCAAGCTCCAAAATACAGTCACAAAATAAAGTATAAGGCCTGAAAACAAAAAAACAACAACAAAATTGTCATTATCTGCACCCAGTATGATGAAATATATAGAAAATTCATGAATCTATACAGATTATTAGAGCTAATAATATTTTTCATCAAAGTTATTCAATATAAAGTCATTATAAAAAAGTAAATAGCACCCTATTACCAGTAACAACCATTTAAATGTAAATCTAAAAACACTCCATTTAAAATAGCACTTTTAAATATACTTACTTAAATAGCTATACTTAGAAATATAGCTAATAAAGATGTTAAATTTCTCCAGATTAAGTTATACATTCAGGATAATTCCAATAAAAAATATCTGGACTTTTTTTCATGGAAATTGACAAGCTCCTCCTAAAATCCAGACAGTAGAGGAAATGGCCAAGAATAACTAAACTATAAGAAGATGGATAAAAAGTATGATGCTGTTTATATAAATCTTATAAACATATAAATCAATTATACATTTATATACATGCATATATAGTGTAGTAATACAGGCATATAGAAGACCAATATCCTATATAATAAAAGGATAATATGCAAATCGACCAAACGGTGGAATGACCAGTCGCTTTGATGCACACTGAGCAGGCAGGCAGGCAAGTGGTTAGGGGCGATCAGGCAGGCAGGCAAGTGGTTAGGGGTGATCAGGCAGGCAGGCAGAGCAGTTAGGGGCGTGCAGGCAGGGCTGAGGGAACACCCCCCTCCCCTGCACGAATTTTTTGCACTGGGCCTCTCATAAACATATAGTAGGATAAGCACTGATATTAGAATAAAGGAGAGAGGGAAATGAAATCAGCGAGAATCACACATTCTCTATAATAATTATCTATAATAATTTACTTTCTAGAAAAGTATATATGAAGGAAATAGCACAAACTGACAATTGTTATATTTGGTTTTTGGCATATGGTGTTTGTTACATTATAACCTATGTTTTTTCTTTGTTTAAAAAACAGCCAAATAAAAGTAGTAAAATTGAAAAAGTCTGAATCAGAGACTGGGAATGGGTGACACTAAGCAGAGACAACGCTTCTAAGCATTTAGCTTCAATTGGATAGTAGTTAGAGAGCTAGCATGAGGCCAAGAAAAAGTCCTTATGTAAGAGCTGAGTATGTTTGCATGTAGATAAATGAAAGGCATTTTATGATACTGGAGAAAGATAATAGAATTGATGGACAGGGTCCTACGCATCAAGTACTTTGAGCCAAAAGCACAACTGGGAAGAAAAGAGAACAAAATGCCACTGTTAAGTAATGGGGGAGAGGCCAAATGCAGAATGCTGGCACTGCTAGAAAATGTGGGTCTGAGGCAAAGCACAGTGCCCAAGCCCCCTGTGTACAGTACAGCTGTAGCCTCCCTTTTCTAACTCCAGCAAAGGTTAGCTTAGCCAACCAACAACAAGCTTTTTAGGTGAGACAGAAACCAGAGCCCCAGAGAGCACAACCTGGATAGCTCAGTAATGTGGGAAACCATGGATAATACCTTGATGTCCAAGGCAGCCGCAGAACTGAGAGAGTGGGGGAAACCTGCATCCCTGGGGAGACAAGCTCCACCCTTGCTCCCTTTCCCCTGATCTTCTGTTTCTTCCCCCTAGCTTCCAACTCTCTCCTATGGGAACTTTGCATGGATCCAGCAGATGCGTGGTTAAGGGAACACAAATGTTTAGAGGTGCAACTCAGCTGTTCCCTCATAGGTTATGGCATTTAGAACTTGCTTCTGATACAAACATTTGTTGAATTAAATTAAATTGCTTTCTGGAAAGCTGTACACGTTTGATATTACTTTAAATTTCATAGGGATTTAACAGAAAACTGGAGATTTTTAACCTAGAGACGTGAAGAGGCGTTATCACAGTAGTGGTACACTGTGCATGCATAATTACACGCAGGCACTACAGTGGTTTCAGCCGGTTTATTTCCTCACACACAGAAGGTCATTGGCTTAGGTGGGGACAAAAGACTGTATTAAAGGTTACTCTCCTCTGTTTCAAATGGGATTGTGGTAAGAGATAGCTGACTAGGATCAAATTGCAGGCCACTTCTGTGCACAGTTTAGTCAAATTGAGTATGTCTGAGGGGCCTCAAATTCACACTTAATTTTATAAATTATAGTTTGATTCTGAGGGAGATACTTGATATATTTAATAGATCTATAAGCCATGATACTTAGAATAATAATAGAATATAGTAACAGTCATTTCTTCTTTTCAGCCTGAAAGGAGTAAAGGACTATTCTGATTTTGTAACTCTGAAATATTTAGTTTTGGAGGGCAATTTTGAAATGCTTTTTCATGTGTCTATTGAAATATAAATTGTTCGAAGCAAAGAGTCTCTTAAAGCATGATCACAGCCAGGAAGAACCCCTGGACTGTTCTGTTAAGATTTCTTGTGTTTGTTCCCAGTAAATTTAAATTTTATTTTAGTCTTCCAGACTGCTCTATCTAGGACACTAGTTAGAATGTAGGGAATTCGGGGTTTTAATTTGTTTGTGACAAAAAGAAAAACACACCAAAAAGGCATTTGACTGACAGCCTTTGATAATCAGGGCAGAAAGACTGGTCACACTTAAGAGTACAAACAAATAGCTTCATGTAAGAAAACACTCTCAAAGCTAAGCTATAATAAGGTGGAAAGTGAATAACTCAACCAAATGCTGAGTGAAGTTTAGTTGTGAGTGAGTAGGACATAGTAACTCCCTTGTCTATGGTTGTATAGATTTCACAGTGCATAACAGCCACACGTCTCAGAAGACATCCCCTAAACTGTGGTGTGTACAGTGCACACACGATAGGTGTGTACTTTTATTTCAATTTTTCTAATAGGTCAGTAACTAACTTTGGAAAAAAAAACACCTATTTTAATTTCAAACAAAGATGGCATATAGATTAGTATAAGTTTGGGAGTCACAAACCATTATTTTATTAACCAATTCCAATCTCCCTCTTAGTGAGTGTGTGCATGTATGTATACATGTGTTTCTTTTACCCTTAAATTTTACCTATTTACATAAAACCTCAAGAAAAATGTAAAAGTAAGTTGAATGCTGCAAGAAATAAGCTAGTTAATATGCCATTAACTGTGAGGACAGTAAATCTTTACCTGAAACCATATTTTAAATAGATCCTAAGAACAGCTCCCTGAAATAAGCACTATAAAGTTAATTAAGTTAAATCTACACACCTACAGTGCATAAGACAACATTGTGTATTATTATTTTAACTTGCTTCATGTAGAAACCATGATATACTAGTGCAGTGATCAGCAAATTCATTAGTCAACAGAGCCAAATATCAATAGTACAACAATTGAAATTTCTTTTGAGAGCCGAAAACCGACTTCTGCGCATGGGCCACGAGGTTTCAATTGCACTGTACGTGCGTGCCCGCACGTGGTATTTTGTGGAAGAGCCACACTCAAGGGGCCAAAGAGCCACATGTGGCTCACGAGCTGCAGTTTGCCGACCACTGTACTAGTGTCTTTCATAAAGAATGCTATTCATGCAACATCATTTTTTCAAGGGAAAAAAAAAGGAGGTGAATCTAAACTCTGTCATTTCAGCACAACAACAAAATGTTCTCAAGAATCTCCTACTGGAGTCCACAGTGACATGAAGAAGTAGGAACCATTTGTGCTAATAGTACAATATTATTTGAAAATAGTACTTTGCCTCAGTACTAGAAACATCTCTAATTCTAAAGTTCACTGTGTTCAGCCTGGCTGGTGCTGCGAAGTGGTTATAGCATCAGCTCGCACACCAAAGGGTAGAGGGTTTGATTCCAAGTCAAAGGCACATACTGGAGTTGTGGGTTCACTTCCCACCCACCTCATCGGAGCCTGTGTGGGAGGCAACCAGTCTATGTCTCTCTCTCACATTGATGTTTCCCTCTCTCTCTCCCCTCCCCCTCCCTCTTTCCCTTCTCCCATCTCTAAAAAGCAATGGGGGGGGGGGGGGAATATATCCTCAGGTGAGAATTAAAAAAATAAGTAAATAAAATTCATTGTGTTCAGTTTTACAATAATTTAATGAAACCTAATGACGAATTAGAGAGGGTGGAAAAGCAAAGCTGGATGCTCTGCTGTATTCCACTTTGCCTTTAAAGTTATCAGTATCCTATCAAACCAGTCAAAGCTAAACTGGATTTTATAATAGGCATTTTATCCCGTTAACAAAAGCAACTGCTTAGTGTTTCCACTTAAATGTGAAACAAATCAATAATGCAATATATGCAGGAAGAAAAAAACGTGCTCACAAAGAATACAGACAAACTTTTAAATAATGAAAATGCGGTGTTGACAGTCACATGCACCAGCATGTGATGTCAGGGAGCACATCCATGGTCACTCTCCTGATTGCAATCTTCTAACTGCGTTTAGCACTGAATTACAGCCGAGATTTCTGGCTCCAAAGCCTCCATGTGTGCCTGGACCCAGAGCTGTATCCATCACTCATGCATGGCTCTACCTCAGACAAGCTACCTACTTCTCTGAGGTTCTCTATGGAAACTGGTAGTAAAATAAAAGTCATACAAAGGATTTTTCCAAAGTGTGATCTACACAATAGTAACTTATTATGATAAAAATAAATCAGTAAAAAATAAGTCCTGTGCTGAGTTATGGTTAAGAAATGTAAGATTAAACAAGCCTCATAATTCCGTGGCTTCTCAAAGACTCCAATAGTCTAACGTGAATTTTTAAATCCCAAGAGCACAGTACAGCATATCCCAAACATACCTACATAGGGAACTTCTAACAGAGTCCCTGCTGGACCAGCGTTCCCCAGAGCACACTTTGGAAAATGCTACTGCAGGTAATGGCTCTTTTGAGAAGAGCAAAGCCTGGATAATCAAAAACTCTTAGTTCTATAAAATAGAGCATTTTCCCAAACTGTGGAGCAAAAATACATGAATGCAATTATTTAATTTATGGTCAGTAGCAGCAGTCCGAAAGAGAAAACATAGGTAGAAGACTTAATTTGAGTCGGATTATCCTTGGGGAATCCAGGGGCACAGCAAGTTATTAAATTTGTTATTCTAGAATTATATTGTGTCAAAAGTCCAAGCATCATGGGGTATGATTACCACTATGATTTACTAGCCGAGAACATAAGTAACATTAAAATACAAATATTCTGAAGATATGGTCAATCCCTAAATGCAGGAGTAGCTAACTATATAAAATCATGCTCAAACCCAGTTTGTGAGATTAAATGTATATAGTTTGAGATCAACCCATAGAAAGCAAAAGTTGAGTTAATATAGGCTACTAATATAGAAAAAAGCATCATGGAGAAAAAACTGGCCCTGGTGGAGTAAAGAGGTTAGCAAATCCTTCCCTGACCAAAAATAAATATAAAACTACAAAAAATAAGTAAGTAAATAAATTCAGGGATTTAAAAATTGATCAAAGCAAGCAATTTAAGAAGTATTTACACAGAAAAAGCTTATAGAACTCCAAGTATGAACAGTGGGTGTTTGAACCCTTCTTGTCTTGAGCTGTTCCCACCATCCAAAATAGGCCATACTCTAAGTCCTAAGAGAAATTGGTAGATTTAAAAGATTTGAAATAATACCAAGCGTATTCTCTGACCATGTTTGAATTAATTTAGAAATCAAAAGTAGGCATAAACAAAAAGCCAGCAAATAATTGGAAATTAAACAATGTACCTCTAAATAATCACGAGTCAAAGAAGAAATCAAATGAAAAATTAGAAAATATTTTGAACTGATTAAAAATAAAAATATATAAAATATATGGGATAGCAGGACCAGCATGGCTCAGTGGTTGAGTGTCAACCTATGAACCAGGAGGTCACGGTTCCATTCTCAGTCAGGGCACATGCCCGGATTGCAGTCTTGATCCCCAGTGTACTCCCAGTAGGGAGTACAGGAGGCAGCCGATTGATGATTCTCTCTCATCATTGATGTTTCTCTCTCTCTCCCTCTCCCTTTCTCTCTGAAATTAATAAAATATATTTTTAAAATATGGGATAAGGAAAAAAACAAAGCTTTCATGGAGATTTAAAACTATATATTTATATTACCAAAAAAGAAAGATCTTTCTCCCTCTGTCTCTAAAATTAATAAAAACATTTCTTCAGATGAGGACTTTAAAAATAATAATACTGATAATTTTATACATTTGTCCTTTCCCGAATGTCATATGGTTGGAATCATAGTTTATATTTTTTTTCAGACTGACTTAATAACTAAATCTTTTACTTCAAGAAACTAGAAAAGTAAAAGCTTAATAAAATATAAAATAAATAGAGGAAAGACGAG
The DNA here is from genome assembly GCA_026230045.1 of Corynorhinus townsendii. NCBI lineage: Eukaryota > Metazoa > Chordata > Mammalia > Chiroptera > Vespertilionidae > Corynorhinus > Corynorhinus townsendii. The sequence goes on along the minus strand of JAPDVU010000004.1, from coordinate 62,676,788 downwards.
AAAGGTTAGAGAAATAAAATAAAATGGAAAAACAACAGAGAATAACAGTGACATCAAAAGTGGTTTCATGATAAAACAAAATATGAGATTGGGAAATTACAAATTAAAACAATGATGAAAAGCCATTGCATTTCACTTTTTTATGTCACTTTGTAAAGTAATTTGGCAGTTTCTTACAAAGCTAGACATAGTCTTTTCATATGATCTAGCAATCACACTCCTAGGCATTTAACCAAATGACTTGAAAATTTATGTCTGCACAAAAGCCTATACATATTTCTATAGCAACTTTATTCATAACCAGAGGCCCAGTGCACGAAATTCGTGCACAGGTAGGGTCCCTAGGCCTAGCCGGCAATCAGGGCCTTCTGGCTGCCAGCTGGGGCCTTCCTTCATTCTGCGCTGCCCCTTGGTGTTCAGCGCACAACATAGCAAGTGATCGAACTCCTAATCTCCTGGTCAAACTCCCGGGGGACACTTTGCATATTAGCTTTTTATATATATAGAAAGAAGATTGCCCAAAACTAGAAGTAACCAAGAAACTCATTGATAGGTGAATGAATAAACAAATCTTGGCATATCCATACAATGAAATGCTATATATATATATATATATATATATATATATATATATGTATATATATATATATACACACACACACACACACCTAATATGCAAATAGATCAAATGGTCGAACAACTGGTCACTATGACGTGCACTACCAGTGGGTGTGCGCAGAACATGGCAGGCATTGGCAGCAGGCAGCAGACCGCGGAACATGGTGGGCATTGGCTGTGGCGGGATGGTGGAGCAGGTGAGCAGGGGTGCCAGGCCAAGGTGAGGTATCAGTCACTGTCATTGGGGCAAACCGCTGGTGGTTACTAAAAATTCTTTGCTCCCATGCACCACGGTCCTACCCAGCACTCACACCTGCTGCCGGTGCTGGCCCTGCTCACACCCACTGCTGGTGCCAGAGCTGCCTCTCACACCCACTGCCAGCACTGGGCGCCAGCCCCAATTGGCACCATCAACAGCTACGAGCAGCAGCTGCCAGCCCCAATCACCCCTCAGGGCTTTTCCACCTCCCCCTACTCCTGAGGGGCGATCGGGGCTGGCAGCTGCCTCCTGTACCCAACTCCCAGTGCCAGCCCTACTTGCCCCTGCAGCCAGCACTGAAACTGCCACTCACACCCACTGACGGCGCCAGCCCTGCTCACACCCACTGCTGGTACCAGCCCCAATCACTCTGCCCCATCAGCAAGTGCAAGCGGGGCTGGCGCTGTCAGAGTGTGGGAGCAGCAGCAGCGGGAGCAGGGCTTCTGGCAGACATGGGACCGGGGGCACAGCCGGAGTGGCTGGGTGGGGGCGCGGAGGATGGGCCGAGACCCACCCCTGTGCCCACCACAGCCTCTCAGCCCACAGTTCCTTTCAAGGTGCACGAATTCATGCACAGGGCCCCTAGTTTAGTAATAAAAAGAAATACCAAACCATAAAAAAGCTATAGAATTTTAAAAATATACTGCTAAGTGAACAAAGTCAGTCTCAAAAGGATACATAAAGTATGATTCTAACCATATGACATTCTAGAAAGGTATGTTTTTTATTGATATTTAGAGACATAGGAAGGGAGAGAGAAAGAAAGAGAAACATTAGTGTGTGAGAGAAACACTTACCAGTTACCTCCTGTAAGGGCCCTGACCGGGGTGCAAACCCACAACCTTTTGATGTACAGGATGACACTCCAACAAACTGAGCCACCCAGCTAGGCTTAAAATTATTTTATTATAACACTTTTATGGCATATACATTATGCTTTTGTCAAAGGGAACCCCAATATAAAACTATGGATTTCAGTTAATAATAATGTATCAATATTAGTTCATCATTTATAAGAAATCTATACTAATAAAAGGGTAATATGCTAATTAGACCGGGAGACTTTCTGGGAGACCTTCCGGACATCCTTCTGGACAAGGCCATAATGGCGGGCCGAAGCAGAAGCAGTTAGGGGCAATCAGGCCAGGAGGGGAGGGCCATTGGGGGCGAGCAGGCCGGCAGTGGGGGCCAGTTGGGGGCAAGCAGGCCAGTAGTTGGGGGCGATCAGGCTGGTGGAGGGGGGGCAGTTGGGGGCGAGCAGGCTGGCAGGCAGAGTGGTTAGGAGCAATCAGGCAGGTAGGGAGGTGAGTGGTTAGGAGCCAGCAGTCCCAGATTGCGAGAGGGATGTCCGACTGCCTGCAGGATTGGACCTAAACCAGCAGTCAGACATCCCCTGAGGGTCCCAGATTGGAGAGGGTGCAGGCCAGGCTGAGGGACACCCAACCCCCATGCACAAATTTTGTGCACTGGGCCACTAGTTTGTGAATAATAGAGGAAATTGTGAGTGGGGGGTCATGGGAGTTTACAGGATCCCTGTACTATTTGCTCAATTTTTCTGTAAATCTCTAACTTCTCTAAAAATTAAAGTATATTAGTTAAAAAAAAAAATTGTTTTTAAAGTCCAATGGCTTCTCCTTCCAGCACCAGCAAAATGACTATAGAACATTATCAAGTGTGTTTTATCAAAGTAATGATACAAGGTTAGTTGAAAAGAGTTGAACAATGACATGGATCAAATTCCTAAGATTTGTAGAACATTTTTTCATCTCCCTACTTCCAAGGGTCTGACCTGCCAATCCCAGCAACCTTAACAGGCTATCTTTCCATCACCCATTTTCTATTTCTCACCTTCATTGAGACCAGTGCTCTCTGCTGGAGCTTCAAGTCTCACATTATGGTTTGACCTACAGGAGGCAAGCCAGCTCCACACGTGTGCTTCCCCTTTCTCCAGTTCTAAGCCATTTGCTGGGTTTATCTAATCCCGTTAATTAGTTTTTCTTACATTCTGAATAATTTTTATAGTAAGAGAGCAGTACTGACACTAGCCACTCCATCACAACCCAACCCCAGATGACCCTATAAAAGTATTTTTATAAGATCATTCTTTCTACCAAGTTGATAGCAGATGGGATTGAACAGAGACATAAATAAAGCTATGTTGGGATTGTCGGGGCTAGAGATAATGACAGCTTTGTCAAACATAATGGTGATAGTGTAGAAGGAGAAAAATAAACATTTGTGAAATGTGTATGAGATAATATTGACAGCATTTGGTATTTGATAGTATATGATAGTAAAAAAAAGAGGGGGGTTTATAGAATTACACAGCTTTCTGGCTTTGGCTACATGACAGATGGTAATATCTTTCATAATGGTCATAGCGAGTTTGAGATTCTTGTGAGATAGCCGAGTAGAAGGAATGAAAAACCGAGCAGATTTACAATAATAACAGTGAGAGTTCCTTTATCTTTTACTCTATGCATGCCATTCACAGTGTACTTTGCTTTTTCATTCTGCATTCTGTGATATCCATGAAGATGTTCTATTATTAAGACCATGTCTAATTTGTCTTATTTATTATTATTTTTTTTTTTGCAATACTTGCATAGATGGAGAATGTCTGAACTAAGGCAATAATGGTAGGAGTAGTGTAGTAGGGAAAGATATAGGAGAGGTTAAAGAAGTGGTTCAGCTTTCCTCTGGCTGGCAGCGCAGAGGCCGCACGATGCCCAGAGTTACTGTAAAAGACATGAACCAGCAGGAGTTTGTCAGAGCTCTGGCAGCCTTCCTCAAAAAGTCTGGGAAGCTGAAAGTCCCTGAATGGGTGGACACTGTCAAGCTGGCCAAGCATAAAGTGCTTGCTCCCTACAATGAGAATTGGTTCTACACATGAGCTGCTTCCACAGTGTGGCACTTGTACCTTCGGGGAGACGCTGGGGTTGGCTCCATGACCAAGATCTATGGAGGATGACAGAGAAATGGTGTCATGCCCAGCCACTTTAGCAGAGGCTCTAAGAGTATGGCCCGCAGGGTTCTCCAAGCCCTCAAGGGGCTGAAAATGGTGGAAAAGGATCAGAATGGGGGCCACAAATTGACACCTCAGGGACAGAGAGATCTGGACAGAATCGCAGGGCAGGTGGCAGGTGGCAGCTGCCAGCAAGAAGCGTTAGAACAAATGCTGGGTTAATAAATTGCCTCATTTGTAAAAAATTTAAAAAAAAGTGGTTCAACTAAAATTAATAATGAATCATATATAAAAAATTAGTTCAGAGGAAGGAGAGTAGAGTAAATCCTCTATTTATAGCATAGGCATCTGGATAAATGGTAGGACCATTGATCAAAATACGGAATATATGAAAAGAAACAGTCTTGGGGGTGTAATGAATTTTGTTTGGGATATGTGGAGTGTACGGGATGTCCAGGTAAAGGTGAAAGGCATGCAGACAGAAGCACTGGTCTGAAGTTTATAAAGGAAAGCTGAGCTACAGATGCAAGATTGGAAGTCAGTATGGTGGTCCATAGATGTGGGTGATATAAATCAAGTATGGGGTTTAAACAGGGAAGCACTCTGAATGGAAGCTTGAGGAACATCCTATCTAATAAGAGTAATATGCAAATTAACCCAACAAAGATGGCTGTGGCCGTGGAGAGAGCAGGAGGGAGGCTTGGGTTTCCCCGGTGATGGAGGAAGCCAAGCTTTCTGCACACCTTGGCCAGCCCAGGCCCCCACTCCAGGCTACAAAATTTCAATTATAGAAGATAAATAAATCTCAACAAAACTGGCAGCAGCCACGGAGCTGGAGAGAGCAGGAGGCTAGGGTTGCCCCCGGCAATGGAAGAAGCCAAGTTTCTGCAGCCCTGGCCTGCTTTGGCCTCCACTTAAGGCTACAAAGTTTCAATTATAGTAGATAAATAAATCCCAACAGAAATGGCTGCCGCCACGGAACGAACAGAAGGCTTGGCTCCGCTCCAGGCTATGAAGCTTCAATTATAGAAGATAAATAAGTCCCAGATCCCAGGGCCTCCGCTTGTGTTGCCGGGGGGCGTGGTCGGCCTGCAAACCACCACAGGCTCCTCACCCAGGCCGCCCCACACCCAAGGGAACCCCCACCCTAATCTGGGACATTCTTCAGGACAAATCAGCCGCCCCCCACCCATGCACCAGACCTCTATCCTATCTAATAAAAGAGTAATATGCAGATTGACCATCACTGCAACACACAAGATGGCTGCCTCCATGTGGTCAAAGATCCTTCCCCCAAGTGGACACAAGATGGCCACCACAAGATGGCCAGCAGGGGAGGACAGTTGGGAGGGACCAGGCCTGCAAGGGAGGGCAGTTGGGGGTGATCAAGCCTGCAGGGGAAGGCAGTTAGGGGTGACCAGGCTGGCAGAGGAGGGAAGTTGGGGGTGACCGGGCCTGCAGGGAAGGGCAGTTGGGGGGGACCCAGGCCTGCAGGGGAGAGCAGTTGGGGGGACCAGGCCTGCAGGGGAGGGCAGTTAGGGGTGACCAGGCCTGCAGGGGAGCACAGTTAGGGGCCAACAGGCTGGCAGGGGAGCAGTTAGGCATCAATCAGGCTGGCAAGGAAGTGGTTAGGGGTGATCAGGCTGGTAGGCAGAAGCGGTTAGGGGCAATCAGGAAGGCAGGCAGGCAAGCAGTTGGGAGCCAACAGCCCTGGATTGTGATGATCGGGCCTAAATGGGCAGTTGGACATCCCTCAAGGGGTCCCAGATCGGAGAGGGTAGAGGCTGGGCTGAGGGACACACCCCCCATGCACAAATGTCATGCACCAGGCCTCTAGTCCTATATAATAAAAGACTAACATGCAAACTGACCAAACAGTGGAATGACCAGTTATGACACGCACTGACCAACAGGGGGCAGTCACTCAACGCAGAAGCTGCTCCGTGGTGGTCATTGCACTCCCACAGGGAGAACGCCACTCAGCCAGAAGCCCTGAGCTGGGCTCATGGCTGGCGAGCACAGCGGTGGTGGCAGGAGTCTCTTTCGCCTCCACGACAGCACTAAGGATTTACCCCGAGGGCTCTGAGACTGCGAGAGGTTGCAGGCACGGCTGAGGGGAACCTCCCACCCCAACTTGAGTGCATGAATTTCATGCACCGGGCCTCTAGTCTTATATATAGTATTCAGCATGGAAAAGACCAAGAACTCGTTGAAAAGGCTTAAGAATGAGTAGCTAGAAAGGGAAGAGAAAAAAAGCAGAGAGGAGTGTCATATCTCATTGATTTGGAATTACATAATTTACAATTTCTTTTTTTTTCTTTGCTGCTATGAGAGAAGTAAGTTTTTGGATTATGTCTTTGGTAGAGGAAGTAAACATTTACATGAGCCCAATTCTTCTTTCATTTTATCTTTTTTTTTAATTAAATACTTTAAAATCAGGAAACAAAAGCACTTAATACATTTCCACATTGTTTCTGCATCACTGAAAGAAACTGTTTCAGCTGATAGGTTAGAAACCACAGAAAACATGCTATCCATGACTTATTTATTACACTTGTGAAAAGAGTTCCTATTCAATAGAATTATTTTGCTTCAACTTTAAAATTGAAAAATACCACTTTTTGTAGTAAGCTTTTGATACAGTTCCCTTTGCCAATGAAATCAATAGTTCCATATTTAACCCAACTGATATAGAATTCCTCAGCATATTCTTCTTGAAACATATACTTTCATGAAACATATAAGTGTTTCTCTAGGGCACCAGAGACCAGACCGCAGGGTTTAGCTCATGAGACAACTTATGCAGTTCTTCTTTACTCCATGGACCCTTTGTTTCAACAGCCATTTTTTCCTCACTGTAAAAAAAATTCATTCTTTCATCTCCCATGGTTGAACAAACCATAAGTACCATGGCTAGTGAGGAGCGTCAAAGTGCTAGATTAACACAGAGCAACACATTGAAGAAATTCTCTGAAAAGGTTTCTGAAAGAAGATTCGCTCATCATTCACCGAATCAGCAGCATTCTTTTGGTCCTCTTCCCCTACATTTCATACATTTTTTTTATATGTTGTTACTATATTCAGTGAATAAAGTTAGATTTTACAATTGAAGACTTTTATTGTGATATTTTCTATCCTACTTCCCCAAGTACTTACCTTCTTACCCCTCTGACCTTATGGCTTTCAGTGCCTAACTTGTCAAACCAGTATTTTCTAGTTAAGATTTTAACAATAAATATATTTTTATCAACATTATTTATTCTGGTCTGTGCATATGAGAGGTAGATAGTAATAAGAAGTCAAACTACTCAACTTAGCACCTAATATTTCTCCCAATAATGAGATATATCTTTGAAAAATATATGGACTAAAAATTTCCTGAGTCACTATGAAAAATTTTGTAATAGCAAACCAAGTATTTGAGTCAATAAGACTGAGTTTGTACATTTGACGTGCTTGAAAGAGAAAAGCATCAAAGACCAAAAATCATTGTTGCATATATATTCAGCATTTAGTGCTTTATGTAGCATGAATTAAAGGGAAATATGCAGGAAATTTAAGGTGTATTGATGAATCATACCTACTGATTCCAACTGGTGACTATCCAGAGATGTTACATAAATTGAGGGGGTATGGAAAATTGCTGAAGGGTCACAAAGGAGAACATTCATTTGCAAGATGTACCTCTACTTTATTGAATTCACTCTTGGTCTCTATTCTATTTAACCCTAGGGAATACCTTTTTACAAATTTATTTTTAACTTCGAACAATTTATCTTTGAGTCTCTTGATAACATGCAAACTCAATATATCCTTCCACACACTCTTCACAGAGTTACACTGGTGACAAAGTAAGTTTCCCACTGCTCTGACACCTGGCCCATTCTTGCTGACCTACTAGTCATTTATATCCAAGGAAGCAACTTTATAGACCAAGCTTGGCTAGTGAGAAATGACTATTTTCTCCTGCCCACCAGGTGTTCAGTGAAATGATACATTGTGATGCATCTGCTACTGAGCAGATTTCTTACAGAACATCATTGGGGATGCCATCCAACCAGAAAACTCTCTACTCGCACCTGTCCTTGAACGCAATTCTAACAAAAGTTGTTTTATTTCTGAGGAGAGTCTGGAGATCTCCAGACTCTCCTCAGAAATAAATGTTATAGGAAGCTATAACATTTGCAGCTCCCTGGGAGACCACGTATCCTCTGCTGAGGGGACTTAATACCTAAGTGGGCTTCCCAGGGGACAGTCATTAGCCCGGATTACAGTCATTAGCCAGGATTATGGAGGTGGGATCGGGGAGCAGATAAAACAACAAAGGGGAATTCCTCTGCTGGGCTTATGTAGGAACCAATATGTGACCATAAATGGGCGATGTATAACCTGCGGAAAGGATCTGATTGGATAAGGAACAGAGAACCCAGAAGACCTAGGAAAGGGATTGAATGAGGGAGGACCCAGCACAAGCACATGAAGGATTAGGAAAGAGATTGGTTAGTTTTAAAGAAGATAAAATGAAAATTCTCCTAAACTCAGATAATATAATCAATGCTTAACAAAGGCCCCTCTCCAGCACGCATTGGCCAATTCTTTCACCCACGTTCTCTCCCTTGCAGCCATATGGGAGGCAGCCTGAGGACACAAGCTTTGGTGGCTCTAAGTGTGAGCTTGGGTGCCACAGTGCAAGTGTGGTGCCTGCTGGTGCACAATGCGGAACAGAGACCAAACTAGCCAGAGGGGACAGAGACCGAACTGGATTAAGCTTTGGCATGGACTAAACTGAACTACGGCAGCTTCGTATGCCTTGCCAATGCCAGGTATTGGCACACCTCTGGACTCTGGCCTTTCTTCTGGGCTTGGTGAAGACAAGGCTGGACCTCTTCCACAGTCACAGGGAGGTAAGCCATCTGGTCGGGGATGAAACACCCAGGCACCTGGAGACAGACAGTCCTTTGTGTTTGCTCCAGCTTCAATAAATGCTACCACTACTCCTCACCCTCCCATGTGTGGGTGCCCAAAATGCTTTTCTTGTGACTTCATGGAAGAACCCCATTGCCACTGACAACAAAACCATTAGGGGTCAGAGTAATTAAAAATGGGGAACTTCTCTCATTTTAATCTAAGAATTATCTGAGATAAAAACAGCCAGTGACCCAGCAATTAGGAGCAGGCCGACCCAGGTGTTCTCAAGGAATTATTACAATTGCATACATCACCTTATTTCTACTTTACCAATTCTAAGTTTCATCTTAATGTCTTCTTGCTGCCAGTGGGTTATCAGATGGTCCATTGGGATTATGAAAAAACTAGGAGCCCAGTGCACGAATTCGTGCACCTTGAAAGGAATTGTGGGATGCAAGGCTGCAGTGGGCACAGGGGCATATCTTGACCCATCTTCTGCGCCCCCACCCAGCACGTCCCGCTTTGGCTGCTGGCACTGATCGACCCTCAGGAGCAGGGGGATGTGGAGAAGCCTTAAAGGGCGATAGGAGCTGGCACCCAGTGCTCGCACATGCTGACGGTGCCAAGCGATCGGGTCTGGTGCCGGGTGCCGGCAGCGGGTGTGAGGGGCAGGTGGGGCCGTGGTGTGCGGGAGCAAAGAATTTTCAGTAACTGCTAGAGGCTCGCCCCAATGACAGCAACTGGCACCCTGCCTTGGTCTGGCACCCCTGCTCACCTGCTCCACCATCCCGCCACAGCCGATGCCCACCATGTTCCACACACACCCCCTGGTGATCAGAGCACATCATAGGGACCGGTTGTTTGGCCCCTACACCATTCAGCCTATTTGCATATTAGGGTTTTAGATAGATAGGTAAGTAATTCTTATTTCTACTTAATTTTTCCTCATTTTACTTTTTATTCTATGTTTGTGAGTGACTTCACAATGCACATAAGTTGGTAAAATATGTATATACTGTATCTATACTAATAATAGAGGGATATGCAAATTGTCTGGGACTCCGTCATAGTAACAACCAAACAGCAGGCTGCATGGGGCAACAAGGCCGGCAGGGGGGTTAGTGAGGGAGGACCAAATGACTGAACAGTAGGCTGTGTGGAGCAACCAGGCCAGGCAGAGGCAGTTAGGGGTTATCAGGCTGGCGGGGGGGGGGGGGGGATAGTTAGGAGCAATCAGGCAGGTAGGAAGGTGAACAGTTAGGAGCCAGTGGTCCCAGATTGTGTGAGGATGTCCGACTGCTGGTTTAGGCCCGGTCCCGGGGATTGGGCCTAAACTGGCAATCGGAAATCCCCCAAGGGGTCCTGGATTGGAGAGGGTGCAGGCTGGGCTGAGGGGACTGCCCCAGCCGTGCACGAATTCCATGCACCGGGCCTCTAGTATATACATATATTGGAAAGTGAAGGGAAAAAGTTTGTTTTTTATCTAAATATGCATTTAAGAAAGTCTGAGGGGTGCTCATCTAGGCTTACTAAAATTACCTCCAAATCCTGCCTATGAATCACACACCCATCCTTCACAGCATCACTGGAGGAGACTTTCTGGAATGGCTGATCATGCTAGTTCTCTGTACAGTTATTTCTGATGAATCACTCAACTCTTGACATTCAAGACCCTTTGTGTCCCAGCCCACCCAAATGCCAGGCTTAGCACCAGCTGTGTTTCTCAGTCTTAGCTCTAGCTCTACCCCCAGGGATTCAGTGCTTTTGCTGTATTGACAGTCTCACTATTGTCTGAACATACTCGGATGCTCTTCTGTCTGTTCAAACACATCCTGCCTTGAGTGTCCACTAGTAAAAATGTCCTGCTATATATAGCCTTCCCAGATCTCAATAGCAGAGTTGGGAATTTTTTTCTGCCACACCTTACAAAACACCATTTAATTCTAAGCATTTACCCTTGTACAATGTATTTGTGTTTATGTCTCTCTCTCTCACTCTGAATTATAAGCCCAGACAATGAAGGGCCCATTTTCAATTATCTTTTTATGCCCCAAGCATCTTATTCAGTGCCAATTCACCTAGCTGGTTTGTAAAAAGTATTTGTTGAATTATTTCAAGTTGAATCCATAGCTAATATCAATAACATATCCTTATAAGAAATATGTCTTGCAGTTATTTGCTCTAAAAGAGTGCCCTTACATGAATTTATTGTGAATTTATATTGCTATTTATAGCTCTTCCAATGCTTCTAGCTTTAAAAATAAGATAATTTGAAAAGATTTCATGGATTCTCAGGGGTATTTTTCTATAAAAAATGATCATTGTGATGACCTTAGGAAGTATTATTCGACAACTCCCTATTTATATTTCTTATGGCTTAATGACCTGATTTTATTTTAACTCAGATGGAAAAGTCCTCAGGGATGCAACTGAGTCATGTCTTGTGAGTTATGAGGCCCAAAAGACACCTCTGGAAATTCACATGTGAGTATATCATCATAGTTGCTCCTGAGGAATGTTACATTTAAATAAGAACATAGAGATCCATGTGATTTACAACTGCAGGTTTATGAAGTTCTCCTTTAGCCTAGTTTTTTCTTTTATGGAGCTTCAGACAGTGTGAGGACTCCCTCACCTGAGGTCTACAGTAAAGCAGTACAGAGATGGGACTCCCAGAGGCTTTAGTGACAATATATTCCCTAAGGTTAGAGGTCTCAAGAGCTGTTCAGATAGAAAATTAAACAGTAACTCGACAAATAGTATTGATGCCAGCTTTATAAGCGAGTAAAAATTACACATCTGTCTCATAACTTAGACTAGCTGAATAGGTTTCAGCTAAGCTGTATATGTTCAGGGGGATTGCATGTACCTGCTTTGATTCTAATAAATAACATCTTTTCTCATAAAGACTGAGATTTTGTGCTTCTAGTTCAATTCTCAGTACAATGGTAGTGGTCTCAGGCTCATGACAAATCTGTTTACTTGGCTGTTGAACTACCCCTGTGGAAGGCAAAAAAAGTTGATTGAGAGGTAAGGAAAGGAAGGAACAGGAATTAATAAATTCCCTGCCTGCTCAACCAAGCTTGATGCTAGGCACTTTCCACATACTTCCTTATTTAACCCTCACAAGACTATGTTGAAAATGGGGGAGTGAAAGAGTCAACATTTAAAGATCATCTGATTTTAAATCATCAGATTATTTTTTATCTTTTTTTATTGATTTCAGAGAGGAAGGGAGAGGGAGAGAGATAGAAGCATCAATAATGAGAAAGAATCATTGATTGGCTGCCTCCTGCACGTGTCTCCCCAACCCCAACTGCGGATCGAGCCCACAACCCAGGCATGTGCCCTGACCAAGAATCGAACCTTGACTTCCTGGTTCACATGTTTCTGTTTAACCACTGAACCTCACTGGCCAGGCATCATCAGGTTATTTTTTAGCTGCTGTTCATTTTCTTTGCTTTGCATTTGTACATATGTTGCTGCCTTTTCATACCATAGGTTACCACAGCCCAACAGTTAATATCAGGAGAAGACTGAATCCAGAAGTGATCTGATGCCCAATGAAGGGCATTACATATATCCATCCAGAGAATAAAAGAAGAGCATTGGCTTCTCCTGATCATTCAGAGACCTAGTTACCATTTGGTCGGAATATGCTGGATTTCTGCTGTTAATAAATAACATGCTTTATTCCTATCCTAGCTTTGGAACCAATCCTATCTAATAAAGAGGGAATATGCTAATTGACTATCATGCCCTCAAAGATGGCGGCACCTAATCCCCTCAGCCATGCCAGGGCGGCAGGCACACAGCACAGCAGGGCCTGCCCCCAATACCTCCCCCTAAATTAAAGCTGCAACTCCAAGTACCTGGCTAGCAAGAGTACCCAAAAATGAACTCACTCAACTCTTGCATCCATTAGTCAGGATCATATAGCCAAAGTACACTTCACTGAATATTTCAGAGCAAACAGCAAACAATGTGAAAAGCTTAATTAGAAAATTCTGTTCCGAAAGCCTATAATTGGCAGTACAACATGAGACATTTTCCTGTTGGCCTTTATTTGCAAATGTTACCTCCTAACTGCATTCTGTCACTAATACCACCCTCCAACTAAGTTGACCCTTGAGGGACACCAAACACCTGCCATTATCAACAATCCGAATGCAACTTAAGTTGGCTTTCTACAGACTGAAAACACCTGTCAGTATAATAATCTTTAAAAAGACCCTTGAGTTCAGTTCAACTTGTACGCACACTTGGGAGCCTTAAACCTGATCTTAGGCAGGTAATTCCCTGCAGTGTAAATCCAGTTTTCTCCATCTTGCTATATCAGGAAGTTCTTTGAAATCAGAAAAACAAAAAAAATCTTGAAGGAAAAACTTAGGTTTGTAAAATCTGTGTGGAAAAATTACTTGTTCTATGTTTTATGGATGCATATGTTGTTATGCACATCTAAGTGTGCAGGAAATATTAATCTGGTATTTCCAAGACCACCAAAACCAAGAAGATTAGAGGTTTCTGGAGATCCCATAATGGTAATGGAACCCACAGATTTTTGTCAAACTCTCCAAAACTTAATGCTTGTTTCCAACAAGCTGTTACCTAATCTCTGGACCATAGTGGTGATAATACCGGTCTTAGAGGCAGATTTGAATCCAGAATTTGAGTCCAAGTTCTGCTACATATAGTTATAGACCTTTTGAGCAGAGTATTTAAACCCTCTATGACAGTTTCTCTCATTAAAAACTCAAGGATAGTAATACCATCTACCTTTGATGAATTTGTTTATTTGGTTTTTCTTGATTTTTTTAATGTTTTTATTGATTTTTTAGAAAGAGAGGAAGAGAGCAGGATGGAGAGATAGAAACATCGATGAGAGAGGAATGTTATCAATTGGCAAGAGGTTTTCTCCGGAAACCTCTTGCACAGCCCCTACTGGGGATCCAGCCCACAACATAGGCATGTGCCCTGACCGGAAATCAAACTGAAGACCTCCTGGTTCCTGGGTTGATGCTCAGCCACTGAACCACACCAGCTGGGCATGGTTTTGTTTTGTTTTTTAAGTAATTTGCACTTATTGTAATGTTAACTATTATTCCCAATGGGTTCTTTAACTCCTTTTTTTACTATAGACTAGAGGCCTGGTGCATAAAATTTGTGCACTGGGTGGGGAGGGGGAGTCCCTCAGCTCGGCCCATGCCCTATCACAATCCAGGACCCCTTAGGGGATGTAGCAGTACACCAAGCAGCAGGCAGCCAGGGAGGAACCTGAATCGGGGCCAGGCGCCACAAAGCTCACACTTCTCCTGGTCTGCTACTGCCACTCCCCACTCAGTAGTGCCACCGCAGCTGCACTCGCCAGCCGTGAGCCCAGCTCTGGCTCTGCAGCGCTCCCTCCCTCCCACCCCCCCATTCCCCACCCGTGGGAGGGCACTGACCACCAGGGGGCAGCTCCTGCGTTGAGCATTTTCCCCCTGGTGGTCAGTGCACATTGTAGTGACTGGTCAACTGGTCGTTTCGGTTGTTCTGTCATAATGGTTGCTTAGGCTTTTATATACATAGATAAGAAACTACATGCAGCCTAGCATTCCTATTGCATTTAGCACAGGTATTGTACATAATAGTTTATTGAATTTTTGTTTTTATGAATTTTCAGTTTCAAATTTACCATTGAAATGCCACATGTATTAGAATGGATATACACACACACACACACACACACATATATATATATACAGGAAAATAAGTTTACTTTTATATACATTTAAATATATTGAATATATAAATATTGTACATATTTAGTACAAATGTCTATAACTTCCTTTTAGTAATTATTTGACTTTGAAAGCCTCTTAATAGCTTCACATTTTTATAAATGATATGCTTCACTCTTTATATTTTCACATATTGATAGATTTACTTTTTATGTGTAACCCTTTATAATTCATACTACTGTCTAATTTTTAAATAAATGCCATTGTATCTTATGAGAGTCATACAGATTTAAATGTAGAAGGTATACAAACTATTTTATTAATAGTGATGATGATTATGAGATCATGATGATGATGTGATGAAGATGATGTTATGATGATGATGTGATGACAATGATGACAGAATGAGAGTGATGGGAGTGACAATGACAGCTAATATTAAATTCTCATGTCTTAAGTTCTGTACAATGAATTAAGTGCTTTCATGAATTAGAAAGCATCTAATCTCAGCCATTTCATGCAGTAAATAATATTATCTCATCCTATATAATAAGAGAGGAATATGCTAATTATCCATTACGCACTGAGGCTTAACGACCAACCAGATCTGCAGGAGGGTGGGGCAGTGAACTGCAAGCAGGCAGCAGAAAGCTACGGGGCAGGGCAGCAAGCAAGTGGGAGGCAGAGAGCTACAGGAGGGGGCAGGGCAGCAAGCCATGAAGGGGGGTGGGGGGAGCTACAGGAGGGCGGGGCAGCAGGCAGAGAGCTACAGGAGGGTGGCAGTGACCTACTGGCGCATAGATCCGTGCTCAGGGCTACTAGTATTTTATAATTAAGAAACTAAGGTTTAGGATGTTGCCCAAAATAGCTTGTAGCAGACAGAGCTTTGGTTCTAACTGAGACTGCCTGACTCCAGAGCCAAGTAGGCTAATGATAGCATATTGTATTTTAGTTTTATTTTCCTCAAATGTCAAGATACATGTTTAATTAATTTGAGCTAATAAAGCAAAATCTAGTGTGGAATTTGGCCATACTAACATTAGACTATGGCCATTGGTTTGAACATATTTTAAAATCACATAGATAGATAGATATAGATATACTAGTAAAATATAATCTTTTTTGTAAGCTGGAAATAAAATATTATTGCTAGTAGATTCTTGGTGCATTGAAATTTTCAACATAAACAGCATTGCCATCCATGAATAGACAGCTGAATGTCTTCCTTTCCTATTTTCATGTCTTTTAGTTCTTTATCTAGCCTCACTGCACTTATTAGAATCTCCAGTACAATTTTAAATAAAAGCAGAGAGCGCAGGAATTCTCACTTTTTTCCAGGTCTTGGAAGAAATCAATTCAGCATTTCACCATTGGGTCAGATGTTATCTGTAGTTTTATTTTATATCCGTTGTTACATTATGGATGGTCTTTTCAATAAAAAAAAAAAGGGGATGTTATTTTCTGTTTGATGCAACATTTAACTATTTTATAACAAATGAACATTGGAATTATATCAAACTTTAAAACTTCTTTCTGCACAGCAAAGGAAACCATCCACAAAATGAAAAGACAATCAATAGAATGGGAGAAAATATTTATAAACCAAATATTCAATAGGTGATTAGTATCCAAAATATATAAGGAACTCATACAACTCAATAGTAAAATAATAAATAACCCAATTAAAAAATAGACCTAAATAGATATTTCCCCAAAGTAAACATACATATGGTCAACAACTATTGAATAGGTGTTCAGGCCGAAACCGGTTTGGCTCAGTGGATAGTGTGTCGGCCTGCAGACTGAAAAGGTCCCAGGTTCGATTCCAGTCAAGGGCATGCACCTGGGTTGTGGGCACATCCCCAGTAGGGGGCGTGCAGGAGGCAGCTGATTGATATTTCTCTAATCAATGCTTCTCTCTCACTCCCTCTCTCTCTGTGAAATCAATAAAACATATTTTTAAAATATAAAAAAAGAAGTCAAACTCATAAAAACAGAGTAGAAAAGTGGTTGCCAGAGGCTGGGGATGAGGGAAACAGAGAGATTGGTAAAAGGGTACAAACATTTAGTCATAAGATAAATAAGGTCTGAAAATCTAATGTACAATATGGTGTCTATAATTGATAACAACATTGTATTTCTAATTGAAATTTGCCAAGAGAGTAGAACTTAAATATTATCACCCACCCAAAAAAGGTAAATGAATGTGTTAATTAATTTGATAGGGAAATCCTTTCACAATGTTTACATGTATCAAATCATCACATCGTACACTAAATATTTTAGTTTTGAAAATTCTCAATAAAGCTGACAAAAGGTAATTTAATGATACATATGTTCCTCCAAGCACTGCTTTAGTTTCATCCTAAAACTTTATATATATCTAATTCAAAATATATTCTAATTCCCTTTTGAATTTTCTCTTTGCCCCATTGATTAATTAGAAATATGTGGGGGGTTTTATTTGTTTTTAGAAATAAAGTTTTTAAAACTTCCAAGTAGTTGAGGATATTTCCAGATATCTTTCAGTTATTTATTTATAGTTTAATTTTGTTACACTCACAGAACATGATTTCAATCCTTTTATTTATTGATGCTGTTTTTTATGGTCTAGAACATGATCCATCTCAGTGAATGTGTACTTTAAAAGAATATGCACTCTGGGTTCTGTTATCTGCAAACCCAATTAGTTCAAGTTGGTTGATAATATTACTAAGGTAACCAGTGGCTTTAGCTTACTGATTCAATCACTAAGAGAGAATTGTTGATGTCTCAATTTATAATTGTTAATTTTCTGTTTTGACTTTCAATTTTCCCAGTTTTTGCTTAATGTAGTTTAAGGCTATAGTTTTTTTAATTTTTAACATTTTCCCTTCCAGTTTCAGTTTGAATTATTTCTAAAAACTTTTATTACGTTTACTAATTCTCTGTCCTTTTATGACTAGTATGCTATGAAATCTATCAAAATAACTATTCATCTCTGATATCACCTTTTAATTATTTGTAGCATTTCTAGTTGATGTTTCCTTACGGTTCTCTCTGTTTACTGAAATCTTTATGCATGGTTACACTTTTTCCACTAGGTCTTTCAGCCTCTCATTTGTAGTTCTTTCAAAATCACAGATTTTCTGGACCTAGTTTGGTTGCTGCTTCATTTTTCAGTGCTGGGTTGCTTCCTGCTTTTTCTGTATATCTAACTATGTTCTGCTGTCAGCCTGTACTGTGCAGGGTTGAGTCAACCTAATCATTCATTGAGTGGGTTCAGGGATTTGCTGTTGTTAGAGCTTCCTTCTGCACATCACAATCTTCAAGTTCAGGTACCTTGTGCCTATTGTTACACTCAGGTTGCCCAAGGACTTGTCTCCATGTTTCTGCTCCCCCGCAGCTTCCATTGAGACCTGCATGCCTGAACCACAAGTTTTCTCCACAACCTTGCTCTTCCTCGTTGTTAGACACTGTGGCATTTACCTGGTGGAAACTCATGCTGGGCGCAAACAGTGATAGTTCTGTTCCCTTGGCCCTGCCTTTTTCTTACTCAGACCCTGCACACTAGGACCTGCATACCTGGCTCTTTTACTCACTTTATACAAATGCGTCCTCGCATCTGTGTAGGGTTTTGAGAGAGAGAGAGAGAGAGTAGTTTTATCCCTTCCTCAGCCATACCAGAACTGGTTGTATCAGTGCAACATTCCGGGTCCAAGCTTTTTTTAATTTCTGGGCAGATAGTGTTTGCTGCTGCTTCAGTGACAATGTACCTTTGCATGAGACCCCGATCAGGACTATTTCTTTTCTTTTTTTTTTAATAAATCTTTATTGTTCAGATTATTACAGGTGTTCCTCTTTTTTTTCCCCCATAGCTCCCCTCCACCTGATTCCCCACCCCACCCCATGCCCTTACCCCCCGCCACTGTCTTCATCCATAGGAGTAAGATTTTTGTCCAATCTCTTCCCACACCCCTCACACTTGCTTCCCCTGAGAATCGTCAGTCCACTCCCTTTCTATGTCCCTGATTCTATTATATTCACCAGTCCATTCTGTTCTTCAGATTTTTTATTCACTTGATTTTTAGATTCACTTGTTGGTAGGTATGTATTTGATGTCATTTTGTTGTTCATAATTTTTATCTTTACCTTCTTCTTCTTCTTCTTCTTCTTCTTCTTCTTCTTAAAGAATACCCTTCAGCATTTCATGTAATCCTGGTTTGGTGGCGATGAACTCCTTTAGCTTTTTCTTGTCTGTGAAGCTCTTTATCTGACCTTCAACTCTGAATGATAGCTTTGCTGGGTAGAGTAATCTTGGTTGTAGGTTCTTGCTGTTCATCACTTTGAATATTTTTTGCCACTCCCTTCTGGCCTGCATAGTTTCTGTTGAGAAATCAGCTGACAGTCGTATGGGTACTCCCTTGTAGGTAATTAACTGTTTTTCTCTTGCTGCTTTTAATATTCTTTGTCTTTTGCCCTTGGCATTTTAATTATGATGTGTCTTGGTGTGGTCCTCTTTGGATTCCTCTTGTATGGGGTTCTGTGCGCTTCCTGAACTTGTAAGTCTATTTCTTTCACCAGGTAGGGAAAGTTTTCTGTCATTATTTCTTCTAATAGGTTTTCAATATTTTGCTCTCTCTCTCTTCTTCTGGCACCCCAAAAATTCGGATGTTGGTTCGCTTAAAGTTGTCCCAGAGGCTCCTTACACTATCTTCATATTTTTGGATTCTTTTTTCTTTTTGTTTTTCTGGTTGGATGTTTTTTGTTTCCACATATTTCAGATCTTTGGTTTGATTCTTGGGGTACGTTGATCTACAGTTGAGTTTCTGTATATTCTTTATTTCAGACAGTGTATGCTTCATTTCTGACTGATCCTTTTCCATTTTTTTGGCATTCTCATTAAGCTCCTTGAAGGTCTCATCAAGTTTCTCAGCGGTTTTAAGAAGATTCTTGAGTAACCTTATACATGTGGTTCTGAACTCTATGTCATCCAGTAGTTTGCTTTCCTCCGTTTCTTTCATTCGTGACATGTTTCTTTGTCTCCATATTTTGGCTGCTTCCCTGTGTTGATGGAGTAGCTTTGTGTGGTAGGTGACCTATAGGGGGCAGTAGCTCGGCCTCCTCAATTACATGAGGTGGATGCTCTTGGTACACCCCTTTGTGGGCTGAGTGCAAAGTCTTGGTGTAGTTAAGCCTTAATAGCCATTGGTACACTGGGAGGAATTGACCTCCAGGCCAATTAGCTGTGAGCACTCGCTGTGTCTATAATGGAAGAACTGCTGCACTGAAGACACGCTTATGGGGCAGGACTTGTTTCAGTGGGGCTTTGGTGCTCACTGAGTCTGCCTCTTGAATGTGTCACTTATGGATGTGAGGAGTTGAAATCTGGTGTCTCACACTGACCACTAGGTACACTGGCTTCTGGATCTCCAATGGGGTGCAGGTCAGCTACTGTCTGAGGTCACCCAGCAGGAGCTACCGTGAGAGCTACAGTTTTCTCCTCTTTGCTTGTGGTTTGGAGGTTTTGGAGCTGTCTGACCCGGGCTGCAAGTTTGCTAGGTTAAGCTGCGATAGGGCAGGGCTTTCTTATGCAAAAGCCGCTGCTTAGAGCTTGGGTGGGTTTGTAGGTTGTGCAGGGCGGGGTCTCAGGGTGTCACTAGGCTAGGGCGTGGCAAACAGCAATGGCTGCTAGTTAGCCGGCTCTGAGTCCCTGTCGGCAGTCCCGTGCCCCAGTGCCGTAAACAATTATTCCTGCGCGCAGCTCTGCAAGCAAGCCACCCTCACTGGCAGACAGTCCAGCTTCTCCCCGTAGGAGTTTGGGTCCCCCGCATCTCCCCAGAAACTATATTTCAGAGTAATTGGGGCTTGTCTCCCTTCGGGTTGAAAAAAGCAACGCCCGCCGCCAGCCCGGATCACGCGCCTCCGTACCTCAGCTTTTCAGCGCTCGTGCATGTCTCAATGCTCTTTTCTCTTTCCTTCTAGTTGTAGAACTTCCACTCAGCCAGCTTTCCCGTGGTTCTGGGTGATAGACGTTTTTTCTTTTAGTTGTAGTTTTGAAATTGTTGCGGGAGGCAGTAGTTTAGGTGTTTACCTACGCCTCCATCTTGGATTCTCCCAGGACTATTTCTTGATGTTCCCAATGTTAGGTTTGATCAAGCAATTGAATCAATACCCCTTCCTGCCCCTTCCTCCGGGAACTGGCTTTTCAGGCCATTTCACGATGGACATTCCATTTGCTGAGACCACATTTCACTTGCTGGGAATACATTCCATTCTCTCCCCTCAGGGTATGCATAAAGAAGTCTCCGCCCAGAAAAAGCCCACCAAAAGTCCTTTAAAAGCCGCTGACTCCTGTCACTGGGTGCTGGAGCCACCCAGGCCCAGCCACCTGGTGTGCGGATGATGGAATAAACTAGTAATCCCTCACCATTCCGGCCTCTTGCGTTCCTCCTTCAGCAACCTAACACCCACAACAGTAAACTACTGTTTCTTTTTACTCAGTGCATGCCTGGTGGTGTGGGCTACAAGGGCTTCCTTTCCCTGTCCTGAGAGGAGGCAGGTTTGCTGATATCCCTCCACTAGCAGCAGATGACTTTTGCTTCTAAACTCCTCCTAGAAACCATGGATCTTTGCCTGTCAAGCTGCTGGAGGGTTTCACTTCATATAATACAAAGGCTTGAGACATGGGCAATATGCTGTGTCCCTGTACCACAGATAACAGCTCTTTCCTGCCTGGCTCCTGATCTTCCTCAGGAATATCCAGTGGGATCCAGCCCAGGAAAATGAGATAGCAAGTGAATGCACACACCTGCTGGGGCTGGAGTTACCAGAGGGTCTTGAAGCATAGTAATCCCTCCTTTGGAAAAACTGCTGTTTGGACTACTCTGTTATTCTTAGACAGTCTCTTATTCTGTAGGTCAACTCTGTTATTTTTAGACTGTAAAATAACTTTGTATTTTGCCTGAGTAGAAAAGATAAACTTAATTGTCTGATCGTGAAGCTAGCCATCTCTCTGATACACTGATATGGAGGCCAGGTGCCTGTATAGATGTGATACTCAAGGTTACAGGTGTCTGTATAGATATGATATGTACTCAAGGTTACAAGCTGTCTACAAAAATAACTTACACACAGAACTAGAAGGATATAAAAAGGAAATACTCCTACTTGTGTTTGTTCAGAATTTGACAGAGGTAATCTGCTCTGAACCTGCGTGCAATAAAGATGACTCCTAACTAACTGGCTGATTAAGATGTTTTGTCCAGCTCATTGATTTGTGATCCAACAGTCTAAACTCTCATACCAGCCCAAACCCAACCTTTAATAATACATTACATTTAACTGTTTTCTTCTTACCTGCTTTATTGTAGCTATCTCTTCATTGCCTGTTCTGCCAAAAATGAAACAATTCACCTGTCCCATCTCTACTTAGAAAGGCCTGCCACTCTTTAGAATTTAGTCAACCTGGTTGTCTTGAGACCTCAGGTCTGACAATTTCAAAAAAGGTTATAATTTTCTAGGTTAGCCTTATCTTCTTGTTAAGGCGAGAGTAACAATCTCTTGCAGCTTTTTACATCCTAAGTGCAAGCACAACTCCCTATTGAAAATCTTTTGAGGAGTTTCCAAATATAAATACCTGGTATGCTGAAACAGTTGAATGTAACAGGAGGGGGAAAAAGGTAGTGTAACTGGACAATCAATGGGTCTGGGCTACCTGTCACTACTTGAGCCAATTAAGCAGAGACAGCATTGAATCTTATATGAGCATTTATTCCAAATCTGCTGGCAGTAAGGGAGAGCAACAGGTCATCCACAAAAATCTGCTCTGCCCTCCAGAGGACAAAGATTACATGGGAAATAGGCAAAAGGGCAAGGCAAATGAGCAGTTAACAACAGGTAATGCAGGCTGAGATTATCATAGGCCTCCAGGTATGCAAAGGCTGGGGTTCTTCAAAGGGCTTAGTGATATGCAAAAGGCTGGGGTCTTCAGAGAGCTGGCGGCTCTGATTTCTGCAATAAGGTTGTTAATATTTCCATGATAATAGGCAGCTCCCAGATGGGGAGGATGGGTTGCATTTCCAGGTGAGCTCCCAGATCCCATGTGAAACTCCCAGCCAAGTTAGAATGTGCCTTCTTTAATCAGAACAAAGCAATCACGGTTACAGAGCAAGATTAATATTTCTTACTAGAGGCCCAGTGCACAAAATTCATGCATGGAGCGGGGGGTGGGGGGTGGGGGGTGGGGGGGTGGGGGGTGTCCCTCAACCCAGCCTGCACCCTCTCCAATCTAGGATCCCTCGAGAGATGTCCAACTGCCCAGTGGGATCGGGCCTAAACGGGCAGTCAGACATCCCTCGCACAATCCAGGACTGCTGGCTCCCAATTGCTCACCTGCCTGCCTGCCTGATTGCCCCTAACCACTTCTGCCTGCCAGACTGATTGACGCCTAACTGCTCCCCTGCCGGCCTGATTGCCCCCCACTGCCCTCCCCTGCAGGCCTGGGTCCCCTCCAACTGCCCTCCCCTGCAGGCCTGATCATCCCCAATTGCCCTCCCCTGAAGGCCATCTTGTGGTGGCCATCTTGTGTCCACATGGGGGCAGCCATCTTGTGTTTTGGAGTGATAGTCAATTTGCATATTGCCCCTTTATTATATAGGATAATTATAGCTGGTCCCTGTTAGGTTTGATGGAGCAATTGAGTTGATACCCTTTCCCCAGGAACTGGCTTTTCAGGACATTTCACTATGGACATTCCCTTTGCTAAAGACCACTTTTCACTTGTGGTGACCACATTCCATTCTCTCCCTCTGGGTATGCATAAAGAGGTCTCTGCCCAGAAAAGCCCACCAAAAGTCCTTTAAAAGCCGCTGACTCCCCTCACTGGGTACTGGAGCCATCCAGGCTCAGTCACCTGGTATGTGGATGATCAAATAAATTTGTAATCCCTCACCAGTCTAGCCTCGTGCGTTCCTCCTTCAGCGACCTAACAGTCCCTAATATTCTATTTCTGCCCCTATCAGTAGCTTTTATGGATAAATCTAGTAAACATTTTATATGGGTTAAATCTTTCACTTGAAATGTATAGTTCTATACATTGTAAGTATTTCTAACAATTATATGAAGAGCTCTTTTGAAAGTTAAGAAAACACAAATAAATTTAAAATTAATTTTAAATTCATCTGGAATCTTTATTTCATAGTTATACTTCTTATATAAATTCATCAAATTAGAAATTGAGTTTTCATTATGAGGGTACATCAGATAATCAAGTATTGAATTCCTATAATGTAAAAAATAATTTACCCAATGCCCAGAGTGTCCCCAATGCATTCTGAATTTTATCAGACACCCAGAAGGGAAATAGAGTTTATACTTCCAAAATTACAAATCGCGAGCCGCGGTTTGCCGCTCTGTTGACTAATGACTTTGCCGACCACTGAGCTAGAGCATGCATTTTTTAAAACTATATTGTTAAAGTAACAGATTGACAGGCTGAACGTTAATAAACCCAGGGTACCCATTCACTAGAGAAAGAAATGATGAGAATATTAAACAGCAAATGTATCAATGTCCCCATCAAGCACAAGCCCAAGGAAAGGAGGAAACCAGGCATACACAGGACAAGGAGCTACTAGTAGCCTGAGAAACTCCAGGGAGCCAGGCAGAGAATGCTCTTATCAAACACCCTGCTGAGAATGTTCCCGTGGGAAGAGCAGGGCAGGAAAGCCCTGCCTCTTCTGAAATCTCAAAGCAAGGAC
Source organism: Corynorhinus townsendii (assembly GCA_026230045.1). Lineage (NCBI taxonomy): Eukaryota > Metazoa > Chordata > Mammalia > Chiroptera > Vespertilionidae > Corynorhinus > Corynorhinus townsendii. Next base: position 62,652,578 of record JAPDVU010000004.1, on the reverse strand, counting down.
AGAATGTTTACTCTCCCCGCCAATCCTTGCTGTCTCATCAGGGGTGGCACATTGCAGTAAAGTATTGTGTTACATTACCAGAAAAGGAGACTCTGGGATACAGATGGATAGAAAATGCCAGACTGTTCAGCTGGCTCTAATCTCCTGGAATTTTTGTTAAAGTTTCCAAACATCGTCACATCAACTCTCTAATATAACTTTTCTGTAACGTGTATATAACCACAAATCAGCAGATCTGTAGGTGCTGTCTGATAGATCCTCCCTTCCCCCAGCTGATGGACGGAGAATGACGTAAACTCCACCTGCAGCCCGAACATTCCTGAACACCTAACCAGGCACCTTATATGGACTGTACATTGAACCACCAATCAACAGCTGCCAAATACCCTAAACCCTGATTTCTAAGTCCCTAATTATGTGCCTTATATGAAACCACCAATCAGCGTGTGCCGAGTACCCTAAGCCCCATCCCTTCCCTTTCCTCCCCTCAAAAGGCACCTTCACCCCAGCACGTGTGCTCTTTTCCACCTGGAATATAGCCTGGCAGGGTCTTCTCCTCTAATAAAGCCTGTGTCCTGGTCTCTGGCCCTCTGTCTCATCTTTCATCTGGTGCCGAAAACCTGGGTGAGCGTGGACGATCCTCGGACCTAGCCCCGAGCTTCTGACTCCTGCTCTGGCTCTGCTCGGTGCATGGTTCTGAGTTGATTGGCCTGCTCAGAACACCTCTTGAACCCTGCCGTACCAGGACACGTGGGGATCTCATCGCTTTCTCACCGGTAGGCTTCAGGGACTTTCCTGACCCTCTCCCCCCTCCACATTGTTCCCTTGACCTGGAAGGGCCTCAGAGTTTTCCCATCTACTCAGCTACACGATCTACGTTCTATGAAAGCCCAGGTACCTGGCCAGGAAACTCTGCTGTACTCCATGGGAAAGGTCTCAGGGGGACGACCTTGGAACCTTCTCTCGTCTCTCTCTCTCTACAGGTTGGCTGAGGAAAAAGGAGGATGCTCCTTCTTTCCTCCCCAACTTCCCGGTGGCCCTTCCCTCTGGTCATGGGAACCTCTCATTCCAAACCCCCTCGTAAAACACCTTTAGGGTGTCTCCTCGCCAATCTCTTGACCCTTGGTCTTTCTGGCTACATAAACCAAAGAAGCTCTACTGGCCACAATATAAACTCAACAATGTCTCTCTGTGGCCCGAAAACGGCACTTTCGATTCCAATATCCTCCAAGACCTAGATAATTTTTGCCACCAGACAGGGAGGCCTCAGAGATCCTTATGAACAGGCTCCCCGCCCAACCCCCACCCCGCTCTCGCCCCTCGCTTTACTCATGTTCCACCCATCAGATCCTCCTTACAAAGTCCTCTTTGCCCTCTCAAACCTGTCCTCAGCCCCTTTCTCTGTCTTCTGACTGCTCTTTTGACCCAGCGGATCATTCCTCTCCACGTGTCTCACTCCCGCCACCTCCTTACAACCCTGCCATAGAATCTGCACCCCACGCTCTACCTCTGAGAATTCTAACCGCCCGCCTTCCCCTGAGCCTGAGTGCTCTCCCCGGAATCTCCGCCCCCGTGACCGCCAGCAACCAAATTCACAGGTGGCTGGCCATTCCCTTCTCACTTTCTGATCTTCCTGAGAACCCAAATCCTGAGAATGTGAGCTCCAAAACAGCCTTTCCCATCTAACACACATTCTCAGGCCACCCAAAGACTGCTTTCCGCAATAGCTTCTTTTATTCCCACGTCCATTCTACCCGAGAAAGGCAGCAGGAACTGATGGCAGAGTCTGAGTCCACTTCCCATTCTCTATGTCCAGCCTCACAGATTGAGAGGCATCTCAGGTTTCTTTTTCCACTGACCTGACCACCTTTACTCCCCGACATACGCCGTAAACTTCCAAAAAATAGATACAGGTCCACAAACCCCTCAAAAAGACCTCATTAACCTGACTTTTAAGGTCTTTAATAATACAGACAAGGAGACCCAAATCCAAAATCAAAGGCGAGATCAGGCCAAGGTTGAGGCCCAGTAGGAGGCCTTCCAGCTCCTAGCCACCGCTTTAAAACCCCAAACGAAGTGCCAGTCCTCCAACCGTGGGTAAGTAAGGGGCTAAGCCTCCTCCAGGCCCATGCTTCAAATGCAGCAAGGAAGGACCCTGACCCAAGTCCTGCTCAAACTCGAGACCCCGCCTGGGCCCTGCCCAAGGTGCGGAAGGGAAGGCCACTGGAAATCAGACTGTAGTCTGGCTCCTCCAGGTCTGGCCTTAGCCAGTCCAGCATGGCCGCCCTCTGGATCCGGTTTGGAGCTCCCAGACCTTCTGGGACTGGCCACCGAAGAAGCTGTCCAGGCCCTGACAGGGCCCCACAGACTTACATCACCAGGACAGAGCCTCGGGTAACGACTGTGGTGGCAGGTAAGCTGATCTCCTTTTAATTGACACTGAGGCCACTTATTCTGCCCTCCGAATTCGCTGGGACCCTTGTACACTCCTCAGTCTCTATTATGGGGGTTGATGGATTAGTCTCACAGCCATTAGCCACCTCACGTCTATACTGCATCTTACTAAATTCCCCCATTCTCTCTTTTCTCATTCTACCTCGGTGCCTGGCCAGGACTACCATGCATCCCCTCATAAAACCCAGTTGTCCCAAACCAGCCACCTATCTCAGTTTCATTCTCTTACCCCACAAGGCCGAGCCATTCCTTGGACTGTAAAGGCCTTATCTCCTTTTCTCCTCTATGATCATTATCTCTAGGAAAAATGCGTGGTTTAAAATTCAAGTGGCTAGAGGCCTGGAAACAGGCTTTGGGGCCTGCTCCCTTCTCCCCCTGCCTTTTCTCCAGCCTCATCTTCCACTGCTCCTTTCCTTCCCTTTCTCTTTTTCCTTGGATAACAGCCCATTCCAATATTCCTTCCCAATTTCACTGCAACACAGTCTCAATCACTCATCTGTCACCCCTTATTGGTAGCACCATGGTGACTACCCTCTCAGCTTAGAGTGCGGAACTAGAAAAAGGAATCTCATACCCTTTAGTCCACCTCTTCTTATACCTATTAGCTTGTCTCTGGGATCAGAGATTTTTCTTTCTCTGTGGGGAAAACGCATACATCTGTCTCCCCATCAGCTGGACAGGAACCTGTACTCTCGTCTATCTCTCACCCAATGTAGATGCAGCCCCCAATGATCAGTCTTTACCTGTCCCCGTAACCCATCATATCTGACACAAAAGAGGAGTCCAGGTAATCCCTCTCCTCCTAACCCTCGGCATCACAGCAGGGGTTGGAACTGCCACAGGGAGCTTAACCACTGCTCTACCCATACTTTGAAACCCTGTCTCAGGACCTACAAGAAACATGTGGATGCCCAGCAAAGGGTAAAACTGGGAAAACAAGAACCTTACCCCCAGAGTAACCTATTCTCCCCTTTCATATCACTAGTGAGGCAACTGAGACCCCTACTCTTTTCCCCCTAAAAATAACATCTAAGTCTCAGTTGTATTTCAGCTCCAGAAAAGCAGCAAAACCAGACAAGTGACGCTGTGGCAGCCTCAGGACCAGCTTTTACCTCCCAAGTGACTCAACAGGATCGCTCTCCAGACTTCACCAACCAGTCTCTTGGGGAAATCATGCTGCTGCACCCCTCGCCAGCATGGAAAACACTACCTGTTTTACAATCACTTACTCCATGGCTCCTCCCACTGTTAGGCCCACTGGTATTTATTCTTTTAATTTTGCTCTTTGGCCCCTGTCTCATGCACTGTTTCACTAGTTTCTTGCAGAACAGAATGAAGGCGTTCGCCAACCAGAAGGTGGGAGAATCTATCTGGCATTGAATTCAGAACCTAACACCAGAATCCTTGAGACCCCGGGTAGACGCCCCTAATGACAGCCCGTCTCAGCTGGAAGTAGCTACGGAAGACGGACCTTCATCCCTTGACCTTGCCTGGACTCTCAATTTTTTTTAATATTACCAGAAGCCTGGAATGATAGATCCTCCCTTTCCCCAACTGATGGACAGAGAATGACGTAAACTCCACCTGCAGCCCGAACATTCCTGAACACCTAACCAGGCACCTTATATGGACTGTACATTGAACCACCAATCAGCACTTGCTAAATACCCTAAGCCCCGGATTCCTAAGTCCCTAATTATGTGCCTTATATGAAACCACCAATCAGCGTGTGCCGAGTACTCTAAGCCCCATCCCTTCCCTTTCCTCCCCTCAAAAGGCACCTTCACCCCAGCACATGTGCTCTTTTCCATCTGGAAGGTAGCCTGGCAGGGGTCTTCTCCTCTAATAAAGCCTGTGTCCTGGTCTCCGGCCCTCTGTCTCATCTTTCACTGTCAAGTTCCTAATTCAACTTCCCTTAAAATATGGACAGGAAAATAGGACATTTATATTCCTTCCATTTCTTTGCCACCTTACGAACATCCGTAAGATAAAAAGCAACCTTCCCTGGATGTGTTTTAGGGAAACCCAGCCTTTCCTTCGTAGTTCATTCTGGCAACATGGAAAAAGCCTGGAAGAGGCTACCTTCTCTCTCGTCCCAATGACACTACTAAAGGTCAGTCCCTCATAGGAATACAGTAACAGATGATAAACTGCAAAACATAATTAGCCTCTCTCCTACAACTAGCAATTGTTACATTGGTTGATCTGCTGTTTTGTGCCCTTGTATATAATCTTCTCTGTTCAGTTCCTTTTTAAAAAGTCAGATAAAAGATGTATAGTTATACTGACAGCTGATGGCCTTTTTGCACCAATACAATGCAGCCTGCAGTCTAGACTGCGCTTAAAAAGGGTGGATTTTAGTAGCCTGAACAGCACACTTCCCCTTTCAAACCCAAGACACTACAGTGTCTACTTTGTGTGCTTCTGAGAACTTTCCTCAGCTGGCACACTGACAAATTAGGTACCATATGACATTTTATGTAAAATGAGGGTATCACTGAGAAGGGTAAATATAATATTATTCAACCTAGTTTGAAGCATTTTAAAACAACTCCTAAAGCTCTGTAAGCTTTGTCCACCAGGCCTCTGAATGCACATTATTTTGATGTAATATCACCGAAGAGACAAAATGTTTGATTCTGTAATAAAATTTCAGCTCAAATTTAAATCGCAGTATATATTTATGCAACGTATATATTCTTTTTTCTAAATGTAGGGAAACGCTAGTGAAGCAGGAATTTTAGGGGGACATAGGCAGGCTTAGGGATTTTTTAGAATTGGGGTCCATGGAAGCACGGGGCTGCAGACTGGGAGAAGGTACACCTCCATAACACAAGGAAGCAGGTGCAGTCACATCTCCATAAGACAAAGGAGCAGCAACAGTTACATTTACATAAGACAAGGGAACTGGAAGTAGACAAGAAAGGTCTATATTTACAAAATAAAGAGAAGGAAGCCCTTCATTCAGATGGAAAAGGAGAAAGCCCAGAGGGAAGGGGGAGTGAGAACCTCACATGTCAAAGGGGAATACTGACCAATCAGAGGGGATATCAGGCACCAGGATTTGCAGTCTGTATAAGCCAGAGGGAAAGGAACCCAGGGGGACTCTTCCCCCTCCCTACCTGGGAGTCTGTACTTGTTCTTCAGTAAACCTATATCTTTGCTATATCACTTTCTGTCAGTGGATTCATTCTTCCTTTCCGGAGGACAAAGAATCCGGGTTCCAGTCCAAAAATTTGGTATCACTAAGAACAAATGGGTCCAAACTGGTGTAGGAAATCCACAATTTTTGTATTTACTTAACTGAATATATATAGTAGCAATAAATAAACTATGAAAAGAGAAAATCAGAACAGAGAATCCAAGATGGCGGCGTAGGTAAACACCTAAACTGCTGCCTCGCGCAACAATTTCAAAAATTCAACTAAAAGACAAAATGTCTATCACCCAGAACCACGGGAAAGCTGGCTGAGTGGAAGTTCTACAACTAGAAGGAAAGAGAAAAGAGCATCGAGACGTGCACGAGCGCTGAAAAGCTGAGGTACGGAGGTGCGGGATCCGGGCTGGCGGCGGGCGTTGCTTTTTTCAACCCAAAGGGAGACAAGCCCCCGATTACTCTGAAATCCAGTTTCTGGGGAGACGCAGGGGACCCAAACTCCTACGGGGAGAAGCTGGACTGTCTGCCAGTGAGGGGGGCTTACTTGCAGAGCTGCGCGCAGGAATAATTGTTTACGGCACTGGGGCACGGGACTCCGGGACGCCCTTGGGGACACAGAGCCGGCTAACTAGCAGCCATTGCTGTTTGCCACGCCCTAGCCTAGTGACACCCTGAGACCCCGCCCTGCACAACCTACAAACCCACCCAAGCTCCAAGCAGCAGCGTTAGCAGAAGAAAGCCCCGCCCTATCGCAGCTTAACCTAGCAAACTTGCAGCCTGGGTCAGACAGCTCCAAAACCTCCAAACCCCAAGCAACGAGGAGAAAACTGTAACTCTCACTGTAGCTCCTGCTGGATGGCCTCAGACAGTAGCTGACCTGCACCCCATTGGAGATCCAGAAGCCAGTGTACCTAGTGGTCAGAGTGAGACACCAGATTTCAACTCCTCACATCCATAAGTGACACATTGAAAGGCAGACTCAGTGAGCACCAAAGCCCCACTGAAACAAGTCCTGCCCCATAAGTGTGTCTTCAGCGCAGCAGTTCTTCCATTATAGACACAGTGAGTGCTCACAGCTAATTGGCCTGGAGGTCAATTCCTCCCAGTATACCAACAGCAATTAAGGCTTTAACTGCACCAAGTCTTTGCACTCAGCCCACAAAGGGGTGTACCAAGAGTGTCCACATCAGGTGATTGGGGAGGCTGAGCTACTGCCCCCTATAGGTCACCTACCACACAAAGCTACTCCATCAACACAGGGAAGCAGCCAAAATGAGGAGACAAAGAAACATGTCACGAATGAAAGAAACGGAGGAAAGCAAACTACTGGATGACATAGAGTTCAGAACCACATTTATAAGGTTACTCAAGAATCTTCTTAAAACCGCTGAGAAACTTGATGAGACCTTCAAGGAGCTTAATGAGAATGCCAAAAAAATGGAAAAGGATCAGTCAGAAATGAAGCATACACTGTCTGAAATAAAGAATATACAGAAACTCAACTGTAGATCAATGTACCCCAAGAATCAAACCAAAGATCTGAAATATGTGGAAACAAAAAACATCCAACCAGAAAAACAAAAAGAAAAAAGAATCCAAAAATATGAAGATAGTGTAAGGAGCCTCTGGGACAACTTTAAGCGAACCAACATCCGAATTTTTGGGGTGCCAGAAGAAGGGAGAGCGCAAAATATTGAAAACCTATTAGAAGAAATAATGACAGAAAACTTTCCCTGCCTGGTGAAAGAAATAGATGTACAAGTCCAGGAAGCGCACAGAACCCCATACAAGAGGAATCCAAAGAGGACCACACCAAGACACATCATAATTAAAATGCCAAGGGCAAAAGACAAAGAGAGAATATTAAAAGCAGCAAGAGAAAAACAGTTAATTACCTACAAGGGAGTACCCATACGACTGTCAGCTGATTTCTCAACAGAAACTATGCAGGCCAGAAGGGAGTGGCAAGAAATATTCAAAGTGATGAACAGCAAGAACCTACAGCCAAGATTACTCTACCCAGCAAAGCTATCATTCAGAGTTGAAGGTCAGATAAAGAGCTTCACAGACAAGAAAAAGCTAAAGGAGTTCATCGCCACCAAACCAGGATTACATGAAATGCTGAAGGGTATTCTTTAAGAAGAGGAAGAAGAAGAAAAAGGTAAAGATAAAAATTATGAACAACAAAATGACATCAAATACATACCTACCAACAAGTGAATCTAAAAATCAAGTGAATAAAAAATCTGAAGAACAGAATGGACTGGTGAATATAATAGAATCAGGGACATAGAAAGGGAGTGAACTGACGATTCTCAGGGGAGCAGGTGTGAGGGGTGCAGGAAGAGATTGGACAAAAATCTTACTCCTATGGATGAAGACAGTGGCGGGGGTAAGGGCATGGGGTGGGGTGGGGAATCAGGTGGAGAGGAGCTATGGGGGAAAAAATAGAGGAACACCTGTAATAATCTGAACAATAAAGATTTTAAGAAAAAAAAAATAAAGTGGATAGTCTAAACTGAGATGTGGTTTAAGTATAAAATATACACAAATTATTGAAGACAGTACAAAAAAAATTTTAATTATCCTTGTTACATATGAAGATAGCTTATATATATATTACTGTTTTAAATTAGTGATTAAAAGTAACCTCTTCTGTTTCAAAAAAAAAAAAAAAAGAGAAAATCAAATGAACAATCAATACTCTAGTAAAATATAAACTTTTTTGCTAGCTGGAAATAAAACATAAACACACAATGCAGTCAGATGTATGAAGCCAAAACCTTGCAAAATCCAAGGCCTGGGCGAAGGCAGTGGTAGACTAAAATGTACTTCCTGAGTGGTGGGAGGGACCAATAGAGCCCTTCAGATGCCTGAGGTCTAGTGTATTCATTGCAAAAGAAAGAGGCTGAGAGCAACTGCTGCTGAGGTCCATCTGTGGCTGGGGCTCATAAGAGCATGTGGGCTGAAGGATATAAACACAGCCTCATAAATAAGAAATAAACCAGAGCTGGCTCCGTGATAAGCTGGACCCACAATATCCACATGGAGGAAAACCAAAATGATAAGCCTGATTCTAGATGCTGGTTCTTATGAAATAGGGTTCAACAGAAAATCACATAGGAAGAAGGCAGAGGAGAGAGGGAGACAGAGAGAGAATCCTTTCCAATCAAAATGAGCCTGCAAATCAAAATTTTTAACTGCTCAAAGATGCACACATAAAAAAGCAAAATCAACTAGAACATAAATTCATTCCAAATAAAGTCAATCCATAAGCATTTTAAAATAAATATATTTAAGATCCTTTAAATTATAAATTACTAGAGGCGCAGTGCATGAAATTCTTGCACTGTTAGGGTCCCTAGCGGCTGCGGGCTGCTGGCAGGATACTCCCACCCTTCGCCCTGCCAGCCCCGGCTTCTGGTCCAACTCCCGGACCCTGGTCAAACTCCCGGTCGAGGGGACAATTTGCATACTACACTTTTATTATATAAGACGATCTAATATTGATAAAGAATTAAAAAAGGAAATGTGTATGAACTAACTACAGTGAATATTAAAATTATCCACTAGAAATCTTGGGGGAGAAAAAAGAGTCACTGTGATTAAAACCCTAGTAGATTATTAGAATAGTGGCCCCATGAATCACAACTTCTTCCACACCCTTTTGCAATATGATTTCTCTACTCCTATTATGAACTAGTGTTGACCCCCTCCCACCCCACTTGTTTAATCTGGCCTGGCTTTGAGACTTGCATTGATTCACAGACTAGGGCAAATGTGACGTTGTGTGCTGTCCTGTGCGAGGTCTCAGGAGATCTTGAACTTCTATTTTTTCTGTCATTGAATGAATCTTTCATCATGTTGAAGCAGGATTTTTGGACTTGGAAGACGCAGTGTTCCCCTGGGCAGGATGGTTCCCCGGATTCTTTGTCTGTTGGAGTCGAAGGATGAATTCACAGACAAGAGGTGGTATAGCAAAGGTGGACACTGAAGAACAAGTACAGACTCCCATGTAGGGAAGGGGAAGGAATGTCAGAGCACAGACTCCCAGGTGGGGAGGGGGAAAGGGTCCCACCAAGTCCCAGTTTCCACAGTTTATAAAGGCTGCAGATCTTTGTGCCTTGATATCCCCTCTGATTGGTCACTATTTCATTGGACTGGTTACTATAGTAACTTCTGAGCTCAAAGGTTGAACCTCACAAGGGACATGTGAGGTTCCCCCCACTCCTTCCTTATTGCTTTACTATTCCCTTTGGGCTTTCTTCTTCTCCTTCTGGATGAAGGGCTTCATTCTCTTTATTTTGTAAATATAGACCTTCTATTGTTCCCAGCTCCCTCATTCTATGGAAATGCACCTGTTGCAGCTTTTCAGCTCCCCTATTCTATGGAAATGTACCTTCTGCTGCTCTTCTGCCCTGTGCTTATTCCAAGGTCCTCTTAATTTCTAAAATTTCCATAATTCCCTAAACCTATCTTTTTCACCCCTAAAAATTCCTGTTTCAATGTGAAGAAGCCAATTCTGGACTCTCAAGATGAGAAACAACATAGAGGATAAACAAAAAGCTATAGCCAACATCCAATACCAGTTGTGCCATAAATAATGAGATCAACTTGAAATATTCACCCCAGTTAAACTTTAGATGAGTCAAACCACATATGACTGAACCCATGTGAGAGCAGCATAAGAACTGCCAAACGGAGCCCAAATTAAACAAACAGTGTTGCTATAAGCTACTAAATTTTGGAGTGGTTTTGTCATGAAACAATTTATAATTGACACAAAAAGTGGAACCTCTAAATCAGGTGCTGCAATAACAAAAACCCAAAAGCTTGGCATTGTCTTTGGGTCTACCTGGTGGATCGAGGCTGTAAGATAGTGTAGAAGCTTTAAGTACTAAATGGAAAAATGGTGAGAAACTGCTCTTTGTGTCTGAGACTATGGGGATCAGCGATTCAAAACTATTGGCAAAACGTAAGCCTTCAAAATCTGGGAAGATAAAAAGTGTGCTCAGTTAACAGATAAAATAGCCAAGGAGATATCCAGGCAGAATGTTGAAATTGACAATTGGCTAGTAGTGTCTATCTGTGATAATATGGGATGAGACAGATGAGTTAAGTAGAGAACCATTCAGCTGGCAAGCGGAATTTAGAGGAAATATAAAGAATTGCCCCCGGCCAGTATGGCTCAGTGGTTGTGTGTCAACCATGCACCAAGAGCTCACTGCTTCCATTCCCAGTCAGGGCACGTGCCAGGTTTCGGGCTCAATCACTAGCAGGGGCCTGCTATAGGCAGCTGATGGATGTTGATGCATCAATGTTTCTATCTCTCCCTTCCTCTCTTTCTAAAATCAATAAAAAAAACATTTAAAAAAAGAATCGAGATATGCTGGATTACAAAATAAAACATTTCAGGGGAAGAGGGTATAGGGGGACCAATGGTCATGGACGGAGACTTGACTTGGGGTAGTGAATACACAATACAGTGTACAAATGATGTATTGCAGAACTGTGCACCTGAAACCTGTATAATTTTGTTAACCAGTGTCGCCCCAATAAAAAGGGAAAAACAAAATAAAACATTTCATATTTCTAGATTTTGCAGCTATGGTATCAAAGTAGAGATCAAATTGATGAGGAAAATAAGACATTTGGGGGCGGGGGGTGGAGGGGCGGCTAGCAGCCTGACCCTACCTAGTTAAGAGTTAATAAATATCCCTAATGCACATTCCTGTTAGCCTATAGTCTAGTCACTGCCCCTTCCTTAATTATCTGGCCTTGTAAGACCTATTTATCTAAATACTCCCATATTACAGAGGCCATAAACCATGAACCATACACAACCCCCAGAGGGGGTTATTAGCACTGGCACCAGGCCAGGCCTTTACGTGTGGTCTCACGTCCCCCATCACAACACACGGGGCTTTTTACAAAGCCTGCGAAAGGTCTGAAAGTCTGATCCTTATTTGAGGGACAAAGAAACCAAAGGGTATAAAGAGAAAGCTTCTTCCATATTGGTTTGCTCAGGATTTGGAAATAGTCTCCCCTGAGTCACAGTGCTAGTACATCTGAAAATAAATAGGTTTTTCCTGTATCTCCAGGTACTCCTGTGTATTTTTCGGTCACATGGTAAATTCTGTAACAAAATCAAGTGTGTGGCTATAAGGCCTTTAGCTAAGAACACAGAGAGCATTATGGGAGTTTCCAGTAAATCCTCACGGCTACACAAATAGTTTCTAAAAACCTTAAAGGTATTGTCTCACAACAACCTCACATATGGCTCAAAATAGAGATGAGTTCAAAAGAATTATGAATGTGGCTTTGGGGGCAAGGAAGAAATCTCAATTAGTTTCATAAACACTACAAAATCTTTTAAAGGGAGTAACAACAGGCTCAACTATAGGGAGCAGAAACAGTTCAAAATAAAAATTTAAAAAGCCTCTGGGATCCCAAATTTCTATTGTCAAGAAAGAAGATGAGAATGTCTTTTATAGAAAATTCTGTTTTTAACTTCTTGGAATGTTTTTCTCATTATATGAACAAGCCAAACATAATCTACTAGAGCAATGGTTGGCAAACTCATTAGTCAAGAGAGCGTCAAACCGCGGCTCACAGCCACATGTGGCTCACGAGCCACAGTTTGCCGACCACAGTACTAGAGGATAAGAGGCTACATAGATGAGTAACATTGCATCTCAGCCAACAGTCAGCACCCAAGTAGCAGTCAAGTAAATGAGGCCATCTTGCAGAGTACTTCCCAAGTGAGCCGACTATATCTGCATTCATTTAGCCCAGGCAAGATCTGTAGAAGAACCACCCAGTGATGCCCAGGTCAAATTGAAGAATTAGAAAGAAGCAAATGATTGTCTTAATCATAAAGTTTGTTTTAGGGAGAAGGGATGAATTATAAGCAACAGATTACTGATATCCAAAATTATTAAACTAAACCCAACCAACACCTAAAGGAATTAGTGAATTAAAACATAATATGGACTATTCACTCTGAACAAAACACAAAGTAATAAATAAATTTTTTTAAGTATATGAAAACCATTATGAGACATAAAACAGTTTTCAGAAAGGCTTCAAATGATTAATGGGAGTTCTAGAGGAAGAGAATGAAGGGAATGACAAAGCAGAAACATAAATGGAGATAACTTTTGAGATCTAAGTTATGAAACTGCACTAGGAAGATAAATAAATAAACCCAAACCTAGAGCACTCGATAGTGAGACTACATCACATAAGTAATAAAGAGAAGAGAATGTATTTAAATGCATTAGAAAGAAAAGATATATTACCTACAAAGACAGCAAACCAACAGAAGACTTTTTTTCACTGACACAATAGGTGTCAAAAAATAATGAAGCAATAGCTTCAAAGTGTAGAAGCAAAATAATTCAATCTAGGATTTTATATCCAACTAGAGGCCCAGTGCATAAAATTCGTGCACGGGTGGGGTCCCTAGGCCTGGCTGACAATCAGGGCCTGCGTTGAGCACCTGCCCCTGGTGGTCAGTGCGTGTCATAGCAATTGGTCGACCATTCGTTTCAGTTGTTCTGGTCATTCTGGTCATTCGGTCATAATGGTTGCTTAGGCTTATATATATATATATATATATATATATATATATATATATATATTAAAATAAACTATCTTTCAAGGGTTTAAAAAATCAAGACATTTTTCAGACACACAAATGGTAAGAGTTTATCAAAGAATATCAATAAATTAATGAGTAAAGCATGTGTTTAATTTTATAGTTAATCTATAGGAAAGGCATAGACTAACATCAGTGTGCACAGAGATTAAACACATCACTAATTTAATAAGTAAATAACAAATAACTACACCTTGCTATTTCCATGAAAATGTATGTTTCATGATAATTTTATCTCTGAACTGTAAGGTAGTGCTTAGAACATAGTTAGGTTATACAAGTACTTAATAATTTAGGTCCTTGTGCTTGGGAAGAGGATGAACCTATTAAAAATCTCAATTTGGCAGAAAAAAAATGGCTCACTACATTTTAATAATTTAAAAATTCACTAAAAATAGAAATATAACCTATAGGGCCCAATAGAAACCCAAAAAGGAGAAGGAAAGATACAAAAAAGGATGGAAACAGAAATATGAAATTCAGATGGTAGAATTGAATTAAAATGTATTCATTATCACAATCAATGTAAATATTTTAAACTATGAATAAAGATTATAAAATTGGAAGAAATGAACAGCAGTCAGGTGTTTGTTACAAGATAACTGAAACAAGCACATTCACATTAGAAAAGTTGAAAATAAAAGACATAAGAGATAGAACATCAATAAGTAACCAAAACAAAAATTAATAAAAGTGTTCAAGATAAGAAATCTTTTGTATTGATAAAGCAGAATAATAACGTAGCAGCTGTTCATTTCTCAACTTATGCACACGTTGCTGCAAATGGCTCACACCTGCCCTCGTCAGTGGCATGCCCTTGGGCACTAGAGCAAATGAACTCTTATGGAAAAGAGAAGTTCCTGCTGGTCTGCGTTCCACCCACGGGAGCCTGCAGCTAGTGCTGTTACTGCACTACAGAAACTCAGCTCCTTTGCCTCAAGTCGGGATACGCTCTGAAGTATAATTTATGCTCTAGAGTTGACCTAAAGAGCAAGCATTCTGTGTTGTCACCAAAACTGTATCCTTTCTGGGCTTCTTCTCTTTCCTTTTCCTGTTTCCCCCATACTTTTACTTGTTTCTTCTGAGAGTATTTAGTAAATAATGTAATTAGTGTATCACTTACTCTTGAGTCTTTTGCTCATTTTCATCTGTAATAACCTAAGACAGTGGTTGGCAAACTCATTAGTCAACAGAGCGGCAAACTGCGGCTCACGAGCTGCATGTGGCTCGTGAGCCGCAGTTTGCCGACCACTGATAAGACAACTATGTATGTATTTACAAATTAACTGGGAACCTGTCCAGGGTGGTTCAGTGGTGGAGTGTCGACCTATGAACTGGGAATTTCACTTGTGCCTCGGATGTGGAAAGTTGGAAAGAGCATTGCTTCCACACTAATAACAAGAAAATTCCAGATAAACTATAAAATCGTAACTTTTCTTGAACCCAACAGAGAACTGAGGTCTCAGAGCAACCAATTAGTTTAGAATCCAAAGAAGGACAGGTGTCTACATGCGCGGAAGACACTCACACTGACATGCAATACAGGGCATGGGAAGTGCCATACAAGTTATTAAAAAACATTTTATTATATATAAAGTCCAAGTATGGGCTAGCATAAGAGTATAGAACCCCCGAAGTCACAAACATGAGGGGTATTCATACGCTGCAGGCTCTTCTCCACAGATCTCTTCTGTGTTCAAAGAAGGATGGGGGCATGCTGGGAAACAGGAGAATCCCCCTCCTGGTTGCACAGTCTTGGAAAAGGAGGCATCGCCACTACAGAAAAGGTATAAACCCCATTCAAAGCCTTCTCCTCCATGGAACAAAAGCCTTAACTGCTTGGAAGTTGCAGCACCAACCACCACTTCAGGGCACACTTAAAGATAAAGGTAGGAAAGGTGAACATAACCTCTCTGCCTGAAGTCTGAATAGGAAACTACCCTGGGACAGGACCAGTATAGGTCTCCTACCATTAGGGGTGTAATA
This sequence comes from Corynorhinus townsendii, assembly GCA_026230045.1. Taxonomy (NCBI): domain Eukaryota; kingdom Metazoa; phylum Chordata; class Mammalia; order Chiroptera; family Vespertilionidae; genus Corynorhinus; species Corynorhinus townsendii. Next base: position 62,637,321 of record JAPDVU010000004.1, on the reverse strand, counting down.
GGAGACTCTCCCACACAAGACCTACAAATATCCACAGTAGACCTGGCCAGGAGCTCAGTGGTTAGAGCGTGGGACCACACACCAAATGATCATGGGTTCAATTTCTGGTCAAGGGCACATACCTAGGTTGCAGGCAACCAATCAATGTGTTTCTCTCACATTGATGTTTCTCTCCCCCACCCCCCACCCCCACCCCGTTCTCCTCCCTCCCTTCTGGTCTCTCTGAAAATCAATGGAAAAAAATATCCTAGTGTGAGGATTAACACAATAAACTAAAAAAAAGGATCCACAGTAGAGTTTCGCTTTCAGGAGAAGCTAAGCAGGTTCATTAAGAAAATCTCAACCTGCCGGGCCGGTGTGGCTCAGTTGGTTGAGCCTTGTCCCATGCACCCAGAGGTCACCTGTTCAATTCTAGGTCCAGGATACATGCCCAGGTTGCAAGCTGATTCCCAGTAGGGGGTATGCAGGAGGCAGCCTATGGATGTTTCTCTCTCATCAATGTTTCTATCCCTCTCTCTCCCTTCCTCTCTAAAAAGCAATAAAAATATTTTTTTAATTAAAAAAAATCCCAATCTTGAGATAAAGTTTGCCTAAATTCAAAGCTAGACCAAAATAAGAGAAAATCCCCCTACCACCTAAAACCAGGAGCACAAACACCAAGTAAGAAGTACGAGCAGTCTACCATGGAGAGAGCAAGGACATGAGAAGGCCCCCTGCCATGTGCAAGAGCAACTGGGCAGGCTAAAAGCTAAGCGGAAAAGGAGCATGAAGAAAAACACTGTAGCAAGCCGGTTTCTACCCTAAAGCATTTGCAGCAGAATTTGAAGGCTGGTGATATCCTGATGTTTATCATAGTAACAACAAAAGGCCACACCACCTAACGTCACAACTAATTGACTCAAGTCTCCATATTAACAACCAAAGGAAGAGACACACATTTCTATGCAAAAGTGTTATTTATCTAGGTGGGTACTATTCTGTCCTTGATGTCCAGAATTCAATAAAAAAAATTACAAACACAAAAAAGTAAGAAAAGAAGAACCCACTGAGATACAGCAATCAAATGAGTCTGATTCAGAAAAGACCTCAATGTTGAGATTATCAAGTAATAAATTTAAAATAACTACGATTAGCCAGGCTGGTGTGGCTCAGTGGTTGAGTGTGGACCCATGAACCAAGATGTCACTGGTTCAATTCCCAGTCAGGGCACATGCCTAGGTTACAGGCTCAATCCCCAGTGTGGGACGTGCAGGAGGCAGGCGATGGCTGTTTGTATCTCTCCATCCCTCTCCCTTCCTCTCTCTCTAAAACCAATAAACACATATTCTAAAAAAAATAATAATAGCTGTGATTAATAGTTTAAAAGTTCTAAGTGTAGTTTCCTCATCTTCAGATTGGGCAGTCTAACAAGCACCTGATTTATATGTTTTCTGGGCTGATTAAATGAGATAGTGCATACTTAACAAAATTCCCGACACACAGTAAAGATTTCACAGAGTAAGGATTGAGTAAATGACAGTAGTTGTAGTCACTATTACCTCGAACACTTAAAAGGTTCACTAGTTTTATTCCAAAGGTTCCTGAGCATATAATTAAGCCTCACGGAGCCCACTCCAAGCTGCTGGCCACCGCCTCCTTGCTTCTGTCACCCCAGCCAGGGGTTTTCATCAGGAAGAAGACATGAAATGGTAGCTGCGTTTCTGTCTCCACTGTGTAGTAACTTAGCTATTGATTAACTCTCCCAGTTCATTGTAGCTTATATGTGTTATTATAGAACTCAAAATTCAATTTCCTTTTCTCCTCTGATTTCTGTTTCTCCCTACCATAAAACCAAATAGGCTAGGTAGCAAACATATCAATGTAAAATATTATTTGCAATATATATTCTTGAATTGTGCCTCTTTACCTTGAAATCTGAACTACCCTTATAGGCAAAATTCAATGAAAAGTCTGTGACCATATACTAATCAGAGATACCCAATTGCATCGAATAATATTGTTCCTAAAAAGTCAAGATTAACATTCAAGAGGTGGCGCCTAGATTACAGAATCAACTGCCTCCATTATCTGTTCAGAGTTTATAGCTCTTTTTCATTTTTTACATTGCTTGAGTTATTTCTCCTGATAGAGTCTATGATTTGAAATACAGACTGCAATTAATAAAATATAAGATTCAGACAACAGAATGTGTCCATATGTCCTAACCTTAGATCCTCCTTAATTATTGTGACCAGGCTATATTTATGGTATGAATATCATTGGCCAGCTACTTGTAAATAGCACAGTCACTGAGTATAGCAACATATGGCACCTTCGTGGTTGCTGAAGTTCTTTCAAAAGTGATTTATCAGAATTAAAGTTAGTGGCAAGTACAACAGAGTTAAGGCTTTAAGTCATCTCTACACTCTTCAGCTGCCCTGTGTGTGATACCTACTCTAGGAATCCTTACAGCAAATTGCACTATCACTGAGGATTTATGTGTATGGAGACTCATGGTTCCCTAGCTACTTTGCTCTGGTTTCCCCACTAAATCAGGATAATTTTTAAAAGAGAAATTATTTCAATAAGTCTCATCCCAAAACTGTTGATATCATTCTCCTCACTTAGAACGGACAAGTGACCTCCCCATGTCTGTGGCAAAGCTGGGATTGCCTACCCAGGTCATATGATTGAGTCCATCCTCCTGACCATTCTGTTTATCTAAGAAATAGCTTCCTCATATGGAAAATGAGGATAATAATAATAATGCCTATTTCACAGTGTCATTCTGAGAATTAAATGAGTTAATATTTGAAAGCACAATAGTGCTTGACATACCATGAGCACTGTAAAGGTGTCAGATAAAATAAGTTCTGTTACTTTCAATATCATCCTTGAGTTCTCTTATTGATATCACTTAATATTTTGATAGGCAGCTTCAAAAATGTGAGTGCAAATTGCAATTACATTAAAAGAATACTTGTTATTCTGTGGCTGGAATAAATTAGAACATTGACATGAAATCCCCTTGCAGTTGTGTGAGTACTTGCCTGACAATACCAAGTGAGCACACAGCTACTCAAATCCTCTATGGAAGAAAAAATATTCATAATTCAATGACATTAACTGTGATAGTTACTAGAAACTATTCTAAATATTAATATAGTAATTATAATTGCCAGAATAAGCCTATGGATTAGGTACTACTATAATCCCCATTTTACACATTAGAAAACTGAAGAATAGAAAATTAGCTTATACAAGTTCATACAGCTAATAAATGGCAGTTAAAAGTTAAAAAATGATCATGTCTGAGCACATCCCAATTTAGTCAGTCCTCTACTCTTCCCTTACTACAGAGTGGGGACATCCTACTGAACAATAAAAAAAGAACATCATAGAAAAAATCTCTCTATATAAAAGCCTAAGTGACTGTTACGACCAAACAACCAGAACAACCAGTCGACCAGTTGCTATGACGTGCACTGACCACCAGGGAATAGATACTCAATGCAGGAGTTGCCCCCTGGTGGTCAGTGTGCTCCCACAGCCAACCTCCCATGGCCTGCACTCCCCCTGCTGGCCAGCTGGCCCCCAATAGGCCTCAATGACCAGCTAGGCCGAAGGACCCCACCCGTGCACAAATTTGTGCACCAGGCCTCCATTATATATATATATATATATATATATATATATATATATATATATATATATATAATTTTTGAAATGCAGCCTCCTCACTGCCTTGATGGTAACAATTAATGGGCAACGCTACTGAAAGTTATCAAGTTCAGGAAATAACTGAACACTAGTTGCTTCCTAAATCTCAGTGAGAAGACAGAGGTTGCTAAATGTTTCTATTGTTTTGAACACAGCAAAGATTTTAGAAAGTGAGTGTGTAATCTACAAAATGTAAGACATTTTAAGAAAGTCTGTCAGGCTTATCAAGACTGATTAGGATTTTCACAATGATCACAAATTCATTATGCATTTTAACCTATAATTAAGATTTCCCACACTCCTTGTCACTCATTCACTTCTAAATTCTTCTGCCTCTAGAATAATTAGCTACAATTTCTGATAGTCAGGAGGAAACGCCCATGAGAGCATCTAAAAATCTATATATATAAAAGACTAATATGCAAAGTGTCCCCTCGGGAGTTCAACTGGAAGTTCTATCACTCTCTATGACATGTGTTGACCACCAGGGGGGGCAGCACGGAACATGGCAGGTGACCAGTGGAGGGGTGCTGAGGGAGCCCGGGAAGGAGGAGGCAGGGAGGCCAGGAGGCAGGGAATCTGATAGGCCCTGATCACTGGCCAGGCCTAGGGACCCTACCTGTACACAAATTTCATGCACTGGGCCTATAGTCTAGATCAATGACTTGCACATGACCGCAAACCATAGTCATTCTGAGCGTGTTTGCAGAACTGAACAAATGGACTTGTCCAAGAGTCCAGGCTATGTCTATGCAAGTGGCCCACATGTTCTTTGAGGTAGGAAAGAACTGATCATGGAGACAGATATGGTGGATGTGGAGAGAATTTGGCCTCCGACTCCCTGCTGTTTGCCCTGATACATTTTCTGTTAAACTGGCAACTGAAAAAATGGGGCCTTGGCAAGAATTTCATAGAGAAATGGTGAGATGAAAAGATGCCAAGATACACAGGCTGATACACCACTGATGGGCAGGCCTTAGGAAGCCCTCTCTTTGGTGAGAACAGAAGCATGCTTCAGTTAGAAACCCATCTGCTTGTCCCAGGTGGGGAAAAAGAAACTTCTCCAGAAGAGAAGGTGGAAGAGATGAGGTAAGAAGGCAGGGGATGCTAGTAGAAGGCATCTATAAGGACACCACTTTACAGCCTTTTCACAGGCAAATGAAGTGCAGAGGCCTTGACATTGTTCTCAGCACACTGGCTCACACATTTCTTCCCCAGCTCGTAAAATGCTGGGCATGGCTGACACACTGCTCAACTAGGACAGTCCCTATGGAGCAATGGGATATAGGGGAGTGACTGCACATTAGTTATAATTACGATGAGCATACACCAAAGTATAGATCATTATGGGAGTCCATAATGGAAAACCTAATGTTGCTTAGTCAAATAAAACGGAAAGAGGCACTTAAGCTGAGGCCTCAGGGATTTGGGGAGGCTTTAGCTTTTCCATGTAGGGGTGATGGGGACAAAATTATACAGAGAATTTCAGGCAGGGGAAAAAGAAATGTAGCCTTGATGGCTCACTCACAAGGCTGAATGTATGCTTTAAAATGTTAATCTATCTTCTCCCATCCAGAAACAGGTAAGGCTTGAGGAAGGTGGAAAGATACTGGCTAATATGTATCATATGCATTTTGTGCCTCCGAAACACTGAATTCTTTATATTTGACACCCGATTTCATCCAAACAGCAGCTCTACAAGAAAAGTGGTATGTTCTTTCTATTTTACACATGAAGAAACTGAAGAACAAAGAGTTTATACTGCATATAAATTATAAAGCCGGGAGTTCAGATACAGGTCTCCTTGGTACACACTGTAAACTCTTTGCACAGCACCTTTCCACATTTGTTAAGAGGGAAACAGAAACAAACAAAAAGTGGCACTCATTAAAAACAGAATAAATTATCCTGGGGAAGAGATATGAATGAAGGACATATCATGGCTGCCTATTTACAATTTCTCCACATCCTCAAAAAAATATTACCAAAGAGTCTATTTGGCTGTTTAGAGAAAATTCTGTTGGGATTCTTTGAGAACCCCCATGGAGCCCATTACCAATGACTAAGATTTGCTTCAGAGTCTGACATGTCTTTTTTCTAGTAAGGTACCCGTCAACTCAAAACCCAGTGGTACTTCATCTCCAGTGAAAAGGACATTTACCCAAAAGGAAATTAAAGGTTCTCAAACAAATCATTTCACATAGGAAACCTTCAGCTTTCTCCTGAGTCATGTTGTATCACTGTCTCAACAGCCATGTTGTGCAAGACAATTTTTTAAGGCCGTAAGTTGGTTTTTATTTCCTCCAAAAAAGGGGCGGGGGAGGGATATGGTAGGGGCAAAAGTTTCACAAAGATCAAAATAACTCAAACACAACACTAGAATAAAACTCTAAATTTAAGTGAAAAAAGTTTCAAGTTCATTCAAAAACATTGCCAGAGAATCACACTGTCAGAAGACTTAACTTCTTTCACATCACTCAAGAAGACAGGATGGATCAGCTCAGAATGGGCTCTTCAAAGAAAAGAACCCAAAAACCCATTCATCTTGTTAAGAGTTGTCAACTTTGTGTTTTAAAACTCATTTCAATCACACAAGAATAAGGCACTCTCTGAAGCTTTCAGTGAGTGAAATGAAAAGCAAATCAATACATGTTTCTCCAACCAAAAATGTTTGTTTTCATTACTGAGAGAAGTAAAAAATAAATTCTTTTATCAGAAATAGTCGTATGAACTGTCATTGAAAAAGTTCATTTTTTTCTTTTTTTAAATATATTTTATTGATTTTTTACAGAGAGGAAGGGATAGAGAGTTAGAAACATCACAAACAGCTAACTAGGCTTTAAGCTATAGCCAATCAAGTTCTTTATGTCACAGCCCTCTTTTCTCAATAAGTCTCTGCAGAGCTCCTTTCGGAGAGTGCTCCTAACCACTTTCAGTTTGGCACAGCCCAATTCCAATCATTTTTGCTCAGACTCTTAAATTTCTAATATATCCCAGCTACCCATGCAAGAAAGGTTTAAAGAGTAAAAATTCATCTCAACCGAGAAAAATGTTTGTTAGTACAGCAAAGGAAGTAAATACAAAATGATATTTTGTTGAACAGTGGGTAGAGAGAGACTAAAAATTCTAGAAGTCTTTCCCATCCACAAATAATTCCATTTTTAAGAAATCCTCTGAGTGACACAACTGTAAGAGAGAAGAATCTACAACAGGATTCACTGGCTACTTTACAGCAATTTGCAAAACAAAATACGCCATCATAGTCAAGTCTCTGCTCCATAACTTTCCCCATTACCCACTCTGTGTCATAGCTAATAGGAAATGAAATGGGAAAAGCTATGCAGGCATAACGCCTGTTATTGCCCTTCACAGGTGTTGCGTATTTCACAATTGAAGGCAAGACCCTCCACTAGCAATAAGACTACAACCCACTTTACTGTGAGACTGGATTTATTGTGGAGGTTTGGGACCAAACCTGCAATATCTCTGTAGAAAGATCATGAATGAAGACTGAACCCTAGGGTTTATTCGCTGGTAGAAGGAGCAAATAAGAATTCTCTGCTCTTTAGAATACAAAACCCAACACAAAGAAGTGACGGAGCTAGTGGTTCTTCCTGTGCAACGTGGACAATCAGCATTGGCTTCTGAAGGGACCCTGTGGGCTACGGCAGAGGGCTCAGAATGGGTCGAATTCACATGTAAGTCACGAAACCTTACAAGAAGATAGGGAGCTGGCAGGACCACACTTAAAGTTTGTATTTATATGAACAGTATTCAACCTATAGAATAAGAGAGGAATAAGCTAATTATCCATTACGTCGTAATGTCAAGACCCATCTACAAGGGGTGGAGAGCTACAGGAGGGAGGGCAACGAGCTAGAGCAGCCGAGAGCTACCAGTGTCGGTGGGTGGGTGGCCAGCTGAGGCAAGCAGCAGCAAGCTACTCGCACACGGATTCCTGCGCAGGGCTACTAGTTGTCTATAATATACATACGTGTAACCTCATTCATTTGTAAATTGTATTTATTCATTCCATAAACCTTCCCAACTAATTATGTTTCTTACCTGTATTGTTAAATCAACAAGGAGGCCGTTAGACTGAGGTGGCTTTGATGCCAAATAGCTTCAGGAAGCAGACCTACAGCCAAGCCTGTAAATGCCTCAAGTTTACAAAATCAAAACACAGAGGGCAACCAATCACAAACAGCACACTAGGTTTTAAGCTAATGTCAATCAAATAATTTCCTTTCTCTGCTTCTGAACTCTCTCTACACTATGTCTTTCCCCGGTTCCTGTTAGCGAGCATTCCCAACCACTTTGAGTTTGGTGCTGCCCAATTTCAATCGATTTTTTTGCTGAAATAAACATGACTATGTTTAATATGCCTCAGTTCATCTTTTAACAGTCCAATGTCTCATAACATTAAATGGGACCTTTTGGTTACTTTCAGAACTATGCACATAAGACAGCTGAACCTGTCTTAGAACTGTAAGAAGGTTCTGTTTTTCAGAATAAGAAGACTCTTATTATTTCAGAATAAGCTATCCTCCCCCCGCCCCCCCACCAAAAAAAAATGCTGGCCACCTCTGAGAGATGAGCTTCTCTCCAAAGACCAGAGTATGAAGAAAAATAAAAGTCTGCATTTTTGTAAATAAATGGTCTGCAGAGAGGCTTCACATTTCAGTTAGGACAATATTATACACGATTGATAGAGAAACCTTGCTTACATGGCGGTTTAGGGAAATTTCCGTCCTTTAAAAGACCAAAAAAAATAGTTTACCTCACATCCGGATTGCCCATGGCGCCCAGATAAAAGTTTTAGTTGGTCCTGGCCTGGTGGCTCAGTTGGCTGGAGCATGGTCCCATGCATGGAAAGATTGAGGGTTCAATTCCAGGTCAGGGCACATAACTAGGTTGTGGGTTTGATTCCCGGTAGGGCGTGAATACGATTGATGTTTCTCTCTCATATCAATGTTTCTCTCTCTATCCTTCTGCCTTCCTCTCTCTAAAAAAAAAAAAAAAAAAAATCTGGCCAGTGTGGCTCAGTGATTGAGCATCAGCCTCTTGATGTTGCTGGGTGGATTCCCGGTCAGGGCATATGTATGTGGTTGGGGGCTCGATCCCCACTGGGGGGCATGCAGGAGGCAGCCAAATTGTTTCTCTCTCTCTCTCCCTCTCCCTTTCTGTCTCTCTGAAATCAATAAAAACATTTAAAAAATCAGCTCTGTTTTGGCTCAGTGGATAGAGCATTGGCCTGCGGACTCAAGGGTCCCAGGTTCAATTTCAGTCAATGGCATGCACCTTGGTTGCAGGCACATCCCCAGTAGGGGGTGTGCAGGTGGGGGTGTGCAGGAGGCAGCTGATTGATGTTTCTCTCTCATCAGATGTTTCTAACTCTCTCTCCCTCTCCCTTCCTCTCTATAAAAAAAAATCAATAAAATATATATTTTTTTAATAATTTTAAAAATAAAAAACTATATCCTCAGGTGAAGATTTAAAAAAGTATTTTAGTTAGAGAAAAATGGTTGTTTGGATATTAAAAACCACTAATTTCTGTTCTAGTATAATAAAACCTAATAATTTACTTGTAGTCAAATACTTGTGTCCTTGTAAAGCCATCAGTTTGATGTTTGGGTTGTCAGGTCAGAAAAAAAGCTAAGGAGTGTTTGAGGAATTGATGAGTTAGCAAATATTGGCTTTTGGAGACAAATTATAGTAATTAAATAAAATGCTGTGTTTTATTGAATAAGCAATGGAACAACATTTAGGATGTAGACTCAAAGGGCAATCTCTGCACTTGGAAAATACTATTTTACATCCTTAATGAAAGTCTTGTTTATTTGTGTTGTACTGTCACCAATTTATATTCAAGCTAATTAATTAAGCATATTTTCTTAACTAATCAGATTGCTAACAACTGTTCAGCATGCTACGCCTGCTCTATCTCTTCTATAGAAAACCTGCAGGTAGAATAATGAAGTTCTGAGTATAGCGTCAAATAGCAGTTGGCTGCGTGGGTGTAACACTCCAGTGGATAACAAGGTGTGACCTGGTGGAGAGATCACGAGCTTTCTTTTCAGACATTGGATTTGAATATAAGAATAATCTTTCTTGGCTCTGTGAGAGTAGGTACATTATCAGGCTCTTAAAAGCTCAGGTTGTTGTTGTTTTTAATCTGTAAAGGGGGGAATGCAGTCATCTCAGTTCATAATTCTGAAGATTAAATTATTAACTCTCCCACCTAACTTCCCTTTCTTCTTTGTGCCTTCTATTCAGCTCTCAACACTTTTTCCTCCTCACTGCTCTTCCAGGCTCCCCTTCAAACTGTAAGTCATTTCACTCTTCCATGTGGCTGAGCCTGAAAGACCTTTCATCACAGAACAAAACGTGTTCCCTTTGGCTGGTGAGCACACAGCTTAACTCCTCTTCTCAGCCTCCCTGCCAGTCTGACTGCGCTCCGGCCTGTGGAAGACAAGCAGAGTGAAAAATGCTCCTTGCAGGTCTGACCTCAGAAGCCTCCATGTCATTCCCTGCTTCTTCCTCCATTCACTGACACAGAGGGCAAGGAGGAAGGTGGACTCAGAGCCACAAGGTGAGAGGCGAGCACCTTGTGAATACCTGCATTGAACGGTTATGTAACCAAAAATAAAGTTCTTTTATATAAAGCCACTGAGACTGGGGAATTACTCATTTTACATAAGCTTGCCTTACTTTAACTCGTGCAGAAACGAATATCTTGAAGAGGGATGTGGTAGCATTGACTTCGTGATCAGGTGGCCGGTAGCAGAAAACTGCTCTGGAAGCAGGAAACCTGGAGAAGCATACTATGTGCTGTGATAAAACATTTGCACCTGGATTAACATAGCAGGGAAGCATGCTATAGTTCCAGGGGAAGAGGTCAGAAAAGGAAATGCCAGTTTTTAGTGGTGATTTTTACTGTTCAGCAATACAGAAGGAAGATAACCCCAGGCAAACAATGAGCAATCCGCAAGCTTAAATTAAAGCACAATAAAAAAGAAACAAAGAAAGGAAATTAAAGAATCCAGAAAGCTGAAATCTTGCAGAGTTGAAAAACCAACTGTTTTTAAAGCTTAGACAGTTTAAAATAAGACTAAAAACGGTTTTGAAAAAGTAACAAAATCACATTACGACTCAGCATGTAGCAAAATTCAGTCTGCTGCTTCTCTACGCATTGTTTCCTACAGCACTGGGGTAGCCATCATTAACTTGAGAAAGAAACTAAAAAAGTAATCTGCATTAGGAATTACGTTTAGAAAATAATTTTGGGTGTAGTTACTGGCACAATAGCATATGGAACAGCTCAGAAGCCTATGAATCAAGTATCTAATCAGACTATGTAAGGAATTTTTGAAGAAATGTTAATGCCTAAGAAATCACAAACCTGGATAAAACAAGCCAAACCAACAAAATTTGGGTATTTTGACATTAAAAACAACATCCAGGCTCCCCAAGTGGCATGAACAGGAAGTGGGTTGTTAAAACTGTAAAACCATAAAATAAATTGAGCATAACCTCATCACTTACCTTTGAGTTAGCCAAGAAGAATGGCCCGGCAAGGTCCTCTCAGAACAATGACTGAGGGAGTGAGTGCCTCCCCTCCCAGGAGGCTGAATCAGGTCTAATCAGGGCTGATTAGGAAGAACTGTGCAGAATTAGAGAGGCAGGTAGAGCCAAAGGTTCATGTAAGTCTTGAGTCTTGAACTTTTGAAGGTCACCTGCTGAACATCTTCCATAAACAGTTCCATGAGCAAAAAATAAAAGTGACACTCAAATTCAGTGTGTCAGTTCCCTGCCTCCCCCCACCCCACACCTCCCCCCTTCAGGGATATTAAAACATAGGTTGCTGTGCTCCACCCCCTGGGTTCTGATTCAGAAGTTCTGGGAGGGGCCCCAAATTTGCATGTCTGATAAGTTCCCAGGTGCTGCTTATGCTGCTCATCTGGAGGCATTTTGAAAACCACTGATGTAGCTGTAGGTTCTCAATGAAACTCTGGATTTCAGACTTGTCAGTCAGAATAGCTAGTCTTAGAGTAACCAGTATAAAGCATATATTCTGTACTCCTTCAAACCTTTTGTATTTCCTTCCTATTTTTGCCTCTTACTTTTACCCACTCCATCTCTCTTATTTCTTTCTCTACCTATCTATTCTCTCTCTAACTTTTTCATTTCTATCTTTTCTCCTTGGCTTATCCTCCTGTCTTAGAAAGATTCTCAATGGACTGAATTAAAACACAGGCAAAAATGTGGGGTGAAGACCTGGGGAGGGGACAGGAATGGGAGGAGGGAGCATCGATGAGGAGAAAAAAGGGGGGGCATCTGTCATACTTTAAACAATAATAATAATTTTTAAATGTGTCTCAAAGTTTCCAGGAATCTGGAGTATTTTACCCTTCTTAAAAAAATTGTCACTGCCTACTTTGAGCACTCATGTACTCTTTTAAAGTGATGCTTGGTATAGAGCTAGTGTTTTGAAATTAATCTTTAATGAATCATCTATTGCTTATTAATCCAACTCCAAGAACTTCCCATTTTCTTGGAGGAAGCTGGGATGTACTCTCAAATAGAAAATGAATATGAACATATCACCCTCTTTAGATATCTTTCAAATGCATAAAAACACCCTCCTGAAGAATATTTAAAATTCTCTCATACTCAAAATAGAAAAATCTCACAAAATCCTAGATTGTAATATTTTTGAAGATTAAAAAAAAATTATTAAAGGCCATAGTTATTCATTCAAGCCTGAGCATTTAACTAGAATTTTAAGGATTCAAATTTTAAGGATTAGACTCTGAAATGTACTGTCCTTACTGGAGATTGTTTTAATGTATTTTCAAATTTTTACTGTACTTTCAACTTTCTCATTGTATATTTCTATAACTCAGATGGTTTAAAATCACAGTCATATATTTTGTATGGAAATCATCATTATTTGTTGTTGTATGTTGATCTACTAGGATAATCTATTTTCTCCTTGATCAAACGTAATGATTAAGGTCTTCATTTCTCCAAATCTCTTTCCATGACTTAGATCCCATGTACAATCATCAAACCTCCTATCTTGTACTTATCCCTCAGATTATACTTACTCCAGCCAAGGAATCCAGTCATTTTAAACTCAGGTCTCTCTGTATTCCCTTTGAAAGATCAGCCCAATGTCCTTCTATGAGATTCACAGAAATTTTACTTCAAGAACAAAGTCCAGCCTTCTCTAATTAACTCTACCCACTATTTGTAAGGCAGAACTGGGTTAAAATTTGGGGTTCTCCCAAAGGGAATCCTAGTACACTGCTGGTGGGAATACAGACTGGTGCAGCCATGATGGAAAACAGTATGGAGTTTCCTCAAAAAATTAAATATGGAACTGCCATTTGACCCAGAGAACCCACTTCTAGGAATATATCCTAAGAAATCCAAAACACCAGTTAGAAAGAATATGTGCACCCTTATATTCACAGCAGCACAATTTACTATAGCTAAGATCTGGAAACATCCCAAGTGCCCATCAGTAGATGAGTGGATAAAAAAGCTGTGGTACATTTATACCATGGAACATTATGCAGCAGTAATAAAAAAAAATATCTTACCCTTTAAGACAGCACGGAGGGACCTGGAGAGTATCAGGCTAAGTGAAATAAGCCAGTCAGAGAAAGATAAGTACCACATAATCTCACTCATATGTGGAATCTAATTAATAAAATAAACTGATGAAAGTAGTGGATCCAGAGACATGAAAGCATGGAACAGAGTGCGGAATCTCAGAGGGAAGGTGGGGGAGGGTGGGTGGGTGGGAGGTAATCAACCAAAGACCTCGTAAGCATAAATGCCTAACCCATGGACAAGGACAATTAGGTGGTGAGGCCTGGGGTGAGGGGCTGGGCCAGGCTGAAGGGGATTAATGGGAGAGAAAAGGGGACATATGTAATCCTTTGAACAATAAAGACTTTAAAAAAATAAAAATAATTGGGGGGTTCTCCCAAATATGTTCTGAAAAGGTGAAAATAACAAATGTGGCAGTTAAGTCAAATTTATGGAGAAAGGAACTAAGCCATTAATTTGAATTCTTAGATTACAGAAATGTTCTCATATTCACCTTGGTTTCACTAATGCCTGGTTGTACTTAATAAACATTAAAAACTTTTCTTTCTTAATTTGGCACAAATATCTTTAATCTATACCATAAATTATTTTTTATGAATTTCAACTAACAAATAATTATTTGTATCTGCTATGTGTTAGATACTAGCCATTTGGCATTAAAAAAAGAAAACACTCAGTCCTTGTATTTGAGGAGTTTGAGTTTCCACAGGGATCTGAAGAAATAAGTTGGCAATAACAATACAGTACCATTAGGGTTATGAAAAAAAGGTACAGGTTTTTATGGGAGCATTTAAGAGTGATAGCCTTGTCAACATGGATGATAAGGAGGAATTTACAAACAAAATGAAAGGGAGGGTACTTCTAGGGAAGAAACAGCATTATAAAGGCCTACAGGCAAGACAGGGCATAAGGCGTGCATGGCCCAAGTAGTTTAAAATAGCAGCCTTCAGCACACAGGATAGTCCTACTAGAGATAAACCCAGAGTACAAAAAATACCACATCAAAAACTGCAAGAGCCATGTAAGAGAGTGTGGCCTGTATCTAAAAACATTGAGGGCATATTTAAATGAAATGTTTAAACTGAGATTTCACCCTTGGACATGTCAGTCTTTTTATGAAGGGCAAAGAGTAAGTATGCACATAAGAATGTGGAGAAATGAGGTGGTATATTGTATTGGCTGATTGAAATGGATTATGTGCATATGGACTGAATCATCACCTTAGGTGTGTTTTATTTTACCCATATGTGATAATTTATTGATCCATCAATTTTTCTATATGTGTTCCAAAGTAAAGAGTGAAGGGAATCTCCCTCAGTGGGACGAGGGGGAGGGGAAAGAGATCAGACCAGAGCCAGCAGAGCAAGTGAGAATACTGTTGGCATGATTATGGCTGCAGGGTGAGAAATTAGAATATTAGAGACGTTATGATTAACTGGATGCTGGAGGGAGGAGAGGGAACGAGTCAAGGTTTATTTTAACACTTGGGTTTGGTAAGCGGTTGCTTCTGAAAGTACATTTTATCTTCAGCAACTAAGGGGTACGTCCCCGCTGTTTCCAGTGCAGAACTCTGCTGAGCAGGTCCTAGTGAATGGCATTGACTGGCCACTTCAAGGTTAACAGTAAGGTGTTATTTGAAATTCTGCCTGTGTTGTCTTCTTCCCTCCGAGTTTGTGCAGCTTAATGAGACTACCCTGAAGCAAAACTTTTAAACATGAATATGAACAGAAAATAGGTTGAGAGAATGGGAACAGAATCCAGCGTGTCAGAAATTAAAGGCACACGCTTTCTTTTCAAATGAAAAAGCCTCTGCACAGCAAAAGGAACCCTCAGCAAGATGAAAAGGTAGTTTATTAAATGGGAGAAAATACTTGTAACCATGTATTCAATAGGCATTAATATCTAAAATACACAAGAGACATACAACTCAATAGTAACAAAAACAAATAACCCATTTTAAAAATGGACAAAGGATCGGAATAGATATTTTTCCAAGAAGATACACAGATGGCCAACAGGTATATGAAAAGGTGCTCAACATCACTAATCATGAAGGAAATGCCAATCAAAACCACAATGAAATATCACCTCACATGTATTAAAATGGCTATTATTAAAGAAGAAGAAGGAGAAGAAGGAGGAGGAGGTGGTGGAGGAGGAGGAAGTGTGGGTGAGGATGTGGTGGAAATGGAACCTTTTGACAGTTCATGGGACTGTAAATTGGAATGATCACTATGGAAAACAGTATGGATGTTCCTCAAAAAAAATTTTTAAATAAACTAAACAAGAAATAAAATAAATGCTTATAACTCCCAAATTTGTGTCACCAGTCCAATTGCTCTCTGAAACTTCTAGCTTGTATATCCAACCAACCTCAGGACAGAGAATCTTAAAATGCACGTGTCCAAACCAGAATGCCTGATACTGCCTCCTGCTCCTTTTGATAGCTTTCTCCACTTCAATTAATGGCAGCTCCTTGCTTCCAAGTATGCAGCTCACAAGCCTTTGACTCACACTTGCTTGTCCCTTTCTGTCTGATGCCCAATATTTCAATGAATTCTATCTTGAGAATATCTCCAGAACCTGCATTCTCTGAGTGATGCATTGTTGCTCCTGTTAAAATACGAGCTCAATCATTCCTCTGTGATCAAAACCCTTCAATGGTGTGCTGTCTAACCCGAGGAAAAGTCGGTCATTCTAAGACCTACACAATCAGCCTGCTCTTCCTCACGCTGTCCTCTGATTCCCCATTCCTCACCTCCAGGACTTCATCTCCGACTTCTTTCCCTCCTGCTCACTCTGATTCGAGCCCAGTGGCACCCGTAGGAAGCACACTCCCACCCAAAGCTCCAAGTTTCCTCGGCCTGAATACTCTTCTCCTAGACAGCTGTATGTCACACTTGGGTCTTTTGTGTCTCCTTTTATGGCATGGCTCTTCTGACCACATAAAACTGCTATCTTCCCACTTTCTATTTCTCTCTTTTTCTACATTCTTCTCTTCAGCATTTATTACTATCTAACAAGCAATTTTAACTTGTGGATTCAGCTTACAAGGCTTTCTAATTATTTCCCACTTATATATCCCTAGCACGGTTTAGCACACTGTACATACATGATAAATATAGGTGGGACAAAATGCCATATTAGGACTGAGGAGGAGCTAGGAGACTTTTTCAAGTATGAGATTAATTTTTGGAAATATAAGGAAAGGCTTCAAAGGGCAAGTTGCATTTGAACTGAGATTAGATGAGGAGTTAGATTTGGGGAGCGATGCCTACAGGTGGAGGTGGCTGTGTGTACAAAGCCAAAGATCCTGAGAAATAAGAGATGCGACAAGAATACTGTTATTCAATTTGACCTGAGCATGCAGAGCCTGAAAAGAAGACATTAGTAAGACAACCTAAGGCACGTAAGCAAAGAGCCTATTTGGTTCTTCCTTGAGCAAATAGACAGATGTCTGCCATGTTGCACTTAGATATGAAACCTGCCCTGGGAAATTAGGTGGAGTTGTAATACCTTCTTCCAGAACTCAGCTGGTGACAGTCTTTCTGCTTATCAAGCTGGAGGAGGGGAAACAGAATCAATAAACCTCACTTCTCATTATGGTAGACCATATATTTTCATGCATATTTAGGGAATATAAATTTCAGTTCCAGAACTTTTAAGTTATAAACAATTCTAAATAGGCCAGGAAATAATTATAAGCCTATAGAAATAAAATATTTTACTCCAAAGGGGTTGGACATACAAATATTTCACTAGAGTTTTCTCTTCCATACCTAGGACCTGAATTTCAGTTTGAAAAAATCAATCAGTCAACTTATATAATGAGAGCTAAGAGAACATAGTCAAGTAAGAAATTCCTCTCACAGGCAACAATCTCTCCCAGCCCACACATCTGTATTTCTGCCTGTCAAAATTCTAGCTTTCATTCTCCGGGCCCTCTAAGGCATCCTCTTCTAACAAGGTTACTTTTCCTTTGTATTTATTTTTCTTAGCTGATATGAAGTTGGGCCCCTACTTTCCACTGCTTCCTAAATTTGACCTCTCTCGTCATTCTTTTTAAGTGAGAGATAAATAGTGAATCATAAAAAAACATAGGTAAAGTCAAAAGCAAGCACTGATGCCCAGCCAGTGTGGTTCAGCAGTTGAGCGTGGACCCAGGAACTCAGAGGTCACCGGTTTCATTCCAGGTCAGGGCACATACCTGAGTTGGGGTTTGATCCCCAAAAGGGGGCATGAGGAAAGCAGACAATCAATGATGATGTTCCTCTCTCATCAATGTTTCTATCTCTCTTTCCCTCTCCCTCTCTCTTTAAAAATCAATAAAAACACATATAGCCCTAACTGGTTTGGCTCAGTGGATAGAGCATCGGCCTGCGGACTGAAAGGTCCCAGGTTCGATTCCGGTCAAGGGCATGTACCTGGGTTGTGGGCACATCCCTGTAAGGTTTAAACCAGAGATGTAAGATTTAACCTGACCGAAACCAATAAGTTGACCAAGACAAACAGGGTAAAAGCGAAAGATCGCGTTTATTGAAAGCTCTCGGGTGAGGTCCCGCGGTCCGAGGGCTCGGGCGGGGAAGTCACACCCACCTATGTCTGGCGGGGCTTTTTTATGCTGCTGTTGGAGCCATCAGGCTTATCTGAGGTAGCTTATGGCAGGTGATTTATGAGTGGGAAGTTTGTACGGCTGCAGCCTGGCCACCCTGATAAGTCTTGGGTGGTCATTTATTGTCTAGCAGGATGTTAGCACAGTGACTTGGTTGCTCTGGTATGTCCGGGGGGACTGCTATTGTTCAACTCAGCACGTGGGATCGGAAGAGTCCCTATCTTCCCAGCCCCAGACCTTACAATCCCCAGTAGGGGGTGTGCAGGAGGCAGCTGATCAATGTTCCTCTCTCATCCATGTTTCTCTCTATCCCTCTCCTTTCCTCTCTGTAAGAAATCAATAAAATATATTTATAAAAAATAAAAACACATATATATTTTTAAAAAAATCAAACACTGGTAACATGGTCAAATAAAATGAGAATTATTTGGCAGTTGATTTAAAATAGCACTTTGGGCCTATATATATATATAATTAGCTGAGGCTCTTCTATTTGAGAATAATTTGTTCATCAAAAAGTAACTTAGCTGGCATGTGTTGATGTGTCATATACTATAGATCATCAGATTAACAATGACTCCCATGATTCAAGATATTAATGATAATAATAATTATTAAATAATTACATATTCATGGAGCACTGCCACATGCCAGGAACTTTATATGAATTATCTGATATAATCCTCACAGAAGCCCTTTGAGATACAATATATTATAGCCCCCAATTGACAGTCAAAGGAAGTAAGGCAGAGCAATGCTGTTATGGACTCAAGGCCACAAAGCAAATGCAGTAGCAGAGCCAAAATTCAAAAAAAGGCCATCTGATCCATCAAGAGTACACACTTCTAACCATCTCCTAATTCTGCCTACTTTCCATAATATAGTTTCTCCAGTTATTAAAAAGTAAAAGTGAGCTATCATTATATTTGATCAATAATTATTTAATTTCATAATCTTTCAATACTGAGAATGAGTAGCACCAATCTCTCAACTTAAAAAACTCAGAATAATTTCTAGACATGCCCAATGACTTTCCCATGATCTATGAAAAACAAAAAAGCTTCACAGATAAGGTAAAATATGACATATGCTGATACCTGATGAGGGCATAAGATGAGCCCTTGCTCTCGTCTCTACCATACTCTAGGATTACCTGTGCAAAGACCATAAAATAAGAATTACCTTAGCCCCGTGGTCGGCAAACTGCGGCTCGTGAGCCACATGCGGCTCTTTGGCCCCTTGAGTGTGGCTCTTCCATAAAATACCACGGCCTGGGCGAGTCTATATTGAAGAAGTGGCGTTAGAAGAAGTTTAAGTTTAAAAAATTTGTCTCTCAAAAGAAATTTCAATCGTTGTACTGTTGATATTTGGCTCTGTTGACTAATGAGTTTGCCGACCACTGCCTTAACCTATTCCAGGCACAGCTGTGTGACTGAAGTGTCCATAACAAGGAGGAAAGGGTAGAAGATGAGACCAGAACTTTAGCTAGGATATGTGTTGTGATGTACCCCGAATCTCACACAGGACGCTTCAAAAAAAGTCGAATTATGGAGTCATTTATTAAAAAGCCGGTGGCTGATGAGGGGCAAAAGCGCTCCAGACTTCACAGCCCCGAACAGCTCACCACATCAGGCTTATATTGTCAGAATATCACAAAAATCACAAAAGTATTGATTACATCTTTGGGTCTGGAATGAGGAACCTGTTTCGTGAAAAAGCATTTTTTACAGAAGTGAAATTGAGCACCTTAGTTATCTAAAATATCTACGAATCACTGAATCAACAGAAACACATTATCTGGGACCACCTGGACGATTTAGAATGATTGTGCTATCCAGATTCCGGGATCACTGAGTCAACCGAAACTCAGTTATCTGTAGCTGCTGAGACGATTTGGGATAATTGAACTGTCATGGGTCCCAGAAGAATGTGCTTTGATGACCAGTGAGATCACAATCAATGGGATATTCAAACTGCCATCAAGGGAGTTTTCAATCATACATAAGTTCAGAAAATCAAAATAACTTTTAAAGGAGTACAGAACCCAAAACAGCAAAGTTAAAATATTAAACAGCAATTTTTACCCAAGGGTGGTTGCTACCATACTTCATATGGAGTGTGGAAATTTTTCTAATTACAATAGAAAGCAAGCACAGGGTTTAAGCAGTCAGATTTATGCTTTAAGAGGATTTCAGCCTTAAAAAAGAAAGATATCCTTCATTTTGTAACAACATGGATGAATTGGAAGACAGTACACTAGGTGAAATAAGCCAGACACAGAAAGACAAATGCTGTGTGATCTCACTTATATATGGAATCTAAAATAGTCAAATTCACAGAAGCTAAGAGTAGAATGGTAGCTGATAGGGGCAGGGTGAGGCGGGGAATGGGGAGAAGCATCTAAAGGTAGAAAGTTTCAGTTATGCAAGATGAATAAATTCTGGAGATCTAATGTACAGCATAGTATTATAGTTAACAATAGTGTATTACATACTTGAAATTTGCTAAGATGGTAGATCATAAGTGTTCTTAAGACAAAAAAGGAAGAGAGAGAGGGAAGGAAGAGGGGAGGAAGGGAAATAGCTACTATGTGAGTTGATAGACATGTTAATTAGCTTGATTATGGTTTTATTTCAATGTACACAATAGATCAAATCATCAAGTGGTATATCTCAAATATGTACAATTCCTATTTATCGATTATACCTCAATATAGCTGGAAAAACCACCACCACCACCACCAAGGACTTCTTTGGCTCCTACATAGAGAAGTTTTGTGAGGACAAGATATGGAAGGAAGAGAGTTGGGTAGTGGCAGGGGGCTGTGGGAAGAGTCCAGGTAGCTGATGATGTTGGGGGTGGTAAGATTCAGATTTGCCATTCACTAGGTGTGAATGTGTCTGAGAAACAAGACATTCGACCTCAGTATATCTTACTGTAAAGCTGACATTTCCACACCATCATATTCTCTCCCTTGGTAGCCTATTCATTAACTTAAAAAAAAAAAGACAATATAAAGCTTTCAAGCCCAGTGTTTCTTCTGGCAAATTCATTGTTTTATGATTTACCATTCTTTTCACCCCAAAATCTAAATGGAGTTTTAGAGAGTGTAATTATTCATTTAATAAATACCAAAAGAATGCATGGACACATGAAAATGAATAGGTACCCTGAGAGATTATCTGCTCTCGGATTTGACCATGGCAATGCAAGTAGGTATATACAGTAGATGCGACAATTACTTCAAATAAGACAGAAAGCATGTAACCTGTTCTTTTTCTTTATATAAATAACTTGTGGCATTTCAGACTGCTCTCTCACTGCAAATTTAATATAACCACAAAAGGATTTTGAATATCATTTCAAGGAACATTTGCTTGCCACCATGTTTTTCCAAAACAAAACAAAATTACAATAAAGATAATGGCTAGAATAAATGTCTTAAGATATTATTTTATCTTTGAGACAGTATGCAAACTGTAAAAATTTATAGATGAGGTGATATGAACTTTGTTCCAGCAAGTTGTGACTGGTAGAACTACAGAAAGGGACTCTTACCAATAGAGAAATGCTAAGTCCATGAACAGTGAGAAATGATTAGACAGGAATGTGGTATTTAAAACGTACTAATACCTGGGCCCCATTTCCAGAGATTCTGATTCATTTGGTTTGAGATGAAGCCCATGCATTGGCATTTTTAAAATTTTCCTCACATAATTTTAATGTACAAACAGCGTTGAGAACAGGATCTGGGGTGGAATAAAGTATTGTTTTCTATAATACCCTAGAACAAAAACCCATCACATTTTCCAAGTTAAAGGAGCTCTCTTGCCCTACCAGTGGGTGTGGCCCAGTTGGTTGGAGCTTCGTCCTGTAACCAGAAGGTTGAGGGTTTGATTCCTGGTCAGGGCGCATACTGGAGGCAATGGATCAATGTTTCTCTCTCACATTGCTATTTCTCTCTCCCTTCCCCCTCTCCCTAAAGTCAATTAAAAGAAAAATTTTTTTTTCAAAGAGCTCTCTTACTCTGGGAAAAGTCATCAAGGAAGTGCCATACATACAAAGCTTTCATTTGAGTGTGTGCTCATGCCCCACTTTTAGAACTCTACACCAGGGCAAGCATGCATCTAACAGGAGAAGTAAAGCATCATTTCTCTCATTAAGTCAGAGGAAGAGAACGCAACAGGTTTTATGGAGCAACACCAAATTGTTTAAAAAATAAAGCTTGTGAAAATAGCAATTGTGTGCTGAGATTTCTTTACATTTCAATTTTAGTTCCATACTCCATTTTTTAAATATTTACTAAATATGGAGTTTTTTGTCACATTAAGATATTTCCCCCAAGTCCTTCACCAACTCTGTTTGGTCTTGTCCCCAGAACTTGCTTTATCAGTTACTGACTGAAATTCATTCATGAATCTAACGAGAAATTAGTGAAGATCTACTCTACAAATCAAGTCAATATACATCATACTGAGGCAGCTTCCTCTAAATATGATGATCAGCTTCATGATCTTGTAGTAAGTTCCTTAGCAATGCCTAGTCCAAAAGGGAATGAAGCTCCTGGGAAGGTGGAACCTTTGACTGGACACATTCTGGGCATAAAAGAGCACTCTCTTAAAGTTTCCCCAAAACCTGTTTATTATGCTTTAAAATAGATGCACATTAGATGATTTTGTTGATCTACAAGCCCCTTTCAGATACGACCTGAAAGAGCACAAAGTCCAGAAAATATGGAAATTCTAGCAAAATAGGTAGGCTACTCCTCAGTCCCAGCTGGCAGGAAGTCAGGAGCCCATTAATTGCCCAAATGCTTTCTCTTCTCTTTAAAGCCAATACTGAAGGACACTGCTGTCTGCAAGATTCACTTTCATGGGCTTGAATTTTGTGCTTTTAATGCATGCATGCATACTAGCAAGAAAACTGTCCTTTCAGTGACCCTCCCTCACGTAAATGCTAAAAGCACACACCCTGAGTGGAGAGTTAACATGTTAATGAGACATGCAACACATAGTTACGTGTCCCACAGGCATCATCCTTCCCACCTCAACTTCTTGAAAACTGTCCTCCAGCTTTTGTTGTGGAGGACATTTCTCCCTTTAAATGTCTCCCTCAGCGCTCCAGCTATGTGTAATAAACCCCTCACCTGAGTCTTACTTTGTGGTGAACTCTCTTGATTTCTATCTCAAGCATTCCCAAGAACCAAGATGGTTCAGTCGCAGAATTCTCACCCTCCCCCCAACCCCTCGACGTGGGAAACCCAAATTTGAGTCCCAGCCAATGCATCAAGGAATGTTGAAGACTCCTGAGAGTTCAAGGATGAGCAGGCGTGAGCCAGGCCAACAGGAGTGGGAAGGTCACTCATGGTAAGTAATCAGAATAAGATGATAGATAGAGAGTGATGATAGATGATAGATAGATAGATAGATAGATAGATAGATGATAGATAGATAAGATACTCTGATTTCTATATTCTTGTTTGGTTGAGTTAGATGACCTGAAAATTAACATACAATAATACCTCGTTGAATAGGACCACCCTTTCTAAGCTATATAAATGCTACCTTGCATGGTAACATTTCTACAAGACTATTTTATTCCCCATGATACTGTCTTTGAAAAAATAGGCCCAGGCTTTGGAGGGGGAAAAGTTGTAACTAGAATACACTATTTTCCTGTCCAATTTGTTTGTAATAGAGGCAGAGAGTTATGGCAAAAGCCATTCTCTACAAAAATAAATTGAAAAGTTCTACAGAGTTCAAGTGTTGACTACATAGTGAACTGACTATTGAATTTTCAGATGTGTTTTCGCTTTCAAGATATATTGACATCAAGGTCCCTTGAAAGAATATAATCATCCTTTTGAAATCATTTTTAATATACCCTATGTGACAGAGATTGTGTCATTTGCCCAAGGCTTTTTTTCTCTCTTAAGTTTCCACTGAAAGTTGATCTGAGCATGAACCTGTGTCAAGTTGTAAAAATAAATATCTCTGACAGCCGTGAAGATGTTTAAATTTGAAAAAAGGTGTAAAAAATGAATAATTTTATTTTATAAAAAGCATAATATGCATGTTAGAATCTCCATGAACAATCTCCATGTTCACTCCAATAGTAGTAACTATGCTTCATTATCCAATGAATGGACTACACAAAAGAAATTGAACTACTGATGAACAGATTTGTCACTCAGAATTTAATATTTCCAGATTATTATGAAGTTGTTTTGAAAAATAATATCCCCTTTTCATCTAAAGGTAAACTCTATTGCTATCATAAATGCAGAAGTTAAAAGAAGTTTCAATAATACAATTATCTATATTAATAAAAGGATAATATGTTATTTAGACCAGATAGACTGGACGTCTTCCGGACAAAGCCACAGTGGCAGGGCCAACGCAGAGGCGAGGTTAGGGGCCATCAAGCTGGCAGGCAGAGGCGGTTAGAGGCAATCAGGCAGGCAGGTAGAGACAGTTAGGGGCGATCAGGCAAGCAGAGGGGTTAGGGTTGACCAGGCAGGCAGGCAGGCGAGTGGTTAGGAGCCAGCAGTCCCTGTGGTATCAGGCCTAAATCGGCAGTCAGACATCCCCCAAGGGGTCCCGGATTGGAGAGGATGCAGGCTGGGCTGAGGGACCCCCCTGCCTGTGTACAAATTTTGTGCACCGGGCCTCTAGTCGTATATAATTAAAGGGTAATATGCAAATAGATTGAACGGCAGAACAACCGAACAAACAATCAAGGCGTAATATGCTAATGATATGCTAAGGCTGCTCAACTGCTTGCTATGACGTGCACTGACCAGCAGGGGGCAGATAGTCGACTGGTCAACCAGTTGCTATGACATGCACTGACCACCAGGGGCAGATGCTCCCACTGGTAGGTTAGCTTTCTGCTGGGGTCTGGCCAATCAGGACTGAGCAAGATGGGCCAGACACACCCTGGAGCCCTCCCACAGTTCCTTCCCAGCCCGATTGTGCACTGGTGGGGTACCTCAACCTGGCCTGTGCCCTCTCACAATCCAGGACCCCTCAGGTGATGTCAGAGAGCTGGTTTCAGCCCGATTCTGCAGGCCACTCCCCTTGGGAGGACACCAGATGCAGGGCTCATGGCTGGTGAGCACTGGCACAGTGGGGCCAGGATGAGCAGGAGCAGCAAGTAGGAGCTGCAGGTGGCATTGGACTGTGGGTTTTGCTCGATCCCTGCAGGCCACCCAGAGGGACCCCACCCATGCATGAATTCGTGCACTGGGCCTCTAGTAAAATATAAAACCTCTGAACCTGCTTTTATACTATGCTAGTTCTATACAATTGCTATTTAGTTGCCTCTGTCCATCCATCCTGCCAAGACAATCAAGCAAAGAAACAATAAGGAAATAATAGAACAAAGATCCCCACTTCTACTACTAACATGTTGAACTACATGAAGATAGTGGCTGATGCTTAGATCTATGTGAGGCCCTTGCCAGTGTCAATGTTGTTCACACATTGGTAGAATGAGCTCTGAGGGTTTCTGTATAGAGTATATTTCTGGGATTTTATATTTTAACAGAGAACTGTACTACTCTGTATACATTTACTATCATGTGAACAAATTGGCTGCCTGTCTCTCTGTTTCTGTGATCTTATCTGTCTGGTGTTAACAAGTAGCTCTGTGGATATTAGGTAGATAATAAAAATGCACGTTTTTGTAAAGTAATAACAGAAAGACTAAGTTATGACAGGTAACATATACCTTCCAAATCCTATGTGCATTCTCACATTTCAGTAAGGACCCTGAAGCATACAAAGAAAAGATAACAATCTCCCATCTATAGATGAGGCCACCATGCCCTTGAGAGTTTCTGGACACTTTCAATTATCTTGTGTTTCCCTCTCAAGTGTAAGAATTTGCAAGCTCAGTTACAGAGTCCTTTCACTAGTTCTCAGAACTATGATTTATATCTTACAACTATCTTATAGTAGGTGTTCAAAATATATTTCTTACATAAATGAAGAAATAACTGCATGAAATGCTCTGCAGGATGTTATGTTTGTTCTCTTTTACTTACCTTCATAAGGTTTGATAAACTTTTCAAACAAGATTACCTTAATATACAATTGTCATTATCACCAATGAATGGATCAAAACTCTGTAAAATTCATTTATTGTTTCTGCTTCTACCACCTCCTGGACTAATGAGAACACTTATTTAATAAGTGCATATATTTGCCATAAAATTACCTCTTACTTTTTTAAAATTTATTTTTCAATTACAGTTTACATCCAATATTATTTTCTATTAGTTTCAGATGTATAGCATGGTGGTTAGACAATCATATACTTTACAAAGCATTCACCCCAATATTTCCAGTATCTACCTGGCACCATGCATATTTATTACAATATTATTGAATATATTCCCTATAAATGAACCTAAAGGTTATTATGCTAAGTGAAATGTCAGTAAGATAAAGACCAATACCATGTGATTTCACTTAGATGTGCAATCTAAAGAACAAAATAAACAAAATTGAAACAGACCCATAGATACAGAGAATAGACTGACAGCTCTCTGAGGGGAGGAGGCTGGGGACTGAATGAAAAAGGTGAAGGAATTAAAAAGTACAAATTGGTAGTTACAAAATAGTCATGGGGATGTAAAATTACCTCTTTTCTTGATTCAAGGAGACGCTCTTAATTCCAGCATTCCAATATTCAATAATCAATCACATGTTCATATTCTCTATATCTGTCACAAGGGTAAAGACTACCATTCAAATACTTCACCACCTTCCCCTTTCCTGATTGAAGAATTTCAGCTTTACAGCTCTGTTGCGATAGTCACATGGAAAATGCCCAATCACCTTGATTAGTTGACCTTGCCTGTAACTTTTCTCACTGTATCATATCTGCTTCAGGGTACAATGAACAGAATTCAGGTATGCAGTGATTTTGTTCAAGGGAACACAAAGTTCTTATTGAAAAGTTAATATACAGAAATAAAAATGGTGTGATATCTGTAAGATTTTTATAATAGCTTTGATTCTAGGGTAAATTAGTATCTGGTATGGCTTTAGGGCTGAAATGTTGGCTGGGATGAATTGAATTGTAAGATTAAAACTTGTGCCATGCAAAATATTGGGATAGAGTTTGTATTATGGAGTTGAACTCCATAATAATTTTCTTAATTTTCACAGTTACATAAGATTGCCCCTCCCTTGCGTTTCAAGATGTTTCAAGTCTTTTGTTAAGTACCCGATGCCTCCCAGGAGAATGATAGGAAATTAAGTTGGAAAATTATATTACAACCAGCTATGAAGGACCATAGGTCCTTGATTTAATCCTACAGGCAGTGGGGAGACATTCTGTATACAGGAATACCATGATGAGAACTGACCTTCAAGAGTAAAGAGCATTTAGAGGCAGTCCCTATAATTGCAGGAAGAAGTAAAGAGGTTGAAGAATAATGACGATAGTAGTAAAAATTAAGGGGAAAAAAGTATGAATACAACCTACTTTGTATGTATTAGAAGACAGGGCATTTATATTAGCGTTTATATTTTGAGCCTCGATGACTAGAAACTTGATAGTGCCACAAAAAGCAAAAGAGACCATAACAGAAGGAAGAAAGGTTCCAAAGGGCAGAGAATGGGATTCAATTTGTAATATACTGGGCCTGAGAGGCTGCCCGATAGTCAAGCTATAAATGACAATTGGTTGTGGAAAATAAGTGTCTACTAAGAATGCCACGATGAGGATTAAATGACACATTGCCTTTGGTGGCGTCTCCAGCACACAGTAACATTAGATAACTAGCACCCGCTGTTATATAGAGTTTCCAGAACTCATTAACAGGACTCAACCAAGAACAATCATTTTGTTCCATAAATATTCATCAAGGTGAAACCCTAAAATTCAGAGACACAAAATAGCTATCAATGACATTTTAATCACCTGAATTTCCCCCCTTGGACCAGAATCCTAGCATTTTATGCAACTAATAAGATCAATTATATATCTTTAAAATTATTACCACAAAATCAGACATCTCCAAAAATTCATGAAGGCAATAAAGCTTTATTTGAAAAAAATAAATTTTGAAAATTCAAAGTAACAGAAATGTTGCTTAGAAATGGTTCTGAAATAGTGAAAAAGAACTACTTAAAACGAAGAAGCTCCAAAGACAATAATATTAACATTTACATATTACAGGAGAATTCTAGGTTTAAGGTGACAATGAGTATATTCAATGCTACCTTTTCCTAAGATAAATCACACCAAAACAGTAAAAAGAAGAAACAAAAACAAGACAAAACTAGTAGATAAAATAATGAATAGAATAAAATAAAGAGAAACTTGCTAATGTGCACTACAGAGAGTGGCCCACACCAATCCTATTTCCATGCTTAATAGATTATTCCAAAGATAAACTTTGAGAAAAATTATAATTATGTATTCTAAGTTCTTAATTCTTCCAAGTGAGATGCTAAGAACATACAGCCTGCCTTCAGAATATACTTTAGAAATGATTTGCCAATAGTATTTTCTGCTTAGGTATATTTGCAAATGTAAACATCTGAAAACAAATAAGAAGCTTGAGACATTAGTCTAAAATATTGGGTAGGAAAACATTTGAGTTAAATTAGGTCTTCCCCATGACCTTGAAATTAGCCGGGTAAGCTGCTCCACTTGTAAGATTGGCTACTTTGTCTCTCTTTTGGTTCAAGTTTTTCCCAACCTACCTGTGTTTACTGGGTATAATTATCTTATGCTTCTCCCAAAAACAACAAAAAATAAATCAAACACAAACTCTTAAAAAGAAAGAAAAAAAATAGAATTATATTAAGATACACTCCCAATTAAGTTTCAAAGGTAAGTAATTCAAACTACAGGGTAAGTAAAATTCAGAAAAATAAATGTCACCAAAATATTCTAAAACATTTCTCAACATTGAGAAATAACCTTAAATATCTTAAACAATTAAATGGATAAGATGCAGACAATTCATAATAAACTAATTAAGAGAAAAGTCTTATTCATGTTAAAGCAGCGTTTCTCATGTACAGGCATCAACACAAGGGAAATCTTATAAAATGCTGATTCAATAGGTCTGAGGTTGGCCCAAGATTCTGTAGTTCTTGTATGCTCTCAGGTGATGCTAAGGTACATCTGCAGATACTTTGAATAGCAAAGGTTTAGAGTTCATTATATATTTTAACTCTTACTCAGAATGGTTATCTCATGAAAGCTTATTGATAAAGATACATTATTATGAGCTGTGCTAACCAAACCAAAAAATGTACATCAAGAACTGATGAAGGATCTTTTTATCAAAAATGTAGACCTGGCATTTTAGGAAAATAGCTCCAGCCAAAAAAGCAGCGTTTTTGCTTTAACACACTGAACTTATTTGCGCAATTTTAATCAACATGGCAGTGAGAGACAATATTTTCAGAGGGCTTCTGTTGAGTGACTTCCCCTCCCCTCCTCGCTACCTGTTTGGGCCACCAGCCAAAAATGGAAAAGTTACAGGAAAGATGCCAAGCAGTGACAAACGACGTAAGGCAGTGCTAGATTTAATGGTGTGAATATACTTCCTAATGGTTATCGAAAGACGCCTCCTATTATCACAGCAATTATATTCAATTCGCCCTCTCAGTTGGACTTTCTTTTCCTCTGCCTGTCTTCAAAATTGCCACCACTGGAGGCTGACTGTAGCGATTTTTCAAGTAGACTGCATAATGTTTTCATGTTGCTCACTTGCTCCCTTGTCTCCCATTTGAATCTATTTTTTATTCTCTTGATGAATATACTTGAATTTAGAATTGTGTTGGCCTAAAGCTATGTTATACAGGCCTTGAAAAATGCTTTCTCAAGACTACTGACTTCTGAAATTGTTGGAGGACAGCCAACAGCGTACACTTCTAATGCATTGTGACTTCAGTGATTTACCATGTCATGTTATCAGAACCTTTAACTCATATTTGCAGAATGTGTACCTGAATGACACTGATTAAGCAGCTGGGCAATTGAGATATTCTAAATGAAGGCAGCCACTTTCTCTCTTGCTGCCAAGGAAATGACAGCTTCCATCTCTCATTTGACTATTTCACTGTTGCTATTCCACCGTTTCTTTATAAATTATGCAGCTAGATGTAGCTCAATCCCATTATCACAAATTCCAACATAGACACTATTCCCTTATTGCTGTGGTTGGAGTAAAAGTTCCCTTGCAGCAATGCTGTTAGAATGAGAATGCCATCACCTGGCTCCAATTACTTTTGGTTATTCAGATGTTTTTATTGCAATGGGATTTGCTCTAACAAGATTTAACCTGCAGGGACCCAAGAGTGGTGGCCAAAGTGTCCATGTGAGCCTTTGTAGGTAACATCACTGCATAGTAGTTGATCTCTAATCCTCTTGGTTCCACTAAGTGAATCTGCTGAGAAACTAACCTTTAATCTTCAAAAGGAAGAATGTTTACTTCCCTGAAACATTTTGTTAGGTTTATAGAAATGCACCAATTACTACTGCATATAGAGCATGAACAATTTGACAACATTAATTAACTACAATTTTGCTGCACCTCCTTTACTCCTCAGACTAACCGTGTGTGTGTGTGTGTGTGTGTGTGTGTGTGTGTGTGTGTGTGTGTTTAAATCTCATGATTCTGAGAGTCACTGCATAATAAATTTTAACTTCCTAAGTGGAGAGAATTCTACACATAAAAGAACACAATGAAAAGACAATGTTATATTTCTTAACTTTTAAAAATTCTTATTTTTCCACGCAGTGTCATATTTTTGGTAATTTTATTCATTATTTGTGTTACACTAATTGGAGTAACATTGGTTGACGCCATTATATAAATTTCAGGTGTACACTTGATAATACAATGTCTGTATACTCCATTGTGTGCTCACCACGGAAACCTAGTCTCCTTCCATCACTATGTATTTGACCTGCTATACTTTCTTCATCCTCCTCCAATTCCTTTTCCCCTCTGGTAACCACCATTCTATTTTCTGTATCTATGAGTTTGCTGGTTTGTTTGTTTGTTTGTTATGGATCTTGAACTATCATGCTAAGTGAAACAAGTCAGACAGAAAAGGACAAAGACCATATGATTTCACTCATATGTGAAATATAAAACAAAAAGCAACGAACAAAACAAACCTGTATAGTAATTTTTAAGCAGCCCTTTATTTCTTATTTCAAATTAGTCCTTTTTACTCGAAGACCAGCATAATATTTTTCTTACAATCAAGAAATGATACCAAGGAACAATAATATGTCATTCTTGTAAGATCTGGCAAAGAACAAGAAAAGTACAAAGAATAGATAACGAATCAATATAGTAATTCCTACCTTATATGTCCCTTACTTTGAGTTGCCCTCCTTTTTATGTAAGAAAACTTCTCTGGGACACCTAGTAGCATTAAGGGAATAAAGTTCATAACCACAGGAAGTGTTTATTGAGTACATGATAGACATTTTACATGCTTTATCTAATATAATATTTATAATATCTCTAGAGCTATGTGCTAATATTATTGCTGTTTTTAAAAATGAGAAAACTAAGACATAAACATATTAAGATACATGTCAAAGGTCATTGACAGAGTCAGGCTTTGAACTCAAACTCTCTGAGCCCAATCCTAGGCTCTTACCCACATTTTCTTCCCATCTGACTGCTGTCTGTGGTTAGAGAGACACAGTAGAGAGACAGACAGCTAGTTTGCATGTGCTCTTCAGTCGCCTTCAACCAGTTGTGGTGCATCCTTGCATAGGACTTCTTGCTGTTTCCTAACCCCCTCCTTCCATTGCCAGCACTGAGAGTCAGGGCCGAGAGGCTGTGCAAGATCCAAACTTCGATCCTCTGAACTACTAGGGAGGTCCAAGAGGCCCCAGAGGGGCTCGGAAAGGATCAGGATGCTTGACAGAATATTAATGCTGCCCATAATGTAAGCTATGGGCATTATTTATAGAAAACTGCTTGTAAACTAACACATTTTACTAGTTAATTTATCAAAACATGTTTATAAATCTATAGCATTTAGTAGTACTCTCAAGGTCTGCTTGCTGGAAAGCATGTATCTCACTTTGGCTGAGCGACCTCCTCTCTCTGGGTCTCAGTTCTTCTCCAGCCCAACCCTTAAAGCTCCAGGGAAATAAAGAGGCGCACTGGGTCATCTTCCCAGCTGCTTCCAGCAGAGGTCTGTGATCATGAAGATGGATGTCAGTCATCCACACCCAGGAAGAGGAGGGCTGCTCCATAGACGGAGGCCCCTTGGAGGCTGCAGGGAAAGGAGGGGAAGACCAAGTTCCTCCTCCCTGTGGCAGAGCATGGTTCTCTCTCATTAGGATGGAACAAGCAGTCACTCATCCTCAAGCTTAAAATAGGAGCGTGAGTTTCCAGAGGCTTTCTGAGTGACTACCAAGGCTCTGGTAATAGTGGGGATCTTTCATTGCCTTTTTTCTCATCTCACACAGTAGAATCCATGCTCCAACCCCTTCCCCTGACTATTCTTCACCATCTGTTGACCTATTATACTGGCTCTCTTGTTTCTCCTACATATAATGAACTGGTAGCAAGCAAACTTATAGCATTTATCAGAAACTAAATAATACACATTATAATTAAATTGCTTTGCTGTTAATAAAATAAACTTAAAAAGTAAATACTGACCACAATGAACACAGTGGAATGTACCTGAGAATGACTGCGCATCCCTAAAACTGAGAGAGAGCATCGCTACAGGGCAGGAAAAGCAACCCATCCATTCAACACTTCTTCAGCCACCACCTACAAGGTGTTTTGTGAGCACTGTAGGACACTAGACAACGAGTAGGATACAGAGTTCACCTTCAATTCTTAGGGGCTGGGGTAAAATAATGTGAAAGCACAAATGAAAGCAATATAAGACGGGAAGCAATAAACCACCGTATATTTTCCCTCTGAGTACTGACAGACAGCAGAGGCTAGTACAGAGTAACCAATCAAGTAATATAGCTATTACATTAGCTTAGCAATGAATAAACAAAATTTGTCTTCAATGTGCACAGATCATGATTAGAGAACTAATCCCAGATCATTTCTGCAGCAGAAAGAAGAATGGATAAATGTGTTTCAGTATATACCCATATTCCTAATGGGAATTTCTTTCTAGACTTGCTTCATCGATGCTAGCCATTTTAAATATCAAAACTATGTTTAAATTCTTCAAGTCCCAAATTTCACAGCAGCAGTAAGCCAGCTCATAAGAGCTTTGTTTCAGAGATTTGGAAAATATACTGCATAATGTCAATACCATAGAGTTCTTCAGAGAAAATAGGATGTTGATAAGTTTCTAAAAATATAAGGAGGAGTGTGAAGAAAAAGAAGAAGAAGAGGAGGAGAGAGAGAGAGAGAGAGAGAGAGAGAGAGAGAGAGAGAGAGAGAGAGAGAGAGAGAGAGAGAGAGAGAGAGAAAGAAAGAAAGAAAGGAAGGAAGAGGGAGGGAGGAAGAGAGGGGAGGAAGAGGAGGGGAGGGGAGGGGAGGGGAGGGGAAGGAAGAGGCAGATAAAGGAGAAAGAAGAGTTGCTAAATAAGTAAATATATTTTGGGGGGAAATACTTAAGGTAGTTTTTACTAAAAAAACTTAATATCACATATTCTCTATAATTTCCTATACTGTTTGGATTATGGGAAATGTTATTTTTCTTCTAGTGGAGCATATTCAATATCTTTCAGTTTGCAATTAAGGAAACTGAGGCAGCAGAGCTTAACTGATTCACCCAGGTTCCTACTTTTGTTTTGTCATATAACCAGACTTATAGTTCAAAATACTTTACTGTTAATACTGGAAAATCATATCAGATGACTTGTTAAAACTGATTTCCTATTGATAACAAGAAGCACTTGTCCATCACATTAATGTGAAGCTATACATTGATAACATTACCTTATTCTATTTTTATCTTAGCAATAGCTTTATATTTCCCCTTCTTGCCTGTTTGCATCAACATACACTGAATGTGTCATATGGCTTTAGTGTCTGTGTGTCATCATCCTGCTGATTGGTGTACACCCAGCTGGTCCCAACTCTGCAGTGTCTTCCAGCATCCAAGGGCTTCTACTGTGAGAGTCTCTGAAGAGACAAAGACAAAAGGAAGCATGTAACGGTGGCATGACTCTGCTTCTGGCTGGTTCAAAGGATAATTTCAGAAGATTCAGAGGATAGCTAAATAACTGCTTAGTATAATGCCTGTGTCTCTGAGCTATATGGTCAGGTGGAGGCAGATTCATATTTTATTTAACTTTTTGTCAAGCCATTTATCCTGCTTTGGTTAAGAGACTGTTATATGCTGTGTGGAGTCCAAAACTGTGCTTTGAAATCCGTCTATATGTAATTCAGTCAGTGGACTACCTCTTGAATTTTGAGTGTGATATTCATTATTCATTTCATGCAGTTTCAAGTTCTCTGGCTGTGCTGCTCTTTTCTCTCTTTTGTGTGCTTCTATGGGTATTTGAGAGGAAATTGGAAGAATGTGCTTGTCTGTCTGGTACCATACTAACCCAGACATTCCCCAACACCCACCCACATGCCTTTCTAGGTGCATACACACTCACACAAACACAGGCTCCATCTGTTTAAAAATTCATCATAATTCTTGCCAGGAATTTACATAAACTTTAGAAACACAAAAACATAGAATGTCAGCTATGGAAGAAATTCTAGAAACCAAATTGTAATTACTTCACTTATAGTGAATGCCAAAAGAGGTTAAGTGAATTCAAAATGTCATTTTCTCAAATTCACTTTTTTATTGTTTTCAAATATCTGGTAAACATTGACCTGTTTCTCAACTTTTATGATCTCCATGATTTTTCAAAATATAACTGATACTATCACCAAGATTGAATCTCAAAATTCTTTTAAAATCCCAGGACTTAAACATATTCTATGGTCTCTAAAATTTTTCTTTCCTTGAGTCTTCCATTCCCTTTTAATGTATGTCCTACTTGGGCTATTTTGAAGATCACCCCTTACTCACAGAGGTGATAACATATGACTATTGCTGTCATTTATTAATATTCCATGCCTATCCTCCTCTTATTATTATTCCTGCTCTATGTAATGCTGTTAAAATGAGTTATGCTGTTACATATGTATACGCTGTGACCACCCTAACACCATTCTTGTATAGTCATACTAGGGCAGCATTTCCCAAAGTCGAA
Organism: Corynorhinus townsendii; assembly: GCA_026230045.1. Lineage (NCBI taxonomy): Eukaryota > Metazoa > Chordata > Mammalia > Chiroptera > Vespertilionidae > Corynorhinus > Corynorhinus townsendii. The sequence continues at coordinate 62,602,190 of JAPDVU010000004.1, read as the reverse complement.
CACTGGTCTATAAAAATGAACTGATAATAAGGTTTTCAATGTCTAATAAATATGAAGATTACTGTGTACTATATAATTCTCTTAACAATTATCCTGTATATCTTACTAATAAAAGCCTAGATGGTCCTCACACCATCACAAGATGCTGCACGCACAGCAGAGGCAGGGCCAGGCGGCTGCTCCATTTCTGTGGCCCCACGTGCTGCGGAGGTGGAACCCCCAGCTCCTGCCTACCTCTTTGGGACAATCCATCAAGGAGTCCTGGATGGGTGGGCGGGGCCTACCTCTTTGGAGCAATGGATCGCAGGGCTCCGCACTGCCAGGCTGGAGGACCCCCCCCCCCCCAAGTACATGAATTTTGTGTACTGGGCCTCTAGTTAGCATATAAAAGAATCCATTAAGTCCTTTCCTAGTATACTCTGGGTATGAAAAGACACACTCTCCCAAATTTTATGAAAACGCCTATGGAAAATGCTATAGCAGATATTCTGTCCACATCTTGCTTGTATTTCCTTCATATCTGAACTTATTAAAAAATTTACTTATAAGCATATTTCCTCTAATACATAAATTTTGTAGGTTTTTGAAAGTTGATTTGCCAAATTTTGATTCGGAATCCCCACCTTTATTTAGCTATATTCTCCCTTTAATACCCAACACTGTAACTACATACATATCTTTTTTTTTTCAATTTTATGAAGTATACTTCACAATTTCCTAGAAATTAAGTCTGACACTATAGAGACCAGATTTTTTTCACTACTCAATATTAAATTTTAAAAATGTTTAAATACTATGGAGCTCCCTTTGCATATTGAAATTGAGCAGATTAATTTAATTTGATTTTTAAAATAGAAACAAGTTTATGTGTTGTTATATTATCAAAAAGCACCCTAATTAGTAAGTTAATATAAACTTTTATATGACAGAAGGATAGATGAGGTCCCAAACATAATCAATACAATTATTTATTGACTGCTATTATGCCAAAGCATTGTACAGTAAGATATGAGGGCTACAAAAACATTTAAAACTTATGTTTCCTGTTCTCCATATCCTGTCTATTTGAGAGATGCTGACTACACATATATTATTAAATAGGAATAAAGGATTTAACAACTCCATAAAAATAAATGGAAGGAATGCTCCAGTCCACACTGTGATTGTTAAATGAATTAAACAAAGCAATAATTTATATGGAAATTATTATAAAATTGCTTTTAAATGTCTAATAAAAATGGCATAGCAGATGACAAATGTTTAATTTTTAATATACATGATAAAGTCACTGAAATGCCATCAGTCTCTTAGCAGTAGCCATATCCAGAGAAGTGTTGTTAAGTATTGCAATATTTGTCACGGTCTATTTCACTTTAACTGGAATTCCCAATCTCAGGAATCCCTTTAGATTTTTTCCCAGTGGTGTCTTTCTAAATAGTTAATCTAAAATACTGGCACTAACTAAATGAAACTTCTATTTTAAATTCTTTTCCTGAAAATATTTAAGGAATATAAAAGAATAGAAACTAAGCCTGAAATTTAGAACAGGAAATAGAGAAAAGGCACAGCACTATGATAATAGTAACTTTAAATTACACAAAATGATGACTTTTGATTTTCATTTATCTATTCATTTTTTTTAATACAATTGCTATTCTGGCAACATTTTTTGGAGTCGAAGGAATCCAGCAGCTGAACTAATGTGGACATATCACTTAACCTCTTTTATCCAGTTTTCTTATCTATAAAATGAATTTAATAACAGTACCTAATTTCTAATTATGTGATGACAATTAAATAAGATGACTTAAGTAAAGGGCTCAGCAAGCTCCTTATCAAAGGGCAACTACTATGATTGTTTTAATAAGACAAAGAAATTGCTGTAGATACAATAGCTCTGTTTTAGCAATGCATCTGACGAACTCTCTTATGATTCCCTTGTGGACAAAATGAAATGTGATAACAGAATAACTATGTGGATCATGCTGGTTGAGCAATTGCAGCTTGAAAGTGGTATCGATTAATGGGCCTTTATCACTGTGGAGAAGGTAAGGTGCAGGATGCTGACCTTGGCCCTTTCCTGTTCAACAGTTACATCAATGAAACTGGAGAAAAGCATAGGCAGATTTACCTATTATATACATTATCCAAAGTTGAATTAAAAAACTAACATATGAAATGACAGAATATGAAATCTCAATGACAAGTGGTAAATAAATGTTAAATGTAAGAGAAAATGGACTGACACTAATAAGGTTATTTATATTTAAAATATGTATTATATACATATAGCCTGGAGATGAAACTGACAGAAAACAACTCTTATAAGAGACCTATAAATTTTTTTTGCTTGCAATTTATATTTAGAGTATGGTTACCTATTGTAACAAACTGAACCAAAAACACCTAATGATTCAAACACATTCCAAAACAGGTGCACTGATCACCAAATATGAGAGGTCTGTTGGCAATGTTTAGGCATCACAAGCAAGGTAGACAAAGTTATCATAATGAGCAGCAAGATTAGGGCTCAACCAGGATGCCACACCCACTGGCAGCTATGATGACCGTGCAAAGAGCACAGTGTTCCAAGGTAAAATAGATAAAAATCCAACTCTTAATCTAACCAAAAGATTAATGAATTCTTAAGCTATACAATGACTGAAAATGAAGAATAAACAATTGGGAGGTGAGAGTAGCTGCTCCAATAAGGTATTACAATCCTTGCCCAGTTTCTGCACTTAGGCCCATTTTTAGATCTGGGAGCCACTGACTAGAGGAAAGTCGAAGTCCTCAGGAGAAAGGACCCTGAGCACCACAGAAGGCTTACATGACAATGACTGTCCCAGTCCTTGCACAAAGGGGGACACACAGTAGTCTCCCTTATCCTCAGGGGATATGCTCCAAGACCCCCTGTGGATGCCTAAAACCACAGATAATACAAGCCCGAGAGTATATACTACGTTTTTAAATATACATAGTCACATATGTTCCACATATATATACATATCTATGATAATGTTTAATTTATAATCTAGGCAAAGTAAGAGATTAACAACAACAATAATAAAAGAGGACAGTTACAACAATATACTGTACTAAAAGTTATGTGAATGGCTTTGGAGTCATTATTAGGTAAAATAAGGGTTCCTTAAAGGTAAGTACTGAGATATCATGACAATCAATCTGAAAACAAAGAAGTGCCCATCAGTAGATGAGTAGATAAAAAAGCTGTGGGAAATTTACACAATGGAATACGAAGTTCTGGGGGGAAAGTGGGGACTGGGAGGAGGGGGATAAAGCGGAGGGGAGGGGAGGGGCGGAATGGGAGACGTCTGTAATATCACTAACAATAAGAAATACTTAAAAAGAAAACAAAGACGGCTACTAAGGGACTAAAAGGCAGGTAATGTATACAATGTGGATACGCCTGCCAAAGGGATAATTCACATTCTGGGTGGGACCGAGTAGGATGGCATGAGATCTCATCACACTACTCAGAATGGCTCACAATTTAAAACTTATGAATTGATTATTTCTAGAATTTTCAACTTAATATTTTTGAGCCATGGTTGACAGTGAGTAACTAAAAACGGCAAGTGAAGCAGTGGATAAGGGGGGACTGCTGTACACTGTAGAATGGAAAATATCCAGACATTTCAAAGACTACCAGAGATACGGTCCAAGTAGAGCCAAGGTCTGAAATACCATCATGATCCTCCTGTTAGAGTAGTGAGAGAAGGGAGGCAAAGGGTTGATATGGGAACCATGCGAAGTCCTGGCACTGATCCAGCTCACAGTAGGTTCATCAGGTCTGCAGACCTACTTGGTGGTTATTTTTGTGGTCTCCAAATACGTGTTTGAAATGGAAATACTTAATAGGTGGAAAATCTCCATATTAGTTCTTACTCTGAAAGGTAAGAATTATTATAGTAAGAAAGTCAAATAGAAAATTGTGAAATCCCACCACTTGGCCAAGATACTAAAAAAAAAAAATAATACTGTATCTTAGAAGAAATTATAGGAATTAAACATCTAAGAAGAACAAGGATGGTGCTCCCCATAAGAATTCCATTTAATTCACCAGTCTCTGCCTCCATGATAGCAGATGGATCCTGGAGGGTGACAGTTCACTCCTGCAAATGCAAACAAACTGTAACTTCAACTGTTGTGCTGATGTGGTGTTTATGTTAGAGCAGATTAACATAGCCTTAGGAAGCTAATGTGAGGCCTTTGGGGAGGGGGGGCGGGGGGTATTGTTTTTTTATATATGCTTTTTTATTTCTCAAAGTTACCAGGAAAGAAAACCAGAGCTCACATTCAATGGAAGAAACAATGGTATACATTTAAAGCATTGTCCAAAAACTATGTTAACACTCCTGTTCTCTCAAAAACAGTCCAAAGTTACTTGGATTATCTGTCCCGACCTTTTGCAGAGCATCACACTGGTTCACTTTATAGAAATGACATAATTTAATCAGAAAAATAATAATAAATGAGAAGTATCTTGGAGGGCTTGGTAAAAATAAACTCACTCCATAGGGTAGTTAAACTCTGCAAAGACAGAGATACCTATCACATCAATGAGTATGTAATGGTTCCTTGATCAGGAGCAGAGCAGAACCTCCCCCCTCAAAGCAAGTCTAATGATCACATTTGACATCATCCACCTCCAGGAGACCTGGTAGGCATCTCCACCTACTATAGGCAAAATAACCCATATTTGGGAATATGAATCCAATGCATTTAACAAGCAACCCTTTAAGATGATTTTAGATGAGTCATATGAATCAAAAGACCCTATGATTTAGAGGTACTGGTGAAGGAAAGTTTTGCTGCATAGAATTTATGGCAAGTCCCAACAGGAAAACCACAATGGAGCCTCCTAGGGTTCTGGAGCAAGACCATGCCATCTTCAGCAGAAATTATACATCACTGAATAAACCATTATATTATACTGTTGGGTCCTGGTAGATAGAGATTAAGTGAATGTGCAGCCAGAACTGTACTAGCTGGAATTTATTTCCAGGCCCATCAATTCATATGGTTGTGCAGGCCTGTGGTAATCGATCCTAAAATGGAAATGTTATATTCAAAATTAGGCATCATAGGACCAGAGAATGCAAGTAAGCTGCAAAGACCCCTATGTCATCCACTATATCACTGACTTTCCTCCCTCAGATCACAACTGATGGAGGTGGAAGAAGGACTAGGTTGGCTCACAGATGATTCAGTTCTGATGTGGCTAAAAGCCAAAACCAAGTACTGCATTATGGTCCTACTCATTGGTGTCCCTGAAAGACAGCAGTAACGGGCACTTTTCCCAAAGTGCTTTGGACAATGCATCTGGTCATGTATAGAGAATTGGCCTAAAGCAAGAATATATATGGATTTACGGACAGTAGAGAACAGCTTGTCTTCTTGATCAGGGGCCTGGTAGGAAAAATTGAAAAAGTGGGGACAAAATGCATATGGCTAATCTACAGGAATAGGGAAAGTAGAAAGATATTTGTGTCATATGTCATTCCCCTCCAGAGAGCAGTCACCAGGAAAAGCACTAAACAACCAAGTAGGCATAATTATTCAACCATTTGATATTAGCCAACTTCTGTCACCATCCACTCCAGTGCTTACCCAATGGAAACATAAATAATCATGAGGGCAGGGATGGAAAACTTACTCTTGGACCCAAAACATGAGCTTCCACTATCAAGGCTTATTTAGCTGCTGCCACTACTAGATGTCCAACCTGCCATCTGGAGAGACCACCACAGACTTCTCATCTTGTAGGCCATCCACCCTCTGCCCAGCAGGCCAATAGCCCCTCCATGTCCAGTTGATTACATTGAACTCTTTCCATTTTGGGAGGAGCAGACATTTAGCACACATTCTCTTCTTCCCACGGAAACTGGTCCAGCCCCTCTGTCTCAGGGCTTAGGAAGTGTTTACTTCTCTGACATGGCATCTCCCTAACATTGCACTGGACCAAATAACCCACTTTAAAGAACAGAAGGTGAATAGCTGGGATCTACCAGTCCTAAAATACACCACACCACCTGGTAGAGCAATAGGATGGTCTTTTAAAGGCAGAGCTGAGGACCACCTTGAAGACAGACCATGCAAAGATAGGGCAATATCCTGCAAGATGAAGCCTATGTCCTAAATCAACAATAGTTCCTTTTGGGTGTTTTTGTTTTTTATCATTATGTAGAATACAAAGGTCCAGGACCCAAGAGGAGGAAGTCTGAGAGGTCCTGCTCAGCCTCACTCTCAGTGGCCTACTTGGAGACTTGATTCCCATCCCTACTCTATGCTGTGCTGGTGTGATGGTCCTGATTCACCAAAAAGAACATTTCTACCATAGACACAGCAAGAGCCTAGCAGATGAGAGAGCAACATACGAGGAATGGCGACACCGTGGCAGAGAGAAATGACCCCATTCATGAAGATAATGCGGGGCTGCTATTATACAATGGTATCAGGAAAGAATATGATTGGCACTGAGGTGATTCATCAGAGATTTCTTTCCTAATTTTGATGATATATTGACAACTACAAAATTATCTTTTAGTTGACAATGCAGATACATCAGTGTGGATTTGCTCACATCTTGAATATTTTTATAAACCAAACTCTGCCCCTTCCCTCAGTCACAGGTTACCACGGAACCCTTCTGGGGGCCTCTGATACGGCTGCCCCGTGTTTGTACTCATGACAGACAGAGTGGGAAACTGGAAGCTCTGAGCTTCATCGCAGGAAGTCACTGTCATAGCATACAATTCTGGGGGGCAAGGGTCCTGGAGTGGAAGTGAAGCATAGGGTTCTCTTCCCCTTGGAAAGGTAACTCCTGCTCTTTCAAATCCAGAGCAACAAGCTGCCTCTGAATTCAGCAAAACCGGGTCATATACCACATGAGGGGAGGTCATGTTGCTGAGAGAATGCTAAAAGAAAATAATACTTTTAAGTTTTCATGAAATAGTCTTGTTTTTCTGATATTTCAAGTGCTTTAAAGAATATTAGCTCCTCCTCAGAGGAAGAGAGCCCTTCCCTCTACCCAACAGTCTGCTCACCACTGGGACTAATCTCATTGGACCCTGTGACCCTGTTTATGTCGTTACAAAAAAATGTGCAAACTCTCAAGTCACCTTTACCTTTTCCTCTGCACACAAAAGGGCTGCACCATCTCTCCCCTCTCCCCTTTTCCCTCAAATCCTGAAACTATTTCACTGTGCCCAATAAAATTCATAGTCTATTACCAGAAAAATCTTTTTTTCTTTTTCTTTTCTTAATCATCACCTGAAGATATGTACAGAGAGAGGAAAGGCGGATGGGAGAGAAAAATAGAGGAAGAGAGTAACATGAGAGAGAAACATCAATCAGTTGCCTTCCGAAGGCCCGCAGACAGGGAATCGAATCCGCAAGCTTTTGGTGCATGGGATGATGCTTCAACCAACTATGCCACCCAGTCAGGGCAGAAAAACCTATTTTCTTAGTCACTTTAATTCTAACCTGCCTTTTCCCTAAGGAACTTATTTCCCTTCACATGAAGGCTGTTTCTTTCTCATGATTTTGTAACCCTGGACCTAACTATTTATACTTACACATTACCTCTCATGGATGAAAGCAACCTAACATTGTCATTATTTCTCTGAATTGTAACTGTTTACTTGTGTGTCTCTCCAGGTAGAATGTAAACCCCTTTATGTAAGAGACACGGATGTATTCCTAGAGTTGAACACTGTATCTTGTACATCAAAAGACTTCATGCACATCTATTGAAAGAAACAATAAATGGAAAAAATATATAGTAAAGATGTTCAGTAGCATTTCAAAATATGTACCAGTGATAGTTAGACATGTGTGTACTGTTAAATCTAATCCTCCAACTTCAAAAATTCATCCTAAGGAAACCCTAAGAAAATTTATTCAGACACGTTTACAACAATTTATGTAAAAAGACACATTCCACTTAGCAGAGTGGAATGTGGGAAAAGCTAAATTTACAACCAATGTGACTAGTTTGGCAATTACTGCACACTTATACAAAGGAGCACCATGAAGCCATGGGAGCTATGCTTATGAAGAACAAGAAATGTTCACTAGAGCCCAATTAAAAAAGTGGGTTATTATTCAATAAAAGAGGAGGTTTCCCAATTTTAAAAAACCTGATTTTCCTCATTAAAATGTATTTCCCAAAATTTCTACAATAGCTAAGCCTCTTTACTATTCCGAAACTCAAGTTCCTGCCCATAGAACTAAGAGAAATTCTTCCCACAGTAGTTTTTCACCACACAGAGGGACACAGTTACACAGCTTCAATGTGGAGTGATCAATACTTCCTGTTCCCAGCACCGTACTCTGTTGGGTAGCAGTAGGGGAGGAGGCTAGAGTTAGAGCAAAGAAATAGCACTAAGTAGGAATGCCAGTAGTACACACACTACACTTCTCTACTCTATATTACTCTTGTTTCAAGGAGCCTGAAATTACATTGACATTACATTTCCTAAGTGAAAAGTGAATGAGAGCTTTAAGAACCAGGCAGCATGTCCTGGCTGGTTTGGTTCAGTGGATAAAGCATCGGCCTTCAGACTGAAGGGTCCCGGGCTCAGTTCCAATTGGGGGCACATGCATGGTTGAGGGCTTGATCCCCATTGGGGGGCACGCAGGAGGCAGCCAATTAATGATTCCCTCTCATCATTGATGTTTCTATCTCTCTCTCCCTCTCCCTTCCTCTCTGAAATCAATAAAAATATATTTATTTGAGAGAGAGAGAGAGAGAGCAATAGCCAGCAGGTCTGGACCCACTTACAGATGTCTGATGACTTCTGAAGCCAAGAAGATAGATGTTTCCTGCCTGGTTGCTCCCTTCATCCCACCCCCGGGCCACCTTCCTCCCTTTCATGTTGGGGGTAAGTATTGCTGCCTCGGTAGGCCTAGCTGGGCAGGCTCTCGGAAACAGCATAATCTCTGCTCAGGATTTCAATGACAAACTCCAGATAGCCTTGGAGTCTACTACTGCCTCCTTAGCCTCCCTGCAGCGGCAAGTAACATCGGTAGCCCAAATAGCCCTGCAGAACCGACGGGCCCTAGACCTTCTTACTGCGGAAAAAGGAGGAACCTGCATGTTCCTTCAAGAAGAATGCTGCTACTACATCGAGTCCGGAGTGGTGGAACAGAAAGTGCAGACCCTGACTAAGCTGAGTGAAGAATTACGTGCAAGACACTCCCGGGTTTCGGCACCAGATGATAGGTTTGCGATGCAGGAGACAAAACACAGAGAGTCCAGTGATTAGAAAGGGGAGGTTTAATCTTGCGCTCCCGAGCGAAATTCGCTGGTCCGAGGGTGGGCCAGGGAAGTTCGCCCCAAAAAGGGGGCATAGGTACTTCTTTTATACAGCTGTTTAGTGAGGGGAGGGCGGAGGGCATGAGAGGTGTGGAATTCACCTTGGGCCAGGGGTCTAGGAAGGCGCCAGTTATCTCTGCCACCATCTACCTTGCAGATGCATGCATAGGCTCTGGACTTCCCCCCTGCCTCAACCTACCATTTCCCTCAGGAACCAGGCACTTAATGTGGCAGAAGAGAACCTGAGTCCCTACCAGACAGTTCTCTATGGAAGTTTTCACTCCGTTAAGATTTGAGCCCTTCACAGTGGAAAGTGAAGCAAAATGAACATGACTGCCCTTACTCAATATGGGAAAAATTATATTCTCTCCCCTAGTGTTTGAATTATAGCACCTATTTCTCAGCATACTAGTCAAATCCCATTTTAGAATATACCATTATGACATATTCTGTACAACAAAAATATTTTTCCAGCCTGAAATCCCTAAATTTTTAATCAAATCTCTGAGAAATCACAATTACTATGCCAGTAGTGTGTGAAATCACTCACAGAAGGCTAGAGCAGATGCTGAACATTTTACAATATTATATATTTATTCACAGTATGCAGTTTGTGTACTGTCTTTCAAGAAATATTGGTTACACATTTTCCAGTCATACACATGTATATGCAGCCATTAGCGGCAGCACCAGCAGTGTGTAATGCAAGAATATGAATCATTTCTTCAGTATACACTTAGTGATCTCTTTTTTATACCCCATTTTAATAATACTTGTTTCTGAATGAGCGAAATTGCTAAATAGCACTCCCACAGTGGGGGCTGAGAACACATCTGCAGAGAGATTCCACACTATCATGTGGAAAACCATCCACAGAGTGATTTGGTCCTTGACCTTGTTTGTGCCCTGGCTCCACAGCCTCGTAATCTCCATCATTGTCACTTAAAGAACATTTTGGCCGGTCACCAAAAGACAGTAATTCATCTTTCAAATCTTCTTACCTGTGTCTCAGGTTTTGTCATCACGCTGTGGCTATTTGGAAAGGCACATTTTCTTCAATAATAAACGAGTCCTTTTTGTCACTGCAGAAAGCACACATTAGGAGTCTGCACCTGGGTCTGGTCTGGACTGCACGAGAGCTGTTCCCTCTGTGGAGATGCCAGACAACTAGCAGCTCTGGTCCTTCCCCTCTGCACTGGCAAAGCAGCCGCTGGGCCAGTTTGGAGTCTACCCGGCCTCGTCCTCCCATTCGCACTGTGGCCAGTTTCCTCCTCAATGTTTTAATTCTTGCTTTTGTATCTCTGACTCACTCCTATATTAGTACATCTCAAACCTGCTTTTGCTGATTCCAAAAAGGAGATAAACCCCACAGGTATGAGAAACAGACATAAAATATAGCTCTGTATCCCTGACATTTATTAAGCACATCCTTTCTTTTCCTTACCCACTAGTGATAACACTCCAACTTCTGCCATAAGTAAGTGTTGCACAGTGTCATCCTACTGTTTTCATCTTGCTTTAAAACTCTTGGTAAGAACTGGTAATTAAAGAAAATTCGAAATTCCCTGAGATAAACACGGTCAATGCTATTTCATCAATCAATTTTTATTTCGGCAGGGCAAAATAGAAGCATTCTCTTTGAAGCATTCTAAGGGAGGTGCAATGGTGAGTACAAAACAAAACAGAATAAGAAACAGTCTTTATCCACATGGAAATCATCACCTACTGAAGGTGAGATTCATGATGGACTGGAAAGACTCTGTTTGGGGAACATGAAAAGTGATTTCAAGGTCCAGCTCATAAGAGGGTTATAGTTTTAATCGAAATGGTACTTATTGTCCAAAAATATTTAATTGTGCATCTGCTTTGGGTTAAGCACTGTACTAGGCAAAAAACAGCCAACAAGATGGAAGTAGTCGTTACCACAAAGGGTAGTTCTTACCACTCTTACAGACTCAGGCGTGCCAATCAGGGGAGTAGTCTACCTCCCTCCAGCTACCATCCTATTGCTCTGCTCCGTGGGAAAGCACAAGTTCTTGAAAAGTTGTTCATACTCCCCCTACAACATCTGTGCTGGTCCCATGTTGAATCTACTCCAAGGAAGCTTATACCTGCTCTCTCTACAGTGTGAGGGCCACCAATGACCCCCACACTGCTACATGCGAAGGACAGTTCCCAGACACGTTCCCTCATGTATTAGCATTTCACACCGCCAACCTCGCCTATCTTCTTCCAACACTCACTACTTGGCTTCTGGTCACTACTCTTTCTAGTTTTCCTCCCTGGCTGGCTTCTACTTCTTCTCAGCCTTTAAAATGCATTTTCATCCTCCAGATGGCCTTAAATATCATCTACATTAACTTCCTTCATATATCCCCATTCTGGACTCTTCCTTGAGTTCTAGAATTTTATATACAGCTGCCTACTGAAACTCTTCATCTGGGTCTCTAATAGATAACTCAACATGTCCAAAATCTATATCCCTCTGAGACTAGTCCCTTCCCCTATACTCCTCATAATCTTCCCAATCTCAGTAAAGTGGTTTCACCTTTTCACATACCCACGATTCATCATCTTCTGCTTTGTTTCTCTCTGTAATCAATCTTTCATGTATCCCTGCTGGCTAAGACGTCCAAAAGAGTCTCCAGAATCCTGTCACAATTCACTACCTTTCCTGCTATGTCTTGAATCCCAAGCACCATCATCTCTTATCTGGATTATTTTAATTACTTTCTAACTAATCTCCCTGTTTGCCCTACACTCTCTATAATCAACACAGCAGAGAGGGCATGCTCAAACTAAATCCTTCCTGTGACTTTATCGTCTTAGAGTAAAAGCCAAAATCCTTTGAAGAGCAAGCCTCCACCTCATCCAGTCCATGGATCAGTGGCCTACCTGGCAGGCTGCGCTCGGCTCCAGGAACAAGTCCATCTTCCAGAAGGCGACCCCAGCGACGTTCAGCAGCAGCAGCACAACTTCGGGCGGCCAGGTCCCCAGAGCTTCTGCATGGTGGCCTGCCTTGGGGCCCTCCCTGGCCCGACCGCCCCAGCAGCACGAGAAGTTGCTGGGTGCTGACCCTCAGCTGAGTTGGCAGGGCCCCACCCAGTCTCCAGGCTGTGACCTCCGAACTGCACCTGGAATAGATGAGTACCACCGATGCCAGGCCAGGGACCCTGAGGCTGGGATACCTGCACTGGAGCAAAACCCTTCTGAGGTTTCAGGAAGGGGGGTGCTGTGCCCAGCAATCCCTTGGAGGGCTAGTCACGGAGAACCTGGCATCTCTAGGACCCCAAGCTTCCAGCGCGGAGCTGCACTTTTTGGAGCCGCCTGGGCAGCCTAGCGCCACCTCGTGGTTGTTCCTGAGACGGCACCTCAGGACCTGGCGTTCTTAGTAGGACCATCAGGCCAGAACACCACATGCTCTTTCCCCTTTGTCCTGCCCATCCCAGGGGTAACTGTAAAAACAAAAATGGCATCACTTACCAAAGAAAAAGTCTCTCTTTGACTTCATCTTTTACTACGTTTCCTTTATTTACTCTGCGCCAGCACTCTGGGCTCAAAGATGTTTGGGCAACATTTGTAGTGCATTATTGCCTCAAGGCGCTTATGCTTGCAGTTTCCTCTGACTGCGACATTTCCCTATTATCCTCAGGGCCATTCCCTCACTTACTTACAGATTCTCCTTCAAAACAGCTACTGCGTAAGGCTTTCCCTGGGCCTCGATATAAAGAATCGCTCCTACTATTTTCTTGGCTCTCTGCTTCATGTTTCCTCACCCTGCTTACAATTGTAGGAAGTGCTATGTGCTTACTTGTTTACTTGCTTCTTGTCTGTCCTCCACTGCCACCCCACTAGAGTATAAACTTCACAATTTAAATTACGTCTATTTATTGTGTTCACTACTGCAACCCCAGGGCCTAGAACAAGAGTCAGAATATAGGAGGCACTCAATTCATATTTGTTGAGTGAATGATTGAGTGAATTTACAAAATGGCCTTATAAGGTCCTGCAGAAGGTCCCGAGATGGCTGTGGGAACAAGAATAAATTTCTTGAGGAATCTGAAATCCAAATGCTAAGAAGCCAAGTGGGAGTCAACTAGGAAAAGAGAGGAAGAAGGGGAGAGCTTACCTACAAAGAGAACAACATTACCAAGACCCTGAGTTTATTTGTTAATTTAACAAACATTTATTAAACACCTACAATGGACCAGGCTGTGTTCTAGGCGTTTGGCATGTAAGGAGTAAAGCGGAAATGCGTATACATAAGCATACGTATTTGGCACATGTTCATTTAATAAAAAGGATATAAAAGAAATTAAGCCAATTAGAGAATAAAGAATGATGGAAATAGGGAAAGAAGACTATTTCAATACGGTGGATAACACTTCTGAGGAGGTACAACTGGGTAGAGACTGAAGGAAGCTCAGAATAAGCTATCTAAAGAAAAGCCAAAGAAATTTAAATATATAATCTCCTTATATATATTACCTTATTACTCTATCAGTGACTGATAAATGTGTTTTATCAGCTCCCCACAGTAGTTCCAATTTTTGCTTTCTGTATTTTGAGTCTACATGAAGTACACCTGGGCTTATAAGTGGTTTACATTCCTGTTGAATTGAATCTTTAATTAAAGTATATTTTGTCTGATATTAATCTGCTACATTTATTTTTGCTAATGTTTCCCAAGTATATTTGTTCCACTGTTATACATTCTGCCTTTCTCTGGCCTTAACATTTTATATGTTTTATATTTGTCTTCTTGAAATAGCATGTAGCTGGATTTAAAAATATCCAATCTGAGATTTTTTTTCTAAATGGAATATTTAATCCATTTGTATTTATTATAATTACTAATTGCTTCTATCACAACTTTTCTATATATGCTCCTTTTTCTATGCTTAGTTGATTTGGATTATTTAATTCTTTTATCACCCCCTTTATTTACTTCTATAATAAAAATGCTAGATGTTACCTCTTTTTTTAGTAATTTCCTGATTTTTAATATCTATAAAGTTCACTAAAAATCCAAAGTTAATGAAAATCTCAAGTTTCTTCTTGGCAATACAAGGCTTTAATTCCAAATTTGCCTGTTCAAGCAATCTAGTTCTCTCTAGTTGTTACCTCCCAAATTTTACAGCCTTCTTATTTTTGTACAAAAATGTATATTTAGAAATAACCACATTTACAACTTTTTTTGTTGTTCATCACTCCCTTCTTGCTCTCAGTGCTGCCTTTTGGATTTATTTCTGTTTTTACAAAAGTACAACCTTTAATAAAGTTCTTTCATCAAAAGCCTAGTAGAAACAAATTTTCTTCACATTTTTAGGAAAATATATTTATTTCATCCTTATTATTAAGTGAAGATAAATACTTATTATTCACTATTAATATATTATTAAGTATTAGTATTAATAACTTTCATTGATATTAGGTATATTATTATTATGAATTGAAAATAAATACTTAGCATGATTTCATGGAAACCTATTCTTTCTCAATGTAAAACAGGAAAGATTAGGTTCCTGCACCTGACAGTGTCTCTGCTCTTCACTTTCATCTCTTGGCACAGAGGATAAACAAACAAAATAATTATAATTAAATTATCTTATAACAAACTATTACATAATTCATATGTTACATGTATATCAATCAACAGAACTAGGACACATATATTGTGAATTTTAAACTTTCAATTCTAAAAATAAGCAAAACAAACTAATGTAAATTTACAATAATTTTACTTCTGTTTTAGAATAAAACAAAAAAGAAATCTAGTCTCCAAAAGGAAATTAGCAGAATGACTCCATGGGGATTCTCTTCTCAATGCAAAATTCAAAATCATTACAAACTTTTCTTTGTTATTTCAATTAAGATATTTCAATACTTTGCCAAGATAAAAGATGACAAGTATTTTTCACTTGTTTATAGGGACAAAGAAGACAACTCCACTTTATTTTTCCTCAAGAGAAAAAGAAAGTGTTTCCATCAAACAAGCTTTGTTACCTTCAATAAAAGTGACAGGATGAGCACTCTTGACAGCTAGTGATTGACAAGAGGAATGACAAGGATTTGCTACTCTAAATGACTTTCAGTGCACACCTTCGCGTAAGACCATTTTTCTTCCGCAGGTGTGGGTTCTGATTTCACTGCCTATTAAAACTAAGAAAAAATCATCCAAAACATCTTAACACTCTTCTGTTTGCATTAATGACAACAAGGAATTAGAAGAATTTTTATTTGTTTAGATAATAAAAAATAAAACATATAATCAAATAGATGGTTTTCTGTTTTTCCAGTGTAAAGGAAAGTAAAATCTGAACCATCATAACCAGTGTTGTGGAGATCAACCTGAAATGGCCTGGTGAAATGGAGATGTGATCGACTTAGACATTCGTGTCCTGGCTCTGTGATTCACTGCTTGGGTGACCTGGAGAAGCACTGAGCCCGTTTCAATCTCAGGTTCTTCAATTATAGTTATTTTTTTAAAATAATACCTAACAGATAGAATTGTGGTGAGAGTTAACTAGATAAAACACCTGGAATATGGGTTCTTACCTTTCTCTAATGGGTGCTTCTGGAGGGGAAAATATAAACACACAATGCACACACACATGTGTGTATTTATGTGCATGGATTCACGTATACACATATTTATGTATATATATTTGTGAATGTAAATATATGTAAATGCCCTCTTAGGAGGAATTTCACAAAGAAATGTTCAATGATTCATAATATAATTAGTGAACAAAAATTGGAATAACTTGTTAGTCCTAAACAAATCATTCTTTGGGGAACAAATGCTCACTCTGTCGAGAGGGATAGGACAGTCATTAGGGTTGGGAGAAATGGCTTCAGTTGTGAAGATAAATAGAAAATGTAGTGGTGGCAGCTCAGGGCAGAAGCTGGAGTCCAAAAAGGATGGGGGAAGAAAAGGAGAAAAAAAGAACCAAAGGCATCATTATCTGCAGCAGAAGCAAGTATTTCAAATGCCTGTGTAATAAGAACTATACGCTGTTGACTCTTTATATGATGATCTAAGCATAATTACAAAGAACAAATTACAAAGCATATCAGTGGTGCTTTGTCATTAGCATTCTATTTCTCCTCTCTAAGAACATGTAAAAATACCTTCTGTTTCACAAGGGCCATGCACAGGGGCCATGCAGGTAACATAAATGTGTGCATGGGATGAATATATGACAATAGAAAGTGACAATACACCGGGAGCGTTATTGCCACATAACAGCTTTCATATTAAAGTTTTTTAAAACCTGTGCCAGCCAAACAGAGCATATCTCTGGCAGGATTTGGTAGAAGTCCAAGATGTTAGCCTGCTTTATCCAGACAGGGCTAGGTTCTCCTGCACAACTGATATTCCTACACCCAAACCATATTCCTACACCCAAACCAGCAGCTATCCTCTTGAAATGGTTACTCCTTTTATTCAAGGCATTTGTAACTATTTGCAAAGCAGTCTGCCTCTGGAACTGACAGAAGTTTTCTACTAAAATTCTAATATTTCCTCCAACATCCACATTACTTATTAATTGTGCACAATTTATATTTCTTTATGCAGTAAGACACTGTGTTGGCTGTCTCTGTGTGTCCTTTCTGACTTTCCCAGTGACAGCAACACCAAAGCCTATTTATAAAAGAAACAAAGAACTGATTTGGCCACAACTCAACCCCATACCTGCTCCTGCAGCCCCACCTCTTGCACAGAACTGTTCATCAGACAATGCTTTGGTTTAACATTATTATACATCCTTGCTGACCATAGTGGATCAAAGTTTCAATAAACAGTTATAGGCCTGGGTCTTCCAGGGAAGCCCCTGGTTTTTAGAGGCAGCTAACTATAAACAATTAGAATGGCTTCTAAGAGAAGGAACTAGGTCTGGCATCCTATATAATGAAAGGTTAATATGCAAATTGTCCCTACGGGCACGAGTTCGACTGACCAGGAGTTAGACGTGCGCTGACCACCAGGGGGCGGCGCGGAACATGGTGCGCGTCAGTGACATGGTGCTGGCAGTGGTGGACCCCAATGAGAGTGGGACCGCGGTGGGGTGGTGGAGCAGGTGAGCAGGTGGCACTAGGCCAAGGCAGGTGCGAAGGGAGGCCCTGGCCGACAACAGAGGAAGGGAGGACCCGGCTGGTGGCAGCAGCAGGCAGCTGGGGTAAGGGAGGCCCTGGCCAGCAGCTGGCAGCTGCTAGGGACCTACCCATGCGCAAATTTCGTGCACTGGGCCTCTAGTATTTGTATAAAGGTTTGTTCTCCTAAGGGGAAAGAGCAGTCCTTAGCCAAATAAGCAGTGGATTTGCCAGCCTCCTTTAATATCTGGAGGAAATGCTATATGAAAGCTAAATATTTTCCCAGACAGGAGAGAAAAAGATAGTTTAGTTTGACAGTGGAGGACCTGGATATCAAAGTGTCTCAAGAGCTTGTAAGGTGATTGAAAAATATTGTTGTAGGGTACTGTAGGACTTAAAAACCTAACTTTCTGGTGCAGAATAGCCACTACGTATGGCTTTTGCTTGTATTTTAATAAAACACCCTTGGGATGCCCTGCATTCCATGTCTTTCAAGACATGGAATTTCCAGGTGACAAGGATAATAAGAGATAAGATGTCTGAGTGGGGAGGAGAAGAGCGTTAAGCTGAGGAACAAAGGGCAAGTACAACACACACAGAAAGAGGAAAGGTGAGAGAGAGGGGGATAGGAACATCAATGATGAGAGAGAATCATCCATTGGCTGCCTCCTGAATGCCCCCACCAGGGATTGAGCCCACAACCCGGGCATGTGCCCTGGCCAGGAATCAAACTTTGACCTCTTGGTTTATGGTTCGACGCTCAACCATTGATCCATACCAGCTGGGCTGTACCTTGAGCATTTCTAATGACAGGCTGTCCTCGGGATGTCTTGGGAGTTATTTCACTCATATTTAAAAACTTCTGATATCATAAGGCAAAAGCAACTCAAGAATTTCTCCCTTGAGCTGGCATCAATTTACATGCAGCCAGTATTACCATGCAGCTGGGAGAAACACTAACCCTGAGGACCAAAAGAACTTAAGCCTGCCCTGGATGTCTTGTCTGACTGCCTGTTAGAGGTTTTACATGTTGAATAACATAAAGAGACCAAGTAATAACCAAGGCTAACATTTCAAAACAATCACAGTACATTCTGAGATATTCTGAAGATACTTCTATAGGGAAACTTAAAAGATAGATTATTATTAAACACAGATTTAAAAAAAAAAATTGGAGCTAGGGAAACCTAAAGGTTTATCTCACCTACATGTGCTTATTATTTTATGTGCTTCTCAATTTTTCCCAGACTCCCTTGCACATAGCTTGCAGTCTAGTGACTAGTTCTAGTCAGCGGACTACGGGTGAAAGTGGTGCATTGCTTCTCAGCTGATCTCTGGAGATCATTGTACCTGCTCCATTTCTCTCTCCTCCTATAGCACCTACCACACTGTGGCTCCTCAAGCAACCTGACTTGTAGAGTGAGTTCTCCTGCCAACTTGCAGTGAAAAACAAATGTAAAAACACAAATGCTGTTCTGTTGAACCACGGAGGCTCTGGCTTTTGTCTGCTGTGGCGGTTAAGGACGTTTAACACATACAGCATGAAAAGTGCTTCTGGTGTAACATGCTGTCAGGAGCTAGAAAGATGGAGACACAATTATGCAAAGAACATACATCTGTTAACTCTGGTCAAGTGGGAGGAAGATGGACTCCGCACGTGTAGTTGTTAGAGAGGCTATAACTGCTGGTTGACCTGTGAACTGGACATGACCAATTGGAGGCTCTTCACACACTCTCCTGTCCTTGGAACATAAGTTCTGCCCACCATTCCCACAGCGGGAGCCGTAGTCAAAGCTGTAACCTGGAGAGAAGAATGGTGCTGAGAGCATCTGGACAATATATGTGACTGAATGTTTTAAGGCCTCTATAAACTTTTAAGATTCTGGCAGGCAAGTGCAGAAGTCTGCTTGTACTGCAGCCACCCAAGACAAGCCTCATAAGTAACACATAGGGGTTACTTATTAAACACACAGTGTTTAATAAGTAACCCTTACTTATTAAACCCACTACCCTCCCATATGGAGTGGTCTACCTTATTCCTCAGTCTCTCCTTGCACTTTGTATATGGGGGCCAATTTGTGAACCAACAGCAGTTCCAGGGGAAAAAAATGTATTGTATTTGCTATTGGCTGTGTTTGACATTATATTACAAGAAAGTTATTGGCATTGGAATAATTACCCAGTTTTTAAGCAGAAATTTGGGCCTTCCATGATTGGAAAAACTTACAGCTTTCAGATTCTGATAGAGAATGGATTAAAACTGGTTTTGAGAGACAAAGGCCAGTGTACATTTTCTACTGGATAAAATAAAATTTGGAAAAGATCCATTATAGGTCTGCATGATACATATGTTCCAGAGGACCTCAAGATAGCTTCCAATATGTGGGGAGAGATAGATAGAACAAGAATATGAAATAGTAAAGCAGACTCTAGATTCTAGAATCATGATTCATGAAACTGACTAGAAGCAAATAAAGCAGAGCTTGCCACATTTCCAAATGCTTGCTTATTACAAGCTTGGAATATAAAACAACTTGGATTATTCCAGACTTAAACAAACAACTAAGAAAATACTGTGGGCCCCCAAAAGTATGTAAAAAATTTAATTCAGAAAGCTTTTAATTGGGCATAGTTTCCAATTCCTATTTCAAATGAGTCAAGAACTGTAGAAGAGATGGAGCATACAGAAGGCAAAGCCATTGGATAGGTAGAACAATGGATACCAGAAGTGTTCCAGAGAATAAGAAACTTAATCAAGGAATCTCTGACACCTCAGTGCAGAAGGTCGTAAAATGTTTGTCCAGTGGAATTGGAGAATTGCTTACAGATGGTGACGGTGGTGTGCCCTGGTCTTCCTTTCCCCTGCGGGAGTGTTTATTACACTTATCCTCCTCCTGTTCCATTTTTGCACACTGATGCAGACGATGAGTAGGTAACTTGTCTTTTAGTTCAGACATCTCCAGCTCAAGATGATTCATAATACAACTGTAGTCTCTTGGAGATTACTGATTTGAATTTGATTCAGTGACTTGGAACACCGGGTTGTTTCACTTGAGGAGGAGCTGTTTCTTATGTGTGAGAAAAAGGAAATTTATTGGACTGTGTCAGAAATAGCGCATGCATATAAAATATTCCATATATTTCCCTAAAAATTCTATTTTGGGAAGTGATGGGATGGCTGAGCGGCAGACTAGTGTTTCTACTTAGAACAACTTGAAAAGCAAAATAAAATATATCATTCAATGGCCTGACAGTAGCAAGAAATTTCTGAGGCGTGGAAAATAGAAGGGCTAAGACTCTGGAGACAAAATAATATTGAAACAGTGAGCTAGCTTCTTCGGCTACTTTTATTTGGGTTCTTTGGATGATTCTTTGCACTGACAGGTGGCAGAAAATCCAGTGAAAACTTGTGGATGGCTGCTGTGGTGTAAGCAGAGCTTAGGGAGCCTCAAGTACATGCCTAGCATGACCAAAACTGGGCATCCTAGGCCAGCAGGCTCAAAACCTGAAAGAAAAAGCATCTGAAGAGCAAACAACTCCTGAAGCAAAAGTTAAAGTTTGGTTCCTACTCCACATAGAATGCAATAGATTCCTATTGGAAAACCCTGTAAAATCAGGTGTGAGCATATATTAGACTACATTTTTTTTAGTGTTGCAATGCAGCTGTGACTGTATTCAGTGAGATGATCAGCTACCAATCTCTATACAACAGAGGCAGAGAAGTATCTTTTGTTTAATGTCTAGCAATAAATTTAAAAATTACTTAGAAAGGCAAAAGAAGAGGAGAGAAAATGAACAAGGATGCACACCTATGGCTGGTCCAGATAGCACTTTCTCTTAAGATTTTTAAATTATGGTTGATATGCTCAAGAATATAAGAGAAATGGACAAAATAAATTAAAATTTAAGTAGCAAGTAAAAATTTATTTTTTTAAAAAACCCATCAAATTGAAATGGCAGAAGATAACACAAATCTAAAATTCAAACTCCACTAGATGAGTTTAACAAAATGATTAGACATAACCAGCAGAAGACAGGATTAGTGAACTCAGATAATCAGTAGAAAATACACATGTGTGTCTCTATATTTCCTTGCATTTAACTAGGGTCATGTATTTCTAATGAGGTCAAGCAGGTAAACACTAGTATGACTCCTGAATCCCTCTTCACTTCTCTGATAGCTTCAAAACAATATGGTCCAAATGGCAGACTCACAAAATGGTAGACTCCATCAATCTCAGTCACTAAGTGATTCTGTCAAGCACAACTCCCCACAACCACACGGGCCTATGTGGGAAAAGAAACGTAGGAGAGAAATTAAACCTCTTTTGTGTAAGTCATTGAAATTTTATTTGTTTGTTTCTGCGTCAGCAGTTATTAAAGCTTACCTTAGTAAATATACCTATGTTTTCATAGAAAGTTAGTGTATGAAAATGATGATTCTGCCTCATTTTTTCTCAAAAAAAAAATCACAATGCCTCTCAAATTCAGAAACTAACCAAGATGCTCATAATATTCAACAACTAACCATCTGAAAATCAAGATTTGTTTTGTTGTTTTGCATAATAAATCACATTTTTGTTGGCTGGGATTAGTAAAAAGCTTTTGCTGGTAAAGGATTTTATAAATTCTACTAGAGGCCCAGGGCACAAAATTCATGCACGGGAGGAGCAGGGTGTCCCTCAGTCCAGCCTGCACCCTCTCCAATCTGGGACCCCTCTAGGGATGTCCGACTGCCCATTTAGAACGGATCCCGGTAGGATTGGGCCTAAACGGGCAGTTGGACATCCGTAGGACTGCTGGCTCCCAACTGCTCACCTGCCTGCCTTCCTGATTGCCCCTAACTGCTTCTGCCTGCCAGTCTTATCACCCCCTGCCAGCCTGGTGTCCCTAACTGCCCACCCCTGCAGGCCTGGTCACTCCTAACTGCCCTCCCCTGCAGGCCTGGGTCCCTCCCAACTGCCCTTCCCTGCAGGCCTGGTCACCCCTAACTGCCCTCCCCTACAGGCATGGTCACCCCTAACTGCCCTTCCCTGAAGGCCCAGTCGCCCCCAACTTCCCTTCTCTCCGGCCGGGTCACCCCTAACTGCCCTCCCCTGCAGGCTTGATCGCCCCCAACTGCCCTCCCTTGCAGGCCATCTTGTGGTGGCCATCTTGTGTCCACATGGGGGCAGGATCTTTGACCACATGGGGGCAGCCATCTTGTGTGTTGGAGTGATGGTCAATCTGCATATTACTCTTTTATTAGATGGGAGAATATAGGCCTGGTGCACGGGTGGGAGCCAGCTGGTTTGCCCTGAAGGGTGTCCTGGATCAGGGTGGGGGTTCCCTTGGGGCATGGGGCGGCCTGGGCGAGGAGCCTGTGGTGGTTTGCAGGCTGGCCACACCCACTGGCAACCCAAGCAGAAGCCCTGGTATCTGGGATTTATGTATCTTCTATAATTGAAACTTTGTAGCCTTGAGTAGAGTCCTTGGCTGGCCATGGTGTGCAGGAAGCTTGGCTTCCTCCATTGCCAGGGAAACCCAAGCCTCCTGCTTGCTCCATGGCCACAGCCATCTTGGTTGGGTTAATTTGAATACTTGCTCCTGATTGGCTGGTGGGCGTGGCTTGTGGGTGTAGCGGAGGCACAATCAATTTGCATATTACTCTTTTATTAGATAGGATTCCTGTGCCCCAGAGTATTATTGTAGCAAAGGCTTGGTTTGGCCCTTGAGTCTGATCATGACAACATTATTAAAATTATTACCCATCAAATTGATGAATACATAGAAGCTAAACTCTTCTGATATGTATATTTATGGGTACAAAATGAGAAATTTACTCATGGTTACTTTTTGTCATTAATTATAGGTAATGGAAACAAATACACTTTTTTGGTAAAATATTACCAGGTGTTCTATTTAAAAGTCCAATTTTCCTCTTCAGAACATACCAAAGAATGTGATAGCCAATTACATCTTGAGAACATAAGTCGGCATGTGTGCCTTCGAGATCCTTCCTGGTTTTATTGCATTTAAAGGCCATCCATCTAAAATCAGGGTGTCATATTTGAAATCCAAGGAAGGATAGCACAGTGAGTTGAGATTCACTGAACACAGTTTCTGGAGTCTAATTGCCTTAGTTCAGATTCTGTCTCTGACAATAGCTAGTACAACCTCTTAAATTTTTTTATGTCCCCTTATCCTCATGTTCCTCCATTTCTTAGTATGGAGTTAATAGTACTGGCTCACAGGATGGATTAAATGTGATAATACTGTATATGGCATATGATAAATGCTCAACAGTTAGCTGCCAGAAGTAGTAGCTATACTACAATGCACCTATATATTAAAAAGTCTGTATCTCAGCACCACATAGTGAAGTAAAATAATTCAATAAAGAAGCCTCCAGTGTTTCAGTAAGTGGTAGGAATTAGATACACCCAGTGGTAGCTGAAAACAGAAAAGATGATCATATATTAGAAATTAAGTTGTGCTGGTGATATGGACATAGATTGTTACCTCCCCAAGATAGACTATTATCTCCTCACTGAATGTAAAAGTACTTTATAGCTCTCCTACTGCCAGACAAAGGTAATGGTTAAAATTCAAAGAGAGCATAAACTGAATAATAAAATCAAAATATTTCAAATAATTTATAGTGAATCAAATATACAAATCAAAATTATTTATTCTTTATTTTCAATATCTATTGACTGACCAGTTTCAGAAACTCTTCCAAACACCTGAGATTAAAATTGGCAAACAAAACAAAATCACTTGCTGACATTAGAAGTCACAAGCTATTGGTTACACAGGCCAGCCATATTCATTGTGGGTGGAAATTCCACAAGGCATGACTACCAGAACATGAGGAACATTGGGGGTAAATTTGGAGACCAGCTATTTTAGTTTGCCCCCTTGGACTACAATGATTTACATTCCTCCCATATGCAAAATAGTCACTTCCTCCCAATGCCCTCAAAAATCTCATTGCATTACAGCATCAAAGTCCCAAATCTTACCATCTAAATCAAGTCCATATGCAAATGAGTCTCCTTGGATCCAGTTCTGAGTTCTCAGTATGAAAACCTGTGAACTAAACAGATAAATTATCTGTGTACCACACTCCCAACAAACAATGTTTAGGATAAACAAAGGATAACCTTTATAAATTCCCCATTGAAGAAAAAAAAAAATGACAATGGGAAGCATATAGGAGTAACTGGTCGACAGAGACTGAATTCTCACCAGGCACATGTTAGCAGTTCTTTCATTAGGACTAAGGGCCTGTCATTATTCTCCATGTTTCTTTGCTCTCTGTATTCTGGGCCCTTAATTTTGCCCTTCCCATCTTTTGTTGTTTTGTGTGTGTTTTTTTTCAGAAAATGTAGTCAGTGCTTGCAGCTGAGTAATTTTATCAGTTTGCTTCCTGGAGGTAAAATGCTTGGGGATCCAAAATCCTGTTTTTATTCTGTACTATCTCTGTCCCTGTCATATCAAGCTGACAGTGTTTCTGCCTGTGTAATTCTCTTAAAACTAGAGGCCCGATGCATGAAATTCAGGAAGGGCTTGGCCCTCGCAGCCCCAGCTTCATCTGAAGGTCGTCCATCTGTCCGTCTAATTAGCATATTACGCTTTTATTATTATAGATGTTTTTGGTCCCTTGTGAATCATATTAGGATTCATTTCATTAGATAAAAGCCACACACATAAGCATTTTCAAGATAACATTTTCTACTTTTGAGTTAAGCTGAAGCTATGAGAGCAAAGCTCCACTCTTTAGTCGAATTACCACCTTATAGCTTTCTGAGGTTTTAACAAAGGATTTTATAATCACATTTATGTCTGTATTTTTAAATCATAATGTCCTGGCTTAAAATCATAATGTCCTGGCTCAAAAAATAGTTCTTTGGGTCAACTATTCAGGGGTGCTTTAACTGAGTGATTCTGGTTAAGTGTCTCATGTGAGGTTGTGGAAAATGGGGGCTAGGGATGCATTTGAAGGCATGGTGAGGGTTGGTAAATCTACTTTCAAGGATCACTGGCTGGAAAGTAGTTTCTGGTGTTATCAGAAAGTCTCAGTTCTCAAGACTGCATCCCTTTCCACGAGGCTGCTCGAGTGTTTTCATGATATGACAGATGGCTTTCCACAGAGTAAATGATCCAAGAGAGGGCAGGAGGCAAGGTAGAAGCTGAAATATTTATTATGACCTAGTCTTAGGAGTCAGACAAAACCACTTCTAATGAAAGTGAGTACTGACCAAGACACAAATACCGGGAGAAGTAGAGCATAGGGGCCACATTGAGAGCTAACCCCCATATTGCCTTCTAATGAAAGGAAATAGATATTAAACAACAAATATCAGAAGTGCCTCATATGGTCAAATGTGTTAAATGCCATAAGTAAGAATAAAGAAAAGAAGATCAGGGTTAAGGGATGGTGAGAGAGCAGTTTGTAGTAATAAATAAGATAGAGTAGGCCTCGTTAAAAAGATGTATAAAGAACTGAAGAAAGTAATATTATAATACTGATATTCTAATAATATACTGCTATATTTTTTATTTTAAATCACATATTTTAAATCACAGGATCAATTCAATTTACTAAGAAAACATATTTCTTGTTATGTCTAAGATTGCACACAAAGTTCATAAAAGCCTTTCCAAGGATTTGTTGCTCATGAGCCTTGCATAAGAGGATTACAAGTTAGTAGTAAAAGGATTTACAATAATTCTTAGTGATCTGTTACTTATTTGTGAATTCTTAACCATTTTAAAAGTTATTGAGCTATTCCTCTTATTTAAAAAAGCATCTAATATTTTATGCATGTAAAATATGTTAGATATATGTAACTAATGAAGTATAATAATAATAAAGTCAATTTGCTTATAAATTATATATTGCATGTATCCTTCTGAAATTTTTTTCCAACAGCATTGTGTTTTTAAGATTCACTTGTATTGCTGTATATACTTTTTTCACTTAATTTTATCTATGTTCAATATTCCACTGGGTAGATAGAGCACAATTTATTTATACTTTCTATAGCCAATAAATACTTAGTTCCAATAATTTCTGCATTAAAAGTAATGATGCCGAGAAAATTCTTGGAAAGCCTTTTCTAGGGTGGAAGTGAAGGTCAAGACACCACTTAGAGTAATAACAGTAACAATTATAAAAATAGCTACCGAGGGATAAATTAACAAGTATTTTGTAAGACCTTTCTGTAGACAAGTCTAAAACCTTATTGAGACAAAATAGGGGAAAATAGAGATACATACTCTTTTCCTCAACTTTCTTTAATCTATAGATTAATTGCAATTTCAATACAAATCTACACAAGCCCTAGCTGGTTTGGCTCAGTGGATAGAGCATCAGCCTGTGGGCTAAAGGGTCCCAGGTTCGATTCCAGTCAAGGGCACATGCCTGGGTTGCGGGCTCGATCCCCAATGTGGGGCATGCAGGAAGCAGCTGATCAATGATCTCTGTCATCATTGATGTTTCTGTCTCTCTCCTTCTCCTTTTTCTCTGAAATCAATAAAAATATATTTTAAAAAATCTTACACAGTTTCAAAGATACTTTGACAGCTGATAATAAAATTAATTTAAATGTTTTAAAACCTAAGAACAGCTAAGACACAGCTAATAAAGAAGACTAATAAGTTTTGGGATGTCTCCTATCCAGGTACAGTAAAGTTGAAAGCCATCTAATTTTCATTATGTATAATGATTACTTACTTTTTTCTTTAAGCAGATGTATCCTCCTGGGTGGGGGCGGGGGGGGGGCGGGATTTAACATCAAATGCATGTGGACCTCTTAGCCTCATTGTGTATCAAAATGGCAACAAATAACTATTAAAATAATATTTTAGCATATAAATTAAGTGTCCCTCAATGGGACTAAATAACTACAGAGTAAAATTATTGAATTAATTATTTATATGAATTTTAATGAGTGTTATCAGAGATATTTGTTTAATTTATAGTAATAATTTACTGATGGTATTCTGATAATGTCCCCATAGACTTTTCAGAATATGTTCTCTGAGGTGACTGCCAGTTTCAAATTGTGTAGCCTGAGAGATCTAAATGTCTTTGATCACACTCCTAGAGAAAGTGGGAGTAAGAACAAAGCTTAAACTTTCTATGAAAGGATGCCAGGCCAAATAGGAGTTCTACCATTTCACTTGACTCCATGCTTTGATCTCTTCCCACCAAAACTGGATCAGAGTGTGTAATGAAATATTTCAACTTCTCCACTGGCCAAAGTTCAGTAAGGCTGCTAAATGAAATCCTGTGAGACACAACAATTTGTAAAAAGCAAAAATTTCAATCAGAATACAGCTTTTGAATATATAGGGTGTCCCCAAAAATGTATACAAACACTTTGAATAGTGATAAAGGCAATTTATATTAAAATATATTTCATTTTCAAAATTATGCTATCAGCTGTTCAAGTGTGTATACATTTTTCTAAGACACCCTGTATATAAATGTACACGAATATGACACATGTTCAACTGGTTTACAGGAGGAACACAAAACCAACACTTCACTTAGTGGATTATCCATTTTATATTTTACAATTCCTAGTATTAATATTTGCCTTTTTCCCTTAAAAATGTCACATTTTTATTTTATTTAATTGCTTCCTCTAGGAAGCCTTATATAACCCCATAAAGAACTCATGCCTCTCTTTGTATGATGTTAGTATCCAGGATACACATCTTTCATAGCTTGTGTAGTCCCTTGTTCTACCAAACTGTGCACATGACTGCTTTTCCTTATAGATTACAATCTCTTGCAAACATATGGCATCCTATTCATCTGTGTGTGCCACCTAAAGGAAGGTGCAGGGACTTCCTCACAAGGAATGTGGAATCTTTGAACTGTTATTCTCACTGCCACATCAATTATAATATGTTTCCTTTCATAATCAATTCTTTTACAGCTTCCCCTACTTTGACTCAAACATCCCTTGAGTATTGTTTTTAGAAAATCATTACATAATCTGTTGTTCATGCCTACTTATGATGTTCATTGATCCATGCTACAACACTTAATGTTTCCCATGTGTCAAGCATGGTGCTAGGAACTAGGTATAAAAACATAAAGATGCCTGGCCATTGTGGCTCAGTGGTTGAGCATTGACCCATGAAACAGGAGGTCATGTTTCAATTTCCAGTAGGGGGCGTGCAGGATGATTCTCTCTTATCACTAATGTTTCCTTTTTTTTAAAAAATATATTTTATTGATTTTTTACAGAGAGGAAGAGGAACAGAGAGCTAGAAACATCGATGAGAGAGAAACATCGATCAGCTGCCTCCTGCACACCCTCTACTGGGGATGTGCCCGCAACCAAGGTACATGCCCCTGACAGGAACCTGGGACCCTTCAGTCCGCAGGCCGACGCTCTAGCCACTGAGCCAAACAGGTTTCGGCTCATCACTAATGTTTCTATCTCTCTCTCCTTCTCCCTTCCTCTCTCTGAAATCAATAAAAACATATTTTAAAAAATAACATGAAGAGGCATAGTTTTCCCTTAAAGAATTCAAAGACCAGGCAGACAGAATACAACACTAATAAGTGCAATGCAGTAAGTGCTATGAGATAAGCAGGAAAAGAGTGATCTGGAAACATATTTAGTAACTGATTCTGGCTACTTGAGA
The DNA here is from genome assembly GCA_026230045.1 of Corynorhinus townsendii. Classification (NCBI taxonomy): domain Eukaryota; kingdom Metazoa; phylum Chordata; class Mammalia; order Chiroptera; family Vespertilionidae; genus Corynorhinus; species Corynorhinus townsendii. The sequence goes on along the minus strand of JAPDVU010000004.1, from coordinate 62,573,098 downwards.
AAAGATTCAAAGAAAAGGGGATGTATGAACTTAACAAACTGACAAGATTTTTCTAGGAGAATAAGGCAGAAAGTGGATTTTATGAAAAATATGTGCAAAACACATAGCCAAGAAAGGGTCAGGCAGATCTAGTGAATAAAGCAATTATTCTCTGTGTTTGGAGCACAAGCGGTCTGATGAGGAGAGGAGGGAGGCTGCGAAGTTAGCCAGAGAAACAGAACAGACCTTAGAAGCAATGTTAAGAACATATACCCTATCTGTGACAGTATGAATATGTAAGAAATCTCTAAGTAAGGCAGAGGCATAATCAGATATAGCTTTAGGAGCATCATGCTGATTGCAGAGAGAATGGACTTGGAGGTGAGGAAAGTTAAGAGGTTTTAAAATCTTCTAGAGGAAAGATGGGATGACCTTTCAAATGTGGAGGTATTGTGGTGTGCAAAGATTAATTTGGTTGATATTAGTGACATAGACTCAACTGAGCACAGGTAAAAAAGGAATCAGTAGGATGAAAGGGTGATTTTCATCCTACTAATCTATGAGACACTGAAAATTAGAAGGACCTCTCTAGGTTTAAATAATATTTGAGAAGCCTTGATAACATATAGGCAAACATGAATAGTAAATAAATATACCTGGAATTTAAGAGTAAGGTTAGAATTGGCTGACTAGAAGTTGTCTACTTATAACTGGTAATTAAAACCATGAAAGTAAATTAAATCACCCAAAGTTTATATGGAAATAATAATGAAAAAGATAAAATAGTAGACCTTGACTCATTTATTAACCTATAAGTAGTGGCCACAAAGGGGAGGGGAGTGGGACGCCTCTGAAGAATCCTAGAAAAAATTATCAAAATAATAACTAGAAGCCATGAGAGAACAGGCCAGTTTCGAAAGCTGCAAATGCCTCAGGTGAGAGAAGAAGAGTCCAGTTAAATTTGTCAAATAAAAAGAAACTGCCATAGAGGTTAGAAAGCCACTCAGAGCTGGACAAGAGTCAGAGACTAGATTTCCAAAGTTTTAGATGAAGGCATGGAAGACATAACTATTTTTCAATAAGAATGATGCTGAAGGAAGGGACAGATATAAAGCCGTAGTTTGAGTGAAGATTAATGGTAGGCTTCTTTTTTGCCACCTGGAAAGAAGGAGCTAAAAGAATACATAAAATTAATGGGAAAGAAATAGAGAAGACAATGGGATAAAATTTCTGTAAAAGTGATGGGAACTGAGATATTGGTATATTAGTTTCTTGCTGATATTATAGCTTGTTAGTTTAAGACAAAAATTTATTGTCTTACAGTTCTGGAGGTCAGAAGTCTAAAATGCATTTTATAGGGATAAAAATCAAGATGTTAGTAGGGTTTCTAAAGGTTACTGGTATAGGGGAAAACCCTTTGCTTGCCTTTTCAAGATTCTAGAGGCTACCAGCAGTTCTTGGTTTGTGGACTCATCATCCATTTTCAAAGCTGGCTCATCCCATATTCAAATCAATCTCTTTTTCTCTCTCCCTTTCTCCTCACTTTCTGCTTTCATTGCCATATCTTCATATTTGCTCTGATTCTGACCCCTTTCTTATAAAGACCTTGTGAATAAATTGGGTCAACCTAGATAATCCAGGACAATTTATCTCTACATCCTTAATTTAATCGCATCTGCAAAGTCTCTTTTGTCATGTAAGATAAAACATTCACAAGTGCTGGAGATTAAGATGTTGACTTTTTAGGGGGATCATTATTCTGTCTACCACGGAAGGGTAAGGTTTGAATGATCAAATTGGTACCGGACAATCAACTCCTCTTCTTTCAACAGGAGAGAAGGAGGCCAGAATGGGTGATGTCATATATAATTACAGAGGCAAAGTCAGGAACTGGTCCTGGCCAATGACCACATTATCTTCTTGGCAGCATTGGGAGAGTAAAGTATGCCACTGAGAAGAGGAACAAAGTTTTGGAAAGAAATGGTTAGATACAGGTGAAGAAAGCATAAAGAAGCCTGGATGTGTGGATGGGGAGTCCATTGGAGCTAGAAAGCATAATGAATTCATGAAGCTTATTGGCTTAGCATGGAGATTTGTTCAACCTGGGAACAGAATCAAAGAATATAAATACTTGGATTGATCAAGTGATGGATGTATGAAGGGTACCTACAGTTTGAGAAATAAGGAGAAATATGAGCAAGGATCCCAGTGAATATGCTTATCACTGCAGCTACTGATCCTAGCACTAGGCATGGTCAGGTTCAGTCTTCCTTGATTTAAAATTTTGTAAAAATTTATTTAATGTACAGGATGAGAGCATGTGTGCGTGTGTGTGTGAGAGAGAGAGAGAGAGAGAGAGAAAGAGTGTCGAGGAGAGGGAGAGAGAGAGAGGGAAAGTCCTCGAGCCTTAGAAATGTAAAATTCTGGGCTGTAGTATTGACAGATCAATATCCTTATGCATTCAAATTACAAAATTATGTCAGTACCAAAGTAACATGGTGGAGGTTGAAACTTTGAAAGTAGAATTAGCATACTTAATAAATTCAACCTCATTCTTCTAGTACATCATATCATATTGACCTACATTTTTTTGAAAACTGTTTTTTTGAATAGGCTGATTAATTTTACTGAAAGTTTATTTAGCAAAGTTTAAAGTTAATCAGCAAATAGAGTTTTCCCACCAGCAGAGATAAAAAATATAATTTGCTACATAATTATTTGTAATTACTTTGTCATCCAATATCTTTTACCAGAAATCTAACTCTACCTCCCATTTAATCTGTTCTATTTGGTTTAATTCTAGATCTCATTATTCTCACTTTAATTCATTAAAATGTTATGCCAATTTCATTAGCAGGTCAAAACCTATCGGTCAACATTCTTGAAGGCTACAATCTTTTCATTATTGATCATTTTATTGCTAAGTTTCCCTAAATAGAAGTGTACAGACAAGTCTTTCATGAAATATAAAATGTTCTTGTAATGATTTGGGCTTTATTCTTAAAATATTGCATTATATTATATTTTTTAATTTAACTTCTTTATCATTTAAAGTATTACATATGTCTCCTTTTTCCTCCATTGACCACTCCCCGGCCATTCCCACCCCCAGCACATGCCCTCACCCCCCTCTAATGTCAGTGTCCATGGGTTATGCTTTTATGCATGCCTGCGAGTCCTTTGATCTCTTATCCCCAGTCCCCTCCCCTGCCTTCCCTCTAAGGTTGGATGATCTGTTTGATGCTTCTCTGTCTTTGAATCTATTTTTGTTCATCAGTTTATGCTGTTCATTATATTCCACAAATGAATGAGATCATGTGATATTTATCTTTCTCTGACTGGCTTATTTCGCTTAGCATAATGCTCTCCAAGTCCACCCATGCTGTTGCAAATGGTATACTAGTAAATACCCTGCTATTTGTCTATGTTTCTTTTCTTGGCCTCATTTGCACAGACAACTGAGTAGATTTGGTAAATTTTGAACATTTTAAACCACTTAGCAAATCAAATGCATATTAAACAGCTAAGGAACTCTAAAATAATACAGATGACAGTGAGATTAGCAAATGTTTTGAAGAAAAGAAATGCCATACTCAACCCTAACTGGTTTGGCTCAGTGGATAGCACATCAGCCTGCAGACTGAAGGGTCCCAGGTTCGATTCCAGGCAAGGGCATGTACCTTGGTTGCGGACACATCCCCTACTGGAGATGTGCAGGAGGCAGCTGATCGATGATTATCTCTCACTGATGTTTCTAACTCTCTATCCCTCTCCCTTCCTCTCTGTAAAAAAAAAATCAATAAAATATATTTTAAAAAAAGAAATGCCATACTCAGTGTTCTGATAGCAGTTGGCAGTGAAGAGAGATCAGAGGCAGGGCCTGGGAAGGAATGCATTCCCATAGTCAGTATGCTAAGGAATGCTGTCCTGGGCCAAGGTGATGCCTGTAACCATGGCAAGATTATCAGAGATGGAAGAGAAATATGTAAAATAGGGGTAAAAGAAGCTGCCCTAACCATCTCACAATCTCACAGTTTTTCTGGAAACAATGTGACATTTCAGAGAGAAAAATCGTTTGGAGAAGTCAGAATTGTCTGCATGCGCGGAGTCTTCACATGCTTCACTCCATAAGAGCCTATTTCTCCCAGGGCTCTGTGTTTGACTTGGAAGGTGTCAATAACGGAGAGTCCATGCCTGCCACCACATCCACTCCTGCAGTCAGAACTCATGGCCTGCTGTGCACTATAGATAGAGATTTTTATTAGCTACTTCCTTAAAAAAAAATAACCTACTTATCATCTCTTTGAAATAAAGTGGCTTGAGTCTGAAACTCAGAGGGAAGGCAGGGGTAGGAAGAGATCAGCCAATGAACTTGTATGCATATATGCATAACCATGGACACACACAATGGGGTGGTGAAGGTTTGGGTGGGGTGGGGAGGGGATGGAAGCAAGCTGGAAGAGGTTAAAGGGAAGGGGGGTAATCTATGTAAAACTTTCAACAATAAAGATTTTTTTAAAATAAAAAAAATGGCAAAATAATAAATATATAAAGTGGCCTGAGAAAAAATTGTGCTTGTTTAAGAATTTACATGTGTGACACCCAATACTCTAGGGTCACTTTTTTTTTTTTAAATAAAATAAGATGCCAGTACTGATAAATTAATAATCAAAAATAAAGTTAATAAAAATTTTAAATGTAGTATAATATTAAAAACATTTGGTATTTAAATGTGACATACATTATTTTTACTGTTAAAGAATAAGGAAATGAAACTATATCAAAATTCATTGTATCTATAGTTCAGTCAGTTAGCTTTTCGTTAAGTTTTCATGCAACAGAATTTTCTGTCTTGTCTCTTACAGTTAGTGCTTATATCTGAGAGTAACCTATCAAGTAATTATGACTTTAGTAGTTTTAAACTGATTGAGAGACACTAAAAAAAGCATTAAAAATTTTGAACCAATAATCAACAAATAATTAGTCCTATTGGCAAACAACTGAATTCACAAAGTGTAACTGCCCAGTGACTGAAATAAGCATGTTTCAGAGAATGTCATTTAGTAAACAAGAAGAATAAAACATTCTTCCAGAGGAAAAATACCTATTATATGTTTGAATGTAAATATCTAATAGTTCCATTGCAACAGTAATGTGCAAAATAACAAATTAATGTTGACTCACCTGTGCACACATTAATGATCAAGAAATTAGCATAATAAAAGAACATGCTTCAATTTAAGTTAATTTATATTTTAAAAGATAAACATGAACTTGATAAATTCAGAAAGTAGTTTTTACATCTCAAATGAATTTCTTATTTTACTGAGGGATTACTATTGCTTTCCTTTCACTAGCTTCTCCATTAGTGCTTTTAAAATATAACAAATAAAATTTTGACTAATACTTCTAGAAATATCTATTTCTAACATGAATTTATCGGTATTCTATTTTTTCTGTACAACCATATTAAAATGTGAAATGGAGAATATTTTTACTGAAACTTTTTTTGCTTATTTATCTCAATACATCCTTGTTCAAATTCTGTTGTACCTTCAATATGCTTCCTACTTCAGCATATTACAAATGGATACTATAAACAATACTAATAATCCTACTGCATAATTACATCTATCTATATTTCTCATCACTGTAAAGTTTATGTAAGCCTGTGTAATATATACCTCACATTTAAAAATTGGTGATTCAATGATAAATATATTCCATTCTGCTAATTTTACTACATAACTCAGCAATAGCATTAACATTAAATATTTAACATAACTACTTCTATAACTATTTCAGCCTGAAATAAGGAAACCTAATTTACAATTCTGGCTTCGTCCTAGACTGGATGTGTGTAAATCTGAGTTACTTCTAAAACTTTTTCTTAAATCCTGATTGGTTTCATTGCTGATACCAAGGGAACAGAAGTTAAATTCCTTATATTTCTTCTTTCCCCATTCTCCTAAGATACAAGTCCCTCTTTCTCTCCTGAGGTAGTCCTAGAAATGATATATAGACGAGATAATAATAGAGTTTCTCTCTATGCCCAGATAGTTATATTCTGACCCCTGGGAAATAGGAGAGTTCTCACAGTAATTCTGAGTTTTTCTGAACTTCTTTTAAACTTTAAAGACAACAACCAATAATAAACTCAGCAACTATGATAACCAACTTAATTTACCTATTTTCATAATCAACTTGGTAAGTGGTATTTTCAGTATATTTAATGGTATAATTATGATACAAGTCAATGTATTCAGTGAGCATTTGCATTTTTCTTTCCAAGATGCTTAGTTACCTACAAAAATGGCCTAATTAGTATCTGAATTCACTTTGAAATTTTTTTGCTTTTCTTAGTTATAGCTCCAAGCATGAAATTATCTACTCCTCAATATCAATTTATTAGGCAAAATTCAACCTAACTGGTATTGAGAGTAATTTATAATTCTGTTGGATTAAATAATTGAAACTTTTTGAATATATAGTAGTTAATTCTCTTGCTATAAAAGAGCACAAAACATACTTTCCATTATAAACATACAATGGAAAGAATGTGGCTTTGGAGCTAGATGGTGCCTTTGTGCAGTTTACTTGATTTTTGTGAGCATTAGTTTTTCATCTTTAAATGGGGATAAAATGCCTACCTCATGACACTAGATAAAAAAAATACCCATAATCTGACATAAAATCATGTTCAATAAATGTGAGTGGAGGAGGAGAGAAGGAGGTGATTATTTTAATGTAGCATTTACTATCAGAAGTCAAATGATCCCATTCCCTCCCTCAGCTCTCCACCATTCATTCCTCTGTCACTGAATTTACCTCATTTCCTCAAGATTAGCCCTTCTCTAGGTAATTATAGTGTTTCTCAAAACCAGTGGAGGCTCTCTAGATTTGCAGCCTCTTGATTTAGCCAAATAGTCAAGATTTGGTGATTCTCACATGTGCAAATATTTTTATTTAGAAATGCAGCTCACATTAGGAGAGTAAAGCTGGCTTCGTGTCCTCCCTACATCTGATTTAGGCCCAGTATTTGGGGTGTAATGATTGAAAATGACTGACTGACAATATGAACCAAGTCTGGTTCCCTAGGAAAGGCCATGATGACCATATATATAATTTTATTTTTTCCAGCTTCCCCTAAACTGAGAAAAGTAGAAACTTTTCATTTTCATTAAAGAGTAAATTCCCTCTACAAAAGCATTTTGGTTAATGCACTTTAGATGAGCATTACATTTAGATGTTTAGACAACCCATATTTACTTTAATCAACTCAAGTAGATACAAACTCAGCCTTCTTTTCCATGCTTGTGGACACCTTGAAGATCTAGGTTCCTGTAGAAAATACCATCACATCACCTAAGTAAGATCTATTAGGAAACAGCCTGATATATAGATGTGGGTGCAGAGAGTTTATTATGCAGGGCTGTTGGGACCAACACCTGTGAGGAGAATGCAGGAAGACAGATTGAGCAGAAGGAGAGGTTAAAGCATGATGAACTTGCAATAAAGGCCTCAGCAGAAGTCACAGGGAGGTTTGGAGCTGCACTGGCCCTTTAGAGTTGTCCAGAATTGAGTTAGGGCCTGGCCTTTGCATGCCAGCCACATCGCTAGTCATTGGATGTGGGTTGCTCCCTTGGGCCAGGCTGCTCCCTCTTGTTGAGGACAATTGCTGAAGAGGTGCTCACTGTGAGCTACTGGAGGCCAACACACCTGGCAGTTTGGAGAATGAGTGCTTCATCCTGGAAAATTTACTACCTACTGCTAATCAACCATCATTGACTTTTAGTGCTTTGAGATACAATATTTAATAGAAAAAAATTTTAAAGGTATGTATTAAGATGATACAGTCTTTGTCATAGTGACATTTTAGACATTTATGAGATGGAAATATAACAATCCCATGAAATAAATTTGTTCCTTTACCTATATCACACACTGTCAGTGTTTCATAGATTAAGTTCTAAATATAACAATTAATGGTCACAAGCCTGGCTATCCTTTAGCATTAAGCATAGCAGACAGCTCTGACCACATAAAGGCAGTAAAAAGGTGGAGCATGGCCTGGCCGATGTGGCCCAGAGGTTGAGCATGGACTCATGAACCAGGAGGTCATGATTCGATTCCCAGTCAGGGCACATGCCTGGGTGGTGGGCTCAATGTCCAGTAGTGTGTGTGCAAGAGGCAGCAATCAATGATTCTCTCTCATCACTGGTGTTTCTCTCTCTCTCTCTCTCTCTCTCTCTCTCTCTCTCTCTCTCTCTCTCTCTCTCTCTCTCTCTCTCTCTCTGAAGTCAATAGAAACATTTTAAATAGATAGAGAGATAGATGATAGATAGGTAGGTAGATAGATAGATAGATAGATAGATAGATAGATAGATAGATAGATGATAGATAGATGACAGATAGATAAGTAGGTAGATAGATGATAGATAGATAGATAGATAGATAGATAGATAGATAGATAGATAGATAGATAGATAGATAGATGGCTGAGCATGGTGAGTGAAAGACAGGAAATGTCAGGCCAGAAATACCTGAAAAATTGCAGATCATACATTTCAGACCATTGTGTAAATTGAGTGATATCTTGATTCTCAGGTTGGTATTTGCATTTCTTGCTCACTGACAGCAGTTTCTACACTAACATTTCACAGCACACTCCTCCTGCCCATTACTCTATACTATAGACTCTATAGGATACTCAATAAAAGAAAGTTCTAGGTCAGATGTGACTGGGAAACTCACCATTCCAACACCCCCCCCCCCCGAAGTTTGCAGTTTTTGTTAAAGTCAATCTGCCTACTTTCTTTTTTTACCACCCCATTTCCCAAATTTACATATTACACATTCTTTTTTTTTCATACAAACTTTACATTTTAAAGAAATCATGTCCTACAGAATTCAAGCTGGGGCATTCTTCTCCGTGTAATGTTAAAATGTCTTATGGAAAAAAATAAATAGTTCAATTAACAACAGGCTGCTTTGTCAACACAGAATCACAATACACATATGCTGAAATTCCTCTTGGGAAGATAGCCAAAAAGCAATTGCAACTTAAACATCAACACAATCATTTCTCTGTCAGTGAGTCACATGTAACCATACTCTAATTTATTGGCCTATTCAAAACAGTCCATCAAACTAATATTATTCACTTTTTCATATGTACTAACCATTGAATTTCCAGAATGTCTATGTATATATTACTATAGTAAAAGCCAGGAAATACAGAAAGGCCTTTCCGAGTTAGAATAGGAAGCCAGCCATAATGACCAACCCTTCCACACAACATGGCATAGGCAGAGGAAATGGGCCATGTGGCAGAAACATGGCTTTGCAATGACATGGAAAAGGATCCAGTTCCAGCTTTGTTTCCTAGCTGGAAGTAACCTTGCCCACTGCTACACTTCTCTAACCTCAGGTTGCATGCAAGTAATATGCAAATAGCACCACTCACTGGAAAGTTGTCTTGGAGACTAAATGAAATAACATTTATATAAGGAGAGAAACTCAACGGGACCTTGCATAACAAATAGTACTGCTCCTTACCTACATTCTTTTTTTATTCTTTAAAGGTGATTCAGGGGAAATAAGGAGTGGATTTTCCAATATTTAATTTTTTCAAAATTTCCCTTTTCTTTTAATTTTCTAAGCTCATGACTATCTATAGCATAGGCAAGAATCTGAAAAGACATTAAGGAAAAATAGATTGAATCTGAAACATGATAGCGGGAAACTTAGAGACTAAAAAAAAAAAAAAAAAAAAAAAAAAAGCATGAAAATTTCCCTTATCCAAGGTTGTTCCTTACCATGTGTCTCTTGAAGGTTTTGTAAAAGGAAAATGTCCTTTAACCACTTTATAATTTTTGACATTTTTCCTAGCATGATTTGGACATCTTATCAGTAGTGGATACTTAATCACAGCAAATTATTTCTAACTGGCAACTGATTCATTGCACAATTTGAATGTCTGTGCACTGACAGTGTGGGTGTTCATAATCTAAAATGCAAATTAAATGTTAAAAAGTGACTACTCTTCACTTGTAACATGGGCAAAAAACAAAAAGTTTGTTAACATTCTGTGTTTGCAAAGGTTGAGGTGAGCCAAAATTTGTGCAACATAGGGAAAGCAATTTGGTAACAGCTAACAAAACTTGAAATGTATCTTTTTAAGCCAGCAATGCCATTTCTAGCAATTTATCCTGTAGAAATACCCTCTTGACTGCAAAACAAAGCATGTTCTAATGTGCAGCATGGTTGGTCAAAGCAAAAGCCTAAAACATCCTAAATTTCTTTTAATTGATAATTATTTAAATAGTTTGGTGCATCTATAAAATCAGATACTATTTATAATGAACTGTATACCATTTACTATAATATTAATCTTTAGTATATATTATAACAGAAAAAAACAAGTTATAGAATATTTGTATGTTCAAAATGTATAACAAGTCTACACTCATTAGGATCATCTCTGGGAAAGACATCTGAGACTGACAGCAGTTGTCTCCAGGAAGGGTATATGGTGGCGAAGATGGCCTTATCATCCCTTCAGCCTGACTACACTTTAGACAAGTTACTTGCTTACCCCAGACTCCTGACATCCTTTTTCTTCCTGCACTTTAGAAAGCTTGTACTTGTAAATTCTTTCTCTGTCCCTTCAAGATGTAAATCTTTTTAAAAAGCCCATTGCCAGTTAAATAACCAGAACTATCTTTCTAAAGGACCTGGGAGCCTTCTCTTTGAAATGTAACCATCAAGGAAGACTGTCCCTATCTCCCAGTCTCTGTGGGAAGTTAGGAGCCTAACACCTAGGGAGGTGGCTGCTCCAATTTATAAACGCAGCTCCTGTGGATGAAGATAAGACAAAGTTTAAGTATCCCTTGGGTAATGCCAATTACCAAACACCAGTGGCCTAAGATGAATTCCCCAGCCCAGATTTTTTTTAATAAATCTTTATTGTTCAGATTATTACAGGTGTTCCTCTTTTTTTTTCCCCCATAGCTCCCCTCCACCTGATTCCCCACCCCACCCCATGCCCTTACCCCCCACCACTGTCTTCATCCATAGGAGTAAGATTTTTGTCCAATCTCTTCCCGCACCACTCACACCCGCTTCCCCTGAGAATCGTCAGTCCACTCCCTTTCTATGTCCCTGATTCTATTATATTCACCAGTCCATTCTGTTCTTCAGATTTTTTTATTCACTTGATTTTTAGATTCACTTGTTGGTAGGTATGTATTTGATGTCATTTTGTTGTTCATAATTTTTATCTTTACCTTTTTCTTCTTCTTCCTCTTCTTAAAGAATACCCTTCAGCATTTCATGTAATCCTGGTTTGGTGGCGATGAACTCCTTTAGCTTTTTCTTGTCTGTGAAGCTCTTTATCTGACCTTCAACTCTGAATGATAGCTTTGCTGGTTAGAGTAATCTTGGTTGTAGGTTCTTGCTGTTCATCACTTTGAATATTTCTTGCCACTCCCTTCTGGCCTGCATAGTTTCTATTGAGAAATCAGCTGACAGTCATATGGGTACTCCCTTGTAGGTAATTAACTTTTTCTCTTGCTGCTTTTAATATTCTTTCTTTGTCTTTTGCCCTTGGCATTTTAATTATGATGTGTCTTGGTGTGGTCCTCTTTGGATTCCTCTTATATGGGGTTCTGTGCGCTTCCTGAACTTGTAAGTCTATTTCTTTCACCAGGTAGGGAAAGTTTTCTGTCATTATTTCTTCTAATAGGTTTTCAGTATTTTGCTCTCTCCCTTCTTCTGGCACCCCAAAAATTTGGATGTTGGTTCCCTTAAAGTTGTTCCAGAGGCTCCTTACAGTATCTTCAAATTTTTGGATTCTTTTTTCTTTTTGTTTTTCTGGTTGGATGTTTTTTGTTTCCACATATTTCAGATCTTTGGTTTGATTCTTGGGGTACATTGATCTACAGTTGAGTTTCTGTATATTCTTTATTTCAGACAGTGTATGCTTCATTTCTGACTGATCCTTTTCCATTTTTTTGGCATTCTCATTAATATCCTTAAAGGTCTCATCAAGTTTCTCAGCGGTTTTTAGAAGATTCTTGAGTAACCTTATAAATGTGGTTCTGAACTCTATGTCATCCAGTAGTTTGCTTTCCTCCGTTTCTTTCATTCATGACATGTTTCTTTGTCTCCACATTTTGGCTGCTTCCCTGTGTTGATGGAGTAGCTTTGTGTGGTAGGTGATCTATAGAGGGCAGTAGCTCAGCCTCCTCAATCACATGAGGTGGATGCTCTTGGTACACCCCTTTGTGGGCTGAGTGCAAAGTCTTGGTGTAGTTAAGCCTTAATTGCTGTTGGTACACTGGAAGGAATTGACCTCCAGGCCAATTAGCTGTGAGCACTCTCTGTGTGTATAATGGAAGAACTGCTGCGCTGAAGACACGCTTATGGTGCAGGACTTGTTTCAGTGGGGCTTTGGTGCTCACTGATTCTGCCTGTTGAATGTGTCACTTATGGATGTGAGGAGTTGAAATCTGGTGTCTCACACTGACCACTAGGTACACTGGCTTCTGGATCTCCAATGGGGTGCAGGTCAGCCCCAGGCCATATTTTAAAAACTCACCTACCTTTTTCTTTTCTTTCTTTCTTTTTTTTTTTAAGGAGTTGAACTCAAACTGAGTTTGGCATCTTTCCCTGTTGCAATAGCCTTAAGTGAAATTTTTATTTGTGTGTTCAACTTTGTCTAATGCAATTTTTACTTTGACACAGGGATACAGGATAACCTGATCAAGAAGGAGACTTACTTTTAACTCAATATCTTTTTATACACTTTTAATTTTTACCATGTGCATGATTTACCTATTCAAGCATTTCAATTAAACAAATAATCTAACAAAATCCTTAAGGCAGTCTATAGTCTATGGAAATATAGGCTAAATTATCCATTCAACTAATTTTAGCTTTGCAGTACTTACACAAAATATTTTAAAAGGAAAGGAAAACTTCCAATTAAACAAAGTGAACTTTGTACAAACTGAAACTAAAATGGGAACATGTCCTTAATTCCTTCAAATAATGTTGTTAATACAAAAAAAAAAATGTTTTAGCTTCGTTGCTTAAAAACTACAATGAGTTCCTAAATGAGACCTTACAATATTTTCCAGAGATGCTGGATGAACAATCATTCCATATATCTAGCCTATCTGGGTCACTCTAGATTCAATCTGTACTTTAACTATAGAAGCCTTCAAGTTATAAGCCAGTATTTAATTAATCTAGTTGCTTTGTGATGATTTCCATTTGAAGCAAAATAAGGGATAAGTACTCATATTTATAATATCAGCATAATTCATTTTCAGTCACATTTTCTTCTTTCAAAGGAAAATTCTGAAATTTAAGGTTATAAAGAATGTCATAATTTTAAACCTCAGGTCTTTTCTTAAGAGGTAAACCTGAAGTTGGTAGGCATAAATTGCCCTTTGGTGACATTGGAATACTACAAGAAGAGCTGGGGTGTGTTAGAGGAGGGAAGGGAAGGAATTAGAGGTATTATTTTTCAAATTAAGTTTGAGGAGACATTTTAAAATGCTCACATAGACATGACAAATAAGCATTAGATGAGCCTGACTGATATGCAGGGAAAAGATCAAGATTAGAGATAAATATACTGGCATTATCAGCATATCACCGACGTGTAAAGCACTGTAAAATTAAGATCAAGAAGATGAAAAGAAGTAGCCAGCGAGGTAGGGGACAAACAAGGAGAATATGTGTCTTGGAACCAAAACAAAGAAGTTAAAAGGGAGAAGATGTGATCCATATTTCATAATTATGAAATTAAATTGAAGGTAAATTATCATTCAACACAATGGAAAAATAGCAATTTCTGATATGTTCTAATTACTGTATTTCAGTAAGTACTATTTTCACTTTATAAAAACTAAGATCTTTCTTTTTTTATGCATAAATTTAGGCCTAATTATTTTCTTAGAGGCTAATACTATTTTATAATAATATTTCTTAATTGCTGAGTTAGTCAACAATTTAATCATCTGATTTTACCAAAGGCTGAGAAAATTATATTTAATTCAATTATAACTAACCACATTATAATAATAACTAGAGGCCCAGTGCATGAAATTCATGCACGGGGGGGGGGGGGGTATCCTTCAGCCCAGCCTGCATCCTCTCCAATCTGGGAACCCTCTAGGGATGTCCAACTGCCCATCGGACATCCCTCTCACAATCCAGGACTGCTGTCAGACATCCCTCTCACAATCCAGGACTGCTGGCTCCCAACTGCTTGCTTGCCTGCCTTTCTGATTGCCCCTAACCGCTTCTGCCTGCCAGCCTGATCACCCCTAACCACTTCCTTGCCAGCCTGATTGATGCCTAACTGCTCCCCTGCCAGCCTGTTTGCCCCTAATTGACCTCCCCTACAGGTATGGTCACCCCTAACTGCCCTTCCCTGCAGGCCCAGTCGCCCCCAACTTCCCTCCTCTGCCAGCCGGGTCACCCCTAACTGCCCTCCCCTGCAGGCTTGATCGCCCCCAACTGCCCTCCCTTGCAGGCCTGGTCCCTCCCACCTGCCCTCCCCTGCTGGCCATCTTGTGGTGGCCATCTTGTGTCCACATGGGGGCAGGATCTTTGACCACATGGGGGCAGCCATCTTGTGTGTTGGAGTGATGGTCAATCTGCATATTACTCCTTTATTAGATAGGATAGAGGCCTGGTGCATGGGTGGGGGGCATCTGGTTTGCCCTGAAGGGTGTCCCGGATCAGAGTGGGGGTTCCCTTGGGGCATGGGGTGGCCTGGGCAAGGGGCCTGTGGTGGTTTGCAGGCCCGCCATGCCCCCTGACGACCCAAGCAGAGGCCCTGGTATCTGGGATTTATTTATCTTCTACAATTGAAACTTTGTAGCCTGGAGCAGAGCCAAGCCTTCTGCTTGCTCCGTGGCGGCAGCCATTTCTCTTGGGATTTATTTATCTTCCATAATTGAAACTTTGTAGCCTGGAGTGGAGGCCTAGGCTGGCCAGGGTAGGCGGAAAGCTTGGCTTCCTCCATAACAGGGGGCAACCCTAGCCTCCTGCTCTCTCCAGCTCCGTGGCTGCTGCCATTTTTGCTGGGATTTATTTATCTTCTATAATTGAAACTTTGTAGCCTGGAGGGGAGGCCTGGGCAGGCCAGGGAGTGTGGAAAACTTGGCTTCCTCCATCACTGGGAAAACCCAAGCCTCCCTCCTGCAGCCATATTGATTGGGTTAATTTGCATACTTGATCCTGATTGGCTGGTGGGCGTGGTTTGTGGGTTTGGCTTGTGGGTGTAATGGAGTGATGGTTAATTTGCATATTATTCTTTTATTAGATAGGATATAAAAATCTCTCTAATCTCTCTACATAAAATGAATATTTGACAACTTAATATGGTAATGAGTATTCATAACAAGACATCCCTATCCAGATTCTATTAAAAAGGACTCTGAGAATTGGGGGTAGGGGGTGGAAGGATTAATTTGGACAATTTATTATTTCAATGATGAGCAGCCCTTGAGCAACCCAATCTAATGACCAGTTAATATTATTCCCATAGCTGTATTCAGCAAGTGAGTATGACTGAAAACTAAACTTGTCACTTCCTTTTATCAAGTTCTTCCTGAATGATTTGTCTGAAACACAGTTCTCTGTACATAGCTGACAAAAGGGACACTGTTCTGAAAATCTGCCAATACATTCTAGATTGTAATCCTGCAAAAGATTCAGTAGGAGGCTGGATAGGAATCCTGCACTAACAGCATGAATCACTGGAAGAGAGAGACTCTTCTCTCCAGGAGACAGTTTAGAATGGTGTACATTCCTCTGCTTAAATGTCTAACAGATTCTAGATGACCTTTGAAGAGTTTTTCCACTTTATAATAATCTTCCAATAGGTTTTTACTTATATTATCATGTAAAAGATAGAGCATTATTAAAAAAAAAGGGGGGGTGGATAACAAAGGTGACAAACTAAATTATAACTCAAACAAACATATAGAAGACTTTGGAAAATGAGAACCACTAAGAAAGTTTTACAAGAAGAACATGTCTGTACCCTTTTAAAGAAGATTTGGAGATACCAGGGAGATGTTGTGTTTAAGACAGACAAACACCACACAAGGATTCTCTGCCTTTTAAGTAAAATTGAAACCCTGAATCACATTCTGTCAAGGCTATTTAAAAAGCGGCCTCAATCATGGTTTTTGCTAAAAACCATGGAAAACTCCATCTGTTTTGCATTTCTTTTCATCTATGAGACCAAATTCTGGACTGTTGACTCTGATTTTAGGTAGAGGGTTTTGTGTGTGTGTGTGTGTGTGTGTGTGTGTGTGTGTGTGTGTGTGTGTGTGTGTTTGGCTTTCTATATCTTAGCTTTTCTGTACAATTTTTGCTCTACTGTCTTCACTTCTCATCCCATTGGTTGCTTTAGCTGAGAACTATCCACTCTCAGCCCTAAGAAAGCCCAACTTTAGTGGCTCTAGCCCTCAGCTCCTGACAAGGGAATAAACAAATCAGCAAATAATGTGGTTACCTTATATCTTATCATCCACAGTGGAGACTTTTGAGAAAAAAAAAAAAAAAAAAAAAAGGAGCACTACCTAGACATGACGCCAGGCAGGATGTATAAATAGAAACTTGTTAGACAAACTGAGAACCGTATCTCTAAATGAATCTAAGATCGCACCAATGATTCCAGAAACAAAAACCAAGGTAGGGGAATGGATTGCAGAAAGTAACCCGCTGTCATTTTCAAGGAAGCAAGACCCGGCTTTGGATAGAGTTTAATGTAATACTAGGCATTAAAACTTCTGGTCTTCAAATACTTGCAAGAAGGAAGCACACACAATTGCTTCAAGGTTAGGGCTTGAGCTCAGAGAAATGTAATAAATTCCAAGAATGTAATCCAAGTCGCTAGAGACACAGAGATCTTTGACACATGAATTCAACCATATGCTATATGTTATAAAAATATACTTTTATAGCAGGATAACCATATCCCATGTAAATCCATTATGTTTCATACAATAAAACATAAATGGAAATTCATTTTAGAAGTTATGAGAGGCATTACTAAAAATGGAAAGCTCTTGTGATATTTCAAAATTTCTCCTTCACTAGTTTTAAATTACTGATGGGCTGTGTCTACTGGCAAGACAGACAAATTATAATGTTTCCTGTAAGCCAGATGTTGAGGTAATATAGAAAAATAGATATGTCAGTGATAATTCCTGAAGCCGCACTGATGAGAGGAACTGGCTTCTCCTGATTGAAGCTTCCTGACGTTGCTGCCAATTTTATCAGATCAGTATGCTGCTTTCAGTTTCATTTGAGATTCAGCTTAATCTCAAAACTAGATTATAACACTCCTAAGAGAAAGGCTTTCAAAATTTACCAAAATGGTTTTGTTCGTAAATTTTGCCCCTAAAGTGAAGCTTACATATATGAAACTTAATTTTCATCAAGATAAGCCACACAATACCATTGTCTTATTAAAGATACAAGAGAGGTGGTGCTTTCACTTCTTCCTCATCCCCATGAATGTAATGTTGGTGACATGCCTAAATTTCCCTTCCACCTGAATGTCAGGCTCATTTTACTTCTTACATTAAAAATTCATTTGTGGAATTGCCATTTATGGCCTTGATTTTTTCTCTCCATGTAATAACTTGAGTGAGAATTCAGTGTCATTTAAGCAAACAAATATCTTGCGATGAAAGAGTCCACATTAAACAGATGCTAAGTGTTCAACACGGAGCCCCTGCAGCCCGTTGCTGCCTCTCTGACATTCTCCCAGGGGCTCACGTTTGCACACTTAGAATAATCTCTAACCATTCTCTCTCCTTTATTTTTTTTATATCTAATGAGTCTTCAAGTCTCCTTGAAATGTGTTTTCTTTATGTCATTTCTTCTCTTTTAATAATAATCTTATGCTTGTTCTAAAGCACATTTCAGAAAGGCCTTGTGAATAGAGACATCCCGTTCTCATTCTTGATAAGGCATGAAACATCCTAAGACAGACACTTACCCAAATATAGAGTCCATTTGGGTTGCTGACTTATGAAAATGCTCTATTATTATAAACAATAGAAGGAGTATTTCTTTGACTCAGCTCTGATTTGAGAAAAAGAAAAGAGGGAAAAGAAAAGAGGGCAAGGGAGGGGGGAGGGAGAGGGAGTGAAGGAAAGAATAGCCTTGTACATGCCAATTTTGTCCTCATTTTCAGAGGTCACAGGAGACAGACTTCAGTCCAGAGTATTCCTTGCTTACTTAGAATCTAACACAAATAGCCAGCAGAACAGAGTGGCACTAGGAAATAATTCACTGGGTCACTATAATGGGGTCTGAAATGATTATATTTTGTTGCGTAGACGACATTGTTTATAAAGGGCATTTAATAACTATTCTAACGAGGCGTTATTTATGCAAGGCTGTGGAAATCTTTCATACATATATGATATTTCTCCTGAATACTGTTAACTGTCTCATCTTAAATTCATCAGTCAACAAATACTTTGGATGGTGCAACTATGTTTGACACTATCTATGTAAGCAGAGATGAAATAAGCATTTAAGCAGGTCAATAATTATGTAAGTACAAACTAAGAAGAAGCTGAATACCAAGTTAGTAAGGAAGAATGAACAGAACTACTTTGAGAATGTACCTTATAGTTAGAATGAAGTGCTATGTCAATGTGAGGATTTTCAGGGAGAACATTTCCAGCAAAGAGAACAGCATTGTGCTGCTTCTAAGATAGGAAATGGCATGTATGATGAACTGAAATGAGGCCGTTTAAGCTTGTGCACCAGGAGCAAGGTGGAGAAGGGCGAGTATGTTGGAGGGGTTGTCGGGGAGTTTTTATTTAGGGTCTCACGTCACCGGAGGTAGTATGGATATTGCTCTCAATACAGTGGGAAGCCATGGACGACTTTTCAGCGGGAGGTAATACGATCTGATTTAGTTTTCCAAAGAGCACTCAGACTGCTATTTGAAATACATATTGGAGAGGGTTAGAGAAAAGTGGGAAACCAATTGGGGAGCTATATGAATGAATGGTCCTCATGAGACGAGATAGTTACCTAGTCTTATGTGGTGGCAATGAAGATAAATTACTAGTACTGAGTAGAATCAAGGATGACCCAGAAATGCCAAGAGGAAATATCTTTATTTTTAAAGACAAGTAGATTAAGTTAATTACATTGTTCAATAGAACTAAGAGTCTAAAAAAAGCACAACAGACAATTAATGGTAGTGAGGTAGTAGTATCCAATATTGTATGCTTGTGATTTTTTTTCTCTCATGCAATGATTTAATCAAACAATCTTTCAAGTCTGATAAACATTCTCTGAAGTATTGAAGATGGATCTTTTGATAATGCATCTTAATCTTTAGATGAAATGTGTTCTCTCTATATATGTAAAGGGTGTTATTACTTTTAATTCCCAAGTTTCAGTAAATGATAAAGAGAGTCCATCATCTCTCACAATGTCAAGTCTGATGTGAAATGGATTAATAACAAGCTGAAGAGAAGATATGTCAGAAGAAGCCATTTCTACCTTAAAAATTACTTTTTGGATTTATCTTAATCTGACAACTAATGTGCAGCTTTGACAGGAGTTTTTAATGCTCATGGTGGATAGCTGAATGATAATAGTAAGTTAACTGAATCTGCATTGTTTTAGTTCCTTTTGAAGAAACACACTATATTTTTCAGAATAAACTTTAATCAAAATAAAAGTTTCTAATGTTTTTCTTGATAATACATTTCTTTTTCTAAAGATCTCATTTTTTTTAGATAATGCAAAAACCTCAGATGTATATTAAAATGGAATTTGAGGAATTGCTGATATGTGGAGTACCCAGAGTGATTTCCGTTTTCCAGACTGGACACAGACAATATTCTAAAGCTAAAACAAATATTAATTATAGGTGGATTAATTTTATAAATGTGAATGTCGAACCTATAAAGCTTTTCAAATATAATATAATGTTTTTATTACTTCAGGGAGGAAATAATTTTTCAAACAAGACAGAAAGAGCATTAAGCATAAAGGAAAACGGATGAATTCTACTTCAATTAACACAGAACTCCTATTTATCAAAAGGCCCCAAAAAGGAGCTTAAAGACAGAATAAGAAAAGGCATTTGCAAATCATAATTACAAAAAAACACTCACATAAATAATATATAAAGAATTTCTGTGGTTCTATAACTTAATACAAAAAGACAGAAACCCAATATAAAAGTGGGCAAATTATTTAAATGGCATTTCATCTCACAATTTCAAATCTCGGTATTTATCCTCCTCTTCTTCCCCGTGTCATCCTCTTCCCTTCCTCTTTCCTCTTGCTCTCTTTTCCTCTCTTCTTTTCTTTCCCCTTCTACTCCTTAGCCTCATTCTCTCCCTTCTCCAACTCCTTCTCCCCCTCTCATCTTCCTCCTCCTCTCTTGCCCCTTTTCTTTCCCTCCTTCTCCTGCTTTTCTTCTCCTCTGGGTCACTCTCCTCTTCCTTTTGTTCTTCTAGACCTTCTACCTCTTCTGTAACCAATCCTCTCTTTGAAATACTGTGAGAAGTTTTGTGTTCTTTTTTAAAAACTATTTTTATTGACTTCAGAGAGGAAGAGAGAGGGAGAAACATCAATGATGAGAATAATCAATCAGCTGCCTCCTGCATGCCCCTTCCTGGGGATTGAGCCTGCAACCCGGGCATGTACCCCGACTGTGAATTGAACTGTGATTTCCTGATTCATAGGTTGATGTTCAACGATCTAGACACACCAGCCAAGCAGAGGTTTTGTTTTCTAAAATTTTCTCACAAGTTGAATTGCTTTGACATGAATTCTAATCATATTGGGAATCTATATGAAATCACATAAATTTTTGTTAAAATTATACATAAAGATGACATTCCTTTGTTTGCTTGATTCATGTATTTATTCAATAGACACTGAATAATTGTGACAGGGCTGGCTCCCTGATATCTATACTAATAAAAGCCTAGGTGGCATCACACCCTTGTGCATGACATCATCACAAGATGGCTACCACAAAGATGGCAGCCACAAAGATGGCCACACAAAGATGGCCACCACAAAATGGTCACACGCGCAGCGGAGGCAGGGCCCAGTGGCCGCTCTGTGAGCTGAGGCCTGGGGGTCCCACGGCTCCGTGTGGCGTGGAGGAGGCTGGTCCCAGTGGAGGAGGTGGGTTGTGGCAGGGGAGGGCAGTTGGGGGTGACCAGGCCAGCAGGGGAGGGTGGTTGGGGGCCATCAGACCAGCAGGGGAGGGTGGTTGGGGGCGATCAGGCCAGCAGGGGAGGGCAGTTGGGGATGATCAGGCTGGCAGGCAGAACCGGTTAGGAGCCAGCGGTCCCAGATTGTGAGAGGGATGTATGACTGACAATTCAGGCCCAATCCCACAGGGAGTTCCAGATTGGAAAGGGTGCAAGCCAGGCTGAGGGTCACCCCTCCCATGCACGAATTTCGTGCACCAGACTTCTAGTGTTTTATATAATAAATTCATAAGCAAAGAATACTTGAACTAAAGAAAAGTGAGCAACTAAAAACCAAGCAAATAGTGACAAATAATCTAATCCTTAGTTTCTTTATCCATGATATAAGAATAACCACAAGAACTGACAGGGCCTTTATGAGGATCGAGTTTATTATAATACATCATTCCAGAAGATTCTCACATCCCTCATGCTTTTCCACATACTATTTCATCTTACTCAGATGCCATTCCGTTCTTCCACTCTATTTTCTACATGTCAAGCTTCTGTTTATTTTTGAAGGCCCAGCTTAGGAATCATCTACTCAAGTAAGATTTCACCAGTTTCTCTGGGCAGGTTAAGGTGTTCTCTGGATTTCTCTAACATTCTTTTCTTACCTTCTTCTCTTATAAATCTTTATTGTTTACATTTTCTATATCTACCCATGTAACTATCTCTGGAACCATGTCTTATGTATCTATTTCTTACCATGCCTTTCACTTTACCTGGTATATGAGTAATAAATGTTACCTGAACATATGAATAGAGTTCTAGCACTGTAAAAACCAACTATATTCTTGATAAAACTATCAAGTAAAGCTAGAAAAATATTAGAGCTATTAAAAAATTCAGGGAGTTCAGGGTCCTGGAAAGTTGAGTAGTAGTATTAAAAGGACAGGTAAGATAATAGTGAAAGTGTAAAAGATTCCAGAGGTTATCATCAGAATGAGTTTAGCTTTTTCCCACAGATTTACCAAGAGCTATCTATGATACCTTTTTTGGAATAAGAAATTGTTTCAAGGGGACTTTTGCAGCATAGTTACCTGGAAGAGATTCTTCATTAATATTATCATGTAGTAACACATTTCTCATCTGTGTAAACCAGGGAATGAGACTCAAATAGTGACAAGCAAGATAAAAATATCGAGAGAGTGCTAACAGCAGTTAACACAAACACTGATTTTTAGTTCACTGTTATTCCCTATTCAAAAATAATTTATTCAATTTTAAGAAAAAAAACTAGGTGGACATATTTTGCTTAGGAAGACTTTCAAACCTCTGTATTCTTTTCACTTTCTAAATAACAGATACAAATTGGGTACCTTAAAAAAATTTATCTTCTAGGTCATCATCATATCATTCAGTTTGGTTTGAAATTTTTCTTTACCTATGCATCTGACATCATTCTGGAAGTTTTCTCTGTATTAAATTTTCCAAATTAATGATGTTACATTGAAGCAACATTTTGTTCAATTCAAATACTCATAGGGAATGGCAAAACTAGGAATTCTGAGTAATTAAGCATATACTTTCATTGCTAGGAAAATTTAAAAATGAAGGATTATGTGGAGAGAAGCTGAGCCTTAATTTTTTTATTTTGTTTTAGAAAGACCATGTGAATTTCAAAAGGGAGCCCTCTAGAAGTCAGGCCTGTGTGAGTGCAGCCTGGGGGTACAAAGCTTGAGCTCCGCAGTCTAAAACATATGTATTAATATCTTAGATCAATCCCATGATCAATATGTACCTTAACTCCCTAAAGCTTTAATTTCCACATATGCAAACTGCAATGATAATTCTTACCTAGTAAGGCTAGTAAAAGGAATCTAACATATGCAAAATATTACATAGGGCTTGACACATAGTGTCAGGGAATAAGACAATTGCTATTATTACTGATTACAGAGAATTTCATTACAGGTGCCATACTAGGTTCTGATTGGTAAAATGACTGTTTCTCAACAACAGTATCCTGTTACCAAACTCTGGAATCTAGATTTTGTCTGTTAGAAAGTGTTCAGCTGCAAAAGAGAAAACTTCTGCTTAACTCAGATTAAATAAGATAAACTGTATTTTGCTGCACCATAATTAAGTTCGGAGGCAGGAATGATTAATTAAAATACTCAGCTTTGTCATCAAGAGCTCAGGTTCTTTCCATCTCTTTATTTTATTCTTTTTTAAATTTAATTTAATTTATTTTTTTAATTTTATAAATCTTTATTGTTCAGATTATTGCAATTGTTTCCCCTTTTTCCCCCAATAGCTCCCCTCCACCCGGTTCCCACCCCATCCTCTGCCCTTACCTCCCCGCCACTGTCCTCACCCATAGGTGTACGAATTTTGTCCAGTCTCTTCCTGCACCCTCCATACCCCTTTCCCCCTGAAGATTGTCAGTCCACTCCCTTTCTATGCCCCTGATTTTATTATATTCACCAGTTTATTATGTTCCTCAGATTTTTAATTCACTTGATTTTTAGGTTCACTTGTTGATAGATATGTATTTGTTGTTCATAATTTTTATCTTTATTTTTTTCTTCTTCCTCTTCTTAAAGAATACCATTCAGCATTTCATATAATACTGGTTCGGTGGTGGTGAACTCCTTTAGCTTTTTCTTATCTGTGAAGCTCTTTATCTGACTTTCCATTCTGAATGATAACTTTGCTGGGTAGAGTAATCTTGGTTGTAGTTTCTTGCTATTCATCACTTTGAATATTTCTTGCCACTCCTGTCTGGCCTGCATAGTTTCTGTTGAGAAATCAGCTGACAGTCGTATGGGTGCTCCCTTGTAGGTAATTAACTGTTTTTCTATTGCTGCTTTTAATATTCTCTCTTTGTCTTTTGCTCTTGGCATTTTAATTATGATGTGTCTTGGTGTGGTCCTCTTTGGATTCCTTTTGTTTGGGATTCTGTGCACTTCCTGGACTTGTAAGTCTATTTCTTTCACCAGTTGGGGGAAGTTTTCAGTCATTATTTCTTCGAATAGGTTTTTAGTATCTTGCTCTCTCTCTTCTTCTGGCACCCCCATAATTCTGATGTTGGTACACTTAAAGTTGTCCCAGAGGCTTCTTACACTATCTTCAACTTTTTGGATTCTTTTTTCTTTTTCGGTTGAGTGTTTTTTGCTTCTTTGTATTTCAAATCTTTGACTTGATTCTTGCATTCCTCTAGTCTGCTGTTGGGTCTCTGTATAATATTTTTTATTTCAGTCAGTGTATGTTTAATTTCTAGTTGGTCCTTTTTCATATCCTTGAGGGTCTCGCTAAATTTATTGGCCTTTTCTAAGAAATTCTTGAAAAACCTTATAACTGTGGTTTTGAATTCTATATCCAGTCGTTTGTTTTCCTTCATTTCTTTCATTTGTAATCTGTTTCTTTGTCTCCGCATTTTTGCTGCTTCCCTGAGTTGGTAGGGTAGCTTTGTGTGCTAGGTTTCCTATATGGCCCAGTGGGTCGGCCTCCCCAGTTACCTGATGTGGACACTCTTGGTGCACCCCTTTGTGGACTGTGTGTACAGCCTTGTTGTAGTAAGTCTTGACTGTTGTTGGTATCACTGGGAGGAATTGACCTCCAGGCCAATTGGCTGTAAGTATCAGCTGTGTCTATGCCAGGAGACTTTCTGTGCTGGAGACAGTCTTATAGGACCAGAATTGCAAAGTTGCAAAAGCCTCTGTGCTCAACTTGGATGGGGTGGAGTCTCAGGGCTGAGCAGACAGTCTTGGCTTCTCGTCAGCCCTACCCTTGCGCACGCACCTCCAGACCTCTGCCTTCTGCGGCTCCCCTGAGTTTCTGCCTGACAGTCCAGATTCCCCCCGTAAGAGCATGGGTACCCAGGAGCTTGCCCGGAACTGGGGTTCAGTGCAGTCAGAACTGGGATTCAGTACAGTCAGGAGCTTCCGACTCCCTTCCGCTAGGGAAAGCCTGTGGCAACCCCCGCAGTCAGTCTTCTCTGTGCACACTCGCGTGCGTGCGACTCCAGACCCCTGCCCGCCATGGCTCCCCCGAGTCTCTGAGTCTCCGTGTGCCTTTCTCTCTACCTGACAGTCCAGACTCCCCCTATATGAGCCTGGGTCCACGGGTCTCGCCCGGAACTGAGGCTCAGTGCAGTCAGAACTGGGTTTCAGTGCAGTCAGGGGCTTCCTTCCCCCTCCCACCAGAGAAAGCCAGCCAGGCACTCAGCCACCCTTCCTCTCTGCGCACATGTCTCCATACCTCAGCCCCTCTAATTGCAGCTCCTCTAATTCTCCGTGAGATTTTCTCTTTCCTTCTAGTAGAATTTCCACTCATGCAGCTTCCTGTGGTTCTGGATGATGTCCGTTCTGTCTTTTAGTTGTAGTTTTGAAATCATTGTGTGAGGCAGCAGTTTAGGTGCTTACCTATGCCACCATCTTGGTTTCTCTTCTCTTTCCATGTCTTTAAAATAATCAGGTAAGTTCCATCCTACGGCTGGTTGTCTTTATGGTCTTAGAATGGATGTCAGAACCAACAGGGCAAAGTTGTCCTTGCTACAGTCAGGTAGGGAGAGAGTCAAAGAGAGTGATCGCTAATTGAGTCCAGGAATCCTAAGCAATCCTCTCCCTTTATGTCACCCTTGGTCCTTCTTTCTTTTTAAAAAAAATTTTTTTTATTGTTTAAAGTATTACATATATTAGTACACATATCTCCTTTTTTTTCCCCATTGACCTTCCCCCAGCCTTCCCTACCCCCTGTCGCATGCCTTCATCCCACCCCTCCCAGTGTCTTGTGTCCATTGGTGTGCTTATATGTATGCATACAAGTCCTTTGGTTGATCTATTTCCCTCCCTCCCCAGCACTCCCCAGCCTTCCCGCTGTAATTTGACAGTCTGTTTGGTGCTTTACTGCATCTGTATCTATATTTTTATTCATCAGGTTATAATGTTCTTTGTTTTCCATAAATGAGTGAGATCATGTGGTACTTTTCTTTCATTGCCTGGCTTATTTCACTTACCATAATGCTCTCCAGGTCCATCCATGCTGCTGCAAATGGTAAGAATTCCTTCTTTTTTATAGCAGCATAGTATTCCATTGTATAGATGTACCATAGTTTTCTAATCCACTCATCTGCTGATGGGCACTTAGGCTGTTTACAAATCTTAGCTATCATGAATTGTGCTGCTTTGAACATAGGGGTGCATATTTCCTTTCTGATTCATGTTTCTAGTTTCTTGGAATATATTCCTAGAAGTGGGATTACTGCATCAAATGGGAGCTCAGTTTTTAGTTTTTTGAGGAAACTCCACACTGTTCTCCACAGTGGCTGCACCAGTGTGCATTCCCACCAGCAGTGCACGGGGTTCCTTTTTCTCCGCATCCTAGCCAGTACTTGTCGTTTGTGGATTTGTTGATGGTTGCCATTCTGACAGGTGTGAGATGGTACCCCATTGTCATTTTGATTTGCATCTCTCAGATAATTAGTGACTTTGAACATGTTTTCATATGTCTATTGGCCTTCCTTCTGTCTTCTTTCTAAAAGATTCTATTTAGGTCCGTTGCCGAATTTTTTAT
This sequence comes from Corynorhinus townsendii, assembly GCA_026230045.1. Taxonomy (NCBI): domain Eukaryota; kingdom Metazoa; phylum Chordata; class Mammalia; order Chiroptera; family Vespertilionidae; genus Corynorhinus; species Corynorhinus townsendii. Next base: position 62,546,318 of record JAPDVU010000004.1, on the reverse strand, counting down.
TGGATCATTTATCTTCCTTTTATTAAGTTGTATAACTTCCCTGTAGTTGTTGAAGATTAAACATTTATCAGTGGTAACATTTGCAAATATGTTCTCCCATGCAGTGGACTTTCTTGTTTTGTTGATGGTTTTCTTTGCTGTGAAAAAGTATTTATTTTGATGTAGTCCCATTTGTTTATTTTCTCCTTAGTTTCCATTGCCCTAGGAGCAGTATCAGTGAAGAAGTTTCTTCGGCATATGTCTGAGATTTCTCTGCCTGTGGATTCCTCTAGTATTTTTATGGTTTCCCATCTTATGTTTAAGTCCTGTATCCATTTTGAGTTTATTTTTGTGTATGGTGTAAGTTGGTGGTCTAGTTTCATCTTTTTGCATGTATCTGTCCAATTTTCCCAACACCATTTATTGAATAGAGTCTCTTGACTCCATTGTATGTTCATGGCTCCTTTGTCAAATATTAATTGAGCATAGTGGTTTGGGTCGATATCTGGATTCTCCATTCTATTCCATTGATCTATATGTCTGTTCTTATGCCAGTACCAGACTGTTTTGAGAACAGTGGCTTTGTAATACAGCTTGAAATATGATATTGAGATCCCACCTACTTTGTTCTTCTTTCTCAGGATTGCTGTGGTTATTCGGGGTCTTTTTTTATTCCAGATGAATTTTTGGAGAGTTCTTTCTAGGTCTGTAAAATATGCCATTGGTATCTTAATGGGGAGTGCATTGAATTTATAGATTGCTTTGGGTAGTATGGATATTTTAATGATGTTGATTCTACCAATCCATGAATATGGTATGTTCTTCCATCTGTTTACATCTTCCTCTAACTCTTTTTTCAGTGTCCTGTAGTTTTCTGCATATAGGTCTTTTACCTCCTTAGTTATGTTTATTCCTAGGTATCTTAATTTTTTTGGTGCGCTGGTAAATGGGATTGCTTTTTTAGTCTCTCTTTCTGTAAGTTCACAATTGGTGTATAAAAATGCATAGATTTGTTGGCGTTAATTTTGTATCCTGCTACATGGCCGAATTCATTTATTAAGTCTAATAGCTTTTTGATGGAGTCTTCGGGTTTTTTATGTACAATATCATCTCATCTGCAAATAAGGACAGCTTTACTTCTTCTTTTCCAATTTGGATGCCTTTAATTTCTTCTTTTTGTCTAATTGCAATGGCTAATACTTCCAGTACTATGTCAAACAGGAGTGGTGAGAGTGGGCATCCCTGTCTTGTTCCTGTTCTTAGGGGAAATGGTTTTAGTTTTTGTCCATTGAGTATGATGTTGGATGTGGGTTTATCATATATGGCTTTTATTATGTTGAGGTATGATCCTTCTATTCCCACCGTGCTGAGAGTTTTTATCAAGAAAGCGTGTTCGATTTTGTCAAATGCTTTTTTCTGCATCAATTGATATGACTATGTGATTTTTATCTCTCAATTTGTTTATCTGATGTATCATGTTGATTGATTTGTGGATATTGTACCATCCTTGCATTCCTGGGATAAATCCTACTTGGTCATGGTGTATGATCTTTCTGATGTACTACTGGATCAGATTTGCTAGAATTTTGTTGAGGATTTGGCATCTATGTTCATGAGGGATATTGGCCTGTAATTCTCTTTCATTGTGTTGTCTTTATCTGGTTTCGGTATTAGGGTGATGCTGGCTTCATAGAATGAGCTTGGGAGTGTTCCTTCTTCTTGAATTGTTTGGAATAGTCTGAGGAGGATAGGTTTTAGTTCTTCCTTGAATGTTTGGTAAAACTCCCCTGTGAACCCGTCTGGCCCCGGACTTTTGTTTGCTGGAAGCTTTTTGATGACTGCTTCAATTTCTTCCATAGTTATTGGCCTATTGAGATGTTTAGATTCTTCCTGATTGAGTTTTGGAAGGTTGTATTTTTTCTAGGAATATGTCCATTTCCTTCAGGTTGTCCAGTTTGTTGGAATAGAGTTGTTCATAGTATTTTTTAACAATCCTTTGTATTTCTGTGGGGTCTGTTGTTATTTCACCTCTTTCATTTCTGATTTTGTTTATTTGGGTCCTCTCTCTTTGCTTCTTGGTGAGCCTGGCTAGAGTTTCATCAATCTTGTTTATCCTTTCAAAGAACCAGCTCTTGGTTTTGTTGATCATTTGTATTTTTTTTTTTTTTTTTGTGTCAATGTCATTTATCTCCACTCTGATATTTATTATTTCCTTCCTTCTGCTTACACTGGGCATTTCTTGTTGCTCTTTCTAACTCTTTGAGTTGTAGGGTTAGGTAATTTATTACCATTGTTTCTTGTTTTTTGCAGTAGGCTTGTAGAGCTATGAACTTCCCTCTCAAGACTGCTTCTGCCATGTCCCATAGATTTTGGATTGTTGTGTTTTCATTGTCATTTGTTGCCATGATGTTTTTTATTTCTTCTTATATTTCTCTGGTAACCCAGTCATTGTTTAATAGCATGCTGTTTAGTCTCCATGTATTTGATTTTTTTTGGATTGTGTTTATTGTAGTTGATTCTCAGTTTTATGCCACCATGATCTGAGAAGATGCTTGATATGATTTCTATCTTCTTGAATTTTATGAGACTTTGCCTATGACTCAACATATGGTCTATCTTTGAAAATGACCCATGTGCACTTGAGAAGAATGTATATTCTGTGGCTTGGGGTGAAATTTTCTGAAGATGTCAATTAATTCCATCTGGTCTAGTGAGTCATTTAGGATTGATGTTTCTTTGGTGATATTTTGTTTAGAGGATTTGTCCAATGGTGATAGTGGGGTATTAAAGTCTCCTACTATGATTGTATTGCTGTCAATCTCTCCCTTGATATCCTCTAGGAATTTTTTTTATGTATTTGGGTGCTCCTGTATTGGGTGTGTATATGTTTACCAGAGTTATTTCTTCTTGTTGGATTGCTCCCTTTAGTATTATGAAGTGGCCTTCCTTATCTCTCGTTATGTCCTTCGCTTTGAGATCTAATTTGCAGATATAAGTATTGCTACCGCAGCATTTTTTTCATTTCCATTCGCCTGAAAAACCTTTTTCCATCCCATCACCCTCAGTCTGTGTGTATCTTTTTTTCTGAGGTGGCTTTCTTGTAGACAGCAGATATATGGGTCAGGTTTTCTTATCCAGTCTGTTACCCTATGTCTTTTGATTGGGGCATTTAATTCATTTACATTTAATGTTATTATTGATAGGTACTTATTTGTCGCCATTTTTATTCTTTACCCTTGTGTTCCTTTTTCGATTCCTATTTCTTTTTTTTTTTACAGCATACCCTTTTGCATTTCTTGCATTGCTGGTTTTGTGGTAATAAATTCCCTTAGTCCTTTTTTGTGGGTTAAGTTCCTGATTTCACCTTCAATTCTGATTGATAGCCTTGCTGGATACAGTATTTTTGGATTCAGACCCTTCCTTTGCATGACTTTGTATATTTCATTCCATTCCCTTCTGGCCTGATGAGTTTCTGTTGAGAAATCAGTAGGTAGTCTGATGGGGGTTCCTTTGTAGGTAACTTTCTGTCTCTCTCTGGCCGCTTTTAAGATTCTTACTTTGTCTTTGGTGTTTGCCAATTTAATTATAATGTGCCCTGGTGTCAGTCTTTTGGGGTTCATTTTGGTTGGGACTCTGTGAGCTTCTTTGATTTGTGTGTGTTTTCTCTTCCCTATATCAGGGAAGTTTTCTGTCATTATTTCTTCAAACAGGTGTTCTATTCCTTCCTCAGTTTCTTCTACTTCTGAAACCCCTATTATGTGGATGTTGTTTTGTTTCATGTTGTCCCAAAGTTCCCTTAGGCTCTCGAGCCTCCTGCTTTTTAATTTTTTTTTCTAGAAGCTGCTCTACTTGGGTATTTTTTCCTACCCTGTCTTGTAGCTCACTGATGAGGTCCTCTGCTTCTTCTAGTCTCATGTGATGCTTTCTATTGAGTTCTTTACAGCAACAATGTCATTTTTCATTTCTTCTTGGTTCGTCTTCATTTCCTCTTGGTTCTTACACATATTGTCGAATTTGTCTTGTATTGTTTTCAGCCACCTTATGACCATTTCTCTGAATTCTTTCTCTGACAGGTTGCTTGCCTCCATTTCGTTTACCTCCTTTTCTGGTGATGCCTGCTTTTTTTTCATATGCGGGCTATTTTTTTTGTGTCCCCATGGTCTCTTTTCTCCAGTTGTCTGGGTATGTAGTTCTCCCTCTCCTTATCCCAGGTGAAATCTGACCTTTCCGTGGTGGAGTGTAGAGCTCCTCGAAATCCGTGTGTTTGCGCCAATTTGGGACCAGTGTTCTGGGGTTCGCAGCTGTTTGGTGGGTGCCGTAGTTGTAGATTTTTAGGCTTCCAATAAGATCCACTTTCCCCTTCAGGATGGCGTGGTCTCTGCGTCTGAGTCAGTCACTCCAGGAAGGAACCCAGCAGCAGTGGGTGCTGCTCGGTCAGGGGAGCTCCATCCAGCAGTCCCCCACCCTCTCCTGGAGTATAGCTGTCCCTCAACTCACCAACAAACATTCCCCAGCTGTTCTTTCTATCTGCTCCGGAACGAGGCTCGGGATACATCCGTCTATTCCGCCGCCATTTTTGCACTCTCCTGATCTTTTATTTTCTTTTCTTTCCTCCTTTTCTTTCTTTCTTACTCCCTCTATTTTTCCCTACCTCCCTCCCTCCTTTTTTCCTTCCTTTTTTCTGTCCTTCCCCATCTTTCCTTTTTTCTCTCATTCTTTCTTGAATAATTATTTATCAATTATCTATCATAGGCCTGTCACCATTCTAAGTCATAGGAAACATCAGTGCACAAAACAATAAAAAATTCAGCCCTCATGTAGCTTATATTCTAGTGAAGCCAAGTTGTGCCCAAAACCAAAGAAACCAGAAGAATGAGATGACAATGGTTCAAGAGTAACCAGATGGAGTGGAATGGATGTTGACGAGTCTACCAAATTGGCCCATATGCCTCAAAACATATTTGTGAGGTCTTTTGTAGCTATCAAAATCTTAAGCATCTCAGAGTCTATGGCAGAAAATAATCATGCCCCATTTCTAAATATCTACCTTATTTTTTGCCAAAAATTTAGTTTTTCAGTAGTGCACAATACATAGTCATTATCAGACATATCTGTTTATTTTATGTTACAATATGTTGTTAGTAAAATTCAAACTCATTTCTTTCTTTGGTTGCCATTTTAAAATCCCAGACCTTACATTTATCTTACTTTGTTATATAAAAACAATTAAATATTTTAATCATACACTAGAGGGTATACTGTAATGGTAATCTTTAAATGCCCATTTCATTAACATTTTATGTTGCACACAAGACCTATAAGTCACTGCTGCACTGGCAAAGCATTTTACAGCTTTATCTAGTAACAATGTCTGGTGGTGATTTTCAATTAAATTGAGTCACTCATAATACATCAGATTAACTGGATCTGAGCCAAGCATTGCTGATTCTACTCATACTGTGGCTTTACAATCATGACAGAGCAGGGTTCCACCTCAACTTCCACCAAATCGTCACTCCCAGCAGAGTAAAGCAATTTCAAATAACCCAGAACTAACCTGTAAATTACCAGCATTTTAATAATAGAGTACTTCATTATGAATACCTAGAACATTTAAATAATGGTCTGTGCTAAGTACTCATGGAAAGAAATGGAATTCCAATAAGGATTTCTTCATGCTGTGGTCTGTCACACTCATCATTTGGGGATCTTCTGGTCAAAGCTCAGGGAGCAGGGAGGGAGTGAAAGGCTGCACATAATCCAAGAAAAAAATTAATGGTTTTAGTCTGAAACTTCAGTGAGCTATGAGCTTGTACAACGTGTAAGTCCTTTGCCACTTTCTTTTTGTCACTGTCATATCATGTTAAAAGTGATGGTGGATGAGGATGGAAGGTAGCATGGTTCATATCATTTCTCTGTAAAATACCTGCGATGTAAAGGACCCTTACTATATGTCATTAACTCATTTAACTCTTGCAGAAACCCTAGCTCGTTGATACTATGAACTCCATCTTACAAATAAGACGTCTCAGCTCACAGAAAGTAACAAATTTATCCAAAGTGCTACACTAGCCCTAGCCGGTTTGGCTCAGTGGATTGAGCACCGGCCTGTGGGCTAAAGGGTCCCAGGTTCGATTCCAGTTGTGGGCACATCCCCAGTGGGGGTATGCAGGAGGCAGCTGATCAATGTTTCTGACTCTCTACTCCTCTCCCTTCCTCTCTGTGAAAAATCAATAAAATATATTAAAAAACAACAACAACAACAAAAAAGTGCTACACTATTTCCCAGTCTAGCATGCAGTGAAACACCAGAACCAAGGCCCATCTGCTGTATTTTTAAAAAATCTGTATGTTAATTTAAAGCACAAACAGTATAACTTAGCAAGAAAAAGAAAGTCTCTTTTGGGAAAGAAAACAATCACAATAATCATTCTACTTTTCTGAAACTGGAAACTAAAAAATATATAATCAGCAATGGATCCCAACAAATTCGATGACTCTAGAGACGAGGAAGAAGAAAATGATGAGGACAACAGTCTGGAGGGGGATGAGGTGATGCAACAGTACCCCCATATCGACAGGCTTACCACCCAAAGGGGCTTCCATGGGTGCCCAAGTTCACAGAGAGAGAGGGACACTGAGATGTTCCCCACGCCTCGCTGCAGCAAACTCACAGGTTACACTCTATCTAGGCAGTGAGGTGATCACAGTGGTGGGGGCTGCCCAGGACAATCTATGAAAGCCTTCACACTCTGAAACAGCACAAGCACACAAGGATTGTTTGCAGAGGCCCAGGCACAGATGAAGGAGGCGTACCACGCTCTCCTCTGGGAGGGGTGGGGTGGGGGCGCTCACGGAAGTTGAGCAAGTCCCCACCTGCCTCAGTACATGATGGGGCTGCTGAAGATCCTGCAGGCCACAGCTCCCAACTTAAAAGCCAAAACAGACTCGATCAACATGCAAGCAGACGTCCTTCCTGAGGAGATGCCCACCACAGTGCTGCAGAGCACGCGAAGGTGGGGTGGATGTGAACCTCCACAAAGAGGTCATTGTTAAGGCCATTTCTGCTGTCCTACTGTTGCTGCTCAAGCTATGTTGAACCATGTCAACCAGAATGAATGTATGGCCCAGCACTAGGCAATTGCCAACTGCATCTCTTTGATCCTAAAGTTCTTCAGTCAAACATCATGTCCTACATTACTGCCAGGAATAGCATTTCTGCCCTGGATTACCCTCATTGTGCGGTATGCAAGCTGCCAGAGCTGACTGTTGAGAATCTAGAAGCTAGTGACAATGACCTGAAGGAACTTCTTTTCTTGTATTCATCAGCTTTGGATCTTGAACAAACTCACTAAATGGAAGCATTCAAGGACGATGATGCAGGCGGTGTTCACTTCATCCTGAAGCAGGCCCTGAAGGTGAAGCAGGCCATGACGTGGATCTATGTGCTGACACTGCTGTACCTTGAGCAGCAGTAGCCAAAGAGCAACATGAAGATGATGCCTGCCATCTACCAGATAGATGTGCCATTGGCTGAATGACCATGGGGTCTACCATAACAATCTTGATGCCCAGCCTTAGGACTTCCAGTCAGAGGAGTGTGCCCCCTGTGTCAACATCGAATGCTACAACTGGGCCCACAGCAACCCTGACTTCCTGCCTCTGGCCAACTGCCAGCAGAGTGTCCTGGGCCAGTGGGTAGACCTCCCTGAGGGAGTCCAGATGAACTACAACCTCTGGTTAGAAAGAGAGGTCTCTTCCAAGCCCATCTCCTGGAAAGAGCTGCTGCAGTGATGCTCCTGAGCAGGGCACTGAAGAAAGTTGATATCACGGAGCCCCAGGGCCTATCCTGGTTCATTGCTGCAGTGCTCCCCGCCCCCTCCAGGTGGCAGCACAGTCCCACTGTGCTCTCCCAACCCAGCAAGGGACTGGTTGCAAGGATTTAGCCTCTGGTTGATCCCAGCCTCCCTCCTGGAAGCAGTCATCTCTAAGCTTGGGATACTCCCTTCCTTCACCTCTCTCCTCTCTCCTCTCTTAGACATGGATGCAGCTCATTTCTCTTTCAGCCCAAGGCTCAGAAAAGCTGGGGGGGATGGGAACTCATTACATCTTAATTTTAGGGGTCACACTTGACTGTTCTTGAGGCATGAAAATCCTTGGCAGGTCAGTTTGCCAAGGAAGAGGGTTAGGATTAGGGCCAGGGCCAGAAAGTCAGAATCCTGGTTTTGCTTTGGGAGGTTTCTTATGTTGCCCCGGCCTCATGCTAAATTTCATCCAGAAGCAATTGCAGAGGCTCAGGCAACTGCTCAGCAGTTGGGTTTGGACAGAGTTGGGGTAGGAAGAGGCACCATTTCGAAAGTCTATAAATATATAAATCTGTGTGGATTCTCTTGTGTCATGTTGGAGTTTTTAATGTGTTTGTGTATTCTGTTTACATTAAAAGGAAGCAAAAACAATAAAAATAAAATAGGTACACAGGGAGACGTGGCCTTTCCACAGGATAGTTTCCATGGGCCCTTCCAGTTGTCACTTCCCCCTCAGCAGCAGGACTAACATACCTGAGTAGTGCAGGTGATAGAACTGTGTAACTTCTAAATTTCTCCTAACGAAAAATCACATTATTGTGTAAAAGTTACAATTAACAAAATTAAAAAGTCAACTCTATAAGAGCATCTAGTCTATTCCAACGGCAAAGAAGTAATAAAAAAACAATCCTGAAAAATTAAGAGATAACAGATGCAGCCCATAAAGTGAACCTGGGAATTTAGCATTTAACTGAATAAGATTGAAGTTGATTTTTTAAAGACACATCTTATCTCAAATTTACCTTGGTCTTAACTCCATTTAACTGACTGACTCACTCTTGTGCCATACATAACCCCATTTAACCTTAATTATTTCCCAAATACAATCACTCTAGGGATTAGGCCTCCAACATATGAATGGGGGCCAATAGGACTAAAATTCAGACCATAACAGGTTAGTAGACTCAACTCTATCCTATTATCCTACTACAAAATCAGAGCTGGACTTCAAAATCTTTGTGGGAACTCTTCTATAAACGTAGCTAAGTTCATATAAAAGAACCTGAATGTGATTCACAGTCAAAATCTATCAAGCAGTTGAAGTTGTGTGATGAATTTATTGATTGACACAGGGCAAAATACCTGTCTAGGTTATGAATGATGGGGCTGGGGATCTATAAAATCAGGTATAATAATCATCCTAAAATTTCACACAATAATTAGCTTTCTATGGTGAATTGATAGAGAAATAATATGCAGAAACCTAATGTGTTTTAAACTATAAGAGGTACATCGATAGAGTCATAATTTAGCAATAAATCTGGGGACTTAAAACAGACATTTAGCTATTTTCATGAACAGATAAAGATTGATATAGTAATTGATAGTAGAAACATCTCATAAAACAAAATAGGCATCACTTTCTGGCAGAGTTGCTAAAGCATAGAAAATGATAAATAAACATAAGAATGCTCACCTTAGCAACTGAATAATTTCTCATAGATTCGTTGGGCACTGGGCCCCTACCATATCTTCTAAACAATTCATAAAACGTTCTTACATTTTCTCGTTAACTAATGACAGTTACCAGATGTCATTACTAAAGACATTTACTAGGCATTGAATTGCATTAATATAGTTATAATTTTATTTTATCGTATATCTTATTTTTCTCTTTTTGCTTTTAGATCTATAGGCTTGGTGAGTTTAGAGGAGGAATGGAAGTGAATTTGGGGTCATTTGTTTATTTTATTGTGTGGTTTTATAGTGTTGGAGATTACATATGATTTGGGAATGAAGTTACTAATGATTATGAGCTACTAAACTTATGGATCTAACCAGGGGTAACTTATACAAGACAGGAGAGGTAGGGGCATTTACATGTACACTCTGATGAAAGGTTAACAGTCAGAGCTATAAATGTATGCACTTCCTGCTTTTGACAAGGATGGCTGGGAAAGCCTTGTAACACTTTCAGGGGTACCTAGATTTAATATGAGTGTAGAACTGCATCATAGTAGACCATACTCCTGAACCTGAATTGCTACTCTTATGAGCAAACATAGTAAATCCTTACTGTAAAAAAATAAAATAAAGTAATTATTTACTTCCACCCAAAGGGTTCAACTTACAGTTGGGGCTAGAGTCACAGATACTGCTTAGGAATTTCAGTTTCAGCAACAAATTATAATGAATGAATCAATAAGGAATATATATATATATATATATATATATTATATTTTTATTGATTTCAGGGAAGAATGGAGAGGGAGAGAGAGATAGAAACATCAATGATTAGAGAGAATAATTGATTGGTTGCCTCCTGCACACCCCACACTGGGGATTGACCCCCAACCCAGGCATGTGCCCTGAGCAGGAATTGAACTATGACCGCCTGGTTCACAGGTTGATGCTCAACTATTGAGCCATGCCAGCTGGGCAAGGCATATATTTTAAAAGATAGTTTATATCATATTTTTCAATGATAAAATCATAACATGAGCCCTGACCAGTTTGGCTCAGTGGATCGAGCATCAGCCTGTAGACTGGAGGGTCCCAGGTTCGATTCCGGTCAAGGGCATGTACCTTGGTTGCGGGCACATCCCCAGTGGGAGGTGTGCAGGAGGCAGCTGATTGATGTTTTTCTCTCATTGATGTTTCTAACTATCCCTTTCCCCTCCTCTCTGTAAAAAAATCAATAAAATATATTTTAAAAAAATCATAACATGAGAGCTTACTCATAGAGAAAAATTATGTTGCAAATTAGATTAAATTCTTAAGCATAATTCGATAGGCATAGTGAAGGGAAAGTTTTCTAGAAGTTTTTTAGAAGCTATTTCCATTTCAATAGCACACCTATCCCCTGGATATCACAGAATGCCAGTGTGTGGCCAAGGACCCAAAAGCATCTTACTTCTCATGCACCTACATAGAAACTTTATACTATATCTCAGGAAACTGGCCCCTCTTCCTTCAACTGCTGTGCTCCTAGTCCACAAATAATCATCTCCTATCATCTGATCATCATTCTTTCTCACCCTAATGCTCCTGTCCTCCCATTTTTCTCCTATGAGCACCATCTTACCACTTGTAACTCAGTCTGAGTTTTCTCATCACATTCTAGCCTAGTTTTCTCCACAACTTTTCTTCCTCTTATTCTTACCAACAGCCATTATCTCAGTATTCTGGATGGTATCCCTTCACCTCTTTTCATAAATACCCTTATTTTTCTAAAGAGTTTTTATTTCTCTTTATTTTCTTAAATTCACTGAACTTATGACCCCACTGCCCTCTCATCTGATGATAACTTTCTTTCATTGCCCTCCATTTAGTAGGCTAATATTGTCATCTCTCTATGACCTTTCTCTACAAATAATCACATATCCTTAACTTTACCATTTTATCTTAAAGACATGTCAATAATAATCTTTCCTAAACTTAATAAAACTCCTCTGTGATTCTTTCTAAAAAGTAACTACCAAAGGTTGCATGAGTTTTTGTACCTATATGCTTTCCTCAAATTTGTTTTTTATTTACATTTCTTTTTTTCTCATTATCTAATAGATTTTGAGGATGAAAATTTAGAATTTTAGGTGTTACAAAAGTGCCTGTCGAATCTTTTAATACAAAATGAGGTAATTCCAAAAATGAAATAAATTATGAACTGATAGAATATACATAAATAGCAATAAATAGATGTCTACAAAAACCAAGAAAGGAGAAGACTGTTTAAACCAGAGGAAAAGCATTTTGAGATAAAAATGGTCATTAAATAGAGGCACAAAATATAGAAACATAATGTGGATACTTATCTTAGTTCTTCATTCCAGTGTGCATCTTACAAATTGAATCCAAGAAAACTCCTAAACCTGAGAATGTAAAAAAAAAAAAAGAAAAAAAATCTTAAAAATTGCATCTACAGTCTTTTAAATATAAACAGAAGGTATACATAATATAGTGTATGCCAGAATAGAAATTATAGCACAGATAGATAAGAAAGGAATTTTAGTGCTGACCAGAGGAACACTTCTTAAAATCAAAAGCTAATTACTCAGCATCTGACTTTATTAATATGTGTAGTAATGTAGCTAGCTGAAAATTTTCAAGTTAATTAAAAAGGCCATTTTAAGTGTTTTCACTTTAATTAGCTAATAATTTATATATTTTTATGTCACTTTCCAATGACATCTTATTAAAATATATACAATAATAATTCAGTTCTGGTATAATTGTTGAGCCATGTCTCAGGAAAAGGGGGAAAGGGACTTAAAAAATACCATTAAGCCATCATGCCTCACTGCTTTTCTTATAAATTATCAATGCCACTCATAAAAATCTAACATATATCAGAATATTTACAGATATACACTGAGTGGCCAGATTATTATGCGTTCAGAGATCATAATAATCTGGCCACTCAGTGTGTGTGTGTGTGTGTGTGTGTGTGTGTGTGTGGTGCATAAATTCGTGCATGGGTGGGGTCCAACCAGCCTGGCCAGGGGGAGGGAACATGGGCAGTTGGCCAGCCTGCCTGCTGGTCAAACTCCTGGCCAAGGGGATAATTTGCATATTAGCCTTTTATTATATAGGATATACACTGAGTGGCCAGATTATTATGCGTTCAGAGATTATAATAATCTGGCCACTCAGTGTAAAAGCAGATGGATCTTAAGAATTCAAACCTCCTTCTAATATAAATTTTAAAAAGCAAACAAGCTTGGCTCAGTGGTTGAGCATCAACCTATGAACCAGGAGGTCACGGTTCGATTCCCATTCAGGGCACATGCCTGGACTCAATCCCCAGTGTAGGCCATGCAGAAGGCAACTGATCAATGACTCTCCCATCATTGATATTTCTATCTCTCTCTCCCTTTCCCTTCCTCTCTGAAATCAATAAAAACATTTAAAAAATAATCTAGAGGAACCAAAATGGCGGCGGAATAGAAAGACGTGTCCCGAGCCTTGTCCCAGAGCAGATAGAAAGAACAGATGAGGGTCACACGAGGAGTGATTATTGGAGAGTTAAGGGACAGCTATACTCCAGGAGAAGGTGGGGGACTGCTGGACGGGGTTCCCCTGACCAGGCAGCCCACACTGCTGCTGGGTACCCTCCCGGAGCCACTGGCTCAGACGTGGAGACCACGCCATCTTGAAGGGGAAAGTGGATGTTATTGGAAAGCTGAAAATCTACAACTGTGGCACCCACCGAACAGCTGCGAACCCCAGAGCACCAGTCCCTAATTGGCGCAAACACATGGATTCAGAGGAGCTCTACACTCCACCACGGAAAAATCAGATTTCGCCTGGGATAAGGTGAGGTCCCTGGTCCCAATGGGACAGAGAAACGCACGCACTGCAGGAGCTGGAGGACCAGGGGAAGTCTGAGCCTAGAAAAAAACGTGGCTGTTGGGGCTGGTGTGATCTGTGAATGTGGAAGGGGGTCCTCAGAGCTGCTAACAGAGGGGATCTCTGAAAAGCAACCCATTTTGATCTGACGCAGAAGGACAGCCTAAAAACTCTGGGAGTGTGCCAGCTGTTTGGACATAAGGGGGAAAGGGATTGCGCAGGCTTATGAGCAAACCCGGAGTTCGCACACTCATGCTTTCTCCTCTTTGAATCCTTGTTTCTGATTATTGAGCCCAATACATAGGATCACCCAGTTGGACACACCCTCGGAGACTGCAGGGGAAAGTTGTGTTTCTGGAACCTGGGGATCAGAGTGGGGAGTGAGCATTAGAGAATGAGCTCTAGGGCAGCCCACTCCCACAAACCGGTATTGAGTGCCATAGGGAAAGCAGGACCTAAAGCAGAGGCTAGAGAGGACCCATAGACCCGTCAACCCAGAAACACTACCACCCAAGGACTGAATTACAAATTGACTCTTGTGTAATCACAAATTAAGGAATACAAGAAAGTAAGACATAAAAATCAGGACTGGTTTACAACACTGAGGAGCAGTGGAATGCAGGGAACTACAATACTGTCCTGACTGGGAAACAGGTGTGCCAAACAGAACATTGAGAAAATGAATGACCTTCACTACTGCACATTCTATTTTAACTTTTTAATTTTAATTATTTTTTTATTTTTCATCTTTTACTTAAGAAACTAATTTTTTTCTTTTTTCCTCACTTGATTTTACCTTTTTAATTATTACATTTTTATTTTCAATCAGTATTATTACTACTACTATTTTACCTTTTTTTTTTTAAAAGTGTCATTTTATTTGACTTTGAGATTAGTGTTCTACATTCTATTTTCATCCTTCCTTTAGCATCACTCTACTCTATCTCAATTCTATCTTTATGCCATCAATCTCTTCCTAACTTTTGCCCTTTTGTTGTCCTGTTTCTCTTACCCTTTTCCTGCCTTAGATTTTCCCTATTCTTTCTTTTTACCTCCTGTTAAAATTTCACACTACTAATATATCTAATTTCCAATCCCCTGCTCCGAGTTCATACACACCTCTCTTCAATGTCTTCATTATCCAAAAATTGTTTTTCTCTCTGTCCTTTTGTTGTTGTTTTCTCGAATGTTGATTATATTGTTTTTTTATGCTTGTTTGTGAGATTCTTTTGCTTATTCTTTTTTCTTTTGTTTTCTTGTTTGCTTTGTTTTTCTTTGTTTTTTTTTTTTTTTTGCATCTGTTTTTCCTTGCCTTGCTTGATACTAATTGTTGTTTGGAGTTTGTATTCATCTCCAAATACTTGTTGCTGGCATTTTCTGGGATTAGTGGCTGTAATATTGGAGTTTTCCACCCATATATACAATTTGTTCCCATTTTCTTCTTATTCTCTTTCTTTTCCCTCTTACTTTTTTTTCTCCTTTTCCCAATTTCATTTTGGCACTCCTTTCTTTTTTTTCTTTATCCTCTCTTCTTCTTTCTCTCCTATCCCCTAATTTGCCTTTCTCTGGTGGTCAACTTTATTTGGGGTTATTAATATTGTGAATACATTTCTGTTCAGTGCCTCATGTGTGGTACTTGGTTGTGTTGTATTATGTGCCTTTAAATCAACACAGGACAGAACTTCATAAACAGACACTCGGAGAAGCAGAGACCATGGGGAGACAAAGAAACAGCCCACATATGAATGAAAAGCAGGCATCACCAGAAAAGGAAGTAAATGAAATGGAGGCAAGCAACCTGCCAGAGAAAGAATTCAGAGAAATGGTCATAAGGTGGCTGAAAAGAATGGAAGACAAATTTGACAATATGAGTAAGAATCAAGAGGAAATGAAGAAGAACCAAGAAGAAATGAAAAATGACATCGCTGCTGTAAGGAACTCAACAGAAAGCATCAAGAGTAGACTAGAAGAAGCAGAGGACCGCATCAATGACCTACAAGACAGGGTAGGAAAAAATACTCAAGTAAAGCAGCTTCTAGAAAAAAAAATTAAAAAGCAGGAGGCTTGAGAGCCTAAGGGAACTTTGGGACAACATGAAACAAAACAACATCCACATAATAGGGGTTTCAGAAGTAGAAGAAACTGAGCAAGGAATAGAACACCTGTTTGAAGAAATAATGACAGAAAACTTCCCTGATATAGGGAAGAGAAAACCCACACAAATCCAAGAAGCTCACAGAGTCCCAACCAAAATGAACTCGAAAAGACCGACACCAGGGCACATTATAATTAAATTGGCAAACACCAAAGACAAAGTAAGAATCTTAAAAGCGGCCAGAGAGAAACAGAAAGTTACCTACAAAGGAACCCGCATCAGACTACTAACTGATTTCTCAACAGAAACTCATCAGACCAGAAGGGAATGGAATGAAATATACAAAGTCGTGCAAAGGAAGGGTTTGAATCCAAGAATAGTGTACCCAGCAAGGCTATCAATCAAAATTGAAGATGAAATCAGGAGCTTCACAGACAAAAAAGGACTAAGGGAATTTATTACCAACAAACCAGCAATGCAAGAAATGCTAAAGTGTCTGCTGCAAAAAAAAGATATAGGAAATGAAGAAGAAACACAGGGGTAAAGAATAAAAATGGTGACAAGTAAGTACCTATCAATAATAACTTTAAATGTAAATGGATTAAATGCCCAAATCAAAAGACATAGGGTAACTGAGTGGATAAGAAAACATGACCCATATATCTGCTGTCTACAAGAAAGCCACCTCAGAAAAAAAGATGCACACAGACTGAGGGTGAAGAGATGGAAAAAGGTTTTTCAGGCGAATGGAAATGAAAAAAATACTGGGGTAGCAATACTTATATCTGACAAATTAGATCTCAAATTGAAGGACATAACAAGAGATAAGGAAGGCCACTTCATAATACTAAAGGGAGCAATCCAACAAGAAGAAATAACTCTGGTAAACATATACACACCCAATACAGGAGCACCCAAATACATAAAAAAAATTCCTAGAGGATATCAAGGGAGAGATTGACAGCAATACAATCATAGTAGGAGACTTTAATACCCCACTATCACTATTGGACAAATCCTCTAAATAAAATATCAGCAAAGAAACTTCAATCCTAAATGACTCACTAGACCAGATGGAATTAATTGACATCTTCAGAAAATTTCACCCCAAAGCAACAGAATATACATTCTTCTCAAGTGCACATTGGTCATTTACAAAGATAGACCATATGTTGGTTACAGGCAAAATCTCATCAAATTCAAGAAGATAGAAATCATATCAAGCATCTTCTCAGATCAGAGTGGCATAAAACTGGAAATCAACTACAATAAAAACAATCAAAAAAATCAAATACATGGAGACTAAACAGCATGCTATTAAATAACGACTGGGTTACCAGAGAGAATAAAAAATAAAGAAAAAGACACCACGGCAACAAATGACAATGAAAACACAACAGTCCAAAATCTATGGGACATGGCAGAAGCAGTCTTGAGAGGGAAGTTCATAGCTCTACAAGCCTACTGCAAAAAACAAGAAACAATGGTAATAAATTACCTAACCCTACAACTCAAAGAGTTAGAAAGAGAGCAACAAGAAAAGCCCAGTGTAAGCAGAGTAAGGAAATAATAAAGATCAGAGCAGAGATAAATGACATAGAGACAAAAAACAAAACAAAACAAAAAAACAATACAAAAGGTCAACAAAACCAAGAGCTGGTTCTTTGAAAGGATAAACAAGATTGATGAAACTCTAGCCAGGCTCACCAAAAAGCAAAGAGAGGTCCCAAATAAACAAAATCAGAAATTAAAGAGGTGAAATAACAACAGACCCCACAGAAATACAAAGGATTGTTAAAAAATACTATGAACAACTCTATTCCAACAAACTAGACAACCTGGAGGATATGGACATATTCCTAGAAAAATATATCCTTCCAAAACTTAATCAGGAAGAATCTAAACATCTCAATAGGCCAATAACTATGGAAGAAATTGAAACAGTCATCAAAAAGTTTCCAATAAACAAAAGCCCAGGCCAGATGGCTTCACAGGGGAGTTTTACCAAACATTCAAGGGAGAACTAAAACCTATCCTCCTCAGACTATTCCAAAAAATTCAAGAGGAAGAAACACTTCCAAGCTCCTTCTATGAAGCCAGCATCACCCTAAAACCAAAAGCAGATAAAGACAACACAACGAAAGAAAATTACAGGCCAATATCCCTCATGAACATAGATGCCCAAATCCTCAACAAAATTCTAGTACATCGGATCCAGCAGTACATCAGAAAGATCATACACCATGACCAAGTAGGATTTATCCTAGGAATGCAGGGATGGTACAATATCCGCAAATCAATCAACATGATACATCACATAAACAAATTGAGAGATAAAAGTCACATAGTCATATCAACTGATGCAGAAAAAGCATTTGACAAAATCCAACACCCTTTCTTGATAAAAACTCTCAACAATGTGGAATAGAAGGCTTATACCTCAACATAATAAAAGTTATATATGACAAACCCACAGCCAACATCATACTCAATGGACAAAAACTAAAACCATTTCCCCTAAGAACAGGAACAAGACAGGGATGCCCACTCTCACCACTCCTGTTCGACATAGTACTGGAAGTATTAGCCATTGCAATTAGACAAGAAGAAGAAATAAAAGGCATCCAAATTGGAAAAGAAGAAGTAAAGCTGTCCTTATTTGCAGATGAGATGATATTGTACATAAAAAACCCGAAGACTCCATCAAAAAGCTATTAGACTTAATAAATGAATTCAGTAATGTAGCAGGATACAAAATTAATGCCAAGAAATCTATGGCATTTCTATACACCAATAGTGAACTTATAGAAAGAGTGACTAAAAAGCAATCCCATTTACCATCGCACCAAAAAAATTAAGATACCTAGGAATAAACTTAACTAAGGAGGTAAAAGACCTACACGTGGAAAACTACACGACACAGAAAAAAAGAGATAGAGGAAGACATAAACAGATGGAAGAACATACCATGTTCATGGATTGGTAGAATCAACATCATCAAAATATCCATACTACCCAAAGCAATCTATAAGTTCAATACAATCCCCGTTAAAATACCAACAGCATATTTCACAGACCTAGAACGAACCTTCAAAAAATTCATCTGAAATAAAAAAAAGACCCCAAATAGCTGCAGCAATCCTGAGAAAGAAGAACAAAATACGGGGGATCTCAATATCAGATATCAAGTTGTATTACAAATCCACGGTTCTTAAAACTGCTGATACTGGCACAAGAACAGACATATAGAACAAGGGAATAGAATAGAGAACCCAGAAATTGACCCAAACCACTGTGCCCAATTAATATTTGACAAAGGAGGCATGAACATACAATGGAGTCAAGGGAGTCTATTCAACAAATGGTGCTGGTAAAATTGGACAAATACATGCAAAAAAATGAAACTGGATCACCAACTTTCACCATACACAAAAATAAACTCAAAATGGATAAAGGACTTAAACATATGATGGGAAACTATAAAAATACTAGAGGAATCCACAGGCAGAGAAATCTCAGACATATGCCGAAGGAACTTCATCACTGATACTGCCCCTAGGGCAATGGAAACTAAAGAGAAAATAAACAAATGGGACTCCATGAAAATTAAAAGCTTTTGCACAGCAAAGGAAACCATCAATAAAACAACAAGAAAGCCCACTGCATGGGAGAACATATTTGCCAATGATATCAATGATAAGGGTTTAATCTCCAACATTTACAGGGAACTCATACAACTTAACAAAAAGAATATAAACAACCCAATCAAAAATTGGGCAACTGATCTAAATTGATACTTTTCAAAAGAAGACAGAAGGCAGGCCAAGAGACATAGGAAAACCTGCTCAAAGTCACTAATCATCAGAGAGATGCAAATCAAAACAACAATGCAATACCATCTTACACCTGTCAGAATGGCTATCATCAACAAAACAACAAACGACAAGTGTTGGCAAGGATGCAGAGAAAAAGGAACTCTTTTGCACTGCTGGTGGGAATGCAGACTGGTGCAGCCACTGTGGAGAACAGTATGGAGCTTCCTCAAAAAACTAAAAATGGAACTCCCATTTGACCCAGAGTTCCCACTTCTAGGAATATATCCCAAGAAACTAGAAACACCAATCAGAAAGGATATATACACCCCTATGTTCACAGCAGCACTATTTACCATAGCTAAGATTTGGAAACAGCCTAAATGCCCATCAGCAGATGAGTGTATTAAAAAACTGTAGTATATCTACACAATGGAATACTACGCTGCGGTAAAAAAGAAGGAGTTCCTATGATTTGCAACAACATGGATGGAGATGGAGAGTATTATGTTAAGTGAAATAAGCCAGGCAGAAAAAGATAAATATCATGTGTCTCACTCATTTGTGGAATATAATGAACGGCATAGACTGATGAACAGGAACAGTACCAGAGACTGAGAAACGTCAATGAGAACCTCAAACATCAGGGAAGGAGGGGGTCGCTGGGAGTAAGACGGAGAGATCAACCAAGGGACTTGTGTGCATGCATATGAGCCTAATCAATGGACACAGACAACGAGTGGGTGTGACATGAGTGGGGGGTGGGGGGTAATGGGGGAATAAGGGAATAAGGACACATATGTATAAAAATAATAAAATAAAAAAATAAAAAATAAATAAAATAATCTATACTAATAAAAGCATAATATGGTAATTAGACCAAATGACCTTCCAGATGTCATTCCGGACGTCCTTCTGGACAAAGCTATGATGGCAGTGGCTGAAGCAGAGGCAGTTAGGGGTGATCAGGCAGACAGTAGAGCAGTTAGGAGGTGATCAGGCCAGCAGGGGAGCAGTTAGGGGGTGATCAGGCTGGCAGGGGAGCAGTTAGGGGGCAATCAGACTGGCAGGGGAGCAGTTAGGGGTGATCAGGCAGGCAGACAGAAGAATTAGGGGTGATCAGGCAGGCAGGCAGAGGCAGTTAGGGGCGATCAGGCAGGCAGGGGAGCAGTTAGGGGCATCAGGCAGGCAGACAGAAGAATTAGGGGTGATCAGGCAGGCAGGCAGAGGCAGTTAGGGGTGATCAAGCAGGCAGGCAGGCAAGTGGTTAGGAGCCAGTGGTCCCGGATTGTGAGAGGAATGTCTGACTGCTGGTTTAGGCCCGATCCCACAGGGGTCCTGGATTGGAGAGGGTGCAGGCTGGGCTGAGGGACACCCCCCCCCCCATGCACAAATTTCATGCACCGGGCCTCTAGTAATAATAATAAAAAGCAAACAAATATAGCTTACTGACCTCCAGATAAAGGAAGTCTATTTTTATCATGATCTCTATTTTTATCATGTGCTGAAGAAACACATGCATTATCTTTATTTCCTTCTAAAACTTGATTACAACTTCAGTGAAAATTATTTTAAGAGATAAATGCCTTAAAACAAACAGAATGAGAGAGGGGAAAAAAGGCAGAGCAACTCTTTCAGAAGCTGGAAGCAAAATGAAATCATGGCAACTGTAACTAGGTTAGCATAGTGAAAAAACTGAATCTTAAACCTATATTAAAAGTTCAAGATGCAATTTCACTTAAACAGAGATCCCTAAAAACCTGAGGAACTGGCAGAGTAAGATAGTTGAAGAAGGGTTAAATTAGCGCTATAAGCCTACAAATTGGTTAAAAACTTGCTTAGAAAGCACTGAGACCAGATCTTCTCTATTCTAAAGTCTCTAGGTTACTGTTTCTCTCCTATACTCACTGGCTGAGAACTGCAAGCATATTTTTGACAGCTTTACTGAGATATAATTCATATATCACACATTTTACTCATTTAAAGTGTATATAGTTAACCCTTGAACAACGCAGGGGTTGGGAGTACCCACCTCCCGCACAGTCACAAATCTGTTTATAACTACAGTAATTCAATGGTTTAGAGTATATTTAGAGAGTTGTGCAAATGTCATCACAATCAATGTTAGATAATTTTCATTACCACCAAAAGCAACTGCATATGCATTAACTATGATGTTCCAATCCCATTTTTCTCAACTGTAAGGAATCATTTAATCAAACGAATTACAATTCATTACATTTTAAATTAATTAAAATTTAATTAACTAAGATTAATAAAAAAAAAAATCTGTCCTAATGGAAATGGATTAATCTACTGTGTGCCCTTTTAGGAAGCTTCTTTCACATAGTAGAATGTTTTTAAGGTTCATTCATATTGTAGCATGTAGCAGTACTTTATTCCTTTATTGCCTAATAGCATTTCAATGTCTGTATATACCACATTTTATTTGCCCATTTTTCCATTGATGGACATTGGGTTGTTTTTACTTTTTATATATTACACATAAAACTTCTATAAACATTTGTGTACAAGTTATTGTGCAGACGTATGTTTTTATTTCCCTTGGTATAGACATAGGAGTGGAATTTCTGTGACATATAGTAATTCTATATTTATTTTTTAAAGGAATTAACAGGCTGTTTTAAAAAGTGGCTGCATCATTTTACAGTCCCACTAGCAATGCATGAAATTTCCAACTTCCCATTCTCACAAAACTTTTTCATTTAGCCATCCTCATGGCTATGAAGTAGTTTCTCATTGTGTTTTTTAAATGTACATTTTAGAGGATATGTATTTTTTGAGATATTATTAAAAGTCTCCTGCCCTGGGAGATTCACACATACAAAGGAATTAAGTAAAAATTTATATATTGAATGTGTAAAGCTTCATTGTATTCTCTCACTTTGCTCCCAAAATGCTGGCACCTACAAAGTTATCATTCAGGCAAGTGAATGGAAAAAATATTTGGGCACTCACACTGGACAGCTCAGGAGAAAGAATCTAAGATACAGACATCAAGCATTCCCAAAGAAATATCTCACAATAAAGCTCAAAATGAAAAACCCCATCCATACTCAGAGCATCAAATCAACTTTTTACTCTGATTATAAATATGAGTTGTCAACCAAGAATTACCAGACATTTTAAGAAAATCTATGAAATCAAAGACAGAAAACAACCAAAGCAGAAAAGAAACAATTTGTATTAGAAAAAGAAATAACTAAACAAGGAGAAAACTTTTTAAAAAAAATCTTAACTATCATTAATACCCTGAGAGCAATAAGTTACTGCAACCATGAATCAGCTATAGAATGCTACATAAAGGAACACTCAGCAAACAAAAAGTAATAGTTTCATGTTTTACTAAAAGAAGAGTCAACATGGGGGTAGGGATGGGCTAGAAGGGGTCAAAGGGGGAAAGGGAGGATATATGTAATACGTTCAACAATAAAGATTTGTTTAAAAAAAAAAGAGTTGACATGAAGAACTCAGTGTATAGTATGGAAGAAGTAACTGGGAAAAACAATTCCTAGAAAGTATGTCAAAAAGACAGGAAAATGAAAACTAGGAGAGAAAGGTTAATAATAGTAGAAAAACCTTCAGTAGAGAAAAGAAACCAATTAAATTATTTAAGATATTTTCAAAGTATAAAAAGACATGAAGCCCTACATGGTTTGGCTCAGTGGATAGAGCGTCAGCTTGTGGACTGAGGGGTACCAGGTTCGACTCCAGTCAAGGACACATGCCTGGGTTGTGGGCTTGATCCTCATTGGGGAGGTGCAGGAGGTAGCCAATCAATGATTCTCTCTCATCATTGATGTTTCTATCTCTTTTTCCCTTTCCCTTCTTCTCTGAAATCAATAATAATAAAAAAGACATGAATGCCCAGTTTGAGAAAGGACCCTGTGAATGCATAAAAATAGACTCACTCAAAGGCATTCCACCATGAAATGTCATAACAATGAAACAAAGCAATCCTCCAAGCTCTCAGAAAAAGACATGCAAAGACAGGCTTCTAGAGGTAAAATGGAGTCAGTGAAAAGAGAGTAGTGAATTTTTATAATTTCAAATCCACTAAACAAAAAATAAAAGAACAATTAAAGCACTTGGAGAAAATATAAACAGCCAATGATATTTTAATAACACCGGATAATAAGGAACTCTCATGAACATTCATATGGGATCAAATAGCACAGGTCTTCTAGCATCAACAGTGATATAGTGTTAACGATAAAGATTAAAAGGTGGAAGGATGTTATAAGCCATAAAACACAGTAATCATGACTAAATACTATTCTCATGAGAAGAAGTCCACAGAAACACTGAATGAGCCCTATGAGAATAAATTTGAGAGTAACAAATGAACTTTGTCATGATTTTTAAAATTGATTTTAGAGAGAGGAGGGGGAAAGAGAAAAAAAGAGAGAGGGGGAGAGAGGGGAGACAGGGAGACATAAATTTGTTCTTCCATTTATTTATGTATTCATTGGTTAATTCCTATGCCCTGACCTGAGATCAAACCCTACAACCTTGGCATATCTGGATGACACTCTATCAACAGAGTTACCTGGTCAGGCAACTAGAGAACTTTGAAGAAGTCTTTGTAGACTCCAAATAAGAGATTAGTGCACAAAGACTCTAGCACATCATTAAGGGATACACAAGAAATTCAAATAATGCAGAAGAGGCCAGATCACGAGTGGAATGAAAAAATATCCAACAAATCTTCTCTTTTAAAAGGAAATGTCTATTCTGAGGTAATATTTCAGAAATAAAAATCTCTCATCTATGTTTTTATCTCCCTCTCCCTTCCTCTCTGAAATAAATAAAAATATATTTTAAAAACCTCAACAACAGTAGGAAAAGATATACCCATTTTTTAAGTGAGCAAAAAAGCCTAATAGAGACTTCATCTAAGAATATAGATGTAAGTAAGCATATTGAGAGATGTTTATCATCATTAGATATTAGAGGAATACAAATTAAAACACTATGGGGAATCACTGAATACCTATTAGAACGACTAAAAACAAAATTGACACCTAACTGGTTTGGCTCAGTGGACAGAGCATCGGCCTGCAGACTCAAGGGTCCCAGGTTCAATTCCGGTCAAGGGCATGTACCTTGGTTGCGGGCACATCCGCAGTAGGGGCTGTGCAGGGGACAGCTGATCAATGTTTCTCTCTCATCAGTGTTTCTAACTCTCTATCCCTCTTCCTTCCTCTCTGTAAAAAAATTAATAAATATATATTTTTAAAAAATTGACAAGATGATGAGGATATGAAGCTACTGAAGTGCTCATACATTGTGTTTTTACTTTGGGAAACAATTTGGCAGTTTCTTATTAAGTTAAACATATACCTACCATAAGGCCCAACAATCTCATGCCTGGGTACTTATCCAAAAGAAATGAAAACATGTGAACATACAAAAACATCTATACAGCTGTTTACAGAAACTATTTGTAATTAACAAAAAGTGGAACAACCTAGATATCCTGCAGCCCACGAAAGGATAAGCAAACTGTACATTCATGCAATGGAACACAACTCAGCAATTAAAAGGAACACATTATTGATATGTGCTATAAAACAGATGACTATGCCAGGCATTTTTCTAAGTGTAAGGAGTTTGACACCCCCCCCCCTAAAAAAATTACAAACTGTGCAATTCCAGTTTCATGACATCTTGGAAAAGGCAATACCATAGGAAAGGAGAGCAGATTAGTGACTGCCAGCATTGCAGGTGGGAGAGAGGTGACTGCAGAGAATTTTTGGAGTGTATCCGTGTGGTAATGATAGTCACAAGACTTTATGCATTTGTTAAAGCCTTATCATGATACATCACAAGGAGTGAATTTTAATGTATGTACACTTAATAAGAAATTCTTCCTCCCCATTCCTGTGGTGTTCCATTCTTCAGGAGAGTTCCCTCCACAACACCACCACGGGGCCTTGCATTACAGCCGGTAGGAAAGTAATGAATCATTTACACAACCAACCAAGTCTCCTGGGATGCCTGATGCCTTGGCCCCAACTGAGAAGTGGGATCTGATGAGTTGTGGTGCTTGAAGCACTCCAAGGCATAATTTTTCCTTTAAATATTATGTGTTCTTCAAAGGAAAAACAAGAACAGTGAGAAGAAAGTGTTATGTTAAGAACTAGAGGCCCGGTGAATGAAAATTCATGCACTGGAGGGGGGAAGGGTCCCTCAGCCTGGCCTTCCCCTCTCACAGTCCAGGAGCCCTCAGGGGCAGGAGGTGACCCAGCAATCAGGTGAAGGCGATGCCCCCATCACACCTCTGCTGCTGCCACTGCCGGCAGCTCAAGCCTCAGCCAGCCCTGGTTACCTGTGCCTTGGGTGGCCCTGGGCAGCTAGGCAGCTGCCATCTGAGGCTTTCCTGCACCTCAGGCCGGCCCTGGGTGGCTGGGGGGCTTAGGGCAGGTCTGGCCACACCATGCACCTGCTGCCCACCCCCACTAAGCTGGGCTGAAAGGACTGGGGGACTCCACTGGGGCTGAGGGGAGTGGGCACTGCATCTTTGTGATGGCATGATGGTCAATTTGCATATTCCCTCTTTATTAGATAGGATACCTAATATTTCAAGCATCAATGCCTGTTCTTATTACTCAGTATTTGTACCTTTGTGTTCATCGTTCTCTCTTTCACAGTAGGAATATGTATGTGGGTGGGTATATGCACATCCCTGTTCTTTCCTATATTTTCATTCTTTTTTCCATTTCTCTTTATGCATGATGTAGTGAGATTGCAGTCAGCTAGTGTCAGGAGTAGGGGTGCATTTTTTTCTACAGGCAAGGACTGTGATTCCTGCTAGCTAACACAACACCACTTCTTTGGGGTAAGGCAGGAACCCCAATGCTCCTGGATTAAATGAATCCTACACAGTCCAGTGTCTTTGGGAAAGGAATTACTTTCTCTGACTGAGGTGATTCCTCAGATAAAGTACTTATTCCTTTTAGAGCAAATTAGAGTCTTAGAAATAAAATTATTCTCAAACATCCCCATTAAATTATCAAAAAAAGAAACTAGTCATCTTGCCAAAGGATATATATCAAGGAATATTTTTAGCACTGAGTAGAACTGAAGATTATTTATTAAAAGAATTATGGTTAATAAATGTCATCATATTGTACTATTTTAAAAGTACTAATTACCTCAAAAGCCTGACAAAGTCTAGCCAGTACAGCAGCATGCTTTCTAATTAAAACAAAGACCCCCAGTTTTGACACTCTCTCTGCTAAAGTACTAATTAATGCAGTATTTGTGCAACAGTAAAGAAACACTCCACCAAAAAAACTTTCTATTTTTATATATGTGTAATAAAATTGTCATGGTTTACTATTTTTATTAACATAAAATTGTCATGGTTTACTATTTTTATTAACTATTTTTATTAACATACTGAGAAAAGTCTGTTCTCAGCATGACTTATATTAGAAAGCGTGACAGACAAGAATCCCCTGGCTTTCCTTCCATGTAAATGTATTCATTTACATGTGTGTTCTTTTCTTTTAAATCTTTATAAGGCCTTTCCTACCACATGCCAGGTACCCATATGCATACAAACCCTCACGAAACCCTATGAAACAGGCTTATGATTTCCATGTTATTGATGAGAATAATGAAACTTGCAACATGGACATAACTTGCTGAAGGTCTCACATACAGTATGTAGCAGAATTGGGACTAACACCCAGGGCTTCTGAATTCAAATCCCAAGTTTGTTCCACAAGAGTATACCCAATAATATGCATTTTGCTTTGTAAAATGATGAGGAAGAGAAAACGGTCTCTGATAAAGCCAAACATAGAGGGAAGTTGAGTTGAATGTGTTTCTCATTTTCTTGTCAGTGTCCTCAACACCGTTTTTCTAGCCATATCGTCTGGCTCTGCAGAATATTATCATCGCCCAGGAAAATTCAGGGAAGCTGAAGGTGAGCAATGAGGTGTCTTCTATACCATTAAATACTCTCACAGTTACTCCGCTTGACTGACAGATATAAAGAGGCTTCTCTATGACATCCATCACACTGCCTAGGACTGCTCCAAGCCTAATCTCAGTGACAAATGCTTGAAGTTAATCATCCATTTGCCTCCATTTTTCCTTTAAAGACATTGATCAAGCTGTGTTGACAGAGCCATGATGAAATATCAGGGTCTGGGAAATGCTGAGCTGGCTTTGAATCTACCATTATTTGAGCACAAAGCAACAGCTTGAGAGACATCTGTCATTTTCAGTTGCATTAACCGTCCTCTTCAATTTTAGGCTACATGTGTTTTGGTCAGAACTGTAGATTCTGTAAATGTTCCAGATGCTTATTATGAAGTTCATGACTGGCAGTAGGCAAAAGTAGACTTGTATGCTAACAATGATATCATTTAAATAACTCAAGGTCAAAGAACCATAGAACTGTAGGACTTGGGAGATAGAAATTCATTCATGCTCAGTCACCTAAACAGTGAAACAGAACTCCTTTAAACTTCTTTACATGATATGACACATACTCTTGAAGAGAAAGCATCACAAAGATTATTCTCCATATAATTTGATGGGTTGAGTTTCAAATGCTTTTTAAGTCATATTTTTCTATTCTCTTAAACTAACAACTATTTCCATCACCTATAAATATGAGGAAGTACACATGGTTTTACAAACTGTATGGGGAACTAAGTCATGCCATTAAGTCAGCATATTTAGAATGTGGAATAATTCACACTGAACTCATAGAGAAAAGAGAGCCCTTACAAATTACATACATGAAAAAGACAAATGTCAGGAGTCAGCTGGGTGCTCAACTCAGTGCAGGCTCTCCTCAACTCTCAAATGTATAACTTTTCAATTTAGTCAAGTAAATTCTTTAGAATGTGAAAATTGTATTATCAATATTTCTAATGGCCTAAGAGTAAATTGAAAAAAAGGTAGTTATCCATACAGTAGCATGGTTATAATCCTTATATGCTCTGGAGAGTCCCAGATGCTAGCAGTTGGGGGCATGCAGTCTTAGAAAGAAAAGAAAAAGAAGAAAAATATCCTGGCCATTTGTGTTCATGGTACAAAACCATTTGTAGTTTTAAAAAAAAATTGTAGCAAGCAAATTGTATTTCTTCCAATGCCTTTCTTCATATATCTCGCTAACCTCTTTCCAGTTGTCCTGTGTCATCATAATCCTCTCACATGAGCCCACTCCCGAACTATTTAATGATGAAAATAATTAAGTCATGAGCTGGCTCCCAATATACATTCAATGTTATGCAAGAAGAATTTGTGATTGTTTGTTAATACAGAAAAAATCTGTCCCATTCTAACCACTACATTGACTGATTTTAGGCCATGTTTCTCCCAAGTACAATGGGCAGACTCACCATAGTAGCTAAAAGTTCAGATAGTGGCTGTCATTTTCTCCTAAGAAATAAGAAATGTTAATAAGTATTTATGTATGTATGTAAGTCAGATTGAGAGCAGTAGATGAAATAGATGCTGACATGTAGTTTACCACTTAAAACTAGTTCTATAAATGTTGTCTATTATTATTTTATAATTTTCATTAATTTAAAAGAACACTGTTAGTCTTAAGAAAGAATGTGACAGTATCCAATTGTTATTTTTAAAATACTATATGAAGAATGGAACAATGGGCACTTAACAGTGTGCATTTTAAAATTCATTTAGAATAAAGTAATGTGCTAGCACATTCAAGAAACTTGAGAAAGAGAAGAATGAGTATGAATTTGTCTTAATGGCATTAAAATTATGCTCGAGTTTTAGAAAGATACACATACTCATATATTTTCTATTTTTGTTTTTGTTTTGAAACAAATTATACTTGGCTTATGTTACTCAATATTTCTTAGAGATAATTTCATCTTAATATGTAACTCTACCTCACTCTTTTGTCTAATATACAATGCATTTAATCACCTTTTACAATGAATTTATTAAAAGGTTTAAATAAGCCTGCAGAATTATTATGCCATTGTACTAGACACAAAAACTAAAAACAATTTTGCCTCTGGGATGGTGATGTGACTGACTCCTGTCCAGACCAACCCTCTGGTTCACACTGATAATAATTACTATATAAACTCTGGGCAAAATGCAAAAGACAACTACCTGAGGATTCTAAAGAATAACCAAAGCATGTATACCTTGGAAGTCAGTTAACTGGAGAAGCAACCAGAATTTCCCTCCTCCCTTTCTTATGTCTGTAGGAGCAGAAAACTTTTCTCTTCTTCCCTTCTAGGTTCTTAGTTGGTCTGATAATTAAATTGACAGAAGACTGATTAACATGAGAAAAACAAATTTAATTTTGTAAGTATAGGAGTCCCACAAAGACATAAGAAGCTCTCCAGCAGTCAGGTAATTGAGGCTTATATACCACCCCAAGCTAAGGAGAAGCAGGTCTCAAAGGGGAGGAAGACAAACCACAGGAAAATGAGAAGAGTAGATGTTTGGTAAACAAATGTGTGCTAGGCCATGCAGGTAAGTCTCTCAGATATAAAAAGTTATCTTTGGTATTAGTTCTCTTCCTGGTACAGTCTCCCATCTAAATTCCTTTAAGCAGTTAAGGGAGAGGCCAAGAGCTTTTCCTCTGTCTGTTGAGTCTTAATTGCTTTGGACTCAAAACAATCCAGTGCCAAAGTGGCATATTTTGTGATGGTGTTTTCCGCTCCTTTTCATGGATTTGTCCTGAAGGCGGGAGGGACAGTGCAGACCATTAAATTGGGGGCAGATGGGGGAATGGCATATTTGTCCATCATAGAAACAAAATAAAGACATTTTCAGAAATATAAATTGTTTTCAGCAGACCTGCAGTGGTAAAGGGGGCTATCAGATAGCAACCTGCCCGGCTCCTGTATTTACTTCCTCACACAGATGTACCAAATGTACAGGTCCACATGAAGCAATTCCCTCCGAAAGAAATACAGAAACCAGCTCAGTGACTCCTGCACATCAGGAGACTCAGAAAATACCCACCTCAAAACTGGTAGGGAAGGCTGAGCCACCGTCACCACAAACCCTACCCCTTGCACAGTGCCATACAGTTGGCAGGAAACCTTCAATGCCCAGCTCCCCCTTGAGGAATGAAGGGTTGGACCACATATCTAGTGCCCCAAGTTTTAGGGCTACCGCTGGAGGGGTGAACACCCAAATCACCTAGTTATGAAAGGCAACAGGGCTTGAGTTCAAGAGTCATACAAGAGTACAACAGACAAAGAAATTGTACTTAACGGTGGGTGAGCACTTGCACAGGCTCCCCTCCTTCCCCCTGCCAACTCAGGCTCAGTGCAGAGGAAGAGGAACAAACCCCATCTCCCAGAATCTAGCTTCTGTTTAGTGTACATCTTAGTGCCAACTACAAACCTTCTCAGAACCTGAAGGAGCCAGTGGGCACTCCTATCATCCCACTTGGTCCAATAACAAAAACAAGTATTGAGCATCTCGGGAGAATCCAAGATGGTGGCATAGGTAAACACCTAAACTGCTGCCTCGCGCAACAATTTCAAAACCACAACTAAAAGACAAAACGTCTATCACCCAGAACCACGGGAAAGCTGGCTGAGTGGAAGTTCTACAACTAGAAGGAAAGAGAAAAGAGCATTGAGGCGTGCACGAGAGCTGAAAAGCTGAGGTACGGAGGCACGTGATCCGGGCTGGTGGCGGGCGTTGCTTTTTTCAACCCAAAGGGAGACAAGCCCCCGATTACTCTGAAATACAGTTTCTGGGGAGACGCGGGGGACCCAAACTCCTACGGGGAGAAGCTGGACTGTCTGCCAGTGAGGGTGGCTTGCTTGCAGGGCTGCGCGCAGGAATAATTGTTTACTGCACTGGGGCACGGGACTCGGGGATGCTGACTGGGACGCAGAGCCAGCTAACTAGCAGCCATTGCTGTTTGCCATGCCCTAGCCTAGTGACACCCTGAGACCCTGCCCTGCACAACCTACAAACCCACCCAAGCTCCAAGCAGCGGCTTTAGCATAAGAAAGCCCTGCCCTATCGCAACTTAACCTAGCAAACTTGTAGCCTGGGTCAGACAGCTCCAAAACCTCCAAACCCCAAGCAAAGAGGAGAAAACTGTAGCTCTCACTGCAGCTCCTGCTGGGTGGCCTCAGACAGTAGCTGACCTGCACCCCATTGGAGATCCAGAAGCCAGTGTACCTAGTGGTCAGTGTGAGACACCAGATTTCAACTCCTCACATGCATAAGTGACACATTCAAGAGGCAGACTCAGCGAGCACCAAAGCCCCACTGAAACAAGTCCTGCACCATAAGCGTGTCTTCAGCGCAGCAGTTCTTCCATTACAGACACAGAGAGTGCTCACAGCTAATTGGCCTGGAGGTCAATTCCTCCCAGCGTATCAACAGCAATTAAGGCTTAACTACACCAAGACTTTGCACTCAGCCCACAAAGGGGTGTACCAAGAGCGTCCACATCAGGTGATTGGGGAGGCTAAGCTACTGCCCCCTATAGGTCACCTACCACACAAAGCCACTCCATCAACACAGGGAAGCAGCCAAAATGCAGAGACAAAGAAACATGTCACGAATGAAAGAAACGGAGGAAAGCAAACTACTGGACGACATAGAGTTCAGAACCACATTTATAAGGTTACTCAAGAATCTTCTAAAAACCGCTGAGAAACTTGATGACACTTCTGAGGAGCTTAGCAAGACCTTCAAGGACCTTAATGAGAATGCCAAAAAAATGGAAAAGGACCAGTCAGAAATGAAGCATACACTGTCTGAAATAAAGAATATACAGAAACTCAACTGTAGATCAACGTACCCCAAGAATCAAACCAAAGATCTGAAATATGAGAAAGCAAAAAACACCCAACCAGAAAAACAAAAAGAAAAAAAGAATCCAAAAATATGAAGATAGTGTAAGGAGCCTCTGGGACAACTTTAAGCAAACCAACATCCGAATTTTTGGGGTGCCAGAAGAAGAAAGAGAGCAAAATATTGAAAACTTATTAGAAGAAATAATGACAGAAAACTTTCCCTACCTGGTGAAAGAAATAGACTTACAAGTTCAGGAAGCGCAAAGAACCCCATACAAGAGGAATCCAAAGAGGACCACACCAAGACACATCATAATTAAAATGCCAAGGGCAAAAGACAAAGAGAGAATATTAAAAGCAGCAAGAGAAAAACAGTTAATTACCTACAAGGGAGTACCCATACGACTGTCAGCTGATTTCTCAGCAGAAACTATGCAGGCCAGAAGGGAGTGGCAAGAAATATTCAAAGTGATGAACAGCAAGAACCTACATCCAAGATTACTCTACCCAGCAAAGCTATCATTCAGAGTTGAAGGTCAGATAAAGAGCTTCACAGACAAGAAAAAGCTAAAGGAGTTCATCACCACCAAACCAGGATTACATGAAATGCTGAAGGGTATTCTTTAAGAAGAGGAAGAAGAAGAAAAAGGTAAAGATAAAAATTATGAACAACAAAATGACATCAAATACATACCTACCAACAAGTGAATCTAAAAATCAAGTGAATAAAAAAATCTGAAGAACAGAATGGACTGGTGAATATAATAGAATCAGGGACATAGAAAGGGAGTGGACTGACGACTCTCAGGGGAAGCAGGTGTGAGGGGTGTGGGAAGAGATTGGGCAAAAATCTTACTCCTATGGATAAAGACAGTGGTGGGGGGTAAGGGCATGGGGTGGGGTGGGGAATCAGGTGGAGGGGAGCTATGGGGGGAAAAAAAAGAGGAACACCTGTAATAATCTGAACAATAAAGATTTATTTTTTAAAAAAGTATTGAGCATCTCTGTGGAGGAAGCTTGTCTACACATCTAGCACCCCAACTCCCATGGCTGCCATCCAAGTAGCAGGTTTCCAAATCACATATGCCTAGTTCTGACATACAATGGGGCTTGAATTCATGAGTCCCATAGGACTATCTATAGCAAGAAAAGGAGCTTTTAAATGGGTATAGGACTATCACCTTCCCCCCTGCACATACACCCCCCTACCTCCACCCCCTCCCTCCGCCAACACACACACAGCTATAAACCCAGGCTCAGTGCAGAGAGAGCAGGCAAAATCTCCCATTTCCCAGTTTTTCCCTGAAAGAGGTTTGACTGCATATTTCCCAACTGCTGCTAATTAGCCCGCACCTAAGTGTTAACTGTGATCCACACTGACAGGTCTTGGTATACCTTCAAATACTGGAGCCACTGAAAAACAAAGATGATGGCTAAGAAAATCACAAATGTTTGGTAAACAACTAGGAGCTTAGATTGGGCTGATTGATGAGGCTTATTTCCTACAAGAAATCAGTTTCTCAAAACTGGGAGAGCAGGCTGATGTATTAAATGCACAGAAGCCAACACAGAGAATCAAGGAATATGTTCCAAACAAAAAGAACAAGGTAAATCTCCAGGAATCCACCTTAAATAAATGGAGATAATGATTTACCCAATAGAGAGTTCAAAATAAAGGTATATTTTCTAATTTGCCTTGTGATTAGATAAGCATCAATGAAGAAATCACAAGATTAATTAGAAAATATTTTTAATTGAACAATAATGAAAATACAGCACATCAATTTGTGGGATTAATCTAGAGCATTGTGTAGAATGCTAATTTTAGAAAAATATTGAGAAGTTTCTAAGATAAGAATCCATCATAAGAATCTCTGAAGAATAAAGTGAATCCAAAATAAGTAGAGAAGGAAATGATAAAGATACAAGCAAAAATTACTAAAACAGAAAACAAACAATAGAGAAAATTAAAAGCAAAAATCTAGTTCTTTGCAAAGATCAACAGGATTGATCAACTTTTATATGGCCAGCCAAACTCTAATACCAAACCTGATGAAGACTTCATACCACAAACACACACACACACACACACACACACACAATATAAACCAATATATTTTCTAAACATAGAAGCAAAAATCCTTAAGTAAATATTAGCAAATCCAGCCCATCACTACATGCAAATATACAAAACATAATCAAGTAGGGTTTATACCAGGAATGCAAGTTGGCTCAACTTTAGAAAACTAATCAGTGTAATGCATCAGATTAAGAAACTAAAGAAAAATAACATAACGATTTCAACAGACGAAAATTTATAAAATTCAATACCAAATCATAATTTAAAAGCAAAAATAAAACCCCAAAACTCTCAACAAACTAAAAATAGCAAGAAACTTTCTCATTCTTATAGAGGGCATATGAAACATCTACAACTAACAAAACACTTAATGGTGAAAGATAGTTTTCCCCCCATGTTATATAGGAAAAAGGTAAAATTTCTCATATTCACCATTTCTTATAAAATTGTACTTAATGTCCTAGAAATTTCATTAAAGAAAAGACACAATAAACAAACAGGAAAAATAATACTGCCCCTATTATTGTGTATGTACAAGAACCCAAAAGCCATATAAAAATAATTATTAAAATTAATAAGTTAGTTATGGAAAATGTAGGATATAATGTTAACATAAAATATCAACTGTATTTTTATACACTGGCAGTAAAAAGAATGGCAATCAACTTCATCTGCAATAACATCTAAATCATACAATACCTAGGAATCTATATATATAAAACCCTAATATGCAAATAGACCGAATGTCAGAACAACCGAGCAGCTGAACAACCAGTCACTATGATATGCACTGACCACCAGGGGGCACGCATGGACCATGGCGGGTGTTGGCAGCAGGCGACAGAGCAGGGAACATGGCGGGTGTCAGCCACGGTGGGATGGTGGAGCTGGTGAGTGGGGGCGCCAGACCAAGGTGAGACGCCTGTCACTGTCATCAGGTGGTTACTGGAAATTCTTTGCTTCTGTGTACCGCAGTCCCACCTGGCACTTGCACTTGCTGCTGGTGCCCGGCTCCAGCCCTGATTGCTCAGCACCATCAGTGAGTGCGAACAGCAGCTGCCAGCCCCGATCGCCTCTCAGGGCTTTTCCACCTCCCCTTGCTCCTGAGGGGCGATTGGGGCCGGCAGCCGCTGCTCACACCCAACGCCAGTGACGGCCCTACTTGTACTGCGCCTGAGCTGACTGGGGGCCAAGATGGGAAGGGACATGCCAGGGTGCAGAGGATGGGCCGAGACCCACCCCTGTGCCCACTGCAACCTCGTGACCCACAGTTCCTTTCAAGGTGCACAAATTTGTGCAGTGGGCCCCCAGTAAATATAATAAAAGAATCCCCAAAATATTCTACAGGGAAAACTGCAAAACATTCTGGAGAAAAGTTTCTAAAGATCAAAATAAATGAAGAGATACATCATGTTCCTGGGTTGAAAGACCTAATATATATTAATTCTTCTCAAATTTTTCTATAGTGCAGGGGCCAGCTGCGGCGGGGGCCAGATATGGTGGGGATCTCCCTTTTCCACATCCAGCACGGAAAGAGAAATGAACAAACTGGTTCTAAGTGGAGGCGGCCAGAGATTGAGAAATAAAAGAAAGAGACCAGACACGAAGGTAGAAACAAAGCTGGGAGCCAGGTGGGACGCCATCCTCTCTGATGGAGAGGCAGGGACCTCGAGCCCACGCAGCAAGTTTATTTTATACCCCCAAATACCAGGAAGTATCACCAAAACTTAGGATCAATGAAGCTTATTTGCATTCTTGAGTAGGCCCTAGCATTCCTGGTGCTTGCCTGGATTTACATATCAAAGCCCACTAGGCCCACACCTGGACAAAGGTAAAAAGTCAGTACTGATAACACCCCCCCTACCTTCTTGGGGAGGGTGTAACCGAGACACGGCTCTGCCAATCGCCTCAGGCTCAGCTGACAACAATTTAAAGAAATGCCCATGTGCCTTCCCAGGCAGCCCTCTACACTATAGATTCAATGCATTCCCAATAAATTATTCCAGCATGCATTTTGTAGAATTAGCAATATGATTTTAAAATTTGTATGGAATATTTAAGTCCTATCCAAAGAATGTTTTAAAGGAAAAACAAAGTTGCAGCATAGACCCAACATGATTTTAAGTCACAGTTATCAAATAAATTGATGGTAAAAAGGTAGACATAAAGATCAATGGAACCTAATAGAGAGTTGAGAAATAAGGTCAGTTGATTTTCTAAAAAGGTGCCAAGGCAATTCAAAGGTGAAGGAAAATGCTATTAGTTTTCCTCAGATGTCTAGTGATCCTTGGTTGGTGGTTCATATTTACAATGAGGGACTATGTTAATTGGCATAGTTGTCTTCCACACTTGTAATGGTCTGGGTGTTCAACAGGCCTTCTCTGAATGGAGGGATGAATACTGTCTGCATATCTAAGTTAAATATGCCTATAGAAGGGCATGAGGGATGCAGACAGGTAAGGTCTAGATTAACACCTGTAAGTTCTAAAATAAAGAGGTCTTTCCTATGGGTGAGCATGGAGAGCCATTTAAACTGTTTCCCTGATAGATGTTCCTTTCTTTCTACTTATCTCTCTCAGACCAAAACATTCACTCTAGGTGTTCATTCCAGAAACATTAATTCATTTACAGAGAATGCCAAGGGATGAGAGTGCAAACACACAAGCAACTTCTCCTTACACAGCACTTGCCTTTGTATGTGTTGACTATAAGTTGCAATGTTCTTGGAATTGCTTCTCCTTCTGCAATAATTTTCCCAATTGTTTGGGGCTCTGTTGTTCTCTCCTCTTGTTTCTCTGAGATCACAATGCCATCTGCTTTCTTATTTTCAGGAATTCCTACCAATATCTTATTTGCTGCTATAGGCTAA
Organism: Corynorhinus townsendii; assembly: GCA_026230045.1. NCBI lineage: Eukaryota > Metazoa > Chordata > Mammalia > Chiroptera > Vespertilionidae > Corynorhinus > Corynorhinus townsendii. Next base: position 62,509,310 of record JAPDVU010000004.1, on the reverse strand, counting down.
ATAAAAAAAAAGTTTTCTGCAAGTTTAAGGATTTTAGGTGAAGAGGGGTGCAAACATCTCATCTTAGTCACCATACTGATACAATTATTTAATGAATAATTTTCAAGGCTTATAAGATACTAGAGGCCCAGTGCATGAAAATTCGTGCACTTGCGGGGGGGGGGGGCGGGGTGTCCCTCAGCCCAACCTGCACCCTCTCACAGTCTGGGAGCCTTCAGGGAATGTCCAACTGACAGCCTCCCTCTGCGGGAGACAACCAGTGGGATCTGGGGATGGCCCCCCTGCCACTACCACCCTCCAATCGCCATCCCCTCCCTCTGCCTGCTGGCACCCACCTTGGCTGGCATGGCACTGCCCGTTTGCCGGCCCCACCCCCTGGTGATCAGTCATTCCACTGTTTGATTGATTTGCATATTAGGCTTTTATTATATAGGATAGTGAAATGAGCACTTTCATTCAATATAGTTAGACAGGAAAAGAAATGAACACTCTTTAGAAATTGTTGCAAAAAATAAATGAGGCATACAAATCTGCAATATTATAATATATGTAAATGCATTTTAAACATCTATACACTGTAAATGCATTAAAATAAATTTTAAATATTCCTTTATAGGAATTTATGCAAAAAAATCAGACCCTTGAGGAAGGCTATTTACTCAAGCATTATTGATGAATGTCAAGAAAATTGAAAGGTACATATAAGATACCTAGAATAAGAGAGATGATTAAATACTGAGACACATCTACATGTTAAAATATTATACAGAAATAAAAATTTAAAAATCATTTCATATTATGAAAAATTTTATAACATAACTGACAATAATCTGAAATGTTATATACAATACTGTCTCAATGTTTTCATATATTTAATTTTGTGTACATATTCTTAAAGAACCTGAAGGAAATATATTAAAATTTAGTTAATACCTGCTTATTGAATTACTTTAACTTAATGAATGTTATTTTTCTTCTATGAAACTTAACTTTTTTAAATTTCCCAACTTTCTAACATAAGCACAAATTATAACTAAAAATAACACAAGCATAATATAACCTTTAAAAAAATAACACAAGCATAATATAACCTTTAAAAAGGTTAGTTTATTTTTAAAGTATTTTTAATAATTGGTCAAAAAAGTTAATTCCCCTTGCTTCTAGTTAATTAAGGTCCTGGCTCTATTTATTGGTTTACCTATAATGGAAGCCATTCAGTCTCTCATGGTCAAAATTTTATTTTCAAAGTAATTTCTGCTTAGTTCTCTTCTGTCATGATGATGCCTATTATTATCTCTGTATGGGGACTCCTTCAAAATTTTCCTCATGGATTAATACAAAGCAATTACACAAATGTAGCATAACAATAACTGAGACTTCTGAATAAAATAATTTTGCAGCCTGCTCTTCAACCTCTGGCTTTACTAATGAGCTTTTGAAAACACTGGAAAGCTTTAAAATTGTGGTTCTTTGTGGCTTCTCTTGTCTGTCCTGAATGATTAAATGGCTTATTACGACAATTAAGTTTGGATCTCTAATCGTTTTATAGCAACACAATATCCTTTTAAACATCTCTGAATCTTGTGGGACATTTTTATTCAAAGTTTCAGCTAAAGTTTGGTTGGCAAACTCATTAGTCAGCAGAGCCAAATATCAACAGTAAAACGATTGAAATTTCTTTTGAGAGCCAAATTTTCTAAATTTAAACTTCTAATGCCACTGCTTCAAAATAGACTCGCCCAGGCCATGGTATTTTGTGGAAGAGCCACACTCAAGGGGCCAAAGAGCCGCACGTGGCTCAAGAGCCACAGTTTGCTGACCATGGAGCTAAACTATAATAATGAAAACCAAGAAGATGTGGTACTTAATTATCAAGGATCAGTTCATTTTAAGCAGCATCTCTTTTCTTCTCCTTCCCACCCTCCTTCTCTCTGCTATTAGAATCTGAATGTGGACAAAAATTGTGGTAAGAAGAACTTGTTTTTCCCTCTCTCTCTCTCTCTTTAAAAAGATGATTAAGTTAAACATGATATAGTTTCCTCCTCAGCCCTTCCTGTGTCTGGCTAACGTCTTCTCCAACAGGTCTCAAATGTTGCTCCCACTCCTGAGAAAATGTCTCTCAAGCCCCAATCTGTTTTACAGTCACACTTAAGTACTCCTTTGTTTGATTATGTGCATAATGACTGTCTTCCCACCATACTGTTGGTTTTATGAGAGCAGAAACCCTATCTGCCTTGTACTCTATCATACTTCCAGTACTTAGCTCAGTGTTTGAGGAGCATGATAAACATTTCATGAATGGGTTAATTATAAATCATCTCTTCTCTCTTATCGAAGTTCAGTCAAATGTAGAGACATTTATAAAAACAGGTTTTATTCAATCTTTAACTTTTGGGTATTTTATAAAAATTTCAATTCTGTATGCAAGGCTGACTAACACAATTGGAAGAGCACTGGATTAGTGTTTTGAGGCATAGCTGCTTGTGCTGTCACTTCTTAGTCATGTGATCTTAGCTACGCGATTAAATGATATGAGCCAAAATTTCCTAATCTACAAATTGAAAATAATGATACTTCCCCTGCATGCTTCACACAGTTATTGAAAGGATCAAGAGGAAATGTGAAATTAATTTACAAACTCTAAAACAGGAAGCTAAAGTTAAGAGGCTGTCATTCTAACAGCTTTTATATATGGAGGCTCTTAACTTTTATTGATTGCTTCTCAACACATATACAAAAGAAATACTTTTAGGTGAAAATAAAACCATGATAGTACTCTGATATAGCTCACTTCATTATTATATCACTGACTAAACCACTGACTTATCACCTAGATAAGAATTTATTACAGCAAAAGTTTAGACCAAATTTTGAGTAATGTTTCTCAAGCCAGAAAAGTTCCACTGTGTTTTTATGGGAATAAGTTTCATAGGAAATACTGAAATTGAGCCTCGCCAGGTGGGAAGCACCTCTCTCTTCCCCCCCCCCCCCCCCCCACCCCACCATCACTCCTTCCCTCCCTCCCTCTCTCTCATCTCTGATATCTCAGAATCATATTTATGGTTACAAAATCATCAAGTAACAGATTCTGGCCATCACACATTTAAGTTTAAAACCTAAATGTCAGCCACAGCTAACATACTCAGAGAAAAAAGGGTTAAAGCTTTCTTTCTAAGATCAGAAACAAAACAAAGGTGTCCACCTTACCACTCCTACTCAACATAGCATTGTGAGTCCTGGTCTGGAACAATCAGGCAAGAAAAATAAATAAAAGGCTCCCAAATCAGAAAGGAAGAAGTAAAATAGTCTGTTACAGATCTCTTAATCTTATATATAGAAAACCGAAAAGACTCTATAAAAAAACTATTAGAACAAATAAATTCAGTAAAGTTGAAGGATACAAAATCAATTACATTTTTATACACTGTCAAAAAACTATCTAAAAAAGAAATAAAGAAAACATTCTTATTTAGAATAGCATTAAACATAAAATACTTAGAATAAATGTAAAAAATATATATTTTATTGATTTTTTTACAGAGAGGAAGGGAGAGGGATAAGAGAGTTAGAAAAATCAATGAGAGAAACATCGATCAGCTGTCTCCTGCACACCCTTTACTGGGGATGTGCCCACAACCAAGGTACATGCCCTTGACTGGAATTGAACCTGGGACCCTTCAGTCCGCAGGCCAACACTCTATCCACTGAACCAAACAGGTTAGGGCCTTAGGAATAAATTTAACCAAAGAGGTTAAAAACTATACATTGAAAACTATAAAACACTGATGAAAGAATTAAAGAAGACACAAATAAACAGAATGATCACTTGTGTTCATACTAGTAGATTGGGAGAATTAATAATGTCAAAATGACCATACTACTGAAAGCCATATATAGATTCAATGCAATTATCAAAATTTGGTGGCATTATTGGCAGAAATAGAAAAAAAAATCCTAATACCTGCTTATTGAATTACTTTAACTTAATGAATGTTATTTTTCTTCTATGAAACTTAACTTTACGGAACCACAAAAGACCCCTAATAGCCAAAGCAATTTTAGAAAAATGCTGGAGTCATCACACTTCTTTCTTTCAAACTATACTATAAAATGACAGTAATTAAAACAGTATGGTACTGGCATAAAAACAGAAATATAGACCAATGGAAAATAATAGAAAGCCCAGAAATAAACTCATGGATATAAAGTCAACTGATGTTTGACAAGGGAACCAAGAACACTCAATGGGGGAAAAGATACTCTCTTCAAATTGATAAGAGATAACAAGTGCTAGTGAGGATTTGGAGAAAAGGGAAGCCTCCGTGTGGTAGAAAAAATTAAAAATAGAACTACCATACGATCTAACCATCCCACTTCTAGGTATATATCCAGATAAAATGAAGTCAGGATCTTGAAGAGATATATGTGCCCCCAATGTTCATTGCAGCACTATTGACAATAATCAAGACATGGAAATAACCTAAGTATCCATCTACTGATGAACATATAAAGAAAATGTGATACACACTATGGAATAGTATTCAGCCATTTAAAAGAAGGAAATCTTGCCTGGCCAGTGTGCTCAGTGGCTGAGCATTGACCTATGAACCAGGAGATTACAGTTCAATTCCTGGTCAGGGCACATGCCTGGGTTGTGGGCTAGATCCCCAGTGTGGGGCATGCAGGATGCAGCCAATCAATGGTTCTCTCTCATCATTGATGTTTCTCTCTGCCTCTCTCTTCCTCTCTGAAATCAATTTTTTTTTTAAAAGAAAGAAATCTTATCAGTTGCAAGACATGGATGAATTTTGAAGGTATTATGCTAAGTGAAATAAGTCAGATTGAGAAGGACAAAAACTGTATGATCTTAGTTATATGTGGACTCTAAAGAAACCAAACTAATAGAAACAAAGAGTGTATTGGTGGTTAACAGGGGCAGGGGAATGGGAGAGGGGAGGAAATGGGGAAAGGTAGCCAAATAGTAAAAGTTTCCAGTTATAAGGCAAATAATTATGAGAACCTAATGTACAGTATGTTGACTATAATTAACAGTACTGTGTTGTATAGTTGAAAGTTGCTAAGAGAGTAAATGTTAAAAGTTGTCACACACCACACACACACAATGGTAATTATGTAAGGTAATAGATGGGTTAACTAACCTTATTGTGGTAATTATCTTGCCCATATATGTGTATCAAATCATTGCATTATACTCATTAAACATACACAATGTTATATGTAAGTTATATCTTAATAAAGCTGAGGGGGTCCTAAATGTCAGCACATTGAGAGTCAATCCATCTTTCTGAGGGTGGACTTCATTCACTTAGTAGTCAGAAAATTACGTGTTAAATTATGATTCCAATTTATAAATAGAAATATGGTTGTCCTACCTTCTTAAACACACCAGAATAACCAGCTCTCACTCTCAAAGGCAGACCTTTAAGGAAAGTAAAACTTTAATGGGAATGGTCCTTGGTGAGAACAGAATCACAACAAAAATATTCAAGTAATGTGAAGCATGGATCTCCACAATAAATTCATTGGCCAATATGTTCTTTCTATGTTAAGAATGGACACAGCCAATGTTTCTTCCTCTGGGTCAACTTTTCCTGACTTCATTGCTAAATAATGTCCCCATTGACTATTATTTTCCCTTAGGTTTTTAAAAATGTAATTCAGTCAAGTCTTGCTCTGACACTGCCAGCAAATCTTTTCCCCCCCCAGGTTACTAAATATATCTAATCTGATCCAGTATCTATTAATTTTATAATTTAATTCTCAAAGGACCATTTCATTACCCGTATTTACAAGTTCTTGGGGGTACTTTACAGCTGCCTTCCACATACTACTTTCAATAAAAACAAGGAAAAAAAACACACACCACATTAGCCTGATATGAGCTGAGTTGTCTATTTCTTAAAATACATTGAATTATTAATCCAGAATTCAAATATAGAAAATAAAACAAAACATTTAAACTAATTTTTGGTCAAAATTTTGTTCACAAAAGACGAGTGAAGATTTCAAAGAATTTTTCATATGACCTATTTTGACAAATGTTTCAACCATATCTTAAGGAACATGTAATAGCTTTTCATTTAAGGCATTAATGTATGTAATGAAGTAGCAAAAAAAAATAAAAAATCAATTTCTTACAGTTTATTAATCTATGTTAAGAGATTAATTTCTGTTTATAGTTCAGTATTAGTCTTTTTAATTGATATCAGACTGTACATTTACAAAACATCACCCTTGATAAGCTAAGTATCATTAATTTTAATAACAATAGAAAAGTCTTAAAAACATACTTGGATTATCAATAACCTCATGACTTTTGAGAGAGTCACAAACTGTATTAAAAAAAAATATAGGTGAGGGCATGTGCTGAGAGTGGCCGGAGAGAGATCAATGGGGGAAAAAGGAGACGTATGTAATATTTTAAACAATAAAGAATTTAAATTAAAAAAAAAGAATATAGGTGATGGTACAACTCAAATAACTACAAATCTAATGCTGAGATAAGTTGTCAAAAGAAGGTCTAGTGACACACAATTCAAGAAAATATAAAACAGAAAAGTCACACAACACAGAAGTAAGGTAGAGGTGTTTGGTTTTTTTTTGCCTTTGTCCTAAGTAATATAGAATTCTAGTAACATTTTAAAATTATTATCATACTCATTGTTGTAATAGGAGCATATGTCCCAGATGATTGACATTAACATGCTTGCCTTTGAGCTGTTTTAATACAAGCCCATTTCATATTCATTTATGCCCAGACTCATTCCCAAACAGCTTGATGTTTGGCTTTTGTGCCATTTTGGATGTGTCAAAGAAAGCATCCAAATGCCCAAAATCTTATACCTTAAGGGAGAGCTACTTTTTAAGATCTTTGTAGCATACTTTTTAACCAAAGTGAAATCAAAACTTTCACACATTCAAATCTATGAACTTTTTTGGGAGGCTGGAGAGGAGTGGAAATATTTATCAAATACAAACTCCAAATACCTAAATGTTTTATCCTTAAAATCAAGCATGTTTCTGAACCATTAACCCCACAACCTCTCAGCTTCTGATAATGGAACATAACATTTGCCAGTCATTATAATTGTCAGTACCATGTATGAAATAGTCACATAGATAAATTTCAGATTAGCTGCTCTGAGATTCTTTTTTTTTTTTACTTTTTTTTTTATTGTTTTAAGTATTACAAATAGTAGTACATATGTCTCCTTCCCCCTCCCCCCCATTGACCTCCCCCCGGCCTCCTCTACCCCCCAGTACATGCCTTCACCTGCCTGCCCTCCCTCCTCCCCCCCCACCCCCCCAGTGTCTTGTATCCATTGGTTGTGCTTATATGCATGCGTACAAGTCCTTCGGTTGGTCTCTTACAGTCCCCCTTGCCCAACCTTCCCTGTCTTCCCAATGTAGTTTGACAGTCTGTTCAATGCTTCTTTGCCTCTGTATCTTTTTCCCACCATTTCTTTCCTTTAAAAAATTTTGCCTCTGCAGACTAGAAATAAACATATAACAACAACAACAACAAAATGTTTGAGTCCCAATTTCAATGTCCAATAGTTCCTTATGTGTACATGTCAGCAATGATATCTGGATGGTGGGCACATGGTGGCAATGCAGGTCCGACCCTCTCTGGTTTGGTCCTAGGCAACCTGCAGCGGTGCACAGCTGCTGACTGCTCGCGTGGCAAGGCGTTGTCAGCATCTTCCATCTCTGGACTGCTTTTTCTCTTGTCTTCGTGGTTGGAGCAGACCTGTCAATTCCTCTCTGTTGCAGGAATCCACATGGTCTTGGAGTTGTTTTCTGAAAATAAACAAACATATTCTCAACCACAAGTTAATAAATGCTCTGAGATTCTTGCTTTTATTACTTAAATTAAACTTCTTAAAAATGTTTGTCATGTGTCTCTGTGCTATGATTTAGGACACAAATTAAAGAAATTATAGTCTCTACCCTCATGGAGCTCAAAGTCTTGGGGAAATATAGATGCTTATCTACTCAAACGGCTATAGTACAAAATATGATGATGATGATGCTAAATAGCTTTGATTGGATACTTACTATGACCTAGACACTCCTTTAAGAATTTTGCATGTATTACATATTCAATGAAATAAATGTCAATAATCTTATTATTATAGATACAGAAAGAAACTAAGAGAGATCAAGTGATTTGCCAGAGGCCAATAGTAAGTAAGTCTGATCCCTGAGTCTGCTTTCTTTGTCACCACTAAATTGAATACCTCTCTAATATAAGTACCATCAAATGTATAAACTAAATGTCATGGCATCTGGACAAGGTAGTGATATCACTGATAGGAAGAGAGATGAAGGGGCTTCTTGGAAGAAGTAATAATAGAGCTGAGTCGGAAATAATGTGCAGTGGTGCTTCATAAGAAAAGTATAGGAACAATACAATGAAAGGAAACTCAAGAGCAGTCACTCAGCTAAAGAAAAATGCAAGACATGTGGAAGACTAAATATAGAATATGGGTTGAAGGGTTTGAAAGAAAGTCTAGGAGAAAAGTGTAGAGAAAAAAGAATGAACCTGGAAAGGAATGCCGTAGAAAATTAGTTTAAGGTCCTGAATTTTGACTATATTAATAGGCAATAGAAAACACTTAAGACTAATGTTTGTAAAAATGGATGCCTCTATGTGTATATGGAGAGGGTAGGAATAATGGATTATAGGGGGAAAACTTTAGAAATAAGGAGATAAATAAAGAGATAATGCAAAAATACAAGATAGGTACCAGTACTCTTAAAACAGAAGAAAAGTGCATGTAAAAAGATACTTCAAATGGGGGGACCCAAGTGATTTCAATGAGAGATTGGATAGAGACAGAGAGAAAAGACAAGAGTGCCTCTTTACCTTCCCTGTATTATTAATAGAATCATAACTCAGGGTATGTACAAGAACCTCACTTGGGAGATGACAGCATGAAAGTCAAGAGAAAAGTGGATTTGGGTTTAGATATATTAAGTTTGATTATTAGCAAGTTTTCCATAAGGAGATGTTTAGTGGCACTTAGTTACTGGAGGAATTATGTATAACACTAGAGGCCCGGTGTACGAAATTTGTGCACTGGGGGGGGGTGTCCCTCAGCCCAGCCTGAACCCTCTCCAGTCTGGGACCCCTCGAGGGATGTCCGGCTGCCCGTTTAGGCCCAATCTCACAATCCAGGACTGCTGGCTCCCTGATTGCCCCTAACCACTTCTGCCTGCCAGCCTGATCACCCCCTAACCACTGCCCTGCCAGCCTGATTGATGCCTAATGGCTCCCCTGCCAGCCTGTTTGCCCCTGCCTTTCCCTGCAGGCCTGGTCACCCCTAACTGCCCTCCCCTGCAGGCCTGGGTCCCCCCCAACTGCTCTCCCCTGCAGGCCTGGGTCCCCCACAACTGCCCTTCCCTACAGACCCAGTCACCCCAACTTCCCTCCTCTGCCGGTCAGGTCACCCCTAACTGCCCTCCCCAGCAGGCTTGATTGCCCCCAACTGCCCTCCCTTGCAGGCCTGGTTCCTCCCAACTGCCCTCCCCTGCTGGCCATCTTGTGGTGGCCATCTTGTGTCCACATGGGGGCAGGATCTTTGACCAGATGGGGGAAGCCATCTTGTGTGTTGGAGTGATGGTCAATCTGCATGTTACTCTTTTATTAGATAGGATACAGGCCTAGTGCATGGGTGGGGGCCAGCTGGTTTGCCCTGAAGGGTGTCCCTGATCAGGATTGAAACTTTGTAGCATTGAGTGGAGGCCTGGGCCGGGCAAGGGCAGGCAGAAAGTGTGGCTTCCTCCATTGCCAGGGAAACCCAAGCCTCCCTCCTGCTCTCTGTGGCTGCAGCCATCTTGGTTGGGTTTACTTGCATATTCCCTCCTGGCTGGTGGGCGTGGCTGGAGTGGAGTGATGGTTAATTTGCATATTACTCTTTTATTAGATAGGATGGTTAAATCTTGAGAATAGATAACTACCAGAAAATGAGCATAGAATTAGAAGATGTCACCAACTCTTATAGAATGGATATGCCTTAAGGGGAGATGAAGGGGAGAGAGACTAAGGTAAAGGCAGTAGTCAGCAATAGAAGCAAAGTCACCAAAACTCAGCAACACATATTTTAAGGGAAGACTTTCTAGAAGTGTATAGTCAAGAAGGTTTAATGATATAGAGAGACTCTATATGAAGATGAAGGCAAACAAGCAAATTATGAGGAAATGTTCTCATAATGTCACAATGAAAACAATGGAAAGCATTGGTTCAGTAGGTACTAAGGGCTGAAGTCAAACTAGAAAGTCAATGAGTTGTGAGGAAACAATGAGTTCACTTCACGTGATCACTCCTTCCCACTGAAATGGTCTCAATGAGCACCAGTGTCTATTGGTCCATTCAAAGGTTTGCTTGTCTTCCTACTTGGTCTGGACCCAAGGTCCAGTCACTGTAACTGTTTGCAGTCACACCTAAGATTTTGATGCTCTCACCTGGTTTCTACAGTCCTGCATCAAATCCTGCCTTTGCTCATCTAAAATCCTGAGAAGATTGTTTTCTCCCCTCCAGCCTCCAGATTGTCTGAAGTAACAGAGAAAGCTATTTTACCATGCAAGTGGATCCTTTCAAAGTGTATATTTTTAGCAAAAACTGGGTCATAAATACTACCTTGTTTACTTATCCCTAACTGAACATAAATCATTATATGATCACTTTCTTAACTTAAAACAAATATACCTAAGCTTCAGTTTCCTCATTCTAAGTTGGGCATAGTAAGTTTTCTCACAAGTGACTGTATATATTACACTTAGTATATATAAATTGCTTTCCTTAATTTATAACACAACAGGTAGTCAATAGCTGTCATTAAAACTACCAATATTAGGTAGATCATTCACTATAGCGTATGTTCTAAAACTTTTTATTCTCTTAATATACTCCTCCTTTGTTCTCATATGAAGGTTAATGACAATGACCATTCATTTAAATATTCATTAAGCATCTTATATGCCAGGCACGTGGGAGGTATGCAGTATGAACAAGGCAGTTTCCTAACCACAAGGAGTTTACATTCTAGAGGTGCTGATGGAAATTAAACAACTAAAGAAATGCTCAGAACAAAAAAATTTCAGGTAGTAGTAGATATTATTTAAAAAAGTATCGGTTGATAGAGTAAGAACAATAGTTGGGAGAGGAGAGGGGATGATTATGAACAGATAAGAGTCATAAATATAAACTTGTTTGACTCAGTTCCTCTATATTTTAAATTTTCTCTCAAGGTTAAACTGTTCTTTTATATATGCCTCCTCTATATACTAGTAAGTAAGATTTGCTTCTGTTCTTTACTCAAAGCACATCCTTGTTGAGTTCAACATCTATCTTTGTCACCAACTGTCCCTTATAATTTCTTGTTATAAACTTACTTTCATCATCCAATAGTTTCTTTCACTGAATCTATAATTATAATGGGCCACAGAAACCATTATGTATAACTTTTATTAAATATTTAAAATTAAAATTTGCTACCTCTTTTATTTCATAATATAATAATTATATTTCAAATACTGCTATCTAAACCAACTCTAAAGTCCATCATTTGAAAGACATGTGTTAGCAATGAAAATGTCTGCACTAGTAATATGTACAATTAACAAGATAGGGAACATTTTGAAAATGAGCTTCTAAGACACATTAAGCAAATAATTTAAAAGGCAGAGACCTAAACCATATGCAAAGATAAAAATTCCCAATATAGCCAATGGGAGAGTCAATATTCAAGTGATACCAAGCCTCATGCCACACCTTATATTGTAAATAACTGAGGCAACCTGCAAAAGAAAAAAAAAAACACATGAAATTCCCTGCAATAATATACTAGTCGTCATACACACACACACACACACAGAATTTTCAACACTTAAATCTACTAGTTCAGTTTTAACTTTGTGGATATTTATAACTGCTTCAGATATTTCTCATCTTTTCTTGTACTAAATTGTGCCTTCTTGTGCATTACATACTTACACTGAGAAAAGTAAACACAAAAATTGCCAGTTCAGCCAGGTGGGAAGAGAAGAAAAATGGAGTGTAACTGAATAAATCTTCTGCATAGAATAATATTCACTACCGTCTATTAATCTGTTTAATTACCTTCTCCCTGAACAAGAAAAAGAAGAAAGATTTTTCAGAGTACTCCAAATAACTGTTTAGCTGTTGGCTCAGAAAGATTTACATAAATCTTTCAAGCTTTGTTTCTTTAAGAAATGGTACTCACTGTGCAATTTGCCTCAAAATCCATAATCTTGCAAGTGTAATTTCCTTGCAGCCTTAAGTGAAGGCAAACTTTAGCTGAGTATCAAATATAGTGTACAGATCACAGAGAGGGCTGAACAGGACACAGGGACAGATGGGAAAAAAAAGATAGACTTCAGAAGACTTACAGGCCATGCAGCTGATGCCCATCAGTCACAAAAAAATAGCTCATCCACCTCCGTTGTCCCTTGGATAGTGCAGGCAAAGTCTGATACAGGTATCATTGTCTCTCAAATGTTTAATTTTTTAAGTGTATCTAAGAAACATACCACTCTATATCAATAAAGACAGGTAATAATACCATAATGTTAAAATAAGAACAGCCCACAGACTGTTTGCTTTCAGTTTCTTATGGTACCAACCAGTTAGTTTCTCCCATATTGTTCTTTTCATCAAAGCAGTGGTATAAAAATCAAGTAAAATGGAATAACTGGTTTCATCTAAGTGTTGTTTCTCCAGTCGAAAGCTTGATAAAAATGTAATATCAGGTACACTGTGTTAAAGACCTGATTTACTTTACTACTTCGTTCACTATAAACTATAGAACAATGCATACATATAAAAACAGGCTAACCATAGACTTAAGTGGCAATATGTGACATAATAATTGTCTGTTTCCTTCTAAAATTAATTATCTGGTATGCAGTAAAGTTGTTGATCACAATGAATTTTCCTAAATTGCTTCTCAGTATATTTGTAATTAGTTTGCACTCATGGTTCTGAAGAGATGATGTAGAAATTCTAATGAAAGCATAAAATATCTTGATAGTTTTACAAACTTTCCCACTAAGCTTTAATTTCATTCTTATCTGTACAGGGGCAAACATATTGTTCAGATTTTCATTCCGCTTCCTGAAGGTCTCAATTTATTTTCCTAATTTTCTTCATCAATTCATGCATTCCCCTGCATTTCTCTCCCTAGCCACACTATGCTTGGGATCATCTCTTCACCGCTCTGTCAATAGCCACAGGGCTCATTAAAGGTAGGATGCCAAAAGTTATTTGAGACAAAGAGAATTACTATCACATTAAAAATTGTAAACATCTACTGAGTCCAAGTTACAGAATTTAAAATTTGTACCATTTGCAGACTAAAAATTAAAAAAAAAAAAAAAGGGAGAAAAGGCAGGCAGGCAGGAAAAAGGAAAGAGGACTTCCTTTAAGAATCTGGCCTTCCCATATGCATGCATATAAGCACACCAATGGACACAAGACACTGGGGGAGGGGGTGGGGGGGGAGGGGCGGGGGGGATGATGAGGGCATGAGACAGGGGCTAGGGGAGGCTGGGGGAAGGTCAATGAGGGGGGAAAAAGGAGATATATGTACTACTCCATGTAATACTTTAAACAAAAAAAAATTACATTTAAAAAAAAGAATCTGGCCTTCCCTCCTTGAGTTCCATATTATCATCTATCTTTCACCCGCTCTCATTTTTGCTGAAGCTTAAATAAGGCATATATATATTAAATTTTCATTGTCCAATTTAAAAAATCATATTGCATAAATAAAATATATATAATTTTTGTCAATAATACCTCAACAAAACTGGGGGTGGGGGGAATACAAGAATGATTTTTTCATTCTTGAATATACTTATTCTATACAAATACTTGAATAATGAGTTTGGCTGGGCATATAATTCTAAGTTGAAAACTATATTCTTTTTAAATTTTAGGTTCTTTCCATACTATTTTGACCTTTGTGTAGTTTTGACAATTTTAATGACATTCTAATTCTAGAGTCTATGTAGATAAGTGTGTTTCTTTATTCTTTTTTAATTCTCTTTTTGGAAAGCTTTAGGATTCTCTGATTTTTACAAATGTTCTCAGAATTCACAAAAGAGTGCTTTAATATGAGTCCTTTCTTGCTGAGTTCTTGCTGGGTTCTTTTTAACCTGGAGGCCCTTACACTTCAGTTCTGAAAATTTATTTTTATGTCCTATTTCTTGAGCAATTTCCTAACCTCTGCTTTCTCTGTTCTCTCTTTATGCAATAGCTATGAGCTGAATGCTGAAACTAGATTGATCATTTAATTATCTTACCTATTTTTTCTATATTTCATTTCTTTATCTTTTTATTGTATTTTCCCAAGGATTTTTTTGACATCTATTGAATTTTTCTAAATGATTTTACATAATTTCCAGGAACCTTTTCTGCTGCTTCTTCTTTACATAAGCATCATATTTCTGCTTTTGTGTTTCATTGGTGGTGAATGCACAATGTCTCATTTCAACTACAAACTTGCTTTTGTTTGTGTCATCTATTCTTCCCTGTGTTTTCTCTGTTTCTTTTTGTTTGTTTTTATTTGTCACACTGATATGTTGCTATGTTTTAGGTACAGAAGTCCAGCACTTCCCAGGTTTAGTTCCCCCCTGAATTATTAAATGGCTGGTCTCCTACTTGCAGGAAAGTCTCCTGGTTTCCAGTGAGGGAGGGAGACCAGTCGGTCTAACCGTGCCTTATATAAATGTTCCTCCATTCTAAAATAGGATTACTAATCTGATAAGTCATTAAACATCTTGAGGGTGAGTTTTGCAGACTACATTGGTTTTCAGTGAGTTCTGCCACGAATAGCAAATTCACACAGAGGAAACAAAAGTCACAGCATTTGTGAAGAGCTTTCTTGATATCTGTCTTGATTGTTTCTTGGCATATATGCATGTGTGTCACGCTCCCCTGTTCACCAGACTCCAGCCACATTACCCTCCTTCAGTCCTAATACTTTAAGCTCCTTCCTATGCCTATTTTTGAATTAAGACAATAATTCTATATAGAGACTATAAACAAGCAGATACAGACTAAATGAAGGAGCAACCACCAAAATTCCACGACCAAATATAGATAGAACCCCATGGATTAAGGAACTATAAATTTCTATAAAGTACCTATGCTAATGTTAAGTAAATCCATTCTTTGTTTACTGTTATATAAATTTACCATAGGAAACATATAAGTGTACTTATAAAGGTATGTTTATTCATTGGTTGTTTTTAAAATGATTGACCCAAAGAACTCCTTTAAATAACTATTCCAAAGACTATCAAGGATTGAATAAAGCAATGTTTACAAACTTGGTCACTACATAAAACTGACAACATAAACTGAATTCAGATTTTGTAAACCTGAGTTTTTGCATGGTAATGTTTCTGTGACAACAGTGAAGTATTTCTGTGATAAAAATCTTTTTATGTTATTGTGATTTGGGGGTGATCATCATGCCATAGCACCTTTTTCTGAGAACTGCCATCACCTGTCTCTGGAGTCATGTTTGTACTTCAAGACACTGGGCTGGGCCAGTGAGAGCCTCTCTCCCTGGAATTTGGAACTGGATTAAAGAGGAGAAAGATCAGTTAGTGGTGGTTGCTTCTTTGCCACATGTTATGAAATCCTAGGTCAGAGGATCCCACTTTGAGGAAGCCACAATAAAAAGGTGTAAGTAGAGTACAAGAAATTGTACTGTAAGAGGATAAGAACAATGAAGATGCCTAGAAATAGTCTCATGTATTTCCAGAAGAGAGAGGCACATGCTAAGAAAACCTGCCCAGATCCTGGTGAATTTAAGTTCTAGTCCCTGTCACAATGTCCCCACCACCCTTCTACCCTCAGTTACATGGAAAAATACTGTACCCTTCTAATTGCACTCCTTTTTTTATAAAAACAAAATGAATCACTACAGACAAAGGCATGATTATTATTTTATTGATTCCAAGACCCACTGACAACTGGCATATCCTATATAATAAAAGCCTAATATGCTAAGTGTCTGGTCATTTGGTCAGCAGTTCAACCAATCAAAGTGTGATATGCTAATGATATGCTAAGACCTCTCAACTGCTCACTATGACATGCACTGACCACCCGAGGGCAGACAGTTGACCGGATGACCAGTTGTTATGATGTGCACTGACCACCAGGGGCAGACACTCTGACCAGTAGGGTAGCTTGCTGCTGGGGTCTGGCCGATCAGGACTGAGCGAGATGGGCCGGACATGCCCTAGAGCCCTCCTGTAGTCCCTCCCCAGCTGGCCAACCTCTCACATCCCTCCCCAGCTCCAATCATGCAATCCAGGACCCCTCGGGGGATGTCAGAGAGCTGGTTTCAGCCTGATCCCGCAGGGCAGGCCAAAGGACCCCACTGGTGCCTGAATTCGTGCACCGGGTCTCTAGTAAACATTATAATTAATGTTAAATGGAAGACCAGGGTGTGCTTTTATACAGAATAAGAGAGAAACTCTGAAGTGAACCCTTAATTGGTAAATTATATATTCTAGGTCTTCAGATTTGTGGTCAAAATCTATGGGATAAACTAATAAACTATGTTTTAATTTGATAAATAGGAATGAAAACTTGACCTTTTAAAAATGGTTAATAAATTCAGTGGAGTTTAGTAATTTGGAAGAACCAAAATATTGTTTTTCTTATATTCTTCTTCATCTCCCCCTTCACTTTCAGCATTTATTTTTATGTAAATAAGAGCCATGCATCTCCAAGGATTAAAAGGAAATCAAAGAGTAAAACTCTCAGAGAACATCTGGTTCTGGTGAAAGTCCCCTTGAGCTTTACCTTTGGAGCGAGGAAGCTTCTAAAGATGGATTTCTGTGCGTGGGCAATTCTGTGATGGTGTGTGTGTCAGTGGGGGTGTGTTTAACCTGACACACACATTATAAATCCTGCAGTTAAAAGCCTGCATGAAAATTAAAATACCAACTCAAAATATAGCTTGGAGAAAAAATTATCAATCCAGTGTGCACTTATGCTTAGAAATCTTTAGTCTATTGTAAATGAGCTGCCAGGTGCTAGAATACAATATGCCCAGAATTAGAGAATGATTCATATAAACTCCTGTGCTTCAAGGAGTAAACATTTTAGCATGAAATAGCATGAAATAAGAGTTAAAGGATTGTCTAGTAATTAACTGTATGTAACATGCTTTCACAAAACCACCTAATAACAACAATAATAATAATTAATATATTTATATACTCTAAAAACCTCTCTAGTACACCTTGATATTATTACCTTATTGGAACTTCTCAGCAACCCTGTGAAGTACATATTCACCATAACTTGCTAAAGAAGAACTTGAAATTCATTGATGTTAGGTAACTTGCTTCAGGTAACAGTTTGGAAATGGAAGAGCCTGACTCTTGTATCAAAATCTATTGTTCTTTTACATAATATTGACACCTATAGTAAAATATTTTTTAAGCTAGCAAGGATGCAAATCACTTTAACACTGCATTTTTTTTTTTTTAGAATGAAGTCACAACCTGTAGTATGGCTCAATAACTAAGCAACAAATATACCATAAAGTAGGAGACTGTGCACTACTGTGCTATTGATGAAGCCCTATTCTCCATGTCCAAAGGCTTTGCTGCCATTCAGGTGTTCTCCCAGAGTCAGCCGCAGTGTGAGGCCTATGTCAGCTCCAGGGCAGTTGGTCACTAACAACCAGGATTAGTAAACAGAAAGCTACAACAAGCTGTATCTAAAGCATGGTCAAACCAGAGAAGCCCCTCTATAAATGTGTAGGGAGGCCCACAGACTGTTATAAGGCCACAAAAGGAGTAATCTGAATATTTAAAGAACACTGTGAATATGAAAATTCAAACCTGTGCATTACTCTCATCGTACTTGCATGTCTTTTCACTGTTTAAACAAAAAGAACACATGCTCTGTCTTGTCCTTGTTCCATGACCATAGGCACATTTAATTAACCACTCTGTCTTTCTTTCATATACTTTTGCTGTAAAAATAGGGATAAAAATTCCTACCTCTTAAAACTGTTGAGAATATTTTAAAATGGAATACATCTAAAGTGCTGAGAACTATGGCCAGCAAAAAGAAAACAAGTCTCAATAAATGTTAGCTATTGTTTGTTATTTTATCATTAACTAGAGGCCCAATGCATGAAATTCATGCATGGGTAGGGTCCCTAGGCCTGGCCGGAGATCAGGGCCAATCTGTGGGGCAATTGGCAGGGCGATTGGGGGGCCCCAGCTGGCACCCATCTTGGCTGGCCTGGGGCCTGCAGGCTGGGGCAGCTCCTGCATTGAGCGTCTACCCCCTGGTGGTCAGTGCACATCTTAGTGACCTGTCATTCTGCTGTTTTGCATATTAAGCTTTTATTATATAGGATACTGAGAACCAAAACCATACCATCCATGTCTGCATTAACATGGTTTTACTCTTTCAAGAAACACTCATCCAAGAATATGAAGTGCAAATAACTATTTTTTATTTCAAGAATTTCCACCAAATCTATATACTCAAACTTTCCATAAGCCCTGATTACCTCCTTTCTCAGGACAATACACCCACTCAGCTGGGCTTATCAAATGATTACTTATGCTCCCACATTCCCCAGAAAGTTTTATGCCACTATGGTCGCCGATTCTAAACTATTATGTCACACACCTTGTCCAATCCCAATCGGTTGCTGCATTCAAAAACCTGTCTTAATACAGAACTTCAAAAATACCCTGTCCTTCATCTCCCCCCTCAGAAATGTTACTAAGACTTCAACAAGATTATTGCCCCCCCCCCCTTACTGGGTTAAGAATAAATTTGGTTTTGTTTTATGTTGGTACTAGAGGCCCGATGCACAAAATTCGTGCCAGAGTAGGCCTTCCTTCCCCTGGCTGCCTGCACTAGCTTCCCTCCAGCACCTGGAACCCGGGCTTGCCTTGCAGTCCCGGCTTTGTTTGGAAGGAAGTCTGGAAGATGTTTGGTCTAATTAGCATTTTACACTTTTATTATAATAGACTAGAGGCCCATTGCAGGAAGATTCATGCAATAGGGCTTCCTGTGGCAGTCTGCTTCCCTCCCTTCTCCCCTGCCCCACCTGCTTCCCTCCCTTCTCCCCTGCCCCACCTGCTTCCCGCCCTTCTCCCCTGCCCCGCCTGCTTCCCTCCCTTCTCTGCAGCCCCACTTGCTTGCTTCTCCACAGCTTCGCTCCCTTCTGCAACACTTGGCTTCCTTCTATGCTGTCTTCAGTCTTCGCTCTACTCCTGGATATGCAAATTAATCACCATCTTGGTTGGGTTAATTTGCATACTCGCTCCTTATTCGTTGGTTGGTGTGGCTGGTGGGTGTAGAGGAGTGATGGTTAATTTGCATATTACTCTTTTATTAGATAGGACTAGAGTCCCGGTGCACAAAATTCATGCACAGGTGGGGTCCCTAGGCCTGGCCAGCAATCAGGGCCATCTTGTCCAGTCCCAACGGGGGCCAGGCCAGCCGGGGCCTGCTGGATGGGGGGGAGGTTTGCTGGCCAGGGGGAGGGACCGGGGGAGGTTGGCTGTGGGAGTACACTGACTACCAGGGGGCAGCTTCTGTGTTGAGGGTCTGCCCCCTGGTGGTCAGTGAGCATCATAGTAACGGTCGCTTAGGCTTTTATATATAGAGATTCTTTTTGGAGAGTCAGTAGTTGACATATGATAATGATGATGGTGCATATTTCCCATCTCTTTAACCCCATGGTTTCTAAATGTTGCACAAGGGGCTCTGAGACACTGCAGTGAACTCACAGGGCACAGTGGGCCATTTTAAATTCTTGAGAAAAATGTAGCAATCCCTGATATCTGTCCGATACTAGATGGGCTATTTTAACATTGTATCCCTGTTTCCTTCAAAACATCTTCTCTTTGTGAAACTCTGTTTTCAGTGGTTGCTGGGATAAAAATCAGGTTAGTGTGGAAAGGAAAATGAGAGTGACGGTAATAGCAACATTTGAGAAGTTGTGCAATGCACATCCCATTAATAAGCAATTGTGGCTATTTTAGAATGAAATAAAAATCTTATTTTTTCCTTTAATGTATGAGTATTATTTATTCAAATAGCTATTAAGTTGTTAGGACTTAAGTATTAAGTTGTTTAGAACTAACTAATTAGTAAATGGAATGGTTTGCTTTTTCTTTAGGTCCAGTAGTATCATTTTTAAAAATATATTTTATTGATTTTTTACAGAGAGGAAGAAAGAGGGATAGAGAGTTAGAAACATCGATGAGACAGAAACATCGATCAGCTGCCTCCTGCACACCCTCTAGTGGGGATGTGCCCGCTACCAAGGTACATGCCCTTGACCGGAATCAAACCTGGGACCCTTCAGTCTGTAGGTCGATGCTCTATCCACTGAGACAAACTGGTTAGGTCCCAGTAGTATCATTTTTTCAAAAATCACCAAAACACTATAAAGGCTCTGGGAGCAAAGAAACTTAGAAACCTCTGGTGAGCATGTTTTCTGTGCAAACTATGACATGTGTAGAATTTAAGGAGAGTTCCTAACTCCAGGGTAAAATTGCTTTAGTAGCTATCTCCAATCTTCAACCCTGTCAATCTTTCTATGGGCTGAATATCCTCATATGAATTTATAGATGCCAAGAACAACCCCTACACCCCAAGGAAACCTCCCATTGAAGATTAAACTTATATACACTAAAGATGAAGTTGCCTCCCTTTGTTGATTTTAATTCATTCATTCAACAGATACTTACTGAATAGCAAGTATGTGTTGGGCATTGTTCTAGGACTGGAGATACACTGGTTTGCAAATGTTTTACATTGACAGTTCCAATGCCCTGAGAGCATATTTGTAATTGACTAAACATGTCTAAGCATTAACACACACTGGAATAATCATTATTTCTGAAGAACGTATCTAATCCAAGTCAATAGCAGAATTTTGAGCACAGAACAGAGACATGTCACCTGTTCTGCTCACATTACATTTAGGCCAGAAATGCAGCTGGTTATGAAACTTTCAAATGTGCTTTTCCATCTTTGAGAGAAGTGAAAACATGGATGACCAGGCCCATTTTATTTCACTTTCTGGCTTTATTTCATACACATTCCAAGAGTTGTCATAAAAATGAATCATTTCTTTCATAGTATCTAAAATCAGCTCTGGATTACCGGCTTTTCTACCAGTACCAAGCGATTGGTCTGACCTGAGTCCAGCTAATACTTTTTTACTTTAGCTCAAAGTTTATTTTTCTAAGATCCCCCTGAACACAAGCTTAAATTACCTTTCTATAATAATAAAATCATAATATGCTAATTAGACCAGACAACCGAATGACCTTCCGGATGAAGCCAGGGCTGCGAGGGCTGAGGCAAGCCACTGGCAGCTGCGAGGGCTGAGCCGCTTGCACGAATTTTGTGCATCAGGCCTCTAGTAGTATTATAATGTTCTCAATAATCTTCAGAATATAATATGAATTTTGCCCATTCTACACACAAAATTAAGAAAATATATTATTTAAGTTCACAGAGAACTACATTTCACCAATTAACAGTCTGGTAAAGAGGCAAATCAGTTAAATGCCCACATGAAGGCTCCTGATTGCTCTGTCTATACTCTGCTTTCCTTGTAACAAATTCAGGCAAGTGCAGAGGAAACTCCAAACTGATGCTACATTTCCAAAATGAACAAAGAACAACTCAGAGCTTTTGTATGAATAGATCCTGTTTTTGCTTGACAATAAGTCAATAGTGTAGTTTTTTAAATCCCAATAAGCAGCACCTTGTCAGATCCACAGGACAAATTTAAATGCACCAAAGTACTATTACTATAATTAAAAAAGAAAAACAGAATAAAGGAAAATACCTCTCCCTTTGAAAGTCTGAATAAACTCTGCTCCCTTTTCTCACTTCCTTGAATATTATTTGTACCCCGCCCCCCCCCCCAAAAAAAAAAACCCAAAAAACCTTGGCTTTTAAAGCCATGTCAAACCAAGAACAAGATCAATGACTTCTAGGATCTACCTTTTCTCCTCACACCAAATTGGTGGATGTACAATAAGAGAATGATATAGTGACAGGAGAGGGAGTCGCCAAACCAGCAACCACTTGTGATGAGAAATTATTCCCGTTTCCTCAGCGAAACTAGGGACCACAAAGCAAATGGAGCAATTTTAATTCCCATGGACCGGTGACTCCTAATTTAGGACAGGAGGAACTCAATATGAAATTTTGCCCAAATGAAGCTCCAGACCCTTAGGGACAAATTTGCAAAACCAGACACTGAATTTGTTTCTGTCTCCCTGCCTAGCAACATACTCTGCAAACAGTACACACAGAAACACTGCAACGAGAGGCTTGGATGACAAAAAGCTGCTTTTCTCAGAATCTTTCTAACATGTTTAACTCCTGAAGGCTTATTTAAAAATCATTACTATCAAAGAAAATTTAAATAATATGCATCTCAGAGTTAGCCCTGGACCATTTTAAAGCCAGCTATTTTCATTCCCAGCATCCTAAGCCTCCCTTTCAAAGCATTTCCAACACTGCTCTCCCCAGATGGACTCGGTGACTCTTGTTTCTTCTGCTATGCACTTCTCATGCCCTCCCTCATCCAAATCTTATTTGTCTAACTTGTTTAGCTGACCTGTTTCTACCTTCGTGTAAATTCATGTCACTATGCCAAGGATTGTTGAGTTTCGCTGTATCTTCAAAAGTGATGTAAAGGCTGTTTCCCTACTCTCCCTCTGAGAGAGTAGGCATAAATAAAACAGATAAGAGTTATTAAAATTATCTTTCTGCTAACAACTTATAAAAACCCAAGGTTACAATATTCTTTCTGTTTTTATCCTTGGGGGATTCAATAATGAAGCAATTATTTTTGATAAATGTCTTTCTGTATCATAGTTTGATATAAATTTGTAAATATTATTTTATTTAAAACCTGGACCTACCAGAGACTAGCTGTCTTCAACCTTACTCCAGACTGCCTTTGGGCAGATCTACATGCCCAGAGGGGATGCTGGAGTGAACAGCCTACGTCCTGATTGTTAAGAGTTTTGGCTAATTCCATCTGTCTATAGACCTGCTGTAGAGCTGGGTGCTATCCACCTATATATTAATAAGATGATTCCGTTTGAAAAGTAGATGCTTAGACTCTACTCTGTGCCCAATACTTCACTTAAGAAGCTCCTTGAAAATGGTATGATCACAATACCCATCGCCATTGCACACAAATGTATGCCTTGACTCAGAACCTACTGAGGTCTGAGATTCGGTTTCACTACCTCTCAGCCTCAGCACTATGTTTTCATGGGAGCCAAATTCAGGATTGACTTTAGATGCTGTTAAGAAAGAGGAGTCTTCAAGAAAATGTTTATTTCAATGGTGTGATTTCATTCTGTCCAGGCTCCCACACTGAGCTGTCAGGCCTGCAGCCCAGGACCTTTTACGTGTGTCCAAGTTTGTGTGCTGCGGGGAGTGCCCGGCACTTGTGTGAAGACCTCATGACACACACAGCCTACAGAGTGAGGAAGAAACAACAAGCAGTTGTTCTCCTGAACTCTGAGAAAGAAAAGTGTCATTTATTTGAAATTCAGGCATTGTCACTTACCAGAATTAATAATTATATGATTTTACCCTTTTCTGAGCAATAGGAACAGTAGTTAGAATGCAGAGCTCTCAATGTCATGGTGCACACTTGTAGCACTTCATTCCTACACATTATCACAATGAAGGAAGGCTTTAACACTTCTATGTATAGCATATTCAAAATAATTGTAAATGGATTCAAATAGATAGTGTGTGCCAAACTTTCTAGCGGCATTATTCACACAGCCAAAAGGTAGAAACCACCCTAATGTCCATCGATGAATGAATAGATAAACAAAATGAGGTATATGCTTGCAAGAGTATTATTTATTCATAAAAAGGAATGAAGTTCTAAAGTGTGCTACAACATGGACGAACCTAGAAAGCATTATGCTAAATGAAATAAGCCAAGAACAAATACTGTATGATTCCACTTACTGAGTCATTTAGAATAGGCAAATTTATAGAGACAGAATGTAGAACAGAGGTTTCCAGGGGCTGAGGGGAGGAGGGAAGAGGGAGCTATGGTTTAACAGGTATACAGTTTTAGTTTGGAAGGATGAAAAAATTCTGGAGATGAATACTAGTGATGGTATTATGAATGTATTTAATACCACTGTATATTACACTTAAAGTGGTAAACTTCATGTTATGAACATTTACCACAATACAAAATAATTTAGGACTAGATGGACCTTAGTAGCCTGGGGTGTCCCCCAGACTATCCCTGTGGCCAGTACTATCCCTAGCCGGCTCAGACCCGAGATGACACTAGGGAGCCTGGATCTTAATCAGTACTCCAGGCACCAGCGCAGCTGCCTCCAGCAGCATCTGCTTTCAGAGATCTAGGGCTTCCAGACCTGTGACATGGGGCTGCCCCAGCCCGGCCAGCCATCTTCCTGGGAATAGCGGCTCCCCACACGGCACTCCTGATGCGGAGCAGGGAAGGACACCTCAGCCAAACACTTTATGGCTCTGTGCCTGGAAGATACACAGGGCCTCTGTGGCAGTGAGGTTTCCCAGGTATTTCTCATGAGTGGACTCCTTGGCACTGCCTGGAATGGTAAGACAGTGGAACTCCTACAAGGCTGGAGGGGAACAGGCATCTCTGCTTTGGAACTGGCTAGACCTCAGTAGTGTGGGGTGCTCCCCAGAAGTCCCTGTTTGTGGTATTTCAAATACTTTTTACAAATAATAATCATTTTAAAAACAGTGATCTGAGCTTTAGAGACAGCATCACTCACAGGTGTCCTATTGATCCAAAGTGAAGTTTAGACAGCTGAGCAGTGTTAAAGATTGGTTGCTATTTGCTGATGCTAGAAATGTTTTATGTTTTTTGTCTGGTGTTCATTTTGCAGCAGATCATACTCAATGCTCTCTCTTGCCCATTGCTTAGTTTAGGCCTTAATCCCTTCTCACGTGTTCTATATTGCAAAAACCTCATATAGGTTCCCCTAATTATTCATTATTCTCTGCCATAGTAACTTCAGTAACCTAAATAATAACAATCAGACACCAGAGGACAATGAGTATTTCTCCCTACCCACTTTGTCTATGATCCTACCCTCCACACTATCCTCCAACTATTGTCCTGCCGGGCTGGACTACCATTGCCATGCCTTCTCCACTGATGCAATTTCCTCAGTGTGAAATATACCCCCATATGACGCCCCTGGCAATGGCATCAGACTAAGCCTGAAACAGTCATCTCCACAGAGGGACATTCCTGCCACTTGGCCCTGAGAGGTTCGTTCCCGACCAGCCCTGTTGCTGTGAAAAGGTTAGAAGAGCACCACAAGGGTACGGGTGGGATATGACTTACTATTTTTACATTTCCATTTCAGCCCTGCTCCTTAGTTGCCTGTTATCAGCTTCCTTCAGATATAACATCTTCAGTCAGGTTTCAGTCATGTGTTTCTCTCTCTTGGTGTAAGTCTGCTCTCCTCTTAGCTGACTTTATTTTTGTTCCAATTTGATTTCCAGTTTCATTTACTGAGAGAAACTTGACCCATGCTTGCAGGTCAGCTCACTGTCACTTATACACTACAATATCTTAGTCCATGCAATCTTCAATAAATTCTCCTATATAAATTCTTCTAGGTTACTAGCTCCATGGTGCACTGCCAGGTAATTTATTTCCCTGATCCCAGTACCTGTGGGAATAGCTGAAATATAAAAACTCTTTCCTCAATGTGATAGTAAGAAATTTATCAGAAAAAATATATACCTATAGAGATTTTATTGATTACTGTGTAGATATTGAGAATTAGACTATTTAAAAACTAAATTTCATTGCAACCGATAACAATTTATTTACTCATTCAACAAACTATTCTAAATTTGGGTGCAATAAAAATGAGTATGATATGTTTCTTGCCCTTAATCCATGCTGGTAGAAGAAATAGAGATATAAAGGAATATATACAATTCACTTTTTTAAATGCAATACTACAGTTGTTCACAAAGTACTTACTGTGTGAGATGAGGATTGGTGAACAAAACCTAGTCTGCAAACCAATGGCTGTTTTCCCAGACACCTTAATTCATAAACTGAATCTTCAAGAATGAATATTGGTTTAATACAAAAATCTCTGATGCCTCGTATTAATCATAAAGAACTCTAATAATCTGGGTAGAAGCACTTTAACCGTCACCCATACCCTGGACTCAGCCCAGGGATCTTATAGCACAGTAGGCGTAAATGGAGGGCTCCATGTTTCTGGATTGAAGGCATTTATTTAATTTCAGCTTCCTGTGACCAACAGCAAGGTGCAAAAAATAAGAGTCTACACTCCCAGTACATAAGGAAAGTATCATGCTAAGTGAAATAAGTCAGTCAGAGAAAGACAAGTATCACATGATCTCACTCATATGTGGAATCTAAGTAACAAACTGATGAATGCAGTGGATACAGAAACATGGAAGCATGGAACAGTGTGGAATCTCGGAAAGAAAGTGGGGGAAGGTGGGTGGGTGGGAGGTAATCAATAAAAGACCTTGTATGCATATATACATAACCCATGGACACAGACAATAGAGTGGTAAAGGCCTGGGGTGGGGGATGGAGACGGGCTGGAAGGGGTCAAGGGGGGAAAGAGGGGGCATATGTAATACTTTCAACAATAAAGAATTATTTGAAAAAAACTAAATATTTTAGGACTCAAATGTCTGGCCTGGGGCACCATAAAATTTGGCCATGGTCTATTTGGAATAGAAAGGGACAAGGCAATGTTCTGGAAATGATAGTAGCAAGACCTCCCCCTCTGCCCATTTTTACTAAATGAATTTTCATGATAATGGGAAAGGACAGCCATTAGGGTAGAGCTGAGGAAGCATTCTGATTGAACTTTTGTGAACATTTGTCAGTCTAGATCAGACTTGAATCTATATATCGTTGACATGTAAGGTATGGCATGTGGACTATCCTATAGCTACTATGATCTTCTCATAGAATCTGCCTAAAAACATCTTTTGGCATCTTTTATATTCTTTTAAGTTACCACAGCTGCTTAGAAAATGGAATTGAAGGGAAATAAACACTGAATGCCCAGAGACCTCTTAGAATGATTGCAACAATTCACGCAAACTAGAACAGGGGTAATAAAGACAAAGAGGTGGGGACATATTAAAAAATACTTAGGGATTGATTGGATGTAGTTGGTGAGGGAGAAAGAAGCCACAAGAATTGCTCCTAAATTTTTGATTAAAAGAACTAGGTGGATGGTGTTATCAGTTGAAATAAAGATTGGAAAAAGAAGTATTTTATAGGGAAAAAATGAAGAGTTCTGTTTGGCCTGTGGCGAAGGGCAAGTAAGACATTCAGCTGAAGGCATTGGGTGAAGAATCTAGACATAAGAAAGATTTGTCATGAACACTGTTAGTACTTAAAATCATGAAGCCTAATCAAATGAGCCTAGGAAAGTACAGTATTTCCCCTTATTTGCTCCAAGCCCCTAGCGGATGCCCAAACCCTTTATAGACTACGTTTCTCTTTCCTATCATACGTATCCATGATAAATTTTAATGCCTTTTCCATCTTTACTAAGCACGTATCACACACTGTGGCGTTGACTTTTGCAGTTTGAGGTACAACAGCAAAACTAGCACTAATTTCTTTTTCCTTCCTCATAATTTCTTGGATGGAAGATTTGTTCTTACCATTTGTTCTTAGCAACCTCAGGATACAATTTTTTATTTTCTTATGAAGTCAAGAACTTTCATGTTTTCACTTAAAGGGAGCACTTCACAGCATCTATGTGGTATATCTGATTTACCAGCCTCACTACTCTCATGCTTTGGAGCCATTATTAAGTAAAATAAGAATCACTTGAACACGAGCACTGCAATACAGCTACTAAGTGACTAACAAGTGGACAATATATTCATCATGAATAAGCTGAACAAAGTGATGATTCCTTATGTCTCAGTGGGGACAGAGCAGATAGCACCAGACCTCATCATGCTACTCAAAATGGTGTGCAATTTAAAACATATGAATTGTTTATTTCTGGAATTTTCCATTTAATATTTTGGGCTGCAATTGACCACAGGTAACTGATACCAGAGAAAGCAAAACTCCAGATAAGGGGAACTGCTATACATAGATGGAGGGAAAATATTGGCAGAGAATAAAGAATGCACAATTGGAAGACAGTTACAAAAAGATTGAGAGTCCAGAGAGAAAGAAAGCACACTACAGGATCACAGTTTTGAAAACTTAGAGTTTGAAGAAAACAGAAATCAGCAAAATCACATTCAACAGGGAAGCCCAATAGCATGTGCCCTGAAAATACCCATTTGGCAATTGCTAACTTTTTAAAGAATAACTTCTGTAAAATGGTGGAGGCAGAAGCTAATTTAAATGGGAATAGAGTGCACCCAGCCAGCATGACTCAGTGGTTGAGTGTCGACCTATGAACCAGGAAGTCATGGTTCAATTCCAGGTCAGGGCACATGCCTTGGTTTTGGGCTTGATCCCCAGTAGGGGCGTGCAGGAGGCAGCCAATCAATTATTCTCTCTCATCATTGATGTTTCTATCTCTATCTATCTATCTTATCTATCTATATATCTATCTATCTACCTACCTACCTACCTATCTATCTTGCATCTTCTCTAAAATCAATAAAATATATATTTAAAAAAATGGGAACAGAGTGAATGGAAACTGATGGAATGGAGATAACTTCTGCTGATGCATTAAATATTAGGCATTGCTGCTTCTGAGGTCGCACCCCAATACTCTAAGGTCCCTAATGTAGAGGCTGAGTCTTAGTTTCTTTGTGGTGGTGGTGGTCTCTGTTTCTACTCTTAATCTCCACACTCCAGTTACCTGAACTGTAAGCTCTGTTCATTCCACCTTCTGAGGGGCAGAAAATAATATGACCTCTGTTATTTGCCTACATATAAAAGGCATTTCTACAGCAAGAGTCTCAGATTTTGCTGGAGAAAACAGAACTCAGTATCTTTCATAGTTACTCATTATCTTATTTTCCTTCTATCTTGCTTTTCTAGTCATCTAGTCATTGAGAGAGAGAGAGAGAGAGAAACAGAGACCTTTCTGCCTCCATGGGTCTCCTGCAATCCTCTGACACTCCCTGGCTCTATTGGCAATGAGCCCTATGACTGTGAGAGCTATGAATATGTTGCTCACCAACTGAGAAGTGCTCGGGGATGAGTAAGTGAATAAATAATGCATCACTAATGTCAATCTTGTTACACATATTTTATGTTTCTTTCCTTGTCTAGACTGTAAAATCCTGGAGAGCAGGAGCTGCCTTATGTTTGTAGTGTGTGTGAATGTGGTGTGTGTGTGTTTGTGTGTGTGTGTGTGTATGCTTTTATATAGCACCCAACTAGCTAGTTAAGGGAATTTTTCCATGGTAAATGAATTCACAAGGTAGGATGGAAAACAGAAGAACGAGTAACTCAGCCCTAGGAGACATACGCCCAAACAATAAAAATAGTTTCTGCTCTAAAATAATTGGAAGAATGAAACTTAATATCTAACATATATAAAGGAGTTTGGAGGAAATGTTAACATTGTCTGATTCTGGCCATAAAATTATTCATGGAGTTTAGAAACCCATGTGGCTCTGGTATTGGCAGGAAAAGTTTAGTAAAATAGGTAAAACTGTATTTAGCCCTTTGACCATGGGTTGACTTTAAATAAGTGAAGAGAAAATAAATTCAATTCCCAGGGTGGCAGTGACAAATTGCAAGTGAATCCAGGATTAGCCCAACATAATGTGGGGGAGAGGGCAGGGGAACCCAAGGTGGACAGAACAGGGATGAGGCTGACAGGTGAACAAAAATGAAAGCTCTTCATTTTGTTGGAGAGGAGAGGTAGGAAAAGATGACACAGGTTCCATAAATATATTTTAAGCTTATATTTGTTTCTGTTGAACATGGCATAGTGAAAACACTTTGTACCGACTGTTTACTAGTTTGAAATCCAGGTTCCTCCTCAGAGTGTTATGGTGAAGCTAGCTGCCAATTTGGCAAGGGCTCATGATTTTTTAGTCATATGTGCTGATACTGGAGATGAATTTGGGAGGAAGTCTGGGAGCAACACACAGGAACAGATTTATATTTCAGTAACATTCATTTCTTCTTGGCTTACCAATATTGATACAATTGATAAGACTCAACAAGAAAAGACCTTCTTCTCTGCAAAGAAGAGATGGATTGGAATAAAGTTGAGCAAAAGGTTGTAAGTATTGAAAAGGGAAACCTGCATTACTGCTAACTTGTTTTCTAAAGACAAAGGAATATTTATGAAATAACTCTAACAGGAATAGCTGCACACAAATAAAGAAGTCACAAAAAGTCAATGCTCTTCACCCAAGCATTTTCAATTAAGAAAAAGAAACACGTGTTCTGTGATAATTTTTAAAATCTTAATTATGATATTTATGGTACTATGTATGTATGTTTTATTTTAAAGGTTCATCTATGAATTCCATTTTGGCAATTAGTGAAATTTTAAAAGATCGTCAGTCACTTGAAAATATTTTTCAGAGGGCTTTAGTTTGCCAGGCCAATTGTAGCCAACAAAGAAATTTCTGTCACTCATTTCAAGTATTAACAATGCTTGACATATAGTAGATGCTCCATAAATATTTGTTGAGATCAATTCTCAGGAGATTTATTTGCTTTGCAGCTAAAATGTAATATAAAATGACTAATCCTTAGAAAAAACATCTCCCCCCCCTCCCAGATTCTCAAATATCAGAACTTAGGATTTGTTTTGTTTTCTTTGCAGTAACAGCAATGATATATAATCATATTACATTATTCCGCTCTACTGAATTGGAGCAATTTTGTTTTCTTCCTAGTAGATAATAGGTTCTTAACAAATATTTGTTAAATAATGAACAAACAATATTGACCTTCTTGGCATCTCTCTTTTCCTGTGTGTGTGTGTGTGTGTGTGTGTGTGTGTGTGTAAGAGAGAGATGTTTTTAGTACTTTAATACTTGTACACATTTACAAAGCTTATTCTGAAATAATTCACCACTTTAGTGCACCTTACCCACCACCTCTCCTTCAGCCCTTACCCAGTGACTTACAGATACAGGAAGTATTTTACCCAATTAAAACTAACTATACTCATAATTTCTTTGAGAGGTCTCTTCTGAGTGTCCTCCTTAGAACTACTCAAAATGAGGTACTTAACTACCAGAAATGAAAGAATTAGAAGTTACCTAATTCTAGAAGGACTGTACACAATTCAGAATGTTTAGGAATTAAATATATCAACTAATTTCTTTCCACTTATTGACCATTAAAAACTTAATTTTGTTCCTAAAAAAGTTCTGAAGGAATTCCAAATAAAAAACAAAACACAGTAATCTAAAATAAGCATCAGTCTTGATTTGTAATTGAGCCAACTTAAATAAGACAGCCTATTATGCTTTATTGTAGCCCTTGAATATATCCATTAGAATTAAAATTCAAACATAATAAAGGAGAGGGCACTTTTTTATAAGTGTTTTGTCATAATTCTCTTAAAAACATTTATTGGATATCCATGATGTGCAAACAGTTTGGAAACTTAAACTTCAGAACAATTCCTTCAGTGAAAAGTGTTTGCAAAGAAGCAGTATATGAAATAGATTATTAGAGTTTCTCCAGTAGAAAGTGGGGTGGGTGAGAAGCCCTGGGGAACCGGAAATCCTGCTGTCCACAGGGAAACAGGGCCAGAAAGCACTGCAAGCGAAGCACAGGCCTCCACTAGACTGGCCAGTTGACCTTCCAAGCTTCAGAATTCTCATCTGTAAAAATGGAAAACATTCCCGATCTTGTGGAATGGTTTTGAGAATTAAAAGAAACGATCGTTTGAAGTACACAATGTGAAGCCTGAAATGCAGTAAGAGATCACCAAAAGTTACTGTGCCAGAAAAGGAGGTTCACATCACCATTCACCACTTCAGTGCACTTCACCACTGCCTCCCTCAGTTAGCATTTACACTTGCTTTGGAGAGAACCTTGGCAGGGATTGGTTCAGTGCCTGGGAATTTACATCACCAACCCACCTCATATCCTAGGGCCCTTACCCAAAGACTTACAGATGCAGAAGTATTTAAGGCTTACCTTTCACTGCTTCCCTTCAAGATCAAGTTAAAGCCATCTCCGGGGACTGTGCCTGAGAGGAATGCTCCCTTACTGGACTTCTTGCCCTTCCCTCTCCTGCTACTCCATTCCCTATGGGTCACCCTGGCTGTGCTTCTTTAACAAATTGTTTACACATGAATATCCTTCTCACGAGAACATAGCCCACTGGGGGTCAATGGATGGTTATTAGCATAGTATAAAGGGCCTTGAATAATAATCCCAATCTCATTTTCAGATGCTCAGCCCCATAACATCCTCTCCTTGGCTTCTCTAATTCAGCCCCAGAGAAGCCACAGGGCCCCAATACACCACAGATACATGTCTCTTCTTTCTCTGTCAGAAACACCTAGTCATTCTTCAGGATCCACTTCAAATATGCCTTCCTTTGTGATACATCTTGAAACTCAGCAGAAATAGTTGCTCACTCTGTAAGTGCTCTTAAATATTATTCACATCTTTTCAATAAAATACATCATATCGTATTGGTGAATATGTCTGGGAACTCTTTACAAACTGTGACTTTATCCTACGTACCTTCGCATTTCAGCCAGTTCTCCTTCTATCCTTCTACCTGCCTTCACCCTTCTACATGTCTGAAATCCTTTATCCAAATCCTTGGCACCTAATAAACTTTGGAATTCAAAGCATCTCGAGCTTAGAACCAGTATTACAGGCCATGTACCACATCTTTCAGAACATTCCTGGCAGGTTCTGGGGTAGCACTCTGAAACTGAATACACAGCAGTTTCTTTAGTGATAGAAATGAATATTCACACTAAATGGGATTTTTTTTTTTTTAAAAAGCATATGTCTTCATATCCATTCAGATCATGTTTTCCACTAAATGAATTCAGGTTTTTAAGAGCTTTTTTGATTTCGGATTCATAAATACTAAGTGGTTACAGACCTTTAATAGAAGCTTAATATGTGTTTATTGATCTGGACTTAAGAAAACATCCTTTCATTGCTGTTTTCACTAAACTTCCTTGCAACTTAAAGATATTAAGAACAACTTTTTAAAAGCTCCTGAATACAACTGCTTTTTACCAAAAGCCAAGATGAATTCCTCAAATCACCAGATCGCCAAAGCCAATTCCTGGAGAAACAGATTATTCTTGATTCTGTGATTGTCAAACATGTAAACTAAGGTCTTTTACATCAATATATAAAATTGCAGAGCCTGGAATACTACTAATTTGACTACCAAAACTGTGGCTAGAAAATCACTCCAATGTGTCTTTCCCTTGGTTTGCACTAGGCTAATAATAATCTCACAGACATGAAAACTAAATCCCCCAAAGAGATGAAATCATATTTGATCATTGGAAGCATCTTAGAGGGCACCTAATTCAATCTTTTTATTTTATAGATGATGAAACCAAGGCTCAGGGGGTTAATTGACTTTCTATGGTTCACACAGTTGGTTAGCAGCAAAGCTGAAACCAGAATCAAGATCTCTAAGATGAGTTCTATTTTCTCCATGCTATCTTGTCTCAAAAAAAAAAAAGTTCTTCTCACCCTGCCCTTTAAGCCTGCTCTTCCAAAGGCATAGTTATCCTATTCTATCCTCTGAGTAACGGCACTGCATGTGTGGTGCACTTCCTGATTATGCATACCAAGACAACATTTGAAAACAGTAATAATAGCTTCGTTTTTACTGATCCGATATAATACTAGTGGCCAGGTGCCTGAAATTTGTGCATGGGTGGGGGGGTTGTTCCTCAGTCCGGCTTGCACCCTGTCCAATCTGGGACCCCTGAAAGGATGTCCTACTGCCAGTTTACAGGGATTGGGCCTAAACTAGCAGTTGGACATCCCTCTGACAATCCGGGACTGCTGGCTCCTAACCGCTCACCTGCCTGCCTACCTGATTGCCCCTAACCACTCTGCCTGCTGGCCGTCTCACCACCAACTGCCCCCTGCCACCAGCCTGCTTGCCCCAAATGCCCCCCGCCAGCCTGATCACCCCCAACTGCCCCCCGTGCCGGGGTACTCACCCCCAGCTGCCTCCCCACTGACCTGCTTGCCCCCACCTGCTTTCCCCATGGGCCTGCTCACCCCCAACCGTCCCCCTGCTGGCCTGCTCACCCCAAACTGCCCCCCACTGTCCTGATCACCCCCAACTGACCCCCACCGATGGCCTGCTTGCCCCCAACTGGCCCCCCTGCTGGTCTGCTCAACCCCATCTGCCCCCCCTGCTGGCCTGATCACCCACAACTGCCCTCCCCTCTTGGTCTCTAACCGCCTCTACCTCAGCCCTGCCACCATGGCTTTGTCCAGAAGAATGTCTGGAAGGTCTGACCCTGGAAGGTCTGCCAGCCTAATTAGCATATTACCCTTTTATTAGTATAGAGACCTGGTGCATGGGTGGGGCCGGCTGGTTTGCCCTGAAGGGTGTCCCGGATCAGGGTGGGGGTTCCCTTGGGGCGTGGGGTGGCCTGGGCGAGGGGCTTGTGATGGTTTGCAGGCCAGCCATGCCCCCATGGAGTGAGTGTCCCCACTGGGGGGGCTTGGCCAGCCTGGGTGATGGACTGATGGCTGTTTGCCGGCTGGCCAAGCCCCACAGTGGGAACCCTCACCCCATGAGGGTGTGGCCAGCCTGGGTAAGGGGCTGAGGGCAGCTTTCAGGTTGGCCATGCCCCCCGGCGACCCAGGCTCCCAGCCTCTCCTTCAGAGGAGGCCAGGGCAGGCTGGAAGCCTGGCAGGCTCCCAGCCCCTCCTTCAGTGGCAGCCAGGGTGGGTGGGAAGCTTGGTTTCCTCCATTGCCAGGGGCAACGCAAACCTCCTGATCACTCCAGCTCTGTGGCCGCCACCATCTTTGTTGGGTTAATTTGCATGCTCACTCCTGATTGGCTGGTGGGCATAGCAAAGTGACAGTCAATTTGCATGTTTCTCTTTTATTAGTGTAGATGTCAAGGTCTGTACTCAGGGCCTAAGAAAAGGGAGATATAAGTGAAAGATAATGTTACTACAAATAATTATGGTTCTTAGAAGCATATATAAAGGTTTATTAAAATTACTTTTGAGCGGTTCCAGTGGAGAGAGGGGAGGAAGCAGGGAGCGGGGCAGTTGGGGGGACCCACTTCGGCTGTTGCCACCGCCACCGCCACCACCGCCTCTGTGCTCGTGGCGTGGGAAAGGAGGTATGAGCCCCGGGCGCGAGCCGCTGGCGGCGCTGCTTCAGGAGGGTGGGCGGTGGGAAGGCGATGACAGATATAGATAAACTCCATGTCGACAGCATCATTCAATAGCTGCTGGAAGTTACTGGTCCAATAGCTGCTGGATGGTCCAAGCCTGGTAAGAATATCCAGCTATAGAAGAATGAAATCAGAGGACTGTGCTTAAAATCTCGAGAGATCTTTCTCACTCTGCCTATGCTACTAGAACTTGAAGCGCCACTCAAAATATGTGGTGATATCCATGGGCAATACTATGATTTGCTTCGACTCTTTGAGTACGGTGGTTTCCCGCCAGAAAGCAACTACCTGTTTCTTGGGGACATGTGGACAGGGGGAAGCAGTCACTGGAGACTATCTGCCTCTTACTGGTGTACAAAATCAAATATCCCGAGCATTTTTTTCTTCTCAGAGGAAACCATGAATGTGCCAGCATCAATAGAATTTACGAATTTTATGATGAATCTAAAAGAAGATATAACATTAAACTGTGGAAAACTTTCACAGACTGCTTTAACTGTTTACTGATAGCAGCCATCATGGATGAGAAAATATTTTGTTGTCATGGAGGTTTATCACCAGATCTTCAATCTATGAAGCAGATTCGGCGAATTATGTGACCAACTGATGTACCAGATCAAGGTCTTCTTTGTGATCTTTTGTGGTCTGACCCCGATAAAGATGTCTTAGGCTGGGGTGAAAATGACAGAGGAGTGTCCTTCACATTTGGTGCAGAAGTGGTTGCAAAATTTCTCCATAAGCATGATTTGGATCTTATATGTAGAGCCCATCAGGTGGTTGAAGATGGATATGAATTTTTTGCAAAGAGGCAGTTGGCCACTCTGTTTTCTGCACCCAATTATTGTGGAGAGTTTGACAATGCAGGTGCCATGATGAGTGTGGACGAAACACTAATGTGCTCTTTTCAGATTTTAAAGCCTGCAGAGAAAAAGAAACCGAGTGCCACGAGACCCGTAACACCTCCAAGGGGTATGATCACAAAGCAAGCAAAGAAATAGATATCATTTTGACACTTCCTAGTTGGGACTTGTAACATATAGTATATAACCTTCATTTTTAAAACTGTAATGTGTATTGGTCAGCTTGCTCAAATAGTGTGTTTGTGGGGCCCTCCCTTCCATTTTTTCAGTTAATGAATGGCATTTGCTGGTTATAACAGCAAATGAAAGACTTCACTCCCAAGAAAAAATGTTTTGTTTTTTAGTTCCCTCTTCCTTTTGCAAACAAGTTTAATGATGGTGTTAAAGCTGTGCACCCCTAGACAGTTTATTTTGTCTAAGGGGTAAGTGTACAATTGACTTTCTATTTTCATTTCAGTAAAACCTATGGATAATGTAAATGCTTGTTTTCTTTAGGGTATAAAGAGAGCCCTAGGGTGCTCAGTCTGTATATGTTATTGTCATAAAATGCATACTGTTGATACAAATCACTGTGAACATTTTTTTTTTTTAGGAATTTGTTTCAAAGGGATTGCTTATTTCTCTCATTGTCTTGTCATGTACAAACTGGTTTTTATACCTATCAACATTAGGAGTAACTTTCAACCTTGCCAGCATCACTGGTATAATGTATATTTAATTAAAGCACACTTTCCTCTACCTTATACTTAAAATGACAAAGCCATTATTTTAAATGTTTGTGACTCTTTCCTAAAGCCAAAGTTTCTGTTGAAATATGTATTGACACACCCCCAAGTATAAGGAGGCATGGTTTGTGTACCCATGCCACCTGCTTGAAGATTCAAAACTAGGTTTTTGAGTTTGAATAGCAATTGGTAACATAGTGTTGTTTAAGCTATTAATGATTAAAGTTAACAACATTTTTAAAAAAATTACTTTTGAAAATATTTTCCAAAATATATTTAGAGTGAAATAAAACCTATTAGGCTCATTAATCAAATTCTTGATGTGAAATGAATCCAGATTCAAGCCCCTTATAACCACATTTTTGAAATACTGTCACTCATTTATATGCTACACACATTTTAATTTGCTGGCTCTGCAGTATCACTTAAATAAGGATTTTGAATTAAATTGTAATCACAGAATTTAGTGTCAAGGAAATAGCAAAATTAATGTGTATGTCACCCTAGTCAATCTGGCTTAGTGGTTAGAGCATTGGCTTACAAATCAAAGGGACATGGGCTCGATTCTGGTCAATGGCATGTACCTCGGTTACAGGCTCCTCCCCGGCCTGCGCCCTGGTCAGGGCACATGTATGAGGCAACCAATCAATGTGTTTCTCTCTGTGTTCCCCTCTCTCTTCCACTCTTCCTAAAAATCATTGGAAAAATATCCTCAGATGAAGATGAACCAAAAACAAAAAAACAAATGAAATTTATGTGTATGCCATAAAGCTTGATTATGATTTAAAAGTTATTACCTTATTTAAAGAGTTGCAAGTATCTACCCAAGCATCAGGTAGCATTAAACTTTGTAAACTTCAGAAAGAGGTAGCAATTTTTTTTAGCTGAGTTTTATTTACACAAAAACTAAGTTGCAATGAGGGGGAAAACACCCCAAAACTTTGCATTCCTGTTTCCTATTATGTC
This sequence comes from Corynorhinus townsendii, assembly GCA_026230045.1. Lineage (NCBI taxonomy): Eukaryota > Metazoa > Chordata > Mammalia > Chiroptera > Vespertilionidae > Corynorhinus > Corynorhinus townsendii. Next base: position 62,471,310 of record JAPDVU010000004.1, on the reverse strand, counting down.
ATAGTATCCCGCAAGGATTTTCTCCTCCACTGATTAGCCTCTTTCATCCTATGTTAGGAAAGGTGAAAAGAAAGAAAAAGAGGGCAAAAGTGTAGCTGTGAGTCCACATCTTCCAGAGAATGTGAACACACAAGGATGTGAAAAGAAAGCAATGAAAAGTTTAAAACCTCAGTTTCCCTCCACCTCAGGTCTTGGATTATGATCAAAACAATAAAAAATATTCTCCCATCAGCTTCTCCTTTTTTAAAAAAAAATCACTGATTATTTTCAGTGAAAACATGTGAACCCCTCCAACAAGTAAAAATTACTATTGATTGGAAGTAAAATAAACAATTGGCCATCCTGAAGTACTCTGTCAAAATGTCCTATGATCAAACCACTGATGACAGATTGAGTCCCTTTCATAACTAACAAAGCAGAATTTCAAAAGGGTGAGATAAATACACCTGAGAGAAAATAGTACAAGAATCTAAGGAGTGCCCAGCCGGCATGGCTCAGTGGATGAGCACCAGCCTATGACCCAGGAGGTTATGGTTCGATTCCTGGTCAGGGCACATGGCCAGGTTGTGGGCTCAATCCCCAGTGTTGGGTGTGTAGGAGGCAGCTGATCAATGATTCTCTCTTATCATTGACTAGAGGCCCGGTGCACAAAATTCATGCACTGGAGGTGGGGGGAGTGTCCCTCAGCCCAGCCTGCACCCTATAGCAACCCAGGACCCCTCAGGGGATGTTGGACATCCTTCTCACTATCCAGGACCACTGGCTCCTAACTGCTTGCCTGCCTGCCTGCTTGATCACCCCCAACCACTCGCCTGCCTGTCTTATTGCTTCTAACCCCTCTGCCTGCCTGCCTCACCACCCCTAACTGCTCTGCCTGCCTGCCTCATAGCCCCTAACCACTCACCTGCCCGCCTGATTGCCCCTAACCACTCACCTCCCTGCCTGCTTGATCACCCCTAACTGCCTCTGCCTGCCTGCCTTATTGCCCCTAACCCCTTTGCCTGACTGCCTGATCACCTCTAACCACTCACCTGCCTGCCTGATCGCCCCTAACTGCTCGCCTGCCAGTCTGATCGCCCCTAACCACTCTGCCTACCTGCCTGATTGCCCCTAAATGCCTTTGCCTCAGCCCCCATCACCATGGCTTCATCTGGAAGGACATCCGGAATGATGTCTGGAAGGTCGTTTGGCTGTCCAGTCTAATTAGTATATTATGCTTTATTATTATAGATGTGTCTGTCTATCTCTACCCCAACCTTCCTCTCTGAAATCAATAATATATACACTGAGTGGCCAGATTATTATGATCTCTGAATGCATAATAATCTGGCCACTCAGTGTGTGTGTGTGTGTGTGTGTGTGTGTGTGTGTTAGAGGCCTGGTGCATGAATTTGTGCATGGGTGGGGTCCAGCCAGCCTGGCCAGGGGGAGGGGACATGGGTGGTTGGCCAGCCTGCCTGCTGGTCAAACTCCTGGTCGAGGGGACAATTTGCATATTAGCCTTTTATTATATAGGATATACACTGAGTGGCCAGATTATTATGCGTTCAGAGATGATAATCTGGCCACTCAGTGTATATACTAATATATGTGTTTATATAATAGTATATACACTGAGTGGCCAGATATATATATATATATATATATATATTTTTTTTTTTTTTTTAAAGAAGAAGAATCCAAGGAGTGAGACCCTGTCCCACTGAGCCTCCTACTGGGCAAGAGGTAATTATAACATTGATTCTTTCATAGACCATGCCAAGCCTCATTTGGGTTTCTTAACAGAGTGGTATAGCTACATGTTTCGTTTGACTAATGATCAAATTTCTCAGCCAATGTAATTAGAATAGTCAGATCCATGAGCACTCTTAACTACTGAGAAATTCAAAGCCAATTTCACACATACATAGGTTTAACTTTCCATTCACCTGCTGCTATTCATTTGCAAGCAGTAAACTATCTTTGAAATGTTTGTCCAAAGGTAACACATTTTTATTTAAAATTTATTTTCAAGAGTGCTGTTTGTACATAACCCATGGCTCCAGATTCCCCCTCCTACCACATACACTTCTAGTGCCTCTTTAACGACATTACGTGAGATCATTCATTCTGTTGATTACAAGAACAACCAGTATAAACCTGAGGTGTCAGTTACACAAAAAAGATAATGTGAAGGAAAGAGCTAAGTAAAAATAAAAGCAAAAAGTAAGGATTTTATTAGTTTCTTCCCCCTGCTATCTCTTCAGTACCTAAGACAATGCCTGGCATATACTAGGCACTCAGTAAAAACTCACTAAATGAATAACTATCTGGTTCTTTATCACTCACACTTGCCATATAGTCTCAGGTAATGCCGTTGAAACTTCATGAGTCCTGCCTACCAAACAAAAGAGGCACCAACCCTTTGGACCATCTCTTGCATCACTGCAACATGAAGTATATGCTGGCTCCCATAAATGTGTCTCTCATTTCAGTTCAGATGCTACCTGGAAGTCACTCTTTTCATGCCCATGTGAACAAATGAGATTTGATATGTAGCAGCCTACATTCAATCAGGAGATAGAAACCACAGTATAAATTAAACAGAGGAATACTGGTATAAAGAATAAACTATGATAAAAGAGTGATTATAATGTGTTGTGGAATTGTGCACTTGAAACCTGTATAATTTTGTTAACCAGTGTCACCCCAATAAATTCAATAAAAAGGAAGAAAAAAAACAGGAAAAAAAAAGAGTGACTATAAAATATAAGCAACTCTATATGCTACCCTAGGGCTGAGGAAGAGTATTTAAAAAAAACAAAACTTCAAAGTAGGGTCCCCTTACCAAGGGTTGGGTTCAGACCTCTTTAGACAAGGTACATTTCAGCCCAAAGGAGAGCAGAAAAGTTTCCTGGTTTGTCCAACCTGGAGCTCGGCAAGCAGTAGGCAACCCTCCAGGATGGAGGCTAAGAACAGGTGATCAGCACCAGTGGTGTGGGCATGCAGAAGTTGGGGGAGGGCCCTCCACACTGCAGATGAAATCTAGGAACCAACACAGTTAGGAGGCCTTTGGACACTGGTGCTGCCAGCAAGCCTTTGGTACCCATTTCAAGAAGGCTATAGAGGATTATCACCAGGTAGATGCCGTGCGGCAGCTGAGGATGCTGGACCCATGGCTGGGGCAGAGCTCCACCAGATGTTTGCCCTTGACCACTGAGACAGCCCATCCCCACCTCCACCAGCTGAAGCATGAAACAGCAGGAGAACCCCTCCCCTGCAATGTCCCTCCAGTGCTCTCTACTGAGATAAGTTAATATCATGCTCACTGTGAAGAGATGCCTAAAAAAATCCCCTCTGTTAGCACACGGTATATATTGTGGTGTAAATATGGAACTAAGAGGCAATACATTAATAGTGACAGAGACTGTTAACTCAAAAAATAACACTGTGTTTATTTTTGTACACAGGACAGCTGGCATGTAAAAACACAGTCCCAATGTGGTCATAATGCAACCTTCCAGAGAACTATCTCCCAGAGTAACTATAATGTGTTGTGGGATATTGCACCTGAAACCTGTACAATTTTGTTAACCAGCGTCACCCCAATAAATTCAAACCCAGCCTCACATACATCAACCCCAGAGGTTGCCGCAGAGTGAACTCATAATGTGGAGGCAGGTCTAAACTGAATAGCTAAATCAGGTTTAGGAATATATTTCTCCTGAAATACATCCAGACACATTCCTAGAATAATCAATTGTCCTAACTAACAACAAGACCTTTCCAATAATAATAATTACAGAGAATCAATCCATTCCCATTCCCCCGATTCTGACATCTATGCCCACCCAGAAATTGTTAAGTAGACTTTTTTTTTGTTTCATTACCTAAATTGCACTTAGTATTTCCATAACTTGATTTAGTTCCTCATCAATGAAAGTCTCACATATGTCGCACCAAACTACTTGCTACAGCCACTGAGGTAGAGAAAACAACAACACCTCATTGTATCGAGCCTTAGGTCAAAGGATCCGTTGGCTGTTAGGGGTGTAGAAAATATACATACCTTCAACAACAAAAAGCATCATAATCTGTTGAGTATTGGTAAACTTTCTAGTGAGTTTCTGTATATCTGAGATTATAACCAAACCAATCCAAATATTTTCATTTTTAGAAATTCTACTCATCTCCAAATCTTAGAAACGACTCTCCAGGAAGTCAGTTTCTGAAAATCAGAATTACATGACTGCTCTAAAACTTTAAGCATAGAAGAGGAAAATAAAAGGAATCAATGTTTACTTTTTATGACAGCCCAAATATAGAGTTTGTACGTGTAGTCATCTTTCCCCTAAAGAAGTAAATAAGGAAAATGGGGAAAACATCTTCAGGCTACTTTATGACTCTAGCATATGGAAAAACTCAGAAGGTCAGAGTCATAAAGCCTGCTAAATGTTCTTTTATGACATGACCTGAGGAAAGAACTCCAATAAAACTTTGGAAATTAATATATAAAGTGAAGTGTTTCTCCCCTAAGAGTGAATAGCATCTTGAAAGAAAATAATTAGTTAATAAAAACTAGGCTCCCATCATAATTTTCTGAACTAATCCTGATTATACCAAGCTTCCTCAAGTATCCCCTTAGAGCATTTCTAAATGCATTTGTTTTAAAACAATTTTCACTCCCATTAGCTAAGGTATGGTGTGTAGAGGAAGATTTGAATTCTTCTTGAAAAGTGGTGTGATAAATTACATTTTACTGCCCAGGGAAGGTCTGAAAAAACTTGGTGAAAGTTAATAAATAAACCTGGCTAAAGTTAATAAACTGCATTCTCAGTTTGTAAATTTTCATACTTTCAACTGTTATTTTATTAAACAGTTGTCAGAACCTCCATTTGCTTGCAGCCCTAGAAGCCCACTTTGTGCAAGTACCTGCAACAAGTAACAACTAATGAAGCACTAGAGGCAAAGCACATGTTTTGATTAGTCATGCCATAGGTGCAGCTCAGACACCACTATGTAGCTGGGAACGGGTATGGTAGGTAGAGACCTAACCTACAGGTGGGTATGTTAATCACTACTATTCAAACTCCAGGCTCTTTTTAATAATCTGACAGAAAGCAATTGCCCTTATTGATTTCTAATTATCCAGCATGTGATTTATGACCAGAACCAGTGGGTGTCCATTTAATGAGAATTTAAAAAGTGGTTATAACTGCACAGTTCTGCTGGAGGACTGGGCCATATCCAAGTTTAAGAATCAAGAGTATTACCTAAATGCCCTGGCCTGGTGGCTCAGTTGGTTAGAGCATCATCCCATACACCAAAATGTTGCAGGTTTGATTCCTGGTCAGGGTACATGCTTAGGTTATAGGCTTGATTCCTGGTTGGGATGCATATGGGAGGCAACCGATAGATGTTTCTCTCTTCTCTCTTCTCTCTTCTCTCTTCTCTCTTCTCTCTTCTCTCTTCTCTATTCTCTATTCTCTATTCTCTCTCTCTCTCTCTCTCTCTCTCTCTCTCTCTCTCTCTCAATCAATCAATAAAAATGTATCCTCAGGTGAGGATTTTTTTTAAAAAGAGTATTACTTGAATAAAATTTCCATTGAGTAAACACATACTTTGTATAAATACGTAAGTGTAATAAGACATTAAATCTGACTTTTCCTGTTTCCTCAATAGTTTCTTCAGGATAATCAGTGAAATATTACTTATGGAGGTCATGTTTGAATCTCCCAAAGGCAGCTTGTGAAAAATACCCAGAGAGATGGAGCTGGTGTACACAGAGGCTTGTAACTAACCTATAGTCTGCCAGATGACTGAAGCTTCCCTGAGGGCAGGAGAAGGAGAGAGGACTAGGGCGGCAATGGGAGTGAGCTGCAGTCTACCGACAGCAAGGTGAATGTGCTTGTGCCCCATGGACCAGGTATAGGCTTGCCAAAAGGCACACCTGGAAGAGCAGTGTATCCCCAACGTGATTCCAACAAAGCATCTGGTGGGATGGATCTCTAGAAAGAAGTTTCAAGCTATCAAGACATTATCTACAACAGAGATCTATCTACAAGTAGAACAACCCAGAAAAGCAGTTTACAAGAGAATTGTAAGCATTTGGACACCTATCCCAATTGAAATAATTATTTCACTGCCAAGAGAAATTTCAAAGCACCCCAGATGCATACAATGTTTTTGCCTCCTTTACCTGTCTCATCCCTCTTCTACTCTCTCCAACCCCAGAAGAGCTAGAAGCAGTGAATTGGGAAAGAAGAAAAATACAAGAGGGACTAATGAAAAAGATAAACTACACGCCTCATCCTACTACAAACATTGGAAACTGAGTTAAATCTATCTAGAGGAGAGATTGTGAAACTTTGATATTAGACAGGACAAGACTTTTCAATTAAAAAAACACACAAGATAGTTCTATTTATCAACACTGAAAGTAACTGGGAAAGACGCAAGGCCAAATGGGGAACAAAGTACCAGCTTTGTTAACAGCTTGATGAAGATCATTAAACATCTCAAAGCAATGGTCTAATAAAATCTGGATGGAATTATAACTTATATTGGAATTCCTAAATGAAGTTTCTTACTTCCTCCCCACCTCTCCAATGAGTCCTTGGGGACATTACCCCAGATTTGAGGATGAGACCTTACTACTGCAATCAAAGAAAGTCTGACACAAAACATGCACACACCAGTGTAAGACAAAAGAAAGAGATACAGCAAGAAGGGTATGTCTTCCCCCCAACATCCAGCATGGTACGGCAGGTGCTGTCTGGTCTATGTCTGGGAAATAGCCCAGTACAAACTGCCATGTGAATAAGGAGGATGCTGGGGATCTTCCTGTAGGAGAAGTAAGGGTCCTCGGATAAAGGGCAGGAGGCAAAGGATCACTCATAGGTGTGGCAGAGGTCTGATCTCAGGATCCTCAGAAGGTGGAAAGAGTGCCGGCTCAGGAGCATACTTCATCCTTTAATATGGTGACACTTTATCACATTCCCTCAGCAGAAAAGCATGGCCTTGTGAATGTCTGTGTCTGACTAGTTTGAGCTTATTTCTTCCTCCTGCAAGGGCAAGGCTTGAAAAGAAGTGGAAGGTGAAGAAAAGTTTTCTCCTTTGGGGCAGAAAGAACTCCCACAATCTTACTTGATTACTTTTTGGACAACTACTTAGAACAACAAAGCTCCTTTGAGGAAACTTCTCTATGACTAGAGTAAATGATTTGTCTGAAGCTATTAATAGCTCCATTTCCTACTTCCCTTCTTGCTGTGAACATCTAACGTTAGCTAATGATAGGATTATATTACCCATTACTAGAGACCTGGTGCATGAAATTCATGCATGGGAGGGGGGAGGATGTGTCCCTCAGGCCAGCCTGCACCCTCTCCAATCTGGAAACCCTCAAGGGATGTCTCACTGCCCTCTCACAATCCAGGACTGCTGGCTCCCAACCACTCGCCTGCCTGCCTGCCTGATTGCCCTAACCGTTTCTGCCTGCCAGCCTCATCACCCCCTAACCACTCCCCTGACAGCCTGGTTGATGCCTAACTGCTCCCCTGTCACCCGATTGCCCCTAACTTCCCTCCCTTGCCAGCCTGGTCTCCCCTAACTTCCTTCCCCTGCCAGCCTGATTGCCCCTAACTGCCCTCCCCTGCAGCCCTGGTTGCCCCCAACTGCCCTCATTGCTGGCCCAGTCACCCCTAACTGCCCTCCCTTGCCAGCTTGGTTGCCCCTAACTGTCCTCCCCTGCTGGCCTGGTCACCCCTAACTGACCTCCCCTGCTAGCCTAGTCACCCCCAACAGCCCTCCCCTGCAGGCCTGGTCACCCCTAACTGCTCTTCCCTGCTGGCCTGATCGCCCACAACTGCCCTCCTCTGCCAGCCATCTTGTGGTGGCTATCTTGTGTCCACATAGGTGGAACCATCTTTGACCACATGGAGGCGGCCATCTTGTGTGTTGGAGTAATGGTCAATTTGCATATTACTTCTTTAGTATATAGGATAGCAGCCAATTGTCTGGCAATCTAGACCATTTGATGTCTTTTGACCTACTCTAATACTCAATAGTGCCCTGGCCAGTGTGGCTCAACTAGATGGAGCATCGTTCAATTTCTGGTCAGAGTACATTCCCAGGTGTGGGTTCAATCCCTGGTTGGGTGACTTTGGGAGGCATCAGATTGATGTTTCTCTCACTGATGTTTCCCTCTCTTTCTCTCATCAGATCGATGTTTCTTATATTGATGTTTCTTTCTCTCTCTCTCTCTCTCTCTCTCTCTCTCTCTCAAATCAATAAAAACATATCTTAGAGTGAGAATTTTAAAAAAAAGAATATTCAAATAGTAAGGCATTACTTTGAAAATACCCATTCTATGAGCAAAGCTCATAGAAGAAACTAAATGTATTCCAATTAATACTAAATTGTATTAATTAACCTATGTGTGAAACGCACAATGTTATCACTCAACCAAAATTACACAAATTGAAGTAAAAAGTCCACAACTTTTCAAAATCTTCATATATATCTATACCTGTATTTATAGCACAATGATAGTGACAATGATAGCACAATTTTCTTGAGTACTTATCATGAGCCAGGCACTGAGCTAAGCACTTTATAAAATACTAGAGGCCTGGTGCATGAAATTTGTGCATGGAAGGGGTGTCCCTCAGCCCGGCCTGCACCCTCTCCAATCCGGGACCCCCTCGGGGGATGTCCGACTGCCTGTTTAGGCCCGATCCCTATGGAATTGGGCCTAAACCGGCAGTTGGACATCCCTCTCACAATCTGTGACTGCTGGCTGCTAACCGCTCCCCTGCCTGCCTGATTGCCCCTAACCATTCCCCTGCCAACCTGATTGATGCCTAACTGGTCCCCTGCTGGCCTGATCTCCCAAAACTGGCCTAATCATCCCTAACTGCCCTCCCCTGCCAGTCCAGATCTCCCACAACTGCCCTCCCCCACCAGCCCAATTGCCCACAACTGCCCTCCCCCGCTGGCCTGATGGCCCACAACTGCCCTCCCCTGCCACGACCCACCTTCTCCGCTGGGACTGGCCTCCTGTGTGCCACATGAAGTTGCAGGACCCCCAGGCCTCACTGTGCGGAGAGGCTGCTGGGGGCCCCGCATCTGCTGTGCGTGCTGCCATCTTTGTGGCAGCCATCTTTGTGGTGGCCATCTTGTGGCGACCAACTTGTGGCAGCCATCTTGTGACAACATCACATGCAAGGGCGCAAAGACCACCTAGGCTTTTATTAGTATAGATACTGTCTCTATAATTTATATACTCACAATAACTCTAGAATCCATTATTTCCTCATTTCTAGAAGATGAAAGGTTTAGCTACTATAAATGACATATTTAAGAACATACAACTAACAAGTGGTAGAGAAAATATTCCAACTCACATCTTCAATCTTTACATAAAAATGCCTCTTCTTAGAATAAAGGTATCCTGAGCTTTAATTCTTAGATTGCCACCACCAGTACCTTCAAGAAAATGAGATTTATATCCATGATATAAAAAGGTAAACATGCCCATTCCACTTGTTACTTATTGGCAATTACCACCTATATGTGAGGGACCATTTTGAGATATTGTAAAGCAGGAAATAAATGAAAATGACTGTGTAAATAGCCATTTATCTGTCTTCAAGGGACCTTTGGTGAATAACATTCTTTTTAAGCCAGTAGTTTAAAATGTTGATTTTATTTATTATACTGGATATTTGTTTACATTTGAGTGATACAGTTTTGTTTCATATTTATAACAGAAATTTTACTTTAATTTGAAAAAGTGGAGAAAGGCTTTTAAGGAGGTGATATTTTTGTATGTATACTATCTTGCTATATTTTACAAATTTATTCAAATGTTAACAGAATGCCTTTGACCTTTTATTGGATATATACTGAGTGGCCAGATTATTATGACCACCTGACGATTGTAGGCAAATTAGCCGTACACTGCACTGTATGGGATATGGAAGCCGAAAGCCTGTTTGAACACCTTTGCTGTCTGCAGTTACCAAGATAAAACGGCTCCAATTCACACAGGAACACAAGGACTGGACAGTCGAGCTTTGGAAAAAAGTCATGTGGTCCAATTAATCACGTTTCCAGTTGCATCATGCAGATGGCAGAGTGATAATTTCACAGAAACAGTATGAAAGCATGCACCCTACATGCATGAGTACAACCCTTCAAACTGGTGGGGGCAGTGTTATGGTTGGGGGCATGGTTTCCTGGCATGATTTGGGCCCTTTAATTTGTGTGGAACAATGTCTGAATAGCACAACATACCTAAGTATGGTTGCTGATCAAGTTCATCCTATCATGTTGATGGTGTATCCTAACGGAGATCGCTTCTTCCAATAAGACAATGCGCCATGCCACGGTACTCTTATTTTGCAGGAGTGGTTTCAAGAACATGAGGGAGACTTGACCTTGCTTAGGTGGCCCCCACAATCACCAGATCTCAATCCAATTGAGCATTTGTGGAACAAAGTGAAAAGAGCCATCAGGCAGCTGGTTCCACAACCATCAAATCTCACAGAACTGGACAGTGCTATTCATCAGGCATGGTATTAGATTCCTCACATCACCTTTCAACATCTCATGGAGTCAATGCCAAGAAGAATCGCCACAGTATTGAAGGCAAAAGGTGCCCCAATGAAATGCTGATGGGGTGGTCATAATAATCTGGCCACTCAGTGTATACTGGTATGTGTGTCATATATCCCATCAAGAGCCTAAGAACAAGAACTTTTTAGTTGTATGGTGGCTGACATGGAGAAATCTTAGAAGATGTTAAATAAAGAATTGTTGATTGTTCTATCTCATTCATAAGGACTCAGAAGAAGAAGATGCATTTTTTTAAGTAAAAGTGGATTAGGAATAACCAGAAATGTTTCAGTTGGCACCTCCTACATCTACAGTGCCCATAGCCCAGCTCTCACTTGATTTCTTTAAAATCAAAAAGTATTCTATACATATCTGCATATAGTAATGGTACAAAAAAGCAGCAGCATTCCAGGTCATTTATATTCCAAACTGCTTTGGAAGCACTAAGCATATCCAGGGGGCATCATGTGAAGACCTGTTTGGGCCACTCATCAAAGGCGACAGCTCTGGAGAGAACAGCAGAAGCAGAGGACCCCAAAGGGTAACAAGGAGGACTGGCCTGTAAGTTCACAAGCTCCTTCCCTACTCTCTGTCTTCCCTCTCAACTTCCTCCCATTCAGCTTCAGAGAAGACAATGAAAGTCAGAACTGAACTCTACAAAACACAAACCACCCCCTGAGGATTTGTATCAGAAGGAATGCATGCATGTCCCTCAGTAGCATAGCCTGGTTTGGCTTTGGAGTCATCCTCAGTTGACTGGCAGCAATGCCTTCTGCTACTCCCAAGTCCTGAGAAAGCATAGGACCCTTTAGGCAAAGAAAAGTTTCCTTAGGAGGATGTTCCAGGGTCCCCACAGTGCAACCATCCACTGATGCTACAGTGAAATATCAGCAGGATTGGGGGCCCTGCCTGGTTACTGATTGCTCGGGGGGGATTCCCTTTCACCCTCATTGGGGAACATACCAGAAAATGTTCCCTCTTACTTATTGAGCACCTAAAAGTGGTTCAGAAAGTACCAGACCTGAAACAGTGCACCAGACTCCATGGGCTTCCACAAGCCCCCCACCCCCACCTCCACCCCCGTACATATCTTAGTGAGTGAATGAGCTGAGCTGTCACATTTGTGTGAATCCCACAGCAGCTCACAAGGCATCACAGAGCCCTGGCATCTTCCTGTTTCTGCCAGACTTTTCCTCTTCCTGGCACAGGAGAATGAAGCACACAATTATACAGAAAGGCTGAGCCTTGAAGAGGTAAATGGAATTTTGCATTTCAAAAGCATTTTTTTCTGCTTCAGGAAGAGCTATTATCTACGCATTAAACACCCACCTACAATCAGCTCTGATGCAGAGTGGGCCTTGATCCACCTCTCACCAATTTGCTTAAGAACTTTAAACCCTCCTGATCTCAGGCTGGTTCACATTTGACTGCTGAAGTGTTTAGCTGAGTATTCACTGCAATCACCACTTCATTTATTTTATTTAAATGAAAGAATTCATTTTTTTATTCTTGATTCCTTTAATCTTTTCCTTATTAACAAAAAAGGCCTTAGGTCAGAAGGAAGGTGGGTATATGCAGCAAATTACTGATCTCTTTGGAGAAAAGCTCTGCACAAACTGAGCTTTCTGAGCTTTACAAAACTTCCACCTTCTTTAGGGCTTTAAGAATAATTGAAAACACCCATAGTTCTGTCTGCTTAACTACTTCCTACATATTGTTTTAGTAATGCAAGACAGTATAGTGAAGTAGAGACAGGTTGCTTGGGCTCATTTTCAAGTTCTGGTAATTCCTAGGTTTCTTAATCTTTCTGTGCCTCAGTGTGCTTATCGGTAAAATGGTCTTATGTGCTTCTCTAATAAGATTGTGGTGCAGAATGACCTAATATATGTAAAGCATTAAAACAATCACTGGCACAGGTCTGGTTATGATTTCTCAAAAACAATCTATTTAAAATGACATAATTACAAAATCTCAAATTAGGTAAACTGAATTTTTGCTCAAGTTATCCATCACCAGGATGTCTTTATTTCAGCAGTAAGCTCAAAATATGTCACTTTGAGGAATCTCTTTAATTTTGTTCTTGAGTTTTGTTTTCCTAGTCTTTATTTTTTTAAATAAATCTTTATTGTTCAGATTATTACAGATGTTCCTCTTTTTTTTCCCCCATAGCTCCCCTCCACCTGATTCCCCACCCCACCCCATGCCCTTACCCCCCGCCACTGTCTTCATCCATAGGAGTAAGATTTTTGTCCAATCTCTTCCCGCAACCCTCACACCTGCTTCCCCTGAGAGTCGTCAGTCCACTCACTTTCTATGTCCCTGATTCTATTATATTCACCAGTCCATTCCGTTCTTCAGATTTTTATTCACTTGATTTTTAGATTCACTTGTTGGTAGGTATGTATTTGATGTCATTTTGTTGTTCATAATTTTTATCTTTACCTTTTTCTTCTTCTTCCTCTTCTTAAAGAATACTCTTCAGCATTTCATGTAATCCTGGTTTGGTGGTGATGAACTCCTTTAGCTTTTTCTTGTCTGTGAAGCTCTTTATCTGACATTCAACTGTGAATGATAGCTTTGCTGGGTAGAGTAATCTTGGTTGTAGGTTCTTGCTGTTCATCACTTTGAATATTTCTTGCCACTCCCTTCTGGCCTGCATAGTTTCTGTTGAGAAATCAGCTGACAGTCGTATGGGTACTCCCTTGTAGGTAACTAACCGTTTTTCTCTTGCTGCTTTCAAGATTCTGTCTTCTCTTTTGCCCTTAGCATTTTAATTATGATGTGTCTTGGTGTGGTCCTCTTTGGATTCCTTTTGTTTGGGGTTCTGTGCGCTTCCTGAACTTGTAAGTCTATTTCTTTCACCAGGTAGGGAAAGTTTTCTGTCATTATTTCTTCTAATAGGTTTTCAGTATTTTGCTCTCTCTCTTCTTCTGGCACCCCAAAAATCCGGATGTTGGTACGCTTGAAGTTGTCCCAGAGGCTCCTTACACTATCTTCATATTTTTGGATTCTTTTTTCTTTTTGTTTTTCTGGTTGGGTGTTTTTTGCTTTCTCATATTTCAGATCTTTGGTTTGATTCTTGGGGTACGTTGATCTACAGTTGAGTTTCTGTATATTCTTTATTTTAGACAGTGTATGCTTCATTTCTGACTGGTCCTTTTCCATTTTTTTGGCATTCTCATTAAGGTCCTTGAAGGTCTCACTAAGCTCCTCAGAAGTGTCATCAAGTTTCTCGGCAGTTTTTAGAAGATTGTTGAGTAACCTTATAAATGTGGTTCTGAACTCTATGTTGTCCAGTAGTTTGCTTTCCTCCGTTTCTTTCATTCGTGACATGTTTCTTTGTCTCTGCATTTTGGCTGCTTCCCTGTGTTGATGGAGTGGCTTTGTGTGGTAGGTGACCTATAGGGGGCAGTAGCTCAGCCTCCCCAATCACCTGATGTGGACGCTCTTGGTACACCCCTTTGTGGGCCGAGTGCAAAGTCTTGGTGTAGTTAAGCCTTAATTGCTGTTGGTACGCTGGGAGGAATTGACCTCCAGGCCAATCGGCTGTGAGGACTCGCTGTGTCTATAAGAACTGCTGTGCTGGAGACACGCTTATGGTGCAGGACTTGTTTCAATGGGGCTTTGGTGCTCGCTGAGTCTGCCTCTTGAATGTGTCACTTATGGATGTGAGGGGTTGAAATCTGGTTTCTCACACTGACCACTAGGTATACTGGCTTCTGGATCTCCAATGGGGTGCAGGTCAGCTACTGTCTGAGTCCACCCAGCAGGAGCTACAGCAAGAGCTACAGTTTTCTCCTCTTTGCTTGGGGTTTGGAGGTTTTGGAGCTGTCTGATCCGGGCTGCAAGTTTGTTAGGTTAAGCTGCGATAGGGCAGTCCATTCATATGCAAAAGCCACTGCTTGGAGCTTGGGTGGGTTTGTAGGTTGTGTGGGGCGGGGTCTCAGGGCATCACTAGGCTAGGGTGTGGCAAACAGCAACGGCTGCTAGGTAGCTGGCTCTGTGTCTCCTACTGCGTCCCGTCCTGTGCCCCAGCACAGATAAACAATTATTCCTGTGCGCAGCTCTGCAAGCAGGCCCCCCTCACTTTCCGACCCGGTAGCAGACAATCCAGCTTCCTCCCGTAGGAGCTTGGGTCCCCCGCATCTCCCCAGAAACTGTATTTCAGAGTAATCGGGGGCTTGTCTCCCCTTTGGGTTGAAAAAAGCAACGCCTGCCGCCAGCCCAGATCCCGCGCCTCCGTACCTCAGCTTTTCAGCGCTTGTGCACATCTCAATGCTCTTTTCTCTTTCCTTCTAGTTGTAGAACTTCCACTCAGCCAGCTTTCCCGTGGTTCTGGGTGATAGACGTTTTGTCTTTTAGTTGCAGTTTAAATTGTTGTGCGAGGCAGCAGTTTAGGTGTTTACCTACGCCACCATCTTGGATTCCTCCCGAGACTTTCCTAGTCTTTAAATGGAGATAATAGTGATGTTTACCTCATAGGATTATTGTCCAGCAAATGAGAACCTGTGTGATACTCACCCTAAGGCCAGAGAATAATGCCTGTTGCATGAGGTCAGGTAACGTGGAGCAGACAGAGTTGCTCTTCACAATACAGTAACATTACAATGAGGTGAATAAGGTCTAGCTTGGAATCTCCATAATGCAGGCACAGGAATGGTTAGGAAATCAAAGTGAATATAGGTTAGAGAAGAACAGAATACAAAAGAAAAAATAATAAATGTACTGAAGTAAATAGAACTATCTTACCAATATTTTTATCCCCGAAACAAAGTCCCTCCAGCATACTAGTACATTATCCCTTAATCTTCCCAGTGACGTTAAACAACTGTGTGACAGGATGAACCACTGACTTTTTAAAGAAGAGTCAGGTTCTCTAGTAGAGGAAGAAAGGAGACTGGAACGTTTGGGTTTCCAACACAGGAGAGGGCAAAGGGGGGGTTTAGGTTATAGTGCAAGCTGTCTAGATGAACTGTCAGCATCTTCCTTGCCCCATTTGAACCCTCATCTACCACTCCTTGTAAGGGAAATGCATTCAGGAGCTGGCCCAAGAGACCTATCAAAATTGGGCACTAGATGCAATAATTAGTCAAACTGGTCTAATATTTAGTAGCACAGAATTAGTTAAGTTCTGATAGAACATGGATGGGGCTGGCTGCTAGTAGGTATTATTTGGGATTCAAAGGTCAAGTTCAAAGTATGCCTGCTCTAGTCAGAGGAGCGAAGTTTTGTAGTCCAGTGTGTCTCAGTCTTACTCTCCACCTAATTCACCTGGGATCTTGTTAAAACACAGATTCCTGCTCAGTAGATATGGGTGGACCCAAGATTATGTACTTCAACAATGTCCCAGCTGGTGTGTTCTTGCTACTCCAAAAAACAGACTTTGTGGAGCAGGGGTCTCTCTCAGAGAGAAAGGATTTTGATAGTGGTAACCTCAATCTGAGAACTTTTATAAGCTCATGTAACATCTTGCTAAATCTGTTTGTAAATCTCTAAAGGATAAAAGGGTTTTCCCAGGTTCATTCTCTAAGGAGTGGGTAAATTATTCTCATTCTTTCAACAAGTTGTATATTGAAAAACTGGATGTTAGGTTTCCCTGTATTTTTTTTTTCTGAATACCCTCCCCCCTGAAGACCCAAGAGATCTTTAGGGTGTGTCAGAGTTCTCCCTGTGGGATGCTATCACTGTTTTTACAGATCAGAACAACCCCAGTGGTCAGATCATCCACTGGACTGGAGCCAGAAAATCCAATTGTGTCTGAATAATCTCTAAGGACTCTTCTAAAGTGACATGGTTCTAGGTTCTGGTTTCTCTCATCAAAGTATTGGGGATTTTTGGTTTAATTGCTGGTTGGTTTAAACAGAGTTAATGCACATTACTCAGAACAAAAGGGGGTGTTAATACAACATGCTCATCCAGTGGTGGAGATGAAGGCACCTTTTCTTACAACATTTGATTATAAGTAATTTAAATGAGACATGCAGTTAACCAAGGAGAAAGCAACCTTCTTCAAGTCTGCCTTAAAAAATTCACCAAGACACATCATAATTAAAATGCCAAGAGCAAAAGACAAAGAGAGAATATTAAAAGCAGCAAGAGAAAAACAGTTAATTACCTACAAGGGAGCACCCATACGATTATCAGCTGATTTCTCAACAGAAACTATGCATGCCAGATGGGAGTGGCAAGAAATATTCAAAGTGATGAATAGCAAGAAGATTAGTCTACCCAGCAAAGCTATCATTCAGAATTGAAGGTCAGATAAAGAGCTTCACAGATAAGAAAAGCTAAAGGAGTTCATCACCACCAAACCAGTATTATATGAAATACTGAAAGGTATTCTTTTAGAAGAGGAAGAAGAAGAAAAAGGTAAAGATAAAAATTATGAACAACGAATACATATCTATCAACAAGTGAACCTAAAAATCAAGTGAATAAAAAATCTGATGAACAGAATAAACTGGTGAATATAATAGAATCAGGGGCATAGAAAGGGAGTGGACTGACAATTCTCGGGGGGAAAGGGGTGTGGGAGGTGTGGGAAGAAACTGGACAAAAAGCGTACACCTATAGATGAGGACAGTGGGGGGGGAGGTAAGGGCAGAGGGTGGGGTGGGAACCGGGTGGAGGGGAGCTATAGGGGGGAAAATGAGAAACAATTGTAATAATCTGAACAATAAAGATTTATTAAACTAAAAAAAATTCTGCACAAATAGTCAGATGAATTCATCCACTTTCTATGGCACAGACAAAATTAACTTTTCCTTTTTACCTTGCATACTAGTGTATAACCATTTTGAACCAAAAAGGCATCTATCTAAATATAACCAACAGCTCATGCTCCCATCTTTCAAGTCTTTAACTCTTCTTTTTCTTACTCTAGTAGCAGCTGTCACCTTCTACCAGACTATATCATTTTTATGTTTATTGCCTATCACTGTGCTAGAGTGGGCCTCCACCCTATAAGGGTAGGGATCTTTAACTCGTGCTGTTTAGTGGAAGACTTAGAATGGTGTTAGATATATAGAAAGCATCTTCTGAATCTCTAAATCACCTAAAATCTTCTAAATCCAAGCACCTGATTCTAGTCCCATAGGAAGAAAGAAAGATGGATAAGAAAAGGTTAGAAGAGACAAGTCTGTGCATATAGATTACATTTTTACATTACGCATTCCACCTGCTGATGATTAAAAAGCTTCAGAGTTTTAGAATAAACTTTACTAGAAATAGTCATGCCAACTGTATCATTGGAAAGATATTTATTTAAAATTCAAACAGAAGAAATAGCAATATTTGTAGTAAAGTAGTTTATTATAACTGATTTAATGATAGAGGAGCAAAGGCAGATGAGAGCAAACCTTTTATTCTTTTCTATATTTTTTCCTATAGAAGTCTGCCTTATTCTTTATTTGTCAGCATTTCCCCATCTTTGAAAACAACAGAATTTCTATAACCTTTCATATACTTGAAAGCAAGTCTAGTAGCACCCAGGCCCTCAGATCCACAAAGAGGCAATGGTGGAGACAGAAGTGGGCATGGGCTCTAAATAGCAGACAAAGTTCACGTCAGCTGCACTACAAGTAATGAACAAACTATAGTTGTCTTTGCTGGCTTCTTGAATCGATGAAATCTAAGTATACAGGTTCCCTGTCCCAGGTTTGTTTCAATTCCCACTACAAAGCCCTTTATTCAGTCATACTCCATGTACTAGTGCCTTAGGAAAGTTCTTCCATGCAGAATGCATTAGTTAAGTAGCTGGAGAAATGTTCTTTTTATTACTGAATCATCTCCCAGTAATTCATTTAATAATAACACCTATAATAACATCTTGAATTTAAACAGTGCCTTTAGCACTACTTTCTCATCAGTCAGTTGTTATTTCTTGATAGTTTCCTTCTCAATGCTTACATATAAAATGGAAAGATGTAGAGGACAGAATACTTGCTTTACGGGATCATTTAGTCAAATACAGCAATGCCCAGAACAAATTACTACATTCTGTTTCGTGACTTATGATTTATGTGCCAAAATGCTCATAAAATCCAGGCTCAATAAAAGCCAGAAGGCCTTTAAGAAGGGATCATCTTCTGCGATCATGGGGATCATGGGCCATCTGGAGAACACAGGGCACACAATCCCCAAGGGCAGCATGGCACAGAGGAAGGAGCATTAACTTCAAAGTCAGAGACCAACAGTGAAAGTGAAATCCTCGTCCTCTCCTTCTTAGCTGTGTAACCTTGAGCAACCTTCTTAATTTCTTTAAAAGTTAATTTCCTCTGCAAAAAATTTGGAGTGCAGATTAAATCAGATAATATAAATAAATATACAGTAAGTGCTCAAAAAGTAGTTGGCATTTTTACTATTCTCTACATCTCAAGGATATCAGCTGTACAGCTTCTCTAATATATATACTACTGTTAAGACAGAAGGTCATTATTTTAATAATATATATTATGTTCATTGAGCATTTAATGTACAGAATGGGGCAAAAATGTACTCACAACTGTTTATAGTTGTGAGTACATGAAACACAGAGTTTATTCTTGTATTATTATTTATTGTATTAGAGGCCAATGCACGAAATTCATGCACAGGTAGGGTCCCTAAGCTTGGCCGGCAATCAGGGCTGAGTGGGACCTTCCAGCTGTAGGCTGTGACCTCCCTTCCCCAGCTGCCAGCAGGGGCCTTCCTCTGTTCTGCACTTCCCCTTGGTGGTCAGTGCACATGATAGCAAGCAATCAAACTCCCAATCTCCAGGTAGAACACTGGAAGGGACACTTTGCATATTTGGCTTTTATAGATATAGATTATTTTCCATCCAAACAACTATAAAACTACTTCTGCCCCACCCTGTATTATAGGTTGTTATTTCTCACAAAAATAGAATATATTTTAAGATAGACTACAAGAGAGAATATAAATTATTATCCCATCTGATAGATAAATTGAGCAAATCACAACCTTCCAGTGTCCTGCATAAAAGCCTCCAGAGGTTTTCCCATTGTACCTGGAATAAAATTCTGACCACCTGCCCTGGCTGACCAAGACTTACAAAAGTTGGTCCTTTCCTCCTTCTGTGACCTCATCTTCTTACCGCTGCATCTTCAGCCTTCACCAGCACCCTCAAGCCAGGTTTCCCAAACTCAATAAGCTTGTTTTCTCTGTGTAGAGTCCCTGCTCTAAGAAGCCTCCTTCCCCAATACCAGTTTTTGTACGGCTATCTCCTTGTCATTTAGATCTCAGAATAAAAGCTATTTCCAGGGAGGCCTTTTCAATCAGCCAACTGGGTCATTCTCTGCTACATTACCCGATGTTGTTTTTCTGCATAGTTCTTATTATTGCTCTTGTTTAGCTATGCATTTGTTTGTTGCCTACACACACACCAGCTTTAGCACCTTCAGGATTTTTGATAACTGTGTCCACTTCTACATCCCCCCAGTTCTTAGAACACTTCTTGGCACCGATTGGATGCTCATAAATATTGTTGACAGAATGAATGAGTAAATGAATGAGTGACATCACTTGATGCTTAGAGGTTTTCCTTGTGACCTTATCACTTTGATGCTCAGAGGTTTTCCTTGTGTCTAGACAAGGAATTTTAGTCACTTCCTCTGGTCCACTTGTCTATAGACACAGAGGACAAATACTGCAATTCATACATCAAACATCTTTCATTTGCTAAAACATGCTCACCACTTAGACTTTCAAATGCAAACACTGAAAGTATACTTCACATGTACATATTCTCCTTTCCTGTGACTAAGTCAATTGTAGTATATTGATTTTTGAACATCAATTCCAGTCTTTGTTTATATCAAGGATATTCTTTAATCCCCATCCCCACCATGGCCATCACAACTGCTGCTGTTTGCCCTGGCTGGTGTTGTTAAGTGGTTAGAGTGTGGGCCCATGCAGGAAGGGTCTCAGATTCTATTCCAGTCAAGGACATGTACTTGGGTTTCGGGTTCCCTTCCTGCCCCTGGTCAGAGTGAGAGTGGGAGCAACTAGTAAATGTTTCTCCTCTCTCTCTCTCTCTCCCTTCTTCCCTCTCTTCCACTCTCTGTGAAAAGCAATGGAAAAACTGTCCTCTGGTGAGTATTAACATAAAAAAACTGCTGCTGCCTCTATGGACCACTCTGCACTGTTGAGATCTGCATTGGGAGGAAGGATGCCCAGCCAGCACCGACAGTGACTAAGATGTCACCCCAGGCTTTTCTTTGTGCTGTTTCTGAACACCTCAGTTCTGAGTGAGAAATGTTCATGACCAGCTGGTAACATCTCTGTAATGTTTCTTCCTTGGATAAGAACATCTAGTCTACTGAATTACAATGGGGATTAAATGAGGAAATGCATGGAAGATGCCTGTGGACCCTAAATATTGTTCCTAACTATGTATCTATGTTTGGCAAGGAGTGAATGTCAAGGAGAAAAACTTTTTAAAGTTCCAATGAAAGCAAAGTGTTTTCCGGTAGACACAAATTTTTCCTGCCTTAGGGTGTTATAGTAAATAATTAACCTTATAGCTATTTGCTTAGAACTAAGAGAGGAATCCTTTCAGATAGCAATAAATTATTGCTTTAATATATAAGAAACAAGAGAACAAGATTTGTATTGTTAAAAGGTATGTATTTTTTCCAAAACAATCCAGACAACTTGCAAAGAGACTGTCTTAAATAAATCTTCACACACTGTAAGTCCTTGAGAACACTGCTGACTGTAGCTAAACTGCATAAGCCCTAAAAGCAAGCAGAGTAGCAAAAATGAGGGCAAGATTAGAGCAATGGCATGAAAGGGCGATGAGGTTCTCTTCAACAAAGTAGAACAGTTGCCCAAAGTTCGATTTTATTTTAATTATAAACATTATCAGTTCAGAATCAATTAAAGTAATTACAAGACATAGAACTGTTTCAGTATACTATAAAATTAAAACATCCAAGAAACAGACAAACAGAAAGTAATTTGGAAACAATTCTCTTGAATTTGTTTCCATGTGCACTTGTCAGAGAGGTTTAATGTAAGGCAACACAGAAATCAGACAGAAGACAAAAACCGGAGGTAAACAGGCATTTAAATAATATCTCTGGAAAATCATCCAAATAATTTTTCTTAACTCAGTTCAGTTAATGCTTATTTAGGCTTATCTATATGTAACACCAGGCCTGCTTCTCCATTATGTACCTTGTGATTCCCAAGACATTACTCAGCTTAAACTTCCACAATTTTTTCTGAGCTTTCAATTTTGACTTAATTGATTTTTGGAGCTGAACTTCAATGTTTGGATAAATAAGAAAATTCAACCAACCTTGCTAAGAATAATGATCTCTCTTATCCTTTTCTCTTTCTAAAATTACAATTTGCTTCTGTTGGTTCAAAAATTCTATGATATCCTTCAAAAACCCTACTTTCACTGCTATTATGATATAGTCACACAAGATACTTTAAAGTGTTTCCTTATACAAAAAGGAAACACACACACACACACACACACACAAGGATTTATTATTCACTTTGGAGACAACTTTACTAAAGGACTCATCATAGGGTTCCATCAAACACAGCGCTTCTTTCATGTAGTTATCATATTATTCAATTTATAAAAATTTAAATTTTCACAATTTTCAGGAATGTATCTATTGCTCAAAGTGTAGTAAACCATAATCTGTGAAAATCACTACATCTCATGACAGATCAAATGAAATAAGCTACACAGATTCCTATTAAAAACAAACACAAGCTTAGTTTTGAGGAGTTTTGTTTGTAACTAAGGAAATTCAAGAGTTCATATCTCCATTTAAGCATCACAAGATGCTCAGAATATCTTTAGAAGGGCAGTCAAGGTAATGCTAACCCCCTAAGGAGACAAGTGGAGCGGGGGGGAGAGAAGAAGAATTAAATGAGGGAGGGCAAAAAAAGGAATCAACTCCTAGAAAATGTCAGGATTCAGTGCTCCATGAATATTCTCATGTGTCTGCATGGTCAGGACTTTCTGGACAAAGATTGCAAGCAACCTTGTTAAAGGATAAAGGATAACTGAATAGCAACCCTAATGACAGAGACCTCAGAGAGATATAGAGTCTTAACTCTCCTTGAAGCCCTTTACTTACCTTCCAGTGTATAAAATTAGATTTCCCCCTTTTTTCTCCAGAGAGAAATTATCTACATTCCACAACAAAGGTCTCTCTACACCTTCTGAGAGGAGGATGAACAGATGTGTAAGTACTCCAATTCAGTATCATAAGCTCCAAGATTCATAATTTTGGGGGTGCATTTCCTGTGGTGCACGTGCAGAGACATCATTTGTCACTCTGTGGGAAAATGGGGCCTGAAGAACTGGCACTAAGATGCTCTGTTTGTTTATTTTCTGATCCAGAAAACTTGTGTTCCCTGGCAGGATAAATACATAAAGATAGTTTAAAAATGTTAACAGATAAAAAGAGAATTTGTGGATAAAGAAAGGAATTAAATTGATGGCAGAGGGGAAAACCCTTATATCGACCAAAATGTTTCAATTTTGGCAGTACTGACATTTTGGATCAGGTGATTTTTTGTTGTGAGAGACCATCCTGTCATTGTAATATGTTTAGTTGCACCCCTGGCCTCTACCCACTACATATAGCCCTCTTATCCCCACTCCAGTCAAGGTAACCAAAAATATTGCTACACATTGCCAAATGTCTCCTGGGTTGCAAAACTGCCCCTGACTGAGAGTTGAAAACCACTGATAGTTTGAATGTAAAATGTGCCCTATTAAGTGGTCCCAGTACAACTATCTTTCTCCTTTGGCTTTAGCAAACATTACCTCAATATTAGTTTGTGTCATTATATTAAAGTCACCATATCCCAAAGCAATACTTTACAGAATAATCCTACTTAAAATGGTATCTTTCTAGAATAAATTGCGTTTTTTACTAAATATAGTAATCCAATTAATTGGATAGTAGTAATTCAATTAAAAAAAAATAAAACCCTAATACATGAAGATGTTCATTATCTACAGAATTTTAAAGTTGGAATGGACCTAATTCCTCATCACTGCTGATGACACTTGGAATGCTTTAATATTCTCCACAATATCCTGGTGCGTGATGATTCACTCAGTGTTTGAACATCTCCATTGATGGGAAGCTCACTCCTCTTAAAGAGGCCCACTGATTTCTAGATAATTTGGAATTTTGGAATTTTCTACCTTAAATTGAGGAAGAACTATATGCTTTTACCTTCCAACCATTGATCCAGTGGGTAATTCAAACAAATCAAAATCCCTTCCCACATATAAAACATAACATGTTTGTATTCAGTATCATATTTCTCCAACTTCTTCCCTTTTCTGAATTAATACCTATAATTCCTCCCACCCTCTTTTGTAGGGGCCTGATTTAAGTCCCTCCATTCTCCTGGCCATTCTCTGAAATGTTTATCATTTCTTCACGTAGCTTTTATAATCTAGTTTCTAAAAGTGGAATTCCATGCTCCAAGTGTGATCTGAACAATATACTGTAAGAGAAGATAGCAGAGGGACCATCATGCCTCCATTATTGGAACTACATTTCTTTTAATGTAGCCTAAAATGACTGTGCTTAGCAATACAGCAGAGAAGGAACAGAGGGATTTCTTGAGGTTGGTAGTATAATTCTGCTGAATAACTTTTAAAAATTCTGTTATACTTGTCTTCTCTAACAAATAAAATTATCTTCTGAATGAAACATTTAAAGTAAAAATGACTTAATCTCTTCTGTTAGACAAAACCATTTTGTTAATTATATTGAACTTATTCTCAATTTCAACTAGAAAAATTTATCCTTGATATGTCATGCTGCCAAATCCCTAGTATCTTTTAATTTGTGAAGGTAGTATTTGGATTCAAGTTTAGAATCTTACATTTAATTTTATATCAGTGAGTCTCTATATAATATTTTCTAGATTTGTATTTGAGATTAACATTGAACTTCCAAGCCTGTACTTAGGAACTCTGCATTTGCATGTTTTAAGAAAAATCTAAGTTTGCTTGTTCCTCTCCTCTAACACCTCCTACTATTGTTTACATTTTCAGTTTCATTCAGGGTCACCTTCCACAATATGTCTTCCACTAAGGTAAACGAACCACTTCAAGGGGTGTAATCTTGCCATCAATGGACTGTTCAAATATAGGGTAGATATGAGTTATTAAGAATTCTCTTTCAGGAAATAATCCACCTTGAGAGAAAAGATAAAAGCAAGTATCTATTTTCTTTATTATTAATAAAAATTATATTATTGATGTCAAGCAAACCATCTATCTTTTGATTGTTCTATATAAGAAATTGCCAACAGGGAGAAACAAGATAATACTGTAGGCAAATGCCTGTACTCACTGCCTCCCACAACCACAACAAAATTACAACTAAAATACAGAACAACCATCATCTAGAACCACTGGAAAGCTGGCTGAATGGAAGTCCTACAAATAGAGGAGTAAAGAAGAAAGCGCACTGAGACAGGTAAGAGGTGTGGGGGCGCAGAACAGGCTGGGCTGGCACCCACATGTGCTGCTTTTTTAATCGAGAGGGAGATTGTCTCTGCAGGAGGAGCAAGTGGTCCCACCCCCACACCAGACACCCAGCCCAGGGTTCCACAGCTGGGAAAAGAAGTCTCTAGAGGCAGTAAGAACTATGGGTTGTAAAAACCTGTGCAGATTGGGGCTTAGTGACACAGAGGCTGCTGGAGACCCAGCTACTGCTCTTAAAAGGCCAGCATACAAACTGAACTTACAAGCTCCTTCTCCCTCTGAGCTCCAGTGCTAGGCATGGCTCTGGGGGACCCAGACACATAGGAGGATAAACTGGACACTCTGG
This sequence comes from Corynorhinus townsendii, assembly GCA_026230045.1. Classification (NCBI taxonomy): domain Eukaryota; kingdom Metazoa; phylum Chordata; class Mammalia; order Chiroptera; family Vespertilionidae; genus Corynorhinus; species Corynorhinus townsendii. The sequence continues at coordinate 62,445,883 of JAPDVU010000004.1, read as the reverse complement.
CATCTGGGCAGAACTTGGGAGGGGGGGAGGGAAGAGGTAGGCTTTCTTTCAGACGGAGGTGCTCACAGGTATCATTGTTCCCATGCTGGGACCTCCCCGGTGGCAGGCTGATTGGCAGCCATTTCTGTTTGCTCCTCCCTGGTGATTCCCTGAGACCCCACTCCACCCAAGCTGTGTGCAGTGGCTTTTGCATATGAATGGCCTGTACTTGCCTAGGCTAAAACCTGTAAAACAAGCTGCAGCTAGGTCAGGAAGCCCCAAACCTATCAATAAAAGGCCCAAGACCTGGCACCATTACCAGCCTGCCTTGCTTCACAGCTGGGCCTCATCTGGGCACTTCCAAACCAGATCACAAAGAGGAGGAATCTGCAGATGTCTCTTAGCTCCTGCTGGGTGGCCCCAGGCAGCTAACTTTGCACCTCCCTGGAGACCCAAGAGCCAGTGTACCCAGTGATCAGTATCAGACCACACCAGGTTACATATACTGGAGCAGAGACTTAAATGAAAGTCCTGCCCCATAAGGGTGTCTCCTGCACAGCAGCTCTCCCACTGTAGTCGCAGCTGGTCCTCACAGCCAATTGGCCTGGAAGTCAATTCCTCCCAGTGACACCAATAGCAATCAAGGCTCAACTTCAACAAGACTGCACACAGCCCACAAAGGGGTACACCTAGAGTGTCCACCTCAGGTGATTGGGGAGTCTGAGCCACTGGGCTCTATAAGAAACTGCTACATAAGGCCACTCTACCAACTTAAGGAGACTTAGCAGCTCTACCCAATACATAGAAACAAGTACAGGGAAGCAGCCAAAATGTGGAGACAAAGAAACATGTCACACATGAAAGAAATGGAAGAAAGCAAAATACTGGATATAGAGTTTAAAACCATGGTTATAAGGTTACTGAAGAATTGTCTAGAAACCTCCAAGGGACTTAGTGAGACTTTCAAAGATCTTAGTGAGAATGTCAAAAAAATGGGAAAGGACTAGTCAAAAATTAAGCATACACTGACTGAAATAAAGAATAACATACAGAAAGTCAACTGTAGACTAGAGAATCCCGAGAATCAAATCAACAATTTGAAATATGAGGAAGCAAAAAACACCCAAGCAGAAGAGCAAAAAGAAAAAAGAATACAAAAATATGAAGATAATATAAGGAGCCTCTGGGACAACTTCAAGCATACTAACTTCCGAATTATGGGGGTGCCAGAAGAAGAGAGAGAGCAAGATATTGAAAACCTATTTGAAGAAATAATGACAAAAAACTTCCCCTACCTGGTGAAAGAGAATTTTCACAATTTTCAGGAATGTATCTATTGCCCAAAGTGAAAACCATAATCTATGAAAATCAGCTTAAACTTCCACAAATTTTTCTGAGCTTTCAATTTTGACTTAATTGATTTTTGGACCTGAATACATGTTTGAAAGTGGAGTGAATATGGATGAACACTGAGCTTGGAACATTGCTCAAAATAAGAAATTGTCCAAGAAGCTAAACAGAATGCAAACTTCTGAAATTACAAAGATATACTGAATAACTAGTTTTGCTTTCACCTAGTCTAATACATAACATAAACAAAGTTTTCCACTGCTTTACCAGAAATTCCTTAGAAGCCTTAGGGCACATAATCAGAATTAAGATCTTTATCAACTCGAAAAATTATAGTGTCTTGGGAGCTTTGAAATCCCCGATCAGATGATGGCTTTCTCTGCCACCTCCCAGGCACATACATACACACACACCCCAGAAAACATCTACTAAAAAAATGCAAATTGATTCCAATCTGCAGTCACTATCTACTTCCTATTTATCTCTTTTTTACATTTTTTAAAGTTAACTTAAGGCCCATCAAAAGTGTGAATGTTTTCTTGAACAACCTTGGCATTTCTATAATGTCTTTCTTTCAGTTTATTGCTTAATATTCTGTCATGCATCTCCAATACCCTGTAAGCAGTGGCATCTGGTCTCCATATGTATCCCTGAGCCAGTAAATTTGCTGAACTGAGCCTTCCACCAAAAGCTGTACCTAAAATACATGTTTGAAAGATAGTATTTTTCCTTTGTAGTAATAATCTGTCGACTTTAGCAAGTGGTAATGTTTTGGATTTGTTTCTGTGCCATTTGCTGTCCCTGATAGCCTTCTAATTAGGTTGCTTGTTTGTCAAATGCCAGTTTCTTATGCTTGTTCTCCTTTGTGTATTCAAAAGTAATCAAGGCAGGTGTTGTATAAATTGTATAGGATGACATGCTGTCATGATCAATTGCTAATTAATTCCTTCTGCTTCTGTGATGCTTACATTCTCTCAAATGCAAAACAATAAACAGTCATTACACATTTTATGTTTGTTAAAGCATTTCATAATTAATAGCAGAGATGGGATTAATTTTTAGGCAAGTGTTTTCATCCAAGTGTTAGGAAAGACTCTGTTGTTTAGAAACTATTGTTGATTTTATTTTTTACTCTAAGAAGCCAATGACTATTTCTAGGCAACATATGAATATATGGGGAGGCGAAAAAAGCCACCTTAGATAAAACTACCATATGTTTTTAAAGGTGAAACATTTTAAAGAGGAGTCAATAAATATAAAAGGCCTTTCATATTTTTAATAACAAAAACACCATCCCACAAATAAGTTCTTTCTGTGATCTACTCTGCTGAACTCTCAGTGTGATTCCATATACTTTACCTGGAACAGGGTACATAGGATATAGCAATTGTGTCAGGGAGAAGTAATCAGACTGTGTTTTGGGGATAGTCTGGTTTGAGGTGCCAGCAGTTTACAGACGTTGTCTAGAAAGCCAGCTCCCAGACTCTAGAAACCTTGAGGTGCATGAGATGGCCCAACCTCCTTTCATAGAAATAGACCCAGTCCTAGGAATAGCTGCTCCCATTGACAGAGGGAAGACTTGGATCTCAGCAAGCTCTTTGTCCAAGTGACCCAGAGTGAACAGCCCATAGATACATTTGGATTATTTTGTTCATAGAACAACAGAAATTAAGACTTTGATTAAATTACCTATTCAGGATCAGAAGACAGTGGAATGATATCATGGGAATTTCATCTGAAAAAGTTAACCTAGAATTGTGAACCTGCAAAACTACTTTTTGGAATAAAATAGTAAAAATCAGAGACTGTTTACTATCAAAGATATATAATAAAACACCTACCAAGAAGGAAATGATAGCAAAAAGATACAAAAAGAAATAATGAGCAAAATAACTGTTAATCGTGTAGCTAATTCTCAATAAACACTGCCTGAATTAAGAAGTAAACAGACAAAATATCTAATTTGTGAAATTAGGAAAAGAGAGGTATAGAAGATGGTGACCTGCAGGAAGGTAGGGAGGGAGAGACTGTGAGAAAGTGAGGGAGCGATAGAGGAGTGTGTGGATGTGTGTGGTGTGTGTGAGCATGAGCTAGTGTCAGATTCTGCAGGTCTTTCAAGGGGCTGCCAAACCGGGCAGTCTTAGACGGCGGAGCTCCGCGCATAAAGCGGTCACTTCTGGACAGCCAGTGCGGGCACAGAGACCACGCCATCTTGAGAAACAGAGCTGCTTGAGACTAGGATCCTGATCTCAGACATAAACCAGGACCCTGCAGCCACTGGGGACAGAGACCTGTGACCACAGCTGCAGACCCACAGACAACAAGAATCCAGACATCCCCGCCGCAGATTTCTGTGAGTCAAGGAGCCTATCCTCCTCCCCGCAGGCTCAGGGACATAGTAACTGATAGACCCGCCCCTCGCATGGGCCGCAGTGCCACTACGGGAATTTGAGCCTGCGCACACACAGAGACTGGGAATCTGCTCCCTGCAACACAATCGGTGACCAAACCTGAAGCCCACGCAAGGCGGCAGTGCCACCTGACTTCAATTCTGGGCAAGTGCACACGGAAGTCTGTTTTCTGCAGCACAGGAGCAGACCTCCGGCTGACACAGAGCTACTGTGCAACCCAGTCCACCAAGGTGACCGGGACCCCGAGTCTCTAGACGGGAGGAAGCACTGAGCACCACTGACTTGATTCTGTTTCTTATCGTGTGCGCCTGGAATCCCTGACTAGCACCACATTCACACTAAGAGCCAGTGACTCCAATTCTTGGTGCATGTGCACACAAGGACCCTGATTCTCAGCGAGAAACCGCACAAAGGAACAGAGAATCTGATACTCGATTCTTAGTGTAGACACAGGGGAACTCTGACCCCTGGCACGCATTAGGGGACTCTGATTTTTGGCACACACCAAGAGCGCAGTGCAGGCGGGGTCCCTGATTCTAGGTGCGCACACGAGATTACATTGAGTGCTGGTAACACTGACCCTGTGCAAGCCTAGTTCCCACCAACCCACGGCAGCCACACGTCTTAGTGACAGAGCACTTCAGTGACACTCAGGTGGTGCAATGCTCCCACTGCACATGGCCCAGGTCCACGCAACTTGAAGTTGAACCTTCTGGTGATAGTCAGAATGGGGACACGACACAATCCCCAGAGGAAAGAAAATGAGGAGTCACCAAGAAAGGAAATTAGTGAAATAGAAGCATGCAACATGACCAAAAAAAGAGTTCAGAGTAATGGTCATGGAATTTATACATCGGATAGTTGAGAAAATCAACAACCTATGCAAGAATCAGGAAGAAAGAAAAAGTGATGTAGCTACCATCAAAAACACCATGAAAAGTTTCAACAGTAGACTAGAAGAAGCAGAGGAGCGAATTAGTGAGTTAGAAGATCGGGTACAGAAACAAGCTCAATCTGAACAGCAATTGGAGAAAAAAATTAAAAATCAGGAGGAAAGCCTAAGGGAGCTGTGGGACAACATGAAACGAAGTAACATACATATAATAGGGCTACAGAAGGACAAGAAGAGCAGCAAGGATTAGAAAATCTATTTGAATAATGACAGAAAACTTCCCGGATATGGGGAAGAAAAAAGTTACACAAGTACAGAGAGCCACAAGCAAGATCATTCCCAAATGACCCACACCAAGACACATCATAATTTCAATGGCAAATATTAATGACAAAGAGAGAATCTTAAAGGCTGCAAGAGAGGGACAGAGAGTTACCTACAAAGGATACCCTATTAGATTATCAAATGATTTCTCAACAGAAACACCTCAAGCTAGAAGAAAATGGAAGGAGATATACAAAGTGTTGCAAAGCAAAGGACTGAATCCAAGAATACTCTATCAATCAAAATTAAAGGGGAAATCAGGAGCATCAGAGACAAAAAAAAAAAAAAAGGCTAAGGGAGTTTATCACCACCAAACCAGCAATGCAAGAAATGCTAAAGGGAATGCTGTAAAAAGTAGAAATAAAAAGGTAAGAAGGACACAGGCACAAAAATAGAAATGACTACAAACAAGTACCTTTCAGTAATAATTTTAAACGTAAACTGACTAAATGCTCCAATCAAAAGACATCGAATGGCTGAATGGATAAAAAACACGACCCATATATATGCTGTCTACAAGAGACCCACCTCAGAACACGGGACGCACACAGACTGAAAGTGAAGGGTTGGAAAAATATCTTTCAGGCAAATGGAAATGAAAAAAAAAGCTAGGGTAGCAATACTTATATCTGACAAAATAGACCTCAAAGTAAAGACCATAGTAAGAGATAAGGAAGGCCACTTCATAATACTAAAGGGATCGATACAACAAGAGGATACAACCCTGATAAACATAATGCACCCAATGCAGGAGCACCCAAATACATAAAAAAAAAAAACTCCTGGAAGATATCAAGGGAGAGATCAACAACAATAGTAGGGGACTTTAATCATAGTAGGGGACTTTAATACACCACTGACATCACTGGATAAATTCTCTAGACAAAAAAATCAGCAAAGATACAGCAATCCTAAATGACTCACTAGGTCAGATGGACTTAACTGACATCTTCAGAACATTTCACCCCAAAGCCACGGAATATACGTTCTTCTCAAGTGCACATGGGACATTTTCAAAAATAGACCACATATTGGGTCAAAGCAAAGTTTCCCCAAATTCAAGAAGATTGAAATCATACCAAGCATCTTCTCAGACCACAATGCCATAAAATTAGAAATAAACTGCAAAAACAATCCAAACTCTCAATCACTTGGAAGCTGAATAGCATGCTATTAAATAATGACTGGGTTACCAATGAGGTCAAAGAAGAAATTAAAAACATCCTGGAAACTAATGACAACAAAAACATAACAATCCAAAATCTCTGGGCCACAATGGAAGCAGTCCTGAGAGGGAAGTTTATAGCTCTACAGGCCTCTACCTCCAAAAACAAGAAAAAAAAATGGTAGTAAATCATCTAACTCCACAACTCAAAGAATTAGAAAGAGAGCAACAAGAAAATCCCAGAGTGAGCAGAAGGAAGGTCAGAGCAGAAATAAATGATCAGAACAGAAATAAATGATCAGAGCAGAATAAAGATCAGAGCAGAAATAAATGACATAGAGACCAAAAAAACAATACATAATATCAATGAAACCAAGAGGTGGTTCTTTGAAAGGATAAACAAGATGGATGAACCTCTAGCCAGGCTCACCAAGAAGCAAAGAGAGAGGACCCAAATAAACAAAATCAGAAATGAGAGAGGCAACTAACAACAGACACCACAGAAATACAAAGGATTGTTAAAAAATACTATGAACAACTCTATTCCAACAAACTAGACAACCTGGAGGAAATTGACATATTGTAGAAAACTACAACCTTCCAAAACTCAATCAGGAAGATTCTAAAAATCTCAATAGGCCGATAACTATGGAAGAAATCGAAGCAGTCATCAAAAAGCTCCCAGCAAACAAAAGCCCGGGGCCAGACGGCTTCACAGGGGAGTTTTACCAAACATTCAAGGAAGAACTAAAACCTATCCTCCTCAGACTATTCCAAAAAATTCAAGAGGAAGGAACACTTCCAAGCTCCTTCTATGAAGCCAGCATTACCCTAATACCAAAACCAGATAAAGATAACACAATGAAAGAGAATTACAGGCCAATATCCCTCATGAACATAGATGCCAAAATCCTCAACAAAATTCTAGCAAATCAGATCCAGCAGTACATCAGAAAGATCATACACCATGACCAAGTAGGATTTATCCCAGTGATGCAAGGATGGTACAATATCCACAAATCAATAAATGTGATACATCACATAAATTGAGAGATAAAAATCACATAGTCATATCAATTGATGCAGAAAAAGCATTTGACAAAATCCAACACCCCTTCTTGATAAAAACTCTCAGCAAGGTGGGAATAGAAGGATCATACCTCAACATAATGAAAGCCATATATGACAAACCCACAGCCAACATCATAATCAATGGACAAAAACTAAAACCATTTCCCCTAAGAACAGGAACAAGACAGGGATGCCCACTCTCACCACTCCTGTTCAACATAGTACTGGAAGTACTAGCCATTGCAATCAGACAAGAATAAGAAATGAAAGGCATCGAAATTGGAAAAGAAGAAGCAAAACTGTCCTTATTCATAGATGACATGATATTGTACATAAACTACCCTAAAGACTCCATCAAAAAACTATTAGACTTAATAAATTAATTCAGCAATGTAGCAGGATACACAATTAATGCCAAGAAATCTATGGCATTTCTTTACACCAATAGTGAACTTACAGAAAGAGAGACTAAAAAAGCAATCCCATTCACCAATGCACCAAAAAAATTAAGATACCTAAGAATAAACTTAACTAAGGAGGTAAAAGACCTAAATGCGGAAAACTACAGGACACTGAAAAAAGAGATAGGGGAAGACATAAACAGATGGAAGAACATACCATGTTCATGGATTGGTAGAATCAACATCATCAAAATGTCCATACTACCCAAAGCAATCTTTAGATTCAATGCACTCCCCATTAAAATACCAATGGCATATTTCACAGACCTAGAATGAACTTTCCAAAAATTCATCTGAAATTAAAAAAGGGCCCCGAATAGCTGCAGCAATCCTGAGAAAGAAGAACAAAATACGGGGATCTCAATACCAGATATCAAGCTGTATTACAAAGCCGCTGTTCTCAAAACTGCCTGGTACTGGCACAAGAACAGATATATAGATCAATGGAATAGAATAGAGAACCCAGATATTGACCCAAACCAGTATGCCCAATTAATATTTGACAAAGGAGGCATGAAAATAAAATGGAGTAAAGACAGTCTCTTCAACAAATGGTGTTGCAAAAATTGGACAGATACATGCAAAAAAATGAGACTAGACCACCAACTTACACCATACACAAAAATAAACTCAAAATGGATAAAGGACTTAAACATAAGATGGGAAACCATGAAAATACTAGAGGAATCCACAGGCAGAGAAATCTCAGACATATGCCAAAATAATTTCTTCACTGATACTACTCCTAGGGCAATGGAAACTAAAGAGAAAATAAACACATGGGATTACATCAAAATAAAAAGCTTTTGCACAGCAAAAGAAACCAACAACAAAACAACAAGAAAGCCCACTGCATGGGAGAACATATTTGCCAATGATATCACCGATAAGGGTTTAATCTCCAACATTCACAGGAAACTCATACAACTTAACAAAAGGAAGATAAACAACCTAATGAAAAAATGGGCAACGGACCTAAATAGATACTTTTCTGAAGAAGACAGAGGAAGGCCAAGAGACATATGAAAACATGATCAAAGTCACTAACTATCCGAGAGATGCAAATAAAAAAGATAATGCAGTATCACCTCACACCTGTCAGAATGGCTATCATCAACAAATCAACAAATGACAAGTTGTGGCAAGGATGCAAAGAAAAAGGAACACTCGTGCACTGCTGGTGGGAATGCAGACGGGTGGCAGTATGGAGTTTCCTCAAAAAACTAAAAATGAAACTCCCATTTGACCCTGCAATTCCACTTCTAGGAATATACCCCAAGAAGCTATAAACACCAATCAGGAAGGATATATACACCCCTATGTTCATAGCAGCACAATTCACCATAGCTAAGATTTGGAAACAGCCTAAGTGCCCATCAGCAGATGAGTGGATTAAAAAACTGTGGTACATCGACACAATGGAATACTACGCTGCGGTAAAAAAGAAAGAATTCTTACCATTTGCAACAGCATGGATGGAACTGAAGAGCATTATGCTAAGTGAAATAAGCCTGTCAGAGAAAGATAAATATCACATGATCTCACTCATTTTTGGAATATAATGAACAACATAAACTGATTAACAGGGACAGATTCAGAGAGAGAGAAGCATCTATCAGACTGTCAAACCTCAGAGGGAAGGTAGGGGAGGGGAAGGGGAAGGAGGAGAGATTAACCAAAGGACTTGTATGCATGCATATAAGCCTAACTAATGGACAGAAACACCAGGGGGTGAGGGCATGAGTGGGGGGGAGAGTTGGGGGTTAATGGAGGGATGAGGACACATATGTAACACCTTAATCAATAAAGAAATTTAAAAAAATGAAATTAGAAAAAGACAGAATGAGTGGACAGTAGTACCACACAAGTCAGGAGTGGATAAGTGAAGTTTATATTCTATTTTCATTTGGAAAGACATTTCTATGTAATATTTAGACTCAATATTTCAAGAATAAGTATTTAGAAAGATAAATATGTGTAGTTAAGAAAAGAAAAAGGAAAATGGAATAAATAAGAAAAAAAAGCCTACTAACAGAGTTAGAAAACAAGGGGGAAAAACAAAACACAAAGAAGTGGAATAATAGGGGGGTAATGGGTGAATAAGGACACATATGTAACACCGTAATCAATAAAGAAATTTTAAAAAAGTGGAATAAAATGGAAATCACAAAGGAAGATAATAGAAACATTTTAAATATGTCAGCAATAAAAAAAAATGTAAAAAACTTTGCCACGTAAAATACAGAGAATTTCTAACATTTTAAAAATTCAGTTTTATTAAGTGCACAAGACAGTATGCTCAGAATACATAAAAAATATATCCTAAGGCAAGAATTATTCTGGTTTGTCTGAGACAAGAAAAGAGATGAAAGAGACTGGTGCATGATTAACTAGGAGGAGATGGGGAAGACACAGGTTAGGAAAAGTAAGGAAGGCCACACCATGGAGGATATAGTGGCCCATAGTAAGGAAGTTTGTATTATTGAACTTGCAATGGGAAACCACTGAAATGTTGTTAAACAAGAGAGTAACATGATTAGAAGTACATGCTCTGGCTGCACAGTGGAAGGAAAGATTTGGAGGGTGGTTCAAGAACGAATGTAGAAAGGCTAAATGGAAGGCACTCTCCCCAGTGGTGTGGGAAGAGAGAAAGAAAAGTGGATGGGTGATTGGAGATATAATTTGGTTATTATATGCAAATTTTACTGGTCAGTAGAGTGTGGGTAATGAAAAGCAGACAGATATCAAGAGGAAAATCTGGATTTTTAGTTTGAGCAACTGAAAACATAATGGTATCATTTACTGGTAGAAAATAGAGGGAGGCAGAAGGCGCCATCATGGGAGTCGACATCCGCCACAACAAAGAAGGAAGGTTCACCACAAGGAGCCCAAGAGCCAGGACATCCACCTAAGGCTGCTGGTCAAGCTATACAGGTTTCTGGCTAGAGGGACCAGCTCTACCTTCAATCAAGTGGTGCTGAAGAGGTTGTTCTGAGTTGCACCAACCGGCAGCCTCCGTCCCTTTCAGGGATGATCCGCAAGATGAAGCTTCCTGGCCAGGAGGGCAAAACTGCTGTGGTTGTAAAGACTATAACTGATGATGAGCACATCCAGGAGGTGCCCAAACTGAAGGTGTGTGCACTTCATGTGAGCAGCTGTGCTTGGCAGCACATCCTCAAGGCCAGGGGCAAAGTCCTCACCTTCAACCAGCTGACCCTGGACTCTCCCAAGGGCTGTGGCACAGTCTAGCTTTCTCATCCTCGCAAGGGCCATGAGGTGTACAACTATTTCAGCAAGGCCCCAGGAACCACCCCCACAGCCACACCGAACCCTATAAGCGATCCAAGGGCCAGAAGTTCGAGCGCACAAGAGGTCGCCGAGCCGGCTGCGGCTACAAAAACTAAACCTAAACGCTATCCTGTTATTTAAAAGATTTTGGATGCAGGGGAGGGGGGGGGAATCGAGGGAAATGAATGAGGTGGGGGCTGGGTGAAGGGGGAGAATCAACACAATGGTTTTGAGCAAGTAAAGCAAGATATACATCTAACTATGAACAAGTAAAATGACACATACATTGATTAATCTGAAGTCAAAGCAGGAGATAAACATTTGGAGTGTACTAGGTAATAGAAGTTATTTAAAGAATGAAAATGGTTAGATTACATATTAGAAAGAGGAGTAAAAAGGGAAGTGGAGTGGAAAAAGGGAGAGATGAGGAAGGGAAAAGAGGATAAAAAAAACAGAAGAGGGTCCAATTTAGCTTCAGGACATACAACATTAGAATTTGAACAGAGTTAGAGAGGCTGAGACTGAATAAATAGAAAGAAAATCAGAAGAGTCACTTATAGTCAAAGCTAAGGGAATAAAATATTTCAAGGATGTAATATACTAAATGCTGTTGAGTGGTTAAATAATGTAAGATGAAGAAATATCCACAATAAATTTTAACATAACACTGAGGTAATTATTAGTACTATCTCTACTTTAAAGTCAAGAAAACAAACGTTTTAGAAAAATATCATTTAGAAAGCAAGGTCTGGAAATAGGATTCTAATTGAAACTGATAATTAAAAAGAAGTTTTTCATAAGGAAGGAGAGATTTTAAAAGACCATATTAAAAATACAATTTGGGAGAGAGGGCACTCTAAAAAGTGATAAGAAATAGGGTTCAGAATACCAACTTAAGGTTCAGGAGACTAAAACATAGCTCACTTTCTTTCAAATTGAAGGATTCATTCATTGATCAGATACTTTACGAATGTCCTCTGTCATACACTGTTCTAGGCTCTGGTCATACAGTAGTTACCTGGCCTTGCCCTCAGGTCCTTAGATTCTAGTGAGAGCAGCTAACAATAAGCAAGCAAACAAATAAATAATATTATAGTTTCAAGCGGTAAATAATGTTATGAAGATAAATAAATGAGGTCAAGGAGAAAGGTATGCTAGAAATGCAAGGGCTGTTTTCAATGGGATGGTGAGGTTAAACCCTCCAACCTGAGAAATATTGGAGCAGAGAATTAAATGAAGAAGAGTGAGCCATTGGTAGATCTGAAGGCAGGTACATCAGCAAGTGTAAAGAGCCAGGAACTGGCTGATATCTGGCCTGTTTGGCAGAAGAGCCAGGTCAGAGTGGCTAGAGAAGAGTAAATCAGGAGTGGTTGGGAAAAATATCTGGGCATGGGAAGGGCTTGGAATGAATGTGATGTATAGGCCATGGCAAGGAGTCTTCATTATATTCTAAATGCAATCTCTTGGAGGAATTTTGAGCAGGGAAGGGATTTCGACTGATTTATATTTTCAAAGATCATTTTATTTGCTATGTGGGAATAGACTATATCAGTGGTCGGCAAACTCCTTAGTCAACAGAGCCAAATATAATGGTACAACAATTGAAATTTCTTTTGAGAGCCAAATTTTTTCAACTTAAACTTCTTCTAATGCCACTGCTTCAAAATAGACGCACCCAGGCTGTGGTATTTTGTGGAAGAGCCACACTCAAGGGGCCAAAGAGCCTCATGTGGCTCGCAAGCTGCAGATTGCCGACCACTGGACTATGTGGACAAAAATGGATGTAGAAATTTGCCCAGGTAAGCTATTTGATATAGTTTTTCAAATAAAACCCAAAGCTTTGCATTCTCATAGATCTTAATCATGATAAGGTTCAAAATATTCCTGTCATGTGATAAGCATGTGTTGATTATGAAAAGAAGGTAATATTTATGTTGCCAGGTGGGTATTAGACTTACTGGGGGGTCACTTTGTAAACTACACATATGTCTATCTACTAAGCTGTACACTTAAAACTAATATAACATTGAATGGCAACTGTAATCTACACTAATAAAAGAGTAAGATGCAAGTTGACCGTACCGTCACAACACCCACCAGCCAATCAGGAGTATGCAAATTAACCCAACAAAGATGGAGGTTAATTTGCTCACACAGGCACCAAGTGGCTGGTGGTGGGGCGGTACGCTTGCGTCGTCATGGTGACGATGCAGGAGTTCTGCACCACCCCAGCTGCTCTGGGCCTCTGGGCAGCGTAGGAAGGCAGAAAGGAGGCTCTGGGCTGGAGCAAAGGTGGTGCCGGCAGTCAGGGAAGAAAGGCCCATTCTTGCACGAATCTTCATGCATCGGGCCTCTAGTTGAAAAATAAAAGAATGAAATAAAAATAAAATAAGTTAAGATTAGAATGAGGTAAATGTGCTGTCAGCAACACAGCATTTAAACCATAATTAATTGCCATGGTTTATGGGCATTTATCCAGACCCAATCCTTGAGCTTTATTGCTCCACTTTATGTTTTCATAAAGTCTAATAGGGTGTTTTATTTTGTTCTTGGAGATACTTTAATTATAAATGTTTTTTAAGTTATGGGCATCATTTGCATGTATTAAGGAGAAAAGAGAAATATTGTGAACCATTTAAATATTTTCATATAACAATTGCATTTCAGTATTAAAGGAGAAAGTAAGTACTAAAACATGTAAAATAAGCAAACATGTTATAGAATGACCCAATAAAAATCAAATGTATATTTAAAACTAGGATCTCATTAGTTTCTTTTTATTAGTTTTCTAGGGAAGCATGTCAGCCTTTAAGAACATTAGAAAAAACTAGATATAAATAAACTTTCTTATAAAAATATTAGAAACAATTGTTCGTCTGTGTGCCTAGGACTAAGCTATTAAAAACTGCAACTAACTTAACTAAAACGAATCTTATCTTACCTGAATTCTATTTTATTTCTAGCAATTCTGTATTAGGTTTTAGTAAAGAGGGTTATTTATAAATAAGATTATAATGATATATTTTATTGATACAGCAATCTTCTTCAAATTTGTACTATTACTCTCTGCTTTAAGCCGATTGAAATAGTTTCAAAAGACTCAAATGACTTTAAAGGAATACATTATTTTCAATGTCCTTTCCATGGAGGTGGGTTCAGAGATAGAAAGAAATTAAAGCTTTGTATTCTTTAGTCACAGTGAATCCACAGAATAAAAGTTATTTTGGGCGGGGGGGGGGGAATCCAAGGAAACATCTGCCCATTTATTGGGAATGTAGATTACTCACCACCTAGTTAAGAAAACTGAATATATCTCAAAGGGTATGGGACATATTACATTAAGCATTTTCCTAGACTTTACAATTATTTTTGTATTAGTTTGGGAGATAAAAATTGAATGTAATCCTTCCCCCAAATTATACTTGGTTTCCTTACATTTCAACCACTGTTTTAACAAAGCTTCCTACTTAGTCATGGGGCTGAGGGAGAGCTAAGTTAAAGAAGGGGAATACAGCCACTCTCAGTTGGGATAAGTGGAATCCAGAGCATTTTCAAGCAAACTAATTTTAATATTTATGAAATATTAAGGTCTGAAATTAAGATATTTAAAAATTTCTTAGGTAACTTGAATTTAATCAATAAAATAATTGTGTTAACATTATCCTATGAAAAATGTACTATAAAAATGCTCAAAAACTTAAGAAAATTGTTTGTATACCTAAAGCAATTTAAATATACCTTGAACAATCTTTTTCTACACTATTAATTTAGAAAGTTGGAGGTGGTTGTGTGGTGTTTGACATGGTCTGATGCTATCCACCTGGTGCACTGGCTCTGGGGGTTCCCAGGTGTGCAGGCAAACATCAGCTGCAGCCTGTGTTCTACCTGGCGCTACTGGCATGAGCTACAAAGCGATCTGCAGATTGCTGCTACTTGTGCTGGACTTGAGGTGCCCAGGAGAGGCCAAGCAGTGAACCAAAGCCAGCTGCCACTAGTGCCAAGCTCAGAGCCACTTAGCTAGAGGTATGCAGCACACTGAGACCAGATACTGCTTATTTGAAAGATTTTAGGAAAGTCTGAAGCCTGAGCCAAGACAGACAATTTGTATGGAAAAGCCACTGGAAACAGCTTGGGTGGGCCTGCAAGTTGGATCATGTGTGGTCTCAGGGAATCACCAGAGCAGGGCAAAGAGTGTTAGCCAGGTTGATGGAGACTCAGATATGGTGCCTGCCTGCCAGCTCTGTAGCCATAGGGTTCAGAAAAAGAACAATGTCTTCTCCCAGATGTCTGTCTGAGAGAAAGTTCCCCCTCAAGCTCTTTCTCTTTCTGATGCCAGCAAGTTCAGCTCCTTCCCTTATGTTCCCAGTGTCTTCTGAGCTGCTGCCCTGGCACTGGAGCTCAGAGGGAGTGAGTCTGAATAAGTCCATATGTGGGCCCTTTAAGAGGAACACCTGGGACTTCACCAGCCCTCCATCTCACTCAGCTACTCAACAGTGGGGACTGGTTATTACAGCCAGAAGTTATATGGACTTCTCTTCCTGGCACTGGAATCCTGGCTGGGGGGCCTGGTGGGAGGCTTGGGTCCCTCGCTCCTCAGGGAGGACCTCTGAAGCTGAGATATCTCTCCCAATTTTTATCTGTCATATGTGAGTCTTGGACCAGTTTATTCTGTGTCTCCACCCTTCCTACCAGTCTCAATGTGGCTTCTTCTTTAGATCCTTAGTTGTAGGATTTCTATTTAGTTAGATTTTAGGCAGTTCTGAATGATGGTTGTTCTGCAATTTAGTTTTATTTTTGATGTGGCTGCAGGAGGATGTGAGTACCGTGTTTACCTATACCACCATCTAGACTGGGTCTCTAGAATCTTGAAAAGATACTATTCAGCCTTGCCATAATTTTGATAAGAAAAGAATATATCTACTTAAGTTTAGATTAAAAAGGTAAGGATGAAGAAAGAAGAACAGAGAATTAAAAGTGGATCTCTGTGCCATGAAAGAGCAATTCTGAGTTAGAGCTACTATTTAAATGCCCATATTCAAAAGAATAAACAATTATAATAAAACATAAAAAGTGCCATAAAATAATGATATGAAAGGGCTTTGTAGCTACAAAGTAAGAAAGAAATAACTACCTTGACAATGAACAAAATCTTCAAAGATTGAAGGCAAGGCTTGAACTAGAATATTCACAAGCAGAGACTTTTCCATTCTTCCTTGTGACTGAAAATAGCATGCTCTCACTTAAAAAAAAAGGTAAGATACTTGTTTTCTTTTGAAGGTATTAATAATAATGGCTCTTTGAATTGCATATCATGTCCACAAATAAGAAAACATCTGACAGTCAGGATTTATAAGCATCCCCAAACAAATTTTCATTCAAATTACCAAAATATATATAAAAGCTTAAGTCCATGAAACGAGATAAGAAGTACATGCCCTGGTTTGACAAGAATCTGAAGTGCTATTGATGCAGTGCAGTCTTATATACAATTTCATCTGTATCATTCAGCAAGTTCTACTGCAATTATCTAGTCAGAAAGGTTTCTGGGGAGGAAATCAGGGAGAAATTTCAATGCTCCATTCTGTTCTTGCAATGACTTTGCTATAAATAGGGCCTTACTTTTGAGCAAGGATAGTGGAAGGAGATGCGATAAAAGTTAGCCCTAAAGGTATAAGTGAAGTATAACTTTTAACAAAGAACACTCAAGTCAGGGGAAACTGATTTAAGCATCTTATTAAACCAAATTTCGTTTGCAAGCTTAGAGAATGTGGACTCAATCCTGGTGAGTAGAGATATGCAGGAGTTCTGATGTGGAGGGAAGAACCCAGCCACAAAGTTGGGAGAAAAGGATCTGGAGAGAATATAACTCTGTTCTAAAACAGAACTTGAGGTGGTAGCCATGGTGGAAATAGCCATGATGGAGACTAGCTGTGGGCAGAAGAATGGAGCTCAGCCCATAGAGAGAAACAGGGCTGGCAAATTTTTCAGGCTCAAACCCATGGGATGATGTTTAGAGTAAGGATCTCAGACCTAGCCATTTCCAGGGAGTTTCCAATTTTATTCACAAACATTACGTAATAAGGGTACTGCTGACAACTGTTCCAGTTTAGGATCCCCTCTATGGAGCTTTTCGCTCCTGATCTCATTAGTTCTCTACCTTTCTTTGTGCTTATGGGTATCCTGGGGTATGACAGGTAGCTAACTGGGTGTTGAAGGGAGAGTGTGAGCAGTAAACATGCTTATTGGGATTGAAGAAAAAGTAAATGTGTGTCAAAGAATATGGTGTATGAGGGATAATAAGGAAGTTGAGGCTGGAAAGGTAGATCATAGTTAGAAGAAAGAGCCTGGGAAGTCACCCCCAAGTTTAAACTTTAATTTTTCTGTAGGCAATGGTGAGCTATTAGAAGTATTTATGCAAGAGCATAATATGTTTCAATCAGGAATTTTTAAAAGCATAACTATGGAGGGTATTAGGGAAAAAAACAAGCACTTCAGACAGGGAGGCCATTTAGAATCTACACTAATAAAAGAGAAACATTCAAATTGACCATCACTCTGCTACGCCCACCAGCCAATCAGAGTGAGTATTCAAATTAACCCAACTAAGATGGTGGCTGCCACAGAGCTTGAGTGAGCCGGAGGCTTGGGTTGCCCCTGGCGATGGAGGAAGCCAAGCTTCCCGCCCACCCTGGCCTGCCCTGGCCTCTACTCAAGGCTACAAGGTTTCAATTATAGAAGATAAATAAATCCCACATACCTGCTTCCAGTCAGCCCTGGCCTATGCTTGGGTCATTGGGAGGCATGGCCAGCCTGAAAACCACCATAGGCCCCTCGCCCAAGCCACCCCATGCCCCAAGGGAACCCCCACCCTGATCTGGGACACCCTTCAGAGCAAACCAGCCAGCCCCCTCCCATGCACCAGGCCTCTATCCTATCTAATAAAAGAGTAATATGCAAATTGACTGTCACTCCAATACACAAGATGGCTGCCCCCATGTGGTCAAAGATGGCTGCCACAAGATGGCCAGCAGGAGAGGGCAGTTGGGAGGGACTAGGCCTGCAAGGGAGGGCAGTTAGGGGTGACCAGGCCGGCAGAGGAGGGAAGTTGCGGGTGACCGGGCCTGTAGGGGAAGGAAGTTGGGGGTACCGGGCCTGTAGGGGAAAGCAGTTGGGGGGAACCAGGCCTGCAGGAGAGGGCATTTGGGTGACCAGGCCTGCAGAGGAGGGAAGTTGGGGGCAACTGGGCCTGCAGGGGAGAGCAGTTGGGGGGACCCAGGCCTGCAGGGGAGGGCAGTTGGGTGGGGGACCAGACCAGCAGGGGATAGCAGTTAGGGACAATGAGGCTGGCAGGGGAGGGCAGTTGGGGGGACTAGGCTGGCAGGGGAGGGCAGTTAGGGGTGACTAGACTGGCAGGGGAGGGCAGTTAGGGGCAATTGGGCTGGCAGGGGAGCAGTTAGGCATCAATCAGGCTGGCCAGGGAGTGGTTAGGGGGTGATCAGGCTGGCAGGCAGAAGAAGTTAGGGGCAATCAGGAAGGCAGGCACGTGAGCAGTTGGGAGCCAGCAGTCCTGGATTATGAGAGGGAAGTCTGACTGTCCATTTAGGACGAATCCCATGGGGACAGTCAGACATCCCTCGAGGGGTCCCAGATTGGAGAGGGTACAAGCTGGGCTGAGGGACACAACCTCCCTGTGCACAAATTTCGTGCACCAGGCTTCTAGTACAATAATAATAGCTAAAGGAATTTCAAAGTTGAACTAAGAAAGGACAGCAGTAATGGGAGGGATAAAAGAAAGGAAGAGAAAATTTCAGGATTAGATGTGGAAGAGAGGGACAGGGAGAAAGTGATAATGACTAATGCTTTTAATGTAGGCAAATATGAAGCTAGTGATACCATCCCTATAAGATGAGGGAAGGATGTTTGGGGGATGAATTTCATCTGAGGCACATTGAACCATATAACCATTACTATTAACCAAGAAGCAGAACTTACTTTTAAGGGCCATTTTTTATTTCCATCAAGTACGACCTAAGGAGATCTTAACATTTTTGAGAGCCCCAAAACTAAGTGGTGGTTTCTTATATTACAAAATAATTCTTTACTCTGTTGAAAGTGGTTCCACTAGATTCTTTCAAATGATGACTGCCCGATGCATCAAAACCATAATTGATTTTTAAAATATTTAAGTCTAGAGAATCTGGGGGGGAGAATCCAAGATGGCAGCATAGGTAAACACCTAAACTGCTGCCTCGCACAACAATTTCAAAACTACAACTAAAAGACAAAACGTCTATCACCCAGAACCACGGGAAAGCTGGCTGAGTGGAAGTTCTACAACTAGAAGGAAAGAGAAAAGAGCATTGAGACGTGCACGAGCGCTGAAAAGCTGAGGTACGGAGGCGCGTGA
Organism: Corynorhinus townsendii; assembly: GCA_026230045.1. Taxonomy (NCBI): domain Eukaryota; kingdom Metazoa; phylum Chordata; class Mammalia; order Chiroptera; family Vespertilionidae; genus Corynorhinus; species Corynorhinus townsendii. Next base: position 62,426,535 of record JAPDVU010000004.1, on the reverse strand, counting down.
TCCGGGCTGGCTGGGGGCAACCGGGTGCGTTGCTTTTTTCAACCCGAACGGAGACAAGCCCCCGATTACTCTGAAATCCAGTCTCTGGGGAGACACGGGGGACCCAAACTCCTAAAGGGAGAAGCTGGACTGTCTGCCAGTGAGGGTGGTTTGCTTGCAGAGCTGCGCACAGGAATAATTGTTTACTACACTGGGGCATGGGACTCGTGGATGCCATCGGGGACGCAGAGCTGGCTAACTAGCAGCCATTGCTATTTGCCACGCCCTAGCCTAGTGACACCCTGAGACCCCGCTCTGCACAAGCTACAAACCCACCCAAGCTCCAAGCAGCGGTTTTAGCATAAGAAAGGCCTGTCCTATCGCAGCTTAACCTAGCAAGCTTGCAGCCCGGGTCAGACAGCTCCAAAACCTCCAAACCCCAAGCAAAGAGGAGAAAACTGTAGCTCTCACTGTAGCTCCTGCTGGGTGGCCTCAGACAGTAGCTGACCTGCACCCCATTGGAGATCCAGAAGCCAGTGTACCTAGCGGTCAGTGTGAGACACCAGATTTCAACTCCTCACATCCATAAGTGACACATTCAAGAGGCAGACTCAGTGAGCACCAAAGCCCCACTGAAACAAGTCCTGCACCATAAGCGTGTCTTCAGCGCAGCAGTTCTTCCATTACAGACACAGAGAGTGCTCACAGCTAATTGGCCTGGAGGTCAATTCCTCCCAGCGTATCAACAGCAATTAAGGCTTAACTACACCAAGACTTTGCACTCAGCCCACAAAGGGGTGTACCAAGAGCGTCCACATCAGGTGATTGGGGAGGCTAAGCTACTGCCCCCTATAGGTCACCTACCACACAAAGCCACTCCATCAACACAGGGAAGCAGCCAAAATGCAGAGACAAAGAAACATGTCACGAATGAAAGAAACGGAGGAAAGCAAACTACTGGACGACATAGAGTTCAGAACCACATTTATAAGGTTACTCAAGAATCTTCTAAAAACCGCTGAGAAACTTGATGACACTTCTGAGGAGCTTAGCAAGACCTTCAAGGACCTTAATGAGAATGCCAAAAAAATGGAAAAGGACCAGTCAGAAATGAAGCATACACTGTCTGAAATAAAGAATATACAGAAACTCAACTGTAGATCAACGTACCCCAAGAATCAAACCAAAGATCTGAAATATGAGAAAGCAAAAAACACCCAACCAGAAAAACAAAAAGAAAAAAAGAATCCAAAAATATGAAGATAGTGTAAGGAGCCTCTGGGACAACTTTAAGCGAACCAACATCCGAATTTTTGGGGTGCCAGAAGAAGGGAGAGAGCAAAATATTGAAAACTTATTAGAAGAAATAATGACAGAAAACTTTCCCTACCTGGTGAAAGAAATAGACTTACAAGTTCAGGAAGCGCAAAGAACCCCATACAAGAGGAATCCAAAAAGGACCACACCAAGACACATCATAATTAAAATGCCAAGGGCAAAAGACAAAGAGAGAATATTAAAAGCAGCAAGAGAAAAACAGTTAATTGCCTACAAGGGAGTACCCATACGACTGTCAGCTGATTTCTCAACAGAAACTATGCAGGCCAGAAGGGAGTGGCAAGAAATATTCAAAGTGATGAACAGCAAGAACCTACAACCAAGATTACTCTACCCAGCAAAGCTATCATTCAGAGTTGAAGGTCAGATAAAGAGCTTCACAGACAAGAAAAAGCTAAAGGAGTTCATCACCACCAAACCAGGATTACATGAAATGCTGAAGGGTATTCTTTAAGAAGAGGAAGAAGAAGAAAAAGGTAAAGATAAAAATTATGAACAACAAAATGACATCAAATACATACCTACCAACAAGTGAATCTAAAAATCAAGTGAATAAAAATCTGAAGAACAGAATGGACTGGTGAATATAATAGAATCAGGGACATAGAAAGGGAGTGGACTGACGATTCTCAGGGGAAGCGGGTGTGAGGGGTGCGGGAAGAGATTGGACAAAAATCTTACTCCTATGGATGAAGACAGTGGCGGGGGGTAAGGGCATGGGGTGGGGTGGGGAATCAGGTGGAGGGGAGCTATGGGGGGAAAAAAAAGAGGAACACCTGTAATAATCTGAACAATAAAGAGTTATTTAAAAAAAAAACAATTGTAGAATCTGGGAGAGGGATTTGAGTCCATTGTACTATTCTTTCAACTTTGCTACACATTTGAAAATTTTCATAATTAAATAAATTTTAAAATTCCCTCTAAAAAAAATATTTAGGTCTAGAGATAAATATGAAGGAATTACTTTGTGATAGGATAATATTAATGCAAACAAACATTCTCTAGAGTAAAGATACATGAGGAGACAAAGAGAGAAACAGAAGGCAAAAGCGACAAGAAAGAGAAGTCACAAAGGGCAAAGAAGAGCATGAATCTAAGGGCAAGAGCAGCCAGCACAGGAAGAGAGCGAAATGGTGAAGAATCCAAGCTTGTATAAATGGTGGAGAATCAGACTTAAGGACAAAGCAAAGCAATAACAGCAAAAAATTCTGATGCAAAAGATCAAGCAGAGCCTCTTTTTCTCACAGTCCAATACTCAGCTTTCTCAATGTGCTCCTGAGGGCTATAGGAGAGGCCCTTCTCAAAGGGGAAACTTTTGGAAATAGTCTTACAATCTCTAAAGCCCAAAATTCTGCCCCTTATTAGCACTGTGACCATAGGCAGTTATTTTGACCTCAGCCTAACATTTGTATGTGTAAAATACAGATAAAACCTAAATAATTGGTGTAAAAATTAAATGAGACAATGTAGTATGGTGCCTGGTACATAAATAATATTCAATAAATGATAGTTATTATTATTCATAAGAAAAAACTCATTCATGGGCTGCAAATAATTTAATATTCCACCATTTAGTATTAATTCATTGCCCCTTCTAGCTGTTTTTTTTATTAACTGAAAGTTCACCCTGGAAACTTTCCAGTCACTAACACTATAGTGTGGAGTCCGCAGGAAGGATTTAGGGGAGCATGGTTACAAAATAGCATAGAGAATGATAAAAATAAAATAAAGTAACCTATAGAAAAAGATAAACAGCATTTTAAAATTTGGCCTGGCCTTCGCCAATACCAAATGTGGGAGAGTTGATATGATTCTGACTTTCTCTTAATCATGTCACTGTGTATAAGAAAGCCAAGGTTTCAAGTTGAGTGTTAAAATGAAGAAGCACAGAGTAAGAAGATGAGAAATTTAGCAAGAAGCTCCAAAGAGAGAGTAGAAGATGTGAGTTTCAAATGAAAATGTGACAAAGCTTTCAGGGTTCTCACTGTTGAGCAAGGATATTGGAAATGTGTTACGGTGAAAGGCCCCAGAAATTGGCTAAAAAATGGGTCTAGTAATTATGGGGCAAAGAAGCAAAGGACTGAAGATTAGGGAGAGGGTAGAGTTTAATGAAGAGACCATCCAACCTCCAGTAAAGAGGAATACCTATTGGATTTCCCATCTAGAACTGCATTGCTTTGTTTACATTTCTTATACAGAAAACTTGTCCCTCAATACTAAGTCATGAGATTCTGTACATTATTTTTATAATGCTTTTACCATATATATATTTTTAATCCTCACCCAAGGATATATTTTTCCATTGCATTTTAGAGAGAGGGGAAGGGAAGGAGGGGGAGAGAGAAAGAGAGAGAGAGAAACATTGATGTTAGAGAGACACTTCAACTGATTGCCTCCTGCATGCACCCCGACCAGGGCAGGAATGGAACCTGCAGCACAAGTACCTGCCCTTGACTAGGAATCAAACCCAAGACCCTTCTGTGAGCTGGCTGACAATCTAACCACTAAGAAACACCAGCCAGGTCCATAATGCCACCATATTAATAATTCTTCTGCAGATCCCAACACAGTGAAAATGGATATTATATTTTTTTTTAAAAATGCAACATTTTTTAAAAGAAATTTTAAAACTGAAAAAATTATCTATACTAATAATAGCCTAGGTGGCATCACATCCTCATGTTGTCACAAGATGGCTGTCACAAGCTAGCTGCATGTACAGCGGAGGCAGGGCCCGGAGGCCACTCTGCGAGGTGAGGCCCGGGGGTTCCGCGGCTCTGTGCAGTGTGGAGGAGGTTGGTCCTGGGGTCTCTGCCGCCTTGTGCAGAAGAGGTGGGTCCCGATGGAGAAGGGAGAAGGCAGGTCGCGGCAGGGGAGGGCATTTGTGAGCGATCAGGCCAGCAGGGGAGGGCAGTTGGGGGCAATCAGGCTGGGGAGTGGTTAGGGGGTGATCAGGCAGGTAGGCAGGCGAGCTGTTAGGAGCCAGCAGTCCCGGATTGTGAGAGGTATGTTGGACAGTTGGACATCCCCCAAGGGGTCCCAGATTGGAGAGGGTGCAGGCCAGGCTGAGGGACACCTCTCCCATGCATGAATTTCATGCACTGGGCCTCTAGTTATAAAAATAAAATGCTGTTACAAGTTTATCATACAAGGCATGGCCATTTCTCATTTTAAAGGTGACTCATGAGTTTGTGGAATAAAGAAATCAAGAAAATGATCATGCACTATTCCCTTCCTATTGTTACAGTGTCATAGTTTTCTTCCCAAATATATCTCAAATATAATTTTAAATTATATTTTACCATATGCATACACTGTGACACACTGATTGCACTGATGGTCCCAATTCTTCCTCTTTCATTGTGTGTGGGATGTTGCATTCCAGCTCTTGACTCTGAGCTTGGTCATGTGACTATTGCTTTGGCCAATAGACTATTAGCACATATGATACCAGACAGAGGCTTGGAAAACAGGTGAGCATTTATTTCCCCTTGCTTATCCTAGGATCTCCATTCTTGCACCTCCACTCTCATAACCATGAAAATATATCTGAGCTCCCCTTTTAGAGGTTGAGAGCTGTGGGAAAGAGCTGAAACTCCCTTCATCCTATCTGAAGCATTCCCTGTCCCAGCCCTACAATTAACCCACAGCTGACTACACATACATGAGTCCAGTCAAGATAAGCAGATCCTGCCAGATAATCTACAGAGTTCTGTGTAATAACAAGTGCATGTTGCTTTAAGCCACTAGTTTCAGTGTGCTCTTTTACAGTGTGCTTTTTTTTATCATACCAACAGTTCAGTGATTCTCACACATTCACACACACATATTTGGTTATCTCAAAAGAACTATAAATCTCACATTTCTCAATTTTCACTGTAGCACTCTACAGGGTGGGCAAAAGTAGGTTTACAGTTATGAGTATGTATGCAAAACGCAAAGTATATTCTTATATTATTATTATTCATTAAAACTGTATTATTTCCATACTCACAACTGTAAACCTACTTTTACCTAACCCTCTATACTCTGCACATAATTAATAGGTTTTTAAATATTGATTGAGAGATGGATTATAGAGTAGCTGTGTTAGTCTAATTTTAATGTATTCAGTCTTCTAATAGTAATTTTGTTTTGTCCCAGGACCCTTTTCACTTTAAATTAGTATGAGTGAGGACTCCAAAAAACTACTTTTATGTAGATCATATCTATTGATAACAACTGTATAAGAAATTAAAACTGAGAAATTTTTAACTGCAAGAATAACAAGAACACATCTCATAGCCATCAGAGAGGTGATGTTATGACAAAGTTATATGGCCTCTGAGAAATTCCACTATCTACTTGTGAGAGAATGACAGTGGAAAAGGTACATGAGTTAATATTTGCAAAGGACTTAAAAACAGAACCTGACAAATAGTAAGTGGTATATGATTTCAAATAAATACAAATACCATGACATAGCTACTCTGTATGTTTTTTAATATCTCTCTATATAGTTTAAATTATCATGTGTGAGATGATTTATAATAATATGCCTGCTGAGGAAGATATTTAACAGTTTTAAATAGGAAGGTTTATAATATTCACATTTCTGCATAATTCTTTCCAACACCAATTTAATTAGAATGTTACTTTTCTCACCAAAAAACAAATTAGTTAAATATCCCTGCATTTCATAGGCAAAAGGCAGCTGAGGAAAAAACATACAGCCACAGCTCAAAACCACAGCATGACACAAATAACGATCTCAGCTTTCAGTTATAATTGATTGGCAGCCTGCATTTTGCAGATTATGTGTAAGGATACAAAGCCTGCTGTTTCCCACTCACTATCCATTATTCCATCCTCCCTTAATTATAAACCCTTGGTTTAACTCAGAGTGGCAGTGTTCTCTTTTTAAACAGACTGCTGCTTGAGGTGAGGACTAGAGTCCCAAAGCCATCTCAGACCACAAGGTAACCTGAAGCATGTAAACTTAAGCTGAGGATGGAAAACATGATACAGAAGCTTGTCTTCCTGATGAAAACGAGGAGTGACAGATAAAGGTGAATTACCTTCCTCCAGACTTCTACATAAAAAGAAAGACATCCCTCTTGCAGTGCGGGGCTCTCGCAGTCCGGAACCCCTTGCTCCTTACTGCCCATCTGCAATGGAGGCAGGAGAGGCTCCCACCACGGCCACTGCTCGCCAGCTGTGAGCCGGGCCTCTGGCTGGCACTCCTCCTGCATTGAGCGTCTGCCCCCTGGTGGTCAGTGCATGTCATAGCGACCATTCATTCTGCTGTTCGGTTGATTTGCATACTATACTTTTTATTATATAGGAGTACACAGCTGTGATTGTTACTTTTATTTGTCAGTTCTACTGGACAAAGGGATGCCCAGATAGCTGGTGAAACATTATTTCTGGGTATGTCTGTGAGGATGTTTCTGGAAGAGACTAGCATTTGAATCAGCAGACTGAGTAAAGATTGCCCTCACCAATGCTGGTGTGCATCGGCCAATCCACTGGGGGCTTAGATAGAACAAAAAGGCAAAGAAAGGGTAAATTGTTCTTTGCTTTGGCCAAGACATTCATATTCTTCTGCCCTAAGACATTGGCTCCTTTGAGTCTCAGGCCTCTGGAAGCAAACTGAATTATATCACCAGTTTTCTTGGCTCCCCAGCTTGAAGATGGCAGATTGTGGGACTTCTCAGCCTTCACAATCATGTGAGCCAGTTTCTATAATAGATCTATTGGTTCTGTTTCTGTGGAGAACCTTGATAGTGCAATAGCAATAAACATTTATTGATTTATATTTCTGTTCCATTGTGTTATTTCTAAAGACAGGTTGCCAAACAAAGTTTTCAAAATGTGAAAACAATGGTCAAAATAAGATTTCCCAAAATATTATTTTTATTCACATTTTCCCAGTGAATTATCTTCATAATATATGGAGGTGGAGAAAAATATTTGAAGACAAAATACAGTTTAATGTTAAGGAAAAAAAACCTCATCCTTATGAGTAGATACTAACAGGAACAGAGTCATGAAGTTGCTATATATTTTTTCTTCAGTGTACCTTAAACTTACTCATCCTTTGATTTCTTTATCCAAAAGATGCAAGCAATAATACAAGCCAAATTTCTCTCACACCTTCTGAAGGGTACCTGATAGAAGCACATAGAGAGTTTGAGCTCTATTCATAGACCTTTACACAGAACAAAAATAGTAACTGATTTTCTGAGAACAACCTTTCCAGAACATGGCATAAAGATAAATATTGGGTAGGCTTTAAGTAAATTAACCCCAAAAAGAAGTCCTCCAAATTATTAAATCATTATACTTCAAAACCTCTATCATTTAAAATAATCTATGATTGTTCATCTGAAACATTGGCTCATGAAAAGTTTTGCTTTGAGGAGATGTGGGGAAAAGGATGCCCAGATTATAATTAATGGTATTACTCGGCAAAGAACAAGGCCAGAGTTCATGCAGGAGGCAGCCAATCGATGTTTCTTTCTTACATTGATGTTTCTCTCCCTCTCCCTTCCTCTCTCTAAAATCAATTAAAAAAATAATTTTTAAAAAGTAATCTCCATCGATAAAATCAGAAAATGATCTAACTCAAATAGTACAGTTGATTTTTCATAAGAGAAATAGTATTTATATAATAAGACAATCTAAAAATTGTTCTAAGGATTGAATGAAATAATATATGGAAAGTGCTTGGGCTAGAGCCTGGCACATAATGGGCACTTAAAATTAGTACCTGCCATATTATCACTATTATTATTAGATCTTCACTTAAAGGACTATAAAGTCAGTATGACACTTTTAGCACTTCCTATCCTTTAAGTGTTTTAGATGTTTGTGTTGTTTCTTCTACTACAGCAGTGGTCGGCAAACTGCGGCTCGTGAGCCACATGTGGCTCTTTGGCCCCTTCCAAGCCACATGCGGCTCTTTGGCCCCTTGAGTGTGACTCTTCCACAAAATACCACGGCCTGGGAAAGTCTATTTTGAAGAAGTGGCATTAGAAGAAGTTTAAATTTAAAAAATTTGGCTCTCAAAAGAAATTTCAATCGTTGTACTGTTGATATTTGGCTCCGTTGACTAATGAGTTTGCTGACCACTGTCCTAGAGAGTAAGACGATTGCTCATCATATGATCCACAATGTGGTAGGTGCCCAATAAATGCAAATTATTCTCCCAAATGGATAAGCAAAGGTGTGTCTTCTACTCATTCGCATGGTAAACAGGTGGAAAAAGAAAAAGGGAAAGAAACAGAGGAGGATCCTGAAAAAACAACTTTATTTCAAAAAGAGAATATTGTAACATATATACAGCTAAATAATGCAAACTGCAGTGGTGTTCTTTGTGGAAGAAAGTCTGTGAAATAACATAAAATTTATATGTTGGCTCTGCCTCCATATGTTGGTTCCTGGTACAGAGCTCCTAAAACCCTTGTAATTTCCTAAGTGATAAGAGTACTGGGAACACCTTTTATATTAATATTTGGCCTTTGGCCCCGGTTCCTAACACAGAGCTCCGGAATCCCATAGAATTTTCAGGGTGATAGGAGTGTCTTATGTTCTAATGAGGCTACTCTTTCTTGGTGGGCTCCTGGATCATTTCAGGATGGGTGCTGGTTACCAGAAAGACCAAACCATGATTAAAAGCTTGAACCTTTCAGGCCCACTCTCCATCCCCCAAGAATGAGTTAATGATCAATCATGCCTATGTGATGAAGCCTTCTTAAAAATCTCAGAAGTATGAAGTTGAGAGAGCTTCTGGGTTGATGAGCACAGCCTCATGCTGGGAGGGAAGTGCACCCTAACTCCACAGGGACAGAAGCTCCCACACTCAGACCTGGCCCTATGTACCTCTTCATCTGCTTGTTCATCTGTATCCTTCATTATATCCTTTCCATTAAACTGGTAAACTTAAGTGTTTCTGTGAGTTCCGTGAACCATCCTAGCAAATTTTTAAACCTCAGATGAGGGTCATGGGAACCCTGACTTTTAGTCTATCTGTGAGAAGTACAGTTGACAAACTGGACTTGTGTTTGGCATCTGAAGTAAGGGTCCATTTTGTGGGACTGAGTGCTTTTGCAGGACACCCACCTGGTGTCAGAGAATAGCTTGGTGTGGAAGAGGACACATCTAGTCACAGAAGTGTTCTGTGTAAGTAGTAGAGGAGAAACATGAGAGGTGTTTTCCATTACAAAGTCGAAATGAATTTTTTTTTTAATGAGGTACCATCTAAAAGGAAAATGTCGCTATAAATGTGTTAGTCTAGGATTCATCACACACACAAATGCAACAAACAAACAAAAACAACTAAGCTATTCTTACTAAACCCTTGTGAAAATCAGATGTAATGGCCCTGGTTGGTTGCTAAGTGGTTAGTGCTTCGGCCTGGGGACTGAAGGGTTTGATTCCTCTTCAAGGGCATGTATCTTGATTGCAGGCTCCATCCCCAGTCAGGGTGCATGCGGGAGGCAACCAATCAATATTGATCTTTCTCTCCTCACCCCCCCCCATGTCATTCTCTCTAAAAATAAAATAAATAAAAATAAATCAATGGAAAAAAATATCCTCAGGTAAGGATTAAAAAAAAATAAAATCAGATGTAATGAATTACCTTCAAAGAGTTCTATGCCTGGGCCCTTATTGGGCTTTACAGAAAAGTATAGTAAGATACAATATACTCATTTCAATGAATATAGTTAGTTTTACCCAATATTTTATAGATGACAAGTAATAGTAATATCTTGTGTCATACAAACTATATTTTTCCAGAATGTTTCCACACTAGGAAAAATCTATTCAAGAATTATATTTCATACTAGATGCCTGGTGCATGAAATTTGTGCACTGGGCGGGGGGGGGGGTGTCCCTCAGCCTGGCCTGCACCCTCTCCAATCTGGGACCCCTCGGGGGATGTCCAACTGCCAGCAACCCACAGGTTGAGAACCACTGCTGTAGAGCCTAAGACCATCAGAAAACACAGATATTTACATTACGATTCATTAACAGTAGCAAAATTACAGTTATGAAGTACAACAAAAATAATTTTATGGTTGGGGGTCACCACAACATAAGAAACTGTATTAAAGGTTGCGGCATTAGAAAGGTTGAGAACCACTGCTTTAGGTGATAATTTAGCCAAGTTTGGTTATCAAGGGGAGTACCCTACCCTACCCAAATTCAATAATACTGGAAAATGTCTAGCCTCAACTATCAAGTTGATTATTAAGAAAAATTTCTAAATTTAAAGAAAAAAATAGAGGAAGTGTAATTTTTCAAAAGGCCAGCAAAATTGCTTCTTGCATTATGTATTGAATCCCTTACAGGCAGCTTCTATTTGGATTACATTTCCCCAATTATAATTTTCTGCATAAGTGACCAAGGTGTTTATCTGAATTTCTCTTTCTTAAATTTTATGATTCATTAGTGACCACACAACCCTGCTTTAATATTTAATTAAGAAAACTGTTTAAATTTTTAATATAATCTAACTCATAAGTATGAATTTAACATTACAGATAATAAAAAATGTTACAGGCAACTAGACAAGACAACAACAAAATCAAGTTAACATTGTAGTAAGATTGAGCTATTCAATTATACATCCAAAGACTTTAGGTAATTTTCAGCTTTGCAGGGCCACAGGTTTTATTAGGCACTGGAGGAAAACTTGTGCCAATTAGACCCTAAGATTAAGACATCCTCTACATAAATTTGAAAGATATAAATAAATATCATCCTGAAGGTTAAATTGTCACACAGCTTCTATTTTCACAGTCAACCTTTTCCTCTAAAATTTAAAAGCATTTAATGGATTTTAAAATATTTTGAAAAATTACATAGATATTGACGTGAACTAATGCCAGAGCTCTAGTGCCAAGCAAAATTTATATCTACCAAACTTCAAGATTAAAAGAGCCAATAAATCAACAAGCACTTACAAAGGTCTTACTGTGCCTACAATGCTAGGTGGAAAAAAGTTTTAATACACAATGCCTATGCTATTGAAATAAGTTGCAATCCAGTTGTGATGGCTGGTGATATACATTCTAAATTTAATATTAACATTTACCTAAAAATATAAAATGTCTCAAGTCACATAATTAAAGAAATTAGCAGAGAAAGAGTAAACAGAAAGAGTTCAGGAAAAATATTGGGAAAATTGGAGATTTAGACAGCATCTTGAGAACAGATGCTGGTTCTTTTTATCTCTGTAGCAGAGTGTCTAGCATGCAGCATTTGCTTAATAGATGTTTGTGGAACTAAATTCATTTGCTACCCATAGGGGAAGACATTTCATTTCAGCAAAGTACCATGCACAATGGCTGGAGGAATGAGGAAAAGAAGAATTATGTGCAAAAATGCTAATTCAGGGAGACAGTTGGCATATTTGAGGAGTGAGAAGGAAGGTCGAAAATATCAGCTTCTGAGCATTTCTTCCTCCTCTAAAGTTCTTGACGACTCACACCCAAGTTTTCTGATATTTCTTTCCTAAGTCTGCTTTGGTCCCTGAGTTAGTTCTGACTAAGGCAAAAGTACATCAACAATCCTAGCACTTCCACTGGATGGGACTCAAATTAAGCCATTCTTAAAACCAGACCTAACACCCAGTGACTTTTCATTACCACTAGAATCCTACTCTACTGCTCTCCTTTCTCTGCCAGTCAGATTTTGGATCTAGCTTTTAGATGAAACCCAGCACCTGTTTCTTTACCTCCTTTGGGAGCATTTCTTGCTTCCTTTTATTTCAATCAGCCACCTTCGCCACCATTTCTGCTATAGACTAGAACCTGATGTTGTTCTCAAACTCCTGGTAAAGACAAGTTCTTGTCCCTCACCCCGTGGTCTCTGATATTGACCACTGGATTTCCTGCAAGAGGTCCTACCTGGTTGACCTTCCACCACTAGCTCCAGAGTTGTGACAGACAGCAGGGCACCCTCTGAGGCTGCCAGAGCAATCCCTCAGTGCCGGCCCTAACTCCCACCTCTCTCCTGTCCTGCTTGTGATTCTTAAACCAGGTTTCAACTCTCCCCAATTCCTGCTTTCTGTGATGTGCTACTACAAACAAACATTTATGTTTTGCCCTTCGGTAGTGAGACTTGGCAGGAAAGCTAACGTGGAACTGGGTTTCAGAAAGTCTTGAATGCTACATTAAAGGAATTTGAATATGTGCAATAATCACAGGAGAGTTTTTGCATAATTTTGAGTGGAGACATGGCACAGAGAACTAGTATGATTAATATGGAAAGTAATTATAGTAAAAAAAATGTTAAAAGAATGCCATCCACAATTGGCATACATAGCCTAGTTGAGCAAGGTGAGTCCATTTTGCTTCCTGAGATATGCCATTGCATAATAATCATTTTCTTCTGTACTTGATCAAAAATATTAAAATGGTTAACACTTTTAATTAACACTTGAGCTGTGACAAGTTGCTACGTGGTTATGGATAAATTTCAAATAAAATATTATTAATTTGGTTGAAATTAAAAATAGCTACATATGAATAGGTCAATCACTAATAAAGCAGTGATTGCTTTGAAAGAATTTGAGAATAAGGCTTTTCTGGAATATGTTCTGAAATAAAATAGAAACTTTTTTTAAAGGATAGATCAAAAGAGTACCATCACCAGAAGACATGCCATGTTAAGTAACATAATTCTGTACCAAAGCATTGGAATATATGTCCTATGTCTACCTCAAGTTGTCATCCTGTACTGTTCCTTAAAAATTTGTTAAGAGGGTGGATTCCATGTTATGTGTTTTTTATCACAATAGTTTTTTAAAAATCAGGTTATCTAATGCTTTGGGACTGTATTAATGTTGTCTTCTGTCAATAGGAAACTATAACATGTCAGAAAATGTGTTTTCTAATCATATAATACAACACTGTTTTCTTTTAAAATGGCTGGACTTTGATGTTTCAAACGAATACACATTTTCAGTGTATACATACATAATAATTATAACATTATTGCTAAAAATTTAAAATATTAAATTATGTTTAAACATTAAATTCTGTTTAAATAATCTAATTATCAAATGGCACATATTTTAGGTATTTTAACTGGGTATTAGTGTTTGCCCTGTTTAAAAAAAAACACATACTTTTTAAATTTAATTATAGAATCTTTCAATTGGTTTAAAGCAATGGAGGTAGAAAAACCTAATATGCCTTATTCTTAAATAGTTGATTTTGGTAACTGGTTTATTATTTCAGTTCTCCAACAAAAATTGACTCATAGTAACTATGTCACTAATTATTAGTAAAAGTGAAAAACACTTCCATCTTTTCCCTAGATTTATTTAGTCTAGAATTTAAGTACATGATTCCCTTTTTCAGTCTCACTTAAGCAAGTTACAAAGAGATTCCACTTAAATATATATATATATAAAAGGCTAATATGGAAAGTGTCCACTCAGGAGTTTGACCCAGAGAACAGGAGTTCGATCGCTCGCTATGACATGCACTGACCAGGGGCCAGCACAGAATGAAGAAAGGCCCTGGCTGGCGGCTGGCAGCTGGGGAAGGAAGGCCATGGTCAGCAGCCAGCAGGCCCTGATCAGCCCTGATTGCTGGACAGGCCTAGGAACCCTACCCATGCATGAATTTTGTGCACTGGGCCTCTAGTATAATGAGAAAATGCAGTATAATTTATGTTAAGGTAGAGTTTAGGGATTGCATGCTACATATAATTAAAGATTTTCATCAAAATCCCATGTCCTTATCATTTGGGACTATTAAATAAGTTTAAAGGCAGGACTACTGGTCTGATCCTCTTCCCTTAAATAAAAGACCAGGAGACCACCTTCTAATATGCCCCTGCCCAGCTGAACTGGTGAGAAAAAGCATCTCTCTCCCAGTGCTGAGGATTATCAAAACAAAGGGGCACAGAAACTACGATTTAGGACAGGAAGAAGTAGGAAGCTAACCACTTGCTCTAGGGACCAAAATGGCAATCACAATCATTTGGGGTCACTTGGTTCATTCCCTGCTTTTCACCTGTACTTAAAGTGCCAGGATCCATGTTTTATATGTCTTTGAAAACCAAACTCTGAATATAGTGCCTCAAATATAGATACTCAACACATATTTACTGAATTAATTAAATCATGTGTCAGTTACTGTCAGGAATACTTCTGAGAGATGTGTCATTAGGCGATTTTGTCACCGTGGGAACATGATAGAGTGAACAAACTTAGATGATATAGTCTACTACACACCTAGGCTACATGGTATAGCCTATTACTCCTAGGCTACAAACCTGTACAGCATATCAATGTACTAAATACTGTAGGCAATTGTGACACAATGGTAAGCATTTGTGTATTGAAACATAGCTAAACATAGAAAAGGTACAGTAAGAATACAGTATAAAAGATAAATATAGCACACCCTTATAGGACATTCATAAATGGAGCTTGCAGCACTGGAAGTTGCTCTGGATGAGTCAGTGACTGAGTGGTGAGTGAATGTGAAGGCCTAGGACAGTACTGTGAACTACTGCAAATGTTATAAACACTGTGCACTTAGGCTACACTACATTTATAAAAAATATTTTCTTTCTTCAATAATAAATGAACCTTAGCATACTGTAGCTTTTTTACTTTATAAACTTTAAATTTTTTTAAACTTTTCAACTCTTTTGTAATAGCATGGCATAAAGCACAAACACATTGTACAGTTATACAAAAATAGTTCTTTCTTTGTATCTTTATTCTGTATTAATAGATGTAAGTAATGCACTGAGTTGTGATAGCTATAACATCACTAGATAATAGGAATTTTTCAGCTCTGCTATAATCTTATGGGATCACTGTCATATATGCTATAGGTCATTAACGAAACATCATTATGTGTTACATGACTAACTTAATTAAATGTAAAGACAAAATAAATCAATAATATATCATTTATAGTTATACAGATATAGAAACGTGTATGTGTATGCATATACCATATAATTAAAAATACATAGACTCATAACTATGATGTGAAGGTTGTGTTAATCATCAGTCCCTCCTCAATATGCAAAGATCATACCCAGGAGTTTTTGAGGTACAGATAAACCCAATGCTGATCTGGATCCTCTTCTTTTGTCATTGGTTTTTATTATCTTCTGATCTCTTTCTCTACATCCATCTTATTTTGGTCTATACTGTTCTAGTATACTAGTGTCCCAGTGCATGGATTCGTGCACATTGAAAAGAAATTAATTAGAAAAAAATATTGCTATTCGCCCTTTCTCTATAATAGAAGTGTCAACCAAATTCACAATCGACAATGATAGTTCGAAATACACGTGTGCAATTGGCGCCAGCAAGAGCTTTATATGTATTGCCCATGTGTGAGTCAACTTAGCCTTTTATATACATAGAATAAACTTGCTTAATTAGACCTGCTTTCTGATTTAGCTAAACTTTTTCCAGCCCAGTGAAGCACCCCAACTTCTCTTTCAGGTAATTGTCAGCAACACAGCAGTAAATATCAGTACAAAGCAGATTATTATTGTAGATCAGGGGTCCTCAAACTATGGCCCGTGGGCCACATGCGGCCCACCGAGGATATTTATCCGGCCCGCTGTGTGCCGCTGCCTGTCCTGCTTAGCAGCTGACTCGTCCCAGGCCCGCAGTGCGCATAGGAATTTGTTCATAGTTATTTTTTTTAAACTATAGTCCGGCCCTCCAACGGTCTAAGGGACAGTGAACTGGCCCCCTGTTTAAAAAGTTTGAGGACCCCTGTGTAGATCATGCAGGGAGAACAAAGGGTAAAATATTTAATTGCTGCTGCAGTGTTTGACTACATTCTGCAAGTGAGAAAACCTGAAGTCATTTTCAAGGTCAACCATTTCTTCTTTTTAGTTGGGTCAAGTTTCTAAACTTTCTAAATCTCTGTTTTCTGGCTAATGCAAAGAAAATAGGATTCTTCCAAGTCTCCTACCTACCTACTCCAGGAGTTCTGTGAGGATCAAATGAGATGAGGCACAGAAAAATGCTTCACAGATATTTGATTAAAGTGTAAAATGTTTGCACCTGGCTATAAAGCAAGTCATGTTACTGGGCTCAAGAAACTCCAAGGAAGCTAGTTGCTAGGGAGAGGAAGCCAGGCATTGCTATGTGACATCATTACCCAGAGCCCACAGCCACTGTTTCCAGGCTGGGCTGGACTGTAGGCCGCATTTTGCGTCATGGGGTCTCAGCAGCATTGGCTGTGATTTGGTGGTGGCACTTTGGGGTGGTGTCAGGGCCTGTGTCTTACTTGGGGAAAGCCAAGTGTTGCTTTGTCAGCACCAGGTCTATGGTGCCATTTCTTTGTAAACGACCAGTGCACATCACAGCAGCTCCTGCTTTGAACATCTGCCCCCTGGTGGTCAGTGTGAGTCATAGCGACCAGTCGGACAGTCGGAGGGACACTTAGCATATTAGCCTTTTTAATATATAGATTCCCAGCATCAAAGTTGATGCTTCTATGGCTATGCTGCTGTCTACTTCTCACCTTCTTGCTACTGTGAAAAATCTATACATTGAAGAAAATTCTAGCAGTGCAAATCTCCAATAAAATCACAATACCTTCTCTGCCTCTCCAACTTACTTCCCAACAACCACTGACTTATTCTTCATATTCTAGTAATAGCAAATTATAATTACCCACATATCCCATGCTAATTTCACATCTCCATGTTTTTGTACTGCATTTGCTTGCTAAATCCTTTCAATAATTATTCAGCTGACCCACTCCTATTTATCCTTCAACTATAACTCCAAAAGTCCTTCTTAATGAACACTATTATTTTTATTTTAAACTCAGAAATGCTTATCCAGTCTTCACTATTTTTCTTGCATTGTTCTGATATTGTCTTCATATAGATATATAGATATAGACAAATACAGAAATATGTATCAAGACAAAGACAGAGACTGATATAATGGCATATAGATATACAAGTTGATATTGACATATGTCAGACTCAGTATTTTTTCTAGAATTTTTATTTATAATTCTCAACACATACCATAATGTTGTATAACTAGGATTCTAGAGCTGAAAATTATTCTTTAAGTTGACTTCTTAATGGTTACAACAATCAATGAAATTTCCAAGTGTTAATGAATTACTTCCATGGAAGATGAGGTCTGCCCTTTGAGTTTATCATTCTCTATTTGAAAAATGACAGAAATAATATTTTTAGCTCACTGAAATCTCTATTGATATGTTCTTCTTTATCTTTGGCCTTGGATGTGATGCCTAAAATAAAGCAGATGCTAAGTAATTGTTTATTGATTGACATTTTTGGTTGGCTTCTTGCATTATCAGTTTGTCTAATGAGGATATAGTTTATATAAGCTTGGATTTTGAAGTGAGATAGATTAGGATTTCATTCTGGGCTCTACAACTTACTAACCATGTGTTCTTTCATTTCCTCTTGCCAAACAGGGATAATATATTGAGGTTATTGAAGATTATATTACATAAAATATTAAAAACATTTGACATGATGCCAATAGATTTGTAAATAAATAGATCCCCTGCAAAAGCTCTATGAGCTCTATGAGACTGGTGTACAGAGGCAAGAAAACTCAGGGTCACAGAAGTTGAGCAAGTTGCAGAGAAAATAAGCAGCAGACCTGGGATCCAATTCCAGTTGAGTGTACCTGCCACCTGAAGGAAATTTCCACTATTGCTGCCAGAAACATTAGTGACATTTTCCACTCCAGTGTTTCCTTAAAGGATATATGCTGGTAAACTCCAGTTCATTTGTCAGATTCTGTCTCCCCACAAGTATCTTTAAAGTTAGCATCATTCTTCAGCATTTCACACCCTGCCCAACATGTTTATAACTGGATGGTCTGATAAATGATCCTGCATGAACCTGCACACTAACATCTTTAACCTTCCTCTGCCATTTCTTATGTAGAATTCCTCTTAATTGCCTCATATACTGTTTTATTTATTTTTTATTTTTTTAAATATATTTTTATTGATTTCAGAGAGAAAGGGAGAGGGAGAGAGAGCTAGAAACATCAATGATGAGAGAGAATCATTGATCGGCTGCCTCCTGCATGCCCCCTACTGGGGATTGAGCCTGTAACCTGGGCATGTGCCCTTAACCAGAATCAAACCCAGGACCCTTCAGTCCACAGGCCGACACTCTATCCACTGAGCCAAACCAGCTAGGGCTCATCTTTTTATATATACCATCTAGCATGGTGGTTGGCATGTAGTTGATGTTCATTAAGTATCTATATCAATATCATTCTAACAGTTTCTAATAGCTATGATTTTTATTATCCTTTATTAAGAACCCTAAATAGTAATAATTATCTCTAGTTTTATCATCCCATCAATTTTGTAATCTCTCACCTTGACATTTATTTTCCCATCTCATTAAGGAAACATTAAGAATTTCCAAGCAGTTGTTGCAGAAATGCCTTGGCGTTTATGCCACCTTTATTTACCAGGTAAAGAAATAAGCACTGGTTCCCTGTACCTATGTAAGTTTTGATCATTATAAAACACACTGTTTTGTCAAGAATGTCTCTTTTTGAACTCTTAGTCTTGAGGAGACAAGGTAAGTGTAGGGAGATGATGAGCAGGGTACATGCACTCGAGAAGAGAGAGACACAAATTTCCAGTAATAAATAAAAAATTTCTATGATGTAATGTACAGCATGGTGAATATCGTTAATAATACTGCATTTTATATTTGAAAGTTGCCAACAGAGTAAATCTTAAAAGTTCTCATCAAAAGAATAAATTGTAACTATAGATGATGGATACTTATGTGAGATAATGGATATCAACTAAACTTGTGGTAATAATATTGCAATATATTCATACTAGTATATCAAGTCATATTATACACCTGAAACTAATGCAATGTTATATGTCAATTATCTATACTGATAAGAGGGTAATATGCAAATTGGTCCAGGACGCTATCACATAACGACCAAACAGCAGGAGGACAGGGCAGTGAGCTACAAGCCTCGGAGAGCTACAGGAGGGCAGGGCAGTGGGTGGAGAGCTAAAGGAGGGCAGGGCAGTGGGTGGAGAGCTACAGGAGGGTGGGCCAGTGGGTAGAGAGCTACAGGAGGGTGGGCCAGTGGGTAGAGAGCTACAGGAGGGCGGAAAAGTGGGTAGAGAGCTACAGGAGGGTGGGGCAGTGGGTAGAGAGCTACAGGAGGGCGGAAAAGTGGGTAGAGAGCGACAGTAGGGTAGGGCAGTGGGTACAGAGCTACAGGAGGGCAGGACAGTGGGTGGAGAGCTACAGGAGGGCGGGCAGTGGGTAGAGAGCTACAGGAGGGCAGGACAGTGGGTGGAGAGCTACAGGAGGGTGGGCCAGTGGGTAGAGAGCTACAGGAGGGCGGGCAGTGGGTGGAGAGCTACAGGAGGGCGGAAAAGTGGGTAGAGAGTGACAGTAGGGTGGGGCAGTGGGTACAGAGCTACAGGAGGGTGGGGCAGTGGGTGGAGAGCTACAGGAGAGCAGGACAGTGGGTGGAGAGCTACAGGAGGGTGGGCCAGTGGGTAGAGAGCTACAGGAGGGCGGGCAGTGGGTGGAGAGCTACAGGAGGGCGGGGTAGTGGGTACAGAGCTACAGGAGGATGGGGCAGTGAGCTACTTGCAGCAGAGAGCTACAAGTAGTGGTGGGCAAGGCTGCCAGCTGAGGCAAGCAGCAGAGAGCTATTTGTGCACAGATTCGTGCCCAGGGCCACTAGTAACTCAATAAAACTGGTGGGGGCAGGCAAGGAAGAGAAAGATAAAGGCTTCGTAGGACTTTGAGAACTATAGTGATGGGCTGTGGATAGACCACCACACAAACTTTTTAAAAAATCTTTTCTGATGTTCCTGGGCTAATTTCAACCCTTTTATCAAGGCTTTATCTTCTTAACTGAATGATGACATGTTACTAAATCTCTTATTTTTAAAGGAAAAAATAAAATATTTTAAGAGCAAATGAAACATTTTCAAAGAAAAAAAAAAGTTATAGACCTCACATGATTAATTTGTAAAATGGACTTTTCTTTTATTTTTTATGCTAGGCTTTATTATACTTAACAAATACTGCCTAGGACAGTGGTCGGCAAACCCATTAGTCAACAGAGCCAAATATTAACAGTACAACGATTAAAATTTCTTTTGAGAGCCAAATTTTTTAAACTTAAACCTCTTCTAACGCCACTTCTTCAAAATAGACTCGCCCAGGCCGTGGTATTTTGTGGAAGAGCCACACTCAAGGGGCCAAAGAGCCGCATGTGGCTCATGAGCCGCAGTTTGCCAATCACTGGTCTAGGAAAATGGTCTGAGTCCTGCAAAGGAAAACATATGAAATTAGTAACTTCTCAAGGCTAAGCACCTATAATGCTGAAAGTCCCAATTAAATAAAATTTAAACAAAATTCATGACAACTCTTTTTTTCTGGTAATTCAGAATTAATAATAAAAGATAGAGATTTTCTATAGGAAGATCAAAATGATCAAGCTTTTATAGAACTCTATATACTTTAAGGTCTCCCCTAATAGACTCACACTGTACAGATTAAAGATTCCTTTGAGTCTTTTGGGTTGTAACCTCCACAAAAGCAGAGAACCGTCTGTCCTGTTCAGTGCCATCCTGGCATTTGGAACACCTGTGACTGCAATAATCAAGAGCAAACAGCCCAGCCCCATCCCTTCTATTCACCACTTTTTAATTCTTTAATAGAAATGTGGTTAAATATGATTACTTTGTTAATATATAATATTAATGGGACAAATTGGTATGAGTTTAGGTTTTTTGTCTATTTCAGACTGTCTTTTGAGTGTAGGTGCTTCATACATGTGGCAAATCTAGGTTCTGTGCCCTTTCACACATTTGTCTTGCTCCATCTTCCCACAGTCCAGGGAATAGTCTACTGTTCCCTGTCCCCTTCATCCCATCACTCTCTCCCATCCTTATTCCTGGACTATAGAAGGCCTCAATGTATAAAAATGCATCTAAACTATCCTATAAGACAGATCAATGTTAGTAAAAGAATAGTTGGTTTATTTTATGCTAGACGCCCAGTGCATGAAATTTGTGCACCGGGGGATGGGGTGGGGTGGGGGGGAGGGTGTCCCTTAGCCCAGCCTGCACCCTCTCCAATCTGGGACCCCTCGAGGGATGTCCGACTGTCCAGTGGGATTGGTCCCAAAGGGACAGTCGTACATCCCTCTCACAGTCCAGGACTGATGGCTCCCAACTGCTTGCCTGCCTGCCTTCCTGATTGCCCCTAACCACTTCTGCCTGCCAGCATGACCACCCCCTAACCACTCCCCTACCAGCCTGATTGATGCCGAACTGCTCCCCTGCCAGCCTGCTTGCCCCTAACTGCCCTCCCCTGCAGGCCTGATCACCCACAATTGCCCTCCCTTGCAGGCCAGGTCCCTCCCAACTGCCCTCCCCTGCTGGCCATCTTGTGGTGGCCATCTTGTGTTCACATGGGGGCAGCCATCTTGTGTGTTGGAGTGATGGTCAATCTGCATATTACTCTTTTATTAGATAGGATAGAGGCCTGGTGCATGGGTGGGGGCCAGCTGGTTTGCCCTGAAGGGTGTCCCGGATCAGGGTGGGGGTTCCTTTGGGGTGTGGGGCAGCCTGGATGAGGGGCCTGTGGTGGCTTGCAGGCTGGCCACACCCCCCGGTGACCCAAGAGGAGGCCCTGGTATCTGGGATTTATTTATCTTCTACAATTGAAACTTTGTAGCCTGGAGCAGAGCCAAGCCTTCTGCTCACTCCAAGGTGCCAGCCATTTCTGTTGGGATTTACTTATCTTCTATAATTGAAACTTTGTAGCCTGGAGTGGGCTGGCCAGGGTGTGTGGAAAGCTTGGCTTCCTCCATCACCAGGGAAACCCAAGCCTCCCTCCTGTTCTCTCCGTGGCTGCAGGCATCTTGCTTGGGTTAATTTGCATAATTGCTCCTGATTGGCTGGTGGGCGTGGCTTGTGGGTGTAGCAGAGTGACGGTTAATTTGCACATTGCTCTTTTATTAGATAGGATATGTTCCATTCTGGAAATTTTAAAGATTTGGGATATGTGGACATTTTTAGAGATAAATGAACTTTGTCTATAAGGCATTGGGGGGAGGGGGGCCAAAAGAGGGGCGATTTTATTTTTTTACTTTTTTAAAATATATTTTTATTGATTTCAGAGAGGAAGGGAAAGGGAGAGAGAGATAGAAACATCAATGATGAGAGAGAATCATTGATCGGCTGCCTCCTGCACACCCCGCAATGGGGGATTGACCCCACAACCCGAGCATGTGCCCTTGACCGGAATCAAACCTGGGATCATTCCGTCCTCAGGCTGAGGCTCTTATCTGCTGAGCCAAACTGGCTAGGGCAAGGGGCGGAGGGGGGGGGGCAATTTTAAGAGGAAGAGGTGAAGAAAAGGAAGAAAGGTGAGAGACAACAGACAAGAGGAGTTCCAGTGCCCATAAGAAGTGAAACTGGCTCTGAGAAGTGACCCCAAGGGGACACATAAAAATTATCTACACTATTCTGGACTCTGTGTATTTCCAAGTAGTTGCACACAAATTGGGTCCATTCTGTGACCAATATACACTGAGTGGCCAGATTATTATGATCTCTGACCACATAATAATCTGGCCACTCAGTGTATATCCTATATAATAAAAGGCTAATATGTAAATTGTCCCCTCGACCAGCTGACCACTCAGTATATATAATCAGCACAGTTTCACCCATGTAACTATATGGGTCCAGGTGTTTCTTATCCACAACCGCTAATAAAAAGAAAATAGTCATAATTTGAACTTAGGGCCTCCCTGAATTCTGTATTTGCGCTATTTTCTCTGTATATCTACTGAAAGTTTTATTTAGAAGATGGGAGAACATGAAAATAAGGGTCAAAAGGAGGCATTGCTCCCCAAAGCATACATCATTGTACACTCTGAGAATGTCTGTTCCAAAGAGCAAGTTTGATCTGCCCTATTTCAATTGGATTTAGTTGGTGTCTTACAACTTAAGAGTTTTGCAGAGTGTTGGCAATCAAAAAGCAATTTTTAAAAATCTACACATCATGGTGAACATGACAAGGAAAGCAAAGAGATGTGTACATAATCCAAAAAGAAGCTACTTCCTGAAAGAAATGGTTTCATTTTTGGTGTTTTGCCCTTCTAGAAAAAGAAGTTTAAATTCAGAAGAGGAGAGGTTCAGTATTAACCAACAGATTTTCAGATACCCCGTTGTGGAGATCTGGTCCTTCTCTCATCTTTAATCCAAAATTTCAAAGTCTGTACTATCTTCTTAGTATTATTCATTCACTTAAAATACTTATTGAATATCTGA
Source organism: Corynorhinus townsendii (assembly GCA_026230045.1). Classification (NCBI taxonomy): domain Eukaryota; kingdom Metazoa; phylum Chordata; class Mammalia; order Chiroptera; family Vespertilionidae; genus Corynorhinus; species Corynorhinus townsendii. The sequence continues at coordinate 62,402,881 of JAPDVU010000004.1, read as the reverse complement.
AGAGTGATATCAACATATCGAGGGAATGGCAAATATGATAAAGAGAGATTGTGATGAGAGAGAGTCATTAGATAACTCAAAATCACCATTAAAATAGAAACTAAGAGTAGTTTACAAATGGTTTTTGCACAGCAGGCAATGATATACACTAATTTCCTCAAGGTGATTGTCCACTAAGCAGCCATTAATTACAGATTTCTATCAATTATTACTAATTGACCAGGTCACTGCCAAATATAAATATATATAAGCTAGAGGCCCAGTGCATGGATTCATGCACTGGTGGGGTCCCTTGGGCTGGCCAGCGGGAGTCAGGCTCTCCAATATCCCCCGAAACTGGCTCTCCGATATCCCCTGAGGGGTCCCAGATTGTGAGAGGGCAGTTCTTGGGTGATGCACCCTAGAATCGGGCTCCGTCCTCTCTGGTTCCAGGTGAGTCACCATAGCTCAGCAGCTCCTGTGTTGAGCATCTGCCCCCTGGTGGTCAGTGCACATCATAGCTACTGGTTGGACAGTCGAATGATCAGATGGTAGCTTAGGCTTTTATATATATAGACTAGAGGCCCGATGCACGAAATTCTTGCAAGGGGCTCGGCCCTCACAGCCATGGTAGCTTGCCTCAGCCCTCGCAGCCCTGGCTTTGTCTGGAAGGATGTCCAGAAGATCATTTAGCTGTCCAGTTTAATTCCTACACTTTTATTGTTACAGATGGCACTATTTTGTATTGATCTATAGAACCAGGTGACATTAGTAAATATGCTTTGAATCCATTTATTTAGGATGAATAACTTCACAAAAAAAGGAAAAAAGAAAAAAATGTGTATCAAACTTATAGTCCTCAAAGGCAAGGATACTAATGAAGAAACAAAACATGATTTTTGATCACCTGAAGGAAAGAATTCTGTCTTCACCATTATTGTTCCCCATAGTTCCTGGAATCTACTTAAGTATATTTTACAACTAATGTTTGTTCTTGATTAAATATAAGAAAACAATAATGGCTTTTGTAATAAAAATCATAACCTTTGAATAATTAAGGAAGTTAAAAATCAGCAGAGTCTTTGTAAGATAGCATCATAATCCAAACAAATATTTCTTCCTTTAAATTACCATGTGCCAAAGGTTCTTGCAAAATAAAGCATTACCTGCTAGCCTCTAGTAGACAATGTTAAAAATTCTTATATGAATGGCCTAAATAAAATCTATCCTTGGGATCCACTACTTCATTGTTGGTAGCTGAAATTGTATGAGTGGATAATATCCCAGGAAGGTTGTATGAAACAAGAAAAGACAAGGGTGAGGCAAAACGGATTCTGTTGAAATTTGAGTAAGTGGCATAATTTTTAACAAGCTTATAGCCCAGGTGTCATGAGCAAAATTCTTTCTATTCTATCCATTTCTTAGGGATTTCTTTAAAATTCTTAAACCCTTTTCCACTGGAAAAAAAAAAAAAGAAATGGAAAAGGGTGTGGTCATTTTTTTGACCACTTATGGCAGGATTTAGAGTAAAGCAACAAGTTAGATATAGAAGTATCAAAACGAAGTTTGTACAGTGCCACTTAGGCACCTTGAATTAAAGGAAAATCCATTTTCCACTCTTTTTTTTTCTTTTTAAATACAACACTCATGGTTCTACAATTAACTCTCCCCTTTTGCCAGGTTCAATGCTTTCTGCTTTTCACCCACTACTTGTTAATCCATAAACAGACTAAATCCAAAGACTAAAACAGCTACAGAGAAAAAAAGAAAGGTTGAAAAATACGTAGTTTTCACAAAGAAATGCTAAGTCTTCCTCATGTATAAGGCAGGGTTCTCTTCTATTCACTATCTGGAAACAAACAGAAAGCAACTAAAGTTTTCTGTGTTTTTTTTTTTTTCTCTTTTCTGCCGAGAACCCTCCACTTATATCCAGGTACACATTGGTTTACACATTGCCAAAGCAAAAATCATAGTCCTGAGCCCCCAATAAAACAAATTTTATTTTTCCGTGTAATTTTGACACTTTCTTGTGCCATATAATTTTTCTGTAACCTATACAATATGCATATCTTCTAAGTTCCAGGAAGAGATGGTTGACAAGGTGAGAATTTTTTCTAGGAATGGGTTACTAATAATAGCTCAGCAAACACAAGTCAGGTAACAAGCCTATTCCCATGAAATAGCCAGTTTAAACATCTCAGCAATTATGGCAAATATCAAAAGATAGAAATTGTCCTCACACTTTTTTAAAGCACTATGTCTTAAAACTTAAGGAACCCCAACATTATTTTACATAATGTCACAGTGTTCTGCCTTCCACCAGCAAAGGCATCATAGTGTTTATGCCCATGTCAAGGAAAAAGAAAATCAGTTCTTTAAGTTTCTACTTTATTCAAATATCCTGATATTTCTTAAGAAAAGTGATTAAAGAGAAGCTGTTAAAGCCCCCATGCATACTATGATAAATATCTCCCAAGACATTTATGGTCCCCAAATCCAAGTGTGAATAGCTTTTACAACATACAATTTTCTCCTTTGAAGATAGTATATCATAACTTAACAATTTCAGTGACTTGAATCCTTAATGACTCCATAAAAAGAAGATTAATTTATAAAGCTTTTAAAATAAAGTCTACCACCAAATAATTTCTACCCTACATTAGATTATTTCATTGCTGTGGTAACATTAGCCATGGACTTAAATAAACCTTCAGTATCTACAAAATCGACCAAGTTGTGATGATGAATACGTTGCCTGGCCTTCTTATCAAATAGTTCATTTAGAGATAGTGAGTTAGCTGCCTTGTTTGAAGAGGCCATACTCTCAAGTAGAAATTCTGTGCCTGATGCATTGAATAAAGTAACAGCCTTTTACTTTCTTCCTATTTCCTCTGAATTTTCATGTCAATAGGTTAACATAGTAGCAGTTACTATATTGGGGGCAGCTACTCCGTGCCATGCACCTCAGTGAATATCAAATTTATTCATGAATATAAGAATATTTGTGAGAGTTTGTTACAAAAGGTCCCTAGGTCCCACCCATCTGACTTGGTAGATGGGGCTAAGCAAAGAAGTATCCCAAAAGCCCGTAGATAAGTCTAAAACAGCACACTTACAGAAATCCTGACAATTATGATTAAAAACTGGTTTGAAAGGGGCTTTAGGAGCATAAGGGTGCTTCCAATCTTAGGCAAACAAAGGTCAAATATAAGATTGATAGTACAGCATATTGAGACAGTTGTCTAATGGATCTTTTGAGCTACAGGCAGGGACTCAAGCCCAAGAACTCAGACTAGGGCTGAGATTCCATTTTCTGAAAATGCTCTTAGGAAATCAGTGCCTTCTCTGTTCTCAACAATGGGTGAGCTTGACATGAGTCCTCTTTTGTCTGTAGAAGGAAGGCAGCCCCTGGGAGCATTGATACCTTTACTCTGTGGGTCAATGACCACAACTGCTGCTGCAGTATTTTCAGAGACTGATAGGACAAGTGAGAAAGTAATTTCAGAGACAGCCCACGTGGCTTACCTTGCACCACTGACTTGGAGACTGCGGGCTCCGGAGCCAAGTACAGCCAGCCTGGCAGCTTCCACAGAAGCGTGGCAGCAACAGCCTGGACCCGAGACCAAGGAAAGCCTGATCCTCCACGGCCGATCTGGAGCAAGCAGACAATGCCTAGAGTCAGCAACAACGTTCTGCTCTTCTAATTAATCAAAACTAGATTCAAATCACAAATGGGGACCAACCTTGTGGTCTATGTTTGAAGACAAACTTGTTTGTCCCCAGAACCCTTCCTACTCAGAACTTGGGAGGATGCGAAGAGGTAGGCAACATCTCTATTTAAATCATATTATTTAAGGCATTTTATACCTCATTAATAAAACCATGCAGCAAGATCTTCCACTGTCATCACCCCTAATGCTATTAATGCTCACCACTATTAAGGGCATTTGAAAAATAAAACTGGCAATCAATGTTTTGAAGCTATTAGAGTGAAAAATAAATAAATAAAATAAAGTGGAAAATACTTAACAAAAGGGTTTGCAAACCTATTTTCCTACTAGCAGTCTTGTTTGTACAGTGACATGCTTCATAAGCTAAGCTTCTGTTTCATTAAAATCACTCTCCCCTGCACCGGCAGAGGCAGTCACTCTTCCCTGCACCGGCAGAGGCAGAGGCAGTCAAATGTGCATTAAGGAGCTGCCTCGTCCTCCGTGACCTGGTGTGTCACAGCACTTTCTTCAACCCCATCCACAGCAAGACCCAGCACCGCCATCCATCTTGCTGAAGTGGGAGTCCTGCCACCCCTCACACCTCTCAACCGTCCATCAGTAAAGTGCTGACTTGTGATGCGAGATGAAAAGCATCTCCATGGGCTAAGTGAGGAGAGCTCTTTTTACTGTGCCGCGGAGTGGGGAGGGGGTGCGGGAGGGGGTGCCTGGTCTCTCAGCATGCCACCAAGTCTGGCTGCTGCAGACCTGGACCTGGGGTCTGTAATTTAACTAACAGCTAAAAAAAGAAAAGAAAAGAAAGAAAGAAAAAGGAAAGAAAAGCCAGGGAGCTTTCAACTGGGTTTCAAGCACTGAAATTGTTATATTCCCTGGCAAGTTTAATGTCCAAATGCATCTCTTTAGTGCCAGTCCAGCCCTCCAACAGAGAGACCACTAGCAGGACAAAGGGGGAAAATACTGAGAGGCGGTTCCCTCTGAAATAAACTTCGTGGAGATCCACTTATTTAACAAATAGCTGCTGAGCTCACACCATGTTTCAGATACCAGGGTGGCACTGGGTTTACAATGATTGGGGCAGGAGGTGGAGGGGTGCAGAAGACGCATGGTTTCTGTCTTTATCTGATAAATAAGCACAGAACAAATAAATGCATTGTTATAAATGGTGATAAGACCTCTGATGATAAAATGGTTATAATGTTGTAAGTAATGAGACCAACTTACTCAGGGGGGAACATTTAGGTTAAGACCTGCTGAGAAATAAACCCTTGAACCTAAGAGAAAGAGTATTCCAGGCCAAGTGAATGGCATGTGGGAAAGCCCCAGGTGGGGAAGAGCTTGATATATTTAAGGAATTGACATAAAAGGCCAGCATGGCTGGAACATAATGTGCAAGTAGGAGAGAGGCAGAGGCGGAGATGGGCAAGTTGGAAAAAACACCACAGTTTAGGGTTTATAGGACTTTGGATTTAACCTGAACCACAATGAGAATCATTACAGGATTTTAGGAAGAGGAATGCTATAACTTGAGCTGCAGTTTCAAAAGGCCATTTGGGTAACTGTGCAGAGGAAGGAAGGAGAGAAATATTGAAAGCAGGTAAATATAGCAAATAAACATTAAACCAGACTGTGATACACATCATAGGCATCTGCTAAGAGATGCAAAGACAGAAAAAACTCTTGCCCTTTTGTATAGCTGAGCCAATATAACATACTCCATACGTGTTCTCAAGATTAACTATGACTAGTCCTCAATAAGAGGCCTTGACAGCACCATTTATTACACATAGCTCATCCTAGATTCACCTGGTAACTGTGAGAGCCATCTGTGCTTGTTAAATGGTTTTATCTCAAAGGAAAAATAAATTTCTCATATCATTACAAAGGAGGTAACTTTGTAACTTGCAGTGAGGCTCTGCCAAGTTAGACTTATACACCCCACAGAGACTGGAGAGAGGGCATCATCTCCCTTGATGTTTGTATTGCAAAGAGGTAACTCCCACATCTTTGAGGAAGACATTCCTGGGTCATAAAGCTGTCAAGAGACTATTTCGCTTTTAGAAGGATTTATGCATATTTCAAAGAGACAGGGAAATAATTTACAATTACAAATTTTCTAACGTAAATGTGCCAAGAAAGGTGGTTAGTCTTTTCCCTTATTTTCCACAGAGAATTAAACTTATTTTTTTGTATTTGCCCATTAGCTAGAAAGACAGATAGATTGATTGACTTGAGATTAATGCATATTGGATTAGATGTGTGGACTGAAGGAGGATGAACTAAAATGACTGACCAGGAGTTTGAGCACTTGTGTCAGCCTGAAAAGAAAAAGGCTCTCTGTTCTAGAAGACTTGAAACGCATGCCTGCAGTTTGAGGTGGCTGTCCCACGTGATCAAAATTATATTAAATATATGCAGTATCTCCAGGGAACTAATTTCACAAGGTTGTCCCCCAATAGCATGCAATATCAAAGAACAGCGGTACCCAGCTCAGCAATTATGCAGGCAGCAAGCCCTCAAGCAGAAATGCCATGCATTTTCAAAGGGATTTGAGCACATCCAAGGGCCTATGGCTAAAGCAGGCAAAGGACTTATTCCAGTTATTAAGCAATTTTCTCTCTAGCAACAAATCCACTTCTCTGCACTCTGTTTTGCAATGCCGGCCATGAGTCAGCTAACTCGAATGCTCACTTGGCAAGTAGGATCTGCTGTACGGGCACTGGAGGAGACTGGACCAGTTAGAACAAACGCACTCCTCCACTCCCTCCTTTGCTTCTTGTTCCTCTCAAATTGCCTCAGCAATGGCTTTTCACCCTGACAGAGGCACAGAATTCCAATCTTCAGCGTTTTACCCCACATTCCGGAATCGGTCCCACTGTGCTTCTAGCAAGGTACCAGCAGCAACTAGACAGCGACTTCTTCCTCAGAGGACAGGGTCCCAGTAATCCAACACTGAGCTTCCAGATTCTGACAACCTAACCCCTTTCTTTATTCCCTAGCCCAAAGGATGACCGCTGCTGGCTTCAGTTATTATCTGGGTTCCCAACATCTCCCCTTTGCTTTTTCAGTTCTCTAACACAACCAATTTTCTACCTTAACTTCAATATGCCTAGCACAGATTTTGTCTCCCTGCCTCATACAGGACATGAGCGGAGATGCCTGGCAATCTACAAAAGTGATCCTGTCACTCTCTCTTTCAAGTTTGGCTGTAATGGTCTCATCTTGGAAAAATAAGAAGTACTCTTTTTAAAATGTATTTTAAAAATAGGAGTAATTCCCTAAATAGTAAAGTATAAGTTTGTTGTTAATGTTGCCTTATTTTGTTATTTGAGATTAATGCTTGCAGTTTAAATAAATTTAGAAGGCATAATCCAATGAAAATCAAAAGTTTGCTTCCGAATCCTCAGACTCGGGGAAGATCAACCAGTGCTATGCAATTCCCAGCTTCCAAAGGCAGAGTCCTGGGGAAAGCATAACCAGAAGCCCACACCTTGGGCCAGTGATGTTGATATGCTCACACCACCTGCTCAGAAGAAGCCTTGATTATGGACGCTATTTCTTAGCTCCCCCTAGAACAATCTACTGAGATAAAAGCTCAGGAACAGACAAGCCATACACTCCATCTCTAACCACAATTTAAAATCCCCAGTGTGACAGGGAGAAACCAAAGAGAGGAAAGGCAAATAATGCCATAGTTCGCTTTCTGACAAAATGGGGCTTACCCCTCTGAATATGTGTGTTTACTTGATTAAATCCTTTGTGTGAATGGGAGTAGTTTAGGATAATATATAATATTAGAGGCCCGGTGCACAAAACTCTCTCCGGGGTGGGGGGGTGGGGAGGGGGGAATTCCCTCTGCCCAGCCTGCACCCTCTCCAATCAGCAGTCAGACATCCTTCTCACAATCTGAGACTGCTGGCTCCTAACCACTCACCTGCCTGCCTGCCTGATCTTCCCTAACCACTCTGCCTGCCTGCCTGATTGCCCCTAACCACCTCTGCCTGCCTACCTGATTACCCCTAACTGCTCCCCTGCTGGCCTGATAGCCCCTAACTGCTCTCTCCTGCTGGCCTGGTTGCCCCCAACTGCCCTCGCCTGCTGGTCTGATTGCATCTAACCCCCTGCCAGCCTGATCTCGCTCCCAACTACCCTCCCTTGCCAGCCTGATCACCCCTAACTGCCTCTGTCTCAGACCCCACCACCATGGTTTTGTATGGAAGGAAGTCCGACATCCGGAAGATGGCCAGTCAACCCAATCTAATTAGCATATTACCCTTTTAGTAGTGTAAATAGATTATATAGGATAGGCTTGTTAAATGGGGGGAGGGGAGCCTTTTTCAGCAGGAGGAAATGCTCTTGGCAGACAAAAACACATAATCCCTATATCTGGACTGATAGCCAGCTATATGCACTATATTGCCAAACTGGTCATTAAAAAATTGAATTGCTTTCTTACACCTTACACAAAGCAGCTGTTGCCTTTAAAACTCCTCCTCAGCCCCCACTTTAGGTTCTGCCTTCACAGTTCACCCATATTAGGTTCTGATTGGTCGGTTTCTATGCCAGTCAGTGTCAAAAGCTCCGCCTCCTAGGCAGCCATTGGCTCCTTGCAGTTCACCCAGATTTGGTTCTGATTGGTCGGTTTCTATGCCAGTCAGCGTCAAAAGCTCCGCCTTGCCCTAACCAGTTTGGCTCAATGGATAGAGTGTTGGCCTGTGGACTGAAAGGTCCCAGGTTCGATTCTGGTCAAGGGCATGTACCTTGGTTGCGGGCACATCCCCAGTAGGAGCTGTGCAGGAGGCAGCTGATCCATGTTTCTCTCTCATTGATGTTTCTAACTCTCTATCCCTCTCCCTACCTCTCTGTAAAAAATCAATAAAATATATATATTTTTAAAAAGCTCCGCCTCCTAGGCAGCCATTGGCTCTTCTGGAAATCCAGAACGGCCCTGCTGACAGCTGCCTTTCTCTCCGGGCCTATCTCTGGGCCTGATCCACAGCCTCCACAGCAGCTGCGGATCAGGCCCTGCCTCTTTCTCTCTCTCCGGGCCTCACCAGCAGCTGTGGTGGCTACTGATCAGGCCTTGCCTCTCTCTCTGGGCCTCTCTCTGGGCCTGACTTGCAGTCGCCGCGGCAGCAGCAGTGAGGTCATTAGGCCTCCAGCCTGGTCCTGGGCTGGAGGCTAACAACGTTGCCACACCTGCCACACCTGAAGCCACTCTGCAGACTCCTCTGAGTTGGCTTGTGACTAAAGACTGAACAGAGAAGGTAAGGCAATGGGGTGTGGTGGCTATAGCCTCCTAGAGTGTGGAAGCTGACTGCCTTGGTTACATCCCTGGTTCTCTTCCTCCTCCTACTTGTGTGACCTCAGTTATTAGTCTCTTCAAAGCCTCAGTTTCTCCAACTCTACAATAATAGTATCTATCTCATAAGAGTGTTAATTAAATGAATTAACAAATAGCATTTAGAACACAGTGAGTATTACATAACCAGTGCTTATTATTATTTTTACCAAGAAAAGATAACAAACTAGCTCATTAGCATCTAATACAAATATCATTAGTGTATTTTGTGGCTCTAGTAGAAAGAGATATGTTTTGGAATTTAATTAGCACTTGAGTAATCTAGTTTTGTAACCTCAGGATGGTTTCTTAAGCTCTCTGAACCTCTGCTTCTTCACCTATAAAATGTATATGATAGCCCTAGCTGGTTTGGCTCAGTGGATAGAGCACTGGCCTGTGGACCAAAGGGTCCCGTGTTCAATACCAGTCAAGGGCACATGCCTGGGCTGTGGACTTGATCCCCAGTAGGGGCATGCAGAAGGCAGCCAATCAATGATTCTCTCTCATCATTGATGTTTCTCTCTCTCTCTCCCCCTCTCCCTTCCTCTCTGAAATCAATAAAAATATAGTTTTAAAAATGTATATGATAATTAATTCTTACCTTTGAAGCAAAATTGGGAGTCCTAGAAATAAAGAACACAAACAAGCCTCACTTTTAGGAGGTGCTAAATGAGCAGTCACTGTATTAGCAAAGATGAACTCTCAGCTGCCTGACAGACCATGTAAGCTCTCAAAAGTAATATTTGGTCACTGGACACCATGCCATAGCCAGGGCTGTGGTCTCAGGTATGAACAGAAGATATAAAGTTGGCAGGGCTGTCAGCATTGTAGAATGAAAGCCATGAAAATGGAGTGTATGAATGAGAAGAGCAGAAACCTCCAAATCAATCCCCCTCCCACTCCACTCCACAAAGCACTAACAGTAAGCAAAAGCTAAGGAAGAGAATTTTGCTAAGCAGACTGACAGGAAGACATAGGAGGGAAATGAGGAACATGTGGTAGCCACTGAGGGTAGAGAAGAAAGAGGTTAAGGAGGAAGAAGTGGTCGATGGTGGTCAGTGAGCTCTTGGAGCTGAGGGAGGAAAGCCCCAGTGAGCATCCACTGGGTTCTGCAGGAAGTAGGTCACCATGACCTTAGGGAAAACAGCTTCCAGTCAGGGCCAGCTACGCAATGCAAGGCTCAGTGCAAAATCAATGTGTAAGCCATGAGGGGCAGGAAAGCCCATCTCCTCTTTTCATGACCCACCCCACAGTGGACCAGCAATCCTCAAGGAAATGCAATCTCCATGCATTAGGTACCATGATGGGGGTTAGCAAGAGGTCCCTGCTGAGTCACCCCCACCCCCACCACCACAACTCATGGGGGACCTGCCAGTGGGGCATTGAGGGGGGGGGGAGGTGCTGCCTTACCTCGACCCCAACCGCCAAACACTGCAGTGCACACTCTCCCTATGCTTGTTCCCAGGTGGCTGGCTTCTAGGGGCAGAAGTCTACAGCAAGTGCAGCCCCTCTTCCCCCCAACCCCCAAGCAAACTGACTGCTGCCTCAGGCAGGGTGACAGTGGTCGCTGGGCAGAGACATGGAACCAGCTTCCCAGGAAGGCAGGTAGACTGTGAGAAGTGATCCCACACAAGAGTCAAGCTCTAAGCTCTGAAGCATAATCCATTGTCAGGAGCATGATCCACAACCTCATCAGACTTCACTTACAAAGCATGCAATTCAACGATAAAATTATAAAGAATTTCAAGATAGCCACCAAAAAATTTAACATAACCACTGCAGATCATCACACATCAGTGCAGGAAGCCTGTGTGACCTGCTCTAGTCTCATGCCCATGAGGCTGGCCCTGCTTCCAGTTGACAGGTGGCTGCAGAGGCACAGCCACCAAAGAGAGAGCTGGAAATACAAAGGTGGTGCAGTAGACGAATTTAAGAAAGTTTGCTGGGAAGAAGTCAGATATAGCAATAGCTGAAAGAACGAGGGTAAGAAATGATTTAAATTTGTATTATAGCTGCTGTTGATTTAATATAGGAAAGATCTAAGTAAGAAAGCCCCAATGAGGAAGAAGCTGAAGACAGTGAAAAGTGATAAAAATGGGAAAGTTCCTAAGGAGGCAGCAGGGAATGGGACCCAGAGCCCCAGTCAGAGAATGGCTTCAGTTACAAGCTCAGAGGTCATCAACTTATAAGTGGAAGTAGAGAGGGCCTTGAGAGCGAAGGGAGAGGGAGACAGGAACAGAGCCAATAACATTTATATCTGATGAGAACATTCAAATATGAGCAACTGAAGTACTGGCATTCAAAAAGTGGTATTAAAGAAAAACATCAGTGGAGAAGGCAATCCTTGACCCGATTATCCAACATACTAGCTTGGATCAAAGTCCCACAAAGATTTAACCCGATTTAATGTGTCAATGAAGAAATAGGACTGTGGCAACAGATTTTATTTTTGTCCATACTGCTGTTCTCAGTGTTCTATTCATAAAAGCAGTTTCAATATTTTTCCAATAATCTTTCCTGCATCTAACGGTGCTGTCAGTCAGTTTTTGAAATGCAGTTTTTTCTTTTAATGGGCAGACACTATTTTCTGTGCCTTTCACTACTTTGTTTAGAGGCAGCAAATTATAGTGGAGAGTGAGTACACAGGGAAATCAAATGTCAGCTTCTAAATGATCGCAGTTTCATTTAAAGGTTACCACTTGTCATAATGGAATATGGGCTTCTACAATAGGTAAATCCCCAAATGCCATTACTCTGTTCCAATAAATATCAGATTCTGACAGTGACAGCTCTCTCCTGATACTCCCATCTGCGATCTCAGGAAACACTGATTATACTGTTACTTAGGAGCCCTGGAAAGAAAGAATAGCTTAGTGTTTATCATACTTTTCCTCTTCATGAGAGCATCTCTCTGTCTCTCTCTCCCCTTTCTCTCCCTGCTCTCCTCCTGTTCTCCCTCACATGCCTTTCTCTCTCTCCTGATCTCTCCCTTTGTCTTTCTTCTTCCTTGTTTCTGTCTCACTTTCTCTTTCTTTCTCTGATACTCTAAAGTTTGATTCAATCTAGCAAAACCAAAATTTTTCGTTATTTTGAGCTGTTCCTTAGTTTGTAATCCAGTATTGTTTAAACTTAAAAACTAAATATTTTTAAATGAATAAAAATGGAGGCAATAAATCATTATACTTATAAGCAATTTGAATTTGGCACTTTTTCCTCTTTAGTGTAGATCCTCTTTCCTTCTAAATGCATGCTACATTAGTATGTCAAAGTTTTAGACATTTTTTAAAATCACTTCACAATGAATAACTCCAAAAATCTATGAGAAAGTTGAGTTTCTCTTCCTTTCTAGTCCTGAAGTAGGTATCTGCAACCTAAAAACAAATAAAATCCATTCAGAGTCCCTCCTTTCTTCCTATAATTTAGTTAACTTTTTAGAGGCAAAACACCTTACAAAGTATGTTGACATTTAATGACTTATTTTCCTGAAAAATTCTCATGTGTATAAACATACAATATTCTGCATACATACTTTTTAGGTAGTTATTTTATTTGTAAAAGTAAGCGGAAGACAAAGAGTGGATAAAGATCAGTATTTTTTCAAACTGTAACAGTGACATCCATTGAACTCTATATTTATTTACACTTATATCTGCCCCACTTATACAAATAAACAGCCTGGAAAAATAACCATGAAAATGTCTGTACGATGTTTCACATATGTATATGTGTGCATATACACAATAATGTATGTATGTATGTAAGTTTGTACATTCATATATATACTACTAGTAATATACCAGTAATAGAATAGATAGTTAGGTTTCCAAGAGTAAATCATGTTTATTATTGCTATAAAGTGACTTTGTAATGATTAATAAAGCCATAAAACCAAATTCATTTAAAGGGAAAATTGAATTAAGTACTACTATTATATTGGAATCTCTTTTGCTTATGATGTGTTAACAGTATATGTATGCCCTTAATTTATCTTGTAATTTATGCCAGAGATCACGCTGTTGTTTTTTTAAAAGCCTGAATTCTACACATGTATTTCACATGTTGTTACAGAATAGTAAGAAGCTAGGAAAATTCTAGGACAAGCGTAATAGGGAAACTAAGACAGGTAATTAAACAGCAGTTTGCAGCCACTTAGTAAATACTATATTCCCCAAACTAAGGACACCTAAGAGTAGTTTGCACTTACCCTCCTGAGCCAGAGGATAAATAGCTTAAATCACCTTACTCAAGAGGATAGATTATAGAAATCCAATAAAGTGCCATTTGTCTACCATACCCAAGGGCAGACAAATTAAGAGAATAAATCTCATTTTGGTACGTCAGCATAAAGCTGATGAATATTCTATTGACCTGCCCCTAAGACCGCCCCTAAACACACAGACTTTAAAACCACTGAAAATAAAGGTCCCTCCAGGGAGCACATCTATGCCACTCCCTTCCCTTTCTCCTCCCCCCAAAGGCGTCCATCGCTTAACCTCTAAGGAACCCATGAGACTTGCAACCAGGAGAGCAATGGATAGCAGCAGCTTGTCCTGGGCTAACCCCCTGAACCTATCTCCAAGGCTCCCTATTCTCTGACTTCCCAGGGAGCCAAAGCAGCCCAGCCTAGGCTCTCTGGTTGCTTCTTCTATGCCTTTGTCTCACTATCCTAAGCATGTATTTGCTGTGTTCAATAAATTCTTGCTTGCTTTTCAACACTTCATCCCTTGATTGAAATCTTTCCCTCAAGAAGACAAGAACCATGGTCTGCTTGTCTCACCAGTAACTGTATGAGAGCGGAAGAGAAGAGTTTGCCAACTTGCAAATTTTCTATGCATGCTCTTAATTTCTTCCCAAATGCCCAATTTACTAATCATTCAGTCTCAGCATCAGGGAATGAACTTAAAGAAGCACATTTGGAATGAAACAAGGGCTGCACCTTACCCAGCAAAATCCTTATCAGCAATATGGATAACACAGAACTCAAAACAAGACAGAAAAATCTTCAATCAGCACAGGGAAGAGAAAGTAAAATAAAGAAGCAAAGTAGTCTACAACAGCCTCATAAATGAAAAGCCAGTGATCTTAAGACTTTTTCCCCTTTTTCTCTCCCTCATTTTCCCTGTTCTGCTCTACCAAAATATAAATAAACTTAACATTATACTTCTATTTCCTCTTAAGGAAATTGTCTTGAAGGTAGATGAATTTATGACTATGACTCTTATTCAAAGGAAGGGAAAGCCATTAGCAAATGTTGGAATTGTACTCATGTTTAAGTTATAAATTCAAGTAATTGTTACATTTCTAATAGCTATAGAAAAGTCTATTATCTTGATTACACAGTAGTTGTTAGTAAGTAAAAATATATTCACACTTCACAAATATGTTAGGAGGTTCACAAGTCAAATTTCAGAGAGAAATATCAAGTTACCCATTACCATTTTAAAATGTATTTGCATTTTGCTTGCTACTGACAAATACTATCCTTTAGTTATTACATATATAACAAGAAAAATTTTAAATATATTTAAATTTCTACATGCATAGTTGTCTCTATATTTGATTTGGAATTTATGATTCCAACATAGAGTCACAAAAATATTCATACATCCACTAATTGTTATTGGAGGTTACAGCCTAATATAGAGAGATAGACAAAAACACCAAATAAAAAAATACAACAAAAGCCAAAGCATGCTATGAAGAAAATTAACATGAGGCAATATGAGAACAACTGAGTGGCTATTTCAGCTGTGTGGAAACAGAATTTAATCTAAACTAACTGAGGAATGTTAAAGGGTGTGACTAGTCATATGCCAAGATACATGTCAGAGGTGACTATAGGAGGTACAACTGAAGAATTATGTAAAACAGGACATCAAAATAAGCTCAATGTAATTACTATCATGAATTGAATACCTACCAACTTTTTACTAAAAGTGGGATAACAACTGTAGCTTTAATTCCATGTAAAAAGAGCTGCAAATCCCCTGTGCTATACTTTATATCCCATGACTAATCCATATATGTAAAAGCCTAAGCGACCGGCCAACCATGAAACCAGTAGCTATGCTGCGCACTGGCCACCAGGGGGAAGATGCTCAACGCACAGGCATGGAAACATAGAACAGGAAGGGAAGAGGGCTGCCGACGGGAAGGTAGACTGCGAGATAGTGTGTGAGTGGGAGAACAAAGGGAGAGTGTGTGGTCACACAGGGAGAGTTTGTTGGTGAGTTGAGGGACAGCTATACTCCAGGGTACTGTGGGGGACTGCCAGACGGGGCTCCCCTGACCGGGCAGCCTCCACTGCTGCTGGATCCCTCCTGGAGCGACCGCCTCTGAAGCAGAGACCGCGACATCTTGAAGGGGAGAGTGGATGTTATCAGAAGCCTGAAAATCCTGGGAATTTACAACTATGGCACCCAGTGAATAGCTGCAAACCCTAGAACACCAGTCCCAAAGTTACAAGAGCACATGGATTCAGAGGAGCTCTGTGCCTCCTCACAGAAAAGTCAGATTTCGCCTGGGATAAGGTGAGGTCGGTGGTCCGGGCAGGAGAGAGAAACGCACATGGCAGGAGCTGGAGGACCTGGGGAAGTCAGTGCCCAGAAAAATCTGTGGCCGTTGGGGTTGGCGTGATCCACGAATGTGGAAGGGGATCCACAGAAGGGAACTCTAAAAAGCAACCCATAGCTGAACTGGGAGCAAAAGGACATCCTAAAAATTTAAAAAGTGTACCGGCTGCTTAGACCCAAGGGGAAAAAAGACTGCACAGACTTGCACCACAGCACCAGAGTTTGCACACTTCCTCTGGATATTTTTTTCTCTTTAAATCCTTGCTTTTGATTACTAAGCCCAAAACATAGGATCACCCAATTGGGGACACTCTAAGAGACTGCAGGGGAAAGTTATTTTTGTGGAACCCGGGGATCAGAGCAGGGAATAACCATCAGAGAATGAGCTCTAGGGCAGCCCATTTCCTCAAACCAGTATTAAGTGCCACAGGGAAAACAAAATCTAAACGCTAGCTAGAGAGGACCTATAGACCCGGAGGTCAATCCAGAAACACTGCCACCCAGGGGTTGAATCACAAATTGACTATTGATTAAACACAAAGGAGTATAAGAAATAAAGACGTACTGCCTGCTTGAAATTCAGGACTGTGGGCAGTGGAACGAAGGGAACTTCAATACTGTCCTGACTAGGAAACAGGTGTGCCAAACAGAACAGTAGAGGAAGTGAATGACCTTCACTACTGCACTTTTTTTTTTCCATCTTTTACTTAAGAAACTAAATTTTTTTTTCCAAACTTGGTTTTACCTTCTTAATTATTACATTTTTATTTTCAAAACAGTATTATTACTACTACTATTTTACTTTTTTAAAAAAGTGTCATTTTATTTTCTCTTTATTTTACTTTGGGGTTAGTGTTCTACATTCTATTTTCATCTTTCCTTTAGCATCATTTTACTCTACCTCAACTTTACCTTTATGCAAACACTCTCTTCCTCACTTTTCCCCTTTTGTTGTCCTGTTTCTCTTACCCTATTCCTGCTTTAGATTTTCCATATTCCTTCTTTTTACCCCCTGTTAAAATTTCACCCTACTTATAAATCTAATTTCCAATCCCCTGCTCCAAGTCCATACACACCTCTCTCTTCTCTTTCTTCACTATCCAAATTTTTTTCTCTCTGTCCTTTTGTTGTTGTTTCCTTGATTGTTGCTTATATCGGTTTTTTATGCTTCTTTGTGAGATTTTTTCACTCTTTTGTTTTTTGTTTTGTTTTTGTTTGTTTGTTGCTTCTGTTTTCCTTCACCTCGCTTGATATTAGTTGTTGTTTGTAGTTTGAATTTATCTCTAGGTACTTGTTGCTGGCATTTGTTGAGATTAGTGGCTGTTCTATTGGAGTTTTCTCCCCATATAGTTTTCCCCCTCTTCTTTCTTATTCTCTTTCTTTTCTCTCTTACTTTTTTTCCTTTTCCCAATTTCATTTTTGCACTTCCTATTTTTCTCTTCTTATTTCTTTCATATCCTTTAATTCTCTTTTTTCTGGTAGTCACCTTTATTTGGGGTTATTAGTATCATGAATACATTTGGGTTCAGTGCCTTGTGCATTGTGCCTTGTTGTGTTGTATTTTGTGCCTTTAAATCAACTCAGGAGAGAGATGACTACATAACCAGACACCAAGAGAAGAGAGATCATGGGGAGACAAAGAAACAGCCCACATATGAAAGAAAAACAGGCATCACCAGAAAAGGAAGCAAACGAAATGGAGGCAAGCAACCTGTCAGAGAAAGAATTCAGAGAAATGGTCATAAGGTGGATGAAAGGAATGGAAGACAAATTCAACAATATGTGTAAGAACCAAGAGGAAATGAAGAAGAACCAAGAAGAAATAAAAAAAAAAATGGCATCGCTGATGTAAAGAACTCAATACAAAGCATCAACAGTAGACCAGAAGAAGCAGAGGATCACATCAATGAGCTAGAAGTCAAGGTAGGAAAAAATACCCAAGTAGAGCAGCTTCTAGAAAAAAAAAATTAAAAAGCAGGAGGAGAGCCTAAGGGAACTTTGGGACAACAGGAAACAAAACAACATCCAGATAATAAGGGTACCAAAAGGAGAGGAAACTGAGCAAGGAATGGAAAACCTGTTTGAAGAAATAATGACAGAAAAGTTCCCTGATACAGGAAAAAAAAAACGCACACAAATCCAAGAAGCTCACAAGTACCAAATAAAATGAACCCCAAAAGACTGATGCCAAGGCACATTATAATTAAACTGGCAAACACCAACAACAAAGTAAGAATCTTAAAAGCGGCCAGAGAGAGACAGCAAGTTACCTACAAAGGATCCCCCATCAGACTAGCGAATGATTTCTCAACAGAAACACATCAGGCAAGAAGGGAATGGAATGAAATATACAAAATCATGCAAAGGAAGGGTCTGAATCCCAGAATACTGTACCCAGCAAAGCTATCAATCAAAATGGAGGGTGAAATCAGGAGTTTCACAGACAAAAAAGGACTAAGGGAGTTTATTACCACCAAACCAGCAATGCAAGAAATGATAAAGGATCAGCTGTAAAAAGAAGAGATAGGAAGTGAAGAAGGAACACAAGGGTAAAGAATGGTGACAAACAAGTACCTATCAATAATAAAGTTAAATGTAAATAAATTAAATGCCCCAATCAAAAGATATAGGGTAACAGACTGGATACAAAAACATGACCCATATATCTGCTGTCTATCAGAAACTCACCTCAGAAAAAAAGACTCACACAGAATGAGGGTGAAGGGATGGAAAAAGGTTTTGCAGGTGAATGAAAATGAAAAAAAAAAAAAAAAGCTGGGGTAGCAATAGTTATATCTGATAAATTAGATCTCAAAGTGAAAGACATAACAAGAGATAAGGAAGGCCACTTCATAATATTAAAGGGAGCAATCCAACAAGAAGAAATAACTCTGGTAAACATATACACACCCAATACAGGAGCATCCAAATACATAAAAAAAACTCCTGGAGGATATCAAAGGAGAGATTGATAGCAATACAATCATAGTAGGGGACTTTAATACCCCACTATCATCATTGGACAAATCCTGTAAACAAAAAATCAGCAAAGAAACATCAATCCTAAATGACTCACTAGATGAGTGGTTGACAAACTGTGGCTTACGAGCCACATGTGGATCTTTGGCCCCTTGAGTGTGGCTGTTCCACAAAATACCATGGCCTGGGCAAGTCTATTTGGAAGAAGTGGCATTAGAAGAAGTTTAAGTTTTAAAAGTTTGGCTCTCAAAAGAAATTTCAGTCGTTGTACTATTGATATTTGGCTTTGTTGACTAACGAGTTTGCCAACCACTGCACTAGATTACATGGAATTAATTGACATCTTCAGATCATTTCACCCTAAAACCACAGAATATACATTCTTCTCAAGTGCACATAGGTCATTTTCAAAGATAGACCATATATTGGGTCCCAGGCAAAGTCTCTTCAAATTCAAGGAGATAGAAATCATATCAAGCATCTTCTCAGATCACGATGGCATTAAACTGGAAATCAACTACAAAAACAATCCAAAAAAATCAAACACATATAGACTAAATAACATGCTATTAAACAATGACTGGGTTACAGAGAGATCAAAGAAGAAATAAAAACAGCATAGCAACAAATGACAATGAAAACACAACAATCCAAAATCTATGGGACACCTCGAAAGCAGTCTTAAGAGGGAAGTTCATAGCTCTACAAGCCTACTGCAAAAAACAAGAAACAATGGTAATAAATTACCTAACCCTACAACTCAAAGAGTTAGAAAGAGAGCAACAAGAAAAGCCCAGTGTAAGCAGAAGGAAGGAAATAATAAAGATCAGAGCGGACATAAATGACATAGAGACAAAAAAAAAAAATACAGAAGAACAACAAACCAAGAGCTGGTTCTTTGAAAGGATAAACAAGATTGATGAACCTCTAGCCAGGCTCACCAAGAAGCAAAGCGAGAGGACGCAAATATACAAAATCAGAAATGAAAGAGGAGAAATAACAACAGACCCCACAGAAATACAAAGGGTTGTTAAAAAATACTAAGAACAACTCTATTCCAACAAACTGGACAACCTGGAGGAATTGGACATATTCCTAGAAAAAATACAACCTTCCAAAACTCAATCAGGAAGAATCTAAACATCTCAATAGGCCAATAACTATGGAAGAAATTGAAGCAGTCATCAAAAAGCTTCCAGCAAACAAAATCCCAGGCCAGATGGCTTCACAGGGGAGTTTTACCATTCAAGGAAAGACTAAAACATACCCTCCTCAGACTATTTCAAAAAATTCAAGAGGAAGGAACACTTCCAAGCTCATTCTATGAAGCCAGCATCACTCTAATACAAAACCAGATAAAGAAAACACAATGAAAGAGAATTACAGGCCAATATTCCTCATGAACATAGATGCCCAAATCCTCAACAAAGTTCGAGTAAATCAGATGCAGCAGTACATCAGAAAGATCATACACCATGACCAAGTAGGATTTATCCCAGGAATGCAAGGATGGTACAATATTTGCAAATCAATAAACGTGATATATCACATAAACAAATTGAGAGATAAAAACCACATAGTCGTATCAATTGATGCAGAAAAAGCATTTGACAAAATCCAACACCCATTTTTTTAAATAAATCTTTATTCAGATTATTACAATTGTTTCTCATTTTCCCCCCCATAAGTCCCCTCCGCCCAGTTCCCACCCCACCTTCTGCCCTTATCTCCCCCTCACTGTCCTCATCAATAGGTGTACGATTTTTGTCCAGTCTCTTCCTGCATCCCCTATACCCCTTTCCCCCTGAGAATTATCAGTCCAACTCCCTTTCTATGCCCCTGATTCTATTATATTCACCAGTTCATTCTGTTCCTCAGGTTTTTAATTCACTTGATTTTTAGGTTCACTTGTTGATAGATGTGTATTTGTTGCTCATCATTTTTATCTTTACTTTTTTCTTCTTACTCTTCTTTTTTTTTTAAATAAACCTTTATTGTTCAGATTGTTACAGGTGTTCCTCTTTTTTTCCACCATAGCTCCCCTCCACCTGATTCCCCACCCCACCCCATGCCCTTACCCCCCGCCACTGTCTTCATCCATAGGAGTAAGATTTTTGTCCAATCTCTTCCCGCACCCCTCACACTTGCTTCCCCTGAGAATTGTCAGTCCACTCCCTTTCTATGTCCCTGATTCTATTATATTCACCAGTCCATTCTGTTCTTCAGATTTTTAGATTCACTTGTTGGTAGGTATGTATTTGATGTCATTTTGTTGTTCATAATTTTTATCTTTTTCTCCTCCTCCTCCTCCTCCTCCTCCTCCTCCTCCTCCTCCTCCTCCTCCCTCTTTTCTCCTTCCTCCTCCTCCTTCCTCCTCCTCCTCCTCCTCCTCCTCTCCTCCTCCTCCTCCTCCTCTTCTTCTTCTTCTTCTTCAAGACTACCCTTCAGCATTTCATGTAATCCTGGTTTGGTGGCGATGAACTCCTTTAGCTTTTTCTTGTCTGTGAAGCTCTTTATCTGACCTTCAACTCTGAATGATAGCTTTGCTGGGTAGAGTAATCTTGGTTGTAGGTTCTTGCTGTTCATCACTTTGAATATTTCTTGCCACTCCCTTCTGGCCTGCATAGTTTCTGTTGAGAAATCAGCTGACAGTCGTATGGGTACTCCCTTGTAGGTAATTAACTGTTTTTCTCTTGATGCTTTTAATATTCTCTCTTTGTCTTTTGCCCTTGGCATTTTAATTATGATGTGTCTTGGTATGGTCCTCTTTGGATTCCTCTTGTATGGGGTTCTGTGTGCTTCCTGAACTTCTAAGTCTATTTCTTTCACCAGGTAGGGAAAGTTTTCTGTCATTATTTCTTCTAATAGGTTTTCAATATTTTGCTCTCTCCGTTCTTCTGGCACCCCAAAAATTCGGATGTTGGTTCACTTGAAGTTGTCCCAGAGGCTCCTTACACTATCTTCATATTTTTGGATTCTTTTTTCTTTTTGTTTTTCTGGTTGGATGTTTTTTTTTTCCACATATTTCAGATCTTTGGTTTGATTCTTGGGGTACGTTGATCTACAGTTGAGTTTCTGTATATTCTTTATTTCAGACAGTGTATGCTTCATTTCTGACTGATCCTTTTCCATTTTTTTGGCATTCTCATTAAGCTCCTTGAAGGTCTCATCAAGTTTCTCAGCGGTTTTAAGAAGATTCTTGAATAACCTTATACATGTGGTTCTGAACTCTATGTCATCCAGTAGTTTGCTTTCCTCTGTTTCTTTCATTCGTGACATGTTTCTTTGTCTCCACATTTTGGCTGTTTCCCTGTGTTGATGGAGTAGCTTTGTGTGGTAGGTGATCTATAGGGGGCAGTAGTTCAGCCTCCTCAATTACATGAGGTGGATGCTCTTGGTACACCCCTTTGTGGGCTGAGTGCAAAGTCTTGGTGTAGTTAAGCCTTAATTGCCGTTGGTACACTGGGAGGAATTGACCTCCAGGCCAATTAGCTGTGAGCACTCCCTGTGTCTATAATGGAAGAACTGCTGTGCTGAAGACACGCTTATGGGGCAGGTCTTATTTCAGTGGGGCTTTGGTGCTCACTGAGTCTGCCTCTTGAATGTGTCACTTATGGATGTGAGGAGTTGAAATCTGGTGTCTCACACTGACCACTAGGTACACTGGCTTCTGGATCTCCAATGGGGTGCAGGTCAGCTACTGTCTGAGGCCACCCAGCAGGAGCTACAGTGAGAGCTACAGTTTTCTCCTCTTTGCTTGGGGTTTGGAGGTTTTGGAGCTGTCTGACCCAGGCTGCAAGTTTGCTAGGTTAAGCTGCGATAGGGCAGGGCTTTCTTATGCAAAAGCCGCTGCTTAGAGCTTGGGTGGGTTTGTAGGTTGTGCAGGGCGGGGTCTCAGGGCGTCACTAGGCTAGGGCGTGGCAAACAGCAATGGCTGCTAGTTAGCCAGCTCTGAGTCCCTGTCGGCAGTCCCGTGCCCCAGCGCCGTGAACAATTATTCCTGCGCGCAGCTCTGCAAGCAAGGCCCCCTCACTGGCAGACAGTCCAGCTTCTCCCTTAGGAGTTTGGGTCCCCCGCGTCTCCCCAGAAACTGTATTTCAGAGTAATCGGGGGCTTGTCTCCATTCGGGTTGAAAAAAGCAACGCACCCAGTCGCCCGCAGCCAGCCCGGATCACGCGCCTCCGCACCTCAGCTTTTCAGCGCTCGTGCACGTCTCAATGCTCTTTTCTCTTTCCTTCTAGTTGTAGAACTTCCAGTCAGCCAGCTTTTCCGTGGTTCTGGGTGATAGACGTTTTTTCTTTTAGTTGTATTTTTGAAATTGTTGCGGGAGGCAGCAGTTTAGGTGTTTACCTATGCCGCCATCTTGGATTCTCCCTCCTCTTCTTCCTCTTCTTAAAGAATACCTTTCAGCATTTCATATAATACTGGTTTGGTGGTGATGAACTCCTTTAGCTTTTTCTTATCTGTGAAGCTCTTTATCTGCCCTTCAATTCTGAATGATAGCTTTGCTGGGTAGAGTAATCTTGGTTGTAGGTTCTTGCTATTCATCACTTTGAAAATTTCTTGCCACTCCCATCTGGCCTGCGTAGTTTCTGTTGAGAAATCAGCTGACCATTCTCTCTTTGCCTTTTGCTCTTGGCATTTTAATTATGATGTGTCTTGGTGTGGTCCTCTTTGGATTCCTTTTGTTTGGGGTTCTGTGCGCTTCCTGGACATGTAAGTCTATTTCTTTCACCAGGTGGGGGAAGTTTTCAGTCATTATTTCTTCAAATAGGTGTTTTTAGTATCTTGTTCTCTCTCTTTTTCTGGCACCCCCATAATTCTGATGTTGAAGTTGTCCCAGAGCTTCTTACACTATCTTCAACTTTTTGGATATTTTTTCTTTTTGCTTTTCTGGTTGAGTGTTTTTGCTTCGTTGTATTTCAATTCTTTGACTTGATTCTTGCGTTCCTCTAGTCTGTTGTTGGTTCTCTGTATAATATTTTTTATTTCAGTCAGTGTATGTTTAATTTCTAGTTGGTCCTTTTTCATATCTTCTAGGATCTCATTATATTTATCAGGCTTTTCTAGGATACTCTTGAAAAGCCTTATAACCGTGGTTTTGAATTCTACATCCAGTTGTTTGTTTTCCTCCATTTCTTCCATTTGTGATCTGTTTCTTTGTCACCGCAATTTCACTGCTTCCCTGAGTTGGTAGGGTTGCTTTGTGTACATGGTTTCCTATAGGGCCCAGTGGGTCGGCCTCCCCAGTTACCTGAGGTGGACACTCTTGGTGCACCCCTTTGTGGACTGTGTGTACAGCCTTGTTGTAGTTAAATCTTGATTGTTGTTGGTATCCCTGGGAGGAAATGACCTCCAGGCCAGTTGGCTGTAAGGATCAGCTGTGTCTACGCTGGGAAAAGTTCGGTGCTGGAGACATCCTTACAGGATTAGACTTGCCAAATTACAAAAGCCTCTGTGCTCAGCTTGGATGGGGTGGAGTCTCAGGGCGGAGCAGACAGTCTTGGCTTCCCGTCAGCCCTGCCCTTGTGCGGGCCTCCAGACTTCTGCCTTCCCCGGCTCCCGAGCCTCCGCCCGAGAGTCCAGATTCCCCCCGCAAGAGCGTGGGTCCCCAGGGGCTCGCCTGGAACTGCGGTTCAGTCAGAATTGGGATTCAGTGCAGTCAGGAGCTTGCAAATCCCTTCTGCTAGGGAAAGCCTGTGGCAACCTCCATAGTCTTTGTGCGCACTGGCACGCGCACCTCCAGACCCCCTCCCCCTAGTCTGGAATTTAAAAAGACCCCGAATAGCCACAGCAATCCTGAGAAAGAAGAACAAAGTAGGTGGGATCTCAATACCAGATTTCAAGCTGTATTACAAAGCCACTGTTCTCAAAACTACCTGGTACTGGCACAACAACAGACATATAGATCAATGGAATAGAATAGAGAACCCAGATATCAACCCAAACCACTATGCTCAATTAATATTTGACAAAGGAGGCATGAACATACATGGAGTCAAGACAGTCTCTTCAATAAATGGTGTTGGGAAAATTGGACAGATACATGCAAAAAAAATGAAACTAGACCACCAACTTACACCATACACAAAAATAAACTCAAAATGGATAAAGGACTTAAACATAAGATGGGAAACCATAAAAATACTAAACGAATCCACAGGCAGCAAAATCTCAGACATATGCCAAAGCAATTTATTCACTGATATCACTCCTAGGGCAATGGAAACTAAAGAGAAAATAAACAAATGGGACTACATCAAAATAAAAAGCTTTTTCATAGCAAAAGAAGCCATCAACAAAATAACAAGAAAGCCCACTGCATGGGAGAACATATTTGCCAGTGTTATCACCAATAAGGGTTTAATCTCCAACATTTACAGGGAACTTATACAACTTAACAAAAGGAAGATAAACAATCCAATCAAAAAATGGACAACTGATCTAAATAGATACTTTTCGAAAGAAGAGATAAGAAAGGCCAAGAGACATATGAAAACCTGCTCAAAGTCACTAATCATCAGAGAGATGCAAATCAAAACGACAATGTGGTACCATCTCACATCTGTCAGAATGGCTATCATCAACAAATCAACAAATGACAAGTGCTGGAGAGGATGCGGAGGTAAAGGAACCCTCATGCACTGCTGGTGAAAATGCAGACTGGTGCAGCCCCTGTAGAGAACAGTATGGAGTTTCCTCAAAAAACTAAGAATGGAACTCCCATTTGACCCAGTAATCCCACTTCTAGGAATATATCCCAAGAAACTAGAAAGACAAATCAGAAAGGATATATGCACCCCTATGTTAATAGCAGCACAACTCACCATAGCTAATATTTGGAAACAGCCTAGGTGCCCATCAGCAGATGAGTGGATTCGAAAACTATGGTACATCTACACAATAGAATACTACAATGCTATGAAAAAGAAGGAATTCCTACCATTTGCAACATCATGGCTGGAACTGTAGAGCATTATGCTAAGTGAAATAAACCAGGCAATGAAAGAAAAATACCACATGATCTCACTCATTTATGGAAAATAAAGAACAGTATAACCTGATGAACAAAAAGATAGATACAGAGGCAGTAAAGCATTGAACAGACTATCAAATTACAGCGGGAAAGCTGGAGAGTGTTGGGGAGGGGAGTAAGAGATCAACCAAAGGACTTGTATGCATGCATATAAGCACAACCAATGGACACAAGACACTGGGGGTATGGTGGGATTAGGGCATGCAACAGAGGGTAGGGGAGGCTGGGGGTAGGTGAATGGGGGAAAAAAGGAGATACATGTACTACTATATGTAATACTTTAAACAATAAAAAAAATAAAAGGGAAAAAAAAGGAGCTAGTGGTTCTTAGACACATTTTTCAGCTGTCACACCTGCTCACATGGGAACTCACACTCATGCACACATGCACACTCAGAAATAGTTCCGAGTTTTCTTGTTCCATGTGGCCCCACCCAAAGCAGTTGTAATAAAAATTCCCATCAATAAAACTGTTGTCCGCCCCCCCCCAAAAAAAGAAACATGGAACAAACTGATGAATCTCAGAGGGAAAGGGGAAAGGGGGGAGGGTGGGAAGAGATTAACCAAAGATATTATATGCATACTAAAGGCCCGGTGCCTGGATCTGTGCACCAGTGGGGTCCCTTGGCCTGGCCAAAACTGGCATTCCAACATCCCCTGAGGGGTCCTGGATTGTGAGAGGGCACAGGCCAGGCTGAGGGACCCCACCAGTGCATGAATCCGTGCACCGGGCCTCTAGTATGTAATAACTATGTATGGTGCCAGAGATCTTAAGACTAGACTTATCTGCCCTAACCAGTTTGGCTCAGTGGATAGAGTATTGGCCTTCGGACTGAAGGGTCCCAGGTTTAATTCCGGTCAAGGGCATGTACCTTGGTTGCTGGCACATTCCCAGTAGGAGGTGTGCAGGAGGCAGCTGATTAATGTTTCTCTCTCATCAATGTTTCTAACTCTCTCTCTCTCTCTTCCTCTCTGTAAAAAAATCAATAAAATATATATTTTTAAAAAAGACTAGACTTGTCAGCATGATGTTCATAAGATATATATATATAAACTAGAGGCCTGGTGCATGACATTCATGCACTTGGGGGGAGGGGTCCCTCAGCCTGGCCTATGCCCTTTCGCAGTTCGGGACCCCTCAGGGGATGTCTGCCTGCTAGTTTAGGCCCACTTCCCACAGGCCTAAGCTGGCAGGCAGATATCCGCCAAGGGGTCCTTAGCGCTGCCATGGAGGTGAGAGAGGCTCCCACCACCACCACTGCGCTTGCTAGCCGTGAGCCTGGCTTCTGACTAAGCGGCACTCTCCCTGTGAGAGCTCACTGACCACCAGGGGGCAGCTCCTGCATTAAGTGTCTGCCCCCTGGTGATCAGTGCACATCATAGTGACTCGTTCCACTGTTCGGTCGATTTGCATACTAGGGTTTTATTATATAGGATGTCTAATCACTATGTTGTATACCTAAAACTAATATAATAGTGTATGTCAACCATGACTAAAAAATAAATTTTAAAAAGTAATCTAAAAAAGAGCTGAAAATTCACTATAGCTTTGCAGCCATTTGCTGGCTATCTGCATGCATCCAGGGTATTTGTTTTGCAACACGATAAAATAAGCTAATTCTATATTTATAAATTGGCATTGTTCCTTTGAGTGTGTTTTTTTAATTGTCACCTGAGGATATGTTTTTATTAACTTTTAGAGAGAGAGACAGAGAGAGAGAGAGAGAGAGAGAGAGAGAGAAATGTGAGAGAGAAATGTGAGAGAGAAACCCCGATCTGGGATCAAACCTGCAACCTAGGTGTTTGTTTATAACTGGGAATCGAACTTATAACATTTTTGGTGTATGTGACCATGCTCCAACCAATTGAGCCATGCAGCTAGGCTCCTTTAGGTTTTGATTTATTTTTTTTTTTTCTCAGTGGGAGGTTAGGGAAGTCCTCACTTAGATGTGATTTAATATGATATCTGAAAATCATGTAGATGATAAGCAAACGTCAGAAGATAATTCCAGAGAGAGGGAGAAGAGCCAGTTGAAAACAATTACTTTGAAAGTTAAACGCCACCAATTAAATTATATTTCCTTTATCTTTAACTTTTAAATGTGATTTTTAAATTGTTATGTAGTATTGAAGAATATTTATTTCCCATAGCAGTCTATACAACCTATTCATAAGGAAAACTCTACTTCCTTAATTCTGGGTTTTAGAAGAAAACAGATTGTCATACTACATAATGATCTTCCATGTTGGTTTTGATGAAGTTACTTTTTCTCAAATGCTCATGCACAATAAAATAAAATATATAAAATAAAAGCTCAAATAATTAGAGTTTGAATTTAAGCAGGGTTGGGTAATTTGAGGAAACTTTGTTCATGACAATTTCAGGTCAATGTTTTAATCTTCATGGTTTCCATTCCTGCCATTTGTACTTTATTTCTACTATCTGAAAAAGAGGTGACACCAAAAGATATATCAAAATCTGTTATATCTTTATTTTTTTTCTCAAATTGGTAAACAATGTAATTTCCATTGGAATTAACATGAATTGGATGTTTTCTAACAAAACAATAAATATATTCTGATCTGAGTGCTAATAGTCCACATTAATAACAAAAGATTGTTCTGGCTAGGAGAGATGACATGATCCACATACCTCAGGTGCAAATGGAATCTGAAAGGGCTGAATTCCAATTCTTTAGGTGTTTCAGCTGTTTGCTTTTGAGTCACTGATAATGCCGAACATTTTGTCTACGAAATCCTTTGTTTAAAGTGAAGTTATGTACTTATTTGAAAATCATGGCCAGCTTATACAAAAATCTGTTAAACTATGTTACATTAAACCAAAATTATTTACATATTGACTTTTAATATTTGAAAATTACTCTTATAAAATATTCTGGCAATTATTTATTGAGTAATTCAATTTGGAACATATCTAGTCTAGCCATATTTTAGAGGGGAAAAAAAGCTTGATCAGGTTCAGTTCTAGTATTTTTATTTCATGGGTTTATACAGAGCTATTCACAGCAACATGTAAAGCATAAAAAGAAATTGAACTATTACTTTAAAAATTATATTGCATGTTAGAGAAAAATATCTCCCACTCTTTTCAGTATAACAAACATAACTTTATTGGAGATATTCCCATTTTAAAAATAAGTTTAAAAATATTCACATTACAATTCATACACTCTCTACAGAGTTGTATCATAGAATTTATGTTATAACCATGTCCATATGTTATTCCCCATTAAACTGTGAATCTTCAAAATTAGGAACCAATTTTCTTCATCTTCATATCCTCATAGCAAGGCACAATACTTTGCCCATAGTACATATTCTATAAATGTGTATTGAGCCGGCTGGCATGGCTCAGTGGTTGAGCATCAACCTATGAACCAGAAGATCACGGTTTAATTCTCAGTCAGGGCACATGCCCAGTGTAGGAAATAGGCCTCTGTGATCCATCTCCAGCATAGTCAACTTTTAATGGAAACAATTACTGAATTTCCCCAAGGCAAACAGAATGTAGGGAGGAAGGAAGAGGAACAAAGAACTGTGGACATTAGCCAGCATTATGGTGGAAAACCCCAAGGCACCTGCCTCAACTAGACAGGGGGAATGGAGACAGCCAGAAAAGGCCTAAACCCAAATTTTTTAAAAGGCCCAATGGGAGACAATAAGACCTACGAGACGTATGCAGCACAGCCTAGGGGAATAAATATGCTGTGATTGCTACTCCATGTGTGCCTGTACAACCGGACAGACACCAGCTCTCGAAAATGTATTAAAGGTCTCAGAGTCTGTTATTTTAATTTGGACAGGTGAGCATTTCTTACATTGGGTTACAGCTCGATCGCCAATCTGGGGCGTGCAGGAGGCAGCCGATCAATTATTCTCATCGTTGATGTTTCTAGCTCTCTCTCCCTCTCCCTTTCTCTCTGAAATCAGTAATAAAAATACATTTAAAAAATAAAAAATAACAAATGTGTATTGAATGAATGGGGAATTAATGAGTGGTTTCCTATGAGCAAAGATTCCCAAGGTTTGTTTCCACATCCTAGAGCAATCCCATAATAAACAAGGAAAGAAAGTCTGAGAATCAGGACTTTTCTCTAATCTGTGTCCTTTACGATGGGGAAAATGCACATACATGAATATCAATACTTCTCAAACAAAGCTGATCATCAAAATCATTTTATGAGTATTTTTTAAAAACTTTCTTTAATATCATGAGATTCTAATTCAATAAATCCAATATGGGGTCTCAGAACTGGCATTAGCAAGTTTAACAACCACAGCTCCTGTGTGATGTGATTGCAGTGCCACTGAGAGGACATCTTAGCATGAATATATCCAAAAATCATGCCGCCCCTTCCAGGTGCCACATTTCCAATTAGTTTACCATTAGAGGCAGTCTTTTCTTTGAAATGCAAAGGTTTAATTCTACGGAAAGGTGCATATTAAATCATTAATAAGTAAATATTAATTACTTTAGTAGATAACTTTATGTTAGAGTGCTCTGGATAACTGGTGGGGTGACAAAGGGCCACAAAGAAAGTTTGAAGAGAAGACAAAAGGAAACCACAAATCAATGTGTACAAGAAAACAATTTGCCAGAGACCAGGATGGCCTTCAATTTTTTCTCTACCATGCTTAAACTGAATAATGATCTCTGAAGAGAACAGATTGACAAAACCAGTGGAAATTCCTGATTTGCTCCATCTTACCACAGTAAGATACTGATTCAAGCCTCAGGTGCTATTTACCAACTGACCAAAGTAGAGTAGAGGGAGATGGAAGCTGTAAATGCTGATAATCCTGTTTCAGCATTGGAACCTGCATTCCTTTAGCCATGCTTAGTTAGAGAAGAATGCCGGTTCCAGCTGCCTCAAGTCACTCTAAAGAAAAAGCAAATGTTCATTCAGACTAAGAAGATAAATCAAGGAAAAAGAATGATAAATACTGCTTTATTAGGATTCTCTTTAAGATTCATTTCTTCTTCACCAGTGATTCATTGCTTTTTCTCCTGATTCTTAAGCATTTGAAAAACTTTCACTCAGTAATAAAAGGCCTGAAACAGCTTCTCTTAAAGTATTGTTGGCACTTGAAATTGTACTGAAGCAGTTTTTTCAGCCCCCCTGCTTTGGAGAAGCAGCTATTCCAGAGTTAGGATGAGCTTCTGATGACATCACAAAGAGCACTTAATGTTTGTGTGTTGTGGTTTCCCATTCTTAAAACTAATAATAAAAATAGATTCTCTTTAATAATTGTTTTGATATGCAGGGGGGGAACATTTTAGAGAATATCTAATATCTAATATCCCTCTATTTTGCAGATAAGTAATGTAAGTTCATGAGAAATGGACTTTTGCAGGGAAATAATATAAATTTGACTCAAAAAATGTATTGTCCAAAGCCACATACTGAGAGAGTGGCAGACGGAGGACGGCGTTAATTTTAGAGCCACACATAATTCAAGATACTTTCTTATCTCTAGAATTAAATGCATATAGTTTAAGCTATTTACTACATATTAATAACTGCAAAGCAAGTTAAAACAAAGTATATTTTAATATAGCAATAAGATGAGTGATTTCATTCAATCAAGGTAATGGCTTTTGTTTTTACTGAAAAATGACAGGACGTGCATGTTAGAGATTAAAGGAGTTGTTAAAAAATATATTCATGAAGTTAATTACCAGTGTATAAATATATATATATATGACATCATAGTTTTCATGGTGGTATACTTTAGTTTGATTGGCAAGTGTCTAAAGCAGTGGTCGGCAAACCACGGCTCGCAAGCCACATGCGGTTCTTTGGCCCCTTGAGTGTGGCTCTTCCACAAAATACCACGGCCTGGGCGAGTCTATTTTGAAGAAGTGGCGTTAGAAGAAGTTTAAGTTTTAAAAAATTGGCTCTCAAAAGAAATTTCAATTGTTGTACTGTTGATATTTGGCTCTGTTGACTAATGAGTTTGCTGACCACTGGCTAAAGTGTGTTTGGATGTACTTACCATCTGCAGGCCAACACTCTATCCACTGAGCCAAACTGGCTAGGGCCAAAAGCTCCCTTTTTTAAAAAAATACAGGGTGGGGCAAAAATAGGTATAAAGTTGTTAGTATGGAAAATAATACAATAATGAATAATCAACAAGAATAAACTCTGTGTTTTGTGTACTTACAACTGTACACCTACTTTTGCCCCACCCTGTATATTCATTATAGAACTAATTTTTTTTCTATTGACTCCAGGAGTTTGAGTGAATGCCTATGTCCTGATTAACAACTCATGAAATGTCAACATGAATTTTAGTCATAAATTTCTGCAGATTTCAAAAACATTTGATAGCTTGCTGAAATTTTTATCTTACTTTATAATAGATATTACAACAATCCATTTCATGATATTACAAGATAGGCACAAACTGAGGTAAAGGCTACAGACATTTGAGAGATTGGATATCACTCATTTAAAAATGTGCTAACACTCTTAGCATGAAGGAAGCTGCACTTATCTATCTATATATATAAAGAGCTGGGGTCCGTAACGACCAAAGGCTTGACCAACCGGAAGTCAGTGCTGGGTTGGCGGCAACCCAGTACTGACTGCTGCTGCTGTGGGTGCCCAGATCCAGCATTATCTGCTGAGGGGGCTGCAGATCTGGCCCGAAGAGAGGCCTGAAGAGAGAAGCAGGGTCTGATCCGTAGCCTCCATTGATCAGCACTTGCCTCTCTCTTTCGCTCCAGGGCTGGTCAGCAGCCACGCCTCTCTGATTAGGCCTGTTGATAGGCCCAGAGAAGCCAACCAATCAGAACCAAACTGGGTGAAGTGCAAGGAGCCAATGGCTGCCTAGGAGGCAGAGCTTTTGATGCTAATTGGCATAGAAACCGACCAATCAGAACCTAATTTGGGTGAACTGTGAAGGAAGAACCTAAGGTAAGGGCTGAGGAGGGGTTTTAAGGGCAACAGCTGTTTGGTGTAAGGTGTAAGAAAGTGGTTCAATTTTTTAATGACCGGTTTGGCAGTATAGTGCATATGGCTGGCTATCAGTCCAGATATAGGGATTATGTATTTTTGTATGCCAAGAGCATCTCCTTCTGATGAAAAAGGATTCCCCCTCCCCCGCATTTAAACAATCGTATCCTATATAATCTATCTATACTACTAAAAGGGTAATATGCTAATTAGACCAGGTGGACTGGCCATCTTCCAGATGTCAAACTTCCTTCCGGACAAGGCCATGGTGGTGGGGGCCAAGACAGAGGCCATTAGGGATGATCAGGCCAGCAGGGAAGGGCAGTTGGGGTCGAGATCAGGCCAACAGGGGAGGGCAGTTGGGGGTGAGATCAAGCCGGCAGGGAAGGGCAGTTGGGGGCAAGATCAGGCCGGTTGGGGAGGGCAGTTAGGGGCAATCAGACAGGCAGGCAGAGGCAGTTAGGGACGATCAGGCAGGCAGGCAGGTGAGTGGTTAGGAGCCAGCAGCCCCAGATTGCGAGAGGGATGTCCGACCACCGGTTTAGGCCCAATCCCACAAGGATTGGGGTGCAGGTTGGACTGAGAGACCCCCCCACCCCCGTGAACAAATTTTGTGCACCAGGCTGCTAGTGAAAATATAAAATGATTCCCTATGGGCCTTGCAAACTCATGTGCTATAAGCCCAAGCAGCTCCTACAATGAATTTTAAATTTTCCTTCTTATGTCAGTGCTTCTAATTTTATAAATCATGAAGCCCATTGCAAAAATTCCTTCCTAGATCTCAAGATAATGTCTATAGAAATATGGAAGGATCAATTTTCTTCTCAAAATGGTAAGTTCATTTTTTAAAATAATTCTAAAAGTAATGCATAAGTTCCTATTATATGAGCTGGATTTGAACTCATGTAGGATTTAACCTAGCTTCAGCCTGCTTGCAACAGGAACTCAGAGTGTAAATTATGCCTCAGAGTTGTCCCAAAAGAGGCAAGGTATCTGGAGTGAAATAAGAGCTATAATAACCACATAGAATTAAGGATAATGAATCATGGCCTTTACCACTCTTTTTACCCACACCTCTACCTTTCAGAATTCTAGAGGGACTGCTTGCCCTTGCTGTTTGAGATATATGAGGCTAGCAAAAAGAAGCCCTGAGAACTGGCATAATTTCAAGTCATTTATCAGGCTTTCTGATAGACTCTTGGGCAAATGACCCATTATTGCCTGGGGCTAGTTAGCTTTGAAACAACAAAAAACCAATGGCACACTCCCAAATAAAGAGACAGTTCAGGTCCTCCCTTTCCTTCATCACTGTCAAGACCAAGATACAACTGGTCCACAGCACTAGTGGAAAAGGATGTGGAGATATTAAAAGTTCTCACTTCTTTGTGGATCACTTACATTAGAGATTCCTCTCATGGTCCTTCCTTTTGGACTGCTTACTGCTCTTATTTTCTTGTCTCTCGCCTCTCATACATCTGGGGCAGTAAGGTGAGTGAAAGCTCTCCACAGCTTGTCTGGACCAAGACTCCCTCCCTCTTTTAGAAGGCTAAACAGGGATTAAGATAAGAAAAGAGGATACTGAGTGAATGCCTTGGGCCAATTAACCTAGGCTTCATGGCATAGTATCCATAAGAATATTAGAAAAAGACTGTGAGGGTAAACTAGTCTTTCAAGAAATTGTCAAAAAAAGCAAGGGCAGGAGATGAGACAGGTAAATTAAAATGTTGGAGGCTAATGTGTAGAAGTGTTCTGCTCTGCTTTGTTCCTGGAGTAAAGATGACTCAAGTTAATTTGCTGAGATGAGGCATTAGCAAGAATAGACAGTTGGTGGGTAGAAAATCAAAAGAGCTTCATTAATAAACTTCTTAGACGAACTTATATGGGAATAGACCAAAAAAAACTAAAAACGTCAGCCTTTTAAAATGGAGGAAGTTCTTTATCTGAGATGGGGACAAAGTAAAAAATAGTTTATTTTTTTATTTTTTTATTATGAGGCTAAGAGGAGGGGAGTATATACAAATTTCTCAATAAAATAAGAATTGAATTTATCTGCTAAATGTGAGATACGCTTAAAGGATATTGAATTCTTAAAGCATATGGAAAATTTTAGATGCATTTGGTATAAGAGAAGTAACAAAGGGTAGTTAAGGGCCTAAATGAACAGTTTACTAAACAATAACAACAAAAATCTAGATAAGGTTAGAGAGCTTGAATTTTTAATGCATTTACTCAACATAATTTTGTGACCAAGCATTAGTCCCCTAAGAAGGGGATCTGAAGAAGTGGGGGAGGGGGTGGGGACAAAAGGTCAGGGGGCAGAGGACTTCTGGGTGATGACAACTGCACAGTTACATTGGATGATCACTGAATTCATGCTGAGTGAGACAGAAGGGAAAAGAATAACAAAAAAGGGAGGAACTAACTTGCTGAATATCATACTTAAGGCTACAAGCAAGAAAAGGAGCTGGGAAAAGAGGTCATTAGGGATATTTAAATCAGATGAGGACAATTCACTGACAGGCAGCAGAGACATGTTCTTAAGCCAGACTTTCAGGGGCCAAATCCTAGTTCTGCCTGAGGTAAATAGGATTGTTGTGCATAAGTGAATATATGTAAAGTACTTAGGTTAACATATAGCATCCACTCAATAAATATTAACTTTTGTTATATTCCAGAGTTTGTCACTGTAGCATAACCCCAAAAAGTGAAGCATAACTTCAAATGATGTAGGGTTTTGCTGCCAGAGAGGCATCACTGAGAATAGATGGCTTTATGTCATGAGGGAACTGAAGTTCAGTGAAGGCAAAAGTCAATGGATTTGAGGAAATAATTTATATTCTATCTTCTAAAACTCCACAGTCAGTAACTAGGAATGACAGAAAGAGAATATATTAATGTTGATAAATGGAGGAGCACTTAAGTGAAAAAAAAAACTAAATTAAATTACTTTTTCCTTTTCAGATTATTTTTGCATTTGGGAACCACAAAAACCCCAGCATTAAACATGTCCACCTGATAAAAGACACATGAAATTAGTTCAAAGGGAAAACTTTTGCATTTCTAAGGCGTTCTGCCTAGCGCTGCTGCAATGCCCTAATCTGTGCCCTCTCCTAGCAGGGTTTAGGAGAGTTCTGAGCAAGTCTGCTTGCAAGACCACAAAGCTCTTTTATCTAAACTGAGTTGTGTCTCTGATGCGCTTCTTACTAAAGTGTCATAAGAATTCAATTCCCATTATGGGATAAGATGTACCTTGGACACATCTCACAAAATCAAAAAGCAATTGATATATTAATTGGACTCAGCAAGTCATTATAGCAACATCTACAACTAGAGGCATACTAAATAACATTTCATGAGCAGATGACATGAGAATCACTTTCACTAAGAACTTCACATGGTTTCAATGTGATTATATCCAGTTGATTAATTGTGTCATTTCCCTTTCATTCGGCAAATAGTTACCTAATGTCTATCACGTGTAAGGCAAATGCTAGTTGCTAACAGGAAAAAGTGATATAAATTGTGGTAAAACTTCCTACCTTAGAACTTACATCTGTGGTAGTGATGGTAGTGATAGTTGAGTACATACATTAATATTTAAATAAATGGCAGAATATATAAGCGGAAGTGTTAAAGAATAAGCTATTCATTACAACAGGAAAAGTTTGTTGAGATGACATAAACACAAACATTCATGGAGTAGAGATACTCCAGGTTAATGAACAATATGAGAACAAAGAATGTGGGAGCAGGTGGGGGTGACTGGGAAACAGCTGAGTAAATCAGCATGTCTGTAAATTCCTAAACTGTTCAGCATGTCTGTAAATTCCTAATCTGTTCAACAATGCTCTGTGTTGACCAGCACTGTATCAAATTCAAACACTGTAAAATACTTCTTAAAAAGTAGGGCCATCTCCACAAATAAACCAATGTCTATATGGTTGATTAATATATGACAAAGGAGGCAAGAACATACAATGGGGTAAAGACAGTCTATTCAAGAAATGGTGTTGGGAAAATGAGGTAGATACATGCAAGAAAAGTAAAATTAGAATAATCTTACACCATATACAAGCATAAAGTAAATAGAAATTAAAGATTTAAATGTAAGACTTGAAACCATAAAACTCCTAGAAGAAAACATAGGCAGTAAAAATCTCTGACATCTCTCTTAGCAATATTTTTTCTGATATGTCTCCTTGGGCAAGGGAAACAAAAGGAAAAAATAAACAAATAGGACAATGTTAAGCTAAAAAGTTTTTGTACAGCAAAGAAAACCATTAACAACTTATTGAATGGAAGAAGATGTTTACCAATGATATATCTGATAAGGGGTTAATATCCAAAATTTATAAAGAACTCATACAAAAAACAAACAAACAAACAAAAAAACCCCCACAATTCAATTAAAAAATGAGCATAGTACCAAAAAGAGGACATACAGATGGCTAATAGATATATGAAAAGATGCTCAGTGTTACTAATCATCAGAGAAATACAAATTAAAACCACAATGAGATATCACTGCACACTTGTCAGAATGGCTATCATCAAGAAGTCAACAAATAACAAGTGCTGGTGACAATGTGGAGAAAACGGAACCCTCATTCATTATTAGTGGGAACGCAGATTGGTGCAACCACTATGAAAAACAGTATGGAGGTCCCTCCAAATATTAAAAATGGAACTGTCTTATGACCCAGCAATTCCACCTCTGGGTATATTTCTGAAGAAACCCAAAACATAATTCAAAATAACATATGTATCCCTATGTTCATTACAGTGTTATTTACAATAGCCAAGATATGGAGGCAACTCAAGTGCCCATCAATAGATGAGCTGGTTAAAAAGTGGAGGTACATATATACAATGGAATATTACTCAGCCATAAAAACAATGAAATTTTACCATTTGCAACAGCATGAATGGACCTAGAGGGTATTATGCTACATGAAATAAGTCAATCAAAGAAAGATACATACCATATGATTTCACTTATATGTGAAATCTAAAGCATAAAATAAACAAACAAAACTGAAACTGGCTCACAGACACAGAGAACAGACTGATGGTTGCCAGAGGGGGTAGGGGCTGGATAAAAAAAGGTGAAGGGATTAAGAAGTACAAACTCTTAGTTACAAAATAAAGGGATATAAAATGCAGCATAGGGAATATAGTTAATAATATTGTAAAACTATGTATGGTGCCAGGTAGATATGGGAATACTGGGGGGAGGAACACTTTGTAAAGTATATGATTTCTAACCACTATGCAGTACACCTGAAACTAATACAAAAGTCAACTGTAAATGAAAAAAAG
This sequence comes from Corynorhinus townsendii, assembly GCA_026230045.1. Taxonomy (NCBI): domain Eukaryota; kingdom Metazoa; phylum Chordata; class Mammalia; order Chiroptera; family Vespertilionidae; genus Corynorhinus; species Corynorhinus townsendii. The sequence goes on along the minus strand of JAPDVU010000004.1, from coordinate 62,364,950 downwards.
TAGGGCCATCTTTCCCCGCCTTTGTTAGATGCAAAAATTTATAGACAAGAACTGCACCTTTCTTTATAAATTTTAATTTTTGTTATTATATTTATTTTATTCAAACATCAGAATGATCTCTTTCATTTTAATAATCAGCCTTGGCATTGAAGACATGTTTAATTGATTAAGTCCAAATATGTCATGTAAATACTATTTATTTTATATATTAATATTTGAGAGTGTCAAAGATCTGTTTGTATGCTTTGAGTTGCCAACTTTAAAAATTGTAATGTATTTTGCTTCTTTAATAATAATACAAGAGATTTTTCAAATAAAATTCTGGAAATGACTAATTCCTTGCTCTTTGTAGATAACTAGTCTGGGGGCAACTGATTTATAAAATGGGAATTGGAGTACAGAGTGAGGGAAGAAGTTAGATTAATGCAACTGTAGAGATACCAAGAACACAGAAAAAAAGAGAGAAGCCTAATTACTGGGGCTCAAAAATATTTTATGAAAAACTCTTTTCATTAAAATATAACTGAGTCCAGCTATTCTTCCTTACCAAGTGAGATGGAGGAAGAATGTCTATTTAAATTAGTTTGCACCAAAGTCTCCTGACCATTTTTGTTTCTTCAACAATGTTGAGAACACCTCAAAATGAAGGATAGAATGGATCTAAAACCCGAAGCTGAGGAAGAACATTCAACAAATGCATGAATTCTTCTATTATAGTTCTACTTCTAGAAGTCATTTGAAAGATAATTATTTCTTCAATTTCTTAAAATAATGTGCCTTTAGTTTTAATGGTTTTCAATAAATCAAACAAAGTTTGATTGGTCCTAGTATGTTTAAATTTCTCATTCTTCTATTCCCAGCCAGAAAGCCAACTTCAGTAAATCTCTTCATACTGAACCTCTCTGGATTAAGGCATAAAGTTTATTTAATTGAACTAAATATATAATTTTCTAAAACAGAAACAGACAGATAATGATTAATTCACTAATTTTAGAGAATTTGGTCTTTATTCAAAACATAATGTTTCTTAACTATGATTAATAGAGGCAATTTTATTCATTTCAAAAATGAAAATTATGCAGTCACAAGAAGAGCAGAGAAAACTCTAAACAGTGTTATCACACAATGAATCATCATAGCATATCCAATCTGAAAACAGCCTAAGAATTTTAAGAAGCTAGGTTACTTGCTTGGGATCAAAGAGCAAATTCAATTTTACCTGCTACTGTAACTCAGAATCTAAATGTTCTTGCTATCATGTCAAATGAAGATCTCATATTTTGGGGAGTGTATTTTCTGGATTTTTATTTTTTGCTGGGGGTGAGAGGCTGCAATTTGGCTCAAAATTGCATGAATGTGTCTGTTATGGAGCTGTAGTTGAATGTACAGGCTCTTTACTCATGCAGAGAAAACCAGCCATTGTACCATTAGGAGGTATTTTGTCATTTAATAACCTACTGTAGAAGTAAACAAGAAAGTAAATTTTTCATGTCATTTTTTGCCTTTCAAGTATTTCACTGAGACCTACAAACCATTATATTGTAAATATATCCTTTGGCACATAACCAATGTATTTCTTTTCTGTCTCCAACTCCAGTAACTTCTGTCTTTGTTGAGAGGACAGCATGCTACCAGAGCCTTATGTGGTCTATAATTTATCTGTATGACATATTGTGGTGCAGATAATTGTCTATTGGTTTTTCCTCCAATTGATTTAGAGCAAAATAATGGGTGTATACAATGTGAATTTTAACAATTGCTATTATGAAGGATGTAGAAATAAACACAAAAGCCTGTAATTTTTTAAAATAAGAAATTGAACTGATCTCAAAGTAGAGAAAGGGAGTTAGATTTATCAACTCGGCACTTTAAAAAAAATGATAATCTAAGACAACATTTGTAACTGGTGCTTCATCAACTTTTTACTTTGGAAGGAAACTGTTAGAGAGCACTGAATTCTGTAAAATTCTCTAAAAGGGCTGTTGAGAGGATTCAATCAGATTATATATCTAAAGTACATGTCCTGATGCAGGAAAACACATGATAAATAGCATCTGAGAGAAACAGTAATCAGATCGGGATCTTAGTGTCATTTTCATCCCCTAATATTGGCCTTGAGCATGTCATTTGACATGAAGAGAAAAACAAATTATAATTCCTACTGTACAGACTTTACCCACATTTTTATGAAAACAAGTGTAAAAATTACATGGAAGTATCTTGAAAAATAGAACTAGTTGTTAAAATATATAATTATTTATATATGGTAGTTAACATGATACCCAATAAAGAAACCATTTCTAAAGCATCTGTGGAATATGATCATTCAGATCATGCTTGAATATCAGAATGATTAGTAACTCACTACCTGTAATCCCAGCAAGTTCAAGGCAAACAGGGACACAGAAACGGAAGCATCTGTAATTTCCAACTCTTCATTCTCTTTGAAGCTTAACTGGCATATTGATCTGTGAACTGGGTTGAAGATTTTAAGAAGAGCCACACACTGGTTAGGACCATGCCAGTAGGATAACTCTTCCTGCTGATATTTCCCTATTGTCAGTGGCCCAGCAACGATCTTAGTGGATGGTCAATGGTAGCTGCCATTAGAAAACAAGGGAAGAGGATGCATCACAAAACTTTTCATTCTTCTCATTGGAGTCCTTTTGTGGACAATCAAGAGTTGACTATATGCATAAATTCAAAGTAAGTACATAAGAGTTGGAAGGAGGAGAAATTATGAGCAATCACTGTCTTCCAAGTCTTATTTTGACATTACAGACAGAATATCTGGGGTAGTTTGTTTAAGAAAAAGATTTGTGTTCCATTAAAATGTGTTATTTATTTGGTTATCACAGTCTAGCTCGCCCTAATAAAAATAATTTGCTTTATCTTTCAGGCATGTGCACCTTTTATTAAAGTTGACTACACAATGAGTAGTGTACAATTTAAAAATCAGATAGATTATAAAGCCATAGAAAGAAAGAAGGTATAACAGTTGCAAATGCTTTTAGAATCTGCAAATATGAGAGAGCTCTAAAATTTAGTTACTATATCAGGAAACTGATAAATTAGACCAACTCTTCATTTTCCTTTAAGCCTAACTAGCATATTGACCTGTGAACTGGGTTGCAGATTTTTAAAGGAGCCATACACCAATTTAGACTGTGACTGAGGAATAACTCTTCTTCTATGCTCCATTATGGAGCTGCTCAGACATGAAAGTAAGTGCTGCTCTTAACCTTAAACATAAATAATTACAACCTAAATATAGGTAAGCAAGACTGCATAAGAGTATATTGCTACTGTGTTATTAAACAGTCACTTAACTGTTCTATTATTTCACAGCTACCTGGCATAATTACATGCTAGATGAGAACATACATTTTACAAAGTGCCTAACAATATTTTAAGAATATTTTAAAAAGTATCAAACATTTTTAGGTAATGCCCTACAGAGTTGAACTAAAAACTTCAAATTGCAATAAAACCATGGCAAGACTGATCAAATACACAAGGCTAAAGATGATAAATGTGACTATAAATTATTTAGTCTCCAGAAGACTAAACTTAGATCGACATCTATATTAATCCAAAAATTTTCCTATCATTAGGCAAGACATGTGATAGGCAATCGTGAAAGAATCTAAGACTTTTTTAGATATGGACATAAAAGGAGTTCAGTGCTAACTTTTCAATGTTAAATATAGTATCTATCTTTTTATTGACACTCATGTGAGATGTTAATGGAATCCACAATAGAATTAAAAGCGAAACAACTTGGGAAGTTTAACTGATGTTGAAGTTAGAAACAATTGACCAGAGCTTTGAGAGAAACTTTTCCAGTTATCATCAAGTAAAGCTGTCACATATGTTGGTCTGAGGAAACCTTGCAATACCCTATGATAAAGCCAATCCCCACATATAACCTTGTTAGGAAAAAGGCATTTACTAGAGTTGAATGTGGCTGATAAATAAAACATTTATAGAACACAGAAAATTAGAACCAACCTATTTGCTTTTCAGCTGAACTGCTTGGTAAGAGCCTCAGATTAAAACACAAAAATGTCAAATAAGTACCTATCAATAATAACTTTAAATGTAAATGGATTAAATGCCCTAATCAAAAGACACAGGGTAACAGATTGGATAAGAAAACACGACCCATATATCTGCTATCTACAAGAAACCCACCTCAGAAAAAAAGACGCACACAGACTGACGGTGAACGGATGGAAAAAGGTTTTTCAGGCAAATGGAAATTTTAAAAAAGCTGGTGTAGCAATACTTATATCTGACAAATTAGATCTCAAAGTGAAGGACATAACAAGAGATAAGGAAGACCACTTCATAATACTAAAGGGTAATACTAAAGGGAGCAATCCAACAAGAAGAAATAACTATGGTAAACATATAAACACCCAATACAGGAGCACCCAAATACTTAAAATAACTCCTGGAGGATATCAAAGGAGAGACTGACAGCAATACAATCATAGTAGGAGACTTTAATACCCCACTATCACCATTGGACAAATCCTCTAAACAAAAAATCAGCAAAGAAACATCAATCCTAAATGACTCACTAGACCAGATGCAATTAATTGATATCTTTAGAATATTACACCCCAAAGCCACAGAATATTCATTCTTCTCAAGTGCACATAGGTAATTACAAAGATAGACCATATGTTGGGTCACAGGCAAAGTCTCTTCAAATCAAGAAGACAGAAATCATATCAAGCATCTTCTCATATCACAGTGGCATAAAACTGGAAATCAACTACAATAAAAACAATCCAAAAAATTTAAAAACATGGAGACTAAACAGCATGCTATTAAACAATGACTGGGTTACCAGAGAGATCAAGGAAGAAATAAAAAAACATCATGGCAACAAATGGCAATGAAAACACAACAATCCAAAATCTATGGGTCACAGTGAAAGCAGTCTTAAGAGGGAAGTTCATAGCTCTACAAGCCTACTGCGAAAAACAAGAAACAATGGAAATATATTACCTAACCTTACAGCTCAAAGAATTAGAAAGAGAGCAACAAGAAAAGCCCAGTGTAAGCAGAAGGAAGGAAATAATAAAGATCAGAGCGGAGATAAATGACATAGAGACAAAAAAAAAAAAGAAAAACAATACAGAAGATCAACAAAACCAAGAGCTGGTTCTTTGAAAGGATAAACAAGATTGATGAACCTCTAGCCAGGCTCACCAAGAAGCAAAGAGAGAGGACCCAAATAAACAAAATCAGAAATGAAAGATGAGAAATAACAACAGACCCCACAGAAGTACAAAGGATTGTTAAAAAATACTATGAACAACTCTATTCCAACAAACTAGACAACTTGGAGGAAATGGACATATTCCTAGAAAAATATAACCTTCCAAAACTCAATCAGGAAGAATCTAAACATCTCAATAGGCCAATAATTATGAAGAAATTGAAGCAGTCATCAAAAAGTTTCCAGCAAACAAAAATGGGCCAGAGGGCTTCACAGGGGAGTTTTACCAAACATTCAAAGAACTAAAACATACCCTCCTCAGACTATTCCAAAAAATTCAAGAGGAAGGAACACGTCCAAGCTCCTTTTATGAGGCCAGAATCACCCTAATACCAAAACCAGATGAAGATAACACAATGAAAGAGAATTACAGGCCAATATCCCTCATGAACATAGATGCCAAAATCCTCAACAACATTCTAGCAAATCAGATCCAGCAGTACATCAGAAAGATCATACACCATGACCAAGTAGGATTTATCCCGGGGATGCAAGGATGGTACAATATTCGCAAATCAATAAACATGATACATCACATAAACAAATTGAGAGATAAAAGTCACATAGTCATATCAATTGATGCAGAAAAAGCATTTGACAAAATCCAACACCCTTTCTTGATAAAAACTCTCAACAAGATGGGAATAGAAGGATCATACCTCAACATAATAAAAGTTATATATGATAAACCCACAGCCAACATCATACTCAATGGGCAAAATCTAAAACCATTTTTCCTAAGAACAGGAACAAGACAGGGATGCCCACTCTCACCACTCCTGTTTGACATAGTACTGGAAGTACCAGCCATTGCAATTAGACAAAAAAAAGAAATAAAAGGCATCCATATTGGAAAAGAAAAAGTAAAGCGGTCCTTATTTGCAGATGACATGATACTGTACATAGAAAACCCTAACGACTTCATCAACAAACTATTAGACTTAATAAATTAATTCGGCAATGTAGCAGGATACAAAATTAATGCCAAGAAATCTATGGCATTTCTATACACCAATAATGAACTTATAGGAAGAGTGACTAAAAAGCAATCACATTTACCATTGCACCAAAAAATTAAGATACCTAGGAATAAACTTAACTAAGGAGGTAAAAGATCTATACATGGAAAACTACACAACACTGAAAAAAGAGATAGAGGAAGATGTAAACAGATGGAAGAACATCCCATGTTCATGGATTGTTAGAATCAACATCATTAAAATGTCCATACTACCCAAAGCAATCTTTAGATTCAATGCACTCCCCATTAAAATACCAATGGCATATTTCACAGACCTAGAAAGAACTCTCCAAAAATCCATCTGGAACAAAATAAAAAGACCCCGAATAGCCACAGCAATCCTGAGAAAGAAGAACAAAGTAGGTGAGATCTCAATACCAGATTTCAAGCTGTATTACAAAGCCACTATTCTCAAAACTGCCTGGTACTGGCACAAGAACAGACATATAGATTAATGGAATAGAATAGAGAACCCAGGTATCAACCCAAATCACTATGCTCAATTAATATTTGACAAAGGAGGCATGAACATACCATGGGATCAAGACAGTCTCTTCAATAAATGATGTTGGGAAAATTGGACAGATACATGCAAAAAAACGAAACTAGACCACCAACTTACACCATACACAAAAATAAACTCAAAATGGATCAAGGACTTAAACATACAATGGGAAACCATAAAAATACTAGAGGAATCCACAGGCAGCAAAATCTCGGACACCTGCCAAAGCAATTTCTTCACTGATACTGCTCCTAGGGCAATGGAAACTAAAGAGAAAATAAACAAATGGGACTGCATCAAAATAATAAGCTTTTGCACAGCAAAGGAGACCATCAATAAAACAATAAGAAAGCCACTACATGGGAGAACATATTTGCCAATGATATCAATTATAAGGGTTTAATCTCCAACATCTACAGGGAACTCATGCAGCTTAAAAAAAAGAAGATAAACAACCCAATCAAAAAATGGACAATAGACCTAAATAGACACTTTTCAAAAGAAGACAGAAGGAAGGCCAAGAGACATATGAAAACCTGCTCAAAGTCACTAATCATCAGAGAGATGCAAATCAAAACAACAATGCGGTACCATCTCACACATGTCAGAATGGCTATTATCAACAAGTCAACAAATGACAAGTGCTGGCGAGGATGCGGAGAAAAAGGAACCCTCGTGCACTGCTGGTGGGAATGCAGACTGGTGCAGCCCCTGTGGAGAACAGCATAGAGTTTCGTCAAAAAACTGAAAATGGAACTCCCATTTGACCCAGACATCCCACTTCTAGGAATATATCCCAAGAAACTAGAAACATGAATCAAAAAGGATATATGCACCCCTATGTTCATAGCAGCACAATTCACCATAGCTAAGATTTGGAAACAGCCTAAGTGCCCATCAGCAGATGAGTGGATTAAAAAATTGGTACATCTATACAATGGAATACTATGCTGCGGTAAAAAATAAGAATTCCTGCCATTTGCAACAACATGCATGGAGATGGAGAGCATTATGCTAAGTGAAATAAGCCAGTCAGAGAAAGATTAATACCACATGATCTCACTCATTTGTGGAATATAATGAACAGCATAAACGGATGAACAAAAATAGATCCAGAGACAGAGTAACATCAATCAGAACATCAAACCTCAGGGAAGGTAGGGGAGGGTGGGGGTAACGGGGAGAGATCAACAAAAGGACTTATGTGCATGCATATAAGCCTAATCAATGGACACAGACAACAGGGGCGTGGGGTCATGAACGGGAGGTGGGGGGTAATGGGGTAATAAGGACACATATGTAATACCTTAATCAATAAAGAAATTTTTAAAATAATAATAAAAAATAAAACACAAAAATGTAATTTTCAATATAAAATGGTATTTTTATTTTTATTTTTTTAAAATATATTTTATTGATTTTTTTACAGAGAGGAAGGAAGAGGGATAGAGAGCCAGAAACATTGATCAGCTGCCTCCTGCACACCCCCTACTGGGATGTGCCCGCAACCAAGGTACATGCCCTTGATGGGAATCGAACCCGGGACCCTTCAGTCCACAAGCCGACGCTCTATCCACTGAGCCAAACCAGTTTCGCTAAAATGGTATGATTTTTAATGATTACTATAGAAGGAAATGAATAAAAACAGAAGTTCAATAGTCAAATTCACTAAAATTATACAACCTTAATTTTTAACAAGTTGGGGATGCAAAAATTATTTTTTTAAATAAATCTTTATTGTTCAGATTATTACAGGTGTTCCTCTTTTATTTTTCCCCATAGCTCCCCTCCACCTGATTCCCCACCCCACCACATGCCCTTACCCCCCGCCACTGTCTTCATCCATAGGAGTAAGATTTTTGTCCAATCTCTTCCCGCACCCCTCACACCTGCTTCCCCTGAGAATCGTCAGTCCACTCCCTTTCTCTGTCCCTGATTCTATTATATTCACCAGTCCATTCTGTTCTTCAGATTTTTCATTCACTTGATTTTTAGGTTCACTTGTTGGTAGGTATGTATTTGATGTCATTTTGTTGTTCATAATTTTTATCTTTACCTTTTTCTTCTTCTTCCTCTACTTAAAGGATACCCTTCAGCATTTCGTGTAATCCTGGTTTGGTGGTGATAAACTCCTTTAGCTTTTTCTTGTCTGTGAAGCTCTTTATCTGACCTTCAACTCTGATAGCTTTGCTGGGTAGAGTAATCTTGGTTGTAGGTTCTTGCTGTTCATCACTTTGAATATTTCTTGCCACTCCCTTCTGGCCTGCATAGTTTCTGTTGAGAAATCAGCTGACAGTCGTATGGGTACTCCCTTGTAGGTAATTAACTGTTTTTCTCTTGCTGCTTTTAATATTCTCTCTTTGTCTTTTGCCCTTGGCATTTTAATTATGATGTGTCTTGGTGTGGTCCTCTTTGGATTCCTCTTGTATGGGGTTCTTTGCGCTTCCTGAACTTGTAAGTCTATTTCTTTCACCAGGTAGGGAAAGTTTTCTGTCATTATTTCTTCTAATAGGTTTTCAATATTTTGCTCTCTCCCTTCTTCTGGCACCCCAAAAATCTGGATGTTGGTTCGCTTGAAGTTGTCCCAGAGGCTCCTTACACTATCTTCATATTTTTGGATTCTTTTTTCTTTTTGTTTTTCTGGTTGGATGTTTTTTTTTTCCACATATTTCAGATCTTTGGTTTGATTCTTGGGGTACGTTGATCTACAATTGAGTTTCTGTATATTCTTTATTTTAGACAATGTATGCTTCATTTCTGACTGGTCCTTTTCCATTTTTTTGGCATTCTCATTAAGGTCCTTGAAGGTCTCACTAAGCTCCTCAAAAGTGTCATCAAGTTTCTCAGCGGTTTTTATAAGATTCTTGAGTAACCTTATACATGTGGTTCTGAACTCTATGTCGTCCAGTAGTTTGCTTTCCTCCGTTTCTTTCATTCGTGACATGTTTCTTTGTTTCTGCATTTTGGCTGCTTCCCTGTATTGATGGAGTGGTTTTGTGTGGTAGGTGACCTATAGGGGGCAGTAGCTCAGCCTCCCCAATCACCTGATGTGGACGCTCTTGGTACACCCCTTTGTGGGCTGAGTGCAAAGTTTTGGTGTAGTTAAGCCTTAATTGCTGTTGGTACGCTGGGAGGAATTGACCTCCAGGCCAATTAGCTGTGAGCACTCCCTGTGTCTATAATGGAAGAACTGCTGCGCTGAAGACACGCTTTTGGTGCAGGACTTGTTTCAGTGGGGCTTTGGTGCTCACTGAGTCTGCCTCTTGAATGTGTCACTTATGGATGTGAGGAGTTGAAATCTGGTGTCTCACACTGACCACTAGGTACACTGGCTTCTGGATCTCCAATGGGGTGCAGGTCAGCTACTGTCTGAGGCCACCCAGCAGGAGCTACAGTGAGAGCTGCTATTTTCTCCTCTTTGCTTGGGGTTTGGAGGTTTTGGAGCTGTCTGACCCAGGCTGCAAGTTTGCTAGGTTAAGCTGCATTAGGGCAGGCCTTTCTTATGCTAACTCAGCTGCTTGGAGTTTGGGTGGGTTTGTAGGTTGTGCAGGGCGGGGCCTCAGGGTGTCACTAGGTTAGGGCGTGGCAAACAGCAATGGCTGCTAGTTAGCCGGCTCTGCGTCCCCCATGGCATCCGCGAGTCCTGTGCCCCAGTGCAGTAAACAATTATTCCTGCACGCAGCTCTGCAAGCAAGCCACCCTCACTGGCAGACAGTCCAGCTTCTCCCCGTAGGAGTTTGGGTCCCCCGCGTCTCCCCAGAGACTGGATTTCAGAGTAATCGGGGGCTTGTCTCCGTTTGGGTTGAAAAAAGCAACGCACCCAGTTGCCCGCTGCCAGCCCGGATCACGCGCCTCCGCACCTCAGCTTTTCAGCGCTCGTGCACGTCTCAATGCTCTTTTCTCTTTCCTTCTAGTTGTAGAACTTCCACTCAACCAGCTTTCCCGTGGTTCTGGGTGATAGACGTTTTGTCTTTTAGTTGCAGTTTAAATTGTGTGGGAGGCAGCAGTTTAGGTGTTTACCTACGCCGCCATTTTGGATTCTCCTGCAAAAATTATTTTAAAATTGCATGACCGTAAACAAAGTTGGGTCTAGCAATCCAAATGCTGTTCTATATTTTTCAAATCTAGAATTTATCACTTTTTCCCACCTGCAGCTGGAAGTCTGGGCAGTGTATTGCCACTTATATCAGATGTAAACACATGACAGAATCTCATATGTGCAGGAGGCCTGAGAGTTCCTTGCTGTGGCCTGCGGAATAGTTCAGCGGACTACAGATCACATTATCCAAGGAAGGTGACTGGTTATCGTAACAGCATTTTCCTACCAGCCCCTCCTCAGCGCTCATTGTTGTACCTGACCCTGCTAACACCTGGGTCTATTTTCCCTCATTGGAAAAGTCCAATGTCAGGAAAAAGTCAATATTAGAACTGGGAATTTTTTAAAATACATGATCAAGCTTTCTATTCTCTCTGGATTCCACCTAAATTAATAAGGTAGTATTTTACTCTCAGTGTCAAAAATTAATAAAGAAGCTTTTATCTCTAGGAAAAGCATGAAAAATTGTCTTTAGATTTTTAGATTTATATTTCTAACCTAATGCTTATTTGTCCTTGGTCAGCTATATATCAGCGTCGGTTGTATATTAGTTGGGAGAAATGTAATATTAAAATGACTAGAATTACGACATGAAGTGATATAACTCTTAAAGAAAAGCAGCCAAATCAATCATTTATGTGCAAGATTAAAGATCCACATTAATAAGATACTACACTGTATTGCACTTATAAGCACCTCATCTTTTCCTCCCAAAGTTTATACACATTCCTCTCTCTCTCTCTCTCTCTCTCTCACACACACACACACACACACACACACACACACACACACATCCATACTTGTGTGTGTTGGTAGAACATGGAGATAAAGAATTTTTTAGAACAAAACAGATAATCAATAAAAATTATGTATTCATTTTATGGAATTCTTATCTTCTTTGGTGAGGCGGAGTACTATTTAATAGAGAAGGGATCCAAAACATGAACTAAATTCAAAAGCAGTCAATATAGTGAACAAACTTGGATTAGAACTTACATCTTGAAAGTGTAACCAAGTTTCCTTTACACTAGAATTAAGTCCTCTTAGGAAAGTATTATTTAAGTTAATAGGACAGTATTTTCAAGTTACTAGTATAACTTCCCCTTATGTAAAATAAAAAAGTGATGCCCTCTAGGGGCAACCTATAAAACAACATTAAATTTACAAGATCATCTTTAAACATGGACACTAAATGGTGAACACTAAAAAGTCACCTCACTACCCCTGGCCTGGTGTGTTAAGTTGTTAGAGCACTGGCCCATGAACTTAAGGGTCATAGGTTCTATTCCCGGTCAAGGGTTGCAGGTTTGATCCCTAACTGAACCTTTCAATTGTCTTTTTGGGTCTATGATAACATATCCTTGGAATGTCAAAGTAATTTTCCTTTTTTTCTGGACCCCTCAAAGCACAGGCACTGCTCTGCAGAGACCATAAATCCCCTCATTGTTACTGAGTTCACTGTTGACTGTTAACTATCCTGTACCCATCTAAGAAAAACAAGTGTGTGTCTATCATTTTACTTTTTATCCAATCGCAGGTTTCCCCACTTTGCTTTCTCCAGCCTCCCTAATCTATCACCAATGGATTTCAGGTAACTCACTTAAGTCTCCTCCTTTGATTGTAATGTATAAATAAAACAAGGTGAAAAAATGCCATTCTCCAGAGCATTATCTTAATCCATTGAGATTCTGCTTCCCAGCATTTGCAGATAGTATGGCTCAAATAATCTCACAAAAATTATTCACAGGTTTGAATGTTTCTTATGTTGACATACCCAATTCCCCTTTCAATTTCTTTCTTAGTTGTACCTTAATTTTATTTCAAGATCCTGCAACCTGACATAAAAACTATATTTTCCACCTCTTTGAAACTAGGTGGCCATATTTTGCTCTATTTCTATATGATAAATTTCTCAGAGTTGAAAATTATATTTTTCCAAACCATCAGACTTTTTCTTCTTGACTATTTGGATAAAATACAACATAAAATCCTGGCCTCTTGGAGTTTCCAGTACAAGTTCCAAAACATCTCTGGTATAAAGACATTGAAGCCAGAAAATTTTTAAGTAAGTTTCACATTTTGGTTTATATTTAATGTTGTCTAGTTCTTTACTTTTCTGTTTCACTTTCTTTCTTTGTAGTGATTTTGAAGTCTAATATTTTAATGAATAGGAAAGTCTCAGTATAGAATAGAAACCCAAAGAATATGCCCATGAGATGAATTCTTATTGAGCGTTTTTTTCCTCTAGCTTTTTTGAGATAAAACATTGTAAATTTAACATATATATTGTGAAATGATTATCACAATAAAGTCTGTTAGCACAACCATTGTTCACAGTTACCTTTTGGAGGGGTGAGAACTTTTAATATCTACTATTTCAGCCACTTTACAATGCAGTATTATTAGCAGTAGTCACCATGTTGTACATTAGGTTCCCAAAACTTATTTATCTTATAACTGGAAGTTTGTATTCTTTAATCACTTTCACTCATTTCTCCCACTCTGCCTCCCCTGGCAACCACCAATCTATTCTGTTTCTATGAGTTTTGTATTTTAGATTCCACATATGAGATCATACATTGTTTTTCTCTGACTTATGTCACCTATTATAATGTCCTCAAGTTTCATCTATGTCGTCTCAGGTGGCAAGATTAACTTCTTTTGCCTGGCTGAATAATATATACATAGATACTGTAGTCAGATAGATAGATAGACATATAGGTAGATATGGAATTGCAATGGAATTGCAAACATGAAGAATCATTTTATTTGGTATTTGTGTGCCTTTAATTCATTAACTGTTGTTGGTTTTGTATCATAAACTTTATCTATTATATATCCCCATAAAAAAAAGTCAAGTGGATAAATTTTCTTTGTTCAAGGCTTAGTCTGGCTTCACTCATTATTTTAAATCAGTTTAATCTGAAAAGGAATGAAAATTAAGTGAGTTATCAGCTATTAAAGTGTATATATCTGTTTTAAGACACCCTATATAATACATATATTATACTAGAGGCCCAGTGCACGAAATTTGTGCATGGGGAGGGGGTGTTCCTCAGCCCAGCCTGCACCCTCTCCAATCTGGGACCCCTAGAGGGATGTCTGACTGCCCATTTAGGCCTGATCCAGGTAGCATCTGGCCTAAACAGGCAGTTGGACATCCCTCTCACAATCCAGGACCACTGGCTCCCAACTGTTCACCTGCCTGCCTTCCTGATTGCCCCTAACTGCTTCTACCTGCCAGCCTGATCTCCCCCTAACCACTCCCCTGCCAGCCTGATTGCCCCTAACTGCCCTCCCCTGCAGGCCTGGTCACCCCTAACTGTCCTCCCCTGCAGGCTTTACCACCCCCAACTGCCCTCCCTTGCAGGCCTGGTCCCTCCCAACTGCCCTCTCCTGCTGGCCATCTTGTGGTGGCCATCTTTGACCACATGGGGGCAGCCATCTTGTGTGTTGGAGTGATGGTCAATTTGCATATTACTCTTTTATTAGTAGGATGCTGCAGTGAATATAGGGATGAGACTTTTCTTCAAGATAGTGATTTCATTTTCTCCAGATATATACCTAAAAGGGGGATTGTTGAGTCATATAGTAGTTCTAGTTTTAATTTTTTGAGGAACTGCCATACTGTTTTCTATAGTGACTGCCCCAATTTACATTCTCACCGACAGTACACAAAGTTTCCTGTTCTCCACAACCTCCCTAGAGCATGTTATCTGTTGTCTTTTTTATAATAGTCATTCAAACAGTTGTGAAAGGATAATTCATTGTGATTTTGGTTCCCTTTCCCTGATGATTAATGATGTTGAACTCCTTTTCATGTACCTATTGGCCATTTGTATAACTTCTTTGAAATAAATATCTATTCAGGTTGTTTGTCCATTTTTAATGGATTATTTGTGTTTTTGTTATTGAGTTATATGAGTTCCTTATATTTTTTTATATTAACCTTTTATCATATATTATTTATAAGTATTTTTCCATAGGTCATATTTTCATTTTGTAGATTTTTTTAATGCTGGGCAGAAAGAAGCTTTTCAGATTGATATAGTCCTGCTTGTTGATTTTTGCTTCTGTTATGTTTTTAGTGTCATATTGAAAAAGAAATTTTTTGCCAAGACTGATGTCAAGAAGTTTTTCCCTGTTTTATTCTAGGAGTCTCACAGTTTCAGGTTTTATATTTTTAAGTTTTTATCAACTTCAAGTTAATTTCTTAAAGATGGTTCATACTAATTTTTCTGCATGTGGTTATCAAATTTCCCATCAACATTTATTGAAGAGATTATCCTTTCCCCAGTGAGTATTCTGGTTCCCTTGTAATATTAGTTGTCATATACACAGGAGTTTATTTCTGAGCTCTTGATTCTGTTCCATTGATACATGTGTCTGTCTTTATTCCAGTACCATAGTGTTTTGCTTAGAATAGCTTTGTAGTATAGTTTGAAATCAGGTTATATAATGCCTTCAGCTTCTGTTCTTCTTTTTCAAGATTGCTTTGGCTATTTAAGAGTCACTTGTGGTTCCATATAAATTTTAGGATTGCTTTTATATGTCTGTGAAATTGACATCAGTTATGGCAAAGTTCAAATCCCTAATTTGATAGGGATGTCATTGAATCTATAAATGACTTTAGGTAGTATGGACATTTTAACAATAATAATTCCTCTGATCTGTGAACACAAGATATCTTCCCATTTCTTTTTGTCTGCTTCAATTTCTTTCATCAATGTCTTGTAGTTTTTAATGCACAGATCTTTCACCTCCTTGGTTGAATTTATTACTGTTTTATTGTTTTTGATAGTATTGTAAATGGGATTGTTTTCTTTATTAATTTTTCAGAGAGTTTGTTGTTAGTGTGTAGAAATGCAACTGAGCTCCCTGGCTAGATAGGGCCATCAGCTTGGCTCTGAAGATGGTCATACCTGCTTGAGTACTGCCTTGAGTAAGAATGCATCTCACCAAGATCCCAGTGTGCTTGCTCTAAGTACCACCCACTTCTGTGTCACTATCTGCCCCCAAGTGGTTGAGCTCTGCAGATTCCCCCAGTGATCCTCTTACAATGAGATCCAACTAAACTTCCCAGGAAGTGTTCCACAACGTTGGGAAAGTTGGATGCCCACCTTGGTTTCTCTTTTTCCTGTTGGAGAGACCACAGGCACAGGGGGCCACTTTTGTTGCAGTGACCTGGAGGAGGGTTGCTGTGGTTAAAATGAAGCCACTTCTTTTACCCTTCTAATGTGATCCTTCTTGATTAGGGGGATGCTTCTGCCTCACTCCACATTCTGGGACTTTAATAATGATGTCTTGTCTATGGATAGTTGCTAGCTGATCTTGTGACCGGAAATGATATCAGGAACAACCTATATCACCGACTTAATGATATCACATGTCCTGAGGAGGGTTTTAAAAACAGTGATGAACATAGCAGGCTGAGTCATGACAATAAAAGGCAGTTAGTCAAGAGTCTAACAAGTAGAAGGAGAGGACTGTGACAGATATCACATTTTCATACAAGGAGAAGGTGAGGAGGAGCAATTGTTCTACAGCTGTAGTCAGAAAGTTAGAGATCATGTTACAGATGGAAAACTGAAGCCCAGGAAATTAAGTGCCTGATCCCATGTTGTGGAGCCAATAAGTGCTCTCACCACCTTGCAGTGATTCCTTGGGTAAATATGAAGTGGGGAAACTTTTGGAATTCAGGTCTGGAAACTGATTTCAATGCAGACACCACAGAAGGCTATTAGAAAATGACATAAGGGCCAAGGCAAGATATCTAGAAGGAAACATAGTTTGTCATTAGAATGTGCACTTGTCTCACTCTCCTCTCTTTCTATAAAGGAAAAGTTGAGTCTTCCACTCCCATCCTAATGAGGAGGCAGCAGAGTGTTGAAGTGAAAAGTGTGGAACTCTCATAAGGAAAAAATGAGAAACATGACTAGTCAGCATCTGAGATATACCGCCTTTTCACAAGGAGGATGGTATCACTGCATTGCAAGAGCAGATTAGACTGCCTCTCATTCTCTAGTCATGTCTTCATCCTGATTGCCATGAATGAGTTTAGTTAGTCTGGTCTATGACCCACCTCTGCCCACAGGTAAGTTCCAAGATGGGGAACTGAAGGTTTAACTGAAGAGGGACAATAAATATTGTCAATAGAAAGAAATAAGCAAACCCTGAGAAAAATTAGAATTCTAGACAGAAAACAATTTAAATCAGTTTACTGTTTTAAAATACAAATATCAGATGGGGATCACAAAATTTGGAAACAAAGTATTTGAGTTCCCCTCAGCAATACATACACTAAGTTTTGAAGCAGGGAGAGATTGGGAAATTAATCATGAGAAAGAGATTCAGAGGTGATGTGGAACATCAAATTAGATCAATGTGAGTGAGAGAAGGCACTGAAGTAAAGGCCATTGCTGCTTGGAACCCAAATAAACAAATAACATATCATAAGCCCACAAAATAATGGCCCATCTTTGTATAAGCCTAGAATATTACATTTAATTTGGGGAACCCAGGGTAACAAAGATGTACATTAAATAAAAAGATCCATAAGAGACCTCAAAAAGTCTTTAGAACAAAAGAGGTATTGATTTATAACCTTGATTTACAGATTAAAGACAGTAAGTATGTAGGAGCCCAAATAACTGACCATAAATATTTAAAGGATATAAGAAAAAAAGTATTTAGGAACACAAAT
Source organism: Corynorhinus townsendii (assembly GCA_026230045.1). NCBI lineage: Eukaryota > Metazoa > Chordata > Mammalia > Chiroptera > Vespertilionidae > Corynorhinus > Corynorhinus townsendii. The sequence goes on along the minus strand of JAPDVU010000004.1, from coordinate 62,347,332 downwards.
TGATCAATATAATTGAATTACTGATTTTAGTTTGGTCAAATTATTTTTATCTGTGACCTAACTGGAGACCTTCCTTCCTTGTGACTGGGTCAGTGCTTAATCACTGCAGACATAGCACTATGTGCTTTGCTTTGACAAAACTATTCCACCTACCCAAAATTCTCCTGTGCACCAGGGTTTCTTTTCATCTTGCTTTACCAGAAATTGAAATCATTGCAATGTATGAAGGCTTCACCTAAGGCTTTATCTCCAAAAATTCCTCTGATATTGTGTATGTGTTATTTAGAAAAGAGAGGCATCCTAAGGTCTGCTTAGAACATTAGCCTTAGTCTGTTCATAGAGATCTTCTGCTTCCACCTTAGAAAGGACAGTGATATAGCCTCTAAGGGGAAAGTTCTGAGAAAATTAATTTCACTGGAAATATGACCTTGACTTAGCCTTGATAAGCATGCACCTGGCTAAACAACCTAATTTTATGAAAATATGAAGGGCAAGCTCAAAAAATAGAAACTGGTTGAAAAATAATATGGTTAAAAGGAAGAACTTTTCAGAACTCTTAAATACTATGTTGTTGTTTTTTAATATATTTTTTACTTATTTCAGAGAGGAAGAGAGAGAGAGAAACATCAATGATGAGAGAGAAAAAATCATTGATCGCTGCCTCCTGCACACCCCTAACTAGGGATCGAGCCCAAAACCTGGGAATGTGCCCTGACTGGGAATCAAACCATGACTTCCAGGTTCATAGGTTGACACTCCACCATTGAGCCACGCCGGCCAGGCACAAATACTATGTTTTTAAGTTAGGAATTTGAAAATTGGTTAAGAATGATTTTGCCATATATGTGTCTCAAAGCAACTCAGTTATCTCCAATGTGTGTTTTAAAACTCTTATTCAGAGGTTGGCAATTAAACAACCTGAAAGTCGAATCCTCATGCTCATTTTGTAAATACAGTTTTATTGACGCACATCCATGCTCATTTGTTTATGGATTATGCATAGCTGCTTTTCCCAGGCAACTCTGCTGTGAAACAACAATAAAGTTAAGTGGCTGCAACAGAGACTATATAACTTGCAAGGGCTACAATATTCACTATCTGACCCTTTATAGAAAATGTTTAGCAATCCTTGCTCTATATCTTGGGTGTGTTACTAGGTATTACCTAATTGAAAGTTTGGGAGATACTTGGTTAAGGAAAATTAAGATTTGTCTATAACATTTCTGAGTCTTTAACATATTAGATCCCCAAGGGGGATAAAAACTTATTCAAGGCCACATAATTTTTTTTTTCATGGAAAATTTGTAGGATATGTTTTCTGTAGAACACTTTTAAGGGAATGTTACAGCATTCACTCAATTAAAAGAAATAATAATAGAGTATCCACCAATTGTTAAAGATTAGAGATTCAAAGATGTGTGAAATATGTCTTTGCTCTCAAGATCTCACAGCCTATAGAGGATTCAAATGTTAAAATAATTGCAGTGCAGTTCAGGAAGTGCTCAACTAGATCATATAAAATGGTCAGTTCAAATCAAAGAAAATTCAACTTTGATTAGGGTGGGGTAGAGGTTAAAAATCAGAAAAAAAGTACAGGGGGAAAGATACTTGAACTATGGTTTAAGGGTGTATAGAAATTTTCCTTGCAGAAAGTGTAGAGAATGTCATCTCAGAGAGAGAGAGAGAGATCAGAATCTCTATAAAATATAATTTTTGTTTTGGCAACCACAAGGAATTTGTCTTTGAGGGGTTAAGAAGATACTTAGTTCAAGTAGTAGGCAACATTCATATCCCTAGCCTTGAGTGATATGTGAAGGATCTATGAGAAACAAGATTATTGGCCAAATTAGAGAGCGATATTACATACCATCTGCATTGGCAGCACACAAAATGATAAAGCAAATCAGCAATGCTTCCATTTTCCCCAAGGGCGAGAGTTTGGAAACTAAAATGTAACATGAAATCCAGAGAGAACAAGGAAAATTTAAGTGATAATTTATATTATAGCCTCCCTTCTGTGGCAATTTTCCACATCTCTTTTGGATAATGAGTGAAGAAATTACTTGAAAATACAATGCATGCCAGGAATTTCAACTTTAGAAATTTCATGGAGAGGTATTTCCAATTTGCTTGACAAGCTACAAATTTCCACAATGTTAGCCTGAATACATTTGGAAATCCAACGAATAAAAATGTCTGGCATTGGGGTTGGCATAACACACAGTTAAAGAGGTACAAAACATAAAACAAAAAAAGATGCACTGGAAATCATAGATAAACTAAGGGCCAGCAGACTCCTGAGAAACAGTTGGTTATTAGTGTACATGGTATTTTACATTTCAGGATGATAATAAGCACTCTGGTACAGGCTATTACCGGGAAGATCTAGAAACATTAACAGATATACTTTCTATTCATAATTTTCAAATTCTACCTTATCTTTCTTGCCCTATTCCATTGATTTTTCTCCTGGTAACCTTCCTACCTATCTCTAAGTCCTTGGTTTTTCCAAGTTCATTCCCTTTACTCAGCCTATGGCTCTGATTACAGAGTAAGTGCCATGAAATGACAAAGGCTCTCTCCTATACGGCCTATTCTCTTTTCACCTAGAACTGTCTTCAGACCGTTAACAATTTTCTCTTCTATCTCTTCTGAAAAGAAAGAATGACCTTGCCCCTTTCCAATGCTGGCCTTCCAACCTATAACTTTTCAACCCACATAACTCCCAGAACTTGCCTCATATCTTCTCTCATTTTTCATTACCTTCACTCTTTTTTTTAAGTTTTTTTGTTTTGTTTTATCTTGTTTTTGTCCTATGCCCTTCTATCTAATACTCAATCTGGCATTGAAAAGGTCATTTTCATTTGCAGTCCAAACTATCAGAGGTTCAGTGCTGAACTTATAATAATAGCTACCATTTACTGAGAGGCTACAATGTGCTAAGTCCTTTGCTAAACTCTTCACATTCATTATCTTTTTTTAATTTATCTTTATTGTTGAAAGTATTATAGATGTCTTCCTTTTTTCACCATTGAAGCCCTCCATCCTGCTCCGCCCCCAGGCCTTCATGGCACTATTATCTGTGCCCATGGGTTATGCACATATGCATATAAATTATTTGGTTAATCTCTTCAGGCTCCCTCCTCAGACTTTCACTCTTATCTTCCCTATTGGCTGCTTTTTCCATCTACAAGTTTGCTAAAGGCTCTCCAGTTCAAAATAACCATTCTTTAACTTTTTCTTTCTGCCTTTGTCCTCTTCATTTCTCTGAACACACTTATCCCTTAATTCCTCTATCCTTTTATCATTCACTTTCACTTTAACTGCTAGTGTAGTTTCTATCCACATGACTTTACTAAAATGCTTTCTTTAAAATCACAAGTAATATTGCCAAATCTAACAGCGTTGACTTTTTCCCTATCCTGCTTTATCAGAAGCATTTGCAAATATTAATCATATGCTCCTTGGTGAGACTCTTACCTCTTCTGGCTCCAGTGGTCCTGAATCTCTTCAACCTGTTCCTTTTCTTACTCTTCTTCCCCCACCGGGTGCACCACATGGTCTTTAAAGTCCTATTCTTTCCTCTCTTCAGCCTCTATTCTCTCACACTAGACTATCCCAGCAAGCCCCAAATTTGACCTTGCTTCTGTTCACTGCCATCTGTCCTTTAAACTGGTCCTAGGCTATTTTATTAAATCAAAGGTCAGATAATCGTAGCAATGATAACAACACTTAAAGTCTGTATAGACTTGTATAGCTTTCAAAGCACTTTCATAGTTATTGGATGGCTAATGTCCACTGTTCTGTCAGTATCATTATACTTATTTTACAGGCAAATATATTAGGATTCTAAGAGGGTAAAAAACTTGTCCAGGATCTGGGTTTATAAAGGGCTGAGATGATATTGAACATATGACCATTGACTTCCCAGTGTTACCCAGCAGCCTCCATGACACTCCTCTCCTACCAATACTCTTATTCTGGAGCATAGGGTTTGTTACCTAGTACCCCCTACCTTTCCACCTCATCTCCCACTATATATACAGGACTGGGGAAAAGAAGGTTTACAATTGTTTGTATGGGAAAATAATACAATAATTAATAAATAATAATATAAGAATAAACTGTGTTTCACGTACTCACAACTATAAACCTACTTTTGCCCCACCCACTATGAGTAGATAGAAAGTGCTAAGAAAGTACCTCATACAAGATAAGCACTGCAAAGGGTTTATTATTTCTATTATCATTTTTCTCATTTTCCATGGGTTTCAAAACTGCAAAACCCTTACCCATACCTTCCCTTCCTTTCTGAATCCGCATAAAAGATTTCACTGGATGGTCAAAGGCCTCCACATATGAAATGTATTGCTTCTGTAACATTTCTGCTATGCAAAGTGCTTCATTCTGTTGCAACCATGTCTCCTGCACTAGACTCATTTTCTTGAGGCAGGTTGTGATTTTTAAAATTCTGTTCTCCCCTTTCTAACCCAAACACTGTGATTTGCACCTGTTGTGTGTATAAAGGTTTGCCTATCAATGTAAATGTTTTTGTCCTTATTTTACAGATTCACACTTGACCCTAGAAAGCCTCTGCATTGGCCAGAGTCCAAAGCTAGAGTCCATTACTTTATCAAAAGGTGAGTGAGGTGAACTCAGTGCAATGCCCTACATGAAAATAATCCAATTTGGGGAGGCAAAATGAAGAACACTGTTATATAAATATATAAATGATCTTTTCTGTCAATTCCAGATATCTCTCTATTTTTAAGATGCAAATGATGATGCGGTGGCTGTTACTAATATATAAACTTTCCTTATATTATAATTTCAACTTTAATAAAAATATTTATTGTTCTTATTTACTTTATGACTCTTATTTTCATCATGCTCTATCTTAATTTACATACCTAAGATAAACTTATTAGTGAAAATTTTAAAAACATTAAAAAATTACAATTCTAAAAGTACTACACTCTCATAGCAGACATTTTGGGATATACAAAAAGTAATAATAAATTACACTAAATAAATTCCTCCATATTTACATCACCCTTGAGATAATCACTCTTAGTAATATGTGTCAGCATCCTGTTTTTCATCCACATATATAAAATTAGATCACTTTTTATATAATTTTATACACTATTTTATTCACATATCATAGCATGTCTTTATGCCTTTAAATATTCTTACCATTTTAATGCCTTCAGAGTATTCCATCATGGATATATCATTTTATTTAATCATTTTTCTATTTTTAACTTATTTTTAAATCCTTACCCAAGGACATGCTTAGAGAGAGGAAAGGAGAGAGAAGGGGAAAGAGAGAGAGAGAGAGAAAAAACGAGAGAGAGAGAGAGATATCCAATAGGTTGCCCTGACTGAATTTCCATGCACAGGATGAGACACTCAACCAACTCAGCCACTCCAACCAGGCTTGTTTTTCTGTTTTGGTGTTTTAAATTACTTTTCATTATTATCATGCCGATAAATATCTTTGCATATAAATATTAATTTATGCTTCAGATTGTGGAGTTATAAAACCGTAAGTTCATGCTTTGATTGTTTTGTTTGCAACTTCATTTGAAATCATACGTCATAAATCAGTAGAGTAGTTAGTAAGAAAACTTAAGAGTAAAAGCATTTAAGAACATAAAACATTGGACTAGCAATCCACTTGGTTGTTGAAAAAGAGAAGGTTGAAGAAATTTATAAATCAGATTCCATGAAGCTGTCAAGGAGAGAGCATTAGCAGTTTGGGTTGAAGGTCCTGTTTACATGAAACTTGAACATGTTCTATATCTTGTCAGCATGAAATTGAATTTGTCTAGATGGTTTGTTGAGAAAGGCAAAAAGATTTTAAGTGCTACAAAAATTCTCATCACCTATGGAATATAATTATGGTCCTTGAGTCTATGAATACTGCAAATCTGGTTTTATATGTTTGTTGTAAGAAATTGAATTTGCTCACTATATGTTGTTACAGCAAATTGTATTTATTAGAATATATTTGCTATAGAAAATTGAATTTACTTCCGTAAGTTGTAATACACACATCAGCACAGTAATGATTAACTAACTCATTGCCTATGCCATCACAAATTTTATTCTGTAACTTTACCAAATGGTGTGAATTCACTGAGAATTATAATCTTTGGCCTTTACTTTTACCTGCATTTCTATTTAAGAAAAATTAATTAGTAACTTCAATGTCTTAGCTTCTAAAAATTATACAGAAATGTTTTCTTCATCAGATACACTCCTAAAAATTAGAATTAATGGAAAACACTACGAAATTTTAATGCTTTTAAAGCTTCTTGCCAAAGAGATTTGTATAAAAGTTCATTTATTCAACAAGTTCATATTGAATATGGATTATGCCAGGCACTGCTGGTCACTCAGGATACAGTCTCTATAAACAAAATAGTTGTCCCATATACTACTCTCAATGACATTGAATGACGGTGCCCATGACCCTGTGCCTCTGCCAACACTAGCATTGTTTTAAACCTTGATGATTTTATTTGCCAAATTAAGCATATTGTGTTATTCATTTGGTTGCCTATTATTACTACTGATGTTAAAATTCTCCTTATATTTATTTCCTTTTAAATTTATTCATTTTAAGGTGGGAATAGAGGGATCATACCTCAACATAATAAAAGCCATATATAACAAACCCACAGCCAACATTATCCTCAATGGGCAAAAACTAAAAGCATTTCCCCTAAGAACAGGAACAAGACAGGGATGCACACTCTCACCACTCCTGTTCGACATAGTACTGGAAGTACTAGCCGTTGCAATCAGACAAGAAGAAGAAACAAAAGGTATACAAATTGGGAAAGAAGAAGTAAAACTGTTCTTATTTGCAGATGACATGGTACTGTATAGAGATGAATGAAAACAAAAATACACCATACCAATATATATGGGATGTGGCAAAAGCACATGTGCTCAGAGAGAAATTCATAGCAGTAAATGCCTATAACAAAAACAAAACAGAAACCTCAAAACAATCTATCTTTATACCTTGAAGAACTAGAAAAAGAAGAGCAAACTAAATCCAAAGCTGGGAGAATAATATCTTTAAAATAAATATCTTTAAAATAAAAAATAAATAAATTTATTCATTTTTCTACTGAGATGTTTAACTTAACTTAGTCATAGGAGCAGAATATATTAAGAATTCCTAGGAGGACAAAATGGTGGCAGAATAGAAGGACATGTCCTGAGCCTTGTCCCAGAGCAAATAGAGGGAGCAGCTAAAACGAGTGGAATCCAGCCTGAATTGGCAAAGGAGGCGCAGCTGGTGAGACAGTTTGCAGCTGGGAAGGGCAGGGATCCCCTGAATAAAGGTAAAATCAAAGATTTAGGCAGTAGAATCTGCCGGCCTCTGTGCCCAGAAGGTCAGGGAGAAACTACACAGTGCCAAGCCGCATCCCTGAGGACAGGCAAAGCGTCTGACTGAAAAAAAAAAAGGGTCAACGGGACTGTGGGAGGTAGTGGATTTTAGAGTCAGGATTTGGGATCTGAGCTCAAAGGCAGCCCTAAAGAGCTGCCGGATCGCACAGTGCCAGCAAGAGAGGAACTTGCAGAGACACAGTCCTTCCTCGCGCTGGGGCCTGCACCTTTTTCCACTGAACCTAACTCGTGGGACCTTTTGGAGACAGACACTTACCTGTGGCTGAAGTGTTGGAGAAGTGGTGGAGTTGTGCAATCTGGGGAGAGTAGGCAGCGGACAGTCCAGGAGAGGTGGTAGTGAGTCTGGTGCTGAGTCACATCTAAGCCCCAGAAGCCATTTTCTCCTGAGAGATAGCCCCTCCCTCCAGTCTCCAGGCAACCAATATAGCCACACCCAGATTCCACCCTGATTAACACCATGGAATCTGAATACTCCCTGAGGCCATAGGATCTACTCTAAAGACAAATATTTAGAAGCTAGGCACTTCAATTACACAGCTACACTGCCAGGACCCTTCAGAGTGCTTCAGTGTGCCTTGCTGGCAAACTTACCGCAGGTGCTCCTGTAAGCCCCACCGGGAGAAAGCGCCTATCCACCACAGACACAGCAGCGAAAGTTGAGTCTGCCCACCCAACAACTACAGAACTCTGGGGAACACAGTTACCCCTTTCCAAAGTGTAGCCCTCTGAGCCACATCACCCTGACAGACAGTTCCTTGGTGCCACTGTGAGCCCCCACTGGGCACACGTGATTTCAATTAAGGGTGCAAGACAGCAAAAATTGGGACACTCCCCTCCACAGCTGCTGACTTCTAGACACCGCAGTTGTGCCTCTCAAGCTCACAGGCCTACATCAAGAGAACCCAAATAGCTCAAGTAGGGAGCTACACTAGATTACCAAGCCCAGGAGAACTGAGAGATTTCACCAGTAGTACCATCACCAAAAGAACCTGGGTAGCAAAGCAATTGGATCTACAATTAAAACATTACAGGAAAACATGGGGAGACAAAAAAAGCAATACCCAACGGAAAGAAAAAGAGGACTCACCAGAAAGGGAGTTAAATGAAATTGAGGCTAGCAGATTAACAGAGAGAGAATTCAGAGTAATGGTTATAAGGATGTTTAAATGGATGGATGACAAATACACACAACTCAATGAGAACTATAAGGAGCTGAATGAAAATGTCACCAACATGAAAAGAAACCAAGAAGAGATGAAGAACGACATAGCTGTAATAAAGAACACATTGGAAGGCTTGAACAGTAGACTAGAAGAGACTGAGGACCACATCAGCGAATTAGAAGACAAGTTAGGAAAAAACACACAAACACAGCAGCAAATGGAAAGAAGACTTAAAAAGCAAGAGGAGAGCCTAAGGGAGCTTTGGGACAATACAAAATGAAACAATATTCGAATAATAGGGATACCAGAAGGAGAGGAAGAGAAGAAAGGAATAGAAAACCTGTTTGAAGAAATAATGACAGAAAACTTCCCTGATATTGGCAAGAAAAAAACTATGCAAGTCCAAGAAGTTCATAGAGTCCCAAACAAGTTGAACCCCAAAAGACTGACACCAAGACACATCATAATTAAATGGGCAAACACCAACAACAAAGTAAGAAACTTAAAGGCTGCCAGAGAGAGACAGAATGTTACCTACAAGGGATCTCCTATTAGAATATCAACTGATTTCTCAACAGAAACACACCAGGCCAGAAGGGAATGGAATGAAATATACAAAGTGATGCAAAGCAAGGGACTGAATCCAAGAATACTATACCTGGCAAGGCTATCATTCAGAATTGAATGTGGAATCAGGAACTTCACAGACAAAAAAGGGCTAAGAGAGTTTATCATTACCAAGCCAGCAATGCAAGAAATGCTAAAGGGACTGCTGTAAAAAGAAAGAGAAAGGCAAAAAGACAAACACTAAGGAAAAATATGACAACAAACATGTACTTGTCAATAATAACGTTAAACGTAAATGGATTAAATGCACCAATCAAAAGACATAGGGTAGCTGAATGGATAAGAAAACATGACCCACATATTTGCTGTCTACAAGATACCCACCTCAGAGCAAAGGATTCACACAGACTGAGAGCAAAGGGATGGAAAAATATTTTTCAGGCAAATGGAAATGAGAAAAAAGCTGGGGTAACGATACTTATACCTGATAAAATATACCTCAAAGTAAAGGCCATAACAAGAGAAAAGGGAGGCCACTACATAATACTAAAGGGAGACATTCAACAAGAAGATATAACTCTGGTAAATATATATGCACCCAATGCAGGAGCATCCAAATACATAAAAAAAAAAAAAAACTCCTGGAAGATATCAAGGGAGAGATCGACAACAATAAAATCATAGTAGGAGGCTTTAATACATCACTGACATGAGGGATAAATCCTCTAGACAAAAAAATCAGCAAAGAAACAGCAATTCTAAATGACACACTAGATCAGATGGACCTAATTCACATCTTCAGAGCATTTCACCCCAAAGCCACGGAATATACATTCTTCTCAGGTGCACATGGGACATTTTCAAAAATAGACCACATATTGGGTCACAAGCAAAGCCTCCCTAAATTCAAAAAGATTGAAATCATATCAAGCATTTTCTCAGACCACAATGGCATAATATTAGAAATAAACTATAATAAAAACATTCCAAAAAATTCAAACACTTGGAAACTGAATAGAATGCTATTAAACAATGATTGGGTGATCAACGAGATCAAAGAAGAAATTAAAAGCATCCAGGAGAATAATGACAATAAAAACACAACAATGTGAATGCTGTGGGACACAAGGAGAGCAGTCCTAAGAGGGAAATTTAGAGCTCTACAGGCCTACCTCCAAAAACAAGAAAAAATGGTAATAAATCTTCTAACTCAACAACTCAAAGAATTAAAAGAGAGCAACAAGAAAGGTCACAGTAAGCAGAAGGAAGGACATAATAAAGATCAGAGCAGAAATGAATGACAGAGACCAAAAAAACAATACAAAGGATCAACAAAACCAAGAGCTGGTTCTTCAAAAGGATAAACAAGATTGAGGAACCTCTAGCCAGGCTCACCAAGAAGCAAAGAGAGGATGCAAATAAACAAAATCAGAAATGAAAGAGGTGAAATAACAACAGACCCCACAGAAATACAAAGGATTGTTAAAGAATACTATGAACAACTCTATTCCAACAAACTAGACAACTTAGAGGAAATGGACATATTCCTAGAAAAATATAACCTTCCAAAACTCAATCAGGAAGATTCTAAAAATCTCAATAGGCTGGTAACTATGGAAGAAATTGAAGCAGTCATCAAAAAGCTTCCAGCAAACAAAAGCCCGGGACCAGACGGCATCACAGGGGACTTTTACCAAACATTCAAGGAAGAACTAAAACCTATCCTCCTCAAACTATTCCAGAAAATTCAAGAGGAAGGAACACGTCCAAGCTCCTTTTATGAGGCCAGCATCACCATAATACCAAAACCAGATAAAGATAACACAATGAAAGAGAATTACAGGCCAATATCCCTCATGAACATACATGCCAAAATCCTCAACAAAATTCTAGCAAATCGGATCCAGCAGTACATGAAAAAGATCATACACCATGACCAAGTAGGATTTATCCCGGGGATGCAAGGATGGTACAATATTCGCAAATCAATAAACATGATACTTCACATAAACAAATTGAGAGATAAAAATCACATAGTTTTATCAATTGATGCAGAAAAGGCATTTGACAAAATCCAACACCGTTTCTTGATAAAAACTCTCAACAAGGTGGGAATAGAAGCATCATACCTCAACATAATAAAAGCCATATATGACAAACCCACAGCCAACATCATACTCACTGGGCAAAAACTAAAACCATTTCTCCTAAGAACAGGAACGAGACAGGGATGCCCACTCTCACCACTCCTGTTCAACATAGTACTGGAAGTACTAGCCATTGCAATCAGACAAGAAGAAGAAATAAAAGGCATCCAAATTGGAAAAGAAGAAGTAAAACTGTCCTTATTCGCAGATGACATGATATTGTACATAGAAAACCCTAAAGACTCCATAAAAAAATTACTAGACTTAATTAATGAATTCGGTAATGTAGCAGGATACAAAATTAACGCCAAGAAATCTATGGCATTTCTATACACCAACAATGAACTTACAGAAAGAGAGACTAAAAAAGCAATCCCATTTATCATTGCATCAAAAAAGTTAAGATACCTAGGAATAAACTTAACTAAAGAGGTAAAAGACCTATACGTGGAAAACTATACGACACTGAAAAAAGAGATAAAGGAAGACGTAAACAGATGGAAGAACATACCATGTTCATGGATTGGTAGAATCAACATCAGCAAAATGTCCATACTACCCAAAGCAATCTATAAATTCAATGCACTTCCCATTAAAATACCAATGACATTTCATGGACCTAGAATGAACTTTTCCAAAAATTTATCTAGAATAAAAAAAGAACCCGAATAGCTTCAGCAATCCTGAGAAAGAAGAACAAAGTACGTGGGATCTCAATACCAGATATCAAGCTGTATTACAAAGCCAGCCTGGTACTGGCTCAAGAACAGACATATAGATCAATAAAATAAATAGAGAACCCAGAAATTGACCCAAATCAATATGCTCAATTAATATTTGACAAAGGAGGCATGAACATACAATGGAGTCAAGACAGTCTCTTCAACAAATGGTGTGGGGTAATTGGACAGATACATGCAAAAAAATGAAGCTAGATCACCAACTTACACCATACACAAAAATAAACTCAAAATGGATAAAAGACTTAAACATAAGATGGGAAACCATGAAAATACTAGAGGAATCCACAGGCAGCAAAATCTCGGACATATGCCAAAAGAACTTCTTCATTGATAGTACTCCTAGGGCAATGGAAGCTAAAGAGAAAAATAAACAAATGGGACTACATTAAAATAAAAAGCTTTTGCACAGCAAAGAAAACCATCTATAAAACAATAACAAAGCCCACTGCATGGAAGAACATATTTGAAAATATCAACGATAAGGGTTTAATCTCCAACATGTACAGAAAACTCATACAACTTAACAAAAAGAAGATAAACAGCCCAATCAAAAAATGGGCAACTGTTCTAAATAGACACTTTTTGAAAGAAGACAGAAGGAAGGCCAAGAGACATATGAAAACCTGCTCAAAGTCACTAATTACCAGAGAGATGCAAATCAAAACAACAATGTGGTACCATCTCACACCTGTCAGAATGGCTATTATCAACAAATCAACAAACGACAAGTGTTGGCGAGGATGCGGAGAAAAAGGAACCCTCGTGCACTGCTGGTGGGAATGAAGACTGGTGCAGCCACTGTGGAGAACAATATGGAGCTTCCTCAAAAAACTAAAAATGGAACTCCCATTTGACCCAGTAATCCCACTTCTAGGAATATATCCCAAGAAACTAGAAACACGAATCAGAAAGGGTATAGGTACCCCTATGTTCATAGCAGCACTATTCACCATAGGTAAGATTTGGAAACAGCCTAAGTGCCCATCAGCAAATGAGTGGATTACAAAACTGTGGTACATCTACACAATGGAACACTATGCTGCGGTAAAAAAGAAGGAGTTCCTACCATTTGCAACAATATGGATGGAGATGGAGAATATTATGTTGAGTGAAATAAGCCAGGCAGAGAAAGATAAATATCACATGATCTCACTCATTTGTGGAATATAATGAACGGCATAGACTGATGAACAAGAACAGATCCAGAGGTTGAGAAACGTCAATCAGAATATCATACCTCAGGTAAGGTAGGGGAGGGTGGGGGTAAGGTGGAGAGATCAACTAAGGGACTTGTATGCATGCATATGAACCTAATCAATGGACAAAGACACCTAGGGGGTGGGGCATAAGTGGGGAGTGGGGGGTTATGGGGGAATAAGGACACATACGTAAAAAATAAAAATTAAAAAAATTAATTTAAAAATATTATAAAATAAAAATAAAATACTAAATCTAATCCATACTAGTGGTCACCATAACCTTAAGAGAAATTTTTTCATGTGACAAAGATTTTTAAATAAAACTCTCTGTAGCCTGAAAATTATTTTGGAAGGAAACAAAGAGAAGTTTCCTTCAAAAGTCATAAGGATTGTAATTGAAAGTCAATATATTTGGCCTCTTGAACTAAAGTAAGTAATTTGTGTTTTTGCCTCCCTGACAAAGTTTATATAAAGCTACAAAAAGAAATTGACAGCCAGTTTGAAATGGAATTGCCAGGGCCTTGAGCAAAGAATATCCTTACATGATATTATTCTACAATGTCATTATAATTGTAGATATTTTACAACAGCATATTGTACAATTATCCTAAACAAACTTACAAACTAATTCTTTGAATGGTTGGCAGCAATTTAAAAAAAAAAAAAAAAGGACATGAAAGGATTTAATCCCTTTCAGAAGGAATTAAGGCACTGGGAAGGCACTTGAGCATCCTATATTGGCCCCTCTTGCCTTTTGTGCCAAGAGGGACCCTCTTCTCACAATCCAATTTCCCTCAGTTGTTTCCTGAGCTTTCTGTTCATGCTGAGCTTGAAGCCTCGTGGTGGCTGGTACCATGGATCTGTCTCACGCCCAATCGTGTGAGCTGGGCCCTCACTGGAGAAGAAACCCGAGTTCCCTAAGATATGTGATCAGCACCGGGACCCTGCCAGCAGGCCAGGGGTTCCCAAGGCAGGTGCTGGGCGCGGAGGCCACAGGGGCATAGGCTACCAAGGAGACAGAACTGAACCTCACATCACCCTGCTTGGCCCCGGAGGATGGCTGGTTAGCCAGACACGGGTAAGATTCCTCAAGGAAGGAACAACCTAAGACAGGCACAGTCGCAGAGGGGCCATCAGGAGAGAACTTGGGGGGCTACAAAAGTGGGGCACAGACCCTCACCGCCCCCCAACATTGCAGGGGCTTGAACCCTCGCCCCTTCTGAGAGAGGTCTCCTGCCCCCATGGCTGCTTTGCGCTTCCCACACCCAGCTTAGATCGGGACCCAGGCAACAGAAAGAGACTTGACCCAGCTCAGATCGGGATACAGGTGACAGACAGAGACTTGGCCCAGCTCAGATCGGGACCCAGGTAACAGACAAGAGACTTGGCCGACAGCAGCTGCCCTATATCTAAATTCAGCCTAGCATCAGGAATGCTCAGGGCCTACTCAAGAATGCAAATAATCCTTCCCACTAATATTTACAGGGTAAACTAAGATTGTTGGTAGAGTATTAAATTTGACAGTAAAACAGTAATCAAGTTTTCAGATTAATTTAAATAGGCTAATTGAAATAAGTGAATATTCAAGTAAATTTAATTGTACTGGACAAAAAGCTGTTCTTAAAGTAATAACTAAAATTTCTATTGGTAGTTCATTTCATGGTAAAATTCCTGAACATGCAGTGAACCTAAAGCAGTCATATTTTTGGGCAAAAAAAAAAAATTAAAATTTAAAGTTATCAAGACTGCAATATAAAATTTACAAAAACCTCCATTAATCAAAAAAAAGGGGGGGATAGTAGGGTAATATCATGTAAGGAAAAATATAAGTAAATTACATCTAGAAAATTGTTACTTTACAAAATTAATTTTCATTTGTAATGCTAACAGCAAGACACCCATGAAAAACACACATGGTGTCTAAATAAGACAAAAGAAAATCATTTGGGCAAAATAAAAAGGATCCCAAATCAATTATATAGAAAAAATTCCTTTATTAACTTTTGGTCAAGAATGTGTTTGCATATTTTCAGAAAAAAACTCCAAGACCATGTGGATTCCTACAGCAGAGAGGAATTGACAGGTCTGCTCCAACCATGAAGACAAGAGGAAAAACAGTCCAGAGATGGAAGACACTGACAAGGCCTTGCCACACGAGCAGTCAGCAGCTGTGCACCACTGCAGGTTGCCTAGGACCAAACCAGAGAGGGTCAGACCTGCATTGCCACCATGTGCCCACCATCCAGATATCATTGCTGACATGTACACATAAGGAACTGTTTGACATTGAAACGGGGACTCAGAACTGTTGGACATTGAAATTGGGATTCAAACATTTTTTGTTGTTGTTGTTATTATATGTTTATTTCTAGTCTGCAGAGGCAAAATTTTTTAAAGGAAAGAAATGGGGGGAAAACAGATACAGAGGCAAAGAAGCATTGAACAGACTGTCAAAGTACATCAGGAAGACAGGGGAGGTTGGACAAGGGGGGCTGTAAAGAGATCAACCGAAGGACATGTACGCATGCATATAAGCATAACCAACGGATACAAGACACTGGGGTTGGGGGGGCGGGCAGGTGAAGGCATGTACTGGGGGGTAGGGAAGGCCGGGGGAGGTCAATGGGGGGGAAAAAAAGGAGACATATGTACTACTATTTGTAATACCTCAAACAATAAAAAAAAATGAAAACTGACCAAAAAATAAAATAAAAAATAAATTCACCTTACATTTGATTTACACTCTAAAAAAAAAAAAAAAGCCTATTCTTGCTCTGTTTGGGTGGCTCCATTGGCTGGACTGTCATCTGTACACCAACAGATTGTGGGTTCAAGTCCCAGTCAGGGCACATGCTTAGGTTGTGGGTTTGATACCTGGTTGGGGCTTGTATGGGAGGCAACTGATGGATGTTTTTCTTTCTCTCTCTCTGTCTCTCTCTCTCTTCCTCCTTCCCTTATTCTCTCTACAATCAATAAAAATGTATCCTCAAGTAAAGATTAAAAAATAAATATTTTTAAAAGAATGTCTATTCTTTGTCTAGTTTGTTTATGGTAAGTATACATTTCATGTCAAATATATGCATTATATATGATATGTGTAGAAGAGTTTTTATTGCCACCTGGGTGTTTTTTTTTCTTTGTGGTGTTCTCCATTGTTTTAAGCTTAGAAATGCTGTTTCCATCCCAAGATCAGACACATATTCATTCATATGTTCTTCTATTTCTCTTGTTTTAATTTTATATTAAATAGTTAATCCCTTAGAAAATAACTTCAGTGTATAGAATAAGATAAAGAGCTAGATTTATTTATTATCAAATTTCTTATGAGCTGACTACAAATCAACATATTAACTTGTTTATATCTCACAATTATTCTACTTTTTCTATATATATATTTCCCAGGACAATAAGACCAAGATTTTTACCTCCATGATGAATTGTATATTAAATTTAAATTACATTCTTGGTCCTTCCCCCTCAGAAAGCAGTTCCCACCAGACAGTGATTTCTTATTTCTTATCAGTTTGTGAGCATTAAAGAATGAATGAAAGTCTTTTCTTTCCTTCTTTGTCTTGCTGCTGTGTTTTAGTTCTAAACATGCCTTAGTTAAAAGAGTTAAAATAATCACTTTAACTGAAGAGAGAATTACCATGGCAGGACTTTTTTTTCTCCTACTGCATCACTTTCCATGGCATAACCTTACATCCTACCAGGAGAAAGATAATGCTACAAATTTCAGTCTCCAAAATGAAAAGAAAAAAAAAAGGAACTTTAATTTTCAATAATAAAATTTAATTTTTATTTAGGGCCTCCAATGGATCAGATAGCAGAAGCTTCAATCAATGCTCTGCTCACCAAAGTTTGCTTTTAAGTTTTATTTGTGTAGATGTTGAATCTTATAGGATGGTAGCGGTGGGGATGGTGAGGAAAGCAGAGGGGTCAGCAGAGGAGGATGTAATCTTGTCTTTATCAGTCTATGCTATCATCCTAGTACCAAGAATTTTCCAGTCTAGTAATAACACATTTCAGTATATTATCTCGTTTGCTTCCTAAAGGCCCTTTAAGTACAGAGACTCTCCTCATATGCCTTTGCCATTTTTGGCTAGTGGATTATAAGGCTGACCCCGTGACCAGCTGGGCAACATCTCAGTTCATTCTGCTTCCCCAGCATCATTCTGTACTATTGTAATTCTGTGAGTCTATTCCAGGCCACCTTGCCTGATTGCACAGCACACTGCACTCCTGGAGGTGCAATACACATGGAAGACAATGTGAATAGCACTCCTCAGAGCTTTATTCATAGGTCTCCTCTGCTCTCAAATTCCCAAGTTTTTATGAAAATCTCAATTACACACACACACACCAAACTTCAAATCACACACCCCAAACAGAATATGGCTAAGGATGGGGAACCAGAAATTTCATATTTGCAAGAAGACTCTACCAGTAATTATTCAATGCTTCCCCCATCTTCCTTTAGACCTTCCAAATTTCCAGGACCTTTGACCGGAATTGGAAGTGAGAAGCCGAAGCTCATATTTCATTAACAAGAAAACAAAATAGAGGGGAATCCAAGATGGTGGCGTAGGTAAACACCTAAACTGCTGCCTCGCACAACAATTTCAAAACTGCAACTAACAGACAAAACGTCTGTCACCCAGAACCAAGGGAAAGCTGGCTGAGTGGAAGTACTACAACTAGAAGGAAAAGAAAAGAGCATTGAAACGTGCACAAGCGCTGAAAAGCTGAGGTACGGAGGCGCGGGATCTGGGTTGGCGGCAGGCGTTGCTTTTTTCAACCCAAAGGGGAGACAAGCCCCCGATTACTCTGAAATACAGTTTCTGAGGAGACGCGGGGGACCCAAACTCCTACGGAGAGAAGCTGGATTGTCTGCCACCGGGTCGGAAAGTGACGGGAGCCTGCTTGCAGAGCTGCGCGCAAGAATAATTGTTTACTGCGCTGGGGCACGGGACGCAGTCGGAGACACAGAGCCTGCTAACTAGCAGCCATTGCAATTTGCCACGCCCTAGCCTAGTGACGCCCTGAGACCCCGTCCCACACAACCTACATACCCACCCAAGCTCCAAGCAGCAGTGTTAGCATAAGAAAGGCCTGCCCTATGGCAGCTTAACCTAACAAACTTGCAGCCCGGATCAGACAGCTCCAAAACCTCCAAACCCCAAGCAAAGAGGAGAAAACTGTAGCTCCCGTAGTAGCTCCTGCTGGGTGGACTCAGACAATAGCTGACCTGCACCCCATTGGAGATCCAGAAGCCAGTATACCTAGTGGTCAGTGTGAGAAACCAGATTTCAACTCCTCACATCCATAAGTGACACATTCAAGAGGCAGACTCAGTGAGCACCAAAGCCCCACTGAAACAAGTCCTGCACCATAAGCGTGTCTCCAGCACTGCAGTTCTTATAGACACTGCGAGTCCTCACAGCCAACTGTCCTGGAGGTCAATTCCTCCCAGTGTACCAACAGCAATTAAGGCTTAACTACACCAAGACTTTGCACTCAGCCCACAAAGGGGTGTACCAAGAGCGTCCACATCAGGTGATTGGGGAGGCTGAGCTACTGCCCCCTATAGGTCACCTACCACACAAAGCCACTCCATCAACCCAGGGAAGCAGCCAAAATGCGGAAACAAAGAAACATGTCACGAATGAAAGAAACGGAGGAAAGCAAACTACTGGACGACATAGAGTTCAGAACCACATTTATAAAGTTACTCAAGAATCTTCTAAAAACCGCCGAGAAACTTGATGACACTTCTGAGGAGCTTAGTGAGACCTTCAAGGACCTTAATGAGAATGCCAAAAAAATGGAAAAGGACCAATCAGAAATGAAGCATACACTGTCTAAAATAAAGAATACACAGAAACTCAACTGTAGATCAAAGTACCCCAAGAATCAAACTAAAGATCTGAAATATGAGGAAACAAAAAACACCCAACCAGAAAAACAAAAAGAAAAAAGAATCCAAAAATATGAAGATAGTGTAAGGAGCCTCTGGGACAACTTCAAGCGTACCAACATCCGGATTTTTGGGGTGCCAGAAGAAGAGAGCGAGCAAAATACTGAAAACCTATTAGAAGAAATAATGACAGAAAACTTTCCCTACCTGGTGAAAGAAATAGACTTTCAAGTCCAGGAAGCACACAGAACCCCAAACAAAAGGAATCCAAAGAGGACCACACCAAGACACATCATAATTAAAATGCCAAGGGCAAAAGACAAAGACAGAATCTTGAAAGCAGCAAGAGAAAAACGGTTAGTTACCTACAAGGGAGTACCCATACGACTGTCAGTTGATTTCTCAGCAGAAACTATGCAGGCCAGAAGGGAGTGGCAAGAAATATTCAAAGTGATGAACAGCAAGAACCTACAACCAAGATTACTCTACCAAGCAAAGCTATCATTCAGAGTTGAAGGTCAGATAAAGAGCTTCACAGACAAGAAAAAGCTAAAGGAGTTCATTGCCACCAAACCAGGATTACATGAAATGCTGAAGGGTATTCTTTAAGAAGAGGAAGAAGAAAAAAAGGTAAAGATAAAAATTATGAACAAAATGACATCAAATACATACCTACCAACAAGTGAATCTAAAAATCAAGTAAATAAAAAATCTGAAGAACAGAATGGACTGGTGAATATAATAGAATCAGTGACATAGAAAGGGAGTGGACTGACAATTCTCAGGGGGAAGCGGGTGTGAGTGGTGCGGGAAGAGATTGGACAAAAATCTTACTCCTATGAATGAAGACAGTGGCAGGGGGTAAGGGCATGGGGTAGGGTAGGGAATCAGGTGGAGGGGAGCTATAGGGGGAAAACAAAAAGAGGAACACCTATAATCTGAACAATAAAGATTTATTTTTAAAAAAAGAAAAAAAAAGAAAACAAAATATCCTGTTATATGCTTCTCAGTTTTATTTCTTTTTGCCTTCAAAATTCTCATTTTCTAGGAATCCTATCTGAGCTCCATTTACATCCAACCATATGGCTCTGACAACTAAATTTTACTTTTCTTATCACAAATGTCTCCTGGGAAGTCAAAGTCATTCTCAAATGAAGCCATCTATGACTCCAATTTTTTTTAACTACACATCAATTTTTAAATCTAAATAAACCTAATAACATAGCTTACAATTTCCCTTTAATCTATAAAAAAATCAGTCTTTTGCCTTAAACTAGCTTTGGGCATGGTTTTACTTATATCAATATTTTCATTGTTTAAGCCAGAGAGCTGATATCAAATATTAATGCCAACTTAAATCAGACATATTCAATATGCTAAACTATTCCCTCTGTTTAGTTCCAGAAGCAGATGGATTCATCTTTGGTTAAATGTACTAATCAAAGTGGAGAAGGAGGTTTTGCTAAATATTGTGTTCTCACTCCCTTCCTGTCCATACCCTCCTCATCACCCCTTCCCCCTTCCTCTTCTAGGCTTTCTCTGTATCACAGAGGATGGAAGCCTTGGAACTACATTTCTCCATCTCCCTTATCCCCAATATTCTAAATTCAATTAGTATTCTGCCAATGGCGGGGTATTTGCTCAAATTTGGAAGGAGAAATGAAATCACTATAGGTAGAAACATGAATTTCTCCGATATAGGTGTTTGCATCAGCCTTCAGTCTCTGACCATTCATCTGACTGGGGGCTCAATGTGCTAGGGATATTTCTGATGTTCCACACTCCCAATATCAGCACCTAGAAACTACTGAAGAAAGATTTGGAAGGAGACAGTTAAATAGGTAAAATATTTTTAATTAACTGATTCAGATCAAAGACAGAGATCAGCAGTTCCACAAAAAGAGGAATGATTAAACTGTCCCAGCCAAAAATAAAATTTACATGATGACTTTTTACCATTTATAGTTTTAAAAAAGGCCCCCAAAAAATCCCAACACAAACAGGAAATTTTCTCAATTATCCCCAAAGTGATCTGGGGCAATAAGGTAAGAAGGGATAAGGTGGAACAATTCAAAGAGAATTGCTATTCCCTCAAATCCTATCTTGAGCTAGATTCCCTAGAAACAGTGCTTCAAATAGCAATGCTTGTGTGAGAGATTTTATTAAGAGGAAGGACATAAAGATGGGACAGGTGAAGGAAACAAGCAAAGTTGTGGTTTCACCTGAAGTCTAGCCTCAACCTGTTTCCACGAGGAGTATAAATGGCTCTACAGAGTTTTCTACCTGAAAGTAAGTTGACTGGGCTCTTGGCTGGAAAACACAGTAGCTGGAAGATGGGTCTACCTCTCCGGTAAAGAGATGTGGATGGGGCACCAAAATCGAATGCAAACCCTATGGCTGGGCTTCTTTTGCTCACATGCAATGTATACTTGTATTCACTAACACTCAGCCAAACCTCAACCCAGGTCCTATCACAGAAGAAATTTCATGCCTAGAATACTCATGTCGGAAGAAAAATGAGAATCATCTCATCACTGATTCTGTTCAATTTTCAAAAATTAGTCATTTTTAAGAAGTTGAAAATACGATTTAAGATGTCTTTTGATATTTTAAAGGAATAAGTGCCATCAGTTATATTTTATTCAATTGCATACATGCCATCTAAGGTCATGTTATAGATTAAGTTAATCTCTAAAAAAGAAAGGCAAGGAAATATTAAATAGTATTCTTATTATATAAATATATAATATTTCTACAAAGCATACTAGTTGAGGGGGAATGGATGCTGAGGGAATAACCAAACCATTATCTCTATTTCTTCTCTCTGAAAGGTGTCAAACACCAGAAGGAACAAGAGTGTAGGAAGGTTGGTGACTTTAATTGTATAGATCATCTCTATTGTGAAAGACTTAACTGGTGCTGTGTAGTTGCAAATCAAATTTGTTGAGTACACTGCTGTCTCATACTGGGAGATATCAACCTGAAAATTGGGTTCCTGATGGGACTGACACATTTTAATAATTTATTAGGAAATGTGCCTTCCATCTCTTACTTGATTCTGTTAATATGAGTCTTCATTACCCTTCTGTGAAACTTTGTTTTCTCTAATTGTTTTGTTATTGTTAATAATGGTGAGTCCTTCTCATTCAATCTTTTTAATAGCCAATATTTTAATAGGAAATTTATTCCAAAATAATATTTTGTCCCTGATGTATTGATGTCCCAAACATGTTTTAGCATTCCTATGGGGAAGGCCCACAAGAAGGGAGGTGGTGGACATAGAACATCAGCTGTTCTTGGGGCCATTGCCGCCCAACACAGTAGAGGGGTGAGAACAGAGGACACACTGGCCACTGTTGGTATGAAGATAATGTAGCATGAGGAGGAGGAAAGAGAAAGGAGAAAAGCTCAGGTAGGTGGGTATTACAGGAGAACTTTGAGGAAACAACTGGGAATGGGGGTTAAAAGGCTCAGCCCAGCTGCTGAGATGTGGGAGGATTGAGATTAGAAAAGAGATTTAAATACATTTATGCATCTAGGTGATGAACTAAACCCTCTTTAATTTGTTCCTAGTGAATGAAACAGGAATAAAATTTGGAATTACATTTATTTTGTTAAAAATTATTTATTGTTTAAAACATTACATGTAGTATTACATATGTCTCCTTTTTTCCCCATTGGCCACCCCCAGCCCCCAGAACATGCTCCCACCCCTCCTAGTGTCTGTGTCCATTGGTTATGTTTATACTAGAGGCCCAGTGCACAAAATTCATGCACAGGGGTGTGTGTCTCTCAGCCCAGCCTGCACCCTCTCCAATCTGAGATCCTACTGGGATCGGGCCTAAACGGGCAGTCAGACATCCCTCTCACAATCCAGGACTGCTAGCTCCCAACTGCTCGCCTGCCTGTTTTCCTGATTGCCCCTAACCACTTCTGCCTGCCAGCCTGATCACCCCCTAACCACTCCCCTGATTGATGCCTAACTGCTCCCCTGGCAGCCTGTTTGCCCCTAACTGCCCTCCCCTGCAGGCCTGATTCCCCCCCCAACTTCCCTCCCCTGCTGGCCATCTTGTGTCCACATGGGGGCAGCCATCTTGTGTGTTGGAGTGATAGTCAATTTGCATATTACTCTTTTATTAGATAGGATAGAGGCCTGGTGCATGGGTGGGGGCCAGCTGGTTTGCCCTGAAGAGTGTCCCAGATCAGGGTACAGGTTTCCTTGGGGCGTGGGGCGGCCTGGGCCAGGGGCCTGTGGTGGTTTGCAGACTGGCCACGCCCCCGGCGACCCAAGCAGAGGCCCTGGTATCTGGGATTTATTTATCTTCTACAATTGAAACTTTGTAGCCTGGAGAGGAGCCAAGCTTCCTGCTTGCTCCGTGGCAGCAGCCATTTCTGTTGGGATTTATTTATCTTCTATAATTGAAACTTTGTAGCCTTAAGCAGAGGTCAAGGCAGGCCAGGGCTGCAGAAAGCTTGGCTTCCTCCATCACTGGGGGCAACTCAAGCCTCCTGCTCTCTCCAATTCTGTGGCTGCTGCCATTTTTGTTGGGACTTATCTTCTATAATTGAAACTTTGTTTCCAAATCTTGGCTATTGTAAATTATGCTGCTATGAACATAGGGGTGCATATATCCTTTCTGACTGATGTATCTGATTTCTTGGGATATATTCCTAGAAGCGAGATTACCGGGTCAAATGGGAGTTCCATTTTTAATTTTTTGAGGAAACTCCATACTGTTCTCCACAGTGGCTGCACCTGTCTGCATTCCCACCAGCAGTGCAAAAGGGTTTCTTTTTCTCCACATCCTTGCCAGCACTTGTCATTTGTTGATTTGTTGATGATAGCAATTCTGACAGGTGTGAGATGGTATCTCATTGTCATACATTTAATTACTTCCTCTGCTGGACTGTATTTCTTTTGAGACACAGGATTATGTTTTTCATGTATTCATTCATTCAGCCAACTATTCATTTACTCAATATATACTGAGCACCTACTAGATGCCAGGCTTTGTTTAGGCACTGGGGCTATATGATTAATAAAATAAGTAAAAATCCCCTGGCCTATAGAGCTAATGTCTTAGTGAACAGAGACAGACAATACACAAATCAGAAATCATTAAAGTTATTTAATATGTCACATGGTAATTATACTATCATACTATAGAGAAGTACTAGTTTATACACTGAGTGGCCAGATTATTATGATCTCTGAACGCATAATAATCTGGCCACTCAGTGTGTGTGTGTGTGTGTGTGTGTGTGTGTGTGTGTGTGTGTGTGTATTAGAGGCCAGGTGCATGAATTCGTGCATGGGTGGGGTCCGGCCAGCCTGGCCAGGGGGAGGGGACATGGGCAGTTGGCTGGCCTGCCTGCTGGTCGAACTCCTGGTCGAGGGGACAATTTGCATATTAGCCTTTTATTATATAGGATATACACTGAGTGGCCAGATTATTATGCGTTCAGAGATCATAATAATCTGGCCACTCAGTGTATAGTATACTAGAGGCCTGGTGCACAAAATTTTGGAATGGGGGTGGGGGGGTCCCTCAGCCTGGCCTGTGCCCTCTCACAATCTGAGACCACTTGGGTAGGGTCCCTAGGCCGGGCCAGCGATCAGGGCTTATTGGGGTTTTCCTTCCTCTGGCTGCTGGCAGCTGGCCCCGCCCCCACCACTTGCCATCTGTGCGTCACTGCCTCCCCTCCCCTGCTACAGGTCACCTCCTTCTGCAGGTCACCAGTGTGGGGTGCAATCACTTGGCTGGCCTGGGCCTCCCTCTGCAGGGCAATCACTGGCTGGCCCCCACACACCCACCACAGCATCACTGGCCAGTGGCCTAGGCCTCCTTCTGTGGGGTGATCGATCGTTGTGCAGAGGGTGGCCTGGGCCTCCCTCTTTGGGGCAATTGTGGAGCCACCCTCCCTCCGCCCCCCGGGTCTATCACCCTGCTGGCCAGTAGCCTGGGCCTCCCTCTTTGGTGCAATCAATTATGGACGCCCCTCCCTCCGCATTGATCTCCCCACAGAGGATGGCCTGGGCCTCCCTCTGCAGGGCGATCCTGGGGCAATGGCAGGGACCCCCGACCAATTGCATCGCACCTCCTTGGCTGGCCTGATGTCAGTGCATGTCATAGCATGGTCGTCCAGAAGGTCATCCGGACAGTAGTTCTGCTGTTTTGTTGTTCAGTCAATTTGCATATTATGCTTTTATTATTATAGATAGTGTTATAGAGAAAAAGATAAAGCAGGAAAGGGTATAGAAGTGGGGTGGTTACAAAGTTAAATAGGGTGTTAAGAGAGAAAGCATTCTCAAGAAGCTTGCTTTTGAGCAAAGATCTGAAAAAAGTCAGTTAGCTAACTGGGCAAATTGGAAAAGTGCATTCCAGATGAGGGATAAATGCAAAGGCCCTAAGGTTAAGTGTGTGTTTACTTGGCATGTGGTGTTAGAGGCAAGTTTTTCCTCCGAGCTTTACCACACATTTGCCTCCTAGTTAATGCTACAGATAAAAGCTAACTCACTATTCTTCAAATTGTGAATTACTACCCATTAATGATTAGTAATTGATTGCATTGATTAATACCACCATTTAAAAAATACAATAAAATAAATTAGAAGAGAAAATAACAGACAACATCATGGTATTATTTTATTCAATAGTGTGTGTGTGTGTGTGTGTTATTGTGAGAGAATGGGAATGAACGTAGTGTGTCATGAGGTAAAACGTATTTCTTACTATAGATTTTAATTTAAAATTTTTAAAAAAATAGGAAGTAGTCTGTCCTTCTCTTCTAGTAGAAGGACATTTTTAGTTTTGTATCTATCTTCAAAGCAGTGATTCTCAAAGAAAGTGGAGTCCCCCACAAGTAGGCAAAGTTGGGACACTTCAGAATCATCTAGGAGGTCTACTCCCCCACTCAGAAATTCTTATACCTCTTCATCCTGATAAAGAATCACTTCAGTGATCCATCACAAATACTGAAAGTAATTTGTCACATCTGCCACCTAAGCAGAGGCTCTAGATAGTCTTTGTGCTTGGGGCTACCCTTGCCTAACCTCTCTGAATACATACCTGTGTTAATGTTCAGTTTTTCACTCTCTGTTACATTTGAAGAATTGAGATCTCAATCCTTATCTAGGTCTCTATTTTGGAGAAAGCAGGAATACTAAAAATCCACAAGTGCATAAAAATATTGCATTTGTTTTACCTTATGTTGAGTTTATCAAGCAATTTCACTAGCAAGCCCATTTGTTGTTCTAGCACAATTAACTTTTTTTGCTACAAATGTCTATACATTAGCCAAGTGCCTGTATTTCTTATGAACTCTTACTTACTACCCGCTCCACAAAGTGTATGTTAACCACTCAATTTTATTTTCTATTTCTCTGTTGGGGATTATTGTCTTTTAACTATAGAAATTTTCAATGACAGCTTTTAGCTCTAAAGAGATACTGCTTAATATTTTTATTAATGAAACTTAGGTATTAGTATCTTGTACACTGGCATACATCCTTGAACCACGAGCTTGGGATCAGCATTTTGCTGATATATGCTGTATACTTCTTGTGGTGTTGTATATTATTACCACCTATAGGACCAACGTTTGTCTAGTTCTTCATACTCTTCCAATAATAATTTTTAAATAATTATTTAAATTATTTTTAGATAGTAACTGCTCATATCATATTGCTCTATTAGGTAAAGAACAGATGATAGTAAGTACAGTGTCTTGATGAGATTGTACAATTCTTCAGATACCTTATCTGCATTGGCAAGGCTGTATTAGTACTGGAAGAAAAACTACTCCAAACATATGCTCTATTACCATGTCAATAACAGTATCATAGGAAGCAGCTGGCATTGCAGGTACTTTTAAATTAATGTGTGCTTGCATAGTTTGACTGAGCAGTCCTACTAATTTTGAAGATTTACTTTCTATTATGTGTAACATAATGGTATATGAGTCAAAAATAGATTCATATATAATTTTATAATCTAAGTCTGAAAAATAAATACAACAAACATGATGAATTAAAGGTTCAAATATTGGAAAACAAGTATCAGACACACAGATAAATCTTTCCTCCACCATCTAGTTTTATTAAGTAAATTTTGGTTGTGAGGAAAGATTAGGTATAAATGCCTACATAGTAAAATTAGTGATACCAAATGTATTGAAGTACTCACTAAATCTTATGATCATATGGGTGAGATATTTATTTACTGTTTTGTCCATTCAGTGAAATAAACAATAAATAGTAAGATTAGACTACTGTGTCACTAAATTAGAGATTTATATTGAGGAAATATATTTGCATTTGGATTCAAAAATATCTTTGTAAATACGTTTCTCCCACATTGTACATTCAGGTGTTCACTATTATAGGCCATATTTCTAAATAAACAAACAATAAAGGAAAGGCTGTAGGGTGTCTTCAATTAAAAGACTTTAATATAAAATTATAGCATAAATTTCTCAATGTAGTATTTTTTCAGAAAAAGTATGGGCTTGCCCTCACTGGTTTGGCTCAGTGGATAAAGCATCAGCCTGCAGACTCAAGGGTCCCAGGTTCAATTCCGGTCAAGGGCATGTACCTTGGTTGCCGGCACATCCCCAGTAGGGGAAGTGCAGGAGGCAGCTGATCGATGTTTCTCTCTCATTGATGTTTCTAACTCTCCCTTCCTCTCTGTAAAAAATTCAATAAATATATATTTTTTAAAAGTATGGGCTTTATTTTACTGAAATGATATGCTTTTCATTTTTAATTTATCATGGAAGGTTTTCTAGAGGTTTACTTAAAAAATAAAGTGTAAGAGAACATGGAACAATGGGATATAGCCAAGATCTAGAAAGAAAATAGAATTTTTAAGATGTTTCCATATATAATGCCCTTGAAATTGTGGTGCCTGCTTGATAGCTACCAGAGACAAAACTATATGAATTTTGTATTCTTAACTTTTGTTTCCACTTTAAAAAAATAAAAGCCATCTGTCTTTCTTTGAGAATCAACCTCCCGACCCATTGCTCAATGCTTTCATCCAATAAAACACATGTATCTTAACTGGATCAGACAGTGCTACGGATGTCTAGCCTTAGATTATAATATATACTTCAAGTTACAAGAAATAGAAGTTATATATATATATATATATAATCAAAAGTCACTGACTCATAAGCAGATTTTTTTCACTACACATTACATTAATTCAGTGGAATTTACTGTTCTCTTGTCAACCTAATCCTGATGAAACCATATTCTTCTAAAGGCTAGCAGATAGTATTGGGGGAGGAGGAAATTGGGCGAACTTTTTCCCTCATTCCCCCCCCAACCCCCCCCAACCCCGCACACTAAATTGTAAGCTTCTTTTGTTCTTCTTGGAAAAGAGTTCACCCTATTTACTTTTTTAAAGTCTTTATTACTTTCTTGAAAATATAAAATATAAATAATTCCCACTTATTCCTGGCTTCTAAGGAGGCCAGGATTCCTGAGGGACTATGATAATAGGATTAAACTGTGTTCACAAAGATAATACCAATTGATTACCAATTTTCAAAATCCTGACAACACAAAAACAGTTAAGAATAAAATACTCCTAAGCCAACCATATCCTCTCATTGGTGATGCAGTTAATCTTATTATACTTGAAGGTCATGGCCATTAGTATCATTTTTATACCTGAAGGTCATTACCATTAGTATCACTTTTTCACTTCGTGCTATAGTAGATTTATTAAATACATATCAGCCTGAATCTGTATAACTCCATAAAATATACTGGATATTACATTTTTAAATAAATCTCTGATGACAACTAATTTATGTAACAGTTGTCTCTAATTTATTTTAAAGAAAAAGTACAATTTGGAGCTATTTTGTCTCAAATTCAAGATAAATGGGAACATGCTGAAGTGGAAAGCTTAAAGTCAAGTATCAAATTTGGAAAGATATGAAATACATGTTCAGTACATTATAGTGGTTAGTACATGCTATACAGTTATCGGGCTGAGTTCAATCCTCATGCCATCACTTACTAAGCATATGACCTTAAGCAGCTTTTCTCTTGCCAGTGCCTCAGTGTCCTTATCTGTAAGGTGCAGATAAATAACACCTTTCTCATTAGGTGGCTGTGAGGATTAAAATAACTAATGTGATCTTTGATTTCTCATTATTCTCATCCCTCTCCCTCACATCCAATTTATCCAGTTCCTATTTGTCTTCCTCTAAATATATTCCAAGACTTTTCATTTCTCTGTCCTCTCTGTGCCCCCTTCATTAAGGTCATCACATTTTACAGATGCATTAACTGATCTTCCTGCATCCACACTTTTCCACCTCCAATCCATTCTCCCGAATGATTTGTTTTAAACTTTTAATCAAAGTATATCCTTCTCCCTTTTAAGAATTTTAATGGGCATTTCTCATTGCTCTTTAAGAAAAAATTAGACTGTCTAACATAGCCAGCATTGTCCATCATAATTCATTACTTCCTAATCCACCAACTCCATCCCCTACAAGTCTGCCCCTCAAGTATCTGCCATACTCTTCTCAAAACCAGCAAGTTCTTTCCTATAACAGAGTCTCTGGGACTATAATCCCTTCCTCATTACCCCTCTCCATTATATAAAAAAAGGTGTTTATTTTAAAAGGTATTTTAAATTCACAATTAAAAATTTTTTTAAATTCACAATTAAGCTTTGGCTATTTGAAAATGTTAATGCTTATGCCCAAATTCTTAGGAATAAATGACATCTAAGTGTTACTTTATTATAGTCTCTGTCCCTTGTAAACCTACAAACCCATGAAGCAAATGGGAACAGAAAAACTAAGCTCAAAGCATGTACTGAACCTTAAACTTTCACTGTTTAACAAATAAAGTGAACATGAAAATAAACCAACTAAATAATCAATTCATGAGACACTTTAAAAACCTAAGATATAGGAATATAAAGAAAGCAAGAGGGGAGAAATAAAATCCTAAAGATTAAAATAAAATCTATGACTCAAAAATAGATCTGATAATCTAAATTTTATTTAAAACATGTAATCCTACAGACATACAAAGGATTGTAAAAAAAACTGCAAACAAATTTACTCCCACAAACTGAACAACTTAGGCAAAATGGACATATTCCTAGAAAAATACAGTATTCCAAAACTCAATCAGGAAGAATAAAAAAACCTGGATAGGCCGAAAACTACCAATGAAATTGATGCAGCAATCAAAAAACTTCCAGCAAACAAAAGCCCTGGTCTGGACAGCCTCACAGGAGAGTTTTACCAAACATTAAAAAAAGAACTAAAACCTACCCTCCTCGGACTATTACAAAAAATTCAAGAAGGCACACTTCCAAGCTCTTTCTATGAAGCCAGCATTACTCTAATCCCAAAACCAGATAAAGACACTACAAAGAAAGAGAATTACAGACCAATATCCCTGATGAACATAGATGCTAAAATCCTCAACAAAATTCTAGCAAATCAGATCCAGCATCACATTAGTAAGATCATACACCATGACCAAGTGGGATTTATTCCGGGGATGCAAGGCTGGTATAATACCTGCAAATCAATAAACATGATATATCACATAGTAAACAAATTGAGAGACAAAAATCACATAATCATATCAATTGATGCAGAAAAAGTATTTGACAAAACCTAACACTCATTCTTGATATAAAAAACTCTCAGCAAAGTGGGAATAGAGGGATCATAACTCAACATAGTAAAAGCCTTATATAATAAATCTACAGCTAACATCATACAACATCAATGGGCAAAAACTAAAACCATTTCCCCTAAGAACAGGAACAGACAGAAATGCCCACTTTCACCACTCCTGTTCAACATAGCACTCAAGGTGCTAGCCATAGTGATCAGACAAGAAGAAGAAATAAAAGGAATCCAGGAATTGGCGAAGGAGGCACAGCTGGTGAGACAGTTTGCAGCTGGGAAGAGCAGGGATCCCCCGGATAAAGGTAAAATCAAAGATCTAGGCAGTAGAATCTCCCGGACCTCTGTGCCCAGAAGGTCAGGGAGAAACTACACAGTGCCAAACCGCGTCCCTGAGGACAGGCAAGGTCTGAAGGATTTTAGACCATAGAGTCTGGATTTGGGATCTGAGCTCAAAGGCAGCCTTTAAGAGCTGCCGGACCGCGGAGTGCCGGCAAGAGAGGAACTGGCAGAGATGCGGTCCTTCCTCGCACTGGGGCCTGCGCTTTTCCCCACTGAACCTAGTTCGTGGGACCTTTTGGAGACAGGCGCTTACCTGTGACAGAAGTGCGGGAGAAGGGGTAGAGTTGTGGAACCTGGGCAGAGTGGGCAACGGACGGTCCAGGAGAAGTGGTAGCAAGTCTGGTGCTGAGTCATATCTAAGCCCACAGAATCCATTTTCTCCTGAGAGATAGCCCCTCCCCCCAGTCTCCAGGCAACCAATATAGCCACACCCAGATTCCACCCTGATTAACACCAAGGAATCTGAATACTCCCTGAGGCCATAGGATCTACTCTAAAGAGAAATCTTTAGAAGCTAAGCACCTCAATTACACTAGATAACCAAGCCCAGGAGAACAGATTTCACCAGTAGCACCATCACCAAAAGAACCTGGGTAGCAAAGCAATTGGATCTACAATTAAAACATTTCAGGAAAACATGGGGAGACAAAAAAGCAATACCCAAAGGAAAGAAAAAGAGGAATCACCAGAAAGGGAGTTAAATGAAATTGAGGCTAGCAGCTTAACAGAGAGAGAATTCAGAGTAATGGTTCTAAGAATGTTTAAACGGATGGATGACAAATACACACAACTCAATGACAAATACACACAACTCAATGAGAACTACAAGGAACTGAATGAAAATGTCACCAACGTGAAAAGAAACCAAGAGGAGATGAAGAATGACATAGCTGCAATAAAGAACACATTGGAAGGCTTAAACAGTAGACTAGAAGAGGCTGAGGACCACATCAGTGAATTAGAAGACAAGGTAGGAAAACACACACAAACACAGCAGCAAATGGAAAGAAGACTTAAAAAGCAAGAGGAGAGCCTAAGGGAGCTTTGGGACAACACAAAACGAAACAATATTAGAATAATAGGGATACCAGAAGGTGAGGAAGAGAAGCAAGGAATAGAAAACCTGTTTGAAGAAATAATGACGGAGAACTTCCCTGATATTGGCAAGAAAAAAACTATGCAAGTCCAAGAAGTACATAGAGTCCCAAACAAGTTGAACCCCAAAAGACCAACACCAAGACACATCATAATTAAATTGGCGAATACCAATGACAAAGTAAGAATCTTAAAGGCTGCCAGAGAGAGACAGAAAGTTACCTACAAGGGATCTCCTATTAGAATATCAACTGATTTCTCAACAGAAACACACCAGGCCAGAAGGGAATGGAATGAAATATTCAAAGTGATGCAAAGCAAGGGTCTGAATCCAAGAATACTATACCCAGCAAGGTTATCATTCAAAATTGAAGGTGGAATCAGGAGCTTCACAGACAAAAAAGGGCTAAGAGAGTTTATCACTACCAAGCCAGCAATGCAAGAAATGCTGAAGGGACTGCTGTAAAAAGAAGAAAGAGAAAGGCAAAAAGAAACACAAACACTAAGGGGGGAAATATGACAACAAACATGTACTTGTCAATAATAACATTAAACGTAAATGGATTAAATGCACCAATCAAAAGACATAGGGTAGCTGAATGGATAAGAAAACATGACCCATATATTTGCTGTCTACAAGAGACTCACCTCAGAGCAAAGGATTCACACAGACTGAGAGTGAAGGGATGGAAAAATATTTTTCAAGCAAATGGAAATGAGAAAAAAGCTGGGGTAGCAATACTTATATCTGATAAAATAGACCTCAAAGTAAAGGCCATAACAAGAAATAAGGATGGCCACTACATAATACTAAAGGGAGCAATTCAACAAGAAGATATAACTCTGGTAAACATATATGCACCCAACGCAGGAGCACCCAAATACATAAAAAAACTCCTGGAAGAGATCAAGGGAGAGATCGACAACAATACAATCATAGTAGGAGACTTTAATACACCACTGACATCACTGGATAAATCCTCCAGACAAAAAATCAGCAAAGAAATAGCAATTCTAAATGACACACTAGATCAGATGGACCTAATTGACATCTTCAGAGCATTTCACCCCAAAGCCTCAGAATATACGTTCTTCTCAAGTGCCCATGGGACATTTACAAAAATAGACCACATATTGGGTCACAAACAAAGCCTCCCTAAATTCAAAAAGATTGAAATCCTATCAAGCATATTCTCAGACCACAATGGCATAATATTAGAAATAAACTATAATAAAAACATTCCAAAAAATTCAAACACGTGGAAACTGAATAGCATGCTATTAAACAATGATTGGGTGATCAACGAGATCAAAGAAGAAATTAAAAACATCCTGGAGAATAATGACAATAAAAACACAACAATGCAAATGCTATGGGACACAATGAAAGCAGTCTTGAGAGGGAAGTTTATAGCTCTACAGGCCTACCTCAAAAAACAAGAAAAAATGGTAATAAATCTTCTAACTCAACAACTCAAAGAATTAGAAAGAGAGCAACAAGAAAAGCCCACAGTGAGCAGAAGGAAGGACATAATAAAGATCAGAGCAGAAATGAATGACATAGAGACCAAAAAAACAATACACAGGATCAACAAAACCAAGAGCTGGTTCTTTGAAAGGATAAACAAGATTGATGAACCTCTAGCCAGGCTCACCAAGAAGCAAAGAGAGAGGACCCAAATAAACAAAATCAGAAATGAAAGAGGTGAAATAACAACAGACCCCACAGAAATACAAAGGATTGTTAAAAAATACTATGAACAACTCTATTCTAACAAACTACACAATCTAGAGGAAATGGACACATTCCTAGAAAAATACAACCTTCCAAAACTCACACAGGAAGATTCTAAGAATCTCAATAGGCTGATAACTATGGAAGAAATTGAAGCAGTCATCAAAAAGCTTCCAGCAAACAAAAGCCCAGGGCCTGATGGCTTCACAGGGGAGTTTTACCAAACATTCAAGGAAGAACTAAAACCTATCCTCCTCAGACTAGTCCAGAAAATTCAAGAAGAAGGAACACTTCCAAACTCCTTCTATGAGGCCAGCATCACCCTAATACCAAAACCAGACAAAGACAACACAATGAAAGAGAATTACAGGCCAATATCCCTCATGAACATAGATGCCAAAATCCTCAACAAAATTCTAGCAAATCGAATCCAGCAGTACATCAGAAAGATTATACACCATGACCAAGTAGGATTTATCCCAGGGATGCAAGGATGGTACAATATTCGCAAATCAATAAACGTGATACATCACATAAACAAATTGAGAGATAAAAATCACATAGTCATATCAATTGATGCAGAAAAAGCATTTGATAAAATCCAACACCCTTTCTTGATAAAAACTCTCAGCAAGGTGGGAATAGAAGGATCATACCTGAACATAATAAAAGCCATATACGACAAACCCACAGCCAACATCATACTCAATGGGCAAAAACTAAAACCATTTCCCCTAAGAACAGGAACAAGACAGGGATGCCCACTCTCACCACTCCTGTTTAATATAGTGCTGGAAGTACTAGCCATTGCGATCAGACAAGAAGAAGAAATAAAAGGCATTCAAATTGGAAAAGAAGAAGTAAAACTGTCCTTATTTGCAGATGACATGATACTGTACAGAGAAAACCCTAAAGACTCCATAAAAAAATTATTAGACTTAATAACTGAATTTGGTAATGTAGCAGGATACAAAATTAATGCCAAGAAATCTATGGCATTTCTATACACCAATAATGAACTTACAGAAAGAGAGACTAAAAAAACAATCCCATTTACCATCGCACCAAAAAAATTAAGATACTTAGGAATAAACTTAACTAAAGAGGTAAAAGACCTATACGTAGAAAACTACACGACACTGAAAAAAGAGATAGAGGAAGACATAAACAGATGGAAGAACATACCATGTTCATGGATTGGTAGAATCAACATCATCAAAATGTCCATACTACCCAAAGCAATCTATAAATTCAATGCACTTCCCATTAAAATACCAACAACATATTTCACAGACCTAGAACGAAATTTCCAAAAATTTATCTGGAATAAAAAAAGAACCCGAATAGCTACAGCAATCCTGAGAAAGAAGAACAAAGTAGGTGGGATCTCAATACCAGATATCAAATTGTATTACAAAGCTACTGTTCTCAAAACAGCCTGGTACTGGCACAAGAACAGACATATAGATCAATGGAATAGAATAGAGAACCCAGAAATTGACCCAAATCAATATGCTCAATTAATATTTGACAAAGGAGGCATGAACATTCAATGGAGTCAAGACAGTCTCTTCAACAAATGGTGTTGGGAAAATTGGACAGATACATGCAAAAGAATGAAGCTAGATCACCAACTTACACCATACACAAAAATAAATTCAAAATGGATAAAGGACTTAAACATAAGACGGGAATCCATGAAAATACTAGAGGAATCCACAGGCAGCAAAATCTCGGACATATGCCGAAAGAACTTCTTCACTGATACTACTCCTAGGGCAATGGAAGCTAAAGAGAAAATAAACAAATGGGACTACATCAAAATAAAAAGCTTTTGCACAGCAAAGAAAACCATCAATAAAACAACAAGAAAGCCCACTGCATGGGAGAACATATTTGCCAATGATATCAATGATAAGGGTTTAATCTCCAACATATACAGAGAACTCATACAACTTAACAAAAAGAAGATAAACAACCCAATCAAAAAATGGGCAACTGATCTAAGTAGACACTTTTCGAAAGAAGACAGAAGGCAGGCCAAGAGACATATGAAAACCTGCTCACAGTCACTAATCATCAGAGAGATGCAAATCAAAACAACAATGAGGTACCATCTCACACCTGTCAGAATGGCTTTTATCAACAAATCAACAAACAACAAGTGTTGGCGAGGATGCGGAGAAAAAGGAACTCTTTTGCACTGCTGGTGGGAATGCAGACTGGTGCAGCCACTGTGGAGAACAGTATGGAGTTTCCTCAAAAAAATAAAAATGGAACTCCCATTTGACCCAGTGATCCCACTTCTAGGAATATATCCCAAGAATCTAGAAACACGCATCAGAAAGGAAATATGCACCCCTATGTTCATAGCAGCACAATTCACCATAGCCAAGATTTGGAAACAACGTAAATGCCCATCAGCAGATGAATGGATTAAAAATCTGTGGTATATCTATACAATGGAATACTACGCTGCGGTAAAAAAGAAGGAGTTCCTACCATTTGCAACAATATGGATGGAGATGGAGAATATTATGTTGAGTGAAATAAGCCAGGCAGAGAAAGATAAATATCACATGATCTCGCTCATTTGTGGAATATAATGAACGACATAGACTGATGAGCAAGAACAGATCCAGAGGCTGAGAAACGTCAATCAGAAGATCATACCTCAGGTAAGGTAGGGGAGGGTGAGGGTAAGGTGGAGAGATCAACCAAGGGACTTGTATGCATGCATATGAACCTAATCAATGGACACAGACAACAAGGGGGCGGGGCATTAAGAGAAATTGTTTCATGTGACAAAAATTTTTAAATGAAACTCTCTGTAGACTGAAAATTATTTTGGAAGGAAACAAAGAGAAGTTTCCTTCAAAAGTCATAAGGATTGTAATTGAAAGTCAATATATTTGGCCGCTTGAACTAAAGTAAGTAATTTGTGTTTTAGCCTCCCTGACAAAGTTTATATAAAGCTACAAAAAGAAATTGACAGCCAGTTTGAAATGGAATTGCCAGGGCCTAGGGCAAAGAATATCCTTACATGATATTATTCTACAATCTCATTATAATCTTAGATATTTTACAACAGCATACTTTACAATTATCCCAAACAAACTTACAAACTAATTCTTTGAATGGTGGGCAGCAATTTAAAAAAAGGGACATGAAAGGATTTAATCCCTTGCAGAAGGAATTAAGGCACTGGGAAGGCACTTGAGCATCCTATATTGGCCCCTCTTGCCCTTTGTGCCAAGAGGGACCCTCTTCTCACAATTCAATTGCCCTCAGCTGTTACCTGAGCTTTCTGTTCATGCTGAGCTTGAAGCCTCGTGGGGGCTGGTACCAGGGATCTGTCTCACATCCAATTGTGTGAGCTGGGCCCTCACTGGAGAAGAAACCCGAGTTCCCCGAGATATGTGATCAGCACCAGGACCCTGCCAGCAGGCCAGGGGTTCCCAAGGCAGGTGCTGGGTGTGGAGGCCACGGGGTCATAGGCTACCAAGGAGACAGAACTGAACCTCACAGCACCCTGCTTGGCCCCGGAGGATGGCTGGTTAGCCAGAGACGGGTAAGATTCCTCAAGGAAGGAACAACCTAAGACAGGCACAGTCGCAGAGGGGCCATCAGGAGAGAACTTGGGGGGGCAACAGAAATAGGGCACAGACCCTCACCCCCCCAACATTGCAGGGGCTTGAACCCTCACCCCCTTCTAAAGGAGGTCTCCTACCCCCATGGCTGCTTCGCGCTTCCCACACCCAGCTCAGATCGGGACCCAGGCAACAGAAAGAGACCCGGCCCAGCTCACATCGAGATACAGGTGACAGACAGAGACTTGGCCCAGCTCAGATCGGGACCCAGGTAACAGACAAGAGACTTGGCCGACAGCAGTTGCCCTATATCTAAATTCAGCTGAGCATTTGGAATGCTCAGGGCCCACTCAAGAATGCAAATAATCCTTCCCACTAATATTTACAGGGTAAACTAAGATTGTTGGTAGAGTATTAAATTTGACAGTAAAATAGTAATCGAGTTTTCAGATTAATTTAAATAGGCTAATTGAAATAAGTGAATATTCAAGTACTGGACAAAAAGCTATTCTTAAAGTAATAACTAAAATTTCTATTGGTAGTTCATCTCATGGTAAAATTCCTGAATATGCAATGAACCTAAAGCAGTCATATGTGTGGGGGGAAAAAAAAAATTTTTTTTTTAATTTAAAGTTATCAAGACTGCATTATAAAATTTACAAAAACCTCCATTAAAAAAAAAAGGGGGGGGATAGTAGGGCAATATCATGTAAGGAAAAATATCCTATAAGTAAATTACATCTAGAAAATTTTTACTTTACCAAATTAAGGTTCATTTGCAATGCTAACAGCAAGACGGCCATTAAAAACACACATGGTGTCTAAATAAGACAAAGGAAAATCGTTTGAACAAAAATAAAAAGGATCCCAAATCAATTATATAGAAAAGATTCCTTTATTAACTTGTGGTCGAGAATATATTTGTATATTTTCAGAAAACAACCTCAAGACCAGATGGATTCCTGCAACAGAGAGGAATTGACAGGAGTGCTCCAACCACGAAGTCAAGAGGAAAAAACAGTCCAGAGATGGAAGACGCTGACAACGCCTTGCCATAGGAGCAGTCAGCAGCTGTGCACCGCTGCAGGTTGCCTAGGACCAAACCAGAGAGGGTCGGACCTGCATTGCCACCATGTGCCCACCATCCAGATATCAATGCTGACATGTACACATAAGGAACTGTTGGACATTGAAATTGGGACTCAAACATTTTTTTTGTTTTGTCTTGTTTTGTTATTATATGTTTATTTCCAGTCTGCAAAGGCAAAACTTTTTAAAGGAAAGAAATGGTGGGAAAAAGATACAGAGGCAAAGAAGCACTGAACAGACTGTCAAACTACATTGGGAAGACAAGGGAGGTTGGGCGAGGGGGGCTGTAAGAGACCAACCGAAGGACTTGTATGCATGCATATAAGCACAACCAACGGATATAAGACACTGGGGCGGGGGGGCAGGGTGGGCAGGTGAAGGCATGTCCTGGGGGGTAGGGGAGGTTGGCGGGAGATCAAGGGGGAAAAAAAAGGAGACATATGTACTACTATTTGTAATACTTAAAACAATAAAAATAAAATAAAATTAAAAAAAAAAAAAAAAGAAATAAAAGGAATCCAAATTGGAAAAGAAGTAAAACTGTCATTATTCGCAGATGACATGATATTATACATAGAAAACCCTAAAGACTCCATCAAAAAACTACTAGACTTAATAAATGAATTTGCAATGTAGCAGGATATAAAATTAACACCCAGAAATCTATGGCTCTTTTATACAACAACAATGAACTCACAGAAAGAGAAACTAAAGAAACAATCCCATTTACCATTGCAACAAAAAAATTAAGATACCTAGGAATAAACTTAACTAAGAGGTAAAGACCTGTACTCGGAAAACTACAGGACATTGAAAAAAGAGATAGAGGAACACATAAACAAATGGAAGAATATATCGTGTTCATGGATTGATAGAATCAACATCATTAAAATGTCTACTACCCAAAGCAATCTATAGATTCAATGCCATCCCCATTAAAATACCAACGGCATACTTCACAGACCTAGAAAAAACTCTCCAAAAATTCATATGAAATTAAAAAAAAAAAAAAGACAGTGAGGTACCATCTCACACCTCTCAGAATGACTATCATCAACAAATCAACAAACAACAAGTGCTGGAGAGGATGTGGAGAAAGATGAACCCTCTTACACTGTGGGAATGCAGACTGGTGCAGCCACTGTGGAAAACAATATGGAGTTTCCTAAAAAAACTAAAAATGGAACTTCCAGAGGAGACAAAATGGCGGCGGAATAGAAAGACATGTCCTGAGCCTTGTCCCGGAGCAAATAGAGGGAGCAGCTGAGACAAGCAGAATCCAGCCCGAATTGGTGAAGGAGGCACAGCTGGTGAGACAGTTTGCAGCTGGGAAGAGCAGAGATCCCCCAGATAAAGCAAGACGGCCATTAAAAAACACACATGGTGTCTAAATAAGACAAAGGAAAATCGTTTGAACAAAAATAAAAAGGATCCCAAATCAATTATATAAAAAAGATTCCTTTATTAACTTGTGGTCGAGAATATATTTGTATATTTTCAGAAAACAACCCCAAGACCAGGTGGATTCCTGCAACAGAGAGGAATTGACAGGTGTGCTCCAACCACGAAGACAAGAGGAAAAAACAGTCCAGAGATGGAAGACGCTGACAATGCCTTGCCACGTGAGAAGTCAGCAGCTGTGCACCACTGAAGGTTACCTAGGACCAAACCAGAGAGGTTCAGACCTGCATTGCCACCATGTGCCCACTATCCAGATATCATTGCTGACATGTACACATAAGGAACGTTAGACATTGAAACGGGGACTCAGAACTATTGGACATTGAAAATGGGACTCAAACATTTTTTTGTTTTGTTTTGTTTTGTTATTATATGTTTATTTCTAGTCTGCAAAGGCAAAACTTTTTAAAGGAAAGAAATGGTGGGAAAAAGATACAGAGGCAAAGAAGCATTGAACAGACTGTCAAACTACATTGGGAAGACAGGGAGGTTTGGCGAGGAGGGCTGTAAGAGACCAACCGAAGGACTTGTACGCATGCATGTAAGTGCAACCAATGGATACAAGACACTGGGGCGGGGGGCGGGGGGAAGGAGCGGGCAGGTGAAGGCATGTAATAGGGGGTAGGGGAGGTCGGGGGAAGGTCAATGGGGAAAAAAAAAGGAAACATATGTACTACTATTTGTATTACTTAAAACAATAAAAAATAATAATAATAAAAAATAAATAAAAATGGAACTTCCATTTGACCCAGTGTTCCCACTTCTAGGAATATATCCCAAGAAAAGAGAAACACCAATCTGAAAGGATATATGCACCCCTATGTTCATAGCAGCACAATTTACAATAGCTAAGATTTGGACACAGTCTAAGTGCCCATCAGCAGATGAGTGGATTAGAAAACTGTGGTACATCTACACAATGGAATACTACACTGCAGTAAGAAAGAAGGAGTTCTTACCATTTGCAACAGCACGGATGGAACTGGAGAGTATTATGCTAAGCGAAATAAGCCAGTCATATGATCTCAGTCATTGGTGGAATATAATGAACAACATAAACTAATGAACGATCCAGAGACATAGAAGCATCAAACAGACCATCCAACCTCAGAGGGAAGGTAGAGGGGGGCAGGGGGAAGAGATCAACCAAAGGACTTGTATGCATGCATATAAACATAACCCATAGACACAGACAGTAGGGGCCTAAGGGCATGTGCTGGGGAAGGGGGGGTGGAATGACCGGGGAGAGGTCAATGGGGGGGAAAAAGGAGACATATGTAATACTTTAAACAATAAAGAATTAAAAAAAATAAAGAAGAAGAAAGACTAAGAAGGAAAGAGAACAAAAACAATCCTGGTTTCCTCAGAGGAGGCATCATCACATTTTCATAGACCCATATCATTTTAGGACTGAGGAACCTCAGAATCGATTCCAATAATTACAGGCTGTTGTTGTTCCTTGTGATTAAGCCCCTCACTAGGCTAAACCAACATTGTCTTCCAAAGAGTTGTGTATAAAGCCAACAGGGAAGCAGACATCCAGACCACAAGGACTGATGATTATGGACTCTATCTGAAGACAGACTCAATAACCAGCCATACACAGCTAAAGAGTAAGTCAGCTTGTTAGCACCAACAGTAATTTCTTTCTTCTATTTATATAATTATTCCTTTCCTTTTCTCATTAAAAACAAACAAACAGAAAAAAAACATACACAAAAAAACAACACTGCCCTTATCCTGTAATCAGGACACACACTATTTGGGTTTTGGCCTGAATCTGTGCTGCCTGCCCAAACTGCAATTCTTTGATCCCAAATAAACACTGTTGCTTCTCATTTTGGGTGTTTAATTTTAGATGAACAGTTCCATTACACGACATTATTTCCCATTTACTCCAACAAAAGATACAAGTTAATACTCCATAATTTTTCACTATTTTCTAAATTTCTGTATGATATTTTTT
This sequence comes from Corynorhinus townsendii, assembly GCA_026230045.1. Lineage (NCBI taxonomy): Eukaryota > Metazoa > Chordata > Mammalia > Chiroptera > Vespertilionidae > Corynorhinus > Corynorhinus townsendii. The sequence goes on along the minus strand of JAPDVU010000004.1, from coordinate 62,305,217 downwards.
ATTCTTGTATGTTTTAAGCAACATCGACATTAAAGAGGGGTGGGAAAAGAGGGGGAAAAAGAAAGCAATCTATAAACTCTGCTTGGTTCAATATCTACCTATTCCTCCCGAATCCATGCACTCAGGCACTGGAAGAGAAACAGTCTGGAAAAGTGCTGTCCCACTGGGACATCAGCACATTCATCCTGAGTCTTATTCAAATGTGTAAATCTTAAAGCCCCTGGGACAGAATGTTGAGTTTCTTTCAATACAAGATCAAGCCACAATTTGAGGTTCTTTGTAATGTTCCCAATATCCTAGTCCCCAGGCCTCTAAGAGCACTTAAGGACACAAACCTGCCACTGGCAATGTTTCCAGTTCAATTACACCGAATTTAGGAAGTAATTCAAAGAGTCTGAATAGGTTTCTTGATGAAAATACTGATTAGGAACATGATTGTGCCCTCATGCCTATCCAGCACATCTGGTAGGAAAGAATTGTCATTTTATTTGCATTCCATGAACAATTAAAAAAGTAATCTGCAGTTTAGGAAAAACAAAGAAATGTGAAACATTAGTTGACTAAAACCTCCCCTATAAAAGAGTAATCCTGACTAAATTACTTTAAGGACATCTTTTAAAAGTTCATTAATTGAGTTACTTTAAAAATTATGATTTACCTTGGTTTGATAATATTTTTGCACTAAGTAATTTTGCAGAAATTGAGGGGTGGAGGGAACTGTACCATAGAAAGAAGGGTTAAAAGACATAAAGAGGAAAAGGTTCACAAAAGATTGACCAAGAAAAGGGATCACCATAAGTCCTGGGGGAGGGGAGAGAGAGAGAGAGAGAAAGAAAGAGGACCAGACATGAGACAAACATAACAGAAAAAAAAGATAACATACGGAAGTGAAAGGAACCAAAGCTTCCTCCTTTTCAGAGGAATGTCATAGGTGTGAGCAGAGGATTTGTGACTAGTCCAGGCAGACAAGCATGCAGCAAAGAATCCATCATCATCATTGGTGTTTCCTACAGAACTGAACAGACTGGAGGTGCCATACTCAGTTAAAGAGCCTTACTTGTGAAGCTGCACTATTGAAGAGAAGGGCATCTACAGATTCAGATTTTGTTAACTTAAAGGCCACATTTTCCTTAGGAAATTTCTGACCTGTTATTTTGGTATATATCATTTTTAAATGCTGATTAAATTTATTTTGAGGTAAATTTGTCTAAAAGTGCCTACAACTCTATTTCTGATGAACTAATGTTCTAGAAAAAAACAATAGACCAGCAATGGGTATATTCTATTAAACAAAATATCTGTAGATCAGGATGTGAATTGAGAAGCAGGTAAATTTGGTAGTGTTACTGGAGGAATCAGTGGGCCAGATTTCCCAGATATGAGTGGGAGTGGGGTTCTTGGGGTACCACTAAAATAAGCATTTTCAGAGGCCTCCACAGGAGAATGAGATGTGATAAAAGCCTTTATTTGCATGGAGTTACATTCCTCTGGTTGTAAAGTCCCATGCCCCGTAACCCAGTCCTGAAACACGGGCCACAGGGATCCAGCAGAGCCAAAAGGAGGGCCAGTGCCCACAGCTTCTGTTCTATGTTGAAGCCAGATCCAGTTCAGCATCAGTTAAAGTCCATTAGTACATTGTGTGGAGCCCAAGTGGCTGTGAGTTACATGGGTGGAGGGGAGTATGTCCCCTGCAACAGGAGTCCTAAGAAAAATAATAGGCCAGAAATGGGTACATTCTATTAAACAAAATATCTGTAGGGCCAAAGGCCAAGAGAGTGTGCTCCTTTGTCCAGGATTTTAAATATTCAGGTTTTAAGCTCTTGCAGTGGCCAACCCTATTCTTGCCTTGACTCGCTCCCAGGTGTGACTGACAAACAGGCAGGCACTTCCCACATCATTCAGACCTTACTGGGCATGTGTCCAAACTGCTTTTATCTAGTCCTTTCCCCCATCGTTCAAGGGGTAACAGACTTAAGTGTTAAATGAGCAAAGCTGTATAAATGACATGCCTATATTATCTAGTCTTCCCTTTACTCTTTTCCTGTTAAATAATAACCAGATTATTACAATGGTATCAGTAGGACCAGTGTTTAATTCTATGGCAATGAACATAGGAGAACGTAACTTGCTAAATTTCAATATAGGGTACATTCTTATGTTCAATGCTGGACAGACACGTTTACTTAATTTGAGACCCCTTTTCCATTAGTCTAGGACAGTGGTTGGCAAACTGCGGCTCGCACGGTTTGCGGCTCTGTTGACTAATGAGTTTGCCGACCACTAGTCTAGGAAGCACAATTACAAGATCTATATACCATCATCCACACCCCTTCCAATCCCTTTTCAGACATTACTAATCAATCACAGTGCTCTCTCCTGCCTGAGATAGGACTCAGCTTCATTGTATTCAATTGATAAGAGTTGGTATGAGAACCACAAAAATTGGTAAGAGTTGATATGAGAGCCAAAGAAATCGACTTCCACCTGTGAGCTATTCCATTACTTCTGAGATGCCTTACACAAAAATTAGTCATTGCACTCAGAACTGCAAAAAATTAGTAATTAGTAATCACACTTAGAACTGCAAAAAAAAAAAAGTAGAACAGGAAGAGTTTAGAACTACAAACTCTTCTTTAAAATTGCTGAATATTCTCAGAGTGAGAAGTTTTATTTTAAATTCAGGTTTTCTGTAATAAATACATAATTATATAGTGTTTAATAATCTTAAAAGATCTGTCACATACATACAGATTTTTAAATTTGATTCTTATTGTAACCTTGTGTGATAGTGGGGGGAAAAATTAAACAAAAGCAAAAATGACCAGAAGATACAAAACTAAAGCTTTTGTAATTTTGCTTTGAGGGTTTTAAAAGGCAGAGAAGTACTAGTTTTCACAGTGCAGGAGGGGCTTGTTATTCCTCCTCTCAATGTAGTGCTAAACACTCTCTTCAACCTGCTGTTTGAGGACCTGCCATTTTTAACTCAGTATTTCTGAGGCTAAAAATAAAATTAAAATCACAATTTTTCCAATATCTGACGCCAAAATGTGATCCTAAAAACATAAGCAATAAACAAATTAACAAACTTGAATAATTCTTTCACACACTTTTTATTATTAAAAAAAAAATCAGACACATTTTTGCTAGACCTAATACTGTTTAGTACAAGTGATCATAACAATAGGTGACCTTTTTTAAACCACAATTTAACATCAAAGATATCTTTTTCCTCTAGTATAAAAAAGTAAAATATTCTGAATAAACAATTACTGAGATGTTTTCAAAACTTGAGCCCCCTCCTCTGAGTCACCTAATATAGGGAACATATACCAATGGATCCCACTGGATTTCTTATAACTTGGATTTTAGTTTCTAATGTGAACTTACTGTCTGTATCTACAACTGTGATATCCTTTATTATGAAGGCTCAAATTATGTAAGGTGCAATAAGGAATAAAACCTCTGACTCGGCATAAACAAAATCCCAGTATAGAAAACTCCACATATTCAATCCATGTTCTCTCATTTTAAGATGTACTTTATTCTAGGTACATATTTTCGTATACGTCTTCTTGGATTTTTTTAATATATATTTTTTATTGATTTCAGAGAGGAAGAGAGAGGGAGAGATAGAAACATCAATGATGAGAATCATTGATTGGCTGCCTCCTGCATGGCCCACTCTGGGGGTCAGCCCACAACCCGGGCATGTGCCCTGCCCAGGAATCAAACTATGACCTCCTGGTTCATAGGTCGATGCTCAACCACTGAGCCATGCCGGCCAGGCATTCTTGGATTTTTTTATTGTGAATTATCGCCAGGAAAAAAGCTAATTCATAGTAAAATTAATTGTACTGGACAAAAAGCTGTTCTTAAAGTAATAACTAAAATTTCTATTGGTAGTTCATCTCATGGTAAAATTCCTGAATATGCAATGAACCTAAAGCAGTCATATGTGTGGGGGGAAAAAAAATTTTTAATTTAAAGTTATCAAGACTGCATTATAAAATTTACAAAAACCTCCATTAATAAAAAAAAGGGGGGGGGATAGTAGGGCAATATCATATAAGGAAAAATATCCTATAAGTAAATTACATCTAGAAAATTTTTACTTTACCAAATTAATTTTCATTTGTAATGCTAACAGCAAGACAGCCATTAAAAACACACATGGTGTCTAAATAAGACACAGGAAAATCGTTTGAACAAAAATAAAAAGGATCCCAAATCAATTATATAAAAAAGATTCCTTTATTAACTTGTGGTCGAGAATATATTTGTATATTTTCAGAAAACAACCCCAAGACCAGGTGGATTCCTGCAACAGAGAGGAATTGACAGGTGTGCTCCAACCACGAAGACAAGAGGAAAAACAGTCCAGAGATGGAAGACGCTGACAATGCCTTGCCACGCAAGCAGTCAGCAGCTGCACACCACTGAAGGTTACCTAGGACCAAACCAGAGAGGGTCAGACCTGCATTGCCACCATGTGCCCACCATGCAGCTATCATTGCTGACATGTACACATAAGGAACTGTTAGATATTGAAACGGGGACTCAGAACCATTGGACATTGAAATTGGGACTCAAACATTTTTTTGTTTTGTTTTGTTTTGTTTTGTTATTATATGTTTATTTCTAGTCTGCAAAGGCAAAACTTTTTAAAGGAAAGAAATGGTGGGAAAAAGATACAGAGGCAAAGAAGCATTGAACAGACTGTCAAACTACATTGGGAAGACAGGGGAGGTTGGGCGAGGGGGGCTGTAAGAGACCAACCCAAGGACTTGTACACATGCATATAAGCGCAACCAATGGATACAAGACACTGGGGCGGGGGGGAGGGCTGGCAGGTGAAGGCATGTACTGGGGGGTAGGGGAGGTCGGGGGAAGGTCAATGGGGGAAAAAAAAGGAGACATATGTACTACAATTTGTAATACTTAAAACAATAAAAAAAAATTTTTAAAAAGCTAATTCATGAAATCCAACTTATACAAACACCAGTTATAACTGATCTTACTCCACTCAAAATGCCTACCTTATTTTTCTGTGTATTCCACTTTAGTATTTCTATCTTAGATTTGAGAGATTAACTACAAAGTTGGAAATACAGTTTGTGGTAAATGTTCCCATGTCACTGTGTCTTTTATTCCCAATCTGTTCAAGAGTAGAAAGCCTAGAGCAAGGAGGAGGATGTGACTATGCTATTGTTCGATCATTAATAAAAACAATTGGGAAATGTTTCCCTTTAAACACTATTTGATGGAGAAGGGGGAAATGTAGTCAGAGAAATAAGCAGTCATGCTGACTAATGGAAAATTTACCTTATCTGGCACACCAAAATACCCACCCACCACTAATTGCTGCTCAGGGACTCCACTGCTTTCCAACATTCTGTTAACTTGAGATGAAACTAAGGGGGGAAAAAGGGTGTTTTTATTTGTGAAAGTGGGTACTTGCTCAGTAAACACCATAAAAATTTAACAGTACTATTTTCATCAGCCATCTGAGAGATATTTATTCACTGTTTTTGGAAATTAATTCCCTGGTAGGATGAATAAAGCATAATTTTCCAAGATTTATTTATTTGCTAAGTTTTTCAAAACACCATGTAGCAACAAACTTTCTGTGTTTGCAAAATAGAGCTGGTAAAAATACATTAAATTTATGTACATGAGGCTTAGACTTCTGGCTCCAACTCTCATCACCTATATGACTTTGAGAAAATCTTTTAATCTTTCTAAAATTCTAGTTTTTCATCTATAAATGCAAATTACACTCTTCTCTCTAAGCCCAAGTATATGGTTGCCCTTTGTCAATGGTAATCGGTGGAAACAGAGTGAGGAGAACACAAATACAGCAGCAGGAGAATGATTTCAAAAGTAGAACCCAGGTTCAAATTCATCCAATTAATATTTCTTCTAACAGTGTGTACAAAAGCTACAGGCTCAAGGGATCTCAGTCCTATTCATAAGAAAGCTTTGCTGCTCAGAGGAGAGCTTAAGGACAGTGTTTAGGAAAGTAAGGGTGAAATGGAGGGAAAAAATCAGTGCATTATTAGTTGACTTATTCTACACAAGTTTCCATGCAGTCAATTCAAAGCCCCTTAACTTCAAATGTATATAATGTACTCGTTCATCCTTCACAGATTCAAAATTCAAATCACAGCCTAAGGAGATGAATAACATCTAATCACACATCAATGAAAAGGCTAAGTAACTGAGACTGAGTTGAAGCTGAACACACTGTTCTTGAATGCTCTTTGTTCTGTGTGCCATGAAAGCCTGAGTCCTTAAGGAAGGATTCTTAGGAGCACAGCTGCCTGAGGACAATCACCTAACCCGACTGCATTACATAGGTTGGAGGCGGCAGGAGTGCTAGCTATATTTCCTCACAACTTGCTGGTATGAACAGTCATGGATAATAGTTTGTACTCTTTGAACTATGATTCCTTTCTTAATTGAGAAAAAAATAGCATTTGAATTCAATATTTCAGTATGTATGACCTAGTTTTCCAGAACAGTGCGTGGGTTCAAAGCCTTAGCCAAGTGTCTAGGCAAACAGAGAACAATCCTCTACTCGGGGCCCCAGGATAATACTCAAGTACAGATGACCCAAGATGGGCATTGTTGAACCCAAACTCAATGATTTAACTTGACAAGAAAGCAAAGATTCTAAATTCTTAGTGAACTTCCAGAGGTTTAATACCCAGGACCTGTGGCCAGCTGCTAGCTCAGTCACTGTACTATGAGAGAACTTTTGAGGTTAAAGTGACCATCACAACCCCTCTTCTAGCTGGGATTTCCCATGACCCTCTTGTGGCAGGATAGAAAGAAAGCTAATAAAATTCCCAGGCAAGTGTAATGGGGAAACTGAGACAAGAAAATTAAACAAGGCCAAGTGTAGGGAATGGCTATAGGGTCAAACCTCAGATTGACCTGTGGCAGGGCCACAAACACTTCCCAGCTTGGAGGGCAGAGCCCTCTTAGCATAATTAAACTTAACCTTATAGCCCTCCCTAGTTCCTTCCTAGATAGCTAATGGGCTGTGGGAGGTGCAGCAAGTGCTGCCAAAACAAGGTGAAACTCACAAGAACATTATAAACATGTTGACCACTTCCCATGTTTTGCTTTGTGTGTTCTGACTATAAAATAAAGTCTCAGCTTGCAGGCTGGGTCTTTCTGTGTCCTCATCCAGGCACAGGAGATCCACCAAGCCCCAGCTGTATTCTCGTATCTGTCTTCTTTAATCCTTCACTGCCCCTCCTCAGTTTTACCATTGGCAGTGCTGGCATGGCACAGCCAAGCAGTTTGGGCTGCTTGCAGCCAGCTTGTGAATTACAACTCCTTATCTTCTCCAACTAAGGACAACTGAGAGCAAATGGTTTATACCTCTTCTCCCTAACTGGAGAATACTTAAATCATCTTGCCAGGGTAAACAGAGAACAAAGACCTGAATAATGCCATTTGTGCCAGCTAAACCCAAGGACAAATATCCCTTAGAGGATGTTAGGCAGGAAAGGCAGCTGCTAGGGCAGGAGAAGGGGAAGGAGGAAAGAAAGGGGAGTTTATCTCCCCCATGAAACAAAGAAGTCAGCTGTCTTAGGACTTGCCAAACAAGATGACCAGATATATGTACAAACATTCCAAGATAAGCCACAACAATGTAGAAGGGGGCTTTGAAACTCAATCGACTACCTAAGATATTCAGCAAAGGAGCTTTGAAATCTATAGGGGGAAAGGAAATAAACCCCCTGGACCCACAGTGGGCAGGGCACTCAAACTAGCTGAGTTGCTCACTTGTGCTTTATGCCAAGTGTATTCTTTTTTTTAAATATATTTTTTATTGATTTCAGAAAGGAAGGGAGAGGGGGAGAGGGAGAGTAACATCAATGATGAGAGCGAATCATTGATTGGCTACCTCCTGCATGTCTCCTACTGGGGATCGAGCCCACAACCTGGGCATGTGCCCTGACTGGGAATTGAACTGTGACCTCCAGGTTCACAGGTCAATGCTCAACCACTGAACCACAAAAGCCAGACCCAAGTGTATTCTGAATAAATCCACTTGACTTGCTTCAATACTGCTGTCACTCATCTGAAATCTTTCTTACAAGATTGACAGAGCCGAGGAGGGGACAGCCCTTGGACAGTCTGGTAACACTTTCACCATCAATGGATACTAACACACTGACCTTCTAACAGTGATGTCCTTTCCTTTCTGATCTTGTTCTTTGGCTCTGGCTTCAAGCTATAAAGATGATGGAAAATGGATTCTTTTGTCCCTACATAATCCTCTTTATCTGATGGAGTATAGCAAGCATGTCAAACTCAAAGGCTAACACAAGCCAAATAAACAAGGTTTAAGTTTATGTGGGGTGCAAAAAAACAAAAGCTTCAATTTTCATAGAAATGTAGGTTTATTTCAATAGAGACATGCTGAATAGAAAGGGCTGAAATAAATGAGCAATCATTAACATAAAATAATAGAACATTTTAATAAAAATTAATATTTTTTCTTGAACATTAACTTACCAGACACTGCACAAATTAATAAGCATAATGCAAATAAACCTATTTTTCTTGTTCTCCGAAAGCGAAATATTTCCTGTTGTGCACACCAAACAAGTCAGTATAAAACTAATGATGTGGCAATCAGCTACTAAAATATTCGCATCTAGTATTAGTGCAGAGAAATGATGCTCTTGTGCATAAGGCGCATAAGGGAGATGAATGCAACACGATTATAGTAATCAGTCATTAGCAAACATTGTAGTTTGTTATTAATAACTAGAGGTCCAGTTCACAAAATTTGTGCATGAGTAGGGTCCCTAGGCCTGGCTAGCTATCAGGGCCAATTGTGGGGCAATCAGGGTCCCCGCTTGCACCCGCTTTGGCCTGGTGCCACCCACTTGCCGGCCTCACCCCCACCATCAGCACTAGTCGCTGTCTGTGGGGCGACCAGTAAGGCAATTGGGGGCCCCCGCTTGCACCTGTCTTGGCCTAACACCACCCTCTCACCTGCTCCACCATCCCACTGCAGGGCCCATTGGGGCTGGCAGCATCTCCACTGCCACCAGCTGCGAGCATCACCGATGCCCGCCATGTTCCATGCTGCCCCCTGATGATCAGCACACATCTAACTCCCAGTCAGTCAAACTCCTGCCTGTGGGGACAATTTGCATATTAGCCTTTTATTATATAGGATTATGTATAACAGGATATTGTAAAAATTAACTTATGAAACTTTTATTAAAACGTCTCTTACATTCCGTTATATTGGCTGGGCAGCAAAAAATATTTATTGTGGGCCACAAGTTTGACATGTTTGGAGTGTAGTTTAACATGGTGGGAGAAAAGAAGAGACAGAAAGTGAATATTATATTAGGAGATTGCTGTTAAAAACACAGCTTTGGAATCGAACTCGGGGGGTTCTAAATGCTGACCCTGAAGTTTGACAGTTTTATCTTGGACAAATTACTTGGCCTCAACATATAATTTTCTTCACCTATAAAATGGACTTAAATAAATAAGAAAGAAATTAAATTGTTGAGATCAATCACTGGGTACATGTTTAACATGATATGTACCCCAAAAATATTAGCTCTTATAGTATTATCAATATAGAAACATGGGGTGTTGAGTATAAAGGCAATAGATTTTTTAGTGCAAAATCTAAAAGAAGCTTAAAATATTTATCCAGGAGATTTCTGATTTAAAAAAGTCTTAGCTATATATAAGAAAAGACAAACAAATGTAGACTTGTTAAACACATATTCTTTTCCAGACACTGTGTCAGCCCATCATATGTTATCTCATTTCATTCTCAAAACAACCTTTCTTACTAAATGTTTGCAAGCATTGTGACTATAGGAAAGAAAACAAACCTAAGAGACTTTGTAGCACTTGCACAAAATTATGCAGCTTACTTGAGGCAAAAATGAGATACAGGTGGATCTAAATTCTAAATTCACATGTTTTCATCAAACCAACATGTCTCCACACTATATTCAGTGAACACTTTCCACCAAGAATTGTATTAATTTAGGTGACTCAATATGCCTGGTGTGAAGACAAAGCAGCTTAAGTTATTATGAAGCACTTGTAACAATTGCAGTAGTTTCAACAAAGAAAATACAGAACAATTAACACCCTTAACCACCAGGAGGGTAAAGAGCTTGCTCATTTTAATTGCTATTAGACTCATTAGTTGTCTTATTTAATCATTCTGACCTTTCTTACTTAGAAAAGTATGCTTTGCAGGATAATGTAAAAAGAAATATTAAAGAAGCTAATCTTTATAAAACCCCTTTTTTCACAGGAGGAAACTTTATAGGTGCCAATAGAGTTAGTGATATGCCTTAAGGTACATGAAAACCAGGCTTGGCAGCTGTTGAGGTTAATATTTCACTATTATTTAGCAACTTCCCATCTGAGAGTTTTTAAGAGCTCTATAACTTGGCAAACAAATGACCATCTCTGCAGTCAATATTTTTCCTTTCCTAAATGAATATAAATTCTGCTTGAATTCACCAGGGAAAAAGCCCAATGACTGCTCCGTTGATTTCTCAGCACTAGCTGTGCCCACCACTGGACTCCAACTTCACCCTTTTATAAAGCTGTTGTAGCTCTTATCACATTGTGCTGTAATTATTAATTTATACAACTGTCTCTCCAAATAGCCAGTGTGCAACTTGATGCCAAGGACTATGTCTTATTCACCTTGGTACAGTTTCAACTCAACAACTACTAAAGAGCCAGGGTCTCTGCGCCAGGGTCCGAGCTAGATGGTCAGGCTATAAAGACAAAGAAGATAGCACTAGCCCCAGGGGATACTGAAGATGGAGGAGACAGTCATATCAACTGATCATTTCAACACAGTTGGGGGAGAAACTACAATGGATATACAGATCCAGCATGAACATGAGCTGGTGAGAACATGAACAGGCCCGGAACTCGGTCTGGTGGTTCAAAGACTTGTAGAGGAGGTGAGGACTCAGTGGTAACCTGAGGGTGTATATTTCTGAGGATGCAGGAAGTGGCAGACAGCAAACATTCACTCAAAAATCCATGAAAAGAGGGAAGGAGGAAGAAAGGAAGATACAGAGACAAGATTGGACTAGTGAGTTCTTTTTATTTCCTCCACATTTCATAAATTGCATTCACCCTTTAAGACCTGAAGAATATGCTCCTACTCTTTCTTTACTCCAGAGCTTCCCAGGTTCTTTCACATCATGATACATGTAGCGAATGACTTTTGTGTGGCTCATGGGGGTAAGCAGGAGAGGCTGCCTGCAGCTGGAGGTGACCTGCCACCCAGGCCCCAGCCAGCCACCCCAGCCAACACAAAGACTGAAGGGATCAGTGTCTCAGCAAAACTCTAGGCTTCTTGTAGCCCATCAGTGTGATGAGGCAAACCAATTGGGAAGTATATCCCAAACTAACTCCTCCCCTCTTTTCTTTTTTTCTTTGTCTGTTTGTTAATTCTCACCTAGGATATTTTTTCCAATGACTTTTCGAGGGAGTCAAAGGGAGGAGGAGAGAGATAGAGAAACATTGATGGAAGAAAGACACATTGATTGGTTGCCTCCCACACCCACTGCTACCAAGGCCGGGGATCAAACCTGCAACCCAGCTATTTGCCCTTGACCAGGAATCAAACCCACAACCCTTTAGTGTCCAGGACAACACACTAACCACTGAGAAACACAGTCTAGGGCTTCCCCTCTTTCTTTCCATTCCCATAGTGCAGATCATATTGAAGATGAACCATCTATTCTATATGATCTCCCATCATGCAACTTCCCTTCAATCTTTAATCAAATCTCTCCTTTAAAAAAAAGACCTTCTTCAACCTTACTTCCTCCTTAACGTGCATCGCAATTATTGTCATTTCTATAGTACTAACGTTGCACAAAGTTTACTTCACTTACTGACTACACTTCTCTTCAATCCTGTACAATGCAGATAATGTTTTAGACACTGGGGTAAAACTGTGACCAAGAAGTCCAAGATCCTATCCTCAAGAAGCTTAATTCTTTTGAAGGAGACAGTCAAATCAACAAATGCATGCATAATATAACATCAGGTAGCTAAGTTGTTTGAAGAAAATAAAATAAAACAGGGAGATAGACAACAGTGGTGGCTTTACCTTGAGACAGGTAATCTAAGAAGACTTAGAGTCAATTTATTCCAGCATATCCCACCTACCTCCTGATATATGAATATGGTATAAATGTGGTAGTTCTAATGAATATAAAAGAATGGATAAAATTTTGGGGGATGGGGAGAATGATGGAACAGGAAAAAGTGCCACAAAGAGAGGAGCCAGAAGGCAATGAGCAATTCAGAAACCCTAGGATCTTTCTCCAACCTTGACAATGCCATAAATCTTGCATATGCATGCATGCTGATGCAGAAAAATAAATTAGGTATGAGAAGCAACTACAATGGCACCGTTTAGAGGAGAATATATGTATATATATAATCTGCAGCCCCTCAGTGCAAGCTTCCCAACCAATGTGCTGCCAACACTAAATCCTTCAGGTCTCACCCTCAAGGAAAGCTATTGAGTGTGGAGGTTGCTGTTAGGGCAGCTGGAGCCCTGATGTGAAGGATGTTGGGATATAGTGGGTTAGAACATGAACTTTGAAGTCAGGGAAATATGGCTTTATTCATTTATCAGCTATGTAAGCTCAGGTAGGAAATTTAACATCTCTGAATGTTCCAATTTTATGCATGTAAAAAACATCATAAATATTAAGTGATGTTAAATACGTGAAAAGCTTAGCAGAGTTTCAGACGCATACAGGTACTTACAGAGGGATAATTGGCCAATTCAAAGTATTAGAAACATTTACAACTTTAACACACCAGTGAAGCATAAGACTACTCTAGTTTTTCATACATTTGATGACATTTTTTACCATATAAAACTGTAAGATCTCAAAATTGCAGTGGTAGATAACCTATAATGCTGTGAAAGAAAAAAAGATAAAAGACTTCCTAGTTGGATAAACTTTCAGGAAAAATTATTTCCATGCAGTATGTGAAAGGCAGTGTATGTGTCAGTCATGGTTTGAGAATGTATGGTCCTGGGAGGGCTAGGATGAGAGTATCCCTTTCCTTCATATTGTTTAACAGCACCCAAAATTTCTACCAGAGCAGAGTCCATGAATGCTCTTGCTGATGGCTACCTTAAAAACCCTTGTCAGAAGCTCTCACGGGGACCTAAGTTCCATGCAAGTCACCAGGAGTTAACTGCAGGGTTATAAAAGATAAAAGGGCAGTTTATATAAAAACTAGAGGCCCGATGCATGAAATTTATGCACGGGGCTTGGGCCTCACAGCCGCTGCAGCTTGCCTCAGCCCTCGCAGGCCTGGCTTCATCCAGAGGGTCATCTGGAAGGACGTCTGGAAGGTCCTTTGGCTGTCTGGTCTATTAGCATATTACACTTTTATTGTTATAGATAGTATTTTGGTCATTACAACAATCTCATTAAAGGTTGACAATGTATTTGTCATCCAAACAAAATGTGTATGTGTCCTAATCTTTACCTCTACTACAGAGATTTAACTCTGCAACATTTTCTTTTCTTTTATCTGATTTAATTATCAAAAGCAATTTTTTTTCTTTAATAGGTTCTAAAAACAGTTCTCTAGGCTCTGGTCACTAGCAGCCTAAGAAAGTTTGGAGGTATCTTTCATCCTTCCTCCAATGTATTTTATCCTCAAGCCCTATTACATATTGTGGTCGTGCAGAAAGGAGCGTAACTTAGCCCAATTATAGAGTCACTGGCAGGATAATGGAAAAGTTGAGCTAGTTATCTCTTAAGGGAACAATAATAAAATATTAACTTGAAAATTGCCTTTTTTAAATAATTTTTTTTCTTTATTAAGGTATTACATGTGTCCTCATTGCCCCATTGCCCGTCCCCCCCCAATCATGCCCTCACCCCCCTATAGTTGGTGTCCATTGGTTAGGATTATATGCATGCATACAAGTCCTTTGGTTGATTTCTTCCCCTTACCCCCACCCTCCCCTACCTTCCCTCTGAGGTTTGACGGTCTGATCGATGCTTCTCTGTCTCTGGATCTGTTTTTGTTCATCAGTTTATGTTACTGACTAGTGGCCCGGTGTACAAAATTCATGCATGGAGGGGGTGTTCCCTCAGCCTAGCCTGCACCCTCTCTAATTGGGGACCTCTTGGGGGATGTCGGACATCCCTCTCGCAATCTGGGACCGCTAGCTCCTAACTGCTCACCTGCCTGCCTGCCTGATCACCTCTAACTGCCCTCCCCTGCCAGCCTGGCTGCTCCCAACTGCCCTCCCCTGCCAGCCTAATCTCGTCCATAACTGCCCTCCCCTTCCCGGCCTGGTTGCCCCCAACTGCCCTCCTCTGCCGGCCAATTTGGTTCTGACTGGTCGGTTTCTATGCCAGTCAGTGTCAAAAGCTCTGCCTCCTAGGTAGCCATTGGCTGCTCACACTTCACCCAGATTTGGTTCTGATTGGTCAGTTTCTAACGCAGTCAGTGTCAAAAGCTCCGCCTCCTAGGCAGCCATTGGCTCCTCACAGTTGACCCAGATTTGGTTCTGATTGGTCGGTTTCTATGCCAGTCAGCATCTCTGGGCCTATCAAGGTGCCCTGGTCAGCCCCAGTGGAAGCCTGGAGAGAAATGGATGCCCGGCTGCTGGCCAGACTGGGAAACAGAGAGGGAAGTGCTGATCAAAAGCTGCCACAGGGGCAATGGATCAGTCCCTGCTTCTCTCTTCAGGCCTCTCTCTGGCCCTGATTCACAGCCCTCTCAGCGGTCAGTGCTGGGGCACCATACCTGCAGCCTGCAGTGGAAGCAGTCAGCACTGGGTTGCCACAGCAACCCAGTGCTGACTGCAGGACTGACTTTCAGTTGGTTGAGCCTTGATCTTCACCAGTCGTTACAACCCAGGGTTTTTATATATTAGGATTATATTCCATAAATGAGTGAGATCATGTGATATTTATCTTTCTCTGACTGGCTTATTTCGCTTAGCATAATGTTCTCCAGTTCCATCCATGCTGTTGCAAATTTAAGAATTCCTTCTTTTTTACCACAGTGTAGTATTCCATTGTGTACCACAGTTTTTTAATCCACTCATCTGCTCATGGGCACTTAGGCTGTTTCCAAATCTTAGCTATGTTAAATTGTGCTGCTATGAACATAAGAGTGCATTTATACTTTCTGATTGGTGTTTCTTGTTTCCTTTGGATATATTCCTAGAAGTGGGATGACTGGGTCAAATGGGAGTTCCATTTTTAGTTTTTTGAGGAAACTCCATACTGTTTTCCACAGTGGCTGCGCCAGTCTGCATTCCCACCAGCAGTGCACGAGGGTTCCTTTTTCTCCGCATCCTCGCCAGCACTTGTCATTTGTTGATTTGTTGATGATAGCCATTCTGATAGGTGTGAAATGGTACCTCATTGTCATTTTGATTTGCATCTCTTGGATGATTAGTGACTTTGAGCATGTTTTCCTATGTCTCATGTTTTCTTATGTCTTCTTTCAAAAAATCTTTTTAGGTTCGTTGCCTATTTTTTGATTGGGTTATTTATCTTCCTTTTGTTAAGTTGTATGAGTTCCCTGTAAATGTTGGAGCTCTCTCTTAAGGGAGCAATAATAAAATATTAACTTGAAAATTTCCTTTAAAAAAAGACCTAGTCAATGTAAGGAGAATAATACTCATATAACTATAATATTATCAAGAATTTGCAAATATCATTCCTATTTTAGATATTTCATTCCACCCTCAGGAAAATTCCACTGTAGTCCACTGTTAGCAAAATAATTTTTTCTAGAAGCTGCTAGTAACTATTTCAAATTTAAGGAAAACAGGGTTCTCCGATGCCAGATTTGTGTACAAACTCTTAGCAAATCTCAACCTAAAGCAACATTTTCTGGAGTGCTTGTTCCTCCATGAGGTTTAGAAGAGACCTTCTATAATTCATTAATTTAGCTGGGAAGAATACACTTATTAGGAAGCTCTCTATCAAGTCAACTACAACTTCTTTTGCTTTCATAGAAAGTACACTTTGGTAAAAATTGACACTTTATAAATTCCTAATGGGTTAGTCGAAAATCTTTAATGACTGCAAGGATGTAATTATAGTTCATCACACATCTTGTGGATAAAAAAGGAAGTGATATTCTCAGTTTTAATTCTGGAGAAAGTAAATAAGGAGGTTAACTTTTAAACAGCTGTAGAGTGGGCAGGAATAAAGGTGTGAAAAGGAGTAAAACCTGTTTCCATTTTTCCACATGAGCCAATAAAGAAGCATATTTTAGACCAGACCAATATTTCTCTTCACAAAGTAAGTTGATAAGAATGCTGGGAAACTTCAAAGCATGAAATCACATAAATCAGAACGTGTTTAATGTTGTATATATTTTCAATTTTTTAGTGTAACTCCTTAAACCCAAACTAGG
The DNA here is from genome assembly GCA_026230045.1 of Corynorhinus townsendii. NCBI lineage: Eukaryota > Metazoa > Chordata > Mammalia > Chiroptera > Vespertilionidae > Corynorhinus > Corynorhinus townsendii. The sequence continues at coordinate 62,288,759 of JAPDVU010000004.1, read as the reverse complement.
AATATGAGTTGATCCCCTAAAGTATTGCAAAAACTTATCCAGAGTTTCTCCTTTAGCAGAACACTGGGAGATAGATCCAAAGCACTGAGCCACAGAGAGAGCACTCATCCAAAAATACTAATTCAAAAAAGTATTAGTATTATGAATGTATCTAGTGGCCATTTAATAGAGAGCCTTTTGGGGATGAAAAGTAATTCATCCAGTTATAAAGGTTCACCAAAATACAATATATTATAAATTCATTCCCCTGAAGCAGTGACAGCTGGCTAATTCTGTTCCACAAGAAGGTTTCTGAACAAGTGGAGACAGGACAATCTGTGAAAAATCAAGAGCTTTCAAAATATAAAGAATTGAATGAATGAATGAATGTTAAGGATTAGGATTGCTCCAGTTTTTCCCTCCCAAACATTAAAGTTGGACCACTTCAGATGTTAACCAAATTGCCTTTACGTGCACTTGACATTTCACCTGTTTAAAGGTTTGGAGTTGGAGGAACAGGGTCCCATAAGATAATGAGAGAGGCTGTCTTCACCAATTATGTCTATGAAACCAGACTGTAGAAGTTAAAACACTTATTCACAGGGTCATTTATTTTGATTTAAGGTTTGGTCTCCATAAGTTATCTAATGAAATATAAATGTACTGCTTGAAAGAGAATAGACAATAATATCCCCCTGATAAAATAACTTTAAACCCATGTCTCAAATTAACAGAGTTGAACTAATGAAGGAGTAAAATAGGGACACACATTTTAGGGAGTAGAAATTATAGACTTAAAACATCAATTGAGGCCCTGGTGGATGTCACCCAGTGGTTAGAGCATTGGCCCATGCACAAAAGGTCTTGGGTTCAATTTCCAGCCAAGGGCACGTTGCAGGTTCAAACCCCCAGCCCCACTCGGGAGCCTTGTGGAAGACAACCAATCAATGTGCTTCTCACATCGATGTCTCCCCTCTCCCCTCTCTCTCCCCCAGCCCCACACACATACCCTCCCACTCTCTTTAATGGAAAAAATATCCTTGGGTGAGGATTAACAAACAAACAATATACGTTCTTCTCAGGTGCACATGGGACATTTTAAAAAATAGACCACATATTGGGTCACAAAGTCTCCCAAAATTCAAAAAGATTGAAATCATATCAAGCATTTTCTCAGACAACAATGGCATAATATTAAAAATAAACTACAATAAAACCATTCCAAAAAATTCAAACACTTGGAAGCTGAATAGCATGCTATAAACAATGATTGGGTTATCAATAAGATCAAAGAAGAAATTAAAAACATCCTGGAGACTAATGACAATAAAAACACAACAATGCAAATACTATGGGACACAAAGAAAGCAATCTTGAGAGGGAAGTTTATAGCTCTACAGGCCTACCTCAAAAAACAAGAAAAAATGGTAATAAATCATCTAACTCAACAAGTCAAAGAATTAGAAAGAAAGCAAGAAGAGAAGCCCACAGCGAGCAGAAGGAAGGAAATATTAAAGATCAGAGCAGAAATGAATGACATAGAGACCAAAAAAAAATACAAAGGATCAACAAAACCAAGAGCTGGTTCTTTGAAAGGATAAACAAGATAGATGAACCTCTCTCTAGCCAGGCTCACCAAGAAGCAAAGAGAGAGTACCCAAATAAACAAAATCAGAAATGAAAGAGGAGAAATAAGAACAGACTCCACAGAAATACAAAGTATTATTAAAAAATATTATGAACAACTCTATTCTAACAAACTAGACAACCTGGAGGAAATGGACACGTTCCTAGAAAAATACAATCTTCCAAAACTTACTCAGGAAGATTCTAAAAATCTCAATAGTCTGATAACTATGGAAATATTGCAACAGTCATCAAAAAGCTTCCAGCAAACAAAAGCCCAGGGCAGGATGGCTTCACAGGGGAGTTTTACCAAACATTCAAGGAGGAACTAAAACCTATCCTCCTCAGACTATTTCAGAAAATTCAAGAGGAAGGAACACTTCCAAGCTCATTCTATGAAGCCAGCATCACCCTAATACCAAAACCAGATAAAGATTACACAATGAAAGAGAATTACAGACCAATATCCCTCATGAACATAGATGCCAAAATCCTCAACAACATTCTAGCAAATCGGATCCAGCAGTACATGAAAAAGATCATACACCATGACCAAGTAGGATTTATCCTGGGGATGCAAGATGGTACAATATTTGCAAATCAATAAACGTGATACATCACATAAACAAATTGAGAGAGAAAAAAATCACATAATCATATAAATTGATGCAGAAAAAGCATTTGACAAAATCCAACACCCTTTCTTGATAAAAACTCTCAGCAAGGTGGGAATAGAAGGATCATACCTCAACATAATAAAAGCTATATATGGCAAACCCACAGCTAACATCATACTCAATGGGCAAAAACTAAAAACATTCCCCTAAGAATGGGAACAAGACAGGGATGCCCACTCTCACCACTCCTGTTCAACATAGTACTGGAAGTACTAGCCATTGCAATCAGATAAGAAGAAGAAATAAAAGGCATCCAAATTGGAAAAGAAGAAGTAAAACTGTCCTTATTCGCAGGTGACATGATACTGTACATAGAAAACCCTAAATACTCCATCAAAAAATTATTAGCCTTAAAAATTAATTTGGCAATGTAGCAGGATACAAAATTAACGCCAAGAAATCTATGGCATTTCTATACACCAATAGTGAACGTACAGAAAGAGAGACTAAAAAAGCAATCCCATTTACCAATGCACCAAAAAAATTAAGATACCTAGGAATAAACTTAACTAAGGAGGTAAAAGACCTAAACGTGGAAAACTACACGACACTGAAAAAAGAAGTAGAGGAAGACATAAACAGATGGAAGAACATACCATGCTCATGGATTGGTAGAATCAACATCATCAAAATATCCATACTATCCAAAGCAATCTATAGATTCAATGCACTCCCCATTAAAATACCAACAGCATATTTCACAGACCTAGAATGAACTTTCCAAAAATTCATCTGGAATAAGACAAAACCCGAATAGCTACAGCAATCCTGAGAAAGAAGAACAAAGTAGGTGGGATCTCACTGTTCTCTTTGAGAACAGTGGCTTTGTAATCTGTATTACAAAGCCACTGTTCTCAAAACTGCATGGTACTGGCACAAGAACAGACATATAGATCAATGGAATAGAATAGAGAACCCAGAAATCAACCCAAATCACTATGCTCAATTAATATTTGACAAAGGAGGCATGAACATACAATGGAGTCAAGACAGTCTCTTCAATAAATGGTGTTGGGAAAATTGGACAGATACATGCAAAAAAATGAAATTAGACCACCAACTTACACCATACACAAAAATAAACTCAAAATGGATCAAGGACTTAAACATACAATGGGAAACCATAAAAATACTAGAGGAATCCACAGGCAGCAAAATCTCGGACATATGCCAAAGCAATTTCTTCACTGATACTGCTCCTAGGACAATGGAAACTAAAGAGAAAATAAACAAATGGGACTACATCAAAATAAAAAGCTTTTGCACAGCAAAGAAAACCATCAACAAAACAACAAGAAAGCCCACTGCATGGGAGAACATATTTGCCAATGTTATCACCGATAAGGGTCTAATCTCCAACATTTACAGGGAACTCATGCAGCTTAACAAAAAGAAGATAAACAACCCAATCAAAAAATGGACAACAGACCTAAATAGACACTTTTCGAAAGAAGACAGAAGGAAGGCCAAGAGACATATGAAAACCTGCTCAAAGTCACTAATCATCAGAGAGATGCAAATCAAAACAACAATGTGGTACCATCTCATACCTGTCAGAATGGCTATTATCAACAAGTCAACAAATGACAAGTGCTGGCGAGGATGCGGAGAAAAAGGAACCCTCGTGCACTGCTGGTGGGAATGCAGACTGGTGCAGCCACTGTGGAGAACAGTATGGAGTTTCCTCAAAAAACTAAGAATGGAACTCCCATTTGACCCAGTCATCCCACTTCTAGGAATATATCCCAAGAAACTAGAAACACGAATCAGAAAGGATATATGCACCACTATGTTCATAGCAGCACAATTCACCATAGCTAAGATTTGGAAACAGCCTAAGTGCCCATCAGCAGATGAGTGGATTAGAAAACTGTGGTACATCTACACAATGTAATACTACGCTGCAGTAAAAAAGAAGTTCTTACCACTTGAGACAACATGGATGGAGATGGAGATCATTATGCTAAGTGAAATAAGCCTGTCAGAGAAAGATAAATATCACATGATCTCACTCATTTGTGGAATATAATGAACAACATAAACTAATGAACAAAAATAGATCCAGAGACAGAGAAACGTCAGTCAGAACGTCAAACCTCAGGGAAGGTATGGGAGGGTGGGGGTAAAGAGGAGAGATCAACCAAAGGACTTGTATGCAAGCATATAGCCTAATCAATGGACACAGACAACAGGGGGGTGGAGTTATTATTGGGAGGTGAGGGGTAATGGGGGAATAAGGACACATATGTAATACCTTAATCAATAAAGAAATAAAAAAAAGGTGAAAGAATTCAGGGGGGAAGAAATACTCATAAACACAGAAAAAAGCATGGTGATTACCAAAGGGGAAGAATGGTGGGGGGCAGTAGAAGAGGGCATAGCGGGGTATATATGGTGATGAAAGGAAAGTTGATATGGGGTGGTAAACACACAATACAATATACAGATGATGTATTATAGAACTGTACACCTGAAACATATCATTTTAATACTGGAAATAATTTGAATGCCCACCAATATATAAATGGGTAAAATTGTATTATTATATCCATACAATGGAATATTGCTCAACAATAAAAAGGAACAGACTACTAAAAAATAAAAATAAATAAAAATATGACTATATCACTTGACAAATAAAATTGAGAAAGATAGCCCACACCTCAGACATTTCTTGGGCAGATCATGTAAGATAATGCACTAAAGAAGCTGCTCAATCAATATCATTTACCTCTGTTTACCTCACCTTCCCTCTCTGGCTGTTTTTTGGTGATTAAGAAATTCATTGCTTATCAAGTCAGGCTAATTCCTGAGTAGCATAGACTTTTATGTCTCAAATGTCTCAAACTGGTTGCATTATTTTCTATTATCCTCTTCAGTTAAAAATCATTTTAGACCCTCAATTTTACCTTTTAGTTACAATGTGTGCAATTGTTTACTCTGAGGAGACAAAATCTGAAAGCATCTCTAACCATCCTCCCTACCACTAGGATAAAAATTCACTGACTCATTTTGTATCCCAGGGTACTCTATCATAAGAAAGATCAATCATGCACCCCTATGTTCAGTGCAGTGTTATTTATAAAAGCCAAGATCTGGAAGCAGCCCAAGTGTCCATCAGTAGTTGAGTGAGTAAAAAAGCTGTGGTGCATTTACACAATAGAATACTACTTGGCCATAAAGAAAGAAAGATATTTTACCCCTTGGGACAGCATGGATGGATATGGAAAGCATTATGCTAAGTGAAATAAACCAGTCTGAGAAAGACAAGTACCATATGATTTCACTCATATGTGGAATCTAATAAACAAAATGACAAACTCACAGATAGAGAGCAGGCTGACAGCTATGGGGAGGGGGGTGGAGGAACTTAGCAAAAAAGAAAAAGAAAACATAAAAAACTTATGGACATGGACAACAGTGTGGTGACTGTCAGGGGAGAGAAGGTGGGGAGAGAGAAAAGAGGTAAGTAGAGGAGGGTTTAGGGGGATAAACGGTGATGGACAGAGACTTGACTTGGGGTAGTGAACACACAATACAGTATACAGATGATGTGTTGCAGAAATGTGTACCGAAACCTATATGATTTTGTTAACAAGTCTTACCCCAATAAATTCAATAAAAATAAAAGAAAGCTGAGTCGTCATGGAGCCCCACTTGCCCAGTGCTTAGCACAGACCTGATACATAGTAGGCATGCCACTTTTTCAGTGGATAAAAGAACTGAAGATCTCCATCACATTTTTAAATCAAGTAAAATATTTTAACATTCTCAATGCCTATAATTCTGTTGAAAAGCAAACATTATGTAAAGCTCAGTGGAAACTGTGGCTAGTTTCATGTCTGCCATCTGCCATTCGTTTTCTGACGAAGAATTTTTAGAGCACTGGGAAATCTCAGGGAAGGCATTTTCATTGAGTGAGTTCTGCTGATGTTTTATTTGAAGTTAACTGTTAGTTGGTAGATAATTGAGCCAAATCAGAGATTTGAAGAATTTCCTTCAATGCCATGAGCCTTCCTCCAGTCCATTCAGGACATTCCTTCCCTGGGCAGAGTAAAGACCTCAGTCAGAGGTCTTTACACTAAAATGTATTGACTATGCTGAGGCTTCTCTCATTTTACATTCACAGGAGACTGGAAGTAAACCTAGGATATGCTGCTGATTAATTCTCCTGGCAGATATCAACTTTCAACACGCAGAAGATATGCCCACTGTCATTTGTCTGAAGGGCATCAAAGAGAGAGAAGGAAATGTATTTCCTCAGGTTGAACTTAGTCTAACTTCTCACACAATCAATATTATTACATTTTCTTGGGTTTAAGGCACAAGGAATTATGATGGATAAATAACAATAATAAAAATATGTCACTATTTTACCACATTTCAGCAAACCTCACAGGGAATGGCTCAGATGTAAAATGCAATTTTTTCTAGTAGAATTTAATGACCTGACAGAACCTTAACATAACCTACCTTAAATACCAGACATCTTCTGATTGGATAAACTCTGTTTGAACAGTTTCAATGTATGCTATTACTCTAAATACAGCATCTTCATGCTGATATAAGCACCAGACCTCTATGTGACTTGAACTGCTCACTATTACTCACCTCTACAAAGGGAAACTAGAGTCATTGTTTATGTTCATTGGTTGTCTCACTAATTACCAACAGCAAATCTAAGTCATTTGTTTCCTCTCAACTAACTTAATCTAATAGGCAGCTGTTAGGAAGAAAAGCAAAAAGCAATGTTAAGGTAAATTTTTCAAAAAATCAGAATGAGTTGGCATTACCTAACAGAACATCAAAGTACTTACTTTTTTTAAAAAAAGAAACAGTCCAGCCAGTGTGGCTCAGTGGTTGAACATCAACCTATGAACCAGGAGGTCACAGTTTGGTTTCCAGACAGGGCACATGCAAGGTTGCTGGCTTGATCCCCAGTATGGGAAGTGCAAGAGGCAGCTAATTAGTGATTCTCTCTCATCATTGATATTTCTATATCTCTCTCCCTCTCCCTTCCTGAAATCAATATCTTATCTAATAAAAGGCTAATATGCAAATTAATCATCACTCAGTCACAAAGATGGCGGCGCCCATAGCCACAAGATGGCAGCGCCCAGTCCCCTCAGCCCTGCCAGAGTCCACCAGTCCTAGGGGTGCGGCCACTGAGAGTGGGCAGCATGAGCGACCTGGCGAAATGCTTGCTTCATCGCCATGGCAACAAGGCAAGTGTTCTGCCCTGGCCCTACAGAGGGACTCTGGGCAGCAGGCGCAGAGTGGCCAGGGCCTCTGGGGGACAGGGGGACCTGCCCACAGCCTCAGTGGCCAAGCGCAGGTCCAGAGAGGAGATGGCAGGCCCGCCTCCCACAGAAGCAGTGCAGCTCCTTCCCACCTCCTGTGGAATCGGTGTGGGCCCCTCCAGGCTCCCACAGAAGAGGCACAGCTTCCTCCCAGCTCCCGTGGAAGCAGCGTGGCTCCCGGTGGCATGCTGCAGTTCCAGCCGGCTCCTGCAGAAGCAGCGGGAAGCCTACTGCATGCAATTATCGCACGATGGGCTACTAATACACACACACACACACACACACACACACACACACACACAGAGTGGCCAGATTATTATGATCTCTGAACACATAATAATCTGGCCATTCAGTGTACTTCTCTTGAGTACCTCATTTATTTGATATCAAAGATACTCTAAATCGTGCACCTGATCAGTTTTCCCCTTTGTGTTGGCTGATAGAAAGCTTAGGGCAAATAGGTGATTGATCTCCAGCAAAAGTCTAGAATACTTTCGGTACCCATTTGAGATACAAATACACTGAGTGGCCCGATTATTATACATTCAGAAATCATAATAATCGGACCACTCAGTGTGTGTGTATATATATATGGCCCAGTGTACAAAAATTCATGCACTTCGGGAGGGTCCCTCAGCCCAGCCTGCACTCTCTCACAGTCCGGAACCCTTCGGGGGATGTCCACCTGCCAGCTTAGGCCCAGTCCCCGGGGGATTGGGCCTAAGCTTGCAGTCAGACATCCCTCTGGCAGCCCAGGAGCCCTTGGGGGATGTCCAACTGACAGCTTAGGTCCACTCCCCGCGGGGCGGGCCTAAGCCACAGACAGACATCCTTAGCACTGCTGAGGAGGCGGGAGAGCTTCCTGCCACTGCCACTGCACTTGCAGCCATCAGCCTGGCTTGTGGTTGAGTGGAGCTCCCCCTGTGGGAAAAAACTGACCACCAGGGGGCAGCTCCTGTGTTGAACGTGTGCACCCTGGTGGTCAGTGTGCGTCACTGCAACCAGTCATTCCCGGTCATTCTGCTGTTAGGGTCAATTTGCATATTACCCTTTTATTTTATACACACAAACACACATGAGAGGCCTGGTGCACAAAATTTGTGCACTCAGGGGGTGTTCCCTCAGCCTGGCCTGTGCCCTCTCGCAGTCCCAGAGCCATCGAGGGATGTCCAACTGATGACTTAGACCCACTCCATGCGTGCCTAAGCCGGCAGTCAGACAACCTTAGCACTGCTGCAGAGGCAGGAGAGGCTCCTGCCACTGTAGCTGCACTTGCCAGGTGTGAACCCGGCTTCTGGCTGAGTGGTGCTCCCCCTGCGGGTGCTCCCCCTCTGGGAGTGCTCTGACCATCAGGGGGCAATTCCTGCATTGAGTGTCTGCCCCCTGGTCAGTGCACGTCATAGCAACAGACAATTCCGCCGTTCAGTCAATTTGCATATTAGCCTTTTATTACATAGGAGGATTTTTAAAAGAGGAGCAGTGGAGCCCTAGCCCAGTGGTCAGCAAACTGTGGCTCGCAAGCTACATGCAGCTCTTTGGCCCCTTGAGTGTGGCTCTTCCACACAATACCACGGCCTGGGTGAGTCTATTTTGAAGAAGTGGCGTTAGAAGAAGTTTAAGTTTTAAAAATTTGGTTCTCAAAAGAAATTTCAATCGTTGTACTGTTGATATTTGGCTCTGTTGACTAATGAGTTTGCTGACCACTGGCTTAGACAATAGCACATTGCTTCACAGCAAATCCAGAGCTATATAAGAAAGGAAAAAATTGTTGTTACATAGTGTCTGCCATACTACAATCTGATAATCAGTCCTGCCAGATCTCTGTGCACTACCTGAGAGTCTCCCTGAGTCTCCCACCAATAAATACCACTCCACAAGCCTAATATGTGTGCTGTGGGGTTATGTGACATTGTCTGCACAATAGCCAGTGACTTTACAAAATATATCTTATTATGGAAAAGTTTTAACAACATAGGATACTAAGGCTGTGAAGTTATTTGAATTCAACACTACCTATACTGCCTACTCTACACACTGACTTGCCTTCCCCACCCCCCGACCCCATTTTTTAAAATCACTAGGACAAGGGAGGAACCAAGATGGCGGTATAATCTGACACCTGTACTCACTGCCTCCCACATCAAAATTACAGCTAAAATACAGAACAACCATTATCCAGAACCCCCAGAAAGCTGGCTGAATGAAAGTCCAATTAGAGAAGAAGAAAGCACACAGAGACTGGTAGGAAGTGTGGAGGCACCAAACGGGCTTGTTTGACACCCACGTGTGCCATTTTTTTAATCAGGAGGGAGATTTCTCTGCAGAGGCTGCCCGTGAGGAGCAAGAGGTATCACCCCAACACCAGACATCCAGCCCAGGCTCCCAGAGCTGGAGAAAAAAATCCCTACAAACGGTAAGAACTATGGGTTTTTAAAACCAGTGTGGATTGAGGCTCAGTGACACAAAGGCTGCTGGAGACCCAGCTGTCCCTCTTAAAAGGCCCACACCATGAGCTGAACTTACAAGGTCTGACATCCTCTGAGCTCCAGCACTAGAGCAAGGCCCTCGGGGACACAGACTCATATGAGGAGGAACTGGATTGTCTGGCATTGGGCAGGAACTCAGGGGTGGCTTTTTCCCAGACAGAGGTACTCGCAGGTATCATTGTTCCTATATTGGGACCTCTGCAGTCGCAGAGCTGACTGGCAGCCATTTCTGTTTTCTCCACCCTGGTGATTCCCTAAGACCCTGCCTCATCCAGTTTACAACCCCACCCAAGCTGAGTGCAGCGGCTTTTGTATATGAATGGCCTGTCCTTGCTCAGGCTAAAATCTCTCAAGCTGCAGCTGGGTCAGGGAGACCCAACAACAGACTAGAGGAACACAAGAATCAAGTCAAAGAATTGAAATACAAAGAAGCAAAAAACACTCAACTGGAAAAGCAAAAAGAAAAAAAAAATCCAAAAAGTTGAAGATAGTGTAAGAAGCTTCTGGGACAACTTCAAGTGTACCAACATCAGAATTATGGGGGTGCCAGAAGAAGAGAGAGAGCAAGATACTGAAAACCTATTTGAAGAAATAATGACTGAAAAGTTCCCCCACCTGGTGAAAGAAATAGACTTACAAGTTCAGGAAGCACACAGAACCCCAAACAAAAGGAATCCAAAGAGGACCACACCAAGACACATCATAATTAAAATGCCAAGAGCAAAAGACAAAGAGAGAATATTAAAAGCAGCAAGAGAAAAACAGTTAATTACCTACAAGGGAGCACCCATACGATTGTCAGCTGATTTATCAACAGAAACTATGCAGACCAGAAGGGAGTGGCAAGAAATATTCAAAGTGATCAATAGCAAGAACCTACAACCAAGATTACTCTACCCAGCAAAGCTATCATTCAGAATTGAAGGGCAGATAAAGAGCTTCACAGATAAGAAAAAGCTAAAGGAGTTCATCACCAACAAACCAAGATTATATGAAATGCTGAAAGGTATTCTTTAAGAAGAGGAAGAAGAAGAAAAAGGTAAAGATAAAAATTATGAACAACAAAAAAATATCTATCAACAAGTGAACCTAAAAATCAATTGAATTAAAAACCTGAGGAACAGAATAAACTGGTGAATATAATAGAATCAGGGGCATAGAAAGGGAGTGGACTGATAATTCTCAGGGGGAAAGGGGTATGGGGGAGTGCAGGAAGAGACTGGACAAAAATCGTACACCTATGGATGAGGACAGTGGTGGGGGGAGGTAAGGGAGAAGGTGGGGTGGGAACCGGGTGGAGGGGAGCTTTTGGGGGAAAAAGGAGAAACAATTGTAATAATCTGAATAAAGATTTATTTAAACAAAAAGAATAGATGACTAAGAATCACAGCTGCTTTCACATTTACATACAAATCTACCCATGACAAATTCCTCCACCTTTCTCATATTCCCCAGACCTTCAAAAGAATCTCACCTTTGCCTGGCCAGAGCAGCTCAGTTGGTTCAACATCATCCTGTGCACTGGAAGGTTGTGGGTTCCATTTCCGGCAGGGCACATACCTGGGTTTTGGGTTGGATCCAAGTCAGGGCAACCTCAGAAGGCAACCAATCAATGTTTCTCTCTCAGGTGAGGATTAAAAATAAGTAAATAAAGAAACACATAAATAAATAAACAAAAGAATCTCACCTATGATCTTGCATCTCTCCAGGAGCCATTTAAAACTCAGCAAACAGTCAGACTCACTGTAAAGCCTCACGCTTAAAATGTATATCATGTAAACTTACAGCAAAGTGGTTGTGGAATAGGGAGTGTGGGTAAGAAAATGTTTTGTCTCAATGCTTGTCCTAATACTGTTACTAAAATGGTGGGGAAATACATTACCTCAAAATTTCCTAATATTTCCATATTTGTGTATCAGGGACAATCTGCAGAGAAATGGGAGAGGATGGGGTGAAAAATGGCCTGGACTTGCTTAAATTCCATTATCAAACCTGTGATGTATAAGGGAAACCTTAGAAGAGGAAATAAGAAAGCATTTTGCAGTGTGGGAGTTTGAGGTGAAGGGATCCTAAAGTGGCAGATACTTCTGAAGAGATGTGGTTGTAGAGTATTTTTCCAGTAAGCAGGCAATAAATTTTCTCATGCTTCTGATTACCTTCATCAATATTTTCTCACTATAGCAATAATTTAGAAATCAGCATGGCTTTATAAGAATTGTGGACAATGTAAATGGTGGTCCTAACTCTTTAATGTGACTAGTCTTTTTTAATTACTTCTCTTGAGCCAGCAGTTTAGGATTGATACAAACCTATAAAACTAGTATCACGGAAGGTGGAGAGAATATTATCAGTACAAATCTGGAGTAGAGGATGGTCATAATCACTTTAAACTGGCAATTCTTCTAAAGCTAAGGAGAAGTAAAAGACTGAATACTGGCAAGAACCACCTTGCCAGTTAATACTCACATTCTGAATTAACAGCAGATCATTCTACCACTTACAAAGCCCAAAAGAATAATAGCCAGTTTCTGCCAAAGAACTCAAAGATCTTTCTTTTTTCCCAAAAAAGAAATGACAAAATCAAATATGGCAAAATAGAAACACTCCCAAATACAAATTGGCTCAAAGAATCAAAATTTTAAAATAGGACACAGGAGTTCTTCACAATACCAAAGTATTAATATAGTAAGTACTAAAATATTAGAATAACAACAGAGTAAAAACAATCAACATTTCCAACAGAATAACATGACTAAAAATTAACCTGTCAAGCAGGCTAATAAGCATAAAGTAACTAATAACAGAGATATAACTGGGAGAAGGGCAAGAGCATGGAAAGCCTCTCTAGGGCACAATGTAAAGGTAAAGTCTAAAGCTTAATGGAGAGCAAACAGAATAACTCCTGGAAAGACAGCCCTGGAAAACACAAGGTAATACTAAAGGAAGTTGAAACCCATGGAGACCTGAGAGTAATGATAGGAACAACAAATCCCAAACCCAGCTCTACTCGTGATTAGATCAACTCAAAATCCCAACCCTGAAATCCTAGCAAAGGGTCAGGAGTGCCCAAATTCAGGCATAATATAGATTTACTGCATTCCTACTACACTACAGAAGACATCAGTATTTCAGCAGTAAGCTAAGAGATATACAAAAAAAGGGGGGTGGAAGGACAGCATGATATCAAGAGACAAAGTAATCAATATAACCAGACTAAGATACGACACAGATGCTGAAACTATCAAATAAGATTATAATACAATTGCAATGTGTTAAAATTTTTAATGGAAAAGATGGACACATAACTGACAATATCCATTTGTCAAAATTAATAGAACTGCACACTTACAAAGTGCATTTACTGTATATAAATTAAACAATACAAATATTTTTAAATATGATTTCAAAGCATGTTCACTTTGTGCTTTTCTGGGCATCATGATTACTTTCACAGGCAGGAGAAAGTTGGTAGCCAGGCTACTCTCTCCTCTTAACAGGGAGTAAAACTGCTTTCTCAGATACCACAGCTGAATTCCTTTTGTGTGGCACTGGGTAGAACTGGGCCACATGAACCCTCCTAATTGAAAGGGAATCTGGGAGACTGACTACTCATGAGTGGCTTAGATCAGTGGTTGGCAAACCGTGGCTCACAAGCCACATGCGGCTCTTTGGCCCCTTGAGTGTGGCTCTTCCACAAAATACAACGGCCTGGGCGAGACTATTTTGAAGAAGTGGCATTAGAAGAAGTTTAAGTTTAAAAAAATTGGCTCTCAAAAGAAATTTCAATTGTTGTACTGTTGATATTTGGCTCTGCTGACTAATGAGTTTGCTGACCACTGGCTTAGACAATAGCACATTGCTTCACAGCAAATCCAGAGCTATATAAGAAAGGAAAAAATTGTTGTTACATAGTGTCTGCCACACATCTGTAACTACACAGTCAATACTATACTGAAGTAACAGAAAACTGAATGTGATATTTCTACAAAATTCCCTGCCTGCTAAAAATATAATTTTCCCAACTATTGTCTATTCCTATAATCAATGCTTTCAAGGTTGTAGCATCAATATAGTCCAGGTGATGTGTAGCATTTCCTATATTCTGCCTCATATACTAGTATAATTTCAGTTTTTCTGATATTGATAATTCCCTCAGAAGTATGAAGGTGAACAAGTAATTAAAGTCCCTTTCAGGTTTAGCAAAGTAAGAGAGTTGCTTTTCCTTTTCTTCTTCTTCTTCTTTTTTTTTAATCATCACCTGAGGATATGTTTTTATTGATTACTAGAAAGAGGGAAAGGGAGGGAGAGAGAAAAACATCAATATGAGAGAGAAACATCAGCCCCTTGCCTCACACACCCATCCCAACTGAGGATCGAACCCACAACCTATGTATGTGCCCTGGCTGGACTTGAACCTGCAACCTTTTGGTGTACAGCCCAACCCTTCAACCCACTGACCACTAGCCAGGGTGAAAGGCTGCTTTTTCTAACACTCTCCTTCATAACTGTATTTCAAAGGATAACTCTGAGATAGATACTGGACCATACCTGTGAGGAATGCAGACTATACCAGTGGGGTTATCAGAAGCTAAGCTGGTCTTAACACTTTTCAGTATTAAAGATGAATTGTTCCTGCTGCCTCCAGAGTTATGAAAAGTTCTTAGAAATCCAAGAAGCATTTAAGGGGATAGAAGCTAATGTAGGCTGTCTCCCCAAAGGCTCAATAGAGCAGCAATTATTGGCCAGCCTCCTTGAACTCTACGGGACTTCTTGATTCTGAAGGCAAAAGTACCAGGACATATTTAGGTTCTCATTTTCCCACCCTTCCTTCAATAGTCACAGGAACAAAGGAACCAACCATTTCCCCATAACCTGGAGATGCTTTTCCAATAAGAAAGGAGAAGCATGTAATGGGGTAGGAGAAAGGAGAACATACAGCACAGAGGCAAGAGGTAACGCTTTCAAGGTGGGAGAAGTTGTCAATTTTGTAAAATACTACAAGCATGATGGAAGAGGATAAGGCCAGAGGGAAAAAATCATTGAACAATACAGCCTTTCAGGGGGAATTTTTGAGTAGTGGTAAAGGTTGATGCCAGGACCTAATGAGGGAATGGAAAACAAAGAAGAGAGCTTGTGTATTCCGCATTTTCCAACTCTTTTGGTAAAGACAATAAAAACTAGAGTGCTATCAAGTGGATAGCACTCTATCTTTCAAGAGAAGAATATATAAAATGGAGGTTTTTCTATATTGCAGATCACAGAGAGCTCAACAGGCATTTAATTCTGTTTTAAATATATAAATTGCCATGAAATGCGTGTCCTTGATAACAACCATCTGGTAAAATGATTCACAGATAGTTGAAAACTACTGAAATAGTCTTTTCTTAAATACTAGCAGGAAATGTCCTTTTTTAGTTTCTTAAAGGAAAAAAATGTGTATGTGGGGGGACAGTAAAGAAAAGCAAACATACAGCAATTCTCTAGAGAAAATTAATGGTTCAAGTCAGATGCCTGTATCAGGAGTGATGCTGACCTAAGAGGTGAACAAGAAAACTCCGTTAGTGTGGTTTTTCTTTCCTATGAGCTGTAGTGCTCTGTCCCTTGAGAATGCTAAGGCAATTTTTACAATATAAGGACTTCCCATTGTAGTTTTTGAGAATAAAGGGCCTTCTGCTGTCTATCATGGCCCGATTCAAGTAATTCAATGTCTCTCACTCAGACTTAGAGCCAAAGTCTGTGAGGTCACTGCAAGACACTATGTGGTACACCATCTACTGTAAGCTCATCTTCCCTTCAGTCATTGGGTTGAGAGAGCTGGGGCTGCACAGATGACCTGTCAAGTACTTAAGTTATAAGTAGTGTGTCTAAGACAAATTTCTCTGTTTTCCAGCATTCTGGACTAGCCCTTTTCCCTTGGTCTCCAAAAGTGTGGAGAAATTATATACAATGATGCAGCTAGGAGACAACCTTTCTTAGAGAAGACTCCCTTTCCAAGACACTAAAATATTACTGGAAGGAAAAGACATTTTGTGAAGCCTGGAATACCAAATGCTCAATAAGTAATTGCTAAAAAAAAACTACACTGTCAAAGACCAAATCTGCAAAGACTGCTTCTTCTCCGTGAGCATGTTTCTCTGGATACCAAAAAAGCCTATTGCTATCTATCCGTCATTTTTACTCTAAGTCTTATCTAGTACAAAAACTCTGATGTAGATCTGCAAATAAGATTTCCAGGAATAACTAATAACAGCTATGAAAACTGCCATCCAAAATCTTAAGCTTTTGGCAAGACATTGCATAACTCTCTCTTACTTAGCTTGGCAGATGGTAGTTATGTATTTACTAGAGGTTAGCACAGTGGTTGAGAAAGCAAGCTCAAAATTCAGATCATCCCAGTTTGTATCACAGATCCACTACTTACTAAGCATGTGACCTTGAGCAAACTATTTAACATCTATTAAGCTCATTTGTAAATAGGGATAATATGTACTTATAAGGATGTTGTAAAACTTAGATAAGGTCGGCAAAAGGAATCCAAGATGGTGGCGTAGGTAAACACCTAAACTGCTGCCTCGTACAACAATTTAAACTGCAACTAAAAGACAAAACGTCTATCACCCAGAACCACGGGAAAACTGGCTGAGTGGAAGTTCTACAACTAGAAGGAAAGAGAAAAGAGCACTGATACATGCACAAGCGCTGAAAAGCTGAGGTATGGAGGCGCGGGATCTGGGCTGGCGGCAGGCATTGCTTTTTTCAACCCAAAGAGAAACAAGCCCCCGATTACTCTGAAATACAGTTTCTGGGGAGACGCGGGGGACCCAAACTCCTACGGGGAGAAGCTGGATTGTCTGCTACCGGGTCGGAAAGTGAGGGGGGCCTGCTTGTAGAGCTGCGCATAGGAATAATTGTTTATCTGCGCTGGGGCACGGGACAGGACACAGTCGGAGACACAGAGCCGGCTAACTAGCAGCCATTGCTGTTTGCCATGCCCTAGCCTAGTGACGCCCTGAGACCCCGCCCCACACAACCTACAAACCCACCCAAGCTCCAAGCAGCGGCTTTTGCATATGAATGGACTGCCCTATCGCAGCTTAACCTAACAAACTTGCAGCCCGGATCAGACAGCTCCAAAACCTCCAAACCCCAAGCAAAGAGGAGAAAACTGTAGCTCTCACTGTAGCTCCTGCTGGGTGGACTCAGACAATAGCTGACCTGCACCCCATTGGAGATCCAGAAGCCAGTATACCTAGTGGTCAGTGTGAGAAACCAGATTTCAACTCCTCACATCCATAAGTGACACATTCAAGAGGCAGACTCAGCGAGCACCAAAGCCCCACTGAAACAAGTCCTGCACCATAAGCGTGTCTCCAGCACTGCACTTCTTATAGACACTGCGAGTCCTCACAGCCAACTGTCCTGGAGGTCAATTCCTCCCAGCGTACCAACAGCAATTAAGGCTTAACTACACCAAGACTTTGCACTCAGCCCACAAAGGGATGTACCAAGAGCGTCCACATCAGGTGATTGGGGAGGCTGAGCTACTGCCCCCTATAGGTCACCTACCACACAAAGCCACTCCATCAACACAGGGAAGCAGCCAAAATGCAGAAACAAAGAAACATGTCACGAATGAAAGAAACGGAGGAAAGCAAACTACTGGACGACATAGAGTTCAGAACCACATTTATAAGGTTACTCAAGAATCTTCTAAAAACTGCCGAGAAACTTGATGACACTTCTGAGGAGCTTAGTGAGACCTTCAAGGACCTTAATGAGAATGCCAAAAAAATGGAAAAGGACCAGAGAGAAATGAAGCATACACTGTCTAAAATAAAGAATATACAGAAACTCAACTGTACATCAACGTACCCCAAGAATCAAACCAAAGATCTGAAATATGAGGAAACAAAAAACACCCAACCAGAAAAACAAAAAGAAAAAAGAATCCAAAAATATGAAGATAGTGTAAGGAGCCTCTGGGACAACTTCAAGCGTACCAACATCCGGATTTTTGGGGTGCCAGAAGAAGAGAGAGAGCAAAATACTGAAAACCTATTAGAAGAAATAATGACAGAAAACTTTCCCTACATGGTGAAAGAAATAGACTTTCAAGTCCAGGAAGTGCACAGAACCCCAAACAAAAGGAATCCAAAGAGGACCACACCAAGACACATCATAATTAAAATGCCAAGGGCAAAAGACAAAGACAGAATCTTGAAAGCAGCAAGAGAAAAACGGTTAGTTACCTACAAGGGAGTACCCATACGACTGTCAGCTGATTTCTCAGCAGAAACTATGCAGGCCAGAAGGGAGTGGCAAGAAATATTCAAAGTGATGAACAGCAAGAACCTACAACCAAGATTACTCTACCCAGCAAAACTACCATTCAGAGTTGAAGGTCAGATAAAGAGCTTCACAGACAAGAAAAAGCTAAAGGAATTCATCGCCACCAAACCAGGATTACATGAAATGCTGAAGGGTATTCTTTAAGTAGAGGAAGAAGAAGAAAAAGGTAAAGATAAAAATTATGAACAACAAAATGACATCAAATACATACCTACCAACAAGTGAATCTAAAAATCAAGTGAATAAAAATCTGAAGAACAGAATGGACTGGTGAATATAATAGAATCAGGGACATAGAAAGGGAGTGGACTGACGACTCTCAGGGGAAGCAGGTGTGAGGGGTGCGGGAAGAGATTGGACAAAAATCTTACTCCTATGGATGAAGACAGTGGCGGGGGGTAAGGGCATGGGGTGGGGTGGGGAATCAGGTGGAGGGGAGCTATGGGGAAAAAAAAAAGAGGAACACCTGTAATAATCTGAACAATAAAGATTTATTTTTAAAAAAATTAGATAAGGTCTTAGGGGAGTACCTAAGATATATATACATATATATGTATATATGTATATATATATATAAAAGCCTAATATGCAAATTGTCCCCTTGGGAGTTCGACCAGGAGACCAGGAGTTTGATAATTGGCTATGACATGTGCTGACCACCAAGGGGCAGCAAGGAACGAAGGAAGGCCCTGGCTAGCAGCTGGCAGCTGTGGAAGAAAGGCCCTGGCTGGCAGCTGGAAGGCCCTGATCAGCCCTGATCTCTGGCCAGGCCTAGGGACCCTACTCATGCACGAATTTCATGCACTGGGCCTCTAATAGTAAAATAAAGTTCAAAAAGTGATACTATTATTATTAAGAAATAATATTTTTCTTCCATTTTTTTAGTAATTTCTTTTATGGCACCTTCTTCCAGAACTTAAGACTTTACCTTCTCAATCTCAATGTAGACTTGTCTCTGAGGAAATGTCAAATTCTGCCTCTCTCAACAATTTTAAAAATAAAATTATCAAACATTATGCTTTATTAAGTTTGGGACACGGTATTTTCTTTTAAACAAAGAAAAAAGTGATATTCACTCCATATACCTTGGATTATAATTCCAAATATTTGGCATCTTTCAGTTATAAGAACAGCAGCAGCTAAAAAACTGGGTGGGAGAAAACACTAAAAGAAGTAAATATTTTCTTCTTTCTAAGTACCACTTATGATGACTCTACATCCAGGTCTCATAACAATTCTTCCAATTTGCACAGTAGTTAGGCATTTTAAAAGCACTTTCTCATACCAACTTTCATTTTTTTAAATATTCACAACAATCCCTATGAAATAAGCTATCACTTATCCTTTTTAAGATAAATAACTTGAGGCCACTGGAGGGCAAATTTTCATCCAGGGTCACACTGTCAGTGGTTGGTTGGACAGGAACTTAAAATGACACCTTCTGTCTCTAAGGCTAATGACGTCCTTCGAAATATTCCAAGCTCCCTCTAAAATACATTGAATAGCCAGTAAGAATGATGGATGGATATACCTTAATTTTAAATCCTTTTGGAAACATTGAGACAGTTAAACAGTTGTGGCCAAATCAACCAATGCTCTTGTATCATCATAGGTCAGTGGCCGACAAACTCATTAGTCAACAGAGCCAAATATCAACAGTACAATGATTGTAATTTCTTTTGAGAGCCAAATTTTTTAAACTTAAACTTCTTCTAACGCCATTCTTCAAAATAGACTCACCCAGGCCATTGTATTTTGTGGAAGAGCCACACTCAAGGGGCCAAAGAGCCGCATGTAGCTTGCGAGCCACGGTTTGCCAACCACTGTCCTAGGTCATTTACTGAAGGAGTCTTGAGTCAATTCCATAGTTCTCTATGTTTTCTTGAGTATTCAGGAAAGGGGATTAATGAGCAGGTTATGTACATATTTAGTAAGTACTTCTAGGAGCACAAAGACATGAGAGATTATAGTTTTTGAAACTACCACATACACTCAGTAATTACTAGTATTCTCACATCCTCACCCAGAACCAGTAGGTACAGCAGGCCTTTTTTCCATATCAAAAATTCCATCATCCAAAATACATTAGTGATCAACATAATTTGATGAACAAGAATAGATCTAGAGACACAATAATAGGGGAGGGGGAGGGGGTTAGAGAGCAACCAAAGGACTTGTATGCATGCATATTAGCATAACCAATGGACACAGGCACTGGGGTGGTGGCGGCTTGCCCAGGGTGGGAATGGCTGGGCGGGGGGTCAATTGGGGAAAAAGAAGACATATGAAAAACTTTAGACAACAACACTAATAATAATAATAAAAGATTTTTTTTTAAATGGAAGTGAGCCCCCTCAAAAAAGCAAGCAAGCAAACAAAAACAAAAAACAAAAAACTGTGCCTAAAGGTTAAACATACTCCAATTAGTAATGTTAGGATCTGACATCATTTTCAATCCAGTAATAACTAAGAAATAAGAATTTACTTGGTGTGGACTATATTGAAACGGGTTTACTGAAGGAAACTCCTATTGTATATTGATCCAGTCCATTTAAAAACTCATATTTTAATTTACTTTGTTTGACTACTGGCTAAGAATTTCAGGGTAGAATATATCATCCTCATCCACTCTGAAGAGGCCAAGTGATGTCAAAGAAAAAGTATGAGATTTGGAGATAGAGCGCCTAGGTATATATCCTAGATTTGCTATTTACTAGCCAAGAGCTTTAAAAAAGGTCCTACTGCCCTAACCGGTTTGGCTCAGTGGATAGAGCGTCAGCCTGCAGACTGAGGGATCCTGGGTTCGATTCCGGTCAAGGGCATGGACCTGGGTTGCGGGCACATCCCCAGTAGGAGGTGTGCAGGAGGCAGCTGATCGATGTCTCTCTCTCATCGATGTTTCTAGCTTTCTATCCCTCTCTCTTCCCCTCCGTAAAAAATCAATAAAATATATTAAAAAATAAGTAAAATAAATAAAAAAGGTCCTACTATACTTCAGCTTCTGTTACATTATCTAGAAAAGAGCAATTATAATGACATTTCACCTAGTAGTCATGCTTTCTGATTATTCAACACTTTTTGAACACCCTTCCAAAGTTTGGGAAATTTCCAGCCTTATAGCCCCAAACCCTAACCCATTTGATACACAATTTTCTGATACTTTTGCTCTACAGTATTTTTTCACAAATATATGATTATATTATATAGTTTTTTATTCTTTTTGCTTAAAATATATTATAATCATCTTACAAACATCTCTGTAAGTGTGCCATTAAATATTTTGCTCCTGCCTTTTTTTATTTTATTTTAGGCAGTTACCACAGTTTAATAGTAAATTATCATTAATGAACACTAAGGTTGTTTCTTAAGTTGGAGTTATTATAAACAATATTTAACCATATGATTTCACTTATACATGACATCCAAAGAACAAAATAAATTAATCAATCAATAAAATAAATAAATAAATAAAAATAATAATTAAAAAAATAAATGAACAAACAAAACAGAAACAGACTCATAGATACAGATAACAAACAGAGTTGCTAGAGGGAAGTAGTTTGAGCTGGAGAAAAAAAGTGAAGGGATTAAAAAGTGCAAATTGGTAGTTACAAAACAGCCATAGGGATGTAAATTAAGCATATGAAATATAGTCAATAATATTGCAATAACTATATATGGTACCAGGTGGGTACTAGAATTATTGGGGGGACCACTTTGTAAACTACATTAATTGTCTAACCACCATGCTATACACCTGAAACTAATATAAAATAATATTAAATGTCAATTGTAATTGAAAAATAAAATATTACGAAATTAAATAAATTTAAAAACAATAAATGAACAAACAAAACAGAAACAGACTCATAGATACAGATAATAAACAGGGTTGCCAGAGAGAAGAGGTTTGAGGGGCTGGGTGAAAAAAGTGAAGGGATGTAAATTCAGCATATGAAATATACAGGAGCAACATGTTGTGCTAAATGTTATATTACTTAATGATAAGGCTATGTTCTGAGAAATACGTCATTAGGCAATTTTGTCACTGTGAACATTGCAGAGTGTACTTACACACAAACCTACATGGTATAGCCTACTATACACCTAGGCTATATGGTATAGCCTACTGCTCCAAGGCCACAAACCTGTACAGAACTCTTACTGTAAAAAACAACATGAGATTAAATCAAGCACAAGATAAAATTATACAAACAAAAGATATGGTTAACACAAGATATTTAAGACTGCTGCAAGTATATCACAGCATACTGTTTTATAGAAAACATTTTTTATAAATAGAGTACATGTACATTCCAAACAAACAGTAATTAGTAAATACATAACTCATTACATAGTCATTTATTATCATTATCAAATATTATGTACTTATATAATTGTATGTGCTATAATTTTATACGACTGACAGCACAGGTTTGGTTTGTTTCTACCATCACCACAAACACAGGAGTAATATGTTGTGTTAAATGTTATGACAGCTACAACATCATTAGATAATAGGAACTTCTCAGCTCCATTATAATGTTAAGGATTCACCTTTGTATATGCTGTTCGTGACTGGCCAAAACATCATTATGTGGTGCATGACTGTACAATCTATGAAATATTGCCTAAATATAAGGTCCTATAAATGGGATTGTTGTGTCAGAGTACAAGCATTTTAAGATTTTGGTACATACTAGTATATAGCTAAATTGCCTTTTAGAAAGATTATATCAGTTGATTCCCTTTCAAGAGTATATACGAGTGCCTATTTTCCTAACTATCACTGAATAAAATACATTTTTATTGCCAATTTGATAAATAAAAATGGGTCTTTTCAATTTGCACTTTTGGTAATTAGGGACATATGCTTAATAATTTAATTCTGAATTATCTACAAAACTCATTCACTAACCATAGTGACACTGTATTACTAGTATTGAGAATTACCCTTATTCTTTAATCACAGAATTTCCTATGGATCTGGTGATATAAGAAGCTAGTAGCCCTGCGCACGAATCTGTGAGCCAGTAGCTCACCAGTAGCTCACTGCCACCCTCCAGTAGCTCTCCACCCACTGCCCTGCCGTCCTATAGCTCCCTCCCCACCCGCTCCCCCTCATAGCTTGCTGCCCTGCCCCCTCCTGTAGCTCTCCACCACCTGCTTGTAGATCACTACCCCACCCTCCTGCTGATCCGTGATCCAGTCATTAAGCAGTCAGTCATTATGCTTCACAGCGTGTAACGACCATTTGCATATTACATCTTTATTATAATAAATAACATATTGCCATGGTTTGGATAGTTTTTATTATGTTTGAATACATATGATATGTAAGTGCAATTAAAAGGCCATTTATTTGGTACCATCTCATCATATTCTCTTCCTAAGGATGTGAGTTCCACAAATACATGAAGGAAGCAGCATAGACTGGCTATTCACAAGAAGAGCATAGAAAGAGATAACCAAAGTGACACAGAACCAAATAACATCAAATCAACAAATATTTTTTAAAGTTCTCCATCTTTTCCACCCTTAATTTCTGTACTGATCTGCCTTTTAGGCAGGTTGCCAACAGGCAATCCTCAAAAATATTGCTAGACTCTAATGTCTGTCAGTGCTGTCTTCAGACTCTCCTATTGCTGCCTGATATCAATCACATAAAATTATATAATTTCCTGCTCTGTAGAGAAGCAAGAGGCAAAGTCTTCCTGCCCGGCATTTTCAAAATTCAGTGCCAGGATAGCAGCAGTTACCAATCCCATTTCTGGTATAACAACCAATAAGGAAATCTTAAGTTTCTCTCAAAACCTGGATAGCATAGTAAATTCCCCATACCTTCACACTTTCTTAAGCAATATTTTTACTCTTATTCTAATTTTCAAAATACTATACATTATAACCAGAATACAGACTTATATCCAAATGTTGTATTAGCATATAGCAATATCACTTCATTGCATTATAAAATTGATTCTAAATTATAAAATTAAGATGAAAGTTGAGAAAGCAGCACAGTGCAGAGATATCAGGCAACCTGAGTTAAATTCTGTATTCACCACTCACTGCATGTGTGGCCATGGCATATTTCTTAACACCTCTGTGCTTCATTTTCTTTGTGTATGAAATGAAAATAAGTACTTTATAGGGTTGCTGCAAGGAGTCTATGTGTTAATATGTGTAAAGCCCAATAGTACCTGCCACATAAGTACAATAAATTGAGCTTGTTATTATTATCACTATCATTATGAAGTAATAAAGAGATTGTTCATGAGCATTTAGGGGGAAAATGATGATTATCAGTAGTAAAAATATATTCATAATGAATTATCTTTCTTTTATTTTATACAACTACCAATTTGAAAATTTTATAAACCTCGCCCATCTTTCTTCTTTTGAAGCTTTAGCTTTTACTTGTGGAAAACAAGTAAAGGACTTCACTTCCATAATTTAAGAGATTTTTAAAACAGACCTAGCAAAATATGTATTAATTCAATAATTAAGTCTGAAGTCTTTAACTTTGAAACACCTTGTTTCTTGCTTACTTATGACATATCATACAAGTTATTAAAGCATTCAGACTAGCATAAAAATGCCTCCAGGGTCTCCTAGAGCAAAAACCCCTCCAAGAAATCCAAACTCTGAGTAACTATTAAGAACAGACCAGCAGTATTACATTACAATAAATGGCAATTGTCAATAAGAAGAAAAAAATAAAAGGAGGTGGTGGTATCTAAAGAGTGAGTATATTTTACTTTCTTGTTAGCTTTAAGATGGGCTGTATCCAATGCCAACCTCACATATTCAAAGCACTGATGTCTGAATGGAAAAGGGTTTGTATATGCTTGTGTTTGTGTGTATATGCTTGTGTTTGTGTTTTAAACAAAACCAGTGTTGTTGTTGTTTTTTGTTTACTCCCACAGAAATATGCTCCAACAACAGGATTGTTTTACTCACCCATTTGATTCACTCTTGCCAGTAGCAAGTCTGCAACTCATGACATTTGGCAAGGATATTTATTACAGAGAAACCCAGATGCTACATCAAGTGGTCACACACCACTTTGAAATATTTCTATTGAACCAAAGATACAAAACTAGAAAATTATCAGACTATCTAATTAGATGGAAAAAAACCTTTTCAGTAATCCTGAATATCTCCCTGAAGTCCCCTTTAAGGACTAAAAATTACTGGATACTTTAAGTTGTAATTATAAAAAACAGAAGTGCTATATTACCTGTCTTTCACCCTTGACTTTCCAAATGAACAACATAAAGACTCACCAGAAGGCTGATAACAGAACTACCCGGGAACAATCACTATCCTATCTAATAAAAGAGTAATATGCAAATTAACCATCACTCCGCTATACCCACCAGCCAATCAGGAGCAAGTATGCAAATTAATACAACCAAGATGGTTGCGGCCACAGAGAGAGCAGGAGGGAGGCTTGGGTTTCCCTGGCGCTGGAGGAAGCCAAGCTTCTGAAGCCCTGGCCTGACTTGGCCTCCCTTAAGGCTACAAAGTTTCAATTATATAAGATAAATAAATCCCAACAGATATGGCTGCCGCCAGGGAACAAGCAGAAGGCTTGGCTCCGCTCCAGGCTACAAAGTTTCAGTTGTAGATGATAAATAAATCCCAGATCCCAGGGCCTCCACTTAGGTCTCCGGGGGGCGTGGTCGGCCTGCAAACCACCACAGGCTCCTTGCCCAGGCCGCCCCATACTCCAAGGGAACCCCCACCCTGATCCGGGACACCCTTCAGGGCAAACCAGCTGGCCCCCACCCATGCACCAGGCCTCTATCCTATCAAATAAAAGAGTAATATGCAGATTGACTATCACTCCAACACACAAGATGGCTGCCCCCATGTGGTCAAAGATCCTGCCCCCATGTGGACACAAGATGGTCACCACAAGATGGCCAGCAAGGGAGGGCAGTTGGGAGGGACCAGGCCTGCAGGGGAGGGCAGTTAGGGGTGACCAGGCTGGCAGAGGAGGGAAGTTGGGGGTGACCGGGCCTGCAGAGGAGGGCAGTTGGGGGAGACCCAGGCCTGCAGGGGAGAGCAGTTGGGGGGAAACAGGCCTACAGGGGAGGGCAGTTAGGGGCAAACAGGCTGGCAGGGGAGCAGTTAGGCATTAATCAGGCTGGCATGGGAGTGGTTAGAGGGTGATCAGGCTGGCAGGCAGAAGTGGTTAGGGGCAATCAGGAAGTCAGGCAGGCGAGCAGTTGGGGACCAGCAGTCTTGGATTATGAGAGGGATGTCCGACTGCCCGTTTAGGCCCGATCCCACCAGGGCAGTCTGATATCCCTCAAAGGGTCCCAGATTGGAGAGAGTGCAGGCTGGGCTGAGGGACACCCCCCCCCCCCCCCTGTACACGAATTTCATGCACTGGGCCTCCGGTACCTATAGAATGTCCAATAACTTAAAAATTTGGGCAGAAGTATATCTGTAATTGTCAAAGATCATGCAAGATCCATGAAACATAAGTGAGTTTTAGGTTGGGGTTCTGCTCACTTTGCTTTTAAGTTATAAGAACAGGTCATTGAATCCCTGGCCTGAGCAGAAACTGCAGTTAACTTGATGTTTTGGACCTGATTCAAGGAGACTTTAACAGCACTTGAAGTAGAGTGCCCTGTATCCATTGCCCTTTATATCAAAGGCTATTTGGTCCCACTCCTAGGGATTGGCAATTTTACCAGTCATTTCACAATTCTAATGTATATTTCAAGTCATTTATTTAACCAAGCAATATGCTCTATCAAAGGACTTCTTCCAAGTCAAAGAAAAAATAATGTTCTTAATGTGGAACATAGAAAAAGTACTGCCCAAATGACAAATTACTAAAGGAAACAAGATTATTCCTCCCACATCTCCTTCCCACTTGAGGGACCCAAGTTTCATTGAATTTGTGGTTACATCAGAATACAACTCAAAAGTTTAAATTATAAATCAGAGCCCTACACAGAGCATCTGAACACATCAGTTCTTTTAAGAGCAGCATGTTCGAGTCAAATAGAGCCACAGCCCACTACAGAGTATTCCTTAAGGGTGGGGCACAGGACAAGTTAATTAAGATCACTGAAATTTTCATCTTTTACAGCAGATCAGAAACCAGATAGGCTGACTTTCTGCAGAATTTCTGATAGGAATCCAGGAAAGCTGGTTTCAAGTTAGTTTCACATTTACTTAATAGCTGTAACCTTCTCATCTATAAGTTTACATGAAGTCCACAATGAGTGCAACAAAACTGAGGTAGTTAATTTTACAAAGGCTCAGTATCTGAACATAAAAAGATTTTGAAATGAACACTGGCTGCAGTTTTTGTGGGGTTTTTTGGTGTTTTGTTTGTTTGTTTTGGTTTGGTTTGGTTTGGTATTGCAGAGTAATTATTATGAAAGATCACTGCTGAATCTAGAGCACACATTTATAACAATGAAAAGCCGTCTAAACTCAATATACATAAAGAGCAGTTGTGGCACCTGAAACTTCCGTAGTGCAACAGGGCCTATCACTTAGATCGAAGGGTCTGCATCTGTTGTCGATCCAGCAGAGATCAGATGATGAATGGCTGTTGGTTGTGGATACCTGAGAAGTGTTAGCAAAGACCATTTCTTAATTGTGTTATGTGTGGCTGCTTTTCTGATTTTCAAGCCCAGCATAATGGTTTTCTAGCTGAAGTTTAAGGGCCTGTTTTATTTAAACACTCATCCCTACCTCTAGTGTTGTGTCTTTCTACTTCAAAGCTCTTCTCTATTTCCTTATCCCTAAAGGAAAATAAATGTAATCAGTAAAAATTTCCTGAGGTTGTTCTTAAAATATTCTTCCTTGAGTTGGAAAAAGAAAGCAAGCCACCCCTTAGAGCAGTGATTCTCAACCTTTCTAATGCCGCGACCCTTTAATACAGTTCCTCATGTTGTGGTGACTCCCAACTATAAAATTATTTTCGTTGCTACTTCCTAACTATAATTTTGCTACTGTTAATGAATCATAATGTGAATATCTGTGTTTTCTGCTAGCGGTTCTCAACCTGTGGGTCGCGACCCACAGGTTGAGAACCGCTGCTGTAGAGCCTAAGACCATTGGAAAACACAGATATTTACATTACAATTCATTAATAGTAGCAAAATTGAAGTTATGAAGTAGCAACAAAAATAATTTTATGGTTGGGGGTCACCACAACATGAGGAATTGTATTAAAGGGTCGCGGCATTAGAAAGGTTGAGAACCACTGCCTTAGAGGAATCTTGAGGGAGAGAGAAGAGGAGAAAACTAGTATATAAAATCCCTATTAAAACATTTTTAAGGCTTCAATTGCACAGAAAACATAGAATACTGTAACTGAAGCTCTATGGTCCCATTTTCTGTGGTAGCAAATCTATTGTAGTGTTCAGTACTATTAGCTACAAACCTATTTTGGGACCAACTTGGAAGACAACTGGAAAGTTAAAAAGCTGTCTAATAACCTGGTGATTATTTCTACTCACTTTTACTGTCAGCAAATAATAAACAATACATCTCTCTTTATGCATAAATAAGGGCAACAATTTTCTCACTCAAGTAAAGTTCTGTTTATTATTCAGCGACTACTCCTCACTTCTACTTCAGGGGAGTGGATCAGATAAAGAAGGATGAGTGTGATGAATCATTGCCCCTTATTTTGTAGGACAGGGCGGAGGAACAAGTCCAAGTGAAGATTTAAATTCAAGGCAGCTGTGGTCTCAAAGAGTCAAAAAGGTCTCAAAAGCCAAAAATGTGGGATTTACTTTACAAGTAACCCCCCCACACACAATTATTTCAACCTGACATTATTTACATATCTTCCTATTTTAGTTAATGTTAAATATTCATGGCCATAAACAAAATGTGGATGTGCCATATGTGGTCACTTAACTCCAGGTAGCATTCATTTGCCTATTTGTTTCGGCTTTCTACATGCTTGGCAGTGGACTTCAGGGATGGGAACTATGTATAGCTGTATGTTTCTAGCAGTTCTTGTGGTGTTTTCCTTGTTGTGGTTCCGTGGCTCCACTAGGCTTATACACACCACTAGTCATTGCTGGTTCTGGGTTTCTGTAACAGTTACAGAATCAGGACGTGCTTGTACCTGAGCTGCTTGATTCCAGGGACCTGAAGGTTTTTCTACACCACCACTACCTCTACCTCCACCTTCTTCCCAATTACAACATGGATCTTTTTTTCACTATCATCTTCTTCCTTTTCACTTATTTGCACTGCCTGAACTCTGAGGCCTCTGTAATCAACCTCTTCTTGCTCAAATTCTTTGCACTCATTTTTATCCACCAGCACGGCCATCACCTGGCTGGCCCTGGCGCCAGCTCCACTGCCCGCCACGCCCGTGGCGCTCGCCGCCAGTTGCTTTGCTGCTGCTTCTTGTTCCTCTGGGAAGAAGTTGTCCAGGCTCCGCTCTTCCACTCCTCCGTCTGGGCCGTGGTCACGCCTCCTCGACCCGGTTTGGGGGGCCCTCAGCGGCACAGCCCGCTGCAGGCTTGGACCGCAAGGTTGATACTGGCTCTGCGCTCAAGCACCGGGGCACCCGGACGCCTCAGCCACCGGAGATCACTGAAGCATGTATCACAACTTGGATTTTAATTACATGAACTTCATATGAATTCTTAGAAAAACCTCAGCCATTTAATTAAATTCTGTTTTTTCCCCTTCATGTCTCTAGCCACCAAGGATCTACCAGCCTATCAGTGCTATGGATGGAGGTGAGACAGTAATGAATTTGAGAACCTCCTAAGCACATTCACAAGCAATTCATCATAAAAGAATGAAATAGCCCCAAAAAGCATTTGCATTTGGCGACTCCTCCACACAATCTTGTTCTTTAACTCCTTCTCCTAAAATAACTTAAGTCCAATGAGAGGTTTACTATCTCTTACCCTTCCACTTCCTTCATTTAAGGAGACTTATTTGGCTCCAGACTCATCAATACAGCAAAAATAATTAATTATCTAAAAGCAAGATTAGATTGTGTCCAATGATATTGTCTCCATCTGTCATAAAAGAAAATTGCAAATCCAATTTACTGACTATCATTTTCCAGTTTGTGCTGATCAAGAGCAGGCTTTGAAATTCAGTAAATGTTCTTGTAAGCAGAGCTGGCTACATAATTGGTGAGGCCTAGCATAAAATGAAAGCACAAAATCCCTTTTTCAAAACTGCTGGGAAAAAGTGCTACTGAAATTACTAAAACACAAAGCTTCTCCTTTCCTTCATGACGTTTTATGGTATTTATTTATTTGCAAGTTAATGTCCCTCTAAGTTAAGTAAAATTAAAATTTTTAATTATTAGCATGAGTTTACTATTCATATTGTAAATACAAGGCACTTAAGAGGTATGTGGAATCACCAAAATTACACAATTCATACTTCATAGATCATACATGCATATGTATTTCATTCTTAGCAGAAGAGTGGAAATACTGCATAAAACTAACTGAACTGTTTTTTTACTTTATTTCTTAGAACCAGCACATTTTACCAACACTGTCTACCTTTGGGTTACTAATAAGTTTGGGAGGATTAGGGAAAAAAGGAATTACCCTTCCCTTTTTATATTATCATTAGAGGCCTGGTGCACAAAATTCATGCACAGGGTGGGGGGTCCCCTCAGCCCAGCCCACACCCTCTCACAATCCAGGACCGATGGCTCCTAACCTACCCTCCTGCCTGATCGCCCCTAACCACTCTGCCTGCTGCCTGATTGCCCCTAACCACCCTGCCTGCCTGCCTGATCGCCCCTAACCATTTTGCCTGCCTGCCTAATCGCCACTAACTGCTTGCCTGCCTGCCTGCCTGATCACCCCTAACCGCCTCTGCCTCAGCCCTCACCGCAGCAGCTTCATCCGGAAGGTCATCCGGAATGACATCTGAAGGTTGTTTGGCTGTCCGGTCTAATTAGCATATTATGCTTTTATTATTATAGATTTCTAGCATAAGTAATTGGCTAACAGAAGGCCTAGAGAGGTTTCTATAGGCATTTGTATTTCTTAGAATGCCTTTCTTTCACATTCAAAGCAAATTTTGACTCAGAATAAAGTGTAGCCTTTCAAGCTTTCAGCACCTAAACTTAGTCATAGACATAACACTAAACCTTGTTTTTGAATCTCACCAAACTCCCATGCATTATGCATTCACCAGAATTCTGTGCTCATGGATACTGTGAGATTTTATGTGACTGGAGTGGCAAGAAAAGATAGACACATATTAAATGTATCTCCTCTGCTCATGCATGTGCTCCATTGCCGCATTTACATAACACAAAATCAAAGATAAAATCATTAATAATATCAAGACAGTAACAGAACATTAAACCAAGCAGCCCCTTTGAGCATAGGTCATAAAACTAGCCCTGGTTGTGAGATGGACTAGAACAGAAAAGCTTCATTCTTCTTTAATCAGAGGGAGGAACAGGAACTATGTTTACTAAGTATTTACTATATGTTAAGAACCACGTTAAATACTTCACATACACTACCTCATTTAATCATCAAATAACACTTTGGGATAAGTATTTTTATACTGATTTATAAATGGTGAAATTTGGGATGTGCCCAACATCTCTCATCTAAAAGGTGGTGGATTAGAGATTTTAATCCAGGTTTGACTGATCCCAAAGCTCATTATATCCAACTACCTCAAGAGCATTTAGTTCATACTTTAAATTACAAAATATTTTAAAATTATTCCTTGCTCAAATAATAAATATTAAGCTTTATATAATAAAAGCTTAATATGCAAATTGTCCCTTCAGGCGGTCATTGGACCAGAGTTCAACTGCTCCCTATGACATGCGCTGACCACCAGGGAGCGGCACAAAACATGACAGGCATCAGCAATGCAGCACTGCTGGCCCTGATGGGCCTCTATGAGAGTGTGACCGCAACGGGATGGTGGAGTAGGTGAGCGGGTAGCACCAGACCAAGGCAGGTACGAGCAGGGGCCCAGTCACCCCACCCATCACCCCACAGACAGTGACCAGGGAGAAAGGGCAAATAGCAATATTAAAATATTTATTCTAATTATTTCCCTTTCAATGTGCATGAATCCATGCACAGGGTCACTAGTATAAATATATATGCTAATAAACCAAGTATAAATAAATAAAATAGTATGATTCACAAGCTATCAAAAATCTTACGTAGGGCTTCCAGTTTAATATGACAGATTAAGTACACACATTTACCTCCTCTACCTCCCAATGTATGTGTTTTTAAGATATAAACTTCCAACTACAAAGAGTAGAAAATGGAAGCTATTGGTGAATAAGCAATTCCAAAAATCAAAAGAAACAAATCACAAAGAAAAAATGCAGTATAAATCTATGTATAAAGCTAAAAAAACAGGTAAAACTAATCAGTGTTTAGGAATAATACATAGATAAGAAAACTATGTTTTAAGCAAATGAATGATTAACACAACCTTCAGTATAGGAGCTACCTGTGATAAGGAGAACACAGGGGTTTCTATGGTGCTGCTTTTTCCTTTCTTACTCAGGGTTGATAGGTACAGGGGTATTATTTTTGTTATACATTTATATATACCATGATTAACTTCTTCAAAAGATACTGCAGTTAGACAGTATGTACAAGGCAATATCAGATAAGAAAAACTCTTAGAAATTAAAATTTGATTGCCAAATAAAAATTCAATAGAAAAATTAGAGAATAAATGTAAAGAAATCTCCCAGATTGCAACACATGGAGACTAAAACATGAGAGAAAAGACAAGAATTCAAAGGATTATTCCAAGATATTTTACATCCAAAGAATTCCAGAGAGAAAAAAAAGAAGGAAAAATTATCACAGAAGTGGTAATATATCACTCCCACAAAGATAGAATCCAGTCTTTAAACCCAAAGAACTCATTCTGTGTCCAGGACTTCAAGATGTTTTGGCAAAATGTCATATCTCTGAGAATAAAGAAATGGTCCAAAAGCTACCAAGGAGAAAGGACAGCTTATTGGCAAGGAAATGAAAATCACAGATATTAGTCTTCTCAAGAAAACACAGGATGTGGAAAGGCAATGGAGCAAAGTCTTCAAACTTGCAAGGAAAAATAACTTTTATCTCAGATTTCTATAACCAACCTAATAATCCTTCATGAGGAATAATGAAAGTATTTTCAAATATGCAAGGACCCAAAGTTTACCTTAAATGCACCCTTGCTTAGGATGCACCAGTACTTTAAGAAAATAGGGAAGCATTCTATCAAAACATAAAAGGTCACCTAGGCCTCCAAAATTAGTGATTCCCAACTCAAGACAGCAGTGAAGGGAAATTCCAGAATGGCAGCCATATGACTGTCCCAGACAGAGTCCTAGTAAAGATTAGAGCCAGGATACAGAGGGTTAGGTTAGAAAGACTCAGAGAAAAGATTAGAATAAAATAGATAATATGGTTGCGAGTTTGAAAAAGCTTGAGGATAGAACAAAGGCATTGGTGACGTGTAAAAAGGAGAATCTATTTGAACTTGACACAGAGAACATTCTCCATTAAGTGGCACAGTGGTAATAACTTGTATCCTACAGACAAGGAAAGTCACTGGCATGTTACTTTGCTCTGCAGTGACCAAAAGGCATGTGTGCTTATATCAGCTCTGGCCCTCTAGGAAGCTATGATCAAGGCAAACTTAGAAATGCAAGAGATGTATTGGGTGAGGATGCCTGTGTAAGATAAAGGGGAGAGGGAGTAGGAATAGGCCATAAAAGCTTTCAATGCTCAATGTATATCTGACATCTGCAAAAGGAAAGGTAGAAGGAAGGAGGCTTGAGTAGGAAGAACCACTCTAAAATATCTCTCAGCCAGCCCAACAGGGAGCTATAAAGCCAAAAACTGCCCTTTGCATGCATCTTATGTTGAGCAGCAATGGCTAGCACCTAGAACCCCCACCATGCTCAATCATTAGCTAGATTTTCCCAGAGAGAGTCAGGGAGAACATGTTCTCTGCTTGAATACTTTGATGGACCTCAAAGGTGCTACAGCTGACTGCACTTCTTGCTGCAGAAGCTCTCTTAAAAAGAGACTTGATTCTATTTTGATTGTTAGCT
The DNA here is from genome assembly GCA_026230045.1 of Corynorhinus townsendii. Classification (NCBI taxonomy): domain Eukaryota; kingdom Metazoa; phylum Chordata; class Mammalia; order Chiroptera; family Vespertilionidae; genus Corynorhinus; species Corynorhinus townsendii. The sequence goes on along the minus strand of JAPDVU010000004.1, from coordinate 62,254,261 downwards.
TATTTTATTCATTAGATTATACATTATTTGTGAAATCATACCATATTTGTCTTTCCCTTACTGGGCTTATTTCACTTAGCATAATACTCTCCAGATCCATCAATGCTATTGCAAAAGTAAAATTTCCTTCTTTTTCACAACCGAGTAGCATTTCATTGTACAAATACACTGAGTGGCCAGATTATTATGATCTCTGAACACATAATAATCTGGCCACTCAGTGTATATCCTATATAATAAAAGGCTAACATGCAAACTGTCCCTTCAACCAGGAGTTCTACCAGCAGGCAGGCTGGCCAACCGCCCATGTCCCCTCCCCCTGGCCAGGCTGGCCAGACCCCACCCATGCACAAATTCATGCACTGGGCCTCTAATATATATATACACACACTGAGTGGCCAGATTATTATGCGTTCAGAGATCATCATAATCTGGCCACTTAGTGTATACCACAGCTTTCTTATCTACCACTCGTCTATCTACTGATGGGCACTTGGGCTGCTTCCATATCTTGGCTATGAAACCTATATAATTTTGTTAACCAATGTTATCCCAATAAATTAAATAAAAATTTAAGAGAGATAAAAAGAGAGAGACCTGAGTGACATAGCACACTTCTGCCAATATATGTAATGCACTCATCCAGACCTCAAAGGACACCACCTCAAGCTTTTATCCAATTACTCTATTACATTAAAATCCTTTTTATTTTTCAGTGATATGCACGCCTTTAAATCAGGTCCAGATGTGATTGTCATTTTTTACTAAATCCTCCACCTACCAAAAAAAGGGCAGTTGTCTTACCCAATATACCCAATGGTAGAAGAGTACAAGATAACTGCAATAAAAACTACCCAGTTAACTAATATCTGCAGTTACATGGGATACACTTTCTGTGGAAAAACTGCATGCAGGTTGCTCATATAGCTTATTTTTTTCTAATTGACATTTGAATAAGACGGTCATGGTGCTGGGGGCCTTTTGGCATCATCAAGGATAACTGCCACTGGTCTCCCTTGTGTCCTTGATTTCTTGTTCCTCCCATGGGGGCAGTTATATTCTGCATCAAGCTTTAGGAGAGGAAACAAAGGCAGGTTCAGGGGCAAAAAAGACTCATGATAATGAATAAACTAGATTGAAAGCCTCATGTATAGTAATTATGGATCTTTATAATTATTTAATACTAGATGCCTGGTGCACAAAATTCGTGCATGCGGGGATGTGTCCCTTAGCTCAGCCTGCACCCTCTCCAATCTGGGATCCCTCGAGGGATGTCTGACTACCCTAACCCGATCCTAATCTTTATTGTAGGCAACCCAGCACTGACTGCAAGACTGACTTCTGGTGTTTGGTCAAGCCTTTGGTCAGTTGTTACAGACCCTGGGTTTTTATATATTAAAATATGCTTCAATATATTTTATGGTCTTCACAATTCTTGGCAAGAGACAACAAGATATATTCTCTCAAATTTCAAATAAAATTTCCCAAAGATGCATTCTCCCTTTATAATGTTAATCATTAAATTATATTGCCTTCTTGTTATCTATCTATATCACAGAATGATGATAAAAATAAATGGCAAAATAAATTGAAAAAAATTCAAACTCTTGGAAAGAATAACATTATATCAAGGTGAAGTACTATTTTATTTACAAATTCAACATTTATTTTGAAATAGAAATCACCCTACCATTATATTGTATATATACATATATTTCTCAAATCATTATTTTCCATATCAATAAAAATCAAGTCATTGATTGATTTTCTTTTCTCTGTATGGGGCTCCAAAATCCAAAGTATTTCATTACAATGATCTCTATATTGAAAAATAATACATCCCAGTGAGAATGAATGACCACCTTCTTGTTTAAAAGAGAAGTTACAGACATGAAGATTATTCATTAAAAACATAGAAAGGAATCCACTTTCAATAGGCAACAGAATTGCAAAAATAAACATTAGATATGACATAAAATCAGGAGGAGGTACTATCCTAATAAATAGCTCCATTCCTTTATTTTTGACCTATCAAACTGTTATTGATAACTTAATATTTTTCATATTGGCATTTGGCAGTTTTAGAAAACCAGAGAAAGAACTGACTCCTAAACAAAAGTGAATAATTAATAAGTTCAGATAATATGCACATGGATGGTTATTTTATTACTCACTAATTATCAAGTTCTTTAAATTGTCATAATAAAAAGCTGCTTTATCCCAAGGTTTCAATCACTTCCATTTCACCAGCTAGTAGCCCTTGTTAGGCAGAATTAGGACCAGCAAAGTAATTTTATCACTCATATCTTTTAAAAATGACTTGTCAGAATAGTGTCTGATTTTAACTGCATAAGCCAACTAATAGATGTCCAGATAAGAAAAAGCCCTGCCTTCATTATCTCTTAGCTCAGTGCAATTTCTGTGATCTATTTCAAGAATATATCACATTCATTCATTTGCCCAAGATTTCTTTAATACTCTACAACAATATCATTAATGTCCTTTCCCCAAAAGGATTTCCTGGGTATATATCTGCTTGCAGTTTCTTAGATTTCTATAGAAAATATATCATTTTCATGGATATTATATATCTTCTTGCCTAATTATATGGCATTTTTTGATAGTCATATCGATGAAAAAGAAGGGCAAATAGAGATTTTATCAATTGAGTTAAATTGGCCACTCAAGCCATGGCTCTTGTTGCTCAGTGGTTAGAATGTTGGCCTATGCATTGAAGAGTCATGGGTTCAATTCCCAGTCAATGGCACATACCTGAGTTGCAGGTTCCATCCCTAGCCTGGCCTGGGCATGTGCAGGAGACAACCAACTGATATGTCTCTCTTACATCAATGTCTCTCTCTCTTTCTCTCTCTCTCCCCCATTCCTCCTCCTCCTCCTCCTCCTCCTCCTCCTCCTCCCCCTCCACCCACCCTCACTTCCAGTCTCTCTAAAAAAAAAAGAAAATCAATAGCAAAAATATCTTTAGATGAGGATTAACAAATGATCTTTAATAATAAAAGCATAATATGCTAATTAGACCAGACGACCTTCAGGACAAAGCCAGGGATGTGTCCCTCAGCCCAGCCTGCACCCTCTCCAATCTGGGACCCCTCAAGGGATGTCCGACTGCCCGTTTAGGCCCAATTCCGCTGGGATTGGGCCTAAACGGGCAGTCGGACATCCCTCTCACAATCCAAGACTGCTGGCTCCCAACTGCTCACCTACCTGCCTTCCTGATCCCCCCTAACCACTCCTCTTCCAGCCTGATCAATGCCTAACTGTTCCCCTGCCACCCTGGTCAGCCCTAACTGCCCTCCCCTGCCAGCCTGGTCGCCATTAACTGTCCTCCCCTGCAGGCCTAGTCACCCCCAACTGCCCTCCCCTGCTGGCCCGGTCACCCCTAACTGCCCTCCCCTGCCAACCTGGTGCCCCCCAACTGTGCTCCCCTGCTGGCCTGGTCGCCCCTAATTGCCCTCCCCTGCTGGCCTGGTCACCCCTAACTTCCCTCCCTTGCCAGCCTGGTCGCCCCTAACTGCCCTCCCCTGCTGGCCCAATTGCCCCCAACTGCCCTCCCCTGCTGGCCTGGTCACCCATAACTGCCCTCCCCTGCCATCCTCGTTGCCCCCAACTGCCCTCTCCTGCAGGCCTGGTCACTCCAAACTGCCCTCCCCTGCCATCCTCGTCGTCCCAACTGCCCTCCCCTGCCATCCTCGTTGCCCCAACTGCCCTCCCCTGCAGGCCTGGTCACCCCTAACTGTCCTTCCCTGCAGGCCTGGTCACCCCCAACTGCCCTGCCCTGCTGGCCTGGTAACCCCTAACTTCCCTCCCTTGCCAGCCTGGTTGCCCCCAACTGCCCTCCCTTGCAGGCCTGGTTCCTCCCAACTGCCCTCCCCTGATGGCCTGATTGTCCACAACTAACCTCCCCTGCCGGCCACCTTGTGGTAGCCATCTTGTGTCCACATGGGGCAGCCATCTTTAACCACATGGGGCGGCCATCTTGTGTGTTGGAGTGATGGTCAATTTGCATATTACCTCTTTATTATATAGGATTAAAATCTATTTTATCTATTCTAAAATCTATTATAATACCTACCTTTATTACAGCTATGGAATCTATTATAATAGCTATTGTTAATAAATTTTTCAGCAGAAACTAAAGAATTCTATATTGCCCAACCAACATGGCTCAGTCATGGTTTAATTCCTGGTCAGGGCACATGCCCAGGTTTCAGTTGGATCCCCAGTATGCAGCGTGCAGGAGGCAGCCAATCAATGAGTCTCTCATAATTGATGTTTCTATCTCTCCCTTATTCTCTGAAATCAATAAAAATGTATTTAAAAAAGAATTCTATAACAATCAGGACTTGATCAAAGTAACAGAACCAATTGGATGTGTGTGTGTACATATGTTTATAAGGTGCATGTGTAGAGAAAGATTTTATTACATGACTTCCACATCAGTAATAGCCAACTATCTCTGTGAGGCTGTTGCCTCTGCTTCCAATACTAGAACCTGGTGTCAGCAGATAGAGCAGTTGGGGAGGAAAGTCAGATGTGAAATGAAAGAAGCAAGGATGAACCTGCAAAGTTAGGTTAGAACCCTCAAGGATGGACAGGAACCTTTGTGAATATTTCACTACTTTGAAGCTTCCAACTTCAGTGATTGGGGAGATGTATCACTTTGCTAGAGCTGTCATAACGAAGTACTAAAACTGGGTTGCTTATAAAAGAATATATTTCGTTCTAGAGGCTATTAGTCAGAGATCAAGGTGCCAACAGGGTTGGCTCCTTCTGAGGGCAGAGAGAGAAAACTATTCCATGCCTATTTCTTAGCTTATGGTGGTTTGCTAACAATCTCTGATGTCCCTTGGCTTATGCTGAATCACTCCCATTTCTTTCTTCATTTTTACATGGCATTCTCTCTGTATGCATGTCTGTCTTTGTATCTAATTTCTATTTTATAAGGACATCACTTGTGTTAGATTAAAACCCTACCCACATGGCCTTATTTTAGCTTCATGACCTCTTTAAAAATAAATTCTCTTTTTTTTTTTTTTGTGGCCTAGTAATATTATATGGTGTAAACTGTACAACAGCTTTCTTATACACTCATCTATTAATGGGTACTTGGGTTGTTTCCAGATCTTGGCTATTAGAAATAACACTATGAACATAGAGATGCATATATTCTTTCAAATTAGTGTTTCAGGTTTCTTAGGACATATTCCCAGGAGTGGGATTACTGAGCCAAAAGGGAGTTCCATTTTTAAAATTTTTTTTGTGACAGCATGAATGGACCTAGAGAATATTATTTTAAGTGAAATAATCCAGTTAGAGAAAGACAAATACCATATGATCTCACTTACGTGTGGAATCTAATGAACAAAATAAACCGATAAAAAAAACAGAAGTAAAGGCATGAATACAAGGAACAAACTAACAGCTGTCAGAGGGGCAGGGGGTTGGGGGAGTGGATGAAAGAAAGTGAAAGGATTAAGCAAAATACACACACACACACACACACACATCACATCACATAAAAACATAGACAACAGAGTGGTGATAGCCAGAGGGAAAGGGGGTGGGAATAGGTGGAGGTGGGCAAGGGGGTAGAAATGGGGATGAAAGAGACTTTGCTTGGGGTGATGGCAGCACAAAGCAGTGTGCAGATGATTTTTTATTGAGCTGAATATTTGTAACCTGTATGGTTTTACAAATCAATGTCACCCCAATAAATTCAAATTTTACAAAAACGTACTTCCAAGTAAGGCCCAATCTGAGGTATTGACGGTTAGGACTCTAACATATCTTCTTTGCAGTGTCATAATTCAACCAGTAAGAGAAGACAAACATGCACCTGGCCCAGGATTTAGTGCACGATAAAGAGAAAGTCTGCCTGAAAAAAAAAAAAGAAGCTACAAATCAACTGCTGCCAACAAATAAGCAACAAAATGTGTGTGACCTCCAAGAGTGCCTCCCTCCTGTCTTGCTTCAACCTTCTACAAATAAAAAGAAGTCTGCTGCTTCACATCTGCATCTCAAATCCTGTGCAAATTTTCTCTTGTGGGCCACCCTAACCAGAACTATGCAGCAAAGGGAATCCTGGGAAGAGTAGTTCTAGCTCAGGTAGGTTGACACAACATCAACTCACACAACTCAATTCAGACACAATGCAATTTTTAAAAATGAGTAACATGTTTAAATACATCCTTTACAATATAAGATATATGAATATCCAGTGAACACATTGAAAGGTATTCACCCTCATTAGTCTTCAGGGAAATGAAAATTAAAATCATAATGAGATACATAGATACAGAGATCAGACTGATGGTTACCAGAGGGGAGGGACATTGGGGGACTGGGTGAAAATGTGAAGGGATCAAGAAGTACAAACTGGGTCTGGCTGGAGTGGCTCAGTGGTTGAGCATTGACCTATGAACCAAGAGGTCAATGTTTGATTTCTGGTTAGGGCACATGGTTGCAGGCCCGATATATAGTCTGGGCCTTGGAAGAGACTGCTAATCCATGATTCTTCCTCTTCATTGATGTTTCTCTCTCTCTCCCTCTCCCTTCCTCTCTGAAATCAATAAAAAAAAAAAAATTTTTAAAGAAGTACAAACTGGTAGTCACAAAATAGTCAATGTGATATAAATCACAGTGTAGGGAATATAGTCAATAATATTATAATAACTATATACAGTGCCTGGTGAATACTTGAAATATCAGGGGGACCACTTAGTAAATTATATTATTCTCTAACCACTAGGCTATATTCCTAAAACTAACATAAAATAATACAGAATGTAAACTGTAATTGAAAAAAAATTTTTTTAAATAAAATAAAATAAAGGCTACCTATTTCCACAAAATAAAATCACAATGAAAAAGACACTGAATGGTTAATATTTAAACAAACACACACAAAAAATTAGTAATATCAAATTTTGAGAGATGAGTTTTTAATTTATTTCATCTTGAAACACATGAAAATATTTTGTCCAGCCAATATCTTAAATGAACCTTAATATAACTATAGTAATTCATAAAATTAATGTTGTTACATCTTCCTATATAATAAAGAGGTAACATGCAAATTGACCATCACACCCTCACAAAATGGCTGCCTATGGCCAGGCCGGCAGGGGGGTTAGTGAGGGACAACCAAACAACTGAATCAGCAGGCTGCATGGGGTGACCAGGCCGGTGGGGGGGGGGGGGGCAGTTAGGGGCAATCAGGCCAGTATGCAGAGGCAGTGAGGGGCGATCAGGCCAGCAGAGGGGCAGTTTGGGGCGACCAGGCAGGCAGGCAGGTGAGCGATTAGGAGCCAGTGGTCCAGGATTGTGAGAGAGATGTCCAACTGCCAGTTTACCGGCAGTTGGACATCCCCCTAGGGGTCCCAGATCGGAGAGGGTGCAGGCTGGGCTGAGGGGACCCCTTCTCCCCCCATGCATGAATTTCATGCACCGGGCCTCTAGTATTCCTATAACTACCAAGTAAAATGAGCATAGCAGTGTGGTAGGCAGAATAACAGTCCCCCTGAATGTCCACATCCTAATCTCCAAACCTGTGAATATAATAGTTTATAAGGCAAAGGGAAATTAAGGTTGCACAGGAAAGTAAAGTTGCTGATCAGCTGACCTTACAGTAGAAAGATTATCCTGGATTATTCAGTTGGGCCTACTATATTCAGGGTCTTTAAAAGAAATAGAGAAAGCAGAAGAGTGAGGTCCAGGAAAAGAGATATAATAACAAAAGCAGGGTCAGAAGATGCTATGTAACTTGAAGGGAGAAGGAGGGCACTAGCCAATGAATGCAGGCAGTCCCTAAAAGCTGGAAAAGAGAAGGCAATGGACTCTCCTTTGGAGCACCAGAAAGGAGCACAGTCCCATCATCATCTTGATTTTATCCTCATGAGACCCATGCTAGATTTCTGACCCACAAAAGTGTAAGATAATAGATTTGTGTTTTTAAGCCAATAGGTTTGTGGTCATTTGTGAAAGCAGCCATAGAAAACAAATATAAGTAGATATTATGATGCTCACTTTATAGGTAATAAAGTAAAGCAGAGAAGTCAAGCATTTGGGCTATCACTAAATGCTGACCAAGTCCAGACTAGACACTATGCACTCCAGGACCTCTTCCACAGCACCAACCAGGCTCTTCTTTGTGTGAGCCGATTAATGATAACACAAGACTCAACGAAATTACAGGTGGGTCTTTATTTCTTTTCTTTTCTTTTTATTGAGGTAAAATAACATTATATAGGTCATGGCTTTCTGACAGAAACAAAGTCATACACATTTTCACTCTCAAAACTGAATTTGAGTCAAAAAAAATATAACACAAGAGAACTTTAAATAGTCTTGCTTTGTCCCAAGATGTATCAGCTATATAATCTGCAGGCTAAAACAAACAAAAAAAATGCAGTTCCAGGACCTAGAAGACACTAGAGCTAAATATCAAAAGCAAATATCAATTATTTTAAAGAATTTTAAATCAATTATGTTAATGTACTTCCTTAGCTTAAGGCTAGGAGTCTCGTTTACAAGAAATTAAGTAAATTACCATGACTTTTCCCAAGAATTATAAAATGGTTCAGAGAAGTAAGTATTCTATTTGTACAGTAGGCCAAGTGTCAAAGTTAATATATCCCTTAGAGAAACTGTTTAACACATTAAATTATGAAGCAATCCAGAATGTCCCCTAGGGCAGTGGTTGGCAAACTGCAGCTCACGAGCCACATGCTGCTCTTTGGCCCCTTGAGTGTGGCTCTTCCACAAAATACCACGGCCTGGACAAGTCTATTTTGAAGAAGTGGCATTAGAAGAAGTTTAAGTTTAAAAAATTTGGCTCTCAAAAGAAATTTCAATTGTATTGTTGGTATTTGGCTCTGTTGACTAATGAGTTTGCCGACCACTGCCCTAGGGCTCCTTCTTATTCTTGACAGCATAAACCAGTAGTTTAGAAGTTATTAAATATAAGGCAGAGCACTGTAGCTCTACATTTCCAAGTCCAAGAGGCATCATTCGCTTGAAAGACATGCGAGCAATGACCCCTAGAAGAATGCATTACAGTGTCCCTGGTTTAAGGATAAAAAAGATTTTTCAGGGCTATATACTGTTCTGCCTGTCATATTCATAACTCTGTCCTTCATCGATCAGACCATCAAACCTAGAGGGAAGGTAGGGGAGGGTGGGAGTAAGGGGGAGAGATCAACCAAAGGACTTGTATGCATGCATATAAGCCTAACCAATGGACACAGACAACAGGGGGGTGAGAGCATGAGGGGGGGATGAAGGGGGTAATGGGGGAATAAGGACACAAATGTAACACCTTAATCAATAAAGAAATTTTAAAAAATAATAACTCTGTTCTTGTTCATAGAGGGGTAAAAGTAGTAAGTTAAGCACTGTGATTTATGGAAGGAAGAAGGGCAAGTCAAAAGGCATTAAATTCTACCTCAAATATATTCCTTTGGATTGAGGTTTTTTAAAACTTCACATACCTTTTTATTACTTTTATTATTATTAAAAGTGATTATAGAAAAATTTTTAAAAATCCATAATTCTATCACTTACAGAGGCCTCTTCCAGCCTTCTTCTGTACTTCTATATATCCTAATATATAAAAACCCTGGGTCCTTCACATCCATAACGACCGGAGGCTTGACCAACCAGAAGTCAGTCCTGCAGTCAGTGCTGGGTTACTGTGGTGACCCAGCACTGACTGCTGCGGCTACAGGCACAGTGACCCAGCAGTAACTGCTGAGGGGGCTGAGAATCAGGCCCAGAGAGAGGCCTGAAGAGAGAAGCAGGGTCTGATCTGTAGCCTGTGTGGCAGCTGTTGATCAGCACTTGCCCCTCTCTCTTTCTGTCTGGGCCTGGCCAGCAGCCGCGCCTCCATCCCTCTCCAGGCCTCCACTGGGGCTGCTGATCAGCCCTGCCTTTCTGATCAGGCCTCGCTGATAGGCCCAGAGACCCGGACTGGCATAGAAACTGACCAATTAGAACCAAATCTGGGTGAAGTGTGAGGAAACAATGGCTGCCTAGGAGGCGGAGCTTTTGATGCTGACTGGTATAGAAACTGACCAATCAGAACCAAATCTGGGTCAACTGTGAAGAGCCAATGGCTGCCTAGGAGGCGGAGCTTTTGACATTGACTGGCATAGAAACCGGACAATCAGAACCAAATCTGGGTGAACTGTGAGGAGCCAATGGCTGCCTAAGAGGCAGAGCTTTTGACGCTGACTAGCATAGAAACCAACCAATCAGAACCAAATTGGCTGGCAAAGGAGGGCAGTTGGGGGTGAGATCAGGCCTGCAGGGGAGGGCAGTTGGGGGCAAGATCAGGCCAGCAGTGGAGGACAGTTAGGGGTGATCAGGCAGGCAGAGGCAGTTAGGGGCGATCAGGCTGGCAGTGGAGGGCAGTTGGGGGCGATCTGGATGGCAGGGGAGCAGTTAGGTGTTAATCAGACTGGCAGGGGAGCGGTTAGGGGGCAATCAGGCAAGCAGTTAGGAGCCAGTAGTCCCGGATTGTGAGAGGGATGTCTGACTGCCGGTTTAGGCATGATCCCATGTCAGACATCCCCCGAAGGGTCCCAGATTGGAGAGGGTGCAGGCTGGGCTTTTTTATCCTTAACGCCCCCCCTCCCCAGTGCATGAATTTTGTGCACCGGGCCTCTAGTACTTCTATAAATAGCATATGCCATCACCCACATTGGATCTCTCCCTTAGTAGGTGCAGCCTCTATAGTTGCAGAGGTGAAGACTAGGAGATGTACTTCTCCTGATGCAAAAGAGGCCTCAGAAGGCAGGCAATGGCCAGCCAATCTCAAGGTATGCATTTTTTGACAGTGACATAAATGTACCTCAAGAAACCACTTCCCACAAGACAATATTTACCAATCAGCCCAAGTCCTATCCCCTAGTCCCACTCCTACAACTCTATATTTTATATTACATGACAAGAGTGGAATCTACTAGATAAAATGAAAGAAGTCAGGAAACTTCATCTCCAATTTGGAGATGCATGTGTTTGAACATAACTTTCCATCTTCTTGTGAGCTCCTGGTACCTAGTGATGTTTAATATCTTCCCCAAACTAAAGCCAGGCTTTAATAGTAACATCAAGGGGATAACTAGGATTCTACTCCAAGGCCAGGAACGGTACAATGGATATAAATAAATATTAAACAAAGACCACATATTGAGTTGGAGAAGATAAAAAGCCTTCTTAAAGAATAAGGAAAGGCAGGCTAGGTTTCCACTTGGCCATCCAGTGATAGAAGGCTTAATATTACTTAACACTGGATAATATGGAGGTTAAAAAATATTTAAATCTGAAAAACTAAAGAACAGAGGGAGGAAAATATCCCTAATCCCAACTAATTATTTTTTTCTTTTAAACCTCCTAAAATATGTTGTTACAAGCATAAGAATTAAAACACATTATGACTCTTTCTTCCATGTTAATAAATATAATTCTCCAACATGAATATAAGTAGCCTAATTCATAGATATGCTACAATTTATTCAGCCAGCCCCAACTATTTGACATTTAAAGCTTTCCAGTTTTTTGCTATTATGAGAAGAACCACAACAAACAAATCTATATGTAACACTTCACACATTCTTCATTATTTTATGAATCTCTGAGCTAAGGAGTATTGCACATTTTAGGGTTTCATTACATACTGTATATATAATTACATATTAAATATTTCATATTGACCTCCCAAGTTAGTACACTTGTTCCAGAAGTGTACTGGAATATTTGCCTCCCCACAACTTTTCCATAATTATATCATAATTCTGAATTTTTAGCTAATTTGATAAGTATATAATGGTATCCTTTATTTTGCTCACTGGTCATAGTTTGCAAAATCCCATTCCAAAGGATTCAGAAATAGCACTTGTAGAAAAGCAACTATTAGACTGAGAGGATGCAGGAAATGAAGAACTATTAAAAGGATAGAGCAACCATAGGAATACATAGCCTGTCAAAGGGGGAAGACAGTTGCCAGAGGGCAGCAGATCCCATCTGATCTGTGCAAATATCACAGCCACAAAAGGAGCTAGCTATCAGAGGATGTGGCCAAAGCAGCCACTCAATAGCCAATATATAGGAGGCAAGAGCTGGTCCACAAGGGTCATTGAAGAAAGCCCTACTGGGCAACTTGCACAATGATTCACTGACTTCCACAACAAATAAAATGAAATTAGGACTGAAATCTGGGAAGAAAGTACCTTCTTGCCACCATAACATATACAGGGTTCCTCTAGCAACCTGTAATGACAAAGATTAACTTCAAGCTATCTGGTGAAGAAATGTCTACAGGGTTCAGCTCCAGTGTCACAAAGCAGGGCAAAGAATGATAGATCAGGGCTTAAATACAATGCATTTAAAACTTGTATATAGCTATAAGATTTTCTAAGTTACCCAATTTGACTCAATGGTACCAATTCTTCACTTCTCCTTTTATCTTCTGCCATGTGCATTTGTACTTCTGCTCGCTAAAAAGGCAGAATCCATTTCCTTACCACTTGAATCTAGGCTAATCTTACAACCTGCTTGAGCCAATGGGATAGTAACACTTGTGACACAAACAGAAGCTTGTAAAAGTATTTCTATAACTCTGCCTGCCTCTTGCCCTCCACTATTGCCATGAAAACATGTCCAAGTTAGCCCTTAAAAGAACAATAGATGCATGAAGTGAAGGTAAAAATGTCAAGAACAACCAATAGCCTGCCAATGCCCGGACATGGGAGCAAGCCTAGCCAAGAACAACAGAGTTGCCTAGTTGCGCTGTGTAGCTCACCACTGACACATGAGCCATCCAGTGATAGAAAGCTGCAAAGCCCAGCCCAGGTCATGGAACATCACAGATTTATGCTCTAAATAAATGCTTGTTGTTGCAAACTACTGGGTTTTTTTAGTTGCTTGTTATATAGTACTAGAGGCCCGGTGCACAAAATTTGCACAAGGGGGTGGGGTGTGTGTCCTTCAGCCCAGCCTGCACCTTCTCCAATCTAGGACCCCTAGAGGGATGTCCAACCGCCCTCTCACAATCCAGGACTGCTGGCTCCCAACCGCTTGCCTGCCTCTGCCTGATTGCCCCTAACCACTTCTGCCTGCCAGCCTGATCACCCCCTAACCACTCCCCTGCCAGCCTGATTGACACCTGCTACCCAGCTGGTCTGATTGCCCCTAACTGCCCTACCCTGCCAGTCTGGTCACCCCTAACTGTCCTCCCCTGCAGGCCTGGTCCCCCGAACTGCCCTCCCTTGCTGGCCTGGTCTCCCCCAACTGCCCTCCTCTGCCAACCTGGTCACCCCCAACTGCCCTCTTCTGCTGGCCTGATCACCCCTAACTGGCCACAACTGCCCTCCCCTGCAGGCCATCTTGTGGCGGCCATCTTGTGTCCACATGGGAGCAGCCATCTTTGATCACATGGAGGCGGCCATCTTGTGTCTTGGAGTGATGGTCAGTTTGCATATTACTCTTTTATTAGATAGGATAATAAGGATAATAGGAGACTGATACCCTGCCCTTCTGTATATTAACAGAATAAATCAACAGAATTTGTATACCACAAAGGTATACGGATAGTTAATGTTTCACCATGGAAGTTGAGACTGCTCCTGGTTATCTCATATTAAAAACAACCAAAGAACTTATATGCATACTAGGGGCCCAGTGCACGAATTCGTGCACCTTGAAAGGAACTATGGGTCGCGAGGCTGCGGTGGGCACAGGGGCGGGTCACGGCCCATCCTCTGTGCCCCCGCCCAGCCCCTCCCACTATAGTCCCCCTGGTCCTCTGTCTGCTGGCAGCCCTGCTCCCGCCACCACCACCGCTCCCATGCACTGGAACAATTGGGACCAGCACCAGCAGTGGGTGCGAGGCAACTGCCAGCCCCGATCGCCCCTCAGGAGCAGGGGGAAGTAGAGAAGCCCTGAGAGGCTATGGGGGCTGGCATTCAGGTGTGAGCAGCAGCTCCGGTGCCAGCAGTGGGTGCGAGCACCAGATAGGACCATGGCGCACAGGAGCATGGAATTTTCAGTAACCACCAGAGGCTCACCCTGACGACAGCGACTGGCATCCCACCTTGGTCTGGCACCCCTGCTCACCTACTCCACCATCCCACCACAGCCAATGCCCACCATGTTCCACACATGCCCCTTGGTGGTCAGCACACGTCATGGCAACCCGTTGTTTGGTTATTTGGTTGTTCCACCATTTGGTCTATTTGCATATTAGAGTTATATAGATAGATAGATATGCATAACACATATACACTGACAATAGTGAGGTCAGGGCCTGGGGTGGGGGTGCAGAGGGGGGCTAGAAGGGGTCAATGAGGAAAAGAAGGAGATTATCTGTAATACTTTCAACAATAAAGATAAACTTAAAAAACAAAACCAGAAAACATCCAACCTCTGCTTTGAAGTAATGAGCAGATGTACTGAATATAAGGCAGGGTAAAAACTTTTCTCAGGAACCATCTTTGAGTGGCCTGGCAATACAGTGAGTAAACTACTAGAGGACCTGTAGAGGTATAAAAGAAGAACCCAACAATTGCAGACTAGAGTGGTTCCTTTCATCCTTTATCCCTCTAGCTTATAGTTCCCTAACATATCCATACAGACACCCAAAATCCCTAAATTAGCAGTTCAGTCCCCACCAATTTCTTAATCTGAAAAGAACTACCATAAAATAAAACCCATGTAAAACATGAAATCTCTTTTTCTTCAACCCCTTCCTACTAGGCCATTTCAGAGACCCCCCATCCTTAAACAGGACACCTCCTTGTACAGGTATTCAGATCCTCATGCCCTGACAGTCTCCTGTGTTCTCCCACTGTTCTCTCTCCCACTCCTGGTTTCCCTCCATCCTGTCATATATCAAACCTGCTCTTGGCTGTGAGAATCTACAAAACTCATATCCAAAGAGATTAGAATGGCTGACAATTTAGGGGCTATTGTATCTTAACAGAGAGAGGGTATAAGTGTACAAGATAGAATGACAGACATCAGTAGCAGAATAAGGATGAAAAAGAGTAGAAATCCGGAGGATTAGAATACCTCCCAGGCATCCCGTGCAAGCACAGCCCCAGGAAGGGCTGGCTTCCTGCGCATGTGTATGTGTGTGTGTGTGTGTGTGTGTGTGTGTGTGATCTCTTTAGTCACACAGTGCCCTGCACTTAGAAGAACCCAGCACCACTTGGTTTAATGCTCTGCTGTAACTCTTCCAGGGGCTCTACATTTTCATTTTGTATTAGGCCACACAAATTACACAGCCACATTCATCCACAGGTAACAGTAGGTCTGCTCCTCACCAGATGTGTTAAATCTTGTACAAAATATATGTTATATCTTGTTTCATGTATGGACATCATTTTATGCACAATCTTCTAGGTCCCACTGACATAATAGCTAATGAAGTCTAATCCTCTCGTACTTTATTTTATTTTTTACTAATCATACTACTATTTATAAAGATATGTATACAAGTTATAAGAAATTGTTTGTTATAGTATCACATGTAGAGAAATAAATAGTACCAAAATATATATAAGTGCTCTTTCTCCACCAAATTGATTACCCCAGATCTCTTGTCAATCTAAAATGCAGCTTTCAGAATGCTTCATTACTTATTGGTGTTTTTGCTTGTCTGTTGTTGTTGTTGCCGCTTTTTCATAAGTAACAGAGTTCAGCTTTAGAGTTGTGTAATTGGAATGTGGAGTATGACATGCACGGTGGATGCAGCATCGTGACCCTTGTTTGCATTACTGATATTAATCACCCCCGGGCCACCTCTCCCATGAAAGTAAGTGTTTTTGATATGATTTCAATCTTCTTGAACTTGTAGAGACTTGTTTTGTGTCCTAACATGTGGTATATCTTTGTGAATGATCCATGTGCACTTGAGAACGTAGATTCTGCTGTGTTGGGGTGAAGTGTTGTATAAATGTCAATTAAATCCATCTGATCAAGTGTGTCCTTTAGAGTCTCTGTTCCTTGTTAAGTTTTTGTCTGGAAGATCTATCCAGTGAAGTCAAATGGGTGTTAAAGTCCCCTACTATGACTGTATTGTTGTCAATCTCTCCATTAAAGTCTTCTAGAAGTAAGAGAGAGAGAGAGAGAGAGAGAGAGAGAGAGAGAGAGAGAGAGAGAGAGAGAGAGAGAGAGAGAGAGAGAGAGAGGTGTGTATTTACTGGTAGGTGCTTCTATGTAGGGTGCATATATGTTTACCAGGTTTATATCCTCTTGTTGGATCAATCCCTTTAGTATTATGTAGTAACTTTTGTTGCCTCTTGTGATGGCCTTCATTTTGAAGTCTACTTTGTCAGATACGAGTACTGCTACTCCAGCTTTTTTTTTTTCTTTTCCATTTGCATGGAAACTTTTTTTCCAGCCCTTCACTCTCATTTTGAGTGTGTCTTTTGTTATGAGGTGGGTCGCTTGGAGATAGCATATACTAGTAGTTGGGTCATATTTTTTTATCCATTCAGCTACCCTACACCTTTTGATTAGAGCATTTAATCCATTTAAATTTAGGGTTATTATTGATAGGTACTTATTTATTGCATTTTAATTCTGAATGGCTGGGTTTCTCTCTTTCTTCTTCTCATTACAGCAATCCCTTTAGCATTTCTTGTAATTCTGGCTTGGTAGTGATGTACTCCTTTAGCCTTTTTTTTTGTCTGGGAAGCTCTTTATTTGACCATCTATTTTGAATGATAGCCTTGCTGGATATAGTAATCTTGTTCTCAGATCCTTGCTTTCCATTACCTTGAGTACTTCATGCCACTCCTTCTGGCCTGTAGAGTTTCTGATGAGAAATCAGATGTCAGCCTTATAGGAACTCCTTTGTAGATAACAGTTTTCTTTTCTCTTGCTGCCTTTAAGATTCTCTCTTTGCCTTTAATTTTTGGCATTTTAATTATGATGTGTCTGGGCATGGGCTGGTTTGGGTTCTTCTTTTTGGGGTTCTCTGTGCCTCCTGAACTTGTGTGACTTTTTCCTTTACCAGGTTAGGGAAGTTTTCTGCCATTATTTCTTCAAACACTTTTTCTATGCCTTTCTCCCTTTCTGCCTCTTCTGGCACACCTGATATTTTAATATTGTTACATTTCACATTGACCCACAGCTCCCTGAAGCTGTCCTCCTGTTTTTTTTTTCTTTTTGGTTCTATGATTGATATTTTCAACTCTGTCTGCTAATTCACTGATTCGATCCTCAGCTTTCCCTAATCTGCTGTGTTATTTGTGTTATGTCATTCTTTATCTCAGACTGTTCTTTTTTTATAGTTATTACTAGTGGCCTGGTGCAAGAAATTCATGCACATTAAAAGGGAATTAATTAGAGGAAATATTTTAATACTGCTATTTGCCCTTTCTCTATAATAGAAGTGTCAAGAGATGAAATAAAATTAGTAAAATGTATATGAAAATCTTCCTCCTGTCAGAGTCTCGGGCATGCCCACACACACACACCGCAAAATCGTGAGACACCCAAACCCAGCCAGCCTCACCCCCTTTGGGCGAGATCCAGACCCGGCCAGCCTCACCCTGTCAAGCCCCGGAGGGTCACAGCCTCAGGTCTCCTGGCGCACCCTCAGGCCCCCTGGCCCAGCGCCAGGGCAGGGAGTGCGGCCTGAGGTCCCCCAGCCTGGGGTGAAGGGTGGGGCCTGAGGTCCCCCAGCCCAGCACTGGAATGGGGGGCATGCCTTGAGGTCCCCTGTCAAGCCCCACTGGGTGTGAGGCACAGCCTAAGGGCCCCAGTCAAGCCACGCTGGGCAGGGGGCACAGCCTCAGGTCCCCCGCTCCAGCTCAGCACCACACAGCTTCATGTCCCTGCTGATCACTTGTTACGGGAACTCCACCTCCGCTGTGGGCGTAGCCATCTTGTGTTATGGGAACCCCGCCTCCACTGTAGGCATAGCCACCCAGTGACGGCATTAGAGTTAATTAGCATATTACCTCTTTATTATATAGGATATCTTTTTTTATGCTATTGAGCATCTTTACCATCATTACTCTGAACTCTGTTTCAGATAAATTTCTTATCTCTGCTTCATTTATCCCTTCTTCTGGAGAATTCTCTAGTTCTTTCATTTGGGGGTTCTTTGTCTCCTCATTTTGGCTTTCTGTTTGGGTTTGTGACTATGTATTAGGTAGATCCTCTACACCAAGCATGTCAAACTTGCAGCCAGCCGGGAGTTTGACATGCTTGCTCTACACCTCTCAATCTGTTTGTGCAGGACAGTGTTAAAGGATATTTCTAATTATATCAGGCATAAACTCAAAGCCTCCAGAGACCTCCTCTGCCTACAGACTGACAGGATTCCATCTTGAATTGCCCCCCAGGCAATTGTCCTCAGGTGTAGTGAGAGTTTTTTCCAACAGGGTGGAGCAGGTGCCTCTGCCTGGAGGCTAATTGTTATTTTTAACCTTGTAAGCAAGCGGCCTCAGAGCAAGGTGTTTTCCAATAGTGTATGTCAATTGTCTTCCCCCAAGGCAAAGCAAATTTCTATGTGGGAAAGATGTACTCCACTGTGTGAGGGAATGACTCAGCTTAGGAAACTTGGGGTGTCTGCCTTCCGAGCTCTATCCCCCAAATCCCCAGTCCTGACTTCTGCTCTCACAGCTCCAGTCCACTTCACCATCCCTCTGCTGGAGCACAAGGTGGGTGGCTCCACAGAGAATTTTATGTGTTGTTCTTTAAGAGGGTGCCTGAAATTTCAGCTGTTACTCCCTGGCAGACAGCATCCTGCTGCTTTTCATATCCAGATGTTATGTGGGTACCCTCCTCAGTTTTGGTGCTCTCTACTGGGGCTCCCAGCTTGGGGATTAGATCCCAAAGTTCTCAGTGGCAACCCCCCACAGCTGAGCTATCTCTCCAGGACTTCAGTTGCTATTCATGGGGGCCCATCGCGCCTTTCGCACCTCCGCCTCTCATGCCAGCCTCTACTCAGTCTGCACTTTCGGTCCTCAGGTATCAAGGTTCTCTCCTGTGATTTTTCTGTTGATTATGCAGTAAGTTTTTTGTATTTTAGTTGTAATACCAGTTGGTTCCTGGGAGTATGTTTGTGCAGCATCCATTTACTCTGCCGCCATTTTTAATCCTCAATCCTCTGGTACTTTAAACCTCAGATTTTTTTCTCTTCCACAATCACCCATATACCAGTGTATATACTCTTTAAAGTGAGTTTAAACAGAATATTGTGCAAGTCTGAAAATGATCTCTGAGAGGACTGTTTTGATTTCCCTAAAACAGAAGACACTTACCATTAATACTCCAACATCAGGCTAAATGTACATCTGGGACTGCCATATAAACTCTGGCCTTAGCTTCACATTTTTTTCCTGTGGCAGAGAAAATGGATATCTAAAATGCAATTTTCCCCTAGAGATAACATTTTATGTACTATTTATTAAACCTACATTGTGTGTCAGGAATCTAAAAGAACACACAAAAATGGCCTCTTTATAAAACAGCCTTTTCAATTACTTCTCAGCATAATACCTTTGTAACTCTTCCAGAGGCTGTAAAGTCCAAGGACTAGAGTTTCCTAGAAGTGTCATTACTGCTGCTAGGCAACAATGAACCTGCTCACAGGGCTTTTCCATAGCCTCTCCTTGTTATACTATATTTTATTTACTTCTCTTATGGAACATTTCCCTCACAGTCCTTTCCTATCCTGTCAATTTAAGGGAGAAAACCCCAGCCCTTGGTGCAAGAACCCCAGCCTTTGGTTCCCTGTACTTACAAATGGATGAGGCTGACTGCCCACATCTTTAATAAAATGACACACAAATGCCCATCCTTATCAAAATATTTTTAATAGCAACCTGCTAAGGAGTCTAAAATTTCACCATCTAAAGTCATTCCTTTGTATTAAGAATTTCACCAGAATGTTTCTGTTAAAGTTCAACTGATACCTGGAAGAAGCAATATAATCTAGTATGTAACCTGAAGCCGGAAATATTTAAATACTAATATATCCTCCACTCTTTCTTTAGTTTCTTTAAGATATGCAGATGAGGTCAATGCTGGTTAGGGGGGCTTATCTTCTTGTCACACGTTGGGGGATCACGTACTCAGTTTATACACCAAACAGGAAGTGACAATTTCCACTAGGCGATTTAAATAATCTTCCCATTGACCCAGGGCCTAATTATAGCAGACAATGCAGATCATAGTAGAACAGAGAAAATGCAGCCATTAGTGAGAGAAGGAAGAATCAAGACAAAAAGAACTTAGGTTGCAGAGAACATGAAAGGGCCTTGCAACCCATAAATCTATTTCTACATTAACAGAGAACTTAGCTGCCTGAAATTCTCCCACAATATTAATAAAAGTTAAAAAATCTGCCCTAGCTGATTTGGCTTAGTGGATAGAGCATCGGCCTTCGGACTGAAGGATCTCAGGTTTGATTCCAGTCAAGGGCACATGCCCAGGTTGCAGGCTTGATTCCCAGTAGGGGGCAGCCAATCAATGATTCTTTCATCATTGATGTTTCTATCTCTCCGTCTTTCTTCATTTCTGAAATCAATAAAAATATATTTTTTTAAAAAGTTGAAAAATCTTCATCATTCAAAGTTAGTGACACACTCAGAGAAGAGCAAGAGAGAAGGGGATGCCTGAGAAATCACATACTTACACAAAGCAGTTTCATGATGAGGCAAGGTGTAAGATATAGACTGTGTTGTGAACATATCTGAAATTCTTTTGTGTTATAATTAAATAAGAGCTAGCAAAGAATTTACATGAACATATTAATAAAAAAAAAACAGAGGAAAAGAGCATGTTTACTAATGTTTCCATGTAACAGATGAAAATTGTAACCAAATATAAACCACAGATATAAAACACTTAGTAAAACAAATGTTTCTATAAAATAGGATTTCATACACAGAATTATGCAAAATCAAGGAAGACATAGTAACACAACACAATTAGTTAAAGATAAGCTTGCAAATGCATTAAAGAAGTGAGAAAGAAAAATTAATCCATTCCAAAAATTAAGACCTCAGAAGTCATGAAAAAAAAAGTGTAGACACATGGAAGAATATATTTTTTAAGAAACTGAAGTGAAAATGATCAAAAGATCATTGAAAGATCAAAGTGAAGAAAAAAAAGATCAAAGTGAAAATGATAGCTAAAGAAGGTAAAGAAAATGGAGGAAATGCAACTTTATATATGGGCATACCTTGTTTTATTGCACTTCGTTTTATTGTGCTTCCCAGATATTATGATTTTTTTACAAATTGGTTTATGGCAACTCCATATTGAGCAAGTCTATTGCTGCCATGTTTTTAAGCAGCATTTGCTCACTTCATATCAATGTGTCACATTTTAGTAATACTTAAAATATTTCCAAATTTTTCATTGTTATTATATTTGTTATACTGATCTTTGATATTACTATTGTAATTATTTAGGGGAACCATAAACCAAGCTCATTAAGACAGCAAACATAATTCATAAATGTTGTCTGTGTTCTGAATGCTCCACCAATTAGTTATTCCCCATCTCTCTCCCTCAGGCCTCCCAATTCCCTGAGATACAATATTAAAATTAGGTCAGTTAATAACTTACAGTCTCTAAATGTTCAGATTAGATAAGAGTTGTACACTCTCATTTTAAATCAAAAGCTAGAAATGATTAAGTGTAACGAGGAAAGTTGAGATAGGCCTCTTACACCAGTTAGCTGAGTTGTGAATGCAAAGGAAAAGTTCTTGAAGGAAATTAAGTGTTACTCCAGTGAACATCTATACTAATAAAAGGGTAATATGCTAATTAGAGTGGACAGCTTCCGGACAAAGCCACAGAGGGTGCCCGAGGCTCAGGCAAGCCATGGATGGCGGCTGCCACTGCCAGGGCTGGCCCAAGGCTCAGGCAGGCCACGGATGGCAGCTGCTGCTGTGAGGGCCTGAGGATCAGGCAACAAGGGCTAGGGAGGCTCAGGCATCTGCAGCGGCAGCAGCAAAGGTGTGATGGGGATGTCGCCTTCCCCTGATCGGCTGGTTGACTCCCACAGAGGGAGGCCAGATTGCTGCTTAAGGGAGTGGGTCTAAGCCGTCAGTAGTACATCCTCTGAAGGCTCCCAGACTGTGCAAGGGGGCAGGCCAGGCTGAGGGACCCCCTCGCCCCCAGTGCATGAATTTTCATGCACCAGGCCTCTAGTATAAACTATAAGAAATCAGACAAGCCTTATTACTGATATGGAGAAAGTTCTGGTGGTCCAGGGTCCAGGCAGAAGATCAAACCTGCCACACAACATTTCCTTAAGCCTAAACCTAATTCAGAGCAAGGCCTCAACTATTTTCCACTTTATGAAGGCTAAGAGAGGTGAGGAAGCTGCACAAAAAAAGTTTAAAGGTAGCAGTGATTGGTTCATAAAATATAAGGAAAGAAGCCATCTCCATAACATAAAAGTGAAAGGTAAAACAGCAAGTGCTAATGCAGAAGCTGCAATAAGTTATCCAAAAGATCTGGCCAAGATAACTAGTGAAGGTGGCTACACTCAACAACATATTTTTCTATGTAGATGAAATAGCCTTATATTAGAAAAATATGGCCTCTAGGACTTTCATAGCTAGAGAGAAGTCAATGCCTGACTTCAAAGCTTCCAAGGACAGATCAACTCTCTTATTAGGGCTAATGTAGCTGGTGACTTTAGTTGAAGCCATACTCATTTACCATTCTGAGAACTCTAGGACCCTTAAGAATTATGTTCTATAAAAGGAATAATAAAGCCTGGATGATTGCACATCGTTTTACAACATGGTGTACTGAATATTTTAAGCCCACTATTGAGATCTGCTGCTCAGAAAAAAAAAAAAAGATTCTTGAGGTTTAGCTGGATTGACTTGTCAGGACTAATTGGTTGAGTCCATGAAGTCTGAGGTAGCTTCGTTTAAAACCTCTTTCCCTCTTCTGCCAAAATTGTTCAAACAGAACAGGCCCACAGTTCTTCAGAGGAGAGATCTTAGAGTGATTTGAATTAAGAATGGGGTAGACAAGAGGGCTTCAGACAGGTGTGACACACCTCCCTCCAGGGAAGCTCCTCCACCAACTTAATGTGGGTTACAGTA
Source organism: Corynorhinus townsendii (assembly GCA_026230045.1). Classification (NCBI taxonomy): domain Eukaryota; kingdom Metazoa; phylum Chordata; class Mammalia; order Chiroptera; family Vespertilionidae; genus Corynorhinus; species Corynorhinus townsendii. The sequence continues at coordinate 62,231,153 of JAPDVU010000004.1, read as the reverse complement.
AAGTTGGTCCCTCCCTCTATCACCTGGTTCTTACCTTTCCTCAGACTTTAGTTACTATAATTCTCATTTTTAGGCCATGCCTTTTTAACCTTCTTATCAAATTTGTCACCTCTAGGATACAACAATTCCATATCAAGATGATGATACCTCAGGGATTCCAGCCTATTCCTACTTGGGAAGAATCATCTAACAGTCTCTCTGTTCCACTCTCTGATCCCATTCCCTTGTTCCTCTCAGATAAGGCAGGGAAAGACTTCCATAGCCTATGTAAGCAGGGACCACGATCCTTGTCAGCCGGAAGAAGTTACTGAATACACTCTCCTTCCTCATCACCCCAAAAAAAGTTCAAGGATGGAAGGCTCTGAGGAGGGAATGAGGCAGGATAGTAAGAAGCTAGGAAAATTCCTTGGCAAGTGGAATAGGGAAACTGAGACAGATAGTTAAGACAGCAATTTGCAACCATCTAGTAAATCTAGATGCTAACCAGTTTGCAGCCATCTAGTAAATCCTGTCTTCCCTAAACTAAGGACACTTAAGAGTAAAAGATTTGCATTTCTTCTCCCAAACCATAGGGTAAACAGTTTAAACCTACCCTACTCAGGGAGACAGCAGAAATCCTATTAGTACCCTTTGTGAACCACTCTCAAGGTCAGATGAAGTTAAGGGAATAAATTTCATTGTGGCACATCAGCATAACACTAATGAATATTCTGCTGAGATCATCCCTAACACCTCCCCTAAACTCCCAGCCTTTAAAACCCCGAAAACAAAGGTCCCAGCATGCACTCGCCCTCCCAGAAGCACGCCCGTGCCTTTCCCCTCTCCTTTTCCCTTTTCTTCTCCCAGAGGCATCATCTCCTAAACTCTATGGGACCCCATAAGGCTTGAAACCAGGGTAGCAATGGGCAGTGGCTGTTCCTCCCAAGCAAACCCCCTGAACCTGTCCCCAAACCCCTTTTTCTCTGACTTCTTATTAAGCCAAAGCAGCCTAGGCTGATTTCCCCACATAGTCCCTCTCCTGTTATCCTAGACCCTTACTTATTTCACTGTCTCCAGCTTTAATAAATGTCCCCTAGAATAAAATAAAAGTTAAAGATTCCCATCAAAATAATACTTCTCATTTACAATGCACCTAGTCAAACAAGAGCTCTAATGGAGATGTACAATCATATTAATGTGGTTTTCATGTGGTAACACAATCACCATTTTGCAGCTCATGGATCAAAGATTAATTCCAACTTTCAAGTCTTATTATTTAAGATTATTTAAGAAATACATTTCAGGAGAAACCAAGATGGCAGCATAGGTAAACACCTAAACTGTTGCCTCGCACAACAATTTCAAAACCACAACTATAAGACCAAACGGACATCATCCAGAACCACAAGAAAGCTGGCTGAGTGGAAATTCTACAACTAGAAGGAAAGAGAAAAGCACACGGAGACTCAGAGGAGCTGCAAAAGACTGAGGTATGGAGATGCGTATGCAGAGAGGACTGGTGGCTGAGTGCCTGGCTGGCTTTATCAAGCAGGAGGGAGACGGAAGTTCCCGACTGCACTGAACCCCAGTTCCGGGCAAGACCCTGAGGACCCAGACTCATACGGGGGGAATCTGGACTGTCAGGAAAAGAGAAAAGCACATAGAGTCCCAGGGGAGCTGCTAAAGGCAGAGATCCGGAGGCGCGCACACGAGTGAGAACAGAGAGGACTGACTGCTGAGTGTGCCACTGGCTTTCCCAAGCAGGAGGGAGACGGAAGCTCCCAACTGCGCTGAACTCGAGTTCTGGGCGAGAATCTGGGAACCCAGACTCATTTGGAGAGAAACTGGACTGTCTGGAAGCGGGAGAAACTTGAGGGCAGCTTTCTCTCAGAGGTGCTTGCAGTGATTACCGAGGGACACTGACACCCAGGGATCTATTAGGGCAGGGCTGACAGAAAGCCAAGGCTGTCTGCTCTCCCCTGAGACTCTGCCCCATCCAAGCTGAGCACAGAAGCTTTTGCAATTTTGCAAGTCTTATCTCATAAGAGTGTCTCCAGCACAGAAGTTCTCCCAGCATAGACACAGCTGATCCTCACAGGCAATTGGCCTGGAGGTCAATTCCTCCCAGTGATAACAACAACAATCAAGACTTAACTACAACAAGGCTGTGCACACAGTCCACAAAGGGGTGTACCAAGAGTGTCTACCTCAGGTAACTAGGGAGGCTGAGCCACTGGACCCTATAGAACACCTAGCACACAAAGCTACTCTATTAACTCAGGGAAGCAGCAAAAATGCAGAGACAAAGAAACAGATCACAAATGAAGGAAATGGAGGAAAGCAAACAACTGGATATAGAGTTCAAAAACCACGGTTATAAGGTTTTTCAAGAATTTTCTAAAAAGGCTGATAAATTTAGCAAGACCCTTGAGGATATGAAAAAGGACCAACTAGAAATTAAAAATACACTGACTGAAATAAAAAATATTATACAGAGACCTAACAGCAGACTAGAGGACCGCAAGAATCAAATCAAAGATTTGATATACAAAGAAGCAAAAAACACTCAACTGGGAAAGCAAAAAGAAAAAAGAATCCAAAAATTTGAAGACAGTGTAAGGAGCCTCTGGGACAACTTTAAGCGTACCAACATCCAAATTATGGGGGTGACAGAAGTAGAGAGAGAGCAAGATACTGAAAACTTATTCGAAGAAATAATGACAGAAAACTTCCCCCACCTGATGAAAGAAATAGACTTACAAGTTCAGGAAGCACACAGAACCCCAAACAAAAGGAATCCAAAGAGGACCATACCAAGACACATCATAATTAAAATGCCAAGAGCAAAAGACAAAGAAAGAATATTAAAAACAGCAAGAGAAAAACAGTTAATTACCTACAACGGAGCACCCATACGATTGTCAGCTGATTTCTCAACAGAAACTATGCAGGCCAGAAGGGAGTGGCAAGAAATAGTCAAAGTGATGAATAGCAAGAACCTACAACCAAGATTACTCTACCCAGAAAAGCTATCATTCAGAATTGAAGGTCAGATAAAGAGCTTCACAGATAAGAAAAAGCTAAAGGAGTTCATCACCACCAAACCAGTATTATATGAAATGCTCAAAGTATTCTTTAAGAAGAGGAAAAAGAAAAAGATAAGATAAAAATTATGAACAACAAATATGTATCTATCAGCAAGTGAATCTAAAAATCAAGTGAATAAAAAATCTGATGAACAGAATAAACTGGTGAATATAATAGAATACAGGAGATAGAAATGGAGTGGATGACAATTTTCAGGGGGAAAGAAGTATAGGGGGTGTGGGAAGAGACTGGACAAAAATCGTACACCTATGGATGAGGACAGTGGGGGGAGGGGGGTAAGGGCAGATAGTGGGGTGGGAACCGGATAGAGGGGAGCTATGGGGAGAAAAAAGAGGAACAATTATAATAATCTGAACAATAAAGATTAAATTTTTAAAAAAAGCAGAGTAGAATGGTGGTTTCCAGGGACGAGGGAGATGAGGAAATAGGGACATGTTAATAAAGGGTACAAAGTTTTACTTATGCAAGATGAATAAATTCTAAAGATCTAATGTACAGCATGGTGACTACAGTTAACAATATTGTACAGTATAGCTGAAATTAGAGGGTAGATCTTAAGTTTTTTTAATAAATCTTTATATTGTTCAGATTATTACAGTTGTTCCTCTTTTTCCCCCCATTGCTTCCCTCCACCCGGTTCCCACCCCACCCTCTGACCTTACCCCCCACCCCACTGTCCTCATCCATAGGTGTACGATTTTTGTCCAGTGTCTTCCCACACCCCCACACTCCCTACCCCCCGCCCCGAGAACTGTCAGTCCACTCCCTTTCTATCCCCCAGATTCTATTATATTTACCAGTTTATTCTGTTCATCGGATTTTTTATTCACTTGATTTTTAGATTCACTTGTTGATAGACATGTATTTGTTGTTCATAATTTTTATCTTTACCTTTTTCTTCTTCTTCCTCTTCTTAAAGAATACCCTTCAGCATTTCATATAATATTGGTTTGGTGGTGATGAACTCCTTTAGCTTTTTCTTGTCTGTGAAGCTCTTTATCTGACCTTCAACTCTGAATGATAGCTTTGCTAGGTAGAGTAATCTTGGTTGTAGGTTCTTGCTATTCATCACTTTGACTATTTCTTGCCACTCCCTTCTGGCCTGCATAGTTTCTGTTGATAAATCAGCTGACATTCATATGGGTACTCCCTTGTAGGTAACTGTTTTTCTCTTGCTGCTTTTAATATTCTCTCTTTGTCTTTTGCCCTTGGCATTTTAATTATGATGTGTCTTGGTGTGGTCCTCTTTGGATTCCTTTTGTTTGGGCTTCTCTGTGCTTCGTGAACATGTAAATCTATTTCTTTCATCAGGTGGGGGAAGTTTTCTGTCATTATTTCTTCAAATAGGTTTTCAATATCTTGCTCTCTCTCTTCTTCTGGCAACCCCATAATTCGGATGTTGGTACGCTTGAAGTTGTCCCAGAGGCTCCTTACACTATCTTCATATTTTTGGATTCTTTTTTTTTTCTTTTCTGGTTGGGTGTTTTTTGCTTCTTCATATTTCAAATCTTTGACTTGATTCTTGCAATCCTCTAGTCTTCTGTTGGATCTCTGTATATTATTCTTTAATCAGTCAGTGTATGTTTAATTTCTAGTTGGTCCTTTTTCATATCCTCGAGGGACTCACTAAATTTAGTGGTGGTTTCTAGAAAATTCTTGAAAAACTTTACAACCGTGGTTTTGAACTCTATATCCAGTCATTTGCTTTCCTCCATTTCTTTCATTTGTGACCTTTATATTTGTCTCTGCATTTTGGCTGCTTCCTTGTGTTGATCAAGTGGCTTTGGGTGCTAAGTGTCCTATAGGGCCCAATGGCTCAGCCTCCCCAATTACCTGAGGTGGACACTCTTGGTGCGCCTCTTTGTGGGCTGTGTGCAGTCTTGTTGTAGTTAAGCCTTGATTGTTGTTGGTATCACTGGGAGGAATTGACCTCAAGGCCAAGTGGCTGTGAGGATCAGTTGTATCTACAATGAGAGAACTTCTGTGCTGTAGACACCCTTGTGGGGCAAGACTTGCTTCGGTGGGGCTTTGGTGCTACTGTGTCTGCCCCCTGAGTGTGTCTCTTATGGATCTGAGGAGTTGTGATCTGGATGGTCCCACTCTGACTACTCGGTACACTGGCTCTTGGATCTCCAAGGAGGTGCAAATTTAACTCTGCCTGAGGCCACCCAGTAGGAGCTACAGAGAGATCTGAAGATTCCTTCTCATTGTTTGAGGTTTGGAGGTGCCCAGATGAGGCCCAGCTGTGAAGCAACACAGGCTGCTGTGGAGCCTTGGGCCTTCTTTTGGAAGTTCTGGGGCTCTCTGAACCAGCTGCAGTTTGTTAGGTAATTTTAGATTGCAAAGGGCCAGGCCATTCATATGCAAAGGCCTCTGTGCACAGCTTGGATGGGGTTTTAAATTCGGTGGGGCAAAGTCTCAGGGAATCAACAGGATGGAGCAAACAGCAATGGCTGACCTTCAGCCCTGCCCTAAGAGGCCCCCGGGTCTCAGTGTCCCGCAGTAATCTACAATCACCTCTGAGAAAAAGCCTACCTCGTGTTCCGGCCCAATGCCAGACAGTCCAGTTTCCCCATATGAGTCTGGGTCCCCAGAGTCTCTCCCAGAACTGGAGTTCAGAGCAGTCGGGAGCTTGTGCCTCCCTCCCGATTAAAAAAGACAACTGCGTCCTCAGTTGCCAGCCCTTTCCGCGCCTGTGCTTCCGTACCTCCGCACTTTACTTCTGCACATCCTCTGAGTCTCAGTGTGCTTTTCTCTTCCCTTCTAGTTGTATAATTTCCACTTAGCCAGCCTTCCTGTGGTTCTGGATGATGTCCATTTTGTCTTTTAGTTGTAGTTTTGAAGTGGTTGTGCGAAGCAGCAAGTTCAGGTGTTTACCTATGCCGCCATCTTGGTTTCTCCTAGATCTTAAGTTATATCACCAAAATAAAAAGATAACTATGTGAAATAAAAGATTAATTAGCTTGATTTTAGTGATCATTTAACAAGTATAAATATATCAAAACATCAAATTGTAAACCTTAAACATGTACAATTTTTATTTGTAAATTAATTATACATCAATAAATATGAGGGGTGAAAAGCAATGTAATCATATGAGTTATTGGGTAGAATAGGAAATAAAAATGTCAATCCTTGAATAAAACTCAACTCTAAAAACACTTATTAAATATTTTTATATGCAATCCTGTGAAATATGAAGATTAATTGGGCCCTTCCCTGTAGTAACTTAAGAAAGTGAGAGAAGATTATACTGCAGGGAGGTGAAGTCAATAACAAGTTATGTGAAGAATTCATTCAGCCTGAGAGAATATAGCTAGAACCAGGAAGAGGTAAAATGGGAGCAGAATCTGGCCCACACAGCACTGAAAGCCAGGGAGAGAGACTCCACCCAATATAAACAACCAGAAATTAGTGAACAAATGGAAGGACATTAGGAGTCAAGACAGAAGAAATCAAAGCACTTGAAAAGCAAAAGTGGGATTCAGTCAAGAGGTCCTCAGGCAAAAGAGAAAGAGAAAGATTTAGAACAACAAGTTAGGTGCGGGCATGATTTACAGGGTTCTAGCCAAGACCATCACTCAAAGCCAGAATTACCATGGTAATTCAGTTAGTTATCAACTGCATAGAACTGACAGGAAGAAGTTGTGAAGAAAATGAAGAGCAAAAGTGCACACAGCTGAGAAGGCCTTTGAATTGTAAGTGACCTTGCTTTAAAGACGCTTTTATTCTAGAGATCTAGAAATCCATCATTCCTTTTTTGCTGACCTTCCTCCAGGTCCCCAGCCACATTATTATTAACAAACCAGACTATTTGCCATCGCTCAAACAAAGAATGTTCTTTCAGATTTCCAAATTGTTCCTTACGCTATTCTCTGTGCCTGAAAACACACCTTCTTCCTACAAGGCCAACTACCCAAAATGAAAGTTGGATTTAACTAAAGACTATTGATTATACTGGTTTTTTCCTTTGGTAAACTTAAAGTTAGTGACCCCACTGAGATAAGTATAGCAAAGTAACCGGAATCTAAATAAAAAACTGTCTTAGGAGGACAATGTCCCCAAAAAAGGGCTCCTGTAATCTCAATAAAAATGGCTAAGCTGGGTCCCTCTCCTAGGGAAACTGAAATGTTCTTAGTAGGAGATTGAGGAAGCAGAGGCATCCCCAATTCCTCATAGTACCAAATGCCTGAGGAATTTTCTATGCTTCAGGATCCACATCAAGAACTTGATATTTGGCACCCACTGTGCCATTTTACCAAACCACCATTTTATCACTGCCCTTTCTTATGGGGCATCCTAGTGTTTCTCACTTCCCAGGCAAACTCTGTGAAAACACATTAATTATTTCACATATTTTCAGGATTGATAGCATTGGCTGAGTTTGTGTTTCAAACCTCAAAAAACTGATTTTTAGATTATTCACTGTTGTATGAGAAGTTATTCTCATAATTAGTTTTCTGAGACTGTCTGATATCAGTGATTTACTCATACTGAGTTCCGCACTAAGATCATGCTGTTCCCTTAGAATTTTCTGACAAAGCAGGAACCCCGTGAGTCTGAACATTCTGTATAAAACAACTAATAGGAATGTAACAGGGCGTTATGTTGAAGGGCCTAGAGCAGTTGTGAGATTAAAATGCTAACTGACCACAGGCCAGTTCGCTGCTTAATACTATCAAGGGACATAATACTCAAGTTGACCACACAGCTCATTTGATTTCATGTGACATTGGTCTCTCATTGAAGTGCTGCCATTTTGCAAAGGTATTTGTTATTAAGAGAGCACAAAAGACCAAGTTCTTTCACATCAGCTTCAGCACCTATACCAACACATTTTTAACTGTATTATTTTCATTTTTATTTTGATACTCCTGTCATTGTTTGAAGTTCAAGGTATATCTTAAAAGCTACTTTTTAAATATGCTGTGGAATATGCCTTTGTTTGTATTCTCTGAAACTAGGCTATTTGGGCTGTATCTTTAAAAAAATAATAATCAGAGTTAATATTTACTCAGTGGTAGGCACTGCTCTGAGTGCTTTTACTTTCATTAACTCATCCAAGCCTCATGCTGTTATTAGACCAGAGAACTGAGTGTTAGAGAAGTTAAATCATTTGCCCCAGGTCATAGAGCTGTTGAGTGTCAGAATCAGTTTCTTAAGTCAAGAGAACAAGAATGCATTCATACTGTTTTTAATGTTTGGAAATGGTTGTTTTTATTCAGAATTAGTAAGACAAAAACTATTACTAACTTTGATTGTCTAAGCCTGAACCACAAAAGAAATGCAGAATCATACTGGAACATATGATAAATTTGGATTAGTTACTCCCTATAAATATAAAATGCTTTAAAGAACATAATTTTGAATTTATCCCAAAAGATGTTATATAGCCAGGTGCCTAGAAAAGCCACTTCTACTCATTCATTCTTACAAGGAGAAAGAAAAAATAGAAGTACAGTTTTCAATAAGCATTGACTATATTAAAAAATATTAACTCACTTAAGGGTCTGATGTTTTCCCTAAACATTCTCTTAGCAAAATTTTATTTCTGTACAGCAGGAAATCACAATCTTTGAAGATTGGCTGTCAAGGGTTCTGATTTCCCTTTTTCATTTGACCTTGCTGTGTGTGACCTTGAACATGTTACATAACCTTCTAAATCTATTTCCTCCTCGGTAAAATGTAAGTACTCCTTATCTTGTAGGGTAGATTAGATGATTAGAAAAATGAGAATTGTATTTCAATTCTCAAAAAATTTTAGTCATTTGTCATTATCATCATCTTTGTCATCATCAAAACTTCTTCTAATGGTCAAAAGACTTCTAAGATCATCTCTCCCCAAACACAACAGCAGGTATTACACTGAAGACTTGATCTATGAGATCACAGATTCTTCCTTTAAATAATTTGATTCTTATATTTCTTTCTCTACATGACTTCTACAACAAAAAATAATTATATTCATCCTCTTTTTTTCCCCTCTGGAACTAGAATGAGAAATTATTCCCCACGTGTCATCATAAGAGTCTTCTTTTATCAGAGAAAACTTGGATCCCCATTAATACATGGGGTTCCATTCTTTGCTTTTGAGTTTTTATGAGTTTCCATCAGGTCTATTAGCTTCTCTATTTTTGTTCTCATTTTTGTTTTGATCAACCTTATCCAAAAGGAAAGGCATCAGGAATAAGGTGAAGGATCATTCACCTTTCTGAGACTGAACTCCATGACAATGATGTATCTGTAGTCCAGGGCTCTAACATAGAATAAAAGTTTATGTGACACTCTTTTGAGAATTCTCTCAATTAGCAGATGGAACAACTTTCCTGGAAGGCACACATATCCAACTCCACTGCCATCTCAACATGGCACTTTACTACAACAACAGTTAACCTTGCTGAAAAGTTATGTGACTGGTCAAAGCTGAATAGGAACTCCAGACCTTAACTGAGACAATGAATCCTACAAATAGCTGTCTATATGACAGAGAATTAGTTCAGAACTTGTTGAAACAATTTAAGACCCTGAAGTAAAGGGCAGTAGATAATAGATTCCCTCACTATGAAAAGATGCCGCAATAAAAACTATAAATGATATTGTGAAAACTTGGAGAACTGTGAGGGGAACTATGTTGCTCACTGAGGTTGCATGGATAAGAACTGGTATAGAGTGAGAATGCTGAATATAAAACACAGGGGTCAGATTATAAAAACTGTGAAGCTAGAACCACAAGTAAAAATAATGCTGTTTCTTTTAAAAATAAAAGGTCTAAAACTTTTTATCCATGAATATTTTATTGCTAATTCTTTATTAAAATTGGCAAAATCTACACTAATAAAAGAGAAATATGCAAATTGACCATACGTAAGCGGTGCCCATCAGCCAATCAGGCGTGAGTATGCAAATTAACACAACAAAGGTGGTGGGTTAATTTGCATATGCAGGCACAGAGCAGCTGGGCAGGACGCCTGCTATAGGGGTGAGGGTGGGGGGAGAGAGCTACAGGAGCGGCGCTCCAGCTTGGAGCAAAGACTTACAGGCTCCCGGGAGGAAGCTGCAAGTGAAGCCAGGGGAAGGAAGGCCTATTCTTGCACGAATCTTTGTGCAACAGGCCTCTAGTATTAATATAATACTATTACATTTAAAAATAATGTTTTGTTATAACACTATGAATTATGTAAACTAAGAAAATAAAAGATAAAAAAATGTTAATATATACAGGGTGGGCAAAAGTAGAATTACAGTTATGAGTACATGAAATAAATTTTATTTTTGTATTATTTGTTAATTTGTATTATTCCATACAAATAATTGTAAAATTACTTTTGCCTACTCCTACACACTTGAAATAATAAACAACATGTAATAGAAGTAAAAGTAAACTCCGTATTATATTTTTTAATTGGTTACTAATAAGGTTTAAATGGTCAGAGAGCAATAAACCAATTTCAAAATTCAAATGTAAAATAATAGCAATCATATCCTACAATTTCATCTTAAATTATGGCTAATAATACTTAATGATTGACATGTTTTTTAAAATCTACTAATTTGCAGGTCTCAAAGTTCAGTCTGACCACTCATTACACTCCTGTTACAATGGCAAAAAAAGAGAACACTGACAACATCAAATGCTGACAAGGATGTAGAAAAATAGGAACTCTTATTCATTGCTGGTGGGAAGGCAAACTTATACAGCCACTCTGGAAGACAGTTTATTTTTCACAAAACTAAACATACTCTTAACATGTGATCCAGCAATCACACTCCTTGCTATTTACCCAAAGGAGTTGAAAATATGTCCACACAAACTCTACACATGGAAGTTTATAGCAACTTTATTTATAACTAGAGGCCCGATGCACGAAATTCGTGCACAGGGGAGAGGGTCCCCTCAACCCAGCCTGTACCCTCTCCAATCCAGGACATCCCTCTCATAATCTGGGATTGCTGGCTCCTTGCTCACCTGCCTGCCTGCCTGATTGCCCCTAACTGCCCCCCTGCCGGCCTGGTCTCCCCCAACTGCCCCCCTTGCTGGCCTAGTTGCCCCTCACTGACCCCCTCTGCTGACCTGGTCACCCCTCACTGCCCCCAACTACCCCCCTTGCCCCCCCAACTGCCCCCCCTGCTGGCCTGGTTGCCCCTCACTGACCCCCTCTGCTGACCTGGTCACCCCTCACTGCCCCCCAACTACCCCCCCTGCCCTCCCAACTGCCCCCCCTGCTGGCCTGGTTGCCCCTCACTGGCCCCCTCTGCCGGCCTGGTCACCCTTACTGCCCCCCCTGTCAGCCTGGTTGCCCCATGCAGCCTGCTGGTCAGTCATTTGGTCATCCCTCACTAACCCCCCTGCCAGCCTGGTCGCCCCAGGTAGCATGCTGTTCGGTTCTTACTGTGAGAGCATCATGACCAATTTGCATATTACCCTTTTATTAGTATAGATTGCTAATACTTGGAATTAACCAAGATGTCCTCCAATAGATGGAGAAAATAAACTGTAGTGCATCCAGAAAATAAATATTGTTCAGTGCTAAAAAAGAAATGAGCCATCAAACCATGAAAAGACAAGGAGGAAACTTAAATACATATTACTAAGTGAAAGAAGCCTATCTGAAAAGGCTACCTACAGTATGATTCAAACTATATGACATAATGGAAAAGGCAAAACTATGGAGACAGTAAAAATATCAGTGGTTGACAGGGGTTGGGGAGGAGGGAGAGATAAATAAATAAATGGAGCAAAGAGAATTCTTAGAGCAATGAAACTACTCTGTATGACATTATAATGGCAGATACATGTTATTACATAGTATAATTTTATCAAAACTCACAGAACAAGAAAAAAAAAACATATACAACACCAACAGTAAATCATAACATAAACTATGAACTCTGGGTAAATGTGATGAATCCATACAGGTTCATCAATGAAATGATGAATGATGAATGAGGACCGGGCATAATGGGAACTCTATATTTTCTGCTCAATTTTACTATGAACCTAAACTTCTCTAAGAAAATTGAAGTCTATTAAAAATCTTCCAGTTAACATGTTTGTGATATGCCTATAAATTTATATATGTTTAATTGCATTTTGGATCAGCACATTATATTGGGTTAAGATATATGATGTTGTAAAACCAAAGCTATGACCTTACTTTATCCTAAGAGAATGGGTTTTTTAAAAAAAACACACATAAATAATATCAAATCCTCAGTGCTTGTATATTGAGAGGAAATGTCATGACCCTAGTATTCTAGAAAGTTAATATGAGGAACTGAAATACAGTTTCCTTAATGTAAAAAGGGTAATAGTTGAACAATATCACATTTGTCATAGATGAAGTGTTTCTACCATGGTAATTTATTCACTGGTTTATGGAACTCAGTTCTCCAGGGATAACAACAAATTCATGTAAAGATTCTATATAGAGTCCATGTTTCCATTCCTGACTTAGCTGACAGAAATGCAGAGTTATCCACATTTAGATGGTACTCTGGTGTTCATGGACTGATGTTAAAGAGTACAGAAGTTATTTCAAAAAAGATAGGTACAAATTTAGTATTGGAAAATTTCCCTCCAATTTTTCTTCACCCTTTGTTAATATACAATCACTAGAAGCCCGATGCATGAAATTCATGCAAGGGACTCGGCCCCTGCCGCAGCAGTGGCTGCCTCAGCCCCCACAGCCCCGGATTCGTCCAGAAGGTCATCCAGAAGGATGTCCGGTCTGATTAGCATATTATGCTTTTATTATCATAGATACCATCATTAAAAGTCATCCTCATATGTGGCTTTTGAAATGCAGAGAGGCATCATTAAGCAATATCTTCATCCTTTTTGGAAGCATCAAAGAAGATAAAGTTTACAGTCTATCTCTTATGTCTAACTACATCCTGGAAAACCTAGTTCATCTAAGATTAATTGTCTAAAATTTAAGATAACGGCATACTCTAAAAAATAATCCAGTCCAAAACCCTTGGAGGGTGGGGGTTGTGGGGAGTAAAGAAATGGTTCATCTCTGGAAATATAGCCTTTTAATGGAGTTTGCAATGAGCAATTAAATATATATATTTTAAGATACTAAAATATTCTAAGAAATTCTGGTTTACTCTATGAAGTCATAGCTCCACAAAATTAAGCAAAATTGTACTTTTTAGAGAGTTAGGCTGAGAAAAGTGAACTGAAATATAATATTGTGTGTAGTTCCTTTAAAAATGTATGCAAACTCAACATTAGAAGCTTTATTCTTTCCATTAAAAAAAAGGGTTTGGTAATCAAAAAAATAATATATGCAAAAAATCTAGCAATCTAAAATAGCAATTATATAATTGTGTTTATTATGCTTCACTGGCCAATTCTTTGAAACATGTCATTCTGAGGAGCATTTATAATCTCCTACTGCCATCTTATGTAATGTCTTGTCACTGCACAATACAAAAAGCAAAATATACATTAAGGAAAAACACGAACACTTTCTGGAAGTTGTATATCAACCCACATTTCTCACATAAAAGTTAACTATCTCTTTCTCCATTCTCCATCTACTTAACAATAGGATTTTTTAAAGTTTGGTTATTAAGCAAATTCTTTATAATTCCTTTCCTATTAAATTCTTAAATTTTCTATTCTGGTCCTATTTATTATCTCTTATATAATTTATTGCAATGTAAAATGCTGTGTAGCATTATATAAAATTCAGGTGTATGAGTAATGTAAAAGTTGGAGTTTAGGATGTCTAACAATAAAGCAGAAACAAAGCATAGTTCTATATTTTAAAGCCAAAAAGCAAACAGACTTTCTTACAGAATTTTATCCTGAAACCAGCCAAGTCATAAGCCATCACTTTTATATAGAATTTTAATTTAATGTGTCAATTGTAAACACATGCCAGCATTTTAACCTAAAAATCACAAGGCGAAGAGGTGAATTTGTACTGCATTTTCTATAAATTCTAACAATTCTTTTTCAATACATGTCACTAATCAATTACTAGTCAAAAGACCATATAACCTAATGCAAGTAGGAGAGCTTCCTTTCTTTTATTTGACAACCTAATATCAATATCCCAACTATTAGAGAAATAGGTCAATTAGGAATAGGCTCATCCACAAGTAACAAAAACAAAACAAAATAAAACCAAACAAATAAAATCTGCCAACTAACTATGGTTCAAACAAATCAAGGCTTGTCTCCACAGCATATGCTACCTTGATTCTATTTCTCAACAATGTCATTAGTTACTAAAATTCTATCCAGCTTTCCATTCCCCTATCCTTAGGCTATTGACCTTTCTCTTCATTTTTGTCACCTTATGGTTACAAAATGGCTGCTATAGTTCCAAATAATAAATGTGTGTCAAGATTGGAACAATTCAAAAAAAACATAGAGTGCCAGGTGCATGCATTCCCATATTATCATTATTCATTATTAGCTTCATGGCCAGGACTATGTCACCTGGCCATTCCTAGATGCAAAGAAAGCTAAGGAAACCAGTGTTTAGTTCAGTACATTCACTATGAACAAAATTAGCATAATACAAAGGGAGGAACTGATAGTGGGAAGAAACAAAAAATGTTTGCCACAAGGAATGAGATTAACATTGATCTATAATTAAGACTTTAGGTCAAGATTACCTAATGCTAGATAAAGTATTAGGGGGGGAAATACACAGCCAAGCTTGAAGCAATTAAGGGAAATCTTTAAGTGCCATAGACAAAGAGAACTTAAAATAATGCTTGGGAATTGAAGTGCAGATTTCACAGAAGTAAATACTGGTATACCCAGCAAGCAGCAACAGAGATATCAGACCCAATCATAGACAACAAAAAGCTGGCACTGACTTGGAAAAGGAGATCTAGCCTAGAGAAAACCTCCCACCAATGTAAGGACCGACACTAATATGGGCACTATATTCCAGGCCTGGGATAAGCCAGTCTTTTGTAAGAAATCAGAGCACCTCTTCTGCATTGCATTCAGATATAGAGCCTGGCACAACGAATGAAAGAAATCATCACCAGGGATCCACTGATAACAGTAATCTCAGAAGGTCTTTTCTAAATCTGGTCTTTGTCAGACTCTTTCAATATGAATTATAAAATGGCAATAAATACACATTTATCAACACTTACTTTAAATGCAAATCGACTAAATACTCCAGTCAAAAGACATATGTTGACTAAATGGATAACAAAACAAGACCCTTACATATGCTGTCTACAAGAGATTTCACTTCAGATTTACTGCAAGTAAAGGGATGGAAAAAGATATTTCATGAAAATGGAAACAAACAAAAAAATCTGGGGCAGCAATACTTATACCAGACAAAATAGACTTTAAAGCAAAGGCTAGGCCAGCAGGTGTGGTTCAGTGGTTGAGCATCGATCTATGAACCAGGAGGCCATGGTTCCATTCTAGGTCAGGACACATGCTGGGTTTGCAGGCTCTAACCCTAGTAGGGGACATGCAGAAGATATATGTCTTTCTCTCTCCCTTTTCCCTTCTCTCTGAAATCAATGCTATAACAAGAGCCAAAGAAGGACCCAGCAATTCCATTTCTGGGTATTTATCCAAAGAAACCCAAAACACTAAAGCAAAAAGACATATACATCTGTATGTTTATTGTATCATTATTTACAATAGCCAAGATATGGAAGCAACCTAAGTGTCCTTCAATAGATGAATGGATAAAGAAGAAGCGGTACATATATACAATGGAATATGATTCTGCCATAAAAAGAAAGAAATCTTGCCATCTGCAAAAGCATGAATGAACCTAGAAATACTACGCTAAATAAAATAAGTCTAACAGAGAAAGACAAATGCCAGATGATTTTACTTATATGTGAAATCTAAAAAAAACAAAATAAATGAACAAGCAGAACATAAATGGACATAGATACAGAGAACATTTTGATAGTTGCCAGATGGGAGGGTTGTTGAGGTGATGGGTAAAAGAGTGAAGGGATTAACAAGTACAAATTGTTAGTTTCAATAGTCATGGGAATATAAAGTATACCATAAGTAATATGCTCAATAATATTGTAATAACTATATGGTGGAAAATAAACAAATGGGTCTATATCAATATAAAAAGCTCCTGCACAGCAAAAGAAACCATCAACAAAACAACAAGGAAGCCCACGACATGGGAGAACATATTTGCCAGTGTTATCTCCAAGAAGGGTTTAATCTCCAACATTTACAGGGAACTCATACAACTTAACAAAAGGAAGATAAACAATCCAATAAAAAAATGGACAATGGACCTAAATAGATACTTTTCGAAAGAAGACATAAGGAAGGCCAAGAGACATATGAAAACATGCTCAAAGTCACTAAACATCTGAGAGATGCAAATCAAAATGACAATGAGGTACTATCTCACACCTGTCAGAATGCCTGTCATCAATAAATCAACAAACGACAAGTGCTGGCGAGGATGCAGAGAAAAAGGAACCCTTGTGCACTGCTGGTGGGAATGCAGACTGGTGCAGTCACTGTGGAGAACAGTATGGAGTTTCCCCAAAAACTAAAAATTGAACTTCCATTTGACCCAGACATCCCACTTCTAGGAATATATCCCAAGAAACTAGAAACACCAATCAGAAAGGATATATGCACCCCTGTGCTCATAGCAGCACAATTTACAATAGCCAAGATTTGGAAACAGCCTAAGCGCCCATCAGCAGATGAGTGGATTAAAAAACTGTGGTACATCTAAACAATGGAATATTATGCTGCTGTAAAAAGGAACTCCTACCATTTGCAACAGCATGGATGGATCTGGAGAGCATTATGCTAAGCAAAATAAGTCAGTCAGAGAAAGATAAATATTACATGATCTCACTCATGTGTGGAATATAATGAACAACATAAACTGATGAACAAAAACAGATCTAGAGACAAGAAGCATCGATCAGACCATCAAATCTCAGAGGGAAGGTAGGGGAAGGTGGGGGTAAGGGGGAGAAATCAACCAAAGGACTTGTATGCATGCATATAAGCATAACCAATGGACACAAACACCAGGGGGATGAGGGCATGAGTAGGGGGTGGGGGAGGCAAAGGGGGAATAAGGACACATATTAAAACCTTAATAAATAAAATAATAAAAAAGTAACTATATGGTGTCGATGGGTACTAGACTTACCAGGGTAATCACTTCATACATTATATAAACGTTTAATCAGGGAGTTGTACACCTAAGGCTAATATATTATTATACATAAACTTTAATTTTGAAATAAATAATACAATGTCTTTGGTTGACTACCATCAACCAAAGACCTTGTATGCATATATGCACAACCCATGGACACAGACAATAGGGAGCTGAAAGCCTGGTGTGGAGGGGCGGGGGTGGGCTGGAGGGGGTCAATGCGGGAAAGGGGAGAC
This sequence comes from Corynorhinus townsendii, assembly GCA_026230045.1. Classification (NCBI taxonomy): domain Eukaryota; kingdom Metazoa; phylum Chordata; class Mammalia; order Chiroptera; family Vespertilionidae; genus Corynorhinus; species Corynorhinus townsendii. The sequence continues at coordinate 62,213,671 of JAPDVU010000004.1, read as the reverse complement.
ATATGTAATGCTTTCAACAATAAAGAAGCATTAAAAAAACAATAAAAATAAATAATAAAAAAGAACCATAAACAGAATCCATACTAGGTCCTAGGAGTTAGGAAGGGGAACAAGAAAAAATATTAAAAAAAACAGAAGACTTGACTTTCCCTTTTCCTCCCATGACCCTAAAACGAGTTTACCTGTCATTCAGAGAAAACAAATGAAAGGGCTAAAGGACAGGGTTATTTACAAGCACAAATCAATATAAAACCAACTGAATTTTGGAGAGCTAAGGGACATAAGACAGAGGTCATATGATAGAAAATTACAAAGACTTACTCCCTGCCCTTGCAAGTCTCCAAAACATCATCACAAAAATGAATACAGTAAACCAGATGAGGGCATCAGCAAGAATCCTAAAGAGGATGAATGATCTGCTGAATTTTAAAAAATCTGTGGGGTTGGGGAAGAGACACCAATTATCAGAATATTGCTGACTAATCTTTCTTCATTCATAGGCATGTGTCCAGTCTTAATCACATAAATTTGAATGAATGAGTTTTAGAGAAAGTGGAAATACCCAAAAGATGTTAAAATGTATCCTGTAGATAGGATATCAGTATTAGAAGCAGATTAAATGGATCTAATTCATTTCACAAAGAAGATATATGAGCATTGTTTAAATTCTTCCAAAGCATTTCAAGTGTTTTAGGAGAAAATTAAGTCATTGTTCTCGGTAAGGATAAAAGATCAATTGGAAGAGAGATGATACAGAAAAGAAAGAATATATGACTTTCAAGATAATAAACCCTGAAATAAGATACCAGGTCAAGAACTAACTTCTATTTCTAGATATCTCTCAAGAGTCAACCATGATGAAATTAAGAGTGATTTCCACATTCTTCTTTACATTTTCCTGGATTATCTAAGTGTGTATAACCTTTTATAAAACTAGAGGCCCGGTGCACGAAATTCGTGCATGGGGGAGGAGTGTCCCTCAGTCCAGCCTGCACCCTCTCCAATCTGGGACCCCTTGAGGGATGTCCGACTGTCCGGGCAGTCGGACATCCCTCTCACAATCCAGGACTGCTGGCTCCCAACTGCTCACCTACCTGCCTTCCTGATTGCCCCTAACTGCTTCTGCCTGCCAGCCTGATCACCCCCTTACCACTTCCCTGCCAGCCTTATTGATGCCTAACTGCTCCCCTGCCAGCCTGTTTGCCCCTAACTACCCTCCCCTGCAGGCCTGGTCACCCCTAACTGCCCTCCCTTGCAGGCCTGGTACCCCCCAACTGCTCTCCCCTGCAGGCCTGAGTCCTCCCCAACTGCCCTTCACTGCAGGCCCGGTCACCCCCAACTTCCCTCCTCTGCCAGCCTGGTCACCCCTAACTGCCCTCCCCTGCAGGCTTTATCACCCCCAACTGCCCTCCCTTGCAGGCCTGGTCCCTCCCAACTGCCCTCCCCTGCTGTCCATTTGTGGTGGCCATCTTGTGTCCACATGGGGGCAGGATCTTTGATCACATGGGGGCAGCCATCTTGTGTGTTGGAGTGACAGTCAATCTGCATATTACTCTTTTATTAGACAGGACAGAAGTCTGGTGCATGGGTGGGGGCCAGCTCGTTTGTCCTGAAGGGTGTCCTGGATCAGGGTGGGGGTTCCCTTGGGGCATGGGGCGGCCTGGGCAAGGGGCCTGTGGTGGTTTGCAGGCCGGCCACAGCAACCCAAGCGGAGGACCTGGTATCTGGGATTTATTTATCTTCTACAATTGAAACTTTGTAGCCTGGAGTGGAGGCCTGGGCCAGCAAGGGCAGGCGGAAAGCTTGGCTTCCTCCATTGCAGGGGAAACCCAAGCCTCCCTCCTGCTCTCTGTGGCCGCAGCCATCTTGGTTGTGTTTATTTGCATACTTGCTCCTGATTGGCTGGTGGGCGTGGCTTGTGGGTGTAGCAGAGGTATGGTCAATTTGCATATTACTCTTTTACTAGATAGGACAATTTCAAAAAAAAAAATTTGAAAAGTGAAATAAGATGGTTCAGACCATCAGTTGTCTGAAAAGGAAATTGGAAAAGATATGGAAGTCCCTCTGAGTTTTTTATTCTGTATAAAAAAACCCTTCCACAAATTAGGTTCTGTGTAAATAATTTTTGATAGAACATTGATTATTCTTATTATAATATCTAGGAATATTAATATGTTCAATCAGTTCTTCAACACATAAGTGTTAATTATGAAGTGATGTTCAATTGCTTGATGTTTATTTAACTTAACATTATGGAATGTATAGAAGGTGGGGAGCAGTAGGTTCTTCCTCCAAAATAAAAATATTCAAAAGAAAATGTCTTGAGAAAAAAATAACATGGCCCTAATCATTTTAGAAAAACAAGAAGAAAATGTCCCACCTACTCACTTTCCAGGTCTTTAAATAATTTCCTTTATATGGTGACACAAGCATGGCAATGAACATACAGAAATAGATTCTAAACAATGACCATGTTCTGCTTAATTATATAGCAGAACTATGAAAATTGATCAGTAAAGTTACAAAGGAACATTAATAAAATAATTATTCTACAAATAGCAATAAGCCACATAAAAACTGAACAAAATCCAATCAGAGTAATATATAACACTTCTTGCTGAGACAATGACACACACAGAAACACATATATGTACCTGATCAATTTTCAGCCTAATTTCCAAAGATAAAAGTATCCATACAAATCACTGTTAAATCAACTTTAATTACCAATTGATTTAAACCAAATTAGGCCGTAAGCCACATAAGGCTCCCCTGGTTTCTTAGAGCTAACAGGAATATTAACTAAATAACCTGAGTCATTTCTCCAATTCTCTGTTTTGCTTATTTAGCTCAAGTTTCCTAAACTTAATTCAGAGAACTGAATTCAGAAGACTAGCCTGAGGAAATGCTACTTTAATGCCATCCTGTTCGTAGTACTAAGGGGCAGAGGTACTGGAAGTCAGTGATGAAAAGCTAATAAAATGCTTTAGACAACAAAGAAGAAAACACATTTGTGAAATCAGAGCCCCTCAACCTGCGGCAAATTTGAATATCCTGGGAAGTCTTTTTTAAAGTATCATACCAATTAAATCGGAATTTTTAGAAATCAAGCCCATGCTTTTTTTTCAATTCACCAGATGATTCTAATAGAGAGAAAGGATTAAAAAGCATCAAGCAAACAATATTATTCAGGTTGAATGCATCCAAAACAGAGAATTGTGTTCCAAACCAAGAGTCAGCTCTAAGGGTAATTAGAACATAAATATGATAATTTTTGTAACTCTAGGATACAAAGATGACTATTTATAGTAGCCAAATCACCAAGAAATTATCTGAGGGGTTTATTGCTGAGATATTAAAAGAAACTAAAGCAAAAATCCTCATTGGTGCCCTTACTCTTCAAAGGTCATGAGAGCAAATAGCTAATACCATCAAGCAATGGAGCAATGAAAAAGTGTTTCCACAATATGTCTGTTGTTATTTGGATGTTGTCACCAACTTTAAAGTAAAAAGCCTTGGAAATCTATATACATAAAAGGCTAAGTAACCGACCGTCCGTCCATCCTACCAACCAACCAGCTGGTACATATTACGCACACTGGCAATTTAAAAAAAAAAGTTGACTCTCACATGCACAATACGTATAAAGCTCTTGCTGGCGCCAATTGCATGCATGTGTTTCAATCTGTCATTGTTGATCGTGAATTTGGTTGACACTTCTATTATACAGAACGGGTGAATAGCGATATTAAAATATTTCTTCTAATTAATTTCCTTTCAATGCGCTCAAATCGTGCACCAGGCCACTAATAACTATATGAACATTTTTTAAGGCATTTATCCAAATTCCAGTCACACAAAAACCCTAAGTTCATTTGCTAATAATAAGACTTAGGTTTTTTTTAGCCTGAACAACTTGGAGGAAAACTTTAGTGATCTTGAACTTTCACAAAAAGATTTCTCAACTTTCTGATGACACTCACAGTCACCAAACTGAGACTGAGTCAACAATAAGAAACTGAAATTGACCACTCTGGATGGAGATGGAAAATATATATTTCAGATAAACAAGAAGATTTAAAGAATAACAAATACCTGTATACCCACTACCTACCTTAAGAAATAAAACTTGAATAATATAATTAAAGTCTTCTATATTCTTCCTCTCTTATCATTTTTCTCATCCCTACCAGCCCTCTCCAAATGAATGGAGTTGTCCTAAATTTGATGTTCATTATTTCCATGTATTTTTATAATTTAACCATATAGCTATAAATCTCCAAAAATTTTATAGTATAGTTTCTTTTATGTTAAAATGCTATAAAAATGGTATGGTAATATAGGAGTCTTTCTCACACATACATTTATTTTTTTTCAATACTGTGTACATAGTTTATCCATGTTTATACACATAAATAATTCATTTTAACTGCTGGTTAACAGTTAGATCATACCACAACTTGTCCATTGTCACATTACAAACATACTGAAATCTATTTTCTCATACTTAACTTCTGAATAGTGGCATGAGTTTCTCCACACAGTGCTTATGGACTTTAATGTGCATATATATATATATATATATATATATATATATAACTTAAAGATCTTATTAATTTATAAGCAGACAATTTTATGATATAAAGCAAGACTGTAATAATTATCATAATCAAGAGATATTTTTTGAAAGTCAGAATCACCTAATACCACTTTGGCCTTTAAAATATCATTACTATAACCATCAAATGTTTAATTGTAATAAATGTAATTTCTTGGTAAATCTTCTGAGAATAAAACACTACACTAACAGAACACTAATGTATTCTAAGTCACCTAATGAGTCAACTACTAGATTGATAGCTATAAGCAAGTTAAAGGCCAGGGCACTCCCCAAAATGTTGCTTTTGAATAGTTATTCTAAATCCCAACTCTCTTCTACCAGAAATAAAATAGTTGAGCCAGTCCTCTATTTCTACTTGCATTAAGAGAAAGCTTAGTCTTCAGTTCCTTACAGTGTAAAGAACTGAAGGGATAGAGTGAAGAAATGACAGTGAAGTGGGATTGTTAGATCAAATGGTAGTTGTATTTTTAATTTTTTAGTCACTTCAATAATGGCTGTACCAACTTATATTTCCACCAAAACTGTACTCTAATTTTAAGATGTAGTTATAATTATAAAATAGCTAAGTACTGAGATATAATGTATAACAAGATGGCTACATTTTTTTAACTAAGTTATGTTAAACATGACATGTCTCTTTCCTTTATCATTTAACAACCTGTATGTATATAGCTTTATTTTTTCCTTATATCACCTGATTTATACATTCTACTTTCTCCTCTGAGTTCACTCCAATTGTCCTTATATATCTAATCTCCCTTCTATGATGGAAGAGGAAAACAAGGTAATTTACTTTTTCCTTTAAATCCTATCTTTTCTAACCGTCAAATGTATCTCTGGTTTCTGTAGCACAGTTGTATTAAATTCTCTTTTGGTGCTTTGAATCAAAGACATCATTTTTTTCTTGTGAAATGACATCTTAAATAATCCATTTTCTTTCAACCTTTCAACATATTATTTCCCTTCTGGGCATGACTGCTCGTCATCTTTAAAGTAACCATACTATTCAAATGTTGTTTATTATGATAAATCCCATGTCTTTGAACTAAACTCTGTTTTTTTATTTTATACTAGAGGCTCAGTACACAAAATTTATGCACGGGGTGGGGGGGTGGTGGCCCTCAGTCCGGCTTACACACTCTCGCAATCAGGGACCCCTCAGGGGATGTCTGACTGCCAATTTAGACCCGATCCCAAAGGGATCCCTGCAGGATCGGGCCTAAACTGGCAGTCAGACAAACCTCTCACAATCTGGGATCGCTGGCTCCTAACCGCTGGACTGCCTGCCTGCCTGATCGTCCCTAACCCCTCTGCCTGCCTACCTGATTGCCCCTAACCACTCTGCCTGCCTGCCTGATCACCCCTAATTGCCTCTGCCACCTGCATGACCGCCCCTAACCACTCTGCATGCCTGCCTGATGCCCTAACTGCTCACCTGCCTACCTGATTGCCTCTAACCACTCTGCCTGACTGCCTGATCTCCCCTAACTGCCTCTGCCTACCTACCTGATCACCCCTAAACACTTGCCTGCTGGCCTGATCACCCCTAACTGCCCCTGCCTGCCTGATACCCCTAACCCCTCTGTCTGCTTGATTGCCCCTAACTGCTTCTGCCTGCCTGATCGCCCCTAACCACTCACCTGCCTGCCTGATACCCCTAACCCCTCTGCCTGCCTGCCTGATTGCCCCTAACAGCTCACCTGCCTACTTGATCACCCCTAACTGCTTCTGCCTGCCTGATCAACCCTAACCACTCGCCTGCCTGCATGCCTGCATGATTGCCCCTAACAACTCTGCCCGCCTGCCTGATTGCCCCCAACCGCCTATGCCTTGGCCTCCGCCACCGCAGCTTGGTCCAGAAGGTCGTTCAACTGTCCAGTCTAATTAGTATATTATGCTTTTATTTTTATTGATACTGGAAACTGACTGATATCTATGCTTTCATTAAAACAACGATGGATGTGCGTTTCAATGTGCATTAATGGGTTTCTAAAAGTCTATATTTTATACAAAGAAGTTAAATTTCCTTTGAAAACAGAGTAGATTTTCCTGAATAAGCTTTTTATTAACTAGACCCAAACCACCGTGTCTTCAAGGTATGTCTACATATACAAATATCAAAGCATTATGTTCTATACCTAAAACTAATGTTATTGCTCAATTATATCTCAATAACAAAAATACATAACAAAAAGAATTAACCATTCACACATCCAAGAAATCTGGGAGATAACAATGGAATGGGTCTAGCTGTAAAACTAGCAGCAAAAAGTCAATCCTGCCAACTCAGGTCCTATCAGTCTCGTCACTTTTGGGAATCCCTGATGCCTGCAATGCCTGAATGCTTACATGTAAATGATGACAGTGATGATAACTGTCATTTACTCAACACTTAATTTATATCAGACACTTTAAAAGATTCCTTATGTAATCTTTATAACATTCCTAGAGGTGTATTAGTCAGGGTAGGCTAACTGCTAAAACAAACTGCAAGTTTTAGGGGATTACCAAAACAAATGTTACTTCTTACTTCATCTAATGGAGGTGGCAAAGGAGTGGCAGCAGACTCTACTCCAAGTTTCTCCTGCCTTAGCGCTCTTATCTCTCATATAACTGGAGTCCTCTCCAGTTAGCCAGTAAATGGATAAAATGAGACATGAGTGCCCATGGAGGATTTTTATGGGTCAAGCCAGGAAGTGGTGAATTTTATTTTCACCAGCATTCCAATGCCAGAACTCAGCCATGCACACACCATAAGACTGGGAAATATAAAATAATTTTTAGTGTGCCCCAAAATAAAAGAACATAAATACTGTAAACATTAGCAAGATCTGCAACAGATACATATTATTATATTTATTTTTACAGATGAGAAAATTGAGTTTCAGAAACATTAAAATTAATTCCCCAATGTCGTTTCTAGAAAACAGCATTCAACCATAAGTCTGTAGGACCTCAAAGCCCATGCTTTCTACGTAACACTGCAGAACTCACAGGAATTGTCCACCATCTCTGTATGTTACTTCAGTGGGGGGAGATTAAGCAAATGGCTTGGAGTTGACAGGGAATTTAATTATCTACCTTCTCCTGCCATTACAAAAGGGCAAGATTGGGAAAATCTATTTAGATACTCAAAACTTCACTTTGCTTCATTAAAAAGATGACTCTTCAAGAAACAACAAACATAGAACCAATGAGGTATGTTATTTCACTGTTGAAATGACACAGTAAAATACATAAATCCCAAGCATATTCCATAAGTGATTATAGTCCAACAAGATTCAGATAAGAAGTCCAAAGAATATTTGTGTTTTGAAGGCTAAAATAATCTATCCAGAATCCAAAAAAAGCTAGAATACCTTAATAATTATATTTATTCTGCAGTGCTACTGAATAACAAGTTTTACTTATATTAGTGAGCCTAAGCCACTCCTGATTCTAAAATTTCACCTGATTTATCAGAGAGACTTTATTATATTTAGTTCAATCTTATTATTAAGAATTATACTACAGAATAACTCAGTTAAGGTAAATAACTAATGTAGGCAACTTACACTAAATTAGCCACATTGTTCAAGTATTCAGAATCATTTCATTCCCTGAATTTCTGAACAAACAGAAATTGATTACATTTAGGGGAAGGAGAGAACTTGAAGTGATTAAGATGAAAGTAGAGTATTTTCTTCATAGATAAATGACTAGTGAGTTGGCTATGAATTGTAGATAAAATTGTTAGGTATATATGGAACTCATGCTAATTTGGCTATAAGTGAGATATAAATCAAGGCACATCAAAATATTACTTAGGTTAAAAATGCTGGAATATCTCATAAGAAATTTTGAAGTTCACAGACTTGAAACTTGAACTTGATATGAATTGTATTGCCAATGCAAATGAGCACATTTCTTTAGGTGGCCATTGAATTATGCAATTGGTTAGGGTGGGAAAGTCTGGAAGCAGACAGACAGGAAAGCTGTCTAGAAGGATGTTAACTATAACAGTAAAAAAGGTAGATCCAAAGATGCTAGTCATTTGCTATGGTTTTTCCCTCTCAATTTTTGTATCCATTGCACTTTAGGAGCACTTGCATATCTTGTTAGTCAATATTCCTGATCTACTAAATTTTATGAACACAGTTCTGAGAAAATTCTATTGCTGGTTTTTTCAGTTCTGTTGCAATTTTCAGAATGTTATTTATCTAACCTTAAGCCTCCTTGGGTTAATCTTTTACTGTTTTCACAATATATGATATTTTCTAAGCTTAATGTGACTTAAGCATATTTTCTATAAGTCTGGGACAAAGAAGATTACTATCTGAACTGCATCCTTATAGGGACATTATTTGAGTTAAATCTTTTCCTCTAATAAGTACTCTTCTTAACTGAATGAATGGCATTTTCTGGTAAACAGTTTTTTTTCCATATTCTTTTAGATACCATGTAAAAGTTTTGATCTATCAGAGCTACCCTACTACCTTACTCAGAAATAATCCTCAAAGCCAATGCAGTCCTCAACTGCAAAAGTGATGCAGAACTACACAAGACCATTGGAAGTCAAGTGCTTACATAAGTTTCTACTACTAATGGGGAAAATGAGACATTTTTGGGGTCTAGCAATCCGAACCTGTGCCATTAACCTGACACATTCTTAATAGCCTATAATCTAGTCTCTGCCCCTTTAATTGTTTGGTCCTGCAAGACCTGTTTACTCCCATTTTAGAGAGGCCATAAACTATCCCAGACAGAGTTATCAGTGCTGGTACCAGGCCAGGCCTTTAGTTGTGGTCTCAAGGCCACAGCACATAGGGCTCTTTAAGAACTTGAAAAGGGGACCGGACAAAACCCTTATTTGGGAGGCAAAGAACTGGAAAAAGTATAAATAGGGAAAGCTTTCTCTATGTTTTTGCCCAGAGAGTTGAAAGACTTTTTTCTCTGGGCCCGCACGTAATAATAACAATAATAAAGTGTAACTCCATTTCTCTAAGCATTGCTTGGTTTTTCTCCAGTCTTCTGTAACACTACCATGTGTTAACTATTTGCTGAACACATTCAAATATGCCTATAATTGTCCTGTGAATACAGTCATCTGATTTGTCAACTGGAACCTCATTCTCTCTTTGAGAAAGTCTCCTGTGAGAAATTCTGTTGCCCTAAATCCTGTGCACTTTAATTCTCATGGTAAACTGTTGCTTCTACTTCTGCTGAACTCATGATATCACGCATCTCAACTCTTGCAGATGTTTGCTTCTCCTCATTCTATAGAGATTCTTTCCTTGCTCTCCCCAACACACAGCATTGCAATGCTGTGAGCTGTTACATTGCCAAAGGCCAACAACTAATATTGTAAATTAGATGTCTATGGTCTTTAAAGTTCTTGGCTATATGCAACCAGGGAATTTTTCTATCCTCTACAAAATCCAGCCTCTCATCTATGTTATCTGACCTTTTCTCTAATTCCATCTTTGTCTTTCTTTCTGGTATTTCTCCTCTCACACCTATGTTCACTTCTTTGTGCATAACTCTTTAGTTCTCTCTTAGTGTTGCGTCTCCTTCAGACCTTACTCTCAAGGCCTCATCGTCTACATTCATGGTAGTTTACCAAGGCATTTTTCTTAAGAAGATGGTTCCCCAAATATGGCTATAATATTTTCTGAAATATATATTTAAAAAAAATAAAGGAACTAAGCCTCAGAGGAGATAAATTTCACAGCTCACATATCTTGACAATGAATGTCATTTTACTCAAAATACCTTTGTCTTTTTTAAAACACAATGGTGGTTTGTTTGTTTTTTTTAATAAACTGTATTTTAGAGCAATTGTAGGCACACAGAAAAATTGAGCAAAAAATTCAAAGAGTTCCCATATACCTCTTATACACCCTCTCCCAACACAATCCTTCCCACTGCTGACACCCAGCACCACAGTGGTAAATTTGATATAACTGATGAACCAACCTACATTGACACATCACAATCTCAACAAGTCCATAGTTTACATTAGGGTTTACACATGGTTTTGTATATTCTATGTGTCTGTACCATTTTTGCATTCCCACGAACAATGAGTGAGAGTTCCTGCTGCTCCACATTCTTATCAGCATCTGGTGTTATTCTAATATGTGTGTGGAGGTTTAATTTGCAACTCGCTCAGGACATATGATGTTGAACATCGTTTACTTACCCTCTGTATATCTTTTTTGCTGAGGTGATTGCACAGACAATGCTGATTTTTAAAATAAGACATTTATAACATCCATCATTTTATATTGTCATTGACCCTGAGTTTAAAATAAAAAAGCCACTCCAGTTCACTCCTTTTACAAATAAGAAAACTGAGTCAGTATAGGTGAAAACTGAATCCATGAAGGTAGCAACAAATTTAGAGAGAGAGGAAGCAGGCTGAGGACTGAGTCATTGAGAGGAAGGAAGTCAAGGAAACATGCAGTAAAAACTGACCAGAGAGAAGGAAGTAGAATAAGAATAGTGTTGTAGGAGCCAAGGGAGGCTAGAGGTGATTGGATGTTTTGTTTGTTTATTTGCTCTGATAAAGAGGTTTGCCAGCAGTAATATGCCTGTGTGTAGTCAAATAGCCATTGGTCACTGGGAGGCAGCACGGCACAGTGGAAAAAGCATTAGATTGTCTCTGCCCCATAACCGGGGGAATATAATTTTTAAAACTTTCTGGTTTGCTGTAATGCATTCATCTGTAAAATGAGACTATGTTTCTTCTAGCTCCCAAATTCTATGTTTTCTTTTCCCCAGTATTTTCATTTAACTAAGAGTTACAATGATTTTTTTAAAAAATATCTATTGGCAAAGCTATCTCTAGTCCACTGCTTTCAAAGAGTGGACTAGAGATAGCTTTACGAAAAAACAATCTTTACTCAAGTGAGAGCTTTACAGCTTAAATTTACAAATGAACTGTCAAATATTTCTTATTCTGTTAGATACAAATAATATAAATCAGTTAAGACATAATTACTCATAATTGTTACTATAATATAGTAGCTTCATTTATAAAATATTAATTTTCCTCTGATTAAAAGGGACATCCAGTGCTTTGCCTAAACAATTAAAATGTAAGTAGTTACATTATACAGCCAAATATGTGAAAGCTAAGATTAATAAACCATATAATATCAAAGGAAACCAGTAATGTGAAAAGAACTGGGGAGGAAATAAGTGAAAAAAGATTTAAACCAAAAGCTTATCTGAAATATTGAAGTGTCCAGTCGGATTGTTTCCAATCCAGAAGCAAAATATAGGTCAGCCCCGCATAACAACAAGATGTTATAGTGGGGAGGCAATCTCACATTTATTTTCCCTCAGAGAATAGAGCTGTACTTGAGAATACTTTTTTCTGGGATAATTCTTTTAAAAATATATTTTTTTTTTATTGATTTTTTTACAGAGAGGAAGGGAGAGGGATAGAAAGTTATTGATTTCAGAGAGGAAGGGCGAGAGAGAGAGAGAGTTAGAAACATCAATGAGAGAGAAGCATTGATCAGCTGCCTCCTGCACACCCCCTACTGGGATGTGCCCACAACCAAGGTACATGCCATTAACCAGAATCGAACCTGGGACCCTTCAATTCACAGGTCAACGCTCTATCCACTGAGCCAAACCGGCTAGGGCTGAGATAATTCTTAACTTTATATAGTTAGTAAAGATATAATTTATTAGACTCTGGAACTCTGTGTAAGGGGGCCTGGGGAAACAAGCAAATAAACCTGGCCAGAGTCCACACAGACACAACACACACTATGCCCACTATCCTGTTCCACCTGCATCATTTAAGGTTTCAGAAGATAAACATCTGTAACCTATAAGAAAGTAAATAGCAAACCTGGAAATAATGAGAAAAGACAAGATGGAGAGCTATTTCCAGTGTCTGGGATGTTTGTGAGATAAGGTATGATCTTATCTCCTTTCATTTCTGGAAATCCTGAATCCAATTAATTACTTTTTCAAACAACAACCACCTCATTTAAGACAACAGTAACAAATACTTTACTGTTCTTCCTACTTGTTCTAGTCCCGCACTCATCCCTTAACCCTGCCATTTAGTTCTCAATGAAACAATTCTTTGAAGATCACTAATAAATATCTAAATATTGCATTTATAAACATATTTCCATCCTTAAATTTTTGAGATATTTGGAATCACCCATTATAAGTTGGGTCCTGTCAGAAATTCCAAGTCATACAAGTCGACAGAGCAAATCCATCAAACGATGAAAATAGTACACCTGGGACACCAAGCATGAACAAGATAGAGGACATAAGCAAGCTGCATGACCAGGTAACCCAAACTTCCTTGCCACCTACCAAGGTTGCACTAGAACACCATTCTCAGGTCACACCAATGGTTATATGGACATTCTTATAAGAACAGTTAAAGTAGGAGGAAAAAGCCTGAGCTTTTATGGATAGGTTTATAAATAGGTTGGCTGGATCAGCAGGTTCCAGGTGGAAATGGAAAGCAGCTGCATGATAGCATCACTAAGGGTGCCTTGAATAACTACAGAGAGCAAAATTTTTCTCAAAGGTTGAAGCTTTGAGCTGTGCATCTACTGATTCACTTTATGGGGAACTCTATAAATTCCTTAAGGCTAAAAGTATATAGGAGAGCTTTGAATTCTCCTTGTCTATCATCCACTATTTTCAGTCAATATTCTTAATTTTAAGGTAAAATTAAAACTGAATCAAGCTACTTATGCAAAAAAGGGCAAGGGGAGATTTTATGATAAGGATAGCACTATTTTTTAGAGCTACAGGGCAGGAGTGAAAGCAGGCCTAAGGGAAATTCCACAAACAGATTGGAATTACATCTGGACTCTTCCTGTATCTCATCTCCCTTTCTTTCTGAATATATGATTTCCTCTCTCTCTCTCTCATTTTCTGCTTCTCTACTAGAAATGGTTTGTGGAAAACTGACAATCTCTCTCTCTCAAGGACATAATATATTATGTTTTTAATATATTTTTATTTATTTCAGAGAGGAAGGGAGAGGGAGAGAGATACAAACATCAATGATGAGAGAAAATCATTGATTGGCTGCCTCTTGCACACCCTCTACTGGGGATCCAGCCCGAAACCCAGGCACGTGCCCTTGACTGGAATCGAACCTGGGACCTTTCAGACTGCAGGCCAATGCTCTCTCTCAAGGTTTTATATGTATATTAGAAGCCCGATGCACGAAATTCTTGCAAGAGTAGGCCTTTCTTCCCCCTGGCTGTTGGCACCCAGGACCCGTGCTTCCCTGGCAGCCCAGGCTTTGTCCAGAAGGTCATCCATTAGGACATCTGGTCTAATTAGTATATTATGCTTTTATTATTTATAGAGATAAATGTATGCCATGATCCGACATCAGAGAGACTGAATTTTCAAAATTTGGTGTAAATATGGATTTCCATTCTAACAACAAAACCAAAAAAACCTCTAACTGGCCCAGCTTAACTCAGATTCCTATTTTGGGTCCAAATTGTGTAAAATAGAGTCATCTTACTTAAAATGGTTGCTAAAGGATCAGCCTTGACTTTGACAGAAAATTAGGTCACTGTGAACTGAACATTCATTCTCTCAGTTATCCTTCTTTTTTATCTGCTATATAGTTCTATCACCACAAACTATTCCATTCTTTCAAAATTACTTTCATCTACTCATATCTTCACTCCCACTATCTTTGTTGTTTGCCAAAATAATAATTCAGAAAAAAAAGGATATTTTATTATAGTTAAATCTGCATTCTTTAACTACTGGTGAGGATAAACTTTTTTCCCCATGTTAGAGATAATTAGTATTTCTGCTTCTTTGGTTTCTATTATGGACTGAATTGCGCTCCTCCCTCTCAAATTCACATGTTGAAATGCTGACCCCCAATATGACTATATTTAGAGATAGGGACCTTTCAAGAGGAATTTAAAGTTAAATGAGATCATTAGGGTGGAGCTCTGATCTAATAGAACTGGTGGTCTTATAAGAAGAGGAAGAAACATCAGGAAGGCTTGTATACACTGGAAAGGGCACGTGAGGACACAGTGAAATTTTCTGAAAATCAAGAAGAGAGGCTTTAGAAGACACCAAACCTATCAACACCTCATCTCAGACTTCTATCCTCCAGAACTGTGAGAAAATAAATTTCTGTTAAGCTATCCAGTTTGTGGTATTTTGTTACAGCTTGCCTAGCTGATAACAGTTTGCCTCTGTTCATTATCCATTTTTCTTTTTTCTTCTTCTGGTAACAGCTCTCTAAACATTAGGCTATTAGTCTTTTGTATAAAATAAATATTTTACAAATATTTTTAATTTACAAATATTGTTCCCAATTTATTTTCCCCCTCATCTTTTTTTAAAATATATTTTTTCACTGATTTCAGAGAGGGAAAGGGAGGGAGAAATAGAAACATCAATGATGAGAGAGAATCATTGATTGGCTGCCTGCTGCACACCCCACACTGAGGATCGAGCCCACAATCCCAGCATGTGCCCTCATCAGAATCCAATCATGACCTCCAGGTTCATCAGTCAAGGTCAGGCTGGCCAGGCCCCCCTCACCTTTTTGTTTTGTATACTGAAATTTTTTTTAGTCAAAATTTTCATGCTTTTCCTTACAGTTGCTTCATTTGAAACTGTGCTTAGAAAACCCTTCCCAGCCTAACCGGTTTGGCTCAGTGGATAGAGGGTCCCAGGTTCGATTCCGGTCAAGGGCATGTACCTTGGTTGCAGGCACATCCCCAGGAGGAGGTGTGCAGGAGGCAGCTGATCGATGTTTCTAACTTTCTCTTCCTCTCTGTAAAAACTCAATAAAATATATTTAAAGAGAAAATCCTTCACATTCCCAGAATTTATATTCACCTATATTTTATTCCAATACTTTTGCCTCCTCTGAATTTTATTTTCATTATATGATGTAAGATAGAACAATTCTTTTTTTATATAGCTAACCAATTATCCCTGTATCCCTTATTCATTTTCCTATTTATTTGAAATCTTTTATCATTTCCTAAATACGTATATACATTGAAAATTTCTGCTGCTTTTTACTTATGGCATTCATTAATTCAGTAATTCACTTTGGAGATTATTTTTCTAAATTTATCATTAGGAAAAAATAATTTTCCATCAAGTTCAAGAAACATTTTCTCTCAGGTTATTAAAAAAATATGGGGGAAATTTTTCGTGTTTTTAAATTAGAATAGTATCATATTGTTTTTAAGTAATGATAAACATTAAAATAAATATAGACAAAATTAACCAAATGATAAGCCAATAAAGGGGAAGAGAGTACCATCTGACTTAATTGCATTATCTTACTAGGAAAGAAAAATAGTACACAAGAAACTACTTGAGGATTGGCAGTAGGCTTTTTCAGGCTCCTTTTGTGAGAATCGTTGTCCTTAAAAAAAGTATTTATTTAAAAAAAATTTTTTTTCTCCTTGGACAGGAGAACTAGATGTTTTTACATCCTTAGTGGTAAGAAGAAAACCTACCTAATGGTGATCAATGGGTTGACGGTCGTGTTGTTCTCTCAAGAAAAGGGAATAAATAAAATCTAAGTCGTACAGGCCAGCAATGTCCATGTGGAACATACTTTGATGCCGCCTAAATCGCTCCAGTCCATATCTAAGGCCAGAACCATTCCAGGGACTTTCCAGAAAGTTCGAGCGACTCGAAAATCCTGCTAAGCTTCAGCTACTCTTACTGAGAGCTATCCGTTTTCTTCTCTCGGCTTTCCATTTGCAAGCACTTGACCACCACGTTGCAAATGTGAATCATATTATCAACGTGGCTTTTGAGACAATGAAAATGAATTCGAGGACTCGAACTCCGCAAACCAAAGTGGCAAAGCGCAGTCCATGCCCACAGACACCTCTCGCGCACCATGGCTGAGAAGGTGTGCCCCGGCGGGACGGCCAAGTCAGAGAAGACGCGGCTGAAGACAAGTACAGACTCGCGACGGAGAAACACGTGAAAAAGCCATCCCGCCCGCTGGCCGCTCAGGAACTTCTTCCGAGGTTCGCCGGCGAGAGGCGGATTTTCCCGAGAGGAAGGCCGCGGAGAAAGCTGACTACGACTTTTGAGGGCCATTTGGTAAAGCTGTTAAACTATGACGAACCGTTCCGCCAGCACCGTGTGAAGAACATGTGGCAAAACTCTCCACAGAGCGCAGCTCCCGCTCTCTACAAGCTCCGGGACCTCCCAGTCCTTCCCAGCAGCCTCTGCGCCGCGCACAAGGAAGCCCTGGTGCGCTTTGGCCGCTTTGGCCGCTTCGGCCGCCGTCCGCCCTGAGTTGCTATGGTAACCCAGCCGCCATCACTATGTCGTTGCCACATGCTTCTCAGTCTCGGATGTTCGTAGAACTGGTTCCCTGGGCTGACCGGAGCCGAGAGAACAATCTGGTCTCGGGCGGAGAAACGCTGCCCATCCTCCGCCATCCGCTCTCCTCGGCACAAGTCCAAACCTCGGCCCGTGAGGTGCACGTGAGCGGCGCCGCGGAGGTGTCTGCGAGTCCTGACCGGGCGCAGGTCGCGGTGCGGGTGAGCAGCACCAAGGAGGCAGCAGCGGAGGCCAAGAAGAGCGTCTGCCGCCGCCTGGACTACATCACGCAGACCCTCCAGCAGCAGGGTCTGCAGGTGAGAGCTCTGCGCGGGAGGAGGGGTCTGAAGCCGGGTCGCAAAAAACAGATGGCAGAGGTTCGGTCCCGATGGCGTCTGGAGCGGGGGTGGAGGTGTGGGGGAGCTTGAGCATCAGAGGCATCTTTGTCGCAACGGTATTACAGGGGCCAGGACCTGGCAGAGTGAATCCTTAGCCCATCCTTCTTCAGGAAAGTAATGACTGGCTGCGGTGACTTCTAAATAAGAGAAGGCAAATTGAGTAAGGTTTTTTATATGGCGATATTTGCTGCCATAGTTTGGTTTTTACCCTTGAAATGATGAACTGTTAAACTTGAAACATTAGCTGTAAATGCTTGCCTAAGTAGTGTGCTGTACACTAATCGGGTTTTTTTGTTTGTTTGTTTGGATGCTGCACCATGGAATTGGCAAGTGAAAAGCATGACCTGCTTCCTCCCAGCCATGGAAAGCTTCGCATGGAATGGTCCTTCAGTATTTTTGGCAAACAGTAATGGGGGTGGAGAAAGGGGGTCCTTGAAGACCCAAAAATTTTCTCCAAATTTTTTAGTTTTAAGTTTTAAAAAATTATATTGTAGATGCCGCCTATGTAAAATACCCCTACTTATCCGATGTCTATGAAATCACTAGATAAATCTAACCTTAAGCCTACTTTTAAGAACAGAATAAAAAAATGAAGCAGCCTTGTTAAATCCATACAACAGCCTCATTAGGCAGGTTTTAATATCTTCATTTTCCAGATTTAAAGAGGTTAAGTAATAAGTACTGTTTGAACGTCAGCCAGGGCGATATTTGAACTCCTGTATTCCTGAAACTAAAACACAGCTTGCTTCCGACAATGCCAGGCTGCGGATAATTAGAATGAAAGAAAATCAGAAACCATAGAATGGGTCAACTCTCTCAATTCTTTCGTTTTACAGAATAGGATCCTAAAGGCCATAGTAGTTGCGATTGACCCAGAGTAACACTGAGTTTATGAAAGTTCTTCCCGTTTATTGTTAGAAATGACATATCCGAAAAGTCAAGTCTTTACTTTAAGTTGAAAATATACTTGTACTGCATTTACAAACATAGTTATTTTTAAAATCAGTTGTAAAAGAATGTCTCTAAATGATTTTTCAGTTTAGAAGAATTCAAATGCTAACTAAAATAATGTGAATAAAGTGAATTTAATGTATTTATTATGTAGAGAAATATTTTCCCAGGAAAACTGCTGCCAGTGCTGCAGTCCTGTTTGAATAATATTACTAATTTTTAAGTTACTTACATAAAATGTATACTCGCACATGACTGTAACTCCTAATATGTAAAACAAAGTAAATTACTATGTCCAGGTTATAGTTAAGCTTACATAAGATTCAGTTTTCAGGGCAAGACATACAAAGGTCAGTAATCTTCAATTATCTCTGCAGTCAAGGAGAAAAGCAGTCATGTAAGTAAGTTGTTCAATAGATAATGCAAAAAAATGGTTTATATTACTTTGCAGGGCAAATTATAATGGGTCTTCACAAAGCCTTTATTTTTAAACTTTGGAATCTTGGGTTTATAAACATCACTTCCCTGTTTAAACGGCTCCTCATAGTCCGAATTCCTTTGCTTTATACATAGAGCCTAACTATCATTTCCTGTCATCCTTCTCTCCTGATTGACTACTAGCTGACTCCCCTTTTTTCTTTTCTTCAAAGAACTAGCCCAAGTTCACCTCCTTGGCATTATTTTCCTAATATAACAGTAGTCCCTGTCATCCCACTCTCCACTCCCCACTTGTAATAAAACTTATCATTCTGTATTATATATGTTGTTTTACTTGTCTCTCCATATTCTAAACCTCTGTAGAGATGAGATCATTTTGCCTCTTGTTTGCTTTGCATTCATGGGTCATGCTTCATATACACTGAGTAGCCAGATTATTATGATCTCTGAATGCATAATAATCTGGCCACTCAGTTGTATATATATTAGAGGCCCGTGCATGAATTCGTGCATGGGTGGGGTCTGGCCAGCCTGGCCAGGGGGAGGGGTCATGGGCAGTTGGCCGGCCTGCCTCCTGGCCGAGGGGACAATTTGCATATTAGCCTTTTATTATATAGGATATACACTGAGTGGCCAGATTATTATGTGGTCAGAGATCATAATAATCTGGCCACTCAGTGTATATCAAATGGTGCATACTCAGAAAATGGTTTCTGAATGAATAAAAGAAAAAATGAGAGAAGCATAAACAATGACTTCAACTATATTACAGATCATATATAGTTTTATGATCACATTAGCTTCATGTCTGAAGGCATAAGCCTCATTTTTTAGAGTTTTCTTGGAAAATATTTTAAAGTTCTAAGCAGTATTTACTCATTCAACCATCAAATACTAACTAGGCATTCCCTATCACTGTTCAGTTTAAAACAGCACTTAGTGTAATGTGTAATTCTTTTGTTTTTTGGTTTGTATGTTCCTCTCACGGGCTGTAAGCTCCAATGTCTGCCTCTTCGTTACTGTATTTTTTTTTTCAATAAACATGTAATGAATGCCTTAAGCATGTTGCTAGGCACCAGAAATGGAGAATGAGTAAAATTTAGGTATTGTGCTGAAGGAGTCTGATGATAGGAATAGAGTATACATAGTAGGTGTTGTGATGAAAGTATGTACATGATACAATATAGCAGTGTAAGAAAAGAAAGCAATGTTCATTTTACTTGAGGAATTCCAGAAAGCTTTCATAATGGAAATGACACGTGTCAAATCTTAAACAGTAGCTGGCAGGAAAGTATTCCATTTTCACACTGGAGTGCAGCAAGTATATGTGTTCAGAACACTATACACAGTTCCCTATGGCTAGGGCACAGGAGTTCTTAGGGAAAATGGAGGGGATTTTATGCAGCTTCCTGTAATTTGTGCAGAGATTCATAAAGCATTAATACTTTCAAAAACTGGTCTGGGTCCAATATTTTAGAAGACTTTTATATTAAAATAGCATAGCATCTTTTATATTAAAATAGCATGGCATCTACATTTGCTTAGTACCTTCTTTGTCAACCACTATATATATAACTTGTCATTAAATCCTCAAAACAATTTTGTGTAATATATATTTTGTATTAACCTAATTTTATAAATACAGAAACTAAGGCTCAAAAAAGCTGAGTAACTTGCCCAAAGTTGCATACTATGAATATTCAGTACATTTGTATTAAATTATTTGTAAATTAAATATATTTTTTTAAAATATTTTTTTACTGACTTCAGAGAGGGAGAGGGAGAGAGGTGGAAACATCAATGATGAGAGAGAATCATTGATTGCCTGCCTCCCGCATGCCCCACACTGGGGAACGAGCCACAACCCAGGCGTATGTCCTGACCGGGAATTGAACTGTGGCCTCCTGGTTCATAGGTCAGTGCCCAACCACTGAACCACACTGGCCGGGCTGTAAATCAAATATTTAAAAAACTCTAACTTTCATTTAGAGTAATTCCATTTCGTTGCCAGACATTTAGTAATCATACCCTCATACTTTCTGTTTCAGGCAGAAAATGTAACTGTGACAAAGGATTTTAGAAGAGTGGAAAATGCTTACCATATGGAAGCAGAGGTATGTACTTACAAATAATTGAAAACAGCATGACTTTGTGTGAATAATTTGCATTTATTTTTGTTCTTGAACTGAAATGTACAGGAGAAATGTTTCTCATGGTATTGATAAAAGGTTATTTTTCTCAAAATCATTTTTGGTGTTACATATCTGTGAGCTTCTAAAATAAATGTAATGAGATACACTTAAGTTGTTTTGAAATGGAATAAAACTAGCAAGGGGGAAGTAGCAGTTAATTACCACCTGAATAAAATTTTAATAATAATTATCATTACATAATGAGCAGGAAACACTACAAGAGAGAAATTTCTTTTTGGATAAAAAGCAAATTAAAGTCATAACAAAGGATTGAAACACTTTTTTAACATTCTTTTGTTTCACAATGCAATTTTATTGTGTTGTGGTAAGAACAAAATATTAAAAAGAACAAAATGTTTTTGTCTACTCAATGATAACATTCATTTCCTACAACTGTGTATACTTTTTACTGATCTTTAAAGATTTTATGGTCAGAATTTTATGAATCAGAGTATGTTAGAGTTGTGATTCGGTTACAGGACTGCTGTCTGCTTCTGATTAGGAACATCCTTGAGTATGTGCTTGGTCCATGCTTGCGGCGTTGCCACAGGAAACAAGAATGGGGTTAGAGTGGAATCTTACTTATCTAGTCAGAGAATCTTTGTCTTTAGAGGTGGAAAATACTCAAGAAATCACCTAGTCATACCTTCAATATTTTTTATTATCAGAAAGTAAATTATTTAATGTACAGAAAGTACATTAGAGCTACTTGTATTAATAAGGCATGGCTAAATGAGAACTTGGCTAAACTCGGCTCCTCTTCCTTCTGCTGTACTTACCTTTTTAATGTGTTGTACTCAAATTTCTTAAAAGAGAATCTGATTATATTTTGTATAGGGCCCCCTGGTACACAGAACTCACATCACACAATCCAATACATGCTTGCCCTTACGTCAGCATCAGCAGTCAGCAGAGACCAGGATGGTGGGCTCACACAGTAGAGAACAATGTGTGGCTTTATGGATGTGGATGTCATGAAAAGTAATACCTAATGTCTTACATGTACCAAGATTCTCATGGACAGTTAAATAGATCATTAAGATTAGATGGTAGAACATTACTTTTCATGTAATATCTGAAACTTTCATCCTGAAAGGCACTCTAAAGATTCTTTATCCTTCCACCTACCATGCTGCTGCTGCTTATCTATATACTAGAGGCCCAGTGCATGAAACTCGTGCACAGGTAGGGACCCTAGGTCTGACCGGCAGTCAGGGCCGATCGGGGCCTTCCGGCTGCTGGCCAGGACCTTCCTTCCCTGACTGCCAGCTGCCAGCTGCTGGTCGGTGCCTTCCTTCATTCCGCACTGACCCCTGGGAGTTAGCACACATCATAGCAAGCGATCAAACTCTTGGTCTTCCAGTCGAACTCCCAAGGGGACACTTTGCATATTAGCTTTTTATATAGATAGATATAAAAGCCTAAGCGACCGTTCAGCTGGTAGCTATAACACACACTGACCACCAGGGGGCAGACACTCACAGCACAGGCATGGAAACATGGAACAGACTGATGAATCTCAGAGGGAAGGAGGGAGCAGGGAGGGCAGGAAGAGATTAACCAAAGATCTTATATGCATACTAGAGGCCCAGTGCACGAATTTGTGCACCAGTGGGGTCCCTTGGCCTGGCCTGCGGGGATCAGGCCAAAACCAGCAGTCCAGCATCCCCCAAGGGGTCCTGGATTACGAGAGGACACAGGCCAGGCCAAGGGACCCCCACTGGTGCACAAATCCATGCACCAGGCCTCTAGTTATAATGATAAGAAGATGGAAAGTTAGAAATTATTTAAGTGACTTCTTTAAAGGTGGATGAATGGTGGTTATGTGTGAGGAGGGGATTTGGATTAAAAACATTGGCTTTGTAGTTCATATATCTCCACTCTTCTCCACTTTTCGTGGAAAAGAATGGAGATATATCATAATCTCAGTGTTAGAAGGGATTTTAAAAGCCTGGAATATAAAAGGCTGAGTAAATGTCTTTTGAATAGAAAAAGCAGTATAACCACCCAGGCAGTTTTCCCTCTCCTTTTCATTGCATGTTTGCCATTGTCAGGTGTTTTCCATACATTATCTCACATAATTTTTTTTAGCTCCTAATTTTTGTTGTGGAATACTTTATACATAGATAAGCATGAATATAAAAGGCCCATTCCATTTTCAGATATTTAATAAATACATTTTCTGACATTAAATCAGAATTGACTCATTAGTACTCATCTTTTATTAGTAGTACTAGAGGCCTGGTGCACGAAATTCGTGCACGGGGGGCGGGGTGTCCCTCAGCCCAGCCTGCACCCTCTGTAGTCTGGGACCCCTCAAGGGTTGTCCGACTGCCCGTTTAGGCCCAATCCTACCGGGATCGGGCCTAAACGGGCAGTCGGACATCCCTCTCACAATCCAGGACTGCTGGCTCCCAACTGCTCACCTGCCTGCCTTCCTGATTGCCCCTAACCGCTTCTGCCTGCCAGCCTGATCACCCCTAACCACTCCCCTGCCAGCCTGATTGATGCCTAACTGCCCTCCCCTGGCAGGCCTGGTCACCCCTAATTGCCCTCTCCTGCTGGCCTGATCGCCCCCAACTGCCCTCCTTTGCAGGCCTGGTCCCTCCCAACTGCCCTCCCCTGCTGGCCATCTTGTGGCGGCCATCTTGTGTCCACATGGGGGCAGCCATCTTGTGTTTGGAGTGACGGTCAATTTGCATATTACTCTTTTATTAAATAAGATACCTCTCCAAAAACAAAACACAGCTAATTCTTCTTCCTTTAAGTATACACTTGCAGCTCAGTATCATATTGATGCTATTTTTTTCTTCTCTAGAGATAAGATCCCCAGTTTCTTTGGCCATTTCTTGTATGAGAAACTCTTTCTTTAGTTAACCATTACAGCTAAAAAGAAGTGTCTTTCTCACATGCTGCTTTTAAATCATGTTTCTCCTATTTTACACTTTGTTATTGCTGTTTTAAAATGAATTATAGGATTTTACATTTATCTCTGGATGATTTTATCCACTAGATTTGATCTATATTTCCAGCCTATTGGGATTGTTTTTAAATTTCAATTTTATCAAGCCGTGTTTATTTTTAGTACTACCAGCTTTATTTCAAGTGCTGATTTGATCATCAGTGTTCCATCTATGTAATTAATTAAAATACCGAGTAGCATTAATGAACTGTGACTGTAAGCAACAATGTTGCCATGAAGATTGTATGTCAGTATATCCTAAGGCTTGTGTGAATATACAGGTAAAATGAAAACCCCCAATGGCTATGTTATTTCTCTGGTAATTTACCAACTAGGAAGTCAAATTTAGTACATCTTCATTTGTTCTTAATGATTTCAAATTCACATGTTCAGTATATTGGCCTTTGGAAATAATTTGGCAGTGATTCAGAAGGCAGAGATTAAGAGAACAGTATAGAGTTGGTGAATTTCACTCTCAGGAGTAAAAGCAAAGTTAGAAGTCAGATGAGTTTTCTACTTAGTGTCTCATCAAGAAACTCAGTAATTAGAGTCTGAATGTGTGATTCTAAGGACCTTGAAAGATTTCAGTCTTAAATTCATGTGTGTTTATTTTGTTACTAGAGGTCCAGTGCACGAGATTCATGTACTTGGGGCAGGCGGGGGTGGGGGGCCCCTCAGCCCAGCCTGTGCCCTCTCACAGTCCGGGAGCCCTCAGGGAATGTCCAACTGACAGTGACATGTCCTGTGGGAGTGCACTGACCACCAGGGGGCAGATCCTGTATTGAGCGTCTGCTCCCTGGTGGTCAATGCACGTCATAGCGACCAGTCGTTCCATATTCGGTCAGTTTGCATATTAGCCTTTTATTGTATAGGATTCCCAAAGGCCTGCCTGGAGGAAGCCCTGTATGCATTTCTTCCGAGACAGGAACAAGGAAGCCAGGGAGACGAGGGGGAAGACAAAAATAGGTTATGGCAGTACCAAAAAGAAAAGAAAATGCGCAGAGTGCTGAGGCCTACAGCAAGGATCAGAATGAACCAAAAGCCCTATTTTCTTTCCTTTGATAGAAATCTCCCCCTGCCCCCCTTATTTCTTATAAACTAAATTTTTAAAAATTCTGTTCTAGAACCTTGCCTGGGATTGAAAGGTGTCTAGCCCACTAGACTTAGTTTGTTCAGTTTTATCTGCCCACCTTTTTTTGGAAATTAGAACGACACATATTTATAGGGAGGATTTTGGCCTGTACTTTATGGTAATTTAGGTTAGCAATTATAAATCAGAAGTCTTATATGCAGAATATTTCAATAGCCGAGATTTGATTTATCCAGAAGATGAATTTATTAAAAGCACTTAACATCTCACCTATTTTGGAATTCAGTTTCTTCATTACTGAAATGCTAAACTAATGGGGATTCTTCTTGACCAGAGATATGAAGCATTTATATGATAATATCAATCTGTTTTGTACTTTAATACAGCTAGTACAGGCCAATCTAATTTACTACATTAATAAAATAAAAAAGAAACACCATATGATCATCTCAATAGATGCAGAAAATGCATTTAACAAAAATCGAACATCTATTTCTAATAAAAATTCTCAACAAGCTAGAATAGTAGGGAACTTCTTCAAACTGCTAAAAAAATCTATGAAAAATCTACAGCTAACATCATATTTAATGGTGAAAAAACACTAAATACTTGTGCCTAAATCAGGAACAAGAAAAACATATCTACTTTCATGACTTCTATTCAACATGGTACTTGAAATTTTGTAGCTAATGCAGTTAGGCAAGAAAAAGAAACAAAAGGCATCCAGAATGGAAAGTGAGAAGTAAAATTGTCTTTATTCATGGATAACATAACCATCTATGTAGAAAATCTGATGGAACCTACAAAAGAGCTATTAGAATTGATAAGCAGCAAAAATATAAAATACCTAGGCATGAGTCTGATTTTAAAAATGTGAAAGAGCTATAATTTTAAATTACAAATCATTGCTACAAGAAATTAAAGAAGACCTAATTAATGGACAAACATATCTTGTTAGTAATTTGGAAGTCTCAATATCATTAAGATATCAGTTCTTCCTTAATCAAATATATATAGATTCATTATAATCCCAATCAAAATCCCAGTAAGCTTTTTAAAATAATATAAGTTGACAGAATGATTATAAAATACCTTATTTACTAAGAATTGAAATCAGACAGAACATAGTCTTCACTGGATAGCATTTATGATTAAAGGCAACTGTTCTGCACTGTATAAGATGACTCGGAAGGTCAGGTCACCCCTCTCTCTCTTTGCTACTCCTGCCTACTCTCCAGTACCTGTAATTTTTTGTTTTACATATTAAGCTTGTATAAACTTTCCTTAAGAGAAAGGTTTAGTCTGTTTCTTTAAAAAGGTTTTTAAGACTACACTTTCAAGTCTTGCTGACTATAAGGATTCTCCCACATATTTAAAGAAAGAGGACCTAATGAAATAGATGTTTCCACATATAAATCTGAAAATAACTATTGGAAGAAGAAACATACCTCACTGACAGCAGTGAAGTGAACTATGATGTAATTATTGCTAATCAGGAAGCTAATGGCATAGATTCGACTAAGGGTCATGAAAAATTTATCAGTAAAGTTAGAATTCAGCCAAATAATAAAGTTAAAGGGGAAAAGCCTCCAATTCTCTTTCATAAGAAAGTCCCTGACTAGCCGAAACCGGTTTGGCTCAGTGGATAGAGCATTGGCCTGCAGACTGAAAGGTCCCAGGTTCGATTCTGGTCAAAGGCATGTACCTTGGTTGCGGGCACATCCTTAGTAGGGGGTATGCAGGAGGCGACTGATCGATGTTTCTAACTCTCTATCCCTCTCCCTTCCTCTCTGTAAAAAATTAATAAAATATATTTTTTAAAAAGAAAAAGAAAGTCCCTGGCTGATTTAAGACATATTTTTAAATATTCAAGTTAATGTTAGATAAAATCCATAAGCAAAAATAAATTTAATAACAAAATAATTTAGTTATAAGTATCAGCTAGGCTTTTTATATCTGTTACATAATGTAAAATGACCTCAGTGTAATATGGCTTTACTTTTTAAACTCTAATTTAGAGAAAATTTTGAAATAATGTATCAGGCATGAAAATAATTTCAAGTGTCATTTCATTTGCAGGTCTGCATTACATTTACTGAATTTGGAAAAATGCAAAATATTTGTAACTTTCTTGTTGAAAAACTAGATAGCTCTGTTGTTATCAGTCAACCCCAGTTCTATCATACTCCAGGTTCTGTTGAAAATCTTAGGTAAGTTCAGCACATCTTTAAATTATCAATTAATTAAACGAAACTCTTAAGTGTTACAGTTCATTGAATGTCATATTAATAATCTCTGCATTTCATTCCTAAGACGGCAAGCCTGTCTTGTTGCTGTTGAGAATGCATGGCGCAAAGCTCAAGAAGTCTGTAACCTTGTTGGCCAAACTCTAGGAAAACCTTTATTAATCAAAGAAGAAGAAACGAAAGAATGGGAAGGCCAAATAGATGATCACCAGTCATCCAAACTCTCAAGTTCATTAACTGTACAACAAAAAATCAAAAGTGCAACAATACATGCTGCTTCAAAAGTATTTTTAACTTTTGAAGTAAAGGGAAAAGAGAAGAAAAAAAAACACCTCTGAAATTCCAACCAAAATATATTGTGTTTGTATCTTTTTGTCTATTTTTATACTTTTTATAATGTTTACTTTTGCCTGAATATATATATACTATAAAAAGTGTTTCTCCCCAAAATCTGTGAATCCTTAAATATAGTTCCACAAATACTTATGTTTTCTATTTTGAAAATCTTACTGTGGGAAATATTCTTTGGAAATAAATATGTGCACACTTGTATATACTGAATTTATATTAGTGTATGTGTAATTAACTTTTATATTCTATAAGAAGAAATATTGACACAGTTATTAGTATGATCATTAACACTAATAGAAAGAATAAAAAGCAAAACATAACTTGATAAAAGGATAAGGAAGTATATTATGAAAATACTTTGATACTAGATATAAAAGGTAATATTTGGACCAGACTCTCTTCATCAGAGCTTCTTTGATTATACCAGCACTCTCCAATACAAATATAATGCAAGTCACATAAGTAATTTAAAATTTCCTAGTAGACACATTAAAAAAAGTGTTTTAAAAACAGTTGGAACTAATTTTAATATTTTATTTAACAAAGTATATCCAAAATATTATCATTTTATTATGTAATCAATATATTAAAATAAGTATTTTATATTTACTTTTATACTAAGTCTTCAAAATTCAGTGTGTATCTTATAGCATATTTCAATTCAGATGCTAAATTTTCACCAGAAATTTATGATCTATTTTTAAGTTTCCTAAAGTTTAGTTGAAAAAATACATTCACATACCCAAGTTGTTCCAAATACGCTTAAAAGATCTAACAACTGGATCAACTATCTGTTTTCAACTTAAACTTTTAAAAAATTTAAAATTCAATTCCTTGGTTTTACTAGCCACATTTCAAGTACTCTGAAGCCATTAGTGGCTAATGGTCACCATGTTGAACAGTGCAGGGTTATACCCTGAGATAATACTTAGGCTATTTGAGATGTAACCATGTACATGGCATTGCTATTGAATTACACATTATTTACATAGACTTTCCATTCCCCACCATTCAGCTCAGGTCCCAAGGTTTTTCTTTTGACGTATCGTGATACTTATATGCCAATATGTCTTCCCTACACCAACATATTCCAGTATATAGTTTCTATCCCCACCTTTCTTAAGTTACACTGGAAGTTTTATCCATCTCTTCTGTAATGTCCTTGGCAGGAAGAGAGTATGGAAGCTAAGATGAAAAGTTTTAGAATCTGACACCACTATGGTCAAATCCTGACTTTACTCCTAGAGTATAAGCTCCCTTAGAATAGAGATCCAGTCTTTGTTGTTCACGGCTGCATTCTCAGAACTAACAGTGTCAGGGCCAACCCAGAGTAAGTTCTCGAGTATTTGCTGAGCAAATTTACCAGTTTTGCAAACTTTGCAAGGCAATTGAATCTCTTTAAGCTTCTCTTTCCTCACTAATGAAATGAAACTAACAATACTTACTACTATAAGATAAATCTGGTAAAGCTGATAAAATGTAAAACCATGAAAACAATGCAGCCGCTCAGTACATGGTAGCCATTATCAACTGCATTCTCTGATTATTGTCAAAAGTTGGCTTTTCTGCCTGGCCGGTGTAGCTCTGGTTGAGCATCAACCCATGAACCAGGAGGTCACGGCACATGCCTAGATCCCCATAGGGGGTGTGAAGGAGGCAGTCGATCGATGATTCATCATTGATGTTTCTATCCCTCTCCCTTCCTCTCTCTGAAATGAATAAAAACATGTATATTTTTTTAAGTTGACTTTTCTAAGGCTAACGTTAAGATGAATTTTTAGCCAGATTAAAAATAAGGTTATAAGAAAAGCAGTTTAAGATATAATGAATTTTTATTTCAAAAAAAAGTTATATCTTAGCTTTTATTTATCTAGTTGGGTAGAAAAGTGCAATTGGAGCTGTACATAAAGGGGGGAAAAACTTGACACTCAAAAATTTAATCATATGGCTAGATTTTTCTTAGCCATGGCTTCATTATATTCTTGGTGCTGTCATATTGAGCATTTAGGTTCCAACTTAGCATGAAAGAAAAATTTGATTTTAAGTTATCAAACACATTTTAGAATTTACAGAAATTTTTAAAGATGTTGCTTCAAAAAATAATTCTGTGAAATGGACAGTCATACAATTCTATAGAGCAGCTAAGAAAATAAACTCTTCAGACTGGACTGGTTTACATATGATACCCTGTGTACTAAGGTTGTATCATATTTTGTGGACAGTTGATGGCAATTTAATTTCTGACACATGGCATATACTGGAATCTCACAGTGAATTACTTAGTGGACCTGTGCCACACAGCCTACTAGAATAAACCTATCCTGAACTAAATCCTAACAAAATTCCTTTCTTCTGAACCTCCTTTTAAAAAATTTTTCCAATCTAGCCTGTGTATTTGAGCATCGACCTATGAACTAGGAGGTCAGGGTTCGATTCCCAGTCAGGGCAAATGCTCGGGTTGTGGGCTCGATCCTCAGTAGGGGGCATGCAGTAGGAAGCCAATCAATGATTCTCTATCATTGATGTTTCTCCCCTTCTCTGAAATCCATAAAAATATATTTTTAAAAAATCAAAGCAATAAATTCTAATTATTGCTTTCTTTAAAAAAAAATTCTAATTAGGATATTTGAAACGAAACCACTACATTCTAAGCTTTATAAAAGGAAATACTATTTAAATAAGGTTTCTAAATATTACTAATAAAATTTAGTATTCTATTTAGTTACATGCCAAATTACTATTTTTTTTGTAGTAGCAATATGCCTTACTTTTATCAGTATTCTTATTTGACAGGTAATTTGAGTTCAATGTAAATGAATACAACCTGTAAAAATAATTTGTAACTTAAGATGCTGTACTTCATATCCCATAACTGTTATGTCCTCCCCAGGAATGTAGGTCAAGGTTATCCCAATTCTGTCAGACTTGATGAGAATTTGATAGTAAGGAATTCTTCTGACTGGCTTAAAGAAATAAAAATGTGAATTATGAGGTAAAAAGTGGGATTTAATATATGATGCCTATATTATAAAATTATATGGAAGGAAAATGCTTTATTACTAATTCCAGAAAAAAACTATATGTATTATAGTTGAACCCTGAATAACACGTTTGAATCATGCAGATCCACTTATATGTGGATTTTTTTCATTGAATACCTGTACTGTTTCGTTCAGCAGTTTGGAGTCCACAAACGTCGAGGACTATACCATTCTTATAGGGGGCTTAAGCAGCCTCAGAAATCCTGGAACCAATCCTCAGTGGATGGTAAGGGACAACAAAGTTTTTGGGGAGTCAGAAGTTACATGTGGATTTTCACTGTGTGGTGGGAGGTGGTCAGTATCCCTAACCCCCACATTCTTCAACAGTCCATTGTAGTTTAATTAAAATAACATAAATAGCCCTGGCTGGATGACTCAATTGGTTGGAGCATTGTCCAATTCGCCAAAAGGTTGTGGGTTCTATTCTCAGTCAGAGCATACCTAGATTGTGGGTTTGATCCCCAGTCAGAGCACATACAGAAGGCAACCTATCGGTGTTCTTTCTCACAGCAATGTTTCTGTCTCCCTTCCTCTCTCTAAAAATCAATAAAAATAAAATTAGTAAAATAACAAGTATTTATCAGTTTTTTATGCAAATAGCTTCTACTCATAATCTGTGGCCTAAATTACTTTCACATGTTCAGTAAATGTTAAAAGACTAGAATTGGGGGGGGGGGGGCGGTGAGGGCATGTGCCGGGGGTTAGGGGAGGCTGGGGGAAGGTCAATGGGGGGAAAAAAGGAGAGACATATGTACTACTATTTGTAATACTTTAAACAATTAAAAAAAATTTTTTTAAAAAAGACTAGAATTAACAGTGGCTAATCCAAGTCAAACACTGTTCTCAGGATGAGGTAATAATTTCCAAGAGGGATTATTTGTACTATTTTTATTAAAAGAATAATACCCCTTTATCGCCTGGTTATCAGAGGATAGTTCTGTTTCAGCATTCTTCTGGAGCTCTGGCTTCAGCTTCCCAACCAACAGTTACTCCCAGATAGTCATGTTGCTTGTGGATGATCCCACATCAAAATGAACCAATGCTGGCTTTGGACTTCAGATATAAATTGGTTCTATTATAACAGTGGAAAACAAAACAAGACACAAAAAGACTAAGCAAAACATATTACTTGCTACACAGGGTTGAAGATTTATCAGTGTTTCATATACTCAATACAATTAATAAGAGAAAAAAGTGAACCAAAAACTAAAATTAGTTTACACACTAAGAGATGAAAATCCCAGATGGCAGGAGAAAATGCTAATCTAAATGATCATGAAAAAAGTTTACGATACCTGAATTTTTAAAAAACCCTCCAAGTACCATGTGTGTAAGTGTGTTAATATAGAGGTGCTATCACTTATCCTCTGCTCCTTCCCTTCTATAAACAATTTTTGGCAAGTCAAATTCAGGTAATTCGCTTCAACATTTTCATACATACCTTAGTGTTACACTGATCACATTAATATATCCTAATCATTTTTATTGAATTTATTGGGGTGATACTGGTTAACAAAATCATATAGGTTTCAAGTCTACAACCCAACAAAACATCATCTGCACTCTGCATCATGTGCCCATCACCTAAAGTAAACTCTCTTTCTGTCCCCATTTAGCCTACCTTTGCCCTCTTCCACCACCTCCCTCTACTTTACTTTACAGTTGTCTGTGTCTATGTGTTTTATTTATTCATTTTTTGCTTAATCCCTTCATCTTTTTCACCCAGCCCTCTCTACTCCCCCACCCTGTTGACAGCTGTCTGTTCTATGTATCTATGTTTCTGTTTCTATTTTGTTAAATTATTTTGTTCATTAGATTCCACATGAATCTAATGAACATATAGTGAGATCATATAGTATTTGTCTGTCTCTGACCGGCTTATTTCACTTAGCATAATGCTCTCCAAGTCCATCCATGCTATCGTAAAAGGTAAGATTTCCTTCTTTTCTATGGCCAACTAGTATTCCACCATGTAAATGTACCATAGCTTTATAATCCACTCATCTGCTGATGGGCACTTGGGCTGCTTCCAGATCTTGGCTATTGTAAATAACATTGCAGCGAACATAGGGATGCACATATTCTTTCAAATTAGTGTTTTGGATTTCTTCATATATATTTCCAGAAGTGGAATCACTGGGTCAAAAGGCAGTTCCATTTTTAATTTATCTGTCTACATAAGACTATGGATGCCTCAAGAGTAGGGCTATGTTTTAAACATTTGTTTTCCCAGTATCTGGCTGGTAAAAGGCTAAGGAAAAAGAAAAGCTGGCTGTCCGATGCTTAAATTGAATTTATTTCCATTAGCATTAATTTTACTTTCAAAGGCTATTTTAGAAAATCATATCTGTACTTGATAACAATTAATTTGTAGCTAATACAAAAACATATGCTGTTTCCTTTTGTTGAATTAGTCATATTTATTGTAACTTCATTTTTTTTTAAATTAGTATAATGATTCAAATAAGTCAACCCTAGCCCAAGTAATTAAATAGCATGAAAATAAATTTTTTTGTAGTTTATGCTAAATCAATCGTGAAAAGTCTAAGGTATTACATTTCATACTGGAGTAGGGGGTGAAGTATAACTCAAAGTTGAATGTCAACTAAATAAAATAAAAAAATTTAATACATTGAGTGTTTCACAATTCAATACATGCAAAGCATTTCAGAAATCTTACTTCTTCATCTAAGGGTATTAAGTGACCTCATTTTTCTCGAAAATTGTTTTGATCCCCCATTTGCCATCAGTGCTCAGGCTACTTTTTAAAGGCTTTTAAGAGTTTCTGTTGCTAAAGCTAATGGCAATTTTTAAGCATTCAGATCAAATACTGTTGAAAAGTATTTAATAAGCTCAATAAATTAGATGATCTTCTCCTCTTCCCCTAGAAAAAGATAAGGAGGGAAGTTTTAATTACAGAGCTTCTGCTACAAAAGAAGAATGCATACTGATCTTGGATTCATATTTTTGTTTTAGTTTTTGTTTGTGTTTTTTCTTTTGGATGATTATATCATTTGGTTAGGGGATTTGTATTCCTGGACTTAATTTCCAACATAAATAGTAAAATGTGCACATGTTGTTTTATATCTTTTGTCAAAAGCCACTAAATTTATTAATCATCATTCTACCTCCACAATCCCAAAGTATTATTTTAAATGATGTAAAGGTCTCCTCCTCTGAAGGATAGCTATTTTTTTAAGAGTCAAAAGAAAATAAAAGACAGTTATAATACATTACATGTTTCCTTGAAGACTCTGGAGCAGAAGCACTGCTTTACACCTGAGACAAAACATTGCTGGTAGAGCTGCTAGCAGCATACAGAGCTGCAAAACCATCAGTACACTCTTTTTAGGAATCTCCACATTGATAATCTTCCCAGAAACTTCTCTATGTAGTATATCAGGCAAAAAAGAGAAAACATTTATTCACCTTTAATGTGCAAAATTCATTAGCAACATTTACATATGAAACGAGTGTTTTTTCTATTACTATTGCCAAACTCAGTAAGTTACTGATTTTTATTTTTTTGGTATTGGGTTGAAAGCTAATTAGAAGCATTCAGGTTTCTTCCCTACCTACAACTATTCTTCTTAAAATCAATGATGGGTCTAGCTGGTTTGGCTCAGTGGATAGAGCATTGGCCTGCAAACTGAAGGTCCTGGGTTCAGTTCCAGTCAAGGTCACGTGCCTGGGTTGCGGGCTTGATCCCCAGTGGGGGGCGTGCAGGAGGCAGCCAATTAATGATTCTCTCTCATCATTGATATTTCTCTCTCTCTCCCCCTCTCCCTTCCTCTCTGAAATGAATAAAAATATATTTTAAAAAATTAAAAATGTAACTACCATATCTTTTAGCAACCCCATTTCTGCGTATATATCTGAAAGAAATGAAATTAGTATCTCAAAGAGGTATCTGCACTGCCATGTTTATCACAGTATCCTATTAATGAAAGCCTATGTGGTTGTCACGTCCTCACGCTGTGATACCCTCACGCCACAACGAGTGATCACCAGGAGGCTGTATGTGCAGCGGGCACGCATGGGTGGGCAGGGCTGCGTGCAGATGCGGATGGGTGGGGGCTTGACACTGCGTGCGTGGTGCAGAGGCAGGTCCCGCGTCTCTGAGTGGTGAGGCCAGGTGTCCTATGGCTCCGTGCAGCACAGAGGCAGGACCCCCAGCTCCAGCCTACCACTATGGGGCAATCCATTGAGGAGCCCAGATGGGCAGGGCTTACCTTTTTGGGGCAATCAATCACAGGGCTCCCATACTGTGAGAGGGCACAGTCCAGGCTGGGGGACCCCCCTGAGTACACAAATTTTGTGCACTGGGCCTCTAGTCCTATCTAATAAAAGAGCAATATGCAAATTGACTGTACTTTCGCTACATTCACAAGCCATGCCCACCAGCCAATCAGGAGCGAATATGCAAATTAACCCAACCAAGATGGCTGCAGCCACAGAGAGAGCAGGAGGCTTGGGTTTCCCTGGCAATGGAGGAAGCCACGCTTTCCACATGCCCTGGCAGGCCCAGCCCTCTGCTCAAGGCTACAAAGTTTCAATTATAGAAGATAAATAAATCCCAACAACAATGGCAGCAGCCACAGAGCTGGAGAGAGCAGGCGGCTTGAGTTGCCCCTGGCGATGGAGGAAGTCAAGCTTTCTGCACACCCTCGCCAGCCTTGGCCTCCGCTACAAAGTTTCAATTATAGAAGATAAATAAATCCCAACAACAAACAAATAAATAAATAAATAAATAAATAAATAAATAAATAAATAAATCTGCAGCCACAGAGCCAGCAGGAGGCTTGGCTCTGCTCAAGGCTACAAAATTTAAATTATAGAAGATAAATCCCAGATCCCAGGGCCTCCACTTGGGTTGCTGGGGGGCGTGGCCAGCCTGCAAACCACCACAGGCCCCTCACCCAGGCCGACCCATGCCACATGGGAACCCCCACCCTGATCTGGGACACCCTTCAGGGCAAACCAGCTGCCCCCCGCCCCCGCCCCGTGCACCAGGCCTCTATCCTATCTAATCTTACATAATAAAAGAATAATATGCAAATTGACCATCACTCCAACACACAAGAAGGCTGCCCCCATGTGGTCAAAGATGACTGGCCCCATGTGGATACAAGATGGCCACCACAAATGGCCAGCAGGGGAGGGCAGTTGGGAGGGACCAGATCTGCAAGGGAGGGCAGTTGTGGGTGATCAGGCCAGCAGGAGAGGGCAGTTGGGAGGGACCAGGCTCGCAGAAGAGGGAAGTTGGGGGCGACCTGGCCTACAGGGGAGGGCAGTTAGGGACAAACAGGCTGGCAGGGGAGCAGTTTGCATCAATCAAGCTGGCAGGGGAGTGGTTAGGAGGTGATCAGGCTGGCAAGCAGAAGCAGTTAGGGGCAATCAGGAAGGCAGGCAGGCGAGCATTTGGGAGCCAGCAGTCCTGGATTGTGAGAGGGATGTCCGACTGCCTGTTTAGGCCCGATTGAGGTAGGATCGGGTTAGGGTAGCCAGACATCCCTCAAGGGGTCCCAGATTGGAGAGGGTGCAGGCTGGGCTGAGGGACACACATCCCCATGCATGAATTTTGTGCACCGGCCCTCTAGTTATTTATAATAGCCTACATGGAAATAACCTAAGTGTCCATCCATGGGTGAGTGAATAAAAAAATGTGGTACATATATACCATGTAATATTACATAGCCATTATAAAGGAAACACTGGCCCTAGCTGGTTTGTCTCAGTGGATACAGTGTTGGCCTGTGGACTGAAGGATCCCAGGTTCAATTCCAGTCAAGGGCACATGCCCAGGTTGCAGCTTCATCCCCAGTGGGGGGCGTGTAGGAAGCAGACGATCAATGATTCTCATCATTGATGTTTCTATCTCTCTCTCTCTCTCGCCCTTTCTCTCTGAAATCAATAAAATTTTTTTTTAAAAAAGGGAACCCTGCCACTGTGACACATGGATGAATATGGAAGACATTAGACAAAGTGATATAAATAAGACAGAAAAAGACAAATACTGTATGATCTCACTTAGATGTGGAAAATCTAACAAACTTAAACTTGTAGAACTAGACAATAAAACAGCATTTCAAGGGCCGGTAGGAAACAGGAAGTGGGGAAAAGGTACAAAATTTCATTTATGAGATGAGTATGTTCTGGGGCTCTAATGTTATGGCATAATGATTAACTTTAATAATACTGAATTGTGTGGTTGAAATTTAGTAAGAGAGCTCTTAAGTGTTCTTACTACACCAAAAAGTAAAAGATAACTAGGTTGAGGTAATGAATGTATGAATTGATTGCAATAATAATTTTACAATGTATATATCAAACCATATGTTATACACCTTTAATACATACAATTTTTGCCAATTACACCTTAACTAGAGGCCCGGTGCACAAAATTCGTGCACGGGGAGAGGGATGTCCCTCAGGCCAGCCTGCACCCTCTCCAATCTGGGACCCCTCGAGGGATGTCTGACTGCCCCAGGTAGGATCGGGCCTAAACAGGCAGTTGGACATCCCTCTCACAATCCAGGACTGTTGGCTCCCAACTGCTCGCCTGCCTGCCTTCCTGATTGCCCCTAACCACTTCTGCCTGCCAGCCGGATCACCCCTTAACCACTCCCCTGCCAGCCTGATTGATGCCTAACTGCTCCCCTGCCAGCCTGTTTGCCCCCAACTTCCCTCCTCTGCCAGCCTGGTCACCCCTAACTGCCCTCCCCTGCAGGCTTGACCGCCCCCAACTGCCCTCCCTTGCGGGCCTGGTCCCTCCCAACTGCCCTCCCCTGCTGGCCATCTTGTGTCCACATGGGGGCAGCCATCTTGTGTGTTGGAGTGATGGTCAATCTGGATATTACATATTTATTAGGATAGAGGCCTGGTGCATGGGTGGGGACCAGCTGGTTTGCCCTGAAGGGTGTCCCGGATCAGGGTGGAGGTTCCCTTGGGGTGTGGGGCGGCCTGGGCGAGGGGCCTGTGGTGATTTTCAGGCTGGGCCCCAGCGACCCAAGTGGAGGCCCTGGTATCTGGGATTTATTTATCTTCTACAATTGAAACTTTGTAGCCTTAGCGGAGCCGAGCCTTCTGCTCCCTCCGTGGCCACAGCCATTTCTGTTTGGATTTATTTATCTTCTATCATTGAAACTTTGTTTTTTTTTTGTTTTTTTAATTTTATTTTATTTTTATTGTTTTAAGTATTACAAATAGTAGTACATATGTCTCCTTTTTTTTTCCCCTTTGATCTCCCCCCGACCTCCCCTACCCCCCAGGACATGCCTTCACCTGCCCACCCTCCCCCCCCGCCCCAGTGTCTTATATCCATTGGTTGTGCTTATATGCATGCATACAAGTCCTTCGGTTGGTCTCTTACAGCCCTCCTCGCCCAACCACCCCTGTCTTCCCAATGTAGTTTGACAGTCTGTTCAATGCTTCTTTGCCTCTGTATCTTTTTCCCACCATTTCTTTCCTTTAAAAAGTTTTGCCTTTGCAGACTGGAAATAAACATATAATAACAAAACAAGACAAAACAAAAAAATGTTTGAGTCCCAATTTCAATGTCCAACAGTTCCTTATGTGTACATGTCAGCAGTGATATCTGGATGGTGGGCACATGGTGGCAATGCAGGTCCGACCCTCTCTGGTTTGGTCCTAGGTAACCTGCAGCGGTGCACAGCTGCTGACTGCTCCCATGGCAAGGCGTTGTCAGCGTCTTCCATCTCTGGACTGTTTTTTCCTCTTGTCTTCGTGGTTGGAGCACTCCTGTCAATTCCTCTCTGTTGCAGGAATCCATCTGGTCTTGGGGTTGTTTTCTGAAAATATACAAATATATTCTCGACCACAAGTTAATAAAGGAATCTTTTCTATATAATTGATTTGGGATCCTTTTTATTTTTGTTCAAACGATTTTCCTTTGTCTTATTTAGACACCATGTGTGTTTTTAATGGCCGTCTTGCTGTTAGCATTGCAAATGAACCTTAATTTGGTAAAGTAAAAATTTTCTAGATGTAATTTACTTATAGGATATTTTTCCTTACATGATATTGCCCTACTATCCCCCCCCCTTTTTTTAATGGAGGTTTTTGTAAATTTTATAATGCAGTCTTGATAACTTTAAATTAAAAAAAAATTTTTTTCCCCCCCACACATATGACTGCTTTAGGTTCATTGCATATTCAGGAATTTTACCATGAGATGAACTACCAATAGAAATTTTAGTTATTACTTTAAGAACAGCTTTTTGTCCAGTGCTTGAATATTCACTTATTTCAATTAGCCTATTTAAATTAATCTGAAAACTCGATTACTATTTTACTGTCAAATTTAATACTCTACCAACAATCTTAGTTTACCCTGTAAATATTAGTGGGAAGGATTATTTGCATTCTTGAGTGGGCCCTGAGCATTCCAAATGCTCGGCTGAATTTAGATATAAGGCAACTGCTGTCGGCCAAGTCTCTTGTCTGTTACCTGGGTCCCGATCTGAGCTGGGCCAAGTCTCTGTCTGTCACCTGTATCTCGATGTGAGCTGGGCCGGGTCTCTTTCTGTTGCCTGGGTCCCGATCTGAGCTGGGTGTGGGAAGCGCGAAGCAGCCATGGGGGTAGGAGACCTCCTTTAGAAGGGGGTGAGGGTTCAAGCCCCTGCAATGTTGGGGGGGTGAGGGTCTGTGCCCCACTTCTGTTGCCCCCCCAAGTTCTCTACTGATGGCCCCTCTGCGACTGTGCCTGTCTTAGGTTGTTCCTTCCTTGAGGAATCTTACCTGTCTCTGGCTAACCAGCCATCCTCCGGGGCCAAGCAGGGTGCTGTGAGGTTCAGTTCTGTCTCCTTGGTAGCCTATGACACCGTGGCCTCCACACCCAGCACCTGCCTTGGGAACCCCTGGCCTGCTGGCAGGGTCCCGGTGCTGATCACATATCTCGGGGAACTCGGGTTTCTTCTCCAGTGAGGGCCCAGCTCACACAATTGGATGTGAGACAGATCCCTGGTACCAGCCCCCACGAGGTTTCAAGCTCAGCATGAACAGAAAGCTCAGGTAACAGCTGAGGGCAATTGGATTGTGAGAAGAGGGTCCCTCTTGGCACAAAGGGCAAGAGGGGCCAATATAGGATGCTCAAGTGCCTTCCCAGTGCCTTAATTCCTTCTGCAAGGGATTACATCCTTTCATGTCCCTTTTTTTTTTTTTTAAATTGCTGCCCACCATTCAAAGAATTAGTTTGTTTGTTTGGGATAATTGTAAAATATGCTGTTGTAAAATATCTAAAATTATAATGAGATTGTAGAATAATATCATGTAAAGATATTCTTTGCCCTAGGCCCTGGCAATTCCATTTCAAACTGGTTGTCAATTTCTTTTTGTAGCTTTATATAAACTTTGTCAGGGAGGCAAACTATCATTGAAACTTTGTAGCCTTAAGCGGAGGGGCCTGGACCAGCCAGGGTGTGAGGAAAGCTTGGCTTCCTCCATTACCGGGAAAACCCAAGCCTCCCTCCTGCTTTCTCTGTAGCCGCAGCCATCTTGGTTGGGGTTAATTTGCATACTTGCTCTTGATTGGCTAGTGGGCATGGCTTGTGGGTATAGTGGAGTGATGGTTAATTTGCATATTACTTTTATTAGATAGGATAAGTCTGGGGTGGGGGGAATGAGTGTTTAGACAAAAAATGATGAAAACTGACATATTTAAAATCAAACTATTTAATTATTTAAATGGTTTGATTTTTTATAAATATTTAAATATTTAAAATCAAACTCCTGTTTTTCTCTAGGAATGGTTCAA
Source organism: Corynorhinus townsendii (assembly GCA_026230045.1). Lineage (NCBI taxonomy): Eukaryota > Metazoa > Chordata > Mammalia > Chiroptera > Vespertilionidae > Corynorhinus > Corynorhinus townsendii. The sequence goes on along the minus strand of JAPDVU010000004.1, from coordinate 62,173,288 downwards.
CTATTTCTGTTAAAAGAAGTTAAAAAATGGCATTTCTTAGATTTCTTGGGAAAATCCTGATATTAGATACAATTGTAAGTAAAATAGGAATAGGAAGTTAGCAGATGATATACTCTTCTGTCTTTTGACATGTTTTAGCTGCTTCTTAGTAACCACAAGATAACAGAATTTAGAATCTATATTTGCATTATACTAACCCAAAATGCTTGAGTCATATTGTTTAAAAATAAAATTTCATTTGTAATATAATTTTAAACATTTTCTCTAAAATTTAAAAAATACTTGCTTTAATTAGGAATCAACAAACTAATACGTTTATTAGCTAACCCTAAGTAATGTTAATAATTTTTAAGAGAACATTGAAAATTTTTCTCAAAACTCAAGGAAGTATGTCTCGTAACTTGCCTTTCACCTAACCAGAATTATGGAAAGGTTAACACAGAGGGTAACTTTTTAAAAAGTCTTGACTGAAAGAAATCTTAATTTTAAAGATAAGCCATTATCTGAGTTTTGGTATCATAATATCCAGCACACTAAACTTGTTTGATACTTTCAATTTTCCAAAATCAAATGTCTGGCTTTTGCATATCAGGGTTATTGGTGGAAAGGCACCCAAACTCCCTTCTCCCATGTAATATCTTCCTCCCAAGCTTTATGGTCTGTCTGTGCTCGTACCATCTGTTGTGGCAACTTCAGCACTGAAACAAAGGCAAGCCCCAGAACTGACCCCTACGGGAACCACTAGACAGGTCAAAACGACAATTCTTTTAGAACAAAATCCATATAGCTCCCCACTCAGGTACTAGGAATGCAAGTTGCCATCCTCATGGTCCCTGCTGTATCTCCAGAAAGGGAGTGGGGAAATGGTGGATGAGCTAAAACAATGTAACTTCCTTACTGAAATTTAGCAGCTTCTTTCTTCAACATTCCCCTGGTAGTTTTTCATGAGAAAAGTTGATTCTGACAGATTTTGCCAGTTTAGTGGAGGGCTGGAATTTTGGAATTCCCTATTCCATTTTGGTGGCATAACTCCTCCAGCAATCTTAACATATTAAATTATAAAGACCTACCCTCCTAAATGCTCTTTCGTCTTAACTTCTTACTGGTTCACGTATTGAATTAACATTTCTTAGATAGCCCCTGGAAAAGCACAAAGTTTAGTACTTTTTATTAGTAACTAACACATATTTCAACTCAACTCACAATTTATAGTGTGTTGCAACAAAAGCGTCGAAACTCCTTTTTCTAAGGATTCAGAAGATCTCCCACTTACCACAATCAGGTGATAGTCACAAGATACAGCTTATCTGGAAGCTATGCATTAAATGGCATATTTTCTTCAGGGACTATAGAAAAGCCAAGATTGAGCCAGGGATACAGAGGACAATAAACAAATAAATAATCATAGGCTTTTTTAAATGGAATTGGACCCTGCAGATTATCTAATCAATGGTTTTTTTCTTTATAGATGAGGAAAGTGAGGCTCAAAGAAATTATTCTCGTCTAAACCCAGATCATTCCACTGTTGTGCTGCCAACAGGCCTCGCTAGCTAGGCAGAAGGCTGCCTCGTTGAATCCGTTCCACTGTTCTTCCCTCCCACTGCCTCCTCCCCCCAAAAAGACAAAGAAGTTATCACCATGTGGTAAACTTGTTAAGTGTGAAAAGTGTACAAATGCAAGGAACAGAAGGTTTTGTGCTTTGGGTTTTTGATTTTTTTTAATAATGGGCAAACTTAGCCTAGAACATAAAGTTGATGTCAGTACAAAAAGAGAAAAAGTTGCTGAAAATGAATTTTTGATTGGTTCTTCTAAGTATATACTCTATATTAGTAACAGCATACTGTCGGAAGAAAAAGAAGCTAGAAATATTTTACCTGCTTTCCTTAACTTAGAAATTTTATACAGTCATTTAAACAAAATCTCTTAGGAAGAAATGATCATTAATAGCACAAAAAGTACAAACCATCCCCTCATGTGCTTAATCTGATTGTCATTTATTATACCTTTATATATTCCTTATATTAAAATTGGGATTCTCAGGAAGTCAAGAAATATGTATGCCAATCTAAACAAATTCCTAGGAAAACAGCAATAGCTTTATAAATCTCATTTTGTATAGTTGATTAATAAGAAGGTTCCATCATTCCTCTATTTAATTATTTCCCTTAAATTTCACTTCATACTTTTAAGAAAATACTTATGCAAACTGTTCCTTTTAAATATTATCTTACAGAAATTATGGATACCAAAATAGTTATCACCCAGTAACAGATCAGTAAGATTATTTTATTAATTGTACACACTAAAAGGCAAAGGATTTATCTTTACCTTCAGTTTTTTAGAATTAAATTACATTGCAGTACTCAATCCTTTGATTGGCTAATAATTTTAACTTTTTGATACTTAGGGCATTAGAAAATCTAATATCACTCATTTATATAAAAGCTTCTCTGGTACAGTGCCCACTGAAATTATGTACTGAGTACTTCATGTGTTAACAAACAAATAAACAAAAAAGAGTAATAAAGAAATCAAGAGGCTCTACAAAATAGTTTAGAAAAACAAGTTTTCTATTTATTTAAAAATAAGTTTATAGTTACTACATTGCAGGGACAGGAATTCTTACACATACATTCTAGTATAAAAGGATTCAAAGAATTATGCATCAAAACTAACATAGAAAGTGTTCACATAACAATAAAGAAAGGTCCAATCAATATGTACAAAAAGAAAGGGTACTACTATTCTGGTGTGAGACTGCCATTTATAACATGATACTCCAGGATGCAGGAAGGAAAAAAAACAAAATCTCAATAAAGCTAAATAATTAATTTGTCTTTAAACTCTGTTACTTATTACATACAACAGATTTGCTTGTGTTTAACATTGTTTTCTGTACAAAATAAGCATAATTTTAATTTGAAAATGTGTCAGTTTCAACTTTAACCCTCTAGGTCAGTTACTTTTTTAAAAACTGAACTACATTCTACAAGTCTAAATATCTGTGACAGCATTTAACAGTTTTCTAGAAAATCTTTAATAAGACCCCATGTCTTGCAGTTTAATATGGTCCAAAAATGTAACTTTGTATTTTGTCTCAATTTATATTTATCGTGATGAATCAACACGCACAATCTTAAAAGTAATGAGCATACGTGTACATCTGCATCATATATGTGTACTATATATCATCTCAAACCTATTCTTTTAGTTCCTTAAATGAAGTAACTCATAGCCACCCACTATATGTATTTGGTTTGTGCCATATAAGATTAATTTCCTGATTATTTTATCTGCATTAAAAAATATTTCAACACAGAGCTATCAAAACTAAAAATAAGTATGTATTTATAACTTGTGATATTTTCTAATCATTTTACTGCAGCGTGTACAAAGTTTATCTCTGGAACGTCCAAAGTGGTACTTACAGGTTTCTGACTTAATTTGACTTTGTCTTGGGTACTGTAGTTGGTACAAAATGACTTCATTTGAAATGACTAGCTCAGCATAATTAAAAACAAAAATAGTTTCTTAGTAAATGTAATATTTGGTTCAAATCACTTGGAGATTTGGGGAACTGAGAAAGGAGAAGTGTAAGGAGAAAAAGAGGAAAAGGTGTATTGTTTCCAATTTTAACAGGAAAGTAAATTCTCAACTAAATATAACTAAACCACTTCTCAAAAACTATTATGTAAAAACTACTTTCTAAGTATGGGGTAATTCACAGAACATAAAAGTACTTCCCCCATTATAACTTTTAAAATCATGTATTTCCTGCATCTAAGAACACTTATAGCCCTTTAAATACTCAAATGTTTTGGTCCTTTCAAGCTGACTCAAAAGTGAGTTTTAGGTAAACAAAAACATCCAGAATAATGATTTGTTTTCATTAATTAAAACACTGAAAATAAAATTGCTTACAGTTGACATCTGAGAGATATAGGTATGTATAAAATGGAATGCTAGAATTAAAGTAAACACTATTAATTGGATGAACTAATTTATATTACAAATCATATTTCAAAACATGTAAATGTTGCTAATAACACAAAAAATGTTATTTGAATACATTTGTTAAAATGTCTAATTGTAATCTACTGCACTGCAGATAAGGGATAATTCCAGGTGTTAACACATACATGCCACATGAGGATTGTTTTGATCTGTGTATCTTATGTAATCCATTTCCAAGTGATACTAAATTAGCCAAATTCATGTCTCAGATGTGACCCAATCAAGCTCACAAATATTCTGTATAGTTTTTCTAATTAAATTTAGGAAGGATGAGTTTTGTGATGTCTTCAAACTGTGAAGCTGTGCAATAATAGAAAGAATGGAAACAAGAGCAACAAATATTGAGTACAGAAGTGTAATTAGAACACAGTCCATTGCCATAATAGCAAATAGCAAAATTTAAAGAATATATAAATTTTAATAAAGTATTTATCAGTTGCTCAGTTGTGAGACTGTAATTAGACTGAATGTTTGAAATGCTCATCTGTTACATTTTATAATTGTTTAAGCTTTGATTGGAACTTGAGAATGTTGGGGTAAAGGGAGAATATTAGGGTTAGGTACTTAAAAATACACAAATTGATTTACAATTTCCATGCATGTAACAGGTTATATAGTATTTCTGAAATTTTCAGTAAACTTGAGTTTTTTTATTGCTTACCTAGACAACTGCCAACATTTCCTTTTGCCTATAAACAATACATACAAAGAGTCACTGTCTCAAAAGATATTTTCCAAGTGGTCAAACAAAACAAAAATATGGTGATGACCTAAATTTCTCAATTCAACTTCTGCAATGTATAGAAGCTAAATTATAAAAATATAAAATTAAATATATCTGGTATTACTAGTATGTTTTTAAGTGTTTCAAATAATCTCATCCAAGTAATTTTTGCTTTACTAAGAAACCAGTGTCTAATAATCTCCAAATAAGGGTCATAAATATACAGTGTCTTTAGAACAGGAGTAATACATTTACTTGCTGCAGGTAAAATGGTAAATACTCATTTCTTTTTCAAGAGTCAGAACTAATCCATACACTGTACTAGAGGTATATTCCACTCTAAGACTGTGTACGTGCTTCCTTTATCTGTACACATTTTAAAACTGTACACATATTTTTTACAAAAATGGATTTATAGTCTACTATTTTTTTCTAACACAATGCAGATAACATCAGGAAATAACATGTTTCAAATAGATTGCCTTCAAAAGCAACAAATTACTTTAATGACAAATTTCAAACATACACACTATTATTGTGTAACTGAAAGACTCATTTTACTATACAACCAAGCCATCCATTTCTGAATTATGAAGAGTTTAGCTACTGAATCTTAATTATATAGTAAATATATTTGTTAGAAAAAAATAAATATACAAAAAAACCTGAAAAATTTGAAATTTTTCAACTGCAAAATCACAGCAACCCAGTTAAGATCTGGAAAATGGTTTACTTAATTTCACAGGATTTCTGTACAAATTTAGTTATAAATGATTTAAAAAGTCCAAATGCATTGCTTTCTATTCTTCTTCAAGACAATTAAATGATAGCTAACATTTATCCCTACCAGAAATTGAGTAAAGAAATAATTATGTATTTTGTTGAGGTTCAATTAAAAACTTTATTTTTCTACATCAGGGTCATGCTGATACATATTTTCCCATCCTCACTTAAAAAAAATGTAGTATCTGAAAATTTTGGTTACATTTTTGTACCATACCAGTCCTCAGAAAATACTACATTCTTTCAACTTCTTAAAAAATGGACAATAATTTTTAAACAATAGAAATGGTATTTATGTTGGTTTTTAAGGTATAAAATAAGTAACTGTACCATAAACAAATAAATAACTGCTTTCCTTTTCCATAGCAGTACATATAGCAATACATTCTCCTAAGTCATATAATTATCATTTACAATAGACAACTTAATTTTACTAATGATGCAAAAAAAGAATAGAATACAAGGCACAATCATTAAATGGAATTTTTCCTTTAGAGTGTATATTGACATACCAGCGTGATAAGGATACCGTAAAAAGTGCAGAAAAAACACAATGTGCAATGATACCACTGTATAAAACATGATTGCATAAAAAGTGATTTGGCCTATTTTAACTTTTAATAATTGAAAATAACCAATCTTCCCCTTAAAATTAAACTATAAAGTATGACATTTTAAAATTATTTTTATTCTACCACTATCTAAAAAATCCTGAAGAAAAGAATTTATATCTGGGTAATAGCATATAAGTATGTGTTTGTATATATATTTAATTATACCCATTTATCAATATATACACATACACACACAGACACATTTCTTTGTAAGTCATTTTAGCCTATTAGATATGTCTAAGTTTAGAAATGACATTAATCCAGATCAATAAGTAAACATCAAATCCCATTACCTTTTTCCTGTATTTTCCTTGAATCCTTTAACCACTTAAACACTTTCTCTAAAACATCTCTGTCAAAGGACCCACCAGTGCATTACTTTCTACTATTAGTACCCAAAAAAAAGATGCGTCTCAGCATAACTCTTTAATAACACGCTCGTTAGAATAATATACAGCCTTTCCAATACTGAAAAGTATATGCTGTCCTGACAGTCAAAAACAGGCTTTCCACTGCACTGATTCTCACTCTTTGGCACAATAAACAGAGATCAAGTGATTGATATAAGAATCAAGGTCTGAAAAATTAGACAGTCAAATGTTTTCCAATGTGGATATGTTTCCTTTTCATCAGTACATTTTCACTTATGTTTGGCAGAAATGGAATACAGCAAAAGCATCCTCTAGATTCTTTGTAGATGAACATTGTATAATTAAAATTAAATTCTTTAGGGTATCAAATTGTGGGACTTTTATATTTATCTTTAGAAGAAACACATTTCTTAATTTACTGCTGCTCTGGTAATGTATGTGTTTCTAGGGTGCACGACTTCTGTATCAATAGAAATGTACCTGGCTTGGTAAAAAATAATTCATTTTAACATGAAATGCTCTATCACTAGGAATATTATGCTCCTTAAAAATGTAGAATTGTCTTTTCCAGAAATAAACAGGGCATTTATTATAGGTACTCAATTATTTTTCTTCGAACAGTGAATGAAATGAATGTTGAAATGCATAACTACCTAAGGGTAATAAATAGCAAACATTTAAAATATATATGTATATATTTATATATATATTCATTTAAAGAAGTGAAGTATCTTATAAGTTTGTTTACCTTTTTTTTCGCAAATCAAATCATAATATTCCCTAAACCACCACAGCAGCAAGGAAACAGAAGCCTTAGTTCTACTTATTCCTTAATTGTACCTGCTTTATGATTTTGAAGTAAAATAGTGTGGTACACGTTACCAACCAATTAAATTAGCTTTTGCCTTTTCAGTCAACTTTCGGACTCGTCCTCTGCTAGAAGTTCCAAAAGTCAAAGAGGTGTCTTCAAACAACAGCTGCCTTTGCTCCTCTTCAGAGTCATCCTCATTATAGAAAGCTGTCCTTCGACCTTGGTTTCTAGTTCTCATGTGGGGTTCAGAGCCTTTAAGTTCCCCAAACTCTTCTTCCTTATCCACAGGATCATCTGTCTTTTTCCGGTTACTTCTCCTTAGCATTTTAACACTTGTAGGAACTATGAGACCCGAGTCTAATTTTTGTGTTATCTTCCTTTTGGGTTTTCTGCCTCCACGACTCTTTTTCTGTAACAAATCCTCCTTTACAGTATTAGTTTCAGGAAGACAATTGCATGTTGAAGAAGGAACTATTTCATCTCTGATAGGGTGTATATTATTTTGCTCTGCATTTTCTGGCTTTGCATACTGTAGCTTTTTGGGCTTTCTACCTCTTTTCTTGTGTATAAGTTCACCACTATTGGTATTCATTTCTACCTTAGGTTTCCTCCCAGGTCCCCTCTTCACAAGTTTAGATGGCTGCCCTCCATGGCCATTTACTTGAATGCTTCCTGGTACAAGAGCATTGTTCTTACGATCTGTAAAAAAAAAAAAGGGGGAACATCACCATATTTAATATATGGAATTGCTTTTTTATTTGACCCTCAATCTCATAAATAAGTCCATCACTATACTTACATGTAATGACATAACCCTAATTACTTCTTTTTACTAACATAAGAAAAAACAACAAAAGGCTAATAGTTTAATGATATTATTTACAGGCACACCTTATTTTATTGTACTTCAGTTTATTTTACTTCACAGATACTGCTCTTTTAAAAAAACAAATTGAAGGTCTGTGGCAACTCTGCAAGCAAGTCTATCAGCATCATTTTTCCAGCATGCTCAGATGATTGTTAGCATTTTTAAATCAATAAAAGTATTTTAAAAATAAGGTATGTACATTATTTTCTTTAGCTATGGCACACTTAACAGGGTACAGTATAGTATAAACATAACTTAGATGCACTAGGAAACCAAAAAATTGTGTTACTTGCTATATTGCTATATTAGCTTTATTGAGGTAGTTTGGAACTGAACCTGCAATATCTCCAAGGTATGCCTGGTATGTGTGCCACCATTATCATGATTAAAATACCAATATAACAATATCCACTATAAAGGTCATCATGCTTTATTAAAATATTAAAAAATTTGGGATATCAAATTTTAAGTATGTAGGATCTGGAGATCATGATGCACTATTTTCTGTGGTAAAAAAAAAAAATCTATTACCATTTCAGATAAAACAAAAAGATGATTTACATGCACTACTACTAACTTTTTTCTCCCAAAATTCTGGAGTTTTTTTTTTTTTTTTTGATGTGGTATATGATCCATAATAAAATATTTTAAAGGAAATCCATAAAAGGATGGAACCTGCTTTTAAAAAGAATGCTTTATCCTAAGAGTATTTTTTGGTCATGGGTTGCAATTTTACTTCCTAAATATTAAAAAAAAAAAAAAAAAAAAAAAAAAAAAATCAAGAGACACACAAAAGATCAGAGCCAATATCAAAGGGAGGAGACAAAGCCTTCATTTCCTGACCCCCAAAATACAAATGATTTTATTTAGGTTGCTGGTTTTCTATATTGATGGGTAAGATATGTGTATGTGTACATAAAGCAGTTAAGCATTTACTAACAAACAATTACACTTAAACTGCCTGAGAATTCTGTATTTCTTCCATTTGTTTTCCATTAAAACTACTGACAAGGGTTCTAAATACCAGTCCGCATACCCACTACAAAAGTTCTACAGATCGGATTCAGGAACTCTAGAACTCCTTGAAATGGTCCAAATTTTGAGTGAATATGCCTATGTGCAAAATCTGGGGGAAGGACTTTAGGTTTCATTAACTATATATAAATATATAAACCTTAAAAAAAGGTTAAGAACACAGCTCTCTTAAAAATGAGCTCAAGAGCTAAAAAAAAAAAAAAAGTGAAAAAGCACTGATTTGGATCTGTGCTAGTAGGCTACTGAGCACCTAAAATGTACCTACAACACTGAGGAACTGAATTTTTAATTAAATTTAAATTTGAAAATGAAAACAGGATACATTTTGAAATACTGATTATATGTTGAAATGATAATATTTTGGATATAACAGACTAAAATTTTATTTAAATGGATAATTTCACCTGTTTGTTATTACTAGAGGTAGCTACTAGAAAACTTTAAATTACATATTTGGCTTATATTTTTACTATACAGCACTGTTCTTAATTCTAGTAAGTTAATTCAGGTGTCAATATTTATGCAATAGGTTATCATTAATGAGTTATTTAAAGCTAATTGTATTTCTATACTGTACTGGTACTCTTATGTATTTGTAATACTAAAAAATTATAACTCAAATTGGCTAATGACCCTCCCCTATTGTAATACTGGTACAAATTCACTATACTTTATTTCACTAGGGTCAGAAGTGACAGAAGCAAGGCCAACATATTACTGAAAACTTTTAATTCAGTTCAGAAAGGAAGAAATGGTAAAACATTCGTATACAAAGCCATTTTCTTATTTATTCAAAGACTTATTGTCCACTATATATTAAGTTGACGTGATTTAAAAATGAATAATTAAACACAAGAATTCAGAATCTACTGGAGATAGACACATGTAAAAAAGAATAATTCTATCAATAGTTTAAGGGCCACTGAAGTCAATGAATGGGGTATTCTGGGAACACAAAGAAGTACTTGATTTTGCCTAAAGAACCCAGGAGAAGGCTTCCTGGAGAATATTGCATTTTAAAGTAAGACTTAAAAAGTAGCAGGAAACCAATAAACTAGAAGGAAAAAAAGACACTCCACAGGAAGAAAAGAACAACAATATTCCAGGACTTCCAAGTAGGTTAGGAAATAGCTGGGAAATAAAAGAGGGTAAGCAAATAAGAAAGCTGAATGTTAGGCAACAGCCAAGTAATTTAGAATCTTATATAATATACAAAAACATTAAAATCTGATTCCATAAATGATTGGAAAGCAAGGATTTAAGTGTGTTTGTACACTTATGCTAGAGAGAAATGATCAGAAAGGTCACTTTGGCTGCAATGTGGAAGACGGACTGGGTAAGGAAGAGTTAAGGACTGAAGCAGAGAGACCAGTTAGAAAATTAAGACAACAGTCCAGGTGAGAAATTAAGCCTGAATTAAGGCCATGGAAGTGAGAATGGTGAGGGGGATAGGCTTTAGAGATGTTTAAAGAGGCAGAAACAACTGTATAGATCTGGATGCTGAAGACAAGGCTAGGATGATTCCTTGATTTTAACCTTATGTTAATGGGTAGAGCCTAATACCATTAATCAAAATGAGAGCATTTCAATAAAAAATTAAAATTTGAGACGTTTCTGGGGAGAACACTAAAGTTGAAATGGTTCAGATACAATTGGAAATCATGATACAAAATGCTTATTGTTGAAGTGTCGGCTGCCAATAAGCCGTAATAATTTTAACATGTCATAGGGTGGATTTATATCATTTACTTTCTCTTTCAAACATAATGCCTTTAAAACTAAAATCTGCAGATGAAAGAACTTGGAAGAACAGCTGTAAAAGGCCAAAAGTTGTATACTAGAATAGATGGCCTGGCTATAGACAGCCTTAATGAATGATTATTTTGTGAAGATTGGTGTGTTGAATTTTGTGATGTAGTAACAACTGATTTTTCTTAAAAAGCGAAGACTACTATAAGGGTTAACTAAATATAATTGCGAGAGAGAGAGAGAGAGAGAGAGAGAGAGAGAGAGAGAGATTGATTGAAGTATGAGAGAAACATCGATTGGATGCCTCTCAAAGGTGTCCCAAACAGGGATGGAATCCACAACCTAGGTATGTGCTCTGTCCAGGAATCAAACCTGCAACTTTTTGGTGTAGGGATAATGCTCCAACCTATAGAGCCACAATGGGCAGGTCCACAGTTTTTCATTTCCATATAGAAAAATTTTCTTGGCCTTTAAAATTTAATAATGCAGTTTGCTTTTGGCACAAGACTGCAAATCAAAAGATGTCTTACTAAATTTATCAACTAATACAGAATATGACTTTTAAATGAGCAACCTAAAAAACTGATAGAATGCTAACTCCAACAAAAGCATCGTTTTTAATAAAGATCTACTAGCCCTAACCGGTTTGGCTCAGTGGAGAAAGCGTCGGCTTGCGGACTGAAGGGTCCCAGGTTCAATTCCGGTCAAGGGCATGTACGTGGGTTGCAGGCACATCCCCAGTAGGAGGTGTGCAGGAGGCAGCTGATCGATGTTTCTCTCTCATCGATGTTTCTACCTCTCTATCCCTCTCCCTTCCTCTCTGTAAAAAATCAATAAAACATATTAAAAAAAAGAAAAAGATCTACTATACCGTGAAAGATACAAAAGCACCTTACCTTGCTCAATGAGAGCTGATGACTTTGAAAAAGTGGATGTCTTTGAGAGTACAGATGATTTCATTTTACGTTTGACTGGCTTTTCTTTTTCCAAGTTTTCTTTTGCAGAATTATTCTTAGTACCATGACTAAAACTGGGCTGACCAGAACTTGATAAAGTATTCAAAGTTTTGGAATGTTTCACAGAATTCTCTAGAACTAAAACACATGCACACATGAAACATTAAAAGCTAAGAGTTATTTAACCTGAAAACAAGCAAGAGGGTTGGAATTACTTAAATTAGCCAAGAGGACAAAACCTGGGGGACTTAAAGCTTATTTAGGAAATCTGTTTTCAAAATAGGAAAAAGGCATAAACAAATACTTTTAATTTTAGAACTTCTTATAAGCTATCCACTCCAAGATTATGAAGGCAAGTCTTGGCAAATTGCTGGCGAGTCTAGAAACTAGGATTGAAATTCAGGCATTTTGGATCAGAGTTGCCATTTTTAAGCATTATTCTATACTGATACTCCTTAACCTTAGTTTTATTTTTATTACAAATAAATTTTTAAAAGAAGAAAAACAACTAACAAAAACCAACAGTGTCTGCTAGAATTTACTAAAATTCAATATATTTCCTTTGGCAAAGTAAAAGCTTAAATTAAAAAAATTATGGTATATATTTCAATTTAAAAATTGTAACTGATTCTTACTTGTTTTCCCCGACATTGCAGATGTATTAGCTTTCGAAATAAAAGTCTTTGCTGCTGAAGAAGTAGAAGGTTGCTCAGTAGAAACTGTATCTACAACCACTCTGTTGCTTCTGGTTCGAACTATAGAACTGGATTCTGTTTTACCATTTATTTGCGCAGCATTGTGCCTTGGTGGTATTAATCGTGTAGTTGTAGAGAACGGAGAGGTAGAGATATCTGACTTTAGTTGGGGTTTTATGACTCTTTTTTTCCTTTCAGGGCTGTAAATAAAATAGTATCGTTAGTTATCTTATAGCTCTTTGTGGAATAAAAGTTTTATAAATACTATTGGATCCAATATTTGCACTATTATGAAACATGTTAAAATATGGATTTCATATGGAATATTTAGTGAAGGATCACTGTAAATGCTATAGTTACATATGACAGAAAGCATGATGCCATCACTATCCTAAAAATGCTCTTTTACTGGAGAGATTTAGCAGTTTGAATTTAAGCACTTACACTAGCATAGCTTTAGTTAAAAGATTAAAAATCCTCCACATCATAGGAACTTGCATGTCAAATATATCATTCTGTAATATAGGGAATAGTAAAGGAAGTATTAAAAAACACTGAGTTCTATCATTTAGATGACAAAGTTATAGATCAGCTGATGCTGCTGAAAAAAAATTAAATACCTTGATGCAACACTACTGGAAACAGAGCTGCTTCTGTTTCTTTTCTTCCTCCTTTTGGTTATTGTATTTCTTTTATGAAAACGAACAGCAGATTTATAATCTGATAAAACTGAACTGATATGTTCTTCAAAGAAAGCAGACAGGCGCAAACTCATGCTGTAAATCTATGATAAGAAAAAGAAACTATTCCAACATTTCTCAAAAGAAAATATTGACATATAATTTAAACATTTTTCTAGCCAAAAGTTTTTAGAATTTAAACTTTTTGTTTTTTCCCCAATCTCTTTTATTGAAAAGTAAAACTGGAGCATTTTTACAATTATTTTTGTATTTAGATTGGGAATCTCCCAAGCTTTGAGATTCTTAAAGAAAAGCCCTACTATGAATTCAGATGGCTTATATAGATAAAATTTTCTGTAAACTTGGTCATACTGACACTATCCCTGAGAGTTTTAATCTATTTTCCACTGCTACCTAAAACTAACTATCTATTCTTTCTCGATTCATGTGCACATATCACTCCTTTGTGATGTCTTACCTGGCCAAACAAGGGTAAGTTAAAGTTTTACTCATTTTTATGAATAATTCACAAAAATGGTCCTTTCTATTAATGCAGAAAATAGCTGCAAAAGTTAAGCCCACATAGCCTAATATATACCAGGACAATACATATGTGGTATCTATTTAACTACACTACTTCAGGAAAAGTAGGCATCCCTAAACATTAGTAACACCAGTGTTATTTCATAGAAAGAACAAAATAGAAAGAAGTCAATTCTTTATTCCAATAGGATACCATTAAGAACATAAAAAGCCAATCAACTTTGCTCTAAATTTTAAATAAAAATGAAAAAACTTTTTCTAATAATTTCATTTAATTTAAATACAATTTAAAGAAAATAATTTAATTATGTACCCTTGATCTTTTGCTCGGTGTATATGCTTTAGAATTACTAAAAATAAGTCTGACATCTTTACATAACTCCATTGGTGACTCATAATTCCCAGCCTCTAAAGTTTCTCTAACAGTAGCAAAATCCATTGGAGTGTCAATGATGTCTCTGTAGTCCTAAGAGAGGAAAAATAGGTGGTATTATCATCATTACTACCACAAGTCATTACATCTCAGCACAGGGATTCACATACAATTTCTGTGATGAATCAAAGTCCCAGAACTCTTAACAATCATTCCTTGTTTTCCTGACCAAGGATCCATTTTTCCTAATAATTTTTTTCATGCCCTCCACCTTATATTGAAGTCAACACAAGATTTTTCTCACTCAAGAACCTGTTAAGTTCTGTTTCCCACAGCCACCCCTCTCCCACAAACCTCCTTGGGGAAGAGGTAAATGGAGTTGTGTTAGCAGGGGATTAAAGTATTGAAAAAAAATCTCAGCTCTACAACTACAAATATAAAAGTTTTATTTAAAAAAAAAACAAAACTTTATGCTACCTATAAATTCTAAAGGCTGCTGACTCACTGAAATATAGTAATTTTAAATAGGTGTCAAAAAGCCTATGTACTTCATATCAGAGAAAGGGAATCACCCAGTCTCCATCTAGTCAACTACATATAAAAAAGTAATAAAAACAAGACAAGTGAAAGCAGAAAAGAAGCAACAGAATAGAAGAACAGTATCTGAATACAGTATCTCCTAATAGGGATAAAGAGTACTATATATACCTTTTCCATTGCCTTGGCATATGCAACTACATTTTTCAAAATATAACTTGACTTTGAACCATCAAGTTTAAATTATAAATATGTTTTACCATGAAGCAAACAGGATTGTCATTTAAAAATTGGAAGAATTATTTTTTCCTTAACAATCTGCATAACTTTTATTTCCTTTCTTGCCGCGTTCCACTGCCTAGAATTTGTAGTAATATATTGAATAGCAGTGAAAATGGACATTCTAGCTTATTTCCAATATGAGGGGGGAAAACATTCAGTTTTTCACAACTAAGCATGATGTTAGCTATAGGTTATTTATCAAGTTATGGAAGTTCCCCGCTATTCCTAGTTTTCTTAGGTTGTGTATTTGTCTATTTAGCATCCATTTGTCATATGGCCAATTACATTGACTATTTTTTCTTATTTTCTGTATTCTTGATGCTCTGGCATTTTGGGGGCCTTACAGACCTGAGTAGACAGACCTTCCTCTTAACATTAGCTAAGGGTTGCACTGGGAACATGTTCCACCTCCTTATGTAATTCTCTATGCTCCCCTGGAATTATTCAAAGTAGTCTATTCTAAATTGTTTACCCTTGCCCTGCCTTGTCTCTCTCATTGAAATCCCAAGAAAGGGTCTGGCCTAAACTTTTCCCTTTGCTCCTGTCTTCTGTCATCCAATCAAAATGTGGTGATTCACTTTGGTGCCAAATAGCATTGGGTGACCCGCTCCCTAGAACCTGCAAGTATAATAACCTTCCTCCCAAGCTTCATTATTGTTCTACAGTGGCCATGCTGACTTTACTATACCATATCACATCCAACATGTACATTCTTAGAACAAACAGGTATTTCATTCTGTTAAATGCTTTTTCTACATTAATGACTATGGTTGTTTTTTGAATACTGAACCAGTTTTACATCCCTGAAAAAAAAAATCCACTTAGTCATGATATAAAATCATTTTTATATATTGCTGAATTCTAATTTGTTGATTTTATTAAGAATTTTAATTTTTTTTCTTTTATACCGTTTTTGTCTGGTTTGATATAAGGATAATACTGGCTTTATAGATTGAGCGAAATATTCTCTACCTGCGGAAGCGATTATGTAGAATTTGTGTTAAACCTTTAAACATTTGGTAGAATTCTCCAGTGAAGTTATCTGGATTTGAGATTTCTCCCATTCCATCTAGGATGTCAAATTTATATGTGGAATTGTTTGTAGTGTTCCTTTATTATCCTTTTGATATTAGCAGGTCTGTAGTGATATCCTCTATTGCATTCTTCACAGAAGCAATTAATGTCCTCTCTCTTTTTAACTCTGTAAATCTTAATAGAGCTTTACCAATTTTATTAAGTATCAGCTTTTGTTTTTATGGATTTTCTCTATTGTTTTTCTGTTTTCAGTTTCACAGATTTCTGCTCTTAATATTTCCTTTCTTTTGCTCACTTCTGGTTAATTTTATTCTTCTTTTTCAAGGTTCTTGAAGAGAGAGCTTAGATTATTGATGAGACTTTTCCTCTTCTGATGAACTATTTAGTGCTATCAACTTCCCTGCTTTGCTTTAGTTGTATACCACAAATTTTGATTTGTATTCATTTTCATTAAGTTCAATGTTTTTTAAAATTTATTTCCAAATAAGTCTTCTTTAAATCATGGATTATTTAGAAGTATACTGTTTAGTTATCATCTTGTTACTTTTTCATTACTGATTTCCAGTTTGATTACAATGTAGTTGAAAGACACACTATATGATTTCAATTATGTCTGTCAGTTAATTGTTTTGTTTGTTGTTTATTTTTTCTAATTTTGTAGGTCACTTGGACAAATTTTAGAATTCCATTTGTTTTGTCTATAATGTTCATGACTATAAATCTCTGTATAGTTTTGTAAGTGGTTGTTCAGGTATCTTATAACATATCCATGATGATCAAAATACAATAGTGTCAATATTTACCAGTTCAAGTGATGCACAGAAACCTTCCCTACCCATATTTTTTACATTTATGCTCACTGATTTTTTTCCTCTGTTCTCTTCAGCAAATTTTTATTTGTTTTGTTTTTAGTTCTATTTCCATTCGATTCTTCTAATTTCTTCTGAGACTTTCTTGGTAAAAGAGATTTTTGATTGAAACCTGGACATTTTGAGTCTAAGATTAGATCTTTTTTAAGTCTTGTGTTTTACTCTGACCCCTCTTTGGGCTAAGAGGGAATTGCCTTGTTACTGCCAAGTGGGAGTGTAAGTCTAGGTTTTTATTCGGCCTTCACAGACACTTGAGGATTGAGGAATACCTCTTTGAAACTGTTGAAATGGCTAGGACAGTGGTCGGCAAACTGCGGCTCTTTGGCCCTTTGAGTGTGGCTCTTCCACAAAACACTACGGCCTGGGCGAGTCTATTTTGAAGAAGTGGTGTTAGAAGAAGTTTAAGTTTAAAAAATTTGGCTCTCAAAAGAAATTTCAATCGTTGTACTGTTGAAATTAGGCTCTGTTGACTAATGAGTTTGCCGACCACTGGACTAGGGAGTTTCATGTTCCTTACTAGATTTCCATGATACCAGCTAGGGTGGGAGTACATTTGTTATTGTATGGCCTCTACTGACACTATGAGGGTGGCCTTGTTATCACTGATCAGTGGTCAAAGTCTTGACTCCCCACTAGGCCTCTGCTGATATCATGCAAAGACGTAGGGCAGGGTTACCTCATTACTGACAAGTGGTGGGTGGTACTTAGGAAACATGGAGATGGCTCTCCACAGATCTTTGCAGGTGGGAAAGGAGTAAGGCCACAATTTTTCTATGGTATTTGGCCGACAGAGCAATTATTGCCTATAAACTTTGTGTTGCTAGGCTGCCCCTTTCCTGGCTGAGAGAGTAGGCTTTTTTGGTCAGTAGGCATTTCTGGTTTTATCTCCAGTATCCAGTTGGTGAATATATAAGGCAAAAACAAAAAACAAACCAACAAAAACCAAACAAACAAAACCCCAGGAAATTAACTACTGTGTTATTCCTCAGGTCCTAAGGACCCTAACCTGTCCATCTTCTCTCCACCTTTCAGAATTTTCTTAAATTTCTTTTATACAAAACATACACAATTTTCTAGTTCTATTTAGTGGGGAAAGTATGCCTACTCCTTCTCATAAATCCAATTATACAGCTTTTGACCAAAAAATGTATTTTTTAAAATCCTCACCTAAGGATATATTCTTATTTATTTTAGAGAAAGGAGGGGAGGGTGATGGGGGAAGAGAGAGAGAGAAGAGAGAGAAACACTGATGTGAGAAACATGTATTGGTTGCCTCTCGTATGTGAGACCAGGGATCGAACCCACAACCTGAGTATGTGCCCTAACCTGAAATTAAATTCGCAACCTTTTAGTGTACAGAATGATGTTACAATTGACTGAGCCACTTGGCATGGGCTGACTAAAATATTTTGAAGTATCTCACCTATAAACAACTTTAGAATCACTTTATAAAGTCATACAGTAAATTGGTCTTACTATCTCCTAATAATATTTTGATTTTAGCAAAAAACAGTGTACAAGTCTACCTTATGTACGAAATTTGGTCTAAATAACTTGGCCACTTAAAGAAATTAAGTACCTTACTAGCAAAAGGCTGTCGTTAAAAAAGAAAAGAAAGAAATTCCAGCCCTGGGCGGTGTAACTCAGTAGAGCGTAGTCCCTTGCACAGAAAGGTTACCAGTTCGATTCATGGTCAGGGAACAAACCCAAGTTACAGGTTTGATCCCTGATCAGAGTGCATATGAGAGGCAACCAACTGATGTTTCTCCCCCTCCCTCTTCCTCTTTCTCTAAAATCAATAAAAAAACATACTTAACACAATATTCCAAAGACTGAATGCCTTACTCTTCAGATGGGGGTGAGGGAATAGTTACAAAATTGCTTTATGCAATGGTAACAACATCTGGACAGTGTCCAAATTCTCTATATTCTTAAGGATATCAAATCAATTTGACAAAATCTCTAATTACCTGGATATTAAATATTATAATATACTAGAGGCCCGGTGCACGAAATTCGTGCATGGGGGTGGGGGTGTCCCTCAGCCCAGCCTGCAGCCTCTCCAATCTGGGATATGCCTGTCACAATCCAGGACTGCTGGCTCCCAACTGCTCACCTGCCTGCCTTCCTGATTGCCCCTAACCGCCGCTTCTGCCTGCCAGCCTGATCACCCCCTAACCACTCCCCTGCCAGCCCGAATGCCCCTAAATGCCCTCCCCTGCTGGCCTGGTCACCCCTAACTGCCCTCCCCTGCTGGTCTGGTCCCGCGGGCCACTCCCCCGCCCAACTGCCCTCTCCTGAAGGGCTAGTTCCCCCATAACTGCCCTTCCCTGCAGACCCGGTAGCCCCCAACTTCCCTCCTCTGCCGACCTGGTCACCCCTAACTGCTCTCTCCTGCAGGCTTGATCGCCCCCAACTGCCCTCCCTTGCAGGCCTGGTCCCTCCCAACTGTGCTCCCCTGCTGGCCATCTTGTGGCAGCCATCTTGTGTCCACATGGGGGCAGCCAATTTGCATATTACTCTTTTATTAGATAGAATAGAAGCCTGGTGTATAGGTGGGGCCAGCTGGTTTGCCCTGAAGGGTGGCCTGGATCAGGGTGGGGGTTCCCTTGGGCCGTGGGGCAGCCTGGGCAAGGGGCCTGTGGTGGTTTGCAGTTCAACCACAGCCCCCAGTGACCGAAGCATAGGTCAGGGCTGGCTGGAAGCAGGTATCTGGAATTTATCTTCTATAACTGAAACTTTGTAGCCTTGAGCAGATGCCAGGGCCAGCCAGGGTGGGGGGTGGGAAGCTTGGCTTCCTTCATTGCCAGGGGCAACCCAAGGCTCAGAGCTGCTGCCATCTTGGTTGGGTTAATTTGCATGCTCGCTCCTTATTGGCTGGTGGGCATGGCTTGTGGGTGTAGCGCAGGTATAGTCAATTTGCATGTTTCTCTTTTATTAGATAGGATTGGATTTACAAACTGCAAATTTTGGGAAAATGATATATAGAAAATTTTTCATGTTTTGTAAAATTTTGGTTAAATGTCAAATTTATGTAGAGCATTTCATTTTCCTTAGTTCATATGGTAGCCACTCAATAGAATTCTGTTGAATAAGTAAATGGAGTAGATTTAGCATGCTACTTTCCATAAAAAAGTTTAAATTTTAAAATCTTGATTTGGATAAACTCAAAATGGAAAGTAGTATTTTCAAACAAAAGCTGAAGTATGAAGAGCATTATTGCCGTAGATATTCTACTGGCTAGGCTGATAGTTCATTATAGTTAAATCTGAAGTATAAAAAGCCAGGTTATCCAAGTTTCCTCTTCTCCTCTGTGACAGTATTAAGAAATCATAAAGAGCCATAAGTTTTCACACCTCCATCAAGGAATTCAACAACAGATAGATTAAATTAAAATTTTTTCTTCTGGTACTTTTTGTCTGCTGATACTTTTAGCTGGTTGAAGGAGAGGTTCTAAATAGCATTCTCATTATTTTGAACACTTGAGAGACTGCATTCCTATGTATTACCTATTCTCTAACAACAATACAGATAGCTCTAGTGCACTAGGTACATGAGAAATGGCCTCTTCTTCTCACTGTGTCAATAAATTGCTACATATATTGGAAAGCTTCTAATCTAAGCCTCAGTTCAACCTCAGTAAAATGAATTGATTGGACTGGTTTTGGGTCTTTTCTGTATAATTGCTTTAACATTTTTCTTTTTGGCTTTAGTCTTTATTTCCTTACTACAGGCCCGGTGCACAAAATTCATGCACGGGGGGGGGGGGGGGGGCGGCCCCCTCAGCCCAGCCTGCACCCTCTCCAATCCGGGACCCCTCGGGGGATGTCCAACTGCTGGTTTAGACCTGATCTCTGATTGATCTCCCAGGATCAGGTTGAAACCGGCAGTTGGATATCCCTCTCACAATCCGGAACCACTGGCTCCTAACTGTTCACCTACCTGCCTGCCTGATCACCCCTAACTTCCCCCCCCTGCTGTCCTGGTTGCCTCCAACTGCCCCCCCCTTGCTGGCCTGGTAGCCCCCAACTGCCCCGGTGGGATCGGGCCTAAACGGGCAGTCAGACATCCCTCTCACAATCCAGGACTGTTGGCTCCCAACCATTCGCCTGCCTGCCTTCCTGATTGCCCCTAACCGCTTCGGCCTGCCAGCCTGATCACCCCCTAACCACTCCCCTGCCAGCCTGATTGATGCCTAACTGCTCCGCTGCCAGCCTGTTTGCCCCCAACTTCCCTCCTCTGCCAGCCTGGTCACCCCTAACTGCCCTCCCCTGCAGGCTTGATTGCCCCCAACTGCCCTCCCTTGCAGGCCTGGTCCCTCCCAACTGCCCTCCCCTGCTGGCCATCTTGTGGTCCACCTGGGGGCAGCCATCTTGTGTATTGGAGTGATGGTCAATCTGCATATTACTCTTTTATTAGATAGGATAGAAGCCTGGTGCATGGGTGGAGGCCAGCTGGTTTGCCCTGAAGGGTGTCCCGGATCAGGGTGGGGGTTCCCTTGGGGCGTGGGATGGCCTGGACGAGGGGCCTGTGGTCGTTTGCAGACCAGCCAGCCCCCGCTGGCGACCCAAGCGGAGGCCCTGGTATCTGGGATTTATTTATCTTCTACAATTGAAACTTTGTAGCCTTAAGCGGAGTCAAACCTTCTGCTCCCTCCATGGCAGCAGCCATTTCTGCTGGGATTTATTTAACTTCTACAATTGAAACTTTGTAGCCTTAAGCAGAGGCCTGGGCTGGCCAGGGTGTGTGGAAAGCTTGGCTTCCTCCATCGTGGGGGAAACCCAAGCCTCCCTCCTGCTCCATGGCTGCAGCCATAGTGGTTGGTTTAATTTGCATATGCACTCCTGATTGGCTAGTGGGTGTGGTGGAGTGATGGTTAATTTGCATATTACTCTTTTATTAGATAGGATACTACATTTTAATTTCAAACCACAAATGTTATCTGAACTGTATAAACTTTAATAACCAAATAAAGAAATTAAGGCTCATTTTAAGCTAATTTAGACTGCTAAGACTACATGCAAAAATAAATACTTAAATTATGTTTATTAAACCTTTGAACCATGAATCCATAAAGATCATTAGTTGACCTAACCTAAACATATATAACAATGCCAACTTACAGTTGTATACACAATGCTTCTGTTAAAACTATTTTAATGTAATCTCATTTCATCTCTATAACCCCATAAGGAAGGTTAAATAGGTATAACAACAGCCATAATAAATTTACAGAATTAGTGTGTGTGTGTGTGTGTAGACATTAAAAACAAATTAGGTGAGAAAATTGCACAATTAGTAAAAGTCAGAGGTGGGACCATAACCCAATTTTTTGGAGTATTAGTTCAGAGTTCTTTCTATTTTACTATACTATCCAACTTAGATGCTCTTTATAATCAAATGGATAATGAGAACATGTATGAAATAATGAAGAAATACACTATAACCATAAAAAATAATTTAAATAGCAAATTTTCATGAACAAGACATATAGCAAAACAGACAGGTAAAGAAAATATTTTCAAAAATACTTACTGGATATTCAAGGAGATCTACTGGCTGGCGGAAAGGCTCAGAATCTTCACACTGAAATATGAGATTTAACAATTCTTGACATTGTTTCTTCCATGCTTGAATATCGTAAGACTGAGCTCTGTTTCGTAATCTTCTTCTAGGCTGATAGTCCTAAAATAAAAGTGTTAAAAAATATTAATAAAATGACATGAAAACAAAGCTTGTATTTTTAATGCAGTCTTACATAATTAGGTAATATCCAGTAACAGAAATAATAGAAAATATCATTTACCTAGTTCTGATAATCATGCATTTTCTGATGGAAATTTACTTGGAATACTAACAGTAAAAAAAAAAATGCTCTGAGTACATTTTAATTCCCATAAAGTTCTTCTATTAAAACAAAAAATATATTACCTTCCTTTTTCGAGTAGAAGTTCCTGGCACATCAGCATCTTTCTCTTCTTCCTTTGAAGCAAGAATTTATCTAATTGATTAAATATTCTAGGTTGCATTATTACAATGAACCTTTGAATATGTGTTTAAACTGGGAAGGTCCATTTATACACAAATTTTTTTATTGAATACATACAGTATAATACATAACTGTATTTTTTCTTCTTTTATAATTTTCTTTTTTCTGGTTTACTTTATTGTAAGAATACAGTATGTAATACATATATCATACAAAATGTGTGTTAATAAACTATGTTATTAGTAAGGCTTCTGGTCAACAGTAGGTTATTAGTAGCTACATTTTGGGGGAGGTATAAGTTATACAGATTTTTGATTGCTTGGGGAGTCAGCGTTCTTAACCCCCATGTTGTTCAAGTGTCAACCATAATCTATAGTTGTTTATCTCCTTTACACTTTAGTAAATCTATAATGGATATGCTGGAGCACTTTACTAACTCATTCAAGTCTCTCCCCTATCTTTTTAAAAAAAATTCTTTGTAACAAAAAACAAAAAAATTCTGAACCATTAAGTTAACTATAGCATTAGACAAAAATAATTTTCACAATGGCATTTATTTAAAAACTACTATGTGTTTCTTTTTTATGTAAAATAAGACCAGTGTAATAATTAAAATGAAATATTAAATACCTCAGAGTCAGACAAAACTTTCTTCTTCATTGAATTGTAGAGTGGAATTATGTTATAGCAAGTCTGATCCCTAAATAACAAGGAAACAGTAGTATACAAGATTAGAGTCATGAGATATTTTTCCTTTAAACCTGTTACTAAAAACAATTTTAAGATAAAATTTAAAACTGAAGTCTTATTTCATAGGTTGACGCCAAAACACACATCTGACCCTGCTCCTCCACTCTATGTGGAGCCTCCATTCTGGCCTATTTCTTTACACCAAACCCAATCCAATTCTCATCTCCAAGTTTTGCTCAGATCATTGCTGTGCCTGGGATGCCTTCTTTTGTTACTCAGTCTACAAGACAAAGGTAATACCTACTAATTTCTTAATTTTTTCATTCTTACACATAGTTATATCCTAAAATTAGTTATATCCTTAGTCATCTTCTCTTGACACTATAACTTTTGCCATGATAACCTTATAGTTCTGTATTGTATTTGTGTAAATGAATTCCAAATTCCTATAATTTGGTCTGACTCTTCTGAGATTCCTACCATCAACTAAAATTCCACGTCTGAACCTAAATGACACTCCCAGACACTCTTCATCGTTTTTCTGTATTTTTTTAAACAGTATTCCACATTTTCAAAGTAGTGCACAGTTTTTCATTATTCCACCCCATGCCTCCTTATCAATCCAATCATGGGACAAGTTCTGTGAGTATAACCTTCAAAATCTCTTGGCATCTGCCTTTCTCACTTCCATAAATTAATCCCTCATCACCTTACTTGGTTAACTATAGCAGCCAATCTGCTATTTATGATTTATGTCTATTCCCTATAAATTAGTATTAGACACTGAAATAAATATTTTCAGAAATGCCATGGATGGGTACCTAAGTTGGTTAGAGCACTGTCCCAATATGCCAAGGTTGTGGGTTCAATCCCCACTCAGGGCACATACAAGAATCAACCAATGAATGTATAAATAAGTGGAATAACAATATCTTTTTCTCTCTCCCTAAAATCAATCCATAAAATTTTTTTAAAAATCACAATATTTAAGGCATATTTTGCTACAGATAATTTTCATGTTAAAATATTTTCATAGCCCTAACTGGTTTGGTTCAATGGATAGAGCATCGGACTGGGGACTCATGGGTCCCGGGTTCGATTCTGGTCAAGGGCATGTACCTTGGTTGCGGGCACATCCCCAGTGGGGAGTGTACAGGAGGCAGCTAATCGATGTTTCTAACTCTCTATCCCTCTCCCTTCCTCTCTGTAAAAAAATCAATAAAATATATTTTTAAAAAAATGTTTTCATATGCCCTTGCTCCCAGTGCCTATATTTTAAAGGTGTAGTTCTTTAGATCAGCAGTCAAGGCCCTCCATGATCTGAACCACACGAGTTTACAACACTGTATCCCTTACTTCTTTCTGCTCATGTACTCTCTACTTCACCCAATTTAAATAACTAAACTTATTATAGTTATTTACAGATTTACCTGTCTATAAATAATATTAAGAGGTTAAATATACACTTCTTTCTATCTCCAAATATCTATTACATAACTTTGTATATATCCATTGTTTGAAATTAGGGCAAATGACTCAAAAAATACCAAAATTTTGAAATAACATTTTGAAAACTACTTTCAGTTAAAAATGGCTTTAACAAATTATATATATCTAAAAATTGCCAGAGATTTATTTTTAGATATATACAATATTAATGCTTTAAATGTATTAATCGCCCTGGCTGGTGTTGCTAAGTGGTTACATTGTCCCCCGCACACCAAAGGGTCTTGGATTTAATTACCAGTCAGGGACACGTATCTGGGTTGCAGATTCAATCCTGGCCCCGTTTCTCTATTCCTCCCTACCTCTCTTCCATTCTTTCTAAAAATCAATGGAAAGCCTAACCTTGGGTGATGGTTAACAAAAATAAACAAATAAATAAAATGTTATATTAGTCTGTTCATACAAGGCACTTCACAATAACTATTTGAAAAAAATACAATTAGTATAGACTATTCCAAATACAAAAATAATTGTTTTATTTAAAATATTTCACTAAAATATAAATTTCACTAAAATATGAATTTACTCTATCCGAATTCTACTGATTCATCTCTCTGGAAAAATAGATGTAAATAAATATCCACATAACACTTATAAAATTACAGACTAAAGACTTTAAATTATTATAAGCTAATGTAACCAAGTTAAATATACAGTCCTCTGAAGATAGCTAATTCTTGATTACCAATTTTACTGAAACGCAAGGCATTGTAACAATAACCCCTAAACCACTTGCAAGACAACAGATTTCTTTAGGGAATACGGTAGAGGAAGGGCATAAAGTTTATCTTACTAATTTTCTCTGTTTTCTTATATTGGAATTACCTACATTCCTTAGCAAACAAATAAACAACTAATACCAAGAAAAGGGAGCCTCTGATTATGATGGGTAAAGAGAATAGCTTTAGATGTTAAAGAAAAAAAAGTCTTGATGATCTCTTCATGTAAAAATAAAAGCTGATAGCAACTGAATATTTAAATTAGAAAATACATTGTCTCCTATTAACAAGAAATATTATCCAATATAAATAACCATAATACAAAACATCTTCTGGCTTCAATTTAGAAGGCTCAATTCATTCTATGGTTACATAAATCCCTAAGACAAGTAAATAAAAGTGCTGCTGCCTTAAAAGTGAGTGTTACCACTCTTGGTATAGGATCAATGAATGAGGAAGCAAAGTAGGCTTTAAAGAAGAATCATCTGGAAAGTTAAATTTAGTTTCCTGCTAGACTCTTTAAATACTTGTTTATAAACTTGACAGGGTACTATAATATTAAGATTAAAGGTTCTCAAATCAAATGGCAGACATTCATTGACTGTGAAGTTAACCTCTAAAAGACTCAGTTTCCTTAACTATAAATTCCAGATAATGATCTCTCCCACATTTAAGATTATTTTGGCTACAAGAATTATTTTAGGTTAAACATTACATAAGTAGTTGTTATTATTGTCCAACAGCTAGATTTAGAAAAGGATACATGTTTATGTTAACTGTATAAAACAATTTTTATGATTTCGTAAATACTAGCTAATGAACTAAATGTTTAAATATTACTTTAGACACAGACATTATTTGCTCTCTGCTTTGAGTGGAACCATGTGTATAGCACAGCATTGATAGTATTCATATAAGAAAGATTTTAATTGACATTTGACAATATTGCTATTATTACAGTAATTATAATTATGTGTGGAAAAATAACTCACTTTATAAAATGTAGAAGAAGATCAGTCACAAACTTAGCAGCTTTTACAATAGGGCTTCCAGGTTCATTAAATGTTCGAGTGTTATGCTCTATATATCGAACTTCCCACATTAGGGAAGAAACCCGCCTTTAAACAAAATACAGAAGGATTAACTTCATTATATTTAGAAATATAGCCACAAAATTTTAAACCAAGACACTGAAACTTTTCAAATTGCAGTCTTTAATCAGGTACAAAACTCACAACTTAAAGTTATTTTCAAAATATTAACACTTCTTTGTGTAAGGGAAAAAAGTGTAGTAACACTATGTATTTGCATAGAATATTTCTGATTAGACACACTATGTCTAATCCACAATGTTCCTTCTTTTAGGGAGAAAGACTGTCTATAGGGAGAGTAGCGAAAGAGAATTGGAGTTTTTATTTTTAGCTTATTCCTGTCATATATGGTGTGATTTTTTTATAATAAGCATATCTGACATTTATGTGAAAAGAAAACAATTTTCATCTAATTATATTACTGGTGATTAAATGACATGTAAAAATGAAAAGTTAACTGATAGCCTATTTATGTAATAGGACTTCTAGAATACTATCCAATATGTGGAAATACTAAGATAATCTTACTGAAGTGTGACAAAAATATAATTATAATGGAATTTTAAAAATTTATAATTGTAGATACAGTAATACTTCTGTGGATTTAAAATACCATTCACAAGGCTAATTCTAATAATAAAATCACAGGTATCTTCAGAAAACCCTATAGAAAACTGTGCATAAAATAAGGTATTAGATTAATACCAGCAGGACAAATTGACAGTAGTTTAACAAAAGACTAAAAGATGTATTGAAGAGGAAAAATCATAAACTGTAAGAAGTCTGAAGCCAATAAATAAAGGAGAAGCAAAAAAATTTAAAACAGTGAAATAGGACTTACTAACATAATTTGGGTCTATAACCGTATCAGAAAAACAGGTAGTTTCAAATTTATGTAAGGATTGTATCCCAAAAGATGTGTTCAAACTTGATTATTACAAAGCCAGGCTAATGCCAAAAATTCTATTTAAGCTATAATGTACTTGATATGTATACCTTAGCAATTTTTATAATGAGCAGTATTTCTATGAGAAAGTATATTTATAACAACAGTGGGAGATGCTGTAAGTTTATCTTTCTAGCTGAAGTCCAAAAACCATTGTATAAGAACAATTCTTTCCCAGTTACCCTCCATATCTTGTTCCATCTCTGAAGCACTAGGTTATAAATAAGTCCTAAGACTTAACAATTTAGGGGGACTAGGAGAAATAAGGCTATAGATAAGAATTTCTTCTCCATTTATTCTCTTAAACTTCTGATATGTGGAGTTAAAAATTTAAAGAGATGTGCTACAAGGGTAAGATAGCTGGGAGATATATTATCATTTTCTATGTTTTTGATAAATATCAATGACTCAACCGAAGAAACACCTAATAAGATCAGAAAAATCCTCAGAACCTGAAATCTAATGGCTTAATTTTCTTTATTCTAGTGGTTCTTAATCAGGAGTGATTCTGCCTCCCTGCCCCAGCCCCCCAATGGGCCATTGGCAATGTCTGGAGACATTTTTAGTTTTACAATTAGGGGCTGCTATTGGCACTTAAAGGATAGAGGACAGCCCCAAATGCCAATAATGTTTTTATTGAGAAAATCTACTTTTGTCAGAAAGGAATAACAAATGGCATTTTCAGTGCCAGGTAAACAAAGTACCAAATCAGAGTTATTTTTTAAGTAATAAAAAGAATGGAAAGCACTAATTTTATGTAGAAAAATATGAATAGAAACTTTTCTAAGTTAAATAAATAAAAATGTAAAGAACTGAAGTAATATAAAGCTGGTCACAAAGAGAAAATTTTAATGCAATATAATCTGAATTAAAATGTTGGCCTGTCTAGCAAGTCATATAAGAAAAATGAAAACAAATATGATTTCATTATGTCAAAACTATAGACTTAAACTCACTTTTTGACAAGATATTTTAGGTAATAAACCTACAAAGCCTGTCCGAGATTAGAACTCAATATGTATTGAAATTATTAACAGGAAGGTGATGATGCAAATTAACTCAAATTATGTCTTTAAAAAAAACCTCTAGTTATATTTCAAACTAACCTATAATTATGAAAAATGAAAATTCAGGATAAGTATTAATAAGCTGAAGAGAAGCAAAATAAGAAAAAAAAGACAAAATTTTATATTATTCTATGAAAAATCAATTAACAAACATATTTCAATGCAATATCTTGGGGAAAATGAAATACTTCAGCTTGCTTTATAAAATACAATATAAAGACAGCGAGCAGAAACTCATATTAGCAACTAGGAAAAACTGTACCTAGAAATCATATGCTTAGTGTCTATTTGACCACCAGCAGCAACATCGCTGGGAACTTTTCAGAAATGTAGAATCTCAGGTCCTACTCTAAACCTATGGAACCAGATTCTGCATTTTAACAAAATCCCAGGTGATTTTTATGTACAGTAATGTTTGAGGAACAGTGCTATAGAAGATCAGTAAATGGATTAAAGTATCATTTAGCTTTCCTTTGGTAGTAGCTACAGCAAACAGTTCTAACCTGTAAAACCTGTTTTCCAGTCTTTGTTTAATTGTACTTAAATCTGTTGGATATGCCACTACAGTGCAATACATGGGATAGGCTTGCAGATCCACAGGAGCCACAAATGCTGAAGCAATATCTAAAATAAATAAGACAAATAAGTTTATAAATTTATATTTGTATTGCTTAAAATACTTCATGGACAATTCTGCATGAATTAAGACTTAAGGTCTGATCCACGTAACATTAGTCTGCTACTATCTTTTCATAGAAAATACATAATTTAGCAACCCTATGAGTCCCATTTTTTATTATGTGGACAATTACACTGCAAAATTCTAGAGATATTTGTTACTCATGGATTGCTTAGAAAAGATGACAAATAATATATATGTGACCTACTAAGGACACACACATTTCTCTTATTAAAACCTGGCCACTCCTGAATCTATGTTCTTGACATTCTACCAGCAACACTATAATATATAATAATACATTGCATTCAAATGTTGTAACCTTTGATTTTCTCAAAACGTATCACCTTAACTAAGCTTTACAACATAGTTCTGTGAAATATTAGGCAAGCAGAGAAGAGGAAACAGATCCAGAAGTCTTTGGCTCAAAGTCACTGACTCAAATACACACAGTAAACTGATAAAATCTGGGCATACAACACTAATTAGCAGCTCCATTTTTTTGCTCATGCACACACAGTATGACATCAGATCCTAAAATACTACTAAAATTACTTAAGACAGTAATTTTAAGTAATTTTGAGACAATTTTTATGAAGTGTTGCCATTTTATAAAATACTTCAGATGAAAATATTATCCAATGTGTCTCCAGTGTCTTTAGTTCTTCTTATTCATGTTAATTTCTCCTTAGACTCTGAAACTGACTCTGTACTGAAAGTGGAGGTTGCTACAAAGCACCATACTAGTTTAGAATTACTCCAGATAACTTGTGGTCATTATTTTTATTTTAATGAGGCAAAGCAATTAATATGACCTTCTCCCATCCCCTTACAAATATTCTCTTATGTATATGCATTGTAAAATTAAGGGAAAAACTAGTATAACTATCCAAATAATTATAATTCAGCTTTCAACCATTCTCTCCCAATTTACATCATGTCAGCCTGAATATGTCAAGGGTTTTCAAACTGGATTTTGGAGGAACCAAGACTGTTCAGAAATACCCCTGGCATTTCTGGGGGTTCTCACTCTAAATTCAGCTAGAGCAATCCCATTTATAACTGTTTTTAGATATCTAAGTCCTGTGTAAGATCTCATTTTTTAAACTTCCACTTGCAAGTGTCTGAAAACCACTAACTTAATATTATAAAAGACTATTCTGTTTGCTTTCTGCAAGCTTTTCTACATTGATGTGCTATTATTATCATTTACCTAGTGTCATCAATTGGTTTATTCCTACAACGATTCTTTCACATTCTTCATCCCTGGGATTGGAACCCCATTCTCCATCAAGAGGTTTATAGATCAATGATCTGCATTCGACATCAGTTAAAGGAACACTGGTACCTAGTTCTTCAGGAAATACAGCTAAAATACACAAAAAGAAATACAAATTTAGAGAAAATATGTGGTAATCTCATAACATTTAGGTTATCTTTAAAAATAGAATTGGTATTGTCATAAAACTACAGTAAATTTTTATAACAATCTGGTAAGTATATTCTTTATTTTCATTAAAGTATGTTCTGAGAGTCAATAAAATTTAAATAAGTTTTTAAAGTATATTTTTATTGATTTCAGAGAGGAAGGGAGGGGGGGGAGAGAGAAAGAAACATCAATGATGAGAGAGAATCACTGATCGACTGCTTCCTGCACACCCCTACTGGGGATTGAGCCCACAACCTGGGCATATGCCCTTGACTAGAATCGAACCCAGGACCCTTCAATCCGCAGGCCAATGTTCTATCCACTGAGCCAAACCAGCTAGTGTGTAAATAATTTTTAAAACATTGTAATTACTTCTCCAAATTTTTACCCCACAACTTGCTTTATCATCATTTACAGGTGAAGTAGAAAGTATTTCTATAAAGTGAGGCTAATTTAAAAGGTATCAATTATTTCATAATATAATCTCCGTATTTATTTTGATAAAACATAAACATGGCAAAACTGAACTTAAGTATTTTATTCGAATACTTCAAATAAAACTTACAATTTCAAAAATGTTGGAACAGAGGAAATTATGAATACTGATAGGTAATTCTTATGCTTATTGCTCTTAAATAATGGTTTCTTTAATGAATGAACAAATCTTTAATAGAATCTTTAACTGAATCTTTAAGAGAACTATTAGGGTTTTATGATGACCTACGTCCATAAATCGCCCAAGTAATTTTTTCTTTGAACTAGACCTAAGTAAGAGAAATTTGTATACACATTTTCCCTCCTCACAATATGCAATTAAACTCTAGGAGCATATGTATGTGTATCCAAATAGATAAAAAAACAACAAAAATCCACCCATCCACATCTAGATATATTAAGAGGTAATATGTTAATTGGTCCTAATGGTGTCCCAGTCACAACCGGTCAACAGGCTGCAGGAACACAGGAGATGGTGGGCGGGGATGAGGGTGGGAACTTCTGCCCAGCGCTAATGTCATGCTGCTTTGGAGGCAGAAGCTGCTCCTGATGGAAGCATGTGCAGGCAGGAGCTGGTGAGCGGGGACACAGACAGGGGGCCTGGCCCGAGCCGCCATGGTGAGGCTTGAGCAGGCCCAGAGTGGACACAGACGGGGGTGTGCCTGAGCCACTACAGTGTGGCTGGAGCAGGCTCAAGGGGACAGACATTTTTTCTTGAAGGGACTGGAGTCTGTGTTCATAAAAACACCTTGGTGGCTGCAGCAGCCGGTAGTGGCAGCAAAAGTGGGGTGATGGGGGTGGCACCTACCCCTGATCAGCCTGGTCACCTCCCGCAGAGGGAGGCTAGACTGCGGTTTAAGCCAGGGGAGCAGGCCTAAGCCATCAGTAGGACATCCCCTGAGGACTCCCAGACTATGAGAGGGGGCAGGCTGGGCTGAGGGACCCTCCTGCTCCCAGTGCATAAATTTCGTGCACTGGGCCCCTAGTACAGATATATTTAGGTAGGAAACAAATAATACTTAATGGCACGAATTTATTTCAATAAATACCCGAGGCATTACAACACTAATTAGCAGCTTTTCTTTCATATTCATAATAGTGCAATGTGACTTCAAACTTTCATGAAGGAGAATAATAAAAACAGAATATAAGCCATGTAACATGGTTAGAAGTTGATTAAGATATTTTAAACAGATGTAGCCTAGCAGTGAGATGAAAATACACTTCTGGTATTAAATTTTTAAAGTGATAATTTCTAAAAAAACTAGTCTTGGACAATATTAGCATGATTCTCTCATTTCTAAGGTTTATCAAATTGGGTTTACTTTCTCTAAGTTATCTTTTTTCTCTGACTTCTTAGAATACAATAACTAGTGAATATTCATAAATGATTATTTCTATTTCACATATTTTTTCCTGTTTAAAAAAATCTTTCCTCTTATCTGATAATAAAAGTAATATTTTTAAAAAATTGAATATAGAATAATGTAAAACATAATTTATGGAAGTCCTCATATTCTTGCCCTTTATAAATAACAAGAGGCCCGGTGCACGAACTTTGTGCATGGGGTGGGGTGTTCCTCAGCCCAGCCTGCACCCTTTCCAATCTGGGATCACTCGAGGGATGTCCGACTGCCTGTTTAGGCACAATCCCTAAATGGGCAGACATCCCTCTCACAATCCAGGACTGCTGGCTCCCAACTGCTCGCCTGCCTGCCTTCCTGATTGCCCCTAACCGCTTCTGCCTGCCAGCCTGATTGATGCCTAACTGCTCCCCTGACAGCCTGTTTGCCCCCAACTTCCCTCCTCTGCCAGCCTGGTCCCTCCCAACTGCCCTCCCCTGCTGGCCATCTTCTGGTGGCCATCTTGTGTCCACATGGGGGCAGGATCTTTGACCACATGGGGGCAGTCATCTTGTGTGTTGGAGTGATGGTCAATCTGCATATTACTCTTTTATTAGATAGGATAGAGGCCTGGTGCATGGGTGGGGGCCAGCTGATTTGCCTTGAAGGGTGTCTTGGATCAGGGTGGGGGTTCCCTTGGCATGTGGGGTGGCCTGGGCAAGGGGCCTGTGGTCGTTTGCAGGCTGGCCACGCCTCCCCGCGACGCAAGCGGAGGCCCTGGTACCTGGGATTTATTTATCTTTTACAATTGAAACTTTGTAGCCTTAAGGGGAGTCAAACCTTCTGCTCCCTCCATGGCAGCAGCCACTTCTGCTGGGATTTATGTATCTTCTATAATTGAAACTTTGTAGCCTTAAGCGGAGGCCTGGGCCAGCCAAGGTGTGTGGAAAGCTTGGCTTCCTCCATCGCCAAGGAAACCCAAGCCTCCCTCATGCTCTCTCCGTGGCCACAGCCATCTTGGTTGGGGTTAATTTGCATACTTGTGCCTGATTGGCTAGTGGGCGTGGCTTGTGGGTACAGCAGAGTGATGGTTAATTTGCATATTGCTCTATTATTAGATAGGATCCTTATTAATAATCTGGAATATATATCCTTTTAAACATTTTATGCATATACAGTAAAATGTGTACTTTTTTTCTTAAATTGAAACAAAGATAGGTAATGAGGTGGAATGAAAATACAATCTAAAGTATTTAGCCACATTGGCCTTTTCTCAGTTCCAGAAAGATGTCATACTCACCGCCTAAGGTTAATTCCCAAATCCCAAGGCTCTGTGTGTCAGGCCATACATAAGGTGACAGTTATATTATTATTAATTGTAATTACCTACTCAATGAACCCTTACATGTGTCAGGTTGTATAATAAGTATATTAGACATATGGTGCCTTTTAATTCTCACAGAAGCCCCATAAGGAAGGTATCTACACTAATAAAAGAGTCATGCAAATTGACTGTCCCTCCACTATGCCCACCAGCCAATCATGAGTGAGCATGCAAATTAACCAAACAAATATGGTGGTTAATTTGCATACGGAGGTGTGGAGCGAAAACTGAAGACAGTGTAGAAGGAAGCCAAGTGCCACAGAAGGGAGCGAAGTGGCAGAGAAGGGAGGGAGCGAGGCAGCAGAAGATGGTAGGGAACGAGGCAACAGAGATGGGAGCTTTGCTCCCTTCTCTGCTTCGTTCCAGCTGCAGGAAGCCCTATTCTTGCAGGAATCTTCCTGCAACGGGCCTCTGGTTAGTTTACATAATTTTGAAGGCTGAATCTTAAGAATCTAGTTTTGAGACATTAAGGAATTTCCCAAGGTGTAATAGAAATAAGATGGTAGAGCCAGGATTATGAATCTATGCTATTTCCCACTCAAAAGCCTGAACTTTTATATTATGTTATATTCTTAAGTATTCTAGAGTTACAAAGATAACCTTTTAGGAATGAATAATAATTTGCAAAACATGTCATATTTAGCTGTAATTAATTAACTTCAATCTTTCCTGTTAGATCATAAATTCCAGTGGGCAAAGATTATGTCTATCTTGTTCACTACTATGCCTTTAAAGTCCAGGTCAATACAACCCTATGCAATAGCAAGTCAGCAAATCAGGTATCTTATTTAAGAAATTAATTCCATAATACACATTTGAAAAGCCTAACATACACTTACCATTATTAGGTATAAGTTCCATATCCCAAGGACTCATCTTTTCTGTATCGCCATTATCCCAGCTTAAAGGAAAAAAAAATACTGTTATTAAAAAAAATCTAAATACCATTATGCAAGTTTTAAAATAAAATCATGTCATAAAAATAATTGCTTCAGCATTTAAAAGAAGTATGTTTATCACTTTATGGATAGACTAGAGGCGTGGTGATAGATTCATGCACATTGAAAGCAAATTAATTAGACGAAATATTTTAGAGGCTGGGGGACCCCAGGAGATTGGCTGGTTGGAGAGGGACTGTGGGAGGGCTCTAGGGTGTGTCTGGCCCGTCTCACCCAGTCCGATCGGCCAGACCCCAGCAGCAAGCTAACCTACTGGTTGGAGCGTCTGCCCTGGTGGTCAGTGCATGGCATAGTGACTGGTTGAACGGTCAGACACTTAGCATATTAGGCTTTTATATAGATAGACAGATGGGGAAAACATTCAAAGCAACTCAGGCTGCACTAAAATACAACAAATACTTCCTTACCAAACATTATAGCACTGAAACAAACTATCAGGGTATTCATGTTGAAGAGGTTCCTGGCTTTCAATCGTTCCAAACCACCAGGCATCATCTATGACTGATCTGAAACGGTCACCTGGACAAGAATAAAAGCCATTTCATTACTCTGAAATGTAAAACTGCTATCGTTGCTCCTTTATCCTAAAGTATACCCTTGAGATACTTAAACTGCCTGTATGATTTCAGAAGTTATATGAAAAGTGACATACAAACTTCAAAATAAGTAAATAAATCAGCAATACCGGGGAAAAAGTTATTTAATAAGCACACCTGAAGTGTGACTTAACCAGTTTCCAGTACCATTTCTTACATTTTATTAGGTAAGGAGAAATTCACTCATGCCTCAAGCATTTTTAACAATCTAGAATTTTAATTCATCAGGAGGACTATGTCAAAATTTTTCATTCAAATAAACGTAGTTTCATAATTTCTGCTCAACAAATATTTATATTCTATCTTTTAATTTCTTACTTTCTATAGCCAGGTTCCTCTAATCAACATTCAAGCGTCCAGCGTCAAAATAACAAAACCAAAAACAGAAATCCAAACTACCTTCCTTTACCTCAATTCCCCCTAGCCATAACACTCATGCATACACTTCCCCTTTCCTATAAAAAACCAAATGAAAAAACAAAAACAAAAACTGATCTTTGTAAAACAGACTCACTCTTTGAGTATCTTTCCTTCCGTACCCAGATGCATATCAGGGAAACTGACCTAATAAGTTATCTCCTCAACTTTCCTCTGTGTCACATGAAAACTGCAAACCACTCTCTTCCTTTATTGCCACATTTTCCCCTTCCCTGGCTTTCACAGTACTTTATGACTTTTCTCCTGAAAAGCATAGGTTTAGTTCAAATAACTTACCCATGTGACTTTGAAGAAATTAATTAGTATTTGTTTGTTCTCATTTTTTATCAGTAAGGTAAACAGGTGAATTTAAAAATTTAAAAAGAAGATAAAAGAAATTGATTTAAAAAAAAAAGCTAGGGCCAAGAGTACCTGTTAAGTTATACATAGTCTCTGAGAGGGTATACACTGGCATCCAAGTTTAGATTCAAGCATTCTAACAGCCAGTGTCAAAACGGGAATATGAGCTACTATTAGATTTGAGTATCTAATTGTTCCTCAGAAGCATATGAGCGATACTAAGCTTAGTGAGAAGCTACTATATAATTTAATAAACAGCATTCTTTTTCCTTTAGCCTATATAACCAAGGATATATTTTTTATTTTAGACAGAGAGAGAGAGAGAGAGAGAGAGAGAGAGAGAGAGAGAAACATTGGCTGATGGTCTCCCATACGCAACCTGGCTGAGATAGAGCCAACAACTTAAGGTATGTGCCCTGACATCAAGCCCACCACCTTTTTGTTTTTTGTGGGTTTTTCTGTGTGTGTATGTGTATGGGATAATGCTCCAACCGAGCCACCTGACCAAGGTTAATAACCAGCATTCTTGACACCACCACCTTACAGTCCATATAATGATGTGTTTCATATAGGTGTACTGGTTAATAATGGCGGATTTTGTAATTAAAGAAATCACGGTAACTTCAAGAGAAACATCAAAAGTGATTTATTCAAAGTAATGTCCATCACTAGCTATACCTTTCCCCCATCTTTCAGGTAATTTGTGGATACCGTCCCAATAGAACTTTTCTTGTTCTGAGGCAAACCATTCAGAGACCCAATTTTCCATTTCTTTATATGTTTTGAAGTGCTGCTCAGAAAGTGCATGTGCCATAGATCAGAACAAGTGGTAAACAGAAGGAGCAAGGTCTGGTGAATATAGCGGGTGGGTTAATACTTGCCAGGCAAGATCTTTTAATGTTTCCTTAACTGGTTTTGAAGTGTGTGATAGTGTGTAATGAAGCAAAATTACTTTGCCGTGTCTTCTGGCATATTCTGGTCTTTTCATGCTCAAAGCCTGGTTCAACTTGATTATTTGTTGCTGTTATATATAGTATTAACGGTTTCACCTGGTTTTAGCAGCTCATAATACACCACAATTTACTGATCCCATCAAACGCAGAGCACTGTCTTCTTTCTGAAGCAATTTGGCCTTGCAGTCGATGTTGATGGTTGACCTGGATCAACCCATGATTTTGTGCACGTGGGATTCTCAAAATAAATCCACTTTTCATCACCTGTCACAATTCTATGAAAACAGACTTTCTTTCATGCCATTGAAGCAACATTTTACTGATGACTTTTTGGTTTTCCATTTGTCTTTCATTCAGTTGATGTGGCACCCATTTTCCTTCCTTTAAAATCTTTCCCATTGCTTGTAAACCATCGGAAATTGTTTGCTGAGCAATGTTTAATCTTTCTGTAAGTTGTTTTTGAGTTTGACACGCATCTTCATCCAATAATGCTTGTAATTGGTGGTCTTCAAACTTTTTTCGGTTTGTCTTTCACATCAAAATTCTTTGTCTTTCACATCAAAATCATCACTTTTAAAGCGCTTAAACCAGTGTACACGAGTATCTGGAGATGGAGCATGTTCATCATAAGCTTCCCGAAGTATACAATAACTTTTTCTTCAAAATAATGAATTAAAACTTCCCAAAAATGGTCTTTTTGGCATGAAATTCAACATTTTTAAGCGTAAAAATATCTATGATGTTAACACCTTCAGAAAATTTGAGATATGCAGTTTTGAAGCTTGCTGTCAGTACAACAAAATAGCATACATATCAAATCGCATATATATCAACATATGTGTAACTCCATCTATTGAAAAAAATCCGCATTATTAACTGGTACACCTAGTAACTATTTCTTATGATCCTACATAGACTGATGACATTATTCTAAAGAGAAAGAACTGAACAATGTATGCCTAACCCAAATGAACGATACAGTACAATAACAATAAAGTTAAACAAAAAATAGAGTCCACTATTCAAAGTATGCATTCAACATTTCTGAAGAAGGCTAGAGTAATTACTGTTACTATAATTTTAAATAGCAGTTGTCATACAGATACATATACAGTAGAGCCCTATCCCCTCAACATGCAGTTTTATTTTCCACAATTTCAGTTACCTGTGGTCAATAACAGCCTGAAAATATTTAAGTATAAAATCCCCAAAATAAACTATCTTTAAGTTTTAAACTGTGCACCATTCTGAGTAGCAAGATGCAATCTTATGACATCCCACACCTTCATTCCTGGGACATAGTCATCCCTTGGTCCACCATATACACACTATATAAGCAACAAAGTGAGGGGGGCCTGCTTGCAGAGCTGCGCACAAGAATAATTGTTTACTCCACTGGGGCACGGGACGCAGTCGGAGACACAGAGCTGGCTAACCAGCAGCCATCGCTGTTTGCCACGCCCTAGCCTAGTGACGCCCCGAGACCCCGCCCCACACAACCTACAAACCCACCCAAGCTCCAAGCAGCAGTTTTAGCATAAGAAAGGCCTGCCCTATTGCAGCTTAACCTAACAAACTTGCAGCCTGGATAAGACAGCTCCAAAACCTCCAAACCCCAAGCAAAGAGGAGAAAACTGTAGCTCTCGCTGTAGCTCCTGCTGTGTGGACTCAGATAATAGCTGACCTGCACCCCATTGGAGATCCAGAAGCCAGTATACCTAGTGGTCAGTGTGAGAAACCAGATTTCAACTCCTCACATCCATAAGTGACACATTCAAGAGGCAGACTCAGCGAGCACCAAAGCCCCACTGAAACAAGTCCTGTACCATAAGCGTGTCTCCAGCACAGCAGTTCTTATAGACACAGCAAGTCCTCACAGCCAACTGTCCTGGAGGTCAATTCCTCCCAGCGTACCAACAGCAATTAAGGCTTAACTACACCAAGACTTTGCATTCAGCCCACAAAGGGGTGTACCAAGAGCGTCCACATCAGGTGATTAGGGAGGCTGAGCTACTGCCCCCTATAGGTCACCTACCACACACATCAACACAGGGAAGCAGCCAAAATGCAGAAACAAAGAAACATGTCACGAATGAAAGAAACGGAGGAAAGCAAACTACTGGACGACATAGAGTTCAGAACCACATTTATAAGGTTACTCAAGAATCTTCTAAAAACCGCCGAGAAACTTGATGACACTTCTGAGGAGCTTAGTGAGACCTTCAAGGACCTTAATGAGAATGCCAAAAAAATGGAAAAGGACCAGAGAGAAATGAAGCATACACTGTCTAAAATAAAGAATATACAGAAACTCAACTGTACATCAACGTACCCCAAGAATCAAACTAAAGATCTGAAATATGAGGAAACAAAAAACACCCAACCAGAAAAACAAAAAGAAAAAAGAATCAAAAAATATGAAGATAATGTAAGGAGCCTCTGGGACAACTTCAAGCGTACCAACATCCGAATTTTTGGGGTGCCAGAAGAAGAGAGTGAGCAAAATACTGAAAACCTATTAGAAGAAATAATGACAGAAAACTTTCCCTACCTGGTGAAAGAAATAGACTTACAAGTCCAGGAAGCGCACAGAACCCCAAACAAAAGGAATCCAAAGAGGACCACACCAAGACACATCATAATTAAAATGCCAAGGGCAAAAGACAAAGAGAGAATCTTGAAAGCAGCAAGA
Organism: Corynorhinus townsendii; assembly: GCA_026230045.1. Classification (NCBI taxonomy): domain Eukaryota; kingdom Metazoa; phylum Chordata; class Mammalia; order Chiroptera; family Vespertilionidae; genus Corynorhinus; species Corynorhinus townsendii. The sequence goes on along the minus strand of JAPDVU010000004.1, from coordinate 62,133,034 downwards.
GAAAAACGGTTGGTTCCCTACAAGGGAGTACCCATATGACTGTCAGCTGATTTCTCAGCAGAAACTATGCAGGCCAGAAGGGAGTGGCAAGAAATATTCAAAGTGATGAACAGCAAGAACCTACAACCAAGATTACTCTACCCAGCAAAGCTATCATTCAGAGTTGAAGGTCAGATAAAGAGCTTCACAGACAAGAAAAAGCTAAAGGAGTTCATCGCCACCAAACCAGGATTACATGAAATGCTGAAGGGTATTCTTTAAGAAGAGGAAGAAGAAGAAAAAGGTAAAGATAAAAATTATGAACAACAAAATGACATCAAATACATACCTACCAACAAGTGAATCTAAAAATCAAGTAAATAAAAAATCTGAAGAACAGAATGGACTGGTGAATATAATAGAATCAGGGACATAGAAAGGGAGTGGTTTGACAATTCTCAGGGGGAAGCGGGTGTGAGTGGTGCAGGAAGAGACTGGACAAAAATCTTACTCCTATGGATGAAGACAGTGGCAGGGGATAAGGGCATGGGGTAGGGTGGGGTGGGGAATCACGTGGAGGGGAGCTACAGGGGGAAAACAAAAAGAGAAACACCTGTAATCTGAACAATAAAGATTTATTAAAAAAAAAAAAATACTTAAAGGTACTTGACATAATATTGTACTTGCTATTAATATTCCCAGAAATGAGAAGACAATTTCTCTCGGTATCTTTTCTTAAACAATAAAAAATATTAAATGATTAGATTAAAAACAAATATCTATGGTTTCTAAAATTACCTACCTATATTCCACCGCCTATATTTGGCATCATCAAATTGTTGTCTCAAGACTAGAAAATCTATAACATCAGGCATATCATGGTATCTAATTACAAAGAGAAACAAACTGATTAGGTCACATACCTAAAAATATCTAAGAGATATTCAAATTTATCTGAATCTTGAAAAATAATCTACAATACTAAGAAACTATTGCCTTTTCCAACAGTTCTTACTTCATGGTAAATGATCCGCCAGTCAGTTTACCAGTATCAGGATCTAGAAAAGCAAGTTTAAGGCAGCAAAGGGTAGGCAAACCCACTTCATACTTTATGCCAACTATTTTCATCAATTCTTGTTCCTGAGGAAGATACAGGAAATAAGAAACCAACTTCACAAAATAAATAAATTGCTAAACATAATTGAAAAAGCCTCTTCATTTAAATCTTGATCTAGGTAATTACTGTGTGTGTGTGTATGTATGTATGTATGTGTATATATATATACATATATATATATATAAATTCATTGAGGTATATACTTAAAATCTGTGTACTATATAGTATGCAAATTATATTTAAATTTTAAACAGTAAAGAAAATATAGAACGAAACCTTTGAATGAAATAAGAGTTTTCCAACACTTAGAGGTTTAGAACTAATAATTTTGAACTACTGCTAAATCTAGAGATACTTAACAAATTTACAAACATGAATATTTACCTTAAACATTAATGTTGTCTAATTTTCACTATAATTATATTTTGTACCCAGTTTATAAACTATGAGAGTATACAAATTTAGTCAATCTTGTGTTTCTTAGAACGTTAAACACCCTCTACTCCCTAGATTGCTTCAGTTTAAGGAAGGTATCTTCATGATATAGTTTCTTATAGTAAAGATACAATTTTCTCCATATTCCATAAATACACAGTTTGGGGCTATCATACCCGTAGTTCCATTTTATGCCATGGTTGTTTTTTGGGATTGATACTATAAACTTTATTTTTCCGGGCCATTTCAACATATGCTTCATGTCCTTGTCGGAAATAATAAACCTAAAAAGTAAATAAAGTCACAATTTTAAAACTTGAATGTGTTTCCTTTAACCCAACATGCAAGAATTTAATGTCCTTTAAAGTTATTCTAATATTTTATTTTCCCCCTTCTTTACCTCAAGTTTTTGTTTCTTTTTTTGAACTAAATGCCTCCATATATAAAAGGATAATATGCAACGTAAACCCTTGGGAGTTTGACTGTGAGTTCAATCGCTCGCTATGATGTGCGCCGACCACCAGGGAGTGGTGCAGAACATGGCAGCCAACCAGCGGTGGTGGCAAGGTGCTGAGGGAGTGAGGGAAGGAGAAGGTGGAGGGAACCACATGGTAGCAGTGCATGGGTAGTAAGGGAAGGAGGAGGCAGAGAGGCGGGGAACTGTGCAGTGGCAGCATGTAGACAGTGAGGTAAAAAGGACACGGGGAACCTGATCAGCCCTGATTGCCGGAAAGACCTAAGGGACCCTATCTGTGCATGAATTTTGTGCGCTGGGCCTCTAGTCTATATATAAGCCTAAGCGACTGTCCAACTGTTAGACCAATAGCTATGATGTGCAATGACCACCAGTGGGAAGACACTCATTGCAGGAGCTTCTGAGCTGTGGTGACTTGGCAGCTACAGTTCTTGGGTGACACACCGGGAACCAGAGAGGAAGGAGCCCAATTTTGAGGTGTCACCCAAGAACTGCCCTCTTGCAATCCGGGACCCCTCAGAGGATGTTGGAGAGCTGGTTTCGGCCTGATGCCCGCAGGCCAGCCCAAGGGACCCCACCAGTGCACGAATCCATGCACCGAGCCTCTAGTTAATAATAATAATAAATGAACAACATTCATTGTATATAGTTCAATAATATTTTCATGTAGCCTGAGGATGGGGTTCATTCGGTGGCTGTGTTATGTGCTGTGATTCACCTGGCTCTTAAGCAGCCAAGTCTGTAGCAGAAATCCTTAATGTGTCATGTAACCTCTGTGCCATGTGTTTTATAATGTCACTTAATCATACTTAAAGTGTCCAAAATAACATTAATTTTGTTATAGATTAAATAAGAAGAGTAGTCATTTTTTTGTGTTGTTTCACCATTTTATTTTTTGATTCAAAATAAGTTAATCTTGTTGCATAAAAAAGCTATGACTAGGGATCATGATTAGGTTTATCGTTCCCTTACTTTTGCAGCAAGTCATTTATGCATATGCAGAACTTGAAAATGAAAAATGTATTCTCACATATATTTTATCCTTATAAAACAGCAAGGCATCCATTTATCCTCATGCTTTAAAGGTCAAATTTAAGTAACTCCTGACTACCATCCTACAGAACTGATATCTGAACACAGTAGTTGGATACCAAAAATTCTTCCCACTAATAAAAAATAATAGAGCTTGTTTAAAAAAAAAAAAACTATTAAAATTTTTTTAAATGTTATTAAGGTCTTAGTAATATTTTCGGATATTTATTATTCTACATACCTTCATTCTATCCATTAATATTATTATTCAGTTGTCTGAACTCTAATATGAAGGAATGAATGGTGCTGAATAATGAGAAATAACCTATTTAAGCACCAACAACTAAAAAGACAACTTGGACATTTTGATAGCAATCACACACTTTCTGATCATCTTGAAACAGTATGTTAAATATAATATAATCAAGCATTTTCTTAATGTGGCAGGATCTGTTAGGATCTATCACTGTACTAAATTACAACAATGTGGTAATGTTCTGTACTCTTCAAAACTTCTTTGGCAAATAGGGTCTCTACATGAATTATTTTAGACTGTTCATTAGTTACTCTTGCAATATAAACTTTTTGTTTTCCTTCTTTTACTATCAACTGCCACCTGCCACTTTCTATAGCTAATTAGTATGCTTTGCTAAAGAAGCCAGTTTTAATTCCTGATTTCTTATCATTCATCTATTGCACACCAGATAATCCTATCTCTTAACATTTATGCAAGAAGACATGAATCCCTGAGTGGGAAACTTTGATCTAAGATCACACATTTTTCATTTCATAGTCCGAAGTGTATAGTCAAATGATGGCCAATCACATTTTCTTAAAAATGAAGTATTTCTTATTCTAAAATAATAGAACTTTTTAGAGATCTAGGAGACAAATTATGAACATTGTTAAGTATTTTAACAAAACTTATGAATTAAAATACTGAAGCCTTAAAACAAAAAAATATATTTTAATTTTAAAAAAATGGCAACAAAAGTCTATTATTAAAAATAAATGATAGTTTTTAAAATGTCATCAAAATTTCCATTTTGACAATTATTTTGTTACAATATTTACAGAAATCTCAAAAAAGATGATCATTAGCACTTCTCTCCTAATTTCACTTTTTCCAAACATAGCTACAAACATCTTAGAATGCAATACTTTAAGACACTGTAATCTTCTAGAGTTCTGTTTCTAGAGCTATTAAAATGTTTAAAGTAATTTGAAAAAAGAAAGGATTTTTTAAAAGTTTAAATGTACCTCATCACCCATCTGTGGTACAAATGGACATCTTCGGGGAAGAGTATCTGTAATCCATGTTGAAGGCAACCATTCTTCTAATGTCAATCCATTTTCCGTTAGTTCTCCTACCGCCAATCTCTAAGGTTTAGAACGTTTAAAGTAATATTATCGTAAAAGCATTCATTTGTAATCTGTGTTTTAAAATAACTATAAAGGTACTTAAATAAATAAAGGGAATCATTGTACAACAATGTATATTCTTTAGGTATTAAAAAGCTATTCTGGAAAGATGGCAGTAGTGGCAGTATAGTATTCAATCTCTCTAAATCACTGCGCATACACACAAAAAAACAACACAGAAAGCTAGATATCTAAAACCTAGAGACAACATTTACAACAAAACTAAGTGACAAGATATTCCCATAAACATCAAAGTATACGCTCTGTGTAGTCTCCCTTTCAAAGTTTGATCAGTTTTATAAACTTTCCATGTAGCAAAGCAAAGCATATTTGATGGTTTGTTTCTTGTTTGTTTTTTAAATCCTAGTCATAATGTGTTCATAAAACTAAGATATGCTCATATGGGCTAACTCATGTAAGACACAGAAGTCTAATTGTTTCCATGGCTGGGCATTATACTTCTATATAGCCCAAGAATACTCCTCTTTCCTTTTTAAAATAACCATTTCTCACTCTTGGCTCACAATTAGCTTCTAACAACAACAACAAAAAATTTTTCTTCGTATTTTTCCCAAACAAAATGCTGTTAAGCCAGTTACCTTACTTTTAAACTTTTGTGGATAAATATAAAAGGCCTCTGAGAAAACTTATTTTCTAAGTGATGAGGAGGACTAGAGTACAACAGGTTAGAAAGGATCACTTAGAAAATATATACTAAATAAAAAAGTAGGCCTTTTAAACTTTGCTGCTCACCCACAAGTGGCCATCATGGTCTGAATGTTGTTACCTTAGACTTAGGAAAAATGGACTTTGAAATCTAATATTTATAAGCAGAGAAACTCCATGCAATTGATTAAAACTGTTTGGTTCTGTGTTTATATACATAAGATTCTAAATTTTATTCTCTTGTGTTTTTTAAAAAAGAAGACAGTTATTACTGAGTTAATGCAAGTTCACTATAAGAAGCAATGTCATAATGGGGTATCACAGAACACTATTTGCAACAGGTACTGTTACAGCTGCTACTCAATATCCACTTTCCTCTTCATTAACCACATCTTCCTAGAGAGTAAGGAAGGAAAAAGAGATGGGCATTTACTGCATGTGACATGCGTCTACTGGAGAATTTTAGTCAGAGGAGTGATAGGATCTGACTTGCATTTTAAAAGGATCACTCCAGATGCATCAGAGTAGGGATTTTAAAATTATGGCCCACAGTCCAAGCCCAGTCTGCTATCTACAAATCAAATTTTATTAGAACACAGCCATATTCATTCATTCATGTATTGTCTATGGCTGCTTTCAGGCTACAATGGCAGAATAGCTGGAACTCTACAGAAAAAGTTTGTCAATACCTGCTTCACAGAATAGACTCTAAGGGGGAAAGGGAAGAAGTAGAAAGAATGATGGAAGGCTACTCCAATAAATCAAGTGAGAGTTCATGGTAGCTAACACTAGTAACAATAGAAATGGTGAAAACAATTAGATGCTGAACTTATTTAAAAGAAAGAACCACAATAATCCCGATGGACTGGATGTACAGTATGAAAGAAAAAGAGGAATTAAGGATAACAGCAAGGTTTTGGAATGAGATGAGGACGACCAGAGTACAACAGGCTACAGAGGATCACTTAGAAAATAAGTTTTGTATGTGTAAGCTTTGCAATGTTAAGTCAGAGGACACCTGAAGTTATTTTATCCACAGGGTTTCTGAGTAGCCATTGTTACGATGTACTTCATCAGAGTTAGATCCACAAATTTTATGAGTTTTATATATTGAGGTTTAAAGTTAAAGTATATTTTTAAAAAGGTGTCCTATGACTTAATAAAGAGAAAAACAAGTATTAAAAAAAATCTAAAAATTATTAATCCCAGCCTCAGTATGGACTCTCAATTATACTAGATAAGTATTTCTTCCCATAAGGAAAATTCTATATTGATTGGGATAGCTAACCACTCTTACAGAAAGCCAGATAAATTGGACATTACACAGGAATAACTATATTTATAACTGTAAGACTGTGGCATAGCCAAGAATCATTTTGACAATAAATCTTGTTCACCAATAATTCTTAGAACACCTATAATTTTTGGTTAAAGTAGATTTCTGTCACTTAGTATTTAAAACCACTTAGGGAGTAAATGCACTGAATATGCCTCAAAATTTCTAGCCTAATGATGAGAATTGTTTTAAATTTTGGAAATATGGGTAATTAATTTCTTTCCTATCCATAGAAATTCTTCTAGGCCCAACTCAAATCTTATTTCTTCTGAAAGCCTTATCTAAAACTCTAAAATAAGATATCCCCATTTGGTTTCTGATTTATTATCTGGCAACTAAACATATGATATTTCTTCTATTTTTACCTTAGGGAATTCAAGCAACTTGTTAGTCAAACATTATTTTTAACTAAGTATTAACTATGTCTTACATATCGTTTTATCCACTGTATTGCTTTATTAATAGTAAGCACACAATAAAAATTTATTGACCTGGTTTCCAGAGCCCCTGAAACCATAAGGGATATATGTCAGATATCATCTGAGATTTCTTTACTTCCTCTTTGGAGAATTCTATTTTCTTATAAGCATTCTCTGTAACCCCCTTACTGATTTTCTTGCTTAATTAATTGAAACATAATTAGTCACATGGAAATATTTTAATAGAAGCAATAATATCATTGCTTAATGATCTCTTATTTTCCAGCTCTACAACTCTATGCATAAAAAGGGAAATATTATTTGAGATAATAAGACGACTACGGAATAAGGACAATTCCACCCACTGTTGGGTCTACTAGTAGGCTAGTACCAAACCATGTGAACAAAATCCAAATGAAAGGAAATGGCCTATAATATCCTAGATTTACTATATTTTATTTTATTTTTAAAAAATATTTTTATTGCTTTCAGAGAGGGAGAAGGAGAGAGAAACATAAATGATGAGAGAGAATCGAATGGCTGCCTCCTGCACGCCCCCACACTGGGGATCGAGCATGCAACTTGGGCATGTGCCCTTGACTGGAATTGAACCCAGGACCCTTCAGTCCACAGGCTGATGCTCTATCCACCAAGCCAAACCAGCTACGGTGTAATCTTACTATATTTTAAAGCTGTCCCACATAAATTTAGTGGCAGATAGATCCTGTTAGAATACTACTGGTATAAGCAAAACAGTGAAATTAAAATATACCAAACAGTAATAGCGGATACAAATGCAGCATTGTATGAAGGAGCCCTAGGTATTAGTTTGTAGATGATTATCAATCAAAGGAGACCACAAAGTACAAAAGAATTATGTTCTCACAGTGCAAAACTCAAAAGTGCATCAGAGTTGTCTTGAGCTTAAAAAAACACACGTGTTAACCTTATTAGTGAGATACATGGTTAAATAAGGTTTCTTTAACCAATCTATCACACAAAATAATGGGTCCTTATACATTTATCATCACTGACAAGAGAGGACAAAAACTGATCAAAAGCATGGTATTCTCTTTGGTAAATCTTCTCCAGACAAAAGAAAAGGAGATGACAAAAAGAATAGTAGGCAGTGGAATCCAAATTAAAGTAATTCATAACTGTAAAGCTGAAACAAACAAGAGCTCAATGGAGACATCCTATACAATAAAAGGCTAATATGCAAATCAACCAAACGGCAAAGTGACCATTTGCAATGATGCACACTGACCACCATGGGGCAGATGCTCACGTAATGCAGGAGCTGCCCCCTGATGATCAGTGTGCTCCCACAGGGGCAGTGCCGCTCAGTAAGAAGCCGAATCACGGCTGGCAAGCTCAGCAGTGATGGAAGGAGCCTCTCCCACCTCCAGGGCAGTGCTAAGGATATCTGACTGCCATGGGGAGGGGGCCTAAGCTATCAGTCAAGACATCCCCTGAGGGCTCCCAGACTGCAAGAGGGCACAAGCTGGGCTGAGAACCAACCCCCTCTCCCCCGAGTGCATGAATTTCGTGCACCGAGCTTCTAGTATAAAATAAACACTTGTCTTTCAAAGCTCTCTGGGGATAAAGACCCTGAAAGTGTCCCTAGTATTAAATTCTACAAATGACAGCCTAAGGACCATGTGATTATGGCTCACATACTATATAAATTGGTAAAGGCTTGTTATAGCAGTAGTATCCTACTTTATATTTATATTAGAGGCCCACACCAGTGGGGTTCCTCAGCCTGGCCTGTGCCCTCTTGCAATCGGGACCCCTCAGGGAATGTCAGACTGCCAGTTTTGGCCCTATCTCCATAGGCCAGACAAATTTTGCCATTCTTATTCCAGGTGATGTTCTCCCTATGCTTTCTGTTTATTTACAGCAATAAAAATAAGGGTGGTTAAAAGGTAATGGCAATTAAAAGACTAATAAACTGTATATTTTGTAGCATTTTAAAACACATACATAAACAAATAAATCCCACAGGATTGTGAAGAAAAATCTGCTCATGTTACAGACTGAATGTTCAATATTTAGAAAATAATTAATTCTACAGGAAACAGTCTCATAAGGTAAGCATTTAAATCTGAATATATTTTGGTATACAGTTAAGTCCTCACTGTTGTCAACAGGTTTTCTGACTTACAAAGTCAAAATGACATATAATCAAACCAATTTATAAGAGGCTAATTAATATAAACAAGAGTTAAGTTCCAACAGCATCTCATGACATTACATCAAATGGATATTAAATGAAAAATTATTCAATGACCTGCTGTACTCTGTTTTACTACTCTGTATTTCTAAATTTTTTCTATTATTCTTTGCTGGTACACCTCAACAATGTTAATGTTCATAAACTACATTTTAAAAATGTGTGCTTTGTTTTCATAGAAAACATTAATTTATATATAAATTAACCTTTTGTTTTCTTTCTTTGGGATTCTTTTTCTTTGGTGATATTGGTCCATCTTTTTCTTCATGTATTTTTTTCCTTTCCTTTTTAATCTGCTTTTGTTTCTGTTTTTCAGATTCTTCTTCTTCATCTGAACTGCTTTCTACTTTCTTGGTTTTATGCTTAGGAATTTTCTTTGGTGGCTGCAAATTAATTCCTGCATCTGCTGTCCAGTCAGAATAATCACTGGAGTAGTCACTAAAAAAGAAAAAAAAAGTTCGTTAAAACACACAGAGACAAAACACGTTAAGACTGTTTTATAAAAATGCAAAAAAAAAAAAAAAGGTTTTAATAAAGAGAAATGACAAAATAGTACATATTAATGAACTAAAAATATTTCCTTAACTTTCAACTCATTATCTTCTAAACAGTTTCTTAAAATTCTATAGGCTTAACTTACTTAAAATACCTAAAAAAACCCCAAAAAACTTATGATAAATAATGTCACAGCTTTTTGTTGTTGTTGTTGTTAATCCTCACTTGAGGATATTTTTCCATTCATTTTTAGGGAGAGTAGAAGATAGAGGGAAAGACAGAGACACACATTGATGTGAGAGAAACACATTGATTGCCTTCTGTGGGAGTCCAGGCCGGGGAGGAGCCTGCAACCTAGGTATGTGCTCTTGACCAGAATCAAACCTGGGACCCTTTGGTCCACAGGCCGACACTCTATCCACTGAGCCTAACTGGCTAGGACAAGGCCACAGCTTTAATTGAAACAATGAATTTAAGTGCCTTCTGTGATTTTAGCCCAATTAATTTATGAGTGCTTCATATGTTCAAAATATTGTGGGGTATGCAAAAACAAGAAGCAGAATCATATTCCTCAATTCTAGAAACAGTAGAAAGATAGCCCTGGACAGCACAGGAGTTATCAACACTGAGGAGGAGGTATAGGGATTACTTTTTTTGAGAGATGAGAGCTCTTGCCAAAGGGATTATGTTGAGCACTGATGCCCTCATGGCAAGATCAGAAGTATTTTTGCTCAGTGAAAAGGTTGTGATTTTAAAGGATACTGAGCATTTACATGTATCTTAGATAGATCTTATGCTTCAAAATCAAGCATGCCATGATTCAAAAAACTTCAACCCTTACCCTATTATTTTATGTATCACTACCAATCATGTTTGCCATTCTTTTCAGTTTACCTTTAACAGACTTAAAAGTTATGCTTAACTGATGTTGTTGCAAAATAAAGAATCCAGTTATGTTATCTTATTTCAATTTTAGTATATGAGAACATTACTTGATTTTATGCAGTTTTACAAATATAAATGCCTTAAATCTAAGTTATACTATGTTAAAATCAATAAATTATTTGCCGAAATTTAGTGATGTATGACCTCACTCTTCTAAAAATATTCCTGGTAAATCTTGAAAGGACAGATTTTTCTGCAATTTTATTCCACTCCCATCACCTCTCCTCCCCCTTGGCCCAATGTCCTTTATAGGCATTTACCTATACCTCCCCAAGAATTATCACCACAGATAAAATTTAACTCACTGGCTTTCTAGTATGATTTCAGACATCATTTTAAAATTAAAAATGATTCTAGAGAACTTAAAAATTTTTAGACACTATTCTAGATGCATGGGAATGCATCTGTAGAGCAAACATCTATACAAAAATAGACTATTCTCAACTTACAAGCATTTATTTACACTTGCTCTAGCCACAGTCCCTGCAAACAGCACCTGCAAATACTGACAGTTGCTACTATCTGGAGCACTCAGCTCTTATGGAAAATCTGCTGCTGCCAGCATAGATCTAACTATAAAACTGAGAGCCCATGTTCTTTATAAAATTGCCCACAAGAAAATATTTGTTTCACAGCCCTGTTTCAAATGCAGGAAACTACTAGATCTAACCATTAGCACTTACATATCATTTCTGTTGTGGACATAGGAAAGCCCTTAATTCTAACACTGACATAAGGAATTCTTATAGCTTTCACCCTCATGGTTTCTCTGACAATTGTATATTAAAAGCTACTGCTGCTAAGGAGTAAGTGTGAGGAGCTAAACATAATTATCATCTCCAGAGGCTACACTCCTTCTTGCTACTAAGTTCTTACAAAGTCAACCAAGAATATCAGCCCTGTAATAATGTGAATTACTACTATAAGAAGTTGAAGGAATCCTCACTTACATGACTAAATGGGGTGGTCATAACAGGAAAAAGAAAAATTTATTCTCACTGCTGGAAAAAAATTATTAATAGTATTCAACAAATTCTACTATATAAGATAGTTAATTCTGTAAGATCTCATTACTTTCATAATTTAATGCTCAAATATTTCTCAAAATCCGTAATGAACTAATTTGTGGTTCAGTGTTAAAATAATAACATTCAATAATGAAATATCACCTAGAAAGATAAAGCATCTTTGTAGATCTAGCTGCAATAACCAAAATTTTTTTATAGTAGAAAAAACATGTCAGAAAGAAAATCTAAATTTTAGATGACTACAAAATATCTCTGAAGGAGCAATTTTGAAATCCAAGACTGATACAAAAGAATCGTCAACTTTCTAAAGGGTTTATATTAATTACATTTGGAGAAATAAAAATTCATTAAATTACCTAGAACTGCCATCACTGTGCCATGCTCTCTCTTCTTCTTCAGAGGTTCCACCACTAACAGCAACAACTTCACCTTCCTGTGAGATATTGAATATATATTTTATTGTGCAATTTTATAAAATAACATTCTATGATTATAGAAAATATCAGTATTATCTAATATTACCAATCAAAGCAGAATATTTAAATAAAAACCTGATATATATTAGTTGCAAAATACAGGCTTTTTTAATACAAAAATTATTCAATGTATTTAATAATTATTAAATATAACCAAATTATTAAATGTATCAAGCATATAATATTTATTTTAATATAGGATTCAGCACAATCTCTTGGATAAATAACACATACATGGTAGGGCAAAAGTAGGTTCATATGTAAAACATATTAATAAATAAAAATAAACAGTGCTTATGTATTATTTACAAGTAGAAACCTACTTTTGATCCCCACCCCATATTTCATTTGTTGTTTTTAGAAGACTTATCACTTCTCTTCTAGATTGGATATCAAATTCCATAGTTGACAAAGCAACTCATTTTTCACCTCTTGCGCCTTTGTTAAAATGTAAGCTTTTTCAAAAAATAGATGCTTTTGGAAGCTTAAAATTATAAAATTTTATGTATTATAATAATAATTATAAAAATGGCTTTATTATACAAAAAGAATATTCCTGTCTGGTATTATTTTGTCCAAATGGTACAGGATTAAAAACTACCCAAGCACATTGTTTCTCTTTAATCTTTATTTAATATAACTGAAAAATCTAAACAAATGATCTGATTATTCCTACCCTTAGTACATTACTTCTTTAAAGAGGAAGAAGATATATTGCTAAATACAAAATAGCCACTATATGGAAGTACAAAATATTTGAACCAAAATCAGCATTTTTTCCCATTAATAATACATTGTGCCTAAGGTGATATTCTGTTCTTAATGTACTCCTCTAGAAATTTACTTAATTGCTCTAAAAGGATGGTAAAGCACAAATTAGTTTGAACATAAAGAATTAGTATATCTTTCTTATGTAACAAATGCACCTGAAAATACGTAAGATTCTAGTAAGCTGAATCATATTTAAAATGTTTCCTAGAATATAATGCTAAGTGATATAAATCAGCCAGAAAAAGGTAAGAACCATATCTCACTCATATGCGGGATATAAAACTGAAACTCGTGAACCGAAATGATGTTTGGTGGCTAGAGGAAAGAGGGGGAGAAGGGGATTCTAATATAGGGTGACAGGAGATTTGACTTTGGGTGGTGGATACAGGGTGCAATATACAGATCTTGTAACATAGAAACCTACACCTGAAACCTGTTATTATCATGTTGAACAATGTCATGCCAATACATTTAATTAAAAATAAATAAATTAACAAAAAAATATTTTCTAGAAACTTAATATTTAAAAAATACTACAAACCTTTAAAAAATAGAGAAACATTTTATAAGGCAAATAACTTGCTGACATACATTTTATGTTTTGTATACATATCTAAATTTTCATGTGTCTATTTTATGTAATTAGTAAATGTGCTCTCTTTACCAGATTAGATATATCATTTTGACCTAAGCCACCAGAGACTAACTTTTAAATTATGAGTAGAATACTCTCAATTTGAGTTAATATTGCCCTATGCATATAAAAAGACTCAGAAAATTCCCATTATGTTGTGCATCTGAGATTATGCCTAAGTGTGCCATGCCTGGAACATACATAGCATGTCTTCAGTAAATGGATAGCTTCCATCATTATAAGGTCCATGTTTGAGCTATATCTATAAATTTATCAATCAATGTGAAGAATGAAAGTCATAGTTTTTCAAAAAAGTAATAATGAAAACAAATGTATGCATGTGATAAGATCTTACATCTGAAGAGCTAGTGCCATTTTCTATGTCTTCTGAAGGTCTAGGAATCTCTTCCAATGCAGATCTGGTACAATAACTATGTTGATTTGTCTGCTGCTTTTTGGATTCTCCAAGATCCAGGAAATGCTCGTGGGCATGATTCTGGGGGAAAAGTAAATTAAATTTATTTACAGAATGCTTAAAGAGCTAACTTTTTACTTTAAAAGTTGTACTTCTTAATTATAGAATGTCTATACATATTTATATTATATTACATAAACTAGATTAGACTGTTCAAATATTTTATTATATCAATTAAATCACAGGTTTGTGTATGTTGAAATTCACTTGCTAATTGATGTTATCAAAACATTGCTTTTGATTAATACGGATTTAAGTATTCATAATAAAGTAAGCCTAACATTGAATTCTCCCATACCCACACAAAACCAAACCTATAAAACAAATATGAGAAAGAGGACCATAGACTGTGAGGCATATTGATAGAAGCAAACTAGAAACCAAAAAGGTGATCACAAAACTACCTTGTCACTATGAGAATTGAGTATCAGGTGGCTAACTCTTTCTTCTAAATACAGATAAATGTGGAAAAAGTTCTGCAGCAGATGAAAACACAACAGTCACAAAAAAATTTTTTTATAAAGTCCAACATGGTAACAGAAATAAAACTCAATAATCTAATCATTTAAACCTGCCCTGGTTGGTGTTGTGCAATGGTTAGAGCGTTGGCCTACATACCAAAGAATCACTCGTTAGATTCTTGGTCAAAAGCACGTACCTGAGTTGCAGGTTTGCTCCCTGCCCTTGGTCGGGGCAAGTGTGCAATCAGTTGATTTGTCTCTCTCAAATCAATTTTCTTTCTTTCCCCCCCTCCCTTTCACACTCTAAAAAGCAATATCCTCAGGTGAGGAATAAAAAGAACAACAAAAAACTACACTTGTAGAATACAAAAATAAAGGAAATATAATAGATTACTTTCAAAAAAATACTGACATCAGACTTATATCACACAATAAATGATACAATAAGAAAAAGGAACACTTATCTATAAAATGTTGACGGAAAGTAACTTTGAGCCTATATTACATTCATACTTTTTTCCTTTCTTATTAAACTTCCTGGTCAAGTTTTCATTAAAATGTACTGATTTAAAAACTAACTTAAAACTGTCACACACACAAAAATAAATGGTCCATAAAAATATTCTCCTTCCCGTAAAGATTTTATTATGCAATATTATCATTAACCAGTCTTTTATATTAAATGTAAATGGCCAACTGAGAAAACCAGTTCTGAGATGTTCTCCCACCAATGATTAAGATGGGGTGGCAAGTATTAGGAATAATAAACATTTAGTATCCTGAGCTTTCTAGGCAGACTTGATGATTTTGATAACTCCACTAGCCTTCTTATCCACTGCTTGCATTACTGACTAGAGACCCAGTGCATGAAATTTGTGCACGGGCGGGGGAGGTTCCCCCTCAGCCCGACCTGTACCCTCTCCAATCCGGGAGCCCTCGGGGGATGTCCAACTGCCAGCTTAGGCCCGATCCCTGCAAGATCAGGCCTAAACTGGCAGTTGAACATCCATCTCTCAACCTGGGACCTCTGGCTTCTAACCGCTCACCTGCCTGCCTGCCCTAACCACTCTGCCTGTCTGATCCCAACTGCCCTCCCCTGCCGGCCTGGTCACCTCTATTAACTTTTGTTTTTAATCTTACCGCCTTTACACACAATTGTATTTGACTTTTATTGGCTTCCCCTCTCACACAACTTTTCTCTCTATGTAACACTTTTTCCTACTGATTCATCATTTATAAACTTTTGTTTCCTCCTTATTTCCTACTTTTGTTCCATCATCCTTCTTCCCATCTTTCTCCTACCCTCCCTACCTCCCCTGATTCCTTCTTTCCCTTATCTTTACTACTCTCCTCCCTCACCTTTTCCTTCCTTCCCACCTTAATTTTTTTCTTTACTTCCTCCCTCGGACCTGCTTTGCTCCCTCCCCCATTTCTTCCTTCTTCCCATTCTCCTTTTAAGCTCTACCACCTCCCTTTAAAGCTTTTCTTCCCTCCCTCTTTCTCATCCTACCTTTCCCATACATTCTTCTCTACTTACTTCCACTGTTTTAATATCTACCTGCCCAATTATTCACTATCGTTTGTTTTTTCTTTTCTGACTCCTTTTAAAATCTGTCCCCAGTACACAACTATACTTGATTTTCATTATAGCTCCAGCAGTTCACTCACAAATCCTTTCCTTCTTTAACTCTACTATCTACTGACTCGTTTATAAAGTTCTTTCCTCCCTCCTTCCCTTCTACCCTCCCCCCTCACTCTTTTACTCTTTTTATAGGCTAATTAAAAATTCTAAGCTTTTCATCCTTAGTACTGGCTTCTTTTGTCTCTGGGACCTGTAGCTGCCTCTGTTTGGTCACTCGGGCCCCTCTCGCATTGGCTTGGAGGGGCCGAGCAATGACGCAGCTGTGTCTTGCCTACCGTGGCTGGCGGCTCCCCCCTCCGAGTTGGGACCGCTGCGTTATGTGTGCACAAGAGACTTTTCTCCCTTTGCGTACCTAAGTGGGGGGACGCAGAGGCCTTTCCCGTCCCCTAGCATGCCCACTCCCATGCCTTGAGCAGCTCTCCATCAGCTCCCATCCCGAATTTGCAGGCAACAGGTGTGATTACTCAGGCAACGGGCGTGCTTGCACAGGCACAGTTGGGGTTCGGCTTGTCCTTGGGGGGCATTCTGCCCAGGATGCGAGCCCCCGTCCGGGTCGGACCGGGCAGATGAATGGATGGACAGCTGGAGACAGCCGCGGCAGCTTCCCTGTGGTGTGAGGGTCGCCTGTGGTCTCCACTGTGGTGGGGCTGGGTCTGTGCAGTGGGAGGAGGCTTCAAGGCTGTGCATTTGGGATGATTGACCGGCATCCCAAACGTCGCAGGGCCACCCTGTGTGTCTGTGGCAGTGGGATCCTGTGTTGTTTACCCAGTGGCCCATCCACTCTCTGTCGTCGCACCTGGGCCCTTCCTTTGTGTTGGGTCCCCACCCTCTCTGTGTGTGTGACCCCTCCTGGGGGTCACCGCTGACGTGTGCACCCCACAGTAGGTGTCTGCCAACACGGCCCCGAGAACTGGCCTTCTCCCGTGCAGGTGTCACCCCTCGGGCCCCCCCACCTCGGGGGAGGGGGGAGTGTTGGTGCGTCCCCGGGCAGAGTACTCTCAGACGGGGCACTGTGTCACGGGGGTGTTTGTCGGGTGCGTGCACACAGGAGAAAAAGGGGACTCTGGTGCAGGGCAGGGGACACAGCTTCACTTCCCTGGCCTGGAGCCATGGGCAGGGAAGCGAGCCTCATCAAGTCCCCTGCTGTGCACACAGCCTATTGAAGTCATGACATTACAGCATCCTGGACAAATTTACACATTATCTCTTTATAGATAGATAGATAGATAGATAGATAGATAGATAGATAGACAGACAGACTATATATATAGATTTAAACCCACAATTTTCCATCGCATGTCACAAACAGCAAAACGACCCAGAGAAGAATAGTCAAAGAAGCTCTCAACACACATGGGTTCTCCAGGAATTATATCAACAATGGCAGCATCACCAGATTTCATGAATTTGGGACCATCTTCTAACTTCTTCCAAAAAGCAACTAATCCTCTTTAGCTCACCAAACTTGCAAGCAACGTCAGGTGTGATAATCCAGCACAGGAGCATAGCCAACACTGATTTGGCCTGGATGGCTCAGGATAATTACCTGAGCTGCCCACCTGCTTCCATTGGTGTGTTATTTTTGCTGTCACCAGCCATGTTACCACCACAAGTATCCATGACACACTTTCTTGACATTGAAGCCTACACTGTTCCCAGGAAGAGCTTTGCTCAAAACTTCATGGTGCACTACAACAGTCTTTATTATGGTTCTAAAAGTGACTGGAGCAAAGGTGACCACCATGATGGGTCTTGCCTCACATGGGACAGTACCTCTATCACCAAATTCGTGGATATCCTGGAGGGTTAAGTGTGAGGACTTGCCAGGTGGATGAGTTGATAGAAGGATGCAATCCAGAGCTTCAAGAGCCTGGTTCCAATGACACTGCCATCTTAATAGGTAATTTTCAATAGCTTGAATCAACCACCTTACTATTAGCCCTTGGCTCCACTATGCTGTCACCATTCCAACCAGAAATTGGTGCAACTGCTACACTGTGTAGGGGTTTTGTAGCCAATTTTCTTAATGCAGATGATGATTCCTTATCTATTTTCTTGTAGCTGTTATAGTTATACAATGTCTCAGTGGAATCCATTTTATTAACACTTCACGTTCATTTTAAGGTGATTCTCTTTTTCTTTCCAGAAACTTTCAAAATGTTTAATGTGCTTAGCTGAGGTTTTAAATATTTTGGTTTTACATTATTTTTTTCCTGATTTATCCTATTTGGCGTATTAGCCAGAGGTTAGTTCTAGGAAATTCTAGTTCATTATTTTTTTAAAACTCTTTCCCCCCTCTGTGTATTTTCTCTTCTTTCAAGAATCTGAGTTTTATTAAGTAACTTGAGGCCCAGTGCGTGAAATTTGTGCATGGGGTGGAGGGAGGGGTATCCCTCAGCCCAGCCTGCACCCTCTCCAATCTGGGACCCCTTGGGGGATGTCCGACTGCCAGTTTAGGTCCTGCGGGATCGGGCCTAAACCAGCCGTCAGACATCCCTCTCACAATCTGGCACTGCTGGCTCCTAACCACTCGCCTGCCTGACTGCCTGATTGCCCCTAACCACTTCTGCCGGCCAGCTTGATAGCCCCTTAACTGCTCCCCTGCTGGCCTGACTGATGCCTAACTGTTCCCCTGCTGGCCTGATCATCCCCAACTGCCCTCCCCTGCTGGCCTGAATGCCCCAACTGCCTTCCCCTGTGGAGCTGAGGGGACTGGGGAACTCCGGCTGGATGAGATGGGGCTGAGGGGACTGGGGGACACCAGCTGGATGAGGTGGGGCTGAGGGGACTGGGCACCTCCATCTTGTGGCTGTGGGCTTCGCTATCTTGTGAGGGTGTGGCGGTCAATTAGCATATTCCCTTTGTTGGCTGTGGTTGCTGCCATCTTGTGAGGTGTGATGGTCAATTAGCATATTCCCTCTTTATTAGATAGGATACTTATATTACTACTTCTTTTCTCACAAACTCTACATATACATAAATATAATTTGTTTTTTACATTTCCCTTATTCTCTCCATCATTTTATCCTTTGTTGATACATTCTGGGGGAGTTCTTCAACTTGACTTTGTAGCTTACCAACTCATTTTTTAGTGTTTTAATATTCTTTTATTCAACCCATCCACTGAGTTAGCAATTTTAATAACAATATGTTTCATCTAGTAGAATCTTCTTCAAAATGGCTTGTTGTTATATCAAGTTTTCAATAACCCCTCCTATCTTTCTGAGAATACTATGCTGTTTTGAACATGTACTGTGCATTTCATTACTTTCCCTATATAAGTCATATAACTTCCTTAGCATTGTGGCTCCCTGCCCCCTATCGTGCTTTGGCTTCACTGTGTTAGGTAAGTAATGTTGCACTGGGGAAAGAGAGATAAAAACCTAAAATCTAGGTCTTGTTTTGTAGTCCCCAAAAGGATTCTGGATGTGCATAAGGAAGGTGTATACCTTCAATATAGAAATATCTGCAATATGAAACTGCAATCTGAACTCAACCATTTATATTCCTCAATCCACCACTATACTCTATTTCCTTCCCCATAACCAGCCTTGTCACTAAAACTCTTTCCTGCACTTCAACTCTATTCTTGTTGGGGCAGCTATTAGTCATAGCCAAGAGAAATAAAAGACTTTCATATACTACAAGGACACAAGATTCTCCACACAGATTCTAAAAGGAATAAATGCATGATTTAGCAAATTTTTTTTAAAATTTGGGAAATATGTAAAATTATAAAAAAAACCTATTCAAACTATAATCTCATAAATTTTGAGTAATCCATTGTTAAGAACTTAATGTATCCTGCTACTTTCACTTAAATATATATACCTAATCAATTCTACTTCATTAAAAATTGCTATTTGTTCTATTTTGTAAAAGCTTTACCCACAATTTTATATTTTATAGAATAAATTTCAAGTCAAAGAACACAAACGTTTTTAATGCCTAAATAAATAATGCAGCGTAAGGGAAAACTGTTTGTTGACCAATATCTGTTCTCCCTTCTTGAAGAAAAAAATTAAAATTTTCTCTGACAAAGTTTCATGAGACTAAATTTTGGCCAATAGGCTATCTGGCACAATGCTGCAAAGGAACTTCAAAGAACCTTCCTCAGGAGGGTATATGTGCCATTTGTACCTTTTTCCCTGACTTGATTCTCCATCCTATACTCTTAAATGAGGATGCTGATAGCTTTAGTCATGAGATCAAATTCATACACAAAAGGGTCAGAAAAATTAAAGACATTCAGTTCTTAACATTGAGGGCATACCAAGCTTGAACCACATATTGAGGCTTTTACATCAGAGAGAAATATATTTCCAACTTGTTTAAGCCACTATAATTTTGGTACCAAACCTACTGCCAAAAATCAGCTTCATAACTACTTTCTAAACAGTTTTTATATTAATTCATACTTTCCATCTGCATAGTATCCTCTATTATTAAATATATTTTTATTGATTTCAGAGAGGAAGGAAGAGGGACAGAGAGATAGAAACATCAATGATGAGAGGGAATCATTGATTGGCTGCCTCCTGCACGCCCAACACTGGGGGGATTGAGCCTGCAACCCAGGCATGTGCCCTAACTAGGAATGGAGTCATGACCTCCTGGTTCAATCGACCACTGAGCAGTAGCCTCTATTATTAGAGAAAAAAACAACACTGCACCTCTAAAATAAAATATGACATCTCATTACTTGTACATCTGTGATCATCAATGTCAGAAGCCTAGTATGTGTGCACTCAAACATTTCTCCACTGGGGGGGGGAAAAAAGAGGTTATA
The DNA here is from genome assembly GCA_026230045.1 of Corynorhinus townsendii. NCBI lineage: Eukaryota > Metazoa > Chordata > Mammalia > Chiroptera > Vespertilionidae > Corynorhinus > Corynorhinus townsendii. The sequence goes on along the minus strand of JAPDVU010000004.1, from coordinate 62,112,201 downwards.
TTATAAATATTACTGTTCTACTTGTCTTTTTCACTTAACAGTAAAGTTCTAGAAAAGTAGACTAATTCACGTTTATGAAACGCAAATAATAAGAGGAAGAAGCATAAAGCTGGGTCAAGTTTTTTCCCATATAGCTTTCCTCAATTTCTGATTCTAAAGCTTTGAAGCTTTCAAGCTAATTGATTTTAAAAAATTTAAGAATGGATAATTGTGATACCTTGACACTCAAGGAGACAAGTATGTATCTCTCCTAGATTATTGCATGACCAACTGTAAACCACTGGTTCCAGTTTTTTGAGATTAGGGAGAGAAACCTACAGGTCAAACTAGTAGTGATAATTTACCTCTTAATGGAGGCTACAGGAACCATTATTTAGAACAGCATAACTGACTTAATTGTCTACAACAACATTAACAGTGCAACACAGCAAAAATCAAATGACAACAATCCCACAACAAAACAGGACCAATACAAAACCACAAAACTGTTTCACAGTATGCAACCAATGGCAGAGCTTAAATAAAAAAAAAGAACTTGCCCTAGCTAGCCGGTTTTGCTCAATGGATAGTACATCAACCTGTGAACTGAAGGGTTCCAGGTTCGATTCTGGTCAAGGGCACAAACCCAGGTTGTGGGCTTGATCCCCAGTAGGGGGCATGCAGGAGGCAGCCGAATAAAGATTCCTTCTCATCATTGTTTCAATCTCTCTCTCCTTCTCCCTTACACTCTGAAATCAATAAAAATATATTTTAAAAAAAAGATCTTGCTTAGGCTTCTGATATAATTTATTAGGTTTAATGGGTATATAAAAATTGCCATTTGGAGAAAAGGTATGCTACAAGGCAGGAAATGTACACTTGAACTTATCCAAAAGGCCGAGAGGTGATAGAAGGCAAGAAATGCAAAATGAAGTATTTTAAATGGTAAATATAAATACAAAGAGGAAATCAAGAAATAACTATATAATTTTACTTCATTAAGCATCCTATTTAAAAAGTTAACTTTTTTATTTTATTACAAAAGGGTCTTTAAAAGGTTACTAAACTTATAAAGCAAAAATTACACATCAAAAGTAATTACTATTTTTACCTTTGAGACAGTGAGTGTTTTATTTTCTTTTGGAACAGTGAAGTGTTTTCTTTTCTCTTCGGATCTATATGTCTTTATTTCTTCTTCTCCCTTTGCAGTTCTCCATTCTTCTTGCCTACTGAAAGAAAATTAAAAGCCACATGTTCATCTTGAATTTTTACAACTAATTTCTCACCTAAAGAGGTATTAGGTGTCAGAGAAGAAATGCTACTCTTCATGTTTTCTTTCCAGATAGAGGCATATGATAAATATTTCTGAGCTTATTTTCATAGATTATGTGCTCTGGACATTTGGCATTAGGTGATTGAAACATGGGAAAGATAGACTGACTACTTGAACTTGATACTACTGGTTCTGCTATGTTTGTTGTCAAATCAAGTATTAGGTTCTGGGAACATGATTATATTCCTGAGGTAACTGCTCTATATAGTTAGAAATTGGATTTATGTTGGAAATATTACATCAGCATAGAGCTTATGCTGTGATAATCTTGTGTGCCATATAAATAGCTAAAATCCTAAAATAAAAATAAATTAAAAAGGCACACAGAACCTTCAGGTTGAACGAACATAACCTAAAGCCCTGAAAGAACTACATTCTTTCCAGTGAAAGGCAAGTCAGCCTTCATCTACTGAAAAACTTCAACTCTATTCAGAATTCAGCTGAAATTGTACAACAGAAAACGCTGAGTAACATTAATTGTGAATTATAATGTCATGAAACCTGAACTCACAAGGACAAAATCAAAATTTTGACTTTTACATTAATCCTTTATAATTTTCCAGTTTTGGAACTATAATTTTTCCTGATGATTTCACAGCTGCGAGTTAACATTCAAATTTGGAACAGCTCTATAAAGTTAATTTTGTTTTTACTAGAGTACATTAATGTCATTTTACTTAACTGCAAAATTTCTTTTGCAGCTGGTCATAATTCTGAGTAGAAAATGAGTTAATTTAAATCTTATGAAAATATTAGCTTTGATTTAATTTTTCTTAGTTCTTAGCAATTTGTTGTTTTTTAAATTAAAATTTTTATTGAGATTAACTGTAGATTCACATACAACCCTGTCTAATAAGAGTAATATGCAAATTGACCATCACTCCAAGACACAAGATGGCTGCCCCCATGAGGTCAAAGATGGCTGCTCCCATTTGGACATAAGATGGCCACCACAAGATGTCCGCCAAAGGTGGCCTGCAGGGGAGGGCAGTTGCAAGGGACCAGCCCTGCAGGGGAGGGCAGTTGGGGGGGACCAGGACTGCAGGAGAGGGCAGTTAGGGATGACCGGGCCAGCAGGGGAGGGCAGTTAGGGGCAATCAGGCCAGCTGGGGAGCAGTTAGGCATTGATCAGGCTGGGAGGGGAGTGGTTAAGGGGTGATCAGGCTGGCAGGCAGAAGCAGTTAGGGGTGATCAGGCTGGCAGGCAGAGGCAGGTGATCGGTTGGGAGCCAGCAGTCCTGGATTGTGAGAGGGCCCCATGTCCCAGATTGGAGAGGGTGCAGGGTGGGCTGAGGGACACCCACCCCCCATGCATGAATTTCATGCACCGGGCGCCTCTAGTTTTAAGAAATAAGATTCCTTTATCCAGTTTTTCCCATGGTAGTATCTTGCCAAACTATAGTACAATATCACAATCTGGATACTGACACTGATACAACCCATCAATATTCAGACCTCCCAAGTTTTCTTGTACTCGTGTATGTATGTGTTAGAATGTGATTACTTGTATCACATGTGTAGGTTTATGTATCCATCCATCACCACAGAGATCACTTGTTGTGCTCTTCTAATTATCGGACCTATCTTTATCTCCTCTTCCTCAGCCCTTCTTCCCCTCAACGTCTAGCCATCACTAGTATGTTCTCGATGTCTTTTTCTTATAGCAGAGTGGTATTCCATGCCACAGTTTGTTTAACCACACACCAATTGAAGAACATACCTGGGTTGTTTCTAGGTTTTGGCTATTACAAATAAAGCAGCTATACACTGCGTGGTCACATTATTATGATCTCTGAATGCATAATAATCTGGCCACTCAGTGTATGTATGTGTGTATATATATTAGAGGCCCGGTGCATGAATTCGTACATGGGTGGGGTCTGGCCAGCCTGGCCAGGCGGAGAGGACATGGGTGGTTGGCCAGCCTGCCTGCTGGTCGAGCTCCTGGTTTAGGGGACAATTCGCATATTAGCCTTTTATTATATAGGATATACACTGAGTGGCCAGATTATTATGCGTTCTGAGATCATAATAATCTGACCACTCAGTGTGTATCATCAGTGTTCATGTTCTTTTGTGTGAACATAAGTTTTAATTCCTTTGGTATATATCTCCAAAAGGATAATCACTGGGAACTGCATATTTAGGTTTCTAAGAAGGGAAGGAGAAGTGAACTAATTCCTGGAAGAAAAAAACAGCTTAGTAATGTATTTATTCTGCTCTGCAGTTTAAAGAAGTAAACCAGCTGCTTCTCCATGGGGAGAAATACTGAGAAGCTCAATGTTACCTGTTATTGGAGTACAGTATTAGAAGTGCACTTTACTTTAAAAGCCACATTGTTCATACAAGATAAAGCCACAGCTGTATCAATTGTAAAAAGTAATATTCTGATTTCTTGTCTTTTTTATTCTTTCTTTTGTTTTCAATTACCTCACCCCCCCCAACCCTAACGTTTGAATTAAAAAGTGGATAGGAATCCAACTAAAAATAAAGTGAAAGTTAATCTTTATTAAAGACATTTAGATACATATATTTTCCATCAGATAAAGTTATTGTTCAAATGTATACTTTACGTGTAGATTTAATCATACCCTAAAACAAATTTGAAGTATTATCCAATAAAAAAGCATTTCCTATATAAACATTCACATTCAAAAGTATTTATTTTAAGCATAGATGCTCCTCAACTTAAGATGGGGTTACATCCCGATACACTCATCATAAGTTGAAAATATGCATTTAATACACTTAAACTAACCAACATCACAGCTTAACCTAGCCTACCTTAAACATGCTCAGAACATAATTCCCTAAAAAACACTGGCAACATAGAGTATAGGATGTTTACTGTCATGATAACATATCTGACAGGGAGCTGCAACTCACTGCCACTACCCAACCAGCATCATGAGCAAATATCATATCACATATCACCAGTCCAAGGTCAAAATTCAAAATTTGAAGTACGGTTTCTACTGAATGCAAATCATTTTCACACCACCGTAAAGTCAAGAAATTTGTAAGGTAGAGACTATCTGTAAATAACTATTGTCTTTTGAGTTTTTTAAGTAGTAGAAAATCTTGCCCTAGCTAATTTGGCTCAATGGATAGAGCATCAACCTGTGGACTGAAGGGTCCTGGGTTCGATTCTAGTCAAGGGCACATGCTGGGGTTGTGGGCTCGATCCCCAACAAGGGGCATTATAGGAGGCAGCCGATCAATGATTCTCTCTCGTCATTGATGTTTCTATCTCTCCCTCTCCCTTCCTCTCTGAAATCAATAAGGAAAAAAAAAAATTCTAAAATCAAATTCACATTTTAATCTTCACATTTTTTTTATTATAGTGTAGTATTAAGAGTATGTAGTGCGCTGGGTTCAGATGGACCACATTCATGAATTACTAAAGAATCTAAAAGAACTGGTTTTAAAGTTCCCTTATAGCATGAGCCTCAAGAAAAAGATTGCATCAAATCAATACTTTTAAATTTATACATGTATAATATATTTATATACAAAAAAGAATCATTTTAATATATAAACATATTTATAAAATGTATTATCAATAAATAATTTTCATTATGCCTGTGAATGATATGAATAATGAATAAAATCCATTCAAAATTTAATTATAATAAATTTCTGGAGTGTTTTAAGCTACAATTAAATAAGACAGATTAAGATTTAAATATGCTGTTCAGTAAACTTCATATTAATCTAAATTTATGATTTCCCCTATTCACCTTAACCCATCTTCCCTTCATATCCTTTACATGACTCATTCAAAAAAAATGTATTGAATTTTTTTATGATTATTTTAAAAGACTAGCTCTTCAGATAAATTTAAAGTAGATTATAGTGCTGAAAGGTACTTTTAAAGACTATAATTAAAAATAAACACTAACAACTGGGGTACATAAGAATCCACAACTCCACTTACCTGGCTACACCAGCTGAAAGCTCCGGTACTACCACCCTTCGACTCCAAGCTACAAGATCCCGCTCTGTGGCTATTTCACTTCTTGGTGCATTGCTGTGCATTTGTCGTACTCCTTCAATCTGTCCACTCCGCCTTAGCCCAACATTTGGAGGTGAATGAACTTCTGAGGTAGAGCTTACAGAACCTTAGTAAAAAATATAGTAAGTTATATTTAGAAAAACTTCTCCATTAGCTTATAATAATAAAAAAAAATCTACACTAACTTCCACATAAAACTTCATATTATGGCAAATAATAAATTACCAAATCAGGAACTAAATCACAGGCAAAAGTTTAATAACAATAAAACATGGTTATTCAGTTGATTAGATATGTTAATAAATCATAAGTATTGACTGTTAAGGCCCAAAGATGTAAAATAATTACTTTTTAAAAATGCTCAACCATGTATTTTGGGGGTAATGATATAAAAAGCAGAAACGGACAAATCCAAGGACATTTATGGTTCATAAATTTGCTTTAACTTTTCTCTTAAAGTTGAATAATATACAACAAAGTGATTAGTTGTTTGAGAATGTGGCTTTTAATATATTTCATAAATTACTAATACATTTATTTTTTAAAGTTTTTCTAAGTTCTACATGATTATTATGAGGTATTTGGAAGAATAAACCTATTAAAAATTCTATCTACAGTTTAATACCTTACATTAGGAACATTAGGTCATTAAATATTTTTCAAGAACATTATTATTTGGCACCTAGTATTTCATTTTATAGATTTACAATAATTTGTTTAAATCTCGTCTCTACTGTAAAAATTTAGACTGTTTCGGGTTTTTAACATTTCACTTAAAAGCATCACATCTTACCTCTACTTAAACGGCTGGTATTACTGACACCTGCTTCACCAGAACGCCTCAGGTCTTGCTCCTGTTGTAGTCTTTGAATCATGCTGTCCAATGGGCTGATCTCCTGATTCACTTGCTGACTTAAAACTTGGTTCAGTCCTATGTAATAAGACACAAAATGCTAAGAATACTTTAGTCAACTATTCAAACCATTTCTCTCATTTACTTCACTTTGTGTCCAGAAGTAAATGTAAATTTTGCTTGAGAAGACCTAAAATGATCAACAGTAAATAATGAGAGTAAATGGAAACATGTCCCCATCAATCTTAATCTATTGAAAACTGAAATGATGATGATATCTGAGTGTTTATCATGACTAAGGCACTCATATAATCATAATAATAACTCAATTAGTTATGTATGATTAACTTTAATTTGCAAGTGAGAAAGCCAAAATAAATACGTAAAGCCATATAACAGGATTTTGTCTTAGAGATCATAGTAGTGTTTTTTTAAGGCAAATCTGATTACCTACTTCATACAAAAAAATGTATCTTTACAGCTTAATTATTCAACAAATTCTTGAGTGTCTATTATGTGCTAGGAACTATGCCAAAGAACTGAGGATCCAGTGATGAATAAGAAACATCGTCCCTGACCTTCAGGAAGATAACAATCTAATGGGGAAAGTGAACAATAAACTCATACATAGATACAGATGGTAAAAAATGTTTAAATAAAGATAATAATGAGAAAGAGAAAATAGGGAAGGGAGATGGGAACTAACTACGGTGAATCACAAAAGTCAAAGAAGCTCTCCTTGAGAAGGCAGCATTTGAGCTAACACTTAAAGAAGAAGAATAATTAGTAATCCGTGTGGGGAGGTAGAATAAGAACACTCCAGATAGAAGGCTAAGAGTCGATACAAAGACGCTGAGGTAGGAGGGAACTTAATGTGTTTTAATCCACTCTACCTTTTCCAGCATCAACTCTCACCTGTACCATATGCAACTACTTGACTCTTACGGAATAAACATCTTTATGCTTTAACCATAATACTTTCACTTCAAATATACACGTGATTATCACTATCTTATCCTTTAAGCACCAACTAAAATAGTATCTCCATGATATTTCATCTGTGAAATCTTCCCAAACTATCCCTGAAAAAATTAGCTGTTATTCTCTTTCATTTAATCAAACAATATGTACATTTATATCTCAAGTGTTCAGCCAATACAGAAAGGAAGTCCAAAAGCATGGGTTCCTCAGAAGCCTGGACTGACTTATTTATCTTAATATTCTAATTCTAAATCTAGCACAAAGCTAGATATACAAATATGTTCAATCCTGCTCAATGAATAAAATAATATTTAAGTGTCATGAAATATAGGAAAGCACTGACATGAGACTTTGAGAAGGGAGCAATTAATATGAGGTATGAAGGTATAGAAGAGAATATTTGATAAGATCAGACTTTTAACATGGGCTAGGAAAAGAAGACACTAAAGATATACTACAGTAAAGAAGTATTAATGCCTGCCTGGTGTGACTCAGTGGTTGAGCATTGACCTATGAACCAGGAGGTCACATTTCGATTCCCAGTCAAGGCATATACCCAGGTTGCAGGCTCTATCCCCAATACGGAGGCATGTAAGAGGCAACCAATCAATGATTTTCTCTCATCAATGATGTTTCCATTCCTCTCTCCCTTCCTCTCTGAAATGAGTAAAAAATATATTTTAAAAAAAAAGCCCTAACCAGATTGGCTCAGTGGATAGAGTGGACTGCGGACTGAAGGGTCCCAGGTTCAATTCCTGTCAAGGGCAAGTACCTTGGTTGTGGGCACATCCCCAGTACGGGGTGTGCAGGAGGCAGCCTATTGATGTTTCTCTCTCATCGATATTTCTAACTCTCTATCCGTCTCCCTGCCTCTCTGTATAAAAATCAATAAAATATATTTTTAAAAAAGTATAGTAACAAAGGCATAAAGAAAGGGATACATGTATTAAGCTTATAATGTTATAAAGTAAGAGAAAACTAAAAATCAGTGGGATAAAATAATTTATCCAAGATCACAAAGATAGAAAGTGGTAAAAGAAGAAAGAGGTAAATGTAAAAAAGGCCTATGGATGCTTCTTTCCTGGTATGCTGCTAGCAAAACATCTCATGTATAAATAATGAGTAATTTTACATAGCTCAAGTTTACAATTGAGGAAACACATTTAAAGTATATTGTTCAGTGCAAATATAACAAAACTGCATTTGAGTTAATTTATTATTACAATAGCCATCATCTATTTTTACCTAGCACCAAGGATATTTTTCAAAAACAAATATTATTATAGATCTAGATTTGCAAACAGAAATTTAGTTAGAAATAATGCTGAGTTTAAAAAAAAAAAAAAAGAAGAAATATCACTGCCTGGCTGGCATGGCTCTATGAATCAGGAGGTCATGGTTCAATTCCCGAAGGGGCACATGTCCGGGTATGCCCAGTGGAGGGTGTGCAGGAGGCAGCCAATCAATGATTCTCACTCATCAATGATGTTTCTCTCTCTCTCTCTCTCTCTCTTCCTCTCTAAAATCATATAAAAATAAATTTAAAAAATATATAAAAAATTCTTTTGTTCTATTTTTGTACTCTTTAACTCTTAATGAAAGAAGTGTTTAACCTGAATTCTATGATCTAGAACACTTAAAAATTCTGTGACTCACTTTGAAGCCACAATTATTGCTATGGGCTCGCTTGTGACCAAAACTGTATTGATTTTGAAAATGAAATAGACACTGGTTATCAAGTGTTCTTTTTACTCCAAGGTCAGCTTAGTATGAAAGAAAGAACAATGGAAGTCAAGCTGAGTTTGAGTACCTATAATTCCATATACTTTAGCTTGGACAAGATAGAATCTTGTTTTCATTTTCTAAACTTTTAGGATTGAGATAAATATAAGGATTAAATGACATTATTTATGAAAGCCCTTTATAAAAAGTTAATGAAGAAAAAATTAATCACACTAATTAGGAGCACTAATCTTTTAATGTGAATTATTTCCTCATTTCCTTATGCCTAAAATCCCAGCCATGCTGTGTCCCTGTATTGAAACATTTTAATTTCAAATAATCCAAATACTCAGGTCTGCTGGACTGTACTACTCTCTACAAGTGGCAGCAGGGACTATTCCCTTCATGTTTCTCCACACCCTTCATCCTGAGTGGGCACGTATAGTTACAAGAGCAGCCTTTCCTATGTAATATGTTCATCTTCATGAAATTTCATGACCAATCCTTTAAGAAAAAATAAGAAGTGGGTTCTCTATAATGCAATGAAATAGTTATTTCTATGCTGCCTATAGAATCTGAATTCATTACTCAAGTTACTTATTATATCCCATATAATTTAAATCTACTTGTCCATTATGCTAGAGTCAAGAACTTAAAATATCTCACACATATTTTTCTACTCTAAAATATAACAGAATGATTTATAATTTCAAACCTGGCTTTAACCTTCTTTATAGAGTCCATTATTTTCACTTCATAAATTAGTGTTATTTCTTATCCAAAGGATGGAAGAAGGTGTCTATAGACCTTTAAACTCCAATTCCGAAATTCATTTAACATTTACCTTCATTACATCACTAAAATAGCTCTCAACACTTTTCATCCCTATCTTACATATAAACTTCTAAAACTTGATCACTTTTGCCCTGGCTGGTATGGTTCAGTTGGTTGGAGCATCATCCCATACCAAAAGGTGACAGGTTTAATTCTTGGTCAGGGCATAATACCCAGGGTTTCAAGTTTGATCCTCAGGAGGGGCATGTAGGGGAGGCAACCAATTAATGAATTTCTCTCTCCTTCTCCAAAAAAAAAAATAAATAAATAAAATAAAAATCAACTAAATATATAAAAGTTGATCACTTTTTTAAACAATCTTCAATGGGAATAGACTATCTAATCTTGGTCTCTCACATCACACTATTACTCCCTTAGTAAGATTTATCACAATTTTTAACCATGTATCTGTTTACAACTGTGCTTAGCAGGTGTCAGGGACAGAGGATATTTTCAATATATGTTGCTGAATGAATAAATAAGTTGACTCATCTCATAGCAAATATAGGAACTTATCCTATTAGTCCCCAGAGGTTATAAATGGATATAGATCAAATTATTGCTTTAAACCTTCAATGTTCCTTAATTATCTTGAAATTCTTAAGCATTACTCAAAAAACTTTTAGGGAAGTATAGAAAATCATTTTACTTCTCAATATTCAAAACAGAGTGTTACCCAATTAACAATTTTATAAATTTTCAGTAGGAAAAGAAAAATTTGGTTGTCTATAAAAACGAACATTTACCTGAGGAAGTTACTCCCATCTGAGGAATGAGCTGCTCCTCCCTGCAATTTTCACGACCAGGAACTAATCTCTGATATCTTGATGGATGAGGGTTACCATCAACATCAACCAAAAAAGGAGGAGGCATGAGATGCGGTGCTTGCTGAGTCTGTTCATCTAACACAAAATTGTTGGCATCTCGAATGAGGGGCCGATAGTCACTATGAAAGAACATCTGATCTGCTATCTTTAAAAAGAAAAGATGATAAAAGATTGGAAAAATAAAATATATCATTATAAATTCCTAATAGAAAGGAAACATTTCACCATAAATCATGATATTAAGAGCAATATAAAAGAATATTATTTTCTGAATTAATTGTAAATAACTCTTTATATTTTCTACATTGAATTTTATAATCAGAAAAGTAGCTACTTTGAATTTTCTCTGAAACAAGAGATTGAATAGATAGGTTATATAATTTCAAATTACAGGATAAATCAAATCTAGGCATAAATCATCCGACGGTACTATTACTTTAACAGAACTAACCTGCTTTATCTTACTTTTTAAATTAACAAATGGGGTAATATTATTTTTTAGCATTTTACAAAGGGTAAACATTCAATGAATTTATTCTCAGAATTAAACTCTTTAATGACATCACTTATACAATTGAAGAAAATCCTTAATATACGGTGAATATGGTTTATATAATGTTAATATAAAAATTTAACATTATGCCATTTTCCAAGACTTAAGCATTTTTTCTAAAATATAAAATTATTAATATGAACTCATGCTTCAGACATCTGTAACATCAACATTTATAATGGTTAATTTGGAACATCTTAAACTAAATCATGAGCTAAGCAATTTTTATAATCTTTTATACCACTCTACTACAAAAAAGCAATTTTAGTCACTCATCTTGGAGTCTTAATTATTTAAAAACATTAGCTACCGTCAGTATGACACACATTTGAAAGCCACAAATTTGTACCCCAGAAAAATGCATATTATCCATACAAATAAAATGTTTTACATAACTTCAAAAGTCCTCTTATGGATAATATCACCCATCCCCAGTTTATATGCTCCAACTTTAAGACTACAATCTAGATTGTTCTTGCAGGCTAATTAAGTATAAAGTTCTTCCTTCTGAAATATAAAGAGTCTATTTTTACTTATTTAAATAACATATAATTATTATCTAATGTCTATTATAGAAAAGAAAGATTTAAAAATTGTTGTCTTCACCCTTCTCTCCAAAACATAAATCTCCAGACTAAAATATGGCTCTTCTGTTTGCTGAAATATTCTTCAAATATGCTGAAAGCATAAATGATTCTCATCCCCTGCCCCAAATACAACCACTAAACATCCAGGGATTAAAAACACAAGATATATAGTCATTATACCCTACCTTGTCATATTTGCTACTGGAGCCAAAGCCAAAAATTAAAAGATGTCCATGAGAGTCTGTGCATGCAAAATGCTGTCCATCAGGAGAGCATTTGCAGTCAAATACTGCACCATGTCCTTGGCCTTCAATCTGAAATGTATTTAACCAGTAATCAGAAAATTGCCATTAAACAAATAAAGAACTGGTCACTATTGTTACTAGAATTTTATGATGATATATAAGTATACATCCTAATAAAGTAAGTATAACAAACACAGTATAGTAACAAAATTTGTGAATATTCATGAAAAGTGCCAGATTAAAGCTCTGAAAACCAAAATGTTCTATTTATCCACAGACCAAACACAATTCAGGAAATAAAACACCACCAATCTCCCCCACCCATAGAATTCTGCTTCATGTCTTTAACCCAGATTTAAAACGTAATTGCTCCTTACACGCCCTTTCAACTTAACTGCATTTAATCAAGCCCTTTCGGCAAAGGCTGACAATGTGTAGTAACTGTAGCTTTTTTTTCCTTGGTAACTCTTGGAAGTAGTAGCCAAAGATGCTCATGAGACACTAATTATTTTTCCTTTTGGTAATAAGTTCCCTTGATGGTCTGACTCATATTTTAAATGGTGAATTTCAAAGGTTAAAGAAAAGGTTTTTTTTACCTGATAATTGTTTTCTGCTTTCCAGTTCCATTAATCCAGAACGAATGGGTTTCTCCCTGCAACCTGTCAATCAAACAGAGGTGGCCAATCACCACTCTGAATTTTTTTGCTCTCAGTGCTTCTTCACACTATGTTCCAGTTGAAAACTTCTTTAGCAGTGTTCTGAAAGAGGTAAAAATTCTACCCTATCTAAAGCACATCTAGGGACTGAATTTCAGAAAAAAATCAAAATAGGGAGTTGACTCCCTAACAAATAACAACTAAGGATGATTTTAAACAAATGAGATTGGATTTCTGGATTAGCAGAATCGGAACACACACACTTTATCAGGTAAGAAACACCTCCTCTCTGTTCCGGTATCCACTGATCTAGAACAAACTGAATTTTATTAGTATTATTCCGGTATCCCAAGAAACGCTTGGAAAAGAGAGAAGTGGTAATTTTCTTTCTATAATGTTAAAAATATGGCATAGGGATGAATGTTCAGTTCAGCAAATACAGAAGTGAAATTAAAATTTAGAAGAACAATAGTTGATTTCTCAAGAAAAGTTTGTATTTTGGTCAAAAGAGAAAACATCACTTTAAAAAGAAGGGCTCTCCCTAATACATTTAGATACCACAAATGGAATTGCCTCAAAAACAAAACAAAAGTTTTCCCCTTTAGCTTGCTGAAAAGAAGGAATGAGCCCACTACTGTTTATTAATGCTGTTTTAGATAGTAATAATAATGGAAAAGAAGAATAACTTTCCTTAAAACTTAATCATACGAAAGAAAATTAGTGAACTTGAACTTATCTAATGTCTACTACAGTTAAAGATTTACCATAAAAGCAAGAAAATGAATCTTATGTGAAACAGGACCATGTCTTGGTTTGAAGTAAGTTGGAGGGTAAGACAGCAGAGGAAGGAAACTGATTCCAAATTCTTGAAAACTTTTAAAAATGAGAAAGAATATATTTCCTCAAGTTAACATTAAGGCACTGTTAGCTATATAACTTACTATTTGCCAAAATTGAAAGATTATAAGCAGAAATGTCAGATTTCAAGCCTCAATTTCTTTTCCAAGTAAAAAGTTAAATGAAGTAACCACATCAACAAAGTTTACCTCTAAAAAGAATTGTACATAAAACAAGTAAAGAGTAGAAACTGCCTTGGCCATGTATTATTAGATGCTTTGTTTATCTTGGTTCATTAATTTTCATAAAAGAGAAAACAAAAAGAGCAACTACTTCATAAATATACTCTAATATAATAAATGCTTCCAAAATTGTTAATATTATTTTAAGTCTAAATTTACAATTCTAAGAACATGAAGGTGAGAAAGAGATATGAAAGAAGTCTGACTCAGCAATGCCAAAGGACAGCCTTATGTGATGTTTAGGCAATCTTGCTCTATAGTTTTTTCTTTTTGTGGGGGAGGAAGGGTAGTGGTTTGAGAATTAATCCACTTATAACCATGCTATCTACCAATGTTGCCACATTTACACTTAATAGATGTCTTAAAAATACCTAGGAGACACGAAACATATAAAGCTCAAAAAAAAAAAGCAAAGAAAAAAATAGCAATCTTACTGAAGACCACTAAATTTCTGATATAACACATGCCATTGTTAATATGGCAGGATGGTATCCATTTTGTGTGTGCAAGGCATCTATATAACTTCAAAGTGATTTTTATGTGGAGAAAATGAAAGTATAATCAACAAAATAAAAAATAGTTAAAATACATTAAAATGTATTTGGATTAACCATTAGTCATTAGAGAAGGCATTGCAAGAATATGCACTACTCATGAACCAGTAAGAAAAGGTGCTGTGACCTTATTAATTAAAATGCCAAATTTATATTTAGTAATGGTTCCTCAGTTAACCAACACCCATAACTACAAAATGTAGGCAAGGCTTTTCAGTTAATACAAAATAAGGAAAATATTTTACTTTCCCTATATACTAAATACACCCTCGCTGTTTTTATTATCTAAGCTATGATTAACTAAGAAAACAAAACCGAACAAAAAGTTAAATATTTCTCGTTGAAAATAATTTTATCTTCTTAAACCGGGATAAAAGTATTTATAAAAATTCTCAAAGAAAAATTTAATGAACTATTTGAATATGTATGTGTTACGAGAAAGCAATGAGGTTTATATTTAAAAACCGAAAGAAAAAAATATCCTCTCTACCATATTAAAGTTAAACCTATCACATAAAATTAAATGTACTGCTTAACAAAGGAAGTTAAAATAAATTTAATATTGTATATAACTTATGCTAGTACTATTAGAGCTTTAGTAAATTTAAAAAACCCAGAATGAATGAGAAATGTTCAAAATAAATTTTAGGTGAATTATTCCTCTAATAAAATCAAGTATGCTTACTAAGTATTATTTGAGACATGTTTAATAAACACCACATAATACTTATATACATTAAATCACAATAAAAGCTGAGAAACCCAAGAGCTAATATTTACTAATTAGTGCAAAAATTTCAATAATAGGAGTTAAAATAAAAAATAAAAACATATCCAGCAACTATTATATATGTTATTTTAATTAATTTTTTAAAGCAAAAGATGAAAGAACCAGACGAGTTAAAATAATGAACACATTTGCAAGAAAATTCTCATATTAACTAAAGAATGCTGAAAATATTTACAAGAAATAATGATAGAATTGTAATATTTAATGAAGTACATTAGTACCCTTTTCAAGGCAGAATACTATCCAAAATTTCTAATATAATTTTTGTTAGGTAGACAGATGAATAATTAATGGAAACAGAGGAATGGGACCTTAGATCCAAGAGACCTTTCCTCTAGTAATAAGCAAATTACCTACTCTCTCTGTGAAATGATGGAGATACTTAAATGATCTTTAGAGTCCTATCCAGATCTAAAATCTTAAATCTAATATTCAGGAAGACTTTTTGGAAGAAATGGACATTTTGGAAATGAGGTATGCTAAAAGCACTACAATGAAGACTAAATTAAAGGGTCTAAATTATATCAATCATGAGGTACATACAGCAGAATATGAGAAGTATGTACTCCTAAAGCAGTGGTTCTCAACCTTTCTAATGCCGCGGCCCTTTAATACAGTTCCTCATGTTGTGGTGACCCCCAACCATAAAATTATCTTTATGGTCTAGCGGTCTTAGCAGGGTCGCCTAAGACCATCGGAAAAAACAGGTATTTACATTAAGATTTATAACAGTAGCAAAATTACAGTTATGAAGTAGCAACGAAAATAATTTTATGGTTGGGGGTCACCACAACATGAGGAACTGCATTCAAGGGTCGCGGCATTAGAAAGGTTGAGAACCACTGTACCTAAAAGAACACAACACAAATCAGAAAGGTAAAAAATATGAACTCTCTTAAGCAGAACCATCCTGTTATGGAATAATTCCAAGTCTATAATCAATGCCAATTTTTTTTTTGTCTAATTCATGTTTTTAAATACATCATTGATTAAAAGGGAGCATCTCATCCAGAAGATAGTACATAATTTAAAATAAGTCATTTAAAATAACCTTATAATTTTATGGGATAGACATTGAAAGTGTCCTTTCTTATATATGAAGAACCTTAAAAGTTTATCAACCTGAGAGTAAAATAAAGTTAATTAATAATGTACACTAGATACTAAAGATAGTCACTCATACTTTGGTGACCTTTTAATTATTAAAATAGTTACAGTGTAAACAAAGAATATATGTTAAGGGAAGCAATCAACATTCCAATAGTCTAGGTGTCATCAAATTACTTTAAAAGATCACTGCTGGATGAATGTTTTCTTTAATATTGAAAATTCTTTATGGTAACATTATTAGGTATGAATAAAAGATAGCTTTTTAAAATAAGTGGTGCCAAGATAAATTTACTTACAAAAGGAAACTGGCTTGATAAAGCCAGTAGATATGTAAAAGTGATTTTGAAGAATCAATTCTAATTTTCATTTAGAAAAAAATAGATTATCAAAATAAATAATTCATCTTCAAATTTAACAGCATTTTGTTTACCATATTCTGATTTCTCTGAGGGCAGCAATACTATTAATCAAGTCCTCCTTGAAATCTATTTTCCTCCTTTGGTTCCTCTGACACGGTGTCTTACTCTCTAAACATTGTGATCTCTTCACTAACCTGCTAAATATAACTATTTCTAAAAGTTTAGGTTTAAGCTCTCTACACTGCCTTTCCTATCTCCATGAGGAGGTAAACACTATTCTATTTCTCTTTTATTCTATATCCAAGTCTGGCTGCCCATTTCCACATATATTGTTCAAAACTATGTAACAGTAAATGTCCAAAAATAAACTAAAAAGAATCAGTTTTCCTTCATATCTTTCATATTTCCAATAATATCAGTATTATAAAATCATCTAGCTTAATACTCAACAAATGTATTAAATCTATCACTCTCTAGCCCTAACCCTTCTATAAAAATACCAAGTCATATATATATACATATAATTTCTTTCTTCCACAAATTTCTTACTACCTACCCCTATAATTTTTCATTATAATGTCACTAATAAAACTAGTTCTTCCCCCACCTATCCAAGTTCATACCTGAAATACTATTATTGGCATTCAAACTATTTTTCTATTAAGTTTCTGGAATATAAATATAATTTGCCAAAAATCCCCACAATTTTAACTATTCTTTATGCTCATGTGATAATATGAGGTCATCGACAATACACCTCAACCTCACGCTTTTCATTTTATCAACAATTTTTCAAAATCTATTCCAGACATACTTTGTGAACTGCTCTATGAACATGTATTAATATTTCTAACTTTGTTATTTATAATATTCCTCTTATTTATAAAATTATTTTTTACTGATTCAATTCTTATTATTGTTCAAGGCATACTTTCAATTCCTCCTGCCCAACAAAACCTTTGACCAACCACCTGAAGTGATCCCCCTACATCTTTATATATAGCAATTATCTTCTCATATGCACGCCAGCATTTGAAACTACTTATCAATACTCTTTTTCAGGTATATTTTATCTCCCCAATTCAACTGCACACTGGTTAAAATCAAGTACCATCCCTTGTTCTACTTGCTAATCAAAATGTCTTCACCTGTGTGTTTACATTATACGGTATTTAAATACTTTCCCTTATAACTTTCAAATCTTTAATATCTTTGTGATATCAACTCATAGAGCATACTGAAGAATTACAACATAAACGTAATTCCCCAAATATAGTGTGACAAACCAGAGAGACAAACAGTCATGGCAACAAATTTTAAGGTATGTCTTTGATACCAAGATATAGATAAGAAAGAGACAGAATCTAAAGAACTCCAGAAATCTGAAAGACAGCAGCAATAACTAAAGCTTATAATCAGAAGACTGAAAGTAATTCCTTACCCAGAAAGGTTGAAACAAAGACTGGAAGCATCAAAGAATCCTTTTTAACACACAGAATGCTGATATGACATCTTGTTAGGTGATGATAGGTAATGAGATAGATAGGAAGGAAGGAAGGAAGAAGGAAAAAGATATAGAAATCTTGAAATTTGGATTCACAAGAGAACACGATATAATATACCTTTATAAAGCTTTTTGTTCTGCCTTTCCTAGATACATACAGCTACAATTGTCCAAAACTAA
The DNA here is from genome assembly GCA_026230045.1 of Corynorhinus townsendii. Lineage (NCBI taxonomy): Eukaryota > Metazoa > Chordata > Mammalia > Chiroptera > Vespertilionidae > Corynorhinus > Corynorhinus townsendii. The sequence continues at coordinate 62,094,041 of JAPDVU010000004.1, read as the reverse complement.
AATAGAAATCACACTGAGAACAGGTTAATATCAATAAGCATGTGCAAAAATTCTGAGTGGTGGATTGGCAGCCTCTGCTTGTTTAGAACGTTGCAAGGAGAAATTTATTGTTCTGGATTAGTGGACACTGGAACATTTTTTAAAAATCTCAAGTAAAAGAAAGGTTAACAATTATAAAAATAAGAAAAAAAATTAATTAAATAAATTGTTATTTGGAAATTACTCATAAAACAACAAAAACAAAGCAACAATCAAATTCAGTAAAATCGCTTTCTAACAAAAGATATATTGTACTCTTCAGTTAAAATCAGAACCAGATAAGAGGCAACCAGAAAAGAGCTTTGAATAACATGACAGAAACAGACATGAGAGACAGATTCATAGACACAGAAAGAACAATAGATATAGAGAAAAGAGAGCAAGATAAAAGCAAAAGGGGCAGACACATGAGGAAAACTACTAATATGGAATCTACAAACACCACTCCAAACATCTTTTATTTACTCTCTAATAATCAAATGGCCTAGTACTAAGAAATTTAAAGTCTCTTTTCATATCTTTCCAAATGAATTTAATATTCATTTAGTTAAACTTGTAGTTAAAATTTAGCTGTGCTGTGATAATTTAAGAGAAAAAGGGCTAAAAAACCAACTTTTAAATTTAGAGACATTTATGCTTATATAAATTTAACTTGCCTACCTCTTTCAGGGAATTAAAATATTACAAAAGCCCCCAACTTCAATTCAATTGAATGATGATTATCAGTGCAATATTAATTGCATACATTTCCAAGTTATTTCCAGGACTAATTTATCTGCCTCTCAGTAATTAATTGGAGTTTAGAGCTTTTAAACTAGAGTTCAGAACAACTTTCATCAAAACAAAGCTATACTGATATTTACCTCCTGCCACTACCAAACACAAATATGTGGGCTTACAAACTGTACCCAGAGAGTTAAGAATATTCTTAATATACACTGCCTTCAAAATAATGTCCAAATATACTCTACTTTTGCCCTGAACACTCAAGTTATATAAGGACTGTTCAGCTGAAACATGAATAAATTTACATAGTTTTAAAAAGAATGTAGGTAAATAAAGTTTAAGGTTGAGAATTCAGGTTTTTAAAAAATAGAATTTGTCTTATGTTTATAATCTTCTCGACGTTATCTTCTTTAGCGTCTTTCTTTGGTTCATTTAAAGAAAAAAATAAGGGTTCAACCTTTCTACCTTATATATTATGCTTTTCCAACAAGTGCTTTTAAAAGTTTACCTTAAAATTATTTCATCTTTAAAATGAGACAAGGGAGAGAGTACAAGGAATATACACTGTCCATTCCATTTCATACCCTATGTCACTTGACATGTACTTCTTATAAGTAATAAAAACCCAACATCTATTCTCCAATATTCAGCTCCTCTATTAAAAATAAAGCTAGCAGTAAAAATAATGAAAATTACTCCATCACTTTTATAGAAAATTGCACTAGCAAGTTGAGAATTTATTTATAAGATTTGGAAATGAAATAAATTAAGGAATTATGTAAGCGTATAAGAAATTAAATCTTTATCTCAATTCTCAGTCTCAAAAATGTTTATATATTTGGGTGATGCTAAAATAAAGTATAAGATTTTTAAGTGTTATCATAGCTTGCTGCAGGAAAAAAAAGAGAGTATCTGAATGATGATTATCAGTGCAATATTAAAATATGAATGGCTCCATATTTTAAATTTATTAAATAATTAAAAAGTTATTAAAACATAATTACTATATACCAAACATAGTCATTTAATCATTTAAAAATTCAACCTTTCACCTTTAAAAGGCTTTCTGATAATACAGGATTTTTCACAATTTCTAAAATTTCATAAAACAATTTTAATTTATGTAATAAATAAGAAAAGTGTAATACAATGCTTTAGTACAAAATAATTATTTATTGCATTATTTCATTATCTTTTACAAATGTGTAACTTTAAATAGAAAATTCAATGATCATAAAAAAGGGGGAGCCTCGGCTAGTTTCCCCAGTGGTTAGTGTCAGCCATAAACTGAAGGGTTGTGAGTTTGATTCCCAGTAAAGGGCAAATATCTCTACCTCTGTTGCAGGCTCAATCCCCGGCTCTGGTCCGAGCATGTGAGGGAGGCAACAAAAACCAATCTATGTGTTTCCCTCAGATAGATGTTTTTATCTATCTGTCTCTCTCCCCTCCCCCTCACCTCCTCCCTATTCCCTCAAAAAAAAAAAACAAACAAAAAAAAACAATGGAAAAAATCCTCAAGTGATGATTTTTTTTAAAAAGGAAAAAGGGGCCCTGACTGGGTTGGCTCAATGGATAGAGTGTTGGCCTGCGGACTAAAGGGTCCCGGGTTCAATCCCGGTCAAGGGCATGTACCTTGGTTGCGGGCACATCCCCAGTGGGGGTGTGCAGGAGGCAGCTGATTGATGTTTCTCTCTCATCGATGTTTCTGACTCTCTCTCCCTCTCCCTTCCTCTCTGTAAAAAATCAATAAAATGTATTAAAAAGGAAAAAGGGGAGGGTGTGTGTGTGACCAGTATTGAAGCAGTATTCTCAAAATATACTTAATAAAAACCTGTTTTAAGAATTTGTATGTAAATTTTTTATTCTTTTAAAGGCACAATTTAGCATTGGACAATGTGGCTCAGTTGGTTGAGCATCTTCCCATGCACTGACAAGTCACTGGTTAAATTACTTGTTGGGGCACAGGTTGTAGGCTCAATCCCCAGTAGGGGGCATGCAGGAGGCAGCAGATTAATGTTGTTTCTCTCCCTTCCTCTCTCTCTAAAAATAAATAAAAACATATTTAAAATAAATAAATAAAGGCACCATTTACATTTCTTATTTTCTGGCCATAGATTTAATGGTGAATTTACTTATTCATGTTGTAAGTTTGATTTTAAAACTCACACAAAATACTAATAATACAAATCTTAATAATACTTGGTCTAAACTTTCACCGTAACTAGTGCCTTTACATAGGAAACAATAAAATATTTACTAATTTGAACTTATGATTACTAGTTCAATTTAATGTCAGGAATTGAATTTGTACTCAACATATGGTATTTTAGCAACACCAAAGCTTACTTATTAGCTTCAGAGAGCCAAAGAGTTATAACTACAGCCAACATTCAGCATTCAGGATAGTGTACAGTGAACACAAGGTTCTACTCCTCCCTCAAGTTATTTTTATTTTCTTAATAGCAATGCTGGATACTTTATCTTTCATATGCCCATAGATAAAACAAACAATGAAAAAAAAAAACCACACAAAGGAGTAAAGAGCAAAAACCAGGGTACATAGATGACTTCAAATTAAGAGAAAAAAAATTGTCAAGCTAACTTATATCTTAAGAGATCTACCTGGAGTTAATTTCATTTAAAAAATATTTTCCCATTGCACATATCACTAACTGGGTAGAGTTGGAAGTTAGCTGTGCAATAATTTAACTCAACTAGAGATAGCATTAAGAAAACATTAACAAAGGACAGAAAAACATGGTTTTAAGTTACAAGTACCCATATAATAGCTGACCCTAGGCAAAGCATTTATCTCTGTGTAGTTTCTCCATTTGCAAAGCCAGTAATAGTAAAATCTACTACCCTTATTACCTTTTCGTAAGACACTGATGAGATAATATGTAGAAGCATTTTAGAAACCTTTAAAAATCATCCGAAAAATTAAGCAGCGTATTTTTATGTTAATAAGATAATAGCTCATTTCCTATTTTGTTAAATGCAAGATTTATTTTTAATTCTTTTTGTTTTATTTTTAACAGTTTGAAGAGTCTATGGATACTATCCAATTCTACTTATTACATAAATTTGTTTCTTCTGCCATTTAAAGGCCTTTAGTTTCTTATTAAAAAGAGCAGGGAAAATATCCGTACCTAAAACACTCATTAAACAAGAAATAATTTTTAAGGCAGTATTATAACTAACCCTCTTAGCCAATTTCAAAGAGTATACAATATAACATTGGTGACTTGTACTCCTGATTATACCACTAAATTGTAATGATCTAAGAGTAAATCTCAAGGTGCTTCAATTTTTATATCTACTTATAAAATGGACTTACCTGACAAGAAATAAATTCACCTTTATAACTTAAAGGTGACAGCAGTACTCAAGTAAGAGAAAACTTTCCCTCTAAACACTTTATTAATATACCAATGCCCTTTGAAAATATAAGAAATTACTAAATAAAGTAATAAATGTATAGACAAATTGTTTTCTTTCGAAACTATAAAGACACATCGAGAAATGACTAATTTCCACATTCAATAAAAAAGTCCCAAAAAGAAGCAAACCAGAAACGCCAGGATAGTAAGAAGTGAAAATATTCTTTACCAGCATATTTAAAGATTTGTTTTTAAAAAGTCTTCTCTATACATATAATCACTAAGGAAATCCATCCATCACTAACAATTGTACCCCAAATAAATTAGCGCTGTCTTTTTAGAAAAGAATTTGACAAATCTTATTTCTTACCTTATTGTACATTAAGGCATATCAATAAAGACAGCTACAGTTAATTCCTTCATTAATAAAAATCCTTTTATCTTCTGCTTAATCCTCCCTCAACTGTTTTGATCAATGATTTCTTACTACATAGATGTAGCTTTACTATGATTATCAATCAAGTATGGGATCATTTTCATGAAATTTTTAAACAAAGTATTATATTTCCCAAGACTGTTTTGTGAAACAATTATCTTTGCAAAATAACTGACCAACCACACTATTAGTTGTATTATTTTATGATTTATTACCAGAGATTTCTATCCTTGATTTCTAAAAATATCTAAACATGCCAAAATAGTAGACACATTTTTGTTTTTATTTTTAAAAGATGTAACTGATGTATAGGAAGTAGAGTAAAAAAATGTAAGCAGTATTTAAGGAGCACTTCTTGAAAACACTACAGAGTAAGATGTGATATCAAACCACTGCAATTCAAGTATTCAGCAAAATATACTAAAATCGATATAAGCAGCAAAATATGGAGAAAAAAGTGCTTAATCACAAATAAGTATCTAATATACTACAATTTGATAAAGAGAAAGAATGACTGATTCTTTGGCTTTCGTTTTAAAATGGTGTATTTTAATTAAGTTATGTTGTACTATAGGACTACCGGTGAAATACAATAACACAATATAAAAAATTTATTTATAATTTCTTCACATTTTTCAAAACTTTCGTTCTAGCTCTATTGTATCGTCATACTTGTTTCTCACTAAAGTTTCACTATTAAAACTTTTAAAAATTAGCTTAGTTATCATAATATTCATATGTATTGTAACATGCACAATTAATTTTTCTTTAAATATAGCATGTAAATAAGTGTGAAATAAGCAACTTTTTGAAACTTTAAGTCAAAATAATGTCTGAACTTATTCTTAAATGGATTTCCTTTGTGATATGCAGAGTACCTGAGTCAATAAGTCCCCAAATCTTTAATAGCTATAAAGAGACTGATAATTACCATATTGAAGTAAGATCGAATTTTGACTCCTCTTGCCAGATCCCATACTATGACGTTTCCATCATGACCAGCAGAAAAGAGAACTCTTGGATCAAATGGGTGTGGCTCAAGAACAAATACCTCATCTTCATGACCCTAAAGTATTTTTGAAGTAGCAAAGAATTATAAATATTAAAGAACAAAATTCTATCCAACAATATGGAAACATTTCAAAGTTCTGAGTTTTCAGAATTATTAAGGTGGCAAAATCTTCAGATTTATCAATGTGTAATAACAAAGCTGAGCTAATATCACTGTCCAGAGTTTTGCTATTATTTGCTGAAACCTGAGAATACTATTGATGCAGCCCTACATACCAAAAAACAGCATGGATCTTTATTTCCAAGCCAAACCCATTTAATTGTATTTTAAAATTATTTCCAATATCTGGCAAGTTACCCATCTAGCAAGTTAAGAGATTTTAACTAACTTAAGACTATTCCTAAATGAACATACTCCATTCTACAATCAGTTTTAATTATACCAAATAAATTTTAATCTTTTTTCTCACCATCAGGACATGAATTAGTTGACCGGTGTAAGAGTTCCAAACTTTCAGAGACATGTTATTAACTGCAGTTATAACTGTATTGTCATGTCGATCCCACGCCACCATAGTTACTTTCATCTTTGTGATTTTATCTTCTATTCCTTGAAGGTTTTGACTGAAAAGTGATGGAGGCAGTATTTGTTTACACTGATACTATTTATTAAAATACAGGTATGACAAAAACCTAAATGTATTTTCATATAATTTATATTCAGTAACATAACTATCACCTAGCAGTTAAGAATAGTTTGAATAAACATAGGATGACGGCAAAAATCACTGCACCAAGTCAGCAAACCCAGGATTCCAGCACTCCTAAGCCTTCAAAATAATTGAATAAACGTCACTGCTTTAACTCTATCTGGACCCTGGAACTCTGTGTCATGCTGCTCTCCATCTTTTACTGTTACTGTCATGCCCTGCTTAACTGCTCTGCTCTTCCATCTGAGACTACTACACAAAAACAAATAGAAAAAAATGGTTAAGACCAAAACAACAGTTACAAGGTGTAATATCATTTCTTTTGGCTAGAGAAAACAATTGGATAAACCACATGATCCCTCTGTGACAAATGTAGCATTATAATATGCTCTGCTTTTAAAAAACTAGTGAAACTGAAAACTATTCTTACAATACCATCATTGTGTTAACAAAACAACTGAAAAAAAAATCATTAATGCAATAGGCCTTTTCCGATAGTGCAAAAATCATTTTATAAAAATCAAAGCCTTCATCTCCAGTAGGACCTCTAGTTATAAAGTAATCATTTTAACAATGATTATGGTATATGCTTATATAGCGTGGAGATACACCAACCTTTTATACAGCATACCTTAATTGATCTATCTATACTGATTTATTATATCAAATTTGATTTCTTACCCTGCTGGACGAGTAGCCATATCCAACAAAATGCTCTTCCATTCTCTTCGTTTAAATTGCCAAATTCGTGCTGTTCCATCACGACTTCCACTTACAAACCTGCATTAAAAAGAAGTCCACCACCAAAATAAAAATCACACATGTTCTACCGAAATGAACTTTCCAAGAGTTATGTTTTTAAAAGTACTCAAAAGACAACACTCATCTTGACTTACATAGCATTCTCATACTCAACCAGATATTCACTGCAAATCTAAGAACTTCTGAAACATTATAGGCTTTTAAAATTTTATACACATGTATTCTAATATGAATGGCTAGGTCTCAAAATAATATTCAAAAGGGTTTCAAGGCCACCATTTAGTACCTTAGAAAAAGAATATATATTTTCAAATAGAAAATTACTGACTTTTCTCTTAATATTAATGACCTTGATTCATTCTATTCAAGGTTCTTAGAAATACCTTTCTTTCATTTTAAAACCAGAACATGGAAAAACCAGTTCTGCCTCAAATATTACAATGTGATATATTTCCAATCTCTACCAAGTGTCCCTTTACTTTGATATACATAGGAAATAGGCAAGGTGGATAAAAATCCCTATTATTAAAAATGGCCAACTAAACTAACATTATTACAAATGAAACATAAAGATGTATGTTCACATACAAATGCTATATACACTTTTCAATATAACTAGTCAAGATCTTTCTTTTAGGTGATTAATTCCTATGTAATTTTAATTAAAATCTGACTATAAAAATTTTATTTCATAATTTAAAAATTGGAATTAAATTTAACAAAAATAATTAATTTACCTGTTACTAGTGTTGGAAAACTGGATACTGTCAACTTTGTCCTATATATAAACAGATAAACAAAAAAGAGGATCCTGAAAATAAACTGTTGAGACTCATTAAATTGTACTCATCTAATTCTTTTCACCAATACTTACAGTATGAAACTCCAATTCTGATATTTTTTCTGGCTGACCTGAGCCAAAAAAATAAACCCTAATAATATGGTCTGTGCTTCCTGTGGCCAGGAACATTCCACCTGAAGAATAACAGCATACAAACATTTAACAGTAAAACACAATTTCAAAATTAGATAATACAACACAAACATTACCACAATGTATACTAAATGGTTAATACTTTAAAACTATTCCTATTTATCCTAAGTATATATCTAACCTGAATTAAATAAAGAAGTTTGCTAACATAGTTTTAACTAGGAAAGCTTTCCACTACAAATGGTTTCACTAAGATTACATAATCTTAAGTTGAAATTAACAGTCATCCTCACTAGAAAACATGCCTTTTAGATGTTCAAATCCCTCTGCCCCATTTCTCATATGTTAGAATTCTATCAAACTTTTAGGGCCCAACTTCTTCAGTAAATTGTCTTTACAAGTTTTTTAATCAAATGAGCCTGCTTTCCTCTGAACTCTCATTAAGACTTTGTCATATAGCATAAACAGTTTAGCTTCCATTGCAGTTGATCTATTCCATTTACTCTCTCCTTGGAATCAATACTCTCCCTCAGTGTTAAGAACAGTGCTATATATATAACTGTATTTAGAGTACTTCGAACACATGCATAGTGCCCACATTTGTGCTATGACTACAAAAAAAAACTATCTTCATGGAAGTAACAGTGGAAATCTAGAAGTTAGAAATTAAAAATGTTTGAATATTGATATTCAAATACATTCATGTCATCAGTTTGCAATCTTATCTTAGGCACTACTGCTACTCACAATTATGAAATGAAAAGATAAAGTAAAACTGGAAATAACTAGTAGTAGGAACATTAATTAAATCCATTCATGTTTCATTTCATTTGTCATCAATTCAATTCAAATCTGCAGATCATAATGTTTAAAAATTAATACCCATTCAAAATACTGCTACATAAACGCAAGTTAATTTGAATGTCAGCATTATTGTACAGCTAATTTTTAAAGAGCAAGTAAGAACTGGCAAAGTAATTAATAAAATTGTACAAATATCAAGTTTATTTTAGTTAGCTAAGGGATACCTCCAAAATCTATGAAAATATAAAGCAGATTTAAAGTACCTTTCTTCTAACAAGATACCTACTCAAAGTTGTATTCCTTAACAGAGTAGATTTTAAAACTATTTATTCTCTCCTACTACAGCATTATAATCTTCTTAAAGAAAAATATTAGTCACATGAGTATATAAACTAAATTCTAACAAAATTCAAATATTTCTAAATTAATTTTCATCCCCTGGCATATGTATAAGAATATGATTTATATTACAATAGTAAATATTTTCCAAAACTGTGTTCCACTATAAGCCAGCTTTCTTTATTCCTTTCCCTCTTCTCTCTCTCAAAACAAAAACAATATACATCTATTACTCACAGTTCTGGAGGCTGAGAAATCTGAGGTCAGGGTGCCAGCATGGGGGTGAGGGGACAAAAATACTCAGTCTATGACAGTGCTGAAGTCAGGGACCCTGATGGTATCTTTATCAAAAATGTCACATTTTCTCTCCTGTGCCTTACCAAATCTATTTTTCTCTAATTCATGAAAATTGCAGCATTTAATTAGCAGCTCTACCGTTTCTTCTCAACTCTGAAACAAAGGTTTTTGTGTATTTATACACAGTGTACATACGCTGTGTACATTAAAAGCTTTTGCTTATGGGTGACGTTGTCTTTTACCATTTTGCACATAAATTACTCAGTGCAGAAAACTTTTTAGGGCAGCTTACCTCAAGCACATAACTGCATTTGAAAATACAGGGTGTGGCAAAAGTAAGATTATAGTTGTAAGTGAAACAGTTTATTTTTGTATTATTATTTATTAATTATTTTCCATACCAACAACTGAAAACCTACTTTTGTCCCACCCTATATACGATCCTGGAAAAGAGTAAGATCTAATGTATAACTTTAAGCAGAAAATTAGGGAGAAAAAAAATCTTACCAGCACTAAAAGAAGAACAGATCATTTGAACTCCAGGCCTAGGGCGCTCTGTAAATTTTGCAGGTCTTGGACTATAATACAAAAAAATAATTAACAATTAAAAATATCCCAAAGGGAATAGCAACACCAGAAATCTGCTATTTCAAAAAAAGTAATCACAGAAGGACAGAATTATGTAAGAAGCAACAGATGGCTCCCTTCCTAAAAACAGGTTTGAAATCATATGTCAGGATCAGTAGATCTTGTGGAAACGCCACATACAGATTTTGTAGGAGCTCCTGATTACATAACAATCTACACATAAACAATTCCAAAGCCACTATGACAAAAAGACATGCAGGTATTAGTTATAACCACTCCTAATCAAATTTACGTTTCACAGATTTTGATAGAGCACAAATACATAAACAAGTCATTTGTAAATATGGACACTCAAGCAAAATAGGTATTGCCTCTGTAGCATATACACACAAAACTAAAATTTCTCCATGTCACACATTAAACATGTTTATCTTCTAATGTCACAAAATGTCTTATAAAACTCCAAAAATTAAGAATCTTAGTAAAAATCTTAAAGTATTTGACTCTTATGTCAACTATAATGCTCATTCAAAACAGTGATGTGTAGAAAATAGGTCAGCTATATTTACATTAATTATATAACTGTATTAGATGTCTCATTAATACTATTGGTATTAAATATTTGTTATCAACTTTATTAAGAAAAAAATTAGATTTTACATACCATCTTCAATACATATACATTTGTAATGTTCCAAAATATAGTGACTACTTTTAAAGCTCTATTTAATATACATTTCGACCTAGTTTTTCTCAGATTAAGAGAAAATTTCAAAAATAGTCTTCATCCTCACCAGAATGTACTGTGCAACTTTCACAATCCACAGCATTCAAATATAAAGTGCTTTCAATTTTGTAATCACTTAGGGAAATAAAATGTATTTTTTGGATCTACCTATCAATTATATATTCTGAATAATAGTCTTTTTTACTGATATAGAACACAACACGTATTATTTGTTATTTTTAAAATAAATTTGAAATAAAATTGTAAAAATTAACATTTTAAACATTTTTTCTTAATATCCATAGGCTCTGATACAGTTGAGCATAATAAATATAATTTAGATAAAGTTATTAAAACATTCTTTAAACCTAAATTTATCAGTAAATTTAAAGTAATTGAGCCCTAAAAGGTTTGGCTCAGTGGACAGAGCATAGGCCTGAGGACTGAAATGTTCCGGGGGTTCAATTCCAGTCAAGGACACATGCCAGGGTTGTGGGCTCGATCTCCCATAGGGGGCGTGCAGGAGACAGCCAATCAATGATTCTCTCTCATCACTGATGTTTCTTTTTCTCTCTCCCTCTCCCTTCCTCTCTCAAATCAATAAAAATATATTTAAAAAATAAAGTAATTGATATTTAAGTTAATCTGAAATTATAAAGACAAAGAATGTGCTACACTTTCCTTAATATCTTATGGATCAACAGTTCTACATTTAAAATATTTTTGGCACAATCATTCACATAAACAACAACCAACCATTTAGTTTGAACTCATAACCAGAATATGCAAATAATCATACACATTGACATTTTAAATAGGCTTTAATATTTTTAAAGGGAAAAAACAGATAAGCAAGTACAAATTATATATATATATGCCTAATATGCAAAGTGTCCTCTAGGGAGTTCAAACGCTCGCTATGATGTGCGCTGACCACCAGGGGGTGGCGCGGAATGAAGGAAGGCCTGGCTGGCAGCTGGCAGCCTCTAGGGACCTTACCCGTGCATGAATTTGTGCACTGGGCCTCTAGTTTAAGATAAGCAGGTACAAATAATTTATTTTTAAGTGCATACATTAAGATGTGCCCTTGGACAGAGACTGAATTCAATTCCCTGCTCTGCCACTTATTCAGGTACGTGACCTTAGACAAATTAACATTTCTGTACCTCAGGCTCCTCATATGTAACATGGGGGGTAAAAAGAGAAGATATCTCAGAGTTGCTGAGAGAACTGAATGAGCATAATCCATGTAAAGTGCTTAGTGCTGGCATAATAAATATTAGTATTATTAGTATTTTAATTAGATTCAATCAGTTCTAGATACTCCATCAATGAATAATTGCTACTTAGTTTAGCACAGTGGTTAAAAGAAGGTTCATTAAAAAAAAGACAGAGAAAGTGGGTTCTGACGATATACTTCCAGTATTCACCTCAGTTTCCTCCCACCACTCCACATCCTGAAGATAGTAAATACCTTCCTCATAGAGTTGCCATAAAGACGAAATATATAAAAAATGTAAAGTGCTCAGTACTAGGTTGGCGGAATAAGTACTTAATAAAAACTGGATATCATTATTACCTGCATATTTTAGGATTCCAATTCTGCCTTACATCTAAACTATATATAGTTGGACCGCTTCCTCCCACTTAGAGACCTCTTGAGCCAGCTTCTGGGCCCCAGCCACTCAGATTCCTCACCTAAGGAGCAGCATCTTTACAGGGGGAAGTGTACATACAAAACCTACATCAAATCCTCTGAATTTATCAAGAGACTTGGTTTTCCAAAACAGGTTTCAATTAGATGAAATTGGTTCTTTCAATTAATGCAGAGAGGATTGCTGAAGTCATTTACACAAAAAAAGCATTATAGCATAATACATTTTTTGCCTTCAATTAGTAATTAAAGCCTATATGATATAAATATAGAAATTTAAATATCAACTATGTGTAATACAGAAAACAGGTGTCCCTATATCTAAAAAAAAATAATCATTCTTATTTTGATGCCTGACTCTAGCTTAAAAGTTTTAAAGGAACTACCTTATCAAATAGAAAAGAATACTACTTACAAACAACTAGAAAACCTTGTATGTCCAAAAAAATTTTTAAAATATCACTAGGCAAAGTATGGATCAACAACTCAATGAAATATAATATAATGCAACTATTGAAATTATTATAAACGTCTATGATAGACTTTTAAAAAACAGCAGAAAATTATATTTCCCTATTTATGTCTAAATTTTAAAAAATTTTACATGAAAAAATTATGGTAAAGGGTTTATAGATAAATCTACATAAAAGTTATATGAAATAACTTCTCAGTGATACAGATAAGTATTATTATACTTAGCAATGTAATTCTCAAGAAACAAAGTTAAGAATTTAATTTTGTAATACCATTTTTATTCCCATGCTAATTTTAAGATCACTAATCACTTTTACTTCTCTACAAAAACAAGAATGAAAAGGATAAAGGTATTCCAATCATGTCCATAGGGAGGTAAGTAAATGCTCAAGGAAAACAACAATTAACTATTGCTATTGTCCATATATATCAATAAGCTATTTCAACTTTTATCTAAATGTTTACAGAAATTCTTTAACATTCTAAATATTAAGAATGCAACTAGAAATGAAATGAATTTGCTTTCTCCAAAGAACCATGTCTTTGATCACAATCCTTTTTTCAAATGAAGCACAGTTTGCTTTATTTTGTTACTCAAGCTGCCATCGCCTCCTAATGCCCTACTAGAAGAGGTATTCTCCAGGAATGTCCATACATATGAATTTATTTAAATACTACTGTTTTCAAAGAACAAATTTTTTAATTAAATAACTCAATTTCGTTGACAATTTAAAAACAAAAGAGATAATTACTGAGATAAACTTTCTAATCTGAATGACTTTCTACCCTGAAAGCACAGAAATGGCCATTTCAACAGTGTGGAAACACGAGATGTACTACCTCCCCATTCACTGACTGGTTAGGGCAGTGGTCGGCAAACTCATTAGTCAACAGAGCCAAACGTCAACAGTATAACAATTGAAATTTCTTTTGAGAGCCAAATTTTTTAAACTTAAACTTCTTCTAACGCCACTTCTTCAAAATAGACTCGCCCAGGCCATGGTATTTTGTGGAAGAGCCACACTCAAGGGGCCAAAGAGCCGCATGTGGCTCGCGAGCCGCAGTTTGCCGACCACTGGTCTATAGAGTAAAGAGAGCACTTCCTGTACTTACCTCCACTCGAGAGGTAGCATGGTGTAGACAGTGCAGGACCCCCAAGGGCAAGGAAGTGTGCTAATCCTGGCTTTGCCAATTTTTAAAAACTGTATTAACTATTGGAAAGTCATTTAACCTTTAATGTTTTCCAGCCAACTTGTTTTGATAAACTAAGTTAAGTGAAAAACATAAATGCAAAAACCTCCAAAAGGGACGGTGCATCTACCTAGCGAAAATGTAATGATTCTGTTTTCCTAAGTTTCTACAATAAAACCTACAATTTATAGATGTGATAACAAATAATTACAATTGTTCTAAAGAATAGCTTACGAACTCTAAGATTATGTTCTCAGCACCAGAAGGAGACAGATATTCAGATAAAACTAGGTAGCATACAGAAATGAATGGCAGCAAGACAGGTATAGTCTATAGGAAAGAGCTAGAGCTAGGATAAAGATAAGAGAAAAAAGAAACAAACATGTTAACATGAGAAAACTTTCTCTGAAGCATGAAAAGAGAAAAAAAAAAACATAAAAATGAGAGGTCAATGAAGAGCCAAAATGTTACTTACTCAAGGAGATAAAGTAAATTTATTCCTATTGTCAACTACTTGATAACTTTTGCAATTTCAACCACTAAACATTTATGCTTTTAAAGTTACATCTGTGAAATAAAAGAGCAACTAACTTTATTTTAAGGGTTCCAGCATCCCACAGCCAAAAACAAATAGTGCCATCTGCCCCAGTAGAAGATAGGTATCTCTTTGAGCCGCTGCACAACGGTGAGAACTGAAAAACAATCAAAGGAAAAAAAAAAATCTTTACAAGAGTGACACAGTCCAAATAATAAACCCATTTTTCACCATGCGAATAGCAGTAACAGAATTAAAAACGTCCAGAAATGACAAAGCCATGTATTTATAAAAGAAAACAGAAATATTCCTTTGTCTTAGTAGACTTCATACAATGAATTACACAAGTAACTTCTCAAAACTTACTTTAAATTATAATAAAAAAGGACATTACATGGATTAAAACAAGTACCTGTAGTGATGTTATAGATGCACTGTGGCCCTGAAGAACAGCCAAAGGTGCACATGTTCGAAGACACCAGACTCGAATCATTTTATCACAACTTCCAGCTGCTATCATGGTATTCTCATAGTTTACAGCCATGTCTGATATTTCAGCAGCATGTCCTCTTAAAGTAGCTAACAATCTGCCATCATCTGTTGCCCAGATTTTCACAAGACAGTCATCAGAACCCTTAAAATAAGAATAGTAATAGAATGAACTCTATATATTTAATTTAAAATCTTAATACAGATAAAGAAATCATATCTTTATATCTACTTCCCAACAATTATATATTTAAGAACTGAAAATCATCAATACTTGTGTTATCAATTGTCCTGTACACAAGGCTATTTTATTAAATTATTCACTTTTAAAGAATACCCAGGTGCACATATCTAACAGAATTAGGATGTTACCAATAGCTAACATTTATCTATTAGCCTTTACCTACCATCCATAATAACTTTTATCTAGAATCTTGTGAAAGAATCTGAATTTCTGAAGAAAACAAAACACTTGCAAAAATAAATGTAATATACAATAGTAACTAATCCTGTTTATGGTATTGTGTTACATAAAAATAAAAGTAAGCAATTTGGGGCTTTTTCCCCTAAGAAGCTAAAAATGTTTCCAATCATTGATCTTCAGCTAAACATACATATAAAGTCACCCAAAGGCAGTTATCAGAAAAAACAATTTTACCTGAATGAAATCAATAAAAAAAACCATATAAATTACTTGTTTATGCTACAACAGCAAAATAAGCTCAGGAAGAAACTGTAAAGTATACAGTGCATACTATGAAGACCTACATTTACAAATAAACAATCCAATTTCACACAGCCAGAGTACAGATTAGAACTTTTAGGCTTTATTTTATTTATTTTTTTCATTCTCAAAGGTTCCTTATTCATCTTATAGCTTATACTCAATTCCCAATCTCTCCCTATAGTCCTCTACTTTATATTATTAAAATGTTTTAAGTTTTGTGTATACAAAAAAGGTAGAGAATATTATCATTAATCCCATATATCCATTTTCTAGATTCAAAATTTACCAACCGGTTTCAAAGGTTGCATATATTAAAATTCTTTAAAACCTCACAATCTAATTTTCTTTTTTTTTAAGCACCACTGTATCTGGACATTATTCAGAGGACCTAAAAAAGCAAATGATACTAGTCATCGGCTTTATAATTAATAGATATAACTGATCACATGGTATTACTATAACATGTTAAATGCTGTACTTCCTAACCAGATTCTGCCATCACTACCCAGAACACTCTCAACCACTAAACCAGTTCTTCAATTGAGCTTTGAAGCTAATTAAATGGGCATCCAACCACTAAAGACTAGTACTAAAACTTAACTTTGGTTAAAGTATCCACATAAAAATCTGACATTACCATCATGTTCACTTTATCTCAGTCTCTTCATCCTATACAATGAGAGTAATATGCAAACTGACCATCACTCAAACACACAAGATGCTTGTCCCCATGTGGTCAAAGATGGCTGCCCCATGTAGACACAAGATGGCCATCACAAGATGGCCAGCAGGGGAGGGCAGTTGGGAGGGACCAGGCCTGCAAGAGAGGGCAGTTGGGGGCAATCAAGCCTGCAGGGGAGGGCAGTTAGGGGTGACTAGGCCAGCAGAGGAGGGAAGTTAGGGGTGACCGGGCCTGCAGGGAAGGGCAGTTGGGGGGGCCCCAGGCCTGCAGGGGAGAGCAGTTGGGGGAGGGGGGAGGGACCAGGCCAGCAGGGGAGGGCAGTTAGAGGTGACGAGGCTTGCAGGGGAGGGCAGTTAGGGACAATCAGGCTGACAGGGGAGCAGTTAGGTATCAATCAAGCTGGTAGGGGAGTGGTTAGGGAGTGTCAGGATGGCAGGCAGAAGCGGTTAGGGGCAATCAGCAAGGCAGGCAGGCAGGCAGGCGAGCAGTTAGGGAACCAGCAGTCCTGGATTGTGAAAGGGATGTCCAACTGCATGAGGGACATTCTCCTCCCCCCACCCCCGTGCACGAATTTTGTGCACTGGGCCTCTAGTTTATAAAAAAGGAGGTTAAAAGGGATGATCTCTAAGGTTCCCTCCACCTTTAAATTGTGACTTATGTATTCATTTATCCAACTGCTTGTCATTAAGTATGTGCCAAAACCACTGAAGATACAAAGATAAGATACAAAAACATGATATTCCAGTCCTTATGAAGCAAGGCAGAAGAATGTAAATGCAATTACATGACCTAAGTGTTATACAGGAAGCAGCCTGTTTTTCTTGAGAGGTGGAGAGGTAAGATCTGGAAAGGAAACCAGATGCAGTGATGCTTAGACAGTCTGATGCATGACCACGCAATGTCGTGTATTAGCAAATGTCTGGGTTCATGACCTACTATACCAACTTTCTAGATGCTTGACCTTGGGCAAGTTACACATGCTTCCTGTGCTTCAGTTTTTTTCATTTGTACCTATCTTATAGGGTTGTTGCAAAATCTATGAGTAATGAAGGCAGACTGCCTGGTACACAGTAAAAGCTATATATGGAGTATCTACCTGTACTGCTTTTGTTGGCGGTAGTATTCTTATTTTAATAATATTCTTATTGGTTTAAAAAGAACAAATATTCCATATGATAACTAGAGAGAAAAGTATGATCAAAGTCATGAAAAAAATATGTAGTTCTTTAAGAAACTACATGTAGTTTAAGCTAACTTAGAGTGTGAGGTGAAGGCATAAGGATATAGTCAGGAAAAAAAATTGTGAAGGACCTTTTATGGTATATTAAGGAATATGGTATAAAATGAGGATCACTTTAAGGGTATCAAGAAGGTATCAAAGTCAGATTTGTGTTTTTCAATGGTCATCCTGACATCAGTAGGAATTAGGCTAGAAAGTAGAAAACTAAGTGAAAATTGTTAAAATAGTACAGGCAGGAGAGAATGAGTGATAAAACTGAGATTATTACAGAAGAGAAAGATCAGAAGAGGCGAATAGAATAGCTATTTGGGAAATTAAAGAAATGACACTGTATCACTGCTATCTAGGGGAAGTGAAGAAGAAACTATATTGGACTATGACTTCCAGAAAGCTGGTTTACCTGGTACATGGGAAATACACTAGGTATTTGCTGAGTTAAAAAATGACTTTAGTCATTCAACTCTCAATTTCACTAAATTCCACAAATTAAGTCAATTTATTGACCTATTAATTAAGGTGATATTTGGCTCTAACCTACATTCACAACAAAAATAAAAATTTAAGTATGCTAATACAGGTAGAATATACGAAAAAAGTAAATTCACATCTCATTACTGATACAATTCATTTTGTTCTTATGTATCTGAATGAGACTTTGCTTTAGATTCTACTGAAAAAGGTGTTTCACATATTTTTCATGTTAATGGGGGAAAAAAGTCCACAGCTTTTTAACCAAAACTTTATTGAAAACAAGCGTGGCAACCTATGATCTAAAAATCCACCTCCAGTGACTTTTCACTGATTAAAACCTACCAAAAAGACCCATTATGTTCATATTGAGTTCATTATTTAGTGATGTTAACAATTTAGTATTACTTTATAAATTTACTCTATTTAGACAATAAAAAAACAAATGAAAACAACAAAAAACACTATGCACATTTTCACTGAGTGTGTATTATCCAAATTAACCTTTCTTTCCGTCCATTAAATTGCAGGAGAGAAATATTTATAAGTGACCTTTCAGGGAAATCTCTCTTCACTATCCTCCTTCCATGATACTATAGAATAGTTATCTCCAATCTCACTCCTGCTCCCCAGAACCAGTAGAATTTGAAACAGAATTCTAAAGCGTCCATAAGCAATTTATATTCCATGCATCATTAACTGTAATAATTGATATATTTTAATGGAAATGTGAAACTACGGATGATTTGACAAATTCATCTATTTCAAAACGACTATCGGAAATATAAATACACTAAATAATTAAAAAGGACTGCAAAAGAAAATTTAAATTTACTGGGAAAATATTTTTATTTTTTAAATATATATTTTTAATTGACTTCAGAGAGGAAGGAGAGGGAGAGAGTGATAAAAACATCAATGATGAGAGAGAATCACTGGTCGGCTGCCTCCTGCACACCCCCTACTGGGGATCGTGCCAGCAACCCAGTCATGTGCCCTTAACCGGAATCAAACCCGGGACTATTCAGTCCACAGGCCAATGCTTTATCTACTAAGCCAAACCAGTTAAGGCTGGGAAAATATTTTTAAAAGCACCATAAATGTGTTTAAATCAAATGTGGAAGGACAAAATTCCTTTTAAAAAGACATACTGTAGAGAGAATTTTTGAACAGATGACCTTTTTTCAGACAAGCCTATCTCAAATGTTAATGAGGTCAATAATAAACCAAAAAGTAGGACATTGTAGTTTTTCAATCAAAATGTTAAAAAAAGAATTATGGACATTAAAATAAAAGCAATGTTATTTTAATGGTGAAAGGGATGAGATCAACTATATAAGCATGGGGACTGGTCTTGGCTAGAAGGGAAAATAGGCTTCTAATATGTATGAAAGAAAGAAAAGTATATTAGAGATAGCAATCTATAATAATCCTATCTAATAAAAGAGTAATATGCAAATTGACTGTCACTCCAACACAAAAGATGGCCGCTCCCATGGGTCAAAGATGGCTGCCCCCATGTGGACACAAGATGGCCACTGCAAGATGGCCGGCTGGAAAGGGCAGTTGTGGGCGATCAGGCCAGCAGGGGAGGGCAGTTGGGGGGGACCAGGCCTGCAGGAGAGGGCAGTATGGGGGGAGCAGAACTGCAGGGGAGGGCAGTTGGGGGGGACCAGGCTGGCAGGGGCAGGCAGTAAGGGGCAACCAGGCTGACAAGGGAGGGCAGCTAGGGTTGACCAGGCCTGCAGGGGAGGGCAGTTGGGGGCGACCAGGCCAGTAGGGGAGCAGTTAGGCGTCAATCAGGCTGGCAAGGGAGTGGTAAGGGGATGATTGGTCTGGCAGGCAGAAGCGATTAGGGGCAACAGGCAGGCAAGTGAGTGGTTGGGAGCCAGCAGTTCTGGATTGTGAGAGGGATGTCCAACTACCTGTTTAGGCCCGATCCTACCTGGCTGAGGGACACACATCCCTGTGCATGAATTTCATGCACCGGGCCTCGAGTAAAAGCATAATATGCAAATTGACCAAACAAACGAACAACAGAACGACCACCCTATGACATGCACTGGCACCAGGCCAGCCAAGGCAGGTGCAATGCGATTGGTCGGGAGGGCTCCACAATTGATCGCCCCAACGAGGGAAGCCAGGCCACCCTCTGAGCAGTGATCAATTGTGGAACCCCGGGCCAGGTGGGCAGGGCCTCCCTCTGCTGGGCAATCAATCGCGGAGGCCCGCGATCAATCACCCCAAAGAGGAAGGCCCAGGCCAGCCAAGCGACTGCACTCCTTGTCTGTCGCCCACAGAGGGAGGTGACCGGTAGCAGGGGAGGGAAGGGGGGGGCGCACAGATGGCAAGCAGTGGCAGTGGCGGAAGTGGAGCAAGCTGCTGGCAGCCTAGGGAAGGAAAGCCCGCATAGGCCTTGTTCGCCGGCCAGGCCTAGGGACCCTACCTGCGGGGTCCTGGACTGCTAGAGGGCACAGGCTGGGGTGAGGGACACACCCCCCTTGCACGATTTTTGTGCACTGGGCCTCTAGCATTAACATAAACAAAGAAATTAGATGATTCTAACCTTAGCAAGTAAAACAAGTGTCTGAGGATTATTTCCTAAAAGGAGGGAAGGGGTAAACAAAAAAAGGAACCCCCAAAAATAAGGAAATTATATAGGAATATTAAAGAATAAGAGCAATAAGAAAAAAGGTAAAAATAAAATAAAATCCGTGAGCAACAGTGAAAGTCCTGATAAAATAAAATAGTATGACTTTAGAAAAACCTCAGCTGACAAATTTTTTCAGCAAAGTTCCAAGGCTTAGGAGAAAATAAAGTAGTCATTTTCAGTTGCTAGAATTACGAAATGGCAAGGTGAAAAACGTTGCGAGTACAAAGTACAGTGGAAGTAAGAAATTCAGCTAAAAAGATTTTATCTGAGGAAGATAAGAGTGTTTTAAAAATGTCTGTTAAGGAGATTTGGATTTAACCTGGCGAGGTAACTACAGAAGAATTTTATGCAGACAAGATATAGTCACTATACTCTTTGAGCCGGGATGTTTTACTTTTTGCCACAATGTTTTAAGAAATGCATAATCTAGCCAGGTACAAAACCAAAAATGCTTTTTAAAAAAATTCATTTAATTCCAAGCAAACAGATAGCAGTAGATCAATATTTTCACTTTTCAATAATGAAAACCTCTTGTAATTACTGTGAAAATATGTTCATTAATATGTTACCATTTGTCTATGTCAAACCTAGCACAAACAGAAAACATTACAATAAGAATGTATAGCTTTAGTTCACTTAAATCCCAGAACAAAATGCAAATATACAGCAGTGTGTTTTTTTAAAATGTCAAAACATCTTCAATGCAAAGACAAAGCCAAGGAAGTTAAAAAAAAAAAAAGAAGAAGAGAAAATAAAAGTATCTTTTCTTCTATCCTGAAAAAAATACAAACACACACATAGTGAAAAGTCCTGGTAAGAAAGGGTGGGACTTAAATAAACCTTAAATTTGCCTAAGAATAGGAATTTGGTTTGAAGTACCCTCTAAATTTGCTCATTCCACCACCACATCTAAAGAAGCCATGAACATAATGATAAACCAACCCTGTGCCGTTAAGACGATCAATATGCACCTTAGCTTAGGAAAAAGAAAGAAAACAGAAGCAGACACTCCAGAATCACTGTTATTTCTTTTAATACTTTTAAGGAGATCATGAAAATAGTGGCACCAATGACCCTTTCTTCCTGCGTACATCTGCATCTAACAATACAGGTAATTCCTATTTTACTTGTCTACCAAATACTAACATTCTCCAAAAATAAAGCATAAGGCAATGTCTAGTACACATTTGGCTTCGGTAAGTCTGGTAAACAAAAGTCCCACAAGTCTCTGTGACAATGCTTTCTCCTCTACTTTGTTATATACTTGGTTATTAAAATTCTCCTTAAAACCTAGAAAAAATGTCCTACCTATTTATATGAAAACATTATGAAACAACTTCAGACACAGGACTTTGAATCAATTAAATTCTATGCAAACTAAAGCAGAACATAAAGTCTATACCCCCAAAATTTAATAGTTTCTGAAAGACAAGTTTTAAAGCGTTAAATTGAACTATATGCATTTCTTTATTTAAACTAAAAACTAAAAGATTAGAAGTGACAACTATATGAGCTGTTCAATGAAAAGTGCAGGGTAGAGCAGTACATGACAAAGAATGATTGACTTCTGCAAGCAGAAAACTGCACACAGTTGGAAACAGTACAGTAGGTTACTTCTGCTCAGATGCCCTTAAAATTAAAAAGTAGACCTATAAACCTTTCCCTGCTAAGAGAAGCATCAATTGTGAAGATCAACCAAAGATTATTACTTTGACAAAAGATATAATAAATTATGTAATTTCTAAACTTCTATCTTGGAGAATTTGGCATTTCTTCTAAGAACAAAGAAAATTCTTACTTCTCTTGCTACTACTACATAGCTTTATAAGTCAGATTTCACCTCTTGGTGCCATTAGTCTACAATGTCATTTACTTATTTAAGCTAAAAAGTACTCTTAAAAAAAAAAAAATAAAAAATAAAAAGTACTCTTGTTCTTCAAGCAGCTAAAAATTGCTTACAATTTAAATTTAGTTCAATGTTCTTTTTTTTCTTCAAGAAAACACCACTGGTTTTCTTTCTTACCAATCTATCAAACCTGTTTCATTTTCCTTACAAATTACCCAAAACTTCAGTAATAAGCGTTTCAACACATGCTCAATTTTCTTACTCTCTGTCCGCCTAAGGCTAATCAGTAATCCTTTTTTCAAAAAATCCTTTTTTTAAATCCCTAACTGGTTTGTATTCATCATTCCTTTCCTCTACTATTATTGTATCACTCATGTCTAGAACCCAGTCCCATTTTCTAACCAAGATTCTTAGCAAAGAAGATATCTCACATTGAAGAGTAGGATTTGTTCATTCTGAAACCCAATTAACTATCTTTCTAAATAGTCAAAATAAGCTGCTCTTTATAAATCCCATCTTCATCTACTTATTCATCTATCTATCCTCCTTGAAAACCACTGCATATCAATTATCTCTTCTCATATCTTTAAGTTGGCTCTCCTAATTCCTTCCTCTTGACCCACAGAATATTTCACAAGTTTTTCTTCCTATGAATTAACATCCTCTAGCTCTACTTTCCATTACTAACAAACTTACTGAATACTCACCATCATTCCTACAAATACTTGCCATGCACTTTTAAAACATAATTTTGAATTCTAAACTTGAGTTTAAGAATAGTGCCAATATCTTTCATATCTAATCACCAAGACTCATCAACTATTAACAATTCACTACATTTGCTCCAGCACCACCTCTCCTCACTTCCTCTCTCTCCATATCTCTCTCTCTCTCACACACACACACACACACACACACACACCCACCCACCCACCCACCCACCCACCCACCCATTAGTCTTTTTCTGCACCATTTAAGAGCAGGCTGCAGACTTGATGTCTCATCACTTCCAAACAGCCTAGGATATATTTCTCTAAAATAAGGACACTCACCTACATAAGTTGAGAAGTTGATATTGATAAATCTACCATCAAATCCTCAGGCCCCATTCAAATTTTTTTAACTATCCCAGGAATGTCCCTTTTTCTTTTTTGCCAGGATCCCATATAGCAACACTTGTTACATTTTAGTTATATTGTCTCTTTACTCTATCTGGAATACTTCCTCAGGCTTTTTCTGTGTTTCTTGTCCTCAGAAATTTACAAATAATACAGACCTTACATTCTGTATATGACCACAACCCTTAAGTCTGTCTAATGTTTCTTCATGATACCCAGGTCTTAGTGACTTGGTATATCTCACAGACAAGATGTGTGTTTTTCTCAGTGCAACACTTCAGAGGACACATACTGTCAAGCCATCACCACCACTAATAAAGTGAACTTTGTTTAGTTAGTATTTCCAAGGTTTCTACCCTGAAAAGTTGCAGTTTCCCCCCATTTAAATGATTAGTATATTTAATTAAATAATATCTTGTGGAAACACTGCAAAATTATGCCAAGATCTTCAAACTAACATCCTCTACCAGTGTTAGCCTTCATTGATGACACACAAATGAATCAACGAGTACTATGATGGCTGCTAAACCATCATTCTTTCTAAATTATTAGTTGACATTCTACTGTAAAGAGGTGTCTCCTTCTCTTTCACTAATTCAGTTACCTATTTAAAGCAGAATCACTCATGCATTTCTATTAACCAATGGTAATAAAACAGTCAAGGTCTCTGTCTTCACAGAACTCAGTAAAAGGTACAACAAAAAAAAACATAAAAATAAAAATTTCAGAGAATGATTTATAGGAAAAATACAGGAATAAGATAGATACTGGTGGAATAGGGGCAGGAAAGTAAGCAGGTAAGTCTCTAAGAAAGTGGCAACTGACCAGAGAACAGCTAATACAGGAATATGATAAAGAAATATTTGTCTTAAAGATAAAGACAATTCCAGGCAAAGGAAATAGCTCATACAAAAAATCTCTAAGTCATTAATGGGTTTTGCAAGTTTCTAGTACAAAAAAAGACTAGTGTAACTGAAGCACAGAAGGGAATTTGTCCTATAGATATTCGCACTTATCTCCCCTAACAGAGTCTATTATTCTTTTTTTTTTCTAATTTAATGGTTGATTCATTCATTTGTTGTATGCCTACTGTATGCACCAGATACTCTGTAAGACACTATAGATCTAAAAAGGTTCAAGCAAAAGTCTTTCCTATTAAGAAACTCTTAATTTAATAGATAGACAGCTAAACAAATTTTTGCAACATAGTAGAAAATACAATCCTAATATATAGAGAGCCAGGTTCCATAATGTCCAAAACGACCAGACGGACAACCAAATGCCAGGCTGCGTGCACGGCAGTCTTGGATGGGCGGGGACTGGCAAGCGGGCTGAACTGCTGACCTCTCTGTTCCTCCTGGGGCACGGATACCACAGCGACCCAGCACTGACTGCCGCCACCAAGGCGGGTACAATGCAATTGGTCAGGGGGCCCCACCATCAACCCACGATGGCCCTGCAGAGGGAGGCCCAGGCTACCTGGCCAGTGGCGGTGGGTGGGGCCTCGCTCTGCAGGGTGATGAATCACGGGTTTTGGGCTATGAGAGGGCGCAGGCTGGGCTGAAAGACCCACCTCCCCCCGCCGAGTGCATGAATTTCGTGCACCAGGCCTCCAGTATAATATAAGTATGAAGTTCAGTGGTGGTACTCCACATTTGGAAAACAGTCTTTTTCAATTGTCAAGCTTTTTGGAGTATAAGTCTGTATTAAGTCTCTTTAATTTTCAATTCCTAACACACCTCCTCAGTGCACTGCAATCTCCCTCCTATCCCTAATACTAAAACATTTTTTTTTTGGTCAAGGTCATTAATGGCCTTGTCAAATCCAAAAGATGTCTTTCAGTTCTAATTTCACTTTAGATTTCGATCTTTCATGAAATGGTAATCCTTTGGCTTTTAAGATACCACTTCCTTTATTTTTCTCTGCCCTCTTAGGCAGCTCTTTCTCAGTCTCAGTTACTGATTCCTCTTCTTGTCTTTGGTCTGCTTTAAAGGGTGAAGTTTCAGCCTTTTTTCATTACATACTTATGAGGTAATACAGTCAATTTCCTTATTCAATGATTCCCAAGCTGAATCTTCTAGCCTAGCTCTCTCTTCTGAACATTTCTATTTAGCTAGCCACATGAATATCTCAAATTCAACATGTCCCAACCTCACAAACTTCTCCATTTGAATCCCTACATCACAGATAGTGACTGGACTTTGTAACCAGTCACACAAGTTAAAAACATGTCATTCTATACTGTTCTCTCTTAAATCCTGCCTAAATTCAAATAAATTTCTTAAATTCTAGAGATTCTAGCTTTAATCTGTTAATTCCATCCCTACTTCCATTGTGGCTCTGTTCAAGCCCTGATGATTTCTTTCATGGATCACTGCTAGAACCAATTCCTCTGTATATATTTAGTTTCAACCCATCCTCTTTAATAATGCCAAGGGTGTCATTAAAAGAATTTCTACTCATTCTTTTATCTCAATTTGTCATTTTCTCTCCATTGACTTCAGGCAAAAAACCCAATCTTTCATATGCCCAAAATGATATTGAGGATTTTGTCCCCCACCAACATCTCTAGCTCTTGTTTAATGATGATCCATATTTATTCTTTGCCATATCCAATAATTCACAATTGCACATTACATTCTCCCAAAGTTTATAAATGCCTTCCCCTAAGTCTGAAATGTCTAGCTCAACTCAGCTGAAGTGTCCCTTCTCTAGTAAGTTTCTCTTACTATATATAATAATAAAAATGTAATATGCTAATTAGACTGGACGTCCTTCCAGACGACCTCCCAGATGAAGCTGAGGCTGCGACGGAAACCGGGGTCCCAGGTGCCAGAGGGAAGCCGGTGCTGGCAGCTGGGGAAAGGAAGGCCTACTCTTGCGTGAATTTTGTGCGTCGGGCCTCTAGTCTCTACTATAAACTGGATTAGTTTCCTATCTCCTATGATAGATACCTCTGTATCTTAAGCAGAGAGTCTGTCTTTTCACGTTATATCAATATTGTCTGTTAGCAATATGTGAGCTCTCCAGGGACAGATATTATGACTTTCATTTCTGTATCCTAAGTGTTTTAGAATAGTGTCTGGCTCCTAAAGACTTAAGTGTGTTAAAAGAATGCATAACTTTGGGGGGTGAGAAGGGAGGGTCAATTAGGGCAAAAGGAAGACATATGTAAAACTTTAGACAATAAAACAAGAAGAATGCATAACTTCATATTTTTTATCATAACTTACTGCCTTTATGGAAATATTTTATGCTCTTTTGCCTTATTTTGAAAAGAGAGATACATTTTGTTTCTAAAAGGAAAGGGGAGGGTGGATGATTTTTTTATATGGTCCTCAACATACTTTTGTATTTTGAGTGAATGGCTTACTCCTGAGAGAATTCATTAATTCTACTTTTCTTAAGTAAATATTGTTTATGGCAATGATTCTGAAACCAAGTAAAAATAATTTAAAAACTAAGAGAATTAGAGATCAAGTATTACTTGGTAATTATGCTAGCTTCCTCCCTGGGTTCTTCTAATTTTTCTACTGGGAAACATCTATTATTAAATATTCTAGTATAAAACAATGGCAAACTTTCCCAATATAGAATTTCACTAATCAATTACAATGATTTCAGTTTAAATCTTGTATAGCATCCTATATAATATGAGGCTAATAAGCAAATCGACCAAACAGCTGAACGACCAGTCACTATGATGTGCACTGACCACCAGGGGGCAGACACTCAACACAGGAGCTGCCCCCTGGTGGTCAGTGTGCTTCCACAGGGGGAGCACTGCTCTGTCCAGAGCTGGAATCATGGCTGGCGAGCGCAGCGGCAGCGCTGGGGATGTCCAACTGATGCGGGGAGTGGGCCTAAGCCAGCAGTCGGACATCCCTCAAGGGCTCCCAGATTGTGAGAGGACCCCCCCAAGTGCAAGAATTTTGTGCACCAGGCCTCTAGTTTATAAATAAGATTCTTAAATGGATAAAAAAATAAAATTTATTTAAATCTACCTATAAAATTAAGATCAGCAGGTAAAACTTAATGACTGTTTATTGTCCATCTTGTTCTATACTAATCATATGCATTATTATTTCATGTAATCTCACAAAACTCCTGTAGATTATACTATTATCTATTCCCCTCCCACTTTTTTTGAGATGAGACACTGACGATTAAGAGGGATGAGATCATCTGTCCACGCTAAACTGCTAGAAAGTGGTAAAGTTAAGAGTTGAACTAAGAGTCCCCTAATGCCAAGCTGAGGCTCTTAACCACACTGCTATCTAAACTGCCTCTAGCTATTCCTACTAAGAAAAAACTCGAAGAGAATTAGTCCCTTGGAAAAAGCTTTCAAATATATCTGCACAAAAAACTTTGTAATAAATATACAAGGTCTTAAGGTACATAAGACATAAATAGGAAATACTGGTTAGTCTACTATTGAATTGCTATTCCAGTAACTAACAAATGTGACCCCTCACTGGAATGAAAGATGGTATTTTGAGTGAATGGCTTATCCTTGAGAGAATACTATGATCTATTATCAGTCATGATCTACTATGCTAAAGCCTTATCCTATCAGTTTTCAAAACTGATTTTCAAAGCACTAGTCAGTGGCTAGTGTGTTCCCAGTGGAATGAGGGAACACCCACCCAAGAGCCATCCCACTTTATAAAGTTATGAACAGTGAACACATATTTACTCTACTTGCCAATTGAGGGGGTTAATCATAAAAATACAAGAAAATTTTAAATAACATACTCTAATATTTTTGCATTTCTATTCACAAGGAAACATTTTGGAATCTGTAACTGCAAATCGCCAATAAAAAATTACAAATGAGACAGACCTTAACAAAATTAGCAAATTGTATCACATATGTAAAAACATCAACATTTTTAGAGTCTTGTTGAAACCATATAAAATAATAGTGATAATTGTCTCCCTTCATTTATGTCTTCAACAAAGGAAAATAACTGAAAACAGTTTCCTCTTCACATATCATTCCTGTTTCCCAAATCAAATGATCTTAAAAGTAGGAATTATACATTTAAAATAGGAGCTGCAATTTTTTTCTATACAGAGCCAGATAGTAATTATCTTAGGCTTTGTAGTCATAACTACTTAACTGTGCTGTTGCAAAAGCTAGCACAGACAATACATAAACAACTAAGCATGTCTATATTTGAATAAAATTTTATTTCCAAAAACAGGCGGTAAGTTAGACTTTACTCACAGTAGTAGTTTTCTAACTGCTGATTCAGAGTGGGGGTCTTCCAACTCTTGTCTGTACCTACCACTCTAACTAAACTTATGAGAGTAAAAGCATTATTATTTCACTCCATTTCCTTAAAAAAATTTCTAGATTATTGACCTAATTCAAATCTTTAAAAAAGAATTTCCACAAGGTACTTTACAGACATCAAAGACTAAGAAATTACGTATTTTTTATAATCTCAATGCAATGGCATAACTTTTTAACTCACCAAAATGAAGTACAAACACAATGTAATGTTTTTTTCCTCATTATTTCAGACTATTTTTGAAAGAATTCTTTTAAACATTAGAAATAAAAAATTCATTTTGCTTTGAGAACTGAATTTAAGTATTAGTATAATAAATTTGAAAAAGCTAAATGTAATTATTGTTGTAGATATGTCAAACACTTTAGCAAATAGATATACCTATTCTTCACTGTGAAAATAACCTTTGTTAGAAAATTTAAAAATTTTCACTTTTATACTGCTTCATAAAGAAGGATGGAATTTAAAAAAGAAAAATGTAAAAGGGAGGAATATTAAGGTAGAAAATAACCTACAAATACCTGAAAAGAATTAGAACCAGAGAAAAGATATGTATAAAAATCTCTCTCACATCCTACTGGTTTATTGATGACTCGGTATACAAGTACAGGTGTAGTAGATATAAATAAATCTCAGTTTATAAGCATGTTTACTAAAAAGAGGAATCTATAACTATCTCAACTATGTAAAATTCACAGCTGCTTGCTTCAAAGACAGAGACAGGAATTTACATTTTAACTTCCATTTGCTATTTTCTTATTTCAAAAGAAATTAAGAACTTTGTGAGTAATTTAATTGTAAATATAAGTATCGTTAGTATGAAAAATATTACCCTTAGTAGATGTAATAGCTAAGGTGTCCAAACTATTTAGAACAGGCATCACATAAAAACAAGTAAATTGAAATTGCCCCCAAAATAATCTTCTCACTTAAAACTGAAAACCAGTGCTTTTCTCCATTCAACACGTTAAAAGAATAAAAAATAAACCCAAAGAGCCTTTTTGACTACAACATCATACACGTTAAAAAGTGAGGTGTTAAGGACAAAAGATAATAAACAAAGCATGTCAAATACGCTCAGAATTTTTTCTGCCACAATTTTGAAGGGAAATTTCCCAGAGACGAGCAGTTTTCTACAAGTAATATAAAAAGACACATTTAGTAGTCTCCTCTAATATGCTTAACACACTTTGGAAATGCCCTTGGGTTTAGAATTAAAGTTGTTATTTGACATTTTACAAAATTTCAAACTGTATATTTGAAATAATGCTGGGAATTACACTTATCCATGATGTGGGACTATAATATAGTTGTGACTGTGATATAACATGTCTTTTAGGAATTTTCCAAACTTGGATAAAGTCTAGCCTTAAGTAAAATCTTCTGAGAGAATAAGCTAAATTACCTGAATTTCCAGTTTTTTATTAAAAGGAAAAAATAAAGGTTTAATATGAAGTTCAACTATAAGCAATGTTTCTTCAATTCTTCATATGAATTAAGATATTTTTAAAATTACTTACAGTAAATATCCGTCTGCCAGTTCTATCAAAAGTTACACAGTACACAGACGACAAATGTCCAAGAATTCGTTTATGCATTTTCATGTGCTGATATACTGCAGTTGGAACAAGTCGCTCAAGCCTGTATTTCCCATTCAGCCTCCTTGAAAACAAAGTATCCGCTACCAAGAAAAAGGAGGAAAATATTTATAAATCAGAAATTATTTTTCTTAATTATCACCTTTTAAGAATTCACATATTCTAATTTCTCATATGTTGATAATAACAATGCTTTCTAATGTATATGGCTCCTAGTTAAAGTCTCCAAAACAGTCATAATAAAAACATATTATTTCACCTGAAATTCGATAAGTTAGGCACTTTTATCCTCATTTTACATCCTCATTTTACAAAGAATCAAATTCATTTAAATGGCATGTCCAAAGTCACAAAATAAATATGAAGGTAGAATTTAAACTCAGGCTTCTTTATTCAGTTTTAGTCTCATTTTATATATTATTTCTTTAAAGGCCTCTATGAGACAGGTTTTCTTACAAAAGCAGTCGAACTGGATCCAGTAATTTTTGATTTTTATCATCCAGCAATTCCTAAACACACTAAATCTGACATGTCAAGTGATGCTTTTAAAAACTTTAAATGAAGACAGAAGAATAATTCACTGTATTATTTTTAAAAATTAAAATTAAACTGGTTATTTTGACAAACAACTGTATAGTGATTCCTTCTCTAAAGCCTATTTGCTCTTTTTTCAACTAATCCATTTAACTATCTTTCAAATATAACTGAAATTTACTTCACTATGGCACAAAATGTTCTCTTCCAACTAAATTATGACTGTACTTATCTTCTATACTGATAATTATCAACAAAGAAGACGTTCTATAAACATATGCTGACTGATCAGCAGGCACATTATTCACCTATATATTTTTTAAGATAAAGCTTTATTTTTAAATGTAAGTGCCACCTAGTAAGCACTAGGTGGATAGTGAGGACTATAGTTTCTCACTTGAATTTAGTCCCAAAGATAATTAAATACATATAAAAAATGCTATTTAAACTAGATTTAGAGCCTAGCAATTAATGGCAAGGCACAAATATTTCAGTTATAGCATACATAATACCAGTATTTCTTTTATCCACATACAATAAATCTTTGCATATTTAAACTATTTGTATATTTGAAAGCAAAACAAAAAGAAATCTTGGGGACTGGTGAGATTTAAAGAAGCATATTTTACAATAATATTTCAAGAAATAATTATATTACCCTAATGTTCTTTTACTGTATCAATCATTTTAAATTCTAACTAGAGGCCTGGTGCACAGATTTGTGCACCTGTGGGGTCCCTTGACCTGGCCTGCGGACATTCCCCAAGGGGCCCCGGATTGTGAGAGGGCGCAGGCTAGGCCAAGGGACCCCATTGATGCACGATTGGGACCGGGGAGGGACCAAAGGAGGGCTCCAGGGCGTGTCCAGCCCGTCTCACCCTGTCCCGATTGGCTGTACCCCAGCAGCAAGCTAACCTACGGGCTGGAGCATCTCCCCCTGATGGTCAGTGCGCAGCATAGCGACTAGTCAAACAGTAGAACAGTTGGACACATAGCATGTTAAGCTTTTACTATATAAAATAAGATAGACCATCTCTTCTGCTGTTAACATGTAAATTCGATACAAAAATCTATTTCAACATCTATGAATATCTAAGATAAGCTTTAACAGCTATGAATTAGTATATTTAGGCTTAAGTTGATTATACAGTGATTCAGTAAGTTTCTAATAAGGCCTGACACATCTTTCCTTATACACACAGAAATGGTCTGGTAAAAGACGTCCTCCAGTGCTTTGGTTCCAAACTGATTTAGAACAGGCATCACATAAAAACACAGACATGAACTGTCTTGCCAAACTATAATGCAAAGAATCTTATCCAAACACTAAGAATCAATGATATTTCTGTAAGAAAATAAGTGATGACATATATCACAAACATTGACAGTGTTACAAAAACATAGTTTAATTCCCTCCCTCCAAAATTTAACAAAATGCTAAAAATGTCCAATTTTATTAAAATATTTAACATTGTTCAGGTATAATAAATGATTGGTGTAATTATAATATCAAAACTATTATTTTAATGATCAAGCACTTGATTATGCGTTGGAACTTTTTTAACTGAATATTTTGTAAAGATCATTGGAAAATCAGAGTTGATAAAGTATTTTCTAAGCAAAAATACTTCCCTCAGGTAAAGAGAAAAAAAAATATTACTGCTCTCTTAAACAGTTTTTACTAAATCTTTACCTAAAGTTCATTTTCATTGAGAGTCAACTGAAAAAAGATATCCTCAAAAAGCTATTTTACAGTCAACTTCTCTAGTAAGACTTTCCAAAAACATAACATTAAATGCAATATATTTATAGTTAAAATTATATTCCACACTAGCCTGTTACGCTTCACTACCAATTGACTACTATCTATACTATGACTGTATCCTAAGGGAGAAGGTATTAGCCACAATCTTGCTCTCAACCAAATTACAAACTGGTTCAACTGAAAGATATGACCTATAGAGAGACCAGTATATAGAATTTTCAGGTAGTAAGCTGGTAATTCAAACTTGATACAGTGAGTTAAAAAAAGAAATACAAGTATGATTCAATAGTTAAAAGTTCAATTTGAGGAGGTTAAATTTGAAAGTCTGACCAGATGGAATAGATAATTTCTACAAAAGTAGAGAGAACAATGTTATAGGTCTCCTACTTAGTAAATTCACATTTTATTTTACTATACAATTTGCATAATGTCTGTTTCCCTTACCAGATCTTAAGTGCCTTAAAGACAGAAATTTTGTCGTATACATTTCTTACAACTGAGTGTAGAGCCTTTTAAATGAAAATGTATATAAATGAATTGTAGTTAATAGTAAGATACCCAAGATAGTTCAATTTAATTTATAGTTTTATAGCAGAAATGCAAATGGCAATTATTCACTTTCTAAAGAAACTGTTATCAGACTAATTGGATTTGAGTAAGAGAGTAAAGAAATGTCTCTTGGATTATAGGAACTCCTTAAATTTTATTAGACTAGAACATCAATTTTCTAAATTAGCATGGTTAAACAGATATAAGAGGTCACAAAGAAATAAGTTAATTCTATGACATTACAATAGTTTAACCTTAAATCAAGCAGCATATATGACTTCGGTTTAAAAAGCACATTTATTTTCATAAGTACAGTGATGAGAAATATTCTTAAATTAAGCCTGCCAAAGCAAATCTCTATCTTCTATACTTGGAAAATTCTTTCATATCCAGGGCCAGTTAAAATGTCACCTCCTTTAGGAAGACTATACTGAATATAACTGGTTGCCTTGCAACATTTACTTCTCTGCTCAAAAGTATACCACTCTTCATTTCATTCAGAATAACACCGAATTCCTTATACACCAGTCTACCAAGGCCCTGCATAATCTTGTATCCCATCACCTCTCTGCCCTCACCTACTATTCCCCCTGCCCCTTATTTGGTCTGCTTTAGCCACTCCAATCTTTCTCATTCTTCCAATACATCAGGTATGCTCCTAATTTAGGATGTTTGCACTGGCTATTCCATCTGACTAGTATACTATCCACCACATATGGCTAATTCCTTGACCTCCCACTTCAAGTCTTTCTTCATATTTCTGTCAACAAGACCTAACCTATATCAGCACATTGAAAACTGCAATGATTCCCTACCACCAACAACCACAACTCCTAATTCCCCTTTATGTAGCTTTACAATTGTTCTTTGTCCATCACTTATCACCTGATGCTTTACATTAATATGCTTATTATGTTCACTAGTAATTTCCTACATTCCCCACTACACTATAATAAGCTCTATGTGAGCAGGATTTCTGTTTTGCTCTTTGATTAGCCTAAGAATTGTGGTGACTGGCACTTAGTAGATGATCAATATATATTTGGTGAATTTAATGAAAAATTACATGTTAATAAAACAATTAGGTTTAGGAATAAAACAAAAATGGAGGATTTCTTTATCGTACAGGTTCCAAATGGAAAATATTTCTAAATACTCCTTCATTTTCAATGCCCTGCTAAATGGATTTAATTTGGAGGGAAATAGAAGTAAATATTCACTCAGTTTTCCAAGTAAATAGACCAGTAAATGAAATAAACATTCCAGAAATCACTGTTATCCATTTCAAGTACCAATAGCTTTAAAGTCTGAAGAGAGAAAAGGAGGAAAATAACAAGTGTAATTTGTAGCAAATCATTCAGAACAATCTTTGAAGCTAAGTTTATGTGCCAAAGTCTACAGAATTAATTAAAGAGCTAAAAAAAAAAAAAAAAAAAGGCCCATGATTTCTTCATGTTAGATATAACTGTGTACACATATCTAACCAGTGGTTCTTATCTACTACAGGCCCAGTGCATGAAATTTGTGCACTCAGGGTGAGAGAGGCACATGTCCCTCAGCCCAGCCTGCGCCCTTTCGCAATCAGGGAGCCCTCAGGGGATGTCCGACTGCCAGCTCAGGCCCACTCGCCCGGGCCTGAGCCGGCAGTCCAACATCCTTAGCGCTGCCACCATCGCCGCTGCACTTGCCAGTCATATGCCCAGCTTCTGGCTGAGTGGTGCTCCTCCTGTGGGAGCGCACTGACTACCAGGGGGCAGCTCCTGCACTGAGTGTCTGCCCCCTGGTGGCCAGTATGCATCATCGTGACCAGACGTTCCGCTGATTTGCATATTAGCCTTTTCTTTTATACTAGAGGCCCAGTGTATGAATTTGTGCACGAGTGGGGTTGAGTTGGCCCTCCCCAATTAGGGCCGATCAGGGCCAGGCCGGCCAGGGGGTAGGGGACAACCAGGGCCACAGTGTGCGTCAAAGCAACGGGTCATTCCAATAGTTCTGGTATTCGGGTCGCTTGGCTTTTATATATATACTAGAGGCCCTGTGCACTAAATTCGTGCACCAGGGTGGGGTTGGGGGGGGTCCCTCAGCCCAGCCTGCACCCTCTCCAATCTGGGATCCCTCTCACAATCCAGGACTGCTGGCTCCCAACTGCTTGCCTGTCTGCCTTCCTGATTGCCCCTAACCACTTCTGCCTGCCAGCCTGATCACCCCCTAACCACTCCCCTGACAGCCTGATTGATGTCTAACTGCTCCCCTGCCAACCTGTTTGCCCCCAACTTCCCTCTTCTGCCGGCCTGGTCACCCATAACTGCCCACCCTTGCAGGCCTGGTCCCTCCGAACTGCCCTCACCTGCTGGCCATTTGTGGCGGCCATCTTGTGTCCACATGGGGGCAGCCATCTTGTGTATTGGAGTGATGGTCAATCTGCATATTACTTTTATTAGATAGGACAGAGGCCTGGTGAACGGGTGGGGGCCAGCTGGTTTGCCTTGAAGGGTGTCCTGGATCAGGGCGGGGGTTCCCATGGGGTATGGGGATGCCTGGGCGAGGGGCCTGTGGTGGTTTGCAGGCTGCCCACGCCCCTTGGCGACCCAAGAGGAGGCCCTGGTATCTGGGATTTATTTATCTTCTACAGTTGAAACTTTGTAGCCTGGAGCGAGCCAAGCCTTCTGCTCCCTCTGTGGTGGCAGCCATTTCTGTTGGGATTTATTTATCTTCTAGCATTGAAACTTTGTAGCCTTAAGTGGAGGCCTGGGCTGGCCACAGTGTGTGGAAAGCTTGGCTCCCTCCATTGCCGGGGAAACCCAAGTCTCCCTCCTGCTCTCTCTGTGGCCACAGCCATCTTGGTTGGGTTAATTTGCATACTCGCTCCTGATTGGCTAGTGAGCGTGGCTTGTGGGTGTAGCAGAGTGATGGTTAATTTGCATATTTCTCTGTTATTAGATAGGATAGACAAGAGGCCTGGTGCACGAATTCGTGCACAGGGTTGGGGAGAGTCCCCTCAGCACAGCCTGCACCCTCTCCAATCCAGGACATCTTGTGGGATGTCCGACTCACAATCCTGGACCACTGGCTCCTAACCGCTCACCTGCCTGCCTGCCTGATTGCCCCTAACCACCTCTGCCTGCTGGCCTGATCACCCCTCACTGCCCCCCTGCCAGCCTGGTCACCCCTAACTGCCCCTCTGATCATCCCTAACTGCCTCTGCCTGCCAGCCTGATCACCCCCAATTGTGCCCCCTGCTGGCCTGGTTGCCCCACGTAGCCTGCTGCTCAGTCATTTGGTTGCCCCTCACTAACC
The DNA here is from genome assembly GCA_026230045.1 of Corynorhinus townsendii. NCBI lineage: Eukaryota > Metazoa > Chordata > Mammalia > Chiroptera > Vespertilionidae > Corynorhinus > Corynorhinus townsendii. The sequence goes on along the minus strand of JAPDVU010000004.1, from coordinate 62,057,171 downwards.
CTCCTGCCGGCTCAGTTGCCCCATGCAGACAGTTTGGTCGTCCATTTGGTTGCAATGGTTGCTTAGGCTTTTATATAGACAGGATTACTTCTCAAGGGGCTAGAATGATAAATTGCCCCACAAGTCACATTTTCCTAGTTCAAACATAAGTTATTTTTCAAGAATTGATTTATTTCTCTAATCATAATACTAATGCATACTCAATGTAGAAAATAAAAAGAAAAATCCATAATTTTACCACCTAAAGCAATCAATTTTAGAATTTGCAAACGTTTCCTTCATAAATAGCATTTTAACAGCTATGCTATATTCCTAAACAAAATAAGAACAAGTCATTAAGTTCAACATACTTGTGTTCCAATTTGACAGTATGAATAACTAGAAACAAGTTTCTCAACTTTAATTTCTCCAGTTACATTTCTAGAAACATTTTCCATAATATACTTTGCTCTCCATATTATGCTGTTTCTTGACATCTTAAGATTTCAAAATATTTAGGCAATTCTAACAATATTTTTCCTTTTGTTTGTAATTTCTTCTGCTGTTTTAATATGAAAAGTCCTCCTACCAGCCAACAGTACAATAAATTTCCATTTTCACATTTTTTAATTTTTTGATGGCTTAAATTTCCTTAATATAGCTGGAGGTTCAATATAAAATATGAAGTGAGTGAAGATTTGGAGGGAAGGTTTTTCTCCCCGAGATGATCAACTATTTATCCTAGCCTTTCCCTTTACTAATCCTTCTTTAGTCCATTAGATTTCGATTGGCTTATATACATATTTCTGTACCAGGTCCCTGATAATATGTCTATTTATATGCCAGTACCAAAATTTTAATTTTATACATAATGATGTTTTAATATTTATCCGGCTATTTTACTTTATTATGTGTCCATTTTGAAATGTCTTAGTCTTGATTATTTATTATCTAATTTGAGGATCACTAAAAGGTTTTTTAAGACATCAATTTGTTGTATATGTGTATAACCCATGGTGAAGGCCTAGGTGGGGGCTGGGAGGGGTCAATGGGGGAAAAGAGGGGACATCTGTAATACTTTTAACAATAAATATAACTGCAAAAAAAATCAATGTATTGAAAATATAACTTTAATTTTATTCACTTATAAACAATTGACACCTTTCTATCCAGGAACATGATGCTTTCTTCCTATAGCTGGGACCAAGTTTTTAACACAGAGGATTTTAGAAAAAGATAAACATAAAGTTACCATAGTTTTTCTCACTATACAAATCTGTACCATTTGAACTAAGTTTCATGGGGGACAAATGGGTAGCTGCCAGAAAAGAGCATCTGCAATAACCACAGTAACTACAATTTTTAGGACATTAGAAAAATACGTAATAAAGTCTCCACAAGTAAGAATGAACATAAAAGCAGAAATACCATAACCCCCCTCTTCTAAATTTTCTTCTCCTTCTGCTAAATTCTTTGTAAAATGGACAATGACACATGGTGCGACTGCAATAATTTATCTAAGATCAAAATTAACCATTGTTTAAAAAGATGAGTTAAATATGTAAATTACTCTGAATTAACAAAAATGCAGAGGTTTTTAAAAAGTTTTTTAACTGTTAACAATATGATATGCTATACAATGTCTACTACAGTATAGGAAAGCTGTTCCCCCTTAACAATCAGAACTGAAGGGTCCCAGAACTAGTGCCTATTAACTTGTATGAGTTCATGAAATCAAAGCCCTGGAGAAAGTATAGTCAGTACAAGAAAAAGCGTATGGCTGTCAGATCCCAAAACCTGAAAACCAATTTTTGTGCCAGTACCAGAATTAAATAGGAGGCAGAGAAGATAAAATATGTAACTCAGAAGGTATTTCAGTACAATGTGGGTTCTTTTCTGATACAGAAAAAGGGATACTCAGGTCAGAAATAACACCAGAGTACTTTACCAAGAATATTTTGATTAATTTTTATTAAATTCATTTCTATACTGCTTTATATTTTAACTTATTTTATTTTGTGATTCTACTTAAAGACCTGAAAAGCTCCCAAAGTATCTGAAAATAAAATGCAAAAGTAGCTATAACTTATAATCGATAACTACATAAACAACTCCTAAGTTAAAAGTACAAAAGATAAATTCTGAATAAATAGTACCTAGATTTCTTTTTCATCTCCATGGTCTCTGTTAATAAATGTTTTCTAAATGTAAGATTAATACAATGGCTAAACTCATAACTATAAAACAAGAGTTTGGGAACCTATAAAACTAAACTTTAGTTAACTACATAAAAAAAAAAAAAACAATTTAGTAAACTTTTTTAAAGACCACATAAAAATAAATTTCAAACTGATCTACACGTTAGATGGGCTATTGCTTCCAGAACACCTCCTATGGATACTCAAGTCCCTTATATAAAGTAATATAGTATTTGCATGTATACTTTAAGTTGCCATGTATTACTTATAATACCTAATACAGTGTAAATGTTATATAAATAGTTGTACTGTTTAGTAAATAATGACAAAAAAGGTCTGTTCATGTTGAGAACATGTTCAGTATAGATACAACCATCTTGGGCTTAACTACACAGTGTATACATTAGCAACATGTAACATTTTTTCTCAAATATTTTTGATCCATGGTTGGTTAAATTCATGGATTCAGAACCCATACATATAATGGGCGTACTATAGTTTTCCCACAAAATAATGCTACATCCATGACCAGGAACTAAGAGGGCAATTTCTAATAAAATAAAAATGACCTTCCAAGTTCATTCCAAGTCCCCAAAGTTGTCTACATATATATATATACTATATGGCATTGGTGATTCCAGAATTCCTACCAGACAAATATACTGTGTGGTATAAAGTATTTGATAAGGCATAGAATTTTATTCATTTTAAAGAACCACAGCCCTAACCGGTTTGGCTCAGTGGATAGAGCATCGGCCTGTGGACTGAAGGGTCCCAGGTTCAATTCCGGTCAAGGGCATGTACCTCGGTTGCAGCTGATCACTCTCATCGAAGTTTCTAACTCTCTATCCCTCTCCCTTCCTCTCTGTTAAAAAAAAAAAATAAATAAATAAATAAAAAATATATATTTTAAAAAAGAACCACAAAAAATATTCTAATGAAAAGGAGATATGACTGTGGGGGTCAAAAATTGCTACATAATTCACTAAAAGAGAAATTATGATAAAGCCAAAAGTCAAATGGCTATGAAGAAGAGAAAAGTCACCAGGGCTTAGAGCTAGAAAGAGTCTCTTATTAGAAAGACCTGAAGAATCTGATGGCAGAAAAAGGCTTATCTGTAGCAATTAACAATGTGGATAAACTTCAAAATACAATACACAGTGTGGGGAGAAAAAGAGCTATAGAACACGAATTCCGTGCACTCGGCCTCTAGTCTCCAATAAGGAAACTGAAGGGCAAAATTTAACTTTCCCAGAGATGAAGCCCAGGTTTGAATTCAAACAGTCTGATTCCAAAGAGCGCAATCTTACTATGCTAACTAGGAAGACAACTATTAGGAAAAAAGACTGAAAGGAAACATACCAAAGTACTAATAACAGATAATCAGCAAAACTGACTGGTATGTGAGCTGTTCTTGTTTTACAAGTTTTCTCCATTGAGCATATATTCATTCTGCTTGATTTTTTAATTAAAGTATAGTTCAATATACTGCACGGAACTCATAAAAGCAATATGAAAAATCTAAATTGTCTAAAGAGATTAACTTATATTAAAAAACTGAGAAAAATAGGCCCACAGATAAAGATGTAAGGAATTTAAGTTTATTTAACCATAAAAAGGAAACTAAAAATTAAATATATTATACTAACTGAATATGTACTATACCACAGAGAATAACCATTGCCTATTTGACAATGGATTGAATGATATGCTACAAAGAATTCACATCTGGTTTGATCAAAAGCCATCCTATATAAATAAAAGGCCAATATACAAATTGTCCCCTCTATTGAGAGTTCGACGAGGGGGCTGAGCCAGCCCGTCAACTGCCTTCAGCCCCTCCTCCCAGGCAGGCTCGACCCCAATCTGCCTCCACACCCGTGCACGAATTCGTGCACCAGGCCTCTAATAAAATATAAAGGGCTAACAATTTTATTTATAAATTTTGTTTCTAAAACGTCACAGATAGTTTAGGTTCAATTTAATTTGGAAAGGAATTGTATAAGGAGAAACTTTTAACGTTTAATTCACTATAGAGCCAACTGATAAGCTTGCCACAATAATTTCCTGAAGTTACTAGCCAGAGATAATCTGGGAAATAATTCAACGCAGACTGGTTTATTTCTACAGCACCATCTGATCTCTATATCATCCTACACCAATAGCTAACAAATGACCAACACAGGAAAAAGACAAACTTATAACTATAATAAACAAAAGTCCCAACTTTAAAGTAGGAGGAAGTTGCAACATTAAAAGGATAATCCTGATAATTCTGTAATCAACTTTTTGGCCCCCCCCCAAAAAAGGAGGAAGGCAAAAAAGAATGCAAGAGTAGAGGAAAACAATCACCTGGGCAACACTATGTTCATGAGAGCTTCTCTCATTTTGCTACTGAAACTAACATAATTACTATGCACAGTAGCTATCCTCCCATCTCTACACAGTCAATTTTGATGTTTAGCTGTACCTCTTGTTTGAAAGATGCCATGTTTGTCTGAAAAAAAGAACACAAATACTAACTGAAATAAACTATAGAAAGCAATAATGATTCTAAAAGTTAAACAAAAAATATCATGAACGAAGTACATAACAAGCACTAAAAACAAAACAGACGTTACAATTACTAGTATTGTAACTTACTAGAATTGTATAATTACTTGGTTTGTATTATTCTGTCTCCTCTTTTCTTCCCTGGAAACTAGTCTGATGATGCTTCAAACAGAAAATAATATAACATTTTAAGTTTTAAACATTTTATGTATTTTACAGTTCTTTAAAAAAAATTTTATTTTTAAAAGCGATTGTTTGCCTGGCTGCCGTGGCTCAGTGGTTGAGCATCGACCTATGAACCTGGAAGTCAGGGTTTGATTCCGGTCAGGTTACATGCCCGGGTTGCAGGCTCAATCCCCAGTAGGGGGCATTTGGAGGCAACTGATCAATGATTCTCTCTCATCACTGATGTTTCTATCTTCCTCTCCCTCTCTGATATCAATAAAAATCCTATATAATAAAAGCCTAATATGCTAAGTGTCAGGTCGTCCATTCAACCAACCAAAGTGTAATATGCTAATGTTTTGCTAAGGCTGCTCAACCGCTCGCTGTGACATGTACTGACCACAAGGGGGCAGATGCTCTGACAGGTAGGTTTGCTTGCTGCTGGGGTCCAGCCAATCAGGACTGAGTGAGACGGGCCAGACATGCCCTGGAGCCCTCCCCAGCTGGCCAACCTCCCACGTTCCTCCCTGGCCCTGATTGTGCACCAATAGGGGTCCCTCGGCCTGGCCTGTACCCTCTCACAATCCGGGACCCCTCGGGGATGTCAGAGAGCTGGTTTCAGCCCAATCCCACAGACCAAGCTGAGGGACCCCACTGGTGCACGAATTCATACACTGGGCCTCTAGTATTAAATAAATTTAAAAAGCTATAGCTTTAAGCCAAATATATATTTAAGTAAGTTTTTATTAATTTTAGAGAGAGAGGAACAGAAAAGGAGAAAGAGAATGATGTGAGAGAGAAACATCAACCAGTTGCCTCCCATATGCACCCAAACCAGGGACTGAACCAGCAACCTGGGCATGTACCCTGACAGGGAATCCAACTGGCAACCTTTCAGTGCATGGGACTACGCTTAACCAATTGAGCCACACTGGCCAGAGCTATTTAAAATATTTTAATCATTCATTTCTCAGTCAACAAACATTTTATGGAGCACCTATTTTGGCCAAGTATGGGCTAAAGGATATAATAGAGAAAAACAAGACAAAGCACTTACCTCTTGAGAGATTGCAGTCTAGCAGGAAAGACAGACATGAAGCAAGGACTTACAATATTAAGTGGCATCAAACAAAAGGTATTGGGAAGTTATGAAATATATAGTACAGGGTACTAAACTTTGGGGGGGGGGCGATTTTATCTGAGAATCAGAGTAGATTTCTCTGAAACACTGACATTTAAACTGGAAAAGTTCAGCTATTTTTGACTGGAAAATGAACAGCAAAAGATGGAAGCATATTCTAGGTCAAGGAAAGAACATGTGCGATGCTCTGAGGATGGAAAGACTATAGTATTCAAACAACTTAAAGAAGTTGTGTACTATGGTTAGCATATAGAGGACAGAGGGTTAGGATTCTCAGTTGGTCACAGCATCATCCGGATATGCCAAGTTGAATGTGCAATCTCCAGTCAGGCACATAAAAAAAAAAAATCAAGCTGGTGTCTGTCCATCTCTCTCTAAAATCAATAAAAAAGAGAGACTGACAAGATAGAGGACATACTACAGGGTATGCATGGTCAGAAATTTTGGACTATTTCCTAAGGAAAATAAATTGAAGGCTTTTGAGAAGAAAGGAGTAGGTATCTTATGTAATGAAGTGCTGACATGCTAATTAGACCTAACAGCAGCACAACCATCCGACAACCTTCCAGACGAAGCTGGGGCTGCAAGGGCTGAGGCAGCTGGGGCTGTGAGGGCCAAGCCTCTTGCACGAATTTTGTGCATTGGGCCTCTAGTGGTATAAGATAGTTTTGAAGTAATTGCAGTTTAATCTCTTAACTGCAATAAGAATAGACCAGAAGGGATGTAACTAAAAGCAAAAGCTGTTTTTGCAAAAGAAATCGAAGGTTCCCAAAAACAAAATTTCGTTTTAGAGGTCACACTACAGAGTACTTTCTAAAGTATGGTAAAAAATTTTGGACTATTTCCCAAGAAAAATAAACTGAAGGCTTTTAGGAAGCAACAAGTGGGTATGATATTATAAAACAGCTTTGAAGTAATTGCAGTTTAATCCCTTGACTGCAATAAGAATAAACCAGAAGAGATGTAACTAAAAGCAAGAGCTGATTTTGTAAAATAAATCAAAGGTTCCCAATAACAAAATTTCATTTTAGAAAAAATTTAATCAGTTTGCCAACAAGATTCTAAAGCTTTCTCAAAGAACTGAATATTTCCTCTCAAATTTAAGTATTTATGTGGCAAGATATAAACTTGAAAGAATATATCAAACCTTACTGTTTCTAGAGTTCAGATTCTGAGACAAAATGTTCCTATACATAAGTCAATACAGGCATACCTCATTTTATTGTGGTTTGTGTTACTGTGTTTCAGATATTGCAATTATTTACAAATTGAACGGACCTTCTTCCAGCAAAAGATTAAGACTTGCTTTATTGCAACAGCCACTTTACTGTGGTGGTATATCTCCAAGGTATGCCTATAAATAGACACTGCTGGTACAAGACTAATGCATAAAGATTTCAGAGAAGGCAAAAGAATGCTATATAAATGCATAAGATCAGAGACAAAATAACCAGGACAATAACTAAGTTTTAGTTACTACCTCAATGAAGTTTGTTAAATTTTTACAATTTACATCACCAACTAGTAGGTACAAAGTGGTCTGCATTCATAAACAGTAAAATAAAACAAGATAAACCCTGGCCAGATAACTCAGTTGTTAAAGCGTCATCCCCATACACCAAGGTTGCAGACTCAAACCCTGGAGGGCACATACAAGATCAAACAATGAATGCATGAATCAGTGGAACAACAAATATCTACTCTCTCTCTCTCCCCTGCCCTCTGAAAAAACTAAATCAGTAATTAAAAATTTTAAAATAATAATAATATAGTTAAAAACCAACAAGCACCGAGGTAACCTCAAAAGTTGCTTCTTAAATTGTACAAGCATAGGTTCTAATATTCCAAGAGTAATCAACTGATACCTCAGTTCACTAATAAACCTTCATTTTCTAAATATGTTTCTGGATTTTTTCCTTAAAGCTACCCTTGGATCACTTATCTCTCTTCTCCCAACAACCTATTCTATTTTTTCACCCTCACCCACTTCTGAACTTTTCTTGTTTCACCCCAGTTCATCAATTACATGACTTATCTACTGTCTATTTAATATTTACTAACTAGAGGCCCAGTGCACAAAACTGTGCACGAGTATGGTCCCTAGGCCTAGCCTGCGATCAGGGCCATCTTCCCCGGCTGCCGGCAGCCGGCCACACCCCATGCCGCCACTCACCCAGGTTCCCAGTTTGCCATCAGGCGATAGTATTCTAAGGGCCAGGGGGAGGGACTGAGAGGCCAGCCGTTCCCGCCCGCTTGCCAGCCTCACCCCAGCCATAGGGGCCTTGGGCTGGCACCGCTGCATCCCCCACCACCCACCCAGGTTCCCCATTCGCCACCTGGCAATCGGAGCCTGCAGACCAGGGGGAGGGACCAAGAGGTCGGCTTTTCTGCCCACTCGCGAGTCCTGCCCCCCACTGCCACCCATCCCGGTTCCCCGTTTACCATCCGGCAATCGGAGCCTGCCAGGGGGAGGGACCAAGAGGTGGTCAGTGCACCTGATAGTGACTGATCGAGTGGTCGTTCTGCTGTTATGGTCACTGGGCTTTTATTATATAGGATGCTGAGGAACTGGGTCTATAAAGAGCAATAAAAGAAAACATAATCCCTATCCTCCAGGGCTTAAAAGTATAATATTACCAAAGTCAAAGGTAAATAAATAGCTACAACTATGTGATAAAAGCTATACTAGAGCCCTGGCCTGCAGACTGAAGGGTCCCACGTTCGATTCTGGTCAAGGGCACATGCCCAGGTTGCAGGCTCGATCCCCAGTGTGGATTGTGCAGGAGGCAGCGGATCAATGATTCTCTGTCATCATTGATGTTTCTCTCTCTCCTTCTCTCTTCCTCTCTGAAATCAATAAAAACATTAAGAAAAAAAAAGCTATACTAGAGATAACTAACAGTAGGCACTTAATTCTACCTAGTGACATTTAAGTTTTAAAGGATGAATAGACAAAAAAGAGACACTGCAGAGAAAAATAAAACATGTGCAGAGACAAAGGGATAAAAGACAGTTTGGCTGATTCTAAGGGCTGCGGAAGATGTGTATAAAGCTAGAGCAGAGTCCAGGTTAGGAAAAGGCAGGATAAGTAGGAAAAAGTCAGTTTTGTGAGCCACATTATAGGGCTGACCCTATTCAAAGTCATCAGGAGAACGGAGGCAGGATATGAGCATATTTGCATTTTAGAACATTTAGAGCAGTGGTTTTCAACTAGAAGCAATTTTATTTGAGACATTTGGGAATGTCTAGAGACATTTTTGGTTGTCACAATCATGGTGGAGAAGTAATGAGTAGAGTGGATTGCTACTAAAATGTATTGGGTACAGGCAGGGATTCTGATAAACACAATACAATGCACAGAACAACAAATTATCTGGCCCAAAATGTAAGCAGTATCAAGGTTAAGAAACCCTGATTTAGAAATACTGGTAGAGCTAAGTCCTACAGTACAGAAATAAGACTGGAGCACAGAATCGGACAACCTGCAAATTCTAGAACAGAGGCCATTTCCTTCTTTATCTTGCAACTCTTAAGAAAAATTCATTTATCATAGTCCACTGCCAGATATAAGATAGGGACTCAACATTTACTTGGTAAGTGAATAAATGATGTAGAACTCCAGACATTAAGTACCAAAGCTTGAAATGTTGCTGTGGCCACAGTAATAGAAAACGGATTTAAAAGACTAGAAAAGAGTATACAAGTCTAATTTACTAAATATACACACAAAAAATGAATAAAAAGCCTAAAATAAAATGACTCCTGGGCTTAGAATAACAAGTTTCAGAGGGCCAAAAATTCTACTTTAGACATTTTGAAGTATGAGACAAATTTGAGGTATTCAAATAGAGAGGTCCAATACTTCGCATATCGTTTGGAAAAAAGTTAAGAATGGAAAATCCAATTTACCACCACACTGATCTTAAGTGATCATCTATCTGACTTACAGTAAGTAGTTCAATGAAAATGAATAAACCCTAAGTGCAGTATGGTATCCTGGACCAAAAATCCTGGAAGAAGAAAATGTAGTTAGTGGGAAATCTGTTGAGATATGAGTATGGTTCTGGTGCTTAGTTAATAATATTGTATCAATGTTGGTTTAGTAGTTTTGAGAACTGTACCAGATTATAACATTAGGGTTAGACTGAATATGGGGCACACAGGAGCTCTTTGAACAATATGTGCAACTGTTTTTATTTTGCACATCACAGGTTTTATTGGGTCTGTACAGAAATGTTTAGTTGTCAAAAAAAAAAACACAAAAAAACACAGCAACAGATAAATGATTTCCTATTCCAAAATAGAAACTGTATTTTAAAAAACACCCTATATCCCAAATGTATCAAAATTTAAATATGTGGATTTTAAACATTTAAATCTGTATTTTAAGAAAAGCTAAATATAAAGGTTTTGTGTTTTTTCCCCACTGATATTTGGCAATACCACATTGACCAAGAAAAGAGCAAAGAAAATCTTTAAAGGTAGCCAAACAGAAAATGGCAAAGAGTAACCCCTCAAAAAAGAAGAAATAAGTCAGTACTACGAAAGTTTGCATTTTTAAAATATGTTTTCTGACCCATATTCTGTGATAACTTGAAATAATACACTGTATCACCATGCAGGTAAACTATTAAGGTAAAAATCTTGATGAACTTTTCTTTTCATACCATCCTATTCATAATTTTCTAGGAAAGATATTCAAGGCTGTCACCAAGGTAAACTAACAAGACATGACACTAAACCATGACTAGAACAGTCATTTTGATTAGTCTAGCTTTTCTGTTTTTATATTTTCCAATTACAGTTTACATTCAATATTATTTTGTATTAGTTTCAGGTGTAGAGCATAGTGGTCAGACAATCCAGCATTTCCTTAGAGATTTCAAAAAATATATGTTAAAAAAAAGTAGGTAAAATTGTCAAGCATTCTAGTACAGGTATATATTTTTAAATATGAAGAACTAGCATTTTCCTGATGATATGAATAGAAGAAAAAAATCATAACACAATTTTTACATATATAATATAAAAATAAAATATAAAATAAAATCTTTCAGAAAGGTACAATTACCTACTTAGTAATTGATTCTGTTACCTGAATATACCAGTTGACTTTCTGTGTTGTAACACAAAACCCAAGATATTTTTGTCATACTCACATTCCCTATATTCATGTCAGCAATACTTACTGATCTGATCATATATGACTAATACCAATTTCCTTGAGTAGCCCAAGGTTACTATTTGAAAGTTTAGCTTATTGAGAATAAGGAATAATAATCAGACTGGCTTCATGACTCATTAAATGTGTAATCTTGGGCAAGTTGCCAAAACTTTCCATGCCTCAATTTCTTTCTCTGTAAAATAATAATAGTTCCTCCTATAAACCATTTAAGGTTTTAAAAGGGAAAATACTATAGTACTGCCTGGTACACAGTAATTACTTACATAGCAAATATTAATAGGAAAGTTATTTACTATCAACCCTCTTGCACTTTGACTACCACAGGGTTGCCTGACAAGGTATTCAAAGAACAACACAACATTTCCTTTAATATATGGATCTGAAATTCTCAAAAAGAGAATAAACTTTTCCCTATAGGGGAAGCTTCCATAATATTTTAATTTTCATTTCCTTCATAAAAACTATTCTACCCCCGGTTTAATTTTCTAAGTGCAAATATATTCTAGTGTCTCAATTCTTCGTGTTGTTTTTTTAAACAGTTGTTCATTATAGTAAGACTAGTGGCCCAGTACACAGATTCATGCACATTGAAAGGAAATTATTTAGAAGATTCGTGCGGTAATTATGTTACTACAAAAAATTACATGTCAAAATAGTATGTATAATATAACATTAAAATACATGTGCAATTGGCGCCAGCAAGAGCTTTGTGTGTATGTGCATGTGCAAGTCGTCTATATTTAAATTGCCAGTGCACATCATATGTACCAGCCAGTCGGTCAGACGTTTGGACAGACATACAGCTGGTTACTTAACCTTTTATTTATAGAGTAGAGAGAGAGAGAGATCATTTTTTAACCAGGATAATCATATGTTCAAAAAAAAAAACATCCATGATTACCCAACATACAAATGTCACATACCTTTAAAAAATACAATCCAGATGCATTACAGAGATAAAAAGAATATAAATCATAAAAAAAAAAAAGAGGGTAACAGAGAAGTAAAAAAAGTCTAACATCTGTTCAACTGGAGTCCCAGAGGAGAATGAAGCAGAGACGATATTCTATCTAATAAAAGGATAATATGTAAATTAACCATCACTCCATCACAAAGATGGTAGCGCCCAGTCCCCTTAGCCTTGCCAGAGTCCCCCAGTCCTGGGGGCTGCCACTGAGAGCGGGCAGTGTGAACGGCCTGGTGGAATGCTTGCTTCATCGCCATGGCGACAGAGGGCCTCTGGGCAGCAAGCGCGGATCAGCTGGGGTGAGACGCTTGCCTTGTCGCTGTGGCAATGCCCCGGGCGCGGAGGGCCTCTGGGGAATAGGGGGCCCGGCCTGCAGCCTCTGCGGCCAAGAGCAGGCCCAGAGAGAAGACGGCGGGCCCACCTCCCGCAGAAGCGGCATGGTGCCCTTCTGGCTCCCATGGGTGCCAGCAGCTTGCTTCCGACTCCCGCGGAAGCCACATGCCTCCCATGGAAGCAGTGCGGCTCTTGGAGACGCGCTGCGGTTCCCGCTGGCTCTTGCGGAAGTGGTGGGCGGCCTATTGTGCGTGATATCACATGATGGGCTACTAGTATTAAAAGATAATGACTGAGAATTTTCTAATGTAATAGAAGACATTATAGATTCAAGCCTAATAAATCTCAAACAACATAAATTTAAAAGAATTAACACCAAGACACAAACTGCAGAAAACCAACAAGAAAATCTTAAAAGCAATCAGAGAAAGAGATCACTTTCCAGTAGCAATAGATTTTAACACAAATATATAATAATTACATATAAAGGGCAAAATGCTCCAGATAAAACACAAAGACTGTCATACATATTTTTTCAAAGCCACTTCTATACTATTTTTAAGAGATAAGAGAAAATGAAAGGATACAAAAGGCTGTAAGTAAAACAATGGAAAAAGATATCCTATATAATAGAAGCGTAATATGCTAAGTGTCCAGTAGTCCGTTCAACCAATCAAAGCTTAATATGCTAATTGTATGCTAAGGCCGCTCAACTGCTCATTATGTTGTGCACTGACCACCAGGGGGCAGACAGTCAACTGGTCGACCAGTTGCTATGATGTGCACTGACCATCAGGAGGCAGACACTCCAACCAGTAGGTTAGCTTGCTACTGGGGACATCCCCGGAGGGCTCCCGGACTACAAGAGGGTGCAGGCAGGGCTGTGCCCTCCCCCCGAGTGCACGAATTTCGTGCACCAGGCCTCTAGTAGTATATAAACATACAACAAAATTATGACGAACTAATATTATTAGTATAGTTTAGTATCCAAAAAAGGAAAAAATAGGATTTGGATCGATGGCTAGGTAGGAGGATGGGGGTAGTACAAGAGGCAATGATTAAAATGAAGGTCTCTGAAAATTCACAAGTTTAAACTTGGTGGTAAAGGAAGTATAATACCGCTAGAGGCCTGGTGCACGAATTCATGCATCAGTGGGGTCTCTGGGCCTGGCCTGCGGGGATCAGGCCAAAACCAGCTCTCTGACATCCCCCAAGGGGTCCTGGATTGCGAGGATGCAGACCAGGCTAAGGGACCCCACTGGTGCACCATCGGGGCCAGGGAGGGCTCCAGGGCGTATCCAGCCTGTCTTGCCCAGTCCCAATCAGCCAGACCCAAGCAGCAAGCTAACCTACTGGTCAGAGTGTCTGCCCTCTAGTGGTCAGTGTGCATATCATAGCGACTGGTTGAACAGTCGAACAAATGGTCGGACACTTAGCATCTTAGGATTTTATTATATAGGATTAAAATATCTTAAACAACATTATTATACTACATAAATCAGAAAAGCGACATAGCTAAAGTAGAATTAAATAAGAGGAATATTACAGTGTTATACAGTATGACCTGGAATTTTTCATACTTTTGTTAGTGGAAGGGAGAGACGGAGAAGATATCAGAAGATGTGTAGGAGTCTATGATAAAGTAAGGACCTGATAAGGTAAAAGGTATCTAGGAGGCATTTTCAAGAGGAAAAGCTATCTGCATCAGTTTTCTTTCTTTGAAATTTTAAAAGCAAAAAAATGCACTATGCTTTATAAATAAACAAAAAACAAACAAAAAACTGCAAACATTTTGTTTTCCACCCTTTTAACTATTCTGTATTATGATACAGTCACCCATTAACCTAATAACACACAGGTTAGAAACCAGCAATTTTCAACCTTTTCCATCTCATTGCACACAAATTACTAAAATTCTGCAGCACAACAAATAACATATTTTTTGCAGATCTGATAAAAAAAATGATATAATACTGATTTACAAAAAAATAATAATAATTACCTACACTTTTTGGTCCAAAGTGACTTAAAAAAAATCAGGTTCCTATACTTGAATATAAGGATTTATGGTATTAAGAATTAACCAATTAGATACAACACTATTATGTGACATGACCAATAAGATGCAACTCTATTATATGACCTATATATTTATGGTTTAAGACTGGCCATTCACACCAAATGGCTATCATTATTTTTGCTGTTGTCATTTTTTATTTCACAATCTAAGGGAAAAGAAGTCAATGCCCTGACTAAATAGTGCATGGTTGAAAATCGATGCAATAAACAATTCTTTGTAAAAATAAAATACTGATGAACTAATTAGCCAAATTAGATACAATATACACAATCCATAATTATATTACCAGAGGCCCAATGCACGAAACTCATGCAAGGGGCTTGGTCCTCGCCACCACAGCAGTTGCCTTGGGGCCCCCACCGCTGCGGCTTCGTCCAGAAGGATGCCCAGTCCAATTAGCATATTACACTTTCGTGATTATAGACTAGAGGCCCAGTGCACAAGATTTGTGCATGGGCGGCCCCCCCCCCCCCCCCCTCAGCCCAGCCTGCACCCTCTCCAATCCGGGACTCCTTTGGGGATGTCTAGCAGTTGGATATCCCTCTCACAATCCGGGACTGCTGGCTCCTAACTGCTCACCTGCCTGCTTGGCTGATTGCCCCTAACTGCCCACCCTGTCAGCCTGATCACCCTTAACCACCACTGCCTGCCTGATCACCCCTAACTGCCCTCCCCACCACCAGCCTGGTCTCCCCCAACTGCCCCCCTTCCACCTGCCTGGTCACCCCATGCAGCCTGCTGTTCAGTCTTTTGGTCATCCCTCACTAATACCCCACCAGCCTTGTCGCCCCACACAGCCTGCTGTTCGGTTGTCTGTCCGGTTGTTTTGGTTGTGAGGGCCCCTGGTTTTTTATATATTAGGTTTACTAGAGGCCCAGTGCACAAATTTGTGCATGGGTGGGGGTCTGGCCGGCCTGCACCGATTGGGGCCAGTCAGGCTGGGCTGGCCAGGGGGAGGGGCCGTGGGCAGTTGGCCAGCCAGCCCCACCCCCTGGTCAAACTCCCAGTCAAGAGGACAATTTACATATTAGCCTTTTATTATATAGGAGGATGACTTCTTCACTATTAAGATCACTTAATATAAGAATCTGATAAGCGTTATCCTCTTTGAATGTTTAGGTACATAATATGAAATTCTCTGATTTAACAGTAAATAAAAAACGTTTTTATTTTCAAAAGCTCTTTACCAAAAGAATATCAACTTGAAAATAAACTTAACTCACCAATGCTGGGTGGGCTACCATAGTTAATTGGTGACTCAGGTGGTCTTCCACAATGCAATGCAGCCAGAGCAGATCCTTTCCACACAACATGCTTGCAGCCTATTAAACACACATATTTATGGGTACGAAGATAGGGCACAAAGCCAAGAAATAAGAATGTCTAAATGCTATTAGAAACTTTTCATACTTTTGTTTGTGCGTAGTAAGGACTGTCTTCCAGCTCCTAATAAAGTTTGTACTCCAGGAACACTTTGTGGAATTTCTTGTTCAAGAAGAGGTCCTAATCGATGACATATTTGCAGCAAGTGATCAGGTGCTAAATGTCTGTAATACTTCACCTATTATATAAAAGACATGAAATATTTGCTAAGTAAAGTGATATAATTCTTTATAATAAGTAAATACTCTTTAAAAAATATAGTAATTTGTTCTGGCTAGTCAACATTTCATTTTACTTGGGAGAATAGTTCATGTTTATTCTGTGAAATCACTTGACTCACAGAACAGAATAGGTCCCCAACCATCATTTAAACCACAGAGGAAGAAAAAATACAAAAGAATTAATGTAACCTAAATATATCAAGTTATAAATTAACAGATGCTAGTCAATGCAAATACTGATGAAAAAAATATATAGCATTGTAATCTAAAATGGTATGTTTTCGTTTAACATTTTAATTTTCAAAAAAGTCAAACTATAAGAAAGTAAAATGTTTTATATCCTTGATATTATAAGGAGTATCTCCAGAATAATTCAGGATTAAATAAACTTGATAGTTCATGTTTTCATTACAAAATTTTAAAGACTTAAGAGATCATCTATGCTGAGTTTTATTATTTACCTACAACCTAACATAAAGGTCAAATTCCAACTATTAATTGAAACATATTTTGACTTGTATAAAAAAAAATCTACCTTCTAGAAAGCTGGAGCATTTCTGGAACAATTTTAAAACACTGCTTAATTTATGCTACCATTTGAAAACACATTATAAAATGCTAATTTATTTATCCTACAGTATTTTCAGTAGACAATATTTGCATATTAATCTAAAGAGAATTAGAGAAAATAAAGTACAGTATTTTACCACTTTATATTTAGAGGTTATCAAGTTACTAACAATTTCTCATTGTAGTACCTAAATAATAATACTCTCTAATTTAGCTATTTTCAAAGTGTATTCAGAAAACCTCTGGGAGTTCCTCAGGCAAAAATTACAAATAATAAGACACTATTTACTTTACACTCCCATTTTTCTCATGAGTATTTGGTGTTTTCCAGAGCCCACATGACATGTGATGTTACAACCGAATGAATACAAAAGTATTTAAGAATCTGTCTTTATTAAGCCAGACTAATAAATGTTCTAAAAAAATGTAAAACAATGATATTATTCTCACAAATTTGTTTTGGAAAATAATTATTTTATTTTAAAAGTTAATTAGAGTAATGTGGGGGGAGGTCAATGGGGAAAAAAAGGAGACACATGTACCACTATTTGTAATACTTTAAAGAATAAAAAAGAAAAAAAGAATGTTGCTTCTGTTTACCTTGCATTTTTACATTAAGTTATCATTCACATATGTCATATATTTATATATATTACTTTTATATATACATATACAAATTTTCTATCCTGTCTTTTCTCCACAAAATTGTATTTTCGTTGTTCTCATGTTAGTATTTGCTTTATAAATAAAATTTAATGATTGCATATTAAAAAAAGTTAATTATAGTAATGTGAAATAAATTTAAATTTAAATAAAACGTTTTAAAATTTCTATTTTTAAATGATAAATATGAGATTATAATCTATATAAACAAAGGATCTTCAACAATTTTTATTCATGTAAAGGGGTTATGAAGCCAAGAAGTTTGAGAATTGCTACTCTAATTCATTTAGTAATGGCAATTTTAGTGTGAACTCCTTATAAAACTGATTTGGAGATGTGTGGGGTTAAATAATTTCATTCCATCTTGTAGTAACTGTCATACTCTAACCACTGAAGACCATGATGATATTTCTAAAAACTTAGCTAGTATTCATCCTTCTAAGCTGAAACTAATTGAGAGGAACTTACTTTACTTTTCCTTATAATACACTCCTGTCATGGAGACAGCATGGAGCCATACCATCACACTGATTTAAAATCATACAGTCTGGCATACAATAGTCAGTCAATAAGTACTGATAGACTAAATACTTCTGAAAAAGGTTCTAATACAAATTATACACACTACATTTCTGCTTTTGAGATTCACAAAGCACAATGACATTAAAACGTATGAAAAATCTTAAGAGAAAACTACCTAATTGTGTTTAATGCACACTTTCCCAAACTCATTAACTATAGTATCCCTTTTTCCCTAACAGTATCATTTTGACCCCCAAAAATACTCTTTCAAGTATCTGCTTCAGTATGATTAAATAGAAAAAGCACTTAAAAGAAAATATACCAAAATAATAATTTTAGATATATTTATACTTTAATCTTTCATAATTTGCTTACAATAAAATTTAAAAGAAAAAGTACCTAAAATACTTATGTCCCTTCCAGATCTATATTTGTATATGATAATTATTCTAATGTGACTTCTTTAAATTGATCAAAATTCCTTGCAAAATTTTACTTTAACAAGAAAATTGATTACTTCTTAATGTTAATTTTGTGATGATCCTGTATTAGAGTCTTTTTGCAAAATACATTTTAGGTAACAAACCTGAAAATCCTTATTGCAGAATTTCACCTTTTAATAAAATATTATGAATCCACTTTTTCCTGACTAAGTATTTTCTTGATGATTACAATGTTTCAAAATCAACTTTCATTTTAAAGTTACAAGAGATACTTTCAATTCTTAAACTCCTCAAAAGCTTTCTGGCTTTTGAGACTTCTACAAGCTGATCTCTCTGCTTAAAATCTATTCTTTACCCACCCACCTCCACTATTGGGTGCATACACTCAAGTGACTTTTCCTTAACTTATGTTATCAGTTTATGATTATACATTTTAAAGTGTAAAGATTTAATGCTTTATTCTCAAGTTCACCACAAACTGTATGTTCATATATGTCCATCTGGTCTCAACTGTGTCATATTAAAGAAAAAAAATTAAAATTACCATTTGCTACTGTCTTTTTCTAAACATTATTCTTCATGAATATTAACCCATGCCACTATTGATCCATGGTCAATATTTAAAAAGTAAAACCAAAAACAAATTTAAAAAGTTAAAATAGCTCATATGGCTATACATATATAACTTTTAATTTTCAAATTAGTAAAAGCCCCTATCTTTTAAGCCTTTTGGCTTGAATAAACTATTACTTTATTTATTTACACTAATAAATAATTTAAAGGAAATTAAAACAAAAGGAAAATTATAATAAAATGCCTTCTCAAAAATATCTATATTTGAATTCTTGGTAACTATTTATACATTATCATTTGGGAAAAACAAAACACAACTTGATATCCTCAGTTCTAATATACCCATTACTTTCCATGACTAGAGCTGCTTTCAAGCTCTTTAAATATTCAACACCTAAAAAATATGACCAAATTATGAAGTTAAAGTGTGATAAATATTAACAGAGAGCTAAAACATAATGACTAAACACTAAATGCTAGCCCTTGGGTGACTGTGATTAAGTTTTACATATAAGTTAATTATTTTAAAAACCCTAAAAGGTATGTATTATTATTATTCCCATTAATAATGAAATTATGGTGCAAAAAAGTAAAACCACCATGAAAGGTCACATATTTAGTGGATGGCAGAGATGAGAATAAAACCAAGGCAGGCTAACTCCAGAGCTCATATTCAGACTGCCCAACCCCCACAGTGTGTGTGTGTGTCTGTGTATAGTATCTCAGTGTGTAAGCAAGCTATGAAGGAGATTTTACATAGTTTTAAATGACATTAAACTGAGCCAGAAAAAGAAAACGTTTTAAAGTTCATTCTCATTACTAAAAAAAATAAGCACGAGAGCATAAATTCCTATAGGTAAAGGGGAACACTTAAAAATCTAAGGATACAAGTAAAAGATAAAATACTCTATCAAAATGGCTGAATGAAATCAACGTGATCAGTCCTACTTTTGTACATTACTAAGATTAAAATTTTAAACTCTTAAATTTAAAAAGAGGTCCAAGCTGGCAACGAAGTAGGTGGGAGCTGCACTCACGTCCTCCTCCCAAGAATAAACTGGAATTACAACTAAGTTACAGAACAATCGTCCTGAATTACCAACTGAAGACTAGCTGAAGAGACATCTCATAACCAGAAGGGCAGAGACTTGAAAAGAACTGGTCCTGCACCCACAAAAGGCAGCTGAGACGCTAGAAGGATGTCTTGGCTGCACTGCAGGCTCTCCCTGAGAAGCATGGGGTGGACACCAAAACAGCTCCTCACCCCACCCCCCAGCCCAGAGGACCAAAAGCCGGGAAGAGGCACCCACATAACATTTGGCTGTGAAAAGCACCAGGGCTTCTGACCAGCAGGGAGAGATAGAAGTCCACTAAAGACACACGCGTCCCTTTAAAGGGCCAATGAACAATGAGGTATCACCTCACACCTGTTAGCATGGCTGTCATTAAGAAATCAACAAACAGTAAGTGTTGGCAAGGATGTGGAGAAAAGGAAACCCTAGTGCACTGTTGGTGGAAATGCAGACTGGTATAACCAGTGTGGAAAGAAAGCAGTTTAGAGTTACCTCAAAAAATAAAAAATAGAACTGCTTTATGACCCTGCAATTTAACTTCTGGGAGCTTATCTGAAGAAACCCGAAACACTAATTCAAAAGAATATATGCACCCCTTTGTTCATTGCAGCATCATTTACAATAGCCAAGATTTGGAAGCAGCCCAATTATCCATCAGTAGATGAGTGGATAAAAAAAAACTGTAGTATATTTACATAATGGAATACTACTTAGCTGTAAAAAAGAAAATCTTACTCTTTGTGACAGCATGGATAGATCTGGAAAGCTAAATGAAATAAACCAGCCAGAGAAAGACAAATACCATGTGATTTCACTCATATGTGGAATCTTATGAACAAAATGAAGTAATAAGCAAAACAGAGACAGACTCATAGAGAGCAGGCTGACAGCTATGGTGATGGTGGGAAAGCTAGGTCAGGGGATTTGGAGGTATTGAGCAAATAGAGAAGAAAAAAAAAGAAAAAGAAAAACTCACAGCCAGGACAACATTTTGGTGACTGCCAGGGGAGAGGAGTGGGGAGATGGTAGAGGAGGGTGTAGGGGGGATAAATGGTAATGGACGGAGACCTGACTTGGGGTGGTGAATAGATGATGTGCTATAGAACTGTGCACCTAAAACCTATGTAATTTTAACCAGTGTCACCCCAATAAATTCAATAAAAATAAAAGAATTTTTAAAGTTTCCTCTTATATGTGGAAAAATTAAAGTTAGAAAATTCTGCAAAACAAAGGCAACTCTGCTCATACCTTCGCCATCTTGGCCCAATCATAAATCTGTAGCACTCCTTTCTCAGACTGCATATATAAAGTATTTCTAGAAT
The DNA here is from genome assembly GCA_026230045.1 of Corynorhinus townsendii. NCBI lineage: Eukaryota > Metazoa > Chordata > Mammalia > Chiroptera > Vespertilionidae > Corynorhinus > Corynorhinus townsendii. The sequence continues at coordinate 62,035,800 of JAPDVU010000004.1, read as the reverse complement.
TATCAATTACAATTTGAACAATAGGATAATCTCCTGAAAATACGAATTGTAGCAAGGAAGAACCAAAGAAAAGAAACTGAGCTCTTAAAGTGGTTTATTCTCCTGCATTTTGCGATAAACCAACCTGCTTCTGCATGGTATGCTACTTCATATAAACAGCTATCCCCTCCAGCCAAGGAAATTTTCTCATGATCAGTGGAAGGTATGGTTTAAATATAGGTATTATCAGTGGAACGAGAATATAAAGAACCTGGAAGCCACTACTACATTCTACCACATATACTATCATTAAGAACTTCTCTAATCCATTTTTAAAGAAAAGGTCAGTAGTTTGATTAAGGGCCCTAAAGTCAGATCGCCTAGATTTAAGCTTCCAAATTGAGCATGGGAAAAACATTTTACTTGAAGTCTAAATGTCCTCATCTGTGAGACTAGGATTTTAAAATGACCACCTGGGGAGGTGATCATAGTACCAAGAGGTGCTTTTACATGTTGACCTTTGATGTTAAAAAAAAAAAATCTTTCTAGACCTAAACAAGGAGAAAAAAGAAAGGTCATCTTTTTAAGGATCTTTTCCAAGTGAGACTAGATCAATATATTAATTCCAATTAGTTTACTTGTGAGAAAAATGCCAGTCCTTTGTCTAGCACCTCGGTCGGCAAACTGCAGCTCGCGAGCCACATGCGGCTCTTTGGCCCCTTGAGTGTGGCTCTTCCACAAAATAATATGGCCTGGGCGAGTCTTTTGAAGAAGTGGCATTAGAAGAAGTTTAAAAAATTTGGCTCTCAAAAGAAATTTCAATCGTTATACTGTTGATATTTGGCTCTGTTGACTAATGAGTTTGCCAACCACTAGCATATAAGAGGTGCCTATGAAAATAAGATCCACCTCATAATTACCACTAGTATGATTTAATTTGACTAGGTACTTCATTTCTAGAAAAGCTGATTGGTTCTAAAAAGAGTGTTTTTCAGATTGTCTCATCTATTTTCTCACCATTTTTTCAGATCTGAAAGGCTACCTGCTTTTGCTCTTTGCTCTAGTTTTGAGTACTAAAAGGTCAGCTTAGCTCTGACTGGGTGGTTCAGTTGGTTGGAGCATCATCAGTACACCAAAGGGTTGTGGGTTTGATTTCCAGTTAGGGTACATACCTAGCTTGCAGTTTTGACTTCTAGTCAGGGCAAGTATGGGAAGCAACCAATAGATGTTTCTCTCTCTCTCCCCTTCCCCTTCCCCTCCCTCTAAAAATTAGTGAAAAAAGGAAAAAAAACAACACACACCATATCCTCAGGTGACGATTAAAAATTAATTAAATAAAAGGTAAGCTTAATGGACTACAGTTACTATTTTTATGACTATTTAGCACATAAACAAAATCCATAAATTTTAAAAATCTGTTATTTAGTCACTTATAAGCCTATTATTAAAACCCAGCCCCTAAACTTCTCAAAACTTCGTTATAATTATAAATTTCTTACCATTATTACAATGTATATGTTAAATTTTATCTATATTCATTAAAGCAAGTGTACAAGTTTTCTCTGAGTAATTTTACTAATAGCATCTTCACATAGACAAATATATGGAACTAGAGGCCCAGTGCATGAAATTAGTGCACAGGTAGGGCCCCTAGCGGCTGCCAGCCGGGGTCCCCCTTGCCTGGCTGCCTGCCACCACTGCCGGCCAGAGGGGCTGGCCCAGGGGAGGCGCTGAGGTGGTTGGCTAGTTAGCTCTGCCCCCTGGTCGAACTTCCGGATGAGGAGACAATTTGCATATTAGGCTTTTATTATATAGGACTAGAGGCCCGGTGCATGAAGTTCATGCACTGGGGTGGTGGGTCCCTCGGCCCAGCCTGCCCCCTCTCACAGTCCAGGAGCCCTTAGGGAGCTTAGCCAATGAGCAGTCAGAGAAGCTGTTTCCTCTGCAGCAGAGATCCTCCCCCGCATGTGTGTCCACTGGGGTGGGGGGTGTACTCCAAGCCGCGCCGGTTGTGACTGTAAAGGCGACCCAGACAAATTTGCATATTGCATGCATGCATGCATACACACACACACACACACACACACACACACACACAGATACTCTATCTCTCTCTCTCTCTCTCTCTCTCTCTCTCTCTCTCTCTCTCTCTGCCAAGTATTCTCCAAATTTATTTATCTTCACAAACAAGTATCTACCCACTTCACAAGTAAAGAAAACTGAAGTCCAAAGGTTATGCTGTATGTTCAAGGTCATACATTTAGAAAGAAAAACAATAATCAAACTCAGATCTCCCGATTTCAAGTTAACTGTTATTTTTATTACATTACAGTTTCCTTCTCAAAACATCACCCCCCCCCATTGTCACATGTTTCATGATTATAAACTTACTAGAACCCATATAACCACTTTCAAGTCAAATCGTCTAAGCTGGGAAACTGCTCTCAGAAGTACTCTTACTTGCCTATGATTTCTTTATAATTAGAAGTATAGTAAAATTGATATAGAATCGTATTAGGTATCAAAATTGATCTTGGTGGTCTATTTACTCTTAACTGTGAATAAACACACTTGAAAGACTGTCTTATACTCACAATGTAGTCAACCACCTAAGAATTCATTTAGATAATTCAGTTAGTATGATAAATAAAATTATCAATACAAATTTTTTATTTAAACAAAGTGAAATATTGCTCTTTCAAATTTTATTCATTCATCACACTATATTCTGCTAAAAATAAATAAATAAATAAAACAGAAAACAAAAACACCCAAACCTATTCAGAATTAAGGTTTCCACAAAACACAAAGATGCTCTATAAAAATTAATTTGAAACACAATGAAGTTTAACTATTTAAATACACTTTGAAGTTTTGTTTTTAAATCAAGTCATATTTGCTAAGCAAAATTTGTACAATAAAAAATTATCTTTAAAATAATTTGGTAATTTAAAATTCAAATTTATAATTGTTGAAAAAGTTCATATCTATTAATTTGAAGACGAAAAATTCTTAAACAGTTTATGCTTAAGATGCCAAAATAAGTAATTTTAAGAGAATGCCCAGTTTCATTTTTAGTAATGTTTCAATTTCAAACACTGTACTCAAAATTAACTAACACCACATATACAATAGCAGTAAAGTTGTTTCAGAAAATGTATATTTCTCCAAGTTGCCTAGAATTTATTTCCACACCCCAAAACTAAACTAGAACCAAGTGACAAAAGCAAAGGTAAATATTTCTTGCATTTATATAATAACCTCTGAGAAGACTATGTGCCTCTTATTTATCCACGACAGAGACCAAATGGGTCATGCCACCATGACAACAGGCTGTCTGGAGTCCAGAATCACTACATGGATTTTTTTATGTGCTTCCTTTGCAGAAGGCTGCCACAATCTATGCTGTCATGAATAACTTACTAAGCCTTATACTACAAATCTCATGTCTCTTTCAATTTCAATTACTTTTAACTAAGTAGAAGCTGTATCAGACCATGTTACTACCTAATTTTTCGTGTGTGTGTGTGTGTAAGGCAAATAACTAAAGGTAGACCTGCTTTAAACCAAATGACTGCCTTCTCTAGAGACCAAAGCTTCTTACACCTAAATATTTCAATGTGCATTATCATAATTTGATTTTTTAGTACCCTCAATTCTCAAATTCAATTTTAAAAAGTACTATCATTTTCCCCAATCTGTCATAAAATATTTGAAATCTATATTCCATATGCTCAGTAACATATTTAATAATTTCTAAATAATTTATTAATTTTCATAAATTACTCATTTCACAAACATAGCAGCTCACAAAAACAAAAACACAGAAACTGGTAACTACACATTTTAAATTTATTTCTAAAAATTTCAATTTGGGCCCTAACTGGTTTGGCTCAGTGGATAGAGCATCAGGCCAGCAGACTCAAGGGTCCCAGGTTCGATTCAGGTCAAGGGCATGTACCTTGGTTATGGGCACATACCCAGTGGGGAGTGTGCAGGAGGCAGTTGATTGATGTTTCTCTCTCACCCATGTTTCTAACTCTCTGTCCCTCTCCCTTCCTCTCTGTAAAAAATCAATAAAATATATATTTTAAAAAATTTCAATTTGGTTCTATTATTAGTTTTTTTCACTTTAGATGTAATTATGAAAGCAACTTAACCTAAATTTTTACTGCTAATAATTTTTCTCTAATAAACTCATTGTAAAGACTTTATTAAAGTTAATTAAAAATACATTAAAATAGGAAGTGTTTCTAAATGGGTATGTGTAGTATAACTGCCCCTTTGCTTAGTATTACAATACTCTGAATTCTAAAATTTTGTGAGGCACTTACTAGCAAGAATAAAATCAACCTGTTTGGTATTATTTACCCAGAATAAGTTGGGTAAAATACAATTTTATTTGCTGTAATTCTGCAGTGATATGATAAATAACCACAAACTTGGGGGAGGGGAGGCGGGGAGAGGGAGGAGTATGGCTGCAGTGAGAGAAGTTTCTACTTATCTAATAAAGAAATACCAACTGGATTGAAATATTGATATTCATAGTATTTAACCTAATGTACACTTAAGAATTTTTGAAAGTCTTTATCAAACTCTTTAATTAAAAACACATAGCATTAAGCCAGACTGGCAAAACACTCTGACAATTTCCAAAAAGAATACAAACTATTGTTGATGATTTTAAATTACACAAATCTCTGGATAGGAGGAGTCAGATGCAACAGCCCAGGATCCTTCACATATTCCTAAATGTCACCTATCAAAAGAAAAAAGCTTCGTATATCCTCTAATCAATTCTGGATATTTCAAACACCGAAATACTTCTTACGTTGTTACAGAAAAATACTCTTGTTTGAATCACTATACAGACCATCAAAAGTTTTCTAGATATTCTACCCAATATTTTTAAAGAATTATTTATTTTTGGTATTTACTATACTTTTTTTATATTATAGGCTTAATTATTTTATTCTTGAATCTAAAAGTAATTATACTAATAGTATTTTCTGAAGTTTTAAAGTGTCCTTTTTTATACTGTAGCTGTTATGTTCAGAAAGTTATGTATACTTGTTTCTGAAATAATGTTTTTCTTAAATTGAACATTAGTACATTAGAAAGCTATAATTGGAACAACTTTATTACAACTACTATAGTTCTACTAATAGCAAACACAAACCCTTATTAGCATGTGACTTGTGCCAGTCTGTTATCACTCACAGAATCTTACAATGTAGGTGCTATTATTAGCCCATTTGGTAGACTGGGAAACAGATTCCTGCAGTACTTACTATTCTACCCCATAACAATTAAAACATCACTGTGTAGTTAGGAAGAAGATAATACAACTTCCTCTTTACATAATGCCAATTCAAGGGTATTAAGATTTTAATAGGTACTTATTTAATTTTGAAATGTTTGTAAATGTCTCACTTTTGAAAATAATGATATAAGTACCATTATAATAAATACATGTATAAGAAAAGATGTAGTTTTGTCCACTTCAGCTAACATTTCATTTGTTATGATCATGATACATTAAAGCCCTGTTTTAGAGGCTTCCAAGCTAAGCTTACTATTTCATTGATACCCTACTAAAAAAGGAAATGGAAGCACTGCAACAGTTACTTCATATGGCACACCCCACCCCAAATTATACTGGTTAAGTTTTGAAAAGTACTATGTTATCTCTAATATAGAATGAGATTCCCTGATTCAAAAACACTTAAAGTGTTATATTTTCCCCCCTAAAACTTGTCTCCTATGTTTTTTACCTTAACTTTCACATTAATCAGCACACTCTAAATAAATGTATAGTTGATACATACTTAAGTAATTCCTATCCATGGTTCCTATTCATCTCTGAATTTAAGACCACCAATAATTTATTAAACCTAATACTTAAACCATATCGAAAAACATACTAAATTATGGGTAAAGAGATAGTGGACAATGTGGTTAGTGTCTCAAAAATTTTCATCCTTGCAAAGAGAAATCATACTACAACCTAACAATGGCACTATCAAAAGCATTTATAAAATGTTAAAATCTGCATAATTTCTCTTTATCTACTTTTCTGTGTTTTGAATAATAAAACTCCAAAAGGAAAGAGTTGAACTATTAGGGACAATGTATTGTTATTTCTATTTCAAAAACAGATTTTCAGATTAGAAAAGTTGTAATTCACTTATTTCATGAATAACTGGGGCCCACAGAAATGACTTGCTGGAGATTACCTGCAGGTTAACTGCTGGCAGGGCTAAGGACACAGTCCCACATCTCCTGGCTCCCAATCATTTCACTTAAATAGAATGATTTCTAATAAAGTGGAATCATTTTAAGAAAAGTAAATACCACTACAAATCATAAAATAAGTATTATATCATTTTAACAGATTGGCAAAACATGAATCCTGTTTTGGAAAGAAGAAAAAAAAAAGAAGCCATGTAATCAAGAAATGTGATCCGAGTCCCAAATCTAGTAAAAAAGCATAAAATTTCTGTGTCCAGATCTCTTCATAAATATGCAACCACCAGTAAGGTGACGACAGAAAGGGAAGTTAACAAACCAACTAATTCCACCATGCAAACTAAGAAATAAACAAATAATTGTCCAAAAATTATTTGAGTTTTCCTATTCTATAGTTTGTTTCCTAAGCCTTACTCCATTTAAAAAATAAGAATTCTGATAAGTTTTTTAAAAGTCCCTTTTGCTTTAAATCGACCTCCTGTTTTTAAAAATAAAAAACTAATTAGACATATACCATAAAGCCAAAAAAAGTTTTAATTTCTTATCAAAGATATTTTAAATCTTAAGGTAGAGGGGAATAATCACAATGAAGTTTTGTCAATCACACTTGAAATAAACACATAAATTTTTTTAAAAACTCTGTAAACTTTTAAAACTGCTCATAAATCTCCACTTTCCTCTTGGTCAAAACTCAATCACTGTATCTGTAGGCTGATTGCAGATACTAATCTCCACCATTTTCAAGTTTATAAATACAAATATTACTTCCCATCCTGAATAACTGTAATTTGAGACTTTTCTAGAAATTTCAATCTGACATATCAGTTTTTCCATTTAAAATATTACTCATTTATCAGGAATGTAACAACAAATTTCCAGGTACAGGTACACACTACTGAAACCACCTATCAGAAATAGTTATTTTAGTTTCACTCACCAAAAGTCTTCAAATCAATGTCAAATAAAAGCAATTTGATAGGCAACTAAGTTAAACATGTTTAAGTCATAAGAATAAATTAAGACAATAGAGAATACCATACAAAGTTTTGCATGTTCACCTAGACATAAAATTCAAGATCCTACTATTAAACAAGAATGTGCTCAGATACCTGCTGTTCCAAAATGTTTTTAGAGTTAACTAAATCTCAATTAAAAAGTCAGAATTAAACAGAATACCTACACACCTATAGTTTGATGAATATGAAAGCACCTTGAATGATACCTTGTATCCAGTAGATACGGAGTGAGCAACATGCTGAATGAATAAAAAGAGAAAATGATCCAGAGAACTCTGAATTCTAATGAGAATTTTAACTGCCTCATGAAATGCCAACATGACTGTTCTAATATAAGGATGAAAACACTCCAAATAAGAACCACTTCCATGCGAAATAGGCAGATGTCGATAAATAACACATCAATGAAGACTTTACTTATTGTGTCCTAAGTTTTGAGAAAGAGCCAGGAATATAAATGCATTAATATTTGAGAGACAATAAACCCTCTAAAAAATTATATTAAATAAAAATCAACATTGGTGCCCTTTTTTGTTACTGGAGAAAACAAAACGATACTCCTACAAGGATAAGACATTCCCCTTATTTGTCCAGATACCATTAGCCACTTCATTTTAAAAATATAAATCTAACATTACCAACTGTCTCCAAGAAAACACAGCAATCTTTAAGAACTTGGGGGTTGTTGGTTTCTATAAGATGCAAAGATGAGTTTTGTAAAATCTGCCCAATTCTTAAAAAGGAAAATTATAATCTTTATAGTTTTTTGGAGTAACAAGGAAGACACTTCAGATTTTGTCAAAGATTACAATCTAAAAATTTAAATACTTAAGTTAATGAATTTGAGTTGGCTTCCAACTCTATTCATTTTAGCCAAGTATTGAATGACACTAGCCTAAATCACTACTTGCAAACTGTTAAAGTTTCCATTAAATTTACTAAACCTTAGTGCCCTTGCTTATTTCAACAGATGTAGGAATTTATCAGCAACCTATATTAAATCATAGTAAGACCTAGACTCGTTAAATGTTCTACATCCAAACGAAAGAAAAGCCATCAAATCAAAATCATGTCATGCCTTCACCCTACTCGAGCCATTCAATTCTAAGAGAGCTTTGAAACGTCCAAATATTTCAGAAGCCCTCATTAAGTAACAGTCATTAACTACATCACAACATCAGTTGCAAATGTCTCAGAAAATCAATGCATGCATAAATTTTAAATGCTCGATTTGCCCTGAGTGAGTGCGTTAGCTGCCCAACACACACACGTTCATACAAATAACCTAAATCAGCTTGGGAGAAGAGAACATGGAAAATATAACTACCAGATACAGATACCTTTCTTTTCACAGACACAATCCTAAAATAGGTCCACATTTAGAAGTCAATTTCTACAAATTACTAAAATACTCATCTTGAAAACCCACAAAATTAAGTAGGCATTTTAAAACTATTTAACAAAATATATCCTAAGGTATATTGGAACACTTTTACTTCCAAAGTTCCATCTCCACTAAATACGTGGCTAAAAATAAAAACGCTTCAGTGGCCTCTAGTAACAGTTAATCGGACAAGGGGCAGAACACCAGAATTAGCAAAATTAGAAAAAGCCTGTTCCACTTCTGGCTTTAGGGTATTACAGGCTTTTACACTTCTGCGAACGTTGTTTTGGTAAATGCAAGATGTTCTGAAGGCCAACTATCACACATCCGAACCTCTCCAACAAAAAACATAGCTCTGAATTTAAAGCAAGCAAAAAGAAATCAGAGAAGAAAAAAAAATAGATAACGTCTTGCCACGGTTCCGCTGCTGCCGATTAGCCTGCTTGTGAAATGCTAATGCCACTTCGGAGCTGTTAGTCACCAGCCATTGTGTGGGGCCGGAGAGCGCCGAGCCGACCGCGCGAGCCGACCGCGCGAGCAGAGCGGCGAGCGCGCCCTCCGCGCGCCGCTCCCGCCGCCGCCGCCGCCGCCGCCGCCGCCACGCGCGCGCGCGCCCCCGCACGGCCGCGCGCGCCGGCCCCTCCTCCTCCGGCCTTGCACTGCACAACACTCATGACGTATCTTTATTTCTAGCACATTAACCAAATATCACAAATAAATTGTCTGCAGCCCCTACGGCCCCGGGGTGCAGGTCCCCCCGGCCACTGCCCCCCGCAGCCCCCGCGCCGACTTCCTAACGTCCCCCCTGGCCTTTGGAGCTTTCACGTTCTGGGGCCAAGTTTTTGTCTCTGTAAAAAATTGCGGGAAATTCAATTTTTATTCGAGTCGGGGAAAAGTTTCTTTGCTCCGCGACGTGAATGTCTCACCAGATTCTGGTAGGTCCTGGGATGCTCCTTCCCGGTCCAGTCGGTGCGTCGAGGCAGCAGCTGCGGGGAGAGGACGTCCCGTGAGCCGGGCCCCCGGCCCCAGCCCGCCCGCGCCCTTCCCCCGCCCGCCCCGCGCCCCGGCGGGGACCCCAAGCCCCGCGCCCCACGCCCCAGCGGCGGCGGCAGCGGTGGCGCCGCGGCCCAAGGGCGGCCGCGCGGCGGCAGGACGCGGCGGACCGCCGCCGCCCTTACCTCTTTCTCGGCCACCTCGCGGATCAGCACCTGCAACAACAAAGCGGGGAGAGCTGAGCCCCGCGCCCCGGGCCGCGGCCCCGCGCCGCCGCCGCCCTCCCCCACGCCCGCGAGCGCTGAACCCGGCCCGGCCCGCGCCGCGCGCCGCCGTACCTGAGCCGCCTGCTGACAGGGTCCATCTTCCAGGAACCGGGCGATGAGGAAGTAGAGCTCTGCGCGGGAGAGAGGGACGGGGAGACACGGGCTAAGCGGCCGGGCGGCGGGGGGCGGAGGACCGCGAGCGGAATCGCCCGGTGCCAGCGGCCCCGGGAGCCCCTCGACTTACCCGATCGCAGCTCCGAGAGGCCTTTCCTCTCACAAGACATGTTTATGGGTCACTTCAGGGCCGCTGGCGGGACACCCCGCCGCCGAGGGGAAGCGGGGATGGTGCCTCCGCCTGCCCTATAGCTGTCACTGTGTGTTCACGAGCTCAGCCTCGGCTCCACCATTCAAGCGACGGCGGCGGAGGCGGAGGCGGAGGAGGAGGAAACAACAACTCTCAGGCAGCGGCTACGGCCGCCGCCGCCTCCGCCGCGGATTCCTCCGCCGCAGAAAAGAGTCCGCCGCCTTCCCGGCCCCAGGCTCGGCCCCGGTCCGCGCTCCCGCCCCCAGGAGAGAAAAAGGAGTGCCTGCGCCCCCAGCGACCCCGCGCCCGGCGCGGTGAGACCCCCACTCTCCCCTCCCCGGCCGAAGGTGCGATTTGTTTGTTTATTTCCAGCTGGAGAAGATGCCGGAGCCGGAGCCGCGGGTTGGCTGGGAGGCGCTTTCTCTGTGGAGGCCGATCGCGGGAGGGAGGGGGCTGGGGACTGCTCCGCGGAGGGATCTGACGCAAACGGAGCCGCAGCACAACTCTATTCAGTGGCGCTGGCTGGCGCTGAGATGGAAGTTACTTTCTATGTAGCAGAAATAGGAAACAAATGAAGCAAAACTGCCCAAAGAGGGGAAATGCCCCGAGGATGGGTCTCACTCTCACGCACGCACACAGGCACACGCAGAGAGCACTCTCACGCTGGGCAAACTCGGGAAGCGCTACCCGGCCCGAGTTGAATGATAGTGTTTGGTTTCTGTCTCTTGCCATGTGCATGTGTATAAATGCTGCGGATTGGCATCTGTGTAAGTCTTGTCCTGCGTTATTGCTGCAACCTATGCAAAGTGTAATTTATTCCAGTGCTTTATATTGCAATAAAGATTCGGGCTCTTTTTGTTAAGCACTTGCGTTTGCTAGCCCGTTATTTGCTGAAGCCACCTATTCATATATCTTATATTACTGCCATTGCCTTGAGCGTACATTTAAAAAATGCTGTTATTGTTATATGGGCAAAGCGAACTCCTGATCTGTACTTCAGATACTCTTTTCCTGATTACAAAAAGGCTAGTGACGGCTAATTAGGGATTTGGGATTAAAGAACCTTAAAGCTTTTTTAAGTGTTTACCAGAAGGAATAATGTAAACATGAAAGAAAGGGAAGAACACTGATATTTATCCTAACTGATCTGGAGGTAGTTTAGTGACAGATCAATAACCTCCGAAAGATATTGAAACAGTGTACTACACTTTAACCCGGTTGATTAGTGATTAAATAAATTATCTGTGTATCTTGTAGTTGACTTCGTCATATTAATTAATGGCTTCTAATTTGAGGTGTAAACCATTCCTGTTTACAGTTAATCACGGGAAGACTTCTTGAAAACTGACAAAAGAAGAAAAAATTAATCATTCGTAAATTAGTATGTAATTACTGGTTTTATATGCTAAATCTTACATCTGCGTTTTGTGATGAGGATAAGGGCCTTGTTTGTTAAAAAACGAATATGGGTGAAATTAATGGAAACAATGGAAAAAGCCATTTGTTAGAAAACAAGGACACTAAGTGATATTTATCTCCAGATGATTTAAGCACTTTTCCAAAAGACTTGAGAGTTGATTTTTGTTTTTAAGGATTGCATTTAAAGGGAACTAGGATAGTCGTTCTTTTGTTAACATTTAACAAAAGATTCCCCTTAAAAATTTTAGATAATAAACTGCATTTTATGAATGTGGTCTGAAAAAAGCTTATTCGTGGGGGAAAGGACCAACAAGCTGTATTGTGGTTTTCTAGATTGTTTCCTCAAGCCTTGTACCCACTGAGCTCCTTAACATTCCTAGTGAGAAATACTTGCTGCAACTGCCTTGAGCTGCACTGCAAGACTGCATCTGTGTAATGCCCTTACTAAAACATCCAGAAATCATCAGACATACAATGAAGAAGAAAAAAAGACTAGACATCCTTGGATTAATACGATGTAAAAATTGCCTTTTTTATCAACCTTAATTCAAATAAAAAAGAGTTGTCCCATTGCATTTTAATTATCAGAGAAACTTATTTATTGAAATGGCTATCCTTCCAATATTGAAAATATTTGCATTTTTAAAGACAGTAATTCCATTCTAACTATTATAGGTAAAGTAGCTTCTTCTAGGTGATTAGGTTTGAAAAGACAGACATTTAATATGCCTTTATGCAATTCTGTTTATTTCTATGATTGATGCTTTCTAGTCTATCTTTTCTTTTTTAAAAAAGTATTATATTCTTCCAATAAGTGTAATATTTTATATTATGATGTTCTTCAAATAAACAGATTTCAAGAACTAAGGATTATAGTTAGAATCTTGTGGTTTTGAAATGTTTGTATTAGTCTGATTCTTACTAATAGATGTTTTATCTTTGTGAAGGAAAATAAATCAAATTATGACATGAAATATAAAATTACCCTGAGTAAAGTTTTCCATATATATCTTGTGACTGTTATGTAAACATTGAAAGCTGTATGATTATCTCATGTATGTTTTCCATTCAGAAGCTACAAAAGCTTTCCCTAAGTATGCTACTATACTTAGCTCCTAAATTTTTTAAGGAAAATAGCCCTTCGAAGTTTCCTGAATATGATGTTTCTGTCATTTTGACTAACCTTTGACAATATTTATAGTTTATTTTTCAAAGGCCTAATTTGAAGATGGCTGCCTTTGAACTAATTTGTAACTATCAGTCTGTTTTAAGAAAATATATATTAATTGCTAAAAATCAAAACTTCTCTTAAGCCAAATAAACTGTTTTTTTAACAGTGGATGTTAAATTGAATTTTACTTACTTTTTTAAATGTAATACTCCTTATAACATTTTAATTTCTTTAAACATAAAATACATTTCTGGATTTTGTTAACTATAGGGTTATTAAGTCATTTATTATGCATGTATATACAGAAAGACTGCATATATCATATAGAAAGAAAATCTTACCTTGAAGTCCTGTATTTTAGTTCCCAAGGTAATGGCACTTGCAATTCTTTTCTCAGCCTTCTCTTTTGCATATAAGGATAGTTCAGATTCCATCTATATCCCTTTCTATTTATTTTAACTTTTTTTTATGGACTTCAAAAATAAAGTGTCAATTTTAAAGATTTCTATGCCTTTTATATAAGAAGGTTAACAAAAATAGTAAAAGTTTGGAAAACCAATGATTCATGTTTTTATTATAGTAGTCTCTTTAGGAGAATTACAAACTTTTCTTGAAATGTGAAATTTAAGAAAAATTTCTGTGAAATTCATCACTTGTTTTCACTTGGCATCACATGAAACAAGATAAATACTTTACAAAAAGTTTGTCTTGATTGTGATAAGTTATTATTCTAATGAAATACTCAATTGCTGCCATTCAAGTTCTTTCTGGAACAAGATAGAATAGTATTTATAAACAAAAGGATTCCACCACATTTATGAAATTGGTTTATCTCCACTAGCATGAAATAATACATAGCTCAAAAAACTCTGCAAGAACTTTTAAAATTATATGTTAAATCCCGTCTTTATTTTGATATTATGCTTTTTTTATAGCTATAAAATGTAGAGATGGAAAAGTAGAAAACACTGTTCTTCAAAACTACCTCCTTTTTTTATGCTCATCTGTCCTGACAACAAAATACAGCTGTCAAAAGAATCTTTTGTAATACACCTCACTCCTTCTGGATTGCTCCCAATATTGTATGTTCTGCTCAGATCTCTCTGACTTACTCTCAACACACATATTCTTCTCCTATTTTTAAAGCTTGAATACATATCAAATTTGAAATATGAGCAGATATACTATTTAGCTGCTACAGAAAGAATAGAGTAAGCCAAGTCATTATTTAACAATTTGTATTGTTTCCCTTATATCTCACTGAGAAAGCTTTTCACTTAAATTAGAGCACAATTCCTTTTAATCTAACAAAAATTAGCTCATTACCAACAACCAAATAATCCCTTACTTATTTAAATGTTATTAGTAATTCACCACTCAACTTTTTTTGCTCCAAATTAAATAATCCTAGGAGCTTGGAATTTGTTTTTTCTAATGTAAGTTTTAGTTTGCACAAGACATATCTTCATGGACATATATGTCTTATTTTTAACATCACTTCATGATCTAACAGTACAATTACAAAGATTAACGTAGAAAAGCAATTTTAGAACATATTCCCCTAAGATTTAAAGCAACAGTGGATGGAGTAGAAAAAGCTGTTCCAGATGGCAAGAAACTTAAAGGAGAAGTCTGTAGGCATGTTGTATCATATGAAGATGTCTGATGGATGGAGAGTGGGTTGGACTGATCAGAGAACAGTGGAAGGAGAGACGATAGACTCGGGGAAAGGGATACAGTTGCTAGTGGTAGTGTGTTAAACAAAGCATGCTATTTATTATCAAAGTGCTTTTAAGAGGGAATTTGATGGCAAGAGTTATGTAGTAACTTGCCTTTACATGTACCCAAATTTGTAAACTAAGAACCCCAAAGAAGAAAAATTATTTTACATGGAAAGGAAAGGGGGAGGTTTATCTGACAAGTTAGTGAGGAATCTCTGCATAATAAAAAACACTCAGAATCAAGGACACCAAAGTAGACACTGTTGTTGGGAAAGGAGAATGGTTGTTAAAAAGAATAAGATCTTCAGTGTGCCCACAAATCTGACTTGAGATTCAGATATGAGAGTAAGACATATATGAAAGTAAGATCCAACTCAAAATTGAAAAAAAAGCCAATTTAGATTTAAACTGACTTTTTAATAAAAAATGGGGTTTCCATTTTTCCAAATTCCTATAGGAAGGCCTGTCTAATTTACTACCTTATTTTATAAATTGCCTCTATTTTTCTTCTCTTATTTAAATACTTGGCAAAGATCTTGACTTACGCCTCTGTACTTTGTTCCCTTTGATGGCTGTAGCATGTGTATTTGTTGAAATAGTGGTTAGCTATTTCTACCCTAAAGAATGACTTCTATTATATAATTAAAATTTAAAATATTGTTGATAGCAAGTAGATCTTTCAACTGAGATGTATATGTTCAAAATTTAAGAAAAGCTTATAGTTTGGTTTTAAGGTTACACCTACAAATACCATTGCATTCATAATTTTCATGCTTACATTTGAGTGCATAAAAATATTGGTGTGGGTGAAATGGTTATAGTGGATTTTTTAATGTTCATCAGAACTTACCAACTGATAATAATTTGTATAAAAACTAATGTAGCCTTTAAATGGGATCTACTGGTAAGGGCATATGTGTTATTCCTCTCAACAGTTATCAGTATAATGTAGCTGAACATTATTCTTGAACATCTTTCTTAAGAATATTAAGTAAGCTGTATCGTATTAGAAGGAAAAAATATATTGCCTTTTTCTCTTGCCATCCTCACCTCTCTGGTTTGCACATGTTACACTTTATACTTGTTTTTGTCATTCAATGTTTTGGTGTTTTATTGTGTGTGTGTGTGTGTAAATATATGTATAAGATTTCCCTATTTCCCTGATACAGCAAATTTTCGGTTTTCTCAATATCTACAAATTTCCTTCTCTTCCATCACTCAGACTTTAGTTTCCAATGGTAAACCAAATATACGAAGTAAGATACACAATTAATTTGGACAGACTTTAAGAGCTCTACAATATGAAGGAATCTATTCCTTGCTTTTTTTAGTTGAGACAGTCACACATTAAGATATTCAGTATCTCTTATTTTTAGCTCTTCAGGTTATTAGACAAAAGACTAGAGAGACAATTTACACAACAGTGTGAAAGGAGGAAAAAACAGTTCCTTCCTCTGCTTTTCCATAGGAAAGAAATGAAGTAATAAACAGCAAGAATTTTCTGTTTGTGAAGCATGTATAGGGTATCCCCAAAAAATGTATACACACATTAGTAAATGCTTATTAACGTAGCATTTTTCTATTAGGATAATTACAAGAACTCATTTCCCTTTTATTCAGCCAGTTTCTTATGTGGTCTCTTCTTTTTCCTTTTTATTATTAAGAGATTATTTTAGTAGAAATGAATTTTTTTAATGGTAAGAATAAAAATAAGTTCTGTCACAAGTTTGGTGACTTGTACTACTACTGTGAAACTGTTTCTTTTTTCCTGGGCAAAATCATATGAGTTAAAATAGGGACCCAAAGTCCGTCTTTACTCTGTCCCTTGTCGCCATCTGCCATTCCTACTTCTGTCTTATTCTCATTGCAGCATTCTTACTTGCTCTCTCTACATCAACTGAAATCATCATTTACAACACTGGCTTTCAGTCAGACAATCATGTGTACAACATTGTGTCCAATACATGGAGATATTAGTTCACCAGAGGCTGATGGTAGATATGAGAGCTAATCTGAAGCAGCTGAGACTTCCCTCTGCACCTGGAAAGCAAAGACGTCAGTGATAGTCTGGCCAGTCTCCAGAAATTATCAATTATTAAAACCCAACTTTATTTAGGAGCAATAACTCAATTTATTGAATGGACTGAAAGAGGTATGAATCAATAGCTATACATACCTCTTAAATTTAAATATAAAGAATTCATATTCCTGAAATAGAAACTATACATATATATATATATATATATATATATATTTAGTACAAAGTGCATATATTTTACAAATACAAGCAGGAATAAATTCCACCAAGTTATTTTTAGTAACTACAAAATAACAAATTTTGTGAAGTAATCAAGTGTGATATAGATTAATATGAAAACATTTTTTTCAAAGTACTTTTTGGAATGAGCATATAATTTCCATATTTTAAAGAAATTTGACTAATTTCTAACAGAGTAGTTTCAGTTTTATAACATAAACTATGAAAATGTTTTAAGTCAAGAAGTTCTCTAGCCAACATTAGATCAAAAACTTACAAATCTAGAAATCAAGCGTTGCATTGACTCTAAAACTTTTTTATAGTGTCCATGATTTTTCTTTTGCTTTTGTTTTTTTAAAAAGTACAAACATATTATTCTTTAAAAGTTTAGCTTTTTTAAACTAAAATATTTATGCTTCAACACATTGGAACCTAGAAATCAGCTCTCCTTATCTCAGGAGCAATTTTTTAAGTCTCTTTATTCTGAAAAAATGTCAAATGTTTGAGAAAGTAAAGAAAACAGAAATATGACCCACCAGGTACCATATTCCCAGCATTCATAATTATCCACATTTGGTCAATCATATTTCACCCCCTTTTTGTCTAAATGTCTTAAAATAAAACTTAACATTACCCCTGTAAAAAATTTGATCTGTAGTCCAGAAGCAAATTTTAACTAGGTTAGCTCTGACATTGATTGATTGATTGATCTATTTACTTTCTCTTATATTAAACATTTTTCAAGCAACTATCATATTCTAGGCACTGTATTAAGCCTTGGAAATTGATTGGCTGGACAAGGTCATTGGGATCCTTTCTAAAGAAATTCTCTTATGGTTGGAAATGTAAACTGCTAACAAAACAGATCATATCACTCAACTGCTTAAACTCATTAGATGATGCTTCACGAACTGGACAATCCTTACTATGACATGAGACCCCTTATCATCTGCCCTCCTCAACCTCTTCACACTCAACTTTACCCACTGGACCAGAGCACTCTAAACTCCTCCTATATGGAAATAATTATTCAAATAAGCCCTCCTTTCATTTTCTGCATATTCTGGTCTCCCTGGACTCCTCATCTCAGAATCAGACCAATTCCCATGCAGTTTTCAAGTCACTACCTAATCCTCACTTCCTTGAGAAAGCCTCTCCCCCCAGCAGATAGCTAGGTGTTCATCCTCTGTGTTTCCAGAACCCCTTTTGTATGTCTCAACTGTAGCACAGCTTTCAAGTATGTTACAGTTTTATATTGTTCTGATTCACTAATATTTTTTTCTGTAGAATGAGCTCTCCACTTTAGTTTTCTATGTCCCCAGTATACGCAACAATTCAGAATATACAGCAGGCACTTAACACATTCAATTGTTTTCCTTGGAATATGTCTATTAGATAAAGAAACTATGGTCATTTCTGGAATTATATTAGTACTAGAGGTCCAGTGCACAAAATTCATGCACTGGAGAGGGGGGGATTGGAATTAAGCCGGCAGATGGACATCCCTCTTGCAGTCTGGGACCCCTTGCTCCTTACTGCCCACCTGCTCGCTGCTCCTTACCACTCACCTTGCTGCTTCTTCCTTAGCACTGCCACGGAGGCAGGAGAGGCTCCTGCCACCGCCACTGAGCTCACCAGCCATGAGCCCAGCTTCTGGCTGAGCAGCGCTCCCCCTGTGGGAGTGCACTGACCACCAAGGGTCAGCTCCTTCTTTGAGCGTCTGCCCCCTGGTGGTCAGTGTGCATCATAGCAACCAATCGTTCTGTTTGCTCTGCCATAACAGTTGCTTAGGCTTTTATTATATAGAAGATGGTTCCTAACAATGACCTCAGTTTGCCCTAATTTCACAGGATACTTTACTTAAAGGAAGAAAACAAAATATATGTTGTGTTTAAAGAAACACCAGAATATCATGTAACATTTGGACATTAGCTCTGTCCTTTCAGAGCCTTCATTACCGAATTATTTAAAATGAAGGGATGTATGGTCCCTGTATTTGTTTCTATGTATTAGGTAGAGCTGTGATATATCTCCCGGTCTGGGCAGAGAGGTCTTATGTAGTAGGTGTCCTTTGGGTGCCCAGGTGTGCAGTCTCCCTAGTCACCTGAGCTGAATGCTCCAGGTTTGTCCCTTGTGTGGTTTGTGTGTGCCCTTTTGTTGTAGTTGAGCCTTGATTGCTGTGGGCACATCAGTGGGAGGGATTGACCCTTAGGCTGATTGGTTGTGAGGACTGGCTGTAACTACAGTAAAGGAACGGTTTTGCAGCGGCTGACCCTCTGTCACAGGATTCACTTTAGCAGGATTCACTTTAGCAGGATTCTGATGCCTGCTGATTCCTCCCTTTGAGTGTGTAATTTATGGAGATGGTTGGGTGCTGTTCTGGTGTGGTCTGAAGCTGGCTGCTGGGTATATTGGTTCGGGACCCTCTTGAGAGGGGCTCTGGTACAGGCCCAGGTCAGACGCTGCCTAAGCCCTGTCTGGGGCCACTGTGTATGAGCTACAAAAGGATCTATAGATGGTTGCCACTTGTGCTAGGCTTAGAGGTGCCTGGGAGAGGTTAAGCTGGGATCTGAGGCTGGTTCCCAATAATGCTGGTCTTTGAGCTGCTTAGTAAGAGGTTCAGGGCACAGATGCTGCTTGTTTGGTGTTTGTGAACCTTTGAGAGATTTTAGTCCACAGCAAGAGCCAAGACAGGGTGTTTGTATGGAAAAGCTACTGGAAGCAGCTTGGGTGGGCCAGCAAATTGGTGGGGTGAGGTCTTGAAGAATCACCAGGGCAGGGCCAAAGGGGTTAGCCAGGTTGATGTAGACTCAGATATGGTGCCTGCCTACACTTGCAAGGAGAGGGCTCAGCAAAGGAACAATGGCTTCTGCCAGCACCTTTGTCTGGGAGAAGCTGTCTCCTCAGCCCTCACCCTGAAGTCAGACAATTCTGTTCCTCCCTGTATGTATGTCCCTGATGCCTTTCAAGCTACTGCTCCAGTGCTCAAAGCACGTAATCTATAAGTGAGTGAGTCCATTTGTGAGCCTTTTTAGTGGAACACGTAGGATTCTAGGAGCTCTTCTCTCACTTGGCTATAATCCTTGATGGTTTTCATAGTTAGAAGTTATGGAGACTTCTCTTCCTGGGACTAGAACCCTAGGCTGGGACTCTTCACATCTCAGGGAGAACCACTGCAGCCAAGATATCCCTTCTGATTTTTAACCACCATATGTGGGTGTGGGACCAGACAGTTCTATGTCTCTACCCCTCCTACCAGTCTCAGTGTGGCTTCTTATATTTTCTTAATTATAGGACTTCCGTTTAGCTAGACTTCAGGGGGTCCTCAATGATGGTTGTTCTGTAGTTTAGTTGTATTTTTGATGTGGTCATGCAAGGAGGTGAGCATAGCATTTACATACTCCATCATCTAAACCAGAATTCAAAGTCATGCTTCATGCTCTTCTTATTTCTTCTACTAAAACCACACTTAGATGTATGAGTACGTATGTATATATGATATAAAGCACATATACACATAATAGCAATGTTTTATTGGACATATAAGCAAGTTTTAGTAAAGAGGAAGTGAGAAATAGCAAGGAAAGAATTTAGTAACTTTCTAAAGAACAGAAGGTAATGGTTGATGGATCCAGAGTCAACAATGGAGTCAGTCAGGTTTCATATTTTAGAATGTGATGGGGCATACAAATGTACATTAAAATTTACTAATCTTCAGTTGATAGTAAGCTTTTATGGGGAGAAAAGGAAAAGCTAATGATATCAAGTGGCAGGTTACTAAGATGAGATACTAGACAAGGGATCTATAGTTATTTAGAAGCCTGGTGCATGAAATTCGTGCATGGGGGGGGGGGGAATGTCCCCTTAGCCCAGCCTGAACACTTGCCAATTCAGGACCCACAGGACCCCTCGGGGGATGGCCGATTCCGGGCCTAAACCAGGAATCAGACATAACTCTCAAAATCCTGGACCGTGGGTCTTAATCGCTCACCTGCCTGCCTGCCTGGTCACCCCCAACTGCCCCCCCCTGCCAGCCTGGTCGCCCCATGCAGCCTGCTATTCAGTCATTTGGTCGTCCTTCACTAACCCCCCTGCTGGCCTGGTTGCCCCATGCAGTCTGCTGTTTGGTTATCCATTCAGTTATTTTGGTCGTGACGGCCCTTGGCTTTTTTTTATATATTAGGATTATTCCCTATAAAATATGGTCCTAAATAGCTTTTGTGCCAAAAACTAATGCAAAGTGCCACAAGGAAGAGTACTGGAAACAAAGCGTTATCCCATGGTACTATACATTAACATTAGAAATATTTCTCTGCTAACTTGTGATGTTGAGCATCTTTTCATATGCTTATTTGCCATCTATATATTTTCTTTGGTGAGGTATTTGTTAAGTTCTTTGGCTCATTTTTTAATTGGGTTGCTTATTTTCTTATTGAGTTTTAAGAGGGTTTTTTCCTGTATTTTGGGTAAAAGTCCGTTGTAACAGACGTGTGTTTTGTAAATTAGAAGACAGCCCATGGCTTGTCTTATAATTCTCTTGACATTGTCTTTCACAGAGTAGAATTTTGTAATCATAATAAACTCCATCTTATCAATTATTTCTTTTTTTAATTAACATATTTTATTGAAATGCTTTAAAATTCTGTTCTTGTAACATTGGAATACACAAATAATCCTTAATGGGGATTGGAGACTTACTTTTTGTATCTTTCTATATTTTTTTACTGTTGCTCTAACATGTTTTATTTTTTTTCTTTTGAATTTTTTTATTTTTAATTACAGTTTACATTTAATATTCTTTTGCATTAGTTTCAGGTATACAGCATATGGCACCATCTATGTTATTTTTTTTATAATGTTACATGCAATAATAATTAATATTTCAAGAAAAACGAAAACTGTACTAACATAGTTATTTTAGTATAATATCACAAAAGTTGTAGGAAATATTAAAAATCTGCAAATAACAAGATTACTTCTATTATATTCTGAAATATTTGTTTCTCTGTGTCTATTTTTGTTCACCAGTTTATGTTGTTCATTATATTCCACAAATGAGTGAGATCATGTGATATTTATCTTTCTCTGACTGGCTTATTTCACTTAGCATAATTCTCTCCAGGTCCATCCAGGCTGTTGGAAATGGTAAGAGTTCCTTCTTTTTTACAGCAGCGTAGTATTTCATTGTATAGATGTACCACCTCAGTTTTTAATCCACTCATCAGCTGATGGGCACTTAGGCTGTTTCCAAATCTCAGCTATTGTAATTGTGCTGCTATGAACATAAGGGTGCATACATCCTTTCTGATTGGTGTTTCTGATTTCTTGGGATGTATTCCTAAAAGTGGGATCACTGGGTCAAATAGGAGTTCCATTTTTAATTTTTTGAGGAAATTCCATATTGTTTTCTACAGTGGTTGCACCAGTCTGCATTCCCACCAGCAGTGCAAGAGGGTTTCTTTTTCTCTGCAGCCTCACCAGCACTTATCGTTTGATTTGTTGATGGTAGAGCCATTCTGACAAGTGTGAGATGGTACCTCATTGTCATTTTGATTTGCATCTCTTGGATGATTAGTGACTTTGAGCATGTTTTCATATGTCTCTTGGTCTTCTGTATGTCCTCTTTTGAAAAGTGTCTACTTAGGTCATTTGCCCATTTTTTGATTGGATTGTTTATCTTCCTTTTGTTGAGTTGTATGAGTTCCCTGTAAATTTTAGAGATTAAACCCATATCAGAGATAGCATTGGCAAATATGTTCTCCCATGCAGGGAGCTTCCTTGTTGTTTTGTTGATGGTTTCTTTTGCTGTGCAGAAGCTTTTTGTTTTGATGTAGTCCTATTTGTTTATTTTCTCCTTAGTTTCCATTGCCTTAGGAGCTGTATTGGCAAAGATATTGCTATGACATATCTGATATTTTTCTGCCTATGGATTCTTCTAATATTTTTATGGTTTCCCATCTTACGTTTAAGTCCTTTACCCATTTTGAGTTTATTTTTGTGTATGCTGTAAGTTGGTGTCTAGTTTCATTATTTTGCACATATTTGACCAATGTTCCCATCACCATTTATTGAAGAGACTGTCTTAACTCCATTGTATGCTCTTGCCTCCTTTGTCAAATATTAATTGAGCATAATGGCTTGGGCCAATTTCTGGGTTCTCTGTTCTGTTCCGTTGGTCTATATGTCTGTTCTTGTGCCAGTAACAGGCTGTTTTGAGAAAGTAGCTTTGTAATATAGCTTGATATCTGATATTGTGATCCCTCCAACTTTGTTCTTCTTTCTCAGAATTGCTGTGGCTATTCAGGGTCTTTTTTTATTCTATATGAATTTTTGGAAAGTTTGTTCTAGGTCTGTGAAATATGCCATTGGTATTTTAATGGGGAGTGCATTGAATCTAGATTGCTTTGGGTAGTATGGACATTTTAATGATGTTGATTCTACCAATCTGTGAACACAGTATATTCTTCCATTTGTTTATATCTTCCTCTATCTCTGTTTTCAGTGTCCTGTAGTTTTCCACGTTTAGGACTTTTACTTCCTTAGTTACGTTTATCCCTAGGTATCTTAATTTTTTGTTGCAATGGTAAATGGGATTTTTTAAAATTTTCTCTTTCTTTGAGTTCATTATCTATATTAATAAAAGGGTAATATGCAAATTGATCAGAATGCCCTCACAGTAATGACTGAACAGCAGGCTGTGTGGGGCGACCAGGTCGGCAGGGGGTCAGTGAGGGGTGACCAGGCCGGCAGAGGGGGGCAGTGAGGGGCGACCAGGCCGATGGGGGGGGGCAGTTGGTGGAAACCAGGCCAGCAGTGGGGGGGGCATGAGGGTTGACCAGGCTGGCAGGGGGAGCAGTTGGGGGAGACCAGACCAGCAGGGGGGAACAGTGAGGGGCAACCTGGCCAGCAGGGAGAAGGGGGGCAGTTGGGGGCAACAAGGCTGGCAGGAGGGCAGTTAGGGGCAATCAGGCTGACAGGCAGAGGTGGTTAGGAGTGATCAGGCTGGCAGGGGTGGGGGGGAAGTTACAGGTGATCAGGCAGGCAGTCAGGTGAGCACTTAGGAGCCAATGTTCCCAGATTGTGAGAGGGATGTCCAATTGCTGGTTTAGGCCCAATCCCCAGGAATGGGCCTAAACTGGCAGTCATATATCCCTTAAGGAATCCCAGATTGGAGAGGGTGCAGGCTGGGCTGAGAGGACTCTACCCCCGTGCACGAATTGCGTACACCAGGCCTATAGTTGGTGTATGAAAACGTCATAGATTTCTGGGTGTTAATTTTGTATCCTGCTACATTGCCAAATTCATTTATTAAGTCTAGTAGTTTTTTGATGGACTCTTAGAGGTTTTTCTATGTACAATATCATGTCATCTGCGAATAATGACAGTTTTCCTTCTTATTTTCCAATTTGGATGCCTTTTATTTCTTCTTCTTATCTGATCACTATAGCTAGCACTTCTAGTACTATGTCAAACAGGAGTGGTGAAAATGGGCATCCCTGTCTTGTTCCTGTTCTTAGGGGAAATGGTTTTAGTTTTTGCCCATTGAGTATGATGTTGGCTATAGGTTTGTCTTATATGGCCTTTATTGTGCTGATATATGCTCTCTCTATCCCCACTCTGCTGAGAGTTTTTATCAAAAATGGGAGTTTGATTTTGGCGAATGCTTTTTCTGCATCTATTGATATGATCATGTGATTTTTGTCTTTCAATTTGTTTATGTGATGTGTCACATTTATTGATTTGAGAATATTGTACCAGCCTTGCATCCCTGGAATAAATCCCACTTGATCTTTTTAATATATTGCTGGATATGATTTGCTAGAATTTTGTTGAAGATTTTAGCATCTATGTTCAACAGGGATATTGGCTTGTAATTCTCTTTCTTTGTAGTGTCTTTTTATTATTATTATTATTGATATTTTGCAGAGAGGAAGGGAGAGAGATAGAGAATTAGAAACATCAATGAGAGAGAAAGACCAATCAGCTGCCTCCTGCACACTCCCCACTGGGTAAGAGCCCGCAACTAAGGTATATGCCCTTGACTGGAATCGAACCTGGGACCTTTGAGTCTGCAGGCAGATGCTCTAGCCACTGAACCAAATCGGTTAGGGCTCTTTGTAGTGTCTTTATCTGGTTTTGGACTTAGGATAATGCTGGCCTCATAAAAAGCGTTTGGCAGTGTTTCTTTCTCTTGGATTTTCTGAAATAGTTTGAGAAGTATAGGTGTTAGTTCTAATTTGAATGTTTGGTAAAACACCCCTGTGAAGCCATCTGGACCTGGGCTTTTGTTTGGTGGGAGGTTTTTTTATTACTGCTTCTATTTCATCAGTGGTTATTGGCCTATTCATTTTTTAAAAATATATTTTATTGATTTTAGAGAGGGAGAGGGAGAGAGAGATAGAAACATCAATGATGAAAATCATTGATTGGCTGCGTCCTGCATGCTCCCTACTGGGGGTCGAGCCCACAACCCAGGCATTTGCCCTTGGCCGGAATTGAACCTGGGACCCTTCAGTCCGCACGTGATGCTCTATCCATTAAGACAAACCAGCTGGGACTTATTCAGGTTTTTTGATTCTTTCTGATTCAGTTTTAGAAGATTGTATTTTTCTAGGAATTTGTATTTCATCCATATTGTCCAGTTTGTTGGCATATAGTTGTTCATAGTATTTCCTTATAATCTTTTGTATTTCTGTGGTGTCAGTGGTTACTCCTCCACTTTCATTTCTGATTTTATATATTTGGTTTCTCTCTTTTATCTTGATGAATCTGGCTAATGGTTTATCAATTTTGTTTATCCTTTCAAAGAACCAGCTTTTGGTTTCATTGATTTTTTATATTGTTTTTTCAGTCTCTATGGTATTTATTTCTGCTCTAATCTTTATTATTTCCCTCCTTCTACATACTCTAGGTTTTTTTGTTTTTGTTGTTCTCTTTCTAGTTCTTTAAGTTGTAGGGTTAAATAATTTATTGCTGATTTTTCTTGTTTTTTGAGGTATGCCTATTGTGCTATGAACTTCCCTCTCAGGACTGCTTTTGCTGTGGCCCAGAGATTTTTGGTTGTTGTATGTTCATTTTCATTTGTTTCCAGGAAGTTTTGATTTCTTTCTTGATCTCATTGGTAACCCATTTATTGTTTAATAACATGCTATTTAGCCTCCAGGTGTTTGAATGTTTTGGTATGTTTTTACTGTAGTTGATTTCTAATTTCATTCCACTGTGATCTGAGAAGATGTTTGATATGATTTCAATCTTTTTGAACTTGTAGAGATTTGTTTTGTGTCCAACATGTGATCTGTCTTTGTGAATGATCCATGTGCACTTGAGAAGACTGTATATTCTGCTGCATTGGGGTGAAATGTTCTGTAAATATCAATTAAATCCATCTAATCCAGCATGTCCTTTAGAGTCTCTGTTTCCTTGTTAAGTTTTTGTCTTGAAGATCTATCCAGTGAAGTCAGAGGAGTGTTAAAGTCCTTTGCTATGACTGTATTTCTGTTGATCTCTCTGTTAAAGTCCTCTAGAAGTTTTTTTATATATATTTAGGTGCTCCCATTTTGGGTGCATATGTTTACCAGGGTTATATCCTCTTGTTGGATTGATCCCTTTAGTATTGTGTAGTGACCTTTGTTGTCTCTTGTGATGGCGTTCATTTTAATGTCTATTTTGTCAGATATAAGTATTGCTACTCCAGCTTTTTTTTTCTTTTCCGTTTGCATGTAAGATTTTTTTCCATTCTTTCACTCTCATCCTGTGTGTGTCTTTTGTTTTTAGGTGGGTCTCTTGTAGACAGCATATACACTGAGTGGCCAGATTATTATGATCTCTGAATGCATAATAATCTGGCCACTCAGTGTATATCCTATATAATAAAAGGCTAATATGCAAATTATCCCCTCAACCAGGAGTTCGACCAGCAGGCAGGCCAGCCAAGTGCCCATGTCCTCTCCCCCTGGCCAGGCTGGCCAGACCCCACCCATGCACGAATTCATGCACCGGACACACACACACACTGAGTGGCCAGATTATTATGCATTCAGAGATCATAATAATCTGGCCACTCAGTGTAGTTGGATCATGTTTTTGTATCCATTCAGCTACCTTATGCCTTTTGACTGGAGCATTTAATCCATTTACATTTAGGGTTATTATTTATAGGTACTTATTTATTGCCATTTTAATTCTGAATGGCTAGGTTTATCTCTCTGTTTCTTCTTCTCATTACAACAATCCCTTTAGCATTTCTTGTAATGATGGCTTAGTGGTGATGTACTCCTTTGGCTTTTTTTTTTTTTTTTTGTCTGGGAAGCTCTTTATTTGATCATGAATTTTGAATTATAGCCTTGCTGGATATAGTAATCTTGGTCTCAGGTCCTTGCTTTCCATTACCTTGAGTATTTCATGCTATTCTCTTCTGGCCTGCAGAGTTTCTGATGAGAAATCAGGTGTCAGCCTTATGGGAAGCTTTCTGCCTCTTCTGGCACACCTGCTATCTTATATTGTTATGCTTCACGTTGTCCCACTGCTCCCTTAAGCTGTCCTCTGTTTTTTAATTGTTTTTTTCTTTTTGATTTTCTGATTGTGTGGTATTTTCAGCTGTCTTCTAATTCACTGATTCGAACCTCAGCTTCCCCTAATCTGCTGTGTATTCCTTCAAATGTGTTCTTCATTTGTTTTTTGTAATTCTTTATCTCAGACTGTTCTTTTTTCATAGTTACTATATATTTTTTCATGTTGTTGAGCATCTTTACCATCATTACTCTGAACTCTGTTTCAGATAAATTGCTTATCTCTGCTTCATTTATCTCTTCTTCTGGAGAATTCTCTAGTTCTTTCATTTTGAAGTTGTTTCTTTGTCTCCTCATTTTGGTTTTCTGTTTGGGTTTGAGACTATTAGGTAGATCCTCAAGCATGTCAAACTTGCGGCCTGTGGGACAAATGCCTCATTTATTTGTCCCATGTTAGCCTTTGAGTTTGACATGCTTGCTCTACACCTCTCAATCTCTAATGCAGGATAGTGTTAAAGGCTGTTTCTAACTAATTAGATCAGGCAAGGACTCAAAGCCTCCAGAAACTGCCTCTGCCTACAGATTGATAGGATTCCAACTTGAATTGCCCCCCAGGCAATGGTCCTAAGGTGTGGTGGGAGGTTTTTTTCAACAGGGTGGGGCAGTTGCTTCTGCCTGGAGGCTAATTGTTATTTTTAATCTGTTAAGTGGCCTCAGGACAAGGTATTTTCCAATAGCCTGTGTCAACTTTCTTCCCCCCAGGCAAGGCAAATGTCTATGTGGGAAAGATGCACTCTGCTATGTGAGGGAATGCTCAGCCCAGGAAACAGGGGGGTGGCCTTCTGAGTTATATTCCCTGAGTCCCCAGTCCTGGCTTCTGCTCTCACAGCTCCAGTCCACTTCACCCTCCCTCTTCCAGAGCACAAGGTGGGCGGCTCCACAGGGAATTTTGTATGTTGGCTTTTTAAGAAGGTGCCTGAATTTTCAGCTATTACTCTCTGGCAGATAGCACCCTGCTGCTTTTCACAGCCAGATATTATGTGGGTACCCTTCTCAGTTTTGGTGCTCTACTGGAGGGCCTAACTTGGGGATTAGATCCCAGAGTTCTCAGTGGCAACCCCCACAGTTGAGCTATCTCTCCAGGACTTCAGTTGCTGTCTGTGGGTGCCCAGCCAGCCCTTTCATGCCTCTGCCCCTTCTACTAGTCTCTGTGCGGTCTCCACTTTCAGTCCTTGGGTATCAGGGTTCTCTACTGCAAGTTTTCCATTGATGATTATTCAGGAAATTTTTCTGTATTTTAGTTGTAATACCAGTTTATTTCTGGGAGCATGCCCATGCAGCATCCACTTACTCTGCCACCATTTTTAATCTTTATCAATTGTTTCTTTCATGGATTATGTCCTTGGTGTTGTATCTAAGAAGTCATCATCATACCCAAGGTCATCTAGAATTTCTCCTATGTTATCTTTTAGAAGTTTTGCATTTTACATTTAGTCCTTTCATCCCATTTGAGTTCATTTTTTTGAATGTGTAAAATATGTCTACATTTATTTATTTATTTTCACACTAGTGACCCAATGCATGAAATTCATGCACATTAAAAGGGGATTAATTAGAGGAAATAATTTAATTTTGCTATTTGCCCTTTCTCTATAATAGAAGTGTCAGAGGTGAAAGAAAATTAGTAAAATGTATATGAAAACCTTCCTCCTGTCAGAGTCTGCTCACCACGGGACCCAGAGTCAAGTCCCCACGCACCCACATGCACCTCAAAATTGCGTGAGACCCAGACCTGGCCGCCCCCTTCCCCCTTGGGCTAGATCCAGACCCCGCCAGTCCCACCCTTGTCAAGCCCTACTGGGCAGGGGGTGTAGCCTCAGGTCCCCTGCCCCTGTGCCAGGATGGGGGGTGTGGCCTGAGATCCTCCAGCCCAGATGGGGTGGGGGTGTGTGCCTTGAGGTCCTCCATCAAGCCCTGCCAGGTGGGGGACACGGCCTGAGATCCCCTGTCAAGCCCTGCTGGGTCGGGGGCATGGCCTGAGGTCCCCCATCAAGCCCTGCCAGGTGGTGGTGGGGTGCAGCCTCAGATCCCCCATTAAGCCCCACTGGCAAGGGGCCACAGCCTCAGGTCCCCTGTCAAGCCCTGCTGGGTGGGGGCACGGTCTGAGTTCTCCCAACCCAGCACTGGGAGTGCACCTTGAAGTCCCCCGACAAGCCACTCTGGGTGGGGGGCATGGCCTCAGGTCCCCTGTCAAGCCCAGCCAGGCAGGGGTGCACAGGCTCAGGTCCCCTGGCCCAGTGCTGGGGCAGAGGGCACAGCCTGAGGTCTTCTGTCAAGACCCACTAGGCAGGGGGTGCAGTCTGAGGTCCCCCGGCCTGGTGCCAGTGTGGGGGGCGTGGCCTGAAGTCCCCTGTCAAGCCCCACCTGGTGGGGGGCATGGCCTGAGGTCCCCCTGCCTGACTCTGGGGCGGGGTGAGCAGCCTGAGGTCCCCTAGCACAGCACCAGGATGGGAAGCGCACCTTGAGATCCCCTATCAAGCCCTGCTGGGTGAGGGATGTGGCCTGAGATCCCCTCAAGCCCCACAGGGGTGGAGGAGGGCATAGCCTCCGGTCCCTACTGATTGCTCATTAAGGCTCCTTATGGGAACTTGGCCTCAGCTGTGGGTGCAGTCATCTTTGTGATGGAATGATGGTCAATTAGCATATTCCCTCTTTATTAGTTAGGATATGGATGTCCAATTTTTCCAGCTACATTTGTTGAAAAGACTATCTTTGTTCTACTGTATTGCTTTTGCTCCTTTGTCAAAAATCAGTTAACTAATATTTATGCGGGAGGGGTCTGTTTCAGAGCTCTCCATTCTGTTCCTCTGATTATTTGTCTATTCATTCACTAATACCACACTGTCTTGATTACTGTAGCTTTATATTAAGTATTGAAGGTGAGTAGTGATAGTTCTTCAACTCTGTTATTGTCCTTCAATATTGTATTGATTATTCTGGATCTTTTTCTCTATATATAAACTTTAGGATCAGCTTGTCAATATTCACAAAATAATGCTGGGATTTCAGTTGGGATTGCACTGAATCTGTAGATCAAGCTGGGAAGAACTGACATCTTGATAATAATTGAATCTTCCTATCCATGAATGTGGAATATCTATCCATTTTTTTAGTTCTTCTTTGATTTTGCTTGTTAGAGTTTTGTAGTTTTGCTCATATAGATCAAACATATATTTTGTTAACTTATACCTACATATTTCATGTTTTGGCATGCAATGAAAATGGTATTGTGTTTTTTATCTCAAATTTCACTTGTTCATTGCTGGAATACAGGGAAGAATATTTTGTTGAAGATGCTTGCATCTATATTCACGAGATATATTGGTTCATAGTTTTCTTTCTTGTGTAGGCCTCATAGAATAAGTTAGGAATTAGGCTTTCTGCTTCTATTCTCTGAATGAAATTATAGAACTTTGCTATAATTTCTTCCCTAATATATTTTGTAGAGTTCACCAGCGAACCCTTCTGGGCCTGGTGTTTTCTGTGTTGGAAGGTTATCAATTTCTTTACTAGATGTAGGGCTATTCAGATTGTCTGTTTCTTGTATGAGTTTTGGCAAATTGTGTCTTTCAAGAAATTGGTCCGTTTTATCTTAGTTTGTCAAATTTGTGGGCATAGAGTTGTTCATACTATTGTATTATTTTAATGTCCATAAGCTCTCTAGTGATATCCCCTCTTTCATTTCTTATATTAGTATTTGTGTCCAATCTCTTTTTCTTCTTTGTTGTTTGGTTTGGTTAGAAGCTTATCAATTTCATTAATCTTTTCTAAGAAACAGCTTGTGGTTTTGTTGGTTTTCTCTATTGATCTACTGATTATGGTTTCTTTTATTTCTGCTCTAATTCTTATTATTTCCTTTCTTCTGCTTATTTTGCATTTAATTTGCTCTACTTTTTCTAGATTCCTAAGGTGGAAACTTAGTTGTTTTTTATTTTGACTTGTTTTTCTTTTTCTAATATATGCATTTAATGCTATAAATTTCCCTCTAAGCCAGTGTTTCTCAACCTTTTTAATGCCGTGACCCTTTAATATAGTTCCTCATGTTGTGGTGACCCCCAACCATAAAATTATTTTTGTTGCTACTTCATAACTGTAATTTTGCTACTGTTATGAATCATAATGTAAATATCTGTGTTTTCCAATGGTCTTAGGCGACACTGCTAGCGGTTCTCAACCTGTGGGTCGCAACCCCCAGGTTGAGAACC
Source organism: Corynorhinus townsendii (assembly GCA_026230045.1). NCBI lineage: Eukaryota > Metazoa > Chordata > Mammalia > Chiroptera > Vespertilionidae > Corynorhinus > Corynorhinus townsendii. Next base: position 62,004,268 of record JAPDVU010000004.1, on the reverse strand, counting down.
ACTGCTGTAGAGCCTAAGACCATCGGAAAACACAGATATTTACATTATGATTCATTAACAGTAGCAAAATTACAGTTATGAAGTAGCAACAAAAATAATTTTATGGTTGGGGGTCACCACAACATGAGGAACTGTATTAAAGGGTCACGGCATTAAAAAGGTTGAGAACCACTGCTCTAAGCACTACTTACACTGTATCTCACACGTTTTGATAAGTTGTTTCATTTCCATTTAGTTAAAAATATTTTAATTCTCTTGAAAAATTCTTCTTTGACCCATATGTTACTTAGAAGTGTGCTGTTTAATCTTCACATATTTTGAGACTTTTCAGTTATCTTTCTGTTATTGATTACTAGTTTAATTCCATTCAGGTCTGAAAGCAGACATTGTTTGATTTCTCTTGTTTTAAATTGTTAAGGTGTGTTTTACAGCCCAGACTCTTGGTGAATATTCAATGTGAACTTGAGACTGCATACTTATTCTGTTGTTGTTGGTTGAAGTCGTCTATTGATGTCAATTATATCCAGTGTTGGTGTTTTAGAGTTCACCTATGTCCCTCTGGTTTTCTGCCTGCTAGATATGTCTATTTCTGATAGAGGGGTATTGAAGTCTCCAAGTGTAGTGGACTTATCTATTTCTTCTTGAAGTTCTATCAATTTTTTGCCTCATATAATCTGACACTGTGTTGTTAGATGAATACACATTAAGGATTCTTATATTTTCTTGGAGAATTGACTGCTTTATCATTATGTAATGCCCATCTTTCTCTCTTATAACTTTTCTTGCTTTGATGACTGCTCTGTCTGAAATTAATACAGTTACTCCCATTTTCTTTTAATTAGTGTTAGTACAGGATATTAGCTTTTGAATAGTCTTGGAGTGGTGTCTTGTAGTTTTAATTTGCATTGCCCTAATGACTAATGATTTTAAACATCCTTTCATGTACTTATTTGCTATTTCTATGTCTTTTTTGTGTGTGTGAAAGGTCTGTTGAAATCTTTTGGCCCTTTTTATAATTGTGTTATTTGTTTTCTTATTATTGATATCTGAGAAGTGGTTTTCAAAAAACATCTGGATAGAAATTGTTTATCAGATATAATGATTATTTGCAAATATTTTTTCTTAGTCTGTGGCTTATATGTTCATATAACAACTTTTACTTTCCAATTTCTCTTCATTCTCTTAATAGTATCTTTTGAAGAGCAATTTTTAATTTTGAAGCCAGTTTATCAGTTTTTTCTTTTATAAACCATGCTTTCAGAATCATATCTATAAAACCTTTGCCTAACCCAAGATTTTCTGTTTCTTTTAGAAGTTTTATAGTTTTAGGTTTTACATTAAGTTCTATGATCCATTTTTAGTTAATCTTTGTATATGATGTGATGTATGGATCAAAATTTTTTGCATATGCATGTCCAAATTTTCTAATATCATTTGTTCAAAAGATAATTCTTTTTCCACTGAATTGTCATTGCTTCTTTGCAAAAATTCTATTACAATTTATAATTTTTCATTGCTAATATAAAGAAAAACAACTAAATTTTTAAAATACATTTTTAAAATGTTTTTATTGATTATAGAGAGGAAAGGAGAGAGAATAGAAACATTGATGAGAGAGAATCATCAATTGATTGCCTTCTGCACTTCCCTTACTGGAGATCAAGCCTGCAACCCAGACAAGTACCCTAACTGGAAATCGAACCAATGACCTCTTGGTACATGGGACGTTACTCAATCAACTCTCTGAGACACACCGGCTGAGCAAAACAGCTAAATTTTGAATAATGCACTTTTATGCTTCAAATTCACTAAACTCTAGTAGTTTTAACATCTTTTATGTGTTTCTGTATAATTTATCCTACAGGAAAATCATATTGCCAGTGAATAAAGGCAGTTTTATTCTCTTTCCAATGTCCAAACTTTTATTTCTAACCTCCAATAAAATGTTCAGTAAAGATGGTGAGAGCAGACATACTAGCCTTGCTGCTGGCATTAGGGGTAAAGCATTCCGTCTTTCTCCATTATGTCTGATAGTAGCTGTGGGCTTTTCATAAATGCCCATTATCACATTAAGGAAGTCCCCTTCTTTTGTTAGTTTGTTGAGAGTTTTAATCAGGAATGAAGTGGATTAAACATTTCTGCACCAGTTGAGATGATATGGTTTTCCTTTTTAATTTGTTACTATGATGAATTACATTAAAGATATTTTTAAATGTGAAACCTACCTTGCATTTCTGAAAAAACAAAACAAAACAAAACAAAACAAAAACACCCTACTTGGAATTTACTTTTTGATTCAAATTGCTCAAATTTTGTTAAAAATTCTTTTGCATCTATGTAAATGAAAAATATTAGTCTGTAGTTTTTGCTCTGTATAGTTTCAGTCTGGCTTTTAATCTAAGTAAAGCTAGTCTCATAGAATGAGTTGGAAAGTTGTGGGTTTTTTTTAAGTTTTCTGGCGAAGTCTTTATAAGATTGTTATCTTCTTTTTTAAAAATATACTTTATTTATTTTTTTTTTTACAGAGAGGAAGGGAGAGGGATAGAGAGTTAGAAACATTGATCAGTTGCCTCCTGCACACCCCCCACTGGGGATGTGCCCGCAACCAAGGTACATGCCCTTGACTGGAATTGAACCTGGGACCCTTTAGTCGCAGACTGCCGCTCTATCCATTGAGCAAACCAGTTAGGGCAAGATTGTTATCTTCTTTAAACATTTGTGTGAAATTCACCAATAGAGCCTTCTGGACCTAGAGTTGTTCTCTGTAGAAATTTTTTAGATAAAAAATAATTTTCTTTAATGAATATATTATCATTAAAATGATCTATTTTTCTTTCTTGAGTGAGCTTTGTTAGTGTATGTCGAATATCTTTGTTTATACAGTTTTCTTCTGTGTGCCCTGCAAACTCTATCAGCTTTGGCCCTCCTGGCCTCAAACCATGCTTCCTGAACTCAGGGAGACTTCCCGGTCTCCATCTGATTTCCTCCATTCCGCACCACAATCTAGAACGTATTTCTAGGCAATAAATTGGGGTAATTTTGTTGTTCAACTCATTTGTTTCCTGTTTCTTAAATCACTGTCAAGGATTTCCTGATGTTAAATTTCTTGAAAACATATGATTTATATATTTTATTTAGTTTTTTATTTGTGTCAGGCCCGAGAGTAAATCTAGTCTCTGTTATTCCATCTTGGCTGTAAGCAGAAATCCATTCTTCAACTTATAAAATGTTTATCTCACCCAAATTAGAGTAGTTTATCTCTCTTACATTATGCTTATTTTTAAGTAATATTTTAAACCTTGACACTCTAAATAAATGTGACTTTTCCCCAAGGGGAAAAGAAAGCTTTTCACTCTTGTATTTATCTTGGTGCTTGACTCAGATAATTTTTACCTATCAGCTTCATAAAATGTCTTCAGTGTAAGCTATTGGTATCAATTTGACAGTAAGACATTGCATGATGAATGCTTTCTCTTAATTGTAACAAAAATCAAAGCAAGAGATTTAACTACTATGCCTAATTCTTTTTCACCACTGTACTATTTTTTGCAGAAAAGCTTGAAACCAAGTATATTCTCTTTTGTGTTTTGTTTTTTTTTGCCACCAGAGTTAGTTAGAATGTCATAATGACATTTTAAAACCATTTATAAAAAGTAAAATATAAATTATTTTATAGTTACTTATGTAAAACATGCATTTGTCTATCGATATACCATAAAATCAAGAGATAAAATTTGTCTATCGATATACCATAAAATCAAGAGATAAAATTTAAGTTTGATTTCTTTGGGGCTGTTAGTGATGACAGGTTGACTAATACTTAGGGCTTCTTTATTCCTTTTGTGTGCTCGGTTTACTGGCAGACAGAGCTCCTCTCCTTTGCTGTTTTATCCTCCAGTACGCATTATACCTACTGGCAGGTGAGACTATCATATCATGGAAGTTATGTAGACTTCAGTGGCAGGGAAAAGACTGCTCACAGCAAGTTTATAGCATATGTGACCTTGCAAAATAATTTCTTTACCTGGGACCAGGTACACAGGAGCTCTTGAATCTGTGAACATCTTGATATTACAGTATATGCAGATTTTTGTGTAAGTGTTCATATTTTATGCACACAGTATCCATAACCTTTATTTGGTATTCAAAGAGAGTTGTTATATATAAGATTCCTCCATCTTGTCCCATTGCAGAGTAGAGTTACAGAAAAACCAGACCCAGTCAAAGTACGGTAAGTGACACCCTTATAAAATTATCCTCTGAGGATCAATTAAGAATCTAGATCACTCAGGCCTCCGAGTGGACATCTTTGGCCTAATGATCTCTTGCCAAGTCTCAAATTTTATCTGGTGGTTCAACATCAGGATAATCATCCCTTTGGTGCCTTAAAAAATGTAACTGTCTTGTATTTGGTTTTTGTTTTTCTCTCATAATAAATAAATAAGTACACATTCAGGTGAGCTTTTGGTTAAGGCTAGAAACTGACATTAAAAAAAGAAAAAAATGTTTACCCATATGGTCAACTTTTAAAGTTGAGGTGTCAGTTTACCAATGTCTATGCTAAATCACGAAGCCAGTTTTATAAAATTAATTTCATTATATACCAAGGTAAGTAATTTTTTAAAAAATCACATTCTTTCTCACAGTAAATAATTTCTTCACTACTTTCCTCTTTCTAGTCCAGCAACATTAGATCTCAGAATGTAGGTTAGTCATTTTAATCATTATATGGTAATTCACTATCATAATTTTTATATGGGAAGTGTTATTATTTCTATGTCATTTCTAACAAACCAGAACTTCTAAACAGCTGAAGTTCATGAGCAAGTCCACCTTCTTATTTTTGAATAGTATTTATTAAGTAAGCACCATCTTGGGTTCTTATGCTCCCTTTTGTTTCATTTTTGATACCTGGGAATGTTTCTTTGGTGAAAAGAATGGTAACAATGAAGTCATTCTTTTAAAAAATTCCGTCATCCATTCATATCCTTTATTTTTCATGCCATATCTCAGATTCAGCTTATGCTCAGTTCTCCCTTTGGTAGTTTCCCATTTAGATTTCTTCAATTCAAAAAACATACAGTGTATATTTAACAAAATATATTCAAAATGGAGGTGCTTTCTTTTATCACTAAAACATTTTACTGCATTATTGTTTGAGGATATATCTTATTAGGCAATTATCCAATACAATAAATGGAGCTAGAGATTCTGAGCTTTACTACAAAGTCTAGGATGTTTTTTGTTTTGTTTCGATTTTCCTTGTTTTTTTTTAAGAACGTATTTTTTTTTTTGTTTTGTAATTAACTATAATGAGTGAATATTAATGTTTTAAAACACCATCTTTTTAAAAATGAAAACTTATCCTTTCCTGTGTTCTTCCTACAGTTATTAATTTAAATCAATAAATAAGCTTTTCCATTGTACTCATTGTTTTGGTGAAGTATTTTTCTCCCTGAAAAAAAAATTATCATTTATCTATGCAACATTGACATAAAATGTCAGGGTTCAGGAAAAAAAGGCTAAATTTAATAGCAGCAATTTAATTGCAAGAGTAGTATATGAGTATAGCTTTTAATGTGTTCTCCTAATTTATGGCCCATAATAATAATGATAAAGATGATAAAGTCTGGTCATGCTTGCGTGTGGCTTCCTTTGAACAACGGCGGGCAGTTCAAGCACAGGTGGCAAAAGTAACAAGTTGCAATATCTTAGCATGATGTGGAACCTATTTTAAGATCCATTCCTGTGGAAACTTAAGCAGATCAAAGAAACTGAATCTGATCTGCTAGTATCAAGCTGCAACACTCCATCCATACTGCTTTTTACTAGGGTTCTGATAAACAAAGATATTCAGTTACTTTTAAAAAATTAAACATCTTTACATAATGAAATTTTGCTTTACCAAAGGTTATATTGCCATTAAAATATTGCGATACAACTATTTATTAAAATACTAGAGGCCCGGTGCACAAAATTTGTGCGGGGGGGGGGGGTGTCCCTCAGCCCAGGATGCACCCTCTCCAATCTGGGTCCCCTCGTGGGATGTCCGACTGACCATTTAGGTTCAATCCCAACTGCTCTCCCCTGCAGGCATGGTCCCTCCCAACTGCCCTCCCTTACAGGCCCAGTCACCCCCAACTTCCCTCCTCTGCCAGCCTGGTCACCCCTAACTGCCCTCCCCTGCAGGCTTGATTGCCCCCAACTGCCCTCCCTTTCAGGCCTGGTCCCTCCCAACTGCCCTCCCCTGCTGGCCATCTTGTGGTGGCCATCTTGTGTCCACATGGGGGCAGCCATCTTGTGTATTGGAGTGATGGTCAATTTGCATATTAGGCTTTTATTATATAGGATCAAATATCTAAGAAAGCTATGTATACTTGACAAAGAACACAAATTCTGGATAGGTAATTTAATTAAATGGGTGCTTCCAAAATAAGAAGTCCCAATACTGCTGCAACTCTGAACTTAAAGATCATTTAAAACTTTTTTCATTCCAGTTGATGCTGGAATAAAAGACCACTACATGGCTGGCTATGTTTACTATTTACCTTATTAATGATCCTTCTATCTCAATAATCACTAGCCTCAAGACATACAGTTTTCAATTTTTTCAGAGCTGTTTATTAAATGTTTTAAAGTTGGAGATTTCTTCTTGTTTCAATCCCAATCAATTCCCAATCTCTCTGAGAGTTTAAAAAGAATCTCTAAAGTGGCAGTGAAACTCATTTAATCATCACCAATTGATTTGAGTAGACTTCTTGGTGAAAACCTTTCATAAAAACTTAAAAAGCTTTTTCTACAAAAGATAATTTTTTTAAAAGTATGCCAGATGAAACTTACAGAACTGTCATTCTACAACAGCAATCATATCCTGGAAATTTTAGAGGATGAGGAGATAAAATTATTTGTTAAGCAATTCAGTTAAACCAGGGTGTATTTAATCCAAACACATTTTTGTTTGTTTGTTTGTTTGTTTTGTGAATCCTCATCCTAGGATGTTTTTACCATTGAATTATTCTTATTTTTTTTTTAGAGAGAGAGTGGAAGGGAGGGAGGAAGAGTGGGAGGGAGGGAGGGAGGGAGGAAGAGAGAGAGAGACACATTGATTGGTTGCCTCTTGAAGGAGCCCCAACCTGAGTGGAGGATTGAACCTGCAACCCAGGTTCTGGGAATGAAACGGTAAACCACTTGGTGGAGGGGCCAATGTTAGAACACAGCAACATAGGCCAGGCATACTTTTTTTTTACATCTGTGTATGTGAAAAACAGATACTCAGGTCACAACTAGCAGTCTTTTAGAAGTACAGAAAAAAAAATATGGATCCCTCAATTGCCAGGAATATTGAGACACCTCGTTCATTTTGCAGTAGTTTTCAAGGATAAAAACTATATTAAATGAAGATAATTTATTTTAATTTGCCAATATAATTCTCTTATCCATATAATTCTGTATTGTTTTTTAGAGCAGCAAATCAGCACTGGAGAGTAAATCTATATGTCTGACATCAAGAAGTCTGCATGATGTTAGACTATTTTTAATTATGGATAATACCATGGTGACCCACTGCATTTCATAGTTTAAGCTCAAACCTTGAACTTTAATATCATAAAGCTTGAGAAGAGAATTTCTAGGCATATTGGAGATTGCCAGTGTTTTTCCTGCACTTTCTATTTGGGTAAAATCACAGGGTTTTTTGTAAATTAATAATTACTTTTCTTAAAAGCCAGCTGGGAGCTTTTCACAGATAGATGTTCAATGCTTTAGTGAAAGGCTTTCACTTTATATAAGGAAGATTCTCATTCATTTAAAATTCAACAGCAGATAACAAAGTGGAATAGATTCCGGCTAAATACAAGTTTGCACATGCGCAGACAATGGCAACATATTCTCCCCACACCCCCACCCTCGCCCCCCACAGCTGGCAGGTGTTTTTTTTTAATATCACTGTAAAATATATTCCAATTCTAGACATATTAAATGTAAAGACAGAAGACCAGAGTTTGAGAAAATAAAGTATGTTTCAACTTCTTTCTTTTCTATTATGTATATTAGTCTGATATGTTTCTGTCACATTTTTGAATATTACAGTGATGGCAGCACATTGAAAGCATTCAAGACTGGAAGCAAAGCTAAAGTGAGCAACAATTACAACAAATCAATGGCAACTGAGTAATAATATCTCACAGTGCCTGTGAAAGCAGAGACAGTTATCAGACAGTTCGTTTGTTTGTTCTTTCAATACTGTTGCTAATGCCTTGATTGTGTAGTGTTGAATACTCACTAGGTAAAGTTCTTGAATCTTCCCATGCTACATGATTTTTTTCTTTGTGGCCAGCTTAATATTACTTTCCCGAGGCTGCTCTCTCCTCCTGTTCACTTTCCCATTTGACCTACTCAGCTCAGCATCCCAGCTGACAGACATGACCTTACACATATAAATAAATCTTCATTGTAGCAGGTATTAGAGAGAGAGAGGGAGAGAGAAGAAAGAGAGAGAGAGAGAGAGAGAGAGAGAGAGAGAGAGAGAGAGAGAGAGAGAGAGAGAGAAGAAAGAGATTTTACCACAGTAAGGCAAAAGAAGAATTAAAGTGGTTCATGTAATCCAAGGAAATACTAACAACTAAACCATAAATAAGTCAGGAATCACTGAGCCTCAGGAAATTCTGGACACAGGCCCTGGACCAATGTTCAGTCTGTGGATGAGAAGAGGACAGTTTCTAGGTGTGGCTGTGAACTAGAAAATTTCAGATGTCCCCTGTGTAGCAAAAAATAAAGTTTACACATTGCTTATAATTTGTAAAGACTTTTAACACTCTATATGGGAAAATCTGGTGTATAACTACTGTGATTAGGTGTAATAAAATATTGCAATAGTGGGTCATTGACACATTCTGAAATTTTGTCCTCCAATATTAACTTTTTAAAAATGTATCTTTATTGTTGAAAGTATTACAGATGTTCCTCCCCCTCCCCTACTTTTAAAGGTTTAAAAAGTCATTAGGCTTACAAAAGTTACATTGATATTAAAATATTTATTTCTCAATTCCTGCGGTCATTTGCTCTATCTTTTAGTGCTTCAAAACCCAAATGTATAAGGAAGCACAAATATTTGTGCTTTTCATTCTTTTGTCTATAGCTGTTAATCTCTTGAAGATGATTATATAATCTAAAGAAGAGCAAAAGTGTCATAGCACATGTTTCCTAATTTCCTAATTTTGTTAATGAATATCTAAAAAACAAGAGCAAGGTGATGTTGTCTAGGTGGGACAGGAAGAAAACCCAAATAACAACAAAAGGAAACATTTTCAAGAAGAATAAACTGGTGATATGAGAGCAGAGATGCAAAGGAAAATTAATTTGGAGTAATTTTTTAAAACATGTATTCAAATGATCAAAACAAAGAAATGAAAACCAAAGCGTATAGGCTTTATTACACCTTAACCATACATTTACATTAACCCTGTTATCCCTATTTGGTCACAGGGCTGCCAGTGGCCAAGCTGGGGTCTGATTTCCAAGTCTTCTGGCAACAAATTAATGTTCTTTCTCTTACGTTATACTGCTCTTGACATGCTTGAAATCAAGCATGCTTCCTACATGCTTAGAATCATAAATCCTACCTCCGGTACCTGTTAGCTCAGAGACCTCAGGAAAGTTACTTTAATCTCTTTGTAGTTTACATTACTCACGTATGCAATGAGAATTATGACGTTTTTCCTATCATTATTGAGTTGGAAGATCAAATAAGATAGTGTTTTGTAACAATAACATCTATACATATAAGGGATTGTTATAATTAAAATGCATAAAATAAAAAGGTTGATGAGATTTCCCAGCCCCTAGTTATTATCTTTAAGGACTCTTGGTAGCAGTCGTTGGAAATAATTTCTTTCTCAATTAGGCATACATTGGGCCATTGTGGAATTAGTATTGCATCCATTTTATGTCTCTTCACCTTGAGGATGCTGTGAAGTGGAGAAGCTCAGAGTAGTTTAATAATATGATTAAAATAGTGAATAAATAAGACCCAGGAGAACAGGTAGAAGGAGTTGGAATTAATTAGTCAGGAGACAATAATTGTCTCTGAATACACGAGGCATTATCATAAGAAAGACAGACCAATTTTTACCCATCTTCTCTGAGAAATGACTTGAAAGTAACAGTGAAAACACAGTACAGACATAAGAAAGAAGGGTCGTTTGTTACAGGCTATTAAAAGAAGATGTGGAGTACCCTTTGTTGATGTCTTTTCCAATAGGGAAAAGATATACTTGCAACCAGGGAACTAGAAAAACCAAATTATTGAGATCTTCTTTCAGCTTTCAAGAATTCTACAGGTCTCTGGCTAATTCCTCTGATCAATCATACAATAGATAGGTAGCAATTTTTTCTAACTGTCCTTGTATAAATATGCAAACTGTGAATATTGTTATCATCCTAAAATATACATTGTTTTTCTTTAATTTAAAAAAAAATTTAGAGGAGGATGGAATAGTTGCAAAGGTTGAGTTAATCTAAGTTGTTGGTTCATGCTCCATTGTCATCATTGATCTGAACAAGGCCAAAAAGCAATTCTACTAGTAAATGGACTTCTTCACATTACCACATCCCTCACTCCCATCCTCTCCTTCCTAACAGGTAACTGCTCTAATGTGCTTGATGTGCATTCTTAAGGTTAAATGCACCTTTGGAAACATGTAGTTTCATTTTGCATGTATATATTTTAAAGTTTACATTCATAGATGTCATTTTTTGTTTGTTTCCACAAAGTGTTATGTTTTTAAGCTCTACATTGTTTCTAGCTATGGTGTCATATTCAGTAGAGTGCATCCACATCCTTCTTCTTCCTCAAGTGGTAGGCAATGAAGTTGTTTTCAATTCCCTGCTTCCACAAACAACGGTGTGAAAAAGATATTCTCTTACATGCTTCTTTTTGTGAAGTTTCTCTTTCTCCCTTTTTTTTTGGGAGTGTGATTATATAATCATACATAATTGGTACCATGACTTTGCCAGATTGTTCTCCAAAATGGCAATATCCATGTATAAATGAGTTCTTGTTTTCCCATCAACACTTAGCATTATTGAATTGGGCAATTTTTTCCTATTTGGTGGGTGTAAAGTAATATCTCATTGTTGATTTTCTTTTTTTACTTAGTGAGATAATATACTTGTTATTTATTCCTATTTTTTCATCTTTCTAGGGTTTTCCATTTTGTTGATTCTAGGCGTTTCCTTTATAGCAAAGCTAGTATTTTCCTTTATTAATTCCTTATGTCTATTTCATTCATCTCTCTATTACAACTGACATTTGGATTGGGATTGTAGTGAATTTACAGAGTAATTCAGGAGTAGTTGACATCTTTACACTAAGTCACTCTATATGCATGAGCTAAATCTTCATTTATTCAGATCTTTCATGGTATTTAATGGAGTTTTAAATTTTCTCCCTAGAGGACTAAGGTATGAATGATATCTAATCTGTGACATGTTAGCATTACTAACTAATGTACATGTTCAGTATTAGCCTTGTTTATGCTATTTATGTTTGTAGTGTTTAAAAACTCCTCAAAACAAGGTCTGTTTGACGTCCTCTGTGCAGTGTCTACACAGCTCCATGGAAAGACAGACGTTGATATGTACTTTTGATTAAATGATTCCTTATTTTTTCTCATAAGATGCCTCAAACAAAATGCTAAATTCTAAGACATTGTTTTTTAGAATAAGAACTTGCCGAGTCAATAATAATAGACCAAGATGGTAGCATATGGCAAGCTATCATGTGTTCTTGTATGGTCTGTGGATACCTGTGATCCCAAGACCCCTTCAGGCCTATGAGATAAGAATATATTCACAAATTTTCTAAGATGTTATTTGCTTTTTTCACTCTGATGCCATTTGCACTGATGGTGCATGAGCAATAATGAGTAAAACTGTCGGTGTCTTAGCATGAGTCAAGGCAGAGCACCACACTATACCAGTAGTCATGAGTTCATCACTGACAGGAGCTCGTAGTAAAAAAAACAGTAACATCAGTTTTTTTTATTGAGAATCTCCTTGTTGAGGCAATGAAGTTATTAATTTTATCAAAGCTAATTCTTGAATTTATCTTTTTAATATTTTGAGATAAAATGGAAAGTATGCATCTGAAGTACAATGGTCATTTGAGGAAAGCACTTTTGCTATTATTTGAAAGCTGAATTAGCCACTTTTTAAAAAATATATATTTTATTGATTTTTTACAGAGAGGAAGGAAGAGGGATAGAGAGTTAGAAACATCAATGAGAGAGAAACATCGATCAGCTGCCTCCTGCACACCTCCTACTGGGGATGTGCCCGCAACCAAGGTACATGCCCTTGACAGGAATCGAACCTGGGACCCTTCAGTCCGCAGGCCGACGCTCTATCCACTGAGCCAAACCGGTTTCGGCTGAATTAGCCACTTTTTTTTTTTCATGGAATATCATTATTAATAGAAAGACTGACTGGCTTATAAACCAAACTAGAGGCCTGGTGCATGAATTTGTGCACAGGTGGGGTCCCTTGGCCTGGCCAACGATCAGGGCCAATCAGGACCGCAGGAATTTGGCCTGCCAGGGGAGCGGGTGGGGGAAGGGGCCACAGGAAGTTCTCCGCCCAATTAGGGCCATTGGGCTAGCCGGCTGGGAGGAGGGACTGCGGGAGATTGGCTGTGGAAGTGCACTGACTACCAAGGGACAGCTCCTGCATTGAGCATCTGCCTCCTGGTGGTCAGTGTGCATCATAGCAACCGGTTGTTGGGTCGTTCAGTCACTTAGGCTTTTATATATATAGATTACTGGATTTGCTATTTAACATTTTCTGAAAAATAAGAAAAAGTGACTATTTCATTTCAAAAGAGAAAAAGGACACAATAGCTGGTGCCAATAAAAATTAAAGCTTCTAAATGAAAATTAGAATTTAGGAAAATTTTATCTATGAGCTTGACAGCTTCCCAGTACATAAGAAAAATCCACATAAATGAGTTGGCAAATGACCAGTGCATGAAGTTATAAAATCATATATAGGCAAAAGATCCATTCAAATTTTAAAGTACACCAATGAATTTTAATACACAAAGTGTTGACTTGATAGGGCTTCAGATTCCATGTTGTAATTAGCCTTTAAGGAACTACTACTTGTTGGGTTTTAGTGTAGTATCAAAGAAGATATTCACAAATATCTGAAAAAATCCATAAAATATTCTTTTTTTTCCAGCTATGTCAGTGTGAAAACTGATTATTTTTATATAGTTCAACCAAAACAACATGTTACAACAGAAACAGGAGAATCCAGATGTCTTCTATTAAGTCAGACATCAACGATATTTGCAAAAATGAAGAATAATATTCTTACTATTTTTTGTTGTGGAAAATAGAATTATTTTTATAAAATTATTATCGATGTTAATATATAATAGGTTAATTTTTGTTTTAAATAAAAGAATACATAAATATTTTCTAATTCTCAGTTTTAATTTCTAGTAGTCAATAGTAACAGGTATAACTCACACAAAATGTTTTGGGGTCCTTAATGACTTTTAAGAGTGTAAATTTTTGGAGACAAATAAGTTTGAGAACCACTGCTCTAGGACTTGGAAGGAGAATGAAAGAAACAAAGGTACAGAGGTGAACAAATTATAAAGATAACTTTAGATTGTGTAAGGCTCTAAAAGAAATCAGGTGATGTGATGCACAGTACATGGGTAAAAATGCTTTAAATACTAAGTTCAGGGAAGTCTCTGAGAAAGTTATAGTTTGATCTGAGACTTGAAAAATGAGTAAAACTGATCAACTAAATAGCCAGGGGAAGAGCATTCCAGGCAGAAGGAGAGATAATTTCATCAATCTAAGACAAAAAATGTTTGCATGTCTGAGAACTAGAGAAGAGTGTATAATAGAGTGGTCATCAGAGGAAGCAGTACTAGAGGAGGCTGGAGAAGTGGGCAGAGAAGCAAGGCTCTTGGTGGCTTCCATTTGGATTAAAACAAGTTCAGTGGGAAGCCACTCAAGGCTGAAGCAGGGACTCTATAATTTGTTAAGATGTTAGAATCTAACTGTGGATGTTGTATAGAAGAAAGGTTGCTGGGTAGTAAGAATTGGGGCACGGAGACCGGTTAGACAGCCAAGATACTGGCACCAAGAGGCAAATGACTAGGCCAAGGTGGTGACCATGGAGATTGAGAAAAGGTGATAGATTTCATATGGAAATAACAGTAGGACCTGCTGATAGGATGGTGTAGGGAATGAAGAAAGGAAGAAATAAAAAATGATTTCGAGACTTTTGGGTAGAGCAACCAAGTGATCGAGAGTGCATTAGCTGAGGTGGCCCACCATAATAATCACTACATTGTTACACTTTCAGCTCCCTTGCCCCTCTCCATTAACCTTGCTGGGAAAAACCTCAAACTTGGTAAAATCTACATCTCCACGGACTCTTCACTTGCACCTGAGTGATGAAACATGGATGGAGAAAAAGCACATGTCCAAGCTAACTAATCTTCATGACTTCAGACTTCATGTGGGACTTTGCCCTGCCATGCAGTCCTACTATAATTTCCTAGTTAATTTGCCTTTCTACTCTCCTAGATGACTATTTTCCATGTTCTCTCTCCTTTAACCAATACTTGTCCATTCTCCATTTTCTCAGCTGATAATGGCCTTGCTTCCTATTTTGATAAAAAATGAGCTTCCATATCTCTGGCTCCATCTCCCAACTTACTGCAAACTGAGCTCTCTGGCTTCCCTCCATTGCAGTGAATGAACTGTCTGGTCTCCTACTTAAGACCACCATCTCCATATAAACTCTGGCTCTCCTCTTTCTTGCCTACTTTTGAAGATTGCTCCAACAGATAACTTCTGTTTATTCTGAGTCATCAAGTCAGCGCCTGCAGTGCTGTAGTTAAGCTACATTTCCTTCATTCCACTGAAATTATCCTGTCAAGGTCATCAGTGAACCCCACATTGTTAATCTAGTAATCATTTCTCAGACCTTATGTTATTCACCTTTTTAGCAGGACTTAACAGAGTCAATCACTCCCTTGTTATTGAAGCACCTATCACTTTTCCTCTAGGCACCACCCTCTCTTGGTTTTCCTGTTTCATTGACAACTCTTTCCTCAGTCTCCAAAAACCTTGGAATATACTTGACTCTTCTGTTGCCCAATCTATCCGTAAAATTCTTTGGCTCTAACTTCAAAGCATATCCAGAATCCTAGTACTTCTCACCACATCATTGGCACTGTTCTAGGTCAGGTCATCATCATTTCTTGCCTATACACTCCTAATGATGTCTCTGCTTCTGCCTTCATCTCCCTACAGGACATTATACAGCAGCCAGAGTGAGTATTTAAAACATAGTTTTAATAATGTCTGTTTAAAATCTTCCAAGGTCTTCCCATTTCATTCTGAATAAAAATAAGAATACTTACCATTGATCCCAATAAATGATCAGGCCCCTTGCCACCTTTCTAACTTCCTTCTCTACAGTCTTCCCTTTTCATCCCATCTCTCAGCTTCACATCAGCAACACTACACTCCTTGCTGTTCGTTGAACACATTAAACACACTCATTCTTTAGGAGCTTTCTCACTTGTAGCTTCCTCCATCTGGAATGCTCTTCTTTTAGATCTCTACATGGCTTACTTCCTCACTTCTTTCAGGTTTCTGCTTAAATATCATGTTCTCATAAATATTCCCTTGACACTCTTTAACTTGTAGGTGAAGATGGAAGATTGAACATCTGCATTTCCCTCAGCACTCTCCTCAAACTCTACTAAATGGCAGTATTTTAAACCCAGTAACTCACAAAGAAAAGGAGCAAAATAGGAGATATTAATGACGAAATTTTGGAAGCTGGAAAGGAGAGATAACAGAAAACACAGATATACATGACTATCCATACCTTTTCCTTAGCTATATTTTTCTCAGTAGCACTTAACCTAGATAAATGTAAGTATAAACACAAGATATATATTGACTTCAAAAATTTTGGTTGTCTTCTCCTCCACCTCTGAGCATGTAAGCTTCATGGCAGCAGTTTTTCAGTTTGGTTTAATGTTGTATTCTCTGATTTTGGAATCATATAGATATTCAGTACAAGTTTTTGGTTGTATAACTGGTATGGCTGGGCAGAGTGCAGTTTGGGAGGGTGTGGGGTTGTGGTAGTCAAGAGTTCTGATTTGAAGGTTAAATTTGAGTCTGTTAGACATCCATGTGAAAATATTAAGTGAATATCTGGATATCTGGCATGAATACAGAAGTCAGGGCTAAATGTATACATTTTGGAGTCATCAACATCAGGATGCATCAACAGTGATCACCTCAAGGAGTATGAATACAAAAAGAGAAAAATGCCAAGCTCTGAGCCCTTGGGTGCCCCATCCTTGAGAGGCCAGGAAGAGCCATAGCCTTTAGACCTTTATATTCACATAACCTGTAAGAAGAAGAAAAAGTAATTTAAATCAAGCAATGTGATAGTAGGTATCCTAATATATAAAAATCCAGGGGTTGTCATGACCTAAACAACCAGATGGACGACTGAAAGGCAGGCTGCTGGTGGAAGTGAGCTCCCTCCCAGCCCCAGCCTGGGCATGGCAGTGGTGGCAGGGAGCTCTGGGCCCCAGCCAGGGTGCAGCGAAACTCTGGGTCTCTGCAATCAGGGGTGTGGCCGGCCTTCAAACTGGACCCTGACAGGAAGGAGGAGGGAGCCCCATTCTTCGCGGAATCGGCCATTGGTCAACTTGCTGTCAGCAGCCTGCCAACTAGGAATCCCATTCACCTGCACTCCAGATCCTGACAGGAGGGAGGAGGGAGCTCCATTCCTTACAGAATTGCCTGTTGGTCAGCTTGCTGTCAGCAGTATGCCAGCCAGGAATTCCATTCACCTGCACCCTGAACCCTTTGTTGTTGTTATAATATGTTGTGATTGTTTATTTATTAATAAATTTATATATTATTTTCATATACATTTTACTAATTTTCTTTCATCTCTGACACTTCTATTATAGAGAAAGGGCAAATAGCAATATTAAAATATTTCCTCTAATTAATTCCTTTTTAATGTGCATAAATTTTATTTATAAACTAGAGGCCTGGTGCATGAAATCCATGCATGGGTACAGTTCCTAGGCCTGGCTGGCAATCAAAGCATGAGCGTCTGGTGAGGAAGGGCAGGTCACAGCTGACCTCTGGGCCCTCGGCATCACCTGGGAGATGTGATGAATGTTGCCAGAAGCCGCGGGCTGGGGCTCAGCATGGGCCTCTGGGCTGTCCAGTGGCACCACATGGAAGCCAGGTGGGCAGTGCACTCTCTCCCAGCCAGTCTCACAGACCAGCTCCTGTGCAAACCCATGGGGATCCCAACTGGCCCCTGCAGTTCCAGCAGCTGCAGCCCGGCTCACCCGAAAGAGGCCACTTGGGTGTACAGCAGGCTCCTCATGGGCACCTGGCACCTGAGTGTGGGTGCTTCCCTGGTGTGTGAGCCCTGGCATCCTGGGAGAGGGTAGCCGGTGGAGTGAGAGCGAGCTTGGCGGACACCCTGTGTTCTCACCGCACCTCTGTCCCTGTCACCCTCGCCCCAAGCAAGAGGTCACAGTGCATGGCCAACATCCACCATGTTCTTCACGGCCCCCTGGTGGTCAGCGCATGTCATAACAAGCAGTCGAACTCTCAGTCGAACATCCAAGGGGACAATTTGCATATTAGGCTTTTATTATATAGGATTGTGTGTGTGTGTGTGTGTGTGTGTATTATTGTACAAATATGTTTTCTATACTAATAAAAGCATAGGTGGCTCTTGCATGCAATGTCGCCACAAGATGGCTGCCACAAGATGGCCGCCACAAGATGGTCGCCATCTACACTATCTATACTAATAAAAACCTAGGTGACCCTCGTGTGCGACATCATCACAAGATGGCCACCACAAGATGGCCACCACAAGATGGCTACCACAAGATGGCCATGTGCACAGCGGAGGAGGGGCCCGGCGCCTACTCCACACAGTGAGGCCTGGGAGTCCCACGGCTCCATGTGGCGTGGCAGAAGCCAGTCCTGTTACAGGGATCAGGCCTAAACTGGCAGTTGGACATCCCCCGAGGGGTCCCAGATTGGAGAGGGTACAGGCCGGGCTGAGGGACACCCCACCCCACCCCACCCCCATGCATAAATTTCATGCACTGGGCCACTAGTGTACATTATAAAAGACACTGATATTAAAAACAAATAACCTGAAGGACTTCCAGTTAAAGAGGAAGTATTGAACACATGTATTTTCAGCTTCCTCTTGAAGACCACTACAGTGATAGTAAATGGATTTTTAAACATAAGGTTTAAACCCACAAGGACAAAGAGAACAAAAACAAAACAATATCACTTGAATATAGGAAGCTGGAAAGAAGAAAGATAAATGGCAACTAACTTAACAGACCCAGGAGAGCTAAGGCTGCAGTGGGGAGAAGCCAAGAAGCAGCCTGATTTACATATAGTGCAGAATCTGGTCCCCACCCCCACCCCCTCTCTTACCCCAAAGGTTCAGCAATTGGTGTCTGGCACCTCTGATAGAGAAGGTAAATTCTGGGCAAGAATAGACTGGCTGAAAGTCTGTTTGAGAAGCAGTTATACCCACAGACACCTTCACTATTCTGCACTGCAGATGACTAGCCCTCTACTACGCAGCAACAGACTGGAGGTTATTTTCTGGAGAAGGTTAAAGAGAGGGTCTTGACTAGAAAACAGGCACACTTCCAATGGGAATTCCAAATGAGAAACAGGTAGATGACGACAAAGTTAACATCAGAATGTTCAAAACTGAAATATTAAGAAGGAGATCTATATGTTTTTTAGAGTCATGGATACAAATAACAGAAAGAACATTATTTTGTTGTGTAACAATTATTGCCAAAGGAATTTACCTACATAAAGAGAACTTTAAAAAAATGAATGCTATGTAAAATTCTTTGTATTTCTTAGAACCATTACAAATATTTATTTCTAGTTCTTTTAGACTGCATGGATTGTTTGAACATTATCTTGGTATATGAATGCAGACATTTTTAGTAATTGCATTTCTTGAATCCTGGATTGGAAGTAGGCATAAGCATTGATTTCTTCTGTTCTATATAACTGATAATACAGAGTCTACTTTGAGTACCATGGCATCACCAAAACTTATTTACACATTTCACATGATGTATGCATATATATAGAGGAACAATGCTTGGAATTGCAATCATATCTTGCTTTTATAATATTACATTTTGATGTTTATATACCTTGTTTATTCAACATGTTCTATACTTCATTCACAGTGAAACTGTCTCTGTTCTGAGAAATCACTATGCTTTTATTATTCTTTGCCTGCAATGTCCTTTCCTTCCCTATCTGTCTAAAAAGCTTCTACCTACCTTTCAAGAGTTATCTCAAATATGACCTCCTTTTAAAGGGCTTCCTTGACTCTCCTCTGCTGTTATCACTCCATCATTTATGTAATACAGCCCCTTGCTTGTACTTTCATTATGGCAGTCCCTGTATTGTTTTATAATTATACTAGAGGCCTGGTGCACGAAATTTGTGTATGGGGGTGGGTGTCCCTCAGCCCAGCCTGAACCCTCTCCAATCTGGGACCCCTCAAGGGATGTCCGACTGCCCGTTAGGCCCGATCCTACTGGGACAGTAGGATCGGGCCTAATATCTGGGGCTTATTTATCTTCTATAATTGAAACTTTGTAGCCTTGATTGTAGGCCTGGGCCAGACAGGGCGGCAGGGAAGCTTGGCTTCCCCCATTGCCGGGGAAACCCAAGCCTCCTGCTTGCTGCAGCTCCGTGGCCACAGCCATCTTGGTTGGGACATCCCTCTCACAATCCAGGACTGCTGGCTCCCAACTGCTCGCCTGCCTGCCTTCCTGATTGCCCTTAACTGCTTCTGCCTGCCAGCCTGATCACCCCCTAACCACTCCCCTGCCAGCCTGATGGATGCCTAACTGCTCCCCTTGCCACCCTGTTTGCCCCTAACTGCCCTCCTCTGCAGGCCTGGTCACCCCACCTGCCCTCCCTTGCAGGCCTGGTCCCTCCCAACTGCCCTCCCCTGCTGGCCATCTTGTGGTGACCATCTTGTGTCCACATGGGGGCAGCCATTTTGACCAAATGGAGGCAGCCATCTTGTGTGTTGGAGTGATGGTCAATTTGCATATTACTCTTTTATTAGATAGGATTTACAAGTCTGTTAACTCTCTTTGCCCAGATACTATCTTGTATTTATATTTGTAGTCTGTTAACCTACCATACTGCTGGGCACACAGTAGTTATTCAATAAATGTTTGAAAATGATTTTGTGCTCATTATCTCATTTGATTTTTCCATATTCAATCAGTCAATAAATCCCATTGCTCTAAATATTTATTATATCCATCACTTCTTGTCCACGCCCATCTCTACTACCTAGAATTTATGCTTCTGCTGTCTGTTGAACAGACTATTTGCACTTAAGCTGATTTTTTGTATATAGTCTCACTTTCCTCCAATTAATACTTCATTGGCTAATCAGAGTGACTTACCCACAAATGTTACCACATTGTCTATACCTTAAAACATTTAAGTTGGCTACATCCACTTCTAGATATATTAAAGAGTCTAATTATTCACTGGCTTTAAACAATTAGAAACCAACAAAACATTTTTTAGACATTGAGACAATAGACAGTGCAGGACATCTGATCCCTAAGAGAGAGGAGACTAATAAAGTGAACGCTTTGATTGCCTCAGCTCACTGCCTGGGAAGTTTCCAGGCCATAGTAAAGTGAGAGAACCAAAACGAAGTCTGGCAGTCTTGCTCTATTCAGAGGTAGAGTTTGAAGTGTAGAGAGATAAAGGTAACTAGTATTTGTGAAGGGAAATACTGAAGAAGTAAATGCTTTTTGGGGGGGAAGGTAGCTCCAGAGATCTTTCAAGGGCTTCTCAGAGGTTTTGAGGCTGAGTACTGATCTGTGAATTTATGGAAGGAACTGCCTGAAGCTGAAGGAAATAACTCCCAGGAAGAAATAGGCTAAACAATCATTAAGCTCACACAGACAAGCAATAATCTGTATTCTAACTAACCAGAATGATACAAACTCCTGCTACATGGGCATTAAGTAGAGTCCTTAGAAGGATGGTACCTCAGTAATGGGGACACATTAGCCTACACTAAAAGTTAGTCTCAATCTGCTTCACAGACTTAAAAGCAAATCTCAAAAGGGTCAAGCTGATTCCAAGCAACAAATCCCAACAATATTTAAGTGAACACTACAAAATACAACATCTAACAATGTAAATATTAACACCACACAAAGAAGCAGAAAAATGCAACCCATACCCAGGAGAAAAAAATCAATGAATAGATACAGACCCAGGGGTGATACAGATAGGAGAATTAGCTGGCAAGGAGGGTAAAATAGCTAATTTAAATATATTCCTTATGTTTAAGGCCCTGGCTGATGTAGTTCCATTGGTTGGACATTGTCCTGTGCACCAAAAAGGTTGCCAGTTCGATTCTGGCCAGGGCACACGCCAAGATTATGGGCTCGATCTCTAGTTGGGGGTGTGCAGAAGACAGCTGATCTATGTTACACTCTCACATTAATGTTTCTCTTTCTTCCTCTTTCTTCCTTTCTCTCTAAAAATCAATAAAAACAAACTATTAAAAATATATACATATATATTTTTTATATGTCCAAGATGTTAAAAAAACATGAATATGAATGGAAGGTATTAAAAAACAATGTGAATTTCTAGATATGAAAATACAAGATCTGAAATAAGTAACTAAATGAGATTAATAGTATGTTGTACACTGCAGAAGACTAGTGAACTCGATGACACAGCAATAGAAACACTCCAAAATCAAATAAAAAGAGAACATTAAAAAAATAAATTAATGAGTTGTGGGATATCAAATAGTTTAATAATATATGTGTAACTGATGAACCAGGAAGGGAGGGGAAACAGAAAATATATTTTAGAAAACAATGCTACAATTGCCTCAAATTTTATGAAAATTATACATCCATAGATTAAAGAACCTCAATCAGCAAAAATACGAAGAAAAGTGTATCCAGACACATCATAATCAAATTACTAAAAATCAGTGATAAAATAAATATCATAAAAACATCTAGAGGTAAAGGACACATTATGTCCTGAGAAATAAGGACAAAAATGGCAGCAGACTTCTCATCAGAAACCATTCAGGCCTGAAGACAATGGAGACACTTCATTAAAGAAATAAAACCTGCCCTGCCAGTGTGGCTCAGCGGTTGAGCATCACCTATGAACCAGGAGGTCACAATTCAATTCCCAGTCAGGGCACATGCACAGTTTGTGCGCTGGATCCCTAGTGTGGGGCGTGCAGAAGGCAGCAGGTCAATGATTCTCTCTCATCATTGATGTTTCTATCTCTCTCTCCCCCTCCCTCTCCCTCTCTGAAATAAATAAAATATTTTTGAAAAAGAAATGAAACCAATGAAAACAAAATATTTTAATCTATAGTTTTATACCCAGAAAAATAATATCGTTAAATAATGAAGAAAATTTCTGCTTTCTCTTAGGATGTAGAAAGCTATGAAGAGTGCAGTTCCTACTGTGACAATTAGAAATAGTTTATAATAATGAGTTATAAACACATACGTTTTCTTGAACATATCAGAAAGCTAAGATTAAAAAGCAACCATGAAGCCTAAAATCCAAAAACAGACAGGCTTCTCCAAGGAAAGAGAGAATGCAAGAACTGGCTTATATATGGCACTGCATGAAAAAGAGAGGCAAGATGCACCAAAAAATCATGTAAAAAATTCAGAAATGGATAAAAAGACCGAGAATGGGCTAGCATGACAGTATGACCTGGGAGCCACAAACAAAGAGAGCCAGCACCTAAACGCAACCCTTTCCTTGGGTTTCCATTGGGTGCTGCGGGCAGGACCAGAAAGAACTTCCTTCAGTAGTGCAGGGTCACTGAAAGGGATTGGGTGCTGCTGTGGCAAAGGCATAAAGCATCTCCTGGATCTTTACCCCTAGGAAACAAAAGCCTTAAGTCATGGAGTAGAAGCAGCAAACCCTAATACCCCCAGGACATACTTGAAGCACTGTTGTATGTGCTTCAAGACTCTCTACTTATAGGAGAGAGGCAGGAACCAGTCCTAGACACAGACCCTATATCAATCAATACCATTGGAGGTCTATTGCCGGAGGGCTAGGGGCATAGGGAGGGGAGTCTTGAAACTCCTTAAAAATACTCAATAAGAATACATAGCAGAATTTTGGCTGTCATGGCAGGATCATGAGAATACCCATCACAAAGACCTAGGCACACAGAGCATAACTAAGACTGAAGTGAACCAGGACAACAGAGAAACTTCCTGCCTACCCTCCAGATAGCAAGCATCCTATATAATAAAAGGCTAATATGCCAATAGACCGAATGGCAGAACAACCGAACTGAACAACCGATCGCTATGACATGTGCTGACCACCAGGGGGTGCGTGCACAAAATATGGTGGGCGTTGGCAGCAGGCGGCAGAGCATGGAATATGGCAGGCATTGGCCACGGCAGGATGATGGAGCAGGTGACCGGGGGCACCAGACCAAGGCGGGGCACCACTTGCTGTCATTGGGGTGAGCCTCTAGTAGTTACTGAAAATTCTTTGCCCTGCATGCCGCAGTCCCGCCTGGCACTCACACCTGCTGCCGGCACCAGCCCCACTAGCACCTGCTGCCAGCGCTGGAGTCACTGCTCACACCTGCTGCTGGTGCCCGGTGCCGGCCTCGATTGCTCAGCACCATCAGCGGGTGTGAGCGTGGTTACCGGCTCTGATCGCCCCTCAGGGCTTCTCCACCTCCCCCTGCTCCTGAGGAGCAAGCAGGGCTGGCAGCCACTGCTCACACTCACTGTTGTTGATGGCCCTGCTCGCTTGCACCCATTGTCGGTGCAGGCCCCACTTGCACCCACAGCCAGTGCTAGAGCTGCCACTCGTACCTGCTGCCGGCTTTAGGTGCTGGTCCCAATAGCTCAGTGCCATCAGTGGGTGTGAGCAGTGGCTGCCAGCCCTGATCTCCCCTGAGGGCTTCTCTACCTCCCCCTGCTCCTGAGAGGTGATCAGGGCAGCAAGCACCACTCACACCTGCTGACTGCGTCACCAGCCCCGCTCGCACTCACTACTGGCACCAGCCCCAATCGCTCCATGCTGTCAGCAGGTGCGAGAGGGGCCGGCACCATCAGTGCATGGGAGCAGCAGTGGCGGGAGCAGGGTTGCCAGCAGACAGGGGACTGGGGGCCGCAGCAGGAGAGGCCAGGTGGGGGTGCGGAGGATGGGCCAAGACCTGCCCCTGTGCCCACCGCAGCCTCAGAGCCCACAGTTCCTTTCAAGGTGCACAAATTTGTGCACTGGGCCCCCAGTTGAATAATAAGCAATAATAGTAGGCTATCTCTGGTTAGAAGGCAAGATTGTGAGGAAAGATCTCCAATGTGGCATGGTTGCACAGGAAATTATGAAAGTTAAAGGTATATCAGGAACATTGGGGGGGGGGGGGGGGGCGGATTCAGCACAGAGTCTTCAACCCGAACCCCCTCATTATGTCTTTGGCACATCTTGTTACCAGGGTAATGCTAGCCTTACAAAATAAAAAGAAGTGTTCTCTCTTTTCTTATTTTTTTTGAAGCATTTGTATAGAGTTTATATTATTTCATCTTTAAATACTTGATACAATTTGCCAGTGAAGTCAACCTGGGCCTGGAGTTTTCTTTTTTTTTTTTTTTCTTTGTAAGAAAAAAATTTTTTTTCTTAATTAAATCATTATTGTTCAGATTATTACAGGTGTTCCACTTTTTTCCCCCCCATAGCTCCCCTCCACCTGATTACCCACCCCACCCCATGCCCTTACCCCCCGCCACTGTCTTCATCCATAGGAGTAAGATTTTTGTCCAATCTCTTCCCGCACCCCTCACACTTGCTTCCCCTGAGAATCGTCAGTCCACTCCCTTTCTATGTCCCTGATTCTATTATATTCACCAGTCCATTCTGTTCTTCAGATTTTTTATTCACTTGATTTTTAGATTCACTTGTTGGTAGGTATGTATTTGATGTCATTTTGTTGTTCATAATTTTTATCTTTACTTTTTCTTCTTCTTCCTCTTCTTAAAGAATACCCTTCAGCATTTCATGTAATCCTGGTTTGGTGGCGATGAACTCCTTTAGCTTTTTCTTGTCTGTGAAGCTCTTTATCTGACCTTCAACTCTGAATGATAGCTTTGCTGGGTAGAGTAATCTTGGTTGTAGGTTCTTGCTGTTCATCACTTTGAATATTTCTTGCCACTCCCTTCTGGCCTGCATAGTTTCTGCCGAGAAATCAGCTGACAGTCGTATGGGTACTCCCTTGTAGGTAATTAACTGTTTTTCTCTTGCTGCTTTTAATATTCTCTCTTTGTCTTTTGCCCTTGGCATTTTAATTATGATGTGTCTTGGTGTGGTCCTCTTTGGGTTCCTCTTGTATGGGGTTCTGTGCGCTTCCTGAACTTGTAAGTCTATTTCTTTCATCAGGTAGGGAAAGTTTTCTGTCATTATTTCTTCTAATAGGTTTTCAATATTTTGCTCTCTCCCTTCCTCTGGCACCCCAAAAATTCGGATGTTGTTTCGCTTAAAGTTGTCCCAGAGGCTCCTTACATTATCTTCATATTTTTGGATTCTTTTTTCTTTTTGTTTTTCTGGTTGGATGTTTTTTGTTTCCACATA
Source organism: Corynorhinus townsendii (assembly GCA_026230045.1). NCBI lineage: Eukaryota > Metazoa > Chordata > Mammalia > Chiroptera > Vespertilionidae > Corynorhinus > Corynorhinus townsendii. Next base: position 61,978,493 of record JAPDVU010000004.1, on the reverse strand, counting down.
TTTCAGATCTTTGGTTTGATACTTGGGGTATGTTGATCTACAGTTGAGTTTCTGTATATTCTTTATTTCAGACAGTGTATGCTTCATTTCTGACTGATCCTTTTCCATTTTTTTGGCATTCTCATTAAGGTCTTTGAAGGTCTCACTAAGCTCCTCAGAAGTGTCATCAAGTTTCTCGGCGGTTTTTAGAAGATTCTTGAGTAACCTTATAAATGTGATTCTGAACTCTATGTCATCCAGTAGTTTGCTTTCCTCCGTTTCTTTCATTCGTGACATGTTTCTTTGTTTCTGCATTTTGGCTGCTTCCCTGTGTTGATGGAGTGGCTTTGTGTGGTAGGTGACCTATAGGGGGCAGTAGCTCAGCCTCCCCAATCACCTGATGTGGATGCTCTTGGTACACCCCTTTGTGGGCTGAGTGCAAAGTCTTGGTGTAGTTAAGCCTGAATTGCTGTTGGTATGCTGGGAGGAATTGACCTCCAGGCCAATTAGCTGTGAGCACTCCCTGTGTCTATAATGGAAGAAGTGCTGCGCTGAAGACACGCTTATGGGGCAGGACTTGTTTCAGTGGGGCTTTGGTGCTCACTGAGTCTGCCTCTTGAATGTGTCACTTATGGATGTGAGGAGTTGAAATCTGGTGTCTCACACTGACCACTAGGTACACTGGCTTCTGGATCTCCAATGGGGTGCAGGTCAGCTACTGTCTGAGGCCACTCAGCAGGAGCTACAGTGAGAGCTGCAGTTTTCTCCTCTTTGCTTGGGGTTTGGAGGTTTTGGAGCTGTCTGACCCGGGCTGCAAGTTTTCTAGGTTAAGCTGCCATAGGGCAGGCTTTCTTATGCTAATTGAGCTGCTTGGAGCTTGGGTGGGTTTGTAGGTTGTGTGGGGCGGGGTCTCAGGGCGTCACTAGGTTAGGGCGTGGCAAACAGCAATGGCTGCTAGTAAGCCGGCTCTGTGTCCCCAACCGTGTCCTGGAGTCCTGTGCCCCAGTGCAGTAAACAATTATTCCTGCGCGCAGCTCTGCAAGCAAGCCACTCTCACTGGCAGACAGTCCAGCTTCTCCCCGTAGGAGTTTGGGTCCCCCGCGTCTCCCCAGAGACTGGATTTCAGAGTAATTGGGGGCTTGTCTCCGTTCAGGTTGAAAAAAGCAACGCACCCAGTCGCCCGCCGCCAGCCCGGATCACGCGCCTCCGTACCTCAGATTTTCAGCGCTCGTGCACGTCTCAATGCTCTTTTCTCTTTCCTTCTAGTTGTAGAACTTCCACTCAGCCAGCTTTCCCGTGGTTCTGGGTGATAGACGTTTTGTCTTTTAGTTGCAGTTTAAATTGTTGTGGGAGGCAGCAGTTTAGGTGTTTACCTACACCACCATCTTGGATTCCTCCTCTGGAGTTTTCTTCATGTGAAGATTTTTAACTACAGATTCATTTTCTTTAATCAACACTGGCTATTTCTATTTTTTATTTCTTCTTCAGCAAGCTTTGATATTTTGGGTATTTCAAGGAATTCATCCATTTCTTTTAAGTTCACTAATTGGTAGGCATAAAGTTGTTCATGGGTGTTTATTATACATTTAATGTAGGTAAGATCTATAGTGATGTTCATTTTCCTATTCCTGATACTGTCGTAGAGCTGAGCCTTGCCTACCTCCCCACCTAACTTGCCTTCTCTCTCTCTTACTCTGTCTTGACTCTTTCTCATGTCAGCTCTTTTTCAAATTTCTTTGTGTGCTTCTCATAGCTCTATGCTAGGCACTGTCCTTTTTTCACTCCATTTCCTTTGTCCTCTCTAGGTCAGTCGTCCACTTCCATGCTTTCAATTATTATACCAATAACTGCAAAGCCAGGAAGCAGCAGAGGTTACTTATTTTCTCTATACTGGCAAAGGGTTCCTCTTTGGCAATGAGACAAGCTACCTGAATTGGGTTTGGGAATGGGGAAAGGAAAGGGAGGCATTTATGGAAGAAAGCAAAAATGAGAAAGAACATTTGTTGGTATTGCATAATTACTTTTCCAGATTTACTAGTATTCTCTCAAAGCACCCTATATTCCTTCTTTGAAGCACATACCACATTTGAAATCATTTGCCTAATATCTGTTTTCTGGGCTAACCTGTAATCTTTTTGAAGGTCTGTCTCATTTACTTCAGGAAACTTCTAAACCAAGCAGGGTGCTCAGCACCTAACAATCACCCAATAAATATTTTTTGCCTAACTAGCTGCTCTAGCTCTCAAACTTGTAGCTTCATCCAAGCTGAGCTTGTATGCCACTTGTCTCATGCCCCTGTACATTTATTTTAATACTAGGGGTCCAGTGCACAAATTTGTGCACCTTGAAAGGAACTGTGAGCCGCAAGGCTGCAGTGAACACAGGGGCGGGGCTCAGCCCATCCTCCATGTCCCCGCCTGGCCCCTCCTGCCATGGCCCCTGGCCCCCGTCTGCCGGCGGCCCTGCTCGCACCCACTCAAGGCGCAGAGCAATTGGGTCCAGTGCCAGCAGCAGGTGCAAGCAGCAGCTGCTGCCCTGATCATCCCTCAGGAGCAGGGGGAGGTGGAGAAGCCCTGAGGGGTATCAGAGCCGGCAGCCCCACTTGCACCTGCTGACGGTGTCGAGCAATTGGGGCTGGTGCCAGGCACTGGCAGCGGCTCCAGTGTTGGCAGTGGATGTGTGTGGGATTAGCACCAGCAGCAGGTGCAAGCACCAGGTGGGACTGTGGCGTGTGGGAGCAAAGAATTTTCAGTAACCACCAGAGGCTCATCCCAATGACAGCGACTGGCTCCCTGCCTTGGTCTGGCACCCCTGCTCACCTGCTCCACCATCCCACCACGGCCAACGCCCTCCATGTTCCATGTTCTGCCACCTGCTGCCGACGCCTGCCATGTTCCACATGCACCCCTTGGTGGTCAGCGCACGTCATAGCAACCGGTTGTTCAGTTGTTTGGTTGTTCTGCTATTCGGTCTATTTGCATATTAGGGTTTTATATATATATATATATATATATATATATATATATATATATATATATATATATATATATATATATATATTTCCTCTGCCTAGAGTGCCCAATTTCTCCCTACCCAGGTTCCAACCCTAATCTACCAGGAATATTCATACTTTTCCTTTTGACCTGAGCTTAAATAACTTCTCTAGAAAGCCTCCCTAACTTCCCTTTAGCAGAGCTTTGTGCCACCCCTGTAGCTAGCTCTGCAATGAATGATGTGTCCATGCCAGTTTTCCCTTCCTAGTTGATTCTGACCCTTTCACTCCTGCCATAATAAGTGGTGCACCGTAGGCTCCTAATACATATTTGTAAAATGAATGATTTATTTTCTCATCAGTCATGTGAGATATAAAGAGAAGCATTGTGCCTAGTTAATTATTAGGTTTGTGAAGATAATGAGCCCCATTTCTTTACATGGAAAATAGTTTAAAAAGAGTGAATCAGCTCCTACAAAGGTTGATGCCAAACCTCAAATCCTTGGAGAGAGCTGTTATTGGAACTTCTAACCACTGCCCTAATGAGATTTAAATATATACTAAAGCAACCCAATTTTTTTTATCAAGAAGTTCTCCAAAGGAAAAATAATAAATGCATGTCTACAATTTCTTTAAAATTAGAGGTTAGTTACATTAGCTTGGAATCCACTTAACTAAATGCAAAGTCATGAAGAGATTATGCAAAGGAACTTTTCATGTGGCCTAATTCAACTTTGTGTGAGGCAAGTGCCTTAGTTAACCCACCTGTTGTTTTTTTTTTTTTTTAAGTATTATAATTGTCTTATTTACTTACTTCCAGGAATTAGAATTAAAATGTGATTACCAGGAAATGTCTAACCACAACAAAAACAAATTGTTAGCATGTAGGACAAATTATTTGTGACTGCAAATTCCATTCCTTTCTGATCAAGCCTTTCCCAGAGTATACATCTAGAATTAGTACTAAATTGTTATGTGCTTGTGTAAATGCTACCCTGCAGTTATTTCCTAGCTGTTTCATTCATTCAATAGTCATTCCTTCAGCAAAATTTATTGAACACCTACTGTGATCCAGGTATTTCACTGCTAATAAGTAGGAGAAACTTATCATGAACAAGTATGTACAACACCAAGAGTGAACACTCGTGGTGAACACTATTGTAAACTGTAAACTTTGGTGATTATGATATATCAATGTAGATCACTGTGGTGGGAGGTACTAATAATGGAGGAAGACATGCATGCAAGAGGGCAGAGAAAATCTCTGTACCTACCTCCCCAATTTTTTTTTTTTAGAGATAGGGAAAGGGAGTGAGAGAAACATTGATGTATGAAGGAAACATTGATTGGTTGCCTCCCATACACACCCCACTGAGAAGCATACCCACAACCTGGGTATGTGACCTGACCAGGAATCAACCAGCAACCTTTGATGCAGGGGACAGTGTTCCAGCCCACTGAGCACCGCCGGCCAGGGCTCCTGCTCTAAACGTAAAATCTTTAAATATATGGAATACATATTATGGGAAATAAGAGAAAGCATGCGAAGTGACTTATTTTTACATGCGAGTTTCAAGGACGGTCTCCCCAGGAGGAGGTGATACTTAAGTTGAAATCTGAAGAATGAAGAATGAGAAGGAATTAGCTATGGTGTGTGTGTGTGTGTGTGTGTGTGTGTGTGTGTGTGTGTGTGTGTGTTGGAATGCCCCATACACGGGAGAGGCATATGTAAAGCCCTCAATTGGGAAGAAGCAAGACAAATGGGAGAGGCTGAAAGGCCAGTGAATGGTACCGGCAAAAGCTAAAATTTGAGAGGTAGAGGCATGATCATGCACGACTGTATCACACAAAGTAATTAGTCTGGATTTTATTCTACTGACATGGGAAACCATGGAAGGATTTTCAGCAGGTAAGTAATATGATCCTGAAAAGATTAGAGAATGCAAGAGAAAAAGGAGCCAGGTTATGTCTGTCTTCTCCCTTGCAACTAAACTGTAATAGTGAATAGGGAATATGTGCTCCCCTAAGGGCCTAGCTTTGGGCACAGGGAAGGCATCCAATGCATGCTTATTAAATGAATTTTATGATATGGTATACTCTTCTATCTTAATAACATTTAAAATAGTAACTAAACAAAATGTGAATACATTGTGAGACTAATAGCACCTCAAGTTTTACCTCTAGAATTGGGTAGAAAATGAAAACCACATTCAGCCATGCAAAGAAAATGAAGAGCAGAGGGAAGAGAGATGACTTTTTTTTTTTTCCCTTTTGCCCATGATCCTATCTCCTCCAACTCACTTTTCTGTGAATGTCTTTGGCTAATTTAAGGAACCTATTCTTGACTACAGGAACCATATGTTATTTCTAAATGTTGTGCCCTTGGAAATAGCTTAAGGGGGGTTACTCATACTTGATTTTTAGCTAAAAAACCATTACAATCATAAATAATCTGAGTAGGGTTATGAACTTTTGAATGCTTGATGGAGATAGTAAAATATTTTACTTTGCTCATTCATTAAAGCCATGAAGTTCCATTATTAACTGTGCATACACAATATGATCTGGAATTTCACTCAGTGACCACACAATTCTGAATAGTAGGTGATTTGATTCAGCGATTATTTGATTTAGATAAGGGGGTCCACATCATTGCAAAGGTCAGAAACATATTTCATGCTGTATTTTACATTTCTACTTTGTTTACCTAGTCAGAAAGCCTAAATTGGTTCTTAAAACATTACAACCAAATCACTAGCTGATTATTTCTGTTTAACTTGCGTGTAATAAAAATGCCCGCATTAGATAAAATAGTTCTATGGCCAAAATTATGCATGGATTAAAGACATGGACTCTTGGGCTCTCTGTGAATATGTCCAGTTTGATAATGGCTAAGCCTGGGAATGGGAGCCAACTATGGCATCCTCGGGCGCCATGCTCAGCCTTCAGAGAGCCTTGCTTTTTTAAACAAATTTGTTCATGCTTAAAAAAAAAAACCTGGCCAATCATTTTTGTAGAATGAAGTATCTTGGGCGTAAGTCTATATGAATCACCGTCCATCTGGTGTAGCTTCCATTTAGGAAGGTTGATCCTACAAAGCAAAATTCTCCAAGAAATTAGGGATATGAAAACGGTTGTGTGTTTTTTTATTTTGAGTAACTTAAAATTATTTAAGAGTTTTATATTCCTTAAGCAATGAATGTCATTATTGTCTCTTGTAATTGTAATCTAAGATTGAAATATAGCTTTTTCATAATGATAATGATGATAATATTAATAATTTATAGCATGTTTTGATTGATTACTATATTCAAATTCTGAGCTCAACACTTTCTTTGTATCATCTCATTTACTTTTCACAACAACCCTATGAACCAGATATTATGATCCCATTTTAATGATGAGGAAATAGAGGCTTTATGCTCAGATATTACAATCCCCACTTTATTGATGAGGAAATAGGGGCATTGTGCTCTTAACCACTGCCTCTTAATGCCTCTTACAAAAGTAGTTCTTCTTTAGAGAGGAGATTGGTTGGAATATACTGCTCTCCCTAAGACTGGAAAAGGCAGTCCAGTATCTTTATTGTGTTCATAATCACTTCAAAGATTTTATCTCTGGACAACTGAGATTGTGTGCCAGGATTTTTGTTACAGTAGTAACAACGAATTTCTAATTTTCTGGACAATTGGAGAAATTGAAGCTCAAAGTACATGTGTAACTTATCTAAAGTTAGAATTGTTACTTGGGAACCAGAGCCAAGTTTAACTGATGATTCCACCATTCACCAGAATTGCTACCTTTGCTAAGCTTTTAAACGTCTTGGGGCTTCTGTTTGCATTTAAATCAATATATAATAGGATGAAAGTGACTATCATCATGACTTAAATTTACCAGCCTCACACAAGAACAGAGCTGATGCCCATTTCTCTCTAGTCATTCACAGACACCAGCTGGAGTGTGCTTTTCTTGTTATCCAAGGAAAGAATGAAGCCTACCTCCATCATGGAAAAATTCTTGGCCCATTTCCTTCTGGAAACAAATCTGAAATTTAATTTTGCCAAGGTACCAGCAATTACAAGATATGAGCATTAGTTATGTAAATGTATTTTTTTGTTAATAAATAATCCTTCATAAGATAAACAAAATAGCAAAAAGTTGACTTGAATGCTTTCCATTTGTTCCTACTTAGTAGGAGATGGATAATCAGTGAGATGGAATAGAACATACAGAATGATTGACAAATATGTGGTTACTGTCTTCCAGGTTCGGTGAAATTATTATATATATATATATATATATATATATATATATATATATATATACACACACACACACACACACACACACACACACACACACACACACACACCAGTAACCAATCCCAGCATGTAAATAATTATAAGAGTTTCACCAAAAGGTTGGTGAAGCTTGGGTGGCTCAACAAGGGTGAGCCACATATGTAGTTTACCTGTTGGAATGGCTAAAAGGCACTTCCCCCAAACCTGAATAGGATTATTAACTGCCAGACAGCTCAGGACATTTTATTGCCACCTGTTGGCCAAACACCTGAATAGCTGTAGGCTATTCCCTAAACAGACAATTCTTCTGTACCCTTTGAAACCTTACCCTTTGAAGTGTATATCTCCACCTTGCCTTAGGACAAACTGTATTAATAAAAGCAGGGTCCTGAGTCAAGGAGGGGAGTCTTCAGTTCCTTTAGCTGAAGATCCTCTGACCCCCAAAGCCTTTCAAAATTATCTTTCGTCTTTGGACTCCTTCTTGAATCTACGCATCAGCCCCTTTCTCCAGAATGCTGAACCTTTGTAAGGCTGGGACAAAAACCCTGTCAATAGCTCTTGTAGAATGAAATTTAAAACAACATACATGCACTGCTGGTGGGAATGCAGACTGGTGCAGCCACTGTGGAGAACAGTATGGAGCTTCCTCAAAAAACTAAAAATGGAACTCCTATTTGACTCAGTGATCCCACTTCTAGGAATATATACCACCAATCTAGAAACACGCATCAGAAAGGAAATATGCACCCCTATGTTCATAGCAGCACAATTCACCATAGCCAAGATTTGGAAACAACCTAATCCATTCAGCAGATGAATGGATTAAAAAACTGTGGTATATCTATACAATGGAATACTATGCTGTGGTAAAAAAGAAGGCGTTCCTACCATTTGCAACAACATGGATGGAGATGGAGAGCATTATGCTAAGTGAAATAAGCCTGTCAGAGAAAGATAAATATCACATGATCTCGCTCATTTGTGGAATATAATGAACGGCATAGACTGATGAACAAGAACAGATCCAGAGGCTGAGAAACTGCTATCAGAACATCATACCTCAGGTAAGGTAGGGGAGGGTGGGGGTAAGGTGGAGAGATCAACCAAGGGGCTTGTATGCATGCATATGAACCTAATCAATGGACACAGACAACAAGGGGGCGGGGCATAAGTGGGGAGTGGGGGGTTATGGAGAAATAAGGACACATATGTAAAAAATAAAAATTTAAAAAATTAATTAAAAAATTATAAAATAAAAATAAAATACTAAATCTAATCAATACTAGTGGTCACCATAGCTCAAGAGAAATTGTTTCATGTGACAAAAATTTTTAAATGAAACTCTCTGTAGACTGAAAATTATTTTGGAAGGAAACAAAGAGAAGTTTCCTTCAAAAGTCATAAGGATTGTAATTGAAAGTCAACATATTTGGCCTCTTGAACTAAAGTAAGTAATTTGTGTTTTTGCCTCCCTGACAAAGTTTATATAAAGCTACAAAAAGAAATTGACAGCCAGTTTGAAATGGAATTGCCAGGGCCTAGGGCAAAGAATATCCTTACATGACATTATTCTACAATGTCATTATAATTTTAGATATTTTACAACAGCATATTTTACAATTATCCCAAACAAACTTACAAACTAATTCTTTGAATGGTTGGCAGCAATTAAAAAAAAAAAAAAAAAAAGGACATGAAAGGATTTAATTCCTTGCAGAAGGAATTAAGGCACTGGGAAGGCACTTGAGCATCCTATATTGGCCCCTCTTGCCCTTTGTGCCAAGAGGGACCCTCTTCTCACAATCCAATTGCCCTCAGCTGTTGCCTGAGCTTTCTGTTCATGCTGAGCTTGAAGCCTCGTGGGGGCTGGTACCATGGATCTGTCTCATACCCAATTGTGTGAGCTGGGCCCTCACTGGAGAAGAAACCCGAGTTCCCTGAGATATGTGATCAGCACCGGGACCCTGCCAGCAGGCCAGGGGTTCCCAAGGCAGGTGCTGGGAGTGGAGGCCACGGGGGCATAGGCTACCAAGGAGACAGAACTGAACCTCACAGCACCCTGCGTGGCCCCGGAGGATGGCTGGTTAGCCAGAGACGGGTAAGATTCCTCAAGGAAGGAACAACCTAAGACAGGCATAGTCGCAGAGGGGCCATCAAGAGAGAACTTGGGAGGGCAACAGAAGTGGGGCATAGACCCTCACCCCCCCAACATTGCAGGGGCTTGAACCCTCACCCCTTCTGAAGGAGGTCTCCTGCCCCCATGGCTGCTTTGCACTTCCCACACCCAGCTCAGAACGGGACCCAGGCAACAGAAAGAGACCTGGCCCAGCTCACATCGAGATACAGGTGACAGACAGAGACTTGGCCCAGCTCAGATCGGGACCCAGGTAATAGACAAGAGACTTGGCCGACAGCGGTTGCCCTATATCTAAATTCAGCCTAGCATGAGGAATGCTTAGGGCCCACTCAAGAATGCAAATAATCCTTCCCACTAATATTTACAGGGTAAACTAAGATTGTTGGTAAGGTATTAAATTTGACAGTAAAATAGTAATCGAGTTTTCAGATTAATTTAAATAGGCTAATTGAAATAAGTGAATATTTAAGTAAAGTTAATTGTACTGGACAAAAAGCTGTTCTTAAAGTAATAACTAAAATTTCTATTGGTAGTTCATCTCATGGTAAAATTCCTGAATATGCAATGAACCTAAAGCAGTCATATGTATGGGGAAAAAAAATTAAATTTAAAGTTATCAAGACTACATTATAAAATTTACAAAAACTTCCATTAATAAAAAAAAAAAGGGGGGGGATAGTAGGGCAATATCATGTAAGGAAAAATATCCTATAAGTAAATTACATCTAGAAAATTTTTACTTTACCAAATTAAGTTTCATTTGCAATGCTAACAGCAAGATGTCCATTAAAAACACACATGGTGTCTAAACAAGACAAAGGAAAATCGTTTGAACAAAAACAAAAGGATCCCAAATCAATTATATAGAAAAGATTCCTTTATTAACTTGTGGTCGAGAATATATTTGTATATTTTCAGAAAACAACCCCAACACCAGATGGATTCCTGCAACAGAGAGGAATTGACAGGTGTGCTCCAACCACGAGGACAAGAGGAAAAAACAGTCCAGAGATGGAAGACGCTGACAACGCCTTGCCACGCGAGCGGTCAGCAGCTGTGCACCACTGAAGGTTACCTAGGACCAAACCAGAGAGGGTCAGACCTGCATTGCTACCATGTGCCCACCATCCAGATATCATTGCTGACATGTACACATAAGGAACTGTTAGACATTGAAACGGGGACTCAGAACTGTTGGACATTGAAATTGGGACTCAAACATTTTTTCGTTTTGTCTTGTTTTGTTATTATATGTTTATTTCTAGTCTGCAAAGGCAAAACTTTTTAAAGGAAAGAAATGGTGGGAAAAAGATACAGAGGCAAAGAAGCATTGAACAGACTGTCAAACTACATTGGGAAGACAGGGGAGGTTGAGCGAGGGGGGCTGTAAGAGACCAACTGAAGGACTTGTACGCAAGCATATAAGCACAACCAATGGATACAAGACACTGGGGCGGTGGGGAGGGCGGGCAGGTGAAGGCATGTACTAGGGGGTAGGGGAGATCGGGGGGAGGTTAATGGGGGGGGAAAGGAGACATATGTACTACTATTTGTAATACTTAAAACAATAAAAAAATAAATTAAAAAAAAACAACAACATACAATATACAGGGGGAGAAAGGCTTCTGTGAATTTAAAAGAATTTCTCTGTGTTAAAAAAAAATTCTTAGGTGAATGTTTTTATCTTTGGATTTTGAAATGTTAGGACCTTTGCTCTTTTTCTTGTAGAGAAAGAAAATGTTTGTGAGAGTTGAAATGTCAGAAGCCATTCTTCATGCCTTCAAGGCTTAAGATCAACACCCCCCCCCCCGAAACCAAGATGGCAGCATAAACACCTGAACTGCTGCCTCACACAACAATTTCAAAACTACAACTAAAAGACAAAATGGGCATCATCCAGAACCACAGGAAGGCTGGCTGAGTGGAAATTCTACAACTAGAAAGAAAGAGAAAAGCACACTGAGACTCAGAGGAGCTGCGGAAGGCAGAGGTACAGAGGCGTGTGCCTAGAGGGCTGGCAACTGAGTTCGAGGCTGTCTTTTTCAAGCGGGAGGGAGACACAAGCTCCTGACTGCTCTATACTCCAGTTCCGGGCGAGACTCTGGGGAATCAGACTCATATGGGGAGAACTGGACTGTCGGGCAGTGGGCAGAACTCGAGGGCAGGTTTCTGTCAGGGGTGCTTGCAGTGATTACCACGGGACACTGAGACTCAGGGGCATCTTAGGGCAGGGCTGATAGGAAGTCATTGCTGTTTGCTCTACCGTGAGATCATGCCCAAAAGCCATTGCTGTTTGCTCCGCCTGGAGACTCCGCCCCATCCAAGCTGAGCACAGAGGCTTTTGCATATGAATGCCATGGTCCTTTGAATTTTAAACTTACCTAACAAACTGCAGCTGAGTCAGAGAGACCAAGAACATCCAAAAGAAGCCCCTAGGCCCCACAGCAGCTTGCATTGCTTCACAACTGGGCCTCATCTGGGCACCTCCAAAACCCAAACAAAGAAGAGGAATTTACAGATCACTCCGCAGCTCCTGATGGGTGGCCTCAGGCAGAGTTATATTAGCACCTCCTTGGAGATCCAAGAGCCAGTGTACCCAGGAGTCAGAGTGGGACCATCCAGATTACAACTCCTCAGATCCATAAGGGACACACTCAGGGGGCAGACTCAGTGAGCACCAAAGCCCCACTGAAGCAAGTCTTGTCTCATAAGGGTGTCTCCAGCACAGAAGTTCTCCCATCGCAGACACAGCTGATCCTCACCAGCCAATTGGTCTAGAGGTCAATTCCTCCCAGTGATACCAACAACAATCAAGGCTTAACTACAATAAGACTGCACACAGCCCACAAAGGGGTGCACCAAGAGTGTCTACCTCAGGTAACTGGGGAGGCTGAGCCACTGGGCCCTATAGGACACCTAGCACACAAAGCCACTCTATCAGGGAAGCAGCCAAAATGTGGAGACAAAGAAACAGGTCACAAATGACAGAAATGGAGGAAAGCAAATGACTGGATATAGAGTTCAAAACCACAGTTATAAGGTTTTTCAAGAATTTTCTAGAAAAGGCCAATAAATTTAGCCATACCCTCAATGATATGAAAAAGGACCAACTAGAAATTAAGCATACACTGACTGAAATAAAGAATAATACACAGAGATCCAATAGTAGATTAGAGGATCACAAGAATCAAGTCAAAGATTTGAAATACAAAGAAGGGAAAAACACCCAACTGGAAAAGCAAAAAGAATCCAAAAATATGAAGATAGTGTAAGGAGCCTCTGGGACAACTTCAAGCATACCAACATCGAAATTATGGGGGTGCCAGAGAAGAGAGAGAACAAGATACTGAAAACCTATTTGAAGAAATAATGACCTAAAACTTCCCCCACCTGGTGAAAGAAATAGACTTACAAGTCCAGGAAGCACAGAGAACCCAAACAAAAGGAATCCAAAGAGGACCACACTAAAACACATCATAATTAAAATGCCAAGAGCAAAAGACAAAGAGAGAATCTTAAAAGCAGCAAGAGAAAAGCAGTTAGTTACCTACAAGGGAGCACCCATACGACTGTCAGCTGATTTCTCGGCAGAAACTATGCAGGCCAGAAGCAAGTGGCAAGAAATATTCAAAGTGATGAATAACAAGAACCTACAACCAAGATTACTCTACCCAGCAAAGCTATCATTCAGAATTGAAGGGCAGATAAAGAGCTTCACAGATAAGAAAAAGGTAAAGGAGTTCATCACCACCAAACCAGTATTATATGAAATGCTGAAAGGTATTCTTTAAGAAGAGGAAGAAGAAGAAAAAGGTAAAGATAAAAATTATGAGCAACAAATAGCTATCTATCAACAAGTGAATCTAAAAATCAAGTGAATAAGAAATCTGATGAACAGAATAAACTGTTGAATATAATAGAATCAGGGCCATAGAAAGGGAGTGGACTGACAATTCTCAGGGGGAAATGGGCATGGGGGATCTGGGAAGAGACTGGACAAAAATCGTACACCTATGGATGAGGACAGTGATGGTGGTAAGGGCAATGGGTGGGTTGGGAACTGGGTGGAGGGGAACTATGGGGGGAAAAAAGAGGAACAATTATAATAATCTAAACAATTAAGATTTATTAAAAAAAAAAAAATCCGGCCCCTGCAATGTGGAGATTAAGAATAAACAAAAGTAGAAGAGGTGAGTTATCCAGCCGAATTCTGAACAGGCACTCTTGCTCTTTGAACAATTCTTCTGGCACTAATTCACTCCCAGCTAACTACTCTGCCCCCTTCGTGATTCTCTCTCCTACTATGTTTTTTGCTCACTGCCTTGGCTACCTATACTCTTCTTGCTTGCTCTTTTTTCTTTTCTTTTAAATAACTCTATCTGTAAGGGCCCAACTTGCCTTTGATCTTTGGCTTCAGCTTGTGAATTTACTCTGCACCTGTGTTCACTAGGCTCACCTCCTTTTGGTTTCTGACTGCCATTTCAGGGCAAACCCTTGCTGAATGTTTGCATGTATAGGTGTCCCTTCTGATTGCTTCCTGGCTATCCTATATAATAAAAGGCTAATATGCAAGAAAACTGAATGGCAGAACAACAGGTCACTATGACGTGCACTGACAACCAGGGGGCAGATGCTCAATACAGGAGCTGCCGCTTGGTGGTCAGTGTGCTCCCACAGGGGGAGCGCTGCTCAACCAGAAGCTGGGCATGGTTGGTGACCCAACAGCAGTGGCAGGAGCCTCTTCCGCCTCCGCAGCAGCGCTAAGGATGTCCAACCGTGGGAAGCGGGCTTAAACTGTCAGTCAGACATCCCCCAAGGGCTCTCGGACTGTGAGAGGGTGCAGGCTGGGCTGAGGGACCCCCCCAGAGTGCATGAATTTCATGCACCAAGCCTCTAGTATACTAGTATATATATTTATATATGTATATATATAATGAGTTTGATATACAAAAGAATCTTAGTTTTTAAAAAGCATTTTCTAACAAAAGCAAGGTTTACATTGGCTATATGGTATAACTTATGATGAACTAATGAATAAAACACTGTTATTTGGCCAGGATCCCTTTGTCTATTTGCTTATATTTTAGAACAAACAGAAGTTTCAGAGGATACCTACTTTTGTCAAACTATTCAAGCCAAATGGTAGAATACATAATTAAATGAATAAGCATTATAAAAATATCCAAAATGAATGGTTAAAATGATATCCTAATATTTCAGTATTATTAAAACTTATTATCTATTCCAAATTTAAAGAACTTTTACTAATAATTATAAACATCCTCAGAATATTTTTAAATGTTTCCTTAAACATACGTTTAGCTTTATTATTATTATTAATTAGTCCATTCTTTCCAGAATTTATATTATATATTGAAGGGTACATGTTCGTTTATAATACCTATGCTTCATATAGAAGTAAAATTTATTTGTATATTACTGAATTTATAAACATTACCACCAATCATGGGAGACATGCCAGAGTATCCCCGCCTCAATTGCAAGGCATTGTATCATAAACATTGAGACATGCTTTAACTCCTTTAAATAGATAGGTTGTTTAGTATGTGTTTTGTGTTATGCCATGGTTATTTAGTGCTTTGTAAATAATACATTATAATACTAGTCATAATTCTTTACCTCATGCTACTTCTGCTACCAAATAATTCTTTAGAAGAAATAAGTGTTCTCTTTAAGAAAAGATAAAACAGAACCCTAACAAAAACACCTAAAAAATTGCAACATGCAGCCTCCCCTATGGGTGTTCAGAAATGTTACTATTCACTGACCTATTCAGCCATTTATTAAATAAACATTTACTGAAAGCCTTCTGTGTGCCAGGTACAAGCTGCTGAGTATATGAGTGAATAAAACATAATTATTCTCTTAATGATCTCATAGTTTAAATGGAAGGTTAAGAAATCATGCAAATAATTATACTATAATATAGGTTACTAAATGTTTGCATGTTTAGGTACCCCTTCTGATAGCTTCTGACTCTCTCTCTCTCTCTCTCTCTCTCTCTCTCTCTCTCTCTCTCTCTCTCTCTCTCTCTCTCTCTCTATATATATATATATATATATATATATATATATATATATATATATATATAAAATGGACTGGTGATAAGTTTAATATATAAAAGAATCCTAGTAGCATCCTAATATGTAAATTTCAGATATGAGAGCCTTTTTTTTCTGTCTGCAGTACTCATGGAAAGCTACATAGGTATTCAGGTTGGCTTTGAGGAATAAGCAGGGATGCTACAGAGGTAAGGATGAAGAAAAGCACATTCTAGGAAAAAGTATGTATGTGCTGGAATTACATGAGGGGAAGAGACAAAAAGCTGTTGAATACACATGAAGCATGTGGGTAACATCAAGCAGTTCAGTGCGACTGGAATGTAGGGAATATCTAAGGGAAGTTATACATATGAAATGGTGGGTGGGCACTTTTCAAAACCCCTTTGTTATTGAAATGTCTCTCTTCACCTGTCATGGGAACCAAGAGGGACTCATGTAGGAACAACAAGATCATAGCTGCCTGAATTCATGAGTCACCACATCAAAGACAATTGCAGTGCAGAGTTGCCCAGGTCCACAATGGATTTGGTGGATGAAATAAGTAAAACACAATTTTTATTAAGCCATCAGACTTATGGTTTTGTGTTTTTGTTTTGTTTTGTTACTGCTGCACAGCTTAACTTATCCTGACCAAAATACAAATTTGAAAGTCAATACTTAATAGGCATACAATTCAAAGGAGGCAGAAGAAGATGGAAAGAAACAGGGCCACTTCTTCCTCTGAAGCATGTAGGAAAGTTTAGGGAGGGAAAAAATATAGGAAAATTTGGAGGCAGAAAAGGGGAGTTGAGGAGTTTATTCATGACAGATGCTATTAGAAGTGATATTAGAAGTGAAGTCCTCTGCTAAGAAGGTGAGAGGCAAGATGGAGGCAAGTAAAATTATTGAGCAATTGCTGAGGTGATAATTACTATGTAGAATATGAAAGAGAGCTGGGTAGATATACTAGTGTATAGTTGGAATGCTACCTCATATGATATAGTATATATCATTTCATTAGTCTTAAAAGTTAAATAAAATAATAAAAATTTTGAAAGTTAAAATTAGAAGACCATATGTATAACCTATACATTGGGGATACCTTTTAAAGCAAGTTAGTAACCCAGAAATTGTTAAGAGAATATGTGATTTTTTAAGGAAACTCCTTTCCACAGTGGCTGCACCAGTCTGCAATTCCCAGCAACAGTGCATACGGGTTCCCTTTTCTCCACATCCTTGCCAGCACTTATTGTTTGTTGATTGATTGATGGTAGCCATTCTGACAGGGGTAAGATGATATCTCATTGTGATTTTAATTGGCTTCTCTCTGATGCTTGGTGACTTTGAGCATGTTTTCATATGTCAATTGGCTATCTGTATGTCCTCTTTGGAGAAGTGTCACTTCAGGTCCTTTGCCCATTTTTAAGTTAGTTAGTTTGTCTTCCTGGTGTGCAGATGATGTATGGTTTTGTGAATCAATGTCACCCCAATAAATTCAATTTAAAAGGAAAGAAAGAAATGGATGAATAAATAAACAAATCATGTCATTAACCCTATATAAATATTAAAATTTTTGTTAGGCCAAAAAATATGTGTTAGGATGCATTCAGCTTCTAGTGCCAAACAATTCAACTCATACAGGCATTTTATGGGCTCGAATGCCTGGCAGTCCATAGGTAGGGTGGGCTTAAGCCAGTGTTTTTATTCAAGTAATTTCTCACTCACTTATTTTGCATTGGCTTACTGCTGGGACTGGTATCAAGATGGCTGCAGCAGTTTTTCTGGAAGTGGCATCTACACTTGACACTGGCCAGAAGAAAAACAGCTAGTTTCTTTTAATGACCTATTTTTAAGAGCAAGGAAAAACCTTTCAGCAAGTTACTTCTCACATCCTGGCCCCAACTGGCTGTATTTTGAATCCCCACGACTAGGAAAATGAATGTTGTGTATGCATTAAATATTGTAAGAAAATTTTGATTTTCTCAGAGTGGAGGATTTTGTGTAATTTTTACATTCTTCTTTAATTTAAGATTGAATTTTAGAAGTAAGCATATTATTACTGCAATCAGAAAAAGATGATAAAGCTTTTTTTGTGTATGGAAAGGTTATCTATATATATAAAAGCCCAGTGACCAGACCGATGGAATGACTGGTGGCTATGACATGCACTGTGGCAGCCAACCAACCTGATCTGGGCCCTGATCAGCCTCCCCTCTCCCCCCCATCCCCAGGCTGGCACCCAATTGGCTCCCAACACCCTGATCAGGGGTGGGGTCAGCCGGCCAACCACTCACAGCCTGTCCCTGCCAGCCCGGCCTGATGGGCCCCCTTTGGGGTGGGCCAGCTGGACCCCAGCTGTGCACAAATTCATGCACTGGGCCTCTAGTTTCATAATAACAGATTGCTGAGGGAGAGTACAGATTTTTATATATTTTCTCTTTATCATTTTTTCTATCTTTATCCTGGCAGAAAGTCTTTTTTTTTTTTTTTAATGTTATCTTTCTTTTAAAATAGCTCCCCAAATATTATGTATGTATGTGAAAAAAATGTCCCTCCATTGATTTGCAATGTGTTTAACTAGGTTTGCTAAACATTAGCAGTTCAATTAACATTTACGTCTCATCAGGCTTCTCTGCTTAGTTGTAACAATGGTATGGTTGACAGTTAGGTTTGAATTATATTTCTATCTCAATGATTACATTTGTTTTATGCCCTTGAAACAATTGTAAATTATGCCACCCTCATCTGAGAAGAGGAAACACACTGGTTCCTTTTGATCTGTTCTAAGAGTGGCTATGAACAAATTCCTGTGGAAGTGCGAGCACCTTAGCAGTGGGTGCAGGTGAGAGGTATAGGGTGTCCCCACACTCACTTGCAGAATTTGATCATCTCATCTCACCAGTTGTTCTGACTGGGACTCTCATACACCAGGAAATGCCACTGGTACAACCGCACATAGTGGGCTATTTTTAGCACTGGGCCTGCCTAGGGTAACAGGAGAACTTGAACACTCCCTGAGGAGGAAGTTGAAGGGAGCAAAGGCTTAAGAGAGAAAGATGAGAT
Source organism: Corynorhinus townsendii (assembly GCA_026230045.1). Taxonomy (NCBI): domain Eukaryota; kingdom Metazoa; phylum Chordata; class Mammalia; order Chiroptera; family Vespertilionidae; genus Corynorhinus; species Corynorhinus townsendii. The sequence continues at coordinate 61,959,959 of JAPDVU010000004.1, read as the reverse complement.
GCTTTATCTTTTCCTCCTGTGATTTTGTTTGGCAGCTAGTCATCCAGTTAGCAAGTTCTAGGAGATAACAAAGAGATAAGTGTTGAGTAGTGAGAGGTGGTTGGGAAAAAGGAAGATAGCTGGTACTGGGAAGAAGTGTGGAGCATTTTTTTTTTTATGCAGAGAGGAAGAAAAGCAATGGAATTGAATTACTTAAACACATTGGAAGAGTTAAGGGCAGAGAGGCTGTTTCTGGAGAAGTCAGTCAAGACCTGAAGTTGAAATCTTTAAAAGTTTAAAAAGAGTGGCTAAAAAAATCAGATAGGACTTGTTTTTTTTTTTTTTTTTTTTTTTTAAATAAATCTTTATTGTTCAGATTATTACAGGTGTTCCTCTATTTTTTCCCCCATAGCTCCCCTCCACCTGATTCCCCACCCCACCCCATGCCCTTACCCCCGCCACTGTCTTCATCCATAGGAGTAAGATTTTTGTCCAAGCTCTTCCCGCACCCCTCACACCTGCTTCCCCTGAGAATCATCAGTTCACTCCCTTTCTATGTCCCTGATTCTATTATATTCACCAGTCCATTCTGTTCTTCAGATTTTTTATTCACTTGATTTTTAGATTCACTTGTTGGTAGGTATGTATTTGATGTCATTTTGTTGTTCATAATTTTTATCTTTACCTTTTTCTTCTTCTTCCTCTCCTTAAAGAATACCCTTCAGCATTTCATGTAATCCTGGTTTGGTGGTGATGAACTCCTTTAGCTTTTTCTTGTCTGTGAAGCTCTTTATCTGACCTTCAACTCTGAATGATAGCTTTGCTGGGTAGAGTAATCTTGGTTGTAGGTTCTTGCTGTTCATCACTTTGAATATTTCTTGCCACTCCCTTCTGGCCTGCATAGTTTCTGTTGAGAAATCAGCTGACAGTCGTATGGGTACTCCCTTGTAGGTAATTAACTGTTTTTCTCTTGCTGCTTTTAATATTCTCTCTTTGTCTTTTGCCCTTGGCATTTTAATTATGATGTGTCTTGGTGTGGTCCTCTTTGGATTCCTCTTGTATGGGGTTCTGTGCGCTTCCTGGACTTGTACATCTATTTCTTTCACCAGGCAGGGAAAGTTTTCTGTCATTATTTCTTCTAATAGGTTTTCAATATTTTGCTCTCTCCCTTCTTCTGGCACCCCAAAAATTCGGATGTTGGTTCGCTTGAAGTTGTCCCAGAGGCTCCTTACACTATCTTCATATTTTTGGATTCTTTTTTCTTTTTGTTTTTCTGGTTGGATGTTTTTTGTTTCCACATATTTCAGGTCTTTGGTTTGATTCTTGGGGTACGTTGATCTACAGTTGAGTTTCTGTATATTCTTTATTTCAGACAGTGTATGCTTCATTTCTGACTGATCCTTTTCCATTTTTTGGGCATTCTCATTAAGCTCCTTGAAGGTCTCATCAAGTTTCTCAGCGGTTTTAAGAAGATTCTTGAGTAACCTTATAAATGTGGTTCTGAACTCTATGTCATCCAGTAGTTTGCTTTCCTCCGTTTCTTTCATTCGTGACATGTTTCTTTGTCTCCTCATTTTGGCTGCTTCCCTGTGTTGATGGAGTGGCTTTGTGTGGTAGGTGACCTATAGGGGGCAGTAGCTCAGCCTCCCCAATCACCTGATGTGGACACTCTTGGTACACCCCTTTGTGGACTGAGTGCAAAGACTTGGTGCAGTTAAAGCCTTAATTGCTATTGGTATACTGGGAGGAATTGACCTCCAGGCCAATTAGCTGTGAGCACTCACTGTGTCTATAATGGAAGAACTGCTGCGCTGAAGACACACTTAGGGGCAGGACTTGTTTCAGTGGGGCTTTGGTGCTCACTGAGTCTGCCTTTGAATGTGTCACTTATGGATGTGAGGAGTTGAAATCTGGTGTCTCACTCTGACCACTAGGTATACTGGCTTCTGGATCTCCAATGGGGTGCAGGTCAGCTACTGTCTGAGGCCATCCAGCAGGAGCTACAGTGAGAGCTACAGTTTTCTCCTCTTTGCTTGGGGTTTGGAGGTTTTGGAGCTGTCTGACCCAGGCTGCAAGTTTGCTAGGTTAAGCTGCAATAGGGCGGGGCTTTCTTCTGCTAACGCTGCTGCTTGGAGCTTGGGTGGGTTTGTAGGTTGTTCAGGGCGGAGTCTCAGGGTGTCACTAGGCTAGGGCGTGGCAAACAGCAATGGCTGCTAGTTAGCCAGCTCTGTGTCCCCAAGGGCGTCCCGGAGTCCCGTGCCCCAGTGCCGTAAACAATTATTCCTGCGCGCAGCTCTGCAAGTAAGCCCCCCTCACTGGCAGACAGTCCAGCTTCTCCCCGTAGGAGTTTGGGTCCCCCGTGTCTCCCCAGAAACTGGATTTCAGAGTAATCGGGGGCTTGTCTCCCTTTGGGTTGAAAAAAGCAACGCCCGCAGCCAGCCCGGATCACGCGCCTCCGTACCTCAGCTTTTCAGCGCTCGTGCAAGTCTCGATGCTCCTTTCTCTTTCCTTCTAGTTGTAGAACTTCCACTCAGCCAGCTTTCCCGTGGTTCTGGGTGTTAGACGTTTTGTCTTTTAGTTGAATTTTTGAAATTGTTGCACGAGGCAGCAGTTTAGGTGTTTACCTACGCCGCCATCTTGGATTCCTCCAGATAGGACTTGTGATGATTTTTCAGCCATGCGATTTTAGACAAATTACTTAAACCTCTCTGAGCCACAGGTATTTTACTTATAAAATGTGGGTATTTAATACCAACCCACTCAGTACAGGGTTATGGGATTTAAAAGGCCAAATGTATGTAAAACACTCAGCATGGTGTCTAGAACATAAGAACCACTTATAAAGACTGGCCAATTGTTATTACTTTGTTTTAATTTTCATGTTCTGAATAAAATTGCTCTAGCATTCATAAAGAGGCAAAAAAGTAATAAACTCTATGGCAACGGGGACATTCTAGCTCTTGTTCCTCATACACATACATTCACATAGGGAAACAAATTACAGATGCATTCTTTGTAGCACAATCCATCCATAATGAGGCAATGCTCAAGAGAGTTATTATGCTACATTACTTGGACACTGTTCACCTCTGTTTTGTAGTTGTTCAGCAAGGAGGGAAAACCTTCTGAACTATCGTGAATATGGGTTAAGTGTAGTATGACTTTGAGGGAAAACCAAAGTAAATCAATGTAACTCCTTTATATGTTCTGTGCTAACTAAATGTAATAGATCCCCGAGGCAAAATTAAACAAAAGATAGGGCAAAAGCATTAATATTAACACAACCAAAGAGCAAGAAAAAGCACTGTATGCATAAAGCCTCAAGTTGATATTTAACAAAGTTTATTTATTTATTTATTTTTAAATAAATCTTTATTGTTCAGATTATTACAGGTGTTCCTCTCCCCCCCCCCATAGCTCCCCTCCACCTGATTACCCACCCCACCCCATACCCTTACCCCCCGCCACTGTCTTCATCCATAGGAGTAAGATTTTTGTCCAATCTCTTCCTGCACCCCTCACACCTGCTTCCGCTGAGAATCGTCAGTCCACTCCCTTTCTATGTCCCTGATTCTATTATATTCACCAGTCCATTCTGTTCTTCAGATTTTTTATTCACTTGATTTTTAGATTCACTTGTTGGTAGGTATGTATTTGATGTCATTTTGTTGTTCATAATTTTTATCTTTACTTTTTCTTCTTCTTCCTCTTCTTAAAGAATACCCTTCAGCATTTCATGTAATCCTGGTTTGGTGGTGATGAACTCCTTTAGCTTTTTCTTGTCTGTGAAGCTCTTTATCTGACCTTCAACTCTGAATGATAGCTTTGCTGGGTAGAGTAATCTTGGTTGCAGGTTCTTGCTATTCATCACTTTGAATATTTCTTGCCACTCCCTTCTGGCCTGCATAGTTTCTGCCGAGAAATCAGCTGACAGTCGTATGGGTACTCCCTTGTAGGTAATTAACTGTTTTTCTCTTGCTGCTTTTAATATTCTCTCTTTGTCTTTTGCCCTTGGCATTTTAATTATGATGTGTCTTGGTGTGGTCCTCTTTGGGTTCCTCTTGTATGGGGTTCTGTGCACTTCCTGAACTTGTAAGTCTGTTTCTTTCACCAGGTAGGGAAAGTTTTCTGTCATTATTTCTTCTAATAGGTTTTCAATATTTTGCTCTCTCCATTCTTCTGGCACCCCCAAAATTTGGATGTTGGTTCGCTTAAAGTTGTCCCAGAAGCTCCTTACACTATCTTCATATTTTTGGATTCTTTTTTCTTTTTGTTTTTCTGGTTGGATGTTTTTTGTTTCCACATATTTCAGATCTTTGGTTTGATTCTTGGGGTATGTTGATCTACAGTTGAGTTTCTGTATATTCTTTATTTCAGACAGTGTATGCTTCATTTCTGACTGATCCTTTTCCATTTTTTTGGCATTCTCATTAATATCTTTAAAGGTCTCATCAAGTTTCTCAGTGGTTTTAAGAAGATTCTTGAGTAACCTTATAAATGTGGTTCTGAACTCTATGTCATCCAGTAGTTTGTTTCCTCCATTTCTTTCATTTGTGACATGTTTCTTTGTCTCCACATTTTGGCTGCTTCCCTGTGTTGATGGAGTAGCTTTGTGTGGTAGGTGCTCTATAGGGGGCAGTAGCTCAGCCTCTACAATCACATGAGGTGGACGCTCTTGGTACACCCCTTTGTGGGCTGAGTACAAAGTCTTGGTGTAGTTAAGCCTTAATTGCTGTTGGTATACTGGGAGGAATTGACCTCCAAGCCAATTAGCTGTGAGCACTCCCTGTGTCTATAATGGAAGAACTGCTGCGCTGAAGACACACTTATGGGGCAGAACTTGTTTTAGTGGGGCTTTGGTGCTCACTGAGTCTGCCTCTTGAATATGTCACTTATGGATGTGAGGAATTGAAATCTGGTTTCTCACACTGACCACTAGGTATACTGGCTTCTGGATCTCCAATAAGGTGCAGGTCAGCTACTGTCTGAGGCCACCCAGCAGGAGCTACAGTGAGAGCTACAGTTTTCTCCTCTTTGCTTGGGGTTTGGAGGTTTTGGAGCTGTCTGACCTGGGCTGCAAGTTTGTTAGGTTAAGCTGCAATAGGGCAGGGCTTTCTATGCTAAAGCCACTGCTTGGAGATTGGGTTGGTTTGTAGGTTGTGCAGGGCAGGGTCTCAGGGTGTCACTAGGCTAGGGCGTGGCAAACAGCAATGGCTGCTAGTTAGCCGGCTCTGTGTCTCCAAAGGCATCCTCAAGTCCCATGCCCCAGTGCAGTAAACAATTATTCCTGCGCACAGCTCTGCAAGCAAGCCACCCTCATTGGCAGACAGTCCAGCTTCTCCCCATAGGAGTGTGGGTCCCCCGCGTCTCCCCAGAAACTGCATTTCAGAGTAATTGGGGGCTTGTCTCCCTTTGGGTTGAAAAAACCAACGCCCGCCGCCAGCCCAGATCACGTGCCTCCGTACCTCAGATTTTCAGCGCTCGTGCACGTCTCAATGCTCTTTTCTCTTTCCTTCTAGTTGTAGAACTTCCACTCAGCCAGCTCTCCCGTGGTTCTGGGTGATAGACGTTTTGTCTTTTAGCTGTAGTTTTGAAATTGTTGTGCGAGGCAACAGTTTAGGTGTTTACCTACGCCGCCATCTTGGATTCTCCCAAAGTTTATTAATTAAACTTCAAAACAAGAAACTATAAAATTAATATTGGAAATATATTTGTCAATGAATGCACCATGAAACCATTTTGAAGGATTTAAGTCTAACCTTATAAAACAGGAGGGAACATTGCAGTTTTGAAACAGAATGACTTCTACAAGTGAATCCCTTTTATCATTTTATCAAATAGCTTGTAATCACATGTTCTCATTTTAAATGTCCTTACAGTTACGCCCATGGTAGTGAAATAACAACAGAAGCAAAAATATTTCAAACAGTTAATTCACACTAAAGAAAAAGAAAAGAAATATGTTTGTGTGTTCTAAACAAAAATAAAATAACTCACAGAAGATATTCCTGATCTGGCCAGGACTTTAGACTATAGGACTTCTAAGAGCCTTCCAACTCTAAGGAAAAAGTAATATTATAAGTACTTTGCACTTAAAAAAACACAGTGAATGTTGTCTCTTTTAATCTTACCTTTTCTTCAACTTGATTTTCTTCAGTTTTTAGGGAAAAGGAATTACACTAAAAGTCTTGTCATATGGTATTTTATAATCTGCACAATAAACACCAGCTCTACTCTTTAAAATGACTTAAGTTACTTTATTTCTTAGAGAAATTTACATAATTTGTACTTAAAAATTGCCAGCTACTTTCATTTACTCTTCTTTCTTACTTTTAATTCTGAGTTCTCCATATACATGTTATATATAATAGGCAATCTAGAAAGAAGTAAAAGTGCAGAAGTTTTTGTCTCCCCTGTCTTTCCCTCTCCTTGGAACAATATACCCACTGACTGTATCCAAAATTTAAAAATTAACAGAAATAAGCTATAATTCTTTTCCTGTATCACTTGTTTAAGGGAAGACTAGCAAACTGAAATTTCCCCACCCTTTTTAGGTTTCAGGAACTGGGAGATAGATGAAAACACACACACACACACACACACACAAAACAAAAAAAACCACACACAAACACAACAAAACAAAAAAAAACAAAGAGGGTTCTAAAGAACAAGTCTGTTAGGAAGGAAGGAGACTCTGAAATGGAGGTTTATGTGCAGAAAAGTTATTGGGGACTGTTCTTGGGATCAACACTTAGCGTGAAGGAAAGGACTGGGCCGAATGGGACCAAGAAAATGGGCTGTAATGTAGTCACAAGACTTCAGCCAACTCCTGGGATTAGGTCAGTGGAAGGGGCTGGCCTTTAGATTGGATGTGAAATGACTAAGGCAAGGGGCTGGAACCTAGGCAAGGAGGCTCTCTATAGCTGAGGGTAATTCCCAGAGAAAGCTGAAAGCCAATAGCTGTCAGCAGGCAAAATTCCTGGTTCTGGGGGAATAAGACCTTTAGTCACAGAAGGAGAACAGGATCCTTGTGCAGCACAGGATCCAGACGTCATGGAGAACAGATGTCATCTTTGGGTCAGGTGCTGGCTGTGAATGTGAGGTGGAATGACAGTTGAGACAACATTTGATTGGCCTCCTCTTTCACAGACACATTCCTCTACCCCAGACTTTTCTGCTGCTGCATCTGCCATTGTCTTGACAGAAGGATGAAACAAACAACCAAAGACAGAGAACAAAGGAATCAGTTCTTTGCTTTTGAGTCTCAAAAACATTGGCCTTGGCAAGGACAAAACATTTGGAAGAAAGCAGGAAGTGTAAGAAGAGAAGGTTTTGCAACTTCTCCCAGACTGGATAAAGATTCCCTGGATTTCTCAGTTGGAGCTGACAACACAGGAGAGAAGCTGACAGCACAGGAGAGAAGGCAAGACATGGTCCCTACCCTCAGGAATTTACAGACGCGCAGGGAAGATACATTCAACAAACAAAAGCAATCAAGTGAATTGATTATTATGACAGAACATATAGAAAGGGAACCCAGCCAAGCCTAAAAACTGTAAATGACTTGCTAAAAAAGGGATATTTAATTTGTAACTTGCAGCATAGATATTGTTTAGAGATCAGAGAGAAAACCTGTTTCAGGAAAAAGGAAGACAAATGGAAACTCGTGTAAGAAGAAGACATGGCATGTTTTAAAAGTCAAGAGAAGTCCAAAATGGATTACTGGGAATACAGAAAGAAGAGGAATGGTAAGAAAGGTAGGCAAACGCACTAGAAGTTTGATGCTATAATCAAGCATCAAGGGATGGAGAACAGAGTTCTGAAGGACCCCGGGAATGTATAACATCAAATGGATTGGAGATATATTTAGGAGAAAGTATTGTTGAGATTTGGTGATTGATTGCTGTGGGAATAAGAAAGAGCTGGTGGGAAATGTGAAAGATCTAGTAGGATTTCTGGGAAATATCAAGGACCCAGTTTAAAATGATGACTAAGAACTTTATAGTAGCACAAATTATCTGGGAATATAATGTGCATAATATCTATGTATTCATGCACACCTACAAAGTAGGTTATTTCAGAAGACCTCTCTGTCTTGGTCTTTTTGTTCCTATGTAGTTGTTTTATGCATTTTTTCGCGCGCACACACACACACACACACACACACACACACACACACACACAAACACACACACACTTCTAGTAGTTTTCACAAATCAAAAAGCCCAGAATTTAAAATAAGAAAACCAGGACCATCTTTTGAAATATTTTCCGACTCAGGAAAGACTATTTTACGAAGTGCTATCAGAGATAGTTTGCTAAATAACAACACTCACATAACCCCAAAGTCAACCCTTGCTGAAGACCAGTGTTTCAGCCTGACCCACACAGGTCAGGGTATGAAAGGCAAGGCAAAGCAACTTCAAACAAGAGAAGGGAGAGGATACCAGGCTCGGTCTTCTCTCTTTCTGCTTAGTTGTAAATACAATGTATGCAGCAATAAAAATTAGTGTTGTCTCTGCATGCAACATAGTTTTAATCCAAGAATATGCCAAACATAGAGGAGAGCATATTAACTATTAGAAAATTCCTCTGTGTACTTGTATTATATGCAGTGTACATTGTAGGCATTGTGAAGACTGCCTGGTAAATTTTTAGGTAATTTTTTGCTACCATTACAAATAACTGCCTTAGAATTATTTCCAGTGTTCAATGTAACATTCTGCCTGCAAAATATACATTCACCCAAAAAAGAGTTAAATCAGATTAAATCTTTTAAAACTTTATAGCTATCAGAGGGGCAGTGGGAGGGGGAGACTGGGTGAAAGAAGGTGAAGGGATTAGCCAAACCCATAGACACAGACAACAGTGAGATGATGGCCAGAGGAAAGGTGGGTGCGGGCTGGGTGGGGGCAGGCAAAGGGGCGTGGGAGGGGAATAGGGACATCTGTAATAGTGTCAACAATAAAAATAAAGAAAAATAAATGAATAAACTTTCACACTCAAAAGGAGAGATGGGAAAATCCCTCAAAATTATTTATTGAAAACCTTTGTATATTACTCTGGCAAAAAATAGTTATTTTTCAGAGAGAACATAGGTGATTGTTCTTATAGGTTAATTCTTAAGGGATTTTAATAAGTATTTTTCAAAATGAACACCTTTTATAAACTTGTTAGTTTAATTTATTAAGTGTAATTTAAAATTAAATAACAGCTAAAGTTCATCATGAAATTATTAACATAGTGTTTACATAAAAATATGCATATATTTGTATTCATAAAATGTAAGGGTTTATAGTTTACTGTAGCAAATTAAGCTACAATTGCATATTATTTTCTCTAATTTATGAATTTGATGTGTTTTATTATTGCCTCATAAATAAATCAGTTTAATATAAATATTATGTTTAAGGGAAATATATGTCAGTCCAGTTAACAAAGAACTTAAATTTAAAAATGTGTAATATTGCAATATATATTTTTAAAAAAGAATTATGGCAACTTTAAATATGCAAAGAAAGCTCTCATTTGAGCAATTAAAATTTCAGGTTACCTTAAGACATGTATAGATTTCCATGATAAAATAATAGTTGGCCTGTTTTCCCTTTCTATACAAGGATGGGCAAAAGTAGGTTAATAATAAATAGTGCAATAATTAATTAATAAATAAAAATACAAGAATGAACTCTGTTTTGCATACTCACAACTGTAAACCTACTTTTTCTCCACCCCTGTATATTATAACACAAAGTCTATTTTTTCTTGTGCATTATACATGTAGTAGAAAACACACACACACACACACACACACACACACACACACACACGACATTTTTCAGTTATTTCTTTTTTTGCTGGTTTGAGCTATACCCGTAAACCACAGTAAAAGTGGAACTTGCACGTCCAACCACTATTAGAGTTTGATTATAAGCAGTGAAAACAAACTCTACCTAATTAAACAGAAAAGAAATTTGTTGAAAGAACATGGGTTTGCTCACAGAATCAGAGGGAAAGCTGATGAGCACCCCTGGGAAGGGGCAGATCCTAGAGTAGTTCCACAAACCTACGTAGGAGGAACCATGCACAGTGTACTCAGAAAGCCCGTTGGAATGAATCTACACTCACCATTTTCTGTCTCAGTACCACTCTGCTCAGGATTCAGATTTCTGGGGCGAGAGATCAAGGTAACCTATAGTACTAGCTGTAGTGATGGGTATTCACAGGCTTCTGGGAGAAAGGAGGAAGGCATCCTTTCCACTAGGAGAGGGTCAGACGGCCAGGGATGGTTCTGAGGGGATTTAAAGGAGTTTGGTTCATTCATTCAACAGTTATTGAGCACTTTTGTGAAGACACTGTGTTAGGCAATGGAAAAGTGGCATGCAGATGAATGATAGTCTAGGAAATGGGAATGTGGGAAGTGGGAGGAGAGGAAAGAAATGCCCACTCTTTCAGGTCTCAACTTAGATATTACTGTTTTCAGGAAGCCTCTTCTGGTACCCCACATTCACTTCTATATCCTCTAGTGCAGTCGAGCCCCTGGTAGGTCCTCAGTGAATATGCTCTGAGATAGTTGATCAACTAGATACCACACTGGCTAGTTCAGGCTAAAAAGTGTCATTCTCTCTGTTCTTCCTCTGTGCTCTCATTCCTCCCTAATTACTGTGTTTGTTCAAGGTCTTTTGGCTTGTCTGGGCTCCTACTGGATCATTAGCGAGGGCCTCTTTATTACCGATCAAAGAACCTGTTAGATGCCATAAATAGAACTGAATTAAAATATAGTCCACCAGAATTCCTGCATCTATCCCCCCCACCTCCCCATTCTTGCAAAGACTTTCTTTCCTCAGTGTGAACCTCTGAGGAAATTTACCCTGAATTAATTATCCAGATCTTATTTAGTTTTATGATTTAACCTTCTCATATTTCTCTACCCTCACAAAATGATTCTTAATGTTAATTTAAGGCTTCCTCTGTGGGACTAAGAGCCACACTCTATGACATACTTTCAGTGAACCTGTTTTTAGATATCCAGTCTTCTTATTTTATTTTATTTTTCCCATCACCATTTATCCCCTCTTTGCCCTTCCACCTTCTCCCGTACCCCCCATCACCACACTGTTGTGATATCCAGTCTTTTGCATAATAAATTTAATTAAAGAAAACATCAGATAGCCCTAGGCCCCTAGATGTTTCTGGAGAACTGAGCCTCCATGTTGCCTCCTCAGGAAGGGAGGTTGTACTCAGACCTGGTCCTCTGCTACCATTTGGATTTCCAATTCTCCGTAACTCCTGTTTTTTCCTACCTGACATTCTGTAATTGGCTTGAACTTGGCTTTTTGCTCGTGCCCTCACCGCCTGGCCCAGAGCTGAGATGTGTCTGCTGCTTGTGTGGTCCCATTCCCAGCATGCTCAGGTCAGAGCATGCAGCTGCCATGGTCATACCTGCAGTGACAAAGTTGTGTGTCATCAACTTGTCCCACCTGATTTGCAGAGCAGCCAGGTAAGGAAAGGCATTTATTGTCTTCAAATCCTTTGCTATTTTATTGGGTTTCAAATTTAGTAACTTTTTCCCTCATAACTGATTTCTCATAGCTCTCACTCACTGGATAGTGAGTGTGTTTTAAGTGTAGATTCGCTGTAACTGAGTTCTTGGTGGTTTAATCAGTCTCTTTGGGGCATGTCAATCTCTTTTGAGAAAATGCTAATTATATAAAATTTTTCTCTCCTTCCACTTAGCTCCAAGACACTGTCATGATATTATCTGAGGGCAGTAGAGATGGAGAGAGTGGTGGTGAGAAGGGGTTTTGCATTCAGATCGTGACTTCAGTGGGCCCTCGTTGGTCTCTGCAATTGAGTGTCTGGTCTGATTTCTGGAATTGTGACTGCTGGTTGCTCACAGTCCCATTTGCACTGTGGGGCATTGTGTGGGCCCCCACTACGGGACCATTGGTCTCTGCCTCACCCCTGGATCTTGTCAATCCACTGGGCCTTTCTGGATCTCTGCTTTTCCCACCAAAACACATAGGCACGCTGGATCCCCAGCTCACAGCACATAGGCCAGGAGAGCCAAGAAACCAGACTCTTGGTCTAGACAATTTCTACCAAGTGCTATTGCTGGGCTACTCACCCATGTCTCCTCCCATTTTTCTACAAAGAGAGCAAAGCAAAACCCCTCACTTTCAGGGTTCTCCAATATATTAAAGGCACTACCACTTCCATAGGGGCTTCTGCCTGCAAAGGAATGGTCTGGAATGAATCTTACTTCCTACCTCTGTCTCTATTCTCTTTTCTATAAATCTGCGCTAGGCCAAAAGAGATAACCTGATTTCTCCTTATCCTTATCCATGATCTTCCCAAGTTACAAGGTCTTCCCTCGGGTCTTATCTTGAATTCTGTCTATCCTTTGCTTTTTTTTCTTTTTTCTTTTTTACCCTCACCTGAGGATATGCTTTTATGGATTTTAGAGAGAGAAGGAAGGGAGAGAGAAACAAAAATGTGAGAAACATTGATTGGTTGCCTCCTATAAGGGCCTGACCAGGGATTAAACCCGAAACCTTCTGGTGAACAGGACAACACTCCAGCCAGCTGAGCAACCTGGCCAGGGCCTCTATCCCTGGCATTTGATAACCCAATGGACAAAGTCAACACAGAAATTTTTTGAATCTTTTGACAAAGCCTGGATTTCAGGAGTATTTTCTTGCTGCAAACTCAAACTCCTGGTTAGAATATTAAAAGCTGAATATTGAAACCCTTTTAATTTTTGTATTCTACTTATAATCTTAATGCCTTGGGAAGAATGAGCAAAGGTTATACACTAAGAAATACAAAAGATAAAAATGTGTGTGTGTGTGTGGGTGTGTATACATACATATATATGTGTGTGTGTTATATATATATATACACACACACACATTCCCATTATAGTGTTGGTATAAAGAAAACCTATAAACTAGAGAAAAATTCCACTAATTTGGATTGAATGATGAAGTCAGAATTAGCAAAATGTTTAAGTTCTGAATATTACTAAAGAAGAGTAATATTAAAGTATTTAGAAGGAAAATAAAGTATTAAAAGGTAAGAAAGGGACAACTATAATTGAGCATTAAGATGGACTGAACTCTAGATATTCTGTGTGTGTGTATATATAACACATATATGTTAATATATGTACATAGCACATATGTTAATATATGTAGATAAACATACATGTTATGCATACATGTAGATACCTACTAAGTACTTTACATATAGGAACCAATTTACCTTAAAACAGATTTTACAGAGGAGGAAACAATGCAGAAAGATTGACTTGCCCAATGTCAAATAGTTGGTAAGTTGTTTTGCTCGGTTTGCCTGGCTTTGAAATCCTGATGGATAACTTTCATGAAACTAAATCTTTAAAAAACAAATTCTATAAAAATAACCTTAACAAATAAATGAAAATCCAATTAGTATATTTTGTATAGAAATGACAATCCTTGAAAATGTGTTATTCCTCTAGAATTAGATTTTTAAAATACCATTGTGTATTTTCATAACAAGTGATTTATAAATTTTACAATGAAAATTTTAACTACTGGTTTATCTAGCTATTCAGAAAGTATACCTTAAAGGATTCATCTTAATAAATTTTTACTGTATGATTTCCACAAAACTAAATTTAATCTCTCCTTATGATACTTGCCATTTTATTCACTTTCTCTAGGTATTTTGTAATTACAAGATGTCAAAATATTTAGTCAATTCTCTAAAAATTAAAAAAAATAATCATAGGTCACACAGACACTTAGTTAGCATTACTTAACCAAATAGCCACTTGAACTGGTTGAATTGGCACAGTGTAGAAAAATTCAAAATTTCAGACTCTTGATTTAATAGTAAAATATATAGAAATAAAATATGTATGTAAATTACCTGCTTGAAAGAAAATGCTTAATATTCAATGCAGAGGAAACTGGGTGTAAACTCTCCGTCTTCACATTTTTCAGTAAGTCAAACTATTTTAAAATAAAAAGTTTATTTTTTAAAAGAAGCTGCATATGCATATTATATTGGGCAGCACAGTTCTATATCCATATAGTAATATTCAGGAAACACATAAGATTGAAAAACGTATTAAACTATATCACAGGGTGCACTCAGTAAAATCTAGGCTGTAGAAAAGATGATAGAACAAATGACCCAGTTTCTTCAACAAATGAATTGCAGGGGGTGGAGGGAGAAGAGAGAGTTGAGGATTAAAATAGACTTAAGAGACAGATCAACCAATCACAATATGTGGACCCTTTTTGAATATTGATTGAAACAAACAGCAAGAAAAGTATAATATTATAAAACAGTTGAAAATGTGAACACATATTGAATATTTGATGACATTAAGGAATCACTGTTAATTTTGTTTTGGGCGTGTTATTGTGGTTATTATTATTTTTTGTTAATCCTCACCCGAAGATATTTTTCCTTTTTTTTTTTTAGAGACCCTGGAAGAGAGAGGGAAAGACAGAGAAATATCAATGTGAGAGAAGCACATTGATTGGTTGTCTCCTGCTCGCACCCTGACCAGGGCCTGGGCGAGGGAGGGGTCTGCAACCAAGGTCCATGCTCTTGACCAGAATGGAACCCAACCCTTTGGTCTGCAGGCCGACACTCTATCAACTGAACCAAACTGGCTAAGGCTTACTGTGGTTATTTATTTATTTTTAATATCTTATCTTTTAGAGGTACACATTGAAGTATTTTAGTATTAAATCATATAATTTCTGATGCTTGCTTTAAACTAAAGGTTTAGGTGGGGGTACAGATGAAGCAAGATTGATCACAAATTAATTGTTGAAGCTGGGTTAGGGGTATGGGGGATTCCTTATATTATCCCATATGCTTATGTACATATTTATAATTTTCCATAATAAAAAGTTAAATGAGCCCTGGCTGGTTTGGCTCAGTGGATAGAGCGTTAGCCTGTGGACTGAAGGGTCTCGGGTTCGATTCCAGTCAAGGGCATATGCCTGGGATTTGGGCTCGATCCCCAGTAGGGGACGTGCAGGAGGCAGCCGATTAATGCTTCTCTCTCATCGTTGATGTTTCCATCTCTCTCTCCCTCTCCCTTCCTCTCTGAAATCAATAAAAATATATTTTTTAAAAGTTAAATGAAATAAAAACTACAAAGTGAAAATAACTTTCTAATAAGCTTTTCTGTGTAGTACTCTATTTCTAAATAGTAAAGTGTTTTTCACCTACACATCACCAATTCTCAAAATAGCAGCTTAGAGATAGAAAGTGACATTTAAGCTGTGTCTACAGAAAGCCAAAAACTTACTGGTTGATTTGATTAATTCAGACAAAGAGCTAGTCCGTTTAGAAGGGGGTGAGTGTGTGGGGGAGGGGGTGGAGATCAAACCCCTCATTTTGCTGAGTTTACAAAATAATACCTTGTATAATACTACCCATATAATAAGTGGTTAGTACTTTCTGGTCAATAAATCAGTGAACTTAACATTTGTTCTGGTACCTTAATGAAGACATAATCTGGCTGTAAACAAACAATATAAAGAACTCAAAAACAAAGGCAAAAGACTAGCTCTAGGCAGCACTGTGGAGAAGGCAACATTTATTTTCCAAATATTCATGTGCAATGAATATCTACTATAAACACATACAGCCTAAGATTGCAACACATATAACCACATTGCAAAACTATCATAAGATTAAATTTTGATAAAATTATACCAAACATTATAACAATATATATTTGTACTGAATTGGTGTTTCAATGATATCTATCTATCTATCTATCTATCTATCTATCTATCTATCTATCTATCTATCTATCATCTATCTATCAATCATCTATCTATCTATCTTTTAAGCCTAATGTAAAGTCCCTAATATATAGTGCCCTTTAAAATTTACAATGCACTTTCCTATTGTAGTATATCATGTTACCTCATTTGTGAATCAGACAAAAATAGGTAACATTATCTCTGTTTTTCAGGTAGAGAACAGGCTCTGGGAGGCCTCCCAGCATTGTTGGTGCCAGAGGCAGAGGAATGAGGACTGGAACCCAGGTGTTCGGGCACCATGTCCAGTGCTCTTTGTTGCACTTAGCTGTCTCTCAAGGGGAGGTACAAAATACATTCTTGTGGCTTCTGCTTGGATTATAGTGGAAAGAAAGTCGGCATGAATAAATATCTCCCGTTAGGAACACAACCTTCTCTTTTGCCAACCTCCAGTATGTTAGCAAGCCAATGCTTCTTTTTAACGACTGTATGTTATAAATAGCCAATATTCCTTGCAAAGTAATGCTCCATTAATATTACATTCCGTTAGTGTGGTGATGCATAGCTGAAATCCAGAAATTAAACTCAGTGAGGATGCTAAACACTCTCCTGGACATTATTAAGTCCTTTGATGTTAAAAAAGATTACATATTAAAGTGTAATAAAATACTATACAATAACTTGACAATGTCAATTAACCCAAAGGTCATCATTCTGGTCCATTGTTTGACAAGTGGCTTTATTGTTTCACAGTGTCTTTCTCCAGGAGGATTTCTGTTTTTCCTCAGTAGATTTAGTCCATTTATTTATCACGCCTTCATTGCTGCTTGAATCCATTCTCCAGTCTATTTTATGTGCAAAGAAAACCATTCATTATAGCTTTTGTGTGACTGTTTCTCACCTCCAGTCAATGACCATTTCCATTCAAACTATTTTAAACAACATTTTGGAATTAGTCCATCCCTTGCCTTTGCATATAGTCGCTATCTTTTTCTAACTTTCCCCAATGACTCACTTTTGCCTTTGTTTTTAATTAACGCTTCCTCTTATGGCTTCTTCCTGAGTATCCCCTTTGGAGCTAGACAGACACTTGTTTTGCACAGTAGTGTGTCCAGCCAAGAAGAAAAATACAGGCATGCTTTCGTTGCAACAATATTTAGGTGGATTTCAACAGAATGCAGTTTAATAGTTCAAATATGTCTGTATTTCAAGGGCCACTGAAGAACTAAACATTATAGGCTCTCAGTTTCAGCAATACGAGCAAACCACATTGTTAAACATTGTACCAGTAGAAAATTAACGTACTTCCAAAATAATTTCCCCGATCACTGCAAACAGCTTAATCACACTGGAGAATGTGACCCACGGGGTTGCCAAAGTGTATTTTCCCACTTTACCTCATGCAGAATAATTAAACTAAGAGGATCTGAAATATCACTTCACAAACACAAACTGAGGAAACTGGAAAAGATAAACTAGAAGAGATTTCTGGGTTGGAAATACTGCCTGGTGGGCCGTGACAGCGTGGCAGTGTTTGGACCTGGGAGAGCCTCAGAAACTTGGGTGAGAGTCAAAAGATGAGGTTCAGGGAATTTAATCTTCCTGGAGCACTCACACTAGGGAATTAAGAACCCATCTGCATAAGTCATCAGGTGACGCACTTCCCTGCTTCACCAAGTATATTAGTTTTTTATTGCTGTCTCAACAAATTGCCACAAACTTAGTGGCTTAAAGCAACACAAACGTATTATCTTGCAGTTCTGTAGGTCAAAAGTCCAGTGAGGATCTCACCATATTAAATCAATGTGTCAGCAGGGCTGTGTTCACTTTTGGAGGCCAGCATATCAGGTCGTGTCTCTCTCCCCAGTCACACTGACATCATCTCTGACCACAGAAAATAGTCTCTGCTTTTAAGGATTCGTGTGATTTGAGGGGGTCCATCTGGATATTTCAGGATAATTTCCCATCTCAAGATCTGTCACCTTAATCATATCTACAAACCCCCTTTTGTTGTGTAAAGTAACATGTTCACAGGTTTAGGGGATTAGGAAATGGATTTCTTTGGGGGCCATTATTCTGCCTACCCTACCAAGTCAAGGCTAGAATGTAAAGACTTTCTGGCCTCCACCTTTCAACTTATTCTCATGTCTTATCTTGTTGACTGGATCTGGGTCTACCACCATACACCCCAATGTAACACTCTTATTGTTTAGTTTGAGCTCACCTGGTTTAAAGATGATACGATCTACCATTGCCCCCATTATCTTCAATAACATCTAGTCATATAGAAAATGTATAAGAAATGAATTACTTTTTAAACTAAAAACAATGTGTAATTCTTAGTAAACAGCTGGCATCCACACATCACCTATATTCTGGGATGAGGGGAGCAAATATTTTTTTCCAAAATAATATACTCATTATAACAGCACCATGAAGAGATACATACTACATTAAACAATGACAGCCAATTTGGATTCTTTGAATAAATAAAAATGTGAATCTATGGTTTTTTCCATATGAGGCCCTCCAGGGAATTCCCATCTCCCTTTTAATGTATGACCTCGGCGGTCTCAAGAGGACAGAAGATTATCTTACTGTATTTTTAGGTCCAAATGAATAAATAATCATTAGCCTATTACAAATTATGGTATTTTATTTTAAAGAACTGTACCAATATATGTTTTGAAATGGTGGCTATATGTTTTTGCTACAATTTTGTTGATGAACAGCATTAGATTTTTTTATATTACGTAAACTGAAGGCTTAAGTTTAAGCTTCAAGGGCCCTAATTTTGTAATAGTAGTATTTGATCCTATTTTCCTAAAAATAATCACAAAAATTGCAGGAGTTTAAGAACAAATAAAATTTGGGTCCACCACTGACTGAGTTTTCTGTTTAGATTACTTAAGTGTTTAATAATCACAATATTTTCTTTAAAATATATACATTTATTTTCTGATGATTATTATTTTTTTTCTAGAGAGAGTGGAGGGATGGGGGGAGAAAGAGAGAACCATTGAATGTTTGCTTCCAATTCCCACCCTGACTGGGGCCAGGTATGGAGCCTACAACCAAGAGATACGTGCCCTTGACCGGGAACCCTTGGGTCTGAGGGAGGACACTCTAACCACTGAGCTAAATAGTACTAGTGTTTTCTAATTCTTAGGTGTGATAGACTATTTCATTTGTCCACAAATTTTCATTCCTCTCAATCTTTGCCATATTTCCTCACCTACTGACTTTGGACTTGCTTTGGGGAATGGAATGTGAGCCATCGAGAAGTATGCTACGTCCCAGCAGAAAATCACAATGCCCTTGTGTGGTTTGGCTCTGTCCTTCAACTTGGGCTGTCCACTATGAGTACTGTGTTACATGCCATTGAATCGGCTCCAAGTCTTGGCCACTTTATGAGTGAGTGGCCACTCTATGAAAGACAGACCATAATGCTAATCAGGCCACACTCCTGATCAGCTCCTTTAGACTCATGCCTGTGGCTTCTTTTATGGAGTCAATCTATTTCACATTTGGTCTTCCTCTTTTCCTGCTGCCTTCTATTTTTTCCAGCATTACTGTCCTTTTCCCAAAACCCTGCCTTCTCATGATGTGCTTAAAGTAGGACAGTTTAAATTTGTCATTTTTTAATATTTTTAATATAGGTTTTTATTGATTTTAGAGAGAGAGGAAGGGAGAGGGAGAGAGAGATAGAAACATCAATGATGAGAGAGAATCATCTATTGGCTGCCTCCTGCATGCCCCCCACTGGGGATCGAGCCTGCAAACTGGACATGTGCCCTGATTGGGAATCAAACCATGACCTCCTGGCTTATGGGTCCATGCTCAATCACTGAGCTACAATGACCAGGCTAAATTTGTCATTTTTTAATCGCAATCCTTCACTGCATATGGAGTGCTCCAAAGAATTTCAGAAGAAGGATGGTCTATGTTTTATGGATGACAGGACAGTGACACCTTTGACTGCATTGATCATGAAAGCTATGGCTGCTCTGAAAGAAATGGGTGTCCCTCAGCACTTGATTTGTCCTGCTGCGTATACTGCATTGTGGACAGGAAGCCACTGTCAGGACCGAATATGGAGAGACAGAATGGTTTCTTATAGGCAAGGTTGTCAGACAAGGGTGCATTTTATCCCTCTATTTGTTTAATCTGTGAGCTGACGAGAAGTATGCTACATTTCATACATAAAACAGGGCTCAACTCAGAGAAAGGAGGAGTGAAAATTAGGGGAAGAAATATCAATAATTTAAGATATGTAAATGATACCATTTTACTGGCAGAAAGCAGCAATATTTTAAACAACTTTGGTTGAAATTCAAGAAGAAAGTGCCAAAGCAGGACTGCATTTGAACATCAAGAAGACAAAAACCATGACCACAGAAGAAACACACAACTTGAACATAGACAATAAAGACACTGAAATTGTTAAAGATGAGTAGTGCATGCCCCAAATAGTGGGCTGCTGCTTCAACCTGGGTCCCCAAATGAAAAGATTCATAGAGCCCAGCCACGCTCAGCATGAGCCCAGTTGACTTATAACCTTCATGTAATGTGAGCAAGAAATAAATGTTTGTAGATGCGTTGAGATTTGGCCATTATTTGTTGTTGTTTTTTTATTTTTTATTTTAATTTATTATTATTTTTAAATCTTTATTGTTCAGATTATTAGAGTTATTCCTCTTTTTTCCCCCCATAGCTCCTCTCTACCCGGTTCCCACCCTACCCCATGCCCTAACCCCCCCACCCCACTGTCCTCATCCATAGCTGTATGATTTTTGTTCAGTCTCTTCCCGCATCCCCCACCACATCCCTTTCCCCCCAAGGATTGTCAGTCCACTCCCTTTCTATGCCCCTGATTTTATAATATTCACCAGTTTATTCTGTTCATCAGATTTCTTATTCACTTGATTTTTAGATTCACTTGTTGATAGATATGTATTTGTTGTTCATAATTTTTACCTTTACCTTTGTCTTCTTTCTCTTCTTAAAGAATACCTTTCAGCATGTCATATAATACTGCTTTGGTGGTGATGAACTCCTTTAGCATTTTCTTATCTGTGAAGCTCTTTATCTGCCCTTCAATTCTGAACGATAGCTTTGCTGGGTAGAGTAATCTTGGTTGTAGGTTCTTGCTATTCATCACTTTGATTATTTCTTGCCACTTGCTTCTGGCCTGCATAGTTTCTGTTGAGAAATCAGCTGACAATTGTAAGCGTACTCCCTTGTAGGTAACTTTTCTCTTGTTGCTTTTAAGATTCTCTCTATGTCTTTTGCTCTTGCCTTTTTAATTATGATGTGTCTTGGTGTGGTCCTCTTTGGATTCCTTTTGTTTGGGGTTCTCTGCGCTTCCTGGACTTGTATTTCTTTCACTAGGTGGGGAAAGTTTTCTGTAATTATTTCTTCAAATAGGTTTTCAGTATTGTTCTCTCTCTTCTTCTGGCACCCCCATAATTCAGATGTTGGTATGCTTGAAGTTGTCCCAGAGGCTCCTTACACTATCGTCATATTTTTGGATTCTTTTTTTTTTCTTTTTTCTGTTTTGGTGTTTTTTGCTTCTTCATATTTTAAATCTTTGACTTGATTCTTGGGATCCTCTCGTCTGCTGTTGGATCTCTGTATATTATTCTTTATTTCAGTCAGTGTATGCTTAATTTCTAGTTGGTCCTTTTTCAAATCCTTGAGGGTCTCACTAAATTTATCAGTGATTTCTAGAAGATTCTTGAAAAACATTATAACTGTGGTTTTGAACTCTATAGCCAGTCATTTGCTTTCCTCCATTTCTTTTATTTGTGACCTGTTTCTTTGTCTCTGCATTTTGGTTGCTTCCCTGTGTTGATAGAGTGGCTTTGTGTGCTAGGTGTCCTATAGGGCCCAGTGGCTCAGCCTCCCCAGTTACCTGAGGTGGACACTCTTGGTGCACCCTTTTGTGGGCTGTGTGCACAGTCTTGTTGTGGTTAAGCCTTGATTGTTGTTGGTATCACTAGGAGGAATTGACCTCCAGGCCAATTGGCTGTGAGGATCAGCTGCGTCTGTGATGGGAGAACTGTGTTGGAGACACCCTTATGGGACAAGACTTGCTTCAGTGGGGCTTTGGTGCTCCCTGTGTCTGCCCCCTGAGTGTGTGTCCTTTTTGGATCTGAGGAGTTGTAATCTGGATGGTCCCACTCTGACTCCTGGGTACACTGGCTCTTGGATCTCCAAGGAGGTTCTAATTTAGCCTCTGCCTGCGGCCACGCAGCAGGAGCTACAGAGAGATCTGCAGATTCCGCTTCTTTGTTTGGGGTTTAGAGTTGCCAGATGAGGCCCAGCTGTGAAGTAATGCAAGCTGCTGTGGGGCCTTGGGGTTTCTTTTGGATGTTCTTGGTCTCTTTGACTCAGCTGCAGTTTTTTAGGTAAGTTTAGATTTCAAAGGACCATGGCATTCGTATGCAAAAGCCTCTTTGCACAACTTGGATGGGGCGGAGTCTCAGGGCAGAGCAAACAGCAATGGCTTCCCATCAACCCTGTCCTAAGAGGCCCCTGGGTGTCAGTGTCCCTCGGTAATCGCTGCAAGCACCTCTGAGAGAAAGCTGCCCTCTGCCAGACAGTCCAGTTTCTCCCTGTATGAGTCTGGGTCCCCAGAGTCTTGCCTGGAACTGGAGTTCAGAGCAGTCGGGAGCTTGTGTCTCCCTGCGGATTGAAAAAGCCAGCCGCGTACTCAGTTGCCAACCCTTTCCGTGAGTGCTTCCGTACCTCTGCACTTTACTTCTGCAGCTCCTCTGAGTCTTAGTGTGCTTTTCTCTTTCCTTCTAGTTGTAGAATTTCCACTCAGCCAGCCTTCTTGTGGTTCTGGATGATGTTCGTTTTGTCTTTTAGTTGTAGTTTTGAAGTGGTTGTGCAAGGCAGCAAGTTCAGGTGTTTACCTATGCCACCATCTTGGTTTCTCCTTGGCCATTATTTGTTACTGTAGCAAAAACCAGAGTGATTGTCATTCTGCCTACTTTTTTATTTTACCATAGGTTATTCTCTCTCTCTCTCTCTCTCTCTCTCTCTCTCTCTCTCTCTCTCTCTCTCTCCCTTTTAGTATTTTCCTGAATATGCAGTATGTATATTACATTCTTTGGTTGCTTTAACTAGCATACTTGTTAATGGTTGCCAGCAAGTCATTAAACATATAATTTCTCTTCCCTGGAGACAGTCTTTTGTACCTTTTTTCTATTTATTTATTTATTTATTTATTTATTTTTCAAGTAAATTTGCATGTATATACACAAGGAAGGAAGCTTGCATCATTGGGGACTTCAGATCCCAACCCTGTGCTACATGCTCACCATTTTCTGAAAATGCAAAATCCATCTTTGTCTGTTTTCTTGAAGTTATTTTATAAAATATGTGGAGTGTTTTTCCTAATTATTTTTAATTATTCCCCTATAGAATTAGTGCAAATTTCCCCTACTTGTTTATCTAAAACCCGTTATGTGAAGAGAGGCTTTGTCCCCTGCTGGCACTATTTACATTTTAAAGCATCTAAATATGAGTCTCTTTTTCAGATCCTCTGCAATGTGACCATATTAATGTTGTTTTAATTTCTGCATTTCCACTAAATTTCCCCAATCAGTGATAAGATGTTATTTGTGTGTGTGGGTTCCTTAAAGATATTATTGCCTTAAACACACAAAATTATCAAGAAATCTATCCCTTCCTTAAAAGGTGCTATGATTCTAAACTATCAACTTTTTAAACTATGTGAGATGTATTATTCTTGAGACGTATCTGTTGAGAAGGCATAGAAGGATGAGCTAGCTCTAAAAAGCAGCATGATACCCCCTTTATTTCATAATTGCTTTGATGGGTCTGACTGAGAGTGCACCCCTGGCCCTGTTTCAAACCACTCCTAAGTCCGAATTGTGAAAAAAGCTTTACTTAAAAAAATACATTTTTAGAAGTATACAGTTGCAGTTATGTAAAATCTTGATGCTATTTAATTCATCTTAAATTTAAGCAAAGGAAACGAGTAAAACAAAAAGTAAATATTCAATATATTCAGTTCAAAAAATAATCCAGGATGTAGAGAATGCTAGAATATATTAATACCTTTTTATTTTCTGTTAGTTCAAATGTATCTGAAATAAAAATGTCCACAATAGGGGAAAAAAGATTTCAAGGGAGGTTATGCCATAAATTATAGCAGGTACTCAGCAAATGTTGAGAGAATAAATTAGACTGAGCTAAAAAGAAAAAAAAAGCGACTTTTTTTTCAGGGACTAAGAAAATGGAAGACGGCACTTTTGGAACATTGCATGGTTATCTAAATTTAGGTTAGGTTGGTACCTATTTATAATTGATTGTGAAATGGGCATGTTTACTGGCTTGACTATATGCTTTCTTGTATTAGACTGAATGCTCCTTTGCCAAAGAGAATGTCTACTTCTTTTAGGTTGAGACCAGCAGAGTATCCCAGGTCACCTGTGAACACTGTTGTCTAAAGCTGGCGTTTGCATTGGTGAGGACAATGCCAAGTAACTGCCCAGCACAGAGCAGAGCTTATCAATGCTGAATCCAGGCCGCAGGGAGCATCGCAGTGAATCTTAGCCCTGGAATGCATCAGGACACTTTAGCCAACTACTTATTTTTTTCTAAATTTCCATTTCTTCACTTGTAAACAAGGGATACTGATGCCCCTTGATGTCACAAGATTGGTGTAAAATAGGACAAGATTCTGGACGTAAAGTGTAGTGGGCTGAATGGTGTGCTCTCACTCCCATCCCCACGCCAAATATATGCATGTCCGAGTCCCCAGAGTCTGTGAATGTTCCCTTATTTAGAAAAAAGGCCTTTGATTATATAATTAAGTTAAGATTCTTGAGATAAGGAGATCATCCTGGTGGCCAAGTGGGCCCTAAATCTAATGAGAAGTGTCCTTATACGAGTGAGGCAGAGGGCCCAGTTGGCATGGCTCAGTGGTTGAGCGTCGGCCTATGAACCAGGAGGTCACTGTTGGATTCCAGATCAGGGCACATGCCTGGGTTGTGGGCTTGATCCCCAGTGTGAGGTGTGTAGAAGGCAGCTGATCAGTGATTCTCTCTCATCATTGATGTTTCTATTTCCCTCTCCCTTCCTCTTAATAAAAATATATATATTTTTAAAAAGTGAGGTAAAGGGATATTAGACTGACAGAAGAGGAGGGCAGAGTTTGGAGGGAAGTAGCCACAGTCAAAGAGTGTCTTTAGCTATCAGAAACAAGAAGAGGCAGGGAATGGTCAAGTCTTAGGAGGGAATGTGGCCCTTTTGAATGCTGGCATCTTGATCTCAGATGCTTGGCCTCTACCACTGGGAGAGAATAAAGTTCTGTTTTAAGCCACCCAGTTTGTGATAATTTGTTACAGCAGCCATAGGAAACTAATACACAAAGTTGGTGGTATAATAAGAGGTTTTTAATAGATATAAATTTTCTCTTTCTATTCTCAACCCATTATTATTGGTATGTACATTTTAAAAAGCGCTTCAACATTCAATGGTCCACATTTAAAGACTTTAAAGTTATTCACTCACTGAATGTCCACATTTCTATGCCCTTATTGGTTAAAGGGACAGAATACAGGGTAGCCCTTGGTGTCTACATGCATCAACACAAAACCAGCCCAGTGTGTGCTGGTGGGAGATATATTGACTTTAGGGGCTGGAAAATTATTTTAGGAAATAGTTTCAAGCCATGCAATGGCTCTAGCATTTCTCACCCTGCTCCCTGGTTGCCAAGTACCTTCCCAGTCATTGTGACCACCCCAAATCTCCTGCCTCGCCAATCACCCCCCAGCTGTGATACTAGCCTCATTTAAACCACAGGTCTACACTCTAAGACCAATCTACTTCAGGCCCGTCAAGCTTTCCTTTATTTCTCAGAAAATGACTCTCAGTCTCACCCTCTGTCCTTGACAGCTTTGTCTAAAACAGGACCCATGATTGCTTCCTACTTAGTATATCCCAAAATAGGCTCCCCACCCCATCCTGGCCTCTCAAAATCCACCTTTGGGCATTGGTTGTTGAGCATCCCAAAAAGAAGGAGCAGAATTGGGAAATAAAATTTAAATTTAACAAAAGAGCTCAATGTTATAAAAAATAAAATTCATTTACTATTTGTGTATTTAAAGCTACATATAAGGTATATTTCAAGCCATCTAAACATGTAAGATGTAATATAAATTTTCAGAAGATAGATACGACGTATCACAAATGTGTGTTCAATCAATATTTTTTTAAAAAGTTACGCTTTTCCAAATTTAAAAAAAAGTGTCAAAGCCTTAGTATTCATACTCATTAGCTTAGTGGAGCCAGTTCTAGGAATCTATTATATATATAGTCTTAAACGTGACGGAAAAAAAAATACACAGAGATATGCTTTGGAATACTGTTCATCATAATACAAATTTAAAACAACCTAAATGTTCAACAACAAAGGAATGAGGAGTGGTCTTGTAAATTACTGCACATCTAAATGATGGAGTCATAGACATTGATTTAAAATCATGTTTACAAATATTTTAATGATGTAGGAAATACTCTTGATAGTAAAAAGTGGTATATGAAATTTATTCTGAGTAGAAAAAGAGAACAGATATTTTTCCAAAGAAAGCATACAATGGAGAACAGGCTTATGTAAAGGTGCTCAACATCATTAGTCATCAGGGAAATGCAAATCAAAACCACAAGGAGATAGCATCTCACACCTGTTAGAATGGCTACTAGTATTATTAAAAAGACAAATGTTAGTGAGGATGTGGAGAAAAGGGAACTCTTGTCCACTGTTGGTGGGAATGTAAATTGGTGTAGCTACTATGGAAAACATTGTAAAGTTCCTCAATAAGTTAAAAATAGAACTAACATATTATCTGAGAATTCCACTTCAAGGTATCTGTCCAAAGGCAAAAAAATCACTATCTGGAAAAAAAATATCTGTACCTACATATTCATTGCAGCGTTATTTACAATAGCCAACACATGAAAACAATCTAAGTATCCATTAATGTAAGACTGTATTTAAAAATGTGTGCCTGGCTGGAGTGGCTCAGTTGATTGAGTGTTGTTCTGTGCATCAAAAGGTTACTAGTTCGTTTCCCGGTTGGGTCACTTACAGAAGGCAGCCAATCACTGTTTCTCTTTCACATTGATGTTTCTCTCTCCCTCTCTCTCTCTCTCCCTCTCTCCCTCTCTCTCTCTCTCCCTCTCTCCCTCTCTCCCTCTCACCCTCTCTCCCTCTCTCTCTAAGCATGTACTCAGGTGAGGATTAAAAATAACAAAAAAATTTAAATATGATATATACATATATATGTATACATACACAATAAATTATTGTTCAGTCATATGAAAGGAAATCCTGCCATTTGAGACAACATGGATGAACCTTAAGGGCATTATGCTAAGTAAGTAAAATAAATTAAACAGTGAAAAATAATACCGTATATGTCTTCATATATGAAATCTCAAAAAACCAAACTCATAGATAAAGAAAACAGATTGGTAGTTGCAATAGAGGTGGTGGGGGCAGGGAGCAGTTTTGGAGAAAATGGGTGAAGGTGATCAAAAGGTACAAACTTCCAGTTATAGGATAGATAAGTTCTGGGGATATATTGTACAACATGGTGACTATAGTTAACAATACTGTATTGTATATTTAAAAGTTGCTAAGAGAGTAAATTTTTAAAGTTTTCATCTAAAGAAAAAGAATTCTAAGTATATGAAGTTATGTATGTTAACTAAACTGTAAATACACTTCACAATATAAACATATAACAAATGATTATGTTATACACCTGCAATGAATACAATATTTTATGTCAATTATGCCTCAATAAAACAGGAAATAATTTGCTATTTAAAAAAATTGTTTAT
Source organism: Corynorhinus townsendii (assembly GCA_026230045.1). Taxonomy (NCBI): domain Eukaryota; kingdom Metazoa; phylum Chordata; class Mammalia; order Chiroptera; family Vespertilionidae; genus Corynorhinus; species Corynorhinus townsendii. Next base: position 61,932,324 of record JAPDVU010000004.1, on the reverse strand, counting down.
TGCATCCAAATAAATTAACTTATCTTTGTTTGCAGATAAAATTACATTATACTTAAAACACTTAAAGATGAAGCAAAAATAATTTAGAACTAGTGAACAAATTCAGGAAAGTTTCAAGGTATAAAATCAACATTTAAATATCAGTTATGTTTGTATACACTAACAATAAATAACCTGAAAAGAAGTTAAGAAAATAATTTCAAATCCAATAACATCAAAAATAATAAAATATTCAGGAATAGACCAAACCAAAGAAGTGAAAGACATACACTGAAAACTACAAACTCTGATGAAAGACATTAAGGACAGGGCAAATAAATGGGAAGACATATTGTGTTCACGGATTGGAAGATAATATTATTAAGTTGTCAATACTACTCAAAGTGATCTACAGAATTAATGCTATCCCTATTGAAATCCCAATGGCATTTTTTTTTTTTTGCAGAAATAGAAAAAAATTCATCCAAAAATTTCTATGGAATCTCAAGGGACTCCAAATAACCAAAACAATCTTGAAAAAGGAACATAGATAGAGGTATCACACATTCTGATTTCAAAACATATTATAAAGTTACAGTTTTCAAAACAGTGTGGTACTGGCATGAATACAGACATAAACCCTTCTGTATATGATCAAATAAATGATCTTTGACAAGGATGCCTAGACCTTTCAAAGGGAAAAGGACAGTTTCTTTAACAAATGGTATTAGGAAAACTTAATATCCACATGCAAACGAGTGAAGATAAACCCTTATATCATATACCATATACAAAATTAACTCAAAATAAATTAAACCTCTACACATAAGACCCCAAACTATAAAATTCCTAGAAGCAAACAGAGAAAAAGCTTTAAGACATTGGATTTGCTTTTGATTTCTTCATTATGACAACAAAAGCACCAGCAATAAAAAAAAAAAAAATAGAGAAATGGGACCACATCAAACTTACAAACTTCTTTGCATTACAGGACACATCACTGGAATTAAAAGGCAATCCATTTTGTAAAAATTATTTACAAATCAGATATCTGATGAAGGGTTAATATCCAGAATATATAAAGAATCCTACACCTCAACAATATAAAAACAAAAATAGGCAAAAGATGTGAATGATCATTTCTCTAAAAATGGTATACAAATGGTTGACAAGCATATAAAAAGCTGCTTGACATCACTAATTGTTAAATGAATATCAAAACCACAATGAGAGCCTGGCTGGTGTGGCTCAGTGGTTGTTCATGGTTTGATTCCTTGCCAAGGTACATTTCTGGTTTGCAGCCTTGATCCCCAGGAGGGAGTGCAGAAGGCAGCTGAGCAATGATTCTGTCCCATCATTAATGTTTCTATTTTTCTCTCCCTCTCCCTTCCTCTCTGAAATTAACATATATATATATGTTAATTTCTTTTCTTTTTTTTTAAAGCAACAACAGAAAGAGCTATCACCTCACACCCATTAGGATGACTATTATTAAAAAAAACACAGAAAACTACAAGTATTGGTGAGGAGGTGGGAAAATTAGAAACCTTGTGTACTGCTAGTAGGGTTGTATAATGCTACAACCATGATGGAAAACAATGCAAGTGGTTCCTCAAAAATTAAAACTAGTACTACCATATGATCCAGCAATTCCACTTCTGGCTATATATAAAAAATAATTGAAAATTGAGTCTCAAAGAGATATTTGCACATCCCTGTTCATAGCATCTTCATTCACAATAGCCAAATGCCCATCAATGGATGAAAGAACAGGAATTGCCGGCACCATGCAGTCCGATGATAATCTGTTAAAGGGGAAACCAATATGGCGGCATAGGTAAACACCTAAACTACTGCCTCGCACAACCATTTCAAAACTACAACTAAAAGACAAAATGGACACCATCCAGAACCACAGGAAGGCTGGCTGAGTGGAAATTGTACAACTAGAAGGAAAGAGAAAAGCTCACTAACACTCAGAGGAGCTGCAGGAGGCAGAGGTAATCAGACGCACGCGCGCGCGGAGAGGACTGGTGGCTGAGTGCGTGGCTGGCTTTCTCAAGCGGGAGGGAGACAAAAGTTCTCGACTGCACTGAACTCCAGTTCCAACTGAGACTCTGGGGACCCAGACTCATACGGGGTGAAACTGGACTGTCAGGAAAGAGAAAAGCACACTGAGACTCAGAGGAACTGCGGAAGGCAGAGGTACTGAAGCATGTGTGCAGAAAGGGCGGGCAACTGAGTGCACGGCTAGCTTCCTCAAATGGGAGGGAGACAAAAGCTCCTAACTGCACTGAACTCCAATTCTAGGCGAGACTCTGGGGACCCAGACTCATTTGGGGAGAAACTGAACTATCTGGCAGTGGATGGAACTTGAGGGCGGCTTTCTCTCAGAGGTGCTTGCAGCGATTACCACAGGACACTGATACACAGGGGCTTATTAGGGCAGAGCTGACGGGAAACCAATGCTGTCTGCTCCACCCTGAGACTCCGCCCCATTCAAGCTGAGCACAGAGGCTTTTGCAAGTCTTCTCCCATAAGGGTGTCTCCAGCACAGAAGTTCTCCCATTGCAGACACAGCTGATCCTCACAGCAAGTTGGCCTGGAGGTCAATTCCTCCCAGTGATACCAACAGCAATCAAGGCTTAACTACAAGACTGTGCACACAACCCACAAAGGGGTGCACCAAGAGTGTCTACCTCAGGTAACTGGGGAGGCTGAGCCACCGGGCCCTAAAAGACACCTAGCACACCAAACCACTTTATCAACTCAGGGAAGCAGCCAAAATGTGGAGACAGATCACAAATAAAAGAAATGGAGGAAGGCAAATGACTGGATATAGAGTTCAAAAGCAAGGTTATAAGGTTTTTTTAAGAATTTCCTAGAAAAGGCTGATAAATTTAGTGAGAACCTCGAGGATATGAAAAAGGACCAATTAGAAATTAAATATACACTGACTGAAATAAAAATATTATACAGAGAGCCAACAGCAGATTAGAGGATCCCAAGAATCAAGTCAAAGATTTGAAATACAAAGAAGCAAAAAACACCCAACTGGAAAAGCAAAAAGCAAAAAGAATCCAAAAATATGAAGATAGTATAAGGACCCTCTGGACAACTTCAAGCATACCAACATCAGAATTATGGGGATGCCAGAAGAAGAGAGAGCACAAGATACTAAAAACCTATTTGAAGAAATAATGACCGAAAACTACCCCACCTGGTGAAAGACATAGACTTACAAGTCCAGGAAGCGCAGAGAACCCCAACCAAAAGGAATCCAAAGAGGACCACACCAAGACACGTCATAATTAAAATGGGAAGAGCAAAAGACAATGAGAGAATCTTAAAAGCAGCAACAGCAAAACAGTTAATTACTTACAAGGGAGCACCCATACAATTGTCAGCTGATTTCTCAACAGAAACTATGCAGACCAGAAGGGAGTGGCAAGAAATATTCAAAGTGATGAATAGCAAGAACCTACAACCAAGATTACTCTACCCAGCAAAGCTATCATTCAGAATTGAAGGGCAGATAAAGAGCTTCACAGATAAGAAAAAGCTAAAGGAGTTCGTCACCACTAAACCAGTATTATATGAAATGCTGAAAGGTATTCTTTAAGAAGAGGAAGAAGAAAAAAAAGGTAAAGATAAAAATTATGAACAACAAATACATATCTATCAACAAGTGAATCTAAAAATCAAGTGAATAAGAAATCTGATGAACAGAATAAACTGGTGAATATAATAGACTCAGGGGCATAGAAAGGGAGTGGACTGACAATTCTCTGGGGGAAAGGGGTGTGGGAGATGCTGGAAGAGACTGGACTAAAATCATACACCTATGGATGGGGACAGTGGGGGGTGGGGTAAGGGCATGGGGTAGGGTGGGAACCGGGTGGAGGGGAGCTATGGGGGGAAAAAAGAGGAACAATTGTAATAATCTGAACAATAAAGATTTATTAAATTTTAAAAAAATGGATGAAAGAATAGACAAAATGTGATGTATACATGCAATGAAATATTCAGCTTTAAAAAATGAAGTAAATTCTACAATATACTATAGCATGGATGAACCTTGAAGACATTATGCAAAGTGAAATAAGCCAGTAACAAAAAGATAAATACTGTTATGGTACCATTATATGAGTTATCTAAAGTAGTTAAATTCATAGAAATAGAAAATAGAATGGTGATTACCAGGAGGTAGAGGAATGGGGAAATAGGGGTTGATATTAATGGGAGTAGAGTATTGATTTTGCAAGATTACAATCCTATATAATAAAATCCTGATATGGAAATTGACTGAACAGCAAAACGATCGGTTGCTTTGATGTGCACTGACCACACGCTCAACCCAGAAACTGCCCCCAACCGGGGGGCAACTCCACTGTTGAGTGTTGACACCCCTCCTCCCCCACCGCCCACAGGGAGATAACCAGCGGCGGCCAGTCCTAGGAACCCTACCCTATATATTGGGAACAGTCTCTTTGATTTAAAAATTAAAACCTGGCAAGGCTACTCTACCGCTGAAAAAACAGAATGATGCAGCAATGACATGCATGGACTTTGCTTGCACATTTTGGCTTGCACATTTTGTGGTCAGCCCTGATTCTGGCACTTATAACTGTGTGACAAAGCCAATTACTTAACTTCTCTCTGCTTCAGTTTTTCTTTTTCTTTTGTTTTAAATATTTTTATTGATTTTAGACAGCAAGGGAAAGGGATAGAGAGATAGAATAATCAATGATGAGAATCATTGATAAGCTGCCTCTTGCTCACCCTCTTCTGGGGATCAAGCCCCCAATCTAGGCATGTACCCTTGGCTGGAATTGAATGTGGGAACTTTCAGTCCACAGGCCGATGCTCGATGACTGAGCCAAACCAGCTAGGGCTCTGCTTCAGTTTTTCTACCCATAAGATGGGGAAAATGCTGCTACTGCCTCAGAAGGATCATGTTATGTACTACTTTTTATAATCTGGGCAAAATAATGTAGCTGCCCATACAACAGCAAGATGCCTTTTACCTGTATGAAAAGTATGGTCACCAGTGCATGCAGCATCCTTGATTGCAACATCCCCTGAGGGCACAGGCTGGAATGAGGGACCCACCTCAGCCCCGTGCATGAATTTCATGCACCGGGCCTGTAGTGTGACTATACTTAATAATACTGAGCCGTACACTTAAAAATGGTTATGATGAAAAAATGACTTTGGAAAGCCTTTAAATTGGTTTATAGAAATTCATATAATAAAACAAGATTAAATATAGAAATAAAAACACGAAAAGTAGTACAGAAGAAATCTGAATAGCAAAACATAAAATTAAGCTAGGAGTGAGTTTTCTCCAGAACATGAATGTTGTAAGCTTTGTGTTTTTGATTCTAGGCATTTTAGCAGCTTATGCCAATAAGGAGACTGGTTACATGATTCCATAGTCTACAAAAATGAATTTACAGTATGATATCAACCGAGTAAAAAATATGTATATACATATGTATATTGCATATTAGAAAGAAATATGCCAAAATGTTAACAAAGGTTATTATTAGATGGTAGTTGTATTTTCTTTCTTTTATTACTTTTATATATTTTCTGATATTTTCACAATTGACTTACAATTTATAATTAGGAGAACGCTTTTGTGCATTTTGATGATGTTGGTAAAAATTTGTTAAATGCCTCAAAGGGAAAAAGGAAATGTGTGCAGATGTGTGCAGATGTAGTGCCAGGTAAAATTGGCTGAAAAGGGAAAAGGGGAAATTGCGAAGGACCATTGGCCTTGGTGTGGTTGAAGGGCCACAAGCCTTATTCTCTGCATGGAATTGAAAAGGTGCTTCTGTTGCATGCTTCAATGTCTCTGGGTCTATTTTGTTCATTAGTTTATTTTGTTCATGAGATTCCACATATAATATGCATATCCTGGGGAGAGGGCTGGAGTGGGGTGGAGGGACTCAATGGGGGAATAAAAGGGGACATCTGTAATACTTTTAACAATAAATATAGGAGAAACCAAGATGGTGGCATAGGTAAACACCTGAAATTGCTGCCTCACACAACCACTTCAAAACTACAACTAAAAGACAAAACACACATCCTCCAGAACCACAGGAAGGCTGGCTGAGTGGAAATTCTACAACTAGAAGGAAAGAAAAAAGCACACTGAGACTCAGAGGAGGTGTGGAAGTAAAGTGCAGAGTTACAGAGGTGCGCATGTAGAAATGGCTGGCAACTGAGTATGCGGTTGTCTTTTTAGTCGGGAAGGAGACACAAGCTCCCGACTGCTCTGAACTCCAGTTCTGGGTGAGACTCTGGGGACCCAGACTCATATGGGAAGAAAGTGGACTGTCGGTATCGGTTGGAATTCGAGGGCGGCTTTCTCTCAGAGGTGCTTGCAGCAATTACCGAGAGACACTGAGACCCGGGGGCCTCTTAGGGCAGGGCTGAGGATCAGCCATAGCTGTTTGCTCCACCCTATTGATTCCCTGAGACCCTGCACCACCCAAACTGTGCACAGAGGCTTTTGCATATGAATGGCCTGAACCTGTGCAATCTAAACTTACCTAACAAACTGCAGCTGTGTCAGAGAGTCCCAGAACTTCCAAAAGAAGGCCCAAGGCCCCTTAGCAGCTTGCATTACTTCACATCTGGGCCTCATCTGGGCACCTTTAAACCCCAAACAAAGAAAAGGAATCTTCAGATCTCTCCTTAGCTTCTGCTAGGTGGCCTCAGGCAGAGTTAAATTTGTACCTCCTTGGAGATCCAAGAGCCAGTGTACCCAGGGGTCAGAGTGGGACCATCCAGATTACAACTCCTCAGATCCATAAGGGACACACACTCAGGGGGCAGACACAGGGAGCACCAAATCCCCACTGAAGCAAGTCTTGCCCCATAAGGGTGTCTCCAACACAATTCTCCCATCACAGACACAGCTGATCCTCACAGCCAATTAGCCTGGAGGTCAATTCCTCCTAGTGATACCAACAACAATCAAGGCTTAACCACAACAAGACTGTGCACACAGCCCACAAAGGGGTACACCAAGAGTGTCCACCTCAGGTAACTGGGGAGGCTGAGCCACTGGGCCCTATAGGACACCTAGCACACAAAGCCACTCTATCAACACAGGGAAGCAACCAAAATGCGGAGACAAAGAAACAGGTCACAAATAAAAGAAATGGAGGAAAGCAAATGACTGGCTATAGAGTTCAAAACCACGGTTATAATGTTTTTCAAGAATCTTCTAGAAAAGGCCGATAAATTTAGTGAGACCCTCAAGGATATGAAAAAGGACCAACTAGAAATTAAGCATACACTGACTGAAATAAAGAATAATATACAGAGATCCAACAGCAGACGAGAGGATCCCAAGAATCAAGTCAAAGATTTGAAATATGAAGAAGCAAAAAACACCCAAACAGAAAAGAAAAAAAAAAAGAATCTAAAAATATGAAGATAGTGTAAGGAGCCTCTGGGACAACTTCAAGCGCACCAACATCTGAATTATGGGGGTGCCAGAAGAAGAGAGAGAACAAGATACTGAAAACCTATTTGAAGAAATAATGACCGAAAACTTCCCCTACCTGCTGAAAGAAATACAAGTCCAGGAAGCGCAGAGAACCCCAAACAAAAGGAATCCAAAGAGGACCACACCAAGACACATCATAATTAAAAAGGCAAGAGCAAAAGACTTAGAGAGAATCTTAAAAGCAGCAAGAGAAAAGTTACCTACAAGGGAGCACGCATACAATTGACAGCTGATTTCTCAACAGAAACTATGCAGGCCAGAAGCAAGTGGCAAGAAATAATCAAAGTGATGAATAGCAAGAACCTACAACCAAGATTACTCTACCCAGCAAAGCTATCATTCAGAATTGAAGGGCAGATAAAGAGCTTCACAGATAAGAAAATGCTAAAGGAGTTCATCACCACAAAACCAGTATTATATGAAATGCTGAAAGGTATTCTTCAAGAAGAGGAAGAAGAAAAAGTTAAAGATAAAAATTATGAACAACAAATACATATCTATCAACAAGTGAATCTAAAAATCAAGTGAATAAAAAATCAGATGAACAGAATAAACTGGTGAATATAATAGACTCAGGGGCATAGAAAGGGAGTGGACTGACAATTCTCGGGGCGAAAGAGGTATGAGGGGTGCGGGAAGAGACTGGACAAAAATTGTACACTTATGGATGAGGACAGTGGGAGGTGGGTAATTGCAGAGGGTGGGTGGGAACCAGGTGGAGGGGAGTTATGGGGGGGAAAAAAGAGGAACAACTGTAATAATCTGAGCAATAAAGATTTATTAGAAAAATAAATATAAATTTTAAATAAATAAATAAATGTGTGAGGCCCAGGTCCTTTTTGAGGACAGAGCTTCTCTAGGCCACAGAGCTTCTCCAGGTCCAGCTTCCTGTAGGGAATAAGGAGAAGACTCAATGCAAGTGGGGAGAGAGGGCTGAAGTTCTATCATTTTCCTCTGAGAGATAACATAGCTATTGTTTGCTTTTATTGTTGTTTCTCTAGAACCCAACTTTACTCCCAGCCTGTAAGATTCCATTAATTCAGGAAAATTTGGGGTCAAGTCAAAGGAAAATTATTGAGTTCAATTTATGATTCTGAAAAACGTCATTAGCTTACAGAAACACAATTTACATACCATAAAATTCACTTGCTTAAATGTACATTTCAATGGCTTTTAGTATATATACAGAATTGTACAGCAATCACCATAACTAATTTTCATTAATCCAAAGCGAAATCTCCTATCTGTTAACAATCATTCTTCATTCTCCCATCTTAGCACTCTGTAACCACTAATCAACTCCTGTCTCTACAGATTTGTGTGTAATGGACATTTCACATATATAAAATCTTATGTTATATGCTCTTTTAAGACTGGCTTCTTTCACTAAGTATGATGGCTTTTGAGGCTCATCGTGTTGTAATATGTATAAGTATTTCATTCTTTTTATGGCTAAATAAAATGTCATTGTTATACCACATTTTATTTAACTACTTATTAGTTGATAGATAGTTGGGTTGTTTCCATTTTTTGGCTAGATTCCTAAACTTCTAAGAATAGCCTCCTAATGGATCTTATTTCTTAAAAGTTGTTCTTTATAAAAGTCTTATTGAGTCATTAACCCATTTATATTAATCAAATACATTAAATGACTGTTATTTTGAGTGTCCAAATAGCATGAGATAATTAGCAATCAATTATCCTCTGAGATAATTATTATACTAAGCTGAGGTGATCTCTGTCAAAACACAGAAACTTGACATTTTCGTTAGCTCATTCAGCTTTAAGTTAAATGTCCTGTTTCTCTAAGGTTTTCTGATATGATGAAAATATTGCATAGATTTCTATCATTACCTCTGAGACCATGGAGGGTCCTGGAGATAGGACCTGAGATTGGGAGTCCCTGTTTCAAATTACAAAAGAGTAGAACAGGCACTTAGCTTTATTGTTTTTAATTACATAAAGTAACAAGGACTAATTTCCAAATCACTGCCATAAAAGATCCCCAGGGGATTTGGACTAATGAACAGCTAAAAGTGATCTATAATGAACATACTTGCTATGGTATATAAATGGTACTCTTAAAGAGCTTTAGTTTTCTTCTTAGGGGGGTGAAATCTGATTTAGCCTCTTCATGTTTTCAGTGCACAGAAAGGAGCCCTCACCAGTTCAGTCTGTCTCAGTGATCACCACTGGTCCCCAAAGAGTCCGTACAAACCCTCCCTCTACCTGCTGTCTTTCTATGCTGCTTCCTCCCACCCCAGGCAGAAGAGGGCTGATCCCAGTGATCTGATTTCAGTGAATGGAAGGGGCTACTGTTTTTCAGGGATGGAACTATCAAAGGAGTTTAAAGGTCCAGCAGTTTCAGGTAGAGTCCCTTTTCTCCCTGACTCTATTTTAGCTCTTTTTTCTCTTCTCCAGGACTGTGCCCAGCGTTGCTGCCCTGGTCTGAGAAGCAGAGGCAAAGCAAAGGGGATGGCAACTCTTGAATGAACTTATATATAAAGAGTCTGATGCTGATGAGAAGGTAGGTAAAATGTCATGAAATTGAGGCTATCTAGAGAGTAATGCCTTTTTTTCATATTCCCTTATAAATCCAACTTGGCCTACCTTTGTTAAGAAGATCTGTAGCAGAAGGTTCAGGTCAGCTGTATTAGTCAGCTTAACTGTTGTAACAAACAGATCCAGACCTCTACGGCTCAATTCAATAAAAATGTATTGCTTGCTCACATCACAGTCTAATGTGGTTGGCAGTCATTCAGAAGGAGCTCAGGCTCCTTCTATCTTGTGACACCACCAGTGCGAACTCATAGCGTGGCCATCAAGAAGGGATGGCCAGGCCTGCAAGTACTGTGTATCACTGCTTCCCAGCTTCCATTGCCCAGAACTGACATAGCTCCAACCTAACTGCAAAGGAGCCCAAGAGGAAAGTAAAATGGCCTTGGTGAACACTTGGCATTGTCTCTGCCACACCAGCTCTGGGCTAGGGAACGGAAGACATTTCTATTATTTTCTGGAGATCTCATTTCATCTCTCTGGAAGAGGATCCTCCCCACATTTTAGTAGTAAATTCTAAGATTTGGGTTTGAATTTAGTGATTAATGGGGATTTATCTGGATTTGGATCCCTGGATATTCTTGGTTCTCTAGGCTGAAACATGATCTCAGTAGTATCTCAGTACCTGAATCAATATCCAGAGATGCTGAAAAAGTAAAATTCAAGAGCTTTGCTAGATCTAGCTGGTTAAGTGGATTCTTGTTAGTATTATAAAGCTATGAAGAATACAATAGTATACTATGGCTTTGGCTCTTTCCTGATTTACCTTGTTGGAATTTTTTTATCATTGAAAAATGTTTCACCTTGGTAAACAATGCTGCTGGGATTTTCTTTTAGCCTCTGTGGACAAAGGACCACAACCTGGCTGTAGGGAAGGAGTAAAGTCCTGTGGTTAAGAGCATAGGTTCTAGAGAAGACCACCTTGGTGTGACCTTGGGCCATTTACTTAAGTCTCTGTGCCTCTATTTCCTTATCTATTAAAGGGGTCATGATGATTGTAATATAGTACCCACCTGGGATAAACACTTGCTTATCTTACATTCTACCTCCCTCCTTGGATCCTTTCTCTCTAGTAGAGGTTGAAAAACTAAAAATCTGCATCTCTTAAATCCCTTTGCAGCTAGGGGTGTGGATGTGATTTAGATCTTGTCATTTAGATGGATTTGTTTGGAATTTGGAAGGTAAACATGAGGCCATCCTGGCATCTCACGTGGCCAGTTTTTCATTGGCATGCAAAGATCCTGGAGATGTGAGGTTTTATTCATAGCAGGGTTCCGGTATCCTTTCTCCAGCTTCCTGGGTGTCAAAGGCTGTGGCAGAAGAAGCAGCTTCTTGAAGCCGGCTTCCTGTTCTGGGACACGTTGGTGAATTTACAAGCTTCGGCGCACTTGAAGATAGTTGCTCTCTTAGTGGGCCAGTTCTGTATTTCTCTGGGAATTACTTCTGGATGTTTGGTCTAGAACTTATCCCTCCAGCCTGGCTAACAATGTTGTAAATACCCAATTCCCTATACTTAGATTGGTTCCTTTTGTTCTGTAATGCATCTTGATGAATCAATTATCTCCTAGGCTTATTTTGAGAACAAAATAAGAGCTATAAATCACTAAAGCCTGGTATGTAGTGAGTACTAAATACCTGTGAGTCTTATTATTATGCAGACTAATGACTAGAAAGTGAAATGAACCTGTACAAGATCCCCGAAGAGTTCCATTTTTGGAGACCAATCTGGCTTTAGCAATATGTCATCTAGCAGCAAGTAAAGTAGAGTTTAGTCATACACAGTTAATTTGCCCACATTCCTTTCACATGCTAATTCAGGAAAAGCAATTTGGCCCTCCGCTGACCCCATTACAGTGATAATTTGCCTGGCTCTGAAAGGCCACAACCTCAAATTACTCTTTAGCTCTTGGACCCTGTGAAGAAAACATTGTGGATGGAGACACATAGGCATCAAGAACAGGGGTATTTCATTAAAGCTGTTTTTTTTTCTTAACTCAATTTATTTAATTTCAGAAGCCAGTAAAGATGAATAACTGGCTATTCTAAAACAAATGCTAACACAAAAGAAGAAAATTTGAAACAAGAAATTGTATTTGGTCACTCTGAAACTTCCTTAATTTAATTTTAAAGCCTAATTTAACATTTGTTATTTCATCCTCAAATTTATTCAATCTACCTTTCTTATAAATTACCTTTTTAATGCATGGTTTGCATCGAAGCCACAAGAATTGCCTCCTTTTGCATTCCTCTTATTGAATCCAGCCATTACCTTGCCAGTTTTGAGGAATTGTCACAACTCAGCATCATTAATGAAAATTGGGTGGGTTCTTTTGGGGAATGGTAGATGTTTGTTACCAATGATGACAATGATATACATTTTTTTTTTTTTTTTACAAAAGTCAGTTTCTTTAATCAGCTTTTCCTGGAAATTATAATTCATTTTCACACTGACATCCTTGCAGAATTTGATACATATTCTCTATCATCCAAGATGTGCTAGATGCCACATAGAAGAGAGAAGCCAGGTAGTGTCTGATGAGATTCTTTGGTACAACTTTAAATACAAATTTGGGACAAGAATTATTCCTAAATCACTTTTTTTTTTCATCTTTGAAATTAGAATAATAGTTTCTTCTTAGAGGCATTATGAAGAATAAAGGTTATAGTGTATATAAAATGCTTAGCACTATTTCTAGCACTGCAAATCTATTGAGCTGCCTCATGTGATCACAGACAAGTTGCTTTAGTTTCCTCACTAAAACTTCTTTGCAGAAAATTAGGACAAGTTTGTGTTAAGTTTGTGTAGTAGTATATGTATGTAGCTATTATTATACCCATTATTATTATTCTTTACAGTCAACTCTCTTTGAACTGGAGTATTTGGTTAGCACAGTAGTCCCAAAATATGATGGATAACAAAGGAGTGCTGTATTTTTCACAAATCTATCAATATTTCTCAAAAATAATAATTTAAAAAATAACAAATCAAAATGGAAATAAAAACCACTATAGGCAAAATGCCCTAGAATCAGTTCATGAGTTTCATTGTTGCATTTTTTAAAAAAGGAAACTTATTTTTCCTGTTGAGCACCTGTTTATTTCAATTTCAAAAGCATGGGAAAATCTATCTGAAAACTTTGCTTCTGAGCCCAGAATTTTAATTCACTTCACTGATGGTTTTTATATTTCAAGACAGGAAATACAAATTATAAGAATATTTAATACATGCAAGTATTAAATATTCTTATAATTGATTGTGAGAATGTTTTATGTTTACAAATGTGATTTGAATTATATGTGCGTAGGGCTTTGAAAAGCCAAAGGCAGAGGGCCATTGATGTAAACTGAGCCATTGAAATTCCTGCAATGATTGTGTTTTTATCTTTGTCTGCAAAGACGTTGAGAATTGTTGAAAGTTTAGTGTTCTATTTATTTTGGGTTATTAAAGCCAGGACCTCCTTCTGACCCAAGGAGGTAACTGGTTCTTAGAAGTCAAAGAGGTAGAGTTTCTTTCCAAAGTTACTCTTATCCCAGTAGGGTGTGACCCACCTAATCCTAGGGAACAGGGATCCTGACTCCCCCAGAACTGTCCTTGACTACCTGACTTGACTTTTTCACTTTACCTTAATCTGTTTCTTTGTGACCAGGCTCTTCATGCTCTTCCAGATAAACAGAAGTACAAGCTGATTGTCAAAGTTCTGCCCTCTGGTGTCATTGCTGAGATTTAAGACACTGGTAGCCATACATCTCAACTTTGACTACAGAAAGGGCCTAGGAATTCCCCAACTAGGCCTCTACCCCTCAGGGTTAGAGTATTTGATGCTGGAGATTACAACATAGGAGTTACGAAAAAAATAATAAACAAAATCATCCTTTTGTTGGAAAAAAAAGTCTTCTTTCCCTTTTGACATTTCCCAATTAAAAAAAACTTTATTGAGATGTAACTTACATACTATGAAACAGTCTCATTTTAAGTGTACAATTCAATGATTTTTAAATAAATTTACCAGTTTTGCAACCATTGCTAAAATCCAGTTTTAGAACATTTAGGACTGTTCATTGCTAGTATATAGAAATACAATATATTTTTGTATATTGGTCCTATATCCTGAGATCTTGTTGAATTATGTATTTATTTATTTTTAGTTCTAATAGTTTTTGCATGTGATTCTTAAGCTTTTCTATACACAGGATCCTGTTGTATATGAATAAAGACAGTTTTACTTCTCTTGAAATGTTTAATCCAATAATAGATATCAAATCTAGTCTCCTCATGGGAAGGAGATGCTGGGAGAAGGTACATATAACTTTTGGAGGGTGTCTGTGTGGCAAGTGATAAAACCAAGAACCTGGTTCTTGGTTTCAGGAATAGGCTACTTCTTCACATTTATTTATAAAGGTGATGATTATTATGTATTTATTTATAATTGCGACTATTTACCAGAGTTGATGATGGTTTTTTCCTTCTTAGGTTAAAAAAGAAAAGAAATGCAAGACTGCCATTTAAATATGTTTTGATGGTTTTTATGGATATAATTTCTAATAGGAGTTAATTGCCATTACTTCTTACTCAACTGGACAATGTAATTGTCCCCCCCCCCCAAACAAAACAAAACAAAACAAAATAAATCTGACTATTCTTTCTTTTTCTTCATAATTTTTCAATAGCACTTTATTTGATAACTTCCTAAACTCCTGCCGGGGCTGATGGGCAGACCATGAACGACGGATGAATGATTACTCTAACACATTTCTGTGAAAGAGAGGGCTAAGGCACTACTTGGCTATCACTGCCAAGTAGCCCTGTTTGCCTGCCTCCTTAGTTTTTTATTGTCATAACAGCTTGAACTAAAATTAAGCTCTAGATACAATAGCAGGGTAAGTATCCTTGAGAAAGCACATGCTTCTACAAGGTCAGGTCTTTAAAGACTAAACATAGAGATTCTAGCAAAACACCCAGGGGATCGGACTTGTTTGGAAAAGTCAAGGTAGGAGCTGCCGCCTTTGGCAAGGTCCCCTCAGAGGCCCTCTCCCCTCCCCAACTTTCAGAGAATCCTCCTTACAGACATTCCAACCAAGTCCTGTGCTTCCCCACAAACTCCCTTCGACTTCATATCCGTTACTAATTTATTGCTAAATCCTACTCTTTCTCTTATCATATTGCTGCTGAAGGCTTATCTCTTTACATTGTTCCTCTTTTTCTCCTTGACCACCTAGAAAACCAGAAATGGTTTCTCTGTTGTTAAGCTATTCAATATTCTTCCAGATAAAATATCAATCCACACATTTACAATTTCCCATCACCATTAATATAAACTGCTGTTGGCCTTACTCATAAATCACTTCCATTTACTGAAAACCATTTTCCATCTTTGTTCTTGGAAGAACATACCTTTACTGGCCTCCACTTTTGTTAACTCCATTCCCCTCTCAAGATCTTCCTTACCTTATGAATCTAGTTTGTCTTCCATGTGTTCTGTTTCAGTCTGTTCTGGCTAATCTTTTAAGTTTTAAGGTGCAAAGCAAGGCAAATCCGAGAGGACTTTAGTCTCTGTGTAGCTATCCTCCTGAAATCATTGCTCCTCTACCCATTTTGGAGAGTAGCACTCACGCATTCATGTGGTTACCAAACTGGAGGCTTGGACACCAGGGAATGTGTTCTGTCTAGTCGCCTGTGCACCCCCAGCACTTACCACAGGTCCCAGCACAAAGATGCCTCTTTACTGTCCTGGATGACTAGCACCTTCATGTGCCTGATGATCTGCAGGCTCCAGAGATAGAAAGAGAAAGTAGAGGCTGGCCAGGGCTTTAATGAATCAGCTCACGATCCAACTTCAGGCAGCATGAAGAGAACAACTTACGATTCATTGCGATGAGTGCACAGACAAACTGCTGGGGACACACTGCCTGGGGAGGGTCAGCAGAGGTTTCAGGAAGAAGGTGCCGTTGGAACTGGGCCTTAAAGCAGTTTTTGCCAAAAGGGAACCTAAGCTGAATAGTCCCATAGATACTTTTGTTATTGAAGCAAGATTGAAAAAAGTATTTTCAGAACAAATATTCTGGGCTTGAATCCTGTCTTTGCTATTTTATAGTCACGTGTTCTTACGCACATTACTTATCTATGTTCCGATTTCTCATGTTTGTTTGTTTTTTAAATATATTTTTTATTGGTTTCAGAGAGTAAGGGAGAGGGAGAGAGAGAAACATGAAAGGAATTTAAGAGATATGACAGGCAGTCAGGAAATAAAGAGGGTCCACTGGAGAGGAATGCATATGTGGAGGGCAGAAATAGCTCCAAGACACCATTATGCTCACAGAGATATAAAGAAAAGTCACAGGATACCAGGAAGAAGGAAACATATTTTCACAGAGGATAGGGAAATGTTGCAAGATGAGGGAAGAGAAAAATGGGGGCACCATGTGGGCTTTGGACTTTGAAAATGATACTATGTAGCAGAGTGACCAATGAAGAAAGCACAGGGGTCCTAAATTAAGGAAGGGTCCAGTTAGAAAGGGTCATGTTCAGACAAAGAGCTACAGCATATATAAACCTGAGACAAAGGGACAAAAGACAGATTTTGGATTTTTTTCCCATTAGAGAGAGAGAGAGATCAGGCTTTTCCCATTTTGGGGGGCCCTCTTTGGGGATCCCTCCTCAGGGAAAGTTTGTATATGCTTACAATAAACTTCTACATTTTTACTAAAGAAATCTTTTAGTTCACAAATTTAGTCTTTAATTTCGCCAGACAAGGACCCACGAGAAGAAAAGCCTATACCCTGAACCCCAGGTTTCATATAAATGATGAGAATCATTGATCGGCTGCCTCCTGCACCCCCCAAACTGGGGATGGAGCCCACAACCTGGGAATGTGCCCTGACAGGGAATCCAGGAGGTTATCCTGACAGGGTAACCTCCTGGTTCATAGGTTAACACTCAACCAATGAGCCATGCTGGCCGGGCTAAAGTGGTATTTCTTAATGGGGGTTGCACTAGGCCCTCAAGAGGCTGTTTTGGTTTTCTGTGAGTCATTAGTTGTCGAAATGACCAGAAGTAGGGAGGTGGGTAAGGAAGGTCTGGAAGGGATTACTGGTTTTTCCTGGGCAGAAAGCAGGGATGCTAGACATCCTGCAATGTGTGAATAGTCCCACAATGTAGCATTGCCTTATGTCTCTCATGATTTTCACCTGTCCCATTGGTGAAAAATCATGCAGATTTTAAAAAAATCCTATTTATACATTTCTAAGCCTAGAATCTAATTCTGTTTAAACATATACACACTGAATACTCTGAGTACTTTTTGCATAGTTTTAAACATTGTGCTTAGTTTGCAACTTTAACAAGTGTTGTGCTCCATGTCAGAGAGTCACATCACCAGCAACAGTGTAGTCTATAGTCCTTGAGCCTTCCTTACAACTGTGGCTGTTGATCACAGTGCTTCCACGCAAACCTAAAAACGTATTTATCCCCTATTTTAAAGTTTAAAATATAAAGAATGTTGATAATTCACCGAATGTCTTATTTTTCTTAAATCTAAACTTATTTTGTGCATCTATCCACTCCATTATGTCTTCTTATAAAGTCACGCCCAAACATTAACACATTGAAATACAGTGTGTCATAAATTACTTTAAAAAATTATTCTTCATTTTGCAGTTATAACAATATGTTGAATTCTTAAAACTATCTATGAGCTTTAGTTCAGGAAAGTAAAAGGGATGGTAACAAATATTTGTTATACAAAGTGGGTGAATCTGATGGGGTCCAGTACAACTGTTTTAAGGCCTGAAAGTTTTTCTTTGACCTGGATCCCTCTTGTCGCTGCAAAATGTTGTTTTCCATTTTCAGTTATTTCCCCCTTTTCTTTGAAGGTAGAAAAGAGCTGTGCAGACCACCTTAACATTTTCTTCATCTTTTTCAAGTCCCAAAGCGTAAATGAGGTGATATCTTGTGCTCACCAGGTTTGGTATTCCAAAGCTTTTCTGGCTGTAAATATAATTTTGCATGGCTCAATGTTAAAATCTACAGTCCCATGGAATCAGCCAAAAGATGGCAGCAGCTCTTCTGCAGTCTTTTCACTGCGGCCTCTGAGTGCCCCTGACCAGCTGTAGAACTGGTCCTGCTTCATGATCTGTGGGGCCTCGTGTGTCTCCACCCCCAGAACTGGGGCCTGCTGCACTCTGCATTCCAGCCGTCACACTAATTCACCAAACTAATTAGGCTAAAGGCCCATCAAGGCAGAAATCTGTTGGTTTAGTCTCATTCATTTCTTTCAGAAAAACTTGCAAGGAAGCTCCTGTCTGCTTTTGGAACGGGGACAGAATCTCAAAGGCTTGGCATGAGAAACAGTTGAAGGCGCCAACCTTCCAGGCCAAAGATTCTAGTCACAAAGACTCCCAATTCAACCTTTTCCCTTGAGGCAAACTTCAAAGTATGCAAGATCCCCCCCAAAAAACCACCTCATATAATGAAAATAAACCAAGGGATAACACACTTAGCTGAGACTTGCTGAAAACACTTTTCTCCCACCATACCTCAATTCTCTCTGCCTCCAGACTGCCTCGTGGTACTTAATTACTTGTAAGGAGGACAAAGGCAGATTTCCTAATGCTTACTTGCTTCGTTCCACTTGGGCCTGCAACTTTTTTTTGTTTTGTTTTTTACTTGTGTATTTAAAAAATTTGTTAAACAAAGCTATAGCTTACTATATGCCAGATACTGTTCTAAGCACTTTAAAATATTAAATCATTTAATTCTCATAACCCTGTGAGATAGACACTTTTCTTTTTTATTTTCACTTTTCTTATTCTTATTTCATAGGTGAGGAACTGTGCAAACACTGTTGCCTATTGTCCTTTAGTGGTGGTTTTCTCCCTTTGCTTTATTATATTCCCTTCCCTTCCCTTCCCTTCCCTTCCCTTCCCTTCCCTTCCCTTCCCTTCCCTTCCCTTCCCTTCCCTTCCCTTCCCTCCCCTCCCCTCCCCTCCCCTCCCCTCCCCTCCCCTCCCTTTTCCTCTCTCTTTCTACATAACGTCCTAGGAGAGTGCATAATTATGTTTCTGAAACATTTTTAATGATTGAAAAAAATCAGAAAATGACTATAGCAGAGATCAGAAGAAAGCATAATCTCAAGACACAATGTTTGGAGTTTTTTCTTTTTTGTTTTAGGTGAAATATAAGCCACTTAGGGAAGTCCATAGAAAGGCACAAATGAAACCTCTTAGAGATTCTTTTGGCCATTAGGCTCAATTTAGCAGAATAAAGCAGCTACATAAACCAGAGGTTTAATCTCTTAGATTTCTCTTTTTATATGCTCTTGGCATTGCCTATCCCTCACACTGTACCCCCCCCCCCCCCCCCACACACACAATTGCTTACCTCCAGGCTTTTTGGGAGTGGCAAGAGAAGAATAGCACTCTCACTACCTGTGTAAGGGCATTGTTCACACATCAATGCACACACTGAAAGAACAAATGCCCAAATTTGGTGACTACTGCAGACAGCCATTCACACGTTTTGCTTGCACTTATACAGTACCATTTATCTGGGAGCTTTTGTGATGTTTTGATTAAAATTTAATGTATATTCAGCTAATTGGTTTAGAAAATTACCAAAGTGCTTGCAAAATCTTGAAATTAGTGGTCTGTTAAAATTAGAACTTTCCTATAGGAGCATTTTGAATTTTGCAAAAGGACAGTATACAGGAGCAGCCCTTGTTACATAGATCTTCCCTTACATTTCTTTAGGGTATTGAGATTTTCACCAGTTTTATTTTAGAATTCTGAAGCACATGTTATTTAGGTTTGGATTATTGTCAATTATCAATTAGTGGAGAGAGGTGTGGGACTGCTCTCTCTCTCTGAAAGCATATTTTCCATGCCACTGGAATTGTACAGCAGGCCTCCTATTAACAGGGGATGTGGCAGTCTTCTTATTCGGATAAGGGAAAAGTTGATGAGAAAGACCTTTCTGTCAGAACTCTTGGACTTCTTTGTAAAATTAATTAGTCCACTTAATGGCCTTAGAAAATAAAGTGTGAAAAGGAGGACCTATGTAAAACTTTCAACAACAAAGATTTTTAAAAATTGAAAAAAGAAAACAAAGTGTGGAGTATTCAACATCGCTGAATCTTTCTTTCAGGGCACTGTGTCTTCTTTTGCCTCAGAGTCTTGATTCTGAAGTTTCATTATTATTGTGCAGAATGTCAGTTAGAGAAAGGAGACAAGACTCAAACTACATTCATTGCTCCCTGGACCTACTTACCCTGGTATTCTTTTCATTGTATATCCCTGGTACAAGTTAGTTTTCTTATCAGCAAGATGCACAAGCTCTGAGGCAGTCTGCCAGCATTTAAATTCTACTCACTGTGTCACGTTGGGCAAGTTAGCTATCTATCTGTTCTTGAGTTTCCTTATTTGTAAAACAGGCAAAATGGTATGCCCCATCAAACTCATGAGTATTAAATATTCATGCAAAAGGAGAATGCCATGCTTGGTATTAGCCAACTACAAAGTCTAAGGGCACAGTCCCCAAGACTGTCATCATTTCTGACATCAATCGCAAGTTCAGGGAGTTCTCAAAACCAATCCCAGGTTTGATAATGCCATAAAATTGGAAGGAGTCACAGACCTCACTGAAAGCAATTACATGTGTGGGTAAGTACAGGGAAATGACACATATTAGAAGATGCTAAAGGAAGAGAGACATGGGGCAGAGTCTAGGAGGGTTCCAAAGGAAAGCTTCCATTGTCCTCAGGACGAGTCATCCTTCTGGTAGGGATGTGATAATACACACGGAGTACTGCCAACCTGGGATGTGCATCGGAGTTTTGGAGTCCAGAGTTTTTACTGGGGCTTCATTACACAGGCATGATTGATTGAGTGATTGCCCAGGGGGTTGAACAAAGTCTCCAGTACATCTCCCAACCCCCACATTCCACCTCTGTCCAGAATTGAATAACATGAATAACAAAGACACTCTTATCACTTGGGAAATTCCAAGGGTTTAAAGATTACTTTTCAGGAGCTAGGGACAAAGCCAGACCTTGCCTGAGTCAGGCCAAATTCTTTACTACACAGCCTGGCACAGGGTAAGAACTTTCCTGATGTGTATGACTATCATTATTAATTGTCCTCTTGCTCTGATAAGAGAATTAAAGAAAAAAATTTCCCCCACTTTTTTTCTAACTTTTTTGTATGAAAATATGCAAGCATACAGAAAAGTATAAGGAACCCTGTATACCTACCACAAGATCTAACAATTAACATTTTGCCATATTTGTTTTATCTATGCAGATGGGCATATGTGCACATATGTTGCATATATCATATAAATTATGTATATAATTATTTGAAAGTAAGTTCCAGCTATCACAACCCTTCATTTCTAAAAAAAAACCTTCAGCACACATTTCCTAAAAATAACCATAATTACATCTTAGAAAACTAACAATAGTTCTCTAATATGCAATACCCAAACTATATTCTAATTAAAAGGAAAGTGTAGGTTGATTGAGGGATCCAGTTAGCTGCCAGACTCCTCTTCCCTAGTCATCATGCTCATCCTGCCTCTTCCCTGGGGAAAAAATCTAGGGAGGCTCCATGTTTCTTGCTGAATTAAGTCCAAAAACTGGTGACCACCACTCCAGGCTTCTATGAGCACATGGATCTCCCATTCCTAGACTACAATATCACACTCCCACATGCATTTACATAACATTCTCCAGTGCTCACTATGCTAGGTATGGTCCTGAGTGTTGGATGTTCACAGTCCATTCCCATGCTTCCCACCATCAACTTTCTACTCCAGCCATGGTGTCCCTGTCTTTCTTGCACAAACTGTGCACACTGGTGGTTGGGCAGAGTCATCATGCCATCCAGGCCTTCAGAGACCCCCTGATTCACTGGCCTTCAAGTTGTGTTCTGTTGGTCCAGTCAATGAGCCTTAGCAACGGCCTCAAAGGGTGAGGTCATGGCCAAGAAAGTGTGTCATCCACATCCTGAAGGCCCCACCAAGAAAGAATGACTGGTATCCTACTGCTTTAAAAACAATTGTTTCAACAAGCCATTAATAAAATCCAACCCAATGATTTTACAAAAGAAATGGAAGCAGGAGACAGTGAATGGATTTGCTCAGGTATCTAATACATGGTTCTGCGAGATGAACCTACTCCAGGAATGTTTCACTCTATATACTTTCTCTGGCCTTTAGAAAGGCCATTACCTTGTCTGAAGGATCCTTTAGCTCCTTTCTGACTCATTCATACCTCCTTCAAAAACCGGAGCATCTATGCTTTCACCACTATTAAATCTTTCCCCAACTGCTCAAGATGGTTCTCTTCTCTGGTCTCCTAGAGTCTTTTGTCTGAACGTAACACATTTAACACTTAATTTTATACCCTGGACTCCTTTGTTCCTTTTTTATATATTTTAGTTTTGCCTCCCTCAGAGATCAGTAATACTTTGAAAGTTGGGAGAACAACGTGGACTTACAATTAGTTCATCTAAACATTCCATAAACATTCATTGAGTAATTACTATGTACCACGCACCAGGTAAGTATTTTGAAGATTATAAGGAAGAAAAACTCCCTGCCTAAAGAGGCTCAAATTCTACTTGAGGAAATAAAAAAGAAACATTGTTTTATAGCATCGGACAGAATGAAATAAGTACAAAATTTAGGTCAAGAAAAGTGCTGTGTGAATGCAAGAGGAAAAGCAACTCATTGTGTCAGAGAAGATCAGTAAAATTCTCATTTGCTTCTCTCTACCATGGGGAACAATGTAGACACTCAAGGATTTTACTGTGTCTCAGTTTTGATGAATCAGTATTAAACTTTCTATTTAAAAAATCTGGAAGTGCATATGGCCAAAGGCCTGTCTTATCTCATAAGAACAAAGCCAAAAATGACATCTCTTCTTGGGGTTGCTAATACTACTCTAGCAAAGTGCTCAGAACATAGTGGCTGCTTAACAGTCGCTAGTTAAATGCAGCTTGTGGGACTTAGTATGTGCTGAATAAACCTGTTTTTAAGAGTACCAGTCATTACCCACTTCTCAAATTGAATTCCATCAAGAAGAGTGAATGCATATTTTTAAATCACCTTATCCTGATTTAAAGCCTACTATTAGAAGATCTTAAAAATTCCCCCCCCCCCGGGGGGGGGGGGCGGCCGGGAAGGAATTCTTTGGAATTCAAAGGAGACTTGCCTCTAAGAAGGAATGGACATCAGATACTCACAAAGGTCTATCCCAGTTCTGTGATTCCCAACTCTGAGACCCCCTTCCTTCCATCCTCTACTCCCCTCAAATTCTGTTTTACCTGCCAGTTCATTCAAATTCCACAGGTCATTTTGTGACAGACTGGAATCTTCCAGTCAAAAAGACAGCTGTGTAAGAGCCACGAGAAATACTCAGGACCAATTATTTCCTGGAAGTACAACTAAACTTTATTTATACCAAGTTCAAATTGTCATTTGTTGGTACTCTATAACAAGCAAGTGAATACTTAAAAAGCCATTCAATAAGTTATTTAGTTTCTTGTGGGTTTGTGGCTAACATCTTTCTAAAATGGACTCCATTAGAGGTACAAGAAGGATTTACTGTGGAAGAGGTTAGGCTTCAGTAATGGTTCTTATACATTTGAGAAGTTGAGACAACCTCCCATGCCTGCTAGGATTGGCAACCTAAGGAATAGCACTGTACCTCTAATCAAGAGTGGAGTCCTTGCCTGGCCTCTGTGGCCCAGTGGTTGAGCATCCATCTATGAACCAGCAGGTCATGGCTTGATCCTGGTCAGGGCACATGCCCAGGTTGTATTCTCAATCCCCAGTGTGGGGTGTGCAGGGTGCAGCCGATCAAGGATGCTCTCTTATCATTGATGTTTCTATCTCTCTCTCCCTCTCCTTTCCTCCCTGAAATCAATACAAATATATTAAAAAAAAAAAGTGAAGTCCTCTAAAAATTGAGGATAATGAAAAACCTTTGTTCCATGACCTGTTTCAAGCTCCTTAACTATGTAAATGTACATTCAAAATTTTATGGGACAGTTCACTAGAGTTGGACCAAGGGTCTTGATTTTTGGTTCAGATTATCTTTTCACAGAATTTAAAAATAGGAATTTCAGGGCATTTGCCTCTCAAAGCCCTCTCTTACTCCACTACAATCTGTGGGGCAGTCTCCAGGAAGGATTTGAGGACATCACCTATGATTGTACAAGCAGTTCATTGCTTAACTACAGGGGTGCCATTTAACTCAAAGTCATTATAGATGCAAAGGGCTATTACAATTTTCCAGCAAATGAACACACACATGTTTGGAGAAGGGGCTCCTTTTCCTAGCCTGTATAAACCCATCAAAGGGGTAGCAATGTGGCAGTAATGGGTGCCTCCCACCTTCTATGTGTTTGCAGTAAGTACATCCATCAAGTTTTCAAGTTCTGGGTTATTTTGGTAGCTGTCTGCTCTTTAGTCCCTTGCTTTGTCAATGTGGTAATAAGACCCATAAATTTTAATAGACACACATCCATGGCCTGCAGAACCCATGTTTGAAATAAAAGTAATGGCATCAATGGACACTGTAAATAATGATTTAAAACAGTGACTTCCCAGTTAAAAAACAGGAAAAAAATCACAATTCACAGAAGAAATTCAAATGACCATTAAACATATGAAAAACTCATTTTACTTATAGTAAAATAAATTTAAAATTAAAATAGTAAGGCATTATTTTTCATTTATGAGACTAAAATAAGGTAAGAAGAGATGTCCTTTGCATTCTGTTGACAGAGTGAATGGGCACAATGCTTTTGGCAATAGTCAAATGTCCCTTCCCATTGACCTTCCGCTTCAGACATTCCACTTCCAGGAAATTATTGGAGTAGAAATATATAAGTATGCAAAGCTTTGTGCACAAGAATGTTTATTGCAGTATCAATGGCAGCATTGTGATATTTGAAATCTGTCTCCAATTACAATTTATTGGTTGAATAATTCTAAATAGGATGTATATTTCCTTCCTTTAAAAATCATGTGTACATGTTTATGTATGCACGTATCTTCATACACCCATTTGCATAGTCACAGAGAAAATGGTGTGCAGTGATTACCTCTGCAACTCAGGAATGGGGGAAAGGAAAACTTTGACTTTTCCCTTTATTTATTATTGTAATGTCTGATATTTTTAAAAACTACCTGTAGCACCTTAATAATTTTTAAAAAAGTAAATCTATGGAGTTTATATTCCACTTCTGAACTGAAAGCTAGCCAGCAATATACCAAAAAAAAATTGAAAATATTTTTATGAAGTGTTCACAGGATACAAGCTATTTTTACTTGGGGATAAAAGTGGTTTTCAGCACATATAACACTCATGAATTAAGATACATTGCCTAATCAGAAGCAAAGGAAACTTTGAATGAGATTATTCTGTGTACTAAGGTTGTTATCTGCAGTAGATTAATGATATATTAGTGACAATGACACAAAATATAAGCATGATGGAGGGATCTGGTTCTGTTGATAACCCCAACAGAAAAGCATCTGAGGCTCTGAGGAACAACAGACTTTTGGCAAGATTCCCTGAGCAGCACAGTCACTATTCTCATCTTAAAAATTCAGGAGGTCTTCATCTAAGAGGAATCCCCAGACTTCAGCTTCCCTGAGTGCTCATGCAGTTACTAAACTTCTCGGGAAATGTAAGCGAACAAAGAAATTTACATTCATAAAATAGCTACTCTGTTCCCAACACAGCCTTGTCCTTCCAGATACAGAAGGCCATTGCTATGATCTGAATGTTTGTGTCCCTCCAAAGTTCATGCTGAAATCTTACCACTCAAGATGATGGCAGTAGAAGTGGGGCTTTGGGGGTTGCCTAACTCACGAGGGTGGAACTCTCGTGAGTGGGATTTGTGCCCTTATAAAAGAGGTCCCAGAGGCTCCCTGGCCCCTTCTGCCACCTGAGGATACAATGAGAAGTCTGCGATCTGGAAGAGGACCTGTACCCTACTGAATGGCACCCTGATCTCACAGCCTCCACACTGTGAGAGAGAAGTTTCTGTTGTTTATAAGCTACCCAGTCTGTCATATTTTGTCACAGCAGCTTGAATAGACTAAAATAGACACTATGTATAAAATTCAAAAGACCAGGTTCAAGTTCTGTTTTTCTTCTTCCCATGGGCCTGAAGTCAGTCACATACTCTCCATGTCCCTATTTCTTAGCCTAGAAAGGAGCTCTAATAATACCTATGCCAACCCCTTTCTCAGGCTGCTCCAAGGCTGAAATGTGGTCATGCTGGGAAGTGTTTTCAAAGCTGCGAAGTCCTCAAAGAATGTGACTCAGCATTATTTTGAAAGTGGGGACTTTTCAAGGATGAGCCTGAGTTTATGGTTTTTCACAAGTTCTGGTTTAGCAGAACACTATCTGTTTATAAGGACTTCCAACAAAGTGGTGTTTTATTGTTTTATATAAGGTAATCATTGCAGACCACTTCTGGTATGAAGTGTTTTAGATGTGATTCCACACTGGCACTCACAGATGACTTTACTAAAATAGTGGCATTTTTAAATGCCAGAAAATTAAGAAACAATTCTACTTGACTTATTAGAGATACCCTCAGAGCACAGACTATAGAAATTCTTTACATCTTCTACAAAAATGAAACACTGCCTAAATTTAGTGAAAACACTAAGAAGCAGGTATTTTGCAGGCAAGAACACCTTTTTATTTTAAACCACAAATAGTCAGCAGGTGGCCACAACTATCCATGTTTCATTAAAATCACATAAACCTAGGTACAAAAGCACCACTGATTATTGCTCTAGAAAAACTGCATGAAAAATTCAAATATGCACAGTAAAAACACCACAGTATGCACAGGACTATATTTTTAAAGCGAATGCATGGAATGCTGAATCAATTTTATACACAGCTTCCAATATTAAATTTATTTGACTTGAGGATGATAGAAGTCTCCAAAAAGATGTATTATAAGAAGGTAAAATGTCCATCCTTATATATTTTTGTATGCCAACTAGTTGAGTTCTAAAAAATTAGCATTTACAAAAACTTGGTAAAAATAGCTTTTAAAAGTTGTCCCAAGAGGTACATAAAATCAACCTCAATTTTTCATGACAATTCATTCTCCCTCGTTATCTACAGATTCAGTTTTCTGTACCTGTGGGGGAAAAGGGGGAAAAAATATAGTTACTATTAAAACGACTCTAAGTCAAATAAAAGTCCACCCTGCCAACACACATACTTTAGAACATCTGTTTTTTAGCAGCTGTACCCCCAAACCTATTTCAACTCTGGGTGTGAAACAGACAAGGCAGGAATATATTACGCAAACACTTTGCTGCACTTATTGCTTTCTGCTTTTCAAACGACCGCAGAAGCTTTCCCTGCAAGCTCCCAAAGCTCCGAAGAAACAGCACCACACCACTATCTGATTCTAGTCACTGCAAGCATGCAGAATTTTCTACTGTACCCTTACTCTCACTGTTTCAATCTGCCCCTTTACTGACAGTGTGCTGGGTGGGGTACCTCTGGAGGCTGAGACACTAACAGTTGAGCGAGAGATGTGGATCTGCAATAACATTACAGGCAATGAAAAGAGACATTAAGAACATGCTACCAGCAGCTGAAGGATCCAGCAATTTCTCAAGACACTGATTCAATCAGTGGGAGGTATTTATGCAAAGTACCTCTTCAGCTTTAGTTTCACCATTTTCAGATGGTGCAGTACCTTCCTTTCCAGCTTCCTGCTTCTCCTCCTTCTTCCCTTTAGCACCTTTGTTAATCTTTGTTCCAGGTTCTTTCTAACAGAGGATCAAAGCACAGACAGAATATGTTAGACACGGTGTGCTGTTAGCTAAAATAAGTCAGTCCCCGTCCAAACACAAGGTAAAGCACAACCAAGGCCAACTCGGCAGCTTTTGGGGGAAAATGAGAACCCAGATTTTCTGGGCATCAGCTGAGTTCTGCGGAGTCTCTGAACATGTTAACAGGCTGCTTGGAGTCCATTGGACCTTCCCTTCTGCAAAAGCACAATGATTCCCCTCGTGTATTGGTTCGTTGGCCCTCCTCTCCTGATGAAGTGGGAGGTGGTTCTGGCACGGAGAGAACAGCAGCAGCTGGTGAAGGATGAGGCAAAGCCAGGGAAGAACCCAGCACATGAAACACCTCACGTGGGGACACGGGCTTGAGTGACTAGGGAGCTGAGAGAGAACTTGAGAATGAAGACCCCGATCTTAGTTTTAAGACCAAGCTACAGAAGTGAGTGCTGCTTCAGCATCACCTACTCACACCACAGCAAGCATAGTTTCAAACCATTCACAAGAAGGGACAATGCTCTGAAGGGCAGAGCAGAGAAAAGCCACGTTGGGTCAGTTTCTGTGCTTTAGTTTCCTCATCGGCAACGCAGGCTATTTGTACCTACATCAGTAGGACTGATGTGAGGGTTATATGAGGAAAGCAACAGAACAGGGTCTGGCATTGTACAGGGGCCATATAAATGTTTGCTGGTATTAGTTATTATGTGATTATTGTGAGTTATCAGACTGGCTGACTAAGACCAGTGATATGAAGTCAGAAGCCCTTTCCCGAGGTCCTCCCCTCTCGGCAGTAGCCGCCCACAGCCAGGACCACCCTTCTGAGCACCATGTGAACAGCATGCTCCCGAGGAAGTACCAAACTCCCATGGACATGAGGCTTCCCAGAGCATTGTTGGCTGACTTTCTTTGCTTTACTGACCAGATGGAAAACACAACCCTGGTAAAAGCATTAAACTGTGCTTTATGCCTGTGGAGAAAGCCTGTAGCAGGGGTAACAGGTTTCTAGTCAGTACATTTAGCCTGAAGCATTAAATGTGATCTTTCCTCAGATGACTTTTGGATATGAAATTATAATTTATTCATTGTTTAAAAAAGCTGAAGTGGGAGTGGGAGCACCTCTTACCTTAGCAGATGTTTTTCTTGCTTTAGGTTCAGGTTTTGGTGGAGCGGGTTTCTGCAAAGATAAGTTAAATTATGTGAATACTGACAAAAGCAGCCCTCAGTACAAACCACTCCCCGCCCCCCCCCCCCCCAAAAAAAAAACCAACCAAAAAACTAAACCAGAAAGACACAGAAAGGCTACAAAAGACAACAATGCATTTTGACTATGATTTTGTTCATTTAAAAAATATTTCGTTCTATTTTCAGCACCAGCTAACAGCATAAAAATCTCTGCAATTTCATAACTACTTTCATCTGGCTCCTCAAGTGAACGGCAGGTGAGATTTAAAAGCCGACTCATTATTCCCGAGTCCAGAATAGCTCTTCTCCGGGAACAGGTTAAGCTTCTATCTCTGATGTCTGGTACTTCCTTTTATCACAGCATAGCAGCAGGAGGAATGACTCAGGCTCTCGGCCAAATGACTCAATGAATTCGGTCACACTACCCTTCCCAACAGTCTAGAAATCACAGCACAATCACAGGCAAAGCCCATCCGGTAATGAAGACTGCTGCCTGGGAAGTATTTCAAAATCATTTCCAAATCCTTTCACCTCTGATGTAGATTTCAAGTTCTGGAGCCAAGCATCTTCTCACTTGCATCGTTTCCAATGCCAGCTCAAGGTGAACAGAATCTTTTGCCCACCCAGACGCTGGCTCATTTTGCCCTAGAGTTTTCTATTAAGAACATGACTGTAATGATGAAATGCCTACTGTTAGCCCCCAAAGTTTAAGATTTTTCACAAATCGTATTAACCAGAGAGCCCACGAGGCAACTATTTTTCTGTTGCCTCGCATGGTTCTCCTTCCCATTCCTGTGAGCAGTGCCAGCATGCCCTGTGGCTACAGTCCCCTCCACACAGGGCCCTGAGAACCGGTGGCACATGAGGACACTGGGGAAAATAACCAGTTTAGACCTCTAGTTTTCTATAGCTATTTTAAGATAAATATTTCTCTCATTCAGCTAGAAAAAATACATGTACATCTCTCCTGGCACTAGGGGGAATGGTTTTTTAATAGAAAACACTGGCCAGGGTCTCCCCCTGTGGAGAAAAATACATGTTCCTCCCCAAGGCCTCTAGGTATTTCAGGTTCATATTGAATCCGGCCCTTTTCATCAAGGGTATAAAGTAAAATTGTAGACAGTTCAATTCCTGAAGGCTGGCTGTTAGACATGACCTTTCAAATGAAAAAAGAAGACTGAGCTTGAAAAGTCAGGAATGTTTTTATTCATCTTCTTACCACTCTAAATCTGTTCCCCAAATACAGCAGCTTGCATGGCCCCCAAACTGTCAGGATTTTAAGTTTTCTTTTTAGCCTTGATATAGTGTATTAATATACACTTGTTTTCTCAATTTACAGCAAAGAATTTCCCTTTCTAGTATTTCTGTAAGACAGCTGCCCCCCACCGCCTGACCCCCAACTCATCATTCACGTGTTTTGATGGGACAGAAAATGATGATGTTTCAGTCTGTAACCCCACTGGCCTCTGAGGAGGCTCTGCGTCAGCACCAGCAGTGATGATCTCAGTGGCAGGTGCTTATATTGCCAGTTCCTGGTGCTCAGGAAAAGCTTTGTTTTAAGTTTTGGGTATTATGTGACTTACAAGGTCTATCCCCTTAATGGGCTAGAGATCCATGGAATACAATGGCTTTCAGTAAAATCTATAGTTAAGCTAAAGAGAGTTTAACTTCTGAGCCATGCTGAAAGTTACTCTGAGACAGAGCACACAATCTTTGAGGGGTTTCGGGAGAATCTGGAATAACTTTACACACACAACCGCACCTCCCAGCTCTTCCTGATACCACTTCCTTAGGCTGGGACTCGTGTGAAACACTGGCTCACTCCATGCAAACCCAGTTACACTTGTGAATTTGTGACCGGTCCTAATATCCATTTCCGCTTTGATTTCCTAACCTGTGCCAGGCACGGGTGTTGGCGGAGGATGAATTCCTTGCTTCCTCAGAGGCCAAAGGAGTTTGCAGCTCCTATACGATCTAGCATGGGGATATTAGCTGTCAGCTGAGGTCAAAGCCTTTCCCCTACATCTCAGTGGGCAGTGTGGGCTGCTGGTATTTTAACCAGAGAGCCAGGCTGACCTGTCTTCGCAGAATGAAGACCGGACACCAATCAGCAGCAACAGGGAGGAGCGTAAGAGCCAGCAGCGAGGAGCCCAGTGTGGTAAGAAGAGCTGGAGCACGCTCATCACTGAGGCCTGGCACACCTGCCATGCCCGCTTTAAAGATCTAACCCGCACCTCTTCCCTGGGCCTGGCCCACAAAGACAGACTCCAAGTGGCAAAGTGGAATCATTACTTTTCCAAAGATTCTCTAGTTCTGAAATGAGGCTAAAGCATTTGGAGTCAGATAACTTTCAGAACATTTTGACTAAAGTATGAGTTGTAGACAGAGAATCAGAATTCTTGTCCACTTGAGCACATCATAGGCTACGACTTTGCTTAATGTACTTTTTTTTGTTTCAGATATCTAGCAATGTCAAACAACTTCCTGAGCTTTATATTCTTGGTAATGGGTCTCGGCACTGTTTTTCACGGACACATCTGATCAAGGGAATTGTTTGGCAACAATGGTTGCATTTGCTATATATTGTGACCCACGTAATTTCCAAAAAACACATAAAAACTCAAGGGAAACTTCCTTCTGCTGCTCTGCTCTGGACACAGGGAACATGAACTCAGAGGAAGTAATACCAGGGGTTCTAGAGTACTCACCGCTGACAATCTGGCAGACCGTCTTGTGGGCTACAAAGGGAATGGAAAAAGACATATTTTTGATGATTATGATGCCATTGTAATAACCTGGTTATTATTTAACAGGAAAGAAGGCAAGGGAAGTCTGGATAGACGCATGCCCACTAAGGTCTGAGTGACATGGGAAGGCACTTGTCTGTCATTAACACCTGGAATCTAGTCAGTGGCCAGATGGGCATGGCCACTGCCAGTGCAGAAAAACCTGATTATTCCAACCAAAGAAAGTTCACTCTCTTTCTCTCTGGTGCGCAGGGTTCCGGGCTCTCCCGTGGCAGCGGGTGCGCTCCCCTGTGTCCATGTGGCTCATGGCCATCTGGGACTACACAGTGGACTGCACCTGGACTTTAATTAGCTTGGAAGCTGAACTACACCCTGTAGCAACATGGAACGAAAGCTCTGGACACTGGCCTTACTTTTGGCTTTGCTGAACTCCCAGCTGCACCTTTTCCGGGACTGGCTTAGGGCAGGGACTTTGGAACCCAAGAAAAGTAACTTCATGCAAATAAGGCCTTTTCCACATCCCATCCTCCCCTGGGGACTTCTGAAAATGTATATTTCAGCAGTACCCCAAGAACCTCATTCCCACTCATGAGTGGGAAATCTGGCCCAGTAACTCCTCCTGCAACAATTATACACAACCAAGTTGATTTTTAAAAATTCTTTCTTGATATCTTATATTTGTTGAAAGAATGTAATGTATGGCTCCCATCACTGTCTCTGGGTGAGTACAGTCACTCTGGGCACCCTAATGCTCAAGAGGAAGTTTCTGAAGGGGTGTGGACACACTGTTCAAAGAAATGGCCTCTCCCGGCTAAGGGTGTGGCGACTAAGGAAAGAAAAGGAAGATGAGTTTAGGCTCCCAACCATAATCTCTGCTTTTCATAATCTCCACTTTTGTGATAAAATTGACAGCAAGAACACTGAGGTGCTATTTAAAAACTAGCTTCCAGTGTGACTCTTGTTCCTTACAAATGGAACTAAAGCTTATAAGTTACTACAAGAGACTTGTATAATTGTGTAGAAACCAAAATAATAGGAGGACCCGGCCTTATGTTAGAAAAGAGAACGACAACAAATCTTAGGCAGTTAATGAGAAATGTTTCCTTTAACCTGAAACAAAATAAACACATTTGTGTCTCTACTAAATGTATATGTTTAAAGATTTAAATAGTCTCACTAATCTTTTCCTTTAATTTGGAAGTTTATAGATTTTAGAGAGAAACTGTGCTGAGAATGATGTGTTTCAGGAAGTCTTTTCTTCTTCAGTGATGGTGCAAGTTAGCAAATAAGATGGCAAAGAAAATTTAAAATAACAGAACTCTTCCAGGCATTTCAGAAATAAGCACACAGAATTGATATTCCACTTACCACCAGCAAAAGATGGCTCCCCAAGAGATTTCACATTCTAAAAGTACAACTGCCTTTCTTTACGCGTCCTAGAAGTAAACACTCCACGCTTTTTGTCTGTTTTATTCCCTGCTCTAGCTCTAGTAGAATAATATGCCACTTAACATATTGTAGGTGCTCAATAACATTTGCTCAAAAAATGAACTCAAGCTTTTTCCTAATTCTTGCTGCCTTATGCAGACTTTGCCTCATTCCAATAGCTTAAATGTTTCAAATAATTCTTTAAGGAAGTTAGCAAAAATGATCAGTAGCA
Organism: Corynorhinus townsendii; assembly: GCA_026230045.1. Lineage (NCBI taxonomy): Eukaryota > Metazoa > Chordata > Mammalia > Chiroptera > Vespertilionidae > Corynorhinus > Corynorhinus townsendii. The sequence goes on along the minus strand of JAPDVU010000004.1, from coordinate 61,898,845 downwards.
GCCCATGCCATGAGTGCAAAGAATCATGAAATTCTTGAAGTTGTGCTTAGGTCAGTCTAGGTCAGCTGGTCAGGTCAAACTGGAAGAAGTATTTCTTGCCATCTCTACATCTAAGAAATTTCTTGCTGAAAATAGCCACAGGAAGCTAAACTCACTTTCTTTAAAATACAGAAAAAATGAAGGGCCAGAGCCTTCATGAATAGTTTTAACCCTGGGGTCTCAAGGAAAGATCAGAGCTGGACTTCAGGCGGCCAGTAGAATGAGCCGGGACTAGGGGGCTGTGCAGGTTAAGTGGTGGCTGTGATATATTCACTGCATAGGGAAAGAGGATGTACCGCTGGGCATCCTAACAGCACAGGGGGACTGCCTGTATCAGATGCTCCATGGGGAACACCACTGTGTCTGTTAGGATTATCATGACAATGCACCATGTGTCAATGGCACCAGAACCCAAATTCTGTGATGCCTTTCCCAGGATGGGGAGTTGCATAAATTGGTATTACAGAAGAAAAGGCAACATTATCAGTTAAACCGGGCAGCATGTGGTGAGTTGTTCTTCAACGCAGAGTCAGAGCATGGAGGAGCAATGAGCACCTGGCAATTACCAGAGCTCAGCTTTGATGCTTCTGTATGGCCTCAAGAACTACTCACATTGTCTCACAGTAAGGCCCAGTCAGCATAAAAGTGCTTAGAAAGATAGTCTAGGAAAGGAAATGTGGCAGCTTCTACACTAAAGAGGGGTGAACAGACCTTGGGGTTCCCTCTCCACTTGTGTACCACACTGGCCTCACTTCACTGTTCGCCTCATCTGTCTCACGTCTGTGCTCCTCCTGCACAGGACCTTCCTCTCTAACAGTAGCTCCAGTGCCTGCTGGGCCCTCAATAAATGTGGAGGTGGACACTAGAAATGTGCAGCAAGTGTGAACTTGGGAGGGGTGCTAAGGTCACCACCTCATCTTACTGCACTTCACAGACGATTGTTGTCATGAACAGCAAGGCAAGCACAAAGATTGACCAGCACAAAGATTATGACTCCCTGAAGGCTCCAGTGATGGCTAGCATTTTTAGCAATAAATTAAGGTATGTACATTGTTTTTTAGGCATAATGCTCTTGCACACTTAATACATTACAGTATAATGTATATATAACTTTTAAAAAAATCCTTACCTGAGCATCTATTTTGATTTTTAGAGAGAGAGAAACATTGATCAGTTGCCTCCTGTATAAGCCCTGACCGGGGATTGAACCGGCAACCTAGGTGTGTGCCCTGACCAAGAATCGAACACACTACCTTTGGTGCATGGGACAACGCTTCAATTATGAGCCACCTGGCCAGGGTGTAAATATAACTTTTATATGCACTGGGAAACAAACAAAACAAAAAACTCATATGACTTGCTTTATTATGATATTTGCTTTATGGTCTAGAACCAAACCTGCAATATCTCTGATGTATGCCTGCACTCAGTCAGGTCCTATTCAGTGTAGGGCCTGAAAGAGGCTAAATATGTTATGCATTACTCATAACTGCCTCCCTAATCAACTAGCTGTCCTGATAATCACTGAAGTGAGGCCAAAGCACAGGAAAAATTCCCCCACATTTGCTATTGCTCCTTTCCTCCCAAACGTGAACACCCAAACACACGAAGAGGCGGGGTGATGTCAGAGAGCCCTGTGGGATTTCCAGAGAGACATTCCAGCCACAGCCCTGCTCTGCAGGGCCTGGAAGCTGCTCTGATGCAAAGGCTCCCTACCCTTTTAAAATCCAGGTCCAGTACCAGAGCTGGAAAATCAAAAGCTGGCCCTAGGAAATTAATGCAGAAACAAAGTTTGTTTCTCTGGGCTGTCTAAAGTAACTAATCTCTAAAAAGCACATCTTTTTTTTTTTTAATAACTAAAATTTTATTTTATTATTTATTTTTAAAAACATAAATCTTTATTCAGATTATTACAATTGTTTCTCATTTTCCCCAATAGCTCCCTTCCACCTGTTTCCCACCCCACCTTCTGCCCTTACCCTCCCCGCACTGTCCTCATCCATAGGTGTACGATTTTTGCCCACTCTCTTCCTGCAGCCTCCCCATACCCCTTACCCCCTGAGAATTATCAGTCCACTTCCTTTCTATGCTCCTGATTCTATTATATTCACCAGTTTATTCTGTTCATCAGGTTTTTAATTCACTTGATTTTTAGGTTCACTTGTTGATAGATATGTATTTGTTGTTCATAATTTTTATCTTTACTTTTTTCTTCTTCTTCCTCTTCTTTAAAGAATACTTTTCAGCATTTCATATAATACTGGTTTGGTGATGATGAACTCCTTTAGCTTTTTCTTATCTGTGAAGCTCTTTATCTGACCTTCAACTCTGAATGATAGCTTTGCTGGGTAATCTTGGTTGTAGGTTCTTGCTATTCATCACTTTGTAGATTTCTTGCCACTCCCGCCTGGCCTACATTGTTTCTCTTGAGAAGTTAGCTGACAATCGTATGGGTGCTCCCTTGTAGGTAATTAACTGTTTTTCTCTTGCTGCTTTTAATATTCTTTGTCTTTTGCTCTTGGCATTTTAATTATGATATGTCTTGGTGTGGTCCTCTTTGAATTCCTTTTGTTTGGGGTTCTTTGTGTTTCCTGGACTTGTAAGTCTATTTCTTTCAGCAGGTGGGGGAAGTTTTCAGTCATTATTTCTTCAAATAGGTTTTCAGTATCTTGCTTTCTCTCTTCTTCTGGCACCCCCATAATTCTGATGTTGGTATGCTTGAAGTTGTCCCAGAGGCTTCTTACACTATCTTCAACTTTTTGGATTCTTTTTTCTTTTGGTTTTTTCGGTTGAGTGTTTTTTGCTTCTTTGTATTTCAATTCTTTGACTTGATTCTTGCATTACTCTAGTCTGTTGTTGGGTCTCTGTATAATATTTTTTATTTCAGTCAGTGTATGTTTAATTTCTAGTTGGTCCTTTTTCATATCTTCGAGGGTCTCGTTATATTTATCGGCCTTTTCTAGGATATTCTTGAAAAGCCTTATAACCGTGGTTTTGAATTCTAAATCCAGTCGTTTGTTTTCCTCCATTTCTTTCATTTGTGATCTGTTTCTTTGTCGCTGCATTTTCACTGTTTCCGAGTTGGTAGGGTAGCTTTGTGTGCTAGGTTTCCTATATGGCCCAGTGGGTCGGCCTCCCAGTTACCTGAGGTGGATACTGTTGGTGCACCCCTTTGTGAACTATGTGTACAGCCTTGTTGTAGTTAAGTCTTGATTGTTGTTGGTATCACTGGGAGGAATTGATCTCCAGGCCAGTTGGCTGTGAGGATCAGCTGTGTCTATGTAAAAAGCACATTTTTTACTGTAAAATCATTTTATGACTTCCTGCCTACAATTTACCAGCTCTTCTTTCTATGCTATTAAAAAAAAATAATTTTCTTAAATTTTCCTTTCTGGGAACCATTAAAAGAGATGTTCTCTTTCACTGGAAACAGTGGAGGCTGAGAGGAACCTTTCACTCAATCAGCAGAACTGGGTACATGTGCGAGTTTGACATGCTTGGTGTGCACCTTCCTGGAAAGTTCTATCAGCGTTCATAGCCTTAAAATCTGTAAATGATTGGACTAGATTTATTAGACTTAAAATAGACTAGACTGCTCTTTCTTTCCTCTTTGAAACACTCGAATTTGAAGTATTTATTTGAGACTCAGGTTATTGGGCAGGACCACTATGGAAATAAATATAGTAAGAATTTCTCTTGATTTGTTGATTGTGAGTCCTCAGGAAAAGTGGCCAAAAGAATGGTCCTCAAGGAAGGAAGGAAGGCTTTCAGAATGATAGGTCAGAGTTACAGAACAACATGAGGAGTTGTCACCGTGGTATATAGGTGCTGGTCACAATGGAATTATTCAGTATGCATTTACTAACTAGCTTATCATTCCCTGGGTTGGAGACAATTCTGGTGAAGGCTACTCTGAAAGACATGGATTCTTTTACTGTTATGTCCTAGAGGCAAAAGCAATATGGGAGTCTAATCTTGTTATGACGAAGTTCACCGGGATAGAGCTAGCTAGATTCAAGTAGAATCTTTGGACTTTACTGGATACTGCTTGAAGCATATGGGTCATTCCTTTGGAATTTGTAAATATGTTTATTTTTTATGAGATTTCTTCATGCTCCTGAGCCTGACCAGGTACTTTCAAACAAAACTCAAAGTTCAAGCTGCTTTTAATTCCCCAAAACAAATGAGGAACTAAATAGAAATGACCTTTGCAAAACTGGGAGGTAGGGAAAGATGTAAATCAGCGCCTTGGCAGAGAAAAAGCACTGGATGCTCAGAGTGTTACGATTACCGCAAGAGGGGCATGAGGACAGAGGACTTTGAAGCAGGACATGCAGCTATCTTTCCTGGTTCTGCAGTTCACAGGTTGCGACACGTGGGGAAAACCATCTATGTCTCTGAGGACACTGTTTGCATTAGTGAAAATGAAGACAATAACATTGCCTGTTATCAAACAGCACTTCTCTGACATTTGCTATTCCCTTGTTTTATTTTTCTTTATAGCAAATATCCCATTGTTTTATTTAACTCTGTCCCCTGCTAAAATGGAACCTCCATGAAGGCAGAGATTTTTGCTTCTTTTGTTCACTGAGGACTCTTGCAGAGCCTAGAACAGAACTTGGTGCATATGGGTGCTCAATACATTTCTTTCAAGGAATGAATCTGTTTTACTCTCATTTCAGGGTTATTGTAAAGTTCAGAAAAAAATAATGTATGCAAAAGGGCTTTGTAAACGGCCAAGTGTAATGACTGTAATGTATTGTTTTGGTCATTTATTGCCTAAATACTAAGCTGCACCAGACCCTGCAAATATCATGGAAGAAATAGAAGCTTTTTAAATCCTTGGTAAAATGATACCTTTGCTATAGTCAGGGCTGTGCACACTCAATGGCCTAACTAGAAAATCTAAACAATTCAGTGGGGGTAAAATCAATCAATAACTGTCTGACAGTTCTTACTTTAAACCCTAAATCACTAGCTAACCCACTGACCTTTTCACTTTTCAAACAATTGTGTTAATGTCTTGAAGGAATATCATGAGTTTTAATTTGGTTTTAGTTTAAATGACAAGTAGTCATTAAATATTTATTTGTCTAGTAAATATTTTTGTTAACAATACTATAATACATATCTTACCTAATAATAGACAAACATGTAAATTGACCATACCTCTGCTACGCCATCAGCCAATCAGGAGTGATATGCAAATTAACCCAACAAAGATGGTGATTAATTTGCATACATGGGGGCAGGATGTTTGTGTTGTCACCATGGCGATGATGCAGGCATTCTGCCCCACCCCTGGTCTCTCAGGGCTTCTGGGCAGTGTGGGAAGGTGGGGCCTGAGCGGAAAGAGGTGGCTCTGGGGCCTGAGCAGAAAGGGACTGCGCCAGAGTAGAATGGCAGTGCTGGCAGCCAGGGAAAGGAAAGCCCATCCTAGCACGAATCTTCGTGCATCAGGCTTCTAGTAAATATATAAAATAGAATATTAAAAATAATAAAAATTTAGAAATAATACAGGCATACATTTCAGAACACTTCAATAAAGTAAATATCTCAGTAAAGCGAGTCACACAAGTTTTTGATTTCCCAGTCCATATAATAGTTGTGTTTACAGTCTATTAAGTGTGCAATAGCATTATGCCTATAAAAACAATGTACATAATTTAATAAAAATACTTTACTGCTAAAAGATGGGTATCATCTTCTGAGCCTTCAACAGTTGCCATAAACCTTCAATTTATAAAATATGCAAGATTTGCAAAGCACAATAAAGTAAATCACAAAATGAGGTGTGCCTGTAATATAAATTCCAGGGCCAAAGCAATATGTATGATACAGCTGTATAAGCAAAATTCTTTTACATATATTCTAACCAGCTTTATTGCTTTTAGTGAAGAAGGACTGAAAAGACTGTTTTCACTATTCAAGATCTATTGTGTGCAGTGGTTTCTAGGTTTTCTGACTGACACATCAATTTCAATAGCAATCCCTAGGGAGAAACCCAAATGCATTTCATGCCCAAATCTAAAAACATTAACGTTCGTTACACTTAGCCAACTGTCCTACAGATTATATTTTTCCGTTTTCAAGAAAATTCAAACATTCATAATTTTTTGGTTGGTTCTAACATTTGTATAGTGACTTGATTTTGGATCACAAACGTCACCTCTCAAACTTTTAGACTGAATGCTCAGTAGGTGGATGGTGGGGATGTGGTTATAGGCAGTTTTCTTTTGCTTTTAAATTATTTCTTTATAAATTCTGTTAAAGGTTTTCCACTTGGCTGAATGAATTTCCTTGTACAAATCCTCTGTAGAGATTTTACTACCACGATAAACTCTTCTGGATTATTATCCACAATATGAATCACCCAAAGAATCTTTAACTAGACATTGTTTTTATCTATCTCATGACCCATTTTCGTTTATAAGTTCATTAGTAAGAGCTGCAGTTTTGCAATACACTGTGAACTCTGTGCAAAAATGAATGACTGTCACCATAGTTACCAAAAAAGTCACTTGCTACTTTTTCATCCATCTCCTTTAGAAGTTCATGATTTTACCACAGCCGGTCAAATGCAAGCATCTTTTCTAAGATCCTAGCTGTTTGGAGGTTTCTGTATATTAATACAGAGCTTCTTTGAATTATTGCCTAATTAACTATCCTAAGCCTAAGACTTTTTCTGATTTAAAAAACCCAGCTTTAGTATTTTGACATCTTGTGTATCCTTCCATACCTTTTGGCTTTAGACATAACTCCTTAGGCAAATTTCAGAACCTAAAAAGTAATATATAATTCACTCACTGCAGCAGAGAATTTATTAAATCAACAGTCTTTGATTTCCTTGCTGTGAAAGGCAAACTTTGTTCTCCTTGATGAATTTACCTATTATCTCGATTTTTGCCCAGAAGGAATTCTCAGTATCTGCTTTAATAAGACAGCAGGACCCACAGGTAGAAACATAAACAACACAGTAAGTGAAAAATGACTCATCTGTGAACCGACTGAAATATACCTAGGCCAAGGGAGACTACACAGTGACACTCCCTGGCTTATGTAGTCTTAACAACCTTGTACAGGAATAGTATTCATTCAGATGCAGACAGTCATAACAATATTAAAAATTCCAGTTACATAATTGAATACAGAATGTCAAAGATACACTTACCTCCTGTTTAGTTATTTTGGATCCATCCTTGCCCTCTGTATTCTCTGGAGACTAGAAAGAAAATATTCCAGTAAATTGTATTTAAATTGGGAAACACACATTAGAGGGAGATTTTTAAAAGCTATTTAAATTATCTGCACCACATATACCAACAGATATCTTGTGGGGGAAAAAGAAGTTTATAAGAGGATATGTTGTTTACACACACACACACACACTGCATAACTGCTCTCATTTTTAAATAAGGACTGGTGCAAGAATTGATATGAGTCCTTGTTCTCAATGTACATTCACCCTAAGCAATTTTCATTCTTGTGGGTTAAAGAACAGGAACCCAGTAGTCAGTGGTAGGGGTGCCTGGGATCCACCTGCATGTTCCAGTTGCTTTGATTCTCTGAGATGAGGGCAGGATGTCTAGCTTTAGTTGCTAGCCCATTTCTTGATATGACTTGACTTTATACTTATTATTTTTATAAAATATTACTATTTTTTTGCCCTAGCCAGTTTGGCTCAGTGGATAGAATGTCGGCCTGCGGACTGAAAGGTCCCAGGTTCTATTCCAGTCAGGGCACATGCCTGGGTTTTGGTCTCCATCCCCAGTAGGGGGCATGCAGGAGGCAGCTGATTACTGATTCTTTCTCAATATTGATGTTTCTATCTCTCTCTCCCTCTCCTTTCTTCTCTGAAATAAATAAAAATAAATTTAAAAAAAAGTTACTATTTTTCCATTGTCATCTCCAGCATCTCTACCACACTCCCAGCTGCACAGGCCAGCCAAGAGCCCTGCCACCCGAGCTGATTTGCTCCCTGATTTTAATCCAGCCCTGTGCAGCACCTACCCACTCTTGTGATGGTTTAAACCTGCTTCTTTTATAGGCTTGCATACAGCGGGGAAAGTATATTTAGATTTACATGACATACGAACTACCCCAATATATTTTTATATGCCCCAATATATTTTTATTGGCTAAGTCAATAAGTAAGATTAAAACAATTAGAAAATTAAACTACTTAATATATGAATAGAGTTCCCATTAGAAAAAAATACAAATAGCAAACCGATGTTTGGCACATTTGGCATAGCAAAATAAAGCAACTAATGCCTTATCTAATATGAGGGGGAAAAATAAGAGCTGCAGTTTTGCAATACACTGTTTATTGCAGTTTTGCAATAAACAGTCATAAAACCCACTGTTTGGTGGGGCAGGTGACAGTGTAAATTAATATAATATTTTCAAAGAATAACCTGGGAATATGAAAAGGATACATACAACTAATCATATAATAACCTAATAATTACAATTTTAGAACCAGGACTCAAGGAAAGACTCTGAATAAAATATGGTTTTATTTGTATTTTTTTCTAATATGGAATAACTGGAAATGACTTACTAGAAATGTTTAAATAAATACACTATGTAACTATGAGTGCAACGAGATTAAAATATTTACACTATATGACTACATAGGAAGTACACATAAAATAATACTAAATTTAAACACAAAATACTATATAAAATATAGGTCAGAAGTATATAAAGTCTTTGAAAAAAACAAAAGCTTTTCTTCAAGTCAAAGGACCTAGTAAATCTTCTCTTCTTCCTAGGGTTTCCTGTTACCCAGGAGTTCAACCTCTCTCTAGAACTCCCTAGACCTATGGAGTTCTATTCTGTTTCCCAAATCAATGAACTTTTTCCCTCCTCCAAGGGACCTCCTCTATCATAGAGGGAAACTGAGCCTCCCTTTTCTGTTCTCCACGCTCTTGCACAGGATTGTCTGGTTCACAGATCTAGTGCAACACCAGTCAGCCAAGTTAGGGAGGGCAAGTCTTAAAAAGTCTGCCCACATGAAGACAATCCCCAAACAGGCCATTCAGCTGTGCTCACATCCTCGGCTTACTTCACAAACTTGACCCTTCTGGTCACAAACCAGACCCTCTGTTGTCAAGGAGTGCTGGACTGCCCTTCACATCTGTCAGGCCACTAGGTAGATTTAAATCTGGGGTACTCTCTACCTGTTACTACTGATAGGCATTTAAAGAAGCAGCACATAGCTACTGATGTTAAAAAAACAAAAAATGATTAAATGGCATTATTTTCAATATTTTTCTAAGCAGATTAGTGACAGCAATGTGACTAAGAGGTCACTCTCTAAACACTGACCTAATAATGTTTGAATTGGATGTAAGTTACTGAATAAGAGAAACTTGAAAAGATGCCACATTAAAAACAAAACAAAACAGGTAGGTGTAACTGAAAATATTAGTGCCTTCAGATGAATGAACATAAGACTAGAGATGTGAAGAACTATAACTCTAGGCAAAGCTGGTTTCTCTGGCAATCTCTCCACAAGTACTTTCTACTAACAAGCAGGTAACAAATTTACAGTCAGGAACAACCCAACTGATCTTTACCCTGGGATTAGTGTGGTACTGTGCTACAAATGCAGGTCAGGACATCAGCTTAAAAGTTTCAATAGAAATCCTAGATCAGTGCCAACCTAATAGAAATATATAATTCTGAATTTTTCTAATAGCCACATTGAAAAAATAAAAAGTAGATGAAATTAATTTAATAATATTTTATTTAACTAAATATATCTAAAATTTTATCACTTCAATGTGTAATCAATATACAAATTTTGAGATATTACACAAACTTTTCTGTACTAAATCTTCAAAATCTGACATGTATTTTAGCCTCATAACACATCTTCATTCAAGTGCTAAGTTTTCACCAGGAACACCTATTATGTATTTAAAGTTCATAAAGTTTATAGTGGTTTTACACATCCAGGTTGTTTCAAACATATTACAATTTCCCAATAACGGAATCTAATATCAGTTTTTTAATTTAAATAGATTAAAAATAAAGTTTTAAAAACTCAGCTCATTTTTTTTATGTGGTTAATAGCCCATAAAGCTATTGGCTACCATAATGGACAGCACAGTTCTAGACAAAAACCACCACAAAAGATGAGAGTAGAATAGATCAGAAGTTAAAGGTCTTGGTTTTGTTCTCAAGCACAATAAAGACAGAACAATTTTAGGCTTTGTTAAAATAAAATTTAAAGACAGTCATTACCATTTTTAAGATAAGAAATAGGATCTATAAACAAGTCAGGAGAAGTGAAAATAAGCAAATTTTACAAATAAAAGGCAAGGAAGAAAAAAACAAAGCAAGGAAAAATACATGATAAATAGAAACCACAAAATAAGTCATTAGAAGGTCCAAATATATTAAGAATCACAATATAACTAAAACAACTATACTAATTCATTATAATGTCAAGTGACAGAAGGAAGAAAACAAGAATACATGTATATGATACCACTTTCACAAATTTTAAAACATGAACAAATCAATATTATGGATTTGTATATGTCATATATAATCCACACTAATAAAAGAGAAAGATGTAAATTGACTGTACCTGCACGATGCCCACCAGCCAATCAGGAGTTAGTATGCAAATTAACCCAACAAAGGTGGTGGGTTAATTTGCATATGCAGGTGCAGAGCGCCCCAGCAGCTCTGGGCCTCTGGACAGCATGGGAAGGCGGAAAGGCAGCTCCGGCCAGAGTGAAGGCAGTGCCAGCAGCCAGGGGAAGTAAGGCCCATTTTTGCACGAATCCTTCGTGCATCAGGCCTCTAGTATATATCATAAATGCAAAAAATCATGGACTGAAAGGATACACACTAAACTCATAAGGGTTGTCTCTAGGGAGGCTGATAAGAGAAGGTAACCAAGGATGTTTCAAACTTGAACTTTATTGGTAACATTTTATTTATTACAAATATTTGAACCAAATATGCTATAAAAATAAGTCAAATTTGTAAATTCTGAGCACTGGGTAAGTGGGAATATTACATTATTTCCTGGATTTTTCTGTATTTAATTTTCTTCAAACAATATTACCAATATTGTGGGGATAGGGCGAGAAGTAAAGCCCAGTTTAACAGTGTCACATCTATTCCCTACTACAAATTCCATGACTGGGTTTTCTCATAGCATATTCTGTGTTTTTTCAATAGCTTATAAATCTGGTTCATACACTGCCTCTTCTTTTTCTGTTCAAGACACATAATTCATAATCGCTTCATCTGTGCTGATCTGAAGGAACTGGAGTAGGGCAAGACTGGAAGCCTACAAACAATGATTTAAAACTTTCCCTCTCGTACTAGTGTGGGAATAAAGTGGGGCAGAGAGAGCATGGATTCCTTCAGCAGCTGGCCAATTGTACTATACCCTTTCTTTCTTTACACAAAGATGCCTGGGTCCTGCATCTGAGGGCACTAAAGTGTACTGAAGGGGACACAACTATATTTTCCTTAAGACTACAACAGGACCAGCAGTCTTTATTAGGAAAGCAAAAAAAGAACTTTGAAAAATTTATTCTATAGACCAGGGGTGGGGAATCTCTTTTTCTGCCAAAGGCCATTTGGATATTTATAACATCACTAGAGGCCTGGTGCACAAAATTCATGCATGGGGGGTGTGTGTCCCTCAGCCCAGCCTGCACACTCTCCAATCTGGGACCCCTTGAGGGATGTCCGACTGCCCGTTTAGACCTGATCCCCAGTGGGCAGTTGGACATCCCTTTCACAACCCAGGATTGCTGGCTCCCAACCCGCTCGCCTGCCTGCCTGCCTGATTGCCCCTAACCGCTTCTGCCTGCCAGCCTGATCACTCCCTAACCACTCCCCTGCCAGCCTGATCGATGTCTAACTGCTCCCCTGCTGGCCCGAATGCCCCTCACTGCCCTCCCCTGCTGGCCTGGTCACTCCCCCAACTGCCTTCCCCTGCAGGCCTTGTTCCTCCCAACTGCCCTCCCATACAGGCCTGGTCACCCCTAACTGCTCCCCTGCTGGCCTAATTGCCCCTAACTGCCCTCCCCTGCAGGCCCGGTCACCCTCAACTGCCCTCCCTTGCAGGCCTGGTTCCCCCCAACTGTCCTCCCCTGCAGGCCTTGTCCCTGCCAACTGCCATCCCCTGCAGGCCCGGTCACCCCCAACTGCCCTCCCCTACAGGCCTGGTCCCCCCCTCCCCCACAACTGCCCTACCCTGCAGACCTGGTCCCCTCCAACTGCCCTCCCCTTTAGGCCTTGTCCCTCCCAACTGCCCTCCCCTGCAGGCCTGGTCCCCCCACAACTGCTCTCCCTTGCAGGCCTAGTTCCCCCCAATTGCCCTCCCCTGCAGGCCTAGTTCCCCCAACTGCCTTCCCTTGCAGGCCTGGTCCCTCCCAACTGCCCTCCCCTGCTGGCCTGATCGCCCACAACTGCCCTCCCCTACTGGCCATCTTGTGTCCACATAGGGGCGGCCATCTTTGACCACATGGGGGTGGCCATCTTGTTTGTTGGACTGATGGTCAATTTGCATATTACCTCTTTATTATATAGAATTATTATATAGGATTTGTGGGCCATTCAAAATTATCAACTTAAAATTAGCCTGCTATATTTGGTCAATCATTTAATTAACTCACTCCTACTAATGATTTGGCAGGGCTAGTCCAAATGATTTTACAGGCCTTATATGGCCCTTGGGCCAGACGTTCCCCACCCCTGCTATAGATCATCCATATGGAATCAACAGGAAAAATTACCCAATTGCTGAGCTTCTCTTTAAATAAACAGCAGATACTACCTTACAGAGGGCACTGTTGGGGTCATGAGCCAAATTTTCTCACTCCAAACACTGGAAGGGATCAGAGAAGAGAAAATTCTTTCAATAGTTACTTGGGAACACTTCCAGATGGCAATAGCCTGTGCGTTAGCAGAGGAAGATATACTGAGGGTGTGGCAGGGAGCTGGGAAGTGTGGGTCTAGTACCACTGATGCCATGTTTCTCAGTCTCACACAAGAAAGAGGAGAGTTCAGGATTCTCGGCAACATGTGCTGGACCTGATATTAAAATTCCCCAAAGTCTTACATGGTAAGTATAGGCTCTCAGACTTTTACTTCTACATTTTTAGTGACAGAGGCTATTGCTTTATGACTTAAGTGAATTAGTTGCATTATTATAATCATTTGCCAGCAGCCATAGAACAAATCCAGTTTCAACAACTGGGTTATCCATGCTAATGTGTAAAAGCTGGGAATAGATATAACCAATGATCACTTCTTTTAATCTGGGGGATGTATTACTTGGAGGTGATTTATCTTTAATTTGTTGACCAATGTTTTAAAATTATTATTTGAAATTTATTGTAAAGTTAATTTACAATCTTTGTTACAAACGCAAGGCTGGAGGAAAAAATGAACTGGTTAGCAAAGGACAACCATTCTAGGACAAAAAAATCCAAATCACCCATCCAGAGAAGACTGAAACGTGTCTGTTAAAATTAACACATAACTCAATTACTTGAATAAAGCAATGTTAATTTCCCTCTACATTGTCCATGAAATCTTATGAGGTTTTTCAAATAACAGTTCTCTTAAATTCAAATATTCCTATAACACATGAAATAGGCACTAAAAGTTTTATTCAAAGCCATCAGTACCCCTATTTTACATTAGTATGACTGTTTTCCATTCATCCTAAAAGTGTATTTTGGGATGTTCCAATACTATACTGTTTTTTAAAAAATAAATTATTTATTGTTTAAAGTATTACATATGTCTCCTTTTTACTCCATTGACCTCTCCACGGCTGTTCCCCCTGCGCCTCTCCTCCCCCACCTTCCCAGCACTTGCCCTCACCCCCTAATGTCTGTGTCCATGGGTTACGCTGATATGCATGCATACAAGTCCTTTGGTTGATCTCTTACCCACTTCTCTCCCCACAATACTGCTTTTTAAAATAAATCTTTTAAAAAAAATTTAATAAACCTTTATTGTTCAGATTATTACAATTGTTCCTCTTTCCCCACCCCCCTAGCTCCCCCCCATCCGGTTCCCACTCCACCCTCTGCCCTTTCCCTTCCCCTCCATTGTCCTCATCCATAGGTGTACGATTTTTGTTCAGTCTCTTCCCCACACCCTTTCCCCCCCAAGAATTGTCACTCCACTCCCTTTCTATGCCCCTGAATCTATTATATTCACCAGTTTATTCAGTTCATCAGATTTTTTTATTCACTTGAATTTTAGATTCACTTGTTGATAGATATGTATTTGTTGTTCATAATTTTTATCTTTACCTTTTTCTTCTTCTTCCTCTTCTTAAAGAATACGTTTCAGCATTTAATATAATACTGGTTTGGTGGTGATGAACTCCTTTAGCTTCTTCTTATCTGTGAAGCTTTTTATCTGCCCTTCAATTCTGAATGATAGTTTTGCTGGGTAGAGTAATCTTGGTTGTAGGTTCTTGCTATTCATCACTTTGAATATTTCTTGCCACTCGCATCTGGCCTGCATAGTTTCTGTTGAGAAATCAGCTGACAATCGTATGGGTGCTCCCTTGTAGGTAACTGTTTTTCTCTTGCTGCTTTTAATATTCTCTCTTTGTCTTTTGCTCTTGGCATTTTAATTATGATGTGTCTTGGTGTGGTCCTCTTTGGATTCCCTTTGTTTGGGGTTCTGTGTGCTTCCTGGACTTGTAAGTCTATTTCTTTCAGCAGGTGGGGGAAGTTTTCAGTCATTATTTCTTCAAATAGGTTTTCAATATCTTGTTCTCTCTCTTCTTCTGGCACCCCCATAATTCTGATGTTGGTACGCTTGAAGTAGTCCCAGAGGCTCCTTACACTATCTTCATATTTTTGGATTCTTTTTTCTTTTTGCTTTTCCGGTTGAGTGTTTTTTCCGTCTTTGTATTTCAAATCTTTCACTTGATTCTTGTGATCCTCTAGTCTGCTGTTAGATCTCTGTATAATATTTTTTATTTCAGTCAGTGTATGCTTAATTTCTAGTTGGTCCTTTTTCATATCCTTGAGGTACTCGCTAAATTTATCGGCCTTTTCTAGGAAATTCTTAAAAACCTTCTAACCGTGGTTTTGAACTCTATATCCAGTCATTTGCCTTCCTCCATTACTTTCATTTGTGATCTGTTTCTTCGTCTCCACATTTTGGCTGCTTCCCTGAGTTGATAGAGTGGCTTTGTGTGCTAGGTGTCCTATAGGGCCCAGTGGCTCAGCCTCCCCAGTTACCTGAGGTGGAAACTCTTGGTGCACCCCTTTGTGGGCTGTGTGCACAGTCTTGTTATAGTTAAGTCTTGATTGTTGTTGGTATCACTAGGAGGAATTGACCTCCAGGCCAATTGGCTGTGAAGATCAGCTGTGTCTACGCTGGGAGAACTTCTGCGCTGGAGACACCCTTATGAGACAGGCTTTGCAAAAACCTCTGTGCTCAGCTTGGATGGGGAGGAGTCTCAGGGTGGAGCAGACAGCATTGGTTTCCCATCAGCCCTGCCCTAATAAGCCCCTGTGTCTCAGTGTCCCATGGTAATCACTGCAAGCACCATTGAGAGAAAGCCGCCCTCGAGTTCCACCTGCTGCCAGACAGTCCAGTTTCTCCAAGAATGACTCTGGGTTCCCAGAGTCTCACCTGGAACTGGAGTTCAGTGCAGTTGGGAACTTTTGTCTCCATCCCACTTGAGAAAGCCAGCCACGTACTCAGCCGCCTGCCCTCTCCACGCATGCACCTCGGTACCTCTGCCCTCCGCAGTTCCTCTGAGTCTCTGTGTGCTTTCTCCCTCCTGACAGTCCAGCCTCTCCCTGCATGAATCTGGGTCCCCAGAGTCTCACCCAGAACTGGAGTTCAGTGCAGTTGGGAGCTTTTGTCTCCCTCCCGCTTGAAAAAGCTAGCCATGCACTCAGCTGCCAGTCCTCTCCGTGCACACGCGTCTCAGTACCTCTGCCTCCTGCAGCTCCTCTGAGTCTCAGTGTGCTTTTCTCATTCCTTCTAGTTGTAGAATTTCCACTCATCCAGCTTTCCTGTGGTTCTGGATGATGTCTGTTTCGTCTTTTAGTTGTAGTTTTGAAATTGTTGTGCGAGGCAGCAGTTTAGGTGTTTACCTATGGCGCCATCTTAGTATCTCTAAAATAAATCTTTAAAAATCCAATACTGGAATTGAGAGATTATATGCAGAGGAGTAATAATCAAATAAATGTTAAATTTTTGCTACTTCCTCCTTTGCCTATGTCAATTAATTTTTTTAAAATAAATCTTTATTGTTCAGATTATTACAGGTGTTCCTCTTTTTTTTTCCCCCATAGCTCCCCTCCACCTGATTCCCCACCCCACCCCATGTCCTTATCCCCCGCCACTGTCTTCATCCATAAGAGTAAGATTCTTGTCCAATCTCTTCCCGCACCCCTCACACCTGCTTCCCCTGAGAGTCGTCAGTCCACTCACTTTCTATGTCCCTGATTCTATTATATTCACCAGTCCATTCTGTTCTTCAGATTTTTTATTCACTTGATTTTTAGATTCACTTGTTGGTAGGTATGTATTTGATGTCATTTTGTTGTTCATAATTTTTATCTTTACCTTTTTCTTCTTCTTCCTCTTCTTAAAGAATACCCTTCAGTATTTCATGTAATCCTGGTTTGGTGGCAATGAACTCCTTTAGCTTTTTCTTGTCTGTGAAGCTCTTTATCTGACCTTCAACTCTGAATGATAGCTTTGCTGGGTAGAGTAATCTTGGTTGTAAGTTCTTGCTGTTCATCACTTTGAATATTTCTTGCCACTCCCTTCTGGCCTGCATAGTTTCTGCTGAGAAATTAGCTGACAGTCGTATGGGTACTCCCTTGTAGGTAACTAACCGTTTTTCTCTTGCTGCTTTCAAGATTCTCTCTTTGTCTTTTGCCCTTGGTATTTTAATTATGATGTGTCTTGGTGTGGTCCTCTTTGGATTCCTTTTGTTTGGGGTTCTGTGCGCTTCCTGGACTTGTAAGTCTATTTCTTTCAGCAGGTGGGGGAAGTTTTCAGTCATTATTTCTTCTAATAGGTTTTCAATATTTTGCTCTCTCTCTTGTTCTGGCACCCCAAAAATTCGGATGTTGGTACGCTTGAAGTTGTTCCAGAGGCTCCTTACACTATCTTCATATTTTTGGATTCTTTTTTCTTTTTGTTTTTCTGGTTGGGTGTTTTTTGTTTCCTCATATTTCAGATCTTTGGTTTGATTCTTGGGGTACGTTGATCTACAGTTGAGTTTCTGTATATTCTTTATTTTAGACAGTGTATGCTTCATTTCTGACTGGTCCTTTTCCATTTTTTTGGCTTTCTCATTAAGGTCCTTGAAGGTCTCACTAAGCTCCTCAGAAGTGTCATCAAGTTTCTCGGTGGTTTTTAGAAGATTCTTGAGTAACCTTATAAATGTGGTTCTGAACTCTATGTCGTCCAGTAGTTTGCTTTCCTCCGTTTCTTTCATTCGTGACATGTTTCTTTGTTTCCGCATTTTGGCTGCTTTCCTGTGTTGATGGAGTGGCTTTGTGTGGTAGGTGACCTATAGGGGGCAGTAGCTCAGCATCCCCAATCACCTGATGTGGACACTCTTGGTACACCCCTTTGTAGGCTGAGTGCAAAGTCTTGGTGTAGTTAAGCCTTAATTGCTGTTGGTACGCTGGGAGGAATTGACCTCCAGGCCAATCGGCTGTGAGGACTCGTTGTGCCTATAAGAACTGCTGTGCTGGAGACACGCTTATGGTGCAGGACTTGTTTCAGTGGGGCTTTGGTGCTCGCTGAGTCTGCCTCTTGAATGTGTCACTTATGGATGTGAGGAGTTGAAATCTGGTTTCTCACCCTGACCACTAGGTATACTGGCTTCTGGATCTCCAATGGGGTGCAGGTCAGCTATTGTCTGAGTCCACCCAGCAGGAGTTATAGCTAGAGCTACAGTTTTCTCCTCTTTGCTTGGGGTTTGGAGGTTTTGGAGTTGTCTGACCCAGGCTGCAAGTTTGCTAGGTTAAGCTGCGATAGGGCAGGGCTTTCTTATGCTAAAGCCGATGCCTGGAGCTTGGGTGGGTTTGTAGGTTGTGCAGGGCGGGGTCTCAGGGTGTCACTAGGCTAGGGCGTGGCAAACAGCAATGGCTGCTAGTTAGCTGGCTCTGTGTCTCCAACTGCGTCCCGTCCAGTGCCCCAGCGCAGATAAACAATTATTCCTGTGCGCAGCTCTACAAGCAGGCCCCCCTCACTTTCCGACCCAGTAGCAGACAATCCAGCTTCTCCCCGTAGGAGTTTGGGTCCCCCGCGTCTCCCCAGAAACTGTATTTCAGAGTAATGGGGGACTTGTCTCCCCTTTGGGTTGAAAAAAGCAACGCCTGCCGCCAGCCCAGATCCCGCGCCTCCGTACCTCAGCTTTTCAGCGCTTGTGCACGTCTCAGTGCTCCTTTCTCTTTCCTTCTAGTTGTAGAACTTCCACTCAGCCAGCTTTCCCGTGGTTCTGGGTGATAGACGTTTTGTCTTTTAGTTGCAGTTTAAATTGTTGTGTGAGGCAGCAGTTTAGGTGTTTACCTACGCCACCATCTTGGATTCCTCTCCTATGTCAATTAATTTCATAAACTTCTATAAGACCAAATTGAAGTCATATCAGCCTGTATCTTCCCAAAGTAATATTTTGTTGTTAAGATAAAAGTAAGTGGGTAATAATTTTGCTTTAAAAGACTTTGGATGAATTGAAATAAACAGCAGCTCTCTGTTTCCTGAGGGATACTTTTAGGAAAAATATCTCACATTTTAAAAGATAATTGAAAGTAAAGAAAAAGCCATATTCAACTAGGTTCAGTGAAATTTTATTAGCATAAATATGCATAATTCTATAATGGGGGTATATTGTTAATGTGAAACAGATACTTCAAAATATTTTACACAACTCTTTGGGATGCGCTGCCTCTTTCATGAGAGTTACCTTTTTCCATGTGTTGTGGTTTTGTATGGAATGAGATTATGGAGGAAGCACCTGCATTCTATAAGGCCTCATATCTCATGTGTGGTTGGATCATTGAATTCTTTGAGTTGTCTAATCCTGAAGGAAATCACTTGATGTTTGAGTGGCTGCTGAAAGGAATTTAAAAGCCTTGCAAGGATACAATTGCTAGGGAGGTTAATAGGATAACTATTAGGAGAATAATAGTCAAGGAGTGAAAAATTTCCCAGAGCACAGATTCCCAGGAGCCAAGATTTAACTACATCAATTGGATTATGATCAGATACAGTTTTTACCCTTCTAAGTCAGTTTACATTTTGGGGAATAATGGGTCATTGGGTTTCAATTTTTTCTGTTATTTACATCGCACAATATGATGTATTAGCAATCTCATATACTCGTGATTACTTTGGACAGGATGAACATGAGGAAATTTCATTTCATAAGGTGGTGCAGCAGGTGAGTTTCCACCTAGATGAAGCCTGTACTCATGTGAGCAATCAGGTAATTGAATAAGAGAAATTTCTATGGAAACAAAAGTAAAACAAAGGTTAATAGAGTAAATTATAAACTCAATTTCTGAGTTTGGAGAGCAGTCAATTGAGAAATATTTAGATTTCAGTACAAAGCATCTTTAGATGGTGGGATGAGAATAGCAGTTTCAACCTGATGGCGTTTCCTGGTTTGAACTTTGCCTGTCTTTGATGATGCCCTTGGGTGTGTGGTGAGTGGCCCATGCAACAAGCATGAAGGTTGTCCATACATGGTCTGTTGTGGTGATCCTCTGGCTTACAGGTAGATTTAAAAAAACCAAAAAACCTCCAAGATAATGAAAAAAAAAAACTAGAATCTGATAACAAGTGAACTATAGTTTCCTATTAAAACATTTTTTTTGCCCTAGCCAGTTTGGATCAGTGGATAGAGTGTCGGCCTGCCCACTGAAGGGTCCCGGGTTTTGGGTTCGATCCCTAGTAGGGAGCATGTAGGAGGCAGCTGATCAATGGTTCTGCATCATCATTGATGTTTCTATCTTTCTCTCCCTCTCCCTTCCTCTCTAAAATCAATAAAAATATTTTAAAAAGAAATAAACATTTATGAGAAGTATTATGGAATGGTTAAGAGCAAAATTCTTGAGTAAAAGAGGGCTGGGTTAGAATTCCTGATTCTATCACTTCCTAGCTGTGTGACCCAGGGGAAATGCCTCAATCTCACTAAATCCTTATGTTCTTACTGTGTATGAGAAAGGCTGAGGCTCAGGGGTTAAGAGCACAGGCTCTGGAGCCATGCTGCCAGGACCACAATCCCAGCTCAGCCATTCCCCATCACAGGGGCCTTCTGCAGAATGGCAGTGTGAAGAGTACAGACCTTACTGGGAGGATTCAGTGATTAAAGAAAGCTACCTAACTGTTATTTATTGTGACTGTCATATCATTATCTGTGAGACGAGGACAACCTCACAGGACTGTTGTGAGAGTAAAATGAAGTTATATGAAATTATACCTTGATACTTCCCACATATATTTTTATAACTTCATGTAATTTTATTAAAACTAAGGTGCCTAATGAATATAAAGCCCATAGCTCAGGACTGGTAAATCTAGGCATTCAATAAATGGTAGCTATTTAAATTTTAATAGTAACAAATGTATTTATATGTTGTTACTGATGTACTTTTCTCTTCAAATATTAAATTTTAGAAACAATTTTGAAATTTAAAGTTGTTTTCTCTATTCTTTACTGGTGAATATGCATATAGTTTACTTTATGGGCAACTTAATATGCATTTGCCTTGAGCATATTTAAATGGCTGTTTCTGGATATGTACACAGATATAAGAATATTAGATTATATAAAAATCCTGACTAGGAATACGTGATTTGACTGAATTTTTCTGAGGAGAAAATGAAATGTACAATAAACAAGCAGCCAGTGAAAAAAGAATTCAACATTTTGATTTGGTTTGTTATCTTCAACACTGAATTTTAAATTACTCAGGAGACGAACCTCATATTTCAACATACTAGGTACTATGAAAGCAGACAATTTAATGATGTTTATTTCAGTCACCATTTCCAAAATGTACCCTGAAGGAAAGTGGAATACATTTAATTTTGGTGTAAACAAGAGCAATGTTTTAGAAGGAAAATATAAGAAAAGAGGATCACTTGATAACTGATTTGCTAAGGGAATTTTAATGTTATGTGAAGATATTTTTAAACACATTTCTTTTCTGTAAGAAAATGAACCAGATTAAAGCTTGTGTTCTTTCAAAAGCACTACATTTTTATTTGGTTGCTGAACATTTATTCCTATAATTGCAGTAAATTAGACAGCCAGGTTGATATGCTTACTCCCTATCCACTGTGTGTGCCATTTGTTCTCCTACAAAATAGAAGGTTGGTGCTTACTACAAGCCTATTATTTCACAGTAGTTCTCTTAATAATTAAAAATATCATTATCACATAATGAATATCTCTACTGTTTTACATGTGCCAGGTACTGTGCTAAGAACTCTGCATTCACTATGTCATTTAATTCCTTCAACAACCCAATGAGATAGAAGATAATTCTATTCTGGTTTTATAGATGAGGAAACTGAGTCTTAGAGATTTAGGAACTCAGAAGCTTAGAAAGAAGTAACCTGCCCTAAATCATATATCTAGTAAACTGTAAAGCCAGACCAAATTGGACAAACTCACCAACAAGTATATAAAATAATTAAATTTATACTTAAGTATAATTATATTTATACTTATTGAAAACCATTCATTCATGTATTCATTCAACAGTTACAGTACCTGTGCTAGGAGCTATGGGGATAAAAAAGATCAGAGCCATCGAAGACTTCATGCTAAAGTGGAATTAGGATTACAAAGTTAATTCAAAATTAGTAATCAATCAAATAAGGTGAGCCAACTTAGAAATGTGGTCCCAGACAACTACCTTTAAACACAAGAAGGTCATTAACAGAAAGGCATAGGGACCAAGAAGTCACTAAATCTCTACTAATGAGAAGGATGGCTACTGTTCACAATCCAATCTCAACTGTAGTAACAGGCCTTGAATTTAACTTCCTCATACAGCAAAGAAAGCAATACTTCATAGAAAGACCAATGACTGATCATCTGTAGTAACAAACTAGCACTCATCCTCTTAAGAATAATTAAAAAAAAAAAAAGCTATAATTCCCAACCATTTAAACCAGACAACTTTTGTCAGGTTTTTTTCCTCCCCGCTTTGAACATGTATTTTGGCCAATCCTTGAAATGCTCCATAGTTCATAGCTTTTCTTGTGGCTTATTATCACTTCTTGTCATGAATTATAAATACTTGCATATATATTTAACCTACCCTGTCAGACTGAAAGATCCTTAAAATAGGGCATTTATTAATTTACTTCAAAAGGATTGATAAAAACAATAATAACTTTCCTGAAGTGATGGTGCCTTGTATAAAGATGAAGCTCAAGAAATGTTTATTTAACATGGAGTGAGTGAATCAAAATATATAAAAGCCTAAGCGACCAAATGACTGAACGACCGAACGGCCGGTCACCAGTCACTATGACCTGCACTGATCACCAGGGGGCAGACGCTCAATGCAGGTGCTGCTCCCTGGTGGTTAGTGCGCTCCCACAGTGGGAATGCTGCTCAGCCAGAAACCAGGCTCACAGCTGGCAAGGGCAGTTGTGGCAGCATGAGCCTCTCCTGCCTCTGTGGCAGCACTGCTATCAAGCAGTGACAGCAGCAGGCACAATGGGGCCTGGATGGGCAGGAGCGGTGCCCAGCTTTGGCTTGGGCTGCTCCCCAGCCAACTGCCGCTTCGCAAACTGCTATATCCCGAGGGGTCCCAGATTGAGAGAGGGTGCAGGCCAGGCTGAGGGACCCGACCCCACTGGTGCACAAATCTGTGCACTGGGCATCTAGTAAATAAATAAAATGAACAAAGACTGACATTCGTGAGTCTTTACTCAAATATAGGCTCCATATCAATATTAACTAAAATTCAGTAAGCACTTATGGATGGCATACTATCTATCAGACCCTTTCATATTCAGACCATGAAACTCAATATAGCTAAGATGGCAATTCTCTCCAATTAATTTATAAATGTAATTAAATTCCCATCAAAATCACAACAGGCATTTCTGTAGAAATTTACACGCTTCTCCTAAAATTTATATGGAAATGCGAAGGATGTAATAGCCAAAACAGTTTTGAAAATGAAGAACAAAGTGGAGAATCGATATTATTAGATTTCAGATCTTACTATAAAACCAAGATAATGTGGTATTAATGTAAGAATAGACATGGAGAGAATGGAACACCACTTAGAGCCCAAAAATAAACCTTTACAATCATGATGAATTGATTTTCAACAAAGGTACCTAGGTAAGGCAGTGGGAAAGAATTATCTTTTCAACAATTGGTGTTGGGCCAAATGGATATCCACATGTCAAAAAAAAATTTAAACCTTTATCTCACACTACATCCAATATTAACTCAAAATGGATCATAACCTAAATATGAGACTAAAAATCTAGAAGAAAAATACCTGTGGCCTTGGATTAGGCAAAGATTTAAAACTCTGTTCTTTAAAATATGTCATTAAGATGAGGTTTTTTTAAAAGACACAGACTGGAAGAAATATCTACAAATCATATATCTTATAAAGGACTTGCATCCAGAAAATATAAAGAATTCATACAACTCAATAGCAACATAAGCAATACAATTTAAAAATGGGCAAAATATTTGAATAGACATTTCACCTAAGATATAAGCACAGGAAAAGATGCTCATTATCATTAGTTATTATGGGAAATCTAAATTACATTAATCAGAATGGCTATAGCAAAAATACTAACAATACCAGGTATGAGCAAGGATGTAGAGAAGCTTGAACTCTCATGCACTGATAGTACAATCACTTTGGAAAATAGTGCAGAAGTTTCTTAAACGTTAAAGACACTTTCATGCTACCACCACTTCTACCTTTTGAAAACTTCCCTAGAGAAATGAAAACATGTCCATGATATACTTATATAGAGTAATCCAAATGTCTATTAAACTGTGAAAAGATAAACAAAAAGTAGTATATCCACCCAATGGAGTATTATTGGGCAATGAAAAAGAATGAATACTGAGATGTGCTATAATTCAAAAACATTATGCTGAATGAAAGAAACGAGACACAAAAGACTACTAGTGGTTGTCTGGGACTTGGGTGGGAATAAAGACTGGCTGCAAACGACATAAGAGACTTTTTTTTGGAGTGATAGAAATGGTTTAAAACTGAATTATGGTAATGTTATACAACTCTATAAATTTATTAAAAATCATTGATCTGTATACTCAGAAAAGATGACTGAACTTTATAGTAAGTAGATCATAGCTCAATAAAGTTTTTTTAAAAATATATTTTTTTATTGATTTCAGAGTGGAATGGAGAGGGAGAGATAGAAACATCAATGATAAGGGAGAGGAGCAGTCAGCAGCTGTGCACCGCTGCAGGTTACCTAGGACCAAACCAGAGAGGGTTGGACCTGCATTGCCACCATGTGCCCACCATCCAGATATCACTGCTGACATGTACACATAAGGAACTGTTGGACATTGAAATTGGGACTCAAACATTTTTTTGTTTTGTCTTGTTTTGTTATTATATGTTTATTTCCAGTCTGCAAAGGCAAAACTTTTTAAAGGAAAGAAATGGTGGGAAAAAGATACAGAGGCAAAGAAGCATTGAACAGACTGTCAAACTACATTGGGAAGACAGGGGTGGTTGGGCGAGGAGGGCTGTAAGAGACCAACCGAAGGACTTGTACGCATGCATATAAGCACAACCAATGGATATAAGACACTGGGGCGGGGGGGTAGGGTGGGCAGGTGAAGGCATGTCCTGAGGGGTAGGGGAGGTCGGGGGAGATCAAAGGGGAAAAAAAAAAGGAGACATATGTACTACTATTTGTAATACTTAAAACAATAAAAATAAAATAAAATTAAAAAAAAAATGATAAGGGAGAATCATTGATCGGCTGCCTCCTGCATGCCTCCACTGGGGATCGAGTAGGCAACCTGGCATGTGTCCTGACCAGGAATTGAACTCTTGGTTCATAGTTTGATGTTCAACTGGCTGGGTAAAGTTTTTTTTTTTTGGTGTGTTTTTCTTTTAAAGGAAATTATACTCCCAAACACATTGCTTGAGAGTTGCATGGAGTCTCAATATCACTCAGCCATGGGCAGAGGTACTTTCAGTCTTTTTTAAAAACTGCATCTCATTATTCTTAATAATATACATTTCTTTGATTTACAGTACAACTAAACATTTTCATCTATTTGAGCATGTTATTTTCTTGTAAGAATATATATCTTTTCCATTAGGACATTTGAGACTATCAAACTAAAAAGTTTCTGCACAGCAAAAGAAACTGATAACAGGCAGCCAACAAAATGGGAGATGATATTTACAAACAGTAGCTCTGACAAAGAATTAATTCCCAAAATATATAAAGAACTCATAAAAGTCAACACAAAATAAACAACCCAATAAAAAAATGGGCAGAGAACCTGAACAGACACCTCTCCCAAGAAGACATACGAACAGCCAATAGATGTATATGAAAAGATGTTCAATCTCACTAGCAATTAGGGAAATTAAAATCAAAACTACAATGAGATACCACCTTACACCTGTTAGACTGGCCATTATCCACAAGACAAGTAATAACAAGTGTTGTAGAGGTTGAGGAGAAAAGGGAACCCTCATTCACTGCTGGTGGGAATGTAGACTGGTACAATCACCATGAAAAACAGTCTGGAGATTCCTAAAAAAATTAAGAATAGAGCTACCATACAACCCAGCAATCCCTCTCCTGGGTGAATACTTGAAAACATGTATTTGCAAAGATATATGCACCCCTATGTTCACTGCACCATTAGTCACGGTGGCCAAGACATGGAAACACCCCAAGTGTTCTGTAATAGAGGACTGGATAAAGATGTGGTACATATACACAATGGAATACTACTCAGCCATAAGAAAGGATGAAATACTGCCATTTACAATAACAGGGATGGACCTTGAGAATACTTTGCTAAGTGAAATAAATTAGTCAGAAAAAACTCAGAACCATTTAATTTCATTCATATGTGGGATATAAAACTGAAACTTGTGAACACAAACAGCAGTGTGCTGGTGCCAGAGGGAAGGGAATGGGAAACAAAAGGGCCCTACTATATGTGACAGTAGAAGATTTGACTTTGGGAGGTGGGCACACAGTGCAATATACAGATCTTGTAACATAGTAACCCACACCTGAAACCTGTATGATCATATTAACCAATGTCACTCAAATAAATGTAATACAATTTTTTTAAATATTCTTTTTTAAAAATATATTTTTACTGATTTTTTTACAGAGAGGAAGGAAGAGGGATAGAGAGTTAGAAACATTGATGAGAGAGAGACATCGATCAGCTGTCTCCTGCACACCCCCCCCACTGGGGATGTGCCTGCACCCAAGGTACATGCCCTTGACTGGAATCGAACCCGGGACCCTTCAGTCCGCAGGCCGATGCTCTATCCGCTGAGCCAAACCAGTCAGAGCAAAATATTTTTTTATTAAAAATAAAATAGCAAACTTTTTTCAGTGATATCTGGTACAAATAATTCCCCCAGTTTTTCATAAGTTTTTAAATTTTAACAGTTCTTTTTTTGCCATATCGAAATATTCCTTTTCATATAGTCAAATGTATCTGTATTTTCATTTATAATCTGTCTCTGGTGTTATAATCTGTGGTATTAATATGAAAGATTAATCAGGAATCTTGAGTATTATTAGTTAAGCATCCCCTGTGTCAAGTCCAGCCCTACTGAGCCTTTCCATTTTAAGAAAAACAAAAACAAACCTAATTTCTTATTTCAAAACAGGAGGCAGAAAGCCTTCCTCCCATCCCCTTAACCCTTTAAGTATAAAGAAACACTAGTGTTTACATCCCAAATTCACAGAAAATCTTCTCATGAGAGAATTTCTGATGTGATACACTAGACATCTCTATATATAAAAGCCTAAGCAACTGTTATGGCAGAATGACCAGAATGACCAGTCACTATGATGCTCACTGACCACCAGGGGGCAGACGCTCAATGCAGGAGCTGCCCCCTGGTGGTCAGGGCGCTCCCACAGGGGGAGTGCTGCTCGCCAGAAGCGGGGCCCACGGTTGGCAAGCGCAGCTGCCGTGGGGGGAGCCTGTCCCAACTCCGCAGCAGTACTACTGAGCAGCAGCAGCAGATGCAGCAGGCTGGGATAAGTGCAAGCAGCATGGCGCCTGGCCCGGTTTGGCTCCTTCCTGGCCGCCTGCTGCTTGGTGCACTGCTACATTCCCCAAGGGGTCGGGACTGCAAGAAGAAAGAAAATGAGTACCTGGGTGCATTAGAGGGAAACTACAAACAAACAAACAAACAAACAAAAAACAAAGGCAGAGAACATCTTAAAAGTAGTTAGAAGAAAACCGACAGGTGGATACCCCCCGAGGGGTCCCGGACTGCGACAGGGCACAGGCCGGGCTGAGGGCGCCTCCCCTCTGCCCCCCGCACGAAATTCATGCACTGAGTCTCTAGTTTCTAATAATTCTAGCAATGAGGAACTGGGGGGAAAAAGAAGGAGGTGAAAATGTGTTTGCTATTGCTAATCATGCCAGGACTCTAGGCCTTCCCGGCTGATACTCTTTGCAGAACATCACATCATCACCAAATAATGTGACCACTGCAGACTTCCATGGACATCTGACCAGAAAAGCCTAGAACTCAGTCACACACGGTCCCACCACCACCTTAGTCCACAAATATTGTCATTTTCCCTGCCATTCCACTCACCATTAATGAGTAGTAACCCATTGAGCCACCACCCATTAGGTAATAAATATATGGGAAAGTCAATTTTATTTAAATCTCACAAACTCAGAAAGAGATTTAATGTAACTGAAGAACTCTTCACTGTTGAGTGATGTACTACTTCAAAAAAAATACTACAGCAGTAATAAAAAGCCAATTGGTTTAATGTAGTCATCACATCCAAAGATACAGATAAAATAAAGATATGATTAAGAAATGTAAGGCCCGGCCGGCATGGCTCAGTGGTTGAGCATTGACCTATGAACCATGAGTTCACAGTTTGATTCCTGGTCAAGTCAGTGCATATGCCTGGGTTGCAGGCTTGATCCCCAGTGTGGGGTGTGCAGGAGGTAGCCAGTTTATGATTCTCTCTCGTCATTGATGTTTCTCTCTCTCTCTCTCTCTTCCTCTCTGAAATCAATAAAAATATATTTAATGAAAAAAAGAAATGTAAGTATGTTTTACATTATTATAGATATTATGGGCTTTGAGTTGTGTGACTGAGGCCTTATCAAGTTAAGATACAATCTGAAGAGGCATTCAAATGCCTGATAACAGAGAATGACTGTTTTTTTCTTTGTATATGAGTTCTACCCACATTTCAACACCAGCCCAAATTCAACCTTCTTTCCTTTTCTATCCTACAGCTTTTAGAATCTATACTACATATTCTAGAACAGTGGTCGGTAAACTGCGGCTTGCGAGCCACATGCGGCTCTTTGGCCCCTTGAGTGTGGCTCTTCCACAAAATACCACGTGCGTGTGCGCATGTACAGTTTGATTGAAACTTTGTGGCCTACGCATAGAAGTCGGTTTTTGGCTCTCAAAAGAAATTTCAATCGTTGTACTGTTGGTATTTGGTTCTGTTGACTCTAATGAGTTTGCCGACCACTGTTCTAGAACATATATATAAACTTAATATTATTCAATTGTTTTGTATCTGCTACTCTAGTTACCTCACTGAATTAAATATAAGCTCCATGAGAACAAACTGTGCATCCCCATGGCATTAGAGCACTGCGAGGGTTCCAGATGTTTTTATTACTTTTAAATTTTATTATACTTCTATTCCAGATGGTTTATGCCTCTTCTTATTCTGCAGAAGCCTAAACATGTGCTCATTAAGCAATTTTTCTTGATTTCTGGGAACAGGTTAAAAAAGAGGTCAAGATGGCAAAAAATACTGTGAGGGCCCCTTTACAACTTATTATGGTGTAGAACAGGCAGTCCTTTAGTAAAAACAACACCACCGAGAATGTAAATGTTTTGACAGTTACTCCAGCTTTACAGATCTCCAAAAGCTATGCACTGATTATGTCCAGTTCTTTTCTTTGCATCTAGGCAGGCTTTACCTAATGACAATGGCTTCCAATATAAATTCCAGTGAACTCCAGGATTCCATGAGGCAGCTATAAAGTTTAACTGATGGACGGAATGGCCAAGTAGCCATGTTTAATTTGTGGCTGCACCCCTCCAGGTCTTGGAGCTCGAGGTGTAAATGAAGACCTTTCTATTAATCAAGGAGAAGTTTGTCTTCTCTGAAGAACACTCTGATGTCCTGAGGGATGATACACAGATGCCTGTACACAAGTCTGTCCCTAGTCCCAGAATGCCTAGCTAGCTTCTTCAAGGGATTCACTGCCTTCCAGAGAAATAAAACAATAATCAAAAGCCAGCTCCTCTACTGTTTTTCTTTTCTTTCCTTCTATTTCCTTAAGAGAGGTGGACAATGAGGGAAAGAAAAATAATGGTTTCACCAACTCTGGCTCTTGGACAACAAGGATTCTACCATGTCAGGGTCCATTAAACATAAAGGGTTTGTGCACATGTAACCTACTGTTTATCTAAATTTGTCAATAATTCTAAGGAAAGGAAATGGCACCAACTAACCCTGTAACCCATTTCTCGATGATTAGTTCCTTTGACTGTACTAGAATTCCAAGCCTTGTCATTAAAGCTCAGATAAAATGTTGAAAATGGTGACATCATTTTAATATCCTTATTTTAATACAACAGGGCTGGAAAAATACTTTCATAAAAATTAAGTTCAAATAATGAATCTCAAGTATTAGCACTCTCAATAAGCCATCCATCTTCTTAGGCTGGACATATCTTGGATTTCCTAAATTCCTCTTGACCCACCCAGCACTAAATGAAGAGAATGAGTAAATAATGTTTGAAGGTAAGAAATTTGGACCTACAGAATCTAATTAAATTTTTGGAACTAGCTATTGGTTGGTGAGACAGTGGGTACTTCAAGTTTCTAATCCCCAGTACAATGGTGATAACACTTCCCAAGGTGTTCCGAGGATTAAATGAGATAGATAATGCAAGCCAAATATTCTCACAGTAAGAAGTACACAGCATATGCACAATAAACTAAGCTTTTTTTTTTTTTTAAAAAAAACACACTGGTTTAATTAATGTTTTTTTAAAAGTAATAGAGACAAGTTTTCATCATTTTCAATAATGACAGATAATGCAAAAGCTGCTGTATTTTTTAACTTCAATATTTTTAAGTAATGCATTCACTTAAACACACAAATCAGTCCACAGTCTTTAACTGATAAAACAGGATATTATTTGTAATTGTGCTTCAAATGTAATACCCTCACTGGTTGACACTGTTGGGAACATTGGTGCAGGCAGTGGGAGGGCGCAAAGCATTTTCTTAAGAACAGCCGCCACACACCTGTTTTCTCCGGGTGGAGGGAAGCCTTCCCATCCCTCTCTGGGACAATGACAAGTGGCAGCCCGGACTCCGACAGAGAGACGTCCCTGTGCGAGATACTTGGTGTCCAGTGCCCGCGCGGAAGGGGACATATAGTCCGCAAGGAGAAGATGAGACTAATATGACCCCCGTTCCCTCTACGCACGGGGGGGGGGGGGGGGGGCGGAGAGGGCGGACCCCGCCTTCCTCGACTGCGGGTTTGGGTCGCGGGAGCGGACTGGGTGGCCTCTGCCCTTGGCAGCCACAGTGAGTGACCCAGGGCCAGGCGCCGCCCGTTTGCACGTCGCCAACTCCGCCGCTCTCTCCGCGAACTGCGGGGGCAAGTCCGGCCGCCACGGCCCCGCCTCGGCGTCCCAGCCCTGATTGACACTGGAGTTGGTACATACGGGTCTGCAGCGGAGCGAGCAGGGGGGTGAGTGCTATTTTAAACATGGCTTTCCCTCTCCCGTAGCCTCAAGAGCCATCGCGGCGCACCAGCCGTGGGCACGGCCCACTTGGGAATAACCCCAACATCTGTCCGACTTATCTTTTTCGATCTCCTTATGCATGTACTCGTTTCCCCCCTCTCGCTGCTTTTCCTCCACACTAACTACAACCTGGCAGTTTGCAGAGGAAACTCCCCTCCTGGAAGGGGAAATGTAAACCGCTTTTGCTTCTTGCAGGAGATGGAAACCATTCCGCAGAGAATGAGTTCAAAAAGAGGGGAAACCGCGTCGCTGGACAGAAAGTAACATTCAGAGATCGATGGGGACGGACGGAAGGAGAGAAATGTCCACAACAAGCATCTGAAAACAAGCGTGGAGAGCCAAGAGATTCGCAATCGCCGACTTAGTACTGAGCGCATTCTGCGCAAGCCATTGCAATGACAAGGTTTGCTGGAAGCACAATTTGAAGGCCTTTGAAATCTTATTTTGGTAAGGCTTACCTTTCTCTTCGGCATAATGACTATGTTCGTGCAGCAAAAAGTAAAGCAACGGGCTGGAACTGCTGGTACCGCCGCTGGATGTTGCCGCCGCTGCTGCTGCTCACGCGCGGGGCACGGCCTCTCCGACCTGCACCTCCACTGCTCCCTCAGGGGGCCCTTTACTCGCTGGCCTCCCCGCTCCTCCAATGAGAAGCGCCGGCAGCTGGCCGCGAGGCCCCATTGGCTGCGACAACGTTCTAAATTCCACGAGGGCACGCCCACCTCTGCGCGCTCAGTAGGCGCTGTTGTAGTTTCCAATTCACGGAAAAATCTGCCTGGCGACTGAGCATGCCCAGTTCTACTAGTAAACCCCAAGACACAGGATTCTGGAGTTTCATTGTTTTGCTGCTCTCTCTTTGGATTGTGCCAGTGTGGGCGGACCTTCATAGGGAGGAAAAATATTAAGGAAGGACACATTAACTTTTTAATGTAAGTATATACACAGCAGACACATTATACGTTTACGACTCATAAAGGCTTGTAATGAATGTTATATGATGGAGACCTCTAAGTGTGGACAGGTGCTCTGTTCTGGAAATCTGGCAATCTCTAAGGGTCTTATTTTTCGCCTCTAGATATCTAGTGACATTAATCCCTAAAATTGTTTAGCTCTTATTTCCTAAAATCTGTGATTACAAGAACATATATGCATATATGCATAGCCCATGGGCACAGACAATAGTGTAGTGAAGGCCTGGGGAGGATCGGGGGCTGGGTGGAGGGGGACAATGTGGGAGAAAATGTGGGACATCTGCAATACTGTCAACAATTAAAAAAAAAATCTGTGATTATAAATCACTCACCAATCCAAACTATTTCAAACTAGGCTTGAAGATGAAGAGGATATATTGGTAATGGAAATTTAAAAAAGAATGAACAAGGTCAGAACAGATTCTTAAATATTTGAAGCATATATTTTCATATACATGATTTATATGTACAGTTTGATGTTAGATCTCAAAGATCTGCTAGGCATAAAATAGGCATTACAAAAACACTTCCAAATTTATTTTATGAGATCAGTTTTACCCTGATACCAAAAGCCACTGCATGGCCATTTCTTTCTTAAAAAGTAAAGAGAGCTAAGACCAATATCCTTCATAAACACAGGCATAAAAATCTTGAACAAGCCGAAACAGGTTTGGCTCAGTGGATAGAGCGTCAGCCTGCGGACTGAAGGTCCTGGGTTCGATTCCAGTCAAGGGCATGTACCTTGGTTGCGGGCATATCCCCAGTGGGGGGTGTGCAGGAGGCAGCTGATCGATGTTTCTCTCTCATCGATGTTTCTAACTCTCTATCCCTCTTCCTTCCTCTCTGTAAAAAAGCAATAAAATATTTTTTAAAAATCTTGAATAAAACTTTAGTATATCAAACCCTATAACATTTAAAAGGATACTACATCATGACCAGGGAGGTTTATCCTGGGAATGCAAAGTCGGTTTAACATCTGAAAATCATCTAATGTAATTTACCATATTAATAAAATAAAGGAAAAAACCAACATGATTTCAACAGCTAAAGGAAAAGCACTACTGAATGGGTAAACAAAGTGTGGTAAAAACATACAATGAAATACTACTCAGCACTAAAGAGGAACAAAATTTCCTACATGGATAAATGTCAAAACAAAATGTCGTCTGTAAGAAGTCAAATACAAAAGACTATACTAATCATTTCATTTATGTGAAATTATAGGAAAAGCAAAATTAGGCAAGGTTAGTTTCATAATTATGTTAGAAGACAAAAGTTTCCATCACAGGAAAGTATATTGAAGTCTTATACTGTAAATATGACCAAATCCACTTGGTCACACAGAGGCTGTAAATATGTATAAAACAATGTCATAAAGTAATTTTAATGCTTGACTTTTTCTTTGTTAATTTCAGAATAGTTAAATGGTATCCTAGCAAACTTCAGAAGTGATCAATGACTTTCTTTTTTTTATACTATCTCAAGGAACCTGTGGATTTTTATATATTTGATGTATTTCAATCTATTGCCATTATTGCTATTTTTTTATGCTCATATTGCTCCAAATATGAGAACCTTTTTAAGCTAGAGCTTACAGATTCTTTGCTTTCAGTGGATCACAATATACTCAAAAGAACTGGGATAAAATCAGTTCTTTGCTCTAAAACTGGATAGAAGCTTCAAGGTTAATAATTTTATGTAAAAATCCTATTTATAATGACGTTGTCTTAGAAGAGAATTAATTTGCAAAGTGCTTGATGGTTTAAAAAAAGCCATTGAATACATGTTTTAATAAGATGTGTATGGGAAGGAAACTGGTAGCAAGTGAAATCTGTGTTGAATTGTTGTTTTTCTTTAGTTATTATTTTTTTTATTTTTAGTGAGAGAGAAAGGGAGGAGAGAGAGAAACATCAATGTGAGAAGGGAACATTGATCAGCCACCCTCTACCCAGGATGAGCCCCCAACGCAATATATGCCCTAACAGGGAATAGAACCAGCAAACTTTTGGTGCACAGGATGACACCCAACCAGTCAGCCAGGGATTTTTGTTTTTCTTTATGGAGATAAGAAGGTGTCACAACAAGATGGGGTTAGGTTGAGTTTTTTCCTTCTGTGATGAAAAGTGACTCATGAAATTGGCTTCTTTGTAATTTTCAAGACTAAACACAATCAACAGCAGAGAAAATTGTGAATGCTTTTACTGCACATAATAAAGTGGCTGCAATGAAAATGAAGCTTGCTAGCTGGATAAGAAAGTTGAATGTGGGGATCTTGGGTCATTTGAGTCTCTTAGTTTATTTACACATGATCGAAATAAGAACTTTAGCTGTAAAATAAATAAGAACATCGATTCTCTTTCCTTTGAAGTGGATTACACCTGCCTGAGCTGGATACTAAGGAAAGGAGGCTTCTCCCTGTACCTTCAATAGCCTTCAAGGTCTAGGAAAAGAAGTGCAGACCTCTCTGGCAGCCCTGAAGGGAAAAGGAATAGGCAAAGAGAATGGTTTGGTGGGTAACTAGAATTACAGGTTAGGCAATAAAAGAAAAATGAGACTACCACATACAAGACAGTGAGGAGGCCAACCTGGTAGGAAGTGAAGACTCATTTGTTATCAGTACATTCCACTGAGCATTTTTCCTACTTTGATATATCAACTTTAAGACCGAAGTCTTCTCTATAGAATGTGGATACTATCTAAGCCAAGATAGACAATGGATGGAGGGAGTTACTGCCTGAGGAAGGAAGAAAGGCAAAATAGTGAGCAAGCTTCTTTTCCAATTCCAAGTCCTCTCCCATTCTTTCCTACTCCAAGAGGCTAGAATCCTACACCTACCTCAGCAGTTTTCAAACAGCAGGACAAAATCAGTTATGCTATCTTGACTATCATTAAGGAAGGTGGGGAGAGAAAGACAGAAACGAGAGGGGGGGTCGGGGAGAAGAAAAGGCAGAGCATAGAAAGAATCAGAATGCATTTCACATGGTAAAGGTAAGTAGTGTCTTATAAAATGTTTCCATTTGTCCATACGTTCCCCATAAACACACACTACACACAAATACATATACTTAGCATGTTTGTTGTGTATTTTATAGGTGGTGACTTGAAATGTACTTTTAGGATGGGTTAGTGCACAAACTTTAAAGCTACTGCATAGCCCTAATGAATCTTCTGAATCTTTGGGGCTCCATCAATATGTTCTTCAGAAGAAGGGTCCTTAATCTTCAAATCTTGAAAGGAAATTTTGAAAGGAAATGATTGCTTGCAAATCACCTCCCTCTTGATTTGTCCCTCCTTCTCTCTTTCAAGGAGGCTCACGTAGGATTTTGCTCTAAGTAAAGCAAATTACTGGAGAAGTCAGATTTAGCATCTATATACTGTTGCTCTGACAGGTGTGTGATTCTGGGTTATGTTACTCTTCAGTAAACAGGCCAGAGGTGAGTAAGATTAGGAGTGTAACAGAACAACAGCAAAAACAACAAACAAAAGGTGGCAAAAGAATATTCTATTTTATTTTTATTTGTCAAGTCTCTGATTGGATAACTTCTGAAGAATCCACATTTTGTTTTTACAAAGTCATTAGGACAGTCTAAGAGCCATCCATCCAAAATCACAGGAGCTGCCTGATAATAATTCAGAGTCTTTATGGCTGGACCTAGGAATCCGCATTTCAAACCTGCGGGTGTTTTTATACTAGAATTTGAGAATTCTGGACGAGGCCTTAGCTCTCAACAAATATTTGCTGAATGCTGGTTATTCAGTTCTAATGATGCGTATCTGTGAAAGCCTATTGCTTTCTTAGCACACTTTCAAAGCAGGAGCTTAGTTCTGTGGGTGAGACTCCCACAGACCTCACTTTGTGCTTGTGCTTTATCTCCTCTTAATTCCAGTTTTGCTTGGCACTACCTGCTTCTTTCACATTCTTCTTCCTCTTCTCAACTTGCAAGGACCCTGAAGGGTGATTAAAAACTGCGCACCTCAGATCTCTAGAATAGCACCCCCTCCCATCTTCCCAGGCAGCACTGCAGGAGGCTCCTGGAGCCCCTGACAAGATTACATTCCCTGGCCCTGCATCCTCGGAAGGAGCCTAACCTGCCCGAACCCCCACAAGCCACACCCTCTCAAGGCTTTATTATTTCAATGATTGTACAAACATATCTTGTAATTGCATTAATAGCAAGGGGGACCGGGGCGTCCTATGATCTTCCAACAGGAACCCAGTTTTTGTTTTTCCCAGCTTTCAATCAGATTTCATCTGTGTGCGGATTCTTTATCTCAAGTATGTTTTACGCAGGTTTCCCTCTCCCAGTCCTTTTCAGGTTCAGTCAGTCCCTGTGTTATTTATGTCTCCTTCTTGTTGCTGATGTTTAAAGTCAGAGGGCTGAAATTAATTTGCTTTTTGTAGCTCCCAAATAACTATCTGGGGATGAATTAGCCATGCTCTGTAGATAGAACCAGGGATTGGGCTACATTCGGTCACCCATCCCTTTCTGCCAGGTTGTTAGCAAGTCCGGTGCCCAAAGCAGCCATGTTTAAGGAGGCAGAAGTGAAGGGAGGGACTTCCTGAGGTTCAAGGTGAGGACACAGTAAGGTTAAGACATCTCATCCCCTTAGGGGAAAAGCCACAAGCTGCAAGGTACCAAAGACCAGTTAGGTGTTGCTGTGGAGTTCTCAGACTGAGTAATACACTCATCGATAGCTGCCATTGCCAGCACCCTGCCCTCTAAGCTGGGGAACTTGGCTCCCCATTTCTGATTCTTTTGCATTTTCTTCAAACCTCAGAATTCTTGAGAGCTTATAAGAAACATCCAGCACCCCCGTCCTGTCATTATTCACAGTGGGCCTGCCTTTCAGGGCAGAGAGGACTATTTCCTTTACTCAATGAAAGCAAAAAGAGAACAGAAAAATCCAGGTTTGGGGAAATGAGAATCAGACAAATCATTCTGGAAAATACCATATAACCATTAGAGATAATTTTTGGCTTAGCTTAGTTAGTAACTATTATAAATCTCAAGCACCAGGTCAGAATTAATGCAGGCAATAAAATGAGTTTTGCCAGGTCATAATGAATTCTAGTCACAAGGCAATACATATTTACTCAGTAGTGGAAAATTAGCCTGAAAATGCGCCATAATCTTTAAGTCTGCTTTTAAGCACAGTGGGTTTTTTATTATTATTATTATTATTGTGGTTTTTTAAGCATGGGATCATGCTATTCCCACAGAAAATACAATTTTGTCCCCCTTTCTCATTTCTATTCCTACTTCTGCTCTTTAGAATCTTTAGTAAATGGGTTTTTGTTTTTGTTTTCTGAATAATCTGATTTCCCTCTTTATATGTAAAAAAAAATAAGTTTAAGCTATTTTTTAAATAAATGCTTATAAAAAAGCCTTGGGTTTGTAGTCGTAAGTCTTGAATTCAAATTCCAAGTCATTGTCCTATGATCAAATTACTTAACCTTTTTGAACCCTGTTTCCTTGTAAAATGAAGGTAATAATGTTGATCTGAGGCAGACACTGCTAGTTACCTGCCAGTGTTCACACTGGCTTTCTTCCTCACGGACAGAATTCTGATTCTGGCAATAGTCCTGGCCCAAAACAAAACACAAACTTTAGTTCCCCAGCTCCTCAAGCAGAGAATAGTTCTATGTGACACTGTTTTGGCGAATGAGATGTGTGTAGAAGTCACAAGGTAGCTAAAATAAACACGACCTACAAAGGGGCAGACCCAGTACCTCAGCTGCCTTCTCCCTTTGTTCTTCCCCTTCTTCCATCCTGTAAGTTGATAATAATGTCTGGAAGCAGAACAGCTAAGTTATGCCTTTGAGGATGGAGGCTACAAGTTTTGGGGGGAAAGAGCCAAAAAACAGATGTCTCAGTCCCTGGATTGCCCACCTTCAGCCTACTTATTACATATGAAAAATGGACACCATGCGTGATGAAGCCACTGTAGGTGGGTGTCTGTGACATGCAGCTGAATACAATCTTTGACAGACACACTACCTCATAGAAATGGTGTGAAATTGATGGTGACAAACTAGGGGATTGCACATATGCCTGAAGCATAGCACTTAAAATATTTTGTTTGAAGAAAGTATTTTATATTTCCCCATGAATTATAAAAGAGAACACAGGAAAATTTTAACTTTTCCTGAATCCCTAAGGACCTGATTAGAAACATTTAGTGTAAGCCTCTTAAAATTAAAATAAGTAGGGATAAAATATTATATACAAGTATTACAGTTGCTGTAGAATGCGCTGCCTTATATGTGGCCTATTACTACATAGAAAGGGAGGAACATGTTTTTTTGTTCAACTCCATCTTTGCTGTAGTGTTTCTCTCTGTACTGCAGATGCTGGAGCCCACTGTAACTAGGGTTCTGGGCATGATTTGGATTTGGCCCGTTGTATGCACTAGCATGAGATTTGGAAAGTAAAGGTTAGGAGGAGGCCACATTTATTTACTTTTATTTTTTGTTAATCCTCATCCAAGGATATTTTTCCATTGATTTTTAGAGGAAGTGGAAGGGAGGGGGAAAAGCACAGAGAGAGAAACATCGATGTGAGAGACACACTTTGATTGGTTGCCTCCCACACGAGCCCTGACCAGGGATAGGAAACAAGCCTGCAATTGAGGTATATGCCCTTGACTATAATCGAACCCAGGACCCTTCAGTCCATGGGCTGACACTCTATCTGCTGAGCCAAAATGTGATGGGAGGAGACCATATTTAGTTATGTCTACTGGGTCTGGTGTTTTCCATTTTCCTACAATAATATCAGCAGAGGCACCAGCTTTGTGGGTTTGGAGAGGCAGGACTCCCTGCATCTACTCTGCAGACATAGACTGTAGCAGAAGTGGTGTGGCCTGGAACTGGCAGCAATAGTGACCTCCTGATTGAGACGGATTTTATTCTCATGGAGTGCTGACACTGGTGGATTCCTGATTGCAGAAGAGGCACAGCTCTTTTTGATGACTTGGTTCTGGGGTTTGACTTTCGGAGACTTTTTCTTAAAGCTCAGCCTCGAGTCTATTTGTTTATAACTCCCAACCAACCAGAAGCCATTGAATCCTTGAATCTATCTCTTCCTCCTTAAATTAGACACAGTGGCCCCCGACTGCACTGAACCCCAGTTCTGGGCGAAACCCTGTGGACCCAGGCTCATACAGGGGGAGTCTGGACTGTCAGGTAGAGAGAAAGGCACTCGGAGACTCAGAGAGCCTGGGGAGAGCCAGGGGAGCCCCGGTGGGCAGGGGTCTGGAAGCGCGCGCAAATGTGCACAAAGACTGCAGAGGTTGTCACAGGCTTTTCCTAGCAGAAGGGACTCTGAAGCTCCTGACTGCACTGAACCCCAGTTCTGACTGCACCGAATCCCAGTTCCAGGCGAGCCCCTGGGGACCCATGCTCTTGTGGGGGGAATCTGGACTCTCAGGCGGAGGCTCCAGAGCCGGGGAAGGCTGCGTGCGCACAAGGGCAGGGCTGAGGGGAAGCCAAGACTGTCTGCTCTGCCCTGAGACTCCACCCCATCCAAGCTGAACACAGAGTCTTTAGCAATTTGGCAAGTCTAATCTTATAAGGCTGTCTCCAGCACGGAACTTCTCCCAGTGTAGACACAGCTGATCCTCACGCTAACTGGCCTGGAGGTCAATTCCTCCCAGTGATACCAACAACAATCAAGACTTAACTACAGCAAGGCTGTACACACAGTCCACAAGGGGTGCACCAAGAGTGTCCACCTCAGGTAACTGGGAGACCGACCCACTGGGCCATATAGGAAACCTCGCACACAAAGCTACCCTACCAACTCAGGGAAGCAGTGAAAATGCGGCAACAAAGAAACAGATCACAAACGAAAGAAATGGAGGAAAACAAATGACTGGATATAGAATTCAAAACCACGGTTTATAAGGCTTTTCAAGAATATCCTAGAAAAGGCCGATAAATATAACGAGACCCTCGAAGATATGAAAAAGGACCAACCAGAAATTAAACATACACTGACTGAAATAAAAAATATTATACGGAGACCCAACAACAGACTAGAGGAATGCAAGAATCAAGTCAAAGAATTGAAATACAAAGAAGCAAAAAACACTCAACCGAAAAAGCAAAAAGCAAAAAAAAATCCAAAAAGCTGAAGATAGTGTAAGAAGCCTCTGGGACAACTTCAAGCGTACCAACATCAGAATTATGGGGGCGCCAGAAGAAGTGAGAGAGCAAGATACTGAAAACCTATTTGAAGAAATAATGACTGAAAACTTCCCCCAACTGCTGAAAGAAATAGACTTACAAGTCCAGGAAGCGCACAGAACCCCAAACAAACGGAATCCAAAGAGGACCACACCAAGACACATCATAATTAAAATGTCAAGAGCAAAAGACAAAGAGAGAATATTAAAAGCAGCAAGAGAAAACAGTTAATTACCTACAAGGGAGCACCCATACGACTGTCAGCTGATTTCTCAAGAGAAACGATGCAGGCCAGACGGGAGTGGCAAGAAATCTACAAAGTGATGAATAGCAAGAACCTACAACCAAGATTACTCTACCCAGCAAAGCTATCATTCAGAATTGAAGGGCAGATAAAGAACTTCACAGATAAGAAAAAGCTAAAGGAGTTCATGACCACCAAAGAAGTATTATATGAAATGCTGAAAGGTATTCTTTAAGAAGAGGAAGAAGAAGAAAAAAGTAAAGATAAAAATTATGAACAACAAATACATATCAACAAGTGAACCTAAAAATCAAGTGAATTAAAAACCTGATGAACAGAATAAACTGGTGAATATAATAGAATCAGGGGCATAGAAAGGGAGTGGACTGATAATTCTCAGGGGGAAAGGGGTAAGGGGGGGTGCAGGAAGAGACCGGACAAAAATCGTACACCTATGGATGAGGACAGTTGCAGGGAGGTAAGGGCAGAAGGGGTGGGGATTGGGTGGAGGGGAGCTATTGGGGGGAAAAAAGAGAAACAATTGTAATAATCTGAATAAAGATTTATTTTAAAACAAAGAAAAAAAATTAGATACAGTGGGATCTGTTCCCTGCATCGGAACTCAGAGCTATAGAGCTTCTATTGTGCTGCTTACCAAATAGTTTCAGCGTTAAGAGGAGCCCCCTCTTCCCTCTGAAGCTATGATTCTGGAGAGGGGTGTTGCGATGGAGACTGTCTGTGGTGTCCTTGAGTGACCACAGTGAGCAGAACCTTTTGAAGACACTTCCAGTGGACGTAGGGTACAAGTGAAAACAAACCTTTTCTTTAATCTGTTAATATTTGGGGAAATTTTATTACCATAGGATTATTTAACTTCTCCTTAAATGACACAGAACTTAGAAATAAGAATGAGGTGCTGCTTTAATAATAAAATAAACCCTAAAATCTGTGGCATTGGCTTAACAGCTGGTCAGAGAGAATCAAGGAAACTTACTGAAGTCTGGAAATCCAGGTTTTCTAATGGTGAAACATTTGACAAAAGTGTGTCCTGTAGTAAATTGGAAGGTAAAAGACTACCTAACTTTAGGAAAGAGATGGAAAACAAACTATTATTACTGCCTAATTGGTTGCTATTAGCTGCATTTGGCAAGATATTACAAGAAAGAGATATGTTTGGAAAAGAATCGATCGGTTTGTAAGAATAAATAAAAGAGATGAGCGAGACTACAAATTCAAGAACCTATCAGGTTGGAGAAGACAGCCGCTTCTCAACACAACTGTAAAAGATAAAATTGATACTTTAACAACAAAGACCTATTAAAACTCAGCTCTGCAGCAAGGATCAGATCACTAAACATGGATTCGGGAGTTGTGACCTGGAATTCCTTCCAATTGGACCAAATGGCTCAAAGTAACTTAAAATGGTTCCGAATTTGAAAAGGTGTTGCTCTCACTGCTCTGCTCAAGGAACCTATAATTAGGGAGGGAGGGCAGGGGTAGGAGAGCGGGGGGAGAGAAGGAGTTAGAGAGGCATTGGGGCAAAAGCCCACAGAAGTACAGCAAAGAAATATGCCTAGGAAGGAAATGTGGGACTAAGTAAGTCAACCAAGTTTAAGGTTTGAAGACAGTTTTACAGCAGAAAGAGGCACCGATCTGGATTAAATGCAATTGTGGCTATTGTTACTTAAATGACTCTTGGATTCTGTACCATTGATGGGCAAGAAGCACGCTGAGAAAACTGCTCAGCCTGTAAGGCAGAGATATTCTTCAATGCCTACTTCAGACAAGGCCCAAAGAGAAAATCCAAGGGCCATGAAGATCAATAGCCTGGGGGGCCCCTCATAGGAAACGCCCACGGGCTAGGGAGAATTAGAACTTCTAACCAGTCTAATATCAGACTCGCAACAGGCCATGGATGTCCCATTCTTCCTATTTCTAATGTGAGCCTTTATTCAAGGTATCCCAACCCTGCTCCGCCACTGGATTTTGTGTGTGTGTGTGTGTGTGTGTGTGTGTGTGTATGTTTGGTGAGGTGAGGAAGGGTCTATGATGAAGAAGATTTGCACATGGACTTACTGTAGTGGTTCATTATCCCCTGATATAAAGACTACTATGACTCACCCAGAGATCCTGAGCTTGACTGACATCATCACTGGGACTTTTGAGTTATTTTCCTTGAAAAGAGAGTGAGTGAATTCTGTATGCAGGAAGAAATATTTCATTCCCAGAAGAGGAGACTGTGGTAATAATTAGTCCTGTTACCAAATATATCTTTTCCTTGTAGGACTTTGCTGTAGGCAACAAGAAACATTCAAAACATACCTATATTCTGAATTAAACATTGCTCCTGCCTGTCCTAGGTTTCTATAGTAACTTTACTACAAAATATTTGCCACAGCGTTCTAATTTGCTTATCTTTCACTGTTTGGCCACTTTCATTAAGTCACGTGTGTAGTTCTGTTACTTGTAGCACCAGACTTCTAGGTACCAAATTCTAATTAGATTTGTTGTGTGTCACATATCCAAAATGACAGTGGCTTAAACAGGGTGGATTTTTATCTATTTGTATCATGCACAAGAGCGGTCTGGGGCTAATTGGCACCTTCACAATTATTGGATCCCAAGGCTTCATCAATTTTCAATATCCAGATTCTATTTTGTGGTCTACGATGGTTGCTCCACCTTTTGCCAACATGCTTGCATTCTAGCCATCAGATATGAGAGAGAAAAAAGAAAAGGGAAGGAAAATGGTTCACTTTTTCTCTTTAAAACTATCTTCCAGAAAGTTGCACCCACTGTTCCATCAGTGAGAAATTATTGACATAGCCTCTCCAAGCTACAAGGAAAAATGTAGTCCTTATTTTGGGTGTCCATATACCTAGCTATTATTTGGGGCTTTCATTACTGAAGAATAATTAGGGTGTAGTTAGCTGCATTCTTGCTGCAGTCTGCTTTGATTTGTGGACATCAGCTAAGTCACAGCATGGAATTTGGAGAGTAGACCTAGCTAGAGCTGCATTATAACAGGTGGTGCTGCATTTCTGAAATGATTGTTGAGGAGGAAATGTTGCCATTCAAACGTTTTGAGAGCTCATAGTGATGAAACCAAGAAAAGAACTGGAGGAGGCAGGGCTGGCATTTCCCAGTCTTTTATTACTAGCATTTTGGGTACCTTAACTATTCTTTACACTGGCTAGCTAATAGGTAAATGGGAATGTAGAGGTGTTCAGCTATGCCTGTCAGCTTCCCAAAGACTCACATAGGTTTTGCTTTCCATGGTCTACCTCATAAATACTGGACAGTGTGCATCTTAGATTACAGAGTTCTGCAAAGCTGAGGTACCAGAGTCAGCATGATCTTCACATGGCAGTCATCACTCAACAAGTACATCCCTTTTGCTGTAAGGAAGACCAGATGCCAGGACAGTTCCTTAATTAGATCCAATTCTGTAATATTAGATATGATAAAACAAGCTGTTTTGCTCTCTTAATGATGGGAAAGGCCTTGAACATTTTAAGTTCCCAACCAGTTTTTGTATTTTGGGCTCTGAACAAAATTGGGAGTTTCATTTGACTCTGTTTCCCACAGACAGGGAAAGAAGCTTAAGGAGCTTTGCTTATGCCTTTGGCCTTGAAGAAAAGCTTTGAGACGTGATCAGTGCTTTCCAAAGAAGTATTTTAGAGTTTTAGGATGAAGGCAGAAAGAAACATGCAATATAATAAATCTTATTACACAATAAAATGATTATATATATTTTTACACACAGTTTTCAGCTAACTCATCATAGTCTTTACTTGGTGTACAAAACCCCTCAGTTCAGGGACATGATCACTTACCAGAACACACAACTTCAGGAGGACACATGCTCTACCCTTCAGGAGGGCCTTAGTAACTGGTGCCACACACAGGGCCACGATGCAGGGACATCAGAAGCTAGAACTCCTTTCTAGCTCTTTGATCTGCATTTTACACAATTTTAGCCAACATCTATTAGATCAGTGGTCGGCAAACTCATTAGTCAACAGAACCAAATATCAACAGTACAACGATTGAAATTTCTTTTGAGAGCCAAATTTTTTAAACTTAAACTTCTTCTAATGCCACTTCTTCAAAACAGACTTGCCCAGGCTGTGGTATTTTGTGGAAGAGCCACACTCAAGGGGCCAAAGAGCCACATGTGGCTTACGAGCCACGGTTTGCTGACCACTGTTAACTAGACCAAAGATAAAAGACTACAATGAGGCTCCACACCTGTGTTTGACCCTAAAAGGAAATCATGAGAAATTTTAGTTCAAAGATGAGGACCAACTA
This sequence comes from Corynorhinus townsendii, assembly GCA_026230045.1. Classification (NCBI taxonomy): domain Eukaryota; kingdom Metazoa; phylum Chordata; class Mammalia; order Chiroptera; family Vespertilionidae; genus Corynorhinus; species Corynorhinus townsendii. Next base: position 61,854,028 of record JAPDVU010000004.1, on the reverse strand, counting down.
ACTTTATGAAAGAAGGATTTGAGAATCAGCATTGCATGCAGGGTTATGGCTCCTTTCTAAAAATTTTATTTTGGCTACTTTTTTATACTGAGACCCCCTTCAGGGTCAATTGGCTGATGTGTCAGTGTCTTTAGAAGGAGAAGTAATCCTAATCTCAGGTGCCCCTCCATCCTTAAAGGTTTAATTCAAGCATATAAAGTCCCTGCATTGTATTTTTTTCATCAACATGGTAAAATTAAGATAAGTGGCATTCTGCTCCAGTTAAGACATAGAAAGTTGTGACAATCATGTTCATACTTGAATTGAAAAATATTTAGAAAAATTAAGAAAACATATTTTTTAAAAGATAGCTATTGAATGTAAAGAATTCTAGAGAGGGGACAACACTTAACAATGTATATAAATAGGTATAATGATAGTAATGTAACTGAATTAAAAAAGTAACTCAAAGGGTTATTTTTCCAGCAAGAGTGAAATAATTGAAAGGAGTAAATTTAATTTCCTAATTATTTAAAAATATTTTTATGATTTCAGAGAGAAAGGGAGAGTGAGAGAGACATAGAAACATCAATGATGAGAGAGAATCATTGGTTGGCTGCCTCCTGCATTCCCCACACTGGGAATGGAGCTTGCAACTCAAGCACATGCCCTGACTGGGAATCGAACCATGACCTTCTGTTTCATAGGTCAACACTCACCCACTGTGCCGGCCGGGCTTCTAATTATTTTAGCAAACTTAACTTTAGACTTTTGCTTGATATGAGAATATACTCTTATTTTATTTATTTTATACTTTTTATTTTAGCTGCTAGCTATTCATGTAGATATTGCTGGCATTTTTTCTGCACTTGACATAATTAGTAATGTATTAAATACTTTTGTTGAATTAAATAGTAAGATATAAACTTTTAAAATTTAATTCTCAAAATACAACTCACACACAAAAGCATAAAGAACAAACATAAAAGCATTCACAAGATTAACAGCAACCCATAACCAATGCATAGGCCACTTCTCACAATATGACAGAGATGGAGCAAGAGAAAGTCCTCAATTCACAGCCTTTTCAAAGCCATAGTTTTGTAGAATTGATCTGGCATACGTTTTGTGTATCCTTGTTGAATTCATCAATGCTGCTCATGTGATACCCCTAAAAAACAAAAACCTAACAAGAGGAATTAAATACTAAGGAATAAGATTTTATTAGGGGGAGTTGAGTTTCGAAGGGCCATATCTATTGTAATATTAAGATATTTAGTAACACTTCCCAAGGAAGAACTTTTGTCCTGTTGGATGCAGTATTCCTCAGTGAGAATGCATAATGTAAATGAATTTAAACCACTGATAAATATTTATAAAAGGAATACTTGCAAGTAAGATATATTTTCCCTTGAATTATATAATTTAATTTTTTGCCTTCTTACGTGTTTTTTTAATATGTTCAAGGGATAATTGCTCCCTTCCAAAAACCATTTCCCTACTTTGATTACAGAAGTCAGTAATCCCAAAGCTCATTTAATGGAAACTTATTTTGGACTACACTTTTTCTAGGGATCTCAGGAACCATCTTGTACAGTGGTGTCTAGCCTGAGATCTTAAATATATATATATGATTGATTTCAGAGAAGAAGGGAGAGGGAGAGAAATATAGGAACATCAATGATGAGAGAATCATTGATCAGCTGCCTCCTGCACACCCCACACTGGGGATCGAGTCCACAAACCAGGCATATGCCTTGACCGGGCATCGAACCATGAACTCTTGGTTTATAGGTCAACTTTCAACCACTGAGCCATGCAAGCCAGGCTAGCCTGAGATCTTTAAGTCATTATGAAGGTAGTAATAGGATATCATGAGCTATTTTCAATATTTCAAAATGCCTAGACAAAGTAATAGATACTCTTGCTGGGCTTTATTTCCTGATGTGCTAAGTTTTATAAGATTTTGTTCCATAAAAACAGAACATTAAAATGTTGCTAAATTACCTGAGGAAATTGACATCTCCTTCTAGCCCAATCACCTACCCTCTTCTCTGTCGAATGTAGCTTCCCTCATTTGAGACACCACTATTCCTGATCCCCCGCTTAGAGATTGACCAGAATTTTTAACAAAATAACAAATGAAACAATTATTGCTCACCAAGTGACTTTTCTATTATCTAAATATCATTCTACATAATATTTTGAAAAACAAAGTGCATGGTTAAATATTATTAACAGGAGAGCTTAGTAGTGAAATGTTTCAACTACTTATCTGGTTCAATGTTCCACAAAGGTGTAAAAAGGTCAAATGCATTTTCCAAGGTCATCAAACTGTTAATGATGAGGCAGGAATGAGTCCCAACTTCCTGACTAAAACCTGTCATACTTTTCACTACATTAATGCTGGCCTCAGCATGGAGGGCATTCAACCACTTGTGCCATAACTGGCATGAAAGCCATTTTCTGTTGATAGAGGTTAGTGGCTGCCTTCACACCCTAAGGCTTGTGAGAGCTGCTCTGACTGCCGGTGTGTGTGCCAGGGCATTATCCTCAGCCCAAAGTGCAGCAGAAGTCTGGGAGGCAAAATGCTGGTGCAGCAGTTTTGACAGATCCCTTAAAGCAAGCTCGTGTTGTCCGTGACTGCTGAGTTGTGATAATTGTGGTTTGCAATGTCCTAAGGCACTGCACATTTTCTAAACAAAGACATTATATTTGGAATAATTTTAGTAATTACTACACATGCTAGCATTCTAAGGTGACAATATGGTAGCTCTCAGTCAAACATTATTTGTATAATTGGACTTAAAAGTAAGATTTCCAGAATAAAATTTAATAAAAGTCTCAAAGTCTAGAATAATATTGCTCACTTTTATAGGTTATATTTGTTAGAATAGTTTACTTTTACCTCGTCAAGCCTTGCTGACTATTAAGTTATGGCTTTTATTGATTTTTCTTTCTTACTGATTTGAACTACTCCGTTTTTTTAGTTCTTCAGAACACAGTTAACTCATCAATTATACATTCATTTAATAAATTCATTGATTACCTACTATGTGACAGATTTATACTAGATACTGGGGAGATACTGGTGAAAAAATGATAAAAAAACTTATTAGAGTCTATGGAACTAATAACAAATGAATATAAAATTACAACTGGTGAGTGTTATTGAAGGGAGGGTATGATGGTATCAAAGGTTTTTTAAAAGGTAGATTTGGTGTTATTGGAGATATTGGGGATAACAGGAAATGATTCTTTGAAGAAGGAATTATTAAGCAAAATTCTGAAGAAAAAGCCTTTAAATAGCAAGTTGGCAGAGAAGAAGCTTTCAGGCAGAAGAACAGCATGTGCAAAGTCCCTGTGGCAGAGTTCAGATAAATGAAGGCCAGTGTTAATGGAGTGCAGATTGGGTTGGAGGTTGTTATGAGATGATGTGATTAGAACCAGGACATGCATGATTTTTAGGCAGTGTTAGGCTTTTGGGCATTATTTTGACAGTCACTGGAAGTATTGAAGGGGGTGGGATGATCAAGTTTATGTTTTTGGAAAATCATTTGATAACATTCTGAAGAATAGATCAGAGTGGCAAGGAGGTCTTGAGATATAGCAGGAGATTATTTTAAGAATGCTAGTAATAAATGATGATTGTTTAGACCATGAACTCTCAACAGACGTGACTATCATCCTCAACAAGGCAAAAATTATTCAGTGGGAACAAAACCCCCACCCCCCTTAGTTATTACATTGATTTGTGGCCCTCCGGAGCTCAGACCTAACTGATAAAATCTTATGCCTTAGTAATTAATTTCTCTCATAGGGTTTTGGTGTTTGGAGGTATCATATGAGCAGCATTGGCATTGATTCATGGAACATATACAAAGTATATGGAAGATCAATGTTAGATAACTATAGAAGAGATTGCTATGATTGGGGACTTTCTTTTGCATGGTTATTTGGTCCTGAGTTATATTGTAACAGATGAGCCTAAGAATGGCTATGGGCTGCCATTGGCCAGTTTGTAGATGTTGTTTATGTTTGATCTTCATGCTTTTGTGTGTGAATTGATTGGACTATGAGAATTTAAAAAAATAGTTTATATTTTATTATTTAATTAGATAAAAGTTAATCAACTCATCATCCATTTCATCAAATGCTAAAAAGGAAAAAATGTCAGTAATATTTGAATATATATCTAGCAGCTAATTAAATTAACATTTATTTTCTCATATCAAGCAAAAATTCACTAAATATAATTTTTAAGAAATTCATTAAAATTTTTAAGTTTTATTTTTGCTGGAAAATATAGTTTCGTGTTATTTTACAACTTAATTTCACTGTAATTATTATTATGTATTTATGTATATGCATATATTTGACACATTAAAATATATAAGCATATAACTTGCATTCAAAATTACTCAGCATATACAGGTTTTTAAAAATTTGTCTTTATTGTTGAGAGTATTACGATATCCCTCCATGGCTCCCTCGACCCCCCAGGCCTTCACTGCACTACTGTCTATGTCCATGGGTTATGCATATATGCATATTAGTTTTTTGATTAATCTCTTCCCACCCTCCTCCCCACCTCCCTCAGAGATTTGCCAGTCTGTGAAGTTAAGTTAAATATTGATAGCATTTAATTTATCTTATAATTTGGAAATTCTACTTAGTCATTCTTCATCTAACATTGAATAAAAAATTAAGCTTTATATGTACTCTTATGTATAAATCACAGCTACACTGTATTATCTGTAATATTAATATTTCTTAGATGGGACAATTAGCAAAAATATCTTAATAGGCTTTTTATGGCATAATAGTGAAGAAAAAGTTAATAATAATGGCTTAGATTAGGGTGAGGGAGTGAAAATACAGAAAATTTGGAGGAGCTAAATCACTAGAATTGGATGATGAATGGGATTTGAAGTGATGGGGGAAGGTTTCAAGGATTACTTCTAGGTCTAGTTTACTCAACTGTACTGATGATTCAGGGAGCCACTGAGGTAGGGAAACACTGGAAGAATATCAGGAGTTTTTCATATGCTTATTTATTTTGTGGGATCTATTAGTGTGTGTGTCTGTGTGTGTGTGTGTGCGCACGCGTGCACATATTTAATGAAAAGGTCTTGGACATATGGCATGCAGGTACCTACGATAGGCAGAATAATGGTCCCTTCACTATGTCCACCTCCTGATCTCTGGAACCCGATAATAAATTGCTACATGGCAAAGAGGAATTAAGGTTGCAGATGGAATTAATATGACTAATTGACTGACCTTAAGATATTAATAGCAATCCCCAGGAAACCACTAAGAAAATAATTCAGAAATATATAGTAAAATACTAAAAATAGTACAAGAGAATTAAAATGGCACATGATAGAATATCTGTGTAACACAAAGAAGTCAGTAATAGAGGAATTGAGAGACACAAAAGACATAAGACATACAGAAAACAAGTAGCAAAATAAATGTAAATCTTATCTTACCAATAATTACATTAAATGAATTAAATTCTCCAGTTGAAAGACAAAGACTGGCAGATGGATTTTTAAAAAACACGATCCAACTAGTTGCTGCCTACAAGAGACTCAGCTAGAAAGACACAACTAGGTTGAAAGTAAAAGGATGGGAAAGAGATACCTGCAAATACTAACCAAAAGAGAGCTATACTAATATTAGACAAAATGGACTTAAGGTAAAAACTTATTCCTAGAAACAAAGATTAACACTTTGTAATGATATAAGCTTAATTTGTTGTACAGGAAAATACAACAAATATGCAGAGAGTCTCTGACTTGCAATAATTCTACTTAAACTTTTCTTAACTTTATTTATTTAATTTAATAAATAAATCAAATTTAATTTTTTCCTGGCTAGTGATATATGAAATGATACTTTCTTATGATGCTAGGCAGTAGCAGTGAGCCATAGCTCAGTCTGCCATGTAATAATGAGGATAAGCAACCAATACTCTACAATATACTGTGCTGCCAGCATTTTTGGGATATTTTGTTTTATGTTTTCTTGTCCCCTCATGTCTACAAAACACCCATATGTCTCCTGCTTCTGGTGAGATGAAAAAGAGGAAGTCAATTACTCTTGAGGGGAAGGTAAAGATAATGGCCTACCATGAAGATGGCAAACCATCATTACATAAGTCATATGAAAGATTCAATATTTTATTATAAAATCGGCTTGGTGTTAGATGATTTTTCAACTGTAGACCAATGTACGTGTTTGAGCATATTTAAGGTAGGATAAGCTAAAATATGATATTTGGTAGGTTAGGTGTATTAAATGCATTTTGACTTATATATGACTAGAGGCCTGGTGCACGAAATTCATGCATGGGGGTGGGTGTCCCTCAGCCCAACCTGCACCCTCTCCAATCTGGAACCCCTCGAGGAATTTCAGACTGCCTGTTTAGGCCCAATCCTACCAGGATCGGGACTAAACGGGCAGTCGGACATCCCTCACACAATCCAGGATTGCTGGCTCCCAACTGCTCACCTGACTGCCTTCTTGATTGCCCCTAACCACTTCTGCCTACCAGCCTGATCACCCCCTAACCACTTCCCTGCCAGGCTGATTGATGTCTAACTGCTCCCCTGCCAGCCTGTTTGCCCCTAACTGCTCTCCCCTGCAGGCCTGGGTTCCCTCCAACTGCCCTCCCCTGCAGGCCCAGTTATCCCCAACTTCCCTCCTCTGCTGGCCTGGTCACCCCTAACTGCCCTCCCCTGCAGGCTTGATTGCCCCCACTGCCCTCCTCTGTAGGCCTGGTCCCTCCCAACTGCCCTCCCCTGCTGGCCATCCTGTCGCAGCCATCTTGTGTCCACATGGGGGCAGCCATCTTATGTGTTGGAGTGATGATCAATTTGCATATTACTCTTTTATTAGATAGGTTATTTTCAACTTACATTGGGTTTACTAGGACATAACCCCATCATAGGTAAGGAGCATCTGTAGACATATATGTACCTAACAGAAACTCAATGTATATGAAGCAAAAACTAACAAAATTGAACAGTGAAACACACAATAAACAATAATACTTAAAGGTCTCAATATATCACTTGCCATAATGAATAGGTAAGTAGAAGATTAGCAAGGAAATAGATTTGAACAACTAGACTCAACAGACATCTATAGAACATCCCATCCAATAAGAGCAGAATACATATTCTTCTCAGGTGCTCATAGAACATTCACCAGAATAAACCATATGTTAAGCCATTAAACAAGTCTCAATAAGTTTAAAAGGATTGAAATCATACAAAATATTTCTTTCAACCACAATGAAAGGAAATTGGAAATAAAACACAGATGGAAATTTTGAAAATTCACACATATGTGGAAATTAAAAAGCATACATCTAAACAACCAATGATTTAGAAAAGAAACCACAGAGGAAATTAGAAAATACTTTGAGATTAATGAAAGTTAAAACACAACATACCAAAACTTATGAGATAGAGCAAAAATAATGATCAGAGGAAATTTTTCAGCTATAAGCACCTAAATTTTAAAAGAAAGAAATATATCAAGTCAGTAATGTAAACTTTGTCCTAAAGATATAAGAAAAGAGCAAACTAAACCAGAAAAATGGCAGTAATACAGATCAGAGTGGAAATAAACAAAATAGAGGGTAGAAAAATAATATAGAAAATCAGTAAACCCAAAAGTTGGTTTTTCGAAAGATCTACAAAATTGATAGACATTTAACTATACTGACTATGATAAAAAGAGAGAATATTCAAATTACTAAAATCAGGAATGAAAGAGGGGACACAAATTACCAACACTGACTCATGAAGAAATAGAAAACACATACTGGTCTATAACAAGTAAGGAGTTTTAATTAGTAATCAAAAACTTTCCATCAAAGAAAAGCACAGGCGTATATGGCTTCATTGACAAATTCTAGTAAGTATATAAAGAGTTAGCACTGATCCTGCAAAAACTCTTTCAAAAGTAGAAGAGACAGGAACACTTCCTAATTCATTTTAACCTGATATCAAAGCTAGATAAGGGCATCATAAGAAAAACTCCCCACCACAGATCAATATCCCATATGTCTCTCCAACAAAATACTAGTAAACCAAATACAACAGTATATGAAAAGCATTATATGCCATGACCAAGTGGGATTTATTTCAGAAATTCAAAATTGCTTCAACATACAAAAATGAATCAAGATACATTATAGAAGAAAAAGACGCACATAATCATTTTTAAAAATGATCATTTTAAGAAGTAGAAAAAGCATTTGACCAAATCTAATAACCTTTAATGATAAAAATACTCAACGCATTAGGGGCAGAAGGGAAATTTCTTCAAATTAATATAGAGCATTTGTGAAAAACCCACAACTGATATTATATTTAATGGCAAAAGACTGAAACTTTCCCCCCTAAGATCAGGAACAAGCAAAGGATGTCTGATCTTACCACTTCTGTTCAATGGGGGTAGGGAACAACAGGCATCCAGAATGGAAATGAAGAGGTAAAACTATCTCTTTTTGCAGATGACATAATCTTACATAGAAAAAAAATACACAAAAGAATCTACAAAAAAGCTAGTATAGCTAATTTCAGTAAATTTGCAGTATATAAGATCACTATACAAAAGTGAGTTTTATTTCGTACATTAAAATAAGTGATCTGAAAATTAAATTAATAAAAGAAGTTTACTTACAATAGCATAAACAAAGATAAAATACATATATTTATACATAAGTTTAACCAAAGAGGTACAAGACTTGTACACTGAATACTATAAGATTTTCCTGAAAGAAATTAAAATATAATAAAATAAATGGTGAGACAGTCTGTGTTCTTGGATTGGGAGACTTAATATTGTTAAGATGGCAATACCACCCAAATTAGTGTATAGATACAATGCAACCCCTATCAAAATTCCAATTGCGTTTTTTATAGAAATGAACAAGTTGATCCTAAAATTCACGTGGAATTTCAAGGAACCCAAAATAGAAAAGAAAAAAAAAAGAATCTCAAAAGAGAACAAAGTTAGAGGATTCACTTTCTGATTTCAAACCCTACTTCAAAGAAACAGTACTCAAAACAGTGTGGTGCTGGCATAAACATAATCATATGTATCAGTGGCATATAGTGGAGAGTTCAGAAATTAACTCATATATCTATGGTCAATTGATTTTTGACAAGGGTGCCAAGACCATTTTATGAGAAAGGTATAGTCTTCTCAAAAAAAATAGTGATGAGACAACTTGATATCCATGGGCAAAAGAATGAATTTGAAACCCTTTTTCCTACAATATAAAAAAATTAACTTAAAATGGATCAAAGACCTTAATGTCAGAGTTAGATTGTAAGACTCTTAGAAGAAAAAAGGTGTAAATCTTCATGACCTTTGACTAGGCAATAGCTCCTTAGATAGGACATGAAAAGTATAAGCAAAGGAAAAAATTGATATATTGGACTTCATCAAAATTAAAAACTTTTGTGCATCAAAGCACACTATCCAAAAAGTGAAAGACAACCCACAGTGTGGAGAAAAATATTTTCTATATCTGAGAAAGATTAATATCCAGAATTTAAAAATAATTTTAACAATTCAACAATAAAAATGTAAGAAACTCAATTTATGAGAAGCAAAGGATTTGAGCAGACATTTCTGCAAAGATATATGCATGGCCAATAAGCATATGAAAAGATACCCAACATAATTAGTTCTTAGGAAAATGAAAATGAAAACCACAATGAGATACTACTTCACAGCCATTAAGATGGCTAGCCTATATAATAAAAGCCTAGTATGCAAATTGTCCCCTCAGGCAGGCAGGCAACCGAGAGTTTGACTACTTGCTATGATGTGCGCTGACCACCAGGGGGCGGCGCAGACCATGCTAGGCTGCGGCAACACGGGGCTGGCAGTGGGCAGCAGTGGAGGCCTTGCTGGCTCTGATGGGCCCCGACGAAAGCGGCATCGCAGCGGGATGGTGGAGCAGGTGAGCAGGTGGTGCTAGACCAAGGCAGGTGTGAGCGGGGACCCAATCGCCCCGCTGATTGCCCCGCAGACAGTGACCAGTGGTGGCTCTGACACTTCCATTACAGAGAAAGGGCAAATAGCAATATTAAAATATTTCTAATTATTTTCCTTTCAATGTGCATGAATCCGTGCACCAGGCCACTAGTAGAAATTATAAAAAGAAAAGGTAAATAAGTGTTAGTGAGGATTTGGAGAAATTGAAATCCTCATGCACTACTAGTGGGAATGTAAAATGGCTCAGCCACTTTGGAAAATGGTTTGGCACTTTCTGAAAAAGTTAAATATAGTGTTATGATTCTACTAGATTCTTCTCAAGAAAGTTGAAAATACATGTTCATACAAAATCTTGTACATGCATGCTCCTAACAGCATTATTCATAATAGCTAAAAGGCGAAAATAGTCCAAATATCTATCAACTGATGAATGGATGGACAGTATGTGACTATATCCATACTATGGGATGTGGCTGAAGTGCTGACACATGCTACCACATGATGAAATAAGTGAAAGAACTAGACACAAAAGGCCATGCATGTATGTTTCCATTTATAGCAAATGTCCATAATAGGCAAATTTATAAAGACATAAAATAGATTAGTGGTTGCTAGTGGCTGGGGGAGGGAGAAATGAGGAGTGACTGCTAAAGAATGTAGGATGTCTTTTTAAGGTGATAGAAAAGTTTTGGAATTACTGGTGATGCTTGAACAACTTTGTAAATATACTAATGACCAATGAACTTTACACTTTAAAAGAGTGAGATTTATGGTATGTGAATTACGTCTCAGAAAAAAGAAAAAAAAAGTGAAGAGAGTCAGAGAAAGGAATGCAATGTGTTTGGCTTTGAAGATGGAAAAGAAACCATGACCCAAGGAATGCAGGAAGCTGGAAAAGGCAAGAAAACAGATTTTCTTCTTGAGCCAGAGGGGAAATCAGCCCTATCCATTTCTTGATTTTAGCCTATTGAGACCCATGTCAAACTTCTAACCTTCAGAACTACTATAAGACAAATTTAAGTTGTTTTATTTTATTATTATTATTAAACAGAAATTTATTTCTCACAGTTCTGGAAGCTGGAAGTCCAAGATCAGGTTGCCAACATGGTCGTGTTCTGGTGATCATTTATATTATCAGCCAGGCTGGGACTTTTTGAAAGTGGAAGGACCCTATTAATGATACACAAAGGCAGCAGGCATAGTCCAGGGCCATCACTGGTAAATGGGAATATACAGGCACCTGAATCACACAATTCTCACAGTTACACTGCACCTGTGGTCAGTCCACCCGTGCAAGATCTCATCTGCCCCCCCTTAAGCAGAATTTACCATCCTTGTCCTGGCACATGGTGACTCTAACTACATTTAGCAAGAAATCAGAATTGCATTTGCCACAAGCAGGAGCTCTAAATATAACTCAGGAGGGGGCACGTTCAAGCATGTAGACACTAGCCCAGCGGCTGCGGATTCCCAGCTGTTTAATGGGCTTCCTCAGAGCAGTGCTATATCTGGCCCTCACTAGAACTGGAGGTCCCACTTTATCTTAAACCAGGGAGGCTTACAGGTTCACAGCTCTAAATTTAATGTGTGAAAAGGCAAGAGGCCCGGCAGATGTGGCTCAGTGGTTGAGCATCAACCCATGAACCAGGAGGTCAGGACACATGCCCGTGTTGTGGTCTCCATCCCCAGTAGGGAGCATGCAGGGGGCAGGGGATCAATGATTCTCATCATTGATGTTCTTATTTTATTTTATTTATTAAACTAGAGGCCCGGTACATGGATTCGTGCACCAATGGGATCCCTCAGCCTGGCCTGTGGGGATTGGGCCCAAACCGGCTCTTTGGCATCCCCCTAGGGATCCTGGATTGCGAGAGGGCACAGGTCAGGCTGAGGGACCCCACTGGCACCAGGCCTCTAGTATGCATATAAGATCTTTGGTTAGTCTCTTTCTCTCCTCCCCCCTCCTCCTTCCCTCTGAGGTTCATCAATCTGTTCCATGTTTCAATGCCTGTGGTCTCCACTCCAGTGTTGAGTGTCTGCCCCTTGGTGGTCAGTGCACGTGCGTCATAGCTACTGGTCACTTAGGCTTTTATATATATAGATTAATTGGGGTGACATTGGTCAATATGAACATAAAAGTTTTAAACCACTAAGTTTGTGGTACTTTGTTACAACAACTATAGGAAACTAATACAGTACCTTTGAGACATCCAAGTAGAAAAGATAGTTCAATACATAAGTCCAGCATGCAGTCCAGAAATTTGGGCTATATATAAAACTGTGATTTCTAAGCTCTTTTGCAATTAATTTATGTATGTGTATAAGATAATTAATGCATATGATACCTACGGGTCTTTGAGGTTAGTTATTACTTATTATTTCCATTTTTATAGGATAAAACCGCAGCATAGAGAGGTCCAACAAATTCTCTGAGATGAAGAGTATGAAGTGATAGAGCTATGACTCAAATGTGGGGAGTCCAGCCTCAGAATCCGGACCACCTCGCACAAATGGGTCTTTGAATTATTATTGCACAAGTGGTCACTGAAGCTCTCTGAAAATACGTATTGAATTTAGTTATGTGGAGCACCTCAGTCCCATTTACTAGTGCTCTTTTGGTGGAGTGGTGGTGCCGAAGCCAGCCTGGATTAACTAACGAGTGAATGAAAGTTGAGGAAGTGGAGACTGAATGTGTAGACAACTCTGCTGCCAAATATGCCTACGAAGGGGCACAGAAATATAGCACAGTCTCTTTAGGGCAGTGGTTCTCAACCTTTTTAATGCTGCGACCTTTCAATACAGTTCCTCATGTTGTGGTGACCCCCAACCATAAAATTATTTTCGTTGCTACTTCATAACTGTAATTTTGCTACTGTTATGAATTGTAATGTAAATATCTGTGTTTTCCGATGGTCTTGGGCGACCCTGCTAACGCGACCCACAGGTTGAGAACCGCTGCTTTAGGGGAAGGGAGTTGAGAGCAGTAGTTTTTAAATGGAATTCTTAAAGATGTTTAAAAACTGTTGGAAATTATAATCGAGGGAGTGAAAAAAAGAGGTTAAACGAAGTAAGAAAGAATAGGTATCCCTATTTATGAATTCTGGAAAGGAAGAGATGGTACAAATCTATCACATTATCGAGGATTTAGCTTTACACTTTTATTATATCAGAAAAGAGTGAAAGAGACAGGGATGGGTTGATATATTTGGCATTAGGAGGATGTGGAAGTTTCTGAGGGCTTCTATGTTAATTTTCTCTCCTGTAAGTTAAGGTCACCCTATGAGAGTGGGGAAGGTGCTAGGAGTATAGGTGAAGTTGGTAGTTATGACAGTGGCAGCTATAGCATTGAATCAGGAGTTGGAGAAGAGTGGGGAAAATTAAAGTGCTAATTTTGGATAATGGGTGAACAAATTGATCAGAGGGATATATGTAGTATTTTTGTCAGTTTTAGGGCCCATTTCAGGATTTACCTAGTATGCTACTATTGTCTTAAATTTTTCACAAATTACTACAAGTGTCTTAGATTCTCCTCACCTCCAATTGTATTGTAAAATCTTCTGTTTTCCTCTTGATGTCCAGTGTTGAAAAAGCATTTATGAAATATTTTTGGATTGATTAACTACAGAATTCAATGAATCAGAATACTGTAGTTCTCAACATTTCCAGATAAAGTTAGCTTACTATAACATGTTTGTAAAGGCACATAATCTAGCTGTCTCTCCCAAACCCTGATTTCATTAAAAAAAAAAAAAAAAGATCAGTTAAAGAGTATTTGTTTTAACATTAAAAAAAAAAAAAAGAAAAAAAAGCAGCAACAAAAAGACCATATCCCACAAAAGCTAGAAAACAGCTTCAACTCTCTCATTTTATTTTGAGGTTAATAAACTTCCTCATTTTTTTTTTAAGTTTATAGATCCATTACCAGTTGGAATAAACATTCAAACCGGAGTTGAGCAGTGAGAAAGTGAGATTCTTTTTGAGGAAGAAGCCAGTGGAACAAGACAGGAGGGCTGCCTATGGGCAGAGATAAGGAGATTCCTGCCAAACCCCTTCCCTGCTTGTTATAGTCCACAAATATATGTGTGGTTGTGCAATTGAGCTTCTCCGAGGCCGTGTTCCATTCCAGAGACAGGAAAAAAAAAATGTGACCATTTAGCTACAGATAGAAATCTCATACTGTGAAGCATAGCAACCAGGAGGGAGTCCCAAGGAAATTACCCAGCAACAATCAGAACCTTGAAAACAAAGCAACCCAGTAACCAAAACACAACCCAGAACACCAGGGAGCCAAGGAAACAGGCCGAGTGGAGGTGCTCCGGGTCAGGTTCTGCAGCAGCACAAGACTTGTACTTTCTCACTCAGATTTCGTGGGTTCTATGTGCCAGTACTTTGCCAGGAGCTAGGAATTCTAAGTTGAATAAAATATAGTTCCTGTCTACCATGAAATAACAATAATATTTTTTAAAGCCCCTTGTGTGATAAATTCTAGGATGAGTCATCTGCAAAGTGACATGGGAGCACAGCGGTTTGGGGAGCTTAGAGTTATGTTTTATTCAAGATGTCTTCGGGGACACTCAGGTGGAACGACTCATTTGGCAGTTGGACTTGCAGACAACCTGAATGGTGATATAGGTATAGGAATATGTCCAGGTTGTAGTGAAAAACATGAGTTTGAAGTCATGGAGAAACTCATGAAAATGAGCACGGAACTCTGGGGAGCACTGACACTTAAACAGGGAAGCAGAGAAAAGGAAGATGAGTGGACGTAGAGGTAAACCAGGAATCAAGCAGCAGAAATAGAGGGAAGGGAGAGCACTGAGAAATGTCCATGTAGCAGCTTTTACATTTGAAGGGCACCCTTTGACACTGACTTGCCAGCTGCTATTCCAGTAATCATTCTCTTTCAAGACCTTGAGACCTTTTCCATCACTCAACAAAATTTGTGACCAAACCCTGAGAAGTGAAGAGAGAGTGAGAAGTGAATGGACACTTTGCAACATTTTTCAGGTGGAAAGTCCTCTATGGACGTGATTTCATTTAATTCCCACAGAAACCTTTCAATAAAGTTACCATTTTTAGTTTAAGATTCGAAGTAATGGTAAAAGTGAGGTGTAAGTTAAGAAGCATTGCCTACTAACCTCAGTTGTTATCACGCTGGTGTTATAACCCCAGGAAAACCTTTCATTGCTCTTGCTTATGGATCTTCTAGGTTTTGAAAAGTCTGAATACTGCTTTTAGGGCCTATCCCACCTTCTCTGTGGAAAGCTGCATCGACAGGATCATTGCCAAAGTCAGAGTGGCCTGCTGTGAGGGCTTGGCTCTCAGCACTTAGCTGGTCCCGCTTCCTCTCCCAGGGGAACCCTCACACTACTGTTTCTTTCAACTCTGATTTTTTTTTTCTTGTGGTCATGAACTGAAACAATCATATGGCATCTAAAAGCTGTGTCCAATCCTAAGATGACTTTCCTCCAACTGGGAAAATGTACTCTGAGCAACTAGTTTAAATCATATGCCAGCCTTTCATATTCCCGTTTTATATCAGGTTGGACCTTGTGAAACTGCTGTGTTCTGAAGTCAGAAAAATGGAATGCCAGCAATTCTGTACAGGCTTTTGGCGATCACTTGAGCTTCATGAAGAAAGTGATGAGGAAATGACTCTCGGTGCTCTAATTTAATATTTATGCAGTTCATGTGTATTTTTGTTCTATTTTAAAATGTATGTAATTTACATGTTAGTAAGAGCAATCTACTACTTTAATGACTAGGGCATACACTAGCTTTTATAAAACTGGACTAAAAATGGTATCAATTAACTGAGGAACCTCTTTAAAGCTCTATATTACATAGCGAGTACATATCTTAGAAGCTGAATTGTTATGGCACAGTTTTTGAAATAACAAACTAACAAGAACTGGTGTTGGCAGCCCTGTGAATAGCTCTAAGCACTTTAATCAGGATCCTGTGTTGCTGACTAATTCAGATTAGGGGCTAAATGTTTACCTATTTTCAATTTCTCAAGCAACATGTGAACAAAAACCATATTTACTTTCAATATCAAGATGTGTGTTCTTGTTGACAAAAAAATATTAGGAGTAAGTCATATAAATTAAATGCCTACCTTTCATTGGGTTAAAGAATTAATTTAAATACATTCTTATTTCCTAGATATGTAGACACTTTGATCAGAAAATCTATCCTCTGTTATACTCTAAATTGAGCTATTAGATTTAAACAGTTCACCAACCACTTACGAAATGCAAACACCCACTTTCATACAATACTGTGTAGAATAAAAGAACCTCAAACTGGAAGATATCAAATCCAAGTCCTCTTCCTTTATTCTTTGAATGGCCTATAAAACAGCTTCCATATCATGGTTAACGTAAGTAGTACTTATACTTTTAAAAAAATATGACTTTAACTTCAATCCACTTGTCCTAATTATAATCTCTGGCTCCACTGTAAATATATCTAATGAGCTTCCAACTGACAATCCTTCTAATTTTTTTTAAAGAAAAATATGATATTTTTTTCTCCATTCAGCTTTATTATATGATTTTGATGTGTGGTGTTATATTTTGGAAACAAACAATGCCCTTCCATTCTCATGTTTTCAATCTCATGCAATGTGATAGTGATACTTGTGTTCAAAAGAAAAACCCTGTTTGTTTTGTGATACTTGAAAATAGATGTGTATCTATCATCAAACAATAATTCCTATAATCGCTAATATCTTTATTTGAGAAAAATATCTTTATATGAGAAAAATAATATTGAATTTAGAAGGAAAGAAATGAAAGGATGGAAAAAGCTTTCCCAAATTCCAAAGTGAAAGATTTATGAAAAATTTTCTTATTAAAAAATCAGGCAAAAAATAAATTGAGTTGGAAAGAGGACTATATAATTGTCTGTGAAAGTGTTCATTTGTTAAATATAAGACAAACCTTCTCCATGAGAAAAAGGAAATTACTTCATTTGGGCTAATAGTTTTGTAGGGAAATTCACAAATACCTCAAGGACAGGACCTGGGCCTTCACCACATTGTTGTCTGTACCTATGGGCTATATACTGTGTATGCATATACACTGAGTGGCCAGATTATTATGATCTCTGAACGCATAATAATCTGGCCACTCAGTGGATATATATATGTATATTTGTATATGTGTGTGTGTGTGTGTGTGTGTGTGTGTGTGTGTGTGTATATATATATATATATATATATATATATATATATATATATGAGGCCCAGTGCATGAATTTGTGCATGTGTGGGGTCCAGCTAGCCTGGCCAGGGGGAGGGGACATGGGCAGTTGGCCAGCCTGCCTGCTGTTCGAACTCCTGGTTGAGGAGACAATTTGCTTATTAGCCTTTTATTATATAGGATATCCGCTGAGTGGCCAGATTATTGTGCGTTCAGAGATCATAATAATCTGGCCACTCAGTGTATGTTCTTTGGCTAATTTTTATAGCCCCACTCCTCCCCTCTGAGATCCATCAGTCTGTTTCATGCTTCTGGACCTATTTTGTTTGTCAGTTTATTTTGTTAATTGGATTCCACATATAAGTGAGATCATATGGTATTTATCTTTCTCTGCCTGCTTTATTTCACTTAGCATAAAAATCTCCAGGTCCATCCATGCTGTCGTAAAGGTTAAGAGGTCCTCCTTTTTTATAGCTGCATAGTATTCCATTGTGTAAATGTACAACAGCCTCTTTATCCACTTATCTACTGATGGGCACTTGAGCTGTTGCTCAGAAACCCTGAACTTCTGAATTTCCTGAGTTCTCCTTCTCTGAGTCATGCTCTCTGGCATGTGTGGTAGGCTGGGTCCCCTGGGGCAGGCCACTACTAAACATCTTGACAGCGCTCTTGTCAGCAGTGATGCCCAGCTCCCAGGAACTAATCCAGTTGGGGTGGCCACTTTGTTCCTACTGACAGGACTGCCCAGAGGCTCTCCAGTTGCCAGCCACAGCTCCTGGGCTATGAGGAGGCTGCTCTGACCATTTTCCAAGTTCCACACTCCAGCTCTCTGTTATTCTTTCTAAAGGTACTCATGTCTCACTTCCTGCTTTGTCACAATGTTTTTTAACCTGTGGACTTCAGATGCCTGAGAAGCCCTGATTACATCAAGAACATATGTATCAAGACCCAGCTGGTTTGGCTCAGTGGATAGAGCATCGGCCTGTGGCCTGAAGGGTCCCAGGTTTGATCCCCAGTAGGGGTCATACAGGAGGCAACCGATCAATGATTCTCATCATTGATGTTTCTATTTTTCTCTCTCTCTCTCCTTCCTCTCTGAAACCGATAAATATATATTTAAAAAAAGAACACGTGAATCAATATATACAACAAATACGTCTGTAGTCCAAATAAAAATATTAATAGTTCCTTTGCTATATATATACTATCTTGTGCCAAGCCCATTGCATTTATCATCTTATATAGTCCTCACAGAAATGCTGTGAGGTAGGTATAGTGATCACCCCCATTTTACAGGTGAGGAAAAAGCCTCAGAGAGGTTGTTACTCAAGATCATAAAGCTAGCAAATGGATAAACTGGTATTCAAACTCAGGTCATTTAATCTCAAAATGCATGGTCTTAATCATGGCATAGTATGCCTCTCACAAAGGTGTAATTACTTTTTTAAAAACAAATGTTTACATGTGTTTTGACTAAAAAGTTATACATCGGTGGAAGAGTGCATAGAGAGGATAAATGGTGATGCCAAAAAAAAAAATGTAGTACCTAAAATAAAATTTTTTTTAAAAAAAGACCAGAGATATGATTTCCATCTTCCATGCCATTTTGTCTGTTTCAGAACCAGTCTTTGATCTCATATTGCCTTGGATTCTGCATGAATGTGACCACAAGCTCCACCTCATCTTCAGTGACCTCTCTTTGTTGAGTCAGTGTCTTTTTTTTTTAATATATATTTTATTAATTTTTTTTACAGAGAGGAAGGGAGAGGGATAGAGAGTTAGAAACATCGATGAGAGAGAAACATCAATCAGCTGCTTCTTGCACACCCCCTACTGGGGATGTGCCCGCAACCAGGGTACATGCCCTTGACCAGAATTGAACCTGGGACCCTTGAGTCCGCAGGCCGACGCTCTATCCACTGAGCCAAACTGGTTAGGGCGAGTCAGTGTCTTTTTCTCAGCACCCTAAGCATATCTTTGCTCCACAACCTTAATGCAGTGACGACAAAGGCTATTTTCTGCAACCCATTGATATTGCTGTTCAGTGCTTGAAAACGGTGCTGGAACTTCTTGGAGATCACTAGAGACATGACAGTGGCATGTAGGGCTCCTGTGGGAAAAAGAGGTTGGATTTTTAACAAGTTGGTTTAGAAGCCTCTAAGTCAAGAGTGGGCAAACTATGGCCCACAGGCCATATCTGGATCATTGCTTATTTTTTATAAATGAAGTTTTATTGCAATGAAGACATGCCCATTTGTTTGTGACTGCTTTGTGCTTCAACAGCATTTTTGAGAAGTTGCAACAGAGAACATGTGGCCCACAAAAGCCTATTTTTACTATGTGTAAAATTTACTATATTTACTATGTGGAAATTCATATAAAAAGTATGCTGATCCCTGCTTTGGGGAAACAGCACTGGGCACTAGGACTTGAGTTTGCTAAAAATGGTGATGTCCAATGAAAACACACACACAGAGATACACACACACACACACACACAGATACACACACACACACATTCACATTTAGGGGGTCAGGCTTACTAGATATATAGGTCAGAGAATTTTTTTTTTCTCATTTAGCACCTGGTTTTCACTAAGCATTCAACCACTATTTCTTGAGTATTTACCGTATGTCAAGCACTGGGAATGTAAAGATGAATGGTAGATGAGACACTTACAATAGGGAATAATTCCCCCCAAACTCGTATTTCCTATGAGAGGAGTATGTCCAGAATGGTGAGAGAGCTTTGAGGGGAACAGTTTACCAACTAGAAGAAGACAAGGTACAGGTTGAGTACTGAAGAATGAGTGGGAATTAGCTCCTTGACGAAGCAAGTTATTCCAATCAGGAGATCTGCTTCAGTGGTCATGCAGCACCCAAGGTAGCATGCTTAGTAGCAGAATAAAAATTGGTGTGATACTGTTATAAGGTGAAAGGTGAGAAATGGCAGGCGATGCGGGTTGAGACCAGGTTCAAAGAAGGAATTTTTTTTTTTTTTTACCAAGCTGATGAATTTGTACTCTATTTATTATAAAGCAAAGGAAAACTTAAAGAATTTTAATTGCTGGAGCAAAACTGTCAGATTTGAAAGCAGATGAGTCCTTTTGACAATGAGGTGAGTTAAACAGGAACCCAGAGTCCTGACTTAAGGATTATGGATAGAATCCAATCAAGAAGAGGTTAGTGCATGGACTAAGGTAGGGATGTTATGGGTTGATGAGTCTGGTTAAAGGTTTGCCAATCTTGTTTATCTTTTCAAAGAACCAGCTCTTGTTTTCATTAATCTTTTGAATGTTTTTCAGACTCTATTTCCTTTATTTCTGCTCTGGACTTTATTATTCCCTCCTCTACTCACTTTGGGCTTTATTTGTTGATCTTTTTCTAGTTCTTTAGACTGTAAAGTTAGATTATTTATTTGAGATTTTTATTACTCCTTAAGGGAGGCCTGTCATGCTATGAATTTCCCTTTTTGAACTGCTTTCACAGGGTCTCAAAGATTTTGGGTTGTTGCATTCTCATTTTCATTTGTTTCAAGGTATCTTTGATTTCTTCCTTGATCCCATTGTTAACCCATTCATTGTTTAGTAACATGTTAATTTAGCCTTTATGTTTTTCATGGAGGAAACTTTTGAGGGTGATAGATGTGTTCATTATCCTGAATGTATAACTGATTTCACAGAAATATCAAGCATTAAATTGTACACTTCAAATATGTGCAGTTAATTGTGTGTCAATTATGCCTCAATAAAGTTGTTTAAGAAACAAACAAACTCATGCATGCCTCCTTTTGAACTCTGTGCTCAGGTTTCACACAGTTTTTGGACTGTCTGTATTGCTTAATTTAACTGTTTGGCACATATAATACCAAGATCCTTGAGCTTCTCTCATAGAAACATTTTTGGTGGCTGCAGATAGCCTCCCAGCCACACTTGCTCTCTCTCAGGACTGAACCTGCATAGACAAGGCTCCTCCATTCTCTCTCCAGGCAATGTCAGAAAGTGTAAAATATCACTGGACTGTGACCCCCTGGGGCAGAAACCACTTGTCATTCAACTTCGTGACAAAGGTCTGATAAGTGTCAAATGTGAATTTGTACACTTAAATGAGTCCTGTAGAATCACAAATCATAGTTTCTTAACTATTTAGAGATTTGGCTCAGCATTTTATAAAGAGCCCCTTAACTCATTAAACTTTTGCTTTCAGACCCCAGGTGCATAGTCCTATGGCAGATAAACAATCTACTCAAATTCCTGACTGTTTTGCAAGCCTCTGAGAAATGATTCTGGCATATTTACCAACTGAGCATGACTATCTAGGATCTTGGCCTGTAGCCTAACTCTCACTCTTCTGTCATTGCAAACTCCTCACTCTCTAGGTTACAAACCTATAATGAAGTGGCTTGTCTGGGTCTTTTGTGTCCATTCTGGTAACCTTATCTTACCGCTCCCAGATGCCCAGCATAATGCTTGACTCTCTACTAGCAACTCCCCTAAAAAACTCCACAGCTTGTTGAATCTCAGAGGGATGTAGTGGGTGGGTGGGAAGAGATCAACCAAACAACCTGTTGGCATATATGCAGAATCCATGGACACAGACTATAGGGTGATGAAGGCTGAGGCAGGAGGTGGGGGCTAGCTAGAAGGGATCAATGGGGAAAAATAGGGATCATATGTAATACTTTTCCACAATAAAGATTAAACAAAACAAAACGAAACAGCGACTAAAGGCAGCACAGGCTAAAATTACCTTCTCTATGGTGCTCAACCCTGGCTGCACACTGGGATTTCCTAGGGAGATTTTTAAAGCATGATGGACACACCTCAGACCAATTAAATCAGAATCCCTAAGGGTGACCACTGGTCATGAGGGTTTTGTTTTGTTTTAAGCTCCACAGAGAATTCTAATGTGCTGCTAGTTGAGAAGCACTGCTAGGTTGATGGCATCATGTTTTTGTATGGAAAGTCAGCACTTGGTTAACATGTCTAAAAAAAAAAACCTAACCAACTGCCTTTGTTTTAGCCTCTACCACTACATTTTCCGGAAAGGTCAAGTTCTCTCATTGGTTATATACAGGTTATGATCGTTGGGGAAAGATTTAGCCTGTAATTAAGAAATGAAACTTAATTTCTGTGGAAATTACATTGTACAGTATAGTAAATTACACTTTTCACTGGAAAATTATGAAAAAAGAGTTTGTCATTGGCTAGAATAATATGATGTTTAGATTTTTAAATTATATCATTAAAAGACAATTAGCTGAATAGGTAATAATTTGGCTAATTATAATGATTAAATGATTGCTTCCATAATGTAAATTACTTTCCACTATAGTCATTGATCTAAAATATTTTCTAAATATCTAATAGTGTTTTAAACATTAGATGATTTTATAAGTAAATGGCCTATATTTGGTTGATGGACTCCCTGTGATCAGTTTGTCAGCTGCACCAAGGAACAGACCTTGCTGCAAATATCTCTTGTGGTCTCTGGGTCTTAGCCAAGCAGGTTGGCATTCCAAGCATAGTTTCAGTGGGCGTGGGGAAAGGAGACTGCAGTTGCTCAGGGCTAGTTGTGGGTGTGCTACATACTCTCTTTATGTTCAAACAAACTCTGAGTCTCAGTTTTTTCATCTGTGAGTAGGGGCATGGGATAATAAAACCTGCCTTGCATGATTGTTGCTAAAATATGCATAGTAATAAGGTTCTGGCATATAGTTGATGGTCAAGAAATAAAAGTATTATTTTAAAAATTATTTTCATTGCACCAGAGCTTTCTTATACTGCTCCTGGCCCTTTATTCGGCTGGCCAGAGAGAGGTCTTATGGAGACACAGGGGCACTGTTGATTATGCCACTCGATTCTGAATGATAATTCCTGATGCTGCAAAATAGAATGGCAGGTGGGAGTGAGGCTAGGTTTATTGGTAGGGGTCCCTTCTCCATTGAGGAAGGCTTGGGAACTGAAGCAAACCTAAGTCTGTAGGGAGAAGTCATCTTTGCATTCAGTATTGAGGGAGAGCCTTACCCAAACTTGGGAAGTGATGCCTGCAGATCTAACAGTGGGATTCAAACCAATTTAACAAACATTCCTACAGAGATTTGCAATCTACTTCCTCCTGGCTGTTAGGAAAAAAGTGTTTTTCTTTTTTATGTTATGCAACTTTTTTACTTTCTGACTTTGTATTTCTCTGACATTTCACACACTAATGGAAACTGAGCCAGATGCTCTGCATCCAGGTGGAGAATTCGAAGTAACTTATTGAATTGCAGAATTTAGATCTGGAAAGGCTCACCTAGGTTGGTGGTGCTCTTTAAAATGAATTCTCAGCCCTAGCTGGTTTGGCTCAGTGAATAGAGAGCTGGCCTGCAGACTGAAGGTCCCAGGTTTGATTCTGATCAAGGGCACATGCCTGGGTTGCGGGCTCAATCTCCAGTAGGGGGTGTGCAGGAGGCAGCCGATCAATGATTCTCTCTCATCATTGATGTTTCTATCTCTCTCTCCCTCTCCTTTCCTCTCTGAAATCAATAAAAATATATTAAAGTGTTTTGTCCTTTAAAAAAAAATGAAATGAAGACACTTTAAAAAATATAAATAAAATAAAATGAGTTCTCAGTCTCCTGAGAGACTTGGGGGTTAACACAGCAGAAGTGCAGGGGGAGAGCCTGGGGTCAAATGGATAGGGCTCCACATACCATCCGCTGTTTCCCCACTTCAAATTAAGGGATTCCACTCTGATCTGTTTTATGTGTTGGGGTTTTGGAATAAAATTCCACTTGCAAATAAGTACTAGTACTAAAAATAGTTGGAAAATTAGAGAATTAGTAACTCTTCCATTTTATAAATGGAGCTTAGAGTGGTACAGTGAGTTATTTGAAGTTACACATTTAAAAAATAATAAAACTAGCACCGGTAATTAGTTCTTCTGGTCTCCAGTTCAGAGACACAGTCCCCTATATCATCATGCTACCACTTAACAAGTAAGGAAAGGCAAGTACAGGCTCAGGACATACTTTTGAGACCACAGTTGCGAACACATTGCAAGAGAAACCTTCTTGAAAGTGAAAAGAAAGCAGCATCTTACTAGTGGAGTTTTCACCCTGAATATTAAAAAGTAACACAGAAAGGGCATATTTTCCTTTCTGTTCTCTCTTCCATTGGAAGCTTTCTATTGTATTGACAGTTAAGCGACATTACTTGCCAACCATACAAAGGTTTGTATGTATATCATAATTAGAATGGTGAAAGGGCCCTGTATCACATTGGTTTCATGAACAATTGTCAGCATAAAGCTATAGAGGGACTCAAGGGGCTGTATTTCTCACTACTGAGGCTTAGGACTCCTTATTTATGCCATTGCCCCTGTGTGGTACTCAATTGTAGCATTAATGGGCATTCAATATTTGCCCAAAGGATGCACCTCTATCAGATGTATTTAATGGAATCCTGTGGTTCCCATCAACAATATCCCACGCCCCGCCCCCCCCCTTTTCCTTCACATGTTAGTGATCACATACGTTAGTTATATTATACCCTGCTAGGTAGTCTCACTTCAGAGTGTGACATAATTCCTCTCAAGGAATCTTGATTTCTGGCTTATCTAGTAGTCCAGGTAAGGTCTCTCTTATTTCAGCACCCTCCACCATAATCTCAATTGCTCCCACAAACCCACCTAAGTGAAAGTGTTTGCTTCTCCCCATTCCCAGTTCCAAGCAGACTGCTGTCTACAAGTTTCTCTTACATATAAATCCTAGTGCTGCAAAAAAGAAATCCTCTCTATTTGCAAGGTCAGTGAAAGGAATGAATGTTGAATGAAAAGAACTTAGGCAAAACATCTCACAAGTGGAAAGAAAAGTAGTCAATTTGGGCAATAAACAAAAGTCAATCATTGATGATTTTGAGTGATCAGGACTGATAAAATGATCTTACTTCCTGGTTCACTCTGGCTGTGCAGGTTTAGTCCTAAGGTGGACTGCAGGTGGAAGTCAGAACATGTAGTAACCATTCTCTTAAGCGCCAAATGGCACTTGAGAAACTTACATATCACTACTGTTAAACGTCCATCTAGCTTCTTCTCCCTTAACTCAATGCCCCTTAAAATGATTGCCTTTTGTCTTTATTTTATTTCTTTAAAAAAAAAAACACCTCACATTGCCAATTAGAATAATGCCAGCAAGAAGTATTCAATAGAATGTGCCTAGTTTGTTTTAACATTACAAGTTAACTAAATTGATCTTGTTTTTTAGACCAGTTGAATAGAGACGTATTATTCTGATTTAACAAAGGAATGAACTAAAACATAAAAGTTATGCATGCACCAGCTAACTACCTCTCTGTAGTTAAATGTAATTGCAGTTTCTCAGCAAAGAATTTGTGGAGAATTAAAAATGAAAAGAAATAAAGGCTTGGGAAAGTAGCACCAAATGGAAGGAAAATATGAAATCAATTACCTCAACGTTCAAAAAATCTGTTTCTTATAAAGAATTGGAGATCAGTGGAATTTCAAAATTATTTACATTTCCTCAGAAATGTTCTCACTGTCAGTAGAAAAACAGCATTAGAAGAAGTATCTTGTCACATGAGCCATGTAATATAGAGCTGAAGAGGGTCTAAAGAGCTCATCCGATCAAGTCTTCTGTGTCCAGTCAGATGACTACCACAACTGCTTGATATTAGTGGTTCCCGTCTAAAAACAAGCGAACACTAAACAAAAAACAAGACCTGGTTTTCTTCTTGATTCTTAAAATTCCTAAAAATTATCCCAAATATTACATATTTTGGACACAGTTTTAGATCTGTTTTATTTTATTTCATGCAATATCTAAGTAAAGCATCTGGCTTATCAAATATTCACTAAAAATTTCCCAACATATACTAATTTAGCTTTACATATATAGAACCAGACTAATTTGAAGTGGGATTAGTTGGAATTAAAAGCGTTTGCAAAGGAAAATTATAGGAGAAAAATCTTAGCAGTGCTCATTCAGCCGCCATCCAGAGGAAAGGGGATGACAATGGCCAGTGCTCAGGTCACAATGTGCATGTCACATCTATTTTGAGATTTGTTTATCAGGCTGACTTAGCTTGCAGACATTAAGCTTGAAATTCAATTGGCCCCTGATTCAATATGTATCAAGAAAACTTCTATTACCATTTGGATTTCCAGAAATCTCTGCCTACAAAGAGAAATAAACTTCTCAGGACTGACCATCAAACAGAGTAATTTCTAGAACCTAATTCTGGGAGAGAGCAGCCTCCAGAAATGCTGATTTGAGGTTGCCGTGGCTTTCATATGGGAAATTGGTGAAACCAATTCCGCTCCTTAACTGCAACTGGTGGTCCTAAGGATCCACACCTGGGCTGGGGCGTGTGAAAACAGGTTTCCGGGAGTCAAACACTAAGCTCCACCCCAGACACTCCGTCTCTTACAGGGAGTATGGCTCTAAGATGCCCCTAGAATGGGTGAGCTCCCAGGATAATTGGTGAGTCCTATAGAAGAGCCATAGTTCTAGCAACCTTTGAAGCCAGATGTGCTTTTCAGTCTTAGAAATGCGGCGTTTTCCTAGCTTTTGAGATTCTCTATCTACAAAGCCACCAGATGGAATCTGCAAAGGTAAGCGTCCAGATTAATTTCTAGTATGTGCTGTATATCTGCAAGAGAATTAGACTCTATACATTGTTTGTCATGTTTACAATTTTTAAAAATCTCTCTTATTGTGCGCAGGGGAGGGAATGTTTGTCGAGAGAATATTTGCCATTAATAAAGGTGCATTGGTTAGGAATTTCTAAATGGAAACCTGTAGTTCTACTGAAATGCATGCATTCTGTTTGGACATATGGCCACAGTTGGATGATTTTCCGAGCTTTTACTTATTTTTATTTATATCCCCATGGGCTTAATTATATTCAGGGAATATCGGTGTGTTCAAAGGAGATTGATGTGTTTAATTAAATTAAAATTCTCCAACACAGGCCCCTGCGATAGGGAACCTGGTAGTGCAGGATGCTTGTTTCTGAAACAAATCTGTGACAAATTTAAATATATATTTATTCAGAGCCAGTATGTTGTAGTTATTTCTTCTCTTCTTACTGTACTGGGGTTGATGTGGGTGGAGAGGAAGAAAGGAAGCAAAGAAAGAAAATAAAGACAACACGAACACATAAATCAGAGTATGATGGGTTCACCTACCTGCAATATGTAAAACTATTGATGTATCAGAAATGACTGATGAATTAACAAATTTATCAAATGCCTTTCAGCATCTAATAATGTGAATTTAATATATATTTTTTAAGATTGTTGATGCAAGGGATTAAAATGATAGGTTCTGGATATCAAACCACACTTGTAGTCAAACCTACTTTGTATCGTATTCTTTGAAACTCTTCTCACTTGAGACTCAGGGATGCGGTCGGTTGTGTGCTCCTCAGATGCCACCTTCAGCAGGAGCCACTTATTCCCCAGGCATCCAGAGTGTTGGGAATGCTGTTGGCTCCCTCATAGCCGAGTTCCTCTCGGGGAGCAGTCTGCCTCCCATGAAGGTTCAGGGCTCTCTGTGTGTTAGGCTGAAGCCACTGTTGTAACAGTAGTGCAGTTCCACTTCTTTCTGTACCCTACTCCCACCTCTCACTTTCTTAAAGGTGTTGTTCCTGAAAGCACTCCCCCAAAACCTTTGGCATGCATATTCTACCATGAATCTACCATGGGGACCTGATCTAAGTAAGACAGAAGCAAGCTGCTTTTTACTTAACATTTTATTTTAGTTAAAATACTTGTATCTGCATTTTAAGTGAGATGGGACCAGCTTTTTTTTTTTTCATATCAGGCTTTGCAGTTAAAATTAATCTGGCTTCATAAAATCAAAGGTCCCCCACCCTCCCCTTCATGGCTTTGAAATGTTTAAACAACATTGAAATCATCTGTTACTTAAATATTAAATCCATCTGGTATTCGAGCCTTTTTTTCATGATAGATTCTTAATCACCAGTCTGACATCTTCTACAGTGATTGGCAATTTATGTAATTTATATTTTGTTAGAAAATCATTCACTTCTGTGTTTTCAAATTTGTAGCCATAGAATTGCAAGCAGTAATCTTTTATGATTCTTTTAATCATGTCTGTATCTGTGGTTTGTCTCCTTCTCATTTTTAATCCTGCAAATTTTCCCTAACGCCCTCTCATGCAAGTGTTTGCCATGTGCGCTCTTTCCTTTAATCAAGTTCACAGAGTTCATCTGCTTTATTGCTCTTAGTGTTTTTTAACTTTTGAATTTCTTCCTGCCTTATTTTGTTTTATGTTTTCTAGTTTATTAATTCAGCTATTAGTTTCTTTTGTTATTCATTTCCTAACTTCTGGTAATGAGTACTAAGTTTTTTTTGTTTCTTCTTTTTAAGACAAGTTTACCCTGAGTATAGCTTTTGCTGTTTCATGTCATTGCTTTCTCTATTGTTTGTAATATAATTTTTTTTATTTCTTTATGTGGACTAACCTTTCCAAAAATAAAAATTTCATAATTCATGTTTAAGTTTATTGGGGAAGGTAACTTGAAAAAAATTTTTTTTCTTTTCTGAGACTTCAATTTGTTAAGCTTTTATTTTTAGCCAAATACATGATTGGTTTTGCAAATGTTTCATAAAACTATGGGTATTCTTAAGTGCCTTTAACTTTTTGATTTATTTTTATTTTAAGAGGCTTTTAAATTTTTCAACATATTAAACATTTATAGTTCAGGCAACATACTGGGAATGTTTACAACACCGATACTCAAACATGCTAAACTTAGCAAGGATTGTTTTTAAGAAGAAAACAAAATGTCACTACATTTTCTAATCTATGGCATTGCTTCTATGGAAAA
Organism: Corynorhinus townsendii; assembly: GCA_026230045.1. Taxonomy (NCBI): domain Eukaryota; kingdom Metazoa; phylum Chordata; class Mammalia; order Chiroptera; family Vespertilionidae; genus Corynorhinus; species Corynorhinus townsendii. Next base: position 61,824,960 of record JAPDVU010000004.1, on the reverse strand, counting down.
TACTTGGTATCCATTTTATTATTTAAAAAAAATTTTTAAACTTTATTTGTCCTTGGGTGTGGCCAGTAAATGACACTAAATTAAATTTTTACTATTAGTCTTTGAGTAATTTTACATTAGCTTTGTTTAGGGAGGCAAAAACACAAATTGTTTACTTTTCTTTTTGAGGCTTAATATATTAACTTTTAATTATAGTTTTCCAGACATTTGAAGGAAATCTCTCTTTATTTCCTTCTAGAGTAATTTCTAGGCCACATCTAGAGAGTTTCTTTTGAAAACCTTTTTCTTTTCTTTTTTTTACACCAAGCAACCTACATGGCTTCTTTTTGGATTTGGTATCCATTTTCTTTTTCTTTTTTCTTTATTTTCTTTTTTTATTTTAATTAAATTACATATATTAGCACATATATCTCCTCTTTTTTCCCCATTGAACTTCCCCCAGCCTCCCTGACCCCCTGTCGCATGCCCTCATCCCCCTCCGGCCCCCTGCCCCCGCGCCCCCCCCAGTGTCTTCTGTCCATTGGTGTGCTTATATGCATGCATACAAGTCCTTTGGTTGATCTATTTCCGTCCCTCCCCAACACTCCCCAGCCTTCCTGATGTAATTTGACAGTCTGTTCGGTGCTTTACTGCCTCTGTATCTATCTTTTTATTCATCAGGTTATAATGTTCCATAAATGAGTGAGATCATGTGGTGTTTTTCTTTCATTGCCTGGCTTATTTCACTTAACATAATGTTCTCCAGGTCCATCCATGCTGCTGCAAATGGTAAGAATTCCTTCTTTGTTATAGCAGCGTATCAGGGGTCCTCAAACTTTTTAAACAGGGGGCCAGTTCACTGTCCCTCAGACCGTTGGAGGGCCAGACTATAATTAAAAAAAAAAAAAAAAACTATGAAAAAATTCCTATGCACACTGCGGGCCCAGGATGAGTCGGCTGCTAAGCAGGACAGGCAGCGGCACCCGGCAGGCCGGATAAATGTCCTTGGCAGGCCGCATGTGGCCTGCGGGCCGTAGTTTGAGGACCCCTGGTAGATGTACCATAGTTTTCTAATCCACTCATCTGCTGACGGGCATTTAGGCTGTTTCCAAATCTTAGCTATGGTGAATTGTGCTGCTGTGAACATAGGGGTGCATATATCCTTTCTGACTGGTGTTTCTAGTTTCTTGGGATATATTCCTAGAAGTGGGATCACTGGGTCAAATGGGAATTCCATTTTTAGTTTTTTGAGGAAACTCCATACTGTTCTCCACAGTGGCTGTACCAGTCTGCATTCCCACCAGCAGTGCACGAGGGTTCCTTTTTCTCCACATCCTCACCAGCACTTGTCATTTGTTGATTTGTTGATGATTGCCATTCTGACAGGTGTGAGATGGTACCGCATTGTCATTTTGATTTGCATCTCTCGTATAATTAGTGACTTTGAGCATGTTTTCATGTGTCTCTTGGCCTTCCTTCTGTCTTCTTTTGAAAAGATTCTATTTAGGTCTGTTGCCCAACTTTTTTATTAGATCATTTGTCTTCCTTTTATTAAGTTGTATAAGTTGCCTGTAGATGTTGGAGATTAAACCTTTATCAGTGATAACATTTGCAAATATGTTCTCCCATGCAGTGGGCTTTCTTGTTGTTTTGTTGATGGTTTATTTTGCTGTGAAAAAGCTTTTTATATTGATGTTTATTTGTTTATTTTCTCTTTAGCTTCCATTGCCCTAGGAGCAGTATCAGTGAAGAAATTACTTCAGCATATGTCTGCGATTTCTCTGGCTGTGGATTCCTCTAGTATTTTTATGGTTTCCCATCTTACGTTTAAGTCCTGTATCTATTTTGAGTTTATTTTTGTGTATGGTGTAAGTTGGTGGTCTAGTTTTCATTTTTTTGCATTTATCTGTCCAATTTTCCCAACACCATTTATTGAAGAGACTGTCTTGACTCCATTGTATGTTCATGCCTCCTTTGTCAAATATTAATTGAGCATAGTGGTTTGGGTCGATACCTGGATTCGCTATTCTATTCCATTGGTCTATATGTCTGTTCTTATGCCAGTACCAGGTTGTTTTGAGAATAGTGGCTTTATAATACAGCTTGAAATCTGGTATTGAGATCCCACCTACTTTGTTCTTCTTTCTCAGGATTGCTGTGGCTATTAGGGGTCTTTTTTTATTCCAGATGAATTTTTGGAGAGTTCTTTCCAGGTCTGTGAAATATGCCATTGGTATTTTAATGGGGAGTGCATTGAATTTATAGATTGCTTTGGGTAGTATGGACATTTTAATGATGTTGATTCTACCAATCCATGAACATGGAATGTTCTTCCATCTGTTTAAGTCTTCCTCTATCTCTTTTTTCAGTGTCCTGTAGTTTTCTGTGTATAGGTCTTTTACCGCCTTAGTTATTCCCAGGTATCTTAATTTTTTTGGTGCAATGGTAAATGGGATTGCTTTTTTTAGTCTCTCTTTCTGTAAGTTCACTATTGGTGTATAGAAATGCCATAGATTTCTTGGCATTCATTTTGTATCCTGCTACATTGCCGAATTCATTTATTAAGTCTATTAGTTTTTTGATGGAGTCTTTTGTTTTGTTTTTATGTACAGTATCTTGTCATCTGCAAATAAGGACAGCTTTACTTCTTCTTTTCCAATTTGGATGCCTTTTATTTTTTCTTCTCGTCTAATTGCAATGGCTAATACTTCTAGTACTATGTTGAACAGGAGTGGTGAGAGTGGGAATCCCTGTCTTGTTCCTATTCTTAGGGGAAATGGTTTTAGTTTTTGCCCATTGAGTATGAGGTTAGCTGTGGGTTTATCATATATAGCTTTTATTATGTTGAAGTATGATCCTTCTATTCCCACCTTGTTGAGAGTTTTTATCAAGAAAGGGTGTTGGATTTTGTCAAATGCTTTTTCTGCATCAATTGAAATGACTATGTGGTTTTTCTCTCTCAGTTTGTTTATGTGATGTATCATGTTTATTGATTTGCGGATATTGTACCATCCTTGCATTCCTGGGATAAATCCTACTTGGTCATGGTGTCCAGCAGTACATCTTTCTGATGATCCAGCAGTACATCTTTCTGATGTACTGCTGGATCCGATTTGCTAGAATTTTGTTGAGGATTTTGGAATCTATGTTCATGAGAATATTGGCCTGTAATTCTCTTTCATTGTGTTGTCTTTATCTGGTTTTAGTATTAGGGTGATGCTGGCTTCGTAGAAGGAGCTTGGAAGTGTTCCTTCCTCTTGAATTTTTTGGAATAGTCTGAGGAGGATAGGTTTTAGTTCTTCCTTGAATGTTTGGTAAAACCCCCCTGTGAAGCCGTCTGGCCCCAGGCTTTCGTTTGCTGGAAGCTTTTTGATGACTGCTTCAATTTCTTCCATAGTTACTGGCATATTGAGCTGTTCATATTTCCTGATTGAGTTTTGGAAGGTTATATTTTTCTAGGAATATGTCCATTTCCTGCAGGTTGTCCAGTTTGTTGGAATAGAGTTGTTCATAGTATTTTTTTAACAATCCTTTGTATTTCGGTGTGGTCTGTTGTTATTTCACCTCTTTCATTTCTGATTTTGTTTGTTTGGGACCTCTCTCTTTGCTTCTTGGTGAGTCTGGCTAGAGGTTCATCAATCTTGTCTATCCTTTCAAAGAACCAGCTCTTGGTTTTGTTGATCTTTTGTTTTTTTGTTTTTTTTTGGTCTCAATGTCATTCATCTCTGCTCTGATCTTTATTATTTCCTTCCTTCTGCTTACACTGGACTTTTCTTGTTGCTCTCTTTCTAACTCTTTGAGTTGTAGGGTTAGGTAATTTATTACCATTGTTTCTTGTTTTTTGCAGTAGGCTTGTGGAGCTGTGAACTTCCCTCTCAATACTGCTTTCACTGTGTCCCATAGATTTTGGATTGTTGTGTTTTCATTGTCATTTGTTGCCATGATGTTTTTTATTTCTTCCTTGATCTCTCTGGTAACCCAGTCATTGTTTAATAGCATGCTGTTTAGTCTCCATGTGTTTGATTTTTTTCATTGTTTTTATTGTAGTTGATTTCCAGTTTTATGCCACTGTGATATGAGAAGATGCTTGATATGATTTCTATCTTCTTGAATTTGAAGAGACTTTGCTTATGACCCAACATATGGTCTATCTTTGAAAATGACCAATATGCACTTGAGAAGAATGTATATTCTGTTGCTTTGGGGTGAAATGTTCTGAAGATGTCAATTAATTCCATCTGGTCTAGTGAGTCATTTAGGATTGATGTTTCTTTGCTGATTTTTTGTTTAGAGGATTTGTCCAATGGTGATAGTGGGGTATTAAAGTCTCCTACTATGATTGTATTGCTGTCAATCTCTCCCTTGATATCCTCCAGGAGTTTTTTTTTTTATGTATTTGGGTGCTCCTGTATTGGTTGTGTATATGTTTACCAGAGTTATATCTTCTTGTTGGATTGCTCCCTTTAGTATTATGAAGTGACCTTCCTTATCTCTTGTTATGTCCTTCACTTTGAGATCTAATTTTTCAGATATAAGTATTGTTACCCCAGCATTTTTTCATTTCCATTCACCTGAAAAACTGTTTTCCATCCCTTCACCCTCTGTCTGTGTGTGTCTTTTTTTCTGAGGCGAGTTTCTTATAGACAGCAGATATATGGGTCGTGTTTTCTTATCCAATCCATTAACCTATGTCTTTTGATTGGGGCATTTAATCCATTTACATTTAAAGTTATTATTGATACGTACTTATTTGTCATCATTTTTATTCTTTACCCCTGTGTTCCTTCTTCGTTTCCTGTTTCTTTTTTTTTTTTTTTACAGCAGACCCTTTAGCATTTTTTGCATTGCTGGTTTGGTGGTAATAAATTCCCTTAGGTCTTTTTTGTCTGTGAAGCTCCTGATTTCACCTTCAATTTTAATTGATAGCCTTGCTGGGTACAATAGTCTTGGATTCAGACCCTTCCTTTGCATGAATTTGTATATTTCATTCCATTCCTTTCTGGCCTGATGAGTTTCTGTTGAGAAATCAGTTGAACGTCTGATGGGGGTTCCTTTGTAGGTAACTTTCTGTCTCTCTCTGGCCGCTTTTAAGATTCTTACTTTGTCGTTGGTGTTTGCCAATTTAATTAAAATGTACTTTGGCATCAGTCTTTTGGGGTTCATTTTGCTTGGGACTCTGTGAGCTTCTTGGATTTGTGTGGGTTTTTTCTTCCCTATATCAGGGAAGTTTTCTGTCATTATTTCTTCAAACAGGTTTTCTATTCCTTGTTCAGTTTCCTCTCCTTCTGGAACCCCTATTATGCAGATGTTGTTTAGTTTCATGTTGTCCCAAAGTTACCTTAGGGTCTCCTCTTGCTTTTTAATTTTTTCTTCTAGAAGCTGCTCTACTTGGGTATTTTTTCCTACCTTGTCTTCTAGCTCACTTATGCGGTCCTCTGCTTCTTCTAGTCTACTCTTGATGCTTTCTGCTGAGTTCTTTACAGAAGCGATGTTATTTTTTATGTCTTCTTGGTTCTTCATTTCCTCTTGGTTCTTACTCATATTGTCGAAATTGTCTTCCATTTTTTTCAGCCAAGAATTCATTTCTATGAATTCTTTCTCTGGCAGGTTGCTTGCCTTCATTTTGTTTACTTCCTTTTCTGGTGATGCCTGCTTTTCTTTCATATGCGGGCTGTTTCTTTGTCTACCCATGGTTTCTCTTCTCTGGGTGTCTGGATATGTAGTTCTCTCTCCTGCATTGATTTAAAGGCAGAAAGTACAACACAACCAGGTACAATGCACAAGGCACTGAACAGAAATGTATTTATGATATTAATATTCCCAAAGAAAGGTGACCACCAGAGAAAGGCAAATTAGAGGGCAGGAGAGAAAGAAGAAGAGAAAGAAAAAAAAGAAAGGAGTGCAAAAATGAAATTGGGAAAAGGAAAAACAAAGTAAGAGAGAAAAGAAAGAGAATAAGAAAGAAAAGGGGAACAAACTATATACATGAGGAGAAAACTCCAAAAGAACAGCCACTAATCCCAATAAATGCCAGCAACAAGTACCTGGAGATGAATACAAACTACAAACATCAACTATTATCAAGCGAGGTGAGGGAAAACAGAAGCAAAAATCAAACAAAAAACAAACAAACAAAAAAACAGACAAAAAGAATAAGCAAAACAATCTCACAAACAAGCATTAAAATATGATATAATAAACATTCAAGCAAACAACAACAAAAGGACAGAGAGAAAAACAATTTTTTGGATAGTGAAGATAGAGAAGAGAGAGGTGTGTATGGACTTGGAGCAGGGGATTGGAAATTAGATATATAAGTAGGGTGAAATTTTAACAGGGGGTAAAAAGAAGGAATAGGGAAAATCTAAAGCAGGAAAAGGGTAAGAGAAACAGGACAACAAAAGGGGGAAAGTTAGGAAGAGAGTGATGGCATAAAGGTAGTGTTGAGATAGAGTAAAATGATGCTAAAGGAAAGATGAAAATCAAGTGTAGAACACTAATCCCAAATTAAAATAAAGAGAAAATAAAATGACACTTTTTCTAAAAAAAGGTAAAATAGTAGTAGTAATAATACTGATTGAAAATAAAAATGTAATAATTAAAAAGGTAAAATCAACTGAGGAAAAAAGAAAAAAATTAGTTTCTTAAGTAAAAGATGAAAAAAAAATAATAAAAAAATAAAAATTAAAATGTGCAGTAGTGAAGGTCATTCACTTCCTCTATTGTTCTGTTTGGCATGCCTGTTTCCCAGTCAGGACAGTATTGCAGTTCCCAGTGGTCCACTGCTCCTCAGTGTTGTAAGCCAGTACTGATTTTTAAGCAGGCAGTGTGTCTTATTTTCTTGTATTCCTTGAGTCTATAGGTCCTCTCTAGCCTGTGCTTAGATCCTGCTTTCCCTGTGGCACTCAATACCAGTTTGTGGGAGTGGGCTACCCCAGAGCTGGTTCTCCGATGGTCATCCCCGCTCTGATCCCCAGGTTCCAGAAAAACAACTTTCCCCTGCAGTCTCCTAAGGTGTCCCCAACTGGGTGATCCTATGTATTGGGCTTAGCAATCAGAAGCAAGGATTCAAAGAGGAAATCACAAGTGCGTGAACTCCGGGGCTGCGTGCAAGTCTGCACAGTCCTTTTTCTCCCCCTTGTGACCAAGCAGCCCGGCACACTTTTAAAATTTTTAGGCTGTCCTGCACCAGATCAAAATGGGTTGCCTTTTAGAGATCCCCCCTGTCAGCAGCTCTGAGGACCCCCTTCCACATTCATAGATCATGCCAGCCCTAACAGCCACAGATTCTTCTAGGTTCAGACTTTCCCCGGTCCTCCAGTTCCCGCAGTACGTGTGCTTCTCTGTCCTGCTGGGACCAGAGACCTCACCTTATCCCAGGTGAAATCTGACCCCTCCATGGTGGAGTGTAGAGATTCCCTGAATCTGCATGTTTGTGCCAATTGGGGACCACAGGTGTTCTGGGGTTCACAGCTGTTTGGTGGGTGCTGTAATTGCAGATTTTCAGTCTTCTGATAACATCCACTTTTCCCTTCAAGATGGCATGGTCTCTGCGTCAGAGCCAGTGGCTCCAGGAGGGACCCAGCAGCAGTGGGGGCTACCCAGTCAGGGGAGCCCTGTCCAACAGTCCCCCACCTTCTTCTGGAGTATAGCTGTCCCTTAACTCACCAACAGACACTCCCCGTGCGACCCTCAGCTGCTCTTTCTTTCTGCTCTGGGACAAGGCTCAGGACATGTCCATCTATTCCACCGCCATTTTTTTTCCTCCTGGTATCCATTTTAAATGCAACCCTTCTGACCTTCCATTGTCAGTCTGGGAAATAGAAAATAATAAATAGAAATAAATCTGTGTAACTGAGGGAAGTTATTTTTCAGAGAAAGCAGCCTAATCATCTTAATGAGTGTTTAACATTAATGTACATAAGAATCAACTGGAGGCCTTGTTTCAACACTTCTGGGTCCTACAGACAATGTTTTTTGTAAGTGTAGGTAGGACCTTAAAATTCATATTTCTAACAAGTTCTGAGGTGATGCTAAGGCTGCTGAGAACCACACTAAATTAGATGCTATTTGATTTTATTTATTTCCTTGAAAGGCTCAAAGTTTTAAAACAAATATTCTCAATTTTAATTTGTTATGAACCAAAATTAACCTATTGAAGTCATGGTTGTTTTTCTTCTTCTATCTAGTCTTGCTCCTTCCAGAATCTACTCTCCAATTCATTGTTAGAATTAGTTTCCAAATACAAATCTTACCATTTGGCAAATCAACCTTATCCGATATTAATATCATCACTCTTGCTTTCTTTTTTTTGTTTTTATTTGCTTGATATGTTTGTCTATCCCTGTATCTTTAACCTTTCTTTACCACTTTGTTTTAAGTCGTTTGCAGTTGGGTTTTGCATTTTAACCAACCTGACCATCTCCGACTTTCAGTGGAAAAAATTAGCCCATTTATATTTAATGTAATGATTGATACACTTCATTTTTCTCTTACTTTATGTTGATTTCTTTATAATGCTTTTTCTTATTTTTTTCTTATTTTTGCTGGTTTGATCAACTGCACTTTTATGACATTTACCCTTGTTAATATGAATGTTCTACTCTACTTTTTTTCCATTACAGTTGTTCCATTAATTCTATTCTTATTTTTTTCCTATGCTATTATTTTTCATTTAGACAACTTGCTTTTTCTGCTTGGAAATTTATACAGTTTCATTTCAGGAGTTCAGGAATTTACCTGGATATACCCAGGTGTGTGTCTTTTTCTCCCCAATCAATTTCTTCCATTTTGCAGACTCAGGTCTGTCTTCAGCTCACAGAAAGTAATTTTTGTTGTCAGTTTAATAATGTATTTCTCTTTCAGATTACTACTAGGTGATATGTGTACTAAATCTGTCCTCAGATTATTTTATTTGTCCTTTCATGATTCCACATGACTATGTTTGAATTATTTTATGGTCTTCAAGTCCATTCTTTTTGGCCATTATAATGGCCATTCTCTTCTTCATGTGCCCAATTGTTGCATAGGGAAATTATAGCTTGGTTTAGTTCTGGAAAATATTTGTACATGTATTTATGTGCTTAATTTGAGTTTTCTTGAATGGTTTTCCCATCATCTTTGTTTCACCTGGAAAGTTGTAATCATTTTGACTGATCTCTGTCTGCTGGGCCTTTAGCTGGGTTTTTATACCACTGACTTGTTCTGGGCTGGTTCATGCAACATCCCAAGTTATGGCAATATTGCGAGTGATGGATGTTGACAATCCCATATGGACTGGGAATGCAATAGCCAGCCGATTGCCATTCTCTAGGTTAGCTGGCAAAAGAAGTCCCCCAAGCTCCCAATATTTTCTTATCTCTAGCCTCAGGAATGGGAGGCTATAGCACACCCATTCAACACTGCTTGTTTATTTAGAGGAGAGGATCCTGGTAAGCAGATGCCTGAGGGACAATCTTTGCCCCAAACTTCTGCTTTCTGACTCTTGTACTGGGAAGTCTGTCATAGGTCTGAGACTCTGGCCCAGCCCTAGGGGGAAAGCCTCCTATCTCTTCTCTCCCTGAAGTGCTGTCAGGGCTGAAGGGTATGCTTCATCAGTTCTTCATTGTCATAAGTGGCTTGTGAAAATAGTCATGTAGCCTGGAGTGGGGAGGAGAAAGATAGATAGCAGCAATAATTTCCTAGAACCCTCTCTTAGCACAAAATACATTAATTTTAGCTGGGTAAAATGGGGAATGTTTTTCTCCTAATTTATCCTTTTATAACACAGTAGCTTAGTGATTTTTATCCCTCTTTTGTATAAACCCCTCTGTGATATATGCTAGTGATGTTTTATTTTCTTGAACTGTAAGTAGCCTCAGAGAAAACTGATCTGATAGCCTGTTATTTCCAATTGTAATGGTTTAATTTAGCTACTTTAAATGAAAATCATTTTTGGTAGCTGGCCTACAGCACTTAATTGGTTATAGCAAATAACTTTAAATCACAGGTCATTATATTTAAATATCTAGGATAATAGTTTACACATAGTTCATCTTGAAAGTTTCTCTAAGAAGTTCAATTGCTTAAAAATACACATGTCATATACTATATAGATAGGGGTGTGTGCGTGTGTATCTGGAAACCCCAATATACATACATAATATATGCACACATAGAACTGTATGTATATAGTTATATGGTCAAATTTGGTTAAAAACAACAACCAGGATATTCAATTAAGTTTGAATTTCAGATAAACAATGAATAAAATTTTAGTATAAGTATGTCCCAAATACTGCATGGGACATACTTATATTAAACAATTTATTCATTGTTTATCTGAAATTCAAATTATAATAGAAGTTCTGTATTTGGCAAACCTAAAATATATAATATATAATATATATATAACATATATAATATATAATATATACAATGTATAATATATATATAGATTTGTGTGTGTATAAGTGTGGGAGAATGGGAGAGAGAGATAAAGATCAGTGATTGGTTATTTCTTTTTTGAAAAATTTTAAGGCTAAAATGACCATGAACATGCTTTAAGGCAGAGATTCTAAACTACACTTGAAATAAACTGCATGAAGGTGCGAGTCTCTCTTGTTCACTGGTAACATCTCTATTATTAGTCATAGTGTTTGAGACAAACTGTTTTCGGTGAATATTTTCTAAATAATTGATTGAACCAGTTCTTTTGGAATCCTAGAGCCCAGATGGTAACTCAAATGTAAGCAATAATATATTTTCTACTAAAATGTGAAGATTGAAACTGAACACCTATCAATTATTTTTATCTGATTTGCTTATTGATATTTCATAATGAGAATTTGTCTGCTAAGAGTTTCAAAATACAAGTATATGTGACAGAACTTGCATATGCACTTGTTTTTTTTGGTGGAGATAACTATTTTCTGAGGGAACTCTGAGACTGGAGGTGTCCTACTTAGGCTTCTTATCCTGCATTAGGTAATATCTATCTGCATTCTGTGTTCTTGCATTTAACTCTCAGCTGTTTAATGCTCATCACAAGTATTGTGGTAAGAAATAATATTTGCTGAGGAATTGTCTATACATAAGCAATCCACTCATTTTTCTGGGTATTGGAAATTTTCTTTGGAACAAGATCATTACCCTTGGATCTCATTTTTTAAAACTCTTGAACATTGCCTTTCATGAATTATGAGTTGGTATTATGTCAGAGGCCAGTATCAAGGAAAAAACAGTAAAATTAACAATATTTTAGATTTTTATTTACTAAAATTGATTTTTGTTTTACTTCTGGCATATAAAAAGGGCCTACTGAATCACTGATTAAAAGCTTACTTTAAGCTATATTATCATAGAGGCAATCTAATTCTTTGAGTTTTGACAAATAGAGTGTGTGACGCTTTCACAACAATCAGGATACAGAGCAGTTCTACCACTCCAGAAGTTTCCTCCTGCTGCCCTGTGTAGTTGGCCCCACAAATCTACTCTATTTACCTCTACACCTTGATCTCCTGCCTTAAGTTGGCCATTTGGATGGCTGCTCCTCTGGGAAGGATGTTTTTCACATAAGCTGGGACTGAGTCACCTATTGTTACATTTAAAGAAATGATGCTGAATCCCGGACCTTCTGGGAAATATTCCTAAATATTTATTAAGAATCCTATGTTTTTGGTGTTATAACCACTGCCTACATTTGTCCTAACTATACTTTGTGATGCTGTGGCCAGAGCTGAGGGTGGTTTTCCGGAGGGCTGTGTCCACCCACCACCTTTTAAGGAGGGTTGTTTGTTTTCTTATTATTGAGTTCTAAGGGTTCACTATGCATTCTGGGAACAAATGCTTTACCAGATACCTAATTTGCAAATATTTTCTCAGTCTGGCTTGTTTTTTGTTCTCTTAACCATGTCTTTTGAAGAACAGAAGTTTTAAATTTTAATGACGTCCAATTTATCTGTTCTTTTATGAGTCAGGCTTTTGACCATTTAGGCCTATGATATATCTTAAGTTAATTTTGTATATGATGTGAGGCTTCAATTAAAGTTCATTTTCCTGCATAAGTGTGTTGTCTTGGCATCATTTACTGAAAACACTATCCTTTCTCCATTCAATTGCTTTTACACCTTTTTGAAAAAATCCGTTGTCTATGTATGTATGGTTCAATTTCTGGATTCTTTGTTCAGATTGAGTGACCTATTTGTCTATTTTGACATCGCACAGTCTTGATATTGAGATTAGAAATCAGCTAGTGGATGTCCTCCAACTTTGCTCTTCTGTTTGTTTGTCTTGGCTATGAGTACTCTGCATTTCCACATGAATTTCAGAATCAGCTTGTCAATAGCTACAAAAAGCCTGCTGAGATTTTGATTAGGACTGCATTGACCCTACAGATCAATTTGGAAAAGGAGTATTAATTGTTTACCCTGACTATTGCACTTGTGCCTGACTAAGGGATGCCCACTGATTCTATTAAAATGTAAGGGTCACTGCTATTACTGAATGCTGCTGGTTAAATGCATCCATATACCTGATGCTAACAAATAAATGTGAATAAAATAAGGCTATTTTATTCACAATAGTACAACATTGAAGATGAATAAACAACCTACCTAAGGTTATTATTCTATCTCCACACAGGTGTATTAGCAATTTGTGTCTCAAATTAATCCAGAGGAAGAGTAACACTTGTTGAAACATAGGAGAATAGTAATTCCCAAGTGAGCACAATACAAAAAACATACAGAGTTGGGAGAGGGAAGCACTGAAAAGAGAATGGCAAGAAATTTGATGTGGGTAAGTGGACATAAGATCTAACCTAGGGAGGACTTCAACAGGTTCAGGATTTCGATAGGAAAAAAACACAAACAAACAAAAAAAACAAAAACAGAAGGACAGGCAAAATCAGGTTGTAAGGAATGGAGACGTGTTCATCTCAGAAGGGAAAGTGTGATTTGGTTCTACCTTATGTCTAAGTTTTAAAGATTGTGCCCAAGAGGATAGTTGTCTAACAGTATTGGTTTCCTCCTCCTTCCATAATAAAATTTTAGTTGGGTGCATGGCCCCCTAGCTAATGACTACCTTCCCTAGACTCCCTTATGGCTAAGTGTGGCTATTTGGTTAAATTCTTGTTAATGAGATGTGAGTGAAAATAGCGTAATTTCAAAATCATATCCTTCAAAGGGAAAGGCAAAATTTCCCTCCTTCCTCTCCATCCTGTGCCTGAATTTTAGAGATGGTGGCAAACCATTTCATACTATGAGGATGACAGCATCGTTCTAGGGCAGTGAAACAAGATAAGAAGAACCTGTGAACCTGATCACTTAGAACCACAATAATAGGTGTAGACTTATTCCTGCACTATTATGCGAACAGAAATACATTTCAAGTGTGTTTGAGCCACTGTTAATTTGGGTCTGTTATAGCTACTGTTAAACTAATACAAAAAAGTAGAACTTCTCACTCTAAGACTGGTAAAAAACAGTTTTCTCTGAAATTTTGCATTTTAAATCTTGAAATATTTGTATTATGAGCCAATAACAAACATTATAAAATATCAGTTTAGTGCATGACTCTGAGAGTCAAATGATATTTTTTCTCACTTACCATGTTGCCAAGAAAACATGGTAAAACTGATAAAACATAACATCTTTTTTAAATCACAAAGGCCTGCCTTTGAATAGTGGTCCTACCACTTGATAATTGTTTAATATCAAGTGAGTTGCTTTACTTCCATTAACTTTGGTTTTCTAACCTGTGAAATACCTACCTTTTGACCTTATTGTGAGGTTCTAATTAGATGATATCTACACCTATAAGTCATAGGTACAACTTTAACGATAAACTCCTTCCCTCCCACCTTAGTCAAGATACAGGGAACATTCACTTTATAGTAAAATAGAATAATTTACTACTTGAATAAGTTTTCTTTGCAAAGCTTCCGTTTAATGGATGATACACAGCCTGTCATATCACTAGATTTGGGTGGGATCCAGCTAATATATTTATCCAAATGAATATTGCGTTGGTGCCAACTATGGAATAAATATATGTCTTTTTAATTCTACGTTTTCTGCTTTACTCTCTGTATTAGTGGTCCCAAACCCCAGTGTTATGGGTCAGGCAGGGGATATATAAGAGGTGGGCTTGGAGAAATCCAAATGCATAGACGATGCACAATGGAGGAGGTTGCTGCTTGCTACTCAGCTCCTATAGGTTTGGGAGAGGCTTTTGTAAAGTTCAAGGGAATTACAAGTATAAATGTTTATGTGGAATCTCCTGTTTTTTAAATGTTGGTTCGTTAAAAACAACAAAAAACCTGTTCAAGTTGAGCAAGACATGTCTGTGGCCACCAGCTTGCTGCCTCGGCTCTCCCTGCCGCCCACTTTGATGGAGATTGACTCCTTGCCGCAGAAGATGCCTCTTCATAAATCTATTGACTATGGATGTGTTTGAGATTCGCATATTCACTTATTCATGTAGATCTGTGTGCTCAGAACTGGTGCTTGCTCCAAATACAACACTAAGATTTTAACTTAAAAGTGTGGTTATACTCAGCTAAATACAAGGGAGATACTTCATTACTACACGATTCTACAGGATACCAGGGGCTATTCCAGTGTGGTTTTCCCCCCCATTCGCTCTGGGGAAGAGATGATGTAATATACATTTCTGTTTATTTTGTGTGAAGCCAAATACTCAAATGTTGAGTGTGTTTAAAAAAACACCAAAATCAGCAATTCAATTACTTTGCCCTATTAGAAGGGCCAGGAATGAGCTTGTTAAGATGGATCTGCTTTGTTGTAGCTTGCTCTGCTGGCAATGTCTAAATGAATTAAATGAGTCAGAGTCCAAGAAATCTCACAGGCAGCTTTAATATCCTGTCAGAAAATAGCTAACTGAGTCAAACATCAGTACTTTTTTTTTTTTCCTTGGCTTATCTTAGAAGTTTGTAGATTTACATTTTAATCTTAAAATTACTCCTAACATATTCTTAAGATTGGGAATTTGAGCATCCAGTCTTCTAAGTTAGTGATTTGCTAGTCCTTAAAAGTTGACCACATAAAAATGCCATCTCTCCTCTGAAACCTGTAAGAGGCAATTTCTTTACCACTCATTTCTAGCAGAGCCCTGCCACAGTTTTGTTTTTTGTTGTTGTACAACCAGTAACTTCCCAAATTTCGAGATTTTTCATTTCTAGTACGCACAATGGAAAAGGATATATAATATGTCACAGCATGATTCTGAGTCACATGTGGAGGGAATGTGGTTCTGTTGTGTGTCATGTGATATTCTGTAAAATATCCTATGGCTGAGAAACTTATGTCATAAAGCAATCCAGAAATGAGGTCAGCCTTTTCTCTACTGGGGAGGCATTGGAGCTCTTGGGAATGTATTTTACTGTTATTCTCGTCAGTTCTTCTTTTAAGAGCTGACTAGTAGATTAAACACCACTGGGCAGGAAGTAGAGTGTTTTTCTGTTACAAAAAAAGATCCTCTTCTACTAGAATGAGTCTTTCCAAAAGTAAAATAAAGCGTGGTCATGTGTCAGTGTTTAGTAGGTTGAAGGCTGTAATGTTAAAGAAGCAGCAACTGCAACTTCAAGAGTATATGAGTACCTAAAGTGCTATAAAGAAAAGCAGAAATACTGTCTCAATTATAAAGATATCTTTGCTCTTAGAGTACAGCAAGTTGGGCATCATGGGCTCTGACATTGGTGGCTTATTAATTACAAATGTAAAATACAACTCCACATAGAGTAAATGTAGAGGTTCAGACACGTAAAGTTCTGGAAACCATCCTATCCCATAAATAGGAACATCTACTGACTTCTCATGGAATTCATAAAGGTACCTAGAGCAGGTTACCAGCTTCTTGTCAAGCGTTTCCTTTCCACGTGAGGGCTCTGCTCTCAGTGAGTTTTTCCTGGGTTGATACAGTTTCTTAGAACCAGAGTTGTAGACTTCTGGTAAGCTTGGTCTTTCCCCCCCTACAAACAAGGATTTCCAATCTTCCCACATTGGCATCAAATAGATTTAATCCTCGACCTACTTGTGTTTAGTTTTATTTTGACCGTAAAATGTATAAAGAAAATCCATGAACCTGCTAATTACTGTATAGATTATAGCCCTATGTATCCCCTCCCTTATTCTATTCTCTTCTCCTCTCTAGAGGCAACCATTGTTCTCATTTTTAAACACAATATTATATTTAGTCCCCCCAAACATGTAGTATTTTGTATATTTTTATACTACATAAAAATATCATATTCATGTATTCTTCTAAAAAAAGTTTTTACATCTTTACATAACTAAATATCATTTCTCTCTCACAAGTCAAGAGAAACTTTTCCTGTAGATTTAAAAATTCTTTGTGGAGCTTTCAAGGTACATACCTATATAACCAGCAATGTCAGTTCTTGACCAGTTAAATACTCATACCTATGCACAAGTATAAATATACAGGATATTTGTTGCAGCACTGTTGTAATAACAAAACTAATACTCAAGGTTAAATAAACTATAGTCCAAACTATGCAGCACCTAAAAGGAAGAACTAGATCTATATTTACTGCTCAGAGATAAAGCTATAAGACATATTATTAAAAAAGCAACTGCAAAACAATTAGGATTATACCATTTCTGTTTTAAAACTATATTTCTATGTGATTTTATATAGCATTATAAATTTATAGGCAAAGTTTTTTAAGTAAACATTGAAAGCTGATAACAGTGATTACCTTTAGGAGGTCAGGGAGGACTTGATATTACAGGTATTAACTGAATTTTTACAATAAATGTATTATTAAATTGATTAAAAATCTGAATAGAATTTAAAGTATATATAAAAAGGTCACTGTAACATTTTCAGGGAAGGATAATTACACTCTGATTTGAAGTAAGAGACTGAAAGTATCCCAGCAGCCCTGGACTGCTTACTCAGTGGTTAGAGCATCAGCCCACAGATGGAAGGATCATGGGTTCTATTCTCAGTCTAGGGCATGTACCTTGGTTGCATGTTCACCCACTAGGGGCACATGCAGGAAGCAACCAGTTGATGTGTCTTGCTTCTCTCTCTCTCTCTCTCTCTCTCTCTCTCCCTCCCTCCCTCCCTCCCCTCCCTCTCTCCCTTCCTCCCTCCTTCCCTCCCACTTTCTCTCTCAAGATCAATGGAAAAAATATCCTCTGGTGAATATTAAAAATAAACAACAAAATGACCCCAGCAAATGATTAGCTTAAATGGCCTCAAGGAGAATAAATAAACTGGGAAACTGAACTCGATGTCTATCTAAATACCTAACCCAAACCCCTTAATTTTACAGAATGTATGTGTAGGTATAGTCATATCAACACTGGCAAGCAAGAAAAGTCAACATAAGCAGACCAGAAATTGTTAGGTGCACCCAGAAGAAAGAAATCAATGGTTTTCGATGGCAAGAGTTGAGGAATCACAAAATATGTACATGAGAAAAACACTGAGAAGATAAGACATGATCCACTGCAACTCTAAAAATAGGGTGGACAAATACCAAGAATTGGACAGAGCACTAAGGCAATAAAGTGGATAATAATTCAATTAGAACAGCAGCCCTAACTATTGATTTAGAAAAGCAGCATTAACCTGAGGCCATTATCCTTAAGATACATTCCAAAGAAAGTGACCCACCAGGTCGGGGGAGTTCCTGGGGAGGGTACAGCAGTCTGAGAGAGAAATGCAGTCAAACTAAAGGAGTTAGGCAGCCCTGTCTAGAAGGGAGAAACGCTGAAAAATGCCACTGCCAGGGAAAGGCCCTTCTTCTTTTAGCAACTGGGAACTCTAGTTTGCCTGCCTGCTAGTTGCAAAGGTGACATAAAGGGAAGCTTCCCAGTGGACAGGCTGCTCCCAGTTATATGAGCCCTGTATTGAACTCGGCCATTCTAGGGGAGAAAACTCACATCAGCTACCAGATAATCAAACAAGTTTCTCATTCAAAGACATAAATGGACAGCAAAAGATAATCAGATATTTGAGGAAAAGCAGCTAAATGAAAGGAAGGACCAATAGATACAAACAGGTGACTATACTGGCCCCAGAAGAAGCAGAGAAAATTAAAGGACACAGAACTTTTCATAGGGGACATTTTCATAGGGGAGAGTGCAAAGAGAAATCAGTAAAGCTTATTTAGGAAAAAAAGCAATTGGAGAACATGAAAGAATTTTAGAAGTTAAAAATATAATTGCCCTTGAGGGTGTACCCCAACATCTAGGTAGCAAACTGAGTGAGAGGAAGACAACAGGGGATCCAGAAAACAGAAGCCTCATTCCAGGAGAGCAGTGAAGGGAGATCCTAGGAAAACAGCTATGCAGCTTGCCAAAAGAGCAGCCAGTACAGAACAGGCCAGGAGGAGGATGGAAGAAGGTAGGTGGATAGATCCTTAGGAGGAGTGTCTTCAGGAAAATGATAAGGGACTGGAGTATAGATGGTATGATAATAAGTATGAAAAAAGCATGCTGTAATTATGGATGTGATAGAAAAGGGAGAAGAAAGTAAGATTAATAAGAGGACCATGATCTGAATATTAAAAAGAAAAATATGGTCCAATTTTAAGCAATTAGTATAAAAAAATAAATTCCATTTGTCCTTGATTTTAGGGCCACTAATAGAAGGCTACTCACTAGATGGTTTTAAAACAGTTCTCATATAATGTATAAGACATTAGAGCAGAGGTAGCAAACCAAATCCCATAGACCAAATCTGGACCACTTCCTGATTTTTTAAAATAAAGTTTTATTGACACATAGTTATGTTCACTCATTAGGTACTGTCTGTGGCTGTTTATGCTAGAACAGAATTGAGTAGTTGTGACAGAGACTGTGTGGTCCAAAAAAAGTACAAATTAACTGTCCCTTTATAGAAAATGTACTCCTGCATTAGAGAAACATAAATAAAATGAAAAAGTGCCATCTGCTTAATAAAAGAAAGGGGGGGGAGGGGGAAACCAAGCCAGAAAAACAAAAGAAAAAATACTGTATAGAGAAATATAAATTAAGATTGTAAGAATGAGCCCAAACATGTTAATAATGAGTATGTATGGGTTAAATTCCTCAGATTGGAAAAAGTGTCCAATGACACAATTTATGAGAAGCTCACTTGGAATAACGTGCCACAGAAACATGGAAAATGGTGAAATGAACAAAAACGAACTAGCAAAATGTGATCTCTAAAAACAATGCAGAGGATTCTGGGAAAATGGTGGCGTGGGAAGCACCAGGAATCTGTCTATCTTCCCACTAGTAGTATCTGTCTGGTGTTACTAGTAATATCTGTCTGGGGTTACTATTTTGGAACTCTGGAGTCAATTAAAAGTGTCAGGTATTTTACTTAACTCAGTTAATGAGAGAAACAGTAAAATATTACAACTGGTTCAAAGGAAAATCCAACAGGAAACATCTTAAAAGAATTGACAAATGGATGCAAACTGGCAAAATTGATCAATATCTATAGGCAACAATCAGTTGCATTCCTCTGGACACTATTTGATTACAATAAATAAGACTTATTTGCATTACTATTACTTTTCTAAAACTTAGAGTTTTAAGGTTGCTCAAAGATCATGAAAAGCTGAAGTAACCCCGAGGAGTGCACTAGACAGGACATCCAGTATGTTTATGTGTCCACACCCGCTACCCCATGCCTTCCAAGGGTGTATCAGAATGTGTTTAAAGCGAAAAGTTTGGCATGGCTGAAAATGATCTACTGTAAAGGCAAGAGGCTTTTGAAGTTGGGGGTGATTCTCTAGAACCTGTGACTGTTATGTGGCAAAACAGAATTAAGCTAGTAGAATTAGCCCAGCTGGGTGTGGTTCAGTGGTTGAGCATCAACCAGGAACCAGGAGATCACTGGTTCAATTCCTGGTCATGGCATATGCCAGGGTTGCAAGTTCAGTCCCCAGTAGGGGACGTGCAGGAGGCAGTCAATCTGATTCTCTCTCATGTTGTTGTTTCCATCTCACTCTCCTTCTCCCTTCCTCTCTGAAGTCAATAAAAATATATTAAGAAAAAAAGATAGTAGAATTAAACTAGCTGATCAGCTGACCTTAAAATAGGGAAATTATTTTGGATTATCTGGGTAGGTCCCATGGTTCTTAAACATGTAAGAGGAAGCAAGTAGAGGAGCTCAGAGTGATAAGATATGAGAAGAACTCCACTGACTGTTTCAGGCTTTGAAGATAGAAAGAGGCCAAAAGCCAAGGAATGTGGGTGGTTTCTAGACAGATGTTGGAAGAGGCAAACAAATGGATTTTCCCCTAAAGAATCCTCCAGAAAGGAATACAGTCCTGACTCCTCGATTTTTAGCTGAGACCCATTTCAGACTTCGGAACTACCGAACTGTAAGATGATAAACTTACGGTGATTTGAGCCTCTGACTTGCCCGTCCTTGCTCATTACTCCCTTGTGATTATACCAGACCCACATGGAAAATCCAGGGTAATTTCCTCATGTCAAATTCCTTTCACTTAATCACATCTGCAAAGGACTTTTGCCATGTAAGGTAACATTCACAGGTTCTAGGGATGTGGACATCTTTGTGGGGCCATTATTCTAACTATCACAGAACTTCTGACTGTCTCAACAGTTTTTCTAATATTTTATGTGTTTGCATTTACATAACATCTTGAAAGAATTCCTTACTCTTTCAATTCACTAATTTGATTCACTTATGTTCATGCTGTTAATCAGTTTTTAATCTCGGTAATCTCATTTTTAATTTCTGAGAACTCTGATTTGCGTGTAGTTTGTGTGAACACCACTTCCTGTATCTTTCTAAAAATACAACTTATCCCTTTTAAATATTTTGTTCTGTTTTCTTGACTCTTTACCTGGGAGTTAATTCTTTGTTGGAGTTTATTCTTTCTCTGCTGTAGGTATCTCTCTATGGTTGGTGACTTTTCATTTCCAGAGTATATTTTTAGATGAATATTTAGTATCATGGTATTTATGTTTAGGGTGGTTCACTCCCCCGCTCCCCCAATCCCCCATCACCGCCCATCCCCCTACCCCCGCCCAAGTGAGACCTCATTTCCGGTGGTGGAATACAGGTTGTACTTTCGGGAGTTCTGGTTGCTGTAAGGGTGGGAGAGAGGCTGCAGGCTAGGCAAAGGGTCTTTTCCTATAGTCAACTTGCTGTAGAGCACAGGGATGAAGAGTGGGCTCCAATTCCAGGTCAGCTGGGGTAAATCCTTGCTCTGCTACATGGAAAATTTACCTAACTGCTCTGTGTCTCAGTTTCCCCGTCTTTAATATTGGGAAAAGTAGTTATGAGGATTAAATGCCATTCGTTCATATAAAGCTCTTCAAACAGTTTCTGGCATATAGTAAGAATTCAATTCATGTTAACTGTTGTTTTCTAGTAATTGTTTGTGAACATGTGCACTTACGGTTTTATTTTATTAATATGTGGGTTTTTATTTTATTTTATTATTTTTATTTTTTAGAGAGAGGGAGATAGAAAGATAAGAAACATCTATTGGCGCCTCCTGCTCGCCCCCTACTGGGGTCTGGGCATGTGTCCTGCCTGGGAATTGAACCCATGACCTCTGAGTGCACTAGTCCACGCCCAACCAACTGAACCACACCAGCTGGGCTGTGGTTTTGTGAGCAAATGCTGAGTCACCTGATCCGAGCCTGTTTTTCTGCCAACCACCTATTGGCTGCTGCTTCTCTTAGTTCACACTGCCTCTGATTGTGAGATTAATCTTGGAGGAAATTCTTCCCTTGCCTCTGATTTCTTCTCCGATTAACTGTTTGATTTATAGGCATCTATGAAGTTTCTATTCATATATAAGTATATATAATGTATAATATGTAGTGACTTATATATAACATTCTTTCCCTTTTTTTCAAACACATTTATCTGCAACTTTCTTTTCAGTTTTACTGTATTTTAGACATGTTTTTATATCAAAATGGATATATGAGTTTCCTTTAAGAAAAAAAAAGATGCAAATATTTTATAAATGATACTAGGACAATAGTTTAGGTATTTGGGACAAAATAAGGCTAATTAAATTAAAATATAAAATGTCAAAAGCTTTCCAGAGAAAAATAGGAGTAAATTACAAAGAAAGAACTCATTATAGGGGGTGGGGGGTGAGGGGGCTTGATTTGACCACATAAGAGAGTTCTTCAAGAAAGTGAACTGAGTCCTGGCCAGTTTGGCTCAGTGGTCATTGTTGGCCCTCAGACTGAAGGGTCTCGGGTTTGATTCCAGTCAGGGGCATGTACCTTGGTTGCAGGCTCGATCCCCCACCAGGTCAGGGAGTGTGGGGGTAGCAACCAATCGATGTGTCTCTGTCACATTGATGTTTCTCTCTGTGTGTGTCTCTCCCCCTCCCTTCCACTTTCTCTAAAAAATTAATGGACAAAAAATATCCTGGGGTAAGGATTAACAAAAAAAACAAAAAAAAGAAAAGTGGACTGACTCCACATTTTACAGCCTCTCCTTCACCCTCGATCCCATTAAAATGACAGTATATATTTTAAAAACAAAATACCTAGCAACTCTGGAGATCTGGGAGGAACCTACCAGCAGGACAGGGTAGCAGGAGGTGTCTAGAACTCATAAAGTCAAGACAAACAGATTAACCGTGAGACAACAGAGCTGAGGGACTGGTATAGAGGCTAAAGAGGGTCCTTCAAAAAAGTGGACTTCCCCAGGGAGAACTGCAGAATAATATCACACCAGAGGCTGTAAGGACTAGCAACCAGAGCAGCTCATAGACAGTTGGCTGAAGACCTGGGTCAGGACCAGCCATGCAACATTTAGGCTTGGATAAAATCACAGGTAAACTGGAAATTCTGACTTGGGAGACTCAGAAACCTCAAGTTACCTCAACAATGGGCAGGGGTGGGGGAGCTGGTATGGAGAATTTCTATTATAACACAGTCATTGAAAATAATAGCTAAATTCATGATATTGTTTGTCAGTGCCACACTGATTTGATTATTTTAACTTCATAACATGCTTACTAGTTTGTAGAATTAGTTTCCTCCTACCTATTCATTTTTAAAACATCCCTAGAGATTTTTGCTATTTTTTGCTTTTACTATCTTATTTCAAAGTTTACTTATTCCCCAAATTTAAAAAATAACACATAGTGAATTCCAACTTGCCTTTTAAAGATTGAGAAAGAGAGGATAATAAAATTACCCCGGAAACATTTTTAAAAAATCAAATATGGTGAGATTTTGTTTTTTTCCAAGAAAAATCAAGAGTGATGAAATCATATTTAGCTGGAACATGTCCTCTTACATCATTTAAGTTAATTGAATTAGAAGACAAGTAAATATGGGAAACATTTATTCTTCTGAAACAAAGGTAAATCCTGACCATGCCTGAGTGACTCACATGGAGAGAGAGAGAGAGAGAGAGAGAGAGAGAGAGAGAGAGAGAGAGAGAGAGAGAGAGAGAGAGAGATATCAAGCTATTTAAAGGTTATAACAATATGTACTTACATCCAGGAAGATATATTATTGAAGCTGCCTTTCTTTGTTCAGGGGGGAAAAAAAAGACATCTTAATGGCCCATTTCATTATACTGATATAAGATAAACAGGCATGGATTTTTGTGAAAGAAAGGTATGAAGAGACAGTTTCTTCCCTTAGGCTTGTAAGGCATGGAACTTGAGCTCGGAAGGGAGAAAGTGTGTGCTGACTGACCTTCCACACTACTCCACTTGATGGTTCCTAGGGAAAAAGAAGTTGATCAAATTTGCATAGAGGCCAGGGAGCCTCTGGGGAAAGTGGGAAGGAGACCTGATTACTGAGGCCTCTAGCCTAAGGCCAGGTGGCGGTAAGACTGCAGAGGACTCAGGACATCTTCTGGCAGAGAACAGGCTGCAACTGGCACCTGGCATTCCATACCAGACCCTGGGCTGCTGCGGGAACCATGGCATTGTATCACACCTTGTAGGTAAGGACCTAAGCATCTTAGACGAGGCTTCCTTCCTTTGTCCACATTAAGCTCCACTCCTGTCACTAAAGAGTTGGAACCAAGAAGCCCAGGTCTGCCGTGGTACAGCACAACCGCAAACTGGCCAGAGAGGCAAGAGGCTGCTTTTTCTGGGCCAGCTGGAGAAGCCACTCTCAGAACAGCAGTGGGGGTGTGGGTGAAGGCCAATCCAGGTGCAGATGGATCTGAATGTATAAATATTGGGTTCATTCTTAAATATTAAAATAATACAGCATTCTGAACTCAAAATTCTGACCCCCCCCCCCCAGAACCCCTCAAAATTGCTGCCCCGCCCCCCCCCCCCCCCCCAGAACCATGGAAATGGCTCCTTTGAGTGAGGGGTCCTGAAGCTTCCACTTGGTTAGCACAATAAGTTTTCTGGTCCAGTAGAGTTCCAACCTACTTTTCGGTATCATCTTCCACCTCTTCTGGCCCACTCTCCAGCCATGTGGGACTACTTGCTGCTTCCCGAGTGTAGCATTCATTTTCATGCCTTCTTAGCTGTTTCCTCAGACTGGGGTGCACTCTCCCTCCTTTTCCTACCACATAAATTCTTACTCTTTTCAAGTCCTCAATTAAATCTTAATCCTTATATGGTGATGTTTCTAATCCCCCCTCATTTGCATTAATCACCCCCACTTTTATATCCCCCTAGCTCTTTTAAAAGTATTTCTGTTTCCTCAGTTTGAGCATTTCTGTCATTTCTGATTTCCATAATATTGTGTTGTATACACACACATCTCCACCAGTGGGCTGTGAGCAGGACTGTCTTGTTCATTATCATCCTCATTGCCTAACACTGTTGGCAGAGTTTTCCTTTTATTCACCCTATCCTCAGTGCTCACAGGAAAAACATCTGAGTTGCAAATGGAATTCTAAGATCACTTCTTTCCTTTCTTCTTACATATCTTCTATATGTACATGCAACTAATCATGTCTTGATGCATTGCTTCCTTTCTGGTACTCAACTCTATTCTGTTTTTACTCTTTTTTTCAAAGGTCTTAACCTCTCATTATAATAATACTGGAAGCCCGATGCACGAAATTCATGCAATAGTAGGCCTTCCCTCCACCAGCTGCTGGCACTGGCTTTCCTCTGGCATCTGGGACCCGGGCTTCTCTCGGGCCACCAGCAGGCACCTGGGACCTGGGCTTCCCGTGCAGCCCTGGCTTTGTCCGGCAGGTCATCCCAAAGGACATCTGGTCTAATTAGCATATTATTTTTTTATTATTATAGATTTAGTTTCTAGGGCTTGTCTCAAATTTTGTTCTTAATAAGAAAAATCTAATTCTGGATATTAGGTTCCCTTTCATTCTATTTCATTTTGAATGGGTTTTATAATCTAGAGGCGTGTTAGCAACCAGAGTCCAGTGAAAATAAATGTTTTTTGACATAGCATAGAATCTTCTTAGAGATGATTTAAAGAACTAAATAAGAGGTTGAGCTATTTTCTGAATTGTAAGTGATTTTAAATTGCTTGTGAAAATACAAAGGTCTTGGCAAAGAAACCAGATAACTTTGAGGAGATAATAGGTGAAAAAGCTTTTCTCATGTGGAGTAGCTATCATATGAGATTATAATTCAACTATAGTTACTAGTGATTGAAGAATATCTGTGTAATGAAATGTGGGTTGATAGATTTAGTTCATTTTCCAATTGAGAAATGTCAGAATTTAAACAGGCCCCCAAAGGCTATAGGAAGCTCTGTCTTCTAAAGGAAAAACTATCAAATGGGGAAAACTAACTTGGTCCTGGGTTACCAAAGGAGTTATTTTCTTGCAGGCTGGTTTCATCTTCATTCTCTCATAATATAACCATTAAATGAGAAGGTTGTACAGTGCTGACCAGGACTCCAGTAAGCAATCAAAAAGGAACAGGGAAAACAAGACGTTCTGACCTAACACATAAATAAACATTTAAGACTCTTAAATGAAATGTTTAGATGTTGTCATTATATGCAATTTTAATGGTCAAATGAAAATTGGTGTTATATATTGGAATATATTGGAGGGTATACAAATAACTACGTGAAACCATTCAAAATCTCCTTTCCCTCTCTTAATTGCTTTAGAGGTAATAAAAATTCAGGGAATTGGGACCCTATTAACTTAATTCACACAATCCAGTTTTAATTTTAACTAAACCAAAAATATTTTTAAAGGCTTATTAAATGCAAAGTATTATATGTGGTACTGACAAGAATGCAAAGCTATTACAAGGCTTTTGTGAGAGAAAAAAATGAGAAAAACATATGTAGGGGCTGCTTGTAAACTATATAAAGTATTTAAAGATCAGTCATAATAATAATCTTTATTATTATTAAACAGACATCCTATGTACCAGAACTCATAATCTAATGGGGATACTGATTTCTAAAAAATTAATATCAAGAAGGCTAGGATGAGTATAAAACCCAAATTTTATAGAAAATATGAGAGAGAAAAAAGTGAATTTAATTTAGAAAAATGTGGAAGGGCTTCTTCAAAGAGGTAACATGTAAACTATTTATTTTTTAGAAATCACCATAAAGAGAAGGTATGCTGATGCTCTCAGTGTTTCTTTTATTTACTGGTTTTCATATTATTTGGTAATATGAATATTTATTTTTTTATTTTTTTTAATTTGATAAATCTTTATTCAAATTATTACAATTGTGATAGAGAATCCAAGATGGCGGCGTAGGTAAACACCTAAACTGCTGCCTCCCACAACAATTTAAACTGCAACTAAAAGACAAAACGTCTATCACCCAGAACCACGGGAAAGCTGGCTGAGTGGAAGTTCTACAACTAGAAGGAAAGAGAAAAGAGCATTGAGACGTGCACAAGCGCTGAAAAGCTGAGGTACGGAGGCGCGGGATCTGGGCTGGCTGCGGGAGACTGGGTGCATTGCTTTTTTCCACCTGAATGGAGACAAGTCCCCGATTACTCTGAAATCCAGTCTCTGGGGAGACGCGGGGGACCCAAACTCCTACGGGGAGAAGCTGGACTGTCTGCCAGTGAGGGTGGCTTGCTTGCAGAGCTGCGCACAGGAATAATTGTTTACTGCACTGGGGCATGGGACTCGCGGATGCCCTTGGAGACTCAGAGCCGGCTAACTAGCAGCCATTGCTGTTTGCCACGCCCTAACCTAGTGACACCCTGAGGCCCTGCCCTGCACAACCTACAAACCCACCCAAGCTCCAAGCAGCTCAATTAGCATAAGAAAGGCCTGCCCTATCACAGCTTAACCTAGCAAACTTGCAGCCTGGGTCAGACAGCTCCAAAACCTCCAAACCCCAAGCAAAGAGGAGAAAACTGCAGCTCTCACTGTAGCTCCTGCTGAGTGGCCTCAGACAGTAGCTGACCTGCACCCCATTGGAGATCCAGAAGCCAGTGTACCTAGTGGTCAGTGTGAGACACCAGATTTCAACTCCTCACATCCATAAGTGACACATTCAGGAGGCAGACTCAGTGAGCACCAAAGCCCCACTGAAACAAGTCCTGCCCCATAAGCGTGTCTTCAGTGGAGCAGTTCTTCCATTATAGACACAGGGAGTGCTCACAGCTAATTGGCCTGGAGGTCAATTCCTCCCAGTGTACCAACAGAAATTAAGGCTTAACTACACGAAGACTTTGCACTCAGCCCACAAAGGGGTGTACCAAGAGCATCCACCTCATGTGATTGGGGAGGCTGAGCTACTGCCCCCTATAGGTCACCTATCACACAAAGCTACTCCATCAACACAGGGAAGCAGCCAAAATGTGGAGACAAAGAAACATGTCACGAATGAAAGAAACGGAGGAAAGCAAACTACTGGATGTCATAGAGTTCAGAACCACATTTATAAGGTTACTCAAGAATCTTCTTAAAACCGCTGAGAAACTTGATGAGACCTTCAAGGAGCTTAATGAGAATGCCAAAAAAATGGAAAAGGATCAGTCAGAAATGAAGCATACACTGTCTGAAATAAAGAATATGCAGAAACTCAACTGTAGATCAACGTACCCCAAGAATCAAACCAAAGATCTGAAATATGTGGAAACAAAAAACATCCAACCAGAAAAACAAAAAGAAAAAAGAATCCAAAAGTATAAAGATAGTGTAAGGAGCCTCTGGGACAACTTTAAGCGAACCAACATCCGAATTTTTGGGGTGCCAGAAGAAGGGAGAGAGCAAAATATTGAAAACCTATTAGAAGAAATAATGACAGAAAACTTTCCCTACCTGGTGAAAGAAATAGACTTACAAGTTCAGGAAGTGCACAGAACCCCATACAAGAGGAATCCAAAGAGGACCACACCAAGACACATCATAATTAAAATGCCAAGGGCAAAAGACAAAGAGAGAATATTAAAAGCAGCAAGA
Organism: Corynorhinus townsendii; assembly: GCA_026230045.1. NCBI lineage: Eukaryota > Metazoa > Chordata > Mammalia > Chiroptera > Vespertilionidae > Corynorhinus > Corynorhinus townsendii. The sequence goes on along the minus strand of JAPDVU010000004.1, from coordinate 61,796,663 downwards.
GAAAAACAGTTAATTACCTACAAGGGAGTACTCATACGACTGTCAGCTGATTTCTCAACAGAAACTATGCAGACCAGAAGGGAGTGGCAAGAAATATTCAAAGTGATGAACAGCAAGAACCTACAACCAAGATTACTCTACCGAGCAAAGCTATCATTCAGAGTTGAAGGTCATATAAAGATCTTCACAGACAAGAAAAAGCTAAAGGAGTTCATCACCACCAAACCAGGATTACACGAAATGCTGAAGGGTATTCTTTAAGAAGAGGAGGAAGAAGAAAAAGGTAAAGATGAAAACTATGAACAACAAAATGACATCAAATTCATACCTACCAACAAGTGAATCTAAAAATCAAGTGAATGAAAAATCTGAAGAACAGAATGGACTGGTATATATAATAGAATCAGGGACAAAGAAAGGGAGTGGACTGACGATTCTCAGGGGAAGCAGGTGTGAGGGGTGCGGGAAGAGATTGGACAAAAATCTTACTCCTATGGATGAAGACAGTGGCGGGGGGTAAGGGCATGGGGTGGGGTGGGGAATCAGGTGGAGGGGAGCAATGGGGAAAAATAAAAGAGGAACACCTGTAATAATCTGAACAATAAAGATTTATTTAAAAAAATAAATAAAACTGCTTATTATAAAAAAAAAAACAAAAACAAATTATTACAATTGTTTCTCCTTTTCCCCCCATAGCTTCCCTCCACCAGGTTCCCACCCCACCCTCTGCCCTTACCTCCCCGCACTGTCCTCATCCATAGGTGTATGATTTTTGTCCAGTTTCTTCCTGCACCCCCCCATATCTGTTTCCCCCTGAGAACTATCAGTCCACTCCCTTTCTATACCCCTGATTCTATTATATTCACCAGTTTATTCTGTTCCTCAGATTTTTAATTCACTTGATTTTTAGGTTCACTTGTTGATAGATATGTATTTGTTGTTCATAATTTTTATCTTTACCTTTTTCTTCTTCTTCCTCTTCTTAAAGAATACCTTTTGGCATTTCATATAATACTGGTTTGGTGGTGATGAACTCCTTTAGCTTTTTCTTATCTGTGAAGCTCTTTATCTGCCCTTCAATTCTGAATGATAGCTTTGCTGGGTAGAGTAATCTTGGTTGTAGGTTCTTGCTGTTCATCACTTTGAATATTTCTTGCCACTCCCGTCTGCCCTGCATAGTTTCTATTGAGAAATCAGCTGACAATCGTATGGGTGCTCCCTTTTATGTAGTTAACTGTTTTTCTCTTGCTGCTTTTAATATTCTCTCTTTGTCTTTTGCTCTTGACATTTTAGTTATGATGTGTCTTGGTGTGGTCCTCTTTGGATTCCTTTTGTTTGGGGTTCTGTGCGCTTCCTGGACTTGTAAGTCTATATCTTTCACCAGGTGGGGGAAGTTTTCAGTCATTATTTCTTTGAATATGTTTTTAGTATCTTGCTTTCTCTCTTCTTCTGGCACCCCCATAATTCTGATGTTGGTACGCTTGAAGTTGTCCCAGAGGCTTCTTACACTATCTTCAACTTTTTGGATTTTTTTTCTTTTTGCTATTTTGGTTGTTTTTTGCTTCTTTGTATTTCAATTCTTTGACTTGATTCTTGTGTTCCTTTAGTCTGTTGTTGGGTCTCTGTATAATAATTTTTATTTCAGTCAGTGTATGTTTAATTTCTAGTTGGTCCTTTTTCATATCTTCAAGGGTCTCGTTATATTTATCGGCCTTTTCTAGGATATTCTTGAAAAGCCTTATAATCGTGGTTTTGAACTCTATATCCAGTCGTTTGTTTTCCTCCATTTCTTTCATTTGTTATCTGTTTCTTTGTCTCTGCATTTTTGCTGCTTCCCTGAGTTGGTAGGGTAGCTTTGTGTGCAAGGTTTCCTATATGGCCCAGTGGGTCGGCCTCCCCAGTTACCTGAGGTGGACACTCTTGGTGCACCCCTTTGTGGACTGTGTGTACAGCCTTGTTGTAGTTAAGTCTTGATTGTTGTTGGTATCACTGGGAGGAATTGACCTCCAGGCCAGCTGGCTGTTAGGATCAGCTGTGTCTATGCTGGGAGAAGTTCAGTGCTGGAGACAGCCTTATAGGATTAGACTTGCCAAATTGCAAAAGCCTCTGTGCTTAGCTTGGATGGGGTGGAGTCTCAGGGCGGAGCAGACAGTCTTGGCATCCCGTCAGCCCTGCCCTTGCATGTGCCTGTGCCTCCAGTCCTCTGCTTTCCCCAGCTCCCGAGCCTCTGCCCGAGAGTCCAGATTCCCCCCACAAGAGCGTGGGTCCCCAGGGGCTTGCCTGGAACTGGTGATCAGTGCAGTCAGAGCTGGGGTTCAGTGCAGTCAGGAGCTTCCGACTCCCTTCCTCTAGGGAAAGCCTGTGGCAACCTCTGCAGTCTTTGTGCTCACTGGCGCGCATGCCTCCAGACCCCTGCCCACTGGGGCTCTCCCTCCGAGTGCCTTTATCTCTACCTGACAGTCCAGACTCCCCCTGCATGAGCCTGGGTCCATGGGGTTTCACCTAGAACTGGGGTTTAGTGCAGTTGGAACTGTGGTTCAGTGCAGTCAGGGGCTTCCTTCCCCCTCCCACCAGAGAAAGTCAGCCAGGTTCTCAGCCGCCCTTCCTCTCTGCATGCATACCTCAACCCTTTGCTGTTCCTTCAATTTTCTGTGAGCTTTTCTCTTTCCTTCTAGTTGTAGAATTTCCACTCAGCCAGCTTTCCTGTGGTTCTGGATGGTGTCCCTTCTGTCTTTTAGATGTAGTTTTGAAATTATTGTGCGAGGCAGCAGTTTAGGTGCTTACCTATGCTGCCATCTTGGTTTCTTGGTAATATGAATGTTTAAATGTAACCAATAAAGAGTCACAAAGAATTATTTTCTAATATACTTTTAAAAATAAAACTGCCAAGTTGTTTACATCTGGAATATTCCTTCCCAAAAGAAAAAGCTGGAAGTTTTAAGAATGTGTTTTTGGAGGAGAAACCAAGATGGCAGCATAGGTAAACACCTAAACTGCTGCCTCACACAACAATTTCAAAACTACAACTAAAAGACAAAACGTCCATCACCTAGAACCACGGGAAAGCTGGCTGAGTGGAAGTTCTACAACTAGAAGGAAAGAGAAAAGAGCATTGAGATGTGCACAAGTGCTGAAAAGCTGAGGTACAGAGGCACGCGAATCGGGCTGGCAGCGGGTGTCTGGGTGCACTGCTTCTTTCAACCCAAAGGGAGACAAGCTCCCGATTACTTTGAACTCCAGTTTCTGGGGAGACACTGGTGACCCAAACTGCTACGGGGAGAAGCTGGACTGTCTACCATTGGGTCAGAAAGTGAGGGTGACTTTCATGCAGAGGTGCGCACAGCAATCATTGTTTACTGTGCTGGGGCGTGGACGCGGGGACTTGGAAATGCGGAGACGCAGAGATGGCTGACTGGCAGCCATCGCTGTTTGCCATGCCCTAGCCTAGTGACTCCTGAGACCCCGCCTCACACAATCTACAAACCAACCCAAGCTCCACACAGCGGCTTTTGCATATAAATGGCCTGCCCTATCACAGCTTAACCTAACAAACTGTAGGTCTGGTCAGACAGCTCCAAAACCTCCAAACCCCAAGTAAAGAGGAAAAAACTGTAGTTCTCACTGTAGCTCCTGCTGGGTGGCCTCAGACAGTAGCTGACCAGCACCCCATTGGATATCCAGAAGCTAGTGTATCTAGGGGTCAGTGTGAGATGACACTAGATTTCAACTACTCACATCGATAAGTGACTCATTCAAGAGGCAGACTCAGTGAGCACCAAAGCCCCACTGAAGCAAGTCCTGCCCCCTAAGTGTGTCTCCAGTGCAGCAGTTCTTCCATTATAGACACAGCAGGTCCTCACAGCCAATTGGCCTGGAGGTCAATTCCTCCCAGTGACACCAATAACAATCAAGACTTAACTACAACAAGGCTGTACACACAGTCCACAAATGGGTGCACCAAGAGTGTCCACCTCAGGTAACTGGGAAGCTGACCCACTGGCCCATATAGGACACCTAGCACACAAAGCCACCCTACCAACGCAGGGAAGCAGCGAAAATGCGGAGACAAAGAAACAGATCATAAACGAAAGAAATGGAGAAAAGCAAATGACTGGATATAGAGTTCAAAAACCACAGTTATAAGGTTTTTCAAGAATTTCCTAGAAAAGGCTGATAAATTCAACAAGACCCTCGAGGATATGAAAAAGGACCAACTAGAAATTAAATATACACTGACTGAAATAAAAAAATATTATACAAAGACCCAACAGCAGACTAGAGGAATGCAAGAATCAAGTCAAAGATTTGAAATAAAAAGAAGCAAAAAACACTCAACTGGGAAAGAAAAAAGAAAAAAGAATCCAAAAATTTGAAGATCGTGTAAAAAGCCTCTGCGACAACTTCAAGCATACCAGCATCAGAATTATGGGGGTGCCAGAAGAAGAGAGAGAGCAAGATACTGAAAACCTATTTGAAGAAATAATGACTGAAAACTTCCCCTACCTGGTGAAAGAAATAAACTTACAAGTCCAGGAAGCGCACAGAACCCCAAACAAAAGGAATCCAAAGAGGACCACACCAAGACACATCATAATTAAAATGCCAAGAGCAAAAGACAAAGAGAGAATATTAAAAGCAGCAAGAGAAAAACAGTTAACTACCTACAAGGGAGCACCCATACGATTGTCAGCTGATTTCTCAACAGAAACTATGCAGGCCAGACGGGAGTGGCAAGAAATCTACAAAGTGATGAACAGCAAGAACCTACAATCAAGATTACTCTACCCAGCAAAGCTATCATTCAGAATTGAAGGGCAGATAAAGAGCTTCACAGATAAGAAAAAGCTAAAGGAGTTCATCACCACCAAACAAGTATTATATGAAATGCTGAAAGGTATTCTTTAAGAAGAGGAAGAAGAAAAAAGTAAAGATAAAAATTATGAACAACAAATACATATCTATCAACAAGTGAACCTAAAAATCAAGTGAATTAAAAACCTGAGGAACAGAATAAACAGGTGAATATAATAGAATCAGGAGCATAGAAAGGAAGTGGACTGATAATTCTCAGGGGGAATGGGGTGGGGGGTGCAGGAAGAGACTGGATAAAAATCATACACCTATGGATGAGGACAGTGGGGGGAGGTAAGGGCAGAGGGTGGGGTGGGAACCTGGTTGAGGGGAGCTATGGGGGAAAAAGGAGAAACAATTTTGATAATCTGAACAATAAAGATTTATTAAATTAAAAAAAAGAATGTGTATTTGTGTTCATTCTGAAAATATTTTTAAACAGATTTGTGTGTGCACAGTTGAGTGTCTATCTCTTAATCAAATCTGACCTCTCCACTAGAGAAGCATTTCAACCTATATTGATCATTGTTCTTTTTTTTTTTTTTTTGCAATTAAAAAAAACATTTATTTCATAGAGGAAGAGAGAGTTAGAAACATCAGTGATGAGAATTATTGACTGGCTGCCTCCTGCACACCCCCTTCTGGGACTCGATTCCGCAACATGGGCATGTGCCCTGGACTGGAATCAAACCCAGGACCCTTCAGTCCGCAGGCTGATGCTCTGTTAACTGAGCCAAACCAGCGCAGTGGTCGGCAAACTGCGGCTCACGAGCTGCGGTTTGCCGCTATGTTGACTAATTAGTTTGCCGACCACTGACCTAGACTCTCAATTCTAATAATTGCAGACTTTTGTTGTTCCTTGTGATTAAGCCCCTATCCAGTGGTCGGCAAACTCATTAGTCAACAGAGCGGCAAACCGCAGCTCGCGAGCCGCATGCCGCAGTTTGCCGACCACTGAGGGCGATCATTATTTTAAATGCTACCTGCTTCTTCTGGTCTATCAAAGGTTAAGAAGATAGAAACATCTGCTTATGATAATAGTTAATGTTTATTAATTGCTTATTATTTTAAACATTCTCCATGTAAATTATCTAATTATCCCTAATAGCTTATGAAATATGTATAGTTATTATCACTCCCTTTTTAGAAAGTGATTGGGCTTGGATTTGGACCCAAGATAAATGGCTCTAGTGCCTGTGTTCTCCATCATAATGCTATATTTCCTTTCTGCAAGTGGTGATTATTCTTAGATCTCTATTCTTCCTACTACTTAAATCATTCTCGGGATGTTGCCTAGCTACTTGGGGAGATTCAGTTTTGTGTCTGGTTCATTACTATACCATTTCAAAGCAAAATAGATGCTTTCTGTCAAAGTGAATTTCCATAAAGTAAATCAAGCTTTGGAGTATCCTTATAAAGTCAGAGGTATTTCTTATGGGGAAATATTTCTCAAGAAGTAATGCTACAAGAAATGTTAAAGGTTCTTCTTTAAGAAGAAGATTAAAAAAATGAATAATAAAAGGCCATAAAAGAGAAAAAATACAGAAGTAATGATAAAGTTTTGGTAAGGAGGGGTGAAGATGGTAGCTAGCCCAGGTTTGTTTGGAACCAATAGATAATTTTGTAGTTCCTGTCTGACATGGTGATACTTTTTCTTTGTAGTACCCTGTTGACTCTAGAATGTCTTCTTTGTATCCGCTTGCTCTGCTCATCACTCCTGCTGGGTCCTGGTTCATACACCAGGACTATCCAACATCACTCTGCTCCTCATTACTTCCACACTTACAGTTCTCAGAACTTTTGGACCCATTTTCTGGCATTTCTCTGACACTTGCAGTGTCTAATTCAGTTGGACTGTTACCACACATATCAACTGTACTTGCTACTTCATTCGTTCATTCATCTAACATACTTTTATTGAGAACGGTGGTGGATTGAATAATTATGCTCAATTTTGCCCCACTATTTTCAGTATGTAGCTCCCATCTTTGAGATTGTTTGAAAGCCCCAGAGGCTAAAACATTAGCTATGATTTCCATATTTCAGAAAGCACAAAACAGGGAGGGAGGAATGAAGGCAAAAGAGGAAGGAAAGCAAATCTTCACTGGATTTCACTTATGTCACATTTACTAGGATTATGATCAAAACTAGTGAGAGAGTCTTAAATTTTTAATCTATAAATGCTAGCATGCATTGCTGTCCTGGATTAAAGCAGTACTTTGCTACTAAGCAGAAAAGGGAAAATAGATACTGGAGAAAGCAAGTAAAACACTCTGCTCACCATAGCTCTCTCATTCTAGTTTCTATTTCACAGTTCAATGTTTCTTAAGTCAGATATATTGTTCTAACATTGATAATGCATTTTTCCCGAAAACCCACAATTAAATCAATAGAATGTATTACTGATTTTTTAAAAAATGGTAACACATTGCTTTTCTTGGTGAGAATAAAATCAGAGCACAGTGAGATTTTTAGGATATGGTCAAGGCTTGTGAATTACCCCTGCCTCATGAAAGGAAATACAGCTTTTTCAGGATTGAAATATTTGGGTCTGCCAGACTCAGTATCTATGCTATGAGAGATAAACTCCCCAAATTTTTGCTTTAGAGGCTGGCTTTCCTTATCTAGAATCCTCTCCTCTCACCTCCTAAGAAGGCATCCAGTTATGGAAGCCTTTGCATTTGGCTATCTCTGCTCTGGACCGGCTTCTTTATGATTACCCTCTAGTCACCTTGACTGAATTGTTTATCCAAAGTTTTCCAGCCAGGATGAGTTAAATCATTTCTTAGGATGGATGACTTCTACAGATGACTACTTGCAAACATTGTGGGTTCATTTTAACTACCAAGGCTTATCTCACTTCCTAGTTCTGGGGAAACCTATCTCATTCAAGTACTTCTAACATGGGCCATATTTCTTAACCCAAAGAGGGGTTGCCTGTGTTTGTAATTTAGAAAACAACTTCCAGTAATTCTTTAATTTCTGAGGATATGCCATTCATAGAGTCATAGATTTAGGCATGAAAGGAAAAGATAGGTATACATTAAACTTTGTGGTCTTATTTCATAGAATCGCTTATGAAATAAAGTGTTGTGTTTCCTATATTATCCCTGGAAGATATAAATTCAGAAGGTTATTGATTTTTTTCTTTATTTCTCTTACAAGTAAATACTTTATGTGCTAAATACATAGTTTGCTACATATTTGGCAAGCTTTAGATACAGTGTTTGAGATCTTTGGAGTTGCTTAGGTTCACTACTGATAAGAATAAAACTACTATATAATTCATTAAAAATAAGATATGATTAATTTCAAAACAATCCTGATTTCTGCCATGTGAAAATGTGGGGGAATATGTTCATCTTAGAATCACTGAAATATGATAATTTAGCAGGATATAATGACAATTAGTAATAAAAAATATAAACTATAGATTATGAAGTCTATAGGTAGAGGAATATGTAAAACTAGGGGGTTTAGAATCTGGAATTACAGGTATTGGATTCTTTCAATTCTAGAAAACATGAAATATGTTTATTTGCACATAGTTCATGTGCATTGAAGCATTAAAGAAACTTACAATCTTTATACTTGTACTTATCAAAGACTAAGAAGGTAATGGCTGAAAGTGAAAATTAACATTCTTAAAGGCATTGAGTTAACTAGCAGATATTTAACTGCATTCACTGTTGCCTCAGAAATTGAAGAGGAGAAAAATCAAGCTTCTATTTGTTACACTTATTGAACTTCCCAGTTTCACCCTTTAATTTATCACAAAAGGAATGAATTTATCACTGCATCCCTCAAAGTGCCTATTATAGGCAATGTAGGTCTCTAAGGCTCTCAAAGACTACTATATTGTGTTTTAATTTCATTATTTCTCCACAATTCATGTTGTTTTCAAAATGCAATCATCTCCTGAAGTCCTGTGAACAGAGTACATAGGAGTTACTGAGTTTTATTCTGTGCCAGGCACTATGCTAGGAAGTAGGGATAAAATGATAAATTCTTTTTGCCATTAAGTGAACAGTCTTACAGGGAAGACAGTTTCAGTCATACTGTAATAGTACTCCTACAGCTTGTTTATTTCATAGTGAGTCCAAATAATGGCCTAAAGGAGAATAAAACCAACTTTACTGTAGGTTTAAGAGCAGGAAATAGGACAACTGGGTCTTGAGAATGAAAAGGAAGGAATTTAGCAGTGAGGGGGTAATGGAGGCATTTCAGGCAAAGTGAACCTATTTGTTTTCATGTTTGTGGGACATACTAGACCTTCTAGAGTGAAGATCTCAAATTTTGATACTACCCACCACCCAACTGCACATAGGTTAATGGTTTTTGTCAGTGTAAAGGAATGATCTAGTCTAGAGAATGTTGAGAATGGTCAAGAAATAGGTCAGTGCTTCTCAAACTTTGGTAAGTAATGAGAATCGATTGGGGTGCTTGTTCCTAGGTACCACCCTCAGTTTCAGCTTCAGTAGGTCTGGATTGGGGGCCAGAAACTTGCATTTTCCGTATCCTCTACCCCTAACTCCGAACTCCATTGTGACTCAAATGTAGGTGGTCCACATAGCACAGAGATGTGGTGGAAAAAAAATTTGTGGGTTCTTATCCTGGTTCTTGTCAACTATCTGCAGCTCACTGAATATACCTTGAGGTCCATCCCTTGTCAGCCATCAAAAAGCTTTCTAATCAGCCTTAACCTATGATACTCAGACCTGTAAGTTAATTTTCAGCAAATATGCTGAGAGAAAAATAAATCTGCTCCTGAGATTTAACAGGTCTTGATTTTTAAGTATTAGCATGTTTTTCAAGTGCTATGAGGCTGAAAAGTGCTAAAAAAAAAAAAAAAAAAAAAAAAGCGCTCCAGGATTAGTCATTTATCTCTTTTTAAAAAATAGTTTCCAGTAGCATAATTCTTACTTTGAAAGATGAAATTTTCCACCTAAGGCATTTTTCTATATTTTGTAATCTTAGATGAGAATTTATGCCAATGCTTCTTTTTTAGCCACTGAATGAAACATTTCTAAATTGAGTTGGAAATAATTCCAACATGCCTTTAACACCCACTTGCTCTAATTTAACTCCATTTGTCTCTGCCTTACTTACTCTTTATTTTCTTCAGCATTCCAACTGTTAACATTTAATCTAATTTTTCGATGTCAGCCCATGTCAAAGCAAGCCTTAATCCTTTTAATGATAACCTATCACTAGCTCAAGGCTGCCTTATATCATCAGATATAAGTATGTTTCCAACCCTGTGGACATGGATTGTGATTATGAATGCACACACCTTAGAGCTTCCCTATAATACTACTTAATTTAGACTGGATTTCTATATAAGGTGGGTAAGGATTAAACTCCATCTTAAGAGATTTGGTTACAAAAATAGAAGATGTTAGAAGATGGTAGGACTGTAGGAGTATTAGATTATTTTAGACAACTTTGGGAGTGTAAAGAGTAACTGTTTCTTGAAACTTTGGTATAGATTTTTCTCTGATGCTTTCCAAACATATACACCTCAGATTTAGAAAGCTGGTCAGTGAAACAGGCATTGTCATTGGCTAAATGTGAAGCAATTTGTAGTAAGGTACAAGTGACTTTTAAAAATTATTATACTGGGGACATTTAGCTTTGTAATACTAAACCTATTACACTAGTGCATGCTTTACACTAATAAGGAATTATCTTTTATGAGGAAAATCACCAAATGAAAATAGATATCATTGTCATTTTATTCCATGGCTCTTGGTGCAACATATTGGAATTTTAGAAAGAGATTATATATTAAATAAAAGAAATTACAAATATACTTTTAAATGAGGGTGGATAGACATAAGTAAAATACACAAGTTAAATGTCCTGTTAAATGTTCACATTAAAGCCAATAATTAACAAATTAAAAAAGAAAATATTCTTTTGTTAATATCATGTACCTTAGCACCAAGGTTAAAAAAAAATGTCACAATATTTTTACTAGAGGAGCTCAGAGCCTTGGTGCTGGTGGTGGTACGGGTGGGGGGATAACACCAAAAATGTTAACTATAAATGCTACAAGAAAAGTAAGTTCAAAGGCCTTTGAAACTTTAAGGGGAGAGTAATTTTGGTTTGGAAGTTGGAAAAGGCTTCAAGGAGGGTACACTGATTGAAACAAGTGCAAGTTCAATTTAAAAAATGCAATTAAAAGCATAAATACAGCAGCATGGCATTTCTTCTTTTCTGAACATTAAAAATATATTTTATTAAGCATGTTTAAAATCATTATTTCTATGAAATAAGCTTTTCACTTTGCATTTTGCCAACTGATAATAATGTCCTCCTTTTTATTTGCTGTATTGTCAGCCTTTTGTTAAGCCTGTTTGTGCAGTTCATGATGATTTTCCTACATCGCTTACATGGACAGACACTTCTTGAAAACGTCTGTCTATACTTTCCTCTAGAAAAGTCACTTTATATTTCTTTATATTCACATCATTCTTTTTCCCCTTTCCCATTTATTTTTACTCATTCTCTTTTTCATAATGTTTCAGTACTCAGTATCAAGAACTAGGAATAATAATATGCACTGATATCATTAGTTTTTATCTTATACACCTTTTACAAAGATAAAGAGGCAGATTATAAATACTATTATTTTCATTCACAAGGGGGAAAAAAACTGGGGTTAAGGGCACAGGGCCACATTGTGATACATGTAGAAACAAAATCCTAACCTCCTAGATCAGTGGTCATTAGATCAATTATTTTAACACTAGAGGCCTGATGCCTGAAGATTCATGCAAGAATGGGCCTTCCTTTCCCTGGCTGCCGGCACAGCCTTCACTCTGGCTGGATTCACCTTTTTGCTCTGGTCTGGAGCCACCTTTTTGCCTTCCCACACTGCCCAGAGGCCTGGAGCGGCTGGGGTGGTGTGGAACGCCTGATGCAAGCATCCCGCCTTGCCCCTGGCCGCTGGGCACCTGTGTATGCAAATTAACCTTCCATCTTTGTTGGGTTAATTTGCATACTCACCCCTGATTGGTTGGTGGGCATCGTGAAGATATGGTCAATTTGCATCTTTCTCTTTTATTAGTGTAGATTTAAAATGCTGCCCAGGATGTGTAATGGGACTCTCACTGATAAGTTCTGAGAAAAAGGTTCGTGATTTGAGATCCTGAGAAGAAAGGATTTAAAGGGAAGAAAATTGTAGAGGATTAGTTTGATCTCAAGGGCAGAGGATCTGACGATGAAAGGAAAGATTTGATTCTGTGCTGAATTACAAGTTTTAAGGAAATTAGAGCATAATTTTGTTTAGCTATAGATAAGGATGCACAGCCTAAATTAGTCAAGTTCTTATAATTACTGTATTTTAAAATCATCATTAACAAGTATTTCTAAAACTGAATTGTAAGCAATCACACAATACTTGAAAAAGAACAGCAGTAGCAAACAATGTATTTAAAACATCAGTTGTGTCCCAGTTGGTTTGGCTCGGTGGATAGAGTGTTGGCCTGCTGACTGAAGGGTCCCAGGTTCAATTCCAGTCAAGGGCACATGCCCAGGTTGTGGGCTTGATCCTTAGTAGGAGGCATGCAGGAGGCAGCCAGTCAATGATTCTCTCTCATCATTGATGTCTCTTATCTCTTTCTCCCTTCCTCTCTGAAATCAATTTAAAAAAATCAGTTGCAAGGGTGAAATCTAAAAGGCATGCCATTGCATTGTACCTTTTTTTCAGTTTCAGGAAGAATGGGAAGAGACAAATCACTGCTTTATTACAGGCCTTATTTACATGCCTTATAAAAGCATTGGGATGCACTTCTGCTTTTTGAGGCAGTTGGTAAGAGTGCCTTGGATTTTCTCACCTCTGAGAGGAAGGCCACATTTCAACAGGCCCCAGAGAGCAACATTTTGGTTCCCCTCTGTAACCTATTTGTTAGACTTGGCCTGACTCAGTCACTAATAATACCCTCGACCTAGGTTAAATAAATTTGGTATATTGGCCAAGTCAATTAATGTGATTGCTGACTACTGGTTAGAGTTTCTAGGAGTAATATGCCCAGCTGCAAACAAAACAAAGCATGTTTTTTCATCAGTTACCAAGTAAATACCCCCATTTATTCGATTTCCAAGTGAATAACTATTTCCTACCAGGATATGCTCATAGAATGTTAAAGTGGGCATCTGGTAAAAATGGTGAATTGAATACATATGCTCACCTCTGTGTCCTTCCAGAACCTCTCTCAAATAGTAGTAAAGGGATTTGGGTGTGGGATGGGGGTTTAGAAGGAGGAGTATAAACTCTCCAAGACAGAGTAAAAAAGGAGAAGATAGTGGAATCTGGAGGGTAGCCGGATGTGGTAACTGATTTAGCAGAAGCAAGAAAGCTGAATAATAAACTATCATTGGGAAAGTCTAGAGGCACACTAATTTACATTTCAGGATTGGCAAAGATTCAGGAATTCATGATCCTAGTAATTCTGGCTGTGGGATACATTTGGGGCTAAAAAAATAAGGGTTGATTGACAGTCTATGAAGTTTCCGTTTGCCTCAACTCCTTTCCGGAACCCTACTTACTAGTAAATGTCAGCTTAAGTTTCTGTTTGATTTGTTGTAAGGAATAAACCACAAATGACCAAAACAGAATAAAAGAAACAAAAAGATGCCCTGGCCAGCTTGGCTCAGTGGATAGAGCATCAGCCTGGGGACTGACGTGTCCTGGGTTCGATTCCGGCCAAGGGCGCATGCCTGGGTTTGCGGGCTCGATCCCCAGTGGGGGGTGTGCAGGAGGCAGCTGGTCAATGGTTCTCTCTTATCATTGATGTTTCTGTCTCTCTCTCTCCTTCTCCCTTCTGCTCTGAAATCAATAAAGAAATATATATATTTTAAAAAAGAAACAAAAAGATGTTTTGTAGCATACTTTCTGTTAGCATCTTTTCCTGGGTACTTTTACATTTTTATCAATTATAAATAGTATATTCTTTTTTTTTCATTTTCTAGCTGTTTGCTGCTCTACAAAAACAGCACGGACTTTTGGTTGTTGATCTTGTAACTGGCAACTTTGCTAAAAATCTATGATTAATTATAAATATTTGTGTAGATTCCTTTGGGCTTTCCATTTGTCCCCCCACAACATATTATCTCTGAAGAATAACAATTTACTTTCTTTCCAATTCTTATGGCTTTTCTTTTTTTTAAAAAAATCTTATTGCACTAACTCTGATATTTAGTCTAATGTTAAATAGCAATAGTTATATTAGGAACAACTCTAATGGTTTACCATTGATTATAATGTTTGCTATAAGGTTCCTATACACACTCTTGTTTGGGTTAGAGAAATTCCTTTTTATATTTGTCCAATGAGAATTTGTATCAAATATTATCAACTGCTTATTCTGCATCTATTTAAGTTATTATTTTTCTCTTTTTATGTTAATGTGATGTTACTGAATAAAATGTTTAATGTTAAATCAATTTGTTTTCCTAGAATATATGCAACTCAGTGATGATAGTACCCTTTTAATGCATTGCTGATTTCTATTAGCACTTCTTTAGAAAGCTGTTTGCTCCTGCATTAAGATTGGCCTGTTTTTCCCCCTTTACTTTACTCTCTTTACTTTTGATAAAATAAATGAGATACATAAACTACATTGGAAAGTTTTCCATTTTATTTGTTTATTGGAAATTTAAGTTTGAAATTACCTGTTTTTTATTATTCTGTTGAACTTTCCTATAAGTCATCTGGTCCTACTAATTTCTTTATGGGAGAATTTTGAACTACTGATAATTGTTCCAATTTGAGTCAAGTTTGGTAAATTTTTAAAGTATTTGTTCATCTCATCTAACTTTTCAAATGTGTTGATATTAAAGCTATTTATACTACTTTTAACATTTTGATCTCTCTTGCCTTTTTAGTTACACTCTATCATTCCTAATATATTGTGTTGTATCTTATGTTTCCTTAACCAATCTTGCCTGAGGCTTGTCAATTTCATTACTTTTTTTTTTTTGAAAGAAATTTTGGTTTTGGTAAATCTATCATATCTTTTTCACTTCATACTTTTCTGCTTTTATCTTTAATATTTTATCCTTTCTACATTATGGGTTTATTTTACTCTTTTTTTCTAATGTCTTAAGATACATGCTTATGCAATTGACTTTGAGTTTTGCTTTTTTCCCCCTAATGTAAGTATTTTTGGCTTTAAATTTCCCTCAAGACTTTTGGCTGCATTCCAGAAGTTCTGAATGTAGTATTTTTATTAATGTACAGCTGCTTCTGCAGATGTTATTTATGATGACTTTGTTCATGGTTGCTTGTTTCCTCCTGTGTTAATCATTTTTGTTGTGATTTCATAATCCTTGGATTTCTATCTGTAAGAATTCTTTGAGGCCTGCATTTAAAAATGCATATCTTCATAACAGTAGTGCCTGAGGCATTACCAACCTAACATCCCTTTAAACTCATTTTTCAGTTTGGGTGTTTTTTTTTTTTCAAGTAATATAAATTTCTGAGTCAAACAACCCATGTGAGTATGGCTTGTGGTTTAGAAATCTCAAGGGAGAGAGACTATTTCCCCCTCTCCCTCTTTTTCCACCCCTGCTCCATCTAGAGGAATGGTTGAGACAAGCATCTTTGCTTCCATGGGTCACATTTGTTTTCTTGTTCACCCACTGTAGGGACTGCTCTTTAATTGATCCTGGTTTCATGCAGGCATCTCTGACCCTACCTTCCACTCTGCCGTGGCCCTTGGTTTTGTCTTCTCTTTCCTGAACACATGGCCATTAAAACGCAGATGAGGCTATTAAATTGGCAGGTGCCCTCAGGGATGAGGCTAGCTCTGGTGTCCACCTAATCCTCCTGGAGTCATACTTTCTCATTGTTGCCTCCTCAGTTTCTGTTTCCTAACTTCCAGCTCAGCTATGCTCTGAGAAAAATTTTGAAAACATTTAACCCTGTAAATCCTGAAGGGATTTCTCTGCACATGTAGTTGGTCATACTTCTCGAAACAGAAGACCCAATTTATGATACTTCCTGTTGTAGCTTATAGAAAACCCAGATCAGTTTGCATTAAAGATACATAACTAGAAACTCCAGAAATATGGTGATTTTCTGTTTAGTGTGATTTAGCAGATGAATTATATCATCAAAGCCATAGATGATTTCTGTCTCTTTACTCTGCCGTTCATGATGTCAACTTAAATCCAAATCCATCTATCTCCCTGACATGGTCACAGAATGGCTGCCAGCTACTTGCAGAGTTACATGCTTCATTATCCACATTCTGGTGAAGAGAGCCAATCCCTTCCTTAACTATAAAAGTTTACTGAACTTTTCCCAGTGGGCAACCACTGCACCAAATCCTATAACCAGAGAAATAAAATGCTCTGTCTTAGTTACTTGAAATATACCTGTCCCTTGTTTTGTTGTTTTTGCTGTGGTTAATCCTATGAGGATATTTTTAGAGAAAGGGGAAAGAAAAGAGGGAGAGGAGGGGAAGGAGGGAGAGGGAGAGAGAGAGAGAAACATTGATGTGTCTCATATTGATTGGTTGCCCCCTGTAGATGCCCCGACTGGGACTAGGAATCAAACCTGCAACCCAGCTACATGCCTATGACCAGGAATCACAAACCCTTTACCCTTCGATCTATGGGCTGAGCTCTAATCACTTTGCAACATTGACCAGGGTGCCTATTTCCTGTTTAATGACTAATCCCTTCCTGAAACTTCTGATTCTAAGGGAAAAGTCATTAAATTGAAAATATATTTACATTAATTTAAAAAGAAAAATAAGCCCTGGCTGGTGTGGTTCAGTGGATAGAGTGTCACCCTGCAGACTGAAGGGTCCCGGGTTCGATTCCCAGTCAGGGGTACATTCCTGGGTTGCAGGCATGATCCACAGTAGGGGGCGTGCAGGAGGCAGCCAGTCCATGATTCTCTCTCATCATGGATATTTCTCTCTCTCTCCCTCTCCCTTCCTCTTTGAAATCAATAAAAATATATTTAAAAAAAAGAAAAAGAAAAATAGTGATGCATTTCATCTCAACTCAAAATTTCTGATTATTTTATACTAGAGGCCCAGTACATGATATTTGTGCATGGGGGTGTGTGTCCCTTAGCCCAGCCTGCACCCTCTCCAATCTGGGACCCCCCGATCCTACCGGGATCAGGCCTAAACGGGCAGTTGGACATCCCTCTCACAATTCAGGACTGTTGGCTCCTGACTGCTTGCCTGCCTGCCTTCCTGATTGCCCCTAACTGCTTCTGCCTGCCAGCCTGATCACCCCCTAACCACTCCCCTGCCAGCCTGATTGATGCCTAACTGTTCCCGTGCCAGCCTGTTTGCCCCTAACTGCCCTCCCCTTCAGGCCTGGTCACCCCTAACTGCCCTCCCCTTCAGGCCTGGGTCTCCCCCAACTGCCCTTCCCTGCAGGCCCGGTCACTCCCAACTTCCCTCTTCTGCCAGCCTGGTCCCTCCCAACTGCTCTCCCCTGCTGGCCTGATCACCCACAACTGCCCTCCCTTGCAGGCCTGGTCCCTCCCAACTACCCACCCCTGCTGGCCATCTTGTCATGGCCATCTTGTGTCCACATGGGGCAGCCATCTTGTGTGTTGGAATGATGGTCAATTTGCATATTACTCTTATATTAGATAGGATAGAGGCCTGGTACCCTGGTGGGGCTCCCCTGGTTTGCCCTGAAGGGTGTCCCGGATCAGGGTGGGGGTTCCCTTAGGGCATGGGGTGGCCTGGGCAAGGGGCCTGTAGTGGTTTGCAGGCCGGCCACACCCCCCAGCAACCCAAGCGGAGGCCCTGGTATCTGAGGTTTATTTATCTTCTATAATTGAAACTTTGTAATGGAGGCCAAGGCAGGCCAGGGCTGCAGGAGCTTGGCTTTCTCCATTGCCAGGGAAACCCAAGCCTCCTGCTTGCTCCATGGCCACAGCCATCTTGGTTAGGTTAATTTGCATACTCGTGCCTGATTGGCTGGTGGACGTGGCTTGTGGGTGTAGCGGAGTGATGGTTAATTTGCATATTAATCTTTTATTAGATAGGATAGTAATTGAAAAATGCAAGCAAGTTTACATAACTTTTAAACATCCAATAATTTAAAAGTAAAAATGAAAGTTTATTCATAAATCCTATGTATTAAAGAGGTAATATGCAAATTGACCCTCATGCCCTCACACAAGATGGCTGCCCCCATGTGGTCAAAGATGGCTGGGAGGGGAGGGCAGTTGGGGGTGATCGGGCCAGCAGGGGAGGGCAGTTGGGAGCAATCGGGCCAGCGGGGAGTAGTTAGGTGTCAATCAGGCTGGCAGGGGAATGGTTAGGGAGTGATCAGGCTGGCAGACTGGTGAGCCAGCAGTCTCGGATTGTGAGAGGGGTCTCAGATTGGAGAGGGTGCAGGCTGGGCTAAGGGACACCCGCCCAGTGCACAAATTTTGTGCACCGGCCCTCTAGTTAGGTTATAATAAGGGTTTGTTTATTTATACTTTTCATTTCTGTACCATAATCTTCATCAATTATTAACCTTTTGGGACTCTTCATCTTGCATTTCAACTCATTTAAAAGTAAAAATTTTATCATAGAAAACCACTTTTAGGATAAAGAGCTGAGCAAAATAATGTTCTGAAACATATGGTAATAGTACCAGTATATGTTCACAAAAAGAGTTTTTGAAGCTGCAAATTCTTTATCCCTCTCATTTGGCATACATAAGGAAAGTCAATTGTTTTGGGTTTATGTAAACATTGCATGCAATTCAAATTGGATCCATATGATATTGTCTGACTACAAAAATGTTGTGTTGCATAAATTGATGAGCATGTTTTTGCCTGTAATTATAAGCACAAAAATATTACTTTTATTATTTTTATTTCTAAAATATTTTTTTAATTTAATAAATCTTTATTATTCAGATTATTACAATTGTTCCTCTTTCCCCCCCCCCCCATAGCTCCCCTCCACCTGGTTCCCACCTCACCCTCTACCCTTACCTCCCCCCCACTGTCCTCATCCATAGGTGTACACTTTTTGTCCAGTCTCTTCCCACACCCCTTTCCCCCCAAGATTGTCAGTCCACTCTCTTTCTATGCCCCTGATTCTATTATATTCACCAGTTTATTCTGTTCATCAGATGTTTTATTCACTTGATTTTTAGATTCACTTGTTGATAGACATGTATTTGTTGTTCATAATTTTTATCTTTACCTTTTTCTTCTTCTTTCTCTTCTTAAAGAATGCCTTTCAGCATTTCATATAATACTGGTTTGGTGGTGATGAACTCCTTTAGCTTTTTCTTATCTGTGAAGCTCTTTATCTGCCCTTCAATTCTGAATGATAGCTTTGCTGGGTAGAGTAATCTTGGTTGTAGGTTCTTGCTATTCATCACTTTGAATATTTTTTGCCACTCCTGTCTGGCCTGCATAGTTGCTGTTGAGAAATCAGCTGACAATCGTATGGGTGCTCCCTTTTAGGTAAACTGTTTTTCTCTTGCTGCTTTTAATATTCTCTCTTTGTCTTTTGCTCTTGGCACTTTAATTATGATGTGTCTTGGTGTGGTCCTCTTTGGATTCCTTTTGTTTGGGGTTCTGTGTGCTTCCTGGACTTGTAAGTCTATTTCTTTCAGCAGTTGGGGGAAGTTTTCAGTCATTATTTCTTCAAATAGGTTTTCAGTATCTTGCTCTCTCTCTTCTTCTGGCACCCCCATAATTCTGATATTGGTATGCTTGAGGTTGTCCCAGAGGCTCCTTATACTATCTTCAAATTTTTGGATTCTTTTTTCTTTTCCAGTTGAGTGTTTTTTGCTTCTTTTTATTTCAAACCTTTGACTTGATTCTTGTGGTCTTCTAGTCTGCTGTTAGGTCTCTGTATAATATTTTTTATTTCAGTCGGTGTATGCTTAATTTCTAGTTGGTCCTTTTTCATATCCTCTAGGGTCTTGCTAAATTTAACGGCCTTTTCTAGGAAATTCTTGAAGAACCTTATAAACGTGGTTTTGAACTCTATATCCAGTCATTTACTTTCCTCCATTTCTTTCATTTGTGATTTGTTTCTTTGTCTCCGCATTTTCGCTGCTTCCCTGAGTTGATAGAGTGGCCTTGTGTGGTAGGTGTCCTCTAGGGCACAGTGGCTCAGCCTCCCCAGTTACCTGAGGTGGACACTCTTGGTGCACCCCTTGGTGGACTGTGTGTACGGCCTTGTTGTAGTTAAGTCTTGATTGTTGTTGGTATCACTGGGAGGAATTGACCTCCAGGCCAATTGGCTGTGTGAATCAGCTATGTCTACACTGGGAGAACTTCTGTGCTGGAGACACTCTTATGAGACAAGACTTGCAAAATTGCAAAAGCCTCTGTGCTCAGCTTGGATGGAGTGGACTTTCAGGGCAGAGCATACAGTCTTGGTTTCCTGTCAGACCTGTCCCATGAGGCCCCTGGGTCTCAGTGTCCCTCGGTAATAGCTGCAAGCACCTCTGAGAGAAAGCCGCCCTCGAGTTTTGCCCGCTTCCAGACAGTCCAGTTTCTCCCCGAATGAGTCAGGGATCCCAGAAACTTGCCCAGAACTGGAGTTCAACGCAGTCGGGAGCTTCCGTCTCCCTCCCACTTTAGAAAGCCAGCTGCGCACTCAGCCACCCATGCATTCAGCAGTTAGTCCTTTCTGCAAGCGTGCGCCTCTGGACCTCTCTGCCTTCCGCAGCTCCCGAGTCTCAGTGTGCTTTCTCCTTTCCTGACAGTCCAGATTCCCCCTGAATGAGTCTGGTTTCCCATCGTCTCACCCAGGACTGGAGTTCAGTGCAGTCGGGAGCTTCCTTCTCCCTCCTGCTTTAGAAAGCCAGCCATGCACTCATCCACCCATGCCCACAGCCGCTCATCCTCTCCGCGTGCGAGTCTCAGCCTTTTGCAGCTCCTCTGAGTCTCAGTGTGCTTTCCTCTTTTCTTCTAGTTGTAGAATTTCCACTCAGCCAGCCTTCCTGTGGTTCTGGATGATGCCTGTTTTGTCTTTTAGTTGTAGTTTTGATATTGTTGTGCAAGGCAGCAGTTTAGTTGTTTACCTATGTCACCATCTTGGTTTCTCTGGACTCTAAAATAATTGTTATTATTACTTCTACTATTGCTTCTATTATTTGCATAGTGTGTTTTAGGGTAAAAAGTAAAAGCCTAATGTAAGAAAAAGGAGTTGTCTGAAAATGATATCACTTATCAAGGACTAATATTGTAAAAAAACCAACATTTTATGGGGGATAGGTCTGTACTTAACCAAGGAGTTAGGGTTCACTCCGATTGGCTAAGACTAATTAGGGCTTGTCTTTGGGGATAAGTCTTCACCAACTCCATGGCTAGTACACAAAGGAGGAGGAAGCGGATGCATATCAATGAGACAATCTCTGTTCAGCCTGTTATTTCAGTACTAGAGGCCCAGTGCATGAAAATTCTTGCACTGGAGGGGGGTCCCTTAGCCCATCCTGCCCCCTTTCACAGTCCAGGAGCCCTCAGGGGTGGGAGGTGACCTGGTGATCAGGGGAAGATGATGCCCCATCACACCTCTGCTGCTGCCAGTGCTGGCAGCACAAGCCTCAGGCGGCCCTGGTTACCTGAGCCTCGGGTGGCCCTGGGCAGCTGGGGGGCTGAGAGGACTGGGGGACTCTGGAGGCAGGCGCACGGAGTGGCCAGGTGTGCCTGCCACCTTGGCAGGGCTGAGGGGACTGGGTGCTGCCATCTTGTGGCTGTGGGTACCACCATCTTTGAGGACGTGGCAGTCAATTAGCATATTCCCTTCTTATTGGCTGTGGGTGCTGCCATCTTTGAGGGCAGGGCAGTCAATTAGCATATTTCTTCCTTATTGGCTGTGGGTGCTGTCATCTTTGCAACAGCGTGAGGGTCAATTAGCATATTCCCTCTTTATTAGATAGGATTCTTCTAAATCAAGTTAAATCTACACTGAGATCCCACTCACATCAATGTTGATGCTGCTCCTTCTCCTTAATGATGCTATGAAGCATTATCTTCTAATATTCATCAAGCACTTAGCTCTGGGTAGACAGAGGGATGAACCCCTCAGCCATTCATTCCACCAATCCTGGACTTTGTCTTTGATCACAAGGCCACAATGTATAATAACTAGGTTACTTGTCTCATTCCTGCTCTCTTTTCCACTCTTTTCTGGCTTCTCTTGTTTGTTTCCTGTCCTACAAATTTTTATATCATTTTCTCTCTTTTTTTTTTAAAAAAAATCTTTATTGTTCAGATTATTACAGGTGTTCCTCTTTTATTTTTCCCCATAGCTCCCCTCCACCTGATTCCCCACCCCACCCCATGCCCTTACCCCCCGCCACTGTCTTCATCCATAGGAGTAAGATTTTTGTCCAATCTCTTCCCGCACCCCTCACACCTGCTTCCCCTGAGAATCGTCAGTCCACTCCCTTTCTATGTCCCTGATTCTATTATATTCACCAGTCCATTCTGTTCTTCAGATTTTTCATTCACTTGATTTTTAGATTCACTTGTTGGTAGGTATGTATTTGATGTCATTTTGTTGTTCATAATTTTTATCTTTACCTTTTTCTTCTTCTTCCTCTTCTTAAAAATACCGTTCAGCATTTCGTGTAATCCTGGTTTGGTGGTGATGAACTCCTTTAGCTTTTTCTTGTCTGTGAAGCTCTTTATCTGACCTTCAACTCTGAATGATAGCTTTGCTGGGTAGAGTAATCTTGGTTGTAGGTTCTTGCTGTTCATCACTTTGAATATTTCTTGCCACTCCCTTCTGGCCTGCATAGTTTCTGTTGAGAAATCAGCTGACAGTCGTATGGGTACTCCCTTGTAGGTAATTAACTATTTTCTCTTGCTGCTTTTAATATTCTCTCTTTGTCTTTTGCCCTTGGCATTTTAATTATGATGTGTCTTGGTGTGGTCCTCTTTGGAATTCCTCTTGTATGGGGTTCTGTGCGCTTCCTGAACTTGTAAGTCTATTTCTTTCACCAGGTAGGGAAAGTTTTCTGTCATTATTTCTTCTAATAGGTTTTCAATATTTTGCTCTCTCCCTTCTTCTGGCACCCCAAAAATTCGGATGTTGGTTCGCTTAAAGTTGTCCCAGAGGCTCCTTACACTATCTTCATATTTTTGGATTCTTTTTTCTTTTTGTTTTTCTGGTTGGATGTTTTTTGTTTCCACATATTTCAGATCTTTGGTTTGATTCTTGGGGTACGTTGATCTACAGTTGAGTTTCTGTATATTCTTTATTTTAGACAGTGTATGCTTCATTTCTGACTGGTCCTTTTCCATTTTTTTGGCATTCTCATTAAGGTCCTTGAAGGTCTCACTAAGCTCCTCAGAAGTGTCATCAAGTTTCTCAGCGGTTTTTAGAAGATTCTTGAGTAACCTTATACATGTGGTTCTGAACTCTATGTCATCCAGTAGTTTGCTTTCCTCCGTTTCTTTCATTCATGACATGTTTCTTTGT
This sequence comes from Corynorhinus townsendii, assembly GCA_026230045.1. Taxonomy (NCBI): domain Eukaryota; kingdom Metazoa; phylum Chordata; class Mammalia; order Chiroptera; family Vespertilionidae; genus Corynorhinus; species Corynorhinus townsendii. Next base: position 61,773,381 of record JAPDVU010000004.1, on the reverse strand, counting down.
TTCTGCATTTTGGCTGCTTCCCTGTGTTGATGGAGTGGCTTTGTGTGGTAGGTGACCTATAGGGGGCAGTAGCTCAGCCTCCCCAATCACCTGATGTGGACGCTCTTGGTACACCCTTTGTGGGCTGAGTGCAAAGTCTTGGTGTAGTTAGGCCTTAATTGCTGTTGGTACACTGGGAGGAATTGACCTCCAGGCCAATTAGCTGTGAGCACTCCCTGTGTCTATAATGGAAGAACTGCTCCACTGAAGACACGCTTATGGGGCAGGACTTGTTTCAGTGGGGCTTTGGTGCTCACTGAGTCTGCCTCTTGAATGTGTCACTTATGGATGTGAGGAGTTGAAATCTGGTGTCTCACACTGACCACTAGGTACACTGGCTTCTGGATCTCCAATGGGGTGCAGGTCAGCTACTGTCTGAGGCCACTCAGCAGGAGCTACAGTGAGAGCTGCAGTTTTCTCCTCTTTGCTTGGGGTTTGGAGGTTTTGGAGCTGTCTGACCCAGGCTGCAAGTTTGCTAGGTTAAGCTGTGATAGGGCAGGCCTTTCTTATGCTAATTGAGCTGCTTGGAGCTTGGGTGGGTTTGTAGGTTGTGCAGGGCGGGGCCTCAGGGTGTCACTAGGTTAGGGCGTGACAAACAGCAATGGCTGCTAGTTAGCCGGCTCTGTGTCCCCAATGGCATCCGCAAGTCCCGTGCCCCAGTGCAGTAAACAATTATTCCTGCGCACAGCTCTGCAAGCAAGCCACCCTCACTGGCAGACAGTCCAGCTTCTCCCCGTAGGAATTTGGGTCCCCCGCGTCTCCCCAGAGACTGGATTTCAGAGTAATCGGGGGCTTGTCTTCGTTCGGGTTGATAAAAACAATGCACTCAGTCGCCCGCAGCCAGCCCGGATCACGCGCCTCCGTACCTCAGCTTTTCAGCGCTCGTGCATGTCTCAATGCTCTTTTCTCTTTCCTTCTAGTTGTAGAACTTCCACTCAGCCAGCTTTCCCGTGGTTCTGGGTGATAGACGTTTTGTCTTTCAGTTGCAGTTTAAATTGTTGTGGGAGGCAGCAGTTTAGGTGTTTACCTACACCGCCATCTTGGATTCTCTCCCATTTTCTCTTAAATATACTTTATTATGATAGATTTACTATACAATTCATCCATTTATAGTGTATAGTTCAATGGCTTTTAGTATATTTACAGAGTTTTTCAGTGATCATTACAATCAATTTTAGAAAGTTTTTATCATTCCCCAAAGAAATCCCCTACCCATTATCAGTCATTCCCCATGTTTCTCCAGCTCCGCCACTTTCTGAAGCCCTAGGCAATTAATTGATCCACTTTCTGTATGTATAGATCTTCCTATTCAGGACATTTCATATAAATGCAGGCATAAAATATGTAGTCTTTTGCATCAGGCTCTTGAATGAAATGCAAATCATTATAAGTTAAAGTTATAGTGTACAATGGTAGGTGTCCTTTTTATATTTGACTAATATTCCAATACAGTATATAGATATACTACACTTTATTAATCCACCAGTTGACGGACATATTTGAGTTGTTTCTACTGTAGTTTGAGCTATTATTAATAACTAGAGGCCCAGTGCATGAAATTCATGCACGGGGGAGGGGATCCCCTAAGCCCAGCCTGCACCCTCTCCAATCTGGACTCCTGGAGAGATGTCCAACTGAGAGGCAGTCAGACATCCCTCTCACAATCCAGGACTGCTGGCTCCTAACTGCTCACCTGCCTGCCTGATCACCCCTAACCAGCTCTGCCTGTCAGCCTGATTGCCCTTAACTGCCCCCCTGCTGGCCTGGTAGCCCCAACTGCTCCCCCTGCTGGCCTGGTCACCCCTCACTGCCCCCTCTGCCAGTCTGGTTGCCCCCAACTGCCCTCCCCCACTGGCCTGGTCGCCCCCAACTGCCCCCCCTGCCAGCATGGTTGCCTCATGCAGCCTGCTGTTCAGTTGTTCGGTCGTCCCTCACTAACCCCCCTGTCAGCCTGGTCGCCCCACAGAGCCTGCTGGTGAGTCATTTTGGTCATCCCTCACTAATTCCCCTGCCGGCCTGGTCACCCCACACAGCCTGTTGGTCAGTTATTTGGTTGTCCCTCACTAACCCCCCTGCTGGCCTGGTCACCCCATGCAGCCTGCTGTTCAGTTGTTACTGTGAGGGCGTCCTGACCAATTTGCATATTAACCTTTTATTAGTATAGATACTGATATGAACTTTACAAAAATGCCTCTGTGTAGACAAACGTTTTCATTATTCTTGGATAAATTCCTAGGAGTAGCATTAGCAGGTTGTATATTAAGTTTATATTTCACTTTTCAAGAAACTGCCAAATTGTTTTCCAAAGTAGCTGTACTATTATACATCCCAGCCAGCAGAGTTATAAGGGTTCCAGTTTCTCCACATCCTCACTATTATTTATTATCTTTCGAATTATAGTCCTTCTAATAATTGTGTAGTGGTATACATTATATTTTTAAAAATTTAATTAGCTACATTTAAAATTTGAGACAAAAATCTAGGCATCTGGCCTTTCTAGAAATAGCCAGATGTTTTAGCAACACTGGGTATTGTAAGGTGGCAGTTGGCTGTATAGTTGTCATTCTCTTTAGACTGGCATGCTCTCTCCAATTTATTGGAGTCACATCTTATTTTATTAGCCTGACACAAGGTAAGTGTCCATTAAAATTTTTTCATGCTAGTTGTTTTTCTGGAGGTAAGAAATGTTTTGTGTCTCCATGTCTCTAGCAAAAGTGAAAAATAAGATACAGACTGAGAGGGCAATATAACTCAAGAAAAGTAGAAGAGAACAGAGTTCTTTTGTTGAATTAGAGACTACTTTTACATGTTTAATATACAAGGTGTGTCTTTGTCAAAAGAATACAACTTAAGACATTGTTATGAGCAAACCATACTACCCATTGTGTGATGGAATAAACTGAGAAAAATAATGGAAATTTCAATGAAGTTCTATTTTGAAGTCAAATAAAGAAGTGCTATCATGAAAAGTAGTGACCTATTAATACAGATGTAAAGGAGCTTACAAATAATTTTAAAACATGCGTTTTGATTAGCATATTCTTAGGCAAATTGTTTCTTTGGCAAGGAATAATCTCCCACACTTTGAAATCAGTTTTCAGGATTAAAAATTATAGGAATTCCCCAATTGCAGAGTTGGGGATTCAATTCCAAACATGGTTCTCTACTTAAATTTATTAGAATAAACTAATGTTGTTCACATTGTCTCTCACAATTAATAGAATGAATATTAGAGTGAGTGGTTGTCAAATAAAATCATAGAGCAGTATATGATGCTGAGAGCTAAATATGATGGTGTTAGAAAATTAGATTGCTTCAAATGTCTGGAGAGTAGTTACTCTAAATATAAAACCAAACTATGTTTGGAAGTAACTACATTTGGGTACATCTGTTCTCCATTATGGAATGGAATAAAACTAAATATTGTTCCCAATTAAGGGATTTAAGGCCAAATTTTAGACTGTCCATTTTCATAGAGATATACAAGACCTAATACATCTTTTACAGAAAAAAAGATGTTAGTTTCCAATTCTAAATCAAAGAAATTGCAATTAGAAATTTGTAAATTAATCTTTTTATTTTAAATGTAATCTGTCATGCAAAATAACTGTTTAGATTTTGCAATGCACTTCTAATTTAGTAAAAATGTTGATTCTATTTTCGGAAGTTAAATATTCTTATACTTGGAGTGCTGTACACCAACCTGGTGTACATTACCTATCTAGATGTTTTTGACTTTTGACTTAACACCAATGTAAAAGGAATGTGTTTAGGGATCCTTCAGATTTCTTCATGATCCAGATAATCAGGATGGGAAAAATGCTTAGGAGCTGTGAACAGACGCTCAGAAATAGAGAACCTTCATTTGTTAAGAGCACAGAATGGACTACAGGAAGCAGGTGCTCTGCTGGTGGAGAAGAGGGAAACCCAACGTTTATTTTAGTCAGCAGGATAGAACCCCAGCATGAAAACGTTTGAGACTGGTGGAGTAGGTAACTAAGGGTGGCAAGAGCAAGGTCTTGACTGTGTTTGTTTGGTTGTTGGTCCTGCATAGCTCCCGGGGGGATGGTGAGGGAAAGCTCAGTAGAGGCACTTCTCTGACCATCTTACATACGTAATTCCACAGCAGCCCTTCTCCTGGGCCAGCATGTAGAACTAACTGTTTTTACAGGGGCAATACCTAGTCCCAGCAGAGGGGTAAAATGCTTTCTGTTTTCTGTACAGCTAATTTCATGTCACTGTTTACAGGGGAAGGTCCCTGCTTCTGATCCCTGCAGCAATTGGCCTGTACTCTCAAATACGTACTTTGATTACCCCTTTTATTTTAGCATAAAGTGCTGGCCTTGGCATTTATTAGTCATAAAGTTATTTATTCTGTTTTAAATTCAATGGCAGTGCTCAACTCCATAACCTCCTGTGGCAGTAGGTTTCATAGGTTGGCTAAATGTGGTACGAAATAATAGTTTCATCGCCTTGCTCTAAATTTATCAGCCATTAATTTCACCAGATGACATTTCGTTCTTCGGTGACATAATGGAACATTCAGTTCTTTGGCTGAGTCTACAAACAAAACCCTCTGTCAGGTTCTCAGGCACTTAATAATCACTACTTGCCATTTTTGTTTTAAATATGTTAACCTGGTTTGATTAACTTGGAGAAAATCTTAAATTCTTCTTTCTAATCTGTCATAAATGTATTCAAATGTTACCTCCCAGTCTTTTGTGGAAATCATTTCAAATGCATATTTATTCTTAAGTCTATACATGAGGTGACCTATTTGGTAGGATTAGGATTAATTTGTGTGAAGAATGTACTGAAGGCTTCTAGAAAAGTATCAAGTGTCTTGTGATGATAATGACTCACCATAAATTGTTTGTGGCCAGCACTTCATCCAGGAAGTGGGTGACAGGACACATAACATGATTTTAGGGCAAATGAATTGGTTCTATGCCTGCCACCACCGCCATCCCCCGCCAGTTTTTTCACTCACTCTGATTTATGAAATTCTTCTATCAAGGCTCAGTCCCTTTGATCCCTATTCCAATCAAAATGCCTCCAGAGAGAAGTGTTATTTAAGCTCTGTCAGCCATTCTCTCCTGGGCACCAACTGTGATGATGTATGATGCATGATGCCTCTTTTCCTGTAAACTAGTTGGCTTCAAATCGTGTCCTGCAGAATCCTGGAGTCCCAAAGGGTATCACAGGGATCACTGCAGGGTAAGAAGGGATCAGTGTCTGCAGCAGGTAACCGCAGAGATGCTCTGTTGAAACCCAGAGCATCTCTGTGGTTACCTGCTGCACACAGCTTCTGTATAAGATCTGAGGTAATAAAGTTTTACACTATTGTTATTACTATTTTTACAACTCTGCTTTAAGCTCTCAGGTTAGACCCCTTCTCATGAAGCCAAGAGTGAGCCTCCAATACTTTTTTGTCCTTACCCAAGTCAATGCTTTCTCATTTCACATTCTCCTGTTCAGCCCTCGCTCCTGACTTGGGCACTTTCCCCAGCACAGGACTTTGCTTCCCTCCTAGAAATTAGAACCACTCTATGTGATTCTCTTTCTTGCTGCACTAGAAAGAGAAAAAGGAGAAATGAGACTATGAAGAGAAACAAAGAATAGTTGTGCACATGCTTCCACAAATTCCTTCCTTCCTAAAATACAATATTTGTAGAACATCATTATCCTTTGGAGATTTGGAATGGTTCCCACACAAGTGGAAAGTATCTATTATACCCTAAAATCAAATACTTTCCAAGGCCTAGAGAGTTGTAGTTATATAAATATATATCAATCTAACATAGTTTGCTACTTGAAAATATGAAAAATTAACATATTTAGGAATGATGGAAAAATTGGCATAAATTGGAACATATAATCAAAATTGAAAGGGAGGAGTAATTATTACCTGGTGAAGAAAAGATAATTTATTAGCTTTGAAGGAATTAAAAAGTCATTAAAATATTTAGAGCTTTAATTCTATAAAATTTATTATTTTTTCCAATATTTAGAAAATTTCAAACTGAAATTAAAAGGGAATCAATAAACTGGGAAACATTTTACATAAAATCTGACTAGGAGTTATATAATCTAGATATACTATCAAGTCTGATTATAAACAATAGAAACCAACTCTAGCTAACTTAATTTTTTAAAATCCAGGTAAGAAAGAGAAAATAGTCTCAGCAGGTAAAAGGATAGAGCGTCGGCCTGCAGACTGAAGGGTCCTGGGTTCGATTCCGGTCAAGGTCATGTACCTTGGTTGCGGGCACATCCCCAGTGGGGTGTGTGCAGCTGATCGATGTTTCTCTCTCATCAATGTTTCTGGCTCTCTCTCCCTCTTCCTTTCTCTCTGTGAAAAATCAATAAAATATATTTTAAAAAACACACACAAAAAAACAAAACAATAGAGGTAAAACTATTCAAATTTTATTAAAAATTATGTAAGGAAATCAAACAAAGATTTTTTTGACCAATAAAGAATAGTATCCTTCAAAAATTAAGCAAAAATTGCCATATGATCCAGCAAATTTACTTCTTAATGTATAGTCAAAGGAGTTGAAAATAGAGACTCAAATACTGTACACCAGCATTCATAGCATTATTCACAATAGCAAAGGTCAAAGCAACCCAAATGTCCATTGACATTTATATACCACACAAAGTATCCTATCTAATAAAGAGGGAATATGCTAATTGACTGCCACACCGTCAAAGATGGCGGCACCCATAACCACAGGATGGCGGCGCCCAGTTCCCTCAGCCCCACCAGAGCAGCAGGCATAAGGCAAGGCCAGGCCCAGACCCGGCTGCTCCGCATGCCTGCCTCCAGAGTTCCCCGGTCCCCTCAGTCCCCCAGCCTCCCAGGGCCGGCCTGAGGAGCAGACAAGCCTCGGATGATGGCTGCACAGCTGCCCAGGGCTGGCCCAAGGCACAGGCAAGCCTCGGATGGCAGCTGCCCAGCCACCCAGGGCTGTTTAAGGCTTGCGCTGCCGGCAGTGGCAGTAGCAGAGGTCTGATAGGGCATCGCCTTCCCCTGATCACCGAGTCGCCTCCCACCCCTGAGGGCTCCCGGACTGTGAGAGGGGGCAGGCCGGGCTGAGGGACCCCCCTTCCAGTACATGAATTTTCATGCACCAGGCCTCTAGTGGTATATAAATACAATGGAATATTATTCAACCTTGAAAAGGAATGAAATTCTGATACATTCTATAATGTGGATGAAACTTGAAAACATTTTGCTAAGTGAAAGCAAAATACAAAAAAATTTGTTTTGTCTGATTCCAGTTATATGAGGTGCGTAGAATAGGTTTCATAGAGACAAAGTAGAATAGAGATTATCAGGGGTTGAGGAGAAGGAGGAATGAGAAATTATTATCTAGTGGGCACACAATTTCTGTGTGGGATGATGAAAAAGTCTGGAGTAAATAATGGTGATGGCTGTACAATACTGTGAATGTGTTCAAAACCATTGACTTGTACACTTAAATGGTTAAAAAAATAAATGTTATTTATTTGACCACAATCTTTTAAAACATGAATAACTGCTAAGGGTATAGTTGTTTTAACTAGTGAATTTACACTGAGGGTGGGAATATAAATGTATACAACTCATTTTCGAAAGCAAAATGATAAGTTTTATCAGAAACCCCTGAACTGTTATCTTTTGAACATGATCATAGCAGTATCAAAAATTAAAAAATAGTAACAAACCTAAATATTCAAAAGAAGGGAAATCATACAAACCCAATGAAACATTATGCAACCATTAAAAATGATGATTGTGAGACAATGTTTATGATATATGAATAAGTGAAAAATATTACAAAATGGAATTATACTGTAAGTGTAATTTTGTGACAATATTCATCTCAACAACATGCATGAATAAAAACTTCTGTGGTAAATGGAGGGAATTGAGATGAATGGTTTTCCTTAAAGATGTTTAAAAGTTAATATTTTACCTTAATAATAAAAAGCAGCATTTAACATCAAACAAAATTGAAAAGTAATCTTCTTATTTATCATTTCTTTTATAAAACTAAAGATAACTAAATTAATGCCTTTATATCAACTAGACTAATAATAGTAATCAACTTACAAAAACCTTGGTTATAAAACTATACATATTCTTTTAAGGCTGGAAGGAGCCCAGGGACTTGTATAATGTGTCTACAGTATGATGTACAGAATATCACAGGAAGATTCTTAGATGTAAAGTCTTCAAAGAAGACACATTTCACAAGTGAAAGAAAGGAATATCAGTGTGCTAAAAGTCTCCGAATAATTATATAGAATATCAAATGGCATTGCCTCTAATTTATAAGGGATTTACAACAGTGGAGAAACTATTTAGAAAGACTTTCTAAATGAGAAAATAATTTGAAATTAGGAAAAGAAAGCTGAGAACAAAGATACTGATAACCTTCACAGTCAGAAAAGATGGTCTCCGGCTTACGACGTTTTGACTTAAGATTTTTCTTTACTTTATAAGGATGTGAAAACAGTATGCATTCAGCAGAAACCATTCTTTGAATTTTTATCCTTTTCTGGCATAGTGAGTTGTCGTATGATACTTTCTCATGATGCTGGGCAGCAGCAGCAAGATGGTTTTTGCACAACTGTGGGCCAATGTAAGTGTCCTGAGCTTGTTTAAGGTGGGCTAGGCTAAGCGACGCTATTCAGTGGTTAGGTGTGTTTAGTGCACTTTCAGCTTACCATGGGCTTATCAAGGAGCATTTGCACCTCCTTTCTGTAACACAGATCTTTCTGGTACCTTTCCCAGATTAGTAAATTCCCAGACTCTGAAGGCATCAGAAGGGACCATGTAATAAAACATACTTTTCTAGCTGGGTACACTACCATCTAGAGAAAGGACCCCCACAGGTAGTTGAGCAAGGGAGGACTGAGCCAGCCCGGGGAAACCAGCTCTGAGGGGCTCCATGCTGTTCATGCACTGCCTCCATATTTGCACTTGCACAGCCGCACCAAGGAGGGAGGAGGCTGCAACAGTGCCTGCGTGACAGTGCTCCCTTCATTCGTACCTCTGCTTTCTCCCAGGGCCTCTTTCTCCAGTTATCCTCAAAGCTCCATCCTTTGTCATAAAAGTCTCTCTGGACAGTCCATGCCAATATTATTTAACAAGAGGCCCAGTGCACGGATTCGTGCACCAGTGGGGTCCCTTGGCCTGGCCTGCGCCCTCTCGCAATCCAGGACCCCTAGGGGGATTTCGGGAGAGTGGTTTCAGCCCAATCCCCTGCAGGCCAGGCCAAGGGACCCCACTGGTGCATGACTGGAGCTATCTTGGCCACTCTCGATCTGCCAGACCCCAACAGCAAGCTAACCTACTGGTGGGAGCATCTGCCCCCTGGTGGTCAGTGCACATCACAGCGACTGGTCGAATGGTCAAACGAATGGTTGGACATTTAGCATATTAGGCTTTTATTATATAGGATGTTAATTATATATTACTATACCATCATTTAAGACTTTGAGTTCCTGCCAGGATTGGCCAATCATGTAAGCTACAACCATATGAAATAAGCAACAAGGCAGGCAGGTAAACTATTCCAGGGCTAAATCAGAGGTCAACATACCACTCTAGAGTCTGAAGAAGCCAATATGGGTTGGATCAGTCAGGGAGGTGGGGCAGGGAAAAATAAAGCAGTGTTTGTTAAAGCAGGATCCAGGGATCATCTGCAATTGAACCATTGGGCAGCTAGTTTTAAAATGTAAAAGTGGGAGTCAGCATTTTAATAAGATCCCCCAGTGATTTTTGTGCATGGAAAGGTTTGCCAGTCACTTCCAGAGTCACTCCAGGTTTGGGAGTTGGTGCAGAAAATGTCCTGAACCTGCAGCAAGAGGGAATGGGATGTGTTCCCATGGAGGCAGACCCTTCAAACAACACAATGTGTGAACTAATACGGTATAAAAAGATGACTTGGCAGGAAGCCATGAAGCAGAACAAAATTTAACTATAAATAGAAAAAGATAATGATGACATTTAACCTTGTGTTAATTCTGATATGCAAAAGGGGTACATGGGAGGAAAGAATGCAGGCTCGGTTCTGTGAAATTATGAGCCAATATGACACATTTTATGGTGTTTTCTAGAATTAAGTAGGCTATATTTTTAAATTGCTCTAGGCACAACTCTTAATTTAGATGATTCACTGTTAGAGAAAAAAGTGTAAACCATTTAGTAACTACACTTAGGTTTTCCCATTTTTTACTTAACCTGGATCTTTAAAACATGACTTTCTTTTTCGCCTCACAGTTTAGCATAACAATTTATACTGTAACATCTGGGTAGCTAATAGAATTGATTCAGTTAGTCTCATCTTTACAGTTCAACTGAAAAAATAATAAAGATGTAAGTTAGAATCAGTCATTTTGACAGAGCCTATCTACTGGGTCTCTTTTTGGGTAAAACTCCTGGGCTCACCGTTCTGTTCCACGTGGGCCTTTCCAGGCAGGGCTTCTCATTAATCCCAAATCTCAGGGATGTGTGTGATTCTCTCCCTTCTCTCTAGCTGGTCTCACTATCCACTGTGTATGTAATTAAGATACAATCTCCTTAGCTTTCTGGCTTTTCTTTGATGCAGAATCACACACCTTTTTTATTTTAGGGTTTTGCTACTAAATACTTTATGAAACAGAGAAGGCAATAAAAGCAATGGGTAGTGAAGTGTTGAAAGCTTTAAGAATTTCTAAAACCTCTCATAATAATTGTCCTAGCCTGCAAATGGGGCTGGTCGCCTTTTCCTGCTTTTTTTCATGCACTCCCTCTTTTCATTTTCTGGATGAATTCTATGTATGATGCTGTCTGCATTTTTAGAAATTGGAGGGACAGGGTTGACATCATTGCTCCCTCTCCCCATTCTTCACAGGTACAGTTCTTACCCACAGGGACCTTCTTTTTCCATAGGTGTCCTGAAGATTCCGGGGTGAGATAATAGGTGGGAACTCAGGGGCATTCTGCCTCCCTAGGCACATCTCCAGGTCCCTTCCCCCACCAGCCTTCATATCCATGTCCTCCAGATTTACATAAGAAAGTGTGAATTAGGTGAAACCTACACATTGATCATCTATCCTTTTTAACACTATAGGAATTTCTAATTACCTTGGTGCTCATAAAAGTCATTTTGATCATGAAGAAAGACATTTTTGTTCTCTCCAGGGAGGATGCCAATTCCCTTAAATTGGGCCTTTCTGTTGTCTGGGCTCATCTTCTTTAGTCACCTGCCTCACAGTCTCACCTTTTTCCTGAAATGCTGACCCTGTAACAGTTCCCCAGGCTCCTCCTTTAATCACACAAATAGCTTCTAAAACTCTATTTTGGGGCTATAAGGAAGACAAATGGCAAATACTGCCTGCAGTTTTCTTCCCCTACAGCTCCCTCTTCAATTACCACCTCACTGAGGGCATTTACCACTCCATTTATACACAATGAATATAGTCTTATTTTATACAGGGTGGATTTGGTTGTGTGGCAGGAATATTAATGTTTCTGTTATCATTAATTAATTGGAAAACTCATATCTATTTGCCAGGGCCACCTGCCCAAAGCTGCAAACACTCCAGATGTGAAAATGTGTTTTGTGCTATTACACATAATTATTTTCTAATTCTGATCCACATGATTATTAAGTGCATATGTCCTCATATTCCCAAAGGAATTGTATTAAAAAAACATTTTTATTGATTTCAGAAAGTAAGGGAGAGGGGGCGAGACAGATAGAAACATCAATGATGAGAGAGAATCATTCATCAGCTGCCTTCTGCACACCTCCCCCCACTGAGGATCAAGCTCACAACCCAGGCATGTGCCCTGACTGGGAAGCAAAACATGACCTCCTGGTTCATGGGTCGATGCTCAACCACTGGGCCACACCAGCTGGGCAGGAATTGTATTTTTAATAAGTACTAAATATAGAGGGGGGAAAGCCTGGTGGTGCCTAAACAGAGCTAGGGAAGAAAGAAGTATGGAAACATATTTTCCCCATTTCAGGGCATATCTTCATCCTAAAAGATGACAAATATTTCTATGAATCTAGCCAGAAACCTATAGGAAATTATAATAGTAATGATGATATCAGTTTGGAATGCCAAAAGTTAATATTTAAGGATAAGTGTCTTTAATTAAAGTTGATTTAGAAATATATAATCAATATATTAGATGGAAAATATGATCAATAAGAACTTGTATATGTATATATGGGGAAATAATTTGAATTTTTAAAGTGCCTTTTAAGATCCATATACATTTTAAAAGTTTCACCAGAACATCAAATATTTGCAATGTTAGTTGCTACCTTGATTAAGGATACTATTTGAAATCTACAGATTTCCATTCTAGTGAACTAGATTTTTTCCTCTACCAGTTTTTTTTTTCATCATAAAGAGAAATAAATAAGTTTAAATATTCAAGCAATTTTATTATTTGCCTTTACATTTTGTGAGATTTAATATAGTACTATATGGAAAATCACATTCTTGAAACTGTGGTAAAATACATGTAACATTAATTTTTTTAAGAAAATTTAATGTTGACCTGATTGTAGGTGTCCCCCTCACCTCTTTCCCCCACCCCATTTGCTCATCTCCATCTGCCCCCTCCCTTGGCCTTCACCAAACTATTGTCTGTGTCCATGGGGATTGCATATATGTTCTTGAGCTAATTCCTTTATGTCTTAACCATTTTTAAATGCATAGTTCAATAGTGTTAAGAATATTCACATTAGTGTGCAACCAACCTCTAGAACTTTCTCATCTTGCAAAACTGAAACTCTGTAACAACTTCATTAAACACCTCTCCTTCCCACCTCTCTCAGGCCCTGGCCACCATCATTCTACTTTCTGTCCCTATGACTTTGACTATCCTAATGACCTCATAGAAGTGTAATCATACAGTTCCAATAAATTTAATAAACTATAAACAATATGCTTTATGATGAACCAGATCTCATAACCAAAGTATAACCCAGCAATTTTCAGCTGGTTGTGCTGCAAGAATTTATAAGGCATGCAATACCTGACTATTTAGTCAGGAGCACTGATCTCTTTTCCCTTAGATTGTCAAATAAAAATAATGACATCAGTCAACACAACAATAGCCACCTGGTATAAGTGAATGAAAATTATACCTATTTTTTTTTCCTCAGGCAAAAAAAAAATTTGTTTTAGGTTTGCCGCAGAATTTTGGTAATTAGTTTATGTGTGCCGTGAGATGAAAAAGGTTGAAAATCGCTGGTATGACCAATATAATGTAAACCCACTTAGTGTAGCTATATTGGTTCATGGGAATTCTGTAAAATGGGAACTTACCTGGACTTTGACTATTAATTTCTGAATGGAGACTTTTAATAATGAAGCTTTAAAGCAACTCCAGGAACCTCTGAGAAAAGTAGAGAAAGGGAAAAAAGAATTAAAAACGAACAATAATTTTCATTGTGAAAATGGCAAGATAAACGACCCCAGGCGAAGCTAACTTCTTTGATGGTAAAATACCTTCCATAGAACACCTGTCCTAAAAGAATATCCCCTGAAAGAATAAGTTTCTATGCTTATACATTTCTGGAAAACAGCATAATGTATCTCTTTTGAATATTGAAATAGCATATTCGTATACTAAGAGTTCTAAGAAGTTCTGAACATTTTTTTCTGTGTTTGACTTAGTTGACTGAAGAATCCTTTTGTTTCCCCATAAAACTTATAAACATTGATAAGGAAGAAGCATAACCTCTAGAGCATGAGATGGGTTCAGTTATCCCTCAGCACTTGAAGACTGTTTTTAGACTTGGAGTTGTGATTTGACACACAACCGCCCGTCTTCATTCCACATTTTCATATTTACTTTTGGATAGAGATTGCTGTATGCTCCATAAATGCTGTCACCAAGACACTCATTACTGTAAATGTCGAGTTGATTAAACTTTCATGTGAAAGAATGATAAAGCAAGCCTGACAATACACATTTTTCTTCACTTGGGGTTTGAAATGACGGCATTAATCCCAGGGGGTAGATCTAGGATCCTCCAGGCTAAAATAAAACCTGTGTAGCTATTATTCCTCTGCCATATGTGAGTTATAAGCTCATCTCACATGGTGAGAGGAACAAATGGCTCAGCTGCAAACTGCTTCCAAAGTACTAGTATAAGAATAACAAAGACAGGTAAATGAGAACATTTCTATGTACATGCAACATTACTATTGCATTGAAAATCAGCCTGTGTAGACTGTATTTAGAGATGCAAACAACGATTCCAGAAAACATGAAATACGAGATGAGTCATTGTTACTACACAAAAATCTCTGAAATCATATGCTGAACTGAAGTGGCAAAGCTTGGGTAATAACTAGGAGATAACTGATTTTCCACTAAAGATAGTTTGTGAATTATTTCAAGGCTCTAGAGGCAATTTTAACACCTTGTAAGGCTGTCATTATATGATCCATTTACTAGTACAATACGTAATTTCTCTCTGAATATTTGACAATCCATCAATAACTCCTTCCTTCTGATATTTGTTTTCCCCAATTATGGCTGAATATTTGTACATGTCTTACCTCTTACCAAGTTTAAGCTCCTTGAGGGTAACAGTGATACTTAAATCAATTTGATATGCCCATCAGAACCTGGCCCAGTATTTAGTAGAGTTTTAATACATTTTGTGGGCAATAAATTATTTCTCTAACTGGCTGTACTTTATGTAGACTCAACATTTTCTAGAGAAAGAACCTTATTTGCCCACTGACTATTGAAGAAAGACCTAAGGCTAAATTCGTTCATTTAAAAAAAGTGATAAACATCCACAAATTAAGGGCTTTATACACATTTGATACTCTTGATTTGATCTGATTCCTTAAAGATAAAGCATTAAAACATGTGGACTTATCCATGGGCAAGTGAAAGAAACAAGAAGATAGGAAGAGGAGAAATGTCACATTGGGTAAACTGTACTGAGTCATTAAATATTAATTTAAAATATTTCTTGCATTTCTAACTACATGACCTCTCATAAAATAAGAGTGAAATTCTTACTACTCAGATATTTTACTCTCCTTCATGCTTGACTGTCCTGTTACAGGAAGAGCTCTCCAGTGTTAAGGACTGATGCTCCCTACAAGAGGCTTCTATCTCTCTATCCCTCTCCCTTCCCCCCTCTCTAAAAATCAATAAGAACATTTTTTTAAGAGGCTTCTGCTGTTCTTGACTAGCACGGTGCTTGGCACAGAGCAACCCTCTAGAATTGTTTAATGGATGAGTGGAAAAACACCTTGCATGTGTATAGTTTGTTTAATGTTGGAACATTGTTGTCATACACATTATTTTTTCTAATCTTTTTTTAATTTTTATTGTTTTAAGTATTACAAATAGTAGTACATATGTTTCCTTTTTTCCCCCCCATTGACCTCCCCCTGACTTCCCCTACCCCCCATTACATGCCTTCACCTGCCTGTCCTCCCCCCCCCCCCCCCCCAGTGTCTTGTATCCATTGGTTGTGCTTATATGCATGCGTACAAGTCCTTCGGTTGGTCTCTTACAGCCCCCCTCGCCCAACCTCCCCTGTCTTCCCAAGGTAGTTTGACAGTCTGTTCAATGCTTCTTTGCCTCTGTATCTTTTTCCCACCATTTCTTTCCTTTAAAAAGTTTTGCCTTTGCAGACTAGAAATAAACATATAATAACAAAACAAAACAAAACTAAAAAATGTTTGAGTCCCATTTTCAATGTCCAACAGTTCTGAGTCCCCGTTTCAATGTCTAACAGTTCCTTATGTGTACATGTCAGCAATGATATCTGGATGATGGGCACATGGTGGCAATGCAGGTCTGAACCTCTCTGGTTTGGTCCTAGGTAACCTTCAGCGGTGCACAGCTGCTGACTGCTCGCGTGGCAAGGCGTTGTCAGCGTCTTCCATCTCTAGACTGTTTTTTCCTCTTGTCTTCGTGGTTGGAGCACTCCTGTCAATTCCCCTCTGTTGCAGGAATCCATCTGGTCTTGGGGTTGTTTTCTGAAAATATACAAATGTATTCTCGACCACAAGTTAATAAAGGAATCTTTTCTATATAATTGATTTGGGATCCTTTTTATTTTTGTTCAAACGATTTTCCTTTGTCTTATTTAGACACCATGTGTGTTTTTTAATGGCCGTCTTGCTGTTAGCATTACAAATGAAAATTAATTTGATAAAGTAAAAATTTTCTAGATGTAATTTACTTATAGGATATTTTTCCTTACATGATATTGCCCTACTATCCTCCCCCCCTTTTTTTTATTAATGGAGGTTTTTGTAAATTTTATAATGCAGTCTTGATAACTTTAAATTAAAAAAAAAATTTATTTTTGCCCAAAAATATGACTGCTTTATGTTCATTGCATATTCAGGAATTTTACCATGAGATGAACTACCAATAGAAATTTTAGTTATTACTTTAAGAACAGCTTTTTGTCCAGTACAATTAAATTTACTTGAATATTCACTTATTTCAATTAGCCTATTTAAATTAATCTGAAAACTTGATTAGTATTTTACTGTCAAATTTAATACTCTACCAACAGTCTTAGTTTACCCTGTAAATATTAGTGAGAATAATTATTTGCATTCTTGAGTGGGCCCTGAGCATTCCAGATGCTAGGCTGAATTTAGATATAGGGCAGCTGCTGTCAGCCAAGTCTCTTGTCTGTTACCTGGGTCCCGATCTGAGCTGGGCCAAGTCTCTGTCTGTCACCTGTATCTCGATGTGAGCTAGGCCAAGTCTCTTTCTGTTGCCTGGGTCCCGATCTGAGCTGGGTGTGGGAAGCGCGAAGCAGCCATGGGGGCAGGAGACCTCCTTCAGAAGGGGCGAGGGTTCAAGCCCCTGCAATGTTGGGGGCATACACATTATTTACTTTATCATTTAATTCATTCATTTCTTATTTGGTAAATATTATTGGAATATAGGGTGTGCCCCAAAATGTATAGACTTTGAATAATTATAAAGGCAGTGTTTATTAAAATACATTTCATTTTCAAAATGTAACAATCTACAGACGTTGTGATACATTTTTGGACACACTGTATATAGCAATTGCCAGAAAGTAGGTATTAATCATTAGAATTAAGTCATAGTTCTTCTACTCAAAAGGATACAAAATCTGTTGGGGAAAATATCATAGCCAAGGGAAGTTAGAAGTTTCCAGAAAAGTGTGAAAATTTGTTTTAGATGAACGAATATTAGAAATAGCAATTATTATAGATTTTAATCTTTACAACCACCCTGTTAATTTGGCAGAAGTTATTGTTGGCAGAGCAAGGTCCCCAGATGTTGAGAGACTTGTCTGTGGTCTTGTCACTATAATAGAGACAACTGTGACCGGAACTTTTGTGTTTTTTCTTGTGGGGCAGTGTACACCCTGTTCCCTTGTGCTGAAACAGTATAGGCGCTGTTGCCTTTTTGCTTCGGGCAACTTCAGGTTGGAGGTGAGCTCAGATCTGACAAAGCTTTGAGATGCAAAGTGCCAGACTGTTCAGAGAGGGAATATTGAGAATGAAAAGAAAAAACTACAAGTGGGACTTAAAATCCAAGCATAAAGCAAATAGACCAGGAGAGTGGTTTCTTTGTAGTGGGAAATGGAGGACAACATTGGAGAAGAGGTCAGATGGTCTGGAGGTTGACACACAGACTCCTGTGTGCTAGAATAAATGACGTGTGTGTGTGTGTGTGTGTGTGTGTGTGTGTGTGTGTGTGTGTGTCTGAAAGGGGGGGGCAGAGGGAGGGAGAGGGAGAAAGAGATGGGGATGTGAAATTATAAATAGAAAGAAATACAATTTTGTCTGTGCTTCCGCTGGATGGTGTTTGTTTGTGCAGAGAGCCCTTTCTATAAGATACTCTTCTGCCTCTGACCTCCAGTCAAACCCAATTCAAAGCAGAGTACAGTGAAAAAGGAAGTGAGTGCTGACAACATGAATCTGAAACTCCTGACAGAAGTTGCAAAAACCAGTATTATGTTCAACTGCCCATCAGCTATTTAGGGATTTCTCTAGCAGAAAACCTTCCCTGTAAAGCAGAGAGCACTTATCCTTCACTTCTAGGGCTGATTTCATAAAACATAGCTGAGCAATTAATGTTAAAAAATATTTAGCATTTTTCAATTTATTTCTCCTTCTCTTTCCCAGTCCTTTTCCTCTGTACCTCCCTCCACCTCAGTGAAGAGTCTGATAAACATGGCAGCTTAGTATTTTCTACTTTATAATGTCTCTCAGGCCTGATGTGGAGAGTTTCCATAACTGAATTAATATCAATGTAGCTAAATTTATGTTGAGTCAAATTTGTTTTTCTTTGTTTCTACAAGTTACCATAGCACTCACCTCTTAGTATGTGGTGTTTTATTTTACATTAAATTAATATAAATTATTTCATTGTGTACTGTATGGCTATTACATATAACTAACATAAAAATGAAAAAATAGTCAAAATTCTTCATGTGAATAGAAAATACAAAGGACACTGGGAGCGTGGGTTCCTATGCTGAAAGGATTCAAGTTGTGTCACACTTTGCATAATTTAAAAGCAAAACAAACAAAGCCAAAATGAAACAACCTAATATAAGCTTAGATTTTTATAGACGCTACAGTGAACACCATTGCACTTCTGGAAAGTCCAAATATCCTACAAATGTTTGAATTCTTCTTATGCAAATTATTTTTGGACTGTCGACCTGAACTAAGCTTTATTGAGGATGGATTCTGTTGTGGCCCCTGTATGAAAACTAACTAGATGCCGTTGCACAGATAAAATCGATTAATTAAAGGAAAAATGAAGTTAAAATATAGTTGGTTAACTATCAAAGCAAAAATTATTTTGCATAATCAACTAAATGAATTAGCAATCTGAATAAAGTCATAAACTATAAAAAATGGTGACCTGCTTAGTTTACACAACTTAACTCCTATTAAAATGGATTTGGCCATTTAAATTTTTCTTTATCGGCAGGCTGCTAGGTCCTAACTACCAATTCAAGAGTAGGTCAGTGTATTGATTGGATTGATTTATCAAGATTAAAAATGCCACTTTCTCATGATGAGCAAATGCTTACTACATTGACATAATCAAATTAATGTGGTGACTTTCTTGGCATGTCAAGAACCAGAAACCTATGAGATAATGCAGTGAGATAGTGTAAACACAGCCTGTATGGGGTATCTGGGCGTGTTCTCTCTCTTTTCTTTTGGCATAGACATGTGCTTAAAATTTTCCATAAATGTAAAGAAAAAGTTCTGACTCCTGTATTCTTTTCTAGGTGCTGCCATACACTTATCACTCCTTATTAGTTTGCTAGGGCTGCTATAACAAAATACCACAGACTGGGTGGCTTAGACAACAGAGAGTCATTTCCTCACAGTTCTGGGGAATAGAAGTCCAAGATCAGGGTGTGGACAAGTTTGGTTTCTTCTGAGGCCTCTCTCCTGGCTTGCAGATGTCTGCCTTCTTGCTGTATCTTCACATGGTCTTCCCTCTGTGCGTGCCTATGCCCTAATCTTCTCTTCTTATAAGGACCCCAGTCATAAGATTGAGGCCTACTCAATGACCGCATTTAATCTTAATTATCTATTTTAAGACTCTGTCTCCAAATATAATCACATTCTGGGATATTAGGTGCTAGAACTTCAACAGATGAATTTGGGTGGGGAATTCAACTGAGCCCAAATACACTCTCAAGTGTTCTTTTTTCTGAATATTTTTTAAGTTGATGTATAATTGACATGTAAAATTTTTAGTTTCAGGTATACAGTGTTATAATTTGATATTTGTGTACATTGCAAAATGAGCACCACAGTAAGTCTAGTTAACATCCATCACCATGCAGAAGTTGACTTGCTGGATCATACAGTAATTCTATTTTTAATTTCTTGAGGAAACTCCATACTGTTTTCCTTAGTGGCTGTACCAAGTTACAATCCCACCAACAGTGTTCCCTTTTCTCCAAATCCACAATGCATTTGTTATTTATCTTTTTGATGATGGACAATCTATTTTTACCGTGGCTTCTGTAAAATCTAAACTTCAAATTATATTACTTTGTTTCATTTTGGCTTTGTTTTCTGTTTGTTTTGCTTTTAAATTATGCAAGGTGTGACACAGTCTGAATACCTTCAGCATAGAAACCCACACTTCTAGTGCCCTACGTATATTTTAGTCACATGAAGAATTTTATTGAGTATTTTCCATTTTTTATTTGTTAATTTATATGTAATAGACTTACAGTGCACAATGAAGTAATTTACACTAATTTAGTATAAAATAAAACACCATATACTAAGAGTTGAGTGATATGGTGACTTATAGAACCAAAGCAAAACCAAATACATTCAGCATAAACTTAGCTACATGTCAATGTTAATTCAATTAGGAAAACTCTACACATCAGGCCTAACAGATAATAAAATGTAGAAATTTTTAAGCTGCCTATTTATCAGATTCTTCATTGGGGAGGGGGCATGAAGTGATATCTCATGGTGGCTTTGATTTGCATTTCCCTGATGATTAGTAAGGCTGAGAATCTTTTCATGTACATGCTGGCCATCTGTATTTCTTCTTTGGAAAAATGTCTATTCATGTCCTCTGCCAATTTTTAATTTTTTAAAATTTATCTTTAGTCTTGAAAGTGTCACAGATGTCCCTTCCCCCCCCCCCCCCCCCGCCATTGACTCCCTCCACCCTGCCCCCGCCTCCCACCCCCAGGCCTAAGGCACTATTGTCTGTGTCCATGGGTTATGCAAATATGTTTTTTGGTTAATTTCTTCCTGCCCCCCCCCTCCTCCCTTCTCTCTGAGATTTGTCAACCTGTTCCATGTTTCCATGTCTCTGGGCCTATTTTCTTTGTCAGTTTATTTTATTCATTAGACTCCACATATAAGTGAGATCATGTGGATTTTTTTTAATGTTAAGTTGTCTGAGTTTTTAATTATAATTTGGATATTAACCCCTTATTAGATAAGTGATTTGAAAATGTTTTCTTTCATTTTTTAGGTTGCCTTTTCATTTTGTTGATGGTTTTCTTTTGCTGTGCAGAAACTTTTTAATTACTGTAATACCACTTACTGATTTTTGCTTTTGTTGCCTTTGTTTTAGGTATCAGATTTAAAAAATCACAGCAGAGACCACTGACAAGACACTTACTGCCTGTGTTTCTTCTAGGAGTTTCATGGTTTCAGGTCTTACATTCAACTCCTGAATCCATTTGAGTCAATATTTGTGTACCTTGCCTAAGAGGGCCATCAAAAGTACTTAGAGCTCCAAAGGCAACAAATGCAAATAAGGACACTTATTTACTTGAAACCTGCTCAGAAACCTGCTCAGAAACTTCAGGGCTTCCTGGAAGGGCCCATACCTGTATTTGTAGGTTTAGTGGAACCATTAAGATGTAGGAAAAAAAGATGTGTCTTTAGGCTAAAGAAATCCCAATGAAAGCAAAACAAAATGCTCCCCACCATGTACCATGTGCACATGTGTATATACTTCTAGAAGAAGCATATAATTGCATGAAAGTTGTCTTTGTTGTTAAAAATCAAGAGGCAGAGATTGACAAATGAAGGTTCATTTTAAAATGAGGGAAAATAACTCTGAAAGGTGTTCTAGTGATAAATTCAGCAGAGTAGAGTACTTTTACCTATGAACCTAATGCTTGGTATTTAAAAAATCCGGATGTAGAGAATAATGGAGAACTTAACACTTGGCAAGATACAATTTTTTGATAATATTGTTGAGATGTGTGGTCTTTATTTCTCATCTTCAGGTTATAAGAAACATTAATGACATTATAAAAAGCACACGCTAAACTCTAACTGTAGTAATAATAACTAATACGGCACACAAAGCAAAAATAGTGAAAACCTCATATACGAAACTCCAGAGGAGTCAATAGGATCTGCATAAATTGCATTATTGCCTTCATTATTTTTTCTCTATTTTGGAATTCACCCTGGGTCTTTTTGCCTCCAGAAGGTCCCATTGAATGAGCTCCTGAAAATGGCACTAAATAAGAACTTACATGACAGTCTTGATTCTAAGTATAGGGTTCAGTAAAGATGGAGCAGAGGGTCCCCAAAGACCACCTCCAGGTTTGGTGATTAGCTAGAATAACTCACAGGACTCAGCATATGGTTGTCTCATGGCTATGATTTATTACAGCAAAAGACTACCACGCAAAATCAGCAAAGGAAAAAGGCCCCTGGGGCAAAGTCTGGAGGAAACCAAGCACAAGCTTCGAAGAGTCCCCTCCCACTGGAGAAATACAGGACATGCTTAATTACTCCAGCAACAGATACAAAAACACACATGAAATGTCTACTGGAGAAGCTCGTCAGAAACGTAAAACCCAATGTTTTTATTGGACACGGGAAATGTAGACACCATCTGCCTAGCACATAACAAAATTCAGAAGAGAGCAGTGTTCGGTGTGAACGACACTGGTTATACAAACCATTTAGCCACAGTAAACGACCCTTATCATTTAGGGAATGGTGGAAACTCCCCAAGTCCAAATTCCCAGCCACCAGCCCAGGCCCAGCCTTACTAGTACAAGCATGCCTGTCTAAGGCCAGCATCTCAGACCTGTTACGTTACCTGTTTTCTGCACAGATACAAAAGCAGAGGTCTTCTCCGTGGAGAAGGCTGGCTGGCCGAGTGCCCCTCTGAAGTGACCACACTACTAGTGTAAGGAAACGTGCGCAAAGGTTCCCAGCAGGGGCTTTTTAAACATGTCGTTTTGCTTGCCATTTTATGTCCCCAAATCTCACACTTTCAGCACCAACTTAGTTGAATAAGTAAACGAACGCTGCTTTTCTTGCCTCTTCTGCCCATCGTGCCCTGCGAAAACAGGACAAGAGCTTTACCATGAATCCCGTAGGGAAACTCAGAGAGGGTTAATGTAGCAATAGCCAGCGCACAGAGGAAAGCACACAGAGGCACAGTAAAGCCACAGGGCTGCATTTCTGGCACCTCTGATAAATTGACCCTGGGGTCAAGTCCTGGAGAATTCCCCTCCTGGGCTGGACGGTGGCCTCATCCCCCAGCCCCACCTCCCGGGGGGTGGGTACTGTGGAGAGGGGGAACGCTTGTCCCAGGGGAGGAGTGCGCCTCTCGCTGCTCCTCTAAACACCAGCTGCTTAGATTCAAACGTTGGCTGGAAAAGTCTGGCTAAATATTCCATAGTTATACTTATCCTGTTTCCACTTTGAGCTAAATAGAACACACGCAATGTGCCTTTTCAGGTGGTAAAAGGAGAAAACTTCCCTGTTTTATTCCTTGACTCTTTGAGGATATCAGACATAAATTCAGCTGCCTCCAAATTCACATGCATTAAAAACATTTTTTTGAAGTTTATTTCCTTGTTTTAAGGAGAAAGCTTCATGTTCTATCATAGGCCTTTGATCGAAGCAGGCCCAAGTCACCCTTCTTTCTCCTTCCTTCGCTGGAAACTCCAGTATTTCTGCTCAGGTGACTGCATTTGCCACCTAGGCAGAGCTTCATGCATCACTTTGCCAGAAGTTGCCACTGGAATTTGACAACAGAAAGTGGTCCCTAGAGTTTATTAGTGTAAACAGCTTCCAATTCTTCATGCCCTCTTCAATCAAAACAGGGAATATTTCATTTGACACTGATTTTATTTATTTCCTTTATTCAATGTGGAGTAAAGAAAACAACAGCAGGAATGCACTCATTTGGGGCAATAGAGCTCAGGAACCTGATGCTATAGTAACTCAGACTCTTACTTAAACTTCTATATTTTCAATTTCGCTTTCTATCCATACCATTGTTTGCTAGAATAACAAAGGCTCCCTCTATTTCTTGCTTACTTGTGTTACCTTAAAATAAATGAACAACAGTCTTTTATTATTTCACTAGAGGCCCGTTGCATGAAGATTCATCGATAGGCCTTCCTTCCCCTGGCTGCCAGCACCAGTTTTCCTCCAGCACCCAGGCTGTGGGCCGCAGCAGAGCCAAGCCTTCAGCCTTCAGGCTTGGCTCCAGCCGCAGCAGGGCCTTCAGTCTTCAGTCTTTGCTCCATGCCTGTGTATTCAAATTAATCTGTCATTTTGTTGGATAAACTTGCATACACACTCCTGATTGGCTGGTGGGCATTGCAAAGGTACGGTCAATTTGCATCTTTCTCTTTTATTAGTGTAAATCATTTTCTTGAACCAGTAGCCAATGTGAGCAGTCACACAGATGAGCAATATTTTGTGCATAGATAAAAGTAACAAGCTGTCCTGGAAAATAGAGAACAGGGTGATCTTTGCCTAGAGCAGTGGTCGGCAAACTGTGGCTCACGAGCCACATGTGGTTCTTTGGCCCCTTGCGTATGGCTCTTCTACAAAATACCACGGCCTGGGCAAGTCTATTCTGAAGAAGTGGCATTAGAAGAAGTTTAAGTTTAAAAGATTTGGCTCTCAAAAGAAATTTCAATCATTGTACTGTTGATATTTGGCTCTAATGAATTTGCTGACCACTGGCCTAGAGCTACACAGTTGCCTATTCAGCCTCACTTCTTCTCTTGCATTGGTACTCTCCTCTCTCTCTCACCCTCTGAACCATTCTCTGTGGCATATAGATGCTGTTAAAAATTTGATAATCATTTGTTCCCACGGTGGTACTTTTTCTGCTAAGTGAATCAAATCTGATCTGATTTGAGTAGTTTTACATGTTCACCCTCCCATATCTTGACTACTTGAAGAGTTTCTTAACTGTTCTTCCTTTTCATTCATGAGTCAGCTCTGATAATATTGTTACTTGCAGAAAAAATTTCCCACTGTCCTCAGAATAAGTCCAAGTTTCTAAGTTTGTCATTGGCAGTGGTCTATAGTTGAGCAACAACCTATCTTTCATTTATTTATGTATTTATGAATGTATGCATTTTTATCTACCACCTGATTCATTCATTTATTGGCATATTCTTTTTTAATTAAAATTTTGTATTGTCTATTTTGTTTTAAGAATTAGACATAGCAGATATAAGAAGAAAAAGACATCTGTCTTGTCACCAAAGGACTTATTGTCAAGTTGGGGAGTTTACTAGGTGCTAGTATGGAGAGGTGTACATGACACTGTGCATTAAATAATTAATTGTAG
Organism: Corynorhinus townsendii; assembly: GCA_026230045.1. NCBI lineage: Eukaryota > Metazoa > Chordata > Mammalia > Chiroptera > Vespertilionidae > Corynorhinus > Corynorhinus townsendii. The sequence continues at coordinate 61,748,228 of JAPDVU010000004.1, read as the reverse complement.
TTTAGTTCACTTGATCCACAAATATTTGTTGACCACCTAGGATAATGAAAGCAGTGGGAAAACATAATATAACCTTGGAAGTCTTACCTCCTCTTGAATTTTTTGAAATAGTTTGGGAAGGAGAGGTGTTAGTTCTTTGAATGTTTGGTAAATTCACCTGTGAAGCCATTGGTCCAGGACTTCCGTTGGGAGTTTTTTTTTTTTTATTACTGCTTTGATTTCTTTAGTTGTAATTGGTCTGTTTAAATTTTCTGTTTCTTTTTTACTCAATTTTGGTAGATGGTATGTTTCTAGGAATTTCTCCATTTCTCCAAGATTGTATAATTTTTTGGCATATAGTTTTTCATAATATTCTTATAATCCTTTTTATTTCTGTGGTATCAATTATTACTTCTCTTTCATTTCTGATTTTATTTGGGTCCTCTCTTTTTATTTTATTTTTTTTTATGAACCCAATTACAGTTTACCAATCTTATTTATCTTTTCAAAGAACCAGCTCTTGGTGGCATTGATCTTTCATAAATTTTTTTGTTTTATTTATTCTTCCTTAGGTGTTCTTTTTCTTTAGGTGTAAGGTTAAATTGTTCCTTTGAGATTTTTCTTATTTCTTGAGGTAGGCCTGTATTGTTATGAATTTCCCTCTGAGAACTGCTTTTGCTGTGTCTCATAGATTTGGGGTTGTTGAATATCCATTTTTATTTGTCTCAAGGTATCACTTGATTTCTTTCTTGATATCATTTTTAAGCCATTCATTGTTTAGTAACATGTTATCTAGCCTCCATGTGTTTGTGTGTATTGATATTTTAATTATGATGTATTTTGGTGTGAATCTCTTTGGGTTCATCTCTGTGATTCCTGGACTTCAAACTTATAGTATGTTACTTTAGGTTAGTGAAGTTTTTAGCCATTGTTTCTTCAAATAGGTTTTCTGTCTTTTTCTCTCTTCTCATTCAGGGACCTCTATAATGTGAATGCTAATACACTTTATAGTCTCTTAAGCTATCATCATTTCTTTTTATTGTTGTTGTGACTGAGTTATTTTTACCACCCTATCTTCCAGGTCACTGATCCATTCTCCTGCAAAATCTAATCTACTGTTAATTCTTTCTAGTGTCTTTTTCATTTCAATTATTGTAGTTAGTCTTTAGCTTTGATTGTTACTTTTTTAAATATTTTCTCTTTGTTGAAGTTCTCACTGTATTGATTCGTTCTTCTTTCTAGTTCAGTGAGCATCTTTGTGGCCATTATTTTGAATTCTTTATATGGTAGGCTGCTTATCTCAATTTCATTTAGTTATTTTCCTGGGGTTTTGTCTTCTTTTTTTTCCACTTGGAACATATTTCTTTGTCTCCTCATTTTGTCTAACTCTCTCTATGTTTGTTTCTATATATTTGGTAGATCAGCTATGTCTCCTGGTCTTAAAAAAGTATCCTTATGTACAAGGTGTCCTATGGCACAATCCACCCTAGTCACCAGGACCAGGTGATCCAGGGGTGTCCCCTGTGTGAGTTGTGTGTGCCTGCATGTCGTGGCTGGGCTGCACTTGCTGCATATCAGTTGGCTGGCTTTACTGCTTTTCTGAATCCTACAATATGCTGTGCTTTACTCATGGCACAACTTTCAATTTATTTTAAATGAACATGCAAAGTTATAAAAGTCAATTTAAGTTAGAGATGTGTAGCATAAAAAGTGGAAGACCATATTCACCTTGACTCTATCTTTAATTTTTTTATATTAAATTTATTGGCGTGACATTGGTTAATAAAATTATATAGGTTTCAAGTGTACATTTCTATGCTTCATCATCTGTATATTGCAATGTGTGTTTACTATACATAGTCACATTTCCTTCTGTCGCTGTATATTTAACTCCCTAAACCCCTTAGTACCCTCCCCACCCCCTTTCCCTCTGTTGTCTATGAGTTTTGTTTGTTTGTTCATTTGTTGCTTTCAGTTTTATAGCCCACATATGAGTGAAATAGTATGTTTCTTACTGTTTTCCATCAATTTATTTCACTTAACATGATATTCTCAAGATCCATCTATGTTGACCCTGACTCTACAGCCATTCCTGTCTCCAGAAAGAAATACTGTTGGTAATTTGGCGTGTGTCCACCCAGAACTTTTTCTTGACCTTTACATATACATGTGGACATGAGAACACGCACGTGCACGCAAGTGCACATGCACACACACACACACACACCACATGTAATAGCTGTTAATGTTTTTCATAAATGAAATACTCTGCATTGTTTTGGAATTACTTACTTGGATAGTTATTCTTGTCAGTACATATAAATGTAATTTGTTTTTTTCAATGTAATATGTAGATGGCCATTTATTTTCTGACATTTCATTGTTAAGAACAAATCTGTCATGGACATTTAAATATATGTTTGTGTATGTATGTAAGTATTTCTTTTTTTTTTAAATATATTTTATTGATTTTTTATAGAGAAGAAGAGAGAGAGAGAGTCAGAAACATCCATGAGAGAGAAACATCAATCAGCTGCCTCCTGCACGCCCCCTACTGGGGATGTGCCCACAACCCAGGTACATGCCCTTGACCGGAATCGAACCTGGGACCCTTCAGTCTGCAGGCCGACGCTCTATCCACTGAGCCAAACCGGTTTTGGCTGTATGTAAGTACTTCAGTGGATGAATTTATAGATGTGAAATTCCTGTATCAAAGATTATACATATTTAAAATGCTGATAGGTTCTGCCAAATTGTCCTTCAAACTAAGTATCACAGTTTAAAGGTCCACAAATATTTTTCAGAACCTCACTTACTGGCTTTTTACACATGTTTGATCTCCCCTAGTTGATGAGAACATAATCTCCTTAGCGTAGGGACTATGCCTTTTACATATTAGCATCCCCAGTGACTTCTGGCACAGGCAGTGCTTGGCACATAATTCAGGTTTAGTAAATATTTGTGGAAACAAACATACTATATAGATGTAAAAATTAGGTTTCTCCTGGAGGCAAAGAAAGAACTGGTCTATTTGGTCTTTGTGGAAGGTTGCTCATCTGGTCTGCATAGATTAAAATCCTATTTCTGGTCCTCAACTAAGTGCTCCCTTTTTATTATTGGCACAGTCTAGCTATATCTGTTCTTATAATAAAGATCATAGATAAGATTTCTTAAGGAGTTAAATGAAAGTTCTGAGAGTAAAGCCCCATGGGCAGGGAATCTTATCTAATAAAAGGGTAATATGAAAATTAACTGTCACTCTGTCACAAAGATGGTAGCACCCATAGCAGCTGGGGCACTGGGCACTGGCGGCATTGCTGGCTAGGCTGAGGGGACCGCCCCCCCACCCCCATGCATGAATTTCGTGCACTAGGCCTCTAGTTCTATATAATAAAAACCTAATATGCTAAATGTCCAACCATCTGTTCAACTGTTCGACAGTCGCTATGATGCACACTGACCACTGGGGGCAGATGCTCCAACCGGTAGGTTAGCTTGCTGCTAGGGTCTGGCAGATCAGGACTGGGCGAGAGGAGCCGGACACACCCTGGAGCCCTCTCACAGTCCCTCCCCAGCCCCAATCATGCACTGGTGGGGTCTCTCAGCCTGGTCTGTGCCCTCTAGCAATCTGGGACCCCTCAGGGGCATGTCGGAGAGATGGTTTTGCCTGATCCCCACAGGCCAGGCCAAGGGACCCCACTGATGCATGAATTCGTGCACCGGGCTCTAGTAAATAATAAAAAGGTCTGGAGCTCTGGAGTCTCCTCTTGACACTGTCATAATGTTGCCAGAAATCCCAAATGTACAAATAGAGCATGGGATGACAGTAACCTGCCAACTGAGCCAGAAAGCCTAGACAGGAAACAGCACCTGATATCTAATTGCTTTAATGAAGCATTTGTGCACTTTAAGGTAGAGGTCTAGGTGAAACCCCAATTCCATGACCTTTGGCATCCTACTTGCTCTTTTTGAAAGTTCCTGTGCTCTTCTGTAAAATGGAAAGAACCATTCTACTGGGTTATTTTGAGAATTAAGAATGATTAGGTGAGCATGGCTGGCATGGCTCAGTGGTTGAGCATTGACCTGTAAACCAGGAGGTTGAGGTTCAATTCCTGGTCAGGGCACATGCCCGGATTGCAGGCTCAATTCCCAGTGTGGGGCATCATGCAGGAGGCAGCCGATCAATGATTCTCATCATTGATGTTTCTCTCTCTCTCTCTCTTGCCCCTCCCCCTTTCTTTCTGAAGTCAATAAAAATATATATATTTTAAAAAGAATGATTAGGTGAAAGGAACTAACACAATGCCTGCTAGATTGTAAGAGCCCCTGGCAGTGAGCAGGGCACAGCAAAGTACTGCCTCTGCTGCCTGCACAGGACTCACTTAGGAACATGGTTTTTGAAGACCTACTTTTGGATAGTTTGTCCATTTTATGTATGAGTTTCAAAGCTACCTCCTCAGTAAAATAAATCCACCCATGTAACTATGTTTTACCTTTCCATTTTTGTATTTGTTAGTTTCTCTTCAACAGTTAAGGACAAAGTTCAGTTTTTGACGCAAAAATCCCATATGCCCAAAGCAATGAAAAGGAGCAGATGTAGCATTTGGGATGTTTAATGTCAGTCAGTGTGCTAGATGGGGAGCCAGATATCAGGAGAGTCTGACCATGAACCATTGCTGAGCCTTCAGGAAGGAGTGCAGTAAACATTGAGAGTCAGCTTGTGTTTCTGGGTTAAGCATTCTCAGGGAATCTAAACTGGCCCAGTGGAGACTGCCAAAGCAAAGGGTATAGGAATATCACCAAAACGGTAACGTGATATCTTATTTTGTTCATGTTGTTGTTTCCTTTCTTCCTTCTCATTTCCACCTGCAAAGTCCCCTTCATTGTTTAAGTCCCACTGGAAAGCCTTCTCACGTGCTTTGTAGCATTCTTCCTACGTGGCATTGAAAAATGAAAAATATTATGGTTTCCTGTTGATCTGTCTGTTCCTCCTCCCCCAAAGATCATAAGCAACTAAAGGAATAATTTTTCATCCTCTTTCCCATGCTCTGGGATTTATACGATGCCTTGTACTAAGTACTTGTCCAGAATAATTTTTAACAAACAAGTAAATGAAAAGAAGGAGAAATATGAGCTCAATAATGGTGGATGGATTTGTGGCTAGCAAAGCGATCCTTTCAAAGAGATCCTTTTAAACTGTTGAAGATGTTTAAGACCCACTTCTTTTTATAGGGTAATTCTCAGAAGTTAAAAATGACTCTTAAAAACTGAGAATAAACATGTGTCAAGGGTTTTAGTCAGCTCACTAATTAATGTTGGAACCAGAAAAATGGTAAAGCTGATTTTTAAAAGATTTAAAGAACTGAGATTATGTAGTCTTTTTTTTTATTGTTTGAAGTATTACATATAGTAGTACATATATCTCCTTTTTTAAAATTTAATAAATCTTTATTGTTCAGATTATTACAGTTGTTCCTCTTTTTTCCCCCCATAGCTCCCCATGACCAAGTTCCCACCCTACCCTCTGCCCTTACCTTCCCCCCACTGTCCTCCTTCATAGGTGTACACTTTTTGTCCAGTCTTTTCCTGCACCTCCCACACCCCTTTTCCCCCAAGAATTGTCAGTCTACTCCCTTTCTATGCTCCTGATTCTATTATATTCACCAGTTTATTTTGTTCATCAGATTTTTTATTCACTTGATTTTTAGATTCACTTGTTGATAGACATGTATTTGTTCATAATTTTTATCTTTACCTTTTTCTTCTTCTTTCTCTTCTTAAAGAATACCTTTCAGCATTTCATATAATACTGGTTTGGTGGTGATGAACTCCTTTAGCTTTTTCTTATCTGTGAAGCTCTTTATCTGCCCTTCAATTCTGAATGATAGCTTTGCTGGGTAGAGTAATCTTGGTTGTAGGTTCTTGCTATTCATCACTTTGAATATTTCTTGCCACTCCCATCTGGCCTGCATAGTTTCTGTTGAGAAATCAGCTGACAATCATGGGTGCTCCCTTGTAGGTAACTAACTGTTTTTCTCTTGCTGCTTTTAAGATTCTCTCTTTGTCTTTTGCTCTTGGCATTTTAATTATGATGTGTCTTGGTGTGGTCCTCTTTGGATTCCTTTTGTTTGGGGTTCTGTGCGCTTCGTGGACTTGTAAGTCTATTTCTTTCACCAGGTGGGGGAAGTTTTCAGTCATTATTTCTTCAAATAGGTTTTCAGTATCTTGCTCTCTCTCTTCTGGCACCCCCATAATTCTGATGTTGGTATGCTTGAAGTTGTCCCAGAGGCTCCTTACACTATCTTCAAATTTTTGGATTCTTTTTTCTTTTTGCTTTTCTGCCTGAGTGTTTTTTGCTTCTTTGTATTTCAACTCTTTGACTTGATTCTTGCAATCCTCTAGTCTGCTGTTAGGTCTCTGTATAATATTTTTTATTTCAGTCAGTGTATGTTTAATTTCTAGTTGGTCCTTTTTTCTTATCCTTGAGGGTCTCACTAAATTTACTGGCCTTTTCTAGGAAATTCTTGAAAAACCTTATAACTGTGGTTTTGAACTCTCTATCCAGTTGTTTTCCTCCATTTCTTTCATTTGTGACCTGTTTCTTTGTCTCCATATTTTCACTGCTTCCCTGAGTTGGTAGGGTAGCTTTGTGTGCTAGGTGTCCTCTAGGGCACAGTGGCTCAGCCTCCCCAGTTACCTGAGGTAGACACACTCTTGGTGCACCCCTTTGTGGGCTGTGTGCACAGTCTTGTAGTTAAGCCTTAATTGTTGTTGGTATCACTGGGAGGAATTGACCTCCAGGCCAATTGGCTGTGAGGATCAGCTGTGTCTACGCTGGGAGAACCTCTGTGCTGGAGACACTCTTATGAGACAAGACTTGAAAAGCCTCTGTGCTCAGCTTGGATGGGGCGGAGTTTCAGGGTGGAGCAGACAGCTTTGGTTTCCCGTCAGCCCTGCCCTATGAGGCCCCTGGGTCTCTGTGTCCCTTGGTAATCACTGCAAGCACCTCTGAGAGAAAGCCACCCTCGAGTTTTTGCCCGCTGCCAGACAGTCCAGTTTCTCCCCGAATGAGTCGGGGTTCCCAGAAACTTGCCTGGAACTGGAGTTCAACGCAGTCGGGATTGTCTGTCTCCCTCCTGCTTTAGAAAGCCAGCCGTGCACTCAGCCTCCTGTGCATTCAGCAGTCAGTCCTCTCTGCACATGGGTGTGCAGCTCCAGACCTCTGCCTTCCACAGCTCCTGAGTCTCAGTGTGCTTTGTTTTTCCTGACATTCAAGATTCCCCCGAATGAGTCTGGTTTCCCAGTGTCTTGCCCAGGACTGAAGTTCAGTGCAGTTGGGAGTTTCCTTCTCCCTCCGGCTTTAGAAAGCCAACCATGCATTCAGCCGCCCGTGCACACAGCCACCCTTCCTCTCTGTTTGAGCCTCCATACCTCAGTCTTTTGTAGCTCCTCTGAGTCTCAATGTGCTTTCCTCTTTTCTTCTAGTTGTAGAATTTCCACTCAGCCAGCTTTCCTGTGGTTCTAGATGGTGTCCGTTTTGTCTTTTAGTTGTAGTTTTGATATTGTTGTGCGAGGCAGCAGTTTAGGTGTTTACCTATGCCGCCATCTTGGTTTCTGTCCCATATATCTCCTTTTTATTTCCCCATTGACCTTCCCCCAGCCTCCCTACCCCCTGTCACATGCCCTTATCCCACCCCCCCAGTGTCTTGGGTCCATTGGTGTTCTTATATGCATGCATACAAGTCCTTTGGTTGATCTCTTTCTCCCTCTTCCCAACACTCCCCAGCCTTCCTGCTGTAATTTGACAGTCTGTTCGGTGCTTTACTGCCTCTGTATCTGTCTTTTTGTTCATCAGGTATGGTCTTTATTTTCCATAAATGAGTGAGATCATGTGGTATTTTTTTTTCATTGCCTGGCTTATTTCACTTAACATAATGCTCTCCAGGTCCATCCATGCTGTTGCAAATGGTAAGAATTCCTTCTTTTTTTATAGCAGCATAGTATTCCATTGTGTAGATGTACCATAGTTTTCTAAAACAAGAAAGTTGGAATAAGATTGCTGTTTGGTCACAAAACTAGCTAATGTACTTATTAGCTTTAACCTTTGGCATGTTCTTTTCTGCTAGATAGAAATCATTTGCATCTCTGATGGGCACAAATACACAATAAAATGAAACATCTATATATATAAAAAGCCAGTGACTGTAACAGCCATAATGACCATAACGATGTGTCACTATGATGCCCACTGTGGCCAGCTAACCAGCCCGATCAGGGGGTGGGGCCGGCTGGCCAACCTCATGGCCCCTCCCCCCTGCCTACCTGCCCCTGATTGGACTCTCCCACCCAAATCAAGAGCCGGCCAATGACCAAACACCCTCTCCCTTCCCCTGGGCCAGCCCCAACCCCAATAAGCCCGCCCAACCACAATAGGCCCGCAGCCCCTCCCCTCTGACCGGCCTGCCCCTGATCCCACTCCCCAATCCCTATAGGGTGTGGGGCTGGCCAGCCAACCTCCAGCCCCTCCCTCCAGCTGGCCATGCCCCCAATGGGCCCCCACCATCCTGATCAGCCTACAGCCCCTCCCCCAGCTGGCCCCACCCCTGATCGCTCCCCACCCCAATAGGGGGCGGGCTGGCCAGCCAACCTCCTGCCATCTCCTCCTCCCAACAGGCTCAGCCCCAATCCACCCTCACTGGGGCCAAGCCAGCCAGACCCCACTGGTGCATGAATTCGTGCACTGGGCCTCTAGTCACAGAATAAGCCCCTAAGTAATAGTTAAAAGTTAATCAATGACATATTTTCCTAGAAAATTAAGTACGCCATGAATAGATCTGATAAGCAATGACTTAGGACACCTGAAAGGATAAGTAGTCATCCTCTTGACCTTATTTACAGATTGTGGACAGTTTTTCTATCCCAATGTTCAGCTCTTTTTACCCTATGCTATTTTTCTGAAACAATTTCCTCCATCCCTATGGCTTGTCAATGACTCTCAAATTTATAACTTCAGTCCAGGTCTTATTCATAGCTCCAAACTTACTTTTTAAACTCTTTCCTGACTAGCTGTGTGACTCTGGGAAGATTACTTAACCTCTCTATGCCTCTGTTTCCTCCTCTATAAAATAGTATTAATAACAGTACCTATCATACAGGGTTACTGTAAAGATTAAATTAGTTCATAAGTGCAAAGCATTTTGAATAGTGCCTGACATGTAATATGATATGAGTACTTGCTGCTACTATTCTCAACATCTCTATTTGGATGTCTCAGTGGTACCCAAACACTACATGTCTGAAACCAAACTTATCCCATTCCCTCCCCAAACCTACTCTACCTTCAGTGTTCTCTGTCACAATCACAAGCACCACCATTCATATGGTTATGAAAATGAGACACTGAGGGCCATATTTTATACCTCTTTTCCTTACTTCTCAGATCTAGGCTATCAAGAAGTCCTGTCTATTTTATTCCTAACTACCTCTTGAATTCATCAATTTTGCTCCATCTCTATTGCTGGCACCCTAGTCCAAACTTCTCTTAGCTCTTGCTTGAATTACTACTGAATAGTCTCCCCATAAGCTCACTTGTCTCTGTCTAAACTATTCTCCATACTGAGAATGAAGATCTTGCTATGCTACTTCTCTGCTGTGAAACTTTTAAAGTTTCCCATTGCTCTCTCCATAAAGACCCAACTTCTAAACTAGATCTTGTCTCATGCAACTTTCTTCAGTATCTGTGCTCCAGCAGTACTGGAGTTACTAGTAATTTGTTTCCTGAGGTAAAAACCTCAAAACATTAAAAATAGAACTGCCATATAATCCAACAATCCCATTCCTGGGAGGGCATCCCTGTATTGGGAAGGGGATTATATACTAGATAATGACTAACTTCTCCTCCAACTCTAAGCTGTTGGGATTCAATGAATTGGTGGTGGTGGAAAACATAAGTGGCTAACCCTGGTGCGATAGAATGGATCATTGCTCAGTAAATAGTCATTTAACTCCCTCTCCTTCTTGAAATAGAGGATAATTCCTTGGTCCCATTGACTTTAGCCTTGGCCTTATTACTTGCCTTGCCCTATGAAATATTGGAGAGCGTGGCTCAAGCAGAGTCTTTAAATGAGCTTGCTCTATTTGGCTCGGCCCCTGAGCCCCAGTGACCCTCTGTGACATGCTCCTAGTAGCCACGTCCCCTTCAGCCCAGGCTTTAGAATCAATACATGTGGAGCAGGCCTGAAGCCATCCCACAGCCTGCAGCTAGCCCCAGCTTAGACCAGCAGATCCCAGCTGATCCCCAGATCCATGAGTACAGGAATAAAGAGGGGTGGTTAATAAGCAGCATTCTTATGACAAAAGCTGACTAACAGATACCTGGTTCTTCCTAAACTGAGACACCCTCAACTTATGATATTGGACCTTTTTATAGGTAGAGTTCTCCTTGCCACTCTCTTGCCTTGGGATTCCACCTTGTGTGGTTGTGTGGTGCAGAGAAGGAAGGTAAATGAGTGCCCAAGACTTGACATGCTGGCCCTGTTCATACTTAACACAGCTTTGAGGCAAAGGGCCTTCCAGGAACAACCAGATGTTTTTGTATCTCTCTGTCTTTGAAACAACAGCAGAGACTATACTATAGTCCTGGGTGTACCCTTCTCTTTGTGGTCTCCTGGTATGGTTTGACTTATGCTATTCTTGCTCTATCCTTAAGTGAGATAAGAACACTTGGGCAAAACTACCAGGATCTGAAAGGGGCTTCTTCTCTTTTTGGATCCAAGTAATGAATCCATGTTATATTGTTCCCTGAGGAACTCATTCAGGCAGGTTTTAACAGGAAGGCAAAATCCACTTCTGCCCTCATTCTGCCTTTTTAACAAGGAGAAACCAGCCTGTGCTTCTAAGAGCCAGAGTTTGGCATGAAGATCAAGGGGAGAGGGACGGGACCATGGGCTGGGTAGAAGGACAGAAAGCAGGCACAAAACAGGAAAAATGAGCCATAGAGGTTCCTAAAGGTAGTCACTGGTACTTTCTCTAAACCAAGGGTCCTCAAACTATGGCCTGCGGGCCACATGTGGCCGGCTGAGGACATTTATCTGGCCCACCGGGTGCCACCGCCTGTCCTGCTTAGCAGCTGACTCATCCCGGGCCCGCAGTGCGCATAGGAATTTGTTCATAGTTTGTTTTCTTTTTTAACTGTAGTCCGGCCCTCCAACGGTCTGAGGGACAGTGAACTGGCCCCCTGTTTAAAAAGTTTGAGGACCCCTGCATGGTCTGTGGCCTCTCCATGAGTGTATGGTCCTTTCAGATACTTCTTTAAAGCCTCTATCCTCCCCAGTCACAATTGACTTAGCTATAGGCAGATACTGGACTCAAGGGGGTGCATTTGGAATGTATTTGAGAGCATAAAGAAAAGCCAGAAATCCTTTTATTCAGGAATGTGGAAGTTGGTGTTAAGAGCTGACTTTAGTCAATGTGAACTAAAGAAAGAACTAAAGTAGGTGGCCACATGCATGAGAACATAGTGAAAGCCAGTCTGCTGAAAGGTAAGAGACAAAAACAGATGTACATGCAGAGAGAAGCACTGAAGAGGACATACAGCTCTGGGACTTCAGTTTCTGGGGTCTGGCCCTTCATGAGCCTGACTGTTTTGTGAACTACCCCCCCTCCCCCACTTTCCCCATAAATCCCCCTCTTTGCTTAAGCTGGCTAAAGTGGGTTTTATTCTTTGCAAAGACAGAGGGATATAATAAAAAACAACAACAACTTTACCTGGGTGTTGAATAACCATGTAATTTATCATCCTAAATGGGTCACTTTGGGTGCTGTTAATAATTATACCGACATAACAGGAAACTAGGATGCATGGCCATCTTTCCTCTGTGGTCAAGAAGGGAAATGAGATACTCACTGCTCATGTTTCCCAGTTACAGTTAGCTGCTTAAATCATGTCACAACAATCCTATCAAGTCCTCTGTCAGACCAGGATCTAGAGCTAGAGAGATTCAACACACAGGAAACTGGTGGAAGGCCTGGGCTAAGAACCCAGGTCTAGATGACCATAGATTCCGTGCTCTTCTCTGAAACAGTTCTGCCGAGGCTCAAACTGTACTAATCCATACTCCTTGAATCAGCATTCTGGGGTGTTTGAGAGCAGTGATCAGTGAAGAAAAACTCATGCAATCACACTAATCTCTCAGAAAACCCATGCCCACCCTATTGACACAAGGACAATGTCTAGCCTCATTCTTGTATGAAACGCCTTTCAGCTGAAAAAGCACAATGCAACAAAATCTCCACCAGCAAAGAAGGAAATTGAAGCAATTTTGAGACAATTTAGGAGCAGCCTCATTTTCACAGCTCAGTGTTATCTGAGCCAGGCAGGACACAAAAGATTAGGGGTCAGAAATTTTCAGATAATTGCTTGTTTTCCTGGTCTAGCAGGCTTGCTTTTCTGAGCAGGTATTGTCTGCACCAACAGGGAGCATGCACTGATTCCTAGGTCAGAGCTGTGTGGAGAAAGAAAGAAGTGATGGGAGATTATAACCTGACTAGAGGCCCAGTGCATGAAAGTCATGCATGGGTAGGGTCCCGAGTGGCTGCTGACTGCCTGCTGAGGCCTCCCTTCCCAGGCTGCCAGCTGCCAGCTGAGGCCTTCCTTTGTTCCGTGCTGCCCCCTGGTGGTCAGCGCACATCATAGCAAACTATCGAACTCCCCATCTCCCGGATGAACTCCCAAGGTGACACTTTGCGTATTAGGCTTTTATATATATAGATATTCCGATTAAGACTCAGGTGAAAATGTCCCTTCATTAATGTGATCCCAGTTTTCTTTTTACTGAATGCCAAATATAACAAGAAAATAATTAGTCCCAAGTTGTATATCCCTTTTCTTATCAGGCACTTCTAGCCCCCAGGGCTAATCCAGTCACCAGCAAGCAATTGCCCAGATTGGAGCTGCTGGGGTTTGCTAACATTGTGGGGAGTGTATCAGGCTCTTTCTGAGTCAGAAAAGGAAATCAGTTACTGCCAATCTCACCCACCTGTTTATCCGTGGGAAGGGGTACACTGCCAGAATAGTAACTACATCTTAATTCAAGGCGATGGGATATAGATAGGAAGCGAGCTTTCCTACCACACTGATCTAGCTTGAAGAAAAGGCTCCATCCAGCACAGAGCTAAGAGGCAGGGCATTCTATTCCATTAGAGTCCTGACACTTCTGTTAGAACCACTGATGAGTTTGACCTTGCGTGATTTGCTCACAGCACATATTCCCAATGTAATCCTCCACCTTGTGAGAAGGTGGAAGAGTGATGGAAGAATTTGGAAGGAAGTTCTAATTTGGCCAGGGAGCACAATTTGTGTTGAGGAACTATTAGAGCCATAGGGTACTAAGTATGCATTTCAAGGGTCCCACCTCACAAACTACGATTCTTAGCACCTATGGCTGAGACAACAAAAACATTATTGGCATTTCACAGGTTATTGGGAAACCAAAAACACGTTTGACACCAGACAAACACTATTGAACCTTGTATAGTGGAAATGTGATTTTTTTTTTACTCTAATGATAATTTAATTGACAAAAAAATCTCTTTAAAGTAAAGGAGCATAAAATATGATTGGTTTTGGAGAACTTTATGGACTATATTTGCATAGTAGCATTCTTGGTGCTGTGTCACAGCCATGGAGTATTTTACTGGCTCTTTTTCATGCAAACAGCATTCTGTTGCCGAAGTTAGGGGACCTCATGTTTTCTCTTTCGATTGATTTAAATCCTTGAGAATTATCTAAGTGCTCACATTATTTCCCTTCCTTTTTCTGTACCTAACTCCCAATTGAGAGAAACAGTTTTTAAAAAATTACCCAAATGCATACCTGCAATATCTATACACAGAGTCCCTTAGGGGTTTGCACTTAAGAAAACTATTAATCTTCAGGTGAATAGATGAATGGCTCTGGTTGGTGCTAAATAACCAGACAGTGTCATTCACTCTAGCAGCATATACAGTAACCAAATAAGGACCAGAGTGACATAAACAGCTGTTGAGCTCAGAGGTTAGTGAATGTCAACCACAACTCACAATTCAGAAACAAATCCCATCACCTGATGTATGATTACTCATGATGATCTTAGCAATATTTTTACTTTTTTTTCCCTCTACCAATCCACTTTTCTTAATTATGTCTTACAGACCTCAAAAAAAAAAACTATCCTTTTACTTAAAGATGCAATAATGGCTTCCACACATAAACATCACTAAATAGTTTTTCCTGAGAACTTTGAATTAATTTTATTTTCTGAGAAATAGTTTTTTTAGCTAGTTTTTCTTTCAGGTGGTCAGAATGCAAATGTTACAGAATTGATTTTCTTTTGTTCCAGTTTTCTATCCTATTATCAACTTTGACATTTAAGTTGTATAAAAATCATATTAACAGAGATGACTGTTCTTTAAAAACAAGAGTACTTTATTTATTAGTCACAATGATACAGTTTTATAACGTGTCGGTTATCCTGGACTGCCTGTATTTGCTTTGAAATTGTGTGGCGATTGTCTAAAAGTGTGAAGTCAGTGCATTTTTCTGGATGTTAAAGTTATTCTTTGTATTCACTATTTACACACAGTGCCTCAAATTTAAAATTTTGGTCATAGAACCGAACTTTGTTGGGAGAAGAGGGAGAAAGGGAAAAATAAATAATTGCAGCAAAAAAATGTGATTCTAAATATCTTTTAGAGTTCGTTTAGGAACAAAAGGCAGGCTCAGTTGAGGATGAGGAGTTTAAGTTTTGTGGTCCTTGAAGTTTTGTGACAGCATTTGGCCTGTCAATCTGCTCCACCTATTTATAACCTGGTCTTTCTTCGTGAATAACAGCTGGCCTGCAACTCACTTTTGCCCTGGGAGTTTCAGCCATGCCGGCGTGGTTATCTTCAATGCCCTTTAAAAGAATCATGACTAAAAAAATACTTTACCAATCTTTTGAAAAATAAAGGTTGTCAAATACATTGGCTGACATTTCTGTCCTATTAGATTCCTGGTATTAGATATAGGCATCTATTAAAATCAGAGAATGAGTCACTTCCCAAGTACTGTCCCTTCCTGCAGCCGTGGTTTGGCAAAGGCCCTGGAGATTCAGTCACCCAGAAGGCCACATGTCCTGAGCAGGAACTTTCCTCCTTAGCAGCAGCTAAATAACATCAGATTGAGCATCACACAGAGGCCCAAATTCAGCCTTCTTCCTTCTCTCAGACACATTGTCTAGTGTAGCCATCATACTCCAGAGAACCCGGACATCAAGGTTTCAGTCAACTCCTTGCAATACTGCTCCATAAAACACCACCTCCATTTTGCTAGCTAGGCACATGGCCAGGCACATATGCCCATGCTTAATTTCTCTGGTCTAGGAAGTTGCTAAGAAAAAGCAGAGCCAATGGCTGCAAGCTCCAGGTTCTAAGGTTTCTAAGAACAAATGTTTGATAGCATCACACATTTTCTGTCTCTTAGGTTTTTATTGTTAATTTTTAAAATGCATACATTATTTTAAGTCAGACAAGGTAATTTTCCATCAGGATAGAGTCATATTTCTAAGAAAGAAGATTAAAATGTAAACTTCAATAAGGAAATACAGCTTGAGTTCTAGTAAAAAGAAACACACACACACACACAACTTCTGACGTGTCCAGTAAGCTATGTTAGAAGCCTGGGTGAGAGAAATCAGAGTGTGTGTCACACTCAGAGAGAGGGAAGGGGGCTTTCCCTAGAGTCTGGGACTGACAAGGCTTGTCCGGCCATGGACAGATGCCATGGATGCACTGGGAAGGGAAGGCCCTAGCTTTGGAGTTTTTATGGTGAAATCAGAGCCTCAAAGTGGACATGATATAAC
Organism: Corynorhinus townsendii; assembly: GCA_026230045.1. Lineage (NCBI taxonomy): Eukaryota > Metazoa > Chordata > Mammalia > Chiroptera > Vespertilionidae > Corynorhinus > Corynorhinus townsendii. The sequence continues at coordinate 61,732,371 of JAPDVU010000004.1, read as the reverse complement.
TGTCAAAAGCTGACTTCCTAGACCCAGGAGGAGGGTCATGTACACAGATGCACAGCCTTTGAGAGTGGAGTGTGCTTCCTAATGTCACAGACTAAGAAACTGAGGTCCAGGGAGGACAGCTACTTCTATTGGGATCAATGGCATGATGGGAGCAGATGAGAGGTTGGGGGATGAGGGGCAAACAGGTAAGAAGTAGGCTAGGATTTTTAAAAATCTCTATTTTTCTTTTTTTGTTTCACCAGTTTGACAGCACCTGCCAGGTTCATTGGCCTTTTTGTGTCCCACAGATGATGTATTACAGTGTGTAAATATTATTGTACACTGAGAACCCGACATCTTAATCCAGGCTTCACAGTGCACAGTAGCATACCACACACAAGGAGTAAAGTATACCTCTTCCCTGAAGACATTAGGAAAAGCACATCGGTCCTGAAGCTGTTCAAACAGACATTCAGAATAAGTGAGTGCAAATTGCTGTTCTGCTTTGATTGCTGTGGTTCAGTCGAGAAAAGTTCATTTAAAAAGAAAAAAAAATTTCAAACCTGATATTTGAAAGTAGATTCTTGCAAGATAATATCTACCTGGTTCAAAAGACAATCCATAGCAGAATCATCCACTCATAAGCAAGGCTCCAAATAGGTAAGCCAGCACTGTTGTGTTAAGGATTGCCAAAACAGCAGGTTTAAAAGTCTTGGAAGGGTTGGGAGCCTTTATCATCTGTCCAGCTTACTTACCTACTGCCAGTAGGCAAGAAAATATCTAAATCCTCAGATAAGGATTGTTTTAAAATATAGTGAGGGTTCAGAGAACAAACAAGTATTGGGGAACTCTACCTTCAATCAGAGTTTCTGTAAAAAGTGAGCAGAGGATAAGGGCAGGTCTGCAGTGGTGGTTATAACCTACACACTAGACTTGGTTCCAGCTTCAAGGTTGCAGAGTAACCCTATATATAGAAGCCCAAAAGGAGGGGAATTTAACTTAATTTTCAATAATTAAAAAATTATTATGTATTATAAGCTAAGAGATTGTCTTTCATAAATCACGAAGCTGTATGTCTCTTGGTATTTCCATGCTAACAACTCTTTCAACTGTTATGCATTCTAGACATACTAAAATCAACATATGGCAAAGGAGAGGGAGTGGGGAGGTTCAAGTCATGATGCCCTACTCTCCCCTCAGTGTTCAAGGTTAGTGTCTTCTTTGACCTCTACAGGTCAGTGTTTTGCCTCATGATGTCTGTGGTAGGCAGAATAATGGGGCCCCAGAGATGTCCAGATCCTAATGTCCGGAACCTGTGAATATGTTACCGTACATGGAAAAAGGGACTGTGATAAAGTTAAAGATGTTTGATGGGTGGGGAGATTATTCTGGATTATATGGGTTTCTTATGAGGAAAAGAGGGAGACAAGAGTGGAGAAAGAGATGTGACAATGGAAGCAGAGGTCAGAGTGATGAGATTACTGGCTTAGAAGATTGAAGAGGGCCATGAACCAAGGGATGTGGGCAGCTTCTAGAAGTTGAAGAAGGCAGGGAAATTGATTCTCCCCAGAGCACCTAGAAGGAATACAACTATGCCAATGCCTTGATTTTAGCCCCACCCCCTTTTCTTTTGGACTTCTAACTTCTAGTACTATAAGAGAAAAAGTCTGTGTTGTTTTAAGCCACAAAGGTTGTGGCCATTTGTAACTGCAGCCACAAAAAACTAATTCAGTGACTCACCACATATCTGTGAACAGAGAAGACAATCATAGAGTTCTCAGCACCTCTGCTTGGTGCCTGGAGGTCCCAGATCTAGAGGCACTAGAGACTTGGGTGCTGACCACCAAGCTTTATTCAGAACCCAGGATGCAGCCACTTCCTCCTGAGCTGCAATGGCTTTGCCTTGGATTCTGTGGGGCACTCTGCTTCTGAAACCCTTGCTCTCAGGAGGTGCACAGACAAGTTTGCATTCCTCACACTCCATGTCTCAACCTGAGGCATCCATGGCACCATCCAGAGCACATGGCACGCTGTGTGCAATTTCTTCTCTGTCAGAGTGGACCCGAGAACATTTCTTGGTTCTAAAATATGGGTTTTGAGTCACATTGGTGGTCTTTGCCATCGTGACATTCTGAGCTAGGTGAGAGACATCATCCACACAAATTGTCACTGAATCCTTGGTAAGTTTCTCCTTGGATGGAACAGCCAATGAAATGGTTCTCATGTCCACTTTGAACAAGCTGTCTTTCCTGGCAAGATAAAGAACAAACCAGGTTCTTTGTCTCTTCCTTGTAAAATGTGGCCCAATCTAAAGATTATGATTCTTTTGTATTAGGATATTTATGCACATCCATATCCACATGGGGAAAGTCATGACTGGTTCAAATCCACCTTCAAGATTCCAGCCTCTATTGGGCTCTTCTTGAGGGAGTTGGGAGAAGCTAGACTTGAATGTCCTCATTATGACAATCTTGGCAACCAGAGCCCATGCCGCTGTCCTCACTTTATCAGAGCTGTAGCAGCTGAAGAACTCATTGATATTTTTAAACGCTCTCTGGATGATTCTAGCCTGCAGTCAAGGTTATCTACCTCCATTCCAAGCACTTTCTGTATTAAGAGTTTTATAATACCTACATATTTTAATCCTCAAAAGGTCTCTGTGAATTACCAGTAAGTACCATTAACATCCCCATTTCACTGAAGAAAAAAATCAAAGCGTGGAAGATTACATAATTTGCCCAAGGTCACATGGTAAACAAGGGACAAAGCTAGGATTCAAACCCAGACTCCAGGAGCCAGAAACATATGGCTTCACACTGCCTCGTGCAGACTTGAATCCTAAGCACACAGCAGAATCCTGTTACTCAACAAGTGTTTGTCCAAGGAGTAATAGGTCTTCGATTAAAATATTGTGAAATATTTGTGAAACAGGTTTTTAGTTAAAATATTAAAGGGTATGTGTTCAGCATTACTGTTTAATTTACAAAGTGCTCTCACATGTTATTTTATTTACACGTTCATTTGTGAAATTTTCTCTTTAGACCTTAACTTTAAAAAAAAATTCTTTTAAAAAATCTAGAATTCAAAAAACAAAATACAAAGAAAAAAAACACCACAGTAGCATTTTCATCTGCAAGTCCATGAAAAAAAAATCACCATTTTTGAGTGCTTCTATATTCTATAATTCTTGGGTATTTAAGTTCCAAAAGGATGGTTTTATTTTAAACAGCTCTATTTTATGTATTAATAAATTCCTTGTTAAATAGTCCAGAGCTAAATTAGTCCAAAATGATTAAAGTACATACCTTTTATTTCAATACATTTAAAAAATACTGATTTGCCTAAAAAAGGCTTTATTTTTGTAAGGCTTCACTTACAGTGTAGCATAAATGTGCATTTCATCCTCAGAATCTTTAAAATAGCACCAATGTCACCTGCTTGATCATTTAGGGATAGAAGGAAAATAATTTGCTTCTCATTCTATGTAAATCTGAAACTCCCTTAAAGATTAGTGGAAGAAAGGAGACCAGAAAGAAGACTAATTCTCTTAAACTTAGAGCAATTTGTTACATGATGGCATTTTTTTTTTTTTTTGTAAAAACAAAAACTCATGAGATGCAGATGTGGTTTTGCTACAGACTGCCTATACATTAAAATAGGAATGGAAAGTAAAGGAAAAGTATAACAGCAATTGCAAATTGCCTTTTATAGTGTGGTTGAAAGCACTTTCCTGTTCAATAATTTTAATAAACAAATCCCCTTAGCCTTTCCCCTGATCAGTGTGAACATAATTCAAGCATTATACACATTGTTCTTTGAGGGTATACCTTCGTGGTTTCAAATTATGTTTATTATCCTGCCAAGACTTAGATTAGTCTACGTAGTTAAAAATTAGACTCTAAAGCAACTAGAAATTTGTGTTTTTCCTGTTTCAAAACAAAATTCTATTTATGGTTAACCTATTATTATTTTAATTTTTAAATTCAGCAAGTCATTAGTAGAATTGTAGACCACTCAGAGAGATGAAGTTCAAATTAACTATGTGGTATTTTCTTCTCCAAATTCTCAATTAAATAGCTTTAGACATTGGTTCCCAGCCTGTAGGATGCCCATCTCTGAGGCGCCAGGAAGTTAATGCAAGGGGTTCTCAGCTTCCCAGATGGCTATTTACTGAAAAGCTAAGATGTCATACACGTAAATGCACGACTGTCTTCCAAATGTCTATAGATGTCAAAGTGATTTATACAACTCCAATTCATTTAGAAGTCTGTAGTTAAGTCACTGTAACTGTTTTTCATAAGATATCTCTTCCGTCAATGGACAATTGCTTTTGGGGAAAGCTGGTGTTATGTAATATTTCTTGATATTAAAAGGAGGTCTTTACAATTAAAAATTAGCACAGACACATAACTAGAGAAAATAGCCACACCCATGGTCACCTCTTCTATTAAAAGTATCTAAGGACAGCAGGGAAAGCCTCCCCAATGAATTGTCAGAAGGTTTATGTGCATCTCTCAGCTCATAGTGATAGCCCTGGGCAATTAACTCCAAATATCACAAGCCTCAAATGTATTGCCAGAGAATTTGGAGAATACATTTTAAACCCTATTGTGTTGGCAGAACAGAGGGCTGGTGCTCCTTTACAAAACAAATATGCACAGGCCCAGTAATCCATCACAGGGCGTGTGTCCTTCCACTGGGCCTATGTGATCAGATCCTATGTTCAATGCAAGCAAGGCCTTTTCCAGCATTGCATCTGGGATCTCTACACATGTAGAGGCATTGGCAGGGAACGAGAAGGACTTTGAAAGAGGATAGAATGTGAGTGAACTATGTTATTCTACAAACGATTGACGAATTAACACTGTCTGCAAGCCAGCCTAGAGGAGCCAGGGTGTTTCCTTGTGTTACAACCAATCTCTCTCCTTGGGTCACTGCTACCATTGGTGTAGAATTTATTGAGTCAGCAACTGTTCTAAATTCTTTGCCATCATTAGGAGATAGCAGATGAAGAAACAGATTGTGAGAAGTTAGGTGACCTTGAGGTCACCAGGTGGGGAATGAGAAGCTCAGGTATGGAATTTGGATTTAACGTTAAAACCTGTGCTTTAACAGATGCTAGTGGCAAGGCCAAACCCTAGCCAGAGATGTGAAGTGGACAAAGTCCTCTCTCTTTGTTTCCTGCTATTTACTCAATAAATCCTTCAAGGCACCCAGCCAGTGTAACTTAGTGGCTCCAAGTAAAGGCTTTGGAGTCAGACACAACTTAATCCATATCTTTATTCTGCTACTTGCTAGTATGTTGTCTTGTGTTAATTACTTAACCTATTAAAAACTTATTACATAGGGTTCTTATTAGGGACTCACATAGTACCATCATTCATTTGGTGAGTTTAACTAAAAATACACCATCTGCTGGCAGTCTGGGTATGGGGGTTAGCAACACAGAGCTCTCTCCTCTTGGAGCTCATTTTACTTTGGGATTGTGATATTGTGATTTATAATAAGCAATAGGTTTGGTATTTGTCCAGTTTCTGGCACAGAGCTCCCGAAACCCTTGAAATTTCCTAAGTGATGAGAGCCATAAATGTCTTTTGTCATGTTAATGAGGTGACTTTGGAAAGCACCTAAGAATAGGGGATGGCTGCTTGTGGAGCCAATGATTCTCTTAGGGGGTTGGAACTTTTAGTCCCTCCCTCACCCACTTTGGGGGAGGGGAGAGGGGCTGAAGATTTTTTTTTTTAATATATATTTTTACTGATTTCAGAGAGGAAGGGAGAGAGAGATAGAAACATCAATAATGAGAATCATTGAGTGGTTGCCTCCTGCACACTCCCTACTGGGGATAGAGCCCACAACCCAGGCATGTGCTCTTGACCAGGATCGAACCTGGAACCCTTTAGTCCACTGGCTGATGTTCTATCCACTGAACCAAACCAGCTAGGGTGGGGCTGAAGATTTTAATCATCGGTGGTCAGTGATTTAGTCAATCCTGCCTCTGTAATGAAGCCTCCATGAAAACCCAAATGGAAGGGGTTTGGAGAGCGTTCTGACAGTGAACAAGTGGAGGTGCTGGGAGAGGGCCGTACCTGGAGAGGGCAGGGAAGCTCCTTACCCTGCACACCCTCCCACAGACCTCGCCCTGTGGGGCTCTTCCATCTGCATGTTCACCTGTATCCTACGTCATATCCTTTTATAATACACTCATAAATGTAAGCAAGTGCTTCCCTGTGTACTTTGGGCTGTTCTGGCAAATAATAGAATCCAAGGGGGAGGAAGTCATGGGAACCTCTGTAACCAAATTGGACAGAAGTTGTGAGTAACCTGGGGACCTACTACTTGGGATTGTTACCTGACATGGGGTAGGGGAGGGGGGCAATCTAATCTGATGACATCTCCAGGTCCTGTCAGAATTGAGTTAGATTATAGAACAACCAGTTGGTGTCACAGAGAATTGCTTTGCTCCCACCCCCAACCCCCCCCCCCCCCCACACACACACACACATTTGGTGACTGAGATAGTCAGAACTGAATGTTCTGTGTAACAGTAAAGGAGACATACAGGAGAGAAAAACTGGTTTTTCCATTACAAGGAGTCGGGTAACAAATAAAACACATGTGTAATATAATTCAGCAGTGGTGCATGCTATGAAGAAATATAAAGCGTGGTCAAAGGAATGAGAATGATAGAGTGACAGGGATGCTATGCAGATACAGTTGTAATGTACATTAATGTCCAAGGCAGACACATGGAAGGACTCAATAAACTGTTGTCTGTTGTTTTCATTAGGCCCCTTGTACTGACCGAGGTGCTTGGGCAGCTCCCTAAAAATGGGAGATCCAGGAGGAATGATTTCTGTGGGTGGCATTCCTGGTCCTGAGGAAGGCGCCTAAGGCAGTGCTGTTGGCCCTTCCCTGAGGTGCTCATCTCCTCTGGTCAGTGAGTGGGCTGCGCTTTCTCCTCCTCTTAGTGAGGGAATGCTGAGACAATGCATCTAATTAGTCACAGCCGAAGTCGAAATTGCTCGTTATTGTTATTAAGCAACATAAAAGCCTGCTGACCAGAGTTTAGGCCTGGGTCATTCCTAAACTTGAATCTCTAAGAGCAAGTAGTGGGTTTTAATTTCTTTCTCTCCAAAATGCATTGGGCTCCTTTTGTAAATTGACTGAACAGATTTTACAAAGTTGGGCCTCCTAGATCCCCAAAGTTTCTGTTTTATTTTCCTCAGGAAAAGTGTTTATTGCTATTCATTGACATGATGGAAGGGACATCACTTTTACTGACTTTTCCCCAAAATAGTCATCCAACACAACTTTCTGCCAGTGCCTATATAGAAAAGAAGTTGCTCTCATTTAAAACAAACAAACAAACCTATGCCACAAAACCTCTACTACCTATGAAGGCTCAGCTTTATGAACCCTGGTGTTGTACCTCCGTCGTACTTGGTTCTAGCAGCTGGCTGGTTCTGTCTTTACTAGCTTTGGCAATGTAGAGTAGTTTAACCTATGAGCTAAGTTGTCCTCACTTGTGAAAAGATAACACTGCCTCATCACTGGAAGACACTAACTTACCCAGGACAAAAGAGGCGATAATTAAGATTCTGAAATAAAGAATGAAAAACAAACAGCACAGGCCTTGGGTAGGATCTGGCCTCTGGGAGCTGGGGTGCAGGGATGGGATCCTGGCAGGACTCCACCTCACATCTCAGTTCCTCTCTGAGTCCAGTTGACTCTTGAACATGGGTTTGAACTGTCCAGGTCCACTTATATTCAGATTTCTTTTTAATGTATTTTCTCTTCCTTATGGTTTTCTTGGTAACATTTTCTTTTCTCTAGCTTACTTTATGGCAAGAATACAGTATGTAATAATACAACATACAAAATATGTGTTAATGGACAGTTTATGCTATCAGTTAACAGTAGGCATTTAATAGTTAAGTTTTTGGAGAGTCAAAAGTTATATGTGGATTTTTTACTATTTGGGGGGCTTACATTCCTAACCCCTGTGTTGTTCAAGGGTCAACTGTATTAGTTTTATATTTTTAGACATCTTTATTAGCTAGGGACATGGTGGGCTGACACTTGAAGGTAACATTTTTACAGAACTTAATCACAAAGATAAGAAAGGCTCTTTCCTATTAATTCCAGCAGAAAAATTCAAGGGGAGAACACTGAGGGGCCTCAATTGAGTCCTATGTGTGATCCCCTAGACCAGTCATGGTAACCAGGTTAACAGGTCATTCCGTGTCATGCGCCCTCCCTTGTGGTAAAGGACAGGGGAAACTCTGACCTCATAGGTCCTCACTGGAACTGTGAGGTTGAAGTCAGAGTGGCATGGTTCTCCCAAACCAGGGAAGGCTATTACCATAGATAGAGAATACCACATTTATCATTCCACTTAACCTGTTAATCTTACAAATTTCTTGTGAGAGTTCAACTAAAGGGAGTTCAGTGGAGAAACATTTTGTACTGGGATTAGGCTCTAAACTCAGGATGTTAGGGGGAAACTGCTTGGTCCAGCCTACTGAACACAACCAGCTTTAATTCCAGCCCTAGAATGAATTACTAATCCTTTAGTAGAGAATAGGAGGGAAATGTGGCTGGTGTTTACATGAAAAAATGCTTCTCTTTAAATGCCAGGATCACCTTGTACATAGATGCTCACAATATGAGATGTATTTGGGAACTGGGACTAGCCAAGGGAGAGGGACTCCTCTATACTTTATTAAGCCCATCCCACATTTAGTCTCTGCTGGAGTATTTACTTGTTTATTAAATGATGGGTGAAATCATTAGAATTATTAAATGAATATACATATATTTTAATAAATGTGCACATTTTTATATAAATATACACACATCATTTAAAAGAAAAATATATGTACACTTCCTCATTTTCTCTCACTTCTGCCCCTGAGCCCACATCATTAAATACAAGTAAAGTACACAGCAGCACACATCAGTCTTTTACTGTTTGAGGAAACACCAAGCATCATGTCTCAAGCTTGTCAGGTGCACCAGAAATGTCAGGTCACTCAGAAGCTGAATCTCGCTCCCTCCTAAAAGGTGACTTTTCCTTATGTAGCTGTCTTTTCCGCTCCTTGCAGCTTTCTCTGGGAATGGTGGGGCTGTTCAAAGATAATCAGAGACGCTCTCAAAATTCTGAGTGTCAGAAAAAAATAGGAAAAGAATTTTTTAACATGTTTCTACTCATGTTTTGGCAGCATCCCAGACCCACTCTGAATCTGTTCTTATTTCTCTGCAATTGAATCTTTTCTCAAACTAAAATTCCAGTTATTACTGGTGGCATCCCCCACATGTCATGCACATGCACATTACTGACTTGAATGGAAACCAAGGCCGGCCCAACATTCCATCCTTTGGGAGGGAAAGCGTGCAAATGCATTGAGTAGAAAATGTGCACTTCCTGTTTGTACTGAATTAAGATTTAGACAGCTTCAGAACAGGATGTAGTATCAGATAACCACTGCATGCCTAAAAATGCCCCTGTGAGCATATCATCCTCTTCTAATTCCTTTATTCAGGCTGGGTTCTTTGAAGAGAAGTTAAAAATGATATGTATGGGAAAATAGTATATGTTTAATACAAGAAGAAATCTTGTTACCAATTAGCAGACTACTAATTTTGCTGGAAAAATGTGGGACCTAATTTGTCCATGAGAGAATCCTCACTAGCTGTGCTTTTTCCAGAGGCATTTAGTTATCATTATTTTCAAGAGCTTTTACATATTTGGGTTGTCAGGCTGAGCATATTCAGGAGAGCTTGGGGATAATGAAATAATTTTACTTTTACCACTTTATGGGAGGTGAGAATTCACGTGCCGAGTAATGAATATGGCATATTCTACTTAATTACCAGACTCTCCTGTTTCATGCCTGAATCAAGGTTTGTCAGTAATGTATGGTAAGGGGAAAAACAGGATTAAGACATGTTTAATTCCTCCTAAAATGATAGAAATGAATACTGATATTTCAGGAACTGTGCTAGGGCCTAGCAATTGGGTTTTGCTTCTAGGTCATCAGCCTCTTGGGCAGGAGCAGGTTTAGTACAATGGTAAGAATGGGAGCTGGAGAGCCAGAAGTTAAAAGTGAGCGGGAAATGAGGAAGAGGCCTTTCTAAATGTCCCGTTTCAAGTAGCTTGATTTTTTCAAGGGAAGGTGTTATGTGGCCTGTAATTTGTTTAAGATACTTCAGCAGACTTGATGTGTGCAAATATGGGTTGCAGCTTGTTTTCATCCAGACCCTAAGGCAGGCGGCAGTTGCTCTAATTGGAAATACATACTCTAGTGGTGGTTATTAATCAAAATGCCAAACTTCAGAGGCAGCTACAGGTGCCTTGGCTAGCTTGTATCTCTAATACCAGAGATTTTTATAATTAACGTAATGAGTGTCAGAAGTGGGTTTTCATTAGTAAAATTCCAGTTATTGGAGATGTGTGGATTCGTTAGAAATGCTTTAGAGGCGTTTTCACCGTGGTCAGGAGGAGATAGAAGAACATGACAAAGCTCCCCAGGCTCTGGACTTTTATGCAGCCACAGGTCCAGGATAATGAAGGGAATGCGGTTCCAGAGGATAAAGGAGATGGAGGAGGTGGAGTCTAGGATGGAAGTGGAGGGATGAGTCCTGGAAGAGGGGCGTGTCTGATGCTTGGACAGGAAGTCTGCAGTTTGCCTTCAGCCTTTCCAAGTTTTACTAATTAGTAGCTCTTGTCCTCTCTCCCCAGGCCTGGAGAAGTGCCAGGTTTCTGTGTGTGTATATATATATATATATATATATATATATATATATATATATACACACACACACACACACACACATACACACACACACACACAGATATATAGACACACACATTTGATTGGCATACAAATGCTTTCAGAGTAGTAACTGGTAAACATTAATCTTTACATTAGCAGATTTTCTTTCTTAAAATTATAATAAATTTAAGGAGTGAACAAGGATGGCAATGAACTAAAAAAAAGAGGTCAGCTACTGTGTGCTGCTGAGCTAGAGCTGTCCGGAAGGTCAGTGAACTCAGATTGTGCTGAAATTAACAGTATGCACTGGCATTTCACTGGGAACTTGGCTCTAAAATTTTGCTTATGTCCTAATTCTACTATAATAAACCTAAGCTGACTTTTTCCTATAACACTTATCTGATCAAAGAACTATACCCTGGAAAGTGAATAAATGGTTTAATTTTTCTTCATTTGTACTAATGTTTAAAGGTATTTTCTAAGGAACGAAACAGGGTGGGCAAAAAGTAGGTTTACAGTTGTAATCCAAATAAATAATACAATAAATAATAATACAATAATACACTGTTTCGTGTACTCACAACTGCAAACCTACAGTTTATTAGTGCATTATTATTTATTAATTATATTATTTATTTGAATTACAACAGTAAACCTACTTTTGCCCACCCCTTTATGTTGTTGCATGAAGCAGTACTGCTCAAAGAAATTACTACTTGATGTCTAAACAGAAAGATGAAGTTATCATGCCACTAAATAAACTACATAAAAATTGATGTTTTTAAATCTGGGTGATTAAATTCACATTTTTAAGAGAGAATAGACAGTCAAGAAATGGATTTCCCTCTAGTCCAACAATGTAATTGTGGGTACTGGTGCCCTGACCCAATCTGATCACACTGAATGGTCCGTATCATAAAGCAAATCTTAGGGTGCTGCAACCATAACAGAAGTCCTAGAGAAAGAGAAATCACTAAAATGATTTCCATTAGAGCTCCTATATGGATGCAAGGAGTCTTCCAATGCAAAGAGGAAGGTGGAGCCAGTGCCTAAAAAGCCAAGAGCTCCTAATTTAGGGAACCACAGAACCAAGGGGGCCTGGGAATCCCTACGTGGAGTAAAACAAGAATATGGAGCTCCAGCTCTATACCATTCCATGTGGCACTAAATTCATGAGCATTGATTTAAAAAAAAAAAAAAAAGATTCTTAAGCATGGAAAACAAATATGTAAATTACAGTTGAAAAAGGGAATGTGCTATACAACCAGCAACTTTAGGACTTAAAAATACTTACCAAATGGGAGATTCCAAATGTATCATGACTTGATCAGTTCAGAACTAAATATTTAGCCAAAGGACATATTTAGGGAATTATATCCAACCAGACCACAGGAATGAAGAGGTCCTAACATTTACTGCAGTTTCAGACACAACAGCTCACTGTTGTATGTTGATCCTTTCTTCACCCTCCTCTGATGGAAGAGCCTTCCATGCATTAGTTCAGGAGCCGGAAATGGCATAGAGCAGTGATTTTCAACTTTTTTCACCCCATGGCACACCTAAACTAAATACAAAAATTCCGCAGCTTACCAAATAATATATATTTTTTGCCAATCTGACCAAAAAAAAAAGGTATAATTTTGATTCATTCACACCAGATTGTTGTGTTGGCTGTTGCCATTTTTAAAAATTTGACAATCTAGGGGAAAACAGGTCAGTGCCCCTGACTAAATAATCAGGTATTGCATGTTTAAAAAATGCTTGCTGCACACTGGTTGAAAATCGCTGGTGTGGAGCAGGGCTTCTCAAAGCATGATGCATGGACCCTTTCTAGTCCACTAACCATTACTGGTTTGCAATGAAATAAGCACAGAAATTAAAAGTTTAGCATTTGGAAACTTTTATAGCTATTTGTCATAGTAATTTTTTATCTATTAAACTTAATAAAAAATTGGGCTTCTATTTTTGTATATACTTTTCATTTTCATTTAAATTTTCTAGTAATTCGTTTTTCTGACATCTTTTACTACATGAACAGTACCATACACATATGTTCCTTTGCAAATTGAAAAAAAATAACTGGTTCTTCACCATAGACCATTTGAGGAGCTTGGTACAGATCATAACTGAGCCATAATTATTTTTGATAAATAGGAAGTGGGGACGAGGGGGCGGTCATTGGAGGGAAAAGGGAAGGCATCTGTAATACTTTCGACAATTAAGATAAACTTTTTTTAAAGTCCAAGTTCTATAGCTCTGCTAATAAGATGTTTTTGTACTAAAAAAGACATGATGGCATTTGAGATCTTGAAGTTCCTCACTCAGAATGCTCAGGCTTGAATCTTCCATGACAAGGAAGCACCTTATAAAAAGTTTTGTGAGCTGTCCTAAATTTGAGTTAAAAGATCTGTCTTCTCTGGGTTACTTAACCTCTGCCAAACTTCCTTTAATCCCCTTTGTCTTCTGATTCCTATTGTATAACATCAACCAGAGTGCCTAATTCAGAGAAACAAACTGTGGACTTCATTTTTTTCAAATACACTATTCAGCTTTGCATTACTTGTAATCATTAAAGGGCCAAGTGCACAGGTAACTAGATGGTGGAAGCAGATGATGAGGAGCCCTGGTGGAGATAAGACAAAATGAGCCTGGTTCACTCCCGGAATCCCTGTGTGTAGGACCATCCACCAAGCAGGAACACCTGTCTTGTACTGTTCAATGAGCAAGAAATGAACTCCTGTTTTGATTGAGTTAGTACGCGTGTTTGGATCTGTTTATTTCTACAGCTTAATTCGCAGTTTAAATACAATTTAAAAAAACTGAACTGACTTTAAACTTCGCGGCAGATCTGGGGAACATGTTTCCTGTCAGCATGATCCCCTTCTTTGGTAGCGGGTTCAGATGAGGCAACTTGTGACAGATGAGCTGTGTCCCTGGGAGAGCTTGTCCTCAGCTCTGTGGAGCAGCTTTAATGATGAACTTGCAGGATACTGAATTCTCCATCATGCCTGCTGATGCTCAAATTCTTCCTTCTTAGCAGGCTAGTTCTTGTTCAGTCAGCTGATGATTGTACAGAATCTTTAAGAATCATACCTTAGCTGGTTTTGCTCAGTGGTTAGAGTGTTGACCCGTGGACTGAAGAATCCCGGGTTCAATTCTGATCAAGGGCATGTACCAGTTGTGGAATCAACCAATCAATGTGTCTCTCTCACATTGATGTTTCTCTCTGTTTCTCCCCCTCCTTTCCACTCTCTAAAAATCAATGGAAAAATGTCTTCTGCTTGCCCTCCATCATTGTTGGTGCCTTGAATTGTCCTGTTTTCCATTTTGTTTTCAGTGAAGAAAGTGGATTCAAGTTAGTTCTCAGGAGATAATCATGTTTCTCTGCTTCTCACTTTTCTGTTTTGCACCTCTCAGCCTTCTCAGTCATATAATCCATAGCTTTTTAAACCAATGTATTATTCCACATTGTGATTTAAGACTGTCCTTTTGGCCTGTCCTCTGTCCATAGTAGCCACCTTGAAGATGCTGTGGACATGGGAGGCCATGGTAAATGTACTCTGAGGACCCTATGGCATGCAGGGGTCGCCAAGCAGGTTGCAGTCTTTGGCTATTCCTTCTCACATTAGTGAGCCTGGATGCTGATAGCAGCTAGTATCTATCTGGGTAGTGAAGGTCTGTAGCTGGTGGTGGAAATTACACATGCTTAGAACTGCTGAGACTGCAGTGACTGACTGACTGACTGACTGACTGACTGACTGACTAAGCAGAGAAATAAGTGTAACATCCAAGCAGGAAACCTTGAACATGTTCAGATTTCATCAGCACCACAGTATCAGCCTCCTTGGGGAGAGCCAGTTCCTGGATCTTATAAAAGACTTGCAAGAGAACAACTTAAGTGTCCTATAATAATGAATATGTTAAAATAATGCTTAAGAAGAGTCTTTAATAACACAGAAAGTGTTTATGATAAATATTTTAATGCATAAAACACACGTTATAAAAGTAAAAACAGCCATGCAAGTGTGGTTCCTTGCGTCCCATGCACCAAGAGGTCGTGGGTTGATTCCTGGTCAGAGCACATGCCTGGTTTGTGGGCTGGATCCCCAGTAGGGGGTGTGCAGGAGGCAGCCAGTGGATGTTTCTCTTTCATTGATGTCTCTTTCTCTCTCTTCCTCAATAAAAACTTTTTTAAAAAAAAGCAAATACAGTGCAATCCCATATTTGTAAACAAAATTTATATTAATTCATTCAGCAAATATTGAGCCCCTGTTTGCATGCCTCAAAGACTGTAGATACTGGTATTCATGTTTGTGTGTGTGCTATAGCAGATTTTAAATTTCTTACTTTATACTTTTCAATTTATCTATAAAAATATGTATAAATTTTCTATGAAAATGAATATTTTTTAATTATAAGAAAAGGCTAACACCACAACAATAAGGTTGCATAAAATAAACTGACAACACTTGAGTTATTTTGGCCCTTTGTTCCACGGTGACTCACCAGATATACCCTGAACTGTTTATTTTATTTTTTTTCTGTTTCACTGTTAAAAGGAGCAGATGCATTTCACATCACATGGATCTCGTGGAAGCATGCCAACCATTTTCTTAGCAACCAAACTCCTGTCTTCTGCACTGTGCATGATTAACTAAAACAGCCTGTTGACGGCTTAAAATAAACCTGCCTTTTTCCGTTTAGCATTTTATCAAATGAATGTAATTTCATTTGCTGATGAATTTAGTTCATCTTCAAGGGAATGTTTCTCTTTTTCATGAGGAGGCTGAAGAATCAGAACTGTCAGGCCAAAGAAAAGCAAGCCCAGGGAGAAAAAACTAGTCTGATGTTTACATGGGTAAAGTAAAAGGATCTTTGTCAATGTCACTCCCACCCACCTGTTTGTTTTTTTTAATGGGGTGGACTGTTCATTTAAATTTAAATTCTATCTTTTTTTTTTGCATTATGATGTTTATTTAGGGTGCTTGATTGAAAGCATTAATTTAAATAACTGGTCTGATGATTACTATTGTTATTATGCTTGAGCTCTTGTCTTATTTCTAGCACTGGAATATGCCCTAAAATGTAATTAGACTAATCTCACAGAATAGTAGACCCTTTCCAGGGGTTTAGAATCTGACAAGGGTCAGGGGTGTATATTTTCAGCATCGAAAAGAGTCAGTATTTTCTTAGGGGAGATGACTCTGTAACGTGGAATAAATTGCTGTTCTGCTTGGTGAAGAGAAAATATATCTGTATTGCTATACCCAGGAAGACATTTTGTATCCAAGGTTTATAGGAATATTTGCTAAGTAGGAAAACTTTAAAGTTTCTTTGAGAGCTTAAAAACAAAGCCATATATGGTGTTAAAGCAGCGTGTATCTACAAAATCAATAAAAAAGGAAGAGGATTTGACTGAATGTAGTATGGTCCAAGCAGGTTCCGCATTATCTTTCACGTGTGTCCTCGTTTGGAAATAAAACAGTGAAAACTGCACTAATGGCAAATTGCAACACTATTTAAATTTCCACTTTATTTCCCCCAGAGCCAAGTCTTAAATGTTAACCATCATTAAGCAGTCAAGTTGATGCTTTAGCTGCACAGTTTCACATTTTTCTCTGGAGAATAAAGACAGCAAATATATAACGTATTCCTGATAAATTCAATCTTCCAGACTCCTGCTCTATTTATATTTTGAGAAATAATCTTGATTTCTCATCTTACATTAGATATGCCCCTTGTAAGATTGATAGCTTACATTGTAAAATACCTGCTATCATATGTTATTCTCTTGCTATAAATTTGAATTCTTCATTGCTTAATGAAGATGCTGGTCAGCCAGTTTGGAAAATGGCATTATCTCTTTCAGGATAGTGTTTGCAAGAGTTAAAAATACATTTTTAAAGCTGTCCAACTTATTTCTCAAGAAAATCTGACTCAAATGTGTGACCCTATATATTTGAGACTGGTCTTTCTGGTGGCATTACTTCTCTATTGTGGGAAGACTTGATGACTAGCACGGGCCTCTGCAGAGAGGACCCCTAAAACCTCTCCAAGAGCTTCCTATGACCCACTGCTCACATTGCTCATAGGGGCAGGGGCCTTAGAGTTTTAAGAACACACCCGACTTGGGCTGAGGGAAACTGGAGGTGAAATTGAGAAGAAATTCCAGGATCTGGCATGTGAACAATCACAGACTATGGAAACTTCAAGTGCCTCCACTTTTCTTCTTTATAGTCTCTCTAACTTCCTTTTTTCAGATGAATAGAGATCAGGTTGATCATGCCTAGCTTGTCTGTAGAAGAGAGTCTGACTTTTATTAGTTATTCCATTATATTTTGTTTTTAATAGAAAACTACAAAGCCTTGCATTTGGGAGTACTTTTGGTATTGATATACTAGGTGTATGTCCATCTCTTTCTATTGAACAGTCTTTTACTTTATTCCAAAGGATATGTTCTCCTTATAAGCTTTTTTTGTTCCTTGAGGAAAATGATATTTTAACTTTAGAACTCAATAAAAAGAAAACATCAATAATCATTTATCAGGAGCATGATATTAGTTGCTATGCTAGGTACTCTCAATGAATTAATTCTCACACTGTCAATAGGAAGTAGAGCCAGGTCTTTTGATGCTCTATAATTAAGGGGAAGAGAACACACCACACTCTTGTCAAGAATAGATTAAATGTCTTAGTCAATTGCCCAATGATAAAGAACCTCTCTGAGGCTGTGACCAACGTGGCCTTTCTTGGCAAGGATTTCCCTAGCCTCTACTCCCTGAGAAAGGCCACCAGGAAGGCCACAGCCACAGAACGTAAAAAGAACCAGAGTCCAAGTGTCCTTAGTGAAACATCAACCTCCAGTCTTCCCAAATAATTATATCTTCACAATTAGGTATTATCATTTTCCAAATACCATAGTCTTAACAATCATAGTACATCTCAGAATATTAAATCTTTGCAGTAAGATGAATCTTTTGAAAATTGGGGATATAAACTCCTTAGTTATATAGTTCGATGAAAATATAGTTAAGTTTCAGTTCAATGACTGGGGCAACTAAAATCTGGTTGTTTGAAGAACTTGGGAGTCTAATTTTCAGTATAAAGATGCAGAGCTGAAGTACAGAGATTTGAAAGTATACTATTATAAGCTATCAGGATAATTTGGGAGTGGTTCTTTCCAGATCAATGGAAGAATTAAGTAAGAAAAACTTTGACTTATAATTCTAGGATGTGGTACTATTCGTTTGCATGTTGTGATGATCTTAGGGAAATGCTTTATTGTAAAATTGGCTTCATAAAGTTAGATGGGATCTGTTGAGAGTACCCGTATGAGTCTGAAACAGAACAGGCAATGCTTTCTTGGATATACAATGATATGGCTGCCTAATCCTATATAATAAAAGCTTAATATGCTAAGTGTTCGGTCGGCTGGTCAGCCGTTCAGCCAATGAAAACGTAATATGCTAAATGATATGCTAAGGCTGCTCAACCACTTGCTATGACGTGCACTGACCACCAGGGTAGACGCTTCGACCAGTAGGTTAGCTTGCTGCTGGGGTCTGGCCAATTGGGACTGAGCAAGATGGGCCGGACATGCCCTAGAGCCTTCCTATGGTCCCGCCCCAGCTGGCCAACCTCCTGCGCCTCTCCCCAGCCCTGATCGTGCACTGATGGGGTCCCTTGGCCCGGCCTGCACCCACTCACAGTCTGGGAGCCCTCAGGGGATGTCCAACTGCCACAGAGGCAGGAAAGACTCCCACCACCACCGCTGTGCTCGCCTGCCATGAGCCCAGCACTGACCACAGGTAGGCAGATGCTCAATGCAGGAACTACCCCCTGGTGGTCAGTGCGCTACCAGAGGGGGAGCGCCATTCAGCCAGAAGCTGGGCTCATGGCTGGCAAGTGCAGCGGTGGTGGCGGGAGCCTTTCCTGCCTCTGTGGCTGTCGGACATCCCCTGAGGGCTCCCAGACTGCGAGAGGGTGCAGGCCGGGCCGGGGGACCTTCCCCTTCCCTCCCCACCACCGAGTGCACGAATTTTGTGCACCAGGCCTCTAGTATAAACATAAAAGGGTGAGGTTGTCTGCTATTTGCAGGGATAGAGAGTTAACTAGATAGATATAAATATATACATACACACACATGCATATTCATACATATAACTTTCTTAGTGCCAAACATAGCCGTATGAAAGAGTACTTCACCTACTAAGAAAAGATATTCTTCCAATGTAGGATCAAAGGTGCACTTTCTAGTTCAGTAGCTATTAGCTATATATAGTTATTTAAATTTAAGTATAAATGAAATCAAATTTAAAATTTAGCTCCTTGGTTGTACTAGCACAGTGGTCAGCAAACTGCAGCTCACGAGCCACATGTGGCTCTTTGGACCCTTGAGTGTGGCTCTTCCACAAAATACCACAGCCTGGGCAAGTCTATTTTGAAGAAGTGGCGTTAGAAAAAGTTTAAGTTTAAAAAATTTGGCTCTCAAAAGAAATTTCAATCGTTGTGCTGTTGATATTTGTCTCTGTTGACTAATGAGTTTGCCGACCACTGTACTAGCACATTTCAAATGTTCAATAACCACATGTGGCTAGTGGATACCATATTAGAGAGTACAATGACAGAATTATTATGTCATTATGAAACATTTTAATTGGACAGTGCTGGTCCAGAAGTTAGGGAGTTATTTTTTTTAAGTAAATTTAATTAGAGCCTTTAAATCTTATCCTTTCAATAAAGTCTTCCCTGACCAATTTCTGTTGTAGATTACTGAGAGCAGACTATTTTATTATGCTATCCACATAGTGATTCAATTTCTAATTAGAAGTTGATGAAGTTCTTTCATTTACTACAGTATCATTTGCACCACATTTTCCAACTGCATTACAAAGCTAAATTATCTCACAGCAGATAAAAAAGGACAGGAGAATTAATTCAACATTCTAGAAAAAGTCAATATATGAAGGGTGTGTGTTTGTGTTGACTAAAAACCAAACTCGAGGACCATGTGCTCCTACATTCTACAGTGAAATGCTGGGCATGCCCTGCTTATCTTTGCAGCATTGCTGAGAATTGGCCAGGCCAGTCCAGTGACCATCATGTACTTCTAGCCCCGACAGGGAATCATTAGGGAGGGTTCTTTGAAGGAATTCCTAGGAGCAAAAAGTGACCAGTGACTCAGAGCTCCTGTGAGCATGCTGCTTACATTTCATTGTCCAAATCAAGTCACATGAAACCTGATTTGATGGGGTAGGAAAGTATAGTCCAGGGGTCCTCAAACTTTTTAAACAGGGGGCCAGTTCACTGTCACTCAGACCGTTGGAGGGCCGGACAATAGTTTAAAAAAACAAACTATGAACAAATTCCTATGCGCACTCCTGGCCTGGGACAAGTTGGCTGCTAAGCAGGACAGGCAGTGGCACCTGGCGGGCCGGATAAATGTCCTCAGCGGGCTGCATGTGGCCCGCGGGCCGTAGTTTGAGGACCCCTGGATAGTCCTTCACAGAGAACAGCTACAAATAATTGGGGACAATAATAAAATTTACCACAAGGCCCTTTGCTAATGGTAAAATAAAGAGTTCACTGGCTCTCTTCTGTGTATCCAGTTACAGTGTAGCTGGTTCCTAGGTAGTATTTTTACCTCTGACTAGGAAAAAGAATCCCATATTTGGAACATCAGATTTGGTTCTTCACTAAGTCACTGTGATTCTGGAGTCTGCTTTCAGCCTCAACCTAGGTTCAGTCACACTGGGTGCTTTCCTACTATAATCAGAATCTGTAGAATGCATACAAAGCAGAGAAAACTTGTTCATAACTCTGCCTATTTAATCACAGAGAATTTCACCTAAAGTAAAAAATCTAATACTGAATTATTTGAGGAGAAGGTGTTATTTATGGCCATGGGGATAGAATAAGAGTAACTACCCCTGGAAACCTTTATAACATGATGATCATGTTTATTTCTCATTACCAGGGCATTTCAGAGAAAGATATATGGTGGTCACTTTTTTCTATCTATACAAGTACAGCCTGACACTTACCTTTTAGAAGAAGCTTGTATTAATAAACAGCACCCAAAAATGATACCCACAGGACAGATGTTTTTATCCCCATTTTGCCAAAGAGCCAAAAGAGCAGAGAGAAGTTAACAACTTGCCCAGGGTCTTGCAACTCTCAGGAGCCAGATCTGGGATTCAGATTTGAGTCTTCCTGATTCCAGATTTACGCACAAATCTGGTGACATCCTCTTACTCACATCAATAAGTAGCATTTGTCCAGTGATATTACTGTATTTGTCAAGGTATCAGCTACATTATTTCATTTAGCCTTACAATCACCTTGTGAAGTAAGTATGATTTCTTCCTATTTTATGACTAAGGAAATTGAAGCTTAGAGAGATAAATATTGTGTGCAAATGATAATACAACTAAATGTTGGAGCCATTATTTGAAAGCAAGCTCTAAAGCCACTGTTTATAACTCCTTACTAGCCTCTACTATTAGGGCTTCTCTGCAATGCTTATAAGCCTCTGTATCCAAAACTTTGTGAGTGCCTGAAGAGGAAGGAGGCAGTTGCCTTGGCTGGGCGGCTCAGATGGTTAGAATATCATCCCATACATCAAAAGTTTGCAGGTTTGATTCCCAGTCAGGGCACACACGTAGGTTACAGACTTGATCCCTGGTCAGGGTGCATGTGAGAGACAACTGATCGATGTTTTCTCTCACATCAATATTTCTCTCTCTCTTTCTCTCCCTTCCTCCCTCCCTCTCTCTAAAAAACAACAACAAAAAAGTCAATAAAAACATATCCATGATATCCATGATATCCGTGGGTAAGGATTTTAAATAAAAGAGAGAGAAGAGAGGCAGTAAACCTGAAGTGATACCAGAAAGGTAAATAAAAGATGAGTAAAAAGGGAACAATCACTTGAGGAATCAGGGATGGGATTGGATGGTAGTGTAGGTTTAAGATGGAAATGAGAATATTAAAATAAGAATTTGAAAAGAACATCACTTAATTGTGAAATAAAAATGAATTCCTGTCTCAGAAGCTCAATGACTAATTTTGTTTTTCAGATCTAATTTTTGTCTTAAGCATGCTTATTTTGATTCTAATCCAGTTGGAGCAAGCTTATAATTAAAGTGGCATTTACTATGGTGAATATTTTCCATACTGATTAGATTGGAATGTCTAGGATAGAGAAAGGCCCTTGGGATCCGGGCACATCCAATGCCTTGATCACACCACAGAAACAAGCAGCTGAAAACCAGTCTTGGTGGGAGACTGTCTGAGTCACAGGCATTTATAGATGCGAAGCTAAGGCAGAAGCCAGGGAGCTGAGTTCCCTGGGACACATTCATTGCTAGGAGCCCAGTGTTCATTGTGTTTACATCAGTGACCATTAAAAGAGACAGAGCAGAAAAAGATGAACAAAGGATTATTAGAATGACTGAATCATATCACAGGTGTGCGGAGCTCAAAACACATCTAGCACTAAAATATGGGGTATTTTAACTGAAGTTAGCATGCAGATAGCTGATATCAGTTGTCATTGCTGGGCACCTGGTACCCCAAATGATAGGATATGAATGAGAGATCCCTGCTAGGCCAATTCTAAGAAGAGGTGGTATATAATTTCTTGCGATTTCAACTAGAAATATGTCCCAGGATGTGTAGCTGATACCCAAAATGACATCCGCAATACTTAAAAATCCCTCCTCAAAAGAATCTTTAATTCCTACATTTCTGGAATGGTGGCCAGACTTTAAAATAATGATTTGGTGTCTTGCTGCTCATTTTAACCCAGAATGCAAAGTCCTTGATACTGGCTAGCTGGAAAAATGGCAGAAAAACTGATAAGGGTTTCTCTGCAAGACAAACAGTCCTGCAGATCTCCCGCTATGCTCACATGGAGATATTTATTGTTGGTGAAGCAGCTGGAGTGGTGGTATTGGGCTTAAGGAAGATACTTTTCTGTCATAAGGAAAGAGTCCCTTGGGACAACCCATTTTCCAGGATACTCACCCTACTCTGCAGCCACAGAAAAGCACATGAAGTCTTCCAGGTGTTAGATTCCATGTGGGAGGACTCTGTCCTTTCTGAGAGGAGGAAACAACCCAATTCTAGAATGGTATCACCAAGACCGAGGAGTGGGAGACCACAGCCTCTGTTCCCACAAAAGGATCAACAATTAGACAGCTATTCCTAAACAAAACCAGCTCTGGCATCCACTTAAGAAACTTTAACAACAAAGGAAAACAACAACAACAAAAAAACAAGAATAACAGCACAAAAGGGAAGGAAGAACAGCTTCATTTTGCCTGCATCAAACAGTCTCCTATGCTGGCATAGCTTAGGACCAAGAATGAATTCCCCAGCTGGAAAGAGTTCCCCTTGCCGGGAAAGAAAGAACAGGGTGAGGGACTAGTTTCCCCAGCCTTCAGGGAACTGCATGAAGGTTTTACTTAGTGTCACCTGAACCAGAGACAGACAAAGCTGAGATACAGATGGCTAGGAACAAGGAAAAAAAGCCACAAGGTATGAGCAGCTGAGGTTCCCAGTGACCTGCTTTGCAGATGACCTCTGAAGCTTTTGCCACTAAAGAAACCCACCATGAAAAAAGCTGCTGTGAATCCTTGCAGCTTTTACCAGCTTTTACCCCACAGGCATTTGTGTTTGCTAGCACCAACTACCTGAGTCTCACTCGGTTCCCATCTTTCTCCTGCACCCACTAGAGTCTGAAAACCACAACTGTAGCCCAGGTTTCTGCAGCTGTTTGAGTGCAGGACACCAGCCTAGACCCCCAGAGCCGACACCCATCACTGTGTGTGTACTTGGGGTAACAACTCCAGCTCTGTATTTGCACACCATCAGCCTGTACCTGTCACTGGCCTCCATTGCAGGTGTACATACAAAGAGGACTGTGATGCTATGGTAGTACATGCCAACAGCCAGGCCTCCCACAGCTGTCAGTGCTCTATCTATTATTGATACTTTTTGTTTTTTTTAATCATTTTAATCTTAATGGATATATAATATAAAACGATGACAAAATATGACATAAAAAAGATAAAATGTGGGAAGGTGGAATAAAAGGGAAGAATGTATCTGATCAAAGTTAAATTATCAGTTTAAAAGAAACTGTTCTATGTTTCAAGTAAACCAAAGGGTAAGCACAAAATAAAAATCTATATAAAATATAAGAGAAAGAAATCAAAGTATACCATGAAAAGTCGTCATTTCATAAAGAAGAGCAAGGAGAAACCAAGATGGCAGCATAGGTAAACATCTGAACTTGCTGCCTCGCACAACCACTTCAAAACTATAACTAAAAGACAAAACGGACATCATCCAGAACCACAGGAAGGCTGGCTGAGTGGAAATTCTACAACTAGAAGGAAAGAGAAAAGCACTCTGAGACTCAGAGGAGCTGCAGAAGTAAAGTGCAGAGATATGGAGGTGCGCGTGCACTCGGAGAGGACTGGCAACTGAGTACATGGCTGGCTTCTTCAATCCACAGGGAGACACAAGCTCCCAACTGCTCTGAACTCCAGTTCTGGGCAAGATTCTGGGGACCCAGACTCATACGGTGAGAAACTGGACTGTCTGGCAGCGGGCGGAACTCGAGGGCCGCTTTCTCTCAGAGGTGCTTGCAGCGATTACCAAGAGACACTGAGACCCAGGGACCTCTTAGGGCAAGGCTGATGGGAAGCCATTGCTGTTTGCTCTGCCCTGAGATCCTGCCCCACCCAAGCTGTGCGCAAAGACTTTTGCATATGAATGAATGGCCTGGTCCTTTAAAATCTAAAATTACCTAAGACTGCGCGTCAGGACCGGGGTCCAGTGCGGAGAGCCCTAAGTCCTGGGAAACGGGGTGCAGCCAGAAAGGGGGCCGCCCCCATGCCCTTCACACAACACATGTTTGTGGGGAACCTGGCGCTAAACCATTTGAAGACGACCTGCTTCTAGGTCGGGGTTTCGTATGTAGCAGAGCAGCTCCCTTGCTGCGATCTATTGAAAGTCAGCCCTCCACACAAGGGCTTGTAAAAAAGTAAATAAATAAAAAATAAAAAATAGAAAAAAAAGTAAAAATAAATAAAATTACCTAAGAAACTGCAGCTCAGTCAGAGAGACCCAGAACATCTCAAAGAGGGCCCAAGGCCCCACAGCAGCTTGCATTGCTTCACAGCTGGGCCTCATCTGGGCACCTCCAAACCCCAAACAAAGAAGAGGAATCTGCAGATCTCTCCATAGCTCCTGCTGGATGGCCTGAGGCAGAGGCTAAATTAGCAACTCCTTGGAGGTCCAAGAGCCAGTGTACCCAGTGGTCAGAGTGGGACCATCCAGATTACAACTCCTCAGATCCAAAGGGACCCACTCAGGGGGCAGATTCAGTAAGCCCAAAGCCCCACTGAAGCAAGTCTTGCCTCATAAGGGTGTCTCCAGCACAGAAGTTCTCCCATCACAGACATAGCTGATCCTCACAGCCAATTGGCCTGGAGGTAAATTCCTCCCAGTGATACCAACAACAATCAAGGCTTAACTACAACAAGACTGTGCACACAGCCCACAAAGGGGTGCACCAAGAGTGTCCACTTCAGGTAATTAGGGAGGCTGAGCCACTGGGCCCTATAGGACACCTAGCACACAAAGCCACTCTATCAATACAAGGAAGCAGCCAAAATGCTGAGACAAAGAAACAGATCACAAATGAAAGAAATGAAGAATATAGAGTTCAAAACCACAGTTATAAGGTTTTTCAAGAATTTCCTAGAAACTGCTGATAAATTTAGTGAGACCCTCGAGGATATGAAAAAGGACCAACTAGAAATTAAGCATACACTGACTGAAATAAAAAATATTATGCAGAGATCCAACAGCAGACTAGAGGATCACAAGAATCAAGTCAAAGATTTGAAATACAAAGAACTAAAACACCCAACCAGAAAAGCAAAAAGCAAAAAGAATCCAAAAATATGAATATAGTGTAAGGAGCTTCTGGGACAACTTCAAGAGTACCAACATCCGAATTATGGGGGTGCCAGAGGAAGAGAGAGAGCAAGATACTGAAAATCTATTTGAAGAAATAATGACGGAAAACTTCCCCTACCTGGTGAAAGAAATAGACTTACAAGTCCAGGAAGCGCACAGAACCCCAAACAAAAGGAATCCAGAGAGGACCACACCAAAACACATCATAATTGAAATGCCAAGGGCAAAAGACAAAGAGAGAATATTGAAAGCAGCAAGAGAAAAACAGTTACCTACAAGGGAGCACCCATATGATTGTCAGCTGATTTCTCAATAGAAACTATGCAGGCCAAATGGGAGTGACAAGAAATATTCAAAATGATGAATAGCAAGAACCTACAACCAAGATTATCCAGCAAAACTATCATTCAGAATTGAAGGGCAGATAAAGAGCTTCATAGACAAGAAAAAGCTAAAGGAGTTCATCACCGCCAAACCAGTATTATATGAAATGTTGAGAGGTATTCTTTAAGAAGACAAGAAAAAGATAAAGATAAAAATTATGAGCAACAAATACATATCTATCAACAAGTGAATCTAAAAAGTGAATAAAAAATCCGATGAACAGAATAATCTGGTGAATATAATAGAATCAGGGGCATAGTAAGGGAGTGGACTTACAATCCTCAGGGAGGAAAAGGGTATGAGGGGGTGCAGGAAGAGACTGGACAAAAATCACACACCTATGGATGAGGACAGTGAGGGGGGGTTAGGGCATGGGGTGGGGTGGGAACTGGGTGAAGGGGAGCTATGGGGGGGAAAAGAGGAACAACTGTAATAACCTGAACAATAAAGATTAAAAAAAATTAAAAAATAAAAATAAAGTTGTTTAACTTTTTGCTAAAAAAAAAAAGAAGAAGAAGAAGAGCAAGAGTAGAAGAAAGGAACAATGGAACTACAGAACAGCCAGAAAATAATTAATGAGATAGTAATAGTCCTTACTTAACAATAATTACTTTAAATGTAAATGGATAAAATTTTCCAACCAAATAGAGTGGATGAATGAATTTTTCAAAAAGAAAAATCAACTTTATGCTTCCTACAGCAGACTCACTTCAACTTCAAGGACACACACAGGCTCAAAGTGAAGGAATGAAAAAATATATTTCATAGAGATAGAAAACAAAAGAGAGCAAGGGTAGCTATACTTATATCAACCAAAATAGACTTTCAGTCAAAACTTGTAACAAGAGACAGAGAAGGTCATTATATATTGATAAAGGGGTCAATTCATCAAGAGGATATAATAATCATAAATATATATGCACCTAACATTGCATCAACTAATATTTGACAAGAGTCAAGAATACTCAATGGGAAAAGAGTCTCTTCATTAAGTGGTATTGGTAAAACTGGATATTTACATACAAGGAATGAAACAGGACTCCAATTTTATCCTAGTCACAAAAATTAACTCAAAATGGATTAAATACTTAAATATAAGAACTGAAGCCATAAAATTCCTAGAAGAAACCATAGGGCAAAGCTCCTTGATACCAATTGTGGTAAGAATGATTTTTTTGAAATGACATCAAAAGCACAGGCAACAAGCAAAATAAACAGTGAGACTACACCAAACTACAGCTGCACAGCAAAATAATCAACAAAATGAAAGGGAAAACTGATGGAATGAAAGAAAATCTTCTCAAACCACATATCTGATAAGGGACTAATATAAAAAATATATAAGGAACTCATAATAGCAAAGAACACCAAACAATGCAATTTAAAAATGGACAGAGGATTTGAATAGACATTTTTCCAAAGAAGATACACAAATGGGTAGCAAGTATATGAGAAGGTACTCAATATCACTAATCAAATGCAAATTAAAGCCATAATGAGATATAATCTCGCACCCGTTAGAATGGTTGTTATAAAAAAGACAAGAGAGAACAAATGCTGAGGAGCACATGAGGAAAAGTGAACTGTGGTGCACTGTTGGTGGAAATGTAAATTAGTACAGGGAATATGGAAAATAGTATGGTGGTTTCTCAAAAAAAATTTAAAGAGTTAACATATGATCCAGCAATTCTACTTCTGGGTCTATACTTAAAGGAAATAAAATCAGTATCTTGAAGAGATACTTGTACCTCATGTTCATTGCAGCATTATTCACAATAACTAAGACATGGAGACCACATAGGTGTCCATCAACAGATGCCTGGATAAAGAAAATTTGAGATTATACATATGCATATATCCTATCTAATAAAAGAGTAATATGCAAATTGACTATACCTCCACTACACCCACAAGCCACGCCCACCAGCCAATCAGGAGCGAGTATGCAAATTAACCCAACCAAGATGGCTACGGCCACAGAGTGAGCAGGAGGCTTGGGTTTCCCTGGCAATGGAGGAAGCCAAGCTTCCCGCAC
Organism: Corynorhinus townsendii; assembly: GCA_026230045.1. NCBI lineage: Eukaryota > Metazoa > Chordata > Mammalia > Chiroptera > Vespertilionidae > Corynorhinus > Corynorhinus townsendii. The sequence continues at coordinate 61,704,201 of JAPDVU010000004.1, read as the reverse complement.
ACCCTGGCCGACCCAGGCCTCCACTCAAGGCTACAAAGTTTCAATTATAGAAGATAAATAAATCCCAGATACCAGGGCCTCTGCTTGAGTCGCCAGGGGGCATGATCAGCCTGAAAACCACCACAGGCCCCTCGCCCAGGCCACCCCATGCCCCAAAGGAACCCCCACCCTGATCCGGGACACCCTTCAGAGCAAACCAGCTGGCCCCCACCCGTGCACCAGGCCTCTATCCTATCTAATAAAAAAATAATATGCAAATTGACCATCACTCCAACACACAAGATGGCTGCCCCGATGTGGTCAAAGATGACTGCCCCTATGTGGACACAAGATAGCCGCCACAAGATGGCCAGCAGGGGAGGCAATTGGGGGGGACCCAGGCCTGCAGGGGAGGGCAGTTAGGGGTGACCAGGCCTACAGGGGAGAGCAGTTAGGGGCAAACAGGCTGGCAGGGGAGCTGTTAGGCATCAATCAGGCTGACAGGGGAGTGGTTAGGGGGTGATCAGGCTGGCAGGCAGAAGCGGTTAGGGGCAATCAGGAAGGCAGGCAGATGAGCAGTTGGGAGCCAGCAGTCCTGGATTGTGAGAGGGATGTCTCAGATTGGAGAGGGTGCAGGTTGGGCTGGGGGACACCCCTTCCTTCCCCCCCGCACAAATTTCATGCATCGGGCTTCTAGTATATATATATAAAATTAAGTATTATTCATAAAAGAAGGAATGCCTGCCATTTGAAACAACATAGGCGACCTTGAGGGTATTATGCTAAGTAAAATAAGTCACACAGAGAAATACAAATACTGTCTAATGTCACATATGTAGAATCTAAAAACATTAAAAACATCAAACTCATAGAAACAGGGAGTAGAATGGTGGTTACCAGGGGCTGAGGTGCAGGGAGGAATGGAGAGATGTTGGTTAAAGGGCACAAACTTTCAGTTACAAGGTAAATGAGTTCCAGCAATCTAATATATGACATGGTGACTATACTTAATAGTGTTATATTGTATATTTGAAAATTGCTATGAGAATAGATAATAATCCATATAATAAAAGGCTAATATGCAAATTGTCCCCTTGACTGGGAGTTAGACTGGGACTTCAGCCAGGGGGCAGGGCTAGCTGGCCAACTGCCTGCGGCTCCTCCCCCCAGCTGGCCCCGCCCCTGATTGACCTCCTCCCCCTGATCTGGGCGGGGCAACCTCCTGAGTCCCCTCCCCCCTCCTGGCCCGGCCCAATCAGCCCCAATCGGGGTGGGCGGGTCAGACCCCACCTATGCACAAATTCATGCACTGGGCCTCTAGTCTCACTATAACAAGAAAATGGTAATTATGTGAGTAAATTGTCTTAACTAACCTTATTGTATTAACTACATATTACAATATATGCATATCAAATAATCATATTATACACTTTTACACAATGTTCTATGTCAATTATATCTCAATAAGACTGGAAAAAAAAGACATGAAGGATTCTGGGGAATATTAACTCTCTTTTATTACTCCAAATTAGAGTATCACATAGTGAATTTAAGGCTTTTCTCTAACCCTTATTCCTCTCTTTATTTCAAAGTTGGAGCCTGATTGTAAAACTTGGTATCCTCTACCTATGGTGAGGCCACAGATGAATTAAGTCATTAAGAATATCCTCTCCTGTAAAATGCTACAACTTTTATCTAAAGAATAACCCCAATCATAGAGTCTTATAGGTGTTTAGAAGAGAATTTAAAACTTAAGGGAAAACAGTAATTTTGTTCTGCCACAAACAAAGCAATCTGTGATTTGTGTGTTGAGACTTCCCCAGAGAGATTTAGGCAATTAAGAATAAGAAGCCCTTAATTAAGATGAGGAAGACTCAGCGATGGTAGATGGAGATGCTGATGAGATCCAGAAGGGCTCTCTGCATTGGAAGAGTTGGGTAGGCAGTGCAATGGAGCATCTAAACTGGTGTGGAACGTTTCATTACCAAACACTTTAATCATGCTCAGAGCTTCCCTGGAGTGGCTGCTCATGTGCCCTGATCTCCGGGGCCTGTCTCTTCTGGTGCGGTTTTGGGTGCATTCACTGGGTGAATGGCTCTCCTTTCCCCCAGCGCAACTAAAGAAGGCATGTCCAAGACAATGCCTTCCAGAGCTTGCACTGGACTCTGTAGCTGTGTGGCTTTTATAGCCATCATCAGCATGCCAGGCATTCCTCTAGTGTCCAAGTATTGCCCCTGCAGCCCAGTGGTTTACAGAGCCTCCTTTCTGTATGAAACAGCCTCCTCTGTTCTCTATACCTAAACCCTTCCTTTTCTTCAACAGGGAGCTTGAATGTCACCGCTTCCAGGTGAGTATTTCCATGTCAGCCTCAAATTTTTTTATAAAAATTCTATTGTGAATTCCTAGATTGTACGATATTGTAACTTCCTGGGTACTGACCACAATACTAACAAAGGACCTTCAATTAGAATGGAGTGACGGTGAGGCACTTGTAAGATACTTGGGCTTTGGAATTTAGAAAGCAAATGTCTAAGACAGTGGTCGGCAAACTCATTAGTTAACAGAGCCAAATATCAACAGTACAACAATTGAAATTTATTTTGAGAGCCAAATTTTTTAAACTTAAAACTTTTTCTAATGCCAATTCTTCAAAATAGACTCGCCCAGGCTGTGGTATTTTGTGGAAGAGCCACACTCAAGGGGCCAAAGAGCCGCATGTGGCTCACGAGCCGCAGTTTGCTGACCACTGGTCTAAGAAAACACAGGAAAATAGGATTCAACATTTAGACTTTTTGTTGGGAAAGACTCCTAATAAGGACCGCATTTAGGAAACATAAAGTACTGTTAATCATAAATGGAAATCTAAAAGTAAGGTTGGATGGGTATGTGGGAAACAGTGTAAGAGAATAAGAATTAAGATTTAGCGAAGTGACACAGGAAATAGAGGTAAATTCTGGATATTTCTGGCCAACTACAACAAAACGCCTAATAATTCTGGAAAACAAACAAAATTTCAGTTCCTGGGAAATATTAACCAATTTTATCCTATTGTAAGATATTATCTCTTCCCACTTCTCAAAATCATCTAGAAATATTACTGACTTTTCTAACTTTATTTCCCCTGCTACTGTTATTTTATTTATTACTCTGTAGGCATTTTATTTATTTTCTTGCCTACAGGGAATACTTTTACTTAAATATTAACATTAGTCTTTTGAGCATAGTATTTCAAACACTTTTATCCCCCTGTTTTTCTAAGACCATCCATAACTTACATTCTGTTTTCTGCCCTGACATTTTTCTTGCTATTTACAATAATTTTCAGTAGGAAAGAAAAAGCTGAAATGCATACAGTGATGCTACTACCAAATGGAATTTTTAAAGACATTTGTTTCTTGGATCTGTTGCTACAGTTTTAAAATAAGAATGTTATACTCAGGAAATAAGCCGTGTGGGAGCAGGACATGTTTTACCATTGTGGGTATGTTCAAATTTCCCAAAATATTTTGTTTCCATTTTTTTTAAGTTTGATAAGAAAATATTTGTGCATTCAAATTTTCTTCCCATTTATTGAGATTGTTTTTCCTCATTGTTCCTTGATGTCGGCTCACCTAAACATACAATTGCAGCTTGTTTTCTGGTGGAATTCCTGAGAGATGGCAACATCAGACAGGTTTATTTAGCTGCATGATGAACAGAACTGCAGAAAGCAAGCTAAGGCTCTTAGCAGAAGCCAGGAGGAAATCTTTAAAAGCATGATGAGCTATGTCACACACACACTAAGGACACAAAGAAATTGCATTTGAGAAATACTTCCCTCCACAGAGATATTGCATATTGATGGCAGGTAGTAGATTGTTGAGGAGCCACAGCGCTTACAGCTTACCGAGGATCAATGCAGCAGGGTACAGGTGCAGGAGCCAAGCTCGCAGGAACTCCCTGCCTCCCTGCTTCCTGCGACTGACAGGGCAGGACAGCGCCCCCAGCCTCAAGCTGTTCCTGCAGCTTGAAAATTCTGCAAATCTAGCCTTGCATAAGAACAGAATTTTAAAAGCTGAGGGGAGGCAGCACCTTTAGTACATGGGTATTTGGTCAGATGGAAAGACAAGCTCAGTTGCTATTGAAAAAAAGAAGATAGCTGCAGGGTAAGCTCTTCCCATCGACAGCTGTTCACATTGATTTGCTTATAGATTGATTGCTTTTGGCATTTGCAATTCTCCTAAACAAGGTGGGGGTGGGGAATCCAGTGGCTGGGCCAAATTCACAAATGATGAATGAATGGAAGACACATTTGGTGTCACATTGACTTGCTATGGATAACTGCACTTAAAGTAGTAACAGCTGGAAGCTGGATCCGGGTTTTTAAAATTAGAGTTGTATATTTCATGGGGGGTTTGGGACGTGGGGAGTTTGAGATAGATGAAAAGCTTATTGAAATGAATGAAGTTTATGCTGTATTTGGGTATGGCAGCCACCAGGCAGACATGACACACTGCTCTGGCCTCTGGACATCAGCATTATGCCTTAGCTTTCAAGGAGGGCACTTGAGTAAGGGGCTGCACAGAGACTCTTTTGTATTTATTATGGGGATTTTGTAAAGTATGTTGCCCAATAAATCTCACACTGCCTTCTTCATGAAGATATCCAGGGGAAATTCCTCAGAGACCTTAGAGATAGGAAAAGCTATGTTCTCCCAAGAAATGGTGATGTTTCTCCTTTATGCACACTGAATCAGGTGACTGCCAGAATTTCCTCTGCTTTGGTCCCTAAGAAACAGAGGTTGGGTTTAGGGTTAGGATATGAACTTCCATATCACTTGGTTTCATTCAGCTGTCTTACCCTTGTTTTCCTTTTAGTTTCTATCTCTTTTTCTCATATCGTGTTCTTTTTTATGATGTAGCAGTGTAAGTGAAGAGTAAATACAAGTATTAATTTTTAAGTGATAGATTGTCATTTAAAATTTTGCCCAAGTGGCGTTGTAATTATGAAAGACACTATCCTTAATTTTTAAGAGATACACACTGAAGTATATGTAGGAGTAAAATGACATGGGCTGTGATTTGCTTTAAAATACTTCAGCAATAATAAAAGGGATCAATAAGACAGGGATGGAAACTTTTTGAAAATTGTTGAATCTAGGTATTTTTTTTTACTGTTCTCTCAATATCTGTGTTTGTTTAAAACTTGAGATTGGAAAATATTTTATTTGCATCAAATTCCTGATGTAATGGGAAGCCAAGCTATTTGTTAACTTGACAGTTATGTTTCCATCAGAAAAATCTTTATTAGTGGTCCATATATTTTCCTGATCTGGTTTTTGTTGTTGTTTGGAGATTTTTATTTATTTACTTATTTGCTTTGTTTTGTTTTTCTCTCCCTACTCAGTTGAAGTTTCAAGTCATAAGCTTCAAGAAAGAATGAAGGCAGCAAATCTGAAATTCAAGGCTACCTAAGGTGTACCAGACTGAATGTAGAAACTCTCACATGTGCTTAGAAACATTCTCTTCTTTCCTCCTTGATTACAAAATATCTACTTCTGAGCCTCCATTTCTCCTCTCCACCCAACACAGATCTGAATATTCAAAGTCTAAAGAAGCAGAAAGGGCTAGCTTATGACAAAAATGCTGCCCTAATGCATTGATGTGCTCTAAACTGTGCTCTTCCTATGTCACTGATGCTACTCAGTTTGGTTACTTTCTCTGTCCCTGTGTGGTTCCACTCCTATCCATAGCTTAAGATTTGAGATAAAGGCTGGAATTTAAATGATTGTTAGGAAAGAATGTATCTTGGTTTAAATACAAGAGTTTGAAAAATCTGTTATTGGTGCTAAGCTGCCTACTAAGGATAATGCTAAGAGAAATTCGTAGTCTGGCACCTGGTGAAAACAGAGGAGTGAAACAACCTCTGTTGTCTCTCCATCTCACACTGGTAAAATGGTTGAATAAATGCACTTTGCTTATGGCCACGAAGGGCACCGGGAACTTCATCTTTCCAAGTGTTTTCATGAAATGCTCAAGGCTTATTCTTCCGGTCCTGATGCTTTATTTCTTAACACCTGCTGGATCAACAAGCATCCACAGAATCATTTCTCAAAATTGTGCTAAAGGATATTGACTAGGAACCATGATCACATGCAATGCTCAGTCTCTGTTTTCAGCATTATCCACTAAGTTTTACTTTCTACTTCCACAATTTTCATTGTGTGTACTTTTATAAAGTCTGAAAGTGCTATTCTTATTATGATTACAGTGGTAACATTTTACTTAAAAACCAGTGTTATGCACATTGTAGGTCAATAAGCTTTGGGGAAATTTTAGGCTGAATCACAGAGATCGCCATTTTTATACTTAAAAAATGGCCAAATATTGAGTATTTTATGTATTTCAACTTAACAGTGATCTCTCTCACAATTATTGGTATTTTACTTTTCATGACTGTATTTCTTAGATCAATTGCGGGCAATTTCTATCAGTCATGGCCTGACGGGCATGTGCTGGTTCCCTGGGTGTCCTCAGTGCTCTTGAGCTATGAGGCCGGAGCTGTGGAGCCAAGACATGTGCTTTGTCAACTGTCATGTGGGAGGCGATGAATGGAGTTCTCTAATATTTCCATGCCCATGGTTCCCAAATTTATTCCCTTTCTTTGTGTTTGAGAGAGATCTAACTGCATAGAATGCCCAGGCTATTACTCCCCAAGGAGATTTCCTAGTTCACATTTAAAATTCCTGCATCATAGGCCATGTTTCTCAAAATGGTATAAATGTACATGTTGCAATAAACCAGAAGACACTTGGTAAACATGGTCAGTTTTTACTCAATGATGAATGATTTCAAACACCACTTTTTGTATTAAAGGAAATAAATGTACTATGGAGTAAAATGCAAAAAGTCACATGAGTTTTTAAAATAAAATGTGGCACTTGAAAAAGACATTCTGCTTTTAAAGCTATTGTTAGCTCAAAATGATGGGGCGAGAATTCACTGTCTCCTGCCGTTAGGAGGGCTTTAGTGGAAGTTAGAGGCCCTGAGTTAGAAAATGCACAGATGTGACAGCAAAGTCCACACAGCACTGAGAGCTGCATTGTCACATTATCTCATAATAGGCCCTGTAGTCCTCTGTGGAATGAATGAGGCCATATATGATGATGACAATACAAAAAAGTGAATAGTTATTGAGTTCTTACAATGGGCTGAGCAAAGCATTGTTGTAATATTTTCTTTTAAATGGGAAACGACTTACTTAAAAATCATTGGCAATTTTCTGTCTCTAATGATGAAAATGTCAGCTCACCTTTAGAGCTGGCTTCCTTTTGGGAAGGAATAAAATTCCAAAATAGCCCCGTGTGGATATAAATGTAAAAGGCAAAGCCACCCAGATGCAGTGAGGAGGAGATAACTGGGTCTTTTCGGGGTCTGGCTCCAGGCACTGGCCCTGTGGGTAGATGGGGTCTCACAGCCCTCCCCAGGCCTATCAGTGTCCAACTCGGGCTCCTCTACTTTCAGGTTCAGAGTTGTCAAATGGCCTGATGGGCTCCAAAGCCCTGGTGGAGGCCAGGTGGCCAGCGAGGGTAGTTACCATTTGCCAAAAGGGAGCAGAGTGCACTGGGACCCTGGGTCAATGCCAAGGCCTTATCTGCTGAGCGGAATACTAATTCTGGGCACAGTGCATGGCCTCCACAAGCACCTCTTTTGGATCAGTACCCCCAGCACTGTGGGTGTGTCCTGGGTGGAAATGACTGAGGGTGTGTTAGAAATAGCTGGTTCCTAAAGGATTTGAAATCCAGGCCAGATCTGTTGTGGGATGCCCGGGGCTGAGTCTGTGCAGGAAGGGGTATCCCTCATTGCTCCCCAAAGAGCTCTGCACAGAACAGGAGAAGACATTGAATGCAGTGGACTACTCTGTCCACCTGACTTCCTGTCAGGGAGTGAGGGAGTGGGGGCAGGTGTTGGTGGTGACGGGTGGTGCGCATGAGGGAAGGTAGTCACAGATGGACACAGATTTTGATGACTCCTGACTTGGAGCAATGAGAAGATCCATTCATTATAATTCTCTAAATAATACTATGTACTGACCTCACTGTATTACAAATACTTCTGTGTACATGAACTTAGAGGGCCCATTAAGTATTAGTCATTATTGGCAATCTCCACTGCTCCCTTTCATCCAGAAAAGAACAGATCATCTCTTCTCATGAAATGTTTGACCCTGGCCTACCGTGTTTTTGAGGGGCTTTAAAATATAAATATTATATTAAAACTAGAGGCCCAGTGCATGAAATTCATCCACAGGGTTGGGTGTCCCTCAGCCCAGCCTGCACCCTCTCCAATCTGGGACCCCTCAAAGGATGTCCGCCTACCAGGATCAGGCCTAAATGGGCAGTCAGACATCCCTTTCACAATCCAGGACTCCTGGCTCCCAACTGCTTGCCTGCCTTCCTGATTGCCCCTAATGGCTTCTGCCTGCCAGCCTGATCACCCCCTAACCACTCCCCTGCCAGCCTGATGGATGCCTAACTGCTCCCCTGCCAGCCTGTTTGCCCCTAACTGCCCTCCCCTGCAGACCTGGTCACCCCTAACTGCCCTCCCCTGCTGGCCTGTTTGCCCCTAACTGCCCTCCCCTGCAGGCCTGGTCTCCTCCAACTGCTCTCCCGTGCAGGCCTGGGTCTCCCCTAACTACTCTTCCCTGCAGGCCCAGTCGCCCCCAACTTCCCTCCTCTGCCAGCCTGGTCCCATCGCCAACTGCCCTCCCTCGCAGGCCCAGTCCCTCCCAACTGCCCTCCCCTGCTGGCCATCTTGTGGTGGCCATCTTGTGTCCACATGGAGGCAGCCATCTTTGACCACATGGGGGCAGCCATCTTGTGTGTTGGAGTGATGGTCAATTTGCATATTACTCTTTTATTAGATAGGATAGTCCATGAGGATAACGGTTTTTTTCCACTGATGGGGGTGTATGCATGCATGTATACTTTTGGGAGAGGAAAGAATCTTATTGAAATAGTCAAGAAAAATCTTAAACAGATAAATCTCTTCATGTACGAGCCAATAATAACCTAAAATGTTTACCCCTTCAAATATATGTATACATATACATGTATGTATACTAAAATCTATGTTTAATCAAGTGCTCAGCAGTATAATCTTATTCTTTTCTGATTATCTGATATTCATTCAGAATGAATATGTAACCACAACTTTGGCTGTGTAATGCTGTTAACAGCCTTTGGCTCTGGAGGTTTCTCTCCAAGGATTGCTGCCTAAGTCTGTCATTTAAATAAAAATAGCCCTTCTTCTTGTCAAAAAAGAACATTTTATTAAAGTGGTAGCTACTACTTTAGGAGTTAAGAAATAGTTTTACCTTATAGTAACAATACACAATCAGGATTCTCTCCCTTTCTTTTTCTCTTATCTACAAAAATCTTTTAAAAGGACATATTGCTTAGAAAAAAATAGAGATTCCATAACTGTCACTGGAAGGGTGGAACTATATTCAAGTATTTAGATCCTTGCATGTCTCCAAGGACAGGCAGAGTGTCTGGTATCTATAAAGGCCATCACATCTGGATATTTTGTTTTAGAATTCATTTAGGTGTAAGTAACAGAAAAACTCCTCATATTGACATAAGCAAGGAATGACTTTTTGGCTTATGCAATTAAAATACCCAAGACTGGGTCTGCTCTCTGTCTCTGTTTCAGTCTCTCTCCCTCTCCCTTCACTGCCCCATGCCCGCCCCCCAGCCCCTGCCATGTCTCAGCTCCACTTTCCTTTTGGATTTTATCTTCATGTAGTACCTCCAGCAGTTCCTAGTCAAGGCAATTTTTTTCTTTTCTCAACAATTCTATGAAATCCCCCAGATGTACTTTCATTGGACCCGTGTACTAGTAGAGCATGGGCCCTTCCTGAGCAGATCATGGTGGCTTAAAAGAATTTGACACTCTGGCCAACCTGGATCACAGCTCAGCCCTGGGGCTGTTAGTCTCATGCAGATAAAAAATGGAAGAGTGGTGGTTCCCCAGGGAAAATATGGGTTATTTTACTAGGCAAAAGACCAATGGATACCAGGAAACAAAAACAACTGATTCCACCATAAATATTAAAACAAGTTGTGTTTTTCTTCTTTTACAACAGGTAAGCAAATGTTTATGCCTTTTTCCAAGTTCAGGAATGATTGTAATCATTCTTCCATTTCAAAAAGAAGCAAGCTATTTACAGAATGACTGTATAGTAAAGGGAAACACAAGAGCAGTGAGAGTCTAGCCAGGCAGACTTCATGTGCATACCCAGCTGTCCTCTTAAAATTGAAAAGCCTTTGAAAGTTCTCAGCTCTGATATTCAGCCCAGATTACATATTTCAACACCTTATTGTTTGTTTTAGATGCTTGGGTTTGTAATATTAATGCAAAAAAGGACCATCTGGGGAAATATTTTTTTTCTGTCTTATGTGGATTCATTATGGATAAGCAAAAATGCTAATTATTTAAGAAAAAATATTTTTAATGTGGAGCTTCAGTAATGTGTGTAATGAGGAGTTACATCACTGTGCTATCTACTTTTAGTCCCAGAAAAAACAGAAGCAGATTGCTTTGTAGTCTTGGGGAAGTGTGGAGATCATTAATGGAAATACGTTTTAGAATTTGCCCCAAATATTAATCTAGAAATACCATTCTTTGTTATTAAGCTTTGCTATAGCATAAGAAAAAAAAAGGAAAATATCAGGAAATGCTTTCAAATGATCTTTCATAAGCTTACATATTTCTTAAAATATTTTTTAGATTGAGAAAGCCATCGCTTCATAGTAACTGGAAAGGGGAATTTTTAAAGAGTAATTCTTGAAAATAACAGCTCAACATAATTAAGTCAAACAAGTTCTGGTCACTACTGAGAAACAAAACACCTGAGTTCAATAAGTCTTAAAGCATTTAAGCATTTTCTAAAGCACAGAGAGATAGAGTAAAATTTTTATTCTTATCCAATTGAAAAGTCACAAAAATAGGAATCAAGATAAATAGTCACAAAATATTCTTGGCTTCCTGGGAAGAAATGAGTACATCAACACTACAGGTTATGGGTAGTGCAGTACATATTACTTGTTAAAGATAATCCCATTAAAGGTCTCGATTACCAAATATTAGACAATGGAAAGCAGCACTCTTCAACTGGATTATGCATACGTCAGAGTTCATGGAGACTGGCCCTGAGAGACCTGGAGTGGGGATGGATTTATAGGATCCAGATCCTCACCTTCCTTATGAACTCTTTCCTAAACCCCATCTGTCTACAGGTGTCCTGCCTCATAGGCGCTTGTGTTCTATTTCTTGCCAACCATCAACTTTCTCGCACTTTACCAAAGAGAACCTCTTCCCTTCTTGAATCCAACCATGTTGCATTCTCCCAAGGTAGAAAACCTCTCAAGACCGGCCCCTCGCGCCAAGGATGGCACAGGCACGGTCCAAGGGCTCTCGCTTGTTCACGGATCACGGATAGCCGGGCCGGATGGATGGGTGCACGCGGGCTGTGTAGACAGGAGCACGCCGGACGTGGACAGCCCAAGGGGTCCGGTGAGGTGGGTGGGGAACAGGACTGGCCAGCTGACTAGCGGGCACCCCGATGGCCAAGGGTAGCACCTTGTGTGACCCTCAGCACACTGCGCCCGCTACGAGCCCTCAGCTCTTTCCGTGAGGAGTCCCACTTCTGCAACGCGCACCTGGTCCTCGATGGGGAGGAGATTCTGGTGGAGAAGAACATCCTGGTGGCAGCCAGCCCGTACATCAGTAGGTCTTGGGTTATATTGGAGATCGGTTCCTACAGCACGATGTAACGTGAGTTTCACCATAAGTCGGAACCCACCTACATAAGCACCTATGTCACTCACATGGAGCACATACACAGCAGTAATGAAGTGAAACAGTAAAAAAATTTAAAAGAAAGATAATTCCGGTGGAGAAACCAAGATGGCGGCATAGGTAAACACCTAAACTGCTGCCTCACACAACAATATCAAAACTACAACTAAAAGACAAAACGGACACCATCCAGAACCACAGGAAAGCTGGCTGAGTGAAAATTCTACAACTAGAAAGAAAGAGGAAAGCACATTGAGACTCAGAGGAGCTGCAAAAGGCTGAGGTACGGAGACACGCAAGTGTGCAGAGAGGAAGGGCGGCTGAGTGCACGATTGGCTTTCTAAAGTGGGAGGGAGATGGAAGCTCCAGACTGCGCTGAACTCCAGTTCCGGGTGAGTTTCTGGGAACCCAGACTCATTCGGGGAGAAACTGGACTGTCTGGCAGTGGGCGAAACTCAAGGGCGGCTTTCTCTCAGAGGTGCTTACAGTGATTACCGAGGGACACTGAGACCCAGGGGCCAATAGGGCAGGGCTGACAGGAAGCCAAGGCTGTCTGCTCCACCCTGAGACTCCGCCCCATCCAAACTGAGCACAGAGGCTTTTGCAGTTTTGCAAGTTTTGTCCCATAGGTGTCTCCAGCACAGAAGTTCTCCCAGCATATACACAGCTGATCCTCACAGCCAATTGGTCTGGAGGTCAATTCCTCCCAGTGACAGCAACAACAATCAAGACTTAACTACAACAAGGCTGAGCACATAGCCCACAAAGGGGTGCACCAAGAGTGTCCACCTCAGGTAACTGGGGAGGCTGGGCCACTGGGCCCTAGAGGACACCTACCACACAAAGTTACCCTACCAACTCAGGGAAGCAGTGAAAATGCGGAGAGACAAAGAAACAGATCACAAATGAAAGAAATGGAGGAAAACAAACGACTAGATATAGAGTTCAAAACCACGTTTGTAAGGTTCTTCAAGAATTTCCTAGAAAAGGCCAATAAATTTAGCGAGACCCTCGAGGATATGAAAAAGGACCAACTAGAAATTAAACATACACTGTCTGAAATAAAAAATATTATACAGAGACCTAACAGCAGACTGGAGGACCACAAGAATCAAGTCAAAGATTTGAAATACAAAGAAGCAAAAAACACTCAGCTGGAAAAGCAAAAAGCAAAAAGAATACAAAAATTTGAAGATAGCGTAAGGAGCCTTTGGGACAACCTCAAGCGTACCAACATGCGAATTATGGGGGTGCCAGAGAAGAGAGAGAGCAAGATACTGAAAACCTACTTGAAGAAATAATGACCAAAAACTTCCCCCACCTAGTGAAAGAAATAGACTTACAAGTCCAGGAAGCGCACAGAACCACAAACAAAAGGAATCCAAAGAGGACCACACCAAGACACATCATAATTAAAATGCCAAGGGCAAAAGACAAAGAGAGAATATTAAAAGCAGCAAGAGAAAAACAGTTAATTACCTAGCAGTTAGTTACCTACGATTGTCAGCTGATTTCTCAACAGAAATTATGCAGGCCAGATGGGAGTGGCAAGAAATATTCAAAGTGATGAATAGCAAGAACCTACAACCAAGATTACTTTACCCAGCAAAGTTATCATTCAGAATTGCAGGTCAATTAAAGAGCTTCACAGATAAGAAAAACCTAAGGGGGTTCATCACCACCAAACTAGTATTATATGAAATGCTGAAAGGTATTCTTTAAGAAGAGGAAGAAGAAGAAAAAGGTAAAAATAAAAATTATGAACAACAAATACATGTCTGTCAATAAGTGAATCTAAAAATCAAGTGAATAAAAAATCTGATGAACAGAATAAACTGGTGAATATAATAGAATCAGGAGCATAGAAAGGGAGTGGACTGACAATTCTTGGGGGAAAAGGGGAGGGTACAGGAAGAAACTGGACAAAAATTGTACATCTATGGATGAGGACAGTGTGGGGGAGGTAAGAGCAGAGGGTGGGGTGGGAATTGAGTAGAGGGGAGCTATGGGGGAAAAAAGAGGAACAATTGTAATAATATGAACAACATAGATTTATTAAAAAAAAAAAAAAAAGATAACAAAGAAAACCTCTCAAGCCAAAGGGACTATTTAACATATAAAATATTGCCAAGGAAAAGATAAGACCATCAGTAAGAAATATCAAAGGTTTAGGTGCCTTATTTCATCCAAGGGATAAATATAAAATAATTTTTTTCATCAAAGTTGTTAGTGATTTATCACAAAATTAGAATATTTAAGTGTGAAAAGAATGCTAGGAAAAGTTCCAGTCAGCTAAGAACTGTGTTCTTTCTGCATGTTTATGAGTCTCAGTAGTGAAAATGAGCTCAGTGATTTGTGTTTTTAACCTGTGTCTTGGCCTGTGTCTCCTGCATGGTTTCAAGGAAGAAGATATAAAAATACCCATGTTTTCTTGCATCATCAACTTTTTTTCAAAGATTATTGTATATCAGAAATCTATGTTGTTGTTTTTTACATTGACACAAACTTCCTACTCACTGTCAGTCATCTGTTAGTCTGTTTATTAATGTGCTTAGCATTGCTGTGCTGTAGATAATTCACTTAACAGCTATCATTAATGTACTTTTTATAAACTCTGTACATACTAGGGACTCAATACTTTCTCTTTTCTTTGTTGTTAATTCCCAATAGAATTAACTACACTCTTTAAAGTAGAATATTTAGTTAGGTATGGGTGTATAACAAAATATTCTCAAAATACAATCTGCTATATAATACCCTGAATTTTAGAAAATAATCTTGATTTATTTAGGGTTAGTTCCTTCTACTCAGATGTTGATATTTTTTTAAAAAAATTCTTACCCAAGGATATGTTTTCACTGATTTTAAAGAGAGAAAAACATCAATGTGAGTGAGAAACATTGATTGGCTGCCTCCCACATGTACCCCAACTGGGGACCAAACCCTAAGTAATTGCCTTGACCAGAAATTGAGCCCAAAACCTTCCCATGTACAGGACAAGGTTTCAACCAACTGAGCCATCCGGCCAGGGCTCAGATGTTGCTATTTTAATATTCTCAAATATGTAATTATAAAATTAATACATTTCAACCATGAAATGCAATTACTAAGCAATCCATATGTTAATAATTCTCAAGTGCCTGTCTTTAGAGCCATTTATCACACCTTTTTAAGGCCCTTAAGTCAATCTAGAATATTGAAATTGGCATAAAATTAATCTTTGTTCCTGGGGGGGAGAAGAGGTGAGGAAAGAATTATGGTTTCTAGTTTTATGAGGTTATTTTTACAAGGCTTTGACCAAATCCAGCTTCATAAACAAGATGCCTCTATAAGAAAGTATAACAGATGTGAGGTTATATCCCTAATGACTAGTGATGTTGAGCATCTTTTCATGTATTTGTGGGCCATTCGTATATCTTTTTTTGAAAACTGTCTATTCAGCTCCTTTACCGTTTTAAAATTGGATTATTTGTTTGTTTGGTTTTGCTATTGAGTTGTATGAGTTCTTTATAAATTTTCAGATACATGGTTTGCAAATATTTCCCTCCATTCCATAAGTTTTCAATTTGTTGATGGCTTCTATTACTGTGCAGAAACTTTTTAGTTTGATATAGTGCCACTTGTTTTTGTATTTGGTGTATTTTTGTATTTGTTGCTTATGCTTTAGATGTAATTTCCAAAAAATCATTACAGTAAACCCTCCATTTTGCGGAGATCCATTTAACGGACAAAATTTCCAGTCCATATGTCATATGTGAAAATTAACACCCTGTTAATTTTAAAAAGCTTTTAACCAAGATTTGCTTATGCTTAAATTAACAGGTTACTTTTTGTTATTAATTCACTGTTATTTTTAACAAATTTTAGTCAATAGGTCATATGTTGTAAAAAAAACCACTATAGTTATTTCACCAACATAAATAAATGTTACATATCTGCAACTGTAGTCTACATATTTAAATCCTAGCGTCACCACTCGTAAACAATATTCCAAAAATGACCAGCATGTGATCACACCAAATCCTGAGTGATAATTGATCTGTGGAGTGACTTTCTGCAGCAGTTTTAACTTGTAGGTGGATGTCCGCTTGGGCCTGCACCCACCCCACCCCCCTGCTATGTGCATTTGTTTACTCTCAGTGACTGGTGAATGCACACATTTACTAGACCTATTCAGTATAAATTTTAAATTATAGTAATACATATAGAAAACTTTTCTGTGAAATTAAACTTTTCATACATATTTAATTTTAATTAAACTAATGTGTCTTACATAAGTAAGAACAGGTAAACTAGTTTGTCAAATTTTTAACATACACATTCAGAAAACCTACTTTATTATATAATGGACTTTTGGCTTTAACATACACCCCCTCACTTGAATTAGTCCATTCTATCAAGGTTTTACTGTACCAAGGGCCACATCAAGGACTTTTTTTTTTTTAAATAAATCTTTATTGTTCAGATTATTACAGGTGTTCCTCTTTTTTTTCCCCCCATAGCTCTCCTCCACCTGATTCCCCACCCCACCCCATGCCCTTACCCCCCGCCACTGTCTTCATCCATAGGAGTAAGATTTTTGTCCAATCTCTTCCCGCACCCCTCACACCTGCTTCCCCTGAGAATCGTCAGTCCACTCCCTTTCTATGTCCCTGATTCTATTATATTCACCAGTCCATTCTGTTCTTCAGATTTTTTGTTCACTTGATTTTTAGATTCACTTGTTGGTAGGTATGTATTTGATGTCCTTTTGTTGTTCATAATTTTTATCTTTACCTTTTTCTTCTTCCTCTTCTTAAAGAATATCCTTCAGCATTTCATGTAATCCTGGTTTGGTGGTGATGAACTCCTTTAGCTTTTTCTTGTCTGTGAAGCTCTTTATCTGATCTTCAACTCTGAATGATAGCTTTGCTGGGTAGAGTAATCTTGGTTGTAGGTTCTTGCTGTTCATCACTTTGAATATTTCTTGCCACTCCCTTCTGGCCTGCATAGTTTCTGCTGAGAAATCAGCTGACAGTCGTATGGGTACTCCCTTATAGGTAATTAACTGTTTTTCTCTTGCTGCTTTTAATATTCTCTCTTTGTCTTTTGCCCTTGGCATTTTAATTATGATGTGTCTTGGTGTGGTCCTCTTTGGATTCCTCTTGTATGGGGTTCTGTGTGCATCCTGAACTTGTAAGTCTATTTCTTTCACCAGGTAGGGAAAGTTTTCTGTCATTATTTCTTCTAATAGGTTTTCAATATTTTGCTCTCTCCCTTCTTCTGGCACCCCAAAAATTTGGATGTTGGTTCGCTTAAAGTTGTCCCAGAGGCTCCTTACACTATCTTCATATTTTTGGATTCTTTTTTCTTTTTGTTTTTCTGGTTGGATGTTTTTTGTTTCCACATATTTCAGATCTTTGGTTTGATTCTTGGGGTATGTTGATCTACAGTTGAGTTTCTGTATATTCTTTATTTTAGACAGTGTATGCTTCATTTCTGACTGATCCTTTTCCATTTTTTTGGCATTCTCATTAAGGTCCTTGAAGGTCTCACTAAGCTCCTCAGAAGTGTCATCAAGTTTCTCGGAGGTTTTTAGAAGATTCTTGAGTAACCTTATAAATGTGGTTCTGAACTCTGTGTCATCCAGTAGTTTGCTTTCCTCCGTTTCTTTCATTTGTGACATGTTTCTTTGTCTCCACATTTTGGCTGCTTCCCTGTGTTGATGGAATAGCTTTGTGTGTTAGGTGATCTATTGGGGGCAGTAACTCAGCCTCCTCAATCACTTGGGGTGGATGCTCTTGGTACACCCCTTTGTGTGCTGAGTGCAAAGTCTTGGTATAGTTAAGCCTTAATTGCTGTTGGTACACTGGGAAGAAGCTGTGAGCACTCGCTGTGTCTATAATGGAAGAACTGCTGCACTGAAGACACACTTATGGGGCAGGACTTGTTTCAGTGGGGCTTTGGTGCTCACTGAGTCTGCCTCTTGAATGTGTCACTTATGGATGTGAGGAGTTGAAATCTGGTGTCTCACACTGACCACTAGGTACACTGGCTTCTGGATCTCCAATGGGGTTCAGGTCAGCTACTGTCTGAGGCCACCCAGCAGGAGCTACAGTGAGAGCTACAGTTTTCTCCTCTTTGCTTGGGGTTTGGAGGTTTTGGAGCTGTCTGACCCAGGCTGCAAGTTTGCTAGGTTAAGCTGTGATAGGGCAGGCCTTTCTTATGCTAATTGAGCTGCTTGGAGCTTGGGTGGGTTTGTAGGTTGTGCAGGGCGGGGCCTCAGGGTGTCACTAGGCTAGGGCATGGCAAACAGCAATGGCTGCTAGTTAGCCGGCTCTGGGTCCCAATGGCGTCCCCGAGTCCTGTGCCCCAGTGCAGTAAACAATTATTCCTGCGCGCAGCTCTGCAAGCAAGCCACCCTCAATGGCAGACAATCCAGCTTCTCCCCATAGGAGTTTGGGTCCCCCGTGTCTCCCCAGAGACTGGATTTCAGAGTAATAGGGGGCTTGTCTCCCTTCAGGTTGAAAAAAGCAATGCCTGCCGCCAGCCCGGATCCCGCGCCTCCGTACCTCAGCTTTTCAGCGCTCGTGCACGTCTCAATGCTCTTTTTTCTTTCCTTCTGGTTGTAGAACTTCCACTCAGCCAGCTTTCCCGTGGTTCTGGGTGATAGATGTTTTGTCTTTTAGTTGTAGTTTTGAAATTGTTGTGCGAGGCAGCAGTTTAGGTGTTTACCTATGCCGCCATCTTGGATTCCCCTCAAGGACTTTTTTCTATGTTTTCTTTTAGGAGATTCATGGTTTTAGGTCTTACATTTGAGTCTTTAATTCATCTTGGTTACTTTTTGTGAGTGGTCTAAGAAAAGGGTCACGTTTCACTCTTTGGCATGTGAAAATCCAATTTTGGTGAGGCAGGATGCAAGGGGAATTTATATATCCTTCCATAGTTTGGCCTTTTTGTTTTATTATCAGAAGCCAACAAAGTTTTAATTTTACCTCTTCCATTTCTGGTGAATAAATAAAGGGAGATTGTTTTAATAAAGAGACTTAATTGGAGAAATTGATATATTACATCTTTGCAGATAACTCCAATTTATGAATTTAGGGAGACAATTTACCAATTACTAGTACCCAAAATAGTTTGTTTAGCTTGTGAGATTATGATAATAAAGTACATGAAATCAACACTTTTTTTTCATCCAGCTTCTATAAAATGTATATGGAATTATCTA
The DNA here is from genome assembly GCA_026230045.1 of Corynorhinus townsendii. Classification (NCBI taxonomy): domain Eukaryota; kingdom Metazoa; phylum Chordata; class Mammalia; order Chiroptera; family Vespertilionidae; genus Corynorhinus; species Corynorhinus townsendii. The sequence continues at coordinate 61,685,172 of JAPDVU010000004.1, read as the reverse complement.
TGTACCTGGCCAGGCTAAAAATGCCTATTGAAATCAAGTCTTTACCACTAATCTATAATAATAAAAGCATAATATGCTAATTAGAGTGGACAGCCAAACGACCTTCCAGATGTCACTCTCGATGTCCTTGTGGATGAAGCCGTTGCAGCGGGGGCTGAGGCAGACACGGTTAGGGCGATCAGGCAGGCAGGCGAGTGGTTAGGAGTCAGCAGTCCTAGATTGCAAGAGGGCACAGGCCGGGCTGAGGGACCCCTGCCCCCAAGTGCACAAATTTCGTGCACCGAGCCTCTAGTAAATAAATAAGAAGGTATTTCTCACTGTTATCTTTACTCTCGCTTATCTTTCAAATATAAACTGTTGTCATCATATTCTCTATTTAAAATGTTGCTCACATTTAATTGCTCCTTTCCATTCCCTCTAGCAATATCCAAATATACCTCTCACTGGAAGATAACATTGTATTTACAAAGTACTTCATGTTTATTGACGTTATTCCTCACACCAGCCCTGTGAGGTTGGTACTCTTCTTATCATCCCTATTTTATAGTAACTTACCCAAGGTCCCTGAGTTTATAAGCAGAGCTGGATTTGAACCCAGGCAGTCTAAGGCCAGAGATTGCACATGTACCTTTCAGCCACACAGCCTGTAGTGCTGTACTGACAATAATAGCTTCACGTTAGTTCTCACTACATCCCTGTGTTGCTATTATCCCTATTGTAGAGAGATGGGAAAACCAGGCTCAAAGAGGTTTAGAAAAGAAACACCTCATGAGCTAAGTCTGCCTACGTACCCACCTACCTCCATCAAGATTAATCTTCTAAATGCACCGTTGAGATTATTCCTTTAAAAAAATAAAAACACACCAATGCTCCTCATTGTTCAGAGAATAAAGTCCATATTGTTTAGTGGGGCATTCAGGGACTCCCCATTGGATGCCCATCTACCCTTTAGCTTATCTGCCATTTTCTAGTCTTGCTGAACGGGACTCCCTGGCCATCCCTCAGCCTGCCCCCAGGTCCTGCCTCCTCTCATTTGAGCTCACACTTCCATTTTCACTTCTTAGCACCCATTTCAACTGCCATGTATATATTCTTCCCTGCAAAGGAGCATTTGGAATTTTCGCTAATGGGAGGCATAGATTAGGTACATTCAAAAGACTATCAAGACTTCCCTGACATTGGACAGACCCTGGAAAGAGAAAAACAATATTTAATTTTATCAAAGTGCAAACAACTAGGCTTGACAGAGCTATCCTGATGATTTCTCTTCTGCAGCGGTGCCCCATGGTGCATGTTTTCAGTTCAACAAAATATATATTAAGTAATAAAGGGGGTGGGGGAGAGAGGATTTTCAGTAAGCGTAGTGGAGGCAAGAGGCAGATTGAGTGTCCCTTAGCTATTAACCCTGAGAATGATGGTTTGGATAGTCCCAGCCTTGAGACCTCTTGTGCCCAGATGGCTCTTTTATATTGATCTACTATGGGCTAGAGCAGCACTTCTGACCTCCTCCCCTCCTCCTCCTTCCTGTCCCAGATCCTTTTTCCAAATCCTTTTGTCAAAGAAATTCTCACCAGAAGGCTCAATGTGAACAATGGATTTAAAAGAGGGCTGCTTTGCTAGAGATGGAATGGGAAGCCTGAAGCCCTCCTATTTGCCCCCCACTTACGAATTTCTTCCCTGCACCTGAGGAATTCTACATAGACCAGTTTACAAGGGCCACATGAGCAGTGTGCACATATGTGGGCATGCATGCCTATTGAGAGGTGGGTGGAGACTAAGGTGATTCTATTGTTCATAAAAATGTAACATGCTCTAATCATCCCCACCCCCTTTTGCTAAATTAATTGCTTTTTAAATTTTTTTATTTTATTGTTTAAAGTATTACAAATAGTAGTACATATGTCTCCTTTTTTTCCCCTATTGACCTTCCCCTGGCCTCCCCTACCCCTCGGCACATGCTCTCACCATCCCTCCCCGCCCCCCCCCCCCCCCCCCCCCGCCAGTGTCTTGTGTCCATTTGTTATGCTTATATTCTGGGCTCCCTATAACTTTGATTGAATTGTAATCTACAAATACTTATTTAGTGCTTACTGAGCTGCTTTTATGATGTGAAGTTTCAGAGAAATGTGTGGAATAGTCCCTGCCCCTAGAAATTATATGATCTAATTGGAAGGCTAAGGCTGTCCCTTTCCTGAGAGTCACTCCAAGTTTTTAGATTTTCAGTTCTGATCTCTTGCCCAAATTTCAGCTCTAATTCTTTAACTGTCTGCCTCCAGGACAGTCTCTGCTTGATGGTCTCACTCTCACCTCAGCTTCACATATATAAACCTGAAGCTATGCTCTTTCTCAAAAGCCCAGAAAGTTCGCAACATCAATCTCAGAGTTGTCTGGTAAAAGAAAATACCACTGGGGAACAGTGGGAGGCAATGGGGAGCATCAAAGTGACACAAAAAATTGGGGAGAGCTATGAGTATCTATTAAATGTGTGGAACCCATCATTCTGTATGAGGAGTAGATGTATCCTGGACGGAATATATACCTACATTATCTTCACTGGTCTCAGTTCCCTGATGCCTCGTATCTTGTGAGCATCTCTCTATGTCTGTGTGATTGTGGTATTTTTTTAAATAACAGGTGTTTTATGTATAAACTAGAGGCCCAGTGCATGAAATTCATGCATGGGGGGGAGGGGACCCCTCAGCCCAGCCTGCACTCTCTCACAATCCGGGACTCCTCAGGGAATGTCCAACTGCCAGTTTGGAGGGAGGTTGAATTGAAAGGCCTCCAAAGTACTTTTCAACTGAACATTTTATAAGTATATGAATATAATTTCATGTGGAGGTCAGAGAGATGAGAAGTTAAAATGAGTTTTAGCAGAAGGGCCTTTCTAATGGCGAAAGTTATTGGGGCTTGCTTTGAAGAACTGCTAGATTTAGGAGATGAGGTGAGGAAAAGGCACCACCATTCTGGATGGGAGACACATTATGTCAGAGGTGCAGAAGAGGCTGGGTAAGCGCAGGGGAATGAATAGGGCAGTTCATGTGGATGAAGAGAAAAGAAATATGATTAAAAAAGAGCCCTTTAAGAGAGAGCAGGCGAACTGCTTTTGAGGTGGGGTGAACCTGACAGCTGTCCATTTGTTATGTGATAAACCTGACAGTTGCCTAAGGACATGTGAACTTGGGAACAGCTCTGTAGAGAAAGGAGGAATAAAAGCTGTGTGTTGTGTGCAAGCTTCTTCCCCAGTGCTGAAGAACTTGGGTTTTCCTAAATGCAACGGTGAAGCCACCAATCACAACTCCCCATAGATCCAAGGCAAAGTCACTTGCTTTTTTAGGTGTCTCTTTTCTATACTGAGATGAAAGGACAGCAAGGAAATGTTCTAAATATCTGACTAAAGTCAGAGCATGACATTTTAAGAATTTTCATTTCACTATAGAGGTGAAAAAGGACTTTAAAAAATGTCATAAAGATCCTTTTGTGAGTGAACACACAAGTACAAAATGCCACGAGGTTTAAGGAATCGAAACACCGTTAGTAAACCTGACATGAAATTGTTTCAAAAGCACCTTCAAGTGACTATTCATCTAGTAACTCCACCATTATAATTATTATATAAATTATTTGTTTCTATAGAAATTATAATGTAAAATCATTGTAAGATGATTTGCAGTAGCATGCATCTTGTAGTGATGTCTGTCCTTTGAATGGCAAATGACCAATCTGATGTCACCAGCCCCACCTGAGCCCGAGGGCTGTGCATATTATGCAGGTAGCTGAAGAAATATCATGGTTGTCTCATCAGCAATTCAAAAGCTATGATGGTTCTTGTTTGCATGTTTCTATGTTTTGGCATTATTGAGTTATAACTATGCAACCCTATATTTTTATTTTGTTCCTTTATTCTTTATAAAGAAAAGGCATGGGGAAGCAAAAAATACATGCAGAAAAATTGGGAGTGGAACAAATGATGTTGTAATTGATTTGTGTTTTTGTAATAAAGAGACCAATAATCCAGAAATATCATTAACCTAGGACAGGTGAAGTCCCAAACAGTCTACTAGTGCTATCCAGTTGTCTGGGTGTGAGGAGGATGCTGGCGGTGAGCACAGAGGACTCATCACAACACTGTCATATGAATAATGAGAATCCCCAATAGGATAAAATATCAGGAAATTATGCTTATTCTGAAACATAGATAAAAAACTTCAGTAGCTTGGATTCTATCCCATTACCTTCTGCTATAGACTATTATCTCTCCCTGAATTCTACCAGTTTACAATTGATCTTAAATTTATTCCAAATAAACTTCCCAAGACATTGTAGTTTCCCTCTCTCTCTCTTTCTAAAGGTTTTACAGGTAGGATTTGGATAAGCTGAAGGGAAGGGGACAATCAAGGCAGGAGAGTAGCCTGGGTAAAGACAGTCTATTAGGAGTGAGATCACGTGGGAACAGCCAGGCTGGGACAGATGATTTCTCCTAGGGAGGGGAGAGTGGAAGGTCAAGGGGGCATATTTTGGTGGGGCAGTCTTATACAGTCATGGGTTATTGAGTGGTGAAGTGGGGCCAAAGGGGAGAAGTGGAGGAGAAGGTGACATAGCTCACAGGTGGATCATTATGAGGAACACTTCTGCTACCAAGTGCAAGTTTTGTGGTCCCCAAGACTACTCTCATTTTCAGTAACTTGCTAGAAGTACTCACAGAACTGGCTGAAAGCTGTTATACTCGTGGTCATGGTTTATTACAGTGAAACAATACAGATTAAAATGCCAGGGCAAGAGAGGCATGGGGCAGTGTCCAAGAGAGTTCTAAACTCAAAGCTTCCGATTGTTCTCTCAGTGGGGAATGTAAACAGCGTTACCTTTTCTGGTAACAATGTGAGACAATGCCCACAAAGTGCTGCCATCCAGGAAAGCTCACTGACGCCTTGTCGTCCAGAGTTCTTACGAGGGCTCAGTTACATAGACCTGATCGCTGACCTCAGTATCCAGCCCCTCTGAAGGTTTAGCTGATGTGACTTGACCCAAAACCCCAACCCTAAATCCCATTGTTAGATGCTTATCTGGCTTGACATCCCAACCGTTTACTCGTCACCTCTTAGGGACCAAGGGTCAAAGCCAGACCTCCCTTTGGGTAAGGTTATTCTCTACTACATACCAACGTAACAGTTTCCCCTTCCTTTTTCTTCTCCCTCTCATTTCTGTCCCTTCTTTCTTCCTTCCCTGAAACATTTTAAGGTAGAAAAAAAAATCTATGCCCTGCACACCCTCTTCTCAGTTGCTGTAAATGAGGCTACAGTCAGAGTGACTGAGCCCAAAAAAATGGGAACGGGATCAGTGGCATGTCCTCATCCTCAGCTGCACAGACTCCCCGCGTGCACTGGGCAGATCTCACAGTGCCAAGTCCCTGGAGAATGCTATTTGCAAAGATGACTTCTCACTTTTAAAATTACAGCAAATAGAAGTCACCTAGAGGCCAAGGACAACAAGTCTGACTTCAAGGGCTTCCCTTCTTTACTGGGATGGCGCATGTTGAAGACTTATTCTGGGCCCACATACTCTCAAACAATGAGGTTTCTAAAACATACTTCAGGAAGGGACTATGCATTTAAGTAAGGCTGCCTCAGAGCTTTAGAACAGTTCCTTCTAAAGCTTCCCCAGATGGCTTACTGTTTTACTTGAGTTTTTTTTTTTTTTCTTTGCCAACCTGTTTCCTTGAATGCTTAGCCAGAGACACCTTCAGATAATGAGATGTTTTGTTCCTAAAGATTTTGCCACCTTACCCTGGCTGATTTGGCTCAGTGGATGGAGCATCGGCCTGTGAACTGGAGGGCCCCAGGTTTGATTCCAGTCAAGGACATATGCCCCGGTTGTAGGCTCAGTCCCCAGTGGGGGGTGTGCAGGAGGCAGCTGATCAGTGATTCTCTCTCATCATTGATGTTTCTATCTCTCCCCCTCTCTCTTCCTCTCTGAAATCAATAAAAACATATAAAAAAAAAAAAAGATTTGGCTACCTTGAGTCATATCTCATCTTTAGTCTTTCTCAATCATCTTTAGAAATTTCTATAAGGGTTGCCTGTCTCAAATATTTCTTTGGAAAAAGCAGATTGGGCCCTGCTGGAGGCAAAGACCAACAAGTAGTTAGCATAATAAATGCAAGAGGTCTGTCAGAAGGCTGATGGACCTTGGGGCTTTAGCAAGGTGGCTGAAGGCAATCTCCTAACCCAGTGGTCGGCAAACTCTAGACCACTGGATTAGACTAAATGTTACCGTGTAGTTGGAAGCTGTGAGGATTAGGCAATTGTGGCATATTGTGTGCAAAGAGGTAAAGGGTAGTATATGACAGTGGTTGGCAAACCCATTAGTCAATAGAGTGGCAAACCGCGGCTCGCAAGCCACATGTGGCTCGTGAGCCGTGGTTTGCTGACCACTGTCCTAACCTGATAATCTTTTACTGTTTACCAAACCTTACCTTTGATATGTCTGTTTGGTTTGCTAAAGGGCAAATGTATATTCTAGTAAATAAAAAGCCATGGGGCCAGAGATTTGAGGAGCTACTCCACTAGAGAGTAGGTCTCCGCCTGGTTCCCCTAATAATTTCTAAATTTATATTTCTTGTCTAGTATATCCATTTGCATACAGCCCCTTCTCCAGATTCTGAATCCTTGTTGTGAAAGGTTGAGGCAGGGCCCAGCTTTAGCATTATAAATACTAAAGGACTTTATTTGCAAATAAAATACTTTCCACAAGTGCTTGTCCAAATCAGAAGACTCAAAAATGAAAGGGCCTGAATTGACAAAAAATGATCATTATTTGCAAAGGGAAACCCTTTCAAATGTGCTCATACTCCCCCTCCCCACACATATCTGCTTTTTTTTTTTTATTGTGGGACCAAAAACCCTTTTGAATTAAGTGTTTTGCTTCCAGTTCACTTATCTCAGACTTGTGAAATAACAAATAGGGAAAGTAAACAGCACTATTTTAAAGTAATGCACTTTGTGTCTAATGTGGTCATGTGTGGTACTCTAACTTGTGTTGAAATGTAGTTTAAAACACTGCATGTCCTATATTTTAAAAACTAACCTAGGGTTGTCTCTATATTTTTAAAAATCACTATTATATTTTCATACTGTCATTAACGCTGATTATACTACCATACTAGTGTTCTGCCTTATATATTTTAATTAAATGTTTTATATTTTATACTTGTACCCTGAGGCAAATTTAACATGAAGGGGACAATTTTAAAAATGGAACAAAAACAACATATGAAATAATTTGTGTGGTCCCTGAAGCATATAATATTTAAAAGCCAGAATTCCTGCTTCAAAATGTTTCCAGGCGCAAAGGAAAATTATAAGTAAGGAAAATTAGACTCTTTTAAAATGTTAAGAGTGAGTTAGCTCTCTTACTGGGTTTGATCTTTAGTGTGTTTGATGTGGCCATGAAACCTCTTCTCAAAGATGAGTCCATCTTTGCTGAGGAGAAGGTATATAGGTTTGTGATTATTTATAATCATTAAAATTGGAGACAATGTAAATGTACAAAATAGAGGCCTGATTGCGTAATGATGGGGCATTGACACCATGTGACCTGTAAAACTCAGGTCTTAAAACATTATTTAATAAGATAGAAAAATACCTAGTCTATGTTAAGTGAATAGAATTAGATTACAATGTAGTATACACAGAATAGTCCTTACTTTATGAAGAAAAGTTATGTAGAATATGAATAAATAATTTATGTCAATATTCATAGAAAACACTAAAAGGCTATTTATACCAGGTTAGTAGTGGTTCTCTCTGCATGAAGTAGTCATGATTTGAAAGATCATAAATCATTAAATCTTAAAGTTGAAAGAACTTTGAGATGATTTAATTCAATTACTCATTAATTCACCAGATAACTCATTCCATTTATAGATGGATCCAAATATATGGGTGTTCTTTCTTTTTTTAAAATTTATTGATTTTTTTTTTTTAATCAGAGAGGAAGGGAGAGAGATAGTTAGAAACATTGATGAGAGAGAAACATCAATCAGCTGCCTCCTGCACACCCCCTACTGGGGATGTGCCTGCAACCAAGGTACATGCCCTTGACCGGAATCAAACTCAGGGCCTTTCAGTCCATGGGCCAACGCTCTATCCACTGAGCCAAACCAGTTAGGGCTGGGAGTTCTTTCTTAAATAGAACTCTTGTCTGCCTCCCTGAACAGTCCACTAGCTGGTGCTATCTCTGTCCTTAGGAGAAGTTTGGAATAAATCCAACTCCTTTTACATCACTGCTCATCAGCTATTTAACGACTACTCCCCCTTCTTCCGCAATCTTTTCTTCCTCTGTGTAACATCTCCAGTGTATCTTTCTCAGTGGCTTCCTGAGTCCTCCCATGGCCTGCCACATTTACCTGGAGGTCCTTGAGTTGTTGGCAGTTACCTTTAAAATGGGTCCTCCAAGGTGGACCCCATGTTCCTAGTGTGCTTAGCCAGCTAGCACCCAGTGGCAGGTCTGCTCCTTTGATCTCTAACCAGCAAAGGCCATAGTTCACATCACCTCAAAGTTAACAAAACTTTTTCTGAGAATTTCTACATGAGTAATTATCAAAGGCCAGCTTCCCCAACTTGAATTGACCATGTTCTTTGAATCCAAAACAGGATCTACACAACTAGAGCAATCTGTGATTCTGCTTACAGCCTTTCTTTTTCAAAATATATTTTTATTGAATTCAGAGAAAAAGGGAGAGGGAGACAGAGAAACATCAATGATGAGAGAGAATCTTCGATCATACAGTCTTTCTGTTAATCCTTGCTAACCCATATCTCATTTTACTCCATATCCAACTCTATCAAACTCACTTTGAATCTTGATTCTGTCCAGATTTTTCTCCTTCCCATATTGATAAGTAAGCCTTCTTTACCTTTACTCATCTCTGAAAACCATTTTTAAGGGAAATGACTAGAAGTCTCTGATGTCCCAAATCTGCTTTTCACAGAGGACAGACACTAGTTATTATTATTGTTATGTAGTGTCTTCCCTGGAGCTCAGGTTTCACCCTTACAAGGTGAAGGAGTTTAACTCAGCATGCTGACATTCAGGTCTTTCTCCATTCAATATTTTTGATACAAAGGTAAGTTGATGCATCATCAAGGAGCAGTTTATGATTTTTTTCTTGTTATGCCATTCACGGTAATCTGTGAAACACAGATGTGATATTTTCAGAGCCTCTCCCTCGCTCAGCAATTCTTTCGTTTATCTCATGTGGACTCCCCACTTTTTCCACACTCTCCAGGCACTGCTCACCCCGACTCCATGCTCTCTGCCTCTGCATGCCTTCTGCTTTCCTGGGGAAACTGCTGTGATCTGCTCTGATGGGCAGGAGCAGATGTGGAAGCCTCAGCCTGGAGTCCCATGCTACTCAACTGTGAATTCTGCTACTCACTGCGAGTGACCCAGCCTTAATATTTTATAGCCTCATTCTCTCTCTCTCTCTCTCTCTCTCTCTCTCTCTCTCTCTCTCCATATATATAGTGAGAATGATGATTCTCATGGGACTATTGTGAAAATATGTGAAGGAAAGTGTGAAGTGTTAAATATATTGTCTGGCACATAGAAAACACACAAATAGATGTTAGCAGAAAAATCTTCACAGTTCCCTGGTCTTCACCCTTTGTTCTCAGAGAAAGAAGGGAGTCTCTTCTTTTTTGGAGGCTATCACAGCTCCATTTCTATCTGGCTCTGTTTACTGGCTTAAGACAATAGAGAAGAACTTCAGGTTTCTGTAACTGGAAGCCTAGGGGAGGGGGGTGGGGGGGCAGGCTTCAGCAGCCAAGCAGGGCCACGTTCTGCCTCTCTTCTCTGTTTCTCTGTCCTTGCTGCCATCAACTTCAGCTTCCGGTTAGAGCCCCTCAGGATTGCAAGCCAGCTCTAGTGGTCCAGGGCCCCCTGCTTCCTTTTGCACTTTCAAGCCGAGAGTGAGAGTTGCTTCCAGAACTTCACTCAGAAGAGCAAAGAAGCTTCCTTTTCAAAACCCAAAGAAAATTTCTCTCACACCTTCCTGGTCTAAATGGGGGGAAATGCCCTCCCTAAATCAGTGACCATGGTTAGGTGAAAAATTCATGCTATTTTAGGCTTGAACGCCATACTCTATTTCTAGAAACAGGGCGGAGTCGAATTTCCCCACTGCATATAGGGTTGGGGGACCCAGGCAGCATTGTCCTATCACACATTTCCAGGAGGCCTAATTCATGTGGCTTTCTATTCTGGAACTGTGTTGGAGGCCATCCACATACAATACAGAGGAACTAGTTCTCTATGGAGTTATTCTGCTGGTGGTGTTGGACTTGGAACATGGTACTTGAAATGTAGGGTAGTTACCACAAGAAGGGGTATCAGATATTAGTAAGGTCATCACTAAGTCCACTCCACCACATGCCTCTGAGTGCATCTTTTTCTCCTTTCTAGAAACTCTTCCCATTAACTTATCCTTTTTCGTAAATTACCAACAGGTCGTTGTTTATTAGGTCACTTGTTTATGATCATTCTTTTTCACCCAAAATCAAAACCAAAAATAAAAATCAAATCAAGTTAAAATTTGGCAATCAAAGCTTCCCCAAACCTGCTACTCCACCAAGGTGCCTGAGCTTCCCACCACAGTGAGCAAAAGCCCGTGTATCTTCATTGCCTAGATGTGGTAATCTTGTTTTTGCCCCACCCACTCTGTAAACTGATTCAAATGCCATTGGTCAGTTCCAGCTTCTCTGATCACCACTCTCCTTGAAACTCTCTCCTCCTTTTTTACACTTATTTGATCAATACTTATCGCCCACCTGCCATGTGCTACACACTGGGGTGGATGCTGAGAATGCAAACGTTGGGAATCGAGCCCTTGCCCCAAGGAGGATATAAAGGCAATGGGAAGACAGGGAAACAACAGGTGAAAACATAGTGGAAGCCTGTGAGAGGAAGAAGCATCTAAATCTATTGGGAGTCAGAGAAACTTCAAAAAGAGGCAATTCTTGGACTGTTTTTAAGAAAAAGTAAGGAGTTTATCCACTGGCAAATGTCAAAGGCACAGAGAACAGCATGGTGTGATCAGGTGGCTTGGCATGGGGGGAGGGTGGTAGAGGATGTGGGGAGAGGCAGGAGAGGGTTTAGATGGTGTGACATGGATCACAGGTAACCATTGAATAATGCTGAGTCATGTAATAACATGATCAGGTTTATATTTAGGAAGATCATTTTGGTGGAATGCTGCCAGATGGAATAGAGAGGCAGGCAGGTGCCCAGAAGCTGAAGGACTAAGGGTGCTAAAGAATTCACATAAAGATGATGATGCTTCTGAACTATAGCTATGGTGGTAGGTGTAAAAAAGTAGAATAAATTAAAATATATTAAAAAATAAAAATCTACAGCATGTAGTGTGGGATAGGAAGGAAGAACCAGTAAAAAATGGTGAAATCAAGTGGGAAGAGAAAGGCAATAATGTCAAGTAGTGCAGAGAGGTTAGTCAAGAAAAGGACATAGAATATCCCTAGCTTCTCCTTACTTATGTGACCAGTTCTCACTCATAAATTGGGCTCTTAGCCCTGCCCCTCAGCAGAAGTGCTTATCAGAGATATAGCCAAAGCAGACATCTATCTCTACATTCTCCCCTTCACAATGCCATCTAAACTCATGGCTTCTGCAGTTACCGCTATGTCATCAGCCCAAACCTACATATCTGAGGCTGCCCCTTTCCCCCCTCAAATTTCAATGCCATTTTTCAGTTGCTTCCTCAGTGTTCATCTTAGATGTCCATGTATGCACCTCTAACTAAATTGAAATCATCATCCTCTCTTCAAATTTATTTCTTCTCCTCTGTCCCCTAATCTGTTGATGAGACTACTGTCCTTTTTTGTCAGCTTTATATCTTTATTAGTTCATTCATTCACCCTTCAAATATTATTGAGCACCTAAAATATCTCTTAAATTCTTCTGTGTGCTGTGCTATAAGAATGACCTAAACTAAGTTCTTGCCCATAGCTTCTAATGAGGGAATACACGTTGTATTAAATCAGAAAAGTGCAATGATTTAAAGTAAAATAGGATAGAGAGCATAAGATTGGCAGAGAGCTTGCATCCCACATTCAATCAGTTGGTAAGGCCTTTCCCTTCCCTTTAAATGTCTCTGGCATTTATTCTCATCCCTCTACTCCCACACTGTCCAAGTTCTGCCTTCAGTGCCCCTCATTGGACAAATGGCAATAGTGTTCCAGTTCAACCCAATTCATTTGGAAAAAAAGAAAAAGAAAAAGAAAAAAGCAACATGTAGTGAATCATTATCACACACATTAGACTTGATACAGATTCTGAAACAAACTAAAAATTCTGCGATTTAGAGTGATGAAATAAACACCCAAACCTCTCAAATATAAAACAAAAGTAATAAATTCCACATGAAAGTAATAACTAAGCATGGAAATTCACAGAATTGGTAAGGTACTTCTGAAGGAGATGCAGTGGAGTTGGTGGTATCAAAATACCACTTGAAGGGCAGGTTGGACTCTCATTGGGTTTGAGGAGGCAGCTGGGGTAAAAAAAACAAAAAAACGCATTTCAAATGGAGACACTGGATGAGAAAGGGAGGAATATGGGGAAGCATGAATGTCCAGGTGATAGTGGGCAGTGACATTTGTGGGAGCTTAGGTTGCTGGTAGAGAAAGTTGAGGCTAGGAAGATAGACTGGGACCATTCTGTGAAGAGTCTTAAAGGCTGGTCTGGTGAATTTATATATAATTCCTTAAACAATGAAAATCTGTTTTTTTCTCTTATCTTTGGTATATACATGAACTTTTAAATTGTTAATTATCAACTTATAGAATACTTGTGAGACCATTACCTACAACTGTGCTAGAAGATTGGTATTTTAGTAAGAAATTACACAAAATATGTGTGTTAGAATGGTGTCTTATGATGTGAAAGCTAAGCAAACTTTGGTAAGTGGTGACATGAATGCATTTAGTTCTGAAAAATTATGTTTCTGAGGTTCAGAATATTTTAGTTTTCCTATTATTTTGAAATTAGATAAAGACTGCACTGAGCCAGCTTACAGATTTCTATTTCTCTTAACTTAGAGAATGAAAAAGCAAGTGCTCTCTTGTGGCCTTTATAAAAAATTCTATGAATTGGCAGAGTCTATGAAACACAAGAAATTTTAAAAAGAATTTTTAGTAGAGTATCTCCAGACCTGGATGAAAATACCATAAAAACGGTTTCTTCCAAAGGTATGTTAATAATTATTTCTAGAATGAGACATTAGTTTCCAAAGAGGTTCTGATTTGTCTTTCTAAACAAGAGACTGAATTGTTTAGTTTAAATTTTGCATCATCTTACAAGAGGAAATTCTCATTTAGAGAATTTATAAAAGTAAATAAACCAGTTGAAGTTTCCAATCTAGAACCATGTGTTGCATTGATGACTTGTCACATCAGCATTCTGATTTAGCTTTCACATTATTCTACACCATGGACGGTCTCTTGAAAATATAGATATGATCATGAGTATAGTACTAATATTCTATCTGAATAGATCTGAAGCCCAATATGCTTTCAACATTGGCCAACCTTCCCAAGGAAACATAAAGAAAGGTCTCCATGGTTTCAGAGAATCAATAGTGCCCTCTAAAGGAAATCCATGTGAGGTACATCCAATATCCAGGTTTAATGCAGCATTTATTCTGACAAAATGTTACTTAATTGTAACTCACAAAATGAATTTAAAATTATAAAAACAATGAGACCAGCCCTAGCCATAGTATCACAGGCAGCTGCCCACATCAGTTCTGGTCTGGGAGAGCAAAAAGACCATTCTTTCACACCAGTTGCCTCTGCTCGCCATGAACTGTCGTCACCATCTTTGTGGAAAGTTCCTGGAAAGGGAAAAGGTGATGATTTCTGAGCTGGGGCTTGGACGCCCTGAACTCTGAGAGATGGGACATTCAGAAAGGGATCCAGGTAGCTGTCTTGGGAAAGTGTGCTACACTGGAGGGGAAATGTGTTGAATTGAGTCTGAGAAGGCCTCATCAGCTTTTTGCTCAGGACCAACGCTGGCATGCTGCATATTGGGAAGACTGCCAAGTCAGCTGAGTTAGAAGAGGATAGGCAGTGTAGTCTGGCTGAAACTGAAAAGAAAACAGTGATATGAAACATTCATGGTCTTTTATTTGTCCATCAGTTTTGTGGTTTATCTTACACTTATTTCCTTTATCCATTTTAAAAAATATATTTTTATTAATTTCAGAGAGGAAGGGAGAATTATTCACAAATTGCTTGATACTATTAAAATGAATATTGGGCAGAACTTTATGTTGTTATTATTGATTAGAGGTGGAATAAATCTCAAAGACTAATATCTTAGAGACATAAAAAGTCAGCAAGCACAGATGACTGTTAATCCCAGATATAATACCGCAGAATTATTATTAAAAAAATATGGTTGAGAATGGAGTTTAACACGTTAAGCGCCATGTCAGTCACCGGTGACTGACACTATACTTTCTGTCCGGACCTGTCAGTCACTGGTGCTGCCAGCATATCAGTGAAATTAGATATCGCAGGCTACACGGAAAGGAAGACAAAACAGGCTTGGCGCTTAACGTGTTAAAATATATCATTTCTGCCCAGCTGTCATGGCTCAGTGGTTGTCATGGCTCCTATGAACCAGGAGGTCACAGTTCAATTCCTGGTTGGGGCATACGCCCGAGTTGTGGGCTCAATCCCCAATGAGGGGCTTGCAGGAGGCAGCCGATCAATGACTCTCTCATCATTAATATTTGTATCTCTCTCTCCTTCCCTCTTCCTCTCTGAAATTAATTAAAATATATATTTTTAAAATAAAAATAAAATATATCATTTCTTCTGTTACCAAAACTACACATAGAGGACATTGTGTACATTTTTAAGACTTTTCCTTCAGAGTTCAGGCCAGTTTTATCAAGCAATAAAGATCACAGGTTAGGTTGGTACTTAGCATATGTGCCTGTAGCATGTGCAATAACTACTCTGCACGTTAAAATATTATACTTCACCTGAGCCTCACAATAACCTTGTGAGGTCGGCAAGGCAGCTATTATAATAGCAGAGCAAGAAGAAAAAAAAAACAAAAAACAAAACAAAACACCTCATGAAGTGTGAGAAGGATTATGTGGGAAAATGACTTTTCCAGCATATTTCCCCCTACTTATTGATTGCAATGTTAAAACACTTGAAGAAGTAGTAAGTGATTCATCAGCCACAGTCAGCAAAGCTATTCCCCAGCTTTTGGGACAACCCAGGTTCACTGGCACATTTCAACAGAGACAGCTGTGGTTAGTAGAGCACAGTGATAGTGCTGCGCCATCTTAATAGGATGTGACACATTCGCCTGAAGAAATCTGAGGATTACGGCAAATGGAGTCACTCTTAGCAGGTTCCTCAAACTGCAACCAAAACTGAAGGTGCACCGTCAGAGCAGCAGGTGTGTGGGAGCCGCTGGAAGCAGTTCATTCAGTTGTATCACTGTATAGACTCACAGGCCTCCTCGGATGCATTTTGAACTTCACAGGCTAGAGTTAAAAGGGGTTTTAAATGTTCATTTAGGTTTCCCTTCCAAATGGCTCTTGGAAAAGACAGATCCTGGAAAGTATAGATTTCTTTAAATCTCCAGGGCAAGAGGTAACACAAATTCCTTCCTCCTATGATTTATTCCTTTTAGCTAAGAGATTATTTGAAAGTAGGTGCCAAAGGCATACTTCTAAGGAGCTTATCACCAGCACAGCGTAGCACAGTGGCTGGCTGGGCAGGAATCATAGAGCTCCTTGGGTCTGACTGCCCTGTTTCAATGCACAGTCTTCTCCCAGCATTTTCAGAATTCTCTTCTGGAACCAAGGTCCCTCTTCTGGAAAACTGGCTCTTGATAGAGATGGTTGCTCATGGGGCTTCTGGATGGATGAGCAAGGAAGTTTCTAGCTTGGGCAACACTGAAATTGCCTAGGTATAAGAAAGGGTCAGAAGACGTCTGCATTTAGTGCTTGGCCACTAAGCAGAAACAGTGGTTTCTGTTTTAGGCACTGAACTTTGGGGCCTGTATCCCTGATGGGGGTGGGGGGCTATTGAGTTCCTACTGTCCATAGGACCACTGAGTCTTATCACTGTCACAACCCAACCCCACTTGTCCTGTTAATTACTATATTGCTCTACATGGCTGTCAGTACTTGGACACATACCATTTGGCAGGCACATAACTCCATAAGGCAGGCAGAGCAAGGGCTATTATCCCTACTTTGCTGCTGGAGAAACTCAGGGAGAGGTTGAATAATTGGGCCTGAGGGCACTCTGCTAGCTAACAACCCTTGGCTCCTACCCGGCAAGCCAGTGCTCCTTGCTCATATTATTTATCCACTCTCCTTTTGGTCCTGTGCCATGTGTCAATGGGGCAATCTGATAAAATAACTAACAGCAATGAGGGGAGACCAGAAGTACTTCCCTTTGGTCTCTTCTCTCAGCTGTCTGGAGTCAATATCTTGAAATGTTCAGTTCTTGGTAAGAATTTTAGGCTGAAAGGAAAACCAGAAATTTCTTATGACTTTTAGGGATGATGAGAAACAGTGAGTAAATGTGCATCTTTAATGTGTCTCAGATAGGGTGATCAGGAACACACCCCAAGAGTGTTGGCTGTTCAGGAACATTGGCTAAGATCACAGGATTCTGCTGTCAGGTCTGAGTACTGGGAGACAGAGCATGGGTACTGCATCAGTTACAGAAAGGAACTCGACCCATAT
Organism: Corynorhinus townsendii; assembly: GCA_026230045.1. Classification (NCBI taxonomy): domain Eukaryota; kingdom Metazoa; phylum Chordata; class Mammalia; order Chiroptera; family Vespertilionidae; genus Corynorhinus; species Corynorhinus townsendii. Next base: position 61,668,380 of record JAPDVU010000004.1, on the reverse strand, counting down.
ACTGTATATGAAACCCTCTGACAGAACATTGTAACTGTTCAATAATAGAGTCCTTCAGCATGTTTCTTATGAATAATCAGGAAATTACTCTCACAAATTTTATTTCTATTTACTGGATTTGAGCACTGTTTTGATGACCAGAGCAGCAGGAACTGTTTTGGGAACAGCTTTGAAGTGCTGTGAGAAAGGACAAGGAAAAAAGAGTGGACAGGGATCAATGAGATTGTTGACCTATATAGCCTTGGTCCAGAATATTCATGGTAAGCAGAATTGCTTAGTGAGAGAAAGAAAATAAATCCTGGGGACTATTCTGAGCCCTACCCATCACACAGTCAATCATTGGAGCATCTGCCTTCCATTAGACTAGCTCATCCCAGATGACTAAGGTTCTACTAGTCAGGGAGCCATAGTTTTCTTGAGCTCCGAAGACTGGGAAGATAACAATGACATTCCCCAGATTTGCTCACACCTAGGGTTCTGGATGTAATCAAGTGCAGGCTATGTTCCTTCATTTTTGGGGGTGTGTTCTGCTGGTAACCAAGACTATGAAGACCTTCAAGTATGGTCTCAGCTGCTACAAAGGCAGCAGGAACCAGACTCTGGGCTCCGTGTCCAGCTATTGTGATTAACAGTGCCTTCCACTTCTGGCTCTTAATTCCCTGAATTGCTGCTGTGCTAACGTGCTCAAAGTCAGGTGACCTCCTGGTTGTGGCAGAGGAAGTGTAGGTCCGGGTGGACCCAGCAGGCAGTGTTCTGGGAGTCAGGCGCAGAGCCCAATCCGTAGCCTGCTCCTCCAGTTCTACTTACATTGTTCCTGGTGTTAAATCCTTTCTGTGAAAAATATCTAGAGTAATTTCCACGTTGTGCACTAAACTCTGATACACAGCCTACCTACAGTAAACATGTCCCATTGACATTTTCATTTCAATAATAAAGACATAAAATCTAAGCAAACACAGAAGTTACTAATGGGAGGAAATCTGAGTTAGAATAATGGTTCTTCTCTATTTAGTATTAATTAAATACCAAGAGAATGGTTTTAGTATCAAATTTAGAAAATGGTAACATGTTCCTCTCAGAGATTCATAATCTGTAACTGTGCAGTGCAAACTCTGAGAAGCTTGCAGTAGAGAAGCATGCTTCATTGTGCTTAGCTTTGTATTTTCCAGACTCATTCAAAATGAGTTACTTGGGAAACGCTAGTCAACTTCCATTTGAGGAAAACAGTAACTATTCCTTTTTTTTTTCTTGTTAGATCTTGGTGGTTTTTTTGTTTTGTTTTTTAATTCTTTATTGTTTAAAGTATTACATATGTCTCCTTTTCCCCACATTGACCTCTCCCATGCTGTTCCCATCCACCCCCCAATACATGCCCTCACCCCCGCAACTGTGTGTGTCCATGAGTTATGCTTATATGCATGCATACAAGTCCTTTGGTTGCTCTCTTACCCCCCCACCTCCCCTGCCTTCCATCTGAGGTTGGACAGTCTGTTCGATGTTTCTATGTCTCTGGATCTATTTTTTGTTCATCAGTTTATGCTGTTCATTATATTCCACAAATGAGTGAGATCATGTGATAATTATCTTTCTCTGACTGGCTAATTTCACTTAGCATAATGCTCTCCAGTTCCATCCATGCTGTTGCAAATGCTAAGAGTTCCTTCTTTTTTTACAAAACATAGTATTTCATTGTGTAGATGTACCACAGTTTTTTAATCCACTCATCTGCTGATGGGCACTGAGGCTGTTTCCAAATCTTAGCTATGGTAAATTGTGCTGCTATGAACATAGGGGTGCATATATCCTTTCTGATTGGTGTTTCCAGTTTCTTGGGATATAGTCCTAGAAGTGGGATTAATGGGCCAAATGGGAGCTCCATTTTTAGTTTTTTGAGGAAACTCCGTACTGTTTTCCAGTAACTGTACCAGTCTGCATTCCCACCAGCAGTGCAGGAGGGTTCCTTTTTCTCTGCATCCTCGCCAGCACTTGTTTGTTGATGATAGCCATTCTGACAGGTGTGAGATGGTATCTCCTTGTTTTGATTTGCATCTCTTGGATGATTAGTGACTTTGAGCATGTTTTCATATATCTCTTAGCCTTCCTTATGTCCTCTTTGGAAAAGTATCTATTTAGGTCCTTTGCCCATTTTTTGATTGGATTGTTTATCTTCCTTTTGTTGAGTTGTATGAGTTCCCTATAAATTTTGGAGATTAAACTCTTGTCGGATATAACATTGGCAAATATGTGTTTCCATGCAGTGGGCTTTCTAGTTGTTTTGTTGATGGTTTCTTTTGCTGTGCAGCTTTTTATATTGATGTAGTCCCATTTGTTTATTTTCTCCTTAGTTTCCATTGTTCTAGGAACTGTATCAGTAAAAATATTGCTATGACATATGTCTGGTATTTTGCTGCCTATGCATTCATTGGTTGCTTCTTGTATGTGCCCTGACCAGGAATTGAACATACAACCTTGGCATATAAGGATGACACAAACCAATTGAATTACCCGGCCAGGGCCTAATTCCTGAACAGTTTAATCCATCTTCCACATTAGTATAAAAATGACTGTTTCAAATGAAAATCTTATGTCATCTAAAAATCCTCTTTAGACTTCTACTAAATTGCATTATATATAATAAAAACTCCATAAACTCTTGTTAAATGAATAAATAAATGGGCAATTGCATGATAGGCAGTGAGTAGATTAGGCAGCTATTTTGAGACTTGCTGGCCATAAAACAATTGTTAGAAGAAATGTCAATCAGTTAAAGCCATTTTATAGTCCTTAACCTCTGAAACAACTGTCCACATCACATTAAACTATTATAAAGATTTTCTTTATGTGTTTCTTGATTTTATTTTATATAATCAACCTGAAACAATGATCATACTTTATATGAAAATTTGAAATTATATATACCAATAAATAATCATCATAATAACAGCAATAGGATTTCTCCAGCGCTACAGATACAATGGAAGAGGTGTTTCATAGTGGTAATTTAAGATTAAGAATTATTTCAGCTCCAAATCCATATACATTGTACAACACAAAGGAATGCTCTCCCTAAAATAAAAGCGACCCATCCATTAAATTGTTATTCAAAACACATCCTTCATAAGTGTATCTAAACACATTTCTGTAAAGCTAAAAGCATCCAGAGATATATAGCACTCATCGTGCTACAAATTTGAATGCAATCCTGACCTGTATTTTTATGAATTAGTAAAGCTGTTACTTGGGCAATCTGAGTTTTGCAGTTAATCAAGAGAATTGTATCTTTAAGAGAGTATCTTAGCAACCTTTCAGCTGCTAAGGAAACACCCAATGCCAATATACACCAATTTAATTATCCTGCTGGTCTCCATCAAACTTTGCATTTAATCAGAAAGATACTTAAAAACAGAGACAGAAATTAAGCCACAGCTGAACATGAGAACCCCTGCTGGTGAAGGGGTTTAAGGAAAGACTTTCATAACTAAATGAGAACTTTTACTCTGGAACATATTTAGCAACAAGCAGGACAACAGTGAGATTGGTAAAGTTATGATTGCTGTGGGGGCGTCAGAACCAATATGTTAATTACTCTAAGAGATTGTAGTCCCAGGGCCAAAATTACACTGGGATAATCACAACTTTTTAGGTAAATTCAAAACTTGCAATCCCACTACGTTTTCAATGGCCCATCCAAACGTACATTTCCCAGTGGCAATGTATTGTGCAGGATTTAAGTCCAGGAGAAATATGATTTTCTTGAGTACACATTTGAAAAAATATAGCTAATTACATCACCACCACCATCTCCAGCCACCACTTCTGCCCACATCACCACCACTCTTTTACACAGCTCAACTCTTGGCACCATCTTTATCTGTTTATATTTACAGATTACACAGAATAGGTCTAGATGAGGTGGAGTTCTTTTGATAATATACTCATAAATCAAGGAAGCCAGAGAAAGACAGATGGAGACTTTGTATAGCAAACAACATCCAGCCTCATTAAAATGTGACCCACTCTGTTGATAAACACTTTTTCTGGATGTATATAGGAATTCTTGTTTTGTCTTCACAGATGCTAAGGAATTGACACATGAGAAATCTGCATACTTAGTTCTAATTTTTCTTTTATCTAACATATTCCCTGCATATAGGTTAATTTCTTTTAGATAATTTTAATATTTCTTCAACCTCAAGCACAGAAACTATTTGCCTGGACCATTTAGTACACGGACACAGACACACAAACACACACACACACACTGACACATTATCTCAAACTTCAGAAAAGCTTAACTTTTTAAAAATACTTTTATTAAATTTATTGGGGTGACACTGGTTAACCAAATTATAGGTTTCTATTGTACAACTCTGTAATACCTAGTCTGTATATTGCATTGTGTGTTTACTACCCAATGTCAAATCTCCTTCCCTCACCATACATCTGACCCCCTTTACCCTTTACTACCTCCCCCTATCCCCTTCTCCTCTGGTAACCACTATATTGCTGTCTGTGTCTGAGTTTTTGTTTTTTGTTTGCCTTATTTGTTCATTTGTTATTTTCAGTTTTATATACCACATATGAATGAAATCATATGGTTCTTTCCATGTAATTCATTTTGCTTAGCATGATATTCTCAAGATCCATCCATGTTGTTGCAAATGGCAGTATTTCATTTTTTTCTTATGACTAATATTCCATTGTATATATGTACCACATCTTCTTTATCCAACCATCTATCAAAGGACACTTTGGTTGTTTCCATGTGTTGGCCATGTACATAATGTAAAATCATTGGTGATTGGAGGAAGGGGGGAGTGAAGCAGAAGAAGAGTGGAAGAGGGCATAGAAGGCATAGAGGTCGTGATGGAAAAAATAACATTAAAATAAAATAATTTAAAAGGAGGGAGAAGAAAATAATAACTACTGCAATTTAAAAATGAACTCACAACACAAATAGGTATAATTCATGACAAAAACAAAAAGGGAAGGGTAAAAGTCTGAATTTGCAAAGGGAAAACTTAACTTTTCAATTAAAAAGCTTACTGCTATAAGAAAATGCATGCTCACAAAAAAAAAAACCACATCAAATTTAAACTGCATTGATTAGTTTTCTTCAAGAAATATTGCAGGGCAGTGTTTTAAAGGTTGGGGATTACAGGCTATGCTGGAGGAATGCCACATGATCTATCCAATTCTTTTGGTGCTGGTTGTTCCTGGCAAGTTCAAATCTCCTGACATATTAACAGAAAACTGACCTTACGGATTATAACTGGTGTAGCCATGAGAAAAGACAGGGTGCGTGTTTTTCCAGTCCGGGCAGTGTGCAGTGTGAGGGAGTCCATGCATGACACCTGCACACTGTGAGCACAGGCTCCTAGGGGCTAGATTTGAACAGTAGAACCCCACAGATCGCCACTTCTGTCTATAACAGCATGCTCCTCTCACACCACCTGATAGTGCTGTCTTAGAGCCGTGGTTCTCAGACTTCAGCTGCGTCCGAATCTGGAGGGCATGACGAAATAGACTCCCACCCAGAAGTTCTGATTCGGGAGGTCTGGAGTGAAGCCCCCGAGAATTGGCGTTTGTAACAAATTCTAAGGGGACGCTGCTGGGACTCTGGCGGGGGGCACTTTGGGAACTGCTACCTAAAATTACAAGCAAATTTGTCTGTTTCAATGAGGCTGAATCTATTCTTCAAGAGGAAAATTGTGGTTATTGTCCAGGGAAATTATTTTCTGCCTAGGACCAAGGAGTGTGTGGTTATTCTAAAACTAGACGTCAGCGTTATGGGCTTCATTGATCTGGCCCCCAGTGATAATGGTTGAGGCGATGACGTTAACAGGTTTTCCTGCCTGTGTTCTTTGGTTCTATTGATTCTATTTCTCTCCTGAAGAATATTTTAGATAGTAAGAACTTACAGATTTGTGCTGATCGTTTGAAGGAGCGCCTCTTGTAAGTGCTTAGGAGAGTAAATAGTCCAGATATCACTGATATTAGAAGCAAATAATGAAGCTAAATTTAAAATTGGGGAAAGTTCTTATGGAAGAAAAAGGACTTTAATAAACCTTTGTTTCTACATATACCCCAATTTTTTCAGTCTCCATGATCGTCTGTGTAGGCTGAATCAGATGTTTTTATCGGAGGTAAAAAACCTGAAGTCTATGATGCCCTGTTACAGACGGTGTTAAAAGTGTACCTAACCAGGATGGACATCAACTGGTGCAGGGATCTGGAAATTTGATATTCAGGTCAGTTAGCGAGAGAAGCAAGGCAGCGGCCTCTGGCCATGCTGCTCAGGGCTCTCGCTGGCTCCACTGGCAGGGAAGCTTAACCCTGAATTCTAATGGCCTGCCTTCAGGCCAAAATACGAGCTCCCGATTTCTAGCTCTTACTCCTCCATGGAAATGGCCTGTGAAGCAAAACTATGTATACAAACTGCTGCTCCCACAGGCTGCTTGTCCACAGACGCAGCCTAATGCCTTCTATGGAAGACTGTAAGCTCTGCAGGGCCTGTAAAGACAGAAGCCATTTCAAAGACGGCAGCTTATAGGGTGAAATAACATGTTTAGTTTTTAAAGTCCCATACTGACCAGCTTCTGTTGGTAAAAAAGTTTGGGGTGTCAATACAGAAATGAAAGAAAATGCTTAAAAGGAATGCTCTCTCTGCTTACATGCCTCATTATTTTACCTCTCTTCTCTCAAAAATCAACTCATTTAATCCATATGATGACCTTGTAAAATATGACTGGTCTCATTTCACATTTAAGGAAACTTAAGAAAAGTTATATTATTTGACCAAAGTTGTAATTAGTAAATGGCAAACTCCTACACAACTCCCAACCCAAAAACAATGTTCTTTCTCCCCTAACCTGACTACCCATTTCTATTTTTTGTTTTGTTCTAGATTGAAATAGACTACGTACATTTATTTGGATATGTCTTTCACAGCTGTGGCATTTAGTATGGGAAAATTGTATCTGAATCTCTAAGCCTTTTCTATGAACTCTAAAGTTCAGTTTAAAGGTCTTCTACATTCATCTCACCCTTCAGTAACAAAATGAACTTCATACCACAACCCCATGGTATAATTAGATCTTATTACAGAAATGACTTGTTTTTGGAATAAGGTATGCTGAGTAACGAATGCTTATTCCATAAAGAATCTTTCGAATTTTTTCCACAGAGCCATTAATTTAAAATATTTTAATTGGGAAATATGGTAAATATGTTGTTTTGTAAGTCCAACATTTCTTCATTAGGGGAAAATGGCACAGATCACCTGATAATTCCACGAAGGGGGTAGGAGTAGGGAGCCCACCCTATCCCTGCACCATGCCACCAGCCCTATAGGTGAGCACAGAACATAAACTAGCCAACCAGACTTTTGCCAGAGATATTGGAAAAACTTTCTCTTTTTGAGGCAGGTGCCAGCTAAAGGGATGAAGTGGGTTTGAGGCTGCCAATTACAATATTTTTACCAAATGTAAAATTTATCTGGAAGTGAAACCCAGCAAGGCTAAGAGGGGGACAGCATAAGTACTAATATTTGAACCTCCAGATCAAATCACAGTTCTTGAGCTTTCCATATTCAAGTCAAAAATAATTTCCTTATTTTGCTTAAGCTAGTTTTATTTGGGTTTCTGTCACTTACCATTTAATGAGTAGCAATGCAAAACTCTTCCTACAATATTTTATTTCTTTGGACTTCTTAAATTGAGACTACTGAATGTGTAACCTACCACTTATATATTACAATCTATTACCCTCAACTGTAAAATGAGAGTAATAATAAGTATCTATTTTAGAAAAAATATGAGAATTAAATGAGCTAAAGTACGTATATAAAAACACCAATTGCCATGCCTGGCATTCAACAAATATCACTTCTCTCCACCTTTACTTGATTACCTTTCCAAAAGATAAAAAATGATAATAGAGCACTTACGGTTCTAAGTGTTTTTCATGTATCAACTCATTTAATGTATACAACCACTGTAAGGTAGGTGCTGTCATTAGCTCCATCTTATAGATGGGGAAGGGTGTACAGGGAGGTTTGGTGACTTATCCAAATTGTGGGAGAGTTGGGATACAAACTGTTACATTATGTAATCATAAACTCTGTGTTTTCTGGATTTCATCACTTTTTGCTGGGAGGCTGTTAACTCTCACCCCTCCTTATGTCACTGAACGAGACTTCAGAAAATCTTCCCAAAGTTTAGGTTTTCTACTCTTCTGTGGATCAGGACACAAGCTCATCACTTTTACTGCATAGTTAATGCTGAATAAAGTAAGGAAACTTCGAAGTGCAGACCTAAGAGGCACAATATAGTACAGATGTTTTAGGATAGTTAACTTGGAGATATAGAAGAGTTTTTTGCTTGTATCTTGTGCAAAGTATAGTGTGTTATATATACACACCTATTATCTATTTCCTCATTTTTAAATTATTTTTTATTTATTTTGTTTATTTTTTAAAATTACAGTTGACATTAAATATCATATTAGTTTCAGGTATACCTTAGTGGTTAGACTTTATATAATTTACAAAGTGATTACCCCAATAAGTCTAGTACCTTCTGACACCATACATAATTATTACAATACTAGAGGCCCAGTGCACAAAATTTGTGCATGGGAGGGGGGTGTCCCTCAGCCCGGCCTGCACCCTCTCCAATCAGGGACCCCTTGGGGGATGTCCGATATGGGATCAGGCCTAAACCAGCAGTCGGACATCCTTCTCACAATCCAGAACTGCTGGCTCCTAACCACTCGCCTGCCTGATTGCCCCTAACCATTTCTGCCTGCCAGTCGGATCGCCCCTAACCACTCCCCTGACAGCCTAATGGATGCCTAACTGCTCCCCTGCTGGCCTGATCACCCCCAACTGCCCTCCCTTGCCAGCCCGATCATCCCTAACTACCCTCCCCTGCTGACCTTATCGCCCCCAACTGCCCTCCCCTGCTGGTCTTGTCCTAACTGCCCTCCCCTTCAGGCTTGGTCCCCCCATAACTGTCCTCACCTGTAGCCTGGACGCCCCCCAATTGCATTCCCCTGCAGGCCTGGTTGCCCCCAAACTGCCCTCCCCTGCAGGCCTGGTTGCCCACAACTGCCCTCCTCTGCCAGCCATCTTGTGGTGATGTCACAGTGGCCATCTTGTGATGGTGCCACCTAGGCTTTTATTATATAGTATTAGGGGCCCAATTCACAAATTTATGCACCTTGAGAGGAACTGTGAGCTGCGAGGCTGTGGTGGGCACAAGGGTGTGTCTCGGCCCATCCTCCGTGCCCCTGCCCAGCCCCTCCCGAGCTATTGGGCTGGTGCCGATGCAAGCTGGTGTGAGTGGGGCCGGCACCAGTAGTAGGTGTGAGTGCCAGGCAGGACTGTGGCACTTAGGACCAAAGAATTTTTAGTAACCATCAGAGGCTCATCCCAAAGACAGCAACCAGCACTCCACCTGGGTCTGGTGCCCCTGCTCACCTGCTCTACCACCTGTCACAGTCAACACCTGCCATGTTCTGCATGCATCCCCTGTTGGTCAGTGCACGTCATAGCAACTGGTTGTTCAGTTGTTCCGTCATTAGGTCTATTTGCATATTAGGGTTTTATATATGTAGATCATTGACTATATTCCCATGCTATGCTTTACACTTCCATAACTTTTTATAACCTGAAATTTGTATATCTTAATCCCTTCACCTTTTCCACTCAGCCACCCAACCCCCTCCCATCTGGCAACCATCAGTTTGTTTTCTGTATCTATGAGTGTGTTTCTGTTTTGTTTATTTTGGTGTTTTTTTTTGTTTTGTTTTAGATCATACATAAAAGTGAAATAATATGGTATTTGTCTTTCTCTGTCTGACTTATTTCACTTAGCATAGTACCCTCTAGATTTATGCATGTTGTTGCAAATGGCAAAATTTCATTCTTTACTATGACCAAGTAGTATCCCATTGTATATATGCACCACATCTTCTTTATCCATTCATCTTTCAATGGACACTTAGGTTGTGTCCATATCTTGACTATTATAAATAATGCTGCAATGAACTTAGGGGTGCATATATCTTTTCAAATTAGTGTTTTGGATTTCTTTGGATAAATACCCAAAGAAATGCTGGGTCATATGATAGTTCTATTTTAAAATTTTGTAGGAATCTCCATACTGTTTTCTATGGTGGCTGCACCAATTTACAATCCCACCAACAGTGTACAAGTATTCTCTTTTCTCCACTTCATTGACAGAACTTGTTTGCTGATTCATTGATGATAGCTATTCTGACAGATGTGAGGAATATCTCATTATAGTTTTAATTTGTATTTCCCTGATTAGTGATGTTGAGGGTTTTTTCATGTCTTTTGGTCATCTGTATGTCTCCTTTGAAGAAATATCTCCAGGTCCTCTGCCCACTTTTTTAATGGGATTGTTGTTTTTTTGGTGTTAAGTTGTATGAGTTCCTTATATATTTTGGATATTAACCACTTATCGGATGTATCATTGGTGAATATCTTCTTCCATTTTGTAGGTTGTCTTTTCATTTTGTTGATTGTATCCTTTCCTGTACAAAAACTTTTTAATTTGATGTTATCTCATTTGTTTATTTTTGCTTTTGTTTCCCATGTCTAAGGAGACATACCCCTCCCTCCCACCGCACCGCCCCCATCCCCAAAAAGTGATAAGAACAATGTCAAAGACTTTATTACCTATATTTTCTTCTAGGATTATATGGTTTGGGGTATTACATTTGTCTTTAATCAATTTTAAATTTATTTTTGTATATGATATAAGAAAGTTACCTAGTTTCATTTTTTTGCATGTATCTGTTCATTTTTCCCAACACCATTTATTGAAGAGACTATCTTTGCCCCATTGTATATTCTTTGTCATAGATTAATTGACCATATAGGCCTGGTTTTATTTCTGGGCTCTCTATTCCACTCCATTGCTCTATATGTCTATTTTAATGCCAGTACCATGCTGTTTTGATTACTATAGTCCTGTAGTATAGTTTTATATAAAATAGCAAGACACCTCCAACTGTGTTCTGTTTCTGGATTCCTTTGGATATATTGGGTCTTCTGTAGTCCCATATAAATTTTAGAATTATTTGTTCTAGTTTTGTGAAAAATAGCAGATATTTTAGATAGGGATTGTTTGAATCTATAGATTACTTTGGGCAATAATGATATCTTAATGATGTGAATTCTTCCTATCCATGAGCCTTCCATCTCTTTGTATCTTCTTCAGTTTCTTTCTTCAATAGCTTATACTTTTCCCAGTTTAGGTCTTTTAATTCCTCGGTTAAATTTATTCCTAGGTATTGTATTCTTCTTGATGTAATTGTAAATTGGATTATTTTCTTAGTTTCCCTTTCTGATAATTCATTATTGGTGTGTAAAAATGTAACTGATTTCTGTATATTTATTTTGTATCCTACTACTTTACTGAATGCTTTTATCAGTTCTAGTAGTTATTTGGTGGAATATTTAGGGTTCTCTACATAGAGTATCATGTCATCTGCAAATAATGACAGTTTTATTTTTTCTGTTCAATTTGGATGCCTTTCATTTCTTTTTGGATTGCTGTGGCTAAGACTTCTAAACCTATATTGAATAAAAGTGATAAAATTGGACATCTATGTCTTATTCCTGTTCTTAAAGAAAAAGCTTTCAGCTTTTCACTAAATATGATCTTAGAATGGGGTTTGTCATATATGGCCTTCATTATTGTGAGATATGTTCTCTCTATTCCACTTTGCTGAGAGGTGTGTTTTTTAAAAAATATTTTGTCAAATATTTTTTCTGCATCTATTGATATGATCATATGATTTTTAAACCTTCATTTTCTTTATGTGGTATATCATGTTAATTGATTTGCAGATATTGAACCAATCTGAAATCCTTAGAATAAATCCCGCTTGATCATAGTGTCTTATCCTTTAAATGTATTGGTGAACTTGGCTTGCTAATATTTTATTGAGAATATTTGCATATATGTTCATCAAGAATATTGGTATGTAATTTTCCTTTTTTCTAACTCTTTGTTTGGTTTGGTATCAGGGTTATGCTGGCCTTATGAAATGCACTTGAGAGCTTTAAAATTAAATACCCATTGCATTTTGAAGTTATTACATGTTCTTACAAGCTAATATCTTTTTAAAGTATGATACTTTGTAAAACACTGCAATATGAAGCGAGAATTCTCGTGATCCGGCCACAATGTGTTATGTTAAGTAGTAGGTATCCTGTGAGCTCAGTGATAGAGTCTCCTTGTTACTTGGCACAACAACAGACAAGCTCAGGCTTGTCCCCTCAGGCTGACGGGATGTGACCACAGCAGACAAGCTGTTGTGTGGAGACTTACCCCACAGAGCAGGACTCCGTTTAGTGGGGGTAGGGTGCCAGTGGAGTCTGCCCTTCAAACACATCCTTCGTGGAGGTGGGTAGTGCTGTGTTGTGATCTAAAGCCATCCACTGGATGTTTGGGTTCTGGCAGTTCCTGAGAGGGGCTCTGGTGCAGGCCAAGGTCAGCTGCCTATTCCTGGTTTGAGACTAGTAGGAGCTACAGTTATCTGTGGTTGGTTGCTTCTTGGGCTGGGTTTGGAGGTGCTTGGGAGAGGCTATGTTTGAAAGTGAAGCCAGCGGCCACTGGTGCCATGCGTTGGACCTCTGGTAGGCACCATAATGAGTGAAGGCCAGTTGCCTCTTGTGCTGGGTTGGTGGCTACTTAGTTGAAGTTACATACCTGGGCAACACTAACTGCAGGTAATGCCAGGCTTGGGGCCACTTAATGGGAGTTATAGTGCCAGTTAAGGCATTAGTTCCACTTGTGCCAGTCTTGGGGCTGTTTAGCAAGAGGTACAGAGCATGCCATAGTCAGCTGCTGCTTGTTTAGGGTTTATGAACCTTTGATTTTAGGGAAGTCTACCGTGGGAGACAAGGCAGGCAACTTGTGTGTGGGAAAAGCTGCTGGAAGTGGTTTGTCAGGGAACATGAGGTAGGTGGGGTGGTATTAGCCAGGTTAATGGAAGGCTCAGATTTGGCACCCACCTGCACCTGCTGATGGTGTGTGTGTGGGGAGGGGGTGAGGGGGAGATGGGAGGCTTAAAAAAAAAAAAGCAATGGCACCTGCTAGCACCTCTGTCCTTAGAAAGAGCCGCCCTGAGCCCTGCCCTTTTAGCCCTCATCCTGAAGCCAGTCAATTCAATTCTTCCCTATGTGCCCATGCTGTTTAAACTGCTTCCCTACACTGAAGCCCAGAGCCAGTGATGCTGTGAGTTAGTCCGTATACCTGGGATTGCCTGGGACTCCAGCAACTATTCATCTCGCTTGGGAGCAGTACCCACAGGTTTTCACAGCCAAATGTTATGAGGACTCCTCTCCCAGCACTGGTGCTCTGGGCTGGGGAGGAGGGTGTGGCACTGGGAACCCTTGCTCCTCAGGGATGCCTCTGCAGCCGAGCTATCCACCCGTTTCCTAATTACCACCCCATAGGTATGGAACTCTGTGTGTCTCCTCCTCCTCTTCTTGTTGTGGCTTCTTTATAACCTTAGTTTTAGTACTCCAGCTTGTCTTCAGGTGATTCTCAATGACGGTTGTTGTGTAATTTGATGTGGTTATGGGAGGAAGCAGGACAGCATTTACCTACTTCATTACCTTGACCAGAAGTCAGTCTATGCTTTATTTTTAAAATTATATCCTGAAAGAAACTAGTAATTAGCTATAATAGCTGATATTTACTGAATGCTATGATAGACCAGACACCCAAACATTAACCTAAGTTTTTCGTTTATTCCTCAAAACCACCTTAAGAAGTGTTTTAAGAATTCTTGAACAGCTGACACTCAGGGAGGATCGGGGTGGGCAGGGATGGCTCAGCATGTTCTGCATCCACTTGGTGAGGGCAGTCTTACTCTCCTGGCATCTAACACAGTGCAACATACCCAGGAAGCACTCATAATGAATGAATACATGCTCTTTACTAAAAGAGCACTTTCAAATGATATAACAGGGGACTTTCCTGTGAAAGGAGTATTTATTGCATAGAAAGGAAAAAGCTTTAAAGGCAGATCCTTCCTTGACAATTTATGGTACCTTCTTTAATCCTAAAAAGTCCATTTTGTTACTGTAATACGAATTTCCCATCCCCTTTTCATCAGGCAGATACACAACTAATAACCAACAACGGATAAGTTTTAGTATGTCTGAATATGAGATGGAGAGGAGAATAAAAACAACAGCAAGTCAGCCATATAATAAGTTTATAATTCAATTTAATTCTTTACTCCCACCTTTTCATATTATGAGCAATATATGTCATTATGATAGCTATTAAGGGTAAAAAGGCTAATTAAAGCTATAACCTGATAAGACTAGCATACTAATCTGATTTAGGGTAAATTCAGCTAAAAAGAAAGGTGAATAATGAAATAAAAATTAACCCTGTTTCCATTATATATTTCCTAAGGGACCCAAAGTATCACTCAAACAATGAGTCACAGTTTTTAACTTTATTAGTAAAAGTTCTGAGTACAAATAACAAATTTCACTTGACATTTAGAAATAAATGATTTACTCTCTATGGTTTGTTCATAAAGAAAAACCTGTTCTGTACATTTTAATCTCCAATTTTAATGCTTCAGACCATAATGCTTCTAAGTCTATGACTTAATTTTAGGTTTAAACTAAATAATTCTGTCTTGTTGCATCTGGTTAAAGAGCCTCAAAAACACCAGGTAGAGAAAAGTAAGAGAGTAATTAAAATGACCTGAATATAAAACTTTACCAAAATGCTTTTCAAAAAGCTTGTAAGACAAAGTAACCTAAATATTAGAATACTTTTGGCAGAAAAACTAGCAGTTATGAACAAAATTAATATTACATAATATTTTATCAAGAACTGCATTACAATATTGTGGTTCACATATATTAGACTACACCAAATGTGTATTTATATCAGACATAAAAATGTATTAAAACATTTTAAAAATACAGTTTAGCACTTTTGGGAGATTCAATTCCCAGTAAATGACAGGAATACAATTTAAAAGACAGTTGGTATACCTTTTAATTAGAGACCTAACCAGGTAAGTAGTGTCAAATAGTTATGAATCTATATTCAATAATAAGCATTTATAAGAACTCAAGATAAAACACTAACACTTGCACCCTCATCAGTATGTATGCTTGGCATTAGAAATCACACTGAGTGAAAAAATAAAAAAATAAAAACACCTCACTTTAGAATAAGTGCCAATCTACATTTTTTTACTCTTCCTTCAACACATTATTTCTACCACTTTCCATTTTAAGTGTTAACAGAAAACTTTTCTTGGTTGGTAATGTATTACTACTTCTTAAAGACCAACCATACCCAGCATAATCCAAGGTCATAAAATCCTTTGTAGATAAAGTGAGCTACAAAGAGCAAAAGACTAATTAATGCAAATGCATTTCAACAGTAAAACATCCACCCTACACTGCAAGTCAGAAATCCCATTTCTAAAACACCTTTAACTGCAATAGTGTTACACTATCATTGTCTCTTTGATTTGACTGTAATTTCAAATCGTAATTATATTTTAAAATTTCCAAGTTATGTTACTTTGGAAACATAATTGAGTTGAAAACCTTTCTATATTGGAATGAAATCTCAGATTCAAATAATGTAGGAGAACAAGAGGAGGAATTACTGTTTATACTGGGAGCCATGTCAGTGAGAATTGTCCATGCAAACAAGAGTCATCTGAATTGAACCTAATGTTAGCACAGTTGTAGGTAAGTGATTTATGGGACTTATAATTGGGAAATGAGTAGTGCTTAACTCTGGTTCCTTCCAAAGGAATGGGAAATCCCAATGTTGTGACAGCTTCCACTTATAAGTAGCTCAGACTTGCCATGTAAGAAAGGGACCCGCACCCCTACCCAGTAAAGACGAGGCTCCGAAGCAGCATCCGTTCTCCAGCACCTGGGAGTTTCAACACTT
The DNA here is from genome assembly GCA_026230045.1 of Corynorhinus townsendii. Classification (NCBI taxonomy): domain Eukaryota; kingdom Metazoa; phylum Chordata; class Mammalia; order Chiroptera; family Vespertilionidae; genus Corynorhinus; species Corynorhinus townsendii. Next base: position 61,652,394 of record JAPDVU010000004.1, on the reverse strand, counting down.
CCCAACAGTCTCTCATCCTTAATTTACAGTCAGTAATCAGCAGGGAGGCTATGCTTGGTTATATCCTCACTGAGCTAAGTACAAATAAATAAATAGGGATTAAAAATAGAAAATAAACACCAATGGAGTTAAACTTCCCAAAGAGCTGATTTAAGAGGTAGAATCTATATGTAAATAAAGTAAAAACGAAGTTAAGATATATATCTCTATTTTTGTTTCCAGAGAGCCTCCTTCATACTTGGCAAACTAGCTAAGTGGTGTGGTATACTCTACTTATTTTTATTTGCACTGTATTTATCTATTAAAATCACTCCTTAATAAGGGCTTTTCAATATTAAAAAGTCTAAATGTTTATAACATATACTATTAAAATATTGTATTTAAAATTGGAAAAAAAGTATATACCCTAGTCACTCATCTCAGTGCTACTTCTTCAATTTCATCTTCTACAGAATCAACTGGTTTATGGTTTGCCTTTTTTAATCTGTGCCTGTTTGGATTAAAACCTCTTCCTTCCTTGAGGAAAAAGTCGTCTTCATCATGTTCTCCACCCCTGCTGCTTTTGTCCCCAGGGAGAACATTTAAAGGGCCAGAGTCTCCCTTGTTGGCAGCCAGGGAATTCCGGTCACTGCTTTTAGAGGATCCAGTGCTGCTAGCACTCGTACCAAATAGCTGTTCCATCAGATTGGCTTTTTTCTCTTTTCTTGTGGTTAAATCTACACTGTCTTTACTACTAAGTTTCTCTATATTGTTTCTTTGGAAATCCAAAAGGCTACTTTTTTGGCTAAATGGACTGGACTTCCTTGTGTTTGCAAATGAAGGCACGTAGCTGCCAAATGCAAGCTCATTTGGAGAGAGTGGGCTTCTGATACTTCCTAGAGTCTGACTATCTCCTTTTGAAGTTAAAACACTGATATCTTGTAAGTGATGCCCATTAAATAATCTCTCGGAGGAGTCAGAGAACATGTATGGTTTGGGGCTTCTCTTTGGGGAGTGCAATTTAGATTCCAAATCAGGTAGCAACGGCAGAGGAGGACATTTTAGATGCAGAGACTCTTGTTCTCTGCTGATTTCCTTCAGTTTAGCAAGTAGCAGTTCTCTCTTCAGTCTGTCTTCTTCCTCTTCAATATTTTGAATTTGGTACATTTCCACTTGGTATCTTCCAGTTTCCAATGGTGTTTTTTCTTCTCTTTCCGACATAGATGCCTTTTCCTTTTGCTTTTTAGCAAGTTCTTCTCTTTCCCATTCTGTATGAAATCAAATTTTAAAACTGAAATTTACAACAGTCAATATTTTTAAACATAAAATCTCAACTCTCATCTTTGACAAAACAACAGTCTTTATTTAATTTGGGCATTATCGGTATAGTGAAAATGGACACCGTAAGAAGGGTGGTGGGATGGATGGAGAAGACTTACCTTAAACTTAAAAATGAATGGAACCTATGGATGTCATACCCTGAGACAGACACATCACTTATGTAATATTCTGACAGAAGATGCATTAACCTAAATCTAATTAAGAGAAAGCTCAGATAAACCACAAATGAACATTCTATTTTTTTTAAAAATGGGTCTGTATTCATCAGTAATATCAATCTCACAAAATATTTTTTAAAATGCTATGAAGGACAATACTGTGTCAGCTGATAAATCTAATGTAGACAGCAGATTAGAGAAATGGGTTGTATCAAAGTAAAATTTATGGAGGTTGAAAACTATACTGGAATGAAATGATATTAAGAGAATGTCCTTATTTTGGAGAAAATATAGATGAAAGTATGTTAGGTCTACAACTTAAGCAGTTCTTTGGCTATTGCTACTTTGCTATAATTTTGAAATGATTTCCAGGTAAAAAAAATTAAAAATATTAACATATGTAAGAACACTGTACATTTGGTAATTTTAGTGAATGGCAAACATTCTCACTGATGTAAGATATCATTCCATATAAACTCCAGGAAAAATATAAGTCAAAAAAGACAAAGAAAAGTGACAGTCTGTTACTTTGTTCCTGTTCCTGGTACCTAGAAAGGATTGAACAGAACACCTAATTGTCTATTCTACAGTTCAACATGTGAAAGCATCTTCCTTTCTGAATTAACCAATAGTGATGTAAATATAGCTTCTATTCAACTGTTAACGTTTTAAATCCATATACTAATTTAAGTAACAATTACCAGTAGTCACAATTTTATGTTCCACTAACTTTGAGAGGGGAAAAAAGGATTTCTCTGTAAGCAGCCACTATATAATAAAATACAATCAAAGGATTAGCCTCATCTATACCTTTAAAACCTTTTATCCAGAAGGAAATAAATTTTATTCCTGAACTTCATTTACAGTATCTGAAACCATGCGAGTTGATTCACTAAACTTCCACACTAATGGTTGAACATGTTAAAGATTAACTTATTAAAATCAACGAAAAATTATAGGAATATATTCAGGACCTCACAATTCATTAATTTTAACGCTTGGGCTAGTCTACACACTAAAGAGTTTCAAGGTCAAGACAATAAAGCGGGTTGTACTTCAGTCATATCTTAATCAAACTTTAATTAACATACAAATAAATATTTCCCTTCACCTGAATTTTTGAAGTTAACTTTGTCATTATTCCCTACCACTGTTATCAATCTTTTCTTGGTCTGTATATCCAATTCACTCTTCAGCTGGAAGACGTTAGGGGATGTTAACCCTTTCCCAAGGGATGCTGACTCATCACTTGCTTAAACAAACTCACCATCCTCCAGCTTCTCAACCTCTTGTTTTACAACATGGCTTCTTTGATCTTTAACAAAATTTTCTTCTCTTTCCTCAACTGGGTTTAGAATCCCTGCTTCTTCATGCTCATCTCTCTCTTGAGATTTCAGGTCCTATTTCACATTGTTTAAAAAAAAAAAAAAAAGGAGAAGCTACTTAAATATTGTAGATTTATCTCCCATTAAGCATGATACCAACTGAGAAATTAAAACAAGTTTTTCAGTAAGTCAGAAGTAACAACTTTTGAAAGATGCTTCAAAAGCACACAGGTTTATTTCTTAAAGAAGCATTTATAAGCTATATCAAAACCAATCCTATATAATAAAAGGCTAATATGCAAATTGTCCCCTTGGGCATTCGACTGACTGGGACTTCAACTGCTCACTATGATGTGCGCTCACCACCAGGAGGCGGCGTGGAATGAAGGAAGGCCCCGATCGGCCCTGACTGCCGGCCAGGCCTAGGGACCCTACCCATGCACAATTTCATGCACTGAGCCTCTAGTATAAGTAAAGTCAATACCCTACAAAAAATTCCGAAGAAACAAGTTTCAGAAATATCCTTGTTTTGTACACTTCACAACAAAATCTGATTAATTCAGTTAACCAGAAAAGTTATTAACTAACTATAAAGACCATCAGAGATAGTGCTGAATTGTAACACAGGCAAAGACAATTACTGACTCAAATTTATGTTAGGATTTGAGTCTCACCTATACTTTTAGGCCCAAAGCCTTCAGTTAATAAATTTTGTAATATTTAAATAAAATAAAAATATCAATTTAAATTCCTAGTTTCTGATGGTCCCTTTCAGGTGTGTAATTTTTCTTAACAATAATAAAATATCTATTAGTATTATTAGTAGTCTTGTATTAGTTGAGTACTGTCCCCTAGTATCCATCTTCCCCTCCTCCCTTTTAGTTACAAAATACTTGAGTTTTAGCAGAGAACAGGGCTGCTTACCTGGAGACTACACTGAGTAGCCTCCCTTGCAGCTAGATAGGACCAATAAGATATGAGTGGAAGTACTATGTATACAACTTCTGATCACATGTATAAAAGCAAAAGCTGCTTGCTCTTTACTTCCTTATTCCTCCTTCTCATAGGGGTGGTGAGCCATTTTCAAGCATAAAGAAGAGGACTACACTCTTTAAGATGGAAGAGCAATAAGACAGAGGATGGAATAAAGCTGTCTACCTATTCTGGACCACCCATTGACCTTCAGTCTATTACAAGAAAAAGAAACTTGTATTTTGTTTGAGCCATTGTATTCTGGGTTTCTTTCTAAAAGCAAGTTGGCCTGTACTTTAACTTCCATTTTCTGAGGACCTTTAAAAGTGGCAGGATCAGTCTTAAGAGCTTCATAAACTTCATTATTAGTTATTACCACAACCCTAAAAAGTAACACACCCCCACTGTATAAATTAGGAAATTGCAACTCCAAGAAGCCATACAACTCAAATGTCAGAACCAGAATTTAACTAAAAAGCAGTGTTAATTCCAAAGCTATCCCCTTTTCACTATATCAAGTTGCTGTTCCTGCAACAGAATCTTCTGAACACTATCAAATATTTTTATTCTCTTAAAGTTAAGAATTATGCCCTAGCTGGTTTGGCTCAGCGGATAGAGCGCTGGCCTGTGGACAAAAGGGTGCCAGGTTTGATTCCAGTCAAGAGCACATGCCCAGGTTGCAGCCTCCATCCCCAGTAGGGGGCGTGCAGGAGGCAGCCAATCAATGATTCTCATCATTGATGTTTCTATATCTCTCTCCCTTCTCCCTTCCTCTCTGAAATCAATAAAAATATTAAAAAAAAGAATTACTTTGTTATTCCATATTTTACCCTTTTGAAAAGAAATATTAAAATGATCTCTATTCTCAATGATAGAGCAGATAGAGCTAACTTGTCTAAAATTGTAAAACAAAATAAAAAACTAGAGTATACATAGGAACAAAGTCCATCCCTTCAAGAAGAGATCTCAGGGTCACAGGAAAACCTACAAACAAAAGGCCCAAAAATATAGGATAATGTAGAATATGATGGCTCTCTGCTACACGTTTCCTTTGGATTTCAAACTAAACATGAAAGAGAAAAATCTCTTAGAGAAAAGTACCTTCTGGTATTCAGAACAAAAGTCCTATGAAATGAAGGTCTGACACAGACCCACGGAATGTCACTCTAATTTGAATGGTATAAAGTCAGATTCATGGCAATTGCTTTGTTCACCTTTCATCTAACTTGCAACATTCTATTACATAGAAGGCCCCCCAAAGTAAATGCAGTCAAATTCTAACAAATCATTTGAAAGCTACTATAATTTGCTTTTAAACATAAAAACAAGGATTTTGAGGGACTACTTTGGTACACACAAAGGAAGACACTTAGATGTTATCTGTCTCTTTGAAAGGCTAGTTGCATATTTACAAATGTAGCATTAGTGTCACTGCTGAAATTTTAAAATGTTTGATTTTGTGTTGTAGGAATAATTTCAAACCCTGAATTGGGTACCCAATCATACTGCTGAACTCACCAAAGTAAGAAGTTCGGGTTCCCATTTGTTTTCATAACACATAACTGTTTGTGGTATAAGAGGAAATTCGTCCAGCGTGAAGTCTTCACTGGTTTGCACTCCTTTTGTACACTGGTATGTAAAATCACTCTGGCATGCAGCTTGAAACACCATAAAAATTATTAAAAATTTTTTCTAATTGTATTAAACAATGCTAAGATATATGGAATTCTGCTTGTATGCATATTTACCATCTAAATGAGATAATGCATATTTTGCTTAGCTCCAAGACTACTCGCATTAATATTTTTGTTTCTAGGATTTACTGGCAATTACGTAATTTGAGAACAATTCTGACAGGTAAATCCTATTAAGCATTTACAAAATTTATGTTTTTAACTTTTTGTAATTTACAGAAGAGGGAAATTATACCTTTATTTAAAAAACATAAATATATCTGCATAACAATCCTATCTAATAAAAGAGTAATATGAAAATTAACATCACTCCACTACACCCACCAGCCAATCAGGAGCAAGTATGCAAATTAACCCAATCACCATGGCTGCGGCCACAGAGAGAGCAGGAGGGAGGCTTGAGTTTCCCTGGCAATGGAGGAAGCCAAGCTTTCCCCACACCCTGGCCCACCCACTCCAGGCTACAAAGTTTCAATTATAGAAGGTAAATAAATCCCAACAAAAATGGTGGCAGCCACAGAGCTGGAGAGAGCAGGAGGCTAGGGTTGCCCCCGGCAATGGAGGAAGCTAAGCTTCTGAAGCCCTGGCCTGCCTTGGCCTCCGCTACAAAGTTTCAATTATAGAAGATAAATAAATCCCAACAGAAATGGCTGCAGCCACAGAGCGAGCAGAAGGCTTGGCTCTGCTCAAGGCTACAAAGTTTCAATTGTAGAAGATAAATAAATCCCAGATACCAGGGCCTCCACTTGGGCCGCCGGGGGGTGTGGCCGGCCTGAAAACGACGACAGGCCCCTCGCCCAGGCCACCCCATGCCCCAAGGGAACCCCCATCCTGATCTGGGACAGCCTTCAGGGCAAACCAGCTGGCCCCCACCCATGCACCAGGCCTCTACCCTATCTAATAAAAGAGTAATATGCAGATTGACCATCACTCCAACACACAAGATGGCTGCCTCCATGTGGTCAAAGATCCCACCCCCACATGGACACAAGATGGCCACCACAAGATGGCCAGCAGGGGAGGCCAGTTGGGAGGGACCAGGCCTGCAAGGGAGGGCAGTTGTGGGCAATCAGGCCAGCAGGGGAGGGCAGTTGGGAGGGACCAGGACTGCAAGGGAGGGCAGTTGGGGGCAATCAAGCCTGCAGGGAGGGCAGTTAGGGGTGACCAGGCTGGCAGAGGAGGGAAGTTGGGGGTGACCGGGCCTGCAGGGAAGGGCAGTTAGGGGGGACCCCAGGCCTGCAGGGGAGAGCAGTTGGGGGGAACCAGGCCTGCAGGGGATGGCACTTAGGGGTGACCAGGCTGGCAGGGGAGTGGTTAGGGGTGATCAGGCTGGCAGGCAGAAGCAGTTAGGGGCAATCAAGAAGGCAGGCAGGTGAGCAATTCGGAGCCAGCAGTCCTGGATTGTGAGAGGGATGTCCGATTGCCCGTTTAGGCCCGATACCACCAGGATCGTTGTTGGACATCCCTCATGTGGTCCCAGATTGGAGAGGGTGCAGGCTGGGCTGAGGGACACCACCCCCGTCCCCCCACCACCGCCGTGTATGAATTTCGTGCACCTGGCCTCTAGTAACAAAATATTTAAGAATGAAATGACTGTTTTAAAATACTCTGGGGGAAAAGTATTACAATTAGTAAAATGTATAATGGCTAAAGTTAGGTGATATGTAAATAAAGGTTCATTATAATATCAAATCAGTAAAACGTACAGCTGTTAAAATTAGGTGATATGTAAATAAAGGTTCATTACACTATAATATCTAGTTTGGGGTATGCTTATAAAGAAAATTTTTTATAAGTTATGTAAAATATAACTTGTGAACTCAGAAAAACTTGAGAAAGTTGAAAGAATTTCTGAAAACTATTTAATATTAAACTAGTCAGTAGTTTAAAGGAAACTTATTAAATTTTATTTCAATTAAGTTCTTTCCCCTTTGACTTCCTTTTATTTCAGAATTTATTTTGTTATTAGTAATAGCTACCACATGTTTTTCAACAATAATAGCTACTATACCATTTTTTCTTGATATATGTTCTTTTTCTTTCTTTAGAGAAGACTTTGGTAGACGATTAGAATATATGTTTTTTATATCCAGTTCTCTCTCCTTTTCCTGAAAACAAATCCAATACACAGAGTCTCAGTTTAAAACAAATATCCTCATGTTGTCAATTGGTACTTTACTTACCAATTGGAATATCTAGTTCAGCTTCCCTTTATAACTACCTAACTATAGGAAGGAAAGTCTCTAGGACCTTCAGGTTAGGGTATAGAAATGATTCTCCCTAAAAAATCCAATATGTAATAACAGTTAAAAAAAATGAGAGAAAATAAGGCAAAATTAATTTTCTACCCAATCCTACCTGATAGAGCTAGTATTGTCCTACCTAAACTGTCTTCTAGGCTCAGCAATAGAGACAAAGAATTTAGTTATAGTGTCTCTCAAATGTGAGTTATAAATTATTAAGTTAAAAATTAGATCTGTTTGTAAAAAAAGAAAAGTATTCTTGTTCATTTGGGGACTATAGCCTCTGATTAAAGGAGTGAAAATTCTATGCAAGGTAATGTCTAAACACTAAATTTTGCACAACATTTCGACCCATCAATGAGCTCAGGAGAGAATGAAAAGAATACCTGTTTTAACAAAGTAATTCGAATGTTTCTTCTAAAAGCTATGAAAATGAAGGGCATTATTTAAAATAACTTTAAAAATAATTAAGCATAGGGTTATCTGAGGAACACTGAATTATTCAAACATGTGACAAAAAACTCTAGTTTCCATAATTTTCTTCCAGGATTTTATAACTTAAATAAGTTATATCATTACTGTATTCAAAGTTTCATTTTTGACATATGTTTTTATTGATTTCCGAGACGGAGAGACAGAAACATCAATGATGAGGACTGGCTGCCTCCTGCACCCAGGGCATGTGTCCCAACCAGGGATTGAACCAAAACTTCCTGGCTCATGGGTCAATGCTCAACCACTGAGCCATGTTAGCTGGGCAACAAACTTTTTCTTTATAAGTGCTGAAGATGATATTGGAATTTTGTAAATTATACTGTACCACTGTATAAAATATTAAGTTTTCATCTGATAAATATTATAGGGAGAATATAATGATTTAAAATAAAATGCTTACCTTTAACTTATGATGCAGTTGTTGTAGCTCCTTTTGAAGAACTTTATTTTCATCATGAGCATCATATGCCCTTTTCTTTTCAGCAAGCAACTGTCGTTGGAAACTGTTACTACTCAGTTCAAGGTTTTTTGATAGTTCCTATGATATGTGTACACATAAAAAAAAAGTGTTTAAAAATAATTCAGCAATAAAACAATGCACTTAGCATCAAAGTAATTTTTTAGCATTACTGTACAAGACATAGAAACGAAGCTAGGATTAGTGTTCATAAACAAAATAAGCTATAAAATAGACTGACCAACAATTTAATACTTAGCTATTGTTCCTGTCTTTGTTTTTCACAATGATTTATAGATAATTTCTTAAGCATTTGTCTGAAGCATACATGAATAGTGATTTAAGTTGGAAGCAAAAGAAAGTTAAAGGTTGTGATAAGAAACACAGGCTTTTGATAATCATTGGGCAAATAGATACGAAGACAACTGTAATTACACAGCATTATTCAAGGTGCGGAGATTACCTTGTAAGAGATTACCTTGTAAAATATTTTTAAGTAAAGATAATGGGCAGTTCCATGGTCTCCAACATGTTTCATGAAGTTTGTGAAAGAATTTATGTTGAAATATTTTCTTTAGGTAATGTCAGCATTGTGGTGGCTTGAGTCATTCCTTTTTTCTCTCCCCTTTGACTTACAACTAATCAGACATCCATAATGGAACAAAAGTGCCTTCTGCACAGCATACCAGGAAACTCAAGAGATCCATCCACATGTACACCCAAAAGTGGGTGGACTGGGTCTCAGAGAAGGCTGCAGAGCCAGGAGAGGGGCAGCAGAGGTAGGCCAGCATAACCTTTCTGTCAGAGGCGGTGAAGGGTGAAGGTAGTGAATAGAAAGGTCTGCCCTGCTGTGCATACTGCAGCTGGAGGAACCCACTGCTCTCTCTCAGAAGAGATCAGAGTCACTAGGTGGATGGAAAGGAAAGGGAAGAAGGCAGACAAAGAGAGTTGAAGGAATATGTTTCCTTCGGTAGGACGCAGGATACTGGCAAAAGATCCACCCACAGACCTCTGAGGATCCCTCTATATGGGCATACCTAAAGTCACACACACCTCCCCAATAGCTTTTAATTTTTTTTTTTTAATAAAAAAGGTTCCTAATTATGAACCTATTAAACTGTTAGAATCAAAGTAAGCAAAGGTGTTCACTATGTCAAATGCAGCAGCAGAGGGACTCTTCATCAGACAGAATGAAAAATTATGGTAACAATATCACAAAAAGAAAATGACAATATTCTAGCGACCAAAATATGAAATATTGTGATATCACTGATAAAGAATTCAAAATGATTGTTATGAAGAAATCCAACAAGCTACAAGCAGACTCAGAAAGGCAATACAATGACTTTGGTATAAAATTGATGGAAGAAGTACTTCACCAAAGATACTGAAATTCTAAGAGAGCCAAATAAATTCTGGAGCTAGAGAATTCAATAAAAGTTATGAAGAATGCATTACAAAGCACTAGAAATAGAGCAAATCAGATGGGAGAGAAAACTAAAATGAAGAAACCCTATAAAAACTGTTAGACTGCATTAAAAGAGCCACCACAAAATTAATGGGTAAACCAAAAGAAGAAGAGGAAAAAGGGAGCAGAGACTTATTTAAAAACACAATAGCTGAGAAATTCCCAAACCTGAGAAAGAAACTGCACATTCAAGTCCATGAAGTTAATATGACACCATATTATCTCAACACAAAAGACCTTCTCTAAGCACATTATACTAAAACTGTCAAAAATTAATGACAAAGTATTTTAAAGGCAACCAAGGGGGGGGGGGGGCGGGGCGGGGCGGGGAGACCCAGTAACCTACAAGAGAATGCACATTAGGCTATTAATCAATTGCTAGCAGAAATGCTACAGGCCAAGAGAAAGAAAAGACATATTCGAAAGATTGAAAGACTAAAATTGCCAGCCAAGAATACTCCATCTAGCAAAGTTACCCTTCGGATATGAAGGAGAAATAAGGCTTTGGCAAACAAATGAGCTCTTCAAGTTGAAATGAAAAAAAAAAAAAAAGTACACAAAACTCTGATTAAGGTGATAGAATTAGAAAACTATAACTTTCTTAGAATAGTATACTAAACAATTATAGCATAAAGTTTAACTACAGCTATTACAACTTGGTAACAAATCACAGCATAAAAAGATAATTTGTGACATAAAAAATACAAGAGGGTAGGATTAAAAGGTAAAACATTTATAAGTGAATAAAAACAAATTGCTATCAGCAGAAAGAGGACTACTTTATCTTTGGGATGTTTTATGTAAACCTCATGTAACCACAAAGCAAATACCTAAACCAGAGATATGAAACATAAAAAAGGGGGGGGTGGGGAGAGACTGAGCAAATCACCATGGAAAACCCCCAAACTTACAAAGGTAGACAGAATCAGATGGAAAAAAAGAAATAATGAAAAGACAAAATAACCAGAAAGCAAAAGGTAAAATGGTGATAGTAAATCCTTACATATCAATAATCCATTTAAATATAAATGTACTGAATTTATCAATCAAAAAGTATAGAGTGGGTGGATAAGTAAAAAACAAGACCCTACTATATGCTGCTGCCAACAGGAGGCTTATTTTAGCTCTAAGACACATACAGACTTAAGTGAAAGAATGGCGTATGATATTCTAAGCAATTGGAAATAAAAAGACAGCAGCCATCCTTATAGCAGACAAAACAGACGTCAAGCCAAAAGGGTAACATGAGGCAAAGAAGATCATTATATAATGATAAAGGTGTCATTACATCAAGAAGATGTATCAATTAATCATAAATATTATATGTTCCAAATGCCCAAGCGCTGAAATATATTAAGCAAATAATAATGAATTTTAACAGAAAAAAAGACAACACAGTAATACTAGGAGACTTTAATTCCCTACTATCAGCAATGAATAGATTGCCCAGACAGAAAATCAGTAAGTAAATGTTGGCATTGAACCACATTTTAGAACAACTGGACTTAAGAGATATAACAGAACATGCCATTCAACAGCAACAGAATATATATCTCAAGTGCACATAAAACATCCTCCAGGAAAGATCATATAATTGGACAAAAATCCAAGCATATTTAAGACTGAAATCATACCAACTATCTTTACTGATCAAAATGGCAAGAAACTGATTTCAAAATAAGAGAAAAATGAGGGAATCTACAAATAAGTGAAAAAACCAAACAATACACTTTTAGACAACCATTGAGTCAAAGAAAAAAAGGGAAGTAAAAATTTTCTCAAAAAAAAAATTATCTTTAAGCAAATACAAATGGAAATACAAGCCAAATCTTGTGGCATGCAATGAAAGCAGTTCTGAAAGGAAACTTTATAGCAATAAATGCATACATTAAGAATTTAGAAAGACCTTAAATAAGCAACCTAACTTTTCACCTCAATGGACTGGACAAAAAACAAATTTCCTTCTTTGTTCCCAAGTAGCACAAAGAAGGAAAAAATAAAGATCTGGGAAATGTAGCAGAAACAAAGGGAGGAAGCCAAAATGAGAAGACAAAGAAATATATCCCAAATGAAAGAATAAGACACAACTCCACATAAAGAACTAAACAAAAAGGAGGAAAGCAATACAGAGTTCAAAACACTGATGACAAGGATGCTCAAATAACTTAGGGAAAGAATAGATGAAGTTAAAACCTCAACAAAGAGATAAAAACCATAAAAGAACCAGTCAAAAATGAAGAATACAATAACAGAAATGATAATATATTGGGGAAGGAGAACAACAGCAGATTAGATGAAGCAGAGGACTGAATCAGCTATCTGTAACAAGGTAGTAGAAAGCACCCAATCAGAATAGCAAAAAAAAAAAATAATAATTGGGGGGAAAAAAGAGGATAGTTTAAGGAAACTCTGGGACATAAAGTATATTAACATTTGCATTACAGGGGTACCAGATAGAGGAGAGCAAGGGATTGAAAACTTATTTGAAGAAATAATGACCAAAATTTCCCTAACCTGGCTAAGAAAATATACATACAAGTCCAACAAGTTCAAAGAGGCCCACATGACACATTGAAGTAAAATACCAAAGCAAGAATATTAAAAGTAGCAAGAGAAAAACAATTATTTACATACAAGGGAACTCCCATAAGACTATCAGCAGATTTTTCAACACAAACTGCATATCAGAAAGTACTGGCAGAACCAAGATTACCATACTAGCAAGGCTATGATTTAGAACAGAAAGGGAGATAAAGAGTTTTCCAGACAAGAAAAGGATTAAGGAGTCCATCACCACTAACCCAGTATTATGAAAAATGTTAAAGGAACTTCTTTAAGTACTTACGAAAGATAAAAAATGTAAATATAGGAAAGAAAAAAATTCTCACTGAAAAGGAAACTTAGCAACCAGTAGATTAACCAACTACAAAGCTAATACAAAGGTTAAGAGGCAAAGTGGGAGGATCATGTGTAATTAGTACAACAAATTAAGGGACACACACAAAAGAAGTAAAAAAAATAATAAACACATAAATGTAGAGGAGATGAGTAAAACATGAGTGATTTTAACTGATAACAGACTGAAATAAACATAGCTTTATATGTATATATGAAGTACATAACTACAAACCAAAATCTACAAGCAATAAAGAGAAGGAATCAAATACAACAGTACAGAAAGTCATCAACATACAAGCGAATAAGAAAGGAAGGAGAACTACAAAAACAATCAGAAAACAATGAACAAAATGGCAAAAGTACACACCTATCACAAATTAAATTTAAATGTTCCAACCAAAAGGCACAGGGTAGTTAAATGGATCAAAAAATAAGACCCATACTTATATTGCCTGCTAGAGACCCACTTCAGATTGCAAGACACACCAAGACTTAAAATAAAGGGATTGAAATAGTTATCTCACGCAAATGAAAGTGAAAAAAGCTGGGGTAGCAATACTTGTATTAGACAAAATAGACTTTAAAACAAGGGCTGTTCAAATAGATAAAGACGGGCATTTCATAATGATAAAGGGACCATTTCAACAAGGGGATATAACTCTTATAAACATCTACACACCCAACGTAGGAGCACCTAAATACAGGGTGTTCCAAAAAAAATGTATACACTCTTAGAATAATTATTAATTTCAATGGGTTAAATCTGAAAAGAAACATCAATTGCACTATCAACTGTTAAGTGTCTACACATTTTGGGGGGGCATCCTGTATATAAAGCAAATATTGATGGACATAAAGGGAGAGATCAACATTAATAGTCACAGTAGGGGACCTGAACACCCCACTGATTTCAATGGGTACATTATCTAGACAGAAAATCAACAACAACAAATCATCTTAAATGACACATTCGACCATATGGACTTGATACTTCTTTTTAAAAATATATCTTTATTGATTTCAGAGAGAAAGGGAGAGGGAAAGAAAGAAAGAAACATCAATGATGAGAATCATTGATTGGCTGCCTCCTGCACATCCCTTAATGGGGATCAAGCCCGCAACCCAGGCATGTGCCCTTGACTGGAATCGAACCTGGGACCCTTCAGTCCTCAGGCTGACGCTCTATCCACTGAGCCAAACCGGCTAGGGCTTAATTGATACTTTTAAACATTTCACCCCAAAGCAGCGGAATATACATTCTTTTCAGGTGCATTTTCAAGGATAGACCACATGTTGGGCCACAAAACAAATGTCAATATTTAAGAAGATTTAAATCATATTAAACATCTTCTCTGATCATAATTGTATAAAACTAAAAATCAAGTATCAGGAGAAAACTGAAAAATACACAAAACACATGAGACTAAATAACATGATACTAAACAATGAATGGTTTAGTAATGAGATCAAGGAAGAATTAAAAATACCTTGAGACAAATGAAAATGAAAACATCATGATCTGAAATGTTCAGGATATAGCTAAAATAGTTCTAAGAAGGAAATATACAGCAATACATATCTACCTCAAGAAATAAAAATCTCAAACAATCTAACCTTACACCTAAAGGAATTAGAAAAAAGAACAAACTTTGCCCAAAATGAGTAGTGGAAGGAAATAATAAAAATCAGATTGGAAATAACAAAATAGAGTAAAAAAAAAAAAAATCAAGAAAACCTAGTATTGATTCTTCCAAAACAAACAAATTTAACAAACTTTACCCAGATTAATCAAGAAAAAATGAGGGGCCAAATAAATAAAATAAAAAATAAAATAGGAGAAGTGACAACTGATATCACAGAAATAAAAAAGACTAAGGAAATAATAGGAAACAATTATCTGCCAACAAATTTTACAGCCTAGATCAAGTATGTCAAACTGCTTGACCGAGATGAAATGAACAAATTCCTCAAAACATATACTGTTCCAAGGCTGAATCAGGAAGAAACAGGTCATCTTAATAGACCAATATCTACTATCAAAATCAAATCCATAATAAACTCCCAACAAAAAAAGCCCTGGACCAGATGGCTTCACAAGAGAATTTTTACCAAATGTTCAAAGGGAAATTAATACCTGTCCTCAAACTACTCCAAAAAACTGAAGATGAGGGAAGGCTTCTAAACTCATTTTACGAGGCCAGCATTACCCTAATACCAAAACCACAAAAAAGAAAATTATAGGTCAATATTTCTGATGAACATGGATGCAAATATCCTCAACAAAGTATTAGCAAACCAAATTCAGCAATACATTAAAAAAATCATACAACTCGCAAGCCGAGGTTTGCCACTGTTGACTGATCAGTTTGCTGACCACTGCCTTAGGGAAAAACAATTAAAAAACATTTTAATAATGTACTAATGTCTTTAACTTGAAGTCAAAACTTCTGGGTAAGGGTAATGCCTTACAGCAGTGGTCAGCAAACTCATTAGTCAACAGAGCGGCAAACCGCGGCTCGTGAGCCGCAGTTTAACGACCACTGATCCTAGATCAAGTGAAATTTATTCCCAGGATGCAAGACTGATTCGATATCCTCAAATCAATTAATGTGTTGCACCACATAAACAAACTGAAGCCTAAAAATTATATATTAATAGATGCAGAAAAGGCAATTGACAAAATCTAACTTCCATTTATGATTTAAAAAAATACCCTCAGTCATGTATTAAATACATTGCAAACAGTTATTTACAGTCTGACTTTCCCTTCCTCAGACAGCTCTCTCAGCAGGCATTATTCCCATACTTTCCCCTTACCTTTGTTTTCCAAACTGTGTGTCAATTCTTAGCAATTCTAAGTCCTAACTCAGGGCTTTTGTTTAATACGTATTTCTAGCAAGTAGTATCTATAATAATAAAAGCATAATATGCTAATTAGACTGTATGTCCTTCTGGACAAAGCTGGGGCTGCGAGGGATGCCAGGTTCCGGGTGCCTGCCAGCGGCCAGAGGGAAGCTGGTGCCAGCAGCCGGTGGGGGTGGGCGGGTGGAGGGGAGAGGAAGGCCTACTCTTGCACGAATTTCGTGCATCGGGCCTCTAGTCTAATATAAATTCCCTTTGTAACAGTGATGGGATAGTACCTTTTTCCTCTCTCATTTCAAGAAAAAAATACTTATAAAGATCTGCTGTATTCTCAGACTAGTAACTCAACATTCTTCCATCTACCTCTCATGTCAGTTTTCATTTTGGGGAGGTGGGGGCACACCTGCCCAAAAGATGTCTTTCAGCAATGTTGAAAGGAGTAAAAACAGAAAGTATTGCTCATGTGGCATTTCTTATACAATGGCTCCAAAATGTTGGTTTCATACATTACAACTATTATATAGTATTTTCAATTTAGAGAAACAATCAGATAATCAAATAGTGTTATTTCCCCCAAATGGTTATGACCCACAGAATTAAGCATTCATCTGTTAACATGTGGCCCTTAATCTTTCGCATCTTTCTCCTAAATATATAATGTTAAATTTTTCCTAATCTCTTACTGAGAAAGATAATACTAAAAAAGTCTTCAAATGATGAACTGCAATAAGCAATCTTAATAGAGCACATTAAATACCCAATGAAAAATAATACAAAAAAGCATAATTAGAAGCTGTAAAAATTTTACCTTAATTTTTCTCTCAGTGTCATCTAATTTTAACTCTGCTGCAACTAGTTTCTTTGCCAAATAATCTCGCTCAGGTAGGTGTCTAGCTTCAGAGATCATTTTCAGTTTCTTTAAGGAAAATTTTGTCTTAAATAGTTCACCTTCTGCATCTTTCACTTTTTTCTCAGTTGCCCGTTCTTTGTCCTGAGATTTTCGTAAGCGTTCTTTGAGTGCTGTAATCTCGTTGTTATGACGAGCAATAAGTTGTGATATTTCATTTTCTGTATCTTCAAACTTATTCAGGGCTTTCTCCTGTCTGTATTGAAGCCTTTTCAAAGCCTTATTTTCTTTTAGCTGCTCAGCTAACTTGACATGGAGTTCAGTCACTTCATTCTGCAATTCACTGATTTTTAGTAGTCTTGCAGAAAGAACCCGTTTTGTAACGAGATCAATATCTTTCCGAGGTGGCTCCCTATTGAGGCTCTGGGAGCGAAATCCCACTCGGACTTCCTTTCTGTTTGATGGACCCTTAGGACTTGCTTTCTTAGGGGCTAAAAAAGAAACAGTAATATTGTAAAGTGAAAAAGCTGTACTAAATATATTATTTTTCATTCTAACAAGTGGATCCATAATATTAGTTATTTTGTTCCTTAAAATCTGATTTTACAATATTTAGTTAAATATCAGATTTTATTTAGAGCTTTTAATATAATGTTTTTAAGAAAGGTTTGGAATCTTTTAAAGAAAGGTAAAGAATATTCTGACCCATCAAAATGATATAACAATAGCTTATAAGGAATTGACATTAATTTAAAGGATGGTTATATGAGGATATACCATTTTTAACTTTATAAGATGACAAGTCAGAAATGCGAACATGGGCTTCATGAGCATTAGCATGGTGCCTAATAAACACTGGACAAAACTGTGATATTCAAGTCACTTGTGCCAAGGTATTCGAAAAAGGAAAGTGTAAGTTTTCTCTAAATTAATTAGAACTTTTTTTTTTATTTGAAGAGGATGACAACATGTTAAACAGTGAGAAGATTTGGGTTTGTAACTAAGATTTACCACCTAATAACTCCTTGGTCAGTTCAATAAACCTTCCCAGGTCTATTTTCCCCACCCACAGAATGAGGATAATACCACCTACATAATTATGCTGTTTTGAAGATTAAATGAAATATGCTTGTAAAACAAAGTTCTCCACAAATATTCTCTGCCAGTAATAAGACCTTAATCCCATTTATTAGTGATTGAAAATGAAAAATACTCCAGCAGTACTGATGTGATTCTAAATGCTTCCTCAGGGGCTTTCTTTTGTGTGATGCTCATATCAAAAACATCTCACATAATTTGAGAACAAAACTAAATACTACATCCTAAAAATATAAGCACGTGAAAACCTAAAGTATACATATTAGATCCCAACATTTCAGAGAAATCTGGAATGTTGTTATTTTTAATAGAAGTTCATTATACTTAGGCCTCCTTATACAGAACACCTTCCTTTTTAAAGAGGCTTCTGGATATTTGTCATAGTTAAGAATAATGAACTTTAGTCATAGTTAAGAATAATGAGCTTTAATCTCCAAGGTGACTGCATTTTTTCAAGAAGGAAATGCATTCCAGAGTAAAAAACAACAAAACCCCCCTAGAAAATCCAACCTTTCCCTACCCATCTCACCAGCCAGGAATACCTTGATTCCATTATGTAAATAAGCAAAAATAAACAAGTAGCATTTACATTTTAAAATTATAAAGTTTCAGTAAAAAGACAGATTATAAAGAAGGTGTTTGCATACATACTAATTTGGGATTCCAGCTCTAATAATGCTTAACTACATCAAAGGAAGTGGTAATAAAAAGAAATAAAGGAAAAGCTACTTGCAGTTTCAAAACTATACTATAGTAGTCACTAGCCACATGCGGCTACTGAGAAATGTGAAGTAAGAGTGGCACAAACTGAAATATGCCATAGCTGTGAAATGTAGCCTGGAATTAAACCACTTCTGCCTTCGAAAAGAATGTAGAATATTTCACACACAATGTTTTATATTAACTGTATTTAAAGAGATCAACCAAAGGACTTGTACGCATGTATATAAGCATAACCAATGATACAAGACACTTGGGGGTGGGGGAGAGGGCGGGCAGGTGAAGGCATGTACTGGGGGGTAGGGGAAGCTGGGGGGAGGTCAAGGGGGGAAAAAAAAGACATATGTACTACTATTTATAATACTTCAAACAATAAAAAAAATATTTTTGATATGCTGGGTTAAATAAAATATATTAAAATTAAGTTCACCTTTTTTAAAATGTGGGTTATTAGACAATATAAAATTGTATGTGTGGCATGTATTTGTGACTTGCATTATATTTCCATTGGACAGCAATGCTCCAATTTTAAATTGGAGAGTCCATCAGTTCAAGGTTCTTTCTTTTCTAACATATCAAGTTAACAGAATGTTGGTATCTATACGCTATTATGGAATATGTACTCAGCTCTTGGAAGGACAGAAACTTGTTACATAAAAATGATTATACATAAAGATGCACTTCAATAATTCCAAATCTCTAGTTTTTATGTATAAAGTTATATTGCTCAGCAAATAAGATTTCCTATAAATAGAAACTCATTTTATTTCAAACTTTAACCCTATGTAAAAATCAGGATAAAAACTTTCTACTAACATTTTACTTCAAGTATTCAGTCAGACGGAAAGGGCTTCCACAACCAACTTTTGACATACTAAAAATCTGACCATTTACTTTTAGCCTATTCTATTTGTATGACTACAAACTGATTAACAAAAGTATACTTAACCTGAAGTAAAAAATACCAGCTTTCATCTACCTTTTTTATTTTCATTTTTAAAATTATCAAGATCAAAGGTAGTGTTAACAGGACTGAGAATATGACTGATTCCCATATCATTCTTCATCTGCCCCGTAAGTCACCACCAAAAAATAGGGTGAGAAAATAATGCTTTTCTTCTTCCTCCAGGAGTTAAAAATAAAGTATGACATTGAAAAAATATGTAGTAAAGGTAAACTATGTATCTACCAAAACCCCAATATATTTTACTGATAAAAGCAAGAAGTAGAATAAATGTGTAATACACAAACATGCATGTTCTAAACTATTATTACACTAGAGGCCCGGTGCATGAAATTCGTGCACTCGAGGGGGGGGAGTGGTCCTTCAGCCCAGCCTGCACCCTCTTGCAGTTCGGGAGCCCTCAGGGGATGTTCGCATTTCCCTGGTCCATGGGGACCAGGCCTAAGCCAGCAATTAGACATCCTTAGTGCTGCTGTGGAGGCGGGAGAGGTTTCCACCACAGCCACTGCACTCACTAGCTGTTAGCCTGGCTTCTGACTGAGCCGTGCTCTTCCTGTGGGAACGCACTGACCACCAGGGGGCAGCTCCTGCATTGAACGCCTGCCCCCTGGTGGACAGTGTGCATCATAGCAACCAGTCAGTCCACTGTTAGGTCGATTTGCATGTTCGCCTTTTATTATATAGGATTTTATCATTATACATCCAACTTCTGATAGAACACAGTTTGTTTGTTTTTTAAATAATAAAATATGCCGATTAAGGAGAAAGTAAAGAATTGCTATCAAACATGCAAACCCAGCCCTCCCCAGTTTGGCTCAGTGGATAGAGAGTTGGCCCGCAGACTGAAGGGTCCCGGGTTCCATTCCAATAAAGGGCACATGCCCGGGTTGCGGGCTTGATCCTCAGTAGGGGCTGTGCAGGAGGCAGCCAATCAATGATTCTTTCTCATCATTGATGTTTCTCTCTCTCTCTCTCCCTTCTTCTCTGAAGTCAATAAAAGTAAATTAAAAAATAAAACAAAAAACCCCAAAACATGCAAACCCACAAATTCAAGTGTTCAAAATGCTGTCTTTTTTTTATTATTGTTAATCTGACTGGCGATCAAACCTTCAATTTAGGTACGTGCCCTTGACCGGGAATTGGACCTGTGACCCTTTGGTGCATGGGTCCAATGCTCTACACATTGAGCCACACCTGCCAGGGCCAAGAAGCTGTTTTAATCATATTTGTTCTTTTCTTAGTCTACACTGGTGATTGCAACTTCAACCGAGGGAAATTAACTTACTGTTTAAGGGAAGGTATAAGTTTAGTCCTGTTGTTTGATCTAATGTAGTTAAACTACCACAGATTTTATCCAGAAGACAATGCAAAGCAGAAAACTGTGCAAGTCAGAGTGAAGACAAGAATTGAAATTTTTACAGGTGATGTTAGAACTGTTTTTCACAGCTTTTTTTCAATTATCTTCTCAAATAAGATAAGCCTTAAGAAGTTCTGAATCCTTAATTGGGAGGCCTCCAAAATGCTCTGGGGAAGGATTGAAAAATCCAAATATTCCTACCAATAATTCCCTAGGTATATAAATTATTTCTTGGGAATAAATACCCATTTCCCAAGGTTCAACCCTAAGGTCTGTTTGTTCTTAATTATGTAGAGCAAAAGTTTAATATCAGATAATGATCTCAACCACAAAATCAAAACAGGAGGGGCACATTGATACAGCTGGAGGAAGAGACCAAATTCCTGCAGAAGGAAAAAGAAGGGGGTGGGGGGAGGAGGTAGAAAGGGAAAGAAAGTAGGAAGGGTGAGCACCCAATTGTTAAAAGTATGAACAACCCTGAGAAGCTAAATCCAGGGTCCATGAAAGGGTTGTTTTTGAAAGAAACATATATTCTTATTGACTTTTAAAAAGCAAATATTATTTTTTCAAAGTAAAAATTCATATAGGCAATTTTAATTATATCCCTGCTTAAATCTTTTCAATGGCTATTCTCCCACAGAAACAATCAATATATTGCATAGGATTCAAGGTGTTTCATGACCTGGCTACTATTTTCCTTTTCAGTTTCCAATTTCACCACTCCTTGGCTTGCAATCTGAACTCTCACCATTCTAAGCTACTGCTATTACAACTATGCTGCATTTATTAGCACAGACTATAATCACCTCACTTAGCTCATTTTTTATGGCATACTTGTAATCCTTACACATTTTGTTACTAAGTACACATTGGGGTTTACTTGACCAGGGATTTATTAAAATGAAGAGTTTCTATAATATTATCTAGTCAAATGTATATTAATACCAGTTCCAGACTAGTAAAACTTTAATAAGAAAACTTATTTATAAAATATTAATCTTGTTTCCATTGTAACACAGTTTACTAGGAAACTGAATGGTGATCTCAAGTCTGAACTTTTGCCGTAAGCACTATATTACTCTGTGGAAGTAATTTTACTCAATCTAAAATGCCTCTTAACCACTTTATATCAATGCTTTTCACTACTTCTTAAACCTGAAGACAAAAAAAGGGTACATTTTTATTTATTTATTTTTTTTGCCTTTACAAGTACCTCAGAACTTCAAAATAAGCATTTATTTAGGAAGAAAACAAAATGAAGAGCCTGAATTTTGGTTCTTTCTTCTGTATATATTATGACTTTGAATATAACAAAGGCTGATACAGTGCCATAAACAACATTTATATAAATTTACAAAAATATAGTCTATTCAAACTGTAAATCAGCCAATTTCCATGCATATATTAATAGAAGAGTTTCATTCATGCAAGCTTTCCTTAAGTCCTTTAAATGAGTCTTCTAGGTCAAATGGACTCTCTTACAAAATGCTTACCTTGGTGATGCACTTCGCTATCTGAAATTTGTCTTTTAGGATTTTTTTTCTTACTACTCCTATGTGAGGAGGGATTGACCAGCGATGACCGGCCAGAAGACTGTGGTGTAGTTTCAAAATCAGATGAACAATAATAGTAATGGTGTTTGTCTGCCTTATTTTCTTGGTCAGTGTCTGGACTTCTTTCTCTTTCCCCCATGATTTTGAAAAAAGTCTCTATTCACATAATTTCACAGATTCCTTTGTCCAGAAAAATCCATGACAAGCCCAAAGAGAACTTTTTTAGTCTTTAGATCCTGGTGAAAATATTCACGTCTGTGCAGTCAGCTTTCTCTATGTATCTGTAGTCCACAATTCACATTAGCAACCAGAGGAAGCACTTTTATCCCCCTACAATTAAGGAAGGGGGAAGAAAACTCATTATATTTTGTGAAATACATTTTTACAGTTAATTACCATGAAAGATACTAAAAGCAAAATAATATCTACTTACAATTTTTAAAAGAGGCTATAATATAATCATCTATATTTTTAGATATATTTAGAGTATTTGAAGAAAAGACAAACTGTCAATAGTCATGATAGAGAACATGTAAAATGCCTGACACATAATTGCTTCTGAATAAATATTGTATTTGACCCCCTTGAATATTAAGATATGAATATGAATATGCAAATATTGATAATTAAGAATTGGATAACGATCAAATAACCAGTTGTTTTCTTTGTGGGTAGGGAGTGGTAAAGAACAAGCCTGATGATAAGAACCAGGAAAAATATCTAAGATTGACTACATAAAAATGTAAAACTGAAGTATGTAAATGTTAATCAAATTAAAACACTTGAAAAACATTTGCAACATGACAGCAAAATGGTTACCATTATTAACACATAAGAAAATACTCATACTACCTCATTAGAAAAATAGGATCCCAAAAGTTAAATGGGCAAAAACATGTTAAGACCCATAGCAGGCAATACAAATGATAGGCACATAAGAATATTCCACCTCAAAATACCTTTTTAAACCTATCAAATTATCAAAGAGTTTTCAAAACAACTCTTCATGCTGCTATCAAAATCCACAGAATTTTTGAAAAACATGTTGGCAAGATAAAAACTTTAATTATGCTTTTAACCTTAGATCTAATAATTCTAATCCCAGATACCAATAACCCTAAAAATAGGGGAAAAGTTACATGAAATATTTAATGAAATACATTAAGAAAGGGGTGGGGCCCTCATGGCAGGGTTTTTCAGTTGGTTGGAGCATTTCCTGTGTGCATCAAAAGGTTGGGGGTTTGATGTTTTTCTCTCACATTGATGTTTCTCTCTCCCCATTCTTCTTTCAAATCAATAAAAACATATACTTGGGTCAGGATTAAAAAAATAAAAAAAAGGAAGCAACTTAAATGTCTAACCACTGTGCTATAATTAAGAACAATATTGTACACACATGTCAGAATGGTTATCATCAATGAATCAACAAACAACAAATACTGGTGAGGAACTCTTGTGCACTGTTGGTGGGAATGCAGATTGGTGTCGCCACTGTGGAAAACAGTATGGAGTTAACTCAAAAATTTAAAATGGAAACTACCTTATGGCCCAGTGATTCCACTTTTGGGAATTAAGCCAAAGAAACCCGAAACACTAATTCCAAAGAACATATGTACCCTTATGTTCACTGCAGTGTATTTAAAATAGCTAAGATCTGGAAGCAGCCCAGTAGATCAATCAGTAGATGAGTGGATAAAAAAGCTGTGGTATTCCATTTACACAATGGAATACTACTCTGCCATAAAAAGGAAGAAAATTGTATCCCTGGTGACAGCATGGATGGACCTGGAGAATATTATGCTAAGTGAAATAAGCCAGTCAGAGAAAGATAAATATATGATTTCACTCACTGTGGAATTTAATGAACAAACTTAACTATCAAGCAAAACAGACAGACTTACATAGACAGAGACCAGGCAGACAGCTCTGAGTGGGGTGGAAGGGGGTAGTGAGATTGAGCAAAAAAGACCAAAAAAAAAAATGAGAGAGAACTCATGGACGTGGACAACAGTGCAGTGATGGTGCAGGGTAGAGGGAGAGAGGTGGGTAGAGGTGGAAGAGTGCATAGAGTGGCTAAATGGTGATGAAAAATAAATAAAATTTTATAAAGAACAATATTGTAAAAATCAATATAGCATATCTTGCAGCTGTTAGAAATGTTTACAAAAAGTTTGTGTTAACAAGCAAAATGTTTATACTATATGGCAAAGAAAAATTTAAACAGGTATATACAATAGGATTTCAACATATTCATTGAATAAATAGTATTCAATTTGAACTCAGGGACTGAAAAATATTTTCAAAGCAAAGGGTACACATATACACCAAAATATTGTCTGTCTGAGCAACATGAATTTTAGATGATTTTATCTCTCTCTTAATATATTTTTATTTCTTAATAAAATGAAATTAGATTTTTATAATTAGTATATTTTTTAATAATTAGAAGAAACAAAAATCCCACTGAGGAAATTAGTATTAAAAAAATAGTGGTTCTAATAATATGTGAAAAAAGACATTAGATAGCACTTCAACTATTCATTGCAGCACTACTGCAGTGGTTAAGGATTAAAACAACCAAAATGACCATCAATAAGGAACTGGCTACATATATTTAACCATCCACACAAAGTACAGTATTATGAAGCTATTTAAGGAATGAAGACTATCTTTGTATATTCTCTGCAATCTGGAGTGATCTTCAGGACATATTAAGAAAAAGAAGATGGAGAAAAGCATGTAAAATATATTACCATTTACCAAAGAAAGAGGGATATACATATATATATATATTTAAATAATTAAATTATTTTTCCATTCATTTACTTGCTAATTCAACAAGTTTTTTTCTTTATTGATTCAGGTATTACATATGTGTCTTTATCTCCCCATTGCCCTCCCTCCCCCGTCATGCCCTCACACCCCTGGTGTCTGTGTCCACTGTTAGGCTTATATGCATGCATACAAGTCCTTTGGTTGATCTTTTCCCCTAACCCCCACCTTCCCTCTGAGGTTTGATGGTCTGATCGATGTTTCTCTGTCTCTGGATCTGTTTTTGTTCATCAGTTTATGTTGTTCATTATATTCCACAAATCAGTGAGATCAAGTGATATTTATCTTTCTCTGACTGGCTTATTTCACTTAGCATAATGTTCTCCAGTTTCATCCATGCTGTTGAAAATGGTAAGAATTTCTTCTTTTTTACTGCAGCATAGTATTCCAGTGTGTAGATGTACCACAGTTTTTTAATCCACTTATCTGCTGATGGGCACTTAGGCTGTTTCCAAATCTTAGCTATGGTAAATTGTGCTGCTATGAACATAGGGGTGCATATATCCTTTCTGACTCGTGTTTCTAGTTTCTTGGGATGTATTCCTAGAAGTGGGATCACTGGTTCAAGTGGGATTTCCATTTTTAGTTTTTTTGAGGAAACTCCATACTGTCTTCCACAGTGGCCGCACCAGTCTGCATTCCCACCAGCAGTGCACGAGGGTTCCTTTTTCTCCGCATCCTTGCCAGCACTTGTTATTTGTGTTTTTAACAACACAAGAATAAAATAAACACCTAATTTTAAAAAGGAAGGTGTCTCTAGGGCAGGGTTGTCCAACAGAACTTTCAGCAAGAATGGCAATGTTCTATAATCTATGCTGTCCAATATAGCCACTGGCCACATGTAACTATTGAATACATAAAATGTGGCAAGTGAGACTGAAGAACTAATTTTTAATTTAGTTAAATCTCAATTAATTAAAAACTAAAAAGCCACATTTACTGCTGGTTAGGTGATTAAACAAACAGCTTTAGGAGAAGAAAGAAAGCAGAGTTTAGGGATAGGAGCTGGATTTCATTGTCTATAACTTCTACAGACTTAAACATGGAAATTATAATTTTTAGAAATTAGATTTTTAACATAGGCAGAAACAAATATAAAATAATAGGGATTTTAAAAACTCTGTAGTCCAAATTTGAATTAGACGTGTAAGTATGGATTATGATGGATTTTATATTAAGAAAAAACTATCTCCTAGCTCTGTCCATTGACAAAATCCTAAAATAAGGAACAAACGAATTGCAAAGAACATTCCTAGCACCCAGATGTAGTGTCTAAATACTACTTCCCTTTAAAAGAAACAAAAGCTCCTTGTAAAATATTTTATTCCACATTTGAGGGAAGAAACATATAAGATGAATCTACAAATCTAAAAAATGTGGTTACACTAGAAAGCAAGGAAACTATCAGACACCAGATGGAGTGTCAAAAGGGCTCAAGAGCCAACTTGAAGAAACTCATAATAGCAAAAGATGGAACAATTTTACCATCAATAAGAATTTTATCAGCAAAGGATTAAAATACAACAGATATGTTTAAATCCATGGGGTCATATAATATTTAAAAAAACTAATTAGCCTTGGAAGATGCTAGGGAACCAACTTAATTCACCTGATAATTGATATAATAAAGAGAAAAAATCAAACATATATCTTGCCTATTTTGTTACAAGCTGTATCTCAAAACAGTAATAGCTTTAATGGGAAGTGTTTCTTTACAGAATTATTCTAACAAATGAAAAAGAAAATATTAGAATGACAAAATTAAAATATTGTCATTTTGTACCCATAATGAAATAATGATCACTAATGGCTGCTAACACCACAGAATAGAAATAAGCAGACACTGTGTGCCTCCAGGTAGGACACAATAAGACATCTGAAGTAATCTGCTTTCCTTCAAGAAAAAATTAAATCTGATCCTGATAAAATCTCTAAATGTAAATGACATTTTACAGAAAATACAAGGAAACAAAATCCAGACTGTGGCAAATTCTACTAGGAAAAACCAGTTTAACACAAGCAGAAAAAGAAGAGACGGAGAGGGTTATCTATGTGTTAAGAAAGGGAACAAGCACTTACAATCTATGAACCTTCAATACATGGAAATTATAATTTTCAGAAACAAATTATATGCAAACAAATTATAAAGAAAAGAAAATTGTAAGGTAATAGAGAAAATTTAAACAATGGACATTTAATGATGTTAAGGAAATACCATTGCTTTAGGTGAGATAATGGTATTATGCTTAATTTCTAAAAGAATCCTTATCTGCCCTAGCTGGTTTAGCTCAGTGTATAGAGTGTCGGCCTGTGGACTGAAGGGTCCTGGGTTTGATTCCAGTCAAGCGCATGTACCTCAGTTTCAGGCTCAATCCCTGAGGCCTGTGCAGGAGGCAACCACATATGGATATTTCTCTCTGTCTCTCCCCAATCCCTTCCACTCTCTAAAAATCAATGGAAAAATATCCTCGGTGAGGATTAACAAAACAAACAAAACAGAATCCTTATCTTTTTAGAGATTTATATTGAGATATTTACACATAAAATTAAATAATGTCTGAGGTTTGTTTCAAAATAACCTAGGGGGAAGTAGGTAAAGGCAGAGTTGAAATAAGATTGGCTATGAGTTAACAGTTATGTAAACTAGGTGACAGAGACACATGGCTTCACCACTGTAACATCTCTACTTTTGTGTGTTTGAAATTTTTCTTCGTAAAAAATATTTTTTGAAAGTAAGCAAACAAACTTAAGATTTTACTGTCTAGTGTATTTAGTGTATGGCAATCAATCTAATTCTTTATTATAATTAGTTACTGGATATGAAATCAGCAATTCCAATAAGCACTAATATTTTAAAAATATGTAAACTGGCCTGCAGTCATGAAAGAAAATATTTACATATTTAAAAATTGTCTAGGCCTGGAGAGGGGGGGGAAGGGCAGGCTAGAAAGGGTCAATAGGAGAAAAAAGTAGTTATATGTAATACTTTCAACAATACAGATTTAATTAAAACAATAAAAATAAAAATTGTCTAGAAGAAAAGGATGGACTAGACTAGAGCAATTAAATGCCTTCACCACTTATCAGCCGTGTAAATCTGGAGAAGTCACCTAACTTCTCAATCTAAATTTGAACCTTAATTTTCTCATCTATAAAATAGGGATAATAATAGTAACTTCTTTAGAGAATTATTGTAATGATTCAATGGGATAATTCAATCACTACCATACGATAAGCACTCAGGAAATACCAACAATTATATTTACAATTCAAACATATGAGATGCTCAGTTAATTCTGATTCGTGTTCCTTGTAAAAGTCTTTCAGTTTTAATTCCAATTTAATTAAAAGTTGATTATATGGAATATATGAGGATGATTTGACTTATATGCACATAGCAGAAGTAGCTCAATCATCTAGTTAGAGGTGCCACCTAACTTTTCATTGCAAAGGGTAAGAATCCACAAAACATTACCTGCCACTTATCTTATGCATCAGCACATTTCCCACCCCACACTGTGGCTCACTTGGTTGAGCGTCATCCTATGCACCAAGAGGTCTCTGGTCAGGGCACATGCCCAGGTTGTGGGCTTGATCCCTGGTAGGGGGTGTGCAGGAGGCAGAGAATGGATGTTTCAGTCTCTCCCTCTCCCTTCCTCTCTCTCTCTCTAAAAAAATAAAATCAATAAAAAACATTTTTTTTTTTTAAGGAGATATCCACTGCCCCAATATCCAAGAGTCTTGATCCCTGAGGCAATTATTTTAATGGCTTCTACTTTTATCAGTGATCGGCAAACTGCAGCTCGAGAGCCACATGTGGCTCTTTGGCCCCTTGAGTGTGGCTCTTCCACAAAATACCACGGCAAGTCTATTTTGAAGAAGTGTCGTTAGAAGAAGTTTAAGTTTAAAAAATTTGGCTCTCAAAAGAAATTTGAATCTTTGTACTGTTGATATGTGGCTCTGTTGACTAATGAGTTTGCTGACCACTGACTTTTATGCTTATATATTAGTATGTTTAAACTATGGAAGATGAGGAATTAATTAAACCTCAGTTTGAAGGGTTACAATATGTAATTACATGTTGATTATACAGGATTTTCTCCTTACAATTCCTAATTGTCCTTCCCCCCCCCCCCCAATTGAAAGGAAAAAGCATCCTTCTATGATCACTGACATCTACCAGTTTGTCATTCTATATACAACCTAAATTCCATTCCATTCTTCCCCTTACAGATATTTTTTGTGGAGACCTGTGATTTCCTATTCAAATTTAAACCAATTACTTTCTAGACCTGTTGCACCACTGTCCTTCTGGAATTACTTTTACTGTACTCATAAGTTAATCCACCATTTCTAATAGCCTATGCCATCATCTTTATTAGTTTTCATTTTAATTTTACCAGTCCAAATCCTCAAATACCTTCTTCTCCAGAAAGGGTGTATGAGTTAGGAGGTAAGTGTTCCAAGTCCTCACATACCTGAGAATGTTTTTATTTTGTCCTCATACTTGATAGTTTTCAGAGGTTCTGAATTCTAAGTCACTTTCTCTCAGAACTTTGGAGACTCTGTTCCACTCTTCTAAACCTTCAGAGGTGCTTGTGAGATGTGAGTCATTCCTATAATCAACATTTTTTTTTTTTTTTAGCTCTCACTATGTAACAGTAATGACAACAAAAAATGCCTGCCCTAAAGGTGTTTACACTGTAGTTGTGCTCATCTGTTTCTCATTCCTTTACAGGTTATCTTCCCCCTCCTCCCTTTTAGGATTTTCCTTCCTATTCTACTGAAATTTCACAATGATGGGGGTCTTTTTCACTGATTGTGTTGCCCTTTGCTTTCCCTCTTCTTTTTGATATGGAAACTTGTATTTTTAAGTAGCAGAAATGTTATCTTTTTGATAAGTGACTCTCTTTTTGAAACATCTACTGGTTACATTACAATTCTCTTTATCTTTTTTGTACTATCTTCAAAGAGATTTACTCAATTTATCTTAGACTAAACCACCCAAGTTTTTTTTTTTTTTTTAATTTGTGCAAACACCTTAATTTCCAAGAACTCTTTCTTGTTCTGATTTTTTAAAAATAATTTTTCTGTTCTTCTGTTTTTACTTTACAGAAGCAACATATTTTCATTCCTCTGAAAGAACTAAATAGATATTTTGTTTGTTTTAAGATTTCTTCTGATCCAGGAATCATCTGTTTCATCTGGTGACAGTTTTTTCTGTTTGTCTCAGGTATTTTAGTTTATATTGCTATTCTGTTTTTTGTTTTTTCCTTTGGAGGCAAGTTTTGGTTGTCCATTGACACTTATGGCAGAAGAAAAAGGAAGAATGACTGGCAACCATGTACATGTGAGTTGGGGACTCCTATTCAGCTGGAATGAAGAGGGATTATCTCCAGACACAAATGTTCACCTGGAACATTTTTCTGTGTGTGTGTGTGTTGCTTGTTTTTTATTTCCAGAAGAAATCAACTCTGCATTTATGACAGGAAAGGGAGCGACTGGTGTAGGGAAGGGAATAATTACACTGACTGTCACTATACATTGGGCTTGGGTAGGAAAGAAAGCAAAACTATTTCATATATAGTTTTTCAATTATTCTTCCTTCCCATTTTCAATCATCCTTTTCTTCTGACTTTAAATCCCAAGATTCTCTGAGATTCTGTTTGGTATTCTGTTGGATACATCAGAATCTCTGTTTGCTGCAGTTTCCTCTTGAATATTTTAGGACATAGTTTCCTCTGTTCTAATCTGTTTCATCTAACATTACTCTTTGCCTCTTTCAGAAATGTGTTGTAATTGCTCATCTACTCAGAGTACGTATCATTCCTTCAATGCTATAGGTTTGTCCTTTTTTCCCCTTAATATTATTTTAACATTGTCTCCAAAAAGAAAGAAAACAAATGCATATGGTCAAATCTACATCACTCATAGCAAACATGTCATTTTAAAACCAATAATTTCTAACAATTATTCTCCCCCTTTTACAACTTGATAAAGCAATCACTTTTCCAAAGTCCATGAAACTACTATTCAATTCATGTACCCATTAGTTCAAGAAAAAAATTACAGATGCCATTTTAGACAATAAGAAAATCAAGATGAGCAAAAATATACTATGAGTTCCTCTAGGGCAGGGTCTGGCTCTTCTATCAAAGAGAGCAATGAAGAAAAACAGTCACAATAAATTATGTATGTATCCTTTACATATTCTGTAAAAATATTACATGCTAATTACATGAGAACACTTTCTTTTCATTTTGTAAAAAATGTGTTTTTATTGATTTTTTAGAGAGGGAGAAGGAGAGATGGAAACATCAATGAGAGAGAATCTTGCAGGCCCCCTACTGGGAATTGAACCACAACCCTGTCATGTGTCTTGACTAGGAATTGAACTGGGGACCTATCTGTTCATGGGTCGATGCTCAACTACTAAGCAATACCGGCTGGACGAGAATACTTTCTTAATAGTGATAAAAAATTCAATAATAGCTCCAAGAACACTAGAGAATACCTTACCTTTGCCAAACTTCTAATTATTTAGGATCTATTTAAAAATAAGGCAGGTATTTCTAACTTACGTATACTGTACTTGTATTATCCAGTACTCTGTTACAATTCTTCATGACAACAAACTAGTAGTACTCCTTAGAAAAGATAGCAACCCAAAGATCAAAGCCTTCCTAGAGAATAGAAACTTAGGCACTTGTGAAACGTCACTTTTAAAAATGTGGTCCTTAGTCCTTATAAAAAAAATCATTGTATGGCTGACAGTGCTGTCAGAAAAACGGTTTAAACAAGCAAGTAGGCAAACAAAAGTTAACAAGCTAAAAAAAAAAAAAAAGACATGAAATATTAGATCAAAAGAAATAGACAAAGATGAGATAATACAACTATTAGAATAACTACTGTTTCTTATAAATTTATAAACACAAAGTACAATAGCTTAATAAGATTACATAACAATTTAGCACCGGTGAACCCTGGGGAATCACCCCTTTCTTTAGACAGATTAAGGAAATTAAGATCCAGAAGACAAAGTGACTTACCCTAGATCACAGTTTATCTAAGATCTCAGAAATAAGTAAAACTTGAAAAGGACTACAAGTTTCCTGAATCTTAATTGGGTGACCTATTCAATATTTCACTCCCAACAATCATATGAGAACTAACCTCATCTGTGAAGCCACCTCCATCTGCAACTGTCCCATACTGTAGTCCTCTCCTTGCTAAAAACTGAAGCAGCATTTCTGCTCCTTTTTAAAGCTAAACCTCTCACAAGTCTCCTTCCCCACACCACCTCACCATCTCAAAAATTGTGCTCCTGCAATTGTGTCTTCTACAGGATCCTTTCTGTCAACAAAGAGGCTCTAATAAAGCTGTCACTTGACTCCATGTCCTATTGCATTTACAACCCAATTTCTCAACTCCAATTTCCAATTAAATTTTTAAGAATAACTTATAATCTAGAATATCTCTACTTCTTTTCCAACCATTTTCTTCTGAATCCCTACTAGTCAGGTTTTCATACCCACTGAAATACCTTTTGTTAAAATTGACCATGACTTTCATCTTGGCTAAATCCAATAGCCAATTTTCTGTCCTATTCGACTCTAACCTCACAGCATTTGACACAATTAATCATTCCTCCCTTTCTAAAACACTCTATTTTCTTGCTTAGCTTCCATAGCCATCTGCTTTCCTGGTTTTCTTACTATGTCACTGGCGGTCTCCTCTCAATCCCCTTTGTTAAATCTGCCTCCTATTCCTGATCTCTTTGGAATGCACAAGGCATGACATATTGGTACTTTTTATCTATACTCTCTCCTCAGGTAATGTCATCTAGACTTCTTTTACTCTGACTTTCAGATTCATATATCCACCTTCCTATCTGACAACTCCATCTAAGTCACTTCACACTTACATGTCCAAAACCAAAATTATGATCCATCTCCCTTCTACTACCACTCTTTCCTGCTTTTCTGATCTCATTAAATGGCATGCTCATTTACTAAATTACTTGTGTTGCAAATTTAATGATCATTCTGGATTCCTTCTTAAGCTCATATCCCACATCCAAACCATTTGTAAAGCCAGGTGGTTTTTATCTCCAAATATATTCCAAATTTGATTATATCTTACCATCTCCACTGCTACTAACTTAGTCTAAGCCAGTGGTCAGCAAACTCATTAGTCAACAGAGCGGCAAACCACGGCTCGCGAGCCATAGTTTGCACACCACTGGTCTAAGCCAACATCTTTTTCTCACTTGAACTTCTGCAATAGTCTCCTAATTGACAGTCTGCTTTCATCCCCGTTTCCTCAGTTAGAAAACACTATTTGATACAATGATCAATTGGCATTGCTCTCCTGTTTAATACCGTTTAATGGCTTCCTACAGCCATCATATTCCTTAATCAAACCTGAAAATTCCTATAAGGTCTAGACCTTGTTGCCTACTTCTTCATCCTTACCTCATGCAACTCTTCCCCTCATCTGCTTTTTCAGCCAAGCGGCCTCCTTTTGTGCCTCAAAGATGCCAAGCTTGTTGCCAACTCACAGACTTTGTACTTGCTGTACCCTTTATTTACCTAGAAGGTCCTTTCCTTAGAACTTCACAGAGATGGTTCCTTATCTTTTTCCTGTTCACAGCACAAATGCCACCTTCTCAACGATGGCCCCCATAACAGTTCTATTAGAGTGAGTCCAGTCACTCACTATCTTATTACTATTTTTTCTTCATAGACCCTGTTACTATTGGAAATAATCTTACATTTGTTGTCTCTCTCACTAAATATAAGACTCATGAGAACAGAAATCTTTTCTGTCTAGTTCACCATGGTAACTATAACACCATTTACTAATTTTTTGAGGAATAAAAGATTATTCTGTAATGTTATTCCAAATAGAATATTACTAGTTTCATTGTATAAAACTTGCCTTTCTGTTTTAAAGGAAATGTTAAATCTTCCCTCTTTCAAATAACTGCCAGGAAGTTTCATTAAGTCTCTAAAATTCCCAAGAAAAAAGTTAGCAAATCAAAGAGTTTTGCTCAGAACCATTACCATAGTAAAGTTGGAATATTATTATTGAGTTAATTTTAAATAATTAAGATGACCTAACAGGGCTTCAGACAAAATAAATTTCACTTATAGTTACAAAAATAACTTCTATTTAACTAATATAAACTAGTCATAATATGTTAACGAAATAAAATTAATTTTTCTTACAAGAACAGAGTTATGTAGATTAATAGAACATTGAAGATTTATATTCCATGTATAGTTCTCCAACTACACTGAGTGGCCAGATTATTATGATCTCTGAACGCATAATGATCTGGCCACTCAGTGTACTTCTCTTGAGTACCTCATTTATTTGATATCAAAGATACTATAAATCGTGCACCTGATCAGTTTTCCCCTTTGCGTTGGCTGACAGAAAGCTCAGGGCAAATAGGTGGTTGATCTCCAGCAAAAGTCTAGAATACTTTTGGACCCATTTGAGATACAAACACACTGAGTGGCCAGATTATTATGCATTCAGAGATCATAATAATCTGGCCACTCGGTGTAATTTAAACTAATTCTTTGTGACCAAGAATGAATTGGTTAACAGTTGTTCATCGGTTTTCCCTATCTGTACAGGGGTAACTAGATAAAAGCAACAACAACAAAAACAAAAACCCTGAAAAACTTAAGTCTTACCCAATTTAAGTTCCGATTATGTGTTTATTTTCTAAAAATGGCCAAGAGTGTTTTCATGATAATGTTAGAAAACATTAAATCTAACACTTACCACTTTTCATCCAAAACCAAATTTTCTTCTTAAAAAATGTCCCAAATAGTATAGGTCATACAAAACAGGTCATAAAAAAAATTAAGCTCCTTCAGTATCAAAATGCCTCCTTTATACACAGTTTCAAATGACTCAGGATATAAATCTATGGAGTCCAAAATTCCCATTTTCTCCACATCCTCTCCAGTACTTGTTTGTTGATTTATTTGGTGGGAATGCAGACTAGTGCAGCCACTGTGGAAAACTGTTATGGAGTTTCCTCAAAAAGTTAAAAATGGAACTGCTTTTTGATCCAATTATACCACTTCTGGGTATATATTCTAAAACGCCAATCAGAAAGAATATATGCAGCCCAATGTTCCTAGTAGTGTTATTTTATAATAGCCAACGAATGTATATTCATATAAGCATAATTCATGGACACAAACAATAAAGTGGTGAAGGAGTAGGAGGTGAGGGGGCAGGGTGAAGGGAGGCAAAGAGGGGATGGGGGAGATGAAGGACATCTGTAATAGAGTCAACAATAAAAAAAGAAAAAAGGAAAAGTTTAGTTCGAGAGAAAAAAAAAACTTGTATAAAATCAAATAACTGTTCCTGTCATTTCTCTGTGTTCAGCTTCTTTGTACAAAACATTGCTGCCTGGCTACCTCTGCTGCCAGCAAAAGAGCTCACACAACAGACAACTAGATGAGTACAATAAAAATAAAGTAAGAGGGAAAAACATAAATAAGGAGATCGCTCTCCCCCAAAAGAAAAATAACCGAAGATAAAAATAAAAACAATATTGCTGCATTAAAATTGCAATTGCTTCTCTCCCACAAAGGAGAAAAATGATTAGAAATTAATAAAACCAAGTAAAATTTTCCATTTCTCTACCTATGTTCCAGAATATTCCAAAAGCATTTCCTTATTTTACATCTAATTTCATGACACTACTCTTGCTTTAAAATCAAACTATGCTTAGATTTTAAATATGGTCTCCTGGACCAGTAGTCGGCAAACTGCGGCTCACAAGCCACATGCGGCTCTGTGGCCCTTTGAGTGTGGCTCTTCCACAAAATACCACAGCCTGGGCGAGTCTATTTTGAAGAAATGGCATTAGAAGAAGTTCAAAAAATTTGGCTCTCAAAAGAAATTTCCATCGTTGTACTGTTGATATTTAGCTCTGTTGACTAATGAGTTTGCCGACCACTGTCCTAGACTCTTGGTCAGATCACAGTAAATGCCAGACTTAAAATTTAAGGCATAAATTAGCCTCTCTTAAACAATGGATCCAATTAAAGCATTCTTTAAAAAATTTTTTTATTGATTTTTTTTTTACAGAGAGGAAGGGAGAGTGATGGAGAGTTAGAAACATAGATGAGAAAGAAACATCGAACAGCTGCCTCCTGCACACTCCCCACTGGGGATGTGCCCGCAACCAAGGTACATGCCCTTAGATCAGAATTGGACCTGGGTCCTAAAGTTTAGTCAATCAAATGAAAACATTACAGAATATTCACTCATTCATGAAATATTTACTGAACACCTAGTGTCAGGTACTGAATTAAGGATGGAGCTAGAAATACAAAAACAAGACACAAGTGATCCTCTACCATTAATAAACTCCCAGCCAAGAAGAGAAAGGTAACGTAAGAGTGTAATAATGATAAAGGGAAGTAAAGGAGATAACTGAACTCAAAACTAAGATTAGAGGACAGAGGGGAGTTTGGAAAGGTTCCTAGAGGCAATAAGGACTAAATGGAGTCTTTAGGTACTAGCAGAGATTAAGCGTAAGTATGATTTGGGTATTAGGTTTATGTTTTAGGGAGGTGGGATGGTAGATGATGTTAGTAAAAGAAGGCAGTTGGTGACCTTATTTCAGTAAGAGGAAGCAGTATATGCAAAAGTAAAAGGCATAATGATGCTGGCTTCAAGTAATCAGGCCACTCCTGATTACATCTAGGTAGAAATGTGGCCTCATCTCTGGGCTGCTCTGGGGGTGTCTCCTGGATTACTCACCACAATTGGGCAAGCCTTTTCTTCAGCCATGCCAGAGGGATTTCAGTCTCTACCAATGTTCTCTTCTCACGTTTCCCAGGCCCATGTTACTTTTCACAATAGAGGTAGTGAGCTCAGGAGGGTGAGGATTGTGGAAACTCCAGAAGGGAGCACGTGGGGCACGGATGGAGGCCACCACACCACCAGCTACAGCACAGAGCCTCCTGTATCTGCAAGGAGTTCCATAGGCCAGGAGCCCTTCTGAGGGAACTTGCAGATGGTGGAGGTCTTGCTGTCTGCCAACACATGTGAGAATAGGCATTGGTTTCCTTCCTGACACACACCATGGCATATAACTAAACTGCAGATAGTTTTACAAGTGTGCCGTCTAATATAGTGGCTACTGAGCACTTGAAATGTAACTAGTTGAACTGAGATATGCTGTAAGTGTAAAATACACATGGGATTTTGAAAACTCAGTACATAAAAACCTCTTTAATAATCTTTTATATTTGTTATATGTTTTGGATTAGATAAAATATATTAATCTCACCTGTTTGTATTTTCTTGCGTGGCAACTGAAAAAATGTTAAATTATTTTATGTTTTAATGTTATGTATCTAACCCAAAACATATAACAAATATAAGAGACCATTAAAGAGATATTTTATGTTCTTTTTTACGTACTGAGTTTTCAAAATCCCATGTGTATTTTACACTTCCAGCATATCTCACTCCTTGGTCCTGCCAACGTAAAACACCAACTATTTAAGCACCCATGCCAACTCGTCTATGCCAAGAAGGCCCACTTTTTTTGCCAACCCTCTTTCCTCCTCTCATTCCATCCCTAAAAGAAGTGTAAATCCCTCCCCCCCCCCCCCCTTAAGAACCCTTCCACTCTAACCATAGTCTTCATCTCTTATTTACTGGGACCCAGAGTTACCAAAAGCCTCACAGCCTCCTTTCCAATCTTCAATCTCCACAGTCCTCTGGGGTTTTAAAACCAACGCCTAACCCCTTCTCTACGTTTTCTGCAATTCCTTCTGTCTCTTCTAGAATCCAACAAATGAAACAACCCTTCCTCCGCTCCTCCTCCTGTTTTCCCAATCCCGCACCTGTTGGTCAATCTCCCCTCCTCCCGGCCCTCTCCCAGCTGCAGGCATTTCATTTATTTTCCTAGGACTCTCTTCTCCCCGCGTCCCCAAATCCTCCCGCACCCCTAATCCTTTCATCCCTCCCGCTTTAACAACTCTACTAGCACGCTCCCACTCACAAACGCTGAGCGCTAGCTCCCCCACACTCCAGTCCCACCTGGTACCCCGCAACTCCTCACGGTCTCCGCGCCCACCCCAAAGCCCACTCTCAACCCTGCCTCCTCCCCCCCTCCCCACCCCTCGGACTGACGCGGCGTCCCGCCTCCTTGCCTTCTCTCTGGGGACCCACTCCCCGCTGGGACCTCAGCGTCTGGCCGCGGGAGAGTGGGCTCCTGGCCCCTGCGGCAGCTGCGGGGCAGGCTCGGAGGTCGGCGGGGTGCGGGAGGTTTGAACACCGGAGGAGGGGCGGGGGCGACACTGCTAAGGAGGCAGAGCGTGGCGACTTCAGCTCCAGGGTAACGGGGGCGGGGCCAAGACTCCACTGCGGGAAGGCCGCAGCCAATGATGCTCTCCCAGATTTTCCATTGGTCTCTGCTGCCAGATGGCCCATTCTATTGGCTTCGGTGGAACTGGAAGGCGGGACGATGAGTACAGGAGAGGGTCGCCATTGGTTAAACCGCTCTAGCTTTAGAGGCAACCCAGAGCAAGGAGGTACTTAGCACCGACGCTCAGCGAAAGTAGCCTTCGGCCCTTTAAACTGAGGGAGTGAGACACCGAGGTCAAGCGTCCTGGGCCTCGGCTGGTGGGAGCAGATTGACGCGCGCGGAGGGGACGGGGGTTCGTGAATTGTGGAAACTGGAGACTGCACAATTGAAAACATTAACAATAGTCTCGAATCCCTTTCGGAAATCGACTGGCTTTAAATTCGGAAGACATTATAAACCAATACGTAGCTAGCTAGTTACTTCTTGGTCTGAGCCCTGAAATTGTTGATTTTCAGGAGAATGCGGAGTTAGTGCATTAATACTCTTGCCTCTAGATGGTGGGAATTTGGCTTGAAAGTGGTTTTTAGGTTTTGGAACAGGTCTGAGGTGGAAGGACATTCGAAACATTTGCACACAAATTTGTAAAAGGAAACATCTGTTGGTACATGCCAGTAACCTATTCGGAGCTGTTGCAGGGCGTATTTTCTCCTTTGAACAATGACACTGCATTTAAACGGCATTAACTGGTGGCAGGAGGTTGGAAATCATCTCTTCGGTGAAGGTTAGGTCTCCATTCCAATAATTACAGGCTGTTGTTGTTCCTTGTGATTAAACCCCTTTCTGAACCTTCTGATTGTCAAGATATTTGACATGGTATTCCCCTTTCTTGCCATTGTTAATTTCTCCAGAACTGGGTTTTGCCTCCATCTGCAGAGAATCTAACTTATCAAGGCAAATAAATGCGTTCTAATCAGTCTTCTGACCTTGGACATGGTCATTCTGTCTCTTGCTTGACCTCGTTTTCTCAACTTTGCACAATTTCATAGCTTTTATTTTATCCTGTCAATATATTTTACTTCGACTTTCAGACTAACCCACCTAAACAATACCACAATTAAATGTAATTTTCGGTAGAAGATAGCAAACATCTGTTAGTGAAAAATAAATGAGTCATCCCTAAAACGGCACTGAAGTACTTTTCTTTGCAGTTTTTTTAAATCTGCTAATACTCTTCTAAAAATAGCTGATGGTTATTGACTCGGTTTGAAATAGTTTAATAAATGCATCAGTGGCATTTATTACTTTAAAAGAAGTTGCTATAGTGGCTTAATTTAAAAGAAGTTGCTATAAAGAGCCAAGAAATATGTTGTATTTAAGTGAAAAAACAAACAAACATATCTCTCCAGAGTCAAATGGGGGTTAACACTCAAGGACAGTTGAGAATGAAACAAATTTATTCACTCACAGGTGTTAGGCAGTATAATCTCATTCCATCGTCACTCATGACAGATAGTTACTTATCATTATACCTGAGAAAATATTCAGGGAGGTTAAAGAATCTACCACAAGATACTAAAGTAGTACGTGGTAGGGCCAAGATTCAAACCTGCCTCCACTCAATTCCTGGTTTCAAATTTAATACCTTTAATGTGTTTTACCTACAGGTTAATAGAGTTGCTGGAAAGCGAGAAAATATTTAAAAGGTCTGTAGTCTCTAAAACAGTATCCAATTGTATGTAACACATTTTCAATGTCTTTTCACTTTAACATATTTGCAATAACCGTGACTACCAACTTATTTGACCTTAAAACAAAGAAAAGCCTTCGCCAGTTTGCTCAGTGGATAGTGTCAGCCTGCGGACTGAAGGGTCCCAGGCTCTCGATCCCCAGTGTGGGGCATGCAGGTGGCAGCCAGGATCAGTGATTCTCTCTCATCATTGATGTTTCTGTCTCTCTCTCCTTCTTCCTTCCTCTCTGAAAACAATAAAAATATATACATTATGAAACAAGACCAAAAGAATTATAAACCCACAGAAATAAAAACTAGTTTACTGAACTATTTTTAAAAGTTTATGCAAAATACGAGATAACAGTTTCAAGTTTTAATATGATTTTTACATAATTGAAATAAAAATATTTTCATAGAATTAGAATTTTCTAAAACTATAGCATTTGCCATTTCATTTCACTACATACTACATAGGATTCAGCTTTTTCAATAAAGGAAGGCCAATAAAATCACATTTTTATATTACTATCACTTAAAATTATATTAAACAGGAATCAGGTTTCCTACTGTTTTTAAAGATGATATTTATGACAGAAATTATACTAACAATCGTTAAACACTTTGGAGCTATATTTTTAATATTCCTGGGCTTACATTAATATTCTAATATCACCAGATTTGTTATTTGCTAACCAGTTATTTTCTACAGAATTTTGATTGCCTTATTTTATGCTATTCGGCAATGATACAGATAATATTAACATTTTCCTAGAAATGCTTACCAATAGAATTATTCCTATTTTCCACATGGGAAAATTAAAAAGTTTGAATAATTTGTTAGAAGTTTCATAAAGTTAATAGGCAAAATAATAAATAGACTTTCCAACTCTAGACAATCCAGAAGTTACAATGATTATAATTTAAAAGGAACATACTATAAATAACCATATCCTTAGCTAATGTTCAGATGTTCATTTAATACCATTCTTAAAAATCAAACAAAAAAGAATAGTACTGTCACAATTTTATATATTTTACCTAGATATGTGATAAGTATTACAGAATTCAGAAAATTTAAATCTAAGTTCTTGGTGTCCATATTGTTAGAAATTTTTAAATTTAACAATAAGTTCCAGGTAAATAGTAAATTGCCAGCATATAATAATGTTGAGGAGCACGAGTGACTTGGTTGAAAAGTTGTACGGAAGACATTCTGAGAAAAGGGAAGTGTGTGGAAGGCTGTCTTCCCTGTTTATCAGAATTCTGACTTAGGGGAGAGTTAGGGGAGTGCAAAGGCAGGGCCCCTAATTATTCCTTGACCTTCCCAAATAAGTCTGTTCATGTGCAGACCCCCGGCTGTTTACTGGAATCCTTAATCTTAATCTTTGGTTGCCCGTGCTTAAAGGGCACTACAAACACAGGTGTTCTCCCAAGATTCCTTCTCCTACTGATTGTATTTTAAAAATAAACTTCATTTCAAACTGCTACGATAAAAGGCTAAGAAGGCAGGCAATCGGGGCTGCCTGCTTGCTAT
Source organism: Corynorhinus townsendii (assembly GCA_026230045.1). Classification (NCBI taxonomy): domain Eukaryota; kingdom Metazoa; phylum Chordata; class Mammalia; order Chiroptera; family Vespertilionidae; genus Corynorhinus; species Corynorhinus townsendii. The sequence continues at coordinate 61,610,511 of JAPDVU010000004.1, read as the reverse complement.
AGCCAGGCCACCCCTTAGCCTCTCTTTCACAGCAAACATTGTGTCGGAGTAATCTATTCACTTGTCGCTCAGGGTCTGCTGGGTAGCCCTGGCATAATAACTTTTAAACAGTATCTAATATGTGAGATGTTAAACTGAATGGCTTCGGAAAACTTGAGTTGGGTTTAAAGAACAATAAAATTGGAGACACAGAAAGTTGGTCTGCTCTTATAAAAAACAAATTTAGTCCAACTGTTGTTATTTGCCTTTGCAGTACAGAAAGTGGATACTTTTATCATTCTGTTTAAAGGATAAGTCTTTTTTGGTCATTTGATGAAATTTACAAGTTAATTATTTTGTTAGTGGAGAAAGAAACAAAACTGAGATGTATACTAGTATTTTTCTTCTTTCATAATTAGTGAATCATTAATAGTATCTATTTCATGGAGTTTATTGGAATTTTCAGGGCTTTTGCTTTCATTTTGCATAAAAAGAACTAAACCAAAAGTTGGTTTGAGCGTGTTTTTTTTAAATATATATTTTTAATTTCAGAGACGAAGGGAGAAGGAGAGAGAGATAGAAACACCAACGATGAGAGAGAATCACTGATCGGCTGCCTCTTGCACGCCCCACACTGGGAATCGAGCCCTCGACCCAGGCATGCACCCTTCACCGGAATCAAACCTGGGACTCTTCAGTCCACAGGCCGACTCTCTATCCACTGAGCCAAACCGGCTAGGGCTGAACAAGTTTTTAATACATGTTTTCAGATTTTGTTACTCCACAGTTACATCTTTAAACAAATTGATCTACAGATCAAATGCTATCTCAGTGGGAAAGCACTGAATGAAACCATAATCCTGTTAGTATTCACATTGTTAGATTTGAAAGCGAGAATGTCAATACAATTTTCTTAGTACACAACTGCCTGTTCTCAACTGAACATAATTCACAGGAGATTCTGTTAAGATTAGTGACTATATTGTTAATTGACAATAAATATGGGAGGTAAAGAAAAAAGTGTTTTTACTACTTTTGAGTTCTAACATAATAAAATAGCCATCTATTTCTCCAGTGAAAAGAAGACAATGGTATAGCAGAATTGCAATGGAAAATTTGTAAGTTGGAAACCTTTGTTCATTCATTAAATACATATTGAGTACTTATTAGGTGGCCTCAGGGAATACAGAGATAAAAAGTGAAGTTCTTGTCTTCGAGCTGCTTACTGTCCAATGAATAAGAACGATGAATTTATCTGATTGTAGGTACTTTGTAAAAAGGGTGATTATAAAAGTATGTCCAAGGTGCAAATGAAAGGGAAAGAGAAATAGAAACATCAATGATGAGAATCAGCCCTAGCTGGTTTGGCTCAGTGGATAGAGCACTGGCCTGTGGACTGAAGGGTCCTGGGTTCAATTCCAGTCAAGGGCACATGCCCCGTTGTGGGCTCGATCCCCAGTGGGAGGCATGCAGAAGGCAGCCGATCAGTGATTCTCTCATTATTGATGTTTCTATCCCTCTCTCCCTGTCCCTTCCTCTCTGAAATCAATAAAAATATATTTAAAAAAAAATGATGCGAATCATTGATTGACTGCCTCCAGCATGCTCCCTACTGGGGATGGAGCCTACAACCCAGACATGTGCCCTGACTGGGAATCAAATCATGACTTCCTGGTTCATTGGTGAACACTCAGCCACAGAGCCATGCCAGCCTGGTGGAAGTAACTCTTGAATTAGAGTTCATGTTATATGAAAGATACCCCTCTCCCCCAACACACATACACACAAAAGCCATATAAAAAAGAGCAAGATACAGAAGATAGAAACAAATCTGTATATATGCAGGCATTAGAGAGGTTTAGGGAAGACACATGGGGAAAGATGGGGGTGCTCTAGGAGAGGGAGTGGCCAGAGAGGGGGCAAAGGCTAGATGTTTAAATGCCTTTTTAAGAAGTTTACATTTAATCTCCAAAATCATAAGTAGTGATTGATGAATTGCATAGAGGACTGATATGATTTGACCTGCATTTCAGAAAGCTTATCCCAGTGGCATCATGCAGGGTGAGACTAGAAGCAGAAAGGTCAGCTAAGACCTTTTCAGGAAGGGGACCAGTAACAAGCAATGATTAGTAAATACTAATACAAGAATAAACTGTGTTTCACATACAAGTGTAAACTTACTTTTGTCCCACCCTGTATATTACTGTTAGATGGGTCCCAGGGAATTGACACTTGCTGTTATAGACTGAATGTTTGTGTCCCCCCAAATTCATATGCTGAAATCCATTCACCAGTGTTGATGGTATTAGGAGATGGGGCCTTTGGAGGGTAATTAGGTCATGAGGGTAAAGCCCTCAGGAATGGGGTTAGTGTCCTTATAAGATGCCAGAGAGCTACCTCTTGCTCTCTGCTATGTGAGGATGTAGTAAGGCGAAAGCCATCTGCAAACCTGAGGTGGGTCCTCTTACCAGGTCTGCCAGCATCTTGATCTTGGACTTGCCAGCCTCCAGAACTGTGAGAAGTAAGTTTCTGTTGTTTAAGCCATCCAGTCTATAGCATTTTTAAAAAGTTATCTTTATTTTTGAAAGTATTACAGATGTCACCCTTTTCCCCACTGACCCCTTCTAGTTAGCACCCAACTGGAACTGATTTGAATGGATTTGAATAATGGTCACCATGCTATAGTCAGACACTGTTTTCTCTGAGAGCTCTCCATTGAGATAGCTGTGCTTGACTCTTTTCCCCTTGGAAAAGTTCTTTCCCAGGAGGATTCTGAGGTCTATGACTCAAGCTGAGATCCTCACTGTACGTAAGTAGCATTTACAATATGTAGGGTTCAGTACTGAGGCTAATGAGTTGATGGACTCAGCGCATACATGGAATAGAAATGAGAGGATTGAATAAATGGGCTCATTATTAGGTTTGTAGCCTACATTATTATTTACCCCTCTCCCCCAAGACACACACACACACCACATAAAACAGCAGCAAAAGAAAAACTCCGTAACAGTGTTAGCACCTTCCAGGGAGCAAGTAACATAGTGGGTGACCAAATAAGGATTAAAATGCCTCGAAGTATGACCTTATATTTGTGTAGCACTTGCCAGAGTCCTTTCACAAGATTACCTCATTCGATTTTAAAACAACCCTGAGAAACTGGAAAAGCAGACAGTTTCCACTTTTAATAGGAGAAGAGACTGACCCTGAGGTTAAATCAGATTCGCCTAAAGGAAATTGCTAGTATAATATCAACCACATATTTAATTTTAAATTGTCTAGTAGTCACATTAAAAAAGGTTTAAAAAGTGAAATTAATTTTTACAATATATTTTGTTTAACATATCTGAAGTATTAGCATTTCAACATGTAATCAATATTTAAACATTATCAGAGATGTTTTACTATTTTTTTTAACTAACACTTTGAACTTGGTGTATGTTTTATAGTTACAGCACATCTCAATTTAGACCTGCCTCGTTTCAAGTACTCAGTACTCACATGTGAGTTGTGGTTGCTCTATTTGACAATACAGGGTTAGATTACGTGCCCTGAGGCATATTATAGGAAGCAGTGGTCTCAGGTAGCCAAGCTTCTGAAAAGGGAAATGATGGTCTGGAAACCTAGAGACCTGAATTCCAGACAAGACTGCCTCTTTCTGGTCATGTGACAAAGCATTCTACTTGGTTAAAGCTTGGTTTCTGGTTTGTTAAACAAAGCCAATGGCACTTTGCTTACTTCTCCCACCCCCCACCCTAGCGAAGTCTTTCCACAAATTAAATCTTATAGGGAAGCTCACTGTTTAAAACATCGGAGGCATATTTAAAACATAAGAGCTGTTTCTCTGTTGAAGGCATGGCAGTGGGAAGGTTGAAAAGAGGATTACAACCTGTTTAGTGTACACATGTGTTTATGTGTACACACACACACACACACACACACACACACACACACACACACGATGCATATTCCGAGGGGGCTCTGATGAACCCTTTGGGCATATTTGAAAACCATTGAAGGAAATTGTCTCTAAGATCCTTCCCATCTGAAAAACATGCCTTTGATTCTGTGGATACAATTCTATCCAGGTCTAGTTGACTCTCTCAACCAGTGTTTAAGCTTTAACCAAGAAAGAGAAAGCACCATTGTTAGTCCACTACTGTCCACAGAGGTCAGTATATTGGTGTTTGACTCACCAATTTTTCTCAATGTTTACCACTTTCTATTGTCCGGTGGGTACTGGTTCCTTTGCTTTTTAGTGTCATAGATCATCAATTTTTATCAATAAAAGGGGGTCTTTAAGATTATTCAAGTGGTTTTCTGAATTTCCCCCTTCATCAGCAGCTTCTTTCCAAACAGTGCTTTACACAGAAATCTAAAATACTCCTTGAAAGAGTTAGGGTGGGCCCTGCAAAGTTGAAGTGGAAGTGAAAGGGTAGAACCCTAAGAGCTGAGAATCTCCCAAATACCCCCTTCTCGAGCAGCCCCCCAAGAATCCACTCTCAAACCATCCAGACAAACCAATGTACAATTTTAACAACCACAGTTCAAGCCCAGATCCAACCCTTTAATCCAAGTGCAGTGCTCAAGATCCCACCACTAGTTGGTGTCAAAGCTGGCATAGAACCCAGTCACTGTTTAAGAGCTCCCTAGTACCAATTATTACACTTTTTTTAAAAAATAAATCTTTATTGTTCAGATTATTACAGGTGTTCCTCTTTTTTTCCCACCATAGCTCCCCTCCACCTGATTCCCCACCCCACCCCATGCCCTTCAAAACCCCTACAAGCCAGTTGACATCAGGCTTGCAGCTGGAAATCAAGTATGGTGAGAATGTTTATACCACAGAAATCAGCAAATGCTACAAATCAGGGCTCTCCCTAGAGAGCTGGCTGTTAATCCTTTTCCAGGCTACCTCCGAACCCGGCAGAGTCTGGGTATTTATACACACACAGCAGCCTGGGAATAAATGCACTGCCTTTGATAGGAAACAGAATTTTAAATTAACACAAAATTTGAAATAAAGTAAAAATTGTTCATGAAGAGGAACATACTACCTAAAATAGAAATTTTTCTCAATTTGTACTACTTTCTATTGTCCAGTGGGTACTGGCTCCTTTGATTCTTTCAAGCTTACTTGGAGGCTTTAGCTACTTTGGGGATTGACTTTTAAAATTAGGTGAGCCAAGCAGGTCAAAGCTTTAGGACATTCGTTAAAATCAAAACCTAAACATAAAATAAGGAGAACATAAAAAGAAACCATCGTAAATGCCATTTGAGTAGCGAATGACCTGATGATATACCTTCTCTCTCAGTCTCCCTCTGGTTCTATTTCAGTCTAAGAAGCTTTAAAAGGTCGATGTAAACAACTGCTAGTCTCCAAGCTTCTCAGTTGGCCTCGTGCCTCCTCCTATTTAATCCTCCCAACTGAACTTCTGATTCATCCTCTAAACAATGACCGGTTCCCTGCACCTCTCCCTCCCCTCCCTTCACTGTTTTTCTTCTTTTCCTTTGTGGGGCTGCACGCTCTCCTCCCAGGCCTGCTTGGGCATGCTTGTGATGTCAGATGCTTGCACTTCAGCTGTCCTTTTGTATCCATGGTGATGGATAAAAAATAAGCTGCTTTGCAGTGATTTGAACTTTAATCCATTCAAATGATGCATGCTTTATTACTCAGGTGACTTTTTTTCCTTAATACTTTCAGTTCAGTGAAATCTTGAATTATTAAAAAGGAAGTAAAATGCTTTTCCTTTCTTTCCCTTTTTTTAAAACCTTTAATGCTTTGGTACATTAAAATAATCTCCGATTTCAGCATCTGAAAATTTTTTTCTTGATAGTTAAATCAATAGGAAACTAATTTCAGAAATATGATTCCAAAGGAAAAGAAATGATAAAATTTAAATATTTAAATTTCCTTCTCACTACAGCTATATAAGTAACTTGTATTAGGCTAAGTAAAGCATGCAGGACCCAGATAACACAAGGGAAAACATGACAAAAATTATGAAAGTAGACAGAGTAGTAAATAACTGGATCCCAATCTTTCTAAATTCAGGAAAGAGAAAAATCTCAGCCTGGTAGCAGTCGTTAGCACATTGCTAATGCTTGCTAATTTAAAAAAATTTTTTTAATGTTTTCATTGAATTTTTTTAATTAATATTTTTTATTGATTTTTAGAGAGAGAGGGAGAGGGATAGAGAGAGAAACATAAATGAGAGAGGAACATCAGTGATTGGCTGCTTCCTGCACACTCCCCACTGGGGACTGAGCCCGCAACCCAGGCATGTGCCCTGACCGGGAATCAACCAGCGACGTCTTGGTTCCTGAGTTGACGCTTAACCATTGAACCACACTAGCTGGGTTTTTTTTTTAAAGAGCAGACTTTTGTATAAAAAACTTTGCATGCAATAGTATCTAGCTAAAATGTAATAACTATGTTTAAATTCCATCAACTTTCCGTTTCTTTTCATTTATAAACAAGTGATATAAAGTTTCCTTAATTAAATAGTGACATAATTAATACTATCAGTGATACAAACAAACAACAAAGATCATGAAGGTGGTAGTCACGGGAAACCCAGTACTCTACAGTGTGCTACAGTCAACAGCCAAGACCCTGCATCTCTTTCTAGGGTCAGAGGTTGTAGGGACATACATTTAGATACTTTCCTTAACTATTATCTCTGTTTTCCTGCTTCAAAAGGCTGGGCACTCAATAATTACTCATTAGTAAACCTTGGGGGAAAATAATATTATATGAAATATCCAGAATAGGCAAACTCATAAAGACAAAATTTAGAATAAAGGTAATTAGTGACAGAAGAGGGGAGACTGGGATGTTATTGTCTAACAGATACAGAATTTTTGTTTGGGATGATGAAATCGTCCAGAAATGGACAGTGGTGATGATTGCAGAACAATTTAATGCCAATGAATTTTACACTTAAAAATGGTAAAGTTTATGTATACTTATGTATATTTTTACCATGATTTAAAAAATATTGTTATTTATGGCTTTTTTTTTAGCCTTGGTGGAAGAAGTTTTAGTGAACTGACACAGACAGAAGCTAGTGATGGGTCAGATCCTGGCATTAGAGTTTAGTGAAGCTGACTTGCACAGGAATGTCTTTTCTGAAAATTGAGAGGCAAAGCAGGACCTGTGGCAAGTCCGGGCTGTAGCTGAGTACCAGGAACCATGCAATTCACTGCTGGATCCGGAGACAACAAGGAGGGATCTGGCTGTGTAAGCTCAGGTAATAAATCCAACAGCAGGAAGCATGAGCCACTCATCTTGCTTGGCCCCACTGAACTCTCTTTCTTCTTATCAAGGGCATAGTGGCCAGTTGCCTGCTCTTAGCAACAGAACAAGAGTGAGCCTGATGTCATGGTATCTGCCAGATCACAGGGTAAGAGAATAGGGTGGTCATTTCATGTGCTTTGATCCAGTCTATAATAGCAAAATTATAACTGGGAACAAAGCCAGGTAGACTGCAAGACATTTAGAAAAACCATAATAGTTGGATGACTTAAGAAGACTTTTCCCCAAGATAATATAAATTAAACAATACAAATAGTGGGGTAAAAATTATTAAACTTAAAATGCCTCTAGCCTTTCTCTTTCCATCTTTGCTAAGTGGAATGTGATGTGGGATTATTCCTGTTGCCCCAGAATTGTGGCCACTGCCCAAAGTTGAGACCATTCTCTAAGGCAGTGGTCGGCAAACTCATTAGTCAACAGAGTGGCAAACCGTGGCTCGTGAGCCACATGCAGCTCGCAAGCCACGGTTTGCCGACCACTGCTCTAAGGTGTCATAAATAATTAGTACTCAAAACCTCCTACCAGGGCTTATTAAAAAGTGTACAACCAACCTTCCCACTATCAACCACACCCTAGGGAACTCCTCTCGTTGCCCTCAACTTAGTAAAGGAAAGACTAGGTGTGTGGGAATAAGGGGAGGAAATCCAGGAGAATAATTCATAGAGATTCATAAAGTGCCTTGAAGAACAGGGGACTGGCATCTCACTCCCTGACTAATGCCAGCTGAGTTGCAGGCCCTTTGTAACTTTGTGCTGCCATTGGAATAAAGTGTTTAAAGCAATTCTTGGGAGAGTTTTCCATTGTTCATGGGGCATCCATACAGACCAATGTGCATGTCTACTCTAAAAGTTTCTGAAGGTGGGAGTAGAAAAACCACTGCCAATAAGGCTTTAAAGAGATAATATACCTACAAGAAGATGAGGGCTCCTGCCCCCAGTCTGGTTCACCATGACCTTAAAACATATGGCAAGGACATCTGAGGTTTTATGATTCCATGTGAAGAAGTGGGGAGTTAGAGGAGAAGCAGAAGAGCATGGGGCTGTCCAGGAGGCTGCTGGGTGGTAGATGCACAACCCGAAGAAGAAGCTGAGAGGGTGAACTTCTGGTCTACTCTCTTCCTCACAGCAACAGAGGGGCCTGGCAAACCTGAGCATTATGCCAAAGGAACCACACTCTACCTGCTTGGAGACCATCTCCTCCTCTAGGACACTAGCATCAGACATGAACCTGCTAAACCAGAGGAAGGCCAGTGAGGCCTCCCCACCTTCGACCCCTCCACCATGGCCAGCTGCACTGCCTCCCCTACTTCTACCACATGGGGGGAAGGAAAGGCAATGGAATCAGAAATGAGACTAAAGTTTTAAAACTAGGCTATACTTCAAAACCTGAAAGTAACCAGAAAGTTAGGGAATCTGCCCAAGATGTTAATCTGGAATTCAATAGAGCACAGTTGAAAATAACAATTGGCAAAAAATATATATATATATTTTTATTAATATTCCACTGAACTGAAACAGCTCAATTATTACACAAAGCCAAACTATATACATAATTTGATACTGTGGTTTTTCACTTAACGATATTATCTTCTTAAAAAAATCTTCATAAATACCATTTATAATAGTCTCATATTTCCATTTTACAGATATGTCATAATTTATTTAACCATTACTCTATTGTAGGACACTGGTGTTGTTCTCAAATTTTAAAAAAATTGTATTATAATATTTATTTGTTCCTTTCATGTGACTTTTCGTATTAGTAAATAGCCACGGCTCTATTGACAAAGAGATTCTGACTTCCCAGTGATTGATTACTAGACAGTTTGGGGCATTGATAAGCCAGCCAGGAGTTTTAATGATCTGTTTACTAAGCCATCAGCATTGCTTGTTTTATCCTTCTTGTGTTTGCCAGATGTGTGCTGCTGATAGCTGTAGTTCTACAGGACACAACGGTACCCCTGCCTTCTAGAATATAAGCACCACAAGTATGGGGTTTGTTTCTATTTCATCCTCTGCTTTATGCCTAGCACTCTGAATCATTTACATCAGGTGGCTATGGTGTGTTGGCTGTTGTCATTTTTTATTTGACAATCTAAGGGAAAAACTAAACAGTTAGGTATTGCATGTTTTAAAAATTCTTTTGGCACACGGGTTGAAAATCACTAATGTAACCGAAGAAACAAAGGAGGCAGGGTCTACAGTAGAAGACAGAGACAAAGGAGAAGGAGGGGCTCAGGTCCTTGGCATCTGAATAAATATTGATGTGATCTTATAGCTTTGGTTTTATTAAGATCTACATTAATTAATCCAGTTAGGAAGATATCAGGCTCATAATGAGATAGCTGAAACCAAACAATTGCCATATGGGGGAAATTATTCCTAGTGTTTCGAAGTGGTGAACTGAACACATATGCCCAACCAAAGTCCCTGTGAAGTAACAGAAAAGCCATAAATGAAATGGAAAAAAAAAGTTTAAGGACGAAAAGCATAGCATTAAGGGATGGGAGTATGGAATGGATATAGCAGTTGAGGAAATTGTTAAGAAAATTCTGGAAGATGGAAACTGAATAGGATCAGACTGAAGGAGCAATTAAAGAAATGAAAAACCACAGCCTGAAACTTTATTGGTAAGAGGACTCCTTTCTAAAGGATGCCCAGAGACATTCCAAGTTCAGAGACAACATTAGCAAACATCAGTTTGGGATGCAGTGCAATTAACTAAAGGAGTGTGGAGGCAATTGGGTCCTCCCCACTTCCCTTTCCCTCTCTTTCCCAGGGTTTACATTTCCAGACTCTGTCTATAAACACAGCACACAACAGCCACTTAAAGTCACGAGACAATATCAACATTATAAACTTCCACAACTAAAAAAAATATAACAAAAAACAGGAAGGAGGAAGGTGGAAGAATATTTGTGTTCTAATTTCCTCATCTTTCATAACAAGTTGATGAATACTGTCTAAAATCAATAAGTCAAGAAATGGTAATGAAACATATTATTGGAGGCTAGAGAGTAACACCATAAACAAATAAAAATCCCTTAAAAACATTCAGTGGCTACTGATGAAAATTTAAAATTTGTATTTTTGGGGCGTGAGACTTGGCATAGGTGTGGGGGAGGGGCAAGAAGTCTTAGATACATTTGCATAATTTAAAAGGTTTTCTGAGTTTTGATATTGCTTTAATAAAAACTAAAGTGCTTAGTAAAGAAATACACTAAAGCAATGGTCGGCAAACTCGGCTCGCAAGCCACATGCGGCTCATGAGCCGCGGTTTGCCGCTCTGTTGACTAATGAGTTTGCCCACCACTGACCTAGACTCTCGATTCCAATAATTACAGGCTGTTGTTGTTCCTTGTGATTAAGCCCCTATCCCAGTGGTCGGCAAACTCATTAGTCAACAGAACCGCAAACTGCGGCTCAAGAGCCGCAGTTTGCCGACCACTACACTAAAGTGTTGATAGTGGCTGTTTTTGAATAAGAAATATGGACAACTTTTGTTTTGGTTTCCTATAATTCTACATTTTCCAAGTTTCCTATCTTCATTACTACTATAATAGAAAAACGAACATTAAGAAAATGTCATCACCATGGGTTTTCAGTAAGAGCATCAAAGAGGCCAACAGGGAAGAGAATCTAAGAGGACCTTTTAGCTACTGCTAACAGGAAGAGGCAAAAGTTGGAACTAAACAGAGGAAGTTGGCACCAATTTCAGAAAGGAATAAATTCTGAATGTACCCTGGAATGGAAAGTTTGACCAGCCATGGAGTTTAATGAGTCACTCCTGGATCTCCCCGACCATGATCCTCTGCTTATCTAGGTTTTTCTATCTGATACCTGCATATCCACCCCTACTCTTACTTATCACAACCAGATAAAAATCTGACCACTGCAGAGATCACAAATGAGCCCTCCCGCACCAGGACATATTGTACCTGGAGCAGTTTGCTTCTTGGTTTTGTACTCACTGGTCATGTCTAACCACAGGTCAGACATGACCTTACAGTTAGCTTCATGATCTCCTCACTGCTATTCCTACTTGGTCAAGGAGTCAGGGCCACCAGGCTGTTAAGCTCTTCTATAGGATGGTCGGTTGCTACATGCGGTATGGCTAGTCAGAATATTCTCAGAAAGTAACTGGTTACTGCATCAGGTATCTCTGCACAGCAGCCTCAACTATTAGTGCCTCCAACAAACTTGTCTTACTTGAACTTCAATGTCATGACCATGGCATCGGTCTCTGTGCATTTTTTTGTTGTTGCAGTTTTTAAAAGGGAAATTTATTTGACAAGTTTCATTTAGCGCAATACACCTAAAAGGAAATCACAATACAATGAAAGATTTAAATCAAGGCCTTGGAATTTCATACAAACACCACGACCAAAATCCTAAAGTATTGGTATTGCGTCTCAAAATTTCCCCATTAACAACAACAACAACAACAAAACAACAAAAAAGCTTAAACTTACATGCCTTGGAATTTATTAAATGAAACTAGAATTGACAAACATGCCAAATGTTTCACTTTTAATTGTAGACACAAATCCTATAATGAGTTTTACAAAAAAAAAAAAAAAGCATGTTTTTCAACATGCTTCCAAACTGTTCAATGTGAAGTGGTGTTATGTTAAATGTGGACATTTAACATAATTCAACTTCTTTAATCTAAATATACTTAACTGCTTAAGTACATCCAATAATAGAACTTGAGAAAAACTGTGAATTGTTTAACAATTATAGTTTACTGAACTTAGTTGTTACATCCTAGATGAATATTTGTGTTCAAAAATAATGAACCTTTAAGTCTTTTATTCAATCCTGATTTCTACTTAGAGTATGCATAACTCAGAAGCTGGTATTGCAAAAATGTTTTGTTTTTTTCTCCTTTAAAATAATGTTGACCAAGAGTCAGTGATAAGGATCAATTACATTCCCCATCCACCACTCATACTAGACATGCTGGACATCCCTCCCATTCCGTTCACTCCCACAGATGCGTGGCTTCCACTACTGTAGTAGCTGCTGTTCCCTGCTGCTTGGCTGCCTATGCAATGTTTGATTGAAAATCACTGGAGTTTCCTGTAAAACTTGGTCATATCCACTCATGCTGCTCTGGCTGCCAAAGCCACCTCCATAACCACCACTCAGCTGCTGGCTGGCTGGCCCACCAGGACTGGTTTGACAAGCCCATGCCTCCCATCATTTGGCTACCATAAGCACCACCGCTTGCTCCTGCTGTAGAATTCAAGAAGAGGTCTACATATCTGTCTTGCATATTTGCTTTGTCTTTCGACATAGCTGCCACAGCATCTTTATGAGTTGCAAATTCGACATCTGCTTCACCAGTTACTCTGCCATCAGCACCAATTTCAATATGTACTCTCACAGGGTTGAGCAGTGAAAAAAATTATAAATGTCATTCTCTGTAGTTCTGTAAGGTAATCCCCGCATGTGTACACAGTGTCCAGTTGTGCTCTGGAAAGTAGAGCCACCATTCCCATATCTGTGGTCAGACATTCCTGAGAAACACTAATTGAGGTCTCTCCCAAATCTATCTGACCCCAAACCATAGCCATCGTTATAGCTATTATCATCATCATAGCCTCCATAACCTCCACCATAAGCACCACGCCTCATCCTTTCAAAGCCAGCTCCCCTGCCAATGTTGTTATGCCCTCTACTGGCCCCAGGTCTGTGGTAGGGACCTGGCTGCTGCAAGGCCATAAGCCTTCATAGTGGACCATAGTGAGTTCTAACCTCAGCTCGACTGCTCTTAAGAATTTCTGTATACCTGTGCCCTATTCTTTCCTTGTGTTTCTTTAGAGCCTTTTCAGCTATTTCCTGTGAAGCAAACTGCATGAAGGCCTCCCCCGTATGCCTCTCCTAGAAGTCCACCGGCAATGTTATCCCATTTGGCAAGATTTCCAACCCTGTGAAGAACTGAACAATTTCTTCCTTACTGCATGAGTCCTCTAAGCTGTACAAAGCCATCATTGGCCGTGTCAGGACTATTTGGACCAGTATGCTTCAACACCCAATCCATTTCAACGTTGCTCGATTTGAATACTTCAACATATCTGTGTCCCATGGTTTCTCTGTCTTTTTCTCGGGGCCAATGTGACTTCATCTCCAGATTGAAGTTCAACAAAAGCCTCGCCACTTGGTCTGCCTTCTCTGGTATAGATGAAACATATACCTTGAGCCCCATTTTGAATTTTGCAATCAGAAAAAAACAAAACAAAAACGCTGCACTTCATCTGCCCAGCAAGCCCAGGACAAGCCGCAGACCTTCACCACGAATCCCTCTCCGCCTTCGGTACCCAACCTCCTCATCTCTTAGTGGATCCTGGTGTCAAAGTAGACTGATCACATGACTTCTGCGTGGCTGAGCAAAAATCTCTGTGCATTTCTTTTAATACTCTCTCAGCCAATGTCCCAGAAGAGCATATCTTTTCATGCAATATTCAGCAAAGATTTTCTACGAAAGTCAGTGGTCATGGATGTAGTGTTAATTGAACATCAAAAGAGTAGCATGCCAGCCTACTACAGGCAAAGGGCCCCTTTAGAAATATCCACCATTTCAAGAAGCCTGATGTAGACCATTTGAGAATTTTTGTGCAATGTTTCCAAAATTTGAAGAACTATTACTTTAGAATGACTTTTTTGACTGATCCCTCTGGTGGGCTTTTCCACTGCAGGCTATAAAGACATCTTAAAGTATGTATAAGTTCTTTGGAATTACAAAGTCTCATCCCCAAATTCTTTAATGTATAATGGAGCAGTAGAAGCTATTGAGATATTAAGGGAGCTGTGGCTGCCTTCACAGTGGGTCAAATAAAAGTCAGCTAAGATCTTTTTCTGGCCAAGGTCTTGCCTCTTTAAGTGGGGTCCACAAAGAGGCAGCATCAGCATTGCTGTGAGTTACTCAGAGTTCAGGCCCTACCTGAGACCTACAGAATAAGAATCTTCATCCCAGATGATCTGTGTGTTCAGTAACATCTGAAAAGGACTCACTTAGGAGAATCCAAGGTTGCTTTGGGAAAGTTCTCAGCTGTCAAAACAGAGGCGCTACATCTTACGAATTTCATAACTCACTTCTGAGCATGGTATACTGGTTATTTGGTATTTAAGGTAAGTTAGATGAGTCTCAGAATGATAGCAGTATTTCAGATTACAGTTATTCTAAGCATGAGACGCTATGCCCCAGGCTTGGAATCAACCCCTTCATTGCCTTGGTGATTCAGACCCTTTTAATTGTGGTTGCAGATCACAGAGGATTCCATCCTCCAAAGAGTACTCAGTTTTTGGTGTAGAAGCTGCTTTTCAGTCATTGCTGAAATTTTTCTTTGAGAAGTACTTATATAAGTTAGCCAAATAAAGTACAGGAGTTCATAACAGATGTGAGTCAAAGAATAAAGTTCTAGTTTTACTATCTCATTAGCCATGGCCTCTGAGTTTGTAACTGCCAGTCCCAATGTTACACTGATCACAAAGACAAAACATTAAGGAAGATGGTGCTTGTATGTCTTCTTACACATGGAAATACTGGATTCTGATGAACCTCTTAAAAAATCACAACAAAACCTCAGTTTTATGTGAGATACGCAGATGTTCTGATGAACTTAGTACAGAAGTTCATCATCTAAATCAAGGGTAGGGAGTCTCTGGCCCACGGGCCATATAAGTCCCATGAAATCATTTGGTCTGGCCCTGCTAAGGCATTAGGGGTGAGTTAATTAAATGTTTGACCAAATATAGCAGGCTGATTTTTAAGTTGATAATTTTGTATGGTCCACAAATTATGTTATACATATCCAAATGGCCCTTTTTTGGCAGAAAAAAAGTTTCCCTACCCCTAAAAATCATCTATGCTTGTGGCCCCAGTGAAGAGAAGGGACCCAAAATTTCAGTGTGTGTTTTGAATTTGTTTGTTTTAATTTATTTTTTATCACCTGTACAAACATGAAAACACGATGTATCAAAACAAGAAGGGTGACTCTTGCAGCCATGATGGACAGAACCATCAGAACACCAAAGATCTTGGGTGACTTCATCTCATAAGACTGAGCCATTTCCTTCCTCTTCCATTAAGTATCTTCCATAATGTACAGTTTTTCTATATAATTATATGGTTTGGTCCCATTTTATAAGGACTCTTCTTCATTCTGAAGAAATGTTACATTGTTCATAAGCTATTATTTGATACTAGAGGTCCAGTGCACAAAATTCTTGCACGGTGGTGGGTGGTGGGGGCCCTCAGCCCGGCCTGCACTCTCTCCAATCCGGGACTCTCAGGGGATGTCCAACTGCTGGTTTAGGCCCGATCCCGCAGTCGGACATCCCTCTCGCAATCCGGGACCACTAGCTCCTAACCACTCACCTACCTGCCTGCCTAATCACCCCAACCACTCTGCTTGCCTGCCTGATTGCTCCTAACCACTCTGCCTGCCAGCCTGATTGCCCCTAACCACCTCCACCTGCTGGCCGGATCACCCCTAACCGCCTCTGCCTTGGCCCCACCAACCATGGCTTTGTCCAGAAGGATGTCCGGAAGGTCTCCTGATCTAATTAGCATATTACTCTTTTATTAGTATAGATGTCATCATCCATTTCTTAATGGTCACTTTAAAATTCTGTGGTCATTTGAGCTGTGTTGAGAAACTGTAGTTCATGAGTATAATTCTCGAAAGCCTTTGGGGAGTCAAACAACCTGACTTTACTTATTTTTCCCATTGTGACCACAGTAGGTATAATTAATACCATGTCATTATGATGATTGTCTAATGGATAAAGAAGATTAGGAATTTCTGAAGTGTCTAGAAGTTTTTTATATAAGAAATTCCAGTGGCGGAAAAGGGACATACTTTTTAAATCACAAAGTTTGTGCTAAGGACAAAATGTACGCATAAATATTAATAGAGCCTTTCTAATCTTTTGACAAATTCTACTGACAGTCATTTGAGAGTTCTTGTTTGTGGAGTATCCTTTGAAACTCAATAGAGGATTTATTGAGGAGTCTGCAACAGGGAATAAAGCATGTTGATTTGAAATTTGTAATTCAAATGTCCTAAAACCCAGTCAATAGGAATGTAAGTTAAAAATATAAAATTTAATAGCTTTCATAATGCAGAGTAGAACAATTAAGAGCACAGACTTTGAAGTCAGAGGTTAGTCAGACTGAGTCTGTCACTCAAAAGTTACAAATTGAACATGTTACTCAAACGCTCTAAGTTTTAGTGTTTTGTTTTGTTTTTCAAGTCTGTAAAATGAAAACCATCATGACCACTTCTTCAGATTATTTTGAAAATTAAATAAGATAATTGCTTAGTAAACCCCAAGGCTAATGAATATAGGTATTATTATATTATTATTATTATTATACAGGGCAGGGCAAAAGTAGGTTTACAGTTGTATGGAAAATTATACAATAATTAACAAATAATAATACAAGAATAAACTGTGTTTCACGTACTGACAAAGGTAAACCTATTTTTGCCCCATCCTGAATACCTGGCAATATCTAGCTAGACAATGAAAGAGATAAATATTATTACATTAGAACCCAGTGCACAAAATCGTGTGGGTAGGTTCCCTAGGGCCTAGCCTCCTGCGATCAGGGCCATCTTCTGCCTGTTCGCCAGTCCTCAGATCAAACGCCACTTCTGCTGCTGGGCTGTTAGGCTTTTGGGATCACCAGCTCATCCCCAGCTGCTCAGGGGCTCAGGCCTGTGGGAAAGCAGGAGCCGGTGACGTCTTCATGCGTGTGCTCCGGGCCGACCGCTGATGGAACATGCTGTCTGCTCAGGGTCGCTCACACAGGCACCGCCACTGCCTCTGCTGCCGCTGCTGCTGGGGCTTGAGGCACTGATGGAAGCTGCGGGGCACACCCACGACCTACCAGCCCTGGTGTGAGCGCCCCGACTGGGCAGCACGTTCCATCAGCAGCTGGCCTGGTGTATATGCATGGAGGTGAAGTTGCCAGAGCCTGCTTTCCTACAGGCCTGAGCCCCTGAACAGCTGGGGATGAGCTGGTGATCCCAACGGCCTGACAGCCAGCCTGGTCCTCCCGCCACCCATCCCAATTCCCCCTTTACCACCGCTGATCCATCCGAACCTGTGGGCCAGGGGCAGGGACCAAGAGACCAGCTGTTCAGCCCACTTGCCAGTCCCCAGTCCTGCCCTGCCCTGCTTACAGGCCGGGGGTGGCTGGGACCAAGAGGTGCTCAATGCACCGCATGGTGACCAGTTGCTTGGTCATCATGGTCGCCACGGACACTGGCTTTATATAAATATATATATAAATTTACATATATATATATGTATGTAAATATTATTATTATCAATAGTGTTACTATATATCTATCAATAGCTGGCTTGATAATGTAAAAGACAAGATATTTCACAGTAGTCATATTCTGTGACCTAAGAAAAAACTAAAAATATACAATGTCTCTGGAAAGGAAAACAGAATAATTTAAAGATGTCAAATCATTCCAAACTGATTTACTGGCTCACTGACATCCAAAAACCATTTCTTTAAAATTTTCAAAATGATCTGAAAATATTTTTAGATAAACACTCAAAGTAAGTTAAAAAATAATAGTTATGAGGAGAGTTATAACATATCCAAATATTAAAATATTGCAGTGCTACAAAAATTAAAGTATATGATAAATAAAAGTTCTCAAATTAACAAAAAAGAAAAGATTATTCATTAAATGATTCTAGGACAAGTCATGAGTATAGGGATATTTGTTTATAACCTTTACTCATACCATCTCTAAATTTAAGAATTGAGTGTACAAATTCAAAATATAAAAAACAAGCATAAAATTAAAGTAAATAATTATCAAATTTCTGCAAGAAGGAAACTTCCAAATCACAAATGGTGAAAGAAATCTTCACTAAACATATGAACAAAGAATATGAACAGATAATTAGCCAAAGATAAATTAACACATATTTAAAAATATGGGAAACTAATATCATTAGAAGTCTTTTTAAAAATTCCAAAATAAAATTATTAGATATAATTAGATTTTGCTATTATCTCTCCACTTATTTCCTATTTCAAAAATAAAAATACTGAATGCTTGCAAGGAGGTAATAAAAACAGACACTCTTATACTCTTGGGGAGTATGGACTGGTTTAAACCTTTTTGTTAGCAATATGTCAAAAGTCTTAAAGCAACTGTATCCCTTAATCAAATAATTTGACTTTTAGAATTATTCTCCTTGAAGGATTTTATAACTACAAAAACTATTAAGTGCAAACATATACTTACAGTATCATAAAGTTATTTTTGAAAGAAAATTGAAGATATCATAAATAGTATGTGGTTAAATATATTATGATTTTGGTTAAATTTTGAAAAACATTAAAAAATGTTCATAACATTTATAATGATAAGAAATAAGTATGATAATTTTAAAAAAGAAATGAACTAATATAAAAGTATAATAAATGTGTAAAATATTCATCTTTGGATGGCAGAACTAAGGGAATTTTTTTGTGTTAATTTTAAATATCCGTTCTGATTTTTCTATCATGAACATATTTAACTTTTGTGATTAGAAAAAGATAAAATACTTTTGAAAACTCCAAAGTAACATATTTACTTTTACAATAATGCTTTCTAATTTTGTGAAACATATATGAAATAACAATTTTCAATTTATATTTTTTCCCTGACTACATGCATAACTATAGACTACTAGGTGTCCACGTAGAATGATATATACATGTCAACAAAGTTTGACAAAAAGACATTAACATTTTTTAGTTTTAATCTGAAGATATAAGGAGTACCTGCAATTTATATTTTTTATAATATTTTATAGACCGTATCAAAACTAACTAATGATAAATAAGGAGATTGGGAAAAGAAGAAATACAGAATTACAACTAGGTCAAATTTTTATTTTTATTAAATTAATACATATCTGTAACTTTTTTGCCTTTTTAAGTTATGATCATTTTAGTAGTTCATAGCAAAAATTAAAATTTATGAATATGAAGGAGATACTGAATTTTCCAAATTAGTATTAAAATATAAAAGATTTAAATTCTTTTTGAGCAACAAAAAGCATCTAGCACATGTTTTCAGAACATCTGCAACATGAAAAAAATTGTGAGGAACTATTAATAGAGAAATGAGAGCACTGGAGCATTCCACTGGGAATGTTCCCAGACTGTAGCCTTCCAAGGGTAATTATGTTTAGAATATTTACATTTGGACTAAATGTGCACTGGAGGAAAGTGCTTTGTAATTAGTAGTGGATAAGCTTGCTAGGAAGCAACCTTGCTTCAGCCAGTAAACATTAAATGTCCAGAGAATGTATTTTTTTCTAGGCAAACCTTAATATTTTTTGAGACAATTATTCATTTATATGTCTCATTCGGCATGCAAAATTTTTTCCAGAATGCTTCCAGATTAACTTTTCCCTCATTGCAGGGAGTTTGAAATTAATCAGATTGGAATGGACAGACTATTATGTACATTACAGTTTATTATTTTTGAACCTCACTCATTTAGGATTTAGGATTATTCAAATCTGACTGGGCTCTTGTTTTCCTTGGAATCATCAAGGAAGAAAATTTCACAGTGCAAGTTAAGATCTTAAATGAGAATCTCCTAAAAGAGAAAACTAAACATGTCAGCACCTTGTTTGTTATGAGGGTTAAATGAGCTTCACTTGTATGAGCAATACATGCAAAGAGGAGGAGACAGCCAGGGGAATAAACAACAGAGGAGAGGATCTGTGCAGTCTGCTGAGGTAACTCCTCTAGACAGCTCAGCTCTGGAGATGGATGGACTGTAGAATCAGCAGTTTGTGCACAGGTCATCCATACACAGAAGGGTCAACCACTGTCACACAAATAGGCAATGGCTTAGGGTGTTGTATACATTAGGATAGCACTAGATCCTGGCCTCAAAACCAGCATTCCACGGTTGCATAAATGTATACTATAAATGTAATTTTAAAAATCCTTTTTGAAAGAATTTTATTTAAGGATATTTAAAGGACAGAATCCATTCATTAAACAGAGTCATATATTTACACAAAAAAATGAAAACACTATTTCACCCAGGTTGTCCAATTTGTTGGCATATAGTTGTTTGTAATAGTTTCTTACAATCCTTTGTATTTCTGTGGTGTCAATTATTACTTCACCTCCTTTGTTTCTGATTTTATAGAATGAGGAATTTCAGGAGATGGGGGCATGGGAAAGATTAATCAAAGACTCCATATGTAACAGTATAGTAATTCACTTATTTTCAAATGTATGACATTCTTCTCTTCTGAAACTGTCATATCAGATAGGTCTTGAGAGAGCCAAGATACAAAGTTGGGTTACAACTGCTCTGAACATCAGTTTTCATCATCTAGATCACAGAGGTAAAATGCTGAAAACAAACATCTTGACAGTGGCATGAAATACATCTGGTAGCAACTTTTTCTACCCCTACAGTTAAATGTGAAATGCATCTACACATGTTTCTTTCCATTTTAGAACATTAAAATATGGAGAGTTGTGTGATGTCATTTAAGCATAGACCTGGGTGTGTAACATAACAGGTCAACTACTATCATTGGCTAAACCATTTTCTGCATAAAACTGACCATCACCAACAAACTTCTTACTCATTGGCTCTCCTCTACCCAGCTATGCAAAAATCCATCATAGCCAACAAAGTCTATTTTTTCAAGGAATTCCACTGGTGTGCTTACTGTTTTCATGTACTGCCCACCACTCCTAATCTGAATTGTCTTGGATGAAAATAATATTAATGATTCATTTCATTATATTGTGGGGTGAGTGAATTTTTTAAATTTTATCATATTTAGAAAGTGATGATAATTTGAAATCTGAAAGGCAAGTTGGGTCAACTATGGGAATTACAGTATTTTTACTGTTCTCTTCATAATTTTTAAGACAACTTCTTTAGGGATAATAAGCAAATTGGTTTGAATTAAAATTTGACATTAAAATATAATCTAAGTTCTCCCTTTTGCAGCCATTGCTGAAGCGCCAGTGGCCAAAATGAAGTTTGATCCCTTTGTGACTTCTGACTGAAGCAAGAACCATAAAGGCATTTCAGTGCATCTCCCCACATTTGCAGGAAGAGTACATTTCCTCTCTTTCCAAAGAGCTGACACAGAAGTACAAGGTTTGATCCATGCCTATCCGAAAGAATGATGAAGTTCAGTTGTATGAGGACACTACAGAGGGCAGCCAATTGGCCAAGAGGTCTGGTCTACAGGAAGAAATGTGTCAGCTATATTAAACGAGTGCTGCAGGAGAAGACCAATGATACAACTTGTTCATGCAGGCATTCGCCCCAGCAAGGTGGTCATCACTAGACGGAAGCTGGACAAAGATCGTAAAAAGACACATGAACATAAAGCCAAATCTTGCCCAGCAGGAAAGGAAAAGGGCAAATACAAGGGATAAATAATTGAGAAGATACAGGAATAAAGTAATCTTCGATACAACTTTTTGTTGCTAAGCCTCACCTGAAGATATTTTCTCATTGATTTTTAGAGAATATAAGGGAGAGGGAGAGACACGCAGAGAGAAACATAGATGTGAGAGAGACACATCGATTGGTTGCCTCCCACATGCACCCTGACCAGGGTTGGGGATCAAGTCTGCAACCTAGGTCCTTGGCCGAAATCGAACCAGAGACCCTTCAATCCTCAAGCTGACATTCTATCCACTGAGCCAAACTGGCTAGGGCTCAATACAACTTTCATTAAAAACTGTTAAAATGAAAAAAAGTATATAATCTGAGTTCTTAATCTGAAGTTTGAAATATGCAAGGTTGAATGGTGGCAATATGAAGAAAGGGCAAAAACACATGTTTTCAGAATAGATTATCATGTCTCTCAATGTAATGTTCCTTTTTTATGCAATGAAATTTCCCTCCCACTGGTCTATCTGTAAAATCCTGTGTGTCCTTTAAAACCAAGTTCAGGCATCACCACCTGTTACAGATTGTTCTCAAAATTTCCCCTTACGCTCATGCCATGGCCATGGACAGTCACCTCCCACACTGACGTTTTGCTTAACGAGTGAGAAAGTAGCAAATGTGACAGGAAGACTTGAAAAGTGATTACACATTGAAACTTACTTTCTCTTGCTGGTTCTAGAACTCAGCAAGAAGAAGCCGAGGCCAGCCTGCTACATGTTGGAGACATGTGATGCAACTGCCCCTGCTGCTCCAGCCACCACCATGTATGTGAGCAAGGCCAGTTGAATGTAGCCATGTGAGTGAGTCCAGGTGGAATCATCCAGAGAGGTCCAGCTAAAGTTGCTAATCTACAGATTTGTGAGCTAAGAAATGATTACACTATTAAGGGACTATGTTTTGGAGTGGCTTGTTATAAGCAAACATTGATATAAAAATTTATTTCTATAAGTGGGGTGTTGCTATAACAGATACCTGAAGTGTGACAGTGGATTTAGGACGAGGCAATGAGTAGAAACTGGAAAAGCTGTGGTCCAAAGCTGTAGCTAAGTCTAGAATAGTATAGCAAGAAAACTGTTAGCAAAGACTGGAAAAATTTTTAAGCAAACTAGCAGTGAAGGCTGGAACAATAAGTAAACTACTATAGGAGGTTGAAACAATGGTGACTCAAGTTGCATAGAGAAACAATTTTTAAAACTGTCACCTGTGGTAACTTTGGAAGATAGAAAGTATACCTAATTTTTAAAAAAGGAAGTATACCTAATAAACTTGTGGAAAGTGACTAAAGAGCTATCCCGGGTCAATTGGTTTCTGCTAGCAGTGTATTAGAAAGTACTGTAAGAGAGAGATGAACTAAAGAACCTGTTCAGTTTGTAGACAGAATTTAGAAGACAGTGGCATTTATGCCAAGCAGAAGAAACTTTAAGAATATAAGTTGTGGTACACTTTATTCAAATTTTAGCTTTTTCAACTCGACATTAATGTATACTTTCCCTGAAATTGCAGATATTGCATCTTTTACTAATTCTACATGGAATTTTCTTAGAAATACTAATCTCAGGCTATGGATGAGGCAACCAAAGCTATCTGCCCAAATACACAGTAAGTAGTAAATCCAGGATTTGATCTCGGGCTTTCTGAATTCAAAATTACTACTCATTCCTTCTTCCTAGTTTCCCAAATTCTTTTAATAAGGAGAGCCTTCCAATTTATGAGTTACTTTACTTAAAATACAACGTACCAACCAGTATACTATATTATCATGTGTAACTGACTCTCAAGAAATACACAAGAGTTTCACAGACCTGAATCCTTTTAATATTCAAGATGGGCGACAGAATGATACATTATGTATGAAGGGCTAGAATATGCTTTCCCACTTTTGTAATTATAAGAGAGAGGAAATTATTGTGCTCCAGCACTTTGTGCTACTGAAGGTGAACTCTCTTTGAAATCTGACCCACAATGCTCTCTTGGGATATCTCCTGCTGCTTCTGACTTACTATCTCCCACTTTTTCTGGGTAAGCTTTCTCTCTTTTTATTCAGAAAATTCCCCTTTAGATTAATGAAACGGAATTTTCTCTGGCAGGAGAACAAGGAAGAAATGGATTTTCAACAACAGGAGGATATAATATTTAAACCTGCCTAGGAAGGGAGAAATGCATTCAGCTGAGATAATTGCTCTTTGTTTTCCTTCCACAAAGGAAAGAAAACTCTATCATTAGGATGACTTATATGGTATTTTTTTCCTGGAATCATAGAACACAGATGATAAATTTCTTTTAAGTCCTTTATTCTCTGTATTTCCTCTTAATCTCCATTCTTTGGGGATTTAGAAAAGAGAAAATTCTCGTCTTTTTAAAACATGAGTACAATAACAATTAGGCTTCCTACAATGACCTTTTTGTGTGGCAGTAGAAATTTGAAGGCTATAAAACTGCACTGTATTTTTTTCCAATTTTTAGTTTTTTAAAAAATTCAACATTAGCGTACTTTCCTTGAGTTTGACAATCATGTATTTCACTACTTCTGCCACGATATTTGATTTGAAAATTAATGCTCATTAACTATAGCTGTTTTGCCATTTATCAAATATCTTACATATTCTAGAAGAAAAAGAAATACAGTAAACCGCATGACACATTTGTTAAATTGTTTTTGTGGGATATAATAAGCTAATTGTAAAATTTACACAAAATAGCAAAAGAACAAGAATAGCCAAAGAGGAAAAAAAGAATAGCCAATATACTACTGAAGAAAAAAAATGTACATGTGAAAATGGAAAGACTTCTCCCACTGTATTTCCATGATTATTTCAAGTTTCACTAGTATGTTACAGGTGTAGAGATAGACAAATACATCAATGAAACAAAAATAGAAACCTCAGGTACAGACCCTCACATATATGAAAGAAGTCAGAGCTACAATTTTAAAGTAATGTGGAAGGAATGGAATAGGCAACTTAATAAATAATGCCTAGACAACTTGTTTCCTATATGGATATTTATTATTCCATTAAAAAAATTCCTGATGGATTAAATACATGTAAGTTTCTAAACTTTCTGAAGAAAACATAGATTATATTTGCAACTTTGTGTTACAGAAAGGATTACTTAAGACACAAAAGGAGTAGTATCCATAAAGTAAAAGAGATAAATAGAAGTCTATTAACGTAAGAACTTGTTTATTAAAGGACACAATTTTAAAAGTGTGAAAAGACAAGACATCAGCCAGGGTGGGGTAGGGTGGTAAACTTATGTATTCCAATTTCTGACATATATTAGTTAGAACCAAGTAATATGTATATTACTTTGCATATGTACTAGTATATGTATGTACTAGTATGTATATGTGTTTGTGTATCCAGTAAAAAAACACACATGCAAATTAATAAAAATATGGGCAAAAAGCATGGATACCCATTTCACAGAAGAGGAAAAACCAATAATTAGTAAATTTGTACAAATATGTCCAACTTCACTTGTAATTAGGAAAAGGCTGAAAAACCATTTTATATCTAAAATATTGGCAAACATTTTAAAGCTTGACATATCAACTGTGCTTGACAACAGGAACCCTTATACGTTGCTAGTGAGAGGGTAAATGTGTCTGAGGGAATAATTTGACGTTATCTAAGAAAGTTAAAGATGCATCCACCTAACAGTCAGCAATTCCAATTGGAGAGCAATACCCTCGACTAGGGGAAATCTCACCTATGTGCAACAGAACAGAGGTACTAAAATGTTCAGTGCAGCACTGGTTTTAATAGTCAACTGGAACCAACCCAAAGGACCATGGCAGGACACGAGATAAATAAGTGGTGGTAGATACATAGTATAATGGAATCCTTAATATATAGCAGTGAAAACAAATGGACTATAGTTTTATACATTCATATGAATGAAACATAATGCTGATGAAAATGAAAGTGACAGAAAATACATAGTTTGCAGCACCAATTATATAAGATTCAAACATACAAAAGCCAACAAACATTATTTAGGGATACATATGTTTTTTTTAAAAGAAAAAAAATAAGTGACAACCCATAATTCTAGGAAGCAAGGACTGGAGTATGTTGAGAGAGTGGTAATGCTAGGTGAGGTACACAGAAGCAACTTCAAAACATGACAGTTTCATTCTTAAGCTGAGTGGTGGATAGGAATGTTTATTTTTTCTTATTTACTTATATATTTTTCTTATATATGTACATATATACATATATACTATATTCTTTACATATGTAAAATAATTAAAACATAAATTTTTGTTAGCATATGAAATAGATGTTTAACTAAATAAGCATCCTTCTGGTTTGTAATCTGATTCTAAAATGGATTTGTTTGCCTAAATGGTCTGGCTATGTACCTAGAAGTGGTCCCTTTAAGCACAATTTCTGCTTCGGTTTCAATGACTATATGTAAAAACAATTAATTCTTTACAGCTCTATCTTCCTTCACAGAGAATTTACTCCCCTAACTCTACAGAGCAAGACTGTCCATGGAAACATGCAGAAAGTCAGGGTAGTTTGCGGAAATTAGGAGCTGGGATTCTTTATATAGACTCTGCATATAAATAATTTGGGAGATTTCCACTTGCTCAGGTAATGGTCTACATGTCTACACTTTCTAAATAACATTTTCAAAAAGAATCCCCTTTCTCCTCTTTTTTACCAGTCTCCCCCACACTAAGTATCTTTAGGAACATATGGCAGTTCCCAGAAAAAGCCAAGTGAAGATCCGAAATATCGATGCGCCTTGCTGCATCACCACAAGAATAAAGAAAACTCGGAATCCAACAATCTCCTAACACAACCACTGCCAGTTCTTACATCAATTAAAAATCATCAGTGAGGAGAAGGATGGTTGCACAGTGACTAAGCAGACAGATGGCAGGTGTGAGTCAAAACACTCTGGGGTGCTAGCTCAAATCATTCCGCATCTCTCACTGCTGGAGAGAGAGGGAGTA
Organism: Corynorhinus townsendii; assembly: GCA_026230045.1. Taxonomy (NCBI): domain Eukaryota; kingdom Metazoa; phylum Chordata; class Mammalia; order Chiroptera; family Vespertilionidae; genus Corynorhinus; species Corynorhinus townsendii. The sequence continues at coordinate 61,583,772 of JAPDVU010000004.1, read as the reverse complement.
AAAAACAAAAAACAAAACAAAAAACCAAACAAACACCCAGTGGACCAGGCCTAAAACACCGACAATCCAACCAACAGAAATATAAAAGATAGAGGAGACAACCAAGATTTTAAGAGTTGTACTGCAACTGCTAAACCAAATTCTTCAGGCCTGCCCTTTGATCTTTCCCTGACTTCATCTGACTTAAGCCTCTCCCACCTTCCCCATCTGGCCTTCCCTGACATACACAAGGAGGTACTGTTTCTCCATTTCACCTCCCTTTCTGGGCTGGGACCACCTTGTTACAAAGGTTAGCTGGCTGCATTCCTGGAGAGCAACGTTCCAAGGCCAGCGATAAGATGTTGACCGCATCCTTGCCTGGCCAGCAGCCCACGGGTTCGCTGTCTTAGCGTTCCTATGAGTGACCAGATCTAATCTATGTTTTGGACATATACTTGGTACAAAACAAAGACAGCCACTCTCTCTTATTTGCATGACTATTTTCCACATCGCTGTCCTAAAGATTAGCTTTAATGCATATGAATGTAATTACAGAAAAGGGCCCTAGGTGGAGCTTCAGTACTGGTGGCGACAAATGGAGGAACAATTGAAAATAAAGTCCAGGTCCTCCAAAAATTCCACAAAGAATTGTAACAGCGTGTTGAAAAACTTGTTTTGCTACTGTTGTTTTTCCTGCATATGAGCCAGCTGAATATAGAAATATGTCTCTTGTTGAAGACTAACTCTCAAAAGAGCATGGCTTTGTAATAAAGAGTGAAAGCACATTAAAGATGGTTTTCTGTCTCTGATGGCATTTCTACAAGGCAGTTTATGGGCGAGGAGTGTCCCTAACCTGTTAGCACGTTCTCCTGAACATTTCCCCTTCCTCCTTAGAGGGATACCACCACTGAAATTTATTTTTATAGCAAAAAATAATCTCATTAGAGAAATATCAGAATTATTTTAAAAACGACTTGCCTTTAGTAAATTACAGACACAGAAACTGTAATATGTCAAGATTACTTTTTCCATTTGTTTTTCTAATCTCTGCCAACAATGTCAAAGCACTGAGAAAGAATTATTGGATTTTGAAATTTTATTTTACTATGAGGAATTTATGTAGCACAGAAAAACTTATTTGTCTTCCTAGTCATAAATAAAGATTATTAATGCAAAAATGAGATTGGAAGATTTTGATGGTTCTTCCCAAACAATGCCAAATAAGTCGATAAAAAAAAAAGTAAGACAACCTGCCTAAAATGTAGAAATTCTTAAGCTGGAGATGAGGTTCATGGATAGAATCCTTTGGGTCTGTGGTTAGGAATTAGGACATCTATATTGATCCTCTATTTAAAAATCTTGATATTTTGTTCATTCTGATTTTTTGCCTTAATTTTAAAAGTATTGCATTAAAATATTTTGATAATTGAGTTTGCTGACAGTATGATTGCTTCACTCCATACTAGTCCTGGTCTGATCTATGCACTATTATTATTTTCACAAATGTCTAACCAGAACTTAGCATTTTCTTTAGGAATGAACATAGACAACAAACCACAATAGCATAAGCATTATCTATGACTTGGAGACCAGTAGACATTATGATTGTTGCTAATATTGCCAAATATCATTGTATTTATCAGTACTTTCAAATTATGATTGTTATTATATCTGCAGTATATCTTGGTACTCAATGCCTTAATTTAAAAAGCACACAATATTTAGAAAAATACAAGCTCTCAAAACTCAATCAGGAAGAATCAAAAAACCTGAATAGGCCTATAACCATTGAAAAAATTGAAGCAGGGATCAAAAATCTTCCAGTAAGCAAAAGCCCTGGTCCAGACAGCTTTACAGGGGAGTTCTACCAAGCATTCAAAGAAGAACTAAAACCTATCCTCCTCAGACTATTCCAAAAAATTCACGAGGAAGGCACACTTCCAAGCTCTTTCTATGAAGCCAGCATTACCCTAATTCCCAAACCAGATAAAGACACCACAAAAAAAGAGAACTACAGGCCAGTATCCGTGATGAACATAGATGCTAAAATCCTCAACAAAATTCTAGCAAATCTAGCAAATTGGATCCAGCATTACATTAGAAAGATCATACACCATGACCAAGTAGGATTTATTCCAGGGATGCAAGGATGGTACAATATCCGCAAATCAATAAATGTGATATAGCACATAAACAATTTGAGAGACAAAAATCACATAATCATATCAATCGATGCAAAAAAAAGCATTTGACAAAATCCAGTACCCTTTCTTGCCCAAAACTCTCAGCAAAGTGGGAATAGAGGGATCATACCTCAACATATTAAAAGCCTTATATGACAAACCTACAGCCAACATCATATTCAATGGGCAAAAACTAAACCCATTTCCCCTAAGAACGGGAACAAGATAGGGATGCCCACTTTCACCACTCCTGTTCGATATAGTACTGGAAGTACTAGCCATTGCAATCAGACAAGAAGAAGAAATAAAAGGCATCCAAATTGGAAAAGAAGAAGGTAAACTCTCCTTATTCACAGATGACATGATACTGTACATAGAAAACTCCAAAGAATCCATCAAAAAACTACTAGACCTAATAAATGAATTTGGCAATGTAACAGGATACAAAATTAACATCCAGAAATCTATGGCCTTTTTATACACCAATAATGAACTCACAGAAAGAGAAACTAAAAGAACAATCCCATTTACCATTGCACCAAAAAAATAAAGATACCTAGGTGTAAACTTAACTAAGGAGGTAAAAGACCTGTACTTGGAAAATTACAGGACACTGAAAAAAGAGATAGAGGAAGACATAAACAAATGGGAGAACATACTATGTTCATGGACTGGTAGAATCAACATCATTAAAATGTCCATACCACCCAAAGCAATCTACAGATTCAATGCAACCCCCATTAAAATATCAATGGCATATTTCAAAGATCTAGAAAAAACTCTCCAAAAATTCATTTGGAATAAAAAAAGACCCCAAATAGCCATAGCAATCCTGAGAAAGAAGACCAAAGTTGGAGGGATCACAATACCAGATATCAAGCTATATCACCAAGCCACCGTTCTCAAAACTGCCTGGTACTGGCACAAGAACAGACATATAGACCAATGGAACATAACAGAGAACCCAGAAATCGACCCAAGCCATTATGCTCAATTAATATTTGACAAAGCAGGCAAAAGCATACAATGGAGTCAAGACAGTCTCTTCAATAAATGGTGCTGGGAAATTTGGTCAGATACATGCAAAAAAAATGAAACTAGATCACCAACTTACACCATACACAAAAACAAACTCAAAATGGCTAAAGGACTTAAATGTAAGACGGGAAACCATAAGAATCCTACAAGACTCCATAGGCAGCAAAATAGCAAATATATGTCATAGCAATATCTTTACTGCCACAGCTCCTAGGGCAGTGGTCGGCAAACTCATTAGTCAACAGAGCCAAATATCAACAGTACAATGGTTGAAATTTCTTTGGAGAGCCGAAAATCGACTTCTGCACATGGGCCACAAAGTTTCAATCGCACTACATGTGTGTGCCCGCGTGTGGTATTTTGTGGAAGAGCCACACTCAAGAGGCCAAATAGCCGCATGTGGTTCACAAGCCACAGTTTGCCGACCACTGTCCTAGGGCAATGGAGACTAAGGAGAAAATAAACAAATAGGACTACATCAAAATAAAAAGCTTCTGCATAGCAAAAAAAACCATCAACAAAATATCAAGAAAGCCCACTGCATGAGAGAACATATTTGCTAATGCTATTTCAGATAAGGGTTTAATCTCCAAAATTTACAGAGAACTCATACAACTTAACAAAGGAATATAAACGATCTAATAAAAAAATGGGCAAAGGACCTAAATAGACACTTTTCCAAAGAGGACATACAGAAGGCTGAGAGAGATATGAAAACATGTTCAAAGTCACTAATCATCCGAGAGATGCAAATCAAAATAAGGAGATACCATCTCACACCTGTCAGAATGGCTATCATCAACAAACAAGTGCTGGCGAGGGTGTGGAGAAAAAGGAACCCTCGTGCACTGCTGGTGGGAATGCAGACTGGTACAGCCACTGTGGAAGACAGTATGGAGTTTCCTCAAAAAAACTAAAAATGGGACTCCCACTTGAACCAGTGATCCCACTTCTAGGAATACATCCCAAGAAACTAGAAACACGAGTCAGAAAGGATATATGCACCCCTATGTTCATAGCAGCACAAATAACAATAGCTAAGATATGGAAACAACCTAAGTGCCCATCAGCAGATGAGTAGATTAAAAAACTGTGGTACATCTACACAATGGAATACTATGCCCCTATAAAAAAGAAGGAACTTTTACCATTTGCAAAAGCATGGATGGAACTAGAGAGCATTATGTTAAGCGAACTAAGCCAGTCAAAGAAAGATAAATATCACATGATCTCACTCATATGTGGGATATAATGATCAACATAATTTGATGAACAAAAATAGATCCAGAGACAAATGGCAGGGAAGGTTGGGGGAGGGGGGGTTAGAGAGCAACCAACGGACTTTATACATGCATATTAGCATAACCAATGGACACAGATACTGTGGTGGTGGTGGGGGCTTGCCTGGGGTGGGAATCGCTGGGGGGGGGGGGTTCCATTGGGGGAAAAAGGAGACATGTAAAACTCTGGACAATAAATAAATTAATTAAAATAAATGAATAAAAAAGCACACAATATCCTGGCCTAGGTGACTCAGTAGTGGAGCGTCAACCTATGAACTAGGAGATCACGGTTCGATTCCCAGTCAGGGCACAAGCCTGGGTTGTGGGCTCAATCCCTAGTGTGGGACATGCAGGAGGCAGCCAATCAATGATTCTCTCTAATCATTGATGTTTCTCTCTCTTTCCCTCTCCCTTCCTCTCTGAAATCAATAAAAATATATTAAAAATAAAAAGCACACAATATATCACAAATTTGTTTACTTTAATAATGTGTAACTGCACAGATGTTTTTAAATGTTAATGTGGTCTAATTGATTCACAGTCTTTTCCTTAAAGGTTTAAATTCTTTTTCCTGAATAACACAATATTTCCTAACCCTGAAAGCATAAAAATACCCTAAAAGTTTTGTTTTTACTCCACATAATGTAGATTTTGTGTATAGCATGAGGTAGAAATCCAGTTTCACTTCCCCCTATATAGATATCCATTATTCCAGCAGCATTTATTGAAAGGCTTATCTTCCCCTCCTGATCCACAATGCCTCTGATATTAAAAATCCAGTTTCCATATGTGCTTGGCTCTGTTTCTGGACATATATTTCTTTCCATTTCTCTCCCTCTCTTTTTTATTCTTCTGCTAAAGCCACATGATCTTAATTATCATATCTTTGTAAGTCTTATATCTGGAAGAGGCTCCATTTAGTAGAATCTTTCATTTAGGGTTAGCTTAAGGTGTAATAAAATAAAACAAAACAAAAACAAAAAACCTGGTAGAATTTGGAATTGTGTTGAATTTGAAATAACATTGGTATCTTTATGTTTGAGTCTTTGTATTTATATACATGATATATTATTAGTAGGTCTCTTTTAAAGTGTATCAATAAAGATTTATAAATTTATTTTAAGAATGAGCATGAAATAAGGCATTAATTAAGTCATCACGAACTAGGAGAGTTAGCACTAATAGTCTCTTAACTATAAGAAATTCTAAAGAATATTCTCCAGACAGAAAGTGATCCTGAATGGACTGCATGAGAGGTAAGAAGGAATGGCAAGCAAAGATCTATATATATAAAAACCTAAGTGACTGGCTGACTGGCGGACCGGCCGACCTGCAGACCGTCCAGTAGCTATGAAGCGCACTGACCACCAGAGGGCAGATGCTCAATGCAGGAAAGGGAAACCTCAGACATGGAAACATGGAACAGACTGATGAATCTCAGAGGGAAGTGGGGAGGGGAGAGGGTGGGGAGAGATTAACCAAAGATCTTATATGCATACTAGAGGCCTGGTGCATGAATCCCTCAGCCTGGCCTGTGTGCCTTCTTGCAATCTGGGACCCCTCAGGGGATGCCAGAGGCCTGGTGCCGTGCACCGATGGGGTCCCTCAGCCTGGCCTGTGTGCCCTCTTGCAATCTGGGACCCCTCGGGGGATGTCGGAGAGCCAGTTTTAGCCTGATCTCCACAGGCCAGGCCGAGGGACCCCACCAGTGCATGAATCTGTGCACTGGGCCTCTAATATGAGTATAAATGTAGCTAAATAATAACCATAATGACTAATTTATGAAAGTTAAACAGGATAAAGCTAAAATACTGAACAATAATGGCATATGAGTTGACATGTGAGTAATAGACATTAAATCTTATTATTATGGAGGAGGATAAAAATATTGACTATTTTAGACTTTAAGTATGTGTTCTGGGCCGCAAATATTGCACAGCTCTTCCGTTGCCTAGAGGCAGGATGCCTTAAGACAGAGGGAGGTGCAGTAGGTCACTGAACAATGGGTCGGTTAGAGTTTGGAGGGAGGTGGTGGTTCATGCTCCGGCCAAGCATGCCCAGGCATTGCACCTGTGCCCTGAGTTTCTTGGGAACGACTGAAATAGCTTTTGTAACCTTTGGGTTGTCATTGTAACTGTCCTAACTCCCTCTTGTGGTTTCCGAGTATAAATTTGCTGTAACACCTGTGGTCTGCACTGCAGTTCAGCCTTTACCGTGGTGAAGTGCTGCAACTGTAGTCGCTGGCCAGCTTAATAAAGGCTCACAAATTTTGATCTCTGTCTCTGGTGGTCGTCTCTTGTGGGTCGCCCTGTAACAATATGCATGTTAAATGGCAAGGGTAAATACTAAAATATATATGAGTGTATAACATTTCAAAAAAGCAGTTAAGGGGGATGGAGTAAGAAAAAGTAAGAAAAAAAAGGGAGAGAAGAGGAAACAAAAGATAAAAACAGAAAAATAGTGAGCATTATATCAAATAGTAAAAATAAACAAAATACGTGAATAATTAAACAAAAATATCTTTAAACTTCTCACAGCTCTAGTTAGAAACAAGGCTTTTCAGACTAGAATTTTTTTTAATCAGGCTCATTTTGTTTGTTTGTAAAAGGCACATCTAAAACATAAAGGCATAGAAAGGATGAAAGTCAAATTAGAAAGTGACATACTAGGAAAATACTAACCAAATAAAGATGGTCTTGCTATAGCAATAGTAAACAAAATATACTTTAAGGTAAAAATTATTACTAGAAGTAATAAGATTCATTACATGGAAATAAAAGTTACAATTTATTAAGATAACATAACCATTGTAAACTTATAAACACAGTAAGCAAGCAAAAAACATCAGTGAAGATATGTAAAATGTGAACAATACAATTTGTAGTCCTGAGCTAAAGAACCTAGGGAGAACGCTGTAATTATTGGTTGTAATAGTCTCCATGTGTTCATTGGCTCAAAGTTATACAGCCTTTTCAAATACATAAATATCTACATATATAAAAGCCTAAGTGACCGAACAACCAAACGACTGAAGGACCCAATGACTGGTCAACCAGTCACTATGACACGCACTGACCACCAGGGGCAGACGCTCACTGCAGGAGCTGCTCCCTGGTGGTCAGAGCTCTCCCACAGCCAACCTCCCATGGTTGCTCCCCCAGGCTGGCCAAACCTCCCGTGGGCCCTCCCTCTGGCCAATCTCCCACAGCCCTGATCACCAGCCAGGCTGAGGGACCACACCTGTGCACAAATTTATGCACCAGGCCCCTAGTATACTTATAAAACTAAGGGATGTTTTAAGCCATAAAAGTAACCTTAATGAGTTTTAAAGGCCTGGAGTCATACAACCACATTCTTCTATACAATTAAATTAGATATCAATAAAAATAAATAAATATACCTCTAAACAAGGACTGGTCAACTAAATACTTAATGGAAAGTACAAAATATTTGGACTTAAGAATAAAGACAATATTATCAAAATTGTGAGGTGCAGCAAAAGTATTTCTTTGAGGGAAAATTATAGCCTTAACTGCTGACAAAAAAGATGAAAAGCTTCAAACTTAATGAGCTAACAATCCAACTTAAGAAGTTTAAATAATAGATAGCAGAATAAACTAAAGAATTAGAAACAAGGAAATAATTATAACAGATATATTAATGAAATAGAAAAATGTACCATAAATGGGAGTAAAATGTCAAAAGTTCATTCTTCAAAAATGCTAATAAAATTGACAGTCCTAGTAAATTTAATAAAGAAAAAGGAGAGAATTCAAAGTAAGCACAAATAAGAATGAAAAAGGAAATAACATACAATTCTACATATATTGAATAGAAAATAAAAGGAAATTATGAACTTTATGCCAGTAAACTTGAAAAATAGAGCTTACTGATACTGAAAAAATATATAACTTAAAAACAGATTCAAGCCCTAACTGGTTTTGCTCAGTGGATAGAGCGTCCACCTGTGGACTGAAGGGTGCCAGGTTCGATTCCGGCCAAGGGCATGTACCTTGGTTGCAGGCACATCCCCAGTAGGGAGTGTGCAGGAGGCAGCTGATCAATGTTCCTCTCATTGATGTTTCTAACTCTCTATTCCTCTCCTTTCCTCTCTGTAAAAAATCAATAAAATATATTTTATAAACAACAACAAAAATGGACTCAAGTATAACAGTATAACCATCCTATCTAATAAAGATGGAATATGCTAATTGACCATCACTCCATCACAAAGATGGCTACACCCACAGCTGAGGCCAAGTTCCCATAAGGAGCCTTAATGAGCAATCAGCAGGGACCTGAGGTATGCCCTCCTGGGGCTTGACAGGGGACCTCAGGCCATGCCCCCCACCCTGGTGTCAGGCTGGGGGACCTCAGGCCGCGTCCCCTGCCAGGCCAGGGGACCTGAGGCCACAGCCCCCGCCCAGCGGGGCTTGACGGGGGACCTCAAGGTGTGCTTCCCATCCTGGTGCTGGGCTAGGGGACCTCAGGCCACACCCCCCACCAGATGGGGCTTGACAGGGGAACTCAGGCCATGCCCCCCCACCCAGCGGGACTTGACAGGGGACCTCAAGGTACACCCCCAGTGCTGGGTCAGGGGAACTCAGGCCGTGCCCCTGCCTAGCGGGGCTTCACGGGGGACCTGAGGCTGAACCCCCTCCTGGTGCTGGGTCGGGGGACCTGAGGCTGTGCCCCACTGCCTGGTGGGGCTTGACAGGGAACCTCAGGCCATGCCCCCCACCCAGCAGGGCTTGACAGGGGATCTCAGGCTGTGTACTCCACCTGGCTGGGCTTGACGGAGGACCTCAAGGCATGCCCCCCAACCTGGTCTGGGCTGGGGGACCTCAGGCCACGCTCCCCATCCTGGCGCCAGGCTATGCCCCCTGCCCGGCACGGCTTTACAAAGGTGGGACTGGCCTGGTCTGGATCTAGCCCAATGGTGGGGGGCCGGCCGGGTCTGGGTCTCACGCGATTTTGAGGTACATGGGGACTTGACAATGGGTCCTGTGGTGAGCCCCAGACTCTGACAGGAGGAAGGTTTTCATATACATTTTACTAATTTTCTTTCATCTGACACTTCTATTATAGAGAAAGGGCAAATAGCAATATTAAATTATTTCCTCTAATTAATGCCCTTTTAATGTGCACAAATTTTGTGCACCAGGTCACTAGTATAAGATATAATATATAATCATTAAACACATTTTGGGAATACTTCTCCTACCCAGTATTGTGAAACCAAAACCTATTGATAAATTCCTAATGGAGGCTGTGGTTAGGAATGCAAGAGATGATAGAATTAAGGTAAAAGTTTATAGGGTAACTGTTAATATTTTCAATAGACTTTATGTGAGTCTCTTTTCCTTGATTGAATTGTGGAAACTGACATTGTATCTCACTGGGGAACATTCCTCTGACTAATGTTGTAAAGCTGAAGGCATATAAATCCACCTTTCAGGCAATATTAATTAGACATGCTAAAGAAGAAAATTTACTAAATAGCTGCATTGAAAGATTTGTTGTAATAGGCTAATAAAAAGTTAAGATATAAGAGGTACCTAAAATAAAAGACTATAAAACTGACGTTATTCTTCACAGGTGATCCTTTTCAAATATCTTTCATTCCTTGTTTTAAGACCAACCTAAGGGCCATAATTAGAGCAGTTCTTAACCCCCGGGAGGATGCTCAGAAGTGTTGTAAATGGATTATTTCCCAAGCCCAGTGAGAGAGTAAAATAAAATTTCATGTTGTCTTTTCCTTCCCAAATCCATGCCAATTGCTACTGATCCTTTTTCTCCCAGGGCTAGGTATTGCCTGTGACCTGAGGGACCGTCTTGGCTTTCTGTGTGCCTGGGACATGCAGGATGTCACTTCTTTCCTTTGACTATCAAAGAGAATAACCGGACGGTAATAATTTTTCCACCCTCTTCAGTCCACAGAATTATTTAATACTGCCAGACGTATTTATTGTTTTTCCCAGCTGAAACCTTGTCAAGGCACACCGAAGGAATTAATAACTATGATCAGAAATTTGGCAACACTGGAAGCTCAGAGTCAGAGATTGATAGGAATATTTTATAGGCCTCAACCCCTAAGGTAAAATAAAACTATGTGCCCAGAGGGAAAGACACAAATTAGGTAAGTTACAACCCAATTCTTTGGGGTTTTGAGAGCAATTGTCTTATGTTACAAATATTTGCAAAACCAAAAATGCAGTTCTAGAAGCAGCTCAAAGCCCAGCTTTGGTAAAAGGGAGGGTGGTTTTATAGAGAAAAATTGTTTCAGAAATACACCTTTGTAAAGTAAGATTCCAGTGCTATTCGCAGGTGTGTGTGTGTTTTAAGTTTAAGCAGCAAGGTCCCATATGGGGCCCCAAAAAGGAGTTTTAAGTGGGTTCGCAAGAATGCACATAAAAAAATATATCTATATGACAGAATAGGTTCCACTTTCTGTTTGTTTCTTTGAACAGGGATTTTGGTCCAAAGTTTTGTTTTTAATATCTGCTTCTGCCTCCCCCTCTATCAGATCGGCTTCCTCCATGGCCACCACCCCTGGGTGCTCTGCGGCTTGAACTGCTGTAGGAATCACGTGGAGGAGGGTACCCCCTTTCCATAGAAGGGGGAAGCCCTCTTTCTTGTCTGCCAACTCAATCACGACCACTTGAGTAGAGATCACTCCGGCTGCTTGAGTAACTGTCTCGACTTCCACCACATCCATCTCGTGAGCTGCTGTAATCATCATAGCGACTGCTTCCACCATAAGATGGCGGGGGCCCTCGTGTAGGTGGAGCACTACGTGAGTTACCATAACTGTCATATGAATCCCTGTAGGAACCACCACTTGGATGATCTGAATAGTCACGATCATGACCATAGCCATCTCTATCACTGTAGCCTCTTGATGGATAGTCATCACGTGAACTGGAATGACCATAATCACGATAAGTATAATCTCTTGGTGGTGGAGCATAATCTCTTGTATCATGAGAGCTTGGGTAATCTCTACTTGAGTAGCTGTCTTTAGTAGAATATCCATCATCTCTAAGCCTTTCCAACTATTTACTGATGAGAAACAGGGAATAGCTATGGGGGTCCTCACCCAGCCCCTAGGGCCAGGTTTCACCCCTGTAGCCTACCTGTCCAGACAGTTTGATCCCACAGTTTGGGGATGGCAGCCCTGCAGCCACTGTTCTCATCAAGGAGGCCCAGAGGATTTGCCTCCAGCAACCCTTACAGGTCTTCTCCACCCATAGATTACAGGATCTTCTGTCCCACCAATCCTCATCTCTCCTTGCCCCCTCTCACATTCAGGAGCTCCATCTCCCATCCCTCAAGAATCCTGACATCTCCCTAACTCAGTCCCCAGCCCTGAACCCGGCCACTCTCCTTCCTGCTGCCTCCACCCAACCTGCGGCAACGCACTCCTGCCCTGAGGTCATCGAGGCCCTCACTCAACCTCGGGCCGGGACTCTCAGATCTTCCTCTCTCTAATCCTGACTTAACTCTGTTTGTGGATGGAAGCTCGTGCCTAGACCCCCAGCGACGTCGGAAAGCCTCCTATGCGGTAGTAACACTCGAGCGGACCCTGGAGGCAGCCTTCATAAATAACAAGATCCCCCTTCCCAAGGCTCAGGTAGGGGCCATTGCCCAACAGGTCCACTGGTCATTGCACATTGGACTGCTGGCACTTTGGAGGTTCCTCGAACCCCTCTTCACCTCACCCACATTGCTAGAGGCAGTCACGAGTGCCTGCTCCTCCTGCTCCACGTGTGCGGCTGTCTCACCCCAGGGAGTAATGAGCCCCAACTCTCCTACCCATCAAATGAGGGGACACCTCCCAGGGCAGGACTGGCAGGTAGACTTCACCCATATGCCTCCCCACAAGAAGACCATCTGCTTACCATGGTAGCCACCTTCCCCACCCACAAGGAAACTGCTGAGGTTGTGGCTGAGACCCTAATAACACATAATCCCTAGGCTTGGCTTTCCCACCTCCATACAATCAGACAACGGCCCAGCTTTTATATCAAGGGTCCTTCAGCAGGTTAGCACCTCTCTTGGCATCTCTTGAAAACTGCACATACCCTACCCCCACAATCAATGGGTAAGATCAAGAGGATCAACAGCCTCCTTAAAGACCATCTAACTAAACTCTCTCTAGAAATTTACAGCTCCTGGTTGTACCTCCTGCCCATGGCCCTGACTGGAATCCGGGCTACACCAAGGAGCCCCACCTTTTTACCTGCCCTTTCTCAGGCAACTGCTCCGGGAACACGCTGACAGGTCTCTGCTCAGGCCTGGACCAGCTGACTAAGACTCCTGAGGACCAGCCCTCCAGCTGGGGGACTCATTCCTCCTCAAGAACTTTACCCCCAGGTTGTATTTCAGCTCCAGGCCCAGAAAAACAGCAAAACCAGACAAGTGACCCTGTGGCAGCCTCAGGAACAGCCTTTACCTCCCAAGTGACTCAATAGGATTGCTCTCGAGAATTCACCAACCAGTCCCTTGGGAAATTATGCTGCTGCACTCCTCGTCCAGCCTCCCATCATTAGGCCAACTGGTGTCTATTTCTTTAATTTGCTTTTTTACCCCCTTTCTCATGCACGGTTTCACTAGTCTTTTGCAGAACAGAATGCAGGCGTTCACCAACCAGGAGTTGGGAGAGATCTATCTGGCCCTGAACTCAGAACCTAGCATCAGAATCCTTGAGACTCCGGGTAGACCCCTAACGATGCCCCCTCCTAGCAGGAAGCAGCTATGGAAGATGGAACTTCAGCCCCTGCCCCTGACCTTGTCCGGACTCTCAATTTTTTTATATAATATCACAAAAAGCCTGGAATGTGAGGTCCTCCCTCCCCCCAACTGGTGGGCAGAGTTATGACATCCCAGGACATTGAACCACCAATCAGCGCGCGCCGAGTGCCCTGGGGTCCACCCCTTCTCGATCTGCCCTGGGCCCAATCCCTTCCTGTTCCTTCCCTTAAAAATGACACTCCACCCACGCACATGTACTGTATTTTCCCTTCTCCAGGGAGCAGTCCGTCTGGGCCCCTACTTCTTCTCTTCCCCCCCCACCCCCGTAAGGAATAAACCTCCCTTTTAATGTAAAAAAATAAATAAATAAAATATATATATATATATATACACACACACACACACACACACACACACATACATACACACACATATATATAAAATGCAGTAAAGTAATACTTCTGCATTTCAAGTGGGTTTTATCCTTTACAAATACAAATATTTTGCTGATCAACATGGTCAGTTTTATATGTAATGTTTACTTATTCTCACTCAGTACCCTGTAACATAGCTGAAGAGTTAAAAAAAAAAAAAGCCTTTTCAATTTTCTACTATTTTAAGTTTCTGTGGTTACTGTTCATGTTCATGTCAGTACTTAAGAGTTAACCATTCGGCCCTGACTGGTCTGGCTCAGTAGATAGAGCGTCGGCCTGTGGACTGAAAGGTCCCAGGTTCGATTCCAGTCAAGGGCATGTACCTTGCTTGCAGGCACATTCCCCGTAGGAGGTGTGCAGGAGGCAGCTGATCGATGTTTCTAACTCTCTATCCCTCTCTCTTCCTCTCTGTAAAAAATCAATAAAATATATTTAAAAAAAAAGAGTTAATCATTCATAGTACACATCATTCTCTCTGGGAGATTCCTGAAAAGTTATTTTACTATGAAGGAGCTAGTATTTATTTATTATTATATGGTAGTTGCTTTCAAGAAGATTTTAAGGTGACTTAAAATAAAAATAATACAACTACAATAGTAAAAGAAAACAAAAGCCCTGCTAAAGAAAGGAAACAAACAAGTTTAGCTTAGTAGCAAATACAACTACATTGATGGAGCACTAATTTAACTTGAGCTTCCTAGCAGCCAAAGTAAAAAGGGAAATAGTACTAATACTTCAAATTAAAAAAAAAAAAAAGATTGGTTTTGTTTAACAGCCAAATCTAAAAGGAATTTATTCAAAAAGAAACAATCATTCATTCATTTGAAAAGTATTTATTTACTACTTACAATGAGCCAAATCCTGCATAAGATACTGGGAATAATATGTTAAACAGTTCAAAAATGATCTCTGCCCTCAAAGAGCTTAGAGTCTATTGGGAGAGAGGCAATAAACAAGTAATCAAGCAAATAAATATAAATCACAATTGAGGAAGTGTACAGGGAACTAAGAGAATAACCCAGTAGGAAGGCCTCTCTCTGAAAGAGTTGACATTTAAAAAACAAGAGATAAAATATATTTCCTGCACAGAGAGGTTTCAGGGAGAACAGGGCCTGAAGTACTCCTACAGAAGATTGACTTTGAGCCTAAGAAACTCCAGGTGTGCTTGTCAGATATCCTGCTTGGCAAATTGGAATACAGGCTCCAGATTTTTAAATTAAAATGCCTCTAAGTATGAGGCCCTTGGCATTGAGAGTCAAGGAAGACTTTTAACGGGAGGGTAGCTAGAGGTTAGATGTAACCTAAAGAAGTAGCAGAATCTGCTTCCAAGAGCCTTTGAGGGTGCATGCCTACCTATTTGGGCTCATATGATTTTGCTTGAACTAAAATGGTCTCATTTTAGTAACTTTGGGCTTTATAATTGCTCTTCCTCCCACATGTCCTATTTAAGTAAATGAGAGACAAATAAGAAATGCACTTTTATAATGGAAACATTGTAATTCAGATTTGTATTAAAATTTGTATGATAATTTAGAGATTGAAAAACCAGGAGGAAGTTATATGAAATTTCTTTGTTCTTTTTCAGTCTTCTGAGAGAAAGGATCAGAGGGAGAGAGAGTGTAAGGGGAAAGGGGGAAAAAACAGAAATAGTGGAGGGGAGAGTGGGGGGGAGAGAGAGAGAGAGAGAGAGAGAGAGCGCCTTTGCTTTAAAAGGAGTATGATGTTGAAAAAAGCTGACAGGCAGAAAACAAGCCCAAGTGTTGTTGCTATGGTTACTATACCATCTGTGTTCTTGCCCACCCTACACCAAAGGGTTATGTAACCTGGTAACTAGCTTAGTATTAAAATGGACTGAACAGTGGAACCAGTTATTTTTGTTACCTTTAAAAAGGCTGATGGTACATCAAAACGAAGCACTACACAATGCTCTTGATGTCTCCCTCCACGTGGAGCACTCTGGGATGCAAGCACGATTCCCCTGAGAGCACCCAGGGTTCTCGGAAGTACCACAGTGGCCTGATCTTTAGTCCTCCAGGGGCTATTGTTCTCATTTAATTCACAATTAGGCAATGTCACAGCAGTTATACATCCAAATGTTTTTAATTGCAATTGATTTACAAATAAATCAAAGGTCAGACTAAAACACAAGAACTGTCCTCTACAAGGAAATCTGTTGATCAAAAATCCAATTTTCCTCGTAAGTGGTAGCATGCAAAGAATGTACTCTCCGAGGCACAGAGAAGAGAATATTCAAAATCCATTTCTCTCACTAGAAATACAGCTTTCTTGTGCAAGGCCACCGGAACTGTGATAAAGAATTGTATCACCACTGGCAGAAAACAGCCCTGAACCACTCCACCTATCCATGGCCCACAATGTGACACATTAGAAACACCAGGCAAGAGAAGCAGCTTCTAATCACCACAAACTAGAATTGGGCAGGTGTTGGATTTTGCCAGTTTCATCCTTACACGGCTTCTCAATTTCCCTGGGAAAATAAGTGTTAGGGTCCCAGGAAGGCCAGTCATTTCTAAGCCTGTATTTGCAGCCCTCAGCTCTTCCCCATGGATTTCCTGCAGGCACCTCAAAAGCCACATGTCCAAGGATAATTCAACTTTTCCACCTCCTCTCAGCTTCCCCTTCCAAGGATAATTCAACTTTTCCACCTCCTCTCAGCTTCCCCTATCCCAGCGACTATCCACACTAGAAACTGAAAGCTATCTTCGTCTTTCCCACCCCCAAACATTTAGCCACATAGCTCAGGTGAGTTACCTCACCTATCGTGTCTTAGCCAGGGTTTACCTGGGTTGCCTAACAGATACCTTTCTTTTCGAGTTAGCGATGAAATTAAAACTCTTGGAATGCTGCCTTGAGACCACCACACTGTGAGAAAGCCCAAAGTGGCTCTGTGGAGAGGCCACATGGGGTAAGATCAATGTGCCTGCTGGCTGATAGCCCAACCCCCCAGCCAATCTGCCAGGTGGGCACCACATGAATGACGCCAGGAGAGATCAGCAGGAGAATCATGTAACCCACAACCCACTGTGAGAAAAAATAAATTGTTAAACCATGAAGCATATGAATAAATACAGCAGGTCCTACAATAACATCCTCTCTTTTTTTATTATTGAATTTACTGGGGTGACACTGGTATAATAACGTCCTTTCATTCAAACACCTTTTCATTATAATGTTGATGAGATACTACAGGAACTTAACTCTTGTTTATATCAATGAGCCTATGGTAAAAATGGGTTTTGCTACAGATCACTTCACTTACTGTCACAGAGCCTATCAACCACGTTAAGGACTTACTGTACCTTCACGTTCTTTTTCCAACCTTCCATGATAGCTGAATTTTCCACTGCCTGCCTTGAAGTTGCATGAGGAATTACTTAGACAAATATAGGCTGTCCCCAAAAAGTGTATACACACTTTGAATAATTATTAATTTCAATGTTTGTTTCTTTTCAGATTTAACCCTGTATTAAGACCATAACTTACTTCACAGAGTATTACCCTAGACCACGTTGAATCAGCATCGTAGGGATAAAGCTGTAACGTTCACAGTACATTTTAAAACATGGAGAATTATTTTAATAAACTCTCAATCAAATGTTAAGTGCCAATATGGGCAGTCCAGCAGCTGAACAGCATTGTTATCATTCATTGACTTTGGTGCACTACTCAACACATGAGGGTCGAAATGCAAGCTCTGCAAAGAAAACTTGGGACATGTGTGGGTATTACAGTCCGTTTGAGTGAACACATTTTACAGAAAAATTTTTTTCTGCTGAGCAGGTCAGGAAGAAAAACAAGTGTCTGAAAGCATTATGGCAGAGCTGGTCACTAGGAAGCACATTTCACCTGGAAATATCATCTTGGTGGCAAATTTTACTTGAGTGAGTTCTTCTGGAAATAAGATTGCTGACTTCATCATATTAATCCCCACAGGAAAGAATCCAGAAGCTTCTAATTTAAAATAAACAACAATGTAATGAAACTTTACAGTACTACAAGATTGATCTTCAAAACCTGACTCTGCAAGCTGGAAAACAGATGATGCTAAAAGGGTAGGAAGAAAGGGCCTTTCCAGAGGTGGGAGATGGTTGGGTAGAGCAGCTGGCTGAGGGGGCGCTCCCAGTGGTCCAGGCGGGGACTGCAAAGCATCCTTTCTGCTGATGGACAAAACAAGTGTGCCCTGCTTAGATCTCTGGGTGTGCCTGAAGGCTCAGGACAATCCTTAACAAAGGTGGGGGAGGGCGCCATATATTTTGTGTTTCCTAACTCTTCTTTGTCATATCTTACCTAATAATAGACAAAATGTTAATTGACCGTACCTCCGCTACGCCACCAGCCAATCAGTGATATGCAAATTAACCCAACAAAGATGGCGGTTAATTTGCATATACAGGTGCCAAGTGATGGGGTGGGATGCTTGCGTCATCGCCATGGTGACGACGCAGGCATTCTGCCCCACCCCCAATCTCTCAGGGCCTCTGGGCAGCGTGGGAAAGCGGGGCTGGAGCAGAAAGAGGCGGCTCCCAGAGCGGAAAGGGGCTGGGCGGTAGTGGAAAGGTGGTGCTGGCAGCCAGGAAAAGGAAAGCCCATTCTAGCACGAATCTTCGTGCATCGGGCTTCTAGTCCATCTATAATTTCCTTCTTTGTATTCTCAGGTCTCTGAAAACTGATTTCCTTCATGCTGGGCATTAAACTCTCTTGCTGAAGACTCTGGACCTTCCTGCTGCCACAAGAATGGTTACATTGCATTTCCTCTATCCTGCTGAGCACTGCCGGGCGGTGATAACTGGAACCCACACAGGTATATCACCGAAAACAATCTGACCCTTGGTGCCTGGCTGGCTGGCTGGTAGACCTTGAGAAGCCACTTGCTTTTAGGTTAAAATGTCACAGCTTACTGTGTCAAGAAAATTTGATCTTTGGTTTTTAGAAATCAGGAACTCACATTCTCTTTCTTTTTACTAAATACCTTATTTTTTGTCCCTTAAGCTCAGGACAATTTTCTTTTACATTTGAGTTCATATTAATTAACAACTTTTGTCATCTATTTACACTCTAAAATCTGGATGGAAAGTTCTGCTAGTAACACACATTGTGTAAGTAATGCTGTTACCTCCTTCAACAAATTTTTTTGAAAAAAAAACTATTTCAGTTTCTAGACATTCATTATTTTCAGAATTAAACATTGGGCTCCAGTTCTGAGATAGACATAAATATTTTTTTCTAGTTGTTTCAGAGGAAAACACACGTTGCTTCTCTGTGAGAATAGATAGAAACAAACGCCCCTCTACAGTATGTTTTTAGAATTCTTCAGGCCTTTAAAGGGATGTCGCTGCTGACTTTATTAGCAGAACCCAGCCATCCTTCCCTCCAGCACTCTTTCAGGAGGAAGTAAGGAACCTTGTCTCACAGCACACCCTTTTGTACACAGTCCTTGGTTCCCCCCAGTCTCATTGCGATTTCAGTTGATAGAGTTTGGTTCAGCGAGTCTTAAAATTGTCTGCAGTTTGGAGCTGTCTACCTGCAGCTGATTCCCTGCAGCTTCAAAATCACAGCAGTGGAGCATTAGCCTTGCAATAGAGCGTGCATAAATAAGAAAATTAGCATCTGATGGCCAGATCCAGGAATGGAAAGCAAAGCACTGGAATATTAGGGTTATAAAGCACAGCTGGGCAAACTTCACACGCTGAGCTCCCGATGTACCTGGCAAAGGCAGTTCCCAGCTCTTCTCATTTATGTTTCTTGCCTTCATTATCACCCCCTCCCTCCCTCCTTTAAATCCGCAGTCCTGTTCAGTCCTTACCTCACAAATCTAGGGCCTTACTGGCTATTCCAGCCCTCCTTCACTTCTTCCCTCAGACATGGGGAGGTGCTTCCAGACTGCTCCATCCTAACCCTATTGGACAGCTGCACCCAGGACTCACGCAGTGCACCCTCGGGTGTTTCATCAGTCCCGAGAAAGAGAAGCAGCAGGAGACTGAAAAGGGGCCCTCCCTGGCCTCCTAGGAGGACAGTTACCAGCAGGGCCTGGACCAAGATGCGGCAGGATCATCCCTTCAGTACATCTGGCTCTTTCGGTCTCTAGATTATCACGTGATTGTTCATGTATGGGAGTCTTGTTTTCCACAGTCTAGATTTAGTGTTAGCTTCCTGTCAATAGGAAACATGTTTAACCCAGTGTTGCCCAAAGGGCCTGGCTCATGGTAGGTGGGTGTTCAAGAAGTTCTGACTTCATAGGATCCAGAGCTCCCTCCTCAAAGATGGCAATTCAAACTAAGGGCAGTGACATAAGTAACATGGGCCATTATGACCATGATTTTATAAAGATTCCTAGCGTGTCCCAGCAGTTAGCATTCAGGGGGACATCTGTCTTATGATCTACAAAATCATTTTTCCCCCTTAATTCAACCTAGGAATCAGACTTCTAAACCTGGTGGTAGATTGAGCTGAACCTCTGAGTGCTAGCTGGAACTATAGCTGATCTGCCTCCAACTCCATCCCCCCTCACAACCAATTCTGATTCATTAGATATGGGATACAGTCGGAAAATATGCACTTATTTTAAGTTGCCTAGGTGATGGTCTCATGCCTGGCAAGGTTTGGGTACACTGCCCCCAGAGAATGCTGCCATGCAGAGAGGAAGTGGGGAGACTAACCTTCCACACCCCGCCCAAGTGCTGGCAGGACTGGGGGTGCAGTGCTTCATGGTCCTAACAATCTTCTCCCTATCAGTGCTGGAGCAGGATGGGGTGGAGATTCAAGTTGAGCACTTACACTAACACACCTTGTCTCTTGGTACTGGAGGCACCTCCTCACTGGTAAGCAACATAATGTTCCCTTGTGGGATACTCTCCTTTTCCATTCATGACCTTGGACATTGGAATATGTATTTGAGGTTAATGTGCTGAGTCAAACAGTTAGGGAGGATTGGCTGCCAAATGAAAGTTTTATGAGGGAAAATGTATATAAAGAGCGGGAAGCATGTACTATTTTAAAGTCTGGGTCTGCCTACCACAGACATTGCTTAGACACATCCAGACGAGTTTGACTAGAAGAGGAGGAATGGCCATACCTGATACTGGCTTTGATTCAAGAATGTGCCTTGCCTTTCCAGGCCCAGGGTCCTGACCCGCACTGCCCTGCCCTCTCCCCTGCTGACAGGCAGCTGACTCTCCCAATTAGAGGAGTCTCTGTCTTTCATTCCTCACGTTTCTTCCAGCCTCATTCACCCCAGTCCCACAGCACAGTTAAATCACCAGAGCCTTCTGAGTTGGCACAATCCCTTTTTCTATAGCAATTATTAATAGTTCATCCATCCACTAGCCATGTTGATCCAAGCAGTCACATAGCTATGTTTCCATTAGCTTTCAGGGATCCAAAACACTGAATCAGTCATGTGTCAGCCTTGGTGCCTTTATGGTAAACATAGTCTTGCTTACCACTAATGCAGCAAATACGCTTGTGGACACCGAGTTAGAAGAGACTGGCTAGAATCTTCTCATCCATTTATCTAGGCAAAGAAAGCAGACCATTCAAGTCTCATTTCTCATGTAGCCCAGAAAATAGAATTATTATTGCATTTCTGCACATGGGAAGCATTTTTCCAATGTCAAATTAGAGAGTTGCAGAAATGTCATTATTCACCCTGTTCTAGTTTTAGAGATTTGCTCCTGAGATAATGCCTGCCTTTCCATACACTGACTTTACATTTGCTTCTTCAAAGATTGCAAGACATTTTGCTGACATTCTTATTCTAGAAACAAGGAAGGCACAATATTACTATCCTTTTTTATAGTGTGGAAAGATTCCAAAGAAGCAAATTGGGAGAATGAAATAAAAATTGGATGGAGGCTTCAAGCCCAAGATTGCTGCTAATTAGTTATATATAACCTTGGATGGTCTTTTAACTTGTTGAGCTCACTTTTCTCAGTAATGTATTTTTTTCATTTGACATACATTTCTTCAATAACGTACAAATATTTTGAGCCAAAAGCATCTTATAAGTAAAGTGCTTTGGGAGTTCATGCTTTCGGCTTGGGGAGACAGAGGTCCCATGCCCTTGAAGCTATACCTTGTGCCTGTCTTATGCACAGTGGGAATGCTCAGTAATGTATTTTTTTCATTTGACATACATTTCTTCAATAAATAAATGTACAAATATTTTGAGCCAAAAGCATCTTATAAGTAAAGTGCTTTGGGAGTTCATGCTTTCGGCTTGGGGAGACAGAGGTCCCATGCCCTTGAAGCTATACCTTGTGCCTGTCTTATGCACAGTGGGAATGCTCTTAACTGCATCAATGCCCCTAGCAGTCCACAAGTCATGAACTTGATGAATACGGCCCCTTGTTATAGAAACAGATGCTTCTCATTATTCTTATTAACTGCATCAAAATAAATCATCCAACAAGGTTCTAGTCAAAAGGCTTGGACTTCATTTCCTGCAGGACAAGTCACTCCAAAAGTAAGTCAGAATGGTATTTTTGACACTCACATTTAGGATCAAGTTATATACCTCATCCTCCAGTCTGATTTCTCCCCTCTGGCTTCAGGGGCAGGTGGAAAGGCTTTCTCACTAATTGTGGTCAGTCCCATGACTTGGAGCACATGCCCTGACCACACAGCCTTCTTACTCAATGTCAGACATACCCTGCCTTCTATACAAGGTCTGACAGAGTTTAGGAGTTGCGTGAACATCTGTCATATTTCACAGTTCAAAAAGAGAATCGTGCCTGGCATACAAATAGGACCCCACTAGAGGTACCGTGTGAGAATGAATGAATGAATGAACACAATTCCCTCCGCAATCCTGTCATGACCTGTTCTCTTTACTCTTTAGGCTGCAGGGTTATCCCCTACAGATGTAGGGGTGAACTTCATGACCTTCGGCCCCACGACCTGTCTGCTACACAAGATCTGACAGAAAAATGTCCTGAGTCTGGGAGATAGGAGACCTGACCATGTGTTAATTAATTGAATTGAGCCTGTATTGTAGCCTTGGATTTACAACAAACTAGATGATATGTGATTTTAGGGCAAGGTTCTAAACCCGTTTTCCCACATGTAAAATAGATTAATTAAACTAGGTCATCTTGACTATCCCTTTCTGCTCTAAGATTCTATGATTTTTATATCCTACTTACCCACAGTTTGGATCCACACCCTAATCCTCCTATCTGGGGCTGATGCCCTGAACTGCTCCACAAAAGAGTGCTAGGCAACCTCTCTTAAGTTTCATGTATAAAGGTGGACAACAATCCTAGGGCTGTTTTGTGGCTCACATGAAACAAGGGACACGAGGTACCTTGAAACATTCCTGACACCTGGAAGGAGCCCAACAAATGAGAGCTGTTGCTGTTTTCATTATTAAATAGCAGCGTTTCTCCTACTCTTTTAACTAATGAGTTTGGCTAAGTCAGTTGGCCTTAAATTAACTCTGCAGTAACTCAATTCACTGGTTTGAAAATATTCAGTCAAGGACTCCAGTGTTGGACAAATCTAGATTCTAATAACAGCTCAGCCACTTCCTAGCTGTGTAACCTTGGAGAGGTCACTAAACTACTCAGAACTGCAGTCTCCTCATGTGTAAAGCAAAGAGCATTATACTTCTTCGGCTGAATTAATTGCATGTAAAGAATGTGGCACAGCAATAGTTCAAAACAATGCTGGCTATATTCACAAGTCCATGCTGTTAGGCAAAGCTAGGCTCTGTTTTGTGTGTGTTGTTGTTGTTTTTATAACGTCACCATCCACAGAAAAGAACAGGCATGTGTAATCTATTAAATTCCATTATCCCAACTGCAGCCTACAATGATTTCTGCCAGCATTCCCCATGAGGGCTTTATTCCGCTCACCCACTTTATCCAGGAACTTCCCCATTAATATCAAGGATCTGCTAAGTGGGTGAGAAAATTTAACCCAGTCCCATCCATAAAGATAGTTCTGCAACCTGCTCCTTGTTCCCAGTGTTCCTAAAATACAAGCTTGGAACATCTAGGTAATCCAAAACCAGTGAGCAATTAAGAAATCATTTGGATTTGACTTTGAAATGAAGCTTAGGATGTTTCAACAGCAAACTTCCTCTAAGTTCTGCTGTGGATAAAATCGATTCCTGTTTCCTGAGCTCACATCAGCTGAAAGCAGGAAGAGGCGGCTCCAAAACCCACCCACTTTCAGAGAAGCTCACCTTTCTCAATGTTAAATATTTGCCACAGAAATCCTACTCTTCACACAGGAAATGTATGAATTCAGCAAGCGCTGGCCAGTCCCACTCACACGCATCTGTGCCCTTCCTGGCCATCCAGGGGTCTGGGTGCAGCCCTCGGGGACATGACTGCTGACCCACTGTCTCCAGCTTTGCCGGGGGACCTCAGGCTCCCCGCCCACCCCCAGAAAGGCCAGATGTACTGGCACCTTCATTCCCCGAGAGGCAGAGGCTGCAGCTTAGAGACACCTGCAGGACTGTTAAGCCTAAGGCAAGAAGCACTCGGTTTAGATTTAGACTGAAGCTAATAAAAGATTGGCCATATGTTCTCTTCAGAGTCAGAAATCAAAAGAATCTGCAACTCAAAGGAGGACAGTTTTGAAGGGCATCTCGCCTCACTCTCAATCTGACAACAAAACCCACATCAAAACCCAACTGTGAGTGTCTGAGGTCGGCCTTTGTCCCTGTCATGCCTGAAATAGGTGACCCGTGACCCAGGGAAAGAAAGAGCTGCAGCCACTTGAGTGAGTGAAACAGGCTCATATTTAAATATTATATCTTAGTTCATAGTATATTATAATCCACTAGAGGCCCAGCGCACGAATTTCATGCATGGGTAGGGTCCCTAGGCCTGGCTGGCGATCAGGGCCGATCGGGGCCTTCCTTCCTTCTGCACCACCCCCTGGTGGTCAGCACACATAATAGCGAGCGGTTGAACTCCTGGTCAGTGGAACTCCAGAGAGGACAATTTGCATATTAGCCTTTTATTATATAGGATAGTTTCTGAGGATTTTTTTGGAGGTGGGGGGTGGGGGAATGGTACAGAGAAGGAGTTATAGTCCCTCTCAGCAGCTGACAGGATTTGTACTTTAGAGATAAGCTCTGTGTAAACTTCAGAAATAAGGTTTTTGTTTGAACGAACTTTGAAACCACCGCCTGTCAGATAACTCTACCTCAGTTATTCCTAAAAAGCAAATCATTGTGACTGACCCTTTTGGTGACATTGTTGTGCAGTCCCTGAAGGAAGGTGAGTGTGGGGCATCAGGTGACATGAAATAGGCAGCTGTGACCAGAGCCCGGCCAGCGGGCAGTGAGAGGGAGAAGCCACACTTGCTGCCTTGAGCAGAGACTATGCATAATGTTGTGGCTGACTGCTAGGATGAACCATTATGTGTTTTTCTCCATGAACATTTTCTGTCCTCCGTGCCATCCCCCTCCATCCCTTCACCTTCACTTCTCCCCTTTTCAGTTTCATGGCCTCAAAAAAGGCTCAGGGCAAGGGTCTGTAGGCCCTTCTGGATTTTGTTTTCCAAAATCCAAACCCATGGAAAAGGACAGGGTTTGAGGGAGAAGCAGAGGGAGGCCTGGAGACATTGGAGCGAGAGCAGGCCTGGGCCTAGATTAGAAAGGGGGTTTTCCTAGGCCTTTGCCCAGTGGAAGAAAGAGCACTGTGGGGCCCTGCTGGGAGCTGTGCAAGAATGGGGGGCTCTGTTCTGAAGAGGGCACAGGGCTTCAGGTGGACAGCATATGTGCCTGACACGTGGCAGAAGCACAATCACACGACTCTGAGCCTGAGGCCACTTGGTGCTGGCACCGAGTTATGGGCTGAATATGGGCGTCCTGCCAATATTCATACACTGAAATCCTAACCCACTGTGGTATTAGGAGGTGGGGCCCTTAGGAGGTAATTAGGTTTGGGTTATGCCACGATGGGATTAGTGCCCCATAAAAAGAGGAAGAGGCACCAGGGTGCTCTCCCAGCATGCACTGAGGAGAGGCCGTGAACACAGCACGCAGGTGGCCTTCCGGAGCTAGGAGGGGAGCTCTCATCAGGAAGTGAATCGCTCACACCTTGATCTTGGACTTCCCAACCTCCAGCACTGTGAGAAATAAACGTCTGTTGTGTAAGCCACCCCATCTCTGGTATTTTTTATAGCAGTCTGAGCTAACGAGGGCACACAGACACTACATCAAAGACTATTATTTGGAGAAGTTTTCATCATTTTTAGCTCTCTGTGAGCCTCCCTCCCAGATTCTGATGCAACCCTGGAAGGGGGAGGAAAGGCCCCCAAACTGACTAAATGGAAGTGCAGGTCTATTCACGTAGAAGCTTGAAGTAAAGATTAAGTTGATGACTAGATCATAGAAGAAATAATATTTCTGGCATATGTACATTTGGACAGAGAATCACATCAGCAGGAATCGGTAGCTTTGGAAAGTTGGAAATATTCTACACATCTTGAATTTTAGAGCTGAAAGGGACCTAAAGAGAAGCACTTTCAATCTTTTAGACTATGATCTACAGTAAGAATTACATTTACATATGAGCCAGTGTGGGGACACACACACACACACACACACACACACACACACACACAAGTGCTACCTAATATATATTCCATTTCCTGTAACTGTTTGTTATTTATTCTATTTCATATTCTAATATTTGTTTTGACTGGTTAAATTGGTCTTGACTCATTAATGGGTCATGACTTAAAGTTTAAAAAATACCGCTATAGAGATAACAGAGCCCAGAATGATGAAGTGACTTGTCTAAAGTCACACAGCCAATAGCTACAAAGAACAGCCAATTCCAAGGCAAGGAGGACAGAAACAGATGCAGTGGAGGTGGGTGGAGAAGAGGGCATGAAAGGTAGGGAGGTCAGTGAGGCCCAAACATGAAGCTCTCTGTGTCCTAACACACACACATGCTCTCACACACACACAAACTCCACACGCAATGGGAGATGGGGAAGGATTTCGAGTAGGCAGCTAACCAACAAAGTTTACGTTCCCAGCTTTTGGTGGCCAGAACACTGAAGATGCAGTGGGGGTGGAGAGCACGGGAGAGTCAATCTCTCCTTTTCGCATACCTTCTGTCCTTCTTTGTAACAACATCTTCCAATCCTTGCATCTATTCTCCTCTGAAGCGAGGATCTCATCCCTGGACTTCCTGACACCAGCCTTGATCCCTTAAAAACCCATTTGGATGATCCCTCCAATGTGAGACTTTATAGGTCTCTGCTTCTCGACTCTGATGACCTTCATTCTACCTTTCCCACCTGAAACAAGGCCTTGCCTGAAACCCTCCCTGTGCTGGATTCTTATCCTGTGGAATTGTCCATATTCATTTCACTTCTACACCCACCTCCAATTCCAGCAAGCATTTATTCGGTGCTGCTGTGCACTATGAGGAGTGGAAGTTACCAAATTGTATAATACACAGTCCTTGTGCTCAAGAAGATCCAGTCATGGGATAGACAGACAAATAAAGAACTACAATCCATGCTGCTGCTGCTGTTGCTGGGGGACACTAACATTAGTAATAGTAGCAATAATTAACATCTGTTTGTGCTTTCTATGACTAGGCACTACCAAGTGCCTTACGGGTAGAAACTCAGTCCTCTTAAGGAAAGTTAATTTAGGATTCACAGCCAGACAGACATTCCAGCTCCAGAAGCCATGCTAGTAGCCCCACCCCACACCATCCATGATGAAGAGAGACACATGTTGTGGTGGGAGCCATCAGGGGACACCGAATGGAGGCCATCCTGGAGAAGAGGGCCGCGGACGTGAGTTCTGGGAGGTAATTTAGATTTAACCAGTTGGAGATTGTGGGTTGAAAGGAGGTGATGCAGGTAGAAAAAGCAAAGATTTAGAGGTGACAATGGTAGTGAACGCTGTGGGTAAAGTAAATAAGTTAGCCTGGCTGGAACGTAGAATGCATATGTGGGAAGGGTAAGAGTTAAGGTGGGCAAGATATAAATTTATTTGTTTTTGTCTCCTGGCACATAATGTTTGGGGCTCAAAAACGTTGTGAAATGCTATGTCTTTGAACTCTTTATTCCTAACAAACAGTGGCGTCCTTTCTCTCTTTTTCTCTCTCTCCCCCACTCTCCCTCTCTCTCACCCAAATAGCATTTGTGTTTGGTGTTGTTCTCACAGTATTTGCATTGGGCCTCGCGCTGTAATCACTTCCACCTTGGTCTGACTTTCTGCTAGATTTTAAGGAGCACTCTCTGAAGCGAGAGCAGAGCTTTACACAGAGTAGCTACGCATTTATTTACTGAACTAGTTCCCGGAAGGATTCAGGGGAGCTTATGAGTACGTATTTGGCACATTGTGTACAAAAGTCTCTGATTCAAACTGAGACAAACGGGGAACCAGGTCTGTGGATGGAAAGGAAGTATGCATTTCCTGGCCATGTGGAGGTTAGCGGCCACAGCAGAGGGAAAGGGTGTTTTTAGGAAGGACTGGGACAGCAACGAGGACAGACAGCAGCCAAGTACATGGAAAAGAGGAGGGCTAAAAGCCACTTTCTGACTCGGTGCGACTCTGGGAGCAGAAACAGAATCATAGTAGTGACTCAAGGCAGCCTGGAGGTTTATTCCCTGGGAAGCAGTTCTGCTCCAAGTATGCCGTGCCTAGGTCCCCTCTCAGGGCTCGGCCCCAGGGCTGCTGGCACAAGGGATTGATATGGACACGGCCAGTCCAGAGGACTGATTATTAGCATCTGCAGTGGCCAGTGGCGTCAGCATCAGCATGAAGACACTCTTGGGTTGGTTGGCCCTGAGGCCCCGAGGCCCGAGGTTGCTTTAAGTTCAAAAACCCCACTGTGGGGATCACAGCTCCTGGAGTAAGTAGAGTGAGGGGCTCAAATGGAGCTGGGGTTTCCGCCAATCAGCAAGTGGGCTGAACAACTTCAAGAGTTTACACATTGACTGTACTCCCGGGCTGACCTGGTCAGAAGGACAGCTACCACCAGTGACCTCTGCGAGGCCACTTTTTTTTTTTTTTAAACTAAAGAACATTTATTTGTTTTTCACTAAGACTTTATCTTAGCACATAATTAAACTGTTTCACTACCCCCCACCCCAACTTGAAGAAGGGTTAGTACAGTGAATGTTATAAAGCAGATATGAAGGATTGGAATCAACATTAACTGACAAAGAAAAACTTCCTTCTAAGTCATCATAACAATGTTTACGTAAAAAAAGAGAAAAAGAGGGGGTGATGGGAGTTCAGATTGAACAAGAATCTCACATATCATCTAACACATTCAATCCTGGCTAGAGTGTAACAAAATGGGAACAGGATTACTATAATACAAAACTTCACTACAGATAGCTGTACACACCTGTGTTCCAAGCCCACCCCCAACCCCCAAATGCTTCCAACACAACTATTTCCCGGCCTGTTGGGCCTGTCGACGAAGGAGCATGTAGATCTTCTCTTTAATCCAATCTTTGTTGTAAGGCTGGTATGTCTGGGTATCAGCTCGGTAAACAAGACAGCTGAGGTCCGCCAGATCATCAATAAAGTCAAACAACTGGCTGATATCATATGTGATAGAGGGGCTGTTGGGATTCATTCTCTTCAGATGTTCTTCATACATTTTACAAACACCTTCCATGCACTCATTCACTGATTCATAATCAGCGTAAGTTCTGCCTTCTGGTCTCTTGGTAGGCTGTACCAGCAAAATGGTGTGAGACATCGCACCAAACTTCTTTCGCTGAAGCTGAAGCTGAAGTCGCCACCGCCCGCGAGGCCACTTCTGAGCAGGGTAACGCCACAGCCCGCAGTATCATATTGGTTAATGAAAGTGTGGGGACCCAGAGACAAATGTGCCTGGGCAGCTTACTAGGCAAATCGCCTGGTATGCTCATCTGTGCCAGGGGAATCATGTCTCCCTCAAAGAGTTGCTATGATGATGAGTACGATCACACCTGTAGAGGGCCCAGGGAGCAACCAACACATACTAAATACTCCACAAGTCGTAGCTATTTACTTTTTCTTCAAGCGCCCCAGACTCCTCCTGTCTATTGCCTGGAGCACACAATAAACTGTACCTGTTTATCATCAAATGATTTCCAAGTTTGTATTTTATTAATACCTTATGTTTCTTTTTTTAAAATCCGTTTTAAACCACCCCTGATTTCTTCAGTTTTATTTTGTAAGAATGTGCCCTGAAGCCACCTTCCTTTGGTGTGCTGCAGAGGCATGAGGCCCTGAACAGCTGCTAATGACTATTCCTTAACACAATGGCACAGCACGGTTACCTTCAGATGCCAGGGCACGAGCAGCCACGAGGAGCACCCTGGTGTTATGGTCCTGCACCTGGCCTTTCTCATGAAAGCCCAAGTGAGATGGATCTGAAAAGCTGGAGGAAGGAGCAAGATAGGGGGCCATGAGGAGCTGGAGGCCAGAATAACAAGAACCAACCTTGACTGGGATTCTTGGCTATGAGGCAGCTCTGCTCTAGGCTCATCATACACATTTTTCTCACTTGGTCTTCAAATGACTATGTGAGAGATGGCTTCTTATCCTGCTAGGAAGATATGGGAAGAAGACATGTCTCAGCAGTGTTAAGTGACTTTCCTGAGATCACACAAGGGGCTTTGGATCCATGACCTCCTGACGCCAGAGCTCATTCTCTTACTGGGAAGAACAAAGCTTTAGGAGGCCGGTCCTGAATCTGCACCAACGACTGTGTTCAGGGACCAGACCTCATCCTCCCTGTGGTTACACTGAGGGGTTGGACTGATGACCTCCATGGTCCCTTTCACCTCTCACATGTCACTTTGCAAAGTTCTGCTCAGTGATTTAGGGCAAAAGGAAACTGCCTGGAGTATCCAGTTATTAAGTTCCAGATGTTGTTTATTTAATTCATTTATAAATTTCCAGCTAACTTTGGATTATGAAAAATATCCAACTTTGATTCAATAATTATTAAAATTTTGTCATATTTGAGTCCTTCATATCTATCTATCTATCTATTTATGTACCATCTATCTGAATTTTTGAAATTAATTAGTGGACAGCCTGAGATTTCACTCCTAAATATTCATCCTGAATCTCCTAAGAATTAGGACATCTTGCATAACTGTATACCATTATCACACCAGAGAAAATTAACAATATTTATAACCAAGTTTAATTGCCAGTCCAAATTAAAAGTTCCTTATTTCCAAAAACTTTCAGAGCTTTTAAATTTTTTTTAAATCAAGATCCAATCAAGTTTCACTCATTGTATTTGGTTAAGCAAGTTAAATAAGAATAGTTCTTCAAATTTTAGTATATTTGTTTGTTTCATGACATTGACTTTTAGAAGACTGAGGCCAAAGTTTGGTAGCAAAACCTATATTCTGCATTTCTCTGATAGTTTCCTTGTGATATTACTTAAATACGTCCCTTCGACCCCCTGCAATTTTTCCTGTAAACTGCAAGTTAATTCTAAGGGCCAGAATGGGAAATTTGAGAGGGACATTTACTAAGTGATTTGTATTTAATATAACTTCAATCAGGAGACATAGAATGCCACGTTGTTCAGTAACAGTGACGTTAAATACAGTCACCTGGCTAATGTCATGACCCACAG
This sequence comes from Corynorhinus townsendii, assembly GCA_026230045.1. NCBI lineage: Eukaryota > Metazoa > Chordata > Mammalia > Chiroptera > Vespertilionidae > Corynorhinus > Corynorhinus townsendii. Next base: position 61,552,498 of record JAPDVU010000004.1, on the reverse strand, counting down.
GCCCTTCCAGTGTAAAGCTGGGGGATTCCCTTGAAAATCTGCCTGGCAGGTGCAGACACTGTCCCACAGCAACCTTGTACTGAATGATATAAGCATCTGTTGACATATATTTGATTGCATATATAATTTGGCAGTTGCAAAATGAGGAATTTCTAAATTATTTATTTGCAGGCAGACCTCAGGAAACAAGAGCTTTTCCTTACCTACTGGGATGAATGATATATAGTTCCTTTTAAAGGGCAGGGTAAGAGCCTCTTTCTGTTTGTGACTTTCAGAGTAAGAAGTCACTACAGTCACTTTCAATGTTGGCAAATCAGTTCTTTTGTCTCTCCGGCTTGGAAGAGTCCTATGGACTTTGATTGCTTCAACGTTTATTTATTCACTCAGTTTTTATTATATATTGTTTGTTTGTTTGATTGTTATATCAGTTGCAGTCATTTTTGGTGCCCAAATTACCCCGAATTTGGCCAGCAGGAGCTCTTCACGCTGGTTGGCTCCTGTGTCTTTTGAGATAGGCCATCATTCTCTGCCTTCTTTCCTGTTTGGGGCACATGGAAATGTCCTGGGCTTCCCTTGTAACTCCCAACCCCTGACCTGGAACCATCCATTCTCCAAGGAGCCCTGGAGAACAGCATCTAAAAGCCAAGATCTCTCAACTCAGTGGGCTCGTTGCCATTCCAGTATCATTGCCTCTAAGCTCTTCGTGGCTAAAGCTAAGAAATATATTTATTTAAATCACAAATTGATATAATATTTCCAATTCAAATTTAGTATTACATGGTTTTCCTTAACTTTTTTATTTTATATTTGTACTTCTTTTTTCTGACATAGAAAATCTCAGTTCCTAGTATCAATAACATATTTACTTACTTGCCATAGTCATATATATATATATATATATATATATATATATATATGATAGATTTAAAATTGAAATATCATATGATTCCTTGGTGAATTTTAGATGTTGGGGGATGATTTCTTTTTTGTTCTTAGAATATATTTGATTAAAGATGAACAGTAAGAGTACTGTATTCCAAAGTCACTTGAAAGAATTCTTTTCTATGTATGTCATCCATATGATATATAGTTGAAATAATTTGTCAATTTGATTTCAAATTTGATTTGCTTTTATTTTTCTTTGCGATTAAATTTTATTTTTGGGAAAAAAAAGACTTTTGTGCCATTGGAAAAAAAAATTTATTTTTGCACTACAGGTTCAATGCATGAATTTGTGCATGGGTGGGGTCCCTAGGCCCCTGGCCAGCGATCTGGGCTGATTGGGTGGGGGGGAGGGGAGCGGGCCTAAGCTGGCAGTTGGACATCCCACTCATAGTCCAGGACCTCTCGCTCCTTATTGCTGCCGCTGCACTCGCCAGCCCTGAGCCCGGCTTTTGGCTGAGCAGATGTTCCCCTTGTGGGAGCTCACTGACCATCGCGGGGGGGGGGGGGAAGGGGGGGGCAGCGCCTGTGTTGAGCATCTGCCCCCTGGTGGTCAGTGCGCGTCATAGCGACTGGTCATTCCGCTGTTTGGTTGATTTGCATATTAGGCTTTTATTATATAGGATATCCCTGAGAATCATAAAAGTAAGTATGTATCATTCTCATTCTTTTTTGTTACTGCATATTTTATTTAGCAGTGCTATATTGTTGTTATTTAGTTCAAAACAAGCAGTTTTGTTTGTAGACTCTTACTGGTGGCCCTTTTTGCCTTTGTTTATACCCTCCTGGTCCTCTCAGGCATTTGAGGTTTTGACCTCTGCTAAGGGCTGTCCCACAGGGTGGAGGCCGGAATGCGAGGCACAGTTGATTTCCACAGGACTCATCACATCCACCCACTTGCCTGTGATGGAGATAAAGGTAAACAGGAACCGAACTGCTGCTATTTTCCCTCAGATCCAGCCCCAGGTACCCTGGGCTTCTTCCTGTTTAGACGGAGAGCTGGGAGTGATAAATGAGGGCAGGCTGTGGCTTTCACATGGTTTGGTTTGGTTTCATCTTCTGCATCTATTCCCTTTCCCTTGTCCAGTAGGCACAAATGGGAGTGATTTCCTTCTTGTTCTAATTTAAAGGCATTTTTTTAAAAAGGGAACATGGGATTTTACGAACATTCAGAAGTCATTCCATTTTGTTGAAGAAAGATTTTATTGCACACTGAAGATGAGCTTCCATTCTCAAATGTTTCAAATTTCTCAGAACAGCTTTAAATATAGAGCATGAGTTCTCTTTAAGCTGCCCCCCACCCCCAGCTCTTTTTCAAAGCTCATAACACACACATTGTCTGGTTTTCTTTTTCTGTTACATACCATTTATCAATTTCACATGAGCCAGGTGCTGCCTTTTTTGAGATGATAAACAAATGTTCTTTCCTGCTGGTAATTCTCTAGCAAGACTATTTGTGCAAAGCTCTTTTCTTAAGTTATTTGTCCTATTTCTGCCCTACTCTTTTTCCAAAAGGTGAATAAACCAATTTCGTTAAATTAAAATGTTTTTGTCTTTCCCTTACATGATTTTCTTCTGACCTTTATGAGAGTGGTATGGCAAAAAAATAAACTAATGCAATGAGGTGTGCTTGTCATCTAATGCACACATGCTAGGTGCGTGCCTGTCAGCTGGCTTGTGAATTACGTATGCTTCAGCACATGCAGAATAAATTAAACCAGCGCTGAATATATCACCCATTAGTCCTTGAGGATAACTGTCTCCAGGAACCTAGAGAGTCCTGTGTGAGGGTCAGCATCCTTTTTAGCCTTGAAGTCAGGAGCAGGGTGAAACAGTGAGAATTTCCTGGCCTGAAAGGAAGGGGAGGGGATCACCAGACAGAAAAGAAACATGTATGGGAAAAGGAGATGGAAGGGAAAATGTGGGGAAGAGGGAGAGAAGAGAATGAGAGCAAGGGAGAGAAATGCGGGTGTTACAGAGAAAGAATCAAAAGGGACATCTAAAATGTATCACAGACAGCCCAGCCGCCGTGGCTCAGTGGTTGAGCGTCGACCTATGAACCAGGAGGTCACAATTCAATTCCCAGTCAGGGCACATGCCAATTCAAATTTAGTATCCTTAGTGTGGGGCATGCAGGAGGCAGCCAATCAATGATTCTCTCTCATCACTGATGATTCTCTCTCATCACTGATGATTCTCTCTCATCCTTGATGTTTCTTTCTCTCCCTTTCCCTTCCTCTCTGAAATCAATAAAAATACATTTAAAAAATATATCTCAGAGACATAGGTCTGGTAGAAAGAACTATTCTCTGATGGTTGGAAGCATGTTTTCCAGTTCTATAATTTCTGCACAGGGTGCTATTCAGGGAATCTGAGGAATCTGGTTGTAAATCATGCTCTCTGGGAAATACAGTGACTCTTTTTATTAGCAACTAATATTTATGAGTGCTTAACATGTACCACTAGTTTATTTAAGCATTTGGCATAATTATGTGATTTAATTCTCACCCAAGCCTAGGAATTAGGTTTCATTATTATTTCCATTTTACTGATGTGGAAACTGAGGCACAGATGCTAAAAAATTTACCCAAGGTCACACTAAGCAAACAACTAGCATCGCTGTTGTCACTTACTTACTGCTCCCACGGCCTTCCTTGCTAACAGAACCCCAGTAGTTAGAGTTGTCGATATCTCCACACTCCACTCTATTTCTAGGGGATGAATGATAACAGACCTAAACCCATCTTGGCTCTTGCATTCTCCTTCCTAATATACATTTTCCAGCCTCCTTTGCTTGGCATGTGACCCAGTTCTGACCAAGGAAGTTTAAGGAGAAGTCGGCTAGGGGGCTTCTGGGAAAGGTTTTCCTCTATGATAATAGGAAAGCTTATTTTCGCTTGCCCTCCTCTTTCTTCCTACTTGGATGGTAGTGTGAAGATGCCACCCTGGCGCAGTGGTGGCCACCTTGCAACCACGAAGCAACTGGCCCCAGGAAGAACGTTGTCATGCTAAAGACGGCAAAATGGAAAGTGGAGAGTGCCCTGGGCTTTGAGGACTGCTACAATCGTCTGGATTCACCTCCCTGCACTCTTCTTGTGAAATAATCCAATGTCACCATTACTGCTAGAAATGTGTCAGGTGTAGCCAAACTTGTAACTGCGTTTATGTTGGGCAGACTGTCTTGGTTTTAAGCTGACAGGTTGCTTATTCAGAGCTACAGAATTGTCTCCTCCAGCACCGGCACCCTCAACCTTGACGCCAGTATACAGTTGTTACTCTTAACTGAGGAACAAAGACAAAATGTAGCAAATTACAGTAAAACAGACACTGATGAGGTTTTATACCTAAAATCCTACGTTAGACATATAACAGAAAAAGTAATGATACATATTGCAAGTAAATCATACTTTAGATCATACTACAAAGACTCCTTTCAAGGGACCCATATTCCATGCCTCTCTGCATTGTTCTCACACAACCACTCACTCACAGAGCCTTGTACTTCCACCCAGGACTTTAGTTTTTTTGTTGTTTCTTTTTAAATATATTTTATTGATTTTTTACAGAGAGGAAGGAAGAGGGATAGAGAGCTAGAAACATCGATGAGAGAGAAACATCGACCTGCTGCCTCCTGCACACCCCCTACTGGGGATGTGCCTGCAACCAAGGTACATGCCCTTGACCGGAATCGAACCTGGGACCCTTCAGTCCGCAGGCCGATGCTCTATCCACTGAGCCAAACGGGTTTCGGCTTTTTTAAAAATATATATTTTGTTTATGTTTTTACAGAGAGCAAGGAAGAGGGATAGAGAGTTAGAAACATCGATGAGAGAGAAACATCGATCAGCTGCCTCCTGCACACCCCCTACTGGGGATGTACCCGCAACCAAGGTACATGCCCTTGACCGGAATCGAACCTGGGACCCTTGAGTCCATAGGCCGACGCTCTATCCACTTGAAATAGTCTCACCCCACCTCTACCACACAGTCTCTGTTTAATTAATCTTCATATTCCCCACATTTAATAGAATGCCTAGTGCCCAACACATTCGATAAATGCTTTTAGTAAGGAATTAAAATAGCATCAGACCCTTCTATTGAACAGCTATCAAAGTCACAGGTTTCTTAGGAATTACAAGGACATTTTAATAATTTTTCTGGTCTTGAGATAGTATTTCTTAATAACTATTAATGTTTTAAATAAATGCAAATTGCTGAAGAGAGGAAGTTTGCTAAGTTACTGTTAGAGAGCAGGTGTTCAACAAATAAAAGGAACCAAATGGATTGGGCTTTTAAAAACTGCATGTGCTGGGCAAATGTAAACTGTGCTTAAGGTAAAAATAAGGCATTTTACTACACTGTTCCTGGGGCAAGAAGAATTTAATGAATTTTTAAAATATGTCTGGTTTACAACCAGGGAGCAATTAATACTGGATGGATTGTAATTCCACTATTAAGTACTTTATTTTGTCATAAACTTAGTGATATGTTGGCCAGTTCATGGCTTCTGAGCACAGTAAGTTGCATTTATAAAGAAGTCTTGCTCCCTGGCATCAGTATTAAGTGGAATTTCACTTAGTGCAAAAATGCTTCTTTTCTCAAAAGATTCTGTTTAAACCCAAAGGCTCTCATTGCAGTGGAGATCCAGGTGCTGTAGAGCGATACCTGCAACTGAAGCTGCTCTGAGTGAACTAGCAGAGAGCTGAGGAAAAGAACCAGGAATCTAATCTTAAAGTGCTTTACAGTTTTTCTCATCCTTTTCTAGTGATTTCACTTTTAGAAAAGAGTTGAGGAATTTAAAGGTAAAAACCTTTACAAAATCATTATTTTAAAAAGTTATGGTTCAAGGTATTAAAAAATACTTAAACACAAATGTTTGTAATTTCCATTCAGTAGGCCCTTCAAAATTATAGGAAAAAAATATAATAAAAATAATTGCTACAACAATAACATTTTATGTTTGTTTAAACTGACTTCCATTTTCTCTAATTGTAGTTATATATAAACATTTTCTTATATTTCCTTTGTTGTAATTACTCTAAATGGCTTTTATACCTAGCATAATGAGAAATTATAATGAGAAGACTCATAGCAATGTATTCATAAGAAATCAAAATGTTTCAGAATTCAACCATACCCTAATGTAAAAGTTTGTTTATTGTAAAATGGTAATCATTTATAAAGTAGTGACCTAATAGCCAAAATATTGTAGAGTATTATTAGTTCCTCTAACTTATGTTGCCTAGAGCTATTTAAGCAATATCAACTTGGAACCCTTATTTTGTTATGGCGATGTCATCTCCTGACCTATGATGTAGTCTAGTTGGGGATATATATAGATATCCTATCTAATAAAGGGGGAATATGATAATTGACCATCACTCCATCACAAAGATGGCTGAGGCCAAGTTCCCATAAAGAGCCTTAAAGAGCAATCAGCAGGGACTAAGGCTATGCCCTCCACCCCGCCCCCGTGGAGCTTGACAGAGGACCTCAGGCTGAGCCCCCCACCCCAGCACCAGGCCAGGGGACCTGAGACCATGCCCCCCTCCCAGCGGGGCTTGACGGGGGACCTCAAGGTGCGCTTCCCATCCTGGTGCTGGGCTATGGGACCTCAGGCCATGCCCCCCACCAGGTGGAGCTTGACAGGGGACTTCAGGCCGCGCCCCCCCACCCCGGCACCAGGCTGGGGGACCTCAGACCACACCCCCTGCCTGGTGCGGCTTGACAGGGGACCTCAGGCCATGCCCCCTGCCCCGCACCAGGCCAGGAGACCTGAGGCTGCACCCCCCTGCCTGACTGGGCTTGACAGGGGACTTCAGGCCATGCCCCCAACCCAGCGGGGCTTGACAGGAGACCTCAAGGTGCACCCCCAGTGCTGGGTTGGGGGAACTCAGGCCGCACCCCCCACCAGGTGGGGCTTGACAGGGGATTTCAGGCCATGCCCCCCACCCCAGCACCAGGTAGGGGGACCTCAGGCTGCGCCCCCGCCCCAGCACCGGGCCAGGGCACATGAGGCTGCGCCCCCCTGCCTGGCTGGGCTTGACAGGGGACCTCAGGCCGTGCCTTATGTGTGTTCAGAGATCATAATAATCTGGCCACTCAGTGTGTGTGTGTATTTGACTAGGAAAGTCCTACAAGATTAACAAAAAAGGAAAACAATAAAATCTAGACTTTTCCTTCAAGCACTTAGCATATGCTTGCTCAATTTTCATCTTCCCAATTAGCCATACTCTTCCTGAGGGTAGCAACTGTGTTTGATTTACTGCTGGATCCCTAGCATTTTGCATAGCATCTGGCACACCATGAATGAATATAACTGCAAGAAATGAACAGCACACAAGGTTTTCAGTTTATCCTGTGGTTACCAGCAAATCTCAAAGCCTCCTTGTTACAAGTTCTAAGATGGTGGCTTGTGCCATTCTCTCTTCTCATACCTTTCATCTAGTGGGAATAAGGGGTTGGGGAAATAAGAGTGTTTTATCCTGTTTGAGAGGATGGGGAACCCTACTGGTTGGGGTGAATATGAACTGATTCAAGACTTAAGTGTGGGAGAATCCAAGATGGAGGTGTAGGTAAACACCTAAACTGCTGCCTCGCACAACAATTTCAAAACTGCAACTAAAAGACAAAACGTCTATCACCCAGAACCACAGGAAAGCTGGCTGAGTGGAAGTTCTACAACTAGAAGGAAAGAGAAAAGAGCATTGAGTCATGCACAAGTGCTGAAAAGCTGAGGTACGGAGGCGCAGGATCTGGGCTGGCGGCAGGCATTGCTTTTTTCAACCCAAAGGAGAGACAAGCACCCGATTACTCTGAAATACAGTTTCTGGGGAGACGTGGGGGACCCAAACTCCTATGGGGAGAAGCTGGATTGTCTGCCACCGGGTTGGAAAGTGAGGGGGGCCTGCTTGCATAGCTGCGCGCAAGAATAATTGTTTACTGCGCTGGGGCACGGGATGCAGTCAGAGACACAGAGCCGGCAAACTAGCAGCCATTGGTGTTTGCCACGCCCTAGCCTAGTGACACCCTGAGACCCCGCCCCACACAACCTACAAACCCACCCAAGCTCCAAGCAGCAGTATTAGCATAAGAAAGGCCTGCCCTATCGCAGCTTAACCTAACAAACTTGCAGCCCGGATCAGACAGCTCCAAAACCTCCAAACCCCAAGCAAAGAGGAGAAAACTGTAGCTCTCGCTGTAGCTCCTGCTGGGTGGACTCAGACAGTGGCTGACCTGCACCCCATTGGAGATCCAGAAGCCAGTATACCTAGTGGTCAGTGTGAGAAACCAGATTTCAACTCCTCACATCCATAAGTGGCACATTCAAGAGGCAGACTCAGCGAGCACCAAAGCCCCATTGAAACAAGTCCTGCACCATAAGCGTGTCTCCAGCACAGCAGTTCTTATAGACACAGGGAGTGCTCACAGCCGATTGGCCTGGAGGTCAATTCCTCCCAGCGTACCAACAGCAATTAAGGCTTAACTACACCAAGACTTTGCACTCAGCCCACAAAGGGGTGTACCAAGAGCGTCCACATCAGGTGATTGGGGAGGCTGAGCTACTGCCCCCTATAGGTCACCTACCACACAAAGCCACTCCATCAACACAGGGAAGCAGCCAAAATGCGGAAACAAAGAAACATGTCACGAATGAAAGAAATGGAGGAAAGCAAACTACTGGACGACATAGAGTTCAGAACCACATTTATAAGGTTACTCAAGAATCTTCTAAAAACCGCCGAGAAACTTGATGACACTTCTGAGGAGCTTAGTGAGACCTTCAAGGACCTTAATGAGAATGCCAAAAAAAATGGAAAAGGACCAGTCAGAAATGAAGCATACACTGTCTAAAATAAAGAATATACAGAAACTCAACTGTAGATCAACGTACCCCAAGAATCAAACCAAAGATCTGAAATATGAGGGAACAAAAAACACCCAACCAGAAAAACAAAAAGAAAAAAGAATCCAAAAATATGAACATAGTGTAAGGAGCCTCTGGGACAACTTCAAGCATACCAACATCAGAATTTTTGGGGTGCCAGAAGAAGAGAGAGAGCAAAATACTGAAAACCTATTAGAAGAAATAATGACAGAAAACTTTCCCTACCTGGTGAAAGAAATAGACTTACAAGTCCAGGAAGCGCACAGAACCCCAAACAAAAGGAATCCAAAGAGGACCACACCAAGACACATCATAATTAAAATGCCAAGGGCAAAAGACAAAGAGAGAATCTTGAAAGCAGCAAGAGAAAAACAGTTAGTTACCTACAAGGGAGTACCCATACGACTGTCAGCTGATTTCTCAGCAGAAACTATGCAGGCCATAAGGGAGTGGCAAGAAATATTCAATGTGATGAACAGCAAGAACCTACAACCAAGATTACTCTACCCAGCAAAGCTATCATTCAGAGTTGAAGGTCAGATAAAGAGCTTCACAGACAAGAAAAGCTAAAGGAGTTCATCGCCACCAAACCAGGATTACGTGAAATGCTGAAGGGTATTCTTTAAGAAGAGGAAGAAGAAGAAAAAGGTAAAGATAAAAATTATGAACAACAAAATGACATCAAATACATACCTACCAACAAGTGAATCTAAAAATCAAGTAAATAAAAAATCTGAAGAACAGAATGGACTGGTGAATATAATAGAATCAGGGACATAGAAAGGGAGTAGACTGACAATTCTCAGGGGGAAGCAGGTGTGAGTGGTGCGGGAAGAGACTGGACAAAAATCTTACTCCTATGGATGAAGACAGTGGCAGGGGGTAAGGGCATGGGATAGGGTGGGGTGGGGAATCAGGTGGAGGGGAGCTATAGGGGGAAAACAAAAAGAGGAACACCTGTAATCGGAACAATAAAGATTTATTTCAAAAAAAAAAATAAAAGATTCTGAACTAAAAAAAAAAAGACTTAAGTGTGAATATTGGTTTCATGCCTAACTCCTTGCTTTACAATTTGCCTCCAGATCTTTAACATAAATGTTAAAAGTTCCATCCAATGCAGGAATTACCTACTATGGTTCCAGTTAATTAACATTTTATTTGACTAAGAATAAACAGAAGGAGGCTGAAGCAGCAACATAAAAGCAGTGGATGAATTCTCTTAGGAAATTCAAGCTACATTATTTGACTTTATTGCTGCTTCATTTCACTACTGCTCCTTTTATCTTAAAAATGGCCTCCAAACTTCATAACATCAAAGAGTTTTTGTTAAGTATTTTAACTGCCCATGACACTGTACAAAGAGGTTTATACAACCCGATCCTTGTTATTTAGAATGTTAAAATCACAGACATGAAACAGAAATGTTTATAGGATTTACTATATGTTTATGCAAATGAAGGCCACCCCTGTTTTACTTTGCATGATTAACAATAGTTCATGCTTACTGAGTCCTAACTATGTCCCAGGCATTGTGTGAGAAGGCATTTTATATGCATCTTCTCCAATAAGCGCCCCCAACAATGAGGAAGGTGAATTATCGGCAAGTGAAGTAAACTGCCTAAAGGTCACAGCTGTGACATTAATACAAGTCCAGCTAGGAATCCTCCTTCCTTAACGACTCTGACCTACCCCTGCCCTTTGGCTTCTAACCTCCTCTCCCACAAATCTGCCACCAACTAACAGCCAAATGTGCCGAGTCAACTTTTGGAGGATCTACTGCCTGCAGCAAGGCAGGCATTGTGACAGGCATGGAGTGGTGGCTGAAGTTCCTTAAATCCTTGGGGAACCAGATAGTATTGGATTAAGTGCTGTTAAGAACAGGGCAGCTCTGACAGAACAGAATTACCAATCAGATTCAATTCCATTCCATAAATAAAATCTGGACAGTTGATACTTCAGAGTGCTTGAAAGAGCTCTTTATTTAATCTGTAGCTAAACATTAATGAACAATGTTCATGTTCTCTGATCCCCCTTCAAACTTTTGTCCTTGCTTGTCCCCTCGCATTACCCCTCAAGATCTAATTAGAAAAGGCTCTATCATTGCATCTACAGCCTCATTAGCTACTAGTTTTTCAGCCACTCCAATCTGGCTTCTGCCTCCACCCCTCTGCTGGGAGTGCTCTTGCAAAGGTCAGCAATGATAATAAGCAATCCTATATAATAAAAGGCTAATATGCAAATAGACCAAACGGCAGAACAACCAAACAACCGGTCGCTATGACGTACGCTGACCACCAGAGAGCGTGCGCGGAACATAGCGGGCATTGGCTGCGTTAGGATGGTGGAGCAGGTGAGCAGGGGTGCCAGACCAAGGTGGAGCACTGAGGCATGGGGCAAGCCTCTGGTGGTTACTGAAAATTCTTTGTTCCCGCACGCCACGTTCCCGCCTGGCGCTCGCACCTGCTGCCAGCGCTGGCCCTGCTCGTCCCTCAGGGCTTCTCCACCTACCCCTGCTCCTGAGGGGTGATTGGGGCCAGCAGCCACCTCTCACACCCACTGCCGACGACGGCCCTGCTTGCACCCGCAGCTGGTGCTGGAGCCACCGCTCGCACCCATTGTTAGCGCCCGACGCTGGTCCTGATTGCTCGGCACTGTCAGCGAGTGTGAGTGGTGGCTGCCGGCCCTGATCACCCCTGAGGGCTTCTCCACCTCCCCCTGCTCCTAAGGGGTGATCAGGACAGCAGCCACCACTCACACTTGCTGCTGGTGCTGGCCCCAATCACCGGCAGACAGTGGACTGGGGCCCATGGCAGGAGGGGCTGGGTAGGGGCACAGGGGATGAGACCTGCCCCTGTGCCCACCACAGCTTTGTGGCCCACAGTTCCTTTCAAGGTGCACAAATTCATGCACTGGGCCCCTAGTCTATATAATAAAAGCCTAAGTGACCATTACGGCGGAACGACCAGAACAACCAGTCACTATGATACGCACTGACCACCATGGGGCAGATGCTCAACACAGGAGCTTCCCCCTGGTGGTCAGTGCGCTCTGACAGGGGGAGTGCCGTTCAGCCAGAAGCCAGGCTCACGGCTGACGAGTGCAGTGGCGGTGGCGGGTGGCGGGAGCCTCTCCTGCCTCTGCAGCAGTGCTAAGGAGCAGTGAGCAGGCGGGTGGTAAGGAGCAAGGGGGTCCCAGACTGTGAGAAGGATGTACAACTGTCAGCTTAGGCCCAATGCCGGGGGGGATGGTGGACAACCTCCAAGGGGTCCCAGACTGAAAGAGGGCTCAGGCGGGCCGAGGGACCATCCCCTCCCCACAAGTGCAAGAATTTCATTCACCGATCCTCTAGTCATTATAATAACACCTAGTACTTCTTGTGGATTTACTGGGCACCAAACATGGGGCTCAGTGCTTTGTTTACAGTGCAGAGATAACCTGGAGAACCATAGGGCTGTCCAGGACTTGCAGATGGTTTTGGCTTAATTGACTTTTTTTTAAAAATTAAGTCTACATTGAAAAATAAAAATATTTCAGACAAATATCCAAATTTTGTGATGTGCTGTCCCCTTTGCTATTCCCACAGTTGAATACCCCACCTCTCTCATTAATGTCTCTTGCCCGGCCCCTATAGGAATATGATTTACTACCCATGCTTTACGCAGATATTCTGGTCAGGAGTGGATAGTGGCCTGCTTAAAGAGACCTGCTTAAACTAGCTCAAGATTAAACACTGGGGTTATTACACAGCAACCAAGGGCAGGAATTATGGCAGACCTGGATTCATGGAAACTGAGGTTGGAAATAAGACAGCCACCAGGCTCCTGGTTAGTGTCTCTGTTTTTCACCCTTTAATGGTTCCATTCTCCCCTTGTCATAGACCAATTTGCTCTTCTTATTCTTCATTTCCGTTCCCTCATTGTCTCATACTTGCTCAACGCTTCTCATCCCCACCCTCAGGCCCCTCACAGTATCTCTCTTTACATTCCCACGCTAATTGCCTCAGTCTTTCAATTTTCCAACTGTAAATTCCTGAAAGAGGGCAAATATGTATTTTCAAGCTTGGTCATCTATGTCATAAACTACTTTCAAGCTGTAGTAGGTCACACTGGAGGATGTATACAGATACGTGCAAACATCTGCAACCAGGTGATCTGGGAGTCTTCATAAGGGCTGAGGGTTGATAGATACTATAAGGCCTAACTTAGAGACTATCTTAAGCATAATTAATCCTCATATCAATCTTGAGTGATAGTCATTATTTTTATTCATTTTATAGAATGAAAACTGAGGCTTAGATAGGTGACAAAATTTGCCCAAGACATTAAGTGGAAAAGCTGGAATGTGACCTCAGGCTGCCTAAGTAACAAACTCAAAGCCACCATTTTCATTATCATCTTTCTTAACTTCCAGGCTGAGGAACATTTTTGCTATTCTCTACTTCTTCACTCTTGATTCTGTACTTTTCCGATTGCTCCTCCACTCATTTAAATTCCTTGTTCTCCAAATTATTAAATGTAGGAGTTTTCCAAGAGAATGCATAAATAACCAGAACAAATCTTCATGGCTCCTTCTTGTTTCTTTCTGCACTTTCTTCTTAGGCAAATTCATTGGCTGTTACAGATTTGGATATAGTCAGACACCACCATTCTTAACCTGGGGTTCTTTAACACACACAAAGTCCCCATCCCACAAGGAACTTGTGGACAGAATTTAGGGAGTTCATAAACTTAAATAAGACAAAAATAACAACTTTATATTTTCACTAAACTCTAACTGAAATTAACCAATCCTTCAATTATGAATGTAGGCAACAAAACACTATAATAGCAGCAAATATCTGTGACTTTGTTACCAATAAAAATCATAGTATTTTAAGATTTTCATGGTTGTTATTTGATCCACTACTAAATCATGATACTTAAATACTTATACTTAATAAATAAATATGTATATTACCATATCAAAAATTGTTTAATAGTTTGATAACTATTTTGCAATAGAAGTAGTTTCCTTTGTAATCTTGTCTTTTTTATTTTCTGTATTTATTTTTATTGATTGATTGATTTTTGGGGGGGAGAGAGAGAAATATTGATTCGTTGTTCCACTTATTTATGCATTCCTTGGTTCTTCTTGTATATGCACTGAACAGGGATGGAACCCATAACCTTGGTGGATCCAGACAATGCTCTAACAAACTGAGTTACCCTGCCAGAGCTATTGTCCATATTTAGAAACTTTTTTTTTTTTTTTGAGAAAGGGACCACAGACTTCACCAGACTGCTAAAGGTTGAGAACCCCTGCTTTAAAACACTTTGCTCGTTAGCTAACCTTATTATGGTGATTATTTCACAATATATATGTATATCAAATCATCATGCTGCACACCTCAAATTGATACAATGTTGTATCTCCATTATATCTCAATAAAGCTAAGGGGGAAAGCCACTCTAGCTGGATAGTCTATAATGACTTGTAAAGGAGATCAAGTCTTAGGCAATGCAGGAGCAACTTCCCTAAAATCTAATGACCTACTCAGTTTTCTGCATTCTCTTTAAGTTTCAGCTGCCTGCTTTATCTGCAACCTCTACTTGTCAGATGGGCATTTAATCCTCTCTGCACTATGATACCCTGGTGTTAATCTTGGACCTCTAGCTTGTATCCCAGATTGCTTTCTATTCTTGGTCACTCTTCTACTTCACTAACTCTGAGTCTCAACTCCATACTGGCCTTTGAGGTTTCCTGGACACAAGTTCTAGACACAAGTTCTAGTCAACCCAGGGTGGAGAAAACATAGCCAATTATTACCAGAACAATTCTTAAAGGATAGCTCTGATCATATTTTTTTCTTTGTCAAAATGCTTACAAATTAACTACAGACTTCTCAGGGCAATTTTGGTTGCAGAAACCAAAAGTTGAAGTGGCTTAAGTACCAGTAAGATGAGGAATTCATGATATATATACAGGGATATTACACAGGCCTCCACAGTAGGTATCAAGAAATAGGTTGAACCACAAACAGAGAGTGGCAAACTTTTTTGGTAAAGGGCTACACAGTAAATGTTTTAGGCTTTTCAGGCCATATAGTTTCTATCATTCTGCCATAGACAATATGAAAAGGAATGTGTTCCAATAAAACTTTATTTACAAAACAGACAACCAGCTGGATCTGACACACAGGTTTTAGGACCCCTGGACTAAAGGCTTGTCAGGACACTCTGAAACTCATCTCTGCCATGCACCACATGTCTGCTTTGTGTAGCTTCTCTGGTTCTAGGTTGGAGCATGGCTTCTGAAAACTCTGATCTTCCATGCCACACATTTAAGTTCAAATTCTGTGTCTGTCTTAAATCCTTAGGGTAGGAATGTTGGCTGGCCTCGCTTGGGTCAGGTGCTCACTCCTAGACCAATCTATTGTGGCCAAGGGTCTGGTTCTTGCTGTATGAACAGGGTTTTGGGACACCATCATCGTTATAACTTCTTGGATCAGAATGGAGAAACAGATTCAAGAAAAGGGCAAGGAACTAGGAAAGTCCCTTGCTGTATTCATTCAAACATTTTTTTAGCCCTGTTCTCTATAAGTCCCCTCATTTCTCTTTCTGAAGCAAAATTGACTCTTTGCAATTCTCACATAAGTCTGCAAACTCTCACCCTGCATTCTGTCTTATCTGCCAGCAGAAATTCTACTCATCTTTAATCTATATATAAAATATGTAAGATTTATGTGTATATATATATATTTTTATTGATTTCAGAGACATGGAAGAGGGAGAGAGAGAAACATCAATGATGAGAGAATCACTGATTGGTTGCCTGCTGCCTGCTCCCCACTGGGGATGGAGCCCACAACTTGGGCATGTGCCCTGACCAGGAATCAAACCATGACCTCCTGGTTCATAGGTTGATGCTCAGTGAGCCACACCAGCTGGGCAATTCTACTCACCCTTAAAGTCTCTTCTAAAGTTTCCCTCCTTTTCTTTTATATCCATACAACACTCCATTGGTATGGCATTTCTTGTTCTGTCACTATTTCTGTACCTTTTTCTTTTGCAGACAATAGGTGCTCTGCTGACTGAGAAAATGACTTTTTCATTTTTTCATCCATTCTTGTACCTTTCAAAGAATAGACTGAGTTCCTATTGTTGATTTTAACCATATATTCAAAGCTATATGACTCTGAGTTCCTATTGTTGAGTTTAACCATATATTCAAAGCTATATAACTTCAAACTGAAAAAAATGCTGACTATTATAAAGTTGCATTTATACAGGAAATTAGTATTTACCTTTAAGATACATTCCCAATGTTGAATGTTTTAAATTTTTATAAACATTTATTTCCACATTTATGGTAGCCAAATTAAAGTATATTTGAACAGAGCTAGTAATTACAGCAAAATTTATTTAAAATTGTTGAATACTAAGAAGAAATAAATTCCCATTAAGATTGTATCTCGTTATTATACTAAATTAAAAAGGAATCGTACAGAAATGATATAAGTAATAGGAAAGGTTATAAACTTAAAATATTCAAAATCACTCTAAAAAAACAAATGGCCCAAACCGATTAGTATTTGTGTAAGAAATTTTCCAAGAGACCTCATTTTCTTTGTTTCTAGAATTATTAATTAACATCGTTCCCAGAACTCTGCTAGGCTCCCCTGATGAAAGGAAGAAAGTAAGTACAGTACTGCAGGGGAAACTGGTTCATTTCCACTAAACTGAGAGAGGCTTGCGCTTTTGTTAACCAGAAGCACTTGCTAACGAACTATTCCTAAACCATTAGCAACTACATAAAGGCTTTTTATTTAAGGGTATCCTCCAGGGAGTCTGCGCTGGAATGTGCAGGTCTGAAAAAGGCACAGATTTGGCTCAACTGTAAATATTAGGTGAACAGAGGCAAAGCCATTGTGTAGGGTAGGGGTTGGGGCGGGTGGGGCGGGTGGGGTCCAGATTCCCAATGTTGATAGAAGGATTCTAATTTCGCTTGGTATTTATTTTTTCTACTACAATTACAGTTTTGCTAAGAAAAATAAAATATCGGTTGTGCTCTCATCTGGGTTTCTAATTTTCAGTGTCTGCATAAAAAGAAAACCTCCCACTTATCGAAAGGAATCATCTTTCTGCAATCTCCAGAGTCACTGGGAAAACAGAGGCGCGCCCAGCCCCGAGTCCACCCCCGCCCCCCCCCCCCCCCCCCCCCCGACACACACACCGCCGCTGCCTTCGGAGAGCCTGGCCCACCCCATCCCTACGCAGATGAACCTGGGTGGGTTTGCTCCAAACCAGTAAACCACAACACAGAACCTAAGCTTGGACTTTGAACCAAGGCCTTTTGCCTAGTTTTATTTTTCCTCGTTTCCCTGGCATCCTCGCCACCCCTTGTCATAGCCTTTTCCCTGCCACGGGCTCTCTTCCAGCCACCGGCACGCCTAAGGGATTGACGCGCAGTAAGGAGGCAACCTGAAGGAACTCAGTCCACCAGTCATCCAGGGAAAGACCGAAACTACAACTCCCATCATGCCCCGCACCGGCCTCCCTCTCTCCCCTCCTCCCCCTCCATGCCAGGGCAGGAGGCGGAGAGGCGCTGAGCTTTTTTATCTGCAGACCTGGAGGGAGGGATCTAGATCCCTGCGGTCTTACCCGAAGGAAGCCTTCAGACCGGTGGTAGCCGCGGTTCTCCGCAGAATTTTGCCTCCGCGTCCGCACCAGCCCAGAGTCCAAGGGGGCAGACAGTGCGTCCCGGCGCGGCGAGAGGATGGTCATCCGTGTATTCATCGCCTCCTCCTCTGGCTTCGTGGCGGTGAGCACGGCGGGGACCCGGAGCGGGCCGGGGTCCGGTTAGCCGGGTTAGGGGCACCGGGTGCGCCTCCTCCGGGAGGAACGCGGCGCTTGCCCTTGCGGGTCTCGGCGCGCAGCACGTCCGGACGCGCCAGCCGCCCCCCGCCAGGTGATCCACTCACACTTGGACAATGAAAAGGGCGGGAGCAAAGGTAGGGTGGGGGACCCTGGGGTCCTACTTCCTTTGGTGTCATTTACTCCTGATTTTGGAGTTTCAGCCTGGTTAAGTTTTGCACGGGAGCTTTCTCGGCTGTTTAGTTTGCTAACCTAGCTCATGAATGAAACAAGTTTAAGAGGGAATTGCTCTCTACCCACCCTTCCCTACCAAGTACTGTACATTTCTTTAGTTTTACACCTGCGCAAAGAGAATGGTAAACCAGGTTTTTCCTGTTGTATCAGGAATTTTCATATTGTAAATATTTTTACAGCTTTATGTAAATGTGTGTTTGGATTCTCCCCCCCCCCCCCCCCCAATGCTGTTTGGGGATGTATAAGTGGTGGTCTTTTTAGTTACTGTAAGCTATTTTGTTTGGTAGATATTCTTGAATATTTTAAGGAAAAACATTTTTAGGAAGAGAAATTAAATAGCCAGATGTCAGATTTTAAGGAAAATTCAGTAGTATACTTGATAGCCCCCTGAGTAAGACATGTGGCGATATGTTTTACATGATTGAGACTTGGTTTTCTTAGCTAAGATTAAACTACAGGTTTAAGAGGCTTTTTGGTAAGATATATAATACATATAAATACATGAAAAAGTGTAGTATTGATTGCTTAAACTTTGATCTGGCCAGTTGACTTCCCAGCAACTCAGCTCAATTGTCCTAAAATTTGTTTCTGAAACAGGTGGGATGGAGGACGGAATAGAATATTGTTTGCAAATCCTTATAAAGCAACTGAGGCTTTTTATTAAGAGGAATTCAACACTGTAGTATAAAAATAACTCCCTTTTGCTGTAGGAACAATACATGGGAAATGCCAACTTATCTCTATATGCAGGCATGCTCTGGTCCCCAGACTCCTGATAGTTTTGGGGTTTCTAATTATTTGTGGCTGCTTAGTCATACCTGCCTTTTTATAGACTTCTCCACTGAAGCTACACTGCATGTGTTTGGAAACCCATATTGGTTTGTGGATAGATTTTTTTTCAAATGCACTCCTTCATAAGAATGCAACAAAGCCTTTGGTTTCGCCACCGATTTGCATGCTTCAATAATTGTTCCAATACCATTTTTTTTATTGCACCAGGGATGCTTTTAGTATTAAGAGGTCTAGGCTATATTGAACAAGTCAAAGGCAAAACTTGAGTCAATTACTTGGCTTATCCTGTCAGTAGATAGTTTGCCAAGATAGTTCTGGAACCCCATATCAATTCCATTAACAAATATTTATTTCCTGCCTGCTATGTGCCTTTTTAATTTTTAAATTTAATGTTCTGGGCTTTGCTCATGACGCTAGACTTGAGAAACCCAAGTGTTTTATTTTTGTTTTTAAATTCTCACTGGAAGACATGCTTATTGATTTTAGAGAGAGGGGGTGGGAGGAGGGGATGTAGAGAAACATGGGTGGGTTGCCTCCCATACAGTCACAACCTAGGTATGTGCTCTGATCTGGAATCAAACCTGCAACCTTTTGGTGTACGGGACAGTGGTCCAACCAACTCAGCTAAACTGGCCAGAGCAAGAGACCTAAGTTTTAATGCTGTCTCTGACTAGTAGTATAGGCTTGGATAAGGTGTTTCATCTCTGCCTGAGTTGGCCTTCTGTAGAATGAAGAATTGTGTGATGGATAGCTCAGGATTACACTCTAGCTTTATAATGCTTTGACTTCACAGTTGGGTAAATGTGGATAAACCCTAGTAACAGCTTCTTTTACTTTAGCAATATACATATTAGTCTCAAAGTAAATTTATTTTTCCTTTGGTGTTTTACTGTGATGTCTCAGGTCCTCTCACCACCCACCTGGTAGTATGTGTCTTGACACGGTTTGATTTGAACTGGAAGACATGCTCTGTTATCACATATGTACAGCCCATAAGCATTAATTATCCACTTGATGGACCCATCTTTTCAAGTCTCAGTTAATCCTCAGTCATCCAGTCTCTCCAATTGTAATATCTCCTATATCAATACACAGTTTTTCTGTAATATATGATATTGATGCTTTTGGCAATGATAACTTTATATACAAGAATGATGATGTCCAAGAGATAATGACGTTGTTTAAGTCAACTTAAACAACTTTATGCAGGAAATACATTAATAAGAATTTCTAGTTTAAAAGTATTGAAATCCGTTGGGCTGGGGAGGCGAATGGGGCTTATAGCATTGAGCTGTATTAAGCTTTGAAGGCATCGCTGTAATGTTTTCCCTCCAGCAGTGCTGTGTTGACCATTGGTGCTTTTTTTTTGATGACCATTGGTGAGCAGCAAGTGCATGGAAGAACAGATAATTTGATTCCCAAGTCAGTTTGAATTTAGCTGAAGCTTATTAAACCTCGACGGAAGAATGTGACTAGAATTAGACTTAGCTAAGTAAGTCCCAGGAATTTCTAAAAAGATGCTCTGCCCCAATCAACAGTAGATTCCGACTTTCTATTTAGAGTAAATGCTCATCTTATTTTGATTTCCCTGAACTCTCTGGCTTTCAACACTTAACAGTGGTAGTTGGAATAATTAATGCAAAAGAGCGATAGCCCTTTTATCCTCCCCAGCTCCAGGTAAGATCTGCTTTTACCAGGAAATAAAAATGATGACACATTATTATGGTATGGATACCTGAAAAACCAGATTTCTTGTGTAGCTGATAAGGTTGCTGTCATTCATATTGTAGTGAAGGACATTTTATTTCAGTCTTAGGAAAATACTGTATTTTCCTAGGCTTATCCTGGTTGTATACTTAAAAGGGCAGGTCTTAGTAACTTTATGCAGGAAATATATTAATATGAATTTATAATTTAAAAGCATTGAAATCAGTTAATTATTTCATTCATTCATTCATTCATTTCATTCATTCAATAAGTATTTTCTAAGTGTTTGCTGCTTTGGTCTTGTGGGGAACTAGAGGAGAATAGAGGGTGTGGTCTCTGTCCTCAAGGAATTCATCTGGGGACCAGGTGGGGGATAAGATAGGAAAGGTAAAACTGTCCATAATGAAGTACAGCCTGAGGACACATGCCTCTTTCAGGAACATTCTTACCAGAGATAGAAATAATATAGGCAGCAGAGGGATGCATTGCAGGATGTCAGATAAGGAGGAAATGTGCCAGAAATCATGAAATATGCATGTGGGAGCCTTAGGCAGATGGCAGGGAGAGGGATTGAGTTAGATTTGGAGCCTGGGAGACAGCGCATAAGCCCACCTTGTTCAGACTGGAAAGGGAGGAGCTTTGGGTGAGAGACAGCAGTCAGCAGAGGTCCCCTTGGACCCCTTTTGAGGAGACAATAGACTCTTAAGTTTTTGAAAGAAGCCCATAATAACACACAAATTCCATAGACTCAGTGTCTCAGAGATGTCTTCAGTATCTCCAGCTTGCATGCTCTCTGGAGCCTTCTGTCACCAGGGAATGAGGTACTCTCTGACAGGGAGAGACCCCCTGGTATGTGATTTCAGAAAAACACCCCTGCCCCCCTTGCATTGAGTAAAATTTCTCAAAAAAGAAATAAAGTCTTGTAATCCTCGGTAAAGTTCATGGGCTCGCCCTGGTCAGTGTGGCTCAATTGACTGAGCATGTTGTTCCCCCATACCAAAAGATTGTGGGTTTGATTGATTCCCTAGCAGGGTCATGGCACATGCCTGAGTTTTGGGTTCATTCCCGGTAGGGGGCATACAGAAGGCAGCCTCTTATTTTGATGTTTCTCTTCCTCTCCCTCTCCCTTTCTCTCTAAGGAAAAAAAAAGGTGGTGGTTGGGGGGGGGGGGGTGGTTCATGGGCTCAGTTAGAGTTGGAAGAAAACATAAGGAGTTTTTTAGTGAAGTCCACCCACCTAATTTCACAAGGATGGACATTTGGGCATAGAGATTTAGTGGCTTGCCCTGAGGTCATTTATGTCAGTTAATGCAGAGCTGAACGGTAAATGGAAGCCGGGTCTCCTGACTCCTGAATATATTCATACGTATGTTTATTCAGCAATGCATTCATGCATGCATGGATTGAGTCTTGCATTCATCAATCACTGAAAACTTACTAAATACCAGGCTCTGTGTTAGGCGCTAGGTGTGTATGTGATGGTCAGGAGAACAGGTTTAAACTGTGCCCTAGTGGCACAAATCAACGCTGACTTGGGATGCAAACTATTTAATTAAGGAGAAAGAGGGAGTCACTGCCTTGGGGGATGTTCCCATGGGCAGGGTGAAATGAGCTAGACTACAGTATGTCCCTGGAAGTTGGAGAGGAACCTTTATTGAGAGCAAAAGTTACAGAAAAATTGAAAGCAACGTCAGAAAACATGGAGCTTTGCCCAGGGCTGCATCTATGTTTTCAAGGAGAGGTGAGAGTGGTGGGAGAACACATAGAAACTATACTCAGAGTTGTCTTGCTCTTTGCAACTGTGGAAGGCATACCCTACTGCTTCGCATGACTTGTAACTATTTTAAACACCAGTGATCAGTAAAGCATCTCCACAGAATGTATTCAGTAGGCTTCATTCTTGTGAGGAAGCCATTGAAAGGAGTTCCAAGGCAGTGAAAGTCAGGATGTGACTGTGTAGAACAGATTGGGCATGAATTCCTAGGTGATTCTAATGCCGGAAGGAGTTCGTAAGAGTAAGCCTGGGCTCATTCGCATCTTTAACTCATTGATCTTCAGAGTCATATGGCAAGGTAGTTATTTATTCCCATTATACAGTTGAAGAAACTGAAAATTAACTGACCTGATAAAATCATATACAGAAGGTGGGACCCTGAGTCAAACTCTGGTGGGCAGGTGGCTCCAAAGCTTCTAGAGCAGTTCTCTGCTGTGGACACTTGGTGCCCAGGGTGAATGAAAGTACCAGGGATACTCGATATCTTGCGGTACAGCGGTAGTTGGAATTGAAAGGAGTGAAGTCCACCCACCTAATTTCACAAGGATGAACATTTGGGCATCATGAGCAGAAGTATGACAAGGAAAAGGATGGTATTGTAAGAGAAGGTCAGGCTGGGAAAGCATGTGTATTAGTTTCTTAGGGCTACTTCAATTTCCTGTGGTAAATTAACAAAATGGATAGGGGGCTTAAACAACAGAAACTTGTCTCACAGTTCTGGAAGCTAGAAGTCAAGGTCACAGTGTCAGCAGGGTTGCCTCTTCCTGAGGCTGTATGAGAGACTTGTTTCTATCTTTGATGGTTTGCTGGCAATCTTTGGGTTTCCTCAGCATGTAGATATGTCACCATGCTATCTGCTTTCATGTTCACACGGTGTACATGTGTGCCTGCCTGTCTCTGTGTCCAAATTTCCCCTTTTTACTATAAGGACACAGTCATATAAGTAGAGCCCACTCTGATGACCTCATCTTAACTTGGTATCTGCAAAGACCCCATTTCCAAAAAGCCACATTCATCATGGCCAGGACCTCAACATTGTTTGTGGACACAATCAGACCCATAACAGCATGTAATATGAGGGTTGAAATAGAAAGACTAATTGTTGGAATTTCCCCTTTTTAATTGGAAAGATTTTTTAGCAGATTTCTTGAATCTTACAGTTCTGAATTAAATTCCATTCCTGTATTATTTTTCTGATTAATTTTTGTTACACTACTTATCCATTATGCAAAAAAGGACCTTAGCTTTCCAAATTAGAAATTTAGTGAATATTTTTCTGTGAAATGGCAAATGCTTATTAATATTTGAGGGAAAATTTTCACTTCTGTTTATGTACAATTAATTATCTTTTGTGGTCCTCTATAGATGTGACTAAGAAATGTCCTTGATCCTTGCTGTTGAGTGGTTTTTTTAGCCCAGTAGTGATAAGTATGTACTATTGACTAGTTTTGGGGGGTGGTTGGGGTGGCGGGGCAAAGTGGAGTTGGGAAGAAGAGTGGGAGATTAGTAGCCTATACCAGCCACATACAACTTGCCAGTCTAATTTAAGGCAGTGCAATTTCCCTTCTGTCTTCTTCTTGGGCTTATCTGCTAATTACTGGCTAATTACTCCGGAACTGGACTGTGGTAATTTAAAGTTAGTGTTGTTATTTCTTTTATGTTTGATTGTTTCTTCCCTAAACTCTAGAAAAGAAATCAGCCTAGGAAAAGCACTTAATTAGATGTTTCCCTTTTGGACTCATGGCAGCTTTGCTGTAAGATCAAAAGTTGAACTAGATGCTGGCAGACTGGGTCCCCCTCTACCTACAAACCAGGTACTTTTAGGCTGGTGCAGCCCTTGGCAAACTCCAGAACAATATGGTTGGTCCCTTGGATCTGTCCCTTGGTTGCCATTGGCAGCTTATTTATTCCCGAGGGGACCTGAATCCTTTGGGCTGGCTCAGTATCTGGCAGAATCCCAAAGGGGGTTTCCTGGAACTGACACCAGGAAGTGGAAAAGTAGGGTGTTTGCACATCGGGGAGTGTCTCCCTTGCTGTGGGACCTCTGTGGGCTCTCTGCCAACATTGCTTCAGAGCTCCAGAAGCCGGAAATGGAACGCTGGCTGGGACTGAGGGCAGAGCGTTCTAAGTATTTCAGGATGCGTTTTCCATTTCATACTGGTAATGGCCCAGGTCAGGAAATGGCTCTTTGACGTCTTCAATCTAGTAGCTTTGGTAGTGGAGGGTTGAGTGTAAGAGAGACCCATTTAGGTGACTTGCTTGACAAGTCAGTTGAGATATTTCGTAAATGCAAATAGAATTAAAGTAAGCAGCTATTGATGTACACCAATCCACTATTATAATCAAAAGAAAGCAAAGCAAAAACCCCAAAGTAACAACAAACACAGTAACTCAATTACTCTTGAGTAATTGGTTTTCCTTCTGTGAGTTGTATAAGGAGTGGAAGTGTAGTGTTCTTCATTCAAGACATTCCTGTGTGGATTGAAGTTGACTGGTTTTCTGCTTTGGTAATTATAGTCATTAGGACAGTTCCTTTGAATGGGAATTGGCCATTTCTCTAAGCCTGGATCCCCCATTGATAAGAGTTTTGGGTTGCACTGTCTTTTTATAATTTTTTTTTAATCCTCATCTGAGGATATTTTTTCCATTGCTTTTTAGAGAGTGGAAGGGATGAAGGGAAGGGGGGAGAGAAAAACATCGATGTGTGAGTGGCACATCAATTGGTTGCCTCCTGCATGAGCCCTAACTAGGGTGGGGATCTAACCTGCAACCTAAGTACATGCACTAGACCAGAACTGAACCTGTGACCCTTCCTTGTATGGGCGGACATTCGAACTGCTAAGCCACATTGGCCAGGGCTGCACTGTCCTTGTATAATAAACTACTTCCAGCCAAAGGAGGTATTTGGACTGAATATCTGCTGTTACTTAATCTGGAGTCAGTTTATATTCAACCCAAGTGCCTACTTCTGCCCCATCTATGGACTTTTTATCATTGGAGGGCAGGGTTCCCTCATGGGTAAGGCAGGGACTGAGCTCAAATCTTAGCTCTGCCATTGATGAGGGATATGGCATTAGGCAAGTAATCTTAGCCTCTTCATTTCTGAAAGTGGGATAGGTGTGGTACCTTCTGTGTAGGATTGCCATGAGCTTTGAATAAAGGAAGTATTCCATATAAGGTATTTAGCAGAATGCTAAAGTACTCAGTGTGTGTTATCTATTATTTCTATTATATCATCAGCAATAGTAGTAATAGCAGGAATAAAAATAAAAATTATAACCTTGGATCATGTAAGATCTTTATCAAAATATTGTGTACAGTATATAGTACTTACTAAGCTGAGAGTGCATGCTGGTATAATTTTTGGAGAG
This sequence comes from Corynorhinus townsendii, assembly GCA_026230045.1. Classification (NCBI taxonomy): domain Eukaryota; kingdom Metazoa; phylum Chordata; class Mammalia; order Chiroptera; family Vespertilionidae; genus Corynorhinus; species Corynorhinus townsendii. The sequence continues at coordinate 61,526,939 of JAPDVU010000004.1, read as the reverse complement.
TTTTTAGTAAATTTAAATATAAAAAGTTTTCAACTGAAATTTGAATAAACAAATATTACAATTTGAGGTCATTCCCCACACAAACCACTTAATTAGAGTTCTGTAGTTTTTGAACATTTTATAGGTGTATAGCATGTTGTGCATGAGTCATTAAACCATATGTATTCACTGCCTACAAAGTGCTTACTTGCTTACTACTATGCAAATGGACACCATTCTTTGCTGTACATAGGACATGATTTTAGACTTCTGGCTTGATTGAAAGCTTCCTAAACTTGGCAAGTCGATTTCAATCCAGATGACAGCTCTGACTGATGGATAGTGGCTGCCTGGAGAGCTGGGAGAGGGGTTTTGGAGTCTTGTCTGGGAAACAAGTGGTGTGATTGACTGTTGTTGTCTTCTCCGGCACCAGTGGAGTGAGGACCCGGGCTTATGCCAGCCCTGTCTTACACTCTGTGTAGTTGAACTCTGTCTTTCAGGTTTGTGTAACTGAATGTAGACTATTTGGAGTCTGAGAAAAATATGAGACACCAAATTGAATTCATGGGTAATAACCTCACCCCAAATTTTGGGGTAAGGACGGTGGAGAAGGGCCAGGATTTCTGTGTTTAATGAAGATGAGTGAAACTTCGCAGAAAGGACAGCGGTTATCTTGACTGTGAAACTGAACACTGAATCTTGATGCTTGTGACATGTAGGTGGGGTGCTTTCAAAGCTGGCAGATGGGCAGGTGGATGGTGGTAAGTGAAGTAAAGGGGGCTTCATGGGAAAAGATGGTGGAGACAGCAGAGGGAGAAAGACACTGCAATAGGTGGACTCTAGAATGTGACTCTCTACCATGCTGAGCCTTGGGGCACTGAAAGATGAAGTTCAGGTGAACAATGAGTGTTTACCTGTGCCCAGCAATGTGATAGGACTTTTCCTGCAGGTTATTTAAACTTATAATGACCCTATAAACTAGATTATTATACCTGTTTTACAGATGAGAATATTGAGGTACAGAATGATTAAGTAACTAACGTGCCTAGGATCATTCAGCTCAGTGAATCCATATTCGAACCCCTGTCTTCTGTGTTCAGTACTTTTTTCATTACCCCACCTTGCCCACCAGAAGAGCCTACAATCAGAGACCAATGAGAACCTGGGTCGTGTTGACCCAGAAAGCTGGCTAGGATAACAGTGTGTGAGTTCAAGCTAAAGAAAGGGGAGGGACAGGACCCCTCTGGAATAGTTCCAGGGGTTCCCACTCAGCTGTTGAACAAGTAATTGTAGGCACACTGTCCCCAGGGCATGTGAAAGCAATGGCTTCGCTCTGCTGAGACTGGTAAAAGCTATAAAGAATATGGATGGAAATGGAAAGCAAATGTGTCGTCGTCGTCATCATCATCATCATCATCATCATCATCATAACAACTACCATTCACACCATGCGAAGGAAGTACTCAGGGCTTTTTTGTTTGTTATTTTTATTTCTCAAAAGTAATTTGGCACGGTAGCCAATCATATTCATATCTTCCCTCTCTCTCTCTCTGTCTCTCTCCCTCTCGCTCTCTCTCATAGGAAACTGCTGAAGTTCAGAATAACCTGCCTTGTCATAGATTCCAGAAGGTCCAGACACTCAGACCCATGCCATCCTATTTCCAAATGGCTATGTCCCAGAGGAAGGAATCCGAGATTAAAGAGAAATTAGAATAAGCAATGCTCTGAAGCGACTGTGGAATATTTTGTTAGGTGTCCTGATCCAGATTTGCTTCAAATATGATTCTCTTGCTTTGTGTGATAAAGTTGAGTAGAACTAACTTGATGTGTTGAACTGGAGGGAGTAGAGGAAGGAATGGGAGTGTAATAGGGTGATATGGGAGAAGGAAAGGTTAGCCCTGTGGCTGGAACCCGGGGATGGGGTCAAGGGTAGAGATATTTACTCTTGGGACAAACTGTAGTGGTGGGAGAGTGTGTGCCCTCATTCTATTCATCTTGGATCCTGTGCTCCTGGGTGACATATTCTCCATGGGCTGATGAGTTCGTTTTCTACCCTGCAGATAAAGTTTATCAGTATATTGCAGCCTACTGTGGGAGTTCAGTACAAGAACGAGTAGAAAGTGGGAGGCCAGAGTCAGGGCTATCCGTGGTTGAAGGGTAGGGAAGGAGGGCCTGTTGGAGTGCAGGTGGCTGCTGTGTGTAAAAGGAATAATATAATCAACACCCACAGGAAGGCAGGAGTGGGTATGCAAAGCCACTGTTCATACACATCACAAAGATCAGCTTCTTTACATGTAATTTACAGAGAGAGCCTCATAAACTTAGTAAACAGAATAAATTTTTATGATACAAGCAAGGTAGTAAGTGGAAAGAATGTGAATTTTAGGAGCACAAAGACCTGGGTACAAATTGTAACTGGTACCCTAACCAGCAGGGTAGCTTAGTAAGTCTTTTAACTTCACTGGATCTCAGCATTCTCATTTGTGAAGTTGTTAGTTTAATGAAATGCCAGCCATTAATATACCATGAATTTCATTTAAATTTAAGCCAGCAATAATTCTCTTGTCTTTTGTGAATTCTCCATTTTAAATGAGCTATTAAGATTTAATTAGCCCTGCTGGTGTGGCACACTGGTTGAGTGTGGATTCATGCACCAAGAGGCTGGTTTGATTTCTGGTCATGGCAAATGCCTGGGTTGTGGGCTCGATCCCTGGTGGGGAGTGTGCAGGAGGCAGCCAACTGATGTTTCTATCTCTCTCTCCCTCTCCCTTTCTAAGAATCAATAAAAACATTAAAAAAAAAAGATTTAATTGAAGAGCCCTGGTAGGTGGTGCTTAGTGGTTAGAGCAGCGGCTCTCATAACAACTACCATTCACACCACCTGCAGGAAGTACTCAGGGCTTTTTTGTTTGTTATTTTTATTTCTCTAAGTAATTTGGCATGGTAGCCATTCATATTCATATCCTCCCTTTCTCTCTCTCTCTCTCTCTCTCTCTCTCTCTCTCTCGCTCTCTCGCTCTCTCGCTCTCTCGCTCTCTCGCTCTTGCTCTCTCGCTCTCGCTCTCTCATAGGAAACTACTGAAGTTCAGAAACTTTAAATAAGCTGCCTTGTCATAGATTCCAGAAGGTCCAGACACTTAGACCCATGCCATCCTGTTTCCAAATGGCCGTATCCCTGAAGGATTGCAGGTTCAATCCCCAGCCCTGGGGGCTTGCAGGAGGCAACCAATCCATGTGTCTCTCTCACATTAATGTTTCTCTCTCTCTCTCTTCCCCTCACTCCCTTCCACTCTCTCTAAAAATCAATGGAAAAAAATATCCACAAGTGAGGATTAACCAAAAAAAAAAAAAAGATTTAATTAAAGAAAAAAGTTGTTCTTGTAATCAGACAATGGGACCTGAGTTTTATTTAAATGCATTTATAAGAACATATAAACTGACATTGCTTATTAGGGTTAGTGCAGGTTCCTGGCTGGAACTCCTTTGTTTTTAACTTAATACTGTGTTTCAATTTTTATTCTTTTAGCCAAGATTCTAACTACTAGGAGATCTCTCTTTCTATGTCTCTCTCTGTCACACACACACACACACACACACACACACACACACAGTATTTTCTATTCTTTTTAATCATCCAAAGATCTCTTAACCCAGTGCCTCCCTCCATCAGGGAAGGGATCTGTTGGAGCTAATTAGTGGTGACCCCTTCATCCAAGCATGTACCTTTGGGGTGTCCACAGTTCTCCGCCATTCCCACCATCCTTCCTAGTTTGAGCCATTTCTTTAAGGGCTTGTGAAATTTTTTCTGATTATAACGACTATTTCTTGGCATTTATGTCTTATCAAAAGTGAGAAACCACAAGATTATATTGAGAGGGTTATGTATATTTCATGAAAAATGGGAGCCAGTGAAAGTTTTTTGTTTTTTTTTTTTGAAGGAAGGAAGTAATAGTCCTAAATGATAATTAGGTGTTTGTTGGCTTCATTCCTTCAATGTTAATTGCTTGGCTGCTTTGGGCATTTGAATATTCCACTCTGTGGAAGTTTATTATCATGGGGGGGGGGGGGGTACAAAGTGTCTCTATTTCCTATGTGTGCTCGGTGCTAGCTTCCCAGCCACTCTTTCATCTCAGAATTGCTGTTTGAGGTCATTATACTCTAGGGCAGAACTTCCTTGAAAAGTTTGGAGGGGAAGTTGATCACACCCTACCACAGTTTATCGCCATGGTCCCTCTTTGTCCTGTGCGTCCTAGTCATAGAGCAGCTTGCTGGTCTCTACCTGCTGGGTGCTAGAAGGACCCCTGCCTCCCAAAACAACCCAAAACGTCTCCAGATATTCTCAAATGTCCCCTGGGGAGCAAAATCACCCCTGGTTGAGAACCTCTACTCTGATCTGCAGTAGCAGGGAGAAAGTACGCAAAATATGATGAGACTCGGATGGCTTCAGAACTGGAAGAGACTGAAGAGATCATTTAATTCATCTTCCTCTTTTGATGAGGTGTGAGCCACTAAATGACTAGTTCAAGTTCACACTGCTTGTCCTGATACTTCTAGAGCAGCACACTGTGAGCTTAAAGTGCTGCACTGGGAGTTGGGAGACTTGGAGTCTGGTTCTGGTGATGTCATTTAATTAGCTTTATGTCTTTGGACAAAAAACTTAGCTTCTCTGGGCTTCAGGTTTTTCTTCATGTTGTTTTTGTTGTTGTCTGGTTGACATATGTCATATACCATGCAGCTCACCCTTTTCAGTTGTATATTTCAGTGGCTTTTAGATTCACTGTGTTGTGCATCCCTCACCACAATCTAATTCCAAAATCTTTCATCACCCCAAAAAGAAATCCCAAGCCCAAGCCCATTAGCTGTCACTCTCCATTCCTTCCTGTCTCTAGCCGTTGGCAACTACTATCTGTCTCTATAGATTTGCATATTCTGGACATTTCATTTAAATGGAATCATACAATATGTGCCCTCTGGATTCAGCTTTTTTCACTTAGCATAATGTGTCTAAGTTCATGCATGTAGAATGTATCAGCACTTTATTTCCTTATATGGCTGAATAGTATTCCGTTGTATGAATATACCATATTCATTCATAAGTTGATGGATATTTGGGTTGTTTCCACTTTTTGGGCATTATAAATAATGCTTCTGTGAATAGCTGTGTGCAAGTTTTTGTGTGACCATATGTTTTCAGTTTGCTTGGGTAGAATTGGTGGTTCATATGGTTACTCTATATTTAACTATGTGAGGAACTGCCAAATTGTTTTCCAAAGCAATTTTAATTTATATTTTCACTAGTAATTATGAAGGTTCCAGATTATCTACATCCTTACCAGTACTGGTGATTGTCTGTCTTTTAGATTGTAGCCATTTTAGTGGTTTAGTTTTTGTTGTTGTTGTTGTTTTAAGAGTTCTTCTAGCTCTGAGGTGTTTTTTTCTTTTATTCCATACATAAGCCAATATAAGTAACACAGAATTCAGTCTTTAAGGGTATATATTTTGGAAATTAATTGAGTTAATCAGTTCTCATATTTTTATGAGGCCCTTCTATTGTCCAGTGTTCAGTCATGTAGAATGAATAAATAGCTTTACTCTACCTCTGCCCCTCTCCCCGCAACTAACTCTTAATCTGACTGCGGGGGGTGGGGGTGGGGGTGGTGGTGGTGGGGATGAACACGAACACAAAAAGCAGAGGACAACACAGAGTCAGGTGGAATATAGTGCTAAAAGTATCTCAAGGGCAGGTGTGTTTATTTGGATAAGGGCAAAGAAAGTCATATTCAGAGCTAGACAGAAAAGAGCATCTCTTGATTTGGGAAGGTGGCTGATTTGAAGATTTTAGAACATGTCCCTTAAGTAATAGGCTCCCCTGGAAAGTTAAAAGACTTCTTTTGTGCCAAAATATTTTGTATTAGCTTGTGAACTGGAGCAGATGTCATTCTCCCCCTCCTTTTTTGGCAGACATGGGTTTGATTTGTATATCCATGCTGCCCTTTGTTTTAGAGGAGATGACTCCCTGTCCATGGCTGTTTCCTGTAGTATGAGAGGAAGACAAATGGATGCTCTATAGTTGGTTCCACAGTGATATTTTAGTGAGCTGGATTCAGGAGATCCTTAAAGGAACAAGATGATTAGTAATTCACCTTTTGAATTCCTTTTCCATTAAAGGGGGAGGGAATCCTTATCCTTTTAAAAGAGTAAATTTGTGTGTTAGGTTCAGAAAGCTCAGAAAAACCTCCTTGGTCCCTGAGAGCTGATAGCTTCAAGGCCAAATATTTAGGCTAACATTTTGGGCCCACTGTGATTCGATTCTGACCCCCCTTTGCAGCATTTTCTCTCACTGTTCTTTGGACTGCTCTGCAAATACACCAGCCTCCCCCCCCCCCCCCCCCCCCCCCGCCTTCTGTGCCTCTTCTCATGCCATTTTCTTTGCCTTGACGTTGCTCACCCTCCATTGGGACAAGTCAGAGTCACCTCTTTTATTAGAAGCTGATGCCAATAACATTCCCCAATGAAGTGTACTCACACCGCCCCCTTCCTCCCTTGCCCTCCAGACTGGGAGGACCCTGCTTCCTAGATCTTCATAGCTCAGCCTGTGAACTTCTTTCTGTGGCCTCAATACAGTCCGCCCTTGGTTATAATCATTTCGTACCCAGATTGTTTGAACTATTAAGCTCTAAGTTCTTTGAGGTCAGGGACTACTCCACTCATCTTTTTATTCCTCCAAGTTTCCTATTAGAAAATGTGGCACATATAGTATTTATTGAACTAAAGTGAAAAAACGAAACAAAACATTGTGTCTGTAGCTTCTACTATATCAAGAATATAAAGCTATATCAAGAGTACATGACCACAACAGTGGGGCTGGAGTAGGGCATGCAGATAGACGTGTGCTTTGGCAAATGTAAAGGCTATGAGGGACACGATTTGTTTTACTGCTTTTTAAATAAGTGGCATGAAGAATCTGTGTTATCAGAGATCGTTTTGTTTGAGTATTACTTCTCTTATCCAGATATCAGGATTCTAGAACGCCCGTGTGAAAAGAGGCTGGAGACCTAGAAGGAAGCAGACAGGCCACTCAGAGGCGATGGGCTGTTCTCCATTCTGCAGGTGCGCGGACTGCCCTTCCCAGCCTCACCCAGAAAACTGTAAATAAAAGAGGCCACAGTGGCCGTGGGCCCCACTGAGAGGAAGCTCTGAGACATGACAACTGCCTTCAGAAGGCAGGAGAAGAGACTTCCAAAAGCACAGTTTGGTATAAAGTAACAGCAGGCTTTTACACAGAAGTGGACTGGGAGAATGTCGGTGCACCACATCAAAGTACAAAAATGGATCATCATGGTGATTCTTCATCCAGAACAGATGAAATCAGGTTTGGCATATTTTGGTTTGATGTACTCTGCTGAACAATGCAGGAATAAGGGATGCATTTTAGAAAGATTCCTAAACTAAGAGTAGTTTAAAATAAAATAATAAGTTTGTGCCTGAAGGGGTGAGCTTCAATTATGCAGAAAACCTCAATCTCCACTTCCAGGAGAAAGTAACTTACTTGCTCCTAATTGTCTCCATGTTGCAACTCCTCTTTTGCCTGCCATTTTCCTTTCTTTCTACCTTCCCCTATAGACTCTTTTTCCTCCTCACCATATGAGCTGTTTATTTATATTCCTTCTTTTTATATTTCTGATGCTGTACTCATGTTCTTTTTTTACATCACTGTAGCTTTGCAGCCCTCTCTGTGCACCTTTCCACAGAGTACCACCTTTTGACAGCCCGGGTCCATGTTACTGGTAGTTTCATATGGAAGTTACTTGTTGGCAAGCCCTGTCTCCACCCCCCCCTCCACATACACACACATCCACACCCCTCCATTAGACTATGCATTGCATCAGTGTAAAGGCCTTGTTTGTCACCTGTGTTACCCTAGTTCTTAGGGCAATATCTAGCACATGGAAAGGTCTTCACAAGGCCTTGTAAAAACTTGAGTGAAACAAAGGCTCCCTCACCTTTAAGAGTCTGATTTTTCTTTCTTCTTTTTTTAAATTCTCACCGGAGGATATTTTTCCATTAATTTTTAGAAAGAGGGAAAGACAGAGAGAAATATCGATGTAAAAGAAACACATCGATTGGTTGCCTCCTGCATGCACCCCAGCCAGGGCCTGGACTGGCGAGGAGCCTGCAACCGAGGTACGTGCCCTTGACTGGAATCGAACCCGCGTCCCTTTGGTCCACAGGCTGATGCTCTATCCACTGAGCCAAACTGGCTAGGGATGATTTTTCTTTGTGTTGACCCTCTGTGCATGTTCTTTCTCTTTCTCTCCCTCCTTCCCTCCCTCCCCCCCTCTCTCTCTCTCTCTCTCTCTCTCTCTCTCATTCTCCTTTCTTAATTTCTCTGCTTACTCTTTTGAGTCAATATGGAATGCAGAATCATATGACTGAAGATATAGAGAAATTTGAGATACAGGCACCAGAATTTGGAGGCACTCTTCAACACACGTTATCTTATCAGTAATGCAGGAATTAGGCTCATCTGTGGAAAGGGTGATTTCCTGTGGAGATTTGAGGAAGCTATAAAAGCTCCTAGTGGTGTTTGTGCAGGAGTGAAACAGAATTGTGTCCAGCTGAAGTTAGATGGTTGAATTTCAGCAGACAAGGCCTACTAAGTAGCCCAAGGAGGGCAGAGAAAGCTGATGACATGGCCAACCCAAGAGGGGGCAGGCCCATGGAATGCAGATAAGAGCATCCAGACTTTCTCTTAGAGGTATCATTTGTGCCTGCTATGGAAATATGGACTAATTATACGATCCCCTATAAAATGTAATTGTGAAAAGGACCTGCCGTCCCCCCAGTTATTTTTCAAAGGTAAGTAGAAGTAGTTTCTAGATCATCTTAAAGGATCATTTTCACACATTCGAGGATGGACTGATGAAGAAATGGGAATAACATATTCCAGAACCTGCTGTGTTACAGAGCAGCATCTCTGGCTATGGATAAAGGCACAGCTTTTGGCTGAAGTCCTGTATTCTTGCCTGTGGAAGATACTATGCTCAGCAGGATTTCCTCTTTTCTGTAGAGGATTTGACTGTGATAGCAAGTTTTGCCAGAGCAGCTTTTCTGCAAAGAACACTCTATTTAACAGGAAGCATGTGTGTGAACAGTCGTATATAATTTTTATGGTGGCATTCTAAACATATTTCACACTTGGCTGACTTTTTTTCGTTAAGGAAGTAAACATGTAATCTTGATAGGGAATGTAAAAACTATAAAATCAAACCACCCACATCTTGCTAATGTTTTATTACGGCTTCACATTGCTAAGTAATGTGTGTGTGTGTTTGTGTGTGTGTGTGTGTGTGTGTGTGTGTGTGTGTGTGTGTGTAATGGTGACCAAGAGTAGTTTCATACACGTGTTGATGGAGAAATTGGTTATAGGCATTTATATTCCACCAAGCATGTGGGAAAGGAGATAGATCAGCCCTCAGGGATGTATGTGATGAGCCACTCCTCTGAAGCTATCCTACTGGGCCCCTTGTGGGATGCAGGTGTGATGCACTCTTGGTCTTCATCCTCCAGAGGAATTTACAGTTGAGTTGGGGAAAGAGGCACAGGTGAGTTTGGTGAAGGAGATGATCTGGGAGGGAAGTGGTTGGTGTAAGTTGGGGTTTTTCCACATTGGCACTATTGACTTGGGGCTAGGTCATTCTTTTTTGTGGATCGTTTTCCTGAATATCATGGGATAGTTAGCAGGATCCTAGGCCCCTGCCTACTAGATGCTAGTAGTATCCCCAAGTTGTGATGACAAGAAATGTCTCCAGACATTGACAAATGTCCCCTGGTGGTGGTGGTCGGGGGGGGGGGGGGGCAAAATCACTCCCAACTGAGAACCACTGTATAGACATAATTGAGCACAGTGTGGGCTTGGGTCTGAGCTGTGAAGAATAAATAGAACTTAGATAGGAAGTGTGAGCAATATTGGGGTGGTTTAATGGAAATAAACCATTCTGTAAAGACCCAGTCAGTTTCCACATTAGAAAATGGAGCAGAGCTATTCAAAGTGTGAGCGGTGCACCAAACTTTGTTACTGATATAAGTGCTGTAATTGAGGGTAAACATTTTTTTAATTCATTGTTGTTTAAAGTATTACATATGTCTCTTTTTTCCCTCAGTGACCTCTCCCCAGGCACCTCTCCCGCCGCCCCCTGCAAACATTTTTATAGCAAGTTTACAGAGCAATTTAATGTGTGTATGTTTTTTATTATAAATGAAAACTTTAGGCTTCTATTTTGTATATCATTTATATGGGCATTCAGTTTCTGCCAAGTGTAAGTTTGTGACAAGTTGGAACATTAAAACAACAAGAATTAGAGCAATCTGGTTCATTACCACTGATACTTTGAGAAAAATAGAGGCTGTGACCAGATTGGATTTAGGGTGCATAGAAGGGGTCAAGGGATAAGATTGGCTAGGCATGGCCAAGACAGACCATGAACTCAGACTGGCCCCTGAGATCTCAGAGTACCTGACACATCTTAGGCTTGGTGCTCAAATAGTTTTAAGGTGAATGAAGGAATGTTTCGAAATCCTCCAAGAAGAGCAGGTGCACCTAGAGGGAATCCAGTGGATATTTTAGAGATGGGAGTGACTTTTACAAGGGTATGTTAATGTCATTTGGTCTACAGAGTATCCCCCAAAAATGTTCACACACTTATAAAGGCAGTGTTTATTAAAATTTTTCTTTTTAAAAATGTTTTTATTTGTTTATTTTTTTAAGAGAGAGAGAAAGGGAGAGGGAGAGAGAAATATCGATGAGAGAGAAACATCCACAGGTTGCCTCCTGCATGCCCTCTATTGGGGAATCGAGACTGCAAACCAGGCATGTGCCCTGACTGGGAATTGAACTGGTGACCTCTTGGTGCATGGGACGACACTCAATCCAGTGAGCCACACCAGCCGGGCAAAATACATTTCATTTTCAAAATGTAATAGAATCAGCTGTTAAAGTGTGTATTCATTTTATGTGGGGCGGGGACACACACACTGTATTTCTGTGGCTTTAGTCTTTCCATTATCTGCATATCCCCAGTTACAAACCTTTTCTCATTGCTTGCCCTTGGACTATAATTTTGAACTGAAATTGCCAAGTTAAAACTTTAATTTGTATATTTTAGAACTTGTTCAAATTATGTGTGAATTATTTGGGGTTTGTAAACATGTCAATGTCTTTGGCACAAAGTAACTTTTGTTATTATTTGGTGATGCTTATGGCTGTCCCTTAAGAAATAAAGGAGAGTGCATTTTGTTTCATTTGGATTTTCTGTGAGTGGAAAAAGATCTGTGCCCTAGGCACTGTCTTTATAGTGATGTTGGTAATCTGTGCCTGTCTACTCATAATTGGGATTCCTGTTTGGAGAGCATTGGTGTGAGGATATGGAGGTTAACTGCTTAGCCAATAGCCATGGACTTGTGCTCATGTCTTATCTGAAAGCTTTGAAAAACTGTAGTTTGCTGAATTTCCACCTGCCACTTACTTTTTAGTCACCCCTCTTTCCTTTGAACATAGCAAACAAATCTATGTTAAATTTCATATCTTTTTCTTTTTCTTTTTTTTTAATCCTCACCTGAGGATATTTTCCCATTGATTTTTAGAGAGAGGGAAAGACAGAGAGAAATATTGATGTGAGAGAAACACATTGATTGGTTGCCTCCTGCACGAGCCCCGACCAGGGCCTGGGCCGGGGAGGAGCCTGCCCTTGACTAGAATCGAACCCAGGACCCTTTGGTCCACAAACTGATACTCTATCCACTAAGCCAGACAGGGCGAGGGCCATATCTGGGTGTGGCTTTATTTTCCACCCTTCTGTTTTTAGAGCTCCGGGTCATAATGCATTGTGTGTTTCCTGAAATGTTTAAATTTTGAATCTTAACTGCTTCCTTGCTAATACCTTGAAACAAAGTTGCTTGAAATAATATATGGAGCTTAAAGCATTGTGTTTTTCATTTGGAATGATATTATGGCACAAGAGTTCCTCATCTCCTAAATGTAAAGTATGTGCATGTTGGGCTGCTTGATAGGAGATGTGAATTCCAGTCCCAACTCCTGCTACTTACATAGTGAATTATTTGGGGTACGTTACTTAACTGACCTCCATACCTCAGTTTTATCATTTTGTCAAACAAATATATTGACTCATCTATGACAGGAGGGCACACCAAACCACACAAAGGACACACCTGGAGTACTTGGCTCAGGGACCAGGAAGCCTGCACTGTTGGGTCCCCCAGGGCACCTTCTACATAACGGCACTCTACCAAGACTGGAAGACATTGAAACTACTTAATGCAGAGAAACAAACACAGGGAGGCAGTCAACACAAGGAGACAAAGAAATACGTCCTAAATGAAAGAAAAGAAAACAAAGATTCCATTTAAATAAAATGGAGACAAGCAGTCTACCAGATAGAGTTCAAAACACTGGTTATAAGGATGCTTGGTAAGAACTTCAGCAAAGAGATAGGAAACATAAAAATGGAGAAAGAAACATAAAAAAGAACCAGTCAGAAATGAAAAATATAGTAACTGAAATGAAGACTACATTAGCGGGAATCTGCAGTAGATTAGATGAAGTAGAGGATTGAATCGGTGATTTGGAAGATAGTAGAAAACACCTAATCAGAACAGCAAAAAAAAAAAAAAAGAATCCCAAAAAAATGAGGATAGTTTATGGGCTTCTGGAACAATACCTGTTATACCAACGTGTATATCATAGAAGTATCGGAAGGAGAAGAGAGAGAGCAAGGAATTGAAAACCCATTAGAAGAAGTAATATCGGAAAACTTCTCTAACCTGGTAAAGGAAACAGACATACAAGACTGGAAAGCACAGAATTCTAAACAAGATAAACCCAAAAAGGCCTACAAATAGACTCATCATAATTAAAATGCCAAAAGTTAAGACAAAAAGAAAATCTTAAAAGCAACAAGAGAGAAGCAGTTAGTGGCCTACAAGGGAACTTCTACAAGACTGTCAGCTGACACCATACAGAGTTATTATATTATTGACTACTAGAGGCCTGGTGCACGAAATTCTTACACTGGGGGGTTTGGGAGAGGGGCCCTTCAGCCTGGCCTGCACCCTCTCACAGTCTGGGACCCTTCAGAGGATGTCCACCTGCCAGTTTTCTTCTGACTACTTGTAAGATGTTCTCTGTTTTTTTGTTTGTTTGTTTGTTTGTTTTTTGTAGTTTCCCTCTAATGCACTCAGGTATTAATTTTCTTTCTCCTTGCAGTCCGGGACCCCTCGGGGGATGTAACAGTGTGCCAAGCAGCAGGCAGCCAGAGTAGAGACCAAACTGGGGCTGGGCACCATGCTGCTCGCGCTCATCCCGGCCTGCTGCACCTGCTCGGTAGTGCTGTCGTGGAGTCGGGAGAGGCTCCTGCCACCGCAGCTACACTCACCAGCTGTGAACCTAGCTTCTGGCTGAGCAGCACTCCCTCTGTGGGAATGCAGTGACCATCAGGGGCAGCTCCTGCGTTGAGTGTCTGCCCCCTGGTTGTCAGTGAGCATCATAGTGACCGCTTGTTCCGGTTGTTCCACCGTAATGGTTGCTTAGGCTTTTATATAGAGAGAGATATCTGTCCCTCTTCTATACTGTACATCCCCATGACTTGTAACTACCAATTTGTAGTTCTTAAATCCTTCCTTTTTCAACCGTCCCCCAACTCTCCATCAAAATGTTCTCTGTATATATGAGTTTGCTTCTGATTTGTTCACTTATTTTGTTTTTCAGATTCTACATGTAAGTGAAATCCTATATAATAAAAGAGAAACATGTAAATTGACCATACCTCCATGACACCCACCAGCCAATCAGGAGTGAGTATGCAAATTAAACTGCCAAATGTGGCAAGTTAATTTGCATACACAGGCACTGGGTGGAGAGCAGAGCGGGAGAGCCGGCAGCTTGGGGTGGCGGTGTGGCTCTCTCGGTCACTCCCCCCAAGCCGCCAGGCAGAGAGCAGAGAGGGAGAGCTGGTGGCTTGGAGGACTTAGCAGAGCAGGAGGCCATGGGATGGAGACAGAGCAGGAAGGGAAAACCAAGAGTGCGGGGACCCAGGAATTCTGGGAATAGTAGTTCTGGTGGCAGCCCCAGGACCGGAAGTAGAAGCCCAGAGTGCGGGGAGCACCAGGAATGCTGGGAATCGTAGTTCTGGTGGCAGATGGATCTCCTAGACACTAGAGCAAAGTGAGCCTGGAACAAGTTACTGTTGCGGTGGGGGATGGAGAGAAAGCAAAGGTGAGAGACATAAGTAAAATCAGAGTGTCTAGGAAAAACTAAAGGGAAGATATCCTAAAACTCAGGAAATCTCCACTAGTGAAGCAAAGAAAAAAAAAAGCTTCTATTATTCTGTGAGCAACAAACCAAACTGTGTTGGGGTCTCAGACAATTCACTCATATGATTGCAAAGACAGACAGAAACTCCCGGATTGGAGAGGGTGCAGGTCGGGCTGAGGGACCCACCCCCCCACATGCACGAATCTTCGTGCACTGGGCCCCTAGTCATATGATATTTGACTTTCTCTGTCTGACTTATTTCACTTAGCATAATACCCTCTAGGCTAATTCATATTGTTGCACATGGCAAGATTTTATTTTTTTATGGCTGAGTAATATTCCATTGTGTATATGTACCACAGTTCTTTATCCATTCATCTATTGAAGGACACTTAGGTTGCTTCCTTATCTTGGCTACTGTAGTTAATGCTGCAATGAACATAGAGATGCATATGCCTTTTTCAAATTAGTGTTTTAGGTTTCTTTGGATAAATTCCCAGAAGTGGAAATTGCTGGGTCCTTCTTTGTTTCTTGTTACAGCCTTCATTTTAAAGTCTATTTTGTCTGATAGAAGTATTGCTACCCTGTTTTTTTGTTTATTTTCATTTTCATGAACTATATTTTTCCAACCCTTTACTTTCAGTCTGTGTCTTTTGATTTGAAGTAAGTCTCTTGTAGGCCACATATGTAAGGGTTTGTTTTCTTATCCATTCAATCATCTTATGTCTTTTGATTGGAGCATTTAATGCATGTATATTTAAAGTAGTTATTGATAAAGATGTAGTTACCGCTATTTTATTATTCATATTTGTTTATCTTTTTTCCTTGTCCTTCTTAAAAAGCCCCTGTAACATCTATATATCTAAAAGGCTAATATGCAAAGTATCCCCTCAGGTGTTCAACCGCTTGCTATGATGTGCTCTGACCACCAGGGGGCGGCATGGAACAAAGGAAGGCCCTGGCCAGCAGCTGGAAGGCCCTGATCGGCCCAGATCACTGACCATGCCTAAGGACTCTACCCCGTGCACGAATTTCGTGCACCGGGCCTCTGGTTTCTTATAATGGTTTTGGTGGTGATGAACTAACTCCTTTAGCTTTTTCTTTTTTTTTTGGTCTGGAAAGCTCTTTATCTGTCCTTCAATTCTAAATGATTGCTATGCTGGGTAGAGTAATCTTGACTGTAGATCCTTCCTTGCTTTCATCACTTTGAATATTTGGTGCCAGGCCCTTCTGGCTTGACAACTGTATGTGTGCACTGACCCAGAAGTTCTCCAAATCCTTCTGATTTTCTTAATATTATTTTCTTTTCTCTAGTTTACTTTATTGTTAAGAATACAGTATATAATATATATAACAGAAAACATGTTAATTGACTGTTTATGTTATTTGTAAAGCTTTCAATCAACAGTAGGTTATTAGTAGTTAAGTTTTGGGGGAGTCAAAGTTATAAATGAATTTATTTTACTTAGTGGGGGTTGGTTGGCACCCCCAACCCCTGCATTGTTCAAGGCTCAACTGTATATGGACTTAAACATTTAAGTGTAGCTTTGAAAAATAATAATAAATTTGAGGTAGCAGATTTTACAAACTCCTTTATCTTTTTTGATTCAGTTATAATATTGTCTTACTTAGCTATCTGTTAACGTTCTATCACAAATTAGAAGTAAATATTGTTTCAGTTACCTGTGATCTGGAATGTGAAGGGAGTAGCCTAAACTATTCTGAAAGTATTGGTTCCCGATCAGAAAATACATATAGGTAACGTTTTCATTAACGTTTTCATCATTTCATTCTGCCAGCGGCAGGGCAGTAGTAAACTCTCTTTGATCTGCTCTGAAATATTTTTTGAACTCAAGAACAGTAGACCATAAACTCTGAAACTGCCCCAGTTTCAGTTTGGAAACTAAGTGAAATGATTGGTTTTAATTACATGTTAACTTCTTGATCTTAATCTATAATTCTAAAAGCGAGACAAGTGAGTCTACTCAAAATAAACAGGTATTAATTGATGTTGTGTTTAAAGATACACCAGGACAGACTCTTAAATCCTTGGGGATTGCTATGGGGACATTTGTTAATTACTCTTGTTTTTTTCTTTGTTGATTAAGGTATTACACATGTGTCCTTATCCCCCCTTTGCCTACCCCCACCCCGCACTCATGCCCTCACCCCCCTGTAATTACTCTTTATGTGGCTGAAATTTCTGGTTCTCCTTGTTCCCCTTTCTGGTTTTATCTTTAGCATTTCTTCTTAGCCCTGTATGCAGCAGAACTGAGAAAGTCAAAAGGTCACTCTTATGCACACTCAACAGTAAACAGTGCCTGTTTGTTCCTGGGTTTGGCTAATCTACATGGAGCAGTTGGACTTCATTCTGCTGAGGACAAGACTGCAGGGTGTGTGCAGGGAGACCCTTTTCTTTCCTCATCACTCTCACTCTGCTTTAGTCTGGCTGGGATGGGGGTATGGCTGGGTTAGCAGGAGCCTGGGTGGGAAATAAATCCTTACAGAACATGTTCTGCTGGTGTGACAGCATTATACTCGTACCTATAGGGAAACTCATTCTTACCAAAGGATATGTTCCTAGAGTGAATTATCTCTCTGTTTAAGTCACGTTTTTTAGTTTGGGCACTGTCAACGCTTGAACTATTGATGCCTGTGATTCACAGCTTTCTTGGGGCTGAGCTGAAGTAAGGCAGAGGCAGGTGCGTACCCCCTATGCCTAGCACAGTGCCTGGCATTTGCTAGATCCTCAAAATGTGCTGTGGAACGAATCAGAGTGAACCAGGGAAGGAATGGAGAAAGAGAAGCCAAATTCCCGTGGAGTAGTGGGACCAGGTCTCCAAGTGACTAGCAGTATGCCTGCTTAAGAACAATAGCTGACGAGGTTTATGGCCTTAGAATAAAAATTACTATAGTAATAATAGTAACTCGTGTGTGGAGCTCTTTCGGTGTGCCAGGCACTAAGAGCTCTGTATTACATCATTTAAATTTCATCACCACACTCTGAGCTGAATTATGATATGCATTTCACCTATGAGGAAATTGAAACTTTGATAGGATAAGTATCTTGCACTAGATGATCCCTTTCTGACTGTCAGGACTAGAACATAAATCAAAACTAAGTGGCCCAGATGAGGCTCAGTTCACTGCCCTTGGCATCATTATCAACATGCTCTACCCATCATGAGCAAGTTGCAGAGACCAGGCCTCCCACAGACGTGTGTCAAGCTTGCAAAGCTTGCAGTGGCCAGGCGTGCCTCCTCACTGACTTTCACATCATCCCTGTGTTAGTACTACCAAACCAAGTACAATAACATGTGTGCATTGTGTGTGTGTGTGCATGTGTGTGCGTGGGGAGGGGGGCGGGGAGGTTTTCATTTAGGTAGGTTATTTTTGTAACAATTAAGCTTTGGATTTATAGGCAGTTCTGTTGTCAAGCTGAGTCACCAATGAAGTGGTATATTGTTCATAGAAGCATGAAAGTTAGGAGAAGGAGGTGAAATGTGAATTGATGGGTTGGCCTTTTGAAAACAAGATTTTTGTTATTTCTGTTGTTTTGCTTTACCAGTCAAGTTTGAGGTGATGGTGACACATTTAAGCATAAATTTTCAGAAAGGCTTTGGAACTATGGGATTGGCTCTTGTGAAAGAGATCAATTTTCAAATGCAAATTTTGGTACTGTTTTATAAAGGTTAATAGTTGAAGTTCTGGAAGTATGTGATATCGTCAAGTTTAATATGAAGAGAAAACAGAAAGTATATTGCAAGATGTTATGTATGATGTCTTCAGTTTGCCTGATTCAAGCACAACATTAATATGTGCTAATATTCCTATCTTTTCTGCCTCTAGATTTATTACCCTGTCTCATTTATGTTAATAAATAGAAAATATATTAGCTCTATAGTATACTTCTATGTTTACAGCAAAACCCAGGTTAGTTTTCTAGGATTTCTTTATGAACCAAGTAAGTTTCCCAGTCAGAGGTATGCTAGAATGCTTTCAGGTAAAGAATATCAAAATATCAGCCATACAGAGCCAAAGCCTAACATTGTTATGAAAAACACCACTACACATATTATTTAAAAAAATATGGTGGGGTGTTTTTTTTGGCCCTTATTTTTGCTGATTTTTTTGCAAAGTAAGAATTTACAAATTGACTTTTAAAACCTGATACAAGAAAAAAAAACACACTGAAAAATGAGAATAATAGACTTCAAGATTTCTCAAATGTTTGGAACAGAAATTTGCCTTCTGGCTTGAAAGTTACTTAGACAGGCATTATAAAGGAAAAAAATATATGATCTCATCTGTTTGCACACCCACATTTCTCCTGGCCCTTACACTTCTCTCATGCAATGGTCTACAATGTCTTTTGATCACATACCCCAATAATAAAAATATTATTTGTGGATATATTTCCAATATCTGTATATTATAAATAAATTATATGCATATATTATTGTACTAGTAAAATATGTGCATAATAAAGTGTCCACAAAATAGCAATTAAAATGATGGGATACTGTTGAAACAATATTCTTAATTTTGTTTTTTAATGATAAAAAATTATTTTTTCTGTCTTCCAAAAACTTTTCTTAGAACAACGTAAGCTAATGATCAATACTACAGTTTGAAAGTCTGCTTTTAACAGTTTTTAAATTGTTGAATAGGTACCTTCCTAAAATACATAGATGCATATGGAGAATGAGCATCATTATAATTGAAGAACAGTGGTACTCAATTTTCAATCCCATTTATCAATATGTAACAGTGGTAAACATTTTCATAGTTAAAATCATATTGTCTTCCCTGATGTCAGTTAGTTGTTCCTGATAACCAATTGAAAGATGTTATATTTTCACATTTAAAAAAACTCACTAATGAAGGCCTGGACAAGGGGATGAGGCGGGAAGGGGGAGGGTTTAGGACGGGGGAGGAGGGGCGAGGTAGAAAGGGTCAATGGGGGAAAAAGAAGGACATATGTAATACTTTCAACAATAAAGCTTTAAAAATTTTTTAAATAACTCACTAAAGATTTTTATGTGAAAGACTTTTAGGAGATTAGAAAATTATCTTACTAGGTTTTCACGGTGACAATTTTTTTAGACAAATACTGTTTTCATTAACAAAATAATAATACCAAACATTCCCTAAAATTCTTTTTGTGAAAGTTGAACAAGAAAGTTACTTGGTTCTTATAAAAAAAAAAAGAAAAAAAAAGAAAAAAAAGAAGAAGAAGAAAAGAAAGACTATTACTTGATAAAGTATCATCTTTGCCTTGAAGGGACAAATCAAGAAGGAAGAAGGTGTGTGTATCTCTGTGAGAGTCTGTGTGTTTTAGTATCTGTTGGGAGGCATACAACTGATATCATTTGTCATCATGAAAAGCACACTCAGAGCAGTTATCCTTTTCGTAAAAGGAAAGTCTGTAGAAGGCACTCAAATTAGAATAAATATACAATAGAATTTGCACATTCAATAAGATAACTCTGAAGATTATAAAATATTTATAATAACACCACAACATTCTACCCTAAAACATTTATGTTTTATAGCAATTATATACTAGTAAAGGTATGTTTCTAAACGATGAATTCTTGGAAGATAATATGAAAATTACTCAGCATGATGAGATTATGTATTTTTTAATAAAAAGCAATTTTAAATTAAATAGATGACTTAACATTATAAACATGGAAAAAAGAAATCAGTGTAAGGTGATTAAGAAAACAGGACCAAAAATTGTTGCCTGGTTAAAATGAAAATATGTTTAAAGTATTTATTAAAGCTCAATAATGTTTGTTTAATACAAACATATTGAGTGTCTAATAAGTACCAGGGACAATCTTTTCCATCATTAAAACTGTATTGCCTATTGATTTTTTGATGACAGCCATTCTGACAGGTGTGAGGTGATATCTCATTATGATTTTAATTTGAATTTCTGTAATGATTAGTAACTCTGAGCATTTTTTCATTTGCCATTGTCCTCTTTGGACAAATATCTATTCAGGTCTTCTGTCCATTTTTTAATTGGATTGTTTGTTTTTCTTTTGTTGAGTTGTATGAGTACTTTATATATTTTGGATACATTTGCTTATCAAATGTATCATTGGTAAATATGTTCTCCCATACAGTGGGTTCCCTTTTCATTTTGATGGTGGTTTCTTTTGCTGTGCAGAAGCTTTTTATTTTGATGTAGTCCATTTTTTAGTTTCCTTTGCCCTAAGAGATGTATCTGTAAACATATTTCTACATGAAATGTCTGAGATTTTACTGCCTATGTTCTCCTCTAAGATTTTTATGGTTTCTGCAAAATATGTTAAGAAAAATAAGCCAATCTGAGAAAGACAAATATAACATGATCTCACTTACTCGTGGAATCTAATGAACAGAATGACTTGACCATCAAAATAAGACCCAAAGCCTGGAACAGATTGACATACCTCAGTTGGGGTTTGGGGACCGAGAAGAGATAAACCAAAGAACTTACATACTTATAGGCATAGCCCATGGACATGGGCAAAAGGATAGTGAAGACATGGCAGGAGGGACAGGGCCTGGGAGTAGAGGGGTAAGGGAGGGGAAATTGGGAGATATCTGTAATATTATCAACAATAAAAAGTGTATTTAAAAACTGTATTGCTTAATTTACAAAATATCATAATGGTTCTTTCAAAATTGCTCTGTATTTCATAATCCATCTTTCTGACATTCTGATTCCCTAAAACGTTTCAATCTCTTTCATGACAGCATCTCTCATTGTTATCTTTGGCTTGGTAACCTGGTATTTGCTTTCAAGTAAGATAAACTGAAATAGACACTAGAGATACAGTACTTTCTGTGTAATCTCATGTTTAGTTAAACAGCATTAGAATGTTGACAGTTAGCAGATGGCTTGTTAGTTCTTATTCTACACCACTGCCTTATTCCCCAGCAGTGAGACACATCAGAAAGTGTTTTAGTTAAGGTGTTCATCTGCAAGTAAGAGAGAACCTGACTGATGTGTTTGGTCTCTGCTGGTAAGTTTGGAGGCCGATTTGTTCAGGGCTTATGTTTCTAGGCTTCTCTTGGGTGGCCTTTTCCTGATGCTCATTGCCTTAAGATGGCTGCTTCTGCACCTTATACTTGGGTTCCTAGCAGGAAGGGGGAGAAAAGGCAGAGACAAGGGCCCTAGCATCTTAATCCATCTGCTGCAACAGGAGAGCAAAGCCTTGTCCAGAAGCTCCACCCAGCAGACTTAGGCTCACACCTCAAAGGCCCGATCTGGGTCACATGGCTGCCCTAGCTGCAAGGGTGGATGGGAAAACTGGGGCTTGAGTTTCCCAGCCTTCACAGGAGAGGTAGTAAATAGTCACAATACTTTTTGCCATCTGCGTCTTCTTTATTACAATAGAATGCCTAATGAGCCCGACAGTGAAGACTTGAAGAATTTTCCACGAAATTATATATTTTTGAGGTACCCTACTCAGTCCTTTCCTCTCTTTTTAGTTGAAAGAAGGAATTATTTTGGGTCCCTCTACCTCTCTTAGTCTAGTTCAACCCTTCTGTAAGTTTTGTCAAGTTATAAGAAAATCTTTTTTTCCTCTTTCTTCTGCCTGTCTTTGACTTTCATGAAATACATGAAAGACCTTGGTCAGCCTTACCTCAAGTCAGAAAAAAGAAAACTGTATTTAAAGTGTGCAAGTAGGTGAAATAAAGAGCTGTCGCATAGAATATCTAAAACCTTTGAAAGTACCCAGAAGTCACTATATTTTTTTCAGAAGGCTACATCTAGGGCAAGAAAGTAAAGCTAATATGTTTGGATGAAACAGTTGAGCAAGTGCCTCTTATTGCTTAGTTCTTTTCTTATTTAATCCTCCCAATGAACCAATGAAAAAAGATATTGGGTCCATTTAACAGATTTGGAACCTGAAAATGAGAGAGAAGCTAAGTAATTTCTCCAAGGCTACTCAAGCAACAAGGCCAGAATTCAAAGTAGGACACTCTAACTCTAAAATCCATTTTGTTTTTAATTTTTCTCACTGCCCTCCATCTGTGCCTTGTTTTGCCTTTAAACTTGCTTTCCCACAATTGCTCACACATGAAATGTCAATTTTTAAAACTCTGTCTTAATTCAAATTGATTACGTCTCTTTATTTACTGGTGACTCCCGAGGTCCCAGGGTGTTGCAGCATCTGTGTACACCCCGGAATTCAAACATGACTAGACATATTGGGAAGCCTGTGGAAGGAATCCATTAGGGGCTGCTTAATTGCATGTTAACTGGCAGCCTTCTGGAAAGAACTAATCCTACAAGAAGAGAATGGAGGAGTGCAAATTTACTTACAAGTCAGTGTCACAGAGTAGGGGGTAAGTCTAAGTCAAGTGCGATGTAATTTATTTAGCCCACCTGCTGATCTAATCCCTAGGGACTCGTGGAGCCAGGAGATTGCCAGATTCAAGCATCTCCACAGAGTTCCATGGGTCGTTGAATGTTCCTGCCACATCAGCAGGTTTTGCAACAGCAGCCCAGGCAGCTCGTCACCCAGGCGCCTGTGCGGGTGGGTCACCAGGACTTGGTGCAGGCTTTGGGGCCTTCAGCAGATGTGGCTCTTGCGGGGGTTTGAAGTTGAAAGGGTTGAAGATATATTGTCTTGGTCCAGTCAGGCAGCTCTAACAAACTGGGTGGCTTATAAACAACAGGAATTCCCTTCTCACAGTTCTGGACGCCGCAAGTCCAAAATCATGGTACCAGCATGGTTGGATTCTGGCGAAGGCCCTCTTCTGGGTTGTAGACAGCTGACTTCTTGCTATGGTGGAAGGGGCAAGGGAGTTCTTGGGACTCTTTTATAGGAACACTAATCCCGTTCATGATGGCTCCACCCTCATAACCTAAGCACTGCCTTTTCACCCCACCTTCTAACACCATCACTTTGGGGATTAGGTTTCAACTAAGTAATTTGGGGGAGATACATTCAGACCATAGCACTTGATGCAGTGGCTAAGAAGGACACTTCAAAGGACATCAAAGGCGCTTGCTTCAGAGCTCCCAGAGATAATTGGGGGAAGTGGTTACGGGTGATAGAATTCTGTGGTAGCAATCGAAAGCAGAGTCAGGGAAATATTTACTTAATTCTTAATTGCCATCAATGTGCAAATATACCAACACTTTAATACTAGTAAAAATACATTTGGACAAAACAAAATACTATAGTATGCACTTGCAATTCTTAAAATTAATGGACAATCGCATTTTTATTTAAACATACAATCACATACAATCTTCTTCTATATCAGTGTCATTGTTAGAAATGAAGCCATTTTTGCATTCAGAGCCTAGAGATTCTTCTGATTATTTAGGCTACTGGTATTTCCAGTTAGATGTAACATGCTAGACACACTGATTTTTTTAAAAAAATGTATTTTATTGACTTTTTACAGAGAGGAAGGGAGAGAGATAGTTAGAAACATCAACGAGAGAGAAACATCGATCAGCTGCCTCCTGCACGCCCCCCACTGGGGATGTGCCCGCAACCCAAGTACATGCCCTTGACCGGAATCGAACCTGGGACCTTTCAGTCCGCAGGCTGACGCTCTATCCACTGAGCCAAACCGGTTTCGGCTAGACATACTGATTTTAAACTCATAAAGTTTTAGCATCAATTGAGAAATATTAGCATTTGATGTACATTTCTGTTTGACTAGACTTAAGTTACATTTGTTCCTAATTCAAATTAGCAATGAGTGTGATCTCTTGAACATCACTTGGAAATCTTTGATGTTCAGCACTGGAGTGATAATTCTTTAATCATCCATTCAGTTAATATTTACTGAGGGCCTCCTTCTTGTCAGTCCCTTGCTTACAGAACTGACGTTGTGTGGAGACAGAAATGATCACAAAAATGAGTAAACCGATAAATAAAATTTTAATAAATTTAGACAAAACTTCAGCTAAGGTGGCTAGAGAGGTCTCTCCAAGGAGGTGATACTGAAGGTATCTCATTTAAAATCATAAGAAAGTCAGCACCTTTGTTACATTCATCCTTCTGCTTGTGAGAATCCTGTCTATTCATTAACAAATGTTTATTGAGTGTCTGCTATGTGTCAGTCACCCATTCTAGTCTTGGGATCCAGCAGTGAACAAACCAGCAGACAAAATCCCTAGCCTTTTGGAATTTATGCTCTAGTAGGGGGAGGTAGACAAGCAAATAGTGAACATAAAACACACAGTATGTCAGATGCTAAGTCCTAAGGTCAAGAATGAAGCATTGAAGGCAAGAGGGAAGTTGTAGGGTGGCTGGTAAAAAGTGCAAAATCAGGTGATTAGGGAAGTACTTACTCACTGAGAACGTGAACTTTGAGCTGGAAATGAAGATCTGGGATCTAGCCCAAGGTTGGCAAACTTTTTTTATAAAGGGCAGCTGGCTTTGGAAATGATACTGCCTCTGTTGCAACTATACTCAACTCTGCCATTGTGTGCCAAAAGCAGCCTTAGACATTATGTAAATGATGGGTGTGGCTGTCTACCAATGCAACTTTACTTATGGACACTGAAATTTGTATTTCATATAATACATGAAATCTCATTTTGTCATGAAATATTGTTTTGACTTTTTTCAATAATTTAAAAAATATAAAGACTAGATTTGGCCTATGGGCCATAGCTTGCCTCCCTGTGAACTAGCCTGAGGATGTAGCAGTGTCTGTTCCTTTTAACAGCTTTGGATGATGTGTAAGGGCACATGTTTGAATGGTAAGATGGAAGGCACCTTCCGTGCTTTTGTAAATATCTCCCTATTGTAGGTTCAACAGCTTTGTTGTTGTTTTTCAAAGAAAATGAAAATTCATCTGTTTATCCAGTTACAGATATTCAGTTCACTTACGTTAAATTCATATTTTACAGCTTTTATTTCTAGGCTCTGCTGTGCAGTAAGAGCTTTTATTTCTGAAGACATTGTAAGTAGCAATTAAGAATTTAAGTAGCATTGCATTTAGATTCAAATTATAGAAAACTTGATATAGAGTGGCTTAACTGATTAGGAGTTTGTTTGTCTGGTGCACAGGAGTTTAGAGTAGGCTGCAGAAGACTGGTGTGACACCTGCAAAATGTCATCAAGGACGCAGGCTCCTGTCCTTCCCTTGACCATCCTTAGCATACAGCGTTTGTTTTCACATTTTCAACATGGTTTCTACACCTGCCAGGAAAAGGATAAGGGCAGAATGGACTTTGTCTTTCCATTCATAAGTGGAGCCATCCCCAGGAACATCTGCCTTACATCAGATTGGCCAGACCCGTGTCATGTGATCACCCCAAGCTGCAGAGGAGTGTGGCTAAACACATTCTGTAGCTGAGCACATTACTTTTCCAAACAAAACCAGACTTCTGTATTAAGAAAGAAAGAGAGATGGCTACTGGGTAAATAGCACTATGTGCCATGGCTTCTAAGTGTGTTTAATAGAAACAAACCAACCAGGAGTTATAAGTACCTTCCTTCTACTCGTGGCTAAATTGACATGGGTGAAGGGAGTGACTATTTTCCAACAATTCTTCTCTTCCATTTGCTTCTCAAATTTATTTTTATACTGGCTATAAGGTACACTTAGTTTCAGAACAGTCACATATGAGAAGAGAGCTCTTTGTGTTAAGGAAATGACTATATAAGTTACTGTTATTTGAATTCTGGATTTGTGCCCAGCACATTAAGTGCCCTTGATGGCTTCCTGTTGCCACATGGGAAGCCTTTCCATAACCCAGGGCCTGGCGTCTCCCAAGTGCCTGCCTCCTGCCACTCAACCTTGGGCTCCCCCAGTTCCGGGCCACAATCACCTTAAGGCAAATCTTAAAAACAGTGCTTGGCGGGTGACTCATCTTCCTTCCTGATGTTAATGTCACAAACATCCACTTGAAAACCTCCTTCTCTGGGTTGAATGTCTCCTTTTTGTTTATTTGAGTGATCTGCTGTAGTATTAATTTTCTGGCCTTAACCCTTTTCTAAAATTTCATTAAGTGTAAAGAAACATGGAAGCCAATGAATAACAAAATGCTGTGAGTCCTGCTTCATACCCTGTTGGGAACCCTGACGTATGTCAAACACCACATCTCGCTGGCCTGTACCACTGCTCCCCTCTGTGAGGCACACATGAAGTTCTCTCTCAAAATAGGTTTCTTCTACTTAATCTTCTGACTCGTGACACATTCACTCTTCAAAAAAGCTTGAAGTTTATATAGGTAGAGAGTGAAAAGTCTTGGTTCCACTTTGTCCCCATTACCCTGACCCCCTAAGCAATCACTTTTGTTAATTTCTTTGATAACCTTCAAGAGTTTTTTTAAAAAATGTAAATACAAGCAAATACAAATATGTTCCTATTTTTCTCCCCTTTTCTTTTCAGAAGAACGTGCTTAGTCTACTTACAATTCTGCTCTTGTTTTTTCACATCGTACAATATATATCTTGGAAATCTTTTCATAACAGTGTTGATGGTTAAATAATTTCTCCTTTTTTCTTTTTAAGTTGCGTTGTATTTAAGTGATCTCTTTGAAACACAAGCCTGGCCATGCCTCCCCTTGCTTCCCCCTTTAAAAATACATTTCACTCCTTACATGACTATCAGTCATTATTGTTAGTGAGGAACTATCTTTTGCTTCTTGAGCATTGTCAGTGTGTCATGATGCATTTGAAATTTTTTTTAGAACAAAAACCATTTCTCTTTTTTCTTTAGTTTTATGGAGATACTAGAGGCCCGATGCACGAAAATTGTGCAAGAGTAGGCCTTCCTTCCCCCTTTGCTGGCACTGGCTTCCCTCTGGCACCCGGGACCCGGGCTTCCCTCACAGCCCCAGCTTCGTCTGGAAGGACGTCTAGTCTAATTAGCATATTATGCTTTTATTATTATAGATAGTCGACATAATGTGTAAGTTTAAGGTGTACAATGTAATGATTTGAGGTATGGATATATTGTGATACGATGAGTATAATAAGTTAACATCCAGTTCCTCACATTGTTGGAACTTTAATCTTCTACAGTACAACTTTCAAATATTGCCTATAAGGAGAGAGAGATGCTGAGACATGGATACTTTCAAATATTGCTAGTGGGAATGTAAGTAGATGTGGCCTTATATTTTTATTGAAGTATAATTGACATACAACATTATATTAGTTTCAGGTGTACAACATAATTATTCTATATATGTGTATATTGCAATGTGTATATCACCACAATGAGTCTAGTTAACATCCATCACCACATCTGTTACAATTTTTTTTCTTATGATGAAAACTGAACATCTACTCTTTTAGCAAATTCCAAATACAATACAGTATTTTTAACTATAGTTACCATGCTGTTTATATCCCTAGTACTTATTTATTTTATAACTGGAAGGTTGTACTTCTTGACTGATGTAGCCTTGTTGCAAATAAATTCACGCTGGGTCTGCCCTTTCATTCATAGGACTTTGTCTTAAAGTAAAGTGGTATTGTGAGAAACAGTACGAGATTTGTAAATAAAGATGTTCACTATGATATTATTCCTAGTGGTGAAAGTTACAAGTATGCTAAATATCCAAAAACAGATAACTGTACATCTACATGATGGAATTGCCAGGGAGACATTAAAATTCATACTCTTGAAAACTCTTTTTAAAAATTGATTTTAGAGAGGAAAGGAGAAGGAGGGATAGGAACATCAATGATGAGAGAGAATCATTGATTGGCTGCCTCCTGCATGCCCCACACTGGGGATTGAGCCTGAAACCCAGGCATGTGCCCTGACTGGGAATCGAACCATGACCTTCTCGTTCATGGGTAGATGCTCAACCACTGAGCCATGCTGGCCAGGCCATACTCTTGGAAACTTTTATTTATTTATTTATTTATTTATTATAAATTTAATAAATCTTTATTGTTCAGATTATTACAATTGTTTCTCTTTTTTTCCCCCAAAGCTCCCCTCCACCTGGTTCCCACCACACCCTCTGGCCTTACCCACCCCCGTCCTCATCCATAGGTGTACGGTTTTTGTCCAGTCTCTTCCTGCACCCCCCACACCACTTTCCCCCCGAGATTTGCACTCCCTTTCTATGCCCCTGATTCTATTATATTCACCAGTTTATTCTGCTCATCAGATTTTTTATTCATTTGATTTTTAGATTTACTTATTGATAGATATGTATAGATATGTATTTGTTGTTCATAATTTTTATCTTTACTTTTTTCTTCTTCCTCTTTTTTTTTTTAAATATATTTTATTGATTTTTACAGAGAGGAAGGGAGAGGGATAGAAAGTTAGAAACATCAATGGGAGAGAAACATCGATCAGCTGCCTCTTGTACACCTCCTACAGGGGATGTGCCCGCAACCAAGGTACATGCCCTTGACCGGAATTGAACCTGGGACCCTTCAGTCCACAGGCTGATGCTCTACCCATTGAGCCAAAACGGTCAGGGCCTTCTTCCTCTTCTTAAAGAATACCTTTCAGCATTTCATATAATACTGATTTGGTGGTGATGATCTCCTTTAGCTTTTTCTTATCTGTGAAGCTCTTTATCTGCCCTTCAATTCTGAATGATAGCTTTGCTGGGTAGAGTAATCTTGGTTGTAGGTTCTTGCTATTCATCACTTTGAATATTTCTTGCCACTTCCATCTGGCCAGCATAGTTTCTGTTGAGAAATCAGCTGACAGTCATATGGGTGCTCCCTTGTAGGTAACTAACTGTTTTTCTCTTTCTGCTTTTAATATTCTTTCTTTGTCTTTTGCTCTTGGCATTTGTCTTGGTGTGGTCCTCTTTGGATTCCTTTTGTTTGGGATTCTGTGCACTTCCTGGACTTGTAAGTCTATTTCTTTCACCAGGTGGGGGAAGTTTTCTGTCATTATTTCTTCAAATACGTTTTTAGTATCTTGCTCTCCCTCTTCTTCTGGCACCCCCATAATTCTGATGTTGGTATGCTTGAAGTTGTCCCAGAGGCTTCTTACACTATCTTCATATTTTTGGATTCTTTTTTCTTTTTGCTTTTCCTGTTGAGTTGTTTTTTTGTTTCTTTGTATTTTAATCTTTGACTTGATTCTTGTGAACCCCTAGTCTGCTGTTAGATCTCTGTATAATATTTTTTATTTCAGTGTATGCTTAATTTCTAGTTGGTCATTTTTCATATTCTCGAGGGTCTCGCTAAATTTATCAGCCTTTTCTAGAAAATTCTTGAAAAATCTTATTAACTGTGGTTTTGAACTCTATATCCAGTCATTTGCTTTCCTCCATTTCTTTCGTTTGTGATCTGTTTCTTTGTCTCCGCATTTTGGCTGTTTCCCTGAGTTGATAGAGTGGCTTTGTGTGCTAGGTGTCCTATAGGGCCCAGTGGCTCAGCCTCCCCAGTTACCTGAGGTGGACACTCTTGGTACACCCCTTTGTGGGCTGTGTGCATAGTCTTGTTGTAGTTAAGCTTTGATTGTTGTTGGTATCACTGGGAGGAATTGACCTCCAGGCCAATTGACTGTGAGGATCAGCTGTGTCTACATTGGGAGACCTTCTGTGCTGGAGACACCCTTATGAGACAAGACTTGCAAAAGCCTCTGTGCTCAGCTTGGGTGGTGTGGAGTCTCAGGGCAGAGCAGACAGCATTGGTTTCCCATCAGCCCTGCCCTAAGAGTACCCTGTGTCTCAGTGTCCCGTGGTAATTGCTGCAGGCACCTCTGAGAGAAAGCCACCCTTGAGTTCCACCCTCTGCTGGACAGCCCAATTTCTCCCCAAGTGAGTCTGGGTCCCCATAGTCTCGCCCAGAACTGCAGTTCAGTGCAGTCAGGAACTTTCGTCTCCCTCCCACTTGAGAAAGCCAGCTGCGTACTCAGTTGCCTGCCCTCACTGTGCACACGCCTCGATACATCTGCCTTCTGCAGTTCCTCTGAGTCTCAGTGTGCTTTTCTCTTTCCTGACAGTCCAGTTTCACCCCTCATGAGTCTGGGTCCCCAGAGTCTCACTTGGAACTGGAGTTCAGCACCGTCAGGAGCTTTTGTCTCCCTCCCGCTTGAGAAAGCCAGCTGCGCACGCAGTTGCCCGCCCTCTCCGCGCACGCATCTCAGTACCCCTGCCTCCTGCAGCTCCTCTGAGTCTCAGTGTGCTTTTCTCTTTCCTTCTAGTTGTAGAATTCCCACTCAGCCAGCCTTCCTGTGGTGCTGGATGATGTCCATTTTGTCTTTTAGTTGTAGTTTTGAAATAGTTGTGCGAGACAGCAATTTAGGTATTTACCTATGCCGCCATCTTGGTTTCTCCTCTTGGAAACTTTTGATGATGGGATCATCTTCATGATATATTGTTTAGTGAAAGGAACAGGTGCAGGTATTTTTTTGTTTGTTTTTACTGATATCAGAGAGAGGAAGGGAGAGGGAGAGAGAGATTGAAACATCAATGATGAGAGAGAATCATCAGTTGACTACCTTCTGCATGCCCCCTAATGGGTATTGTGCCCAAAACCCAGGCATGTGCCCTGACTGGGAGTGAAATCCTGATCTCCTGATTTATGGGTCGATGCTCAACCACTGAGCCACATTGGCCGGGCAACGTCCAGCTATTTTACCTAGTGTGACCCTGTAAAAGAAAAGACCAATTAAGCTGTAGAGGATTATAATCCAGTAATAAATGCTGTGTGTGTGTGTGTGTGTGTGTGTGTGTGTGTATAGTATCTATATGTGCAGGGCAGGGAGGTACAGAGGGAAAGAAGCTGTATGAGTGTCTTTGATGTGTCCTCGTATTGAGAATGTCTGAGTGTTTAGGTACTCACATATTAACCTAAAATAGTTAATATAGGTCCTTAAATTTAAAAAGTTGGTAACATTTTGAGGACTACAAATGTGTTTGTAGCTCTTCAAGAACACATCTGACCCCTAGTGACTGAAGAAGGAAACATGAAAGATCAGAAGAATGAAAAGGGTTAAGAAATAGAGTTCATAATAAAATGATGCTTGCTGTTTACTCTTACTTCAGAGTGGAGAATACTTTTCTCTCGTGAACTGATGAAAGGATGCTTTCATGCTCCTGGCTGCAGCTGAGGAATATCTGAAGGAGGCTTCTCAGGGGAATGAAAATGTTGCTGCTCCCGGGAATCAATGAAATGTCGACATCTCAGATGGGCTATATATGGTTTTCAAATGGTTTTGGGCAGAGAGAGCGCTCATGACTATAAATGTCAACTCCTGTGGGTGGGAAGGGGGAGTGGTGTTGACCCCCTAAGAACTGTGTGAATCTCACCTCATATCTAGTCTTTTCCAGGCAATCTGAGTTGTGCCCCAGATTTCTGGGGAGTCTAGGTGAAGAAATCACTGTGTCAGGACTTGCTTAGACCTCTGCTGGATATCCACAGAATGGACAGTGCATGGCGCCTATGTAAATCGCCTTTTTTTTGTATTAGTGACCTCTGACAATGGGAAGTGAAATCTAGTTCAATTTGGAAATATATACATATTGTTTCAGACGAGCATTTCTCCTTATTGTCTTCTCTTTTTAGATAAAGAAGAAGCAGCAAGATGTGGTTAGATTTCTGGAAGCCAACAAGATAGAGTTTGAGGAGGTGGATATCACAATGTCAGAAGAACAGAGGCAGTGGATGTACAAAAACGTGCCCCCAGAAAAGAAGCCCGCTCAGGGCAACCCTCTGCCGCCTCAGATATTTAATGGTGACCGATACTGTGGAGTAAGTAGCTAGATTGTCATTACACTATTTCTTTGCAATACTCAAATCACAGAGTCACCTAGAGTACAGTGGTTTTTTTCAGTTAGGACTGTAACCTCTTCATACGGTGCCTATTCAGGTCCACAAGTCTAATGGAGGGTGAAGCTGAGGAGGGGCTGAGTCCAAGGTCACAGACAATATGTGTGAGTCTGAGTGCATGTGTGTCTGGGAATTTTCTTGTCTCTGTTTGCTTCAGAAAAGGGGATGGAAGGGAAACTGTGTGCATGATTTCATTGTGTTCTAAATTTTAAAGCATATTTTTTATTAATAGATTTGGGGGGCAGACTAGGAGGAGTAATTATTCTTGAGCCTTTTTCCCTTTACAGTATAAAAAAAAGCCAGATGGATCATTATGAACATGTAAAATACATTAGGTGCCTTCCTGCTGTATGTAGCATATGAAGTCCCTTTTGTCTAATTATCTGTTTTCCTTCTTACTCTTAGGTTAAGAAAAAAAATCAAGAAGTTTCTTTTTTTATTGATTTTAGAGAGAGAGGGAGAAAGAGATAGAAACATCAAACCCAGGCATGTGCCCTGACCAGGGAATCCAACTGTTGATCTCTTGATGCATGGGTTGATGCTCAACCACTGTGCCACACAGGCTGGGCTCAACAAGTTTCTTTCTCATCAGTAATCAGAATTTGCCTTTTGCCAGAGCTCTAAGTATATAAGTCAGTGTTTATTTTTGAACCTAGATTCCAGTGCTTTAGGATTGCCTGGAGAAGAGCAAGGGGCTAAGCTACAGTGCTCAGGTGCTTGAGGTGAAATGAATAGCTAGGTTGTCATTAGGGTGGAGAAAAGGGATAATAGAGTGCTTTTGATGGTTTGAAAGGAAACAGTTTCCTGTGTGCATAAGGAAGAATGGGATATTAAAACATTAAGCCATAAATATTGTACACAAGAGTTCTTACATACATGTCAAGAGGAGACTACTGAACATAGCACTAGAGATAGATTTGAGTTCTACTACTACTTTATGTTGGCTGTGACACCTTTGGAAAGTCATCTCTTTAAGCCTAAATTTCCTCATCTTTAAGCAAGAGATGATATATACCTTCATAGGATATTTATGACTGTTTCTAAAATACTTAATAAGAATAAAGGTTATTGTTTTGTGGGATGTTTTTATATCATGATCTCATATTTTACTAGGGGAAGAATGTGGTAACCAAGGGTACATCCCATTCACAATTTCTGAGTCTAGAAAATGTACTCTTATGCCTGCAGACCAAAATAAGGTTAACAGTTGAAAATGTTTGGGAACTATAGTTTCAAAATAAAGTAAAGCTATTAGTCAAATAGTGCTAGAAGTCTTAAAACAAAGATCTAGTGATTTTCTGTTTCTCAGACTTTGCAGGTATGAAAATGCCATTATTCTGGGCTTGTAGTTGAGTGGTAGTTTGACTGGGTATAGATTTCTAGGTTGGGAAGAATTTTGATGATTTTGCTTCAATATCATTGTTTCCAGTTCTGCAATTGAGAAGTCTAATGCCATTTTCCTTTAACTATTGTATGTTTTTGTCAATTTCTTCTATGCAAGTTTTTAAGATCTCTTTCTTATATATATGAGATCCTAATTTTTTTTTTGGTGAATTATTATAATACTAGCAGCCCAATGCACAAAATTCGTGCACAGGTAGGGTCCCTAAGCCTGGCTGGCAATCAGGGCCAATTGGGGCCTACCTTCCCCTGGGTGCTGGCCAGGGCCTTCCTTCATTCTGCGCCACCCCCTGGTGGTCAGTGCACGTCATAGTGAGTGGTCAAACTCCGGGTCGGTTGAACTCCCGAGGGGGAAATTTGCATATTAGCCTTTTATTATATAGGATAAGCTAGTATTCATTCACTGGGGTAAGTGCTCAGTAAATCCTTATATCTAAGAATTATATAATTGAGTCCTTAAAGATGTCATTGCTCTTTCTCTAATTAACTAGGACTCTGCTTATTACGCCCCTCTCCATTCCCAGCAAACATGTGCCTCATTATTGCTATTATGACATTTATCTCATAGAATGTTTTTTCACATCTTTGCTTTTAATTGGTTCCTTAGTTCCTTGTGCTCACTCTCTGTAGGCTCCATGATATGTTCATCTTAGTATCTATCAGAACACTAGGAACATAGATCACATTTTTAAAAATTGGTTCTGTGAATGGGTGAATAGTTCCACAGATGTTTTCAGCTTATCAGGGAGCTACCCCATTCTGTTGGGTCTTACCTTGTCAAGGTTCTGAGCATTTGTATTCTCATTTTATTAATAAAAGTCAAAGCCAAATGTCTCAAAAACAAGCTTATTAAAACTTATAAATTTTGCCATGAAATCTATTTCAGAAATCATCTCTATTAGAAACTCACATATCCCACAGGTAGAATTTCCTTAGGAAACTTTTTATCTGAATTTGAAAATCTGTTTTCCAAGGCCTCCCGCCAAAAAAAATCACTTATCAAGGAGAATCTTCTCCTTTAGATATTTTACTGTAAATAATCGTATCCGGCATCCTCCCAGCTACTAGGAAAGGAAACGTTGGGTGTTGGGGAAGGGCTGATATAAAAGTCTTCTTTATCACTGATTGTTGACCAGGTGTATGCCCCAGAGCATAACATTTTAATTAGATAATTCTCTGCAGTTTTATCTCTTCTATATAACCCCAGTTTTTATTCTTCTGTTTAATCTCTCATTTTCACCTTATTGAGATGCTTGCTTCAGTATTCTACAGTGATGAGTCAGTCCCTGGGACATATCTTTAATAAAAACGACTTGTGCTGTGAATATTGAAAACCTTCAACCAGACAGTTTCAGGCCACCCAATTGCATGTTTAGCACTCTATTTTAACTTATATCCAAACTGGCAGTTCTCTTTCCCCTCCTTCCTCCCCTCCCCTTCCCTCCCTTCACCTCCCCTCCCCTTCCTCCCTCCCTCCTTTCCTTTTTTATTGATTGCAGAGAGAGGAAGGGAGAGGGAAAGAGAGATAAAAACATCATTGATCGGCTGCCTCCTACATGCCTCCTACTGGGGATCAAGCCCCAAACCCCAGCATGTGCCCTGACCAAGAATTGAACCGTGATGTCCTGGTTCATGGGTCGAAGCTCAACACTGGCTGGACAAATGGGCAGTTTTATTTTTGTTAAAATTTTTTTCTCTTTCTGAGCCTATGTAAATAAAATTAATGAAAAGAAAACAAAACCATTAAGGCCATGTTAATATCAATGTTAAGACAATAAAGCCTGTTGACAGGAGGGTCAAAGCCAGGAGTCAGTTTTCCTCTGTCCTTCCTTATACGTGCCACCCCCCAGATTCCCAAGATGTAGCCTCTTTTACAAGGTTCTTAAGTAATTACCACTTTGTTTCATATACTAATATATATATTCCTTGACTTTAACTGTAGACAGTGTTTACTTTTTTTTTTTAAACATGAAGGGAGATTTGCATTCTTATAACTTCTCTTATTTCTCCTCTGTTTTGATTTAAACACACACACACACACAAATGCACGCGCCCACACACTTTAGCATTGCTAAAATTATAACAGTCAAATTCTCTTCTGTAGCTATAGTAACTATTATAATATGTAAACATATATTTATATTGTTTTAAACATAGAAATACTATTCTCTACAGAACTGTTTAGTTCTGTGGGCAGTCACAGAGGGCAATATATAATCCTGTTTTACTATCTCCTGTGGCTAAAAGGGAATGACAAATGTCAATGTCCAAGAGAGTCTCTTAACTAATTTTAGCCTTTTCACATACTCCTCCGGGTAGTTATTAAAATTTTATTGCTGGTTCCTTTTCCTACATTTAGTACAAAAATATTTTCCATTCAGTTTCAATTGGTGCTTGGGTACATGTTTTTGCTTGCCTTGCCATCTTGTACTAGTATGGTTGGAAACATTTAACATGAATTAGGAATTTAAAATCCTCAGTTTTGGGCTTATTCGTATTTTTAGTATTTGGCATAAAAATTGCTGAATGAAGCTGTTTGAGACAACTGCATCTTATATATCCTACCAGGATTGGAACTGCCAACTATTTTTC
Organism: Corynorhinus townsendii; assembly: GCA_026230045.1. NCBI lineage: Eukaryota > Metazoa > Chordata > Mammalia > Chiroptera > Vespertilionidae > Corynorhinus > Corynorhinus townsendii. Next base: position 61,490,894 of record JAPDVU010000004.1, on the reverse strand, counting down.
CCTTCTCTTTCATAAAATAGAATATAGTACTGTCTTCAACCACTAACTCAAGAAATCTGCTCAGAGGATACCCTCAGGCTTGAAACTTAAAGGAGTAGGAGCTTGGCCCAATTTAAATAGCAGCAGTAACTCTTATCATCTTAAAATGAATATTTAAAAAAGATTTTCATCTTTTGGAGAAACTAAATTTGCTTGGGCTCATTTAGAATTGATTGCTGCCACCATTTCCTTGTAGGCCACATGTTGTTTTGTTCCCTGCAACCTCTACCTTGGATATGGCCTCGGCATGTAGAAATGATGTGGGTCTGTCAATTAATTGTCATTGACTTAGTGTGGGAAGCGGCACCTCTTTTCAGAGTGGCTGTTGTGGGTTTTACCCACTGCTCCTCTTAGGGAACACTAAAAGGGCAAAGAACTTTAAGGTCTTTGTCTCAAATGCTTGTCTAGTCCACAATAGTCCAATCGTACTGTGCGGCTCATGTCCTTAAGGAAGCTCTTTGGAAGAATGAGACCATTGTGAACTCTACCTGTTTAGAATTTATCATGCACTTATAAATGTCTCTAACGTTGGTTTTCACTCTAACACAAACAGAAGTATAGGTGATTGAAGTTATTTTTTTTCTTTTCAACAGCTATTTAGCTTGTTTCATTCTTCTTAAAATTGCAACATTCAGATTAATATTGCATTAATAATTGTGCTCAGTTAGGCTGATAGCTATATAGTCCAGAAATATTTTCATAAGCAGTTGACACTGCAGACAAAGGGAATTTCTCACCCTTTTTCTTTAATGTAATAAAAATGTACCAGCTTGTGAAACTAGGCAGTTTTATCCTGAATATGCTCTGTGATTTTGTACCTTTCGCCAAAGGTTCTGTTAACTGATCATTAACAGAAGGTTGATTGTCCTGAAATGTGTCATTTGCGGACATGTATTTACAAACACTTCTGAGTGTCTGACTGTAAGGAATTCAGCAAGCCTATTTAGTAACTTGAGAGTGAGTTTTTACAAATGGTGATTTTAACGTCTGCAGTATAAACCGTAATATATTTTTAAAAATATAAACCTGATAAGTGAAATGAATTTGATAAGAAAGCAGATCTTTCTCTTTTATTGGGGAATGCCTAAGGCCATAATAACTTATACTAATAATCACTAAGATGTGATTTAAAATTTTCTAATGCTGTCTAACTCTGAAATTATTTCACATCATGCTGTTTGTTATATCTGGAAGGAGGTATTAACTATTCAGAAATCCTAGATTTTAAATTATCAATCACATACTCTTTGCCTAAACATGACAAGGAAAGTAATTTAACCTTTTACACTTTGAGATTCATCAGCTTTTGAATGTCAGAAAGTAAATTGTGTACATAATTCTTTAAAACCTATAATTAATAGAGTAGAAATAGTATTTATTCAAATTATTTTACCAGCATGAGATTATCTAAAACATGGCACATCAGCCATTAATTAGCAGACAGCTAATTCATCCCACTTGACAAGTATTATTGGTAACCTGGTGTGTTAGGTACTTTTCTAACATTGACTTTTAAATATTATTTTATTACATTATTCTGCTTTTAAAGTTAATTACCAAATGTTACATTTGTCACTTGGAAGGAGTTAATTACCTTAAGTGACAATTTCTAAATTCTTGGGAGGATCCAATTCAGTATTCGGGTAAGAAGCCCCTAGCTATAGTTATATGGTAGTGAGTTAAAGGTTCTTAAAATAAAAATAATGCTCATAATATTTATGACAGAGATACAATTAAAGAGGATTTTTAAAAAATCTAAATGAGAAATGTTGCCCTTCTGAGATTTCTAAATATCTGAAATTTCTAAATACTTTTGTTGGTAACTAAAATTTATAGTTTTGTAGAGAATAGTTTTGATTGAATGTTAAATGGATTCTTTATAAAATTACATATTTTCTCTACATGTATAGATTTTACATGTCCTGTTTTATGTATGAAGCGTATTTGTGAGAGTTGACTTTATTTCCAGTTTTATGATTTGAAGAACTGTAACTATTTTTAAATTAAGATTTTTAACATGAACAATGAAACCTGAATTATACACATTTTCATGGTAACTTGCCTTTTGATCTGTTGCATGCAAGATATTTTCATGTTAGCATTTCAGTCTTTTAAAGTAAAATTCACGCTACATTTATAGAGATTGAGTCAGGCATTCTCTCTCATTTTTTATTTCTTACCTTATTAGTTTTTTCATTCCTGCATTTCACACTAACCATCAGATTATTAATCAAGTAGAAAGGTAAAAAGGCCTTTCAAAATTCAAAACAGGGATAGCATTTTGACGACTGAGTCACTAATCCTAATGTTTTCTCTCCCACTATATTGTCTCTTCCTTTTCCTGTTCAGTTAAATCAGAGAGAGGTAAAATTTTCAAATAGGTACTTTTAGTAACCAGAATATTTGGGTGATTTTACACCTAGACACAACTAACAGCCCATTTAAAAGCAACTCCGCTGAATACTCCATCATTTCATAGAATTATGAGGCTTCAAAAGACTTTGCTAGTTCTGATACAGAAAGGAAGTAATAGTGTGAGGAGGTTAAATGAATTAATCAAGATCATGTCACTCGGGAGACCGCAGGACACCACATATACAGTTCACTGAGCATATATACCATACAAAATCTGTGAACTAGATAGTTGTTGGTACATGGAAATTTACAAGACCTCTCTTCTCCGCAGTCTTGACTAAGTCAGAGCCGGGCCACATAGTACCTTTTAAGCCATGTTAAGAATTTTAATCCATATTGTCAGAGCAATGAGAAGCGTTGAAGGAAAGAATTTAAGAAGAGGGCAATATGATCATTGTCTCATTTTTAAAAGAGCAGCCTGTTTTCACCTGAGAATGATGGGGTAGAAATAGATTATATTGGAGAAGGGTTGATAAACTGAGGTGCTACTGCAGAAATCTAGTTTAGATTAGGGTGATGAGATGGATGTCAAAATGGAGAGGTTGAAGAAGATGTAAGATAGTTGTTAGCTGAGGAAAGGGAGGAGTCCTGTGGTACCTTGATTTCGGATGTGGTAGAGCCCATTGGATGGTGGTGCCATTTTCTTAGAGGCCCATCTTGTAGTGTGGCAGGAAGATCATGAATTGTGATGTAAATCCCTTAGGTTTAAGAGTCTGTGAAGAAAGTGATTATATAGAACCAGATTTGAGAGGAGAAATCAGAGCTAAAGATGTGACTTTAATTAGGGCTATGACTAAATGATATTCTCTAGGGAAAGAATATAGACTGAATAGTGGCCGAATATGGTAGGAAGAGGAACAAATACACCAGTTTTCATATGGTGGATATCTAAAAGGATGAGATAAATCTGGCTGTAGTTTAGCTGTCTCCCTCTTGTTACCACATTAAATATAAGCAACAAGTGATCAGCTAGCAGGCGTCCTCAAACTTTTTAAACAGTGGGCCAGTTCACTGTCCCTCAGACCGTTGGAGGGCTGGACTATAGTTTAAAAAAAAAACTATGAACAAATTCCTATGTGCACTGCCGGCCCGGGGCAAGTTGACTGCTAAGCAGGACAGGCAGCGGCACCCGGCGGACCGGATAAATGTCCTCGGCGGGCCGCATATGGCCCGCGGGCCATAGTTTGAGGACCCCTGACTGCTAGAGAATATACAAGGTGTCCCAAAAACATGTATACACACTTTAACAACTGATAGCTCAATTGATGTTTCTTTCTTTTCAGCCAGACTAGGCTTTGAACAAAGGAAATTCATCCTAAAATGCTACTGGAAGTTTGAAAATGCAGTTCAAACACAAACACTGCCTTTATAATTATTCAAAGGGTGTCTCCCCAAAAAAAGTATACTCACTTCAATAGCTGATAACTCACTTAATTTGCACTCCTTTTCACGTGTAACTGATTTGAAATAATGGGTGAAGCCAGGCTAAGCTTTGAACAAAGAAAATTTACCCACTAGACGTTTTTATGTGGATACATAATAGATAAAGTTTATGGTACAAAACCAACAATAGTTGACAGATTGAGGGCACACAAATACTGAATGAAATGATTCTTGATGTTTGTGATTCCATTGCTTCGAATTATCAGCAGTGCCTGGACCAGAGGGTCATCAGTTTGAAAACAAGCATTGACAAAAAATGTTATTCATTTCTGTAGAAGTGTGTATATATTTTTGGGGGACACGCTATATATATCGAACAGGATTATTTCTTGAACCCAGTGAAGTATCACTCAACTGTTTGGAAATATCTTCGTTATAAAGAATATTTGTAACATTTTCAGTTCATGGTATTTTGCCTAAATTCCACATCAAATGTAGACCTGCATTATTTGTGACATAGTTTTCTTATAAAAATTGTAAAATTTTTCATAAAATTCTACAAAATCTGTAATACTGTAGAGTCACTGCTTCATTAATAATCTTCACTTGGGTATCTCATATAATTTCTCAAACTTAACATTTTGAAACTCAACTCCAACCTTACCCTGCTGAAACATTTGTACAAGAGAGTCTCTACATGGAGTCAAATAATTCAGATTTTTTCATCGACTGAGGTATGCTTTGCAAGAAGCAGACTCTCATTTAGATGCTTAGATAGGTTTCAAAAGTATCTGTCATGCCACTGGTTCAGCTTAGCAGTGGAACATTAGGGTTCAGGGACTCATGTACAGAGTGCCCCACATTTGGTTCCTTCTTGGGTAAGAAGCTTCATAGAGTACAAAAAATATCAGTTACAACATCAATGGAATTGGGCCCACATCTCAGCTCTCTCTTGTATTAGCTGTCAAACTTAGGCAACCTTTTTTTTTTTTTTTTTTTCCTTCTCTGAGCCAGTCTCCTACCTGGTGGGTGGTGGTAGAGATTAAATGTGGACTGATCATAAGGCACCTCCCACAAAGGGAATGCCTAAAAATGATTCTGATCCTTGTCTGCTTACAATATTTACCCTCAGGATAAAGTTATCAAAAGGGACTTCTACCAAATTTTAAAATTGCTTTATATCAACTTAGAAACTGTGTAGTATTACATATGCAAACTTTTGAAAAGAAACAATTGAAGAATTTATTGACCAGAATTACTTAATGGTTTCTTTTGTGAAAGTAGGAAGAGAAAAATGATTCTGCTTCTGAGGCAAAGGTAAATGTCAGAGAGAATATAGTTTTCTCCAGTTTTTACTTGATCTTTTTATTCTCTCTGAAGACACATTCTTTAAGAATGTGGGCAACTTCAAAGGCAGAATAGAAGCACTCACGTTGACAGACGGAGACCTTTACAGGTTTCTGTTCACCCAGTGATATGTTTTTTAAAAGCCCCAGATAACAGCCTATCCAGCGTAGAATTGGGAGGCAGCCTTCCATATTGAAGTGCTAGAATCAAGTCTTAGGTCACAGTGGCTTCACACAAATAAATGTTAGTTTGGCCCACAAAGAAAAGGGAGTGTGTTCCGGATTCATTTCTATTGTCATTGTTTTAGGTTTTAATCCTGTCACAGGCTTTGGATTAAAAACTTGTTACATTTATCATCATACTCAAATAAATTTTTAGGCTAAAGCAGGGCAAATTAGTAGATTTATATAGCTCTTCCCTGACCTGGATGAAGCAATGGTGTATTTTTTATATTCATGAAGAACATGTGTGCCTGGCTGGGCTGGTGTGGCTCAGCAGTTGAGCATCAATCCAGAACTCAAGAGGTCACTGGTTAGATTCCCGATTCCCAGTCAGGGCACATGCCTGGGTTGTAGACTTGATCCCCAGCAGATGGAGTGCAGGAGGCAGCCCATTAATGATGTTTTTCTCTCATCTATGTTTTTATCCCTCTATCCCTTTTCATTCCTCTCTCTCTAAAAATCAATGAAGGAAAAAAAATTTTTTAATTACAGAGAATTTGTCAAGCCTTGGCCAGTGTGGCTTAGTTGGTTAATTGAGCATTTCCCTGTGCACTGAAAGGTCACCAGTTCAATGCCAGTCAGGGCACATGTCCAGGTTGTGGGCTCAATCCCCAGTCAGCAGCTAATTGATGTTTTTCTGTCTCTCCCTTTCTTTCTCTCTAAAATCAATAAAAACATTTTTTTTTAAAAAAAAAAGGAAGAAAGCAGTCTCTCTAAAAAAAAAAAAAAAAATTGCCAAAAGCACCAAATACAAAGATAATTGTTTGCTTTTATTTATTTTCTCCTCTCCCTCCACCCCCTTTTTTTCTTCTAGGATTATGACAGTTTCTTTGAATCAAAGGAAAGCAACACAGTCTTTTCATTCTTAGGCCTGAAATCACGGTTGGCATCAAAGGTAGGTAAATCTTTGCATTTTAAAATTCATTTTTCTTCAATTGTTCTTAATTGTTCTCAATTGAAATTGAAAGTGTTAGAGGAATACATATATACCCTAAATATTTAGCTTTCGCTTGTTCAAATGCATAATTAGAGACTGCCCAGTGTAAAAACACAAAAAGAAGCCTAGTATTTTTTTCCTTTTCAGTTTTCAATTATTTATGTATGTTAGTTTGTGTTTTATTTATAATTTAATTTATTTATAATGTATTTCCCCTTCTTCCAAGAAGAATTTAAGATAGCAAAAAGTAGTAGTACTTTCTATTTTAAAGTTCAAGCTTACAATACTTTATTTTTTTAATTGCAGCATCAAAGCCATATTTTTAAGGTCTTTTGCACATTTAATTCATTTAATTTAAAAGAGAGATGGTCTGCATTAACAAGTAGTCAACCTTGAAAAAAACCCTACAATTCTTAAGCTAATCAAAATGTTTTTAAAGCTGCTTTATTGTGTCATATGTCTTTTAGAGAACAAAAGGCTCAAGTTTTTAAATATTTAGGTGTAGAAATGATGTATATTATCACAACTTTGTGGAGCACATGGGTTCACTTTCAAAATAAAAAACAGCGTTTCCTTATTAAATAAGGTAATAATTTGATTGTTATTTCCCCTTTTAAAGACAGTGGGTTTTTTAAATTTTATTTTATTGATATTTAGAGAGAGGGAGAGAGAGAAGAGAGGGAAACATCATATAAGAGGGAAACATCAATCCGTTGCCTCCCATACAAGCCCTGACCAGGGATTGAACCTGCAACCTGGATATGTACCCTGACAGGGAATGGAACCCACATCCTTTTTGGTGTGTGGGATGATGTTTCAACGAACTGAGCCACACTGCCAGGGTGACGCTGATTTTATTCTGATTAGGAAAGTAGCTTAGGCTCATTTAGAAAAATTGGGAATGTACAAAAATGTGTTGGATAGAAAATAAAAATTACTATTAGCCCACCATCTAGAGATTACCACATTAACATTTTTGGTGTATTTCCTTGTAATTTTTATATACCTAGCAATTTAGGTTTTTAGTGTATTTCAATGAGACTGAGTTCTAAAGTGTCATTTTTAACACTGAATTGAAATAGAAATGCATTATTGGCGACTTTGATGTCTGTAAGTAATAGGTCTTTTGAGGCTTCCTGGGATTTGCACCATTTCTGGAACACCTGTGGGAGGAAGGCAGCGACTATCAATAATATAAATTATACACCAGCACTTGTAGTTTATAGCTGATGGGAAATCTTCCTTTGTTTTTGCATTAGTACGTCCACAGATGGTTGTGGGTGGTTTCCATGCACATATTTTAAACAGAGGCAAAACCCACACATATAATATTAAAAGATTTTTAAGACTATTTTTATAAAGGTGGAACATTGGAATACTTGTTAGAAAAAACTTGTATTTTATAACCTGTTTCATCCAAGGATGTTAAACAATCCAGATCTATCTTCAAAGAACTGGAAAAAAACTAGGGTAGGAATAACCTAATGGATGCATAAATCCAATGGACATCACTGTCTATGCAAAAGCCTTTATTTAAAAAAATACTGGCCCTAACCGGTTTGGCTCAGTGGATAGAGTGTCGGCCTGCGGACTCAAGGGTCCCAGGTTCGATTTCAGTCAAGGGCATTTACCTTGGTTGCGGGCACATACCCAGTAGGGAGTGTGCAGGAGGCAGCTGATCGATGTTTCTCTCTCATCGATGTTTCTAACTCTCTATCCTTCTCCCTTCCTCTCTGTAAAAAAAAAATCAATATATTTTTTAAATGGTATATTTATTTAAAAAAAAAAAAATGTGTGCTTGCCTTCCTTGCTCTTATTTTCCCTGAAGATTTGGATTCGTTAGACACTCCTTAGGCTGACTGTTCTACTCTTCAAAAATATTTATTCTCTCAAAAGTTTCTCAAGAAACCTGTGATAAAAGAAGCATTCTCACATGACTTGTGGTCATAGTATTAAAGTTGGTCTTGATGCCATTGACGTTTACTTGATTTCAGCAGACCATTCCAAACAAGTGAGGGCTCGGGGCATCCCCACCCATTCAGCCCACCATTTTCAGGTGCCTGAGCAGGAGCACATGGGACCAGAGTGGAAGCCCATGGTTCAGAGTTTGATATTTAGAGAGCGGGAGATAGAGAAGAGAGGGAAACATCATATAAGAGAGAAACATCAATCCATTGCCTCCCATACAAGCCCTGACCAGGGATTGAACCTGCAACCTGGATATGTACCCTGACAGGGAATGGAACCCACATCCTTTTTGGTGTGTGGGATGATGTTCCAACGAACTGAGCCACACTGCCAGGGTGACGTGAACCATTTGGGGCCAGAAGGGTTATTAACAATTCATATTCCATTCATCTTCATTGGAGAGAAATAGGAGTGTCTTTAAGAGCAGTTCAGCATTTCCCTCCTTTCTACTACTTACTTACATTTTACCTTGGTGGTAATTCATTATACAGTCTATACGCTAATGAGATCATTCACAGGTGTAATGCAGCATAAGATGGTAGCCCCCTTTTCTCATCTCCTTCCCTACCCTCTCTACAGGCCCAGAAAGCCTGCCAGGGAGTATAGACAGGCACCATAAGCATCTGTAATTGCTCTTACACAGTGAGGAGACAGAAGAGGGATGGTAGGAAAAGAACATTTATGGCTCAAAAGGCACAGGTGCCCTGTGGACTCCGGCAGCTCTCAAAAGTAGGCAAGGTGGGAGGCAGAGGAAGGTGGAGGTCCCACAGTGGTGGCCTTTAGGATGTGTTTGTCTGCATAAGACTTTTAAAAGAATTTAAATGAGTTGTTAATATTTAAAATAACAGATTCCCACTCTTCTGGAGAAGTTGAAAGGCATGGAAACCTTGGGGAAACCCACTTTCTTCTCTGGCTGGCTGGAGCCAGCAGTGTTTGGCCCATCAAGTTTGTTATTTTAATAGACTCACAGCAGGGACTGAAGACTTCTGCTTTCAGAGATGGATGCCTTTCCAGGGTGATAACAACTGGTAGACCCTGGGCACTGACCAGCCAGAGCTGGAGCAGGGCGGAGGCCCTCCATGCCAAGTATCTGGTGGTTGAAGCAGGGAGCCCTCCAGGGATTGGGGCAGCAGCTATTTACCAAGAGGCATGGTCATACAGTGCTGTTCTTCACCATGGGCCACTCTCCACAGCCCCCCAAGGGGCGTGAGCCACACACACCCTGTTCACCCAGGTGTGAATGGAACAGTACCTCTGAGAGGAGTCTTGGCAATTGTTGAAACATGGCTTTCTTTTCACTTTTATCTTTGGCAGGTCAGGTGTGTGAGATTTAAATCTGGCCTCTTATCCTGAAACTCAGGATTTGTTCTTATCAATCATGTGTGGGTGATTTATTGTGATTCCCAACATCTGTTCCTCCTATTTAAAATATTACTGTCTGGATTAATTTTGTTGTCAACACAGTGTAATAACTGGCTGTTTTTAATTATTATTCATAAATAGGCAGAACCGTAGAGAAGACAAGTGGAAGATGATGGAGATGCATTTTGGAGCGCCCCCTGGTACTCAGCGCACACCTGCTTACCTAATGCATCACTGTGACAAAAGCCACATGCATCATCAGTAACCCTGCTTGCATTTGGAAAAGGTGTTCTTGGAAGACATGGGTATAATGGGATTGCATGATCACTTTAAACCAAATCAGAACTGTGGTGGGTTTTTTCTTATTTTCAGAATTGCCTGCAGTTGCCTCACTCACCTGGAGGTACTATAACCTGTTACAGGTGTGCTTCCTTAAAGACTAAAAGATAAGTGAGTGGCACCATCAGAGAGAAAATGTTGGATCTGTCCTAGGTTGTAGTTGATGCCACTATTGTTCAGACCTTCTTCTCTTTAAGCTGCCTGGGTTGTATCCTTAAATTAGTCTGCCAGGATATTAGAGTCTTTGGATCAGAAAGAAAAAAAAAAGAAATGTTGGTTGACAAAGGAATTAAGATTTTCACTGCAAAATCACAAATGTCACTTTCAGAGCATTGTGATAACACCTACCGAAAAAGTTGGATGTTCTAGGCTCCTTTTGGTAATGTAAACTCTTACCCCCATAAATCCTCTAAGCACCCACAGATGTTTCCAAAAATCACTGTTGCAACTATGTGTGATCGGAATCAAATTACGTGGATGAAAATAATTGTTATTTTGGAAAATAGATGCTTCTTTATCTCTTGCAAGAGGAAATTTTCACCTAAATGCATAAAACTGTTTAAAAGTATATTTTAAGAGGTGCACTAATTAGATAGTAAATTTATAGGAAAAGTACTTGACTCATATCTGAAGGCATTTTCAGCTCTAGCAACTTATATATAAGTGCACATATATTTTTAAATGGAGCTACCCTGACTAACAGCTGCTTATTCTATTTTGTGAAGGAATTATATTTTTTTGAGAAAGAAAGATCTTGGTTGGATATATTTTGTGAACCCTTGATAAGGCATATTAAAAGATGCTAATATTGCTGCACAATTTAATTTTTTTCTGCCTTACTTTCCCTTGGTTAACTTTGCTAGTTCATATTTCTGGCCAATGCACAGTCTCAGATTTTTCAGAGTAATGTGAATACATGTTCTCATTCCATATACGAGCTCAGTGAGTTTCCAGAGCAGCGTATATGAGAAAAAGGGACTGTTGGGGATAAATCTGAATTGTACTCGGCATGTACAATCTTTACTCCCTTTGGAGTAGATGCTGATAAACACTAAACATGTCTATTTTATTAGGGCAGAGGCTACTTTCTTACATCCTTGTCCCTGCTTACATTTTTTTAGAGTTTTTAGTTGCCAAACATGGGAAGAGTCTTGAATAGGACATATTACCAGCAGGCTACCTAAAATATTCTGCTGTTCTCAGCATCCTGATGCTGGACCTTCCATTTAGATTCTGAGCAGGGTATTTATAAGAAATTGAAAGAACAGAAGAATTAAAGCCCTATTACATATGTTCTCTCACCCTCCAACTTGCTAAATGTGGACTCATTGAATGCAAAAGCTAAAATCCTAGACAGATTTGTAGCCCAGGACTGCAATCAGAAGAAAAGCATGCCACAGATTTCTGCTAGACTGGAATGCAAACACGACCCACAGTTTTCTCTCCAAGGAAAGCTGTTGTGAAATCATAGGTATTACTGCTTAGTTGGCATTAAAGAAGATCGAGGTCAAATCCATTTGATAAATCCCAGAGACTATCCAGGATTTTTTTTTTAAACTGGATATTGTGTTTGAGTATGTGAGTCTTCTGATAAGACTTAGAATTTCTTTTTAAGCTATAGCAATTAAAATTTTTTTAATGTTGCAATGATCTAATTTATATTGTCTACTCTTGCCAGTGAGCACCCAAAGCCAACTTGTTAAGATTGAGACTTTGTAAGTTAAATTCTGGAGGTATAGGGTCAATACAGTACTTGCTAGACAGGGAAAGCTACTCAGATTTGTCTTAAAATTTTTGAATTATTATGGCTATTGTAGGCCCAGTGCAATTCTTCCAAACAGACTGGATGAATAGTAGTGCTAAATTACTGTCACAGTTACACATCATCTACTCCTCACCCTATCTTTTTTTTCCTTCTTTTTTGGTCAGCAAAGAAATGAGAGACCAGTCTCGGCTGTACTTGTTATGTGTGAGCTAGAAGCACACTGTGTGGTGTTAACGCAGTGCCACAGTACCCAGGCTCTGCAGAGTACTGAGGGATTGCCCTGTGGAACCACACTGTCTTCAGAGAATATTGGGTCCTTACTTGTACTATTTTACCAGCTGAATTTCAAACATGGAATGGTTTTCATGTTCCCTTCTTTAACTAGCTGCCTTTCAATTTAGATAATCACAGTCTTAAAAGCCTAGGAAAGAAGTGGGTAGGACTGCAGGCATAGAGGTAATATCAAGGGCATTTCAAGACAGAATTTTTATTTCCTGTAGGAGGCTTGTTGGGACAAAGGAAATATGCTGCCAGAAATCCAAGTATGCCATTTTAAAATTAGATAAAATACACAGTGCCATCCTGCTAGGTATATGCAGACCACAAGGAAATTTTGTTGGGGAAAAAATTGTGTTTTTTTTCTCCAAATTCTGGTGTTCTCTTAAAAATCAAAGAGCAGAAAAGGAAGATTTTTTTTCTCAGACTTTAATATATTTAAGATTTGTTTCTGTTTTATAGATTTATTCAACATTCCCACGTAGATGTTTTTGTATTACATGGATTTATATAACTAAATCTATTGTTTCCTGTTATTGAAAGGTACCAAAGTCTCTGTTTTTGTTTGTTTTGGTTTTTTAAAATTTGATTTTGCTACAGAGGGATTTGTTTTTCCTAGAAATACTTTTCATTTAGCAGCTTTTCTTAAGTGTCAGGGCCACTTTGATCTGCATAATTGTTATTTTTAGATTTCAATTTGTATGCATTTGTCTCTAAAGGCATTGGTGAAATCTCAGATTTTATATTCAACATTAAAAGGAATAAATTCCAGAAAACACATATTCTGAAAATGGAGTGTTTGTTCCCTTTCTTACACCTTTTCTAATGTTAGTTCAGTGTTTGGTTGAAACCTTCCTGTTTAATTAGGATGCTGGGTTTCCAGTCTCATCCATGAGCCCCGTATCTGCAGATTAGTTATAAAAATGTAGACATATCATTTGACCATTTGAGGAGATGCAGATGCTGTCGTGTGTGTGTGTGTGTGTGTGTGTGTGTGTGTGTGTGTGTGTGTGAGAGAGAGAGAGAGAGAGAGAGAGAGAGAGAGAGAGAGAGAGAGAGAGATGGGAGTTGACCACAGAATCATCTCAGACAGCAACTGGGACCAAGGATGGCTTTAAATCACTTTGTCCCTTGGTTGTTTTAACAGGGGATTGGTTTCCTGAGTACACTGAAGCTCCTGGCTGGTGGATTTGTTCCTCTAATTGGAGGTAGAAAACAAGTACAGTGTAGCTGCCACCTTTAATGCAGGGGCCCCCTTTGATGCAGCCACCTCTGAAAGCAGAAGAAAACATTTCTGAAGGCAGTGTTTAGAGCTGATCTCATCACCAAACTATTTCAAACCTTAAACACCAAGACAGAGGGAGGGGGAAGGAGGAGATAAAAGAGAACAGGCTGTACGTTTGCAGAATGTGCTAAATCATGAAGCCAAATAGCCACCCTCTTGTAACCCTGACTTTCAAAGTTTTCCTAGTTCTTCTGGAAATGCAGGTCAGGTTAGTGTCGTCATCCTTGAGATCAGCAGGCGTGGAGGCCTCAGAATGTTACGGTTCTGTCTAAGCAGGGCAGTCTCCACCCCCAAGGAGGAGAGAAACAGGAACAACAGCTGCAGCTCCAGCCCAGTGGTGAATGGCAGAGCTGAGGTGAGGGAGTTGCACTCCAGGCGATGGACCTCATCTGCAACATGATGTGTAATCTTTGCCTATGTGTGTTACAGCCACTCTGATTTAAAATTATTTCATACATGCAGTGGAACATATATGTCTACACACACAGAGAAAATATGTATGTACTCACTAAAATGTAAAGAGTAACAAAGAAACCCCTAGGTGCCTGCCAGCAGCTATTGCCTTTCCTTTCAAGCACCGTGAGCTCTTCTCTGCCCCTCTCCCGTCCCAATTTGATGGTGGAGCCCTTCTGAACTCTGTGTTATCATAGTCTTTCTGTCCTTTGTCATTCTACCTCCATGTATGTGTCCTTAAGTAATAATAAAAGAAATGAAATTCCTCTTTTCTCACTTCCTTTTTTGCTCATTTGGGCATTATCATTTTTAAACAAGTACCCTAGTTTGCTGCTTTTCACTGTTTATGTTTCATTTCATTGTATGACTGTATCACAGTTTTTCTCTTCTGCTGCTGGATTTGAACTGCATCTTTCTGTTAAACAGAAAAAGGAAATGTTGTTATGAACATTTTTATGTGATTTCTGGTCCACATGCATGGGAGTAGATGTATACCTTGAATAGGATTGCTGTCATATAATTCAGCACATCATCAACTTTAATAGACAAGGCCAAATTGTTTTTCAAAGCAGTGGTATGAACTTACATTCCCACTGGTATACTAGAATTTCCAGGTGTCTAGATCCTCACCAACTTTTGGGATCATCAGACTCAAATTTTTGCCAACCTGAGTACAAAATGATTTCTCATTGTGATTTTATTTTGCATATATTTGATTACTAGTAAGTTGAACATTTTTATTATGGGAATTCTTATTTCATCTTGGAAATCTCTCTTCCAAGTCTTTCACCTTTTTCTTATTATCATATGTTAAGTATTTTTAAAAACGCTTTACACTTAAATCTCTTATCAGTTAATACTTATTTAACTATTAAAGAGAACCTATATTCAGAGTAGAAAAATTTTCTGAAGCCATTTCCAGAAGTATGAAAAGCATATGAAACTTTATTCTATTTGGGGAAAATAAAGTTAAATGCATATATTGTGTTTATTGTGTGCTAATTTTCAGCTTGTCAGCATTATCAGCCAGGAGATGTGCTTTGGAAACCTCTGTACACTCCAGAAGTTTTTCTTTGAAGCTTTTTTTAAGGCTCATCAATTCCAGTTATTCAGAAGGAAATGAATGTCATAATTTGGTTTTCTGCTACAGAATTTCACCAGAAGGAAATCTTTATATAGACTGCCTGTTTACATATGCATATTTTCTTAGTATGTCAACACATAACAGGCTTACATCAGTAGGCCAAAATGATATTATAGGTAAAAGAACATTTTAAAAACCACTTATGTAAGTCATAGGAAATTGTACTGGACCTATACTCATCATTAAATAATCGTTAAGCAGAATAAGAAGGACCAGCATCATGTGAATATAAGCCAGTGAGTTGTGGCAGTAGCAGGTTTTCCTGCATGTAAACGGATTGGTTAGTAAAAGAACAAGAAAATACAATGCAGTCTTATCTTCTGAGGCTCCTTACTAAACAGAGGACAGCATTTTTAATAGACCAAAGACCTTGGCATTTGAAAGGATATCAACTAAAAATGCTTATAATGAATTACACAAAGATGTAGACCTTTTTATAAAACAGCACTCTACACTCGAAATATACATCGTTTTTGGTCCTATAATGAGATTCACTGTAACCAAACTTCCCACTGAAAAAAACTCTAGTGCAAATATTTATGATTGTTATGGAAATGAAAGCTATAGTATAGCACAGTGCTACACAGCATGGTCCCAACAAGCCACGCAGAACTATTAAGCCCTTGAAATTGCCTACTTAAATTTGGGATGTGCTATGAGTGTAAAAATATATTCCAGATTTTGAAGAGTTAGTATGAAAAAAAGAATGTAAAATAGCTCACTAATAATTTTTATATTGATTACATTTTTTAATGATAGCTTTAGGGATATATTGGGTTAAGTTAAATATTAAACTTTTTTTTAAATTTTATTTTATTTTTATTGTTTTAAGTATTACAAATAGTAGTACATATGTCTCCTTTTTTTTTCCCCCTTGATCTCCCCCCGACCTCCCCTACCCCCCAGGACATGCCTTCACCTGCCCACCCTCCCCCCCCTGCCCCAGTGTCTTATATCCATTGGTTGTGCTTATATGCATGCGTACAAGTCCTTCGGTTGGTCTCTTACAGCCCTCCTCGCCCAACCTCCCCTGTCTTCCCAATGTAGTTTGACAGTCTGTTCAATGCTTCTTTGCCTCTGTATCTTTTTCCCACCATTTCTTTCCTTTAAAAAGTTTTGCCTTTGCAGACTGGAAATAAACATATAATAACAAAACAAGACAAAACAAAAAAAATGTTTGAGTCCCAATTTCAATGTCCAACAGTTCCTTATGTGTACATGTCAGCAGTGATATCTGGATGGTGGGCACATGGTGGCAATGCAGGTCCAACCCTCTCTGGTTTGGTCCTAGGTAATCTGCAGCGGTGCACAGCTGCTGACTGCTCCCATGGCAAGGCGTTGTCAGCGTCTTCCATCTCTGGACTGTTTTTTCCTCTTGTCTTCGTGGTTGGAGCACTCCTGTCAATTCCTCTCTGTTGCAGGAATCCATCTTGTCTTGGGGTTGTTTTCTGAAAATATACAAATATATTCTCGACCACAAGTTAATAAAGGAATCTTTTCTATATAATTGATTTGGGATCCTTTTTATTTTTGTTCAAACGATTTTCCTTTGTTTTATTTAGACACCATGTGTGTTTTTAATGGCCGTCTTGCTGTTAGCATTGCAAATGAAACTTAATTTGGTAAAGTAAAAATTTTCTAGATGTAATTTACTTATAGGATATTTTTCCTTACATGATATTGCCCTACTATCCCCCCCTTCTTTTTTTTTTATTAATGGAAGTTTTTGTAAATTTTATAATGCAGTCTTGATAACTTTAAATTTAATTTTTTTCCCCAAATATTAAACTTTTAATGTGGCCACTAGAAAAATCTTTTAATTAGATCTATGGCTTGCATTATAGTACTATTAGACAGTACTGGTCTGGACCAGCCTCTTTACCTAAGTTTAAAACAGAGGAATTAATACCTTCTAAAGGTTTGTAGAGCTTGGGCAAAATATCCTTCCTTCATTTGTAATTACCAAAGGAAATGCGAACATCTTTCAGAATATCATTTTCTAGTACTGTTTGCCAAGTTAAGTGCTTTTCTCATTTTGCTTTTTCATCCCTCTAGATTAAAGCATTTTTGTAGTGAGGGAGGGTTCTTTTTTCCCTGGAATAAAGAGTAATTTGTGTATTGTATGTAATATGGGACATCTCTCTATGCAACCAGCTTCTTATTCCTTTATTGTCTTATGAAGTTGATGTCCCCTGTTGAATTGACCCACATCTGCGAACTAAGTCGTGGCATTTTTGTGTTTTTCCTATCGTTCAAGAGGGAATTTAATGAACCACACAGATACCATCTATAATCTGCAGAACAGTGATGAATATTAATGGGATTTTGTCCTAGATTTCCTAAGATGCTAATTCTCTGTGTCTGTAAAACCCATTTGAGCTCATAAGAATATATGGATAATCTGCTTTTTAAAAGTTTCTGATCTCACCACCACAGGTGGAAACAGAATGTGAGTATTAAGGGAAAATGCCTTCCTTTCCCTGCCAGGGTGTTTAACCATTTTCTTTTTGCGACTCTTCTTAGCAAAACAGTTTTTGGAGAAAACCTGTGTTTGTTTTGTCATTAAAATAATTGATGGTAACTATTGGGTTAAGTGGGAGAATATTTGGGGGGGTTGTTTTGTTGAGACCCTTCCCTGAAATAAGAGAGTGATTGTGCTACAGCCCTTGCAAGCCCAGAGAAGCCAGCCATCTGTTCCTATAGCTGCTTTGCATGTTGCTTTGGGGCTCATTATTTGTCATTCTAATGAGCTACCACACCTATGTAGGATTTTGCCTTTGGGGATGGGTGGAACAACTTGTCTGAGATAAATTATAGACAGACATTTTCCACATTAATTTGATTTAGTTTAGTGTTGTTATTATCCCATCTGTTAAGTTGGGATAATACTTGTATCTTATTTTTCTCCCTGTCAATCCACTTCATGTCATGTACTAATAACATCACTAGGTTGAAATACAGATTCTAGGTTCTCGGCCCACGGGTAGGCTCAAAGATGACTTGGAAATCCATAGCTGGGGGCGGGGGGGGGGAGAGGGGAGGGGAAAGGGGTGGAAAACAACACACAGCAATTTGGCACTGATTGTGTTATCCTAGACCAGACTTGAGCCTTTTCTTTCTCCCTGTCTTTAGTGGTAAACCACTCTTAAGTAATCTGCTGCTAGCCACATCTTAACCAACTAGTACAGCGGGTAGCAAAAGTGTTGACAATAGCGATATTTTTCCTCCCCAGACTGGCAACCAGAAGGAATCACTCTGACTGCAGCTCCCCTTACTGTACTGTTTTCCATGCCTAAAAGATACTTATTATCATACTGTATCCCTGTCATAGATGAGAAACTGGTGCTGACAGGTTTTCTGTCCTAGTCACAAGGTGACCGGGCAAGCAGAATTTTAGCAGTTACTTCCGCAGGTAAAATGACCACAGCATTCTGGGTTGTGGACAGTTTCTGGGCAACAGCAGGAAACCACTTCCTTGCCACGGACTCATTTAGGGACAAGGGGCCTCGAAGTGTGACCCAGTTCTCCAGGGACAGCTTTACAGGAACCCCAAAACTAAACCATTTCATCCACAGTAAGGGTGGGCAGAGGTACTACTGGAATCACACAGATAAGCAGGCAAAATGATAGAGGAATTTGGGTGGCAGTGGTTTCTACCAAAAGAGAGCATTTCCTGAAAATGGGCCATTTTAGTAGAGAATGGATTTGAAGTGTTGGAGGTTTGTTTTCATCATTACCGAACCTGTTAATTAGTCATTCTTGTTGAAGATGGCCTTTTATTGGGTAGTATTTCCAATACACATATTGTGTTAATTTACATTCTGATTTTTTGCTGATCAGAACAGCATCCTGTGTGTGGCTTGTGGTAGACACAGAAGTCACCAGATAAGCTGTCCAACCAAAGCCCAAGAATTCTGTGCCATTAAGTCATTTTTCTTATATCCCAGCTTGTATCTTTTACCTGGCGAACGGTAAGCCCTGTCTTACCTGGGCTGGTATTCAGACAATTCTGTTTGTTGATACCAGGTGTTGATATTTATATTTGCATGATGTTGATGAAAGAGTAGTGCTCTTTGTGAGCCTAAATGTTTATTATTCAGTATCTCAGAAGCTGTTTTTTTTTTGTTTGGTTGGTTGGGGTTTTTTTTGGTGCTTTTTATTTTATGCTATTTGGTCTGGGTCAGCTTTGTATTAAGAAAGAGGAATTACTTATATGTTTTCTTTTTATTTCAACAACAGATTTATTATATAAAAGCAGATCCTAACTAAGCCGGTGAAGTGTCTTATCACAAATATAAATGTCACAGACAAATGATATACATGGTCTATTAGTATGTGTTCAATAGTCTATTTGATTAAGTAACTACATGGCCATGTACTGGAAAGCTTATTTTTTTATTGTGTTACTAGTAACTTGGAATCTTTCTGTCTTTTCTGCTGGCAGTTACCAGTTGCTAAGTGTGGAATGTGTTGTATTGGTTTGTGACCAACCGGGAGAGGAACACACAAACAGGAAGTTAAATATAAAGACTTACTAAGCTCTGGTAAAAGACTGTGAGATAGAAGAAAAGTGTATTTTCCCCTGGAATGCAGGAAGAATTCCCAAGGAAGGACAGCCTTGGAAGGGAGGCCAGGCTCCGTGGAGAGGTGGTAGTTGGGGTCTACTGGATGGCAGAGACATTCGCTGGGGTCCTGGGCGGGGCTGGTTTAGTCACTGGTGACAGGAAGCCACCCTCTGGAGCTCGGGCAGTAGCAGACCCGCGTTGGCTCTGTGTGTGTGCTGAGAGGGAGTCGCGGTGCCAGGGCAGACAGGGCATCTAGAACCAAGAGGCTGTCCCCAGGGCAGGCCACAGCTGCAGGGGCCCTGAGGAGCCACGTGTTCTAGGACCCCCGAGTTGAGGCAGCACCATCAGACCCACCAGGAAGCCCAGGGTGCAGCAGCCCCACAGCAGAGCCCCCTCGCTCCTACACGGTTCCTCCAGCACCCTCTGCTGTCAAGGACTTAGTGACTTCTCATCTGGAATTAGCCATGCTCATTAAGAGCAAACGGATTATCAGTGTTTTGTGGAGTATAGGTAATTTAAATGAAAATTTGCTTTGCAAACAATGCTGATTGCCTTGCTTTCAAGTATCCAAAACTTCATTATGGGAGCTGGCAACTCCGTTGTCAACTAAGCTGGTGAAGTGTCTTGTCACAAATGTAAATGTCGCAGTAAGATGCAAAGCTCGCTCTAGTCATCTTTGTGGTTCTCAGTTTTATGAAGCTGTTGAGATGTTATTTGAAGGATAAAGCATGATGTTAAAACATATATTTAAAGCTTCCAGAAATGACTCCATGTAATCAGTTATTCAGAGGCTATGCACTAAGCTATTTTTAGAGCATCGGTCTTATCCTAGCAGTAGAATTTCTGTTTAATTCCAAAACAATAAATACCAAGAACCCAACACTTTTATAAAGGACTTAACTATTGGTTCTTTATCTTTTTTTAAACAAATAGAAACTTGAAAAGACAATCTCTGTAAAGTCTGATCTATTCACTCATCCTAAAAGATCTTACCTGTAATGGAAGACAAGGCAGAAGGTTATTAGGAGATGGTAGGTGCCAGATCCAATTAGATTCAACGATGCTCTGCATCCCAGACTCTCGGTCCTCGGTGGTTAGTGATTAAGCCGGGCGGGGGGGGAGGGGGGCCTGGGGGGGAGGGGAGTGTATAGATGGAGAGATAGATGGTCCTGCTGGATATCCTTCCTTTACTAACTTTTTAGTGAGCCTGAAGTGAAAGAAAAATTAATTTTACTGAGAAAGTAATTAGCTTCGAAAGATGGCTAGTCCAGGACACGGCAGTGCCCTCTCGGCTTATTGCTGCTGGGTTTGCCTATTTTCTTTTTCCATGTTCTCATCAGTATTTGAGGGTTTTGTGTGTCATTAAGACATGTTTACAAAATCAAGAGTAACACATAGAGACTCAGAGGACCCGCGTCATTCTGAACTGCATTGGGAATATAAGAGGAACTGCCAGCGTGGCTCTGTCATGGGAGTTTGCAGTGTTGGTGGCACCACAGCGTCGTGCAGAGATTTCTGTGGTGGTGAGGGCCTAGGCTAGGCAGCCTCTGCACCCTTTTCACTCTTAGGTCCCATGGTATGGATTTCACAAGTGTCTATAAATCAGTAGTCACCTTGCTGTTAGTTCCTGGAATTAGTTACCCTTACCCACAAGCCCAGGCTTTTTCACCTGTGAGTAGATATGCCAGGGAGGTTTGGGTCTATTTACTATTTTACAAAAGTATTAGTTCACTAAACATTCTAATTTCTTCAAGAGCCCAGTGGAAGCGTCACTGTTGGTGTATAATGAAAGCAGACCAAAATGTGATACTCACTTTTATTATGTAACCACTCACTTCTCTAATTTGATTCTTATTCTTTTATGTACACAATTTTTAAAAAACAAACAAAAAATACCTTAACTAGCACATCCAATTTAGTCACTACTATAACTCTGGGATTGCTTCTCTGTTCAAGGGAAAATCCTGGTCTTCCTGGTTCCCTAATTAATTTTAGCTCCAAAGTCAGAAATCAATACAAATTGCTTTTAGAAGCTTGACAGAATTCTGCCAGTTTAGCAGTAAGTAGATAGAGCCTTTAATATGAGCTAACTGCTGTTCGGTATTTTTCTTGGATAGAGCAAGTGGGTGGATATAAACACAGCATGTTCTCATGTCTCACAATAACCTTGATTGTAGTTAAAGTTCCTTGCCTAACAATAGCTTTGGTTCTATTCAGAGCTCTCAGAAAATGACTGTATACATATTAAATGTAAGATTCAGAAAGCTTTTGTTTTTGCTTGTGAGTGTACACATATACACATACATCTTAATGGAGACTTGCCTCAATTTTTAATTCTACTAAATCTTGGTTTTAGAAAAAGAGGCAAAGGGTGTCCTTAAAGAGAATGTTCTTTCCAGTTATGCCATTTAAGTCTTCTATGAAATGTGACCTAATGCAGCCATCAGAAATAAAATGTAATAATTACAAAGTCAGCAACAACAAGAATCTCAGGAAAGGGTGGCACGTAGAACCGCAGAAGTGGTTGCCACAGTATAAATAAGGACACGTGAACAAAGGAGGCGATTCTAGCATAAAGAAAAAGAAGAACAACTGAACTGGTGATTTTTTAAAATATGTTTTTATTGATTTGAGAGAGGGCGGGAGAGGGAGAGAAAGAGAGAAACATGGATTGGTTGCCTCCTACACGCCCCATAAGAGGTGCCCCAACAGGGAATCTAACCAGCCACCTCTCAGTGCATGGGGTGATGCCCAACCAAGTGCCACACTGGCCAGAGCTGAACTGATGTTTTTTGTAAAAGTTTGTCATATGTTTTGAAATCAAGGCAATTTAACAGTATAGAGAACTTTATAAAATCAGAAAAGAGCAGTACTGGAGAGCAGGGTTTCAACCTTTCTGAACCCTTCTAAATATTCCCATTTGGCATTCTTATTTCAGATTCAATAGACCATATGTTTGCATTTATAAGTTGCCAAGTTTCCAAATGGGGAAGAATCTAGTGTTATTGACTGGTAAACTTGACAATGTTTCCAGAACTCTACAGGCACTCTTCGATGTTTGCTGCCTTCCTCCTGCTTTGAAATCCAAATAAACTCACAGTAGCCTCCAAAAAATACACAAATCTAGAGGAAGGGAGAACACTGCAACAGTGTTGTACAAGGAAAACCATTTGCTTGTGTGTCAATGGAACTGGGTGCATCTTACTGAATATTCTGATAGTCAAACAAAATCCAGGATGGACCAGTGCTTTTATGAAAATGCAACACAAATGAAATTTTAAAGTATTTAGGTACATCATTTAGTTTGAATTTTGCACAGAAAACTAGAGTTAGAATGGAGCAGAGGAAAATGTCAATGTTCTGTGATGATTATACACACACATATGAATGAAAAAATATATATTGTATATATAACATGGGTGAAAATATGTATTTAATATATAATCTATAATAAATATATATATGTGTATATTTTTTTCTATGTAGTTTTATAAAAACAAACACTAAACGCTTAGCAGGTGTTTCTAGAGCCAAAAACCCTTTGAAATCAGGACTTGGGTGGTGGCGACACCTAGAGGCCTGACAGTTGAGTACAAATTACAGAGAGGACTTTGTGTTGCATTTTAACTGTAAAGCATCGCAGTTAGAGACCTGTAAAATTGTGTAAAGGAAATCTACCTCTTTTAAAAAAAGTATTTTTCAGTGTGTATTTACACAGGTTAAATTGGAAATGGCCTACAGAAGGGGAATCTTTGAAGCATTTCTTAAAAAGTTACTTAAGTGGGTCAAGAAACCTGGGTTCTCAATGGAGATAGGTGGTCCTGTCTTCTAGGGGGAGTCAGGAACAATGGGGAGACCTGGTAGAGAGCAGGAGCTGATCGCAAGAGGTGTTATGTTTGAATGTACCTTATTGCAGTACTCATTCTCAAGGAGTTCTGGAGAATTTTATAGTAAACTATAAACCAAACAAAATTTCCTACAGTATCAACCACAGAGACTTGCACCAATAGGTGACAGAAAATATTTAATTAAGCATGACTTTGCATTTTGCTGGAGTGATATAGTAGGTAGCCCTTCCCAGACCTGACCCAGCTGGCAGAACGCAGGGGGCAAAACACCTGTGGGTATAAAAGGTACCTCGACCAGGTCTTGGAGCATCACCTGCAGCTTCCCCTGCAGGTCAAGGAGAAAGAGGAGAATGAAAAAAACACATGGACAGAGAAAATGAGCCCAGAGGCATTGTCTGCTCATGAATTCTGTGAAAGAACATTAATTGAGCGCTGTATCAGTTTCCTTTTGCTGCTGTAATGAATTATCTGAACTCAGTGGCTTAAAATAACATGAATTTATCTTAGAATTCAGGAGGCCAGAAGTCCAAAATGGGGCCCTGGCTGGGTAGCACAACTGGTTAGAGCATCATCCGGATATGCCAAGGCTGCAATCTCCTGTCAGAGCACCTACAAGAATCAACCAACGAATGCATACATAAGCAGAATGACAAATCAGTGTTTCTCTTTAACAATTTTTTTTTAAAAAAGAAGTCCAAAATAGGTCTTAGGCTAAAATCAAGTTGTTGGCAGGGATGCAGTCCTTTCCATTGATTTTAGGAGAAAATCCATTTCCTTGCCTTTTCCCTCTGAGGCTGCCTGCAGGCCTTAGCTCAAGGCTGCATCACCCAGCCTCTGGTTTCACCTCACATCTCCTCTGACTCTGACACTTCTACCTTCCTCTTAGAAGGATTCTTGTGGTTACATTGGGCCCACCCGGATAATGATCTAGGATAAACTCTCCATGTAAACATCATTAATTCTATCTGCAAAGTCCCTTTTGCCAATGTAAAACTACAGTCACAGGTACAGGGGCTTAGGACGTGGTCATCTTTGGGAGGAGGAGGGCATTCTTCTGCTGCCAGAAGCACCTTATAAGTCAACACTGTGTCAGCTAGGCACAGGAGATAGGAGGTTCTGCCTCTGAGTGGGTGGGGATGGGGTCATGGACATAAATAAGATTTTCAAGCAATACAAATGGTGGTAATTGCAGGGAACAGTAAGGAGCCAGCTCAGCTGAGGCAATCAATTTAGGCTTCCTCATCCAGGTTAACATTTGACCTGAATCTGAACGAGGCGGAGGTGTTAGCTACTGGAGAAAAGGCGTTGTAAGCAGAGCACATAGAATATGCGAAAGTACAGAAATATGCAAAATAGCTCAGCAGTTCCCATGATTAAGAAGATGTTGGATTGTCTTGCTGGAAGTAGTAGGAGATGAGCCTGAACCTAATGGCTCAACTACATTATGAGATTGTTCTTCCTATGATATTATCTATTCTGGGCTCAAAAAAAAAAAAAAAAAAAAAAAAGAGGGGGTTGATCTCTCACATAAACACTGCTTCCCAGTGGTGTAGGAAATTATGTTCAACCCTGGTCAAACAGCCAAATGCATTTCAATCTACCTCTTTATTAGTCACTCCTAATGATAAAAGAAAAACGAGCTATAAAGCTAGAATGAAGATATTAAAAGACAATATCTAGAGAAAGATACATATATTTTTCATAAGGCTCTTAATATAGCTCTGCTCTCTCACCACTGGCCTCATAAAAATTTTAGTGAGATTTTCATTAAGCAAAAAAGATTACCATGGTAAAGATTCAAAGGTGAATTGTTAAGAAATGTGAAACAAATGTCATATTATTGAACCATTTCGCACAAAGAGATTGTAACACATGTATTTCCCTGCTATTATGGAAATTTTATTTGATTTTTATCTTTTGAATATGGACTAATCCCCAGCTGGTGCTCATTTTACTGACTGACAAAAGCTATGAGACATGTGGCTAGAAAACTGTGAGGGTCTCTACATGAAGGCAAGTGAAGGTTTGGAGTAACAGGTATTACAGTAGTTCTTCGGGCAATGCCAGGAACTGCAGCTGTAATGTTAAGCAGGAAGCAGACTGTAAGGGGGTCCCTGTTTAACATTTGGACATGAAATTGGAACTCCTGATACTCAAGGAGTAGCAGCAAAATCATGTTTAATAACCTCCCAGGTGATTCAGTGTCAGGTTGAGGTTTGAGAAGCACTGCTGTAGAAATTAGAAGGTGTCAAAGGATGTAAAGCAAGAGTATCAAAGAATAATATTTGCCTGTTTAGAAAATCACAGAGTTGGCAGTGAGAGAAGAAGAAGGGGTGTAGGGAAGGATGATGTGGGAAAGAATTGAGGCTGAGAGACCAATTAGAAAGTTAATTCAGAGATGAGAGAGCCTGAACTAGGGTCATGGCCATGGAGATGTGTTTTTACCTAGTGGGAAAAGGGAGGAGTAAAGGGTGACACCCACATTTTCTGGCTTGATTGATGGGTGTAGGTGACAAAAATGGGGAAGACAATGAGGCTGCCAGTGTACACTATAAGTATGAGGTGCAGATGAAATACCCAGGTAGTTAAATTTACCACTGAACAGCACAGTAGCTGTGATAAGATAGTTCAGGAAGTCCCAGAGAACAGAAAATGAAGGATTACCCTGAGAAGTAGGAAAAGCATTGTATGGAAAGATGAGAGGGAGAAGCGTCTCAAAGAAAGGTCTGATCCAACAAACACTAGAATGCATCCTTTAGACTTGATGTTCTGGAAGTTTGGGGTGAGCTCCTTAATTATTTACATGCCAAAAAAATATATGAGAAAGAATTGCTGAAATTGGGAGATCATGAGTAGAAATGAAATAGGACCAGAAAATACATGTAGAAAGTTACTAAAGGAAAAAGAACTAAGTTGGGGCAAGTGGACTTGTAGTAGCAGGTGTGGTTTTAAGGACTCTTATGGGAGCAGGCAAGCCACTTGAAAAGGAGAATGCTTCAGCAGAAGGAGCACTGATTAGAACAGCCAACTGCAGTAAGGGGGGCTCAGAAATGAGAAGAAAACAATGAGAAATGGCGATCAGAGGTGTTAGAGGCTCTGTAAAGATTTTTACAGAAGGAAAACAGAGAAGAAGTTGGACATAAGTGATGGAGACAAGAATGACTCTCTCTCTCTTTTTTAACTGTGGTCATTAAAAGAGCCTTCAATTTTGTGCTATCTCATTAAGAGCAGGTATATGGAGTTCATCCTGCCTATTGTCTTACATGACTAATTGTTTCTCAGTTGGCTATTCATGCTGCACAATGGGTTGGAAGCTCTCCAAGCACTAGGCCTCCTGTCACCTCTCCACATTTCACTCCTAGATGCACTAGAAACTGGGTGGGTCTCATCAAGTTCTTGTACTTTCTTAATCCCTCACAGTCTGTGAGCTACAGAGATGTTTTATAGTGACTTCAAAAAAATGTATGCTTCCAGGGATCTGTTCTACTCAGGAAGCAAAGGCCACAGGAAGGCTTCCATGCAGGTGAATGGCAAAACCTCACAGATGCTTGGTGACTGGCTTTGTCTGATTTTGTCTCCTATTGTAAAATAACTCACTGAAACTTGATTTGAAGCTACCCTTTTGTTCCCATAATGTTGTGTCTTTTATAAGAAGCAATTAAAACTAAAAATGTGAGACTACTGTATTTGTAGTAGTCTTTATTCTTACTCAATCATTATATATAATAATTTACTGTTTAAACAAAACATCATAAACCTGAAAGATTTTTAAATTGCCTGCTAATTGGTTTAATTCAGTTTTTGGCCCTACAGTGAGACCTCCCATAGATGGTTTTCCTTCATGTAACACTAGTTGTTTACTGTCGTTTTCCCCAGTTTATATATCTTTTTTCCAGTACTGAATCCAACTTCCATTGTCTTTTCTTAAACGTGCCTCATTTACCGTATCAGTGCTCCTCACTGAGGAACCTAGTGTCCATTATCAGCTCACATAACCCGCACTTCTGGCCTACTATAGCCCAAGGATAACTTTGGATGGAAGGCAAGTGGGACCAACCTGATTTGTTAAATTCAAGCAATGATAACAGAATACTAATCTGGGAACTGAAGTTAACACCTTAGGCATGGCTGCATTGGGTCTCCAGCCACATTGCCAGGGGTCTTTCCAACTTTCTGCTTGAGGCTTGTCTATTCCACACAGAGGGTCTTTCATGCTGAAGGAAAAACAGCCCCAGGTTCTCATGGATCCTATGTCAGATACCAGGAAGGCTTTGGCCAGTCTAGATCACATGCCCATCCTAAAATAAAGTCCACAAGAACCTCCTGAAGTAGGAAGAAGTAGTCTCCCCGCCAAAGTCGGGGGGCTATTGCCAGATGACAGAAGTGGTGCTGACCAGATGAAAATAGCAAATGAGTGAAATAATGAGTGAATTATCCATTTGTAGGTGTTCTGAAAATGATCAGAAGCCACACAAATCAAGAAGCAATAAGACCTTGTGAAAAGCAGAACTTGATTTAAGGCAGAGTCAGGGGCATGACAGTGTAAAAGAAAATCATAGCCTAACTGATCACAATATGATATCAGAAATAATGTGAAAAGAAGAGAAGTCCTCATAGAGCCCCAACAGATGATGGAAGGATTGCTTAGCAAACACATTGAGCACCTACTATGTTCTAAACCAGTGGCTTTCTAACTTTTTGGCATTGAGCCACATTGAGAAATACATTACATATCAAGAACCAATACACCCACAACACACATATGCATCATCCTATTTAATAAAAGAGTAATATGCAAATTAACCATCACTCCGTTACACCCACCAGCCAATCAGGAGCAAGTATGCAAGTTAACCCAACCAAGATGGCTGCGGCCACGGAGAGAACAGGAGGGAGGCTTGGGTTTCCCCGGCCATGGAGGAAGCCAAGCTTTCCGCACACCCTGACCGGCCCAGGCCTCCACTCCAGGCTACAAAGTTGCAATTATAGAAGATAAATAAATCCCCTAAAAATGGCAGCTGCCACGGAGCTGGAGAGAGCAGGAGGCTAGGGTTCCCCCCCCCCCCCCCCCCCCCCCCCCCCCCGCCATCCTATGGAGGAAGCCAAGCTTCTGCAGCCCTGGCCTGCCTTGGCCTCCGCTTAAGGCTACAAAGTTTCAATTATAGAAGATAAATAAATCCCAACAGAAATGGCTGCTGCCACAGAGCGAGCAGAAGGCTTGGCTCTGCTCAAGGCTACAAAGTTTCAATTATAGAAGATAAATAAACCCCAGATACCAAGGCCTCCGCTTGGGCAGCTGGGGGGCATGGCCAGCCTGCAAACCACTACAGGCCCCTCACCCAGGCCACCCACGCCCCAAGGGAACCCCCACCCTGATCCAGGACACCCTTCAGGGCAAACCAGCTGGCCCCCACCCATGCACCAAGCCTCTATCCTATCTAATAAAAGAGTAATATGCAGATTGACCTTCACTCCAACACACAAGATGGCTGCCCCCATGTGGTCAAAGATCCTGCCCCCATGTGGACACAAGATGGCCACCACAAGATGGCCAGCAGGGGAGGGCAGTTAGGAGGGACCAGGCCTGCAAGGGAGGGCAGTTGTGGGCGATCAGGCCAGCAGGGGAGGGCAGTTGGGAGGGACCAGGCTGGCAGAGGAGGGAAGTTGGGGGTGACCGGGCCTGCAGGGGAGAGCAGTTGGGGGGGGGACCAGGCCTGCAGGGGAGGGCAGTTAGGGGTGACTAGGCCTGCAGGAGAGGACAGTTAGGGGCAAACCGGCTGGCAGGGGAGCA
The DNA here is from genome assembly GCA_026230045.1 of Corynorhinus townsendii. NCBI lineage: Eukaryota > Metazoa > Chordata > Mammalia > Chiroptera > Vespertilionidae > Corynorhinus > Corynorhinus townsendii. Next base: position 61,461,756 of record JAPDVU010000004.1, on the reverse strand, counting down.
GTTAGGCAGCAATGAAGCTGGCAGGGGAGTGCTTAGGGGGTGATCAGGCTGGCAGGCAGAAGCGGTTAGGGGCAATCAGGAAGGCAGGCAGGTGAGCGGTTGGGAGCCAGCAGTTCTGGATTGTGAAAGGGATGTCCAACTGCCCGTTTAGGCCCGATCCTACCTGGACATCCCTCGAGGGGTCCCAGATTGAAGAGGGTGCAGGCTGGGCTGAGGGACACAACCCCCCCGTGCACAAATTTCGTGCACCGGGCCTCTAGTCTCTCTCTATATATAAAAGCCTAAGTGGCCATTGCAACAGAACAGATGACCGAACAGGCTGTGTGAGGCAACTCGGCTGGCAGGGGAGTTAGTGAGGGGCAATCAAATGACCGAGCAGCAGGCTGCGAGGGGTGACCAGGCCGGCAGGGGGGCAATTGGGGGTGACCAGGCCAGTGGGGCGGGGGGGGAGGGGCAGTTAGGGGTAATCAGCCAGGCAGGAAGTTGAGCAGTTAGGAGCTAGTGGTCCCAAATTGTGAGAGAGATGTCCAAGTGGTCCCAGATTGGAGAGGGTGCAGGCGGGGCTGAGGGGACTCCCCACATGCATGAATTTCATGCACTGGGCCTCTAGTATAATTATAATAGAATTATATTATTTACTCTTTCAATGTACAGAGCTCCCTGACATTTTTAACTCAGTGTATTTCATTTCTAAAGTTCCTGTGTATTAGTTTGTCAGAACTTTCATAACAAAATATCATCGATTGCATGGCTAAAACAGCACAAATTTTCTCACAGGCTAAAACTCAATGATATTCTTAGTAGATATTTAGGAACACTTTTGTCTACCAACTCCTCTGTGAAGTATTGATCACCATCTTTTCTGTCTCCAGTAAATATTCAGAATCAATTTCTTAATCACACTTATCAGTAGGAATTATATTTTACAGTTGTATTATGTTACATGTTACAAAGTGTGTATATATATATGTGTGTGTGTGTGTGTGTGTATATATATATATATATATATATATATATATATATATATATATTGCATTTGAGCCTCAAAATAACCCTATGAATTATAAACAACAAGTGATATTCAGAAAGGTTAGATGATGTATTGCCTTAAGTCATACAGTTTTCAGTTTATCTGCCCAGTTTCCTGCCATCATCATCAATAAAAAGTTTAGCAGTTTACATTTGATGTAGAGGGTTTTTATCCCATTAAGAAATTCTCTACTCCTCCCATCATCTCTAATCTTCTAAAGCCTGTTTTGTTCTGGTTCCCCAGGAAGGGGCTGTGCTTTAGTGCAACCCATTCCTAGCCTCTATGTTTTGTGACATCAGGTATGCAGACCCCTTTTCTCACTCTTTTATTTTTTAATAAATCTTTATTCAGAGTATTACAATTGTTTCTCCTTTTTCCCTCCATAGCTCCCCTCCACCCAGTTCCCACCCCACCTTCTGCCCTTACCTCCCCCACACTGCCCTCATTCATAGGTGTACGATTTTTGTCCAGTCTCTTCCTGCACGCCCCCATACCCCTTTCCCCTGAGAATTATCAGTCCACTCCCTTTCTATGCCCCTGATTCTGTTATATTCACCAGATTATTCTGTTCCTCAGGTTTTTAATTCACTTGATTTTTAGGTTCACTTGTTGATAGATATGTATTTGTTGTTCATAATTTTTATCTTTACCTTTTTCTTCTTCTTCCTCTTCTTAAAGAATACCTTTCAGCATTTCATATAATACTGGTTTGGTGGTGATGAACTCCTTTAGCTTTTTCTTATCTGTGAAGCTCTTTATCTGCCCTTCAGTTCTGAATGATAGCTTTGCTGGGTAGAGTAATCTTGATTGTAGGTTCTTGCTGTTCATCACTTTGTAGATTTCTTGCCACTCCCATCTGGCCTGCATAGTTTCTGTTGAGAAATCAGCTGACAGTCATATGGGTGCTCCCTTGTAGGTAATTAACTGTTTTTCTCTTGCTGCTTTCAAGATTCTCTCTTTGTCTTTTGCTCTTGGCATTTTAATTATGATGTGTCTTGGTGTGGTCCTCTTTGGATTCCTTTTGTTTGGGGTTCTGTGCGCTTCCTGGACTTGTAAGTCTATTTCTTTCACCAGGTGGGGGAAGTTTTCAGTCATTATTTCTTCAAATAAGTTTTCGGTATCTTTCTCTCTCTCTTCTTCTGGCACCCGCATAATTCTGATGTTGGTACGCTTGAAGTTGTCCCAGAGGCTTCTTACACTATCTTCATATTTTTGGATTCTTTTTGCTTTTTGCTTTTTCAGTTGAGTGTTTTTTGCTTCTTTGTATTTCAATTCTTTGACTTGATTCTTGCGTTCCTCTAGTCTGTTGTTGGGTCTCTGTATAATATTTTTTATTTCAGTCAGTGTCTGTTTAATTTCTAGTTGGTCCTTTTTCATATCTTCGAGGGTCTCGTTATATTTATCGGCCTTTTCTAGGATATTCTTGAAAAGCCTTATAATCGTGGTTTTGAATTCTATATCCCGTCATTTGTTTTCCTCCATTTCTTTTGTTTGTGATCTGTTTCTTTGTCGCCGCATTTTCACTGCTTCCCTGAGTTGGTAGGGTAGCTTTGTGTGCTAGGTTTCCTATATGGCCCAGTGGGTCGGCCTCCCAGTTACCTGAGGTGGACACTCTTGGTGCACCCCTTTGTGGACTGTGTGTACAGCCTTGTTGTAGTTAAGTGTTGATTGTTGTTGGTATCACTGGGAGGAATTGACCTCCAGGCCTGTTGGCTGTGAGGATCAGCTGTGTCTACGCTGGGAGAAGTTCGGTGCTGGAGACAGCCTTATAGGATTAGACTTGCCAAATTGCAAAAGCCTCTGTGCTCAGCTTGGATGGGGTGGAGTCTCAGGGCAGAGCAGACAGTCTTGGCTTCCTGTCAGCCCTGTCCTTGTGCACATGTGCGCGCACCTCCAGACCTCTGCCTTTCCCGGCTCCCGAGCCTCTGCCTGAGAGTCCAGATTCCTCCGCAAGAGCGTGGGTCCCCAGGGGCTGGCCTGGAACTGGGGTTCAGTGCAGTCAGGAGCTTCCGACTCCCTTCTGCTAGGGAAAGCCTGTGGCAACCTCCGCAGTCTTTGGGCGCACTGGCGCACGCGCCTCCAGACCCCCTCCCCAGGTCTCTGAGTCTCCAAGTGCCTTTCTCTCTACCTGACAGTCCAGAGTCCCTGTATGAGCCTGGGGTTTCGCCCAGAACTGGGGTTCAGTGCAGTTGGAACTGGGGTTCAGTGCAGTCGGGGGCTTCCTTCCCCCTCCCGCCAGAGAAAGTCAGCCAGGCTCTCAGCCGCCCTTCCTCTCTGCACGCACAAAGACCCTTTGCCATACCTCAACCCTTTGCCGTTCCTCCAGTTCTCCGTGAGCTTTTCTCTTTCCTTCTAGTTGTAGAATTTCCACTCAGCCAGCTTTCCTGTGGTTCTGGATGGTGTCCGTTCTGTCTTTTAGTTGTAGTTTTGAAATTGTTGTGCGAGGCAGCAGTTTAGGTGCTTACCTATGCTGCCATCTTGGTTTCTCCCCTTTTCTCACTCTTGATGATATAGCATGGGGGTTGGCAAACTTTCCCTATCAAGGGCCAGACTGTAAATATTTAAAGTGTTGCAGGCCTTGTGGTCTCTGTCACAACCACTCAACTCTGCCATTGTAGCATGGAATAAGCAATAGACAATACATAAACAAGTGAGGTGGTCATTCCAACAAAACTTTTTATGAACACTGACATTTGAACTGCATATTATTTTCATGTGTCATGAAATACTCTTGATTTCTTTTGAAAAGTCTAAAACCCATTTTTAACATACAAACTTTATAAGTACAGGTGGTGTGCCAGATTTGGCCTGCAGACCCCTGTTACAGGACAGTAAAGTGCAGCTTAGAGAACAGTCACGGTACTTTAATTAGCGCTAAAATTGGCTTGAGCCTGGTTCTCTAACGTGTGGAATTTCAAAGCTGTCCCTAAGGTTCCTATCTGTTCTTGGTGGATATGAGCTTCTCAGTTCTTGATTCCTCCTTCCCTATCTATGTCTGTCCTCTCCTCTATGCCTTCCAATGAAATACAGTCAGTACTGCTTAATATGGGCATAGCTTCTGAGAAAGGCATCATTAGGTGACTTTTTGTCATTGTGTGAACAATGTTATGACATCACTAGGTGGTAGGAAGTTTTCAGCTCCATTATAATAATATGGGATCATTGTTGTATGTGGGGTTTGTCATTGACAGAAATGTTACATGGTACAACCATTTCACAGAGCTCCTCAAAAAAAAAAATCACCACTCACCAAAGTCCTTTTGAAGAAAATAGACTTTACTGAAGATTTCAGAGGAAGTGTTTATCACAGAAATCTAAACCATGCCCAATGGAATCATGACATTACACTTCCTAAAAGATCGTTCTATTACTTCACCATGGGGGGTGTTTTTTCCAAATATCGTCTTCTTTAAAAGGACTAGTTCAACTTTTTACAAAAGCAGTACATCTCCCCCCCCCCTTTTAAATGTTGGGCAAGTCATGCATTCATTTAACATCTGTTTATTGAATATCTAATACAGTGTTATTAAAAAAAAACTTTCTGAAATGATGCAAATATTCTATATCTGTGCTGTTCCATACAGTGGCCACTAGACATATGTGACTACTAAGCACTTAAAATGTGCCCATGGAAACCAAGAAACTGAATTTCAAACCATTTAACTTAAATTTAAGTAGCCACAAATGGCTAGTGCTATCACCGTGGACAGCACAGATCTAATACTAGTATGTGCAGGCCGCTTAGATATCCTAAGTGGCTCTATTAATACTCAACTTCTAAAACTTGTACAAAGTTGGGACTGGGCCCCACTGCCAACGTGCAGGACTTAATTAAAACCCCATGGTTTATCATGGCTCCCTGTAATCACAATGTTCAAACTTTCACTGTTCACTTCTCCCATGTAATTGAAGCTGTTCCCCGACTTTCAAGGATCTCCCCTATTTTCCACTTCAGTTGTACACAAATGAGAAGGTTTGTTTTGTTTTGTTTCTCCCACAGGCAAATTCCTCACAAAAAGCACATCTTCAACCATGCCTCCAAATAGTATATAGAATCCAGCTGTTTCTTTACCAAGTCTATGGACACCACAGCTGGTCTTTGTTTTTAACGCCTCTCCAGTTAGACTAAATATTTCATCTTAAATACTGTTTTAATATGTTAACATGAGGATGATCCATATGGAAACTATCCTGTGGAAATATTGATGGTTTGTACACGAGGAGATTGGTCTAGCCAGATTAGGAAGGTTTTAAAATAGTGCTAGGGCATTTCTCAGAAATGTCTCTGGATATGTCTGCAGATCAACATAGTCCCTTGGGCAATGAAGGCAAACTTTTGGCATTTTCAAAGAATGTAATTAACCTGTGTAGCAAAGCTGAAATCATGGCTACAGGACACTTGAAACATTCTGCCAAATAATGTAATATTCAAATACAAGTGGTCTTTGAGAAGCTTGGATCTTGCAACCTCAGAGGCTAAATTAGTGTTGAAATTCACTGCAAAATAATGGTTTAAAACAAGCTGGTATCTAAAAGGGTCAGCATATTCAGAAGGCCAGTTGAAGCTAGCCTTTCCCAGTTGTTTGAGTCATTTACCAAATGGTGGGAGTGTAGGATTCAAGATATGAGATCTTGATAACTACCCTGCAGATTAGAAGATAGATCAGGTATAAAACACCCAGGGTGGACTTGTCATGTAATAATCACCTGACCAAAGTCAGTTCCCTTTTTCCCACGTTGCTCCCTGGCCTTTGACTGCAGTCCCGAGGGAGATGCCACATCTAAAGGAGCCCTCCTTCAGGGATGCTGTGACCAGACGATCTACCTCTATGGACAGCGCTTGGAGGGATTGTGAGACAGGACCGAGGTGGGGACTAGCTCAGACCAAGCTGCTCCAAACAAGGTCACAAGCAGTAGGAAATGGAATTCCTTGCTACTATAACACAGACAAAAAATGTTCCAGAGAATGCTTGAGGAAACATGTTTTGGGAAATGTTCCAGAAAACATGAACTCAGATTAAAAACCACAAAATGCAAGAGGAAGTAAATCACCCTAACTAAGAGTTAGCAAAAATGACAAACTGCAGAAATAGAGGTTAGATATTGGAAACATTTTATTTTAAAAATAGTACTGATGTTAATCTCTTACTGTACCTAATTTATAAATTAAACTTTATCATAGGTATGTGTGTATAGGGAAAAAAAATAGTTTAACAGGGGTTGGGACTTCCCGCAGTTTCAGGAATTCACTGGAGGTCTTGGGAGGTATCCCCTGCGAACAAGGGACTACTGCATTATAACCTTGTGTCAGTTTACAATAGAATATAGTTGCTGGTAATGCAGTGGTGAAGGGAGAGATTTCTTCTTCTTTTTTTTTATTGAATAAGGTATTACATGTGTACATATCTTCCATTGCCCCCCACCCCACTCCCATACATGCCTTCACCCTCCCAGTGTCTTGCGTCCATTGGTTATGCTTATATGCACGCATACAAGTCCTTCGGTTGATCTCTTATCTCCCCCCGCTCCCCAACCTTCCCGCTGTAATTTGACAGTCTGTTTGATGCTTTACTGCCTCTGTATCTATCTTTTTGTTCATCAGGTGATAATGTTCTTTATTATCCATAAATGAGTGAGATCATGTGGTATTTTTCTTTCATTGACTGGCTTGTTTCACTTAACATAATGTTCTCCAGTTCCATCCACGCTGCTGCAAACGGTAAGAATTCCTTCTTTTTCATAGCAGCATAGTATTCCATTGTGTAGGTGTACCACAGTTTTCTGATCCAGCCATCTGCTGATGGGCACCTAGGCTGTTTCCAAATCTAATCTCACCCCATAAGTAATAGCTTATATCCAATTCCCCAAGGGCCTGTAAGTAACTGTGGAAGTGTAGGATAAGGAGTGCTGCTTTGCTGGGAAAATAAAAGAGATGATTTTAAACAACATTTTGGCATGAGCTCAAATCAGGCTTGAAAGAATAATGGATAGAATGGTGGAAAAAAAATACAGCCTGGGAAATCAGGAGAATTGGCTTCTAGCTGGGGCTCTCTATGAGTTCACTCAGGCACTGAGCACTTGGACACTGAGCCTTAATTTTTCACATATGAACCATGGGTCTTGAACTAGGTGGTCTCAAGGGGAGTTGACACCTTTGTCGTTCTATACTATATTACTCTAAGAATGATTTTTGTAATAGCTTTACTGTCCCTGTTAACAAAACAGCTGTAGCAGTATCTTTAGCTGTGTTCTCAGAAAAGTTCTCACTGGGGTTCCTTGACTCTCACTGTGGCCTGAGTCTACCCTTAGGGCTGACTTAGCCTTTATACACCGGAGGGTGCATGATACTTTTAGGAGGCCAGGAAAATGTTTTATTCCTTTTAAAATCAGAAGGAAAAATGAACACACTAGTGATGAAAATATAGCAAATGCAACCGTGACCACATTTGGCTTTTTACCAACTCACTTATAAATTACAATTTTAACATTATTTTTATGGAGGAAAGGTCCCACAAGTCATAATGCGGCCCTATCCACTTTGCAGCCCTATCCACTGCTCTGTCATGATGTACAGGAATTCATAAAACTTCCAATCGGATGACACCTAAGAAAGATTCCAGGATCTCTGCATTCTAGGTCCAGTAGCTGGTACTTGGCGGTGACACTTAAAAAATAAAGTTACATTTGAGTGTTAAACTCAACATAATAAATGATACCAATAATTTACAAAAACTACTTAAAATGCAAGAAGAGCAAGGTTGGGAGACCAGTGACAGTGATTATAATCATCAAGCACTTATGATGTACCAGAAGCTGTGCTGAGTAATGTGCACTATCTCATTTATTCCTTATAACAACCTTATGTAGTGAGTATTTTTTTTAATATACGTTTTATTTATTTTTAGAGAGGGGACAGGAGAGGGAGAAAGAGAGAAAATGCATATTGATGTGAAAGAGAAACAACGATCAGTTGCCTCTCACACCTGCCCTGACAGGGAATTGAATCTGTCACCTCTCAGGGCACAGGACAAGGCTCAACCAACTGAGCCACATCAACCGAGGCTGTAGTGAATATTATTGTGAACTACATTTTATAGAGGAAGAAAAGGAAACATATAGATATTAGTAAGTTTAATATAAACATGTTTAAATTGACTTGTGCAAAATTTAGACTGCAGAATCTGCCCCCATACTTCAGCTAGTTAAACTTTCCAGCATATAGGCCTTGGGATACAATGCATCTCAATTGAAAAGAATATAAGAAGAAGCTTTAAAATGTTTCTTGAACCCAGCTGGCATTGCTCAATGCTTGAGCATCGACCTATGAACCAGGAGGTCATGGTTCGATTCCCGGTCAGGGCATATGCCAGGGCTGCAGGCTCCATCCTCAGTGTGGGGCGTGCAGGAGGCAGCCGATTAACGATTCTCTCTCATCATTGATCTCTCTCTCTCTCTCTCCCCCTCCCTCCCTTCCTCCCTCCCTCTTCCTTCCTCTCTGAAATCAATAAAAAATATATTTTAAAAAATGTTTGTTAAATAAAATTAAACAATTGTACTATTAAAGTGAAATATAAATTGTAAGAAACCATAGTCAAGATAAAGGCCACTTGTCATTAAGAAGCTAGAGAACATTTTAGATACTTATTTGAAATATCATAAGGCTTCCAAAATGCATTGTACTTATATTTTTTAAATTTAAGTATTGTTGGTATACAGTATTATATTAGTTATACTAGTTTTAGGTGCACAATATAGTGATTCAACATTTTTATACCTTACAATGTGATCACCCTACTAATTATATAATGATCTGTCACTGAGAAAAATTATCACACTATTATTGACTATATCCCCCTTCACCTTTTTCACCCATCCCCTCAACCCCTCCACTCTGGTAACCATCCCTTTGATCTCTGTTTCTATTACTCTGTTTTTATTTTGTTTGTTTGTTTGTTTTAGATTTCACATGTTATATGGTATTTGTCTTTCTCTGACTTATTTAGTTGCTTCCATATATTGGCTATTATAAATAATGCTGTAGTGTACATAGGGGTACATATATCTTTTCAAATTAGTGTTTTCATTTTCTTTGGATAAATATCCAGAAGTGGAATTGCTGGATCATACAATAGGGTAAGAGACCCTTCTTTTTTTACAGCTGCATGGTATTCCATTGTGTAAATGTACCACAGTTTTTAAATCCATTCATCTACTGATGGGCACTTGGCTTGTTTCCAGATCTATTTGTGACCTTTTAGCCCCTCTGACTGATGTGAGATGGTATCTCACCATGGTTTTGATTTACATTTCCCTGATGATTAGTGATGTTGAGTGTCTTTTCGTATGTCTGTTGGCCATCTGTATGTTTTCTTTGCAGAAAAATCTTTCAGGTCCTCTGCCCATTTTTTAATTGGATCATTTATTTTTTTATTGGTGGGGGTGTTATGAATTCCTTACATATTTTGAATATCAACCCCTTATCAAATATACATTTGTGAATATATTCTTCCATTCAGTGGGTTGTCTTTTTTGTTTCATTGATCGTTTCCTTCACTGTGCAGAAGCTTTTTAGTTTGATGAACTCCCATTTGTTTATTTTTGCTTTTGTTTCTCATACTACCCAAAACAATCTACAGATTCATTGCAATCCCTATCAAAATACCAATGACATTCTTCTCCAAACTGGAACAAATAATGCTAAAATCCATATGGAACCACAAAAGATTCCAAATCCCCAACTAGTCAAAGCAATCTTGAGAAAGAAAAACAATATTGGAGGTATCATGTTCCTTGATTTCAAACTATACTGCAAAACATTTATTTTTTTAAAAATATGTTTTTATTGATTGTAGAGAGAGAGGAAGGGAGAGAGAGAGGGAAACATTAATGTGAGAGTGAAACATCAATCCATTGCCTCCCATACACACCCCGACTTGGGATGGGACCCGCCACCTGGGTATGTGTCCTGTCTGGAAATCCAACCAGTGACCTTTCAGAGCACAGGCTGAGGCTCAACCAAACTGAGCCACACCGGCCAGGGCTACACTGCAAAGCTTTAATAATCAAACACTATGTTATAGGCAAATAGATTAATGCGTCAGAAGAGAGAGCTGAGAAATATATTCAAGTCTAAATGGTCAATTAACCTATTACAAAGGAGGCAAGAATATACAATGGAATAATGACAGTCTCCTCAACAAGTGGTAATGGGGAAACTGGACAGATACATGCAAAAAAGAAAACAGACCATTCTTTTACACCATATACAAAAATAAACTCAAAATAAATTAAGGACTTAAATGTAAGACCTGAAACCATAAAACTCCTAGAGGAAAACAAAGGTAGCAAACTATTTGACATCAGCCTGAATAATAACTTTTTAGGTATGTTTCCTCAAGCATTGTACTTATGGTTGCTAATGTTTCCTCCATCCTCTCTGGTTCTCACGTTTGACCTGTAAAGTGAATATGTTAACCTGTTTGCATACAGTTGCTCTGAAAGCTCACAAATGCAGAATCCCACAAAAGGTAAATTGCCTCCCTCCCCGCTTTCCATTTAACCTAGGACAGTGGTTAGCAAACAGCGGCTTGCGAGCCACATGCAGCTCGCGAGCCATGGTTTGCCGCTCTGTTGCTAATGAGTTTGCCAACCACTGGCCTAGGAGCTTATGGATTCACGTCTATTTTCATGGTTATGTTAGAATAAAAGTTGAAAAGACTTTATAAGTAACTGATAACTAATGTTGATATCTTTTCTTCCTGATAATGAAGTAGAATTCAGTTTTTATTTATTTTATTTTTTAGAATTCAGTTTTAACAGACATATCTCAAAGAGATTTCTAAAATGGCCTGGGAGAATACCAGATTAATAAAAAGCCTTAGGAAATAAGTAAATTGCTGAATTTGAATCCTATCTAATAAAAGAGCAATATGCAAATTGACCATCACTCTAACACACAAGATGGCTGCCCCCATGTGGTCAAAGATGGCTGCCACAAGATGGCCAGCAGGGGAGGGCAGTTGGGAGGGACCAGGTCTGCAAGGGAGGGCAGTTGTGGGTGATCAGACCAGCAGGGGAGGGCAGTTAGGGGTGACCAGGCCAGCAGAGGAGGGAAGTTGGGGGCAATCAAGACTGCAGGGAAGGGCAGTTGGGGGGACCCAGGCCTGCCGGGGAGAGCAGTTGGGGGGAACCAAACCTTTAGGGGAGGGCAGTTAGGGGTGATCAGGCCTTTAAGGGAGGGCAGTTAGGGAAAACAGGCTGGCAGGGGAGCAGTTAGACATCAATCAGGCTGTCAGGGGAGTGGTTAGGGGGTGATCAGGCTGGCAGGCAGAAGCAGTCAGGGGCAATCAGGAAGGCAAGCAGGCAAGCAATTGGGAGCCAGCAGTCCTGGATTGTGAGAGGGCTGTCCGACTGTCCGTTTAGGCCCAATCTAGGTAGGGCCAAAATGGGCAGTCGGACATCCCTCAAGGGGTCCCAGATTGGAGAGGGTGCAGGCTGGACTGAGGGACACTCACCCCCGTGCACGAATTTTGTGCACTGGGCCTCTAGTATATAAATAAAACACCCTAACTCTTACTGTCTGCTGAAATAGATACTAATGCTCAGCCACTTAAAGAAATAATTTCCTAAACAACATTTCTCCAGCCCAAAAGATGCTAAATGCCTCCCAAAGTAAATATCTCCATAATAACATAGTAATAGTGGAATCCAGTGCGATATAGAATTCTCTGGATTCTGTGGGGAAATGTGTTTCTGCAAGAACCAGATGCTCTTCATTATAACCTCCAACTATAATCAAATTGATAATGGCAAAGTGAAAAAAAAATAATTTATCTTTATTGTTCAAAGTATTACAGATGTCCTTCCCCCCAACCCCCTCCACCCTGCTCCTACCCCCTCTCCAGCCTTCACCACTATGGCAAAGTGAATTTTTAACCAAATAAGGACACAGGAGCTCAGGTGTGACCTGTTCCCTTTGTGTTCTCTACATAGCCTAGCAAGATCCTTATTAGTATCGGTTGAATGGGGAAGGGAAGAAAACTACCACAAACAAGCACATGGCTGAATTTTCTGTCTCTGTAACAGTGCCTTCCCCTGCAGTTCTTAAATTCCTCTTCTAAGCTGGCATGGTGTACTTGAGCCAGATGTAAAAACAGTGCTTTTATGTTTTTCCCTCCTAGAATATTTGCTTGTAGTTTTCCTTCCTTGCCTGCTTGTGAAGCCCGCGGAGACGTGATTTTCTCCAGTCTGGCTCTGACAACGTAATGGACCCGTTGCTCCTTTCTCAATGCTCATCAAGCTGCCCTGTTCCTTGCTTCCCCCTGGAGCAGCCATCCTGTTATTTATGGCTGGGCTATCTTTCGGTGCTGCCCTTATTCTGAATATTTTCTCTTGCACTTGACTGAAATTGTATAGATGCAGTAAAATCACTGAACTGAGGAAGATCTGCCTGCTGCTGCTCCCGCAGGGCCAACGGCATCCAGAGGAGCGACTCATCGTGGATGCCATGATATTCCAGTCACACTGTGGCTGCGCGCCCGCGCGCGGATTTACTCCACCTCGCTGCAGATGTGCCTCACAGTGGATCCCTTTTGTTTCTTATCATCAGAATGAATGCACACAGGAAGCTTATTGAGCCCCCACCATTTGTCATCACAGTCATATTAAACATTGATTTTATTTTCCCAGGTCAGAAACGATGAAATCAATATCTAACAGGGCAAGTTACATTTGCTCATACCTTTTCATTCAGATTTCCTGACACCTTTTAAACATTTCATATTGCATTTACTTTAAGGATTAAGTTTGTGAGATTATAATTTAAGTGTCAGTGAAGGTTAAGAGTTAATTGCAACCTCGTTGGATTTTAAAGTGAGAGTAGTTATTAAACACACATGGAAGTATTCCATATTTTTATTGTTATAGATCCACTAGCTCAGTGGTTGGCAAACTGCGGCTCACGAGCCACATGCGGCTCTTTGGCCCCTTGAGTGTGGCTCTTCCACAGAATACCACGGCCTGGGCAAATCTATTTTGAAGAAGTAGTGTTAGAAGAAGTTTAAGTTTTAAAAATTTGGCTCTCAAAAGAAATTCCAATCATTGTACTGTTGATATTTGTCTCTGTTGACTAATGAGTTTGCTGTTCATGAGTTAACTTGTTCATTATTTGTTTGATATAAGTTAATGCAACATTTAGTATTTTTGAGAGCTTGAAAATAAAAGGTTAGATCTTGATATATAAAAACGTTTTCAAACTGTAATACTTCATAAAAATGTCATTTCTAAGTATTCTAAAAATACTTTTTGTGTTTCAATTCATTTATTCATTCACAAAATGGTAGACACTCATTTTGTATGGCCCATATCCCGTGCTAAGAACTGTGGATTCACACACAAGAAAAAACTACACCCAGTCTCTAGGCACTAATAGTTTAGCAGGAAAGAAGCAGGCACAGAAAGAAGAGAATTGGTAAAGAAGTATTAGATGAGGTCATGTCACCCATAGTAACCTCATAGGTGTTCCTGTTCCATGGGCTCCCCACTGGGGCAGAGGAGGCAAAAACCAGAGAGAGGAGAAATATCAGCTCTAAAGTGGCTCGAGGGGTTTAAGAATGTTTAAAAATTATAGTGCCTGGAACAGGGATTCTAAGGAAAGTGGCTAGAGATATGTAAAGAAGAGCCAACATGTGAAAGGTTATGGTGCCTAGACTTTATCCTCCAGTCATGGGAAACTACCAGTTATATTTATGTTAAATAATTGCATGTCAAATCAAAACTTTTCACTCTGTGCCAACGTTTATTGTGTTGCTTAATGAAGCTTATTTTATGGAAAAGTTAATCATTGCAATGACAAATTAGAGGTGGTATAACAGACCTTACTGATGCCCAAAGGTCTGCTTTTGCACCTTACTGTGCACATTACTAGTTCTTTGGGAGTGTCATGAGCACTTTTAGATTCAGAAGACACTGGTCCAATTGTCATGCAATAGCTTTGTAACCTGGAGTAAGCCACTGTTTTTTTGGAGGTCTGGTCTGCTTATTTATCAAATGGGGAGTAACAATACCATCCTCCCAAACTGTCTCATAGGATTGTGGTGAGAACTGGTTAAATAATGTACATGAACCGTTTTTAACACAGTAGAGCACAACCCATGAGAAAGGGTGTCGTTATTCAGGAAGCTGAGATTAACTTGAGTCACTTGGCAGTTGGTCCTGAGAAATAGTCTTCTTTCCCAAGCACCAGATTATGTAATGGCTAATTTATAAATATATAGCAGAAATGTCTTTATTTAAACATCAATTCTTTGATTGAGGTTTGACCGAAAAATGTCTCTAGGTGAATTGAAAATAAGGGTGTGAATGGCCCCCTAGAGTTGTGTAGTACATCACCTACACAACCACACACATACACTGCCTTTGCCAAAATAGGATTTGATGAGGAGAAAGGAGGGAATAGTGGAAAAGCAGTGTTTGAAGAGATTTGAGTGAGAATTTTGCAGAGTTGAAGGACATGATTTGGACCCAAATGCACACTCAGAGTACTGAACACGATAAAGGTAAATACAACTTCCAGCTCCACCACTAATTGACTTTGGATAAAATCAAGATACTTCAAATCTAAGTTCTCTTGATCTATACCAAGAAAATATATCTCGTAGCATTATTGTGTAGCATAAGTGAGTTAATATTTGTGCTTAGCACATGGGTACAGAGCAGGCACTCATAAAATGTTAGCTATTATTACAAAGAAATGAAAATTAGACCAACAGCATATTTATCACTGGAAACAATAAGTGACAGAGGACAATACACTAATACAGTGGTCAGCAAACTCATTAGTCAACAGAGCCAAATATCAACAGTACAACAATTGAAATTTCTTTTGAGAGCCAAATTTTTTAAACTTAAACTTCTTCTAATGCCACTTCTTCAAAATAGACTTGCCCAGGCCGTGGTATTTTGTGGAAGAGCCACACTCAAGGGGCCAAAGAGCCGCATGTGGCTCACGACCTGCAGTTTGCCGACCACTGCACTAATAAAGGGACAATAACTATCAACGTGGAATTATATTAAGCCTGGATAATGTATTATTTAAGATTGAGACAAATACCATGGCCTGGGCGAGTCTATTTTGTACTGTTGATATTTGGCTCTGTTGACTAATGAGTTTGCCAACCACTGGGTTAGGGCAAGCATGTCAAACTCGCAACCCGTGGGCCACATGCCTTGTTTATTTGGCCTGTGTTAGCTTTGAGTTTGACATGGTTGGGGGGGGGGGACTCTCTCTCCTTTTTCCTCTGTCTTGCACTAGCTCCCTCTGTGAAGCTGCTTGCTGTAGCACCTGTGGCAGGCATGGCATAAGCATCAGCATGTCAAACTCGTGGCCAATAGGCCACATATGAGGCATGTGGCCTGCCGGCTGTGAGTTTGACATGCTTGAGGTCTCTCTCTCTCTCTTCTTAAATTTTTTATTTATTGATTTGAGAGAGAGAGAGAGAGAGAAACATTAATTTGCTGTTCCACTTATTTACTCATTCATTGGTTGCTTCTTATATGTGCTTTGACTGGAGATAGAACCTGCAACCTTAGTATATTGGACAATGTTCTACTCAACTGAGCTACCTGGCCAGAATTCTCTCTCTCTCTTCCTCTCCCTCTCTCTGTCACATTCTCCATCTCTCTCTCTCTTAGCAATTCACCCCAAGGGCAACCTCAGATGCACAGGATTACCTGACAGTATTAGGAGTTACACCCTGAGAAAAGGGGGTCCCTTAATTTTCTGTTTGTATAAGACTCAGGCTGACTCCCAAGCTTTGTATATGCAGAACAGACTCAAAGAAGCTTAGTAAAAGATTTTAGAATAAAACCATGATCTATCCTTACCACCCAAGTCTCAGATTGACCCCTCAGTTGTTCATGAACTTTGAAAACCTACAGTTGGAACTACTGCCCACAAATGATAAGACAGAATTTGCCATCTGATCCTCTCTTGGTTGTCTGTCTTCTAAAACAAACAAGTAAATTCAATATCATTTGGAGGATTTTTAACAGAACACAATATAATATTTAAAATATTAAGGATACTATAGAAAATTACTCAACATATTAAAAGATAAGAAAACCTGAATAATATCAAGGGAAGTAATAATCAATAGACGGCAACTCCAAAATGACACATATGTAGGAATTATCAGAGTTAAAAGCAGCTATTATAATCATTGTGTACTGTGAGGTAAAGATGAACATTTTTGAAATAAAAAAGTATAAATTATCAGCAAAGAACTAGAAACAGTAAAAAAGAAACAAATGGAAATTTTAAAACTGAAAACTACAATATCTGAAATTAAAAATGTACTAGATGGGCTCAGTAGCAGAACAATCAGAACTGAGAAAGATAATGATATTAAAACAGACCCTCATGGATGTGTAGGACATCAATAGTCTAACTTTTGCCAATGGAGTACCTGAAGGATGAAAAAACAAATGTGTTTAAAAATTATATTTGAAAAAATAATGACTGGAAATGTTCCAGATTTGGGTGAAAGACATAAATTTACAGATTCAATAAGGTCAGTGAATTCCTAACCAAATAAACCCACAGAAAACCACACCCAAACATGTCATAATCAAAATACTGAAAACCCAAAGAAAAAGAAAAAATTCTTGAAAGGAGCCAGAAAAAAATGACAGTGTTTTTGTAGAGGAACTAGAGGCCTGGTGCACAAACTCGTGCATGGGTGGGGTCCCTCAGGGTGGCCTGCGGGGATTAGGCCAAAACCTGCAGTCCAACACTGCCTGGAGCTCCTACCTGCTGCTCCTGCTCATCCTGGCCCCACGGTGCCTGCTGTGGGCTCACACCCGATGAGTCCTGATCTTGAGACGCTTGTGCCATCACAGCAGCACTCACCAGCTGTGAGCCCTGCATCTGGCACCCTCCTGAGGGTAGTGGCCTGTGGGATCGGGCTGAAACTGGCTCTCCAACATCCCCTGAGGGGTCCCAGATTGCGAGATGGTGCAGGCCAGGCCAAGGGACCCCACCGGTGCATGATCAGCGCCAGAGAGGGACTGGGGGAGGGCTCCAGGACAAGTCTGGCCCATCTCACTCAGTCCTAATCTGCCGGACCCCAGCAGCAAGCTAACCTACCAGTCGGAGCATCTACTCCATGATGGTCAGTGCATATCAGAGCAACTGGTTGACCAGTCAACTATCTGCCCCCTGGTGGTCAGTGCATGTCATAGCGAGCAGTAACAGCCTTAGCATATCATTAGCATATTACACTTTGATTGGCTGAACAGCTGACCAGTCACTGGGCGACCAGACACTTAACATATTAGGCTTTTATTATATAGGACAAGGATCCAAATAACTCTGAATGTCTCATAAAAATGCCAAAAATATAACTGTCAACCCATAATTCTATATCCTATGAAATTTTTCTTTATTATTTAGAGAATACTCTAGTCGATAATAACAGAATACACCTTCTTCTTAAGTGCATGTGAAACCTTCACCAAGACAGAGCATGTTCTTGGCCAAAAAAAAAGAAAAAAAAGAAAAAAAAATCAATCAATAAAACAAATTGAAAAGAATTGAAATCATACAAAATATGTTCTCTGACAATAATGGAATCAATAAGAAGAAAATATCTGATAATTCTCAAATATTTAGAAATTTAAAAAATACTTCTAAATAATACATGGGTCAAAGAAGAAGTTTGAAAGGAAGTTAGATATTTTGAACTGAATGAAAAGAAAAATACCACATGCCAAAAATTTTTTTACTGCAACTAAAGCAATACTATAAATGGTTAGAAAAGAAGTCTCAAGTCAATGCTCTATACTTCCTGTTGAAGAAACTTAAACACACACACACACACACACACACACACACACACACACAGTAGTATCAAATTAAATGCAAAGCCAAGAATAAGGATGGAAATAATAAAGGGTTGATATCAGTGACATCAGAAAGAAGAAAAACAGTGACAAGACATCAATGCAGTGAAAAGGCAGAGTTTTGAAAAAATGAATAAAATGGACAAACCTCTAGCCAGACTGGCCAAGAAAAAAAGATTGCCAGTATAATGATGAAAAAGGTTTATTACTACAGACCCTAAGAGATATTAAAAAGATAACAATGGAATATGACAACTTTATTCCCATAAATTCTATAACTTAGATGAAATGGAGCAAATAGCTTAAAAGGTACAAGCTATAAAAATTCATTAAAAAATAGTTGCATATCTTTTGGAAGATGAATTTGTTGTATTGCATACTTTCCAACAAAAACAATTCCAAGCCCAAAAGGTTTCATTGGAGAAGTTTCATTAAAGAAGAAATTATACCTTTTCTATGCATTCTCTTTCAGAAAATAAAAAAGGCTGCACTTCCCAACTCATTTTATGAGGCCAATATTATGCCAAAACCTAATGCCAAAACCAGACAAAGATAATATAAGCAAATAAAACTACAAAACTATTATGTTTAATGACCAATGATGCAAAAATCTTCAACAAATACGTAGCAAATAGGATCCAACAACACATAAAAAGGATAATGCACTATGACACAAAGTTGTTCAACATCAGAAAATCAATCAATGTAATTAACTACATTAACAGATGATTCATAATAAAACTCCGATCAAACTAGGAGTAGAGGAAACTTCCTCAACCCGGTAAAGAGCATCTACAAAAACCCTACAGCTAATGTTATGCTCAATGGCGAGAAACTGGACACTTTTTCCCAAATATTGGGAGCAATGCAGAGATTCTTTCTCACTACATTTATTCTTAACACATTTACCCTATTTAGTATAATATTGTAAGTTTTAAACAGTGCAAGAAAGCAAATAAATAAAAGGCATAAAGACTAGAATAAAACTGTCTTTATTCAGTGATAACATGATAGTTTTATGGAACATCCTAGGAAAGCTACGAAAGAGCTCTTAGAAATAATAAGTGAGTGTACAATGTTACAGGATGCAAAGTTAATATATAAAAATCAATTGTATATCTATATACAAGTAATGAAAAATTAAAATTATCCTTTCTATAAAAACTAAACTTAAGTATAAATCTAACAAAATAGATGCAGGTTCTCTATGTGGAAAACTATGAAACAGTGCTGAAAAAATCAAAGCAGACCTAAATAAATAGAGATGTGCCATGTTAATGGAAGACTCAATACTGTTAAGAAGTTCATTCTCCCCAAAATGATCTATAGGTTTAACAAAATCCTAAACAAAACTTTGACAGGATTTTTTTTAGATAGCAAAACAATGATTCTAAAATTTATATAGAAAGGCAAAATACCTAGAATAGCCAAAAGAAGTTTGTCAAAAAAAAAAAAAAAAGTTGGGGGATACATACTGCCTGACTTCAAGATTTCCCATTAAACTACAGTAATCAAGATAGTGCGATATTAACAAAGGATAGACATGTAGATCCAGGAAACAAAATAGAGATCCCAGATGTAGACCCATTGAAATATAGTCAATTGAATTTTGGAAATGACGCAAAGGCAATTCAACAGAGAAAGAACAATCACATAGCATATGCAAAGAAAAAAACATTGAAATGATACACTTCATACAAAGTTTTACCCAAAATAGATTACAAGTGTAAAATACCTATACTAATAAAAGGGTAATATGCTAATTAGACCAGATGTTTTCCTGACAACCTTCTAAATGTCCTTCCTGACAAAGCCGCCTGGGAGAAGCTGCCCATCCCACGATCCCCTGTGGCTGTGGCCAGCAGGGGTGAAGCCAGCCCAGGTCCCAGGTGCCTGTGGCCATCCGGAGGAGGGAATCCTGGGTCCCAGGTGTGGGGCCAAGGCAGAGGCGGGTAGGGGCAATCAGGCAGGCAGGCATGTGAGAGGTTAGGAGCCAGCAGTCCCGGATTTCTAGTCGGACATCCCCAAGGGGTCCTGGATTGTAGAGGGTGCAGGCCGGGCTGAGGGATATTTCATGCACCAGGCCTCTAGTGACACTATAGTACTTTCCGAAGAAAACATAGGAGAAAATTTTTATGACCTTGAATGAGGGAAAGATGTCTTTGTTATGATTCTAAATGCATGACTATAAAAGAAAAAAAATGTTCAACCAGACTTCATAAAAATATAAAGCTTTTGCTCTATGAAAAACAATGTGAATAGACTGAAAAGACAAGCCACAGAGAAAATACTTATAAATTCCACGAATGACAAACAACTTGCACCAAAATTCCTAAAGAATCCTAAAACTTGACAAAAAAGAAAGCAAATAACTTCCTGTAAAATAAGCAAAAGGGTTGAAAAACACTTCACCAAAGATAGATGATAGATAGATAGATAAGCACCTGGGAAGATATTCAGCATCATTATTCATTAGGGAAATTAAAATTAAAATAGCAAGATGCTATCACACTCCTATTGGAATGGAAATAAAAATACTAACACTATCAAGCGCTAGTAAAGATGAGGAGAGTACAATTGTCATATATTGCTGGCGGGCATGCAAAAATGGCATGCCACTCTGGAAAATAGTCGGGCAGTTTTTTATAAAACTACACCTGCAACAGCCATTCAGCCCAGAAATTCCACTCCTTGATATCTTATCCAGAAGAATGAAACTTAAGTTCATACAAAAAACTGTACACAAATGTTGGTAACAGTTTTATTTATAATTGCCAACAACCCACCTGCTACTCAACTGTTGAATGGACAAATACACTTTGGTACATGCAAACAATTTTGTCCAAACAATTTGTTTGGTAATACTACCCAGCAACCAAAAGAAACAAACTATTATTAATACAGGCAACAAGAAGGATGAACCCCAAAGGCAGCACTCTAAATCAGGGGTCAGCAAACTAATCTGCAGGCCAAATCCTGCCACACCTATTCATTTCTGTATTGTCTGTGTCTGCTTTCACTCTACAATGGCAGGGTGGAATAGTTACAACAAAGACCATATGGCCCACAAAGCTAAAACATGTACTACTTGGGCCTTTACAGAAAACGTTTCTCAATCCCTGTGTGTTCTGGTGAGCTGTTCTCTGATCTCAAATAAATACTTATTGCCTCTCACTTTGAAAGGCCTTTTTAAATTTAGGTTAACACGTGTGTTGAGTGAAGGAAGCTGACACAAAAGATTAAGTGTCATATGGTTTCACTTATATAACATTCTGGAAAAGGCAGAACTATTGGAATGAAGAACAGATCACAGGTTCCTAAGGGTTGGGCTCAGGCACGGGGATTAACTAATAAAAGGTCAGTATTTTGGGGTGCGATGGAACTGTTCCACATCTTGCTATGGTGATTGTACATGACTCTATGCACTTGCTAAAGCTAACATAATGATATAACTTCTGATCCAAAAAAAGAAAAGTGAATCTTCCTGCATGACAATTAAAAGTAAATTTAAAAACAAGTCAAAAATAAGTGCTGTAAAATAATGCATATAATTATCTGGACTTTTTGCTTGCAAGAAGTTAAAGTCACTCAAATGATTATTAAACACAGAGAAAAAAAGAGATGATCATTGCTCAGCTAGCTGGAAGAACTAATTGGGTGGATGACAAACCTGAAGGCAGTGAGGGCTAAGAGGTGAGCCATAGAGATCACTGAGGCCAGGATTCTTTACTCCCCCACCCCCTTCCCAGCTCTCAAGTCTTATATTCATGGTCTCGCTCTCCTAGTGATCTTCTTGTATCAGAAAACCTGTCCCCTTAACCCTGCTAGAAAGAGAGAACTTTCCCCCTCTGTTTATTTATCAACTCCAGAGGAAGACGATGACCTGCATTGTTACAGACTCACACCTTGATCAACCACTGTTGCCAGGAGGAAAAAGCACTAGGATTGGCTAATCACAGCCCTGTGGCCAGAGGATTAGGGTCTGTTTGAGAAGAGTAAAATTGAAAAACTTTTCAGGCAGACAAAATCCAGTCACAGGCTCAGGTGACTCCATCAGCCATCCTAATATATAAAAACCCTGGATCCGTCACATCCACAATGACTGGAGGCTCGACCTAATGCCCAGGCTGCACCCACAGCAGGCTCTGGTGGGTGGGGCCTGTGGCAGCAGAGACAGGGACAGGGGAGGTGGGACTGGCACTCACACTCACTCACAACTGCAAACATGCACAGACACACACAGCGCCCACCAGCTCACAGCCTTTTCTCCCTTTCTTTCCCTCCCTCCCAGCTCGCTCTCAGAGCCTCTCTCAGAATGAGGAAACAAAACAGATTGGGCCTGAAGAGGCCTGGATGGAAAGGAGGGCAGGCAGAGGGTGGAGTGGCCCCCACTGGCCCCGCCCCCTCCCAGCCGGGAAGAGGAAGAGGGAGACAGGGAGGCAGGGAGGCCTGGAGGACTGCTGAGAAAAGCAAAGAGAGACAGAGACTGGGTGAGATCAGGCTGGCAGGGGAGGGCAGTTGGGGGCAACCAGGATGGCAGGAGAGGGCAGTGAGGGGTGATCAGGCAGGCAGTTGGGGGCGAGATCAGGCCATCAGGGGAGAGCAGTTAGGGGTGATCAGGCAGGCAGGCAGAGAGGTTAGGGGTGATCAGGCAGGCAGGCAGAGGCAATTAGGGGTGATCAGGCAGGTAAGTGGTTAGGAGCCAATGGTCCCAGATTACAAGAGGGATGTCTGATTGGAGAGGGTCCAGGTTGGGCTGACGGACACCCCCCCCCCCCGCCCCCTGTGCATGAATTTTGTGCACCGGGCCACTAGTACATTAATAAAAATAATACAACTTGTATTTTATTTCTACTCAACATCTATTTGTAGTTTCACAGTTTTGGAAAACACTGATTTGGAAGGCAGGTTAAAGGCATTAAGAAACAAAACAAAACACAGTTTTGAGGCACTCAACCCAAGAGGTTTGTGACTTGTATGAATGCGAAACAATCTTAAGTAAGTGTGAAAATATTTATTTCAGGTTCCAGTGTATTTCACTCAACCATTGATATTTCAAAAGGTGAAAAAAGGAAATGGCCCAATGCTGGTGGTGCAGCCCAAATTAGAAAACTTTATTTACAACTGTATTAAGACCTTACTGGCCTTGGCCGGTTTGGCTCAGTGGATAAAGTGTCAACTTGCAGAGTGAAGAGTCTCAGGTTCGATTCCAGTCAAGGGCACACGCCTGGGTTGTGGACTCGATCCCCAGTGTGGGGTGTGCAGAAGGCAGTCAATCAATGATTCTCTCTCATCACTGATGTTTCTATCTCTCTCTTCCTCTCTGAAATCAATAAAAATATGTAAAAACATTTTAAAAAGACCGTACTGGGTTTATCGTCCTTTAGTTAAGCTTTTTCCTTTCAAGAATCAGTCTTTAAACATTTTGGAATTCTTTAAAAAAAATCAAATTTAGATAATGTTTTTTGTTATAAGATAAAAGATGCAGCCCTAACTGGTTTGGCTCAGTGGATAGAGCATTGGCTTGCGGACTGAGGGGTCCCAGGTTCGATTACGGTCAAAGGCATGTATGTACCTGGGTTTCGGACACATTCCCAGTAGGGGGCATGGAGGAGGCAGCTGATCGATGTCTCTCTCTCATCGATGTTTCTAACTCTCTATCCCTCTCTCTTCCTCTCTGTAAAAAATCAATAAAATATATTTTAAAAAATACATATAAAAGATGCATAATTTTAAAGATTTTCTCAGGAAGCCATCAATCATAATTGAACTCAGCTTCCTCATTTTCCTGCCTCTGTGTCAGTGAACTAAAACCAATATTGTCTTTAAATGGAGAACAGACATACAAAGGCCCTAATTTTCTCTTCCCATGCAGTGTAAGTTATAAAGAAATTGTTAAACAACATATAAAGCCTTTTCTAAAGCCAAAGACATATAAGCTTCATTATCTTGTTTTTCTCTTTCTGTTTCTGTGATGTTATTTTCTGGACTCCACCTGAAGGGGTTAGCTTACACAGAGAAAATCAAATACACACTGATGTCAAGTCCATGCATTACCAACCAGTAACAGGATAAAACGAAAAACAAAAGCTGCCTTTCATTTGTCCAGCCTTCTGGCTCATCGACCAAGAAACAGCCTCCGCTGCTCATTTGCAGTCCTGCTTCGATGACTTACTTCTTCCCAGAAGGGAACCACAAAGAGAATCATTCACCGTGGAACTCTCATACTTCTGGC
This sequence comes from Corynorhinus townsendii, assembly GCA_026230045.1. NCBI lineage: Eukaryota > Metazoa > Chordata > Mammalia > Chiroptera > Vespertilionidae > Corynorhinus > Corynorhinus townsendii. The sequence continues at coordinate 61,437,592 of JAPDVU010000004.1, read as the reverse complement.
CTGGGGAAGCACAGACAGATGAAGAAACCAGAATATGACTTGCCTGAGAGCAACACTGAACGATTTCAGAGAGGATTTATGTCATGCAGTCTTAAGTTTTTAAACCTAATTTAATAAGTATAAATCTTTGCAAAACAACACTGTGCATATCAGACCAATTTTTATCTTTTTCAGCTGGAAATGAAAGCAAAGTTTCCCATTACTGGACTATCCTGTCAATCTTGCAGCAGCTGCAAAGAAGTTAATTCATCCTATTTTTTTCTCTTGTGCATTAAAGTTTTACCACTTATTTTAAATTTCTCTATGTTTCTAACTTAAAACTACATGTTTAAGAGATAGACAATAGTTAAGTTAAAGCTGAGGATTGTAAAAAATTGTTTTTAGGGAAAGTCTCAAAATTATCCCATTAACCTAAAATAATGTATATTCAGATCAAGCAATGCCAATCTAGTACGATCAAGCCCAATAGAAGTGATTCAAGAACTGATCTCTTACTTGTTCTAAATTGTGTGGTGGTGCGAGGGGCTGATCAAAATCTTTCTGGTTTTCCAGAACTGAAGACAAAGGCCAATTCTGAGAACAATGGTACCAAGCACTCCCATCCCCCTGATATTCTAGTTCAAGTAACAATTAGAAGTGTGTCTAAGGGTCTGTAGATTGACGTGATAGGTACAGAGCCTCCATTTCCACCTCAGCCTCCTTGATTGAAATGAGGTGGCCCAGAGGGAAGAGGGAGAAGCAGGGAGGGTGGAAGGCCAGTTTGGGAGTGGAGGGGCTGAAGCCTTGGTGGATTTAGAGGCTCACCTAAGGTGTGTGACACCCAAAACAGTTCTCCTGTACACCTTCCTCTCCATAACAAAATTATTGCAGTAATGATCACAAACCGAAACAAGTAATAATAATAAACAGAAAAGAAATGCAAACAGTATTTATTTTTTGTATATAATCAGGTCAGTAAAAAATAATAAGAAATCAACAAAATACTGAAGAAAATAGAAAAAGTAATGGTTTAATATATTTTAATGAGGTTAATGCATTTTTTTGGGGGAGGGAAGGAAATATTTCTTCATATTGGTCTGGCACAGTAGTGAATAACATTACATTCTGTTTTCAAACATTAATGACAAAACAGATCTTTTTCACATATCCATGTTTTGTTGAATTGGTCAATCTATCCTCCCTTATGGTTGGTTGAAAACTACTTTTTATTAATTTTAATTTCAAAAGCTGTTATCACATGAAGCCATACTTATGGTAGTAAAAAGTCTTAAGTATAGCCCTAACTAGTTTGGCTCAGTGGATAGAGCGTCAGTCTGCAGACTGAAAGGTCCCGGGTTCAATTCCGGTCAAGGGCATGTACCCTAGTTGCGGACACATCCCCAGTAGGAGGTGTGCAAGAGGCAGCTGATCGATGTGTCTAAGTCGCTATCCCTCTCCCTTCCTCTCTGTAAAAAGTCAATAAAATGTATATATTTTTAAAAAGTCTTAAGTATAAGTTTAGAAGAGACATGTAAAAATCCAATTTCACAATAAATTCCAGAAATTGCAGTACTGAGCCTGGTTTCTTTGGGATTTATTCTATCAGCTTTCAAATGCCTCCAATCAGAAAAATTTTACTAAAATGTCTCTACTAGTAAATTCAACATAAATTTCTATCATTTTCCGTAAAAATGTTCAAAGTGTTTCTTCTGCAAAAAACCAGACATTATTTGACCCATTGCTTCAAACAAAGGTCCATTTCTTGGTAAGAACAGTGAGGAGTTCAGTCCTAGCTGCCTGTTTTTTGGTCCTCACTGTTTTTATATCTGCTGGCAGTGTGAGACCAGCATCTCTGTTTTTTTTCTCCTGTGATTCTTTAATATTTGTTTATTTTTTCCATTTAAATACTCATTTTCCTTTTTAAAATACATATTTTTTTATTGATTTCAGAGAGGAAGGGAGAGGGAGAGAGAGAATCATTGATCGGCTGCCTCCTGCACGGCCCCTGCTGGGGACCGAGCCCACAACCCAGGCAAGTGTTCCTACCAGGAATCAAACTCTGACTCCTGATTCATACGTCGATGCTCAACCCCTGAGCCACCACAGCCTGGCAATGCTAATTTTCTTTATGTTGTTGGAAGGGAAAAATTTTAATCTACCAACTTAAGTCCAAACGGTCAGGGACCTATAAATTACTTGACAATGACAGACAGCAGGACAAGAATGGATTATGCATCAGGGAGTATTCTATAGAGACATACAGGAATAAAGGATTATACACCAACTTAGTAAGGGAGAGGGCACTGACTTAGAGCTTCAAAGGGTGGAAGGTTCTGATAAAACTGTTACGCAAGCTTTTGGAATATCCCAGTGCCCAAGGACAGTTGCCTCAGTGACAGCTGATTCTCATAAGGTTCTGCATTAGTCAGACAGGGAACTTCAGATAAGATTTCTTTCTGCATGTCCTGTAGCTCAGCTATTTTCATATTGATACCGTTTTGGTGGGTTTTTGGTCCTTTCATTGTTATGCGGCATAATTACAGCCTTCTTCAGAAATTCTGTGTGATCTTCAAGCACCAATATTTTTTAAAATTTCTTTATTGATTAAGGATATTACATATATGTCCTTATTCCCTCATTATCCCCCACTTCCCATTCGTGACCCCACCCCCCTGTTGTCTATGTCCATTGATTAGGCTTATATGCATGCATATAAGTCCTTTGGTTGATCGCTCCCCCTACCTTCCCTGAGGTTTGACATTCTGATTGATGTTTCTCTGTCTCTGAACCTATTTTTGTTCATCAGTTTATGTTGTTCATTATATTCCACAAATGAGTGAGATCATGTGGTATTAATCTTTCTCTGACTGGCTTATTTCACTTAGCATAATGCTCTCCATCTCCATCCATGTTGGTGCAAAATGCTAAGAACTCCTTCTTTTTTACCGCAGCATAGTATTCCATTGTGTAGATGTACCACAGATTTTTAATCCACTCATCTGCTGATGGGCACTTAGGCTGTTTCCAAATCTTAGCTATGGTGAATTGTGCTGCTATGAACATAGGGGTACATATACACTTTCTGATTCGTGTTTCTAGTTTCTTGGTATATATTACTAGAAGTGGGATTACGGGGTCAAATGGGAGTTCCATTTTTAGTTTTTTGAAGAAACTCCATACTGTTCTCCACAGTGGCTGCACCAGTCTGCATTCCCACCAGCAGTGCACGAGGGTTCCTTTTTCTCCGCTTCCTCGCCAGCACTTGTCGTTTGTTGATTTGTTGGTAATAGCCATTCTGACAGGTGTGAGATGGTACCACATTGTTGTTTTGATTTGCATCTCTCTGATGATTAGTGACTGTGAGCAGGTTTTCATATGTCTCTTGGCCTTCCTTCTGTCTTCTTTCGAAAAGTGTCTATTTAGATCAGTTGCCCATTTTTTGATTGGGTTGTTTATCTTCTTTTTGTTAAGCTGCATGAGTTCCCTGTAAATGTTGGAGATTAAACCCTTATCAGTGATATCATTGGCAAATATGTTCTCCCATGAAGTGGGCTTTCTTGTTGTTTTGTTGATGGTCTCCTTTGCTGTGCAAAAGCTTTTTATTTTTCTGTAGTCCCATTTGTTTATTTTCTCTTTAGTTTCCATTGCCCTAGGAGCAGTATCAGTGAAGAAATTGCTTTGGCATATGTCAGAGATTTTTCTGGCTTTGGATTCCTCTAGTATTTTTATGGTTTCTCCTTGTAAGTTTAAGTCCTTGATCCATTTTGAGTTTATTTTTGTGTATGGTGTAAGTTGGTGTTGTAGTTTCATTTTCTTTTTTTTTTTGCATATATCTGTCCAATTTTCCCAACACCATTTGTTGAAGAGACTGTCTTGACTCCATTGTATGTTCATGCCTCCTTTGTCAAATATTAATTGAGCATAGTGATTTGGGTCAATTTCTGGGATCTGTATTCTATTCCATTGGTCTATATGTCTGTTCTTGTGCCAGTACCAGGTTGTTTTGAGAACAGTGGCTTTGTAATACAGCTTGAAATCCGGTATTGAGATCCCACCTACTTTGTTCTTCTTTCTCAGGATTACTGTGGCTATTCGGGGTCTTTTTTTATCCCAGATGAATTTTTGGAGAGTTCTTTCTAGGTCTGTGAAATATGCCGTTGGTATTTTAATGGGGAGTGCATTGAATCTATAGATTGCTTTGGGTAGTATGGACATTTTAATGATATTGATTCCACCAATCCATGAACATGGTATGTTCTTCCATCTGTTTATGTCTTCCTCTATCTCTTTTTTCAGTGTCCTGTAGTTTTCCGTGTATAGGTCTTTTACCTCCTTAGTTAAGTTTATTCCTAGGTATCTTAAGTTTTGGTGAAGTGGTAAATAGGATTGCTTTTTTAGTCTCTCTTTTTGTAAGTTCACTATTGGTGTATAGAAATGCCATAGATTTCTTGGCGTTAATTTTGTATCCTGCTACATTGCTGAATTCATTTATTAAGTCTATTAGGTTTTGTTGTTGTTGTTTTTATATTTTATTCATTTTTTACAGAGAGGAAGGAAGAGGGATAGAGAGTTAGAAACATCGATGACAGAGAAACATCGAACAGCTGCCTCCTGCACACCCCCCGCTGGGGATGTGCCCACAACCCAGGTACATGCCCTTGACCAGAATCGAACCCGGGACCCCTCAGTCCACAGGCCGATGCTCTATCCACTGAGCCAAACCGGTTTCGGCAGTCTATTAGTTTTTTGATGGAGTTTTTAGGGTAGTTTATGTACAATGTGATGTCATCTGCAAATAAGGACAGCTTTACTTCTTCTTTTCCAATTTGGATGCCTTTTATTTCTTCTTTTTGTTTAATTGCAATGGCTGATACTTCCAGTACTATGTTGAACAGGAATGGTGAGAGTGGGCATCCCTGTCTTGTTCCTGTTCTTAGGGGAAATGGTTTTAGTTTTTGCCCATTGAGTATGATGTTAGCTGTGGGTTTATCATATATAGCTTTTATTATGTTGAGGTATGATCCTTCTATTTCTACCTAGTTGGGAGTTTTTATCAAGAAAGGGTGTTGGATTTTGTCAGATGCTTTTTCTGCATCAATTGATATGACTATGTGATTTTTCTCTCTCAATTTGTTTATGTGATGTATCACGTTTATTGATTTGCGGATATTGTACCATCCTTGCATTCTTGGGATAAATCCTAGTTGGTCATGGTGTATGATCTTTCTGATGCAGTGCTGGATCCGATTTGCTAGAATTTTATTGAGGATTTTGGCATCTATGTTCATGAGGGATATTGGCCTGTAATTCTCTTTCTTTGTATTGTCTTTATCTGGTTTTGATATTAGGGTGATGCTGGCTTCATAGAAGGAGGTTGGAAGTGTTCCTTCCTCTTGAATTTTTTGGAATAGTCTGAGGAGGATAGATTTTAGTTCTTTCTTGAATGTTTGGTAAAACTCCCCTGTGAAGCTGTCTGACCCTGGGCTTTTGTTTGCTGGAAGCTTTTTGATGACTGCTTCAATTTCTTCCATAGTTATTGGCCTATTGAGATGTTTAGATTCTTCCTGATTGAGTTTTGGAAAGTTATATTTTTCTAGGAATATGTCCATTTCCTCCAGGTTGTCCAGTTTGTTGGAATAGAGTTGTTCATAGTATTTTTAAACAATCCTTTGTATTTTAGTGGGATCTTGTTATTTCACCTCTTTCATTTTTGATTTTGTTTATTTGGGTCCTCTCTCTTTGCTTCTTGGTGAGCCTGGCTAGAGGTTCATCAATCTTGTTTATCCTTTCAAAGAATCAGCTCTTGGTTTTGTTGATCTTTTGTATTGTTTCTTTGGTCCCTAAATGTCGTTTATATCTGCTCTGATATTTATTATTTCCTTCCTTCTGCTTTCACTGGGCTCTTCTTGTTGCTCTCTTTCTAACTCTTTGAGTTACAGGGTTAGGTAATTTATTACCATTGTTTCTTGTTTTTTTGCAGTATGCTTGCAGAGCTATGAACTTCCCTCTCAAGACTGCTTTTGCTGTGTCCCACAGATTTTGGATTGTTGTGTTTTCATTGTTATTTTTTGCCATGATGTTTTTTATTTCTTCCTTGATCTCTCTGGTAACCCAGTTGTTGTTTAAGAGCATGCTGTTTAGTCTCTATGTGTTTGATTTCTTTGGATTGTTTTTATTGTAGTTGATTTCCAGTTTTATGCCACTGTGATATGAGAAGATGCTTGATATGATTTCTATCTTCTTGAATTTGAAGAGACTTTGCCTATGACCCAACATATGGCCTATCTTTGAAAATGACCCATGTACACTTGAGAAGAATGTATATTCTGTGGTTTTGGGGTAAAATGTTCTGAAGATGTCAATTAATTCCACCTGGTCTAGTGAGTCATTTAGGATTGATGTTTCTGTGCTGATTTTTTGTTTAGAGGACTTGTCCAATGGTGATAGTGGGGTATTAAAGTCTCATACTATGATTGTATTGCTGTCAATATCTCCCTTGGTATCTTCCAAGAGTTTTTTTTTTTATGTACTTGGGTGCTCCTGTATTGGATGTGTATATGTTTACCAGAGTTATTTTTTTTTGTTGGATTGCTCCCTTTAGTATTATGAAGTGGCCTTCCTTATCTCTTGTTATATCCTTCACTTTGAGATCTAATTTGTCAGATATAAGTATTGCTACCCCAGCTTTTTTTTCATTTCCATTTGCCTGAAAAACCTTTTTCTATCCCTCACCCTCAGTCTCTGTGTGTCTTTTTTTTCTGAGTTGGGTTTCTTGTAGAGAGCAGATATATGGTTTGTGTTTTCTTATCCAATCTGTTACCCTATGTCTTTTGATTGGGGCATTTAATCCATTTACATTTAAAGTTATTATTGATAGGTACTTATTTGTTGCCATTTTAATTCTTTACCCCTGTGTTCCTTCTTTGCTTCTTATTTCTTTTCTTTTCTCTTTTCTCTTCTTTTCTCTTCTTTCTCTTCTCTTCTCTCTTCTTTTTTACAGCAGACCCTTTAGCATTTCTTGCATTGCTGGTTTGGTGGCAATAAATTCCTAGTCATTTTTGTCTGTGAAGCTCCTGATTTCACCTTCAATTTTGATTGATAGCCTTGCTGGCTACAGTATTCTTGGATTCAGACCCTTCCTTTGCATGACTTTGTATATTTCATTCCATTCCCTTCTAGCCTGATGAGTTTCTGTTGAGAAATCAGTTGCTAGTCTGATGGAGGTGCCTTTGTACGTAACTTTCTGTCTCTCTCTGGCCCCTTTTAAGATTCTTACTTTGTCGTTGGTGTTTGCCAATTTAATTATAATGTGCCTTGGCATCAGTCTTTTGGGGTTCATTTTGCTTGGGACTCTGTGAGCTTTTTGGATTTCTGTGGGTTTATTCTTCCTTATATCAGGGAAGTTCTCTGTCATCATTTCTTCAAACAGGTTTTCTATTCCTTGCTCAGTTTCCTCTCCTTCTGGAACCCCTATTATGCGGGTGTTGTTTTGTTTCATGTTGTCCCAAAGTTCCCTTAGGCTCTCCTCCTGCTTTTTAATTTTTTTTCTAGAAGCTGCTCTACTTGAGTATTTTTTCCTACCTTGTCTTCTAGCTCACTGATGCAGTCCTCTGCTTCTTCTAGCCTACTCTTGATGCTTTCTATTGAGTTCTTTATAGCAACAATGTCATTTTTCATTTCTTCTTGGTTCTTCTTCATTTCTTTTTGGTTCTTATTCATATTGTCAAATTTGTCTTCCATTCTTTTCAGCCACCTTATGACCATTTCTCTGAATTCTTTCTCTGACAGGTTGCTTGCCTCCATTTTGTTTACTTCCTTTTCTGGTGATGCCTGCTTTTCTTTCATATGTGGACTGTTTCTTTTTCTCCCCATGTCCTCTCTTCTCTGGGTGTCTGGTTATGTAGTAGTTCTCTCTCTCCTGCATTTATTTAAAGGCACAAAATACAACACAACCAGATACAATACACAAGGCACTGAACAGAAATGTATTCACGATATTAATAACCCCAAATAAAGGTGACCACCAGAGAAAGACAAATTAGGGGATAGGAAAGAAAGAAGGCAAAAAAAAAGAAAGAAAGAAATGAGTGCCAAAATGAAATTGGGAAAAGGAAAAAAAAGTAAGAGAGAAAAGAAAGAGAATAAGAAAGAAAAGGAGAACAAACTATATATATGGTGAGAAAACTCCAATAGAACAGCCACTAATCCAAGCAAATGCCAGCAACAAATACGTGGAGATGAATACAAACAACAACTAATATCAAGCGAGGTGAGGGAAAACAGAAGCAAAAAACAAAGCAAACAAACAAATAAAAAACAAAACAAAAAAAGAATAAGCAAAACAATCTCACAAACAAGCATAAAAAATTGATATAATCAACATTCAAGCAAACAATAATAAAAGGACAAAGAGAAAAGCAATTTTTTGGATAGTAGAGACAGAGAAGAGAAAGGTGTGTATGAACTCAGAGCAGGGAATTGGAAATTAGATATATAAGTAGGGTAAAATTTTAACGGGGGTAAAAAGAAAGAATAGGGAGAATCTAAAGCAGGAGAAGGGTAAGAGAAACAGGACAACAAAAGGGAAAAGTTAAGAAGAGAGTGATGGCATAAAGGTAGAGTTGAGATAGAATAGAATGATGCTAAAGGAAAGATGAAAATAGAATGTAGAACACTAATCTCAAAGTCAAATAAAGAGAAAATAAAATGATAGTTTAAAAAAAAAGGTAAAATGGTAGTAGTAACAATACTGATTGAATACTGATAAAAATGTAATAATTAAAAAGGTAAAATCAAGTGAGGAAAAAAGAAAAAAATTAGTTTCTTAAGTAAAAGATACAAAAATTAAAAAATAATTTAAAAAATAAAAATAAAATGTGCAGTAGTGAAGGTCATTCACTTCCTCTATTGTTCTGTTTGGCATGCCTGTTTCCTAGCCAGGACAGTATTGCAGTTCCCTGCATTCCACTGTTCCTCAGTGTTGTAAGCCAGTCCTGATTTTTAAGCAGGCAGTGTGTCTTACTCTCTTTATTCCTTTATTTGTGATTACACAAGAGTCAATTGGTGATTCAACCCCTGGGTGACAGTGTTTCTGGATTGACCTCCAGGTCTATAGGTCCTCTCTAGCCTGTGCTTAGATCCTGCTTTCTCTGTGGCACTCAATACCGGTTTGTGTGAGTGGGCTGCCACAGAGCTGGTTCTCCAACGGTCATTCCCCGCTCCGATCCCCAGGTTCCAGAAAAAAAACTTCCCTCTGCAGTCTCCTAGGGGGTCCCCAACTGGGTGATCCCATGCACTGGGCTCAGCAATCAGAAGCAAGGAATTAAAGAGGAGAAAGCGCAAGTGTGCAAACTCTGGAGCTGCGTGAAAGTCTGCACAGTCCTTCCTTGCTGCTCCCCACCCTCCCCCCCACCCCCCATGTCCAAGCAGCAGTTGGCACAGTTTTAAAATTTTTAGGCTGTCCTTCTGCGTCAGATCAAAATGGGTTGCTTTTTAGAGATCCCCTCTGTTAGCAGCTCTGAGGACCCCCTTCCACATTCACAGATCACGTCAGCCCCAGCAGCCATGGATTTTTCTAGGCACAGAGTTTCCCCAGTCTTCCAGCTCCCTCAGTGTGCGTGTTTCTCTGTCCTGCCGGGACCAGAGACCTCACCTTATCCCAGGTGAAATCTGACCTTTCCATGGTGGAGTGTAGAGCTCCTCTGAATCTGTATGTTTGTGCCAATTGGGGACCGGTGCTCTGGGGTTCGCAGCTGTTCGATGGGTGCCACAGTTGTAGATTTTCAGGCTTTCGATAACATCCACTTTCCCCTTCTAGATGGTGCAGCGTCCGTGTCCAAGCCAGTGGCTCCAGGAGGGAACCCAGCAGCAGTGGTGGCTGCCAGGTTAGGGGAGCCCCGTCCAGCAGTCCTCCACCTTCTCCTGGAGTATAGCTTTCCCTTAACTTGCCAACAGACATCCCTGTGCGCCCCTCAGCTGTTCTTTCTATTTACTCCGGGACAAGGCTCAGAACATGTCTGTCTATTCTGCTGCCATTTTTTTTTTCTTGTCCTTCAAGCACCAATTTTAAAGTTGGCTATTTCACTCTACATTGTTCAAGCCTGATTTTGGCTGTTTGCAAATAATTTGGGGTTTGATTAACCTCACCTAAAACTTCATGTCAGAAGAAAACACAACTCAGAAAAGAAAAACTGCATGCAACAAGGAGAAATGTTAAGCTAATGCTCTGGGGTCCACATTTTCTTTTGGATTGCATTGCACTTCGAAGATTAAAATTAACCTTTCAAACTTTTTTTGACCATTCAGCTCCATAATAAGCACACCACTGGATAATTATAAAGTGTAAATGATTTCTTTCAATGTAAATGTCTCCTAAATTGTTAACATACTCAAGTCTCTCATTTAAATAATGAATAACTAGAAATTGTTAAAGTTGAGTTATGTATGCATACAGCATTTGAACACTGAAAGTCTTTCGAGGCTCTTGGTTGTATTGGGCTAAGAAATTGCTTTTCTTGTCTGTGTGTATAGAAACAAAAAGCTATGCTATTTCAAAAGTGTTTTTATCTTTGGGCTTATTTTTTTCTAAATGTGTAGCTATTGAGCACTGTATCTTTTGTGACAAAGATTGCAAGGATATAAAAAAATATTAGGCAAATTTTATTATAGCCATTATTAGCTTGGAAGATTTTGAAAGTGTTTTTCTTTTGGATTTCAGATACTCATGACAACATATTTTCTAGATTAGCAATAAAGAGAAGGACCCAAGGAAGCAATTCCTTATTTGCCATCATAAGCCAAACTCCTTAGGGGCTTTTAAGATTTTGGTGTGTGTGTGTGTGTGTGTGTGTGTGTGTGTGTGTGTGTGTTTCCTGATTTAAAAGCACATCTGATGTCCCCTCCTGGATTTTTTCACAATTATTTCTCCCTCAATGTCCCCAGACCACTGCTGAACTAGGTCACATAATACACCCTTGAGGAATGAGAGACCTTCTCACAAATAAGTATGAGGCAAGGCAGCTGTCCACAGGTGGGACTTGAGATAGATAGGGCCAATTGGGCTTATGGCACCTTTTCACGAACCCAGGGAATAAAACAATTTCTAGGAAATATATTACCTATATCTTCTAGAACACCAAATAATATAATACGAATAGCCTCAAACTTGTAAAGCCCTTTATAGTGTACACTAGAGGCCCGGTGCATGAAATTGGTGCACAGGGGGTGGGGGGTGGTGGTGTGTGTGTGTGTCCCTCGGCCCAGTCTGCACCCTTTCCAATCTGGGACCCTCGAGGGATGTCCCACCAGGATCAGGCCTAAAACCGGCCGTCAGACATCCCTCTCACAATCCAGGACTGCTGGCTCCCAACCACTCGCCTGCCTGCCTGCCTGTCTGATTGGCCCTAACTGCTTCTTCCTGCCAGCCCGATCACCCCCTAACCAGTCTCCTGCCAGCCTGATTGATGGCTCCTAACTGCTCCCTTGCCAACCCAATTGCCCCTAACTGCTCTCCCCTGCAGGCTTGGTCACCCCTAACTGCCCTCCCCTGCAGGCCTGGTCCCCCCAAAATGCCCTCCCCTGCAGGCCTGGTTCCCTCTAACTGCCCTCCCTGCAGGCCTGGTCCCTCCCAGCTGCTCTTCCCGGCTGGCCATCTTGTGGTGGCCATCTTGTGTCCACATGGCGGTATCCATCTTTGACCACATGGGGGCAGCCATTTTGTGTGTTGAAGGGATGGTCAATTTGCATATTACCTCTTTATTATATAGGATATCCATGTTTTAAAATTTATTCTTCTTCATGGTAATCCCATGAAGTAGGTATTATTATTCCAATTTTATATGATACTATTTACTTAATATCATAGGCTTCAAAATCTAACCCTGGTCAGGCAGTGCTTTTCTGCTAATCCTCAGCTTTGGCTCTACTTCTGGTGGAAGATCCCTCGTTGAAAAACTTGAGGATGACCTCCCTCCTGGAACACCCCTGTGCCCCAACACACAGAGACCTCTGCGTGACTCATGGCATCATTGCAGTGACCACCTGGAAGGGGAGATTTCTGCCCCCAAAGTGACTCCAGCTCCAGCACAGTGTGGCAGTGTATGCAGTCAGCCCTTTTAACTTTCATACACTTAAAACTCTGAGAGAATCACAAAATGTACACTATTAAGATGTAGAAGAGCCTCATTTAACTTGACTCAAGTTAAAAGAATCAGATATCCTCTTCTATTCACTCACCGGTACAGTCCTCTTACGGTTCCTTCTATAGTCCTGCCTGTGGTTCTTCTAGTTCATCCTGCAGCTCCTCAGTGGAAGCCGAGTTCCCCAACTCCCACAAAAAGTAGAGACCATTTCTGTTTGGGTCCCAGACTCCTGCTAAGACCCTTGGAGCAACTGTTCCGTTCTCTGTCACCTGGCCTCTGAGTTAGCACCATCGAGTCTGTCCCGGAAACTACAGGTTAGCACTCTGCTTATTTCTAGGATTTAGAGGCTAGACTCTGAGAATGTCAACAAGCTTCTAGGATGACATAGGAATTCTGTGGGGGAGGAGACTGCTTCCTGTTCACCTTTAGGTTTCCAGTACCTAATACAGTGTCTGGCACTTATTAGAGAGTCCACAAACATTTACAGAATGAATGAATGAGAAATCTGTATCATCGCATGTTATGGTGGAAAAAAACTACAATGAGAGAGGTATGTGATTGTTGGTGACAGCGCCAGGATCTGAAGTCAGTAGCATTCACTCCCAATCCATTGCATTTTCTTTGTACACAAAACACGTGGCCCTTTCAGTCATTTCTGTTCCAATTCAATGCATTCCTGGCAGGCAGATTTTCTTCAGATTTCCTAAACCAAATGAGCTGAGAGACCTCTGTATAATCTGTTGGCCCCCAACACCCTAGAATCTGTAGCTTCTCTACAAATTCTACTGCTTTCATCATAATGCACAATGTCACCTAAAGCCTCATTTCACATGGGCAACATAGTGTATAAACTGAAAAAAAAAAATGTAACCCATTTAACCTGCCACATGAACAGGATAAAAATTTTACATGTTTAAACTAATTATTTTTATTAGAAAGCTAACATCTATAGTAAAACTTCAAACACTTTAGAAGGTGTAAAATGAGAAGTAAAAGTCCTATCTCGCCCCACTGAACACTTCCTCTGGTGTGTTTCTTTCTAGATGTAAATGCTATTAACAATGTCATATGTGTGCCACCAGGAAGCCATGGTGCAAAGATCAAACACATAAGCACATTCTTTAACAAAAACACACAATTGGCATTCACAGTCAAAACAATGTCAAATGAAAACAAGCCTCAGAGTAATGGCACAATGAGAAAGCAGGTTGAAGAGGTTATAACATTTAGGAAAATTTTAAAAGGAACACAAAATAATACTGTATTCATGTTACTTCTAATTGTCTGAAAAAAATAGATGAATAAAAACAGAGGAATCAGATGCATATTAAACTCATGTGATTCTCAAAAGTTGAATTAGCTGCAAGGGATAGGGAATAAAGGACAAATGGACTTCAAATTTATCTGGAATTTTTTTCCTTTACACATGCATACACACACACACACACACACACACACACACACACACAATAAATTAAGTGGTTACGACTGTAAAATTTTATGTCCTGTATATTTTATCACAATTTTTTAAATTGACAAAGGTGGAGGGGGCGGGGTGACAGGCGCATGTTATTTCAGTCAGTTTGCCACTCCCCTACAGAAGGACATTTATGTTGTTTGCAGGTTTTTTTGTGATCATAAATACTGCTGCAGTGGACCTAAACACACATTTGCATTTTACTAGTATATACATCCCACTGCGGACAAAGATTTTTCTAAAATGGCTTCCGGTTCACCATAGAAGTTTGATAGAATTTTAAAACGATTATAGAAGCTTCTAGATATACAATGAGGTTACATAAGGGTCAACCCATCACAAGTTGAAAGTAACAAAAAGGCACACCTAACCTACCGAATATCATAGCTTAGCTTAAGCTACCTTAAACATGCTTGGAATACAATATCCAAGACATACTGGCAACAAAGTGCAAGCATCAGTTGTTTACCCTTGTGCTGGCACCTGGGGGACAGCTGAGGCTCACTGCTGCTGCCCAACATCATGAGATAGTATCACACCACACATCACTAGCCCGGGAAATGATCAATTTTCAAAGAACAATTTCTACTGAATGCTTTTCACTTTCACACCATCGTAAAGTGGAAAAATTTTAAGTCAAACCATTTTAATCACATTGTCTGTAGCCCAAGCAAAATTTTAGATATTCATTTATAAATATGAAATTTAGCCAAGGTAGTTTATTCATGGAAACTATTTATGCTTTGGGGCAAAGCCACCAGTCTCTAATATTTTAAAGTTTAAAATATAATTGCTAACATGATTTGGGTTAAAATTCCAGTATTAGAATTTTTTAGCTTAAGGCTTAACCCCTGGGAGACAATTTCCAGTGGCTTATACCTCAGCATGATTGGATTTATTAGCTCCTTTTCAAATATTAGATTTTTATAAGTAAGTAAATAAAACTTGAGAACAGAAAACATTACGGGGTGCAGAAAAAAATTCCCCTAAAGCAGAGACAAAATTTCCCACAAGGCAAAATTACCTCCTACTAAATTTTTTTGTAGGGCAGACTCATCTATTTCACATGTGCTTTTAGTATATTGATACCAATATATCACGTTCAATTCCCACAGAAAATTTATAAATTATAACAGTGAAGACTTTAAAGTCTGTGTCAGCTGAGTCTGGAACTTTGAGAATTCTGGTGTTGCTAAAATTGCCCTATGCATTTTGTTCTAAAAATTTTCCTGAGCTCTATCATTAGAAGCAATACATTAAATATTTCTATTCACTCTTATTATTAGGCTTTTGTGTTTCACAGCTATTGTAAGTTATAGGAATACATATTTGCCAGAAATTTGGGTGGATGCTCTGTATTTGGTGAGGCTGTTCATGTGGCAATGCCTGTAAAGGAAGGGTGTGCCGGACATGCCATTGTATAGACGTTTCTCTATACATATAACACTTGAGGAAACAGTGGTCATCACATCCCCCCTATATTTATAAGCATTTTTATATTATTTTTTAAAATGTGGTGAGATAGGCTCTGGAGAAACTAAGATGGCGGCATAGGTAAACACCTAAACTTCTGCCTCACACAACAATTTCAAAACTACAACTAAAAGACAAAACAGACATCATCCAGAACCACAGGAAGGCTGGCTGAGTGGAAATTCTACAACTAGAAGGAAAGAGAAAAGCACACTGAGACTTGGAGGAGCTGCAGGAGGCAGAGGTACTGAGACGCGTGTGTGGAGAGGGCGGGCAACTGAGTGCGCAGCTGGCTTTCTCAAGTGGGAGGGAGACAAAAGCTCCCAACTGCATGAACTCCAGTTCCAGGTGAGACTCTGGGAATCCAGACTCATACGGGGTGAACTGGACTGTCTGGCAGCAGGTGGAACTTGAGGGTGGCTTTCTCTCAGAGGTGCTTGCAGCGATTACTGAGGGACACTGACACCCAGGGGCCTCTTAGGGCAGGGCTGACGGGAAACCAATGCTGTCTGCTTCACCCTGAGACTCTGCCCCATCCAAGCTGAGCACAGAGGCTTTTGCAAGTCTTGTTTCATAAGGATGTCACCAGCACAGAAGGTCTCCCAACATAAACACAGCTGATCCTCACAGACAATTGGCCTGGAGGTCAATTCCTCCCAGTGATACCAATAACAATCAAGGCTTAACTACAACAAGACTGTGCACACAGCCCACAAAGGGGTGCACTAAGAGTATCCAGCTCAGGTGACTGGGAAGGCTGAGCCACTGGGCACTATAGGACACCTAGCACACAAAGCCACTGTATCAACTCAGGGAAGCAGCCAAAATGTCGAGACAAAGAAACAGATCACAAATGAAAGAAATGGAGGAAAGCAAATGATTGGATATAGAGTTCAAAACCACGGTTATAAGGTTTTTCAAGAATTTTCTAGAAAAGGCCGATAAATTTAATGAGACCCTTGAGGATATGAAAAAGGACCAACTAGAAATTAAGCATACACTGACTGAAATAAAAAACATTATACAGAGATCTAACAGCAGACTAGAGGATCACAAGAATCAAGTCAAAGAGTTGAAATACAAAGAAGCAAAAAACACTCAGCCAGAAAAGCAAAAAGAAAAAAGAACCCAAAAATATGAAGATAGTGTAAGGAGCCTCTGGGACAACTTCAAGCATACCAACATCAGAATTATGGGGTGCCAGAAGAAGAGACAGAGCAAGATACTGAAAACCTATTTGAAGAAATAATGACTGAAAACTTCCCCCACCTGGTGAAAGAAACAGACTTACAAGTCCAGGAAGCGCACAGAACCCCAAACAAAAGGAATCCAAAGAGGACCACACCAAGACACATCATAATTAAAGTGCCAAGAGCAAAAGACAAAGAGAAATATTAAAAGCAGCAAGAGAAAAACAGTAAATTACCTACAAGGGAGCACCCATACGACTGTCAGCTGATTTCTCAACAGAAACTATGCAGGCCAGACGGGAGTGGCAAGAAATATTCAAAGTGATGAATAGCAAGAACCTACAACCCCAAGATTACTCTACCCAGCAAAGCTATCATTCAGAATTGAAGGGCAGATAAAGAGCTTCACAGACAAGAAAAATCTAAAGGAGTTCATCACCACCAAACCAGTATTATATGAAATGCTAAAAGGTATTCTTTAAGAAGAGGAAGAAGAAGAAAAAGGTAAAGATAAAAATTATGAACAACAAATACATATCTATCAACAAGTGAATCCAAAAATCAAGTGAATAAAAAATCTGATGAACAGAATAAACTGGTGAATATAATAGAATCAGGGGCATAGAAAAGGAGTGGACTGACAATTCTCAGGGGGAAAAGGGTGTGGGGGGGTGTGGGAAAAGACTGGACAAAAATCGTACACCTATGGATGAGGACAGTGAGGGGGCAGGGGATAAACGCAGAGGGTGAGGTGGGAACTGGGTGGAGGGGAGCTATGGGAAAAAAGAGAGGAACAATTGTAATAATCTGAACAATAAAGTTTTATTAAATTTTTTTAAAAAAGAAAAATATGTGGTGTGGTGAGGGAGTTGTATGCATTTTTTTAAAAATGGAGTTGACTGGAAACCAACCTACAAACAAAAACAAATCATCGTTCTTGAAACACCTACATCTTGCTGTTTGGGGGAGCTGTGATCTTAATGTCAGTGTGCTCACTGATCCAAGTTTTCCTGTGGAGAGAGCTAGTCTTTGCTTCAAGAAAACCCCTTCCTCACCCACAGAAATTGTAGCCTACTTGTTCTGTTTATGCTTTTGTTTTGGTCCTACTCATGGGGAGCCTACAAATCCTGTCATGTGGCTGTGCTCAGTAGTCCTAATAGCTGTGATGGAAGCTGGATGTCGGGGCTGATGAAGAGAGAAAATGGAAAAAGAATCAAATGTGTTAATACACTTCGGAGGGGTGGGTCGAGGGGGAGGGAACGGGATAGAGGCTTGGTGTTCTCTTGCTATTTGGGGATGTGTAAGCTTGGATCAGAAATGTAGGTATGATTTAATTAACAGTCATGTTATTTTTGCACCGCATATCCCTTAAAGGATTTGCATGCTATTGTCACTTGGTGATCGATGAAATAGCTTTAAATTTAGGCTCTGATAAAATATAAAAAAGTGCCAGACAGATTTTTAAGTCTGTAGCAAATAAATTGCTTTTAGAAAAACTAGATATGTGTACTATTTGCATTTAAATAAAGCACCCCTCATGCAGGTATGTATGCATCCATGTATAATTTAAAATGACAGGCACCAATTTAATGCAGAAGCTAAGGCTCATTAGTTCCCTGAGAAGGATTGATTCTCCATAGCTGGAATGGAGCGTACAGCTCCTGGATAATTTGTAATGAATTGAGTTTTCCTTCAGCATACCTAATTAGTGACTCTTTGTATTGCTACTCAAAAAGATATAGACATTTAAATAGATAAATATTTGGAAATTCTATTAAAATGCCAAAACGGCATTAAGCCTTTATTATGCATGGGCTCTGTGGGGGAAAAAAAGACATGGAAAAGAGAACACAATTCTGGGGAAAATTAAGTTGGTCAGGGGTTTGCTTTAAGAATACCATACGGTTTTGTTTTGCTTTATTTAGGGCGATTTGCAGAATTACTTTGCAAATTAATTCTATGTACTGCATTTTAGCATTGTTTTCTGGTTGCCTTTTGGCTGCGTGCCTGGATGACTGGCTCTTTCGTGCCCCTAGTGGTAAATCCTGGGATCACTGGGAGACATTTCTGAAGAGTTTGCACAGTTTTGCTTTTCACTACAGTGTCATATAGACGAGACCACTCCAAAGAAAGATGCTGGCCTATGCACTGGGAATTGGACTTACAGAGATATATTAATAAGTTTCTACTCTTCATAAATGTGCTACACTCATTAAGCCAAGAACCAAAATACTAGTCATTTCTGGCATTTTTCTTGGAATTATTGATCACTTTAAAACACCACATGGCATAGATTAGACATTTTTAAATAGTCCAATAATAGTTCATCACATTCCACCTTGAGGTAAATTCTAACCATGTTCCATTCCTATCACCAGCAGCACCATATGTACCATTTATGCCTAACATTAGCAAATAATAAGTCACTGCCCAGGAAATGTAGAGGAAGCCCAGAAAATAGAGATAATTTGTTAGGCTGTTGATGTCAGTGAATAGATGAAAGTTTAGTGTCTATTGCCCTTCAGAGGATAATGAATCCAATTGCATATTATCATGTCAGATGGAGATTAAATGTTGTGGCCAAAGATGAGGAGCTTGAGGATCATTCATCAAGTGGTAACAGAAGGGACCTGTCTTTTCACATTAAAATGATTTGTATCAGTAAAAAGCAAGTTTTCCAGCACTGGGATAGAATAGGGATTGACCACCAATGAAGTCAAGATATTTAAGAAAAGAAATTTTATGATGTGAACTAAGATGACATTGGCTTTGTTCTGGTTTTTCCAACATACCATTTCAAGCAAAAAAAAAAAAAAAAAGTTAGTATTTCTATATGTAATATACAGGATTATACATAGCCTATAAGTTAACTCAGAATAGCAACAAAAGATGCATAGTCTTTACTTATATCACTCTTTTGATAGTTTAGTAAAAGAACATTATTTTTCTTTTTTAAAATATATTTTTATTGATTTGAGAGAGGAAGGAAGAAGGAAAGAGAGAGATAGAAACATCAATGATGGGAGAGGATTATTGACTGCTACCTCCTGCATACCCCACACTGGGGCTTGAGCCTGCAACCCGGGCATCTGCCCAGACTGGGAATCAAACCATGACTTCATGGTTCATGGCTTGATGCTCAACCGTTGAGCCATGCCAGCTGGGCAAAAGAACATCCTTTTATTTTTTTCTTTTTGTAGATGTTTTCTGTGTCATAGTCTGTGTTTTCAAATTTGCAAGATTAAAAGATCATCTATAATTATTGTTGATAGAACTGTCTCATTATTAAGTAATAAAGGATTCTAACAAGTATAAGTTCCCCAAAAGATGAAACATGGAAAAACCAATAGAAATAAATCTGTGTGGATAAAAGTAAAACAGAGGTGAACTCCATAACCAGACTGACCCAGAGCATACCTCACTCTGTTGGATGGTGCCATGTTGAAGGTCATGGTACACTAATCCTCCTCACCACACCTCTGCAAAGTCAGCAATGGTGCTCCATTTCACTGACAGCAAATGACACAGTGGAATATTTGGCAAAGTTTACCAAAGAGTTAGCATCAGAGTTTGAATCAGGCCCAGGGTAGGGTGGTAACAAGTAGCATTCTAAAAGAAAAGTCTTGATTTGAGGTATTTACCAGTTTTCATAGAATAAATACTCGCACAATAGATGAATTCAAGCTACATAAGCAACAGGACTGAACATGAATTTAGGAAATGATTATAAGAGTAAACTCTGGTGAGTTGGTATAAGCAGATTTCAGCAGGCCCTTCCTAAGCCTTGAAGCTTTTCTGTAATTAATATGTATAGAAACTCTGTAAAGTTTGGTCATTTTTCTAATCTTGTGCTGAGCGAGGCATAGCAATGGAACTGTGCAGATGATATAATTTTTTTAATGCTTACAGAGATATCTTTACACATTGGTGCTATTTTTCTGGATTATTCAAAAGATAATAAAATTCTAGAAAAAATGAATAAAGGAGACATCATATTCTGTTGAACTGATGGCTTTTTTGAGCTGAATGTTTTCCTTTGTGGGTTGTTTTTTGTTTTTTTCTCTGTGAGGCTGAGAAAATTTCTATTCTCAAACCATAGGTATCATATTTAAACAAGTTCTGCTCACCCAGATTTCCTGTCATCTGCTGACCACAATCTGGGACTAGTTGTAGTCCCAGTTACTCTCAGTCTGGTGGTTCTTAACCCTGGCTGCTCTTTGAAATCACTGGGCTGGAGTGGTGGTGGAGGGGAGAGGGTTCTTACAAATTCTGATTTATGGGCCACATGGCAGATCATTTGAATCATATTTTCTGAGGTGAGGTACAGGAACTGGTATTTTTTAAAGTACAGTAGGTGATTCTGATGCTCAGACAGGGCTGAGAAACTTTCACCTATAATCTAGTTGGCTGCAGCTCCTTCCTGAGCAATATTTTTTTTATATTTAACAAGAAATATGTGAAGGAAGCCAGATGCTGAATTATCCTGTCCATATCAGTTTCACCCCTGAATCTCTGAAATTGCCTCTAGGACTCTGGATAGTGGCCTGCTTCTTCCCTTCTCAGCTCTGTCCTCCCTGTTCCCAGAACCTTTATCCATTTGTGAGTGCTGTAGTCTGGGTCAAGTCACAGAGGCCAGCACAGGGAGTCCAGATAGATTTGTGAGCAAAGAGAAATCACAGAGTTTATTATGTCCAAGAGTATCAATCAAGGACAGTCACAAGAGGATGTCAAGCACACTTAGAATTGCGAGATCAATTTGAGGCAAAAGAAAAAAAATGGTATACAAAGGGCAAACTGAGGTTGAAGATGAAATGAAGATTCAGAATTTGCATCCAGGTAGGGCAAGGGTTGACTGCTCAACATTATTAGTCATTAGGGAAATGCAAAGCAAAATCACAGTGAGATACCATGTCACATCCTCTAGTTTGACTATTATTGTTTACAAATGGAAAATAACTATTGGTGAGGATGTGGAGAATTCAGAACCCTTTTACATTGCTGGTTGCTGAAGGGGCTGAAGTGCAGGCCTTGGAAGTTTTGGAGGGACCTAATACAAGGCCATTACACAGTAGGTAGAAACCATCATTGAAGAGAGCTAGCTTTTACTGAACATGTATTCTGTGCCCCCAACACCCTAGCTCTTATTCTGTGGTAAGAGCTTTATATGGGCATCTCACCTCATGCTTACAAAAACCATGTGACGTGTGGACTAAGGGATTAGCAACCAGATTAGAATGCATTTCTCATCTCTTTTCTTCCTCTTCCAAATGCTGTTAATTTGTTCAGTTTGTTTGAGATTCTGATCCTTTTAATTGATCCTGATGAGCATTTGGGTCTTGGGAGAGTATCTAAAAATTTACATTTAAATGGAGATAGAGATCTATGTCTATATCTCTCTATATGCATAACTATATACCTAAGTATATAGAAATGCATACCTTACATATCCCAGAGGTTAACACAGAGCCTATCATATAACATAAACCTCACTGGTAAACAAAATGTTATATATGAGCATACATACTATTATTCTTAGATATTTTTTAAAATTAGGCTGTTCAGGGAATGTACCCTATTTTGCTTTCCAAGTAGATTCCCTTCATTAATATTATACATAATTTAGAAGCTAGAACAGCTCTGACTCAGGCAGCAACAAAACACAGGCAAATTAACTACAGTGTTGGTGACAAAATATTATGGATTATTAGAGGCACCATATGACAATGCCCCAAAATCTAACATGAACTTAAGTTACATGATTCATTTCTGCAGGAGATATTTATTGTTCATTCCACAGTGGCAAGAACCACCCCAGGTTCTGGGGTTTCTGAATGAGATAGACAAGGTCCCTGCCCTCATGAAGCTCACAGCCTAGAATCCTATATATTAAAAGCCTAATATGCAAATTGACCAAACAGCAGAATGACATTGGAATGACCGGTCGCTATGATGTGCACTGACCACCAAGGGGCAGATGCTTGGAGCTGCCCCCAGGCCAGCCAAGGTGGGTGCCAGTGGCGGCCCCCCTGATTGCCCCACCGGTTGCCCCACAGATTGGCCCTGGTCGTCTGCCAGGCCTAAGGACCCTACCCATGCACTAACTTCATGCATCGGGCCTCTAGTGTAAACATGAAATGAGTTAGAAAACTTTAGAAGCTGATCATTTCTGTGACTGAAGTAAATGGAGTGATGGCATGGAATGGGTCTGCTGGTAAAGAGGAATGTCTATTTCAGATACAGGATGGCCAGGAAAGGCCTATCTGTGGTGAGGGAAAATCCACAGAGATGTAATAGATGAGAAGAAGCCAGCGAGGAGAAAGACCTATTGTGTCAGAGAAACAGATTGTGAAAGAGGAGATGGGTGATAGGGGAACAGCATGGAGGCTAAAGAGGCCAGCATGGAGGTGAATGGGAAGGAAGGAAAGAGTGAAAAGAGGCTGGAGAATTGGTAGGAATCACGTCGTATGGAGCAGTAGAGATCATGGTGAAGAGTTCAGATTTCATTCCACATATAATGAAAATTAATCAAAGTATTTTTGAAACATGACCAGATCTTATTTACGTAGTTGTTGTTGCCTAAGAAAAGATCACTATAAGTATCATGTGGAGAAAGGAGCAAAATTAGATACAGGGGAGTAGCTACAAGCCTATATCAATAGTTCAGCTAGATGATGGTGGCTTTAAAACAGGTGGTGTCAGTGGCATGGACTCCTGTGGACAGGTTCTCCTTATTCCTTGAGTACAGGCTTAAAGAACGGGGTGGGGGTGCTGTTCTTTGTACGGAGACATAGAAGACTTGTTAGTTCTGGGGTATCTATTAAACATCCAAGTTGATACGTCAAGTTGGCAAGTAGCTTATCTGGCATTTAGGGTCAAAGTCAATGCTGGAAAGTCAGTGATGGAAATTTAGAGTGTGGTCTAATGGCTGCATTTATGGCCATGAGATTAGATGAAATCCTCTAGGACAGTGGTCGGCAAACCGCGGCTTGCTCTGTTGACTAATGAGTTTGCCGACCACTGGACTAGACTAAATGTTACCGGGTAGTTGGAAGCTGTGAGGATTAGGCAATTGTGGCATATTGTGTGCAAAGAGGTAAAGGGTAGTATATGACATTGGTCGGCACACTCATTAGTCAACAGAGCAGCAAACCGAGGCTCGCGAGCCGCGGTTTGCCGACCACTGCTCTAGGAAAAGAGGAAAGACACAAACGAGGGAAGGGTCTGATCTGAGGACAGGGGTCAATAAAGGAGATTTCATAGGTAGGAGATTCTAGAGCATGTGTGTAGCATCACTGGAGAGAAGAAATGGATGACACAGGAAAAGGGAAACTATGAGCCTCGAGTAGAGGTGAGGGGAGATGCTGCGGGCACTGGACAGGAGCAGACACTGCATGCTTTGTGGCTGCAGGGACACAAGGCCTGTAGGCAGTTTCATGTATTGATATGTAAGATGATTAACAAGAGAGATAGGTCAAAGTTCAAAACAATGTCAGGATGTTTGAGGAAAGAGTTAACAATATGGGTAAGTAATTTAGTGAAGAAATGTGAGGTATAATCTGTGTTTTATAGACATTCAATAATGGAATCAATGTTATGAATGACACACCACCTGTTATTCTCCCAGCATATGTGCTGACTTTTTTCAATTAACTTTTACAATAACCTTATTTTCTATCTAAACAAATGTAAAAGGTGTTTTCCTCATTTTAATTTTGTACAAATTCCTATCCAAAGGGTAAAATCATCATGCTTTTTTTTATAAATCTCCAAGGCTATTAATTACCAATTTTTAGGGAAACTTTTTATTTTGACATTATTTCAGATTTACAGAAAAGTTGCATGGAGGCTAAAGGGGTGCATAGAGAGTGGGGGAGGAAAGAGTGACAAGAGGTTGGAGAATAGATAGGAATCATTATTAAATTCCTAAAATTTTACCACATTTAAAAAATCATTTTCTTCACTTTCTCTCCTACTATACACACGTTACACACACACACACACACACACACACACACAGACACACACTTTTAAAAAACTAAATTGAAAGTAAATTACAGACATAATCAGCTCTTTAACACTAAATACTTCAGTGTTTATTTCCTAAAAAGAGGGACCTTCTATTATATAAACACAGTATAATTATCAAAATCAGGAAATTAACATCAATACAGTATTATTAGCTAATCTAACAACCACATTCAAATTTCACCATTGTCCTAAAAATGTCTTTTACAGAAATGAAAATCCCAGATTATGTGTTATGTCAAAGGCCATTTATTAAATGCTCTGGATATCAAATGCCATTAGGGAATTATTTGTTTCTTTTTTTTCTCCGCAGGCAAAATAATGATACAGTGGTTATATAAGAACACATCCTTATTCAAGCAGTTGTAGTGCCCGTACATCTCTAGACATGAATTTAAAGTGGAGCCAGGAGCCAATTTGTGTGATCTTTCTCCCGCAGTATTCAGCTGCTCACATGCAGGCAGGGAAGTCAGCCAGCTAGTTTAAACCAGGGTTGGAGTTAGCAATGTAAATAAGACAAGAGGTAAGACAGGTAAGACGAGGGAATGATGATACCATTGAATGTAGAATCCAAGCTGGGTAAGGCAGGAAGTGAAGATGAAATGGAATTGTGGATGCTCAGAAAAGTGGGTCAGCAATTGGAGGTCAAGATATACTTGGAGAATTGCTGCAAGAGCAGCTGGGAGAACTGGAGGTGGGAATCAAGGGGGTGGGCACATGAAATCACATTTCAGAAATGGTGAGAACCGAGTATGGAGTAAGACCCAGATAATGATGTGCTGAGAGATGGGGGGAGAGGGGGTTGGCTAAGGCAGGGCAGAAGAGTGTTAAGAGGCGAGGAAATCAACAAACTGAGAGGCGGCACGAGGAGTGAGTGAGCCAGTCAGCAATAAAGATGCCAACAGTGGGTTGCCGAGTCAGAGGTTGAAAGGGCATAAGCGCGGAGGATTTCAAAGAAGGCACAATGTTGTTGGGAATTTTGAAGCAGGAAGAGAATATGACTTACAAATAGCAGTGGGGAATTAAGAGTGAGAGCTTCTTCATTCCCTGCGAAATGAGAAGGCTAAAAACATTCAAAGAGTTTGAACCTGGAAAAAGCACAGGCCGGTGTTTTTAAACCTTTTTTACAGAGCACCTGCCTATGGAACCTTTTAAGATACATGGTTTGCATTTATCTGTACTCGTTCCAAGACCCTTCGTGGATGCCTGAAGCCTCAGGTGGCACCAAACGCTCTCTCTATAGGCACTCCTTTTCCCTATATATTACATGACTAAGTGTCACTTGTAAATTAGGCACAGCAAGTGATTAACCGTTAGTAATAATAAAATAAAACGATTATAACAACGTAATGTAATAGGAGTTGTGTAAATGTGGTCTCTCTCTGTGTGTGTGTGTCTCTCGAAATACCTTGCACTGTACTCACCCTTCTCTCTTGCGGTGAGGAGATGTGTCTGCACTGTGAGGTGCAACAGCAGCACCAGCACCAGATTCTCTTTCTTTCCTCCCCGTTGCACGGCGAGAAGACTCACGCTTACCGCAGACCGTAGCGACCTCACCATATGTTTGTTTTGTGTGTGTGTTTTTTTTTTTCTTTCCTTATGAAGTGGAGAACTTGCACCTTTTCACTTACAGGCAGCACTTCACAACTCCTCTGTGGCATATCCAAATCCCCAGCATCCCTGCTCTGGGGCTTTGAAGCCTTTATTAAGTAAAATAAGGGTTACTTGAACACAAACATTGCGATCCACACAGTTAGTCTACCAACGAAGATGGCTACTCCATGACGAAGAGGCGGAGCGAGCACCGCAGACGCTGGACACGAGGGCGAAGCACATCACCGGCGGGCGGGCGGGAGCCTTCCGGACGGCGCTGAGATTTCATCACGCTACTGAGGATGGCCCACAGTTTAAAACTTATGAGTTGTTATTTTTTTCTATTTAATATTTTTAGACCACAGTTGATATGGGTAACTGAAACTGCAGAAAACAAAACCACGGATAAGCTGGAGATGGGGGTGGCGGGTGCCACTGTATTTTTATCCTAATTGCCCCACCCCTATGATGAAATCTTAACACTATGTATCAACTTTACATCTGTTTATGTACTATATGTATATCTGTGCTTGATATATGAAAGGAGTAATTTTATTGCCTCCCCCAAGAATTAATTTTTGTCCCTTGGGGGCTATATGGCCCCACTGAGAGAATGAAGGGACAGACGGAGGCGATTACAGGGGCTCTGTCAACTAAAATCAAATCCAGACTCAGGGAGGAGCGACTATTCAAAGGGATCATGCAAGGAGAGATAGACTGTTTTATGTTCTAAGTCAGAATTGTCTGAGTTGATATTCCTTGGTACTGCGTTTATTCAAGTGGAGACGCTGTCCAGGTAAAACAGATGTCACACGATTGGCTCAGGGCGTGAACTGAAAGGCCCGTGTGAACCTGGGATGTTATGGCTTTAAAAGCATAAGACCTTCAGCCCTAGCCAGTTTGGCTCAATGGATAGAGCCTTGGCCTTCAGACCAAAGGGTCCTAGGTTTGATTCCGATCAAGGCTCCTCCAGGGCCCAGGCCCTGGTTGGCGGCTCCTGCAATCGATGTGTTTCTCTCACATCGATGTTTCTCTCTGCTTTCCCTTTCTCTTCCATTCTTCCTAAAAATCAATGGAAAAATATCCTCCAGTGAGGATTAACAACAACAAAAAAGCATACGACCTTGAGAACATAATCATCCACTTTGGAAAATACCTTGAGCATTACCTTACACATAGACTTCCTCACCAAATTTAATCTCAAATATGAGACACAGCTCTGTGTTTGAACTTCTTGCTCCCTGTGCCCTGTGAGGTCTGGCTCTACCCACAGATTCCAGGGAGGAAGCAGAGAATTCTCATCCAAAGCAGCCAAGAACCCTAAAAACTGAAAGAAAAAACAGAGCTGAAATGTAAGCAGGTAAACAAGGTCCTAAGTTGAAGAGAGGGGTCTCTGTAGGGCTGGGGTGGGTCTGGGAATCTGAGAGAGGGGAGTGGGGGGAAAGAGTGAATGCAAATGAGTTCAGAGCACGTTGGTGGGGTGAGAAGCTGTGGACATCTTCCAACAACACCTTCTCCCCATAAAAGCCACCTTAGGTGGGCTCACAGGGCATGATTGAAAGGCACACATTCAGACTTCCTGAGTAGCTCTCACTCCATGTCCTTGTTCAGCTAACACCTAGAGGCCCTCTTAGGTCTTATCTGCCAATTGCCCTAGGAACCAGATAGTCTAAAGGTGCCTTTCCCATTCTAAAGTGCTAGAGTTTTTGGATTCTCTCAAGTCTTTCAGATTCTTATTCTCATAGCATATCGGTTCTACTAAGTTTTAAAAGAAGTCTTATGAATTCAATAGGATTTACATGCCCCATTCCTCACTTCTTTTGTGAGGTGTTTTGCCACATGAATTACCCAAATCTTAAATAATTGTAGTTTTCTTTTAATTTTCTTGATTGAAGAAATTTTGTGCACTACATAGAATTTGTTTTGCAATTTAATTACATTTGTATATAATGTCAGCAAAAGAGTTAAATACTGAAAAACCTATACTTAATTTTTGTCTCTAAGTAAATTTAAACATGTTCTATTTAGCTTCCAAAGAAAGAACTCATAAAGAAAATGCCTCTATACTCTCATAAAGATATTGAATTTTAATTAAATATGGAATTTGGCTTCATAACATGCATAAAGGGATAAAGCCACATTGTAGAAAATTAAAAGGGCAAGCCAGGAAAAAAAGAACCTTGCTTGAAATACTTTACTTAAAATCTTCAGCTCTGAACCAAAAAACTGCTTAATTTAGAAAACCAAAGAACACTTAAAAATTAAGAAAATTGTTTTAAGAAGTTTGCAGTTTAAGGAACCTATGAAGTGGATTTCATTGATCTTCCCTTGAGTATACACAGAATATTTTAAATCTTATACTTTAACTAGTTCATTCAACAATTGGGTTCCTATTATCTGTCAGGCTAGGTGCTAAGCATACAAAAGTGAGTCCAGGTGGTCTCTGCTCCTGAGACACATAATCCTATTCTCCAAAGAGAAGCCCTGTGTCAAATGGCTCAGCTGACTGGCTGTAGAGCCTGATTATCTGAGTCAAAGTCCAGCTATCTTTTACTAGCTATAAAATATTAAATTGGGTTTTCACTCATTCAGTTTTATTTCTTCATCTGTAAGAAAGGAGTAACCACAGTATCTAAAAAAAATATTCTGGCTAAAATATTTAGAATAATGTTTAGATATGTTAAATATTTAGAATAGGCTGTGAGGATCTTTTTGCTGTGTAACTTGGTTAGGCTACCATTCCAGGTTATTGAACTAAATACTAATCTAGGTGTTATGACAAAAGTGTTATGTAGAGGTGATTAAAGTCCATAAGCAGTTGACTTTATATAAAAAAGATTACCCAAGATGATCGGCATGGCCTTGATTTGATCAGAGGAAAGGTGTTAAAATCTGGGCTAAGGCTTCCCTGAAACAGAAGAAATTGTGCCTGTGGACAACTTCAGCCTGTGCAGGGGAGGTCCAGCCCTTCCTGATAGCCTGCCCTATGGATTAGGACCCTTATAAAAAGAGATACCTCCTTCATATAAGAGGAAGAGAGCGAGAACTGCTTACTTCTTTCTCTCTCCATGTGAGGAAAGCAGGAAGAGAGCTCTCACTCAAACACAACCATGTTGGCATCTGACCTCAGATTCCCCAGCCTTCAGAACTGTGAAAAGTAAATGTTTGTGGTTAAAGCCACCAGTCTGTGATATTCCTGTAACAACAGCTGAAACTAACAAGACAGCAGCTCTTAAATTCTGGAACTCCCTTCTTTCTTGTCCTCCCTGGGGCTTAGCTATTCAGTTACCTACTCTATGCCTACTCAGCAGGTTCCCAATAAGTTCTTTTATCTATTGCTTACATTTATTAAAATTGTTTTCTATTCCTTACAACTAAAAAACTCGACTTGATGCTCTGGGATGATTTCCTTGTGTTCTCTCCTCTCCTCATTGCACGTGGCCTTCCTGAGCATGCCACCCCCGCGTGGCTTCAGCCATGCCCCATGTGTTCTTTGCTTCTTTCTATCTTCAGCCTAGAGCTTCTTGTGAGCTCTCTACCTGCACATATAGTTACCTAACAGCTCTTCTCCTCTGAGATTGCTCCCAGAACCCAACATGAATTCGTAAACTTTCCCCCCAAATCTGCTGCTACTCCTCCGTTCTCTAATTCAATGTTTAGCACCATCATCCACTCAGTCACTCAAGTCAAACACACCCTCCACCCTACCCCCTCTATATAATGGCAATTGCTTGGGCTTGTCGATTCCTGTTTGTAGTACTTCTCATAGCTATCTACTTCCCTCTGCCCTTCAATCCTGTGTCAGGCCCTCGGCATGACAGTCTCCCAACTTTCATCCATGCTCATCTCCATCTGTGTGCTCCAATCCACACAGACTAGACTCTAAAGCAAACTCTGATCAAATATCTCCTCTGTTTAAAATCCTCTCTCTATGGCCTACATCCATGGTCGGCAAACTGCGGCTCTCGAGCCACATGTGGCTCTTTGGCCCCTTGAGTGTGGCTCTTCCACAAAATGCCATGGCCTGGGCGAGTCTATTTTGAAGAAGTGGTGTTAGAAGAAGTTTAAGCTTAAAAAATTTGGCTCTCAAAAGAAATTTCAATCGTTGTACTGTTGATATTTGTCTCTGTTGACTAATGAGTTTGCGACTACTTGCCTACATGAAAGGGCAAACAAAGCCAGGTCCTACCTTCTGATTTTTCCAGGGCAACTGTCTAAAATGACACATCTCCTTCATTATCAAAATGGCTGAAGTCTCCATTTGGCTCTTACTAATGCCTTTCTTCCTTTCCAGGTTCTCCCCTTCCCACTGCACCCCTCATGATGAAACTAAAAACGCCAGGGGTTATTCAAACCAGCGGTTACCCAATCCTGGGTACAAATAGAATGCAGAGAGAACGGAGCAGCCAAATCTGTCTACAGGGGCATCATGGGCTCCAAGGCTGTTGCTGCTGTGTGGCCACCAGGTGGCAGTGATCCTCCAGTGGCCGCTGCTGTCCCTTACCTTGGGGAGTGGGCAGGAGAGGGGCTGGGGAACAGCACTCTGGGAGGCTGCTGGGAGGTTCTACCTTAAGGTCTGCTCCTGTGCAGCTGCTACCTTAGGAAGAAAAGATGTTTGGAGATCTGGGTCTTGCCTCTTCCCCTGGAGCCTCTCCTGGCTCGCTGTACTCAGGGGTCTTTCTCTCTCTTCCCTGGTGTCCTGCCCCGTTGTGGCAAGCAACCGGCACTCAGCAGTTCTACCTGAACCTCTAGTCTTTGCACCCTCCCCAGATACATGTTCACAGTCATCTTGGCTGGGCCCAGGGATCTTATCTCAGTTTCATACACTCTGAGCTGCATAGTTTTGTCGCCTTCTTCTTTAGAGCTTTCCTCCCTGAGTCTAGTGTGCAGGGAATCCTCTCTCTCTTTCTTAGTTCTTCTCACAGAAGAAAGAAAGGGTGCTTCATTAAGGGTGCAAACACCAACAATTAGCCAGAACATCGACTGAGCAATCCCTCCCTCCAGAACGCATCAGGAGGGCAAAGATAGAGAGTCCAGGTGGAAGGGTAGACTTATGAGAAAAGGTTGGACCCTGCTACTTGTGTGATGTCGAGCACTCGTGTCCTGTGAGGACATGAGTCTGGGAGTAAGAGAGAGCACTCCGTTTTCCATTTTCCCCACTCCTTTGAAAATGTAAACACACTATTTTTTGTGTTTGGAACACATCGTTCTTGTTATTTATTAACAAATGAGAATTAAAATAAGTTACACTAAGCTGTGCTGTCTGGTTCTCATTTCGATTAGATTATTTCTACTGGCACCTTTACTCGGGCATGGTTCATGCGCTGACAATCATCAATATATCAATTCCCCAGTGAACTGAGAATCAGATCCCTCTATCTGGAGGAATCACTCACATGTATGCTATGGGTTCATTAAATCAAATACGTGAAACCCGTGGCTGCACAGTATTACCCAAATACTTCTCAGAAGGCATTGCCTTTCCTTTATCGCTGATGTAGTAATTAAATTCATGTGCTATTAAGTAATACAGACTATTGTTTCATTCCTTTCTAAATGAAAGTCATTCATTTCAGTTTTAGAAATTAAAAGTGGAAAATGCCTATATTTAAGACAAAGTGCTTTCCAAACTGTTCACAAGGAGGAGAATTCTGAATATGGCAGTTTGTTGGAAATGTGAACTCATTCCCTGCCAGGCCTTTCTTAAGCTTCAGCCCCAAACCTTTTATCTGATTCTGAAAGTGCCTCAGACTTAATTGTGTTTCCTAAGACCTATTTCTCTCACTGGACACAATTGTGAACAAAGAGGAGTGAATGGGGGAAAATGATTAATTTTAATGAGAGAGACACTGGGGAAGTATGAGTGGCTTCCTGCGTTGTCTCTGATTTAAAATAATGAATGTTCATGCAGCAAGTAGAGCAGAAAGATTACAAACACCTCGTCCTAAACAGGGGAGGCACTTTTAGACAATGTAATGAAATCTCCTTCCATGTGTTCACAACTGGGTTTGTTCAACCACGACAGAACATCCTGGAGCTCTGTGTTTTTAATCTTCATTTGTATCAAGTTGTACAACACATGCTCTATTAAAAGTACATGGAGGGTGGGCCCGGTTATTTCTACCTCTTCAGATTACGGAGGCAGAATTTTCTTCTATAGGTATAAGGGCCTTCCTTCCTTCCTTCCTTCCTTCCTTCCTTCCTTCCTTCCTTCCTTCCTTCCTTCCTTCCTTCCTTCCTTCCTACTTTTGTATGAAGACTGTCTTAACTGCTCTTTCTTCTGACATGTGACGGGTCTGTGAGCTCCCTAGGGTGAAGAGAATACCATGTTGGCCATTGAACGCCAGCGCCTCTCCTTGTGCGGGTGCATGTGGGCTCCGTGAACCTTTGCTGAAATGAATGAATGAATCCCTGGTAAGCCCACCACTGAAATGTAACCACTGTCTACACTGTGCTTGCCATATTTCCAGTCTCTTATAAGCATAAGTATTTATAGTAGTTGGGAAAGGCCATTCAAGAGGTGCACACAAATCCTGGCATCTTAGTGGCTCAACATTTTTTCTGGATGAAAGAAAATGCCACAGCTGGCTAGGCGCTCCCCAGGGCAGCTCTCTTCCACATACTGACTCAGGGGCCCAGGAGGCTTCCACCCTGTGGCTATTGCTCCCGCACGTGATTTCCACGGTTGCTGCCAAAGGGGAGGAGAAAGGTGAGAAAGAAGACCCACCGCTAACTGTTTTGGCCTAGAAATAGCGCACTTCCTCCCCTTCCATTATCTGTGGCCGGACTGGCTACCTGGCCTCCACCTACCTGTCACTCAGTGCTGGACAGTGGGAGCGTGAATGTCCCTCTGCCGTGTAATTTCTGTGCCACGCTCTATCATATGGCTGTGCCATACTTACTTTAACCAACTCTTTATCATTGAACATTGTGGTAATTTTCATTTTTTGCATATTTATGAATATGTTGTGGTTTAAGGGGGAGAAAAATCCTAACAATTCAAGCACATTTCTGGCTATTTCAGGATAATATTTTAGAAATAAATTACCATTCCAAAGGAGGCTTTCTGACTTTTACAATAGTAATTCTCAACTGGGGGTGACTTAGCCCCACCCCCAAGGACATTTGGAAATAGATGGAAACAATTTTGGATGTCACAGTACTATTAAACATCCTACAATCCACAAGACAGTCCCCACAGTGAATAAATTATCCAGCCCAAAATGTCCATATGGCTGAGGTTAAGAAAGCTTGTTTTAAACCACAAACATGTCCCTATATGAAACACACAAGCTTTTGTATGGTATACATATTTTATGCCCCTTCATTGTAGTAACCCTTAACATTTTCATGGTACTTTCCTACCTTTCATTTTTCTCCTTTCCAAAGCCTTGCAGGTGGGCCAGAGAAAATAGTCTTTGATTAGCACCACTTTGGCCTGAGAATACTACAAATCAGAGAGGTTAAGGGATTTCATTATGCTCCCACAATTTCTGAGGTCTAAACCCAGTTTTCTGGATCCCACAGCAGCCAGCAGTTTCTACCAGGCTGGTGGTAGATCCTTCCTTCTGCTCACTTGTGAGGTGAGGGGAGCCTTGGTTAGAGTCAGGGTCCTTTGGCGCCCAGGTACAGAGTCAGGGTTAGGAAGAAAACCAAAGGAAAGAAACAGGAGGAGAAAGCCTGCCCTATTCTAAAATATTGCTCAGGGACACTGTCTCCTTAGAAACTGGGTGCAGGAATTTCAAAAGGTAATATTTCCTTAAAAGCCAAGGAGAAAGAGAAAGGGGGTAGAAGTGTACTAGTGTTTCAAATGTGCACCCTCACATAAAATCTGGTTAACAGATAACTAACTGCCTGCTAGATAACTAGCAGGGCGGGTGGAAGTGGAGCAGAGAGGAAGACTGAGTGGTTCTGGCCTCTAGTCCATTAGTAACACCTGGAATTCATTTCTGAAACTGCATTTAATTGAACAAAAGCCTCTAGCAACATTTGGATTAGAAATTAATGTTCAAACAATCCTTTATGTCCTTTGCAGTTTTGTACAACATGTTAGTCTGTCTGAACTTGTTAACAGTAAAACTAAAAAATCCAGTCATAGCACGGTGGCCTAGGAACTCATTTTCACCTTAGCATGAATGAAACACAACCAAACGGTGCCTTTTGTGGAAGACTGCTTATAGTTTTAATCCCATTGGGAGAAGTTATACTTCAGAAACTTATTTTTTAGTACAAATGGATTAAATTTATTATATTTTATTGCTTCATTTAATTATTAAAATTTAAGAATGTAATAATATTTGGAAGGAACTTGAGTATTTTTTACCTTTACTTTCTTTTATGTCAAGCAATCTTGATTTTCCACACAGAGCAGAAGTTTATTCTTTTAAAAGTTCTGTTTACAATAAAATTAAGTAAAACAGGGTCAATTGGAAGAAATATATTTAATGATAGATGGTACACAGAGGCGGTGAATATTCGTGAGGTTGGACTTTGAATGAACAGTGTCTGAGAAGCACTAATTTCTCCCCCTCTGCCCCCCCCCCCCCCCAACTATGTAGAGTCATCGAGCTGTGCACACCTTTCACTGCCAAGGCAGCAGAGAGCACTTCACCATACTTGGGCTTTAACACTCTGTGCCTAATTGCCCCACACCACACAAATGTCCTCCACATCCCATTAGGGCTCTGATGCCCTGCCCCCCACTACTCGCACCCCTCATCCCCAACCAGGATGCCCTTCTCACCCTGACACTCCAGGTCTGGTCGACCTCTTGTATGGACCCACTGCTCACCTGCTCTGGCTGCCCATCTCCCTCACCCTCCCAACACCCCCACCCCATGCTCTGAGGCCTACTTTACTTAGTAGCCCCACCTATTGCTATGCGAATTTTTAACTTTGAAGGCTTTTGCTAAATTGCCATCGATAATGATTCCACCAATTTATATCTGCCAGCAATTAAGAGCACCTGTCTCCTTGGCACACTCTGCAATGAAATATGTCATGATGCTTTTAGATCTTTGCTAATTCGACAAGGGAAAAGTGTATTTATCTTATTGTAGCTTAAACAGAAAAAAAATAAAGTACTTCTACAAAACAATTAGAACTCATCGTCTCATTGAAACCCAAATTATGATTCTATTAGCAGTCTCAATTTTTTTAATAGTAAACACCAAACTTTGTAAAACAATTACATTTCCTCACTTATGTAATAGCATATTTCCCCCTGTTTAATAACTAAATGGAGTTCCAGAAACATATTGCTGGTCCCAGATATAATTGAAAGGAATAGCAAATTTCAATTTCTAATGGGACAAGAAAAATAACACATGAACAGTCTGTTTTGACTAGAACAGTTGTCAAGTCAATAATTAATTGTTTGTACTTATGTCACTTTATCTGAAAAAAAAAACATTGGATTTAGAAAGAAAAAATTACTGCCACATGGTAATAATAGAAGGACTGGGTCTTTTGGTTTTGTGTCCAAGGGCTTGGAGAAAGAGCACCACAGTGTGTCCTAGATCTCAGCTCGCAGCTCCAGCCCCCACTTCATGACGGAGGCGGTCTTCACAGAGCATGAGCAGCTCATTAGAAGCAGCCTGTTCACAGTGAAGCCCTCAGTACATGAAGCACCTAATGAAGCCTCTGTTCCATTTGTACTTATCCAGTAAGTGGTACTAAAACATCTATTTACATTTCCCTGAAGATGGCTGGATCAGAACAGTCTGTTGTAATGACCTGAACACTATTTTCCTCTTCCAGGGGGTAGGTGGAGGTAGCTATCCTATCTAATAAAAACTAATATGCAAATTGACCATCACTCCAAGATATAAGATGGCCTCCCCCATGTGGTCAAAGATGGCTGCCCCCATGTGGACACAAGATGGCTGCCACAAGATGGCCAGCACGGGAGGGCAGTTGTGGGCAGTTGGGGGGGACAAGGCCTGCAGGGGAGGGCAGTTGGGGGCAACCTGGCCAGCAGGGGAGGGCAGTTGGGTGGTGGTGGGGGAACAGGCATGCAGGGGAGGGCAGTTGGGGGTGACCAGGCCTGCAGGGGAGGGCAGTTGGGTGGGGGGGAGGAACAGGCCTGCAGGGAAGGGCAGTTGGGGGGGACCAGGCCTGCAGGGGAGGGCAGTTCTGGGTGACCAGCATGGCAGGGTAGCGCAGTTAGGAGCAATCGGGCCAACCGGGGAACAGTTAGGCATTGATCAGGCTGGCAGGGGAGTGTTTAGGGGGTGATCAGGCTGGCAGGCAGAAGCGGTTAGGGGCAATCAGGCAGAGGCAGTGGGAGCCAGCAGTCCTGGATTGTGAGAGGGATGTCTGACTGCCCATAAGTGTGTGGTTGAACATCCCTCAAGAGGGCTCAGATTGGAGAGAGTGCAGGCTGGACTGAGGGACACCTCCCTCCCATGCACAAATTTCATGCACCAGGACTCTAGTGTGAATTATAACATCCTCTAGGAACAAAATGTAATACATTCCAAGGAATTATGCCACTTACATTTACAATGAACAGAATTTTAAGAAAAAAGGAAATCTTTACAGTAACTTAAGTTTTGTTTCATTTCCTGGATTTCACCAGGCTGTTCAAGGCTGTGCATTTTGGGAAGAAAGAGGGCATTTTCCAGTCCCAACCCTGCATCTCAGGCTCACCTTGTGTGCCAGAAGCTATTCTGGGATTTTATAAAATTTCACTTGGCCCACTCCATGGGAAGAGGACATTCAAAGGATTAAATTCATGTTGCCAGCTACACTGATGAGGCTGCGATCCATTATCACAGCGACACCTCATTTACCCAGCATTACTGAGTAGCATGACATTTTATGTATGAATAAACTTGCAGGATAACAGAGCCTCCAGGATAACCAAGGTGGTTTCATTTTAAATATTTTTGCTAATATTTTTTGTCATATTCCAAGGTGTTCTAGTGCTAGAAAGTAGTGTGAAGAGTGCCTATTTTAAAATTCTCATTTTTTCTTGTGAGAAAGCTGAGACATGGTGAGGTTAAACCAAGGCATGGTGTCCTGTTTGGAGCAAATTGGGGCAGGAAGGTCACTATTAGCCATCATTAAGCAGGCTAAAGTTTCATCCATCATGATGAAAGAAGTAGTATTAAAGGGGTCACTAAGATTAATTACGGGAGGGGCAAATCAAGATTCAAGGTAGTGAGGTGAAGGTAGTGTTGGAGACAGTGGCATTTACTGAGAGAATTTCTGCTCAGCCTTCAAGCCTTTGTTTAAATGCCACCTCCCTGTGAAACATTTTCTTTCTGTCTAAGGAAAAGTAATTGTCCCACAGCTATATCCTCTTAGTCCTTCATCTGAAGTCTGTCATAGCACGTATCACTTTAGTGTGTGGCCTAAAGGAAAAAATATTGTTGAATGAAATATTTGTGTCCTGAGTACACCCAGCATCATCTGACATGTGGTAGGCGCAAAAGATATATTAGTTGAGTAGTTAAATAAATACATGCGTGAATGATAAACAAAGAGAAAATGAACACAGATTGTGTCCTGATTTAGGGTTATGTTATGAACAACAGATATTGCTGAGGATAGGAAGCCTTCAGGATGGCCTCTCCCTTTGTGGTCCAGGCTCCTGAACTTCTCCTGGTGCTTTCGATTCCATCTCACCTCTTACTCTTAGCTCAAATTCCCAGAAAATGGGGCTTATTAAACCACTAACGATAATACTTAGGCTAAGTAGCAACTGGATACATTAATTTCCTGAAAAAGAAATTGATTCCTTTATATACTTTTTATCAAATATTTATTGAGGGTCTACCCTGTACCTGGTGCGGTTATAGATTCTGTGAATTAAATCAACTTCTCACTCTTGTGGATCTTATGTTCTAGTGGGATCCACACAATAGACAAATGGATATATAATAGACTGTAAGAGTATGATGAGAATGATGATGACAAAGCAAGGTAGGGGGCTTGAGAGACAGTCAGAGAAGAATATCTCTCAGAAGAGGTGACTTCTGAGCAGAAACTTACTTTGTCTCTCATATATCAAACCCTCAGCTTTAAGAGTCTAGGCTGATTTGGTCCATAAGCCCCTTTCTGATTCCCCTGAGTCCTCTTTTCCACAGTCATTTTACTGCTTGACTGAGCTCATTTTCAATATAGCAGTGATTGCCC
The DNA here is from genome assembly GCA_026230045.1 of Corynorhinus townsendii. Taxonomy (NCBI): domain Eukaryota; kingdom Metazoa; phylum Chordata; class Mammalia; order Chiroptera; family Vespertilionidae; genus Corynorhinus; species Corynorhinus townsendii. Next base: position 61,399,574 of record JAPDVU010000004.1, on the reverse strand, counting down.
AGGCTGTCAGGGCAAAAAAGACGTTGCTTTTCCTTAATGTCTTCCATCACGTAGGGCAGCACCCTCTGTCCATTCATTAGTTTGACAGTTATTTATGCAAGCTCACCACATACTAGGAACTGGCCAGGCCTTGGAAATGTAGGCCACAGCCCTTGGTGAACTCACAGATTAGTGGGAACAGTAAACATGTAAACAAATAAGTGTAATAAAGTGTGACAGGAACCTTGTAGGTTCATGGAGACAAAAACCAAAGCAGCTCCTGGCGATTGAGATAAACATTTAGAGGAGGTTCTACCTGAGCTAAATTATGAATGAGGAGTAGGTATTTTTCAGAATGAAATAGCATAAACTGACCAAAGGTCACAGTGAGGGCAAAATTATATGCAACTGAGTAGAAATCCTGTTTGGACCTCAGACCTTCTGCTTTGACTCATTGATGGGCTGCAAAATGGAACAGAGAAGTCACAGTAAGAGAAGTTAGGAAAACTGACCAGGTGAAGGTCAACTGCATGAAATGGGGGACAAGATGAGACAAGCAGCTGAAGACTTGCTGGTTGACTATTGTAGTAATCTTTCACTGGTTGATGAGGTTCTAGACCAGGATATGGCAAGAGAATGAAACGAGCATTCTCGTTATAGACACACATCAGTACCACGGCAGACATGATCCAATCTGGCGAGCAGAAGTCCACGAATGCTCCACACACAAGGCTTTGTCTGCTTGACTTCTCTTCCTCACATCTCAGCTTCAAACGGCAGAATGTCCTGGCTCAGGAGCTTCCGCGTACATGACATTAGCTGGAACTTTCATCAACCAACAAACAACAACTTCCCATCTACCCCATCCATTAGGTGATGGATTTTAAATTGAAAGAGAGGAGTTTCTCAGACCCCTTTCACATCACTATTTTAATTTCTTGTTTGTCAATTTGTATAGATTTCCAATACTGCAGAGAGAGATAGCTCTTGGGCAAAGGAATACAGGGATGCCTGTGATTACCTTTAGGCTTTTTCATAACTGTTTTTGCAGCGACACATAATGAACTAATTTTCTTTACCTACATTATGGGTGGAAATGGAAATTTAAAATTTTAAGTATTGCTGCTGAATTCTCTGTCCTCTGGCTACCCCTCCCTGCCACCCCCACACACGTATACACAGTATATTCCTCTGAAAGGCAGCTATGTCTAAGGTAAAAATTTTGTGTCAGAACAAAAAATAATGCAATTTAAGATACTCTGGAATTATTTCAGAAGCAGTGGATCCTTGAATGAATTTAGCATCAATCAAATAATTCAATAAGTTAAATTAAGGAAGCCAGCAAATGTTACTTTATTGGTCTATTGACTACATTTTGAAATTAAATGTGTAAAAGCTCTTAGAGGACGTGTTAGAGCTTCTTCCTGAGGGAAGGCACATGACTTTCTCTATTTCCTACAAATGTTCCTTTTTATAATCAAAGAGCCACTTGTTTGCTCTTAACAGCAAAGAGCACACTCCATCATCCAAATGGCCACCTGCACAAGCTCAGCATTTAATAAGGGCTAAAATGCTGTATTAACCAGTGATAATGCAAGGGTCTTCATGAGGCTGATGGAATTGGATTGTGTCAGAAACCCCATCACTGGGTGGTCAATTTCTCAAATGGATTAGATTGGGTTGAGACTAATCCAGCCTCCTCCTATTCTGGAAAAATCTAAATTATTCCAATATTTCCTATGATAAAGTTTCCTAAATATATCCTTGGAGGGAAAAAATGAAGCACTTGCTAACTGCCATGAACCAACCATCAGCCAAAATTCTTCATCCAGCTCTTTACTGCCCCAGATCCACTCCATACGTTCCTGAAGGAACTAACTCCTTCCCAGATGTCAGGGGCAGGCACCGGAATGGGATGTTTAAAAGTCACCTGAGATGTGAGAGACCTGCCCTTCATTTTCATTGCTCATCCTTTGGCATTTTTGTTTCAAGCCTAAGAAAACATGTTTGAGGTGTGGGCCTAACCAGCTTGTCTTGGGACTGCCAACTGACGTGGGAAGAATAGAGTGGGAACAGGGGCCTTCTTGCCGCCCACTGGTCCTCAGATTTTATTGTGTCTCATAATCACCTTTAGGGCCCCACACCCAGAGTTCTGATTGAGTAGATCAGAGTGAGGCCTGAGAATTTCCGTGTCTAACAAATTTGCTGGTGACGCTGGTGATGCTGGTCTGGGAGCAACTTGGGAGCCACAGCCCGACAGCTTCCTTTCAGTTCTGTCCGGAGGAGACCGGGAGCCAGAGGGGTACAACTCTCTGGTTTCTGTTTCTCTGTGCCCTCCAATTTCTTTTTTTTTTTTTAAGTTCTTACTCCTCACTGGCTGATTTTCTCACCATCCCCGGGCCTCAACAGGGTCTTTGCCATCTCTAGGTCATGGCTTCATCTTGCCCCTTGTAGGAACACCCTTCCTTCTCTTTTCTGTCTCTTCATCTTCCTCCCATCTCTAAAGCGCATATCAAATCTTGACTGCTCTCACCAGCTCCAGTACTCTTTTTTCTAATCTTCTGGTTTTTGTGAACTGTAGCAAGTCTTACTTGTTTTCAGACTGACTTACAGGTTTTAACCTCTTCAGTAGATTGTAAGCTGCTCCCAGGCAGGGGCTATTTCCAGCTGCAGGTGTAATGATACTTAATGTCCTGAGTGTTCACCATGTGAACGGCATAGTGCTAAGCATTTAACTTGTATTAACCCATGATGTACTAAGATTGTCCCTCTTTCACAGTAGGGAAACTGGAGTGCAGAGAGAGTGCATAACCTGTTTAAAGTCACACACACACACACACACACACACACACACACGTGTATGTACACACATGACTGGCCAGTGTGGTTCAGTGATTGAGCATCAACCCATGAAGCAAGAGGTCACTGGTTCCATTCCTGCTCAGGGCACATGCCCAGGTTGCAGGCTCAATCCCTAGTAGGGGCTGTGCAGGAGGCAGCCAATTGATGATGTTCCTCTCTCACCAATGTTTCTATTTCTCTCTCCTTCTCCCTTCTTCTCTCTCTAAAAATCAATAAAAGACATATTTATTAAAAATAAAGCCCTAGCTTGTTTGGCTCAGTGGATAGAGCGTCAGCCTGTGGACTGAAAGGTCCCGGGGTTTGATTACAGTTAAGGGCATATGCCCAGGCTGCGGGCTCGATCCCCAGTTTGGGGCATGCAGGAGGCAGCCGATCAATGATTCTCTCTCTTCATTGATGTTTCTATCTCTCTCTCCCTCTCCCTTCCTCTCTGAAACAAATAAAAATATATTTAAAATAATAATTTAAAAAAATAAAGTCACACACACACATACACACACAGGTAGTACTTAGAGAGGCCAGGATTTCAGCCCTGGCCACATCACTACCCAGTTTGTTGCGAGGGGCCCATAGGCACCTGCTGAGAAGCACTGGCCACAGCACTGGGCACAGAGCATTAGGAGCACTCTGGAAGTAGCCATGGTGATCCCAGAGGGTGGGGCTGATTCCACAGTGATTACAGAGGTAGCTCAGCAAAGCATAGCCTGGATTTTCTTGTAATCATTTTACTTCCTTCAGTGCCTTTTGCATTGTCCTGAGATGATGCTCATAGATTAGGTTTGCAGGGTTGCTTTACAAAAAACTCAATTGCCTTTGCACTGTACTTTACCTTCTATTATTCTTTCCATGCACTTGAATGGGTGGGACAGATTTCTGAGGCATTCCATGCTCTCCAAATAATCTTTATACTGTAGGATTTGCCACTCATTTGGCCCCTTAAGAACCCTGGACTTAGCACAGCAAGGCACATAACATATATCAATTGCCAGATGTGAAAATAAAATATAATGCAGAGATACATATTTATGACCATTTTCATCACTGTATCTTAAAAAACAAAGCCAATAATGGCACTATAAAACATTGATAATCACTATAAAAATGATTTTATTTGCAAACTACAATAGAGCAGTAATTGCATTGCTGTTCTTTTGCTCAAAAACAATTTGGGGTGATCAAATTCCTTAATTATCCCCAAAATGAACATGTTTATCAGTGCACTGAGAACCTAGCATATTATTTAGATAGGGTATCCTCTTTTAGTATAAGAATCCCTAACATTTGTGGCTTCAAAAAATGACATACTGATTTATCATGCATCAAGATTCTAAATATACTGTGCAGTCATGCTTGTCAATATGTTCATTTTTTCTTACAGGGAGTCTACTTGCCTAACTCAGACTTTCCCCCCCTAAACACTAAATATGCTTTCACGTACTCCTGTTTTATCTACTTAAAAGATTAAAAAAAATAATCTCACCAGCAGAAAGCACTTAAAAGCCCAAAGAACCCATCTCAATCCGTATCACCTTGCTGCCAGCGTGAGCACCAACATGCTGAAACAATGGGCTTTGTGGAGGGATGTTGGGTGCGATTGGCCGAGAAGACTGGGCTCAGCTCCACGGGGCTCTAGAGGATGCCAGTGTGGGCGGCATTCGGAGCTTAGTGCCTCTCAGGGTGGAAGGGCATAAAGACAGGCCTGAGCCTCAACCCCAGCAGGTGGCTTGTCCACCCCCTCATCTTCGGAGAGGGCAACAGAGAAATCACACTGGCCACAGCAATACAAACAGGGTGGAAGGCACTGATGCGGGTAGAAGTCTTGCTCAAAGACACAGTGAGGCATGTGCTGCAAACACTAAACCTGGGAACCAGGGCCCCAGCTCTGAGGAGCCCCAGCAGCTGGGCACTCAAGCCTGCTGCCTGCAGGATGACATTTTTTGGTCATTGACTATGTCGAGTGTTGTTAGCAATCTCTAAGCCCATCACCATTCACATACACATATACAGGTGGTCCTTTTAAATTTCTATGCTAATTGTGAGAGGAATAGGGAGACTAATGAATAATTGACTACTAACTTCATTTTCTTTAACAGTCTTCCTGTCTGCTCCACACTCAACTATTTTACCGGAGCTCCCAGCATGTCGTGGGTAACCTTGAGAATGTCCCAGATCTGCTTTTCTGGGCCTCCACCTTCCCAATGCTTCTTTGTGTTTTTGCCGCAGGAAATGCAAAAACTAGGAAGTTCCCAGAACCTCTGCATTGAAGGGATGGCAGATTTCTCTCTGGAGGTCTCTGGGAAGCTGGGTCCTCCACTGGGCCTCTCTTCTTAACCAAAGCATCAGGCTTTCGCTGAGACGCTGTAATCTTTAGTACCAAACATAAAGGCTATTTTTCTTGCTACCTTTAGCTTCTGGTTAATTAGCTGCTCCCTCTCCCGTCATCCCAGGCCCATCCCAGAAAACCAAGTTAGCTCTAACTGTGACGATCATTTGGAGCACACTGTGTAGGTGCAGACGTGCAGGTAAGTTTAGCGGCATGGTGGCTGTCCCCCCTGCTACGTCTTCCTTCTTCAATCAGGAGGAGGACATTTGCTGATCTCTTGGTTGAAAGTGTTTCTGACATTGCACTGTGTGCTTGAAGCTGCTGCAAGCACATGTGCGGCTTAGCCTGAACTGGATGGGTTTTGGGAGCTGCAGATTCCAGAAAGCTGCCCGAGAGCTCAGGCTTCTAAAGGAACTTGCCGTGAGACCGAGGCCGCTATCACAGCTGCAGCATCACATCCCAGGCGCCTGAGTGAATTGTGAGCAAGAAATAATTTAATAGCGGGAGGTTGGGGAGGCTGGGGGGGCGAGGCCTCCACGGCCTCCACTTCTGCATAGCAGACACTCCACCAATTACCTGAATGTGTAATGCTTTTAGCCAGAGTGAGCTTGTCCTTGGTATAAACACAGGTGCTTCACAATTGCTATTTGCTTTTGTTTTGATTGTTTTCTATTACTATACAGGGGAGGAGGAGTTTCTGAGGGGTCTGTTGACAACTTGGCTGTGATACATACATACTCTGCCCCTCACTTCTCTGTGTCTCAGAGGAAAACCCGAACCTCCATCCACAAAAGCTCCTTCTCCGCGTGTTTCCAGGTTCGATTTGGTGGCTGAGAGCTCCCCACCCCCATGGGATGTCCAGGCGGGAAGAAGGAGAACGCGCAGGTGGCCACTCAGAGCCTTGGTGTCTGGGGGGTCCTCCTGAGAAACACCCACCAGAGGCAGCTGCCTCACCTCAGCAGCCACACTTTAATCTGAGATCTCTGCATTCTCAGATGTCCCCGAAACAACCTGCTGGCCTGTCCTCACTCAGCCCTCTAAGGGTCCTGTAAGCCTCAATTTGTGGATCAACTCTAATTGAAAAACCCAGAATGGCTTTTGTTTTTCTGATTGAACGCTGACTGAAACAGGGGCAAAGGATGCCTTTTCTCATGCCCCTCTTTCCTTACAATACAAATGGGTAGGGATATTAGTGACAAGTATTTCTTGAATGCACATAACTTATATTGCAGTATCTTTTTAAAAAAATGTTTTCATTTTTTATTTTTAAAATATGTTTTTATTGATTTCAGAGAGAGAAAGGGAGAGGGAGGGAAAGAAAGAAACACGGATCAGCCGCCTCCTGCACGCCCCCTGCAGGGGATCGAGCCCGCAACCCGGGCATGTGCCCTGACAGGGAATTGACTGGTAACTCCCTGATGATGCTCAACCAACTGAGCAACACCAGCCGGGCCATTACAGTGTCTTAAAAACTGGGGACAGATTTCAAAGATTAAGTTCCCACCTTCCAATAGTTCCACATAAACTAGAGATATAATAATGACCACACATATGTGAAGACATACAAGGAAACACAGTAACTAGAAATGTGTTTCAAGGCAAGATTCTACCAGGGAATAAAACAGGTAAACCACGCCTGTCTCCTTTCCTTCCACAGTTTGCTGTCAGGAAATGTCCTGTGGGTGGCCTTTCCAGGTGCCCGTGCCGTCTTCCTGAGCTGCTCTGACCTGCCCTCCTTCCAGGGGCAGCGCCTGCACTGTCACTCAGCCTGGGGCACAGGAGGAGGGAGGCCTGTGAAGAGCGAGGCTGTGTTTAATTTCCTGTTGCTTCCTACACCTTCCCAGGGGATTCCTGGGAAGAATTTGAGAGTGGAAATAACGGCCATGAGAGTCTTATTAAAAGGGGCATCTGTCAGAAAGATCTGAGTATCAAGAGACAGAAAACATGGGCTCAAAGAGGCCTGAATGTGGAGTGGAACGTGGGCACAATCAGAGCTTGGGGATGCCATCTGCCCAGGTGCCGCCCCCTCCGCTCTGCGGCCTGGCATCAGTTCTGCCTTAAGTTCTTCTCCTTGGGGAGCAAGGTGGTCGGAGCATTTCCTAATGAGAGAGCCAGAAACAAAGCAATGTCGAGTGGTGAAAACGGGCCTAGCTTTTGGTGTTTGTTTTCTTAGAAACAAGGACAACTTTCCCCCAAGTCCCTCCAGGACTCCACCCTCTACATGTCCCACTGGCCAGAAATGGGCAACAAGCCCCCCAGACCTATCACTGGAAAGAGAATGGGACTAAACCAATTGTTTTAGTCCAGGCAGGATTCCAACCTGGACCTGGAGAAAGGTCCCCACCGTTGTGTCACGCTGGAGTGGGACGGCCTGATACTGGGGCTTTGGCAATAAGAAATAAAGAGGGGACTTATGTTGGCTGTTCTGGAAACTGGTCAAGAGGGTAACTGCTTATTGTAAAAGGAGGCCAGGAGGGCCCCTAAGACTTACTGGGAGTCAGTGTTGTTCATGACAACTACAGACCCCTGGGCAGTTTCTGTGGGACTCACACATTATTTCACACCCTCGCCTGTGCTTGGATTCCACTGTACTCCATGTAAACTTGTGATCCACTATTTCAGAACTCTACTTTCAAGCTGATTTTAACGAGAGAAATACTTCTCTCATTATGGTCAGAGAAAAGCTCAACATTGCCCTGAGGTCACAGAAGGAGCCCTCTATAGTCAGTAATCTCTGTAATCCCACACTTATCTCCTATTCCAGGTCCTCATCCTGGAATGATGAGGATGAGTGGATGTGATTGGCGTCCCCATCACCAGACCATTTTTCTTGAACATTTGAGAGCAAGACAGAGGCTAGGTTTTCATTATGATTGTGCTTAGAGTAAACTGAGCCTCATGGGTGGGAACGTTGTAGGTTTCAGGGTAGAGGGACACACAGAGGCCTCTCCGTAGAATAACTCAGGCCAGACAGGGCAGACCTGGTGGAGAGCTAGCCCAGTTTACTAGGTGTTATTAGGTTTTTTGCGAAAGCAGTGGTTCCATAGTTAACTGTATTAGGAAAATCCTGGTTAAAGAAGGTTAAACAGACTTATTTATGACCCCTCGGAGCCTTTGATATGGTGCCATAAATTGTGGCTCTCCAAAAGGAGGCATTTTACTTTGTGTGGCCCCAACATATTTGACCACAATACAAACTGGAATATGGTGAGACTGACATGCAGAAGCCACTCTGCCCAGGTCCTTTATGTTACAGTTAAATAAACTGAGAACCTGTTACCTGAGGGGACTTGTCTAAAGTCGTCACCCTGTTAGCCAGGATCCCTCAGGAAACAGAATAATCAAAGGAGTTATAACACACACATACACACAAAGTAAAGAATCGAAGATGGGCAGGATTAGGGAAGCCAACAAGGTATAGTGAGACACTGGGACCAACAGCTGCAAGATGTCATTGCCACCCCTACTCTGAAGGGAAAAAGAGAAGGGAATTTGTTATGGGAGCCCAGCTAAGAGTTGGGGCCTTAGAAGAAGGCCTGCCTGCAGAACTACAATGCAGCAGGAAAGAGGGGACAAATGCATTGCCTAAACCTCTCTGTCCTCCTCTCCTCGCACTTCCCATTGATGCTTCTAGCTGCCCAAGCTCAGCCAGAATCCAGGGGGCTGGAGGCCATGATGTAGTCTGTAGAAGTCAACTTCCAGGGCACAGAACCAAGCAAAGATGGGCCAGTGATGTACCCATGGGACAAATAAGAAATAGCCAGCACAGTCACATAGGTTGTTATTCCCTGCTTTCTTTAAAGTGTTTACTTCATATATTTCATAAATTTATTTGGTTGGTTTGCTTAATATAATTTAATGCAACCTGATATGTCAATTATATCTCAAGAAAGCTGGAAAAAAATTAATACAATGCAAAACAGAGTGAAGATAAAAAATCCTATATAATAAAACCCTAATATGCAAATCGACTGAACGGCAGAACAACCAGTTGCTATGACGTGCACTGACCACGAGGGGGCAGATACTCAATGCAGGAGCTGCCCCCTGGTGGTCAGTGTGCTCCCACAGGGGGAGTGTCGCTCAGCCAGAAGCCGAGCTCATGGCTGTTGAGCACAGCGGCTGTGGTAGGAGCCTCTCCTGCCTCCCCGGCAGCGCTAAGGACCTCTTGGGGGATGTCTGACTGCCGGGGAGCAGGCCTAAGCTGGCAGTCAGACATCCCCTGAGGGGTCCCAGACTGAAAGAGGGTGCAGGCCAGGCTGAACCCCTCCCCCCCACCCACAGTGCACAAATGTCACGCACCAGGCCTCTAGTAAATATATAAAACAGTGATTCTCGAAGTGTGGTCTGGGGATCTCTGGGGGTCAACAAGACTCTTTGCAATCTGCAAGGTCAATTTATAACACTACTATGATGTTCTTTAGCTTTTTACTGTCAGTCTTCTTATGAGCAAACAGTGGGGTTTTCCAGAGGCTTCATGCTGAGTGATGATGTCATTGTTCTGATGGCTAATGAAATGTGTGTATCCCCATGTTCAAATATTGTTCAGTTTTCATTTCAAACACAGCATGTGAACAACATTACCCACACAAACAAAATTTCTTTGGTAACCTCAATATTTTTTTGATACAAAGGGGTCCTGAGAATGAAATGTTAGAGAAGTGCTGATGTAAAGGTAGCAGAGGGACCAGATGTGTCCAGATACATAAAAAAGGAGCATACATCTGCTCCTAGGTTAGCTGGCATCGAAGCCTATAGGAAACATAAGAGTGACATATAAATCATCTTTAGAGCCTGGGGTATGACGTGAGTACATTTTCTAGCAACGATGTGCAAGAAGGCCTTGTATGTAGTTTATGTGTAAATATTTGTCTGTGGCAATAATGATGTAAGGGATACTTGGTAATAAAAACTGCATGGTATCTTTATTGCAAGGGTGGTATATTCATTTTCTATTGCTGCATAACAAATTACCTCACATGTAGCAGCCCAAACAACACCTATTTATTATGTCACACTTTCTGTGGGTCAGGAATGTGGGCATGGTGGAACTGGGTTCCCTCCTCAGGTCCTCACAGGGCTGGAATCCAGGTGTTGGCTGGGCTGCTTTTCCCTCTGGACACTCAAATAAGGGAAAACCCACTTCCAAGCTCCTTCAGACTGTGAGCAGAATTCATTTCCTTGTGGCTATCGAATTCATGGCAGCTTGCTTCTTCAAAGCAAGCAATGGAGGGAAGACACTCTCTGCTACTTCAAGTCTCTAACTTGAGGGAAGGCCTGGAGCCCCTTTTAAAGGGCTTGCCTGATTAGGCCATGCCCACCAAGGTGAAGTCCCTTTTGTTTAACTTAAAGTGAACTCCTTAGTGACTGTAAATATACCTGCCAAATTCCCTTCACCTTTGCCCTATAAAATAATATAATCACAGGAATGATATACCACACCTTTGGTATATTCTATTTGGCATAAGCCGATCACAGTTCCACCCACACTCATGGCAAAGGAATTAAGGGCGGGACTCATTCGAGGTCACCCTATGGCATGTCTACCAAAGGTGGGGAACAGATTCAACTATAACATGAGGGTTTTTAAAACAAAGACACTGAGGAGTTAGTACAAGGGCATAACAATCCCTGAGCAAGACCTTGGAAAGAATATCCGTTTCAGCAAGATCCGACATGTGTGAACAGCATTCCAGACTTTCAATCAAAACACTGGGGTAGAAATTCCGAAACATAGAAAGATAGAAGCGTCACTTCCCTGGGCAAATGAATCAGTAACAGAGAAGACGATGTAAGAGATAATGACCTAGAACCAAAATGAAGCCACACCATTGTCACACAGTTCTGCTGCTAGTCGGGTTGGTGGATTTGACATCTGTAGTCCAATCATCACTGGCCAACCCAAACATACTGTATGAGCAACTAGAATAAGAATCACTGTCTTGAAGGGCACAGGAATGTGTCTGAGGTTTTTAAATTTCTAATATATGTCTTTGCATCTGTTAGTCTGTATTTTGGTAATTTCCTAGACTCTCTTCCTGAAAAACTGTTGAGAGAAAAGCTAATAGGATTTTTAAAGGAATATCCTACAGATGACATGAACTATCAAAGGAATTTTTTAGAAATAACTAGCCTGTAACTTGGGGGTAGTAAAGAATTGCTCTCTGAGGCCATCCTTTGTGCCCATGACACAGAAACAAAACCTATAGAGTTAATCAGGGTCGCTAACTCATCAAGAAGAGAAAGATTACCAACCATTTGGGAATATATGCTCTGAGTCTCCCTATCATCTATGCAGTCTGCTCCAAAATGTTGACTAACGACGATGATGAGGAAGATGTGAGTCCTCAGAAAGGACCAAAATCCTATGTCTCAGTAGCTGTCTTTGCTAATACCTTGTTACTAATCAAGGCTGTTTGAGACTGGACACAGGATTGGCCTCCAGGTGGGTAAGGATAGGAGAGAGCAGTAAGAGCGGGTGCTGCCAGGTTGGGGGTCCCTCAGAAAGAAGGCAGAGGGCCTCAGAGGCTGTCTTCACCCACTGTTCATGTTTCCCAGAGTAACTGGTCTTTTTGTTTTTCTAAATAATTTGCTGATGGCAAAAATGTATATTTTCCCAACAATCTTCAGGAAGTAGAACACAAAAAGTTCCATCTTTGATTTTCATTATATCCTGTAATTTAAATCAGTCTGAATGCATTTGTATTCTTCTCCTCATTCTCCTCCACTTTTTCTGGTATTGCTTAAATGCAATTGAGCAAATCAATACACAGGTACTTACCAAACATTAAAAGGGCCATTTATTAACAAACTCAGTTATAAGATGAAACTAAACCCAGGTAAAGATTTTAAGACCTATAATAAAATCTATTAATCATAACAGTCATTATTTAGAATCTGAATTCCATATCTTGAAAGGGATTTATATTAATTGACTGCACTCTCTCCAATCTGGGACCCCTTGAGGAATGTCCAACTGCCCATGCCAGGATCAGGCCTAAATGGGCAGTCAGACATCCCTCTCACAATCCAGGACTGTTGGCTCCCAACTGCTCGCCTGCCTGCCTGCCTGATTGCCCCTAACCGCTTCTGCCTGCCAGCCTGATCACCTCCTAACCACTCCCCTGCCAGCCTGATCGATGACTAACTGCTTCCCTGCTGGCCCAATTGCCCCTAACTGCCCTCCCCTGCAGTCCTGGTCACCCCTAACTGCCCTCCCTGCAGGCCTGGGTCCCCCCCTTTCCCCCCAACTATTCTGTCCTGCTGGCCTGATCACTCCCAACTGCCCTCCCTTGCTGGCCTGGTCCCTCCCCTGCAGGCCTGGATCCCTCCCTACTGCCCTCCCCTGCTGGCCTAATCGCCCACAACTGCCTGATCCTGCCAGCCATCTTGTGGAGGCCATCTGGTGTCCATATGAGGGTGGCCATCTTTGACTACATGGGGGTGGCCATCTTGTGTGTTGGAGTGACAGTCAATCTGCATATTACTCTTTTATTAGATAGGATTGGCCATTTTAATATTAATAAATGTATAAAATGCAATAATAAGTGGGATATGGTACAATTTTTTTAAAAAAGAATCAATCAAAACTGCTGTTTTTCAATTATTTCTATATAGAGTTGAAGATAATCTGGTCATGCTTCTCTCAGTCCCACATGCTTTATTTGCCTCCTATCAAAAATCCCTAAAAACACTATCAAAAATTGGTTATATTCATGACTTTTGTTTTTGCTCTTCCTTTCAGTTAAATATGTTTTTCAAAACAGCAGCCATGGGGCTAACGGTAGGTAAATCAGTTATAAGACAGCAACAGTAATTAAATTATTGTGCTGCAACCCCTCAAGCTATAATTTGAAAGGATGAAAGCTTAGCATTTCCATCAACAAAGTCAATTTCATCCAAGCTGTTCTTCAGAGTGCCACATGCATTTAAAAATTACATGTTTAAACTAATCAGAAGAAAATAAAATTTAAGCCCCTCATCACAGTAACATAGATGGGCTGTAAATTTATGGGTATTTTCACTACGGAAAACAAAATTTATTCAAAACGTATCCAGAAGACACCATGCAAACAGCCGTCTAGATGTAAACACTCACTGTGGGAGCCTAAGGCAGAAAGATCTCTAATACGTCCGAATAAATAGCATCTGAACTGTCCTCACCGCGGTTTATCTGAACAACCTAGCCAGGAAAGAATGTTCGCATTAATTTGTACACTCAACGCTGCCTCAAAGGAACAGGCACTTAGAGCAATTAAGCCAGACGTGGAAAAACAGCTCAGCATTGAAAGCTGACAGCAGGACCTGGGCACAATGTATGTAATGAGTGGCTGAGGATTTTAATGGGCGGAGGCTTGGAGACTAATGGAAAATTAATGTAAAACAGATGACTTCCCTCGGAGATGACAGTCTTTTGAAAGGCGCTTCACCTGCTGCTCAAACAAAGGCAGCTAAAGTGAAATGCTAAAAGGAACATGGTCTTATTTAGCTGGATGCGTCCCTGCTATCTCTTTGAATGTTTTCAAAAACCAGGTCAGGAATCTAACAGTTCGCTGAAGCTGGGGGTGCCATTCCCCTCCCACCGGCAGAGATGGCTGTCTGCCTGTCTCTTTAGCCATGTTCCCTCAGAGCTGCCCTGGAAACTTACCTCGTTTTGCAGGCAGGGGAGGCAGGGCACATTACGGTGTTACAGCCTAGCCGTTAAAATGCTCATGAACCACCCCAGCACAAGAAGTGCAGTGAATACATATTAAAGCACATCTTAGAAATTTTAGAACATGGTTTCTTCTCAGCTCAGCCCTTTTAATCATGGTCCCTCTAGTCAGATAGCACAGCCCTTCAAGGCTGAGCTTTATAGCCACCGTCAGGCTGATTCTGATCATCCATGGGTAGGTACTAAAATCATGTACTTACACCAGTTGTTTGGAAAGAGAAATCAATTTTCTATAGAAACAATACTTTAATGATATATACATTTCCATGTGATTCCCCCAGTCTATTTAACCCAGAATAAGGCTTAACGCACATTACCTGAGCCCTACCTAGGTCCTGGTTAGAAGATAAGGGTGTTTTTCTTTCCTTTCTTAGTAGGAAATGGGATTGACCTGAGCCATGATTTTGAGATACAAGCTAATCCTTGACAATTTTCCACCTTGTAAATTCTCTGTGCTTACCCTTCAGTAGATCTGTGTCTTTATGTCATTTAAGTCACTAGGCATTGCACCCTAATCCCTACCCCAAATGCACCTATTTTAGTAATTCTCGGCTCATTCTCCTCTAATTTTTCTTTAATTTGCTCAGAACAATACATCTCAACTCGAAAATGGAGGAAAGCAACCTGTGTGGGCTCATTTACATCCTCAGGTGATCGCCTGCACACTCTCAGAAGTCTTTGCATGTTAAAAAGGAAAACACACTGCGTCCAATATCACACAACATCTCTAATTGGCAGGATTTCTGTGAGAAGAGTCAAGTGAAAATTTTGGGTACTTTAGCAATTTCATGTCTAAGTATCTAACTTCAAGTACCTACATGCACGGATGTTTATAATGGCGGTAAAAAATAGAAACGGCGTGTAAGTCAACAGGAACATGCCTAACGTGCCGTGTTTTCTGATGGTGTGATTTTATGCAGGAATTGTGTGTGTACATTAGGAAATTAGAGATGGTCACCCTTTCCTCATGGGCCCCACTGGATTTCAGCCCCAGCATGGCAGGCAGGGCTAGATTGCACAGCTGTGCAGAGAAGCCCTCCCCTCCCTTCCAAGCAAAGCAGAGCTGTGGCAGGGGTAAGACTTGAGTGAGGCCTCAACTGTGGATTATGCACTTGAAGTCAGAAATTTGTATAGTGAGTGTAGCGTTTATTCAAAGTTGGGTAGGCAAGACATATCTGATTTTCTTCCAATCAAATTACATCTGACTGCCATCCTCTATGCTGTTGAATTGGCAAGAAATGCAGTCGTGTGTCCTCTCAGGGTTTACATAAAAGGCTTATTTTGAGCCCAGAAAACAAGCAAGTCTCAGTGTGTCACAGGTGCTTCCAATCATCACTGTTCATCCAAGAAGTTAGCTCACCTGGGCCAAGTAGCTCCCCTTCAAGCCCCATTTTCACCTGCGCGCAGCCAAGCCCTGGGGGACAGCTAAGGAACTGCCACTGACCCCCAAGAAGTTCAGGAGGTATCGGCCTCTGTGTTTATCCTGGGTTTTGTCAATGTCCTTTCCCTCACTTTCAAGAGTTTCCATGGTCCCTTGACAGACACATTTGCCTATCTCTTCCCCACACATAGGCACACTCCCCATCAGAACCCTCTTAATAAGCTCAGGTCCCAGGTTTCTGAAGGAGAAGGGACGTTGCTCGCTGCCAGGAAGAGAGATCACCTTAACACAGTCAGCAGTCCTCAACGTGTGGTCCTGGCTGGCAGCATCAGCATTAAAGGGAGACGCATGGATGGAAGCCACTTCCTGGACTCCACCCCTGACTTGTTGAATCACTCAGGCTTTCTGAGAGTGGGACCCGGCTGCTGTGTGTTAAGCCCTCCAGGGGCCCTGAAGTGGCTTGGCCTCTCTACACATACCTCACAGCAACCACCCAGAATCAAAAGGTCAAGTCCCTAAATGGGGGAGGGAAAACAGAACGGTAAAGACAAAATAGCTCTCATTCTTTCAGCTCCTTCTACGGCAATAAAATGACCACATTAATTACTCATCTTTCCCCTTTTTAAGGCACCATGTAAAGCACAGTCTAGATTTATGAAGTATGAATGAAACCTAAGAACTCTTCTGACCCATACCTGACCAACAAATCCTCACCCCCACCTTTCAGGATTAAGAATTCTGGAGATTGTTGTTTTTTTTAAAAAAAAAAGATGCCCTGGCTGGTTTGGCTCAGTAGATAGAGCGTCAGCCTAAGGACTCAAGGGTCCTGGGTTTGATTCCGCTCTAGGGCACGTGCCCAGGTTTCAAGCTCGGACCCCAGTGGGGGTTGTGCAGGAGGCAGCAGATCGATGATTCCCTCTCATCATTGATGTTTCTATCTCTCCCTTCCTTTCCCTTCCTCTCTGAAATCAATAAAAAAATATATATATAAAAAGAATTCAGGAGGTTTTTTTCCTGGAAATTAAAGTATGCTGGGAAATAAGGTTAAGTGTTCAGACTCTGCTGATCCACATTTCCATGGAATGTAGAAATGTGGGGACACCCTTAAAATTTCCATCGGGTCTCTTTGTGCAAGGTTGGATCCAGCACCTTACTTCCTTGAGGTAGAGAATTCTGTATTAAGAAATAACATACCCTCCCCCAATATATTATAGTGGGCCAATGCTCATTGTTATCGCATCCTCTTATTTCAACTTTATTATGAGGTTTGATTCATGCAAAAAGTGGAGAGTCAGCATTTTTTGCACTTGAGCCCAATTAAATCTCACCCTTTTTCTGATTTGTCCTCCTGCTGCCCCAGATACTTCTGACACATTTCAGATCTGAAAATTTCTGAACTGCTGCTTCTTGTCCAAATCATTTTAAGAATATAGCATTAAAACATAATCACGACTGAAATACTTCTGAAGCCTTCTCAGTGTGACTTTTTTTAATAGTGAAGTTTCTGAATTGCATGTCTCAGAGGACAATTTTCTGAGCTGTGTATAACTCAAGAGCATCTCTGTGGACCCATTAGTCACCTTATAAATTACATGTACTCTTTCAGGCCTCCCAGGGTAGCAGCGACTTAGTAATAAATGAATGGATTATGCTTCAGATAGTCATATTTTTAAACAGTGTATTAACAACCAATAAAGTTGAAAAATTTTTGACATCTGAGATTATAGCTATGGTTATTACTATTAAATGTAAGATTTACTTATTAAAAAAAATTTTTTTAAAGCCAAACAGAGAATTGGTCTCCAAGATTTTCTTGAGGAAATCCAGACCAGAGAACAATTCAGACCTTGGTCAAGGTCACACAGACTGGTTACAGGGCAGCAGGAATTGTATTCACAGTCCCCATGCTGTCTTCATCATTTCAGCCAATTCTTATCCTGTGGTCAAAAAAGCAGTCCATTGCCTTTCAGCACATGACTGTCACCTTGTGGTGACAATGGTCATTGCTGCTTATGCAAAGAATGGCTCATCTTTAAAATTTGTTGGAAGTCTGCTATTCTATGAGGTGCTTTATTTATGTTATCCTATTCAATCCTTTCAACACTATAAACCAGGCATTTCCATCCACGAAAAGAGAGGGTCACATAGCCTTGCTCCCAGGTGCAGTAGCTGCATCACATTCTTCCTCTCCAGGCTGAGCCCCTGTCCTATAACTGGATCTGCACATGGCTGGGTTCTCCTAGCTGTTCGGCGTCCTCTCTATTCTGGGCTATTTCTCAGACTGTAGTGACAGGTCCAGGGAGAGTCAATAAGGCCCACTGACAGTTCTGCTGGGACAGATGAGGGAGAGTCACATGCTATTTTCCACTCTCACAGCCAGTGGTAAAAACAGTGTATGCCTGCTAAGCGGAGCTTAGAATCAAGTCACCACAATGCAGGAAAAGCCAAGAGATGAGAAGATGAACCCCGTGGCATCCCTTGCCCCCCAATTCCAGCTGTGTTTTACACTATCTCTACTCCTGGGTGTTTCAGCTCCGAGAGCCAATAAACACCTCTTTAAGGGTTAAGTCAGTCTGACATGGGTTTTCCATGTCTTGTGCTAAAAAGCCTTGACTAATACCAAGGGTTTGTTCTTTCTTGGTACCTTCTTTTTCCCTGCTTTCAACTGTCAACAAGTCAATATTTGTATTGTGCCTATAGCTTATAAGGCATGGATCTGTTTTCCCATGCCTTATAAGCTATCATCCTATTCTTGAAGTTACTATAGTTAATTTAAAATGTCATTTGGAAATATTTAAACATAACTTTAAAATGAAGTTTTTAAATGCATTAAAAAACACAAAAGAGATTGAAAATCTTTCATTTCCTATCCTAAATACCAGTTTCTTAAGAGCGACCAGGAAGGCTACAATTTAAAGTAATTAGTTCTTCCATCAAGGCAGGAATTGAATAGAGCCTTGGGGCTTCTGAGGGACTCTAGCCATCTGTCTAGGATTCATGTGTCATTATGACTTAGAGCGGTGTAGTAGTCATTATCAACAGAGATATATTTTCTTTAGAATATTATACATTTATTTAAGGTAAGGTCAAGATGTAAATATGTTGAAAAAGGTAGCACCACAAATCAATATTTTTAAAATGTTACTTATTTTTGGATAATAGAAGAAATTTACTTCTTTTCTTAAAATTATACATCTCTTTTCTTAAAATTATATTTTATTCTTACAGATTAGAAATTTATTACATGCAATTTTCTAAATCAGTAATTTCTTGGGAGGTGAATTATTTACAATGTGATATGACCCAATTTTTTAAAAATTGTGTGTTTGTTAAAAGGAGGTAAGAGAGAGTGAAATCAAGAGGGCCAGTGGATGGCAGTTGGCATCATCCTGATAAGAAATCATAGTATCTAGGATTAAGGTAGTAGTACTGGCCACTAAAACAGTAGAGTGAATGGACGCACTGGGGCGTACTGCAAAGACACTTGCTGCTCTTTTGGATATGCTGGATGATGTAAAGGAAGTAATTAAGAATGACTCCTAGTTGTTTGGTTTAGAGCAGGTGGGTGAATAATGATGTCTTTTACTAAGATAGGAAAGATAGGAAGAGAAACAAATGAGAAGCAAGAGCAGAAATTCAGTTTGGTTTGGGATAGTTCTGATTTAAAATGACTCTTAGCTATTGAAGCCGAAATGCAAAGTAAGCAGTTTACTTGCAGTCAGGAGCCCAGAGAAGAGGCCAGGTCCTTGAGATCTAATTTTGAGATTCATAGAAGTAAAGCATTAGGTTGAAAGAGATCACCAAGAGGTGGACCCAGCACCTTGTTCCAAGCTCTCAAGGAATTAAAGTTTAGGCAGAGGAAGGGAAGGCAAGATAGAAAGAAAAACTGAAAAAAGTGATGGGTTTTACTGCAAAACAAACAAGTTTCCAACCCACTCCCCAAAAGACAAAAGAAATCTGCAGTGACTACAATGGGTTCTCCCAAGACAAATCCTTGGGAGTACTCCAAAATTCCTGGTTGGGTACAAGCAGGAAATCTTGGCCAATGATTCAGGAGGAAACCCAGGAAAACTCAGTGAATTCTACTGCTTTAAAAAAGTGTGCAAAGAGCCCAGATGGTGTTGCTCAGTGGTTGAATGTCTACCTATGAACCAGGAGGTCATGGTTCAATTCCCGGTCAGGGCATATGCTGTAGTTGTGGGCTCAGTCCTCAGTGGGGGGCACGAAGGAGGCAGCTGATTGATGATTCTCTCTCATTCATGTTTCTATCACTGTCTCCCTCTCCCTTCCTCTCTGAAATCAATAAAAAGATATTAAAATAAAATAAAAAGTCTGCAAAGATTGTAAGAGGTAATTTAGAGAGAACAATCCCATTTCTTAAATGCTATATTTTGGGGAGGGGAATGCCCTAATCTTAGGTGCCACAGCTATGGCTCTATTTTTTATATTCACATGGTCATCATTCCTAAAGGATGCCCCAATACCAGGGTGGCTATATCAAAAGGTGCAGTCTGAGCTACTCTCTTAAAAATCAACTCCTCTTTCCTGCCAAACTAGGATTTCTATATTGACACAGATTAGGAGTCCAGAAGACCCTATGGTGAGTTCACCTTCAAGAGTCCCTGCCAACTTTTCTGGCAGACAAGCTCAGGTACCATCATTGGCCATCATAATATAAAGTTTGATAATGTTCAACCACAACAGGAAAGGAATGGATCTCTCCATTTTTTTGTTCCCAGGAAGTTTTTTGGACCAAAGACATTTGCAAATATGCAAAAATTTCCCCTAGACACTAGCTCTGCATCCTAAGGGGTCTTGGAAAAAGGCAGATTTGTTCAGGCTCCAGAGGATTTTATTGCTCTCTTTCTTTATGTCAGTGGGAACCTTCTTTCCTAGTCTATCTTCATTATTCACAGATTTTTTTGTGTGTGTATGTGCAAATTTGTCTACTCAATAAAATTTACTTGTAACTGGTTTTCCCCTTCAGGGCTGGTTTTGACCAATGGACACCCCAGAGAAAATTCTGACTCAACCCATTTCTTCTGAGGGATTGAGAAGATAAGCGACTGGCTACTCAGACCGCCTTTGAGGATCAATACTATGTGAAGCTTTGAGGTGCTACTTGGCAGGACCCAGCACCAACCTGAAGTGAGATCATGAGGCTGGAGAACACAGAAGGAATCACACAGCTTCAGGCTGTGACTAGAGACCTACAAGATCTCTAACACTGCTCTTTCTTTCTTTATCAAAGGTCTAGGATCAAGGGTAAAAGAGTAAGTATCACTGAACGTGCTCAATTTTTTCCTCTCATACTCTTTTTCCAACTGTTTCTGAAAAGGTGATCTTAGTACAGAGCCCTTTCCATGGCTGTGGAGCTATAGAAATGTCTCCCAATTGGAAGTGCCTGTGCTGACCTTGTGGAACCTATTGATTGGATGAAAAACATCAGTATCTGTCCTGACTTCTATGGTGCTAGACAGAGGAGAAGAGACACATGCATTCATTATCGGGCCCAGTTCCCCCTATACCCAGCCAATGGCTACTAACCAGTCTGGAACTAAGGTAGGTGATTTGTCTGGGGAAACTGAGAGTAGTAGTAATAGTACTTAAAATCTCAATCAGGCGGAAGATAACTGCTCTGTAAGATAGGGTATGTGTTGAATGTTTAGCTTTGTTTGGAAAAACTTTTATAAATGTCTACATGGACCTAAGCTTCTTCTATGTTAAAGGTTTACCTCTAACATTTTTTCTTTTATTTTTTAAATTTTCTGATATTTTATTTGTATTTTGACATATAATTGTGAGTTTTTGGGATTACTCTAAAAAGAAATATCTCTGTCTAGACTTTAAATACTAGCACAGTAATGCCACTTGCTTCATTAAGTTCTGGGCATTTTAACTTCATAGCAAAACCGGTAAAGAGCCATTCAATACAACAAAATGCTGTCTCAGTTGAGGTGACAAACAATACCATTTTATATTTGAAGAGTTGTCAATCATACTGGGCCTAGGAAGATCAAAAAGGGAAAAAGTAATGGTTACTTTTGAAGGAATAAAGTTCTGGCTAAAAAGATTGCTCAGGAAAGAAATACAGAGCAGGGAAAAAGTAGGTTTACAGTTGTTCATATGGAAAATAATACAATATTTAATAAATAATACAAAAATAAACTAGTGTTTTGCATGCTCACAAATGTAGACCTACTTTTGTCCCACCCTGTGTATTTTTAAATGTGGGGCTGCCGAACTGGTAAGCCAATTTTACTTCTGTGTAAGACATACTCTAGGAACAAATTAGACATTTTATTGAGAAGCTGCAGGACAGTTTGATTAAACTTTATTTTCCAGGACAAAAGGCTACCATTTAAGGTGAAATCCTCAGGAGACTATTGGGATTGAATGATTCAGGAAGTAATATTTATTCCATTTCCATTCCATTTGAGTTTATTGATTCTTTCATCTGGGAAATAAGTAATCAAGAAGACACAGGGAGCAGCTACAGAGGCAGCCACCCAGGTCTTCCAGGTCTTTGATGTAAATCATGGGAAGTGATATGGTCTACATTATTCCATTCATAAATGCTTCCAGGCTATTCCTCATGTGAAAAATGATTTATCTCCTACCTCCTTTTTCTGTCATTCATTAAGTAATGACAGAAGTCTAGTGGCTAGCAATAAAGAAAAGAATACTAAATAGTTGGGCGGGGGGGGGGGGGGGGGGTTCTTTCCCAGGAGACTAGCTAAATTAGAATATGTTAGGTTTTGTAATCACCATGAGCTGAGAATGGTGTTCTTATCTGAGAGATGGTCTTTCAGACCATGCTACAGACCTGGAATGCTAGCACTTGTTGGGAAGCCATGCTGTAGGGAAGGCAACTGTGATTAATGATTTACCAGCATCTTAGGTACATGGAACAAGAAATTCCCTTGCATTTTTGTTTACAGAACAAAAAATATCTGGCAATAAATAATACCTTCAACCTCGATATTTTCCAGACTAATTCTATTCATTAATCAAACTAAGCCATGATTCTACCCCCCCCCCCACCAGCCCCCCGGGCTTAATATGCTATGGTGAGGAAGGGCTGATTTGTGATTGAAATGGGGGAAAGAAGGATGGTCTTTTGTTTCCTTTCTTTTTCCAAAGCTTGCTATTTAAAAAACATATAAAATTTATCATTTAAAACCCTCAGTTTCTTGAGCTAGTAACATTTGACAAAGGAGCAAATATAATACAATGGAGAAAAGATAGTCTTTCCAACAAATGAGACTGAAATAATTGGATATGCACATACAAAAAATTGGATATAGACACAGATCTATAGCACTCACAGAAATTAACTCAAAATGATCATAGACCTAAAGATTAAAATACAACAGTATAAAACTCCTAAAAGATACCATAGAAGAGAATCTAGATGACCTTGAATTTGGTTATGACTCTTTAGATATAACACTATGAAAAAATAATTGATAAGCTGGACTTCATTAAACTTTAAAACTTCTACTCTGTAAAAGACAGTGGCAAAAGAATAAGAAGGTAAGACTGGGAGAAAATATTTGCAAAAGACATACTTGATAAAGGACTGTTACCTAAAACATACAATGAACTCTTAAAACTCAATAAGGAAGTGAACAACTCAATATTTTTTATTATTGATTAGGGAGAGACAGGAAGAGTGAAAGAAGGAGAGAGAGAGAGAGAGAGAGAGAGAGAGAGAGAGAGAGAGAGAGAGAGAGAGAGAGAGAGATCGTTGCCTCACATATGCACCTGACAGGAAATTGAACCCGAAACCTAAGTATGTGCCCTGACTGAGAATCAAACCTGCCACCTTTCAATATACAAGGCAATGCTCCAACCAACTGAGTCACACCAGCCAGGACAATAACCCAGTTTTTAAAATGGGAAGAAGAGCTAGTAGATATCACCAAGAAAGATATACAGATGGCAAATAGCATGTGAAGAGATACTCAACATCTTACATCATGGGGAAATTGCATTCCATTTTTAATTTTTTAGGAACCTACCTACTGTTTTTCATAGTGGCTGCACCAATTTATAATCCTATCAACAGTATGTGAGGGTTTCTCCACATCCTCATCAGCACTTGTTATTTGTTTATTTTTTTATGATAGCCATTCTGACAGATATGAGGTGACATCTCATTGTGGTTTTGATTTGCATTTCCCTGATGATTGGTGATGTTGAGCATTTTTTTACATATCTGTGGACCACCTGTATGTCTATTCAGGTCCTCTATTCATTTTTTAAAAATATATTTTATTGATTTCAGAGAGGAAGAGAGAGACAGAAACATCAATGATGAGAGAGAATCATTGATCGGCCGCCTCCTGCATGCCCCACACTGGGGACAAGCCTACAATCTGGGCATGTGCCCCAACCCGGGAATCAAACTGTGACCTCCTGTCTCAAAGATGGATGTTCAACCACTGAGCTACACCGGCTGGGCCTCTGATCATTTTTAAATTGGATTGTTTGATTTTTTGGTGTTATATGAGTGTCTTATTTACTTTGGATATTAACCCCTTATTGGATGTATCATTTGTGAATATCTTCTGCCATTCAGTAGGTTTTCTTTTCATTTTGTTGATGGTTTCCTTAACTGTGCAAAACTTTTTAGTTTGATGAAGTCTTATTATTTTTTATTTTATTTCCCTTGTCTAAGGAGACATATCAAAAAAGATATTGCTAAGACTGCTGTAAAAGGAGTTTACTGCCTATGTTTTCTTTTAGTAGTTTTATGGTTTTACATCTTACACTTGTCTTTAATCCATGTTCAGTTTATTTTTGTGTATGGTATAAGAAAGTGATCCAATATCATTTTCTTACATGTGTCTATCTAGTCTTCCCAACACCACTTATTGAAGAGACTGTCTTTACCCTATTGTATATCCTTGCCACTTTCTTCATAGATTAGTTAACCATGTAAGTGAGGATTTATTTCTGGGCTCTCTATTCTATTCCATTGGTCTACAGATCTGTTTTTATGCCAGTACCAGATTGTTTTAATTATTGTAGTTTTGTAGTATAGTTTGAAATAGGAGAGCATGAAACCTCCCACATTGTTCTTTTTCAAGATTTCCTTGCTATTCCAGGTCTGTTGGGAGCCCCCATAAATTTTAAGATTAGTTGTCCTAGTTCTGAAAAGAATGCCATTGGTCTGTTAACAAAGATTGCATTAAATCTGTACATTGCTTTAAGTAGTAAGGACATTTAGACAATATTAATCCTTTCAATTAATGAGCATGGTGTCCTCCCATTTATTTTATTCTCTTCAGTTTCTTCAATGTCTTGTAGTTTTCAGAGTATAAGTCTTTCATCTCTTTGGTTAAATTTGTCTCTATTTTATGCTTCTTGATGTCATTATAAATGGAGTTGTTTTTTTAAAAAAATATTTTTATATTTGCATTGATTTCAGAGAGAGGAAGGGAGAGAGAGATAGAAACATCAATGATGAGAGAGAATCATTGATTGGCTGCCTCTTGCATGGCCCCACAGGGGATTGAGCCCGAAACCCAGGTATGTGCCCTGACTGGGAATTGAACCCTGACCTCCTGGTTCATAGGTTGATGCTCAACCACTGAGCACACCAGCTGGACAATGTTTTTTTTTAACTCTTCTTCTGATCATTTGTTATTGGTGTGTAGAAATGCAACCAATTTCTGTATATTGATTTAGTGTTCTGCAAGTTTACTAAATTAATTCATTAGTTCTAATCGTTTTTTTTGGTTAAGTCTTTAGGGTTTTCTATGTATCATATCATGCCACCTGTAAATAATGAGACTTTTACTTCTTCCTTTCCAATTTGGATACATTTTATTTCTTTTCCTTGTCTGATTGGTGTGACTAGGACTGACAATACAATGTTGAATAGAAATGGTGATAGTGGCATCATCGTCTTGTTCCTGATCTTAGAGAAAAGCTTTTGGATTTTCACCCTTGAGTATGAATTAGCTATGTGTTTGTCATATATAGCCTTTCTTATGTTGAGGTATGTTCCTTCAATATCCACTTTGTTGAGAATCTATATATATAAAAGCCTAAGCAACCGTCCAACTATTCAACCATCTGACCGGTAGCTATGACGACCAGGGGGCAGATGCTCAACACAGGAGCTACCGAGCTGCTGTAACTTGGCAGCTGTGGTTCTTAGATGACACAGCCAGAAATCAGAGAGGAGGGAGCCCGATTCCAGGGTGTGTCACCTGGGAACCACCCTCTCGCAATCCCAGGACCCCTCAGGGGATGTTGGAGAGTCAGTTTCACCCAATCCCTGCAGGCCAGGCTGAGGGAAATCAGCATTGTTAACAACAAACCTCAGTAATGTAACTATAGTATTCATGCTATCCTATCTAATAAAAGAGTAATATGCAAATTGACCATCACTCCAACACACAAGATGGCTGCCACAAGATAGCTGGCAGGGGAGGGCAGTTGTGGGTGATCAGGCCAGCAGGGGAGGGCTGTTGGGAGGGACCAGGCCTGCAAGGGAGGGCAGTTGAGGGGGGATTAGGCCTGCAGGGGAGGGCAGTTGGGGGGATCCAACCAGCAGGGGAGAGCAGTTAGGGGCCTGGTCCTCCCCAACTGCCCTCCCCTGCAGGCCTGGTCACCCCTAACTGCCCTCCCCTGCAGGCTGGATCTCCCCCAACTGCCCTCCCTTGCAGGCTTGGTCCCTCCCAACAGCCCTCCCCTGCTGGCCATTTTGTGGCAGCCATCTTGTGTCCACATGGGGGTGGCCATCTTGTGTGTTGGAGTGACAGTCAATTTGCATATTACTCTTTTATTAGATAGGATAGCATGAATACTATAGTTACATTACTGAGGTTTGTTGCTAACAATGCTGATTTCCCTCAGCCTGGCCTGCAGGGATTGGGTGAAACTGGCTCTCCAACATCCCCTGAGGGGTCCTGGATTGCGAGAGGGTGGTTCTCAGGTGACACACCCTGGAATCGGACTCCCTCCTCTCTGATTCTGATTGTGTCACCCAAGAACCACAACTGCCAAGTTACAGCAGCTCGGCAGCTCCTGCATTGAGCGTCTGCCCTCTGGTGGTCAGTGCACGTCATAGCTACTGGTCAGATGGTTGAATAGTCGGATGGTTGCTGAGGGGTGACCAGGCCAGCAGGGGAGAGCAGTTGAGGGGGACCAGGCCTGCAGGGGAGGGCAGTTGGGGGGAACCAGGTCAGCAGGGGAGGGCAGTTGGGAGGGACCAGGCCTACAAGGGAGGACAGTTGGGGGAGATCCAGCCTGCAGGGGAGGGCAGTTAGGGGTGACCAGACCGGCAGAGGAAGGCAGTTGGGGGCAAACAGGCCTGCAGGGGAGGGCAGTTAGGAGGAACCAGGACTGCAGGGGAGAGCAGTTGAGGGGGACCAGTTAGGGGTCAATCAAGCTGACAGGGGAGTGGTTAGGGGGTGATCAGGCTTGCAGGCAGAAGCAGTTAGGGGAAATCAGGCAGGCAGGCAGGTGAGTGGTTGGGAGCCAGCAGTCCTGGATTGTGAGAGGGATGTCCGACTGTCCTTGAGGGATCCCAGATTGGAAAGGGTGCAGGCTGGGCTGAGGGACACACAACAACACCCCCCAACCCCCGTGCACAAATTTCATGCACTGGACCTCTAGTAGACAGTATAAGTTCCTATAAGGCCAGTAAATTTATTAAGCTGATGGTTTCCATAAATTTAATTTTATCTGTTTTATGTTCTTTAAAGTTTTGTTTATGTGCTTCATACTGACAATGACCAAAAGTTTATGCCAAATGGTTGAAATTGTTGTTTCCAGTAATTCCAATAAATTATCTTTATTAACATCTGCCTATTCTAAATATTTAGTTTATTGGATCTGTGCACATCACTGGAGTTAATAAATATCATGCCTAGAGTTGGCTTTTCAGTGATTGGAAGGCAGGGGGAGGCTCACTTTTTCATCCCCTCTCTCCTGCACCCAGTGGACTCCGTCTCTGCTGCTTTCATTTGCGTTTTGGTTTGATCTATTTTTTTAGTCCAAGCATGTGATTAGACACTTCTGGATCTTTGCCAGACAATTCAGGAGTTTCTGGCCTCTAGTGTCTATTCCCTAAGGCAGCAAACTCATCTATTTAGAGAGCTGTTAATTAAGTGAATTATGTTTGGTCAGGTATTTATGAACAAAGATAATAGGAATGGAAATGATGAATGCCCTTATAAAAATACTGAGTAAGCTAAATGTACTTTTTTTTAAAAAAAAAAGCAACCCAACCAAAAGAATCTCTCTGAAAGTGTTTTTTCTATAGTCTAGTTTAGTTTTTCTCCTTAACCAAATTTGAGAAACTATATTTGCCCTTTAGTGATATTATTTTCATCCCAAATATGCTTGTAAATTTATACAAAATGCAGAGAAGAACCAAGAGGAATGTAAATACTGTATGTTCTCTCTACAGAACTGTTAAAGGAAATGCTGTTTACTTAGAAACAGAGTTCTAGAAAGTATGTCTGCCATCTGTAGTCCAGATGACGATGATTGTGATGATGAATTAAACATTTAGAAATAAAACCTAATGGCTGTTTCTGTTTTCAAGGATAAGGCAACTGAAATATTGTTTCATTACTCTTAAAGCACAAAATAGCTAGAATTTGTTTATACATTATGTATTCATAACTTAGGAGATACATAAAGAAAGACACAATAATTGTGGATTTTTGAGAGTGTGTCTTGGCACAATTCCTGTATAAGCTATGTTGCGTGCATAATGTGCTTAGACATGGGGACAATGCCAGAAGTTTGAAAGCATTACCATTATCATCATTACTTACTCTTTAATGAGGAATCATGCTCTATGACAGATTGATCGTTTCATATGCTGTTGCTCTCAAGCATGATTCTACACCAATCAATTAGTACACTGTGAATATCCCCATTCTTGAAGCTATGAAAAGACATTTATAAAGCTGTTCATGATTCTTTACTGAGTGAAATGTAAAGAAAACTAAATAGGTATGATTCCTGGGCACTGCCCATCAAAAATAAACAGTCTAAGGTGGACATGTAAAAGAATTGAGCAATGAATACATCCATTATATCCATAAAAGAGTCACAAAATCAAGACCCATAGAAGTGTTATGTGTTTTGACATAACACTTAAAAAGAAATATAGAAGAAGAACAAATTTGATTGGCTGGTGGGGCAGTAGGAGTAGAGTAATGGGAGTGAAACATTACTTGTCATCCAAGAGACAATTCTGGTTTGAAGTGAGACATCAAAATTTGTTTGCACAATAAAGGTTTAGAATGTGGCATATAGGATAGAAAATACAGTTGCACATAAAATGAGTGACTGAAATCAAGCTGGCTTTGGAAGGTGGTGAGGTACAGAGATGGCCTATGGTACCAAATACAAATATATTAAATTGATGTTTTCAGTTTTATATCCCACATATGAGTGAAAACAACAAATGAACAAGTAAGGTAAACAAACAAAAAACTCATAGACACAGACAACAATATGGTGGCTACCAAAGAGGAGGCAGGTGGGGGGAAGTAGTAAAGGGGTCAAATATATGATGATGTAGGAGATTTAACTTTGGTTGATGAACACACAATACAATATACAGGTGATATATTATAGACTTGTACACTTGAAATCTATATAATTTTGTTAACTAATGCCACCCCCAATAAATTCAATAAGAAAAAGTTTAAAAAAATGGAGAAGAGAGAAATATCCCTGGGTTTGAGGATATTAATGAAAGGAGAGGTCCTGGTGTTGGCTAATCCACCTGGCAGTTCAATTACCCAAGATATTGATACAATGGGACAAAAAGCCAAGAACCTTTGCATCAGCCAGATGCCAAGAACCTCAAGAATATGAAAATGTAATCAGGAAAATAAAATGTAAGAGAAACAAGGTTCTGATGTCTCATGATCTTGGAATATTATGTTGTAGGTTGAATAATGGACCCCCAAAGATGTCATGTCTTAAGCCTGTGAATATGTTATCTTACATGGCTGATGTGAATAAGTTAAAGATCCTGAGACAGAGAGATATCCTGAAGTATCCAGTGGGCCAGTGTAACGTCAAGAGTCCTTATAAGAGGGAGGCAGAACCGTCAGTCAGAGATGATGACAGAAGCAGAAGTAAAGTGATGCTAGTCCATGAGTCAAGAAATGTGGGTGGTCTCTAGAAGGTGGAAAAGGCAACAAAAAAACTCTCCCCTGGGTTCTCCAAAGAGAATGAGGCCCTGCCAACACCTTGATTTTAAAACTTCTGACTCCAGAACTGTAAGATAATAAATTTGTACTGTTTTAATCCAAAAAAGAAACCTATATAATTTTATTAACCAATGTCACACAAATAAATATAATAAGAAAAAAAGTATTAAGTTGAAGTAGGCTATTTACCCGCAACTCAAGATACTCAGTAAAGAGCTCCAGGTTTTGAGGAGTCAAAGAATGTTCCAATCTTCTTTCTGGTCCACGTACTATTTCTTATAGACCTTTGTATTTTTCCGCCACTAAGCAAAACAACTAATTGTTTCCATCAAACAGCAGATGTTCCTGGTTGGAAATGCTAGCAAGAAAGTGGTTGAAGTGATCCTAGGTGAGTTCAAGGTTGGATGGGGAAAGTTTGGGTACTGAAGGCAGGATGAGAAAAAGAGTTCTATCCAGTGGTATGTGAAGCCAGCTGTACAGTGTCATGAGAGAAAATTATTACATTATCAGGAATTTTGTAAGCCAGTTGTTAAACACAGTCATTATTTAAAATTATTTTAGATTTATATAAATTATATTAAAAATGAAGGTAATAAATACTCAAACCCATTTACTTCCTAATTGTTTTATTACATGTCACTATTATCTATGCTTTGGAGATAATTTTCTTACATCGAAGCTGTATGATGAAAATACATAGAATGGTGTGCTACTAGACACAGTTCCCCAAAGCTGAATTCAATAACGTGCTGGTAGCTTCAAATCAGTTATACTGATAAACATTTACCAACACATCATTGTTCCTCACAACACATCAAAAGTAGGCCTGCTCTTTATATCAGAGCTGATTTTAAAGGCCAAATAAAATTCCATTAGAAAGTACTCTAAAATCTCACTGGAAAATAAGATATCTATAAATGTAGCAAAGACGTATTCAAGCTAACATTGCTCTGTTCTTGCTGTCTATAATCTTTGACCATCCAAACATTCATTCAATGATATTTATGGAGCACTTTCTACCATCATGCTAAGCTCTCTGGATATACTAAAGAAGATAGAAGATGAGGTACCTGCCCTCGGGGAGTACATGGCCTAATAACACCAGAGGACTACACATATGATTGCAATAGAGATTGGTATCAGAGGGAAACTTGAGGTACCTGGGAGCACAGAGAAAAGAAACTGAAGTGACCGAAGTGTTAAGGCAGGCGTGAGACTAACACCATAAACAGAACAACACTTGGTGCTAGCTAAAATAGAGTAATGGGGAGTCTTGTAGGAAGAGAGCATTGAAGTGCACATAATCCCCTAACTCTTGCCATGCCTTGGAGAAGCACGGATTGTACCCTGGGAGAGAGATCTCCACACCTCTGCAGATGGACAAAGTTGGGAGGGAGAAGGAGCCAGGTACCAATGGATCACAATGGAAACTAGAAGGCTTTCCAGTCTGAGGAATGGCCTTGCTGGTGAGAAGAGCATCTGGTAAGGGAAGTTTGCCTCCTCCAGGTGACAGTCTTGCAGTGCTTCTTGCCATCAGCTCAATGATAGGCTACCTGAGGACATCTGTTTCTCCTCATTCACCCAACTGAATCTTTGGTGGAAGAGAGGAAATTTTTAGAGAAAGGAGGCCTAATCTGAGTCTTGAAGGGAACAAGGATGGAAGGAGGGATGAGAAAAAGTCAAACCCAAGCAAAACTGCCCTGGCATCATCATTTATTTCCATCTTTAAAAAGAGCTATTTCTGGAATGTTTGGAAATAAATTTGGAAAGTAAGAAGAGAAAAAAGTTAAGAAAATACAGGAAAGCAATGAGAAGCATTGCTGCTCAGTTGCTGATAAAATTTCCAGTTGGTCCTTGAGCCTAGGTCTGGAGCTCTGAAATGGTGATTAACTTCTTATCCAATTTCTGGACAAATACTTGTAATATCAGGCAACTGAGAAGTAAAATTAAATTATTAGAAATAAGTGTCTGTGTAATAATTTGAAGTCTTCTTGCCTGAAAGAAGAGATTTCATCATCTGTATTCATTGCTTTTTGAAACTGAAGCCTATATTTCTTCATGTGAAATTGAAGTCTGTAGTTATCGAAATGATGACAAGTTGAGTTATTGGCTATTTCCAGGGCCCATGAAAAGAGTTTCCCATTAATAACATTCACTGTGTACACTGATAGAAGAGAATTGTTTAGAGCTGGCAAATGTATTATTACAACTTATTCTGTATGCCCTAAAGAAGACAGTTTTGACTTATGTGGAGGAAAAAAGGATATCTGCAGGGAGTTGACAAATGACCAAATACCATTGCCAATAATAGAGAGAAAAATGTAATGCAATTCTACAATAACTCAGTTATAATCTGCCATTCTCTTTTTGTTGTTGTTGTTGTTTTTCAGCACAGTTTACCATGCTCATCTCACAAAAAATAAGAGGCAAAACCAGAAAAAGAGAACTCAGATGAAGAAATTTGTCTTAAATGTGATTTATCATGTGGGTTTAAAAATCTGTACCAAGAAAAAAAACTATTTCCTTTACTTCATATTAAAATATCACCAACTACCAGCATAAGAACACACTAGTGTGCCATGTGCCTTTAAGAAAAAAAATAAAATGTTTTCAAAAGTTCTGACTATATATATAAATGGATTGGCTCAGGAATAAATATGGGGTTACTACTGTTACAGAAAACCGGAGAAGAACCAAGCAACGCTTAGAGGAGTTACATTTATTATTATTATTACGTGAAGGCCCAGAGGAAAATGTGTCTCAAATTCTGGGCATGTCACACAGGAAGTTTCCTGTATTTATACCTTTTTACCCTCTTTGTCTCCCAAATATGGGGTTCTGTTCCGGTCACCTTTGCAAGTTCTTAAAGAGCCCCTATGTGCTGGGGCTTTGAGACCTCGACCAAAGGCTTGGCCTGGTGCCAGCACTGATAACTTCATCTGGAGAAGGTTTAATGGCCTCTTTGAAGTGGGAGTAGTCTTATTTTCCTTAATATTTAAGCAAGCAAGCATTTACAGAAGCCAAATAGCAGGGTTAACATTTCAAACAGCAGTTTCTATATAAGAGGGATGCTTCACTACTATGGGGTATGGGAAGCTTTAGTTGGCAAAAAAAAAAAAGAAAAAAAAAAAGAACCTCAAACTTCCTTTTTAGGACGTGGTTGCCTACAAAAATATTTCTCAAACGTTTTGTATATTTCCATCTATGAATTCTTTTGACAGATTCAATATTTTGGAGACATCCCTTCATACATGATGCTAAACAGATATGACTATACTGTATTCCACACCCTCACAGCACATAAGCACACATGCACAATTCAAGAATGAATGAGGAAGGGATGATGACTTTAGATGCCACTCATCCACCCAGATGGCGTACATTGCATAGCTCCTCCATCCTAAGTACTGTGCTAAGCATTGAGATAGATGCATGAGAAGTACCTACTTCCTGTCCTCAGGCAACTGTAAATGGAGAGAGACATAAGAAAGGAAAATCACAATATAAAAAGGTAAATAATTTTGTCAAAAAGGTGTGGGGACAGTGCTGCAGAATTACCCAAAATGGAGGGGTTCATGTTGCCAGAGTCAGGGAAGGCTTCACAGAGAAATGGACACTGAAAGGAATAGGATTTTTGCCAAATAAGGAAAGAAGAAAGGCCTGGAATTAACCCAGTTTAATTATTTCTAAAAAATAAAGACTATAGGAGCATGATCAAAAGTTTTCCTGAATACCAGGTCACAGACCACATAAAAGACCATTCTGAAACATGAGCCTTCCTTCTGAGGTCTTAGATGATTTATTACCACAGCTGTGTGATTGTCTTATTAGACCATAGGTCAGGTCATATACATGAAGGTGGGGATGGAGTTTCCTCAAAAGAAGCAGGTGCTCCCAGAATCAGTCATCCTGGGGAATTGTTTAGTCTTAAGATATGAAATGAGGACTTTGTAAACAACTGGAGAGAGAAAATTGTCCTTGTTTGGGGGGTGAAATGTAAGGAAGGGGATGTGCTCCTGCAGCATTTCTGATACTGAGATGAGTGGAAGGAGTGGTGAGTGTAACAGGCATGGAGGCTTCCATGTGCCTGGCCAGTGATGTAAAGTTTTTCTTGGTGTTGCAGTTCCCTTCCATTTTCCTCAAAATTTCAACAAAGAATCAAGGAACAAACTGTTGAACTCAGAGGGAAGTTGTGGGGGGGGTGGGGGGGAAGAGATTTACCAAAGAATTTGCATGCATTTATGCATAACCCATAGACACAGAAAATAGTGTGGTAAAGGCCCGGGGTGTAGGGTGGTGTGGCCTAGAAAGGGTCAATGGGGAAACAAATGAGACATATGCAATACTTTCAATAATAAAGATACATTAAAAAAATAAAGTTTTAAGAGAAACCAAGATGGCAGCATAGGTAAACACCTAAACTGCTGCCTTGCACAACAATTTCAAAACTACAACTAAAAGACAGAATGGACACCATCCAGAACACAAGAAAGCTGGCTGAGTGGAAATTCTACAACTAGAAGGAAAGAGAAAAGCTCATGGAGAATTGGAGGAACGGCAAAGGGTTAAGGTACGGCAAAGGGTCTTTGTGCACACAGAGAGGAAGGGCGGCTGAGAGCCTGGCTGACTTTCTCTAGCGGGAGGGGGAAGGAAGCCCCCAACTGCACTGAACCCCAATTCCGACTGCACTGAACCCCAGTTCCGGGTGAAACCTCATGGACCCAGGCTCATACAGGGAGAGTCTGGACTGTCAGGTAGAGAGAAAGGCACTCAGAGACTCAGACACCCGGGGGAGCCCCGGCGGGCAGGAGTCTGGAGGCGCGCGCGAGAGAGTGCACAAAGACTGCGGAGGTTGCCACAGGCTTTCCTAGCAGAAGGGAGTCGGAAGCTCCTGACTGCACTGAGCCCCAGTTCTGACTACACTGAACCCCAGTTCCAGGCGAGCCCCTGGGGACCCATGCTCTTGCAGGGGGAATCTGGACTCTCGGGCGGAAGCTTGGGAGCCAGGGAAGGCAGAGGTCTGGAGGTACACGTGCGCAAGGGCAGGGCTGACCGAGAGCCAAGGCTGTCTGCTCCGCCCTGAGACTCCACCTCATCCAAGCTAAGCACAGAGGCTTTTGCAATTTGGAAAGTCTAATCTTATAAGGCTGTCTCCAGCACCGAACTTCTCCCAGCGTAGACACAGCTGATCCTCACAGCCAACAGGCCTGGAGGTCAATTCCTCCCAGTGATACCAACAACAATCAAGACTTAACTACAACAAGGCTGTACATATAGTCCACAAAGGGGTGCACCAAGAGTGTCCACCTCATGTTAACTGGGGAGGCCGACCCACTGGGCCTTATAGGAAGCCTAGCACACAAAGCTACCCTACCAACTCAGGGAAGCAGTGAAAATGCAGCGACAAAGAAACAGATCACAAATGAAAGAAATGGAGGAAAACAAATGACTGGATATAAAATTCAAAACCACAGTTACAAGGCTTTTCAAGAATATCCTAGGAAAGGCTGATAAATAAAACAAGACCCTCGAAGATATGAAAAAGGACCAACTAGAAATTAAACATACACTGACTGAAATAAAAAATATTATACAGAGACCCAACAACAGACTAGAGGAACACAAGAATCAAGTCAAAGAATTGAAATACAAAGAAGCAAAAAACACTCAACCAAAAAAGCAAAAAGCAAAAAGAATCCAAAAAGTTGAAGATAGTGTAAGAAGCCTCTGGGACAACTTCAAGCGTACCAACATCAGAATTATGCGGGTGCCAGAAGAAGAGAGAGAGCAAGATACTGAAAACCTATGAAGAAATAATGACTGAAAACTTCCCCCACCTGGTGAAAGAAATAGACTCACAAGTCCAGGAAGCACACAGAACCCCAAACAAGAGGACTCCAAAGAGGACCACACCAAGACACATCATAATTAAAATGCCAAGAGCAAAAGACAAAGAGAGAATATTAAAAGCAGCAAGAGAAAAACAGTAAATTACCTACAAGGAAGCACCCATACGACTGTCAGCTGATTTCTCAACAGAAACTATGCAGGCCAGACGGGAGTGGCAAGAAATCTACAAAGTGATGAACAGCAAGAACCTACAATCAAGATTACTCTACCCAGCAAAGCTATCATTCAGAATTGAAGGGCAGATAAAGAGCTTCACAGATAAGAAAAAGCTAAAGGAGTTCATCACCACCAAACCAGGATTATATGAAATGCTGAAAGGTATTCTTTAAGAAGAGGAAGAAAAAAGTAAAGATAAAAATTATGAACAACAAATACATATCTATCAATAAGTGAACCTAAACATCAAGTGAATTAAAAACCTGAGGAACAGAATAAACTGGTGAATATAATAGAATCAGGAGCATAGAAAGGGAGTGGACTGATAATTCTCAGGGGGAAAGGGGTATGGGGGGGTGCAGAAAGAGACTGGACAAAAATCGTACACCTATGGATGAGGACAGTGGTGGGGAGGTAAGGGCAGAAGGTGGGGTGGGAACCTGGTGGAGGGGAGCTGTGGGGGGGGGGGAGAGGAGAAACAATTGTAATAATCTGAATAAAGATTTATTGAAAATAATAATAATAATAATAAAAGTTTTATTTAAAGTGGCAGCTTGGTTTCAACTGTGCTGTGGACAATTGAGTAAGGACCTGCCCTTGCTTCCACAACATCAGTAAACGTGAAAGCCATGTCCCTCTCCCTGGGCGTCACCAGGAAAGAACCATCAAGCCTAGCTGGGGGCTGGAGAACAGGGAGCGGGAAGAGGACACTATGGCTGCATGTCATTGACTCGGTATAGCTCTCTCCTGCCTGAAGCACAAGTAAAACTTCGATGCGAAGCACTGGAAATAACCTCTCTCACTGGCCTAGCCTCCTGACCTCAGTGAATCACCATCTCATATTGGATAGGAAATTTTCCGCAAGGGTATTTCGGTAGGAAACATGTCATTCTGTCCGCCTGTTATTGTCAGCCCCTGCCCTGTAACAGCAAGTCTGTTACATTACGCCAGCGGTTTTCAAGCTTTTTCATCTCACAGCGCACGTAAACTACTAAAAGTCTGTGACACACCCAAAAATGTTATATATTTTTTTGCAGATCTGACCCCCAAAAAGGTATAATTTTGATTCATTCACATTGAATAGCTATTGTTGAGTTAGCTGTTGTCATTTTTTTAATTTGACAATCTAAGGGAAAAGAGGTCAGTGCCCCTGACTAAATAGTCAGGTATTGCATGTTTTAAAAATTCACTGGTTGAAAATCGCTGCATTACGGTGTAGTAACAAACAGCCCGAGAATCTCAGTGGCATAAAACAAAAAGGGTTTGTTTTCTGATTATGCCGTGTGCCTGATGCAAGTCAGCTGTGCCCTCTGCTCAAAGTCAACCTCCTGCCAGGACTCAGGCTGAGGGGGCAGCCACCATTGGAGTGGCCAGAGGGAAAAAGCATGGCAAAGCATGCAACAGTTAAAGCTTCCACCCCAAGTCACAACGTGTGACTTCCACTTACCCAAAGCAAGCTCCACACATGGGCTAAGTGGCAGAGGCAGAATGAGTGTGCACAGCCTGACAATTCCTGCCCCCCCCGCCGCCCCCCCCCCCCCCCCCCCGCCAGGAAATCCCTTTGAGGAAGAATACATTGTTTTAATTGTGCCAATGACAATCAAATTTGAAATATACTGTGCAGGCTGTTGGCTTTCCTAACAAAAGAAATTCTGCAAGAAGGTTTGGTTGTAAGCAGAGCAGATAAAGGAAGAGAGACAAAGAAAAAAAATAAGTGGAGAACAAATGATGAGCGAAGTATAAGAAGAAAATAAAATTAAAAAGTAAGAGAAACTAAGGAGAAAAGGGGAATCATGACAGGGAGGGTTACTCATCCTGGATCCGAAGAGCTTTGTTACAACTTTCTGATTTTCCACTGTTGTTTATTTCACTAGGTACTGACTAGTTAGTCAAATAAAGAATATATAGAGAAAGCAGAGGGAAGAACAGGAAGATGTGGGCAAATCAGACATGTAACTCTGGGTTGTCAAAGAAGGGTAAGTGGAGAGAAATAAACAAGGAAAAATAAGAAGCAAAGGAAAACGGAAGGCAGGGACTCTAAGATTCAAAAGGTTCTTAATGTGGGGAGATGCTGCAGCAAGGTGAAACTGTTAAAGTCTGTTACATCAGCCTTGAAGTACCAGGTATTTCCCTTGGTGCACTCTGCCTGATAATGTTTGCAAAGCTCACACTCTCTAGATTTTATATGGGCCCCAGGGGAAAAGATTGCCAGTTAGGAGTGGAATACCCAGAATAAATACACTGGTCCCTTTGCCTCATGACTGGAGGGTTGGCCTGCTTTGAAATAGGGCCCAACTGGTCAAACTCCCAAATCTGGCCTCTTTCTGCCCATCTTTAAACATAGGCTCAGTCTATTTGCTTCCACACAGCCTATGGCTTTGGAGAACGTGCTGGCTTGCTGTGTAGAGGTATGACTGTGTGACTGTATTCCAGAGAAAACTTGTTCCAACCCATGAGAAATCACATCATTAAAAAAAACAGTCTTTACAGCTCCACAAACCTGATGCTAAAAATATCATTTTAATGTAACCAGAACTGCTTTCAGTAGCACTTTTCTAGAGAAGATGATTGGGCATCTCTATTAAATGTCAGACTGTCTTCTCACACAAAAACCATGAAATTGTTTAATTGAAATCTACTGAAAGAGCTTCCGAATCCTCAGAGAAAGGAGAGTATGCCTGAGAGAGTAGCAAGCTGCTTCCTGGGGAACAGGTCCCCAGGGTGCTGCTCAGACCTTGAACTGACAACTGTTTTTTTGCTCACACTATAGTCTCTATTTATCATTGTTTCATGACTTAATTGTGGAACTGTTTTTTAAAAATTCACATGAAACAGAAATAGTTTTCTAAATAGAATTCACTCGTTGTTACTAAGCAGGAAACCTTAGAGTATGGCCAATGTTATCACCTCTTTTTCTATAGTTAATACTTCCCTTTCATTTCTCCACCTACAAATATATTATTTTCTCAGAAGCTGCCATGTTTCACACAGGGCAGCCACAAGCCTACTCAATGCCTTCATATGAAAAAAAGGGGGGGTGGGGGCTCATTCAAAGATACAGGGAACAGATTGGTGGTTGCCAGAGGCAGGAGGTGAGGGATGGGCAAAATGGGTGAAGGTGGTCAAAGGTACAAATACCCAGTTATAAAATAAATAAATTCTGGGGATGTAATAGACAGTATGGTGACTATAGTTAATAACACTGTATCTAAGTTTTTAAAGTTGCTAAGAGTTCTCATTACAAGAAAAAAAATTATAACTATACATGGTGATGGACACTAGCTAGACTTTTTTGTCATCATTTACAAATATCGAATCATTATGTTATACACCTGAAACTAATATAATGTTATATGTCAATTATAGCTCAATTTTTTTAAATCCTTACCTGAGGATATTTTTCCATTGATTTTTAGAGAGAGTGGAAGGGCGAAGGAGAGACGGAGAGAAACATTGATATGAAAGAGACACATCAATTGGTGGCCTCCCACACCAGCCTCCCTGGGGATCGAGCCTGCAACCGAGGTACATGTCCTTGACCCTGACCCTTCGGTTCACGGGCTGATACTCTATCCATGGAGCCAAACCGGCTAGGGCTATAGCTCAATCTTTTAAGAAAAGGCTCAGCCCATTGGGTGCCCGGCTTGGCAAGCCCCAGTGTCTGAGAGATGCAAAGTGCATCTTTCCTCTGGGAGACACCCTCCTCCAGGCTCAGTGAGCAGAGTATGGGCTTCATTCCAATCCCCACATGCCCTTAGGAAGGCATCTTTGTGAAATACACAAACTGCACAACTGTACATGACGATCCTTACATGTTCTTACTTGATATGTCTTCTTAGCTACATTTATTGGCTCAGGGGTGCCTTCTTATATAAGGCAGGCCAAACAGAGCCCTTCTGTGGAATTTTTCCCAACTGGACCCAGAATAGTCAGACCTTCTCTGTTGGTGAAAGTCAAAAGATGAATTTCGTGAACTATTGGTGACTGAGATTCCTACCATCTGAAAAAAAGCCATGGGTAGTAAGAAAGAATGAAGGCAACGTGAATAAGGGAACAAAAGCAAGAGATAAGCAAGTATTCAGTCAGCACCGAAGTTGCTGATTCCAGTGGTGCCTGAGACCAGCAGCATCCCTGCCCTTCGGGGCGGGGGGCGGTCTGCTTGTGCAGTCCTCCCTGGGATTCCATGACT
Organism: Corynorhinus townsendii; assembly: GCA_026230045.1. NCBI lineage: Eukaryota > Metazoa > Chordata > Mammalia > Chiroptera > Vespertilionidae > Corynorhinus > Corynorhinus townsendii. The sequence continues at coordinate 61,359,863 of JAPDVU010000004.1, read as the reverse complement.
CAATAGACAGTCTTTTTGCTAAAGCTTCTTTGAATTAGGTTTGCATCAGGGCAACTTGCGGGTGGTGAAAAAACGCAGCCGCACCTAGAAGACCACCCATGAACAGAGGCAGCCAGTGCTTGCGGAAGTGGCTCCAGCTTGCACAGGTCACTCCGACCGGCTCTGGGAGAGACATAGCTGAGCGGAGGCACAGAGCGGCCCCATTTGTTAAATCAAGAGCCGACAATTCCAGATTTCTAGGAGGATGACCTTATACAAGTCTCTAGACCTCCATTCCCGCAGCTGAAAAATGGGAACTTTAACAGTTCCTAGTTCATAGGTTTGTTAAGAGAATTCAATGAAATGAGGTACGTGAATTTAGAACGGTGCCTGACACCGAGTGCTCAAAACATGTTAGATCTGATTCTTGTTATGTTATTATTTCCAGTGTCAGAGCGGTGCTTGGCACAGAGCAGGCGCAAGCAAGTGTTGCGATGGACATAGTGATTGCCGCCTAGGCCTAATTCCATAGCTAATACTCTGTGACCTTAGGTAAGTCATTTTATTTTTTTAAACCTCAGTGTGTCTTTTCAGTTTCAATGGGAATAATAATAATATTCTTGGCAGATTAATAAAAGATAATGTGAAATAATGTTTGTGAACAAATTGCATGAACTCTAAAGTTCTACCCAATTATAAAAGATCAAAGATTAGAAAGATAAATGTAAGTTTGTGTCTTAGCAGTTTTTTTTCAAAGATGCTAAGATATTGATATTTTAATAGCCAAAAAGAAGTGAGAATTTGAAAACTGACATTTTTCTATTGAATGCAATAGGTACTATATGTCCTAACAATAAATATTTTTTCTCCATTAGAATTAATATATTTCTATTTTGATGAGAAAAAAGTGTGTCTTTTAAACATATTTTATCTTTCTTGAATTCATCCTCATGCAAAAAAATTTCTGTTTCCTTTCTGAACACTGTCTGAGAATTTTGATGGTACCCCAAGGTCAGTCTGGGAAAACAGCAATTTTAAAATTACAAACCAAACCTTGGCATGATGTTGAAAACATTATCCTGCCTACAACAAAAGAATCCTTGGATCAAACCATCTGTTTTCTTATCATGCCAGTATTTGAGAAATGGAGATTTTGAAAATATAACTGAATACAACCATCTCTGGACCATTTCATTGAGAGAATAGCCTGACAAAAAAATCTATTGCATTTTCTAGCACGTTTGTAGATATGATTGAATAAAATGTTCAACAGAATAAATTCAAGTTACAGAATAAAAATGGGAAACAAATGATAATAGGAAAGTTGAGCTTAGTGCTGCAACATCCTGTTTCTCTTTTATTTAAATCATCATCATCATCTGTTCTATCACACACCCTCCTCCTCTCTTAACCCGAACATTTACAAGGAAGCAAGGAAGGTGGAGGGGCTTGGAGAGAGGCCAGATGTTTGACTCAAGCCTGGCCACAGACCCATTCAGAGTAGCTCCTTGGTGATGTGGTTCCAAGGTTGTGTCACACACTATTGATTGCCTTTCAGCAGCACTGCCCCTGCTTCCTTGCTAGCAAACCTTGATTTTGCTTAGTTCTCCATCTGCCTAACTCTAGGGAATAACTCATGATTGGTCTCTGTCAACTCTTAGCTACTAAAGGTGGGGGAATAACTCAGTTCTGGCCTATGTGATGTAAGGGGAGTCTGCTGGGGGCTCTGGGCAAGTTTTCGCCCTTGAGTCCACCCTCTTGCCCCTTCCACTTCCTTCTTTGAATGTGAGGATATGATGCCAGGAGGTGCTGCAGACCTTAGGTAACCATAATGAGAATACAAGCCAGTTACAGAGACTAACTCGGTGGCCTGGCCACGTGGACCCACTCCTGAAATTCCCACCTCTAGACTTCTTCTTACGATCATAGATGACTTTATTGGCTAGAATACTGTTGGATTTTTTGTTACTTGTAAGGAAAATCACCCAACTGATTATAGGGTCTTCCACAAGTAATTTTACCCCACCTGGGTGCTCCCCTCTCCCCCACCCCTACCCCCACCCCCACCCCCACCACACCACCTGGACAAATAAAATGCTGCACTTTGAGAACCACAGGACGCCAGAGCTGCCCATCATTCTACATCTCCAATTAGCAGGTGATATAATGAGAAATTAAGAAGTGACGTCTTTCATTTAAGGGGTTGAAACTAGTGAGTGCAAATGCCCACGGGAAAGGGGAAAGACGCATCAGGCATTTGACTTTGGTGTGAGTGCTTCCATCAGAATCATTTCCTAGGAGCAGATTTGTCTGTGGACAGAGAGCATTCAGCGCTAGGAACCTGAGTTGAGGAAGTTATCTTGAAGAAGGAGCAAGCTACAGAAAAGGGAATCTGGAGGCTCTGTGATCAAAGTCTTCTTCAAATGGCTAGTAAGACGGAGAAGGCATTTTTCCAAATTGCTTTCCAGAAATGCACAATGAGTGTTTCCTCCAGAAGGCCCGAGACTTGGGCTTCACCAAAACCGGGGCTGCCATTCGCTGCTCTGGGTGACCAAGCCGCTAGGCATTGGCAAGGAGAAGGTTCATAATACCTCATGGAAGAGATTTTTTTAGGTTAAAATAAATATAGTAAGTCCTCACTTAATGTCATTGATAGGTTCTTGGAACTGTAGGGAAAAGACATATAGCAAAACCAATTTTAACATAGGCTAATTGATAGAAACAGAAGTTCCTAGGCATTTCATCAAGATTATTTGAAAACCTGCTGTACTATTTAGTGGCATCAGGGACCAATTTCAAAAGCTGTAAATAATTGCTAAACTTCTGCAATCCAATTCAATTCTTCCAGGGGCATGAGACAACCAGAGTATTCAATTTATTTAAATTGTTAGAATTTAAATTTATTTAAAATTTTCTAGGAATTTTGTCAATCCCTTCCCTTATTTTTCCCCTCAAACTTTCATGAAAGCCAAGATTATTTTGATCAGGGAGAATGTATTCTTTTAACTTTATTATAAAAAGAATACATGTTTACAACGTCAGTTCTCTAGATTGCATATTCCTAGTTCTATTTAACAAGGTGTGCAGGATATAGTAGATAATCAATAAATATTTGTGGAAAGAATGTATGAAGAAATGCAGGAAACTTAGAAATACAGAAAACAGAATTTTAGAGAAATCACCTGTTTTATATGTTCATTTGTAGACAAGTCAGCTAGGGTTCCACAAATATGTTTTCTATATATTTTTTTTAAATTATTCATTTCTTATCCTACAAAGGGGAAGCCTATTGTAGTTGTTTTCTGAAAATGCTGGAGTTGTTTTTGTGGATTGTTTTTTTGTGTGTGTGGTTTGGTGTTTTTTCTTGTTGTTGTTGTTTTTGAAATCTCAACTGTATCATCCTTCAGTATACTGAGGAGTAAAAGGAATGTAGCTGCTTCTACAAGTTTGCACATGGGATGGAAACAAACCCAAGTGTCCTAACTGCCACTATAAATTTCCCTGCTCTGTTATACAGGTCAGACTAAGACATTTGGTAGAGCTTTATAGTTCCACTAGAACAACTTCACAAGCTGATGTAACTGAAGTAAATAATAAATGTTCTCCTTCGTATGTTATTACATGGATAAATGTAAGTCATGACTTTTTTTTCTTTTTTTGCTCAGTTGAAGAGTGATTTGTGAACTGACGTTATCAAGCTTGTTTCAGGGGCTATTGGAGTTGTGCATGCAGCTCTGGAAGTAAATGAGGAGTCTGTCATTGAGACTCCCTGGAAATGTCCTCATTAGACACAGCATTTAGCAAAAATGATATTGATGTTGCTGCGCAGATCCCAGGTTGGGCACCCATCCCAGTAAATCATCTCCTGCAGATTATCTACTTTGGTCAGGGCTAGGAAAAATAATTTAAATAGAGTTTAGTTTTAAGTTTCATCGGAAGAACAGTATAAAATTTTATTACAACCATCAATAGGGAGCCATAAAGAAATCCAATAGGACTTGAGTTTGAATTATAGTCAGTTTCTGATCCTGGATGCTCACGTTACTTGTGCACTGGATTATCCTTACCCTTGGCAAAACTAACCCTGGGAAATACAGGAAAATAAAGAAAGTTTGTCTTGAGTTTCAGTTTTCCCATTAGCTCTTCAATTAACAAATAGATATTAAGCACATATTTTATGCCAAGCATCATTCTAGGTGTGAGGGACCCTGCAGATAACAAAGCAGAATCCCTGACCTTGAGGCAAATACTATAAACAAATACTATTAGGCAAATACTATAAACAAATCAATAAAAAGCGTAATATGAAACTTGGTACCCATAAATGCTGTAATGAAAAATAAAGAGGGATGAGGTGTTGAGAGTGATATTTTAGATAGTGGTCTTAAAAGAGGCGGCATTTCTGAGTAGGGGAGCGGGTGAATTGAGGAGTCGGCCTTGAACTATGTAGAGGGAAAGTTTCTAGGCTGAAGGAACAGCAAGTGCAAAGGACCTGAGGCAGGCCCATAATGGGCATGTAAGGACCAACAGGAAATCCAATGTAATGAGCTTAGTGAGCAAGGTCAAGTGTGTGAACTGTGGTCAGAGAGACAGCCAAGGATACAATCATGCAGGACGTGGAGGCCACAGAGAGGCTCTGAGTTGGTTCTAAGTGACAGTGTTGTGACTGGAGGGTTATTGCAAGAGTGACAGAACCTGATTTGCCTTTTAAAAGAACCTTGTTGTTGAGGTTAGAGACTACATTATGTGGGGATGGGGTACAATGCGGAAGGGGGCTAAAAATAGGAATGGAAAAATCATTGAGGTGTTTATTGCAGAAACTTCTTCAGAGATGATTGTATTGGATCAGAGATAGGATTTTTTTACTGGATTGGATATGGTGTGGAAATTAAAGAGAAAAATGAAGGATAATTCTGGTTAAGAGCCTCAACAACTCAGCAGTATTGTTTCTTAAGATGAAAAATCCCAGGGAAAAAGCAGGTTTGGGTAGGTGTGGATAAGTTATCAAGAGGACAATTTTAGATATAGTAAGTGTGAAATCTTAGGGGAATTCTTCTTAAAGATAAGCACTTTGAATACTGCTCTTACTTAAAAAAAAGACATCAAGAGGGAAAAGGCCTGGTAAGATCATCTCACATGGCCTTATGAGGCCTTATCCTGGGGGGTCCTCAGAGATTGTGGAGCTGCTCTCATAGACGCAGATGATTGCTGGTGCTGCTGGTTCATCGAGGTGCCACGAGGTGGAAGGAGACACATGTGCTCAGCGTTCTACAATAGTACAACACCCAGAAGAAGCAGATAGTAGTAAAGACAAAGTGATTGTCTGTCATTCTAGTAGCCCAAGAACTACAGAGTGTGGAAGACTGAAAAGAAAGGCCAGCCTGAGTACCATACTTTGGATTTTATCTTTTTCTACTTCATAATGTATACCTTTCTCACACTGTTGTTTATGCCCTACTGCAATCACTGAAAACATTCCTGGATTAGAAGACCTGATTGAAAAGACATAATTGGATATCCCTTGTTGAAACATCCATGTTGACAAGTATAGACAGAAGTGTCCCCCTAGAAGTAGGTCTTCAGACATCTGCTCTAGGTGAATGAGCAGCAGATGAAGTTTTAGCAGAAGCGAAGAAATCTCAAATTGAAGATTAAGAATGTGTGCTCCTTGATAAAGAGATATTGACCAGAGGGGAAGAGGGTGGAAGGCAGATACAGAGGATAAAAGAGGGGTCAAACATATGGTGATGAAAGAAAACTCAACTTTGGGTGGTAAGCACACAATGCAATATGCAGATGGTGCATCACTTGAAACTCATATAATGTTATTACAATGACACCCCAATAAATTTACTCCTTTAAAAAGAAAAAATTAGCTGCTTGTTTGAATGGGCCCAAAGAAGGGATTGTACAAAGTGAAGAGATTAGATCTTTATCTAAAGCTATATCAGTGAAAAGAATTGCTGCAAAGTTAAAATTAAGGCTAAGAAATTATCTGCAATCAAGTCTGATCTAGATGATGATATGCCTGCCCTAAAACAGAGGCATTTGGGGAGATGCTGAGGTAACTGGAACCCAAGATATTGTCAGCAGAGTTGGGGGGAGGGGTGTCAGAAGTACAGTTAATCATTTCCAAGAATATTTTTGCAATTTTTTCAATCTATAAATGCCAGAGAAGAACAGTGACTGGCCCCAAATCAGTACCTGTGGATCCCATGTTATGTACCAAATAACCAAGCTCAGCTGCCTACACAGATATGACCAGGAGAGAGTCAAAAGAATAGAAGAAATGGAAGGCTTCAAAACAGACACTCCAGGCCTACTCCTGTAGTCCCCGGAAATCTGTAACTGAGAATGAAGCATCTGCCCGAAGGACTCAAGCTCCTGAACACAGCCAGTTCTAGACCAGTTTCTCAAGCCAGGCTTCCCCAAACCCAGAAGAAAGGATCCCAAGTGCCCACTGGGAGCTCCCACCTCTTGAATAACCATGTTCAATGCCAAAGAACTTCTACAGGGTCTGAAATGTGTCCTATCGTATGAGAAAATGAGACCTAATTCAGAACAGAAAAGAGCAGATGCAGCCAGAGGCCACTAAGTTAGTGTCCGAGCTCCTTACAGAGCAGACCCGCCCTGAGAGGCATGCTTTAAGTGATGGGACCCAGCTGTGGCAGTTTTTGTACAGGATCCTGCCTGTTAGTTCAAAGATTGGCTTTTGCCTGATGGATCACCAGTTGATATATTTGCTGAAACTGAAGGCTTTTGTCTCAAGTATGATGAAGTTTATCTAAATGCAATTGTTCAGAAATGGGATGGAATGGTGTTAAAACTCAGCTATCACAGCCTTTGAACAAATATCCTTCCTACAGTTCTGAGAAACCTTTACAGCTATGCAATAAAGCATATATCCTGCTTAAGACCCTGAAGTAGTTGGTTTCTCATTTTCCTGGGAATTTGGATTAAGAAGCATGGATGTATCTTCATCTAAAGGCCGAGACTCACGCTTTATAAATTTGCCCCAAACTCACAAATGAAGAAGATCACAGATTGATCTTTTATAAGATCTTGTTTAACGCTTTGTGAAGAGCTCGGACTGATATAGGTTCTGTGGCTTTTGTCTTTTCCAGTTTCCTCCTCCCAACTCCTGCTTTTCTTCTCCATTTCTTCATTTGTCCAGAAGCACCCCCCCACTTGAATTCAGGGTCCCGCACCTAATAGAAACCCCTCCCATACCACCAGCTATGCTATGCTACTGCTAACTGAGAAGCAGTTTGAAAAACAAGATATTATTTGTTATTCTTACAGCAAATTTTGTAATTACCACGATTGCTGCTTAGTGCATGTTGAAATCACCATTAGCCTGAAACCTAACCCCTGACTGATCTGTGTCTAATTGCAGAATGGAGTGGCAGTGTTGTAAATGTCACCCCACTCCACTGCTCTGACAGATGCCCTCATTAAGGTCGAGGAGAAGAAATTTAAATATCAGGGTTGAGCTCCGGAGCAATCATGTCATCTCTATTGATCGCCTAATGAAAATGTATGCATTTTACGGGGAAGAGATAAGCTGACGGGGAGATGCTGGCTCCACAGCTGTGCTCACACCATTTTCAGGACCCCCCCCCCCGCCACCTTACCTGCTCTTACAGTGCATTTAAAAGTCTCCTCATTGCAGAAAGCAGAGTGGGACTGAAGAGAGGTTGGGCACTTCAGGTCTGTAATCTCATTAATGAGTAATATAAATAACATGTAGAGATGCATCGTGAGAACCCCAAGAGTCAAAATATAGAGGCCAAAGTAAAGGCAAGATGAAACCTTTGCTTGATCTGCTTGGCTAGACTACGCCTGTGATATTTTCCTGGGGTCCTGCAGATGTGATGTTTAATAGCAACGATAAAACATTCAAATGGGGAAGATAAATATAAGCAGAGGAACAGTCACACAGTGGTAAACTATTAACACCTCAACAAGAAGCAGAGATGTGCAACACATATTTGAAATGGGTGAGAATTATGTCACTGACAGAAACTAATTTACAGTCATGAAAGGAATAAAAGTTCCCGAGAAGCCATGGCAACTGTTCCTGGCTGATTGTGGATACTGCTCCCTGCAACCCAGGGCCTTGCAGTAGTTTAAGGAGATGAACATTATTTGCTAAACAAGAAGCTCCCTGTTTTCTTTTAAAATTAATCATGAGGTTGGAAAGAGAAAAAGGGCTCCTCCTTCCCCTATATGGTCCAGAGACCTTTGAGCTCCACAGCACACACAGAGCCAAGCAGACCTAGCACCTGCTCAGAAAGTCCTCCCTGACTTCCTTACCTAACGTGGCCCGCACCTCACGTGTCTCTCTAGGTCCTCACTGCTGGTTCTCCCCAAAACTATCCCTGCCCAAGGAGGACAGTCTAGCAGCTGGTAAGGCGGAAACCTGGAGCGGGCAGCCTCCTAGGCAGCCTACATCTGTGACGTGCCAGCTGTGGGACCTTGGGCAGGGTACTTGCTTTTTCTCTGCCTCAGTTTCCTCTTTTGAAAAATGGAACTAAGAAAGCCAGCTTCATAGGATTGTTGGGAGGATTAAATTTGTCATATTGGGTTTGTGAAATAAAACAGATAGGTAAAGTGTGTTTTATTTCCTTTCACGACTGTAAATTAGTTTCTGTCGGTGACATAATTCTCACCCATTTCAAATATGTGCTACATATGTGTTTATTTGTTGTCTCCCCATTAGCACATAAGATGGGGAAAGGGCCTGCTTGGTGCTAAGTGTGGTGCCCCGCATACATTAGGCTCTCCATGAAGACTTGCTGAAGGTGTGGCCGGTAGTGCCCTAAGCTTCCTCTTTGTGCCTTTGCTTGGTTCCTCTCCATTGTTTCACTGCCTTCTTTTTTCAAATGACCTTGTTTGGGTCTTTGGCTTATGTACTTAATGAAGGACTCACTGAAAGATTTTATATCAACATATTATCTGGGAATCTAACCTTGTTAAAAAAAAAAAAGGTATTGCTTTCTGAGATCTTATAGTTTAAGGCCTATCGTTTCCCTCATCCAAATAGATGGTCCAAATACAATACTCAGTATATATTTCAACTAGAAGGTCATGAGATGTTGCTTAAGTAAGCATTCTGGACTGAGAGGTGAGACAGCAGACCAGTGAGGATGGGGGTAAGGTAGGAAAGGCAGAGTGGGACCAGGAAATAACTCAGCCTTTGTGCATGCCTTGGGAGGGACAGCCCACCTCTCCATCTTCAGGATGATAGGGTGGCAGCTTTATCTGGGTCTTCTCTGGTGAGGAGGGCCGCAGAGCACTGCAGGCAGGAACAGTAGTTGTGGCCAGATGGGGGTCCTATTCTAGCGAAATGGAGGGGCAGGAGGAGCCAACTGAATTGAAGCAGGTGCCTAGTCAGCAACAGAATTATCATGCTCTCCAACCCACCACATGAGGCCTGTTTTAGACCCAAATTTCATACCAGCAGGAAACTGGAGGACTAATCAGAGACCAGGGCACAAACCCAGCTGAGTGGTAGCCAGACGCTCTGAATGGATTCTGTGCAGCTCAGAACCCTGTCTGTGGAGCCCTCAATCTTGGGCTTTTCTCATTCCTTGAGCTGGGCTGTCATGTGCATCTGAAAACCACACTCTTCAGTTCCCAAAAATGTCCCATTGCTTCTTTAAATATTTTCCTCCTTTCCATTTTCTCTATTTTTCTTTCCGAAATTCATATTGAAGTCTACCTCCTAGTTTGATCCTCCAATTGTCTTGTTTCTTTTCTATTTTCCTTCAGGGACTCTGGGGATTGTGTTTTACTTCCTGGTCTATTTCCTTAAATTTATCTCTTAGCAATCTTATTGACTTTTTTCATTTCAGCTTTCAAAATTTAACTTGCAAGAGCCCTTCATTTGTGTTTCACAGATGGAATGTGCTCTCTTGTCTTTCCTGGAGGAGTTCAATCTGTAATAATAAAAGCATAATATGCTAAATTAGACCTTCTGGACGATCTTCCGGATGAAGCTGGGGCTGTGAGGGAAGCCCGGGTCCCGGTGCCAGAGGGAAGCCGGTGCCAGCAGCCAGGGGAAGGAAGGCCTATGCTTGCATGAATTTCGTGCATCGGGCCTCTAGTTATAAGATGCTTGGGTGTATTTGTTTCTTCTCTTCTCTATATAGTTCCTGGATCCTTTGAGTTTCTTTTTTATCTTTTTACTTTTTTGTTCTTGTCTTTCATGTTAGATGCTTCCCTTGACAACTACCCATTCTTGGCTGTTCTTATTTATTGACATAAAAGTGAAGCCCTTGACAGCTGAGAGAAGCTCTGTGGGTGGTGCTGGCCCTTGGTTCCCAGTGAACCTCATGGTGGGGTTATAGTTGGAGACAGCAGTTTTGTGGAGTGACCATCAGATATTGTTGTCCATACACCTGTTCTCCTGCCCCAATCTGTTTCTCCAGAGAGGAGACCTCAACTTCCCTGCCTGGAGAGTTAAGCCTGGTTACCACTGTTCTGGGAAGAGTTGATCCTGAGGTGGGGAGGGCTCAGCACTGGATGCATGGACCTACACTGAATTCTCTTGCTTCCAGCCTCTGGCCTGCCCTCCCCCGTCCCCTCCAACCTGGTATTCCTGAGTTCATCCCCTCTCGGAGAACTTCAGAAAGTTCAAATTTTTCCAGCAAATTCTAAAATTCACAGTGAATAGATTACTCAATTGGACACTGTTTTAAAGGTCGCAAATTGGACCTTAAGGACATTTTTTTTCATGCATCCCTTGTTGAGGACAACGGTGAAAAGGGGCTATAAAGTTATAAAAACTGGGTTGCACAAAAGCTTAGTCATGCCGGCTGGTGTTTCCACATGGGTGCTCACAAGGCACTTTGGGGTGCTGGACAGAGTGAGGTGGGCATGGAGAGGGGTGCCTGGGGACACCATGTGTGCTCTTGTCCTGGGCCCTAGGAACAGGCTGCTTGGGTAAATTACCTTTGCCAGTAAAATGAGGGGGGCTGAAAGTGGGGTTTCTAGCTCCCTTCCAACTCATCTATGCTATTCCACAATAATAAGCCCATCTCGTTCTTATTCCTGGAGAAAGCTGGGATGAGTCATGTATAGACATCATAAATTCTACTTCAGAACACGGAGGTGATATGACATGAATGCTTTGAATCATAAGTAGCAGCAGCACCTCCCACCTGATATAGTTTGGGGAGACAAATGAATAAGCAGTGTCACCTGTGCTCTGCTTTTGCAGTTATTTGAGCTTTCCTTTCAGGCATGAAAGGCAAGGGCTGTAAAAATGTGTCTTTTAAGGTTGGTTCAGATTGGAATTCACATTGGATTCACAAAATCTATGTTACTAGTATATATTTAAGAAATAAGAGTGAGACAAGCCAGTTTGTGTGGCTGGGGATGAATTTGAATGTGTAATTATACACGTTTCATACAAAGAGCAGCTGCAGAAAGCATGTTGATACAGTGTGCTGGGGTCTGTGAAGTTTTTAGCTAATGTTTAGCTGATACACACATGTTTACACACACACACACACACACACACACACACACACACACGAACTCTGACCTTGCAAATGCATGGGAATGTACTTCAACACTACCTTTGTATGCATGGAAATGTTCTTGTAACCAATCTTATGAGATACTGGGAAATATTTCAGCAAAAGATAAAACAATAAGCAGAATATATTATTTCTCTGCCCTAGCCGATTTGGCTCAGTGGATAGAGTGTCAACAGAAGGGTCCGGGTTTGATTCTAGTCAAGGGCACATTCCTAAGTTGCAGGCTCCTCGCCGGCCTGGGGCCCTGGTCAGGGCTTGTGCAGGAGGCAACCAATCGATGTGTTTCTCTCACATCGATCTTTCTCTCTGTCTTTCCCTCTGCCTCTAAAAATCAATGGGAAAACATCCTTGGGTGAGGATTTAAAAAAAAAAAGGATATATTATTTCTCTGAAAAACTTGTGGCCTTCAACAAGCCTACCCCCCTCCTTCACCACCACCCCCTCCCCCTACCCCACAAACTTAGAATGAAAACTCTCCTAATTTTTTAAAATGTATTTTATTGATTTTTTACAGAGAGGAAGGGAGAGGGATAGAGAGTTAGAAACATTGATGAGAGAGAAACATTGATCAGCTGCCTCCTGCACATCCCCTACTGGGGATGTGCCCGCAACCAAGGTACGTGCCCTTGACTGGAATCGAACCTATGACCCTTCAGTCCACAGGCCGACGCTCTATCGACTGAGTCAAACCGGTTAGGACTGAACTCTCCTAATTAAAAGGCTTTTTTTTTAAGGCTTTGTCTGCAATTTGTAGGGGCAGTCTCTGCTGTGGCTCCCTGACACCCCTGCAGGTCTCCACACAGACCATGGAGCCCATGCCCAGCTGCCATCTGACTTGTCTTGCTGAACGTCCTGTCAGCTTCTCAGGAACTTGGCACGAGAGGCAGTGCTGTGAGGAGCTGTCACAAAGCTATTTTCCATCCACTGCCCTACCTATGTGAGGCTGCCACAGGCAGCTTCTCTTCCGTGGCCCTGGTTCCTGTGAGGTGTGGGACTTCCCACCTGTCCTCCTCCTTTGGAAAGAGTTGCAGATTATAAAACTGCTTGGCTGGAGTCTCAAGTTGGCTCCTCAGCAAGAGGGCTGCTCATGTTGTCCATCATCTGGCCCTGGTTTGTCGTAGCCCTTTGGGACAAGGGACACAGGTAGTTGGCACCATGCTTATCTTGTTTATGCTGTTTCTATAAGTATTAGCTTGCCTAAAACCACCTGGGATTGTTGACTCCTTATCAGCTGAACCGATAGAAATGTGGCAAGTCAAGCAAATAGTATATAAGAGGCCACGGCTGCTGCTTGACTGCTTGATAGAAAACCTGACCAATAGTGGCTTAAGAAAGGAAGGATATTTATGTTCCTCACATGCCAAGAAGTCATGGGCAACTGCTATGTTAAGTCAGCAACATGATGTCAAGGCTAATGTCACTGCAAAAATTCTTCCGTCTACTTGCTCACAAGATGGTTGCTGCAGTTGCAGGCATCACATCTGCATTCCAGGCAGGATGCAGCAGTGAAGGCAGGCACCAGCTCTCTTGTTTTATAGGAAAGCAATAGCTTTCTCAGAAACCCCTGTGCAGATGTTTTCTTGTGCATTGCCAGGGCTGACCAGCAGACCCTGAGTGATGGATGAACAGATTGCTCTCAGACACGTTTCTGTGAAAGAGAGGGCTAAGGGGCTCTTTTACTTCGGTAGTAAACGCAGTCCTGTTCACCTGCCTCGTTGGCTTTTTATTGTAACAACAGCTTGAATCCAAATTAACCTCTAGATACAATCAGCAGGGCAAGTATCCTTGAGAAAGTATATCCTTCTACAAGGTCAGGTCTTAAAACACTAAACATAGAGATTCTAGCAAAACACCCCAGGGGATCGGACTTGTTTGGAAAAGTAGGGGCTGCTACCTTTGGCAAGGGCCCTCGGAGGTCCCCAACCTTTCAGAGAATCCTCCTTATAGACATTCCAACTAAGTTCCGTGCTTCCCCACAGTGCATTATTAGCCCTAACAGGTTCATACCACCCTAAGCTTCAAGCTCTGAGATAGATATTCACTCTGAGCCAGATATCCAGTTTGAAAGAGAGGGACTAGATTGGCATGATTGGCCTAATCCAGACCAGACTAGTCACAGTACACCTCTGGGCTGGTCTCTTTGCTTCTTTCAACCAGACAGGAATTCTACTGGGAGACAGAAGTCGTGGATAGCGTGGGTAGGCAACAACTGTGTCCGTCCCTTGAACCAATGTATCAAATCCCAGCTTTCCCTGCTCCTGAAGACCAGTCAGTGGCTGACTCCACTCTTTCTCCTTGCTTGCACATCAGCTATACCTCATACTAGAACTGACCAGTGAAGAGATGATTGCAGGCATTGTGAAGACAATTTCCAATTCTGCAGAAATTTGTAAGACTAACCTGAAAGAAAAAATATTAGAATTGTCACTAGCAAAGACTATAGATACTAGTGAATCCCCTTTCTTTTCTTCCTTCTAGAAGTGAAATACTAGGCTTAACTTCAAGTGGTTAGAATGATGTTAGTGGACATTGAGAACCAAATGTCATCGCAAGCTTACTCACCTGTGCAGAGTTCCAACCATGTTTCCTTCAGGTAAGGGGACTACATCGCCCCTTATTTAAGTAAGATATAATTGAGATTATTACCTGTGTTTTGGCAAGTTGGTACAAGAAAAAGTCAACCTATCTGGTCTGGTGGGAGAGAATTGTTTAAATATTATCATTGAACCTAATCCCTCAGAAACTAGGTTATGAGGGCTTTACCTACTCCTCTGTTTTCTTTCACCTGTTAAACTCCTACACATCCCTCAAGACCCTGCTTAAAAATAAAACTTTCTTTATGAAATATTCCACCAATTTCTCAGAGTTAGGCACACCACTGTAATCTTAAAGCCCTTTTTCATATCTCTGCTATAACCCTTACCACTGGCACACTGTTTACTTATCTGATGGTCTCATCCACCAGATTAGGAATTTTTCCAGGGGAGCAGTTTTGTGCCAAACACTTAGCACAAGGTGGGAAGTACAGCAGTAAGTTCTCCACATATTTTCACTGAATGAAATTTATTAAGCTTTGAATAATTAATAACTTATAACATTAAAGTCCCATATCTTAGTTCAAGCACATAAAAATTAAAAAACGCATTTATGATCTCAAAAAAGACATAAGCAAAATAAAAAGCAAATACAAACCAAGAAAATTATTTGCAACTTCTATTATGTAAAAAGTTTGTTTTTCTAATATACATAAACTCCTAGAAATTAAGATGAAGAAGCTCAACAAGCCAACAGATAAGTGGGCAAGAACCTGGACAGACAAATCACATAAAAAGAAGTATAACCGGCCCTTCAGCCAATAAGATATTCAACCTTACTTAAATTTTAAAAAATCCTAATTGAAACTATGCTGAAATGCCATGCTTTTTATCACATTGGCAAAAATCTGAAAGTTCAACAATATACGGTTGACCCATGAACAACATGGGTTTGAACTGCTTAGGCCCACTTATATAAAATTTTTTGTCAATAAATTTATGGGGGAAATGTTTGAGATTTGCAATAATTTGCAAAACTCACAGACAATGCTTTTCTTAATAACATTTTTCTCTAGCTTACTTTATCATAAGAATACAGTGTGTAACACATATAACACAAAAATATATGTTGATTGACTATGTTATTGGTAAGGCTCTGGTCAACAGTAGGTTCTTAGTAGTTAAAGTTTGGGGGAGTCAAAAGTTATGCATGGGTTTTCAACTCAGTGGGGGTTGGCATCACTGACCCACTGCACTGTTCAAGGATCACCTGTATCTGTTAGGGAGACTGTTGAGAAACAGGCAGTTTTTCTTGGGGAGTGTGAATGGTGCAGTTCCTAGAAGTGGCAATGTCTATGCAATGTTACAAATACTTTCACCCTGTAACCCAATTCTCCGGCTTCTAGAAATTTATCTTACAGCAATCACTGCACAGTTACAAAATGATGTGCACAAGTGATGTGCTGTGGTATTGATTATGATAGCGTGAGAAGCAGCCCACCCGAATAGACATGTCTCCAAACAAGGCATAAATATGACCAATAGAGAAATAAAAGAAGAAGAAGAAAAAAGAAACAAACAAAAAAGATGGCCAATAGATGTATAAAAAGATGCTCAGCATCACTAATCATCAGGGAAATGCAAATTAAAACACAATGAGATTTTACCTGTCAGAATGGTCATCATCAATTAATAGACAAACAAGTGTTGGCAATGATGTGGAGAAAAGGGAATCCTCATGCACTGCTGGTAGGAATGCAGACTGGTGCAGCCACTGTGGAAAATAGTGTGGAGTTCCTTAAAACTTTAAAAATGGAACTGCCTTATGACCCAGGATTCCACTTCTGGGTATATATCTGAAGAAACCCAAAATACTAATTTGAAAGAATATATGCACTCCTCTGTTCATTACAGTGTTTTTTACAATAGCCAAGATATGGAAGCAACCCAGGTACTCATCAATAGATGAGCGGATACAAAAAGTTGTGGTACACATATACAATGGAATAAATTAAAAAGAATAAAACCTTATCCTTTGTGACAGCATAGAGCGTATTATAGTAAGTGAAATATCAGTCAGAGAAAGACAAATAGCATATGATTTCTCTTATATGTGGAATCTAAAGAGCAAAATAAACAAACTAGCAACAGACTCATAGAAACAGACTCAGACTGATAGTTGCCAGAGGGGAGGGAGTTGGGGGGCTGGGTGAAAAAGGTGAAGGGACTGAGAAGTATAAATCGGTAATTACAGAATAGTCGTGGGGATGTAAAGTACAGCATAGGAAATATAGTCAATAATATTATAACTACGTGTGGTGCCAGGTGGGTACTGGAAATACTGGGGGTCCACTTTGTAAAGTGTATGATTATCTGACCACTGTGCTGTACAATTAAAACTAATACAAAATAATATTAAAAGTAAACTGTAATTGAAAAAAATTTTTTAAAGATAAGAAGCAACCCATTGCCATAAGCGGCGAATTGGTTACATAAATTATGGTACATCCTCACAGTGGAATACTAACCTGCTGGAAATGAATGAGGACACCTTCTCTGTGTGCCCTGGGACGGTCTCCAGGGCTGATGGTTCGGTAGAAAAGCGAAGGTCAGCCTAGTGAAGACAACGGGATGCCTCTTGTGTCATAAAGGGGAGGAGGAGAACACTGATTTGCTTTGCTTGTGATTGCGACTGCGTCAAGCACTGGGAGTGTATACACTGCTAGGGGAGGGGCAGGTGTGGGCACAGGACCTACAGAGTGGAAGCAAATCGTTCTCGTTGTAAACCATTTTTACTTTTAAAACCTCTGACTTACTCCTTGTGCCGGAAATTAAATCTAAAATTTAATACTTTAGGAGCCAGATTGCATATCTGTGTGTCTCTGCCTCACCTCTTGCAACATTAGTGAATTTGGGCAAGTTTGCTAACCTTTCAGAAGAAGATTTGATGATTTGATAAATGCAAAAAAGTCAGGCCTGAACCAGAGTCAAGTCTGTGTACGGGTGGGCTATTATTTATACTGCACTGAATAGTGATGATTTTAAAGAACTCTTGGGCACCCTCTAGTGATGACAGTTTTGGAATCTTTCCAATATTCCTGTGATAGTACACTGTTTGTTTTCGAAGATAGTAAAATGAATGCCAAGAGAAATAGATTGATTATCCCAACACAGCACTGAGTCGGGGCCGAGTATAAATGCAGAAGACGTCAGTGGGGCATTGCCAGATCCTTCCATGTCACACATATGGGAACGATAGGAGACAAGAGCATTGATTTTCATTCTGTTTTAGCAAATTAAAAAAAAAAAAGAATACAATAAATCTGAGGTAGAGGTATTATGAATGCACAGACTGTTTCAAGATGTGCAGAACAGCTACAAGACACAGCCCCTATAAATAACTCCCACAATTCTTGATGAAATCAATAGATAAAATCTTCCTACTAATTTTCTAGCTGCCCGGAAAATGGGGGTCACCGTCAGGCTGGGAGTTTCTAAGGAGAAACTTTAAGTAAATATGGGCAATAGGTTCTACTTTGTGTTTGCATTTATGGTACTGGACATGGCCACCCTATGATCATTTGTTTTTTTTTTAAATAAAGAATTACTGATGCAAAAATTATATCATTAGCAGGGCACTGTGAGTAAATGCATCAACCCGTTTTGCCTTTAAAAATTTTTTTTAAATAAATCTTTATTGTTGAAAGTATTACATATGCCCCCTTTATTCCCTCATTGACCCCCTCCTGCCCGTCCCCGCCTCCCACCCCAGGCCTTCACCACCCTGTTGTCTGAGCCCATGCTTTTGCCTTTTTCTGTGGAAAATGAATATGTGCATGACATTTTGATATTTGGATTATCGGATAACGCTGATTGAAAACAGCACAAAGAAACAGCTTAGGCAGCTTTCTTTCTAATCTAAAAGTGAAGCCTACCACATTTCAGAGAAATTGTGCCCCCTGCTGATTTAATTTGATATCACCGTCTTCAACAAGACGAAAAGCTTGGAGAGACAGCTGAGTAGTGGTGAGCACAAGCCCCTGTGATTACTTTAGAATTTTTAGGACACAAAGGACTCTGTTCCTGCTACCCAGAGAAATAAAAATGCTCCTTGAGATCGACTGAGTTTATTCACTCTGAGAATATTATTTTCACCAATGAACAGCAATCATGCTCCTGCATTTTAGGTGCTCAGAAGCCACTTTGTTAACGTGATATGAGCCGCATATTCAGATTCTACATGCACCCTCTACAAGGGTTCCTGCCCTGGACGAGACTGCTAACTAGAAACACAAGGATTCTATCCGCAGTTCCCTCTCCTGGGGACCTCTTTTTTGTCTTGGCATCTCATTTCCTCCTTTGCCTATCGCCTGCTACTGTGGGCTTTTAATCTAGTTCTTTTTCCCACAAGCTGTCAAGCAACCTTTTGGGAAATGTTCAGTGACAAAGCTTATGTTCTCCTCTGCTGCAGGCTGAATTCCTGTGTCTCCTCAAATCCATGTGTTGAAGCCTAACCCCAATGTAATGTATTTGGAGGTAGAGCTTGGGGGAGGGGAGGAGAATTAGATTTAGATGAGATCATGAGAGTGGAGCACCCGTGATGGGATTGGAGATGCAGAGAACAGAGCACTTTCCTCCTCCAGGTGAGGGCACAGTGCGAGGGTGCCATCTGCAAACCAGGAAGAGGGTCCTCACCAAGACCCAAACATGCTGGCACTCTGACCTCCGACTTCCAGCCTCCAGAACTGTGAGAAATAAATGGCTGCTGGTTCAGTCCCAGTCTGTGATCTTTTGGCAGAGCAGCCTGAGCTAAAGACATTCTCTTAAAAATATATATTTACATCTTTAGGAGAAATTCCTGAACATAGATAGGACTTTAATGGTGTATTTGGCCTTGGAGAAGGTAATGCAGGAGGGGGTTTAAGGTAGAGGACCACTCCTCATGCCTCTCCCAGCAAGGCCATAGGCTTTATGGCTGCTTTTCTACCAACTGCGAGTAGAATAACCTCTTCCAGGGTGAAGGACAGAAAACTTGGTTCTCGGTTCAAGTCACAGGTAGGTAGTAAAAACTTTCCCCCACCCCCTACAAGAGCTTCCCAGTCTTCCCAGGGTCCCTCTGGTCTTCGGTCAGAGTTGCTGGATTTAGCAAAGAAATTACAAGGCACTCAGTTAAATCTGAATTTCAGATGAATAATGCCTGACTTAATATTTGTATTTGTTGTTTATCTGAAATTCAAATTGAACTGGGGTCTTGTATTTTACCTGGAAACCCTATCTCTGATTTAACTCTGTTTTCACGTTTTCTGATTCCAGGACCTTTTAAATCCACCCGAGTGGCGGCTGAGCCAGGCTGGCAGTGAGCCCTGCAGTCCAGATCGCCACAGTGGCCTCTCACACTCAGCTGCTGTCCCAGGCGCTCGACTCCCTCTAGCGGCCTCCAGGGACATCACACCCGCCTAGTGGGCAGCTGGGAAGAAACTGGCCTGAGTCTGGGGAAGGACACGCAGAAACCACACCCTTAGGGGCGTTTTCTGGGCGCTGGGGAGGGGGCCTGCTGAGTTCAAAATCTTCTAAACCTAATTCTGTTTCCCCCAGGGACCTTGCACAAGAGTCCCTGTTCCCAATAGGGAAATGGAGTTGCCCTTGTTTCAGTTAAAAGTACGATGGAACAATCTAAGCTGACATACCTCGGGCTGTACTCCACTACTACTGACTGACTGATACTAGCAGACGTTCTCATGCTGAACCGAAATCCAAGCCCTTCTCCCTACTGACCCCAAATGATTTGTCAAGGAGTATTCATTTATATGGCAAGCTCGGGAAGGTGGAGACCTTATCTGTCTTCTGTACTGTGCCTGGCACCCAATAACTGTGTTTAAGTAAATTGACATTAAAATATACTAGTGATTTTGAATTAAAGAAGAAACCCATTCTTAACTTCAGAGAATGACAACTTCAGCGGGATAGGAGAAGTGCTTACCTCAGCAGTGACTGTGGAATTAGGTTTTAGAATTTCACTTCCACTCTTAATTGATGGCTAAAATTGACCCAGCACTGAAGGACTGATGAATGTGAGATTGCTCCTAGTCTTTCATGAAACAAGAGTGATGTCTAGGATAGTGAATGGAGCCAAGTGCAGGTTCTAGAATCCAGAGGTGACTCCTAGATTACAGCCTGAGTTCCTTCAAGAACAGCTTCTTCAATATAAGTGTTCCATGATTGCTTATGGAAGGAAGGAAGGAAGGAAGGAAGGAAGGAAGGAAGGAAGGGAAGGAAGGGAAGGAAGGGAAGGAAGGGAAGGAAGGGAAGGAAGGGAAGGAAGGGAAGGAAGGGAAGGAAGGGAAGGAAGGGAAGGAAGGGAAGGAAGGGAAGGAAGGGAAGGAAGGGAAGGAAGGGAAGGAAGGGAAGGAAGGGAAGGAAGGAAGGAAGGAAGGAAGGAAGGAAGGAAGGAAGGAAGGAAGAAAGGAGTATCTATCATGACCATCTCCACACCAAAGATAACCTGTCATGGAGCACACTCATTGGCTTACCTGGGTTTAAGGCAAGGCAGGTAGAGACTTTAATGACAGAACTCTGGTGCCAGGGGCCCTTACCATCAGGGGCAGTACTCATGGCAAGATCTTTAGTCTCCATCAGTGTCCTTTAAGTCACCCAAAGAGCACAGAATTAAGCAAAAGCAAGCATCTTACTTTGCATTTTCAAGACAAATCCCCCAGAAATTGCCCCCCTTTTAACCAGATTGTCTCTTGAAGCCCTGCAACACACATATGCTGGACCTGCACCCCTTGTACCTGTCTGAGTCCTGATCCATCATCTTGCAGAGAAGGGTGGTAGGTATTTGCACAGGAAATTGAGACATCAAATACTCACCCTGTTTAGAATAAGTCATAAGGAAAGAAGTAATAATTACTGAGCATCTAATATATGCCAGGTACTATCTCTTGTTACCTCATGTGCTCTTCAAGGTATATTAGTCAGCACAGGCTGCTGTAGTAAAAATGCCATACACTGGGTGGTTTAAACAACAGATATTTTATTTTTCACAGTTCTGGAGGCTGGAAGTGAGAGACCAGGGTCTCAGCATGGTTGGGTTCTTGGTGAGAGTCCTCTTCCTGGCTTGTAGATAACTGCCTTTTGCTGTATTCTCACAGGGAGGAGAGAAAGAGCTCTTGGTCTTCATTTCCTTACAAGGGCACTAATGCCATCACAGGGGCTCCTTTCTCCTAAGCTTATCCAAACCTAATTACCTCCCAAAGGCCCCATTTCCAAATACTATCACATTGGAAGTTAGAACTTCAACATGTGGTTTTGGGAGTGACACAGGTATTCAGTTCATAGTACACAGTAACACGGGGAGGTTGTCATTATTGTCCAGATTTTTACAGATATAGAAAGGCCAGGTTAAAGAAGTGAAGTAACTTGGCCAAGGTCATGCAGAGAGTGCCAGAATGCCAACCCACATCTGCCTTATCCATCTCTTCCTGACATATGGCACTGGGACTTGAGTACCCAAGAAAGCCATTTGTATGCCTAGAAGCAGGATCAAATAATTAGAGAATGTATGCTAGAAGTAAAAATACAAGCATCGAGGGGAAACGTGGAAAGGTCAAAGGAGCAGTGGGCAGCAGATGAATGTCTCTCCTTCCTCTGCTGGGCCTCCGAGCTCTGAGGCCTGGCCTTCACCAGCTGCTCCCTCTCTGAACCTAAGGTTCTGTAGTATATAACAAAGGGCATGAAGGTGGTTTCAAAAATCTTTCTCCGTTTTTGAAATGCATGCATTTCCAGGCCCCACCTCCTGAGTATTTAGATCCAATAGATCTGAAGAAGGGCCCTGGAATCTGCATTTTAGCAAGCATGGCAAATTTGAAGCTCAGGGAATTTGATTTTCTCTAATGTTCATTACTCTTCTCAATTCTGACAATTAACCACTTAGGCTACATTCTCAAGATAATTTTCTAGTAAATACTTTTATAATTATGTTAGGAAAGGAAAAGTTAAGGCCCTTTATGATTGAATTGTTGTGTTTTTAGTTAGCAATATTGATATGTGGCAGTTCTGATGGTGTTTTCTATGCCATTCACTGGCATTTGACAACTTGCAGCATAGCTCCAATGGAGATGTAAGCTCCACAAATCCAATAATTACACTTGATATTATATTATAAAAAGTTATATGGGGTAGAACCTCACAAACCTTCCAAGAAATAATTAATCGCCTGAAAGGAATGGTTTTTGAACCAACATATAGTAATGGTTCTTTCAACCAGATTTTATTTTAGTCCTTTAGATCCTGTATTCATTCCTTGAACATGCATTTTTTTAAGTGCTCACTATGCTTAGGGCTGTGTTAGGAGCTGAGAACAGCATGGATAAGTCACTTGGTTTCATTGAGCTTAGTGTGTATCATATCTTCTCAAATCCTGGTAAGAAAGAGTCTGGGTAAAATAAAGTCAGTAAGTACTCATGAAACATTTTACAGATGTTCCCACTATGAAAATGATCACCACACTGTTTATATTAATGGACACATGAATGGGAATGGTGTTAGCAGCAGACTCTTTGGACATTATCGGTCACGAGAAGTCCAAAACGCTTCCAAAGAAAATAAAGAGGTGGCGTTACACCTTCAACTGTCCCTGGGAACCCCATTTTGTTGACTCACATGGTCACCTGACTAGGTTTACTATTAGAACCCAAAAAGGATATATCACCTCCTATTTTTCCTAGTTATTTAATCCTTGGGTCACTCAATTCTATTCCTCCTTAGCAATTTGCACCATTCATAGTCTTAGGTAATCACTATTTCCTTCTTTAGTCATTACCCACAGTGCATATATTTCATTATCTTTATCTTATCTTCCTCTCAGAAACTCATCTAAATACACCTATGCACTTCCCTTTGAAGTTGGTATCATAACATTGGTAATTTGTCACTCTTGTAATTGAATAAGTTACCTAGAAAAGTGATTTTTTTCCTTCTTCTTTTTATAACCTTACTTATAAAACTTCTGTCTGTATTGCTGACATGTCACCTGCTCAAATATCTAAGATTAAATCTCATCGTTGGGCAAACAAGTAGTTGATATATGACTAACAGGCAATTCTCCTTCAGGACACTCAAGGTTGTGTAAGTATGCCTGACTCAGACCTGCTGCAACTGCGGTGTGCAACAATGGAACTGCAACAAAGAGGCGAGATGATGACAGCCTCGCGGTGGCAACTGGTTCTCTAACTCAGCAGGGAAGTGATGGCCTGGTGAAACAAACAGCTCTCAAAATCATTCCAGAAATTCTGAGGAGTGAGGTGATTTTTCTTCACGCGCTTGCAGAGAAGAGACTATACTGTTTAATTGATGTTTTTCTTGAAGTTAACGCCAGTGTTTCTATTCTCCCCTTATGAGGTTCTCCACTGTCATTCACTTCCATTTCTGTTCAACAAGGATCTCCTAAGCCCTTTTTACATGCTAGACACTGTGCTAAGAGCTGGGTATGGAGCCATAAATATTAAGTGGACACAGACACTCGTGACTTCTGTTATATTCTTCTAATCATTTCACCTGATCCATTTATTTTTAAATATTTTGATAATGAGTCAGAACACAGGAGTACGGGGCTGAAAGTATGGGCTCTGGTCAGACAGACTTGAATATGAAACTCAAGCTCATCGCTGCAGCCAGGGTGTGTTCATGGATGCGCATGTATGACTGAGTCTTTATTTTCCCATTTGTAAAACAGAGGTGACATTAGTACCTTCTCCCCAGAGTGTGTGAAGACTGAAGGAGATAATACCTATAAAAGTACCTGCCCAACTGTCTTGAATTTAGCAAGTGCTTACAAAGCGGAAGCTCTTATTAGTTGATAATATGATTTTCCCAGGCATATATACACAGATCCAACTGGTTATCTGTCAGAAGGTGAGGGGCTCCGTGAGTCATCAGTTCGACTGAGCTTAAGAGAGGATTTCGACAAGGGTTGAAATGACAGTGACTGAATTCATAACAGCTGTTGTTGAGTAGTCAACCAGGAGAATATTAAAGTTAAGATTTTTTTTCTAACAGTGAAATTAAGAAAATAAAGACTAGTGCTGTGATCTACAGTTCTTTCTCTAGCACAACTTTTCCTCAGATTTATTCTGGAGAAAGCAAGTTCTAAGCATGGCTGTGAAGCAATAGTACTCTGGTTAAATGCCTTTAAAAAATGCTACATAAAATATATTGTGCATATTCACAATGCACATTTGCATATTAAAGAGTCAAAGAACACTAGCAGAAAATAAACAATTTAAACTTTCTTTTGTTTCCCAAATCCATGTCTATAGAATTTTTAATACCATCAATTAACATCTCAAGGAACATCATTTGGGAAATGCTACTAAGAGATGCTGAAAAGAACTGACCTCAAAATTATCAAGCTTTGGAAAAGATCCACACTTGGGAACTGGGCAAACGATTTTTCTTGCCCTGACCCTTATCTGTAGTGTAATCTTAGGCAAGTCATTGAATTTTACACATATAAAATAAAATGATAATACATCCTGCTCAGATAGCCATAGAAAGAGATTCATTAAGAAAATGCATGTAAGATAGGAACAGAAGTTGCTAAATAAAAGTTAATAGTTTTGAAATGTACATGCTCACTTTTACTAGAATAAATATCAGGAAGCATTTTTAAGAGTAAAGCCTTTTGATATGGGATGGCTGGGAAGAGGTTTGGGTATGTTTAGGACAGTGGTTCTCAACCTTCCTAAATGCCGCGACCCTTTAATACAGTTTCTCACGTTGTGGTGACCCCCAACCATAAAATTATTTTCGTTGCTACTTCATAACTGTAATTTTGCTACTGTTATGAATCATAATGTAAATATCTGTGTTTTCCGATAACCACAACGTGAGAAACTGTATTAAAGGGTCGCGACATTAGGAAGGTTGAGAATCACTGGTTTAGGACATAGTATTGACTAAAACCTTAGGTAAGTGTAAGAAAGGGGTCAGAATTAAGGCTGGGAAGGTGGAGAAAAGAAGGAAGATAATTCAGTGCTGGAGTGCTGAAGCCACCAACAGAAATGGTGAGAAAAACATGAGTATGGGGCAAAGTTAGACGGTTTTTTGATGCACTAACTTTGAAAAGTTAGTAAACCACCCAGTTGGCAATTTCATCTATCTAGATCTTAAGGAGATCAGAGCTTGAGAAACAAATTGAGAAATGTTTAGCATATTATTGTGAAATTTCTAAAACAAGGATTATGACTTTATTTTCTGTGTTCAACCTAGTATCTGGTGCATATTGAAAGATTTAAAAATATTTGGAAAATAAATTAATAAATTAATTGGGAAAATCAACAATTAAAGGTCTATAGAAAAAAAAGGAGACCAAGGACTAAATCAAGTATTATAACTAGAGAAAACAGAGCAGGGCAGAGTGCCTGCGGGCAAAACAAATATATTTCACCATGACAGGAAAGAAAGTGGGTGGTCAGTGATCTCCAATAGACTAGGAGGTCAAGTAGGATGAGAATTTACTTCTTTCAGCAATGTTTTGGGAAGAGCAGCATGACAAGAATCCAAAGTCCTATGTCTGGGATATGGTTGGTATCACCTGTGTAGAAGGAAACTCACCCCACATACACAGATTTTTAGAATGTGAATGTAAGATAAACTCAGTAATAGAAGGAAAACAGAGGCCTATTTTGCTTCTTGTGTTAACACAGGCTTATTCTTTTTAAACCTTTAATTATGGAAAATTTTAAACATAGCAAAAGTAGAAAGAGAAGTATAAAGAACCTTTATGTAGCCAGCACCCATTTATCTTCATACTTGAAGTTTAAAACTTGAGTAAAATAGGGGCAAATAAGTTTTGGTTTTTTAAAATTGGAAGATAATCACCAATAAAGTAAAATTTATAGCACACTTTTCAAAATATTTGCATTTTGATATAATAAAATATTATTTAAAAGAGCAGAAAAAACATTAGACAGAAAGTCTAAAGTACGGAAATTATAAAAATGAACAACAAATATCAGTTTTGATATTTTTAATAATTGACAATAAATGTAAATGGATTAAAAATTTTTATTAAAAACAAAGGGCTTTCAGATTGAATAAGAATACCAAATCTAAATGCCAGTTCCATAAGAACCACTGAAAATAAATATACTGCTTAAATATTATAGAATAAAGAAAATTCAAGGAAGGAAAACTACAAGGAGATAAAATAGGATTCAACAATTACAAACACTAAGCAGAATCAAGAGATAATAAATAAGTGATAATTAAGGATTTTGAAATCTTGAATAATATAACGAAAAGTATGATTGAATCTTCAATTTTATACTCTAGGGAAAATACGCCAATTTGAAACATCATAGCAATTTTACATAAAGTTTCAATGCATGCAAGTTGCTCAGAGCATATTCCTTGATTAGCAAAGAGGAGCCAATATATATTTTTAAAGACTTAATAAGAGGGACTTGCACTACATGATATTAAACATCATAAAGCCATAATAATTAAATCAGCTTTTCTCTAACTCTCTTACACTGGATACCTGACCAGACTTGACCTGGCCTAGTGACCTTTTACCTCCTTTTGATTTACATCCTCAGTAGCAACACTCCCTAATGGATACCTGATCGTCTATCTACATCAAAGCTGTTTCCCCCCTAAAAGATGTGAGAGATAATCATAGAATGAAAGCAGGAGGAAATGATAAAGTGAAAATGACTAAATCTGTGTAAGTTACAGTAAAGTCACCTGGTCTTGGAGTAACTCTCTAACCACTTGCTACTTAAAGTATGATTTACTGAAAGCAACAACATCACCTGGAAACTTGTCAAAAATGCAAATTCCTGGGACGTATTCAGACCTACACTGAATCACTCTCTGGGAGTAGAGCCCAACATCTGTGCTTAACAGTCTCTCTAGGTCAACCTTACTAGTATATATGCTAAAGCTTGACACGCATTGCTCCGACTTATTCCCCGCTTTGTAACTCAGCTTGGTTTTCTGTTAACTGGGCCAATATTCCCTTTAGATAAGCAACAGGTGTGTGGGGTTTGAATGTTAGGCTCAAGAAATGGGAAAGGTAGATATGGGAAGGACAGGATGGAGGTCATAGAAGGTATGATTCCATATTCCTTCTAAGTGATAATATTCCTGTCTCAGATGAATGGAGAAGCTAAACAATACATTTAAACCTAGCATTAGACTGTGTAACCAGGATTATCTTTCAGTTTCACCTAGTTTGTTTGATCTTCCTTTCTTTCTCATTTGAGCACCTAAAGATTACTACCATCAAACACATTGCATTGTGTCTTTACTTCTTTCACAGAGTGACAATTTTCTTGTATTAGATTCCCAAGCTCTGAGGAAATAAAAAAGGTTGTCCATTTCATCGGGAAATCCTCTATCCATGCTTTATATGGGACCATAGCAACCATATGAATCCACCTCCTCAGAAAATGTTACTATTAAAATAGTCTTGTGTGAGTGCTTCCTGCAATATTAGCACCTTTAAAAATTCCCATCTTATGACTGTAAAAGCCACACACACTTCTTTGTTTAAATTTCAAAAAGAATATGAGCCGTTCATCGCAGGAGTAAGGTCCTAACACTTCCCTTTCAATGGGGTGCACCCACCCTTTCCTGGAATGAAGAACAGTGGCTATTAACCTGTGACAAAACAATTCATGTGGGATTACTAATATTTTCATGAGGAGTAGCCAGGCTTTAGGAAATTTGACATTGCTGAGGTGATATAGCAATTTTGCTGGAGGCTTAGCATAATAACTTCAAACAGGTCACTGGCATTGCATTTGCCTTTTGGGTAGAGTCCAGCCAAAACAAGCGAAATGTTTATGCTAACCAGAAAACAGTTGGAGCGCTTTGGGCATGTTACACTTTCAAGGAACAAGGACATTTTAGAAATGGCTGCGAGAAGATGCAGATAATTTTGTTCCCTTGGAAATCATGACTAACAATTATGATACGATGTCATTTATCTTTGATTTTTAAATTATTTATTTGTGTGTTGTGAGACAAAATAATTAAACCAAATTTTGGTTCACATACTCTTACCTTCCATAATTTTTTTTCCACTTAAGACTAATGTCAATAAACACTGTCTCACTTGTTTTGCCATTAGAGAGGGCATGTGGTACTTACTATGTAAAAGCTAATAATTAGGTTGATGAGTCAGGGACAGCAATGAGGAATTGGGTGGAGCTTAGCAAAATTTTTAATTTCATGAGAATGAAGAAATTTAGAGAAGGAATTTTGTTTATTCCTACCAACCTCCACTCCCACCCCCTGCCTCAAGTGGATCCTTTTCCAGGAGATTTTCTTTAGTTTCTAAAATGAGTTATTATTATAAGAGCCTTATCATTTTAATGTAATTTTCAGAGATGGTTTATTTGTAAACATAAATGACTAATTCTTACATCATGGTTTTCCTGTTTTCGTCTTTGCCTCTTTGTTAAGCCACTGTCTATGTACCACAGGCAACACCAACCTGGTTGAAAAACCTGGTCAGTCGAAGTCACTGTGGTTTGCCTGTGTGGCCACACCTCACAAGGGGAGCCAGTTTTGCCAGTCCCCGTGGAAATTCTCCACACCTCAGAAACAGATCGTCTCAGTCTCTGTCTCTTTCCTCTCTCTCGGTGTACCCTGTGTTCTCTCTCACGAAGGATAAGGATCTGTCTGTCCTTTTCTTGAAGGACTTGATTCTACCTGGAATCTGATGTCTTTGCAATCATCATTAGAGTAAGAGAAAAAGCCCAGGACCTGGACTAGGCCCAGACAACCTGTGTCCTGCCCCATCTTTGTCACTATGTCTCTGCCCAAGATCCTCACTTCCCACACTGTCCCAATGGGAGTGCTGGCCTGGATTATGGCCCACATTCTATGATTCTGATTCTTAGTTGTTTACTCTTACACTGTCCTCAGTGATCCTCAAGGGGTGCTCCACAGCTTACAAGCTCTTTCAGACCTTTACAGTCTAAAAAGCCTTTTCATGCTCTTGATCTCATTAGATCTTTTTTATTTTTAAATATATTTTTATTGATTTCAGAAAGGAAGGGAAAGGGAGACAGAGATAGAAACATCAATGATGAGAATCACCAATAATTGGCTGCCTCCCACATGCCTGCTGCTGGGGATCAAGCCTGCAACCCGGGCATGTGCCCCTGACCGGAATCTAACCTGGGACCCTTCCATCTGTAGGCTGACACTCTATCCACTGAGCCAAACCCGTTAGGGTGATCTCATTAGATCTTTAGCATCTCTGAGGGTAAGCAAGGCAGAGTTTACCACCTTCATTTTAGGGGTGAAGAAACTGAGGCCAATAGAGAGAGGGTTTTTTATTTACTCACTGAATCAGAAAGAGTGAAGCCAGGGCCAAGAACCATACTTTTAGTAACTAGTCCCCTGTTCCATGCAGCTACATTTCATGACACACAAGTTCATAACAACATAAAGAGGGTTGGGCCCTTCTACTATCATTTCCAATAATTGAAAACACAAACTCCAATTTGTTTGTTTTTGTTTCTAAAATATCTTCCCTTGTTCTGAAGCTTCAGGAAATTCAAAAGTAATTCAAGGAATAGATTGAAAAAGTGAAAATGAAGTACATGTTTTACAAGGATTATTATAGAGATTGGAATAGGCAGAATCAAGACCAGGATAAGGCAAGTGAGGCCTTTGCTTCAAGAACAAAATTTAAGATACAAAAAAGTAATAAAGATTAATATTTTAATGCAGTATTTTTTAAAAATCACAATAATTCAAAAAATAAATGATGAACAAAATGTCAAAAATTTAAATAAAGATGGGATCAGTAGAGAAAAAAGAATAATTATTTAAAGAATTATGTAAATTCTTCAACCTACTAAAAATGGTTACTGTATCAAATCTATACTCTATGCTTCTAGACTTCTGCTTATGTAAGAAACAAAAGTTAAGCTATTTATTTATGCAACTATTAATTGTGATTTTTTTTTTCTTACTTTCAGCCAAATATGCCTGAGTCAGTATATATTAGTTTCACTGGCTGCACATACCTACTTCCTAGGACAGCATCTTTTCTGAAGGATATGCACAACAAATATTTAATCTAAAGAAAATTTTATTTAATTGAGAATATTTGTAAAATAAGATGCTGATAAATTATGGGGAAATTTTGAAATTGATTGGAGAAGCTGACTAGAGAGACATTTTTGAGAGGGCCTTTGTAGGTATTCAATCAATGGAGGTAATAATAGAAGTTAACGTTTACCAACTATTCATGATATATCAAGGAATATTGATTTTATTTCCAAGATCTGAAGCTTTCCGAAAATGGGACACTTATTTTTCTTTTAGTCCATGGATACAGTCCAAGCAATCATTTATTCCTGGGATGAATTGTACATCAATGACTTTAACCACTACTAGACAAATCACAGCAGCCATTTCTAAATGCCTATAATTGCCAAACCCTAGTATGTCTTCAAGCATCTATTCAAAGTCAAATAAGAGGAGGAGAAAAATGGTGGTGGAATAGACAGACGTGTTCCAAGCCTTGTCCCAGTGCAGAAAGAAAGAACAGCTGAGGGTCGCACAGGAGTGTTGGTTGGCAAGTTAAGGGACAGCCCAACTTCAGGAGTAGGTGGGGGACTGCTAGATGGGGTTCCCCTGACCGGGCAGCCCCCACTGTGGCTGGGTCCCCTCCTGGACCCACTTCCCCATCTTGATAGGGAAAGTGGAGCTTATTGGAAGCCTGAAAATCCACAACTGCAGCAACCACCGAACAGCTGCGAGCCCCAGAACACCAGTCCCCAATTGGCACAAACATGTGGATTCAAAGGAGCTCTTCATTCGACCATAGAAAGATCAGATTTCGTCTGGGATAAGGTGAGGTGTCTGGTCCCAGCAGGAGAGAGAAACGTGCATTTTGCTGGTGCTGGAGGACCAGGGAAGTCTGTGCCTAGAAAAATCCGTGGCTGTTGGGGCTGGTGTGATCCGTGAATGTGGAAGGGGGTCCTCAGAGCTGCTAACAGAAGGGATCTCTAAAAAGCAACCCATTTTGATCTGATGTGCAGGGACAGCCTAAGAATTTCAAAGGTGTGCCTGCTGCTTAGACTTGCTCACAAACCCATTGTTCGCACACTTGGGCTTTTTCCTCTTCAAATCCTTGCTTCTGATTACTAAGCCCAATACATAGGATCACCCAGTTGGGGGCACCCTGGGAGACTGCAGGGGAAAGTTGTTTTTCTGGAACCTGGGGGTCGGAGTGGGGAGTGACGATCCCAGAGCCAGCTCTGAGGCTGCCCACTTCCACAAACCGGTATTGAGTGCCACAAGGAAAGAAGGCTCTAAATACAGCTAGAGAGGCCAATAGATCCGGAAGTCAATCCAGAAACATTGCCACCCAGGGGCTGAATCACAAATTGACTCTCGTGTAATCAAAAATAAAGGAATATGAGAAATTAAGACACTGCCTGCCTAAAAATCAGGACTGGCTTACAACACTGAGGAACAGTGGGACGCAGGTAACTGCAATACTGTCCAGACTGAGAAACAGGCGTGCCAAACAGAATAATAGAGGAAGTGAATGACCTTCACTACTGCACATTATATATTTTTTATTTTTTTATTTTCATTTTTTGCATCTTTTAGTTAAGAAACTAATTTTTTTCCTTTTTCCTCACTTGATTTTACCTTTTTAATTATTACATTTTTATTTTCAATCAGTATTATTACTACTACTATTTTACCTTTTTTTTTTTAAGTGTCATTTTATTTTCTCTTTATTTTACTTTGGGATTAGTGTTCTACATTCTGTTTTCATCTTTCCTTTAGCATCATTTTACTCTATCTCAACTCTACCTTTATGCCATCACTCTCTTCCTAACCTTTCCCCTTTTGGTGTCCTGTTTTATCTTACCCCTTTCCTGCTTTAGATTTTCCCTATTCTTTCTATTTACTCCCTGTTAAACTTTCATCCTACTTATATATCTAATTTCCAATCCCCTGCTCCAAGTCCATACAAACCTCTCTCTTCGCTGTCTTAACTATCCAAAAATTGTTTTTCTCTCTGTCCTTTTGTTGTTGTTTGCTTGAATGTTGATTATATAAAATTTTTATGCTTTTTTGTGAGATTGTTTTGCTTATTCTTTTTTTTTTGATTGTTTGTTTTTGTTTGCTTTGTTTTTGTTTGTTTTTTGCTCCTGTTTTCCCTTGCCTCACTTGATATTAGTTGGTATTGTAGTTTGTATTAATCCCCAGGTACTTGTGGCTGGCATTTGCTGGGATTAGTGGTTGTTCTATTCGAGTTTTCTCCCCATATATATAGTTTGTTCCCCTTTTCTCTCTTAGTCTCTTTCTCGTCTCTCTTATATTTTTTTCTTTTCCTAATTTCATTTTGACACTCCTTTTTTTTTTCTTTCTTTTTCCTCCTCTTCTTTCTCTCGTATCCCCTAACTTGCCTTTCTCTGGTGGTCACCTTTATTGGAGGTTATTAATATTGTGAATACATTTCTGTTCAGTGCCTCGTGTGTTGTACCTGGTTGTATTGTATTTTGTGCCTTTAAGTCAATGATGCAGGAGAGAGAGAACTACATAACCAGACATCCAGAGAAGAGAGACCATGGGGAGGCAAAGAAACAGCCTGCATATGAAAGAAAAGCAGGTATCACCAGAAAAGGAATTAAACGAAATAGAGGCAAGCAACCTGCCAGAGAAAGAATTCAGAGAAATGGTCATAAGGTGGCTGAAAAGAATGGAAGACAAATTCGACAATATGAGTAAGAACCAAGAGGAAATGAAAAATGACATTGCTGCTGTAAAGAACTCAATAGAAAGCATCAAGAGTAGAATAGAAGAAGCAGAGGACTGCATCAGTGAGCTAGAAGACAAGATGGGAAAAAAATACCCAAGTAGAGAAGCTTCTAGAAAAATAATTAAAAAGCAGGAGGAGAGCCTTAAGGGAACTTTGGGACAACACGAAACAAAACAACATCCACATAATAGGGCTTTCAGAAGGAAAGGAAACTGAGCAAGAAATAGAAAACCTGTTTGAAGAAATAATGACAGAAAACTTCCCTTGATATAGGGAAGAAAAACCCATCCAAATCCAAGAAGCTCACAGAGTCCCAAGCAAAATGAACCCCAAAAGATCAACGCCAAGGCACATTATAATTAAACTGGCAAACACCAATGACAAAGTGAGAATCTTAAAAGCGTCCAGAGAGAGACAGAAAGTTACCTACAAAGGCACCCCCATCAGACTAGCAACTGATTTCTCAACAGAGACTCATCAGCCCAGAAGGGAATGGAATGAAATATACAAAGTCATGCAAAGGAAGGGTCTGAATCCAAGAATACTGTACCCAGCAAGGCTATCAATCAGAATTGAAGGTGAAATCAGGAGCTTCACAGACAAAAAAGGACTAAGGGAGTTTATTACCACCAAACCAGCAATGCAAGAAATGCTAAAAGGTCTGCTGTAAAAAAAAGAAATAGGAAGTGAAGAAGGAACACAGGGGTAAAGAATAAAAATGGCGACAAATAAGTACCTATCAATAATAACTTTAAATGTAAATGGATTAAAGGCCCCAATCAAAAGACATAGGGTAATGGACTGGATAAGAAAACAAGACCCATATATCTGCTGTCTTCAAGAAACCCACATCAGAAAAAGAGATGCACACAGACTGAGGTTGAAGGGATGGAAAAAGGTTTTCCAGGCGAATGGAAATGAAAAAAAAGCTGGGGTAGCAATACTTATATCTGACAAACTAGACCTCAAAGTAAAGGACATAGCAAGAGATAAGGAAGGCCACTTCATAATACTAAAGGGAGCAATCCAACAAGAAGAAATAACTCTGGTAAACATATAGGCACCCATTATAGGAGTAACCAAATACATAAAAAACTCCTGGAGGATATCAAGGGAGAGATTAACAGCAATACAATCATAGTAGGAGACTTTAATACCCCACTATCACCATTGGACAAATCCTCTAAACAAAAAATCAGCAAAGAAACATCAATCCTAAATGACTCACTAGACCAGATGGAATTAATTGACATCTTCAGAATATTTCACCCCAAAGCCACAGAATATACATTCTTCTCAAGTATACATGGGTCATTTTCAAAGATAGGCCATATGTTGAAACATAGGCAAAGTCTCTTCAAATTCAAGAAGATAGAAATCATATCAAGCATCTTCTCAGACCACAGTGGCATAAAACTGGAAATCAACTACAATAAAAACAATCCAAAGAAATCAAACACATGGAGACTAAACAGCATGCTATTAAACAATGACTGGGTTACCAGAGAGATCAAGGAAGAAATAAAAAACATCATGGCAAAAAATAACAATGAAAACACAACAATCCAAAATCTATGGGACACAGTGAAAGCAGTTTTGAGTGGGAAGTTCATGCTCTACAAGCATACTGCAAAAAACAAGAAACAATGGTAATAAATTACCTAACCCTTTAACTCAGAGAGTTAGAAAAAGAGCAACAAGAAAAGCCTAGCATAAGTAGAAGGAAGGAAATAATAAAGATCAGAGTGGAGATAAATGACATAGAGACCAAAGACACAATACAAAACATCAACAAAACCAAGAGCTGGTTCTTTGAGAGGATAAACAAGATTGATGAACCACTAGCCAGGCTCACCAAGAAGCAAAGAGAGAGGACCCAAATAAACAAAATCAGAAATGAAAGAAGTGAAATAACAACAGATCCCACAGAAATACAAAGGATTGCTTAAAAATACTATGAACAACTCTATTCCAACAAACTGGACAACCTGGAGGAAATAGACATATTCCTAGAAAAATATAACCTTCCGAAACTCAATCAGGAAGAATCTAAACAGCTCAATATACCACTAACTATGGAAGAAATTGAAGCAGTCATCAAAAAGCTTCCAGCAAACAAAAGCCCAGGGCCAGATGGCTTCACCGGGGAGTTTTACCAAACATTCAAGGAAGAACTAAAACCCATTCTCCTCAGACTATTCCAAAAAATTCAAGAGGAAGGAACACTTCCAAGCTCCTTCTATGAAGCCAGCATCACCCTAATACCAAAACCAGATAAAGACAACATAATGAAAGAGAATTACAGGCCAATTTCCCTCATGAATGTAGATGTCAAAATCCTCAACAAAATTCTAGCAAATCGGATCCAGCAGTACATCAGAAAGATCATACACCATGACCAAGTAGGATTTATACCAGGAATGCAAGGATGGTACAATATCCGCAAATCAATAAACATGATACATCACATAAACAAATTGAGAGAGAAAAATCACATAGTCGTATCAATTGATGCAGAAAAAGCATCTGACAAAATCCAACACCCTTTCTTGATAAAAACTCTCAACAAGGTGGGAATAGAAGGATCATACCTCAACATAATAAAAGCTATATATGATTAACCCACAGCTAACATCATACTCAATGGGCAAAAACTAAAACCATTTCCCCTAAGAACAGGAACAAGACAGGGATGCCCACTCTCACCACTCCTGTTCCACATAGTGCTGGAAGTATTAGCCATTGCAATTAGATAAGAAGAAGAAATAAAAGGCATCCAAATTGGAAAAGAAGAAGTAAAGCTGTCCTTATTTGCAGATGACATGAGATTGTACATACAAACCCCAAAAGACTCCATCAAAAAACTAACAGACTTAATAAATGAATTTGGCAATGTAGCAGGATACAAAATTAATGCCAAGAAATTTATGGCATTTCTATACACCAATAGTGAACTTACAGAAAGAGAGACTAAAAAGCACTCCCATTTACCATTGCACCAAAAAAATTAAGATACCTAGGAATAAACTTAAGCAAGGAGGTAAAAGACCTATACGTGGAAAACTATAGGACACTGAAAAAAGAGGTAGAGGAAGATGTAAACAGATGGAAGAACATACCATGTTCATGGATTGGTAGAATCAACATCATTAAAATGTCCGTACTACCCAAAGCAATCTATATATTCAATGCACTGCCCATTAAAATACCAATGGCATATTTCACAGACCTAGAAA
This sequence comes from Corynorhinus townsendii, assembly GCA_026230045.1. Taxonomy (NCBI): domain Eukaryota; kingdom Metazoa; phylum Chordata; class Mammalia; order Chiroptera; family Vespertilionidae; genus Corynorhinus; species Corynorhinus townsendii. The sequence goes on along the minus strand of JAPDVU010000004.1, from coordinate 61,323,760 downwards.
GAACTCTCCAAAAATTCATCTGGAATAAAAGAAGACCCTGAATAGCCACAGCAATCCTGAGAAAGAAGAACAAAGTAGGAGGGATCTCAATACCAGATTTCAAGCTATATTACAAAGCCACTGTTCTCAAAACAGCCTGGTACTGGCACAAGAACAGACATATAGATCAATGGAATAGAATAGAGAATCCAGATATCAACCCAAACCACTATGCTCAATTAATATTTGACAAAGGAGGTATGATCATACAATGGAATCAAGACGGTCTCTTCAATAAATTGTGTTGGGAAAATTGGACAGATACATGCAAAAAAATGAAACTAGATCACCAACTTACACCATACACAAAAATAAACTCAAAATGGATACAGGACTTAAACATAAGATGGGAAACCATAAAAATACTAGAGGAATCCACAGGCAGCAAAATCTCAGACAAAGATCTGCCGAAAGAACTTCTTCACTGATACTACCCCTAGGGCAATGGAAGCTAAAGAGAAAATAAACAAATGGGACTATATCAAAATAAAAAGTTTTTTCACAGCAAAGAAACCATCAACAAAACAAAAAGAAACCCCACCGTATGGGAGAACATATTTGCAAATGTTATCACTGATAAAGGTTTAATCTCCAACATCTATAGGCAGCTTATACAACTTAATAAAAGGAAGATAAACGATCCAATAAAAAAAATGGGCAACGGACATAAATAGAATCTTTTCGAAAGAAGACAGAAGGAAGGCCAAGAGACACATGAAAACATGCTCAAAGTCACTAATTATAAGAGAGATACAAATCAAAACGACAATGCAGTACCATCTCACACCTGTCAGAATGGCTATCGCCAACAAATCAACAAACGACAAGTGCTGGAAAGGATGTGGAGAAAAAGGAACCCTCGTGCACTGCTGGTGGGAATGCAGACTGGTGCAGCCACTGTGGAGAACAGTATGGAGTTTCCTCAAAAAACTGAAAATGGAAATCCCATTTGACCCAGTAATCCCACTCCTAGGAATATATCCCAAGAAGCTAGAAACACCAATCAGAAAGGATATATGCACCCCGATGTTCATAGCAGTGCAATTTACAATAGCTAAGATTTGGAAACAGCTTAGGTGCCTGTCAGCGGATGACTGGATCAGAAAGCTATGGTACATCTACACAATGGAATACTATGCTGCCATAAAAAAGAAGGAATTCTTACCATTTGTAGCAACTTGGATGGAATTGGAGAACATTATGCTAAGTGAAATAAGCCAGTCAATGAAAGAAAAATACCACATGATCTCACTCATTTGTGCATAATAAAAAACACATTGTAAACTGATGAATAAAAAGATAGATACAGAGGCAGTAAAGCATCAAACAGACTGTCAAATTACAGCGGGAAGGTTAGGGAGAGGTGGGGGAAATAAAAGATCAACCAAAGGACTTACATGCATGCATATAAGAATAACCAACGGATGCAAAACATTGGGGGGTGAGGGCATGTATGTGAGGGGGGTGGGAAGGGGGCAGTGGTAAGATATGTACACATATAATACCTTAATTTAAAAAATGGAAAATAAAAGAAAATAAAAGAAAAAAAATCCAAAAATAAATAAATAAATGCATACATACACACACACAAAAAAACAAAACAGTCAAATAAGATATTGTTTCAGCCCTTAAAGAACTTTCCATTGTCTGGCTGGCATGGCTCAGTGGTTGAGCTTCAACCTATGGACCAGAAGGTCACGGTTCAATTCCCGGTCAAGGCACATGCCCTGGTTGCAGGCTCAGTCCCCAATGTGAGGAGTGTAGGAGGCAGCTGATCAATGACTCTCATCATTGACGTTTCTATCTCTCTCCCTTTTCCTTTCTCTCTAAAATCAGTAATAAAAAAATATTTTTTTAAAAAAAGAACTTGCCATCTATAAGAGGCTTGGAGGCTCATAACTTGGGAGGTATTTATCTCCCATTGGCCTGTTTCCTCTGTGCCTCATTGTCCCCAGTACTCAGCCCTTGACCTGACCTTTAATGGTTCTGCTCTAAATCATTAGAGCTGCCAGTATTGGCTTGGATCTCAGTGGGTTCCTGCTTCCATTGTAATGGGGATGTCAGCTATGGAACTGGCACCTCCAGTTAGAACTCTGAAAGCCTTTAGCAAGTATTTTTTACTTACTTGATGATTAAATTTCAAGTATAACTTTTTATTCCAGTGGTTCTCAACCTTTCTAATGTTAATGAATCGTAATGTAAATATCTGTGTTTTTCAATGGTCTTAGGCTCTACAGCAGAAAACCACTAGCAGGGTCGCCTAAGACCATCGGAAAACACAGATATTTACATTATGATTCATAACAGTAGCAAAATTACAGTTATGACGTAGCAACAAAAATAATTTTATGGTTAGAGGTCACCACAACATGGGGAACTGTATTAAAGGGTCGCAGCATTAGAAAGGTTGAGAACCACTGTTCTAGATGAACTATAAGTTCAATAGGCCATGTGAGTAGGCATGAGGCTTAATACCTATTGTCTCGGCTGGAGGACCAAGAAATGAATGATCAACAAATTTTTTAAACAACCCAATGATAACTGGGAGACTATGAATACAGATGTTCAGTGCCTTGGGTAATAACACTATGCCTCAGGGAACATTCCCATAGTAGCAACTTACACTAGTAGCAATGAATTCAAACTTGTTTAGCGAGGCAAATTCTGTCATCGTTTTTAATGAGTAATAAACACCTAATTAGTTACTATTGCATAAATTAATAATTACAACATGACCTGGCTTACCTCAGTCTCAATGAGCTTTTATTTTTAACAGGTTTAAAAATCCCTTAATGTTCATTACCATTTATAATGAAGTTTCTTCTAAGTGCAGCGATTTTCAACCTTTTTCATCTTATGGTACACATTACTAAAATTCCGCAGCACACCACAAAATGTTATATTTTTTGCCAATCTGACAAAAAATAGGTCTAATCAAAATTATATCACACCGACTGGCTATGGTGTGTTGGCTGTTGTCCTTTTTTTACTTGACAATCTCGGGGAAAAGAGGTCAGTGCCCCTGACTAAAGAGTCAGGAATTGCATGTTTATAAAATTCTTGCAGCGCACCAGTTGAAAATCTCTGCTCTGATGACATGATGGCATTTGACCATGTTACCATAACTACACATTAAAGAAATGGATTAAAATTTGGTGTACTCTCCAGCACCATATCAGCAATCTTATTTCTACATAAATTATTGCAGAAATAAAATATTAATTTATGCAATATAAACCTAGTAATTTTTACCGAGTGGTAAAAATTCCCTGTACTTGTTTCTACATGGTTGATTTTTTTTTTAATTGTATTATGTTCTTATATTAAACCATAACCTCATTCCCAGTAAATATAAAACAAGGCAACAAATTACCTACTTCTTTGAGTTCACTATTTTATTTATCTTTTTCACATACACTAATGGCTTCTAATTGCTAAAGATGACAGTGCGGACCAGCAAAGAGGAAATTTGGATTCTTGTTCAGGCTCTGGCTGGCTGTAAGAATCTAGTCAAATTTTTCCAGTTTGTTTGTATGCTGGTTATTTTTATATACATAGTCAAAATAAGGTGATTTTTAAATTAAATAACTCCTCAGATTCATGTTTTCATAGCACACACTTCAGTCAATGAATTCTTCAGTGTGTAGACAAGTAGTATGCTTTGTTTACTTCAAGAGATTCTAATTAGTGTCACATCTAAGATGGCATTGGCTACTATAAATGTTAAATGCAAATCTATGAATGTATAGGCACAAAATTATTATTCCAGAAAGCTATTTACAAATTAGAAGCAAACTTTTGTGAAGTGGTTCTAACGCTCTCTCTCTCTCATCTTTGTCTATACCTCAATTTTAGCACCTTTTATATTTTAATTATTTGTTTCTTTGCCCATGTTTACAAGTCACTGGTGCACCAGCTTGGAATGTATATTATTATCCTCCTGAGGTTAACACAATAATTGGTTCCTCAAAAGGATTCATTAAATATTTGTCAAATGAATATATTCAACAGTAATCTGAGAGTATAAAAGTATAATTACCATAAAAATGATAGACAAAGCTCTCTTTATATTATCTAGGTTCTGACATAAGCACACTAGTTCTTGACAAGAAAATGTCTTGTTTCCAGAATTACACTATTGTCTTCCAAATACTATCTAATAAAAGAGTAATATGCAAATTAACCATCACTCTGCTATACCCACAAGCCATGCCCACCAGCCAATCAGGAGCAAGTATGCAAATTAGCCCAACCAAGATGGCTGCGGCCACAGAGTGAGCAGGAGGTTTGGATTTCCCAGGCAATGAAGGAAGCCAAGCTTTCCACACACCCTGGCAGGCCCAGGCCTCCATTCACGGCTGAAAAGTTTCAATTATAGAAGATAAATAAATCCCAACAAAAATGGCTACAGCCACGGAGCTGGAGAGAGCAGGAGGCTTGAGTTGCCCCTGGCGATGGAGGAAGACAAGCTTTCCACACACCCTGGCAGGCCCAGGCTTCACTCAAGGCTACAAAGTTTCAATTATAGAAGATAAATAAATCTCAACAAAAATGGCTGCAGCCTCAGAGCAAGCAGGAGGCTTGGCTCTGCTCAAGGCTACAAAGTTTCAATTATAGAAGATAAATAAATCCCAGATCCCAGAGCCTCTGCTTGGGTCGCTGAGGGGCGTGGCTGGCCTGCAAACCACCACAGGCTCCTCGCCCAGGCCGCCCCCTGCCCCAAGGGAACCCCCATCCTGATCCGAGACACCCTTCAGGGCAAACCAGCTGGCCCCCACCTGTGCACCAGGCCTCTATCCTATCTAATAAAAGAGTAATATGCAAATTGACCATCACTCCAACACACAAGATGACTGCCCCCATGTGGACACAAGATGGCCACCACAAGATGGCCAGCAGGGGAGGGCAGTTGGGAGGGACCAGGCCTGCAAGGGAGGGCAGTTGGGAGTGATCAAGCCTGCAGGGGAGGGTAGTTAGGGGTGACCAGGCTGGCAGAGGAGGGAAGTTGGGGGCAACCAGGCCTGCAGGGAAGGGCAGTTGCGGGGGGACCCAGGCCTGCAGGGGAGAGCAGTTAGGGGCAAACAGGCTGGCAGGAAAGCAAGTAGGCATCAATCAGGCTGTCAGGGGAGTGGTTAGGGGGTGATCAGGCTGGCAGGCAGAAGCGGTTAGGGGCAATCAGAAAGGCAGGCAGGCAAGCAGTTGGGAGCCAGCAGTCCTGGATTGTGAGAGGGATGTCCAACTGCTTGTTTAGGCCCGATCATACCTGGATCAGGCCTAAATGGGCAGTTGGACATCCCTTGAGGGTTCCCAGATTGGAGAGGCTGCAGGCTGGGCTGAAGGACACACTCCCCCATGCACGAATTTCATGCACTGGGCCTCTAGTGGTTATATAAATTACTAGAGGCCCAGCATGTGAAGTCACACAGCCCCGCCCACCCGCACACACCCTGCCCACCTGCCCACCATCCAGCCTTGACACCCTAACTTCTCCACCCAGACCTCCCTTGAGTGCACCTGGCCCCGCCCCTGACCCCTCCAGCCTTCTCTGGCTGCCTCAAGCCCCACCCTCAGTCCTGAGAGTCACCTCGAGCTGTTTCCGCCTCCTCTGGGCATCTCCCCACTTCTGCCCTGTCTCCAGAGCAATGCAGTGGTTCTGCCCTGTCATGGCACTGGATGAGAGAGTGGAAGCCTCATGCTTGCTGCAGAGTTTCGAGCACTGCTTCCTGGCAGCATGCACACTGTGCTCCTTCCCCTGACAGGTGGGCAGTGGGGCACTCTGAGTGCAAGCAGTGGGTGGCGAAAGACTGGTGAGGGGGGTGCTACAGGCTCTCAACCCCACCCTCCCCACCATGGGATGGTCCCACCTCTTCCGGGCACCTCCCCACGTCCGCCCTGTCTCTGGAGCAACGCGGTGGCTCTGCCCCAGCTCATACACAATCTCCTGTTGAATGGTCGTTATGGCATGAGGGCATTACCACCATTAGCATATTAGCTCTTTATTATATAAGATAGTTACAATTAAGAAATCTCTGACTCAAAAGCCAAATATAAAAGGGTAAAGTTTGCATAAATTGTTGCAATTTTAACCTTTGTTTTATTTTTTATTAAATTTATTGGGGTGACATCCTATATAATAAAAGCCTAATATGCAAATTGTCCCCTCGACTGGGAGTCCGATCAGGAGTTTAACTGGGAGTTCAACTGGGAGCGGGGCTGGCTGGCCAACCACCTGCAGCCCCTCCCTTCAGCCAGCCCCACCCCTGATCAGCATCCCACCCCAATCGGGGGCAGGGCCGGACGGCCAACCTCCCGTGTCCACTCCCTCTGCCCAGCCCGGCCCCAATTGTCCTTGATTGGGGCCGGGCCGGCCAGACCCTACCCATGCATGAATCCGTGCACTGGGCCTCTAGTTGGTTAATAAGAGTATATAGGTTTTAAGTGTAGATTTCTATGATACATGATCTATATATTGCATTGTGTGCCCATCACCCAAAGTCAAATCATTTTCCATTACCATATATTTGGCCCCCTTAATCCTTTACTACCCCCATCTCCTTTCCCTTTTGTCTGTGTCTATGAGTTTCAGTTTTATTTCCTATACTAGTATATGAGTGAAATCATATGGTTCTTTGCTTTTTCTGACTGACTTATTTCGCTTAGCGTAATATTCTCAAGGTCCAACCATGTTGTCACAAATAGCAATATTTCATCTTTTTATGGCTGAATAGTATTCCATCCTATATACTAGTATGTACCACAGCTTTATCCAAGTATCTATCCAAGGACACTTTGGTTGTTTCCATGTCTTGACCACCATGAATAATGCTGCAATGAACAGAGAGGTGCATACTAGTATATCTTTGTGAATACATGATTTTGAGGTTTTGGGGTATATACCAAGGACAGAGATTGCTGGGTCGTATGGTAGCTCTATTCTTAATTTTTTGAGGAATCGCCACACTGCTTTCCATGGTCTTTGTATCAGTCGACATTCCCACCAGCAGTGAATGAGGGTTCCCTTTTCTCCATAACCTCTCTGACACTGGTTATTACTTATCTTGTTTATAACAGCCGTTCTAATAGGTGTGAGGTGGTATCTCATTCTAGTTTTAATTTGCATTTCCCTAATAGCTAGTGAAGCTGAGCATCTTTTCATATACCTGTTGATTATTTGTATGTCTTCTTGGGAAAAATGTCTGTTCATGTCCTCAAAATCATATTTTATTTTTGTTAATCCTCACCCGAGGATACTATTTCCATTGATTTTTAGAGAGAGTGGAAGGGAGGGAGGGAGAGATTGAGAGAGAGAGAGAGAGAGAGATTGGTGGCCTCGCTCACGCACCCAACCAGGGCAGGAGATCGAACCTGCAACCCAAGTACATGCCCTTGACAGGAATCAAACTCAAGACCCTCAGTGCAAGGTCCAGTGCTCTAAACACTAGGTCACACTGGCTAGGGCTTTTGCCCATTTTTTAAATTGGATTATTTGCTTGGTGTTGAGTTGTATGAGTTCTTTTTATATTTTGGATATCAAACCCTTGCCAGAGCTGTTGCTTGCAAATATCATCTCTCATTTGGTTAGTTGCCTTTTTGTTTTGTTTGCAGTGTTTCTGCTGTGCAGAAGCTTTTTAGTTTGATATAGTACCATTTATTTATTTTTGCCTTACTTCCCTTGCCTTTGGGGCAAAATTCATAAAATCTTTTCTAAGACAAGGTCCATGAGTTTAGTACCTATGTTTTCTTCTATGTAATTTATTGTTTCAGCAATTTAACCTTTATAGCAAACTTAATAAGTTGTTGCAACTTTAATCATCACTGAAGATGTTTAAAATTAAGTCTTTGAAAGATAATCAGGTGGTAGTGCAATTCCATAGCCACATCTAAATATCTTAAGAAGCACTCACAGCATAATTTTGTACACAGTTGCCCCTTGAGTAATGTGGAGGTTATGGGCACTGACTCCCGCTGCACAGTCTGAAATCTGTGCATAACTTTCGACTCCTCAAAAACATAACTACTAATAGCCTACTGTTGAAGGGAAATCTTACCAATAGCACAAAAAGTTGATTAACATATTTTATGTGTGTTATATTCTGTATTATTACAATAAAGTGAGAGAAAAGAAAATCATAAAGAAGAGAAAATACATTTACATTATTTATTGAAAAAAATCCTCTCATCAGTGGACCTGCACAGTTCAAACCCATGTTATTCAAGGGTCAACTGTATGTAAATAAATGAAACTCTCAGATAAGATTTATTTATAAGTAAAACTTTCAGACCAAAATCAAACCAATCTATTAATTTATACTAAATATTTACAAAAATCTATAAGACAAATATGAAATGACCTGCATATCTGCCTTTTTTATTACTCTTCTCCATGTCAATTTTGTCCCTTTACCCTTACTAGAAAATAGTTAATATTGCACACCCACAGTACTAAGAAGTCCTATTAGGTCATGGTGACCCACCCTCTATAATTCCATGAATAGAAAAAACAGACCTTTCTTCTAGTTGCATATAATATGCTTACTAATTGTCACTGAGGCTACTCCCTAAAATGGGCTCTTAATCCAGTGTATGATGAAAGCAAATCTCTTTCCTGAACTGAGCTGGCTATGTGACATTGTGAACTCCATAGAGGGTGAACACTGTTCCCAAGATGGTTGAACACACAACTGTGACAGAGAAGTGGAAAAATTGACATGAATTTTAAATATAGAAATAAAATATGAGTTTTCTCACTGGTTAGAGTGCTGGCCTGCAGATCAAAGGTTGTAGGTTCAATTCCTGGTTAAGGCATGTACCCTAGTTGCAGGTTCCCCAGCCCCTTTTGGGGCATGTGCAGGAGGAAACCAATTGATCTGTCTCTCACATCGATGTTTCTCTCCCCATCCTCCCTCACTTCCACTCTCTCTAGAAATCAATGGAAAAAATTCCTCATGTGAGGATAAAAAAATTTAAAAAAGAAAGAAAATATGGTATGAACTAAGCTACTTCAGTTGCTCACTAAAAAAAAAAAAAAAAAAAAAAAAAAAATTCCTCCTTCCTCTTCATATGTAATTTTCTGTCTCTCTCTGGTTGTTTTTAAGATTCTTACTTTGTTGTTGGTGTTTGCCAATTTAATTATAATGTGCCTTGGCATTGGTCTTTTGGGGTTCATTTTGCTTGGGACTCTGTGAGCTTCTTGGATTTGGATGGGTTTTTCTTCCCTATATCAAGGGAAGTTTTCTGTCATTATTTCTTCAAACAGGTTTTCTATTCCTTGCTCAGTTTCCTTTCCTTCTGGAAGCCCTATTATGTGGATGTTGTTTTGTTTCGTGTTGTCCCAAAGTTCCCTTAAGGCTCTCCTCCTGCTTTTTAATTTTTTTTTCTAGAAGCTTCTCTACTTGGGTATTTTTTTCCATCTTGTCTTCTAGCTCACTGATGCAGTCTTCTGCTTCTTCTAGTCTACTCTTGATGCTTTCTATTGAGTTCTTTACAGCAGCAATGTCATTTTTCATTTCCTCTTGGTTCTTACTCATATTGTCGAATTTGTCTTCCATTCTTTTCAGCCACCTTATGACCATTTCTCTGAATTCTTTCTCTGGCAGGTTGCTTGCCTCTATTTCGTTTACTTCCTTTTCTGGTGATGCCTGCTTTTCTTTCATATGTGGGCTGTTTCTTCGTCTCCCCATGTTCTCTCTTCTCCAGATGTCTGGTTATGTAGTTCTCTTTCTCCTGCGTTGATTTAAAGGCACAAAATACAACACAACCAGGTACAACACACGAGGCACTGAACAGAAATGTATTCACAATATTAATAACCTCCAATAAAGGTGACCACCAGAGAAAGGCAAATTAGGGGATAGGAGAGAAAGAAGAAGAGGGAAAAAAAAGAGTGTCAAAATGAAATTAGGAAAAGAAAAATATAAGAGAGACAAGAAAGAGACTAAGAGAGAAAAGGGGAACAAACTATATATATGGGGAGAAAACTCGAATAGAACAACCACTAATCCCAGCACATGCCAGCCACAAGTACCTGGGGATTAATACAAACTACAATACCAACTAATATCAAGTGAGGCAAGGGAAAACAGGAGCAAAAAACAAACAAAAACAAAGCAAACAAAAACAAACAATCAAAAAAAAAGAATAAGCAAAACAATCTCACAAAAAAGCATAAAAATTTTATATAATCAACATTCAAGCAAGCAACAACAAAAGGACAGAGAGAAAAACAATTTTTGGATAGTTAAGACAGCGAAGAGAGAGGTTTGTATGGACTTGGAGCACGGGATTGGAAATTAGATATATAAGTAGGATGAAATTTTAACAGGGAGTAAATAGAAAGAATAGGGAAAATCTAAAGCAGGAAAGGGGTAAGATAAACAGGACACCAAAGGGGGAAAGGTTAGGAAGAGAGTGATGGCATAAAGGTAGAGTTGAGACAGAGTAAAATGATGCTAAAGGAAAGATGAAAACAGAATGTAGAACACTAATCCCAAAGTAAAATAAAGAGAAAATAAAACGACACTTAAAAAAAAAAGGTAAAATAGTAGTAATAATACTGATTGAAAATAAAAATGTAATAATTAAAAAGGTAAAATCAAGTGAGGAAAAAGGAAAAAAATTAGTTTCTTAAGTAAAAAATGAAAATAAAAAATATATAATGTGCAGTAGTGAAGGTCATTCACTTCCACTATTATTCTGTTTGCTGCTCCTGTTTCTCAGTCCAGACAGTATTGCAGTTCCCTGCGTTCCACTCTTCCTCAGTGTTGTAAGCCAGTCCTGATTTTTAGGCAGGCAGTGTCTTAATTTCTCATATTCCTTTATTTTTGATTACACAAGAGTCAATTTGTATTTCAGCCCCTGGGTGGCAGTGTTTCTGGATTGACTTCCGGATCTATTTATGGCCTCTCTAGCTGTATTTAGAGCCTTCTTTCCCTGTGGCACTCAATACCAGTTTGTGGAAGTGGGCTGCCTCAGAGCTGGTTCTCTGATAGTCACTCCCCGCTCCGAACCCCAGGTTCAAGAAAAACAACTTTCCCCTGCAGTCTCCCAGGGTGTCTCCAACTGGGTGATCCTATGTATTGGGCTTAGTAATCAGAAGCAAGGATCTGAAAAGGAAAAAGCCCAAGTGTGGGAACAATGGGTCTGCACACAAGTTTAAGCAGTGCTCCTGTAGCTCCCTCCACCACCTCCCCTCCTCCTCATAGCAGGCATCCCGCCCCTCCCAGCTGCTCTGTGCTTGCATATGCAAATTAACCCACCATATTTGTTGGGTTAATTTGCATACTCACTCCTGATTGGCTGTGGGCATAGGGGAGGTACGGTCAGTTTACATGTTTGTTATTAGGTAAGATACTCTTACAACTCAACAAAAAGAAAATAAACACCCAATTTTAAAAGTGGGTAAAAGACCTGCACAGACACCTTCTCAAAGAAGAGATACAGATGGCAAACAAGGATAAGAAAAGATGCTTCACATCATATGTCATTGGAGAACTGCAAATTAAAACAACCATGAAATACCATTACACCTATTAGAATGGTCCAGATCCAAAACACTGGCAACACTAGTGCTGACAAGGATGTGGAGCAACAGGAACTCTCAGTCATTGCTGACAGAAATACACAGTGGTACAGCCACTTTGGGGAACAGTTAAATTGTTTCTTACAAAAGCAAATATATATTCCTACCACGCAATCCAGCAATATGCTCCTAGGTATTTACCCAAAGAAGTTGGAAAGTTATGTCCACACAACAATCTGTACATGAATGCTTTATAAAGTAGCTTTTTTTGTAATTACACTTACATTCAAACTGTATGAGATTTACACATGGTTACACAGGATGGTCATGATATTAGTAATGTTCTTTAATCCAGGGATCCATGGCAGGCACCTCTGGATTTAAAGTCATTAATTTCTATTATTGTCACAATGCTCCATCATGAGCCCTTAATCTGATTATCTCTCCTCCTATTCCAGCCAGAGCATTCTAGCTCTGTCTTATAACAAGTGCAAATTAATTCCCAATATAAAATAATAAAAGCGAATATAGAAACGTTTTAAAAACTTATCGTGCTATTAAATAAACTTTGCAGTCTTTTAGTACCTGATTAAGAAATCATGCCATTTTCTTTGGTGATTTTCTTTGCTTGAATTTAAATTTTATATTAATCCACAATCAACAATATCGGGACAGCAGAAGTAAAATGACTATGCCAATAACGCTTTAAATGGAAAGTTTTCCTCTGCACTGAAGATTTTATTATTTGCATCTCATTATAAATATTTTTCCACAGGGCCCCCAAATTCAGGGCATCACTGTGACTGGTTTGTGATAAATCATAATATGCTGGCTATGCTATATAAGTAACAGTGCACTGAGTCCTTTACTAAGCAATCAATATACCATTGTATTATGGTGTCTTATTAATGATTAATACAATCAATTCACAAGAAAGGCTCTATAATTTTTTACCCATAGCAAAACCGTTTTAGAAATCAGTTTAAGCTGTGAATAGAAAAACAAGAAGAAAATCATGAGTTGTCTTAAATAAGTAATGAATAGTTTGTTTCTCTGAGGGGAAGATAATTTTTTTGGAGATGAATATAAAAAGTGATTGTTGATCACTTGTAATTAGAAAAAAAGCTTGGGTATTATCCTTCTTTTTATGACTATGGATGGAAAGAATAACAACCCTGCAAACTACCTAACTCTCCCTGTTACTGCCACAAAATAAGAATAAAAACATAAGAGAGCCATACCTGGTTTGGCTCAGTGGATAGAGCATTGGTATGCGGACTGAAAGATCCCAGGTTCAATTCCAGTCAAGGGCACCTGCCTGGGTTGGGGGCTCAATCCCCAGTAGGGGGCGTGCAGAAGGCAGCCGATCAATGGTTCTCTCTCATCATTGATGTTTCTCTCTCTCCCTTTCCCTTTCTCTCTGAAATAAATTTTTAAAAAAATAAAATAAGAGAATTTTTATCAGATCTAAGGAATAATGAGCTTTTAAGGAGATGCCAAGAAAAAATTCAAATAATTCCTATTAAGGCATATCTATGAGCTAGGCACTGTACTAAATACTTTGCACATTCCTCAGAGATATTGCAGGGTGGGTTCCAGACCAACACACTAAAGTGAATTGTAGTCTTTTAGCTGGTGGAGGGTGTCTTGCCTTCAATGTGTAAAAAACACATCTGTGAAGAATAATAAAGCGAAGCACAACAAAACAAGGTATGCCTCTATACATTTTCCTGTTTAATTCTCATATACTATTTGAGTTAGCTATTATCTCCATTTTACAGATAAAGAAACAGATCCAGAAAGATTAAGGAACTTGGTTCAAGTTTATATCAGCAACAAAGCTTTAAGAATACTTTCAAGAACTTTTTCTTTTTTAGATATATTACAGTGACCTCTGATTCAAAATGGGAGAGCAAGCTCACCTATATACTTTCTATTTTCCTCAGCGCTTTATTTAAAATATAGTAAAAGATTAGTAAAATGTCTAACCCTACAATAACAGGGAAAATATGAAGGGACTAGAGCAGGTGGGAGATTTCAATAATTTTCTGGAAAATGGAAAACAGGTGGTTAGACATTTTACTAGCAGCAGACAAACTAGAGAAAGCCGTCACTGAGTCAGGTGCAAAGGTAGCTACTGTGGAGGAGGGAGTCGCCTCTCCCTCCATAACCCCCAGAAAATGCCACACTGGTGGAGGCTGGACATGAGAAGCTAAGTTGAAAAAAAAAAGGGGTATGGAAAGCCTGTCTATGGAACATTACCTTCTATGACTCTCAAGCACAAAATCCATAGCATTACAGCACTAACCTTCACTTCTTACACCCTCAATGAAACAAGGGAAGTTCTCTTGAAAAAAAAAAAAAAATTGATGATGAGAACTAAGGCAGATAGTAAGGTGTTGGTGCCTCAAATTACAGTCCTTCTCATCTGCATTCTGGCTTTGAGAGGCCCCCAGTGTGGCAGCCAGCTTCTTGCCTGCTCACAGTGGAGTACAGCTTAGCAGACAACACCCTCTGCCATGAGCACACAGCTCTGAAGCAGCCTTTGTCTGTGTCATGTTCAAGTATGAATGGCAAGTATGGACCACCCAGCTCTGAGACTGAGAGAACAAGACAGATACACTAAACATTTGACAAAGGTAATTCGGGAACAAAATAATTTTGAAAAATTCCCTAATTAAGAATGTTAGAAATATTTGAGAATATGTTGTACTTGCAAAACAAAAATAAGATGCTATAGGGAAAATAAATAATCAGAGAATATAATGTTCTTAGAAATTTACATCAAAATATAAAGCTTTTGCACAGCAAAAGAAACCATCAACAAAACAACAAGAAAGCCCATTGCATGGGAGAATATATTTGCAAATATTATCACTGATAAAGGTTTAATCTCCAACATCTATAGGGAATTTATACAACTTAATAAAAGGAAGATAAACAACCCAATCAAAAAATGGGCAAAGGACCTAAATAGACACTTTTCGAAAGTGAACATACAGAAGGCCAAGACATATGAAAACATGCTCAAAGTCACTAATCATCTGAGAGATGCAAATCAAAACGACAATGCGGTACCATTTCACACCTGTCAGAATGGCAATCGTCAACAAATCAACAAACGACAAGTGCTGGCAAGGATGCGGAGAAAAAGGAACTCGTGGGAATGCAGACTGGTGCAGCCACTGTGGAGAACAGTATGGAGTTTCCTCAAAAAAACTGAAAATGGAAATCCCATTTGACCCAGTAATCCCACTTCTAGGAATATATCCCAAGAAACTAGAAACACCAATCAGAAAGGATATATACACCCTTATGTTCATAGCAGCACAATTCACCATAGCTAAGATTTGGAAACAGCCTAAATGCCCATCAGCGGATGAGTGGATTAGAAAACTGTGGTACATCTACACAATGGAATACTACGCTGCTATAAAAAAGAAGGAATTCCTATCATTTGCAGCAGCATGGATGGAACTGGAGAGCATTATGTTAAGTGAAATAAGCCAGGCAATGAAAGAAAAATACCACATGATCTCACTCATTTATGGAAAATAAAGAACATTAGAACCGATGAACAAAAGGATAGACACAGAGCCAGTAAAGCACTGAACAGACTGTCAAATTATAGCAGGAAGGCTGGGGAGTGTTGGGGAGGGGGAAAGAGATCAACCAAAGGACTTGTATGCGTGCATATAGCACAACCAATGGACACAAGACACTGGGGGTGTGGGATGAGGGCATGTGACAGAGGGTAGGGGAGCCTGGGGGAAGGTCAATGGGGAAAAAAAAGAGGAGATATATGTACTACTATATGTAATACTTTAAATAATAAAAAAACAAGAAATTTAAAATGTGATTGACTACTAGAGAAGATAAAAGGGGAAGAAATTATAGGGAAAAATAGAAGAAATTTTTCCTTCATTAAAAAAAGACATATTTTATGTTTTTTAAATATATCTTTATTGATTTCAGAGAGGAAGGGAGAGGGAGAGATAGAAACATCAGTGATGAAAGAGAATCATTAAAATGTGCTAAGTAAAATGAGCCAGAGAAAGATAAATATCACATGATCTCACTCATTTGTGGAATATAATGAACAACATAAACTGATGAACAAGAACAGATCAGAGACAGAGAAGCATCGATCAGACCGTCAAATCTCGGAGGGAAGGTAGGGAAGGGTTGGGGTAAGGGGGAAAGATCAACCAAAGAACTTGTATGCATGCATATAAGCCTAACCAATGGACACAGACACTAGGGGGTGGGGTGAGGGCATGAGTGGGAGGTTGGGGGAGCAATTGGGGGGATAACTTCACATATGTAATACCTTAATCAATAAAGAAAAAGAAATCAGCTGTCTCCTGCATGCCCACTACTGGGTATCAAGCCCAAAATCCAGGCATATGCCCTGACCAAGAATTAAACCATGACCTCCTGGTTTATAGATTGACACTCAACCACTGAGCTATGCTGACCAGGCAAAATACATATTTTTAAATTTAAAGATATTTTCAAGTTGCAGTCTATAGTAGTAACAAAGCCTTCTCTTACTAAGTCCCCATTCAGATGGGTAGCCGTATGGGTTTACTTGATATGTGGGTCAAAGAAACACCCTCAAATGTATGTATGTTGTTTTAAAAGTTACTAATCATTCACCTCTTTAATAGAGATGGTGAGAAAGTGTAGCAATTGTCTCCCACCAAAGAGAACAAAAAATCTCAACCTGCTACAGATCACTGGACTGCCAAAAATTTTATTCATGTCACAGCCCTGGAATTGACATCATTTTTTTTCCCTCTCCCACTCTTTGGCACACATGTTCCTTACCAAGGAATCTATGGTACTTGCTACCTCCTACACACCACATTCAATCGTAGGATGGACCAAACCAATGTTTTATGGCATAATGAAACAAGTTTCCTAGAATATTACCAAATACTGGAAAATCGGCATTGTCCTGAAGTAAGACTGTGAAGGAATACAGGTGAAAGAAACTACTTCTGTTACTTCTTTATTGTAAAAGAGGAAAAAAATGTTTCACAGATTGGTAGCTGACAATCAGATGCCAAAATTATGTTATTTACTTCAGTTAATTGACATCTGGAACAGCCATTAAACTTGAAGTTACATGATTAAGTAAATGATAATCCACTGTCATTTTCCAAGACTCACCTATTTCTGCTCAAGTCAAACAGCAGAGTTAAATGGGCATATGATACAAACTCATCAGCCCTGAATCATTCATGCCTTTGATACTGGCATGAACCTCTGATATTCACCCAGAAATGTCGCATTATTTTTGGTCCACTGTTTCAACGAGGGAATATTTTAGGAGCTTTGACTTCACACTGCATTAGCCCTCATTCCATGACAAAATGAACCAATGTGGAGATTCAGCCAGAAGTTGAGTATGTCTAATCCAACTCTATCAACATGCATGAATTGGAGAGCGTAGGCTTGGGGACCCGGGTCCCACTGTGCGATGGACTCAGGCCAAAACTGCATTTTTCATCTGGCCTCTCTAGCATCCATTTTTTTAAGGGAACCACAGTAGCAATTTGGGTACCTAATGAGCAGCATCAGATCAGTGTCCCAGTAATTCCCCCAAAGTCTGTTTATTTCCCTCCCCTTTTGGTAAAAGCTAAAAGGAGAATTCATAATATATCTCTGTGACATCATCACAGGGGATTTCCTTGTGGGAACCCAACATTCCCTTTATTTAAGCTCTGGTCAATGGACTGATTCAGGGATAGATATTGGTGAGGGACTGTGCCTCCCTATTATGGTGACTCAAGCCAGGCCTGTGTTCATTAACTTAAGAATCAGATACACAGATCAAGTAGGAGTTCAGTAGGTTGTCTATTTCAGTCCAAGGGACATCATAATAAATTAACCACCACCATAAATACTCATGGACTAAGCTATTCTAATAACCACTCTGACTGCTGCTCATTACTGTAACCATGTCCACTTGTCTCTGGCATTTCAGCACTGCATGTGGCCTCTAGCACTCAGTAATACCATCACTCCTACTGAAGCCTGGGAACCCATTTCAGAGACAGCACCCTCCTCCCTCAGCATTCCAAAGAGCATCAGAATATGTCACTCTAAAAGATGCCAATATGACATTAAGAATTATTTTGAGCTGAAGGCAACCGAGAAAAAGGTGACACAGAAAAGCCCTCTGCCTTCCTTCTATCTGCCTCACAGCAGGGCATACTTTTCCCTTGTATCAAGCTCTTCCCCTCTCTTGTATCAAGAAAAGGAGACTAACTCCTATCCCTGGAAACAGAGATGACACTGCAATGAGTCTGCATAAACAAATGCTGTGAAAAAACCCTTACCTGCCGTTAGTTACCCCCATATGCTTCCCAACCACTTTTCCACAATTTACCAGCCCTAGAAGCCCAGTGCTTTCCTTGGTCTAGTTATTCCTCCACAACTTATTGCCTTTTGTTAAAATGGTATATAAGCCCCTGAATCTAACCCCTTCTTTTGGGGGTTTTCAGGTTTTTTTCTCCTGAAGCCCCCAAGCATGTGAAATTAAAAATATTAACAACCATCCAATTTATAAACTTTTTTTCTATTAAACTGTCTTTTGTCAGTTTAATTCGTGGGTCACAAAGAAGAGGAAAATCCCTCTAGAATACCCAGACTACAAAAAAAAAAAAAAATGCACTACAGAGTTTTTCAAGGACAAATTACCAATGTACATTTACCAATGTTATTTCTCAAACACAGTGAGGGGGTGGTTAAATGAGTTGTACGCAATAAATCATCTCCAACATGCTAATTCCCTAAGTCTTTGGATTTCCCTCTCCATATTACTGCAATGAATTTCTAACATATATTTCAATTGCATATAGGCTACCAATGATTCCAGGTTTTCATTAAGCAACTGACAAGTCATCAAAGCTACTCCTCACTGTTGAGATATGTCCTCAAATTAGGAATTTCTGGGAAGTGCACCAATATTAATAATTTTAGTCCAATGTAAAGATATGTTTCTTTCTGCTTTGGTTAGCACTCTTGGACTCTATTCCTACACATTTCTACAAGTGAAAATGAGCCAAATTCTATAAATCTATACTATCTCCTCTCAGGCATGCTATGATCTAATTCTCTTTACAGATCTGATGACATTGTAAGAGTAGAAGGCAGGCAAGGAAGATCAGCATCCTGCCGGAAGGTAACTTCCATGAGTGAAGTCATCACAGGGCTTCAAGCAGCAAAGAACTAATGTCATCTAACAGGGGAGGAGGGCTGCTTTTCCTGGCCAGGGATATTCAATGAAATTTAGAGATTCGGGTTCTCAGATTTATCCAAATCTACCCAAATGTCCCATTCCAATTCTTTGGGTCCCACCCTTTTCTAAAGAATACCACAATTTTCACTTAGGAAACCATTGAGCCTGTGAACTTAAGTTGTAATTTGGCAACATACTTTGGCTCAAACTCTGGATCTTTTTTTAAAACATTTCAGATCTGTAGCTAGAAGATATAAGAGGGCCTCTTAGGATAGCCAAGAATTTCAAACATGAGTTAATATTGTTTCTGTAAGCTCTGCAAGGCAATCAGAAGTACCCATCTCACTCAAGTCTTGATATTATTTATTTCCATCACAGCATTACAATGCAGCAGCCACTTGTTCTGTCAAAGGCTTTAGTTAGGTTCAATAGCTACAGTAGTTCCCCTTATCCATAACCTCATTTTCAACAGTCTCAGCTAACAGTTGTCAATCACATTTCAAAAATATTAAATGAAAAATTCCAGAAATAAACAATTCATAAATTTTAAATTACTCACCATTCTGAGTAACATAAAATCTTGCACTATCTCACTCCTTCCTTCCCTGAACGTGAATCATCCCTTTGTCCAATGTCTTCACACTGTACACATTTTATTCATTTAGTAGCATCTCTGTTATGCAATTCATTGCCATGGCATCTGAGTGCTTGTGTTCAGCTAATCCTTATTTTACTTAATAATGACCCCAAAGTGCAAGAGTAGTGATGCTGACAATTCAAATATGCCACAGAGAAGCCATAAAGTATTTCATTTAAGTAAAAGGGTGAAAGTTCTTGACTTCAGGGGAGAACATATCATGCCGAAGTTGCTGAGATCTAACAAGTCTTCTATCAGTGAAATTAAGAAGGAAAAATAAATTCATGCTAGTTTTGTTGTTGCCCCTCCAACTGCAAAAGTTACAGCCACAGTGCACAATAAGTGCTTAGTTAAAATGGAAAAGGCATTAACTTGTGAGTGGAGGATGAATAGAAGATGTGTTCCTATTGATGGCAACGTGTTGAGCAAGATTGCATTGAGCTTATAGGAAGACTTCAAGAAGGAATCCCCTGAAAGTGATACCCCGCTATTTATTGCCATATTGCCAGTAAGGAATGGCAATGGTTACAGAGATTCAGGAATAGGATTGGACTGCAAAATATAAAAATTATTGGAGAGAACATTCACGTAACTTAAATTTTATTACAGTAAAATTGTTGTAATGGTTCTATTTTATTATTGTTGTTGTTAATCTCTTATGATGCCTAAATTATAAATTAAACTTTGTCCTAGGCCTGTATGCATAGGAAAAAACTGTATAAAGTTTGGTACTATCTGTGGTTTCATGCATTTACTGGGGTTCTTGGACCACGTCCTCCACCGATTAGTGGGAACTACTCTATTTCACTCTAGGTTACCGTAGGTGAAAATTCTGTGTGGAAAACAATATCACATTTCCCACATGTGATGAAATTATCACTCAACTAGGTCAGATACCCAATTCCACAGTATTATCTTTGCTAGTCTATTTTCTGATCAAATTTTAGTGAATACTTAGTGAGATATGGTTCACCGCATAAAATAGACATCATTCAAGGTATTTCAAGTAGAAAGAGCTTTCATGCAAAGAATTATATGCTTGTAAGATTATGGTAACTTGGAAGAATGAAAGTTAGAAGCCACCCCAAGTCTTTGACTTCTAATTCCTATGACCACATCTGCCATGATTGCCATTACCATGACCGCTGACTGCATTCACAAAATTGGTGTCAAGATAGTGGAGCATGTAGTTCAGCTGATAACACTTATATCAAGAATTTCAAAGATGAGTTAATAATGTGTATATAATTACATTACTATATAATGTAATCACATTATATAGGAGGATCGCACCTACCTCCCTGTCTTCCAAAAAATTCGTAAGTTCCTCAGCCTGACAGAACCCAGATTTGTGAGAGAATCTGAGAAATGTCATTTTTAGTCTTCCAGACACTGTAATACCAGGGAGGGAAGGAGAATGTATAAAGGGGATTAAGATTGGATTTGTAGAGCCAATAAATATCTAGCACACTAACCTACAGAGAGTTTTCTGAAGTGGTTAATATTTAGGGTAGACTCTAGGATGTGAATTCCAAATCTCATCTCTGAAGATTTTAGAAATTTATTCCCCAAATTCATCTGGCTGCTCTTCTGCCTCACAAGCTCCCATAAGCCTTTTCTTTCTGGAAAAAAGACCAGAAACCACTGTTGCAAGTGTGTAATAATGACAATAATAATTCAAGCATAATGAGAACACTTAAATGTGATGAATAAATATAGCTTTATTGAGCAGTTATTTGTTCTTTTGTGATTATATAACATCTTCATTAAATTTTCAGAGAACTGAACTCAGAAAATATTTGAAATTCAACTGTATGTATATAGATAATAAACACCAATTATATAACATGCTTACTAAAATGTAAATGCTGAATTTGATTCCAGATTTATTAATCAGAACACAAGCCACATTCAAAGGTGAGGTGTGAATGTCACTAACATAATGCTCCTACCAGGCAAGACTCATAATCTACCCACCCTCTCATTACCAAATAGGTAGGTAATCACTGTTCTTGAAAGACTGGTTCTAGGCTAGCTCCTCACAGGGAGGAGAAACTCGGTTAAATATAATGCATCTGAGATGACAAAGGAATTTCAACTGGATGTTTCCTTTATCCCCACGGCAAATTCAAAGACAAAATTTAAAACGGATAAAAAGAGCAAACTAACTGGCTTCTCTAAAATAACCAAAAAGGGTTTCAGAGACACCTGGGGACTGATAGAGTATACGAACTGTGCATATGGACTGACAAAATACTCTTAACTCTCAGTAGTTAAAAAACATATGGAGTAAAAAAACACTCTTTTAATTCTTGTAGTTTAATTGGGAAATACCCAATAATTCCAATTCTATCTCTTCAGAAATGGCTGAATTATTTAAACCTTCCAAGGTTTTTCACTTAAGAATGGCTTTTAATTTGGACATCGTTTCTATGTACATGTTCAATTACAATGTGACCTTCTGACAGCTTCATTGGATTATTATAATTAGGTAGATAGGTATCAGGTGATGTGTTTCAGCATGTATTTATTCTCAAAGGAAATATTTTAAGAACACATCCCCCTGGGAAAACCTCACCAATCAGAATGGGAAAAATAAAATTCTAGTTGAATTTCTATTTAAGAACAGATGGATCTCAAAGGAATGGAGGTATGAAGGAAAATTTGTTCACATGTGGACATGTAAACATGACTTTGTGTGGTAAAATGGAAAAAAAAAAAAAAAACAAAGGAAAAAGAAGACCTAAGATCTGGGCTGTTTGTTTGTGTTTTTTTTTTAACCATAGGAAAAAACTGTAATTTCTCAAAGGAAATCACAAAAGCTAGACCTGAAAGCCTAGAATAACTTCAAGGGGTAATGCAGATCATCCCTTGCCTACCTAAAATTCCTGTTAACCATCTAAAGACAGCTTTGACCACCTTCTTCAGTAGGTCACAATGCTCTTTTAGTGATTTATTCTAGAATCCGTCTTCATATGGTAGTGGTTCTATATGTCAATTATAATTTTTTAAATATATTTTATTGATTTTTTTTACAGAGTGCAAGGGAGAGAGATAGAGAGTTAGAAACATCAATGAGAGAGAAACATCGATCAGCTGCCTCCTGCACACCTCCTACTGGGGATGTGCCCGCAACCAAGGTACATTCCCTTGACGGGAATCGAACCTGGGACCTTTCAGTCTGCAGGCTGACGCTCTATCCACTGAGCCAAACCGGTTTCAGTTCAATTATAATTTTTAATTTAGATCTTTGAATCCCTCAGGAACATAGAGTTATGTTCCATCCTACTATTTTAAAAACTTTAAAAAATAATAAAATTAAAAGCTGTGCCTTCCCTTCATATTTACATTAGGAAAAACAACTTCTAATACTTGCATGATTTGTAGAGTCTGGAAACAAGAAATCTGTTTCTATTTCTCGTCCTTTTCACAATTCTACTTCTGGTTCAGATATCATGTGCCTAAAATACCTAAGATTAAACATGAATTCCAAAATAAAGGACTTGTTCCCCAAGGTTGCTGCATCAAAACTGCTTACATGTAGAATGGCAGGTGACCAATCTCAGTACACAGGTTTTATGGCTACTGCTAAGATGTTGGGCTCCTGTGTATGCAGCTCAGCATCATGGCGTCTCTCAACTCTGCAGACCTACTGACCATGCAGCAGGATCCAAAGTCTAAGTCCCCCTTGTCTGTACTGAGTACCCACTTTACATCCCGTACATCTGCAGGCATCTTTTTCTCAACAGGGACAGCTATGAATGCAGCTGGCTGGGATTAAGGCTATGAGGAGGAAAGAGCTGGGAGTGTGAACAGCTCAGCTTGATGTAACATTTTCATGAAGGTGAGATAAAGTTCAGTGACAATAGTCAATACACAATACCTAAATCGTCATATTATGAAATGGATAGGACATCAAAAATCACTTCCACTTCTAGGTTTTTTCTTATTTGTAGGGAAACTGAGTTGCATATATGAAACAAACATGTAAATTAAAATATTCCCAATAAACTATAAAATATGGCAAGATTCCATGTTCTAAAATGTGAATATAATAATCCATGTTCTAAAATGTGAATCCTATCTAATAAAGAGGGAATATGCTAATTTACCCTCACACCATCGCAAAGATGGCGGTGCCCACAGCCAATAAGGAGGGAATATGCTAATTGACTGGCCCACCCTCAAATATGGCAATGCTCCAGCCACAAGATGGCAGCGCCCAGTCCCCTCAGCCCCCAGCCACCCAGGGCCAGCCCGAGGTGCAGGCAAGCCTCCAATGTTGGCTGCCCAGCCACTCAGAGCCGGCCTGAGGTGCAGGCAAGCCTCAAATAGCTGCTGCCCAGCCGCCCAGGGCCTCCGAAGGTTCAGGTAACCAGGGCTGGCCAGGGCTTGCGCTGCCGGCAGTGGCAGCAGCAGAGGTGTGATGGGGGCCGTCGCCTTCCCCTGATCGCCAAGTCGCCTCCCACCCCTGAGGGCTTCTGTACTGTGAGAGGGGGCAGGCCGGGCTAAGGGACCCCCCCTTCAGTGCATGAATTTTCATGCACTGGGCCTCTAGTAAAATATAATAATCCACTTTGAAAGCCCAAAGAATGTGTGGAAAGAGAGAAACAGAGAATGACTAAATTAATAATGCTAATACTGAAATTAGTCATCAGTGTCCATCAGAACATAGAAAAGGGAAAAAAGAAGAGCTACAGTCATCAACTCTATTGAAAAATGCACTGCCACATGCTTTAGGTATTTCTACTCATTAAAAATATTTAATAAAATCCCTGCTTTCTATGTAAGAAAACATTTCTGTAGTTAGGGACAAAGTTTTACCAAAGATAGGATGCAATCCTCCTTCAATGACTTTTAGGTATGAAGCATGCACCTTAGTGTGATGGTAGAGTATTATGAAAGCAACTAGAAAAGGTTATACTTATAACATCTTAAAATCATCTATAATAAGGTACAGTGAGAGCTAAATGATTTACAAATAAGGACACAAGAGCCCCCGCCCCCACCCCTACCCACTTTATTTTTGGCACAAAAAGAAGCACACAGAATTTAAAAGTGTTAAAGCTTACATTTGAAATGACAAATGTAAGACTAATTTAGAAGAAAATATGTTTTGTGTCTGGATCCAAAAGCAACTAATTTTTAAAGTAAAACTATGCTATCATAAATTTTTATCAGAAATGTAGACATCCAAGTTCTAATTTCTTTTCTGCATTAGAAATTGTCAGAATTTAGAACTGAATTGAATAAACACCAATCTAGTAGATAATTTACCTTATAATAAATTAACAAAATGTCAGTTTTCCCACAGCAGTAGTATATTTATTGTGCTGAAATCAGGTAGCAGGGAACGAATAGCTCTGGGAACCAGTACAGAATGTTCACAAAGATTTACAAATCTCTAGTCATTACACACTGAGCAGCAAAAATACAGGTGCTGAATCCTCTTAAACCAAACTACTATAGAAAATTTGTTGCAAATTTTCTATAATTTTTATGACTGCATACCTTTTGGGGGAAAAGTGTGTAATTTTAATGCACAATAAATATTTTATAGTTTACAAATATTCTAAAATAGTTGGTCTGCACAAACAGCATACATCCTGCACATGCAGTTTTGACATCTTGAGATACTTAGAAAGATTCATGCTTTTGTTTGGGGGGGAGGGGAGGTTACATTTTCTCTTCCCATAATGATTCTTGTGCAACACCCCTAACAATTTGACCTATGTAATAAGACACTGTACAACTTCTATTTCTTAGTGAATTTCCAGTTGTTCATTTATATTACATGAAATACTTCATTTGTAAACAGCAAATTTAACTTTCTGGTTCTGACTACACTTATTTTTATTCATTTTGTGTCTTAACAATTTACACCTTGTAACAATCAAGCACTGAATTTAATTATTTTTTTAGCACCAAGGAGTCAAGAATATTGCACCAAAATGGGTTTATACTTCATATCCTATCTAATAAAAGGGCAATATGCAAATTAACCATCACTCCATCACAAAGATGGCAGCGCCCATAGCCAGAAGATGGCGGTGTCCAGTCCTCTCAGCCCCGCCGGAGTCCCCCAGTCCTGGGGGAGGAGGGGAAGGGAGGGGGCTGCTGAGAGCGGGCAGTGTGAGCAGCCTGGCAGAATACTTGCTTCATCGCCATGGCAACGAGGCAAGCATTCCACACCCAGCCCCGGATGGGCCTCTGGGCTGCGAAGAACTTCTGGGCAGCGGGTACAGAGTGGCCAGGCCCCGCAGAGAGCTACTGGCGCACGGATTCGTGCGCAGGGCTACTAGTCTAGTTAATAAATAAGATCTTGCAACTCTGTCACAAGAAAAATATCACTCCAAAATTAAACACATTGAAAGAGAAGAATAGTTACATAGAAAAATTTGGTGTATGCCCATTTGTAAAAAAGCAAAAAAAATAAAAATACTAGTGGATTGGATAGTAAATATTAAGATCCACAATAGAGAACTCCTTGATTTTTTAAATTAAAATTTATTTAATTTTAAATGTTCTTTCCAACAGAAGAGGTAGGTATATTTCCATATATGAAAAATCAGTTAACAGCCGCAAATCAAAACATCAGAAGTCTGGTAAAAATCAACATACTGTCTCCTAACAGCACATCAATGTAACTATTTATGATGTCACCAATAAAGACATGAGTTGTTTCATGTTCCAATCAGACAATAATCTTAATTTTCATAATGTATTTCTGATAGTCATAGAAATATTGAAAGGCTGCCTTTTCACAAAAACTGTTTCCCGCAGTGATTTGTGCCATAAGTCATGGTGACCTCTGGGTCGCCAGACAGGATTTTACTGTAATTCTTCCTTATTTTCACCAACACCATCATCATCAAGCCTCTAAAAGTCTACAGAGATCATCAGATTTTAAAAATTTAATTACAACCAAAAAGGTATATTCAAACCAGAGGTGGAGAGATTTGATCATTCCAGTCAGCAAATTCAAATGTGCAAATTTTAAAGTATCTGCATTCCAGCTTTGGACCAGCAAATGTAAAGTAACTGATTTAATCAGTAGGTAATTAGTAATTTAGCCAAAAAAAAAAAAAAACAAAACCTCATAAAGACTGTTTCTGTGATCATCGGACTGAAAAATAACTGCATATAAGATACATGAGAAATTTCATGCAATAGACAAACGATGTGAACAGAGAGAGAGCCTCCAAAGTCACATAACAATTGCTTTGGTCTGGACAACATGAAAGCTAATAAAAAAATGTTTAAAATAAAAACTTCATAAATAAAACATCTGGGTATCATAGTTAACACTTTACTCAATCTAAAGGTCACTAGTACATAGGAGCACATTTGCCATTTTTCTCCCCACCCCAAACCCTCATTTGCTTGTTTTCCCTAAAATTTTATCTGAAATGGGAGCTTCCTCACTGTCAACAACAGTTAAGACCTAGTTCAATTTACTCTCCTTTTGCTTTTCCATTTTTCTGCTTTTTTCCATTTTCTATCACCAGTTTTTCTGATTTGCTCACACCATTGGCTGAAATACCATTCACAGCTGTTTTTCCAGTGTTTGATTTTTTAGGCTCATTGTATGTCCGAATGTAGAAGTTGAGAAAGAGAAATATGAAGCTGATTGTGTAGGCAATCAGAGCCCAGTGCATCCACTTCGGGAAGGGGCAATCCGTGTAAAGAGACATTGCTGTGTGTCCAATGGTCACAAAGAACTGAACCTGGAAAACAGAAGAATGCATAGCAAACAACTTCAGAATCTTCTAGATAGCTAAGACAGGCCCAAATTTTGCCACCTTATCCAAAGTTTAATAGTTCTCTGGCTCCCACTCCTGGCTCTTGCTCATTCAGGTAGCTGCTCAAATGCCATCTCCTCAGTAAGGCTTCCTGATGACTAGAACTAAAGTGCCTCCACC
This sequence comes from Corynorhinus townsendii, assembly GCA_026230045.1. Classification (NCBI taxonomy): domain Eukaryota; kingdom Metazoa; phylum Chordata; class Mammalia; order Chiroptera; family Vespertilionidae; genus Corynorhinus; species Corynorhinus townsendii. The sequence goes on along the minus strand of JAPDVU010000004.1, from coordinate 61,296,395 downwards.
CAACTGGCCATTTCAATCCCATTCACCAAAGGGTTTTTCCCTTTATAAGAATGAGAGCTATCTAAAATTGACTTCTGGATCACCCATCTTTCTACTAGTATGTAACTCCAAAGGGCAGGACACTGTTTTGCTATGATGATTCCTGAGTCTTTGGCACAGTATCCGGACTCAATGATTATCTGTTGGATAATAATCCTATATAATAAAAGCATAATATGCAAATTGTCCCCTCAACAGGGAGTTCTGGGAGTGTGACCAGGGGGCGGAGCTAGCTGGGGAAAGGGAAGGAGGCCCCAGCAGGCAGCTGGCAGCTGCTAGGGACCCTATCAGTGCACAAATTTCATGCTCTGGGCCTCTAGTGAATAATATTATCTAATGAGAGAGAATATCAGTGGCCTAAGAGAGTAAAGTAATAGTATTGGAGGCTCTTAAATTTTTGTGTTGCTCCCATATTTAAGACCGATTTCTTTCCACAAAATTGTCAGCAAGTTGGTATCTATAGTTTTAAAATGAGCTTCTTACAAAATAGCAGACAAGTAATAGGCTTTTGAATTAACACTATTCTTTAAAAGCTAAGATCTTTGGTAAAATTTAGTAGGTAGTTGAAAATAGTGCAAAAAGAGAGAATCACTTTCAACTTGAAGAGTTTTTAAAAGGAGAAAAGCCAAAATTAAGATGCTTTTAATTAAGATGAGGCAAATCAGCTTAAATTCTAATATATTAATAAATGAAAGGTTCTCAAAATAAAAATTATGAATTTCATGGTGTTAACCAGTGTTATGTTTTTACAAGATTAACCTACATGATTATCTGTTGTAAGAACTGAAAATACACTACCCTTCATAAATTAACATCCTATTTGGAATGGACTTTTGTGGTTTCTCTTTAAGGATAGCATTATCAGTATTATTATATTAAATATTATTAAAATAATTTATTCCAGGTAAGCCCCAAATTTATATCATGCTAACTACTTTAAAAGTTTTCCATGGCAAGTCCAGATTTTAAGAACTTTTTATTTCACAATGGTTCTTGGAACTGGCATCACTGAAAAAGGGTGTGTCTGTGGGTGTGACTGAGTATAGCATCGCTCAAGGAGAGGCAGGTGCAGGCTCCAACAAAATAGGTATCAATAGTTCATGATAGTTCATGTGGTTTTTGTAATCTCTTCATTTTCTTGGGACCACTTACTAATTACTAAGAGAAATAAATTACACAAACTGTATAAACAACTTACACAAAAACTGAAGGAAGCTTCCTATAGCATTTTAATTACAAATGAATCCTTCACACCCAGCATTCCCCAAAAGCTGTGTTTCCTGTTTGGTTAGCCCGCTCTTTGGCAACTTAAAGCAGAGATGGATAATATTTCCAAATGTGATTTCACTGATAAAATTGTGTGCATGCTATGATTAAAGCAAATTATAATGAATTCCAAGGCTTGAAGAATACTACCAGGTTGGTCTGGGTTTCCAGTTTCATTACTGGGCTAGTGCCTAGTTCTGAATGTTACACTGACGCACCCAAATGCTATATGAAGTCCTACAGAGGTATGTGCAGAAAACTGTCTGCTCCAAAGACTAGCGATTGAAAATACCTAGCTCTGTTCTCCAAGGACTTGGTGTTGGAGAATTAAGAGGAGTTCTCCAGTCCTTGTTCCCTTCCTTTACCCCAACCCTTTCTTGGCTCTATGCCTTTTCTTCAACTTTTATTCTAAACTAGAGGCCCAGTGCACGAAATTCTGGCAGGCAGAAGCGGTTAGGGGCAATCAGGAAGGCAGGCAGGCGAGCAGTTGGGAGCCAGCAGTCCTGGATTGTGAGAGGGATGTCCGACTGCCAGGTAGGATCAGGCCTAAACGGGCAGTCGGACATCCCTCGAGGGGTCCCAGATTGGAGAGGTTGTCCATCAGCCCAGCCTGTGCCCTCTCGCAGTCCGGGACCCAGGGGATATCCCCTGCCAGCTTAAGCCAATCCCTGAGAAGCCGGGCTCGCTGCTCCTTAGCTCTGCCTCGGAGGCGGGAGAGGCTCCCGCCATCGTTGCTGCGCTCACCAGCCATGAGCCCGGCTTTTGGCTGAGCAGCACTTCCCTTGTGGGAGCACACTGACCACCAGGGGGCAGCTCCTGTGTTGAGCGTCTGCCCCCTGGTGGTCAGTGTGCATCATAGCGATGGGTCGTTCTGATCATTCCTCATAATGGTCACTGGGCTTTTATATATATATAGATGTATGGGATTTGTTAACAACTACTGAAAACTGGAACAGCAAACAGGATGAAGAGAAATAATATTTTAAGTAAATATTTAAAAAATCACCTGAGAAAGAGTTATATTATTTTTCTAGTCATATATGAGTCTATGTACTTTGTGGTGTGCTTAGATCTTTACTCATCCACTTCACAGATATTTATTTGTAAAGAATATTCTCTTAGACAAGAGCTAGTCTAGTCTTTTAAAGACATTTAAAAACCAAGTGGCTATAACCCATAAGTCTATGAACAGGTAGCTCAGAGCCAAGCAACCTCAATTCCCAAAGCTGGCTCACAGAGTTGAATTTGTAATAGAAAATTGTCAAAAACCACTCAGCACTTTACAATAAACTCAAACATTTTCAATGTTGCACCAGAAGAAACTTTAGAACATTTAACTTACCATTTGCAACATGGTCAAGTATCGTTTCCACCAAAGATACTTCTGAATCCATGGGCCAAATGCAGTTAGCCCATAGTATGAGTACATAATCACATGAATGAAGGAATTCAGCTGGGCTCCGAAAAATGCTTTAAAAAAAGAGGAAATTACAAGATATAGAAAATTTTATTGGTCAATAAACTATTTGGATATGAAACAAATGAGTCTACTTTATTTCCTAACACTTAATCTTGAATAAAGATTAGGAATAAAAGTTGTAAAATAGTACTATTGAAAAGCTTTCTCTTCAGATCATGCTGGATATTTTTAATGTTTACACACAGGCTTTTAACATATAAAAAAATAGATATTCTTCAAATACAAAGGACTTTCAAAATAGTTAGCTTTCAAGTGGGGCACTCTAGTAGTTTAAGTAGGCCCCAATATAGAATTACCTATGTTACTTTTCATCCCATTATTCTTGTGGAGGTGGGGGGGGGGAGGAGTCATGGCACATATAATGGTTGAAGTAAGTTTTCAAATGTCTCATTATTGCCTTTAGATGTGCCAATATAAATACCTACAAAAATATTTCTTAGGCTTCTAAGTAATTTTAAATGGAAAATAGTGAGGTGAACTGTACTATAATGACTTGTACCATGGGTCCTCATCAGAGGAATGTAAATCCTCTTCAATCTACAGGCATCTAAAAAGCTAGAAGCTCATAATAGGGAGAATCCAAGATGGCGGCGTAGGTATACACCTAAACTGCTTCCTCCTACAACAATTTAAACTGCAACTAAAAGACAAAATGTCTATCACCCAGAACCACGGGAAAGCTGGCTGAGTGGAAGTTCTACAACTAGAAGGAAAGAGAAAAGAGCATTGAGACGTGCACGAGCGCTGAAAAGCTGAGGTACGGAGGCGCGTGATCTGGGCTGGCTGCGGGCGACTGGGTGTGTTGCTTTTTTCAACCCCAACGGAGACAAGCCCCCGATTACTCTGAAATCCAGTCTCTGGGGAGACGCGGGGGACCCAAACTCCTACGGGGAGAAGCTGGACTGTCTGCCAGAGAGGGTGGCTTGCTTGCAGAACTGCGCGCAGGAATAATTGTTTACGGCACTGGGGCACGGGACTCGCGGATGCTGTTGGAGACTCAGAGCCGGCTAACTAGCAGCCATTGCTGTTTGCCACGCCCTAACCTAGTGACACCCTGAGGCCCTGCCCTGCACAACCTACAAACCCACCCAAGCTCCAAGCAGCTCAATTAGCATAAGAAAGGCCTGCCCTATCACAGCTTAACCTAGCAAACTTGCAGCCTGGGTCAGACAGCTCCAAAACCTCCAAACCCCAAGCAAAGAGGAGAAAACTGCAGCTCTCACTGTAGCTCCTGCTGAGTGGCCTCAGAGAGTAGCTGACCTGCATCCCATTGGAGATCCAGAAGCCAGTGTACCTAGTGGTCAGTGTGAGACACCAGATTTCAACTCCTCACATCCATAAATGACACATTCAAGAGGCAGACTCAGTGAGCACCAATGCCTCACTGAAACAAGTCCTGCCCCATAAGCGTGTCTTCAGCACAGCAGTTCTTCCATTATAGACACAGGGAGTGCTCACAGCTAATTGGCCTGGAGGTCAATTCCTCCCAGCGTAACAACAGCAATTAAGGCTTAACTGCACCAAGACTTTGCACTCAGCCCACAAAGGGGTGTACCAAGAGCGTCCACATCAGGAGATTGGGGAGGCTGAGCTACTGCCCCCTATAGGTCACCTACCACACAAAGCCACTCCATCAACACAGGGAAGCAGCCAAAATGCAGAAACAAAGAAACATGTCACGAATGAAAGAAACGGAGGAAAGCAAACTACTGGATGACATAGAGTTCAGAACCACATGTATAAGGTTACTCAAGAATCTTCTAAAAACCGCTGAGAAACTTGATAACACTTCTGAGGAGCTTAGTGTGACCTTCAAGGACCTTAATGAGAATGCCAAAAAAATGGAAAAGGACCAGTCAGAAATGAAGCATACACTGTCTGAAATAAAGAATATACAGAAACTCAACTGTAGATCAACATACCCCAAGAATCAAACCAAAGATCTGAAATATGTGGAAACAAAAAACATCCAACCAGAAAAACAAAAAGAAAAAAGAATCCAAAAATATGAAGATAGTGTAAGGAGCCTCTGGGACAACTTCAAGCGAACCAACATCCGAATTTTTGGGGTGCCAGAAGAAGGGAGAGAGCAAAATATTGAAAACCTATTAGAAGAAATAATGACAGAAAACTTTCCCTACCTGGTAAAAGAAATAGACTTACAAGTTCAGGAAGCGCACAGAACCCCATACAAGAGGAATCCAAAGAGGACCACACCAAGACACATCATAATTAAAATGCCAAGGGCAAAAGACAAAGAGAGAATATTAAAAGCAGCAAGAGAAAAACAGTTAATTACCTACAAGGGAGTACCCATACGACTGTCAGCTGATTTCTCAACAGAAACTATGCAGGCCAGAAGAGAGTGGCAAGAAATATTCAAAGTGATGAACAGCAAGAACCTACAACCAAGATTACTCTACCCAGCAAAGCTATCATTCAGAGTTGAAGGTCAGATAAAGAGCTTCACAGACAAGAGAAAGCTAAAGGAGTTCATCACCACCAAACCAGGATTACACGAAATGCTGAAGGGTATCCTTTAAGAAGAGGAAGAAGAAGAAAAAGATAAAGACAAAAATTATGAACAACAAAATGACATCAAACACATACCTACCAACAAGTGAATCTAAAAATCAAGTGAATGAAAAATCTGAAGAACAGAATGGACTGGTGAATATAATAGAATCAGGGACATAGAAAGGGAGTGGACTGACGATTCTCAGGGGAAGCAGGTGTGAGGGGTGCGGGAAGAGATTGGACAAAAATCTTACTCCTAAAGTTGAAGACAGTGGCGGGGGGTAAGGGCATGGGGTGGGGTGGGGAATCAGGTGGAGGGGAGCTATGGGGAAAAATAAAAGAGGAACACCTGTAATAATCTGAACAATAAAGATTTATTAAAAAATAAAAAATTAAAAAAAATAAAAAAATAAAAAGCTAGAGGCAGATCTTAGCAAATTATGAATTCAGATTCTCTTTAACATCAACAAAGCAATATACAGTAGGCCCTCAGGTTATGTCGGAGATCCATTCCTATGGCGCAATGTAACGCAATTTTGCCGTAAGTCGGAACCTACCTACAAAAGCACCTACACCACTCACATGGAGCACATACACAGCAGTAAAGAAGTGAAACAGTAAAAAAAAAATTTTAAAGAAAGATAACAATTTCTGACCTTTACTTGTGGTAAATAAATAATAAAAAACATAAAGCACATATGTACAAATGACGGAACTTTTTTATTAGTAAATGGGAGATGGCGATATAACCACAAAACGATGGATGTCGAATCCGAAGTAACCCGAGGACTATCTGTGTAATTTCCCTTGGGTAAGAACCACAGGCTGATTTTAAGGCGTATTTTAGAGAGGGAGTGAGCTCTTGGCTTGAACTGGAATGGAGCCTTCAGACTGAGAAGCTCTATCTTGATATCCTTTGGATGAAAACTACTAGAACTGCTCCTCATCAAAATATTATTTTCTACATTTGTAATTTTTTTATGCTCATCTCTAGGGCAAATCTTTAGTTTTAAAGTAGTCCCAGGCAAAAAGCTAAAGCTTTACTTTCTTCAAATTTCTTTACAATGAAATTAATATAGAAATAATCACAAAAGCAAGTTAAATTATGGACCAACTCAAATTCCCAGATTCTTACTACTTTCCACCCAACATATTTACATAATTTAATAAGTGCAGATATGTTTCTGAAAATGCTTACCTTGTCCCCCTGCGACCCACTTAATTCCAATCCACCACAATGTAAACATTGTACAGTGATGATATACATGAAGGAAAGAGACTTGGTTGTTTTTCTTCCTTAGGATAAAAAACACTGTGTCCAAATACTCAATTCCTTTAGATACAAAGTACCACCACAGAGCAGCAGCTATCTGTATAAAGAAAGAAAAAGCATATTATTGATACCATTATATAGTTTTCTCCTCATTATATAAAATTTTTACTACACAAAATGTAAAAGGAATGAAATCATTTTTGCTTAAGTAGGTGTGAAATCTAGGCATTTATCCATGGGGGAAAATGCAAAAGACAAGAGTCCAAATCTGTTTCTACTCTGTACTAACAATATAGAAAAATTTCATGCTACACAGCTGGATCCACGTAGTGCCAGTCTGCTGTCGTACCAAGAGCCGTAAATACATTCACATTGCTATGTTTTTCAATTTGGTAAAGAAACTGAGGTATTTACTTTGTAAAGGTACATTGCACTTCAATTGTCCAAGCATAGTCTATATTATACTTCATATTCCTGTAAGTATGTTTACGGATAGCAACCAGTCTGTTAGTGTCTCTCTCTCTCTCTCTCTCTCTCTTTAACACATGCAACAAAGTACCTAATCACAGAAGTTTGCATTAGGCAGTAAAATCTTTAAAATGGTAGATTAAAATAAACAAACAGGAACAACAAACATTTCCTAGGTCATAAATGTAATCCTGCTTACATAAATAAGTCTTTTCTTTGGGGGGCTCTAATTAGACACCAGATGGTACAGAAAGATTACTATACTGCTGAGATTAAGGAGCCAGGGATCCAGTGAAAGGTAACCTCTGTATATATATTGAAAATATTTTAAAGAATTCTATTATAATAGAAGCCTAAACTCAACTTTTTATGTCAAGTACTTTTTATGATATGTGCCCTAGGGAGTACATAACTGAATAAACCTTTGTGTGTTCAGGTGCTGTCTAACACCTTCATTCAAAGGCTTAGATGTTTTAGAGGTAATAGAGCCCTTCCTCATTTTATCCCTGCAGCTGTTGATATATCACAGGATTTTGGTTGTTTTTCTTTTGAAAAACAAAATTACATAAAGTATGGGCCAAAGAGAAAATAAAACCTTTTATTTACAGGCTGAGAATTATTCACTGAATTTGCTTGAGTAATAATATGGTTAAAATAGGCTTAAAATAGTTAACTACTCACAGCAACACAATATATTTAATATTCACTATTATGTTAGTACCTTAAAATGAAGTAACCATTTTGGCATAGTAAACTTTATCTAGAAGGTAAAAGATAATGTCTTATCCTCCCCCACACCCCCCCCCCCGAAAAAAAATTGGGCCTCTAAATTAGCCACAATTTATGAATAGTAATAAATAATTCCTATCTTTCATTTGTAAACTGTACTAGATATCTTTGAATAGCTACATCAAAGTAAAAAGTGATACTTCTTGGCTACATAACAACAAATACAAAAACAAGTCACTGAGTAAAATTTTTATTCTACTACATCTAATATTAAGAGGAGAAGAGACAGGGAGGAAAATTTCACATGCAATCTGTTAAGAATCTCTGGTTCTTTCTCCTCCTAGATTACAGTCTCACAATAGCTAATTTTTTGAAGAAGTGACTGGTTATGCAGGCCAGGACTGTAGTTTCACAATTACCAGGGTGGTATTTTAAAACTTTATCCTAAAAATATTAGTTTGTTGTTTTACCCAAGGAGTTTTCCTAAGTGCAGTCCTAAAAGAAAGCAAGTTAAACATTTTTGCCTTTTCTTCTTCCTGAGGAGGTTCTCTGACAATATAGTTATTAGAAAAATATGTTTTTCCTAGCCAAGAAATCTAAATAAAGTACTCCCCTCATTCTTTTCAGTCACACCACAGGTTTGATTTCCTTGCTAACCATTTGTTACATGACTACTATTTGCCTCTCCCACTCTTTACAAGAATGTCAACTCCATAAAGGCAGGGTTCCCCTGTCTTTTCCGTGTCTTCAATGCCCCTCACACTATCTGCATATGATTGATATTCAGTACATATATGTTAAATGAATAAAACGAATTATGACAACCAAAGGGGTGATTTTTTTCATCGGCACATAAGTCTTCTAATACGGAAATGAAGGCATGGACATATCATGGTAAGTACCTTAAAGCAGTTTGATCTTGGATCTTGATGAATATTGCTATTTATATTATCCAACCCCAATTCTAAAGGCTAATGTTGTCAAGGAAAGCTACTACATATCACACTATTACTACATATATTACATGTAACATAAAATGTATTAACATGTTTAAACATGTTTTATGTATACATATCTTTAAATATGAACCACAGAACACAAGAGCAGTTTGATAAATACTTAATAAAAAGTAACTATTATTTTTTCCATTTGAGTCAAATGGTAAATTTATTAATGTAGGTGATTGTAAAGTAAAATATAATAACATTCTATTACTACTGGTTTATTTTTCAGCAAATATAATAAAAACTAGTCTATACCTCTACAAATTGTGCTATACTTAATTTACTAAACATTACATAGTTTATAAAACATTTGTTTTCCCTCAGACTTTCTTAACAAAAAATTAGAATCTCTTTATGAATTTCTATTCTTGACCAAAAACAGCAAAAATCTAAAATATCTTAACATTAAGCAAAGACCTTTTTTTTTAAAGTACTGCAATCTAGTAATCCAACACGTATTCATACTCACACACCAAATGAAAAACACTATAGGTAAGAGAACAGATTTTTAGTTATGTACTTTAAAAAATAGCTTTATTGACACAAAACAATCCAGTACACTTCTACCACTATATAAAAGTATGTTTTTCACAGACTGGGGACTATAAAATTAGATCCTCTTTGACTGATTAAAAGTTAATGTACTTACCCTGACTTCATTAACATTATTAGAATAATCCACACTCTGGCAAATATAGCTATATCCTGCTCTATAGGATGCCGTGAATAACTGAAAAAAAAGGGAATAATATTTGGAGTAAAGTTTTAGTAAATACAGCATTTAAGAGCCCTAAATATAATATGCAATCTTTGAAATTATTTTAAAAAGTGATATTATCTAAAATATTTCAAATGCATTAAACATTTAATGTGTCAGAATATTTACAATTTACTGTCTCAATTTATTCTGAAATTTAGAATAAATTAGAAATCACATGTCACTTTTAGACTGAGACATCAATTCTATTTACTTCATAATATTAAGAGAAATTCTGATTGACCATGCCTCAGATCTAAGAGTTGTATTGATTTTTATTTTTGATCTCGAGTGGTTTGTATCTAACAAATAAGGTAAAAAAGTTTTTTACCAAGTTGAGATTCCGTAGCCTAAGTTGTCAGTTAAAGAATTTGCTAGTGTCCAGAAAAGTATACAATGATTAGTAGCAATAGTTATGTAACAGTGAACTCATTTTACCTTCAATCCAAATTATAATGACATTATATAATAGGATTTAATTTGAAATTGGTATTTTACATCTGCATAGTTTGATCAGTTATGAACCTGAAACTGCTGAGTAAGAATTATAAATAAATATGTACAACTATTTACTGAGTAGTTAATATGTACTAAATACTATGCAAAGGTTGCTTCACTTTTATCTCTGATACCCTAGAACAGTGGTCGGCAAACTGCGGCTCGCGAGCCACATGCGGCTCTTTGGCCCCTTGAGTGTGGCTCTTCCACAAAATACCACGACCTGGGCAACTCTATTTTGAAGAAGTGGCGTTAGAAGTTTAAGTTTAAAAATTTGGCTCTCAAAAGAAATTTCGATCGTTGTACTGTTGATATTTGGCTCTGTTGACCCATGAGTTTGCCGACCACTGGGCTAGAAGGTAGGTATTTTCCCCATTTTATGGGAAAATGAGTCTCAGAAAAGTTAAATAATTTCCAATGCCAGAACAAATCATAAGGTTTATTTTAGAACCCAGTCTGCCTACTTCAAAATTTCCTTTTAAACACCTGTCCTATACCTTATGTATGTTTTATATTTTTATATCCAAAAATGAAAAATGTCAGTAATATAAAATTTATTTTTAGAGCAAGCATGTCAAACTGTGGCCCATGGGCTCCATGCCTCGTTTATTTGGCCCGTGTTAGCCTTTGAGTTTGACATGTTTTCGAGTAACTAAGTTACCTTGTGGTACAATGTTACAATGATGGTTTTACATATTCTTTTTTAAATTTCCAATAGCCCAGGGGAATTATAAAGTGAATTTAGTAAACATACCTCTCTGAAGATAAAAAGATTAAGCAAAACCATCCCAAAATTATAGACAATGAGCACTAAGCGCATCTGAAAAGGTTCTCTGGCCTTCATCCACTTTGGGCCCAGCCACACGAACAGGAGATAGAGAGTACTTATACAAAGCGTAGGCCATGGAGACTGCATTAGAGGCCAATTTTCCACACGTTTATCTACAGAGAGAACAAAAAAACATAAAATTCATCAAACCATGTTTTATAAAATGAATTTTTTAGGAATTGTGTTTCAACTTGGTTTTCCTAAATAGACCAAATACAGATCGTTGTCCTGTGAGTCCCAACAAAAATACGTGCATAAAAACCAAAGAAACAAGACTGAGTTCGTGAGCAGCTTTTGAAAATGAAGTTTTGTTACATATATGGCACACATTATGTTTTACAGAGAACCTAGAGAACAAAGACAAGAAATAAAGCTCACTAAAAATATAGAACAAACTTGGGATGAGATGAGAAGTTAATGAGACACTTCATAGACAGAAAAATACTTTAAGGAGAAACTTGTCTTCCATATTAAACGTGAAATTTATCAGTGCAGTTTGGAAGCTGCTCCCTCCTATGTCTAAGATAGGAAAGAATTAGTACACTGAAGAGGTGTGGAGCAATGAAAGCCATTTCCTGGGATATTTCTAGATACTGAAGACAAAAGCACAGTTATAGTTGGGATATTAACTTAGAGATCATTACAGGTCTATAAATTATTTAAATGGTAATCATTATATTCAAGACATTTTTCTAAAATTTTCCTTGAGAACATGAGTCTATTTTTTTTACCCATAAACATAACCAATTTATAGCTTTTCTCTAAAGCTATAAATCATTTACCTTAACATATGTGTAAAAATATACATATAAAACACACTATTTAATTTAAAATGAATAAAGTGTTCTTAATATTTAAATATACATACATGAATCAATTTTAACAAAAGTTAATTTTTAATTTAATTGTTAACAAAAATTAATTTTCTAATACATTTTAAGAAGATATTAAAATTGAATTTTATATTTCTAAAAGTTAAACAGCATTTAAAAGGTTGTGAAACTAATATCTAGTTTCTTTTGGTAATGCAAAGCATTTCTATGTTCTATTTTCAGGAATATTATATACTTTTAAAATAGTAAAAAAAATTCTACATTTTAGCCAGTTCCCAAAGCTAACCAAAATAAAATTAATTTACTTGCTCATTACAATGTCCCGTATTTTAAACTGTCCATTTTAATAAAAGTATATATTAGATAATTATATTTCAAAATATTTTACTTAAAACTAAATGAATGTTTTTATATACTGTCAAAAGAAAATAAGATTCAAAACATAAAACACAAGTGGAACAATATTTAATCACAGTCTCCAAAGTCAGGAAGTAATGTAATAATTATGGTTTCTACAAAATAAGAGTTGCTATAAAGGTAGAATAGTGACTTGGAAGAAAAACAAATATGAGAACAAGAAAAACTGATTTTCTTTCATAGCTTTTAGGAAGCCTATTATCTGTCTATTCAGGGAAATTATGGTTCTACCACTTAAATCAAAACGTATTTCAGACTTAAACTAAAATACTTAAAAGGACAGGAGAGAGAGTAAATCTCTCATAGGAGGGAGGAGTGGTGTTTTGTTTGAAGACACTGTGTCACTATGGTCCTATCAGTGATTGTACACTTTTCCTTAATGTTGTCATTTTATCTTTCTTTACTCATATCTTTCTATGCCAAAGGCCCCCTTAAAACATGGGGGTACTTATCTACTTAGATCTTTATTTTTCTACAGTATAGAAAAGTTTATTTTTCTACATTATAGAAAACCTTAAAGCCCTCTCTATTTCAGGTGACAAAAGAGGGAGTTGCTATAGTGTGCTATTCTTATCCATAAACTTAAGGGCAGGTACTGTTTTTTCCATGAGATTGAAACAAATAACAAAAGGACTCCTTTAAGAAATAATCTAACATCATAGATAATTTCTCACTCTAATCCATACACAGAATTCCTACTGTCTTTATAGGATGTTCTGAACAATAAGTTAAAAAAAAGAGAGAAATAGGTCTCAAAATTTCCAGAAATCAAGAATAAATAAAAATGTATTCTCTTTGATGTATACTGTGGGTAACCTGTACCATTCTCTCACTCAACAGAAAAATTTAAAGAGAAGACTAATAAAAAGAGGGAGTAGTAAGAAGCTGAAGATCTGACAATATAAAGCACTAACAGAGGCCAATAGAAGAGAGAAAAGGTGGAGGGGGTGTAGATAAGAATTAACAGATATGACAGAAATCATGCAAGACTCTATCAGTAGACAGAGTTTTCATGGCAGCTCTGCTACTGTGCATAGGGCACAATGTCTTCATGTCCTTCATCTATAAAACCGGATATAGGGGCAAACTAAATTAGTGCTTCTCCAACTTGAATGGAAAAAAAAAAAAAAGAATCACCTGGGGAAGGAGAAGATGCTAAAATGCAGTCTCTGGCTCAGGCTGGGATGTAGCCCATTTTTAGGAAGATTGTGCATTTTCTAGAAAGCTCCAACAGAGGCTATGCTAATATTCCATGGACCAACTTTAAAGTACCAAGAAACTAGGTGATCCCTTCAGTGTTTTCTTTTTAACTTCTGCAAATTGTTACTTCTTAAAATAATAATTAGGAGGAAGAATGGAATTGAAGGTGAGGAAAAGCAGATCAAGAAAATAGGCAGTTTTCACTGACCAGGGACCCATTTTTGCACTGCTGAAGTACCTGCACATGTTTCTGCTCCATTAGAGCACTCATCACCTTGTTCAGTCACCTTCCTTTAAAATGTAATCTCCCTGAAGGCAGGGGCTGGGTCTTTCATTCTTATATTGCAAGGCCTATCAAGGCACCTAAAAATTTATTTAATGAATAAATGAAGAGTGGATTTTTTTCATAACAGTCCTTTATTCTCTATCCCTTCAGTGAAATCCAACTGTACATTTCCTGATACTCAAGGTTTCTTCAGTGTACAATAACCCCTTCCTACAGCTATTGTCAGATATTCCTCTATGTTGGTACACAATTTTAACCTGAAGTTAACAACACCTCAACCAGGTATTTAGTGAGTACATGTGTGCCCTGTGAGGCTCAATGTCTTTAATGCTTTCTCCAACAGAAAAAAGGCAATGCCTTTACTTCTTTGCCCAACAATACAAGTCATGCATTCATGCAGCAACCACTTAACAAACCCTATGTTCTGCCTATAGAAAGGCCACATTTTACACCAGATCCTTCTCAAATTAGCCCTTTCAGCTCTCAAAAATTCCACTTCCAATGATTATGAAAGTTGTAGTAATTGTCATCGACCTGAAAAATTCTCATCCTACGATATTTCCATGAAATTTCCCGTCTTTGCAGTTGTGTCCTTCTGAATTTACTTGCATTAATATTTCATTTAGTACTTGAACAACATTCAAATGCCCCATGCTTCTTCTATGTGTTCCCTTTTCCACTAAAAAGAAGGACTGAGTGCATAAGAATAGTGTTATACAATGATATGAAACTCACTATTACTAACAGGTCCCCTCAAGTCTTGAACAACAACAACAACAAATTGTAAGGAAATGGAACAGTCAAGGAAAATAATGAGTACTGAAGCTTTATATTTGTATTACCTTAACATAATGAATTATCAAGAAGGTAGAGAGACTAGCCAAAGAACATAAATACATAGCCCATGGCCACAGACAAAGGTCTGGTGAAGGCCAAGGGAGGAGGTGGGCAAAGAAGGAGAAAAATGGGGGACATCTGTAATAGTGACAACAATAAAAATAAATTTTTAAAAAGTGAATTATCCAGTTTTTCATTAACTCAAATGTTTAAATAACTTAATTGTAAATTATGTGCCATATTCATTTAAGTGACACTGAATCCAAATATAGGTTATGCATATATTACAGTAAAAGAATATATTTTTCTAGTATGTTGTCAATATCCTAATCCTACACAGTTATGGGAGGGATCCAATACCATGAATTTATTAGTGGCAAGGGGAATTCTATTAAAAAACCCTGTCCCTCCTGCCACCACTACAGTCAAATTCTGTCATCAAGGAATATCAAGATTCAAATGACTTTTATGTAACACTAGTGGCCCGGTGCACAAAATTCGTGCATGGAGGGGTGTTCCCTCAGCCCAGCCTGTAACCTCTCCAATCGGACATCCCTCTCACAATCTGGGACTGCTGGCTCCTAACCACTCACCTGCCCGCCTGCCTGATTGCCCCTAACCCCTCTGCCTGCCTAATCGCCCCAACTGCCTCTGCCTGCCTGCCTGATTGCCCTTAACTGCCCTCCCTGCCAGCCTGATCTTGCCCCCAACTGCCCTCCTCTGCTGGCCAATTTGTATCTGATTGGTCAGTTTCTATGCCAATCAGCGTCAAAAGCTCCGCCTTCTAGGCAGGCATTGGCTCCTCACAGTTGACCCAGATTTGGTTCTGATTGGTCAGTTTCTATGCCAGTCAGCATGGGGCCTACTGAGAAAGGCAGGGCTGATCAGCAGCCCTGATGGAGGCCTGGAGAGAAATGGAGGCAGGCTGCTGGCCAGACTGGGAGAGAAAGAAAGAGGCAAGTGCTGATCAACAGCTGTCAGAGAGAGTATGATCAGTCCCTGCTTCTCTCTTCAGGCCTCTCTCTGGCCCTGATTCTCAGCCCCCTCAGCAGTCAGTTTTGGGGCACCACCCCTGCAGCAGAAGCAGTCAGCCTGGGGTTGCCACGGCAACCGAGCGCTGACTGCAGGACTGACTTCTGGTTGGTCGAGCCTCAGTCGTTACGGGACTTTACGACCCAGGGATTTTGTATAGTAGGATTCTTGGGAATTCTCTGTTTGAAACGTTTTTTTGGAGGAGGTCTATATGGCACACATATAAACTGACTCCAGTCAAATTGTTTGTCTCATTTTGATACTTTATAGTATTAATAGGCTTATTAATATGCTTATGTCTTCATGTCTTAGTGATTTTACTCTTATTTTGAGCTTATCCTATATAATAAAGAGCTAACATGCTAATTAGACCAGACAGCAGAAAGACCTTCCAGAATGACCTTCCGGATAACCTTCCGGAACGACCAGTGGGGGCAGAAGCAGGGGGGCCACGGGCCACAGGCAGCTGCTGCTACAGAGACCTACTCTTGCATGATTTTCATGCATTAGGCCTCTAGTTTACTAATAATTTTAAGTCTTTCACATTGCATGTTAAACCTTTATCTAAACTAGAGGTGTAGAATTTTAGATTTAGAAATGATCCCTTATCTTAACAATTAGATTCAGAGAGCTTAAGAGACTTGCCCAAGAAGGCGGAGCAATAGCCTCATGTATCCTGCCAGCTATTCCAGTACCACTCAGTCACCATGTCCATTCATTTTGAGATATTGAGCAAAAAGAGAAAAAACTTATAGACATGGACAACAGTGTGCCAGAAGGAGAGAAGGGTGGAGGGAAGTGGAGGAGGGATAGGGGGGATAAATGGTGATGGACACACAATACAGTGTAGATGATATGCTGTAGAATTTTGTACCTGAAACCTGTATAATTTTGTTAACCAGTGTCACCCCAATAAATTTAATAAAAAGGAAAAAATTTAAGGGAGAAAATTTCCCAATTTCTTTCTAAATTATAGGTACAAATGATATTTTAAGATAGAATTCAAGTGAAAGAAAATGAGAGACCTACAAAAGTTCCCTTAGCAGAAAAAAAACAAACAAGAGATAATCAAAGAAACCAAGTTTCACATTTTCTTAGGTGCTACATCTGGCAGACCTGGCCTAGGACCACGAATGCTTTGGAAACCATGACACCAAGAGTGATGGGAAAGGAGGAAGGATGTCTAGCCTGGAGAAAAAAAAGACTTCATCACATACCAAAGGATCTAAAAGAAAGACTAGATTTATTCTCTATTTTCAGGGCATAGAATTAGAACCAATGAGAAATTTTAGGGAGCTAAGTTATTCCTAAATTCAGAAAATTCTAACTACTGGGTCTTTCTTTCTGTAAGTAGAAAGAATTTTATTTTTTGATAATGAGTTCCCTATCCTAGTTTTAAAGTAAATTTAAGCAAACTTAAAGCTAAATATTAAATAAAGCAAGTCTAGTTCATGAGCAAGAGTATTTTAATAATAAGAATTACTAGGACATGCTCTGGCTGGTGTGGCTCAGTGGGTTAGAGTGTCATCCCATACACTAAAAGGTGGCAGGTTTGATTCCCAGTCAGGGACACATACCCAGGTTGAGGGTTCGAGCCCTGGTTTGGTATGTATGGGAGGCAGCCAACCAATCGATGTTTCTCTCACATCTATGTTTCTCACATTGATGTCTCTCTCCCTCCCTCCCTCTCTCTCTCTCTCTCTCTCTCTCTCTCTCTCTCTCTCTCACTTTCTCTCGAATCAATTTTTTAAAATTGGAAAAAAAAGAATTACTAAGACACATTACTTTAACCCTTCCAGACCCTTTAGGGTTAACTCTTTCTTGGGAAATACTTTCTATTTAGAACATTGTGGCTGTTTCATAAAGCTCATGCCAAGTGGGACTGATTTATTTACAAACATTATACAATTTTATCTGTATTAAAGCCATGTAATGTTTATACAACTGTATGTGTGTCAAAACTCACAAATTAATCATTAAAAATTAGAGTTAATTTTATTTTGTGTAAATTATACCTTTATAAAAAATGGAAAGAAAAATCATCCATCTAAACTGGAGCTTCCCTTAAAAAAAACCCTCCACCAACAGATTTTTTTTAATTGAAATTATTGGGGTTACATTGGTCAATAAAATTATATAGTTTCAAAGTGTACAATTCTATAATACATCATCTGTACATTACATTGTGTGCTCACCATCCAAAGTCCAGTTTACTTCCATCACCATTTATCTCTCATTTAACCTCTTCCACCTGCCTTCATCAGTCCCCTTCCCTGTGGTAATAATCATCATACTGTTGTCTGTGTCCATGACCCACCAATAGGCTTTTATTCCTAACCTGATTTGTATCTTAAAATCCCAGAGATTTTAAGAGTAAATAGAATAGACTTTCAAGTCAGTCTCTCCACCTCTTCTGATCTAAGTGATCTGGGGCAGGTTACTTCTTCCTTTACCTCTCAAATCTCATTATCTATTAGAGGAGAAGACAGACATGAAAAGTCAATTGCTATGCAGGATAATGAAAACAATATCAGAGGCTGGTCTAAAGAACAATGTTAGGACAGGAGAAAATAAACAATGTTTATTCTTGAAGAATAAAAGAGAAATTTGTCAAGCAAATAGGGAGGGAGAAAAACATATATATATATAAATAGCCCAAAAGAAAACAAAAACGAAAATACTTATTTTAGCAACCAAGCAGACCTGAAGTAGGGGTTACACAAAGAGAAATGGCAGGAAATTGCTGAAGATGTATAGGTTAGATCAGACCTGGGAGAGTCTGGTAAGAATCATCTGCTTGTTAAAAAACAGATTCCTAGGCCCCACCCCAGATCTACTGAATCAAAATCTCTGTGGGTGGGACCCAACACTATAATCTCAAAGAGCCCCTGGTGATTCTGATGGGCAGCCAGACTGGGAGACCACTAAATTGCAAGAAATGATGGAAACCTGGATTCAGGAAGCTGCACTGGTGATAGAAAAGATGGGCAGATAAGAAAGTTACAAGAATAAATCTATAGACTTGGTGACGGATATGAATATAAGAGGTGAGAATGAACGTTCAGGATTACTCCCAGATTTCTGGAATGGCTGGTGGTATTGATGGTGAAGTCATGATCCAGGACAGAGCTAAAGGAAAAGGAGTAGATCTGGAAGGAGATGATCAGGTAAACTTTTAAACATCTTGTGTTTGAAGTACTTGTGCGGCACATAGGAGGAAGTATCCAATGGGCTCTCAGTGGCAGAGGACTGCCAGGGCTGCAGACACACAGGAGTCCGGCAATGAAAATCACACCAGTGTTTGAAGTCACAAGGAGAAGAGCACATAGAATAAAAAGAGCACATAGAGTAAGAGGAGCAAAGAATGAATCCTGGGGAAGACTTATGGGAAGACTGGGAGAAATAAATGGTATCAAAGTAGCCAGAGAAGGATGAGAATAGCATCATGGAGACCAAGAAAGTAAGATTTTTCCAAAATGATGGGGTAGGCAACAGACACTACAGATGGAGACTCAACTGTCCTTTTCTTTTTAGTGAAGAATAATGTCATAGATTTGATGGGTGCTGATTAAAGGTGAAAGTTCCTAGTAAACATGGATATCACAGTCATTCCTTCTGTGGCACCCTTTCCCTCTCCATTCCAATCTTCACAAAGGTATCTTATGTCGGGAATAATCTGAGCCCCTCTCATTAGAAGTCAGGCCCTTTGATGTCTTCCAGGCCTTTTCTTCCAAACCTAGAGGGATTCTCAAGACTCTGAGTATGGACTCTACAGCCAGGCCATCAGCATTAGAATACTACTCCCCCGTGAACCAGTGGAATAAACCTGAGCAAGTTACTTCGTCTCTCTGGCCTTATGGATCATAAAAAGGGGGGTTGTTGGGAGAAATAATATACTCCATGTACAGTGTCTGACACAGAATAAGAGCTCCATAAATGTTGGCAATAATCATTATTATTGACAATAATCCAACCACTCTTCCAAGAGAAGAGTTAAACCAAATTAAAGAAAAATTACCATCAACAAAAAATATTAGGGAAAAGTTTAAACTGAGAAAACAGAACATTTTATAATTTATTCAGGAGAGCAAATGCATAGCAAGTCTAACTCTGAATTTTAAATTATTCAGAAAGGCTGTTTTTTTAAATATAATATTGATTTCAGAGAGGAATGGAAAGGGAGATGCTTATACTACATAACCAAGTCATATGCCCTGACCAGGAATAGAACCTCAACCTCCTGGTTCATAAGTCGATGCTCAACCACTGAGCCATGCCAGGCAAGAGAGGCTTTTTTTTTTTTCTTTGTTTGTTTGTTTAAAAAACAACACCTTATTTTAAAGAGTATATAAACCAGATGTAATAAATAAAATAATTCTAATCCATCCAATAGTTTTGAAGTAACCCAAGTTCTTTAGAAACCTCTATTTATATGTAAACAACTATAATTAATTTTCACAACCAATTATCAGTGCATATAATAAAGCAACTTTCTTAAATATCTCTAACAGACCTCCTCCATTTTTTGAAAGGCTGATATCTTTTAAAGCTTTTAGAACTCAGGATTTCTACCAGTCAGCATTAACTTTGTTCCCCAATTAGTCTAAGATGGCCATCATATCCCATCCCAAAAAATTAATAAAATGTTTTCTCTACAGGCACAAAAGCTTGTACAGTGGATGCACCAAGCAAATGGCTGAGGACTAGCAGACTGAATGAAGGTCACAAAGTATCCAGAAAATAAATTATTATTATTATAGCTACTGCTACTATGAGAATAGACATTCAGGACATTTCTAAACTGCCCTTTTGATTCAGTTAAAATGAGCAACAGCTACTAATCAAAATGGTTCTAAAAGATATACAGTCCCTGTTGGGGTAAAAAAAAACACAACTAAATGTTCTATAAAAAGTCATGCCATTGTTTGGCTTTCTTAAGTATATTTTATAATCAATAGCTGAAGAACATTTTAAAATTTGTCTTCTTCCATAGTAATACAAGTAGCAGATTATCAAAGAAATTAGGAATACACACTTTGGTTCAAAGTGTGGTCCATGCACCAGCAGAAAAGCAACTCCTGGGAGCTTGCCAACAGAATCTCAGGTCTCACTTCAGACCTACTAAGCCAGAATCTGTATTTTAATATGATTCCCAAGTGATTTTACATACTCAAGTCTAAGAAGAACTGCTAGAACTGTTAGTTTGCCTGGCCAGTGTTACTCAGTGGTGGAGCACTGACATATGAACCAGGAGGTCATGGTTCGATTCCCAGTCAGAGCATATGCCAGGTTGCAAGTTCGATCCTCAGTAGGAATCGTACAAGAGGCAGCTAATCAATGATTCTCTCTTATCATTGATGTTTCTCCTTCCTCTCTCTGAAATAAATATATGTATAAAGAAATATGGGCCTACTTTATATACTATATAACCAAATCATAAAAGTTTGATTAATTTTTCCTAGAATCTACCTGAAATCAGCCACTTATTTCTCTTCTAGCAAGTCTATTTCACCTTCCATAAACAAAAGCAAAACACAAGGCTGACAACCAACTAGAGATATTGGTATTCAAGACATCAAGAAGTATGTACAACACGTTCTCTGAAACTGTTCATTCTCCTTAAGTTAGAACCAACAGTGTCAAGTCAACTCCATTTTCTTTACACCTGGCTACTAATCATTGATATGTAAGTGATATTGTTAAAAATCCATTTCCTTTACAGACTACACAAAAATAATAGTTACTCCATGTGACACTGTGCTTAAAAGCACCTCAAAGGCTTTTTCTTAAGGAGGTAGCCATGTCTTTCTCCATTTACTATAATGTCATGAGGGCCCTTATTTCTTAAAGTATCTCTCTAACAATACCTGGTATATATATAAGCAGCCTCAGCCCTTTGTTAAAATAAATTTTTAATAAAAAATGTAAATAAACTATTGTCAACAAGAGGTTGAGAAAGATCTTATCTCTATGACAGGAATAAACTAAACACCATAAGGACTCTTCTAGGTTCTAATCTAAAATATGATGTTTAATATATTTTCCAAGCCAAGTAGGAGCTTGGGTATTAGGTGAGGTAAAAAGGGCAGAAATGAAGAAGAAAGGGTCTTCACATAACTTGATACAGTGAGACAGGAAACGACCTGAAATATTCTCTGGGAAAAAAATACAGATTCTGAAAGTAGTGGATAAATGAGAGTCAGATCAATTTCCTACCGAGTCAGGGTGATGAGCAGGGAAATTTCTGCTTTAACCTCCTATGTACACAGGGAAGAGGATGAGGGTTTGAGCTTGGAAGAGCACCTGGATGAATTTAAGGAAAGGGCAGCTTTGGCAGACTGTAGAGGTGGTCCAGGCAGAAAATGGGTTACAAAATGACCAAGAGGGTCAGTGTGTGATGGGCAGACAGGAAGGAGACTGTCACCAGCAAGGCAAGGGTAAACTGCGGTATCTGAAGTAGGAGGGAACAAATGGCCTTAGAGGAGTCCAGCACAGGGTTAGAACAAGAGGGGAAAAAATGTTTCATGTAACTCAGTTTCTAACAGTCACCAAAGAGCCTGAAACAATGAAGGGAGAAGTTAAAAAGCAGAGTAAAAAGGAATTTTGGTTCCAAGTTTGCCTAAACAGAGATCGGAATAAAAGTAGAAAGTGAGAGAAATTATAGGATTTCCCATAGAGAGCAGATAAATAAGGATGCATTCAGAAGCTGTACAGGAGAAAAGACAGTAACACAGATGGGTTGATAACTATGTGATTCAAGCTGAAGACTAATTATTATGAGGTTTAATTTTGGAGAGTAGGTACAAGATGGATAATCCAGGGAAAATTGGTTTACTCACTTGGAAAATGGGGATAATAGTACCTAGGTGAAAGGGAAATGAGAATTAAATGTAATAATATATATTACATTATAATATATATATATAAATCATTGGACACAGTGCCTGGAACTCAGTAAGCATCCAATAAATGTTCACTATTATCAGTGGGCTATAAAGCAGTATTTGTTGGATGAATAGGGAGGTTGTACTGCTGCATGAAAAGGTCACTCACATAAAGGAGAAGATTCAATCCAGCTCTTTTACTTTCCAGCTATGTAGTTTTAAGCCTATTTCTTCATCATAGAATAGTAATACTATCTACCTTACTGGGATTCTATGAACATTAAATAAGATAAGGTGTATAAAATGCACATTACAGCATTCTATAGTCCATATGGTCCTATAATGGAAGCTCAATAAGTAGCAGTGAGTTTCACCATGTGCAGATTATAGCTAAATTTGTGGATTAAGAAAATGACAAGAGGAGAAGGGATTGGGAGGATGAAGATTAGACTTTGGGTGGTGAGCACAGAATGCAATGTACAGATGATGATGCATTATAGAACTGTAGACTTGAAACATGTTATTAACCAATGCTACCCCAATATATTTTTTAAATGCATATTCATAAAAGCCAGTTCCTAGGGAAAGAAGAAACAATACCCAGGTGGGAGGAGATGTGGTACAAGAAGAGATCTGGGGGGAAAGATATATACAATATATTAGATACAGAAGAATACTAGTAATACCTCATATCCTGGGAGCCAAGATAGAATGAAGATAAATAGTTTCCTTCTCACTCAGTTTTCACATTTTGCTGAGATGTCCAGAAATTTCATGAAACTCCCTCCCTGTGCTAATCTGGGAATTCAGAGTCCAAACATCCCCTTTGGTGCTGCCAATGATACTAATTTAAGGCTTTCAGAAGATTGAAATGGCATTTCCCTCTAGCAAAAAAATACTTAAGATACAATTGGAGTGTGTATATGTGTTTAAATGGGAAGTTTGGCCAAAAATCTTCTCTTGCTAACAGTTCTATAAGCTGAATATCCACTGTAAATCCTGAATTTATTCCTTTTCACTAATTAACAATAGCTTCTAGTTTTTATATTATAAAATTTGGCAAACACTTTCATAATTCACTTTGATATATTTTTTAAGGTCCTAGCTACTCCACCATATGTAAATCAATTTCATCTTCTCAAGCTAAATACCACTTTTTATATTTTATATGTAAATTATACAATATATTCATATATATGATATCTACAATAATAAAAGCAAAATATGCTAATTAGACTGGACGTCCTTCCAGACGACCTTTCGGATGAAGCAGGGGCTGCAAGGGAAGCCTGGGTCCCAGGTGCCAGGGGGAAGCTGGTGCTGGCAGCCAGGGGAAGAAAGGCCTACTCTTGCACGAATTTTGTGCATCGGGCCTCTAGTAAATATATAAATTTATATAAATAAATATCACTTTTTAACTTAATCTTATACAACAGTCTTTATAGTCTCTTTGGGCTTTTCAGATTTCTTTCTTTATATTATCTCTGGTGGTATAATGATTTTGCTCAGATTTAGTATTCTAAATAGTGATACTTTGTAGATGAGATAGCAGTTAAGATAAAGTAAAATAGCCCTGGCTGGGTGGCTCAGTTGGTTGGAGCATCATCTAGTACACCAAAAGGTTGTGAGTTCAATTCCTGATCAGGGCACATACTTAGGTTGCAGGTTGACCCCTAGGTTGGGGCACATACACAAGGCAAACAATCAATCTTTCTCTTGCTCTCTCTCTAAAATCAATAAAAAACATTTCCTCAAGTGAGGATTAAAATATCCTATCTAATAAAAGACTAATATGCAAATTGACCGCACCTCTGCTACACCCACAAGCCACACCCACCAGCCAATCATGAGCGAGTATGCAAATTAACCCAACCAAGATGGCTGTGGCCACTGAGCGAGGAGGAGGCTTGGGTTTCCCCAGCAATAGAGGAAGCCAAGCTTTCCGCCTGTCCTGGCCGGCCCAGGCCTCCACTCAAGGCTACAAAGTTTCAATTATAGAAGATAAATAAATCCCAGATACCAGGGCCTCCACTTGGGTCGCCGAGGG
Source organism: Corynorhinus townsendii (assembly GCA_026230045.1). Taxonomy (NCBI): domain Eukaryota; kingdom Metazoa; phylum Chordata; class Mammalia; order Chiroptera; family Vespertilionidae; genus Corynorhinus; species Corynorhinus townsendii. The sequence goes on along the minus strand of JAPDVU010000004.1, from coordinate 61,271,999 downwards.
GCGTGGCCAGCCTGCAAACCACCACAGGCCCCTCACCCTGGCCACCCCACACCCCAAGGGAACTCCCACCCTGATCAGGGACACTCTTCAGGACAAACCAGCCAGCCCCCACCCATGCACCAGGCCTCTACCCTATCTAATCCTATCTAATAAAAGAGTAATATGCAAATTGACCATCACTCCAACACACAAGATGGCTGCCCCCATGTGGTCAAAGATGGCTGCCCCCATGTGGACACAAGATGGCCACCACAAGATGGCCAGCAGGGGAGGGCAGTTGGGAGGGACCAGGTCTGCAAGGGAGGGCAGTTGTGGGCGATCAGGCCAGTAGGGGAGGGCAGTTGGGAGGGACCAGGCTTGCAAGGGAGGGCAGTTGGGGGTGATCAAGCCTGCAGGGGAGGGCAGTTAGGGGTGACCAGGCCTGCAGGGGAGAGCAGTTAGGGGCAAACAGGCTGGTAGGGGAGTGGTTAGGGGGTGATCAGGCTGGCAGGCAGAAGCAGTTAGGGGCAATCAGGAAGGCAGGCAGGCGAGCAGTTGGGAGCCAGCAGTCCTGGATTGTGAGAGGGATGTCTGACTGCCAGGTAGGATCAGGCCTAAACATCCCTCGAGGGGTCCCAGGGTGCAGGCTGGGCTGAGGGACACCCTCCCCGACCCGTGCACGTATTTCATGTACCAGGCCTCTAGCTCTAGTGTGTGTGTGTGTGTGTGTGTGTGTGTGTGTGTGTGTATGTGTGTGTGTTTACATATATATATGTGTGTGTGTGTGTGTGTGTATGGTAATATAAGAAAACATAAACAGATCAGAGGGCTGATTATTGCTTTCCTGCTTGGCTAGTGTGATGGGCAAAGTATGATCTGTTTAGACTCATTTCCAATACAGTGTTCATCAGTAAGTTACTTAGCTTCTATGACTCTCAAGGACTTCCACACATATGGAAATAACAATGCTTGCCAGGCCTACCTCCCAGATTGTTGTGAAGTTCTTGATAAAACTGGAAAGCAAAATACAAAGGCAAGGTTGTCTTCCTTGTTATCTCTAGCCCCTAGGGACTTCTGTTAAGGCAACAGCTATGCACACTTTTTATAAAGCCATTTTTACTAAAAGCTGAAAAAAATAAAAGAATCAACTTATTTATCACTGAACACTGAATACAGATAATTTCGAGAGGTGCTATCATATTAATTACTTATGGTAAATTTGTTTTTAATTGTGATAAAAAAAAAACAACATTTACCACCTTAGCCATTTTTAAGTGTATAGTTCAATAGTGTTAAGTATATTCACATTGTTGTACAACCAATCTCCAGAACTTTTTCTTCTTGCAAAACTGAAACTCTGTACCATTAAACAACTCCCCATCTCCTCCACTCCCCTAGCCCTTTTCTGTTTCTATGAATTTGACTACTGTAAAGATCTCATATAAGTATTTATCTTTTTATGCCTGGCTTTTTTCACTTAGCATAATGAAAAAAGGTTCATTTATGTTGTAGCTTATGCCAGAATTTCCTTCCTTGTAAGGCTGGATAATATTCCATTGTATGCATATACCATATCTTGTTTATCCATCACTGGACATTTGGGTTGCTTTCACCTCCTGGCTATCACGAATAATGCTGCTATGAACATGTATATGTAAAAATCTACGAAATTCTTTAATACATATCTTGTGCCTCAGTTTTCAGTTAATAAACAAATAAAATGAAAACAAAGAAGCTTACTTTGACTATTCCACTTCAAAATCACAAATGCCTATATGTCATCACATGTAAAAGTAACTGATTTCTTCAGTGGATTAATGCATTTGCATTTCAAATTCCAAGACTTATATTCCAGGGACAAACCAAGATGGAGGCATAGGTAAACACCTGAACTTGCTGCCTCGCACAACCACTTCAAAACTACAACTAAAAGACAAAATGGGTATCATCCAGAACCACCGGAAGGCTGGAAGAACGGAAATTCTACACCTAGAAGGAAAGAGAAAAGGACACTGATACTCGGAGGAGGAGCGGAGGTGCAGAAGTGAAGTGCAGAGGTATGGAGGCACAGAAAGGGCTGGCAATTGAGTATGCAGCTGTCTTTTTCAATTGGGAGGGAGACACAAGCTCCTGACTGCTCTGAACTCCAGTTCCGGGCAGGACTCTGGGTACCCAGACTCATCCGGGGAGAAACTGGACTGTCTGGCATTGGGCAGAACTCGAGGGCAAGCATTCTCTCAGAGGTGCTTGCAGCGATCATTGCTCCTGCACGGTGCTGAGGGACACAGAGACACAGGTCCACTTCCAGGCAGGGCTGGTGGTCAGCCATTGCTGTTTGCTCCACCCCCAGGCAATTCCCTGAGACCCCATCCCAACCAATATGTGCACAGAGGCTTTTGCATATGAATGGCCTGGCCCTTTGCAATCTGAAACCTAACATACTACAGCTGGGTCAAAAAGCCCCAGAGCCTCCAAAAGAAGGCCCAAGGCTCAACAGCAGCTTTCACTGCTTCACAGCTGGGCCTCATCTGGGCACTTCCAAACCCCAAATGAAGAGAAGGAATCTGCAGATCTCTCTGTAGCTCCTGCTGGGTGGCCTCTCTCCTTGGAGATCCAAGAGTCAATGTACCCAGTAGTCAGAGAGAGACCATCCAGACTACAACTCTTCAAATCCATAAGAGACACACTCAGGGGCAGACTCAGTGAGCGCCAAAGCCCCACTGAGGCAAGTCTTGCCCCATAAGGGTGTCTCCAGCACAGAAGTTCTCCCATCATAGACACAACTGATCCTCACAGCCAATTGGCTTGAGGGCAATTCCTCCCAGTGATACCAACAACAATCAAGGCTTAACTACAACAAGATTGTGCACACAGCCCACAAAGGGGTGCACCAAGAGTGTCCACCTCAGGTAACTGGTGAGGCTGAGCCACTGGGCCCTATAGGACATCTAGCACACAAAGCTACTCTATCAACACAGGGAAAGAGCCAAAATGAGGAGACAAAGAAACAAGTCACAAATGAAAGAAATGGAAGAAAGCAAACGACTGGATACAGAGTTCAAAACCACGGTTATAAGGTTACTCAAGAATCTTCTAGAAACCTCTGATAAATTTAGTGAGACCCTCGAGGAGATGAAAAAGGACCAACTACAAATTAAGCATACACTGATTGAAATAAAGAATAATATACAGAGATCCAACAGGAGACTAGAGGATCCCAAGAATCAAGTCAAAGAGTTGAAATACGAAGAAGCAAAAAACACCCAAACCAGAAAAGCAAAAAGAAAAAATAATCCAAAAATATGAAGATAGTGTAAGGAGCCTCTGGGACAACTTCAAGCCTACCAACATCCGAAGTTTCAAGGGTACAACTACGGGGTGCCAGAAGAAGAGAGAAAGCAAGATACTGAAAACCTCTTTGAAGAAATAATGGCTGAAAACTTCCCCTACCTGGTGAAAGAAATAGACTTACAAGTCCAGGAAGCGCAGAGAACCCCAAACAAAAGGAATCCAAAGAGGACCACACCAAGACACATCATCATTAAAATGCCAAGAGCAAAAGACAAAGAGAGAATATTAAAAGCAGCAAGAGAAAAACAGTTAATTACCTAAAAGGGAGCACCCATATGATTGTCAGCTGATTTCTCAACAGAAACTATGCAGGCCAGAAGGGAGTGGCAAGAAATATTCAAAGTGATGAATAGAAACAACCTACAACCAAGATTACTCTACCCAGCAAAGCTATCATTCAGAATTGAAGGGCAGATAAAGAGCTTCACAGATAAGAAAAAGCTAAAGGAGTTCATCACCACCAAACCAGTATTATATAAAATGCTGAAGGGTATTCTTTAAGAAGAGGAAGAAGAAGAAAAAGGTAAAGACAAAAATCTATGAACAACAAATACATATCTATCAACTAGTGAATCTAAAAATCAAGTGAATAAAAAGTCTGATGAACAGAATAAACTGGTGAATATAATAGGATCAGGGGCATAGAAAGGGCGTAGAATGACAATTCTCAGGGGAAAGGTGTGGGGGCGGTGTGTGGGAAGAGACTGGACAAAAATCGTACACCTATGGATGAGGACAGTGGGTGTGGGGGGGGGGTAATAGCAGAGGGTGGTGTGGGAACCAGGTGGAGGGGAGCTATGGAGGGAAAAAAGAGGAACAATTGTAATAATCTGAACAACAAAGATTTATTAGAAAAAAAGACTTATATTCTAATTAAAATAGAATAAATGACAATGTTCTGTGAAGAAAATATATAACAAATGTAAGATTTTTAAAAAATTACCCTTTTAGTTAAGAAACACACACCAAAGCCATTTAGTTTATTTTGTTTTCCCCAAGACCTACGTATTTTTAGTAATTTTACAAAAATTTTACGTCACACTTCCAAATTTAAATTTTTGGAAGGTTTTAAGGCTAAAACCTTAAATTTTAAGGTTCAGAGCAGTCAGGAGCTTGTGTCTCCCTCCCAATTGAAAAAGACAGCTGCATACTCAATTGCCAGCCCTTTCTGTGCCTCCATACCTCTGCACTACACTGTGGGGTGTACAGGAGGCAGCTGATCAATGATTCTCTCTCATCATTCATGTTTCTATCCTCTCTCCCTCTCCCTTCCTCTCTGAAATACATACATACATACATAAATACCAACTTCTTTGTGGCTCTTAAAATCACAAAAGCATTGTCTGAAGTAATTATCTGTGTAATTCTTAAAACCTTTCTCCCTAAGCCAAAGAAACTAACTATAAAACTAACTTTAAAGATAAAGTGTCTATAATTGGAAATCTTTTGGAATGATGTCTGATAAAATTTTGCATTTTTATAGAAAAAATATAAAGATTAAATTTCAACTATAGAAGCCATGGCTTTAGGAGATATTCTGAAGATTCAATAAAGTGGTCTTAAGAGATCATGTACTGTTACCAGGAATCAAATTGTTACCCGGCCTGGTTCATAGTAAGTTCAAGACTCTCATGATTTAGGTAGAAATATGAGACCCAAAGAACCATGAATAACTTGCCCAAGACCATGTAACAAGCATCCTCAGCAGTTGCATATTACATAATAAATGTAATGTATGATTGTATACACTGTATGTATAATGTATAATGAACCTATTATTTAATATTATTGCTACTACTCTTGGCAAAATAGTTAATCTTGGTTTGTCAAGCAATATTTAGATAATTAAATAGATACAGTATTACAGCAGTACTATGTGCTATAACAGTACTATGTCAATGCAGTTGCTTAAATATCTGTATCCCTTTGTTTTTCTGTTCCTTTACTTATTTCTTGTGGAGAATATCAGAGAAAGTAAAAAAGACTAAATATGAATGTTACTTCTATTTGGGCAGTACTGATAGCTGTTTTGTTGGAAAGAGTAATTATTGCATAGAATGAGATTTTTTAATTACTGATCAATATGTTTATCTGAAATTGCTTTATGTATTTAAAGAATTTTATTTTATTTTTAAAAATACACTTGTATTGCTTTCAGAGAGGAAGGGAGAGGGAGAGAGAGAAACATCAACAATGAGAGAGAATCACTGATTGGCTGCCTCCTGCATGGTGCCTACTGGGGATCGAGCCAGCAACCTAGGCATGTACCCTGACCAGGAATTGAGCTGTTACCCCCTGGTTTATAGGTTGACACACAATCACTGAGCCACACCAGCTGGGCTATTTAAAGAATTTTTAAAATTGTGTCTATATCCAGAATTTTAGAGCTGAGTGAGCCTTAGAGATTACTTAATTCAACTCTATTTACACATGAAAAAAAGTTGAGGTAGGAAAAGCAAACAGACTTGACCAAACTCTCAAAGCTAATTAGCAGGAGATCTAGGACTAAAGCCTAGGTCCGTGGTCGGCAAACTGCGGCTCCCAAGCCACATGCGGCTCTTTGGCCCCTTGAGTGTGGCTCTTCCACAAAATACCACGACCTGGAAGTGGCGTTAGAAGAAGTTTAAGTTTAAAAAATTTGGCTCTCAAAAGAAATTTCAATCGTTGTACTGTTGATATTTGGCTCTGTTGACTAATGAGTTTGCCGACCACTGGCCTAGGTCATCTAAATCCCAGTCCAATGTTTTCGTTCTCTAGTCCATGCTGCCCTCCTCACTTCCACACACTTCCCAATGCTGCATAGGCAATGAAGAGAAAAGAATTATGTCTGATTTTATATCTCTTGAAAATAACTGTTCAGTGCTAATAAATATTTTAATGGTTTGATTCCTTCATTAAATTTAGTCAACATCAATTGACTAACTTATGATCAAAATCATTTAAAAATGTGTTCTATGATTTAGTGTGGTCCAAAACCTTATTAGTGTTTAGTTCGGAATATCTCACTATTTGAAATTATGCTATGTTAAGGGAGTCATCTTCTCAATACATATGAAATTAACATGTGTCACTCCCTAGTGTTGGGGAGAAAAATACAAAGTGAAAAGGTAAATATAACGGCTTAAACAATTCAAGACAATGAAATCACAGAAAGAATGGTATGAGGAAGTACATGGGTAAATGCTAAAGGAAATGGGATCACATAAAGCAATAAAGGTTCTAGGGTACCATGGCCTAGAATGGCTTTATAAAGGAGGGAAACTGCTGGGTTCAGGTGAAGGGCCATCAGTAGAGGTAATCTGGGGAAGGGCAGGTGGACATGTACAAATTTTACTCAAGGATGAACTCTCCAAGTTGGCTAGGGCTGCAGGTCTATGGGCAGAGAAACACTGATTGGTCATATTAGAAAGGAAATTTAGAAGCTGGTTTTGAAAGGCCAGGTATTTCCTTCCTTCTCTTTAATAAAAGCTCAAACCCATGTGATTAAAAAATATATATTCTAATATTCTTATTCCAATGGAAAATAAAACAATAGCACCTTGACTTGTTAAGGAAAAATGTCCTGATAATGAAAAGGGAAAAAAAAGAGCCATCCAAAATGAGAAGAGACAAATTCTGTTACACAACGCATTTCTGTGTTTAATTCAACACGTTTAACTCAAAATAAGTGACTCAAAATAATAAATGATCTAAATCCAAAATAATACTTATGTTAATAATAATAAACCATTCACTAATGACAATATCATATGACTTGAGAAAAAACTAAAGCAAATTGAGTTTTTAAAGGATAACAAACTTCTGCCCAGCTAGCACGGCTCAGTGTTTGAGCATCAAGCTATGAACCAGGAGGTCATGGTTCAATTCCAAGTCAGGGCACATGTCCGGGTTGCAGGCTCCATCCCCAGTGTGGGGTGTACAGGAGGCAGCTGATCAATGATTCTCTCTCATCATTCATGTTTCTATCCTCTCTCCCTCTCCCTTCCTCTCTGAAATACATACATACATACATAAATACCAACTTCTTTGTGGCTCTTAAAATCACAAAAGCATTGTCTGAAGTAATTATCTGTGTAATTCTTAAAACCTTTCTCCCTAAGCCAAAGAAACTAACTATAAAACTATGTCCTGACAACAGTTTCCATCTGTGATAGAACTTCTGCTATATGCTGTTGGGGAAAGGTACAATACCACACTGGAGTGAAGTAAAAAACAACAGGAACCAACCAACCAACCAAACAAAACCCCAGAAAACCCTTAAATGGCATGGACCTCTTAAAAGCTTCGGGGAGGTTATGAGAGAGAGATAACTCTAGAACAAGCATATCAAACACAGGGCCTTGGGCCGCATGCCTGCTTTTATTTGGCCAGAGGTTAGCCTTTGAGTTTGACATGCTTGCTCTAGAACCTCATGGAAAACACTGACCAAAGGAGATCCCATGTTAAAAACTGGTAATGCTACACTTATTTGTCTTTAATTGGCTGCCTAGAATTTGGAATGCCTTTTCTTGAGAAACATTGAAAATGGTGACTGGCAGGGTTTTAAGACTAATCCAAACAAACAAACAAAACCTATTTTAAGCAATACATAAATAAAAATGTACACATTAACTGTGATAAATAATAATTCTAATGTAAATATACTGTACAATGTTTAAGACACATGCTTCTCTACAACAGACCTGCTTTTAGCCCAGCTTATTAGAGTTGAGTTAAAGATCCCCTCCTACAAGCCCCCAGTTTTGGCAAATCAGATGATTCACTGACCCTTAAGCACACTGCCAGTTCCTGGGAACTCTCCAATAGTATCCAAAACAACTTCCCATAATGAGACATATTCTGAAACAGAGCTTTAATATTCTTGTCCCAACACAATACTGCAATACAAGTAGAAGCAGAAAGGAGAAGAGTAGAGAAGGACTTTTCTGACCTTCCCTAGGCCCCAGGGAGGCCTCACTGACAGATCACACTGCCCTCAGACCACGGCCTTGACCCTCTGGACTTCCTAAGCTGCATGGGGGCAATCATCAAGTGTTCTCATCCTCTCCTCAGAGCCAGTACTGTGCCTGCACATCTGGAAAGAATGAATGATTATTTAAGCCTAGCTTCCAAACTTCACCATCATTCTTCCTCCTCCTGTACCGTTCATCCTTCTCTTCCTTCTACCCCCTCCAAAGTTAATTTAAGGACCCAGCAAGGCTGGTCTTTTATGCTCTAGCTTCAACTCCCAAGTAGACTCAAATTTTTCACCAAAATGTTGGGTACTGTATCTTTGAACAGAGGGCAATGTCAAACCCCCCCCCCCCCCCACACACACACAAATACACACACATATATGTGCATACATACTTCATGAACAATAGCTGTTTGAAAACATGGGATTAAAAAGAAATATGGTGGCTCAGGAGACATCTGGCCTTATTGTGGGGATGCTGGCTATTAATTCTTCAGATTTTGTTTTTTGCTAAATATCAGTTACACAAGTTTACTAATAAACATTTATTAAAATAATAAATGAACACAATGAATGATGTAGATACTTTGGGTATTTACTGATGGGAAAGTTTATATTCATCAGTTTACATCTCTTGATTAGATTTCACTTTGAGTCAAGGATACTAGTCCTAATAATTTTAATATATTCATAAAGTAATAGAAGATAAAATAAACACAATGGCATCAGATACCTCCTACTCTCATACCACCAACTGGCAAAAAGTCCCACATCAATCTATACTTTCCTATATAATATAAACCAAGATTAGTTTACTTGTTTAAAAAATCTGAAGCTATTAAAGAAGTGGAAAAAGTTCTTGTTTTTCTAAATGTACAGCTCTTTCAAAGTTTCAATTCAATATATGAAGTGTCAATGATATAGTAAAAGTAACATCTTCTGTATTAATAAACTATGGGCTATATGCTGTATCTGCTAGATATGTGCTGTTAAGAAGCCCAGTTTTATACATTGCTTTGGACATGTTTTATTAAATAGCACCAATTGATAAAATAGCTCAAAATAGTATTTTTGTAGAAACTGTTTGCCCTAGGACAAAAATATCTTAGATCATAAAATATATTCTATAAAACTGTAACTATTCCTGTTATAAACAGTCCAAAATAGATACATGTTATTTACACTAAGATAGAAACATCAGCGGAGAGAAATATTCAATTAAGTAATAAAACAGAAAGATAGAAGCATATAACTACAGTTCTGGGGATGACAGCACACAAAGGCACAGAGTCTCGCTCATTTCTTACTCTCCCTGAGTAATTTGTGTCCTTTCCCAACAGTCACCACTATTTCTCAAGACCATCTTTCTCTGCACTCATTTTTATTTTCCCCCTTTCCAAACATCAGACTCATCAACTTTCTCTTCAGCCTCATCTAAGAGACTAGTTTTCTACTCTGAAACTCCTTCACCCAGATTTTCATAAAATTATAGTAAGAGATCATCTTGGAATTGGATCAGTGTTAATGAGTCAAAGAAAGGGTACCCAGAGAGCATGGAAGAGAGGGGAAGAGGCAGTGAAAGGAAATGGGACACCACAGGCTTCAGGTCTGATCTGCCTGAATCTGAAAAAATACTCCTCTTTACACAGCAGCAAGGCAGAACAGGCTCTATCCCACTAAGCCTCTAAGTTAAGAAATACCATCTACCTACACTAGGTAGCTGATTACAGAAAGCAAGGAAGCAGTCTCGGGTTTCGTAATGGATAGCCAGGGCACCTTTCCTCCATTTGCTAGTGAGAGGTCACTTGTGTCCCAGTGGCTACTCTCATTCCTCCGTCTTAGCTGACAATATTATATTATTTTATGTCTTCCACGAGAGTTGCAAGCTTTCAAATAAGGCAACTGCATAACCCTATCCTATTTCATTTGTGATGTTTTACCAAAAACATCATTAGAAAAGATGTAACTATCACACAAAGATATGTTCTATCTTTGTTCTCAATTCTCTCTGAGACTCAGGAGGTGGGAAGGGAATGACAGACAGGAATGAGAACTCCTGGGTGTGGCTCTGGACTGTATGGAGATTGGAGGACCTTGACAATGTCTGAACTCTAAAGTATGCGAAGTGCAATTACCTGCCAAAGAGCTTTACAGAATTGTGTAATGGGAAACCCTGATGCAATGTTTAAATAACTCAAATCACTCCGAGATGAAGGGAAGGACACATCTTTCTCAGCTTTTATAGGCAGAGCATAACCTCAGTGTCACAGTACACAGAAGAAAGACTTTAAAAGGAAAAACCTCATTAAAAACTGTCTTTCAACCATTTTCAATTGCAATGGCTAACTAAATAGCTTACTTCTCAGTGTCAAACTTGAGAGCTTCTGAAAAAGAACACACTTTTCTAAAGAAGTTAAAGCTACATCAATGTCAAAGAATTATTTGTCTCAACCAGAAATAATTCCAGCAACACATTTTCTCTACAGCAAATATCCCACGCATTGTACTGTATTCATGCTGTAACCGCTATCCCATTTACTCTAACAACAAACACAAAAACGACAGGAATAAATTTTCATTTCTAGGGAGGCAAAGTCACAATGTGGAATGTTAGTTTCCTCCCCTGCTGGGATGCAGTGCAGTACTGCAAAAGGGCTATAAAATTTAAATCATAAGATTATTTATAAAATCCTGTTAACCTAATTTTTTATTTCAAAACTTTTAAATGCCTTAAAGCCAAAAGCAACTGAAACAATTGGATAAAATAAATGGTGACATGTCAAAATAATATCACAACTGCTTCTGCTAGAAGACCTGCATGTATCAACCAATCGAATGTCGTGTCAAAACAACTAAAGGGAAAAGTTTGCAGATTTAAGAAAACTGTACATATGTAGGCTTCTAGGACAACCTCTAGGTGCTGCTGTAGAGACCCCCTTCCTAAAGACATTTCTTTCCCGGTGTTTTAGCACCCCCATCCCCCCGACTGCACTGCACTGCGCAAAGCCATATAGACAATCACTTCAAACATATTTGCTATTGAAAAGCCTCAGAAACTGACATTCTTCAAGACTCAATGAGCCAAACAACGGCTCTATCTTTCTTTACAAAATTATCATAGAGATGAATGAGCTATACAAAATATTAGCAGGTTAGCAGGTTGTGTCAAAGCAACCAGGAGGCGGAAGAAGCAAAAATACAGCTACCATTGCAGTCCCCCGCGCCCCCAGCCATCTCTCCACACGGAATGTTACTAAATGTTAAAACCAATCCTGTGCACAATTTAGAAGCGTCAGCTGAGATCTGGAGATGTGGGTTTATAGAGTAGGGCGGTTCCTGAGACGAGCTCTCGGCAGCACAGGCTCCGTCTGAAACGCCAGCTCCTGCATCCGAGAAGCTGGTGAGAGATGGTGGGAGCTCAGAGAAGAACCGTGAGAGCGTCGCGGGGAGAGAGAGGCCTTAACGTTCGGATCAGATGAACCAGTGCCCCACCGCGGTCCCCGCGCCCGGCGCCTCCTCTGATCCGCAGCATCCCAACAGCCGCAGGGGCTGGCGTCTCCCGCGGGGCCGGGCGAGGATGGGGAAGCCCCGCGGCTTTACCTGTGATGGACCAGGTCCAGCGGTAGAACTCCACCGTGTCGTTGAGCGCCGTGGACACCGCGTTCAGGACACTGCCGGGCTCTGAGTCCAGAAGCCCCATCGCGGCGTTCAGCGGGAGCCGGCAGCGGGAGGAGAGAGCGGAGACCCGGAGGGAGGGTAGACTTCGACGGCGACGGCCGAGGGAGCGAGCGGCAGCCGGGGTCCCTTCTAACGGCGGCGGCCCAGCGGCGTCTTCTCCTCCTGCTCGGGGCGCCGAGGCAGCGGGGATGCGGCGGCGGCGACCAGCCTGGCGGAGGAGAAAGTACCGTCAGGGCTCCGTGCAGGAGGAGGCGGAGGAGGAGCTCCAGGCGTAAGCGTCGAGCGCTGCACCAGTCTGCCGCCGGCGGCCGCCGCCGCTCCAGTCTCCTCGACTGGCGTCACGTGGGGGGGGGGGGGGGGCGGGGGGCCGGCGCGCCCCTCCTCCCGCCCGCGCCCGGCCTCGGGCGGAGGGGTGCTGCGGTCGGGGGGCGGCGGGAGCCAGGTACGCGCAGGCGCGTCCCGCCCCCTCGACCCTTCCCCCCCTTCCGGGGTCGCGCGCGAGCAGGACACCTGCGCCTCCGGGTGCCACCCTTCCCGCCTTCCTCCCAGCATCGGGCCCCGCGGAGGAGGACGCCGCCCTCCCACGGCTGACCTTGCATCCGCCCAGGTTGCAACTTAGGAAACAGGACAAGGAAGAATGGGCGTTTCGTGACGAAGGATGAGGTGGACGAGGTGCTTTGGTCCTTAGCCTGTCACTGACTTGGACTTCCCTTGGATTCTGTTTCCTTCACCCGTCAGCACATGCTGGCCACCATGGCCAGGGAAATGCACAAGTTATCCCTCTAAATTCGGGAAGCTATAGTGATGGAGAATGGATTTGGGGATCTGGCTACTCATTAACATGGTGGGAAATCCGTGTATGTGGAGGGACGACTTAATAGGTGGATTTTCCGCTACAGTCAGTGCCCCTAACCCCCATGTTGTTCAAGGGTCAACTGTAGTTTGAATGAAGGCTTGAACGTGTTCTGTAGAGCCTTTTAATATATATGGAATAATCAAAGAGACATAATTGTGCTAAATTAGGCCATTAGGAGTTCAGAGAAGAGTGAGGACCAAAAGGGGCCTGCCTTAAAGTTAGAAAAGTCAGTTTGGACCTGAAAGAAATGAGGTGAATCTGAAAGGATAATTGGTTAGGAGACAAAGGGCAATCTAGGCAAAAGAAGATAATTTAAAAAAAATTGTTTAGATAAGAAGAAGGTGGGAGGCAACATGATAATCTGCCCCTGGAGAGTAGCAAAAATACACTACATACAGTTAATAATTTGATAATTTCTGGCATCAACCAAGATCTTTGAAAATAGTCCAATAATCTTTTCACCTACTTGTTATTTAAACATGTCACCTACTTTTTGTTTACCTTTTCTCTAATTGTTGGTTTAGACACCTCGGAGTCAAGTGTGTGATTGCTTCTGTTCTTTCGACACTGTTAAAATAATGTGAATATTTTATATTTATTTGATTTGTTTTCCAATTGACCTGGTTACATATTATTTTACTTTATATCAGAGGCACCTTAGAGGATAAGAATTTTGGGTTCCTCATTGAGGACCTAACTCAGTGTTATAAATAATAATAAGAATGATGATGTCAAAATTATAACCTCCTTTTATAAGAACATAGTATGGACTGTTACAAGTGGCAAGAGCTTTAGGGAGTGAAGAAGTAAATACAAGTAATGATGTAGCCCTAGCCGGTTTGGCTCAGGGGATAGAGTGTCGGCCTGAGGACTCAAGGGTCCCAGGTTCAATTCCGGTCAAGGGCATGTACCTTGGTTGTGGGCACATCCCCAGTAGGAGGTGTGCAGCGGGCAGCTGATCGACGTTTCTCTCTCATCGATGTTTCTGTCTATCCCTCTCCTTTCCTCTCCGTAAAAAAAATCAATAAAATATATTAAAAAGTAACAATGTAGCCCTAACCAGTTTGGCTCAGTGGATAGAGCTTCAGCCAGCAGACTGAAGGGTCCCAAGTTTGATTTTTGTCAAGGGCTGGTACCTTGGTTGCAGGCACATCCCCAATACGGGGTGTGCAGGAGGCAGCTGATCGATGTTTCTAACTCTCTATTCCTCTCCCTTCCTCTCTGTAAAAAATCAATAAAATATATTTTTTAAAAAGTAACGATGTATCATTTAAACAATCACAGTTTTCATTAAATGGTCTAATCTTGAAATTAACAAATAGAATATAATTTATCAAATACACTTACCAGATTAAAGTATTTTGGATTAAAATTATGGTTTCTCAAGTCTCAACCCCAAGTTATCAGATTTTAGTAACTACATAAGAATTCAGCCAAGTCTTTACATTTGAAGAGTTGATAAAGATCAATGATCTAGCCAAGTTCTTATTAATTTGAACTTTGTGTAGAGTTGGTTACTTCATCTATTTTGTGAAACACATGTTTTTTACAAAGAACATATTCCCAACATCACCCTCAGTCACACACAATAGCTTGTTTAATAAATATGAATTTGTTAAAACAGGTTCAGATATTTCCCCAGCCTCTTTTAAAGTAGAGGCCAATCTAAGTCCCACTATTCACTAGAGGGCGCCTGTCACATATAAGAAAATCCTAGACAAGTGATGACAAATATGTCAAGAGTGGAATGCACATCTCACACTCTACCAGGAAGAGTAGTATGTTTATTGACATTTATAGATATCTACATATAACCTAAGGACTAGAGCCCTAGAAATTACCCACTCTGGAGCCCTATCACCCAGCCTGGAGACTATCAGTCCAATACTCAATTCACAAGTGGTTTACAAATACCAAAACCTACCTACCTAGTCTGTCTGTACAAAGGGAAGGAGACCTACATGTTCACTCCCTGGAGTGACAGCCATCTACCCAAGACATCGTGACAAAATAAAAAACAAGTATCCATAGTCTCTGCAAAACTATTTTTTACATTCATTCATTATTCATTTACAGTCTTCATTTCCCCAATTGTGCAACCTAAACTGCCATTGTCAATTAATCAACTCTAAGATGTATATTTTTTCCCTCATGTAAATACCCATAATATTGGGATACTATTGACCCAATCAATATCAACTGTGATGTAATGGTCTGAAACCTCCTGTAGACACCTTCTCTAAGATAAGGAAGTACCAGCATCATAGCATCAGCCAACAAAAGCTAAAGTTCTGAACAGGGGAGGGCGAACTACACTGATGACAGCAGGTGTGCAAAGCTTATGCTGAAATCAGGAGCTATGCACCTCACAATATGTATTCAAAGAACTGACAATGCTAGTACTGCTTCGTTTAAACAATAAACTCTGAATGGATGGTTTAGTTGATATCAAATAAGGAATTTAACTTTTAAGTAAGTCAGTGTTATATCAATTGTATTTCAAAGTTCACCAAATCTATATTCTCATCTTATTCATACCATGGTTAAGTAGTAACACCTCATGCTAGCCATAGCTGCTCTTGATTAGCCCACTTTTATTTCCCTTCACTAATGTCGCTACCACTGTCAGGCCAATGTAGTCAGGTGTCCCAGAGCTCCCTTTTGTCCCTGACTGATTGTAAAGTCAGCCATTTGTCTCTGGGCGAGGCCCTCACAAATAGGTAAGCTGAAGGCATTCTCTCACTTCACTATCTCAATAGTAGGGCTGTTGGATGCTTTTGCACTATCCATAAACTCATCCAGCACCTCATTTCTAGGGGTCTTCTATGTTTCCCGAAAAGCCCCAACATTTTCCAGGCTTCCTGGGTTCTCCCCTCCCCTAAGAAGAGGACAGCTATACGGTTCAGAGGATTGGCTGGCCAATCAGGAGCAATTTGACATCTTTGACTTTCATAAGTAGACTTGATATCTGCAGCGTAATCATTGAGCTCCATCTGAAGCTCTGATGGATGCTGATACCTTGCCATGAGCATCAGAATCTCTTCTACCAGGTCACTGTGAAAAGTGTGACCATATTCTTTATTATCTTTCCCAATTTGAGGAATAATTTCTAGCCTGTTGGCCACGTGCAATGCTTGGGGAAGATCTATCACTGTTTGGGAATGGAAAAAGAAGATTAAATGGTAAGTTATTTTTCATTAAAATTTTTAATATGTTTACTTTTTTGTTACCTTATAGAGAATTATTTTATTATATAAAATGGATATAAATTCTTCTGATAATTCATAAGTACTTAAAAAAGTAACAAACAATACAATGAAATGAAAATCCCCCCATAATCTCATCTTTCATTCTTAATAGAGTATTTTTCCAGATGATTATATAAACTCATTTTTCTTTACAAAAAATGGTTCTATTTATAATGCTATTCTATAGTCTGCTTTTTAAAAACTTAGTAATAGATCAGGAGCACTTCTTAATATAAGAATACCAACTATTTAATATTTCATTACATGGATATACCACTATTTATTTGGTCACTATACCACAGTATATAGGCATTTAGATTATGTCTAATTTGAGCTATTATATTGATTTGACTATTAATATTTATGTACACACAATATTGTGAACTTGTCTAATTATTTTCTTGGCATAAATTTCTACAAAGGAAATTTTTGGATCACGAAGTCTTTTTTTTTTTTTTTTTTTTTTTGATCACGAAGTCTTAATTGAAAATTTTGATACATTATACCTGGTTACCCTCCAGAAATATGCCAATTCACAATTCCACCAAAGTTTATGAACATGTGCTTATTTCCCCGCAACTCATTCGCCTTACTGAATTTAATTAATGCTTTGTAATCATTACCAGTCTTGTAGGCAAATCTTGCTATTTCACTATTGCTTAATGGTTTATTATGTGAATATGGGAAGTTTATAGGATAAAAGGGTAATATTCAAGAGTTAATTGCTTTACCAGTAATGATCAATTGGAATTTGGAATTTAAAAAACAATACCATTTACAATGGCATCTAAAGAAATTAAATACTTAGCTATAAATCTAAATAAATTATAAACAAGATATATATATGGGAACTCTAATAGAATACATCAAAAATATATAAATAATTGGAGAGAAATGATATTCCATGTTCATTGACTGGAATACTAAGTATTGTTAAGATGTCGACTCTTTGCAACCTGATCTACACATTCAATGCGATACCAATCAAAATCCCAGCAAGCTGTTTTGTAAATATTAACAAACCAAATCTAAAGTTTTATGGAATTTAAAAGACAGTGTAGTATTGAGTAATGAATAGACACATAGAACAATGGAAAAAATAGAACTCAGAAAGAGAGAGAGAGAGAGAGAGAGAGAGAGAGAGAGTCAACTGATCTTTGAAAAGGAACAAAAGCTTCTACCTTAGGAAACTAGAGAAAGAAGAGCAGTGTAAGTCTAAAGCAAGCAGAAAAATTAAAAATTAGAGCAGAAATCAGTGAAATTGAAAACAAGAAAACAACACCAAATCAAAACCAAAAGCTACAGCTTTGAAAACTAATAAAATGGATAAACTTCTAGCCTAGCCAACTAAGGAAAAAAAGAAAGAAGACAAAGTATTAGCATCAGAACTGAAAGAAATGGTCATCACTATTGGTTCCATGGACAAGAAAAAGATAATATGAAAACTCTGAACAAGTCTATCTCTACAAATTTGATAACTTAGATGAAATGGACCAGTTTCTTGCAAGACACAAACCTCCAAAATTCCTACAAGGAGAAATAGAAATCTGAATAGAACTATATCTATTAAAGAAATTAAATCACTAATTCATAACCTTCCAAAAGAGAAAGCAACCAGTCCCAGATGGTTTCATTGGTAAATTCTATGAAACATTTAAGGAAGAAATGATACCAATTCTCTACAATCTCTTCCAGAAAATAGAATCAAAGGAAAACTTTCTGATTTTATAAGACCACCATTACCCCAGTACCCAAACCAGATAAAGACATTACAACAAAGGAAAACTACAGATCAAAATCTCTCATAAACATAGATATAAAAATTTTCAACAAAATATTACCAAATTGAATCTGACAGTGTATAAAAATAATCAGGTACCAAGACCAAATGAGATTTATTCTAATTATACAAAAATCAGCCACTCTGGTGTGGCTTAGTAGTTGAACATTGACCCATGAACCAGGAGGTCATGGTGCGATTCCAATCAGGGCACATGCCCAGGTTGTGGGCTCAATCCCCAGGAGCAGGTGTCAGGAGGCAGCTGATCAATGATTCTCTCTCATCACTGATGTTTCTCTCTCTCTCTCTCTCCCTCCTTCCTGAAATAAAAACATTTTTTTTAAATCAGTGTAATCCATCACATCAACAAGCTAAAGGAAAAAATCATATTGGTTATATCAACTAATATAATTTGACAAATCCAACATCTATACAATGAAAACTCTCAGAAGACAAGGAATAGAATTTCCTCAACTTGATAAAGAATCCCTGCAAACAACCTATAGCTAACATCATGCAAAAAGATGAGAAAGTGTACACTTTCTCCCTAAAATGGTAAACAAGACAAAGATATCCTCTCTCACTACTCCTGATCAACATTGTGCCAGAAGTCCTAACTTAATTAGTTCAGTAATTGTGACAAAGGCACCATCTCTATGTGTGTGTGTGTGTGTGTGTGTGTGTGTGTGTGTGTGTATAGGCTTAA
Organism: Corynorhinus townsendii; assembly: GCA_026230045.1. NCBI lineage: Eukaryota > Metazoa > Chordata > Mammalia > Chiroptera > Vespertilionidae > Corynorhinus > Corynorhinus townsendii. The sequence continues at coordinate 61,253,447 of JAPDVU010000004.1, read as the reverse complement.
GCGACCATTCGACTGGTAGCTATGACATGCACTGACCATCAGGGGGCAGACGCTCAAAGCATAGGCATAGAAACATGAATCTCAGAGGGAAGGGGCAGTGGGGAGGGTGGGAAGAGATTAACCAAAGATTGTATATGCATACTAGAAGCCTGGTGCACAGATTCATGCACCAATGGGGTCCCTCAACCTGACCTGTGGGAATCCGCCGAAACCCGCCTGGTGCTTGGATTCATGCACTGGTGGGGTCCCTTGGCCTGGCCTGCAGGGATCAGGCCAAAACCAGCAGTCTGACATCCCCCGAGGAGTCCTAGATTGCGAGAGGGTGCAGGCCAGGGCGAGGGACCCCACCGGTGCACCGGGCCTCAAGAACTAATATAAGATGTTGAAAGTATGGAGTGTATGAGAATTGTAATTCTGTTAACTAGCAGAATACTTATTTTACTGATAGGATTTTCCTTTGGCATTTTTTCTGCAACAGATCGTAGATTTTAAGAACAACTAGGAAGACAGTATGTTATAATGGAAATCATTCCAGACCAGGTAGCATGAGGCCTCAGTTCTGTTTTTATCTCTGGCCCTAAACTGTGTGGGCATGGGCAAGTCATTAGTGTCTTTATGGCTCTCTTTATCTGATAAATGAAGATAATTCATTCTCTATCTACTTAACATAATTGTTATGTGGGTCAAATGAGTCAATGGATATTAAAGTATATTTAAAGAATGGAATTTTTACCACTGAAATTGTTCACTACCAATACATTTATTCAAAGAGAGTAAGTTTTTCATTGGAAATTAAAAATAATTTTTAAAGTTATTGTGATATATCTCTCATCATTAATAATTGAATTAAGTAACCATATGTAATATTCTAAATTTTACTTAGCATGTACAAAAAGGAAATAACCATTGCTAAATATTTCTTTCCATGGGGAAAAATTATAGTACTTTAGGTATCTATTGTTTATTCTCATGTTGAAAAAAGTCTCCCCTAAGACCAAGATAAGTTAAAAGGATTGTACAGATTCAGCCACTACAAATGTAATTTAGATAACTTAAAATTTTTAATTGTTTTTATTATTCTTAAAAAGAATAATGAGCTATATTCTCTGATTTTTTAGATATTGCATTAACATTATACTTGGAAAGGAGAATATACATTTTTAAAAAATATATTTTTATTTGTGCTTCAAATTTTAAGCCCAAGACACTGACTTAAGAATTCCACTCTAAGAAATGTTTTTCTAGGCTGAGCACCTGTTTCCCACAAAAGAGCATATACAGTACATGTTAATTACTTTCCATTTACCATCACTACAGTCCCACCCAATACACAAGTGATACCCAGATCACCTAAGCTGTGGTATTCTGAATGCTCTTAGTTATGCTCTAATTTCACTAAGATTTTCTAGGATAAACTCGTTTTCACTTGAATTATTTGGCTACTTTTGAAGATGAAGTCTATAAACTCTGAAATGATTTTCCTTTGCGAGGAATACTTGATCGGCATTAGCAATTAGCAACAGAGACTGTGCTGTTCCTGGTTGGCACCACTGGGAGATCATAACAGGAGAGGAATCGTTTCACTTGCTTCAGGCAAAGCAGTTCAGTTCTGCGTCTAACACTGCAGACATTGCTGCTTAGTGTCTTCTTGTGGAGGGTTCATTTCAGCCTCAGAAGCCAAGGCTGTAACTGTCCCATTTATAGAAATTTCATCTCTAAGATCCTTACACTAGACATCTGAAGACGATGGTTTTCATGTGACTTTTTTCAAAGTCCACAGCCAAGACCTTTAATTCATTTCAGGGCTCCATTCATTACTTTTAAGCTTCAACCTGCAGATCTTCTTTTATTTCTGCAGATGCTAAAGACAGGCAATTGCCAAAGGCCTGAGGCTGCTAGCCAAGCTGGACCTGGACAGAAGGCGCCATGTCTTCCAGCCATGTGGCTGGCCTCAGAAAGCCATAAATTTTCTTTAGAATTTTTATCTGTCCCCTCATGACAAATACTTCCCCCTGTATCATATTTTCCAGTTAGTCATTTTATAGCAGGTAAGAGAAATATATAGTTCATCTAACAAGTGGGCAAAAGTTTCCATGGGGCTCTATGGCCAATTCAAACATCTCTGTTCTCATGAAGGCCAAGAGTCAGTGCCTTGCTTCAAGTGCTCATCCTTCACATCTACCATCAAGAGCTCACTGATGATGACCTTGCCAGTGCCTTTGAAAAAGACACCTTTCAACCAAGAAGTATATCCTAGGCCAGAACTTCTTCAGCTTTAATGTGCACAGAAGTCCCTGGGGATTTAGTTAAATTACAGATTCCAATTCCATCTGGCATGGTACCTAAAATTTTGTATTTCTAACAAGTTCCTGGTAATGCTGATGTTATTGGTGTGCAGACCACACTATGAGTAGTAGGGTCCTACACATCCCATTTCTGCCTCCATAAAATGATTACCAGTAATCACGACACAGGCCTGATTTAGCCAACCTACCAACTGGCACTAAATTAAAATCATTCTAATTAGTTTATTTTGTTCATTAGATTGCACATGTAAATGAAATCATATGGTACTTTTCTTTCTCTGACTGGCTTCTTTAACTTACCCTAATATTCTCCAGGTCTACACATACTGTAACAAAAGGTAAGATTGCATTCTTTTTTACAGTTGAGTAGTATTCCATTGTGTTAATGGAAGCTTTGTTATCCACTCATCTACTGATGGGCACTTGGGTTGCTTCCAAATCTTGATTATTGTAAATAGTGTTGCAATGAATATAGGGGTGCATATATTCTTTCAAATTAGTGTTTTGGATTTCTTTGGATATATTCCCAGAAGTCTCAGGAGAGATAGAAGAAGATAAAGAGAAAATAAATGGTGATGGAAGGAGACTGGACTTGGGATGGTGAACACACAATACAGTATATAGATGATGTATTATAGAATTGTATACATGAAAACTGTCCAATTTTATTAACCAATGTCACCCAAATAAATTCAATAAACAAATAAATTGATTGATTAAAAAATAAAAATAAATCATTCTGGCTAAAAGACTCGCATTCAGGTTTTTTAAATAGTATTTTAACTGTAACACTAAATTGAACAGATTTTGTGCTTATCATTAATGAATATGTATATAATTCTATAACAGTCTGCTGTATGGCTGATCTTTTTTCTGAATTAAATTGAGAATTTCATTTTAAAAAGGGCAGATGGTGGAAAACATTAACATACTAACTCTCTTAAAAACTGTCTGGACCACTTAGCATGAAGCAAAAATTAGGCTTGTTATGCTAAAATATTAATTTTGAGCCAGAGTTTGCAAGCTGATAGCTCTTGAGCACAATTAAGTCTATTGATGTATTTTTGTGTGGTATATACAGTTAGAGTTTTGTTGTTGTTGTGTTTTTTTTCCTTGAGCCCTAGGGGTTATTTATTTAATAAATGATTATTGTTCAGATTATTACAATTGTTCCTCTTTTTTCCCCCATAGCTCCCCTCCACCAGGTTCCCACATCACCCTCTGCCCTTACCCTCCCACCCACTGTCCTCATCCATAGGTGTACAATTTTTGTCCAGTCTCTTCCCGCTCCCCCTACCCCCCTTTTCCCCTGAGAATTGTCAGTCCTCTCCCTTTCTATGCCCCTGATTCTATTATATTCACCAGTTTATTCTGTTCATCAGACTTTTTTATTCCCTTGGTCTTTAGATTCACTTGTTGATAGATATGTATTTGTTGTTCATAATTTTTATCTTTATATTTTTCTTCTTCCTCCTCTTTTTAAAGAATACCTTTCAGCATTTCATATAATACTGGTTTGGTGGTGATGAACTCCTTTAGCTTTCTCTTATCTGTGAAACTCTTTATCTGCCCTTCAATTCTGAATGATAGCTTTGCTTGGTAGAGTAATTTTGGTTGCAGGTTCTTGCTATTCATCACTTTGAATATTTCTTGCCACTCCCTTCTGGCCTGCATAGTTTCTGTTGAGAAATCAGATGACAGTTGTATGGGTGCTCCCTTGTAGGTAACTAACTGTTTTTCTCTTGCTGCTTTTAATATTCTCTCTTTGTCTTTTGCTCTTGGCATTTTAATGATGATGTGCCTTGGTGTGGTCCTCTTTGGATTCCTTTTGTTTGAGGTTCTCTGCGCTTCCTGGACTTGTAAGTCTATTTCTTCCACCAGGTGGGGGAATTTTTCAGTCATTATTTCTTCAAATAGGTTTTCAGTATCTTGCTCTCTCTCTTCTTCTGGTACCCCCATAATTCTGTCCTAGAGGCTCTTTACACTATCTTCATATTTTTGGATTCTTTTTTCTTTTTGCTTTTCTGGTTGAGTGTTTTTTGCTTCTTTGTATTTCAACTCTTTGACTTGATTCTTGCGATCCTCTAGTCTGCTGTTAGATCTCTGTATAATGTTTTTTATTTCAGTCAGTGTATGCTTAATTTCTAGTTGGTCCTTTTTCATATACTCGAGGGTCTCACTAAATTTATCGGCCTTTTCTAGAAAATTCTTGAGTAACCTTATAACCGTGGTTTTGAACTCCATATCCAGTAGTTTACTTCCCTCCATTTCTTTCATTTGTGACCTGTTTCTTTGTCTCTGCATTTTGGCTGCTTCCCTGAGTTGATAGAGTGGCTTTGTGTGCTAGGTGTAATACAGGGCCCAGTGGCTCAGCCTCACCAATTATCTGAGGTGGACACTCTTGGTACACCCCTTTGTGGGCTGTGTACACAGTCTTGTTGTAGTTAAGCCTTGATTGTTGTTGGTATCACTGGGAGGAATTGACCTCCAGGCCAATTGGCTATGAGGATCAGTTGTATCTAAGCTGGGAGAACTTCTGTGCTGGAGACACCCTTATGAGACAAGACTTGCAAAAGCCTCTGTGCTCAGCTTGGATGGGGCGGAGTCTCAGGGCGGAGCAGACAGCATTGGTTTCCCATCAGCCCTGCCCTCATAGGCCTGTGTCTCAGTGTCCCATGGTAATTGCTGCAAGCACCTCTGAGAGAAAGCCACCCTCGAGTTCTGCCTGCTGCCAGACATTCCAGTTTCTCCCCGAATGAGTGTGGGTCCCCAGAGTCTCACCTGGAACTGAAGCTTTTGTCTCCCTCCCGCTTGAGAAAGCCAGCCGCATACTCAGTTGCCCGCCCTCTCTGTTCGCGCGCCTCGGTACCTCTGCCTTCCGCAGTTCCTCTGAGTCTCAGTGTGGTTTTCTTTCCTTCTAGTTGTAGAAATTCCACTCAGCCTGCCTTCCTGTGGTTCTGGGTGATGTCCATTTTGTCTTTCAGTTGTAGTTTGAACTTGTTGTGTGAGGCAGCAGTTTAGGTGTTTACCTATGCCACCATCTTGGTTTTTCCTGTTGTTGTTTTGTTTTGTTTTAGAACATAGTATTTTAAAATTAGGACTTCACCCATAAAACTAGTTTAAAAATATTAACTTCCCCTGACTCTTGAGGACTCTCTGCACTTCCTGGACCTGAAAGTCTTATGCTCTTACTCTCTTGTGCTCTTGGCTCCCCTATGGTCACCCACATGGCATATACACTAATTTCTATGATGTATTATAGAATTGTATACACAATAGACTAATAGACTAATGGACTGAAGCTAGCCACACAATAGACTAATGGACTGCAGCTAGCCTGATGCTGTACCATGGAAAGGAAACTTTGGATGCTGGTTTTGTTTCTAGCTTTACTGAATCCCCAGCTGCACATCTTCCAGGACCGGATAAAGGGAAATGGGACATTGGAAACAGAGATGTACATAATTATGTGCAAATATAAATCACTCACTCTCCCATGGGAGTATAAGAAAATTCCTTATCTCGAGATATTGCTATCATAAGGACCCCACCCCCAGCATTCAGTGAGGGAAAGGGATACCCCACTTCCACCGATAATACCCTGACTGGAAATAGAACCTACTACCCTTCCATGCAAAGGACGATGCTCCAACCAACTGAGCCACACCAGCCAGGGCTTAAATTAATTTTAATAATATATTTTATTTAATCCTGTAGGGATTGGTTATAGGGTTAAGCCTCGGACTGACCTGCTGGCAAAGCCACAAACAAGTCCCGGCTTAGAGGGACAGACCTCTTAGCACAATTAAGCTTGATCTTGTGACTGCTCCCTAGATCTTTCTTGGGTAGCTAATGGGCTGTGGCAGGTGCAGCAAGTGCTGCCAAAACAAGTGAAACTTACAAGAGCATTGTAAATTACCTTGTTTACCTCTGACTATAAAATAAAGCATCAGCTTGCAGTCTGGATCTGTTCTGTGGTCTCAGCCACGCACAGAAGATCCACGTAGACCCAGCTTATTCTCTTTGTCTGTCTTTTCTTCATCCTTCGCCAGCCCTCCCTCAGGCTCACTGAACCCTTGGCTGTGCTGGTGTGGCACATAATCCAATAGATTAAAACATTATTCTAACATGTAATTGAAAAACAATAATTCATGAGATCTTTTAAATTCTTTTTTTTTTCATACTAAGTCTTCACAATTCAGTATGTACCTTATAGCCCTTCTCAGCTGGAGTAGCTACAATTCATGTGCCCAATAACTCCATGTAGCTAAGGCTACCATGTTAGACAGTGAGTATTCCTTGGTTGCCATGTAGACTGTTATAAATATCACATTAATTGGTGAGGGCCTTCAGAAACACACGTTGAAACACAAAGAGAAGCAAGAAAGTGGGTGCTCCACACTACTGAGGATGATACCCAGGTTGTGGGTCCCATCCCCAGTCAGGGTATATATGAAACAATCAATTAATGCTTTCCTCTCACATTGATGTTTCTCTCTCCTTCTCCCTCCCTCTCTCTCTAAAATCAATAAAAACATCCTTGGGTGAGGATTAAAAAATATTTTAACAATTTTAAAAGTATTTATTTTTATTTTTTTAATGTAGAAAAACTTTTCAGGCAAAAAAGTTAAAAGTTATGTATGTGGCTTGCACTATTTCTATTAGGCAGTGCTAATCTAGACATAATATATATAAAGTGTGATACTTATTCTTTATATTAGCACAATTCAATGCTAAAATAGTGAATAGTTTTATTTTCATGAGAATGTCTAATATGATTTGGTTTTAAACATGAATTCAAAGCCCAAATGGGCATGGCTCAGTGGATGAGCATTGACCTAATAACCAGGAGGTCTCAGTTAAATTCCTGTTCAGGGCACATGCCCAGGTTGAAAGCTTGATCCCCAGTGAGGGCCATGCAGGAGGCAGCCAACCAATGTTTCTATCTCTCTCTCCCTCTCCCTTCCTCTCTGAAATCAATAAAAATATATATTTTTAAAATTTTATATGCATTAGAATTTGTTTTATGACTTAACTAGAGGCCCAGTGCACAAATTCATGTACCAGTGGAGTCCCTCAGCTTGGCCTGCAGAATTGGCCCAAAATCAGCTCTCTGACATCCCCTGAGGGGTCCCAGATTGTGAGAGGGTGCAGGCCAGGCCGAGGGTCCTCACCAGTGCATAATCGGGCCTGGGAGGGGTGCAGGAAGTTGGTCAGCCTGGGAGGGATTGTGGGAGGGCTCCAGGGCATGTCTGGCCTGTCTCACTCAGTCCCAATTGGCCAGATCCCAGCAGCAAGCTAACCTACCAGTCAGAGCATTTTTCCCTTGGTGGTCAGTGCCCGTCATAGTGACTGGTCAACTGGTCAACTGTCTGCCCCCTGGTGGTCAGTGCATGTCATAGCAAGTGGTTGAGTGACCTTAGCATATCATTAGCCTATTATGCTTTGATTGGTTGAATGGACGACTGGATGACTGGAAACTTAGCATATTAGGCTTTTATTATATAGGATTTTAATGTGTAATTTTGACTGTTTTAGAAGAAAATACTTTTTGTAAAATTATACGTAAAATAATTTTAATTTTTATATTTATCTTAATTTTTATGAAAATATATTCAGATTTTGTACTCTTTGAATACAGTTGCAATTAGTTCTTTAGCTCTTTACAGTAGAGCACAAACTGTGTAGAAATCTTAATTAGAGCAATATAATAAGTGATCTTTTTCTAATAAAGGTAAGAAAAATAAATTCATGGAATGAATCAATTTATAAGAACATAAATTATATACTTTATATTATTACTCATCCGAACATTGTTGACCTATCAACAAAAATGCCTGAAATGTAGAGTAATAATTAAATTCACATGCCTTTTATATTTGCCAACTCTCAGTATCAAACAGCCTTAACTTTGGTATAAGGGGAAAAGAAGACATTTTACTTTATACCTTGTTAGCCTGACCTATGACCTTTAAATATTTAGACCTATGGTATGTGGGCCTCTATTTATACTTTTGCTCTGGAGCTAAAAAATGTTAGAGGTGGATATTTTCTGACTATAAAAGGCACCCAGAGTAATCAGAAAGTCCCAGTGAAGCAGAGTTTTCTCAGTAGAAGAGCGTTACAGGTGGAACTTTCACAGCTTCTGGGATCCCTCAGAGCTGATAACATTTATATGTCCCTCTCAAGGTCTATGCGACCCACTAGAGTCTCCAGCCTAAACCATCTGCACATTTACTCCTGAGCCTTCATGGAAAGGGATGGATCTAGGAATTGGGTAGGGAAGAGAATGAATCTGGTAATGTCCTTACATACATGTCTTTCTACTTCTGCCCTCTTCAGAGTTAAATAGCCCGGCTGAAAATTGCTGAGACCAGTTTAAGCAAACTCAAAGCTTTTGCAATATATGCAATATAATAGCTGTGGTGCTAACTTTTGGTTGAAATTGGGTCAAAGGGTGGAGTAGGTGGAAGTGATGATTTCAAATGGTGCACTCAGCCATCTGCCAACTAAACTCCGATTGAGGACTAAGGCTCTTGGAGAGCCCAAAAGAAAGTTGTTTATTAAGGTTGGTTCATATATCATTTTAAAAGCACATAAAAAGGAACAAACACAAAAGTTATCAATCCAATATGGATAAATACTGCAAATTATACCTATTCACAAACAAGCTTTACTCAACCCCAAAAATCAATGGCTATTTTTGGTGACAGAAACTATATAACTATGAATGATCATTCTGTCAAAAATAAAAATCAACTGGGAAACAAAAGCCCAGAGTTCTGGTGTTAGTGTTGCTGTTTCTCAGACATCTGACCCAATGCAAGTCACTAAACTGGTCTAATCTTTGCCTACAAAATGATGGGGAAAAGAAAGTTGCCACTTATTTCATAAACTGATATGAGGATCAAATGAGATCATTTAAGTGGAAGCACTTTAAAAATTGTAAAGTTACTGACAAATATAAAACATTCTCTTTTTTTACTCTTGATATTCTCTCAGGAAATTAGAGCTGATTGCTATTATTACTATTAATATATTGATATTTATGTGATTATATAGTAAGATATACAGGTGTGGCCAAAAGTAGGGTTATAGTTGTAATAGAATAAATACAATAATAATAATTCAGCAATAGAATCTGTTTTGTGCACTCACAACTATAAACCTACCTTTGCCCATCCACATATTTCTTTTCCAAATGACTACAATTCAGAATTTGAAGTCACCGACTAATAAATATTAAAGTATTATACCAGAGAAACTGTTTTAACCTAATTAATTTCACTCAGTAATATGAATGCTATATTTAACCCTTGAATTCCTATTTCTCTTTCACTCTCCTTACATTTAAAAAAATCTGATGACTTATTTTCTATAGGACACCTATTATTGTGAAATTAACATTGCCATTTTACCAATGCCTGCTTTTCTTCCATCTGTCTCTCCTTCCTGCACTTATCTACAGAGTTTATAAGGATGGAGCCTCTTAGTTTTTTCTTGCTGACTGTTTTTAGAGGAAAGGGATCTTGCAGCTCTTCTTCACCTCTGAGGCATCTATGGGTTCCATTCTGACAGGACGAGTCTGGCTGCTGGGCACTCCCTGTGCGACCTTGCTCTATCAGATAAAGCAGGGAGTGAATCTCTGACAGGTGCCATAGTCACTACCCTGGATGTCCATGGTGCAAGTGGAACTCTAACCAGACCTGTGTGCACAGGTAGTTGTGCAAGAGGCTGTGGGAGAGTGACTTTATGCCCAGATGAACACCTCACCCACATCTATGTGCTCTGAGTAAGTGAACCTTTAAGAAGCTTTAACATAAAGAACGATATGAAAATGTTAGGACATTGTTCCTATCACCAAAAGATGTGCATTTAATACTGTAAGAGGGAAATTTCAGAACCTAAAATATTATACTAAAATATTGTTTTAAATTTTTTTCTTAACTGAAGAAAGGTCTTGACTACTCTATATATTCACATAACAAGTTAATTCAGACCCCTCCTGGGAGACATCATTAAAAGATAATTTCAGATAAATAGGTAGGTGAGTGGATAGATGATAGGTAGATATAGACTTGAACCATTCCATATCTTATGTTTAATCTGCAGAAATTATTTCAGAATTTCAGAAAACTGCTTATTATGTTTATTATCACTGCTCTGTTACCAACTTAACTGATTTGTGTTTTAATTGTTATAAATTTTCACCACAAATAAATGTTGATGACTTTGAAAAAAACTTATATATTCTAAGCAGGTGGCTAGACCCTTAGTATAATATTTCCTTGCCTCAGAAACAAAAAAACAGCAAGACCCCTAAAGGAGTTGGCTTTTTTCTGGGGGCAATCAGAAGGCTGCACCTTCAGCACCGATGCTATCAGCCTTCCTGATGGTTCCAGGAACCTGTCTGTGGACCAAAGCAGGAGATTCCCTAGAAATACCCTGGCAATTCGGCACTAACTAGTGTGAATAAATGATTGATGACTGAGCCCTCCAAAGTATTAGTGATACACAAGACACAAGGTACAGCCTTGAGTAGGTAGAATACCCATTATTACTGAATTTCCCACTCTCTATGAATGGGGCATGGAGTTGGTTTCAAGTGATTTATCCTATATAATAAAAGCCTAATATGCAAATCGACCGAATGGCAGAACGACTGGTTGCTATGATGTGCACTGACCACCAGGGGGCAGGCCCTCAACGCAGGAGCTGCCCCCAGCCTGAAGGCCCTGACCCTCAGCAGGGGCCAGTGAACAGGCGGTGCCAGGCCAGCCAAGTGGAGGTGACAGCGGTGGCCCTCCGATTGCCTCACCAGTCACCCAACAGATTAACCCTGATCACTGGCCAGGCCTAGGGACCCTACCCATGCTCAAATTGCATGTACCGGGCCTCTAGTAGATTATAAGCAAATATGATAGTTCTTTTAATTTGTGAACTAACCTTCTGCTATTCCTGTGTTATGGCTTTTAACATATATACTCACAAACTAAATAAGAAATTAGATAGAATTAGTGACTAATTCTTGGTTTGAACAAGAGTTGTTGCTGTGCTGGTGATCTTAGAATAGTTAGGCTCAAAGATGTATATAATAGCAACCTTTACTTTTTTCCTTGTCTTTTCATTGGGAAAATAGAGTAAGAAAATATAAAAACTAAACTTTATTTGGAAAAAGCACTACAATTCCATTATCCAAAATAGTAACTATTTTAATGCTATTTTTACCCTTTCAGTCTATGTACCTATATATTAACAAGTAATGCCTTAGCCAGTGTTGCTCAGTTGGCTGAGCATGATCCCATGCACTGAGAGGTTGCTGGACTCCTGGTCAAGGCTCATACCTGGGTTGCAGGCTTGATTTCCAGTAGGGATTGTGCACGAGGCAGCCGATCAATGATTCACTCTCCCTCTCCCTCTCCCTCCTTCTCTCTCTAAAATCAATAAAAACATATTTTTAAAAACATGTAACCTGTGTCCCCAGTTTGAGGAGTATTATGGAAGAATTTCAGCAGAAATATTGAAAGCCCAAATTCCTTACTGCCCTTGGCAGAATGTCCTATATGATTGGCTTCTGTGTTCCCTAGGTGGCCTTTCCACTGGTTTTGCTTCCACCTTACGTCCTCTGTTACTATTGGCTGCCTTTATTGCTAGGGGTGTGGAGTGGCTTTGTGTGATTTAGAGGCTTGTCACAGCTGAGGTCATTTGAAGATTTTGTTGTGCATCAGGATAGCAAAGTTTCAGCTTGAATCTGGGTTGCAATTCCTGCAGTTTCAGACCTGTCTAAGCATGCTTGGGAATTTGTGAAGCCAGCCTAATTTCCTGGGGCCTGAAGAACCTTGGGAAGGTACACGAACTTTGTTTCCTGCTTGGGTTACTGGTCAATTGAGGTAAATTATGAGATACTCTGACAGAAGTCAAGCTGAAAGAGGGCTATAAAATCCCGAGAGAGAATTCATTTTAAGGGTGGAAGGAGGAAGATGCAATGAGCTCCCCAGTAACAAACCCTTAGTCATTAGAGAAGGAAAGAGGTTCTGAGTATAGCATTGTTCCCAGCCCAGTCCATACATCATTATCTGCATCCTAGGCCATGTGAGGCTATGAGCAAAAACTGGAAGAGCATTCACTGCACACTCCATAGAATATTAAGGCACATACACATAATACATTGCTTTTGACTTCTCAGATTGGAAGTTATAAAGGAGAGAGAGGTAAACCCAATTTGCCACAGACCACCAAGGTTTACAACTGTGAACTTTTAAGAACCGTGCAGTGTGGTAAAGTTGTTTGTGCTTAGCAAAGGGTTTGTGGGAGAATGAGATGCTCGAAGAAACAGTGTCTGGGAAAGCTGTGGGGATCCTTGGAGGAGAAATGTGGTATCCACTGAGGCTAGACTTGTTTTTAATCACAAGTAAGAAACCCCTATAATTCTCAGAAAACTCCAAAGGGAAAACTCAGGCTAAGGATCAGCATTATGCAGATGGAGAAATCTTAGTAGTCTTTAGGTGACTGAGTGCACCTATAGGCTGATGAGGTCTTGGGAAAACTTGCATACAGCTAGCATTTTCCTGGGCCCTTCAGAACTAAGTATAGATTTATGTACCCAGCCACAGATGTGGGGTGCTCTTCTCCATGGTTTCATTTTCTGCCATTTCAGTTACCTGCAGTCAACCAAGGCCCCAAAATATTAAATTTCCCCAGTCATCAACCACTGACAAGCTCAACCATGGAAACCATCTGCTCCTGACAATTCAACCATTTACATCATCATGATTTAATAATTCATGGTCACCCCAAGCAGATGATCCTCTTTATAATATACCATCAGGGCAATAGTAGCCTAAATCTAAGTCACAGTGCCTATGTCATCTCCTCACCTCTCATTACACAGGCATTTTATCATCTTAAATCATCACAAGAAGAAAAAAGATGAGTACATTGCAATAAGATATTTTGAGAGAGACCACATTCACATAACTTTTTATTACAATACTAGTGGCGCGGTGCACGAAATTCTTGCACGGGTGGTGGGGGGGATGTCTCTCAGCCTGGCCTGCACCCTCTCCAATCTGGGACCCCTCAGGGGGTGTCCGACTGCCAGCAATATGGGACTGATGGCTCCTAACTGCTCAACTGCCTGCCTGCCTGATAGCCCCTAACCACTCTGCCTGCCGGCCTGATCAACCCCAACTGCCACCCTCCCCACTTCCAGCCTGATCACCCTTAACTGCCCACCCCTGTTATATTTTATTTGTTATTGTTAATCTCTTAATTTGCCTAATTTGTAAATTAAACTTTATCATAGGTGTGTATGTATAGACAAAAATGTTGTGTATATATAGAATACAATATTATCCATGGATTCAGACAACCAATGGGGGTTTTGGAACTCTCTAGCCTGTTTTCATAGATTTTGTGTTCTATTCATTGCTATGTTATGTGTCAAAACTTCTCTTGGTCATCAGAAAGAAACAGTGCCTATTTTCACAGCTTTCTCAGTACCTGTGATTTAGAATCTGGGACTGGACTTTAAAGCATTTGATCTAGATTTCCAGCAGATGCACTTAACTTCTGACAAGTTTTCAATCTGGATCCATGTCTGAGGATACATTAAAAAAAATCCTACATCAGAGATGAAAGATCACTTACCTAGATGATCAAAAACTCTTAATCTGTTTTCATTGACCTCTGCCAAGTTAGGTCTTCCTTGTTCTGTATTTATTAGTGTTAGCATGGCATATCTTTTACATTCTTTTATCTTATTTGTCTTCATACTTAAAGTGGGTTTATTGCAGGCAGAAGATAGTTGATACTTGGGATTTTTTATCCTATCTAATAAAAGGGTAATATGCAAATTAACCATCACTCTGTCACAAAGATGGTGGTGCCCATAGCCACAAAATGGCAGCGCCCAATCCTCTCAGCCCCACCAGAGTCCCCCAGTCCCCGGTAGCTGGTCACTGAGAGCAGGCAGTGTGAGTGGCCTGGCCCAATGCTTGCTTCGTCGCTGTGGTGACGAGGCAAGTGTTCTGTGCCCAGCCGCGGATGGGCCTCTGGGCCATGGAGAGCCTCTGGGCAGTGGGTGCAAAGCAGCCAGGCCCCACAGAGAGCTACTGGTGCACGGATTCATGCACAGGGCTATTAGTTAAATATAAAAATCTCTATCCTTTTGGAGGTGTTTTTTGATCTTGTATAATTTATGTGATTATTTATATAGTTGGACTTAAATATATCATTTTCTATATTTTCTGCTTTTCTCATCTGTTCTTTTTTCCTCGTTTGTGATTTTCTGCTTCATTTTGGATTTATTGAACAGTTTAATTTTTCCTATTTTCAATGATTAGCTATAACTTTTGTTTTTGTTTGTTTTTTGTTTTGTTTTTGTATTTTAGTGGCTGCTTTACAGTTTCTAGCCACATCATCCAAGATATAAAATGTGAGCCATGTATATAATTTGTAACTTTTCATATATATATACATATATTTATACACACACATATATATATGTATATATGTCTTTTTATTGATTTCAGAGAGGGAGGAAGAAGGAGAGAGAGATAGAAACATCAATGATGAGAGAGAATCATTGATCAGCTACAACTCGCACATGTGCCCTTGACTGGAATTGAACTGGGACCGTTCAGTCCACTGAGCCAAACCAGCTAGGGCATAACTTTTCTTATAGTCACATTAAAAAGAAGTTAAAAGGAGCAGGTGAAATTAATTTTGATATAATTTTTATTTAATCCAATATACCTGAATTATTATTTCAACCTGTAACAGTATTAAAATATTAATAAATTCTGTTATTTTTCACACTGTCTTTGAAATCTGATGTGTATTTCACACCTACAGCACATTTCCTTTTAGACTAGTAGTATTTCCAATGCTCAAGATCTACTTACAGCTAGTAGCTATAATAACAGATAGTGTTTTGTGTGTGTGTGTGTGTCGGGGGTAAAAGAATGTATTTTTAACTTAACACAAGTAATATACCACTTTCCATACAGTTGAAAAACCTTAAACAATAAACTTGCAATTCTCTCCTCCAGGCTTCAGGGCCATTATTGTTATACTAGAGGCCCGATGCACAAAATTCGTGTAAGAATAAGCCTTCGCAGCGATGGTGGCTGCCTCAACCCCTCCCTCACAGCTGCGGTGGCTGCCTCTATGCGGCTGCAGTCCTGGCTTCGTCCAGAAGGTCGTCCAGAAGGACGTCTAGACAGTCATTCCGCTGTTGGGCCATTCAGTCAATTTGCATATTATGCCTTTATTATTATAGACTAGAGGACCAGCTCATGAAATCGTGTGGGTAGGGTCCCTAGGGCCTAGCCTCCTGCATTCAGGGCCATCTTCTGCCCATTCGCCAATCCCCAGGCTGAACGCTGCCTCTGCCACCGGGCTGTCAGGTCATTGGGATCACCAGCTCATCCCTGGCTGCTCGGGGGCTCAGGCCTGTGGGAAAGTGGGCGCTGGCGACTTCACCTCCATGCACATGTACCGGGCCGGCCACTGATGGAACATGCTGCCCGCTCCAGGCCACTCATGTGGGCGCCACCGCTGCTGCCGCCAGGGCTTGAGGTGCTGACAGAAGCTGTGGGGTGCACCCGCGATCTACCCGCCCCAGCGTGAGCGGCCCCGAAAAGGCAGTGCATTCCATCAGCGGCCAGCCCGGTGTACATGCATGGAGGTGAAGTCGCCAGCACCCACTTTCCCACAGGCCTGAGCTCCCTAGCAGCCAGGGATGAGTTGGTGATCCCAAAGGCCTGACAGCCAGCCTGGTCCTCCCGCCACCCACACCAACTCCCCCTTTACCATCGCTGATCCATCAAAGCCTATAGGCCAGGGACAGGGACTAAGAGGTCAGCCGTTCAACCCACTCACCAGTCCCCAGTCCTGCCCCGCCCTGCTCACAGGCCGGGATGGGGAGGGACTGAGAGGTGCTCAATGCACCTCATGGTGACCTGTCATTTGGTCATCATGGACACTGGCTTTTTATATATATATAGATGCTTTACTCCTGTATATGTTATAAATCTGACAATACACTGTTTTTACTTTAGTTATATTTTAATGAGATTTTTTAAAATAAGAAAAATGTCTTGTCTATTTTCCATTTTCAGTGTTCTGTACTCTTTACGTAGGTTCAGAATTTTTCTGCCTGAAGAACTTGCCTTAATGTTTCTTGTAACGTGAGTCTATCAGTAATTTTTTCAGTTTTTTGTATGTCTGAAAACATTCTTATTTTTCCTTCATAATGAAAGATATTTTCATAGGCTATTCAAGTCTAGGTTGATAAAATTTTTTCTTTCAGTATATAAAGCTATTTCTGCAAGGTCTCTGGGCTTACATTATTATTTTGTTAACCTTATCATGGTTCCTTTTTATGTAATGTGTCTTTTTTCTCTGAGTGCTTTTAAAGATTTTCTCTTTATTACCAGTTTTGAGTAATTTAACTATGCACCTAGGTATAACTTTTATAAAGTTTCTTGTGTTTGGGATTTGTTGTATTTCTTCAATCTGTTGACCTACAGTTTTCACCAAAATAGGCCTCTTTTTTTTTTTCTACAAATATATTTTTCAGGTCTCCTTTCTTTCCTTTGAAAACTCTAATTACATACGTTAATCAACTTTAAGTTTTCCTGTAGCTCATAGATGTTTTGTTTATTTAAAAAATATGTATATACACTGAGTGGCCAGATTATTATGATCTCTGAACACATAATAATCTGGCCACTCAGTGTATATCCTATGTAATAAAAGGCTAATATGCAAATTGTCCTCTCCACCAGGAGTTCAACCAGCAGGCCAACTGCCCATGTCCCCTCCTCCTGGCCAGGCCGGCTGGACCCCACCCATGCACGAATTCATGCACTGGGCCTCTAAAATACACACACACACACACACACACACACACGCACACACTGAGTGGCCAGATTATTATGCGTTCAGAGATCATAATAATCTGGCCACTCAGTGTATTTTTATTGATTTCAGAGAGGAAGGGAGAGGGAGAGATAGAAACATCAATGATGAAAGAGAATCATTGATCTACTGCCTTCTGCATGTCCCCTGGGGACCAAGTCAGCAAGGAGGCAGGTGCCCTGACCAGGAATCTAACCCTGACCTCCTGGTTCATAGGTTGATGCTCAACCACTGAGCAACACTGGCCAGGCTTGTTTACTTTTTGTGTGTCTTTTTACTTGGTGTTTCTTTTTGCACAGTTTTTATTGCTGTTTTCAAGTTTTTGATCTTTTATTCTCCATTGTCTAATCTGCTGTTAATCTTATCCAGTCTTTTTCATTGCAGGCATTGCCCTTTTTATCTCTACTTGTTAATTTTGGATCTTCTCATATACCCCACATTTATGAGCTACAGGAAAACTTAAAGTAGATTGATTAATGTATGTAATTGGAATTTTCAAAGAAAAAAAAAAGACCTAAAGAATATATTTGTAGAAAAAAGAATTGGTGGAACAGTATGCATTCGTACTAAAGGCAGTGTTATATGCAATGGTGCAAAGGTGGTGATTAACCAATCATTTTGCTCTGCTCAGGTAAAAACACATAGCCAGCAGGTATGTAAACATTCATTAAGTAAGGGAGGGCTTTCATGGTGGCTAGCCAGAGCTGGGAAGGCAAGGGTTCTATGAACAGCTTTGGAGTTATCAAGGGACAGCTGCAGGTAGTTTTCAACACACACAAAACCAAACAACTGTCCTACCGGAGCGCATGTCATGATGCTGGTACAACAGACTTCTCGTTGCCTTAGATCGCAAAGCCACTTAGCAGAGCCCCGCACATGGGGTACATTACTCGAAAAGTGACCTTTCTCTGATGATTCTTGAGCCCTTAAGTGAGACAGGCTCGGAGGATGAGGGTCTGATGAGCAATCGTGAAGGACGAATTCTGCGCACAATACCGACAAAGGACAGGCCTTGGCTTGGAGGCAAGCATGGAATCACTTTAGTGGAAGGGCACAAGTGGGAGCTCTGACGCAAGGCACTGAGATTCTTGAGCTGGCAGCAGGGCTGAAGGTAGCGCAGTGAACCATCCTTTCTAGCCGCATCCTCCCGCAGTGAGGAGCGTTGAGGACGAAGGAATGGGGTGGCGGTCAGGGAGGACTTACTCTCAGGGCACCTTTTAGGTCCACAGGCTGGGAGCAGGGTCCCCGCCCCTGTTTTCCTCTCCCCGGGTAACTCCGCCCAGGAGTGGCTCCCGCTGGGACAAAAAACTTGGCTGATTAAACTGGAAGGTGCAGGAAAGCCGGCCACCTGGCGTCTGCGGACAACCAGCAACCAAGAAGCCCCGCAGCACCTGAGGAGTCCCCGCAAGGACCCATCCAGGCCTGGAAGCACGGGTCGTAGAGGAAGGGGGGGGGGGCGACGCACACGAACCAATCACGACAGGCGCTTTCACGTGACCACCATCGACCAATAGTCAGTCGTGGCATTAGCAGCGGGGAAATTCAAAAGTGTTTTTTTCGGAGTGGGATTTGGAGTCCTTCTTTTCTCCCGGCCACGGCTTTCGGGCGGTGAGTTCGGCCTCGCGAATGCATCGGGGAACGGCGGCGGCCTGTGAATAGGGCGGGTCGGTAAGTGCTGGGGGCGAGGCGGAGGCGGCCCAGCGGGGTAGACCACGTAGGGCGCGGCTAGAGGAACTGGAGGGGGACGGGAGGCCTTGCTGCCTCTGCCAGTCCGCGGGGTGTTGCCGGAGAATTTGTTGAGGATCCCGGAAGCCAGAGGTGGGTGTGGACCATGCTGGGAAGAGGGCCTGGCGGGGCGCTTGGGGAGAGTTTGGACACCCGGGATCGTCTCCCAAAAGACACTTCCTCTCTCGTGTTGTGTTTTAGAACAGGGAGAGGAGGTGGTGGCTGTGTTCCAACAGTTACCTTTCGAACCTGACTTCAAGAGGTGATATCTAGATGCTCAGTTAATCGCCCCCTTTCCCTGTTAAACTCGAGGTCACTGGCGGCATTGATATCAATGACCCTGGGTTAGTGGGTTGATGTTTGAGAATTACAAAGATGAGATCGACAGGAAGACAGCAGATACTTTGTTGACCAAACATCACCACCATGCAGATGAGCAAGTGCTCAGTGTTATATGAATACAGTAGATTCTTGATATTAGAGTAGTTAAATTAGCAAATCAGGATTCTGCCAGCAATGCACAAGAACAAGCCTGCTGATATCCCATTTATCAATAAAGGGCTGTGATGTTAGAGTCCTTGCAGTGTACAGGTTTGCTCACAGAAAGCAGGTGACTTAAAGAATGGTTATTCGAATTACCAAGAAGATTCTTCGCATGTCTATATGTCGCTACCAGAATCCAAACAAACAGTCCATCACATTTTCTTAAATGACAGAATTTGCACATGGCCCAGAGAAAATAATTCTGGAAAAAGACTGAAAGGAAAACATTCAGTATATAGAAGAAAAAATGTAACTTTTGTAAGGAGGGGCAGCAATTTCTGTTTTGTGCAGTGGAAGTTCTGTTAGGAAGAAAACAGTAACTAGCCTGTTGGTAACCTTGCTGACAAATGTCAAATATATGCATTTTTATGCACATAGCTTCACAAATACTACCTCCATTGGTGTTAACATGTGTTCACATAGTAATACTGTAGTCTTCTAGGTTCTAAAAGGCTAGTTGCAGTGATTTCTTCTCTTTAATGCTAGTTAATATAGGAATTATGATTAGTTTATTTTTTTCCCTTAGAAATGGAGGCCGAGGATTTAAGTGGCAGAGAATTGACAATTGATTCAATAATCAACAAAGTGAGAGATTTTAAAAATAAATTTAAAAATGAAGACCTTACTGATGAGCTAAGCTTGAATAAAATCTCTTCCTCTTCTGATACCACAGGTGAGTTTATTTTTTTGAGTGCCCTCTAAGGTAAAGGAATAAAAAGTTAACTACTGTATGTTCACATAATGTACTTTTCTCAGTAATTGATACTTATCAAATAGAGTACTGTACACACACTCTATATTTTAACCCTTTTGTCTGAAAATAGTCCCACAATATTAAAAAGAAAACAAAACTTATCCTTTATTACAGTGTACCTAGAGGTAGTTTTCTTAACTCTCCAATTATTGTCAACTGTTATTTCTGCTGATATACTTGCTATCAATTGATGTACTATTCTTGTTTTCATTCTTTTTTTTTTTTTTTTTGCTGAAAACAGAAAGTCTCACCGATCTTATTAAAGTTATGTATGATTTAAAATCAAACACCCAGTTTTTGATTTGGAGAGTCTTCCTATTACTCCCTTGACCTTCCCCCTGCCCCCTTTCTCCTGGCTTCCCTGCTATCTCTCCCATTATGCTAGACCAGCTCTTACTCCAGTCCCTTTTCTCTTACCCTCTGCCATAAATGAACACCACTCCCCAGATATCTGCTTATTCTTAACTCCTTTAGGTCTTTGTTCAAATGTCAACTCACCCATTTAAAATAGTAGCCTGCAGGGGTGGGAATCTGTCCTCTTTCTCTCATTCCTGTTGTTATTTTTCTTCCTAGCACTAATCACCTTATATCTGACTTACTCATGTGTTTATTGTGTATCTCCACTAGAGTGTGAGCTCCCTGAGGACATGATTTTTATCTGTTTTGTTATATTTACACAGCTTAGAATGGTACATAGTAGGCACTTAAATATTTACTGAGTGATGAATGAGTGAAAGTGCCCAGATTTTAATATCTAACCTTTATGAAAAGTATTAGCTCAGAAGCCTAATTTACTACATTCAGATTGTTGAGGTCATTTGAAAACTGACCTTTAGATAAGTTTGTCGTATCTATTCCAAATGTTATATGGATGAAGGACTGAAAATAAATGGAAGAATCTGTAATCTCTTCATGATAGCAGATCATATTTACTTGAAACAACCTCGAAACCAATCATTTTGATGGTAAGCAAATTCTTAGTAGAATTCCACCATATTTTATTACGTGTATTTAAAAAGCGCTATCAAAGCTTGTACACCAAGTTAGATGAGTCCTTATTTAAAAACCTCAGCTTACTCAAACTTGTAAATACTTAACATATATTGGTTATGGGGATGTACAACATTGGATTAAGGATTGAGGAAGATGCTTAAAACCATGGTTTCTAGATGAGAAGAACTTATTAAAGCACTATGCTGTATGTAATATTTTTTGGCAGTAAATAAATACTAGCACAATAAATACAATGCTTCAAGTGTTGAATGGAGGTAGAATAGAATACTCAGAGGCATGAGGACTCCATCTGCAAAGACACTGTTTTTTAGACATTTTTGCAAACTAATTTGTTAGGAAAGCAATGGGAGTCAAAACTGGAAAATGAAGTTAAGAGCAGACTAGATTAAATTAAAGCAAAATTATGAATGTGCTATGTTTTAATAGAAAGCAGAAAGTAATTTTGTTAGCAAAAGTAAAGATTTAGGTCAAAGGTAACTGAAACAGATGGAAGGAAAGATAGTTTCCTAGAATTTAATCATGTTCACTAGTGAGTAAAGTATCGTAAACGGGAAACTGATATTAATCCAAATTGTTTTATTATTTATTTATTTTTTATAATTTATTGTTGAAACTATTAATATGCCCCCCCTATTTTTCCCCATGGACCCCCTCCAGTCAGCCTCCTTTTCCCCCCTCAGGCCTTCAACGCCCTAGTGTCTGTGTCCATGGGTTATGCATATATGCATATAAGGTCTTTGGTTGATGACCTCCCACTTCCCACCTTCCCTCTGAGATTCCGTACTCTGTTCCATGCTTTCGTGTCTCTGGAGATAACGTTGGATTAAAAAAAGTTACAATAGAAATAGGTTAATAAAAGTAGAATTATGCTATTACAGCATAAAATTTTCTTAGATTACATATGGTTTTTTTTTTAATCTACTTATAAATAATATTTATTTCCATTTTTTTCCCTTCAAATTCCTTTTTAGAGTACAGTATAACCTCATTAAAGATATCCATGTAATAAATAAGTTGCTGATATTTACACAAATTGTTAAAGTTTTTAAAAGAATTTTAAGGAGTTTATGTACATTGATATTGAGAGTATAACCATAATTTGAAGGAAAAGTGCAATTTGGCATTTGTTTTTATGTCTTTCTTACTTTTTGTTATGGAATATTTTGTTTCTGTTATTCAGATAATTCAGGAACTGTTAACCAAATTATGATGATGGCGAATAACCCAGAGGACTGGTTGAATTTGTTGCTCAAACTAGAGAAAAACAGTTGCCCCCTAAATGATGTCCTTTTAAATAAATTGATTGGTCGTTACAGTCAAGCAATTGAAGCACTTCCTCCAGATAAATATGGCCAAAATGAGAGTTTTGCTCGAATTCAAGTGAGATTTGCTGAATTGAAAGCGTAAGTATTAATATTTTAACATTTAACTAACTACATTACATAGCTATATTACAAAAAAGTAAAATGAAAGCACGTCAGGATTACTTGTAAGAAAATTAATATTTTTGACTAGATTTTTGTGCTTATACTTAGCAAGTGAATAATGTAAACTCTCTTTACTATGTATATATCTCAACAAGTTTCCTATTCTTAACTGCCTAAAAAGATTTTTAAAAATAACCTACTAGTATTTAATTTTAAACACAGGAAAAAGAATACTCCATGGATTTTGGAAAATAGAATGAAGAATCATCAAACTAAGGTAGCTGTGTCCTTTTTCTGAAAATTTTACTCTGAAATCTTTATTACAGTATTCAAGAGCCAGATGATGCACGTGACTACTTTCAGATGGCCAGAGCAAACTGCAAGAAATTTGCTTTTGTGCATATATCTTTTGCACAATATGAACTATCACAAGGTAATTTGAAATATCTAGTCCAAATTTTAAGTAAAAGATAAATTCCTTTGTAACTCATCCTAATATTATATTATGTGAAGTAGGAATTTGAGGCAAAAGGTATGAAAGTTGATCAGATGAGATTATGGGGGAAGAATCTCACCAAAATGGAAATGCAGAGAATATTTGTTATACTATCTCTTCCACTTGTAAGGAGTAATCCAGGGAAATAAGCATGAGCATCATCTTTGTGTTTATTTAGATTCAGGAAAAGTCTAAAGGAAAGTAGCTTCTTCACTGAGTATTTGTGGGATAAAGGATATAAGATACTTAAGCTAGACCTTGGATAAGCTTTTCTTATGTTATGGTTTCATAGCACTGAAATATACCTCAAACTATAATTGTAGCATTAATTGTTAGTTCCCCTTTAGAAAAAAGAAATTGTAAACGGCTGTAGAAGCTTTTATTTTTTGCTCACCTGCTTCTTCATATAAATAGGACCAGGTCAATCTCTTCCTCAGACATTTTTAGCCTGGCCATTCAGTCTTTTCTCTTTCTCATTTTCTAGGGCCTCTGGATCTACCCTTAGTCTATCCTTTTGGCCACATGTTCCTATTTTCCCTCAGCCTTGTTTCTGCTCCATCCCTGATCCCATTTATCGCCAGATACACACATTATCACTATTGGTTTGGCTCAGCCAGAATTCCCATGATAGTGCCCAAAGCAGAGCTCAATAACTGGAGAGTATTCTCTAGGGTTGAGGTTGGAGAAAAGCACTGTGCAAACTCCATGCTTGTTAAAGAAAGTTTGGTCAGGCCTTTAAAACCTGTATCTTTCCTTCATGCTATCTAAACAATTTTTGAGATATTATGGCCTGTCAATAGCAACTATAAATTTTACATCTGCAGAGCACATCCTATATAATAAAAGGCTAACATGCAAATTGACCGAACTGCAGCACAACCAGTTGCTATGACATGCACTGACCACCAAGGGGCAGACGCTCAATGCAGGAGCTGCCCCCTGGTGGTCAGTGTGCTCCCCGCAGGGGGAGTGCCACTCAGCCACAAGCCAGGCTTAGCCAGAAGCTGGGCTCACAGCTGGTGAGCACAGTGATGGTGTTGGGAGCCTCTCCCGCCTCCGTGGCAGCGCTAAGGACACCTCAGGGGAACGTCCAACTGCCGGCTTAGGCCTGCTCTGGGCCTCTAATAAATATTGAAAATCTCAGATTGTGATATGTATAAAAGAAATACACTTTACCTATACCACTGCAATATAGTAATAACCTCAAGGTCAAAATTGTGATTATTTTGAACAGGCTTGATGAATAGGCTTTCACGAAATATGCAATATCTCTGAAATCTTATGTGTAGTTTGGTGTGTATGTGTATGTTCATAGGAGTAGAGGACATTCTGTGGTTTTTATCAGATTGTCATAGGAGTCTGTAAGCTCTCTAATTACCAGTTATCTAAGCCTTTTTTGTTTGCTATCCTAAAATGTTCAATACATGAAATTCTGTCACTACTATCAATAAATGTAGACTTAACCACTATGAAATCTTACCTAGTAATAGACAAACATCTAAATTGACTGTACCTCTGCTATGACCACAGCCAATCAGAGTGAGTATGCAAATCAACCCAACAAAGATGGCGGTTAATTTGCATATGTATCTGGGTTCTGGGAACATCCTCGGCACCCAGGTCACTAAGAGCCAGCCATCAGAGGGGTGGGGGCCCCCTGCCCAAGCCTAAAGCCTCCGGCCGAGCTGGCGATCGGAGGGGCGGGGGGGTCCCCTGCCCAAACCTGAAGCCTTGGGCCTAGCTGGCAATCGGAGGGGCAGGGGCCGAGCCAGTGATCAGAGGGGTGGGGGCCCCTGCTCAAGCCTAAAGCCTCAGGCCAAGCTGGCGATCGGAGGGGCAGGAGGTCCCCTGCCCAAGCCTAAAGCCTGGGTGGCCCGAGCCAGCGGAGGGGTGGGGGCCCCCTGCCCAAGCCTAAAGCCTCAGGCCGAAGCCTTAGGCTTGGGCAGGGGCCGAGCCGGTGATTGGAGGGGCAGGGGCCGAGCTGGCCATCGGGGGGGGGGGGGGGGGGGGCCTGCCCAAGCCTAAAGCCTCTGGTGGAGGTTTTAGGCTTGGGCAGGGGCTGAGCCTGCGATCAGAGGGAAGGGAAAAAAATCAATGGAAACATATCCTCAGGTGAGGATAAAACAAAAAGAAAGAAAGAAATGTCATATCCTATGAAAGACACATCTTGAAAATGCCTAAAGAAAGTTGTCTTTTTTTCATGGTGAAGGGACTGGAGTCCATGTTGATGAAAATACCTTGGTGGTTGCAGTGACTGGTAGTGGCTGCAGCAGCGGGGTGATGGGGCTGGCGCCTTCTCCTGATCAACCCGGGTGCCTTCCCCTGATCAGTCCGGTCGCCTCCCACAAAGGGAGGCCAGACTGCAGCTTAGGCCCGCTCCCCTTTGGGAGCGGGCCTAAGTAGTCAGTAGGACATCCCCTGAGGGCTCCCAGTATGTGAGAGGGGGAAGGCTAGGCTGAAGGACCCCTCCCCAGTGCATGAATTTTGTGCAACGGGCCCTTAGTATATTTATATTCTTAAAACTTGTTAACTGTCTGAAGTTAGAGGCAATCTCTTAATCATATTAATACCCTAAGTGCCAAATTCATAGCATAGCTCAGTGGCTCCCATAAATGTTTAAAACATCCTATCTAATAAAGAGGGAACATGCAAATTGATCATCACGCCGTCACAAAGATGGAAGCGCCCATAGCCATAAGATGGTGGTGCCCAGTCCCCTCTGCCCCACTGGAGTGCCCCAGTCCTTTCAGCCCCGCTGGAGGGGTGGCAGGTGTGCGGTGCAGCGAGACCCGCCCACAGTCCCCCAGCCACCCAGGGCTGGCCTGAGGCTCAGGTAACCAGGGCCGGGTGAGGCTTGCACTGCTGGCAGTGGCAGTAGCAGAGGTGTGATGGGGGCATCACCTTCCCCTGATCGCCAGGTTGCCTCCCGCCCCTGAGAGCTCCTGGACTGTGAGAGGGGGCAGGCCGGGCTGAGGGACCCCCTGCTCCAGTGCATGAATTTTCATGCACCTGGGCCTCTAGTGTTTTATAAGATATATAATGTATACATTGTAGTATTTATAAACAAAATAGTAGACTAAATAGATTGGGTAATTTTTCAGTTGAAAAAAATTTCTTTGGTAATTTATCTGTAGTCAGAAAGGTAATTATGGTAGTTATTTTTGCATTTTGGGGGTGGTGTAGCTAGGTCTGATAGCTAAAGATTAGCTATCATTACTTTTTTTTTTTCTCACAAGAGTCTTTGATGGAGAATTCTCTTTAGCAAAAGATGTCAACCTTTTCTTAATGACTGAATGTCATGAGTGATCATTATTATACTGCATTGTAACAGATTGCTGCTCTTGGGACTATTATTATCTCTAGGGCTTAGTTTTCCCTTTGCCTAAATTTCCTGAGGGTCCTAAGGTGTCTCCACTTTATAACTGCTTTGTTATACTTCTTTTACTTCTGAAAATGGACAGTGGTGATACACTAATACATAATTACACCAGTCACATATTACACAAGTTAACCATTTGACATGAATTGTTTATCACAAGTGATGTTGCTTATTTGCTTATAAAATAAAGCTCAAGAGACTTGAAATGAGTATTTTTGCCTAAATCATTTTAATTGTTTTCAAGGTCCTGACAAATAAGAATCTGGAGAGTGAAGATGGCTGCACTAAAATAATCATTTTTTACTTTCTTAGGTAATATTAAAAAAAGTAAACAACTTCTTCATAAAGCTGTAGAATGTGGGGCAATACCACTACAAATGTTGGAAATTGCCATTCAGAATTTAAACCTTGGAAAACAGCATCTGCTTCCAGAGGAAGAAAAGAAGAGTTTATCAGGTAAATGTATTAATGTGTGCTAATACTTTTCTGCGGTTGATTACCTGTGAAAAAAGATTGAGGTTAGTATTTTATAGAAAAACTAGTGGCCTGGTGCACGAAATTCGTGCATGGGGAGTGGGGTGTCCCTCAGCCAGGCCTGCACCCTCTTCAATCTGGGACATCCCTCTCGCAATCCGGGACCGCTGCCTCCTAACCGCTCACCTGCCTGCCTGCCTGATTGCCCCTAACCACTCTGCCTGCTGGCCTGCTCACCCCCAACTGACCCCCCCTTCCAGCCTGCTCAATCCCAACTGTCTTCCCCTCCTGGCCTGTTCGCCCCTAACTGCCTCTGCCTTGGCCCTGCCACCATGGCTTTGTCCGGAAGGATGTCCAGAAGGTCTCCCAGTCTAATTAGCTTATTACCCTTTTATTAGTATAGCTATTGATGTAGAATGGTCACAATATAAGTTTGAATTTCAGATTTAAAGGAGGTAAGGCATTTAGAAGTAATGAAGTCTTTACTATTATGTGGGATATTTTGTTGTTGATCACACTTTCACTGGTAACACATTAAAAATAACTCAATCTAAGCAGGAGAATCACTTTTTGTGTTTGGAAATAGGGTTTGTGTCTTTACCCTGGGGAAACAATTATGTGATTATGAAACAGTTATTAAATATAGTTAGACAATTATCTTTGCAAACATCTTCATATCTGCATATCTTACTTAGGGACAGATCTATGAATTGACTTTAAATATTCTTACTTGTGAGATTACATTTTTGTGTATTTGTATATGTCTTTACAAATTTAATCACAGTTTCAAACATTTTACAGCATTACCAGTATTAAGTGCGCAAGAATCATTCCCCAATTCATTTGGACATTTACAGAATAGAGACATCAGTTGTGATTCCAGAGGACAGACTACAAAAGCCAGGTTTTTGTACGGGTGAGGAAACTGAACCAGTATTTTAAATGCTCATCATACATTTATATTATTTATATGTTTACATACATATTTTCATGTAAAAGTGATAACAGTGTTTAGTAGTTAATGAAGATACATATTTTAATGTTTTTTTTACAAATTGGGGGTATTTTCTTTCTATTTAGAGAGAACGTGCCCCCTCAAGATGCAGACATAGGTCATCGAAATCCCTTAAAACAAACAAACAAAGCTAAACGGGTGAGTTAGTTTTAATTTACTTTGATTAAGCTGGTAGTGGTAAGGTCTTTGTTTATTTCCTAGTTGGTCACTTAATGTTTCAAAACATTTTTAGTCATGTCCATTTGGAAGAATCCCAGTTAATCTTCTAAATAGCCCGGATTGTCATGAAGAGACTGATGATTCAGTTGTACCAAGATTTACAAAAAGGTATGTTTGGGTTTTAAGTTTTTGTTTTGTTTTCAAGATAGGTGGCAAAATGGTCTTAAAGTCTTTTACTGCATAATAGTAATTATTATTAAAATTTTATTTAGTATTAAAGGTTACCAAGTCTCTAAATGTCAAGGACAAAGAAATGAGTGAAGAATATGACTATTTTGCATTTTCACTTATTAAAAATTATTCATCAGCCCTGGTAGGTATGCTCAATGGTTAGAGTATTGGCCTACACACCAAAGGGTCATGGATTTGATTTCCAGTCAAGGGCACATAACTGGGTTACAGGTTAGATCCAAGGCCTCAGTCGGGGTGCATGCGGGAGGCAACCAATCAATGTGTCTCTCACATTGATGTTTCTCTCTCTCCTTTCCTCCCTTACACTCTATAAAAATCAATGGAGAAAATATTCTCAGGTAAGGATTAATAGCAACAAAAAGATAATTTAAAAAAATAAAAATATTCATTAAAGGAACTATTAAAATATAGGAAACATAATGGAAAAAACATTAAGACATGTGAAGCTTAAAAGACTATGCAAACATCCCCAAACTCCTGTTGTTTGAACATTTCTCACTTAAATCAATAACCTTTTCTGGTAAGAGTTTTTTCCTAGTGTGTATTTAGAAGTCTCCATAGCAGGGGTGAAGGAAGTCTGGAAATGATTTATTTTCCAGCCATCATTGGGAAGGAAGATGAATTCATTCATTTGCTTCAAAAGCTAGGGGATCAAGAAGTGGAGCAGAGTAGGTAGAGATAAAATGTTGTTTATTACATCCAATGTATTATCCTTCTTCTTTCAGCTAGGGTGTTTATTCCCTTGAAAGAATTGGGAATCTAGTTTCTAGCTTAGCTAAGGGACTTCTGGCCTTTTCCTAACTCTAATCACGATATAACATCATTTCTATTTGAAAAGTCTCTTTGGATTCCAGAGAATCACTTGGCAAGTAAACTTTAGAAACACAACTGGTTGTTTTTAGTTGGTGTCTTCTAAAACTTCTATTATACTTAGGCTTCGACACATATTGATATTGAAAGAACATTTTGGTTGTCAGGTTGTCAAGCTCCAAAATGTCAGGGTAAGTTCCAGAATGTATTATCTTGTTATCTTCATTTCCAATATCTAGCTGAAGAATAGAGAGTTTCTCACACTCCCAAGAAAACAAAACCAAAGCAGTTATTTTCTTGCTTGTTATGATAGACTGTATGCTAGGCACTATGGTTTATAGTCTAGTTTCTATCCTTAAGCTGTTTGCCATCTGGAGTGGAGTGTCTACCTATTGCTGTCCCTTTCTCCTTTCCCACAGTCACATCATAATTTCAATTGTTACTTATTACATAATGAAGTATGTAATTATCTGCCAATCTCTATCACTTTTTAAGAAATATTTTTTTTATTGATTTCAGAGAGAGAGAGAGAAATAGCAATGATGAGAAAGAACATTGATCAGCTGCTTCCTGCATGCCCCCTTCTGGTGATTGAGCCTGCAACCTGGGCTTGTGCCCCAAAGGAATCGAACTGTGACCTCCTGGTTCATAGGTCAGCATTCAACCATTGAACCACACTGGCCAGGCCATCTATCATTTAAAAAAAATATATTTTGATTCATGTTTAGAGAGAGAGGAAGGGAGAGAGAAAAAAACATCAATGTGAGAGCAGAACATTGATCATCTACCTCCTGCCCACCCCCCACCAGGGAATCCAGCCCACAACTCGGGCATATGTCCTGACCGGGAATCAAACATGCAGAACAGGCAATCTTTGATATATGGGACGATGCTCAACCAACTGAGCCACACAGACCAGGGCCAATCGCTTATCAATTTTGTCATTGTTCAGCACTTAACTTAATCACATTTGTGCTAGAATCATGCTATTTTTTAAAATATCTTTCCAAGAGATTTTTTTCCAATTAAAAAATGTATAGTTAAAAAGCCAACTTTAAAATGGGAATAAAATAATGTATGGAAAACATTGACTTCAAATTAAATGTTAAAATTGTTTTGTTTTGTGGGCAATAGACAGACCAATAGAACAGAATACCGAGAGGTGATTGTGCCTGGATCTAAATCAAGTGAGAATGATTCCTGTGAATTAAGAAATTTAAAGGTAATTCCATTTTTGAATTTTTATATGGAGCTAGGGTTCCTGAGCCAGGGTTCACGGAGCTTTTTCTGTGGAAGGCAACTGAGAGTTTATATGATATCTGTAACAGTGTTCCTGAAGTTCCTGGAGATGTAGGACCACTAAGGGGAAGTGGTACAGAAGTCCTATACCCAGTCTTTCTCCAAGACTGAGGTGGAGATCCACTATTTTCTGGGATAAATGAAGTAACACTTCTTATGCATGTGCTTTAGCAGACTCGTTGGCCTGTGCTTGGGAATGACTGGGGGAAATCATTCCTCCCAGCTTCAGTTTCTTGTGTGTTTAATCATACGAGCTTGCAGAACATCTTAAACAAAAAGGAGAGAATAAATTGTGATGGGAAGGGGTAAGGTCTTAGTCTGATGTGCTGATATGGCAGAGCAACATTGTGGACTTCAGCAACAAAGTTTGGGTCTCTGGTGCACTGATTTTTAGGGGTTATACAATCCTAATTGTACTTCAGTTAGGCCCTGGCACCACAGCACAGGTCTTTCCAATTGTGTACTCTTTATAATTCTTCTCTTTCATGGTGTTTGCTTTAAAATAATAATTTTAACTAATCACAACTATCTTAGAGAAGAATGCAGTTTAGTTAAAATTTTTCTGGATTTAGAATAACTGTCTTAGACTTACACAGACCTTAATTTTGACTAATGCTGTTATTTTTTAGTGATAAAATATGACCATAGTAAAAAAAATAGTGAGTCATATTTTATGTTAGATTCAAACTTTCTAACCTCACTCTTTAAGTGAACATATTTTAGCAATTGATTAACATGCTCATTGAAAACAAATTGGCCGAAAACCCACTGCATGGGAGAACTTATTTGCCAATGTTATCTCCGATAAGGATTTAATCTCCAAAATTTACAGGGAACTCATACAACTTAACAAAAGAAAGATAAGCAATCCAATAAAAAAATGGGCAAAGGACCTAAATAGACACTTTCAGAAAGAGGACATACAGAATGCCAAGAGACAAATAAAAACATGCTCAAAGTAACTAATCATCCGAGAGATGCAAATCAAAACAACAATGAGGTACCATCTCACACCTGTCAGAATGGCTATCATCAACAAGACAACAAACTACAAGTGCTGGAGAGGATGCGGAGAAAAAGGAACCCTCATGCACTGCTGGTGGGAATGCAGACTAGTACGGCCACTGTGGAAAACAGTATGGAGTTTCCTCAAAAACTTAAAAATGGAACTCCCATTTGACCCAGTAATCCCACTTCTAGGAATATATCCCAAGAAAACAGAAACACCAATCTGAAAGGACATATGCACCCCTATGTTCATAGCAGCACAATTTACAATAGCTAAGATTTGGAAACAGCCTAAATGTCCATCAGCAGATGAGTGGATTAGAAAACTGTGGTACATCTACATGGAATACTACGCTGCTGTATTAAAGAAGAAATTCTTACCATTTGCAACAGCATGGATGGAACTGGAGAGCATTATGTGAAATAAGCCAGTCAATGAAAGAAAAATACCACATAATCTCACTCATTTGTGGAATATAAAGAACATTATAAACTGATGAACAAAAATAGGCAAAGAAGCTTCGAATAGACTGTCAAACTACAGTGGGAAGGCTGGGGAGGGTTGGGTAGTAACCGAAGGGCTTGTATGCATGCATATAAGCATAACCAATGGACACAAGACATGCAGGGGAGGGAGTGGGGGGATGAGGGCATGTGCCAGGGATTAGGGGAGGCCGGGGGAAGGTCAATGGGGGGGAAAAAGTAGACATATGTACTACTATTTGTAATACTTTAAATAATAAAATTAAAACACAAATTGGCCAAATTTTTTATTATCGTCATTCCTATTGCTATAGTCAGTAATTCAGGAAGTTAATCTTTGCTAGGAGTATGTGAGTCTACATGTGATTATAACAGATTATTTCCCTAGCAATATTTTCATATAGATGAAAATATTGCTAGGGAAATATTGCTAGGGACTGTAGTATATTGAACACTAAGACAAATTAGTACTACTACTGCTTATTAGATTTTTATTATTTATATCTTATTTCCATATAGTCTGTTCAAAATATCCATTCCAAGGAACCTCTGGTGTCAGATGAGAAGAGTTCTGAACTTATTACTGATTCCATAACCATGAAGAATAAAACTGCATCAAGTTCTCTAGGGAAATTAGAAGGTAAGAGTGATAAAATAGACTTCCTTAATTAAGTAAAGCTATACTTTGGCGCTGGCCAGTATAGCTCAGTTGTTTGGGCATCATCCTGTGCAATGAAGGGTTGCTGGTTTGATTCCCAGTCTAGGCACATGCCAGAGTTGCAGGCTCGATCCTTGGTGGGAGGTGTGCAGATGCAGCCGATTGATGTTTTCATTTCCCATCAATGTTTCTTTCCCTTCCTCTCTCTAAAGATCAATTAAAAGGAAAACACACACACACACTAAAAAGTAAAATAAAATTTAAAAAGAAAGCAATACTACTTTGTTGTTTGTGAATGCTAACCAGCCATCTAATCCTATATAATAAAGATGTAATATGCAAATGGTCGTAATGACCGACCACGTAATGACCAGATCATGGATCAGCATGAGTGTGGGTCAGCGAGCTACAAGTGGGCAGCAGAGAGCTACAGGAGGGGGCAGGGCAGCAAGCTATGAGGGAGAGCCAGGGGAAAGGGGGGGGGGGGGCGGAGGGAGCTACTGGAGGGCGGCAGCGAGCTACCTGTGAGCTATTGGCACACGGATTCGTACACAGGGCTACTAGTTGTGATAGAAGACCTTGTATTTCAGTTGAATTATAAAGAGTATAAAAAGTATTGAATTCTGTGGCAAAGGAAATTTATTTATAAAAAGGTGCATAAAAGAAAGAGTGGAAGGAAAGTACCATGGAGCTGACTTATTTTTCTCAGTTGGCCTGACAGATACTTTCTGGAAAGGACACAGAAGCTGTTTTTAAATGACAATTCTCCTTTTCCTCTTTAATTACACATTCAGCTTTCCACTATATGAGTATTATGATAAATGTTCTAAGGATATGTAAATGAATAAACCAGAGTCCCAAGGATGTCGCCATCCAATGTGGAAGATACACTTCTAAATATAATTCTGGGTAGAATGTAGAGAGTGTCATGAGAACCACATATGAGAATTCAGAGGGAGGAGAAATTTGAGGATCTAATTTAGGGGAAATAAGGTAATACTTTGTAGAGGAGAAAAAATGTAAAAAACTGTTAGGGTTTAAATAGAAAGGACTAGCAGTAACTTTTAAATGAAGGGAATAGCATAAGCAAAAGAATGAAACATCTTAGGAACAAAAGGCAATCTAGTTACGCTGAAAACTGTAATAGGTAGTATAGAGATAATAAAGGTCAGACTGAATGGCTGGCTTAAATGTTTTGTTCTTTCAGATGTCAGAGTATCATTGAAGATTTTTGGACAGGGTTGTGAATTGGATGATCATTGTCCAAACAAAGGTTGCTATATTGAATGCGATTTTTTCTTTTATTTGTACTGAGAAGGGCACAGGGACAAAACTAGATTTGTCCCAGACTCTTGGGTTATCCTGGGCTTTCCTGAAAGTTTAGCCCTGAAAGTCCCATATCTCAGGAAAGCCCTCAATCCCTGGCAAACTCGGATATTTAGTCACCCTAGAATGGACTTTTTTGACATTATTTTGTTTGGGAATAGATCCTTAATCTTAGTATTTGGGGGAAACTGTTATATTTTACTAGAGGCCTGATTCATGAAATTCATGCAGGAGTAGGCCTTCCTTCCCCCGGCTGCTGGCACCAGCTTCCCTCTGGCACCCGGGACCTGGGCTTCCCTCCGGCCCCATCTTTGTCCTGAATGACGTCAGGTCTAATTAGCATATTACCCTTTTATTATTATAGATACTTTGTATGGTGTCTGTTATAAACTGGTATGATTAATATTACTAACTTGACACATAATTTAATGTTTTTAAATGAAGACTTGTGCCAGTAATACCTTATTATATAGTAAAACTTTTTTAAAGCTTTAATATTCATAGAAACATAGGTTTATTTCTTTTTTTTTTTTAATATATTGATTTTTTACAGAGAGGAAGGGAGAGGGATAGAGAGTTAGAAATATCGATGAGAGAGAAATATCGATCAGCTGCCTCCTGCACAACCCCCACTGGGGATGTGCCCGCAACCAAGGTATATGCCCTTGACCAGAATTGAACCTGGGACCCTTCAGTCCACAGGCCGACGCTCTATCCACTGAGCCAAACTGATTAGGGCTATAGTAAAACTTTCAATCAGAAACACTGTCCAAGTCATAAGAGTGTAGCCCAATGCAATATCATACATATGTATCTCTATGTAGTGTATTCAAAGGGTGAGGGTTGTGGGGTCAAAGGATGTGCGTACATTCAGTTAGGGGCTTCATCACAAGGAACAACAACAGCCTGTAATTATTGGAATCGAGAGTCTAGGTCAGTGGTTGGCAAACTCATTAGTCAACAGAGCCGCATGTGGCTCGCGAGCCGCAGTTTGCCGACCACTGATTTAGTAGATAGTGCCAAACAGTTTTCTAAAGTGGTTGTACCTTTGACCAGCATGTTCTTCTCAGTCGTTTTATTGTTGGGTTTTAGTTTTAGACATTCTGATGCTGTCAAGTGATATCTCATTGTGGTTTTAATTTGAATTTCCTTGATGTATAATAATGTTGAACATCTTTTTTTTTTTTTTAATCTTTATTGTTGAAGGTATTATCCCTCTTTTTCCCCCATGACCTCTTCTAACCTGCCCTGTTGAACATCTTTTTGTATATTTATTGGCTATTTGGATATCATCTTGTAAAGTACTTATTGGAGTCTCTTGCCATTTTTTTCTGTTGGGTTTTCTTTCTTTTTCTCATTGATTTTTAGGAGATATTATATCACCTAGATACAGATCTTTTTGTTGGATATATGCATAATAAGTGACTTCTCCCATTATGTAGTGAAGACTTTTGATGAAAAGAAGTTCTTAATTATAATGCCTTTTAATTTATTAATCTTTTCTTTTGTGGTGAGTGTTTTTTGTGTGTCTTTAAACAAATCGTTTCCTATTCTAAGATCACAAACATAGTTCTATATATTTTATGTATGATCAAGTGTCAAGATCCTATTTTCCAATGTGTATACCTAGTTGATCTATCAGTGTTTATTGAAAAGGCCCTCTTTTCCCTCACTGAATTGTTGTAAATGAGGTGATCCTGTGTGTGATGTGTAGTTTTAGATTCTTCTCTGTTCTATAGTTCTTTTTATCTTCATTATTAATACAGTACTATCTTATTTATTGCAATAAGTCTTGAGATCTGTCAGAAACTCTTCCAACTTTGTTCTCTTTCATATCTGTGCCAGTCTTCCAACTTTTTTATTCTTAAAGGCAATTTTATCTGTTCAGGGCCTTTTGGATTTCTATATAGGTATTAGAATCTATTGGACTACATTTTTTTAAAATAGGATTTCGATTGAGATCTAATGGGAAAAACTCATATCTTAACAGATAAATTTTCTAGTCTACTGACTCATTCATTTAAGTGGTCTTTAAAATATTGAGAGCACTGTTTTTCTGAATAGAGATTTTGCTTATCTTTTGCTAGAGTTATTCCTAAATATTTGATATTTTTTAATACTAAAATAAATGGGATCTTTAAAAATTTGTATCGTTTAATTCTTTGTTGCTGGTATATCAAAAACACAACTGATTTTTAATTATTGATCTTAGATACTGTGACATTGCTAAATTCACTGAATAATTTTAATATTTTCTTATGGATTCTTGTTGTTTGAAAAGCATATAACATTTTTTTTCTTCCAAATCTTTTAACTTTCTTTTCTTTGCTGTAATGCACTTAACACCTTCAGTGTAATGATGAATAGAAGGCATGACAGGTGGCATTGTCTCATTCCATATTTTATTTATTTATTTTTAAATATATTTTTAATTGATTTCAGAGAGAAAGGGAGAGAGAGCGAGATAGAAACATCAATGATGAGAGAGAATCCTTGATCGGCTGCCTCCTGCATGCCTCACACCGGGGATCAAGCCTGGGCAACCCAGGCATGTGCCCTGACCCTGATTGAACCAGTGACCTCCTGGTTCATAGGCCAACGCTCAACCACTGAGCCTTGCCAGTCAGATTCATTCCATATTTTAGGGGGAAGCTTTCAATGTTACCCTTATATGAATTACTGTAGATTTTTGTAGCTACTCTTTACCAAGTATCAAATCAGTGGGTTTTGCTTTACACCTGGATTATCATTAGTTTTTTGTAAGTGACTGGGTGTTGGTTTTATTATATATATACACACACACATACTAGAGGACCAGTGCACGAAATTTGTGACCTGGATGGGGGGGGTAGGCGGTGTCCCTCAGCCCAACCTGCACCCTCTTCAATCTGGGACCCCTCAGAGGATGTCCAATTGCCTGTTGGACAGGCAGTCAGACATCCCTTTCACAATCCAGGACTGCTGGCTCCCAACTGCTCGCCTGCCTGCCTGATTGCTCCTAACCGCTTCTGCCTGCCAGCCTGATCACTCCCTAACCACTCCCCTGCCAGCCTGATTGACACCTAACTGCTCCCCTGCCAGCCCAATTGTTCCCAACTGCCCTCCCCTGACAACCCGGTCACTCCCAAATGCCCTCCCCTGCATATTCCCTCTTTATTAGATAGGGCTTTTTGCTTTAACATATTAGACAGCCCTAACTGGTTTGGCTCAGTGGATGGAGCATCAGCCTGCAGACTCAAGGGTCCCAGGTTCGATTCCAGTCAAGGGCATGTACCTTGGTTGGGGGCACATACCCAGTGGGGAGTGTGCAGGAGGCAGCTGATCGGTGTTTCTCTCTCATAGATGTTTCTAGCTCTATCCTTTCCCCTTCCTCTCTGTAAAAAATCAATAAAAAATATATTTTTAAAAAAGAAACATTTAAGATTCCTACATGTCTACCTAGCTGGTGTGACTCAGTGGTTGAGACCCCGGTGGGAGGGGTTCGTGCCATGGGGTTTCATGCCCCTGCCAGGCTGAGACCCCAGCCCAGCTGCCGCCACTGGCAGGGGATCGCGCCGTGGGGGTGCACGCCTCTGCCAGGCTGAGACCCCAGGCTGCTATTGCGGGCAGGGGATCATGCTGTGGGAAGTGAATTTGTTTTTGTTTTTTATAAAGGGTCAGGAGGGGCTCTTGGCAGCATTCCGCCAGGCCGCTTACTCTGCAGGTTCTCAGCAGCAGACCTCCTTAAGACTGGGTGGCTCCGGCGGGGCTGAGAGGACTGGGTGCTGCCATCTTGTGGCTATGGGCGCCACCATTTTGTCGTGGTGTGATGGTTAATTTGCATATTACTCTTTTATTAGATAGGATATCTTTATTGATTTCAGAGAGGAAGGGAAAGGGAGAGAGACAGAAACATCAATGATGAGAGAAAATCATTCATTGGCTGTCTCCTGTATGCCCCCTACTGCAGATCAATCCCACAACCTGGGCATGTGCCCTGACCAGGAATTGAACCAGTGACCTTCTACTTGTTCATACGTCAACACTCAAACACTGAGCCATGAGCCATGCTGGCCGGGCATGGGTGCTGATTTTTTATTAAACTCTGCTGTGTTTATTGAGTTGGTCATATTTTTTCTTCTCTTTTCTGTTATGACAAATTGATTTACAAATGTTAAGCAAACTTTGCATTTTGGAAAATATACAACTTGGTCGTAAATTGCTATCCTTTTGTATATCAATTGCAAATATTTTGTTTAGAATTTTTGCATCTATTATGATAGGAATGGAATATTGATATTCATAGAATAGAAAATATGTTGTTAAGGCTCTTGTTCAGAAACCCTTAAATTAAATTGCAGATTAGTTTTAAGGTAAAATTTTTGTTAAAAAGTAGAGGTCTGTGAAAAGTGGTGAATTAGCTTCTTTTTATTAGTAAGACTTTATGGCATATATTTATTTTTATAATTTTTTACTTATTTATTTACTTGCTTTCTGGTAAAGACCAGAAGAATTTAAACTTAAAATGGTGACTGATGGTAAAACCCTAATTAACTACTTAATAGGATAGCCATGTTGCAAGTTTATAAAATTGACTTGCTAAAAAGCAAATTGTCAACAACTGGCCTAAAGTTTTTAGTTTCTTTTCTTTTTTTTTTTCCTTTTAAATATTTTTTCTTTTCTTTTTTTTTTTTTTAATAAATCTTTATTCAGATTATTACAATTGTTTCTCCTTTTCCCCCCATAGCTCCCCTCCACCTGGTTCCCACCTCACCTTCTGCCCTTACCTCCCCCTCACTGTCCTCATCCATAGGTGTACGATTTTTGTCCATTCTCTTCCTGCACACCCCCATACCCCTTTCCCCTGAGAATTATCAGTCCACTCTCTTTCTATGCCCCTGATTCTATTATATTCACCAGTTTATTCTGTTCATCCGATTTTTAATTCACTTGATTTTTAGGTTCACTTGTTGATAGATATGTATTTGTTGTTTATAATTTTTATCTTTACTTTTTTCTTCCTCTTCTTAAAGAATACCTTTCAGCATTTCATATAATACTGGCTTGGTGTTGATGAACTCCTTTAGCTTTTTCTTATCTGTGAAGCTCTTTATCTGCCCTTCAATTCTGAATGATAGCTTTGCTGGGTAGAGTAATCTTGGTTGTAGGTTCTTGCTATTCATCACTTTGTAGATTTCTTGCCATTCCTGACTGGCCTGCATAGTTTCTGTTGAGAAATCAGCTGACCATTGTATGGGTGCTCCCTTGTAGGTAATTAACTGTGTTTCTCTTGCTGCTTTTAATATTCTCTCTTTGTCTTTTGCTCTTGGCATTTTAATTATGATGTGCCTTGGTGTGGTCCTCTTTGGATTCCTTTTGTTTGGGGTTTGTGTGCTTCCTGGACTTGTGAGTCTATTTCTTTCACCAGGTGGGGGAAGTTTTCAGTCATTATTTCTTCATAGGTTTTCAGTATCTTGCTCTGTCTCTTCTTCTGGGACCCCCATAATTCTGATGTTGGTACGCTTGAAGTTGTCCCAGAGACTTCTTACACTATCTTCAACTTTTTGGATTTATTTTCTTTTTGCTTTTTCGGTTGAGTGTTTTTTGCTTCTTTGTATTTCAACTCTTTGACTTGATTCTTGCGATCCTCTAGTCTGCTGTTAGATCTCTGTATAATGTTTTTTATTTCAGTCAGTGTATGCTTAATTTCTAGTTGGTCCTTTTCATATCTGTTAGGGTCTCTTTATATTTATCGGCCTTTCCTAGGATATTCTTGAAAAGCCTTATAACTGTGGTTTTGAATTCTATATCCAGTCATTTGTTTTCCTCCATTTCTTTCGTTTGTGATCTGTTTCTTTGTCGCCGCATTTTCACTGCTTCCCTGAGTTGGTAGGGTAGCTTTGTGTGCTATGTACCCTATATGGCCCAGTAGGTCGGCCTCCCAGTTACCTGAGGTGGACACTCTTGGTGCACCCATTTGTGGACTATGTGTACAGCCTTGTTGTAGTTAAGTCTTGCTTGTTGTTGGTATCACTGGGAGGAATTGACTTCCAGGCCAATTGGCTGTGAGGATCAGCTGTGTCTACACTGGGAGAAGTTCGGTGCTGGAGATAGCCTTATAGGATTAGATTTGCAAAATTGCAAAAGCCTCTGTGCTCAGCTTGGATGGGGTGGAGTCTCTGGGCAGAGCAGACAGTTTTGGCTTCCCGTTAGCCCTGCCCTTGCTCGTGCGTGCCTCCAAACCTCTGCCTTCCCCGCCTCCCAAGCTTCCGCCCGAGAGTCCAGATTCCCCCCTCAAGAGTGTGGGTCCCCAGGGGCTTGCCTGGAAATGGGGTTCAGTGCAGTCAGAACTGGGGCTCAGTGCAGTCAGAAGCTTCCCACTCCCTCCTGCTAGGGAAAGCCTGTGGCAACCTCCGCAGCCTTTGCGCGCACTGGCGCACGCCCCTCCAGATCCCCTCCCCTGGATGTCCGAGTCTCCGAGTGCCTTTCTCTCTACCTGACAGTCCAGAGTCCCCCTGTATGAGCCTGGGTCCATGGGGTTTTGCCTGCATCTGGGGTTCAGTGTAGTCAGAACTGGAGTTCAGTGCATTCGGGGGCTTCCTTCCCCCTCCTGCCAGAGAAAGTCAGCCAGGCTCTCAGCAGCCCTTCCTCTCTGTGTGCACAAAGACCCTTTGCCGTACCTCAACCCTTTGCCGTTCCTCCAATTCTCCGTGAGCTTTTCTCTTTCCTTCTAGTTGTAGAATTTCCACTCAACCAGCTTTCCTGTGGTTCTGGATGGTGTCCGTTCTGTCTTTTAGTTGTAGTTTTGAAATTGTTGTGCAAGGCAGCAGTTTAGGTGCTTACCTATGCCGCCATCTTGGTTTTTCCCCAAGTTTTTAGTTTCTTTGTTTTTAAGAGCAAAATGTGAATATAATTTGTAGCATGTTCTAGTATCTATGTTTAATTTTGTCATTATAAAATATTCTTGCATTTTAATGATAATAACAAAAAACATTTCAGAACCTAAAGAAGATCGAGAACCAAAGGTTCCAGAAACTAACCAAAAACAGTGGCAATCTAAGAAAAAGTCACAATATGTAAACCAGAATCCTGATGCATATTCAAGTCAATGGCAGATTCCAGAGATAACCCGAAAAGTTGATACAGAGGTAGGTAACTTTTCTTTCCCCTTGTGTAACATGGCCATTGTTGAAAATGTGATGACCATGTTAAATGTTTTCTTATTTTATTAACTCCTATGTACCACATTTAGTAGAATAGTTTACTTAAAGGATGTTTTTATTATTCACAAAGTAATTAGTAGGTTCAGTAAAAGTATATGTCAAGATGAACTCTTCTATTTTCAGTAGTGTTTCTAGATTGTTGGTAGGCTGGTGCAGGATTAGCAAACTAGTCTATGAGGCAAAGCTGTTTCTCAGCCTGTGTGTGTAAATAATGTTTTATTGGAACATTGCCATACCCACTCATTTACTTACTATCTATAGCTACTTTGAAACTATAACAGCAGAGTTGAGTAGTTTACCAGAGATCATCTGGTCAATAAAGCCTAAAATGTTTATGGTCTTGTCCTTTACAGAAAACAATATGTTGCTCCTTGCACTTGTGCAATGTAAAAGCACTTGGCAGTTTACTGTTGTCATCCTCATGGATGAAATAGAAAATAGAGACTAGACAATGTATATGAATTTATAACAGTGGCTAGGGGCCATTCCAGAAGGAATGATGTGGTAGACTGCTTGAGAGCCATACCTATTTTAGTCCATGGTCACACTCACCATTTCTTATCAGTTATAGTCTTACACAGTGGTTCTCAAATATTTTGGGCTTAGGACCCCCCTTTTACTCTCTTAATTATTGAGACACCTAGAGAGCTTTTGTTTACATTGGTTATATTTAGCTGTATTTACTGTATTAGAATGTAAAACCAAGAATTTAAAAAATATTAATATATCAAAAATAACAATATACCCATTACATGTGAATATAGATACACATTTATGGAAAATAAGTTTTGTTTTGCTTTATTGCATTGTAAATGACATATAATATCATATTAGTCTCAGGTGTACAATATAACGATTCAATATTTGTATATATCGTGAAAAGATCACCACAATAAATCTAGTTAACATCTGTCACCATACATAGCTACAAAAATTTTTTGTCTCGTGATGAGAATTTTAAGATCTACTCACTTAAACAACTTTCACATATGCAGTACAGTATTATTAACTATAGTCACCATGCTGTCCATTATATCCCCAGAACTTAA
Source organism: Corynorhinus townsendii (assembly GCA_026230045.1). Lineage (NCBI taxonomy): Eukaryota > Metazoa > Chordata > Mammalia > Chiroptera > Vespertilionidae > Corynorhinus > Corynorhinus townsendii. Next base: position 61,211,143 of record JAPDVU010000004.1, on the reverse strand, counting down.
TTATTTTATAATGGAATAATGGAAGTTTGTACCTTTTGACCCTAATCCTAATCCTTTTTTACCATGGTTACCCTCCCACCCCACCCGCCACCTCTGGCAGACACCAATCTGTAACTTTTTTTTAAGTTAAGATTTTTACATATAAGTGATACTATCTAGTATTGTCTTTCTTTGTCTAATATATTTCACTTAGCGTAATGTTCTTAGGTCCATCCATGTTGTGAGAAATGGCAAGATTTTATTCTTTAAGCTGAATATTTTGTTGTGTATATATATCACATTTTAAAAACTCATCCATCAATGGATACTTACGTTGTTTCCATATCTTGGCTATTGTAAATAATGTTGCAATGAACATGAACATGAAGGTGCATATTAATTTTTTGGGTTAATGTTTTCGTTTTCTTCAAATAAATACCCAGAAGTGGAATTGCTGGGTTATATGGAAGTTCTGTTTTTAATTTTTCTATATTCTTTTTCATAGTGGCTGCATCAATTTACATTCTCACTAACAGGGCACAAAGGTTCTCTTTTCTCCACATCCTTGCCAACACTTGTGTTTCCTATCTTTTTGATAATGCTATTTAACAGGTATGAAGTGATAATTCATTGTGGTTTTTATTTGCTTTTCCTTGATGATTAGTGGTATTGAGCATCTTTTCATATGTTTGTTGGGCATCTATATATCCTCTTTGGAAAAATGTTTGTTCAGATATTTTGCCCATTTTTTAAACCAGATTGTGTGTTTTTTTGTTTGTTTTGTTTGTTTGTTTTTTGTTTTCTTTGCTATTGAGTTATGAGTTCTTTATGTATTTTGGATATTAACCCCTTGCCAATATATGATTTGCAAATATTTTTCCCATTCTTTAGGTTGCCTTTTCATTTTGTTGCTGGTTTTCTTTGCCGTGCAGAAGCTTTTTAGTTTGAACTAGTCTCACTTGTTTATTTTTGTTTCTGTTGTCTTTGCTTATGTTGTTAGATCCAAAAAATCATAACCAACACTCATTCATCTATGTTTTTTTCTAGGAGTTTTGTGGTTTCAGATCCTACATGCAATTCTTCAATCCACTTGAGTTAATTTTTATGTATGGTGCATGATAATGGTCCAGTTTCATTTTTTTTTTTTTTTAATGTGGCTATCCAGATTTCCCAGCACCATTTATTGAAGACTGTCCTTTCCTTATTGAACAATCTTGGCTCCTTTGTTAAATTAATTGATCATATATTATGAGTTTATTTCTATACTCGCTGTTGTGTTTCAGTGATTGGTGTATCTGTTTTTATACCAGTGCCATACTGTTTTTATTACTATAATATAGTTTGAAATCATGGTTGTAATACCTCCAGCTTTGTTCTTCTCTCTCAGAATTGTTTTAGCCATTTGGGATCTTTTGTAGTTCCATACAAATTTTAGGATTCGTCTATTTCTGTGAAAAATGTCATTGGAAGTTTGATAGGGATTACACTGAATGTGTAGATTGCTTTGGGTATTATGGACATTTTAACAATATATATCTTAATTTATTTTTATTGATTTCATAGAGGAAGGGAGAGGGACAGAGAGATAGAAACATCAGTAATGAGAGAGAATCATTGATCGGCTGCCTCCTGCACACTCCCTACTGGGGATCGAGCCTACAACCCGGGCATGTGTCCTGACGGGGAATTAAACCTTGACCCCCTGGTTCATAGGTTGATGCTCAACCACCGAGCCACACCAGCTGGGCAACAATACTATTTTTTTAAGATGATCTATATGCATGGATCATCTTTCCATTTATTTGTGTCTTTTTCAATTTTTTCATTTGTGTCTACAGTTTTCAGTTTATAGGTGTTTTTTTTTTACCTCCTTGGTTAAATTTATTCCTAGCGATTTTATTTTTGATGCAATTATAAATGGAATTGCTTTATTAATTTTTTTCTAGTCAGTCGTTATTAGTGTGTAGAAATGCAACAGATTTTTGTATGTAGATTATGTATCTTCAAACTTTACTAAATTTGTTAATTCTAATAGTCTTTTGGTAGAGTCTTTAGGGTTTTCTATATTTAATATATCATTTTCAAATAGTGACAGTTTCACTTTTTCCTTTCTGATTTGATGCACTTTATTTCTTGCCTAATTGCTCTGGCTAGGACTTCCAATATATACATATTTTTTATTGATTTTTAGAGAGGAAGGGAGGAAGAGAGAGGCAGGGAGCATGGGGTGGTGGTGTGGGGGGGAATCTATTTGTTGTTACACTTATTTTTGCTTAATCTTCACCCAAGGATATGTTTTTGTTTTTATTGATTTTAGAGAGAGAGAAAAAAATCTATGTGAGAGAAATATTGATTGGCTGCCTCCCATGTGCACCCTGATCAGGGATTGAACCCACAACCTCTAGTTTGGTAAAGGAACTCAAAACCATTTATTTGTCATTAGGGAAATAAAAATTAAAATCACAATGAGATACCACTATATACCCACTAAGATGGCTATAATTAAAAAGAGACAGTGACAAGTGTTGATGAAGATGTGGAACCCTCATATACTGCTGGTGAGAATATAGAATGGTATAGTCACTTGGAAAATGGTATGGCAGTTCCTCAAAAGGTTAAACATAAAGTTATGATATGATCCAACAGTACTACTCCTAGGTATATACTTAAGAAAACTGAAAATAGATTATCACAGAAAAACTTGTACATGAATGTTCATAGCAGCTTTAGTCATAATTACCAAAAAATGGAAATAACCCAAATATCCATGAACTAGAGAGTGGTAAACAAAGTGTGGTATTCTAATTTTGTTAATTTTTTATTATCTATCTATATAATAGAGAAATATGCAAATTAGCCAGGATGCTGTAACATCATGACTGAACAGCAGAGACCTGAGGCTGCATGGTGCCTGGCCAGGGCAAGGGACCTCAGGCCGCGCCCTCTGCCCCACGGGGCTTGATAAGGGACCTCAGTCTGCACCCCTCACCCAGCAGGGCTTAATGGGGGACCTCAGGTCATGCCCCTCACCTAGCGGGGCTTGACAAGTGACCTCAGGCCGCACCCCCACCCTGGCGCCAAGCCAGGAGACCTCAGGCACCCCCAACCCCAGAACCAGGCCAGGGGACCTCAGACCACACCCCTCGCCTGGTGGGGCTTGCCCAGGTACTTCAGGCCACGGCCCCCTCCCCGGCACTGGGTTGGGGAACCTGAGGCTGTACCCCTCGCCTGGAGGGGCTTGATGAGGGTGGGACTGGCCAGGTCTGGGTCTCACTCAATGGAGGTGTGGCCAGTCGGGTCTGGGTCTCCTGCATTTTCAAAGGGTGTGCAGGTGGTGGGCGGGGACTTGACTCTAGGTCCCTCGGCATGCCCCAGACTCTGACAGGAGGGAGATTTTCATATACATTTTACTAATTTTCTTTCATCTCTGACACTTCTATTATAGAGAAAGGGCAAATAGCAATATTAAAATATTTCCTCTAATTAATTCCCTTTTAATGTGCACGAATTTCGTGCACCGGGCCACTAGTTCAATAATAAAAAAAATAATGAAGTACTGAAAACACTATAACATGGATGAACCTTGAAAATATGATCCCATTTATAAGAAATGTTCAGAATCGGCAAATCTATAGAGATAGAAAGTAGGTTAGTAGATTGGACATTAAGACTGGGAGGTGTGGAGAATGGGTGTGAATGCTAATGGATACAGAGTTTCTTCTTAGGACACTAAAAATGGTAAGTAGTTAATAATGGTAATGATGGCACACTCTTGTGTTAAAAACCACTGAACCGCCCCAGGTAGGTGGCTCAGTTCGTTGAGCATCGTCCCATATACCAAAAAGGTTGCAGGTTTGATTACTTGTCAGGGCACATACCTAGGATGCAGGTTCAATCCCTGGTCAGGATGCATGTATAAGGCAACCAATCGATGTTTCTTTCTTCCTTCCTCTCTCTCTAAAATCAATAAGTATGTCTTCAGTGAAGATTTAGAAAAACACACAAAAAAAACCACTGAACCACATAGGAAAAAAGAAAATCGGCAATTTACCTGAGAGCTACAAAGTCCTTGTTGCTATGTCCATGTCATTTCTTCTCTTGTCTTGCCCTTTTGAAGCTCTGCCTTCTGGAATACCATCCTGTTCCTTGATAATTGCTGTCATCTCTGAACATCCTGGGGATTCCCCATCATTCCTTAAACATATTAGGCTATGGATCACTTTTATTTACTTCAAAACAACAACTGTCATCTTTTTTGTTTGTTTGTTTGTTTGTTTGTTTCTATAGTTTATATGTCACCAGTCCTACAGATGGATTTCAAATTCATAACTTCTTCCTCCTTCATGACCACTGTCTTAATTTTAATTAGCTACCCATTCCTATATCCTTAGTTCTGATCTCCAAAATCTCTTATGCAAACATTCCACTCTATGACTATAATATTTACATTCTCCTTTCCGGTACCATTAGTTTCTCACTACCACCCTGACCACTAATTCAAATATATATTTTAGAAAATCTTAAATGAAATGGAAAATTTATCCAAGAAAAGAGATACAGTGGCCATGCTAGCTATTTTCAAACTTAAAGGACAGAAAATAGAAGAGATTTATGCATTGTGGCTCTCAAGAGCATAATATGAACCAGAAGTTTAAAAATCATAATAGAGAAGCTGACTTAATCTAAACATCTGTGAAGGCTTCCTAATAACTATAACTCTGTCCCCAAATTGAAGTGAACCTCTTTAGACAGTACTGAGTATACAGTTAATAATGTTCAAGCAAAATGTGATTCTCTATTTGGTTGAGATGCTGTTGAACAGGGGTAGGCAAACTTCTGTAAAAGGTTAGTAGGCTTTGTAGACCAGAATGGTCACTGTTATAATTACTCAAGTCTGCCTCTATAGCATGAAAACAACCTTAGACAATATGTAAACAAGTGGGCATACCTGTGTTCCAATAAAACTTTATTTACAAAAACAGGCAGCAGGCCAGATTCAGCCTGCAGGTTGTAATTTGCCCATCTCTGCTGTAGAGGATAGTCATTTATCATTGCTTTGGGATTTATAGGAGATAAATAGATGTCTCTTATGAGGGAGAAGGTAAGTGTTTGCTATTCAGATTTTGATAAATAATTAATTATTTGGCCATTTTGCCCCGAGACATAAAGTGGGGAGTGTGGTTTTATTGATTAGAGAAAGAATAGTTTTTAGGAGAATGGCAGGGTACTTATTTAGATTATAAAATTTCAATACTGGTTACAATACACCTGACGGTAGAGGATATTAGATCCTCTTTTGTTAAACAATATTGTGTACCTTCCCTTGACTTGTAATATCTTAGAGCAAAATATAACAGGCTTCAGAATTTAGAGTGGAAAACACCATATTAAAAAGTTATTGAAAGTCTGTAATACATATATCTACCTATTTTAGCATGCTTTTTATATGATTTTATTTTATTTTAGAAGTGTTTTTTCTTTTTCTTTTGATTTAACAGAGACAAACCACTTTTGAGCAACCTGCCTCTTTAGTTTCAAAGCAGTCACCGCCAATATCAGTACCAAAATGGACTGACCGAAAATATGTTTGTAAGACACCCAGTAGCAGGGCCCTGGAGGATTATATGAACTGGTAATTACTTTTGACTCTTAGCTTGGTATCGTAGAAATAACATGGGCTTTGGGGCCAGATAGATCTGGAGTTGCTGTCTTACTTTAAGACTTTTAAAATTCATATTATTTTTCTCAGCGTCATTTTTTTTTTTTTACCTGTAAAAAGGGAGGTGAAGGTGGCTATAATATATTTTTAAGGATTGTTGTGAAGGTCTCTGTCATATTGTAGTCTGTACCTGCAACCTATAACTAAGTATGCACAACTTGATAATCATGCATTGCCACATGGATACCTCTCTAATTGAGAGAGATATTTAAAGGCCACATTCTTAGAGTGGATAAAGGGTGGATACACTTTATAGCAAAGGAGGTGTTAATTGGAATGTGATGGTTTCTGAGAGGGGTTGGTTTTACAGGTCACATGGTTCTGGGAGTGTTCAACGGTATAAGACTTGAGTGGATAGGAATGAGGGCCGAGTAAGGAAATTGGATGGTCAGTGCTGAAAGGAAACTTGGGGATACTACAAAAGCAAATTAATGGCATTCAAAGAAAGGAAATAAAGGGATGTGACACATCATATTCTTAAATTAGTGGCTATACTAGTATTTTTAATGTCTTATTACAGGATAACTTAATGATATCTTTTGCTTTTCATGTGCATAATATCATCTTTGATGTTAATTAGAACTGGCCTTTAAAGTACTTACAACCTAGTCTCCTATGTATTTAATACAATTCTGCTGTATATTACCTCATTTTATTATACTAAGTATAATTTAAAGAATTATTGCTAACTATAATAGTGATGTAGTTATTTCTTGTGAAATTAGATTATTTATTTATTTATTTTTAACTTTTTTTAAATTTAATAAGTCTTTATTGTTCAGATTATTACAATTGTTCCTCTTTTTTCCCCCCATAGCTCCCCTTCACCTGGTTCCCACCCCACCTTCTGCCCTTACCTCCTCCCCACTGTCCTCATCCATAGGTGTATGATTTTTATCCAGTCTCTTCCCGCACCCCCCCACCCCTTTTCCCCCTGAGAATTGTCAGTCCTCTCCCTTTCTATGCCCCTGATTCTATTATATTCACCAGTTTATTCTGTTCATCAGATTTTTATTCACTTGATTTTTAGATTCACTTGTTGATCGATATGTATTTGTTGTTCAAATTTTTATCTTGACCTTTTTCTTCTTCTTCCTCTTCTTAAAGAGTACCTTCAGCATTTCATATAATACTGGTTTGGTGGTGATGAACTCCTTTAGCTTTTTCTTATCTGTGGAACTCTTTATCTGACTTTCAATTCTGAATGATAGCTTTGCTGGGTAGAGTAATCCTGGTTGTAGGTTCTTGCTATTCATCACTTTGAATATTTCTTGCCACTCCTGTCTGGCCTGCAAAGTTTCTATTGTGAAATCAGCTGACAATCGTATGAGTGCTCCCTTGTAGATAACTGTTTTTCTCTTGCTGCTTTTAATATTCTCTCTTTGTCTTTTGCTCTTGGCATTTTAATTATGATGTGTCTTGGTATGGTCCTCTTTGGATTCCTTTTGTTTGGGGTTCTGTGCACTTCCTGGACTTGTAAGTCTATTTCTTTCACCAGGTGGGGGAAGTTTTCAGTCATTATTTCTTCAAATAGGTTTTCAGTATCTTGCTCTGTCTCTTCTTCTGGCACCCCCATAATTCTGATGTTGGTACGCTTGAAGTTGTCCCAGAGGCTCCTTACACTATCTTCATATTTTTGGATTCTTTTATCTTTTTGTTTTTCCGGTTGAGTGTTTTTTGCTTCTTTGTATTTCAAATCTTTGACTTGATTCTTGCGATCCTCTAGTCTGCTGTTAGGTCTCTGTATAATATTTTTTATTTCAGTCAGTGTATGTTTAATTTCTAGTTGGTCCTTTTTCATATCCTCAAGGGTCTCGCTAAATTTATCAGCCTTTTCTAGGAAATTCTTGAAAAACCTTATAACTGTGGTTTTTGAACTCTATATGCAGTCGTTTGCTTCCCTCCATTTCTTTCATTTGTGACCTGTTTCTTTGTCTCTACATTTTCGCTGTTTCCCTGACTTGGTAGAGTAGCTTTGTGTGCTAGGTGTCCTATATGGCCCAGTGGCTCAGCCTCCCCAATTACCTGAGGTGGACACTCTTGGTGCACCCCTTTGTGGACTGTGTGCTCAGCCTTGTTGTAGTTAAGCCTTGATTGTTGTTGGTATCACTGTGAGGAATTAACCTCCAGGCCAATTGGCTCTGAGGATCAGTTGTGTCTATGACGGGAGAACTTCTGTGCTGGAGACAGCCTTATGAGACAAGATTTGCAAAATTGCAAAAGCCTCTGTGCTCAGCTTGGATGGAGTGGAATCTCAGGGCTGAGCAGACAGCCTTGGCTTCCTGTCAGCCCTGCCCTATGAGGCCCCTGGGTCTCAGTGTCCCTCGGTAATCGCTGCAAGCACCTCTGAGAGAAAGCCGCCCTCAAGTTTCGCCCACTGCCAGACAGTCCAGTTTCTCCCCCAGTGAATCTGGATTCCCAGATTCTCGCCCGGAACTGGAGTTCAGTGCAGTCAGGAGCTTCTGCCTTTCTCCCGCTAGAGAAAGCCAGCGGCACACTCAGCAATCAGTCCTCCCTGCATGCACTAGCACACACGCGCCTCCAGACCTCTGCCTTTAGCAGCTCCCCTGAGTTTCCATGCACTCCTCTCTTTTCCCGACAGTCCAGACTCCCCCCGTATGAGTCTGGGTCCCCAGGGTTTTGCCCGAAACTGGGGTTCAGTGCAGTTGGAACTGGAGTTCAGTGCCGTCGGGAGCTTCCGCCTTCCTCCCGCTAGAGAAAGCTAGCCAGGCAGTCAGCCGCCTGTCCTCTTCGTGTGCGTGTCTCTGTACCTCTGCCTTTTGCAGCTCCTCTGAGTCTCCTTGTGCCCCTCTCTTTCCTTTTAGTTGTAGAATTTCCATTCAACCAGCTTTCCTGTGGTTCTGGATGATGTCCGTTCTGTCTTTTAGCTGTAGTTTTGAAATTGTTGTGCGAGGCAGCAGTTTAGGTGTTCACCTATGCCACCATCTTGGTTTCTCCTCTAAAATTAGATTATTTAGTTTTCAACAAATATTTGTAGACCTCTTTGTGCCAAACACCATTCTAGTTACTGAGGATGCAATAGTGTATAAAACAAGCAAAGCACAAATGCAAACTGAATGGCTTTCAGCTCAAAGGCCAAACTTCAGATTATTACAATTGTTCCTCCAACTACTTTGGATGGCAGGCTATTGTAGAACATTAATGTTAAAAAGCACTCATAAACTCTGTGATCAGCTATAGGCTGACCTATACCTTGGCTAAATTCTTATAGAATAAACCTAACTCCATATTTTAAATGCCATCTTACTTATTTTGCAATTCAAAAAGAATTCCCCCAAAATAAAATGTATCATAATGTGTCTAGGATAAATAACTCAGCTATATTATGAAAACTGACTTTGATTCTGTTTGATGTAACACATTTACGTTTATATTCACCTTTAAAATCACACACAAAAACTGAGTCTAAATCTTGTTTTTAAAATTTTGATGTTTTACATTTAAAAACTATCTTTCTTAGTTTTAGGACTCCAGTTATAAAGAATGACTTTCCACCTGCTTGTCAGTGGACAACACCCTATGGCCCACCTGCCTCTTTCCAGCAGCACCAGCAACAAATACCTGTTACTCCACTTCAGAATTTACAGGTTTGATAAGCTTTATCTATGATGGTATATGTTAAGGGAGGATACATTTCAAAGATTTTATTTTATTTTATTTTTTTACAGCATCTAGTAGTTAGGGAAAGTCTTAAGGGCTTGTCAAACATGACCAAGTGAAGGGGCTGGGAGGCTTCCAAAAGAGGTCAGTTTCAGGAGGAACCTGAAAAGAGGCCAGAATGTGGCTGGAGTTCAGGAAGGAACCGGGGTGGTGGGTGATCCTTAGGGTCCTTTTTGGCCCTTGAAGTTTTAGCCCATGAGGAATAGGAAGCTATTGGAACTGGTTGGAGCAGAGAAATGAACTTATTTGCATTTTGAAACAACTACTTTGGTGACAGTGAGGAGGAAAGACTAAGGGGAATGTGGAATGTCCTGTGTAGGAAGCTGAACTTCACATTAGTATTGAATTAGAAATAAGTCAGAATTACTTTATTCTAAAAAACAATAACAACAAAATTAAAATGCCAGCTGTTAGGGGAAAATGAATTGAACTGCTTTCTTCCCTCTCAGAAATGTTCAGTTTACGTAGAGAGGAAGCTCCAGAAGAAAAGGGGTTTGGGTCATAGTGAAGTATCTTTATAAAATCACAACTTAATGAAAGATGATAGATATATATTTCAAAGCCTTAATACTTTCTTACAGAAAACATAAATCATAACTCACCAGTTTCTTTCAACACTAGAGGATAAAGAAATTAGGATCCTTATCCTATATAATAAAAGGCTAATATGCAAATCGACCAAACGATGGAACAACCAGTCGCTATGATGTGCACTCACCACCAGGGGCCAGGTGCTCAAGCAGGAGTTGCCCCCTAGTGGTCATTGCACCCCCACAGGGGGAGTGCTGCTCAGCCAGAAGCCCAGAGCTGGGCTCACGGCTGCCAAGCGCAGCGGGGAGCGGGCCTAAGCCGTCAGTCGGACATTCCCCAGGGCTCCCAGACTGCGAGAGGGTGCAGGCCGGGATGAGGGACGTGTGCCTCCCCCCCTCCAAGTGCACGATTTCGTGTACTGGGCCTCTAGTATTTTATATTAATGTAGAAGGAGGTTATACGAGAGAGATTCTACCATTTGTGATCTAAAGCAGGACTTACCAAATTGAGATTTATTTAGACCTTGTTTCAGCTTGGTTAATCAGCTAATCAGGTGCTCAGTGTCTTCAGCTTCCTTGTCAGCTCAGAATAAGTCCTCTCATATCGCTCCATCTGTTCAAAGCGTGTATAGGCCCCCAGAGAGCTCTGGCATAAGGGAAGGGAAGAAGAGCCAGTTGTAGAGTAGATCAGTTGAAAGTTTGCTGAGGAAGGTGCTGAAGTTAAATAACTTGAACATTCTTCAACAAAAAGGGGGCATTGCTGATATTTGCATTTGTCAGATTGACTCAGGAGCTCACCTTAGCACACTGCTTCTTTACAATGTAATGCCAAATGGGAAAATTTGTGCATTTATATGTATACGTATGTATGTAAGTAAAGAGGTTTGTGTAAGAAAAAAAGAATAGGTAAGAAAGATGAAAAGTGATAGCTTATAAGTTCACGTGTTGAACATTAAGTAGTTCTCCACTCCCCATTACCCCCTTTAAATCTTCTACTTACATTAAGAAGTAAAGGCAAGTTAGAGTGATAGACCTTGGAAGTTTATATATTAATTTAGTAAGTTTATTTCTTTGACTAAAGTATGTAAATTCCCTCTTTAAAATAATCGTTACTAATATCTAATTACTTAAGAGTTAAGATCATTTCAAAATTGGAAGCATTTCACTACATTAAATGCAAGCTAGTTTCTCAGGCATATTCTTTGAATCTTCACATCTTTACTTATTTTAATTTAGATTTCAGCATCTTCTTCAATAAGCGATTGTATTTCAGTTAAAGGAAGAATTTATTCCATTTTGAAGCAGATAGGAAGTGGAGGTTCAAGTAAGGTAAGTATCTACCCCCAGAATTTGAAAACATTTAATTGCAAAGATATATGTATCTTAAATATTTAAGAAATGAATAAAAATATTTTAAATTTTCCTTTTGACTTTTTACGTTTTGATCTCTCTGTTTCTTCACTTCTGGGGGCCCATGTTACCCTTGAGCTAAAAAATTCTTCTCATCCCTGGCTCCCATTTCCTCCTCCCAACAAATGACGTATCTCTTTAGACCCATCTTAATTCCAATAGCCTGCTCTTCCCTCCAGTTTTCTTCTCTAAATAACATTAACATTGACTTAGCGGTGGCAAACAACAGCTCTGTATTATCTCAAAAGAATGTTTTTAGAAGTCAGTCAATACCCTGATATAAATGACTAATATGCGTAGGATGGTCCAGCAAGGTTTTTGACTAATAGATCTTGCGTTGTTTTGAGTTTTTCATTTTAGAAACAGAGTTTAGTTAACTAATGAATTTCTGGAATTGATAGGTCATTTCCTAAATTTATCTTAGTTCTGAATTTATATGATCCTAATTATCTGGATGGAGGGTATCTCAAAGAGTTGTCTTTAACTTAATTTCTCTCATTCTGTTCTCTTAAATTCACATAAGTCAGATTTTTACTTTTATTACTCCACCAAAATAATTATCAAAATTACCAATGAGTTCCATATTTATGCCAAATCTAATTCTTAGCTTTGATTTGGGGTTATTTGGAATAGTTGTTTTTTCTTTTTTCATTGAAACTTGTTTATTCTTTCACGTGACCTCTCAATTTTCTTCCCCTCCAACTGGCTGTTTCTTCCCTTCCAACTGGCTATTTCTTCCTCTCCAACTGGCTGTTCCTTTTCTGTCTTCCTCATGTCCCTGATCTCAGAGATGCAATGCCCCAGGGCTCACTCCCTTAGTGTTCTCATTCAGTTTCATGGTTTTAAATATTAGATATATGCTGACAGTTCCAAAATTTATATTTCCAACTCAGATTTCTCCCTTAAATTCTAGATTTGTATATTCAATGACTGCTCAGCACCTCTTCATGGGATATTTGAACCTTAATATGTCCCAAAAATAACTCTTGCTTCACAGTCTTTCCGTTTCAGTAAATGGCAACTCCATTCTTCCAAGGGCTAGACCAAAAATATGGAGTCATCATTGGCTCTACTTACTCTCAGGCATACTTCCAGCCAATCAGCAAATATTGTTGGTTCTATCTTAAAGCATATCCAGAATCTGTTTCTCACTACCTGCACTATTATCCCTTTGGTTTAAGGAGCAACTTTCATCTTTTCACCTGGATTATTATAGTGGCCTCTAACTAGTCTCACTGATTCAGCCCTTGCTCTCCTGGTATATTTTAACAAAAGTAAATTTTCCTCCAGATATCTCACATCTTTGCTCAAGTATCTTCTCACTCAGGCCTTTCTTGGTCACATCCTTTAAAACAGCAACTCCCACTTCCAATCACTGGTAAGCTCCAACCCCCTTTCCTGCTTTATTTTCCTCTGTAGCTCATCTTCTAGCATGTTCTGTGATTTACTTGGTTTGTTATTTGTGTGTCCTCACTTGAATGTGGCTTCCATCAACGTAGGGATGTTTGATTTATGCAGTGCCTAGAACATAATAGGACGGAAGTATTTGTTGAGTGAATGAACTGTCCCTTCTCAACTGTTTTGCTAGTGTAAGTTGTTAAGAATGATCTATGAGCAAAGCCTGGGTTTAACTTAAAGTTTTCTGTAATTTTCTAAAATGACTAATAATAATTAGATGTGGTTAAGACTGTCTGTGTACATTACCATAAGTAGTAATTGTTCAGGAATATTTGTTTCTCTTCTGTATGCATTGTCTTTGTTCTTTCCCTTGCCTCAAATTTCAGGCATGGGAGTTAAGGGATAATGGATTTTTATCAATATACTAGTATTTGAATTACCTGATTTAGTTGCTTGAATAGAAATTTTTTGGTTAATATTTATTACTTATTAAGCTATATTTTAAGAGTGTCAAAGTGAAGTATGTATTTAGTGGTATGTTTTTAGAAGATGTAGAATAATCTTAACAGTGTTTAAACAGTTTTTCCTTGGAGTTTAATGAAGATGTAAGTTTTGGTAAGTCAAGGACCAAGTGATAAGCCATGACTGGCCCATATTTTCTTAGTGCAGTTAAATATTGTTATTTACTTATAAGAGTTGGCAAAATCAACATGCCTCAGGAAAAAAGACATGCTTTATGAAACTAATACTGTTTATGCTATTTTTATTCTAGAGTTTAGACAGTGACCAACTTATTAAAAGCGTTTAGAAAAGTTATGGAGCTAATAAGAATGGTCAAGACACTGACCTTTCTAGTTCTTTCATTAACTTTCCTTAAAACTGACAAGTTATAACTCAGACACTATGAAATGGAAATAAGGGCTATCTAATCCAGCTCATCAGTTATGGCAAGAGTTTTGCCAGATCAGGGACAGTAGAGGGAGTAAAAGCACACACGTGCAAAAAATTGTTTTAAAAGTTTTCATTTGCTCAAAATTTTTGAGATCTTACTATACAGTTTTAATATCCTGCAAATCTTTTTTCTGATATACCTGATAACTTTAATGTTTTAAAATGTCCATTTTATTCTGTCCCAATTATCTTTAATGGTGGTAGCTAACATTTGCTAAACTCCAAACACATCATTTCAGTCATCCTTCGAACGCTGTGTGGTAGAAACTACTAAAAACATATTCATTGTGTTAAAACAGAATAGTAGATGCCCAGCTGGTGTGGCTCAGTGGGTGAGCGTCGACTTATGAACCAGGAGATCACGATTTGATTCCCGATCAGGGCACATTGCCGGGTTGTGGGCTCGATCCTCAGAGTGGGGCGTGCAAGAGGCAGCCCATCAATGATTCTCAAAATCAATAAAAATATTTTAAAAACCACAAAGAAAACCCAGAATAGTAGATAACTCAATTTTCTGAGATTTGTAAGGCTGTTTACTTTATACAAAATGGCTTTATGCTATTTTAAAATTCCTTTTATCTCTTGCTATTTTCAGTTGCCTCTGGCCCTATCACTATTTATGCCCCTCTCCCTCTAATTTGCTGTGTGTGCAAGTAAACCCAGTAATACTTTGTAAGTAACTAAGCTGTACTGGACAGCCACTTCCTTGCCAGTGTCTACTGGAAAATCCAGGTTAAATGACTTTAAAATAGTGATGTTTATTTCAATATGTCAAAAGGGGCAAATGAATATAATTTTTCCTTGCTTACACTGGCACTTTGTATTTGAGTTACTGAGTTTTAGAAGCTCCATTCCTGTTGCATGTCTGCTGCAGGTTAGACACATGAGTAGTGTTTGTACTTTTTGAAATGTATTACCTGCCTTATCAATATTGCTTAGAAATTGACTGTCATAGCTGGAGCACCTAGACCTCAGAAATCCTGACAACATGTTTACAGGATCTTGTTTCTGTAAACTTGACTTTGAAAATTAGACCTAATCTACTTTTAACAACTGAATATACTGATGGCTAACAATTAGTACCATAAGTAGCAATTGTTCAATAATATTAGTTTCTTTTTCTCTATGTATTTCCTTTGTTCTCATATTTTTAGATATTCTCTACCTCATGAATGAAATGGTCAACTCGGGGCACAATGGGAAAAACAACATATGTGAAATGACTTGACTCTTTATTATAACCCTTAGTCTTCCTAAACATTTCTGAATATCTTCTTTCTTAGGTTGTTTCCCTAGTTTAAGGCACTCAACAGAGTGTTATGACATATGAAATTTAAATTACTTTTCTTATATATTGTTCTAGAAACTTTTTAGGGTTTATGCCTTTGAATTACTGAATGCCCGTTGTTATAAGTAGTTGAGAATGGACTATTACTCTCCTACCATGTTTTTTTTTTTTCCTTCTATACTCAGAATAAGGCCAAATACTTAATTATTCATATAAGTATTCCTTAACCTATCTAATAAGTTTAGGATTGTGCTAGTACATTCTAAACTTTTCCCTTTGTTCTATTATTTAGGTATTTCAGGTGTTGAGTGAAAAGAAACAGATACATGCTATAAAGTATGTTAACTTAGAAGAAGCAGATCATCAAACAGTTGATAGTTACCGGAATGAAATCGCTTATTTGAATAAATTACAACAACACAGTGATAAGATTATTCGACTTTATGATTAGTAAGAATATTTTTTATTTAAAAAGAAGACTTCTTTTGCTATACTTCTTGAGATCAGTACCTAGTAGATCTTAATAGTATAACCTAAGCATTTATTGTTTTTTTGTTTTTATTTGTTTGTTTTTAATGACAGTGAAATCACGGATCAGTACATCTACATGGTAATGGAGTGTGGAAATATTGATCTTAATAGTTGGCTTAAAAAGAAAAAATGCATTGATCCATGGGAACGCAAGAGTTACTGGAAAAATATGTTGGAGGCAGTTAACACAATTCATCAACATGGTATTTTAAAACCTCTTATTATATAAAGTTAAAAATCCATTAATAATGTCTTCATAGAGATATACTCCTTTAATTTTAAATTATTGTTATTGGCAGCTTTAGACTAGATAAACTAAAGATTTTGGAAGTTTATTTAAAGATGAAGGGACAAAACCATTTCTCTAAAACACTATCAACCAAATAATATAGGTCATTAACTCAAGTCCCACATCCATAATGCATCAATAAATACTAAATGTATTTTTATCAGTATCAACATAGCCATAACCCTAGGTCTCCAAATACTTGGATTATAGCAGATCTGAGACTTTGGGTTCAGGCATCCTAAAAATCGGAGATGTTTCTTTCACTCATTCTATTCATTTTGTGTTGTGTGCTTTGTGTGGAAGTTTGTTGTTGTTTTGGTTTTTAACTCTTAGCCCTTACTTCTGGTTGGTTTTTACTTTACTTGGACTTGGTTCTTGTTAGGGCTTCTCTGCCTTTACTGTATCCTTTAAAAAACAATAACAGCTGTTAACCCAGATAATTATAATTTGTCTCTTCATGTCTTCCTTTCTGTAAGTTAAAGATAATTCAGTGATCAAGATCAAGCTGTAGGGATGGAGGCATCAGTAGCATTAGGGTCTCACCACCTGGCAGCGTAATTTACAATGATTCCTAGTGGGCGGTGAATTACAGTGGTTAAGCATAAACTCTGAAGCCAGACTACCTGGGTTCAACTCATGGCACTGTCACTTAGGCCCTGTGACATCAAACAAATCATTTAAACTCTTTTGCCTTAGTTTTCTCACCTAAAAATAAGGTTAATAATACTTACCTCAGCATGGATGTATTAAATGATTCCATACAAGCAATAAACTAATAATAGTACCTGGCACATAGCAGGTGCTTTATGTTGGTAAAATATATTAAAAATGAATATTTATTTTGATTGAGTAAGTAAAGGAATCAACATAGCCAGATTTGAATTTTTTTATACTTAGTATGTTTTACATTGTCTAATATTACAAAGGATTTTTATTTTGAAGGCATTGTTCACAGTGATCTGAAACCTGCTAACTTTCTGATAGTTGATGGAATGCTAAAGCTAATTGATTTTGGGATTGCAAACCAAATGCAACCAGATACAACAAGTATTGTTAAAGACTCTCAGGTAAGACTTAATAAATGGTTGGTTATCACCCAGTAGAGTCCAATTCCTTTTCACTTGTGAAGTATTTGCTAATGGGGATTGTATTTTTACCTACCTCATTCTTCAAAGGATTTGAAGCCTTTTTATAAGAATAGATACTATTACTATAAAAATAAATCAAAGCCATGACTAATACAATTTTATATAGAAAGTCAAAATCTGGTAGAAGTATATCCATCAATTTTGGGTGATTTTTCTACAGTCAAGATAGAGAGGCAGTAATACTGTCTTGGAAATCATCTTGGTCACGATCTAAAATTCACCTGGAACTTGGTCTCAGAATTTCCTGGTAGCAGCCAAAGAAGGATTGCAGTTACATGTTTTTTATTGTCCATGAAGTAAGATAATTTTATTCCAGTAAAGCTTTTCTTATCACATACACTTGAAAAAGAAGAGAATTCTTAAGGGGGGCCTTTATTTTGGAAACATCACAGTAAATAATGTTCTCAAAAGCATTTTTATAATAGGATATGCAATAGCAAACTTTAAAAAATTGTCATAAAAACTAAAGTGATGACACCAAAGAATAACTAAACACAATCCTGCTTGGAGCTAAGACGCTGTGCTCTTAAGTACTGTACAGATTTCTGATATGGATCTGCTTTAATTCTAGAAGTAAAACTAGACTTTTGTAGTCCAGTAGCAAGAGTAGATGAGCAGTGTTCCCTTCAAACATTTTATGGAACAATCACTTTCTTTATATTAAAAATATGACTGAACATTTAGTTGTAAATTGCTTTGAAGATATCTTCTATGCCAATGCCCTAAAAATGAAGTATTCCATGTTTGAAAGCAGAATCGTTTATTTTAGAATAAAATGAATGCTGTGTAAGGTTGGCATAATCCAACTGTGAAAAATCTTACATGATTTAGATACCCATCCAATCTCAGTTTGGACATGGGCCCAGGGAGTACTTGGAGAAAAACTACATTGTTAGTGGTTGGTTTATTTTTAAAAAATACAACAAAAACCCAGAAAACCCCGCAACATAAAACAAACATTCTCCGTCTATTTCAGCACAGAAATGTGTGATTGATAAATTCCTTCTAAGTTTATGGCCATTAATATAATTTTAGCCTGGACAGCATTATGGTAGTTGCCCACCATAATCACAGAAAAAACTGAGCATTCTGAAAGGAGTCAATTTGCTGATTATGAATCTCATTTATTTTGCTGGAGTTGTGAAGAAATTTATGTCTTATTATTGTTGGTTGTTTAAGCTTTTCAGATATATTACTGATATCTAATTACCTAAGTTTCCAAGAATTTGGCATTCATGTTTTTAAAAATCGAAAACAGAATGTAGTATTATCAATGACTTGTGTTTTCTATGATTTGGCAAATAGGTTGGTACAGTTAATTATATGCCCCCGGAAGCCATCAAAGATATGTCTTCCTCAAGAGAGAATGGGAAATCCAAATCAAAGGTACTATAAACATTATCTGTCATTTGTCTAACATTAATAGGTTATTTGGCATTTATTCTCTGAATAAACTTAACAGATAACTGAAAGTTATTTCTTTAAGTTCTAACACTTTTTAGGCCATTGCAGAGACCTTTCCTTCTTAAGTAGATTGTCATGGAATTTAATTTCACCCTTCCTTTTTGATTTGAGATTGTTCTTTAATATTGTGCTTTTAATATGGTGATGCCACATATTGTGTTCCTACAAGAAATGCACCTAGGGTATTTTTAAGTTTTAAAATTAAAGAAAAAAATAAAGACTAAATTAGCACTGGTTTGGACACCTTAAATAACTTGAATTGATAACCTTTGAAATCTTTTTGTTTCCTCTTAGATTCTTACATTTTATTTCTTAACCAATTATTCATTTGTGAATTCTACATTTTCAAATACAACTCTAGTATATAATGTTTCCTGGCCTGCCACTGGCTACTTTCCCACTTACCTTATTTGACCACCTCAGTGAGCTTTGTGCTAGCTCATTAGTGCCCTTTGTTGGGCCCATTTGGCCTGCCACAATGCCTCTGCTGCCAATCTAATCTGTTCTCTGTGACAGTGTAACCAACTGGATGGAAGCACATATTGTTGTCCAGGGACTGTGTTCAAGTCATAGATCTGCCTCTTCATTACCTGTCTTTGCGACTCAATTTGCCTAGTTTCTTCATCTGTAACTTAGGCTTACAAACAGTACCTGTTTTAAAAATAATTGAGAATTAAATGAGAAAGAATATAAAACACTTAGTACATTATCCAGTTCAAAATAATTGATGAATAAATATGCTTTTATTTACTAAACTATATTTTCCTTCCCCCCCAAAATTGTGGCTTCTAAATATCTTTAAAGAAACAGGTCTTGATTTCATTTATTAATACTATTCTCATGTACTCTCTAGTTTCTACTTTTATCTTTATTTATATCCCTCTAGGTTTATTTTTTTTCTAGCTTCTGGATTTAAATAATTGCTCATTTAATCTTAATATTCTTACTTATATTAAAATATTAAAACTGAATTTTACTGTGTTTTACTTTTGCTTCTATTTATAGGTTTTACTCTGGTGTTTCTTATTTTCATTAATTCCTAAAATTTGTAATTTTAGTTTTAAAATTATTTTATTCTTTTTTACTTTAGAATAAAATTTAATTTGAATTACATTCAAAATTCAGATTTTTTCACTTGTCAACCCAGTGCTTTAATATACACTGAGTGGCCAGATTTTATGATCTCTAAATGCATAATAATCTGGTCACTCAGTGTATATCCTATATAATAAAAGGCTAATATGCAAATTGTCCCCTTGACCAGGAGTTTGACCAGCAGGCAGGCCAGCCAACCGCCCCTGTGCCCTCCCCCTGGCCAGGCTGGCCGGACCCCACCCATGCATGAATTCATGCACCGGGCCTCTAATATATATATATATATATATATATATATATATATTTTTTTTTTTTTTTCTTTTTAGTGGCCAGATTATTATGCATTCAGAGATCATAATAATCTGGCCACTCAGTGTATATTGGTAAATCTCAATTCAATTGAATCACTTGCTGTTTTCCAATAGCCTTAGTGATTCTGTAAAGAAGATAAATTTTTATCCAAACTTGTGAGTTTATTCCTGCTATTGAAGAGCTCAAAACTCCTCCCAATCTAGCTCTGTCTCACATTGCTTTCCAGTGAACATCTGTTGGCTATATGGAGACTTCTGTTTTGAGATCTCAGGTATATTGATTACTTGCCTCTGATATACAGGAGTTTGTGGCTGTTGGTGGTTTGTCTCCATTCACTTATATTCTGGCATTCCTGGGAATAGTTTTTCACCTGGTTTTGTTACAGTTTCTATGTTGATGGTTTTGCTGTTACTCTGTCCACCTTATCTGGGGATTTGGAGAAATTGAAAAACTATGCTGCCACTGCCATTTTTCCCATTATCTGATATCCTTTTTAATCGATGATTAAATTAGAAATTGGCTTAATTTCCAGGTGGTTAGAGGAAAAGGAGGTTATTTTTAATTAATACTCAGTTTTCTGAATGTTTATTCAGATAATGTGGTCTGGTTTATCTGTCATCTTATGAAAGGCATATTAAAATCTCTACCTCTCCCCAAAATAATTTTATAGTTTCTGCTTAATTTGGTTCTATTAAATGTGGTTTCACTGCATAGAAGTTCATAACTATCATATCTTCTTAGTTGATTGTGCCTTTTATGACTATAGAAAGTGTTTCTTCTGTTAAAGACACTTTGCCATGTTCTCTTGTTCTAGTATTAACATTGCTGATTGCTTTCTTTTGGTTTTTTTTTGTCAATTTTTTGCCATTTTTCCTTTCATCTTTCTGTGTCATTTGGTTTAGATCAATCTTTTGTGGAGAGCATTTGGTTATATTTTGTTTTAATGTATATTTGAGTATATATCTTTAAAAGAGGAATTTATCCATTCTCATTTATTATACCCATTGCTATGTTATTTATATTTTTATTAATGTAAAAAGAATAATTATGTTACAATATCACATTTCTAATGAGATATTTAATACAAAGAACATTTAATAAGTAATATTTATGCTTATTCATATCTCATAGTTATATTGTTTACTGCCCAACAGGGTACTTTTATTATTTTTATTTTAGAAGTGAGAGGAAACAGAGCTGCATAGAATTACCAGCTAGTGATTCAGTCCCAGCTCATTGTGGCCGTATAGTTTGTCTTGAGTTTAATATAGCTCAACTTAAATAACCTTTTAAAAATCTATACATATTATAAATTTATATAAAAATATATTATAAATAATTTATTACAACTCAATAATTTTGGGGAAAACAAGTAAATTTAAATTTTGCAGTTAAATTTTTTAGTTTTGTATTTTCATAAACTGACAAGATTGTAGTATTTTGTTTTAGTTGAAATATTTTAATTATGAGTTTGTTGAAAGATTTAAAGTGAAGCTCATCTCTTGGTAAAATAACCAATTATAATTAAAACTATAAAAACCTGTTTTGTCATGTAAACAAAATATAGTACTTAAACTTTAATTTACATTTAGTTATGATTTTGAGTATTAGAATATATATGTGTGAGTATAATATACTCAATTGATACTGTCATCTAACATTTAATTATTTATTATCCTGTCAGCAACATTACATTTGATTTTATATTAAAATAATGGCAACTTATTTCTGTTGTTTTGTTTTGTTTGTTTGTTTCTTTATTTAGATAAGCCCCAAAAGTGATGTTTGGTCTTTGGGATGCATTTTGTATTATATGACTTATGGGAAAACACCATTTCAGCATATAATTAACCAGATTTCCAAATTACATGCCATAATTGACCCTAATCATGAAATTGAATTTCCTGATATTCCAGAGAAAGATCTTCAAGATGTGTTAAAGGTAACTTTAATAGTATATGGATATAGAAGAACAATATATTATATATAATTAACCTTAAACACCCTGGAGGTTAGGAGTGCCCATCCGCCCTAGTCAAAAATTACATATAAGTTTTGACTTCCCAAAAATGTAACAAGTAATAAATAGATTACTGTTGACCAGCAGCCTTATTAATGATAACATAAAGAGTTGGTTAACATGTTTTCTATATTATATGTATTATATGCTATACTCTTACAATAAAGTAAGCTAGAGAATAAAAATGTTATTAAGAAAATCAAGGAATAAAATACATTTATAGTTTTTATTTAAAAAGTGGACCACATAGTTGAAACCCATGCTGTTCAATGGTCAACTGGACTTAATTGTTTACTAAAATTATTGGAATTATTAAGTGACTTAGTTATAACTGGTCCATTGAAAGAAATTGCTGATTGAATTTGCTTTTAAAGGCATGTGATGTTCACCTTGTGGGTGTTAGTTTTAAAATGAATACTTGGGGATTTTGCAAAATATGATGTGAAATAATCTCATTTCTGAGTAGGCTATCTAGAAAACATCTGCAATACGATTAAATCTGAAAAAATACTATATCAATATTATGTAAGAGAACTTGCTTTGTTTAAAAAAGTAATAATAATCTTATTTTTATAGTGTTGTTTAATAAGGGACCCTAAAAAGAGGATATCCATTGCTGAGCTTCTGGCGCATCCATATGTTCATATTCAAACTCATCCAGGTACTTCTTTAAAAATCAATGTATTATCTGATTCTTTTTTTAAATTTTCTTTCTAATTCTCACTCAAGGATATGTTTTTATTGATTTTAGAGAGAGGAAGGGAGAGGGAGAGAGGAAAAAACATCAATATGAGAGAGAGACATCGATCAGTTACCTCCTCATGCCCCAAATGTGGTTTGAACCCATAGGCTGGGTATGTGCCCTGACCAGGAATCAAACCCGCAACCTTTCTGTGTGCTGAATGACACTCCAACCAACTGAGCCAGACTGGCTGGGGCAAGAAAGCTTCTTTTTTTAAGCTAAATACTAAAATAAATGAAATCGCCTTTCTTTACTTGCTGGCATATATTTTTACTTATCCTAGGTAAGGGGCTATGATCAGTGATAAATTACAAGGATGCCAGTAATTATACTATTTAACAAAATGTGTGTTTATATATGAAGTTATATTTTTCTTATTGGTACCAGTGTATTATCAATTATATGTTTTTACAGGTAGCCATAAGAAAGCCTCTGAAGAAATGAAACATGTTCTGGGCCAACTTGTTGGTCTGAATTCTCCTAATTCCATTTTGAAAGCTGCTAAAGTAAATATTTCTATTTTCTATCTACATTAATGTTAATTGTTGTATATAGTTTAGTGCATTAAATACTTAAATGGGTAATTCAAATAAAAGTCTAATCATCAGATCAACTATGAAATAGTATCCTAGCTAATAAAGAGGGAATATGCTAATTGACCATCATGCCCTCACAAAGATGGCGGCACCCACAGCCCCGCTGGGGTGGCAAGTGTGCAGCACAGCCGGGCCCACCCCCAGGCGGGTCCGGCCGCTCCGCACGCCTGCCTCCGGCGTCCCTCAGCCCCCCAGCCGCCCAGGGCCAGCCCAAGGCGCAGGCAAGCCTTGTATGTCAGCTGCCCAGCCTCCTAGGGCCAGCCTGAGGCGCAGGCAAGGCTCTGATGGCTGCTGCCCAGTGACATTTGAGGCTCAGGTAACCAGGGCTGGCCAAGGCTTACACTGCTGGCAATGGCAGCAGCAGAGGTGTGATGGGGGCTTGGACTCCCCTGATCGCTGGGTCGCCTCCCGCCCCTGAGGGTTCCCGGACTTGTGAGAGGAGGCAGGCTGGGTTGCAGGACACCGCTCAAGTGCGTGAATTTTCATGCACCCAGGCCTCTAGTTATCTATATTTGGATACTTAATATGTGCTTTTGACACATATAGATTTATTTGGTTTACATTCTTATTGTGTAGATAGCATAACTGAAAGTGGATTGTCATATAAAGTGCATTCAAATGATTGCTGTCAAGTCTTAACTGGAATAAATTTAATGAGGGATTTGTCTTAAACCAACGCAATTCTTAACAGCTTTTGAATTCATTTCTTCTACCAATGTTTTTCTTAAATAATCTCAGAATAATCACAGTATCTGTCACATATAATGACTTATGTGAAGATGTATGTAGCAGTCAGTACATTTCTCAAAAACAATGTCTCAAACCTTTGAGTTTCCCAAGGCCTGTTTATATCTATATCATCATTTTTTTTATCTCACTGCCATCAAACACCTGATCATTTCTAGAACCTTATGTGTGCTTATTGACCAACTTGTTTATTTACCAAGCAATTACTAATTACATATTTCAATTATAACATTATTATACAATTATGGGAGCTCTAGGCTATGGTAAAGCCAATCAAATGTGGTAAGAAGTTGGACACATTACTGGAGGAATTAACTATTTACTCACTACCTTGCATTTGTATGATATAAGGTAAATTTTTTCTTAAATTTTCTCAAGTGCTGATGGCTTAATCAGTGGCTTTAGGAATTAAAATTAGACAAAGTTTGTTTTGTAATTTTGCTCTATATTTCGTATCCATATTAAATTCCTACTATTGTGTTTTTTAAAGCCTTCTATAAATGAAATTGAGGTGGATTAGTTACCTTTATCAAAAAGGTTATGTGTTCCTTGATGGTAAAGATACCATCTTCATAAATTAGATGTTGGCTTAGCCTTAAACTCTTTTTAAAAATAATAGATTTTAATATAACTAATTATACTTAAGATAGTTTATAAGACCTTTTTATATCTTCTGTTCATTAGTTTAAATATCATTGGAAAGTATATTTCTTATTGAATGTATTTTACAGTATAGGAATTTATCTAAGACTGTCTTTATTTGAGAAAAAGTAAGAAATTTATTACATATTAAAAATATGCAGTTATCTCTATTAATCTGATAATATGTTGACTTAAATTATAAAACAGATTTGTGTTTTTAATTTCAGACTTTGTATGAGCACTATAGTAGTGATCAAAGTCATGATTCCTCTTCATCATCCAAGACTTTTGAAAAAAAGGGGGAAAAGAAATGATTCGCAGCTATTCAGAAGCTGTCAAATATCACCTGTACAATACATTGGACTGTCATATTTTTGATTCTGTGGAAATCTGCTCTTGAAGACAACTTCACTCTGAAATGTTATTGGCAGAAAAATTCAGTGGGTTTTCAAAAGAAAACAAGATAACCACTAATGGCACTGTATATTTAATTATAGAATTGTTTTCTCTGTTATGCTTCTCTAAATCTAACCTATTTGAAATCATTTCACACTTGGAACAATGGTTGGACAACTGAAATATTTTCTGAAGAACTGTGTAAATAAAGCTTTGTAGTATAAAATGACACTAAAATGTTAAAGTTGTCAAATTATTTTCTTCAAGCAAATATATTGGTCTGGCACAAAATTCTTAATAAAAATTGGATTAAGGGAGACAGAGGAGTAGAATTTAGTAAATTCTGTTGGAGTTTGTTCATAAATAATTATGTCGTCTGCATACAAGGGTTTTATTTCTTCTTTCCCAGACTCCAGCCATAGTAGCAAGCAAGCCTAAAAGATATCTAAAACTTTAAACAACCAAATTCTATTTCTCACTAATGTCTGTGGGGGAGGAAGAAGTACAGCTGCCCTGGGCTGCCCTCACTCTTGAATCCCGGCTCTGTTACCGCACTATCTGATTGTCCTGGCAGACAGAAAAGGGAAGCATGATAAGTTATACGGCCACTTAAAATTACTGTTTGAGAGTAACACTCTTCTCACAATTCACTGGTTAAATAAGGTACAGGGTTTTTATGTAATAGTCTTGTGTCTAGAGAGGAGAGCTCTAAGTATAAGGTGAACAGCACTAATTAAAATTTGTAAGAAGATAGAGCTTTCTTAACATTGCTTCAATCAAGGGTTCTAATCCTAGAGTTCAGGCCCCCTTGGACTACTGAGTAGAGAGAATAAAAGCACATATGCCTTTTTTTTCTTGCCATGCCATTTTAGTGGTTGTTGATGCTACTTTCCTAAAATAGTTAAAACCTTGGGATGCGCGCAATGGTTATTCTCCCTTCCTGTTTCTTTTCTTCCTTTTGGCTCAACTTTTCCACTTTTACCTCTGCAAAGAACCTGTATTGTATTGAAGAGGAAACTGTATTAGTAATTACATTAATTAGTTGCTTAATAAAGTAATACATAATGTTTTTTTGTGTTACAATGTTTGTAGAGGCATATATATACACACACACGTGTATATACCAGTGTATGGAATTATTTTGCATGCTATGTTATTAAAAATATGTTAAATTAGCATATTTGACAGAATTAGGTCAGAAAGGTCCCAGTAGGCACAGGTGAACTAAGGAGGAGGAGATGGTAGATGGGTATTTACATTCTCACTGTAAGAATGAAGTGAGACAGAAACACAGTTGGCATTCAATTATGTGGAACAGAGGATCCAGCTCAAACTCTGTTACAGAGTCTCCACTTAGTCTAAGGATATAATATCCTTTCTTTAAAAAGTATATGGGTGATAATTGTTCAAGGAGCAACAATTATTGGACTAGATGGCTCTACCCTGGAGGAGAAGCTCAGAAGCACTTTGCTCCTCTGCTCAATGCCTTCCAATGGAGTCCCATCTGATGTAGAGTAAATGCTCAAGTCCACTTCTGCCTTATGGCCCTTGGGCTTACCATTCCCGCTTCTAGAACCCTTTTTCCGAATACTGCGGTCATTAGCTTGTTTCTTCATCTCCTTGTATTTGTTCAAATGGCATTTTCCTAATGAGGCCTTCCTTAGCATATTTAAAATCATATTCCCACTGCTCCCTGTCCTCCATACTCTGCTTTGGTTTATTTTTATAGGATTTACCCTTAGAACAGTCTCTATACTAACAGTTGCCAGAATGGAAACCTTTTTATGGGTTTTGTTCACTATTCCCAGTGCCTAATGTCTAGTTTATAGTTAGCACTTGAATACATGAATAAAAAGTGCTTATTTTTTGCTGGAAAGAAAGCATTATAAAGTATTTCTTACAGAGAAACAATATTAGCCATTAAGAAACTGTGCTAGCCCCCTGCAGACTGATGTAACCCATAGAGTGATAGACAAAATGAGATGTCTGTTACGGGTATCCCCATTTTAAGTGACCTAGCTTATAGCACTGGGATTATAGGAATGAAGGCTGTTCACAGAGGCAGACCTTTTCCAGACATGCTCTTGACTGACAGGGAGGGTTACATATAGAATGAGGGATTTGCCTTTGTACAGAGGCATAACATGATACATGGTCCTAGAAGTATTTCTGTGTTCAAGTAGAGGAAGTAAATGGAAGTCCCTGCCCGCCAGGTGCTTATTTCTGTTTCCTCTCTTCCTATGTTATGAGGGGGAAGTTTTATATTCTTAGCTCTAGCACAGATGTCCTGACATTGACTTTCTAGTTCTTGCTGATAGCATGCATGGTAGAGTAAATACATGGAAGTGTTGACAGGAGGGACAAGCATTGCTCCTGTGTATGTCCACAGCTTTGGGAGGCCAGTGAGGGTGGGATGCAAGGAGTGCTGTCTTTCCCCACTCTGTTGCTGTCTCTGCTGGATCCCTTCTCTGGCAGGGATTTCCCAAGGGCTGACTCTGTCATAACCAGATATTCTCCCCACCCCAGGCTGGAGGCTCCCCCATCCACACTCTTGTGCTGGCCCAAATTCTCCAGAGGGCTGGAAGGGGCCCTCTGGTGGTAAGGGGGAGAAGTACTGAGGGTGCTGCCTATCCCAAAAGCTTGGCAGCTGGAAGCCTAGTGAGTCAAGGTTCACTGCCTCCAGCGGTGTGTAGAGTGGCAGTGACAAAACTGGTTCCAGTTTTTTTAAGCAGGAATTTCTGGTTTGAGTGTCTGTCTATACAAATGACTGATTTGAAAAAGCTACGGGGCTCAGCCAGAGACAGGCTTGCTAAATGGGTCAGGTCAGGTTGGAAGACATTGTGCATCACTACTTACTCAATCTACCTGGTGAGTGCTTAGAGCATGTTCCTCGAACTGTTGCAAATCTCTGCATTTATTTGTCCTCACCAGCTTGTCTTTACTGCTTAACTTTCTAGGACTAGGGGCAATGTGGAACAAAGCAAGAATAATTCAACTCAGGCAGCAACTCATAAGGATGAAGACTGAGATTTTCAGCTTCCTATAATTAAGATAGCTCTACATGTGACATTCTCCTTTCTTTTCCTTCTTGCCTCACCATAGACCTTCTGGATTGGAAAACAGGGGAGGGTCCTGAGGACCCATAGATTGAATAAATGTTTAAACATGGCTCTTTTATTGTGTTTTTTTCTTTTTCAATTATAATTTACTGTCAATATTCTTTTTTGTATTGGTTTCAGGTGTACAGCATAGTGGTTAGACAATCATATACTTTACAAAGTGTTCTCCTAACATTTCTAGTACCCACCTGGCACCATACATAGTTATCACAGTATTATTGACTATATTCCCTATGCTGTACTTTACATCCCAAAACTATTCTGCAACTATCAATTTATAATTCTTAATCCCTTCACCTCTTTCACTCAGTCCCTCAAACCCCCTCCCCTCTGGCAACCACCAGTTGGCTTTCTGAGTCTGAGTCCCTTTCAATTTGTTTGTTTATTTTGTTCATTGATTAGAAGAAAAAAACAGGAAAGGAAAAGCCTTTGTTAGGCACACCCTGTGAGCACATAAGTACTTGCTGAATGCCTGAGTCTATAGAGGAAATTGGGGAGGAATAATCAAGGAAGGCGAATGGGGGTCAGACCAGGATAGAGCCATCTAGTCCAGGCAGGATCCAGCTGAAACTGGCTCTCCGACATCCCCCAAGGGTTCCAGATTGCGAGAGGGCACAGGCCAGGCAGAGGAAACCCACCAGTGCATGACTGGGGCTGGGGAGGGACACGGGAGGTTGGCCAGCCGGTTAGAGATTGCGGGAGGGTGCCAGTGCATGTCTGGCTTATTTAGCTCAGTCCCGATCAGCTGGACCACAGAAGCAAGCTAATCTACTAGTTGGAGCATCTGCCCCCTGGTGGTCAGTGTATATCATAGCGTCTCATTGAGCGGCCTTAGCATATCATTAGCATATTACTCCTTGATTGGTTGAAAGACCGACTGGTTGACTGGACACTTAGCATATTAGGCTTTTATTATATAGGATGTTTGTTTATTTATAAAAATACGATTTTATTGAATTTTTTTTCTTTTATAAAGAGAGGGAGAAAGAAGGAAAGAGAGAGAGAAACATTGATCAGTTGCCTTCTGCACACACCCTGACCAGGGATGGAGTCCAACCTGGGCATGTGCCCTGACCGGGAATTGAACCATCAACCTTTCAGGCATTGGGCGATGCTCAACCAACTGAGCCACACTGGTCAGGGATGAACAGCCTGACTTAAATAACACCCTGCTTCTCTCGAGGAGTGTGCCACCCCAGTGTAAGCTGGTGAGTAGGACTCCAAGTGGGAAAGTGGGAATGTGAGTAAAAATAAAAGGGAGATAATGATAAAAAAACAAACAAAAGTTCCTTTTATGGTGTCTTGCTCTGTGAGCTGAGTGATTTTGACATTTGTGAGCCACCAGAAGCCAAGAATTGCTTTCCCCCTGAACCACTTTCCAAGAATCCCCAAGAAGGTGATCCTTTTTAGAATATCATTCAGGCCAATCTGTATCACTTTCTAGATGAAAAAACTGATCCCAGAAAATAAACAACTTGACCAATAATTGCATTGTATTGCATTTTATTTTCAGAGTGGAAACTAGGACGTAGGCCTTCTGACTCAATCATCCTAGGCCTCTTTTTAAAAATAATTGTATTGCCCTGACTGGTTTGGCTCAGTGGATAGAGCATTGCCTGTGGACTGAAGAATCCCAGGTTTGATTCCGGTCAAGGGCATGTACCTCGGTTGGGGGCACATCCCAATAGGGGGTGTGCAGGAGGCAGCTGATCGATATTTCTCTCTTATCAATGTTTCTAACTCTCTATCCCTCTCCCTTCCTCTCTGTAAAAGATCAATAAAATATATTTTAAAGAATAATTGTATGATTTTTAAGAGTCACTAAGTCTTATTTTTCCTAGACAAGAATAATACCTAACTTGATCCAAAATTTTCAGAAGTGAGATCTAATCCTTAAAAAATGTTAATAACTGAGATAACTGAAATAATGATATAAAAGTGACTGGTCTTTCATGCCTGTCTATTCTTCTAGTCTTTGAATTATAATTCAGATCCTCACCTAAAGGTTCATCAATTTCCATTGTTGCATAATTAAGTGTATTGACTTTGAAGTTATTTAGATCTGAATTTGAAGCTTGGCTCTGCCATGTACTATGTGATTTTGTTCATATTGTTTAATCTCTCTAAGCCTTGGTTTCTCTACTTACAAAATGGGAATAATAATACCTTGCATGATTGTTCTGAAGAGTTAACATACCGGTGTTTGAAAGTGTTTAGCACAATGCCAGACATTTAGTAAGTCCTTAGTGAATATGTTATTTTTATTATTGATTTGCAAGAAAACTTTAGTCTGATCTGCCCCCTCTCCTAAAGAGGCAGTAATGGAAAGAGAGTGGTATTTGAGCCAACTACTGGAGTTTGAATCTTGGACCCAACACTTAACTACTTGTGTGGTCTTGGAAATGTTATTTAACTGTTCCATGCTTCAGTTCTTGCTCCCATATTATAAATGAAGATGCTCTACCTGCTTTGCAGGGTCATTGTGGGGAATGAATGAGTTGTTTATACATGAAAAGTGTTTGGCACAGTGCATGGCACAGCATAAATACTCAATAAATATTAGCTTAACATATTAATATAAATATTTCTGTACCTATTGGCCTTGAGCTTTTTTCTGATTTTGAAGAGCTTTTTCTGATTGGCTAAGGCTGAACTTTCCTTTTTGTCTATTTCTGTGTATTTTTATTGGCCTATACCTCCAAGTCTGTCATTTCTTCTCTTCCTTTCTTCTTCTTAAAGTTGGAAGAGCCCTTTGCCCAATAATCAGAAATTAACCAATTATGCATGAAAGAAATGATCAACAGTAAAGGAACAACACAGATGCTGGCAATATGTGAGATGTTCAGAGCAAGTCTGAAAAAAAAACTAGAGGAGATTTTAGAGATATTAAAAAATGAGTTAATGATCTAGACAAAATAGAAACTATGCTAAAATTCCTTGAAATTAGCCCAATTTTCCTGGTATAAAAAAGAAATAATAATATAGCCAATAATACATCTTTCTGTTTGCCAAAGATAAGTTCTTTTATTTGTTCCTTTCTACCTTCTGAATATTCAACAATTACTTCTAAAAATTCTCAGTTTGGTGTATTTACCTACTGATCCCATCCTGTTCGCGTTAGTACTCACTCTGTGTCAAGTTTCTGGAGCATTTCCACCTCCCTATCTTTGTGTGCACTGTAGCCACTTTAACTGCTTGCTCTGCTCACAGCCCTTCCCCAGTTCTGCCCGATGGCAAGGTTCTGGTTTTACAAAGGTGTTCACACCTCCTCCAAGGAACCCAGAAGAGAGGGGCTGCATTCCCAGCTCTGGGCGTCAATCCTGACTGGCCAAAGCCCAACGTGGTGTTCTCATTATCTGCCAGTGATTGGGTTAGGCCCGGGCACACATCTTAATTCTGGCAAATGAAACATGAAGGGAACTCTGCTGGGGACCTGTAGGAAATGTATCATTGTTCTTAAAAATAAATTCATGGGGAAAAGCAGTGCCTATTCTGGGTATGGTCATGTCTGCATTTAATGAACTGCAGCAGCTTTCCTGCAACCATGAGGATCGGGGATCGGGCCTAAACAGGCAGTTGGACATCCCTCGAGGGGTCCCGGATTGGAGAGGGTGCAGGCTAGGCTGAGCCCCCCTGCCCCCCCCCCACCACATGCCCAAATTTCATGCACTGGGCCTCTAGTTAGTAAATAATAATACAAGAATAAACTCTGTGTTTCACGTGCTCAAAACTGAAAACCTACTTTTTGCCCACTCCTGTATTTAAGCCAAGCTGAGTTGTATGTCATCTCATGTCTTATATGTAGTTGGAAGCATCCTAAATAATATAAAAGCCCTCATTCTGCTTAGAGAAAGACATCTCTCTAGACCTCATACCTTCAAGTTCTACTACCTCTGCAAAGCTGGCCAGAAAGTCCCAACTTAGAAGAACTACTTTGTTCACTTAGTTTTGGCCTCCCTCTCTCTCTCTCTCTCTCTTCCTCTCTCTCTCTCTCTCTTTCTTTCACTCTCACTGTAAGACATTCCCAATTTATTGCACACCATCTGGAAAACACATCTCACTGATATTTTCATTGTACAAATGAGTAAACGGAAGCCTAGAAATGTTCTAAGATTCACCCAAAGTTTTACTGCTCTTTGATGCACTTTTATGTACAGAAGTGAGCTTCTCACCCCAGAATGTGTGATTTCAATGATTAGGATATATCTATTCACCTTGTTTTTTCCTTTTGCTTGCCCTGAGATTTGGATCAGATGACAAAGAAGGAGATGTCAATATGAAATACTTTCAAGACCAACCCAATTGACATCGGGTAAGAGTGTACCTGCCAGGGGGATCTACAAACAAGTTTCACATAATCATACTTTAGAGACACAACATGAACATTGGGAATATAAACTATTAACCAAAGCGAAGACTAAGGGAAATGAGGAGCATCTCTATTCTAATTTTGACAGTAGGGTAGATGTTATAATCTCAACAATTTGATTAACCTTATTTTCCTCGTCTATAAATGGCTTTGCTCTCTAAATCATACTTTCTCCTTGTTATTTAAAAAGTCACAATAAATGGAAGGGGAATCATGGAAGCAAGAAAAATAAGTGTGAAATGCCTTGGTCACTACTAAACCTTAAATCAAACACCACATCCCACAGGACTCTCAACTTGCTCAAATTCATCAAACTATTGAAATTTGCTAAGAAAAGCAGTCACTGCTCTTTTTCAATCAAAGTGTAAATGGATATGCAGAGGAAGTAATGATTATATTTTAGCTGTGTTAATTTGCCTCATATTTAGCACAGTAGATGTCCCTGGATGAGGAGACTGAATATGTCCCTAAACTCTGAAATCATGACATGAACATTATGTCATGAGGCCAATCATTGCTAGAGTGGGAAGGAAGCCCAGTAAGTCCTGGGTTCCCAGAGCAGAAATAAGGGTCTTGGCTGTTGATGTACCTACTTGCAAGAGAAAAGGAAAGACTGTCACTGATGTATGAGTGAGTTGTGATACACAATGATGTAGGTGAGCCAAGTATATGATAAAATGAAACAGGATTTATACTTTAGTTAAAATTTCAATTTCAGAAGTCAACCATGGGTCTTGCCAGTCTTTCATTTTCCTTACTTCCCACTATCCATACCTCAGAAATATCAAAAGAAAAATGGGTATTCCTATAATTCAGGCACTTTCTCCATACCCTTTCCTGTCTTATGCACTCCAGACTCACAATATTATTATATTGATAATTCTTCTATTATCTTCCTTTTTAAAAACTTTTAAAAAACTCAACCATTTAAATTATTCTATAGGTCTAACTTTTTAAAAACTTTTTCATTGAATTTATTGGGGTGATATTGTTACTAAAATTATATAGGTTTCAGGTGTACAATTTTTAACTTTTTCTTTACTCTTTCTTCCTATCTTAGATAGCAAAGGTCATAGTTCATCTATTTTGTTACATGGAGAATTTCTCACTTAAATTTTCCCTTGATAATTATAATTACTATTGCTAAGGAATGTCAATGGCCCACCATGCAGAGATCTCCAAAACAGTGAAGAAACAGAATAAACTCTGGAGCACAATAGCATTTATGTTTGTGATTCTGTCCTCCATTCATTATTTAGATTACCCTTCACATTGGATCATCTGTCCTCAACTTACTTCTCTAGCTTCATTTCCTCATTACCCCCACTTCCCACCTGGCACCTTACATGCTACGAGGCACAAACTCTCTTGCTGATACTCACACTGGGTCCTATGATGGACCCCCCCCCCCCTCACTATTTCTCCTTAAAGGTCCAGTTTATGTCACCTCTCTTAAACTTCCCTTGATTTGAGCTCTTTGTTGGTCCCATCGCTCAGTCAGCAGCTTCTTCTCAATGTTTCATAGCATTTTGAGTATGACACCATATTATAATAATGAATGGATTATTTATTTGTCTCTCCTGCTAGATTGTTAATTCCTTAAGTCAAGGTCTATTTCATGGTTATCTAGGCCTTCCTGTGGCAGAGAACAGTGCTTGTCACATGGCAGGTACTCAGTTTAGCTATGAAAGTCAGTGCAGCTGTCTGAAATGATGTCCAATATGTTGCCACACACATAGGTCAACAAGACATTACACCAGGTCACAGCCACACCTTGTTCTGGTGTGACATCTTTTGGCCTGATCCCTTTTCTTTGGGCTGCCAGTTGCAACAGCTCCTTGCCTTTCTTTTTTATCTGACTTTGGATCTCTTTATTCTCAATTTTCCAAACGATTAAACTTATCTGATCTCAAAGCCTAGATGCCTGCTTTAAAAGTTCATTTAATTGCCACCATTTAATAAAAAACATACCACTTTTTAATCTGGCAAAAAGATGCAAATGTCAACATATTTATCATACTAAAATATTTAGATTTTTAAAACAAACATATTTGTATTTTATGGAATATGTCTGTGTATATACATGCTCACATGTATATTCAGGTACATGTATACAGATATAAATATACTAGTACACATGTATTATAAAATATGGTTTCTGTGTTCAGTTCCTAAGGGTCCAAATTGAGCTTTGAATGGACATTGAAGTTTCACTCTCACAATCTGAAATAAATTTGAATCATTCATAAAAAACCTAAGCTTAAAACTTTTTAAAAATAAAGTTCATGCTTGTTATTATGCATGTAGGCATCCTTCATTGTGCAAACATTTATCAAATCCAGAAGTGGGGTAGTGCTGGGATGCAAAAATAAATGAGACAGCGCCTGTCCCCCACAAGCTGGTCGGGGCACAGCAGGAGCTGAAGCAGGAGTGGGTATAGGAAGGGCTGGACGGGCAGGACTGTGTGCATCATGCTAAAGGGCTGGTTCTTTCTCTGCCACCAGCTGGGAATCATGAAGGCTTTAAAGAGGATAGAGACACTATCCTCTCTCTCTCTCTTTGCTCTTTAGGATGTCTCATTCTTTGAGAGAAATGGAATAGTGGGGACACAAGCAAATAGATCATTGTTAAAGGCCAGGTGTGAGGCAGTGAGGGCTTAAACTATGACAGTGGACTATGGATGCAGAGAATGGATTCAATAGCTAAGAGGCAAATCAATAAAATGGTTACTTTCATTGGGGAAGGTGGAAAAGGAAAAGGGCAATTGTAGGTTTCTGGCTTGGACAGGGTTTAAGGGAACAAGGAACGCAGATCAACATGAAATAAGAAGCCAGATGTAAAAGTAGCTACCTCTTGGGAATAGCTATGTGTCAGAAACAGCCAGAGCACAGCTGCTCTGAGTCCATATGGTCTTCTGAATTCTGCTCGACTATGCCAACTGTCAGGGCAGGTTGCTTCTCAAACCTTGCCCTTTGCACTGTTGGGTCCAAGCCCCTCTGCCAGGGACTAGACCTTCTTGGATGCGAGGTGGTGGACAGAGAAGCCATGAGAAGTTGTGGGTGTATATCAGAAATCCTTTATTGTAGAAATCAGTGGCCATATAGCCATCAGACCAAACAATCCTTCATAGCAAAGTCCCATACAGGTAGCCACACACCGGCTGATAAACCAATACATCTGTCCTATAAAGCAGTAGTAGTCTCTGTACCCACAGTTATTACCTGAGCAGTTGCATGCTGCCTCTGTGCCCACAGCCTCACACAGCAGTGGCATCTGAGCTCTCTGCCTTAGTAGCTTCTCCAGCCTTTCCAGCCTCTCCTGCACACATAGTAGCTCCATCCTCTGGGCCTGCCTTTTCTCCTCAGCCTTTCCTGCACTCCTTGCTTCACGTCGCAGCAGCACCAGTACACTGGCTTGTCAGTGCCGTGCATTAGATGACTTAGACAAAAGAGGCCAGTTGCCAACAGTGACATCAATCATTTGGCTACATAAAGGTACTTGTGCACAGTGTGCTGTGAGATTGTTGTCCTTGCACCTGCTTATGCTAGCTTAGCCTTGAACATTCTGATTAAGATTCCCATGTTCAGAGTGGCCTTGGTCATCTGGCATATTAAAAACAAGGCCTTTCATGCTCTGAGTTGCCTTGACTATCCGGTGACTCTGGCATGGTTCCCACACTATGTTTGAAAGTTCAAGTCAGTTTTACGATTATGTAAAGTCAAGATCCTGAAAACACTACTTTAAACTGTTCTTCTAATCAGACAGCAGGAAAATGGATCATGTTTCTATGGCCAGGCTATGATTTTCACACTTAGGCCCTTGGACACGGTTACATTGCTTGAGTTGGAAGCTGGGGCTGCCGAGCTTGGGTCCAGCCGTTCTGAATGGCAGTGTGCTGTGCTGCTTTGGTGTCTGTGCTGGTTACCAGCAAGATAGCGACCACCTGGGACTGGTAATAGACCAAACTACTGAAAACATTACTGGCTAGTTGATTTATTTCTTCAAGTTCAATGTTTTAAATCCCTAGCTCCTATTCCTGATCAACCATTTTGCAAATGTAAGTCACACACAAAATCCAAGTTGAATCAGAGCGTATGAATGACCAATATAAAAGATAATGTAAAACAAAAAACATAACTTCTATGGCTGACAACCTTTTTATAAGTGAGCTTTTTTTTTAAAAAAAAAAATGTTCTTATTGATTTCAGAGAGAGAGAAAAGGAGAGAGTGATAGAAACATCAATGAGAGAGAAACGTCAACATCGATTGGCTGCATGCCTCCCACCAGGGCTGGCAACCTGGAGCATATGCCCTGACAGGGAATTGAATCAGCAGCCTCGTGGTGCCTGGGTCAACACTCAACCACTGAGCCACGCCAGCCAGGCTGAAAACCTCTTTAAAGAAAGACATTTTAGAAAAGGGCTAGATTCTTGGGCATGAGGTCTAAACCAGCAGCAGCAAGGCTACATGGAGCAGGCAGCATATCCACCATCCTGAAGGTGGCAAGTGCTTTTACTAGTATACACTATGTTTTGAAGAAGAAAGATATAAGTTGTTTTGAAAGAATGTGCATTGGCTACAGATAAGAAGGGTGGGAGAAGGTGAAGCGGGGGCAGTTCTATGATAGGAGCACAGTCTGCAACGAAGAAATATTTACTACTTTTGATTGGTGAAGGGCAACAGCCCTGCAAGGTCATACAGATGCAGGCTATGGTAAGTCTAGTGGTTGGCTAATAGAAGCCTGGAGATTGATTTAAAGGTGCAACATATATTCAAGAATGTGGCAGCCTTTTGTTAATCGGTACACAGCTATTAACTAGTTAATTATTATTGTCTTTCACCCTCTCCAGCTGCTGCAATGTAAGAATATCTCAGAATTTTTCTCTTGTCAATAGTAATAGCTAAAATGTGTTGAGCACATTAACCATCATAACATCTCATGGAGGTAAAAACTACTGTATACTATGACCATTTTGCAGATAAGGAAACTGAATCACAAATTTACCCTAATGCCATTTGCTAGTAAGTGGTTCCAGCTATACAGACTGAGACCAGATCCGTAACTATTATACTCAATGTAATAAATATGACACCCTAATAAAAATGAAAAAGCCAAAAAATTCAAGGAAAGGGAAACTCAGCATATGTTGGGCAAGAGGCAGCAAGTAAGTAGTAAGTATAGGTGGTGACAGAACTACATTATTTATAAAAACTCCAAGATCTGTTTTATTATTCCAGGATCATTAATCAAACCCCAGCTTTAATTACAATCAGTTTACTTAATAATTGTCCTTTTGGGGATTAGTTTGTCTTTCACTGAAGGTTAAAGTGTTACTTATAAAGATTGTGGATCTATTGCCTATTACCAATGCATGGTGAGAACCAGGAAAAAGTTCAGGCAGAAGCTCCAATAAATTAAAAATAGCCCATAAATCACGCCTTTGGATGCTGCAGCATGCCCTCAGGCCCTTACTCTGAAATAATTTCAGGCTAACCTGACCTCCCTGGAACCACTCTGGGCATGAAAGACATTTGTAAAGTTAGGGTGACCAATGGTCCTCGTTTGCCAAAGAGGTGGCTTTAGCACTGAAATTCGCCACATCCTGGGAAACCTCTTCGTACTGGGCAATGCCTTGGACCTGAGCACCTGGCCAGTTGGTGTCCCTTGCACCATAGCTTGATATGACTCTACGGATAAAGGTGAACCAAGTCCTGGTGAAATGCCAGGAAGTGTTTCTTTGGAGCCCTTGCTTTGTATTTACTATTCTTCAGTGTTTAATTATCACCTCCCCCCCCCCCCACCTTGCCCCCAGCTTTCTTGGTCTATCTAGTTTCTGAGTCTCTCCCTCAATTCAATCAAAGATCTGTGATCATCATTTACATTTCAAAACTCATTCATATTAACAGGTGAATTCTCCCTGTGTGGGGTTTAAGCCCTTTATTCTCAATCCTGAAAGACGTTTCGGGGAATTTGGGCAGGTGTGTTAGGTAATTTTGTAAGGGTAGGTGTGCCCTTATGCATGAAATAGCACTTGCATCTTTAAGACTCTTAAGGGGAGACGTTCCAAATAGATTGGACACACTCAATTGCCTCTCTACAGTATTCCACTTCTTTACCCACGCTTCCCACTCCATTCTTTCCATGACCTTGACCCTCCTTTATGTATTGCAACTACAGGCCAAGATAGGCTGCTCTGGGCCTTAAGACAAATTCAATGAGAGTCTTAAAGGACTGAAACACAAGACATGAAGACCCTATTTCTCCTTACTGAAACTTGAAGCAAAATTGAATGGGCACAGGTAGATTTATTCCTGAAGGTCTAGAATCAGGGAATCGCTTACATGACCAAGGGCTTTTCTTGTTTCTAGTGCTGTATGGGTGCCTCCTTACCCTTCTATTCTCGGAACCTCCTATTCTCTGTCAAGAGGAGGCAGAGTAGAAGACAAATGGTCCAGAATCCTGAAGAGAGTGCATCTAAAAAGATAGAAATGTCCAGGGGAATTTAAATTAAGAGGAAGGTGGAGAAAGTGTCAAAAGCTTGGGAATTCTAGCTGTTAGGGTATAGGTAAGGTGGTGTTTAAAATGTGTGTTTGTAATGAAGATGCTGACAAAAGTGGGACATCAGAATATAATTGAAATTAGCTGAGCAAAATTGTAAAGTAGGTTCAGTATATGAAGGAATTCTAAGTATAATCCCTTGTGTGAGATGCTTATAGTTTTAAGGAAAAAATGGTATATGATTATGCAGCATAATAATCTCTCTACATATCAAGTTGACTTGGTTGCTTTTAGTGATTAGAACAGTAAATTCTATTTGTGTGTGCTCTCTGTGAAATTTTATTTATGTATAATGGCCCTTTAATTACCACATGAAGCAGCATAGCAAAAATTCCTTTGCATTTATTTTAAATATACTATATCTCTAATGCTGAGCATTGTGCTGAACATTTTACAATTATATAATATACTATTATGAAACCCATTTTACATATAAGAAAATGAGACAAAGGGAGGCGAATGACATAGACAAAGTGGAACAATAAATAAATAAATGGTGGCAGAAATGGGATTTGAACCCAGGCAGTTTGTCTCCAGTGTCTATGCTCCACTATTAATTTTGCCATTTCTAGAACTTTATGTAAATGAAATCATGTTGTGTGTCATTAATAATTGATTTTAAAATGCAATTTTATTTTTAACAGTTTGAGCTTTTCCTTGAAAATCTTCTAAATAGCCCTAATTGGTTTGGATCAGTGGGTAGAGCATTGGCCTGTGGACTGAAAGTTTCCAGATTTAATTTCGGTCAAGGGCATATGCCTGGATTGCGGGCTTGATCTCCAATAGGGGGCATGCAGAGGCAGCCAATCAATGATTCTCTTTCATCATTGATGTTTCTTTCTCTCTCCTTCTCCCTTCTTCTCTGAAATCAATAAAAATATATTTTAAAAAAGGAAAATCTTCAAAATAAATTATTTGTTCACTGAATTACCATAAAAGTATCATCCAATAGAGAAGCATCTCTTAATTGCCTTAGCAATTTCTTATTTATATATGTATATGTGTGTGTATGTTTGTGTGTTCCATTATTTAGCCTTTTATTGCATTTTCTTTTCTTTAAAAAATATTTAAGCCTCAAAAATGATCCTTTTAAAGTGTCTTGTACAAGCTGGTGTCCCACTAGGACTTAGCTCTGGCTTTAAACCCAGTAGGTGCTCAGTAAATACATAACCAAGTCAAACAGTTATTGCCAAAAATTGCAATTGCTTTAATGATAAAGGATGTGGTTGTTTAGTCCTGCCTACCTCTGCTGCATTTTGTCATCCATGCTTTCTAACCTGTAACCCATAGCACAATCATAACAGAAGTAGGTGTTTGACAACTTCGGGGTGAGCTTTCTGTAGCAATCCAAAGCAGCTGGAACGGCATCTTGCATCACTGTGGACCTGAAGCTCATACCCCACTTACTCCCTGCAGACTTGGCTGGTAATTAATTTTGCCTTCAGGAATGTCAGGATTAAGTCCCAAAGATGGAAAAGACATGATCTCTTTTCTTTGAATCCACGGTTTACCAACCTCTCTAATGATGATTTGTTTTGGAGAACATATACATTAATTCCAAAGATGTCAGGACAGGGGTGTAGGCAACTGGTGCAGTTGTCTGGGGTGCAAGGATTGGTAAGGGCATATCTGGGTTGGCAAAGGGGAATTTTCTCTTGAAGGCTGGCTCCTGAATTGAACAGAGGAAATAAAGGAGAAGTGCCTGAGATTACATAGCAAAAGAACTGGAATTGGAATCCTCTGAGATTTACAGAAATATGTGGGTACCCTAGACAGGGTCATAATTTGTCCCTCATTCAAACTCATATTTATTCCACATGCACTTCAAAGAGAGGTCTAGGGGTAAGCGGGGGAAGAGCTGAGAAGAGGCCTTTTGGAGGCATGGCCTGGCCTCTCCTCTAAGTCCTAAGCAGTTTAGCTCTGGCCCCAAATGTACACTCCAGAGGCACGTGGCAAAGGCAGAGGCCAGCAGCAAATTGGACAACCACCCCAAAAGGTGGTTGAGGAATTACTCATCTTTTGCTACTCATACATGCCCCTTGGAGTCTCACTCTAGGCCCCAAGCAGATTATCAGTGTATTACCCCAGCCACACACTTCTACTTCCTGAGAGGAGCACAGTGAGAAGGGGTGATTCTGGAAGATGT
Organism: Corynorhinus townsendii; assembly: GCA_026230045.1. NCBI lineage: Eukaryota > Metazoa > Chordata > Mammalia > Chiroptera > Vespertilionidae > Corynorhinus > Corynorhinus townsendii. The sequence goes on along the minus strand of JAPDVU010000004.1, from coordinate 61,170,012 downwards.
GTAGAGAAGGCCAAAATATGCTCTCCCCACTTCCCAGTTACTTTCCTGAGCAAGGCTGTTTTATACTGAAGGCACTGACTGGAGCACCTTGTTGTGCCTGTGTGAACTGAGGTAGGTTATCTAAACTCTCTGAGCCTCAGTTTTAATCCATCACTTGTTATTAAGTCACTTCAATTTTTAGGAAGTGGCCAAAATCTCATGAAATCCAAGTAACAACGAGAAGGGGTACGATTCCTAAAAGATTGGAACTCTGACTTAGGTTTCTGCCCTATTGCTTAAAACAGATCTTCAATTATATCTTAAGCATTAGATAAAGAGCTGATTTTTAGGTAAAATTTTTAAATATATGAGAAATGCTCTGGTATTTATTTTAAGCAATATAACAAACAGTGACATAATATATAATCTATATCTATAATAATAAAAGGGTAATATGCTAATCAGACTGGATGTCTTCCGGACATCCTTCCTGATGAAACTGGGGCTGGAGGGAAGCCAGCCTGGGTCCCGGGTGCCTGCAGGAAGCCCGAGGGAAGCCTGCCCGGGTCCTGGGTGCTGGAGGCAAGCCGGTGCCAGCAGCCAGGGGAAGGAAGGCTTATTCTTGCATGAATTTTCATGCATCAGGCCTCTAGTCTACATTAATAAAAGAGAAAGATGCAAATTGACCATACCCCCGCGACACCCACCAGCCAATCAGGAGTGAGTATGCAAATTAACCCAACAATGTTGGCAGGTTAATTTGCATATGCAGGCGCGGAGCAAACACTGAAGGCTCCGGCCCGAGCAAAGACTGAAGACTGAAGACGACTGAAGACTGAAGACTGAAGAGCCTTGCCTTCTCCGCTGCGGCCTAATGGAGAAGCCAAGCCTTGTTGCGGCTGGAGTGGAGAAGCCGAGAGGCCAAGCCTCGCTGCAACCTCGAGGCTTGGCTTCTCCACTCCGGCCGCAGTGGAGAAGCCTCGAGGGTTGGCTTCTTCATTGTGGCCAGAGCAAAGAAGCCTTGCTGCGGTCAGAGCAGCAAAACATAGCCTCGAGGCTTGGCTTCTCTGCTGCCGCCAGAGCGATGGCCTGGGTCCCAGGTGCCGGAGGAAAACCGGTGCTGGCAGCCAGGGGAAAGAAGGCCTATTGCATGAATCTTCATGCAACAGGCCCCTAGTATATATATAAAAGCTTAGCGACCAGTGACTATAACAAGCACTGACCACCAGGGGGCAGACACTCAATGCAGGAGCTGTCCCCTGGTGGTCAGTGTGCTCCCACAGCCAACCTCCCATGGTCCCTTCCCCCAGCCTGCTGGCCTGATTGGGACTGGGCAAGACAGCCCCAATTGGCTCTATCACCACCAGGCCAAGGGACCCCACCCATGCACAAATTCATGCACCGGGCCTCTAGTGCAATATATAAGATAACATAACAATAAACTATAATATTATTCTATATAATAAAACCCTAATATGCAAATTGAATGAACGGTGGAACAACCAGCAGAACAACCGGTCACTATGATGCTCACTGACCACCAGGGGGCAGACACTCTGCTGCAGGTGGACGGTAAGGAGCAAGGGGCCCAGACTGCGAGAGCCTCGGGCTGTGAGAGGGATGTCTGACTGCCAGCTTAGGGACCGGGCCTTGGCCTGGTGGTGATGGAGCCAATTGGGGCTGTCTTGCCCAGTCCCAATCAGGCCAGCAGGCTGGGGGGAGGGACCGTGGGAGCACACTGACCACCAGGGGTCAGCTCCTGCATTGATCCTTTTGGGATCAGGCTTAAGCTGGCAGGCAGATATCCCCCGAGGAGTCCCAGACTGTGAGAGGGCACAGGCCAAGCTGAGGGACCCTCCAACAGTACACGAATTTCGTGCATGGGTAGAGTCCCTAGGCCTGGCTGGTGATCAGGGCTGATCTATGGGGCAACCAGCAGGGTGATCGGGGGGCCTCCATTGGCACCCACCTTGGCCAGCCTGGTGCCACCTGCTCCCCGGCCCCACCCTCTGCCACCGTGGCCTCCCTCTGCAGGGTGACTGGCGGGGCAATCGGAGGACCCCTGTGGCACCTGCCTTGGGGGCAACTGGTGGGGTGATCGGGGGGTGGGACCACTCGGGGGATATCCACCTGCCTGCCCGCTGCTGCTGCTGGTTGCCTCCCTCTGTGGGGTGACTGGTGGGGCGGTTTGGGGGACCCCTGCTGGCATCTACCTTGGCTGGCCTGGGTACTGCGGGCTGGGGGCAGCTCCTGCATTAAGCATCTGTCCCCTGGTGGTCAGTGCACATCATAGCAACCAGTCGTTCCACTGGTCTTTCTGCCATTCAGTCAATTTGCATATTAGACTTTTATTATATAGGATAAGTATTCTCATAGATTATTATTAATTATTGACAGGTATAATAAATATTGATACCCCACTCCCATGATACTACTGATATCTCTGTGTACAGTTAAAGGAACAGCAGTTGGTTATGTGACCCTCAGCTTTCTATCAGTTGTTGTATTAGAGCAGGCTGGGCTATGCTATGGTAACAAATCCTACTTGCTTAATCAAGCTGTCCTCCATGTCACAAGGTCTTGTGAAATGGATATCTAAACACATAGTTGTCCACTTGTCACCCAAAGAGAAGAGGAAACTGAAGGATCATTTGGCTCAGAAATAGGATGTATCCCTTCTACACATTAGTCAATGGTCTAGAACTAGTTACAAGGCTCCACATTGCTGTAAAGAGTGGGAGTGAGGCTTGCCCAGTCAGTGAGCAGTGCATTTCTCGGAACCAGATGGGTATATAACAAGTATGACCCCAACCTAGATCTGAATGTGAGGTCACTTCTACCACGTCACCACTTTTGCCAGAATGAGTTTCTTTGCGTACTTATCTCTGTTGAGCACTATGTTTATCACTCTGAAGAAAAAGGGATCTTCTCTAGATCAATTCCATCGGCCAACCTAAAGGTGGGCTGACACTGCCGCGTCTTTGGGTGGTAACTGACCATCCCTCATGCACATTCTCACCATTGCATGTACAGTTTTACTTGAGAGTTAACCGCACTGAAGGGGTCAATGAGGCTGGAGAATCCTTTGCTGTAGCTGAGTTTCCTTTGTGGAATGAAATTTTAGGCAAAGCTAAAAATCTATTGAGATGTGTAATGTGAGACACAGTCTACAAAAGTGTCATTGGGATCATGTATAGAATTTTTCCATGACAAAGATATTTATAGTGTCACCTACTAAAGAAACAGTTAAAGATCCCATCTCTTTTATTCAGAACCTGTGTTCCCCTTTCCCCTTGGAATCTAGCATAGTTAAAGCAGTTTCTTCAAACTAAAGGCTAAACTGGTTAAACAGGGTAGGGGACCCAGATCCCCACTTGACTGGCCTTCTACATGCCACCAGAGTTAGCAGACCTTTGAAGATTACCATACTTGGTAATGTCTTTTTTTCCTCTAGTATTTTATGATTCCTTTCAACAAAAGAATTCCCTGCTTTGAGTTTATTAAAACTTGAGAGGATTGTCAGAATGGAAAATAAACCAATGGAAAGTTCTCTGTCTCTATTCAAGGCCTTGTTTCCATGCCATTACCTTCATTTACTTCTCCTTGACCTTGGGCTAAAATAAATCATCAATATTTAATTTTCAACCTTTACACCACAGTCACCTAATGAGCCTGTTAAAAATGCAATGTGAATTCCCAGGCATTACCCCAGGAGGAACTAATGATTTGGAAGGTCTCAAGTAGATGCTGGGACTTCCTATCTTTTTTAAAAAATATATTTTCATTGATTTCAGATAGGAAGGAGGAGGGAGAGAGAGATAGAAACATCAATGATGAGAGAGAATCATTGATCAGGTGCCCCCTGCAGGTCCCCCACTGGGGATCAAGCCCACAACCTGGGCATGTGCCCCCTACCGGAATTAAACCCGGGACCCTTCAGTACGCAGTCCGATGGTCCATTCACCGAGACAAACCGGCCAGGGTCAATTCCGTATCTTGATTTGCATTCCAGTTGATAATGATGCACTAGTCAAGAACCACACTGAGAAACATTGCCATATTTTTAAGGGTGTGCTTTCTTTCTAGTTTGTATTACATGCTACGTGGGTTGCATAATGGTCTTTGGAATGGCTTATCTATAGCTGTCCTAGCTTACATGTTTCCAATGAATGGAAATTTCTGTGCACCAAGGTTTTTTTTAATTGGAAAGGAGGTCTATGTTGGTTGGTGAACCATATACAGAAAAGAAAGTAGCAGTAACTATCTATCTCCCTATCCTCTCATTCCATGGACCCAGGACAGGGCCTTATCAAGGTCCAGGAATGCTTCTCCCTCAGGCTGATAGACACTGGTCACAACTCTGGGGCCACACAGTTGGGTTATGGCATCATCTGAACAGGAATTAGCCATAGTGCCAGTGGGATGGATGGTCTTGAGGTTGGGCAAACCAGTCCAGAAATTATTCTACAACATGATTTATTTACTTCAGAGATTAAGACTTTTAAGGGGATGATTTGTGTCTGGATTATATATTAGTCCCACACAGTATTCAATAAATATTTGTTAAATGAAAAAGAAAATAAATAAATGTTACTTTGGTCTGTGAAACCAGGCATATGAAAACTCTGAAACCAGTTCCAAAATGAGTTTGAAGGGAATGACTTTGATTAAATGACTTCCCCCGTATGTGCTGTGTTCTTTTATTTGTAAACTAGTGGGCTGGTGCACAAAATTTGTGCACGGGGTGGGGGTCAGGGTGTCCCTCAGCCCAGCCTGCACCCTCTCTAATCTGGGACTCCTCAGGGGATAACCAGCAGTCAGACATCTCTCTCACAGTCCAGAACTGCTGGCTCCTAACTGCTCACCTGCCTGCCTGATTGCTCCTAACTGCTTCTGCCTGCCAGCCTGATTGTCCCTAACTGCTCCCCTGATGGCTTGATTGCCCCTAACCACCTCTGCCTCAGCCCCACATCCAGGACCCAGGATTCCCTCTTCCAGCCGACCATAGGCACCTGGGATTCGGGCTTCCCTCCCTCTGGTCAGACATAGGCACCCAGGCCGGATGTAGCCACAGGGGATGGTGGGCAGGTGGCTTTGCCTGGGCTGCAGCCACAAGTGCTAGCACCTGGGACCGCAGGTGGGTGGCTTCTCTGTCTTCCCTGGGATACAGTGTGGGTGACTTCTCTGGCTGGCTGTGGCCTGGGATCATGTGCAGGCGGCTTCTTCATCTCCTGGGCCATACCCAGCCTCAGGCTCTGGGGCCTGGTTTCTCTGTCTCCCCCAGGAGGTGGGGCAGGCGGACTTGAGGCTTCTGCTGCTGGCTGTGGCCTGGGATTACAGGGCAGACGGCTTCTTTGTCTCCCAGGCTGCAGCGAGCCTCAGGCGCTGGGACCCGGTTTCTCCATCTCCCCTAGGACACGGGGCAGGAGGATGTGGGGCAGGCGGCTTCTATGGCTGGCTGCGGCCTGGGGTCATGGGGCAGGCAGATTCTTGGTCTCCCTGGCTGCAGCCAGCCTCAGGTGCTGGCACTGGACTTCTCGGACTCCCACAGGCCCGGAATGACTGGGGGGTGGAGCTGCCATAATCTTTTCAGGTTAATTTGCATACTCACTCTGATTGGCTATTGGGTGTAGCGGAGTGATGATAATTTGCGTGTTGCTCTTTTATTAGTGTAGATAGAATATTGTGATGCCTGTCTAGTGTGTATTAATTTTTAAACAACAGAGTATTTTAAGACTTCTGGATATGGGCATTATATAAACATTTTGCATTAATATTTTTGCTTAAAATTTCTTTACAGATGCCTTATAAATTAAATACTGTATATTTACATGCAAGCTTATAAAGCATAATAAGTTTAGAGATTGCTTCTTATATTTTTTTGAAAAGGGTTACTTTAGCAATTATTTAATTCATACTTCTTTAGAGGATTTTAAAGCTATTTGTGTCAAGCCTTGATTTGAACCCCATTTTCACTCTAATCTTGTTTTCTTATTTAGAAACTAGAATTAATACCTGCTTCCTAGAAGAGATGAGGATAAAATAAAATAATGTCTGCAATATTTGGGGCTTGGCCTGTTATTACTTTAAGAAGCAAAGGCAGATACACTGAAATTGCTACCAAAAGATGAACTAATAAATTCATTTTGAAATTAGCTGGTTGCTTTAGAAATCGTAATTGCAACCTTTCATGAATACATGCAGTATGTAAACCATTGTACAATTGCATTCTGAAGAGCATTACAAAGTGGCAATAATTTTTATCGCCTCATGCCACCTGGTGTCTTGACCACGTTACTACAAATCATAATTGTAAATTGTTTCTTGGTGTCTTTTTAAATCAGAGTTTATATTGATTAGATTTTTTTTCCTGAGCCAAGCACTGTATTAAATCTTTTGTATGTGCTAATCATCTAATTAATTAATTAAACAACTATTCACTGAGCAACTTCCATGTACTAGTAATTTTTATGTATTACGTGGTTTTATCATCATGACATCCCTATAGGCAAGTTTTGATGTTTTTCCCATGAGACTCAGAGACGTTGTGATACACCCAAGGTCAGACATACAGCCAGAGATAGAGGAACTGATATTTGAGTCAATTTCTCTCACTGCCTGTATAGTATATAATAGTTAATCTACTCTAAGTTATTTATGTAGCCATTTTTCTCTTACAGTATGATGATGAAGGTGCTTCCAAAATAACGTTATCAATCAATTTTTATCACCAAAACTTAGGTTACTATCACACTATTTATGCAAGATCCTTGAGCACTGCAATCCCATTTCACCCCTATCCTTTGCCATACATTTTACATCTAAACATATCATACACTCCACAATACAATGTTATAATTTTTACTTTAAATAATCATTTGTCTTTTGATGAAATTAAGAAAGGAAAAAGTATGATAGCATTTGTATTTACTCACCTATTTACCATTGCTGTTTTTTTTATCCTCTTCATTCCTTCTATCTGAATTTTCTTTCTTTAATTTCTGTTCTAGTAATTTGATTCTTTTCTCCTTTTTTTCTTGGCCATTGTAGCTAAACATTTGTTAATTTTCTTGATCTTTAAAAAAACACAGCTTTTGGTTTTATTGACTTTTTTCTATTTTAAACCTCTTTTTTATTAATTTCTATTCCATCTTTAATATTTCCTTATTCCTGCTTGCTTTAGGTTTAGTTTGCTCTCTAATTTCCAGTGTTTTAAAGTGGGAGTCTGGTAGTTGATCTGCTGTTCTTGTTTTTTAAAATAGGCATTTACAGATATAAATTTTTCTAAAAGCACTGCTCTGGCCTATATCCCATAAATTTGATATATTGTATTTTCATTATCATTCATCTTAAAGTATTTTATAATTTTCCTTTTGTTTTTTTTTTTACCCATTGGTTATTTGGGAGTATGTTATTTAATTTCATATACTTAAGAGAGTCCAAAATTTCCTTGTTATTGATTTCTATTTTCATTCCATACTTTGTATTATTTCTATTCTTTTGAATGTGTTGAGGTACATTTTGTGGTCTAATACATAGTGTATCCTGGAGAATGTGCCATGTGCACTTGAGAAGAATGCATAGTCTGCTGTGTTGTCAGGGGGAGAGACCATAGATGTCTGTTAAAAGCCTGAGGAAGGAATTTCATGGTGACATTTTTGTGACTGGAGGGACCAGACCTGCACCTCCCAGGCAGGATGACAGTATGGTCATTAGGTTTTCTTTTGGCTTCCACACACCAATTCCCCCTTTGGTGGGTAGCAGCTCCCTGATTTATGTTTGAGTAATCTTTTTTACTTTGTATATAGTTGTGGTTTATAAGATACCCCTTTCTTTCTTAGTCAAGAGATAGCAATGAGCCCTAGCTGGTTTGGCTCAGTGGATAAAGCATTGCCCTGTGGACTGAAGCATCCCAGGTTAGATTCCAGTCAAGGGCACATGCCTGGGTTACTGGCTCCATCCCCAGTAGGGGGTGTGCAGGAGGCAGCCAATCAATGATTCTCTCTCATCATTAATGTTTCTATCTCTCCCTCCCTCTCCCTTCCTCTCTGAAATCAATAAAAAAAAAAAATCTATATATATATATATAAAAGCCTAAGAGACCGAACAACTGAACAACCGAACAACCGGCCGACTAGTTGCTATGACATGTACTGACCACCAGGGGGAAAATGCTCAATGCATGAGCTGCCTCCTTGTGATCAGTGTGCTCTCACAGCCAACCTCCCCTGGCCGGCAAACCTCCCGCAGCCCCTCCCCCAAGCCTGCCAATCTCTCATGGCCCCTCCCTCTGGCCGGCCAACCTCCCACAGCCCCAATCAGTCCCGATTGTTGGCAAGGCTGAGAGACCCTGTCCGGGCATGAATTCGTGCACCGGGCCTCTAGTACATGTATAAAAGTGAGATAGCAATGAACTAGTCTGGGCTAACCATTTTGTCTTTCTCAGGAACTGAATCCTGAACAAAATTACTCAAAGACAGATAAAATCATTGGAGTTCATTTATCCCAGGGGTTTTAATATTCCTATAGGTCTCTAAATTCCCTGAGTCTTGGGTCTGCTTTAGTTTCTTCTATGTCTGAGCTGTATGTTTCTTCAGTTTCTTTGGGTCATCCCATGTCTTCTAAAGTAATTAGAGATTTGCTTAAATTAACCAGAGGTGATTTTAGTAGTTTGTAACTAAGTAACCTTAACTTAGTGGTTGGCAAACTGTGGCTTGCGAGCCGCGGTTTTCCGCTCTGTTGACTAATGAATTTGGCAACCACTAACCTAGACTCTCGATTCCAATAATTACAGGTTGTTGTTGTTCCTTGTGATTAAGCCCCTATCCCAGTGGTCGGCAAACTCATTAGTCAAGAGAGCGGCAAACCACAGCTCACGAGCTGCATGTGGCTCACAAGCTGCAGTTTGCCGACCACTGCCCTAACTGATAAAAATGTGAGTGGGTTGAGGTGGTGGTAATTCTTCTCTAGACAGAGAACATATTGTTCAGAAATACTCTATAGTATTTATAGGGTTTTTCTATATGATATGGAGACCATTTTATCAAAGACACTGGGTTGGGGATCTTATTAGAGAAGATGCTTGGGAAGAACCAAGATGGTGGCATAGGTAAGCACCTGAACTTGCTGTCTTGTACAACCACATCAAAACTACAACTAAACGAAAAAACAGATATCATCCAGAACCATGGGAAGGCTGGCTGAGTGGAAGTTCTACAACAAGAAGGAAAGAGAAAAGAGCATCTAGACTGGTAGGAGGTGCAAAGCTGTGGAAGAGTGAAGGTATGCAGGCGCGTGTGGAAACGGGCTGGCAACTGGGTACACTGTGGTCTTTTTCAATCGGGAGGGAGATACAAACTCCTGGCTGCTCTGAATTCCAGTACTGGGCGGGATTCTGGGGACCCAGACTCATACAGGGAGAAACTGGACTGTCTGGCATCGGGCCAGAACACGAGGGCGGCTTTCTCTCAGAGGTGGTCACAGCGTTCATTGTTCCTACATAGGGCCGCAGGACACAGAGACCAAGGGACCTATCCGGGGCAGGGCCAACGGGCAACCATTGCTGTTGGCAATGCCTCGTGATTCCCTGAGACCATGCCCCACCCAATTTACAACCCCACCCAAGCTGTGTGCAGAGGCGTTTGCATATGAATGGCCTGGCCTTTTGCAACCTAACCTAACAAACTGCAACTGGGTCAAAGAACCCCAGAGCCTCCAAAAAAAAAGGCCTAAGGGCTTGTCAGCAGCCTGCATTGCTTCACCGCTGTGCCTCATCTAGGCACCTCCAAACCCCAAACAAAGAGGAGGAATCTGAAGATCTCTCTGTAGCTCCTGCTGGGTGGCCTCAGGCAGTGGTTGACTTTGCACCTCCTTGGATATCCAAGAGCCAGTGTACTCAGTGGTCAAAGTGAGAACACACCAGATTACAACTCTTCAGATCCATAAGAGACACACTCAGGGCCAGACTCAGTGCGCACCAAAGCCCCACTGAGGCAAGTCCTGCACCATAAGGGTGTTTCCAGCTCAGCAGTTCTCCCATCATAGACTCAGCTGATCCTTACAGCCAATTGCCCTGGAGGTCAATTCCTCCCAGTGATACCAACAGCAATCAAGTTTTAACTACAACAAGACTGTGCACACAGCCCACAAAGGGGTGCACCAAGAGCATCCACCTCAGGTGACTGGGGAGGCTGAGCCACTGGACCCTATAGGACACCTAGCACACAAAGCTACTCTATCAACACAGGGAAGCAGCCAAAATGCAGAGACAAAGAAACAGGTCACAAATGAAAGAAATGGAGGAAAGAAAACAACTGGATATAGAGTTCAAAACCACAATTATAAGGTTACTCAAGAATTTTCTAGAAAAGGCTGATTAATTTAGTGAGACCCTCGAGTATATGAAAAAGGACCAACTAGAAATTAAGCATACATTGACTAAAATAAAAAATATTATACAGAGACCTAACAGCATACTAGAGGATTGCAAGAATCAAGTCAAAGAATTGAAATACAAAGAAGCAAAAAACACTCAACCTGAAAAGCAAAAAGAAAAAAGAATCCAAAAATATGAAGATAGTGAAAGGAGTCTCTGGGACAACTTCAAGCGTACCAACATCAGAATTATGGGGGTGCCAGAAGAAGAGAGAGAGCAAGATACTGAAAACCTATTTGAAAAAATAATGACTGAAAACTTCCCCCACCTGGTGAAAGAAATAGACTTACAAGTCCAGGAAGCGCACAGAACTTCAAACAAAAGGAATCCAAAGAGGACCACACCAAGACTTATCATAATTAAAATGCCAAGAGCAAAAGACAAAGAGAGAATATTAAAAGCAGCAAGAGAAAAACAGTTACTTACCTACAAGGGAGCACTCATACAATTGTCAGCTGATTTCTCAACAGAAACTATGCAGGCCAGATGGGAGTGGTAAGAAATATTCAAAGTGATGAATAGCAAGAACCTACAACCAAGATTACTCTACCCAGCAAAGCTATCACTGAGAATTGAAGGGCAGATAAAGAGCTTCACAGAGAAGAAAAAGCTAAAGGAGTTCATCACCACCAAACCAGTATTATATGAAATGCTGAAGGTATTCTTTAAGAAGAGGAAGAAGAAGAAAAAGGTAAAGACAAAAAAACTATGAACAACAAATACATATCTATCAACAAGTGAATCTAAAAATCAAGTGAATAAAAAATCTGAACAGAATAAGCTGGTGAATATAATAGAATCAGGGGCATAGAAAGGGTGTGGACTGACAATTCTCAGGGGGAAGGGGGTGTGGGGGTTCGGGAAGAGACTGGACAAAAATTGTACACCTATGGATGAGGACAGTGCAGGGGAGGTAAGGGCAGAGGGTGGGGTAGGAACCAGGTGGAGGGGATCTATGGGGGAAAAAAGAGGGACAATTGTAATAATCTGAACAATAAAGATTTGTTAAATTTTAAAAAATAAATGTAAAATGCAAAAGTATAAAACTCCAAGAGGATAACATAGGAGAAAATGTGAAAAAAAAAAAAAAGAGAGAGAGAGAATTTCTCAGTGTAGTCTAGGAAATCTGATATTTGAACTAAGTTCTCAGGGATTATTTCACAAAACACGTTTGAGAAACACAGTATAATGGCATAGGTTATTAAATTTTAAAAATGTGTATTAGAATGATTTAAGACATTTAAACTGAGTTTAGTCATTTACTTTCTCTGATTCTATTTTCTCATCCACAAAATGAGGATAGTAAGAACTTGTTCATGAAACTGTTTTGAAATATTGAATATGTATGTAAAGAATTTTCATGTTGACTCAATAGAGAACAGTTGCATCATTTGTAGGTGTTTAGATTCCAAAAATCTAATATATCTAAGGTAAAATTTATGAGCAGCCAATACTGTGATTGAAAATAATTTAATAGACAATAATAACATTTGGCCACATTTATGCATCATGTTGTGGATAAATATACTGTCTTTCAGTAAGCATACAACTGAGAATTTCCCTGATGAGTTAGAACAGGTTAGAATAGCTGAACACCATGTAATGTAACTAGCTTGTGCTTAGAAGTCATGTTCTATTAAAAAAACAAAAACACAGTACATTCTCATGTTCTATGTCCAACAAGAGTGCATGGGGGAGAGTATCACTCCAGAAACAGGCTGATGACTGCGCTAATGTCTGGAATGCCGCTAGCCGATGAGGCAGAGCAAGACACCTAAAAAACTGGCCAGCAGTTCTTAAATTCTACACCCAGTAGTAGTTGTCTAAATTTGTGCTGAAATTCATTGGCAAAGAAAATCACATTGCCATGCCTAATTTCAGGTGGCTGGGGACGTGCAATCTGCCCGAGATATTAGAAGCAGAAGGAATGGAAATACTTGTGACTGTCGCTAATATTTACCATATGGGGCCTGGATGTCAATAGGTGATTTTAATGTGAAGTCAGGGTTGCACATCACTGGTTTAGGGTTTATATTTTTCAATGGAGGAGGGGGAAGAATTACCTGCACTCCTGTAAGTGCATGTTAATCTGTGTAGGTTAAGTGTGTGCATGATATGACATAGGCCAACTTCTACTTTTCCTGTGCCTTTGGTGGCTTTACATGGTGCAGAGGACAAATGGTCATGAGTCATTGTTGATGACCACTTGCCCCTGTTCTCTTACCTCCTTTTTAAAAATATATATATTTTTGTTGATTTCAGAGAGGAAGGGAGCGGAATGATGAGAGAGAATTGTTGATCTGCTGCCACTTGCATGGTTCCTACTGGGGATAGTAGTGCCCTGACTGGGAATCCAACTTTCTCCTGGTTCATAGGTTTGTGCTCAGCCACTGAGTAACACCGGCTGGGCTGTTCTCTTACCTCCTTTTCCACACTGGCCATCATCAAGCGTTCCCAATATCCTCACAAAGTTTCTGCTGCCTTCAAGGAGTGCTAGTTGTTCAAGGTTTTGAAATGAGATAAACGAATAAAAGTTACAACAGAAAAGAAATGGAGGTGAGTTAACATTTTCAAAAATTTCTTTTCATCCCAATACTCATGATTATGTAAGACACACGTTAATTAGGCTTTTAGAAACCTGGAAATAATCACAAACTATCTTGGGAATAAAGAAAAAAATCAGTACTGCCAGGCTGGCATGTATTTTTGTTTACAGATAAGAGGCTCTTTATGAAACATACATATGGGCAGATATCAATATTCAGAGCAGAGTTCTGAGCCATCATTTGTATGTAATCCTTCCACCAGGCTGTATACAAATGCCAGATAACATCACTTTGAAGGATGCCCTGTCTGTAGTGACTGCTCCTAGGTTTTCTGTCCATGTAGGATGGTTCAGGTTCTTTTTAAAAGGCTGACCACAGGGTACCTCAAGACCCTGCAGGAGATGAGAGGCTGGAGAGAAGTTGCTTGGATGCTTGGGAAGCGGAGAAAGGGGGTTAATTCACATGCTGAATGGTACAGGTGACAGATCCATGGATTGGCTTAAAACAATGTTTGTTAAAACATAGTGCCTTGCTCATGCAAGGCTCTCAATACACATTAGTGAATAGTAGAATCAGAGTCTTAAAATTAGAAAAATCCTAAACAACTCCTAAATGAAGCGTGCATCCTCTCAAGAAGCTCCTCCAATAGTGTTTATCCACCTTGTACTTGACTGTCTCCAATGACAGAGAATTTATTATTTACCAAGACAGTCTACTTAGTGAGAAGTTCTTTATACTGAGTTGGAATTTGCTTCTTCTGTTTCTTGTTCTTCCCTCTGGAACCAAACAGTGAAATTAATCCCTTTTCCACAAGAGAGCCCATCAAGCATTTAAAGAGAACTAATATATTACTTTAAAAACCTAATATATTAGATTTGTAGACCAAGTATCTTGTTTATATACTAGTAACTCTTCCAAAAATCTTAGAATATCATATTGAAAGAAATATATTAGACAGTATATAAAAACTCTTGAATAATGCAAGCATCTCCAGAAAGTTCATAAAAGCATCTAGTTGTGATCTGCCACTGAATCTAGCTGTTGTGGGTTGAGTTGTATCCATCCCTCAAAAGGTATGTTAACTCTGACCCAGCCACTGACACTTAGAGCCTCAGAATGTGACCTTATTGGGAAATAGAGTTGTGTATGTAATTAGCTAAGTTAAAATGAGATCGTACAGGAGCATGCTGGGCTAATTCAACAAGGCTGATGTCCTTATAAGAAGATACCAGTGACAAGAAAGAAGAAGAAGAACATCATGTGATGACAAAGGGAGAGACTGAATTGAGGCAGCTGCAAGCTGAAGAATACCAAAGATTGCCTACTAACCAGTAGAAGGTAGGAAGAGGCAGAGAAGGATCCCTCCACAGGTTTCAGAGGGAGCATGACTTTGCCAACACTTTCATTTTGGACATCTAGCCTCCAGAATTATGGGACAATATACTTCTGTACCCAGAGGTATTTTGTTACAACAGCCCAATGAAACTAATACACTGGCTTTGACTATAATTTGGACTTTCTTTTCAGAAGGATCCCAACAGGATCATTACATGTAGTAATCAGCAAAGCAAGGAAAATCATGAGTTCTTCCATCTAAATATTCCCAGTTCTGAACTGAAACCAATTTCAAACAGAATCTGTGAACTAACATACATACATGCTGCCAAACACATGCTGTGGGGGATAAATCTTCTAACCCACAGATTTAGGTGTACAAATGTAACTTCTTTATTTTTCCATAAATGGATTTTTAAACAGTAGCTTTGCTGAGATATAATTTTTATGGCATTAAATTCACAGTTACCTTGTTTTTATTTTTTATATCATTCTCACAAAGTTGTGCAACCACTACCATGATATAATTTTAGTACATTTTTCTCACTCCCCTAAGGAATTCCATACCCAGTAACAGTCACTCCCCATTATATTTTTACCCCAGACCCTGGCAACCACTAATTGACTGTCTATTTCCATTGATTTGACTTTTCTGAGCATTTTGCATAAATGGAATTGTAAAATAAGTGGTCTCCTGTGACTGGCTTCTTTCACTTAGCATAATGTTTTCAAGGTTCATTGATGTAACATTACCCCATTAATTTTATTACTAAGTAATATTTCATCATATTGATATATTTTGTTCATCCACATCTGTAGATGGACATTTGAATTGTTTCCATCTTTTGGCTACTATGAACAATGCTGCTATGAACATTTGTGTACAGGTTTTTGTGTGTACATAGTTTTCATTCCTCTTGGGTGTGTACTTAGGAGTGGAATTTCTGGGTCATATGATAAATCTATATAACATCTATAGAAGTGATAAGCGATTTTCCACAGCAGCTGAACCATTTTATATTCCCATCAGCAACGCACAAGGGTTCCAACTGCTCCTTATCCTAACCAACACTTGTTATAGATGTCATATTTTGGCTATCTTAGTGAATGTGAAGTGGCATCTCATTGTGGTTTTGATTTCCATTTCTCTAATAATGTTGAACATATTTTCATATGTTTAGTGGCCACTTGTATATTTTATTTAGAGAAATGTCTATTCAAAACCTTGCCCATTTAAAATAATGGACTTTTTTAAAAATCATTTTTCTTAAACCTTGATACCATGTCTGCATCTCTCTTGGCATATGAGAAAAGCATTTTTCTGTTCCAAGTGCCATGCCATGGTCCTGAGTTGGAGGACCTGTGATACCCTTTCAGGACCATCTACAAATAAAGATACCTACAGTTCTGGTTTATGGTTCTACTTTTATGGAAGTGGAAAAAACTGGCTCTTAAATTAGCATGCTCTTTATAAACTTTTGCTTAACTCATACATTTTGTATCCTAAGTCATTCAGGTTCTTGAGGTTTAGTTCTCAGAAACCAGTCTTTAAAGGCCAAACTCTTTTCTCTAAAAATTGTCTCTGTCATTGGCTTAAAGATCTATTTTGTAATTCAAAAGCAAGAATTTGACTCCTTTGTTACTTGCCTCCTGATGTCTCTACTTTAGTTTGAATGGGAGCAGGTAACAAGATATAAGGATAAGAAATTACAAGATAATATGTTGCTACTAGAGGCCCCGTGCACAAAATTTGTGCTCTGGCGAGGAGGGGGGGGGTTCCCATCCCTCAGCCCAGCCTGAACCCTCTCACAATCCAGGACTGCTGGCTCCTAATCACTCACCTGCTGCCTGATTGCCCCTAACCACTCTGCCTGCCAGCCTGATAGCCCCCTAACTGCTCCCCTGCTGGCCTAATTGACACCTAACCACTCCCCTGTTGGCCTGATCATCCCCAACTGCCCTTCCCTGCAGGCCCGGTCGCCCCCAACAGCTCTCCCCTGCTGGCCATCTTGTGATGATGTGGGGGCAGCCATCTTGTGGTGGCCATCTTGTGATGACATGGGGGTGGCCATCTTGTGATGCGAGGGCATGAGGGTCAATTTGCTTATTACCTCTTTATTATATAGGACAGTGGTCGGCAAACTGTGGCTTGTGAGTCACATGCGGCTCTTTGGCCCCTTGAGTGTGGCTCTTCCACAAAATACCACGGCCTGGGCGAGTCTATTTTGAAGAAGTGGCGTTAGAAGAAGTTTAAGTTTAAAAAATTTGGCTCTCAAAAGAAATTTCAGTCGTTGTACTGTTGATATTTGGCTCTGTTGACTAATGAGTTTGCTGACCACTGATATAGGATATGAAAGGGGTGTCCAAAAGCTGAGTCTAAACAGGTACAGGTTGCACAGGTAGTGAAACTCAGCGACAGAAAGTGAGCTAAGAGTTATTCTGAAGAGTGAACAGCAACTTTGCCTATCTTTCTAAATTATACTTCCAAAATTTCCTGAAAATGACAGTTTCCCAACCTAATATCAATGAAATGTGGCCAGGGTGGGTGTGTATGTATGTTCATACATTTCCAAGGTACTAGGCAGATGGTGTGGTGGAGATTGCGAAAAGAAATTTTAAGAAGTGATTTGTCAGGCAGACAAATCTGTTGGTGCTCTTCTTGCTGTTCTTGACTGCATATAGTTGGACATGAAACTTCTTAACCAGCATATGAAGACCTTCAAAATTTTGGATCTGTCCTTTTCCATCCTCCTATCTTTATCTGATGGGAACACTTTCACTCTTGTTTCTGTCATATTTTACTATGACTTGTAAATTCATGGACAGAGAAAGTATCCTTTGAAACATCTGGATTTCGAAAAAGAAAGTTTACAAAACTGATTATTTTAAATGTAAATTAGTGACTCAAATTCTTCAGGTTTTTAGGCTAATTAGAATAAACCAGTCATTTTCCCTGCACCTGGGCAAAAATGTATTGAAAATGAATTGGATTTTCGGAATGAAATCCAAGTGTATCTCTTTAAACTGTCATCTAAATAAAATAATATTCTATAGAGAATTATTAAATATTCAAGGAGGGTTTAGAACTCAAAACCAATAACTAATGCCAATCAGCAATCTTTCAACCCCTTATAGGATATAGAGATAAAGAATAGGAGAGAATAAACAAGGGTTACATTTCAGAAAGAAAGTATAAATGTTAAATGAAAAAGCCATCAAAACTGACAAATGATATTGGAAAAGAACAGATCCAGGGATAGGGTGGCACATTGCAGAACCGCGTCCCAGTCCAGCCCACTTAGCTGACTTTGCGGAGACTCCACTTTCAGGAACAATTCCATTGGCGCTCATCAACCCACTGGCACCCGCCCAGACCCTCTTCCGCGTGCGTACCGCGGGCAAACGCTGCTTGGCTTTGCTCCTTGCCTTTCCCACCTCCGAATTCCGAACTCCGATTGGTTTGTTTCACGGAACCGCCCCTTCGGCCGCACCAATGTGGAAGCTGCTCTGGGGCTCCGCCCTCCTGCGGCCGGTGTGCGGCGGCGCAGCTCGTAAAGCCGGCGGCGGCGTGCGGGGATGGCTGCCGTAGCGGCGAGTGCGGGCCGCCTGTGGAGGCTGCGTGCGGCCAGGGCCGAGGGACACTGGCGTCGGCTGTGCGGTGCGGGACTGCTGCGGGGCTTCCTGCAGCCCGCCTCGGCCGGCGGGGATGTGGCCCCTAGGCGGCAGGTGGCTCACTTCACTTTCCAGCCCGACCCGGAGTCCCAGGAGTACGGTGAGCTAGGGGCTGCCCCCTGCGCTCCGCTGCAACCCACGCATGTAATCCGAGCCCTGCTCTCTGGAGCCTCCTCCCGCCTTTGGGTCCGACGGTGGTCTCCTCCTGGCTCAGCTTTTGTGACAGCTTAACTCTTGGGAGGAGACCTTCTGCACCCTCGACACGGGTGGGGGTCTGGAAGGGCCTGAGGATGAAGGGGTGTCGCCGAGGGTTCACCCCCTTTCTTCGCTCCCCATCCTTGCTTTCCCTTCCCTGGCCTTAGGTATTGTTCAGCTTGCCCCTGCCTGGGCCACTAACAACAGGCTGCAGTGTTTAAAAGGAGTATTTTTTATTTATTTTTATTTTTTCCTTTGGCAGATTAGAGAAAACAGAGGAAGTAATTGAATTGATTTTCCCAAGGTCACAGAATAGGTTCTTTCTAGAGATGGGAAAGAATCCAGGCTTCCTAGCTAAGTCTAGTCCTGAGCCTGTGCTGGGCTAGGCTGCAGGTGAAGGGGGCAGGAAGGCATCTAGTGCTGCCTGCCTGAGGTAGGAAGGACATAAACCACACCTCACAGTATGACAGGACTTTTACGATTTATTCTGCAAGTTCTATGTAATCTTCAGACGCCCAGTGTCTGTCATCAGAATATCGGAAACAAAACGGTTCACTTTTCCTTGTCTAAAAACTTCTCTGGTGCCACAGGTGAAGTGTGTCTTTACTTGTGAATAAGTAAGAAAGAACTTTTATTGAGGGCTTACTAGGGGCAGGCACTCCTTTGATGCTTAGGACAACCTTAAAGAGACTGGTAATGTTTAAATTCCCATTTTCAGTTAGGTTATATGAGGTCTTGAGATAGTTTGCCCAAGGTTACACAGATAAGTTAGTGGAATTGAAGTTCTCCATAGTTGTAGTTTCAATACAAATATAATCTGCACTGTTTAACCAAAAGTATCTCCCATGTTGTTATATAGTTTTTGTAACCTTCTTTAGAAGATATGTCCTCTGGAGTAGAAACACTGATTGAATGGTTAAAATCTTGGTCCTTGAATCAGATTGTCCTAGGTTCTGTCTAGGCCCTGATACCTGTAACTTTGGACTCATCACTTACCCTCCGTAAGCCTCAATATCTTTATAAGTAAAGAGTTAATACCTACTTCAAAGGATTTTGTTATGAGGACTAAATTAAATATGGTATACTTAACACAGTCTCTGACTACACTCAGCAATAAATGGAAACTTTAAATAATTACCATTATGCTTTAGATATTACACTTTTGCAGTGTTATAAATAATGCATACAGAAACATTTCATGTGTCATTTATGTAACATTATTTCTTAAGGATAAAGTCCCAGGGAGGATATTTCTGACTTGAAGAAGGAACACTTTAATGGGTTTTAATGCTTAGCTCAGATTTCCATTTTATACTCCCATTTGTATGTATGAGGGTGAGTGTTGGGTATCATGCTAAAATCACATGTGTGTTGTGATACTGTGATTTATAATAAAGAATACATATTCAGTCTTTGTTCCATTCCTGGCACTGAGCTACTAAAACCCTGAAATATCTTGTGATGGGAGTAATAAAGGTGTCTTGTTATGTTAATGTTGACTTTTGCAAGGCCCCTAAGTCTCTTAAGGATGGGAGCTGGTCACTGGAGGAATCAACCATGTGATTAGAGAGTTGGAATTTTCACTCCCACCCACCTGACCTCTGGGGAGGGAGAGGGATTAGAAATAGAATGAGTTGTCAGAGGCCCATGATTTAATCAATTATGCCTATGTAATGAAATCTCCATAGGAACCCAAAAGGACAAGGTTCAGAGAGCTTCTGGGTTGGCGAATAGGTGGAGATTTGGGGAGAGAGGTGCGCTCAGGGAGAATGGAAGCTCCTTGCCTCTTCCGATATACATTGCCCTATGCCAGTGGTTGGCAAACTTCGGCTCGCGAGCCACATGCGGCTCGCAAGCTGCAGTTTGCTGCTCTGTTGACTAATGAGTTTGCCAACCACTGCTCTATGCATCCCTTTAATCTAGCTATTCCTGAGTTATATCCTTTTATAATAAACCAGCAATCTAGTAAGTAAACTGTTTTTCTGAGTCCTGTGAGCTTTTTCAACAAATTAATTGAACCAAAGAAGGGGGTTGTTTGAACCTCCAATCTTTAGCTGATCAGTCAGAAGAAGCATACAAAACAACCTGGATTTGCCATTGGCTTCTGAATTGGCCAATGGGGGCAGTCTTATAGGACTGAGCCCTTAGGCTGTGGAATCTGATGCTGTTACTGGAAAGGGGACCTGACCCTGAGTGTGTCTGCCTAGGGCCTGCTGGTAGTCTATGTTTTTTATTCAGGTTTTTTTTTTTTTTATTTCAAGAAAAACGATTTTAAATATAATAATGTTACATGCAATGAACCTTAATATTTCAAGAAAAAAATCTTAAATATAATAATGTTACGTGCAATAAACATTAATATCCCAACAAAAACAATTTTAAATATGATAATGTTACATGCAATAGACACCAATTATTCAAGAAAAATGATCTTACATATAATAATATTACATGCAACGAACAATGATATTTCACGAATAAAAGGATTTTAAGTATAATAATACTAGAGGCCCGTACAATAGGCCTTCCTTCCCCTGGCTGTCAGCACTGGTTTTCCTCTGGCACCCGGCACCCTGGACCTCGAGGCTTGGCTTCTCCGCTCCGGCTGCAGCGGAGAAGCCAAGCCTCGAGGCGAGGCTTCTCTGCTCTGGCTGCAGTGAGGCTTGGCTTCTCTGCTCCGGCTGCAGCGGAGAAGCTAAGCCTCTTTAGTCTTCAGTCTTCAGTCTTTGCTCTGAGCCTGCATATGCAAATTAACCCGCCATCTTTGTTGGGTTAATTTGCATACACCTGATTGGCTGGTAGGTGTCATGGAAGTATGGTCAATTTGCATATTTCTCTTTTATTAGTGTAGATTACCAAACCTGTACTAACATAATATGATAGCACAAAAGTTGTAGGAAAGGAAATACTAAAAATCGGCAAATAACAGGATTACTTCTATTTCAGAATATTTTTCCCCCTCTGGCTCTATTTTTTGTTCATCAGTTTATGTTATTCATTATGTTCCACAAATGAGTGAGATCATTTGATATTTATCTTTCTCCGGACTTGCTTATTTCGCTTACCATGATGATTTTAGTCTATTTTGTCATGTATGAGTATTGCTACTCCAGCTTTTTTTCTTTTTCATGTGCATGGGAAAAAATTTTTCCTTCCCTTCACTTTCATCCTGTGTGTGTCTTTTGCTTTGAGGTGGGTCTCTTGTAGACAGCATGTAGTTGGGTCATGTTTTTGTATCTATTCAGCTACACTACACCTTTTGATTGGAGCATTTAATCCATTTACATTAAGGGTTATTATTGAGAGGTACTTATTTATTGCCACTTTAATTCTGTATGGCTAGGTTTCTCTCTCTGTTTCTTCTTCTCAGCAATCCCTTACAGCAATCTCTTTAGCATTTCTTATAATGCTGGCTTGGTGGTAATGAGCTCCTTTTAGCCTTTCTTTTTGTCTGGGAAGCTCTTTATTTAACTGTCTATTTTGATTGCTAGCCTTGCTGAATATAGTAATCTTGGTCTCAGATCCTTGCCTTCCATTACTTTGAGTACTTCATGCCATTGCCTTCTGGCCTGTAGAGTTTCTGATGAGAAATCAGGTATCAGCCTTATGGGAACTCCTTTGTAGGTAACAGTTTTCTTTTCTCTTGCTGCCTTTAAGATTCTCTCTTTGCCTTTAATTTTTGGCATTTTAATTATGATGTGTCTGGTCATGGGTCTGTTTGGGTTCTTCTTGTTTGGGGTTCTCTGTGCCTCCTGAACTTGTGTGACTTTTTCCTTTACCAGGTTAGGGAAGTTTTCTACCATTATTTCTTCAAACACCTTCTCTATTCCTTTCTCCATTTCTGTCTCTTCTGGCACACCTACTATTCGAATATTGTTACGTTTCACATGGTCCCACAGCTCCCTTAAGCTGTCCTCCTGTTTTTTAATTGTTTTTCCTTTTTGGTTCTCTAATTGAGTGATATTTTCAACATTGTCTTCTAATTCACTGACTGGATGGATCCTCAGCTTCCCCTAATCTGCAGTGTATTCCGACTAATGTGTTCTCTATTTGTGTTACGTTATTCTCTATCTCAGACTGTTCTTTTTTCATAGTTACTATATCTTTTTATGTACTTTTGAGCATTTTTAACATCATTGCTCTGAACTCTGTTTCAGATAAGTTTCATTTTTTATATTTTACTTTATTGTTTAAAATATTACAAATAGTAGTACATATGTCTCCCTTTCTCCCCGCCCCCCCCCCCCCCCATTGACCTTCTCCTGGCCTTCCCTACCCCCGGCACATGCCCTCCCCGCTGCCCCTCAGTGTCTTGGGCCCATTGGTTATGCTTATATGCATGCATACAAGTCCTTCAGTTGATCTCTTACCTCACCCCACCAACACTCCCAGCATTCCTGCTGTAGTTTGACAGTCTGTTTGATGTTTCTCTGCCTCTGTATCTATTTTTTTGTTCATCAGTTTATAATGTTCTTTATTATCCATAAATGAGTGAGATCATGAGGTATTTTTCTTTCACTGACTGGCTTATTTCACTTAGCATAATGCTCTCCAGTTCCATCCATGCTGTTGCAAATGGTAATAATTCCTTCTTTTTTACAGCAGTGTAGTATTCCATTGTGTAGATGTACCACAGTTTTCTAATCCACTCATCTGCTGATGTGCACTTAGGCTGTTTCCAAATCTTAGCTATGGTGAATTATGCTGCTGTGAACATAGGGGTGCATATATCCTTTTTGATTGGTGTGTCTAGTTTCTTGGGATATATTCCTAGAAGTGGGATCACTGGGTCAAATGGGAGTTCCATTTTTAGTTTTTTGGGGAAACTCCATACTGTTTTCCACAGTGGATGCACTGGTCTCATTCCCACCAGCAGTGCATGAGGGTTCCTTTTCCTCCACATCCTATCAAGCACTTGTCATTTGTTGATGATAGCCATTCTGACAGGGTGAGATGGTACCTCATTGTTGTTTTGATTTGCATCTCTCGGATGATCAGTGACTTTGAGCATGTTTTTATTCATCTCTTGGCTTTCTAAATGTCCTCTTTCGAAAAGTGTCTATTGAGGTCCTTTGCCCATTTTTTGACTGGATTGTTTATCTTCTTTTTGTTAAGTTGTATGTGTTCCCTGTAAACATTGGAGATTAAACCCTTATTAGAGATAACATTGGCAAATGTGTTCTCCCATGCAGTGGGCGTTCTTGTTGTTTTGTTGAGGATTTCTTTTACTGTGCAGAAGCTTTTTACTTTGATGTAGTCCCATTTGTTTATTTTCTCTTTAGTTTCTGTTGCCCTAGGAGCTTTATCGGTAAAGATATTGCTATAACAAATGTCTGCTATTTTGCTGCCTATGGCTTCTTTTAAGATTTTTATGGTTTCCCATCTTACGTTTAAGTCCTTTATCCATTTTGAGTTTATTTTTGTGTATGGTGTAAGTTGGTGGTCTGGTTTAATTTTTTTGCAACTATCTTTCCAGTTTTCCCAACACCATTTATTGAAGAGACTGTCTTGTCTCCATTGTATGCTCTTGCCTCCTCTGTCAAATATTAATTGAGCATACTGGCTTGTGTTGATTTCTAGGTTCTCTGTTATGTTCCACTGGTCTATATGTCTGTTCTTGTGCTAGGACCAGGCAGTTTTGAGAACAGAGGCTTTGTAGTATAGTTTGTTATCTGGTATTGTGATCCCTCCAGCATTGTTCTTCTTTCTCAAGATTGCTGCAGCTATTTGGGGGGTCTTTTTTTTTTTTATTTCAGATGAATTTTTGGAGAATTTGTTCTAGGTCTTTGAAGTATGCCGTTGGTATTTTAATAGGGATTGCATTGAATTTATAGATTGCTTTGGGTAGTATGGACATTTTAATGATGTTGATTCTACCAATCCATGAACATGGTATATTCTTCCATTTGTTCATGTCTTCCTCTATCTCTTTTTTTCAGCGTCCTGAAATTTTCTGAGTACAGGTCCTTTGTCTCCTTGGTTAAGTGTATTCCTAGATATCTTAATTTTTTGTTACAATGGTTAATGGGATTGCTTTTTAAATTTCTCTTTCCGTGAGTTCATTATTGGTGTATAGAAAAGCCATAAACTTCTGGGTGTTATTTCTGTATCCTGCTACATTGCCGAATTCATTTATTAAGTCTAGTAGTTTTTTGATGGAGTCTTTGGGATTTTCTATGTACAATATCATGTCATCTGCAAATAACGACAGTTTTACTTCTTCTTTTCCAATTTGGATGCCTTTTATTTCTTCTTATTGTCTGATTGCAATGGCTAGTACTTCCAGTACTATGTTGAACAGGAGTGGTGAGAGTGGGCATCCCTGTCTTGTTCCTGTTGTTAGGGGAAATGGTTTGGTTTTATTTTTTGCCCATTGAGTATGATGTTGGCTGTGGGTTTGTCATATATGTCTTTTATTATGTTGAGGTATGATCCTTCTATTCCCACCTTGCTGAGAGTTTTTATCAAGAAGGGGTGTTGGATTTTGTCAAATGCTTTTTCTGCATCAATGGATATGTTTATATGGTTTTTATCTCTCAGTTTGTATATATGGTGTATCACATTTATTGATTTGCAGATATTGTACCATCCTTTTATTCCCGGAATAAATCCTACTTGGTCATGGTGTATGGTCTTCCGAATGTAATGCTGGATTCGATTTGTTAGAATTTTGTTGAGGATTTTGGCATCTATTTTCATGAGAGATATTGGCCTGTAATTCTCTTTCTTTATATTGTCTTTATCTGGTTTTGGGGTTAGGGTAATGCTGGCTTCATAGAAAGAGCTTGGAATTGCTTCTTCCTCTTGAATTTTTTTGGAATAGTCTGAGGAAGATAGGTTTTATTTCTTCTTTGAATGTGTGATAAAATTCCCCTGTGAAGCCGTTTGGTCCAGGGCTTTTGTTTGTTGGAAATTTTTTGATTACTGCTTCAATGTCCTCCATAGTTATCGGCCTATTCAGATTTTTTGATTCCTCCTGGCTGAGTTTTGGAGATTGTATTTTTCTAGGAATATGTCCATTTCTTCTAGGTTGACCAGTTTGTTGGAGTAGAGTTGCTAATAGTATTTTTTAACGATTCCTCATATTTCTGTGGGGTCTGTTTTTATTTTACCTCTTTCATTTCTGATTTTGTTTATTTGGGTCTTCTGTCTTTGCTTCTTGGTGAGCCTGGCTAGAGGTTCATCCATCTTGTTTATTTTTTTAAAGAACCAGCTCTTGGTTTCATTGGTCTTTTGTATTTTTTTTTTTTTGGTCTCTATGTCATTTATTTCCACTCTGATCTTTATTATCTCCTTCCTTCTGCTCACACTGGGCTTTTCTTGTTGCTCTCCTGCTAATTCTTCAAGTTACAGAGTTAGATGGTTTATTACCATATTTTTTTTTTTTTTAAGTAGGCCTGTAATGCTATGAACTTCCCTCTTAGGATTGCTTTCACTGTGTCCCAAAGATTTTGAATTGTTGTGTTTTCATTGTCATTTGTTTCCAGGATGTTTTTCATTTCTTCTTTGATCTCTTTGGTAACCCACTCATTTTTTAATAGTATATTATTCAGCCTCCAAGTGTTTGAATTTTTGTGATTGTTTTTACTGCCCCAGGCCTGAGAGTTTTTATTGTAGTTGATTTCTAATTTTATGCCATTGTGATCTGAGAAGTTGCTTGATATGATTTCAGTCCTCTTGAATTTGGAGAGACTTTGCCTGTGTCCCAATATGTGGTCTGTCTTTGAAAATGTCCCATGTGTGCTTGAGAAGAATGCATGTTCTGTAGTTTTGGGGTGGAATGTTCTAAAGATGTCGATTGAGACATCTGATCTAGTGAGTCATTTAGGATTGATGTTTCTTTGCTAATTTTTTTGTCTAGAGGTTTTATCCAGTGATGTTAATGGGGTATTAAAGTCTCCTACTATGATTGTGTTGCTGTCAATCTCTCCCCTGATAGCTTCCAGAAGTTTCTTTATGTATTTGGGTGCTCCTGCATTGGGTGCATAAATGTTTACCAGAGTTATGTCCTCTTGTTGTATTGATCCTTTTAGAATTATGAAGTAGCCTTTCTTGTTTCTTGTTATGGTCTTCACTTTGAGGTCTATTTTGTCAGATATAAGTATTGCTACCCCAGCTTTTTGTTCATTTATGTTTGCCTGATATTTTTCCATCCCTTCACTTTCAATCTGTGTGAGTCCCTTGTTCTGAGGTAGGTCTCCTGTAGATAGCATATATATGGGTCATGTTTTCTTATCCATTCAGTCACTTGATGTCTTTTGATTGGAGCATTTAATCCATTTATGTTTAATGTTATTATTGATAGGTACTTGTTTGTAGACATTTCTGTACCTTATGCCTGTGTTCCTTCCTTTCTATTTCTTCTTTTTACAGCATTCCCTTTAGCATTTCTTGCATTACTGGCTTGGTAGTGATAAATTCCCTTAGCCTTTTTTTGTCTGGGAAGCTCCTGATTTCTCCTTTAATTTTGATTGATAGTCTTGCTGGATAGAGTATTCTTGGACTCAGTCCTTCGCTTTGCATCACTCTGTATACTTCCCCATTCCCTTCTAGCTTGATGTGTTTCTGTTGAGAAATCATTTGATAATCTGATGGCGGATCCTTTGTAGGTAACTCTGTCTCTCTCTTGCAGCCTTTAAGATTCTCTTTGTTTTTAACGTTTGCCATTGTAATTATGATGTGTCTTAGTGTGGGTCTTTTGGGATTCATCTTGCTTGGGCTCTCTGTACTTGTGTAACTTTTTTCTTCCCCCATATCAGGGAAGTTTTCTGTCATTATTTCTTCAAATAGATTTTCTAATCCTTGCTGCTCTTCTTGTCCTTCTGGCAGCCCTATTATATTTATGTTACTTCATTTTGTGCTGTCCCAAAGCTCCCTTAGGCTCTCCTCCTCTTTTTAATTTTCTTTTCCACCTGTTGTTCAGATTGGGCTTGTTTTTCTACCTTATCTTCTAACTCACTTATTCGTCCTCTGCTTCTTCTAGTCTACTGTTGAAACCTTCCATGGTGTTTTTGATTGTAGCTATATCACTTTTGACTTCTTCCTGATTTTTGCATAGGTTGTTGATTTTCTTGTCCATGTGGTATATGAACTGTACAACCATTACTCTGAATTCTTTTTCTGTCAAGTTACATGCCTCCATTTCACTTATTTCCTTTCTTGGTGATTTCTATTTTTCTTTCCTCTGGGGGTTATTTCGTTGTCTCTCCATTCTAACTTTCACCAGAAGGTCCAATCACCAAGTTGTGGGGGCCTGGGCTGTGTGCAGTGGGAGCTTCGCACCACCCGAGTGTCACTGAAGAGCTCTGACACCAAGATATGTGGCTGCCGTGGGTTGGTGGGAGCCATGCTTGCCCAGGATCAGAGTCACCGGCACTCAGTGCAGCCTTGTGCACACACCTAGAATCAGGAACCCTGTGTGTGCCGTGCTGATAAAGAGACCCCATTGGCGTGTGCCAAAAATCAGAGTCCCCTAGCACATGCCAGGAGTCAGAGTCCCCCTGTGCCTGTGCCGAGAATTGAATATCAGAGTCTCTGTTGCTTGGTGCAGCCTCTCACTGAGAATCAGGGTCCCTGTGTGTGCACATGCCGAGAATTGGAGTCACTGGCTCTCAGTGTGTGTGCACTGGGCATCAGGGATCCCAGGCACGCATGATGAGGAACAGAGTCAAGTCACTGGTGCTAAGTGCGGTCTCTCACGCAGAAAATCAGGTTCCCTCTTCTGCTTGGGGGACCGGGCTGCACAGCTGCCCTGTGTCAGCAGGAGGTCCACTCCTTCGCTGCCAAAAAAACAGACTTCTGTGTGTGCTTGTCCAGAATCAAAGTCAGGTGGCACTGCCACCCTGTGTGGGTATGGGGTCTGGTTGCAAGAATGAGCTCTGTGCTGGTAAGCAGATTCCCAGTGTCTGTGCGCCCAGGCTCAAATTTGGGCAGTGGAGCCACAGCCACCCTGTGGGCATGGGGTTCTGGTCTCTGTAGGAAACAGATTCCCAGTGTCCACGTGCCCAGGCTCAAATTTGTGCAGTGGAGCTGGAGTCGCCTTGTGTGGGAATGAGGCCTGCTTGCAAGGGGTGGGACCAGCAGTTCCTATGGCACTGCAGCGAGCCTGTGGGGAGGGGGATGTGCTCTGTGACTCACAGAAATCTGTGGCTGGGATGTCTGGATTCTTGGTGTCTTAGATCTGCAGCTATGGTTGCAGGTCTTTGTCCCCAATGGCTGTAGGGTCCTGGTTTGCGTCTGAGAACAGATTGGGTGGTGGTGAGGCTAAGATCTTAGTCTCAAGCAGTTCTGTTTTTCAAGATGGCATAGTCTCTGTGCCCACGCTGGCAGACTCTGAGTGTCTGTGGTGGCAGTGGGGTTTTGCCGTCTAAGACTGCCCGTTTTGGCAGCCCCTTGGAAGACCTGCAGGATCTAACTGTCTCTAGTTCACACATACACACACACACACACACACACACACACACACACACACACCCCCACACACACACACATCCACACACTCCTCTATCACTCCCTCACTCTCTCACACACTCTCCCTCCCTACCTTCTTGCCAGTCACCATTATGGTTTCTCAGATAAGTTTCTTATCTCTGCTTCATTTATCTCTTCTTCTGGAGAATTCTCTAGTTCTTTCAGTTGGGGGTTGTTTCTTTGTTTCCTCATTTTGGTTGTCTGTTTGGGTTTGTGACTATGTTTTAGGTAGATCCTCTATACCTCTCAATCTCTAGTGGAGGACAGTGTTAAAGGCTGTTTCTGACTAACTGGACCAGGCAAAGACTTAAAGCCTTCAGAGACCCTTCTGTCTATAGACTAATAGATTCTGACTTGAATTGCCCCCAGGCAATCATCCTCAGGTGTGGTGAGAGTTTTTTCAACAGAGTGGGGCAGTTGCTTCTGCTGGGAGGCTAATTGTTACTTTTAATCTCTTAAGTGGCCTCAGGGCAAGGTGTTTTCCAATAGGGTGTGTCAGCTGTCTTCCCTCCAGGCAAGGCAGATGTTGGAAAGATGTTCTCCACTGTGTGAGGGAATGACAGCCCAGGAAACTTGGGTTGTCTGCCTTCTGAGCTCTACCCCCCAAGTCCCCACTCTTGGGTTCTGCTCTCACAGCTCTAGTCCATTTCACCCTCCCTCTGCCAGAGCACAAGGTGGGTGGCTCCATGGGGAATTTTTGTGTGTTGGCCCTTTAAGAGGGTGCCTGAACTTTCAGCTGCCACTCCCTGACAGACAGCATCCCACTGCTTTTCACAGCTAGATGTTATGTGGGTACCCTCCTCAGTTTGGTGCTCTCTGCTGGGAGCCCAGCTTGGGGATTAGATCTCAGATTTCTCAGTGGCAGCCCCCCGTGAGATATCTCTCTGGGACTTCAGTTGCTATCTGTGGGTGTCCAGCCAGCCCTTTCGCACCTCCGCACCTCCTATCAGTCTCTATGCGGTCTCCACCTTCGGTCCTTTGGTATCAGGGTTCTCTCCTGTGAGTTTTCCATTGATTATTCAGGAAGCCTTTCTGTATTTCAGTTGTAATTCCATCTTGTTCCTGGGAGCATGTCCTTGCAGCATCCTCCTACTCTGCCGCCATTTTTCAGTCTGTTGGTTCTTGATTTCATGCAGGAAAGATTGTACAACATGAATCCAGGTGATTTTTTAAAAAATATGTTTTATTGATTTCAGAGAGAGGAAGGGAGAAGGAGAGAGAAACATCAATGATGGGAGAGAATCATCTACTGGCTGCCTCCTGCCTGCATGCCCCCTAATGGGGATAGAACCCCAAACTTAGGCATGTACCCAGGAATCGAACCATGACCTCCTCATTCATGGATCGACACTCAACCATTGAGCCACATCGGCCGGGCAAGTCCAGGTGATTTTTAGAGAATGTTTATTAAAACTGGGGACAGTGAAACAAGGAAGGGCTCAGGATAGAAGAAGCAATAGGAGAGAGACTAGGTGGGGAAATGAGCCTAGACTGGGCTGCTTAGGCTCACAAAGAAGTCAGAGAAAAAGGGGCCTTAGGGACCAGTTCAGTGGTTTAGCCTGGGACAAGCTGCCACTGCCCATTGCTTCCTGGTTGCAAGTCCCTTAGAGTTTCGGAGATGCACGACTGTGGGGGAAGAAGAGGAGGAAGGGAAAGAGGCCAGCGTGCTCCTTGGAGGGAGAGAGCATGTTGGGACTTTTGTTTTGAGGGTTTTTAAAGGCTGGGAGTTTAGGGAAGGTCTTAAGAGAAGGGTCTCACTAGAATACTCATCAGTTTTATGCTGATGTGCCAACATGAGATTTATTCCCTTCATCTGTTCTTGGTTGTGGTTGATAAATGCCATTAATTGGATTTCTGCTATAAGCTATTTACCCTCTGGGTGGGAAGAAGTGTAAACCATTTACTTTCAAGTGTCATTGGTTATAGAATACTAGAGGCTTGGTGCACGAAATTCTTGCACTCAGGGGTGGGGTCCCTCAGCCCAGCCTTCACCCTCTCCCAGTCCAGGAGCCCTCGGTGTATGTCCGACTGATGGTTTAGGCCCGCTCCCCGAGCTGCTGCAGAGGCGGGAGAGGCTCCCACCACTGTCGATGCGCTCGCCAGCTGTGAACCTGGCTCAGGGCTTCTGGCTGAGCGGCACTCCCCCTGTGGGAGCACACTGACCACCAGGGGGCAGCTCCTGCATTGAGTGTCTGCCCCCTGGTGGTCAGTGCACATCATAGTGACTGGTCATTCCGTCATTCTGTCCATTTGCATATTAGCCTTTTATTATATAGAACTAGTGGCCCGGTGCATGAAATTCATGCATGGGGAGGGGGGGGGTGTTCCTCAGCCTGGTCTGCACCCTCTCCAATCTGGGACCCCTCAAAGGCTGTCCTACTGTCAGTTTACAGGGATAGGGCCTAAACCGGCAGTCAGACATCCCTCTCACTATCCGGGACTGCTGGCTCCAGCTGCTCATCTGCCTGCCTGCCTGCCTGCCTGCCTGATTGCCCCTAACCACTCGGCCTGCTGGCCTGCTGGCTCCCAACTACCCCCATGCCAGCCTGCTCACCCCCAAATGCCCCCCCAGCTGGCCTGCTCACCTCCAACTGGCCCCCCTGCTGGTCTGCTTATCCCCAACAGCCCCTGCCATCCCATCCTGGCCTGATCACCCCCCCCCCCCCCCCCCCCCCCCGTGACCCAAGGTCCCAGCCCCTTCTTTTTTTTTTAGGGCCTCCTTGAGAAGAGGCCAGAGCTGGCTGGAAGCAAGTATCTAGGATTTATTTATCTTCTATAATTGAAACTTTGTAGCCTTGAGCAGAGGCCAGGGCCGGCCAGGGTGGGCGGGAAGCTTGGCTTCCTCCATCGCCAGGGCAACCCAAGCCTCCTGCTTGCTCCAGCTCCATGGCCAGCCACCATCTTGGGCTAATTTGCATACTCACTCCTGATTGGCTGGTGGGTGTGGCTTGTGGGCATAGTGGAGTGATGATTAATTTGCATGTTTCTCTTTTATTAGTGTAGATAGGATTATGCTATTTACTTGATGGCTATAAATTGCTTGGCTGGTTAACACATTGTGGGCAGATCACATGCATCCTTTCATATTACACTAGTGGCCCAGTGCACAAAATTCGTGCACATTAAAAGGGGATTAATTAGAGGAAATAATTTAATATTACTATTTGCCCTTTCTCTATAATAGAAGTGTCAGAGATGAAAGAAAATTAGTAGAATGTATATGAAAACCTTCCTCCTGTCAGAGTCTGGGGCACACCATGGGACCCAGAGTCAAGTCTCCGCCCACCCACATGTGCCTCAAAATTGTGTGAGACCCAGACCCGGCTGGCTGCCCCCCTCTCATTGGGATAGATCCAGACCTGGCTAGTCCCACCCTTGTCAAGCCCTGCAGGGCAGGGAATGTAGCCTCAGGTCCCCTGGCCTGGCACCAGGACGGGGAAGGGGGGCGCGTGGCCTGAGGTCATCCAGCCCAGACTGGGGTGGTGGGGCATGCCTTGAGGTCCCCCATCAAGCGCCGCCAGGTGTGGGACACAGCCTGAGATCCCCCATCAAGCCCCGCCAGGTGGGGGGGCGTGCAGCCTCAGGTCCCCTATCAAGCCCCATCGGCAGGGGTTGCAGCCTCAGGTCCTCCCTGGGCAGGGGGTGTGGCCTGAGTTCCCCCAACCCAGCACTGGGGGTGCACCTTGAGGTCCCCTGTCAAGCCCCGTCAGGGGGGCACAGCCTCAGATCCCCTGGCCCGGTGCCAGGGTGGGGGGCGTGGCCTGAAGTCCCCTGTCAAGCCCCACCTGGTGGGGGCCATGGCCTGAGGTCCCCCAGCCTGGCGCTGGGGCGAGGATAGCAGCCTGGGGTCCCCTAGCCCAGCACCAGGATGGGAAGTGCACCTTGAGGTCCCTTGTCAAGCCCTGCCAGGTGTGGAAGGTGGCCTGAGGTCCCCTGTCAAGCCCTGCCTGCCTGAGGTCCCCTGTCAAGCCCCACGGGGGCGGGGGGGGGGGAGGGTGTAGCCTCAGGTCCCTGCTGATTGCTTGTTAAGGCTCCTTATGGGAATTTGGCTTCAGCTGTGGGTGCAGCCATCTTTGTGATGGAGTGATGGTTAATTAGCATATTCCCTCTTTATTAGATAGGATGGTGTTTTAAATAAATGTTAAAGGCACACCTTAAAATTAAATACCCATTGCATTTTGAAGTTATTTATTAGATGTTCTTACAAGCTAATATCTTTTTAAAGTATGATACTTTGTAAAACTTTTTTTTGTACTGGTCTAATAGAAACTTATCTGGCCACTGGTAAAACTAACAATAAAACTACTGGTGTGCAATGTGTTAACTATCAGTCTCAGTTTCCCTGTTTCTCTTGTCCTGGCTTACTAGCATGTCTCAGTGCTACCTCCAGGTAAATTGTGTTAGAATTGGGTTGAATTATAGGACACCTAGCTGGTGCTGCAGAATTGCTTGGTGGTATGTTAAACACAGAATTGTTTGTGAGAGCTCCCTTCCTGGGGGATCATAGACTGTAGTCTTCTCACTGTGCCCTCACAGAGTGGGAAAAGGGGGCATCTGTAATACTTTTAACAATAAAGATTTAAAAAGAAAAGAAAACCCAAACATTCTGTTTTCTAATTATACCTTGATCTAGAATAGCTGAGCAGTGGTTCTTAATGATGGCAGTACAACCTTTTAGGGAGCAGTTTGGAAATTTGTGCAGGTATTTTTGGTTGTCCCAGGAGGGGAGACACTACTGGCATTTATTGGGAAGCAGCCAGGGAAGCTATAAGTTAGAGAGAGAGAGAAAGAGAGAGAGAGGGAGAGCTCTCTCTGAAGTCACCTTTATAAGGGCACTAAATCACATTTATGAAGGTTCTACTGTCATGACCTTTCAACTCCCAAATGTCCCACCTCCTATCACCATCACAGTAGGAATTAGGTTCCAACATGAAATTGAGGTAGGTCAGTGGTCGGCAAACTGCGGCTCGCGAGCCACGTGCAGCTCGCGAGCCGCAGTTTGCCGCTCTGTTGACAGCCGCGGTTTGCTGACCACTGTCATATACTACCCTTTACCTCTTTGCACACAATATGCCACAATTGCCTAATCCTCACAGCCTCCAACTACACGGTAACATTTAGTCTAGTCCAGTGGTCAGCAAACTCATTAGTCAACAGAGCGGCAAACCATGGCTCGAGAGCCGCAGTTTGCCAACCACTGGGGTAGGTGAATGGGGACCACAAGCATTCCTTCTATAGCATTGGAAGTGTTGGTGGAATATAGTGCTATGAGGCAGTCTAGTTTTCATGCTAATCTGACACCAAAACTACTCTGTCAGAGTTGGGAACCCTTGCGACTAAACAATTCTCTCCATGGTACTTTTCCTCATTTTGTTCAGACTTAACTCCAAATATGTGTCCTTCCCCTTTCCCTACTTTGTTTCTGTGTTCTGACTCACTTTGTTATTGGTCACACAGACCTTTCCATGGTACCCCACAGAATAATAATAGTGATGGTAGCAGGTATTTTATCAGTGCTCGCCATGTCCCAGACACTATTTTGAGTGCCTTGCATGTATCAGTGTATATAATCCTCATATAACAGTGCTATGATAGAGATCCTATAATGATCCACATTATATGAATGAAGTAACCAGGACACAAAGAGGTTAAACTACTTTTTTACTTTTAAACTTTCCCAGTCATACCACTTGTAAGAGGTGGAGCCAGGCTCAATTTTTAAGTAGTTTGGCTCAGTGTGGCTCCAAGAGGCCATTCTCCTAGGCACTTTGCTATTTTGTCTGGCATTTTTTTGCACATCCTTATGATTCTTCACCTACCACTTGGTTCCCTCTTAACTCTACTTTAATCCTGGCTTTCCCCAAATATGTTGCTTCTTTTACATCTGATTTGAGCAGAGACTTTCATTGTAATTTACCCACCTTCAAGTTTCTTTTCTATTTACTTGTCATCTGGGAACTTAATTCATAGTTTTCTACCCCATTTTTGCTATCATTGTGGAAGATTGCAGCACTCTAGAGGCAATATTGCAAAGAAGCTTAGAGCTGTAGTTCTTGAGTTGGACATGCTGAAATCTGAGTCCCACTTTCCAACTTAGAATTGTGACATTGCTCAAGTTTATTAGTCTTCATAAACTTTGTTTTCCTCATCTGTACTGCTCAGTTGTTGCTGTGGGGACTCAGTGAGATAATCCATGTAATTACCAGTGCCTGGCACCTGTTGACCTAGAGTTAGTCTCCCTAATTAGGGAAAATGGAAGGTAACCAGCACAGAATAGATGCTTCATGAATATTGGACATTTGATAGTAATCACCTCACTGAATTCTCACAATAGTTCTATACATTAGATATTATCTCTGTTTTATAGAGGAGGAAGCTGAATGTCAGTGGTTAAATATCTTTCCCAAAGTCACACAGGGTGTAAATGGCATCATGGTCTCCACCAGTATGTTTGCTACCTCCATCACCCTAGGTTGCTTCCCAGGAACAGCACATCCAGGCCTTTTGCTGCCCCTGATTTCAGGTATTGTGTGCACATGTAGGTTTGTTTTATTCATTCATTCTATACATTTAAATTTTCTCCTGGGCACAAAACTGTGCTAGGTGCTTAGGGATATGGAGATGAGCCTGTCTAGTGGAGGATATGGACAAAAAGTAGCAAGCAGATGCCTACTTAAACCAATCCTAGTTATAGTAAGTGAAATGTTCAGGTGCTAGGAAAAATAATAATAGAGACCTCTCAGGCCCTAAGAGGAGGTAACATTTAACCAAGGTCTAAAGGATGCAGAAAGGAGTATTCGAGGATAAAGGTCCTGAAGTGGCAGGGAACTTGGTTTGGTACTGAGAAAAGACTTAAGGGGTGAGTCTGCGGGACAGTGGTGCAAAATGGAACTATTGAGGTGGGCAGTGATGAGATCAAGCAGGGCCTTGTGGAAGTGCTGAGAAATGGGCTTCTTTTCAGGTACAGTCAAAGGCTTTGAAGGATTTTGAGCAGAGTAATACGACTTGCATTGCTTTTTAGTACTCTTGTTGTAGCAGCTTCTTCATGAATGATTTGGAGTGATGAAAAGGTACAAGTGAGGAAGCAGTACTATGGACTGAATATTTGTGCCCCAACCCCCTCCCCGTTCATATGTTGTAACCCTAATCCCTGATGTTATGGTATTTGGAGAGGGGGACATTGGGATGTAATTAGGTCATGAGGGTGGAGTCTTCATGAATGGGATTAGAGCCCTTAAAAGAAGAGAGAGTATCTCTTTCTCCACCATGTGAAGACCCTCACCAGGAACTCATCTTGATTTGGACCTTCCAACCTCCCCACCTCCATAACTACGAGAAATATATTTTTGTTGTTTAAGCCACCCAGTCTAGGGTATTTTGTTATAGTAGTCAGAGCTAAAGAAGGTGGTTAGGAGGTGGTTTTCTGGAACAGGAAAGAGATGGTACGTTCTGGAAATAGAAACTGTAGTGCCACATTTAAAGCTATGTTTTGGAAGTAATGTATCTGGAAGTAGGATTTGATGGGTTGGATGCCAATAATGAATCAAAGACATTCAAGGATGCCTCCTTGGTTTCTGGTTTGGGCACCTGGGGAGGGTAGTGCTGTTTGTTAAAATGTGAAAGTAGCATCTTGGGCATAGATATCAAGAGTTTTGTGTTTATTGAGTTAAAAAAGCCCAAGATGCTTTGGCTGGTGTGTTAAGTGGTTAGAGCATTGGCCTGCACACTGAAGGGTCTCAGGTTTGATCCCTGGCCCTGGTCAGGGGCATTCAGGCAACTGATAGATGTGTCTCTCTCACATTGATGTTTCTTTTGTTGTTGTTGTTTTTTAAATTTAAATTCTTTATTGTTAAAAATATTACATATGTCTCCTTTCCCCAATATTGATGTCCCTCCCTCCCTCCCTCCCTCTCTATCTAAAATTGATGGAAAATATCCTGGGGTGAGGATTTACAACAACAACAACAACAACAAAATGCAAACAAAAGCCCAAGATACCCAGGTGGAGAACTGCTGTTTGGTATGTTGATGTAAGAACACCCAAGCCTGTAGATAATTTTTATAAAAATTTATTTGATCCAAAAAGGATACACCAGGAAGCAAGATATCAACAGACAGATAAATGCTTTGGAGAATAATAGTTTGCAGTTGCTTTTCTGCATTTGAGATTAAAGAGGGAACTCAGGAATATTACACAAAGGTGGGAGAAAGCAACATGATGGAAATTACAGGAGAGTTAAGATTATGTGCTCTCTTGCGTGCTTTAGAACAGCAATTTTCAACCTTTTTCATCTCATGGCACACATAAACTAATTACTAAAATTCTACGGCACACTGAAAAATGTGTTATATTTTTTGTCAATCTGACAAAATACGTATAATTTTGATTCATTCACACTGGATGGCTATCGTTGTGTTGGCTGTTGTTATTTTTTAATTTGATAATCTAAGGGAAAAAGAGGTCAGTGTATGTTTTGCATAGTCAGGTATTGCATGTTTTAAAAGGTCTTGAGACACATCAGTTGAAAATCGCTGCTTTGGAAGGAGGGGTTTGAAAGGGTAGTATTAGAAGGAGAGTTCTGAAGGGCATTTCAAAGACATATGAACGTAGGTGCACAAAAACAACAGACAGGGCTTGTTTAAGGCCAGATGAGTCTTTTAGTAAATAAGTTATATGCCTGGGCTGTGACTGCTCACCATCACCTTCCCATTTAGGAATTATGATCAGATCACCTTTGCAAAGAACCTCTTCTACTCATTCACAGATATAAAATCAGGAGCTCAGAGGAGAGATCTGGGTTATAGATATCCATTTGGGAGTCACCAGCATGTAGATGGGCTTGAAAACCATTTAGTAGAGAAGGAGCCAGCAAAACAAAGGGAAGTGTCGTCGCTTGTCATATCATGACTGAAGTTACCAGGAATCCTGAGAGGGGTAGGCCAGGGACTCTAGTCACAGTCCCTTCAACTTTAAGAAACTTAGGGCCTCCCTGTTTGGTTACCCCCTCACTCTCCTTGCCAGCTCCAGTGTTGTTTACTTTCTTCCTTTGACTGGATATGCAATATACACTAGCACCTTAAAAGACATTTGTGTTTACAGATCCTTCATTTACATTTTAATATTAAGTGTTTTGTCCCTAATATTGGACTCTCTCTGAAATGTACTATATGGGATAGAGATTGTAACACCCCTTAATAGCACTTAGAATGGGGTAGAGCACCCAGCACATAGAAAGGGATTCCTGGACAGTAGGTTCTAGAGAGGTGGAAGAGGTTTTGTTGGGGGAAAATAGGTAGTTTCTTAGGCATCTTCCTGTTTCACAGTGTGGTTAGTGCCAGTGTAAGCCACTGAAATTGTCATTCATCATGCTTCCCAAGCATATACTGATTGTCATGTACGTGGTAGGCACTGTGCTAAATGCTGAGATTTCTAAGGAATAGGGTGAGGCAGTGTTATAATACACAGGTCTCCAGCAAGGACTAAGCAGCTCAGAGTCCTGGCAAAACCCTCATTTTTCTGAAACTAGACCCTAATTTCCCATATCATAGCTGTGTATTTTTATTTGTTCAGGGTCTAACTACAAATATACTTATTGTTGACATGCCCTACTCTTGACCTTATTTATTTTTGAAGACTGCTCTTTGGGACCCATTTGCCTCTTTTATTGTAAGTGGTCTGGTTCTGTGGAAGGCTTCTCTCTCCCTTCAACACTACTGCCTACTGAAGGTATTCAAAGTAGTTGAATACTCCATCATCCTGTATAGCAATATGCCTTCTCCCCGCCTTTCCTGCAATCTCTTTGAATTGTGACTTTGGTAGATTTTTCCCCCCTACTCCATTCCCACCTCTTTAAGTGGTTGTTTAACAATTTGCTTTGTGTTTATTTTGTCTTTATGGAAATAGCTGCTTGTATTTATTTGTTCAGTCATTGACCACATGTCAGACACTATTTTAAACACAGCATATAGCTCTGGTCAAAGGCAGATAAGAATCCCTGACCTCTTAGGGCTTATGTTCTATTGTGTCCCTTACATTCCACCACATGCCACTTATCTTTTTAGCAGTGATGATCATTATTCATGGTGCTGTGAATAACTATTTTAATGGTGTTCATAGACTACCTTTCCTCTTTTTCTTTTTTTAAAAATTTTTATTGATTTCAGAGAGGAAGGAAGAGGGAGATGGAGATAGAAACATCAATGATGAGAGAGAATCATTGATCGGTTGCCGCCTGCATGCTCCACACTGGGGAATGTGCCCACAACCTGGGCATGTGCCTTGACTGGGAATCCAACTGTGACCTCCTGGTTCATAGGATGACACTCATTCACTGAGCAATGCCAGCCAGGCCTTTTTTCTTTTGAAATGTCTTGCCAGTGGCACAACTTTGGTTAGATGTGCTAGAGGTGCACTTATCTTATTATGAGGGAACACAGGCATATTTTATAAATGGTCTTTGATATAACCTATCCTATATAATAAAAGCCCAAGATGCAAATTGTCCCCTCAACTGGGAGTTTGACCGCTCGCTATGACGTGTGATGACCACCAGGGGGCGGTGTGGAACAAGGCAGGCATCAGCGACACAGCGCTGGCAGCAGGTGGCAGTGGAGATGCTGCCAGCCCTGATGGGCCCTGATGAGAGTGGGACAGCAGCAGGATGGTGGAGCAGGTGAGCGGGTGGTGCTAGGCCAAGGTGGGTGCCTAGCACCACCCGCTCACCTGCTCCACCATCCCGATCGCCCCGCTGATTGCCCCACTGATCACCCCGCAGGTGGCGACCAGCGTCCATTACAGAGAAAGGGCAAATAGCAATATTAAAATATTTCTTCTAAGTATTTTCCTTTCAATGTGCATGAATATGTGCACCGGGCCACTAGTAGGAGAATAAATAGTTATAAGGAAATTAAATACTTAAAATGATCTTACCTATGATAAATTTTGATTTCTTCCTGACCCATCCACAAAGCATACTACAACTTTAAAAAGAATTGTAAGTAGATGTTGCTGTATTAATAATTGTCATTTAATAACATGTTGATAGTTCCAGGTAAGAGGATGTTGGAGCAGATGGGTGGAAAAGATAAAGGGATTAAGAAGTTCAAATTGGTTGCTATGAAATAGTCATGGGGATGCAAAATATAGTCAATAATATTTTAATAACGATGTATGGTGCCAGGTGGGTACTAGAAATATTGGGGTGATCACTTACAGTTATATAGATGTTTAATCACTGGGTTGAATACCTGAAACTAATACAATATTGTACAACTGTAAAAATAAGTTATTTAAACATTTTTAAAAGTTGTCTGCCCTGGCCAGGCAGCTCTGTGTTTAGAATGTTACATTACTCCAAGGTTGTGGGTTCAGTCTTCATTCAGGGCACATACAAGGATCAACGAATGAATGCATAAATAAGTGGAACAACAAATCTCTCTCTCCCCCTCAAAAAAATCAGTAAAATATTGACATTTAAAATTTTTAAAAGCATTTGGTAGAATAGCAGTTAGTCCCAAACCCTAAAATTTTGAATTTATTTGAAAAAAAGTATTCTGGAGTGAAAGTTTATGTGCTTACATGGAAATATAACCTTTAAATAACCTTGTAAATTATTTTCATATGAGTAAATTCTTTGTGGTTATCAAGCAATACTTTCCAAGTTTCCTTGATATGATTTTTATTGTTAAAATCTTTGCTTTCTTCCCACTGGAAGTTTGCTGAGCAGCAATGAAACATTCAATATTAATTCCAATGGTCAGCGGATTTGAAATAGAGACTTAGATGTTTAGGCGTTTTTCATCTTCCTAGGTATTACCTATGAAAATCCTAATTGACAAATAAAAATCTTGCTTTAGGAAATGTCTAAAATAGGAGAAAGAGTGGGAATGTCATGGTGTTTGGGAAAAAATTTTAACCTAAACTAGTGGTCGGCAAACTCATTAGTCAACAGAGCCGCAGTTTGCCGACCACTGACCTAAATCATTATCATCTGATGCTGGGCACTAATAAATACTTTAAATAATTTTTATAGTCTGGAGAAGGATTTAAGGAAAGTATCTATTAAATTATATAGCTTTAGGCTGAAGAAAAATAAATTATGGACATGTGGTGTGATTATTTTTTCTTTGACATAGTTGATATAACAATATTTCCTTTGATAAATTCCTGTTATCTCTATCAAAAATAAGAGTAGAAACAGGCCTTTATTCTGGGCAGGAGGGCAGCAGGGAAGATCTGATTGGGGATTGACAAGACCTGCAGTCTGTGCATTTAGCAGTATTGATGGGGTTAGAGTAGATAGAGAAACAGTAGGCTGTGTGTCAGTAGATAATAGAAGATTCAAGATGTCATAGATCAGAGCCTGCCATGGAAAAAAAATTTTTCTAGGAAAAAAAAAATGAGTGACCATTGTCTGGTGGCCAGGGGGCTGAAGGCAATAGCAGTAGCTGTTGTGTCCCAATGTGGGAATTAGAACCTGGATTTTGGAACAGACCAGGCTACTGAGGAGCACAGAGATTAGATGGGGCGGTAGTCAGGGTAGGCAGCAGGTGTTGAAGGGATTTGATATCAGCATGGCTATGGGCTACAGTGAGCACCAGTGCAAAGATGTGCACTAAAATGAAGACTGGGCCTGTGGATCAGAGAAGATTTAGGCAGAAGCCATCCTCTGCTCTGAATAGTGGTTTTGGAGAGGAGTTGACCCAAAGTTATAGGATGACTGTGGTCACTGGGCAGCATCAAGGCTTAAATCATAGCTCTGAAGTCGTAATGTTTTTGAATTTTAACATTTGGAACTTTATCAAATAAACCTTTGTACCCTTCAGAATAATGTCCAGACCAAGATGAAGGACATGGACAAAGTCCAGATTCTAAGAATAAATAACTAATATTTATTCATCACTCACTGTGTCAGGCATTATTCTTTGTGCTTTACATGTATTATCCATTTAACCCATTTAGGGAGATGGTGGTTGGCTTGCAGAGATTCTGACTGGAGCAATAAGATAATAGGAAGAACCAAGTGTGGTTTGTTTAGTCCTGGGGTTTTATATTCTCCGAACACCAGCAGTTCTGGATACTAAAGTTTATTGTTAGTGTTCCTCATTGTTTTATGGCCCATGACCATTTGCTTTCATTGGCATAATTAACACATGCCACTGTGGTCATGTGAATTCCTATGGCTTATGTTCTAACATCCCTTAGGGCATCTTCCCAGGCTGCTCTCACTCTGGTTGGTAACTTTTCTGACTTTGCTTAGCCTTTATTTATTTTCAACATACATTTGGTCACTTGATTATATGCCTTCTTCCTTTTTTTATACTTGTTTTTTAATTGTTTAATATATGTAAATTTTGCCTCTTCACCAGCCCTCTTGAAGTCTCTGTTGCTTTTGTATCTTCTATAGAGCCATCATAACTTTAAATAATACAATAAATTAATGTAATGTGTTCTCTACCTTCCTTTCTACCTTGATTTTAATCAAG
This sequence comes from Corynorhinus townsendii, assembly GCA_026230045.1. Taxonomy (NCBI): domain Eukaryota; kingdom Metazoa; phylum Chordata; class Mammalia; order Chiroptera; family Vespertilionidae; genus Corynorhinus; species Corynorhinus townsendii. The sequence goes on along the minus strand of JAPDVU010000004.1, from coordinate 61,127,895 downwards.
TTGTAATCAACTATTAAGAAAGGAGTTATTTTTATATATTTTACTATGTATGAAATGTGACTTAAAATTTTTATTTTTACAGGACAAACTCAGAAAATGAACCTTTTCCAGGCAATAACAAGTGCTTTGGATAACTCATTGGCCAAAGATCCTACTGCAGGTAAACTTCCTTTGTGCTTGCTTGTGGTTGCTATGTTACTTCAGAATTGAAGATTTACTGGAAATATTTGTCTGGAGGTCAGTGGTTAATATTACACTAGTATGTACCTGAAATTTATAAAACACTTGACCAAATGGTTAAGGTTCAATAGTCTAATCATGATGTTAACACATTTTAATCCACTCATTATGAATTAGTTCTCATTTATTTCTAACATCATCAAATTAACTTTCTCTCATGGTATGTACGGTCCTGATACTATATTAACACCTTCTGGATTAATACTTACTGTGTACTCCTGTTTCTCAAGCATATAGAAAAAGTGGGAAGTACCACTTTGTTCAGCCATCCTTCCTATATATTAAAAGGCTAATATGCTAAGTGTCCAGTCATCTGTTCAATCAATCAAAGCATAATATGCTAATGATATGCTAAGGCTGCTCAACTGCTTGCTATGACATACACTGACCACCAGGGGGCAGATGCTCCTACTGGTAGGTTAGCTTGCTTCTGGGTCCAGCCAATTGGAACTGAGCAAGAAGGGCTGGACATGCCCTGGAGCCCTCCTGCAGTCACTCCCTGGCTGGCCAACGTCCCGTGTCCCTCCCTGGCCCCGATTGTGCACTGGTGGGGTCCCTCAGCCTGTCCTGTGCCCTTTCACAGTCTGGGACCCCTCAGAGGATATCAGAGAGCCAGTTTTGGCCTGATCACACAGGTCAGGCTGAGGGACCCCACTGGTGCACGGATTCGTGCACTGGGTCTCTAGTCTATTTATAAAATCAAGATTTGATTTTGTGATTTCCTTTAAGTTACATTTTCATTCAAGTTTTTTTTCCCAAATACACTGAGTAGCCAGATTATTATGATCTCTGAACGCATAATAATCTGGCTACTCAGTGTATATCCTATATAATAAAAGGCTAATATGCAAATTGTCCCCTTGATCAGGAGTTCGACCTGCAGGCAGGCTGGCCAACTGCCCATGTCCCCTCTCCTGGCCAGGCTGGCCGGACCCACCCATGCACGAATTCATGCACCGGGCCTCTAAAAAAAAAAAAAAAATATATATATATATATATATATATATATATATATATATACACACACACACACATACATATACACACACACACACACATACATACACATACATATATAGTGGTCAGATTATTATGCGTTCAGAGATCATAATAATCTGACCACTCAGTGTATATTTTTATTGATTTCAGAGAGGAAAGGAGAGGGAAAGAGAGACAGAAACATCAATGATGAGAGAGAATCACCAATTGGCTGCCTCCTGCATGCCCCCCTTGGGGATTGAGCCTGCAACCCAGGCATGTGCCTTGACTGGGAATCGAACCTTGACCTGTTTCATAGGTCGGTGCTCAACCACTGAGCCATGCTGACCAGGCTAAGATTTTTTTTTTGAGGAATAACTTTATAAGTAATTTAACCTTTATCTTAATCAAGTTAAATTATTAATATAAAAAGAGTTGTCCTTCTGCTATATGTTTTCTAAATTTGATTGGCTGTACTTTATACCTTGGACTTCTACTTGAGAATCCCTAGTCTTAAGATCACATGAAAAACAGGTTATTTTTTAGGAGGAAGTAAGAGCTAGACCATTGGATCTTGCTTTTTATTTGTTGTTGTTAATATTCACCCAAGGATATTTTCCCATTGATGGATCTTGTTTTGTTTTGAATGCTGTCTGAGAACAATTGATCTAGATGAATAGAGAAGGGTGTTATTTTCCTGAGGTCCACAAGGCTGGTTAGGTGCATTAATATGACTGGAAGTTAGCAATATGAATTCTCATTATTTTCTTTGCCTTACTCAAGCTCGTCTCAATTCGTACCTATATTATTCTTTTTCTTGCTCAGTATGTCCCACTGTACTTGTCTCCTTTTTATTTCATACAGTTTAAGTCACAGTCACATAACTGACTGTTTTGTCATTTAGAATGGTTTGCTTTCAGCTCTTGCGATCGCTGACTTTCATTGTATAATATCCTATATAATAAAAGCCCAGTGACCAAAACAGTGGAACCACCATAATGACCAGAGACTAGAACACACAGCCCTTTGTCTAGGCTGGCCCTGCCCTCCAGGGAGCAGTTAGGGGTGCTCCTAGTCGATAGGGTGCGAGTTTGATGGGAGAAAGTCAAAGAAATAGGGGGGGGGGGAAGTCTTAAGGGTCTGCGGGGTTGGGGTAGTCAGCCCAGAGTAGTTTTGGAGTGTGCTGGGGAAGGAAGAGTAAGATCCAATTGGGAACTGGCTCAGCACAGTACTTTTCTCATTGCAAACCGGGACAGTGCCAGCCGTGTTGCATGAGTGCACTTGGGACCAACATGTTCATGGCAACAGCTGTACTCCCAAAACTTCACTGATTCCAAATAGTAAACACCTATCAACCTCAAAGAACAGAATAATCCTCCCCAACTAGAGGTCCTGGACGTTGCAACATGACTGCAGGAAACACTGCTTAAGGAGGAGCTAGAAAAACCAGAAGTATGCGACCAGAGGATTGTGGGATTGTGGAGGACGCCTGGGTGCCTATCCCTAGAAAGTGAGCCTGTTAATGCGCATGTACATAGTCAGCCCTATAGTCCTCAGTATTGCAATATTTGGATGTGACTTCTGGCGGGAAATTACTTCAATTGAGGTTTGCTGTTCCCTTGTGGCGAGGAAGATCAGAATTAAAGGTTTTGTTTGTTACCTTGGTTTGAAGTGGAGGAAAATGGGATAGTGAAGAATAAGAAACTTTGGAAATAGTGAAGGGCAGTTTATTGCGAGCTCAGAATTAGAGTTCAATTGGGATAGAAATCCTGCTAATAGAACCTGATGCCTGAAATCTGAGCACTCTACTTTTAGGTTCAAGTTCAAGTTTTTGGAGACTGCTTATTAAAATATTACTGGTTGGAAAGTGCAGAACACCACGGCCCCTTGCCCGGGCTGGCCCCACTCCCCAGGGAGCAGTTAGGGACGATCAGGCAGGCAGGCAGAGTGGTTAGGGGTGATCAGGCAGGCAGGCGAGCAGTTAGGAGCCAGTGGTTCCAGATTGCGAGAGGGATGTCCGACTGCCGGTTTAGGCCCAATCTGCAGGGATCCCTGCGGGTTGGGGCCTAAATCAGCAGTCAGACATCCACTGAAAGGTTGTGGATTGTGAGAGGGTGCAGGCTGGGCTGAGAGACCAACCCCCACCCCCATGCATGAATTTTGTGCACTGGGCCTCTAGTAACATGAATAAAAAAACCACTGGCCAGGGATTCAGGAGTGTGAGTCATGGTTCTGCCTCTTGCTTTCTGACTTAGCAAGTTACTTTACTACTAATATGCCCTCAATTTCTTCATGGTAAAACAAGATGAGATTTTAGATCAGTGGTTCTTTCTTTCTTTTTATTTTTTTGAAGTTTTTTTTATTATTTTTTAAAATTTAATAAATCTTTATTGTTCAGATTATTACAATTATTCCTCTTTTTTTCCCCCATAGCTCCCCTCCACCTGGTTCCCACCCCACCCTCTGCCCTTACCCCTCCCCCCCCACTGTCCTCATCCATAGTTGCACGGTTTTTGTCCAGTCTCTTCCTGCACCTCCCACACCTCTTTCCCCCTGAGAATTGTCAGTCCACTCCCTTTCTATGCCCCTGATCCTATTATATTCACCAGTTTATTCTGTTCATCAGAATTTTTTATTCACTTGATTTTTAGATTCACTTGTTGATATATATGTATTTGATGTTCATAATTTTTATCTTTACCTTTTTCTTCTTCTTCCTCTTCTTAAAGAATACCTTTCAGCATTTCTTTTTTAAAAAAATATATTTTATTGATTTTTTTACAGAGAGGAAGGGAGAGGGATAGAGAATTAGAAACATCGACGAGAGAGAAACATCAATCAGCTGCCTCCTGCACACCCCCTAATGGGGATGTGCCCGCAACCAAGGTACATGCCCTTGACCACAATCGAACCTGGGACCCCTGAGTCCGCAGGCCGATACTCTATCCACTGAGCCAAACCGGCTAGGGCCCTTTCAGCATTTCATATAATATTGGTTTGGTGTTGATGAACTCCTTTAGCTTTTTCATATCTGTGAAGAGCTTTATCTGACCTTCAATTCTGAATGATAGCTTTGCTGGGTAGAGTAATCTTGGTTGTAGGTTCTTGCTATTCATCTCTTTGAATATTTCTTGCCACTCCGGTCTGGCCTGCACAGTTTCTATTGAGAAATCAGCTGATAGTTGTATGGGTGCTCCCTTGTAAGTAACTAACTGTTTTTTTCTTGCTGCTTTTAATATTCTCTCTTTGTCTTTTGCTCTTGGCATTTTATTATGATGTGTCTTGGTGTGGTCCTCTTTGGATTCCTTTTGTTTGGGGTTCTGTGTGCTTCCTGGACTTGTAAGTCTATTTCTTTCACCAGGTGGGGGAAGTTTTCTATCATTATTTCTTCAAACAGGTTTTCAGTATCTTGCTCTCTCTCTTCTTCTGGCACCCGCATAATTCTGATGTTGGTACGCTTGAAGTTGTCCCAGAGGCTCCTTACACTATCTTCATATTTTTGGATTCTTTTATCTTTTTGTTTTTCTGGTTGAGTGTTTTTTGCTTCTTTGTATTTCAAATCTTTGACTTGATTCTTGTGATCCTCTAGTCTGCTGTTGGATCTGTGTGTAATATTTTTTATTTCAGTCAATGTATGCTTAATTTCTAGTTGGTCCTTTTTCATATCCTCAAGGGTCTCACTAAATTTATCAGCTTTTTCTAGAAAATTCTTGAAAAACCTTATACCCGTGGTTTTGAACTCTATATCCAGTCATTTGCTTTCCTCCATTTCTTTCATTTGTGATCTGTTTCTTTGTCTCTGCATTTTTTCTGCTTCCCTGAGTTGATAGAGTGGCTTTATGTGCTAGGTGTCCTATATGGCCCAGTGGCTCAGCCTCCCCAGTCACCTGAGGTGGACACTCTTGGTGCACCCCTTTGTGGGCTGTGTGGACAGTGTTGTTGTAGTTAAGCCTTGATTTTTGTTGGTATCACTGGGAGGAATTGACCTCCAGGCCAGTTGGCTGTGAGGATCAGCTGTGTCTATGCTGGAAGACCTTCTGTGCTGGAGACACCCTTATGAGACAAGACTTGCAAAAGCCTCTGTGCTCAGCTTGGATGGGGTGGAGTCTCAGGGTGAAGCAGACAGCATTGGTTTCCCATCAGCCCTGCCCTAATAGGCCCCTGTGTCTCAGTGTCCCGTGGTAATCCCTGCAAGCACCTCTGAGAGAAAGCTGCCCTCAAGTTCCGCCCACTTCCAGACAGTACAGTTTCTCCCCGAATGAGTCCGGGTCCCCAGAGTCTCGCCTGGAATGGTACCTCTGTCTTCCGCAGTTCCTCTGAGTCTCAGTTTGCTTTTCTCTTTCCTGACAGTCCAGTTTCACCCTGTATGAGTCTGGGTCCCCAGATTCTCGCCTGGAAATGGATTTCAGAGCAGTCAGGAGCTTTTGTCTCCTTCCCGCTTGAGAAAGCCAGCTGCGCTCTCAGTTGCCAGTCCTCTCCGTGTGCGCGCGTCTCAGTACCTCTGCCTTCTGCAGTTCCTCTGAGTCTCAGTGTGCTTTTCTCTTTCCTTCTAGTTGTAGGATTTCTACTCAGCCAGCTTTCCTGTAGTTCTGGATGATGTCCGTTTTGTCTTTTAGTTGTAGTTTTGAAATTGTTGTGCGAGGAAGCAGTTTAGGTGTTTACCTATGCTGCCATCTTGGTTTCTCCTTTTTTGAAGTTTTTTCTCAGTGGTTCTTTCTTAACTGGAGTGATTTTGATCCCCCTTCCTCCTCTTACATGTAACATTGCCTAGAGAGATTTTGGCTATTACAACTGTGTGTACGGGGGGAACTGTCATCTACTGGGTTGAGCTCAGAAATATGATCTGCTGCTGTATGTCTACAATGCACAGAGCAGGCTGCTACAACAAAAGAATTATCCAGTCCAAAATGTCCATAATGTCGCAATTGAGAACCTTTGACTTGGATCTGTGATCCAGTTCTGGTTTCTGTTTTGTTTTGTTTTTTAAATTTATTGTCTTGTTTTCTGTTTATTACTTATTTGTCATTATCACTATTACTTAGGGATTATTAAATAAAACGTGTTCTTTAAATATTGTTTTTCAGTAATATTTGGTGAAGATGTTGCCTTTGGTGGAGTCTTTAGATGTACTGTTGGCTTGCGAGACAAGTATGGTAAGTTAATATCTTCATATGTGAACAGTATTCCTGTACTTAGAGATCTTGAGAATATAAAATATACCTGTTATATTATTGCTATATTCTTATTGTATGAATGGGTTTCTTTTTCATTTCCATAGCTACCCATAGAATCATTTGGCCTAGATTTCTCCAAATGTAGCATCCCTTTGATCTGTTTCATGTTACACATATTATAGATTTCAAAATAATCTTCATTAAATGTATTGCTTATCACCTCTTTCATATGTCCAGGAATCTTTGATATTGTTGCTGCTTGACTTAACCAATTTCAATTCCATTGCCTCTAGTTTAAGATTCTGCCCTATTGGTCTCTGTTAATACAGTTCATCTTTTATTACCTGCACTAGAGGCCTGGTGCATAAAATGTGTGCACGAGGCAGGTGTGTGTGTGTGTGTCCCTCAGCCCAGCCTGCACCCTCTCTAATCTGGGACCCCTCAAGGGATGTCCAACTGCCCGTTTAGGCCCGAACCTGGTGGGATTAGGCCTAAACGGGCAGTTGGACATCCCTCTCACAATCCAGAACTGCTGGCTCTCAACCACTCGCCTGCCTGCCTGCCTGATTGCCCCTAACTGTTTCTGCCTGCCAGCCTGATCACCTCCTAACCACTCCCTTGCCAGCTTGATTGATGCCTAACTGTTGCCCTGCTGGCCTGATTGTCCCTAAGTACCCTCCCCTGCCAGCCCGGCCACCCTTAACTGCCCTGCCCTGCAGGCCTGGTCACCCCTAACTTCTCTCCATTGCCAGCCTGGTTGCCCCCACTGCCCTCCCCTGCAGGCCTGGTTCCCCCCAAACTGTCCTCCCCTGCAGGCCTGGTCCCCCCCAGCTGCCCTCCTCTGCAGGCCTGGTTGCCCCCAACTGCTCTCCCCTGCAGGCCTGGTCCCTCCCAACTGCCTTCCCATGCTGGCCTGATTGTTCACAATTGCCCTCCCTTGCCGGCCACCTTGTGGTGGCCATCTTGTGTCCACATGGGGGTGGCCATCTTGTGGTTTGGAGTGATGGTCAATTGCATATTACCTCTTTATTGTATAGAATTAGGGTTATTCAGAAAATAGAAGTATTAGGATATATCTATATTTCTGTGTGTATATGTATATATATGTTTATGTATCCTATCTAATAAAAGTGTAATATGCAAATTGACCATCACTCCAACACACAAGATGGCTGCCCCCATGTGGTCAAAGATGGCCGCCACAAGATGGCCAGCAGGGGAGGGCAGTTGGGAGGGATCAGGCTTGTAAGGGAGGGCAGTTGGGGGTGGTCAAGCCTGCAGAGGAGGGCAGTTAGGGGTGACTAGGCTGACAGAGGAGGGAAGTTGGGGGTGACTGAGCCTGCAGGGAAGGGCAGTTGTGGGGGACCCAGCCTGCAGGGAAGGGCAGTTGTGGGGGACCCAGGCCTGCAGGGGAGGGCAGTTGGGGGCAATCAGGCTGGCAGGGGAGCAGTTAGGCATCAATCAGGCTGGCAGGGGAGTGGTTAGGGGGTGATCAGGCTGGCAGGCAGAAGCAGTTAGGGGCAATCAGGAAGGCAGGCAGGTGAGCAGTTCGGAGCCAGCAGTCCTGGATTGTGAGAGGGGTCCAAGATTGGAGAGGGTACAGGCTGGGCTGAGGGACACCCCCCCCCCCCCCCGCCCCCGCGAATTTTGTGCACCAGGCCTCTAGTATGTATATGTATCTATGTATTTGTGTCTCTATCTTTCTCTATAGATAGATATATCTATGTATTGAGAGAGAGAGAGCGAGGGAGGGAAAGAAATAGAGAAATAGAGAGATTTACACACAATTGTGGGGACTGGCAAGTCTGAAATCTGTAGGGCAAGTGAGCAGGCTGGAAACCCAGGCATGGTTTGTATATTGCAGTCTCTAGGACAAATTTCTTCTTCGGTGGGAAACCGTAGTCTTTTCTCCTAAGGCCTTCATGTGACTGGATGAGGTCCAGCCACATTATGAAGGGCAATCCTCTTTACTTAAAGTCTGACTTAAATGTTAATCACATCTAAAAAATACCTTCACAGCAATATATAGACTGGCATTTGATCAAACAACCGGGCATCATTGCCTAACCAAGTGGATACATAAAATGAACTATTACATTACCTTTCATCCCAGCTGTTGGGTGTCTTTTGTTAGCATGTGATTGATATCTGCCTCTTGCTTTCATTCGTTTCATTTGATTCAGACTCTCAGAATGCATTGTGGCCCATCCCATCTTTCCCACTCCTGATTTTTTATGTTGGGAATGTTTCACTCCCACCTATTGTGAGGGATGCCTTGCGGTACTTTTGACCATTTATTTCTTCTCTCGGTTTTATCTAATCTGGCACAGCGGTTAAGGTGGGGTGGGGGAGTTGACATCTATCTTTCTTCTTACCATGGACAATGCCCTGTAAGGCTCTTGTGTGCTAGCAGAGTAAAGGGTGAGGGTCTCTAAGATATTTTTTTTCTAATTGTTTCTTCTTCTTCTGTTCTTCTCTGAATTCAAGAAACCCTAGCATATTCCACATCACTTACCAGTTGTTCTTCTCTCTTCTCTTTAAGAGCAGGTTGACTTCCTGGATCCTATCCCTCTGCTTTTGCCCAGCTGTATATTTCTAACAGCTGTTTAGAGTTGACATAGTTGGGCCAATCTCAACTATTTCAGTTATTTCCAGCTAATTTAGACACCTATAAACTTTAGGTCTTAAAAAAATGTAAAAGCCTTCCTACATTTAATTTAAAAAAGTAATGCATATGCATTGTAGACAATTTGGAAAATACAGAAAAGTATAAAGAAGATGGAAAAAATTGTACTTCTAGAGACAACCTCGAGAAAATCATTGTACATAGCTTAGTTTGTACACTTTTAGACTGTATTTAAATATATTTGCATGTGTTAAATAATATTTAAAACATCGAATTATACTTTTTCTTTTCCCCTTAGGATCTTCATTTCTGCTTACATTGCCCATCTGTTCTTGTATGCTGTCTGTTTTATCTATTAGAGCCTTTAGCATATTAAATTAACCATAGTTGTTTTAAATTCTGGTCTGATAATTTTAATATCCCTACGGTGTCTAGTTCTGATGCTTGCTCTGACTCTTCTAATTGTTTTTTTGTGGTTTTTTTTTTTTTTGGCTTTTGTTATGCCTCGTAATTTTTCTTGATATATAGCAAGGCAATGCACTGGGTGAAAGGAACTGTTGTAAGTAGGCCTTTAAGGACGTGGTGAAGAAATGGGGCAGGGAGGGGAAGCATTCTATAGTCCAGCGGTCACCAACCTTTTCGACCTCGCAGACCACTGGTTGGTGACCGCTGCTATAGTCTTATGAGTAGATCTCACTCTTTTGGTGAGCCTGTGCCTCTGGACTATGAACTTTACAAGTGTTTCTTAATTTTTCCCCCCTTGCAGGTGAGACAGGATGGCTAGAGTGGGTTGGAGTTGGTTATTTTCCTTCCCCCAGGTCAGTTAGCTCTGATAATCCAGCCACTTAGGCTCTGGTTAACTAATTTCACCTGAAGGCAGAGCTTCTTAAGAAGGAAGTGCTTTGGCCCCAGCTGGGTGGTTTGGTTGAATTGTTGTCCCGTACACCAACAGGTTTTGGGTTCGATCCATGGTTAGGGCGCATATGGGAGGCAACTGATTGCTGTTTCTCCCTTACATCGATGTTTCTCTCTATCTACCTCTTCTCTCTCTAAAAATCAATAAATACATATCCTCCTCTGGTGAGTTTTTTTTTTTTTAAAAAAAGAAGGGAGTGCTCTAGTGTGTTTCAAAATTGTTCCTTGTCTACTTCCCCTGCTGGAAGCCAGAGGGGATTTTTCTCCAGTATTTACTGTGGGAAACTAGTCCAGCTCCTGTAGGTAAACCTCACAGTGGGGCCTCCCCATTGACGGGGTCTCTTGGAGGTTTTAACTCTCAGACTTGTCTACACGGAGCCTCCAGCAATTTGGCAGTTACAGTTCAGATTTTCCTATTCGGGCACTGGCTCCTGCGGTGGTTTCAGCTCCTGGGTCTCTGCTCCTGTAAGTTGAGATTCCCTGTATTCAAGTGTCTATCACTCTCATCTTGGGGGCAGTGGTTTGCTCTGTGAAAGCAGAGGGATCTATACCCCTCTCTTATGGGTATAAGAAGATTTTTCAATCTGTTCACCTTTTTGTTAGGACAAGGTGTCAACTTCTGAGCTTCTTACATGTGGAACTGAGAACCAGAAGTTGAAATATACTTTTGTGAATGAGTGAGGTCCACAATGTCCAGTCCTCAACAGCCCTGCTCAGCTCTTGTAGATTCATGCCCATGGCTTCATATTTGGTCTTTCTCTTTTCTGCTGCTGCTTATTTTTCTCAGCATTATTGTCTTGTCTATATCTGGTGTAGTTATATTGCTGAGCAATTTCTAGCCTTTACTGTTCCAACTTCCCTGAGCCCGTGTGTGGTAGTCTGTCATATGCTTGTTCAAACTGGTAAGTCTTCTCGTGGCTCTCTGCTCAGGTTTTCATCCTTGCTGCTCCTCCTCTTACTGTATCCATTCTGACTGGGGCATTTCATCCATACCACCTTCAGGTCATGCACTAGCAACTTCCGAATTTCCATCTTTGGTCTAGACCTCTAGCCTGAGCTTCACTTCAGATCTGTATATTCAATACTGTATATATAACTGCACATCATCACCTCAGTGTTCCAGTCACTTTCAATTCAGCATTTCCAAACTCATATTTTCAAATTTAGTTGAATTCATTGTCTCCATCCAGCAAACTCATGCCTCCCAGGACATTTTCCATGTCAATGAATCTACCACCATCCATTTGGTTACCTAAGCCAGAAACCAGGGAGATCCTAGTCTCTTCCTTTTTTTCTCATTCCCTACATCCAGTCAAGTCCTACCTATAGTTTTATCTTCATAGTTTGTCTTGAAAATAGTCTCTTTTTTTCCATTCTCACTGTCCTGGAGTCTCACTTTAGATTCTTAATAATTTCTGCTTGGACAGTTTCATTTTTCTTAGTAGTTTTGCTCCCTCTAATCCAGTCCCTATCTTCTTGTGAGTGTGATCATTCTGAAACACACATTTCTTGGTGGGATATATGAAAGACTTTGTGACCTGCCCTCTATGGACCTATCTGACCTCATTCACTTTATTTTTTAATATTGACTGCCTGATGTTTTTTTCCCTAAGTCCCTGTTTCTTTTCATCTCTCTTCCTTCTCCCATGCCATTTGAATCCCTCTCTCCCATCTGATTACCTGGTAAATCCTATTTCACGTTGAGATGGGTCCTCTGTAAAGCTTATTGACCCTCAAGAAGACCCAGACACTACTTAATCACTGCTCAGATTTTACATCTTGCAAGTTATGTTGTAATTGTCTTTCCACCAAATCTGTTTACCAGACAACTTCTTAAAGGCAACAGATATTTAAATTGTTTGTGTATTCCTAGGTCTTAACATAGTGTCTGTGAATCAAGACAGTGACCTATGGCCTCAGAAAGGGGATTTGCTTATCTCCCTTTAATGATTTTTTGTTGGTCTGATTCGTTTTCTTAAAAAATGGGTTAAGAAAAGGGAGAAACTAAGCCCACTGCTTTTAGAAGGCACTGCAGATTTGTGTATATGACAAGGGGCTGAGCTAATGAATGGCTCTCTTAGCTTTATTGTCAGCAACTGCTGTGAATTTTCATAACAGCTTTAGGACTATGATTCCAGGTTGATCAATAGGAACAATTAAGTCAACACTACTGTCTCTAATGAGAGGAGGTGAGCTTCAGTGTCAGAAGTGAAGAATAAAGAAAATTAAGGAGAGAAATATGTTATCAAAAAAACTTCCTGCATATTAAAAAGTATCACTTGCCTTTTAAAAATACTCATCTGCCTTTTTGAGTGGGAATTTTCAGTTATATGGAAACATGTCTGTTTAGTGTTTTTTCCCCAAAGTTAATTAATTAAAATATTATTTTGATATATTGATTGTGTTGCTTGAAATGACATGATGAAGATAGCATTAAATGACAGCAAAGACAATGTTTTATGAGGGATTGATTAGCTCTCTGGGGAAGGCAGAGTGTGGAGTGGGAATCACAGTCAGTCAGTAGGTGGCAGCCTGCACTTTGAAATGAGACTGTCCAAGTTGGCATTTTACCAATGTTCTGGAACTGTGGAGAAGCGGTTTAAATTCCATCAAGAGGGAGAATTTGAAGTATTAGGAGTTACTGACATAATACTGTAAAGCTCAATACTACTTAATATAAAAAAGAAGGAATTGTATGAGTAAGGACAATGCTATAAAAGAAGTAGATAGAATTCTGTTGTATTCTAGATAATCCAGGTGAGTGTGGTTTAGTACCACTAAACTGTTTTTCTCCTTCCTTGTCCTTTGATAGAACAAAATAATAGGAGTGCTTTGAAGACTTAAAATTGAGTAGTATAACCTCATCAACACATTGCATACCAAATGGCAATTTTAAACTCAGCAAGGAGATCCCTTGATCAGGAGCAAAAGTTGGAACTTGGAGAATTCTAGGGAAGCACTGAGTAGAAGAGGGCAATTAAAGGTAGTTGATTTTAGGGTGTGTGTGATTTTTATATTGAATACCATACATTCTTTCATTTATGTTTGAGACAGATTCTACATGCCATATGCAAGATCTGTCCTCAATAGAGCGTGCATGTGGTTTAGTCAAATAAGACTTTGGTAGGTCAGGTTCAGGGTGTGTTTTTATTTAACACATTAGAGGTCCAATGCATGAAAATTCATGCACTGGGGGGCGTCCCTCAGCCCAGTCTGTGTGCTCTCACAGTTCGGGAGCCCTGAGGGGATGTCCTACTGACGGTTTAGGCCCGCTCCCTCTGGGGAGCAGGCCTAAGCTGCAGTCTGGCCTCCCTCTGCAGGAGACGACTGGTGGGCAATCGGTATGGTGCTGCCCCCATCACCCTGCTGCTGCTGCCGGCACCCCTCTGTGGGAGGCAACCAGGTGGCCGATCAGGCGATAGCACCTACTGGCGCGGTCCTACCCCCTCATTGCCCCTCTGCCGACCCTGGTCGCTACTGCCTCCAACTTCCCCCCCGCCCCCCCGCCATTGCCCGCCCCTCCCTCTGTCTGCTGGCATGCACCTTGGCTGGCCTGGCGCTGCCTGCTTTCCCGCCCCCATACCCCCCGACTGGTAGTTCCGCCTTTTAGTCAATTTGCATATTTGCATATTATGCTTTTGTTATATAAGATTCTGTACTGATAGGAATACAACTGGGCTGTGATTCCTAAGTCTGTATTTTGGTCCACTCATTGGAAGAGACTTAGGTGAGAAAAGGAACAGCAGAGGACTTACTGAATTAGTCTCCAGGCCTAAACATCTGCTTTTTCATGGGATCTGAGGTGTTTCCATTACTGTATTCATTCCTCTACACCAGCTGCGGGCTCTTGTAGCAACTTGGGAAAATGAATATAACCACTTCTTATGTAAACATTGTAGAAATTGTATAACCACATACTTTAATACACTGAATCAGGAAGGAGAACTAGGACAGGCGTATGGAGAGGGTAAGGCTTCATCTATAATATGCCAATATTTGGGAGTTGACTCAGCCTCGGTGTCCTCATCAGTAAAATGAAAGGACCAGGTGGTCCTCATGAACACATCTGGGTCATCTTTGTGCTTTTATTTTCTTCTTAAAGTGAAACACATTTGCTTTATGCTTTGATTTTCTTTACATTTAAAGGTTTAGTCATTATAACAGTTGCTGTATCATCTTAGAACCCTAGGCAACCTTAGGCATTTATTTTTCTCTTAATATGTCCCCTTTCCAATATAATTTATAAGCAAAATCTTTTGACAAGTCTCTTATACTTTTATATGAATTATGAAATTACCCCAACAGAAAGTGACCTTTTATTATACACTAGAGACCCGGTGCATGAAATTCATGCACTTATGGGGTCCCTCAGCCTGGCCTGCGCCCTCTTGCAGTCCAGGAGCCCTTGGGGGATGTCTGACTGACAGACATCCTTAGCGCTGCTGCGGAGGTGGGAGAGGCTCCCACCACCACTGCTGCACTTGCCAGCCATGAGCCTGGCTTCTGGCTGAGCGGTGTTCCCTCTCACTGACAACCAGGGGCAGCTCCTGCATTAAGTGTCTGCCCCCTGGTGGTCGTGTGTGTCATAGCAACTGGTCCATCAGTAGTTAGGCTTTTATGTATATAGATTCCTACTGCAAAGAAATGGTTACTTGGGTGATAATAATACTCTTGGGTTTAGTGTCAGGGTTCCATTGAAGAATGGCAATCTGTGAAATGGGTTTGCCCTCTGAAGAGTTGAAACTAATTTTACTGAAGAAAAAAACTTATAAATTAATGACAGTTCTTCAGGGAATGAAAGTACATAGTTTATTTCCCCTATTGAAGTGGATGCATTTATGACTTCAGAGAAGATTGAATGCCAGTTATGGATTGTAAGATGTCTAACTGTTCTATAAACTGGGAGTGGAAACAGCTATCAATAAGATGGTGTAAACTTTTTTTTTCTAATATGCCTATTAAAAATATTTTAAAAGAATTGCTGGTAGCTTTAGGTGTTTTTCTACTTCCCCGAAGTCAGACACTTTCAGTTGCTTCTAATAGTACAAGGCACCTTTATTTTCTAAAAATGCACATGTAGTAGAATTAGTTAAAGAACATGTTTAATGTACCCTTCTTTTTATCTCTTCTTTTTTACCCAGTTGTAAGAGTTATGCTAGAAAATTGGGTAAAAACATTGACAAGCACCGCATGAACTATGTTAGTTTCCCTTGTATATTGCTTTGATGTCCTTTCATGAATTTTCATTCCAAAAAAAGATTTTGGAATCTACTAAAATTAAAATTGGTATAAGCTGTCACTGTATTTCAATTTCTCTAAACATTGTAGCTTAACAAATAATATTTAAGAAAATAAGATATTTAATATATTTTGTAGAATATCAGAACTGGAGGGAAGTGGAGGATATATCTAGTCCTGTGGATCTCAGCTGGGTGTGACTTTGCCCTCTTGGGAACATCTGGCCAGGTCTAGAGACATTTTTGGTTGTCATAACTGGGGCTTGCCAGTTGACTTCTACTGGGTGCAGGTCAGGAATACTGACCCATGATGCACAGGGCAGCCTTTTCCCACCAAACAAAGAATTATATGACCCAAAATGCTAACAGTGTCAAGATTGAGAAACCCTGATCTAATCCCTCTCCATGGGATGTGGAAACTGAAGTTCTGAGAGATCAAATGTTACCAGTTTACCCATTGGCAAGTGGGTGAGCCAGATCCTGAGTTCAGGCTTCCTAATGCAGTTCAGAGTTTTTTGCACTACATTGTTTTTCCTTCTTATATATAAGTGAACAACTCATTTATATGAAAATATGAGATATTGTAAGAAATATATAAAGAATTTTAATAAACAAAGCTCAATGGTTTTGATTATTCATGGAATGAAAAGAAGCTAGTAACCCATGTTAAATTTGTAAAAAATCTCTTTTTGTGTTTTTTTCTTTTTTTTTTGTGAACAAGTTTTTTGATTAGTATATTAAGTTGTTTTGGGGTGGCAGCTGCTGCTTTGACAATATTTTTTTCCTTAGTTGATTAAACAATAAATGTTAGAGCTGTCCACAGGTGATCTCCCTGACATTTTAAGCATCAATGTAATGTCCTCAAGCCATTTTTTCTCAACCTTATTCGACAATGGCAGGCTTTTAGAATTATTAAATGTGTACGATAGGGGCTTAAGAGATAGGCTAGGACTAGTGGACTGGGAAAAAATGGGACTATAGATCATTATTGTCAGAAAGTATAAAACTGATTTACTTTTTAAACATCACAATTAAGAATTAGAAAAACAAAATTATATTTTAAGAAAAATATAAAGAGAGTGTAAAAGATCTCTTTGTTTTATATTTTCACTGTCAATTGTGACACATATCTCATGTTCATTTACTATTAGGTATGATCATGCTAAGTTAGCTTCCCAAGTCCAGTGCCGAATCATGAAAATTCTCTTTCAGACTGGTACTTTATTTATTTTTTTAATTGCTATTTAGAAAGAGAGGAAGGGAGAGAGAGAGAAACATAGTTGTGAGAACAAAACATCAGTTGGCTGCCATCTGCAAACTCCCTATGGGGGATCGAGCCTACAACCTGGGTATGTGCTGGATCGAACCAGCCACCTTTGGTGCACGGAAGAACACCCAACCAACTATGCCACACTGACCAGGGCCAGAGTGACACTTTTAACAGAGGGAAGAATACCCGTTTTTTTCTTCAGTATTTACTATTTCTTGACTTAGAATGTATTAGACATATTTAGTTGTTGTGTTTTGGACAGCTCATTTTATAATTTTTAATACATTGAAGCCAGTGATTTCTTTCTTTATTAAAAAACTAGAGGCCCAGTGCATGAAATTGGTGCATGGGGAGGGGGTATCCCTTAGCCCAGCCTGTAACCTCTCCAATCTGGGATCCCTCTCACAATCCAGGACTGCTGGCTCCCAACTGCTTGCCTGCCTGCCTTCCTGATTGCCCCTAATTGCTTCTGCCTGCCAGCCTGATTGCCCCTAACCACTCCCCTGCCAGCCTGATTGATGCCTAACTGCTCCCCTGCCAGCCTGATTGCCCCTAACTGCCCTCCCATGCAGGCCTGGTCACCCCTAACTTCCCTCCCCTGCAGGCCTGTTCTCCCCCCAACTGCCCTTCCCTGCAGGCCTGGTTGCCCCTAACTGCCCTCCCATGCAGGCCTGGTCACCCCTAACTGCTCTCCCCTGCAGGCTCGATCACCCCCAACTGCCCTCCCTTGTAGGCCTGGTCCCTCCTAACTGTCCTCTCCTGCTGGCCTGATCGCCCACAACTGCCCTCCCTTGCAGGCCTGGTCCCTCCCAACTGCCCTCCCCTGGCCATCTTGTGGTGGCCATCTTGTGTCCACATGGAGGCAGCCATCTTTGACCACATGGGGGCAGCCATCTTGTGTTAGAGTGATGGTCAATTTGCATATTACCCTTTTATTAGATAGGATAGAGGCCTGGTGCACTGGTGGGAGCCAGCTGGTTTGCCCTGAAGCCTGTCCCAGATCAGGGTGGAGGTTCCCTTGGGGCATGGGGTGGCCTGGGCGAGGGGCCTGTGGTGATTTGCAGGCTGGACATGCCCCTCAGCAACCCAAGCAGAGGCCCTGGTATGTGGGATTTATTTATCTTCTATAATTGAAACTTTGTAGCCTTGAGCGGAGCCAAGCCTCCTGCTTGCTCTGTTGCTGCAACCATTTTAGTTGGGATTTATGTATCTTCTATAATTGAAACTTTGTAGTGGAGGCCAAGGCAGGCCAGGGCTGCAGGAGCTTGGCTTCCTCCATTGCAGGGCTTGAGGGAGGACCTGAGACTGCGCCCCCCCACCTAGCACCGGGCAGGGCCTGGTGCTGGGCTGGGTGATCTGAGGCTGTGCTCCCCGCCTGGAGGGGCTAGACAGGGGTGGGCCGGCCAGGTCTGGGTCTCACTCAATGGGGGTGGGGTCAGCTGGGTCTGGTCTCCTGCGTTTTTGAAGCACATGTGGGTGGTGGGTGGGGACTTTAGGTCCTGCCATACGCCCCAGACTCTTGACAGGAGGGAGATTTTCATAGACATTTTACTAATTTTCTTTCATCTCTGACACTTCAATTATAGAGAAAGGGCAAATAGCAATATGAAAATATTTCTTCTAATTAATTCCCTTTTAATGTGCATGAATTTTGTACACCAGGCCACTAGTTTTTGTATAGATAGTTGAGATTGCTCAGTATCTGAATCCCTGGATTCACCCATCCTATTTTGTTCATCTTGTGGAAACATCACACAGTTTGTTAAATTACAACTAAGGATGCTGTTCCTTCTAGAAGTTTCATGCCTGATGTCTGTGGCAGCTTAAGTAGCTTTATGTTGACATTGTGTTCAGGTATTGAGTTGATGTTGTCATGTACCTGAAATCATGTACCTGTTGCAAGAGATTTAAATCTAAATGCGTAGATTATTTCAAGCTAGACATTCTGTGTTTTAATTCTAACTTGGAATTCCACTGGGTAACACCTTCAATACAGTTATAAAGTCACATAATATTTAAATTCACCATGAAAAATGACTTTTCCAGCCAAATTGGGAGTAGCCAGTAAAAACAGTCCTGCGTGGATGACAGCATTCATGCCATTTGCCAGATATTTGTTGAGCAAGACCTATGTAAACTCTTAGAGCACTGGAGCACGGTGATTTTGTTTTCTGTCTCTATTTAGCTTGGATGAGGTTCTCAGTTGCTTTGATTGGCAGAGGGGATGAGGGATGAGTTAGGTAAAGGTTGGCAAATGTCATGTGCTAAGGAATCACTTGGGAAGTTTGTTGGACAAAAAGTTTTCAGTTTCCTAGTGAGCAGCTACATCCAAAGGCAGCTTTAGCAATGAAGTACATGACCTTTTCCAGTGGCATCCTGCCATCCCTCCCCCCCCACCCCCCTGCCCCCGAGGTCCTCTGGCCATCAGCCAGAAGTGGTGGCATCTGGCCAACCTTAAATTACCCAAAAGATTCTTTTTCTGTAGTTTTGGCTCCCAGACACTCAAGCATCATTGGTAATAACGGATTTCTCCTCATCATAGTCTCTGGGCAGGCTGTTCATTTAACCCTCTTCTTTTCATCTTCTCGTGTCTGCCAAATTGGAGTCCAGCACAAACAAAGATACTTATTTCTAAGCCGAAAGGAAACACACAAACACAGTATTACATTCTTAATCAAGATCCTGTAAACGGTGAATTTGAGCATTTCATCTTGAAAAGTGGAGGTTCCTCAAAACTCAAAAGGAAACTTTTACATCACTTTAGGAACATGTTAATTCTTAAAGGAAGAAAGGAACATATTAAGTGGCATAAACTCATTATATCTATTCAACTCTAAATTAAACAGTGATAGGGTAGACATTACAAAGTTCCACAACATTTTCACAAATTCCTCAGTCCAGTAGGTCACCTGGATCATTTGCCTGAAGAAGGCACCTTTTCTTTTTTTTTTAAAATTGTTTTTATTGGTTTTAGAGAGAGAGAAATGGAGAGGGATAGAGATAGAAACATCAATGAGAGAGAAACATTGATTGGCTCCTGCATGCTCCCTACAGGGGATTGAGCCCACAACCTGGGTATGTATCCTGACTGGGAATCGAACCCATGACCCTATACCAGCTGGGCGAAGGCACCTTTTCTTTTGTTAAGTAACGAGTCTGTGGAGTTTATGCCCATGGACCATTTAGCCATTTAGCTTTTAGTTATTCTGTGTGTATATGGTTATATGGTTTTATGTTTATAACACTGCTCATAATGTTTAACTCTATACAAAAAGAGAAAAGTTAGATATCATGGATTACGATTATTGCACGAATTGTGTTCTCTTAAATGGCTTCATGCACCCAAGAATCTATTGAAAGTGAATCAGGAAGGGAACCAGCATCCATTGCGCGCCTCTAACCTACCCAGCCTCTCCTCTGATTGCTCTCAGATACTTGTAAGTGGAATTTGAGCCAGATAGTCTCCATGAAGTGTATCCCTCATTCAGTTCTTGCCAAATTACCTTTATTTGCTCTCATATCTAGTTCATGCTATTATCTTTCTATTTTTTTTATTTTCTTAAATTTATTTTTATTGTTGAAAGCATGCTATTTCTTTCTTTAGGCCTGTGGCAGCTGACCACTAAGCTTTAGCGTCCATTTCAACTAAAAATTTCAGTAAAGTACAATTTCAGGTAAATGTGTTTTCTAGGCTAGGTGATTCTTGGCTGTCAATATTTATTTTACGCAGGGAGCAATAGGCAAGTTGCTGTACGATCTTTCACTGTTTAAATTTTCTTGTATCTGTATAGTGATGCTGCACTTGTTTCCACTCTACGTCCCATTTCTCTCAGAATAATCTCTGTGTTGCCAGGAATTACAAGATCAGAGGAAAGACATTGTTCTTTGTAAGAGCTGTACAGAGGTCCATGACTTTCATGGGGTGTAGAGCCTAACATATCAGGATTTCTTGCTTAGTTTTATTTTCACAGGTACCTTCTGGTAGTATTTTCTATTTGGTCTCTAGTGGGGTCTTTGTTAAACATCTTGACCCTTTTCTCCCTAATTTCTGGTGGACTGCTAAAAGATTAAGTCCAATAGTTAGCATTTAATGTATTTTTTCCCTTCCAGGCCACATGATACTGTTTTTACCTCATGGGTCCCTTTTGTGGGGTCTTTAACAATTTTTTCCTGTTTCTCCTTGCCTGTCCTCTTCTTGCCCTCACTGTGCATGCATCCTTAAGTGGTTTAGTGTCTATCCTCTATAGAACAGGTGGAGAGAGAGAGAGAGAGGGAGATATCAACAGGCCTTTTGGATGGTGCAACAACATAAGGATCTATGAACCCTGCCTTTGCTAACATTGTGGTATCGGGTGCTCAAGGTGACTTTAGTTTTCATCAATTCCCCCAGACCACCTCATGCATACATAATCCTATATGATAAAAGCCTAATATGCAAATTGACCGAATGGCAGAATGACCGGTCGCTATGACGCTCAATGCAGGAGCTGCCCCCTGGTGGTCAGTGAGCTCCCACAGGGGGAGCGCCACTCAGCCAGAAGCTGAGCTCGCGGCTGGCAATTGCAGTGGCATTGGCAGGAGCCTCTCCTGCTTCTGCTGCAGGTGGGTGGTGAGGAGCGAGGGGTCTTGGACTGCGAGAGCCCCAGCCTGTGAGAAGGATGTCTGACTGCCGGCCTAGGCGGACATCCCCCGAGGGGTCCCAGACTGCGAGAGGGCACAGGCCGGGCTGAGGCCTCCCCCGCCCCCCAGTGTATGACTCTTGTGCACCAGTCCTCTAGTCTATTATGTAAAAGCCCAGCGACCATTACGGCAGAATGTCCAGAATGACCAGTTGCTATGATGCATATTGACCACCAGAGGGCAAACGCTCAACACAGGACCTGCCTCTAGTGGTTAGTGCATTCCCACAGTGGGAGTGCTGCTCAGCCAGAAGCTGGCAAGTGCAGTGGCTGTGGCAGGAGCCTCTCCCACCTCTGTGGCAGCGCTAAGGAGCAGTGAGCTGAGCGATAAGGAGCCTGCCACTAAGGAGCAGGGAGCTGAGCGATAAGGAGCCTGCCACTAAGGAGCAGGGAGCTGAGTGGTAAGGAGCCTGCCACTAAGGAGCAGGGAGCTGAGTAGTAAGGAGTGAGCAGGTGGGCAGTGAGGAGCGAGGGATCCTGGACTGCGAGAGGGATGTCTGACTGCCAGCTTAGGCCCGATCCCCTCGTGGACATCCCCTGACGGGTCCGGACTGTGAGAGGGTGCAGGCCCAGCTGAGGGAAACCCTCTGCCCCAGTGCACAAATTTTGTGCACCAGGCCTCTAGTATCTAAATAAAAACAACACGCTTGCTATGCAAATGTAAGATTAAGATAAGCCATCTGACTTTAGTCTCCAACTAGAATGCTTCTCCTGAGCACCTCCTACATAGATATTCTGGAGTTTCTGCTGTCTGGCAACTCCATCAGTTTCTGTTTGGGTCATTTTTATAGTTTCTGCAGAACTGGAAGGTTGCCACTCAAAATAGTCCCGGCTCCATTCAAGCGTGTGATATGACTTGTAGGCCAACTGCTGCAAGTAATGATGGATATGAAGGCAGTGATAGGTTGAAGTGCTCTCAGTAGAGAAAGGCTGGCACTGACTGTAACCATTGCCACATTGACCAGTGGACACAAGGAAATAGGTGATTAATATTAAAGTGTCATCTGATAAGCAGAAAAAATGTCCCTGAATTTGGTCTTGGGTTAAGGCACTTCTTTAGTATGTCCTGGGATTACTCAGGTTATCTTTCAGGTTACAGAGACCAACTTACTAGGTGGGGTGCTTGTGGAGATGCTATCTGAGGGAGATAGATGCCTTTCAGTTGTGTGTGTACATAGGTGGGATGAGTTTGAAATAGGTCTCTAGACAGCAACACCAGGATTCACTTCATGGTACTGCTTCTCACCCTTGCCTGCATATTGCAGTACTGATGCTTAGGTCTCCCCTCAGAGATTCTGAGTTACTGGTCTGGGGCATGGCTAGGTGTTGGAGTTTTAAAAGGTCCCCAGGTGATTAAAATATGCAGCCAAGTTTGAGAACTACTCTAGAAGTTACTAAAAATTTTAAGATGTATCCCAATACACTTGATAGGTCAAAGCATAATTACATGGTAGGTAAAATAAAAGTATAAGAGTGAAATGACATAAAAACAATATAAGAAGTGCCCAAAACTTTGCTTCTTTTATTTAGGCCAGAATTTAAATGACAGAGGGTGAACTAAATTGGGCACTGACAGTTTTGATAGAAAATGACAGCTGAGACTTGTGGGAAAAGAAACAATTGAACATAGGTATCTACTTTTCTCCAAAAACTCTCCACTAAAATGTCCAGGGATCTTCTTTTGTAACGGCCTAAATCCACAAGGATTGGAGACTGGGACTGGAGACAATATGAGCAAAGTGCTGGAAGCTGGAAGGCAAAGGGCTTAGGCTTGGAAAATCAGAACTTGGAATGGGCAGTGGGGCAGCCAAGAACCAGCCTGGTTTATTTTTTAATTTTATTTATAAATCTTTATTCAGATTATTACAATTGTTTCTCCTTTTCCCCCCATAGTTCCCCTCCACCCGGTTCCCACCCCACCTTCTGCCTTTACCTCCCCTGCACTGTCCTCCTCCATAGGTGTATGATTTTTGTCTAGTCTCTTCCTGCACCCCCACGTACCCCTTTCTCCCTGAGAATTATCAGTCCACTCCCTTTCTATGCCCCTGATTCTATTATATTCACCAGTTTATTCTGTTCCTCAGGTTTTTAATTCACTTGATTTTTAGGTTCCCTTGTTGATAGACATGTATTTGTTGTTCATAATTTTTATCTTTACCTTTTTCTTCTTCTTTCTCTTCTTAAAGAATACTTTTCAGCATTTCATATAATGCTGGTTTGGTGGTGATGAATTCCTTTAGCTTTTTCTTATCTGTGAAGCTCTTTATCTGACCTTCAATTCTGAATGATAGCTTTGCTGGATAGAGTAATCTTGGTTGTAGGTTCTTGCTATTCATCACTTTGTAGATTTCTTGCCACTCCCGTCTGGCCTGCATAGTTTCTGTTGAGAAATCAGCTGACAATTGTATGGGTGCTCCCTTGTAGGTAATTAACTGTTTTTCTCTTGCTGCTTTTAATATTCTCTCTTTGTCTTTTGCTCTTGGCATTTTAATTATGATGAGTCTTGATGTGGTCCTCTTTGGATTCCTTTTGTTTGGGGTTCTGTGGGCTTCCTGGACTTGTAAGTCCATTTCTTTCACCAGGTGGGGGAAGTTTTCAGTCATTATTTCTTCAAATAGGTTTTCAGCATCTTGCTCTCTCTCTTCTTCTGGCACCCTCATAATTCTGATGTTGATACGCTTGAGGTTGTCCCAGAGGCTTACACTATCTTCAACTTTTTGGATTTTTTTTTCTTTTTGCTTTTTCGGTTGAGTGTTTTTTGCTTCTTTGTATTTCAAATCTTTGACTTGATTCTTGCGTTCCTCTAGTCTGTTGTTGGGTCTCTGTATAATATTTTTTATTTCAGTCAGTGTATGTTTAATTTCTAGTTGGTCCTTTTTCATATCTTTGAGGGTCTCGTTATATTTATCGGCCTTTTCTAGGATATTCTTGAAAAGCCTTATAACTGTGTTTTTGAATTCTATATCCAGTCGTTTGTTTTCCTCCACTTCTTTTGTTTGTGATCTGTTTCTTTCTTGCCGCATTTTCACTAGCTGTGTCTACGCTGGGAGAAGTTTGTTGCTGGAGACAGCCTTATAGGATTAGACTTGCCAAATTGCAAAAGCCTCTGTGCTCAGCTTGGATGGGGTGGAGTCTCAGGGCGGAGCAGACAGTCTTGGCTTCCCGTCAGCCCTGGCCTTGCTCGCGCGCCTCCAGACCTCTACCTTCCCCGCCTCCTGAGCCTCCGCCTGAGAGTCCAGATCCCCAGGGGCTCTCCTGGAACTGGGGTTCAGTGCAGTCAGAACTGGGGCTCAGTGCAGTCAGGAGCTTCCAACTCGCTTCTGCTAGGGAAAGCCTGTGGCAACCTCCGCAGTCTTTGTGCACACTGGCACGTGGGCCTCCAGACCCCTGCCTGTCGGGGCTCCCCTGGGTCTCCCCCAGGTTTCCGAGTGCCTTTCTCTCTACCTGACAGTCCAGACTCCCCCTGTATGAGCCTGGGTCCACGGGGTTTCGCACGGAACTGGGGTTCAGTGCAGTCGGAACTGGGGTTCAGTGCAGTTGGGGGCTTCCTTCTCCTTCCCGCCAGAGAAAGTCAGCCAGGCTCAGCCACCCTTCCTCTCTGCGCGCACAAAGACCCTTTGCCGTACCTCATCCCTTTGCCATTCCTCTGATTCTCCGTGAGCTTTTCTCTTTCCTTCTAGTTGTAGAATTTCCACTCAGCCAGCTTTCCTGTGGTTCTGTCTTTTAGTTGTAGTTTTGAAATTGTTGTCCAAGGCAGCAGTTTAGGTGCTTACCTATGCTGCCATCTTGGTTTCTCCCAACCAGCCTGGTTTATGTCACAGAATAACCCAAAGGCTCAGGAGTTGGCAACACCAAGTACCTCTGGGAATAGGGGTGAAGAGTGTTTGCTTCAGAATAAGGAGAATTGGTTGAGTCTTTTTAAGAAGCCCTCAGATCTCCAACTTTTTTCTATTGCCTGGAAGATTCCTAAGGTTAATTCTTCATGGAGAGGGCAGATGTTAACCCATCTAGAGGTAAGGGGGGGTGGGGAGGCCTGGGAAATATAGTCTTTATTTTGTGTGGATATGTGCTCAGCTAAAACTCTGGGGTTCTGTTACTGTACAAGAGAGAATGAATAATGGGGGATAATTAGCAGTCAGTACTATGCTTACATATACAGGCATTTGCTACATTAGTATAATAATAACAATAATAATGGTAATGACAATAGTAGCAGCAAACTCTTGTAGTGCTTTCTACATGCCCAGCACTATTCTAGAAACTTTACGTGTATTAACTCACCTAACACTCACAATCCTGTGACATTGGTTCTATTATCCCATTTTGCAGATGTAGAAAGTGAGGCAGAGAAATAACTCCTTTAAGGTTTCATATCAGAACCAGGCCCAAGACCCTATCTTTCTTTGATTAAACCTGACATTGTGATTAAGTTTCAGAAAAACCTGATTTCTAATTAAAGTTATTTAATGCACTGGTTTTGTGTTCTCTTTGGAAAAAAATGATTATACTGATACATTTGCTTGATAAATGTAAGGAATTATTGCCAGTTTTATAAAACAATTTCATTTGTACAAATTTAAGTAACAATACAAATAGCTTAACATTTGAAGTGTATTATTTTTTTTTCTGTTTAAAATGAGTACATGTATTATTTTGAATATTGTTGTAGAAGGTGGTGAATGACATAATTAAATTGGTAACTTAGAACATAACTCTGACCACAGCATGTGAGACTAAAGGCAGGGAGGTCCGGATTGAGATAATTGTTGAGTCCACAGGTACATAAACTTGAGCACCCATCAGAATTACCTGGAAGACTTGCCCAATCAGAGATTGCTGGGCTCTATCCCCAGAGTTTCTGATTCAGTAGGTCTGAGGTGAGGCCCAAGAATTTTTACTTCTAGCAAGTTTTCAGGTGTTGTGGCTTCTGATGGTCCAAGGACCACAGTTTCAGAACCACTGTGTCTATCTGAAAGGTAATGAGAATGTAAACTATGGCAGTGGAGGGAAGGTGTAGTCAGGAAGGGGTCAATAGAGAGCCAGTCAGGGAGAATTTGGAGGACTTGAGATTCTTTGTAAGTTGAGGCAAATGCAGAGGAAAGAATCTAGGACAATTGTTAGGAGTTAAATATTGAGTGAAAGATAGACTGAAAAGTAGGTATGTAATTAGGAGGCCATTGGTGACTTGCTGACCTAAATAGAAGCAATTTTCATAGATAAATGGGGTCAGAAATAGATTAAACTACTAAATCTTTGAGGGAATCTGATTATCCTATAGTAGCATATAAATATGGATTTCTTTACTTTGAAACACTAGATTATATTCTGTACCACTGCTCATTTTAGATGGCTATTTGCATTGGACCAGACTAAAGGGTTCCATCATGTTATGCATCATGATACGTTCTGGCTTTCCTTAACCATTTGTTTAAAAATGGATCTGACATTTTATAAAGTTTCTATATCCAGTTTATTTCAAGTGAAATTCATCCTTCTGCATATGTACATTAGTTTTACATCTATGTAGAAACTGTTTTCCGTGCATTTTGTTGTGCACAGTGGCTTTCAAACTCTGCTTTCTGTTGATGGATGCTCAAGAGAAGTCATTAAAAACTTCAGAGTTGTCAAGTTCTGTTGGACTTACCTTGGGGTTTCTCTCACTGCTCTCCTATTGTCACTATCATAGTTCATGCCCTCAGTATTTTTGACCCGAATAATTATGTATTCGTGATAAGAGTGTTCTCACTCTTTCCTACTCTAATTCACATTATAAATATCTGAGATTAATTTTCCTGGGATACAGCTCCTGTCACAATAATTACTTGCTTAAAACCTTACCCATGCTTAATAGTAAAGTCCAGTTTTCTTAGCTTAGCATTTAAGATCTTAAGTGGACTGGCTTTCACTTTTCTTTCTGACTTTAGTTTTAAACCTCATTTTCTGCACTGAGTTCACACTACTCAGCAATTGTACCAAAGCTTCCCTGCCCTCTGCTTTCCTTACATCTTCTGCCCCTCAGAATTCCCTTTCTTTTCTCCTAATTGTACTTGTCAGTTTCCATCTGGCACTACATCTGTAACTCATTATACTTATTTTGTCCCCATAGTTTACTAAAATATAAAATTCATCTTCATATCTCCGATGATGCCCATGATAATCCCAAACACAGAAATTGGTTGAATGAATGGAAGAATGGGAAGCTAGTGGTCATGATTCAGTGCAAATAAAGTGATGATTCATTTAACTGACACAGTTATTAGAGAATTGTGTATCAGTGAATGACTTCCATTGGAATTTTCTAATGCTGTGAGTGACTGTTTAAGGGACTGCTTCTGAGTATAGTCTATTAGCTTTGTCGTATATCAGTTGGTTGTTCAGAAATCTCTTTTTTCATATATATATGAATTTTCATATATATTACTAATATATTAATAAAATTAATATATACATTAATTATTTCCTCTAATTAATCCCCTTCTAATGTGCACGAATATATATTCATGCACATTAAAAGGGGATTAATTAGAGGAAATAATTTAATATTGCTATTTGCCCTTTCTCTATAATAGAAGTGTCAGAGATGAAAGAAAATTAGTAAAATGTATATGAAAACCTTCCTCCTGTCAGAGTCTGGGGCACACCACGGGACCCAGGGTCAAGTCCCCGCCCACCCACAAGCGCCTCAAAATCGCGTGAGACCGAGACCTGGCTGGCCCTCCCCACATTGGGCTAGATCCAGACCCAGCCAGTCCCACCCTTGTCAAGCCCTGCAGGCCGGGGGTGTAGCCTCAGGTCCCCTGGCCTGGTACCAGGAAGAGGGGCATGTCCTGGGGTCCCCCAGCCCACACTGGGGCGGTGGACATGCCTTGAGGTCCTCCATCAAGCCCCGCTGGGTGCGGGACACAGCCTGAGATCCCCTGTCAAGCCCCGCTGGGCAGGGGGTGGGTCTGAGGCCTCCCGGTCTGGTGCCAGGGTGGGGGGCACGGCCTGAAGTTCCCTGTCAAGCCCCACCTGGTGGGGGGCATGGCCTGAGATCCCTGGCCCTGGCACTGGGGCAGGGAGAACAGCCTGAGGTCCCCTAGCCCAGCACCAGGATGGGAAGCGCACCTTGAGGTCCTCCGTCAAGCCCCGCCAGGCAGTGGGTGTGGCATCAGGTCCCCTGGCCTGGCACTGGGGTGGGAGGTGTGGCCTGAGGTACCCTGTCAAACCCTGCCAGGTGGGGGGCACAGTCTGAGGTCCCCTGTCAAGCCCTGCTGGGTGGGGGGTGCAGCCTGAGGTCCCCTGTAAGCCCCAAAGGGGCGGGGGAGGGCGTAGCCTCAGGTCCCTGCTGATTGCTCGTTAAGGCTCCTTATGGGAACTTGGCCTCAGCTACGGGTGCAGCCATCTTTGTGATGGAGTGATGGTCAATTAGCATATTCTCTCTTTATTAGATAGGATATATATATTGATTTCAGAGAGGAAGGGAGAGGGAGAGATAGAGACATCAATGATTTCTGCATGCCCCCCACTGGAGATCAAGCCCACAATCTGGGCATGTGTCCTGACCGGGAATTGAACCCTGACCTCCTGGTTCATAGGTTGATGCTCAACCACTGGGCCACACCAGCTGAATCTGAAATCTTTTTATTTTAACTTCTTGTATTTGATTGTGACCTGAATACTGTCCTTATTGTGAAGTATTATATTATGATGTTTATGGCAAGCTTGGTAAGCACCACTTAGATGATATGTGTGTATAAGTACACATATACACACAGACATGGATTCACACATATTTTACCTGAGAATAATGTGGTGAACAACTGTGTTTTCCCACACAGTGATTATTAGTTAGATGTTATGAATGGTTTCACTAGTCAGAGCAATGATCTATACCAGTTATTTTCTGCCTTTTGATAAATTCCATTGATGTATTTTCTGATTTTGCTTTTGGTTACTAATTGGAGTGTGAACTGGAAAAGTGCCGGTAGTCAAACTTTAGAAGTGATGTGTAGAGTTAGAGGAAGAAACATCCTAACTCTAGTATAAGAATTTATAGTGCTATAAGTTATAAAAATTATAAAACATTTCAGATTTAGAATAGAATGATACAGTTGAATTTTCAAAACTAATTTTTTAAAAATTTGTTTTCTTTTTGACCAAACATCAATAATTTGGGACTTTTTAGACTCTTACTTTTGGGATCATATTAAGGATCAGAGTTATGGTATTTGTGTTTAGCGCTGCTTATACGTGGGCCTTGAATTTCTTCGAAAATCAGAGAAACTCATAGGTATTTTTAAAAAGAGCAGATATTTAGTGAATGTTGTTTATTTTCAGTTAAAATTGGTTTTTTATTCTTTTGAGCTTTATTTTATTAATAGCTCTTTAATTTGGACTTAGAATTGGTTTAATGTCAACTTTCTCCTGTTTGCAAAGGGGAAAGCTCATTTATTTTTCATACTTTGTCATGTTGTTCCCTTTGCTTCTGAGAAAAGGGCAACAACCTATTTAGATAGGGAAATTTAGGCTATTTATAAAGCCAGGCAGGTTAATTTAAGTTGACAGCGTGGTAATGTCCTCCTTGGTGAATGACGCACATGGGTTTTAGATGATGTTAGCGTGCTGTTTTCACTTATAGTTAGGAATTAGCTGGAGGAATTTGTGTGCTTTGGGCTTTGGTGTTGACGTAGGTACTTGGTACAGATATGTTTTAGGAAACATCTCATTTCCATATAAATGAAGGAAGATTAAAAAAATAATTTAGAAGGCTTGCTCTTAAATTCCAGCTGGTATCACAAGGATGATGAAAATATTTCTTTTGACTTTCTGGAAAAACAGCTTTGGTTGTGTTCAAGCAAAGTGAAGTCATTAGATGTTTATTCAGAACTACTGTTGTGTTCATTTTTTGAATCATTTTTTAGTATCAGCCATGTGTACATTTATTTAAAAAATTACATTTTCAGTGTACATTTCTCTAAACTCCAACTTTAATCTCTTAATTAGTTTTATAGATACCTTCACTTAAGAAATTTTTAGTCATGTCAATAATCTTGTCAATTTTATTTTAATGAAAGAAGAGCCAAAGAGTTCATCTTCCATGAGAAAACTGTGGTTCTCTATTTAAAAGACATAGTAAATATCAATTTGATTGAAATGGGTTTCTGTTTTTTTAATTTTCATTTTTGAGTGACACTTAAAGAAGAGTCTAACTTAAGTAATTGTATAGTACATATTCCCTGGACCCCAAACATTCAGATTATACTTGCTTAAATTCCATTTCATTCCAGATAAGGTGATTTCATAACTGGGAATTTTATCTCCTTAAATCACATTGATCATGCTCATAAAATTTCAGTTTGCATATAAGTGTCAAACCACCAGTGGTAGCTTTATTATTAGTTATAATGTCTTCTTTGGGCCCATAGCCCTCCTCAAAGCCAGTGCTGGGCAATTCTGAAAGATGTCTGGGCTCTGGGAATGCTGAATTGGTTCTATACCGTCAGGGTCATGCTGTTGCCTTTGTGGATCATCGTGTCATAAAGGCCTTACTCAAGTGTATGGTGAACAGCACACTGCTGCCAGTTGATAGCTGTGCTCTGCTCAGTGGTAAACCTCAGGATCTTTGTGTAACAGTGCATGCTAGTTTTCTGCTCTGCCTCTTCATATTCTTGCTATTTGGAACAAGATTTTGATTCATGGTTTAGATCTGCTTGTCACAATACTGCCACCATGACTGATTTGCCTTTGCTACACCACCCTTTACCTCAGATGGAGAGAGAATTTCTTGCAGAGTGTCAAAATGGCATTGACATCTTCTAGCTGAGGTGGACTGAGGGAGAGGGTGGGCAGGGTACAGTGTTGAGTGGGCTTCTCCAACTAATAGGAGTCTTGAAGACCACATGTGGGCCTCAGTACCTCTCAGTGCCAACACTCAAGGCATTCTCTACTTTCATGTACCTCTCAGCTAACAACTCTTCAGTCTCTTTAATTCTGTAGTGTTTTTCAAACCCTTTCTCCTTTTTATTTTTTTATCATTATCCTGATAATAATTCTTTACTTTCTACAATGTTCTGTGGTTTACAAAAAACTTATAGATGCATTATCTTATTTGACCACCTCAGGTCAATCCTGGTTGGTAGGCAGGCTAGTTATTTTTATCCTAATTTTGTGAATGTAAAAACTGAAGCATGATCCAAGACCACACACCCAAAGTGGAGGAACTACATTTAAACCCAGGTGTTCTGACTCCAGAGCCCAGACCTTTAACCACTATGCTAACTTGTATATATACACCAACCTTCTTGCCTTTATATCCCACTTGTTTCTAATCTCTTTATGCTTCAGCTTCCTTGGTTTGGTTCCCAACTTGAATTTGCACTTCATTTCCTCTCTCTGTGCCTTTGGTCATATTATTCCCATCTCCACATGTGCCTTTCAAGTCTGCCCATTCTTCTTTTTTAAATTGAATTTGTTGGGGTGACATCCTATATAATAAAAGGGTGATATGCAAATAGACCAAACGGCAGAACAACCGAACAAAGTGTAATATGCTAATGATATGCTAAGGCTGCTCAACCACTCGCTGTGACATGCACTGACCACCAGGGGGCAGACAGTCAACTGGTCGACCAGTTGCTATGACATGCACTGACCACCAGGGGGCAGATAGTTGACTGGTCAACCAGTTGCTATGATGTGCACTGACCACCAGGGGGCAGATGCTCCAACCGATAGGATAGCTTGCTGCTGGGGTCTGGCCCATCAGGACTGAGTGAGATGGGCCGGACATGCCCTGGAGCCCTCCGGTGGTCCCTCC
Organism: Corynorhinus townsendii; assembly: GCA_026230045.1. Lineage (NCBI taxonomy): Eukaryota > Metazoa > Chordata > Mammalia > Chiroptera > Vespertilionidae > Corynorhinus > Corynorhinus townsendii. Next base: position 61,095,978 of record JAPDVU010000004.1, on the reverse strand, counting down.
CCAGCCTGATTGTGCATCGGTGGGGTCCCTCAGCCTGGCCTGTACCCTCTCGCAATCTGGGACCCCTCGGGGGATGTTGGAGAACTGGTTTCAGCCTGATCCCACAGGCCACTCCCCTTGGGAGGACGCCAGACGCAGGGCTTATGGCTGGCAAGTGCTGCTGTGGTAGCGTGAGCCTCTCCCAATTGGGACTGATTGGGCGCAAGCCCACAGCAGGCACAGTGGGGTTGGGATGAGTGGGAGCGGCAGGTAGGAGCTGCAGGAGGTGTTGGCCTGCAGGTTTCAGCCCGATTTCTGCAGGCTACCCAGAGGGACCCCACCTGTGCACCAGGCCTCTAGTTGGTTTATAAGATTATATAGGTTTCAAGTGTATAATTCTATGATACATGATCTGTATATTGCATTGTGTGTCCACCACCCAAAGTCAGACTTCTTCTGTCACCACATATTTGATCACCATTACTCTTTACAACCCCACCCACCCTCTTCTCTCTGGTAACCACCATACTATTGTCTATGTCTATGAGTTTTTGTTTGTTTTTCTTGTTTGTTCATTTGTTCCTCTCAGTTTTATATCCCTCAATGAGTGAAATCATATGGTTCTTAACTTTTTTTGTCTGAAATTTCACTGAGGTGATATTATCAAGATTCATCCATGTTGTTGCAGACCCCTCCTGGGTATCTACCAGAAGAATTGCAAAACATTTATTTGCAAAGATAAATGCACTCCTATATCATTACAGCGTTACTCAGGGTGGCCAAGACAACTGGAAACAACCTGGAGTGTCAAAATTCTGCTGATCCTTTAGTGCTCAGTTCCAGTGCCTTCTCTTCCATGAAACTTTGCAGGATTCCTCCAAGCCTGAAATAATCCCCTCTTCTCTAACAGCCTTTTACTTTTATGACACTTCCTTGTGTTATAGTTATTTATATTTGACTTATCTCCTTATTGCGTAAGTTGTTTGAATGTTTAAAGTTGTTTAAATGGTATCTCACCTTTATATCATTTATAGCATCCAACAACAATGCCTTGTAGATGGTCAAGTACATAACTATTCCATTGGTTGAAAACAATATCAAGTTATATTTTTGGTAGGTCAGAATTAAAACCTCTGATGGTGTCAAAAGGGAATGGGAAGGTTCAATATTATTCTTTGCCACATATATCCACTGAGCTTAGGAAGGTATATTTGAGGTATCTTTCTCATTATGTCCTCAGTTTGCTCTGCTTCTTAGTATATAACATATTCATTAAAGATCTCATTTAAGTTGTGACAAATTGAGCACTTTGTTCATATGAAAATAATTTTATTTCAATATTACATATTTTTAGCAGTCTCTAATGTGGTATTTGCTAGTAGTAATTGAATTTCTTGGCAAACAAAAGAAGATCCGACTTTTAGTGCCAAAATAATTTTTATTTTACCCTTCAAGATCTCTTCGTAATTCATTACAAAGTAAAAATCTACTTAAAGTTTTTACCTAACTTTAAGAGCATAGTGAGAAAGAAATGTTGAATGTAATTAAAAATTTTTTGAATAACTTGGTAAAATTAAGATCATCTGAACTGTGACATTGATATAGTCAGTTGGAGATACTTGAATCCAAATTGATTTGAGGATTTTCCCTCATATATATTTAATTGCTTCCCTTTTCTTTCACCACCTTTTCCATAAGAGTGGACAGTGTGAGAACTGTGTCACTTCAGTATCAGTGACATTTTAGTTTTATGCACAAGTTTGGCAAATTTATACTACCTTTTGGAAATAGAAACATGTATATACTTACATAGAGTAACTAGAGGCCCAGTGCACAAATTCATACACCAGTGGGGTCCCTTGGCCTGGCCTGTGGGATCAGGCCAAAACCAGCTCTCCGACATCCTTCGAGGGGTTCTGGATTGCAAGAGGGTGCAGGCCAGACTGAGGGACCCCACCAGTGCACGATGGGGGCCAGGGAGGGACTTGGGAGGGCTCTGGTGTATGTTTAGCCCGTCTCGCTCAGTCCAGATTGGCTGGACCCCAGCAGCAACTAACCTACTGGTTGGAGTATCTGTCCCCTGGTGGTCAGTGCGTGTCATAGCGAGCAGTTGAGCATCCTTAGCATACAATTAGCATATTATGCTTTGATTGGTTGAACGGCAGAGCAGATGACTGGACACAGCATATTAGGCTCTTTTTATATAGGATAGTGCTATCTTGCTATTCAATTAATTATTTAATCAAAGTTTGAAGCAGCCCTTTAAAAAGTTTTTAAAAAAAATTATCCATTTTTTTTTATCATGTTATTTAAAGACTAGAGGCCTGGTGCATGAAATTCGTGCACGGGGGAGGGGGTGTCCCTCAGCGTAGCCTGAACCCTGTCTAATCTGGGACATCCCTCTCACAATCCAGGACTGCTGGCTCCCAACTGCTTGCCTGCCTGCCTTCCTGATTGCCCCTAACCGCTTCTGCCTGCCAGCCTGATTGATGTCTAACTGCTCCCCTGCCAGCCTGGTCACCCCTAACTGCCCTCCCCTGCAGGTCTGTGTCCCCCCAACTGCCCTCTCTTGCAGGCCTGGTCCCCCCCCTCAACTTCCCTCCTCGGCCGGCCTGGTCACCCCTAACTGCCCTCCCTTGCAGGCCTGGTCCCTCCCAACTGCACTCCCCTGCTGGCCATCTTGTGGTGGCCATCTTATGTCCACATGGGGGCAGGCATCTTTGACCACATGGGGGCAGCCATCTTGTGTTTTGGAGTGATGGTCAATCTGCATATTACTCTTTTATTAGATAGGATAGAGGCCTGGTGCACTGGTGGGGGCCATCTGGTTTTCCCTGAAGCATGTCCTGGATCAGGGTGGGGGTTCTCTTGGGGCATCGGCAGCCTGGGCGAGGGGCCTGTGGTGGTTTTCATGCTGGCCATGCCCCCCAGCGACCCAAGCGGAGGCCCTGGTATCTGGGATTTATTTATCTTCTATAATTGAAACTATGTAGCCTTGAGGGGAGCCAAGCCTCCTGCTCCCTCTGTGGCTGCTGCCATTTTTGTTGGGATTTATTTATCTTCTATAATTGAAACTTTGTAGTCTTGAGCAGAGGACTGGGCCCGCCAGGGTGTGCAGAAAGCTTGGCTTCCTCCATTGCCGGGGAAACCCAAGCCTCCTGCTCGCTCCGTGGCCGCAACCATCTTGGTTGGGCTAATTTGCATACTCACTCCTGAGTGGCTGGTGGGCGTGGCTTGTGGATGTACTGGAGTGATGGTTAATTTGCATATTACTCTTTTATTAGATAGGACACTTTTTTTTATGTGTACAATAACTTATTTTTTTTTAAATTTAATTTTATTTTTATTGTTTTAAGTATTACAAATAGTAGTACATATGTCTCCTTTTTCCCCCCCCCTTGATCTCCCCCCGACCTTCCCTACCTCCCAGGACATGCCTTCACCTGCCCACCCTGCCCCCCCGCCCCAGTGTCTTATATCCGTTGGTTGTGCTTATATGCAAGCGTACAAGTCCTTCGGTTGGTCTCTTACAGCCCTCCTCGCCCAACCTCCCCTGTCTTCCCAATGTAGTTTGACAGTCTGTTCAATGCTTCTTTGCCTCTGTATCTTTTTCCCACCATTTCTTTCCTTTAAAAAGTTTTGCCTTTGCAGACTGGAAATAAACATATAATAACAAAACAAGACAAAACAAAAAAATGTTTGAGTCCCAATTTCAATGTCCAACAGTTCCTTATGTGTACATGTCAGCATTGATAGCTGGATGGTGGGCACATGGTGGCAGTGCAGGTCCGACCCTCTCTGGTTTGGTCCTAGGCAACCTGCAGCGGTGCACAGCTGCTGACTGCTCCCATGGCAAGGCGTTGTCAGCGTCTTCCATCTCTGGACTGTTTTTTCCTCTTGTCTTCGTGGTTGGAGCACTCCTGTCAATTCCTCTCTGTCGCAGGAATCCATCTGGTCTTGGGGTTGTTTTCTGAAAATATACAAATATATTCTCGACCACAAGTTAATAAAGGAATCTTTTCTATATAATTGATTTGGGATCCTTTTTATTTTTGTTCAAACGATTTTCCTTTGTCTTATTTAGACACCATGTGTGTTTTTAATGGCCGTCTTGCTGTTAGCATTGCAAATGAAACTTAATTTGGTAAAGTAAAAATTTTCTAGATGTAATTTACTTATAGGATATTTTTCCTTACATGATATTGCCCTGCTATCCCCCCCCCTTTTTTTTTTTATTAATGGAGGTTTTTGTAAATTTTATAATGCAGTCTTGATAACTTTAAATTAAAAAAATTTTTTTTCCCCCACACATATGACTGCTTTAGGTTCATTGCATATTCAGGAATTTTACCATGAGATGAACTACCAATAGAAATTTTAGTTATTACTTTAAGAACAGCTTTTTGTCCAATACTTGAATATTCACTTATTTCAATTAGGCTATTTAAATTAATCTGAACACTCGATTACTATTTTACTGTCAAATTTAATACTCTACCAACAATCTTAGTTTACCCTGTAAATATTAGTGGGAAGGATTATTTGCATTCTTGAGTGGGTCCTGAGCATTCCAAATGCTCGCTGACTTTAGATATAGGGCAACTGCTGTTGGCCAAGTCTCTTGTCTGTTACCTGGGTCCCGATCTGAGCTGGGCCAAGTCTCTGTCTGTCCCCTGTATCTCGATGTGAGCTGGTCCAGGTCTCTTTCTGTTGCCGGGGTCCCGATCTGAGCTGGGTGTGGGAAGCGCGAAGCAGCCATGGGGGCGATAGGACACTTTTTATTTTATTTAAGTGTTGGTAACTAGGGCATGTTCTGTGAAAATTTAACCCCACTTTCTTATTTGATTTAGCTTTTTTTTTTTTAAATGAAAAAGTGTTAATGTTAACATTATTGCTGGTTTTCTTCTTCCCCCCTCCCCACTATTTGCTCACCACCACCCACTGCCACTTCCCCCTCCCTTGGCCTTCATCAAACTATTGTCTGTGTCCATGGGGTATGCATATATGTTCTTTAACTAATCCCTTCACCTTCTTATCCAGTCATCCCTACCCCTATCCCCTTGGGCACTAGCCAGTCTCTTCCAAGTGTCATTTGAGGGGATTTTAGGAATTGTCCATGAAGAATTACTACATTCAGATTAAATGTTCAGAACTATTTTTTTTTTCATCTTTGGCTGTGGTGCCAGATAATTTAGGTCTAATTTGATATATTTTAGCACTTATGAGTTGAGTAGTTTGCAATAGCCAATTTAGGAAAGAAATTCCTCTAGTACAGTGGTTGGCAAACTCATTAGTCAACAGAGCCACATATCAACAATACAACGATTAAAATTTTTTTTGAGAGCCAAATTTTTTAAACTTAAACTTCTTCTAATGCCACTTCTTCAAAATAGACTCACCCAGGCCGTGGTATTTTGTGGAAGAGCCACACTCAAGGAGCCAAAGAGCCGCATGTGGCTTGCGAGCCACAGTTTGCCGACCACTGCTCTAGTACAATGGGGCAAACCTTAATTAGAGTACCAGGACTGTCAGTTACTGACTGTTGACTTTGGGTAAGTCACTTAAATCAAGACTTGGTTTCCCTGTTTGAAGAATGTGGGTCTGATGGTCAGCTCTTCAGTAGTGCTAGGGTTTTGTAATTCTGTAATTTTTCATACCCAGTCATAAGTTTTACATGATCATTATCTCATGGATTCCCTGCTTACTTTTTCGTTTTGATTTATATAAAGAACATATTTTTATCCCTTTTGATTTCCTTATAGGTATAACTTTGTATTTCCCTCCACACCCCCCAATTGATACAATTTGGAGTGCCCCTATATTCTCTTTAATTTAGAAATCTTTATTTAAATGAAAGGTTAATTAACCCCATGATACTTTCTTTTCCAATTAATCATGTAATTTTTTTTTTTAACTTTTGGTTCCCAATGGTAGGGCTTTTAAACAATTGCCACACTATCCTTCCTTGTCATCTGTTGACCCCAGGCCAGCCCTCTGTGTTCCTAGGCTGGCTCACTGGCAGTGTCTTTACTACTCCTTTCAGTAACCACATGGATGGTCTTCTCAATATTCTGGCTTCTGATTGTTTTATTTTTCTCTCTTGTAGTGGTCTTGTCATCCATCCTATCTCATCTTCTCACTCGTAGTCATACCCCTGACTTTGTCATTGCCAGTAATTGCAGTTCCCTTATAGTCTCCACTTTAAGCATCTCTAACTCTGAACTCCTTCTCAAATCTCTTCTGCTAACTGCTTCCAGTACCTCTATCCCAACAATCTTTTAATATTGATTCTTAAAATTCATGAATTCTACTGACCTATATCATAAGTTTCTTACTCCCCTGATGGCCTCTCTTCCCTTTATACCTAGTTTATATTTCATGTTATTATTTGCTTGGCAAAATCCAATTCTAATTCAGACTATCTCTCCGTCTAAATCTTAAATCCCTGAGCTGAACATTGTTGGAGCAACACATGTCATCTTGTCAACAGACATCACTTTAATTTCAAGGCTAGTATTCTCCAAGTCTGGCTCATGCTGTCTACCGTCATGCCTCATGATCTGGGCTATTCTCTCCTTTATACTTTTTTCCCCTCTCACACTGTCTTCTCTATTCTTACTCTTGATAATACTCTAGTTTCATATTTTATTAAGAAGATAGATGCAACTAATAGAACTTTGACGAGCTCTCACCGTTGTAAGCAGTATATCCATGTTCCAGCATCAGTGCTCGCACTCTTTATTCCTGTTTTGAATGGATGTAAGGGTTCCTGTCAACATCTCCACACTAGGCTCCTTCCTTTTTTGTCACCTTTTAGAAGACATGGTTCTTTCTAGTCATTCTTTCTTCTCTTTTTCATTATTTTTTCTCAAAATCATCAATTTTCCCTTCTGTACTAGTTGTTGCTCCTCTCTTTTCCCCCCTCTCCTTTACAGCAAAATTTCTGCAAGTAATTGCCATTACGCATGGTCTTCAATTTCTCTTTTCCCATTCCCTCTTGAAATGGGCTTTTATTTTCTCCCTCCTTCCTACTTGCAGACACTGTTATGTTAAGGTCACCAGTTACAACATTTTCAGCCTCATCTTCCCTTCTACTGGTAGCATACAGCATAAGTTGATTACACTCTCTCTTAGAAGCACTTTCTTCTAAGCCAGCACATTCTCCTAGTTCTCATGCAAACTCTTTGGTTTTTTTTCCCTTCCAATTTTGCTGATTTATTTCTTACCTCTTGCTTTGTCACCCTGAATTTGTTTTCTCTATGTGCTCATTTAAATTTACTTGGTAATCTCATCTCGTCCCTTGTTTTCTTTAATGCTATTTTTATGCTTAAGACTTTCATATATCCAACAGTCAAATTGATAGCTTTATCTTAATATCTGAAGGTATTTCAAACTTAGTTTCTCCAAAACTGAACTTCTGATATCTTAACATGCTTCTTTGTGGTTTTCCCTTTTTTAGTTAATGGCAACTCTCTTCTTCCAAGTTGCTCAGGGCAAAAGCCTTTGAATCATCTTTAGCATTTCTCTGACTCATACTCCACATCCAACTCATCAGCAAATTTTTTAGACTCTATCTTTAGACTATATCCAAAATCTCACACCTTTTCTGCTGTTATGATTCATCATTCTTAGTGGGATTATTGTGATACCCTGTAATCAATTTTGCTGTGTCCTTCCTTGCCTATTTATAGGCTATTCACCAAATACCAGTCAGAGGGATCCTGTTGAAATGCCACTTCAGAGAATGCAATGATTTTGCTCATCGGCTTCCTGTCCAGCTTACGTACTTGACTCATTCTCAAAGTTAAAGTTTACAGTGACCTACAAGGCCCTCTCTCTGTGCCATCTTCCCATACCTTTCTATTTACTCTTCAATTTCATCTTCTCTCACTATTTCTTACTCCAGACCATTCTGAACTTTTTGTCTTTCCCCTGATGTGCTAAAACATGCTCATACCTTAGGACCTTTGCACTAGCTGGTCTCTTTGCCTGGAACATATATTCCCTTGGGTGTATGCATGGTACACTTCCTCACCCTTCATCTCTTCCTTTAAATGTCACATCTCAGTGGGTCTTTCCCCATCATCCTATTTAAAATCTAGTAGTTCCACCTGCTCTCCCAATCACCTACTTCCTGCTTTACTGTTCTCCATAGCACTTGTTATCATTTAACACACTATATATTTTACTCATTTATTTTGTTTTTGTCCTTTTCCTGATTGGAATATAAATTCCATAAGAATAGAATTATTTTTATGCTGTATCTTCTGCATCTAGAATAGTGTCTACATAGTATTAGGTACTTGGTAAATGTTTGAAAAAGTGTGAATTTTTAGTCTTCAGTATCATGATTCTTCTATTAAAAACAGAAATTGAGCCTTAGGAGTTAGTAATTTGTGGAGATGACACTTAAACCCACATCTGTCTTGGCTAATGGTGTAATCACTGTATGTATTATTAATTTACCCATTGAGAAACTGTGTGTATGAATTTTATATCAGGTTAATTGCATTATAATACAGAAAGTCATCAGTATTTTACAATCATTACCTGTTTGAGAGAAAATAGAAACAGATTTTTAACATTTAATTCATGTTGAAGCAGGTTTTTTTTGTTTTGTTTTTTTTTGCTAGATCACAGAAACATGAAAAGAGTTAAGCTATTTCCTCAAATTAAGCATCTTTTGGACTAAGAATTCTGATAAACTCAACTTTTCTGCCTTCTAGGAGCAAAACGGGCTATATTTACTGAGATGAAAAATATCTGAATCCAGGGATCTAGAAGTAGTAAGGAATCCTATACAATAAAAGGCTAATATGCAAATCAACCAAACAGTGGCACAACTAGTCGCTATGACATGCACTGACCACCAGGAGGCAAATGCTCAATGCGGAGCTGTCCCCTGGTGGTCAGTGCTCTCCCACAGGGGCAGTGCCGCTCAGCCAGAAGCTGGGTTCACAGCTGGCAAGCACAGCGGTGATAGTGGGAGCCTCTCCCGCATCCGTGGCAGTGATAAGAATGTCCAACTGACGGCTTAGGCCCGCTCTCTATGGGGAGCGGGTCTAAGCCGTCAGTCAGTCCCCCGAGGGCTTCCGAACTGTGAGAGGGCGCAGGCCCCCCTGAGTGCATGAATTTTGTGCACCAGGCCTCTAGTAAATAATAACACTGTTCTTCTGATTCAGATGGTTCAGGTATTCCACAGGTGTGGATTCCACAGGTGGCAGCTGGAATCTGTGTTCATTTTCTACCAGTGAATTGTTCTTAATTCAATGGAATCATAAATTTTCAGAAATTATCAAGCAACTCACAAATAGGGAACTGATGAGGGATAGAGGTCACAGTCAGAAGGTAGTCCAGATTGGGATGAGTATGAATCATGCTTTAAGTTTTTGCAGCTGCGCTTGGAGTGCAAACTGTAGGATGCTTCTTGGCATTTTCTAGCACCTGCTCTATTTATGGTTCATATTCAAAAGGACTGATTGAGCTGAAAGTAAATTTATGTGCCAAGAAGAACTGGTATCCCTGTATTATGGAACTGAAATATGAATCATAGATCTGTCCCCAATCTTTCAGACTGTGGCTATTGCTTGTGTCTATCCATCCAAGCCCCTGAAATTAGAATTTTTCATGAAATGCTAATATGGTTTGAGAGGTGGTAAAATTTCAGATGAGAATTGAGTTGTGTATGCTAGTAATATTATACCTTGTGGTTTCAGTGGAAAGCCTAAGGTGTTTGTTTATCAAGCTCCTTTATTTGACAGAATCTCAAACTCCAAATTCTGCCTCCTTTTTAGTGAGCGGAGTTGAAATCTATGCTCAGCTCTTTGAGCTTCCAGCTGCTACTTGCTGTGCTTTTGGAGTCTCTCGTAGGTACAGGGGTCAGCCGAGGATTTAAGAAGATTTAATGCACACATTTTGGGGTGCCCTCATGTAATGCCCTTCTTTTAGGAACTACTGCCTCAATTTCCAGCCACTAGCAGCTCCATACTCCATTCTCAGACACCTCATGCCAATAAGACTGTGTCTGTCTGTCTGAATTCTAGCTGTCTCATGTTACAGAAACTGGGGAGTCACCTAAAGGGATATGCCTTATATATGCCATGCTCATCCACTGCAATTCAGTTCTTCTAAGGATCCAATCTCTTTCAGTTTAGGCATTTTTTTTTTTTTTGCCTCTCCAGTGCCTTTAAGTAGTTGTTATGTTTTGTTCAGAGTTTGTAATCATTAGATGTGTGAGGGTTACTCTGCCATTATTGAAATTGGAACCTCAATAACTTGGAATACATAGAGTTGTCAATATCATTCCGGTCAAAATGCTTTCTAATTTTCATTATAACTTAGTCTTTGAATCATGAGATACTTAGACATATGTTTAAAACTTTTTCTAACATAAGGATTTTCTAATTATCTTCTTGTTAATAATTTTTAGCTTAATTCCATAATGGTCAGAGAATATACTCTATATTATTTCAATTCTTTGAAATTTGTTGAGATTAGATTTATAACCCAGTATGTGGTTAATTAATACAAGTGTTCTCTGTTAGGTGTATAGTGTCTTTATCAGTTAAATCATGTTTGCTGATGGTGTTCAAATCATGCATAGTTTTTACTTTTATTTTGGTATGCTTTATCTATTAGTTACTGAGATTGGTATGCTAAAATTTCCCACTATCTTGGGAATTTATCCATTTCTTTTTTCAGTTCTGTTTATTTATTTATTTATTTATTTGGAGCCCATGTTGTCATAAGAGTTTAAATTTAGAATTATGTCCTCCTTGTGAATTGAACTCTTTTAAAGAATGAATTTTCCCTCTTTATCTCTGGTAATGCTTTTTCCTTTAAAGTCTACTTTGCTATCAATGTAGCAACTTTCTTTGGGTTGTTTGTTTTTTCAGTGTGTGTGTGTGTGTGTGTGTGTGTGTGTGTGTGTGTATTTATAACTTTTGATATCTTTATTCTTTATTTCATTTTAAGTAGTTGGATTTTGCTTTTTAAAAAATCTCATTGTGACACCCTGTCTTTTAATTGTAACATTTAGATTACTTAGTTAATACAATTATTATGTTTGCATTTAAAGCAGCTATCATACTAGATACTTTCTATTTCCTTCACCTGTCCCTTGCTTTTTTTCTCCATCTTACCAATACCAACTCATTGGCTTTTCAGTTGTATTGTGCATTACATTACTCTCATTTGTCATAGTAAAATGATTTTATTTTCTTAATTTAGGAAAAGATAGAGTTTTTAACACCCCATTATGTGAACAAGGAATTGTTGGATTTGGGATTGGAATTGCAGTCACTGGTGCTACTGCCATTGCAGAAATTCAGTTTGCAGATTATATTTACCCAGCTTTTGATCAGGTAGGAAGATTGCATTTTACTGTAATTGATCATTTCTAAGGTTAAGTCCATGAAGTACTGAAGTTTTGCCTCTACTCCCCCTATCTTAAGAACTTGGTGCTACCTTTGAGCCTAGTGCATTACAAGTTATGTTGTTATGGCATATATGTAAAGATCTAATAAAGGGTTGAAGAAAATGGATGGGAATGAAGGACTCCCTGTGACATGTCCCTTCTCTTTTCTCTTCTCAGATTGTTAATGAAGCCGCCAAGTATCGATATCGCTCTGGGGATCTTTTTAATTGTGGAAGCCTCACCATCCGTTCCCCTTGGGGCTGTGTTGGCCATGGGGCTCTCTACCATTCTCAGAGTCCTGAAGCTTTTTTTGCCCATTGCCCGGGAATCAAGGTATACTCATTTATGTACTTTATTTGATCTTCATTTGAGGTTTTCATTTTGGTTCATTCTATTAATATTAACTAAAATGCTTATCTAGAGGAAAGCAAACAGGATTTTGGGAATGTTTGTAAACCTTTTTAAAAAAGGGCATTTTTTTTTTTATATTCATTAATCCATTGCTTAGGTTTATAGAGTATTCTTTTTGAAATAGTACCTGGCTTGATATTAATAGTACCTGATACTAATTTTAGGCTTCAAAGAATAAGACTGAGAACATAGTTGTTTTATCTTCCTCTGTTTCAAAGCTCTGTTTCCTTCTAATAGGTGTATTTCATGTAAATTAATAAATCGTTTTCTGTTTTATAAATTTATAAACCTGTTTAATTCCTAGTCAGAGGGATAGACTTTTGTTTTTAGTCTGTGTCTTTTTAAATAGACCGACAGAGGCCTCTGTTACCCAGATGTGCTTTTTACTCCAGGAAGGTAATAGTTGCTCAAACAGTGAAAGGTGAAGCATCTTTCTTTGCCTTCCACAACAATCTTCAATTTCTATAATAACTTGGGTCTTTTAATAAAAACATTTTGCATATTTTATCTTAAATTTTTACATTATCTTCTTTTCTAGTTCTATTTACTAAAGAGCTTTCTAGGGAATCATTATAAAAAATCATAGATATGTTCACCCATGGCTGTGTGTCTGTTTTTTGATAACGTGAACTGGTTGTGAACATGTGTGTATATATTTTTTTTAATTTGTTTTTTTCCTACTAGAGCAAAGTCATAAAGTTTTCTCAGTAGAGTACAGGTTGCATAATTTTTCAATGTAAGCTGGAAGTGGTAAGTTGGGACAGAAGCCACATTTGAGGAAATAGTTATTTTTGTGCTTGAGCTGAACATTGATTCACATTTAATGTTTATGATGTTACACAGTATTTTTAAAAACAAATCTTTTCTCTTAATCCTCTACTTTTTCTATCCCCTTTCTCTTTCTTTAATCCCAAATGAAAATTGTACATATAGTACAAAATGCTAAAAATAAATACATGAAGAAAGCAGAAGAAAAAATAAAGTGGGAACATAAGATAAAGACATTGTGATGTGGTAAGCACTGTGTCCAGGAGTCAGTTTACAGAAAATGGAATAGTGTCCTTCAATAAAAATGATATGAAAATGATTTTTGAAAGTCAAATATAACTTGCTTCAAGGAATCTTATGTAAGCCTTTGTGATAAATTCAGGTTTATTTTAATGGTAACTTTTTCTATGTAACTCTTTTCTTTATGCAGTTATTTAGTAATCATTGAAAATTAGATGCAAGTTTATGATTTGAGACAAAATGGTGTAGAAACTTGATCTGTGTATCAGTCAGAACTGGGTGAGAATCCCTGGTATAGCAAGCGATGTAACCTTGGGCAAGCTATTTGATCTCTCTTTAAGCTTTGGTCTGCATTTCTAAATTGGGGAAAATAATAATAGCTACCTTGTGGGGTTGCTGTGAACAGTAGATGAATTAGTCCTCAAAATGTTCTTAACCCAGTTAACACATGTGCTACCTCCTGTCATTACCATTTTCTTCATTATCAACCTCATTCCCAGGAAGGTCCTGGAGTCTTTTCCTGTCAGCTGGAAGTGTGCAGTATCCACACTTTTCTTTAGCTTTGCATTAACTACTTTATAGTGCTCGATTGTAAAGTTCAGTGGATTACTCTTTCCTGTAGGAAATGCAGACCATGTTTTTCATGGGATAGGAGATTTTGATATTTAAAATTAGAGAAGAGAGTTGCATACCCTTCGAAATTAGCTGTAGAGTATTAGTAGAAAATATTTATTTATTTATAGATAAAGATACTGGCAACTTTATTTTTTGTTTTGATGAATGCTCTTTGTAGAATCTTTTTTTTTTTTATGTATATGCAGGTTTAGCTCATTAAGAGAAGAGCATTTTTTAGTCACCAGAATATGATAGGCATCTAAAAAACATTGAACATGTGGACTATTTTGGGACAGAATGTAAGTTTTTATTAAGAATTGTAATTAGGCTAAAAATGCCAGATTTCTATTTTTAATTAGTAACAATTGGTTATTTAAATGTCAACTCTTCTTATAATGAGTTTGCTGGGATACATTTTTACTGAAATTACCTTTAAAAAAATCTGTTTTTGCAGGTGGTTGTACCCAGAAGCCCTTTCCAGGCCAAGGGACTTCTTTTGTCATGCATAGAGGATAAAAATCCTTGTATATTTTTTGAACCTAAAATACTTTACAGGGCAGCAGGTAAAGGTTTTCTTTATTTTATATTTGTGAATATCTGCTTATTTTTTGTTTTTTATAGTTCAAAAAAATTTTTTTCCTTGTAAGTTTGGTTTATACTTACTTATCTTGTAGATAAAATTCTGATTTGTTCCATATTAGGTTGTTCTCAATTGTATATTTTATGTTAAGTTTAGGGGAACTCTATCTAGCCATTTTATATTTTGATTGTGGAAAAAGAAGCAATGTGAATTATTTGAGAACATAGGGACTATGGTCATCTACATAGTAGATGCTTAGTAAATGTGGGTTGAATGAAAAAGTGAATGAGCTTATTATACTAAATAACATTTAATGCCCTTATAGCTGAAGTGTCCATATAGGTGTTAATCTAAATTAGAATACTTTGATGGTGAAGGAGGCACTATTAATGCTGTAATATCAGGACTACATTGGGATGACTATCTAAGGAAAACTGGTATACAGTCATGCTCCTTTTAGCTTAAAATCCTGATTCTGTAAACACTCATCTGTGACTAGAAATTTTAACATCAAATGATTTGTTCTGTTTAATGTATATTTTGAATTCAGGAAACACTGCTTTGGCAAATCATTCTTTTCTTTGAATAGTTAAGCTTAAGAATATTTTGCTTTAGTGCAATGTGATTTACATATAATAAAATGCATAGATTATCAAGTGTTCAATTTGATAGATTTTTTGACAATCTTACACATCAATGTAACCACTGTGCAAAATATGATGTAGAGCATTTCCATCATTTCAGGAATGATGAATTAATTCATCTTCCCTGCCAGTCCATTATCTCTGTCCCAAACTTAGCCACTTTCTGCTTGCTATTACCATAGATTGTTGCACATTTTGGGGCTTTATATAAATGAAATCACACAGTGCTGTATATGTTCTTTTGTGTTTGGCTTCTTTTGTTCAACTTAATGCTTTTAAGAGTCATTCATATTGGTGCTTATATCAGTAATTTATTTCTTTTTCATTGCTAAGTAGCATTCCATTGTATGAATAGATCATAATTTGTTAGTTTTTGACTATTTTGTATTACTTTGTGTGTGTGTGTGTGTGTGTGTGTGTGTGTGTAGCCTGCCTCAGAGCTTGAGTTAAGCTAGGGACATTACTGTACATATGTTTTGTTTTGTTTTTGTTAATCCTCAGCTGAGGATATTTTCCCATTGATTTTTAGAGAGAGTGGAAAGGAGGGGGAGAGACAGAAACATTGAAGTGAGATAGACACATTGATTGGTTGCCTCTCACACTTGCCCTTACTGGGCCAGGGATCAAGTCTGCAACCAAGGTATGTGCCCTTGACTGGAATAAAATCTGGGACCCTTCAGTCTAAGGGCCAATGCTCTATCCACTGAATCAGACTGGCTAGGGCTGTACATATGTTTTTGTGAACATTTTAAAATTTCTTTTGGGTAATAAACATCCAGGAATAGAGTCATTGTGTCACATGGTAGATGTAAATTTAGCTTTAAAGAACCAATTTAAGAGAGTTTTTCAAAGTGATTTTGCCATTTTACACTTCCATTAGAAATTTATGAGAGTTCTAAGTTAAAAATAAGTTGGTCTTAAGTTAAACATATTATAAATGGAATCTTTCTATTTTTTAGAAACTGTATTGTCACCAATATCCTATTATGGGATAAAAAATAATTAATGTAAAAATTTAAAATCTTTAGGTGAATAGGAAAACACTGATGGTATATACTGAGTAGCTATTTGATTTGTAATAATTTGGATACCCTTATGAGAATTATATTTGTAAGGCCAACCAGCTGTTATATAGCTAATCAATTAATGCAGATTTTTTTTCTTCAGTATTTCATAAATGGAAACTGCATAAGAAACATTTGAAAAAGTAATTCACTTTGCTGAAATTTTGAAATCAGGATTGGTTAGGGAAATGTTTAATGCTATAAGATTCCAGTTAAGTGAATGAGCTTGAGAAATTTGTTGTAGGTTTGGTCCTGTGGGAGATTATGAAAGTCTCTGATGAGGATCATGGATCAGAAGTTTTCCAGAAGTTTCCCCATGATTGATTATGTGCTGTTTCAAGAACACTCACTCTGAATGTTTTCTTGACCCCCAATGGCTCAGTAGAGACCACAACGGCTCTAGTTTTTTCACAACTAGAGAGCTTCTCTGCACAAGAAAGGGAAAAAATGTTACCCACCAAAGTCTTCATATGAATGCTCTCTAGGTGGTGATCCCAGGGCCAGCAGCATAAGATTCATGAAAGCTTATTAGAAATGCAAATTGTCAGTCTTCCTTCATGACCTACTGAATTAGAGATTCTGGGAGCGAGGCCCAGCTGTCTCTACCTTAGTAGTACTCCTGGTAATTCTCACTCATACTAAATTTTGAGAACCACTGCTTAAGGTTGCTTATCTATATTTACTTTATTTTATTACTAGAAGCCCAGGGTCCCAGATTGCAAGAGGGTGTAGGCCAGGCTGAGGAACCCTACTGGTGTATGATTGCAGCTGGGGAGGAGGGACCACAGGAGGGCTCCAGGGTGTGTCTGGCCCATCTCGCCCAGTCCTGATTGGCTGGACCCAATCAGCAAGGTAACCTACTGGTTGGAGCATCTGTCCCCTGGTAGTCAATGCGCATCATAGCTACTGGTCAAATGGTCGAATGATCAAATGGTCGCTTAGGCTTTTATATATATATATATATATATATATATATATATATATATATAAGAGAGAGAGAGAGAGAGAGAGAGAGAGAGAGAGAGAGAGAGAGACTATAGGCCTGGTGCATGAAATTCGTGGCCGGGTAGGGTCCCTAGACCTGGCCAACAATCAGGGATGATCTGTGGGGTGACTGGTGGAGTGATAGGGGCCCCCGCTCACACTGCCTTGGCTGGCCTGGCACCACCCGTTTGCCAGCCCTGCCCCCTGCTGCTGCCACCGGTCACCTCCCTCTGTTGGGTGACTGGCAGAGTCATTGGGGGGACCCTGCTGGCACCCACCTGGGATGACCTGGGGACTGCGGGCTGGAGGCAGTGCCTGTGTTGAGAGTCTGACCACCCCTGGTGGTCAGTGCATGTCATAACGACCAGTCATTCTGCCTGTTGTTTGCTGTTAGGTCGATTTGCAGATTAGGCTTTTATTATATAGGATTGTTTTTTTTTGTAGAATTTGGGATGCTTTTAACCCATGGTTTTCTTTGAGTTGGCCTCTGGTTCGAATCATTATCTTGCAGCTGACTATATCCTGGCTTTTGCTTTTTTTGGGGTAGGGTGTGATGGAGGGGAGTTGACTGGTTTGACATTGATTCTTCAATTGCTGTCTACATGCAACCAGCTCTTCTCTAGCTCTGTCTGCTAATCTCTCAGGTCTTTTTCACAGTGAAGTAAATGCCAAACTTCCGCTTATTTGGAATGATATGAAAAGAAATGGAGCATTGTGATTCAGGTATCTGAGGTACCTCATGGAAGACATGTCTGTGTTGACAGTCAAATGCCTCTATAAAGGAAGGCTCTTTAATTTCAAAGACCAGAGTAGCTTGATGATTTCTAACTGGCAGCAATAGAAAAACTTTCGGTATGCTATATATTAAAAGGGTCATATGCAAATCGACTGAATGGCAGAATGACCAGTCTCTATGACATGCACTGACCACCAGGGGGCAGACGCTCAATGCAGGAGCTACCCCCTGGTGGTCAGTGTGCTCCCACAGGGGGAGCGCCATTCAGCCAGAAGCCGGGCTCACGGCTCATGGCTGGCGGGAGCTTCTCCCGCCTCCACTGCAGTGCTAAGGATGTCTGACTGACATCCCCCGAGGGCTCCCGGACTGTGAGAGGGTGCAGGCTGGGCTGAGGGGACCTCTCTCCCCTCCCCCAGTCCATTGCATGAATCTCGTGCACCAGGCTTCTAGTCTGTAAGTAATCATTTAATGGACTTTTTTTCTTACAGTCTTTCTTTTTGAATTTCCATCATGCACTTGGGAATAGTTAAAATCTTTGGGACTAAAGATATGGCTGTTATGTTTAGATTTTTGAAAAATGGTTTCATATTCTGAAGGTTCATAGAGTAAGAAATGCAGATGTATATTATATATAAATACCAGGCTGATAATTCTTTGTGAAAATAATTGGGAGTGGTGTTCATTACATAATAGCTCAGTTAGGTTAATTATTCAGTAGTGTTAACTAAATAGAAAGTAGTTGAGTATAAGTAAATATAACTTTTGAGTAGTTCAAGGCAATGTTTATAAAATTGATGCACTTAAGCCCTTACATTTTATTTTTTGGATGATATAGAAATATTCATGAATTAGGCAATCCCCAAACAATTAGATATATTAGTTAGGCTACCCCATAATAAGACTGTAAATTAAATGGACTTTTTATTTCTCTCACATAAATATCCAGATTGCCAGTCCATGGTTGAGGCAGTGGCTCCTCAGTTGTCAGAGTTCCAGGACTCTTCTCTCTATAAAAGAAAAATATAAGTGAAAGGAAAAGATAATCTCTGGTAGTTTAACCAGACATTTTAAACAGATAAAGGGAGAATTAGTACACTGGAAGATTAAAGCCAAAGAAATGACCAGAATATAGCGTAGAGAAATAAAGAGAAGGAAAATATGAAAGATGTTGAGTATGGAGGGGGAGTGAGTAAATATACTTAAGGAACAGAGATGAGTATATTTTCCAATAATGTTCATTAACAGAATTTTGTGGGCAGAAAAGTAATTCTCTATCATATGTTTGCCATTCTGCTCCATCAGGACTAGAGTGATACAGTAGGAATATTTTAGGAAAGTATCAACTATTACCTGCTTTTCCCTCCAGCATCATTAAGGTAAGATGTGATTTTCCCAAGTCTAGAGTCAATTCTATACATAATTCCTAAAGTAAATAGGATATTAGGTAAAGAGTTAACTTGGTAACTCAAAGAATTTCCCTCTAATTTTTATCCATGTCTGTATAATTTATGTCAATAAATCCTGTTCAAGATGGGTTCCATTACAGTTATTCAAGGCTTTAGCTTATAGTTGTAGTGCACATCTTTCTCTCATTAGTCCATCTTTTGGCATCTATTGGTTCATTATTTTCCTTGTAGGACATATTCTTCCCATGGCCACTACTCTTACTCCTCTCCATGTGGTCTTTAAGGGGCTGCTAGTCATCCTGTATGATGTTATGTGATGGACATGTGACTCATCCCAGCTTTATTACTTCTTTGGGATTTTATACATGGACATAGAGCTGTCCTTTCTGTATGTGGTTTGCCTGGGATGACATGAGAATAAGGCCAAGTCCCCTGCCATTAATGAATGAGAATGAGAGTTGCTAGTAGAAGATCTTGAGGCCAAGCAGATATGTTCATTGAAGATGGGAGGGAAGGAGAGAAATAGAAATTGAAAGTGAAAATCTTTACCATTTCATTAGGTTTATTTTTAAAGTTCCTTGAGTTATTCTTATTCCTTTAATCTTCCTTTGATAAATGGAACATTTTGGGGGAAACTTATTAATCACATTTTAGGTTCAGCTTCCTTTGAGTTTCAGTCCCCTGTAGACTTTAATAAATTTAATAATCTTGGCTGATATAATACATAATCTTATTTAGAGCAAAGATGCTTCTCTCATAAGATGAAAATATTCCCAGTTTGACTAGTGCAATAAATGGCAGCCTTTTATAAACATAATATAAATGCTACGTTTGTCCTAATAGCTGCTGCCGGGACCCCATCTATTTGTACTTAACTAGGAGCCCAGTGCACAAATTAGTGCATCTTGAAAGGAAGTGTGGGCTGCAAGGCTGCGGTGGGTACAGGGGCAGGTCTTGGCCCATCCTCTGCACCCGCGCCCAGCCCCTCCCACCGCGGCTTCCAGTCCCTTATCTGCCAGCAGCTCCACTCCTGCCGCTGCTGCTCCCACGTGCTGACAGTGACAGCTCCGCTTGCAGCCGCTGATGGCACAGAGCGATTGGGGCCAGTGCCAGCAGTGGGTGTGAGTGGGGCCAGCATCATCAGCGGGTGCAAGTGGTGGCTGCTGCCCCGATCGCGGCTCTAGATCAGAGGGAGGTAGAGAAGCCCTCAGGGGCAGTTGGGGCCGGCAGCGGGCACTGGCAGTGGGTATCAGTGGCGGCTCTGGTGCCAGCAGCATGTACGAGTGGGGTCTGCAGCAGGTGCAAGTGCCGGGCGGGACTGCAGTGAGTGGGACCAAAGAATTTTCAGTAACCACCAGAGTCTCGCCCTGATGACAGGGACCGGCTCTCTGCCTTGGTCTGGTGCCCCCGCTCACTTGCTCCACCATCCTGCCGTGGCCGCCGCCTGCCATTTTCCATGCTCGGCCACCTGCTGCTGACATCTGCCATGTTCCGCACAGTCCCGGTGGTCAGTGCATGTCATAACGACTGGTTGTTCAGTTGTTCTACCATTCGGTCTATTTGCATATTAGCCTTTTATTATATAGCATAGTACTTAATGGCACTCACAGTGTTGTTGAGGGGCTTGAGATAAATCATATCTGCGTCATATTTAAGCACTGTTTGGACACTTATGTACTAGGCACAGTGCTATGTTGTGTAGACAATTGGACTATTTCATTTAATTCTCAAAACAACCTCATCAGTAAAGTTCTGCCACTGCCATAGGAACCTGAGCATTAGGGAAGTTAAGCAACTTGTTCAAAGCCCATTTTCAAACCCAGGTATTGGGCACTTATGGTGAAGATGGTTCCATTTAATCTCCACAAAAGCCCCATGAGGTGGTGGGGCCCTGAAACTGAAGTTTAGAGAGCTTCAGAAACTTGCTTGTAGAGAACTAAGTGATAGAGTTAGGTTTAAATAATTTGTTCTGACCCAAAGCTGCTCTCTTTCTAACATTACAATATGTTGCAATGTATTTAAACATATATTGAATGGAGAGCATAAGTGAAACATTCTTCCAGTGGTATAGCTTCAAGCCAAAATCTGTGCTATTTATTCTTCCACAATTAAAATGATTTACTTTTTAATTGAATGAAAATATATACTATCAGTAGCTCTTTATTAAGGTAGTATATCCCTTATATTACAGTGTATAGGCATAGGATTAATTTGCTTCTTTGAGAGTTATAAAACCTATACATGCCACAAGTACAGTGTAGTCACAGATGGGGTTTGGGAATGTCTGTTCCATGCGCTTTTAGGGGCTTAGTCACAGGTCCCCATTTAGAGGCAAAGGTAGCTGAGAACGTAGCCTTCCTACATTTTGGGGAGAGGGATAAAACTGGTGAATGCACAGTACTGCCCATTGCAGCTGTTCTGGACCTCTCAGACCCCCTCATTTTTGGACCTGGTCTCCATATACTGTTCTATATTCCAACATCTGTGTTGTAGTGACTTTCGCAGGTCTGGTCTACAACACATTGAAATAACTTCTTTTAGTTCAGCCATTAACTTTATAAACTATAAAGATGAAAGTGAAAATAGGTAATGCAGCAACTTTCTTCTACTTATTTTGAATATATTATAGATATAAAATTTATCTTCTAAATTTAGACAGAAATAACTAATATTTCTGGATTATTTATAATTATGGCATTTAAATACAAATAAACTTAAAAATGGCAGAGGGATACTTAGTAAAGAGATAAGGAAGACAGTGTCAAAATGTACAAAATAGTTA
The DNA here is from genome assembly GCA_026230045.1 of Corynorhinus townsendii. NCBI lineage: Eukaryota > Metazoa > Chordata > Mammalia > Chiroptera > Vespertilionidae > Corynorhinus > Corynorhinus townsendii. The sequence goes on along the minus strand of JAPDVU010000004.1, from coordinate 61,074,353 downwards.
TGATTCAAAAAGAGTGAGTCAGTGAGACATTATAAGATATAGGCAATTTGTGGAGAAGCTGTTCTTGCATGTCTTGAATTCTTTGGTTATTTAATTGAATGATTAATGACACCTGTGATATCGAAGTAACCATGGTTTTTATCCTTGGTTATTCTAGTGAGAAAAAAAGTAAGGGTAAAAGCCTTATGCTGCTTTATTTCCAGAATTTAACTTATCCTTTCAGGCAAAAATAGGTCATAATGATACTGATTCCTTTTTTCTTATTAGCAGATACACTAATTATGTATAAATTGTAGATGACTTTGAAGTTATTTTTGCCCAGTAGCAGTATACACAAAAGCAAGGAATTAGTATTTCACATTTAATTTTGTTTTGGTTGGCATCATTAAGCTGATTATTTTTATGCAGGCTGGTACATTAATAGTATGTACACTCACTGACAAGAATTGTTTGACCCAGTAATGAGAGGGAATTTAATTTATATTATATTTTTAAATTTGTTTTTAAATTGAAATAATACTTTTACAGATTTTAGATAGCCAAATAATATATCTTGTAAGAAATGCATGCTTCTTCCTCATAGGCAACTCTTTTCAATGCTTTTAGTAAATTATTATCATATCCTATCTAATAAAAGAGTAATATGCAAATTGACAATCACTCCAACACACAAGATGGCCGCCCCCATGTGGTCAAAGATCCTGCCCCCATGTGGACACAAGATGGCAGCCACAAGATGGCCGGCAGGAGAGGGCAGTTAGGGGGACCAGGTCTGCAGGGGAGGGCAGTTAGGGGCAATCAGGCTGGCAGGGGAGCAGTTAGGCATCAATCAGGCTGGCAGGGGAGTGGTTAGGGGGTGTTGGGAGCCAGCAGTCCTGGATTGTGAGAGGGATCCCAGATCGGAGAGGGTGCAGGCTGGACTGGGGAACACACACCTCCCCCCACTCCCCCTCGTGCATGAATTTTGTGCATTGGGCCTCTAGTTTGTAAATAATATGCTTAAACTGCTTGTTAACATTCTATCTTCCTATTATTTTGTCTCACCTTTTCTACAGCAGCTGCTATCCTTCCCTCGACATATGCAAATTTCCTTTAATATCTTTCTAGAGTTACAGTGTAAATTTTTTCAGACCATTATTTAGTGTTTACATTGCTGTTACAATAACAGTATGATTCATAACAGAGTCCCCCAAAATAAATAAATAAAGCATTCTTTCATCTCCTCTTTGGTATGCAGTTGTTTTCTCTGAATACAATGCTTTTTTCCTCTGTTTTTATTTGCTTAATTTCACATGGTTCCTAATTTCCTTAATATGATCTATTTTCATTATGTTTGGACATATTAGGTGGCCAGTCAGCTCTTTTCCCCATCTTCATCCCTATGCCCTCAGTCTAATAACATGGTTAAGAATGTGGGTTCTGGATCCTGACTGCCTGAGTTTGAAGTACTGCTCTATTAGTTACTAACTGGGTGACTTTGGCAAGCAACTTAACCTTTCTATGCTTTAGTTTTCTCACCTGTGCCACCAGGACAATGACAATACTTAGCTCATCAAATTGATTTAAAGATGAAATGGATGAATGAGTAGCTTTAAAGGCGCTGAGTATCCAACCTGGCACAGAAAAATTTCTTAATGCCTATGGTGATTGATGTGACTGTTCTTTCCAGGGATAAGTTAGTTCTATCATTAGTCTTTGATATGTAATTGAAACAAATCTTGTCACACACCAGTTTTTTTATCTATATACGAGTGCCACAGTGCACGGATTGAAAGGAAATTAAGTAGAAGGTGGCCGGTGGGGTGGGACTGGGCGAGATGGGCTGGACACACCCTGGAGCCAACCTCCCACGGTCCCTCCCCGGCCAGCTGCAACTGGGGCAGTGCTGCGCCTCGATGGGTGTCTGTGGAGTGAGCAGGGTCCCTCTGGCAGGTATGGTCCCTTGGCCTGGGATTGGCCAAAACCAGATCTCTGACATCCCCTGAGGAGTCTCAGATGGCGAGAGAGAGAGGTTCTTGGGTGACACACCCCAGAATCAGGCTCCCTCCTCTCTGGTTCCGGGGTGTGTCACCCAAGAACTGCCACTGTCAAGTCACCACAGCTCAGTAGCTCCTGTGTTGAACGTTTGCCCCCTAGTGGTGATTGTGCATCATAGCTACTGGTTGGACAGTCGCTTAGCCTTTTATATATATAGATGTAAGGGAGTAAAAAGGTTTGTTAAATGTGAACTTGGATTCTTCACTATAAAGTAGTTCCATTGCACTATTGAGCTAATTTAATTTTTCTGTGGTATATCTACACAATGGAATACTACCCTGATGTAAAAAGGAAGGAACTCCTACCATTTGCAACAGCATGGATGGACATGGAGAGCATTATGCTAAGCGAAATAAGCCAGTCAGAGAAAGATAAATATCACATGATCTCACTCATTTGTGGAATATAATGAATAACATAAACTGATGAACAAAAACAGATCCAGAGACAGAGAAGCATCGATCAGACTGTCGAACCTCAGAGGGAAGGTAGGGGAGAGTAGGGGGAAGAGGGAGAGATCAACCAAAGGACTTGTATGCATGCATATAAGCCTAATCAATGGACACAGACACTAGGGGGTGAGGGTACAAGTGGGGGGGAGAGCATTGGGGGGTTAAGGACATGTAATACCTTAATCAATAAAGAAAACACACACACATACACAAAAACACATGGTAGCAAGACAACATATTGATAAAAACAAAAACAAATCTGAAACTCATAGACACAGACAGCAGTATGGTGGTTACCAGAGGGAAGGGGGTTGAAGGGTAGTAAAGGGTTAATGGGGCCAAATATATGGTGATTTGACTTTGGGTGGTGGGCACACAATGCAATGTACAGGTCATGTATCATAGAAATGTATACACTTGAAATGTACATAATCTTACTAATCAATGTCACCCCAATACATTTAATTAAAATGAATAAAATAAAATAAAAACGTTATTTTAAATAAAGAAAAAGATATACACTTGAAAGTATGATATTTTAATGTTGTATGGTAAACAATGTTATAATTAGAAATTAACAATGTCTTTTGTTTTTTAAGCAGACTTATCATAATAATAAAGAGCTAATATGCTAATGGTCGGGACTCCATAACACATAAGGACCAATTACAGGAGGCTGCCTGTGCATGCATGGTGGGGTGTTGCTCTGGAGACAGGGCAGAAGTGGGGAGGCACCTGGAGGAGGTAGGGCCCTCACCAATCCCTTTGCCACCTACTGCTCACACTCAGAGCACCCTGTCGCCCACCTGCCAGAGGAAGGAGCACAGCGTAGCAGGTGGGAGGCTTCTACACTCTACTCTGGTGCCATGATGGAGTGGAGCCACTGCCTTGCTCTGGAGAGGGGGCGGAAGCGGGGTGGCGCCCAGAGAAGGTGGGACCAGCCCAAGAAGACTCGAGGGACTGAGGGTGGGGCTTGAAGCAGCCAGAGAAGGCCAGAGGGATTGGGGGCTGGGTCAGGCGTGCTGGAGCTCTGGGTGGAGAGGTTCGGGTGTCAAGGCAGGGAGGCGGGTGGGTGGGTGGGGCTGTGTGATTTTGCGCACTGGGCTCATAGTATTTCTTATAAAAATCATGTTCTATCAGCAAGCTACTGATGCTAAACAAGCCACCCCTAAAATTTACTGGATTAAATCAACTTTTTTATATAGTTCATGTGCAGGCCTGCAGTTTAGGCTAAGCTCAGCTGACCAGCTCAGATTTCATCTAGGCTCCTCATAGATCAGTTGTCAATTGCAGGACATGTGGATTGGATTTGTTGGTTTTAGCTGGGCTGTCTCAAATGTCTGGGGCTGTGGCTGGTAAAACTGTGGTCTACTTGTCTCTAATCCTCCAGCAGGCTAGCTTGGCCTTGTTCACATGGTGGAAGCAGAGGTTTCATGGGGGCAAGTAGCAGCATCCAAGGTTCTTGAAGCACAGGCTAGAAACTAGCACACATCACTTCTGTTAATAGGGTGCTGGCCAAAGTAAGTCACAGGTTAACCTACCTTTAAAAGATGGGCAAGTCGCATTGTGAAAGATTGTGGATACAGGAAGGTTTAAAAGATTATGGCTATTTTTCAGTCTTTTATGGATGCTTGTTGAACTCTTGAAAAGCACAAAAGAGAAGATAAAAAGAGCTCATAAATCTGTCCCCTAGTTACTATTGTATATACTACCAGGTTTTTATCTATATTTTAAAACATGTTATTACTGTAATTTATTTGTTTTCATTTATTTGATTACAGACTTTTTAGTTTTTTTTTCATATTTGTTCTTTCACTTCTAAGTTTACATTGTACATGTAAACTTCTGTCTAAACCTTGTTGAGTGGCATTTATTGTAAACCTAAAACAGGCAGGGGATGCAGATAATTATTCTATTTTGTGACCAAAAGGCCTGATCTAGTAGCAAGAAGAATCAAAAGGTTTTCAATCAACTTGAAGTGCAGAATTGCCTTTGAATTTGTTCATGTATCTTCTGTGATTGACATGATAAAGTGAAATATTTGTGGAATATGACACAGTAGAATTTTTGTGTGCTTCTGGCATATTCTTTATATTTTTCACATGCACTTTCAGACTAATTTGGGGCATGATACTGATGTCTATTTTTGATCGTTGTCTTAATTTAACTGGATACATTCTCAATGACTAAGGTTATGCTACATGGAAAAGAGTGATTTTTTGTTTTGTTTTTAATAAACGTTAATGTCATGAATCATATGCACTCTTTGTAAATACTTCAAGTATCATAGCACTATAAAATGAAAAGTGAAAGTTCCTTTTCTCTATTCTATTCCTGTCCTTAGACCTTTTCCCTGCATTTGCATTGATATACGTATGTGAATGTTTAGAACACATTTACATATAAACTGAGTTATATAAAGTCATACTGTAAACACTGTTTTGTAACTTGCTTTTCTTACCAATTCATTTTGGACATATTTCAATTCATTGCACAAAGATTTAGCTAATTTTTAGATCATACAATTTTGAGGGATGTACCATAATTTATCCTTTCCCCTATTATGGAATTTTGAGTTGCTTCTAAATTCTGCCTATTCTAAACTATGTTGGAGTAAACATCCATGTTTATATATTTGGGCATGTGGAAGGAGAAAATTATAGACCACTGTTTCTTACAGTAAAACTATAAACCTATATTTTTTAATTCCATCCTTGTTTCCTGTTCTTTGATTAAGCCCTGCACAATAAATGATTGATGAAGCCAAATACTGCAAGTCTCTAAATGGCAGTTAGTGAAAAACTGGAAGGATAGGGTATTTTTGACGCCGTTACTAGGCAGAGACAAGACCCAATATAAGTATTTATAGTCTCCAAGCTAAAAATGAAAACTGGAAATGTTTGTAAGACATGTCACTTGGGAATACTAAGCATAAAAAGGCTTGCATTTTTATTCTCTTGTGTATCAGAATTTTGCCTGTTATTGAATTTTTGAATTTTGCAAACATTTTTTTTTTCTGAATTTTGTCATAAAGTTCTTTGCTAATATGTTTAATAGAAGTTCACCTTGAAACAGCTGGATTCCAACACTTTAATGCTGCCTTCTGGAAATGTCACGATTATATCTATGCCCATGTACTGGTTGTCATTGAGAGCAGCGTTCAACCTATTTGTATAAATTATAAACATAAATCCTATCTAATAAAAGAGTAATATGCAAATTGACCATCACGCCAACACACAAGATGGCTGCCCCCATGTGGACACAAGATGGCCACCACAAGATGGCCAGCACGGGAGGGCATTTGGGAGGGACCAGGCCTGCAAGGGAGGGCAGTTGGGGGCAACCGGGCCTGCAGGGGAAGGCAGTTGGGGGGGACCAGTCCTGCAGAGGAGGGCAGTTGTGGGGGGATGAGGCCGGCAGGAAAGGGCAGTTAGGGGCACACAGGCTGGCAGGGGAGCAGTTAGGCATCAATCAGGCTGGCAGGGGAGTGGTTAGGGGGTGATCAGGCTGGCAGGCAGAAGCAGTTAGGGGCAATCAGGCAGGCAGGCAGGCAGGCAGGCGAGCAGTTGGGAGCCAGCAGTCCTGGATTGTGAGAGGGATGTCCCAGATTGGAGAGGGTGTAAGCTGGGCTGAGGGACAGCCCTCCCCGTGCATGAATTTCGTGCACCGGGCCTCCAGTATAAATATAAATGTAAACACACATACACACAAACATATAGTTTTAAAATTTTTTCCCCCTCTATTTTTCATCTTCACTGTAATGATTCTTCATTTCCAAGATCATGGCTATCTCCACTTATTCAAACTTCTTTTATGTCCATGAATAACTTGTGTAGGTATTCCCATTTGGTTTGACACATTTATTGTTAAAATTATTATTAGATGTTTTATGTTGTTGTTGTTGTTTTTGCTATATAGATAGGATATTTTTTCTTGTTGTTTTCTAAATGGTTATCACTGGTTTCAGAAAAGCTTTATATTTATTTTTTAAAATCTTTATTGTTGAAAGTGTTACATATGTCCCTCTTTCCCCCATTGACCCTCTCCATAGGCCTTCATCACCCTATTGTCTGTGTCTATGGGTTATACATGAATGCATACAAGTTCATTGGTTGATCTCTTCCCACCTACAGCTTTTAATTTTGTATGTTAATAATGTACTTGGAGATCTTATGCAATTCTCTAATAATGTTTCAGTTAATTATTTTAGATGTTCTAGGTAGAACATCTTACCCTCTATAGCTAATGATAGTTATAATTCTTTTTTCCCCAAGAATTGATGAGACATTTTAATTTTTTACCTTTGTTAGGAATATGTCATCTTTTCTTAACTTGGACCCTGATCAGTAGTTTTTATCAAGTTAAGGAAATTATCTTTATTTTTAACTTAGTAGAAGGCTCCTTCCTCCCACTTCTCCAAAGATGTTGAATTTTATTAAATTGTTTTTAGGTATCTGGTGAGATAATTACTAGTATATGATTTTTCTTCTTTGATCTCTTGATGAGGTGAATTTCATTAACAAATTTTCTGATGTTATAATTGAGTAATCTTTTATACCTGGGGTAAATTCTACTTGATCATGATGCTTTATTCTTTCAACATTTTGCTGGATTCAATTAGAATATCTTTAAAAGGACATTTATGTTCATAAATAAAATTGGACTATAGTTTTCTCTTTACATGTATGAACATGAATATGTATTTATATATGTAATTGGTCTATAGTTTATCCTTTCTTCACCATCCTGGTTAGGTTTGAGACTCAGAATTATGGTGTCTTTTTGTGTGTTTTTTTAAAATATATTTGTATTGATTTCTGAGAAGAAGGGAGAGACAGATAGAAACATCAGTGATGAGAGGATCATTGATTGGCTCCCTTCCATTGGGGATCGAACTCAAAACCCAGGAATCAAACCATGACCTCCTGGTTCATAGGTTAACGTTCAGTCTCTGAGCCACAACAGCCAAGCTATGCTAGTCTTACAGAATGAATTGGGCTAATTTCTTTTTTCTATGCTCTAGACTTGTTTGGGTAACTAGGAATTATCTGTTGATAAGTTTTTTGCTTATAAAATTGCCTGGTTCTGGTGCCTTTTGGGAAAAATCTTTGACTTTCTTTTTAATCTTTTTTGGTTTTTGATCTACAACCTATTATTGAGTAAGTGTTGGTCACTTATATCTTTGTATAATATCATATTTTTTCCTGATTTGCAAATTTAGTCATATAAAATTTTTTCCATAGTATCATTTGATTAAATATGTTTATATATATAAAATATTTAGTTAGTGCTTGATACATAATAAATGCTCAGTAAGTGTAAGTCGTGTATTTAACTGTTTCTATTATTTAAAAATCTTCACTTATTTCTTTTAATAATCACACCCTTCAGCATGAATCTTTATTCAGAATGTTAAGCCCTAAGCACAATACAAAAGAATGTTCTAATCCAAGGGAGATGGAGCTTTAGCAAGAAAGGTCAGCCAACATTCAGCCAGCTTCAGGAATAGTCAGTTTTTAGAAGAGGGAGGAATAGTATCTGTTGGTCATGCAATTCAGATTTGGTAGGAAAGAGAGGAGGAAAAGTTGCTGGTCTATGGTACTGTGAGGGCCATTGTGGGATGTTTTTAGTCTATCAGGGACTTGTACAAACATTATTTAAGATTTACAGCATAGTCTAGCATAGTGGTTGGCAAACTGTGGCTCGCAAGCCGCGGTTTGCCGCTCAGTTGACTAATGGGTTTGCTGACCACTGACCTAGACTCTCAATTCCAATAATTACAGTCTGTTGTTGTTCCTTGTGATTAAGCATCTATCTCAGTGGTTGGCAAACTCATTAATCAACAGAGCGGCAAACCATGGCAGTTTGCCGACCACTGGTCTAGCATATTCAGATGTGCATGGTGTCATAAGTCAAGCCAGTCTTCTTTTTGATTACAGGCAGTTCCTAATGTTTTTCTCAAATGTGTACAAGTTAGATGTCTGAAAGTCAACAGTCGACTGACTTATCCTATATTATAAAGAGCTAATATGCAAATGGTCACCACGCCCTCACGCCTTCACAGCTGAGACACTCAACACTGGGGAGAGAGGGGTGGGAACCAGCCAGAAACAAATGAGCTCTCAGTAGAGGAATGGGGACCAGCCAGGCACAAATGAGCTTGTGAGAGAGGAATGGGGATCAGCCAGGCACAAATGAGCTTGTGAGAGAGGAATGGGGATCAGCCAGGCAGCAGCCCGGGGGAGGGACAAGCTGCCTGCCCCACGGTCCTGGGTGCCAGCGGCTGCGCCCCAGGAGAGGGACAAGTCGCTTGCCCTGCAGTCCCGAGTGCCAGCAGCTGCACCTGCGGCTCAGGAGAGGGACAAGCTGCTTGCCCTGTGGTCTCAGGCACCTGTGGCTGTGACTGGCCTCGGTGAAGCCGGCCTGGGTCCTGGGTACCTGTGGCTGGCCAGAGGAAGGGAAGCCCAGGTCCCGGGTGCCTGTGACTGGCTGGAGAAGGGAATCCTGAGTCCTGGGTGCGGGGCGAGGCAGAGGCGGTTAGGGGTGATCAGGCCAGCAGGCAGAGGGGGTAAGGGCGATCAGGCAGGCAGGCAGGTGAGCGGTTAGGAGCCAGCAGTCCCGGATTGCGAGAGGAAGTTGGACATCCCCTGAGGGGTCCCGGATTGGAGAGGTTACAGAATGGGCTGAGGGACAACCCCCCTCCTGTGCACAAATTTCATGCATCGAGCCTCTAGTAATTAATAAACAGAGTTCTAGATCTAGACAGATAAAAGATAAAAATTTCATTTAAACCTCACCCTTAGACATAGTTGTCAATGATATAGTTACCAACATTTTATATATATACCAGTCCCTTCCTATCCATGCAGCATATGTTCGAAGAACCCCAGTGGATGCCTGAAACCAAGGATAGTATGGAAGGAACCCTATATATAGTACTGGCCCCCTCACCCCCTTTCAGGTACATAGAAAACTTTTCACTTGAAGCTCTTACTCTTTGGCATATCTGAATGATCAGAATCACTATTATTGCACTTTGGGGACCTTATTAATTTAAACAAAGGCTTGAAATAAAATTTCAGTGACATCAGAGAACTATACTTTAACAATGAAGTTCCAAATGGTTGTGATGGGTGAAAGGGTGGGGGAAAGTGGAGAATCACAGTAATTTAACAATCTTTGGAAGTAGGAGTCAAAAGTAGGCTGTTTCTAAGTACTGTGTTAGCTTGAGAGCTGAGCACCAATATTTTAATTCCTTTATGGTTCCATTAAAAAAGTGGATATCACTGATACCCTTGGTGACAAATAAAATGATATTCTGTGGAGAAACATGGGCACTGACAATTAAAAGTCAATAGGAGAGGGAGAAGAATTTGATTCTGAATGTCAGTTTTAGTAATAGTTTAACACTGACTTACCTATAATAATAAAAGCATAATATGCTAATTAGACCAGATGTCCTTCTGGATGTTCTTCCAGACAAAGCCAGGGCTGCGAGGGAAGCCTGGGTCCTGGCTGCCTGCCAGCAGCTGGAGGAAATCCTGGGTCCCAGGTGCCAGAGGGAAGCCGGGAGAAGAAAGACCTATTCTTGCACGTATTTCATGCATTGGGCCTCTAGTTTGATTATATTTTGGTCTTTTGTGTATACTAGAGTTCCAATGCATGAAATTTGTGCAAGAATAGGCCTTCCTACCCCAGCTGCCTCAGCACTTGTAGCCTTGGCTTCATCTGGAAGGTTGTCTGGAAGGTTGTCCAGACGATCATTCCGCTGTTCAACCATTTGGTCAATTTGGATATTACACTTTTATTATTATAGATAAGGGTATTATAATAAAGCCCATGTCCGATTAGCCTAAAATTTTTATTTCAGAAAGAATAAAATAATTCTAAATACTATGTCAGTTTAATTGGCAGTATTTTCATTCTTAGTGGTTCATAAAATAATGGTATATCTTAAAATAGACAGTGAAAATAAATATATTTCTTTTCCATTTCCACATAATTCTTTTTATTAGGTGATTTTTTTTCCCTTTTAAACTTTCCATGTTCTGATAGAGTATGCTTTAAACTAGTGCCCTTTAATTCAGCACTGAATTATTTTCTTTTCCAGGTAGGTGCCAGTTTACCTTGTTAGAATCTGTTTACGTGAATGAAGTTCACCCATATATAGCTTCTTACTATAGAAAATGCATTGAAAAATATTTACTAAAGAAATTCTAATATATTAAACACGAAAGGTAGACAATTGCTGATAAAATTGTTGAAGAGAGAACTTTTGCCAAATTATTAAATTCTGGACAGGAGAGCACATGAAAAAATGCTAAGAGTAATTGCAAAATTATTATTTTAAGCCTTTGTTTAAATTAATAATGGTCCCCAAATGAAATGGTAGTGAGTCTGGTAGTTCAGATATGCCAAGAGTAAACAAGATATATTACAAATATGGTTAAATTTTAGTATATATTAAATATGCTGATGCATATTACACAATAATATCAGTCTCATAAAATCTTATTGCATTAAATTACAGAAAATAGGTTAATTTTGAAGTTGTGTAAGGAAAACAATGGCTGCTTTATCAGATTTCCTTTTATGATATATGTTTGCAAACTGTTTTGAAAAGAAATCTAATTTGTTTCATTATGCAAAAGAATGATAAATGTGGGGTTTTCAAAGTAATTAACTAATTATCAAAGAAAAGAAATTCAAATGCATTTGATTTGAAATAGGTTCAGGACTTTTCTGTTTCAATTCAGCATTGCTATTCAGTTGAAAATAATTGGTGAGTTTTTAAAATTTTCAGTGATATTTTAGTGATAAGATGACTGACGCTCTATCCACTAAGCCAAACCAGCTAGGGCTGTTTGTATACTTTTTAACATCAGTGTTAAAAGTAATTTTTGGTATAGAAAGAGAATTAGAAGTGAGAATTATATATAGAAGTGAGAATTATCAAAAAATTATGACCATGATTAATAACCACAAATCTGAAAGGATATTATTCAGAAAAATAACAGCTAATGTAAGTTAAATATCAGTTTTATACAGCAAATGATAATAAGAGTCAGAATAACTGTTTCTAGAATGAAAACTTCCTTTCATAGTCTTAATGACTGTATCATTGAATTATTTTAACTTATGAAGCTGATCTTCTAAGAACTGAAAGATGTCTACATCAATTAACTGTAGTTCTCATTTTGTCCCTATGGTGTGGCAGATAGACACATGCTGCTTTCACAGTTTACAGGTGAGATACTGGGGCAGCAACACAACATAATGCTTTGTCAGAGATCATCAAGTTAATTAAATACAGAGATACAGAGGTAGAGCCAGTCCTGGCCTCTGATTGGGTGGATTTGCCCACCCCTCTCCCATTGCATTGTAAATTCTGATGAGTACGATAGGCTTTCTCAGGTATGGAGACTTTGTGCTGTTCATAATCATGCAGCATGAAGTAATGTATATTTTAGAAATATACTCTCTTTAAAAAGAACATTTATGTTTGATCACCTCATCATGTATAATGCAACATGAATAAAGCCCTACTGAGTTTCACAATTATGAACATTAATGGTAGCTTAGTGCCAGGGCAGAAAAATGACCCTATTATCTCTGTAATGGTAAGATTGTGCCCCACAAGGGAACTTACAGCATTAAGAAGGAACTGTTCTCTTGCAGATGCTTTCTATATGAGTTGTTAATACATGAAATGAGAAGGAATTGAAAAGGTTTTTTTTTTTTTAGGAACTTGGGAGCTTTACTTGAAACATCATAAGTCTGTGTTTACATGTGTTTGTAGATGTGTGTACACACACACACACACACACACACACACAATGTCACACCTCCATGTCTTTGCATACACCTTTTATTTCTACATGGAATACCTATTTTATTTTCTCTTTAATCTCTAAGACCCCTATTGCTTGTGCCCTTTTTGGTGGCAAAGCCTCCTCCATCCTTTTAATCAGGTTGTTGCTTCCCTTTGTATTCCTAGAGCCGTGTGTCTTTACTGCTATATCATGTTCTTGTTTGTTTCCTGATCATCTCTTTCCATCTTTTTACTCCCAGTTGAGTGTGTGTTTGTCAAGTACAGGGACTGCCTCTTACAATTTCATAGTCTAGCATCTTGCATTATGTCTGCATATATTGGTTATGCAATAACCTATTAAATGAATAAATGTATATAATAATATTTATATTTGTACACTCTTCTTTATTTGAAAAATGTGTTTACTAGTAAGATGTCAAAAGCAATACAGTAATTTAGAAGAAAACTAGAAGGAAAAAGGAGAATGGTAAGTAAAATGGGATGAGGCATAACCAACTAATGCCATGAAACTATAAGTATATAACTAATATGAATATAAGTACATTTGCAATTACAGAGGGAGCATATATATGGAACTTACAAAATACATGAAAAGCTATCTTATCTGATAGTTGAGCAAAAACCTGCATCTCTTATTTTGGCCGTGGAAAGAATTTTTATTTTTTATTTTTTTAAGTTATTGATTTTAGAGAGAGACATCATGTTGTTGTCCCACTTAGTTATGCATTCATTGGTTGATTCTTGGTGTGTAGCCTGACTGAGGATAGAACCTACAACTGGTGTATTGGGACGGTGCTCTCATCAGTCAAGCTACCTGGCCAGTGCTGGATTTCTTATTTTCTAAGTTACATTTTTGTCAACATATACTTGACGCTGAAGGATTTCCCTGTGCACCACTCATTAGTTCATGGGTCAAAATGTAATCAGTATGTGGTAAAAAGGAGTGGTCTCTGTACCACTGTTGTGAAGACAGGAATCTGTAACATGATTGTATAGTGTGCTCCTCACTTCCTGAAGTTTCATGCTCTATAACTCCTCTTACCTGCTCTCTTTCAAAAAGCACATTGCCATAGGATAGGACTGCAAGAAGGTTGATTTGAAATAATAACTTTCTTTTAGAATAAACATTTTTTTAAATTAGTGTAACTAAAAAGTACCTGTGAATTATAGCTTGCTCTCTAGGTTGCCTGTTTGTGAAGTTTTAAGTAAAGGAACACATTAAAATTCTCTCCTCTCAGGATTAAATTTATGCAAAACTTAAGATATTTTTGGGTTGTTCTTTTAATAGAAGGTTCTTCTTGAATCTAATTCTCTGCATGATATTTTCTTGATGGAGGATTAAACTTTGCTTGCCATTTTGTTCCTTAATTAATTGATAAAGTAATGAGGTTTTACTATTTTGAGTAATTTGATACTTTGAAACAGTCTCTCATTGGAACTTTCCAAAGGAGGTACACACACAACTTTTTTGGTGTGCCAGCCCTTAGAGTTGTGCGTTTCAGAGATTTGCTAATCACTAGCTGGCAATTGATTTACAAGGCAGGAAAGACAGGACTCCTGAATGTGGCCACTGACTTACCAGTAAGACAGAGCGTGTACTGGCTTCACGCCTTGTCTATTGGCTTGCAGATCTTGCTGCTGGGAAAGACTTGATGTTGTCAAAGAGTCTGTGTGCCACCTTTGGCATCTTTGCCAGATGTCATTGTGTTGTTCTTGACCCTCACTTTGGTTTAGCCACTGAGAACTGCCATGTAGAATATACTACATTTGAATATATCTGTCTTCCTGTTTGTGTCTTCCTTTGTCTCTCTATTCATCCAGCCACACATTCGTCATCCAGCCATCCATATAGCCATCCATCTATCTATTCATCTAATACTGTATTTAAGCTGTCAATGTATGTGCTGGAAGTATGGGCTGGAATTAACCTCTGAAACCATTGCTTAGAATTGAGGTTGGCAAACCTTTCCTGTAAAGGGATAGGACTATTCTCTAGACAATAATATTTTAGGATTGCAGGCCATGCCATCTCTTACAACTGCTCAGCTCCGCTGTTGTAGGGCAAACAGCCATAGACAATATGTAAATGAATGTGCATAGCTGTGTTTTATTGGAAAACATTGTTTACAAATATTGCATGCTATGGGATGCCCACCCCTGGTGTAGACAGTGGAAGTATCTGTGCTACACAAAAACTTAAAATATGCTTTTAATGCTTGTACTTTTCTAACACAGCTTATCTCATAGGATGGTTAGCTTAACTGTCATCTATTTTGAGGTTTACCTACAAAAGTAGTTTTATAGGTTTTACCATTTTGTTATTTTATTTAAACACAAGAGGCCCAGTGCACAGATTCGTGCACTAGTGGGGTCCCTCAGTGTGGCCTGCGGGGATTGGGCTGAAATTGGCAGTCCAACACCGCCTGCTGCTCCTGCTCATCGTGGCCCCACTGCGCCTGCCGCCGCCACTTGGTAGTCTCTGCCACTCCGCGGCAGTCTCCGCGCCCCCATCCTAGGGTGATAACTTTGTGCCCATGACTGAGAAGTGGCGATGGGCTCATGCCCAGTCAAGTCCCAATGCCAGTCCTGATCTTCGTTCTGGTCGGGTTGGGGGAAGGGCGCGCAGGGGGAATGTCCATGGGAGAGGCTCACGCTGCCACAGCAGCTCTTGCTAGGCGTGAGCCCGGCATCTGGCACTCATCAGTCAGCTGAGTGGTGCTCCTGCTGTGGGAGCGCACTGACCACCAGGGGGCAGTTCCTGTGTTGAGCTTCTGTCTCTGATGGTCAGTGCACGTCATAGCAACTGGTTGACTGGTCTGACAGTCGCTTAGGCTTTTATATATATAGACTAGGGGCCCAGTGCATGAATTCGTGCACCTTAAAAGGAACTGTGGGCTGTGAGGCTGTGGTGGGTACAGGGGCAGGTCTTGGCCCATCCTTCATGCCTCCACCTGATCCCTCCTGTCTCGGCCCCTGGTCCCCTGTCTGCCAGCAGCCCTGCTCCTGCCGCCTCCACTCCCACATGCTGATGGTGCCAGCCCCGCTCACACCCACTGACAGCGTGGAGCGATTGGGGCCAGAGCCAGCAGCAGGTGCGAGAGGGGTCATTGCCATCAGTGGGTGCGAGTGGCGGCTGCTGCCCCGGTCGCCCCTCAGGAGCAGGGGGAGGTGGAGAAGGCCTCAAGGGTAATCAGTGCCAGCAGCTGCCGCTTGCACCCATTGATGGCGCCGAGCTATTGGGGCTGGTGCTGGGTGCCGGCAGCAGATGTGAAGGGTGGCTCTGGCACTGGCTGTAGGTGTGAGCGGGGCCGGCACCAGCAGTAGGTGCAAGCACCGAGCGGGACCATGATGCATGGGAGCAAAGAATTTTCAGTAACCACCAGCGACCGGCACCCCACTTGGTCTGGTGCCCCTGCTCATCTGCTTCACCATACCGCCACAGCTGATGCCTGCCATGTTCTGCACTCTGCCACCTGCTGCCAATGCTTGCCATGTTCTGCGCGCACCCCCCGGTGGTCAGTGCATGTCATAGTGATCAGTTGTTTGGTTGTTCCCCCTTTTGGTCTATTTGCATATTAGCCTTTTATTATATAGGATATTGTGATTGAAAAAATTCTCTCTAACATTGGTTTAGAAATGTCATGGGATTGAAAATATACAAAAAATACAATAAAATTTTCTACCACATCACTGATAACAGCACCATTGAATTTTATAGTTTTTACTTATAAATATGATTTTAAAACAACCTTTATTTTTGACTTGAAAACATGGCCAAGCTATATTGGTAGGTGTGGAAAATAGGGAGATTATAGAAGGGTTCTTAACTTGTAGAAGAGTTCTTAACAGTATGTATGATGTGATTCTGTGAAAAGAAAAAAATTACATATGTCTTTGTATGTGCCTGAGAACCTGGTTTAGAGGCTGTATATCTATCTAGAAGCAATGCCCCCAATTCCACTGCATAATTGGCTCTGCAGATATTCCCTAGCAGTTGTCAGTGGACATGGAACTGCAGTCTGAATCATGAATACCCCTGAGCCTGGATAACAGATATGCCTCCACTGTTCCTAGTACTCTGGAATAGATTTTGGACAGTTTCCAATTCAGAGTTTGGCATGGGTGCGTTTGTATGGCAGAGCCCATGTTTTGTGCCCTAGCCACAAGAGAAGCTGAGAAACTGAATACATGGACTTTACTTTTGTAGTGGAGGAAGGGTCCTGCCTCATAAGATGGGGCATTTCCCAAATTGTACCAATAGGATTAGGAAACCTGAATGCCACAGAGAAAAAGCTGTCCACTGCAGACACCCAGGAAATTGTTGGCATTGATGACTTTTATCCAGTGGATTTGGAAGGGCTGACTGGGTTGCAGAGAGAGCTTTTTACTTTACTCTTTTGTGCTCCTTGAATACTAATAATAAAAAAATTATTATGCAATAATAGCAATGATAATATGACCATGGGGAAAAATGAACAAAATGGAGCTTTTTCCAGTCCCCCCCCCCCCCCCCAAGTTCCATTGTAATGCTCTCACATAGGAATTTAGGAAGGCCTGCAGATATAATTGGGTAATTCTGTTAACTTACTGCTTAATTTCATTTTAAGAAGATTGCCTTACGATTTCCTCTTGAATTCAGTCAATTCTCTATTGCTTGTTCTTGGTTGGGCAGAGAAATCATTAAGTGGTTTTCTCTGGGATGCCAGTGGCTATCCTTCATTTTGGCCTGGTGGAGCTGATTCAGTTTCTCTCTTTGAGTTCCACAGGATTCAGTCTTAAAAATTAAGGTATTGACAAAGTGTTCATAATTGCAAAGTGTGAAAATAAAATATTGGGCCCTGCTATGTGGTTTTAACCCTCTCCCCCCAAACTTTTATAAATTTGCTCCTTGATAGAAAACTTGTCTGGGAACTTAATTTAGTCCAATAAAGTTTTAGCAGATATATTAACTTTTTTAGCTTTATTGGTCAGAACAGTTTTAGATTTATAAAAAAAAGTATGAAGGTAGTACAGAGTTTCCATATATCCCACACCCAGTTTTCCCTGTTACTAAGATCTTACATTAGTATGTTACAGTTTGATACATTATTATTGTGTAAAGCCTACACTTTGTTGTCTTAGTTTTTACCTAACGTGCTTTTTCTGTTCCAGGATAGCTGATATATTTCATACATTTATATTGTATTTTTCATCTTTGTAGTCATTTCATGAAGCTGTATGGTAAATGCCATTTCTGTTATAAGTAACCTGACATTTATGGAAGAATAAATAAAGCTTTGCCACAATGAGTTTCTTATATTCTTTTATGTACAAATGTCACACAAGAGAAACTAATTAACCTTTTATTTTCCCCCCTGTTTCATATTCAGTGGAACAGGTTCCTGTGGAACCGTACAACATCCCCTTGTCCCAGGCCGAGGTCATACAGGAAGGGAGTGATGTCACTTTAGTTGCCTGGGGCACACAGGTGAGTAACGTTTATACCCAACTGGTAAGGTGCATGTGCTTGGAAGCTCTTACTTTTAACCCTGATACTATGAAGAATTAAAAACAGTGCTTTTCTTATGTCAGATTTGGCTTGTTGCTGGTACTGATTTTTGATGGAAGGTCAGGTACTTATTCAGTCATTAAAATATATATAAACACTAGAGGCCCAGTGCACGAATTCATGCACCAGTGGGGTCCCTCCACCTGGCCTGTGGGATCGGGCCAAAACCGGCTCTCTGACATCTCCTGAGGGGTCCCAGATTGCGAGAGGGTGTAGGCCAGGTTGAGGGACTCCACCAGTGCACCATCAGGGCTGGGGAAAGACGAGGGAGGTTGATCAGATGGGGAGGGACCACAGGAGGGCTCCAGGGTGTGTCCGGCCTGTCTCGCTCAGTCCTGATCAGCCAGACCCCAGCAGCAAGCTAACCTACCGGTCAGAGCATCTGCCTCCTGGCGGTCAGTGCATGTCAGAGCAACTGGATGACCAGTTGATTGCCTTCCCCCTGGTGGTCAGTGCATGTCATAGTGGACAGTTGAGTGGCCTTAGCATATCATTAGCATATTACGCTTTCATTGGTTGAATGGCTGACCAGATGACTGGACACTTAATATATTAGGCTTTTATTATATAGGCTTGAGAAGCCATTAAAACTAGGTTGAGTTTACAAAAATGTATTAATTAAAACACTTGTTTCTTTTGTAGTACATTTTACCTATTCACTACTTGTTGCTACACTTTAATATTTTCTTTTTCATCTCATCTGCTGCCATCTATCATGGTTACTTTACTGACCATGTGGACCATTCACTGGCCCAACCGCAGAATTCCATACTGTTCTCTTTCCCAGGAAACCTCACCATAATCTGTACCCACTTTTCCCATTGCTTGTTGTCTCATTGCTCTATCTCCAAGCATGTAAGCTCAGAGCTCTTTCTCTAGCCGTAGACATCTCTCTCTTACACTTCTTAATCACCTTTTACAGGAGTGCTCAGTTTTTCTTTTTCTCTGTATAAAGGAAATATTTGTTTATTTTAGACTTTAATATGGTAGTATAAAGAAGATAATGCAAATTATTTGCAGTATCACAACCTCCTTCTCTCTTCTCCAGTCCTTATGGTTTCTTGCCTCCATTGGGAAACCTTTTTATCTACATTCCTGACACTCTCAACATGTGTCCTTCTCTCTTTATCTCTCTCTTTTTAACAAAAATATGTTTTATATTGATTTCAGAGACAAGAAGGGAAATTGAGAGAGAGATAGAAACATCAATGATGACAGAGAATCACTGGTTGGCTGCCTCCTGCATTCCTTCTTCTGGGGATCGAGCCTGCAACCTGGGCATGTGCCCTGACCTGTAATCAAACCATGATCTCCTGGTTCATGGGTTAATGCTCAGTCACTAAGCCACACCTGCCGGGCCTTGCATCTCTTTTAAATAGGGAAATTAGGGTGTATTAGATAGTAACTTCCATTACTTGTTTTCCCTTTATACCTATCACTTCGTTCAGTCATTTCCTGTTTTCTTTGTCTTCTAAGGGGAGGTGTCTGTCATAGCTACCTCTCCAAACCTGTTTCAGATTATATTACTTTTTTTTTTTTAGTACTGTGATGATCTTGGTCCCCCTCTCTCATCTTCAGTTACTTCTTTCCATGTCCATTTTATTAAAAACGTGTGTATCTCTTCATTATCTAAAAAGTGTATTTTTTTCACCCTGCTTTTCTTTTCAGTACTAGTATAATTTCCTCCTTTCTTTGATTACTAATCTTGAACAATTTCTTCCCCAGTATTTAATTTGTTAAATTCCCTATGATTTTTCACCTTATGAATTCTATTCCCATTAAGTCACTAAAACTATTCTGTTAATATCACTTATCTTCTAATTGTTAAATCTAACTCTATCCCATATTTCTATGGTATATGGCACTTGCTACTCTCTTATTTAGCTTCTGGAATACACAGTCTCCTTATTTTCTTCCTGTTTCTTTCTTTGTTTTGTTTTGTTGATGTTTTTAAAGCTCATTTTCCCCTTACTTTTTGGTCATCTGTAGGGTTCCGTGATTCTGCTTTTGACTCTTCCCTCTAAAAGCTTTCCCTAGAAACCCCACTTACTCCTGTGACTTGACCTCTGTGACTGATGTCTTTGGAACCAGTATCTCTGGTAATGACTGCTCTCACTTTCTCTAGGAACCTCTTTCCACCTGTTTTCTAGACATTTATACTTTATTATTTTGGTGGAATATTGAGTTCAACATGTTTAAAACAAATTTATTAATTCTCTGTGAAATTCAGTTCCTCTGACTTTAAATAGTACTTCTATTAATGATGTCAGAACTTAACTAATGTTTTAGGCCTGAATTTCTGTATTCATTCTCTACATATTTTTCTCCTTGTTTCAGGTTCATGTGATCCGAGAGGTGGCTTCCATGGCTCAAGAAAAGCTTGGAGTGTCTTGTGAAGTCATTGATCTGAGGACTATACTACCTTGGGATGTGGATACAGTTTGTAAGGTGAGAATATAGAATGTCATTTCCTTAAAATCTTGGGCAAAATTGTTGAATATTTGCAAATAATTATTTTGTAATTTTGAGCATTGTGAGCATTTTGGACTGATTTAAAATTTTAAAAATTTATACCATAAAAGAAATGTATCTATATAATAAGCCAAACACTTAAGAAAACAAATCACTTAGGTGTTTTTCTTCCCATAGTTCTCTATGTTGATTTGAAAATACTCTATAACTGTGTCCTTCATATGGCCAGCTTGGGTTGAATTTTGTGAGTAATGGAGTAGTGTAAAGAAACACAGGGAGATCATCTGAGTTTTTAACTTCTGATTAGTTATAATTTAATAAGCTAGGTTTAATACAGTCAGAAATAGTGTGGTTAAATTTCCTTTTGTCTCTTCTCTAAAGGAAATAGAGATGGATTATTTAAAAAAAAACTAACTCTTTATACAGCCTTAATACCATGGATCACAGTTTGAATGTTATGTTGTGGGATTCTGGCTGCTCTAATCTATAGTTTTCTATCTAAGCTTTCTTTTAAACTTTGGACTGATTAGATTGATCTTGTTGCTTACTATTCATACGATTCACATAGTCCAGTGGTCAGCAAACTCATTAGTCAACAGAGCCAAATGTCAACAGTACAATGATTGAAATTTCTTTTCAGAGCCAAATTTTTTAAGCTTAAACTTCTTCTAACGCCACTTCTTCAAAATAGACTTGTCCAGGCCATGGTATTTTGTGGAAGAGCCACACTCAAGGGGCCAAAGACCCGCATGTGGCTCGCGAGCCGTGGTTTGCCAACCACGGACATAGTCCATTCTCAAGGGTATAATTTAGCCCTAATTTACTGGGCTATAACCAATATCATCTACTCCTTTATTGGTATATAAGTAAGGTTAAGCTCTTTTTTGTGATGGTTTTATCTACTAAATCTTGGGTAACACTGCATGTGTTCTTTTTTCCTTGATTTATTGCTATAGCAAATAAGTCCTATGACCTTAGGGTATTTTACATTTACTATTTTTAAGAATTTTGGCATTATCATAGCTTTACAGGCTGTTTCATAGGTTAGTTACATGAAAATAATCTACAGTTACTCCTACTATAAAAGTATAGTGTAGAGTGGATTTATTTATTTATTTATTTATTTATTGTTAATCATCACATGAGCATATTTTTCCATTGATGTTTAGATTGAGTGGAAGAAAGGGGGAGAGACAGAGAGAGGGAAACATTGATGTGAAAGAGACACATCGATTGGTTGCCCTCCCGCATGGGCCAGAGATCAAGCCTGCAACCAAGGTACATTCCCTTGCCTAGAATCAAACCCAGCACCCTTCGGTCCATGGGCAGATGCTCTATCCACTGAGCCAAACTGGCTAGGGTGTATAGAGTGTTTTTAGGTGAAGATGGTGATGCATGTATAAGAACTTTATATAGAAAAATCACAAAATATTACTCAGTGAGAATAGAGAAGATCTAAACTAACTGAACCACATACCATGTTAACAATTGTAAAGCCAAGAATAACCAAGGCAATTGAAAAATAAAGCTGGAGGTTATAATTATCAGGTGTCAAAATGTTTTATAAGGCTATAGTAATCATAACGTTGTATTGGTGTAAAGGTAGACACATAGATCAATGGAACAGAATAAAAGAGTCCAGAAACAGTTTGTTGTGTCATCTGATTCAGGAAAAAGGTGAAATTGCATTCAGTGTGGAAAAGGTGTTTTTTTTTAATAAATGATGCTGGTTTAGTTAGGTACCATGGAAAGTATCACATAAATGTCAATTCCAGATGGAATTCCACTTCTGTCAAGGAAAAAAATGATGAAGCTCTTGGAAAAAGCATAGGCGAATATCTCTATAGTCTTGTGCAGGCAAAGATTTCTTTTAAAAAAATATATTTTTATTGATTTCAGAGAGGAAGGGAGAAGGATAGAGAGATAGAAAGAGAATCATTGACTGGCTCCTCCTGCATGCCCCCTACTGGGTATTGAGCCTGCAACCTGGGCATGTGCCCTTGACTGGAATCAAACCTGGGACCCTTCAGTCTGCAGTCCGACGCTCCATCTACTGAGCCAAACCAGCTAGGGCAAAGATCCTATATAATGAAAGTCTAATATGCAAATCTACCGAATGGCAAAATGACTGGTCGCTATGACGCACACTGACCACCAGGGGGCAGACACTCAATGCAGGAGCCTCCCCCTGGTGGTCAGTGCGTTCCCCTAGGGCAGTGGTTGGCAAACTGCGGCTCATGAGTCACATGCGGCTCGTGAGCCGCGGTTTGCCGCTCTGTTGACTAATGAGTTTGCTGACTACTGACCTAGAGTCTCGATTCCAGTAATTACAGGCTGTTGTTCCTGTGATTGAGCCCCTATCCCAGTGGTCAGCAAACTCATTAGTCAACAGAGTCGCAGTTTGCCGACCACTGCGGAGTGCCGCTCAGCCAGCAGCCAGGCTTATGGCTGGCGAGCGCAGCGGTAGTGGCGGCAGCACTAAGGACCCCTCGGGGGATGTCTGCCTGTGGGGAGTGGGCCTAAGCTGGCAGGTGGACATCCCCCGAGGGATCCTGGACTGTGAGAGGTCACAGACCAAGCTCAGGGACCCCCTGCCCTCCTGTTCATGAATGTCGTGCACCAGGCCTGTTCATGAATGTCGTGCACCAGGTTCTTAAATAAAACAAAACAAATGAAAAAGCCAAGAACACTGACATTTTTAAATGGATGATAAAATTGGACTTCATTAAAATTTTAAAAATGTATTTTTCAAAAAGCCCCAGTAAGAGAGTAAATAGATAACCCACAGATTTGGGGAAGCTCATCAGAATTTATACTTAGAAATATAAAATACTCTTAAAATTAAAAATAACAAGGGCATCCCAATAGAATTATGGACAAAAGTCTTGAATAGGCACTTCACAAAGGAAGATATTGAAATGGCTAATAAAAATATGAAAAAATGTTCAGTTTCTTTAGTCATCAGGACATACAAATTAAAACCACAGTGTGATATCACTGAAGACATCATTCTGGCTAAAATGATAAATACCCAAATACCAAGTATTGCTGAGGATGTGGATCATCCCATCTCTCATATACTACTGTTAGAAATATAAAATGGTACAACCATTTAAAAAATTGTTTGACATTACCCGAATCCTATAAGCCCAGTAATTCCACTCTTGTGTATATATACCAACAGAAATGCACAAAATAAGTTCAAGAATGTTCCTAGAAGCGCTATTTCTAATATCCTCACACCGTAACCTACCTGAATGCTCACCAACCAGAGAATTGGAAAAAAAAATAAGTAAATAGAATATTGTTTGGCAAGGGGAAATTAACCAAAAATTTAATGGAACAATGTGTTTTCATCTCACAAACACAATTTGACTTTAAAAAGCCAGATTCAAGTGAGTACATAGTGTATGATTCAAGTGCAAAACTAGATAAGACTAATCTATTGTTTTAGGTGTCAGGTTAGTGGTTAATATGGTGCTTAAACGTTGAAAGATGGTGTGAGGGAGGGGTATGGGATGGTGGTAAGTTTATTGTTCTAAGTGCTGATTACATAGGTTCCATTGTTGAAAACTGAGCAGAACACTCATTTTGTGCTCTTTTTTGTATACTGTTATGATTTTAACAGAAGGTAAGAAAACCATGTTTCCATGCTCCTGTTAAGTAGTTAATTGATTTTCTTAGATTCCTATTCTAGTGGGCCTTTTTATAGGTTCTAGGAGAGCCTTGGTGCACTCTGACCTGGAGGGGTTTCTTTTGTCATTCAACTCTGTCCACACCCCTTGTTCCATTTTCATAACCCAGCTCAGCTGTCCCACTAATGCAAAATAGGAGCTCATAAGTGGGACTGCCCTTCCAGTCTTTCTGGGAGTAAGAACGTTGGTTAGGAGTTATGGGTTTGAATGGGCTTTCCTGCTGAGACACAGATCACAATAAAAAATGAGTTAAAAAGTGAACTACAACGTTAACGAAGTGACAAGACAGAGTTAGGTGAGGTGCTGCCTAGCTTGAAATATATGTTTTTAAATGAGTAGAAACCAAAGAAGCTGCCTATGGAAAATAAGAACTTGATTTTGGCAGTAGAATGACAGGCTGTGAAAGAAATTCAGGATTACAAAAGTCATGCTGTCGTTCAACTTAAAATCAACTACATACAACACTGCAAGAAAACAACAAAACAAACCCAAAACAGTTTACAAGATGATCTTCACATGTTTATAGAGAAAATTGATACAGTTTTGATGTACTTACACTTTAATTAATGATTAAATTCAGCTAATGACTGAAATAAATAAGAGTTTGCCTTTCCACCTTGGGGTCCTTGTTTTCTTTCTTTCTTTCTTTCTTTCTTTCTTTCTTTCTTTCTTTCTTTCTTTCTTTCTTTCTTTCTTTCTTTCTTTCTTTCAGGCTCTAGCCTTTCTACATTCAATTCCAAAACATCGTCAGGCATTGCACACACATTATGTCCAGAATCAGGCCACTTCTAATGCTATTACCTCTGATCCTGGTCCAAATCACTTGCCTTTCTCATCTGAGTTGTATGTAGCCAGAGCCTCCTATCTACTGTGTGCACTTCTAACCTTTCAGTGCCATAGGCAGAGTTGATCCTTTCAAATGTGGATCAACATCAGATCTCTTCTAGTCTTGAAAGGCGTCAATGGTTTCTCATTAAACCCAGTGGGAAAGTCAAATTCCTACAGGGGTTCACTTGACCTCACCATATTTCACAGCCCACTATCCACCCTTTAGGAAGTGCTCTTAGTTGACTCTGTTAGGTCGCTGCTCAAATACCATTTTGCCATTGAGGCATTCCCTGATCAGTTTATTTATATGAAATCCCATCCCTCTTACTGGGACCCACTTTTACTTTTTTCTTTTTCTCTAGAGAGATGAACACCATCTATCATAATATGTTATTATTTATATTGTTAATCTTGCTTACCCTATTAGAAGATGAGTTCTATGAGGGAAGGGATTTTTGTCTGTTGGATCACTACTGAATTCTCAGTATCTGAAACAATGCTGAAAAATTATTATGAATATCAGCAAGAGAAAAGCTCGAGAATATATTATGAAAACTAATAATATTAAAATGTTTCAGAGCTTTTTAAATTCTTGGTACTTATACAAAGGTTTAAAAAGTAACTTTAGAATATTGCTCTGGATAAATCCCGTAATGTATTCTAAGTTGAAACATTTAAAAAATTTTTTAGTTTGACCTTATGTTTTTATTTTGCTTAAGTTGTCCATTTTTCATAATGATATGTAAAATTTGAATTTTCATTAGAATAGGGCCAATTTTTCTATTTTAAAAGGCAAAGTGAAATTGACTACAGTAAACTTCAGCTATCTATAATTTTTTAGAAATTCTTCTGATAATTCCATTTTCTGCATAGTGAGAGTTACTATTCTGTGTACAGATTTTAATACTTCTTAACCTTTTGGATGTCAATATTTACAGAACCTTTTTGCATCTTCCAGTAATTTTCTTTTAAAAATAATTAATCTAAATGAACATGGATTGTTATACTGTAGTAAGACATTTATATTTACTTCTTTGGAGTATTTCTGGGCATAATTTTTGTGGTTTTAAGCATTTTTATTTTATTTATTTATTTTAAATTTAATAAATCTTTATTCAGATTATTACAAATGTTCCTCTTTTTCCCCCATAGCTCCCCTCCACTCGATTCCCACCCCACCCTCTGCCCTTACCCTCCCTCCCCCCACTGTCCTCATCCATAGGTGTATGATTTTTGTCCAGTCTTTTCCCACACCACCCACTCCCCTTTCCCCCCGAGGATTGTCAGTCCACTCCCTTTCTATGCCCCTGATCCTATTATATTCACCAGTTTATTCTGTTCATCAGATTTTTTTATTTCCCTGGTTTTAGACTCACTTGTTGATATACGTATTTGTTGTTCATAATTTTTATTTTTACCTTTTTCTTCTTCTTCCTCTTCTTAAAGAATACCTTTCAGCATTTCATATAATGCTGGTTTGGTGGTGATGAACTCCTTTAGCTTTTTCTTATCTGTGAAGCTCTTTATCTGACCTTCAGTTCTGAATGATAACTTTGCTGGGTAGAGTAATCTTGGTTGCAGGTTCTTGCTATTCATCACTTTGAATATTTCTTGCCACTCCCGTCTGGCGTGCATAGTTTCTGTTGAGAAATCAGCTGACAATCGTATGGGTGCTCCCTTGTATGTAGCTAATTGTTTTTCTCTTGCTGCTTTCAATATTCTCTCTTTGTCTTTTGCTCTTGGCATTTTAATTATGATGTGTCTTGGTGTGGTCCTCTTTGGATTCCTTTTGTTTGGGGTTCTGTGTGCTTCCTGGACTTGTAAGTCTATTTCTTTCACCAGGTGGGGGAAGTTTTCTGTCATTATTTCTTCAAATAGGTTTTCAGTATCTTGCTCTCTCTCTTCTTCTGGCACCCCCATAATTCTGATGTTGATACGCTTGAAGTTGTCCCAGAGGCTTCTTACACTATCTTCAACTTTTTGGATTCTTTTTTCTTTTTGCTTTTCCAGTTGAGTGTTTTTTGCTTCTTTGTATTTCAAATCTTTGACTTGATTCTTGTGATCCTCTAGTCTGCTGTTAGATCTCTGTATATTATTTTTTATTTCAGTCAGTGTATGTTTTAATTTCTAGTTGGTCCTTTTTCATATCCTCGAGGGTCTCACTAAATTTATCGGCCTTTTCTAGGAAATTCTTGAAAAACCTTATAACTGTGGTCATTTACTTTCCTCCATTTCCTTCATTTGTGACCTGCCTCTTTGTCTCTGCATTTTGGCTGCTTCCCTGTGTTGATAGAGTGGCTTTGTGTGCTGGGTGTCCTATAGGGCCCAGTGGCTTAGCCTCTCCAGTTACCTGAGGTGGACACTCTTGGTGCACTCCTTTGTGGGCTGTGTGCACAGTCTTGTTGTAGTTAAGCCTTGATTGTTGTTGGTATCACTGGGAGGAATTGACCTCCAGGCCAATTGGCTCTGAGGATCAGCTGTGTCTATGCCTGGAGAACTTCTGTGCTGGAGACACCCTTATCAGACAAGACTTGCTTCAATGGGGCTTTGGTGCTCACTGAGTCTGCCCTCTGAGTGTGTCCCTTATGGATCTGAGGAGTTGTAATATGGATGGTCCCACTCTGACCCCTGGGTACACTGACTCTTGGGTCTCCAAGGAGGTGTTAATTTAGCCTCTGCCTTAGGCTACCCCACAGGAGCTACAGAGAGATCTGCAGATTCCTCTTTGTTTGGGTTTTGGAGGTACCCAGATGAGGCCCAGCTGTGAAGCATTGCAAGCTGCTGTGGGGCCTTGGGCCTTCTTTTGGATGTTCTGGGTCTCACTGACTCAGCTGCAGTTTATTAGGTAAGTTTAGAATTCAAAGGACCAGGCCATTCATATGCAAAAGCCTCTGCACTCAGCTTGGATGGGGCAGTCTCTGGGTGGAGCAAACAGCAATGGCTTCCCATCAGCCCTGCCCTAAGAGGCCCCTGGGTCTCTGTGTCCTGCGGTAATCGCTGCAAGCACCTCTGAGAGAAAGCCGTCCTCGAGTTTCACCCGCTGACAGACAGTCCAGTTTCTCCCCATATGAGTCTGGGTCCCCAGAGTCTTTCCCGGAACTGGAGTTCAGCGCAGTCAGTAGCTTTTGTCTCCCTCCCGATTGAGAAAGCCAGCCACGTACTCAGTTGCCAGCCCTCTCCGCACGTGCGTCTCTGTACCTCTGCCTTCCGCAGCTCCTGTGAGTCTCAGTGTGCTTTTCTCTTTCCTTCTAGTTGTAGATTTCCACTCAGCCAGCCCTCCTATGGTTCTGGATGATGTCCATTTTGTCTTTTAGTTGTAGTTTTGAAATTGTTGTGCGAGGCACAGTTCAGGTGATTACCTATGCCACCATATTGGTTTCTCTCTGTAATGTTTTCTTATGAATCAAGAACAAATGCTTTACCCTTCAAACCTTATGATAACAATTTGGGCTTTCCAGAACCTTTCTCCTGTCATTTCCTTGTCTCCATGTGGGCCATTGTCATGGAATTTAGAGCCAGAAGAGATCAGCCTGGGCCTGTTCCTTTTGGCCTTCTTGCTGGTCCCAGGAGTGACCTGTGACTTTTTCATCCATCACTAAAATGTAGTGCTTCTTATCAGAATTTTTATCTGTTTCAATATCTGTGGTACAAGATACTATCTCACAGCTCCCCACCTAGGACTAATCTTCTTCTTTTGAGGTACTTGGGAGGTGTGTTTTTTTTCTTTTCTTTTCAATTTTTTAACAAAGTTAGGAAATGTCATGGAAAGGATCTTCTCTCTATTGCCTCCACTCTTCTCCCCACCTTGCCCTCTTGCTTCCCTTCTTCCTCTTTTAAAGCTAAGTTATGTTGCAAAAGATGCTGTGCCCATAGATGTAAACAGTTTTTCTTTGGCTACATATTGAGGTATCCGTTGCCTCAGAGTATTTTTGGGGTAGGCTATCACTATAGCAGGACAAGTCCTCAGCAATAGCTTCAGTGTGGGACAAGGCTCGGAGTGATTCACTGTGGCATGATGGAATGAAGATAGTTGGGACTGAGGGTTCAGCATTCCTAGATTTAGCATCCTTCTACCCTTGCACCCATGCTATTTTCATTCTTGCTTCAAAAGACTTCATTGGGACCCTGGATAAAGATAAGATAATTCCTAAGGCTGGCAGGTTAGGGTGGGTGTGTGGTGGTTCTGGAAGCCGAGTGGCCTTCAAAAATAAAGGAAAGGGATATTGCAGGAGTGGAACTGGAAAGGAGTTACACCATAGTCATCTGAATGTGCTTAATCATTTATATAGAGAGAACCAAGTTTAGACTTGGATTTGCATCTAGTGTTAGTGTTAAGTATATGTGAATATTGCAAAACTGTTTAGAAGACCCATGGTGCCACTGAAGGTAAACATAAAAACATGTTATATTTTATGTCTTGAATTCTAATTTGTAGACTTTGTTTTTTTATTTTCATTGCTTTTTTTAGTCTATCGTAGATTTCATTTTTATTAAGATTGCTAACACTAGAAAGGTAATGTTTGGGGTCTGTATTTTGCTGGATTCTCTAAACTGGTTTTATAGGGAAGTTGGAGAATTTACCTTTAGAAAATCCATAATGGTTTAATGCCACCAGTTATATACATATTTTCATTGACTTCTGGGACTTAATTGAATAATTCAATGATAAAATACTAGCTATTTTGCTTGAGATTTTTAATTGGTGAGGGAGAGGAGAGAGAATGACTGGAGAATGAGAATAAGAGCTTGGAAGAAGTTGGTGGTAGGAAGGGGAGCTAACATCTATAGACAACCACTAGAGGCCTCTCTTAAGCCAAGTTTCATGGCTAATATCACCAGGTTTCCATAGTGGGGTCTGGCTGTGTCATTGTAAATTAAGCACATTTTATGTTATTGTTCTGAAGTAGCATGAAAGTATTTTTGTCCTAGAGCATATATTATAATGTAACCCAGATGTTTTCTTTAATATATATGTATATCAGCATAATTGATTACCTATTGGACTAAAAACAAATTGGAAATCTCTGCTCTCTGTTCTTCTCCTTCTCTAAATGAGCTTTTAGTAAAAATATGTAGTCCAAGAATGGCTAGGTGAAAATTATGTCTCTTTGACAATTACAGTATATTTGGTTTTAAAATTATTACTGATTTAGCATGTGTTTAATCGTTGAGAATAATTTATTGTTTTCTGATGGTAAACTAAAAGTAAAGTTATTTTAAATTGTATGTTAAAAATTGTGTACTTCACTTGTGATTCTAATAAGCTTTTAATAGCAAGAACCTATTTAAGAAATGAGTCAAAATTCTTTTTAGACTTACTATTATCTGGGGTAAAATGAACACTTTCTTTTTTTTTTAAGAGTAATGAAAATAAGCTTCTTTTAGTTTGGGATTGTTTTGGATGCAGGTTGACTTTGCTGAGACAGCAGGCAGACAGAGCAATGTTGTCCTATCTGATAGACAGTTGTCCTGCCCCAAATGAGGAAAGCTGACAGCTAGGAACCTGGTTCCACTTTTGCCAAATCATTGTTCCCATAGGATTCCTGTCACGACCACAACTATTTAGTTGTACTAATTGGAACAAGTTTTAAATTCTCGGACGCTGTATTTGAGATGTGATCACTACACTATTGCTCTGTGTAGTGACCCTTGGTCATTTCCTCTGAATTCCGTAAGGGCAGGGCATTTGTATATTTTTATTGCGGTATCCCGAAAAATCATTAAGATGTCCAATATGTAGAAGATACTCATAAATATTTGTTGAATGCTCTTATTGAATTTCAAAATAATATATAATAGTAATTTGGTTTTTCAGTGAAAGAAATTAAAGGAGAAGCTGATAATTCCTGTAGAAAAAAAATACACTGAGCTTAGTGTGTGTGTCACTCCTGCCACCTGGCCTATTTTTGCTTGACTTATGTTTTAGATATGCTTTGAAGAAGATTAAAATAATGGATTCTGATCTAATTTTGTGTAGTATATTTTATATAACAAAGCTTAGCATAGTGTATGGTAAATAAAAAAAGTTAAATGACATGTTTTATGCATATCTCTCTTAGTGTTCACAGCCGTTCTTTGAATTAGACATCCATGTCATTTATTATAGGTGAGAAAACTGAGGTTTAGAGAAAGTAGAGTAATTGTTCCAGGCCTCACAAGTCACAGAGCTGGCTCCACCAGATTGCTGCACTCTGGAACCTTTACTTTTTTATTTTATTGCTTTTACTAAGAAGCAAGCAGCTTCTCAAGCAGAGTTTGCACACAAGTTGTAAATAATTTTCAGATGTGATTTTTAATAACTGATTTGTGATCTGATTTGAATATAAATTGAAAGTAAAAGAGATATTGGCAATAGAAATGTATTTATGGGGAGGGGTACTACTTTTTATGTTCATGTTTATTTTGGGTAGGGCTTTCTGTCACAACTGTATGTGTTCTGGTTTATCCTTTCAGTTGCCTTGTGTGCTAAGAATTATTGCTCCTGTTTTAGAGATGAGAAAACCGAGTCTCATAAAGATTAGGAACTTCTCTAAGTCCCTCAGCTAATAAGTGGCAGAACTGCTGTTCAATCTCACACCTTAAATTCTTGAACCATGATATTTTCATAGTACAACAGGGCCTCATGTTAGATAGTTATTTTGCAGTTAACTAACTTCATGCCTTAATAATTATTGTGAATTTTGCTGATGATATGCTTCTAAATTTGAACTTGTAACATATTTTATAACATTTCAGGAATTTACTTTCACATTTGCCCACCTGTATAACACTTTTAAAAAATATATAATATTCCTAAATACTGTACACACCTTGTAAATTATACTCTCATATTTCATTTCATTTGGCTTTTTTTCCCTTCTACATGGAACTGGAGAAAGCAAGATTAAATTATATAATTATGTGTTTCTGTTTCTAATTATTTTTGATGTGCCCCCTTATACACTTAAATTATTTGAGTTTCACTCAAGATTTTCCTTTTGTTTAAACTTGTGCTTTTGCTATTAGCAACAGCAGTGAAAAGAAAGAAATCATTACCTCATTTCATGGTGAAAAAGTTTAACATTTTAAGTGTCAAGTAAGAAATCTACATTTGTTGACTTTCTGTTATTCACTTTTGATGGTCATGTAACTTACTTTCCCATTAAAATGGTACTTACACTTACAAAATCATAACTTTTGTGCTATAACTGGTAATATTTTCTTGTCTTTTCTATAATACTGTGGTTTTGTGGTACCTAGCTGTTTTAATTTCACTTAAAAATTTATTGAAACTGTGGTCTACAAAGGTTTTGAAAAATGAAATTAGGAAGTATACCATTTTACCTCTATAATTTATCTACTCCAAAATTTCAGCACTTTTATCAGTCATGGATAATCAGCCTTTGCAAACATATACAATCCCTGCCACTTTTGTTGCTGTTTCTTCCACGAACTTGGTTTTCTTTCTATTTATCTTTTTTCTTTTACAACTTTGATTATGTTATATAGTTTCTTGCATAGCTGTTTCACATCTTGAGAAGTTTATTTTTTAATATTTTATGTATTTTTGTTGATATTGTGAATAGTATCATTGTTATTATAGTTCTCCACCTCCAATTTTTTCCCTTTTCTATGTATGGTAGTAAAAGAGATTTTAAAAATTATAGTAATATGTAAACATGTCAACAACACATATAGTTTAGCAGAGCTTATAATGCAAAGCAACATTTTTCATCCCTGTCCCTAGGTTCACTCCCTAAACACGGTCACTTTTAACCATTTCTCCATTTTGTTCTTCTGATGGCTATTTCCGTATCTCTAAGTAAAACATTGTTCAATTATTTTAGCTATAACACAATTTATTCATTTCTGCAAAGTCCTTCATTCCACAGAAATATTCACTAAAACAAACAGGGTTTATGGAAAAAATAGGTTGGGCGGACCACTTCAAACTTACACAACTTTAAATTGTAAGAGTTTACAATTAGAGTCAGGAAGGATGGAACCTGCTGAGTTATAGAGTTACGAGCAAAATGCATAAAAGTTGGGGAGAACCATGTAATAAACACTTTTGAAATGGAGCAGATGGGCCAGCCTGAGCCAAAAGGCATAGTGTATGGAACTGAATTTCTCTGAGACTCTCAGCTCTGCGGTTATGCCATGCCTTTTATTGTTTCTTAGTTACATGAAACACTAATGTGCTGGAACAAATTGCATATATGCCAACATGACTAAGTCAGTTGCTGCTTCCTTTGACCCTAAAACACATTTCATACCTGTGTCAAAAGATGGACTCCCCTTGCCCAGTCCATTCACTCCTGTGACTCAATGCTAAATTAGGTTTGATTGACAAAGTGTAGGTCACATCTTTATTTTAGCTATGATTGAGACTGGGAAACATATGGTTTGCCTTTCCTCATAGTGCATCAATTCCATAAAATCTTGCCACATTTCAGATGCTTCCATACTTGGGCATGGCATTCTTTTAGGTTCTTTTGGATCCTCTAGAGTTTTTAATAACCTTTCCTTTTCTCCTTGAAAAAACATAACCAGTCTTTAACATATCTTGAAAATTAATGCTATGACCTGGAATCTTCTCTTCTTAGGAATGATAGTCCCTGTTCCAGTCTTGACTATCATTCTCTAAATCTGCTGCACAACAATCTTCAAGGATGTTTCTCCATTTCACTCTTTTTTTTTTTAATTTAATAAATCTTTATTATTCAGATTATTACAATTGTTCCTCTTTTTTCCTCCCATAGCTCCCCTCAACCAGGTTCCTACCCCACCCTCTGTCCTTACCTCCCCCCACTGTCCTCATCCATAGGTGTACGCTTTTTGTCCAGTCTCTTCCCACACACCCCACTCCCCCTTTCCCCCAAGAATTGTCAGTCCACTCACTTTCTGTGCCCCGAATTCTATTATATTCACCAGTTAATACTGTTCATCAAATTTTTTATTCCCTTGGTTTTTAGATTCACTTGTTGATAGATACGTATTCGTTGTTCATAATTTTTATCTTTATCTTTTTCTTCCTCTTCCTCTTCTTAAAGAATACCTTTCAGCATTTCATATAATGCTGGTTTGGTGGTGATGAACTCCTTTATCTTTTCCTTATCCTTGAAGCTCTTTATCTGACCTTCAATTCTGAATGATAGCTTTGCTGGGTAGAGTAATCTTGGTTGTAGGTTCTTGCTATTCATCACTTTGAATATTTCTTGCCACTCCCGTCTGGCCTGCATAGTTTCTGTTGAGAAATCAGCTGACAGTCGTATGGGTGCTCCCTTATAGGTAAGTAACTTGCTGCTTTTAATATTCTCTCTTTGTCTTTTGCTCTTGGCATTTTGATGATGATGTGTCTTGGTGTGGTCCTCTTTGGATTCCTCTTGTTTGGGGTTCTCTGCGTTTCTTGGACTTGTAAGTCTATTTCTTTCACCAGGTTGGGGAAGTTTTCTGTCATTATTTCTTCAAATAGGTTTTCAGTATCTTGCTCTCTCTCTTCTTCTGGGACCCCCATAATTCTGATGTTGGTACACTTGAAGTTATCCCAGAGGCTTCTTACATTATCTTCAACTTTTTACTTTTTGCTTTTTCGGTTGAGTATTTCTTGCTTCTTTGTATTCCAAATCTTTGACTTGATTCTTGTGATCCTCTAGTCTGCTGTTAGATCTCTGTATAATATTTATTATTTCAGTCAGTGTATTTTTTAATTTCTAGTTGGTCCTTTTTCATATCCTCGAGGGTCTCACTAAATTTATCGGCCTTTTCTAGGAAATTCTTGAAAAACCTTATAACTGTGGTCATTTACTTTCCTCCATTTCCTTCATTTGTGACCTGCCTCTTTGTCTCTGCATTTTGGCTGCTTCCCTGTGTTGATAGAGTGGCTTTGTGTGCTGGGTGTCCTATAGGGCCCAGTGGCTCAGCCTCCCTAGTTACCTGAGGTGGACACTCTTGGTGCATCCCTTTGTGGGTTGTGTATGCAGTCTTGTTGTAGTTAAGCCTAGATTGTTTTTAGTATCACTGGGGTGAGTTGACCTCCAGGCCAATTGGCTGTGAGGATCAGCTGTGTCTCTGCTGGGAGAGCTTCTGTGCTCAGCTTGGATGGGGCGGAGTCTCAGGGTGGAGCAGACAGC
The DNA here is from genome assembly GCA_026230045.1 of Corynorhinus townsendii. Lineage (NCBI taxonomy): Eukaryota > Metazoa > Chordata > Mammalia > Chiroptera > Vespertilionidae > Corynorhinus > Corynorhinus townsendii. The sequence goes on along the minus strand of JAPDVU010000004.1, from coordinate 61,039,374 downwards.
CTTGGTTTCCCATCAGCCCCGCTCTATGAGGCCTCTGTGTCTCAGTGTCCCGAGCGACAATGGCTGCACACACCTCTGAGAGAAGGCTGCCCTCGAGATTTCTCCACTGCCAGTGCAGTCAGGAGGTTTTGTTTCCCTTCCGAAGGAGACAGCTAGCCTCGCGTATTCATCCGCCCACCCTTCCAGCGTGCACCTCTGTCCTCCACAGCTCCTCTGGGTCTCAGTGTCCTTTTATCTTTCCTTCTAGTTGTAGAATTTCCACTCAGCCAGCTTTCTGGTGGTTCTGGGCGATGTCCGCTCTGTCTTCCAGTTGCAGTTTTGAAATTGTTATGCGAGGCAGCAGTATAGGTGTTTACCTATGCCACCATCTTGGTTTCTCCGTGTCTATTAGTCTTGTTTCCTTTGTCTAACATGAGCACCTTTTCTGTTTTGCCCAAACATGGGTCGAGAATCCTGTACTGGGATGTGGGAAAGGGAGGCTCCCACCTCTCTTCTTGTTAGGCCCCCATCAGGGGACTTGGGCAGTGTTCCTGTTATCTGCTCAGATCACCAAGACTGTAAGAGTACTTGTTCACTGAAAGGGTGTAAGTACAGATGTTTGTCTACCTGGGTATAATTATTTGTTCATGTAAATGTGGAAGTCTTGGAGTGGAACGCTGAAGATCTATCTGGTCAGGTTAGAGCGGACGCGTGAGGTGCTTGGTGAAGCAGGCACTGTTATGGACGGCCACATCCGGGCCCTACTCTCCATTTCACTCTTAAAGACCTTTTCTGGGTCCTATGACTTTCTCTTTCATGATTTTGCCCTTATTTTGATGAGGGATGTACATAACTTCTTCAAGTAAAAGGTATATAGACAAGGGAGGCTTTCAACACTTGTATTTGGAAAACATGTATTTTGCAGTCATACTTAACTGATATTTGGCTGGATATAGAATTCTAGTTTCACAGTAACTTTCACTTAGGATTTTGAAGATAATGCTTCATTATCCTCATGCGGTAAAAAAAAAAATTTATATCAGTGTGGTTCTCATTCTTTTATAGGTGATTTTTGTTTGTTTTTCTGGAAACTTTTATGATTATTTTGGTCCTTTTATGGTTAAATGCCACAGGTGTGACTTTCCTCTAGGAATTTATTACTGATTTAAAAATAATTATACCCTTTCTCTTTGTATACTAGTATTTAGAAAAACACACTCATATTAGTTGAATAATAGACCTTCTAGATTGATTTCTTGTTTCACATCTTTTCTGTGCTAGTTGTCCAATTGTGGTCTTGCAACGTTAGGAACATTTTCTCTATTTTAATCTTTTAATTCTTACTCTGAGTATTTTAATTCCAGCAAACAAATGTTATTTTCTTATGCTTAGTTCTTTTTGTAGCATGCTGTTTGTTTTCTGTTGTGTCTTCAATTATTCTGGGTATGTGAATATAGTATAAATTATGCTTATATATTATAAAGTAAAAGAACAATAATTTTAAAAAGTTCTGTTCTATAAATTACCACTGTTTCTTCAATAGTTTGTTTCTTTTGTAATACTTTTTCTTTTTGTGATTATTCTGGGTAGCTGACTGGTGCAGTTTTCCAGTAAAGCCTGCAGTAGGCATCTCCATTACGGAAAAAATTGAGTAGATCTGTGCACGTGGGTGAGACTTTGCTTTAGGGTGAGTGAATGAGAGAGAGGTCTGTCTTTAGGCAGGAGGGGTTGCCTCTAGATGTGCAGATGAGCTAGGCTTGCCTCTTTGATATCAGCCCTCATGGTATAGGCCTATCTTGGTAGGCCATTTGAATGGTTTTATCAGCAACTGGCTTCTTTGCCTGGATTGTCTCTGGGATCAGGGTTAGATAGATATTTCAGTGGAGAAAGTGGGACAGTTGGTACAGCTGCTTTATTTAATTTTCATTCCCCATTCTTATATCCACTTTTCATACCTGCTGCTGAGCCCATCTCAGATCTCTGGGGAGATTAGCTTCTTCTTCCCCTGTGCATCCTCCTTTCCCACCCCTCATGTGTCTGGGCTTTAGCTTCCTTTGCTTGGCCTACATTTTTAATCACACATGCACAGGAGACCTATCTTAGTCTCTTATGTCTAATAATCACTGCCTCTCCCCAGCTTAAGATGTTTTGGCTGTTCCTGGTTTTTTCCCTTTTGTAGTCATTTCCTGTCTTGGGAAAGCAAAGGAAACAAAGCATATACTATGTTCAGTCTATCATTTTGAGTTGGAAAACTTCTCTATTACATATTTTTATTTTTTAATAGAAAGCATGATGATTTGTATATTTCCATCTATGTATTGTTATTTTACCAAAAGCTTATCTATTTCAATATTTTCTTAGTTGATTTTCTCAGATTTCTAAATTGGTCATCTTATTCCTCAAGTAAGACCAATTTTACCTATTAGTCTATATTCTTATTTGGTGAGAACCACACTGAACAATGTTAAATGATAGGGATGATAATTGACATTGAATGGGATATTTCTTAAGCACCATCTTGAACTTATTGAATTATTAAGTAGAAAATGGAAAGTACATTATATGGGTTTCTGGCTTATTGAGAAAAGTATCAGAATTTCCTGCACAGGTAGTGTTTTTGAGTGAGTGGATTTGGCACTTATGGCCTGAATACCTGTTATACTTCTTATGCCAATAACCACAATTCAGAATTGGAGATGGAAAAGAAGGGAAAGTCAGCTTTGTCAAATAATAAATTCTTTCAGTAGAGTTAATCAAATTTTAGATGACTCAGTTGGTAAATCATTTTTGGGCAGTGAAATTAATCTTACTTCTTGACAGTAAATCAAGAAAAACAAGTCATTTAGGGGTACTTAAAATGGATCTTCTACCCTGGAGTGAATGAGCACCTAGAGAAACAGCCATCACTGGAGAGATACCTGCATGTAATAAATAAAGCCCACCTGCCTGACTATGGGTCGTTGCAAGGACAAAAAGATCTGGTTATTGGGTTCATGTAGAAGAAATTAACTTCTTGATTTATTTTTATTTTTTAAAGGTGCTTTAAGAATCGCCCTGTAGATATCAAAATAGATTCATGATGTGAAAGTCCGGAGTATAGTATTTGGAAATGCTTGGTGGAGTTGTAGAGAAGAGATTTTATGTCAACGAGAAAAGATTGTATATCAGATGTATCCATAAAGGGACTTTATATCTGATGGGATTGTCAAAAAACAAAATAAGTGGCCTCTTGTGGTCATGAGACCCTCATTAACGGGAGAAACTTGATGATCACCTGGCAGAGACATTAAGAGAAGGATTGGGGAGGATAGCCTACATAGTGCCTTCTACATCAAAGGTTGTGTGAAATAAAGGAAAACGATCCTTTAGTATTTTGGAATATAATAAGTATTAAATTAAATACTGTAATAAAATAATACAGATATTATAAGACGTTATTAATTTACCATGTATTTTTATACAGGACTTATCTTTCACATTTCTGGTAAAAGGCCTTGTGTCTTTGAACTTTTCTTTTGCTAGCTTTTTTAAAAAAAATATTTTTTATTGATTCTAGAGAGGAAGGGAGAGGGAAAGAGAGACGGAAACATCAATAATGAGAGAGAATCATAGATCGGCTGCCTCGTGCACGCCCCACACTGGGGATCAAGCTCGCAACCTGGGCATGTGCTCTTGACAGGAATCGATAATGGGACCCTTCAGTCCACAGGCCCATGCTCTATCCACTGAGCCAAACCAGCTAGGGCTCTTTTGCTAGCTTAATCTTCTTTTTCAAATGGTAAACTGTTGATCCAATTTTGTAAGTAGAACGGACATCTATTAGCCAAGCTTTATAGCTTTTTTTAAAAATAACACCTCTGGCATCTGCTTTTTTAACTTTACATGGTTGCTATTATCTACGCTGTCCCCTCACCCCCAGGTTTAAACCCATTTTGATTTACACTGGACCATCTGCAGAACCTCTTGAACCATTTGTTCCTTTCCATTCTCATTGCCTTAGTCAAGCCATAGTGATTACTTAGGACATAGTGTCCTCTTGCTCCTTTTAAGCCTTTCTTCCTTGCCAAAGTAATGTTTTATAAACTGAAGAACTGGATTCCTACACTTATAGTTCAGTTCTGCCATTGGTTTTGGATTGCCCTCAAGACAAAATGTAAAATCTTATTGTTATATATTTGGTCCTCTATTATCTGACGCACGTCTACTATTGCATATCATTTTCTGCCATTTTCTCCACACATATGTGGTAGTCTAGCCATATGATACTGTTTGTGGTTTCCAGAAAACACCCTGTTCTTTGTTACTGCAGTGCCTTGGCACATACTGGCTCCTCTGCCCCTTCTTCCCGGATGGACCTGAGATCTGTGTAGTCTTTCAACACTCAGTTTACCGTATTTCCCTCCAGGAAGCTTTCTCTGGCCTGCCTTCAAAGTCTGCACTGGCATTGTTTTCTCAGTGTTTGCAGGGCAGGCGCTTTGCACCCAACTTGCTCAGAGCAGGTTTCCCTTCATTTTGTCCTTAATGTCCTAGTCTAGTTCTCTCAGTAGACCTTGCCTTTTGTATCTGTATCTTCACAACTATTAGAATGTGTAGAGGCATATAGTGGATATGAAAAAAATTTATTTCTTGGGTTGTAACATATGAACTTTGCACTTATCAGAGATTAGGTTTCTTAGAATCTCATTTTTTTCAGGTTGTGGCTGAGTATTGAAGCAGGTAGAATAGGATTCTCAGTAGCTGAGGTGGTTGCCATAAAACCCATGTATAAAAGAACACAAACACGAATTCTGTAAGCGAGTCTACGAGGCCCTTCATCATATCTCTTCAACTTTTGCTTTGCATAGAATTCTAACAAACTTCTTTACTTAGTCCTATATCTCACATTATTAGATTTAGAAACAACACATTAGAAGATGGGGAAAGTTATGTTAACAGAGATAAGGATATTGGCAAGACTAAAGCTGATATATTGATAGCCTGAGAAAAAGTCACTCTATGAGAAAAGAAAAAAAAACAAACAATAAAAAGTGCATAAGAATATTTTCAAAAAATCATAGCAGTTTTTAGCCATTTAATGTAGAAACAAGGTGGACATCTACCTTGATCCCATGGTATTATAATTGGTGTTCCAACTTCTACCTGTCATCATGAATAGATTAATTTCTGTTCTGTATACTGTGCTTGAAATACAATATTATTGCTTAAAGGTATGAGTGGGGTGAACTCTCAAATATGTTGAATAACTCAGCCCCTATAGTGCCAAATAAATGAGTTCTTGCTGAGGTTCTCTCTAAAAGCTGCAGGGTACCAGTGCTTTGCTTCTAATCATTAATTTTCCTTTGGTTATATTCACATTACTAATAACATTATGTAGCAAATTTTTGTTAGGGCATTTTTCTATTAATTTCTGATTCACATGTCACATTTGGAAACTAATAAAATGACCCCTTTCTCTTGGCTCTTATTATTCTTTAGTTCTTTTAATCATGGAACTGATACTATTTTGCATGAACTCCCTCTGACATTTTCCAAACTGTAAGTAGATTGGCAGGAGGAAAAAGTGGGGAGAGATTAATCCTGCATTTTTGTAGATTGAGACGTTGAGGTGTGGCATATTGTATAGTAACATTACTAAAGTCCCTGTGCTGGGGCTTGGGACTATTGATCTTCTTGGTGTGAATCACTTGAGACGTGTTTGTTGTCTTCCAGTGTGGTTACACTCTTCTAGAGCAGGTTGGGCTGGTGGTGCCAAAGGGTGGGGTGCGTTTTGACTAATCTGCTAAGTAGCCTTTTATCTGAGAGTCTAGTTTCTCATTGGTGTTTCTGACCAAAAGGAAATGGTTGGAAATATGGACTTTTGTTTTCAATTAGTCTCTCTAGGGAAGAGAGGATTATTTTTGAAGAATGGAATTTTAAGGAAGCCTGACAAGCTCATTTCCCATGTGACTGAAAACATTGGCAGTTGAAAAGATTTCACAAATAGGAATTAGAGCCAGATTTTCCCGTGTCTAAGCTGCTCTTTGGGAGTTAGACTCATGGGTAACCTGCACCCCTACTTTGCTCATGGGACTTTTATGCTTTTTCTTCCCTAATGGCTCCAAAGGCTTCCACGGAACTTTATCCTTCCATCCTGTACATTATAAAGATCTTCAGTACCATTCTGTTTCATATGTATTTTAATCAGATCATTTGCTATCTGCCACAGGCATAGGGCTGCTTGATGCTTCATTATCTCTCTAAGATATTTGTCCTCCTCTCTTATACCACCATCTATACTAATAAAAGCCTAGGTGGTCCTCGTGCCATTGCACGACACCCTCACATCATCACAAGATGGCTACCACAGGGATGGCCGGCAGCGGAGAGTAATTGTGGGTAATCAGGCCAGTGGGGGAGGGGCCACAGTTTGGGGCAAACAGGCCAGCAGGGGAGGGCAGTTGGGGGTGACCAGGCCTGCAGGAGAGGGCAGTTGGGGGCGACCAGGCTGGCAGGGGAGGGCAGTTGGGGGCAACCAGGCTTGCAGGGAAGGGCATTTACGGGGACTAAGCCTACAAGGGAGGGCAGTTAGGGACGACTGGACCGGCAGGTTATGACAGTTGGGGGGATCAGGCTTCAGGGGAGGGCAGTTGGGTGTGACCAGGCTGGCAGGGGAGGGCATTTGGAGGTGACTAGGCCTGCAAGGGAGGGCAGTTAGGGGCAACCAGGCCTGCAGGGGAGGGCAGTTGTGGGCGATCAGGCTGGCAGGGAAGCAGTCGGCGTCAATCAGGCCAGCAGGGGAGTGGTTAGGGGGCGAACAGGCTGGCAGGCAGACAAGCGGTTAGGAGTTAGCAGTCCCATATTGTGAGAGGGATGTCTGAATTCCTGTCTGACTGCGGGATCTGGCCTAAACCAGCAGTTGGACATCCCCTGAGGGGTCCCAGATTGGAGAGGGTGCAGGCCAGGCTGAGGGACACCCCAGATTGGAGAGGGTGCAAGCCAGGCTGAGGGACACCCCCCTTTCCATGCATGAATTTCGTGCACCAGGACTCTAGTCTATAATAATAAAAGCGTAATATGCTAATTAGACCGGACAGCCAAACAATCTTTTGGATGTCATTCCAGACGTCCTTCCGGATGATACCGTGGCAGTGGGGGCCGATGCAGAGGTGATTGGGGCAATGAGGCAGGCAGGCGAGTGGTTAGGGGTGATGAGGCAGGCAGGCGAGTGGTTAGGGGTGATCAGGCAGGCAGGCAAGTGGTTGGGGCAATCAGGCAGAGTGGTTAGGGGTGATTAGGCAGGCAGGCAGAGGGGTTAGAGGCGATCAGGCAGGCGAGCGGTTAGGAGCCAGCAGTCCGGTCCCTGATTGCAAGAGGGTGCAGGCTGGGCTGAGGACCCCTTCCCCTCCATTTATGAATTTTGTGTACCGGGCCTCTAATAAAATTATAATGCTGCTATATTACCACAGTTTTACAACTTAAGAAGCAGAGGAATTGGTTGTTTTGCTCAAGATCCTCTAGGGAAAAAGAGAAGTAACCAAAAGTGAACAGACTTTTGGAAGTCCCTGAGTTCGGCTCCCTATGCACTGTGTTGTAACACCCTGATGGACAGTCATCAAGCTCCCAGTAGAGCCTTCCTCTGAAATAAGGCAGTTCTCATGTTGTGCAGTTCTAGTTGTTAGAAAGGTTGTAGCTGAAATTTGCTTTTCTGTAACTTCCACCTTTTGATTCTGATTTTTTCTTTTAAAAGACCATGTTTGTATCTACTTCTATAAGACTTGTCTTAAAATATTTGGATACCTTCCAAGTTTCATTGTAGTCTTCTCATCTTTAGGTTAAATATTCCATTCATTTTTTTCAGCTGTTACTAAACCTTCTGCTTTCCAAATTCCTCACTATACCGATATTCTCTGGATATACTCTCATTGGTCAATGACCCTTTTAACTTCAAATAACTTGAAATGATACTTGAGATATTGCCAGTTAGTCAAATGCTCAGTAGGACTTGTTTTCTCCTGAGGCCTGGCCTCTGTCATGCCCTGGAAGAAGATCTATTTATGTTTCAGTTCTGGAATACCTGAAAAGGTAGTGAGTTTCATGTCATTGGATATGTTAATCAGATGCTATATATGTCAGGGGTGTTTTAAATAAAAACTAATAGAAAGGATGTTGAGTGTGTGGTGTCTTTACAAAATAAATTAAAATTGCTGTGTTTTAAAAAAATCCACAAAAAAACCAACACATCACCATTAGTGCTTGTTTTGGCAGCACATATACTAAAATTTGAAAGTTACAGAGAAAATTAGCATGGCCCCTGCACAAGGATGACACACAAATTCATGAAGCGTTCCATATTAAAATAAAATAAACCAGAAAAGAAACCACCTTTATGGAACAACCAGCTATACAATATAGGGTGTAGTAGAATGCATGATATTGGGAATAATACTTGAGTGATTATTCTGCTCTGAGAAGAGCCTTTAGATACTTTTGTTCTTTGACCAACCACCAGATGAACTTGCAAGGATATTTTGCATCTGTGAAACACTGTATCTTTTGTCAAAACTTAATTCACAAAAATTTCATCAACATTTCCCCTTCATATCAACATACAGCACTTTAGTTTTCTCCATATTTGTCCACATTAATTCTTTATAGAGTCAACATTTGGGGCAAAAAATGTTGTTACAACCTTTTTTAAAAAACCTTAATATTGTTACTAGCATTGTTTTATCCATTACCACCTACTTAGCCATTTCCTTTGCTAGGATAATGTTAACGATGCTTTATTAGATTATCTCAGCCATTTATCAATGACATTTTTGTAAATGGAGTATTGTTTACTCTTAATCCAAATATTAAGTTATTGAAATATATATATTGACCTTAGTATAAATTCAGGCTGTGTAGCTGGTAGATTTTGCCAGACCCTATGGTAGTGACAGTTTTTGTGGAGTCTGTTTTAGGACAGGTAGTTCTTTAGTGACCATGATAACAACATTCCACTGTATAGTCTGATTTATTTTTTTCCATGAAGTAATTTTTAAAATGTGTGGCTGTTCTGAGATATTTAGTCCAATAATATGTTGCATATAAAGACATTCAATGAGAGGGTCTTGAGTTACAAGGAAAGGATGTTAAAAAACAAAATCTCTCAATTAATTGTGGTCTGTAACAGTTCCACCCTTGGGGAAGGGAGGCTTGTTGAAACTTCCATGACTATTAATCTTGAGAAAGAACATGTATCGTCTTGTTGGACCAAAGCCGGTAGCCATCTTATCAAGCCAGGGCTACACAAGTAGGGTCAATTTAAATCTCGTTTTGGCCCGGTAATCAAAATGAAGATGGTTGTTGGTATACATGGATGGTGTTGGGTCTTTTGACAAGTATGTGTAGGCGTGAGTCATGACAGGTCAGTCTCCTTTTCTTGATTTTACCAATTGTCTCCCTAAAGTCACTCACCAGAAATGTACAGTAAGAAGCTGAATTTGCTAGGCTCACTAAACTTGTTTTGGAGAATGGTTGAGAAAGGCTTCCAGCTGGAGCTGTCGGTTTTTTCCTATGGCAGACTCCTGCTTTTAGCCTTTTGTAAGGATAACCTGATATATTCCTTCCTGATTTTGCTACCAGGAAGTGCTCTGTCCTGGCTTTTGTAGCCCCCAGGCTGTAAGGCCAACTGCCTGGTCTGGTTAGTACACAGAGCTTGGTGGCATGGAGAGGGAGGGATCTCAGGCCTGGGTTTTCCACTGGTTGCTGGATAACCTTGGGCAAATGAATCAACCTGTTCTCTGTTTTCTTTCCTAACTTTATAAAACTGAGACTTTCTCTTAGTCCTTAGTCTTTTAAAAAAAGGTCACAACAATTACAAAAAAGGTATTAAGAGTATCTTGAGTGAATTAACACTTATCTGGATACATTAGTTACTATAGATAGGGTGACTTTTCAGATTTCTAGAATAAATTAAACAAAATGCTCCAAATGTGTTTAATATGTACCCCAGATTGTCTATGTGAAATAAAAGATGTAATTTTGGTTTAGTTTGTTTAAATAATTTCAATTTCTTGAGGAAAGGCAATGTAGTTATTTATGTTGTCCATGTAAATTGTATTATAACGTTAAAGAACTTAATAAGATACAGCAGGGTTTAGTCATTTAAATCCTTAAAGTCCCTTCAGGAGGTCTCCTTGTGGACATTCATGTGGACCCTTCAAAATTATCTAGTTAACCAAAATTTTAAATTGCACCAGGATTATTTAATCTCTTTAGTGTCCTCACTTTTTAATTTAATTTTGCTTTAAAAACAAACAAACCAGTGGATGAAATAAGCTCATCCTTGAAAAAGTGTTTGTGTTCTAGTTTACATAAATTTAACTTCAGTTTTTGTATCCTAAAAGTCTATTTCTATTATGTCTTTAAAATCCTACTAGCTCATTAATACTCCACTCTTCCTATTTGGGTGCCTCCTAAGCATACAAACTTCAGTGACCTGAACTCTAGTCTGCAGTTATTAATGCAGCCTTGTTTTAGGTGTATGACCATAAAACACCTTGAAGTAAATCTTCTGTTTATGGACCTGAAAGTGTTGTACTTGGAGGGTAACAAACTAAAGTGTAATGTGAGAGAGAAGGGTTTTGAAAATTATAAATCACTCTACTAATGGTACAACTGCGATCTAATAAGAATAAGTCTGTGACTCATTGTAGCTTTCCTTGCTTTTTATTCTCGTGAGCAATTGAAGAAACCCACTGTAGGGGGTTTGAAATAGTCTTCCTTCTGATTGTGGGATGACACAGTGGTTGCTTTTTCCAACCACCACATGTGGTGATTCTGCTTTCTGGAATGACAGGGGGCACTCTCTGAGCAAACAGCAACAGCATTCCAAGGAATGTACAATAAATAATGAATGTAAGACATTTTCCCTTGCCAGATGTAATGTTCAATAGTAGAGGAATAATGTAAAATGACCTCCTACAGGAAAATTTGGGAAATGCCTAGATGGATAAGAAAGCACTCCTGCTGTTAGAAATAAGCAAACTCTTTCCCACTTTCAGGTGAGAATATATGATTTAATACATTTAAATTTTGTTTTCATGATTTCTGGAATTACTTAGAAAATGCATTGATTGATAAAACCTAAAAACTTTAGTGAACTACTAGTCTATTTGAGCTATTATAGAGTCTTTGTTTCCAGTATTCAAAAACATTTAAGCAGGTTGTGCACTTTGATGTGGCTTATTTTCCCCAAATGCTTAGTAACTGATAGAATTTTGTAAATTAAATTGTATTTTACATACAGTGGAGTGAAATCCAGTTCCTAAGGGAATTCTGCGAAGGTGACATCTAAACCTGTGCTTCAGAAATCCCGTTCAACCACCTAAAACAGCAGCTTCAGAATTTCTAGAAGAAGGAACTTGGGGGTTAAGTAGGGAACACCTTACAGACTTGCCCTGAAAAGGTGTTTTCTTTGTGTACCATTGGGATGGGGCGCTGTACATCTGTCATAGCCAGCCTCTGATGCCTCATTTCTCTTCAGATCAGACCCAAGCCAGAACAGGCATGTGTGCAGAGATTCAGGTGCTCTTCTGACTCAGGTAGTGACCAGCCTGAGCTCTTAAGACTTCAGAACTTTATTCTCCCCTCTGCAGGATGAGAGGGCAAAATTGCAGCAGTGGAGAGACCTAGTATTGGTACCTGGACCTCAAAGCTGCCCGGGAGCCTGAGAACTCCTTAGGGGAGCCTGGCACCTGCCCGGTAGTCCTATGTCAAGGACTCTTCACTAAAATACTAAGGAACACATCATGTCAAAATAGGATGTGCTAAAAGCTCATTAAAATTATACATTCATTCAGTTTATTTTTTGTACAAGTATTCATTGAGCATCTTCTAGCACTGTATAGGTGTGCTAGAAATGGAGGCCATAACAGCAAACAGAACAGACAGTATTTTATCCTCTCCTGGGGAGAAAATCAGCAGATCTGTATCTATATCACTATATCTATGTCAGGTCACAATAAATTTATGAAGAATGATGAAGTTTAACGGGATAGCAAGGTAAAGGGAGGTGCTGTGTTACACAGGGATGACCACTAAGGTGGCTTTTTTTTTGAGAAGATATTTGACTTAAACAAAGAAGAAATCTATGTAAATATAGGTATACATTGGAGATATTGCAAATTTGGTTCCATACCACAACAAGAAAGAAAGTCTTAATCTTTCTGCTGGTGGAGGGACTTGCCTTCAGTTTATAAAAAAATTCAACATATGTTAAGCACAATACAAAGAAGAGCAATAAAACAAGGTGTGCCTATATCTGGGGAGGAAGATAATAATAGCATGTGCAGAAGGCCTGAGGCAGGAATATGCATGGCCTGATGGAGTAACAGGAACAAGGTGGGTATGCTTGTAGGAGATGAGGTTGTTGAAGTCATCAGCAGCCAGGTCAGGAACAAAATAGGGATGTCTGCTCTCACCATTATTTATCAACACTTTTTCTGGAGTGTTAAATAACGATATAAGACTAGAAAAATTAAAAAGTTGTTGTAAATGTAGAAAAGAAAAATAATTACTAGTATTTTAGATGATATCTTTGTACAGTGAAACTCAGGAGACTTTAAGTAAACAGTTGAGAATTAATAAAAATCCTATATAATAAAAGCATAATATGCAAATCAACCAAATGGCCGAACAGCTGAATGACTATCCAGGCGACCACTTGGGACCACGCTATGACACCCACTGGTGCCAGGCCAGCCAAGGTGGGTGTGATGCGATTGGTTGGGGTCCCGGCCATCGCCCTATGATCTCCCCACAGAGGGAGGCCCAGGCCACTGGCCAGTGGGGCAGTCAATTGAGGGGTTCCATGATCTCCCCAAAGAGGTAGGCCCAAGCCACCGACTGGCAGACTGCAGTGGGTGGGCGGGGCCTCCCTCTGCAAGGGAAGCCCAGGTGCCGGCGGCCCGGCCAAAGGGAAGCCCAGGTCCTGGGTGCTGGAGGGAAGTCAGTGCCAGCAGCCAGGGGAAGGCCTACTCTTGCCTGAATTTTGTGTATTGGGCCTCTAGTTGAAAAAGGAAATGATATATAATGAATATTTTAAAAAATTAATAGTTTTTCCTATATTGTTGATAAATAGCCAGAAATGGAAAATGACCAAAAGACCCTATTCATTATCCAAACAAATCTATATATATAAAAGCCTAAGCTATCATTCAACTGTTCGACTGTTCGAACAGTAGCTATGACACACACTGACCACCAGGGGGCAGATGCTCAATGCATAGGCATGGAAACATGGAACAGTCTGATGAATCTCAGAGGGGAGGGGGGAAAGGAGGAGGACGGGAAGAGATTAACCAAAGAATTTATATGCATACTAGAGGCCCAGTGCATGGATTTGTGCAGGGGTGGGGTCCCTCGGCCTGGCCTGTGCCCGCTTGCAATCCAGGACCCCTCGGTATGTTGGAGAGCTGGTTTCAGCCCAATAGTGAATGTATGCAGAAAATAATAAAATCTTATGGAAGGCCTTAAAACAAGACTTAAACATACTGTGTTCTTGGATGGCAAAGCAGTATCACATAAACACCATTTGACATAATACCAATTTCAACCCTACTAGAGTTTTAAACTTTTTCACTGTTTAAAGAATGGATGAATGTCCAAAAATAGCCAAGAAAGAACAGTGAAAGGGACTTTCTATTAGTCAAAATTAAAACTGACTTCAAAGTCATGTGAAAAATCTCTGGTTCAAAATTAACATATAGGTCAGGGGCTAGCAAACTTTTCCGTAAAGGGTCTGATAGTAAGTAAATATTTTCAACTTTGTGGGCCACATAGTCTCTTGCCTTGACCTTTATGGCATGAAAGCAGCTATATGGATATGATGGATTTATTTTTTAAACTGGTTTGTCAATTAATAATACAGATGTTAAAATAGTGCTCAGGAAAAGATAACACAATCTGCAACAAAGGTGATATTTCACATTACTTGGAAAGTTCAACTTATTTAATAACAGGTGCTGACAAAGTATAATTAATCTAAAAAAATAACATTACATTCCTACCTAATACATAAAAATTATTTCTTGACATATAAAGATTGAAATATAAAAGTGAAACAAGAAAATACAAGAAAATTTAAGAGAGTATTGTAAAATCTATGACTGGAGAATATAGTTTTAAACGAGAGAAAATATAGAAGCTATAAAGAAAAAAGATACTTGACTAAATATATGTGAAATTTTGTTTATGGCAAAGTTACAGAATTGATAACTTAATAGACAAAATTTGACAACAAAGAAATAGAAATGGCAGTTTGTGACATCTGTGAAGAAAAAGGGCTAATATCCATAACATGCAAAGTACCTCTACAGTTGTCCCAGTAGAAAAAAAGGGCAAAAAGGACAGTTCTTGAAAAGAGAAATCAAATAGCCAGTGGCTATAGGATAAGATGCTCAGCATCACAGAATCTATGTTCTTCGTCTGTAAAACAGGATAATTATAGTACCCACCTCATACTGTAGCTGGCAGGAATAAATCAGATAATGCAAATAAGATATTACAATGCTTGGCACACAGTATGTGCTCATTAAATGCTAGTTTATTGCCCTGTATAAATTAAAGCATGAGTAGGCAAGGATTGTTGTGAAAGGATAGCTATTGTAGTAGTGGTCATAGTTGAGAATAATTGTAAACAAACTGAATGGTCCATAAATAGGAAATAATCGGATACTTTGTGTATCATTATTATGGAATTTTATGCCGTTGTTAAAAATAGTTTAAATTATATCCGTAGGTTTAATTAACAATTTTTTTTGGAGTGAGAGGAAGGGAGAGGGACAGATCAGTTGCCTCCTGTCCATTCCCTGACCCGGGATTGAACTAGCAACCCAGGCATGTACCCCGAGCAGGAATCAAACCAGTGGCCTTTTGGTGCACAGGACGATGCTCATCCAACTGAGCCACACTGGTCAGGGCGAGAAACTATCCCTAGGTTAGAAACTGGTATATGATGGTTTCAGTTTTATAGAATGATAAGGCAAATATCCTTTGAAATGTTTTTATATGGTGCTGAACTATAAATTTCTACACTTAAAAATCACCATTTTGCTCTGGCCAGTGTGGCTCAGGAGGCTGAGTTTTGTTCCCAGTGCTGAGAGGTTACCAGTTAGATTCTGGGTCAGGGCATATACCCAGGTTGTGGGCTTGATCCCCAGTGGCGGGTGTGTGTGCGCGCAGAAGGCAGCAGATCAATGTTTCTCTCCTTTCCTCTCTCTAAAATCAATAAAAATATACTTTTTGAAAATAACCATTTTGATGCACGACATGCTAAAAACACACTATATATGTCACTGCCGCCTTCTAGACCTTTCAATATTGATCTCTCGCTCTCTTTTTAAACTCAAGGTCATTAAACCATAAATTCTTGTTCTAGGTTAAAATACCAGAATGTTTTCAGAGAATTAAAGAGTAGAGGTATTTGCCATCGACTCCCTAGCTTTTGTGATAGTCCTGCTTTTTTTTTTTAAAAAAAGACTATTTTTTTAGAGCAGTTTCATGTTTACCAAAAATTGAGAGGAACATACAGAGATTTCTCATACTCTGTGCCCTTACACATGCATAACTCCCCCATTGTCAACATTCTCCATCAGAAAGGTACTTTTTTTTTAAATCAAGGATGAACTATATTGATACTTTACAGCACCCAAAGTCTATAGTTTACTGTAAGAGTCACTCTTGGTATTGTAAATTCTGTGGATTTGAACAAATATATAATGTTATGTATCCATCATAATAGTATTATATAGAGCAGCAATTTTCAACCTTTTTCATCTCATGGCACACATAACCTAATTACTAAAATTCTGTGGCACACCAAAAAATATACAGTATTTTTTGCTGATCTGACAGAAAAAAAGGTATCATTTTTATTCATTCACACCAGATGGCTAGTATTTTGTTGGCTATTGTCATTTTCTTATTTGACATTCTAAGGGAAAAGAGGTGAATTTTCCTTACTTACAGTAATACTGCATTTTAAAAATATTTTTGTGACATACCAGTGAAAATAGCTGATATAGCGTGTTTTCACTGCCCTAGAGTATTTTCACTGCCCTAAAAATACTCTGTGCTCAGTTTATTCATCCCTTCTCCCCACTCCCACAACCACTGGCAGACACTGAATTTTTAACTTTTTTACCGTCTCTATAGTTTTGTCTTTTCCAGAATGTCATAAAGTTAGAATCATATATTATGTAAACTTTTTAGATTGGCTGCTTTCACTTACTATGCATTACATCTTTTCATGGCTTGATAGCTCATTTCTTTTGAGCACCAAATATTCCATTGTCTGGATGTGCCACAGTTTGTTTGTACATTTGCATAATCAAAGACATTTTGGCATTAAGAATAAAGCTGCTATAAACCTCTGTGTGCAGGTTTTCTTGTGGGCATACATTTTCAGCTCCTTTAGGTAAATTCCAAGGAGCATGAGTGTTGGATTGTATGAATAGGTTTAGTTTTCTAAGAAACTGCCATCTTCCAAAGTGGCTGTAACCATTTTGAATTCCTATCAGCAGTGCGTGAAAGAGTTCTTGTTGCTCCAAGTCTTCACCAGCATTAATTGCCCGTTTCTGGATTTGGTCATTCTAATAGGTATGTAGTGGTATCTTATTGTTGTTTTAATTTGCATTTCTCTGATGACATGATGTGGAACATCTTTTATATGATTATTTTGCATTTGCATATCTTTTTTGATGTCTGTTAAGATCTTTGACTCATTTTTAATTGGATTGTTTATTTCTTATTGCATTTCAAGAGTTGTTTGTATATATTGGATAACTGTCTTTTATCAGATGTATCTTTTGTAAATATTTCTCCATTTGTGGCTTGTCTTCTCATTCTCTTGATACACTATGTTGCAGAGCAGAAGTTTTAAATATTAATGAAGTTCAGCTTATCAATTATTTCTTTCATGGATTGTGTCTTTGGTGTTATATCTACAGTGCCACCAATTTCTCTTTCCCACACCCCCAAGGTGCCTAGCAGCTGGTTTGGAACTGGTGCAGATTAGAGGAATCTGACAGCTTAATTAAAACAAAGCATCCTGAATGGGCTGTGTGTTGACACTGTGATTTCTGCCTAGTACTGTGAATGTCAAAGTGCAGGAATTCAGTGATGTATGGATAAAATGCTTTTTATACTGGTCTTTTTTCTCCTTTACTGTCAAGCAATATCCCTTTCTCATTATATTTCTTTCTTTCTCTTTGTATCTCTGCTTCTTAATTAGGAAAGAGAGACCTGGAGTTGGTATTGTATACAAATTGAGATCCCATAGGCCTGATGGGAGAGGACTTTTGTAAGACCAATGTGAGTGAGCTTTAGAATATGGACATTACAATATCTTTTGGCTTTAATATGTTCAATTTTTCTTCTACAGTCAGTTATGTTCTGTGGTGACTAACTAGTACATTGATTTGTAAACAGACAGAGGAAAGTAGGCATTGCTTACAACTAAAAAAATAATTGTGATTCTGTGTTGGGGGTTGATGCTTCCTTGAGCACTGGCATTGGGAACGGTTGGTCAGCCATGCCATGCAGATGGAAATGGCTTTGTTTGGCCATGGAACCTGGTATCAGTGTCCAGTTGAGAGTTAGATCAGGCTGTGCTGGTTAGCCAGACAACTACCCTGTGCTCCATGTGGAATGGCTGGTTTTGCAGCCGTTCAAGTTCGGATGTGAAATGTAAAACTAATTTATTAATACTAGTTTATTAAAAATGTTCAAAACAATTGTTCTCCAGCCATTTAGATGTTCTGTTGTTTTAAAATAAAAATTAGGCTGTAAATTATTGCCTTATATCTTTAATGTTGTGTTGCTGTGTCCTACTGCACTTTATCCCTGCAACTAATGCATTATTCATATTACAGTGATTTGTTTACATGCATATTCCCAGCTTAACCAAGAAGTATTTGGAAGAAGGGCTGTTTTATACAAATTTGTGCTTGAGCAAGTGACAGAGTTTTAGGTGATCAGTTAGTGCTGAACTGATTTGAAGTGTAAAATCAAAGACCACTGTTCAGAATATACATTTACTTAAGTTTAATTCAAACTGTAGGTCTCAGTTTAGCTGGAAAAATAATTTAATCTATGAAAGTAAATGTAATTTTAGGTCTCCTGGTCTTTCATATTTCCATATATAGCCCAAGGCTCTCTGTTACTTATATGGGGAAAAAAGCTGAAGCTCTCACTATATGGCTGTTTCAAGCATTTTGCATTTATTCCTTACCACATCAGCATTAGGGAGCAATAGTGAAAATGCTGAGGTATAGAGAGATTAAATAACTGGCCCAACTCACATAAAAATTGAGCCAGGCTTTGAACCCAGTTAGTCCAGCTCCAGAATCTGTTCTGTTTCATTTTTCTGTATGTATTGTATGCATGTATGTGAGTCTGTATCTAGAAAGAGAAAGATTAAAAGACATATTCTCTATTTGGCATTCTGTAATGGATGTCATTAACACTTCTTAGAAAATACATAATATTTTGTAACCAAATCTATGTTTCTCTAAGGTCAACATTTAACATGAAATAATTTTTTTTCATATACGTTTAAGAGGAATTATGATGCATTGGAATGGGTTTTGGAGAAAACCAACAGAAAAGTGAAAAAATTCAAGCCATGTTATTGTATAAAGCATTGTAGATATTTCATTTTGAGAATGTTTTATAAGGGAATTGAAATGCTTTTACAAATGTTTGAAAATTTTAGTTGGTGGAAAGTTCATTTTTTTTTTTTTCTTTATAGTTTGGACAGATATATCTAGGAGTGCTTAATAGAGGATTTAGAGCAATAGGTTTTTGCTCAGGGTAAGGAGGAATCTTCTGCACAGATGGGCTGCCTAAGGAAATAATGAGTTTCTTCATACCAGAATGCTCAGAGATGGGCTGGAAATGGGACTGTTACTGAAGATAATCAAGTATTCGGCTGATTGAATAATTGAACTAGGTGACCAGGTATAAAGTTCCTCCTAAACTTGCCCTGCAATTTAGTGATTCTAACAATTTGGGACAGAAGATATTCTGTTAAATTTACTCTTACCACACACCACATCACCTGGAAAAGATCTGTGTAGGTGATGTCTAGTGAACCCTTGCTCATTAATCCTACTGGTTGTAGAAAATAGTGCCTGTCACAAAGTTATTCATAGTATCAAGCTCATGAAAAATCATTCATGAAATTTAGTGATAATTGTTGCTTATATTTCCTTAGTGTTTATTATGTGTCAGGAATTTTGTTAAGCACCTTATATTTATTACCTTATTTACTTTTCACAGTCACCCTCTAGAGTAAGTAATATTACAGGTTATTACAAGTATTCCCTGCTTTTCAAAAGTTTGCATTATGCCACTTCGCTTTTACAAAATTAGTACCTGTTTTTGCTAACTGAAAGAAATCCGAAGAGGCTTTTTTAATTTGACAAGAAGTGAAAAGCCAAAGTAGTGTTCAGAGTGTTTTCCAGTAAACCATTATAGGGGCAGCATGCACCCTGAGCTGCCAGGGTGTATCAACAAGCTTCTTCCCCAGGACCTTACTCAGCATCCAGCCACCATAGTTTTGAACTTTGTGCGCATCTGTGCTTTATCTCGATTTATTTTGTACAGCTGTTAGCAAGATGTGTGCTGAGGTATCAGAAAAGCTTAAGCGGCCTGATAAAGGTATTATACTTAGCGTAAAATTGAATGTAATTAAGGGTATTTGGTATGATTTGGTAGGTTATATTTTGAGTTTGGGAACATGAAAATTTTTCATATAAATTAATGCTAAATGCTTCTTTGTTTTACACCATTTCAGCTTACAAAAGGTTTTTCATAGGAACACTCTTCTTTTGGATATGTGGGGAAACCTATATTGTCTGTCCCCCGTGTATAGGTGAGAGGGTACATAATTTGTCCATGTTCCCATAAGCCAGTAAATTGGCATTCCTAGGACTTGAACTTAAGGCTTTCATAGTCTAAAATCATATGCTTAACCACAGTGCAACCTTCCAACTTCCTAGCACAGATAGGAAATTGAAAATCAAGGTAATTAGTAAGCTAAAGTTCTTGGAATATGTTGTCTATAATTGTTTATATCAGGAGAAAAGGTTCGGATCATCTCCATCAATTGGAGGAGACTGCTCTAAGGAAAGGAAGGAATAAATGAAAAAAGAAAAATGGGGGAAAGGAAAGCATTTGCTAGAAAACATTTTATATTGAGGTGAAGTATATTATAAAACTTAAATGTATTTTTTAAAGTTCTGTTTTGGTTGGTACGTTTTTATAAACTAACTCTTTTAAAAAAATAAAAAATGAGTGTTGAGATTATCTCTAAATTATTCAGTAAACAACAGGTAATTATGGACCACCTTTGAGAAAGGAAATTGGTTCCTCTGTGGTGAATCTGCAGTCTTGGATGTTGATGCCAGGGTGTAGAGGCAGTGTACATCTCAGAATATCACTCCTGGAGGAAGAATATTCCACACATAGGAAAAGTCAGTGCAAGCGCTGTAAAGCGGAAATGTGCCTAGTGTACTTAGGAAATGCCCAAGAAGTTCATGTGGCTGGAGCATTGATAGTGACAGCAAGTGTAGTCAGCGGTGAAGTTGGGGAGTGGAGTGTTAGTCCTTTGGCTTCTACTCTGGCTGAAAGGTGGGCTATTGTGGAGTGAAATGATGTAATATATTGCAAAAGGCTTGATCACGTTGCTGTGTTGGAATACACTGGACTGAGTCAGTGAGATCAATTTGGAGATTATTGTGGCAACTTGGAAGAGACATGATGGTGGCTTGGACCATAGTGGGTAAGAGTAGAGGTGGTGAAAGAAGTGGTCATATTCTGGGTGGTTTTAAAGGCAGAGACAGTAAGATTTACTGACAGATTGGATGTAGGGATTGGGAAAGAGGAGTTAAGGATGACTCAAACTTTTTGCCAGAGCTATTGGAGGGTGGAGTTGTTGCCAACTGAAATGAGATGACCTGACTGCAAGGATATGCTTTGTGGAGGGAAGATGAGGAACTGAGTTTTGACTGTATTGTGTTTCATATGTCTTATATGAGTCTGAAGTTTGGGAAAGATTTCTGAACTGGGAATATATATTTGAGATGAGAGTCATCAACATATAGGTGGTATAATCCATGAGACTGGATACAGTCACCAAGGGATTGAGTATAATATATAGAGATCAGATAGAGAAAGAGGCAGCCTTGGAACCCTCCAGCCTTTAGGGGGCAAGAGAAGGCACCAGCAGAGGAGACTGAGGAGTGATCAGTGAAGTAGGATATACCAGGCAGTACAAAATCCTGGTAGCCAAATGAAGAAGAGCAGGTGGTCAGCTGTGCCAAACGATGCTGATAGGATCTGTAGATTAGTACTGAGACCATTGGTGACTTTGAAAAAAATTTTAGTGAAATGTTAGGGAGAAAACCTGACTGAGGTGTGTTGAAGGGAAATAGAAGGAGAAGAATTGAAAATTGCTAATGTAGAAAATTGTCAAGGAGTTTTTTTGGCAAAGGGGAGGTGAAGATAAATAGTATATACTATGTAGGATGGCAGAAATAGGCTCAAGAGAATGTTTTTTCCTTTATTTTAAAGAGGTGGTTGTTAAATAAGAGCTAATGGGAATGGTCCAGTAGGAGTACACTTTTGAGTAACTTGCTCACATATATGTATATACCTTTTCTAATTTATTGTAATACTAGTGTTTCATTGTTTGAATATTTCAAAATTGATTTATCTGTTCTCTCATCTGTGGATATTTAAGTCTTCTAGTTTTCCCTATTATGTACAGTGTTTCAGGGAATATTTTTGTTTGCGTTTCCTTGTTCATATATGCACTATTTCATATAGATGCTTGGAAATGAATCTTCTTGGTCATATTTTATCTGTGCTTTCAAGTTTAATAGATATTTTCAAGTTTTTCTGCAATATGGTGGTACCATTTACACACTCACCAGCAGCATGTGAAATGTCCTGTCCTGATGAAACTGATTGAAATGATATTCTACTGGGTTCAAGTGGCATTTCCATAATTACTAATGAGGTTGAACATCTTTTCATAAGTGTATTAGCCATTATGGATCCTCTTGTATAAATTCTCTACCATTTTTCTATTGGCAAAAAATAAAATTTAAAAATCAATTTGTGGAGTTCTTTATATTTTCTTGATAAGAAATCTTTAGGAGTTATGTATATTACAAGTATCTTTTCTCAGACTGTGGCTCAAATTTTCAAATTTTTAATGGTATCTTTTAATGTACAAAAGTTTTAAATTTTGTTGTGGTCAGATTCATTCACCTTTTTTTTTATGGTTTGTGATTCTTCTCACATCCTTATCACAAGTTTAAAATTTTTTTTTTTATATTTCTTTGAACACTTGTAAAGTTTTACCTTTCAAGCTTAGGTTTCTAATCACCTTTAATCACATCGTATATTTTTAGTGGGTTTTACAATGGGAACCCTGTTTTATTCTTGACCCTGCACTATTTTTGAATAGTCTGTTCTTTTTCCAGGATTTGTGATACACCTTCTGTTAGTTTCTAAATTTCATGTATGCATGAGTTTGTTTATGGGCTTTCTGTTTTCCTTCTTTGCATCTTATAAAAGTCTTTCACTAATACTTTACTGTTTTAACAATATAGCCATATAATAATATCTGGTAAGACAGATTTTCCCACCTTGCTCTTCTTTGCACAGTTTCTTGGCGATTTTTTGTCTTTTGTATTTTCTAAAGGAATTTGAAGATTAACTTGTCAAGTTACACACACACACACACACACACACACACGAATACACACAACTTATTGACATTCTGATGGGAATTACATTTAGTTTGTAGATAATTTGGGGAATCTGACATTTTGGCAATAGGATTCCTTCTTTCTATGAATATGTTTTATCTCTTTATTTATTCAGGCCTTCCTTTGTTCTCTAATAATCTTTTGCATATTTCCCCACAAACTCCTCCTTGCTCATGTTTGATTAGATTCATTCATAGATACCTTACAGGTTTAATTACTGTGATGAATAGGACCTGTATTTTCCTATTATGTGTGTTTTGCTGTTACTGGTCCAGAGGAACATTATAATTGAATACTGAGTTATATAGAGTTTGAAGGGATTAGTAATGAAATGGCAATTTGGAGAAGGCAGAGGCTCCTAAAATGGAAGACCATACTGAGCGACTGAACTAAATAGCATCATTAAGAATGGAGACAAGAGCTTGGTTTTATAGCTGTGTGAGGCAGGTCCCTGAATTTGGTGACTGAGGGAAGTGAAGTGACGTGAAGGAAAAGAGGCTTGGGAACACAATGATGATTAGATGATGGTCCGGTTAAATGGGATTGGGTGCATAAGAGCAAGTGTTCCAGAAGGATAATTGAAAGTTCATTTGAGGACTACATTTTGTTCAATCAACTTTGATGCTAAGAACTAGAATTTAGGAGAGCTAGCTCAGTCTTGGTCCAGATAGCATTGGGTGGTCAAATGGGAGTCTGGGGAGGAGTCAATCCAGGTCTCAGGACTCTTTGTCAAGCTGGTTTTAATTCTTGCTGATGTTCATTTGTTTCTCCATTTCCAACTTAACAGCTTCTTAATCATCTTGGTTTTTTTGGCTCTGATTCAACTATACATATTATTTTAAATTGCAAATGGTGATGTTGATCAAATCGTCTTCCCAATCAACCTCACAGGTTAAGGTTGATGGCCAGCCTACAAATTGGCTTTTTTTTTTTTTTTTTTTGGTCAGGTGCTCACCGTTTGTTCAGTCCTCTGTAGAGTGACTACACATCCCAGTTTCCCCAGCATAATTGTTGTTTCAGAATAAATATTGGTAATAACCCCTTCTCAAAACTGAATTTGAACAGTGCAGTACTTGGTTTTACTGCTCATTAATCAACAAGGCCTACAGAATGTGACTACTTATTCTGCAAGCAGATACTATGAGTGATGTGTGTGGTGATGATCAACTAGGCTAGGGCATTAAGTAGCACCTCTAGTAGACCTAAGGTATAGTAATTGTAGACTTGAAGAATCTGTATGATGTCCAGAGAGAGTCCACTGGTAGTGAGGTCTCATACTAAAAGAAAGAGAACACATAAAATATGCCATTTGGGTAGGTGTCCAGAGACCCAAGTCAAACAGGGATAAAGATAGATCTGGGGTCTTGAGTATTCAGCTAAAGGTCAGTAGAGAATGGTTTGGCAGGCGATAGAGATTGGCATCTTTTAAAAATTTTATTGATTTGAGAGAGAACATTGATTTATTGTTCTACTTATTTATGCATTCATTGGTTGATTCTTGTTGGTGTCCTGACCAGGGATTGAATCCACAATGTTGGTATATCATGCATCGATGCTCAGACCAACTGAGATACCCAGCCAGGGCTGAGATTGGCATCTCTTTAACAGGCAAAGCATTCTATCTCTTGATCAGGGTTTAAGGGAAAAGGATTCAGTCATGGAACATCAAGGCTCTAATACTATATACTCCATATACCATATACCAGACTAACTAGACAGGTTCTAGTCACTAAAGGACTGGATGACAGGATCAAATATAGCTACAAAGAGACAAAGCAAAAGGAAGCATGACTGATTACTGACTCCCAACTAGAAGTACAGGGATATTAGAGTGATACTGAGCCTACTGATTTCCAGGCAAAAGTTATTATGTTTTGTTCTTCAACATGAACATGAAGGCTGCAATGTCAGTGGATATAATCCCAAAGGCAGGAGTATCCCACTTGGGAGGGGTTAAGGATTTGGAGCCCGTGGTTCATGCCAAACTTTACTCATTGTTGAGGTGATAGGCGTAGAATCTGTATATCTGTATATATCTGATATGGGAAGATTCAGAGTGTATAGAAAGAATAGTTTAACCTCATGTCTGGATAACACCAGGCTAAATTAAGCATTGCCTGTCAATAGCTATCAATTAGTGAGACAAGTTCTCAAGTATCTATATTTTTAAAAACTCTTACTTTAAATGGATCTCAGTGTAAGTATAGGAAATTAGAATTATGAAGCATGTGTTTATATTTGCCTATTTTGATACATTTGTATAAGAATGAATGAACAACTCAGCTTTTTTTCAGAATACTGTGACAGAGAGAAGTTATAAGCTCTAAATATAATAAGCAAAGTATCTATGAAAAAAAGAACACTATTTTCTGATTACTGCTTGTGTCAACCTGAGTCTATCAAATGATAGACGCTACTGGGTTTTTATGTTGGAGAAACCAATTGGGAAACACAGGTGAAGTATGGATATTTGGGGAAGACTGAGGTATTGGATGACAGATGAAAGTGGAGACTGCAGAGATGTAGAGAGGGAAGGACAGAGTTTTGAGGTTATTTTGCCACGTGTTTAATTATATATTTTGAACCATGAAATAGCATAACTAACGCTATATGTTATGATAAGAAAAAATAGCTAGGCAATGAGTGGTTTCAAAAACATGTTTGAAAATTAAGCTTCCTTTTGAGTAATACCCCATAGTGATTCTAAAAGGGGTTGCTCATAAATCAAATCCTGAAGTGCTCCAACATAATTATATAAAAAAAATAGCTCTGTTAAAATTACCATTAAAAGAATTAGGCATAAATCTTTTTGTTTTGTTACTATCTAAATAGAGAACAGATTTGTCTTTGTTCTGAGGGATAAATGGATAACAGGCCTTTTGTTTGTGTGGTTTGTGCTTTATGTGTGTGCATCGACTGTAATAGTAACAGATAATGTCTCTTAACAGCTCATGGAAAGAATTAGTTTTTTTCTCTACCAAAAAGCTAGCCTTGTGGAAGCTGACAAAAGTCATTACATTATGATTTTTGGCTCAAGAAAATAATGATATCTTGGAAAAAGTGAAGGAATATGGCAATGGAAGAAAGACATCTGTACTACAACAGACAAATTATTTAAACAAAAGATACAGTGTTCCTTTAATTGGATTCTCATGGACTACTAAATGTGCTGACCAAACACAGTATCTGGAAGAAAGGAACTTTGAATTTCTGAATCATAGTTTTTATAGCTTGGGTTCAATTTAATTTAACAAACTTTATTGAGCATCTACTCTGGACTCAAAAAGCCCAAGTTTGATTCTCAGTTCTATTATTCTGTCTCTCTGGGTATTCATATCCTCATTTCTGAAATAAAGATGATAGTAGTCCTTATCCTTTGATTATTTTGAGGATGAACTGAATTATAATGTGTGTAAAATATTTAACCATGCTTGCCTGCCATATTAACACAGAAGTTCAACGAATTAGAATCTGGCAATTTAAAGATGCTAACACTGTCTTGGTGGGAGAGTAGTCAAGTGATCCAACAGTTTCAGTATTTTACTGATGAAGCCATGAAAATGTTTATCAATAGGCTGTGTGGGGCCCGACTGGTGTGGGTCAGTGGTTGAGTGTTGACCTGTGAACCAGGAGGTCATGGTTTGGTCAGGGCACATGCCCAGGTTACCAGTTCCATCCCCAGTGTGAGGCATGTAGGAGGCAGCCGATCAATGATTCTCTCTCATAGTTGATGTTTCTATCTCTCTCTCCCTCTGCCTTCCTCTCTGAAATCAATAAAAATATATTTTAAAAAAGGTTGCTGTGGGGACATAGTGGTGGAATAAATAACAATTTTAGTAAGATAGTTTTCTGGAGTAAAATCAAGAATCGTTTTCTGTAGGAAAGGAGAAAAGATTCCTCCAAAAAGTCCAATAAACAAAATGTAGATGAAGCTGAAGGCTGGGACACACTCATTTGTGGCATTTTGAGCTTCCTTTCCTGCTGGGTCTACCACTGTATTTGATCACCACTTAGACCCTTGGTAACAGCATGATGGTGATCATTTTGAATTCTGATTCCCTTTTTATTTGTACTATCAATTACAGAGACTAGTTGAGTCTAATAGAATTGGAATAATTGGAATGGCAGGTGACTTTTCCTTACTGTAGAGTTCTCTATACTCTGGACAAAGTATTGGCTTCTGGGTTGGGTTAGAAGAATGCCATAAAAAAGGAACAGCACTTGCATGTCATGGCCCTTCTTTGTCAGTTGTAATGAATTAAGAGGAAAAGAAGTAGTATATCTTCTTTAAATAAAGCATGTGGGAATCATACATTAAGATAATCTTGACATTAAAATAATTTGTGATTCTTTAAACTGTAAAAACTATACACTGTTAAGCGATATGTGCAGAAATGTAATTTTATTTCTTTGTAACTGAACCTGGAACCTCCTTTTTTGCTCATACTGAGGAAACATGTTATATATTGCTACTTTAAGTCAACGTTTTGTTAGCATTTAGGGGTAAATATTCAGTCAAATGCAAGATGTAACAGTCTTCAAAATTCATAGTCCTTCTTAGGGCTGTTATGCTCATTCTTTCTCCATCCCTACCCTCACCGCCACCACAACATACTCCAGATGGGGTCTCAGTGTAGGGGAACATTGTGAGAAGGGAGGTATCCATGTAAATCCAGTGTTCCTGGGCCTCCTGGTCTTTCTGGTGTATCTCATCCTGCTTGGGCTTTGGCCTTTGCCTTTATGTTATCCCCTATTGCTGAATCAAAAGCTGAAGCATCTTATTGTGATTTTGGGGAGTAAGATAAAATGTTGACTGCTTGCTGATCCATCGACTGGCCCCATAGTTATCCCTGCTCAGCCCACCCCCTACCCACACTGCTGCAAGAAAAGCTTTATCAGACTTCCCTGGGAGGGGCCATGGGAATATTTCGGATCTCTTTGACAATCCACTAGAGCCAGGAAGACAGGGAGGCTCAGAGCTCTCAATCCTATTCTGCCTGGCAAACTTTCCCATCATTGCTGCTCTGTTGTGTCTACCCAGCACTGACTCGGAGGACCCATCAACGTGATTCTCCCAGAGGGTTTAGATAGGAAACAGGCACAAGCCCCTAATATTTGTACCTACCCTAAGTTCATCTAAATTTGTTACCCCATCTCCTGTTCATCCCACTCCAGACACACACTTGCATCTGCGTGCATGCACACACACACCTTCAAAGACCAGACAATGTCTACACTCTAGGTAGACACCTTTTGTCCTTACCTCTTTCTACCAACCAATCAGACATTCGTCTCTTTTCCCAGAGCCAGGAAAACTGCTCTAATATCATATTGTGCTATTGCCATAATCTGAGTAACTTGCATATAAACTCTCAATTCTAAATGTTCCAAGCCAAATGCTTTTGGAACATCAAAACACATACCGTTTCTCTCAAACGCTTGCAGTAGAGAAAGTGGGTTTTAAAACAATTGCTCCTACTGATCTAATTTTTTAAAAAATTGTAACTTTTATTTGGAAAGTTAGAACTGAACAACAAAGTCTTTGTTCTTGGTTGTATCTGCCTGTCTGCCAAAGCAGAAGCTGTCTCAGTAGGAATTAAATCAGATAATATTTCAGAAATACTGTTTTTGAATTGTATTGCCTAGACCTGAGTTGCTACACCACAGGAGAATACTCAGTCATTCACAGCCCTAACTATGGTAATGAGTCAGGCTGATATCCATGCATATTTATAAAGAGAATTGTTAGTTTGTCACAGATGTGTTATAGGTAAGCTGTTAGATGTAGAGGGGAAACTGTTGGTCAACATTTACATACTGATTCCTCTCTGATTCACTTGGATATCTTTACATTTATTAAACCTTCCGGAATCTTATCTCAAACAGACAGTGACTCACTTAAAACAATAAAGCAGACTGTCTGTACTTTTGAATTCTCTATGGAAGGATGTCAGCAGATGACCAAATTCTATTGTTAAACATGCAAAATGACTAGAAATGGCTCTTAAAGTGACCCCTGTTCAGTTCCTGAAATAGAAGCTCCTTGGATAATCACCATTGTGGATTGCTGCTCACAGCTGTGTTAGTGGAAGTCTGGGGTGATGAGGACCACTTAAACACTGGTCTTGTCAGGGTAGTTTTGATGCTTTCTACTATTTAACATTCAGAATGATCCACAGCTCTTCTTAAATTGCCATTAAAAACTCCAGTGTTTTATCAGTGGGGTTTCAAGTACTAGTATCATTGCCCAGTAATTATAAGACCTACTTGCCTCAAAGTTTTTTAAAGAATAAAATTAGATAAAATATGTGAACATTGCAAACTTCAACTCAATGCAAGTGTTAGGCTGTTATTACTAATTTTTACTAACTGTCCCCATTGTACTCTGTTTTTCTTTTATATATATATATTTTTTATTTTCAGTACTTTGGGATAGCCTTGCCTGTAAAGGTTGATTTTTAAAGAAAGTAATCTTTTCTCAGAGTCAGCACCCTGCTGGTCAGTATCATCTGTCATCTCAGCATCTTTTTCACTATGTAATTCATGTCCTGGGGCTTTGGCTCTTTTGGGGCCTGTGATTTTTTTTTTTTAGTATGTTTTTTTAACATGGATACACTTCCAAATGTGCTGCTATTTTATACGGCACTACATTCTTTGCTGTGTTTTTGTTGTTGTTCTGTTTTTTAACTCTAGTCTTCTCTGGGCTTATCAAATATAAATTGGTTTAAAAAAAATTGACTCATATTTAACATTTGGATCAAGTGCCAATTATGTGCACAATACAGTGATAGTACTGGGAAGGCGGATGAGCCCACGGTACCCAGGCTTCCTGTTTGAGTACCAGTCAATGGTGGTTCATTCACAAGGCTGGGAATAAAAGAGGTGGAGGGGCGAAGGAGAGGAGGTTGGGGTAGAGTTGGGGTGATGAGAGATTGCTGCTAGCTTTGGATATGGGGGAAGCAGGAAGTGTCCACAATTTGATACCTGGGAGAGGCCCTGACTCCCAATGTCAGATCTGGGAGTCATTAACATAAAGACTGTGATTGAAAGAAGGGAGTGAGTGAAAGAAAAGAGAGATAAATTCCCTTTTGGGAGTTTGGTTATTCTTCTGTAAACAGATAACCTGGTGGGGGAGGACCCCTCAAATAGTTATGGTGATGTCAAGGTATTTATGTGCTGAGTGTCCTTGATAGGTTTTCTGGAACCACAGTTTAGCAATCAGTGACACTCTTAAAGTAGACTGTCTCAGCCTGGGCACTGTTTGAATTTTATTTCAGACTAGAGGTCGGGTGCACCTGTGGGGTCCCTCAGCCTGACCTGCACCCTTTCACAATCCGGGATCCTTGGGGGGATGTCAGAGGTCTGGTACATGGACTTGGCCTGATTCCCGCAGGCCAGGCCGAGGGACCCCACTGGTGCACGAACCCGTGCATTAGGCCTCTAGTATACATATAAGATCTTTGGTTAATCTCCTTCTTCCCTCCCCTCTTCCCCTTTTCCTCTGAGATTCATCATTCTGTTCCATGTTTCCATGCCTGTGCACTGAGCACCTTCCCCCTGGTGGTCAGTGCACGTCATAGCTACCAGTCGAATGGCCAGACACTTAGCATATTAGCCTTTTATATATAGACTAGAGGCCCATTGCAGGGAGATTCCTGCAAGAATAGGGCTTCCTTGGGCCTATCCTGTCAGAATAGGGCTTCCTGTGGCCAGAGCGAAGCTGCCTCGTTCCTCTCCCATCTCCGCTGCCTCGCTCCCTTCTCTGCAGCTTTGCTCCCTTCTGCAGCGCTTGGCTTCCTTCTACGCTGTCTTCAGTCTTTGCTCCGTGCCTGCGTATGCAAATTAACCACTATCTTTGTTGGGTTAATTTGCATACTCACTCCTGATTGGCTGTGGGTATAGTGGAGGTATGGTCAATTTACATGTTTCTCTTTTAATTGTGTAGATAATTCTTTGTTGTGGAAGCTGTCCTGTGCGTTATAGATTGTTTAGCAGCATCTCTGCTTTCTACCAGATAGTGATAGCATTCCATTCCCTACCTCTCCCACTCTAGTTGTGACAGCCAAAACTGTCTGCAGACATTGTTAAGTGTCCCATGGGCTAGATAATGGCACCAGAGCAAGTTCTTCTCTGTTTATGTAAAGCATTTTGGGAGGAGCTATGTTAGCTTTTTTGTTCCAAAATAGCCAAACCCCCCTCCCCCCAAAAAAACAAAAAACATTTACTTCTGCAGTTTATTAATTTAGGAGGATTAGGTAATTTTATAGTTTAAAAAAATCTGCACATAAAAGCACAGATAACTGCTAATTTCAAATTAAATCTTGTTTCCTGTGTGTTTATTGTATGTGAATGAAGGGGGTGCTTTACTCCAAATAAGGAAATGGCCTGTGGCAGCTATTTCACAAGAATTGCTTTCAGTTCCTTACTTGTCAAACATTTAAGGCAGAACATCTAAAAGAGTTACCCGAGAAAACTCCTAGGAATGCAGGTAAGAGAGTGGGGTTCAAGTTAAGAAAACATGAACTTCATTATAATAATTTAAAAAACAAACACACAAGAACTAGTACTTAATATTTTTAAACTTACACTTTTTATAGTTCATAAACAAAAAGAATATAATAAAGTAACTTAATAAATTACCTGCCGTGGTAGCTGAATTAATTTATAGCTTGAAACACTCCTCTTAGAATTAGTTACTCAAGTTTACAGAAACATTTATAAGGTATGTTAATTGCAAGCACTTGCTCTGAACTGATGCTATTAATTATTCTATTAGAGTGTAAATTCTGTGAGGGCCGGGATTTCGTCTTCTTTTTTTTAGACTTTTCTTTCTTCACCGCCCCCCCCCCCCCCCCTCTTATTTCCATGTTACAGTTCACAATAGTGCAGAGAGGAAGCAACCTCTGAGGGTATTTTACCATCTTGTTTCTTTGGCTCTGTTTCTGACCACTGGTTCCCTTCCTCACAGCCTATTATCCTTGACACTCCATTTGGGGAGAGAGCTGAGGTTAGAACTTTAGACCATGGTGGCATCAACTTTTCTCACAGATCTTGCAGCATTTCTTTATAAGCTTTCATAAAATTGTGTCTATTGACTTCCAGCCCCTATCTTAATCTTGTTCTACCAGGGAAGGAAAGGGAAGAAGAAGAAAAAAAAAGCCTTTACAACATGTGTTCAGTCTTTATTCAGAGGCCCGCGCCTACCTCCTCAAAATCTGATCACAGTACTTGATTGATGGAAGTGGGAGGAAAGGGAGAGAATAGCAGAGTTTGGAAGTCATTGTACTGCTTTTCATCCTGAAGACAGGGACAGTGGTATCTGGACAGCAAGGAAGGTGAGACCTTTTCTGTATACTTACTACTGCTATTTGATTGGAATGACAAGACCACATTGGAACTATATTTTATCATCTGAAGCGGAATTGGATTTGGGTTCATCTAGTCATGTACATTACAGGGAAAATGGAGTGAATACAGTATGACAACTCTGAGTCTCATCCCACAAGAATCTGTGGTGCAGTGGGTTGAGTGCACTTCTCCAAGAGTAAGTGCTGGCTCCCTGTGTGTACTTGGGTGACTTAACCTCTCTGTTCCTGACTCCTCATCGATGAAGCCCACTTAGAGTTGTGAGGATTTCATGTGATCATTGTGTAAAGCAGTAGTTGTAGCAGCATTTTTTAGTTTTAAATGGTGAATGTATAGATTGTTTATTTGCTCAGGAATTATGTGATAACTATTTAAGAATTGTTTCCTGGTTGTTGTAGGAAATTACAAGAATTGTTTTGGCTTTACCACTAACTAAGTAGTATTGTTGGTTAAGTCATTTAACTTTGTGGACCCTGGAGTCCTTGTATTTAAACTATTGAAATTGATGGTCTTTCATTTTCTAAGCTCTGAAATTCTATTTTATTTTTCTATTTAAAACCTAGCTCTCATTTTGTTAAAAATATATCTATCAACTAATTTGAGTTAGACTCATCTGCTAGATTTAAATAGCCATGGTAACTGTGAGTCTTTTACAAATAGTCCTGCCATTTTTCAGGTACGTGTGTACAAATAGAACAAATAGCTTAATTGATGTCTTGCAAGTTAATTATGTATTAATTAGTTCTATTCAAGGTGAAGGGATAGTATAAACTTATTTAAAATGTCTCCAGAACACCCGGCCTGTCACCGAGATATATGACTAATGCAAAGTTCTATTAAGATAATATTTGTAACCAAATGCTCATAATTTCCAAGCAATCTGTTGCTGTAGAGAGGTGAATCATGTGTCCTTTCTGTGCTTAGATTTTTTTTTCATTCTGCCATATGTTTATTGTATAAACCAAGTAGATTATATACAATTAAGAGATAACAACTCTCACTCCAGGCCTCAGTTCTCAAGCATCACTCACATTCTCTATTCTCATGGAAAATTACTCTTAGTGTCTTAAAGACCATATTTTTCTGTTATGTATTTCTGTTTGTTTATAGTGTTTGCAGCAACCAACATCAACAGATGGTTTGTGCTTTCATGTATAATTTTTTAAGGTAATGATAGGGAGTTATTAACCCTCAAATCTAACCTACAAAATATTTTCAACATAAGCTGTGCACAGAATTTTGATTGAGTTATTAACTTATTGGACTCTGCTGCTAAATAAAAGTGAGTGGAGACATAATATAAGTATTTCAAAACTAATATGCAAGGAGAATATGAATTGACACAGAACAAAAACTCAATTTTATGTTACGACTAGAGGCCTGGTGCATGAAAATTCATGTACTAGAGGGGGCATCCCTCAGCCTGGCCTGCCCCATCTCACAGTCCGGGAGCCCTCGGGCGGGAAGCGACCCGGCGATCAGGGGAAGGTGACGCCCCATCACACCTCTGCTGCTGCCACTGTTGGCAGCACAAGCCTTGGGTGGCCCTGGGTGACTGGGCAGCCACCATCCAAGGCTTGCCTATGCCTCGGGCCAGCCACTGCTGGCAGCACAATCCTCAGGCGGCCCAAGGCTTGCCTGTATCTCGGGCCGGTCCTGGGTGGCTGGGGGTCTGAGGGGACTGGGGGCCTCTGGAGGCAGGAGTCCATCTTGTGGTTGTGGGTGCCGCTGTCTTTGAGGACATGGCAGTCAATTAGCATATTCCCTCCTTATTGGCTGTGGGCACCACCATCTTGAGGCCATAGCAGTCAATTAGCATATTCCCTCCTTATTGGCTATGGGCACCACCATCTTTGCAATGCTGTGAGGATCAATTCGCATCCCTCTTTATTAGATAGGATAGTTACAGTAGAATGCTCACTGTGGTGCTAGGCATTACGTTAAAAAACTTGACATGCACTATTTCATTTAAACACTCCAACAATACTCCTAGGCAGTTGTTATTATTCACTCCATTTTATAGACAAAGAAATGAGACTCAGGTAAAGAAACTTGCCCATGTTCAAACTAGTGAGCAACAGAACTAGGGGTTGATCAGGTGGTCCAAGTCCAAAGGCCATGCTGAAGTGGCATTTTAAAAGAAGATTTCCTAAATTTTCTTCAGTTCAACACTGGGACTTATTTCTGTTTAAGTCAAATGAAGTGGCAAATTGAGTACCTTAATTTTTCACTTACTGTCAATTTCAATTGTAAAATTGTATTTTGACATGGTTATTGGTCATAAATTATTTATACTATCTAATAAAAGAGTAATATGCAAATTAACCATCACTCCACTATACCCACAAGCCACGCCCACCAGCCAATCAGGAGCGAATATGCAAATAAACCCAACCAAGATGGCTACGGCCACAGAGAGCAGGAGGGAGGCTTGGGTTTCCCTGGCAATGGAGGAAGCCAAGCTTTCCACCTGCCCTTGCCGGCCTAGAACTCCACTCAAGGCTACAGAGTTTCAATGATAGAAGATACATAAATCCAAACAGAAATGGCTGCCGCCACAGAGTGAGCAGAAGACTTGACTCCACTCCAGGCCACCAAATTTCAACTGTAGAAGATAAATAAACCCCAGATCCCAGGGCCTCTGCTTGGGTCGCTGGGGGGCGGTGGCTGGCCTGCAAACTACCACAGGCCCCTCGCCCAGGCCGCCCCACACCCCAAGGGAACCCCCACCCTGATCCGGGACTCCCTTCAGGGCAAACCAGCTGGCCCCCACCTATGCACCAGGCCTCTATCCTATCTAATAAAAGAGTAATATGCAAATTGACCATCACTCCAATATGCAAGTTGACACAAGATGGTTGCCCCCATGTGGTCAAAGATGGCTGCCCCCATGTGGACACAAGATGGCCACCACAAGATGGCCAGCAGGGGAGGGCAGTTGGGAGGGACCAGGCCTGCAAGGGAGGGCAGTTAGGGGCGATCAAGCCTGCAGGGGAGGGCAGTTAGGGGTGACCAAGCTGGCAGAGAAGGGAAGTTGGGGGCGACCAGGCCTGCAGGGGAGGGAAGTTAGGGGCGACCAGGCCTGCAGGGGAGGGAAGTTAGGGGTGACCAGGCCTGCAGGGGAGGGCAGTTAGGGGCAAACAGGCTGGCAGGGGAGCAGTTAGGCATCGATCAGGCTGGCAGGGGAGTGGTTAGGGGGTGATTAGGCTGGCAGGCAGAAGCGGTTAGGGGCAATTAGGAAGGCAGGCAGGCGAGCAGTTGGGAGCCAGCAGTCCTGGATTGTGAAAGGGATGTCCTACCGGGATCGGGCCTAAGTGGGCAGTTGGACATCCCTCAAGGGGTCCCAGATTGGAGAGGGTGCAGGCTGGGCTGAGGGACACCCACCCCCTGTGCACAAATTTTGTGCACCAGGCCTCTAGTAGAAATATAATGTTCAATATTTAAAACAATCCTAACCTAATTTATTAACATTGAAATTTTAACAAGGAATAATTATATATAAATCTAAAATACTACAAGAGTAATAAATAGTAAAAGTAACAAATATTAATGATTAAAAAATGCAATTGGACAATTAAAACTTACTGTCACAGAGTTTAAACCAAAGCCATTTAAGTATGATTATTTGTAGTCCCCTTGCAGTGTAGACTCACACCTCTGATGCTTCTGGTTATTCACTATGTGGGTTTTGCCCCACCAAGCAATTCTCCATGACACCAGCTGGATGTCCTACCTGGAGTAGTGTCAGATCCCACAGGTTAAAGGCTCCCATCCCACTTCTGATACAAATAGCAAGTTGTAGGTTTTCAGGTTACTCATAACTTCTATCTGACTGGCTATAAAGCCAAGTTTCCCATGACTGCCTCCCTGCATTTTATTACTTTGCTAGAGCAGCTCACAGAACTCCAGGAAACACTTTTTTTAAAAAAATATATTTTTATTGATTTCAGAGAGGAAGGGGAAGGGAGAGAGAAATATCAGTGATAAGAGAGAATCATTGATTGGCTGCCTCCCACAGGCCTCACACTGGGGATTGAGCCTGCGACCCAGGCATGTGCCCTTGACTGGAATCAAACCTGGGACCCTTTAGTCCGCAGGCTGACGCTCTATCCACTGAGCCATGCCGGCCAGGCAAGGAAACACTTTTTTATTTGGAAAGAAAATACTCTCATGATAATTCTTCCTAGGTTCAACCAAATAGCACTTTTCTCTGTTTGTGAAATCAGGTAACTCCTTATTTTAGGTGCCAGTCATACTTTCTAAATTAAATATACTGATTTTGACATTTTTTATTGGCTTAGATTTTCAGGCAGGAAATATAATTATTAATAATTTAACCAGTTATCTCATAGTATATGTATATACTAGAGGCTCGTTGCACAAAGTTTCGTGCAATAGGCTTTCCTTCCCCTGGCTACTGGCACCAGTTTTCCTCTGGCACCCAGGACCCAGGCCTTCACTCTGGCTGCCACCTTCTGTCTTTGCTCTGTCCAGAGCCTTCAGTCTTTCTCTGCTCCAGCCGCTCCTGTAGCTCCCTCTGCCTCCACCCTCCCCCTCATTGCATGCGTCCTTCCTTACCTGGCCACTCGGTGCCCGTGTATACAAATTACCCCTCCATCTTTGTTGGGTTAATTTGCATACTTCTGATTGGCTGGTGGGCATCATGGAGGTATGGTCAGTTTGCATATTTCTCTCTTATTAGTGTAGATATTGACAGTGATATAGTTCAAAACAGAGACTTCTAATTAGATAATTACTGGGTAACAGGAGAGGATATTTTCAAATTTGTATACTTATGGTGAATGGTTTTACTCTAAAATTTAGATGTTTTCTGATTTAGTTTTATAGTTTTTAAAGTTACTTACAAATGTGGATACCTACATCATTAAGAATAAATTAATATTTAAAACAATCCTAATGAGTCAACTACATTTATCATGGTTAAATTTTCACAGAGAAATTAAATACTGTATGATCTCACTTATATCTGGCATCTAAAAACACCCTAACTCTTAGAAATAGAGAACAGATTTGTGGTTTCCAGGGGTAGGCAGCATGTGTAGGAGGTGGGGGAAATAGTGAAGGTGGTCAAATGGTACACACTGCTATTTACTAGTATAAGGTAAGTTCTAGGGATGTAATGTGCAGTATGCCTATAGTTAACAATACTAAAACTTGCTAAGAGAATAGGTCTTAAAAGTTCTTAACACACACATATACACCACACACACACAGTTGTAACTATGTGAGGTGATAGAAGTGTTAACTAACCTTATTGTGGTAATCACTTCACCACATATACATGTATCAAATCATTACCTTGCACACCTTAAACTTACCCAATGTTATATGTCAGTTATCTATATATATAAAAGCCTAAGTGACTGGCTGACCAGCTGACTGGTCGACCAGCCCGTTGCTATGATGCACACTGACCACCAGGTGGCAGACTCACCGCAGGAGCTGCCTAGCAACAGCAACTGTGCAGAGTGCCCTCTAGTACTCTGGGACCCCTCGGGGGATATCGGACTGCTGGTTTTGGCCCGATTGCCACAGGCCAGGCCAAGGGACCCCACCTGCCAGAGGGATCCTGCTCACTCTGCAGATGCCCTTTGAGCCCCGGTGCCGCCCCAGTTGCAGCCAGCCAGGGAGGGACCATGGGAGGTTGGCTCCAGGGTGTGTCTGGCCCATCTCGCCCAGCCCCGCCCCACCAGCCACCTTCTAATTTAATTTCCTTTCAATGTGCATGAGTCCGTGCACTGGGCCTCTAGTATCTGAATAAAGCTGGGGAAAAGAATAAATTTGCCCATTTTGTTATAGTTCCTTTAAAGTTATTTATGAGACTCTTAAAAAGGAAAAAAAATTAATGTTTAGCCCTTCAGCAAATGAGTTTATTGAGCATGTACTGTGTCCTGAGGCACCAAGGTACAGTAGTGAAAAAACAAAGTGCCTCCTATCTTAGAGCTTAAATTTATGATGGGCTGAATGACTTCTTTTGGTTTAAAATTCTCGTTTCTCTTGTCTTTAATATTTCTTTCCCTCTGTCCACATACACCTGTATACCCACCCTCAAAATAT
The DNA here is from genome assembly GCA_026230045.1 of Corynorhinus townsendii. Lineage (NCBI taxonomy): Eukaryota > Metazoa > Chordata > Mammalia > Chiroptera > Vespertilionidae > Corynorhinus > Corynorhinus townsendii. The sequence continues at coordinate 61,001,146 of JAPDVU010000004.1, read as the reverse complement.
ATACATACATTTGCATACACATATGTATGATATTATACACATATATATATGTGTATGCAGATAATATATATAATGTAACAGTATAAATATCTTGTGTGGTGTAACTTAACATATATTTCTGTTTTTATGGTAAAACCTATAAATCAGGGAATTAATTATGTATAACAATAATATACATTTTAAAAATTTGAATTCTGCCTTTAAATATTTCTTATTATGTATTCCAAATGTCCCACCAAATGTCCCACTTAATGTTCTGGTTCTATAATATGTCTATTTTTCCACATTAATTTGTTGACAGACATATATATGTAAATATATATACACACTAGAGGCCCGGTGCACGAATTAATGCACCAGTGGGGTCTCTTGGTCTGGCCTGCAGGATTAGGTCAAAACTGGCTCTCTGACATCCTCCAAGGGGTCCCAGATTGTGAGAGGGTGCAGGTCAGGCAGAAGGACCCCACCAGTGCACGATCAGGGCCAGGGAGAGATGTGGGAGTTTGGCCAGCTGGGGAGGGACCCCAGCAGCAAGCTAACGTTCTGGTTGGAGCATCTGCCCCTTGGTGGTCAGTGCACATCATAGCGACTGGTTGACTGGTCGACTGTCTGCCCCCTGGTGGTCAGTGCACATCATAGCGAGCAGTTGAGCAGCCTTAGCACATCATTACCATATTACGCTTTTATTGGTTGTATGGCTAACGGTCTGGTTGACCGGTCAACCAGACACTTAGAATATTAGGCTTTTATTATATAGGATATGATTGATTTCAGAGAGGAAAGGAAGGGGAGAAAGATATAGAAATATCAATGATGAGAGAGAATCATTGGTTGGATGCCTCCTACCCGCCTACCACTGGTGATGGAGCCCGCAACCCTGACTAGAAATGGAACCATGACCTCCTGGTTTATAGGTCGATGCTCAACCACTGAGCCAAGCCAGCAGAGCTACAGACTTTTTCCTTTTCCTTATTTGAAACGAAACAAAACAGAAAAATATGTTACCATATTTCTCCTATGAAGGACTGAAAATAATTGGCAAGCTGATTTTCACTTCCACTGGCGTATAAACACATTGGACTCCTGGTAGGACTTGACGGGCACTGTCAAGGCCTCAGGAGTGCAGTGCTGCCCAGTGCCTTCGAGCCAGAATTTAAGAGCAGTAGGCTACTTTTCTTCCTGTACATTTAAAATTTCAAATGCTGTAATTTCCACTTATGATGTCATTTTGGAACATACTAGTACAACAGGACTACTGAGAACTTGAAGCGATCTTGGATAGCTTTTTGTTTTTCTGGGTTTTTGAAACACGTGGTGAAGAAATGGCTCAAATATCTTCCTTTTGAAACTGGGTCTGCTCTGCTAAATGTACTATTCAATGAAATGGATGTTTATATTGGTAAATATCCGCAAAATGTTTGGGAAGGCCAGAATGGAAAGCTGTGTATTCAGTGTATAATTTTGTGGGTAAAGATAACATGGCGGAAAGTACATCTTGACATTTGAAAAAAATGCATTGTTTTTCCAGAAAGATGTTTCCTTAAAATATATGTTGCAAAGTCTTGGGTAGAATCCAGCCTGGAGACATGTCTCAGCTTTCACAATACTTAAAAAAAAGAACAGGAGTTCGACCACCCATGTCAGAGACTGTGTTCCCTGGTTGTCCACATTGAGTGCCACTTGCTGCTGCCTCTACTATTCACATTACTTTGGGCACTGAGACATTGTTTGTAAGAAAAGAATATTTCAGAGTTTTTCCCTGAAAACAAAGGAGGGGCTTAACTGTAAATATAAGTTGATTTTTAAATATTGAATTATATTTCTGTTCAACTAATACTATTGCATCTCAACTCATCACTATTATTCCATTGGCAATGAATTTGATACAGTAATTCTTGACCCTGAGATCTAATCTCTGCCCCTCACCACCTCTATCAAATAATCGATGAATGTTTTATAGACACATTCCTTTCTGCTAAAGGAATTCTTCTCTTGAAAACATCTATCACATAATAATTTCTCCTCATCATCTTGGTTTTAATAAGAGCAAGAAAATGATGTACTTTCTCTTTATGCTACCTTAGTTATATATACTCAAAAACATATGAGTAACTTTTATAGAAACATCTTTTGAGTCATACCCCAAAAAGACCCAAAAGATTTTAAGCTTTGCCCATGTATTATGAACTACACAGGATTTTTTGTTTCATAATGCACTAAAAATCCATTTACTCCAATAGAATTGGACCAGGCTTTAGAAAATAAAAGCATTTATCCATGGTGATTCCGCAGTATAGCAGTGTTTATACTTTTGATCTTTCCTTAGAGAGGAATTACCTTGGTAGACAACCAGCTGGCTTTAGGCAAAATTATACCCTTGATATGTGCTTAAAACAGCAGTGTAAAATGTAACTGCTGACAATCTTGGTTTTTGGTTAAAGTCACTTTCTTATTACACAGTATGTTGGAAGCACAGGGGATGATGTCAGTTTCTACCCTTTAGAACTCTTATGATGACCAGACATAGCATTTCCCTCTGTTGTCAACACTTGAGAAAAATTTGCCAAATTGAGACTCACGATTGGTAAAGGAGAAAATATTAGTAATTATTTATGAAAAGAAAAATTCATTTTGCAATGTTATTTGCAAAAGACCTTAGGAGTTGAAATTTAAAATTCTGAAAAACATTGTTTTTAATAATTATAACTTGATTTTTAAAATACTTTTAAAAATTGACTTTAGAGAGAGGGAGAGAAGGAAGTAGGGAGCAAGGGAGGGAAAGAGAGGGAGAGAGAAAGAGAAACACCAATATGAGAGAGAAACATTGATTGGTTGCTTCTTGCAAGTTCCCTGACTTGGGATTGGATCCACAACCTGAGTATGTGCCCTGACCAGGAACTGAACCCACCGACTTTTGATGTATAGGACAATACTCCAACTGAGCTACACTGGCCAGTGCTTTTTTGTTTTTTAATACTTTTCCTAAAAATCAATTTTAGAGAAAGGAAGGGGGGGGGAGCTGGTGAGAGAGAGAGAGAGAGAGAGAGAGAGAGAGAGAGAGAGAGAGAGAGAGAGAGAGACACTTAATTTTTAATTCCAGTATTCTGTCTTAACAATCTTTAAACTACTTTTCTTCTGGTTGAATATGCTTTGCCCTACGACATGTGGGAACCCATATTAGAAGCCTTTAAGGACCTTGGTTAACTCATCTTTGTTTCCCCAATATTGGCACATGTGAGTGGCTCACGATACTGGTTTTGATATGAATCATTGACCTTTGGAATTTATATAACATCATAGCAAAATGGAAATTTGTTGAAAAACAAGTACAGACTCCCACATGGGGAGGGAGAAAGGGTCCCCAATAACATTAAAAATTAATTGGGCCCTAACCAGTTTGGCTCAGTGGATAGAGCATTGGCCTGTGGACTCAAGGGTCCCAGGTTCGATTCCAGTCAAGGGCATGTACCTTGGTTGCGGGCACATACCCAGTAGGGAGTGTGCAGGAGGCAGCTGATTGATGTTTCTCTCTCATCGATGTTTCTAACTCTCTATCCCTCTCCCTTCCTCTCTGTAAAAAATCAATAAAATATATTTAAAAAAATTAATTGGGAAATAGCATATAATACTCAAGATGGTGAAGGTGATTTTCTGGTTTGTGCCAGTGTTCCAAACTTTTTTCGTTGGCATTATTCTGTCCTAATTGTTGGTAGAGTGCTCAAAGATACAGGGCTCAGAAGGTTCTGTAGTATGTAACTAGGCAGTTACCTTGGGCAGTGGATTACAGCTACTGTTGCTGTTTATAAGTTATCTTTGTGATTCTGGCTTCAATCTCCATTGAAGATTTCTCAGGAGAGGAGAAATGTCCTTGTGTCTGTTTTGGAATAGAGGATGGTGAAGAAACCACATGTGAAGTTTTTTTGCAGGAAGAAGGACATGGTGAACCACTGAGTTTGATTATATCTTTTTCCATATGGAATATCATATTCTGAAAAGATGTTATTTCCAGTCTGTAAGAAGATCAATTTAAGAAATTAGATGTATTAGCACTCTTAAAACACTCTTTGTATAACAACAAAATTCAAAGAGCCTGATTGAAAACTGAGAAGAAACAGATTGAAAAATGATTAGTGATTAACCATCAGTAATCATTAGAGAAATGCAAATCAAAACCACAAGATACTACCCACATCCATTAGTAGGTTGTCTACTGAGAGAGAGAGAGAGAGAGAGAGAGAGAGAGAGAGAGAGAGAGAGAGAAACAAGTGTTAGTGAGACCATAGGGAAAATGGAACCCCTCTGGTATTGGTGGTGGGAATATAAAATGGTGCAACTGCTGTGGAAATGATATGGCTATTTCTGAAAAAAATTAAACATAGTATTCCCAAGTGTTCAGCAATTCCACTTCTGAATATATACCCAGAAGAAGTGAAAGTAGAGATTTGAATAAGTTCAAAGCATCATTATTCACAATAGCCAAAAGGTAGAAGTAATCCACTTAAAGAGATGAATAGATAAAAAAAGATGTTGTATATACATACAATGGAATATTATGCAAAGCATAACCACTTCTAGGAGTCAGTATAATTTTTATGTGCCAAAACAATTTTTCAAAGATTGAAATAGCCATTATCTTAAGGAGAGACATTTTGACACATCCTACAACAAGGATGACCCTTGAAGACATTGTGCTAAGTGAAATAAGTCAATCATAAAAAAACAAATTGATAAAGTTGAAGCAAAGATTGAATACAGGTATTATGAAAATATTTTAAGTCCTGCTGAGAAATGATAGAGCAGTAATAAGAGTGAAAATACAAAAACAACTTAAAGTGGCTATTTCAATCTTTGAAAAATTGTTTTGGTAATCAAAAATTATATTGACTCCTAGAAATGGTTATGCTTTTCATGATATTCAAACTAATAGGGATGTGGGGAAAAAACCTTTTAAGACAGATTTGCTTATATACTTACCCATGTCATGTTTCACTACATATCATAAATGTCCACCAGTCCAGTACAGTACCCTTATCATCACAGAGACGTGACTGTTTGTCAATGGAAAGGAAACTTCATGCTCAGTAGGAAGGGAAGGATGTTTTTTGTGTGTTTGTGCCTTGCAACCATGCACTTAAAAACGTACATAAAAATGGAGATGTGTTTTGTACTGCTAACTCCTTATTCTAAAAACAATCTAGAGTAGGAAATATCAGTGAAAAGAGCTGGCCCAGGATAGTTCTCTATTAGAATTAGAATAATGATTAGAGCTTAGTTTTTAGGACTTCCCTTTTAATGCCTTTCATAGCATTATTAGTCCTTCATAGAGCTTCAAGACATCAGAAAATTGGAGGCTTGTCAGTGATTCATTTTAATCACTAGATGCTTTATAAAAAATGATGTTAGGAACATTTGTTGAACAAACCCAACTGTGTGTTAGGTATTGTGATTAGCTACTGAATACTTGATACTTTCTGAATTTGGGCTTATGAATGATTTAGAGTTTGCTGGAGGAGAAAGTACAGACTTATGCACACATATCCTATGAAAAAGAATACCCTCTAAAACAAAGAAATAGGAGATACATAAGAACTTTTTCAACCTGTTTATATTTTAACTAGAGGCCCGATGCATGAAATTCGTGCAAGGGGCTCAGCCCTCGCAGCTATGATGGCTTGCCTTGGTCCTCGCAGCCCCACCTTTGTCTGGAAGGTCGTCTGTAAGAACATCCGGCTCTCTGATCTAATTAGCATATTACACTTTTATTATTATGGACTAGAGGCCCGATGCATGAAGATTCGTGCAAGAATGGGCCTTCCTTCCCCTGGCTGCCAGCACCGCCTTCGCTCTGGCCAGAGCTACCTTTCCACTTTTGCTCTGGCCTGGAGCCGCCTTTCTGCCTTCGCTCTGGCCCAGAGTTGCCTTTTTGCCTTCCCATGCTGCCCAGAGGCCTGGTGCGGCTGGGGTGGTGTGGAACACCTGCGTCAAGGCAGGCGTCCTGCCCCTGGCTGGTCAGCGCCTGTGTATGCAAATTATCCTGCCATCTTTGTTGGGTTAATTTGCATACTCATGATTGACTGATTGGCATCGTGAAGGCACGGTCAATTTGCATCTTTCTCTTTTATTAGTGTAGATAATATGTAAATTTGTTCCACAATAATGAAATGAGCATAATTTGCTCAACTTCATGTATATTTGTCATATGCTGTATTCTGCAGTAGAAACAGATATAAATAACACAGAATTCCTGTCTTAAGAGTTATGATTTTGAGTGTGGTTGAAAGGGTTAATAAGACAGATGTCCACAGGGCTGTCCTATGAGGTAAATTAATAGTGTTCCTAACCAGAGGTATAGCAGTGAGTGCTGCCTTGATCCTAGTACTTGACTCTTGCCCTTGTACCCTGGCTTTAGGTTTCATAGAATCTCTGCAGTGCCACCTACCTGTTTATTTTAAACTAGCCCTATAATAACAAATTCTTTCAGGAAATGGCTGCTAGAATCATGAAAAGAAAAGAAGGAAAAAGTTACCATGGGGTTTAAGCCTAGCTAGTTGGGGGGAACCTCTGAAAAGAGGTTGTATGAAGTGGGTCTTGAAGGGAGGGAATGAAGGCCTACCAATTTGGGAAGGGAATTCAGAGGAGGGAGAGCATGGGTCACATTCACAGAGCCCCCTGACATGACTGGAGTGTAGAGGGACTGTGAGGAAACAAGCTGGAAAGGTAAGGTTGATTGACAGAACATGTTTATTTGACATGCTTGGATGTAGCGTTCAGAAATCTTTCCACTTCTAATTTTTGCAAAAGTGTTTCAGCTCTGATCATACAAATAATTCAGGCAATAATGAATCAGTGAGACAATGTCTGAAATTTTTCCAAACATTTCAAGCCTTTTCAGTATTATTTGTTCATTTTTCTCCTGTTGACTTTATTCAGTTCTCTTTATGTTCTGTTTGCTCCTTTACCTACTTTTTCCACACGGGTATAAAGCTATCAGGATTTAGGTTTTCTCAGCTTACACCACTTTCCTATAATACCAAATATTCATAACTCCATCACTAATATCCTTAACAAAATGGACTTTTCTGAACTTTCTCTGGAGTTCGTGACTGTTCTTTCTCTTTTAGCATTGGCATCTCTCCAGTAGAATATCAGCTTGTAGTCTGATTATATGTGAAAATCATGCTGGTTAATAATGATTATGAAGCATATATTAATACATTTGTTAGCCTGGAATTGATTGTGCTTTTTTTTTCTGGTTAATTTTTCTAATGAATTTGGTTTCTAAACAAGAGACCATTTCAAAACTTAATTCATTTGCAATGATATTTGAAGCTTATTTAAATCAGGTTTTTAATTATTGTAAGTTATATAAATAAATATTAATTAGTATATTTGATTAATGAAACACAAGTGTATGATTTTACTATTACTTCTGCTTATATGTATTTATAAACAGATTTGATTTCAAAAGGAAGTGGAAAAGGTCAGTTGTGATTTTTTTTTTTTTTTGCTTTTCATTAGCTTTATATTTAGCAGAAAATGTTAAAAGAGCTGTAAGTTGCCTATCCAAAGTGTTAGTTTCCTACTTACAGCAGTGAGAAAAGGTGGCCAACCTTGGTATTTTCCCCTACAGGCTGAATGGCTCTGTGGGGGAAAAGTCTTGCTATAGATTTTGAGTAAACAGTAAGTAATATACATTTATATATTTGCTTTTTGAATGTCACTGTTGCACTTTCAGGCATATGCAGGCTTAATGGTCTGTCTGTCTGTTTTACTTTCTCCTGGAATGACAGTTTAACAGTATTCCTGGTTGGATTATATTAAAATCTTTAAAGGCTACATTAACTGAAACGCATGTCCAATGTTTGGACAGCCAAAATCTGTGCAATCTTTTTAATGGAGTATAACTTAGCAACTCTGCTATTATCACAGATATCTTATTGTTAGAGCTATATTAAAATATCCTCAATTTGCCCTGACCGGTTTGGCTCAGTGGATGGAGTGTCGGCCTGTGGACTGAAGGGTCCCAGGTTCGATTCCGGTCAAGGGCATGGACCTTGGTTGCGGGCACATCCCCAGTAGGGGGTGTGCAGGAGGCAGCTGATAGATGTTTCTCCCTCATCCATGTTTCTAACTCTCTATCCCTCTCCCTTCCTCTCTGTAAAAAATTAATAAAATATATTTTAAAAAATCCTCAATTTGGAGTCTAGTTCATATTTAAATTGTTCTGGGATGTGCTGAACCATACTTTTGCACTATTTTAAAATGGATTTTGCCAAGAAAGTAATAGTTTTGTAAGTTAAACAAGAACTTGCTTAATATAGTTTAATTATTTTAAGAGATTTTTAACTAATTAAGTTTCTTGAGTGTCTACCGTATTTTGAGCATTGTGCTAGATATCCTGCCTGGATAACTTGAAGTTGGCTATTAGTAATAGCACCTAGGTAGAAGATGAACAGTGGGAAACAGTCGTGATGTGGCCCAACCGGGAACCAAGGTATCTTTAGGGTTTTATCAGAACAGGTAGTGTGATCTATTATTGGCGAAATCAAGATTTTGATAGCTCCTCTTGTTATAGTATTCTGTTGTTGCCCTGGAGAAGGGAGTGGTTAACTGAAATAGTGAGAAAGAATGAGATTCCTTGGGACAAATGCAGGACAGACCAGTACTGACTGACTTAGCAGCCCATAGTCTGTTTCATTGCTTGCCTTTTAGAATTGCTTTTTTAAGTTTTCTTGGCACTTTTTCGTGAGGTCCTGTAAGGAACCAAGACCTTTTATTTTGTGGTAGAGGACATGAAGAACAATTATTCACAGTCCAGTCTTTTATTGGCACAGCTTTCCCTGGAACATCTGTCCCTTCTAACTTACTGGTGCTCCGTCTGCCTAAGGCCAGGTTCCTTGGAGCAGGTTTTAGTGGCATGAAGTTGAAGAAGCAGATACAGGAAAATCCAGGCTTATGTGATCTTTCCTGTCTTTGATAAGTTCAGCTTTCATATTGAAAAGTTGTTTAAACCTTTACAATTATTTCAAGTTGTGATATATATTTATCTCAAAAGAAAACTTGAAATTTTAAAATTAGTAAAATCAATTTTAAAGTATTTGTATTTATATCTATAGTTATTATTTTAAAAAACTTAACAGCCATCTCCATTGAAAGGCACAATATTAATTTTTAACTAAGTACATCAAAATGCTAAATTGGACTAGAAAAATTTCCTAGCAGTTATATATCATTGTGCCTCCGTGTATAAAAATTAATTGACAAAAATATACAGTTGACAAAAATATACAGTTTAATAAAATTATCTTACTTAATCACAGAAAATAGAAAGACTAATACTCTCTTCAAACTTGTAGATTTGTACAATCTCGTTATAACATCATCAAAGTGTTCATGATTTCCAAAATAGTAAAGGAGCCATCTTCAGAAATTTTAGTAAATTAAGGTTGTGAAGGATAAAAAGCATATACCAAGTTGAATTTATATTATACCTTACAAAATCATTGAACTGTATTCATAGACTCAACCTTTTAATGATATATGTTAATTATATTTGAGGGTGTGACTTTGAAATATCAGTATTACTTCTAAATTTTGGCATTTTTCAGAATTTTGATGTAATTTGTTTTATATATTTTAATACTTTTCAGATATCAGAGTTGATTTTAAGAATAAAAAATAAAACTTAGGTACTTTCCAAATTAAATAAAGTGACCAATGTAAAGTGCTAAACTCAAAACCTAGCATATAGCAACTCCTATGACAATCAGTTTATGATTATTATTGTTATTCTGACTCCTGTCTCCTTGCCACAGTCTCTCACTGGTTTGTATACCTGACAATTTCCATAAACTCACAGTATTATTACTTTTCATTGTGTCTACCTTCTAGCTCTTGATGTTTAAGAAATTTCTTGAATTACTTCTTTAACTGTCAGTACATAACTCTTGTTCAAGAACACACATGTTTACATAACACATACACATATGTGTTAAAGAAACTTCACTTTCTCTAATACCAATAGCTTATTTCCCACTTTGTCTAGGGTCCAAGAGCTTGTGGGTCAAAAGACCTACAGCAGATCATACAGAGACTGGCATGGGAAGGCTGATTCCCTGTGTTTTTAGTGTGCTTATTTGCTGTGGGAGTTTGGATTCTCTTGTATCTTAAACTAGTCCTATAATAACAAGAAAAACATTATATGTTTTTCTGAGGAAATTATGACTGTACTATAAAATGTATTTGTTACTTTCAGCATTAATTAAGATGCATTACTTTTACTTTAGACTATTTATTTTAGACTTATTGAAAATAATTTTAGTAATATAAAATTATCTTTTATATAAAGTAAAAAGACAAAAGTCTCTTCCCTCTAATTCCTTTACTGTCATTTTTTCAGGAGAGATGTTTTGATAGTTTGGAATGAATCCTTCCAGACTATTGACACCTGTGGCTCAGTGTATATATGGCTGGTTTTGTTTGTTTGTTTTTTTGTTTCCCCACTGTTGTTTTTCACTGGTTGTTTTTCACAAAAATGAGATTGTATTGTTCTGTAATTTGCTCATTTTGTCAAATGTATGGGCATCATTTTATATCCTCAGTCTTTTTCATGTCTGTGTAATACTTGACTATATTGATATATCTTGGTTTATTTAGCTCTCTCCTGTGGAAAGACATTCAAGGTCTCTGGATTCCATCTGCTTGCACATCATGTTGTATGAACACCAAGGTTGGCAGCTTTGGTCCTGGGTACATCCGTGCTTAGTTTCCCAACTATACTGTGCAGGCTATAGGAAGACTAGGTTGCTTATTGGCCTTCAGGGGTCATTCTAAAGGTTGTCATTTGATCTTGGATAGGCTTCAGTTCAGAGTACCAATTCTGTTGTATGGAATTTTAAGGTAACAGTAGCAGTTTTATGGAAGTTTCTCATTCTTATCTCTTAGAAATTTAAGATGCATTGCCTAACTCAGGTGGATTTTTTAGCTGTTATCTTTAGACTAGAGGCCTAGTGCACGAAATTCGTGCATTGGGGGGGGGTGTCCCTCAGCCCAGCCTGCACCCTCTCCAATCTGGGACCCCTCAAGGGATTGGGCCTAAATGGGCAGTTGGACATCCCTCTCACAATCCAGGACTGCTGGCACCCAATTGCTTACCTGCCTGCCTGCCTGATCATCCGGTAACCACTCTCCTACCAGCCTGATCGACACCTAACTGCTCCCCTGACAGCCCGATTGCCCCTAACTGCCCTCCCCTGCCAGCCTGGTTGTCCCTAACTGTCCTCCCCTGCCAGGCCTGGTCACCCCCAACTGCCCTCCTCTGCTGGCCTGGTCACCCCTAATTGCCCTCCCCTGCCAGCCTGGTTGCCCCCAACTGCCCTCCCCTGCAGGCCTGGTTGCTCCAACTATCCTCCCCTGAAGGCCTGGTTGCCTCAACTGTCCTCCTCTGCAGGCATGGGTCCCCCCCATCTGTCCTCCCCTGAAGGCCTGGGTCCCCCCAAACTGCCCTCCCCTGCAGGCCTGGTCAACCCCAACTGCCCTCCTCTGCCGGCCTGGTCACCCCCAACTGCCCTCCCCTGCAGGCCTGGTCACCCCCAACTTCCCTCCTCTGCTGGCCCTGTCACTCCTAACTGCCCTCACCTGCTGGCCTGATCACCCACAACTGCCCTCCCCTGCCAACCATCTTGTGGTAGCCATTTTCTGTGTTAGAGTGATGGTCAATTTGCATATGTGGACATGGGACGGCCATCTTCTGTGTTGGAGTGATGGTCAATTTGCATATTACTCTTTTATTAGATGGTACTGTTATATTGACAGAGGTCTGGGCTTTTGATCTATAAAGAAAGAATGTCAAATCCTTTTTTAAAAATTAAGAATTCTTTAGATCAGGACATCTTTTGGAGAATTTTTTGAGAATACATTTGTGTTCTTGCAATTTTGTAATATTTTTGTTTCTTTATATGTCTAACCAGGTGTATTAAAGTTTAATTTGTGACATTTCTGGTGCAGAGGCTGTTGGTGGGGGGTGGAGGGATTGAGCAAAAAAGGAAAAAAAGCTCATGGAAAAAATTTAATTTGTGACCATCATAAACAGCATAATTAATCATAGTTCTAAAAGTTCAAACATCAATATCCCACGGTTAGCATTTCATTGGGGGTGGGTATGGTGTTCATAAAGTTTTATGTTCTGCAGTCACTATTTACGAAGTAGATATAGTAGTAATTTATTTTGTTGTGGCTATGAGCTATATCTTGGAGTTTAACATCTGCTGGTTTAAACTACTGCATATTTTTAAAATTCTCAACTTAATTGCCTAGAATGAAGGAAAAGAATTGATTTATATGCATATTTTTGCTTGGGAGATTTTATTTCATATTCATAAAATAATAATGTAGAATTTAAGGAAGGTGACACATTATTAGACACGTAGATGAGGAATTAACCACTTCTCTTTGATAATATGGTAATTGTTCAACATATTTTAAGTAATAACCAGCTGTTGACTTTAATATTTTTTACCCTTCAACAAAGCTGGTATTCTGCTATGATGTCATAGCTATATGTTTTGATTTATTATTGCATAGATTAGGTCATGCATACTCTGTGAACAACCACACTGAGCCAGTATTGAGAATACATCTTTATTACTTGTGACATTTTCTACGTTAAAATGGAATTGAGGTTCTTAACCAGATTTTAATGCACATGATCGAAGAGAGTTGTAAACCTTTTACTTTTTCAGTGATTTCTTCCTTCTAGCTCTCTATGAATGTTTACTTTGCTACAGAGTTTACATGCCATTTTTGTGTTTTTCTTCTCTCCAAAGCAGTATTTCCTAAGACTATTTGTTTATATGTAAATATACTTCAAAAAGTGCTAAAATAACTTTTATTTTTAATGTAATTTGAAGAATAAAAAAGGTTGAGATATGAAAATGTGAAATACAGTAATTCATTTTATAACAAGAATATTTTATATAATGAAATGCATTTTTGATGACATACATAGAATTAAAAATCTCATTTTTATTTTGTAGTAGCATTATAAAATTTTTTATCAGGGTAAAAATCAAATGACTGTCTACTTGAAATAGTTGTGCTGTAACTTATTTGACATAGGTTGAATTACTAATTTTTTATTATTTATTGAAATTAAATAATTCATTTTATTACTTAATCAAAACTGCAGTCATATACTTGAAAATATGTATTCTGTTCAGCATTAGGTTTTCCTTTTCTTTTTCAGTCTGTGATCAAAACAGGGCGACTGCTAATCAGTCATGAAGCTCCCTTGACGGGCGGCTTTGCGTCAGAGATCAGCTCTACAGTTCAGGTACAGTAACGTCTTGGCATTGATTTTAACATTTGTGCAATTGCACATGTCTATTCCAAGAAAAAGTCACTTGTCACAATATATAAAAATATGCACTTTCTGGAAATGCACATTTTTCATTTGACTCCACCTCACTCTTTTAGTAATGATCTAATTACATCATCTAGAAAAGAAATCTTAAAATAATAAAAGCTGAAAATTCCTTTATAGGAAGAAGAAAGTTTCAAATGAGTTTAATAAAATAATGTCACTTACGTTTGCTAGGATAATAGAACTTTACATTTGAATGTGACATTTCTTTCTTGATAAAACGTAAGCTTATTATGAAATGTGTTGTTATAAAATTGATTTTAGATTCTCCTGCCTTCACCTAACAAAAAATGCACCTGTCAAAATGTAATAATGTAAATTCAATAAATAATTTCAAAATCAATAATTTAACTTATTAAATTAGTAATTTTTGTTATGTTATTGGTAATGCTTTAGAAATGGTTTAAAAATATATTTCTGTTTTTAAAATATTCAGTTAAAATACTGCATATCAGGGAAACTTCCTAGCTACCTCCTTATGGAAAATTTTTATTTAAAACTTTTATTTCCATTTGTATCACCGATATGAATAAGATGATTTAAATGAGTTTCATTTTTAAAATTAAAAATTATATATAACTATATTTTAAATGAAAAATATATGCATTTTAAATTCAGAATATTTTTGCAAACATTTTACTTTACTTTATGGTGTTAAGATAATTTGTTGTTAATACATACAAATTGAGAATTTCTTCAAGAGTATTTGGTTTAATAACTTGATAATAAGATTGTGATATATAAGAAATGATAAGTTTTTATTTTTAATCATTTAACTAATAAATAATGATTTTTACCAATGAAATATCTGTAAGTTCTAATTGACAACACTCTAAATATTTTTAAATTAGATGAAGCCAGTTTAAACATAAATATTAAAGCTAGATCAAAATAATTCATAAGTACATTCAGAAATAAAATATGCTGTTATTTTTTCATGTTATAGTCTCTAACAAACTTAAGAAAAGCAAATTGAGTTTTATAGATTTGTTGTTTTCCTGTTTATTATATAAATTAAAATTTGAAACATACTGCTTATCATATAACACGAGTACCCGGTATTTATTGTGCATATTATTAATTGAGTAGCATACTGTTGTTCTAACTTCGTAAAATATGAAGTTTGCAGAGATGAATTATTTCAACACCAAGATGTTATTTCAAGTTAGAGACAAAACTGAAAAAATAAACCGGGATTTTCTGATTCCTAGTTAATGTGTAGTCCACTAATCCATTTGAAATGATAGTGACTGTTGCTCATAGAACCTTTATCTGACAGCCTCCTCTTGTTTTGTTATCTGAATGCCATCTTATTCTTAGCTCAAAAATTTTATTTGCATTTGAATATAAAAGGAAAACAAGTAGAAGTGTACAACTCCTCTTGTGAAGTTACCTTTCTCTGTGCACTTCTTAAATTTGATCTCCATAAATTATTAGTAAGCTGCAATAGGATGAAATGTATTTTTTAAACTGGGAAGGAATTAGGAAGATTATCTCATCTAGTGTTTCTTTGTCTTGAATAATATGTGGACTTGTGTTGACAGAAAAATGTTTCTGAGGCCCCAAGAATATATGTATGAATTCCAATTTGAGGAACACTGTATTGTGAATTAGACACAGTCAGTATAAAAAGCTAACACCAACTAGATCATAACACTGTATCAAAATCAGATCCTGAAATTATGTGATACTAATAGGTGCTAAAGGTTATGAAAGAGATTACCAGAATATAATTATATTTATATCATAATACAAAGACAAAACAAAACAAGACACTTTGTAATAGTCTCATACTCCCGAGCATATGCCCTGAGGTCCTCAGGTGTCTATTGTTAGAGAAATCCTGACAACCTAAGTCAACCATGTTCCTTTTATAGTTAAGTGTTTGTCATCTAGGTGCTTGTGACTTACCTGGTTTAAAAGGACAGTGAGAGCTCTGGGACTTGACAGGAATATTGAGTAAATATTGTGTGTATGCATGTGCATTCTTTATTCAAAGTCCCTACCTCATAGGGGAAGATAGCAGTTTTAGATTCATTATAAAATGTTCTGTTTTCCCTTTTAAAATCATTCAACCAAATCACAAGAAAATGAATTAAGACAATAATGTAAAATTGATAGGGGGATCTGCATTTGATATTTTGGGGAATTAGAATTTGATTTATTAATATGCAAATGATTTTGAAAATGATTTTGCAGTTGCTTAATTCAAATTTTACTTGTACAAATGGAAAGTATGGAAAATGAATTTTAATAAAATATAATCAACATAGTATCCCCAAAAGTTTGCCTGTTGGCTTTAATGTATTGGTAAGGGAGAAAACAAAAGAAGAAAAGCTAGATACCTTGAGAGATTTCCTTCTTTTTTGGTAATAACTATTTCATATAATTTAGAGTATTCTGAATAAGAAAAATCTAATTTTCAGTAATTATTTCATGAACATATTCAGCTAAATGCAATGTACTATATTGAGCATCTTCTTCATAGAAGGCTTCAAGCCTTATGAAAAGTGAAGCCTGTGTCAAATTACTAGTGCCTTGTATTTAAACTGAAATCACTTTAAGTGTGAGGTGCAGTTGCTTTCATGTCTTGGAATGAGTCATTTCTATATTTCTTTTTGTTGTGTATACTTAGCAAGGTTAAAAAAGATAAAACAGGGTTAAGAAATTGAAAGCCAATTTTCTGGGATGGCAGGGAAAAGGTACATAGAGAACTTTTAACTGTTGTCTTGGGAAAGAACTTTGAAATTATGGATGAGAATGATCTATATATTTGAGCACTGTTAATTAAAAGACTGAATTTTTCTCCCTGGATCAGCACATGTAAATTCCATATGAAAGTGAGCATATACAAAATAATATCAGTAAACACTATTTTGTGGAAGATAATTGGTACCGCTTTAAAAGCTCAAGACTAATCTTAGAAAGGTCCTCTTAAAATTATACTTTAATGGTTATTATTTTATTATCAAAGTATTATTTATAAAAATATTTATTTTATCATAGTTTAATAATATAATGATTATTATTAATAAAACTATTTTAAATGCATTAAAATCTGATAGCATGATTTTTTGTTTTTCTAAAATTCTAAATTATTACTCATTAAATATTTAGAAATTGGAGGAGAATGCAGCAATATAGAGGGTATTCTTTTAATGTTGTAGTTGGTATTTTTGGATAGAAAAATTGTCATGCTATATAAAATTGGATATCAAGTAAAGAGGATTTTGGTAGGTATAGGAATATTGCTGGCATTACCATTAAGATTATTTTTAGTTATACAGATAAAATATGAAAAGAATGAAAATATATTTATGTTTTATTTACATAGTTTTTCAACTTACGGCAGATGTCATTTCCATAATACAAGGAACTCAGTATCAACATCTTAAGTTTGTTCATGCCTGTTGCCTGGTTTTCATAAAGCCGTTTATTTTATTATTAAAAAAATTAAATTATTATTAACATTCTAAGTTTGAAGCTATGTTAAACTCACAAGTGATTAGATTACTTTATATTGAGTATAAAATTTTTTACTTATATTTATCTATAGTTTCTTTATAAAATATATGCTTACAAAAATCAAAGCTAATACATTGAATCTCTGAAGTGCTTTACATTCCTACTAGATTTAATTTGAAAGTCAACTGGAAGCAGAATAAGCTGAGGTCTGGTATATTTGGCTCCCCTCAAGGGGAGATTTTTGGTTGGTCATCCAAAGCTTCACTGTCTTTTCCCACCTAATTTTACATTCCCATCTGTTCTCATTTTGGGGTGAGGGAACTTTTTCCTTCGTTCATTTGACACACAAAACTTGGAGATGTGCTTCTTTTAGGGAGTTAAGCATTCCCATTGTGCACCCTGATCTGTGGAAAAGTGCATAGACAAGAGTTTAGGCAATTCACTGACTGCAGTATATAGTTTGAGCAAATATTTCGTTGTTTAGAAAAGTATCTGAATTAATTTTATGTGGTACTTGTATTCCTCAGCTTTATGTAACCACGGCTGTAAATAAAAAATCTTTATTGTGCTAAAGAAATGTTAATGTCATCTATTTTAATATTTCTCCAAATGAATTTATATGTTCTAGAACGCACAATTCAAAATAGGCATTATTTGTTTAAATGTTGAGACCAAGTAATTTGGGATATTTTAACAGCTTTAAGCTTTAAATAGTATACTTTCTTTAAGCCATATAGAAACCAACCTTTATTTTTAATTTCTAACACATTCTCATAATGAAATAAATTTTGACTCTGATAGGCTATGATAATAAAAAACTGTTTTTTCTGGATTCAATGCTTAATAAGAATGCCAAAAATTTTAGGGATTGGGATTGGCTTAAAAGTTTCCTTTTTTTTAAACACATGGAAGCAATAAGTCTGTTTCCATACCATTGTTTTCATCCTTTCTGTGCGGTCTCTTTTCATAGAATAAGAATGAGGAAATTATACACACCAACATATATTTTTAAAGGAAATAATATCCTACTAGTTTGAAAAGATTTTTTTAGCGTTTATACAAATCATTGTGAAAAGAAAATTTTCATAATCTCAAGTAAAGGAATTTTACTTTTCTTACTCTTTCATGTTAGATAGAATTATACAGAAGGATTTTATCTAGTGAATTTAATATTACTACCAAATTTACAAGCACTCTTAAAAGCATCAATTTGAAGAAGAGGGAAAAGGTCCTAAGTAGTCTTGAGTTTTTACCATTGTGGAAATATATTTAATTAAAATTACTTTGTTGATAAAGTAAGTCATCAGAGAAAACTGTCAGAGTAGTAATTTGATGAATAATTGACTGCAATTTTGTAATCTGAATTTTTTTAAACTAGCGATGGCAAAGCATTTGCCGACAACAATAGCTATGATAATCAGGAAAAGTGTGCTTCTGTACTAAAATCTATTTAGATGGAGCCAGAGCATTAGAAAAGCAGTTAATCACAGAGTGTTCAGATATAGATTGGCCTTTAAAATGGCATTTTGCCCTAAACCTGTTGAATGTTCATTAAACAAATGGGGTTTGTAGCCATAGATCTGAACTATAGACTAAAATCTTTCAGGGCTGCATCATGGATGGGGCTACTGATATCACTGTAGTTCAACCCATATTGTACTCTTTTGGTCTTCCTACTTGCCCTGACCACACCATGTCTCTTTTTCCTTTGTTTATTAGTATAAATGCCAAGGTTCTACCACCAGCCCTTTAATTCTCCCCATTTTTTCTTGGGGAAGCTCAACCATCGCATGGCTATTCTTGAAACTTTTAAATTCAAAACTTTCAAAATTTGCTCTTGAGTGTTAGACTCAAAAGCAAAATTCATGTTAAGTTTGGCAGTGATAAGAAATTTGGTATGATAAAATAGTTTATATGGAAGGAAGGATTTTAACGTGAAAAGATAAAAAAGGTAGATATCAGCACATGGTTTGGCTATCTGCCAGTTTGTAGAAATCAGCTTATATCAAGACCAGCTCTATTTCTCAATTTTTTTCTGGACCCTTTAAATTGTCTTCTTTAGTCTCTCACATCCTATCACATTACTATGTATTGTTTTCATAATACACACATCAAAAAAGAGGATTAAAAATGGTGGCAGAGTAAGTGGATACTGCACAGACATGCTCCCAGGAACAAACTGGTATTACAACTAAAATATAGAAAAACTTGCTGAATAATCAACAGAAAACTCACAGGAGAGAACCCTGATACCCGAGAACTGAAAGTGGAGACCGCATAAAAACTGGTAGGAGGAGCAGAGGCACAAAAAGGCTGGCCGGGTGCCCACAAAAGCAACTGAAGTCCCAGAGAGATATCTCAGCTGTGGGGGGTTGCTGCTGAGAACTCTGAGCTCCCCAGCAGAAAGCACCAAACTGAGGAGGGCTCCCCAGCAGAAAGCACCAAACTGAGGAGGGTACCCACATAATATCGAACTGTGAAAAGCAGTGGGATGCTATCTGCCAGGGAGTAACAGCTGGAAATTCAGGCACCATCTTAAAGTGCCAATGCACAAAATTCCCTGTGGAGCCACCCACCTTGTCCTCTGCCAGGGGGAGAATGAAGTTGACTGGAGCTGTGAGGGCAGAAGACAGGACTGGGGACTTAGAAGACACAGCTCAGAAGACAGACATCCTGTTTCCTGGACTGAGTCATTCCCTCACACAGCTGAGGACATCTTTCCCACATAGGCATCTGCCTTCCTTGTCTGGGGGAAGACAGTTGACACACCCTATTGGAAAACACCTTGCCCTGAAGCCACTGAGGACAATTGCCTGGGGGGCAATTCAAGTCTGAATCTTATCAGTCTGTAGGTAGAGGCAGTCTCTGGAGGCTCTGAGTCTATACCTGATCTAATTAGTCAAAAACAGCCTTTAACACTGTCCTGTACTAGAGATTAAGAGGTGTAGAGGATCTACCTAATACATAGTCACAAACCCAAACAGAAAACCAAAATGAGGAGACAAAGAACTCCCAAATGAAAGAATTGGAGAATTCTTCAGAAGAAGAGATAAATGAAGCAGAGATGAGAAATTTATCTGAAACAGAGTTTCAGGTAAAGATGCTCAACAGCATGAAGAAAGATATAGTAACTATGAAAAAAGAATAGTCTGAGATAAAGAATGACATAACACAAAGAATACATTGGAAGGAATACACAGCAGACTAGGGGAAGCTGAGGATCAAATTAGTAAATTAGAAGACAGTGTTGAAAATATCACTCAATCAGGAAACCAGAAAGTAAAAACAATTAAAAAACAGGAGGACAGCTTAAGGGAGCTGTGGGACAACATGAATCATAACAATATTGGAATAGCAGGTATGCCAAAAGAGGCAGAAAAGGAGAAAGGCATACAGAAGGTATTTGAAGAAATAATGGCAGAAAACTTCCCTAACCTGGTAAAGGAAAAAGTCACACAAGTTCAGGAGGTACAGAGAACCCCAAACAAGAAGAACCCAAACAGACCCATGTCCAGACACATCATAATTAAAATGCCAAAAATTAAAGGCAAAGAGAGAATCTTAAAGGCAGCAAGAGAAAAGAAAACTATTACCTACAAAGGAGTTCCCATAAGGCTGACACCTGATTTCTCATCAGAAACTCTACAGGCCTGAAGGGAATAGCATGAAGTACTCAAGGTAATGGAAAGCAAGGATCTGAGAACAAGATTACTATATCCAGCAAGATTACTATAATCATATCAGGCAAGGTGATTATTCAAAACAGATAGTCCAAAAGCTTTCCAGAAAAAAAAAAAAAAAAGAAGGGCTGAATGAGTGCACCACCATCAAGGCAGCATTACAAGAAATGCTAAAGGGATTGCTGTAATGAGAAGAAGAAACAGAGAGAGAAACCTAGCCATGCAGAAATATAATGACAATAAATAAGTATCTCAATAATAACCCTAAATGTAAACGAACTAAATGCTCCAATCAAAAGGTGTAGGATAGCAGAATGGATAGAAAAACATGTCTGAACTATATGCTGTCTACAAGAGACCCACTTCAAAACAAAAGACACACACAGGATGAGAGTGAAGGCATGGAAAAGAAAATAATAGCTGGAGTAGCAGTCCTCATATCCAACAAAATAGACTTAAAATGAAGGCCATCACAAGAGACAACAAAGATCACTACATAATACTAAAGGGATTGATCCAACAAGAGGATATAACCCTAGTAAACATATATGCATCCAACATAGGAGCACCTAAATATATTAAAAAAAATTTCTAGCGGACTTGAACGGAGAGATCAACAACAATGCAGTCATAGTAGGGGACTTTAATAACCCTCTGACTTTCCTGGATATATCTTCCAGACAAAAACTTAGGGAAAAAGAGGCTCTAAAGGACACACTGCATCAGATGTATTTAATGTACATTTATAGAAAATTTCACCCCAACACAACAGAATATACATTCTTCTCAAGTACACATGGATCATTCACAAACATACAACACATGTTAGGACACAAAACAAGTCTCTATGAGTTCAAGAAGATTGAAATCATATCAAGCATCTTCTCAGATCACAGTGGAATGAAATTAGAAATCAACTATAGTGAAAACACCCAAAAACATTAAAATGCATAGATGCTAAATAGCATGTTATTAAACAATGAATGGGTTACCAACAAGAACAAGAAAAAAATCAAAAACTTTCTGGAAACAAATGAAAACACACAACAACCCCAAATCTCTGGGACACAGCAAAAGCAGTCTCGAGAGGGAAGTTCATAGCACTATAAGTATACCTCAAAAAAACAAGAAAAATCAGCAATAAATTATTTATCCCTACAATTTAAAGAACTAGAAAGAACAACAAAAACAGCCCAGAGTAAGTAGAAGGAAGGAAAAAATGAAGATCAGAGCAGAAATAAATAATATAGAGACTAAAACAAAAACCAAAAAACCCAGTGAAACCAAGAGCTGATCCTTTGAAATGATAAACAAAATTGATAAATCATTAGCCAGACTCATCAAGAAACAAACAGGACCCAAATAAATAAAATCAGAAACAAAAATGGAGGAGTAACCACTGACACCATAGAAATACAAAGAATTGTAAGAAAATACTATCAACAACTATTTGCCAACAAGCTGGACAATGTGGATGAAACAGACAAATTCCTAGAAAAATACAAACTCCCCAAACTGAATCAGGAAGAATAAAAAACTTGAATAGGCCAAAAACAGACGAAATAAAAGCAGTAATAAAAAAAAAACCTCCCACCAAACAAAACCCCAGGTCCAGATGGCTTCACAGGGGAGTTTTACCAAGCAAAGAATTAACACCTATACTTCTCAAACTATTTCAGAAATTCCAAGTGGAAGGAACAATTCCATACTCTTTTTATGAGGCCAGCATTATCCTAATTCCAAAACCAGATAAAGACACTACAAAGAAAGAGAATTACAGGCCAATATCCCTGATGAACATAGATGCTAAAATCCTTAACAAAATATTAGCAAATCACATCCAGCAATATATTAAAGGGATCATACACCATGATCAAGTGGAATTTATTCCACGGATGCAAGGTTGGTACAATATCCACAAATCAATTAACATGATTCATCACATAAACAAATTGAAAGACAAAAATCACATGATCATATCGATAGATGCAGAAAAAGCCTTTGACAATATCCAACACCCATTTTTCATAAAAACTCTCAGCAAAGTGGGAATAGAGGGGGGATATCTCAACAAGATAAAGGTCACATATGACAAACCTACAGCCAAGATATTCAGTGGGCAAAAACTGAAACCATTTCCCCTAAGAACAGGAACAAGACAGTGATGTACACTTTCACCACTCCTTTTTGATATGGTTCTGGAAGTGCTAGCCATTGTGATCAGACAAGAAGAGGAAATAAAAGGCATCCAAATTGGGATAGAAGTAACATTGTCATTATATCCAGATGACATGATATTGTAAATAGAAAACCCCAAAGACTCCATTATAAAACTACTAGACTTAATAAATGAATTTGGCAATGTAGCAAGATACAAAATTAACACCCAGAAATATATGGCTTTTTTATACACCAATAATGAACTCACAAAAAGAGAAACTAAAAACACAATCTCTTTTACCATTGCAACAAAAAAATTAAGATACCTTGGAATAAACTTAACTAAGGAAGTAAAAGACCTGTACTCGAAAAACTACAGGACATTGAAAAAAGTGATAGAGGAAGACATAAACAAATGGAAGAATATACAATGTTCATGTATTGGTAGAATCAACTTCATTAAAATGTCCATACTACCCAAAGCAATCTATAGATTTAATGCAATCTCCAATAAGATACCAACGGAATATTTCACAGAGTTAGAACAAACTCTCCAACAACTCAGATGGAATATAAAAAGATCCAAAAAAGCTGCAACAATCTTGAAAAAAAAGAACAAAGTTGGAGGGATCACAATAACAGATATCAAGCTATATTACAAAGCTACTGTTCTCAAAACTGCCTGGTCCTGGCACAAGAACAGACATTTTGACCAATGGAACAGAACAGAGAACCCAGACGTCAACCCAAGCCATTATGCTCAATTAATATTTGACAGAAGAGGCAAGGGCATACAATGGAGTCAAGATAACCTCTTAATAAATGGTGTTGGGAAAATTGGACAGAAACATGGAAAAAAAGAAACTAGACCACCAACTTACACCATACACAAAAATAAACTCAAAGTGGATAAAGGACTTAAACGTAAGATGGAAACCATAAAAATCTTAGAAGAATCCATAGGCAGAAAATATCAGACATATGTCATAGCAATATCTTTACTGATACAGCTCCCAAGGCAATGGAAACTAAGGAGAAAATAAACAAATGGGACTATATTAAAATAGAAAGCTCTGCACAGCAAAAGAAACCATTGATGAAACAAGGAAGCCTGCTGCATGGGAGAACCTGTTTGTCAATGTTATATCCGGTAAGCGTTTAATCTCCAACATTTACAGGGAACTCATACAACTTAACAAAAAAGAAGATAAACAATCCAATCAAAAAATGGGCAAAGGACACTCTTTGAAAGTTGACTTACAGAAGGCCAATAAACATATGAAAACACGCTCAAAGTCACTAATCTGAGTGATGCAAATCAAAACAACAATGAGATGCCATCTCACACCTGTCAGAATAGCTTTCATCAACAAATGACAACTGCTGGTGAGGATGTGGAGAAAAAGGAACCCTCATGCACTGCTGGTGGGAATGCAGGCTGGTGCAACCACTGAGGAAAGCAATATGGAGGTTCCTCAAAAAAGTTAAAAATGGAACTCCTGTTTGACCCAGTAATCAAACTTCTAGGAATAAATACCAAGAAATCAGAAACACCAATCAGAAAGGATATATGCATCCCTATGTTTATAGCAGCACAATTTACAACAGCTAAGATTTGGAAACAGCCTAAGTGCCCATCAGCAGATGAGTGGATTAAAAAACTGTGGTACATCTACACAGTGGAATACTACACTGCTGTAAAAAAGAAGGAACTCTTACCATTTGCAACAGCATGGATGGACCTGGAGAGCATTATGCTAAGTGAAATAAGCCAGTCAGAGAAAGATAAATACCACATTATCTCATTTATGGAATATAAAGAGCAACATAAACTGATGGACCAAAATAGAGCCAGAGGAAAAAAATATTTTAGACTATAATAGAAGTAATCCTATTATTTGCAGATTTTTAATATTTCCTACAACTTTTGTAATATTATACTATGTTAGTACAGTTTTGGTAATATTATATTTAAAATATTTTTTCTTGAAATATTTTTATTGCATGTAATCTTATATTTAAAATAATTTCCCTTGAAATATTAATGTTTATTGCATGTAACATTATTATACTTAGAATGGTTATTTATTGCATATAAAAATAATAATAAAATAAAGGGAAAAAATAAAAAGACACACACATCAAATCTTGTCCATTCTCTGTTTGAAAACCTTTAATAGATCTTCTTTGGCTGTAGAAATAGATGTTTATGGTAACCTTTAAGATCCTCATCTGTCCAAATCGAGGTTTTTAGTGTTATTTCTCACACCCTTTTATGACTCCAGTATCCTGCCCACACTTACTTTTTCAATCAACCTTTATTGAGTATTCTGGGTACAGGCTTAAATTTGGGCATTTCACTCAAGAAATAGAGTCCTTATTTAGAGATACCTAAGAATTTAGTAGAAGAAATAGATGCTATGGTAAACAGATAGTAATCCTATGCCAGGATAGAGAAATATTCAGAAGTCTGTGTAATTATAAATTACTTATTCATCTAACCCAGGTGTGACAGCCGAGTTAACACTTGGAGGATAAATATGATTCTGTGAGTGAAGGTGGGTGGGGATTCCAGGCAGAAGGAACAATAGGAATAAAAAGGCAAGAAAAATATTTGCTATTCTAGGCTTTAAAGAGGTTTTGGTACCATTGAGGAGTAGCATGTGAAGCATGTAGTACAAAGTAAGGATCAACAAGTAGGTAAGAATTAAATCCTAAGAATCTTATATGTAATACTGAGGAATTTGTTTTTGTATGGAAGAAGTAGAATCAGCTCACAAAGAAATAAATCTGGTTCCTCCATATAATGCATTTAAAATACAGTTTATAAAGTTCTTGGCAAATAGGAAGTAGTAGAAACTCAAAAAACAATGGTCACAGTATTATCATTTAAGGCAAAAGGGTGTAATTAAAAGATTTTAAGCTGGATAATAACAATGAAAGATTTAAAATTTAGAAAAACTCTGGCACGAAGTTGAGGATGTATTGGGAGGCAGGAAGTTCTAGAAATTAGTTAAGAAATTATTGCAGTAGTTTAGGTGAGAGACTTAAATGTCTCCTAAACTGAGGACATGGTAGTGGGGTTGGAGAGGAAGGTGAGTTTTAAACTCGGAGGGAGAATCTGGAAGGCTTGTTGACTGATTAGGTAGAGTAGGGCAGGGACTGAAATGGGTGACAGGCAGGCAGGAATGCAGGATAAGGCTTAGCTTGGTTTCAGGTTAGATGATTTTCGAGTGGAAGTGCAATTTCACTGAGCTGAGGCATATCATTGGAAAACAGGTTTAAGCACATCTTTTATGGAAGATGATGAGTACATTTTAGACTTGTAGGATTTGAAATGAGGATGAAAATGTGTTTGCAGCTCAGGAGAGAACCTGAGGTATAGGGAAAGATTATGGAATGAATCATCATCTTGTGGTGATGGCTGAGACCATGGGGATGGGAATGGTCACACAGAAAAGGATAATCTTTAGAAGTTTGTTTCTGAAGAAGTTCCTAGGTATACCAACATTTAAGAGAAAGAGAGAAAGGAGAACTGTGAAGGTGAGTGAGATGGAGTGGCAGAGAGTAGGCAGGAAGACAAGTAGGGAGAGTTTTACCATGGAGTGTACAGGAAACAATATTATGTGCTTCTGTAGTTTGTTGACTAAATGCTGATGGTTGTACCTTGTACATGGCAACTGGAAGACATTGGAAAATTAAATAATCTGACTATCCCAATATAATGCTACTTTCACTTTTACAATGGCAGTGATACTGAGACTAATAATACTAGCATGTAATGATATGAACATTGGATCCTTTCTTATTTTCCCTCCCTCCTTTTGGTGTTAGCTTTATGATGGATGGTCATCATTTTTTCTGAAATCTCCTGGACATAAGCCAATCAGAAAGAAAATCATCCACATTTCATGTGTCTGGGTAATGATTAAGTGTCCCAGTTTCTCTCACACAATCCTTGCTATTTTCTAATCCGATATAGTCCCCTTTGAATTCAGAGGTGCATTCATACTAACTCACCACCCCCCCCCCTTTTTTTTTCTCCCTTTTTTTTGTAACCTCTGGTTAGCATTTTGTTATGTCCCTTTGATGATGTCCCAAGACCACTCCTGTCCATCTCACTTACATCTGACTGGTCTTTCAGTTGGATGGAAAAGATGAACTCTGCTGGAATGTTTGAAAGGAAATGTGTTCAACTAAAAGCTTATGTTAAGAAAATGTGGCCCTGCCCTAACTGGTTTGGCTCAGTGGATAGAGCATCAGCCTGTGGACTGAGGGGTCCCAGGTTCGATTCTGGTCAAGGGCATGTACCTTGGTTGCGGGCACATCCCCAGTGGGAGTGTGCAGGAGGCAGCTGATGGATGTTTCTCTCTCATCGATATTTCTCACTCTCTATCCCTCTCCCTTCTTCTCTTTAAAAAATCAATAAAATAATAAAAAAAGAAAAAGAAAATGTGGTCCTTCATCACAAGGGTGACAGGAGAATGCGAATTCTCCAGTAACCTGTTTTGGAATAGCACCTCCTCAGAAAGGCTCTCCTTGATGCCCCGTCTATAGTAGCTCCTCTGCCCAGAGTCTTCCTCCCTAATATGACTCTGTCCAACTGCCCTCAAACCCTTGAAATGTCCTTCTTCCCTCAATAGAAGCTTCCTGAGTTAGAACACCATGTCGGACTTGTTTACCCCTGCAATCCTGGGCCCCGAATCATGCCTTGCACTAAGCAGTCACTGAGCAATTTAAATGAATTGTTTGCCCCCCAAACATCACTGTTATTAGCCATTTCTTGGAGCATGATATTCTTGCTGGTTTATGTTGTATATAGATGTTTCTAGTCATAAAGACAAATAGGTTGCATTGCTGCTCTTTATACACCACCACTTCAATTTGTTTACCAAAAATAAAAATATTTACTTTCTTTGTGAAGTTACTGATATTATATGCTGTTATCCTTTACATTTTGACAAAGTGTTATTTCTTTCAAAGTGTTTATTGCTTTTTCCCTCATAATTCTCTAGTGAGGCTAAATCAGACATGGACACTTATATAGTTGCCAATGAAGTTTCATAGAATGAATGAATAAAGTGAAGGAAAATATCACTTTCTTTAAAAAGTTAGTGGTTTCTATAATTTGATACCTTTAAATTGTATTCTAGTACCTAAAGAGTTAGAGTTTCCTCTCAGAGTAATAGTTCTTGAACATCTGGTTGTATCCTCAAAGAAAATTAGTATAATTGGTTTAAAATATTTCATTCTATTTGGTGTGAAATATTTCAAAATATATTTTTAAAAATGTATAACCTTGTTATAAAATTGTTCAAACTATAATAAGTTTATTTAAAATATTATAAATGAGAGAGCCTGTGTCCAATGAGTGGCCAATCTGTGGCAGAATTTACCAGGTGACCGGAAAACACACAACGTATACTCAGAAGATTGAAGAAAAAAAGAAAAAACAAAACAAAAAAGAAACCTTTATTCAAAGCCGCGCTGCTGGCTCAGGGTATTCAAAGGTCCAAAGCCCTATTGCTCCTTGTATATATTCCTAAAATTCTTTGTTTCCTAACTTCCGGGTTTTTGTGGTAGGCATTTGCAGCCCTACCTAAATTAGTTAAAATGGGGAAATGCGATTACAGCTAAAGGCCTGGCCTGGGTGGTGCCAGTGATCTCCCCTCTGGCTAAGCTGTTAAATTCTTGGTTTGTGGCCCTTGTAAACTGGGAGTATTTAGGAAAACAGATTATTGCCCAAGGAAGGGACAGTGACTTAATTATAGGCTAACAAGAATGTGCATTAGGATACTGTTTACTGGCACATATTCAGATTGCTGTCCTCTCCCTCCCCTCCCCCCGCCAAGTTGTCCTCTATTTTCTCCTTCAAATCCTCTTGGCCACCTTAGGCAAAGTACAACACCTTAGGCACCATCTTAGTACAACATCTTAGGCAAATATGGAGAAGCACATTAAATTCATAAAGAAATGGTAGGCATGTATTGTCAGTGTTGTATTCACAATCAGTGAGGGACTAGGTTGGCCTCCTGGAGACAAGAGTTAAATTTTATCAGCTAGTTTGTCATGCATCTTGGTGGGCATTAAAGTTGCTGCTGTTGAAAGCACATTTTATTTTGATAATTTAGTATAATTAGATTTATATCCCAACTTAGTTTAGATTTTGTTAAAGGGTCATCATCTGTTTTCATGAATGAGTTCACAGATCACCAAAACACTGTTGAGTTGAAAACAGACATTAAAAAAGAGATTAACTACTGCCAATAAATTTTCTGCTCCATTTGAATCTAAACACTTATAAAAATTAAGACAAGTTACAATCAGCACTTAATGCCAAAACGAGCAATTGAAAATGAAAGCTGTAAGCAGGAATCATCTAGTTTATAATTGTTTTGGTTTTTAAGATCTATCAATATTAATGAAAGTGTTCAATATGTTTTAGTTTGCAGAAATGTCTGAAAATTTGCATTTGGTTTAATATTTGATTTTCTTTCAAGTTAATGTTAAAGAAGGCACTTTATTTTTAATTCTTGATCCATTAGAAGAGACTTTTCTGTTTCAGTCTTTAAGAGTATCATATAATATTTATTATTAAGATGGTTCTATTGCTGATGGCGCCAAGCATCTATTTGTCTTTATCAAAACTATTAGGTGAAAAGTATAATTCATGACTATTCTTTTAAGAGCATTTAACTACAGGGTGTCCCAAGAAAATGTATACACACTTTGAGTGATTATAAAATCAGTGTTTATTACCATACAATTCATTTTCAACATTTAAATGAATCTGCAGAAATGAGTAATTTTTTTTGTCAGTGCCTGTTTTCAACTGACGACCATTCTGGTCCAAGCATTGCTGATAATGCAAAATAATGGAATCGCAAACATCAAGAATCATTTGATTCGGTATTTGTGTACCTTCAATTCAACTGTTGCCAGTTTTGTACTGTAAACTTTATCTCTTATGTATCACCTTAAAAAGAAAGTCTTTAGGATAAATAGTCTTTGTTCAAAGCTTAGTCTGGCTTTACCCATTGTTTCAAATCAGTTAAACCTGAAAAGGAGTGAAAATTGAGTTGTCAGCTGTTAAAGTGTGTATGCATTTTTTTGGGACACCCTATATTTATGTTTCAAGAAATGCTTTGAGATGACTAACATTTCAAAGACTACATTTATATCATCCACAGTTATAGTTATGTCATTGTTTAAAACAAGGCCTGATTATTTCCTATCTGTTGAAAGGATTAGTTTGTCTTTTCATTGCTACATTTCTGCATTTCTTTCTTGGATTGATTTTACGTTTGCATCTTAAAATATGAATAGTATAAAATACTCATCATGCTTGTATCCTTTGGTGCTTTCTGAACCAGTCAGACAGAATCTCTGATGGCTTGTATTTTTATAAGTTCTAGCACCATTTTTGTCCTTTACTCCAAAAGTCTTTTAAAATACCAATATTTAGCTCTATATTAGCAGGCAAATCAAAACTTACTCTTACCTTTATAGCTCCTCACTGAAGAATATCCTGCCTCTGCACCCTGACAATAAATTTATGCATTATTTTTTTTTGACCAGGAACTTTTCTGGGCATAGAGTTCTATCTAAGTATGCATAGCAGACCAAATTGAATGTATTTTGTGAATAGTATTCCAAAATGACACAATCCTATAGTTTATTAAAACCAGCTTTCCTGTGGCAGTTCCAAAAACATAGTTCAGGTACGATAAAATAATGAAGTACTCTATACAATTGTTGATAAAATAGTCTTTTGATATGATGGAATGTTTTATTATGTATGCAGCTAAATTAAATTCAGTATTTATTTTAATAAAACCCATATATTTTACAAAACTGGGACCTTGACTAACCTGTGTTTTTACAGGGTCATGGGAGCCACAGTAGCAATAGATGAAGCTAAGTCCTCCTATTAGTGAGCATGCAGCTTGGATACCTCTAGCTTCAGAGAACCACGGTATCTTTTTCCTCCTTCCTTCTTCACTTTCCTCCATCTCTTTTCCTTTATCTTTCTTAACAGTTTTCTCTATGCTAGCATCAGCAAACATGTGAATCTTGGCAACAAAACTATAATTCTTCTCACCGTGGACAAACTAAGCATTATTCTAGGTAGTCTGTGTTTATGAAAGCCTTCTCCATTCTAGTAGGCAAGAATTAGAAGTGCCTTGTAATACTGGAAGAAGGTAAAGGAATGAGGTTGGATGTAGGCAAATATTTTCTTTTTCACATGGTTGATAAAAAATGTTATAGAATTACTTAATACCATTTGAAAAGCATTTTTAAAGTGAATTATTTATCAGTATGAAGTGTGTGTGTTTGTGTTTCCCTCCAAATAATTAACTTTTTTACTGATTTTTTTTTTTGAAATGGTGTAATGGTATAAGGCAGTGGTCGGCAAACTCTTTAGTCAACAGAGCCAAATATCAACAGTACAACGATTGAAATTTCTTATGAGAGCCAAATTTTTTAAACGTAAATTTCTTCTAACGCACTTCTTCAAAATAGACTCGCCCAGGCCGTGGTTTTTTGTGGAAGAGCCACACTCAAGGGGCCAAAGAGCCGCATGTGGCTCGTGAGCTGCAGTTTGCCGACCACTGGTATAAGGTGTTACACATGGAACTTCTGCTGTGTTGTTAATTGCTTTCAGGAATAGCATAGCTGACCGTGGTTTTAATGGTACTGTTAGAGGATAATTTGCTAAAATTGAAAAGAGGGAGATTATTATGACACAATTAAAAGACATTCTCCAAATCTGAAATGAAGACGCAAAGCATGTGGGGTCCATTAAACAGCTTTAAATGATTTCCCCTAAGAATAAGTCCAATTTTCATTTTTTTCCCTTCAGAACAAATGTCCTACAAAAGAAAAAGAAAAAAAGAAATCCCATTTTAAAATGTTAGGGTATTTGAAGAAACTTGCTAGGTACTTGAAAAGTTTATTTTGTATGACTTTTCTTACTACTTTCTTTGTTACTTAAAATTGGAACCTAATATTATTTGCTCACCAATGAAGAAGCATTTAGTTAATGGTCTGAAACAGAGTTGTTTCTAACATCAGCATTGTGTTACCTCCATTAAAATAGGTTATTTAGGTACCACAGCTTGGCTCACTTGCTAGCAGCTAATAATCTGTTTTCCTTGGGGACACAATCTCTAAAGCAGTGGTCGGCAGACTGCGAGCCGCGGTTTGCCGTTCTGTGGACTAATGAGTTTGCCGACCACTGGGATAGGGGCTTAATCACAAGGAAAAACAACAGCCTGTGATTATTGGAATTGAGAGTCAAAGTAATGTTTTCCAAGAGGATAGATTTCATGTTGTAGAAATAGAGGCGCTTCTCTTGAGATATTGGGAAGGGTAGGTAGTGGGCCTATCAGGTGAATGCTAGTTTGTTTGTTGGAAGCCTTTTTCTTTATAACTATGAAACCAAGTCTCTCTACTGTCTATAATATTTTAAAACTGATAACGATTTCATAGATAAAATCCAAAGTCCTTATTTATTAATAAGCTTCCTTTAGCCTTTTGCTGTCATGGAGGTAGAGTATGATCATATTTTAAGTGCGATTTCATATTTGCATTGGTTTTCATGAAGCTTTTGGTCATCTGTATGTAAATAGAGCTCACATCTTAGAATACATTTATCTAAAGAAGAAATGTTCAGATATGTATAGTAAGTGACCGTAGAGTTTCAGCTTCCATGTTAGGCTAAGGAGAAATGATCTATAGAAAGTAGGAAGTTAGACCCACTTAGTTTGTCCAACTGTTAAGAAAAGTTACTTCCATTTTGAACAATTCCCATTACCTAGTGCCTAAATAGGAAGCTTGTCATAAAGACCGAGCGGACTTATTTTTGAGAACAAACCCTAGAATTTTTCTAAGGCGTTATGTAAATGATCTCTTGTAAATCCCAAAAACGTATGACACACCTTTTTATTTTGTAGAATGTTTAGTTCTGTAATCATGATGTAATCATCATGAAGCATGTTGAGGACTAAATGTTTGACATGCTAACTTTTCTGGCAAAGCCATATGTTGTCAAGCAGTTGATAGAAGCATTTTCTCCTACAGTGTGCATAGCTAGCTAGCACTAGGCCTGTCTGTTGTATGTTAGTGTAAACCTATTTGGATTTTCTAGCTAGTCAGACCTTGAGAAAATAACTAGTTCTATCATTAATTGTGCTTTACATTTGTTTAGCTTTAAAAACCTAGTAGATTTACTTTTTTCAGTTACAGTGTAAAGGAAAATACATGAAGTTGTGCTGGAACAAAATTCTGGAATAGAGTGAAATATGAGCTATGCTGTCAAACAAACATTGTAATGGGAACATATGGAACGAAGCAGTCTTTTTTAGAAAAAACATCTGTTGGGTGGCAGCACTATTTATGTTTGAGTTTCATAGTGTTAGTGTAAATGGGATGATGACACTCTTAAAAGGGCAGAATTTCTAGTGTGCATGGCAAGAAATGTAGATAGCTCTTTATTTTATTAAAACTAGGAAGTACAAGTCATTCAGGGAAAAAGTCTCCACATGATATTACCTAAACTCAGAGGGGAGTTCTGCTGTATCTTATGGCTTCAGTTAGTGGGATTTACATAATCCTATGTCAAGATCCTGTAGTGTTGAGGTAATACTACTGTAATAAATCTAGCAGACAGATGGAGAAAAGAAAGCATTTTCAAAACTAGCTAAGTCCACTTATGAGTTATAACTGAATAAGTCTGAAAAAAATAGATGATAGAGAGACAAAAGAAACTAAGAATTAGGGCAAAACATATGAAATAAAAAAAAATCTTAGAAACTGTCCAACCCAACTTCCTACTCCCTCTGTTCTGATGTCTTGCATACCCATGAGTGTGCCACACAAGCCTACCATGGAACGGACACTGGCTTCTACATAAGGATCAGCAAGGCCTAGAACAAGTTAAAAAAGACTCTACAGAGAGTCAAGGTTGCCTGTACCAAGATCTCTTTTTTCAAAGAATTAGTCCACAATAAAATGAGAACAGTAAGAGTGCTGTCTCTCTCCCCTCCCCCTTCTGCTACTTTCCTCTTTCCCTCCCTTTATTTAATGGAAATAGAAACTCTTCAAACATCCACATCTTTCATTCTGTAATTTTGTTCATCTTCTTTTATTCCTACCAATTGATGATGTTAATTGGCTTTTGTTTTAATGTTTTTGTTAAGTCAACCTGATGTCCTTCACCCCTTGCTTTGCCTTTATTTAGAAAATTGCATAAGATGGTGCCATGGGCCAATTTTTTCATTATCACAGAGATGTTTTAGCTTCTTAGGGCTATTTTGTCTCTGCTTTTTATTACACAAATAACAGGTCCATTTAGGTGGAGTCTCCAAGAAATTACTAATAGGAGCAGCCTATCCTAAAAGGAGTGTTGTAAGAATGTTCAAGTTTTTCAGTAATTTTTAAAAATGATATACATTTCAAGGTTTTAAAATGTTGTAGCTAAGTAATCAAGGAATTAAATTACAGATAATATTGGGCCATTGAAGTCTAAGTTAGGTAATTAATTTGAAAGAGATACATTTTTTTCTGAAGTGTTTTATTTTCTTTTTTGCTCATTTTTAAACTATTTGTTACTGGTTTTGTTTAGGGAAAATAGGGAATATAAAAAGTGAAAATATGGTAAAAGCCAACATTTATTATGCCACACAGCATTCTAATATCTTTACCTGGGTTATTTCATTTACATATTGACATATTAACATAAATATTTACTATTAACACAAAACTATTAACAGAATCCTATCTAATAAAAGAGTAATATGCAAATTGACCACCACTCCAACACACAAGATGGCTGCCCCCATGTGGTCAAAGATGGCTGCCTCCATGTGGACACAAGATGACCGCCACAAGATGCCTGGCAGGGGAGGGCAGTTGTGGGCAATCAGGCCAGCGGGGGAGGGCAGTTGTAAGGGACCAGGCCAGCAAGGGAGGGCAGTTAGGGGCAACCAGGCTGATAAGGGAGTGCAGTTAGGGGTTACCGTGCCATCAGGAGAGGGCAGTTGGGACGGACCAGGCCTGCAAGGGAGGGCACTTGGGGGCAATTAGGCCTGCAGGGGAGGGCAGTTGGGTGGCACCAGGTCTGCATGGGAAGACAGTTGGGGGCGATCAGGCCTGCAAGGGAGGGAAGTTGGGGGCAATTAGGCCTGCAGGGGAGGGCAGTTGGGGGGCACCAGGCCTGCAGGGGAAGACAGTTGGGGCGATCAGTCCTGCAAGGGAGGGAAGTTGGAGGCGATCAGGCCTGCAGAGGAGGGCAATTGGGGGGAACCAGGCCTGTAGGGGAGGGCAGTTGAGGGCAACCATGCCTGCAAGGGAGGGCTGTTGGGGGTGACCAGGTTGGCAAGGGAGGGCAGTTAAGGGCGACCAGGCCAACAGGGGAGGGCAGTTAGGGGTGACAAGGCTGGCAGGGGGAACAGTTAGGTGTTGATCAGGCTGGCAGGTGAGTGGTTAGGGGGTGATCAGGCTGGCAGGCAGGTGAGCGGTTTGGAGCCAGCAGTCCTGGATTGTGAGAGGGATGTCCTGTTAGGCACAATCCCAGTGGACATCCCTCAAGGGGTCACAGATTGGAGAGGGTGCAGGCTGGGCTGAGGGACAATCCCCAACCCTGTGCATGAAATTTGTGCACCGGGCCTCTAGTTAACTATAAAAATGAAATACATAGCAAGTTAATTGACTACTACTTTTTTAAAAGTTGTTTTTACATTATCAACAACCATGAACAAAAGCTACCAGACAGATAAGATTCATTATGATGATATAAATACTTTGGAAAGGAATATATAATTTGTTTTTTTACTTTTGTTAACTCAGTTAAAAGTACCCAGTTAACAAGAACATTTAAAAAGCAAACTGCCTATTCTGTGGCAAGTAGTTTCTAGTCACTAACTATTTCTATTATGTGTCTGGTTTTAGTTTTAGTAGTAATCATTGTATTTGAATTAGTTGTTGAATTGACTTGAAGTATCCATAAAACCTTTAGTAAAATTGCATCTCATTTTATTTGGGGCATTGTATTCATTGGGGTTGGTGATTTGTGGGCCCAGGGAGAGCTTATGACTTTATTCCCAAGGAAAGGATCTTGTTACAGCCTGAAGTGATAAATTTCCCTCTAGGCATGGAAGAAGCTAGTTGGCTCTTTGCTTCAGGTCTTTTTTATTCTAAGCTTTATTTTTAGCTTCCCATTGCCTTAATTCTCTTGTTATTGTGCCATATTTATATTTTCTATTAATTTTGCAAGCGGAGAGAAGAAAGTGTGGAAATAGTGGCTCTTAGATTAGGCTCTTTGCCTCGGCTGATGTTTTAGGGTTATCAGCTAACCTTTTCAACCTACACCACGATGATGGAGGTTGCAGGAACATCTAAGATGTCAGAGTGAGAAAATTGGACATGACCTCCAGCTCAAGAAAAATTGCATGAAATTTAACACCATCTGTGAATGCTTTTGAGATTCAGTCATATATTCTTTCTTTTTACTATCTTCCTCTTCCCTCCCTATTCACGAGCTCTCTCTCTCTACAATGCTTTGCTTACTGACAGCCTTCTAGACATTGACTTTTCTCCCATATGCCTTTGAAATGTAATTATTTTATAGGCCATTGTTAAGTGTCATTCTGGGGGCTGCTTAGTTGCTTTAGAAGTTTGGGAGCACAATGTGACCACTGACTTAATTGATCTTGGTTTTAAAGATGAGCAGATGTCACTTAAAGAAAGCCATTGTGAAAACATAGCAAGCAGTAATGTTTGCCTTCCAAGATTCTAAATGGGTCTTTAACCAGTTAACTGCCACGATATTTTGAATTCAATTAAAAAAGGTCTGCTGCTCGTGTCTATAGATGCTTATGGTGTACAAATGGTTAAGGTAACAGATCAATTCTCTAGTGTGAGACTTGGAGCGGGGAGGGAGTTAATTGGAGGTGTCATGAGTGATGCTGTGTAAAAATTTTTTAAAATTTCTTTATTGATTAAGGTATTACATATGTGTCCTTATCCCTCCCCCACCCCCCCACTCATGTCCTCACCCCCCTGTTGTCTGTGTCCATTGGTTAGGCTTATATGCATGCATACAAGTCCTTTGGTGGATCTTTCCCCATTAACCCCCACCCTCCCCTTCCTTCTGAGGTTTGACGTCTGATTGATACTTTTCTGGATCTGTTTTTGTTCATTAGTTTATGTTGTTCATTATATTCCATAAATGAGTGAGGTCATGTGATATTTATCTTTCTCTGACTAGCTTATTTCACTTAGCATAATGCTCTCCAGTTTCATCCGTGCTGTTGCAAATGGTAAGAATTCCCTCTTCTTTACCGTAGCATAGTATTCCATTGTGTAGATGTATCACAGGTTTTTAATCCAATCAAATGCTGATGGGCACTTAGGCTGTTCCCAAATCTTAGCTATGGTGAATTGTGCTGCTAGGAACTTAGGGGTGCATATATCCTTTCTGATTGGTGTTTCTAGTTTCTTGGGCTATATTCCTAGAAGTGGGATCACTGGGTCAAATGGGAGTTCCATTTTTAGTTTTTTGAGGAAACTCCATACTGTTCTCCACAGTGGCTGTACCAGTCTGCATTCCCACCAGCAGTGCATGAGGGCTCCTTTTTCTCCGCATCCTCACCAGCACTTCTCATTTGTTGATTTGTTGATAATAGCCATTCTGACAGGTGTGAGATGGTACCATATTGTCGTTTTGATTTGCGTTTCTCGGGTAATTAGTGACTTTGAGCATGTTTTCATATGTCTCTTGGCCTTCCTTCTGTCTTATTTCGAAAAGTATCTATTTAGGTCCATTGCTTATTTTTTTGATTGGGTTGTTTATCTTCCTTTTGTTAAGCTGCATGAGTTCCCTGTAAATGTTGGAGATTAGACCCTTATCGGTGATAACATTGGCAAATATGTTCTCCCATGCAGTGGGCTTTCTTGTTTTGTTGATGGTTTCTTTTGCTGTGCAAAGCTTTTTATTTTGATGTAGTCCTATTTATTTTCTCTATAGTTTCCATTGCCCTAGGAGTGGTATCGGTGAAGAAATTGCTTTGGCATATGTCTGAGATTTTGCTGCCTGTGGATTCCTCTAATATTTTTATGGTTTCCCATCTTATGTTTAAGTCCTTTATCCAGTTTGAGTTTATTTTTGTGTATAGTGTAAGTTGGTGGTCTAGTTTCATTTTTTTTGCATGTATCTGTCCAATTTTCCCAACACCATTTATTGAAGAGACTGTCTTGACTCCATTGTATGT
Organism: Corynorhinus townsendii; assembly: GCA_026230045.1. Lineage (NCBI taxonomy): Eukaryota > Metazoa > Chordata > Mammalia > Chiroptera > Vespertilionidae > Corynorhinus > Corynorhinus townsendii. The sequence goes on along the minus strand of JAPDVU010000004.1, from coordinate 60,963,149 downwards.
TCATGCCTCCTTTGTCAAATATTAGTTGAGCATAGTGGTTTGGGTCGATTTCTGGGTTCTCTATTCTATTTCATTGATCTATATGTCTGTTCTTGTGCCAGTACCAGGCTGTTTTGAGAACAGTGGCTTTGTAATACAGCTAAATATCTGGTATTGAAATTCCCACCTACTTTATTCTTCTTTTTCAGGATTGATGCAGCTATTTGGGGTCTTTTTTTTATTACAGATGAATTTTTGGAAAGTTCTTTGTAGGTCTGTGAAATATGCTGTTGGTATTTTAATGGGGAGTGCATTGAATCTATAGATTGCTTTGGGTAGTATGGACATTTTGATGATGTTGATTCTACCAATCCAGGAACATGGTATGTTCTTTCATCTGTTTTTATGTCTTCTGTCTTCCTCTATCTCTTTTTTTACTGTCCTGTAGTTTTCCGTGTATAGGTCTTTTACCTCTTCAGTTTATTCCTAGATATCTTTTTTTTTTTTTTTTTTTTTTTTTTTTTTGTGCAATGGTAAATAGGATTGCTTTTTTAGTGCTGTGTAAAATTTTTAATGCACAAGTTTCTTAGATGAAGGTCTATTTACTCTACCCCACTTCTCTTCAAGAATTTCAAGGAGATGCTGTCACTAAGCATATCAGACACATACATTATAGATTTGTAATTTTATTTCTGATTGACATTTATGAAAACCTAATGCTCAATTTTAGTTAAGATAGGCACAATCAAACTTTACGTAGTGTATTGTTTCATGCAGTTTGGTTAACATCTTCTTTAAGTTGGAATAATAATTTAAAAGGGAACAAGTAAAAAATAGAACCAAACTAAATATGGTTTCATATGAAAGAAATTAAACCAGTAACTTTATTTTCTCTTAAAAAAGCATTGGGCCCAATTTATTTTATAGGCAACTTTTTCTGGAGTTAAATATTTTATATACAAATGCTTATATAAAACAGAATTGAGAACCTGGCCCATCTCATATTATGAAGTTATTACAACTTCAAAACCAGACAAGGACAATTCAAGATCAGAAAACTATAGACCAATTCAAGAATAGAAAACTGTAGGCCAATTTGAGACCTTTATGGAAAAATTACAAAGCTGAAGATCATGATAAAAACAAATGATTATTTTAAAAAGACTATGTTCATAGATAGGGAAATTCACTACAATAGCAAGTTGTTGTCTAACTGATCTGTAGATTCAGTCCAACTTTAAACAAAGTCCAAGCAGGCTTTTTTTTTCTTGAAACTTAACAAACCGATTCTAGAATGTTGTGGAAGAGTAAGAGCTCAGAATACTCCAATCAGGAAGGATTAGGTGAGGGATAATGTGTTACAAGTTGGCGCAGTAGGACCATCCCAGTGTAGATAATGCTGGCATCCGTGTCTCTGTCTTTGTGCGTATCACAAAGCACTCAGACACACAGCACTGATCACACCTGCCCTGCTGCTCACTCACCTGTAGAGCCCAGGGACCAGACCAAGTCAGTTCAACTTGTCCTCCTAGTATATTCCTTCTGTCTTACAGAACTGCTGTCAGGGGTGGAGAACCTTTTATCTGCCAATGGCCATTTACACATTTATAACATCATTCGCGGACCATACAAAATTATCAACTTAAAATGATGTTGCTATGACAAAAGCTCCCAGATTTATTGAACTTCGAGTCCTGCCTGCAGTTGCCTTGGCAAGGCCAGACCAAGTGATATGGCCCACGGGCCCGGATGTTCCCTACCCCTGGAATGAAAAGAAATCACTAGCATAGGAAGAACTATTGCTGGCAGTGGTTAAGAGAAACTACTCTAGAGGCAGACTGCCTGGATTTGAATCCCAGCTCCACCTCTTAGTTGCAGTATGATCTAGTTGGTTATTTAATCTTCCTCTGCTTCAGTTTTCTCATCTGGAAAATACGGGAAATGGTAGTACATTCTGCAAAATGTTATTGAGAAGATCAAATGAATTAATACATGTAAAACTAGGGCACAGAGTTCTTAGGAAGTATTAGCTATTACTATTTCTGTTAATCTTTTACTAAAAATACTTTCATTCTTGTGTCATCTTTTGAAAATACTTGTATTAGGTTTAATTCAATGTTAAATTATTGGTACCAATATATATCTTATGTGATAACATCAACAAATAGGTTTAGTTAACTAATGAACACTGCACCTACCATACTATAGGCTGGAGTTTAAAGAACTGTCAGGTCAAAGGTATCATTCTAGTGGAAAGAGACATTTATCAATGAACAACATGATTACTGAGACAACAGTACAATGGGAATTTGTGCACACTACAATATAAGCATAGAGAAAGGCACCTAATTCTACGAAAATCAAGTCTGGAAGATGCATGAAGAATGTGGGGCTTTCGCTGAGGTCTGAAGACTGAGTAAAAGTGTCTTCAGCATGTAAGCAGATACACCAGCAGGGCTGATAAGACTGGAATTCCATTCATAAAAAGAAGCTGTTGGTTGTGGCAACAGGGTATGTGATGATAGAAAGACACCATTTGACACAGATAAAGAATATAGTTTAATTAATGGAAATGATACAGGAACTTATGGAAACAAATAAATCAGGTGATGACACAGCATGCTTTCACATGGGAGTAGAGCTTTGCATTTTTCCATGGAGTCATGCAGCTGTGGGCTGATTGCAGGCATGAGTGCTCTCTTTGTCCTGACCCAGCTTCCTCCTGGGAGTGGCTCCATGCCCATTGGAGATTCTCCTTCTGGAGACTGGCCCCAGGTCCACCCACTAATCAGAGTGAGTGGCTGGTACAGGTGAACACAACACATTTCTGAATGGTGTTTACCGTGAGACTGAGTGAGGTGAAGGTCATTTTCCAGAAGCATTTCTCATCAGGCCAAGCTCCACCCATCTGAGGTCTGTTCATGAAAAAACATCTCTGCCCTTGAAGCAGAACCTTAAATTACATAACTAGCAGCTTGTCCTGAGGCTGGCTTCTCAGTCTTTTCAACTAGTCTTCACCACCAACTTTTCTTTCTCAAGAGGCATAATGGCCTTGGAGAAAAAGGCGTTATTTAATTAGACAGACTGAGGTTAGACTCTATTAGTAATTGCTGTATTTACTTAAGAAAATTACTCTCCTTTATTAATGTTTTCCTTATCTATAAAATGGGGACAGCAATCTAACATAAAGGATTACATAAGATAATATATGCAAAGTGCCCAGTGCATTGCCAAATACATAATAGGAATGCAGCATATTGTTTATTTTTGTCCACTTTCTAAAATTGGACTATATTAATATTAAATGTCCCTATACACTTTCTGTGGTGTTCTGTGCTAATGACTTTCCATTACATTTTTTCCCACACACATCACAAAAGGAGCATGCCTCTTTTAAATTTTCAGTAAAATGAAACTTAAGTCTTCAGATGTGTCCATTAAGTGACTACAAAAATACTTACAATGAGAGAAATATCAATATCATACTTGAAAAGGTAACAAAACTATAATATATAGTTTAGAAAATTTATAAATCATTTATATTCACATTAGGCATATTTTATTTTCATATAGAACATGATCTAAATGTCCAGGTTGATGTTTGTTAGTTCTTATTCTTTTAGCAGTATGAAGCACACACTGTTTCTTTATTTTTACTGATTTCAGAGAGGAAGGGAGAGGGAGAGAGAGAGATAGGAACATCAATGATGAGAGCGAATCATTGATTGGCTGCTGCTTGCATACCCTCTACTGGGGATGGAGTTTGCAACCCAGGTATGTGCCCTTGACCAGAATCGAACCTGGGTCCCTTCAGTCGTCAGGCCAACACTCTATCCACTGAGCCAAACTGGCTAGGGTTAAAGTACACACTTTACAATGAAGTAGAATTTTTAAAAATTAGGATGTAGACCCATTTAAAAAGAAAATTTACTCAAGGCAGAGATACTCCATTTGAATAGAATTGTGTCCATATATATTTTAGACTACATAACACATAACACTATAAATGTGACTTCAAACAAAAAAAAACTTAAAAAATATAGAAACTATTCCCCAGGTAAAATCACAGACTACCTTTACCTTACATTTCATTCAATTTAGTCTAGCAAAAATTTTTGAATGCCAAATATAGCAAAGGTCTGTATAATTGCAAATAAGGGATGGTCTAATAGAAATAAAATAAATATACAAATTAAATCAAATATGAAGTAGAATAAGATGAACCACATTTAAAAAAATAAAAGGTTACACTAAAACTATAAAGTTCATAAAGCATTGGCTATTATCATATGTGTCCCTGTGTACCTAAGTGTATATGTGTATCATTTTATTTTTACACTTTTGCAATTATGCTTTGTATGTGTGTTTTTGTTTCCTACTTTTTTTCACTTAGCATTGATTATATCATGAGCATGTCTCATATCTTAATTATGTTCAAGAAATAGTGTTTAATGGCCATCATATGCCAGTAGTTTAAATATTTTCTATTGTTGACCATTTAGTTTATGTATTCACCACTTCAAGCCTCAGCAGAAATGAAAGAGCAAACTTCACTAACATTGATTTTTAATATGGAATATATTTAAATATATTTGTTATTATCAAAGTTAGACCTTTATATGGTACTCTTTAATATTATATTAACATATTAATCTTAAAGAGTACTATTTAAATTAAATGAAGAAAGGTAGATTTTATAATTTACATTATAAATTATAAAATCTTGCCATTCACATATATACATATACTATATATACCAACATGATTTTCATAATTTTACCCAAATTAAGATAATTTAATGTGTACCTGCTATTATTTATCTTAGTATTATTTTACTATTTTAAAAAATATTTCTTTTGGTCTACTATTTAAATATAGATTATTGACAGCAAATTTGAATATCAAGAATGCATTTAATCTGTTTTTGTCTCATATACATTTTTTAGCCTCATTAACTTTATTAAAAACTAGAGGCTCATTGCACGATATTCGTGCAAGAATAGGCCCCTGGCTTCACTCCTGGCTGCCCAGGAGCCGCAAGACCCCGTTCCCCGGCTGCCTGGGAGCCAGCACGTCCCCACTTCCCGGCCACCTGGGGCCTGGCAGCCGGCATGTCCCCGCTCCTGGGCTGCCCGGAGCTGGCACGTCCTCGCTTCTGTCTGGTGCACCAATCCAGTAGCTCCTTCCACTGCCCCCTTCCCCTCATATAGCAGGCTTCACACCGCTCTGTGCCTGCATATGCAAATTAACTTCCATCTTTGTTGGGTTAATTTGCATACTCTGATTGGCTGTGGGCGTAGCGGAGTGATGGTTAATTTGCATGTTTCTCTTTTATTAGGTAAGATATTTAAAAAATATTTACTTGTTCTATAGCATTGACTTTTAGTTATTTTAGTTAGAGAGGAAGTAGTAGTATTCTCTATTTTGGCCTTTTTTTTAATCTATAAAATGTAGCTCATAGTATTTTACTGGGATGATATAAAGAGTGAATAATTTAAAAATATCTAAAGCACCTATCACAACATCTGACATAAAGTAGGTACACAATAAATGACCACATCATTTTCAGTCTCTCTCTTTCTACAACCCGCCCACTCCCCCGCCAAGTTAGAGCATAAACTGGTCCGTAGAAGATTCTATCAGGAAAAATGAAATGAGAAATGAAAGTGTCTTTTAGGGATATACTTCGCATCAGGCAAGTTGTTGGACCATGGTGACTTCTAAGGTTTTATTCACGTTCTGCTATTCCAAAATTCTGAAACAGTAAAAATAACTGGTCTGCTTGGTTAGCCAGTACAGTCTCAAGTTTTGGATAATTTAGTTTGACAGTTGAATTATAAAACAGATGTTAAAACATTTACAAACCTCAATGAACTATATTTTAATTGAGTTCAGTCATTTTAAGAACATAAGCTATAATTGTCCTAGATTTTCCTCAAATCATAATGATTTAATTTATATATAAAAATATAATTTTAGTTCTGTACCATTATGTGATAAAATATTCAGTGAAACTCTAACACAAACTTTTTTGTTGTTGTTTGTTTTTTCATTCTGCATCAGTCTCTGTTTCCACATTGCTTGGTCACTATTCTAACTATTTTCCAGGATGAAAGTACACTCCTTTCCATCAGTACTCTCCTTCCCAAACAACAACTAGGTTTATACTTCATTACCGTAGGCTGGGTAACAACATAAGCTAATGTGTTTATGATGTCCATTCGTCCTTTAATTTACTCTTTAATTAATGGAGAAAATTATGAAATCTAGATACTTCCCATGAGTTCTTAAAATACAGTGCTTCATATCACTAACTGTGGTCTTGTGATTTCTGCTTTCTTTGCCTAGAAGTAAGTATTGGCAGAAATGAGAGGAAAGTGATCTTATTAACCCCTCAGTGGCTAGCTATTGTTTCTCTGCAGCCCAGGTGGGAGCTTTGTTGCAGAATGCTTTGTACACTGCCTCCCTATCTCAAGCACAGACTACTCTTGACCTTGGCTTGCAATCTAGGGCAGACACCATTTAGGAGCACAGAACAGTGTGGCTTTTATTCTCTTTGCTTTTAGACATTCTAAGTTAGCTCAAATTAGGCTTCCCAGAAGAGAATCTTGGGGTGAGGTTTAGAATTAGAACAGCGTTTTTCCAAAAGTAAACAAGATTTACCATATCAACCTTTTATGTTAGGCATTCTCTCTTGACTTGCTCTAATTCTTTAAAACGTTTTCTTTTCATTCCGTTCAGCTTTCCTTGAGCTGACCTTCCTCTCTGCCTGGGCTTTTAACACACACACACACACACACACCCAACCCACCCACCCACCATGCCTTTTTAGTTTTCTTCCCTCCACCCTCCAGGGGGCAGAATTGACCTAGAATTTGAATTTCCCTGTATTAACTTTCTATTGCTGCCTTAATAAGTTACCACAAACTTGGTGCTTTAACACAGCACAGATTCATTATTTGACAGTTCTGTAGGGCTGGAGTCTGACGCATGTCTCACTGGGCTAAAACCAAGGTGTCACAGGGCTGAGTTCCTTTTTGGAGCACTCTCCAGGGGATCTTCCTGGCCTTTCCAGCTTCAAGAGGCAGCATACATTCCTTGGTTCATGGTGCCTCCTTCATCTTCAAAGCCAGCACCACTGTATCTCTCTGCCTCCTTTACTGACCACAGTTGGGGAGCTTCCAAATTGAAGGGTTCACGTAATTAGATTGGGCCCACCTGGATAATCCCTAGTAATTTTCCCATTTTAAGGTTCTAAATCTTAATCATCTTTGCAAAGTCTCTTTGCCATTAAAGGTAACATATTCACAGTTTCTGGGATTTAGGAGATAAGCATTTTTCAGGGCAAGTATTCTTCCTACCACAATTTCCTCTTTTTTTGAGTGGAGATTTTTTTCTATTATTCTGAAGATTTGGAGGAGACCACCCATCCCTCTTCCATATTACAATGGACCCAGTATAGTCATTTTAAAAGCACACAACCCAGTGCCTCTCACTCCAGACCAGGGCTTGTCAACCTGATTGTTTCCCTTCCATTTAATGGACAGGGTTTTTGGCTCTCTCCCTCTACTTTCCTCCACCAACTCTGGGACTTGTTTTGAGATGTTTGACACACTGACTCCTGCCAGTGTCCTGCCTGCAACTTTCCTCATCCCCATGTCAGGGCATACACTACTTTGTAGAAATGACAGTCGAGTCCCATCCGTTGTAGGTGTGTGGGCAGTAATCCACCACCCTGTCACCCTCTATCCCTTTCCGTTGCAGCTTTTCTCTACAGTTCAGTTTGAGGCTCCTAAAACCAGACGAGAAATTTAATTAATTAATCATTTAAATGTACAAGGTGTAAGGATAATCAGATAAAAAGATATGGCCCTTGCTCTCAAGAAGCTAACAGATGAAACATGCGGTATGATCATTGCTGTGTTTATATGTGTACATGTGTGATACGTGATACTGGGAGTGCAGGAAAGAGAACCCTCAGGTCTCTGAGTGTTCAGGGAAAGTTGTTCAAGGGGCACTGGGGCTAGGCAGCCTAGTGCATGAATGTACTAACCTCAGGACTCTTCTGCTTTCACTCAGTTGGTATGGAAAGAGCTGTGCTTGTGGAATTCTTTTATGTGGAAAAGAATTACATGTCACAGCCTGAGTTTTCTTCTCTTTCTCACTCCTTGCTTTTAAAAGGAACCAATAGGTATCAGAATACTGGCTGACACCCCACTAAGAGTGTGATCGTGCACACATTACTTATCTCTCTAGCCTCAATTTTTCCATTGGTGGTACCCAAATCCCAGACTTTTGTGAGGTTTGAATGAGCTAATAATGTTAAACTTTTAGAATGGTGTGCAGCATACAGAAAACATTTAATAATATTGTCATGTATCACTGTCACCATTTATCATCATGATCTGTCTTGAATTACTCATCACTTTTATGCTCTCATTATATGCAACAAATGTCTTGATTACAACTGGCTTTTCTCTTATTTAGGGTCCTGGAGTTGCCTCTAGTTGTTAAAAGGAAGCTTGTAGCCTTCTGGTTATATTGCACAAGTGGATGTGTGGTGAAGCCATGAGGATACAACTGCCACTGAGGGAATGTGTTTAATTTAGGTTTAGGAACTGTCAGTTCCCTACAAGATAATTTATAATGTTTAACTTACATTAGGAAGATGATGCAACTCAAATGCTGAATACTGGCACCTAGTATGCTCAGTAGGTGTAAGCTACCTATTTATAATAATATTATTAGTGTTATTTTAGTTACAGAAATCCACCTTCTTAATTTTTTCTGCTAATAATACCTTTTGAAGTATTGTGTTGCTTGTGAACACATACAAATTGACATTTATTATGAATGATCATTTTTATCTCTGAAACTACAGAAAAGTGATAAAGTCCATTGCCTCAGATTTTTTTTTTTTTTTTAAGCACACACATACTACCTTCTAACAAAACAAATTTGGACAATGAAACACAACTGATAGCTTTTCTTTCTAAAAATATATATTTTTTATTATTGATAGTATTACAGACACCTCTCCTTTTCCCTCTCTTCCCCCCTCTTCCCCTTGTCCACTCAACCCCATATCGAGGTATGTCAGTCTGTTCCATGCCTCCCTGCTTCTGGTCTTATTTTGTTGGTCAATTCATTTTGTTCATTGGATTCTACAAATAAGTGAGATCATGTGATATTTGTCTTTCTCAGTTTGGCTTATTTCACTTAGCATATTTTCCAGGTCTATCCATGCTGTCCCAAAGGGTAAGAGCTCCCTCTTTTTTACAGCTGTATAGTATTCCATATTATAAATGTCCCACAGATTTGGGTTGTTTCCAAATCTTAGCTATCCTATCTAATAAAAGAGTAATATGCAAATTAACCATCACTCCATTACACCTATAAGCCAATCTGGAGCGAGTATGCAAATTAACCCAACCAAAATGGCTGCAGCCATGGAGAGAGCAGGAGGGAGGCTTGGGTTTCACTGGCGATGGAGGAAGCCAAACTTTCCACACACCCTGGCCAGCCCAGGCCTCCACTCATGGCTACAAAGTTTCAATTATAGAAGATAAATAAATCCCAACAGAAATGGCTGCATCCGTGGAGCAAGCAGAAGGCTTGGCTTTGCTCCAGGCTACAAAGTTTCAATTGTAGAAGATAAATAAATCCCAGATACCAGGGCCTCCGCTTGGGTCGCTGGGGGGCGTGGCCGGCCTGCAAACCACCACAGGACCCTCGCCCAGGCTGCCCTCCACCCCAAGGGAACCCCCACCCAGATCCGGGACACCCTTTAGGGCAAACCAGCTGGCCCCCACCCATGCATCAGGCCTCTATCCTATCTAATAAAAGAGTAATATGCAGATTGACCATCACTCCAACACACAAGATGGCTGCCCCCATGTGGTCAAAGATGGCTTCCCCCATGTGGACACAAAATGGCCACCACAATATGGCCAGCAGGGGAGGGCAGTTGGGAGAGACCAGGTCTGCAAGGGAGGGCAGTTGTGGGCAATCAGGCCAGCAGGGGCGGGCAGTTGGGAGGGACCAGGCCTGCAAGGGAGGGCAGTTGGGGGCAATCAAGCCTTCAGGGGAGGGCAGTTAGGGGCAAACAGGCTGGCAGGGGAGTAGTTAAGCATCATTCAGGCTGGCAGGGTAGTGGTTAGGGGGTGATCAGGCTGGCAGGCAGAAGTGGTTAAGGGCAATCAGGAAGGCAGGCAGGTGAGCAGTTGGGAGCCAGCAGTCCTGGATTGTGAGAGGGATGTCCAACTGCCCGTTTAGGGCTGATCCTACTGGGCAGTTGGACATCCCCTGAGGGGTCCCAGATTGGAGAGGGTGCAGGCTGGGCTGAGGGACATGCCCCCCTTCCCACCCACCCACCTCCGCCCCCATGAATTTCATGCACAAGGCCTCTAGTTGTAAATAATACTGCTATGAACATAGGGGTGTATATATTCTTTCTGATTGGTGTTTTGAGGTTTTTAGGATATAGTCCCAGAAGTGGGATTGCTGGGTCAAATGGAAGCCATTTTTAATTTTTTGAGGAAACTCCATAATATTTTCCAAAGTGGCTGCACCAGTCTGCATTCTCACCAGAAGTGAATGAAGTGTTCCCTTTTCTCCACACTTGTTGTTTATTGATTTTTTGATGATAGCCATTCTGACAGGTGTGAGGTGATATTTCATTGTAGTTTAAATTTGCATTTCTCTGATGATTAGTGACTTTGAGCATTTTTTCATGTGTATCTTGGCTATTTGTATGTCCTTTTTGGGGAAATATCTATTCAGGTCTTCGGCTCATTTTTTAGATTGTTTGTCTTCTTTCTGTTGAGTTGTATGAATACTTAATATATTTTGGATATTAACCCTTTATCAGATGTATCATTGGCTAATATGTTCTTCCATTCAATGGATTCCCTTTTCGATTTGATGGCAATTTCTCTTGCTGTGCAGAGGCTTTTTATTTTGATGTAGTCCCATTTGTTTATTTTCTCTTTAGTTTCCTTTGCCCTAGGAGATGTATTCATAAACATATTGCTATGTGAGATGTCTGAGATTTTACTGCCTATGTTTTCTTCTAAGATTTTTATGGTTTCATGCCTTACATTTAAGGCATTTATCCACCTTGAGTTTATTCTTGTGTAAGTTGGTGGTCTAGTTTCATCTTTTTGCATGTGTCTGTCTAGTTTTCCCAGCACCATTTGTTAAAGAGACTTTACTCCATTATATGTTCTTGTCTCATTTGTCAAATATTAATTGGCCATTACGGATAGATAGCCAGTACTGCTAACTACATGGATAGAAGCCACAGTGATTCAGTATAATGAATTATTTTACATATGCAAATTATTGATACTGTTTTATGGGGACATTTTGAATGGCATACAGAAACTACTCTAGTGATAGTATTTTGCTGACATCAGATATCTCAGAAAAAATAATCTTTCTGTGGTGATTAGAACATCTGATATATATCAAATAATAATTTGATATAACAAAATCATTAATTCACTTAAATACTGAACATATAGCAATCTGCATCATGTCTTACTGATGTGAAAAACCCTATTACTTGACAACATTGGTCTCGTGGCAGAACTTGGCCTTCTGTCATTGTATTTCTGGAAATCATCAGGCAAATACATAGCTGTCCTTTTTCTGGTTACTATTTTATGGAATAATGTGGTTACTGAGTGTATCATTTTAAAAGTCTGCAAACTCTTTGTCTAGAAAATGGAACAAATGCTAATCAGATATTTAAAGGACTGTCAAATACACCTGCAAAATGGAATTAAAGGAGGTTGTTCATAAGATGTTTGAAGACTAAGAGAAAGCTCCTATCAGTCTTACGACTATTTTGTGTATAGTCATAATTGACACACGTTTGAGTTGAACTATTTAATGGTGATAGTTATGTCCATCAGAAGAAACAGGTTTTTTTTTTTAACGGGAGAGTGAATAGAAAACTACTTGTTAGTTTCTGGAAGTTTAAATTATTAGACTTCAGTCTCTTCAATTTAGAATTAAAGTTTGGGATTAAAAATACTTGAGGAAAAAAACCCTATAACTCAAATCTAATCATGAGAGAATCATTAGACAAATCCCAAAAGAGGGATATTCTATAGAATACCTGACCAGTACTCCTTAACTGTCAGGATTATACAAAACAATGCAAGTCTGAGCAACGGTGATAGCCAAGGAGATCCTAAGAAACAGGATGACCAAATGTAATGTGGGATCCTGAAGGGCGGTTCTGGAATGGAAAAAGGACATTGGGGGAAACTGAAGAAATGTGAATAAATGTGATGGACTTTAGTTAGTGATATTATATCATTACTAGAGGCCCAGTGCATGAATTTGTGCACCGGTGGTGTCCCTTAGCCTGGCCTGTGGGATCAGGCCGAAACCAGCTCTCCAACATCCTCCGAAGGGGTCCTGGATTGCGAGAGGGTGCAGGCCAGGCCGAGGGACCCCACTGGTGCACGATCAGGGTCAGGGAGGGATGCAGGAGGTTAGCCAGCTGGGGAAGGACCACAGGAGGGCTCTAGGGCATGTCTGCCCTGTCTTGCTCAGTCCTGATCGGCCAGACCCCAGCAGCAAGCTAACCTACTGATTGACTCTCTGCCCCCTGGTGGTCAGTGCATTTCATAGTGAGCAGTTGAGCAGCCTTAGCATATCATTAGCATATTATGCTTTGATTGGTTGAACGGACAACTGGACGACCAGACACTTAGCATATTAGGCTTTTATTATATAGCAGTGGTCGGCAAACTCATTAGTCAACAGAGCCAAATATCAACAGCACAACGATTGAAATTTCTTTTGAAAGCCAAATTTTTTAAACTTCTTCTAACGTCACTTCTTCAAAATAGACTCACCCAGGCCATGGTATTTTGTGGAAGAGCCACACTCAAGGGGCCAGAGAGCCGCATGTGTCTCACGAGCCACAGTTTGCTGACCACTGTTACATAGGATTCGTTTATGAATTTGATAAAGGTATCATACTAATGTGAGATGTTAATAACAGTGGAAACACAGTGGAAACAGGCCATAGGATATATGAGAACTCTCTACTCTCTTCCCAATTTTTCTGTAAATCTAATACTATCTTTAAAGTAATGTTTATAAATTTGGGAATAAATTTTGCAGAAAAGAAAGCATTTCTACCACAAAGTAACTGGTGCAGCACCTCAGTGCTACCGCCTACTAAAGCCAGAAGTCCTGTGTTGTTTAAGGTCCTCTCTGTAGTGCTCCTTAGATCTGGCCTTTTTACACCCTTATTTTGAGACTTTGACCTCCTGTTTGGCAGTCTGCTGGCGTGTCTGTTTCACTATTGTGAATGTAGGTTAAGAAACAAGGAAACTAATATTTACAATGTGCCAGGCATGTACTGGATTTCTCTAAAATTAACACTTCCAATTTTTAGAAGCCTGTGAGATAAACTGAGGAAAACTGAGATTCAGAAGACTAAATGAACTTGCCCAGAACCACAGCGATGCCTCCTAACAGATTGTGCACTAGAGCCTGTGCACTGAGACTGTGCACATCAATTCCAGGACTCTCTGCATCCTTATGTTTCTGTCATCTTTGTTATGAGAAGATGCACATCAAGATATTTTTAACCTTTTTTCTTTTTTAAGTTTTAAACTTTTTGAAATAATTATAAGCACTCACGAAGTTGCAGAAATATTAATTACAGTCCTGTGTACCCTTCACCCATCTTCCCTCCGTGGTGACATCTTACATAACTCTAGTACAATATCAGACCAGGAAATTGACATTGGTACAGTACTATTAACTAGACTACAACACTTTTCACCATTTGTTTAACCTATATATTTGTGTGTATGTGTGTGTAATTTTATGCAATTTTAGATTGAATAGTCACCACCACAATCAAGATATAGAACTGTTCCCTCACAATACCCTTTTATATTTGCACACTCCCCCATCTTCAGTCCACTGGCCACCATTAATCTTTCCTCCATCGCCATAGGTCTGTCATTTCAAGAGTATTTATATATATATGGAATCATACAATATGTTATTTTTTGAGACTTTTTTAAACCAAGCATAATGCCCTTCAACTCCATCCAGGTTTTGTATATGTCAATAGTTTGTTCTTTTTGTATGGCTAATTAGGTTTTTGTATATGTCGATAGTTTGTTCTTTTTGTATGGCTAATTGTGAATAAACCACATTTTTTTAACATTCTCCCATTGAAGAACATTTGAGTTGTCTTTAATTTTTGCTATTATGAAAAGCTGCTATTTTTCTGCACATTTTTGTGTAGATATAAGTTTTTATTTCTGTGGGATAAATGCCCAAGAGTGTGAAATTTCTGGGTCATATGGTATGTGTGTGCATGTTTAGTTTTATAAGAAACTGCCAACTTATTTTCCAGAGAGGCAGTACTATATTACATTCCCTCTGGTGATATATGTGAGATCACCATGCTTTTCCCTGAGCTTGGATTTGTCACTATCATTATTTTTCTGTTCCAGTAGGTCTGTAGTAATATCACATTGTGGTTTTAATGTTTATTTCCCTAATAGCTAATGGGGTTGAACATCTTTTCATGTACTTATTTGTCATCTATCCCCTCTTTGGTGAAATGTCTGTTTCAGTCTTTTCCTACTTTTCTAAATGAGATTTTTTTTTTTTTTAACTATTGAGTTTTAAGAATTTATTTTAATTTAATAAATCTTTATTGTTCAGATTATTACAATTGTTTCTCCTTTTTCCCCCATAGCTCCCCTGCACCCGGTTCCCACCCACCTTCTGCCCTTACCTCCCCCCATCACTGTCCTCATCCATAGGTGTAGGATTTTTGTCCAGCCTCTTCCCGCACCCCCCCAAACCCCTTCCCCCCTGAGAATTATCAGTCCACTCCCATTCTATGCCCCTGATTCTATTATATTCACCAGTTTATTCTGTTCCTCAGATTTTTAATTCACTTGATTTTTAGATTCACTTGTTGATAGATATGTATTTGTTGTTCATAATTTTTATCTTTACTTTTTTCTTCTTCCTCTTCTTAAAGAATACCTTTAAGCATTTCATATAATACTGGTTTGGTGGTGATGAACTCCTTTAGCTTTTTCTTATCTGTGAAGCTCTTTATCTGCCCTTCAATTCTGAGTGATAGCTTTTCTGGGTAGAGCAATCTTGGTTGCAGGCACATGAATATTTCTTGTCACTCCCTTTTGGCCTGCACAGTTTCTGTTGAGAAATTAACTGATAGTCTTATGGGAGCTCCCTTTAGGTAACAGCTTTTCTCATGCTCTTTTAAGATTCTTTCTTTGTCTTTAACCTTTTGCATCTTAATTGTGATGATGTGTCTTGGTGTGGGTCTTTTGGGGTTCATCTTGTTTGGGACTCTCTGTGCTTTCTGGACTTGTGTGTCTATTTCCTTCACTGTGTTAGGAAAATTTTCTGTCATTTTTTTCAAGTAGGTTTTCAATTTCTTGCTCTCTCTGGTTACCTTTCGGTACCCCCCTAATGTGAATGTTGGTACACTTGAAATTGTCCCTGAGGCTCCCTACACTACCTTCACTTTTTTGGATTCTTCTTTCTTTCTGCTCCTTTTTGCTTTCTTATATTCCAAATTACCAATTTGATTCTCAGGTTCACCTGTTGATTCCCTATAAATTATTCTTCATTTCAGTTAGTGTATCTTTCATTTTGGACTGGTTCTTTTTTAAAAATATGTATATTTTATTGATTTTAGAGAGGAATGAAGAGGGAGTGAGAGATAGAAACATCAGTGCTGAAAGAGAATCATTGATTGGCTGCCTCCTGCATGCCCCCTAATGGGGGTTGAAGCCTGCAATCCAGGCATGTGCACACCAGGCATGTGGCTCTCTAACCTGGTGTTAGAGAGTGGGGATTTTTGAGCATGCTTACTACTCCCATTCCAGAGAGGCTGTGGACTATGCCCCAGATAGAATTGTCAGTGCTGACACCTGGCCAGACCTTGAGATAGGGTCTCATGGCCCCTTCCCAGCATGTAGGCCTTCTTTCATAGAACACTGTCAGCTTTCTGAAGAACAGGATGACCCTGTGAATAACATGGTCGTCAATGGCATAACTCTGACATTGCTTGGGAAAAACTGTTTTGTCTTGGGTTGCTTGCTCTGCAAAAACAGGATGTGGTAAATGTGCTTAAAAGTGGTCTTGCACAAAGTGTTGGGGCTGCTCTCTGGACTCCCTGCGTGGAGAAAAGCAGAACAGTTGCCAGCCGGCTGGCTAATAAATGCTCCCTAAATTTTAATTTGGTCATTCACTGGCGTTCGCTCCACAACACTGGGACCCTTCAGTCCGCAGGCTGATGTTCTATCCATTGAGCCAAACCAGCTAGGGCAAGACTAGTTCTTTTTTTATGATTTCCATGTTCTTTTTTATGCTGTTGAAAGTTCTCATTAAGTTTATTGAGCATCCTTATAACCAATGTTTTGAACTCTGCATCTAGTAGATTTCTTGTCTCCATTTTCTTAAGCTCTTTTTCTGGAGTGTTGTTCTGTTCTTTCATTTGGGACATTTGTCTCCCTCCTCATTTTGACAGCCTCTCTGTTTATTTTTCTATATTAGGTGGAGCTACTGTGCCTCTTGGGCTTGGTAGAGTGGCCTTATGTGTAGGTGTTCTGTATGGTCCAGTGGTATAGCCTTTCCAATCACCCAACCTGGGCACTCCAGGTGCCCCCCACCCCACCATCATTCTCATGTGGTCTGTGTACACCTTCATGTTGTAGTTGAGTCTTGATTACTGATAGCACCTTGATGGGAGGGATTTACCCCCAGGTCAATCAGCTATAAGGAGTGGCTGCAACCATGGACCACTGTGGAGGATCACCTGTGCAGGGAGCCATCCCAAGAGCAGGACTTAGTTCAGCGGGGCACTGGTGCCTGCTGAGTCCACCCCTTGAGTGTGTCACTTGTGGAGTTGGTTGGTTGGTGCTTCAACATTTGGTTGTTGTTTGTACTCTACTGGGCCTCCTGGGAGGTGCAGACCAAGTTCATTCACTGCCTGTGTTCTGCTCTGGACCACCCAGCATGAGCGACAAAACTATCTGTAGATGCTGCTACTTGTGCTGGACTTGGAAGTGCCCAGGCAAGACCAAGCTGCCAGCCAAAGCCAGTGGCTCCTAGTGCAGGGTCTGGGACCACTTAGCAAGAGGTATGGGGCTTTCTGAGTTCAGATGTTGCTTATTTGAGACTAGAGGCCCAGTGCACGAAATTCGTGCATGGATAGGGTCCCTAGGCCTGGCCAGTGATCAGGGACAATCTGTAGGGCAACCAGCGGGGTGATTGGGGCCCCTGCTTGCACCTACCATGGCTGGCCTGGTGCCGCCTGCTTGCCGGCCCAGCCCCCCACAGCCGCTGTCAGTTGCCGCCCTCTACAAGGCTACTGATGGGGTGATTGGGGGGGGGCCATGCTGGCACCCACCTTTGCTGGCCTGGTGCCACCAGTTCACGGGCCCTACCGCTGCTGCCGGTCAGGGCCTGTGGGCTGGGGGCAGCCCCTGCATTGAGCATCTGCCCCCTGGTAGTCAGTGCGCATCTTAGCCACGGATCATTCCACCAGTTGTTCTGTCATTTGGGCTATTTGCATATTAGGCTTTTATCATATAGAATTTTAGGAAAGCCTGAAGAATGAGTCAAGATAGGCTATTCACATAGAAAAGCCATTGGAAATAGCTTGGTTGGGCTTGCAAGTTGGTGGGGTGTGGTCTCAGGGAATCACCAGGGAGGGGTGAACTGTGTGAGCCAGGTTGATGGAGACTCAGATATCATGCCCACCCCACCCTCCCACTGGCTCTGTGGGGCCAAGTTCCCACAAAAGGAATAATGGCATCTACCAGCATTTATATCTGGCAGAAAGTTGCCCCTCTAGCTCTATTCTTGATACCAGACACTTCAGTTCCTTCTCATATGTCCCTGGTGCCTTTTGAGCTGCTGCCCCAGCACTGGAGTTCAGAGGGAGTGCATCTGAGTAAGTTTATCTGTGGGCCCTTTAAGAAGAACTGCTTGGGACTCCAGCAGTCCTCCATCTCTCTCAGCCACAATCTCCACTGGTTTTTATAACCAGAAGTTATGGGGACTTCTCTTCCTGGCTCTACCATAATGTGAATGTTGGTACACTTGAAATTGGAGGTCTGGTGTGGGGCTTATACTCTTTGCTCCTCAGGGGGAACTTCCACAGCCAAGATCTCTCCTGATTTTAATCCTCGACACAGCCCTAACTGGTTTGGCTCAGTGGATAGAGCGTTGGCCTGTGGACTCAATGGTCCCAGGTTCGATTCTGGTCAAGGGCATGTACCTTGGTTGTGGGCACATCCCCAGTAGGAGGTGTGCAGGATGCAGCTGATTGATGTTTCTCTCTCATCAATGTTTCTAACTCTCTCTCCCTATCTCTTCCTCTCTGTAAAAAATCAATAAAATAAATTCTCGACATGTGTGTGTGGGACCAGCCCTTTCCAAGTCTCTGCCCCTTCTTCTAGTCTCTACATGGCTTCTTTAATTCTATAGTTGTAGGACTTCCATTCAGTTTGATTTCATGCAGTTCTGAATGATGGTTGTTCTGTAGTTGAATTGTAACGTTGATGTGATTGTGGGAGGATCAAGTATTTGATGTAGTTGTGGCAAGAGGCAAGTACCGCATTTACCCATGTGTCCATCTTAATCGGAAGTCTCATGTACTTTTTAATCTTATTACTATGAAGTTACCCCTTTCAGTATTTATTCATAATTAATCTTAAACAAAAAGCATTTTGTGACTTCTTAAGGTCCTTGGCTTTCTTTTGTTTCTTTGTTTCACTCTCTTTTAGTTTCTGTCTTGTTATTGTGAGTTTATTTTGTTTTGGTTTTGTGATCATTTATATTTAGTCATTTTTTCCCATGTGTTTATCAAATTGATCAGCTGACAACCACCTGAGTTCAAGCTTTGTCAGGAATTCAAAGGTAAAACTCTTTTTGTTCAAAATCTGCTGGCTTCTGTTATCAGTACTGAAGGGCTGTGATTATTAAACCCTTGCCTTCCTCCCAGCTTGAGAAATATGAAGATAAGTGAAAACTGGAAGTTTTCAGGTCAACTTCAGACTTACTGCTGTGCCAGACATTGTATGCTCCGATGACTTCTGCTCTCAGGAGCCAGGAGGCATTTACTTTTTCAGCGACTGGAGTTTGATTTCCTTTGTTATCATGCTGCTCAACTCACATTGGCAGTGTGGATGATTGAATGGAAGCTAGATCCATGCTGTCCTGTCACTTACCCTGCTGGTAACAGAGTCAGGCAAGGACCCACATCCTCCACTTTCCTGTATAGCATGAGTCTGAAAACCAAAGAAATTGAGATGTTTTGTCATACTTTATTTCACAAAGAAAACATTTTTTTTACAGCATGAAAAGATAACTAATTAGAATTTACTTAAACTTTCTAAGAAATTAGTCTGTATGTAGAGATTTCAATTAATGATTCCAAATGATAGAATTGTCAAACAATCCAAAATTTTATAAATCAGTATTATAATAAATGCTAAGCAAATAGAAGTATTTTCATTTTCTATAACTGGGTATTTAGAACATTTTCTAGTTATATTTTGCCTTCACTTTTAGATCACCCTGACCGTCACCCCAAGTTGCTGGGTGGAGAAATTATTGTGGGACTAGCTCAGAATTTGCTATACTGGGGGTTGGGGAGAGAGAGGTTTTTCTCTACTGCCAGGAGATAAAGCATATGAAAATCTGTTTCAGTCTGCAGTGAATTCCTACTCCTTACCAAAGGAATAATAGATACCATTTATAAAAATAGGATATTATGCACATTGCTAGGTTACTCAATTTTGAGCCTTTTCTTTACAGTACATAATCATATAAAACCCTGAGAGAGATGCAGAGATAAGAAATAAGAAGAGGAAATCAGTAGTGTGAGTATATGGGAAATTGTTATTATCATTAAGACACTGGATATGGTAATAAATAGATTACTAGAAGAGGAAAGACATTTGAACACTAGCCAAGAAAGGATTCCAGTTAATTACAAACTATAGTAAAGTACTTCTAATTTTAAAGCCCCTATTTTTATTTTTCTAACTTCCTCAGAGATGGGCATTTTGGTATTGATCCTTAAAACATTTTTTACTGAATGCAATGATAATTTCCCCTTAATTACACAAAGCGATCCACTCATCTTGGTGACTTAGTACCCTCAACCCCATGTTGTTTCTTGCCTCACTGAGATCCTCAGCAACCCTGGTATTCATCTCTAAAGATATATTGGATTTCCTGTAAATGAACCTGATTCACCTGGAGAATCTTGTAATTCACACTAGGCACTCTTGCATCTGCTCTGTGACATACCTAATATAATAAAAGGCTAATATGCAAATAGACTGAACTGCAAAACAACAAGAACAACCAAACAAACGGTCACTATGACATGCGCTGACCACCAGGGGGGCGTATGCAGAACATGGTGGGTGGCAGGATGGTAGAACAGGTGAGCA
This sequence comes from Corynorhinus townsendii, assembly GCA_026230045.1. Classification (NCBI taxonomy): domain Eukaryota; kingdom Metazoa; phylum Chordata; class Mammalia; order Chiroptera; family Vespertilionidae; genus Corynorhinus; species Corynorhinus townsendii. The sequence continues at coordinate 60,942,672 of JAPDVU010000004.1, read as the reverse complement.
GGGTTGCCAGACCAAGGCGGGGTACAGGTTGCTGTCATCAGGGCGAGCGTCTGATGGTTACTGAAAATTCTTAGCTCCCACGCACACTGCGGTCCTGCCTGGCACTCCCACCTGCTGCCGGCACCGAAGCCGCCACTTGCACCCGCTGCCAGCGCTGGCCCCACTCACACAAACAGCCAGCACTGGAGCCACTGCTCGCACCTGCTGCTGGTGCTGGCCCCAATTGCTCTGCGCTGGGTGGGGCTGCCAGCAGACGGGACCAGGGGTCATGGAGGGAGGGGCCAGGTGGGGGCACAGAGGATGGGCTGAGACATGCCCCTTTGCCTACTGCAGCCTTGAGGCCCACAGTTCCTTTCAAGGTGCACAAATTTGTGCACTGGACCCCTAGTAGACATATAAAATATGAAAACGATCTGTCCCTGTCAGGCTGTTCTGTTGGCCATTTGGCCACCTGGCTGTTCCTCCTCCCTTTCATTGCTCTATTGTTGCTCCTTGTGGTCCACTCTCCCCTCCTGTCTATGCTGAGGTCCAAGGGCTTTCTCTCCACCTCTAGATCACATCAGGCTCTTTTCTGCCTCCATGTGTTTCTACGTATTTTTTAAAAAATATATTTTATTGATTTTTTTTTTACAGAGAAGAAGGGAGAGGGATAGAGAGAAACATCCATGGGAGAGAAACATTGATCAGCTGCCTCCTGCACACCCCCTACTGGGGATGTGCCTGCCCAAGGTACTTGCCCTTGAACAGAATCGAACCTGGGACCCTTCGGTCTGCAGGCCGATACTTTATCCACTGAGCCAAACTGGTTAGGGCTGTTTCTACTTATTTTAACACCTTCCCTGAGCACTCTGTACTACTAAGAGCTCGCTGTTATGTCTACTGCAAACCTCTGTGGATGTCCTTTGTAGGACTTCCTCATATGTATTTCCCTCACTATAATATAGAACTCAGTGGAGGTAGGGACATTGTGGGCTCTGAAATATTTAATTGGCAAATGATTAAATAAGTGAATTTTGAAAAATCAGTATTAAGGTCCTGAAGGCTTCCTGAAAAGGGCATTTGAGCTGAATTTGAAACATGGACCCTGTGAAGATACCAGGGGATAGGAAAATCAGAGTTTGAGAAGAGAAGCTTTGCTATATAATAAAGGGGTAATATGCAAATTGACCATCACTCCAACACACAAGATGGCTGCCCCCATGTGCTCAAAGATGGCCACCCCATGTGGACACAATATGGCCACCACAAGATGGCCAGGAGGGGAGGGCAGTTAGGAGGGACCAGGCCTGCAGGGGAGGGCATTTGGGAGGGACAAGGCCCGCAGGGGAGGGAAGTTGGGGGCTATCAGGCCAGCAGGGGAGGGCAGTTAGGGGTGACCAGGCTGGCAGGGGAGGGTAGTTAGGGGTGACCAGGCCATCAGGGGAGGGTAGTTAGGGGCAATCGGGCCAGCAGGGAGCAGTTAGGTGTCTATCAGGCTGGCAGGGGAGTAGTTAGGGGGTGATCAGGCAGGCAAGTGATTGGGAGCTAGCAGTCCTGGACTGTGAGAGGGATTGTCCGACTGCCCTTGAGTGGTCCCAGATTGCAGAGGGTACAGGCTGGGCTGAGGGACACCCCCACCCCCTAACCCCCATGCATGAATTTCATGCACCGGGCCTCTAGTATGTTATAAAATAGTAAGCTTTGCAATGGAGGTAGGCCTGTGCATGTCTGTACTGGGTTGTGAGGGAAGTAGGTATAAATAAAGAAGAAGCTTCGGGGAGCCAAGAAAAACTTCTAACTAGGGGAGGGACATGATCACAATGGTAACAGTGTGTAGTCTGGTAGATGAATAAGACAGTGTGCAGTAATTGCTAAGTGGTAAAAATCTCCACACCCCGCTTTCTGTCTTGCTGATTTTTTGCCTCATCAGTGACTAAGCTCATTAATGCCCCAGAATGAATCAGAACAGAAGTCAAAACTGGAGTTATCTGGTCAGCAATTGCTTACTGATGCCTACTCTGTGTCAGGTATTATGCCCCTAACGCAGTGGGCTGTGAAAACCACTTTTCATGACACTTTGCAATGTTGGTTTTGCACACCTACCTTAAGATACAACTCAAAGATTTGCCTGTTGATACTTGAGCCAGTGAAAACAAAGCTGGCAAAAAAGCCTTCCTAAATGGAGGGGGGTGGGGAGAGGGGGGAGGGGGTGTATTTAAGTTAATAAATGTAATAAACTTCTTTATTACTCTGCACAGTAATACTTAGATATCTGGAAACAACCACAGATAAATATAACCATTGAAAATGTTGTTTCTTTTAAGAAACTCCAAGAGCTGCGTGGAAGCATATGTTGTTTTCTTGTCAGTTTTGCTTATGTGTCATTTGCTCCCTGGAGACAGATTTTCTTTTTCTGCCTGGACCTACACACATAGCCCACTCTGGCTGTAACATTCTTAGATTCCTTGCATCACACATTTTATCTTGTTTTGAAACTGAATTCTAGTGAAATAATTCAGTTAGCAAAGATATTGTTTGTTTTGCACAAAAGTGGTATGTTTTAGTTCATACTGTTATCGCCACAAAAAAGTCACCTTCGCCCAAATATTAGTGCTCAGAGCTGTTGCTTATTGATAGGGAAAGGGGAGTTGCCACAGTAATCTAACAGTCTCCCAGGGAATGCGGTCATGGCCTTAAGCATCCGGCAACCCACCCTGTTTGGAAAGCCCCTCTGAAAAGAATTTCCTTCCATGGAAATTGCTTTACTGAAATAAAAGTAGTTACATTTCTGTAGCTCAGATTTGTCCATACGTTTGTTTTGCACAATCACCTTCTTTAATGAAAAGAAAAGCATTTATAATAAACACAATATATTTGATTCTCTTTAAGAATGAGGTTAAATATATTGCACGTTAATTATTTCATAAATATGTTTGCAAACACACAACCTTTACTCTTTTCCATGTGATCTATAGACTTGAAAATCAATTCAACAAGATGCCTATCAAATGTATTTATCAATATTTGGGGTTTTAGAGTTCAGCAAGTGTTCTGAGGTAGAGAGGAGTCGTGGCATTAAAGACATGTGCTAAGTGACTTAATACTCATGTATAATAATTGTACAACAGTAATATAAACCTGCCATCGGTAGTTCTGAGCTTGAAATTGCTCGCAGGCAGCTTGATGTGTGAACACTGTGTTTACAGGACCGAGACTGCACATTTGCTCTGCAGCTGTGTTGAACGGTATCAGTTTGGCGCACAGCATGATTGTTTTGGAGGGAGAATACTAGTAGACACTTTAGATCCCTTTTGGCAATTCTGAGGTAACCGAAGCACCTACTGCTGAAGTGAATCATATGTACTTAATTAGATTTGCTACATAATCAGTATTTGAGGAAACCCAAGGAAAATCCTTGTGGGTTGGTGAATTGTATGTCAAATATATGCATGCTCATTTAGGGAACCGGGAATTGAAAATGATGAAATGCTAATGTATCATAACTCAGTTATATTATATGTTTTTTTAATCGCACTTTTAAAAGCAATACTTTCCCGGGGATGACTGAAATGCTTGTCCTTGACAACTGGGACCCATCTGTTTCCATCCATGGGGATGGGGCCATGTGCGCTTAGCCACGACCGCACTTATATGTGTGTAACTAGCTTTGCACTTATAATGTGAGAGCCTACAGCTATTAATAAACACCACATTCAGCTGTGGAGACTGCCAATAACCACTAATCGAAGCTGGCAAACACAGTCTGAGACAGGGAAATCCATACCGCACTTAAATGTACCTTTTAATTTAAGATTAATTTAATTGCAATGTCTTATCTGTTGTCTGTTGTTTTAACTGCATAAAAATTTTTATTCTTGAGACATTTATTGAAATACTTCAGAAATTTTTTTCTGTTGTTTTAGACTTCTACAAAGTGAGTTAACTATGGGAATAGCTATAAGTATTTATTGGGAGGAGAGGATTGAGTTTCATATTCCCATTTAAGTTAAGGCTAGGATAAAATTTGTAACCTATGTTCATTTAAAATATTTTTCTAATCTATCAAAAAGGTGTCACATTCTTATCAAATTACATCGCTGTCTAAGATCATGTAATTTCTATCGTAGATATGGAAATAAATGAAAGGGAGCAAATTAAATTTCCTAGTGGAGCACTTTGATTCTTTTATTTAAACTTAGAGCCCACCGTAGGTTGAACACCCAGTTTTCCTGAGACTTCACTTCAGGACTCAAAGTGAAAGCTCACGCCCTGCACTCCAGCAAGCTGCTAGTAATAAAACAGAAGAGTCCACTCATGTCCACCCTCCCCCTCATTTGCACATCTTCTTCCCAGCAAGTACCTAAAAGGAGCAAACATAAATCCGAGCCTAACCTACTATAATCCTAATTTAAAAGATCCATCTGTTCTCTGCCCCACCCCAAGAAAGAGGCACTAAACTGTTTAGCTTTTTTTTTTTTTTTTTGCAGTTTTTGCCCCTGTGCCTTCTGGAAACCTACACAGCAGAGAAAGGGAGAGTTCCATGGCTCTTGTGAAACAAGAGAAAGAATTATAGAAATATATTTAAAGTTGTGTTACTTTCACCTTAATTCTCCTAGTCCATGCCTTCTGAAAAAGGAGTAAGTCATACTTGTATATGATTACTGAAAGGCAAGGGCTGGCAAATTCTGGCCATGGCCCAAATTTAGCCCACCCTCACTTTTTTATAGCCTGTAAGTTATTTCCAGTCTAGCCTACAAGGCACACAGCATAACCAGCGATGTGGCAAAGGCTTTTAAAGCTTTTTACTAAAGTTTCTTAAAGTCTTGATTGGATTTGACAAATATAAGCAGACAGTTCAACCAGTTTTGCTTTCACAGATATAATGATAATGCTAGATACAAATAATACCGAGTATCCAAGAAAGACTCTTTGGTCCACTGTTTCATCTTAAATGTTTCTCAGTACACTAGAGATTAACTAGGATAGCTGGTTTAAATACCAACAAAACTGGGAGCACCTTAAACTTGGCCAGACTCAGCACCTCACTTGTTCCACCAGAGTTGTTGAAAGGATTGAGACTATACAAATAATTACACTTGTTTATTACTAAATAAGAGTATCTCCTTGGTTACTATTTAGTTAGTGAATGTCTGGCTTTTCTGTTCTCTTGTATGCATGTCCATACTCCTTTTTCTGAACCTATAGGCATATGGACAAACATTTCTTTTCCTGTAGGCCGCCATGTGGATGTTCGTCAGAATGTTTTGATTAAACTTGTTTGTGTCCATGTGTGTGATGCACATCATTGTGTGTGATATATGACACATAGGGAAACTTCTGCAATCTCTTTCAGAGAGTCAGTGCTGAGTGTGTTAGCCTCTGATTCCTAATTGTGGGAGCTGATTGAATTGATATAGTTCAGACTCAAATAAGTAGATAAAAGAATAGTAAGTCAGTGCTCTGGTCTGTCTAAATAAATTATGTAAACATTACCATTTTATACGAACTATAAATTTAGTTTACCTAAATTTATTAATAAATAGTACCTTTGGGCAATAAATAGTACACTTAACTAAAAGTACCCAGAGCTAGGTCCACCCCCTAACCACCTCTTGCAAATATATCTGTGGTTTTTATCAGACTTAATAGAAATTTGACCATACCCAGCATTCAATACCTGGAGACTCGGGTTCTTCTGATTAGCACACAGTTTACCCAATATTGGGAGCAAAAAGCGAGGCATCTATATTTAACCCTCTAATTCTGAAATATCTCTCTATTCTTGAAATTCTAATATGAAAATGTATGTATGCAAATGCATTGACATTCAATCTGAACAAATTCTTTGTAAGAAATGTTAACTACCTTTGCAGGTAGAAAGGTAGATATATAAATATAGTAAAGAGAAATTTTACTTGGGATTCTGCATTTTATTTTAATTTGATACAGACAGTAATTACAATTGCAAGATTTAATGAATAGGTCAAATTCATTATGTTAGCGAACGGCATCCTCATATAAATAATGAGAGCATTTATAAGCCTTTCCTTACTCATATCAGGTTGCTGACAGAAACTTGTTTGCATTGTTAATTTGTTCCATTATTAAGCTTTGGAAGTGCAACTACTACTGGGATTCAATTAACTGGTTTTGACCACATCTCCGTAATTATTGATGATAGTCTAGAACATTTATTTCTGCTGTGCTTTTCCTAGTAAAATTGCAGTGATCCAATGACCGAATTAAACTGCTGAAAAATAATATGATTTATTCACTCAGCAAAAGCAAGCTCAAAGACTGTGTTGCTATGACACCCAAGATTAACTTTAAAAAATATTTAATTTCAGTAAAAACATTGACACATCTCTTTGGCAGTAAGTTGATTTTCCCCTTTTTCTTGCCTTATTTAACAAGTATTCTTTTAAACATAAATTAAAAGACAAACTAGAAATCAAACATTTTTAAATAGAAGGAAAAGCAATAAAAAACACACCTATATTATAACAAAAACATATCATTTTTAAAATAGAAAATATTTTAGCATTATGTTTTAAATTCAGCTTCTCAAACTTTTTAGAAAGATGGTGCCTGATAGGGGGAAATCATTATTCTAGTAGTTTCGTTTTGTAATTAGTCTTGAAACTTAAAAACAAGTTGCAAAATTGGGAGGCTGACAACTCCTAACAGAAATGTTTAGTGCGGGTTCAGTTCCCAAATTCTAAGAGAACATACTTTCCATGTCATGAGACAAAGGAATTGTCAGGTTGCTTTAGCCAGGATTCATTTCTGCCTTCCGAGCACCATGTAGTGGTGTTGAATGCTAAGTGAAGAATTTCGTGGAAAAAAAACAAGCAGAAAAAGTGAATGCTTTGTAGGATCCTCAAATGTTGCTCTGCCTGAGTATTTTGAATTTCCTCGTGCCAAGCCAAGAAAAAATCCTACCTTACAGAGAGCGATTTGTTCACGCGGTGACTCAAGGCTGCAAGTGGCTTATGTTTATCGTTATGTATCCGCATTCGAAAGCAATTTCACTTTCGAGCTTTGCTGCCGTTCATGCTGTTTCTATAGGAAGACTTAGAACTGTAAAAGTTAAGAAGCTTCAGGGTCTGTGGAAATTTGAGAGCATTGCCGTTTTTTTCCTACTATATTGAATATAAATTATTTTAACAAAAGCACTGGAGCCACGGTACATTTTAAATGTCAAGTTTGCACATAGTATATCTCAAAAAAACATAAACTTTAAACTTCAAACTTTTAAAACCTCAGAACATTGTTGGAGACTGATTGCAGCAAGTAAACAAATGTATTGTAGGAAGATTTAATGAAGAAATGATTATTTTAGACACGTTTCTCACTGTGCTCTCCAGGTGAAAATGGTGAGGCAGCTTTGGATCATAGCTCAAGCAAGGCTGAGACTAGGGGAACCTTTGAAAACAGAACCATGCTTTTATAGGTTTACCTGGGAAACCACAGTGGTCTGGATGGGGTGCTGGTTTTACCTTTGTGATTGCTAATTTAGTTTTTATGAAAATTAAAATGAATTAATATCTATAAGACATTTAGTATAATCCCTAGACCATAATGAGCACTATTATCTTTAAGTGGTTTTAGGTACGATAAAATCTAGAAACTTGTCACTAGTGTTCTACAAATCTGGATAAAATTATATTAGTCATATGCTGTTTTATTTAGTTATAAAGGTTCATTTGTGTTTTAAAAATGAGATACCTCATATCAACAAGTGTTTGCTGAAGGTATCTCATGTGAGTGATATTAGAAAAATAAAATAAACATATTTCTAATGTTTGGGGGAGCGTTCTGTTAGTTTGGGGATAGATTAGGGACTCTGCTGTCTGAAGAATTAATTTCATAAATTTGTGCTGTAGAGAAAATTGGTATGGACTAATTTATGTTTTAAGCTTTTTCAAAATATGATACATAATATTTAAATCATTTGCTTAAATGAAAAATTTTTACATTAATAAAATTATATTTATTTAATTCAGTAAATGAAAGTAGTTTGGAATTGCTGACAGAGTGCCTTTCCAGGTTTCTTTAACTCCTTTGCTGAGAAAGTATGATTTAAGACACCGGAATCATTTTTTCTCATCTGCTACAACTCATGTTTAGGCTATGGGCAAGTTTTCATGACAGATTTAAAGCCAATTTAAAACAAATATTCTCTGATAATATTTGGAAGCTGGGGGAAGTCTAACCTTACATAATTAATTAGGACTAATCAACTTTTAATCAAAAATAAGTTTCTAAGTTCATGGACTTTAAAGCTATCAAATATTTTTGGTATATTCGTTTTTCTCATAGTTTTAGAGTTCACCTCTTTCAGTGCTCATTATGACATCTAGACATCTAATTACATTTAGAAGCAAAGTCTCTATTGTTTTATTATTGTTAATAATAGACAAGGACCAAGCGGTACTGGAATTTAATTTTAAAACTCAGCACTTTCACAAGTAATTAAAAGCTCTTAATGTTTTCTCCTAGAGAAGAAATAACTTTATAATCTATATATCTTGTTCAGTGCTCATTATATTTACAGCTTAATTTACCCTCCCATACCCTCCTCTTGGAAACAAAATATATTCTCAGAGTTTATTGTGACATAATAACAATTATGTGGTATAACCTCGATCTTTTTGTTTGAAAAGTAATTTAAAAATCAGTTTTTGAGTTATTACTTTAAGAATAAGTTGTGGACTGATGTTTCTCGTTGATCCAAGGAGGAACATAAAATCCTGATTTATCCAGTAATCCCATAAGCAGTGCATGTCTATTTTGACTTGTGATGTGTTTCTCATTACAGTGTCCTGCTTTTCTGCCTTTCCATTAAATGTTTAGAAACATTCATTCAATATTTTTTCAGGGAAAGGAATTTCATCAGCCAATATCATCTCTAAGAAAGGAAGAACACATATAAGAGACCTAAATTTGTCTATCTCACTTTAAACTTCATAACTTCAACTTAAGATCATATTCATGTATTCTTGCACAGTGGGCTATCTCCAACTTTGTCATTGAAGACCTGAATAAAAATTATTCCAAAATTGTTCTTAGAAAGAAATATGAATCTGGAATTGCCTCGAATTGAAAAACAAAAGTGAAATGATTGCTTTTCAAATAAATAATAGTGTATGGTCTTTATTCTTGACTCAATTTTTTGGAGTATGTATGTCTTGATTACATTCATTTACCTACTTTTACTTGTAACCTTCCAGTAGCTTACTGAGAGGCTACTTTTCTATAGTAGCACTGCTTGAAAATTATGTTCTTTTTAGAGGAAATTTAAAAACCGTTTCCATAGCTCTTGACTATAGTCTCAGGAACTGGCAATTAGTGTATAGGTCCCTTCTCCCCACCAGGGGGAAGCACTGAGTCTGAGAGCAGCCCCACAGACTCCCTCTCAGTGGTTACCACCCTCCTTCCTCCTACAGCACTTAAATTTAGTTTTGGTATTTCCTTTCATTTTTTAAAAGGCTTAGTAAGTGTCCAATAAATGGTAGCTGTTCAGGCTCTTTGCTTATAAGGGATATTACTTCTCACTATTGATTCTTCTGTGTACCAGAGTCTTGTCTTTAATGATGATTTGTTCTATCATATCAGACAACTTGTGTTTATTATAACTTGGAAAATCTTAAGAGGAAAACCAACACTTCACAGTTATTGAGTCACTGTGATGTGTCAAGCATGAAACTAGGTACTTCTCATAGGCTGCTTCACAATCTAGGGAAGCAAATAGGCAAGGGGACAATAGTGTTATAAACAGTAGGAAGATACTATGGCAGGATTTTTAATACTTCTATTTTGCTATTGAGTAATCAGAGGCTAGGAGAGGTTAAATCACAGTAGAGCATAGATTCCCTTCAGACAGAATTCCAAATCCCATGCTGTATCAATTATATTATCAGCTCTGCCATAAAAACAAAAAGATTTGTTGAGAGTGACTGAAGCCACAGTGTGGAATGCCTGAGACTGATTTCGGTGATGTAACTTCTGTGACGTGGTGACAGGAGAATTTAGGGTTGATGTACTTCAAACTTCAATGGGGAAATGGGGTTAAGTGCTGAGTGATCCTGAATGATCCCACGGAAGCCCTCCTATGGGTGCCTTTACATGCACATACATACACGTATAACCTACATTATATTCACCAAAACAGGAATCATTGCAGTACAATTAATTTTCTTAAGCCTATCTATAATATTTATCTTAAAACAATAATGGATCATATTTTATTTTTACATTATAGGGTCTCTGTCCTTTGCAATTTCAGCGAGATACTAATACATTTGTTTTGTACAGAAAATGGGCTAATAAAGAATTCATTTTGCCTGAATCTGTTATTTTTATGACTTGAAATTGTTCTTCCACATTGTCTTCTTCCTTTTCTGGTTATGATATGCACAGCAAGCCAGATGGCTGATGTGTAAACAGTTTGAGATGTGCTTCTTGGAATCATTTAGGATGGCCTAGCTTCTTGATAGCAGGCCCATCGGCTCATTGCTCTGGTCTTTCCTTCATGCTGAAGTATGTTTTCAGTGTCTTCACTTAACCCATTATGCCTCTCGAGGTTCTCTTGCAAAGCCTTAATCCCAGTCTGCCTTACATGTCACTGTTCTTATTTATTCCTGTTTTATGTTATTTTTCTTATTATTGCTATTCTCAACAGTAGTGCTTCAAAACTATAGAAGAGTGACTAAGAACATGGGCTTTGTTGGAATCTTACTTGGCTATGTATGTAGCTATTTGACCTTGAGCAAGTTCCTTCACCTTGGTTTCCTTATCTGTGAAATGGAATATAGAACCTACCTCGTGGATTTATAAAATGATTAAGTAGGTTAAAACAGAACTCATTTAACACCATGCCTACTATATCATACAGTGTACTGGTCACTATTATTAACATATTGTAGAAATAAAATTCTCATAGTTACAAAAAGACATAGAAGTAAATTCAAATACCATACATAAAATTCCATGCAAGGGGCTTTTGGAAGGAATATCTGCTTTTTCATTAAATACCTAATTATTTATGCAAAAGCACACACCACAACAAAATATATGTAGGTGTTACTACATAACTGGCTTAGGGTTCACTTTCAGTCCTTTTAACTGGATTCAGGGTGAAACTTTGAACCACAAGTGGCTGGAGAGAAGTTCCACTGGGTTCTCTTCTGTTGCCCCTAGTTACATGTTACACTGAACCTCGCCGTCACATCTGTCAGTATTTTCCATGTCAAGCTTCCCCAGGAGAGAAGCCAGCAACTGATAATTCCCATCTTAACTCCTGTGCTGGATACTACCTGTAATCCTTGCAGTAACTAGTGGGCTAGATAATTATTTCTTCCTACTTTTCTATGGATTACTATTTCTGAATCAAAAATCATCAAATGCAGTTTTTAAAATATGAGTGTGTTATGGAATACAAAGAAGAATATGATTAATGGAAAAGACGAACAATTAATCTGGATTGTTTGGAAACTATAGAGCACATGGGTTCTGTAGTTATGGTGTCATACTGTGGTGTATAATAAAAGGGAGAGATACTTTGTGGAGGATTGCTCTACAAACCTGCCAATGCGATTCAATACTTTTCTAAGAGTGTGTGAGTGTGTGTTTTCCTGTGGGTACAGCTTCTGTATGAAGACAAAAACTGATGCAGAACAAAGAAAGACTACCCACACGTAAATCATTTGTACGTGAACAGTTCATTGGGAAGTAACTATGTACAGCTGCTGACCAAACATCCTATTTCCAATTGCTTTAAAGGACGTTTAACAGAAGTCCATGGAAGAAAACATTTAAATCTCTTTAATACATTTTAGTTATAGCAAAGTGTTAAAATTTTAAACTTTTGTTTTGTTCAGGGAATAGCCTTATAAAATTAATCACAGTCTTCCATGTCCTTGAATTGTCTTCCATAATTTTTACAGTATATTTTATATACTTCTATATAATATGTTATAATCATTTAATTCCATATAATTTACAGTAATTGTTTTCAAATTAAGGAAGTGCCGTATATAAAATAACAAATTTGTGTTTGTTAATTACATAAAATCGGAACTATTATTCACATAAAAAGCTAACTCATCATTTTACTCTTTCTCTTTATTTTAGTCCTTTTAATTACAAAAATAATACTGTGTCATAAAATCTCCCACAATATTTATAAAGTACGAAGTGAAGTCTTTTCTCACCTCCTGCCATTCCCAGTATCAAAGGGTAACCACTGTTTATAGTTGAAGTATGACCTTGCAGACCTTTTTCTATGCCCATGTAATCATAGATGCACCCTTGCAAAAACTGATTCTCATTCTTGAGGAATTAGAAGCATTGCTATTTGAAAAAAATTTTGATGACTTTAATCATTTTGCTAAAAGGAGTGATTTTCACAAATACAGATTATTTTGTTATAAGCCAGCTTCCCAGGACTAGTCCTTGATTTTCTGTATTTTGCAGTGTCCATGGATAGTTCGTGTATGAAAAGTGCAATATTCAGGGAAGATGGAAAATCAGCCTGTGTCAACTAATGTAATAAAACTGAGTTAATCCCAAATTGACAATTTAAATCCCTTTAAAATTACTTGTCTAAATCAAGAAACAATCCACTCAATCTGTCATTTGTTTTAAGCTTATTAGTAGTGGAATTTCTTAGGTGACTCTTTAAATCACATGTATGCAAGGTTCTCAAGTTGATACTGAGATTTCCTGTTGCTAGGAGAAGCTAACACTTACTTAGTGCTGGATACTGTAAGTTACAGTGCTTATTGGAGGTAGGGGAGGTGTATAAATGGCCAGTTGGTGCCCTTTGGAGCTAATTTGCCCTGTTTCTGTGTCCTTTCTGCTCTGATATACTTGTCACTAGAAGAAATATGCACAGAGGGTAGGGATTATGCATCAAGCATCAGGATTCTTTCATGTAAAAATTTCCCCTCGAATTTAATGTGAAAATACAGTTAGTAAAATATGTAAGAAAATGTGGATCTCCTCAAATCCTTTGTGAAGCAAAGCAATATAGAAATCAAGTGTATAAAAAAACCAAAGGTTTTATTTCAGGTAATAGCTATGAATGAGAAAATTAATATATTCCTAAGAAAAGTTTAATCATCTCTCTTTTAGATTTTTTTAATGCTCTAAAAATTCTGTTTTCAATTTTGAATTTGTCACCATTATAACATGTTTTTTCCCCTGAAGATAATTTATTACAGGCTTTTTCTGTAGTTGAGACTCTATAGTTTTTCACCAGGTTGCTAGCCTTACAAGGTCCATGGTTTCTCCGAGGACACAGATAGGCAGCTACAGTGGACTGTGCTGAGTGCAGTGCTCTAGTGTAGGGCAGAAGTCCTTTCTTTGCTGTTGGTGGTGCAGGGCTGGGGTGGTGTCAGAAAGACTTCCCAGCAGAGACGGCTCCTTAAGTGATACCTAAGAATGTTTGCTCATTAGTCAGGCAAAGAGCAATAGTCCTGGGAGATCAGTGGCCAAAGGTCAAGGGATCTACAGAGAGACTGGGACATAGTCAAGTAACTGGTGGAAGTTCAATGTGGCTGCATAGAGTAATTATAAACATTTATTATGATAATATTATGTTTATTATATATAAAACGAAAAATACAGGAAACGAGAAAGCATACTATCACTAATTTCAAGCCAGAGTTTACTGTGCACATATTGTTATCACTGTCACGCCTTACATTTGTATTTATAGAACAGCATGTTTGGTATAGTCTGCGTTTGGCTTGAACAATAGATATGTATGTAGGCATGAAATGCATATACATATATGAAAACATTTTAAGTAAAACAGATCATGGCAAACATGCTGTTTGTGATCTGCTTTTTTTAACCTGCTATTGTCACATTACAATAGACTTATTTTAATGCCCTTGGATGCAATTGTATTTTAAGTTGGAACGTTTCATTTCTGTGAGAGAGAAAAAAAGATATCTTCTTGAAGTAAACCACCTGTATTCATATCTGCAGGAAGAATGCTTCCTGAACCTGGAGGCTCCTATATCCAGAGTATGTGGGTATGACACACCCTTCCCTCACATTTTTGAGCCATTCTATATCCCAGACAAATGGAAATGCTATGATGCCCTTCGAAAGATGATCAATTATTGACCACACAGGTAAGTCAGCCCTGCATTTTGAGAAAGCTAGCATGTGCCCCTGACAGTAATATTCTGTTGCCTAAGGAACAATGGCCATCATTGTGTTGTGTTTTGGTAAATGGCAAGTTCCAGAACAAAGTGTGGACTTAAAAAAAAATTAAATTCATAGTATATTTGCATTTAATGGAGACATAGTAAGCATGTGTATTGTCTGATTTCTCTAAAACAGATGCTTGCATTTGTTAACATTGAATAGTCACTAGATGAGGGTGTTCTCTGCCATGGTTTAATTGCAAATACACCCTATGTTCTAATTTTCACCCTCATTTCTATTATATTTTTATCAGCTATTTAAACTCTTCACCAATACGGGTAATTTCTGTTATTTTAAAATGGCCCTTTAACCACCATCAATTTGGACTCTAGTGATTTCGACTCTGTGATGACCCATACATAACATTCTGAAATTTGCCTTTATATATATATTTTTTAAAAATATATTTTATTGATTTTTTACAGAGAGGAAGGGGGAGAGAGAGTTAGAAACATCGATGAGAGAGAAACATAGATCAGCTGCCTCCTGCACGCCCCCCACTGGGGATGTGCCCGCAACCCAGGTACATGCCCTTGACCAGAATTGAACCTGGGACCCTTCAGTCCGCAGGCTGATGCTCTATCCACTGAGCCAAACCGGTTTCGGCAAATTTGCCTTTATATTACTTGAAAAAATAACTTTGTTGAACAGGAAACCTATGAATTGTCTATAAGGTAAATTTTTACTTAAAAAAACACACAATAAAATACCCAGCACAACCACCATTACAAGGATTTTTTTGGCAAGCGGATGTTTTTACATTGTGGATAATAAACAATATTTATTCACTATGATTTTCTAAGTTGTGCTTATATGCTTCTTCAGCATGTTAGTCTAGCAACAAGGAATACCATTAAACACTGCTAAGTGAGTTTTTAGGGTTTTAATACTATAGAAGTTGCTGTCACTGACACACTGATTTATTTTGTCTTTGGCAATTTTGAAATTATTCAAAAATGCTTAGAAAGGAATTAAATGCTGCAATAACACAGCCATACTTTTCAAAGATAAGAAATACTGTATTCCTGCCTTCCGTGAATGGGTAGTAAAGCTAGCGCTCCTGAACCAGAGAGAGAAACCTTAATTTGTGAAGATAGAGAAAATAATGCCCTCCTTCTTTCCCACTGATCTCCACACTAAAGTGTTTGGAGTTCTATTCTGAGAATACTGTTAAGTTAGGTCCATTAGTCCACATATGCCTGGCATCTCTCAGACATGCAGAGGTGGATGCTTTATTTCTGATGTCCTCTTAATGTCTGTGAAAGCAGCTGGCTTCTAGAGCACGTAGCATGAGGACTGGTTAGGGGACTTGCTCATTTTCTTGTCCATCTTGTTCCCTCCTATGGACCGTCATAATGGAGAGTCAAGGTAATAACATGTGGCCATATGCCTTGTAGCCATTTTGAAGGTAATATTTAGGTGGTGGTTTTAAATTTGGGTATGTATTTCCTTTTAAACAACAAAAGATATTAGCCTATTATGAAAATACGATAAAAGATGCATAGGTTTTTCTATACTAAAAGTTAAATATGGCATTAAAGAAAGTAGTTATGCAATTAAGAAAATTTTTTATTTAATTCACAGTGGCCCATATGTCTATAATTGTCATTGATTTCTTTTACAGAAAAACTGGAAGATTGTGACTAGATACGGAAATATTTTTTTCTGAAATTTTTTATATTTTCTCAGATTTATCTCTCTTTGAAAATATAATTTTTATGAAATGAAGCATGATGGATATTGGCTAAAAAATTACGAATTAGTTATTGTATTAACACACATGAATTGATTTCCATTAAGAGTGTTTCAGATTAACTTTTTTAAATGTTCATATGATAGTCTTATAAATTCCACTTATTTACATCTGTAAATATTGGGTGTGGGGAAAGTATTCAATAAAGCAAAATCCGATTGGTCTTCAGATTGTGTGTCTTTTTTTCCCATTAGTAAAAAGAATTTTTGTTGCAGATGAAGGGAACCAAAATTCTGCTACCCTGAAATTGCTCTTTTGAGAAATTGATTTTAAGCTGCTTATTAGGAAACAAGACTCAGGGAGCCTTTGACCCTCCCCATCCTCCTTCCTCCTGCCTAAGAGATTGAGACAGAGAAACCTGCCTCAGGAAGACCTTGGGATGTTCCTGTAGCCTACCTTGAATTAATATGGTAAACAAGAAGGCTTCAGGCAGGTGCCTGTTGGCTGGATACCCCTATGTCCCATTGTTTCTGAGTTGCCTAGTGAGGATTTTCCTGCCATGTACGTTCCCCTCTTCCTCAGCTACCTGCAGACTGCCCTTGGTCACTTCTGAAATCTAAGACCCAGTTCCTCCCTTTTTTCCTTTGTCCAAAAATGTTTTATATACCCAATGTTGCCTCACTGTCTTTGAAATCTTCATGACTATGTGAATTTCCCATGCACGTGTATTAAAACTGATTTTTCTCCTGTTAATCTGTTTCTGTTCATTTGATTATTAGCCCAGCCAGATGAACTTATAAGATGGGAGGGAAAGTATTAATATTTTTTTAGCCCTCATACAGACTAATTGTTAACTTGCTAATTAGATCTGAGTAAAATGAAATGTTTGGAAATGCTGACTTTTCAATTTCATTGTACCTGGTTTAGTTTTTTTACGGCTAAGATGGATGTTTGTATATTGATTACACTTCTGGGATGTTTTTCCTCATCCTTCCCTCTTGCCTCACCAGGCACTGATGGCACTGATGGACGTGCTCACTCTTCCCCTAGCATGGAGGTAGGATCAGCCTTGCTGCCTCTCTTCATGGACAGCATGAGCCTTAGTTATAGAGGAGCCAAGCTTTGGCTGTAGTTGTATTTTTTTGCCATGATGTTACAAAGTAAATATTTTTCCCCTGTTGTTTATATTATTACTAGAGGCCCAGGCTGAGGCAAGGGGTCTCTCAGCCTGGCCTGCACCCTCTGGCAGTCCAGGACCCCTCCAGGGGGTGTCCACCCGCCTGCTCGCTGCTCCTTAGCGCTTCCTCTGCTGCGCTCGCCAGCCGTGTTCCTGGCTTCTGGCTGAGCAGCGCTCCCCCTGTGGCGCACTGACCACCAGGGGGCAGCTCCTGTGTTGAGCGTCTGCTGCCTGGTGGTCAGTGCGCATCATAGTGACCGGTCATTCCTGTTGTCATTCCACCATTCGGTCAATTTGCGTATGAGGCTTTTATTATATAGGATATAGCTGAAAAGAAAAACATTAGAGCAACAAAAGGCTCAAGCCGGAGGAAGTCTTCTTGTTGGGGACTTTGCCAGGGCCTCTTTATCTTCTTTTGCCTCTTCTGCCTTTCTCCATAGTTTCAGACAGGCCTGACCTGCCGAGGAGTCCCTTTGTAAAACCCTCAGCCTTGACCCTGCCCTCAGGGGTGTGCTGTTAGCTGGCCCCACTACCATAAGCTCAGCAAAAAGTTCCACTCTGCCAAACAGCAGAGAAACAGGGTGAGAGAGTGTTTTCTGGCTCTATAAACATTGAAAAAGTGGACATTTTCTTAGACTTACAAATATATATATCGTATTAAAACTGCAATTTTAAAAGTGTCCTATTTATTTTTATCAGATATTTGGAGGAGAATACGAACGTAACATTTATCAATTGCCACAAATTTGGAGATAAAGGAAAGGCACTTAAACACAGATTCCAGATAGCAGTGGGCTGAAATGAAGAACCAAAGCATTTGTTAGGGGTAAAAATGCAGCCCTGCCCTTGATTTAGAAATAGGAACACCTGTGTAGTGTGGGGCCGGAACGATGTACTTGTCAGCAACACGTTGGGGAAGGATTTAGGGAATCCAGTTGGCTCACTGTCCAGGACTTTCTGGTGTAAGGTGCCAAAACTCAGTATGGACTTTGGCTTTGGTCTTTGTTCCCGCGGAAGGCTCCAGGCACCCTCGCTGGGAAGTTCTCACTCACATGGTCAGCCCACAGAGCAGAAAATGTGCGGTAGTCAACCACATCTCGGCCTACAGTGGTTTCTGTTTGAACATATTTGTTTTAGCTGAACTTATTTTTTTAGTGGCTATTATTTATGGTTTTAGTTGAAGTTTTATTGCCATTAGTAATTGTTTAATAACTTTTTGTAACTTGTTTGGTATTGTACAATTTTCCTGTAGGTATTTCAATTTTATTTTAATGTTGTTTTTGAAATAGCAAGCATGAGACAACTGTGGGAATCATCTATGCAGTAATTGCCTGAGTTTGAAAGCATTTTCCCCTCCAGTTAGCCCCACTGTCCCCAGCAGTAAATACTCCTTCTCTTCTGGTTAATTCTGAGCTCAGTCTGCACAAGATATGCATATGCACCTAAGAAACTGTGTAAAATACATTTAATTACTTGAAACAAATGTTCCCTATTGTGAAAATAAGAAAATCTCTGATGTGATTTCTGAGGAGAAGACACATCAGAGATGTTAAATGAACGCCAAAGCCAGAATCCCCCACACTCGGCCTCCGCTGAGTAATAAGTCTGCTTCCTGTGACAACGTGGATACATAAGTGAATATAATTTTCTGTAGCTCAAAGTTATCCAGTTTTGTTTGGAAAAAATATAACAGTCACATTCTGTACAACTGATAGATATCCACATGGAGTAAACAGACCTATGTACATTAGCAAAAGAAATGCACAAGGTCCAGAAATGACCTCAATCCAGTCCCTCAGGGTTAAGTCACATAATCTACAAAGTCTTGGTGAGAATCCCTTAGACATTCCATTCGGTTTAGTGAAATCCCTTTCCCATCAGCTTGCCTGCGGTGGACACGTGTGGTCTCTGGCTGCCTGGCATCCCTGCCCCCACCTTCTAGTAACAGCGCTGCTGTTTGTTTAGAGAACACCCTCTCCCCCAACATGTGGCTCTGGAGGGGCTGCCAACCCCAGTGCTGACCAGTGTGGCCACAGGCCTGGCCCTGGCCCAGGCTCCAGTGGGGACCTCAGAATAGAAAGTCAGGTGGCCGGTGAAGACCCAAGGTGTAGCCGCAGTCTTGTCAACAGCACTGAATTCTACAAGACTGGGCCTCAAACTTCTACCTGTTCCAAGGTCACCTGAGAATACAACTGATTGGTGTCAGCCACCTAGTCACACAGCATTACCTACAGCAGAAATTCTTTGGGGTCAGGAACATGACCCCCAAGGCTGACATGTTGGAATTTCCAGAGAAATGGGAAGTTTGGAGACTCTGATATGCTTCGTTAGCCCACCTCGTTTGGAAAGAAATAGAAAATATTCATGTGTGGGCAAAGATTTTGAAACCCTGATATCTGATATCTCCCTGAATATGGTAATTAAAGATATTTGCCTAGAAAATGAGAAATAAAATTAGAACAAGGATGAGGAAATCACAGCCGGAAAGGATCAGAGGTAAGAATGGAAACAAATGAAATAAAATGATATATCTAAATAATTATCTTAAGTACACTTTTTAAAATTTTATTTTTTCCTTCAGCATTCATCCTCTATATGCCCTCCTCCACCTCCCCCGCCCCGCCCCCTTCCACCCCACAATCACCACACTGTTATCTATGTCCATGAGTTCTCTTTTTTTTCTTTTTTGCTCAACCTCTCCACCTCTCCCTCCACTTCCCCCAATTACACCCCCCCCCCCCCCACACACACACACACATCCACCAGAGCTGTCAGCCTGCTCTCTGAGTCTGTCTCTATTATGCTTGGTAGTTCAGTTTCTTCATTAAATTCCATATTTACACTTTCATGTAACAAATGTTTTATAAGGCATGTTTTCTGACCACATCCCAAATTAATGACATATATTCAACTACTTAGACGTAAAAAAGCACCCAGCTTCGTAACTGTGGAGCCGCGGAGGAAATGTAAAACAATTACAGAATATTTAGAACATAAGATCACTGATGTGCCTCTGCCAGGGTTTTCCTCAGAGGTAAATTTATAGACTTTGACTTTAAATCTTAAAAAATAAAAACTGAAAATACAAGAATGTAAGAATAAAGACAAGGAAGCACAAGAAGAAAGAAAAAAGTTAAAAGCAGAAAGTTCCAAATGAGAAAAAACTAAGGTAAATATTTTTATAAAACTGAAAAATTTCCTTTTATTTTATAGCTAGAGGCCTGGTGCATGAAATTCATGCACTTGCGGCGGGGCATCTCTCAGCCCAGCCTGTGCCCTCTCACAGTTTGTGAGCCCTTGGGGATGTCCGACTGACGGCTTAGGCCCGCTCCCCTAAGCCATCAGTTGGACATCCTTAGTGCTGCCACAGAGGTGGAAGAGGTTCCCGCCACCGCTGCTATGCTCCCAGCTGTGAGCCCGGCTTGTGGCTGAGCAGCGCTCCCCCTGTAGGAACGCACTGACCACCAGGGGGCATCTCCTGCATTAAGTGTCTGCCACTGGTGGTCACTGCACGTCATAGCGATTGGTCGTTCTGCCATTTGGTCAATTTGCATATTAGCCTTTTATTATATAGGATGCTTGTGTCCTGTGAAGATGGAGCTATGCTGTTATGTGATCATGATACCACCAAATAAAGGCCCATCAATGATGGCACCAGCTAATACCATTAAGGTCACTTTGAGGGAAGGAAGTTATTTAGCAAAACCTAAACATTTACTGGAAGTATTGATAAGCAGAGTCTTTATTATTAGGATATTTTATTACATCATTTTAAGAAATAATTATTAAGGTCTCGTTTTGCTAAAAATCCTGTTTTCTTGCTGAAGCTTACTTGGCTACTCTAAGTATTTTACTTACTATGAGTTTTCATAAGATATGGTGACTTTAGCCCTAGCTGGTTTGGCTCAGTGGATAGAGCATTGGACTATGGACTGGAAGGTCCAGGCTTCGATTCCAGTCAAGGGCACATGCTCGGGTTGCGGGCTCGATCCCCAGTAGGGGTTGCGCAGGAGGCAGCCAATCAGTGATACTCTCTCATCATTGATGTTTCTATCTCCCTCTCCCTTCCTCTCTGAAAATATAATATAAAAAATATAAAAATATATTTTTAAAAAAGATATGGTGACTTTAAAGAATTAGAATAATGAGGTTTAAAATGTCATGTTGATCACTTGGATCATCTGCCTACTTACTACTATCCTGAAATTGTTCTTTCTTTATCCACAATGTTTTACTGATTCCAAAAAGGCAGGGGGTTTTGGTCTGTTTGTCTGCTATGAATTCTGCTGAGCCTGGGACAGTGCCTGATCCACAGAGAAGGACTTTCTCTGTGTTGCTGAGCAAACAGGTGAAAGGAAATGCAGGCCTGTGCTTGAATCAGACCTTGTACCAGAAAAGCAAGTAGATAGAGGCCACTTTGTAGATATTTAAAGTGGTGCTTTGATAGTGATTGATATCAGAAACAGAAGCAGCCCTTTATGTGGGGCTAGGGTTCCCAAAAGATGAGCATTGTTTTGTGTTTTTTGGCCTCTTTCTTCAAATAGATATAAAAACCATGTATTTTTTAAAGTGGCTCTATGACAATATTGTACGTTAATATGTGTATATATATGCAAATGGACAAACCCAGCAAAAATGCTCATTCAAACTGTTAATTTGAGGATGGTGTGATTAGTGGTCATTTTTCATTATCCTACTAGTCTTTGTTCTTAGTCACCAATGGAGAGCCAGCTTGGCTCAAAGTAACCTCCCAGTAGCCCTCTCTGTGCTACTTCCCCGATTGGTAGCATCTGCAGACTTCAGACTGGGCTAGAGGTAGGACTCCATCCCCTTGGCCACAATGACTGGTCGAGGGATGGAAGGTGACCAAAATTGGGTCACTCAGAGTCCTTCTTCAGAATTTTTCAAACAAATAGATTTTTAAAAATGCTATTGTGCAGGGAGCTATGGCCACCTTTCCTACTGAGGAAGGCCATCTTTTTCTGGAAAAGAAGGGAACCAGTGCACCGAGGAAAGAGAGGAAAGCTGAAATGCAGGACTGAGTCAGTCACCACAATCAGCTCCAGGTATGCCATGGGAAAGAACAATTTCATTCTCTGAGGAACTACCCCAGGATCCTTCCAATAAACTATCTTTTTCTTTGTTCAAGTTGGATTTCTGTCACAACCCAAAGCATCGTAATTCAATTATTCTAAATGCTTATGATTATATTCCATTTGAAAGAAGAAAGTCCACCTGTTTTTAATATATTCAAGGAAAACCCTTCACCTTTGAGATTGTTCTATATATTATGTTTGATTTTTTTTCTTATCTATGACATGCAAATTAGCTACAGATTATTGGGTTGTCAACTGTCTTAGCCATCAAAAAAATGAATTCATACTTTATGCCTGAACATTCAATGCTGGCAACCTCCTCCAAGGGCAGGAAAATAACAGTTCCACAGTATCTGTTTTTTAGAAGCCAGGTGGCTCTTGAGGGCTTGTTCCTATAAAGTTCTTTACTGAAGGCCCAAGACCGTACAACTGTTGTTAAACTTCCCCACGTAGCTTAAAAGCAGCCCTTGGGAGTTTCATTTTCAAAGAAGTTTAATATGCCTGTTTTCAGTCTAATAGCAAGTTTTTCATTGAGAATACTTTGTGTAAATTCCCCATATTTATGTCCTTCTGTTGAAGCATATATTTACTTTCACCCTTATATTATCTTTTATGTGAACAACTAGAGGTTCAGTGCATGGGTTCATGCACCGGTGGGGTCCCTTGGTTTGGCCTGTGGGGATGAGGCTGAAAGTGGCAATCCAACATCCCCCGAGGGACGTAGTAGTGTGTGAAGCAGCAGGTGGCCGGGGAGGAGCCCGAGCCCAGGCTGGGGCGCTGCTCCAGCTCATCCTGGCCCTGATGCACCTGCCACTGCCACCACTCGGTAGGCTCATGCTGCTCCGCTGTAGTCTCTGCACACCCATCCTAGGGCATTACCGGAGTGCCCATGACCGAGAAGAGGCTGCAGGCTCACTCATGCCCAGTCAGCCCTGATGCCAGTCCCGATCCTGGTTCCAGTCCTGATGGGAGAGAGGCATGCAGGGGGAGTGTCTGCGGGAGAGCCTTGTGCTGCAGCAGCTGTGCTTGCCAGCTGTGAGCCCGGTGTCTGAGTGGCGCTCCCGTTGTGGGGTCGCACTGACCACCACGGGGCAGTTCCTGCATTGAGCGTCTGGTGATCAGGGTGCATTATAGTGATGTAGGCTTTTATATATATAGGTTTCAAAGAGATTAGAGAACAATATGAATGTCTGTGTACCTAACAAACATTGTAATATATAAGTTATCTTGCCTAGACTACCCTCACACAGAAAAAAAAGGAAAGCTCCATTAAGAGTAACAAGTAGTGTTTTTGGAAAAAATCCTGTCCCAATTGCCGGACAGCCTCACAGGGTTTTCCTAATTCTTTGGGGGACTTGCTGGAAGGTTGCTTCTTTTTTAATTTAAATTCTTTATTGTTTAACGTATTACATAGGTCTCCTTTTCCCCCTATTGATCTTTTCGCAGCTGCTCCCACCTCTCAGCACATGCCCTCACCCCCTACTGTCTGCGTCCATTGGTTATTTTTGAACTGTCATTTGAACAGCCACGGGGAGTCCACAGGTGCTTGGCTGCAGCTCCAGCTCCCTGCAGATGTGTCTGCTGCCTGCAGCTCTGGAAGGCACCTGCCCTGAAGCCCTCTGTTCCCACAGGGACTAAGTGTAGGTGTGGATGCCATTGATGCTGTTTGTGTTTGGGCCCCTGGAGCAGTGACGGTGCCCTGTGTCTTCCCTGGAGGCAGGAAACCTTTATCTGCCATTGAGATCTGTGGATCCCCAAATAGTGTGGCTGTGCGCTCCTGGCATCTCCTGGATATCTGCTGGAAACAGGCCACGGTGACGACCAGTTGTACTCAGAACCTCTGTCCCTGCCTGGGGCTGAGCCAGGGACCCCGCTTCACCTTCTTGGAGATGGCTTTTCCACAGGCTCCTCTCTTTCTTAGCACACAGACCACTGGCCCCCTCCCGCCCCTCCTGCAGGCCAGGCTCATCTCCCAGCAAGTACACGTTAGTCCTAACTTGGTTTCCTCTTCTAAAGAAAGACCTCATGGCTGTCAGATTTTTTGATGTTATTTTGTGTACAGTAAACATTTTCATATAGATTATGGGAAAATTGCCTAGAGAAAATGGAACAGCTGTGGTTTGTGATTAATGGTACATCCGAATGATCAGATACAGTGTAGAATTTGCAAGTAATGATTATGAAAATTATTTAGCAACATGCTAATTATATACTTTTAAGTGGAAAAATCAGGATGCAAAATTATATGTATATAATTACAACTATTATTACTTATGATTTTTCTTGTGTAGGAATAGAGACCATGATAGCACTGTTAGAGGACATGTTATAATAAAAGATTGTCTTCATTAGCATGTGTTTTTTTTGCAAAGTAATAAAATACTGAATATATACTTAACTGTTAGCAAGTGTTAAGCATTGCATAACCTGCCTAGTCTTTAAAGCAGCCACTAAGCACCAGCACTAAAGAACCTTTTTGTATATCTGCAAGAACCTGAAATAAAATGTTTTTTTTCTTTCTCCCTCTTAAACTCTTCCCCCGTATGTTCTTCCCCCTCTCTCTCTCATCCCGTTCCCCCCCCCCCCCGAATGATTTGTTAGATAATCTCAGAAGGAGGAATTTAAAAAAATAATCATCTTCTACAGTACTGTACTAATGCCTTTGTAAAAGTTTGACTCTTTCTATTAAGACTTATACATTTATTAGGGTCACAGCAGAAAGTACTAGTAAGATGTCACATTTAAAGGTTTTAATTGAATGGATTTTAACAAAGCGACAATTTACAAAGGTATGGCAGATGTAGAGGACTGGGAAGGAAGGGTGGAGCACCGAGGAACTGGCAACTGTGGGAATGCATAGCCACCCCTCACCTGAAGGAGCAAGGGGTGGGGAGGTGTGGTCTGGAGCCTGGTGACAGCCGTGGCCATGGAGGTGGGACTGTCTGACAGGTGTGGCCACAGAGAAACAGAAGAGTGGCTGGACCAGCATGGGGAGGGAGAGGAGTTGGCCCATTGACCAAACCCTATTTCAAGCCCATAGGCCAAGGTAGGGTGGTGAGGCAGTCCCTAGAAGTCAGCCTCTCCTGAGACAGAGCAGGGCAAAGAAGGGTGGAGAATGGATTTAGAGGGCAAATGGAGAAGAACCAGCACAAGGAGCCCCATGTCATAGTAGGCCGCCAGGGAGATACTTGTTTAACTGCAAGTTTACTAATTTTTAAGCCAATGAAAAGTGTAGATCCTTTTAGGAAAAGTTATGGCAGAGCATCTATCCCCTGTATTCGCAGCGATGTTGTGTGTGTCCTCTGTCTTCCTGCAGAACTCTGGACTGGCTGTGCTCTCAGCCTGTGCCTAGGACCAGGCTGCTGCTCATTGTGCTGTTTGCCAGCTCCCTCTCTTTCCTGAGTCCACGCTTTTCCCTTTCATCTTTCATTTTGTTGGAGCACATCCTCCAGGAGGTAACTTGGAAGGCCTTCATGGGACACATATTTTCTGAGCCCTTTCATGTCAGAAAATGGCTCTACTCTCACCTGTGACTAATAGTTTGGCTGCGTGTAAAATTTTAGGCTAAGAAATATTTTTGTCTCAGGATAGTTTAGGGATTGCATTCTTTTCTTTTCACACTTGTCACTTATTATTTCTCTCAGAATTTGTCACTTCACCAGACTTTTTGGGGTATTTCCTTAACCTAATCTTTTAACCTTTTATATGTTATTTTTATTTTGGCCAATTTTTAAAAAATCTTTGTATTTTTCTCACATCATCCTTTTCTTAATTTAAGGCTGTCATTAAGTATATGTGTGTGTATATATTCGTGCACAGGTAGGCTCCCTAGGCCTGGCCAGTGATCAGGGCCTTTTAGCTGCTGGCCAGGGCCTTCCTTTGTTCCGCGCCACCCCCTGGTGATCAGTGTACCTCATAGTGAGCAATAGAACTCCCGGTCTCCCGGACAAACTCCCACAGGGATGCATTGCATATTAGCCTTTTATATATATAGATATGCACACACATAAATATATATGTGTGTTTTTCTTAATCTCTCAGGATATATATTAGAGCTATGGGTTTTTTTTAGAAGTTTGTGCTTTCTGAATTATATTGTTTCTATTTTTCTTTTTAAGTGTTTTTTTTTTTTTTGTCTTATATGTGATGATTGCCAATTTCCCCCCCAAGATTGAGATATCAACAGCTGATTTGTGTTGTGGTATATAAATACAGTGGAATATTATTCAACCATAAAAATAAATGAAGTCCTGATATACGTATGCAGAATCGTGATGAACCTCCAAAACAGCATACTAAGTGAGATACAAAAGGTCACATATTACATGGTTCCGTTTATGTGATGTATCCAGAACAGATAAATCCATGGAGACAGATGAAGATTGGTGGCTGCCAGGGCCTGGGGGAGGGAAAAAGGGGGAGGAAGTGCTTAATGGGTAAGGGGTCTGACTTTGAGTGATGGAAGTGTTTTGGAACTAGACAGAGGTGGTAGTTGTAACACATTGTGAATGTACTAAGTGCCACTGAATTGTTCATTTAAAATGATTAATTTTATACTATACTAGAGGCCCATTGCATGAAGAGATTCATGCAATAGGCCTTCCTTCCCCTGTCTGCCGGCACCGGTTTTCCTCCGGCACCCGGAACCCAGGCCTTTGCTCTGGCCACCACCTTCAGTCTTCGCTCCAGGCAGAGTGTGGCTCTTACAGCTCCCTCCGCCCCCGCACTCCTCCTCATAGCAGGTGTCCCGCCCTGCCTGGCTGCTCTACGCCTGCATGCGTGCTGCCCAGAGGCCCAGAGTGGCTGGGGGGCAGGGCGGTTGCCATCTTTGTCAGGTTAATTTGCATACCCACTCCTGATTGGCTGGTGGGCGTCATGAAGTTATGGTCAATTTATATATTTCTTTTTTATTAGTGTAGATGACTATCATCCCAGTACCTTATTTCTTTTAAAAGCTGACCAGGAGAACCCAGGATATGTCCCTTGTGTCTAGCATGATAGGCAGTGGCCTTCATTTCCGGGTGATCAGCCAGAGAGCTGGGGAGGCTCCAGCATTGTTAGCACAGAAAAAGACTTCCTCTGGGGCTTTTGCCAAGAAAGATGTTCTAATCTTGCACCTAAAGGTGGCAGCCTGATTTATTAAGTTCTGCTTAGATTTTGGGAACTGGATGTAACATTAAATTCCATTTCTCACCTTGTGCATCATTCTATTGCTCTGCACCAAGTTTTTCTGATCCCAAAGGTTCTCCTCAACTTGTCCAGGGACTAAACCTCTATCTACACATAGATGCCTGGTTCTCCTCATGGGAATGGTTCTTCCTCCGTTGACCTACCTGTCATGGTCCAGACTCCCTCCTCTGCACAGCTCCTTTCTCTCATTACTTCATTCTTCCAACAATGTGTTCATGTCCCTTCTTCCGTTGTCTTTGTCATTAGGGTTTGTATTTTAAAAACACTTTTTAAAAATTATCTTAATGCCATCTCAGGAAGGAGAGAATATAAACCTGTTTGTTGTTCAATATGTGGGTTTAACCCGAGGCCTGTACACTTTCTTTGAAAACCTATCAGGGGAATACTTCCTCAGGGTGAAAAGAATGCTGCCCAGTTGCCAGCTCTAAAGCAAGCTGTGTTCTCAGACAAGTTCATCAAGTACCCAGACTTTTCTTGTGCCTAGTTTTTAACCGTTAAAGTGATGATGGGAGCGGGTGAGGCATGATGGGACATGCAGGGACCCACATTCATCAAATGCCAGTTCTATACCCAGAGAACAGCACTTTACCTCCTCAGGCATCAAGTGCAAATTACTGAAATTAAACAAATGTTTACCTGTCTTGTGTGATTGTCTTTGCAAAGTATCAATTTTCACAACCCTCTTTGAAGTAGGTGAAAATTAAGTAAGTTACTGACTCTGGAGCCCTGGAGCATCCATCTGTGCCTCTGCTCCCCGCTCCATCCAGGCCATTGGCATTGTTTGCACCGTTGACCCCCAGCAGGGAGAGTCCTGCCTTATTCATCACCATGCACAAAGCAGCTCAATGAATAATTGTACAATATACAGCGTTTCTGTTATAGGAATAATGATTTAAATGGAAGAAAATACATTGATAAATGTGAAGTGATTTTAGAATTTAGTATTAGCTATGACTAAGAGCCTTGCGTGCACAGCTTGCTATTTTAATGACACTGTTTCTCGTGTTAGGAAACCCACTGGTGCATGTCCATTTGTTGCAAGGACCAGAGGTCCACTCATTGATTTGTGCTTATATTAGGTGGGATGGATCCCAGGGAGAATTCTAGGACTTACAATAATTAGAAAGTTATCATACACCTTTTTTGTGTTTTGTTTTGTTTTGTTTTTTAATGTCCACATCTCTCCACCTCGCCCTGGGGCCTTTTGGTGCCTCCTCTGTGCTGTGTGCCAGCTTCATCCTCTTCTCCCTGCTGACCTTGTCAAGGCAATGCTTGGCTTCCTTAAAACGGCAGCCTTTACCTGGCTCTTTCGCTTGGCTTTTCATAATTAACAAACTCAATATTTGTTCATGCTAATTCCAGTTTCTAGAAGGGGGACTGATTGGCCTAGCTAGAGTCAGGTGTCCCCTCGGTCCACAGCTGGGACAGCGCGGGGAAAGACGGCATCTCTACCAGCGTATGCCTGGCAGGACCCTCTCTCAGAAGGAGTTGGTTATTGTTATTTCTTCATAACTAAGGTATCTTATCCAGATCTTAGTTAGGTGAATGGTGAATGGACATGTTCTCCTTTAGAGGATTTTGTGTGGCAGAGGAGTGCCTGGGGGTGGGGTATTCTCTCAGGAAATCCTTCCTGGTGCTGCTCTTCCTGTGATCAACCAGGAGAACCCACCCCCACAGGAAATAATACTTTCCTCTGCTTCAGCCACATTTCTCAAGTGTCCGCAGACACTGGCAGCTGGTAAAGGAATCGATGCATTGTTTGGGGACATGGAGCCTCTGTGGCACGAAGGCTAAGAAGCCACACATGGACAGAGGGTTGGTAACTTTCTATTTCTTTCATTCTCTATACATTGTCTTTGCACACACAGGTCACGTGTTGTAGATTGAAATGGGACTGACAGAGGGCAGATTCTGAGAGAAACTGGCATGGCAGAGAATGAGAGAACCAGTTCAAGGACTTAAGGTCACGTTTTGTGTGGAAACAGTGGTCCTGAGAGTTACACACTTAAAGCGAGCATTCATGTATTGTGTCATTATATACACCAAGTGTGTGCCAGGCTGTCTCCAGGAAATACTGATCCATTGCAAGGATAGGCATGGACTGCAACTGGGATCTATCTGGGCTCTGAAGCCACACAAGGAAATTGACTTCCTATTTCTTCCTCATGGCTGTCAGCCCAATCTTGCTTCATGCTTTTGTTGGTAATTTCCTCTCTTTCTTTCAATCCCTTAGGCCACGGGTGGGGAACCTTTTTACTGCCAAGGACCATTTGGATATTTATAACATAATTCTTGGGCCATACAAAATTATCAACTTAAAAATTAACCAGTTATATTTGGTTAAACAATTTACCCCTAACGCCTTGGCAGGGCCAGAACAAATGATTTTGGGGGCCTTATGTGGCCCGCATGTCAGACGTTCCCCACCCCTGCCCTAGGTCAAGGGAATCTGATCTTATTATTTAACGCAGCATGAACTCTTGAGCCCCCAGTTCCTGGTTAAAACAATTTCTTATAGCCAGGATAGAACTGTTGTTGTTTTTTTCTTTTTTAGAAGATGCACGGATGCTCACCTAGGAAAGGAGCTGTAAAGTTCAGGGAACCTAAGGGGCATGATGATGCTTAATGACGTCCCAGTGGAATCAAAGATTGACATTGATTTTTTTTTTTCCTCCAGCAATCCAGCAAGCTACCCAGAGTGCCCCTCCTGGTGCTACTTACTGCTGGGTCACTATTGCACCTTCTCAGGATGACCAGGGAGAAGGCCACCAAGGACTGTTGTAGGACCTGCCAAGATTTGTGTAGAAGAACAGTGTCTTGGGATGCTCCCTAGAAGAGAGAGTTTGTATTAGAGTCTGGAACCTAAAGTGGGCATTTATACTGTGGAAGAGAGCAGAGAAGCCTGTACGGGAAGGGCACATGCAAGATTTGATGTGAAAAAAAAGATCACGTTAGGCTCACAGTTTTGCTTTATTTTTTTTTACTTTATAGATTTAAAGATTTGCTTAAAAAAAAAGGTGACCCTTAAAACCTTAAAAATTGCAACCTGCTTGAATTTCAAACTTAATAAATGTTCTGTCAGCTCCCTGACTTGAAATAAAAGCTGCATTAACCGGAGACATGCCTTTTGTTGTAAGTTTAAATAAAGCACCTCTAAAGAAGAAGAAAATTCTATGTAATTTTACATAATTAAATGTAGCTATTTTGTCTTACTACAATTTTCCGCTTTGCTCCTTATGTCTACAATTTTGATAGATTTGGATGGTTTATTTCAGTGCAAGCTTGCCCACATTTGTAGGGTGCAGATGGTAATTACTCTCTACCCAAAACCAGACAAGATGCCCCAAGTTCTCAGTTTGATGACACTCAGAAAATTTTTAGCAAAGAAAATAGTGAATGCTCTTCAAATCTGGGAACAAACAGTGAAGCAAACAGCCACTTTTATTTCTGCGTTTGACCCACCTTTTCCACTTCTCTATCCTTTTCATCAGTGAGAATTTGATTGAGAATATTGACATGAGCCTTTCTAAAATGGCTGAGACTACCATGCAATTCCAAGGGCTAATATGTTTTTGATTACAAGAAACTGTTTTCTCAAGAGCCTATCTTTAGGAGACATTTATTTTCTTGTATCTTCGAATAAAAGATCGTGCAGAATGTCAACTCTGAAGTCCTATGAGTCTTGTATGTAATTTTTTCTCATTCCCTTTCCATCACACATGGAAATTAACATTTTGAATCCTCTATGCTTTGTGTGTAGAAAATTATTCATGTGCTAAATTCCTTGAAGTTAGAAAAGCTGACCTCATTTTTGAGCATTGTTGAACGAACTGTGTTATTATAAGCATAGCCCAGGGCTGTGGGCCAAGGAGATTACAGAAGAAATATAGGATCAAATTCATACTCCTCAGAACGTACAGTCCAGTTAAGCAGAGGTATAGCAATCTTTTGAAGTTTTTCTTTAGAATAGATAAACTTGACTCTCTAAAAGTCCAAGAAAGTCTACATAAAAATATGAAGAGATTGAGAGTACAGAGAGTATGTTAATCTATGACCGTTGTGGAGTGGTTTGTAGGTGACTAACATCTGGACAACCTTAAGCTTATTTATAGTCTTACAACTTCATAGTGAGCTCTGGACTACCATTAAAGACAACAGAATCCCTGTTATTTATGTCACTGACTCACAGATATTTGAGGCAGTGAGTAAAAGTTACAGATAATTCACAGATACTTCCAACCAGACCACAACACCCTTTCTTCCTTATAAAATTTGGAATTCTAACAATAGTCCTACAGTGATATTCTGTAGCTTCTTCCTTTTTTAATATCGTGTGTATGTGAATCATGTGGACTTAGAGAATGTTTGTCACTTAACTATTTGTATTTTTGCTCTGAACTCAAACATGCAATTACCCCAGGAAAGAAAGAACAGTTAGCTAGCATCCTCAAGACACACCACAAATGATCCGGGCTCTGAAAAGGACTACTGGCAACTAGAAGGCATGCACAGATGAGTGGCTTAGGCATTGCTATTGAGTCTGAAGTGGGTATTTGATGGATAGTGGTAGACCAGAGATCTGGGTCTGTTTCTGTATTGATGTGGGGTGGGGAGGTCCTGAGCCATGAAATAAGAGGAAAGCCCTGCTCTCTGATTATTCAAATTAATTTTCAAACGAGTATTATTCTACAAGTAAACTGCATTTTCCAATTTGTTTCAGAGATTAGTAGAGCCTCTTTTCCCTCATGTTTTCTTCAAGATCCTTTGTTACGGCCACTTACACCCAAGTGAGTGAACCTCAAGCTCTGCGTCTCTCAGCTGAGATTAAAACCCAAACTTGTTCACACTATAAAAACAGACTTGTGATAACAGGAACAAGTGTTGGCAATTCATAGAAAGATAGATTTGCTCCTACTTTGGCTTTCCCTGTACAATCCTTGAACCTGTTGAAAGCACACTTGGGGCCAGGAATTTGTTCTGAGCAGGAGGCTAGAATATGACACTTTTGGAAGTATTTGAAAAGCAAACAATCTCACTACAACTGGTATTAGTCTTTTAGGTATAATCATGCAAAGCAGACTTGTGTGATATGCAGTTTGTGTTTTTGTAAGTGAAGGGTGTGTTTTAATTTTCTGTAAGTCATTTT
Source organism: Corynorhinus townsendii (assembly GCA_026230045.1). Taxonomy (NCBI): domain Eukaryota; kingdom Metazoa; phylum Chordata; class Mammalia; order Chiroptera; family Vespertilionidae; genus Corynorhinus; species Corynorhinus townsendii. Next base: position 60,910,168 of record JAPDVU010000004.1, on the reverse strand, counting down.
CACTCCAATGCCATACTCTTGCATCTGGAATAATCAAAGCAGGAATTTCTCCATTTGGCATTGGCCTCTACTCATTAGATGTTAATAAGGCAGAAGTTGTAGAGCCAAGTCCCACGTGGGGCAGTTGGCGTCATATTGAAAGAAACATCTTTCAAAGGCACAGATCGAATTCCCATCTTTAGGCAACACCAGGCAGATACCTATCATGTGACAATTCAACAATGAGTAGAGTATAAATATTTAGCATACTTAGCCCATACTTATCAATGGGGAAAAAGTGCCAAATAGAGCCTAATGCCTAGAATACCCCTAGCATCCTGTATATAGACATAGCACCTTTTCCTTTAGTGGTGAGACAAAACATTTTTTAAAGAAAAAAATGAAGTTACCTATATATGAAAGCACAATTTTGATTTCTAACCCAAGGGCTCTATTGACCTAAAAGTATATTTTGTTCTGCATAGCATGTTTTACACAATATTTTCAGTGTTCTTGATTTTTGTATATCTTATTATCAACATCTCCCATTTTCCCAGCTCATAATATATTGCCTAATCTATTAAGAGTAAAAGGGAAGGTACATAAGTCAGTTTATCTATCCTTCCATGTATCCATCCATCCACTCCTCATCCATCTATCCATCTAGATTTCCTATACGCTTCTGAAGTATAATTTATCTTTGCTGTGACGATGTTCTCTTTGCTGGCTCCTTAATCCTTTTAAATCTAACTTTCAGTCTAGGGAATCTCCCCATATTCCTCTCTCAAAGGTTACCAGGTTCAACCTCCATGTTCATTGTCTATTCTCAATCCCTAGCCTGGGGACAGGAGGGAAGAAAGGCAGGTTTCAGAGATGAGCCATTTCACCGGAACCCTGGCCTGTGCCAGCAGGGAGGGCAGACATGGAGAGTCTTGTCTCCTCCCCACCTGCCAGCAAGAGGGTTGCTACAGGGCCATGTTTGAGCAAATACCAAACATCCTCTCTCCTAAACACTTCTTTGTCTTCCTGACTTTGATTATCCTGGTTCCACTTCAACCTAATGATGTTTTTAGGTATGGCCCAATGCAAAATGAAAGTGTGAGTTCCCTTGTTCAAAACGCAGGAAGAAGTACCACTAGATATTCACATAAAGGTTTTTCATTTCTCTTGCAGTTTCTCTTCACTGTTTATCTATTTGCTATTTAATGTCATTCTAAGTAAAGGAAAATTAAAAATTTAAATTATTAGTGTGAACTTTACCATTTATTTTTATATTGTTCAATACTAATTTTAAGTGCACATTTAAGAGCATTTAGTTTATATGTAGACTTACTGAAATGACATAATCAGTATTTTGTGGTTTATACACATATGTATCTTATTCTTGCCAGAATAGTGGAATCACTACATAAAACAAACTTTTAAAATTCCATGTCTCGATATGCACACATCCTCCCACCACTCTCAACCATGGGCCACAGATGAATAAGGCAGGATTGAAAGGAAAAGGAAATGTGGTTTGCCCTTCTTTTTTTTTTTTTATTTCCTCTGTGTCATCATTTTTAGTATAAGTGTTCTCCTTGCTGGGAAGAAAGGACAGAAGAGGGTGGATTTTGTTTTTTCATTTTATGTTTCTTAGAATGCCATTGATTTCTTTCAAAACAGCAAATTCTATTTTGAACAGAAATCATGGCCTTTCAGGACTTTCAGGCTTCCCCACTACCCTGACTGAGTTGAAGATGGAATACACTTACCTGCACTCCCTTTGAGACTTGCTGAGCCCCACACATCATGGGCTCTGGAAGTCTGTGCTCAGGAGACATCACAGACGCTACCTGTGCATAGGGAGGCAAGGCATGCTGGACACGCATGGTGCACACATTTTCTCTGCTCACACACATGTCCAGTGTCTTATCCAACTTCAGTTATAAAACACAGATTCAGAGATAAAATGATGAAGAATGTTAGACTAAAGTAGTGGAACATTTCATTAAGCTTGGAGACCTCTGAGCATGGAGTAAGACTGTCAAGGTCACACACCCATGAAGCTGGCCCTGGACTCTCTGATTTCTCTGTTTCATCTTGTCCACCCATTAAGTGCCATATGTAGTTCTGTCACCATCTTCTTCTCTTTCTAGACTATATTCACCTTACAGATCACTCAACACCTGTTTCTAGCTCCCAGCTTTTCCCCAGTCTCTGACTATCCAAGTGCCTGCTGCATATCCCTCAACATGTAACATGTCTAAGCTAGAATCCGTCATTTTCCTCCTAAAGCTGTTTTTCTCTGGTTCAGTTACTGGAGCCAAAATTCTCAGTCACTTGGTCTGCAGTCTGTACAAGACTGAGAACATGGTAGTTGCCCAATACATATGGATTTACTACTCATATTGAAAGTTTACCTCCCGTTACAATTTTGCAAGGTTCAGTCTCAGTCATTCAGAAGTTGGTTGTTCTGGTTGTATTTGACCCATATCTTTTCCTTTAAAAATTATTCTTACACTATATCTTCAAGACATTGTATAGAAGCAAGGAATTAATATAAATATAACCACCCATTTTTACATAATACTAAGCAAGGCATTGATATTTATAGTCAAAATGGATACTGGGATTTGAGTAGATTTCACTAACATATGCTCACACCTTTGCCTTTCAATTGCTTCCAAATAAGCAGTTTCATTTCTTCATATATATATATATATATATATATATATATATATATATATATATATATACTTTTTAAAACTCTGTCAGTGGGCCTCAGACTTAATCCCTTTCAAAGCCACATTGGCTATGGTCTTGTTATTTGAATTCTTTTTTGTTGAAAGAATTGCAATTGGATGGATTTTAATTATGGTGTCTTGATATTTCCAGTGCTTCCCACTCTGGTTAGGCCATAAATACAATCACAGTATTTTTGTTGTTTTTCTGGCACTTTCAGTTCAGACTAGAACCCAGGAAAGGTTCAAGGGTACTAAAAACACTACCACCAACAACAGAAAAAGACAAACAGAACTAATAAAGAAAGATGGGGTTTGAATTATTTCAAACCTCATTATGGTATTTGGTTTATATTTAAGTGAGGTTCAAGTCAGTTCCTGTTTTTCTGGGGACTCTTCAAGCCAGTTTCTAGCCATCTTTGCTTTAGGTTTGGCATGTGGAGAGACCAGACTGCCTTTTTGCCTGACTGGGGCTCATCCAGTCATTAACTGCCTGCAACACCAAGGTAGAATTTTTACTTATTTCAGATGGCCCAGGAACTGGAAATAATGTGTTACTTGTATAATGAATCCAGAGAAATGCCAAAATAACATGTGGCTTCCAAAAGTGGCCCACAGAGCTGTTAGGCACAAGAAAGAGGAAGCCAGCTTAGAATCAAAGATCAGCCTCAAAATCTGTGTTCTGGGGGAAATTAAAGTGCTAGTTATTTGTGAAATTTGAAAATAAAATTTTAAATAAGCCTTACTTCTAGGCTGTTCTATGCTATATTTTATTTATAGTACATTATAATAATACTCTAATTTGGAGGTAACCTGGATAATTTAAAACTATTCCCTTAAACAATCTTAACAGTTCTGTGACATTTCGTTCTTTAGCATTAGAGCCGATAAAGCAAAATATCAATCAATCAAAAAACATTGATTGAATTTTTAATGCATCCAGCACTATTGTAAGATGAATAACTCCTACTTTCAAAAAATGAATTTTTTGAGGTTACTAACATAGGTATAATAATTAGAGGCCAGTTTAATATAGCATATAGTTCTCTTAAATGAAATGGTCAGAAACTAGACCCCTTTGGGGAGGAGAAAGTGAGGCTTAAATTGTCACTCTGGAAATTGGTGAGGACCCAAGAAGACATCCTCAGAGGACCTGTGAAAAATAAAATAGCTAATGGGTTTTAAACATTGGCATTTTGCATTTCTTTAGTTGTGAAAGGACACGGCATTTCTGAAGACTGAGCAATGTGGCATATTGAAGAGTTAGGTATGATTATGGAGGAATTTAAGAACTTGAAAGAGTAGCTTGTCTTGGTAGAGTAAGAAATTATTTCTTAATGGTAGTGGAGCGGTGGAGGGAAATAAGAAAGGTCTATTTAGATCCTTTGTCCATTTTTAATTGGGTTGTTTTTTTAAATATTGAGTTGGAGGAGTTCTTCATATTCTATATATATATAGAATTCCTTTATCAGATATATGATTTGCAAATTATATTTCTCCCATTTTGTGGATTTTCTTCATGTTTTTTATTATGTACTATGTAGCACAAAAGTTTTTAATTCTGAAGTCCATTTTATATTTTCTTTTGTTGCTCATGCTTTTGGTGTCATACCTAATAATCATTTGACAAATCCAAGGTCACAAAGATTTACTCCTATGTTTTCTTCCAAGAGTTTTACAGTCTGACCATTTTGAGTTCATTTTTGTATGTGGTGCGAACAGTTCATCTTCATTCTTTTACATATGGTTGTCCATTTGTCTCAGTGCCATTTATTGGGAAGACTTTTTTCTCGCTCCTACAGAAGAGCAATCCCCTTTCTCCCTTTGGCCCTTATGTTTGGAAAGGCCCTCTTTGACACACTGGGAACAAAACAATGGAGAGATGAAAAGAAATTGGGTTCTTAATACTGTGTTTGAGATATTGAATGTACCCAACTTAGAGTCTACCACATCTTTGAATTCTGGCCATATAAGAAAAAAAATTTCTGTTGCTTAAACTAATGATGTATGGTGCTTATTACTTATAGACAACAACCTAAGCGTGCCCTTTAAAATATGCTAATAGATACTGAAAAATTGCTTTATGATCTCACCAACAGTATATAAGATTGCCCATTTTATAACCTATACTAGCCTGACAGGCTGAAAATGACATCTTTTTACTTAGGCATATATTAAATTTAAAATGTGGTCCACTGTTTAGCATAGGTTCCTGTTCATTTTTTTCTTTAATGAATTCTTTCTCTTCACTAACTCTTCTAAAAGAATGTAGGATATTCCTCTTACTGATTTATTATGAGTTCCTGGCATATAATAAGAATATTAGCATTATATTCCATAATCTTTATAAGCATTTTTCTAGTTTGCTTTCAATTGCAATTTGGTTTTAACTGCATATAAAACTTAATCTTTTTATATAACCAATTATATAAATTACATATAAATACTTCATTCTTCAAATGATTATATTATTCAAATACCCTTAAGCATAATAAAATTAGTTAATTTAGCAATAACTTTCAAGTGTTTCATAGTTTCAAATTTTACACTTAATTATTTAACTCACTTAAAATTTGTCTTTGTGATGTTAGGATCCTTTTTTTTTTTCCCAAAAATATTCATCTCTATTGTCTCTTTTTAAAAAATCCTAGTCATTTTTTGGATGGGTAGTATACTCATTTGATTCAAAATTCAAAAGGTACACTGGTAGATTAATATGGCCTTAATGTAGAGGGAATTATGTTTTCTTTATACACATTCTACCTTGAAAATTATTTTTCTGTATTTATTTGAAAAAAGAATATAGATTTTGAACAATTTAGAAAATCATATTTTATTTGCCAATAGTTTTATGTCACTGTTTTCTCATTCATAAAATTGTGGTTTTATTTTCTTAGTCAATTGGAAGATATTTACACATCACAAAAACAAGGAGTTTGGCATGCATAGCTTTTCATTTTATTTACCTGGCCATGGTTGGTTATTCATAGCTGCATATCTGGGTCTCTGGTTTTGAAAATTTTCTTCGGTTATGTCTTTGTTACTTCTATCTATTCTTTGTTCTGGTTTCTTCTTTTGGAGTATCTCCAACTCTGAGATTAAAATTTCTGTTTTCACTTCTTTGCTCTTCACATATCTTTAATATTCTCTTAGCATTTTTAGATCCTTTTCCTTTCCTTTCATGTTCTGGGAAGGCTTTATAAGCTTGTTCCATACTCTGCCATTTCTGTTTTGCTCTTTGCTTCCTGAACTGGGTTTCATTTCTGTTATTGCTCTCTGTTATTTCCACATGACCTTTCCTTATCTCACGGAGTCCTTGCTCCCCCTTGGGTTCTTTCCTTTATTATTATTTTTTATAGCAATTTATTTTTTTTATTAACATATATATTTTATTTTTTTATTTTATTGTTTAAGGTATTACAAATAGTAGTACATATGTCTCTTATTTTTCCCCACTGTCCTCCCCCTGGCCTCCCCTACCCCCCTGTACTTGCCCTCACCCCCCCCCACCCCCAGTGTCTTGCGTCTGTTGGTTGTGCTTATATGCGTGCATACAAGTCCTTCAGTTAATCTCTTACCCGCCCCCCCCAACCCTCCCCTACCTTCCCGCTGTAGTTTGACAGTGTGTTGGATGCTTCTTTGCCTGCATTTCATTCTATAGGCTTTTTGTAGTCACACTGTGAGAGACTGACTGGCTTGTCACCTAACCTGCTTTGCCTTTCTCCTGGCATTCATTAGATAACATTCCCAGCCCCACTTGAAGTTAGGTATGTTTCTATCATCAAATTTTGCCAGGGGAATATATGAAGAACTGATCCAAACCACTTCCAGATCTGGCCCATAAAAACTTCCACATACAATCTTCCATGCTATTTCCCATTTCATGCAACCTTAAAGCCATGTGTTGAAGGTGATGGAGCCACATGGTAGAAAGATCCTGGTTCCCTGAATTGCCAATCAGAGAAGAGCCATCTGCTAATCAGGGACATATGTTTTGGACTTCACACTCTAGAGAAATAAACTATTTATTTTATCCACTGAAATGTGGGATCTTTATTTACCAGAGCAGTAAGTGTTATCTTAACTAATATTCAGAGCCTATTTGTTCATTACACTTGATTTTTGCCTCTCTTTTGTAAGTCATTTCTTTGACATCCTTTTTGAGAATGGCCAGCTTTTTAAATTCTCTCTATTGTCTGTCTTAGTATGATGTTCTCATTCTCCTGTGTTGTCATATTTATCAGTTCCATGTTAATTTTTGTCTCTTATTCATTAAAATGTATAATGTCAAAAGACAGGCTGTGTGATTTTTTTCCGTTGGCTATGCTAACTCTATATTGTTATGGAGGAATCTCTTTCTAGAGTCCTCAGTTATTGGAAGGTTTTCATTATCTGGTCAGCATCCATATGGAGCTGCTTTGATGCATCAAGGTGCAATTCTATTCTACCTCCACAATTTGGTCCCTTAAACCATGAACCAAAAAAGTGAAGTAAAAGCCAATCTTCCATCATGCTGCCAGGGTTTTTCTGTTTTTGCTGCAACTCCAGTATTTGTCCTCTGGGTAGAAGAATGAGTCGCTTATCACCTCCACACATGTATTTCTTCTTGACTTGTTTCATGTTTAAGTTGTAACTACAACTGGCTGGGAGTATATTGGGTGTGCTATAGAAATTTGTATTCATATCACCCCACAATAAATTCCTTTTTAGGAGGGACAGCTCTGCAGTTACTTTTTTTTTATAAGAACCTAGTCCCTTGGTTTTCTTAAGACACAGATTCCTGAGCCCCACTTTGGAAATTTTGATCTAGCAATTCTAGGGTTAAACCCAGGACTCTGTAGTTTTAAAAACTCCTAGGTGATTTTGACATGTAGCTAAGAACCTAATCTGAAAGGAAAATAACAGTGTAGCAAGTAATTAACAATTTTTTTCTTACAACCTAAGTTTCCATCAACAGATGATAAACAAAATGTGGTGTTTATATATACGTAGGATATTATTCAGCTTTAAAAGAGGAAGAAGTTTCTGATGCATACTACAACATGAATGAACCTTGAAGACATTATGCTAAGTAAAATACACACAAAAAGGACAAATACTGTATTATTTTGCTTATATGAGATACCCAGAGTAGTAAAATTCATAGAGACAGAAAGTAGCAGAGAAAAATGAAGAGTTATTGTATAATGAATACAGTTTTAGTTTTGGAAGACGAAAAAGTTCTGGAGGTGAAGATGGTGATGATTGCACATTAATACAGATGTATTTAATACTTGAAATGTACACTTAAAACAAAGTGGAAAATTTTATGTAAATTTTACTGATTTAAAAAATAAAATAAGTAGAAAATAATTAAATTCTCTTCTTAACCTACCCCTTGAATATTTATATCATTAGAACCATAGACTTTGAGAGTCAGAAAGATCTTAAAGATGTGAGATCCTGAAAGATAGATTTATATAGAGCCAGCAAGTGAGTAACAGAGATATATTAGCTATAAATCTTGGTTGTATTTACCAGAACACCATATTTTAAGTACTATGTGATCTTGTGACTGATTGTTGGTATGCAAGGTTAGTTCTGGAAATTCCATTGTGACTTCTACCAGTTTCCTGGTGACAGGAGGTATCTTTGTTGGGAAGCCTCATGGCTAACATTATTTCTAGTAAGTCCAATAAAGATGTTGGTCTATTGGAAGCAATTAGGATTTTTAGTAACAGGTGTGTTTAGGGGCATTTCTCAGGTTGTCTGGAGGACTCAAGAGTTGATGTCATTTTTTGGGGTCCCTAACATGGGGGCCATGGGCTCTGGAGCGGAGAGTGAAAAGAAGCTCAAGGAAAGCTTGTGTTTTCCTGGCTTTGAAGCCTCTGGATGGGCCTCTCTGTGGTGTTTTATGGCTCATTAAATTGCACTTCTGCGAAGAAGAATGGCCAGCATTGCTGTCTGGAAAAGACTTTTCCCAAACTAAAAAAGTGGAACAAGTCACTGATCGAGAATTTAATGAAATACAGCTTGGAAGAAGCTAAACAAGGATGAGTTTACATTTTATTTGCCACACACAAAACATTCTCCCAGTATACAGGGGATCATGACTAAGCCCGGTGTAAGGACTGAACTGGGTTGTGTGCACACCACAGCTCTGGAAAAAGAGACTGCTAACATTCCTCAGGCCACACTGGGATTCAAGACCCAAATGCTCAATTCCTCCAATGGTGGAATATAAATTGTGCAACCACTGAACTGCCAGAGTTTTCTCCGGTTATGACTTGTAATAGATGCAACTGTCACATGTCACTGAGATTGTAACAGCTTGGTCATGTCAACTCAGAAAATATGGATTCAAAGAATTTGCTTTTTACAGCCTTTTCAAAATAAACCACTGTGCGGTCAGGGAAGGGATTACATCTGGAGTGAAAATATAAGTCATTTCAAAAGCAGTATTAAGTGGAAAAACTTAAAATAGCATGTACGAAGATAGGTTAATTTATTCCCAAGAAAGCACCGACAACTTTGGAAACTTAGATCCACAGCAGTGATGACAATGAAACCTAAGAAAGCTAATCATTTTAATATGATTTTCTGCAAGGATCTTCCTACGACCATCTCAGGTGGTCACATTCCAGTAAAACTTAAATATGTCCACAGTACTGTGTACTGTAAATGGAAAGAGGGATAGTGTTGTGAGTTGAAACCTCTTTCTCTTGGTTTGAAAATCAAATGCGACAAATGTCAACAGGCAAGTTGTTTCCAAAGTAAGAGGATTTGCACACTTAGAGGCTGAGGGGAATGTTTTCTTCAACTTTTATGTAAGAAAAACAAAACCTACTTTTCTGTTTCACTTCAGGTCTTCTTGGCAAAGACTTCCTGCAGACATGGGTCTGGTACAGGCCGGTCTTTTCCTCCCAGGTTATACTTCAGCAGAGCAGTATTCTAAATGCAGCTCCTACATCTATAATCACCCCACGTTGATACCAGGCACGGTAAAGAGGCTACTTATATCTGTGTCAGACTTTCTGGAAGCAGGAAGGAAAAATGCTTTTTAGTAACAAGGAGAAACAGTAAAAATGTTGTCTTCTGGGAGCTGAGGGTTTTTCTGTAATCAGCGATAATATTTGTGTATGGAGATGATTTGACATGCATCCTATAATCTGTTGAATTCATTTTGCTTCCTTGGATGGACACAATCATTTCTAAAAACTAGTTCAGTTTCAATTCTTTTCTCTATTGTTTTTCTGTTTTCCTCTGACCTTGCCTTTATTACTTGGTTCCTTCTGTTTAATTTGTGTTTAATTTGCTCTTTTAGCTTATTAAGTGGCAACCTCAGATAATTGATTTGGGAACTTCTTTTGCAATATATTCATATAAAGCTATAAATTTTCCTCTAAGCATTGCTTTAGCTGCCATCTACCATTTAGTATGTTGTATTTTAATTTTTATTAAGTTCAAAATGTTTTTAAATTTTTCATGGGATGTCTTCTTTGACCCTTGGGTTATTTAGAAACATGTTTTTAAATTTCCAAAAATTTGGGAGAGTTTTCAAATATCTTTCTGTTTTTAATTTCTAGTTTACCACTATTGTGGCCAGAGAACATACTTTGTAAGAATTCTATGTTTAAAAAATTTATTGAGATTTTTATGGCCTGGAATATATCTATTTTTTAAATGTTTTGTGTATGCCTGAAAAAAAATCTGTTTTTAATCATAGCCAATATCTATTTTCAATTTTAAATACTGCTGTATTCATCTCACAAACTTACATTTGAGTTTCTCTTTTATGTTTCATTTTTCTCTTATCATTTTAATGTTTTTCTCTAATTCTTGAATACATACAACATTTTTATCGTGTTCATAGTAACTCTTTTAAAGTCTTTGTAATTTCATTACCTCTGTCATATATATGTCTGTTTTTGTTGATTGATTTTTATTTGATTATGGGGTAAGTCTTTTTCTGATTCTTGTGTGCTGGTGATTTTTTATTGGATGTTTGATACTGTGTTTTTTTCGAGTGTTGGTTTGTTCTAATGTACATTTACGGTTTTTGAAACCAGTTTGACTCTTCTCAGACTTTCTTCCATTCTGTTTTCTCAAGCTAATTTAGCTCCACTACTAAGGCTGGGTACTCTGCTCATCTTCTGTGTATTACAAAACCTCTCTCCTCTGGCTGGTGGGAATTTGAACTATTCTCAGCTCTATTTGAACTTTACAGCTTGTTCAGCCTACAGCTTTTCAGTGTTTCTTTCCCTGGCTTTGGATATTTTCTTCGTTCGCATTCACAGATGTGTACTCCACCAGGGGATTCTTCTATAGATCTGTGGAGCTTTATGCTGTGCAGCTCTTTCCTCGCCAGTACTCTTTTCTATAAAATCCAACTATCTTGGCCTTTTTGAATTCTAATCTCAAACTTGGGGAGGTTCTGTTTGGGTTTCCCCATTCTGCACTGCAGTCTGGAAACTTCTAGGCAACAACTTGGAGCACTTACAGAGTTTTCCTCATGCATTCCTCTTCTCTCAGGGATCATGGTCCTGTGTTGTTACCCAATATAAGTCACTGGTTTATATGTAGCTCTCTCATGGCTAGCAACAGGATTCTCTAGCTGGCCACAGTCTGATTCTACTAAAATTTGTCATGTCATTTTTCAACTTGTATTTGTCATTTTGTTGTTTATATATAGGAGCCAGTATAGAGTAATGAGAAAGAATCAGGCCATGGAAACAGACAACCCAGACCTGATTCATAGCTCTGTTTAAAATATGCAATAATTTAATTTTTCAATTTATTCATGACTTCATTTTTTAATTTTTATAATTTTATTGAATGTCTAGTTTGTGCCAGGCATTGTGCTACATTGCAGCTTTATGTTATCATCTATAAAACAGGGAGAAATAATACCTACCTAATTGTGATAGATTGCAAAAATGGCCACAAGTTTCCTTCATGTTTTTGCATGATCTTGCAGTGTGAACTTGCAGCTTCTCCTATTAAGAGGTAGACTCTTCTTCTTTACCTATTACATCTGGGCTGGCCTCGTGACTCACTTTGGTATATATACTGTGGTGGAAGTGATGCATGAATTCTGAGCCTGGATCTTAAGCGACTTTGCAGGTTTCCCCTTTCTTTCTTGAAACCTTGTGCCTGCCAAGTGAAAAGGCCTGAACTGGCTTGCTGAAGCATGAGAGACTAAATGGAAAAAAGCATCAGTTATCTCAACCTGCTAGTCAAGGTCATTGTAAACCAGCCAGCCCCAGCTTACCCAGCAGCCTATTATGTACCAGGTACTATACTATATTCTAGCCTCTGCTTATTGAGTTAAGTGAACCTAGCTAAGATCTACTGAGCCTAGCTCACACCAGACGAAATGCATACTTGAGCTTAATCTAAATTGTCAACCTGCAGAATTGAGAGTTAAATTTAATGTCTATTGTTTTAAGTCTCTGCACCACCCCTGTTGTAGGGTAGTTTGTTATAGAATTGCTATTTTTAACACCGTTGTCATTATTTTAACATTATTAGCATGTCAGATTGGTGAGTAGAATTTATTTAAGACCTCTGAATGTTTTATTATTCTGAATTCTTTACATGCGTAGCTTCAACTGTACAATTGATATGTGTGTGTGTGTGTACATACAGACACAATAGACACACATACACACATCTATACACATATATTAACTCTTAAATAAAAAAACTGATACGATAATTCAGTATACTGTTGTACACACTGGTTAAGAAATAGGGTGGACTAATAATAATGTAAATATCATATAGTCTGCAAGGGCATAACATTTTTTCAAAAGTTTTAAACATTAAAATACACTGAACAATAAATCTATGTTAGCCAAGTGTGATTCAACTTTGATAATCCAGAGGGTACTGAAGATTTTTTTCTCATCTGAGATTTTCATTATAATTATTAACTTACTGTGTGATATGTAGGTGATTTGATGTTTTTGACTGGTTGAATGGAAGATAAGTAAGCTACATAGTTGTGCACAGCTATTTTTGGGTGAATAAGTAAAGCTTTAAATTTCAACTTTGAAGTCGTTTTCTCAGGGAAACTTTTCTGTTATTGGCAACTCTGATTAAATTATATTCCCCAAGTTATACACTCTACCAACATACAATATCCACTCTCTTATTAGTCAATTATAATAAAATAATTGTTTCTGTAACTGTTGAATATTCACATCCTCTATTCCACAATAGATTTCACCTCAACATTTCTTCCTGGCATTTAATGCAATGGCTGGCACTTAGTAGATATTTGGATGTATAAGAGGTAAAATGGGTTAAGGACTGAGAAAGGTCACTTAGATTGAATAGCAAAGGAGTCATTTACACACGTGTTGACAGCAATTTCAATGGATTGATGGGAAAACACATTAGACCCCCAGGTGAGTGAATATTGCAAAAAGGGCAGAGAAAATGAAAAAGAAACCCACGTGTAAGTTACTAACTTTATTTTAAAATGAAAAATGCTTTTAATGCTTGAACATCTTTTCTTATAAATTAAAAAAATAAATCTAAAGTGTCAGGTAAAACCATTACACTTTTTTTATAAGTAATTTGGCCATCACCATGCCTCTGAGGATGAGCGCACAGAGGACCTTTATTCGTGGCAGGTGCTCTTGTGATATTAACCTGTTTCAGTTTTACTTGCACACTTGTTTCAGTGCTCCAGAGTTTTGACAGTTAAAAGGACACACACATAATAGAAAAAGCCAATAGGTCCAATGGTTTCTATGAACTAATTCAAGAGGTCTCATAGAAACTACCACTTGGGTATTAGAACAAAGCCCCCATTAATATCGGGTGAAGATTTATCTTTCAGGATCCTGTATGTACATTTCCTTTAGTTCTCTCATGGCAGAAAGGGCCCATCTTTGTGATGGCCCATCTGCTTTGGAAAGTGATTTCATTATTTTGTGTCAGTTTTCCTCAACATGTAAAGTTAAAGACAAGAATTGAATGACCTTTAGTTTCAGGGCCATAAATATTTCAAAGGAAACAGCCCTTTGCAGTTCAGGAAAGGGTGTGTCAGCTGAACAAATGTCACTATAGGTTAATGTGTTGTCTTTCACCACCAGCCATCTGGTCTGTCATTTGGCTTGGGTCACACGTGTGCCTAAGATTGGCCATCTCACTCCTGTCTCTCTTGGAGCTGTCTCCCTATTAGAAAGCCATCAAACAAATAATCCACTTGGAATCCTGTTGTCAGTCTCTGAAAGAGCGATGGAGGTTGGGGTGGCAAGAAAATTAAAGCCGGGCCCTTGAGCAGGCAGTTGGCCTGGGCGCAGTTCTCTTTGTAGGTATTTTTTCCCATTAAGTAGTTAACGAGTCCTTGGTCATGCGTGAGTGGTATTCAACTGAAAGAACAATTACTAATGAAGGAAAGTCCAAGGGACACATTTTGGGAAAGGAAACTGTACCAACCTTAACACAGAAGTAAATGTACATTAAGGTCACAAGCCTGGGCATTTATGGGCACGGAAGAGACTAATCAGTGTCATCTAAATGGGACACCGGATGGAGGTGTGACCTTCTCCAGAAAAACGAGCAAAGTTTCTTTAAAACATTAGAAATCTTGTAAAATGCACATGCTAAAAAAACAACAAAACTTGTCCATCCATTCTCTCCCTTTGACTCTTTTTATATAACATTCACTTATTATTTATGATGTGCTTAAAGAAGCCATCTGGTAAAGTGAACGGTAAACTACCTGCTCTTCTGTTTTATGTCGAGTACTTAGTCATTGTATCACCTTTTATACAGTCCTTGGCTCAGGCGAACATTCCACAGAATACCTTATTTATGAGGTCAGACTGAAGTAGGCTGCAAGCTGCAGTCCTGAAGTCACCTTTATTGGTATTTAATGATAGACTCCCTTCTCTTCTAAAACTGCCTGGCTCAGTGGAGAATGACAGCACATCAGACGCTGTGGTAACATCTCCAGCAGTAAGTCTTGATCACAAATGCATCTTATATAGCTGTCATGACTATATTTCCAAAGTGCCCTTTTCACATGGCCATTTTATTACTCCCCTTGAGTTGCCAATGTTCCCTGACTCCATCTCTCAGTGCCAAAAACGACATTAAACTATTCAGCTGGTCTTATCATCTTCCAGAAAACAATAAGGGCCCTATTGTATGCATTTAGTTAAATATATTCATTGTGCCAGTGAGACAGAAGTTAGGCATGTCCTCCAGTGCGGGCTGAAGTCCAACCAGAGGGCTTTACAGCTCCTCCATCCTCTGTGTCAGGCCCAGTGTTCAAATGGACTTCTTGCTGTGAAGCATGCATTTCGTGAATTTTATTCTAGACACCAAATTCTCTTTAGGCTTATTTGTGTACATTTTCAAAATATTATTACAAATTTATTTTGGTCTAGCCTTTTGAAAATTGGCCCACAATTGAATAGTCCTGAGATGAAATTGCCACAAATTGAAGGGGGCAGGGGGAACCCCACAAACCCTAACAAGTGGTGCGTCCTG
Source organism: Corynorhinus townsendii (assembly GCA_026230045.1). NCBI lineage: Eukaryota > Metazoa > Chordata > Mammalia > Chiroptera > Vespertilionidae > Corynorhinus > Corynorhinus townsendii. Next base: position 60,894,977 of record JAPDVU010000004.1, on the reverse strand, counting down.
GGAACTTTGTTCTAAGTGACGGCAAGTTTTATAGGACCTTTCCGCAGATAAGGAGAAAGGATTAGTTACATCAGGTGCCATAGAATAGACCAAAACGGAGTAAACACTTTAGAAAGGTATTGGAAGAGAATTTCTGTGTAATTTAAAGCACCTGTATGTAAAAACATTGCCTTTTGAATACTTGCAATTCTATGTGGATTTTGACTTTAGGAAATGCTATCTCCTTCACTGAGTTCAGTTACTTTAATCATTACTATGACATTTGAGAATTTAGTAAGTGTGGCAAGACTGATAATTCCACCGAATCTGTTCTCTCCTTAGGTTATGAAACATATTATAACATAGAGTTGTGGTTGAATCCTGAATTCAAGCCTCTTAGTTAGACACCCCCCCCCCCCCAACACCTCGCCTTGCGGTCAATGAGGTGTCTGGGTCTAGAAATTAAAATTTGGGCAGAACACCTCCAGACTCTTGCTGGATATGATAGAGATATAGCTTCTTTTGTGTTCCAGATAGTGGGAAAGCAATAAGGTGGCAGGAACCTGGTCTCTGAATGACCGCATGTGGCAGATCTGTGCCCAGCTAAACGACACATTTCAGTTCTGTTACACGAGAAAGAGATGTCCATATTCTGTAAGCCACTGTATTTTGGATCCTCTTTATTAGAGGAGCACATCATTTACTATAACAACACAGTTATAACTCCATTTAATCAGAAAATGATATGTACTGGTTATGTTAAAGTTTATGTGTGGTTTTAAAACTTAAGAAACAAATAGACTTTGAAAATGTTTCTTCTCTGATTGGAGATACAAACACCAGTGTCTATTTTTCATAAGTTTACTTTTCCATACATACATAATATAAGGATTTGTCTGTTATCCAGTGTTGATGAGGGTGTAAGGAATCTTGGACTTTCATACACAAAGTGGAATGTAATTGTTATGGTCTTTTGGAAGCTATTTGGTGGTATCAACCAGAAACAAAAACACATCATTTTGGGTTCCACTTCTGGAAACCTGCCTTCCAGAAATAACGAGGAATGATCACATGCTCTGACAGAGGAAGATGACAAGGGAGAAGATCAGCGTGTCACAAACAGTGTGCAAATTTGTAAGTAAAAATCGCTTTTCACTTAAGTAAAAATCACTTTGCGTGTGTGTGTTTCTGAGTGTGTGTGATCAGAGGAAGAACGAGAGGCAGAGACAATGCAGTTGGCCTTTATGCTCCTTCATTGTCTGCAGCATCCAACATATAATAGAAGCCAGATGTTGACCTATACATAACACACTTCCCCCTTGCTATCATCCAACATGTAAAAAGCTGCATCCACATGAGTAAATACATCTGTGGTTGCACAGGAAAAGCATAGGAAGACGAGGCAGCAAGGTTACCTCTCGCAAGGCAAAGGGGATTTGCGGTGTAGATTGGAACACACAGGAGAGCTATCGTTTTTCCATTCTTTGTACTTCTCTATTCTTTGACTTTTTAAATAAGTCCCTTGGATCCTTGACTCCAATATAGCCTAACATTAAAAACCACAAAATATTTAAAGTGTTTGGTGAAAATGCACGCACCACAGGAGCTTTTTAAAGTGTCCGGTGCTAATGCTGCAGTGGGATTTAATATCTCCAAACCACGGGCTTCTAGGAAAGTAGTCGATCCAAGAGGGCGGACCTGAGTCAGAAAGAAATTGAAATAAAAATGGAAAATATGACTTATATTGGAGCTCTTCAAGCAGCTTTTGGCCTTTTCTGTGAGAACAGTGTAGCTTCCTTGCTGGTGAAAGTGGGAACAATGGGGAGAGCCTCCGGGGCCGTGAGCTTCCGGCTGAATGTGTAACTGCAGCTGGGAGACGGCAGTTACAAAGGGAGTTGAATACAACACCCGGTCAGCGAGCAGGCAAGCCCTCTAAAGTGGCTTCCTAAAAAGGAAGTCCCTTTGCAAAAAAGGAGGTAGATACACATCTCTTGTTAGGTTCACAAAGAACAGGTACTATTTAGAAGCTTCCTTTTCAGAAACAAAAATTAAAGTGTAACACCTTGAACTGTTGTTTTAACTGCTTAAAGAATTTTTTTAAAATTGAACTTTGTGGTGGTTTTCCATATTGTATCCAGGGCCAGCTTTAGTGTGTGAGCACTTGGGTAGGTCTCAACTGCGACAGTAGGAGTCAGAAGTTCAAACTCAGTTATATAAAATCAAATATTATTTTAAATGCTCTTAACTATGAAGTAAAATAAAACAATACCCAAATCTTCCTTTTCTCATCTAATAATGTTATCAGTGGGTGTGTCAAAATAATTTAAATAAGCTAAAATAAAGCTTCCACCCAAAGACTATTCCACAGACTCCTCTGGGAAACGCCAGTGCTCGGCACGTGTGGTTCGGCAGTTCTGCCAAAGCATCCAGTAGTAGGGACAATGAACCCAGTTCTTAAAAGTAATATAGCTTAGAAAAGGCAACCATGCTCTCAGGCATTCATGCAACACCCACTCAGGGATCCCAACATGTATTTAGAGAGAGAAAGTTAAATAAGCCGTAGATTTCTCTTAAAAGGAAAGAGAATATTAATCCAATACTTATAATGTGAAAGCACTATAAGTGATACTATCAAAAAGCTTTGGGGTCCCAAGTAAGGGCAGAAAAATCCCTCTAAATTGTAAATGGTTTCACAGAGGAAGTGACATATAAAAGAGTTGTTAGGGGTGCCTAGGATTGTCTCCAAATATGGAAAGGGGCAGTGGAGTGAAGACCATAGCATGTACAAGTAGACTATCTTAAAATACATAGCTGGAGAGAAGAACAGGACATTTATAACAGGGCATTTTGTGACATTTTGTAACAATCTTATTTGAATCCCATAAAGTTAATATTCAGCTAAAGGAATTTGCCAGCTGGCAGTAGGTTTGAGAGAATAAGGATTTTTAGGATTCTTTTCTCATTCAACATCAAGAACTCAGCCTAGGGATTTCATAGGTTTTTTCTCTGTGCACAAGAGATAACATTGACCTTTATTGAAGCTAGCCATGAGAATGGAGTTTGGAAAAGGGTAGGTGAGGTCTGGTGGAAGGAGAAAAGTATCAACTTTTCTGACCACAGGCAAGCACTTTGAGAGGGAGGAGACAGAGAACACAGACAACATTTGAAAAGGGACTGCTCAGAAGAATGTCCAGGAAATGGTGATTGTGCAGCAAGACGTGAGCGTGAGGCATATAGAGAGCAGGAGAACAAGTTTGTTAAGAAAAATGGATTCCGTGGAATTTCAGTGGCCGCGGTTGCACCGGAGTCAAGGAGGCACTAGGAGTGAAAAATAATCTCTGGAATTCGTGGCATAAAAGGTGACTGTTGAGCCCTAGCCGCAGGGTCCTTGATTCCGGTCAAAGGCACCGGCCTGGGTTGCCAGCTCAATCCCCAGTGTGGGGCGTGCAGGAGGCAGCCAATCAATGATTCTCTCTCATCATTGATGTTTCTCTTTCTCCCTCTCCTTCCTCTTTGAAATCAATAAAAATGTGTTGTTGTTTTTTTTAAAAAGGTGACTGTGGAAGAAATTAAACATGGACTCATTCCCCCCAAATCCAATGTAAGTGAAAGGACCACTATCTATATAGGTTAAGGCTGTTGAGACGGATCACGAAGTCCACACTGCATAAGAAGTTGACTTTGTTGCTCGGCTCTGAAACTGTGCGAGTGCATGTACGCCTGCGCTCAGCTCCACAGCCTGGCCGCTGGCCGCTGATGTGGTGGGATAACTGGGCTCTCCACCGCAGCCCTTCCCAAGAAGGTTCAGAACACATTTTACATGGTTTCCTGGCGCAAGGACGACTTAAAAAAACGGTGTGGCTCGGTAGGCAGCACTCAGCGGGGCCCTTGGAATGTGGAGCACCAACTCTGTGCTGAGAGGCAGGCAGCCCGCCAGGTATCAGCAGGCCCAGCACTCCCACCCCAGGAATGAACAGGGCTGAGTGGAAGGGAGAAGGAGGGGTGATGAATCTTGCAAACTTGGATGAGGATCATTGCAGGCGTTGAAGAATAAAAGCTGTTTATCTGGGTGTGGTTGGCTTTCCATTGAAGTCCAAGTGAGAGTCATCTTTCTGACCTGTGTTTCTTGCCTCGATTTTCTCATCTGCCAAATGAGGGCAAAAATTCCTGCCGTATAACATACTGTTATTGTGAGGATCAGATGCATGAAATATGTGAAACAAATAGATGGCACTTATTGAGCATCTGCAGAGCCCCGGGAACTGGACCAGACACCTGTTTATTACCTCATTTATCCCTTACAAGAACCCTCTAAGGCAAGTTGTCATCTTCTTTTTACAGATGTGGAAACAAGTTTGACAAGGTTAAAATTACTTGTTCATTCATTTGTGTGTTTCACACATTTATACTGAACACCTAAGATGTGCCAACATGATAATAGACCCTGGGAATAGAATGGTAAATTGGCTCTACTAGGTCCCTGTGTGATCGGAGCTTATATTCCATAGGGGAAGATGGATAGTAAAAATAAACAAATAAAACTTAATAATATTAATACAGAAAACTAAGATAAGCCTATATCAAATGGGACCTATGTGTTATCTATTCCCCATAGTCTATGAACTTATTTAGTTATATATTCAAAGGCTTGATTAGACTTAGATTTACTTTTCTGAGAAAAATCCTTCATCAATGCCTTGTGGACTTCATTTACATTACATCAGGGGCTTATCGTATCTAGTTGTTCCACGTTTAGCGATCGTGACATGAGCAGCATGACACTGCCAGGGTAAAGTCGTGATTTTCTTTGTCACTAGCCATCAATCCATACAGTAATGATTTGTCATCCTGCAAATAAATACCCAGCTCCCCACTAATATTTCATCAAATGGTTTTAGAATCATTTCCTGAAATCGTGATTTCATTAGTGGTTTTAAAATTGTGATTGTATAGTATTAATAAATACTTATTCACTATGTATTACCTAAAGTTATTCTATAAAAAAGAACATCCCCTCACCAACCAGTACTATTTTTTTATTGCAAAAACAGTTCATACAGTTCATATTGAAAGCATTTCATTTCCCCCCATTAATTTCCAATAAGAAGTTAGTGCCAAAAACTATTTCAATGGTGACTAATGAGTTTATTTTTGGCTTTCCTTTTTTTGGAGTATTATAATGAGCTCATGTATTTTAATATAATAATGTTCAAGTTGGTTAACAAGAGTCTGAGTCGGATGCAAGGGAAAAAATACCTTTGACAGAAATAGCTGAAGAGGAGAACACGTGGTTGGGAGAGTGTTTCATGTTGGTCATGGTGAAGCAGTTCTTAAAGTGGCAGGTGTACTTGATACCAAAGGGCCTACTCCTTCCACTACTCCAGCCCTTTCTAAAGTGAAATGTAAAAGTATTTCAAAAGTTAACCATATTACTCTTTAGTAATATCCTGCTTAAAGTATCAGCTTTTGCTGTTAGAGCAAACAATTCCCAAATCTCAGTGGATTAAAAACAAACAAACATTTATTCCTTGCTCATAATATGGTCTTTGACTACAAATTGGCTATGGTTGCTGGGCCATACTCCACGTGTCTTTTCCTTCTGGAACCCAGGCTACAGGAATAGTCACAATGTGGTACAGTCTGATGGTAGAGGTGAAAGAGTGCAAGAGTTGGAGGGAAATGATAAAGTCTCTTAAATCTTCCAGCTGTGATTTATACCACATCTGCTCACATTCCATAGGTGGAAGCATGCCATATGGTCAAGCCCCTTATCAACAGGGTAGGGATGAATATAGGGTGTCCCCCCAAAAAATGTATATACACTTAACAGCTGATCGCTCAATTCATGTTTCTTTTCAAATTTAACCCACTGGAATGAATAACTATTCAAAATGTGTATACATTTTTTGGGACACTTGTGTTTCGCCAGTAGGAGGCACTGAAAACTAAATAGCAAAAGTGAGGAATTAAAGTTTTCTTACAGGGAAGCGGATGGTGCAAATAATTGAGAAAAGATTACTATTATTACAGATTGTCACTATCCAGTAACCTTCATAGCATGACTATGGCATTATGCAAACATTTTCTAAACAGTCAAGATCATACAGAGCATCTAAGAATTGAAAGTGGTCACAAATGTAAAAATGCTTAATATACCAAAAATAATTATGAAATATTAATTTTATTGTTTTGAAGTGTTTGTATGTGATACCTTATTCACAGAGGTCTCCTTCAGTCCTTCATTAAAAATCTAATTGCTCTTAATTTACTCTCAATTCCAAGAAAAAGATTAGAAGTAGAAAATTGTAGCTTGTGGTGGGCCGGGAGCACTCTGAAGGCAAGCAATGACAAAAGGAAGGAGGGACAGTGGGCAGCAAAGGAAGTCCTAAGAATAAATCAAGTACAAAAGAAATTTCAAGAACCAGAATTATTTGGGATGACTTAGAGAAAAACAATCTTGCATAACGTGATATGCCTTAGCATACAACTAACTGTCTCTCTTACTGTCAGTGCTCTGTCTTCTTATTTTATCTCAAAGGACATTTTCTTCCCCACAAAACACATACACAGACATACACACAAACATGAACCTATAGTCCCGTTGCTCCTGTTTTTAGAAAAATCACTATTATAATACATATGTATATTAGTTTGGACGGGCCAAGTTAGGCTACAGTAACAACTCCCAAAATTTTGGTGGATGAAAGTAACAGATTTATTTCTTTTTCATGCTTTCTCGCTCAAGGGGAAGAATTAGAAATAGTATTCAGTGAATGGTGTTAAGAACCAACACAATGAGGTCCTATGTGTCTGGACCTGCTGTAAATATGCAACAACATAGTTGAAGAAAAATGCAAGACCCTGAGGGAGGGGCACCCATGGGCTGGTGGGTTTGAGGGAGCATTACAGAGGAAAAGGAATAGCAGGAAGTAATGCAGAGAGGAAACTGGAGGACAACCTCAGACTTGGGAAGAGAGTGAGTCCTCAAAGTGTCAAAGGTTTTCATACATTCAAACCTTTTCTCAATCTCTCCCTGTTCTTCCTGCTTTACCCTGAGAGTTACTCTGATCTCCTCCTTTCCCATCACTTCCATTCTCCTTCAATAGATTAATTGGCTCCTCACTCTGACACACCATAAGCAGAAGTCTAAGAAAGGATCTGCTTAGCATTTCATCTTTTCTGTAGAGCTCTGTGATGTGAGGATTTGGGTTTTTCTTAGATGAGCATGAATTTATGCAACATGGACTCCTAAAGGAATCTGTTGCATATACTCTCCCTGACCAATTTCCTTTTAACTTTAGGAAGAGTGGCTTTGAGATCAGAATTGGGTACAGGGGTGTCCTAGAGGCCAATAGTGTGAACATAGGAAGGAGAAGGAACAGTTCTACAAGCACACAGAAGAAGTCAAGAAGCAGAGTCCCTGGTGACAAGCTCCTGGCTTCCCAGAAGCCTAGCACAATGAGGAGACTGGGAATACCCTCTGTCTCTTGACCTCAAGGTCAGCTCTGGTCTTCCACAAAGGGTGTTTCTGGACCATTGTTCTTTCCAGCTGCAATTAGTCACATTTCCCCCCCTGGTGGCCTGACAGAGAGAACTATTGTCCACACACTACTACAGTTCATGATCTCACAGAGCTCGAGGCTACTGCTGCTCACATGCAGGACCCACTCCCCTCTTGAGAATCTATGCATTGTTTAATGAAGCAATAAGGCTGTAGGAATCTCAGGCCTGAAACATTTGTGGGATAATAGGCTGAGTGTTGGTAAGTCTCTTAACTAATAGAAGTCAGGAATGTAGACCTCACAGCCTCTGCTCATCCATAGAGACCTGGGTGGAGCTGAGGACTGTTTGCAAGACACTGGATGCATAACTATCTTTCCATATGGGACCTCAGGAGATTAAGGCCCAGAAGACCCTTGGAGTGTGTACAGTATCTGGATTTGTCTGCAAGACCACACACTGCATCAGCAGCCCCACTCTGCACGTCTGCAGCCTTGTCCAGCCAGGTCCGCCAAGGTTGACTCATACCTTTCCATGCTTTTTAGAAGCATTTGAAGTTCATTCCACAATCTGGCCCTGGCTTGTCTTTCCTCATTTGTGCCCAAATTGTCCTTGTAAATGACTCTCCACTGTGGTTTGAGCATTCCTGTTATGCATATACATTATCCCCTCAACTTCAATAGACCATGCTGATCCTAATCATTTTTAAGATTGAACTCAGACCTCACTTCATCCCTGAATAGCCCCAATCACTCCTGCTCAGGCTGGAAGGCATTTTGCCTCTTATTTCTTATATTACATGTAGACCAGAACTCTCCCCACCTCCCACCCACCTCCATTCATCTCATGCACATTGAGCCATTTTGCACTTAACATTGTAAATATATCTTATACCCCTAAGAATGATATCCTTAAAGATCAGGGCTATATGTGTAGGAAGCAGGAGGGAAAGTGAAGAGGTGCAAAGATATACTACATTTTTTTATGTATCTTGGTTGTCAGCTGGGATTACTACACTTACTGAAACATTTATAAAATTGTCTCACATCCTCTGGGAAGCTCAGGGCCTTCCCTATGATTTGTACAAATTGTGGGAGGCTTATAACCTCATTCTCATAATTAGTTACTCTCATTCTCATTTTCCTATTTGTCTGAATCTCCCACATTTCTTACCTCCTAAGAAACTTCCTTATCAGCTCTGCACAACCTAGACTTGGAAACTGCTCCTTTACATTGGTTTCCGTGATGTACCACTCATATAAAGCACGTGCAGTAACAGACTATATTGAAATCACGATAGTACTTAGACTCCTTTTGGCACCATGTAGAAAAACATGGGATATTTGATATTGCTTTTCTTTAGCATCATTCCTTCAACTGAGGGATTTCTCATGAGCTAATATTTCTCCACAAGACCTTCCCTGTGCAATGAGATGGTCCTTACACCTTTCCTCTCCTCATGTCTCCAGTGGCACAGAAATCCTCCCCCTGCCCCCGAAATTCTCTTTAATTTCTTACCAAACTAATTTAGCTATCTATTTTCTTACCTGCACATTCCCAACCACAGCTAAATGCCTCATCCTCCACACCCAAAGCAAAGTAGCCAGTCAAGGTGTCAAGCTGAAAAGAAGATCATCATGCTGGAGATCAGGCATGCTCCTTACTCCCTCAGGGGCAGGAGCAGCTCAAGCTGTTATTTAAACAGCAAGTTTTCTGTTCATTCCTATATAATCATACCCAACTTTTTTGGTTTGTTCTGGTATCCTTTTGGATCACCAACCATAGTGCTTTTCATGGCATATTTGAGGTCTATAAGTTGAATGAAAGAGTAATGAAAACAACAAAAACCCGAAGTACCTCCCTGCTAAGGTAAAAGGCTGCGCCTCTGACAAAGTGTCGGGTCTCTCTCATCTGCCTCATCATCCCCACTTCCTTCCCAGCCTCCATATTCCTGTCTGCAGCCTGTCAGCTGATTGCCATTCTAATATCTTAATTAAAAGATTAAAATATTTAATTTCTTAAATATTATATAGTCTATTTGTAATGGCTCAAGCCACATTGACCACTCCCTTCACTTCTCCATTACCCACCAGAAAACAGAATTATCTTCAAGAGCCAAAGTAAAGCAGCCAAGCGCTTAAGTATAAAGATAATATTTGGGTAGAAGGCCTGGTCAAATGTCCTTTAAATGCCACCTCCTTAGTGGCCCCATATTCTGTAACACAGTGCTTTCCCAAGTGGGTTCTCAGACCTGCATAAAAACCACTGTGGGTACTTGTTAAAAATATAGAATCTTATTGAATCAGAATCTATGAAGGTTCTTTTTTTAAAAAAATATATTTTATTGATTTTTTACAGAGAGGAAGGGAGAGAGACAGAGAGTTAGAAACATCGATGAGAGAGAAACATCTATCAGCTGCCTCCTGCATGCCCCCTACTGGGGATGTGCCCACAACCCAGGTACATGCCCTTGACCGGAATCGAACCTGGGACCTTTCAGTCCACAGGCTGATGCTCTATCCACTGAATCAAACCGGTTTCGGCTATAAAGGTTCTTATTGCCTTAATAATAAGTTTCCTTATCATCATCATCATAAGAGGATTCTGATCCTTAAAAGAGTGAAAACTGTAGTGTAAATGTATTATCTTCTCGTCTGTGTGTTGGAGAGAAAAGAATTCTTCCCTTCTTAGACCAAGTGCTCCTTCCATCAGGATCCACCTGCCTTCCCACGGGGAACATAATGGGTTCATTATGCTGTGTTGACAGCCATACACTTTCCTGTTTTATTTCCACGTTAGCCATGATAAACTCTTTTTTAATTTTCCTTGAGAATAATTTAATTAGATTTATTCATCAAAAACAGATGGCTGTATACACCTCTTGCACTGTAAACTTATCCAACACACTCCTCTTTCAAACAAGTAGCTAGAGAGCAAACATGAAGCATATGGATGCATTTCGTGGCATTTTAAACCACAGGAGGAAATGTAGCCAGTAAGAAGTAACCTCAGCTGGCATGTGATTTACAACCAGAGGTATATGAATGTGGTACACCTGTGTGTATTTGGGATATGGGAGTGGGGCCTTCAATGACCAAACACCTCTGCTGGACTTGGACCTTATGCCTTCTTTGAAAGCAAGCCCCTGGACCCTCCGAACTATGGGAAATTAGTGCTGGCAACATTAGGGAAAATCCCACCCACCAGTCACCCCCAGCTACTGCCTCTGGAGAACTCACCTCTCAGGCAAATCCTGACCCCGTTGAACATGTGAGCTTTGGCACAGCATCCAGGCTGAACTGGCACATATTGCCTCCTGTCTGTTGGGGTGACTCACTGAGTGTTCACAGCACATTTTCCCTTTCCTGGCTTCCAGCTGTAGCTGTTGGCTCCCTCATTCTCTCTTTGGAACAACTCAGCACTCCTGTACTAATGCGGTCGCTTGAACTGATGTGCAATTGTGTATAGAGTCCTGCAGAAAACTGTTTACCATGGGACTGAAGGCTGGGGATCCGTCATATCTACCAAAACAGCAGACATGGATCCTTACCACTTTCTACCTTTTGCTACTTATTAGTCTTATTTATGGCCCTCTTATGGCTTCCCAGGGTATAGAAACCTCACAAACTGCAAAGACATGAAAGTGCCCGTGGTCAGGAAATCAAAGGCAAATGTATCCCTTTCATCTGAGAGTCTTAAGATGAGAAAAGACGGCCTTATATATCTGGAAATAGAGCCCTTTCTCCTCCTCTCTGCTATCCTTAGCACTTGCATGTAGTTTGGAGTGCATTATCTGGAGCTTGTATATCAATATATATCTGATGTAAGTTAATTATCTTCCCAGGTAGGCTGTAATCTTCCTTAAGGGCAGGGATCCAGTCTCTGGCCTCTTCTGTAACTGCCCCAGAGCCTCGTTTTGGGTTGAGTTGAATGCAGCCTTAGAGACGAGGTTCGCTGAAAGAATGAATGGTGCACACTCCCCTGGAAAAGCCAAGTCTGTTGAAGGAACGACTGTTTTGCCAGTAATATTATTATTTTCCACACACTTTCTACATCATCAAAGGGAGGAACCTCTTATTCTTGGGATAGGAAAAAAAATGCATGGTAAATCAGTCTGCAGTAACCTAATTTCACCTCCTGGGTCAAGCAAATGGCCAGAATGAAGTTTTGAAGAAAAAGTATTTGTAGGCATCTGGGCACACAGCAGAGGCTGGGCATTTTACATGAATTCGTGCATGTGAACGAATGTCTAAATTTTCCAGCTGTTGTTCAGTGGCTAGAAGAGACAGCAGGGGTTCTGTAGATACAGGGAGTGTGTACAGCGGAGTCAGTAATTGAACCTGGGTAGGCTACATATTAGCTGAGTGAGTCTGTGTGACTTCACTTAACCTCTTTGAGCCTCAGTTGCTTCATTTATCAAACATGTGCAATTGAAATTCCCATAGAGTTGTGGTTAGAATTCAATGAGATTATTAACGCCAAGTACCTAACCAAGTAACTGATATGATCATTAAACTGAAGCTATTATTAATGGTGCTCGATTAAATGCAGGCTTTGAGGGATGGGACAGTTAAGGCTGATACCTATCTTTTGGTTTATTCCTAATGCTGACCTCAGTTCCTGAGTAGCTCACTCTGAGAGAAAAGGGGAAAATGATCAAACTCTCATAAAGAACAACACTGTATTAAATGGAAGTTTTTGATGCACTCTCATTGGCCTGTTGTCAATGCTTTGCCTCGTGGAAAGCTGGCTACGTGGATGACAGAATTGTTCCATCACTTTTATTTCCAAATATGTAACTAGTGTTCCTCCTCTTTCAAAGATTGAATTTCAAGTTTATGTAACTGCACCCGGTGATTTGAGTGATTCCAATTCATTGTGACAACTTGGACTCATAAGCCATTTCCCAAGCCATCCCAAATAGATAAAGGTCATCTACTATCAATAGAACTGGGATTTAAGTTTTAAAAAAAATTGGCAGGAGATATGTTGTTATACACTCCCACAGTTTTTGAGAGCGGTTCTGTACTGAGCTCTCAGAGAACAATGATTTTACCCCAGTGGCTTCCGTATTAGAAACACTCACCACATATATATTTTAAGTCTTCAAAATTAGCTAAATGGTGGGGAGATATTGAAAGCAGAAGCTTTGAAATTTCTGGGGGGAAAAACATGTTTTATTTCTTTAATCGGAATATCACAAATCATAATATGTATTATATAATCTGAATCAATGATCACATATTTTAACAAATGATAAAATTTCCCACAATATCCTCTAAAAGCAAACATGGAGAGAAGTTTGTTTCATTAAAAATGAATATTTCTGGAACAAATATGTTGATGTGGAAGCACTTGCTTAGTTTTATATTTCCCATAAACTCTATTTGACTTTTATTTCGAGGACACACAGCAGGAAAGCAATCTGGAATTCCCCACCTTAAACAGAGAATAAATTTAGTATAACCTTGAGTGAATACTACCCTATTACTGTCTCACTACTTTATAGAGGAAGAAAAACAAAAATACTTCCAAACTGTTTTGTTTAGGAAAAGTTGAGTGTTCAGGTGTATCCTCAATACATTAAAGTGGAAGGAACTTGGAGTTCTGTGTCCCAGTGGTATATTTCATCTATGAATAATAAGAACTATAAAGAATTGGTTGCTATTGTAAAAAAGCTGGTAAGCTCTAAGACAGAGTGAGTCAAAACTCTGCTGAGATACTACTTTTGGACCAACCAAGCCTTCTTGGCTTGAAATTAAACCAAGTCAGATGGACACTTTTCAGGCTTATCTTAGTTGACTGCTCTATAACCTTTGACATTATCCACTGGAATCTCCTCCATGAAACACTCTCCTTGGCTTCTGAGATCCTTCATTCTCAGGGCAATTCTCCATTCTGCCTGGCAATAGCTCTTCTTTCTCAGTTGATCCCTTAATAGTTAGTTGGGCTTCCTGTGTTATCTGTTAGGATCTTGTTTCATAACATACAGTTCCTGAGGATGTTAATTTTTATTACATCCCTTATTACACATCAGGTGAAGAACCAAAAATCTGTATTTTCTAAAACTGAATTCTGTATTTCTACCTACTTACTAGAATTTTTCACTTGAATGTTCTTCTGCTACCCCAAAAGTAATTTATTCTTTTCTGTCCTGCTTCTCCTTTTTTCCCAATCTCAATGAACATTATTACCTCATTGCCCAATTAAAAAAAACCTAGGTGTCATCTTTGACTCCTCGTCCCCTATAATTCCCCACAAATAATCAATCTCTAAGACCTGCTGTATCTACAATGACTCATCTCTCATGTGCATCTATTTCCATCCATATTCACTGCTAACACTTCAGTTCAGGTTCCTGTCATTGATTCCAGACTTTGACTCCCAACTGATTTTCCCTGATTCATTCCTCTATGGTCCAGACTTTTCTGAAAGTGTCACAAAATAGAATTTGATAATTTATTTCCCTGATTAAAACTCTTCAAAAATTTACCATGGTCCTTATGATAAATTTCAAACTTGCAAGCATTAGCAAAAATAATCACTTATACACTGACTCCCTCCTTCCCCCCCCGCTTTTTTTTTTTTTTTACCTCTCTAGCTTAAGCTCTTGAGACTTCTCCTCATACTGTACACTATAGCACTATAGCATTTTTTCATTTTTACTATTTTCAATTACAGTTGACATTCAATACTATATTAGTTTTGGGTGTACATCATAGTAGTTAGACATTTATATAACTTATGAGGTGATTCTCATGAAAAGTCTAGTACCCACCTAGCAATATTATTGACTATATTCCCTGTGCTGTACTTAACATCCTGTGACTATTTTGTAACTACCAATTTGTACTTCTTAATCTCTTTCACCCAGCCTTCCAACCCCTCTTTAATCTCAGCCATATTGAAGTTCTTGAAGTTACTGAAGGGATCATTTTTTATCTTCCCTCTGGGTTTTTGCATATGTTTTCCCCTCTGCCTGGAACAATTTTCCTTATTTGGCTCACACCCACCCATCTTTGTACCTGAGAGGGCATTTCATCTGGGAAACCTTCCCTGATCCTCTTTGCAATTCCAGATCTGAGTCAGATACTTGCCCTTGTTACCTCTGCAATACCTAATGTATTTACATTTCATAACACTTACCAAAAATATATTTTCAATGCCTATTAACTTACCTGTTTCCTCCAAGAGCTATTTGAGGTCAGGAGCTATATATTTTCAACAATGTATCCCTAATGCCTTCCCCAGTACTTGGTCTGTACTAGGCACTCAGCAGATATGTCTTAGAACTACTTAGTTGTTGAATTACAACTCAAGGAGAAGAATGTGATTCAAAGACTTTGCCTTATTTTGCAGTGACCAAGCATTAGATAAGGCCCTCTGGGCAGCTTTCCACAGCTGGTGTACCCCCATTCACAGTCTGGACAGGAGAACACTAAAGAGATAATTAATAACTGAACTAAAGCTTAGTAGGCCCCAAATGTGCTCCAAGTCCATAACCAGAACTCGAGGAGTCTTCTCTATGCCTTTCGAAGGTACCCCCTCGTTTTTGAAGCCAGGGAAATATTTAACTCCATATTCATGTTTTTGGGAACTCATGTGGAATCCAGAATTTTGGACCTGATGCTCTAAGAGTCTGTGGGAATCAAATCAAGATTGTCAGTGGCTAAAGACTGCCAAGAGGCCTTGATGTTTCCATAAAGTTTTCTTCTTCCAAATGAATCTTGAGATTATCTGTCTGTAGTTCTGCCAGGGGCCTCTCCAGACTGTGATTCATTGAAAGTCACCATGGACATTGTTCTCAGGTCTCCATCTTCCTGTCATTGCATGAGAAATGGAACTTACCAAACATGTAGCAAAGCCAAAGTTTCTGAATTCTACAGGACTGTTCAGAGGGCTAGGAATGACACACACCCACAATTACAGCAGAAAAGAAGGATGAGTAAATAAGGAACTGAGAACCACATATTTTCCTAAATTATATTTATCTGTATGACTTAAAATATGCAAACATATTTTGAATGATCTTATAAGAATTATGGTTTTGTTATTAAAAAGCCATTTTGCTTTGTCCTTATGTGTGAAGTAAAAAAGAGACTTGTTTTGCTGGATTTTTTACTTTGATAAGCATTGAAATTTGAGGGAATACTAATTTTTTAGCCAAATTTAAAAATTGCTCTGTATTTAAAGGATACTCCATCTGAATTCAAGCTGTGTTTGGGTTTGGCAACATTATTTTTCATTGGCAATGAAAAGGACGCTTGATTCTTATGACTTGGTAGACCTCAAACAGGCTCACACACAAGCTGTAGTCCTTGTGATGCAGATGTGGAGGAAATCAATAGGTGTGAGCCTCTAAGTGAAGCAAACGAATGAGGATTTTAAAAGATAGAGATAAATTAAAAAAAAAATTTTAATCAGAAGGTTTGAACTTTTGAACTTGTTTTTTGATTCTCAATATTTTTTAAATTCTGAAAGTGACTGGATTTTCTCAGCTTTAGCTGTTAGTTTCAAATTCCTCTTCATAAAGAGTAGAAAGACAGTGGGTTAGCTATTTTCAAGGCTTAAATGAAAAATGACCACCTATATGTTGTTATATACCATAACATTGGACACACAGTGTCTCATTCACATTCACAAATTCCCTACACAACAGTACTATTTTCTCCATTTTACAGATGGGAACAATGAGGCTCAGACAGGTCAAGTGGTATGCTCAAACACATGCAATTAATCACTCTCAGGCCCTTCCTTCCCAACTGTTGTTTTCTGTACCTGGACCACTCCACCCAGAACTCCCTGATCCAATTGCCTCCCCTAGAAATGTCCCAACTTCTCTACTTTAACTGGACAATTCTTATGTCTTTTAAAGCTCAGCTCTTTCATTAACCTTTTCTAGTTCACTACCCACCACCCCAGCTTTAGACAAGTGCCCTCCTGGGTTCTACCAGTCTGTAAACCTGCCACCACCAAGCATTTATTACGAGTGTATAGAGTCTCTTTAGTCAGTCTCATCCTCTGGATGTCAACTCCAGTTCACAGATGGAGCTATACCATTTGTACATCTTTGGTGGTTCACTTAGCCCTAAAATAATTTATAATGGTGTCTAAAAATACATACACACAAACATACCTACCTCAGGATTTCTATAAATAATCATTCCATCACCTTATCTTTAAAAAGAAAACATAACAACAACAAAGACAAAACACCAACCCTCAATATCTTACTAAAATTCCTCTCCCAGCCCTGCCCAGTGGAGGCCATTCATTGCAGGAGTGAAGGGAGACTGCTTGCTCCTTGTTCCCCACACTGCTTTCATACTATTCTTCCAAAATAATCACTACATTTCACTTCAGAAGAAAGGCTACACTGTTTACACACTGCCCCTCGATATGCCTGGGTTCCATATTCTAGGACAGAGTTTCAGATAAGGATGTAGGGCTAGCACTTTGTTTGGGAGTTAAATCAAAGACAGTGAGAGTGTGAGGAAAGAGAAGCAATGCAGGGAAGAATGGGAAGTCAGGAAAGGTAAAACATACTATTTCAGGAACTATAAAGAGACACTTCTGATTAGAGGGAATAAAGGAGAGGAAATTGATCTGCCCAGTTTTTTTCTGCCTCTGTTTGGCCAAGATGGCACTATGAGGAGTTAAGTACCTTGTCTGCCAAAGATGGGTCATCCAGCTCCTTTGGCATCCCCTTAGGAACAGATGTACACCGTGGCAGCATTTCCCCAAATCTAGAAGAGATGGGAGGATCCAGGAACTGCAGGTATGAAGTGCTTACTTCTAAACGACTGGTGGTAGCTTGCATGATTTGCGATGGAAGTTGAGTAAAGCTGAAGATCCCAGAACCAGTAAGGCTGAGAGACACAGAAAAGGCACATGAGTCTCACACAGGCGCATCTCCACCTTATACATCCAATTCATTTCTCTCTTTACACTGTCTTCTGTCATGAACCCCACTGCCTCCTGAAACTGTGGTGGAGCTGGTCCAAATGTCTTCTACCTGGACAATATACTGGCAATCAAGCATAGCACAACATGAGTAAAACTAAATTCAGTAATGCTTTTCTATCACAACATTTCATGAATTTCCTCATTTCTCTTCACCGACACTCAGTCACAAAGTTCGAAACCTCACTTATCTCTAGTTTCATGTCCTTTTTCTTTTAGGAAGGGCCCATAATATAAACATGTCAGCAATTCCTCAAGAGTGACAAGGACACTCTCTGGCACAAATTACACATTCAGCGAGTGTATGGTTAAAATGAATTGATGTCTTTGGTTTTCAGTTTGTATTTGTGTAGAAAATGCTGTTAACTGATGGGGAAGGAGAAGAGGAAATAGAGGAATCAATAAACCAGGTACAGTTTTGCAATGAACCAGCCACATCCAACACAGAAGCTTTTGCTGGGAGATTGAGAAGCCGAGGTGCATCAGGTCTCTGTTGCTTCCTTGTGGCCACCACATCATCACCAACCGCGGTGGTTGGAACTATCAGCATATATGGGAATGAACAGGAAGGTTCGAAAAAAAGAATAGCAGATGTATTAATTTGTCATAATTCCCTTCTTTCAATGGAAGAATCTCAGAGGTACTTAAGTTACTGGACCTGACATCAAGTGCCGAGTTCCTGCAAAATTTCTTGTTTCTACTAGGTAATTTATGCCTCTCCGTAAAGCAGAAGACAAGTTCTAGGAGGAAGTCAAGTATCTCTCTTTCAAGGCTCACTTTCTGTTTCGCCTCTTTACATATATTATTAATGAAATAATCTTAGAATAAAATTGAAATGTTATGAGAAAGTGCATGCCAGATTTGGGAGCTCAGAAGTTTTATTTATTTATTTTTAATATATTTTGATTTCAGAGAGGGGGAGAGAGAGATAGAAACATCAAGGATGAGAGAGAATCATTGATCGGCTGCCTTCTGTATGCCCCACACTGGGGATTGAGCCCACAACCTGGCATGTGCCCTGACCAGGAATCAAACCCAACCATGACCATCTGGTTCATAGGTTGACACTCAACCACTTAGCCCTGCTGTCCGGGCAGAAGTTTAGACATGTTGTCAAAAATGGTGAGTGTAGCTTTCACCTTGAACATAATAGAAAGGACTCTACATTTCAATGGTCAAACCTGCTAATCAGGGGCTGGGTCTGAGGGAGTCACCATCCTGTCATATTGTTATGGAATCTTCCCTTTATAGAAAAACTGCCTTTAGTGCAAAAGAAAATTAGACTCCAGAAGTGATATTCTGCCAGCAACATGTTTAATGGCCTTTTCATCTGCCTGATGAACTCATGGTAGCTATGGAAATTCTCAATTCCTATTTTGGGTCAGCTTCAGAAATGTGCTTCAAATGGACTTATCAACTAATAAACCAAGAATTTTGTTTGGCTCTGTTTAAATATATCTTGCTCATATGTTAAAGATCAGGGCATTTTAGGGTCAGGTTTGCTCCATAATTTTTCTATGTAATGTATTCACTTCTCATTAAAATCCAATTTTCTCTACCAAGAAGGTGTTAGGTCTCTGGTCTCTCATGGAAATTGTACTTCGCGTGAGTATTACCTCATCCAAATGTATGTTTCCAGTGAACCTGTCCTCAAGCAGACTTGATGCCTTAATTTTTTCCTTTTGTAGCAAGATGCCTAACTGGTTACTTATACAGGCCTTGTTAGTAAAATTAGCTGGGGGCGGGGTGGGGGGGGTGGGGGAGATGTATGGGAATTACCAACGTTAGAACCATGCCCAGCATCTGAAGCTGAAATTTTAGGGGAAGCTAAGTTGTTTCTTCAGAATCAAAATCAGCGTAATTGGACTCAAGTCATTTTTTCAACACTTGGATCAAGTATATGAACTCTACAGTTACAAAGATAACTGTGCCATTTGCTCTTAAGGATGCTAAAACATGTCCATGGTTTGTCCATTCAACAAACACTTTCTGAGCATGTTTCATCTACTGGGGTAGGCTCTGGAGATACATGGCACACATCCTTTAAGTGCTGAATACAAGGCCTGATATAAAGTAATAGGCTGCGAATGAGGAACAGATAATGCATAGTGGGCATTCACAGGATATAGTATCTACAAGCATATGGTTGGAAATTAAGACTTTGTGAAGGTGGCAGCATTTGTTCTCATCCTTGAAGGATAGGCAAGATTGGAGAAAATTATCCTCAATAGAGAGAATATCATATCTGAGGACCCCTCAAACTCTAATGTTCTCTAGTTGTATGATTTCAAGATCACAAGATCCAAAATAGCTCCTCAGAAAACCGTTAGGGAGAGTCTGAGGTACTGTTATGGGTGTGTCATGTTAAGCAAGTTTTTCTCAACCAAGTTTCCTCAGACTCAGCAGCTAAATATTTTTGGACTTAGATGCTAGGGTCAGAGACTTTTACAGATAAGTGGATAAAATAAAAGGTACATTATACTGCACACATTGCTTAGGAAGCAAGTTAGTCTCAATTACCAGAAAGTTCTACAGAGAATCTGAAATGTGACACCTTGCTCAGCAGCTGACAATACTTTTGCATATATATATATATATATATATATATATATATATATATTTAAAAATGTATTTTATTGATTTTTTACAGAGAGGAAGGTAGAGGGATAGAGAGTTAGAAACATCGATAAGAGAGAAACATCGATCAGCTGCCTCCTGCACACCCCCTACTGGGGATGTGCCCGCAACCCAGGTACATGCCCTTGACTGGAATCGAACCTGGGACCCGCAGGCCGATGCTCTATCCACTGAGCCAAACTGGTTAGGGCCTTTTGCTTATATTTTCAATCTGCCTTCAATTCTGTTTGTTTCAGTCATCCTAATTTACTGTCTAGGTACTTGAACCAACTAGGATACAAAGTGATCTGCAATTGCCCCAGTTGAGATGCATCACTTTGAGGAGATTTAAATTTGTATCAGCATTGCCTTTCTAACTAGACTGTCACCTCTTTGAGACCAACATGATGGTATCTATTTTTGTAAAAATAGAATTCTACAGTTCTATGTAGGTAGGGAGCGTGCAAATGTTGGCTGAATTGAACAGAGGTAGCACAGATCTGAAGTTTTTTCTCTAAGGACTCAAACTTCTATGGTTTGTAATTTCTTTCTTCTTTCCCTACAGGCCTACAGAAATCTGCCAAAGGGAATTTACAGATCCTGCTCAGTCTTGCCCAGTGTCTTCTTTGAGGATCAGGATGAATTTGTTTAATTGAGACTTTATAGAAGTCAAGGATACATTAATCCTGAAATGAATGGATAACTTTTCTTTTATTCTTGGCCTCCATTGAAATTACCACCATCATGTTGAATTTTGGAGGCTTATTGTTTTATTGTTTCTTACAAAGAAATTTAAGTGACACCACATTATGATACAATGGTAATCTTTATAGTCTCTTAAAAGAGATCTTGAGCATTTTTCCATATTATTAAATATTCTTCCACAGCACAATTTTATTGACTATGTGTATTCTATTATGACTATATTATTATACTTTTGAGCCCTCAATATGAATACATTATAGTTGTAAAATATTCTTATAATACACAAATTAATATATATGGATTGCTTCACTCACTAATTCTCATTGTTCTTACCAGAATTAATCAGCAGCCATGTCTTAAATTCACTGGTTTGGCACTTTTTAATACAGTTGAATCTGTATGTGTTAATAAAGTTTATTATTTTTAAAATATAAACATTGAATATTGAATAGATTTAATTATATGGAAACATATATTTCTAACAATACTGTGAAATCTGCAGACTTAGCTAGCCAGCTTCAGAAATAGAACCCATCCTAGTTCCCAATAGTTAGAACTACTTGAAATTTTCTTTGAATCATTCACAAGCTTTGATTTATAATTTTAAAATATACATTTATAGCCCTGAAAGTTGTATATAGTTTCAAACACTATGGAGGTGGAGACATGCTTTCTAAATGTTCTAGATTTGTATCTGGCCTTTCACAAGCGACAGTTAGTTTTCAATAGCAGCAGTGACAGGAACAGCCAGCATGAGCCCTTCCCAGGTCCTCTTCAGAATTCCGATGTAGATGCCATCTCTTTTCATTTGGTGGATGCACTGTCCCATTTGAAAGTCAATATTGGTGCCACCTAAGTGGATTCCTGCTGCCAAGAATGTGAGCACATTCTTCTTCATCTAGGACATAAAGTGTTTAGGACATTGTGAAATGTTCCCCTTAAATTATGACAGAAACCCAGGACAATGTGGTATGAACCCCTCTCTGGGTGTCATGGAAAGGCCATACTTCTTTTGTGTCTTTCCTTTCTTCATCAGTCTTGTCAGAAAGTTATTGGTTGTATTTGCCTTTTTGAAGAACTGTCTTCTAATTTGGTTGAATTTTTGCATTGTATGTATATTTAATAATCCATTAATTTCTACACCTATCTTTATTTTTTTCCCTTCATTATGTTTTTTGGGGGCAAGAGGATTCTGTTTTTATTCTAACACCTTAAGCTGAATGCTTGGCTGATTAAGCATGATGAAAATGGGTTAAATAATATAAGGCACTTTTGTCCTGGCCTTTACAATGCCAAGAAAGTCCTGCCTTCTCTCTCCTCTCTTTTTAGCCATTAAATGCCGAGGATCCAGTAGGCTCAATAGGATTCCAGTCTGTTATAGGAAATAACAATGCCACAAAACTGCATAAGTCACAATTCCTGAATCCTTGTGACTGTGATATAAGGAGAAACAAACTTCTATTGTGTTAAGTCATTGAGGCTTCAAGATGTACCTGTTTGGGCACTGTAACATAGCGTAGCCTGATGAATACAGGTTGTTCAAGTCTTCTGTGTCGCAATGACATTTTGTCTGATTAATCCAGCAATTACTGAAAAATGTATGTTGAAATATTCCAATCTGATAGTGGATTTTGTGAATTTCTGCTTGTATTGTTGTTTTTCTTTTTATATTTCTGTTGTCTTTTTATATTATTAGGTACATACAAGTTTAGAATAGTTTTATTTTCCTACTAAAGTGAGTCTTCTATTATTATTGAGTGACTTTTTATTTCTAATAATGCTCCTTGACTTAGTCTATATTGTTTTATCCTATCTAATAAAGAGGGAATATGCTAATTAACCATCACTCCATCACAAAGATGGCTGCACCCACAGCTGAGGCCAAGTTCCCATAAGGAGCCTTAACAAGCAATCAGCAGGGACCTGAGGCCCACCATGGGGCTTGACAGGGGACCTCAAGGTGCACTTTCCATCCTGGTACTGGGCTAGGGGACCTCAGGCTGCTTCCCCCCCCCCCCCCCCCCCGTACCTGGCAGGGCTTGACAGGGGACCTCAGGCCATGCCCCCCACCCAGCAGGGCTTGACGGGGGACCTCAGGCCACACCCCCCGTCCTGGCGCCGGGCCAGGGGACCTGAGGCTATGCCCCCTGCCCGGCAGGGCTTGACAAGGGTGGGGCTGGCCAGGTCTGGATCTATCCCAATGAGAGCAGGGGCTGGCCGGGTCTGGGTCTCAAGCAATTTTGAGGCGCATGTAGATGGGCGGGGACTTGACTCTGGGTCCCATGGTGTGCCCCAGACTCTGACAGGAGGAAGGTTTTCATATATATTCTACTAATTTTCTTTCATCTCTGACACTTCTATTATAGAGAAAGGGCAAATAGCAATATAAAATTATTTCCTCTAATTAATCCCCTTTTAATGTGCATGAATTTCATGCACCAGGCCACTAGTTTAAATATAATTACTCTCATTTTATTTGGTTATTATTTGGTTATGGTATCTTTTTCTAAGCTTTAACTTTTATTTATTCTGTATCTGTATCTTTTAAGTGTGTGTCTTCAACATATAGATGCATAAAAAATCTAGTCAACTATTTTTGTCTAAATAAATGAACACATTTATTTTTACTATGGTGTTAGATAAATTTGTATTTATTTAGAGTACCTTAATTTTTAAAAATATATTTCCCTTTTTCTGAGTTTTTATTTGATTTTTTCCCTTTTCTGAGATTTTAATAAATTCTTTACTCTCTTTAGAAATAGGCTAAATGTTTCTTCTCAGTCAATTTCTTTTAATTTATAAAGAATATTACTTTTCTTCTGCCTGTAATTTATCCTTTAAATTTTTCTTTAAGAAAGATCTCTTAGAATAAACGCTCTCAGGTTTTGCTTGTTCATAATTAAAAATTGTTTTTAAAGTATACTTTTACTGGTTATACAATACAAGATTCAAGCTTCTGTTTCTAAGAATTATGAATTAGATTATAACCAACCAATCTTTTCTCTGAGAATAACTAAAAACTTGGGGTAAATATGAAACACCTGTTTGAAGGCCATGGTGAAGTCTGAGGCAGCCATAATGAGTGTGGTCAAGATCCTGAAGAGAATGGAATTGAAAAAAAGGTGAGTTAAACATTACTCACTGTTTTTCTTCCAAATACATTTGCAGATTCTTAATGTTGCCAGGCTGAGAGGTTGATCAGAGATGTTGTTTATCTCTTGGGATACAAAAATTGCATACCTTAAAATATTTATTAAAACAACAGTAAATAAATGAGTTACCAAGAAGCTAATGGAGAAAAGGAAATGGAACATATTTTATTAATCCAAAGAGGCAAAAAATAAATTAAAAAGGAACACAAAACAGGTGGAACAAATGGACAAAATAGCAGGCTGGGTTTTAAATAAAACATACCAATGTTTACATTAAATATTCCAATTAATGGATAAATAGTAGTATAGAGGAGAGTGTAAAAACAGAATTCAACCCTTTGCTGTTTTAAAAAGTTATATCTTTTTTTTAACATTCATTATTGTGATTTTATTGAAAAATCAGCTAATTAAAAGCAGTTCCTAGGTATGTTTCCCCCAAAGCAAAAAGTTTGTATAAACCTATAGGAGCTAGTAAAGGCCATGCTTTCTATTTGTATGGATTGTTCACAAAGTTACAAACACCAACAAACAATAAGATAACCAATGACATGCATAATCCTGTATGGATTATTTTCATTTCTTCTTTCACTGTGAGATTAAAAATAAGTTTAAAATACTAATATCAAGTCCCATAATCCTGCAAATGGTATTAAAAAACTAAAATAACAAAAATGTAATTATGTTATTTAGTTATGTGAGAGTGTTATAATAACAATGTCTAATATATTTTATTAATGCAGAATTAAATTTATAGTACAAGCTTTCATATTCTATCTTAAACCCATTATTATAAAGAATCTATCATTAAACCAGGTCCTGATTACATAGTGATAGCCGGAGACTAACTATACATCAAAATTAATTTAAGTACATTTTGATACTTATTTCCTTTACTTCTTTGATAGCTGATGTGTGTGTTTTTGATACATATTTTTATTTTTTATTATTTTTAAAAATTGATTGTTTAAGGTATTACAAATAGTAGTACATATGGCACCTTTTTCCCCCCTCATTGGCCTCCCTCCGGCCTCCCCTACCCCTCGGTACTTGCCCTTCCTCCTCCTCCCCCAGTGTCTTGCGTCTATTGGTTGTGCTTATATGCATGCATACAAGTCCTTCGGTTGATTCTTACTCCCCCCCCCCCCCCCAACCCTCTCCTACCTTCCCCCTGTAGTTTGACAGTCTATTTGATGCTTCTTTGCCTCTATTTTTGTTCAACAGTTTATAATGTTCTTTATATTCCATAAATGAGTGAGATCATGTGGTATTTTTCTTTCACTGACTGGCTTATTTTACTTAGCATAATGCTCTCCATTTCCAACCATGCTGTTGCAAATGGTAAGAATTCCTTCTTTTTTTACAGCAGCATAGTATTTCATTAAAAGTTATACCTTAAATATGAAAACAAAAAGTTTAAAGATGAAAGAATTAAAATAATATAACATGCAAACACTGATGATTCTAAGATGACATTTATTTTCTGTCAGCCCATGAAGTTGTTATTTTATTCTCTTTCAACTTTGAGAAACTAGTTGTCAATGTAATTGTCATTCATTTGAGGATAATCTGTATTTCTTCTCTGGCTGATTTTAAAACTTTTGTCTTTGGTACATAGTTTTGCCATGTTGTGCCTAGATGTAATCTTCATTTTATTTATCTTGAGATTCATTAGCCTTCTGGTAGCTATTAACTAATCATTAGTTGTGTAAATTTCTTCATGTTTCCTTCAAATGTTCTTTCTAATTTTCTATCTCCTTTTCCATTGATATTTACATGGAAGTTGGACCTTTCTATCTTACTCTCCCTGTACATTTTCCATTTGTCTATTTATATGTGCCACATTATGGAAAAATTCACACAAACAATCTGATTAATTAATTTCATTTATGGCTGTGTCTAATGTGTTGTATGAGTATGTTATATTAGTTTTTATTTTCAAACAGGTTTTATGTTTTTATTTTTCAAGATTGGCTTTTCCATTTTTAATAATCTCTAGTTCTCTATATATTAAATTCCACATTTTATTTATTTAAACTTATTAAACATATTTATGTTATATTTTAAAATTGATAATTCTAGTACCTGAGATCTTTATGGGTCTCAGCAACCTTGTATTAGGTTAAATTGTGTCTTTCTCCCTCCAAAAAAATTCATGTGCTTCCTAGAACCTCAAAATGTGATTTTATTTGGAAATAAGGTCTTTGCAGATGTAATTATTTAAGGTGAGGTCAAACTGGAGTGGGGATGGCCCTAAATACAATATGATTAGTATCTTTATAAAAGAGGAGACACAGAAACACAGGCAAAAAAAGAAGATGAAGACAGACATATATGGAGAATGCCATGTGAAGACAGAGGCAGAGATTAGAGTCATCTGCAAGTCAAGGAAAGCCAAGGATTGCTAGCAACCCCTAGAAGCTAGAGCGAGCCATGGAACAGACCTCCTCAAGAGCCTTCAGAGAGACATGGCCCTGCTGCCATCTTTAATCCAACTTCCAGCTTCCAAAACTGTAAAAGCTTGAATTTTTGTTATTTTAAGCCACCAAGTTTGTTGTATTTTGTTATAGCAGCCCTAGAAAACTAATGTAAGCCTTATCTGTAAAATGGATAATACAAACTCATTCAAAGATATAATGTAGGGATTGAATGAGATCAAGTATATCAAGTACTTTGCCTTGTCTGGTCCAGAATAAGTGCTCAATATATGTCATCTTTTGGGATTTGATTTTCAAACACTTCATTTCTGTGACAGTCTTGGATCATTTTTTGAGTGTGCACACAGATATACATACATGCCACACATATACATATGATACCTGCATATACACATTGTGTATATTCACATACAACCGATTCGAAGTCTCTTCACTCAGATCTCATCCAGGTCTTTCCATATGACCCCAGCTATGAACCTCTTAAGGATTGCTCATATTTTTAAAAACTGCATATATCTGAAAGTTTCTCAATTTCAAACCAGATTTCATATAATGGAATGTTAATTTTTTCTTTTAAATAAGAGAAAGAGCATACTAAATTTCTAGAAGCAATAAGTTGTGTTGGGGGGGGGGGGTTTCATCAATAGTTAGTGCCTTCCTGGTTGTTTTTTTATTAGTTGGAAAAATCTAGCACAAAACATTTTTTTTTCAGAATAAAAGAAAAAAAAAAGAGTAATGACAGCTCCAGTGGTTTGCATTGTGGTGCTGCTCACTTAGGATAAGTCTGAAAGCAACAATTTCACTTTATGTCAGGAGTTGAACCAGTAGTTTAGCTTAGCCAATTGAGCCAAAACCTTGAAGTAAGGGGTGGAGTACTATGAGAAATGTTACATTTAATCTTCTGAGTCTTAACATATTAAAGTTCCTATGAATCAGAATTAAAGAGTGCTTTGAAATAAATTCTAACATGAATTAGCAGAATAAATGGACATTTGTACTGCATGATGTTATTTTTAGAAAGTTAAAAAGTGGCTTTTTACACCCCCCCCCCCCCTTCTAGTTGTCTCCTTGGAAGAGAGCAATGACAAACATTTTGTTATGTTGTTATGGGATATAAGCATACATGTCCCATCTCCTTTAATATGTTTTGATATTCTGAGGATAATCCTAGGTGTAGTATATGAATAAAGAATAAAGTCCTGGGTTGAGCAATAGTGTCATCATTCAAAGACAGATTGTTTAACTCTAGACACCAACTAGGAAAACTAAAACTGTCTTTTTAGTTATGTATTCTATATCAAGAGAAGACTTTACTCTTTTCCTTTAAGGATTCAATTAATGATGCAATTATATAGCCTAGTTATACCATAGTTCAATTTATATAGCGATATTACTTTATGAAATGAGGTTAATTAAGAAAAATGTTTCAGTAAAACTTTAAAGTATCAGATCAACTAATATTCATAAAGAATTTTTTGGCCCTGGCTGGTGTTGCTCAGTGGTTAGAGTGTTGGTCCATGCACTGAAAGGCTGCGGGTTCTATCCAGGCCTTGGTTGAGGCAGGTACAGAATGTGATTCCCTCCTTCTATCTCTTCCCTTCCTTCTACTCTCTCTAAAAATCAATGGAAAAAATATCTTCAGGTGAGGATTAAAAATACAAGTATCTTTTAAAAGGTAGTGGAATAAAAGACTCTACTCATAAATATATGACTCCTGGAAATTCATTCATTTGTTCATTCACATGTTTATGCAAAAATATATTATGCTGAAAATGGAACCAAGGTGCAGGAATATAGGGGAAGATAATATACAAATTCAGTAGGTAGCATATGCAGTATGTTAATAGTGATGAGTAGGAGGAAAATAAATTTGAGGAGGAAGATGGACAGTGGAGGAGTATATTGCAATTTTAAAATATGTTTTTATTGGTTTTTAGAGAGAGAAGAAAGGAGAGGGATAGAGAGATAGAAACATCCACGAGACAGAAACATCATCATTTGGCTGCCTCCTGCACACCCCCTATTGAGGATGGAGCCCACAACCCAAGACTAGGAATTGAACCAGCAACCTCTTGGTTCATGGGTCAACACTCAACTACTGAGCCACCTGGGCAGTTGCAATTTTAAAAAGGTGGTCAGGGAGGGCCAGAGAAGGTACTAATGGAGCTAATACCTGACGGAAGGGAGGACATATTAAAGTGAAATTGTTGAGTTAGCATTTGAAAATCTGAATGACAAAGGAGCCATCTGAGCTGAAGAAAGCTTAAATACATGTGTTTAGAGAAACTTTTTAGGGTATCCTCTGTTTTTAAGAATTTCATATTTATTTACAGGAGATACCAAAACTCTAGACCAACATCAAAAAGTGTTTAGTTTATTCTGAAGTGCTATCTCTGCCAGCATCTATTTGTTCTAGAACCAGTTCCAGTAATTTAGCCAAAGGCTTTGATCACAGGCCATTTAGATATTTTAGGGTAAGTGTGCCCTCAGCTATCGAGTGTATGATTGTGTTGTGGCTTGAGGTGTACTCTACAGTTCACTGTCTTCAAAACACTGGGATGAGCTCTGGTCCACTCAACAAGGCAGGAACTGTAAGCAAGGAACTTTCTTATACCTGCTCCTTCAGAGTCGTTATTAACAAAATAAAAGGATTAGTCTAAATGGCTTTAAAAAGACACTTTTCATTCTCACATTCCATGATTATATATTTTCTCTGATTCCTATGTGGAGAATTTTAATGAACATATTATCTAGTTCAGCAGATTTTCCATAAAGAATTTTCTTTGATCTTGTTGGTAATGATTTTTCTTCATGGACTTCACTCACAGGGCTTCTTCTCTCATTAAGAAAACTTATTTACAAATTTGACTCTGAACTGAGGAAAAAGGGCTTCTCTATGAGATGACCTTAGAATATTTATTTCATAAGGTGTTTATGAGATTTTTCTGTCTTATTCCCCATGAAGTTTAAAGCAGAATTAATGCAAACCTAACCTATTTTTGGATCCTAGACATTCATTAAATTTAGAGATTTTAGTCTTTTGAGGTATCGAAAAGATGTATTATCTTCTAGTTTATTTTTATTTTTCTCATTATTTTGTTGATTTAGTCATCACTTTGCCAATTAGGCTTTTGAGGTCTTGAAAAGAAGTATTATATTCTGGTTTATTTTAGTTTTTATCATTGTTGACTCAGTCAGCACTTTGCCAACTCCTTAAGTCTCATTAGAAGACTGTAATCTTTCTGCTTTGTCTATTTCTCTTCTCCCTCATCAGTTTTCAGGTTATTTCTCTTCATTCAAAGGTAAGGATATCTATACTTGCTTAGTTTCAGAAGTGTAGTTTGCTTTATTAGTTTCTGGTTATTGCTTTTTTAAAATTTTCTTTATTGATTAAGGTATCACATATTTGTCCTCATCCCCCCATTGCCATCCCAAACCCCTCCCCATGCATGCCCCCACCCCCCTGTTGTCTGTGACCATTGGTTAGGCTTATATGCATGCATACAAGCCCTTTGGTTGGTCTCTCCCCCTTACCCCCACCTTCCCCTACCTTCCCTCTGAGGTTTGACAGTCTGATCGATGCTTCCTTGTCTCTGGGTCTGTTTCTGTTCATCAGTTTATGTTGTTCATTATTTTCTCCAGATGAGTGAGATCATGTGATACTAGAAATGCACTCATAAGAACCAAAAATGAGACAAGCAATAATGGTTATGCTGAGAGGCAAATGAATCAGTCTGTAGTGAGTTTCTTTCTGGGCCAACAGTTCTTTTGAGTCCCAATTTTAATGTCAAACAGTTCCTTATGTATACATGTCAGCAATGATATTTCAGTTCTGGATGGTGGACAAATGGTGGTAATGCAGGTCCGACCCTCTGGTTTGGTCCTAGGCAACCTCTAGCGACGCATAGCTGCTGGCTTTTTAAAAAATTGTTGTCATTACTAAATCAATTGAATAGTGAAATTCCTTTCTCTCTAAAAAGAAGTACTTACCACTAATTGAATAAGGAGAAACAAAGTTTAGAAAAACATAACTGTTTCAATTAGTATAGAGGCTGCCAGCCACATGTTTTAAAGCCACTCAGGAAATTGATAATCCAGGAAGGGTTGAAAATAAAAAGAGATGTCCTTAAAACATC
Organism: Corynorhinus townsendii; assembly: GCA_026230045.1. Taxonomy (NCBI): domain Eukaryota; kingdom Metazoa; phylum Chordata; class Mammalia; order Chiroptera; family Vespertilionidae; genus Corynorhinus; species Corynorhinus townsendii. Next base: position 60,864,491 of record JAPDVU010000004.1, on the reverse strand, counting down.
AATGAAAGCAGGTGAAAGTGGGGAGTTCAATGTAGTAAGCACAGGTTGGCACATAGTGAGTACTCAGTAAGTATTGAGTGAAATAAATAACATATATATATATATATTCTCTGATAAAAAGCGTCAGGGTAAACTTTAAAAATTATTTGTATTGCTTGTGACTCTATTGAACATATTTTAGAAGGGTGTGGTAATTATTTACTCAAAACTTTGTGTTCACAGAGTCACAGGAACAGGTTTCCTCCAGAATAAACAGATATGGAACAAATCAGATGGCTCTTTTTTTAAAAAATATATTTTTATTGATTTCAGAGAAAAAGGGAGAGGGAAAGAGAGATAGGAACATCAATGATGAGAGCCCACAACCCAGGCATGTGCCCTTGACTGGAATTGAACCCAGGACCCTTCTGTCCTCAGGTTGACTCTCTATCTACTGAGCAAAACCGGCTAGGGCTGGACTCTCATTTTATTTGAAACTGAAATGGAGAGGTGGAAACATTTCAGGTTTAACCAATTTTCTTTTGGAATTTTGCAACTAAAATAGATTTGAAACAAGAGTGAGAACAAGAATGAAAACATCGTAGAATCCTGCATTGTGATGTGTGCTGCTGAGCAGAAATAGGAGGAGGAAACTTTAAAGAGAGAACCTTCTGAAATGCAAAGACACTGTGAGATGATGATAATGATGCTAAAACCTGGTATGTGCCTTGATGGGAATCGAACACAAAACCCTTCCATACACCAACAACACTCTAACCAGCTATGCCAACCAGTCAGGGCTCCTGTAAGCATCTTGGTATAAAACTCAGGCTGTGCTGCTGTAAAAAAGAAGGAACTCTTACCATTTGCGACAGCATGGACAGACAGGGAGAGCCTTATGCTAAGTGAAATAAGCCAGTCAGAGAAAGATAAATAAGACATGATCTCACCAATTTGTAAAATATAATGAACAACATAAACTGATGAACAAAAATAGATCCAGAGACAAAGAAGCACCGAACAGACCATCAAACCTCAGAAGGAAGGATGGTGGTGGTGGGGTGGGGTAAGAGATCAACCAAAGGACTTGTATGCATACATACTAGTATAAGCATAACCAATGGACACAGACACTAGGGAGTGAGAGTATGTGCTGAGGGGTTCGAGTGGCCAGGGAGAAGTCAATGGGAGAAAAAGGAGACATATGTAATACTTTAATCAATAAAGAATAAAAATAAAATAAAATAAAATGAGGCTGAAAAAGTTAAAAAGAAACAACTCAGGCTGACATCAAAATTCACCACTGCAACAATAAGTATCAGAGAGAATCATGGAACAATCTCTACAGAATCATTCATGTGTGAAGGAAACAGAAACATTGTCAGATATTCATTGGCTCAAAAAATATAGTAAAAACACTCTTGCAAAGTTGCTTGAAAACATACATTGTCTCATCAATGTAAGATTTTAAGAATGATGAAACCATGGAGTAAATTGTAGGCTTTTTTTCTCCCTTCTAGAAATCTACTCAAAGAAAATAAATCACAATGCAGAAAATAATGTTCCCTGCAATTATTTATGCTATATAATGAAAGCCTAATATGCTAAGTGACCGGTCGTCTGGTCGGCCATTCAACCAATCAAAGCGTAATATGCTAATGATATGCTAAGGCTGCTCAGCCGCTTGTAATGATGTGCACTGACCACCAGGAGGCAGACAGTCAACCGGTTGACCAGTCACTATGATGTGCACTGGCCACAATGGGGTAGACGCTCTAACCAGTAGGTTAACTTGCTGCTGGGGTCTGGCAGATCAGGACTGAGTGAGACAGGCTGGACACACCTGGGAGCCCTCCTGCGGTCCCTCCCTGGCTGGCCAACCACCTATGTCCCTCCCTGGTCCTGATCGTGCACTGGTGGGATGCCCTCTCACAATCTAGGAACCTTCTGGGGATGTTGGAGAGCCAGTTTTGGCCCAATTTCTCAGGCCATGTAGAGAGACCCCACTGGTGCATGAATTTGTACACTGGGCCTCTAGTATGTTATAAAGAAAAAGTGAACAACCAAAGTTTTCCATTAGAAGATCATGAAATGGCATTTAGTCATTAAAATTATCAACAAAAAAGATTTAAATGGTGGAGAAAAACCATTTCACAGTTCTCATTTTGTGTGATCTAAGTTATGGAAGAACCAATGCATTGACAATTATTGGAGGGGAATAGTTCATTTGAGCTACATTTAGAAAGGGTGGATTATGGATAATGTTGGTCTGCTTTTTCTTATTTTATCCATTTTTTATAAACATTTTGTGATAAACATAAGACTTTCATTCCAATAAAAAAATAAAAGTAGGAACTGATACCTTCAAAATCAGTTTGAAGTTAATTTCAAGAAACCAGAATGTATAGCTTGTCCAGGGTAGACATAGCATTGAACTTCTTTGTTCACCCTAGAAAAATATAAGTAACATAGGTAAGCTACAGGCCACAGGCCACAGGTCACTTGCTGGAGTGATCTTTGGAGCCAAGTTAGCTTTGGCCATCAGCTTGGAAGAAAATGTTCTTCTTTTGAAATATTTGCTATTTTCCCTCTTTCATGCTTTATTTTTTTCCTTCTACTTCTAACTGAATTGGAACTTTCACTATAGTTTCCTTCGACCTTGCATTTTCTTCAAAACATCTAGATGCTAACATCTCAAATAGCAGTGAGATTCCCAATAGTTAACTTCACAGTAACTTTCTCAAAGGGTAATTTCTACAAAATTATTGGAATTGCTTCACTTTCCACAGAAACCTCTCCTTTAAGTTGTATTTACATAATGTAAAAATTTGCTGTCTTATGCAGAAATATTTTTCAAATGGACCAGTTTTTATTCCTGTTCTGAAAATACTTTTTCAAAAAATTTATCATTTTAGCAAAGTATGCCAGCATATCTGCTTTTCCCAAGAATGCTGAAAAGGATTTGTTAAAATGATGCACTGTCATTCCAATCCTACTTTATATACCAAAGCGCCATAAAACATAATGACTGGGTGGAGGTCAGCAGCAGAAAAAAACAAATACTGCATGGTCATTTACATAGATTTATAGTGCCTCAAGCCTATTATGATTAAACATTGCAAATTCTGGGATAAAAAGCAAACTACTTTCTACATATTTTAAAATAATAGCTCAGTTTCTATTATTTCTCTGAACTTCTCTATATTTCTTTCCTCATGATGTCTTTGCCATGTATAGCTTTTCTTCTTATGTACCTTGAAGGAAATGTCTGGTTTTGTACTTCACTGGTAAATTGTTAAATTTCTTGCCTGTTGTATTTCCCTGGACCGCACATCTTCTTTCCTTCCCTCCCCAACCCAGTGATCCCAACAATGAGCAGCTAACAGAAACACTAAAATAGGCACTTGATGCTTTAACAAAGCCTACCTTCAAACAATCCCAAGGCAATTAATTGATGGTGCTATGCAATTTGTTTACACATATGCCATATCAAGACAAAAACAAAAAGCAAAACTGAAGCAACATATGAAGGTTTTTGTTTGTTTGTTTGTTTGTTTTTGAGGGACTAGAAGCACTTATTTTTAAGTACTTGCTTTATTGTCCATGAAAGTAATAAATTGATACCACTTGTTTTTGGATTTTTTCAGGGACCCAAAATCTAAATATTATTACTAGTTGTAGAAGCCCTGTGTCTTGGAAATGATACTGAGGTAATTTTCTTTTAAGAGGTAAAATAGCACTGGAGCCAAATTGCCTGGATTTGAATCAAACCTCTCTGCCACTTTCTAGCTATGTGAACTTGAGCCAGTTATTTACTACTCTGTGTTTATTTTCTCAGTTTAAAATGAAGATAATAATAGAATGCACTTCATGGTCAATTAATGTAAAGCACTTAGAAGAGTACACATACATGGTAAGTTGTATGTGTTCAATGTCATTAACATCTAAATTATTATTTTTAAAATTAAGGTTTTCCTAGAACACTTCTCATCCCATGTGTAGATGTCTATAATTATTGACGTAATAGATTACTCTTCTTCCTTTCATAAGAATGAGGTTGAAAACTCAATTGTCTGATATGGCTTGGCTGTCATGGCTCAGTGGTTGAGCATCCACCTATGAACCAGGAGGTCATGGTTCGATTCCTGGTAAGGGTATGTGCCTGTGTGGTGGGCTCAGTCCCCAGCATGTGAGAGGTGATTTAGGTGTAAGCTCTGTATTGGAAAAGCATACCTGTGAGCAAGTTGTTTACTATTTCTAAGAATGGGGCAACCTTGGGAGGGACAGTTCTTCTAGGGTCAGCAAAGCATATATCAAAGCATCAGAATACAGAAAGTAAAAATATATGGTTAGTACATACTTCAGCTGAGCCTCTGAGGTACTGATTATAGAAAAATCACTAAAACCACATTTATCAGCTACTTGGGTTTCAACCAGCCCTTTGAAATAAATGACAGAAATGTATATTCAACCGGTTCCTCCTTAAGCATTTCATATAATTTGCATTAGATAGAATAAAGGCAAAAATGTGTGATACATTTTCTGTTACTTTTTTGTAAATTTTCTTTAACTTTTTGACCTTTATTTTCTAGGAGAAGAAGTAATCACTTAATATAATAGAGGGTGTTCTCAGTTGGGGACAATTTGGTTCTCCAGGGGGACATGTGGTTATGCCTGAAGACAGGGGAATGCTAATGGCATCCAGTGGGTAGAGACTCAGGGTGCTTCTAAACATCCTCAACATATAGAATAATCCCTGCAGCAAATAATTATCTGTCTCAAAAGGCCAGTAGTGCTGAGGCTGAGAAGCGCTGCTATAATATAGTGACTCAGAATTCACCTTCTATTTTCTCACCATCTTCTTAACTTGCATATGTAGAGATTTGTTATGATATTAAAGGATAAAGCATAAACATGAGGAATGAGCCTGGATTGTGATATTTTTTCCTTGCTGTTCATGTCCTTCCTGCTTCTCGCCTGATTTTGAAGATAGAATTCAACTCTATGTAATTTCAATTCCTGTATTTAGAACTCAGATTGCTGTTCTTCAAGTCTGCGTTATAACTGCTAAATTACATTAAAAAGAACCCTTTAATTTGCCTTTATACTGGTTGAAAAAGACTGAGAAAAAGTAGATGGGAAAGTTCATTACATGGAAATACCTATTCTACATTCAATGAATAAATGTTTGCTGTGGGAGTACTTAGTTTGATAAACTTACAGCACTAAAAAGTGTGGATGTTTTTTATTTTACCTGAAGCTTTCTTTTCAGTCATATTCAGAATTAAAAGGTGATACCATTAGTATGGTTCTCCAGTCTCTATAAGACATTCAAATAGAGATTAAAAAGTGAAACAAAGATCACTGAGAATAAGAAAAAAATCATATCACTTGAGGGAAAGTGGGGCTGTTAAAAGAGAAGGGATTCTAGAATTTGGAAACTCCAGTAAAACAAAATGTAAACTAGGTAGGTCTACATTTTCCAGATGATACCTACGAGTTTAGGGACTGTCATGCCCAGCAGGTATGACACTGGCCAAAAGTTTTTTCTACCCAGTACATTGAGGAACTTTTGTTTCTTATAGGCCCGGATCTCCAAATTTTTAAAGCAAATCAATGAGAAAATTATATACATGTGTTTGTACTAGTGTGGGTATAATTTTATAATAGAATTTATTTTTAAAGTTGTATAAACTTGGGTAAGTCATTTGAACATTTCAGTTCTCACATTTATAAAGTGATATAAATCTACACATATTGAATATTTTTATAACTGGATTGTATGGATACATATGTGGATGCATATGTTCCACAGATGAATTATGGTAATGAAAATAACAAGGATCATATTTATTCAAAAAGCAGTGATTCTTACATCTGGAGGCTTTTTCACATGCAGATGGCTGAGTTTGATCCCTAGAGTTCCTGATTGAATAAGTCTGAGGTGGGCCTTTGCATCTGCATTTCTGATAAGCTACTGCTGCAAGTGCTGTGCAGGACCTCACTTTGAGAACTACCGCTCTGTAAATTTAGTGATTCCCCATCCATGATACTGTTTACTCTCTTGATAACAATCCTGACCAATAGGTATTGCTATTCTCATTTCATACAAGTGGACACTGGGACTCAGGATTAAATAGTTTACCCAAATCACCCAAATGATGTGAGAAAAAAAGCAAGTGAATTCTGTTCTGGTACCAGTTTTTGTTTTTTTGTTTGTTTGTTTGCTTTTTTGTATCCCTTCTTTGATACCTGATATTATCCTAATACTATATTTGATCATGTGTTATTTCTGAAGAAGGAGTTTTGGTCTACATATTATTTCCTTCATTACTTAGAGCAGGTGCTATATTTATGTTTGACCTGGGTATTTTTCATTTTTTCTTCTTCATTCATGAATGAGACACTGTCTGTGAATTGAATAAAAGTCTTAAGTATATAATAAGAGACAGAATCCTAGTTTCAGAGAGGGTGTAGATGACATTATTATTACTTATTTTAGACAGAAGGGTATTTAGCCTGGTGTTACATGTTCAATTATTACTGCACTCTCTTTATTACTAGCTTTGGACTTGAATTTCAGAGGTTGAAGTGGAAGAAATTTGAGGGTGGAAGTAAATTAACTTTCACTTGATGTTAATTAAATAATTTAAGCTGGATACTTTATTAAGCCCATTATTTCACTTGCTTTCAATAAGGAGGACAGAGGAAACTTGGGACACTATAGTAGGATATAGATAGGAAGGCAAAATTAAAGTATTCTTTATGAAGAATGAATTTCTTAATAAACTAAGGAGAATTGGGGGATTCTTAAAACATTAATATTTTATAGTTTAGATTCAGATTGAGTAGTGATGGATCCATGCTTTCTGCAGTACCACCTGCAAGGCAAAATTATGCCAGTTGACGCCTGATTTCAAAGTTTGGGGCTCTATATTTTTCAAGCCTATAGTTTTAAAGTTTTAAAAAATTTATATATATTTCCAGGCACTCTGCCTACTTTTGTTCTGGTGTTTCCATTTTTTTTTCTTTTCCCCTCCTTCACTGCTTGAGTCCAACACAAACGGTTCCCTTTCCACACAGAGTTCTGCTCGTTATTTCAGATGGAAATGAGGCTACAAAGGCATTTTCTCATGTTATTTCCATAACACCTCAAACTGAGCTTTGCCTCTAGGCCAGTTCCTATGGAAAACCCAACCAAACGCTTTTGGAAAACCTAACCAGTGTCATCAGCAAAAGAAGCTCCAGATACCATGGCCCATTTACCAGCTTCTTCAGTGAATAACAAATTTGTTTGACTGTGTTGCCATTATGAGACTATCATGACAGTAAATTTTATGGAATGACTTAACCATAATTACAAAGAAAAACCAACATAGCAATAAAGCAATTTTGAAGAGTATTTCTCATTTAGATCAAATTTTCTATTCTCAGAAAATGGTCATCCTAAACTCATTGAAGGTCAGCATGCAAGAGGCAAACAGATTGCTGATGTGTTCCTTAAAAAGGACCTCTCTTCACATGAGGGCTTGGGTTTTAGGCTGTCAATGTGCACCCTCAGATTTTATGGGAACAAAAATTTCTCCAGAGTAGTAAGAGTATAGATTATTTTTTTTCACAGGAAGGATCTTTCTGAAGTGTAAATATATGATTGCTCTTTATACGCAAGGACTCTGCTCGCCTTGCAAAGGTTTATAGCTTGCATGTAGAGGCTGAAAGCATAAGGCTCACCATTAAAGCTGGAACTCTACCAGTAATCTCCAAATAGCATAATTTACCCTCTGTTTGGTCTGGCGAGGCAGCAGGGAAAGAGTGTTGGCCTCTTTTTCTTTCATCATTGGTTTGTCCAAAGTTCATGACTAATTGCTTAAAAAAATAATCAATCACCTTTTAAATGCCTTTGCCTATTTTTCCTCTTTATTATTCTGAGAACCCTTTATTAAATACCTCCTTTGTGTACAGTTCACATTATTAACATTTTAAATTTTATTTTTACTTTTGAAAGTATTACAGATGTCTCCTATTCTCCCCATTGACCCCCTCCCCACCACCCTCAGGCCTTCACCACACTATTGTCAGTGTCCATGGGTTATGCGTATATGCATGTAAGTTCTTTGATTAATCTCTTCCCAGTCCTCATCACCACTGCCCTCAGTCTGCTTTCCCTACCCCCCCATTATCATACCAACTGAAGCTTACAGTTGAAATTTCATTGTTTCCATTTAACTTTAAAATAAACTCCCATAGTCATTTGATATTTTGACTCAGCAACTCATCATATATTTAAAGTTACAATGTTCATGTAAAATATTTCTGCATTTTAATGTTTTACCACAGAACTGTGGTAGAGATGCAGAGGTGGGGTATGCCTACTCTAGCAATATAAAAAATAAAACTAGACTTGAGGCTCTGTATGTATTTTCCTGGTGCTTTGTAATTACTACCTGGACTGTGCAAGAGTAAAACAAAGGTCCATTTTGAGTGCTCTGCTGTTTGGACCTATACTCTGTACCAGTCTCCAAACATCCCAGCATTGAGGTCCCTGGGGTAAGAAGTGGGAAGAGCAGTGTTGCTTGGTGGTTAAAGGCATGGGTTGTAGTGCCAGACAGAACACTGGCTGAAATCCATTATTTTTTGGCTCCTTAGTTATGTGACCTTTGGATTCTTACTTACACTCAGTTGCCTTATTTTTAAAAATGAGATTATATGCTTTCTTACTCAAAGTATCCTTTTGAATATTAAACAAGAAAATATGGGTAAAACAGCAGGTAAAATGACTGGCATAGAGCAAGCTCTCAATATAGAATAGCCCTCTGTTGCGAACAAGTTACCTGGTTCAGTGGCAGTATTGTTTTAACGTATATTATCAACATCTGTTGTGGTCAGAATCCTTCTAACACTCTTCTACTCTTGCCTTTGTATGTTTATTTGTCCAAGCTTCTGAAGTATTTCTTACAGGACTCAATCTGACAAGTAACTAATTTGATCTTGGCTAGGGAGGAAGGCAGTTTCTAAGTCGTTCCAGATACTTGTGTCTTCTGTAGAATTGGTCCCTACCTTGTTTTGAAGGAATGCTATAGAAAAAGCTGGGTTTGACTACCAAGTATAAAAAATTTAGGAGATAGATAACATTTAATGCATGCATATTGATCTGTAAATGACACTGCTGATTCACTTTTTAGGACTCATCTATAAGAAACCATTGAGCATTTCTCCTAATTTGTTGATCTAGCTGTCCTTTGAGCAGAAGACTGCACTCTGTTCAACTTAAAGGACACTTAGTTTGCAGGCCATGAGAACATTTCTGGGCACAAAAATATTAAAGGAACTTAGCCATTTCCCTGAGCCAATGTTCTATAAATTTCTGCACAATGTGTGAGGGGGACAAACGGGCAGTCTGGTGATTGGGTAAGTGGAGAGCAGGTGTTTTCCTGGTTCTCCAAACCTCTCCAACTCACAGCGATCCTTCTCCTTTATAGTCCTATACCCTGCCTTGTACATTAAACCTAAGGTTTGCAGGGTTTCTTCTTCACTGGGGTACTCTTATTACACACACCCTGGAGTGATCTCATCTACTTTTGGGATCTCGATTACCACTACATCTCCCTGTCAGACATTTCCCCTAACTGCTGGTTGGATATATTCTTCAATGAGTTGTGTGGACTGCCCAATTTCAGTGCATGTCACAGTAAAACCTTCATGGGACCAACTCCACCAGCTCTTCTCTCTATCATTGGTAGATTCTCTGTCTTATCACTGTCCACCTATTACCCAACTTAAAAATCTGGGAGTCATCTGTGGGTCCGTCCTTTCTTTTTAGCATCCACACCCACTAGGTTCTGACAGTTTTATTTCTTATTTATTTCTTCACTCTATATTTTTCAATCTGTGTCCAATTTATTCATTTATTTTCAATTTGTGCAGATCTGTCCTCCACACAGACACCAGAGTGATGGATCTGAGATATAAACCTGATCATTCTCTTCCCACTCTTGGGATGAAGTCCAGATCCTTAAGGTGACACAAGTAGCCTTTCATGACTGGCACTGACTAGACACTCACTGTCCATATTTGATGATCCAGCAATATGGAGAGGTTAGTGTATATCTGCATACAAAAGACTACCTCTCTCTCTGCGCTTTTTGTTTTGTTTTTAAATTTGTCTTTTTGCCTTTCATGCTTTCTCTTATCTATTTGCTTAACTCTTACACAATCTCTAAGTCTTAGGTGAGATGGTAATTTCTTCTCTGAAGCTTTTCCCTTGAATTGATTTTCCATTTAGGTTGGATTGCCATTTGTCTTAATTTGGGTTTTCTAGAGGCAAACCCTGAGAGGAAGATTCATGTGAAAGTGTTAAGGAGCCTTCCCAGGAATACCATCAGAAGAGTAGGGGGGGATAAGGACACATATGTAATACCTTAATCAATAAAGAAATTTAAAAAAAGAGTGGGGAAGTGAGGCCAGTAAGGGAAAGGAATCAGACAGGTAAAGTCCTACCAAGGGTCACTTTAGCTCCGTCTCACAGGGGAGCTCTGAAAAGAGCATCATGCCCCAGAGTTGGCATGAGGGAGAAGAAATGGGCATAGTTCTGCATCTTTCTGCTATTATGCAGGGTTTTCTTCCAGGCATTTTAAATTCTTTGTGCAAACAACCAGGTGTGGCTGGCTGTTGGGAGTGAAAGCACACTCCAAGAATGGGCACAAGAGCAGTAAAGGGATTGAGGAGTGAGAGTGGAGCATGTGCTTCTAGATTCCATTCTGGACTGTCCCATGATACCATCACATCCCAAAAGTGCGTTTTCTGTTTTTGTGTGTGTTGTTGTTGTTGTTTTCCAGCTTGCTGCTGCAAAGAGAACACACTTTAGAGGGAGTGTGGGACATCTCACTAAGAGATGCTGGGGAGGTCTTGTGCTGAATGACTCTCAGGAGGCATCAGGGAAGTGGACATTAGCTACCAAGAGGCAGGGCAGTTCAGCAATTGGGTATCTCAGTGATCTTTGTGCAGGAGGCAAGAGGAGTGAAGTGGGGCTGCGGCTGTCGTTGTGTATGTGTGTGTGTGGGGGGGGGAAGGGGGGGATGGAGCAGCAGTTGACTCTGAAGAAGGTGCCAGTCATTTCACAGCTATGTGTGGCCTTAAAGTTGTAATTTTAGAAATATTGTTTTCTGTTGATCTTGTCCAAGTCTGGTTGAAAACACTGTTGGTATTCTATTAGAAATATCCCTGTTTAATTACTATTCACTTTTTCACTAATCATCACCTTTATGAATTAGTCCATAAATCCTACCACAGAGAAGATTGAACCAGTAACATAACAGTATAATACTTCATTTTAGGGATTTGGATTATGGTAATTTCCCCTAATACGAGTTATAGAGAATCTTGTAACATATCACAGCCACTATTGGGAGCAGATAAAACACCCCAGTTTGTATGAGGTGATTATCATCAAGGGATTTTGGGAGTGTTGGGATTTATAATCTGGTTGATCCAACAGGCTAGTACTCACTTAAGACACTACTACTCTGCTGGCTTGGAGCTTGGGGAGATGGGAGAGGGAGCAAACCAAATGTTTCTTCTAAGATGGAGCAGATTTCCAAAGTGATTATTACTTGCTCAGTGGAACTCAATTAGCAGTCAAGGTTCCTGCACAAAACAGATGACACACTCAGATTGGGTAATTTCAAGAGAATGTAATGAAGATGTCATTGAAAAAGGAAACCATATGGGTAATCTAAGAAACAGAGCTGGTGGGGACTCTGTAATTATTCCTGTGCCTGAGGAGTGAGGGGAGACTAGAGATACAGAAGACTGTGTGGAAAAGGCAACCAACAAGAACATGACCTTCATTCAAGGGATTCAGCAAACTGGGGTGATCCTACTCTGAAGGACCTAAGGGACATGTGCCCAGACTTCATTCTCCAATTTCTTACTGGTGTTCCTACTGTCCCACACACAGGAAGGCAGAGGGCAGGGAAACTCTTTGACAAGGTCTGTTCAAATCATCCACCTGAGACACAGAGCAGGGTGCATCAGGTGATTGTGGATCTGAAGGGATGGACGGAATCTGGCACAGGCCATTAAAAGATGCTTGAATTTAGTCATCCGTGAATATGAGTACAACAAGTGTACCCACATCTTCCATCTAGTTCCATCTCAGGAATATTTGTACTTGGGTCATTTTACAGTTGTTTATGAATATGCCAAAGGATTGTTCTGCAGGTAATTCACTTGTATCATGACATGTGGACTTTAAAGTTTTGCAGTAAACTTTAACTTATCTAGGTAGAATCAAGACCTCTGTTTAAAAAATACACACCATGTACAGAATTTAAAGAATGTAATTTTGAATCAAAAGCTATTTGAATGTGAAAACATTAGAGGATAAAACACCAGTTTTCTCTTGGGCAGGTTTCATTGTCAAGGCCTCAGAGAATAGGGGATGGTGTTTGTTGCAGGTAAAAAAAGGAATAAAAAAAAAGCTTTTTATAAAAAGACCAGTGATGGGTAAATTAGGATCAGGCAGGACACATCTACTTAAAGCAGGGGTGGGGAACCTTTTTCTGCCAAGGGCCATTTGGATATTTATAACAACATTTGAGGGTTACACAAAATTATCAACTTAAAAATTAGCTTGCTATATTTGGTCAAACATTTAATTAACTAATTCCCTAATGCATTTTTTTTTTTTTTAGTTTGCTGTGTTTTATTATTTACCTTTTTTTAAATTTAATAAATCTTTATTGTTCAGATTATTACAATTGTTTCTCCTTTTTCTCCCCATAGCTCCCTTCCACCCGGTTCCCACCCCACCCTCTGTCCTTACCTCCCCCCCGCTGTCCTCATCCATAGGTGTACGATTTTTATCCAGTCTCTTAAAGCACCCCCACACCCCTTTCCCCTGATAATTATCAGTCCACTCCCTTTCTATGCCCCTGATTCTATTATATTCACCAGTTTATTCTGTTCATCAGATTTTTTATTCACTTGATTTTGAGATTCACTTGTTGATAGATATGTATTTGTTGTTCATAATTTTTATCTTTATCTTTTTCTTCTTCCTCTTCTTAAAGAATACCTTTCAGCATTTCATATAATACTGGTTTGGTGGTGATGAACTCCTTTAGCTTTTTCTTATCTGTGAAGCTCTTTATCTGCCCTTCAATTTTGAATGATAACTTTGCTGGGTAGTGTAATCTTGGTTGTAGGTTCTTGGTATTCATCACTTTGAATATTTCTTGCCACTCCCATCTGGCCTATATAGTTTCTGTTGAGAAATCAGCTGACAGTCGTATGGGTGCTCCCTTGTAGGTGACTAACTGTTTTTCTCTTGCTGCTTTTAATATTCTCTTTTTGTCTTTTGCTCTTAGCATTTTAATTATGATGTGTCTTGGTGTGGTCCTATTTGGATTCCTTTTGTTTGGGGTTCTCTGTGCTTCCTGGACTTGTAAGTCTATTTCTTTCATCAGGTGGGGGAAGTTTTCGGCCTTTATTTCTTCAAATAGGTTTTCAGTATCTTGCTTTCTCTCTTCTTCTGGCACCCCCATAATTCGGATGTTGGTATGCTTGAAGTTGTCCCAGAGGCTTCTTACACTATTTTCAAATTTTTGGATTCTTTTTTCTTTTTGCTTTTCCGGTTGAGTGTTTTTTGCTTCTTCGTATTTCAAATCTTTGACTTGATTCTTGCGTTCCTCTAGTCTGCTGTTGGGTCTCTGTATAATATTTTTTATTTCAGTCAGTGTATGTTTAATTTCTAGCTGGTCCTTTTTCATATCCATAGATATGAAATGAAAGTGGAAGAATAAAAGGAAGATTGAAATAATTCAGTTTAGAGATACAAAGAATGAGGAAAAAAATAAATGTGACCAATGTGAGAAATAGAAGAAACCAAGATGGCGGCACCTGTATGTGCTGCCTCTCACAACCACACCAAAACTACAACTAAAAGACAAAACGACTTTCAGCCAGAACCACGGGAAAGCTGGCTGAGTAGAAGTTCTGCAACTAGAAGGAAAGAAAAAAGCACATTGAAACCAGGGAGGACATGCAGAGGCACAGAAAAGCAGAGGTACAGAAAAGCAGAGGTATGAAGGTGTGCGAATTGGGCTGGCAACTGGATGCAGTTTTTTTTCAATCGGGAAGAAAATACAAGCTCCCTACTGCTCTGAACTCCAGTTTCCGGTGAGACTCTGGGGACCCAGACTCCTATGGGGAGAAGCTGGACTATCTGGCATCAGGTCGGAAAGTGAGGGTGGCTTTCTTACAGAGGTGCTCTCGGGAATCATTGTTTATTGCGCTGGGGTGCAGGACGTGGAGACATGGAGACACAGAGATGGCTGACTGGAAGCCATTGCTGTTTGCTACACCCTGGTGATTCCCTGAGACCCCACCCCACCCAATTTACAAACCCACCCAAACTATGCACAGCGGCTTTTACATATGAATGGCCTGCCCCTCTGCAGCTTAACCTAACAAACTGCAGCTGTTTCAGAGAGCTCCAAAACTTCCAAACCCCAAACAAAGAGGAGAAATCTGCAGATCTCCCTGTAGCTACTGCTGGGTGGCCTCAGGCAGTAGCTGACTTGCACCTCCTGCGAAATCCAGGAGCCAGTGTACCTAGTTGTCAGTGTGAGATGATACCAGATTTCAACTCTTCACATCCATAAATGACATACTCAAGAGGTAGACTCAGTGAGCACCAAAGTCCCACTGAAGCAATTCCTGCCCCATAAGGGTGTATCCAGCACAGCAGTTCTTCCATTATAGACACAGCGGGTCCTAAAAGCCAATTGACCTGGAGGTCAATTCCTCCCAGTGTACCAACAGCAATCAAGGCTTAACTACAACAAGACTGTGCACCCAGCCTGCAAAGGGGTGCACCAAGAGTGTCCACCTCAAATGATTGAGGAGGCTGAGCCACTGGGCCCTATAGGTCACCTACCACACAAAGCCACTCCATCAACACAAAGAAGCAGCCAAAATGCAGAGACAAAGAAACATGTCACGAATGAAGGAAATGGAGGAAAGCAAACGACTGGATATGGAGTTCAAAACCACAATTATAAAGTTATTAAAGAATCTTCTAGAAACCTCCAAGAAACTTAGTGAGACCTTCTAGGATCTTAATGAGAATGCCAAAAAAAATGGAAAAGGACCAGTCAAAAATTAAACATACACTATCTGAAATAAAGAATAATATACAGAAACTCAACAGTAGACTAGAGAACCCCAAGAATCAAACCAAAGATTTGAAATATGAGGAAGCAAAAAACACGCAACCAGAAAAACAAAAAGAAAAAAGAATAAAAAAATATGAAGATAGTGTAAGGAGTCTCTGGGACAACTTCAAGCTTACCAACATCCGAATTATGGGGGTGCCAGAAGAAGAGAGAGAGCAAAATATTGAAAACCTATTAGAAGAAATAATGATAGAAAAATTTCCCTACCTGGTGAAAGAAATAGACTTACAAGTTCAGGAAGTGCAGAGAATCCCAAACAAAAGGAATCCAAGGAGGACCACACCAAGACACATCATAATTAAAATGCCAAGGGCAAAAGATAAAGAGAGAATCTTGAAAGCAGCAAGAGAAAAACAGTTAGTTACCTACAAGGGAATACCCATATGACTATCAGCTGATTTCTCAACAGAAACTATGCAGGCCAGATGGGGGTGGCAAGAAATATTCAAAGTGATGAATAGCAAGAACATACAACCAAGATTACTCTACCCAGCAAAGCTATCATTTAGAATTGAAGGTCAGTTAAAGAGCTTCACAGATGAGAAAAAACTAAAGTTCATCACCACCAAACCAGTATTATATGAAGTGCTGAAAGGTATTCTTTAAGAAGAGGAAGAAGAAAAAAAAAGGTAAAGATAAAAATTAATGTACAGCAAAAGTGACAACCAATACATATCTATCAACAAGTGAATCTCAAAATCAAGTGAATAAAAAATCTGATGAACAGAATAAACTGGTGAATATAATAGAATCAGGGGCACAGAAAGGGAGTGTACTGACAATTCTCAGGGGTAGGGGGTGTGAGGGGTACTGGAAGAGATTGGACAAAAATCTTAGACCTATGGATGAAGACAGTGGAGGGGGTAAGGGAATGGGATGGCGGGGGGGGGGGGGGTGGGGAACTGGGTGGAGGGGAGCTATGGGGGAAAAAAAAGAGGAACATCTGTAATAATCTGAACAATAAAGATTTATTTTAAAAAATCAGAAGAATAAAATCATCTTAATATGAGTGTTGAGGGGTAAGGAACAAAATGCCCTTTCCTAACTGACCCATACACATTCTTATATTCTAAATAAAATAAAGTTTCATTTCTTTGTCTGAAAAAAATAAAAGAAATAATATAGAAACTGGTAAATAAATATTAATAGGAATTAAATGGTACATCTTTATCTTCGTTTTAGAAATATGTACCACATGAAATATACTTTAGAGGCATGACCAAATAATGGGAAAACTTTCAACTACAGTTATCTGTTCAGCCCCTGAAAGTCCCTATGATGAGAGAAAGTCTCTGTATCTGATGTCAGTTCCTTATCTGTGAAGAACAAAGTTAAGACAGATAATCTTGAATGATTTTTCAAATATTAATTTAAATTATACTAAATAACCCTGTATCCTGCCACAGACACTAACCCTTATTCATTTATTTAATAAGTTGTAACTCACACATAGTAAAAAGTTACGTGCATACACAAATCTTACCTGTAGAGTTCAGTGAATTTTTATGTGCATCTGTAATCACCCCCAAATCAAGACATAGAATATTTCTAGCATTCCAGAAGGTTACCTTGTGCTCTTCCCTAATCAACATCCACTCATCTTAAGGTAGTCATCTAACCTGACATCTATTTCAGTAGATTAGATTGACCTGTTTCGGAACTTCATAAACATGGAATCATACATTATTCAAAATATCATTATTTAACTTAGCTATTAGTGTTATTCAAAATAGATAACATTAACTATAATTGGTATTGATTGCCTCAGTATGGTGTTATACACTTTATGTGCTTTTTTTGTTTTATATAACTAAGGTGATTCATGTCATTTTATTTATTGTGCGGAAAGCTATTTGATTAGTTTTCTTCCAGGTGGGAATATGCTCCTTTCTCAAATGTGACTGTGCAATTCTCACTCAATTTCAGGATCCAGTTCAAGTCCACTGTCTCTATGAAGCCTTTTCATAGTGAATCTAGTTCACATTACTACCCTGTTTACTGAATTCTGTTTAGTTCTTAGTCTGGAATACTTTGCATGGACATTAACCATACAGCGTTTCATATTATTTAACTACTAGAGGCCTGGTGAATGAAATTGTGAGGGGGAGAGCAGGTGGTCCCTCAGTCCAGCCTGCACCCTCTCAAATCTGGGACCCCTTGGGGGATGTCCAACTGCCGATTTAGGCCCGATCCCTAAACCGGCAATTGAACATCCCTTTCACAATATGGGACTGCTGGCTCCTAAGCACTTGCCTGCCTGATTGCCCCTAACCACTTCTGCCTGCCAGCCTGATTGACACCTTACTGCTCCCCTGATCGCCTTCAACTGCCCTCCCCTGCAGGCTTGGTCCCCCCCAACTGCCCTCCCCTGCCAGCCTGATTGTCCACAACTGCCTTCCCCTGATGGCCATCTTGTGGTGGTCATCTTGTGGCGGCCATCTTGTGATGACATTGTGCGAGGGCGTGATGCCACCTAGGCTTTTATTATATAGGATTTCACATATTTGTAGCACTTTCTTTCTAAAAAAGTTTGCATGTTCCAATGAGAAAGTTTCTTCTGTTATTTTTAGAAATTCCAGGAAAATGTAAATACCATTAACAGAAATGGTTGATAGCTTGTGTGTGTGTGTGTGTGTGTGTGTGTGTGTGTGTGTGTGTGTGTGTATGTATGTGTGTGTGTGTGTGTGTGTGCTGTTCTCTGTGTTACATAATCACCATATAAGAATGTAGGCTCTGGAGTCTGCAGCCTGAATTTGGATTAAGGTTGCCATTTATAAGCATGGGCTCAAAGATAACTTATTTAACTCCTTTAAACTTTGATTTTACCGTCTCTAAACTGGATGTCATGGTGGAATTTACACACGCATGTAAAATGCTCATCAGTTCTCATCTTAACTAGGATTTTCAATCCTATTATGGTCTATTGCAAAACCATCCTTTATATGTGGTTCTATCATATTTTCACTAATATTGTTCTGGTCTTAAAACTCAGCTAGTGAATTGTATTTAAATGCTTGTCCCTCAGAAAATTGTTTCAGAGTGACACCTTTTAGATGAACAGTTAAAGAAATAACTTTCTTTCCCACTTAGGCACCTATAAAATATGATTGTTCGAATATTTAGGGTAGTTTCTTTTTCTAAAAGGTTGCTTTTTTTTTTTTACAATAAAATGTTTGAAAGTAATAAAATTATTCATAAAATATTAGAAAAATGTCAAACAACGTCTTTTTACAAGTGATTTTAGCCACTTTTTAACTCAAATAAATTAGATATTTATTTGTATTCAAAACTTTAGTAATGAGTATATAATTTGGCTGAAAAATTCCTAGAGGAAAATTAGACCAACATGTATTAAAAATTAATGGAACATTATTCTTTTGAGAATTATGATTGAAATGAATGGTATTCTTGCCTACATGTATTCCAAAAGTATTGATCATTCTATCCCTGGCTGGGCAATTTAGTTGGCTAGAGCATCGTCCTGATACACCAAGATTGTGGGTTTGATCCCTAGAAGGTACATACAAGAATCAACCATTGAATGCATAAATAAGTGGAACAACAAATCCATGTCTCTCTGTCTCTGTCTCTCTCCCTCACTCACCCTTCCTCTCTTTCTGCAAAAGATACTAATAGCAATGAATAAATAAATAAGTAAGTAAATAAATAAAAGTACTGATCATTTTAAATTAAGCTTTGAAAGATAGAGGTTGGGGGAAGGAGGAACTCACTGTCACATATTGATATGGTCATGTATGGAGTGCAAACCTGTGAAATGGATCTTTTTCTGAATCAGCCTTATGCTCAAGTTATCATATCATTTTAAAATATGAGCAAAAAAACCAAAACAACAACAAAAATGTTTTCATAGACTCCCAGATGAATTTGGTTTTCCTACCATATTAGAACTAATTGATCTGACATAATACTCTATTCCTCTCCTCTGTTCCAATTTTTAGGTATTTTTATAGCAATTTTGGTCATATTTTGGTAATGATGTAGATTTATGGAGGATCATACCAGATGATTCATACAAAATACTTTTTTTCTTTTCATTTCTGGAATCCTCTTGGCATGACTTCCAAAACTCAGCCACTAATAGAACAGAAATATAGAGTGGCTAAGTTTCTATTTCTAGAGAAAAGTTCAGTAACTATGGTACTGAAGACCTGGGGTGGCTGGATTTTGGTACTTCCAAATCTGCAAAACATACTAATTTGCAGTTTTTTAGGGCCTCATTTTTGTGTGTTTATATTGGTGCTTTGTAATAACATGGCTGGCTTTTGGCAATGTTGTTTGTATATACATTCTATATATTTTAAAAATAAATTAAATTTATTTTTGGAGAGATTCATTTGGGTTCAAAGAACATTCTGGGAAATTTGGGTATGAACAGGTATAGAGCAAATAGGTAAGATTTCTAGATATTATTTTTGTTAAACTTGCTGACAAAAATGTAATACCCATTTCTCCAAAACATTTAGCTTTTGCTGTCTAGTGTGTTCACTAGGTAACATGGTGTTAAAATTAGAAGTTGACTTCATTTAGATATTCTTGAAATAGAAATAAATTTTTTATTTTTAAGGGAAGGGAGAATCTGTCCCAGTCTGTGAAATAATACAGAGGGGGAAAAAACTACATCAACCTGAATATGTAAATTCAAACTTACCATTTAAAATTGTTTATTTTCAACTTTTCATCTAATCTCAAAAATGTCCAATATCCAGGTTCCTTAATGTTTGGAAAGGGAAACTAATTTACTTAAAAAACACATATAGAGATTTATAATCTTTTCAACATTCACCAAATCTTTACTGAGGGCCTGCTATGTGCCAGGTCTTTCTCAAGGCCCAGTGGTAAGCACAACAAATGCGACCCTGTCCTGGCACCTAGATCTTACAAAAAAGAGTCATACATTTTCTTTATGACTTTTTAAAATCTTACAATGTAATTTATACATTAATTACATATAACTGACTTTTCAATATAACATATGTATACATACATTCTTAATTACATCACATAAATGATGACTGACAAGTATGTAGTGACTTAAAATATTATGCTTAACTTTAAAAATATTAAATAGGGAAGAAATTCAGACTTTTAAAAAAGCTTTTTTTATTAATTTTTGCAGAGAGGGGAAAGAGAAAGAAACATTGATTAGCTGCTTTCTGCATGCCCCCTACCAGCCCACAACCTGGGCATGTGCCCTGATGGAGAATCTGACTGGCAGCTTTTTGGTGCACATGATGGTACCCAACCAACTGAGTCACACCGACAAGGTCATGTGAGTTTTTTTTTTTTTAATTCCACATATAAGTCAGATTATACCATATTTGTCTTTATCTGTCTGACTTATCTCACTTAGCATAATGCCCTCAAGGTCCATTCATATTGTTGAAAATGTCAAGAGTTTCTTCTTTTGTATGGTTGAATAATATTCCATTGCATAATATAACAAATTTTCTTTATCCATTTATCTATCAATAGATACCCAGGTTGTTTCCATGTCTTGGCTATTGTAGATAATGCTTTAAGGAACATAAGATAGGGTGCATATATCTTTTCTAATTAGTTTTTTTTTCTTCAGATATACCTAGAAGTGGAATTGCTGAGTCCTATGGTAGTTCTATCTTCAAAATTTTGAGGATGATGCTCTAGCCAACAAAATTGCCCATATTGTTTTCCCTGGTGGCTGCACCAATTTACAATCCCATCAATAATGCTCCCTTGTTATTTCTTGTCTTTTTTTATAATACCCATTCTAACATGTGTGAGTTAATATCTGACTGTGGTTTGGGTTTGCATTTCCCTGTTGATTAGAGATATTGAGCATCTTTCCATGTACCTGTTGGCTATTGGTATGCATTGCTGGAAAAAATGCCTTTTCAGATCCTCTGCTTACTTTTTATTCAAATTATTTTATTCTTAGCATTTATGAAATTTTTCCTTACCAGAAAAACATCTGTATATAGTAACTCCCCATATTCTTCAATGTTTACATTTTATTGCTATTAAATAAAGGTACGAATAATTGTTAAGTAATGCTGTCTATAAATACGCATAAGTAAGACAAAACATTTTTTAACCCAAATTGTATTTTAAGCACATACACTTTAATCAGAGGCAGACTCTAAAATGATAATTTACATAGCTAGCATTTGCATTAACAGACACTTATAGAAGGTATACTTATCAAATTAAGCACATTTTTAGTACATGTGGATATTGCTTAATTAAAATATCTCTGCATGGGGAGTTTATTTTAGAAATTGACATAAGGAAATATTTTAATTTCCACAAACTTTGAGTAATTGTATTTTAATATATTGTATTTTAATAAATAATATATTTTCTTCTCAGAAATGATTATTCATGTATTTTTTTCTGAGAATTTAATACATTTAAATTTGTTCTTTTTCCAGATATTTTAAGGAACTAGTAGATACCTGGAGCTAATGCTTTATTCTCAGCCCAACAATCTTTAATCATTTTTGTATAATATTGATTGAACTGGGCTTAGTTTGGATGCTATAGTCTCTACTTTGTCTTTTACTGAAAAAATAAGGTACTGTATATTTTATGCATGTATACTATGGTAGATGGGATGTATCACTCAGGTCCCCCTTCTGTTTTACAAAAATTATTCTTTTAGCTGCTGGGTGTTCTGCTAAAAGAAGGTTATCAACCATTAGGGGATTGTGTCAAATCCCCTGTCCTGAGAAGCTCACATCCAATGGGTGATCACTCTTAGATACAAAGGCCCAGCTGGTCTCTGAAGGGCTTTCTAGCTCCAGAACCTAAGTGGAGTCAGCTGAGACTGTTGGTGGTGGTGGGATTGTAGTACAGCTCAATTTCTCTGCTATCTACTCTTCCCTCCCACAGGTGACTAATGAGTTTGCCAAGAGCACTCCCAAATAAACTCTCCATCTCAGAGTGTGCTGCCTGGGGAACCCAAGTCTGACATATGCCCACCGACTCAGAAGTCAAATATCTTTTTTTTTTTTAATAAATCTTTATTGTTCAGATTATTACAGGTGTTCCTCTATTTTTTCCCCCATAGCTCCCCTCCACCTGATTCCCCACCCCACCCCATGCCCTTACCCCCCGCCACTGTCTTCATCCATAGGAGTAAGATTTTTGTCCAATCTCTTCCCGCACCCCTCACACCTGCTTCCCCTGAGAGTCGTCAGTCCACTCCCTTTCTATGTCCCTGATTCTATTATATTCACCAGTCCATTCTGTTCTTCAGATTTTTTATTCACTTGATTTTTAGATTCACTTGTTGGTAGGTATGTATTTGATGTCATTTTTTTGTTCATAATTTTTATCTTTACCTTTTTCTTCTTCTTCCTCTTCTTAAAGAATACCCTTCAGCATTTCATGTAATCCTGGTTTGGTGGTGATGAACTCCTTTAGCTTTTTCTTGTCTGTGAAGCTCTTTATCTGACCTTCAACTCTGAATGATAGCTTTGCTGGGTAGAGTAATCTTGGTTGTAGGTTCTTGCTGTTCATCACTTTGAATATTTCTTGCCACTCCCTTCTGGCCTGCATAGTTTCTGTTGAGAAATCAGCTGACAGTCGTATGGGTACTCCCTTGTAGGTAATTAACTGTTTTTCTCTTGCTGCTTTTAATATTTTCTCTTTGTCTTTTGCCCTTGGCATTTTAATTATGATGTGTCTTGGTGTGGTCCTCTTTGGATTCCTCTTGTATGGGGTTCTGTGCGCTTCCTGAACTTGTACATCTATTTCTTTCACCAGGTAGGGAAAGTTTTCTGTCATTATTTCTTCTAATAGGTTTTCAATATTTTGCTCTCTCCCTTCCTCTGGCACCCCAAAAATTCGGATGTTGGTTCGCTTAAAGTTGTCCCAGAGGCTCCTTACACTATCTTCATATTTTTGGATTCTTTTTTCTTTTTGTTTTTCTGGTTGGATGTTTTTTGTTTCCACATATTTCAGATCTTTGGTTTGATTCTTGGGGTACGCTGATCTACAGTTGAGTTTCTGTATATTCTTTATTTCAGACAGTGTATGCTTCATTTCTGACTGATCCTTTTCCATTTTTTTGGCATTCTCATTAAGCTCCTTGAAGGTCTCATCAAGTTTCTCAGCGGTTTTAAGAAGATTCTTGAGTAACCTTATAAATGTGGTTCTGAACTCTATGTCATCCAGTAATTTGCTTTCCTCCATTTCTTTCATTCGTGACAAGTTTCTTTGTCTCCACATTTTGGCTGCTTCCCTGTGTTGATGGAGTAGCTTTGTGTGGTAGGTGACCTATAGGGGGCAGTAGCTCAGCCTCCCCAATCACCTGATGTGGACGCTTTTGGTACACCCCTTTGTGGGCTGAGTGCAAAGAC
Organism: Corynorhinus townsendii; assembly: GCA_026230045.1. Classification (NCBI taxonomy): domain Eukaryota; kingdom Metazoa; phylum Chordata; class Mammalia; order Chiroptera; family Vespertilionidae; genus Corynorhinus; species Corynorhinus townsendii. Next base: position 60,840,916 of record JAPDVU010000004.1, on the reverse strand, counting down.
TTGGTGTAGTTAAGCCTTAATTGCCGTTGGTACACTGGGAGGAATTGACCTCCAGGCCAATTAGCTGTGAGCACTCCCTGTGTCTATAATGGAAGAACTGCTGTGCTGAAGACACACTTATGGGGCAGGACTTGTTTCAGTGGGGCTTTGGTGCTCACTGAGTCTGCCTCTTGAATGTGTCACTTATGTATGTGAGGAGTTGAAATCTGGTTTCTCACACTGACCACTAGGCACACTGGCTTCTGGATCTCCAATGGGGTGCAGGTCAGCTACTGTCTGAGGCCACCCAGCAGGAGCTACAGTGAGAGCTACAGTTTTCTCCTCTTTGCTTGTGGTTTGGAGGTTTTGGAGCTGTCTGACCCGGGCTGCAAGTTTGCTAGGTTAAGCTGCGATAGGGCAGGGTTTTCTTATGCTAAATACACTGCTTGGAGCTTGGGTGGGTTTGTAGGTTGTGCAGGGCGGGGTCTCAGGGTGTCACTAGGCTAGGGCATGGAAAACAGCAATGGCTGCTAGTTAGCCGGCTCTGTGTCCCCGATGGCATCCCGGAGTCCCGTGCCCCAGTGCAGTAAACAATTATTCCTGTGCGCAGCTCTGCAAGCAAGCCACCCTCACTGGCAGACAGTCCAGCTTCTCCCCGTAGGAGTTTGGGTCCCCCGCGTCTCCCCAGAAACTGTATTTCAGAGTAGTCGGGGGCTTGTCTCCCCTTTGGGTTGAAAAAAGCAACGCCCGCCGCCAGCCCGGATCACGCGCCTCCGTACCTCAGCTTTTCAGTGCTCGTGCACATCTCAATGCTCTTTTCTCTTTCCTTCTAGTTGTAGAACTTCCACTCAGCCAGCTTTCCTGTGGTTCTGGGTGATAGACGTTTTGTCTTTTAGTTGAATTTTTGAAATTGTTGCGTGAGGCAGCAGTTTAGGTGTTTACCTACGCCGCCATCTTGGATTCTCCCCAGAAGTCAAATATCTTGATAGCATTGCAAATTGGCAATAAATTCTAGCAGCTGGTACTACATTGAAATATATTCTGTTCAATTAATTGATGTAAATATTAGTGAAGATACAACACCTTGATATACTTACATTTTTTGATTCTCTGAAACAATCAGTGCCTTCACTTAATCATGGTTAACTAGTTATTAAAAGCAGATGGACAATATGGCAAATAATTGAACTCATCAGAAAAAATAAAACAAAATCCATAGTAATCACATTTTTCTGTTGTGAAAGTCTTTGTACTATTTTGACCTGCAGATTGAGCAGGCTATGGTTTGATTTTCAACAAAGGAAAAGATGAAACAGATACTTGTTAATCATGCTGGAACTTCTAAAACAGCTGTTGCTAGAGGAGACATTGTCCCAGTATTTCTTTTGAATTTTACATGAGGACATTTACTCTCTCTTTCACAGTGCAAACTGCAAGAGTGATTTAGGTCTGTGGTCGGCAAACTGCGGCTCGTGAGCCACATGCGGCTCTTTGGTCCCTTGAGTGTGGCTCTTCCACAAAATACCATGGCCTGGGCAAGTCTATTTTGAAGAAGTGGCATTAGAAGTTTAAGTTTAAAAAATTTGGCTCTCAAAAGAAGTTTCAATCATTGTACTGTTGATATTTGGCTCTGTTGACTAATGAGTTTGCCGACCACTGATTTAGGTAGTTCTAAAACACATAACTCCCTTCTCTATTTGAATGCACAGTATTGCACTTTGGCCTCCATTGAAAGGTAATGCCTTTTCAGCAAAGCAAGAAAAAGTCTGTGAACTATAATTGCTCACTGAAAACGTGTTTTATTATTAGCAAAATTTCTCAAGAATGCTGCAAGGAATAGAGACTGTGCTTAGGGAGTTAGTAAAACAACACTGCTGTTTCCCTAGCCAGTTTTTCCAGGTGCAGTGTCTGCCCCTCTCAAACAAATCGATAGTTTTCAGAATAGAATGCCTTGTGCGCATGTGTCAGTGGTCAAACCCAGAGGAATGGAGTCTCATCCAAGAGAAACAAGATTAGAAATTCAGCAAGAAAGAGAAATCTGGACTTGTGCCAAACACCTTTTCATCAGCACGTCTGTCCAAAAGGAAACATTTTCCAGTGGCCTGCCTCCTTCCTTTTTCTCTAGAAACGAGCTCAGCTGCCCTGTTCCCAGGTGCGGTTGCAAAGGAACTGCTTTAGGTACAGAGAAGCATTATTAAATGATGCTGTTTGTTAAAGGTAACTCAGATGCCAGCTCCCTCAAGTCAATGTAAAAACCCAGTGAAAAACCAATTCCAGCAAATTTGTCTGCAGTCCACATGGGGACTTGGTGGGTGTGATTTTCCTGATGGCGCAGGACTCGGGTCAGGACAGGGCAGATGTGGCCAGGAGAAAGAGCTCTATTATATACTAGCGGCCCGGTGCACGAAATTCGTGCACATTAAAAGGGGATTAATTAGAGGAAATAATTTAATATTGTTATTTGCCCTTTCTCTATAATAGAAGTGGCAGAGATGAAAGAACATTAGTAAAATGTATATGAAAATCTTCTTCCTGTCAGAGTCTGGGGTACACCACAGGACCCAGAGTCAAGTCCCCACCCACCCACATATGCCTCAAAATCACTTGAGACCCAGACCGGGCCTCCCCCACCCCCCATTGGGCTAGATCCAGACCTGGCCAGTCCCACCCTTGTCAAGCCCCGCCCAGCAGAGGGCGTAGCCTCAGGTCCCCTGGTCCAGCGCCAGGACGAGGGGCATGGCCTGAATCCCCCAGCCCAGACCAGGGCCTTGAGGTCCCCCATCAAGCCCCACTGGGTAGGGGGATGGCCTAAGGCCCCCCCATCAAGCCCTGCCAGGCAGAGGGGGGCCCACCACTGAAGGCAGCCTCAAGTCCCCCGTCAAGCCCAGCTGGGCAGAAGGTGTGGCCTGAGTTCCCCTGACCCAGCACTGGGGGTGCACCTTGAGATCCCCTATCAAGCCCTGCTGAGTGGGGGGCATGGCCTGAGGTCCCCTGTCAAGCACAGCCAGGCAGGGGGTGCAGTCTGAGGTCCCCTGGCCTGGTGCTGGGGTGGGAGGTGTGGCCTGAAGTCCCCTGTCAAGCCCCACCTGGTGGGGGGCATGACCTGAGGTCCCCCAGCCTGGCACTGGGGCAGGGGGAGCAGCCTGAGGTCCCCTAACCCAGCACCAGGATGCCTACCTTTTGAGGTCCCCCATCAAGCCCCACTGGGTGAGGAGGGGGGGCGTGGCCTGAGGTCCCCTATCAAGCCCCATGGGGGTGGGAGGAGGGCATAGCCTCAGGTCCCTGCTGATTGCTCGTTAAGGCTCTTTATGGGAACTTGGCCTCAGCTGTGGATTCAGCCATCTTTGTGATGGAGTGATGGTCAATTAGCATATTCCCTCTTTCTTACATAGGATGCTTCCCTCTGTGGGAAATAGCAGTATTCCCGGGACCCATTAACTGCTGCCTCTCATTCATTTTCCACTTTGCTGCCTCCAACTCCAACTGTGGATATTGAAGCCCTAAAGGTGGGCGGAGCAAGCATAACGCCAGCAGAGGGCATCCCTGAGCAGGAAGCCAAGGAAGCTTCCACCTGTCCACAAGCAAAGTATAAATCTGCTTTCAATTACAAGGCTTATTCTCAGATGCTACATGGCTTTAGCTGATAAACCTCCCCTATCAGGCAAGAACATTTGGAAATCAGACATTGAAAACACAGCCCGGCTCAGGTGTTTTGCACTAAGCAATGTTTACAGGAAAAGAAAAGCCTGGTGAGTCATCTTTTATTTTTAAATGGGAACTACCAGGAATTCATTTGTACACACATTGCAACTCTATGCATTTAAATTGACCAAACATTAGCTATTAACGTGTTCAGAGGGAACAGAATGCTGCATACCAAAAAAACTATAGTAGGGAGATTTCAAAAGTCTCGACAAGGTGGGGAATTAGAAAGATATTCTGCCTCAGAGGTTTCATTTTTCTTCTCCTGGGTAACAGGGGGATTGTTCAGTATTCAGAAGAAACAGGGAACACAAAGGCCACCATCAGTAATCCTGAATTACAGCAACCCAACTGCAAGTGTCAAATTGTCAATAGACTATGACAGGCTGTGGCCTAAACTTAAGGAAGCAGGGCTCAAGGAAAGAGGCAAAGAAGAGCAGTGATACTGGTGGAGAATTTGAGAACAGCAGTGTGGTTCTCTGAATGCTCTGCCACTCTCCTTCCAATGGGTGTGATACTCACATTTCTTTAAAGTTGTGTCATTAGCAAACTGGATAAGCATGCCTCCAGTGTATTCATTCAAGTGATGTAAATATTGAACAGAAAGGAACCTATTGGTATCAGTCTAGCAATCTTCCTCTAGGGGGCGCCTGTTTCATTAATCAGAATTCCTTGACGTAGTTGTTAAACAAAATATTAGTCCTGCTAATTGCTTTAATCAACTCATACTTATGTTGTGTATGGGACCAAGACTTGCCAAGTGTCTTGCTGAATAAAGATACCCTTTGCCCGTTTTAATGAGGCAGGAGCATACGGTGCTTAAGCACAGACTTTCAAGCTAGTTGGCCAAGGTTTGACTCTTGGCTCAACTGCATGCTATTGGCTGTATGTCCTTGAGTAAATTACTTAACTTCTCTGTGTCTTAGTTCCCTTATCAGCAAAATGGGGCTAATAATAGTGTACACCTTGTAGGATTTCTGTGTAAGTCATAAGTGTGTATGCCTAGAATTGCACTGAGTCCATAGTCAATGATGCCCAAGTGTTCCTTGTTACTATTGTCATCATCATTGCCATTGAACTATCCTTCCCAGAGTGATCCCATAACAACTTCTTGATATATAACCCAAATATCACTGAGCACAAAATAGGGTTTAAAAATCAAGTTCTAGAATTTTCATGCAAAGAATCCCTGTCCAGACATCCTCCTGAAGGCACAGAATATTTGGACTTGGAAATGCTCAATGGATATAAAATATGTAGTGAATAGTAGAGATATAAGCTATGCCTTCTCTCAAATATAGCATTAATTATGCTGAAAGGGATTTTTCTACCAGGAGATAAAGTTGTCAAAGCTGGGAAAAAGCAAGTGGCTCTGCTGCATCACTGTATGTCCTGGAGTGGGCTACTTAACCTCTCTGAGCCTCGAGTTTAATTTTTCCTTCTGTTTATGAAATAGGTATGAAAATATAAATTTAATCTATCCATTTATTCAAAGGCAATATACTGAGTACCTAATATGTATCTTGAATAATCTAGGTTCCAGAGATATTTTTTCAATGTGACTAAAGCAAGGTCTTTGCTGTAACAACAAGCAGATGTAAAAGCATCTCAGACATTAAGTGATAAAAAGTGCTATCCTATATAATAAAAGCCTAATATGCAGATTGTCCCCTCGGGCAGTCATTTGACTGGGATTTCGACCACTTGCTATGATGTGCGCTGACCACCAGAGGGTGGCGCGGAACATGGTGGGTGTCAGCGATGCAGCGCTGGCAGTGGGCGGCAGTGGAGGCACTGCAGGCCCTGATGGGCCCTGACAAGAGCAGGACCATGACTGGATGGTGGAGCAGGTGAGGGGGTGGCACCAGGCCAAGGTGGAGTGCCAGGCGGGGCTGTGGGACTGCAAGGCTGGGGGTGCAAGCTGGGGCTGCGAGGCTGGGAGTGCGAGCTGGGGCCTGACCTCCGCAGGCTACCCTAAGGGACCCCACCCATGCACAAATTCATGTACCAGGCCTCTAGTAATAATATAAAGCAGAATAAGGGGCTAAGGAGTGATATGGAGCAAGGGGGAAGAAGATATGATAGCTTTTCTAATAGCAAATGTTCACATATTTGAACATTCTTCCTGTCATATATAACACTGCATTTTTTTAACTGAAATTTAAAGGTGAGGAAATCTCTTTTAAAACTGCCCACAAGTACATGAAACTCTTCACTAAAGTATGTTACCCCCCCCTCCCCCCCCACCCGTCCCCTAGAAATCCTATAGCATAGCTTGTGGTATTTTGGAGGGGGCGGGCAGGCCTGGGCTTTTGGAGGATAGCTGCTCGCCCTCATGTATGAAGTATGGATGACCCTGTCCTAAGGAAAAGGGCATTTGCCCATGTTTTCATGGCTTTAATATCTCTTCATGGGAAAAAGAACGATATTTGTCATTATTTCAGCAATGAATTGTTTGTTTTGAAATCACTAAAAAAACAACAACACCTTAATACTGGAACTACCAGTATTTTCCATGGAGACCCTTTTATTTTTAGCTTGACCCTCCTTAGCTGAAGCATCAACAATTCACTGGGTTACCTTTATTTCTACCCTTTAGAACTTTCTCCAGAGAAGTCCAGATGCCCTTCAGCCTTTTCCCTTCTTGGAGCTTAGCAAGAGAGCAGTGCTACTAGAGATTGTGGCAACTGAAAGTTCTTTCTGTACTATTTGAAACACTAAATAAAAACTGCAGCAAACTCGGCAACTTCTGCACAGCAAATGTGATCTTAATGTGGATGCTGTTGTTCAGTTGGTCACTCCCAATGCAACGCAACTGGCTTTCTTCCTCAACAAGTGCCAGCATAGTGCTGAAAGGATTCACAGGCTGAGCTCTGGTCAGAACTTGTTTTCAGGTTCTCTAGGACTCCAAATTGTCCATGACTGGTTCAGGAGACCCCAGCTGAGTGTTCTTCACAACATTCTTGTGGTGATTTCATCTTTTTGCTGAGCCCTTATTCTTTTCCAACTGAAGACCTCTCGACCTATAAATCAATAGTGGAAATTGGACAGGCATATTGGACCTGAATTAAAGTCTGTTTTCTTTATTTTCCTTCTCAAATGGGATAGTCTGAATTTCAAATCATGTGAGTTTGCTTACTCTGGCTGAATTTCTTATTCCTTTTGTTGATGAATTTTTGATATTAGATTATAGTTTGTACTAATACTGTTTCCAGTTATCACCAAAGAGAACTTTGGAAACACTTTACTTAGTTTTCGGGGACTATTCTGGATTTCCCCTCCAGATTTATGAGCCTTGTCAATATTATCTAGAACTTGGATGTCTGAGCAGGCCTCCCATGTAGTGCATTCTCCTGGCTTTACTCTTTGAATATGCTCTGTGAAATAGATCTGGATTTTTAGTTTTGACATGACCAGTAAACTCCATATCAAGATAATATTTCTTATGCATACATTGGAACAGATAAATCAGATAAAATCATTGTTGTGGGCTTTATAAAGGTTAAAGTTCTCTTATGTAAAAGGAAAGTGTTAAAACACGTTTAGGTCTTCCTTACTCTACATTTGAGCAACACTGGAATAATCCATCCCTACCACTAGGCTAGTTGGTGGCTCCTGGCTGGTTTTGTAAATGCTTTCTATTTTGACTTTCAAAAATTTGAGTAGGATGAGGGAGAGCAAATAGCCCTTATTTGTCCTTTTCCAGGATCAGATTACATGATAGTTGCTAAGGTGATGTTCTCTACCTAGAGTATGTACCTTCCTGGGCAAACACAGATTTTTAAATCTCCATAGATACATGCTGGGTTGGAGAGATAGAAAATTTATGGTCTTGGTTTCTTACAAAAGGCACTGGCAAGCGTGGGGTGATAGGAATGGAAACAGTGAAACAGACCTCCTACCATAGGTAATCAGATTTTTTTAAAAAGGGACTTAATTGATGCTTAGTACCCAAGGTACAAAAAAGCAAGGCTAAATGGAAAATGCCTCAGGAGGCACATTGTGTCTACCAGTGATACTGAGACACTGTTTGCTTCTCTTTAGTAAGTTTCCCATTAACTTTATCCCGTGTTTATAACCCACTTTCTCCTTATTGAGAACTATCAATTAATTGCATCCCATACTTAGTCATTTGGTTCGTCCGCTGGTGTAAGAGATATAAAATGTTCTGGTTGTGGATCAGCAATGCCTCTTTTGCTAATCCATTCCTACCTGAGTATCAGTGGTGTTGGGAGATTGAGAAACGGGGGATGGAGTTTGCAGGGGATTTCTTTCCCTTCTTTTTCTAGAATGGCTCCAATGAATAAAAGATAAAGCAACAACTCCTGTGCAAGGTATTCCCAGTTTCTCCTGTGGTGGAAAAGTGCTTCCAAAAGTCAGGGACAGAGGGAGATCTGATGCCTACATCTGCTCCTCATTAAACTTCCCTTAATCTCAAACCAAGAGGCTTCTGTACTCTGTCCCTTATTTGCACTTAGTAAAAAGCTCTTGTACAAATGTTTAACCTGCGAACTTTATAGATATGAAAAATGCTATAGAGACCAGCAAAATGTACCTTGACTCTGTTAGTGCCCACCACCCTATGGTTTCAGGGTCTTCTTGTAGAGGGTTATTGTAGAAGTTCAAACACATAGACTAAGAAATTGCTTTTGGAACCTATTCTTAAATAGATTGCACAATTTATTCTTAAATAGATTATAAATATATTACAAGTAAAATTCCTAAGAAGCTATCTTTAAATTACTTGATCCACATCTAATGTATAAGAAATTTATAAAAGTTAATCCTACATTTCTCTCTGCAATCTCTCCCCTTCTCAAGTTCCTTCATTTAATTTATTCTTATAATTGGAGAAATGAGAAATTTTCCTATTCTGTTAGAATGTGTATGAGATGATAAACAGAAAATAAGTTAATCAAATGGAAGAATTTGGGGAGGAATATTAGGTTCAGAAATAAATTATTTCAACATGTGAGGTTTTTATTGGGCTGCCAAAGAAAATCTATGTAGTAGGTCACAAGAATAGAATCAGTAGCTGGTAAGCTTAAGTTTCCTGGTTTAGAAAAACTTAAGATGGGTATTCAGACATTACAATTTCTGAGAAGTTGAGTGGTTTGGAATAGGGTATGTACTTATGAGTATAAATTCTAAAAATAGAGTTTGTTGAACTTGATTAGAAGTAAATATAACTATTATCAATCTTTGTCATTAATAATTACACACTATATTTGACTATATTTCATTTTAATACGTTAAATTACAAGTACTGGGCTAGAAGGAAGGAAACTGAGTTATAGTCCTGATTTGGTCACTGACAAGTAATATAATTTGGGAAAAATTTGTTTAAATTTTAGAGGTCTCAGTTTACCACAGGTGAAAATTGTAATATCTAATTAGATACTTTCTAACCTTTCAGCTCAAAGATTCACTCCAAGCAAAGTGGAAATATTTTCAGCATTGCACCAAGTCTGTACTTTGCTTTCCAATCAGATTTGGTACCACATTTCTGGTGCTTTGTAGCTATTATAAAACTGTAGAGTCACATAAGTAAACTTTTGTTTTAAGAAACAAAAGTTTGAAGGCTGCTGGTGCTATGAACAAGATGGATGAATTAATATAAGGATGTTCAAGAAACTAAATGAGAACTTCAACAACATAAAAACGTACCTGTAAACTATGAAAAAACCATTCATAAATGAAGGACACACTAACTGAAATGAAAATTAAATTACAAGGAATCAACAGTAGAGTAGATGAAGCAGAGAATCAAGTCAGCAATTTTGAATATAAGGAAGCAATCTCAAATGACTTCTCAAGGTTTTAGAGAAAAAATTGCATTTATTTTCTTTGTAGGTAATCAATTCTTTCTGTGTGCGTCTGAACTAAGTGATTTTTTTTTGTTCTTGTTATAGATTTCTAAAAATTAGTGCTGTAAATACAATAGGCTTAGAGTGCAACTAGTAAGAGAATATTAAAAAGCTTCATTAGCCCAGCTAGGTGGCTCAGTGGTTGAGTGTCGACCTATGAACCAGGAGGTCATGGTTTGATTTGTGGTCAGGGCACATAACCATGTTACCGGGCTTGATCCCCTGTAGGAGGCATTCAGAAGGCAGCCAATCAATGATTCTCTCTCATCATTGATGTTTCTATCTCTCTCTCCCTCTCCCTTCCTCTCTGAAATCAATAAAAATATATATTTTTAAAAAGCTTCATTAAGTTGGCCATGGTAACCAAGGACCAGAAAAGAAAGAGATAAAACTTCAGGACCAACAACAAGTCACACTTTCTAACCCTTTTTTGAATCATAGACCTTAGAGAGAAAAGCTTTGAAAACCCTCTTACAGTCTCACACACCAATAGGCATTTGTGTACACATACATTTTCATACAATCTCAAAGACAAAAGAATTACTTTCCTTGGAGGGTTTTCTGAGGCCCAATAGGCCATCTCTAAATTTCACTGCTGCATTAGGGAGAACTAGGGTAGATAGCGACAACTCGTGTTATCCAAATAAGGGGAGAACGTAGTGGCATAGATAACACAAAATTGGTGGGTAATGCTCAAATCATTTCTATTTGATCTTGTAACACTTATTTTAGCTTCTTCTACCTTGTGCCAATATTGAAATCTGTGCTTTTTTGCCTGCCTGCCTGCTTGATTGCCCCTAACCCCTCTGCCTGCCTGCCTGATTGCCCCTAACCACTCGCCTGCCTGCCCAATCACCTCTAACCACCTCTGCCTGGGCCCCGCTGCCACGGCTTTGTCCAGAAGGTCGTCTGGAAGGACATCCGGGATGATGTCCAGAAGGTCGTTTGCCTGTCTGGTCTAATTAGCATATTATGCTTTTATTATTATAGATAAGCATTTATTCCAAGGAGAAATCTGACCGCATTTTTAAAAGTACAGTAATTTTCACATAATAATATTTTACCACACTATGTGTTCAAATATCAAAGGATGGCTACAACAATCCTTCCAGATTTTTCCAATCTCCTTTATCTACAGGTATATTCTGCTCTGAAATAGCATGGGACAGAACAAAATAAATTCTTTGGCTTCTCTCCCCTCTCTCTCCCTCACCCACCTTTTACTTTTCTCTTCATTTCTCTATGGTCACTTTATCATCTCAAATTCTGAAGACTATTTTAGTGTGGGTCTTACTCAATGTGTTGTTCTGAAGAATTCTTGGTGGGCACCCTCAAGTAATGCTGAGTCTGATTCTTATTAAGGTCATAGCTGAGCAAAGTTTTCATATAGTGAAACTACTTGTAAATATTTAGTTTGCTAATGCCTATATCAGTCATTCACTGTTACAACCACATTATCTTGTAGATACTAACAGTATTTTATGAAGTATAAATCAGGACCCAAGGTGGTTGAGAAAATTTTCCCATGCCACTAAAGTTATAAGGGGCAGAGCCAGGTCCAACTATCTGCACATCTACATTCCCTTTATATATCTTTAGTTTCAGCTCCAAGCAGTGTTTAGGGACACAGTAGATGCTCAATTAATATTTAGTGCAAGTTGTTTGAAGGATAGAACTAACTTCAAGACTTCACTAGTTTCCTGATGTGGCGTTTAGCCAAGCGTATTGCCATTCATCACTCTCTGGTCTGGACTGGTTATCGAGCTTCTGTGTGCTTTGACACAGAGTGGTGGGCTTGACAACCCAGCCAGAAACTTCATGTCCTAGAACTTATAAAATGGAATGACTTCCTCACTAATAAACATCCTTTGAAGTTGTAAATACAATGATTTAGGACTGTGGTCAGCAAACTGCGGCTCGCAAGCCACATGCGGCTCTTTGGCCCCTTGAGTGTGGCTCTTCCACAAAATAACAGGGCCTGGGGGAGTCTATTTTGAAGAAGTGGCATTAGAAGAAGTTTAACTTAAAAAAATTTGGCTCTAAAAAGAAATTTCAATCATTGTACTGTTGATATTTGGCTCTGTTGACTAATGAGTTTGCTGACCACTGATTTAGGACATCCACATATGCTTTTTTAGATAATAACTTATCTATTAATCAAATAATAGAAGATAGATTTAAAAATATACAAAAATTAGCTGAGGCATTTATAGCCTGATATTACATAATCTTAAAAATATTTTGCTAGAAATATCTTAAAGAACTAGAAAATAGTAAATGTTGATATTTTATAAATACGTCTTTTCTTTCTTACTGATGATGATTTTTTAATCCTGGAAAATATTAAAGTAATTGCAACCAGCTTTCATTATCAGTGAAAATCCAAGGCAACAGTCTTATGTCTGATAATTAGTTCAGCTTTATAATAGTATCTGTACTAGAAAGTTCTAGAGTGACTTCTATGTTTTTAAGGCCAAAAACCATCAATCTATATATATAAAAATGCAGCTACTGTAACGGCCATAATGACCTAACAACCGGTAGCTATGACACCCACTGTGGCCAGCAAACTGGCCTGATCAGGGGGTGGGGCTGGAGGCCAACCTCACTGCCCTTCCCCCATGCTGGCCTGCCTCTGATCAGACTCTCCCACCCCCATCAAGAGCCAGGCCTGTTGGCCAAATGTCCCCTCCCTCCCCCTGGCCAGCCCTGCCCCTGATTGCCATCCCACCTCAATAGGGGTCAGGGCTGGCCGGACAACCTCCTGCGGCCGATCCCCCTGGCTGGCCCCATCCTAGATTGATGCCCCCACCCTGATCAGAGGTAGGGCCAACAGACCAATCACTCATGGCCCCACCCCCAGGCTGCTGGCCCCCAAATGGCACCCCCCACCCACCCCATTTGGGGGTGGGGCCAGCCAGCCCACTGACCATAACCCTTCCCCATGGCTTGCCCCGCCCCCAATCAGTCCCCCAACCCCAATCAGGGGCAGGGCCCCCTGGCCAATCGCCTGCGGCCCCTTCCCTCAGCCGGCCCGACCCTGATTGGGAGCCCTGATAGGGCCCTGATCCAGGCAGGCTGGCTGGCCTACCTCCCGCCATCTCCTCCTCCTGACAGGCCCAGCCCTGATCTGCCTGAATTCATGCACTGGGCCTTGGTAATGCTATAATTATTTTTAATATAATAAGCTTATTTATCCTGGTTGTTTCTATTAGTAGTTCAACTCTTAAATCCCCTGAATTTTTCAACGTTTATGTAAATAACTAGAGACCTGGTGCACAAAATTCAGGCAGTGAGGGGGAGGTTCCTCACCCCAGCCTGTGCTCTCTCACAGTCCAGGAACCCCACAATCAATTGCCCCAAAGAGGTAGGCCCCACCCACCTGGCCGGGGTTCCACAATGGATTGCACCCCCAGAGAGAGGCTGAGGTTACCTGTTGCAGCGCCACCGTCAGGTAGCCTGGGCCTCCCTTTTTGGGGTGATTGATCACAGATTGCTCTAACTGCTCCACCATAGATTGCCCCAGAGAGGTAGGCCCTGACCACCCAACCAGGGCTCTATGATGGATCGAACTGGAGAGGGAGGCCCCGCCCACCCACCGAAGCCTGCAGGTCAGTGGTCTGGAGCCCCTAGATGGATTGATTGCCCTGCTGGCTGGTCACTTGGACCTCCTTCTGCAGGGTGATCATGGGGTGATGGCTGGGCTCCTGACCAATCGCATCACACCTGCCTTGGCTGGCCTGAAGCCAGTGGGTGTAATAGTGTGGTCGTCCAGAAGGTCCTCTAGACGGTCGTTCTGCTGTTTGGTCGATTGGTTGATTTGCATATTATGCTTTTATTATTATAGACTAGAGGCCCGGTGCATGAAATTTATGCACAGGAAGGGGGTCCCTCAGCCCGGCCTGCACCCTCTCCAATCTGGGACTAAAAAACCAGCAGTTGGATGTGCCTCTTTCAATTCAGGACCACTGGCTCCTAACCGCTCACCTGCTTGCCTGCCTAATCACCCCTGACTGCTCCCCTGCCAGCCTGATCACCCCTAACTGCTCTTCCCTGCTGACCTAATTGCCCTAACTGCTCTTCCATGCTGACCTGATTGCCCTAACTGCTCTACCCTGCCAACCTGATCCTCCTAACTGCCTAACTGCTCTCCCCTACTGGCCTGATTGCCCCTAACCGCCTCTGCCTTGGCCCCACCACTGTGGGTTTGTCTGGAAGGACATCCAGAAGACATCCAGTCTAATTAGCATATTACCCTTTTATTAGTATAGATGGTATACACTGAGGAGGTTACCAGGCTTGGGTTTCTTGAACATACTGAATCCTTTATCACATTCTTCTTGCCTTGGTTGTTGGTTGGATTATAAAAGCAAAAACAAAAACCATGAGTGAGAGGTTTTTTTTTTATTATTCTATTGCTGTTTAATTGAATTATTTGTTTAAATTTCTGCTCCTTAATTAATGAATTTGCAAAATACTTGCCTGAATGATGTAAGATTTAATGGTCAGGAAAATAATTGAAAACAAAATGTCTGCTTATAGAAATCTGTATTTATGATTCATGGTGGTAGTGCTCACTTTCACCATTTCCCTTCTTGGATGGTCATTGTAGGAGGCAGAGTCAGGGAATGGGTATCATAAATTGAGATCATTGGCTTCTAAATTAGGAACTAGTATCCCATGTGCCTTTGAGGTTCTGGAATAAGCTTGAAAGCCAGGAATCCATTCAGATTTGCTCCAGACTGCAGGGCACTGGTAAATGTTTATGGCTTACTTTGCTCTGTCTTACTTCCTCTAAATACAACTTCTGTCATAGAAAGCCTACCCAGACATTTCAGGTTTTCCTCAAATGCTACTGTTAAGTTTGTGAAGCTGGGGAACATGGATTAAAAGGCAATCACAGATGTAGCCCATGTAACTATATTACTTTGCTGTGTTTTGGGGAAAGAGGGACAGGATGATTAAGAACACCTTCTCATTTATTATGCATGGGGCTTAAAATAAACAAGCTATATTGTGTCCTGATGTGCTCTGTTGTACTGTGCTTAAGGAAAATCCTGCACAAACCCTATAAGGAAAGGTAGCTCAGATGATGGTCTGATTTTTTGAGGGCATGGCTAGAAGAGTGAATGAACTATTTTTGGGAAAATGCCAAACCTGGGAATCAGTCTTTCTCTAGGCTATGCAGATGCAAACTCCTACAGACACCTTGGGTTCAAATAATCCCAGGTTGGTTAGGTTCTTCCCTTTAAGTTCTTTCTAGGATTCTTGGAAACCTATCATGGTGATTTGATAAATGGTCCTCAGTATTATCATTCACTAGAGGCCTAGTGCACAAATTTGTGCACTGGTGGGGTCCCTCAACTTGGCCTATGCCATCTTGCAATCTGGGACCCTTTGGGGGATGTTGGATAGCTGGTTTTGGCACGATCCCTGCAGGTCCAATCCAGATAGGAGGGAACCTGATCCTGTGCGTTGAGGGTCTGTCCCCTGGTGTTCAGTGCACATCACAGCGATTGGTCGACCGATTGTTCGGTCATTTGGTCACTTAGGCTTTTATATATATAGACTAGAGGCCCAGTGCATGAATTTGTGCATGGGTGGGGTCCGGCTGGCCTGGCCCAATCAGGGTGGATTGGGGCTGGACCTGTTGGGAGGAGGAGATGGTGGGAGGTTGGCCAGGCGTCCTGCCTGGATCCGGACCTGATCAGGGCCCCTGGAGGAAGGGGCCGTGGGTGCTTGGCCAGTGGGCCCTGCCCCCAATTGGGGTTGGGGGGTTGATTGGGAAGAGAGCCAGCCATGGGGAGGGACTGTGGGTGGTGGGCCAGCTGGCCCCACCTCCAAATGGGGTGGGTGAGGGGTGCCGATCAGGGGCCAGTGGCCTGGGGGAGGGGCCATGGGTGTTTGGCCGGCTGGCCCTGCCCCTGATTGGGGTGGGGGGCTGATTTGGGGTGGGGCCAGGTGGGGGGAGGGGCTGTAGGAGAGTGGCCGGCCAGCCACACCCTCTATTGGGGTTGGGTGGCTATCAGGGGCAGGGCTGGCCAGGGGGAGGGGCTTCAGGCTGATCAGGATGGTGGGGGCCCATTGGGGGCATGGCCAGCCAGGGGGAGGGGTTGCAGGAGGTTGGTCACCCAGCCCCGCCCCCTAATGGGGTAAGGGGGTGCAATCAGGGGTGGGAAGGCCGGAGGGAGGAGCTGCAGGCCTATTGTGGTGGGGCGGGCTCATCAGGGGTGCGGCTGGCCAGGGAGAAGTGAGGGGGCATTTGGCTGGTAGGTCCCGCTCTTGATCTGGGTGGGAGAGTCCTATCAGGTGCAGGTCGGCAGGGGGGAGGGGCCACGAGGTTGGTCATGGGCCCCCAACCCCTGATTGGGCTGGTTTGCTGGCTACAATGTCATAGTGACAGGTTGTTAGGTCATTATGACCATTACAGTAGCTGTCTTTTTATATATATATATAGACTAGTGGGCCAGTGCATGGATTCGTGCACCAGTGGGGTCCCTTGGCCTGGCCTGCACTCTCTCACAATCTGGGACCTGCTAGAGGATGTGGGACTGCCAGTTTTGGCCCGATCCCCACAGGCCAGGCTGAGGGACCCCACTGGTGCATGAATCCATGCACTGGTCTCTAGTATGCATATAAGATCTTTGGCTAATCTCTTCCTACTCTCCCGCTTCCCTCTGAGATTCATCAGTCTGTTCCATGTTTCCATGCCCCCTGGTAGTCAGTGCATGTCATAACTACCAGTCGGATGGTCAAATGGTTTAACGGTCACTTAAGCTTTTATATATATAGATTGTTTTAATAAAGTAATTTTTGCTTAAAACTACCTCCCTTGACTAAAGACAGATCAGAGTTTTGTGGAACCCACTAATATTTTTTGGAGCCCTCTTTAAGAAAAAAATAAATAATTAAAAATAGGTGACTACTTGTTTAGCATAAGAAAAGAAAGTACATTGAACCAGAAAATTTAAAAAGCTGATGATTATCACAAACATAAAATTCAGAAAAGTAACACAATATTTGTATTAATAAACTGACATTTCTACAATTTTTCCCCTTTATTATTTTTTGGCTGCATAATCTCTTACTGTCTCTTTAAAAATTTTTTTTTCCAGAGTAGTTTAAGGTCTACAACAAAAGTGAGAGAAAGGGCCCTGACTGGTTTGGCTCAGTGGATAGAGCATCAGCCTGTGGACTGAAGGGTCCCAGGTTTGATTCCAGTCAAGGGCATATACCTTGGTTGCAGGCACATCCCCAATGGGAAGTGTGCAGGAGGCAGCTGATTGATGTTTCTCTCTCATCTATGTTTCTGACTCTATCACTCTCCATTCCTCTCTGTAAAAAGTCAATAAAATATATTTCAAAAACAAAATTAAAAAAAAGTGAAAGGTACAAAGATTTCTCCAATTTTCCCTGCCGCCACACATACAGTCATACAGCCTGTTAGTTTTATATAGATTGTTTGTACATTGTCAAGATTTACATAATTTGCCTTATGTTACATATAACATAATTCCTATAGACATTTAGTTTTAGTTCTGTATTTAAACTGGTTCAGTGCTCACTGCCAGTCATCACAGTTCTTCTATTTTATTACCCACCTTTTATCATGGAGTAGAATTTTCAAGGAAGGCCCATAAGTACCACTATTTCCTGAATTCTTTCACATGGAAGGCTATTAGTCTATGGCCTCTCTCTAAGATTAAATTATTAGATTGATTGGGGGAGGGGTACCATCTTTAGATCTTATTTCTTTTCCATAGGTGACAGCCTGGTCACTTAACCAGCCAGTCCAACTAACTACAGGAGGAGGTCATTGAGGACTTAACCTCTGGCTGACCTGAGAGCTGGACACAGGCAATATAAGGCTTCTCCCTCCCTTATCTTTGCAATGTACACCCCCCTACTACCGATATTCACATGCTAACAGTCCTTCCAGGGTGCTACCTTGAGAGAGTAAGGGGTTGTTGAGACCATCCGGACTGAATAGTGACTAAACCCAGTTAAGGCCTTCTCAACTGAAAAATATGGACTAGGTGTTTCTTCAACGGATTTATTCAGGAGGGAAAGAAGAAACTGTTGCAACCCTGGGCATATGTGCACTCTGCCAAGATGGAGGGGCATTTACAGAAGGAAAAGGGAGTTAAGGGAAGGGAAATTCAGAACCATAGAGCTTATTATAGACACAGAGTCCTCCCTTTAGGGCTCTCCCGTGGCGGGCTCTCGCGTGGCGGGCTCCAAGATTATGTGATTACGTAGAGAGCGAGAACTCCCAGAAGCCCAGCTTCCTGGGAGGCATCTGGGCTGGTTCTGTTTGCAGAAAGTACTGGTGGATCTCTCCCCGCCTCTCTGTAAAATTTAAGATCCTGCGGGAAGGTGTGGAGACCTCTGCTTTTGCAGCCGCGTGGGAGCTTTGTAAGTAAATTCCCTTGCTTATTCCAGCTGCCACCAGCAACGTGCGTGGCCTGCCTTTGCTTTGTTTCTCCCGCCCTCCAAAAATGGGAGCCAGTTTGTGAGCTAACACTAACGAATTTGTTTTCCTCAGTACATTTAATAAAATTGATTTTGTGGCTGAAATTTAAAAGTTGGGAGAATTAAGACAACAAAAATATAGGGAAGAAAAGTGACATGGCTGACAAAAGAAACAGAAAAATCGGTCTTATACTAATCTTGCTCCTGCTCAACACGGTTTGCTTGGGAAGCGTGTCTGTGGGTTCCTCAGGGTGCTCTTTCCAGGAGGGCTCCCGACCTTTTCTTTCTCCGAGTTGCACTCTGAGGCCTGGCTGGTGCTGTCGCTGCTTTTCTCTAGCCTCCGGTGATGAGAGTGGGGAAGGTGGACCGCTGAGGCTCTGCTTTTCTTCTCTGACGTGGGTAAATTTCCTGCCTCCCGGTCCTGTCCATCTAACCGGCCTTGTGCTCTCTTCCTGAGCTCCTCAGATCTAACTTCCGGTTGTTTGTGAGACCCTGAAGCGTATGCTTCCCGTAAAGAAAGTTTGTTTACTGTCTTCATTTTTCTTGCTTCACGTACACATTTCTTCAGAGCCTTTTACATATTTGCCCCGTCAGAATAGGAAAAGATAACTAACTCTTCCTGTGGGTTTTTTAGCCTCGTTATCATATAACTGGGGTGGGGGCAGGAGGGGTTTCACCTTTGCTTAATCTCTCAACTTTCGGCTGTTGCATACAGTTTTTATTTATTTTTTCTTATTTATCTGCTCTTGGTCTTCGTTTCTGCAATTTATTGTTGGCAATCTTTAGTACACTCTCTTTCCTCCTCTCCAGCTGGCAGAGGGCAGACTGGCACTGCCTGGCAGTTTGCTCCTACTCCCTGATTTGCAAAAAGTGGACCTTGACTTTCTCACCAGGAGTCTGCCTTCACAGCTTCTCCTAGTTTTAGGAATAATAGTAATAGTTTAGAGGACTTGGTTGCATCATCTATTTTTCCTATCATTTCTTCTGAGGGATACAGATAAGGTTGAAGGACTTCCTGAACCAAATAAGCATTTTTTATTTACTTGGCTGTTTCTTTTCAAAATTCATGTCATGTATTTTTGTTCCTTTCATCGAGTATTGGAGTAGTCAGATTCTCACATAGTCTACTATCTTAATTGGGAAGTGTAAACTATTTTGCCATTTTTCTTGTTTTTATTTATTTATTTTTACCATGGTCTACATTTCTTTAATTATTTAAAAAATGAAACATATTATGTTGAAATAGACTTTATATATTTATTTAGGGTTGTATAAATATGTTTGTAACATATTAGGCCACAATTTCTTTTTGAACTACTCATGTCAGTATTGCTACCAGAGTTATGCTGCTTTTATATAAAGACTTGAAATATTTTCATATATTCTCAAAAAGTTTAAATAGTGTGGGAATTATTTTTTTCTTGAAGATTTTGTTGAATTTACTGTTAAAGAAAAAGATTCAATTTAGGAATTTTTGAAGACCTAATCTGCTTTTTTAAGCCATTCATGAATAGGGCAGTATGTCATACAGCAAATACTAGGGCACTCCAAGAATTTGGGAAAAATGGAAGGTTTTTTTAATAGGAGGAAGGATGTGGCAGGGCAGTGATTAGCAAAAGAAAAAAATGGATTATTTTTAGATCAGGGCATCTTCTTTTTCCAGTGCAAGGCTTTTCTTTTTTTTTTAAATGTTAGTATTTATTTAGAATGCAAAAATAAATGATAACTAGTTATTAATTTTTACATGTTGACAAATACCAAAGTTTTTAAAAATTCTAGGAAAATGATATACTATATACATTATTATCTGCCAGACACACATCCATAATCTTCTTTGTTTGCCTTTCCCATATCTTTATTTATTTATTTATTTATTTATTTTATTGTTTTAAGTATTACAAATAGTAGTACATATGTCTCCTTTTTTCCCCCATTGATCTCCCCCCGACCTCCCCTACCCCCCAGGACATGCCTTCATCTGCCCACCCTTCCCCCCGCCCCAGAGTCTTATATCCATTGGTTGTGCTTATATGCATGCGTACAAGTCCTTTGGTTGGTCTCTTACAGCCCCCCTCGCCCAACCTCCCCTGTCTTCCCAATGTAGTTTGACAGTCTGTTCAATGCTTCTTTGCCTCTGTATCTTTTTCCCACCATTTCTTTCCTTTAAAAAGTTTTGCCTTTATACAGACTGGAAATAAACATATAATAACAAAACAAGACAAAACAAAAAAATGTTTGAGTCCCAATTTCAATGTCCAACAGTTCCTTATGTGTACATGTCAGCAGTGATATCTGGATGGTGGGCACATGGTGGCAATGCAGGTCCGACCCTCTCTGGTTTGGTCCTAGGTAACCTGCAGCGGTGCACAGCTGCTGACTGCTCCCATGGCAAGGCGTTGTCAGCGTCTTCCATCTCTGGACTGTTTTTTCCTCTTGTCTTCGTGGTTGGAGCACTCCTGTCAAACCTCTCTGTTGCAGGAATCCATCTGGTCTTGGGGTTGTTTTCTGAAAATATACAAATATATTCTCGACCACAAGTTAATAAAGGAATCTTTTCTATATAATTGATTTGGGATCCTTTTTATTTTTGTTCAAACGATTTTCCTTTGTCTTATTTAGACACCATGTGTGTTTTTAATGGCCGAGGATCTGGAATGCTCAGGGCCCACTCAAGAATGCAAATAATCCTTCCCACTAATATTTACAGGGTAAACTAAGATTGTTGGTAGAGTATTAAATTTGACAGTAAAATAGTAATCGAGTTTTCAGATTAATTTAAATAGGCTAATTTAAATAAGTGAATATTCAAGTAAAGTTAATTGTACTGGACAAAAAGCTGTTCTTAAAGTAATAACTAAAATTTCTATTGGTAGTTCATCTCATGGTAAAATTCCTGAATATGCAATGAACCTAAAGCAGTCATATGTGTGGGAAAAATTTTTTTTTAAAAATTTAAAGTTATCAAGACTTCATTATAAAATTTACAAAACCTCCATTAATAAAAAAAAAGGGGGCGGGGGGATAGTAGGGCAATATCATGTAAGGAAAAATATCCTATAAGTAAATTACATCTAGAAAATTTTTACTTTACCAAATTAAGTTTCATTTGCAATGCTAACAGCAAGACGGCCATTAAAAACAGTGCAAGGCTTTTATCAAACAAGTTGCCTCTGCTTCCTATGGGGATTGGAGAGGGCCCACGTGACAGATTACTTCATTGGTGTTGACCAGAAAATTCCTGACTGGTTGATTACAGTTACATTTCTGGTAAGGTCAAATTGGCAATTAAGTCACGTATTAAGCCTGGTATCATGGGCTTTAGCATAAACGACTCCATTTTGGACTTGTGGTTTAACATTACTAATGTGTCAGTCTGGTTCCAGTGGCTATTTTAGGTATACATTTTGATAACTGTTTAATTATTTTAATGGTTATCAGTCTATTTTTGCTTCTTGAATTAATTCTGACAAGTTCCTAAAGGATTACACATTTTATCTAGATTTTTCAATATTTGGCATCTCGATTTTTTTAGTTTTTCTGTGTTTATAAGGTATTTCTCATTTTTTGTGTATATATTTATATTTCCTCTTTTAACTATTACATTTTCAGAATTTTGTTTCTCTTGTGACCTTTCCAGATATTAAGAGCTTAGATTTTTTTTTATCAAGACTAATTTCTGTTTTCTAGTACATTATTTTTCTTCTTTATTAATTAATTTGGATTTGTGTATATCAGAACACCTTTCCTCACCTTTCAGTGGGAGTAAACTTTTATTGAATTGTAGAAATTTATTCCAGAAAAATATACAGATTTTTCACCATCACATTTTAGCTTTTAATATTTTAAAGAGAAGTATGAAGCCAGTCTCATTTTTGTGCTTTCATATGTGACCTGTGTATTTCCTACATAGATTCTTATGTTACGGTATTTTTCTAAAATGAAAAAAAAAAAGGGATTATGTATCATTATTGGTCTCTTTTTAATTGTCTTTTCAGTTCAGGAAAGTAGTATATTTGATCATTGTTTTTGTTCAGTTTACTTGCTTTTCTTCTTTGTAGCAATTATTTGGATGTTTCTTCCACCATCTCTATCATTTTCCTATTTTTTCCCTTCATCTTTAAATACTGACATTGCTTCTTAAAATTTTTACTCCACATTATTATTTCCAATTTCCAGCATATTCTAATTACCACTATTGATGTGGTTTAAATTTCCTATGGATTAATTTAAAATTTTTGAAACTCCCCTTGTCTATTTTTTCCTTATCCTGAAGTTTCTGTAACTCAATTTTTGCATTTTTTATAGCTTTCTGTGTCATAGAGTCCACCTTTGAGTATTTCCTAAAAGATATCATCCCAAAAACAACAGTAGTACTACTAACAATAGCAATAACAATCATAACAGCAAAGAAAGATGGATTTGGTTTATTTTCTAGATATTTTTCTGTGATCTATTTTAGTTAATTGTCCAAGATGAGCTCTTCTTCCATGTTTTCAGGCTCCAGATCCATTTTTTTTTTTTTTTTTTTTTTTTTGCAGTGTTGCTTTGTAGGTCTACAGGTTTGTTTTTGGGCCTGGTACCCATTCTAATTTCTAGATTATAGGAAGTTTTCACCTATAATAATACTGTCTTCTATAGATTCCATTTCTTCTTATCTTTGCAACCTGATTTGTTGTGAAACCTTTATTTTGCAGGGTACTTGTTGCCATTAAGGATCCCTCTCCCATTGTTTTGCTTGGTTTGGCATGATGGTCTGCATCGTTGCCCTCTTTATTATAGGTGGTACTGTTTGAACAGATGTGGGTAGATTGATGGGAGTTCAACTTTGGCTGATATAAGAAACAGCACACATGTGGTAGAAAGTTGGATGTCCAGCTATACCCATATAACTGTCCAGGAAAGGAAGAATGATAAAAAGGAATGAAAGGAACCCTCTCAGCCGACTCAACTCCATTTAAGGAACCTACCTGATATTTCACAAACATTTTCACCATGTGTAATGGACAAAAATGAGCTTTATCCCCACACCCAGATATCAAGGTAGTTGGGAATGTAGCCTCTTGAGTTATAGGATACCAAGCAGAAAAGTCCAGATGCTGAGAAGATAGGTGGAGTATAGGGAGACAGATGTTTTTGTAGGCAACTGGCAGTCATTGTCACAGCCTAGGTCTCTCTGAGTTTGAGCTGACTGCAGATGGGATTAAAAATCATTTTTTTTTGTCAACTATAAATCTCAAGAAAGACCAGCATGGTAGCATTTATTATTCCTTTTCAGGCTTACTTACATTTCCTACATTATGTTCAAACTTATTTTTTATTATACCTCCAGTGATCCCCTGTAGCCTGCTATATTAGAAAGGTGATACAAACTGTTAAGGTCCCACAGTGTGTGCCTGAGCTTTCTCCCGGCTTCCTTTTTCATGCCACGTTGTTTATTCCCTTCTTTTTGGGGCAGTGACTAGTAGACTACTCATACAGTGATTAGTCAGCCCTGATCTCACATACTTCCCCCTCTTCCCAACTATAATTTATCACAGAGTCCTGGGACACACGCTTTTGTCTTTCCTGCAACTACCACAATTAATTTCCCATTCAAATCTTCCTTCCTGCTTTCCACTTTTTCCCTGCTAAGAAGTATTAATCCTTCAATACCAATAATTAACATTGTTAGTATTCTTCTTACAAAATGCTTCCTTATACTTTTATTTCATTCATACCTCACAACCATCCTGCAGTCTTTTTTCTTAAATTTTCACCAAGTCATATGTTTTAGAAGGTAGTTATTAAACAAATCCATATGGGTAAATGGTAGAGCTGTAACTCCAGCCCAGATCTCCTAACACATATTCTTCCTACCACCCTGTACTACAAGTTACAACACTAATGTATTGCATCCCAGTAGCAGCAGTTCAAGTGATGAAAAGTCCCGGATTAGTGAGTGCATGAGAAGGTGGCTTATAATGTGCACTTAATTGAAATAGAGGTCATGGGGCCTAAATAGGTAGAGAGGGTCCATGCTATAAAATACGTTGAACATTGGCTCCTAGAACCCATGATGAAGGACAGGAGGACTCCAAAATATTCTTTTACTAAAGTATTCCTCAAACTGGGCATTGTGAACAGGCAAACATTGCAGAAGTTCACAAATAATGAACAGCTGCAACAGCAAATCCTGTTTTCCTCTGGAGTGTTTTATCAAACTCATGTGCTCCTGGCTTGGAGCTAAATGCTTCACCAAGGGAAGCAATCCATGGGTAGGATGGAGCAGCCATGCAGACCAGACAGTTAACTTCCTCTTCATTGGATCAGGGTCTCATAGAATGGCCTGAGATTAGAAAGAAAGCTTCAGGCAGAAAACCATGAGCTCTGGAGCTGGCGGAAGCAGAAAGGGAAATAGCTAGTACCAATATAATAACTTTTCCCAAGGGAGAGTCAAGTTAGACAGCTTTTTAGTGAATATGAGGAGCACAGCACACATTAGTTTAGATCAGTTTTCAGCTTCTAAGCTTGGACTTCTGAAATTATTTCTTGACTTTCTTTGAAGTCACTGAAATCTATGATAAAACTCCATAGTATTTGAGTTTCTGTTTTACTTTAGCCACCACACAGGCCACAGTCACATGTAAACATATTTGCCTACTTTAGCTTCAGGAAAACACTCAACATTTAATCAGGAACTTAAAATTTTACTCTCATGTCCAGGCAGTGGTATGGTGAGTGGTTCAAAGAAGAGGTCATGGCCCTCCTGGAAATACACCGACATATGCAGACTTGGCGCAAGGGTCCCTTATATTTGGTCCTTGTGCCATTCGCTCTTCTGAAAAATGTATTTATCGGTGTGATTTGTACAGACTAAAGATAATAGATAACTTATTTTTGTTATGCATTCATTTATTCATTCATTCAATCAGATATTTCAAAAGATATTTACTGAGTACTGACTTCCAGGCACTGTTCTACTTGCTGGAGATACAGTAGTGAATAAGATAGGAAGAAATTACTGTCCTCAAGAAAATAGTGCCTGAACTATACTCAATGCCTCAGGAATAGCCACGAAGAAAGAGTAGACATCACATCTTTGTTTTCTGTAAACTTCAGCCATACTCACAAATGAAAAGCTTGCTACACCATTGGACCAAAGATGTGTGTTGTTTGACTTCCACAGTTAAACATTTAAAAAATATTAATCTTTTCAAGTTTCACTTCCTTTCCATTGCAAAGCACTCTTCACAACTCTTTATTGTATGTATCCAACTTTCTTCTCTTGTTTGTTTTACCGTTGTGGCTCCTGTAGGCATTGGACTCTTAGGCATTTGGACTTAAATCTTGAAAACTTAGAAAGTTGTGAAGGAGGTAGAAATGAGAAAAGGGTTTTTGGTTTCCAGAGAAGTGTAGGTATAGAAAGATAGGGAGTTTAGGGATTGTGTTTTAAACCACAAACTGGGAAGAGATTCCCCTCCAGCCTAAGGGAAGGAGAGGAATGAACACTTTGTGGGCCCCAGAGCAGTGGCAGCTTTTCTTCCTGAAAGGGGTGGCAAGAACGCAGAGGAGAATGGCTCTGTGGGCCATTAGTCAGACTGCCTGTAGGAGGGTCACAGAAGATTCCCACAGCAAAGCATTTCCAGGAAGCAGCAGATAGGGGCTGTGGAACAAGGTCTATGACTTCCTATGACTTATGAAGATGGATGACTGATATTTGAAGACCACAGAGCACTGAACTCCATGCCATGCCTGGATCTAGTCAATGATACCTGAACTACCATATCAAAACCCTGGGGACAGGAGAACACTTAACTAATAAATGAGGTTGTATTTTCCCAGTGGGCATAACACTTGGATTTGGCAATAAAAATCGAGTATGGATAATCAGGAAATTGATGTTTTCAGTATACTTCAGTCAGTGGACTGAGATTCACATCTGTTTTACTCACTTATAGAAGGAAGCTAGTGTAGAGTGGAGGAAGGGAAGCCTGGAAGATGATCATATTTTATGGTACAGGATGATTTTTTTTCTTGTAATTTGTCTTAGTTGCTGTTATTTTTTGAATGGTTTGGTCTGTGACCGCTCTTTCCCTTGTAAGTTTTTCTTGCAGTTCTTCTCTTTTTTTCTGTTGTCTTCTTCATTCTCATATTCTTGGTTCAACCTGACTACGTGGAATATTTCTAAAACCATAATTCTCCTTCACTGATTAGCTATTAGGATAGCCTTTTGTTCCTCAGCCCCCACCAGCTCACCTCCTTTTCACAACTCTCTTTCCTGGCTCCTCTGCTCACTCACCCTTACTGGCCTCCAAGCTGTCCGAGGTACTCCCTCTCAAACCAGAGGTGTCCCAAGTGTAGTCATCAGACCAGCAGTCTCAGCAGCCAGAGGAGAATTGTTAAGACTGTAAATTCTCAGACCTAGTGTATCAGATAGCTAGGGGTAGGCCCCAGTAGTCTGCTTTTTCATAACCTCTCAGGGGACTAAGGTGCTAGCTCAGGTTTGAGAAGCACTGCTGGGAAAGGAAGCACTTTAAGAATGCAGTGTCTTCCATCACCTTCACCCCAGTAAATGTAATAAAAGAAAAAAATGAGTGCAGTGTCCTATGGCAGGCAACAAGAGGAGAGTCCCCTGCAAGTAAGAGTGCAGCTGTCCTTTATAAACAAACATATACACTCAAGCACATGGTTAAATCTTCAAGTTATGCTGTATAAATTGCAGCTGATTTTTTCTACACTCAAACCAAAGTTTAATGTTTCGACCTATGGACAACTTTTCAGGAGAATCCTAAGTCTGGAGACTTTATTTTTAGTCCCCCTTTTCATATTGTCTAAGTTAATTGATGTTTCATTACATCATGATGTTATTTGCTTGTCTTAAAATTGTCTCTTACCCCCATTGCCCTCCCCCCCACCAAAAAAAGTAAGAAAAACATTTGACTTTGCAAAAACATGTGGAAAGTTAGATGGAAATTCTTATGAAAAGTGTTGCGAGAATACTATAGGTTTTCTTCTGGTAATTATCCTGCTGTTTATAAAACTCCTCATAAAAAGACATGCAGAAATATGAGATTTAAAAAACTGAAACCCAGACAAATTTAGTATTTCTAACAGGATAGTCATCAGCAGGACTTTTTAGCTTCTGTGTTCCCATAACATGCAAAGATTTGCTACCTGATTATTTGCATTTTTAGTCAGTAGTCTGACATGAATGGATTGCCTCTCTTTTTCTCAGTCAGTGAAGTATTGATTTTGTGTTACAAAGGGAAAATATAAATGTAGGTCTTTCTAACATGACCACAACCAAAATGTTAGAAAATTACTACATGTTAGAAATCTCAATTACAGTATTGTCAGAGAGCAAAGGTTCACAATTTCTGATGCATCGTGTAAAATTCCTCGATTCTGTTTTTAATAAACCAAATCAAAATGGTGGGGCCAGTGAGATCTCTATTTAAAATACAAGACCATCGAACCTCCAGGGTCATTCATTTGAAAGAATGTCAACTGTCAATATAGATAACTAACTTGACCAGGAGTTCAACCAGCAGGCAGGCTGGCTAACTGCCCATGTCCCCTCCCCCTGCCCAGGCTGGCTGAACTCCACCCATGCACGAATTCATGCACCAGGCCTCTAAAATATATACACACAGACACACACACAAACACACAGACACACACACACACACACACACTCACACTGAGTGGCCAGATTATTATGCATTCAGAGATTATAATAATCTGGCCACTCAGTGTATATTGTCTAACCTAGAAATCAAAAAGCAGAGAGAATAGGGTAGTGAATTCTAGCAGCAGTGAGTTCTATAAATTTGTCTATAAAACACCAAAGGATTTAGAAATTTCAAATAATCAGTCAATAATTACAAATGCTCCATATAGTATTTGTCCAAAGTAATTCAGTTAAGGTTTAGCATTTCACAAGCAAAATAGCCAGGCTACTGAAGCAAATTTTAGAATTAAAGGTACTGGATATTTTTGAATCATGCAGATCCAGCCTATATAAAAAGAATCCTGGCCAGTGAGTTGGCTGGAATTATTGTTAAACAAAAGCCATAGCACTTTGTCATGGGTTGAATTTAGTTTTCCTACCACATTTTTTTTTCAAGTGAGTCACTAGAACAACATCCTGACCCCACAATATGTTACCAATGAAAGCATATCTTTATTTTTCTCTGGTTTCTCTTTGCAGCCAAGCAAGGCTTTGGCTGTATTATATTCATCAGCAAGAAATCCCCAAATACCAAGTGGCATGCCAGCATGGGCCATGGATTCAGGACAGATTTAAATCCTGGAAGAGAGATTTCATCTCTTCCTCTTCTTGGACATACTCTAAAGCAAAACATGATTTCACTGACCCATGTCAGATTTAACACTGTGTTTTGTAGAATCAGAAAGGGATCTCCAGCAGGTCTCATTTGTCAATGGTGGCTATGTAGAGAGCATGAAACAGGAAACTGGCCTTTGCAGTGTACAGAAATGAGTCTTTGGCCTTAGTGTAGTCTCATCTAAAACTCTTAAAGCCAGCTTTCCTGCTGAGGTTCACCCTGGGTGTTTACATGTTAAGGTCAGATGAGACTATTTCCCTTTTCCAAATCAGCACTGCTGTTTAAGAAGTCAATAAATAGTATCTACCTTTAGCAGTGGACATGGCAATGATCAAAAAATTAGGTATGGGTATTGAAGAGACCCATTTATCATTATCTAATACTCTGGGTCTCTATACACATAGGCATTGGTAGGGCATTTTAATTGACTTTGATCCCAAGCTGCAGCAACACAGTCCCCTCCATAGTGAGCTCCTGAGCAGCCACTGAGGACAAGGAGGCTGACAGGAATACCAGATGTGTTTGAACTAGGAAAGGGTGTGTCTTTGCCTGCACATTCACAGTCATTCCTTGAAAAGCCTGGTGCAGCCAGAAAAGCCTGGAATTTGCACAAGAGCAAATGTGGGTTTTTGTTGTATTTCAAATAATAGCTTTTTTTTCCTCTCCGAGTAGCAATATAAGAAATTATCTGGATCCTTAGACTGAAGGAAGGTGTAAATTATGATCATGTTTTCTATACTGTAATATGTCCTGAAGAGAGAAACTAATGATCCAAAATAGCCTATGGTGAGAAAATGGCATTTTCAGCTACACTATTGACATAGTATTTATATTTCTTCTGTTTTAAGCCAGACTAGAATTAAAACTCAACATTTGGAGAAAACATCCAAGAATATCCTAGGTTATTTTTTTCTGGTACTATTACGCTCACTTTGTTTTTAAAACTTTGATCACTGCTATCCTCTGATCCTCCAGAGTAGCCGTCGCCAACCAGTGGTCTGCAGACCACTGACGGTCCGTGAGGTCCAAAAGGTTGGCGACCGCTGCTCCAGAGGATATGTTGTTGTTGTTTTTTTCATTTTCCTACTTTTAGAAAGGATAAATTCTTAACCACTGTTGACAGTGGAGGCTCCTTGGAAGTCTTTTTGGTTCATCCTCTCCTAAAATGACTGGTAGATTTGGATTCTCACGATCTGTAAAACACAGGTTGTCTTTCATGCTTTGCTTCCTGAAATTTTAGTATAGAGCTCTGCTGCTCAAATGACATGAACTTAAGGTTCAAATCCTGATACTATCATTTACTAATTATGTGAACATGGGCAACTTATTGTTGGGGGACAGTTCTCCATGATTCTATTGTGTGTCTTCACATCTTTCAAGTAGATGCACTGACTACCTTTGTTTCAGACTTTGTTTCAAGCATGTTTGTGTAGTGAATAAACTTTGAAGAAAGACATAGTGTCTCCTTTTAGAGTAAGAGGTAAGTATGCTTAGTGTCCATTATAAAAATTCCTGTAACACATTATAAACTTCATGTCGGACAACTTAGTGCATATGCAGGTGTTAACCTGACCCTCTCTATGTTGCTTGTGGAGATGACGATTCAAAAATTCCAAAAGAAAAGCTGATACTCTGGCTACTGCTACTATTTATGAGTGGTAGTCTTTTGTCTCTGACCTGAGAATCTTGTGCCTTCTGCAAGCGTTTCTAAAGCCGTGACAGGCTAACATAATTATTTTTCAAGTAGGATAAAATACCAGACCTTTGATAGTTTTTGAAAATTATTTGACCATGTTTATACTGTTTCCTCATCTGTAAAATGGACTTTAAAAATAGTGCTTACATACTTGTTGTAAAGACAATGAGCTCAGTATTAATCACATACTAAGTCCTCAATAAATATTTGTTATTATTATAATTTAATACTTTCACTCTCTACCTTAAATAAAGTAATTCTTATGTATAGTCTTATTTTGAAAGAAAACTTCCATTGACTTTACTAAGAAATATACAATTTCAATATATCCCTTTTCAAATGTAGTTTCTTTTGGAGTCATTTTCTTTCATTTGTGATGGCCATACTTTGTCTTCTCATTTTTTGGGGGGCAAAAACAGATTTCCAGAATGTCTCCTTGGTCAATTTTTTGCAGTATAATCTCTATATATGAAAGGCTAATATGCTAAGTGTCCCTCCTACCATCTGGTCGCTATGACACACACTGACCACCAATGCAGGAGCTTCTGAACTGCAGTGACTTGGCAGCAGCAGTTCTTGGGTAACCCACCCCAAAACCAGAGAGAAGGGAGCCTGATTCCTCGTGGGGCTGTGCGATTCCACCTTTGGCTGTGGGTTATGTTGTTGCTGGGGCACTGTTGGCCCAAATCTGGTTTACTGCACAATTGTGTTTGCATTCCACACCCTGTCTGACGGCAACTTTGCAGAGTGCCCTCTTGCACTCTGGGACCCCTCGGAGGATTTCAGAGAGCTAGTTTTGGCCCGATCCCTGCAGGCCAGGCTTAGGGACCCCACCTGTTGGAGGGACCCCGCTCACTCCACAGACACGGGGAAGAGACCGTGGGAGGTTGGCTCCAGGGTGTGTCTGGCTGTCTAGCCCAGTCCCACCCCACTGGACACCTTATAATTAATTTCCTTTCAATGTGCTCGAATCCATACACCGGGTCACTAGTTTTATAAAAAATCTTGGATGGGTCTAATGGAGAAGCTCACATTAAAAAATATTTCCTTTGTTTCCATGGAAAGAAATGGGGAAAAGGAGAATAACTTTCTTAGCTTAGTTTGGCTCATGATTAAAATTTCAACTTCTAAAATATATTGTCTTTATTTCTCAAGAAAACTGGGTGAAGGCACAATAGAGAAGCTGGTTTCAACTAAATGTTTCAGCATGGCCATGTGAGAGTCTAAGTATAATGTGTAGGTTTATACCTGCTCTTGACATATGAAGACAGAGAGATTTAAGTTATAGATATAATCATGTTACTTTTTTTTTTTTTTAAGGCCTCCTGGGATTCCTTTTGCCTACAGGGAAAAGTCATATTTTTTTGTCCTAGTTTTATAGATCCTTACAATTTGTCAACTTCACCCTTAGTGTGTCTTCTTATAACTCTTTTACTTCTTCATCATCCTTGGACACTTTATGCTATTTCCCTCTCTGTGCACTGTAGACATATCTTTCTGTCTGGTATGTCTGTCCCTTCCTTTTTCACTCAATCCCATTCATCCCTTAAGGGTCAGTTCAAGTTTCTCTTTCTCTGGGAGCCTTCCTTGCTTTATCCAAGTGGGATTGGCTAATCCTTTCTTTGTCTGACTCACACTTTTAGTTAATATCATGATTCTTACCCTTAAAGAATTGCTCTGTTTTTATTTGGCTATGGCCTATTTCTCCTAATGATTGCTAGTTTCTTGAGGGTAGAGGTTGTCTTACTTATTTTTATGACTTCTTTGACATGCACAGTGCCTGGAAAATTGTAGATTTTTTTTTCAATGGGGCATAGAATTGGTCAGCTTTTCTGAGGCTTAACGAAATGTGTTTCATTGGTACTTGATTAAATCTTAGTGTTTCTTAACCCTGGGTGCTCACTGGAATCACATGGAGAGCTTTGAAAAAGTAATAGTGCCTGAGCTCAGGGACACTGATAGCTGAACCTAATTTCCATAGATTTTGGGTTTAGTTTAAAGTGGAGTACAGGGTTTGGTAGTAATAGAAAGTATTTACATAGATCTTACTATATAAGACACTATTTCAGGAACTATCTTATGCACTTTATTTACATTACTAGAGGCCTGGTGCATGAAATTCATGCATGGGGGTGTGTGTCCCTCAGCCCAGCCTGCACCCTCTCCAATCTGGGACCCCTCGAGGGATGTCCGACTGCCCGTTTAGGCCCGATCCAGGTAGGATCGGGCCTAAACGGGCAGTCGGACATCCCTCTCACGATCCAGGACTGCTGGCTCCCAACTGCTTCTGCCTGCCAGCCTGATCATCCCCTAACCACTCCCCTGCCAGCCTGATTGATGCTTAACTGCTCCCCTGCCAATGTGTTTGCCCCTAACTGCCCTCTCCTGCAGGCCTGGTCACCCCTAACTGTCCTCCTCTGCTGGCCTGATCGCCCACAACTGCCCTCCCTTGCAGACATGGTCCCTCCCAACTGCCCTCCCCTGCTGGCCATCTTATGGTGGCCATCTTGTGTCCACATGGAGTCAGCCATCTTTGACCACATGGGGGCAGCCATCTTATCTGTTGGAGTGATGGTCAATCTGCATATTACTCTTTTATTAGATAGGATAGAGGCCTGGTGCACAGGTGGGGGCCAGCTGGTTTGCCCTGAAGGGTGTCCCAGATCAGGGTTTGGGTTCCCTTGGGGTGTGGGGCCCCCTGGGTGAGGGGCCTGTGGTGGTTTTCAGGCCGGCCACGCCCCCCCCCCCCCCCCACAGCGATCCAAGCAGAGGCCCTCATATCTGGGATTTATTTATCTTCTATAATTGAAACTTTGTAGTCTTGAATGGAGGCCTTGGCCAACCAGGGTGTGTGGAAAGCTTGGCTTCCTCCATCGCCGGGGAAACCCAAGCCTCCTGTATGCTCCGAGGCCACAGCCATTTTAGTTAGCATTTATTTATCTAATATAATTGAAACTTTAGTGGAAGCCTGGGCTGGCCATGGTGTGCGGAAAGCTTGGCTTCCTCCATCACCGGGGGCAACCCAAGCCTCCTGTTTGCATCCATCTTAGTTGGGTTTATTTGCATACTTGCTCCTGATTGGCTGGTGGGCGTGGCTTGTGAGTGTAGTGGAGTGATGGTTAATTTGCATATTACTCTTTTATTAGATAGGATTCTACAAACTTTTTTTTATTTTTTGGAAAGCCAACATTGGGCACCACTAAAGTCTGGCTAAATGGCAAGAAAATATAATCACTGAGGTTGAAGTAAAATAATGATAGGTAATGACAGAACTAAGCTGGATTCTTCTAGAAGAGCACATTGTTTTGTTTGTTTGTTTTTTATTAAGTAGGGGAGTAAAGAAGCAATCCCAGTGTGTACAGTGTGATGAGTTGTGGTTAGACCAAGAAAAACTTTCAGTGACTGCAGGAAGAATTCAGATTGCTGAAGGAGATGTTAAACATTAAGAGTCACTTTTCTAGTTTAAGGTCCAGTTTCCATGAGACAGCACTTTATTAACCAATTTGCCATAAAAGTTTATCTTTGCTCACTGGAGTTTTTCACTTTTGAAATGAAAGGACAATTTTGATTTGATATCTTCACAGTTATTTAAAAGAAATGTAACATCTGGAAAAAAGATACTATAATGATTTAAGTAAAGCAACATTATAAAAGTTTATAAAAATTGTTCTGGGTTAAAATAGTGTGCTTTGAACAGTAATAGGGGAATTTTGTGTATAATATTAAATTGTGAAAAGAGTCTTTTCATACAAAATGTTATAAAAGTAAGTTTGCTTAAAACACATGTTTCTAGCTTTCTTAAGGAACATTACCAATATGGTTCAGGCCACCCTCAGGACTCATAGCTCCCTTACTACTCTTGTTGCTTTTATCTTTCCTTCCACCCATTTCTCCTGCCTGCCAGCCATATATCATCATATATCCCAGCTAGGTATGGAGGGTTAACCTCATTGAGGCAAGGCAAATTGGGCACTGGACCTGGAATAAACCTGTGCACTTAGGTGGTACAGGGAATATGGGAAGAGTCTTGCAAAACTCGATATCTATTGAACAAGGCAACACAGAGCCATTTGATGGCCACCCTTGTGTCTCAAAGAGAGCCAACCCAGGGTAACTCAGAAGGCTAGGAAGCTGGAGGAGCATGATCACATGGAATCTGATCAAGTAATACTGGGGAATGCACCCAGGCAGTAGGAGAGAAGTCATGCCAGCCACAGCAGGCCCTAGCCATTGCAGGTTAGATTTTATTTCTTGTGATGGATGAAGGTTGTTTCAGGGATCAGTCTCCACCACAATATGTCCTGAGGTCTCAGGGGAGCTATAAAGGAAGGGAATAAGCCAGGGCCTAATTACTGGAATTGAGATTAATGTGGACATAATTTAAAAATTAAAACAATCTTCTTTTTTTTTTTTTACAGCTGAGTAGTATTCTATTGTGTACAAGTATACAACTCCCCCTCCACACACACACAACACACACGCACAAAAACACATCTGATGATGGGTACTTGGGCTGCTTCAAAATCTTGGCTATTGTAAATATGCTGCAGTGAACACAGGGGTGCATATATTCTTTTGAATTAGTGTTTTGGGTTTCTTTGGATATATTCCCAGAAGTGGAATCGTTAGGTCGTAAGGCAGTTCCATTTTTAATTTTTAAAGGTAACTTCATACTGCTCTCCACAGTTGCTGCATGAAATGTTACCTTTTGTGACAGCACGAATGAACCTGGAGAGTATTATGCTAGTCAAATAAACCAGTCAGAGAAAGACAAGTACCATATGATTTCACTGATATGTGGAATCTAATGACCAAATAAAGTGGAGACAGACTCATGGATACAGAGAACAGACTGATAGCTGGCAGAGGGGAGGAGGTTGGGGACTTGGTGAGAATGGTGAAGGGATTAAGCAAAGAAAAAAAAACACAGAAAGACTCATGGACACAGACAATAGTATGGTGATTCCCAGGGAGAAGAGGGGTGGGGGAAGGTAGAAGATGGGAAAGGGGGTCTAAATGGTGATGGAAAGAGACTTAATTTGGAGTGGTAAACACACAATACAATATACAGATGATGTATTGAAGAATTGTATACCTGAAATCTATTTGATTTTATTAACCAATATCATACCAATAAATTCAATTAAAAGTAATAAAAATAGGGCAACCAACTAGTTATTTGCAACTGGGCACAAACTGAGAGGCAGGTAAGTCACAAAAGTGATTTGTTCCCAGATCTCAAATCAGGCAAGCATACCTTAATGGACCAGGTTTCATCTATAGGTAGTTTAGATATTGGTGGAAGAGAGATATGATATTTGAGATACAGGAAAAACACATCTTCTTAACACTTAACTCTGATCTTTCTGATCCATTTTCTTCACTGGCCCCTTTTGATTACAGAATGATCCAGTCTCACTCATTAATCTGACAAGGCCTTCCATAATCTGGTTTCAACCATTTTTCCCCCCTCATTTCTCACTTCCCTTTACTTTTCTTTCCCAAACTCCTGTACTGATTTGCTTTGCATAGAGCCTACAATTCCATTCACCAGACTGAGTAAATGTTCTTTTTCTTAACACACCCTATACTTCACTGGCTTGATGGTTTTCTCCTTCTTGTCCACCTGTTACGTAGAAATCATTACTTGATACCATTTGTGAAAACCCAAGATGTCTCCAGACATTGTTAGATGCCCCTGAGGGGCAAGTCAAAATCATGTCTTGTTGCAAGCCACTGATCTATATGATACTAAGACTGTTTTGAATACTGATCAATCCCTTCCTATTTATATACAACCACTGAGTAACTGCTATTATTTATATTAATGGTTCAAGATAATGACTAGGTCTGTTATTGAATTTTCTAATACAAATTTAATCTGGTGGGTAGAGGCCAGAGGTGTGGCTAAATGTCAACAATGCACAGAATAGTCAGC
The DNA here is from genome assembly GCA_026230045.1 of Corynorhinus townsendii. Classification (NCBI taxonomy): domain Eukaryota; kingdom Metazoa; phylum Chordata; class Mammalia; order Chiroptera; family Vespertilionidae; genus Corynorhinus; species Corynorhinus townsendii. The sequence goes on along the minus strand of JAPDVU010000004.1, from coordinate 60,804,937 downwards.
TACAATAAAGACTAATTTGGTCCAAATGTTAATAGTGCTGGATATAGACAAAGGCTAATGTTTGGTCTATTGGAATTAACTTAAAAATGATATACATATTTAAATGTCAAGTGTCAGTCATAGTAACATATTAGTTTGAAAAAGTAATCTAAAGTTAATCAGCAATTAAGATGTAGAATAATGACCTTTCAGAGATTGTACATTCTTATTACATAGAAATGTACTGTTTTAAGTGAGCCCAATCTTCAGTCTATGAAATAATTTAATAATGCAAAGGCTTTTGTGGTGGTCATATAAATTGTGATTGTTTTGGTTTGGATTCACATGTGGTTAAACTACATGTTTCCATGGTTTCACTGAATTTCAGGTTTTGCTTTATGGAGCAATATTGGTAAATGGAAGAATTGATATAAGGCAATTAGCTGTAAATTTGGAACTTTCCCTCCCTTTTAAAGTTTTGCAGAGCTTGGGCTTTTATACTTTATATGAAACTACTTATAACCCAAATGATTTATAGAGAAACTCTGCAAGGTGAGGTCACTGTGCACTTCAAGGCCAGGACAAAAGACTCGACTCTGCCATTTGTTTTCATTGTTTTGTTTGGCTCCTTTCATTAAACCAGATGGATAAGGGGGGCACATATGGTGTATGAACTGGCTGGGACTCCCAACAGGCCTGAACTGTAGACTCTGTGGCCTGCTGCTGTGCTTTTATGTTTGAGTTCAAAATTCTTATACTCATTTGTGTAGGGGCAGAGGCCAGGCTCATCTATACTCAGCAGGAACCAGCTGCTCTGAAATCCAGAATGCTCATCTAGAAGGAAAAGACCGTCAGGGACAAAGTTCTTCTCATTCTGATCAGGCTCTTTCTTCCTTTGTGCCACTTAGCTCCCTCTCTCAGGATCAAAGAGCTCTGTGGGGGACACAATTCCTGACTCAGGCTTGTGGGTAATTCCTGTTGTGAATTCAGTTTTGGGTCTCTGGGTTGAATTTCCTTCTGGCTAGCCTTGTGGCCACTCCGGGAGGCAGAAAAACTGTGTGGATTTGCAAAGATCAGGAAAACAAAGACCATCTCTAGTGTTGACAGTAGTATCTCTGGGCCAGATGGGAGTTTAGCCTGAGACCTTTGTGCTGAGATTAGTGTTGTGGACATCCTGGTCCTATCTATGGGTGAACCACCTCAGCGTGGGATCAGGCCATTATTATAACATGTTCACTCTTCCTTCTGTTTATCTGGCAGTCACAGTCACTTTTACATTTTACACAGTGATCCTGTATTTAGGAGGCTGCAATGGTTTTATGAGCTCATAAGTGGTTATAAGCTTGGACTTTGGAATCAGACAGATTAGTCTTGATTCATGGCACCTGTCACATGTTAGCAGAGGAAACTTAAAAGTTATTTAACCCCCTTGAATCTCACTTTTCCAACCTAAAACTCGATATGAAAGTACCTTTATCACTAGATCAAATGAGATGTATTGTGTTGTGGTAAGAGTAAATATTCCAGCGCCACAATGCTGGGGATTGAATGCTGGCTCTGCCACTTACTAGCTAGCTGACCTTGAACCCAATGCTTCACCTTTCTGTGCTCTGGAGATAATGATAGGATCAATTTAGAGGGTTATTGTCAGGATTAAGAGACTGCATGAGTAGAACACTTAGAATAATGTCAGGCATCTTACAGTACTTAATAATCATTAGCTAAATTATTGGAAGGTGAAAATACTTCTCTCAGTGGCAGATAAATTTTTTTATGGATTGTGTTCATTGTATACGTGCGTAGCATTTATAAATGTATTACATAGAAACTCTTTTAAATCCCCTAAAATACTGTATTATCTGGGTAATTGCACAGTTTTCCACTACACTGAAAAGTTTTTTCAGATACATAAATGGCCATCTGTCAAAGTTGACCAAAGTGTTCTTCAAACTGAGTAAAGTTTAAGAAAAATGTACATGGGCAAGCACACACTCATGCCTTCCTGTCTACAAGTGTAGATAGGAATTGTGTCTAATGAAATAAAGCAATTGAAGAGAACCTGTCACAACTCAAGAGTGTTAAAAACTCTTGGATCTGCTTATCCCTGGGAATTAAAGGTCTGTTTGCCACAATGGCTAAACCATCTGCTATTGGCAAGTTACACTTGAATTTTCTCCTTCCTGCCACTGTGCTTGTCTACTCCAGGAGGAATCCCCATGCATCGTCTCTCCCAATCCTCTGTCTCCCCTTGAACCAACTGTTCATTTATAATTCTTCTCTACTATTCTGGCTGGGAAAACAAGCCCATTTACATAATATTTTAAAAAGCATTAAAAGTATGACCCATTTATTCTGACATTACAACTCAATTCTGACAAATTTGGGGTTCCAGTTCATAGCAGGCACATATTTTGATTGATATTATGACAGATCATACAAAAAGGGCAGATTACTCACTTCTGTGCATTATTTTATGAAATCTGTTTGAAAAGAAGAGAGAAGAAAGGCAAAATATTATGAAAACCAATAATATTCACAACTTTGTTGTAAGCAAAGTTTTATTTTAAGATAAAAGAGCTACATGTTGTTGAATTGATAAAAATAATTTATGAAGAGCTAATATAGTGTCCTAAAAAATGTATACACACTCTCAGGAAAATTATAAAGGCAGTATTTATTAAAATATATTTCATTTTCAAAATTGAGCTATCAGCTGTTGAAGTATGTATAAATTTTTTGGGACACTTTATATATGTATGATGGCTTAACATCCTTTCCTGGGTCTAATTGGTTTTAAGTCATAAATTTTAGGAGTGTGTAAAAAAAGAATTTCTTTTAAAGTTTAGCTCCTATTTGTTTTTCAATAAGCTAAACTAAAGTGCACTCAATACCTCAGATGTTTTACAATTAGTGTATCAAAATAAATGCACCCATTTTTTTACCTTATTCTTACAGTATACAATTAGAATAATTTAGCTTTTAACTTTGTAAAAGTTTGGAAATTTTTTCAAATAAATAGCGACATCACAATGAAATTGGGCATGGTCAGGAAGGAACTCAGGACTTCAAGACTTTTTTTCAAAATAGAAAAGCATGTTTTAAATTGTTTGAGTTTCCTAGTTTGTTTGGCCTGGGCAGCTTCCTGCATGTCTTTTCATAACTACCATGTTAAATTTAGTTATATGTTTGAAAATGGAGAAAAAAATGGTCACCACTGGCAGGTGAAAACAGGAAATAAAAATATTGACTCGGGATGTTCCCAAGACAATTAAACACTTAATGAAAGGATTATAGTGTCTAAGGCCACTGTGACTAGGAAAGTGGGCATAAGTATCTCATTTGGCACCCAGTTGATTCCAATTCATGATGCCTGTAATTTCTGGCTATGTGAGTAATGTGGCAAAATAGATTGTATTGCAGTAAAACGAAAATAAAAAGTGCCTGTTAAAGGAGTTACATTTTTAGTATCACAGCAGGATCTTCCCTTCTCCATTTTCCCTCTTTTGGAAACACTGGGGCTTTTTTGGAAATGCTCAGTCTTTCATTTTAATTCCAGGTCTAAACAAAACATCGGCATACCTAATCACTGATGACATCGTTTATCTGGAGGACCAAGAAGTTTTGTATCCCAAACTAGTATGGTATGATCCCAGACTAGAATTGTTAGGTGTGGTATTGTTAGGTGACATATTAATTTCAAAAATTAATATGTCATTTGTTTAGCTTCTGAATAGAACATCATGATACATTATTTGGAAATAATTTCTAAGACAAAGCTATTCCTCTAAGAATCATTTATGAAGGAATTACCATGTATGAAACACTATGTGTGCAAAGAAAGAAAAATAGTGTTTACATTTTTATCTAGAAAAGTTAAATTTTGATGGAATTTACTTAGAAGTGATGATGTTTACTTTCAGAAAAATATAAAGGCAATTAGCTTTTTTTGGTAGTGGTTTTCAAGATTAATAGCAAAATACATCAAGCGCTTGCTCTGATTATATTTTGATTAAGGTACAAACCATTCAGACTGTGTTTATTTTGTTTGCAAATAATATTGTTTGTTGAATCCCTTGCTTACAGATGATATCAGGAAAATAAGTTTTAAAATAAATCATATCTTATGGATTAGATGGGAACTCAGTGCCAGGGGAAGGCAGTGGGAGTAGAAAGTTTCAAAGGAAGCAAGAGAGTACATTTTGGAAGTTCTTTTTTTAAAATATATTTTATTGATTTTTTACACAGAGGAAGAAAGAGGGATAGAGAGTTCGAAACATCGATCAGCTGCCTCCTGCACACCCCCTACTGGGGATGTGCCTGCAACCAAGGTACATGCCCTTGACCGGAATTGAACCTGGGACCCTTCAGTCCGCAGGCCGATGCTCTATCCACTGAGCCAAACTGGCCAGGGCAGTTTTGGAAGTTCTTGAAGGCTAGGAATATCAGAGGAACAATAAAACAATCTGCCAACATGCCCCTAGCCTTCCATTCCTACCAGGTAAAAAGATGTTTGGGAGGGAACACGGGAGCCTGGAGGACTTCACTTGCTTCTTTCTTGGGGCGTGGAAAAATGACCATGAACACTTCGCCTGATAATCAAGGTACCAAAATATTTGGCCATCAAAAGAGGGCAAAATGCCCTAACAGGTTTGGCTCAGTGGATAGAGCGTCGGCCTGCAGACTGAAAGGTCCCAGGTTCAATTCCGGTCAAAGGCAGGTCATATACCTTGGTTGCAGGCACATCTCCAGTAGGAGGTGTGCAGGAGGCAGCTGATCTATGTTTCTCTCTCATCGATGTTTCTAACTCTCTATCCCTCTCCCTTCCTCTCTGTAAAAAATCAATAAAATATATTTTAAAAAAGGGGAAAGATTTACTTAGGAGCCTTTGGTCCCTAAAGAGTTTTCTTGGTTGTGACTAGAGAATGCCAGGGAAGAAGTGGATCAGACTAGCTGGTTGCAGAGCAGGTGGTCAGAGCAGACACCTCAGCAGATGCTGGAGTGGAGGGATGATTCTGCAGAAGGCCAGCCACCAACTTGACTCCAGATACCTTCATCCCTTTCCCATGACTGGACACCCAAGGGAAAGGAAAAACCAATGTTTAATTGACTGATTTTATGCCTCAGTCTACTAAGAAAATCTCTCAAGTGATTGAGGAAAAAACATCGGAATCAACTTAGTCAAGTTCCCATAACTAAGCTCAGTGTTAATGACATTGTGTTTTTAATTTCAAATTCCACTTGTTCCTTGCTGATACTTGACAACACTTGGCATGGTCAGTCTTTGAAATTTAGCCAGTCTGATGGCTGTGTAGTGGTATGTCATTATGGTTTTAATTTGTACTTTCTTAATGATTGCTAATATTTAACATGTTTTCCAGAGCTTATTTGCCACATATGAAGTGTTTTTAAAGCTTTTTTGCCTATTTTAAAATTTTCACATATATATCTCAGGAGTCCATCCACATGTTTGGTGATTCATTAGAAATATTCATAGGACTCAGAGTCAGCGATACTCATGACTGTATTTTATTATAGTTATCAGCAATGGAAAAAGACACATTAGACAGTTTGGAGGAATCCCAGTGCAGACTTCCAACATTTTCCCTCTTAGGAGGGATTACAGCTAACACACTTTTTCCTCTAGTAGTGAAAAGCAGCAATGTATGTGTAACGTTTTGGCTCAGAGAAGCTTGCTTGAGACTCAGAGTCCACAGTTTCTACTTGGGACCAGTCTTGTAGGCACTCTCTGCTGACATGGCTAGCCATAAGTACCAAAATGCCAGAAGAAAATTAGATATTCACCACTGATCACATTTTTTATAAAATCAGTCTAGGCAACCTGGTATAGCAGAGTACAATACCCTGGGCTGACAAAATTAACATAGGAAATATGACAAAGCCAAGTCCCCAAATGCCAGCCAAGGGCCAACTCTGCAAACAGAGCTAAAGATAGCGAACTCAAAAATACAACATCAACTACAGACACACACACACACACACACACACACTTTTATTATTCACCAAAACACTCTGATTATTGTGGGACACCAGAGAGAAGTAAGGATATGGTACAACAGAAAAGGCCATTGGATTAAGGAAAGTATCAAGCATAAGTTACAGGGCTATATCTTTTGGGAATGTAGTATTTGCCCAGGGGCCATAGACACTGAGATTTGAGACAGACATAATCTTGTAATATTTTGGTAAGAGATCCAGTTTCATCTAAAAGTAGAATTTACTTTAATTGATGAGAGAATAAGATTGAGAAGAGGGTGGCATTTAAAAAAACAAAATTTTCTTCAGGATAATTCTTTAAGCTGGCCTGAAGCGCAGTGGACAACAATAAAGGGGTGGTACCAGTCTGGTAACACCTCAAGACCAGGAAAGAAATTTGGGTGGACATGTTTTCTCACTCAGGAAGGCTAGAGAGACTGATTTGGGGACATGAATCCCTCTATAGCAAGCAGTGTTGCCATTTTGAATTTACTCTGATTATGTTTATTGAGCAGCTTGCCTCAAATTCTCTGCCCTGCTTCTCTCCCCAGAGGGCTTCTTGTCATGTAATAAACAATGACATCTCTAAAATTCTAATGGTAAAACTATACTTCTTAAGAGGCTGTCTTTTAGACTATTCCTCAGTGCAGGTCAATGAGTTAGGAAAGATAATGGGTAATATATGAACATGAAAATTCAAGCTAAGTGGGTTTCTCTTAATTCAAGAACAGATTTTATAGTATCTGGGGGAACTGACTCTGGCATCCTTTAGGCAACAATAATAAATATTGCCTTTCTTGGCTTTTGATAGGTATTATAAGACACTATGTTCAGAATTAGGCTTTCTGAAAATTACCTAGAGAATAAGCATCAGAGGCATTCATGTTAATAGATAGAGCCATGCCCACCTTGGTGTGGCTCAGCAGTTGAGCATAGACCCAGGAACCAAGGGGTCACCAGTTCAATTCCTGGTCAGGGTATATGTCTGGGTTGAGGGCTCGATCCGAGTGTGGGGCCTTCAGGCGGCAGCCAATCAATGATTCTCTCTCATCATTGATGTTTCTGTCTCTCTCTCCCTCTCCCTTCCTCTCTGAAGTCAATAAAAATATATTTAAAAAATACTAGTAGATAGAGCCACTGGCTTTGGATTTAAATTATCCTGTGAAAATGAAGGAAGTCAGAGACAGGTGCCCATACAATACCTAGAAATACATTTAACCAAAGAGGTGAAACACCCGCATTCTGAAAACTTATAAGACATTTTAAAAACAAAATTGAAGAGGATACAAATGGAAGAATATATCATGATCATGATTGGAATGATTAATATTGTTCAAATGTCCTTACTATCAAAAGCAATATACAGATTCAATGAACTCCCTATAAAAATACCAATGGCATTCTCAGAACTAGAACAACTGATCCTAAAATTTATATGAAGCCACAAAAGACCATGAATAGCCAAAGTAACTGAGAATGAACAAAGTGGGAGGTATCATGCTACCTGATTTCAAACTATGCTACAAAGCTATAATAATTATACTGGCATAAAACAGATATATAGAGTAATGGAAAATAATAGAGAGTCCAGAAATAAATTTTCACCTATATTGTTAATTAATCTATGACAGAGGAGGCAAGAATATACATTGGGGAAAAGACAATTTCTTTAATAAGTGATTTTGGGAAAACTGGACAGATACTAGTACATGCAACAGAGAGGAATTGACAGGAGTGCTCCAGCCACGAAGACAAGAGGAAAAAACAGTCTAGAGATGGAAGACGCTGACAACGCCTTGCCACGCGAGCAGTCAGCAGCTGTGCACCGCTGCAGGTTACCTAGGACCAAACCAGAGAGGGTCGGACCTGCATTGCCACCATGTGCCCACCATCCAGATATCACTGCTGACATGTACACATAAGGAACTGTTGGACATTGAAATTGGGACTCAAACATTTTTATGTTTTGTCTTGTTTTGTTATTATATGTTTATTACCAGTCTGCAAAGGCAAAACTTTTTAAAGGAAAGAAATGGTGGGAAAAAGATACAGAGGCAAAGAAGCATTGAACAGACTGTCAAACTACATTGGGAAGACAGGGGAGGTTGGGCGAGGGGGGCTGTAAGAGACCAACCAAAGGACTTGTATGCATGCATATAAGCACAACCAATGGATATAAGACACTGGGGCAGGGAGGAGGGTGGGCAGGTGAAGGCATGCCCCGGGGGGGTAGGGGGGGTCGGGGGGAGATCAATGGGGAAAAGAAAAAGGAGACATATGTACTACTATTTGTAATACTTAAAACAATAAAAAAAATTGAAATTGGATCATTTTCTTACACATCAACAAAAATACTAGTAAACTCAAATGGATTAAAGACTTAAAATATAGATCAGAAACCATGAAATTCCTGGAAGAAAACATAGGCAGTAAACTCTTTGACATCAGTTTTAGCAATCTTTGTAAATGTGTATGTGGGCAATGGAAACCAAAGTGAAAATAAAGAGATGGAAATACATCTAACTAAAAAGTTTTATCACAGTGAAGGAAACCATCAACAAAATAAAAAGACAACCTACAATGGGAAAAGATATTCACAAAGGATACATCTGATGATAGGTTAATATCCAAAATATGTAAAGAACTAATATAACTTAATATACACACAACCAAAACAAGACAAACCAAACCAAAACACACACACAAAATCAGTTAAAAAATGGGCAGAGGACCGGAATAGACATTTCTTTAAAGAGGACATACAGATGGCTAACAGACATATGAAAAGATGCTCAACATTATGATTAATCAGGGAAATGCAAATCAAAACCACAATGAGATATCGCTTCACACCTGTTAGAAAGAATATCAATAAGTCAATAAACAACAAATGCGAGGATGTGGAGAAAAGGGAACCCTCACATACTGTAGGTGGGATTCTAAATTGGCACAACCTCTATACTATGGAAAACAGTATAGACGTTCCTAAAAAAATTAAATATAGAATTACCATATGATCCAGCAATTCCAGTTCTGGGTATTTATCTAAAAAATATGAAACTACTAATTCAAAAATATATCACCCTTATGTACATTGTAGCATTACAGTAGCCAAGATATGGAAGCAGCCTAGGTGTCCATCAATAGATGGATAAAGATGTGGTACATATCTATAATGGAATATTACTCAGTAATGTAAAAGAATGAAATCTTACCATTTGCGACAACATGGATGGACCTACAGGGTATTATGCTAAATAAAATAATTCAGAGAAAGACAAATACTGTATGGTTTCACTTATATGTGGAATTCTTTAAAATAACACAAATGAATAACCAATATAAAATAGAAACAGACCCATAGATTTTTAGAACAAGCTGATGGTTGCCAAAAGGGAGGGGAGTGGAGAAATGGGTAAAAAAAAATAAATAATAATAAATTATAAAATAAAGTAAACAGTAGAATCTGAAATAAAATCTTAACTCCAGGAAAAAAAAGAAAATGAAAAAACTTGCCAGAAAAATAATTAAATGTTTAGTTTCAAAAACCACTTAAAATTGATCATTTATTACACTACTCTTCAACTCTTAAAGAAGTAGCAAATTTAAAAACATGCTTAATAAAATTATTTTTCTTTTTGTATTATAATCTCATATTTTACAATCTAAATATATGATAGATAAGAAACACATTTTCACCACTGCCACCACCACCAACAACAAAAGGACAAGTACCCAAAGACAGGGTCACCTCAACTCAGCTAAGATGTGAGTTTGCCCACCTAAAATAAGAAGGCAATTTTATAAAGAATATTGGTTGAAACAGACACTGAGATTATAATCATTACTTAATTTATATAGGTGGATGAGAATAGAAAAGAGGCTAATTCCAGAAATTATGATGAAAATAGTAGGTGAGCTGTGGTCGCCAACCTTTTGAGCCTCAAGGACCACCAACAGTCTGCAGACCACTGGTTAGTGACTGCTGGTTTAGATGATGGGCCATTACCTGTAGTTTGATTGAATTGCTATATTTTGCTAGGTCACATTACCAGATACCACTCTAGATTTTCATGACAGATAAGTATTTTGCTACCTGTATCTTCTGTAACTGTGTTAAAAATGAAACAAACAGTTTCTATAAAATCTTTCAGCCCAGATGCAAATCATTGGTTGAGATAGCTTTATTTTTGGAACCCTACCTTTGTTAAATGAAGATAGTTTTTATTGCTGCTATTATCATTGTGGAGCTAATTGTGAGTTATTGACATTAGTTTACTATTGAAGGGCAATAATTTCTATTTTTCTGGGCCCGATTGCTTGAAGCCTTAAAAAAAATACATTATAGTATGAAAGACTATAAGCTCATATATAAAGGAAATTATAGCTAAAAATGGAAGCCCAGATATTGGAATATTTAGGAACTTTTGTATGTTCTATAACACTAAATCATGGTTTAGAAGTATTTTGTTATATTGCAGATAGGGAGAAATCTCCATACATCTATTCAGCATGCTGTCACTTGAAATATTACTTTCCTTTTTAAAATGAAGACAAAGATGACTCATTGAATTTATTTAGTTTCATGAAACAGATCAATAACCTTTGAAATCAATTGTTGCAAAAGTAGAGGAAAGTAATTGTCAAAGACAAAGAGACCACATTAGCAGTGAGCAGCAACAATATGTGGGCACCAAGTGAAGGGAGGATCTGATAATTGTAAGATAAATTTTCTCACCACCCCAGATGATGATGATAATGGTGGTCATAGTGATTATATTAACAACAGCTACCATTTATTGAGTGCATATCAGGTGTCAAGAATTGTTCTAAGCACTATTTTTTCACTAATTCATTTGGTCCTCAAAATTCCTAACAGAAAAATACTATTTTATTCCCATTTTAACAAACAGACTGAAGAACAGAGAAATGAATAACTTGTTTGAGGTCACATACTAGTAGTGGCAGCTGTGTGACTCAACCCCAGGCAATTTATTCTAAATACTTATTTTAACCACTCTTCATATGCAAAAGTGACAAATCTGATGTTCTTAGCTCTCCAAGTACCTCACAGGATTGTCTTCAGAGACAAAGAAGTTTGGTGAATGGGAATCAAATTGAAAACATGGACTATAGTAAACAATATAAGAATAGATTATTTTACCAAATCTTTTACCCCCAAATTAAAAAAATATATATCTATACTAATAAAAGGGTAATATGCTAATTAGACCAGGTCTGCTGGGCATCTTCTGGTTGTCCGGTCCTCCTTCCAGACAAAGCCACAGTGGTGGGGGCCGAGGCAGAGGTGGTTAGGGGCCATCAGGCAGGAAGGCATTGGCAGTTAGGGGCGATCAGCAGGCAGGCAGGTGAGCAGTTAGGAGCCAGTGGTCCCAGATTGCGAGAGGGATGTCTGAGGGGTCCCAGATTGGAGACGGTGCAGGCCGTGCTAAGGGACCTCCCCTCCCCCCCGCCATACACGAATTTCAGGCACCAGGTCTCTAATATATATATGTAATGGCAGACTTGCTCAGTTTTATGGAGAAGTTTTTATATCTAGGGTAATGGTATCATTGTCTATTTTTTTTAGGGAAGCCTAATGTATGAGTTAAGAAGATGGTAGCCTAAAGGGAATGTTTAAAGGTACTGAAAAGTCTCTCTTGCTTCAAAAATATCGCTAACATACCTTTTATGGTGCTAGAAACTCCTCCATTGGAGGTAGTGTAGTACAAGAAGGACTAGTGTAGACAGCATCAGCACTGGTGTGGCTGGATGTGCATTCTAATGAGCTTAGAGGGAGACGGATAGACTAGACAGACTTCAATGCTTTGTACTTTTAAGGTCCCTTCTATCTCTAACAACTCTATGTGTGAAGGTAATATTTCTTAAAATGCACAGCCTCTTAATTGATAATATAATTAATTAGTAATATCTAGTGAGATTAGGTTCTTCCCCAGTTCAGTTTATTAAAGGATGTTTATTAGAAATTAATGGCACCTGGCCTGGCTGGTGTGGCTTAGTGGGTTGAGCGTTGTCCCATAGACCAGGAGGTCCCCGGTTCGATTCCCAGTCAGGGCATGTGCCTGGGTTGCAGGCTCGGTCCCCAGTAGGGAGAGCGCAGGAGGCAGCTAATCGATATGTCTCTCTGATCGATGTCTCTATCTCTCTTCTCCCTTCCTCTCTGAAATCAATAATATATAAATATATATATACACACACATATATATATATATATATATATATATATATATATATATATTTAAAAAAAAAGAATTAATGGCACTTGGATGACAGCAAGGAGAGCAGGGAATAGCCACTAGGAGAAAGTCCTGTGGCGTTAGAAAGAATGGCAGGGACATGCTGTAGATCTTCATCCATAGGCCTGTTGTGAAGAATAAAAAAGGAAGGGGGTGAGGAAGCTACTATAACAGCAGTCATTTCTGATTTCATATCATTGCTTTTTTTGGTCTTTATAGTTTCTTTGCCAGCCCTTCCACCTTGCCTTCCTCCCTCTTTGGACCCCGTTGCCTTTCCCTTATCTCAGAAAACTTGTAAGGATTTCCTGACACTATCTCCTCTTTATTATTAAATCCCTTAGTCTTCAGACTAAGGCAGCAATTTTCAATGGTGTGCAACAAGAATTTTTAAAACATGGAACACTGTTTAGTCAGGCACTGACTTCTTTTCTCTTAGATTGTTAAATTTAAAAAAAAGACAACAGTCAACACAACAATAGCCATCTGGTGTGAATGAATACCTATTGTTTAGTCAGATAGGTTAAAAAATATAACAGACTTTTCTGGTGTGCTGCAGAATTTTAGTAATTGGTTGATGTGCTGTGAGATGTAAAAGGCTGAAAAATCACTGGTCTAGGGGAAGGAAATGAGGGGTGGAAATGAAGGTAGGTCTGAGACTGTTGATCTCTTTACCTAATTTTTTACTTCATTTTGTATTGTAAAAGTGATTTTCTGGATTACTGTGGATAAAGTTTAGGAGTTGTAGCTTTAGGTGTTGCACAGGGAATTAATGATTCATAATTTTAGAACAAACTATGACTGTAGTATGGATCATTTTAAAAAGGAATGAATTAACACAAATCTAAAGATCTGCGACTTTTCCAAGATATGGCAGGTCTTCTGTTTCTCAGTACCATGACATTTCCACTTACTACATCAAAATGTTGAGTGCCCACCTGTTTGTCTACCAACCTGGCAAAACACCTATACACACTTACACACTCCCATTGGCTTTAAAACCAGTTCATGTGCCTGAGCTTCAGTAATGGAAACAGCCTTCCCATTATTTCCCCTCACTGTGAAGTGGAAGAAATACTTTAATTGGCCTATGATTTATATAGTTTAAAAAGGTGGTATCATGTTGAGTGTATCTACTTTGTCTATGTACCTAAGTACCTAATGAGATTTGTCACTATTCACCATGTCATGAGTGGCATCAGATGAAATTTCAGACTGGGATATGGTTGCCTGATTATATTCCAATATGTGTTGTGATGTAGTAAAGAGTGAAGTATTTATATTTGTTTTATGAAAATTAGAATTAACAGCTCCTTAAAGGCATGGATTTTGTCTATCTTGTTCACTGGTATATGTGAGCACCCTGAACAATGTGGGCTGAGAGTCAATGAGTGTTGACATAAAAATAGCAGCTTCACCATATGTCTTGATCTTTGCATTAGGCACTAGAAACATTGTACCCTGTTTCTGTTCTCATCAACTGATTCTCCACTCCCAAACCTTCAACTTGTTTCCTACCATAACATGATCAGTATTCACCAGGATATAATTAAGTCATTATTACTTCATTGATTAGTTAGCAAAATCTATTGGTTTTACCCCCTTTAATTGCTAAAAAGTATTCTATTGGATGGATATACCACATTTTATCTCTTCATCAGATGATAGACATTTGGATTGCTTAAAATTTTCAGTTATTATGACTAATGCTACTATAAACATTTGTATACAATTTTTGTGTGGACATATGTTTTCATTTCTTTCGGGTATATAGTAAGTCTTAACATTGTTAATAGGTTCTGCAACTTAAGTGAAATGACATATAATGACACTAGTTTTACCATAGGCTAATTAATATAAAGAAGAGTTAGGTTCATATGGCAGCTCATCAATGTTATAACAAAATGACACTGAATGAAACAAACATTATAAGAGGACCTACTGTATATCTAGGAATGTAATAATTGCTGAATCATATGGTAACTTTACTAGGTGTACCGGTTAATAATAGCAGATTTTGTAATAAAAGAAAACCCGATCATTTCAAGAGAAACATTGGAAGTGCTTTATTCAGAGTAATGTCCATCGTTAGCTACACATTTCCCCCATCTTTCAGGTAATTTGTTGACACTGTCCCAATAGAACTTTTCTTATTTTGAGGCAAACCATTCAGAGACCCAATTTTCCACTTCTTTGTATGTTTTGAAGTGCTGCTCAGAAAGTGCATGTGCCATCCATTGGAACAAATGGTAATCTGAAGGAGCAAGGTCTGGTGAATATGGTGGGTGGGTTAATACTTCCAAGGCAAGACCTTTTAACGTGTCTTTAACTGGTTTTGAAGTGTGTGATGGTGCGTCATCATGAAGCAAAATTACTTTGCCATGTCTTCTGGCACATTCTGGTCATTTCACTATCAAACCTTGGTTCAAATTGATTATTTGTTGTTGGTAGCAATCAGTATTAATGGTTTCACCTGGTTTTAGAAGCTCATAATACACCACAACTTCTTGATCCCACCAAACACAGAGCATTGTCTTCTTTCCGAAGCGATTTGGCCTTGCAGTCGGTGTTGATGGTTGACCTGGATCAACCCGTGATTTTGTGCATTTGGGATTCTCAAAATAAATCCACTTTTCATTGCCAGTTACAATTCGATGCAAAAAAGACTTTCATGCCATTGAAGCAAAATTTTACTGATGACTTTTCGGTTTTCCATTTGTCTTTTGTTGCTTTAAAATCTTTTCCTTCCTTTTAAATCTTTCCCATTGCTTGTAAATGATCAGAAACTGTTTGTGAGCAACGTTTAATCTTTCTGCAAGTTGTTTTTGAATTTGACACACATCTTCATCCAATATGCTTGTAATTGTTGGTCTTCAAACTTTTTCGGTTGACCTGGACATTCTTTGTCTTTCACATCGAAATAATCACTTTTAAAGTGTTTAAACCAGCATTCACAAGTATCTTGAGATGGAGCATGTTCACCGTAAGCTTCCTGAAGTACTGGTATATGATAACTTTTTCTTCAAAATAATGACTTAAAATTTCCCACAAATGCTCTTTTTTTTTGGCATGAAATTCAACATTTTTAAGCATAAAAATATCTATGATGTTAACATCTTCAACAAATTTGAAATATGAAGTTTTGAAGCTTGTTGTCAATACAACAAAATAACATACCTATTAAATCGCATATATATCAACATATGTGTAACTGCATTTATTGAAAAAAAATCTGCATTATTAACCGGTACAGCTACTATGTTTAAACTTTTGAGGAACTACCAGACTGTTTCTGAAGAAGATAGCACCATTTTACATTCCTACCAGCAATATCTGAGAGTTCCAATTTCTCCACATCCATGCCAACAATTGTTATTGTCTATTATTCTTATTTTATCTTATTTTTTAATCCTCACCCATGGACACATTTTCACTGATTTTAGAGAGAGAGTAAGGGAGAGGGAAAGAGAGACAGAGAGAAACATCAATCAGTTGCCTCCTGTATGTGCCCCGACTGGGCATCGAATCCTTAACTTAGGTATATGCCCCTACTGGGAATCAAACTTGTGACCCTTTGATGCATGGGATGATACTCCAACCAACCAAGCCATACTAGCCAGGGTTGTTGTCTCTTATTTTGATAGCTAGAGGCC
Source organism: Corynorhinus townsendii (assembly GCA_026230045.1). Lineage (NCBI taxonomy): Eukaryota > Metazoa > Chordata > Mammalia > Chiroptera > Vespertilionidae > Corynorhinus > Corynorhinus townsendii. The sequence goes on along the minus strand of JAPDVU010000004.1, from coordinate 60,789,057 downwards.
CGGTACATGAAATTCGTGCACAAGGGTGTGTGTCCCTCAGCTCAGCCTGCACCCTCTCCAATCTGGGATCCCTCTCACAATCCAGGACTGCACACTCCCAACTGTTCTTCTGACTGCCTTCCTGATTGCCCCTAACTGCTTCTGTCTGCCAGCCTGATCACCCCTAATCACTCCCCTGCCAGCCTGATTGATGCCTAACTGCTCCCCTGCCAGCCCGATTGCCCCTAACTGCCCTCCCCTGCCATCCTGGTCACCCCTAACTGCCCTCCCCTGCTGGCCTGGTCCCCCCCAATTGCCCTCCCTTGCCGACCCAGTCACCCCTAACTGTTCTCCCCTGCCAGCCTCATTGCCCCTAATTGCTCTCCCCTGCAGGCTTGGTCCCCACCCCCAACTGCCCTCCCTTTCAGGCCTGGTCCCCCCCAACTGCCTTCCCCTGTAGGCATGGTCCCCTCCAACTACCCTCCCCTACAGGCCTGGTCCCCCCCCAACTGCTCTCCCCTGTAGGCCTGGGACCCCAAAACTGCGCTTCCCTGCAGGCCTGGTTGCCCCCAACTTCCCTCTTCTGCCATCCTGGTCACCCCTAACTGCCCTCCCCTGCAGGCTTGATCGCCCCCAACTGCCGTCCCTTGAAGGCCTGGTCCCTCCCAACTGCCCTTCCCAAATGCCCTCCCCTGCTGGCCATCTTGTGGTGGCCATCTTATGTCCACATGGGGGCATCCATCTTTGACCACATGGGGGCAGCCATCTTGTGTATTGGAGTGACAGTCAATTTGCACATTACTTTTTTATTAGATAGGATAGAGGCTTGGTAAACAGGTAGGGGCCAGCTGGTTTGCCCTGAAGGGTGGCCCAGATCAGGGTGGGGGTTCCCTTGTGACGTGGGGTGACTTGGGCAAGGGGCCTGTGGTGGTTTGCAGGCTGGCCACGCCCCCCCGGCGACCCAAGCATAGGCCAGGGCCAGCTGGAAGCAGGTATCTGGGATTTATTTATCTTCTGTAATTGAAACTTTGTAGCCTTGAGTGGAGGCCAGGGCAGGCCAGGGCGGGTGGGAAGCTTGGCTTCCTCCATCGCTGGGGCAACCCAAGCCTCTGGCTGGCTCCAGCTCAGTGGCGGTGGTCATCTTAGTTGGGTTAATTTGCATACTCACTCTGATTGGCTGGTGGGCGTAGTGGAGTGATGGTCAATTTGCATGTTTCTCTCTTATTAGGGTAGATTAGTGTAGATAGCCATCCTAGTGGGTATGAGTGGTATCTCATTTAGTTTTGACTTTTGTTTTCCTGGTAACTAATGACTATGAGCATCTTTTCATGTATTTATTGCTCATTTGCATATCTTCTTGGGAAAAATATCTACTCAGAACTTCCTCACTTTTTAAATTGGGTTAATTGACTTTTTATTATTAAGTTGTAATAGTTCTTTATATTTATATATATACTGGAGGCCTGATGCACGAAAATTTGTGCAACAGTAGGCCTTCCTTTCCCTGGCTGCTGGCACCAGCTTCCCTCCTGCACCTGGGACCCAGGCTTTTCTCCTCCAGTTGCCGGCAGGCACCCGGGACCCAGGTTGGCTTCCCTCCGGCCCCAGCTTCATCAGGAAGGACTTCCAGTCTAATTAGCATATTACCCTTTTATTATGTGTGTGTGTGTATATATATGTATATATATTACAGTTTACATTCATTATTATTCTGTATTAGTTTCAGATATACAGCATAGTGGTTAAACAATCATGTACTCCATAGCAGCAGTTGCCAACTGGTGGTCTGTGGACCACTGGTGGTCCATGAGGTCCCAAAGGTTGGCGACCACTGCTCTATAGAGTTTCCTCCTGATATTTGAAGTGCCTACCTGGCCCCATACATAGCTATTAGGATTAGATTACTTTTTTTTTTTAACACCCAATAAGTTGTGTGGAAAGGAAAATTAATGTTGGCACTGGATTCTTAAAGTAATATTTAGACTTTAATGGAAAATGTGTATTATACATTATCTCTGATCAAGTATCAACTATGCTAATTTTATGAGTTTATTTGGCAGGTCAGGATATTACTTCCCAGAAAGTTTTGCTCCCATTTTGTAGTTTGGCTAATCACAGAATCAAATAGAATTTCTCTTATTTTTGACTTCTCAAACTTTAGAAAAGGAGGTGGACATAGGAAATCAGACTCATCCATATTCTTCTATGAGGATAATAAAAAAATTCATCAATCAACTGACTGAGTTTAGGATCAGAAATGATAGCATATATTGCTGTCCCAATCAGTGGAAATTGACAAAATAATTGGATTTCCTTGGCAATAAAAGGGACCTGCTTTCAACTGCTCTTTTAGAGATAAAATAGATCAGTGATCCTGTAATGCTAGATTTGACCAAATATCTCCTAATGTATATTTGCATGCTTTGAACTAAATTAGACCTGAAGCAAACAGATTCCTTGTTTCAGTCTGATTTTATTTTAAAGGTTGGAAATATCCTGAAAATTTGAAAGAACTATCAGTATATAACATTATATTTTGAACATCTGATTATTCAGTGAAATTTGGACCTATTTTGAGTCTGAATATAAATGTTATCATTTTTATTTTGGTTCATCAGGATTGTATATTTATTGCAGGAAAGACAAATTGCAAGGAAAGAGATATTTTCTTTTGTTGAGCTTTTTTATTTCTTCTTAAAAACAGCTTTATTGAAATATTTACATACTATATGATTCACCCATTTATAGTGTACAATTTAATGGCTTTTGGTGTAGTCACAGAGTTGTTGTTCATAATCATGATTTTAGAACATTTTTATTATCCCTAAAGGAAACCCATACCTCACAACTCTTAGCTGTCATCCTTTGAATTCTGCATCCCCTTGGCCCTAAGCAACCATTAATCTATTTTCTGTCTCCACAGACTTATCTATTCTGAATATTTCATATACATGAAATAATGCAGTGTGTAGTCCTTTATGACTTGTCTTTTATACCTTAGCATAATGTTGCCAATATTCTTCTATATTGTCACATGTATTAGTACATCATGTATTGCCAAATAATATTCCATTGCATGGTATACTGCATTTTATTTGCCCGTTTATCAGTTGATGGCCATTTGAGTTAATGGTTTGGGGCTGTTATGAATCATGTTACTGCAAACATTCATGTACATGTTTTTGTGTATGTTTAATTTCATATAACTAGGAATGGAATTCCTGATCATGTGTATGTTTAACCATTTGAGGAATTACCAAATTGGTTTCAAAGTGGCTGCAACATTTTAGATTTCTACTAGCAATATATGAGGGTTCCATATCCTTATTCTCTCCAACACTTGTTATTCTTTGTGTTTTTTATTCTAGTGGCTGTTTTTTATTCATTGTGGCTTTGATCTGCATTTCTCTAATGGTGAATGATGTTAGACACTTTTTTTTTCATGTGTGTACTGGCCCTTTGCATATCTTATTTGAAGAAATTTCTAAAATATAACAATTTGATCTCTGTATCCATATAGTGTTGAGTCAGTTTAAGAAATATCTTAAGCTAGTAACATGAGAATTAAGGAAAGAATCTAGTCATAAAGGACTATACATTGCATAATTCCATTGATATGAAATGTTTAAAATCAGCAAATCCATAGAAACAGAAAGTAGATTAATGATTACCTAGGACTCGGAGAGGGGAGGAATGCAGAATTACTGCTAATGGATAAAAGGTTTTCTTTTGGAATGACAGTGTTCTGCAATTTGATTGTGGCATTGGTTGCACAATTCTATAGATATACCAAAAATTATTGAATTGTATATTTTTAAAAGGTGAATATTTTGTTTTACAGTAACATGATTACACTTTCTTCTGAGTCTTCACTTAGTCATTAACATCCATATTCCTACTAAAACTCTGTTCAAGACACTCTAGGCATTTTATATTATGAACCTCAAAATTCTTTCAGCCCTTGTACATTTCCCTATTCCAAACTCATATATATATTTTAGATGTTTGATGTAGTAGCATTCTACTCCCATGTACCACAAACTGTATTAGTTCCTTCTGCTGATATAGCAAGTTACTACAGCTGAAAGCATGAATTTATTATCTTATAGTTCTGGAAATCAGAATTCTGAAATGGGGTTCATTGGGGTAAAGTCAGGGTGTCAGGAGGGCTGCATTTCTTTCTGGAGGCTCTCTGGAAGAATCTGTTCCTTTATTTTTTCAAGTCTCCAGAGGCCATTTGCATTCTTTGGCTTGGTTTCCTATTTCTCAATCTTCAAAGCCAGCAATGTTGAGCCAAATTCTTCTCATGCTGTCATGTCTGAGGTTCTTTTTCTTATGTCTTGCTCTTTCACATGTTAGGATCCTTATAATTACACTAGAGGCCCGGTGCATGGATTTGTGCACTGGTGAGGTCCCTCAACCTGGCCTGAGCCCTCTTGTAATCTGGGACTCCTCGGGGAATGTCGGACTGCCGTTTTGGCTGATCTGACATCCCCCAAGGGATGTAGCAGTGCACGAAGTGGCAGGCAGGGGAGGATCCCAAGCCAGGGCCCTGCACCATGCCCCTCCCACTCATTTAGGCCCCACTGTGCCTGCCGCAGCTTGGTAGTGCTGCAGAGGAGGCAGGAGAGGCTGCCGCTTGCCAGCCATGAGCCAGGCTTCTGGCTGAGTGGCACTCCATTGTGGGAGGGCACTGACCACTAGGGGGCAGCTCCTGTGTTGAGCGTATGCCCCCTGGTGGTCAGTGCATGTCATAGCAACTGGTCAACCCATCGTAATGATCGCTTAGGCCAGTGGTTGGCAAACCGCAGTTTGCGAGCCACTGTTTGCCGCTCTGTTGACTAATGAGTTTGCTGACCACTGGACTAGACTAAATGTTACCATGTAATTGGAGGCTGTGAGGATTAGGCAATTGTGGCATATTGTGTGCAAAGAGGTAAAGGGTAGTATGTGACAGTGGTGGGCAAACTCATTAGTCAACAGAGCAGCAAACCGCGGCTTGCGAGCCTCATGTGGCTCGTGAGCTGTGGTTTGCCAACCATTGGCTTAGGCTTTTATATATATAGATTGGGCACATATGGATAATACAAGATAATCATCCATCTGAAAATCAGGTATAGAGCAACCTTAATTCCACCTGAAACATAATTTCCCTTTACCTAACATATTCACAGGTTCTGGAAGATTAGGACTTGGATATATTTGGGGTTTCCTTATTCTTCATACCACAACACTTGCATTGGAAGTGAAAAACATGTTTCCTCAGTATCCTGTGTTCATAACTAATGTTTAGATTCTTGAGGTTAAAAACAAGTTTTTATTAGGAAAATATTCTGCTTTCACTTTGTCTAAGTATTTTTTGTTGTTGTTGTTAATCCTTATCCAAGGATATTTTTCCATTGATTATTAGGGAGAGTGGAAAGGAGAGGGAAAGAGAGAGAGAAACATCCATGTGAGTGAAATACATCAATTGGTTGCCTCCTGCACGAGCCCTGACCAGGGCCCAGGCTGGGGCAGAGCCTGCAACCAAGATACCTGCCCTTCACCAGAATCAAACCTGGGACTCTTTGGTCTGCAGGCCAACGCTCTATCCACTGAGCCAACCTGGCTAAGGCTTGTCTAAGTATTTTTAAAAACAAAATCTACAGGGATTCCTAAAGTGTTTAAATAGCAAGCAAATATTTGGGGGGTGGGGGAGAAATTTGAAGTCAATTTTTAGTTTGAAAATTATCCAGAAAATTTTATTTGGAATTTTTTGTTACTAAAAGGATTTTTCTCAATAAGGCAGATTATGTTAATATATATTTAAAATAAACTAGAATTAATCACTGGAGTCTAATTCTTTAGACTTATATACCCAGTGAAATTATATTTCAAAAATGAAAGAAAACAGTTTTTTCCCCGGTCAAAACAAAAGCTAAGAAAAATCATTGCCATTAGACTTGCACTAAAAGAGAGCAGTTCTTGTGGCTTAAGGAAAATGATACCAGATAAAATTTAGACCTATACAAAAGAATAAAGTATTCTGGAAGTGGTAAAATGTTGGTAAATAAAAAATACATTTTTTTATTTAAAAACCTTTGAAAGATAATTTATTATTTAACATCAAAATTATAACAGGATTGTGGGATTTATGACACATGTAGAAGTAAAATGCATGACAATAATAGAATGAAGGACAGGAGGGAGAAGGACAGGTGTACTGTCAAGCTTTTACAGTATGAAGAATGATGAGTTACTTGAGGCTAATATGTGAAAGGTTCAAGAGATATTTGTAAACCTTTGAGCAACCACAAAGATAAAACAAAGAGGTATAGCTAATAAGCTAGCAGTAAAGATAAAATGAAATATAAAAAATATTATATGTAAAATTAGTCAAGAAAAGAGGAACAAGGTTCAAAGAACAAGTGGAACAAAAATTATCAGAAAGATGCTAGATTTTAACCAAATCATATTGATATTTATATGTTATTATGTAAATATAATTAGGTCACATATACAAAGCAGATCGTCAGATTAACTGAAAAGCAAGACCCAACTATATCCTGTTTACAAGAGTTCTACTTTAAATGTAAAATCACAGATGAGTTAAATCAAAAGGGTGGGATAATATATATCTTCCAAAACTAATCAAAAAGAACCAGGAGATTTTGTTTTCATTTTAGACAAAGTAGACTTTAGAATAAGAAATTTTGCCAGGAATAAAGATAGATATTGCATGTCAATAATGGGATTCATTTACCAATAGAACCTAACAATCCTAAATGTTTGTGCAACTACCAACTCAGCTTCAAAATACAGCAAAACCTGATAGAACTGAGTACTTTTTGTTTTAAGCTTTTAAGCTGCTCAACAGCAATTCTCTGTTGGAATTTTCAAGAATCTAATCCCCTAATGAAAAGGATTTACTGTATAATATTTAAAACATCAACATATGTATCTTAGTGTGTGAAGACAAAATTCTAATCTCTAAACATTAATAAAAAGTATTAATTAAAATATTTACTCAAAAAATACCAACTGCATATGAAGCACTTTATATACGTTACTTAATTTGCATAATAAGCCATAGTGCACATAAGGAAACTGGGCCTCAGGGAGATCACACACTTGCCAAGGCCCCACAGTAAGGATCACAGTCAATGGTCTTGGAATTCAAGACCATTGGCCACTAAGCCCATGATCTTTCCACCACATGAAGGCTTGAAATAATTTTTTCAAAACTAACTCTAGTTTTCATCTCAATATAAGAAATGATCATCTTCTGAATTAGCAAGGATGATGCAAAGAAAGAAAATGCCATTTATTGATTTACTGCTTTTGTTTAGAGAACTACTAAAAATTACCCTATTTATTTTCTCTAGCGATCCCATTCCATAGAAGCTACAAATACTGTCAATGTCTAAAGAACTACAAGAAACCATGAAAAGTTCAATAATGTATACTCTGTAATTTCAAAAACCTATATATAACACTACTATATGCATATTTGTTGAATGAACAAATGAATGAATGGATATTATTTCTGCAATGAAATAAGAGATTTTATGTGATTAATACATGTGTTTAAAAATCTTGACTAAAGTAGTGAGTTTTTCTGAATTAATGAGATCTTCCTCTTGTAATATAGTTTCCATGAACTTATTTTATTAATTAACCAAGTTTTTAAAACTTGTTTTATGAAAGGAAGTAGAAATGTATACTACTAAAATACAGGAAGAACAGTTGAAAAAAAATGTTGAAATAAAAATACATATTCTGATTGCAACCATAATTTAAAAACTATTTTGGGGACCATAAAAATATCAAAATCAATGACAGTCATCTTCATACTCATATCTCAGACATTTTCACTGCCTAAATCTCATAGAGCAGAGTTGGTAGAATCAATATGTTGCCAAGTAAACATCAAGCACAAACATAAAAATCATAACAGGTTCAAAGAGTTCTGGAGAATAATTATAAAGCCATAAAACCTACCAAATAATTGAAACAATAAAAATGGAAAATTAATTTCAAGCAGCTAAACATTTCAACTGACTACTGACAGACTTTTGAACAATGAAAAATATATGTGTGTGTGTGTATGTGTGTATTAGGAAAAAGAGGTGAAGACTTTTAAAGATCCAAGTGGTTAATTAATGGAAGCCAAATGCAAACATTGAGAATATAGCAGAAAAATTTGGTTTCTGGTTTCACAAAGGGGAATTTGCCTTAATCAAATTTATTAGTAAGAAGAATGAGGTTGCAGAGAACAGGCTCCTATGAGCAGCTGAAAAATGGATCAATATTCTAAGCTTTGAGATTTGATATGTTTCTAGGTCCAAGTAAAATATAACCAGGGTGTTAAAGGAAGTAGAGACAGAAATCAGAGCCCCTTTTTTATGAATAGTTTTACAAGTGCACACAGTTCTGGAGAGACCCCCCCCCCCCCCCCCCAGGATTAGCCAATATGATGGAATTATTTTTAAAGGGTCTGGGAATGTACCAAGTGGCTTGCATACCAGTTGACATCACTCATAAGAAAAGTGTTAAAAGGTGTTCTTAGGGTCAAATGAAGAAACACTTGGAAGCTTACTAGCTTGATGAAGGAATGCCAACCGACTTTTTCAGATGGGAAAGGGATGCTTCATTAACTTGTCAAAATGTCAGAAGGATATTATTTCTGCAGAAGGAAAGAGGTGTTATAATATATCCTTAGTTTTTCTATAGTGGGTAATTTATTGAAATGCTCGACTGGGGTTAAAATGATCTCTTTTCTTAAAAGTGGCATAATGGGAAAATTGGTAAATTGAATTGAAACTTGCTAAATTGTAAGAAACAGAAGTTACTTGGCAATTGAATTTTTGATAGTTCAGAAAATCACTGACTTACACACTAATGCAGTGGTCGGCAAACTCATTAGTCAACAGAGCCAAATATCAACAGTACGATTGAAATTTCTTTTGAGAGACGAAAACAGACTTCTGCTCTGGGCCACGAAGTTTCAATCGCACTGTATGTGCACGCCCGCACATGGTATTTTGTGGAAGAGCCACACTCAAGGGGCCAAAGAGCGGCATGTGGCTCATGAGCCGCAGTTTGCCGACCGCTGCACTAAGGGATAGTCACATCCAAGACCTCACTGTGGCAGCTCTGTACTCATTTTCAGAGATGCTGCCTTTGGACAAGTCATTCTTGGAATTTCTCATGTGGAATTGTCCCATAGACCAAACTTGAAAAATCATGTTTAACAAAAAATTTTCATACTTTGAGTGAAAATATTATATTTGGGAAAGGTCCAAAGAAATCAGTCTCATCTGGCAAATAAAGTGAGTGATTAAACAGTTACTATTTTTTAAAAAAATGAGGTGTAACTATTAAAGAAAGTGATATTCTTTTGTGGATTGTAATCTGGTTTTCAAAGTAATTCCCAAAGCATTGATTTTTACTTCTTTAACTTATAAATAACAGAAATTCATTTCTCACAGTTCTTGAGGCTAGAAGTCCAAAATCAGTAATATAGGCTCTTTTCCAAGTTGCAGACAGATGTCTTTGCATTTTGTTCTCACATGGCAGAAAGAGGGCAAGAGAGTCCTCTGGGGTCTTTTTTATAAGGGCACTAATCCCACTCTAATTACCTTCTACTGCCATCACATTGGGGGTTAGGGTGTCAATATATGGCTTGGGGGGGGAGCACATTCTGGTTGGGGACAGACTGAAGGTGTTACAGTCCGGAGTCCTGGGCGTGCACCTTCACTAGCTTCCTCTAGCTTTTGAGGCATGAATAAAGCTAAGCTTTACTCAAATGGCCATTAAAATGCAATAACAATCCTCTTATTAAATATTATTTTTACTTAAGCATTTTTGATACTCTGTACCTTGGCAGCCTGTAAAAACTTCAGAAAAACATATTAATCTAAACCATAATATTAAAAATGAAAGCCAATGTTGGCTGATTGCTTTCATGATAAGCAGAATCTTAGGCATTTTACATGTGTCATTTCATTTAATAATACATATTCATTTAATAAAAACATTTATTTAATAGTATTTTGAATGGATGGATGTTAATGATTTATTCTCTATATAACAAAATACAGATGCAAAAGTTTCTTGAATTTTGCCTTAACAATTAAGAGAAATGTTTTATTAGTTTGCCTTTTTCTTAGAAAAATAATAAAGTACATAAAAATTTTAGTAACTGACACAAGTAGAGCATTATTATTGGTCTGAGAAAATGAAAATATGTAAAAATTTAAAGCATGTGCTGATCAGTGAAATATGCTTATGATAGGGTTAAAATTCTCAAGATGACTGCTTTAAAGGATAGTTTTAGAATGAATTTTGGTATTCTGGCTAGAAAGCCAGTGTCAGGGTATTTATAGTTTAGCTTATAAAGAGAGAGTAGAGGGATAGTGGTGTCTAGTGGAAATTCCTTGTTGATTTTAAGATATGAGAGCAATATATATCTAAATTTTTATAGAAAAAGGGAGAGTCAACTTTTTGCTGTGTGCTAAAGAGGAAATGACTATGGTATCTACTCTGGAAAGCCAGAGTTGAGGCTATGTGACCTTGGATGAGTCCACTTTTAACACCTTTTAGTATCCTTTTAACAAATCTTAAACATGGGCTTATATTTACTTTTGGAAGATATAGTTCCACATGAATGTGTTCACACATTAGAGAGCAATTGTGAGATTCAAATGAGATGCTATATGAAAAGACTTGAGAACACTAATGCTTGGCAAATATAATATATTCTAATGAGGAAATATGATGAAAAATTAAAAGCATATAAAGACAACAGACTTCATTTTGCCTCCTGACTTCCTTGAAACATTGTTACTTTAATTTTTGCATAAACAAAACATGAACTTTGTCACAATTTTTTTATATAAATAAAAGAGAAATATACCTGCCTCCTAGTTAACAAATGGAAATACAAATGGAGTGAATATTAGTTAAGACATCGGGAGAGAAAGGCCCTATATAATGTATGAGTTTATGTTGTGTGAAGTGGCCTCGCACATGCCAGGCATATGGTCAGTTTACAATGCATACTACTTATTATTGATGTGCTTAGTATTCATGCACAATAGTTTGTCATTCAGTTGAATACTTTCAAATTTACATTGAGCATATTTTCTATTAAAGTCTTGAGCATATTTTATATTAAAATGCTTTATTTTTTTCCCTTAATAATTAATTGTAGTCCAAGAAATTCCAGAGAAGGGGAAATAATCCAAATTTCTCAATAGAAAATGCACCAAGTAATTTCAAATATGACTTCAATAACATAAATAATTTGAATGGATGATAGGGTTAAAAAGAGTCATAACAAAAGGCCCTAGCTTTATTTTCAGATTTCTAAATTATATATTGAAATTGAGCATATGTAAATATAAACATCATGCAAAATGCCCTGAATTTAAGAGATATTTTATATTTTGTGCTGTGTCCAGCACAGGCAGGTTTGGTGAGCCTGAGGAGGGGCAGTGAAGGATTAAAGAAGACAGACAAGAGAATACAGCTGGGGTTCAGTAGGACACTGCTTTTCTGATGGAGAGAGAGCCTCCCGGCCTGCAAGCTGAGTCTTTATTTTACAGTTAGAGCATACAAAGCAAAACAAGGGTAGTGGTCAACATGTTTACAATGTTCTTGTGAGTTTCACCTTGTTTTGGCAGCACTTGCTGCACCTCCCACAGCCCATTAGCTACCTAGGAAGGAACTAGGGAGGGCTATAAAGTTAAGTTTAATTATGTTAGGAGGGCTCTGCCCTCTAAGCTGGGACTTGTTTGTGGCCCTGCCACAGGTCAGTCCAAGGTTTAACCCTATAGCCGCTCCTTACAGTATTTGGCATGGAAAAATCTTTGAACCTCTGAAAGAACAAAATTCTGTCATTGCTCTTTCTTTTCTATTACTAGACCAGGCTGGTATGTGTTATAAATTAGCCCGTTATGCCCAAGGAATGATATTGAATACTCTCCATTAAGTTAGAAAGATGTCAGTAATACATCTTAGAAGAAGTCAGACCCTTTCTGGGTCTCTCTAATATTCTCCAATGTGCATCCAGTATTTCCATATACTGGATTTTGCTATGTGAAAATGTAAGCTCTGAGGTGCAGTGGGGAGGAGAATGAGAGGACATTGGGTACACTGTGGGACATAAGGGTGATACCACACACACACACACACACACACACACACATAAAACTAACTAGTTTCATTTTATAAAGTTTAAAATCCATATTTGTTAAGGCTTCAGTACACTAAGGAAATAGATACACTGTGGGCTAGATCATCACATATTAGCAGCTCTTTCTCACATGGAATGTTTTCAAAATGAGTCTCATCCATTTTTACTGAGTCCTATGGTAAAGGACTGGAACTGTGGTTTTATGTGCTGGGAGTATTAGCTCACACTTCACTTTGTAGACATTTCATGAAGTGCCCAAGTAGTTATGAGACCTGCACTTTGCTTTTTGGTCCAGGTAGAGATATTCTGACTGACATATGTAAGGAAATAACCTTATTTACATATTTTAAACATATCTATAATATATATTTAATATTTATATATTAATTAGGATAGACAGAGGATATTAGCTGCATTCCTCAAAATTTGGGCAAAATCCATTAGGTAGAATCCAGTCCATGCAATGTAAAATTATAACGAGTGGTTCTTGAATTTGGGATGAATTAAAGGATTTATTTAATATGCCTAAATCTTAAAACTGAACAGTAACTATATTAGCTTTGTTATAAATGAACTTAAACATAACAAATTTCTTGTAAATACTTCTCCATGGACCAATGATCTTACTAGGGACTGGAGGTAATCTCCAACTAGAGGAGTCAAGAAGGAGATTGTTCTGATCAGTCAGAACTTCCATTTTCTTTGTTGTCTCAGTTCTACCGGTCTTTTCTTAGGAATCCCATGAAGTGTACCTTGGTATTGGCCCTTTTCAGTTTCAGGTATTTATTGTACGTCTTTTAAAAGTTATAAACCTGATCAAATTATAGTCTTTATCACTTGTTTTATGTAGGCACTGTGCTTCACTCCTATTTATATATATATACTCTGCAGAAATCATGAATTCTTAAGCTGCTAAATCACTTTTGTGTATTTATGAAATTCATGCACGGGTAGGGTCCCTAGGCCTGGCCAGCAATCAGGGCTGATTGGGGCCTCCCTTGCCTGGCTGCCGGCTGCTGACCAGGGCCTTCCTTTGTTCCGCACCACCCCCTGGTAGTCAGTGCACATCATAGCAAGCAATCGAACTCCTGGTCTCTGGGTCGAACTCCCAAGGGGACAATTTGCATATTAGGCTTTTATATATATAGAATATATGTCAGTATATTATGTTGTTTGCTATCTCTGGTTCACTATGTGAAGTTAGGTTTTATAATTCATTCTCTTTGTTGGGAAAAGAGATTTCTGTTTAAGATTCAAACTGAAAATATATGTCCAACACAGAAGAAAGATTGAGTTTGACTGTGGGTAACAGAAAATCAAGGGTGTTTTAAAGCTTTAGGTTGTTTAATTTTAGGAACAAGGAGCCCAGAGGTAGACAATAGGGGGGGTGGTTCACTGGCTCAGAAATAACCCAGGCATTTTCAGTCTTTGCTCAGGGTGTTGACCTTGTCTTTGGCTCATTTACAGTCACAGAAGGCTGCTGTAAGTCATGACATCAATCCTAGTGTGCTGGCATCTAGAGCAGGAAGAGGACAAATATCTTGAGTGCAAAGAAGGCTGGGAAGATGCATTTCTTTTTTTCTGTTAATTCTCACCTGAAGATATTTTTCCATTGATTTTTTAGGGAGAGTGGAAAAGAGAGGAAAAGATGGAGAGAAACATCCATGTGAGAGAAACACATTGATTGGTTGCCTTCAGCAGGAGCCCTGACAAGGGCCCGGCCTGGGAGGAGCCTGCAACCAAGATACGTGCCCTTCACTGGAATCAAACCTGGGACCCTTTTGTCCACAGCCCGATGGTCTATCCACTGTCCAACTGGGTAGGGTAGGAAAATTCATTTCTGTCATCTCTAGACTCTGACTTGGGAGCTGGCATTGGCTATTGAATGGGTAACTAAGGATTCATATCAACTGCAACATTGCGTTTGAATTTCCTGTGTTACACACGTCCCTTTCAGCCAGAGGGACATTTCTAATATCTCTTAATGTCACAAGAGCTAAATATACCCAAGCTTCTCTACTAACCTGTGATAAAGATAAATATTCCTTAGTAGCAGGAATGAAATATATTATATGAATGAAATATATGTTTTCCTGTACCATAAATAAGTATTTTGCTGTATCTTCCATGTACGTAACATGTGCTGAATAAATACTTATTAAAGAAAATTAAGAGCAGAAACTAATCCAGCACTTGTGTTTCTCTGAATAACACTATACATCTTCATTGCTACAATTAAAGCAAACATTAAATTCCACACTGGATTAATATGAAAACAAGAATGTTCTATTAATAAAAACAGCAATGAAGCCATTGATCACATGGGTGTGTGAATAATAGAGGATGAATCTCAGGACTGGAAGGTAAATGGGTGTTATAAGTGTCAAGAAGACTGAAGCTATTATAAGAATTCCTTTGTTACACACACACACAATGTCACTGGCTTTTTTAGAGGAAATCCTGACTTAGGTTATAGAAATTTTAAATAGAATTGCTTTGTGTGCCAAAGTACATACAGATTAAACTATGCCATCTTGAAACTATACATCCTAAAATGAGAATAGTGTAAAAGGTTGCTGTTATATTTGCAAAGAACCTTGAAAGTCTAGGTTACATTGTATATTTAGTGCCTGTGATGCTGTGGTTTTAGAGAGTTGAGTGGGGAACCTGGAGCACCATGAGATTTTGTGAGCAATTGACTGAGACTATAAAAGGGAATTTCCAAGGGAGATACAGCGCAAGAATGGCTGGAGAGAAAGGTGGGATGAAGGCCAGATGAGATGTTAATCTGGGAGGGAGCCAAACTCTTCTATAGATAAGGAAATGTGTAAAAAAACATATTCATTGGACAATTTGTTTATATATATTTGTTTGCTTAGTTCACACAGTTGAGGGTTTATATGGGATGAAGAAGAGTTTAATGCTTTTAAAATTTAAAGACTTTAGGAGAATTTGTGAGGGTAAGTATATGTAATCCAGGAAACTGTTTTTGAGTTAATTAATGATGTATGTTTTACGCAATGCATGAAGAGAGAGTGTAAAGGATAAATTTGTGAAGTGAAAGGGATAAATACATTAATGTTGTAGGCTTGAATTTTAAGATAAAGTTTTGAATTTTATCTTGGCACTTGTAAAACATTTTTTAGAAAAGAGGCAACATAATAATGGTGACTTTAAAAGACCTTATATTCTTGTAGGGGAATCAGACAGTAAACAAATAGCAAGTAAATATGTAGTTTGTCAGATGGTGTTAAGTGGAGAAAAAGCAGAGATTACTGTTTGGGTGGGTGGGTGGAGACTGCTGTTATTTTGTATAAAGTGATTATGCAAGACCTTATAGGCGAAGTGCCTCACAGATAAAGGATCTTAAGGAGCTCAAGGAACAAGCCATATGCACACCTGGGAATAGACAGTTCAGACAAAGGGAAATGAGTACAAAGACTTTGTCATGAGAAAACTTGGTGTTTGAGGAATACATAATTACTTTAAAAAGTTGCTGAATAAAGTGTTATGTAAATTAATAAACATATAGAAATAATACATAGCCATGCATACCTATAGGCCTGTCATGAAATACTTATTCTTCTTTACTAAGGCAGGAGATATATGCAGTTTTCAGGAGAAATTCTATTTAAGTGCTTTCCTTTACTTATGGACCAAGTTTGTTGTTACCCACTGATTTTCTTATAATAGATATTTTTTGAATATTATGTGCTGGATATAGTGCTGATTTACACATATATCTTAATGATTTTCTCAGTCTTAAAGACAGAGATTCATTGAAGTCATATAATTTCAAAGTCAATAAGTGGCGGAGAAAGAATTAGAACTTAGCTTCTCAAAAGATACCACATTTTAAATGAATTCACTAAATCTCAGATTCAACTTGTAATTTTCTTGTATTTGGTATCATGTACAAATTGAAAATGATATCTACAGTTGTTAAAAATCTTAGACATTAGGTCATTTAACCTGTGGGTTTATTAATTTATATGGGTATACATTTCCTAAATTACATTATTTGGAACTCTATGTCAAAAGATTTAAATAATTTTTAAATGAAAAGTAGTTCCATTAAATAATTAAATAAATCTTAGAAAAACTAGCTTATCTAAAGTAAATGGGCTATTTGAAGACAGGGCTTCCAAGAGTATTTAAGATGTTAAGGTTCTTTGAACATCTCCATGGTGTGAATGTCTCCAAATTATTTGATCATGGAAGGGCTGTTTGTAAAACACCAATTAATATCTCAATGAACTAGTGTACACAGAACACAGTTTTTGAAATGATGCGTTAGCTATTTCACTTTCTAGAGCTACTACCTAGGTCCATTTCTTTAGGTCTGTTATGCTTCAGCAAGAATGGACTCTGGTTATTGATCACAGCAAAATATCTTCTCTCCTGTGATCCCTCCATTTGAAATAGCTCCTATAACTTGAATTTATGTGGTAAAATATAACATTCAGAATGGGTAACATCCTCTAGTACTCAGAAATCCTTTAGTGTTGATTTGTGGGTTATACTTACACATACCCATCTCTTTCATTCCTTCTTACCCATATTCAGTAGCTGGCAGTAAAAAGGAGATAAAGATCTGTTCATGTTCTTTTTTATTGTTTGCTGTTTTACCATTTCTTGCCTGTCTATGTGCAGTTTAGGTCTTTTCAGCCTGATTCGGTACTCATTGGCAAGCCTTAACTATAGCTATTCTTCTGGTCCCACATGTAATGCCACGATTAAATTTGAGAACTATTATAGCTTTGTCTTGTTAATGAGCCTTCTGTTCATTTGTGGTACTGAGTTGGGACTTTGGTATAATTGAACAATGGAAGAGAGAAATGTACAGGAGAAATTAAAAAAAATTAGTGATATTCTTTCTTTGGGCTGCTACTTTCTGGACATCCAAATTAGTTTGGGAAGTCTTAATTTCAAAAACATCTTTCATTCTGCAGAGTTTCTCCAATCACAAGTTCAGCAGAACTTGAGATGGTGCCCTGAATCATCATTCCATTTATTTCCATTACACATTTTCTAGAAGTTAAGAGTTCCTTGGGACTAATACCATTTATTGGTGCAAGTTGAGTCATTGTTGCTGGGAAAACTATGTTCATATATTGCATAGAAGGGACAATTAATATAGATCAACTACATTAGACCTATATGAAATTAAACTGTAATTTTTATCTTTTTTTCTCTGTTTTCTAAGGTTATAATGGCCATTAGAGAAAAAGTTTGCCCTCTGCCAGGAGGAATCTAAGGGACATGGTAGACCATTATCATGTAAGTAAAATGTTATATATTGAAGTCTTACATTCCTTTACATATTTTACTAGAGGCCCAGTGCACGAAATTCGTGCACGGGGGGTATGTGGCCCTCAGCCCAGCCTGCATCCTCTCCAATCTGGGACCCCTCGAGGGATGTCCGATTGTCCGTTTAAGCCCGATCCCACCCTAAACGTGCAGTCGGACATCCCTCTCACAATCCAGGACTGCTGGCTCCCAACTGCTCGCCTGCCTGCCTTCCTGATTGCCCCTAACTGCTTCTGCCTGCCAGCCTGATCACCCCCTAACCACTCCCCTGACAGCCTGATTGACGCCTAACTGCTCCCCTGCCAGCCTGATTGCCCTTAACTGTTTTCCCCTGCCAGCCTGGTCGCCCCTAACTGCCCTCCCCTGCTGGCCTGGTTGCCCACAACTGCCCTCCCCTGCTGGCCAGATCGCCCACAACTGCCCTCCCCTGCTGGCCAGAATGCCCACAACTGCCCTCCCCTGCAGGCCATCTTGTGGAGGCCATCTTGTGTCCACAAGGGGGCAACCATCTTTGACCACATGAGGGTGGCCATCTTGTGTGTTGGAGTGATGGTCAATTTGCATATTACTCTTTTATTAGATAGGATGATGATGAATATATATTATTTCTAATGTATACCTTTATTCTAAAAGAAACTCAGCAACAAATGCAATTGTCAGTGTGCCACGATTTCTAATATGTGTGTATATTTCCTACACATACACATACATATGTATATATACAAACACACCTCTAGGAAAATAGTTCATGGGAGATGGAAGAGGGCCCATGTATCTAGGATTCTAAAGTGACTATGACAGATCTAAACTCTTTCTGAGAAGAGATGTGTCTTTCAAGAATGGTTAGAAGCCTTTGGAATACTAAATGTAAGAAGTGTTCTATATAAGAGGTGAAATGGATGATTGCCTTCAATAACTCCAACCTCCTGATAATGAACTATTCTTTTCTGCAGTGCCCCATTTCTCCTCATGAGATGTTCAGGCATCTAGAGTACCTGGTTTCTCTAGTTTTCTTCTAAATTTAGTTTTTTGAAAGAATTTCATGGCTTTTATCTACATGTTAATGTGGAGGTAATGCAATGTGTTATAGAACAAAACAAAAACAAAAAAATTCGGTGAAATAGTTTAGTTTGCCACTTCAATGGACTTTCCTTTGCTTGTATTGTTTGTGTTCTTTTTATGGTCTTTCTCTCTTATATTCCTGACTGGCTGGAGAGTGTCACCTAACTTTTCTATCTGTTCTGAATGTGACTGTCACTTTCAAATATGGACCTGGGAGCTGTGGTCTAAAAATCTGTTTTAGAGGTGTTTAAAGTAATAGCAGATATATGCACAGTGGTTTCCTTCATAAAATTACTTTATGGATTTAGAAGATGGATTCTGTGAGACTGTTTAGTTATTTCTCCCTTTCTTTTACTAGTTTAATTTTGGATTTGTGACACCTGGTATTTGATTGCAAATATTAGAATGACATCAGTTTTTAAAAACATCCAATAGTGTGAACTTTTTACACTTCATTCACACTTTTATGAAGCAGACAATTTAAATTATAAACCAGAACTGTTAACTAGGGAAACTTTCAGACAAAGCTAAGATGGTTTGATGTTTTAGTGAAACATTTCCTGTGCTGCTACTTGGCTGATCTTATGTCTATTTTGAGTCCCATGAGCCTTATAATGTTAATCACCTCTTTTAGTAGATGTTTGTTGACAGTTAATGTACCCTGTTGCTCTTTGTTGTTTTTTTAAATTATTTTTTATTTTTGATTACAGTTGACATACATCATTATATTAGTTTCAGGTGTTCACCCCAGTGACCAAACATTGCATAACTTAATAAGCAATCAGCCCAATAAATCCCACACCCATCCAGCACCACGCCTAGTTATTAGAATATTATTGACTATGTTCTCAATGCTGTACACTACCTGTTTTTTAAAAAGCAATTATACATAGATCCTGGGTTTCACTCTTAAATGAACAGTGCTTCTGCCCGATCTAACAGAAGAGCACTTCTGGCATTTTAGCTACCCCTACCCCTTCAAGATGCACCTAAGTTGTGTTATTTTGGGCTTTTAGACTAATGCCTTTTCTTATCTCTGTACTTAATTATAACTCACATGTTAAAATAGAATATTAATACCTTTTATTTTTCCTTGCTCAGATGTAAACCAGTTGTTTAGGTACTACTGTTGTCTGTCCTGTTCCACCGACTCTTTGCTGTAGGTAGTCAGTTTTAGAAAGGTTCATTTGTTCTGAGGGGGAAAAAAGATGCTAATAACTAATTTAAGGAAACTATAATAATAAAAGCATAATATGCTAATTAGACCAGACATCCTTCTGGACATCCTTCTGGATGAAGCTGGAGGTGCCTGCCAGCAGCCCGAGGGAAGTTGGTTTCTGGGTGCCAGAGGGAAGCCGATGCCAGCAGCTGGGGGAAGGAAGGCCTACTCTTGCATGAATTTTGTGCATCAGGCCTATGGTCCTATATAATAAAAGCGTAATATGCAAATCGACTGAACAGTGGAATTACTGGTCGCTATGACATGCACTGACCACTAGGGGGCAGATGCTCAATGCTGGAGCTCCCCTTGGTGGTCAGTGTGCTCTGACAGGGGGAGCACTGCTCAACCAGAAATCAGCCTCATGGCTCGCGAGTGCAGCAGCGGTGGTGGGAGCAAGGGGTCCCGGACTGCAAGAGCCCTGGGCTGCGAGAGGGATGGCCACCTGCTGGCTTAGGTGAACATCCCCCAAGGGTTCCCAGACTGTGAGAGGGTTCAGGCCAGGCTGAGGGCCCCCCTATTCCCCCACCCCCAACCCCCGCCAGTGCACGAATCTTGTGCACCAGGCCTCTAGTATTTTAATATTATTATTTATAGCAAAACTATTTCTTTTTATATTTCGTTGTTGTTAGGTAAATACTGCCCGTATTTTGTTTCTATTCTCCACACTCTTGTTCAGAAAGCTACCAGATTTTACTTTGATGATTATGGAAAGAAATGATAATGATTATTTGACTCATAAATTCTTCGTTTAATGAATTCAAATAAAGATTGAGTAGCTTAAATAAATCATGTCTGAACAATCTAGGATGTTTATCTCCAAGGAAAATAAAGCAAAATCCTTTGACAATGATTTACAGGTTGTATGAAGAAGTTGCTATGAGTAACAGATTGGCACATGGCAGTTTTATTTTCTTAAGGGTTGTATCTCCTCCCAGTTTTCTGCACATCTGTTTCTTTTCTCCTGGTTCATCTGACCTCATGAACAGGTTTCATTGCGTGTATGGCTACATAGGTCAAGTTTGATTTAAGTGCTGTATATTACCAAACAGTGATTGATAGATGCCTCAAAGATCAAGGGTCTAAACACTTGTAAGGACAACTTGGAGGAGGCTTAGGAAACTATAAAATCATGGAAAGAATAATGAACCTCAAATGAAGAATAGATAAGAAAAAAAGACATTAGTCTGAAGAAAATAAATATTGTCACCATAAGAAGAGAGAGGGTGGGAGAGAATGAATGAGAATTAAGTATAAGGAGGATGAGATGCATGATAATTGTTGTGGATGAGTGGATGTGAAAGATAAGGACAGAAAAAAGATGTTCTACCAGGTGTACTGGTTAATAATGTGGATTTTGTAATCAAAGAAAACACTATAATTTCAAGAGAAATTTCAAAAGTGCTTTATTCAAAGTCATGTCCATTGTTAGCTACACATTTTCCCCATCTTTCAGGTAATTTGTGGATACCGTCCCAATAGAACTTTTCTTATTTTGAGGCAAACCATTCAGAGACCCAATTTTCCACTTCTTTGTATGTTTTGAAGTGCTGCTCAGAAAGTGCATGTGCCATCCATTGGAACAAGTGGTAATCTGAAGGAGCAAGGTCTGGTGAATATGGTGGGTGGGTTAATACTTCCAAGGCAAGACCTTTTAACGTGTCTTTAACTGGTTTTGAAGTGTGTGATGGTGTGTCATCATGAAGCAAAATTACTTTGCCATGTCTTCTGGCACATTCTGGTCATTTCACTATCAAACCATGGTTCAGATTGATTATTTGTTGTCGGTAGTGATCAGTATTAATGGTTTCATCTGGTTTTAGAAGCTCATAATACACCACACCTTCCTGATCCCACCAAACACAGAGCATTGTCTTCTTTCCGAAGCGATTTGTCCTTGCAGTCGGTGTTGATGGTTGACCTGGATCAACCCGTGATTTTGTGCATTTGGGATTCTCAAAATAAATCCACTTTTCATTGCCAGTTACAATTTGATGCAAAAAAGACTTTCTTTCATGCCATTGAAGCAACATTTTACTGATGACTTTTTGGTTTTTCATTTGTCTTTCATTCAGTTGATATGGCACCCATTTTCCTTCCTTTAAAATCTTTCCCATTGCCTGTAAATGATCAGAAACTGTTTGTGAGCAACGTTTAATCTTTCTGCAAGTTGTTTTTGAGTTTGACATGCATCTTCATCCAATATGCTTGTAATTGTTGGTCTTCAAACTTTTTCGGTTGACCTGGACATTCTTTGTCTATCACATCGAAATCAACACTTTTAAAGTGTTTAAACCAGCATTCACAAGTATCTTGAGATGGAGCATGTTCACCATAAGCTTCCTGAAGTACTAGTATATGATAACTTTTTCTTCAAAAATAATGATTTAAAACTTCCTGCAAATGCTCTTTTTGTGGCATGAAATTTGACATTTTTAAGCATAAAAATATCTATGATGTTAACACCTTCAGCAAATTTGACATATGAAGTTTTGAAGCTTGCTGTCAATACAACAAAATAGCATACATATCAAATCACATATATATCAACATATGTGTAACTCCATCTATTGAAAAATATCTACATTATTAACTGGTACACTGAGTATTACGTGAGTTGCCAGTCATTGGTCTATATTGTTCCTTGGTATAATTAATAGTAAAGGTTAACCTCTTGAAGGATTTTGCTCATGATGTTTAGGCTCTGACATACATATATATATTCTGTTCTCTTTATTTCTCCTTCATCATTTAAAGTTCATATAATCTAGACTATGATTTCATTTATAGGTCTGAATCTTTGGGAAAAATATTTTTTAAAAGTTTAAATATTAGCAAAAATAAAAAATGATACAAGTTCTTACTAAGTCTTAAACAGAAGAATAATTTTTTACAAAATATAAAAACATCTAATATTGTAAAGCTGGTATAAATATATGTACCAACCAATAGTTGGGATCTTTGTTTTCACTGTATTAATGTTTTGGCTACAACAAATACCTAAGACAGTGGTCGGCAAACTGCGGCTCACGAGCCACATGTGACTCTTTGGTCCCTTGAGTGTGGCTCTTCCACAAAATGCCAAGTGTGGGCGCACATGTACAGTGCGATTAAAACTTCGTGGCCCATGTGCAGAAGTCAGTTTTCTGCTCTCAAAAGAAATTTCAGTCGTCGTACTGTTGATATTTGGCTCTGTTGACTAATGAGTTTGCCAACCACTGACCTAAGAGATTCCATGTACTTTTCTAGTATTTATATGTCACTTTACTGTTTACTAGAGGCCCATTGCAGGCAGATTCCTGTAAGAATAGGACTTCCTTGGGCCTATTCCTACAAGAATAGGGCTTCCTGCAGCTGGAAGGAAGCAGAGAAGGGAGCGAAGCCCGTTTCCACCGCCCCGCTTGCTTCCCTCCCATCTCCTCCGTACCCTTCTGCAGCACTTGGCTTCCTTCAACGCTGTCTTCAGTCTTCGCTCTGTGCCTGAGTATGCAAATTAACCACATCTTTGTTTGGTTAATTTGCATATTCACTCTGATTGGCTGGTGGGTGTAGCAGAGGGATGGTCAATTTGCATGTTTCTCTTTTATTAGTGTAGATTATGTTTTATTTATTTATTTTTTAAATTTAATAAATCTTTATTGTTCAGATTATTAAAATTGTTCCTCTGTTTTCCCCCATAGCTCCCCTCCACCCGGTTCCCACCCCACCCTCTGCCCTTACCTCCCCACACCACTGTTATCATCCATAGGTGTACAATTTTTGTCCAGTGTTTTCCTGCACCCCCCATACCCCTTTCCCCCCTGAGAATTGTCAGTCCACTCCCTTTCTATACCCCTGATTCTATTATATTCATCAGTTTATTCTGTTCATCAGATTATTTTATTCACTTGATTTTTAGATTCACTTGTTGATAGATATGTATTTGTTGTTCATAATTTTTATCTTTATCTTTTTCTTCTTCCTCTTCTTAAAGAATACCTTTCAGCATTTCATATAATACTGGTTTGGTGGTGATGAACTCCTTTAGCTTTTTCTTATCTGTGAAGCTCTTTATCTGCCCTTCAATTTTGAACAATAACTTTGCTGGGTAGTGTAATCTTGGTTGTAGGTTCTTGGTATTCATCACTTCGAATATTTCTTGCCACTCCCGTCTGGCCTGTATAGTTTCTGTTGAGAAATCAGCTGACAGTCGTATGGGTGCTCCCTTGTAGGTGACTAACTGTTTTTCTCTTGCAGCTTTTAATATTCTCTCTTTGTCTTTTGCTCTTGGCATTTTAATTATGATGTGTCTTGGTGTGGTCCTCTTTGGATTCCTTTTGTTTGGGGTTCTCTGTGCTTCCTGGACTTGTAAGTCTATTTCTTTCACCAGGTGGGGGAAGTTTTTGGTTATTATTTCTTCAAATAGGTTTTCAGTATCTTGCTCTCTCTCTTCTTCTGGCACCCCATAATTTGGATGTTGGTATGCTTGAAGTTGTCCCAGAGGCTCCTTACACTATCTTCATATTTTTGGATTCTTTTTTCTTTTTGCTTTTCCCATTTAGTGTTTTTTGCTTCTTTGTATTTCAAATCTTTGACTTGATTCTTGCAATCCTCTAGTCTGCTGTTAGATCTCTGTATAATATTTTTTATTTCAGTCAGTGTATGTTTAATTTCTAGTTGGTCCTTTTTCATATCCTTGAGGGTCTCGCTAAATTTATCGGCATTTTCTAGAAAATTCTTGAAAAACCTTTTAACCGTGATTTTGAACTCCATATCCAGTCATTTGCTTTCCTCCATTCCTTTCATTTGTGACCTGTTTCTTTGTCTCCGTATTTTGGCTGATTCCCTGAGTTGACAGAGTGGCTTTGTGTGCTAGGTGTCCTATAGGGCCCAGTGGCTCAGCCTCCCCAGTTGCGTGAGGTGGACTCTTGGTGCACCCCTTTGTGGGCTGTGTGCACAGTCTTGTAGTTGGTATCACTGGGGGAATTGATCTCCAGGCCAGTTGGCTGTGAGGATCACACTGGGAGAACTTATGTGCTGGAGACACCCTTATAGGAGAAGACTTGCAAAAGCCTCTGTGCTCAGCTTAGATGGGGCAGAGTCTCATGGTGGAGCAGACAGCATTGGTTTCCCGTCAGCCCTGCCCTAATAGGCCCTTGTGTCTCAGTGCCTCATGGTAATCACTGCAAGCACCTCTGAGAGAAAGCTGCCCTTGAGTTCCACCCGCTGCCAGACAGTCCAGTTTCTCCCCAAATGAGTCTGGGTCCCCAGAGTCTTGCCTGGAACTGGAGTTCAGTGCAGTCGGGAGCTTTTGTCTCCCTCCCGCTTGAGAAAGCCAGCCACATACTCAGTTGCCCGACCTCTCCGTGCACGCGCTCCTCAGTACCTCTGCCTTCCACAGTTCCTCTGAGTCTCAGTGTGCTCTTCTCTTTCCTGACAGTCCAGTTTCACCCCGTATGAGTCTGGGTCCCCAGAGTCTCGCCTGGAACCGGAGTTCAGCGCTGTCGGGAGCTTTTGTCTCCCTCCCGCTTGAGAAAGCTAGCCATGCACTCAGTTGCCAGTCCTCTCTGAACACGTGTCTCAGTACCTCTGCCTCATGCAGCTCCTCTGAGTCTCAGTGTGCTTTTCTCTTTCCTTCTAGTGGTAGAATTTCTACTCAGCCAGCCTTCCTGTGGTTCTGGATGATGTCCGCTTTGTCTTTCAGTGTAGTTTTGAAATTGTTGTGCAAGGCAGCAGTTTAGGTGTTTACCTATGCTGTCATCTTTGTTTCTCCTGTGGGGTTCTATCTTAGTGGATGCCAGTGTAGATTGTTTTTTAACTAGTGCTATTTTTAGAAAGACTGTTTCTTAGTCTTCAAGTATCATTATGAATATTGTTAAAATTTAGACTTATGATTATGTAGCTTTTATATAATTAAATAGCTTCCAAATAATATTCATATGGTTAATTATCTTTAATTAAAGTATCAGCCTTAATTAGCAAGTCTTTAATATATATTATGAACGAATTAAATAATTTCAAACTTCCCTAAACTTTAATACAATTATCCCTCTATTTTCTTATATGCCAAAGAAACCTGTTCTGGTGACCTCATCGTATTCCAGGGAAATTTTATCACACAAAAAAATACACTTCTATAAAAGACAAACCACCCAAAAAGTTTTCTGTACCATTTATACATGAAAAGCAGTTTTTCTCCAGAAACAAAACCAAACGGAAAACCACTCTTTAGGTAAAAAATAATATATTTTTTAAAGTTATTAAAAAGTTTAAATCTTTCTGTTAAACGTGTTCCACTTTCACTTTATGAAATCTCAAACCAGATCTCAGAATAGGAATTGCCTCCTGGTGTAATGATTCTGTGTAGAATCTTCAAATTTCCCTCTTGGGAGCATACAAAATGTCTAAAGTTAAAGGGAGAGCCAGCCCTATGAGTCCCCACATAGAGGGTTGTCTTTCTTCATCATCTATATCTGTGAAGAACTTCAGCTGGTTTTAGTTCACTTTTAGTTTTATGATATTTTGAACACAAGTTTTCTTCAGTATTTGAAACAAAAGATTGCTTCCCACATAATTCTATGAAACTGTGTTTATTTCATGTTCTGTTAAAACGGGCATAACTGAAGAAAATTTTACTGTTTAAATATTGAGTTTGACTATTTATTTGCTTGTTTCTTAAATTCTTTAATATAGTATAGGCCAATTTGGTAATTTGGTGCTTGCAATGTGACAGAATAGTTTTCTGCTGTGGATGTGAGTTCTTAACCTGAAAAAAAATATAGGGCATATAGAAAGGTGGTAAGGGAAAGTGATCACGGCACTGCAGCAAATGCTCGCGATGCCAGGGGAGAGAGCCACAGGAGAAGCTGAGGGTGGTGTAAGGTAGGGTCAGAGGGTTCTGTCACTTGCTATATGTGATGATTGCATGAAGATCCACCTGCCTTGGTCTCAGTTCCCTTATATGTAAAATGATAGTAATACCTGCCCAGTAGGATTGTTATAATGAGGACACAGTTTATGTTTGTAAATAATTTACTGCAATGATAAGACTAGGTACATAGCAAACAATACTAGATTTGACTAATAAAGTGAAAATTAACTTTTCGACTGAAATGTGTTGTAAGAAATTCTATCATTTCCATCTTGATTTGCTTAAAAAAATCTCTCTGATAAATGTTTAGTCCTAAATCAGCAGGTTTAGGATTTAGCAAAAACTTTATTGAAAAAGTAACATCATCTATTAATTGAGGTTGCATCTTTGGCATTTTCAATGAGGCTTTGATATATACAAAATAAGTTATTGGCATTATTATCAGTGTGTGCTTACTCTATGTTAATAACCTATTTATTGATTCCACAAAATATGTTTTCTGATACTGAGGTGAATCAGAAAATTTTTAAACATCAAATTGGTTTATGTATTTAATTTCTTAAACTAACAAGTTATATTTAGTGTATAGTTTTAATGAAATTATTTGCCTAGAGGCAAATCAGCAATTTCTCAATTCAAAAGTTATAGCTTGGATGTTTCCCTTAAAGCATGCCAGTTAAGAATAGAAAAGCCAGCCCAGACAGAGTGGCTCAGTGGTTGAGCGTCGACCTATGAACCAGGAGGTCAGTGTTTGATTCCTGGTAAGGTCACATGCCCAGGTTGTGGGCTCGATCCCCAGTGTGGGGTGTGCAGGAGGCAGCTGATCATTGATTCTCTCTCATCATTGATGTTTCTATATCTCTCTACCTCTCCCTTTCTCTCTGAAATCAATAAAAATAAATTTTTTTAAAAAAAGAAAGTAATTGGCAAGGGGAGTGTAGCATTCTTGAAAAAGACTTCAGTGGCTATCATCTCTAGGTGGGATGAAACCACTACATGCTGTTGGCATCCAGTATTGACTGAGGCTGAACAGCAGCACTTAATTAGCCATGCAAGGTAGTAAGGTTCGTATAATGATCAGCAGCATGATAATTATAATTATGAAGTTTGACATGCAGAAAACTTTGGAAGTTGCTGATTGATTTTGGAGATTCTAAAACTGGAATTGATGATACTAAGGGCTTAAAAAATGTCTTCATTTGACAGTGACCTTAATGACCCACCACAGTGGATATTCATGGCCCCTCCCATATTTGCCTAACCTTAATCAGATCATAGACTTAGAGCTTTTTAAATAAAGGAAGATTTGTCTCAGTAAGGACGGACCTTATAGTAGTCTCAAGTATATCTTCCTTCTTGTCATTTTCTAGAGCAGTGGTTCTCAACCTTTCTAATGTCTTAGGCTCTACAGCATCGGTTCTCAACCTGTGACCCACAGGTTGAGAACCGCTAGCATCGTCGCCTAAGACCATCGGAAAACACAGATATTTACATTACGATTCATAACAGTAGCAAAATTACAGTTATGAAGTAGCAACGAAAATAATTTTATGGTTGGGGGTCACCACAACATGAGGAACTGTATTAAAGGGTTGCGGCATTAGAAAGGTTGAGAACCACTGGAATGTATTAACAATGATTAAATTATTATTTGGTCCATAAGTAGCAGGATATCAAAACTGCCTTGTGACTATCTTCAGAGACAGGTATGGTGACCACATGATGGTGGGTACTGACTTTGGAAAGATTCACTTTTTCATTTGGAATATAAATATTTTCTTTATGTTCAGTTGTTGCTATTGCTGTTGTTTGTAATTATATGTATAGGATGGAGGTTGTATTTGGGTGCAGAAGTCAAAAGATTGGATTATTGATGATAGTAAATCTTGCTCCCTCAGTAGTAATTTCTATCATGTTCTAGCTGTGTTCTGTATCAGTCATTTTTGAGTGTCAATACAACTCCTGTCTCATTTATTAAATTTTCTACTCTCTGTAGTCTGCAACATGTAGTTGATGTCATGCAATTTGGTCTTTAATTATATACTACCTTAATCTTAAGTAATTTCATATGTAAGTGCTTTTTCTCTCCTTGAGATCATATTATTTTTAGATGAGGATGTCATATATTCCCTTTTTTGCCATGCTCATTAACATCTGATTTATTAATCTAATGGAACTTCCATATGGTATTTCTATCTAATATTTCACACTCATTTATAATTTAGATTCAACAACTCAATTATATCAAACTAAATGGACAAGTCTTGACA
This sequence comes from Corynorhinus townsendii, assembly GCA_026230045.1. Classification (NCBI taxonomy): domain Eukaryota; kingdom Metazoa; phylum Chordata; class Mammalia; order Chiroptera; family Vespertilionidae; genus Corynorhinus; species Corynorhinus townsendii. Next base: position 60,760,189 of record JAPDVU010000004.1, on the reverse strand, counting down.
TCCAAATTCTGGAAGTCTGGGAAAATTAAAATGTCTCAGCATTTCTGGAAGGAGATCAAAGAACCCATTCTCAATTTTATAAAACCAACCAGCAGAGGGAGCAAAAGAGATGTACAAGTGTCTGTTTCTGCTTAGGAACCTTCCACAATGGTTACTGTCTGGAGTCTAGGCTATATTTTTGGTAACTATTTCTCCTAATCCCAAGGAAGACATTTTGCTATATAATTACCACCCACCTGTGAAGTCATTTATAATAAATTTTATCTACAGTATTTTTTTCTGTAATCATATGTCCCATGAAAACCTTTAAAGCTACTAGGTGAAAACTCAGGAAATTTGAATGAATGAAAAAGTTAGGTTCTTAGCAATTAATTAGAATAGATGATATTAATGAATTTGGGTTATCTGAAACCTTTCAAGAGATTTTTTTCACATACCTACATTCAAAATAAAATTTTATTTTCTATATGAAAAGAAAAAACAACAAAGAGAAGGTCCCTCTGTAAAGAATCTTTTTAAAAATGTAATAAATATGCTATATATTATATGTATTCTTTTTCCATATAATGAGAGCTTCTCATTATCCTGGGCTTATTAGTTTAGGCACTTTTGTTAATTATAATCATTGATGGCCAAAGACTTGTGTGTGGCTTACAGAATTCATGGCAAAGCTTTAAGAATGTCATTTCTTGCATTCTTTGGATGAGTTCAAATTGAGGGCTTGTTGAATGTATATCTTATTTCCAAAACTGTTGAATTTAATAAAGTTATATTAATGTATAGCCACAAAGGAAGTGAAGAAGTAAAAAAGAAAAGAACTCTGTGGTAATGCAAAGCTAATATCAATCATTTTCTGTTGAAGAAAATCAGGAAAAGGAAGCATTATAGTACATTTTATTTTTAAGGAGAAGATAATCCTAATATATAAAAACCCAGGGTCTGTAACATCCAAAATGACCAAAGGCTTGACTGACCAAATGTCAGTCCTGCAATCAGTGCTGGGTTGTGTTGGCACTATGGGCACGGCGACCCAGCACTGACTGCCGAGGGGGCTGCAAATAAGGCCTGGAGAGAGAAGCAGGGTTTGATCCGTAGCCTTTGTGGCAGCTGCTGATCAGCCCTTGCCTCTCTCTTTCTCTCTGGGTCTGGCTAGCAGCTGCACCTCTCTTTCTCTCCAGGCCTCCGCGGGGGCTTCTGATCAGCCCTGCCTCTCTGATCAGGCCTGCAGATAGGCCCAGAGATGCTGACTGGCATAGAAACCAACCAATTAGAACCTAATCTGGGTTAACTGTGAAGGTAGAACCTAAGGTGGGAGCTGAGGAGGGGTTTTAAGGGAAATAGCTGTATGGTGTATGGTGTAAGAAAGTGGTTCAATTTTTTAATGACTGATTTGTCAGTATAGTGCATATGGCTGGCTGTCAGTCCAGATATAGGGATTAGGTATTTTTGTCTGCTAAGAGCATCTCCTGCTGCTGAAAAAGGCTCCCCCCATCCCATTTAAGCAATCCTATCCTATATAATCTATCTATACTAATAAAAGGGTAATATGCTAATTAGACTGGGTCAACTGGCCATCTTCCAGACATCCAACTTCCTTCTGGACAAAGCCATGGTGGTGGGGGCCGAGGCAGAGAGGGCAGTTGGGGGAGAGATCAGGCTGGCAGGAGAGGGCAGTTGGGGGCAACCAGGCCAGCCAGGGAGGGCAGTTGGGGGTGAGATCAGGCTGGCAGGGGAGGGCAGTAGGGGGGGAGATCAGGCCAGCAGGGGAGGGCAGTTAGGGGCGATCAGGCCAGCAGGGGAGAACAGTTGGGGGCAAGATCAGGCTGGCAGGGGAGGGCCATTGGGGGCAAGATCAAGCTGACAGGGGAGGGCAGTTGGGGGGAACCAGGCCTGCAAGGGAGGGCCATTGGGGGTGAGATCAGGCTGGCAGGGTAGGGCAGTTGGGGGCAACCAGGTTGGCAGAGGAGGGAAGTTGTGGGTGAGATCAGGCTGGCAGGGGAGGGCAGTTAGGGATGAACAGGCAGGCAGGCAGAGGCAGTTAGGGGTGATCAGGCAGGCAGGCAGAGGGGTTAGGGGTAATCAGGCAGGCAGGCAGAGGCAGTTAGGGGTGATCAGGCAGGCAAGCAGATGAGCGGTTAGAAGCCAGTGGTCCCAGATTGTGAGAGGGATGTCCAACTGCCACAAGGATCGGGCCTAAACTGGCAGTTGGACATCCCCTAAGGGGTCCCCGATTGGAGAGGGTGCAGGCTGGGCTGAGGGAATCCCCCGTGCACCAATTTTATGCACTGGGCCACTAGTCTATACATATAAAAGGCTAATATGCTATGTGTCCAACTGTCTGACTGGTCACTATGATGCACACTGTCCACCAGGGGGCAGATGCTCAATGTGTAGGTGCTGCATGATGTGCACTGGCCGGCACCATGGACCTGGGGTCGACAAACCAACATTCAGCTTCCCCCAGCATTCATCACCACCCCAGAGTGACACCCCACCAAATCGCAGCCAATGCTGCTGAAACCCCATCATGCAAAATGCAACCCACAGCCCAGCCCAGCCTGAAAACAGTTGCTGTAGGCACCGGGTAATGATGTCATGTAGCAACACCCAGCTTCCTCTCCCTAGTGACTAGCCTCCTTGGAGTTTCTTCGACCTGTAACCCAACTTGCTTTATAGCTAGGTGCAAACATTTCACAGTTCAACCAAATGTTTGTGAAGCGCTTTCCCATGCCTCATTGATTCTCACAGAAGTCCTGAAGTAGGATAGGAGACTTGGTGGATACTGTTTTCATTAGCAAGACAACGGAGATTTAGACAGTTTAGAAACTTGACCTGACTGAAAAGAAGTAAGAAATGGTGGACTTTGAAAATGATTTCAGGTTTTCTCACTGCACAGAATAGAGTCAAGCACTGCTGCAGTTAAATATTTTACTCTTCTCCCTGTGTGTTCTACAATAATAATCTGCTTTGTGTTGATATATACTGCTGTGTTGCTGACAATTACCTGAAAGAGAAGTTGGAGTGCTTCCCTGGGCTGGAAAAAGTTTAGCTAAATCAGAAAACAGGTCTAATTAAGCAAGTTTATTCTATATCTATAAAAGGCTAAGTTGACTCGTGCATGCACAATACATATAAAGCTCTCACTGGTGCCAGTCTCACGTGTGTGTTTCGATCTGTCATTGTCGATCATGAATTTGGATGATACTTCTATTATAGAGAAAGGGTGAATAGCAATATTAAAATATTTCTTCTAATTAATTTCCTTTCAATGTGTACGAATTTGTATACTGGGCCACTAGTTGTAAATAATGACATTTGTGCAGTTTCTTTTGTGTTGGGATGTAGTAACTCACACCAGTAAAGTGTAACACACACTGGGGATTTCTAGGTATTGTGGCATGGTTGGCATCTTCATCATTATCATAATTTTCTGCTGTAGGTAGAATTATATTAGATTTAGTTATTTGAGTTGAGTTTTCAAAAACAAGTCTTATGGAGCTTCCCCTGACTTCAATTTAAGGAGATTACTTTTATGGGGAAGTCGGTTGGAGAAGTTTGTGCATGTGCATGTGTTTGTATGACTGATCAACAATAGAAATAACTTTAATGTTTGTCTCATCAAGGAAGAAACAAACTTTCTAACAATTTTGAAAGCTTTTTTCCTCTGTTGCTTCTTTCTATACTGTAATGAATTAGTTTTTATTAGAATCTAGTCATTCCTTGTGCTGGAGGCATAAAATCACAGTGTAACGACCTACATGGGGGACACTTTTTCTGTCTTCTGGCTTGGTAGTTAGGTTGTGCAACTCATGGAAAGAATAGCATTATGCCTTGAGAAGAACGCTTTACTGAGTGTTTTGTTAAAACATCCAGAAGAGAACAAATAAATCAATATCGGCATTCATTTCATTAAAAAGACACTAATAAAGAAAAGTTTGAAAACTCAAAATAAAAAAGCACCTTTTACTCTAAAATAATTTAAACCTCTAGGGAGATTTTACTGCTTGGTGCTTCTTAGTAATGTAGCTTAAAGAAGCCTATTGTTTTAGATTTTTTGATGGAGTGGGTATGGATAACATTTGAGCTTGTTGAAGTGATTCAAAGATTGGGAGAAGGTTCTGGTGAGGGGTTGGACAGGTATGGTTCAGTGAGTTGGCTTGGACTAGCAGTCCAGAGATGTCATCTCTAGACTCAACTTCATCACTTAGTGATTGCTTGTATTGGCCAATCCAACATATTTGTTTACTTATCTGCCAAATATCTGACTACTTTTTACAGAATAATATGATCAAATGAAAGTACCTAACATGATATTAAAATACTAGAGACCTGATGCATGGATTCGTGCACTGTTGGGAACCCTTGGCCTGGCCTGCAAGGATCGGGCTGAAACTGGCTCTCCGACATCCCCCAAGGAGTCCCAGATTTTGAAAGGATGCAGGCCAGGCTGAGGGACCCCACTGGTGCATGATTGGGGCCGGGGAGGGACCATGGGAGGGCTCCAGGGTGTGTCTGGCCTGTCTCACCCAGTCCCGATTGGCTGGACCCCAGCAGCAAGCTCCTACTGGTCGGAGCCTCTTCCCCCTGGTGGTCAGTGCATGTCATAGCTCGAGTGGTCGAATGGTTGCTTAGGCTTTTATATAGTATACAGATGAGCTATATTTATAAAAATATTTTTGGTATTAAACGTGTTTAAGTAGATGATCATTATGACTATTTTAAATGCATTTTTATTATGCTCAATATAGTTTTAAAATAATAAAACTTATGTAGGACTAAGCCAAAGTGCTCTGACCTTTGGGAATCAGGTGAAAACAATGCAGTATTCATTAGGATATTTGTGATGAGTAGGGAGATGACCTTAATAGGTTATCAAATTCACATCCTTTCACAGTGCATCAGTTATGCCAATTCAATTAAATGACATTTTTTATTGTTTACCAAGACTACTACAGCCAACCAAGACTCCAGTACAAAGTAGTTTAAATATTATGCAATCTTTTCTTATTTAATTCTTGATTCTTGAGTCATACCAGCAGGGGGCGGGGCGAGATTAAAACAGTTTGATTGTTGCAAGTTTGTATCTATCTGACCATGCTCCTATTCACTATGTAAGATCACCCTTACATGTCTACTAAATAGTTATAGCATTCTTAAGATGTATGTTATCTACAGTCAACAAACTTATCCTTTTAATTACCCAGTGGCATCCTATGTTCTCTCTTACCTTGACTCCATAGAGTATGTCTACTGTCTTCTGGTATCAAAAACATCAACTTTGTTTGGAAATGATTCTTAGAAGTTACAGTGTCTCTGCCCAGGCTGTGTGTCTATTGCAACATGTTGATGAATCTATTATAGCATCAGCCACCAATATCTCTTACTGTGGATGGGGAGACTAGCTCCAACTTTGCAGGTGCCTGTGTGCTTCATATCTGTCCCAGTAGTTATTGTTTTTACTTGCTCTTTAGTGGATTCTTTCATGTCTGTTACTTGACCATGAGCCTGCAAGCTCCTGGGGAACATGAATGACTAACATAATGCTGTCTTCATAGGTATTACTTCCCTTTGATTCTGGCACATTGTCCTTGAACAAAACATGTATGCCTCTGTTCCTTTTATCTGTTAATTTTACCCAGGAGGGATTTTAGTCTCCTATGTAATACCAGAAGCCCAGTGCATGACATTCGTGCACTGGGGGGGAAGGGGTCCTTCAGCCCAGCCTGCACCCTCTTGCAGTCCAGGCTCCTGCCACCACCACTGCGCTCGCCGGCTGTGAGCCCGGCTTCTGTCTGAGTGGTTCTCCCCCTGTGGGAGTGCACTGACTACCAGGGGGCAGCTCCTGCATTGAACGTCTGCCCCCTGGTGGTTAGTGTGTGTCATAGTGACCAGTCGCTCCGCCATTTGGTTGATTTGCATATTAGCCTTTTATTATATAGGATTCCCTAGCAGGCATTTCTTAGAGCCCTGCTAGACACAGGTCAATATTATTTAGGCTTAAATTGATACACTTGCTATACATAAAATACTCTAATAAAATCTGTCACTCTCTTTAAGCCTTTTCCTTTAGTTTGTTTCTTAGAGAAAGAAGAGATTTTTCTGTTTTATATTAGTACTTAATAAACTTTGTGTACTTCCTACACTTATGGGTCATGGTCAGCCCTCCATTTCTGCAAAAATATCAATCTCAATTTTTTAAGTAAGGGTTTTTTATGACTCATACTCATCTTTGTGGTTGTAGGCTTGAAGTCCTCTTCAATATATTCACAAGGTAGGATACCATATTCTAAAATGTACCATCTCTCTTTCACAAGGTTTACTTGTTTGTCAAGCCTAAACAACAAGGTGAAACATTATTTACAGGGTCCTAACATAACCCCCTTTCTCAGTATGCTAGTGTTACTGGAATCACATGAAGCATACATGCCTTTTAAATGATGCATAAGAATGAAGTGTTATAGCAGGCTCCTGGTTTACCCTGGCATTAGTTTTCTGAGAGATGCCAGAATTGGCCAAGAAATTTCTTTTTAAAAAGATGGAAAAAATTCCATGGAAGACAAACATAGATCACTTTAAAAATCATTTTTCTCTCATTTCTATTCAGCTCTCCCATCCATAAATATCAAAGACTACTTTTGAAAGGTACACAAAACATAATTGTATGGAATATACAGATATTTTTAGAACCATTGAGACATTTGATAAATGTCAGTTTGAAACAAATGACTACTCCTGGATGAATAAACAATCAATGAGACATCAAATTTGGGTTTGTCTCTTAAAGATGATGTCAGTTCGTTAGTGAATATCAGAAAGCAGATTAGAATAAACAATCAATGAGACATCAAATTTGGGTTTGTTTCTTAAAGATGATGTCAATTCGTTAGTGAATATCAGAAAGCATATTGACATCTTTTGTCAATATATTTCCCCCCTAATTTATCTTAGTATATCTTAAAAGGTCTTTCTGTCATAGTGATCCCATGAGATCTTCTAGGAAAGAAGGCTTCCATGGTCAGTGAGTTTAGACAATGCTTCTACTACTGTCAGAGGTCCTTCAGGAAGCAGGGAGGGAAAAAATACCCTGCAAAAATTGTTTTAACTCTTCTAACACATCTAGTCCCAAACTAATTTGACCACAATAACTACTCTTCCCCTTTAGTTTTAAGCAGGAACATATTTAACACCTCTTGAAACACTTTTTAATAATTATTGCTGTTGTAGCCTCTTCAAATATTTCTTTTTTACTGAATTTATTTGTTTAAATTGTCCCTTCAATAAATATTCAATAAATATTCAGATAGTTCACTGATTTAATTGAGTCAACTAGGAATTTTTATATGGCTATACATATAGTTTCATTCTACTCGGATTTTCATATGTATTTTCCACACAACTTCTTTGGCAAAGTAAGTGTTTGAATTAGGTTTTCATCATGGGTAAGGCAAAAGAAGAAAGGATCTAAACTTGTATTCTTTAGGTGAGACCTAGGTACTTTCTTAGGACCAGAATGGTGCTGTCTCTTCTCTGGGAAAATACAAAATGTGCAGGACCTTCAATGAATGGACAGGCAGCTCAGAGAAGCACCGAATTCAATAGCTGCAAGAGGTTGAAGATATCATTCACTGTCAGCCTCTCATTTTGTGCCAGGAATCAGAGGCCCAGATTACCACTGTGACTGGCCTCAGCTGAGATAGCACTTGTAGTTGAGCTAGATTTAAGCCTGGCCTCCTGTCTCTTTGTCTAAGTTTTTAGATACATTTTGGGCTTCTTAGACTTCTTTGCAGTAGTTGGATCTTATCTCAAATTTACCTTTGCTATTTTCACCAAGAACAAAAGTCTACAACTTGCTCTTGGTTTTGAATTGCACATCTGTAGAGCTAAAAATGCATACCATGTGGTAAAAATTTCTTCCAAATACTAAACTCCACCAAAACATTTATAAACAAAAAGTTGTGGTGTGTGTGTGCGTGTAAGGTAGTAGTGATGATGGCAGGGTGGGATGGGTTGGGTAAGGAAGGGGAATGTACACTCTTAATTGACTTAAGTAGACCAGAAATAGTCTTGTTCTGGGCTTCCGAGGGGGTGGGGGGGGGGAAGCAAAACTGTCATTCTACTCAAATAATTACTGAATATTTTTTAATCCAATTTCTGTTTTGGAGAGCTATTAAATGGGCTGTGAAATGGGTTGGTGGTGAAAGATGAACTGGTAGCAATTACTTTCCCATATTCTTTCTGAATTGAATAATACTAACTTTTCTTGCTATGTACAACACAACTGAAAATCAGATCCAATGAGTAATGTCCTGGCTGTGTCAAAATGGCAGGCAAGCAATGTTTGCAGCTCATCTCTCCACTTAGCATTTCCCTCAGTTTCTAGGTTAATGTTAGTTTCTCTTACCCCATCCAGCTAAGTCCTTTCACAGGGAATGCAGATTTTATTGCAATTACCTGGAGGAATCTCCATTCAAATAGTTGTTAGAAGTCCTTTGAGTTGAGGAGAGGTTTTAATAGGGCAATAAGCACTGCAGAATTATGTCTAGCTGTGTACAAATATGGAAACAGTCACAGCAACTTAAATAATTGATGTAAAGAAAAACAATTACCAAACAAATATGACATTCTTTGGATACTGCAGAATATTCCATGGCTTCCTGCTCAATTCCTCTCCATTATTGTTGCATGTTTTAAATCACAAATAATCAGAAAAATTTCTAAAGTTGAAAGGTGTTTACCTAGAACTGGGAATGCATAAGTAGCATTATTTTAAAGAATAAGGACTCTTTTATTTTTAAAACAACTTTATTGAAATAAGATTTACATATTATTATGTTCACCCGCTAATAAATTTGATGACTTTTAGTAAATGTATGAAGTTGTGCAACTATTATCACAATTCAGTTTTCAAATATTTCCATCTCCCCTAATGGGAAATTTTAAACACTTTAGATGGGTTTTATAGCAGAGTGGTGTGGAGACTGGAACCATATTTCTGCAGATCCAAACTTGACACAGGTAGTCACCTCTTCTCCCTAGCAAAGTTGGGCACTATTGTGTGTCAAGAGTGGGAATTAGGAGACCTGGTTGCTGGGTGTCCAAAGAAGGGCCCTGCCACCTCTCCTCCCAGATCTTGGGTCCCCCTAAGGGAGACAGAACTTTCCATGCCCTGATTTATCAGATAATTTTAATTTTGCATCTGGCATTCATTTCTGTTTCCTCTCCTCTTTTTTGTCCTTTACCATTTCCTTCCCCCATCCACTGAGACTGAGACAGGTTGCAGCAGCTCATGTATCAGGTATTCCTGAACATCTTGTCCTTTAGATACCAGCTATATTTTCTCCATTTTTGCCTTCCTGAAGTCTTGTCTTCACCCACATATAGGACTTGTTTTAAGAAGTTAGTTATCTTCATCATCATCATCACTACCACCACCATCATTATCATTATCATCATCACTTTATTTGTCATATAACCCAAAGCCTGCTTCCTTCAGCTTCTTCTCCATGATCTGATCCAGGACTCTTCTTAAGGAAATAAACACAGAGAATTATATTCTGGCCCACTTAACAAAACATGGCATAATATTTGACAATTAAAATGTGTAAAAATAATAAAAAGTTACTTTTTAGAAATGTCCTTCTAAGAAATTGTAATTTAGTAATCACTATAGCATTGACATGAATTAGAAAAAGAGTTGTAAAATATATGAGAGGAATAATATTTATCTTATTTACAATCTTGGCATTTATACAGATTTACGTATTTCTTAGAATAAATCTAGTTCCCAGGAATTTAGAGTCCAGAATCTGGGAACACTGAATTTTAGCATGAAGACAATAATTCACATAACTTTTGCTGCCTCTGTCACCTCTCCTTCTTCCAGAATTCTGTAGAATATACTCTTCATGAAGGCCACTTTAGATTCTCTTTTCTCAGGTGCCCCTTCCCTGCATTTACTACCTTCACCACTTCTTGCCACCACATGCAAGACAATTACTGATGGTATCTCCTCAATGCTATCAAATCTGGTTTTGATACCAGGATTATTGTAACAATCCCCTTATCTACCAGGCCAATAATATTATGACTCCATTTTGTTAGATAAGGAAATTAGGGCTGAGAGCAGCCAAGTTGACCTGGGGTCATATGACAGAAAGAGGCAAAGTTGGAACTTGAACCCCCAAAGGTCTGAACCCCAGTTTGCCTTTCTATTGCACTATACTGCTTCTTTAAGCCAAATAAGATTTTCTCACAATTAATGTTAATTTTGATGTTTCTGTTCTTCATGAAATTGTCAGTTTGGAAATGCAGCACTGTTATTAGCATGCTCTTGTTCTGCTGGGTGAAGCAGTGAGGAAAACTGTGTAATGTATTTTATGGTAGTGGCTGTTAATTAAGCCCATTCTTAAACCAGAAGTGTTTCAGTGATGCCGAGAGTCAATGAATGGATTGATGTGTAGGTTAGAGGTGTGTGAGTAGTAGAGAGGTTTAGATATTTCACTCTGGTTACTTAATTCAGTTGATTAAAGCCCCATATAAATGAAGTCACATTTATGAATTCAGTTCCTGGGTGGACCAGTTTATTTAGTCACACTTGCACTGTTAACCTTAGCTCACCACCTTGCTAATACATGCTGTTAGCTGAAATCAGTGCACAGTGTGACTGGAAAAGCCCAAATCTCTACTCACCATTGGAAAAAATTACCCAACATGTATGTCCTATTGACACTGGCAGGAGCAGGGTACATTATTGTTTTCAGCACTCCTGAAAAATTATGCGACAAAAATGCCATGAATCATATATACATTTGAATTCCTTTACAATTTGCTTTAACTGTATTTTAACAGATTTATATGAAAATAGAAAACCCCCCACTATATTTGACCATTGAGCAACATGGTTTTGAACTATGCAGGTCCACTTATATGCGGGTTTTTTTCAATAAATCTGTACGCATGTTAAGTGCATTTTCTCTTCCTTATAATTTTCTTAATGACAATTTCTAGCTTAATTTATTGCAAGAAAATAGTATGTAATACATATAACTTATAAAATATGTGTTAATAGACTTTTTATGTTATTGGTAAGGCTGCTCATCAACAGTAGGCTACTAGTAGTAAAGTTTTTGGGAGTAAAAGTTATACAGAGATTTTCTGCTTTGGAGGTCAGCATCCCTAACCCAAGCATTGTTTAAGGATCAATTGTATACTGACATCCTCAGTTTTATTGGGGGGGGGGGGGAAGAAATTCATTCAGTTATCTAGATAGGAATGGGGTGGATAGTGACTTGAACATTTTTACTTGAGGTGTTCACTTTTTTCTGTTTCTTAACTTTTTTTCATCTGAGGTGAATGATGGTTATTTATGACTAGAGGCCCAGTGCATGAATTTGTGCACCAGTGGGGTCCTTTGGCCTGGCCTACCAGATCAGGCCAAAACTGACTCTTCGACATCCCCCGAAGGGTCCTGGATTATGAGAGGACACAGGCCAGGCCGAGGGACCCCACTGGTGCACTATTGGGGCTGGGGAGGGATGCAGGAAGTTGGCCAGCTGGGGAGGGACTGCAGGAGGGCTCCAAGGCATGTCTGGCCCATATCACCCAGTCCCAATCAGCCGGACCCCAGCAGAAAGCTAACCTGCTGGTCAGAGTGTCTGCCCCCTGGTGGTCAATACACGTCATAGTGAGTGGTTGAGCGGCCTTAGCATATAATTAACATATTATGCTTTGATTCATTGACCAGATGACCTGACGGCTGGACACTTAGCATATTAGGCTTTTATTATATTGGATGGTAGGTTCATTTTTATATATTTATTAGAGGGTTTTCATAATTGAAGAAAAATAAAGGTAACTCAAATTAATGTTTTTCAGACTCTTTTTCTTTTCTTTCAGCTAAAGCTTAAAGCAGCTCACATAAATGAGCAGAGAGCAGAGTTGAAGGCCAGAGGCATATTTCTAGGGGAAGAAAGAAGAACAAGGACCAAGTCCTGAGGCAGGAAGATGCCTAGTGTGTTTTAGAACTTTGAGAAGACCAGAGAGGCTAAGGAAGAGTGAGCAAAGCAGCAACTAATACGAGATGGTTACAGATGTAACAGGGCAGGATGGGCCTTAGTAGGACATATAGAGAGGGAGATGGGGAGCCATTGAGGTTTTTTATGATCTACTTTGGGTTTTAATAAGATTATTCTGGCATCTGAGTTGAGAAAGGCTACCGAAGGGCAAGAAAGGAGCAAGGAGGAATATCTCTGATCCAGAAAAGAGGTGATTGTGTTGGACAAGGGCGGCAGTGGTGGGGATGGTAAGAATTGATTGGTTTATATATATATTCTATTATTACCAATAAGTGATATAGAATCATTGGTTGTATTTTTAGGTAAAAATTGTAGGCTCATATATCATGCAAAAATATTTTCTGGCATTTTCATTATGTTTGAATATTAGAAAAAAAGAATCCATAAATTACCAGCAGGTTATTCACATTTTATTATCTTCTTATTGAAAGCCATTCACTGGATTCTCACTATATTTAGACTAAATTTCAAACCTTACAATGACTTAGAAGCCCAACTATATATATTACTGTGCTATCCAATATGGTAGCTACTGGACATAAGTAGCTATTGAGCATATGAAATAAGGCTAGTCCAAAATGGAACATATTATGGGTATAAAATCCATAACATGTTTAAAATCTTAGACAATAAACATGTAAAATATGTTATTAACAATTTTTCAAATACTGGTTATATACTGAAAGGATAATATCTTGGAATTATAGTGAAATGTATTAGTATTAATTTTACTTGCATTTTACTTTTTTAAAACTGTGATTTCTGGGACATTTAAAATTGCAAAGGTGGCTGAAATCTTGGGCTCACATTATATTTCTTTTTGATAGACGTGTTCTCAATTCTCTTCTTCTGACTTTATCTCAAACTGTTCTCCTGTTTCAGTTACACTGGGTTTCTTTGATGTCCTTGAACTTGCGAGGCTCATTCCTGCCTTGTTGTCTTTGTATTTTTATTTCTTTTTCCTGAAATGTTACTCCTTTACAACTTCCTTTATCTTTCTCTGTTATTCATGTCTCAATTCAAATGTCTCTTCTAAGATAAGCATTTGCTGACTATTCCTACTAAACATTTGTTCACTCTAAACCTCATTTCACATAAAAATTTTTATATTATTTATTTTTGGGTGAAATTTGTTTGCTTATTCATGGTCTACCAACCTCTAGAATGTGTAAAGTGTAGAAGCCAAGATATTAATTATTTTGTTGATCACTATATCTCCAGAACAGCGTTTGGCATATAGTAGGGTCTTATTAAGTGAAAAAGTAATTAAACTCTATGCATTAGAGGAATTTAATAAGTTAATACATAAGTAGATAGATTTGACCTGATCTGGGAAAATCAGGAAGTGTTACTAAGAAGGAAACATTGTGCTGAGAGTTAGAGAATGAGTAAGAGTTAACCAGGGAATGAAGGTAGCGAAAAGCACCACAGATAGAAAGAATAGAATGAGGGAAAAACACAGTAAAGGATAAGTGATCTGACACAAAATAAAGAATAATCATCTGGTAAAAATTAAGAAAAAGGTCACTGTGATTAGGGGAGAAAAAAGGGTATGTTATATTAAGGCAGGCTCTTACAATATTTATGTGACATGTGGTTTCTTACCTAAAGCATGGTAGATGGCATTATTGTCATTTTACAAATTAGGGAAATAAGGTACAGCAAAATTAAGCAACTCACATAAGGTCATACATCGAGCAAGGGTAAGAGAAGAGATTATAACCCTGGACTGTCTGACTACAAAACTATAACTCCACAAAATATTTTATATTGCATCTAACACCCATGAATTTAACATTTATGAAAAATATACATGCTAAATTTTGGAGTTTGCGGTCTTTGACATTTCAGCAATCAGTATATTTGGTTGCAATGAAAACAGCTGTCTAAGGTGGAAAGGAATTTTGTAGGAAGTAAATTGGACAGCTCATGGATGCAATGGGGCACTGGAGCACCAGGTTTAGAATATTGGCAGGCACCAAGGGAAGCCAGTAACACTCAAGATAATTCCACAGCAATGCTCCAGACACCACCATTGTGCTATTCCATTGAAGAGGGACTGCCATGACTCAACACTGCTCTTCCTGGATACTTGCTGCCCTATGGATATGCTTTCAATTGTGCTGAACTCAGAATTAGTAATTTATAACTTTTTCTGAGGCTTTAGGTCTGACCTCCATATTCCAGGTCCTAGCTGGAAGTGCCTTATTGGCTGAACCTATGTGCCGGTTTTCTGAGATCTGAAAAAAAACCTCCTTAGCCTCCATATTGGTGTCTGAAGTTTTGATTCCCATTTGTTTTAGGATTGACACCAAATAGAAAGTGTGTTGCTTGCTGGGCTTTCAAAATAACAAATATTTACTAAAGTCCACTGCCTTGGTTGCTGCAATCAATATAAACTTTTTTTTTCTTATAACCTCTTTTATCCCATCCAACACCTTTTGCCTAATCTAATACAATTTGTGTTATATCGTCATATATATCTGAAGGTCAACTGTTCAGTCTTGAACAGGCCAGTTGAAATGCATGAGCATTTTCTTAAAAGGAGAATAATAATTGTTGAGTAATTCACAAAGTCTTTGGGGACCCTAAAGAATTAGACTTGGAAAGTAGGCAGGAACCCATGGACACAGAACCAGCCAAGAATGTGGCCATAGTAGTAGCCTGTCTGTGATGCCACTACTGGTGCCATCACTAATGGCTACTTACTGTCATCACCTCTGGAGCCTGTCCTCCAAGGAGATTCATCGTCATTCACAGAAATTTCAGTTCAGCACTACGCACCACAAATAATGCAGACTGTGTCAAGGCTATGAGGCTGCAGCAAAGTCAAGTCCCAGGTTTGAGTGTCTGACTTGTTAAGCCCAGGAGTTGAGAATGAAAATATCTTACTCCTTTGGATTTTATTTTGGTATTCCCTCAAATAGGAAGACATATGGACAAAATGACAAATTTCTGTGATAGCATATTTTTCCTTGCATTAAGAATTTTTAAAAGTTTAAGTTACTGTCTTTTCTTTATATTTTATGCCACTTGGTTGAAAAGAAAATATCTCTGAATCTCTGAATCAATGAGTTCAATGTGAATTTTTATTTAAATAATATTTCTGCTGACATTTGCCTAGTTATTTATTTTCTCAATTATAAATATTTTTTAAGATAAAAGTTTAAAATTGGTATGTGAAAGATTTCTTTCAATATTTTGAGACAATATTCTTTTTAGGATATGCCATGATTACTTTCTCCTCAGCATTAGATTAGAGATTATAAATTCAAATGTGTTTTACTAAAACAAACAACTACCATAAATAACTTTAATGCTCAATAAGTACATTGATGAGTTAAACCAGCTTTTATTTTAAGTGAGAGTAAATATTTTTTAAAATTTTGGTGCACATTTACATGTTCAAATATAACATATGGTTATAATTTACCTTAGTCTTGGAAAATTAAACAAAATAATAATAATCTGATTTTAAAGAAAGAATCGGTTACCACATCTGATACATTTTTCATTTCTTATGCTATCAAAAATGGTAGTGAACAAATATAACTGATTTTGAATAATTTTATTGGAACATCTTATGTATTAGTTTGTTGCAAGAATTAGATTAACTCTGCACCTCCTCCCTGCTGCTCCCCAGTGACATGAATGCCTGGGAGGGAGCGAGATCACAACTTTTTTGTCAACTCTAAGCTGTGGGCTGGAGCTAACTTGCCCCTCAGGCCTTACCCTTTCTCACTGGATGCTCTCTTGCCCCTCCCACCTCCCTTCTGACTATTTATGGTGAAGGGAGCCAGTGGGAACAATGCAACTGATGAGTAAAGCAACTGAGTGCCAACCATGGGGACTGGAGGAAAAGATGAGCTTGGCACTTAAAGTGCAAAGGCTCTACCCCGATCTGTGAACATTTTTAAGAGTGATGAGTGAGTGTCCACAATGCTTTAACTACTTAAAGATTTCCCAGTCCTAAGCCCTCGACTGGAACTTGTCTCTCTCCCTGGGCCAGATGTGAACTCCTGCATTACCACAATGGTTCTCCAAGTGGGGTCTGAACTTACAGCCTTCTGGGAGCTGGCAATTAGCACTGTTTACACACCAGGCTCAGTTCTAAATGTTTTATATGCATCTTCACTATACCAGTTAATATTCACAGACAGATCTGAGACCAGTAATACAATTGCCCCCATTGTCAGATGAGAAAACAGAGTTAGGTTGAATTTGCCCATGGTCATGCAGCTAGAAGTGGTGAGGACTTGGACTTAGGCAGTGTGGCTCCAGAGGGCAGACTCTAGGAACCATCATGGAACACAAGGGTGGGTATCTGTGCACCTGGCCACGTGTTTATCAGGAAGGTAGGATAGGTGTTGTGGTGTCTATTTTTCTAGCTGAGGCTTAGGAAAAAAGTGAAGTCACTTGCCCAGAGATCAAAGTTAGTAGCATAGTTGCTACTTCATAACTGTAATCGTAATGTAAATATCTGTGTTTTCCTATGGTCTTAGGCAACCTTGATAGCGGTTCTCAACCTGTAGCAAAATTACAGTTATGAAGTAGCAACGAAAATAATTTTATGGTTGGGGGTCACCACAACATGAGGAACTGTATTAAAGGGTCGTGGCATTAGAAAGGTTGAGAACCACTGGTCTAGGGCAAACATGTCAAACTCAAAGGCTAACATGGGCCAAATAAGGTTTAAGTTTATGTAGGCCACAAAAAACCCCCAAAAGCTTCAATTTTCATGGAAATGTAGGTTTATTTCGAAAAGTATAGTATAAAAAAATAGAACAAGAGTAATGATAAAATTAATGTTTTCTTCCTGACACTTGGCATCTCTTCTCTGCTACTGCCTTTCTTATTTCAGGGGAAATCTTGTTCACAGTGATTACTTTCAAAACTGACCCAAGGTGAATGTTAGTAATTCTGGATCTGACAGGAGACTTATTTCCTTTCATAATTGTAAATAACTGCTCACACTGTTATATTGGCTGGGCCACAAAAATATTCATTGTGGGCTGCATATGGCCCTTGGGCCACAGGTTTGACATGCTTGGTCTAGGGTCTCAGATTTCCAGCTTTCTGCCCCATGCACTCTGCCCTAGGTCAGGTGTGTCTGGGCAGGAGCCTGGGCATCAAAGAGCAAGCATCAGAATTGGGCCCAGATAGGCACTGGGCCTGGGGGTCAGGAAAGGGGTGCAGGATACAACCTGCCACAGAGAAGGAGATTGCAATAGACTGTCCAGGCAGGAGGAAAAAATAATTAGATTGTTATTTAACTTAAAACTCCCAAGATCTATTTGTTCATTTGTGTTGTAACTATAGTACCATACAGTCATAAAATGGATTTTTAGATGTTTTCATTTACTATTCTAATATAAATGTGATATATATTCGATGTAGAAATTTAGAAAATACAGAAAAGCAGTGAGACATATTAAAAAATGAGTCATGATCCTACCCTCCAGCTATAACCACTACTGACATTTTGATATATTGCTTTTTCACTTTTTTCTTGTGTCTACCTCTATGTGTGTGCATGTGTGAATGTTGCATGCTTTTGTGAGTATATTATTGTGTACATTACCTTACAATATGCACCCCCCCCCAGGGTATTTATAGTGACATGATTGTGAAGAAGAAAGGTGCCTTGGACTACAGGCATCCCAAAGGTACATTGTAAATGCTGACTTTCTTTTCATTTTAGAAACTAATTTTTGTTTGGCTTTGCCTGGTATAAGACTATACAAGTGAAATTCATCACAGGGCCTTCCTGGCAAGACCCATCCTTGGGCCATTCAGAGGCTGTGCTCCTCAGTTACAGATTTTCTACTTCCTGGAAATCCTCAGATCCTTCTCTATGATACCAAAACTGCTTCATGTAACACCACACCTCATCATTACCAGCACAGTCTGTTGTAATTTGTATTTTCTTTTCTTGTGTTCTTCAGGATTCTTAATCTCACTTTCTTTTTCTTAAAGGCATTTGAATTTGGCTTCAAGTTAATTTTCCATCTGCTTTATAACAACTATTTCTGAGTATGTTCAGTGGTGAGAGAGCACTGGATTTTTCTGTTTCATTCTTGATCATATTTTAGGAGGACAGATCATGTAATTGTCTGGGCCTCAGGTGCCTCATAATTAAAATGAGAATATATAGTGTATCATCCATAAGGTATTTTCCAGAGCTAACATGGAATGTCTGTATGTCTATAAAATCCATATGGAAGAGTGAAAAGAGCATGGGTTCTGCATCAGAGAAAGCTAAGTACAAATCTTAGAGCTCTGTGACTTTGCTGCTTCTTTGCTCATTTTTTATCTAGAGGATTTATCCAGTGATGTCATGGGGTATTAAAGTCCCCTACTATGATTGTATTGCTGTCGATCTCTCCCATGATATCTTCCAATAGTGTTTTTATGTATTTGGGTGCATATTTATTTATCAGAGTTATATCCTCTTGTTGTATTGACCCCTTTAGAATTATGGAGTGGCCTTCCTTAGCTCTCGTTAGCCATTTTTATTCTTTATTAGAGGCCAAATACACAAATTCATGCACCAGTGGGGTCCCTCGGCCTGGACTGTGGGATCAGGCCAAAACTAGCTCCCTGATATATCCCCCAAAGGGTCCCAAATTGTGAGAGGGTGCAAGCCAGGCTGAGGGACCCCACCAATGCATGATTGAGGCTGGGGAAGGATGTGTGAGGTTGGCCAGCCAGGGAGGGACTGCAGGAGGATTCCAGGGTATGTCCGGCCCATCTCGCTCAGTCTTAATCAGCTGGACCCCAGCAGCAAGCTAACCTACTGGTTGGAGTGTCTGCCCCCTGGTGGTCCATGCATGTCATAGTGAGCGGTTGAGTGGCCTTAGCCTATCATTAGCATATTATGCTTTGATTGGTTGAACAGATGACCTGACGACTGGACACTTAGCATATTAGGCCCTTTTATATAGGATGCCTGTGTTCTTTCTTCCCTTTCTATTTCTTCTTTTTACAAAAGTGCCTTTAGCATTTCTTGCATTGCTGGCTTGGTAGTAATAAACTCCCTTAATCTTTTTTTTTGTTGTTTGTGAAGCTCCTGATTTCCCCTTCAATTTTGAATGATAGTCTTGCTGGATAGAGTATTCTTGGATTCAGTCCCTTGCTTTGCATCACTTTGTATACTTCATTCCATTCCCTTCTGGCCTGATGTGCTTCTGTTGAGAAATTACTTGATAATCTACTGGGAGATTCCTTATAGGTAACTCTCTGTCTCTCTCTTGCAACCTTTAAGATTCTCTCTTTGTCAATAATGTTTGCCATTGTAATTTTGATGTGCCTTGGTGTGGGTCTTTTTGGATTCCTCTTGTTTGGGACTGTGCTTGTGTGACTTTTTTCTTTACCAAATTAGAGTTTTCTGTCATTATTTCTTCAAATAGGTTTTCTAATCTTTGCTCCTCTTCTTGTACTTCTGGCACCCCTGCTATATGTGTGTTACTTCATTTCATGTTGTCCCAAATCTCCCTTAGGATCTCCTCCTGCTTTCTAATATTTTTCTTCAATTGCTGTTCAGATTGGGTGTGTTTTCTGCCCTGTCTTCTAACTTGCTAATTTGGTCCTCTGCTTCTTCTAGTCTCCTGTTGAAATCTTCCATTGTGTTTTTTATTGTAGCTATATCATTCTTCATTTCCTCTTGATTCTTACATAAGTTGTTGATTTTCCAATCCAGCTGGTTTAGACCCTTACTTTGAATTCTTTTCCTGACATATTGCATGCATGTGTTTCATTTAGTTCCTTTTCTGGCGATTCCTCCTTTTCTTTCCTTTGGGGGTTGTTTCTTTGTCTCCCCATTTTTGCTCTCACTGAAGGGTTCAGGTGTTGAATTGTGCTGGGCCTGTGGCTGAAGCAGCAGTCTTGGTGGGAGGGTCACACACTCTGGGACTTACAGGAGCCTGAGGCCAGGGAGGCTGGCATCCTGGTGTTTGTGTCTGCAGATGTGGTAGCAGGTCTTTGCCTGTAGTGGCTGTAGGGTCTGGGATGGTGTCTGAGGCCAGTCCGGGTGGTGGCGAGGCTGGGCTCCTAGTCACAACCGCTCTCCCCTTTAAGATGGCATGGTTTCTGCCACAGCTGGCCACACCAGGAGTGCTTGCATCAGAAGCAGGGGCTCCCCACCTAGGAGAGCCCGGTCTACCAATCTCTGAGATTCCTGCATGATCTAACTGTCCCTCACACTCAAATACACACACCACACATGTCCACATTCTCCCCTTTCACTCCCTCACTCACACTCCCTCACTGCCATCCTGCCGGCCACCATCTTAACTCTGTCTGCCTGTGTTGAGTTTTTTCAGTTCTTTATAAATTTTGGATGTTAACTCTTTATCACATATATCTTTGGAAAATATGTTCTCCCATTCAGTGGGTTGTCTTTTCATTTTATTGATGGTTTGCTTTGGAAAGCCTTTTTAGTCTGATGTAGTTCCATTTGTTTATTTTTTTTTCTTTTGTTACCCTTGCCTGAAGAGATATATCAGAAAAAAATATTGTTATGAGAAATGCCCAACATTTCACTGCCTATGTTTTCTTCTAAGATTTTTATGGTTTTGAGTCTAACATTTAAGTCTTTAATCCATTTTAAATTTATTTATTTATTTTTTACATATCAATAATTACTTTATTTATTTTTTAATAAATATTTATTGTTCAGATTATTATAGGTGTTCCTCTATTTTTTCCCCCATAGCTCCCCTCCACCTGATTCCCCACCCCACCCCATGCCCTTACCCCCCGTCACTGTCTTCTTCCGTAGGTGTAATATTTTTGTTCAATCTCATTTTAAATTTATTGTTATGTATAGTATAAGGTGTTGAATTTCACTTTTTTGCACACAATTGTTCAATTTTCCCCATACCATTTATTTAATGGACTATCTTTACCCCATTGTATATTCTTCCATTTTTTGTCATATACTAATTGACCATAGAGCTGTGGGTATATTTCTTGGCTCTCTATTCTATTCCATTGATTTATATATTGTTTTTATACAGGTACCATGCTATTTGATTACTATGGCCTTGCAATGTAGTTTGATATCAATTAGCCTAATTCCTCTAAAGATTTGTCCTTCTTTCTAAAGACTGCTGTGATTATTTGGGGTCTTTATTGGTTCCATATAAATTTTTGGAATATTTGTTTTAGGTCTGTGAAATATGCTGTTGGTATCTTGATAGGAATTGCATTGAATGTATAGATTGCTTTGAGTGGTATGGACATTTTAATGATGTTAAATCTTCCAATCCATGAATATGGTATATGCTTCCACTTATTTGTATCTTCCTCCATTTATTACTTTAATGTCTTATAATTTTATGAGTACAGATCTTTTACATTGTTGGTAAAATTTATTCCTAGGTACTTATTTATTTCTGATGCTATTATAAATGGGGTTATTTTCTTAGTTTCTCCTTCTGATAGTTCTTTGTTGGTATATAAAATTGCAACTGCTTTCTGGATATTTATTTTTGTATCCTGCTACTTTAATGAATTCATTTTCAGTTTTGATAGTTTTTTTTTTTAGTGGAATCTTTAGAGTTCTCTATATACAGTATCATGTCATTTTTAAATAGTTACAGTTTTCCTTCTTCTTTTCCAACTTTGATGCCTTTTATTTCTCCTTGTCTGATTGCTGTGGCTAGGACTTCCAGTACTATGTTGAATAAGAGTGGTGAAAGTGGACATTTCTATCTTGTTCCCAATCTTAAGGGGCATGCTTATAGTTTTTGCCCATTGAATATGGTATTGGCTATGGGTTTGTTATATATGGGCTTTATTATGTTGAGGTATATAGTCACTTTATTCCCACTTTGCTGAGAGTTTTTATTATAAATGGGTGCTGGATGTTATCAAAGGCTTTTTCTGCATCTAATGATATAATCATGAGAATTTTAGCCTTCATTTTGTTTTTGTGGCATATCATACTTATTGATTTGGGGATCATTGTATCAACCTTGCATCCCAAGAATAAAGCCTACTTAATCATAGTGTATGACCTTGTTAATGTATTGCTTGATATGGTTTGCTAATTTTATTGAGGAATTTGGCATCTGTATTCATCAAGGATGTTGGCATATACTTTTCTGTTTGTAGTGTTTATTCTGGTTTTGGAATTAGGATAATGCTGGCCTCATAAAACAAAATTGGGAGTCTTCCCTCCTCTTGAATTTCTTGGAAAAGTTTGAGAAGCATAGGTGTTAGTTCTTCTTTGAGTGTTTGGAAAACTTCACCTATGAAGCTATCTGGTCTGGGACTTTTGTTTGTTGGGAGTTTCTTGATAGCTGCTTTAATTTCATTGATGTTATCTGTCTATTCAGATTTTCTGATTCTTCCTGATTTAGTTTTGGGAGATTGTATATTTCTAGGAATTTATCCATTTCATCCAAATTGTCCAATTTGTTGTCATATTATTGTTCATAATATATTCTTACAATCATTTATATTTTTGGAGTCAATTGTTACTTCTTTCATTTCTAATTTTATATAATTGGATCATCTCTTTTTTTTCTTGATGAGTATAGTTAAAGGTTTTTCAACCTTGTTTATATATTCAGAGAACCAGTTTTGGTTTCACTGATCTTTTGTATTGCATTTTTAGATTCTACTTTGTTTATTTCTGCTATGATCTTTATTATTTCCTTTCTTCCACTCACTTTTGGCTTTGTTTGTTGTTCTTTTTTCCATTTCAGTCAAGTGTAAAGTTAGGTTGTTTATTTGAGATTTTTCTTGTTTCTGAAGATAGACCTGTGGTGCTAGGATTGCCCTCTTAGAATTCCTGTCCCTGTGTCTCATAGATTTTGGGGTATTGTGTTCTCATTTTCATTTATTTCAAAGTATCTTTTGATTTCTTCTCTGATCTCACTGTTAACCCATTCATTGTTTAGTAACATGTTATTTAGCCTCCATGTCTTTGTGTATTTGTTAGTGTGGTTTTTTTCTTGTGAATTAATTTCTAGTTTCATCCCATTATGGTCAGATTGATATGATTTCAATATTCTTAAATTTATTGAGACTTGTTTTGTGTCTTGACATGTGGTCTATCCTAGAAAATGTCCTATATTCACTTGAAAAGAATGTGTATTTTGCTGCTTTGGGTTAGATATAAATTAAATCCATCTGATCTAGTTTGTTATTTAAGGCCCCCGTTTTCTTGTTGATTTTCTGTCTAGAAGAGCTATCCGTTGATGTCAATAGGGTTGTTAAAATCCCCTGCTATGACTATATTACTGTCAGTTTAACTTTATGTTTATCAAGATTTTCTTTACATATTTAGGTGCTCCTCTATGTTGGGTGCATAAATGTTTATAAAGGTTATAGCCTGTTGTTGGATTGTTCTCTATCATTATGTAGTATCCTCTTTTGTCTCTTACTATAGGTTTTGTTTTTATTTTGTCAGATATAAGTATTGCTACCCAGTTTTTTATTCCCCATTTCTATTTGCATGAAATATCTTTTTCCATCCCTTTACCTTTAGTTTGTGTGTATCTTTCATTCTGAGGCAGGTCTCTTGTAGACTGAATATTTATGGGTCTTGTTTTCTTATTTACTCAGCTACCCTGTGTCTTTAAACTGGAGCATTTAAGGCATTTACATTTTAAATGAATATTGATAGGTACATATTTATTGCCATTTTATTCTTTTAACTATGTTACTCTGTGTTTTTTTTTTTTTTTTCTTCTTCTTCTTTTTTTTTTTTCCCCTAAAGAAGGCCCTTTAACATTTCTTATAATAATGGTTTGGTGGTCATGACCTCCTTTAACTTTTTCTTGTCTGCAAAGCTCTTTATTTCTCCATCAATTTTCAATGATAGCCTTGCTGGGTAAAGTAGCCTTGCTTTTCATTAGTTTGAATATTTCAAGCCAATCTCTTCTCATCTGAAAAGTTTCTGTTGAGAAATAAGCTGTCAGTCTTATGGGAGCTCCCTTAAAGGTAACTACTTTTCTCTTGCTGATTTAAGATTTTCTCTTTGTCTTTAATCTTTGCTATTTTAATTATGGTGTGTCTTGGTATGGGCCTCTTTGGGTTCATCTTATTTGGGATTTCCTGTGTTTTCTGGACTTTTGTGTCTTTCTGTGACCAGGTTAGGGGAATTTTTGTTTCTTCAAATAGATTCTCAATCCCTTGCTCTCTTCTCCTTCTGTTACCCCTATAGTGTGGATGTTGTTACATTTTATGTTGTCCCAAAGGCACCTAAATTATCCTCATTTTTAAAAATTATTTTCTTTTTGCTGATCTGATTGGGTGTTTTGTGCTACCTTGTCTTCCAAATTGCTGCTTTGATCCTCTGCTTCATCCAACCTAGTGTTTATTCCTTTTAGCATATTCTTCATTTCAGATATTATAGTCTTCATTTCTGACTAGTTCTTTTTTATGTTTTCTGTCTTTTTTGTATTATTGCAGTTCTACATTTATTGAGCATTTTTAACACCACTGTTTTTTAATCTGATAAATTGCTTGCCTCCATTTCATTTAGCTCTCTTTCTGGAGACTTCTCCTGTTATTTCTTTTGGGACATGTTTCTTTGTCTTTCCATTTTGGCTGTCTCTTTGTGTTTGTTTCTATGTATTAGGTAGATCTGCTATGACTCCCAGTCTTACTATGGTGGCCTAATGTAGTAGTAGGTGTCCTGTGGGACCCAGTGGTGCAGTCCTCTTGATCACCTGAGCTGGGTGTTCCAGAAGTCTCCCTTGTGTGTATTATGTGGGCCCTTTTATTGCAATTGAGTCTTTGTTGCTATTGGCCTGTATGTATGTGGGCTGACCACAGTGTACAAGTTGCTGATCACATGAAGCAGAATTAGCCTTAGTAGGATCTGCTGCCTGCCTAGATCTCCCTTTGGATATGCTGCTTGTGAAGCTAATTGGGTCCTGCTCTGATATTGTCTGAAGTTTGCCACTGTATATGTTGGTTCCATAGCCTCTTGGGAGGAACTCTGGTGCAGGTCAATGTCAGATGCTGCCTGTGAGTGGCCCTGGGCAACCCGTTTGGAGCTACAGAGTGATCCACAGTTTGTGGCTTCCTCTATTGGGCCTGGATGTGCCCAGGAAGGATCAAGCTGCACAGCAAGGCTGGATTTTATCAGAACCAGGCCCAGGGTCAGATGAGCAAAAGTTCCAAGGCACCCTTAGATCAACCTCCATCTGCCTCTGCCTGCAGGCTGCCTGTTAGTCTTAGTCACTGGAAGAGCATCTGAAAGTATTTGAGCTGTGTGAGGTAGGTTCTCAATGAGTCACCTGGTAGGAGTTAGTAATGTTTACTAGATTGATACAAATTCAAACTCAGTGTCACTGCTGGGTCTGAGGCCACTCAGAAAATGTCCCAGTGTATACCAAGTGTAGCTACCATCTGCCAGGTGCTCAGACACCTTTGTGGTGGGGGCAGGATATCAGGGATTCAACAGAGTGAGAGCAGCAGAGTTTTTCAGGCCTAAACAGACCAATATTTGGCCTTGTAAAGGGAGATCCCTGCACCATTCAGTCATGTGAGGGGGAAAATGACCCCTCTTCTAGGCCACACAACTGTCTGTCCCAGATTCTGCCCAAAGCCAGAACTCAGAACTGTTGGACCACTGTTTACTGTTTAAAAACTTGTATTTTCTTTTTCATTTTTGAATGAGTTCCACTGTTCTGTCTTTGAATTTGCTGATCCTTCTACTTCATCTAGTTTGCTGTTGAGTCCTGTTATTGAATTTTTCAGTGCAGTTACATATTCTTCAGCTCTAGGTTTTTTGTTTGGTACTTTTAAAATATTTTCTATCTCTTTTTTGAAATTCTTACTTTGTTCTCCTGAACTGAGGGAGCATCTTTTTTCTTTTTAATTGATTAAGGTAATACATATCCTCCATTGCTCTCCCAGGCCCCCAGTCATACTCTCATACTCACCCCCTATTGTCTGTGTCCATTGGTTATGCTTATATGCATGCATATAAGTCCTTTGGTTGACCTCTCTCCCTAACCCCCACCCTCCCCTACCTTCCCTCTGAGGTTTGAGCACCTGATCAATGCTTCTCTGTCTCTGGATCTGTTTTTGTTCATCACTTTATGTTGTTCATTATAATCCACAAATGAGTGAGATCATATTTATCTTCGTCTGACTGACTGACTTTGCTTAGCATAATGCTCTCCAGCTGCATCCATGCTGTTGCAAATGGTAGGAGTTCTTCCTTTTTACAGCAGCATAGTATTCTATTATGTAGATGTACCACAGTTTTTTAATCCACTCATCTGCTGATGGGCACTTAGGCTGTTTCCAAATCTTAGCTATTGTAAATTGTGCTGTTATGAATATAGGGATGCATATATCCTTTCTGATTGGTATTTCTAGTTTCTTGGGATATATTCCTAGAAGTGGGATCACTGGGTCAAATGGGAGTTCCATTTTTAGTTTTTTTGGGAAAGCACCATACTGTTGAGGGTTCCTTTATCTCCAATCCTCTCCAGCACTTGTCGTTTGTTGATTTGCTGATGATAGCCATTCTGACAGGTGTGAGATGGCATCTCTCAGAAGATTAGTGACTTTGAGTATGTTTTCATATGTCTCTTGGCCTTCCTTATGTCCTCTTTTGAAAAGTATCTATTTAGGTCCGTTGCCCAATTTTTGATTGGGTTGTTAAGTTGTATGAGTTCCCTGTAAATGTTGGAGATTAAACCCTTATCGATGATAACACTGGCAAATATGTTCTCCCATGCAATGGGCTTTCTTGTTGTTTTGTTGATGGTTTCTTTTGCTGTGCAGAAGGTTTTTATTTTGATGTAGTCCCATTTGTTTATTTTCCCTTTAATTCCCATTGCCCTAAGATCCGTGTCGGAGAAGGTATTGCTTCGGCATATGTCTGAGATTTTGCTGCCTGTGGACTCTTCTAAGACTTTTATGGTTTCTGTCTTACGTTTAAGTCCTTTATCCATTTTGAGTTTATTTTTGTGTATGGTATAAGTTGGTAGTCTAGTTTCATTTTTTTGCATGTATCTGTTCAATTTTCTCAACACCATTTACTGAAGAGACTGTCTTGACTCTATTGTATGCTCTTGCCTCCTTTGTCAAATATTAATTGAGCATAGTGGTTTGGGTCGATTTCTGGGCTCTCTATTCTAATCCATTGGTCTATATTCTGTTCTTGTGCCAGTACCAGGCAGTTTTGAGGACAGTGGCTTTCTAATACAGCTTATGGTAATATCTGGTATCGAGAGCCCTCCTACTTTGTTCTAATTTCTCAGGTTTGCTGCAGCTATTCAGGGTCTTTTTTAATTCCAGATGAATTTTTGGAGAGTTTGTTCTAGGTCTGTGAAATATGCCATTGGTATTTTAAGGGGGCGTGCATTGAATCTATAGATTGCTTTGGGAAGTATGGACATTTTATTGATGTTGATTCTCCCAATCCATGAACATGGTATGTTCTTCCATCTGTTTACATCTTCTTCTATCTCTTTTTTCAGTGTCCTGTAGTTTTCTGAGTAGAGGTCTTCTACCTCTTTAGTTAAGTTAATCCTAGGTATCTTAATTAATTTTTTTTTGTGCAATGGTAAATGGGATTGTTTTTTAAATCGCTCTGTAAGTTTACTATTGGTATATAAAAATGCCATAGATTTCTTGGCATTAATTTTGTATCCTGCTACGTTGCTAAATTCATTTAGTAAATCTAATAATTTTTGATGGAGTCTTTAGGGTTTGCTATGTACAGTATCAAGTCATCTGCGAATAATGACAGTTTTACTTCTCTTCCAATTTGGATGCCATTTATTTCTTCTTCTTGTCCGATCGCTGTGGCTAGCATTTCTAATGCTGTGTTGAACAGTAGTGGTGAAAGTGAACATCCCTGTCTTATTCCTGTTCTTAAGGGAAATCGTTTTGTTTTTTCCCCATTGAATATGATGTTGTGTGTAAGTTTGTCATATAAGGCTTTTATTATGTTGAGGTATGATCCCTCTGTTGCCACTTTGATGAGCTTTTTTATCTGAAAAGGATGTTGAACTTCATCAAATGCCTTTTTTTGCATCAATTGATGTGATTATGTAATTTTTGTCTCTCAATTTGTTTATGTGATGTATCACATTTATTGACTTGTGGATATTGTACCAGCCTTGCATCCCTGGTATCCCAATTGGTCATGTTGTATGATCTTTCTAATGTAATGCTAGTATCCGGTTTGCTAGAATTTTGTTGAGGATTTTATCATCTATGTTTGTCAGGGCTATTGGACTGTAATTTTCTTTCTTTGTGGTGCCCTTATCTGATTTTGGGATTAGGGTAATGCTGGCTTCATAGAAAGAGCTTGGAAATGTGCCATCCTCTTGAATTTTTTGGAATAATCTGAGAATGATTGTTTTTAGTTCTTCTTTGAATGTTCGGTAAAACTCCCCTGTGAAGCCATCCAGTCCAGGGCTTTAGTTTTCTGGAAGCTTTTTGATTTACTATTTCAATTTCATCAGTAGTTAATGGCCTATTCAGGTTTTTTTATTCCTCCTGATTGAGTTTTGGAAGTTTGTATTTTTTTAGGAATATGTCCATTTCATCGAGGTTGTCCAGTTTGTTGGAATAGAGTTGTTTGCAGTAATTTTTTTTTTACAATCCTTTGTATATCTGTGGGGTCAGTTGTTACTTCACCTCTTTCATATCTGATTTTGTTTAGTTGGGCCCTCTCTCTTTATTCCCTGGTGAGCCTGGCTAGAGGTTCATCAATCTTATTTATCCTTTCAAAGAACCAGCTCTTGGTTTCATTGATCTTCTGTATTTTTTTTTTTGTCTCTATATGTCATTTATTTCTGCTCTGATCTTTATTATCTCATTCCTTCTGAGTACTGTGGGTTTTTCTGGTTGCTCTCTTTCTAATTCTTTCAGTTGCGAGGTTAGATAATTTATTACCATTTTTTTCTTGTTTTTTGAGGTAGGCCTGTAGAGCTATGAACTTCCCTCTCAGGACTGCTTTCATTGTGTCCCATAGATTTTGGATTGTTGTGTTTTCATTGTCATTTGTTTCCAGGATGCTTTTTATTTCTTTTTTGATCTCTTTGGTAACCCAATCATTGCTTAATAGCATGCTATTTAGCCTCCAAATGTTTGATTTTTTTTCATTGTTTTTATTGTAGTTCATTTCTAATTTTATGCCATTGTGATCTGAGAAGATGCTTGTTATGATTTCTATCTTCTTGAATTTGAAGAGACTTTGCCTGTGTCCTATTATCTGGTCTATCTTAGAAAATGTTCTGTGTGCACTGGAGAAGAATATATATTCTGTAGCTTTGGGGTGAAATGTTCTGAAGATGTCAATTAAGTCCATCTGGTCCATCTGATCTAGTGAGTCATTTAGGATTGCTGTTTCTTTGCTGATTTTTTGTTTAGAGTATTTATCCAGTGTGTCAGTGGGGTATTAAAGTCCCCTACTATGACTGTATTGCTATTGATCTCTCCCTTGATATCTTCTAGAAGTTGTTTTATGTATTTGGGTGCTCCTGTATTGGGTGCATGTTTACTAGAGTTATATCTTCTTGTTGAATTGTTCCCTTTAGTATTATGAAGTGGCTCTTTTTATCTCTTGTTATGGCCTTTACTTTGAAGTCTATTTTGTCAGATATAAGTATTGCAACCGCAGTTTTTTTCTCATTTCCATTTGCCTGAAAAAATTTTCCATCCCTTCACTATCATTCTGTGTGAATTCTTTGTTCTGAGGTGGTTCTCTTGCAGACAGCAAATATATGGGTCATGTTTCTTATCCATTCAGCTACCCTATGTCTTTTGATTGGAGCATTTAATCTGTTTATGTTTAATGTTATTATTGATAAGTCCTTGTTTGTCATCATTTTTACTCTTTATGTTTGTGTTCCTTCTTGCCTTTCTGTTTCTTCTTTTTATAGCAGTCCCTTTAGCATTTCTTGCATTGCTGGCTTGGTGGTAATAAACTCTCTTAGCCCTTTTTTGTCTGTGAAGCTCCCGATTCCACCTTCAGTTTTGAATGATAGCCTTACTGGCTACAGTATTCTTGGATTCAGTCCCTTGCTTTGCCTCACTTTGTATATTTCATTCCATTCCCTTCTGGCCTGGTGTGTTTCTGCTGAGAAATCAGTTGATATTCTAATGGGAAATCCCTTGTAGGTAACTTTCTGTCTCTCTCTGGCAGCCTTTAAGATTCTTACATTGTCATTGATGTTTGCCAATTTAATTATGATGTGTCTTGGTGTTGGTCTTTTTGGGTTCATCTTGTTTTGGACTCTGTGCTTCTTGGACTTGCATGATATTTTTCTTCCCAATCAGGGAAGTTTTCTATTCCTTGCTCTGTTTATTCTCCTTCTGATACCCCTATTATGTGGATGTTGTTTCATTTTGTGTTGTCCCAAAGCTCCCTTAGGCTCTCCTCTTGCTTTTTAAGTTTTCTTTCCATTTGCGGCTGTGTTTGTGTGTTTTTTCTTACCTTGTCTTCTATTTCATTTATGCGGTCCTCAGCCTCTTCTAGTCTACTGTGTAAGCCTTCCATTGTGTTCTTTATTGCAGCTATGTCATTTTTCATTTCCTCTTGGTTCCTTTTCATGTTGGTGACATTCTCATTCAGCTTCTTATAATTCTCATTGAGTTGTGTGTATTTGTCATCCAGCTGTTTGAGCATCCTTGTAACCATTACTCTGAATTCTTTCTCTGACATGATACTTGCCTCCATTTCATTTAACTCCCTTTCTCATTGAGTTGTGTGTATTTGTCATCCAGCTGTTTGAGCATCCTTGTAACCATTACTCTGAATTCTTTCTCTGACATGATACTTGCCTCCATTTCATTTAACTCCCTTTCATTTAACTCCATTTCATTCCTCCTTTTCTTTCCTTTGGGGATTGCTTTTTGTCTCCCTATGTTTTGCTGTAACGTTTTAATTGTTTCTGTGTCTTAGATCCAACTGCTTTGCTACCCAGGTTCCTTTGGGGGTGGTGCTACTGGTGTGATCTCTTAGGTCTCCTGGGCTTCGTGATCTGGCGGAGCTTCCTACTTGTGCTATTTGGGTTCTCTTGATGTAGTTGGGTCTGGAATGTTAGTGTTTTATTCATGGATGAAGTCTCATCACGGGTTAGCAATGTGACTCACCCCTGGCTTCCATGTGCAAGCTGTTTTGGATGTGATTGTGGTTTTGTCTCTTGTGGAAAAGGTTGTCTGAGGTCTCACTGGTATTTGCTCACTGTGGGTTCCCAGAGTCTATGGCCTGGGAGGAAGGAGCCTCAGGGCCTGTGGCTCAGGAACTGTGACTTTGGCTGGTGTGGTGTGACTCTTGCTGGATTAGTGTCACTCTGCAATTCACTATGAGGGGCCTGGAGCCCATGACACTGGGGGTCGGGTGTCTCATTGTCTGTGGTTGAGGCAGTGGGACTCTGGCCAAATTGATTTCCCTCTCTGAATCACAAAGGGGTTCAGGATCCAGCAGCAGGCTATCCAGAGGTAGGTAGCCAGGAGGGGAGTGTCGTGGATCCTACTGAGGAAGCTGTGCACCCTTGGTTGGAGAGGCACATGCCAAGTGGCAGCACACATAGGGGCCCGGTAGCTGTCTGCAATGGGTGTGTCCTTGTGGCCCACACACTGGATCGGAGTGATTGTGGTGTGTCACTGGCCCCATGGAGGGAGAAGTCCCAGTTTCTTCTCTGGGGGATGTGCACTCTTTGTTGGATATGGATGCCTAATGGCTGCTGACAGAGGTGCCTAGGAACCGTCTGCTGGGGTAATGGGCTCACAGGACCCTTGTGCTGGAGTGGCACAATTGCGGGGACTGAATGCCAGCAGCCTGGGTTGTGCCTTGCGGCAGCTCAGAGAAGCACTAAGGGGCCACCTGCCAGGGCTTGCATGCTGGATCAGTGCAACTGCAGTGACCAGAGGTTGGCTGAGGAGGAGGAAGTCTGAGTTTATGCTGCTGGGTCCTTGAGCCCTGGTTTCGATACGAGTGTGCCTAGTGACAGCTCACAGAGGCACCTGGGAGGCCTGCTGGAGCAGTAGCCTCAGGGGGCCTGTGTGCTTAAACCATATGACCATGGTGTCTGTGGGTAGCCAGCCAGGGAGGGGGAAGTCCAAATTTCTACTGCCATGGCTGTGTGCCCTTGTTTGGATGTGGGGAGCCGGGGCTCAAGGAGGCACCCAGGAGCCGCCTATAGGGGCAGCGGGCTCAGTAGGCCTGCATGCTGGAAAGGCGCAACTATGGTGTCCAGAATCAGTAGCCAGGGAGGGGGATGTCCCAATTTTTGCTGCTTTGCATCCTTGGTTGATATTGAGCATGCCCAGTGGGGGCTCACAGAGGTACCCGGAGCTGTCTGTTGGGGTGGTGGGGCTCAGGAGGCCTGTGCTATGAAAAGGCGCAACTGTGGTGTCCAGAGTTCTGCAGCTGTGGGTGGGAAGATTCAGTTTTTGCTGATGCATCCGTGGTTGGATATGCGCGTGCCCAATGGCAGCTCACAGGGGCACCCACAAAGCATTTGCCAACGTGGCACACTCTGAAGGACCCTGGTGCTGAAGCCGTGTGACCAAGGTCTCTGTGGGCAGGTATTCAGGAAGAGAGAGTTCAGAATTTCTACTGCTGGGGCAGTGCGCCCTTGTTTGTATAGGAGTGCACCCAGAAGGGGTTCACAGTGGCACCCAAGAGCTGCCTGTGGAGCAGTGGGCTCAGGAGGCCTGCGCACTGTAAACGTGCAACTGTGGTGTCCGGAGTTCTGCCACTGGGGAGGGGGGTGGTCACACTTACTCTTGTGGAGACTGAGCACCCTTGGAGGTGGAAGTCCTAGGGTCTGCAGGTGGGGCAGCAGGATTTTGGCTGAATTGGCTGCTGGGTCGCGGGCACTGTGGGTGGTGGTGCTGATGAAATCCTAGAAGAGGCCACTCTCCACTTCAAAATGGCATGGGCTCTGTGCTCGAGTCCCACAACCTGGGCAGTGTCCGCAGCAGTGGTAGGTGCTCCCTGTCCAGTAAAGCCTGGTCTGCCAGCCCCTGCTATTCCTGCCGGATTTAACTGTCCCTCACTCACTCACACACACATCTACACACTCTCCTTTAACCCCGTACTCATATTCTCTCCCTCACCTCTATATCGTGCCAGCCACCATCTTGGGCCCCAGGGAGCATCCTTTACCAGGGAGCATCCTTATGACTATTATTTTGAACTCCTTTTTAGGTGAATCATTTATCTTCGTTTCATTAACATCAGTTTCTGGAGTTTTATTATTTTTTGGAACGTATTCCTTTGTTATTTTATTTTCCTTGATTCTGTGTTGGTTTTTATGCATTAGACACAACAGCTATCTCTTCCAGTCTTGATAGAGTGAGCACTGTAGGAGATAAACCTTTTTTTCTTTTCATCCTGATTCTGGATCTTGGTTATCTCTCAAACCTTTGTGATTAACCAAGCTGCCTTTCTCTGGTTGTTGGGAGGTCATAAGAGATGACACATGTGAAATAGAGGATGCATATTGGGAGCTCAAATAATGACTACTCCCTATTGTGTGGTTATTAGAAGTGACAGTTTGCCATAATTATAAAAATGGTGCTTGTGTGATATAATTATTATTATACTTAAAAGTACATGTCTAAAGAATGTATTAAGTATCTATTTCCCAGCTGTTTTGTATAAGTTCTGTCGTTTTTTTTTTATCCAATGTGGCTTATCAGCTATCTTATTTTCAATTGACCTATTAGATATTAAAAAATAAGAAGCAAATAATTTGGAAAAATATGTATTTAAATCTGGTAAATGTGAAAAATATAAAAATAGTAAAACCAGATTAAATTCAGAAATGTTTTATGCTTTTGGGGGTCTTGATAAGGGAGAAAATCCTGTCAATTAGAGAAAGTGATCACTTATGTAGTGTGGTTCAAGAGGAAATTGGAAAACATATTTTCTTTAAAAATGCTTCCTTGCCCAAAATGATTCCCACTATTCCTTTTGTTTGCCACATGCCTAAAATTCCCATAGTTAGAATCGTTACAAGAATATGTTTCCACAGTCCTCCTAAAATGTGTGATCAGGGAGAAAATTCTGACTGAGGCATTAGCAATATATATATTTTAAAATATCAGTGATTATAGTGAACAGTCTGCTATGGAACTTGGTAGAGACAAGAGCCATTATTTGGTTGGGCAAAGGAAAATTTGAAACTTGAGGAAGGTCAATGGTATGAGGAGATTAGGGAAAAAAGAGATCATGTAAGGATTAGAAAGGTCAAACACCATGGAAGACATAGGCCTGTTTCTTCTTTCATGGCATCAATGTGCAGTACTAACACTGAAGCACTTCATTATCATCACTGAAAGACCACAGAGCAAAAAGAATTCTTGACTTAAATCCAACTCAAGGACTCTGATATTTGATAGGAGCTGTGAATTGGAGCTCCATGAAATACTTATGGTGATATTTCAGGTATGGCTAGTAATACCTCAGAATTCCTTAGAGCCTTAATCCATGCTCTCCCTCCACCCCTGCCACTGTGGAGGTGGGGCTGTTTCGTGGTTCCATGAATGTCTTTGTGATAATCAAAATGGCATGCTTTAGGCCAGTGGTCAGCAAACTGTGGCTTGCAAGCCACATGCTGCTCTTTGGCCCCTTGAGTGTGGGTCTTCCACAAAATACCACAGCTTGGGTGAGTCTATTTTGAAGGAGTGGCGTTAGAAGAAGTTTAAGTTTAAAAAATTTGGCTCTCAAAAGAAATTTTAATTGCTGTGCTGTTGACATTTGGCTCTGTTGACTAATGAGTTTACCGACCACTGCTTTAGACTACTTGAATGTTCACAATTAAGACATTTCTCTAGGTTGATTGAAATAGAAAGAGGTAGCTTCTTTGACCTGGACTGTTAAATGTTTTTCTTGCAATCCAGTATGCTGCATTAGCATTAATTTGCATGGTTAGGGGAGCAGGGTCATTGAATGGTCATGTAATTTATTAGACTAGCTAGAGGCTCAGTGCACGAAATTTGTGCATGGGGTGTGTTTGTCTCTCAGCCCAGCCTGCACTCTTTCCAATCTGGGACCCCTCAAGGGATGTCTGACTGCCTGTTTAGGCCCGATCCAGGTAGGATCGGGCCTAAACGGGAAATTGGACAGCCCTCTTACAATCCAGGACTGTTGGCTCCCAACTGCTTGCCTGCCTGCCAGCCTGATAACCCCCTAACCACTCCCCTGCCAGTCTGTTTGCCCCTAAATTCCCACTCCTGCAGGCCTGGTCACCCCTAACTGCCCTCCCCTGCAGGCCTGGTACCCCCAAACTGCTCTCCCCTGCAGGCCTGGGTCCCCCCCAACTGCCCTTCCTTGCAGGCCTGGTTGCCCCCAACTTCCATCTGCTGGCCTGGTCACCCCTAACTGCCCACCCCTGCAGGCTTGATCACCCCCAACTGCCCTCCCTGCAGGCTTTGTCCTTCTCAACTGCCCTCCCCTGCTGGCCTGATGGCCCACAACTGCCCTCCCTTGCAGGCCTGGTCCCTCCCAACTGCCCTCCCCTGCTGGCCATCTTGTTGCAGTCATCTTGTGTCCACATGGGGGCATCCATCTTTGATCACATGGGGGCAGCCATCTTGTGTGTTGGAGTGATGGTCAATTTGCATATTATCCTTTTATTAGATAGGATTAGATAGGATAGAGGCCTGGTGCACGGGTGGGGGTCGGCTGGTTTGCCCTGAAGGGTGTCCCGGATCCAGGTGGGGGTTCCCTTGGGGTGTGGGGTGGCCTGGGCGAGGGGCCTGTGGTGGTTTGCAGGCTGGCCACACCCCCGGTGACCCAAGCGGAGGCCCTGGTATCTAGGATTTATTTATCTTCTATAATTTAAACTTTGTAGCCTTGAGTGGAGCCAAACCTCCTGCTGGCTCAGTGACCACAGCCATTTTTGGGGGGATTTATTTATCTTCTGTAAATGAAACTTTGTAGCCTTGAGCAGAGGCCTGGGCCCACCAGGGCAGGCAGAAAGCTTGGCTTCCTCCATTGCCGGGGGCAACCCAAGCCTCCTGCTGTCTCTGTGGCCGCAGCCATTTTGGTTGGGTTAATTTGCATACTTGCTCCTGATTGGCTGGTGGGTGTGCATGTGGGTATAGCAGAGGTATGGGCAATTTGTATATTATTCTTTTATTAGATAGGATTACACTTTTCTCTATAAATCAGCATGCTTGAAAGATTTACATTAGATCCCAATTTATTTTTTTAGTCTTTGTTAATTCTATGTTTATTTTGCAAGCACTTATGTGTTACTTATAAAATGCCTTTACAGACATTTTAAATATTGACAAATTTAATTCTTATAAACCAGTGAATTAGGTATTCTTATTATTACCACTTATTAGTGGAGGGAACTATAGCACAGAGAGGATGAGCAACTTGTCCAAAATCATGTAGCTAGGAAGTGCGAGAGCCAGCCTTCAGACCCAGGAGTCTGCCTCCAGGGCCCATGCTCTAACCCACTATTTAGCCCTTGAGGGACATGCTGCCAGACTGACTCACAACCTTTTTTCTTAGTTCCCTTTGTCTTAAAATCCTGTGGAAGCAGCCCAAGTGTCTATCAATAGATGAGTGAGTGAAATAGCTCATTTTGTACATTTTGTAAAAAAGAAGGAAATCTTACCCTTTGTTACAGCATGGATAAACCTGGGGAGTATTATGCTAAGTGAAATAAGCCAGTAAGAGGAAGACAGATATTGTATGATTTCACTCATATGTGGAATCTAATGAATGAAATAAACTAACAAACAAAATAGAAACAGACTCAGAGAGACAGAGAACAGACTGACAACAGTCAGAGAGAAGGGGGTTGAGGTGCTCAGTAAAAAGCTGAAGGGATTAAGCGAAAAAACCAACAACTCATAGACACAGATAATGATTACCAGAGGGAAAAGGAGGTATGGGGTGAGGTAGAAGAGAGTATACTAGTAGGAGAGATAAATGGTGATGGAAGGAGACTAGATTTGGGGTGGTGAACACACAATACAATAAACATGTATAATAGAATTGTACACCTGAAAAAAAATCCTATGCATTCTAGAGTTATAACAGAATATTTTTATAGTACTTTAGTTATAGCCCATCTTGTTTTCTTCACCACAGATCCACAACTGTAACATTAAATTGATCAGGTATTAGATTTTATTCATTTAAGTAACAATAGTTTTATTTCACTTTTCAACGTTAAATAAAGACATAGAGCCTCTACATATTCCAAGTATTATCCTATCTAATAAAAGAGTAATATGCAAAGTAACCATCACTCAGCTACACCCACAAGCCACGCCCACCAGCCATGCCCACCAGCCAATCAGGAGGGAATATGCAAATAAACCCAACCAAGATGGCTAGAGCCACAGAGAGCAGGAGGGAGGCTTGGGTTTCCCTGGCAATGGAGGAAGCTAAGCTTTCCACCTGCCCTTGCCTGCCCAGGCCTCCACTCAATGCTACAAAGTTTCAATTGTAGAAGATAAATAGAGCCCAACAGAAATGGCATCAGCCATGGAGCTGGAGAGAGCAGGAGCATAGGGTTGCCCATAGCGATGGAGGAAGCCAAGCTTCTGCAGCCCTGGCCTGCTTTGGCCTTTGCTTAAGGCTACAAAGTTTCAATTATAGAAGATACATAATTCCCAACACAAATGGCTGCTGCCATGGAGCGAGCAGAAGGCTTGGCTCCACTCCAGGCTACAAAGTTTCAATTGTAGAAGATAAATAAATCCCAGACCCAAGGGCCTCTGCTTGTGTTGCCGGGGGGCGTGGCCGGCCTGCAAACCACCACAGGCCTCTCACCCAGGCTTCCCCATGCCCCAAGGGAACCCCCACCCTGATCCAGGACACCCTTTAGGGCAAAGCAGCTGGCCCCCACCTTGCACCAGGCCTCTATCCTATCTAATAAAAGAGTAATATGCAGATTGACCATCACTCCAACACACAAGATGGCTGCCCCCATGTGGTCAAAGATCCTGCCCCCATGTGGACACAAGATGGCCACCATAAGATGGCCAGCAGGGGAGGGCAGTTGGGAAGGACCAGGCCTGCAAGGGAGGGCAGTTGGGGGTGACCCGGCTGGCAGAGGAGGAAAGTTGGGGGTGACTGGGTCTGCAGGGAAGGGCAGTTGCGGGGGATACCCAGGCCTGCAGGGGAGGGCAGTTAGGGGTGACCAAGCCTGCAGGGGAAGGCAGTTAGGAGCAAACAGGCTGGCAGGAGAGCAGTTATGCATCAATCAGGCTGGCAGGGAAGTGGTTCGGGGGTGATCAGGCTGGCAGGCAGGTGAGCAGTTGGGAGCCAGCAGTCCTGGGTTGTGAGACAGATATCTGACTGCCCGTTTAGGCTCGATCCCAGTGGGTCCCAGATTGGAGAGGGTGCAGGCTGGGCTGAGGGACACCCTGCCCCCTGTGCACGAATTTCATGCACCAGGCCTCTAGTTTATATATAATAATCTATACCTTTATCTATATCTGTCATATCTCTATATGTCTAATCTCCTCTTATAACTTCCATACAAATAATCACCACCAAAAGCATTAAACATTTGGATTGAAAAACAAAACACCAAAATGTAAAAAAGGTTGTAATGGCAGGCAATAAGCTACTCCATATGGTTAACGTATCATTGGTTTTGTGCCATGGTGCTACAACCTTATTGTGCAAAAAATAATTTTTTAAATTGTGCAAAAAGTAATTGTGCAAAAAATAATTTTTAACAACCTTCCTAATATCAGAGAACCCCAAGTTTTAATTTTCAGTGAATCAACCTTTTCCATTACCTATTACTCCAAGAACAATTAAAGGGATCCAAGAGAACTGAATGAGTCAGGAATGAGAATAAAAAGTAGAGACTTGAAAAAAAATTATATAAATACAGATATATGTGGCCTTTAGCCAAATAGAATTGATAGGGGCAGAAATAGAATATTGGAATCTAGCTATAATTTTAAGAAATACTAATTGTGCTCTGTTAGCCATGATTGTTTTGTTCTGATGAAAGAAGGCACATTCTAACCTAGCTGGGAGTTGCACATGGGACCTGGGAGCTCACCTGGAAATGGAGCCCATCCTTCCCATCAGGAGTTGCCTATTATCATGGAAGGATTAACAACCTTGTTGTAGAAACAGAGGCGCCAGCCCTTTGAAGACCCCCCCTGCCGTTGGCATATGACAAGCCCTTTTAAGATCCTAGTCCTTTGCATATCACAAGCCCTTTGAGGACCCCCAACCTTTGCATACCTGCAGGCCTTTGCACATCTCTAGCCCCCATTACAAACTGCCCATTTGGCATACCCTTTTGCCTACTTCCCCATGCAATCTTTGTCCTCCTACCCAATATAAGAGGTTGGCTTATGGTGGGGTGCAGAGCAGATTTTTGTGGATGACCTGCTGCTCTCCCATACTGCCAGCAGTATTGGGATAAATACTCATATGATTCAATCCTGTCTCTGCCTAATTGTCTCAAGTAGTGGCAGGCATCATGGACCCATTGATTGTCTGGTTACAGAATGATATTTGATATTGGGGGGACCTCTGTGAAAAAGGATGATGATTTTTCATTCGGTATGGAAATGAGCCCTGATGTGCTGTGGTGTTGGAGCTGGTGCTTATCAGCTCCCAAGAGTGCTGCATGCTTGCAGTTTTTCCTCCTTCTGCATTCAGTGACTCATTTTATAGCTTGAAATTATCCATGGCCAGAGTATTTACACACTGGAAATCAGAAAACAGTGGAAATCAGGGCCTCCCCCCCACCAGAGAGAGTTGTCAAACATTGATGAACACACTACTTGGGTGCTTGGATACATAATAAATGTGTGGTAGTTAAAAATATTCCTCTAATAATTTAGAAAGGAACAAATGAAACAAATAGACAATAGAAATAAATTCAAACTCTGACTTAGTTATTCTTATTTGTCATACTATGTCTTTGTAATTGAAAGCCTATCTTAGGAGAAAGATAATCAGTCCTAAGAACACCAAATTTACAACTGAACCTCATAACAGGCCTCCAGAAACACAATCTCTGTCCACCTTGGAAAGCGTTATCAGGAAGCAAGCCCTCACACGGTTTTCATTTCCATTTTTCACCAGACATTTACAAAGAAAAATTACTTCCTACTGAGTATCCATTAGCCCCCAGCACTGATGCTAATTTGCAAACTGCAAGTGCACTGGAGAGCAAATGGATATGAGTCACCAAATACATTTAGCAGGCTCTTCCTCCTTGGCTTCCTGCGTCACTGCAAAGACACTTATTCCTTAGCAGCCTGGGTAAAAGTCACAGTCCCTTAGTTGTATATTGCCCAGAGAGTTGTTGATCTGAAGGAGTTCTCTTAAAAGAATGCACTGATTTGTACTCGAGAAATCATCTGTGCACATTCCTACCCATATTTGGGCTCTGCATCCAGGTTGAAATGCTCTTAAATGAATAATAGTAAGCTAAGAGCACAAACCCTTTTAAAATATATTGCCTTATCAAGAACAGAAAGCCAAACAGAATTGAAAGCAAGTCTGATTTTTCTGTACAAATATAAAGAATCATGCCAGTAAGAGGCAGGCAATGCCAACCGCCACTGAGCAGCCAAGAGCAGGGAAACAAGTAAATGCTGCCCCTTTGGAGGCTTGCTGGGTGGGGTTTTGTTAGTGTTTTGTTTTGTGCCTTCCTAATTGCTGATACTGCAAGGAAAAGAAAGGGAAAAGTTTGTGGCTCTAGGGCTTTCCTAGGAATGCTTGGCTGCACGGACTAGTCATCAAGCAGCAGATGGAAGAAAGGAAGTTTTCTGCTTAGCCTCTGGGAAGACTGTTTGTACATGGACGACTAATGGGACCAAATGATAATTTCAGGTTTATGTTATTGAACAAATGATGCAGACGTCTTGATGACTGACTAAGCATTCACTTAGGGACATTTTTATTTTTAAGGATGATTTTTTTCAACCAAGAGTTGGTGAGCATAATGAGGCAAAACTTTGTTTCAGTGGGAACTCTAGCAATGATTGAGGATAACTTATTTGTTTATATTTTTTTCTTTTTTTAAATTATTGTTGACATTTATTGCAGATGTCCCCATTTCTCCCCACACATTGCCCACCTCCACCAGCTGTATCCCCTCTTCCCTCTGGCCATCACCACACTGTGTCTGTCTATGGGTTATGTATATATGTTCTTCTGCTAAGTCCTTATATTCTTTTTGGTTCCAAAAATTATTTAAGCAACTCTGAAAGAATACAAGATACAACCAAATAAACAAATTATGCAAAAGAGAAAATAACATGAAAAAATAGCATATGTGGAGTGAGTTGAGTTCACAGTTTGCGTGATTGAGGCTTCCTTTATGTGTACTAGAGGTAGGCCATAGATTTGGTTTTGAACTTTTTGAAAATCAAAGTAGAGAGGACAGTGTGATGGTTTATTGATATGTCTATAGGATTAAAGAAAAACACACTGTATATACAGTGCCTGGGTGGGAATGCAAAGTGCATTACAACTTTACATCACAGTTCTGCAAATGTGAAAATGTGAAACATTAACCTAGACTGCAAATGTTTGATTAGTAAAAGATCTATCTATAAAAATAACTGAACGAAAAAAACAAAAAAACATTTGGTAAACAAATGAAATAATATCCAAACTGAAAGTTGAATTTCCGAAGGGTGTACAAGTTACTGTCTTAAAAAAAACCCAAACAAACAAGAAAAAAACACACCCATCCAGTTGCTCAGGCATAGCACTGCTATTCTACATTGAGTAGTAAGAAAAAATATCAACTGAAAATATCAGTAAACATTTAAAAGTTGGGAGTGACAATGAGTAGCAGTAAGTATTTGGTTTGATGGACATCACCTTTAATTAATTTCTTAAAGGATACTACATTAAAAATGTAGCAACCAACATTTTAGAACTAAAAATGCTAAAAGCCATACTTTAAAATGCCTACCAAGCCTGGCTGGCATAGCTCAGTGGTTTAGTGCCGACCTATGAACCAGTCAGGGCACATGCCCAGGTTGTGGGCTCGATCCCCAGTGTGGAGTATGCAGGAGGCAGCCAATTGATGATTCTCTCTCATCATTAATGTTTCTGTCTCTCCCTTTCCCTTCCTCTCTGAAATCAATAAAAATATAAAAAATAAAATAAATGTCTACCAAAATAAAAAAACAAAATGAGAACAAATCTATATGGAAAGCATTTTAAATGGTTAGCAAAATTAGTGGAAAGGAACCTTCTACTTTTATGGTTATAACAATTACATACAATCTAAATTGAGTTGTAGTAAAAATTACTCAGTACTACAAAGATGGGTAGGCCTTAGAAGCAATTCTTTTATTGTTAGGAAATGTCCCTGGCAGTTGTAACGATGGGCACTTAGAAGAATCAAAGCAAAGGGACCCTGAACCACGGCTCTGTTAGCAAACATTCCTCTTCCTTACCTAACTTCACATTTTAAACTGAAAGGGGCTGCCTGGTTGTGAGGTAGTTTTTATTTCTGTCTGTTTGTTCTATTTTTCCCTTTTGTAAAAGGACCAGTATCATCTAAAAGTTGATCAAGAACCTAGCTGTGCATGTAAAAGTTGATGTTCAAACATTAGCTTTTAAAAAATTTTATCCTGCATTCAACTTTTATCTTGCTGCTTCAGCCTATAATTTAAAATGACCTGAATGATGAATTCAACTATACTTTCAGGCCCACAGAAATGTAATTCAGTGTCTCTTTATGTTGAGACACTGAATTATGTTTATAATTCATATATATAAAAAGCCAGGGGTAGTTACCACTGAAACAACTGGATGGATGATCGAACAGGCTACATGGGGCGACCAGGCTGGCAGGGGGGTTAGTGAGGGACGACCAAATGACTGAACAGTAGTCTGTGTGGGGCAACCAGGCCAGCAGGGGAGCAGTGAAGGGCAAGCAAATGACTGAACAGCAGGCTACGTGGGGTGACCAGGCGGGGGGGATGGGGGGGAACAGTTGGGGGTGGCCAGGCCAGCAGAGGGGAGCAGTAAGGGGTGACCAGGTCTGCAGGGGGGGACAGTTAGGGGTTCCCAGGCTGGTTGGGGGGGGACAGTTGGGAGTGACAAGGCTGGTGGGAGGGCAGTTTGGGGCAACCGGATCAGCAGGGGGGGGCAATTTGGGGAGACCAGGCCAGCAGGGGGGGCACTTGAGGGGACCAGGCTGGCAGGGGAGGCAGTAAGAGGCAAGCAGGCTGGGGGGCAGTAGGTGATCAGTCTGGCAGGCAGAGGCGGTTAGGGGTGATCAGGCTGGCAGGGGGGACAGTTAGGGGTGATCAGGCAGGTGAGCAGTTAGGAGCCAGTGGTCCTGGATTGTGAAAGGGATGTCCAACTGCCGGTTTAGGCCCAACTGTGGATCGGGCCTAAACCAGCAGTCGGACATCCCCCGAGGGGTCTTGGATTGGAGAGGGTGCAGGGCTGGGCTGAGGGGACCCTCCCCCCATGCATGAATTTTGTGCACCAGGCCTCTAGT
This sequence comes from Corynorhinus townsendii, assembly GCA_026230045.1. NCBI lineage: Eukaryota > Metazoa > Chordata > Mammalia > Chiroptera > Vespertilionidae > Corynorhinus > Corynorhinus townsendii. The sequence continues at coordinate 60,716,697 of JAPDVU010000004.1, read as the reverse complement.
GTAATTATAAATTATAAAGGGATGGGCTAAGGAAGGAGAAAGGGAGGTATTGATCATCAACAGGTGGAGGTTAAGAACAGCTTGGCAAAGAGTGAGGATACGTTTTCCTTTTTACAGGAAAGATTGAAGAGTGGACTTTGAACAAGAATGGATGATGAAGTTAGGAGGTAAAACGATTGGGGCTCTGACTACAACATACTGCACGTATAAAACTAATAGCAATTCTGTTGGTTTTCAGACATTGTGAAGTCAAGGATACCTGGAAAGCTTATTGAGATCACCAATTTCTGAGCCTAGAGACTAAGAGGTTTAGGGAGAGCAGGGACAGTGGTGGGGGAGTAGGGAAAAGGTTGCAGAATATAATTTTTCAATTTACCTCAGGTTGATCCAATGCCGATGATTCACAGACACTGTTTTACCTTATATCCTTTCTGCCTTCATTCCAGTGCCATTATTTTCAAATATATGCATGACTACAGAAAATTTTGATTTTGATTCTAAATGCTGTACATTCAGAACCAACCTGTGCCATCTATTCTTTCATTGTCCAATCATTAATTTATGTCTTCCTCTATCTATTCATATATGTCTTATATCTCTTTTATTTCCATATGATACCTACACAAACAGTAGTATACATAGGAGATGAACCCTAAGCTTAGGGATCCTGAACATTTTATAAAGGGCAGCAAGCATGTCTTCTCTTTGCTCTAAAGTGTGCTTTTCTCAACCTAAGCACTATTGACATTTTGGACCAGATTATCCTTTGTTGGGGGCACCTGCTTGTGCATTGTAGGTCATTCATCAGTTCCCTGGCCTTTGTCCACTAGATGCCAGTAGCACCCACAGTCATGATAATAAAAAATGTCTCTAGACATTACCAAATTGTCCCCTGAGGGACAAAATCACACTTGACTGAGAATAGTTGCTTTAAAGGGAGACATTTTCATTATCTTCCAAGTGTGTTTATTACACAATCATCCTTGAAATGATAGTGTCAAACAAAAGGTAGTAGTAAGTGCTTCTCTCATAAAATATGCAGGTATGTGAGAGACCCCTGAAGAATTATCTCCAAACACACTTCATCCTTGTATTGTAGCCATGCATATTTTTCTTTGTATCATAAAAATTTTAGTAAAATAGTCTTTGGTATATTTTGTGTGTATTTCTTATATGAAGGTGAGAGTAGAAGGAACACATCTACTCATTATATCCTATGTAATAAGGAGCTAATATGCTAATTAGACCGAACAGCAGAACAGCTGTCCAGACGACTTTCCGGACAAAGCCGGGGCTTCGAGGGCCAGCCAAGGCAGGTGGGGCTGCGAGGGCTGAGCCCCTTGCACGAATTTTGTACATCGGGCCTCTAGTGTCTCATAAAATAGTGTATGCCAAACAATGTAAATGACCTCTTCCATCTCCTCAATAGAATTTTTATTTTATTAATAATCTTGTGATAAGTAGAGTGTTGTTAAGGGGAAGATCAAAGAAGTGAATCAAAGTTCAGCTGATGTGTGGATTTCCTGTTTTCAGAAAAGTGATATACTACTTTCACTAATAACAATATCTCTCCCTAGAAATACTATATATTATATAAATACTTTAAGAATATGGACTTGGGGAGGTCAATTTATAAGATTGTTTTTACACACCACTTATTTCAGTGCTTAGGGAATAAAAATAGAAGCAATTCGTTGGTCTGAATAGCCAGTAGAGGAGTAATTTGCAGATGACATAATGTTGTATATAGAAAAACCTAAATATACCATCAAAACCTGTTAGAACTAATAAATGAATTCAGTAAAGTTGCAGTATACAAAAATTAATACACAAAAATCTGTTGTGTTTCCATACAATAACAATGAACTATCAGAGAATTAAAAAAACCCCAAATAATTGTATTTGCAATTACATCAAAAAGAGTAAAATACCTAGAAATAAATTTAACCAAGGAAGAGGAGACAAATGGCGGCGGAATAGACAGACGTGTTCCCAGCCTTGTCCCAGAGCAGAAAGAAAGAACAGCTGAGGGTCGCACAATGAGTGTTTGTTGGCAAGTTAAGGGACAGCTAAACTCCAGGAGAAGGTAGGGGATTGCTAGATGGGGTTCCCCTGACCGGGCAGCCCCCACTGCGGCTGGGTCCCCTCCCGGAGCTACGGGCTTGGACACGGAGACCACACCATCTTGATAGGGAAAGTGGAGCTTATCAGAAGCCTGAAAATCCACAACTGCAGCAACCACCGAACAGCTGCGAGCCCCAGAACACCAGTCTCCAATTGGCGCAAACTCGTGGATTCAAAGGAGCTCTTCATTCCACCACAGAAAGGACAGATTTTGCCTGGGATAAGGTGAGGTCTCTGGTCCAGGCGGGAGAGAGAAACGTGCATTTTGTGGGAGCTGGAGGACCAGGGAAGTCTGTGCCTAGAAAACTCCGTGGCTGTTGGGGCTGGCGTGATCCATGAATGTGGAAGGGGGTCCTCAGAGCTGCTAACAGAAGGGATCCCTAAAAAGCAACCCATTTTGACCTGATGTGCAGGGACAGCCTAAGAATTTCAAACGTGTGCTGGCTGCTTAGACTTGCGAGCAGACCCATTGTTTGCGCACTTGGGCTTTTTCCTCTTCAAATCCTTGCTTTTGATTACTAAGTCCAATACATAGGATTACCCAGTTGGGGACACCCTGGGAGACTGCAGGGGAAAGTTGTTTTTCTGGAACCTGGGGGTTGGAGCTGGGAGTAACCATCTGAGAGCCAGCTCTGAGGCAGCTTACTCCCACAAACTGGTATTGAGTGCCACAGGGATAAACACAGGCTAGAGAGGCCATATATACACCCAGAAGTCAATCCAGAAACACTGCCACCCAGGGGCTGAATCACAAATTGACGCTTGTGTAATCAAAAATAAAGGAATAGGAGAAATTAAGACACCGCCTGCTTAAAAATCAGGACTGGCTTAAAACACTGAGGAACAGTAGAATACAGGGAACTGCAATACTGTCCAGACTGAGAAACAGGCATGCCAAACAGAAGAATAGAGGAAGGGAATGACCTTTACTACTGCACGTTATATATTTTTTATTTTCATTTTTTGCATCTTTTACTTAAGAAACTAATTAAAAAAATTTTTTTTCTCACTTGATTTTACCTTTTTAATTATTACATTTTTACTTTCAATCAGTATTGCTACTACTATTTTACCTTTTTTTTAAGTGTCATCTTATTTTCTCTTTATTTTACTTTGGGACTAGTGTTCTACATTCTATTTTCATCTTTCCTTTAGCATCATTTTACTCTATCTCAACTCTACCTTTATGCCATCACTCTCTTCCTAACTAACTTTTCCCCTTTTGATGTCCTGTTTATCTTACCCCTTTCTTGTTTTAGATTTTCTCTATTCTTTCTGTTTACCCCCTGTTAAAATTTCACCCTACTTATATATCTAATTTCCAATCCCCTGCTCCAAGTCTATACACTTTGCTGTCTTAACTACCCAAAAAATTGTTTTTCCCTCTGTCCTTTAGTTGTTGTTTGCTTGAATGTTGAGTATATTGAATTTTTATGCTTTTTTGTGAGATTGTTTTGCTTATTCTTTTTTGTTTGTTTGTTTCTTTGTTTTTGTTTGTTTTTTGCTTCTGTTTTCCCTTGCCTTGCTTGATAACAGTTGGTGGTGTAGTTTGTATTAATCCCCAGGTACTTGTGGCTGGCATTTGCTGGGATTAGTGGTTGTCCTATTGGATTTTTTTCCCCATATATATATTAGTTTTCTCTCTTAGTCTCTTTCTTGTCTCTCTTATTTTTTTTCTTTCTTTTCCCAATTTTATTTTGACACTCCTTTTGTTTTCTTTCTTTTTCCTCTTCTTCTTTCTCTCCTATCCCCTAATTTGCCTTTCTCTGGTGGTCACCGTTATTGGAGGTTATTAATATCGTGAATACATTTCTGTTCAGTGCCTTGTGTGTTGTATCTGGTTGTGTTGTATTTTGTGCCTTTAAGTCAACGCAGGAGAGAGAGAACTACATAACCAGACATCTGGAGAAGAGAGAACATGGGGAGACGAAGAAACAGCCCACATATGAAAGAAAAGCAGGCATCACCAGAAAAGGAAGTAAACAAAATGAAGGCAAGCAACCTGCCAGAGAAAGAATTCAGAGAAATGGTCATAAGGTGGCTGAAAAGAATGGAAGACAAATTCGACAATATGAGTAAGAATCAAGAGGAAATGAAGAAGAACCAAGAAGAAATGAAAAATGACATTGCTGCTGTAAAGAACTCAATAGAAAGCATCAAGAGTAGACTAGAAGAAGCTAAGGACAGAATCAGTGAGCTAGAAGACAAGATGGAAAAAAATACCCAAGTAGAGCAGCTTCTAGAAAAAAAATTAAAAAAGCAGGAAGAGAGCCTAAGGGAACTTTTGGGACAACATGAAACAAAACAACATCTGCATAATAGGGGTTCCAGAAGGAAAGGAAACTGAGCAAGGAATAGAAAACCTGTTTGAAAAAATAATGACAGAAAACTTCCCTGATATAGAGAAGAAAAAACCCACACAAATCTAAGAAGCTCACAGAGTCCCAAGCAAAATGAACCTCAAAAGACCGACATCAAGGCACATTATAATTAAATTGGCAAACACCAACAACAAAGTAAGAATCTTAAAAGCGTCCAGAGAGAGACAGAAAGTTACCTACAAAGGAACCCCCATCAGAATAGCAACTGATTTCTCAACAGAAACTCATCAGGCCAGAAGGGAATGGAATGAAATATACAAAGTCATGCAAAGGAAGTGTCTGAATCCAAGAATACTGTACCCAGCAAGGCTATCATTCAAAATTGAAGGTGAAATCAGGAGCTTCACAGACAAAAAAGGACTAAGGGAATTTATTACCACCAAACCAGCAATGCAAGAAATGCTAAAGGGTCTGTTGTAAAAAAAAGAAATAGGAAGCGAAGAAGGAACACAGGGGTAAAGAATAAAAATGGCGACAAATATGTACCTATCAATAATAACTTTAAATATAAACAGATTATCACTGATAAAGGTTTAATCTCCAACATCTATAGGCAGCTTATACAACTTAATAAAAGGAAGATAAATGATCCAATAACAAAATGGGCAACGGACATAAATAGAATCTTTTTGAAAGAAGACAGAAGGAAGGCCAAGAGACACATGAAAATATGCTCAAAGTCACTAATTATCAGAGAGATGCAAATCAAAACGACAATGCAGTACCATCTCACACCTGTCAGAATGGCTATCATCAACAAATCAACAAACGACAAGTGCTTGCGAGGATGTAGAGAAAAAGGAACCCTCGTGCACTGCTGGTGGGAATGCAGACTGGTGCAGCCACTGTGGAGAACAGTATGGAGTTTCCTCAAAAAACTAAAAATGGAACTCCCATTTGACCCAGTAATCCCACTCCTAGGAATATATCCCAAGAAACTAGAAACACCAATCAGAAAGGATATATGCACCCCTTTGTTCATAGCAGCACAATTTACAATAGCTAAGATTTGGAAACAGCCTAGGTGCCCGTTAGCAGATGACTGGATCAGAAAGCTATGGTATATCTACACAATGGAATACTATGCTGCCATAAAAAAGAAGGAATTCTTACCATTTGTAGCAACCTGGATGGAATTGGAGTACATTATGCTAAGTGAAATAAGCCAGTCAATGAAAGAAAAATACCACATGATCTCACTCATTTGTGGATAATAAAAAACACATTATAAACCGATGAACAAAAAGATAGATACAGAGGCAGTAAAGCATCAAACAGACTGTCAAATTATAGCAGGAAAGTTAGGGAGAGGTGAGGGAAATAAGAGATCAACCAAAGGACTTATATGCATGCATATAAGAATAACCAGTGGATGCAAAACATTGGGGGGTGAGGGCATGTATGGGACTGGGTTGGGGGTGGGGGGGACAATGGTAAGATATGTACACATATAATACCTTAATAAAAAAATGGAAAAAAATAAATTTAACCAAGGAGGTGAGTGACCTGTATATTTAAAACTACAAGATATTGATGAAAAAAAATTAAAGACACGAATGAAGATATTTTCAATCAATATTGTTAAAATTCTCATATTACCCAAAGCAATCTACTGATTTAGTGCAATCCTTAGGAAAATCTAAATGCTACTTTTCACAGAAATAGAACAAACAATCCTAAATGGAACCCCCCAAAAACCTAAATAGCCAAAGCAGTTATGAGAAAGAAAAACAATGAAAAATGCTCCCTAATTTCAACTATATTTCAAAGCTATAGGAATTAAAACAATTTTATTGGCATAAAAACAGACACATAGATCAATGGAACAGAATAAAGAGCCCAGAAATAAAACCACACATACATGGTTAATTAATTTATGACAAAAGATACAAAAATATACAATGGGAAAGGACAGTCTCTTCAATAAATGACATTGGGAGAACTAAACAGACACATGGAAAAAAAATACTTCACAGCTGTCTTACTCTATACACAAAAAATTAACTCAAAATGGATTAAAAACTTGAATGTAAGAACCCAAACCACAAAACTTCAAGAAGAAAATATAGGCAGTAAGCTCCTTGACATAGGTCTTGGCAATGATTTTTTTGAATCTGATACCACAAGCACAAGAAATAAAAACAAAAATCAATCAAACTTATTTACTTATCTTATACTAAGAAGCTTCTGCACAGCAAAGGAAAACATCAACAAAATAAAAAAACAACAACTACTGAGTGGAAGGTTTTGCAAATTATATATTTGATAAGGAGCTAATATCCAAAATATATAAAGAACTCATACAACTCAATAGCAAAAACAAAAACAAAAAATACCGCCCCGCCCCCCCAAAAAAAAACCCCACACACAATGCCATTAAAAATGGGTAAAAGGTCTGAATAGACATTTCTTCAAAGAAGACATACAGCTGGCCAAAGGATACATGAGAAGGTGCTCAACATCATATCAGGGAACATCAGGCAAATGCAAATCAAAATCATAATGAGATATCACTCACACTGTTAGAATAGCTATTATCAGAAAGATAAGAAATAACTGTTGATGAGGATGTGGAGAGAAGGGAACCCCTTGTTTACTGTTGGTGGTTATGTAAATTGGATCAGCCACTATTGAAAACAATATGGAGGTTCCTCAAAGAATTAAAAATAAAACTACCATAATATGTTCCAGCAATTTCACTTATGGGTATATAGCCAAAAGAAATGAAAACAGGTTATTGATTAGATAGCTGCATGCCCATATGCATCTCATATTGTTCAGAGTAGCCAAGATATAGAAACAACCTAATGGCCATTTAATGGATGAATAGATAAAGAAAGATATATGTATGTATACAATTAAATATTATTTAGCCATGAGAAAGAAGGAAATCCTGCCATTTGTAAATCCATGGATACACCTTGAGAACATTATGCTAGGTGAAACGAGCCAGACAAGAGACAAAAACTGCTTAGAATCACTAATATGTGGACCCAGGGGAAAAAAAAAAGTCATAGAAACAGAGCAGAGAAGCCATTGGTGGGTTGGGCAGTTGGGGAAACAGGGAGAGGTTGGTAAAAGGATATAAACTTTCAGCTCTAAGATTGATTAGTTCTGAGGATCTAATGTACAGCATGGTGACTATTGTAAAATTGAAATTTGCTGAGAGAGTAGAACTTTCATGTTCTTATCATGTATGTGTGTGTGTGTGTGTGTGTGTACACACACACACACACACACACGGATGTGTTAATTATTAACTAGATGGGAGGAATTCTTTCGCAGTGTGTACCAGTATGTGTATTAAATCATCACAATGTACACTTTAAATATCTTACAACTGTATTTGTTAATTATATCTCTATAAGGCTGAAAAAAAATCTTTAATACTTATTATTAAGCAGTTACCATTTTTTCTTTTGTACCATTGCACAGTTTATTAGGTAGATGTAGTTTACTAAAATAGTATATATTTTAAATAAGAAAAATAGATATATTTTACTTGATATATAGAGGATATGCTGTCAGATGAGGAGGATACTTCTCTGAGACTAGAAACCAGGACACCATGATATCATCCCAGCTATGCCACTTAGGAGCTGGGTGACTTTCAACTGGTCACTTCTCATCTCCAGCTCTCAATTTCCTAGTCAGTGAATGAAGTGACAAGACTATTCTCCAGCACTATGATAAAGAACTCTGCACAGGAGTTTCTCCTAACATCTGTTTGGGCTTACCAGGTGGATAATCAATATGATTGTGCTGGGTATACTGACGTCTGTAGAGTTCAGTCAGAGGGCCAGGTAGATGGGCGTCTGTGGTAACATGTAAGGGAGGTTTCTGAGATATATAACCTTATTAGTACATCCAGATTTCTGTGGGAGCAGTCATGCAAATTACATGTATTGCAGTAGTCTTGGAGTTTTTTAGTCATAGTCAACCATGGTATCTACCCAAATCCAATTCACTGCCTCCTTAGGAAATTAGCCCTGTATTGACTCTCTCTCTGAGCCTGGTAGCTACTCACCAACCAATGAGAACCTTCAACATTTTGAACACCAAGGAAACATGGGCAGCTAGATGTCAGCATTATTAATAGATTATAGGTGCCTACATCAAGAAGTATTTCTTCCTTGAAATTGGAATCGTGATTTTAATACATATAGAAGCTAACATTTTCAAGCAAGCCATCTTTCTTTGAAAAGAGACAATAATGGTTTTCACACCAGAGCTTTATGCTAACAAATACCACTAACATCTCACTTACCAACAGCGTTTACTGGTTTGATGAATTGTTTAATAGTTCATGACTGCTTTGCTGGTCTGTCTTGTTTTTATAGAATTCTCATATTACTACTATACTACTAAAAGTAGCTAATATTTATTGAGTGCTTACTCTCATTACATGCCAGACAAGGAGCTGAATACTCTGTGGATGCTATCACATTTTATTTTCACAACAAGCCTTTGAGGGTTATTCTCTTGTCTCTCTCACATTAAAATGTGAGGAAGCTGAGATTTAGAGGAGAGAATATGAGGTAACCCAAAGGCACACAGCTGCTTAGTGATTTGAACCAAGGCTTAAATCTGTCTGAAAACTCATGTTCTTAACCAAGATGCTTTACTGCTTTGACCAATATCAGCTTGTACTAATAACCGAGGAGATATTAAGTTGGTGTAAAAGAAGAATGTATACCATTCTATGTGTTTCATTTCTGCAAACTCCTTCCTGTTAATCAGAAATATGGAATGAGGGGAAATGAAAAATAACTCTTTAAAGTTGGCTAAATATTTCAAAATGGGTTTATTGTTGGGTTAGAGTTGTGGCAAAAAGAAAAAAGAAGTTTAATACAAAAGCACTTTGTGTTTTTATGTAATTAAGGAATGATAGGGCCAAATGTGATAAGATCTTTTATGAAGCTTGCACTAAGCCAGACTGGACACATACTGGATTGTCTTGTACCAGGATAGAGTATCCCTCTTCATACCACTACAGAACACGTGGCAAGCCAAAAACTGACAGTGAAAAGCCAACGTGATTGCAATCATGAAAAGCCACAGTCACTCAAGCTTTGTTTCTAAAATTTCAGAGAAATAATACATAAAAAATAATCGGCTGAAGTGTGGTGAAAAAGTTCTTGTCATGACATTGGTACTGTAAAAAGAACAAAGACAAATTTAAACTTGTTCCTGTTCTCTTAATTTCTTTTTGGAAAGTACTGTTCTTGGTAATAAGAATTTGTAGGCCATTAAGATTGGATTAAGATTACTTTTAACTTCATTGATTTTAGACTTTTTCTGTAAACATGATTTGATATTTGTAAGTCTCCTCCCCCCCCCCCTCAGTGGTAAGGGTATTATATTCTCCCATGGTTACCACTATGACAAATGGTAGATAGTAGGAGAAATACAAGCAAAAGAATTGCATTCAGTATTAGATGTGTGTGAATTCTGATCTCCATGGGAAATTAAACTTGCTTTTACCAGCTTTTGCTCATTTATAATATAATTTAATTAAGAAATGTTAGGAAAATTGAGCTGTGGGTGTGCTCAGGGCAGTGTGCTGAGATAGTCATGGGAAACAGACTCTAGGCTATATTTTAATTTTCACTTTGCCTTATAGTAATATGGAGAGGAAGTCACTGGTTTTTAGCCCTTAAAGCAGTGGTTATCAAACTTTCTAATGCTGCGATCCTTTAATACAGTTCCTCATGTTGTGGTGACCCCCAACCATAAAATTATTTTCGTTGCTACTTCATAACTATAATTCTGTTACTGTTAATGAATCGTAATGTAAACATCTGTGTTTTCTGATGGTCTTAGGCTCTACAGCAGTGGTTCTCAACCTGTGGGTCTCAACCTGTGGGACCCCCGCTAGCAGGGTCACCTAAGACCATCGGAAAACACAGATATTTACATTACAATTCATTAACAGTAACAAAATTATAGTTATGAAGTACCAATGAAAATAATTTTATGGTTGGGGGTCACCACAACATGAGGAACTGTATTAAAGGGTCGCGGCATTAGAAAGGTTGAGAACCACTTCCTTAAAGGAATGTAAGCTGCCTCTATTGAAAAAGATATTATTGGAAATATTCATTTAAATACAGTCTTATAGAGAAGGGCTGGACTAAAAATTACAGCATGAAGGAAATATTAGTGGAGAGAAGGCATTGCATTATTTTGCCTTCCATTTATTAATGCAACCATTCAACAACATTCAATATCTATAATATATCAACTGATGGTTTCTGTGCTAGGGAAAAAAATCACTAAATAATTTCTGCCCTCATGGAGCTTACATTTTAGTGAGAGACAGCAGTGAAATCTTTTATAGTATTTACTTTAGATCTCTCTGGAGAGTTCAGCAAGTGTGTGGAAATGAATTATATTGGTCCTAAAAGTACTTGCAGGTGGTCTCCACTTTGCTTCCCTCACATAGTGAATGCAGTAGAAATATTTTGAGGGAGGTGCACTTTGACAAAGAATATTCATTGTTTTAATTTTATAATTGTAAAGCCTATCCATTTTGAAATATAAAACATCATGCCAAGTGAACATCAGTATAAAAGCCTTAAAATTATGTCCCATATATACTAGTATAGCCTTGCTGTGCTGAGTGTGTCTCATGAACCAGCAGTGAACACACCACCTGGGCGCAAGTTAGAAGTGCTCTCTCAGGCCCCATCCAGACCTACTGAATCAGAATTTGCATTTACTAAGTTCCCCATCCTATCTAATAAAAGAGTAATATGCAAGTAGGCTGTACCTCCGCTAAACCCACAAGCCACGCCCACCAGCCAATCAGGAGTGAGTATGCAAATTAACTCAACCAAGATGGCTGCGGCCACAGAGATAGCAGGAGGCTTGAGTTGCCCAGGTAATGGAGGAAGCCAAGCTTTCTGCACACCCTGGCTGGCCTAGGCCTCCACTCAAGGCTACAAAGTTTAAATTATAGAAGATAAATAAAACCCAGACACCAGGGCCTCTGCTTGGGTCACCGGGGCATGGCCGGCCTGCAAACTACCACAGGCCCCTGACTCAGGCCACCCCATGCCCCAAGGGAACCCCCACCCTGATTTAGGACAGCCTTCAGGGCAAACCAGCTGGCCTGCACCCATGCACCAGGCCTCTATCCTATCTAATAAAAGAGTAATATGCAAATTGACCATCACTCCAATACACAAGATGGCTGCCCCCATGTGATCAAAGATGGCTGCCTCCATGTGGACACAAGATGGCCACCACAAGATGGCCTGCAGGGGAGGGAAGTTGTGGGCAATCAGGCCAGCAGGGGAGGGCAGTTGGGAGGGACCAGGCCTGCAAGGGAGGGCAGTTGGGGGCGAGCAAGCCTGCAGGGGAGGGCAGTTAGGGGTGACCAGGCTGGCAGAGGAGGGAAGTTGGGGGTGACCAGGCCTGCAGGGAAAGGCAGTTGGGGGGCACCCAGGCCTGCAGAGGAGAGCAGTTGGGGGGGACCAGGCCTGCAGGGGAGGGCAGTTAGGGGTGACCAGGCCTGCAGGGGAGGGAAGTTAGGGGCAAACAGGCTGGCAGGGGAGCAGTTAGGTATCAATCAGGCTGGCAGGGGAGTGGTTAGGGGGTGATCAGGCTGGCAGGCAGAAGTGGTTAGGGGCAATTAGGAAGGCAGGCAGGAGAGCAGTTGGGAGCCAGCAGTCCTGGATTGTGAGAGGGATGTCCGACTGCCTGTTTAGGCCCGATCCAGGCAGTCGGACACCCCTTGAGGGGTCCCAGATTGGAGAGGGTGCAGGCTGGGCTGAGGGATATACCCCTTCCCCCCCATGCATGAATTTCATGCACCGGGCCTCTAGTCATATATAAAGCTGTTTCTTCATTCCTGTAAGTAGTTCCACATGGAAGGAGTTTTCACACACATACCCATTTGATCAAATTCAGTTTTAAAAATAAACCAACCTCTAAATTGGTTCTGAATCCAGAAAAGCAACTGGATTTTTCTCTGCCTGTGTGCTGCCAAAAGATTTTTTGACTAAAATGTGCACTTTTCAACTCATTGTATTATTGTCATAGAAACATGGCTAGTGCATGGCAAGGTATTAATATTTTTGCAGGTAAAAATGCCATTTATTCTGAGGTCTTTCTTTTTGTTTTTTAGCCTCTCCAAATACTTATGACATGATTTTTAATAAAACAAAAAACAAATGTGTGTGTGTGTGTGTGTGTGTATTAAGGGATAAGGACTATGTCCTGGTAAATCATCAAAAGCAAATAGGATTAGATCCACAGCTGTTTCTAAAGAGACATGCTACCTTCTGTGGAGTCCAGGTGAGTAATTCCAAAGCTGGTTCTGATTTAGGACCTGTCCAAGGCTTGTCCATGTGTGCTAGGCAGAGGTGGGGGTATTTAGACAACCTTTAACAAGGTATGAATTCAAGGATTTTCAAGGCCTTTACCCCCAGTATATTGTATTAGCCATTTAGTGTCTGTGTGAGTTGAAGAAATGAAACCTCAATAAAGTCACATTTTTGTTTAAGCAGAATAGTATCAAATTTACTAGCTTTGCCTTGACAGGTGTGGCTTGGTTGGGCATTATACTATGCACCTAAAGATTCAGTTCCTGGTCATGGCACATGTGAGGGTTGAGGGCTCGATCCCCACCAGCAGGGAGCGTACAGGAGGTGTGTTCTGCTCTCTTATTGATGTTTCTCTCTCTCTCTCTCTCTCTCTCTCTCTCTCTCTCAACATCAATTTTTAAAAATCTTTTACAAAAATTCACTTGCTTTTATTTTATTCTTATTATGATTAAATTGTTTTCTATCTCTAATGCTTTCCCCACATATCACATTATTCTCATGCTTCAAAGTTCAATTCTAGTCTCACCTCTTCCAGAAACCAGTGCACTTGCATTCTCATACTGATTTGTTACTTCTCTAAGTCCTTTTGCACATGGGGCAAAACATGCATTAACATTTTATAATATATCGTGGTTCATCATTTTTTTGGCTATGTCTACTTTCTGTTTCAAACTAGCTGTCATTTAGAGTAGACATGAGATCTTAACAATGTGGGATTCCTAATGTTTCCTAGGGGCTCAGAACATAGTGTTTAGAAATAGGGTGTTAACTAACCAATTTATCCCATTGCTTACAGAATGAAACCCAGATAGTTAGATTTTTTTTTTTTTTTTTTTGGTTACATAGAAAGGGAATCAGAAGGCTTATTAGGGCTCTGAAGGAGGTTATTGCAAATAGAAGTAAAAGATGATGATGGAAAGAGAGTTGAGGGTGTTTGCAGTCAAACTGTATAAACTTCACAGATTTGCCTAAAGCTAACTCTTGATGCCAATTCCGCTTACCCGATTTTGTCAAGGCCAAGGTTTGCGAAGGGTGGGTTAATGAGGTAAATGAAGCTTACACCAGACTCTGGCACCATTACCTTGGCCTATGTTTCTGGCAGTACCATACTCTCTGCTGTAGCGATAATCACAACACAATTATTAGAGGCCATTGCAGGTCACTAGTTTTCAGACTAAAGGCTTAATTGTTCTTCCCTTGGCCTAGGTCCGTGGTTGGCAAACTGCGGCTCACGAGCCACATGCGGCTCTTTGGCCCCTTGAGTGTGGCTCTTCCACAAAATGCCATGGCCTGGGCGAGTCTATTTTGAAGAAGTGGCATTAGAAAAAGTTTAAGTTTAAAAAATTTGGCTCTCAAAAGAAATTTCAATCATTGTACTGTTAATATTTGTCTCTGTTGACTAATGAGTTTGCCGACCACTGGCCTAGGTGTTTCCGAAGAAGCCCAAAATTAGTTCACTTATTCTGATCTTTGAACATGAAGAAGAAAGTTGTTGGCAACCAGAAATATCACCACTTTCTAGAATGTAGTTTAAGCCCTGAAATCCCGGGCTGTGTGGATCCATCACGTTCAGATGTGGTGTGGGGTTTCATGATGTCGTCTCACCCATAGGTGCTCTGCAGGCATAGGTGTGGCCCAGAACATCCTGGGAAGTCTGCTGAAATCCTTGCTTATGGGCTTGGGTAGTGAACTCAAGGAGTTCCCCCTCTTTATGTCTCTTCTTCTGTACTTAAATACATTTGTTAAACCCTGACCCATTAGTGTACACTAGCCCTAGGAAGATTTGTTTGCTAGTTATCATGCTGGGGGAATACTTTTTCCCCTCTTCCCAAATTTGTGAAACACACCTAGAAAAACTTACAGGATTAATCACTTCATTCATTTCCATTATTAGAGACCAGAAAAATGGCTAATCATGTTCTGAGGATGGCACTTACAGTTCATTGCATACAATGCTTTGTTTGCTATATCCGTGCTGATAGTTACTCTTGCACTCTTGCTGTGTCTTGTGTAAAGGGCATGGATGTCTTCTAGCATTTTTAATTGTATTATAACCAAACAAGGATTTTTCTGTTATGGTTCAGATATAAAATCTCACAGTAAAATAACAAGTGATTGAATGATTACTGTTTGTATGGTCTTCAAAAAATTTTGAAATCCACTATGGCTTAATATGATCTGCAAATACAGAAGTATCTTTAAATTAGAGGATATTTGCTTAGGCAAGAGACTCTATTGATTCTGTAACTGCTCAAATAATTTTGATTGCCAATAGTATTAATCACATCACTTCCCTCTTCACAATTCTGTATTGTCTTTTCTCCTAAACCTTCATCTTTTCATTTTTCCACTTCTGCACTTTAACTTAAATCATCTTGGTTAGTGGGAAATAACATTGTTACTCATTCCTAAAGTTAATCACTTAAAAGGATTTCTCTTAAATGTATAGGGTAGGCATCATGAAAATAGACAGTATGCCACATTTTGTGAGTGAATGGTCAGAATATTTATTTGTAAGCTCAGATATGAAGGCTGGACATTTTCTGAGCATTATCTATTGATCAGGAATTGTACTAAGAGCTTTACATACATGACCTCACTTAAACTTCAACCCAAGGTTGGTGGTCTTATCATCATTCTATAAATGAAAGCAAATTAGTACAGAGAGAGAGAGAGAGAGAGAGAGAGAGAGAGAGAGAGAGAGAGAGAGAGAGAGAGAGAGAGAGAGAGATTGTGAGATTGTTAATATCTATCACAATCACATGGCTAATAAGAGTTGAAGTTGGGGTTTACACCCAAATATGTGTGACTACCATCTTGACTCTCTAGAGAGAAACGGAAAAATAGAAAAACCACTTATCCTCCAATATGACTATGACCCAGTAATGCCTTTGGAAAATAGTATCCTGGAAAACCTACTAACCTAGGTCCTGCCTCATAGCTTTTGTACTCAGAATATCTTTGTTTATAGGAGAGGCTGAAATAGCTCTGTCCCTCTCCAAAAGAATTTTTGGTTATAACTACTTGGGCTGCTGGGGTACATATATTGTCCACCATTCAACCATAACCTGGCTTGAGCAAGTTTCTAATGGGCTAACGTGATGGAAGGTGAATTTTATTGGATCTTGATCTCTAATAATAAACCAAGACCATATTTAAAAGTTACAATGCTGATGATGTCATTGGACATTAGGAAGGTGTAGAGGTGGTTGTGGTAACCAGATGCCTGCTAGAAGAAAGAAAGAGGAGACCCACTTAAAAAAAACTTTATCTTTGTGGGAATGGTTTCAATTGCAGACTATAAAACACTCAGCATTTTAGGAAAACAGTGTTAGCACGATGGCTAAAAGAACTCGGTAAAAAGTGCATAGACGTTATATAAGTTATACCTATGCATCAATTAGAGTTTTGCCATTAACAATTCATAAGACCAATGGAAAGCTCTTCAATGCCCTTGAAATCAGGACAATCCCATCTGTTATGGTTGTAAATATTTGCACTAATTTTGAGCATCTGTTTATGTGTTCAATAAATGTTTGTTACATTTTTCTTAACAACACAGTAGTGCAATAGTCCTTGCTTTGTTTTCTAGAGTATAATTTTTTTTATGTTGGTTTTGAGTCAGCAAAATTTTATAAAACTGTCACAGTTAAGTTCCAAATTCTTCCCTTGGCTCTTATGTGAAGTTTTCCTAATGTCTCAGGGAACAAGTCCAAGTGTGATATCTAAGGTTTTTAAAGAAAATTAAGTTATTTTTCTGCTATATTTATTCTCTTCAGGAGTTATTCATCTTCAAAACAAATATAGCAGACTTTGTTGTTGAGACTAAAGGCATAAAAATACCTAAGTCTTTGATCCATAGGCAGGTTATTTAAGTAATCTGAAAAGATTTTTAAAAGTCAACATTAATTAAGGACATTTACATGTAGTAAAATATTCTTACCGTATTTAAGAACTATTGAACTAGGTATATTTTGTTGATTTATTTATTTGAAATTAAATTTCCTGTTTAATTATATCTGGTGTTCACATCTGAGGAAAGTGAAATGGCCTTTAACACCTTACAAGCATGGTTTTTTTTAATAAGGAAAGGCGGGTAGCATAATGATCAATTATGAGACTGACATACTATTTTCTTTTATCTTTGGCTGCTCTGTTAAAATGTAAAGTGCTGGGTTGTACTATAGCATATATTTTAGGAGTCCTATTGGGTATGTATTTCATTTGATAGTTATGTTGGGAGTTTCTCAATTTGTAGCCTATATGGCACCAGGCATTGGATCAGAAAGATACCTAACATATTCTGACATGTATTGTCAAAAAGCAAAAACTAAAATTATTGTTTCCTATTTTTAGAGAGTTTTAAAAAGATTTCCTTTGATTTGTATGTATTCTCTAGAAAAGATACATGTTAAAACAGAATTTGACATTCTGATGTACAAAGAACTATATATCCTTGCTTGTATGATGTCAAGTAGCATCAATATAATAGTGAACTAGGAATGCTTGAAATAGGGATTCACATTCAGAATCAAAACTGGTTCTGTCATCAAGAAAAATCTCCCTGAGTTGCTAACCCTTTTCCATCAAAAAGCTAGTATGATATAGTGGAAGCAGCAGAGGGCTTTGAAATAGTAAAGAAATGTGTTGAGTTGACTTTATATTTACTAGTTGAGTGCCTTTAACTTAGACACCTACCTTCCATAAGCATTGGTTACTCATATATTAAACAGTGATGATTATAATTTTAACTGGGTTACTGTGAGGCTCAAATAAACAATCAAGTATTCATACAGAAAAGTTTAATATTAACATTTGTTATTATTATAATCACCCCAAAGACCAATGTATCATGAAGCTTGTGGCATCAACATAGGATGAAAAGGAAAAGTGAGAGTTAGTCTAAAATGAATTTAAAACAAAATAAAAGTCAACTCTCTGTCATCCTGGATTATCTAGCTTTATTCCCAATGTGAGAACTTGACTAGGAAATAAATCTAATTAGCACAGATTTTCAGCGATGGTGAGAAGAACCAAGCCTTGGGGCTGCAAAGATGGGGAGAGAGATGAGGAGCCTCTTTTCACTTTAGCTCCCCCTCTCCTATATTCTCTTTAACAAGACCATCTGCAAGGATGGTTCATATCTTTTCAGGCTACTTAGGTGATGACAGTGATAAACAGCCCCTCCCGAATCACTAGGTAATGCTTTGAAGGTGAATGCTCCCAAGTCCTTACTCTAGTTTTTCTAATGCTATTCACAAGTTGGTTAGTATGATTAAGAAATTGGCTTCCTCTTCCAAATGTAAAGCAAACCCGTTTTTCATGAAAATCTTGGACAAAAATACAGCTCAAATAATGGCATGCATATCAGTTTCACATACAACTCATAAATACCACTTAGAAATCTTAATAATTTTTCTTTTTGCCCGCCCACAGATAATGTGTGCTGGGAAGGAGTTTATAACTATTATGACACAGGAATGTGGTAGAAGGGCTGGCATTCAGAGGGTCAGTGGTCTTCACCTCATCGTCAGTGAAAATTGCTGTACAAGGACTGCTATGAAAAAGAAATTTGTCAAAAGGTTTTGAAAGGGCAATCACAAATTGCCGATGAAAGTAGATGAAGCTATGAAAGAGATTTATGAAGACTGATTTAGAATTGAATAGTGCTATGAGACACTTTTGGAATTCCACAGCATGGCTGGGGCCAGAATAGAAGGGATGAAAATGGGTAGAAGACTGTGTCCTGTTTGCCAGCAGACACATTAGGCCCTCAGATCTCAGCTGTAAAATTTGCTGCTCTCTGAGCCTGGGTATAGTGGTTGTGGGAAATGCCTGTGGTTTTCCCAGCCTGCCTCTCTCAGCAGGATTTGAGTGCAAGTGGTGTCTAAAGCTATAAGAAACCAATAGGAAGAGAAGCAGTAAAAGCTAATCATTAAAACAAAATAGCAATGAAGTGTTAATTGAAACAAGTGTTTAGTATGCTGTGAATCATTGTAAGATGATACTCCTTAGGGGTGTGTGTTCTTGGTTGGCTGAGAGTATCCCACACAACTAAGAGGAATAAGCCCAAATAGCCTCTGTAGAGATAAGAGGGACTTGACCAACAGCATGTTTATCTGGTGGAACGCAGCAGTTTCTGACCCTTAAAACAAGAAACTCTTTAGAGAATATATTAGTTTACTGAACTTTTCAACTTTAGCCATCTGCTGTCAAATTTCAGTTTATGTATAGATTGTCATATGCTATCTTTCTTGCTCTAGATATAATTTAAATCATGCTTATAATTGTATCAAAGTGATATCAGGATTGAATAACTGTCACTGACTTTCTATTCTTTTTATAGTAAAAACTTTAAAGGTGACTAAATTCTAAAACTTTAATAGAACAGAATGTTATTGAAACCTACCTGTATAGGTTTGAGCATGTGTTTTAATCTTGAGTAAATGAGCAAAATTAAATTCCTAGTAGAGGTATTTCTAGTTCCACAGGAAAGTACAATGGGAACGATTATGTTGTACAGGGGGCATGGCAGGTGTGGATTTAGAATCTGTTAGAGCAGTGGTTCTCAACCTTTATAATGCCGTGACCCTTTAATACAGTTCCTCATGTGTACAGGACCCCCTGGGAAGGCATTCTTTAATTATTGTCAGCTGAACCCAGTGGCATTGGCAAAGCCACGCCCTGTGAACACGCCTTGCCAAAAGGGCAAGGGTGTTTTCAGGTTGACCTTCATTTCAGTCCATGGTGTGGGGAAGTGGGTTTTGATATCTAAATCCAGCCTCGCACCAGGAATGGTCAGGGCCTACTCAAGAATGTAAATAATCTCCTTTTGTCTTGACCTTTTGGTGAAACTTACTGGTATTTGGGGGTATAAAATAAACACACTGTATCGGCTCTGGGTCACTGTCTCTCCATCAGAAGAGGGCAGCGGTCCACCCAGCCCCAGCTTTTCTTTCTATCTCTGTGTCTTGTCTCTTTCTTTTATTTCTCAATACCCAGCTGCCTCTACTCAGGAATTGGACCTATTTTCTAGCCTCACTGGATGCGGAAAAGAGAGAAAATAGTTACACTCATGTTGTGGTGACCCCCAACCATAAAATTATTTTCATTGCTACTTCATAATTGTAATTTTGCTACTGTTAATGAATCATAATGTAAATATATGTGTTTTCCGATGGTCTTAGGCTCTATAGCAGGGTCGCCTAAGACCATCGGAAAACATATATTTACATTATGATTCATTAACAGTAGCAAAATTACAATTATGAAGTAGCAACGAAAATAATTTTATGGTTGCGGGGTCACCACAACATGAGGAACTGTATTAAAGGGTTGTGGCATTAGAAAGGTTGAGAACCACTGTGGTAGAGTGACTTTAAATCACCAGCTGAGCACTCTTAAATTAGTTAATTCCTGTGTTTTGTATTGCTAACCTGTAAACTGAGGATGACACCATCCTCACTAGGTCTTCATAAGGATTAAATTGTTGCCAGAGAAATCAATGGGTTCAGTTTCCCTGACATTAGTGGTAGTGGGGTTCTTAGATTACTGCTGGAATAAGAATTTCCATTGGCCCCCAAGGGAGAATGAATGGTTTTTATTGGCATGGAATTTTATTTCTCAGGTTGCAAAGTCCCATGACCTTTAACCCAGTCCCGAAAAAGGTACAGCTGGGCCTCCAGTAGAGCCAAAAGTTGGACCAGTGTCCAAAGTGTGTGTTCCATGGTGGGTCTGGGTCTGATGTAACATCGGGCTAGTTAAAGTCCATTAGTCCATTGTGTGGATCCCACATGGCTGTGGGCCACATGGGCAAATGTAGGGGAGCATGCCCCCTGCAACAGGAGTCAGGTGCCAGCAGCAAGCGAGGAGGGGAGGGCCTCCTTTGTTCAGGAGCTTAAATATTAAATCTAGGCTTTCAGTGGCCATGTCTATTCTGGCCACTTGCTTGTTCCCAGGTGTGACTGAGAGATAACCACCTTCCCAGGTTATCCAGACCTTACTGGACATGCATCTAAACTGCCTTTGTCCATTTCCTCCCCACATTGATCTGCAGGGAATAGACTTGGAAAATGTTAACTACAACTTCCTGGCAAAGTTGAATGAATGGCATGCCTATATTATGTAGTCTTCCCTTTACTCCTTTCCTGTTAAATAATAACCAGATTATTATAATGGTATAAAAATTATACCCATAAAAAATAGTGCTGGCACATAACAAGGACTCAAAATATTGTCTACTAGTTTCTTTTCTAGGGCAAAATCCCTTATAGTTTGAATTTACTAATATGGGATGAGAGAACAGTGTAGCAATTAAGAATAACTACATTGCCAATAAGAAATAGTCCATCTGCCCATATATATTTTATAGGATGAAACTGTTAATATAAAAATATTTTCAGTGGTGAAGGCCTGGGGAGGGGGCAGGAACAGGGTGGAGGGCCAATAGGGGGGAAAGGAATACCTGTAATATTTTCCAAAAAAGATAAATAAAAAATATTTTCAGAGGAATCCAAGATGGTGGCGTAGGTAAACACCTAAACTGCTGCCTCGCACAACAATTTAAACTGCAACTAAAAGACAAAACGTCTATCACCCAGAACCACGGGAAAGCTGGCTGAGTGGAAGTTCTACAACTAGAAGGAAAGAGAAAAGAGCACTGAGACGTGCACAAGCGCTGAAAAGCTGAGGTACGGAGGCGCGGGATCTGGGCTGGCGGCAGGCGTTGCTTTTTCAACCCAAAGGGAGACAAGCCCCCGATTACTCTGAAATACAGTTTCTGGGGAGACGCGGGGGACCCAAACTCCTACGGGGAGAAGCTGGATTGTCTGCTACCAGGTCGGAAAGTGAGGGGGGCCTGCTTGTAGAGCTGCGCACAGGAATAATTGTTTATCTGTGCTGGGGCACGGGACTGGACGCAGTCTGAGACACAGAGACGGCTAACTAGCAGCCATTGCTGTTTGCCACGCCCTAGCCTAGTGATGCCCTGAGACCCCACCCCACACAACCTACAAACCCACCCAAGCTCCAAGCAGCGGCTTTTGCATATGAATGGACTGCAGCTTAACCTAACAAACTTGCAGCCCGGATCAGACAGATCCAAAACCTCCAAACCCCAAGCAAAGAGGAGAAAACTGTGGCTCTCGCTGTAGCTCCTGGTGGGTGGCCTCAGACAATAGCTGACCTGCACCCCATTGGAGATCCAGAAGCCAGTATACCTAGTGGTCAGTGTGAGAAACCAGATTTCAACTCCTCACATCCATAAGTGACACATTCAAGAGGCAGACTCAGCGAGCACCAAAGCCCCACTGAAACAAGTCCTGCACCATAAGCATGTCTCCAGCACAGCAGTTTTTATAGACACAGCGAGTCCTCACAGCCGATTGGCCTGGAGGTCAATTCCTCCCAGCGTACCAACAGCAATTAAGGCTTAACTACACCAAGACTTTGCACTCAGCCCACAAAGGGGTGTACCAAGAGCGTCCACATCAGGTGATTGGGGAGGCTGAGCTACTGCCCCCTATAGGTCACCTACCACACAAAGCTACTCCATCAACACAGGGAAGCAGCCAAAATGCGGAAACAAAGAAACATGTCACGAATGAAAGAAACGGAGGAAAGCAAACTACTAGACAACATAGAGTTCAGAACCACTTTTATAAAGTTACTCAAGAATCTTCTAAAAACCACCGAGAAACTTGATGACACTTCTGAGGAGCTTAGTGAGACCTTCAAGGACCTTAATGAGAATGCCAAAAAAAAATGGAAAGGACCAGTCAGAAATGAAGCATACACTGTCTAAAATAAAGAATATACAGAAACTCAACTGTAGATCAACGTGCCCCAAGAATCAAACCAAAGATCTGAAATATGAGGGAACAAAAAACATCCAACCAGAAAAACAAAAAGAAAAAAGAATCCAAAAATATGAAGATAGTGTAAGGAGCCTCTGGGACAACTTCAAGCATACCAACATCCGAATTTTTGGGGTGCCAGAAGAAGAGAGAGAGCAAAATACTGAAAACCTATTAGAAGAAATAATGACAGAAAACTTTCCCTACCTGGTGAAAGAAATAGACTTACAAGTCCAGGAAGCACACAGAACCCCATACAAGAGGAATCCAAAGAGGACCACACCAAGACACATCATAATTAAAATGCCAAGGGCAAAAGACAGAGAGAGAATCTTGAAAGAAGCAAGAGAAAAATGGTTAGTTACCTACAAGGGAGTACCCATACGACTGTCAGCTGATTTCTCATCAGAAACTATGCAGGCCAGAAGGTTGTGGCAAGAAATATTCAAAGTGATGAACAGCAAGAACCTACAACCAAGATTACTCTACCGAGCAAAGCTATCATTCAGAGTTGAAGGTCAGATAAAGAGCTTCACAGACAAGAAAAAGCTAAAGGAATTCATCGCCACCAAACCAGGATTACATGAAATGTTGAAGGGTATTCTTTAAGAAGAGGAAGAAGAAGAAAAAGGTAAAGATAAAAATTATGAACAACAAAATGACATCAAATACATACCTACCAACAAGTGAATCTAAAAATCAAGTGAATAAAAATCTGAAGAACAGAATGGACTGGTGAATATAATAGAATCAGGGACATAGAAAGGGAGTGGACTGATGACTCTCAGGGGAAGCAGGTGGGAGGGGTGCAGGAAGAGATTGGACAAAAATCTTACTCCTATGGATGAAGACAGTGGCAGGGGGTAAGGGCATGGGGTGGGGTGGGAAATCAGGTGGAGGGGAGCTATGGGGAAAAAAAAAAGAGGAACACCTGTAATAATCTGAACAATAAAGATTTATTTAAAGAAATATTTTCAGTTGAATACTTAGATTTATGTATATGCTATATTATAAAATCATTTAAAATGTAAATATGATTTATTATCACAAATGAGATAAATTATAAGTACAAAGTTGACAGTGATCAATTAATACATTTTAAAAATCTAGGACATGTTTTAGAAAGATTTAAGAATGGGAGGGCGGGCAGGTGAAGGCATGTACTGGGGGGTAGGGGAGGGCGGGGGGAGATCAATGGGGGAAAAAAAGGAGACATATGCACTACTATTTGTAATACTTAAAACAATAAAAAAAATTTAATTAAAAAAAAAAGAATGAAGTTAGTGCGAGGAATTGCAACTGAGATATCAGTCTCGTAAATAGACATGGCATTGTCCATTCATGAATCTGCTATCTAAACTACCACCTTTTTCTGGCTTTCTCATTAATTCCTCCATAAGAATGAGAACATCTGAATATCTCTTTTTATGCTTCTTGAGGCATACTGTGCAGAATGCTAATTATCAAAAACAGAAATAGAGCAATCTTTAAAACTGGTGCTTTCATTGCAACATTTAATATCTAGGGAAATAGGAGTGAAACAATGGAAAAAGAGATTTGCTTGTTGCAATTTCCAGGTCATTGTAAAAAACAAAGGTACTAAGAACTAAAGGAAGGGAAATAAAATGGTCCCTTTTCTGTTAGGTCTTAGCAAACCAAGCTTGTGCTTATGCCATATATTGTCTGTCCATCCACTACTGCTCATGCCCATTTAGGCTTGGTTCTGACCCTTCACTCTATGCTGTTGAGCCTTTAAAATTCTTTCCTCAAACACCCTGACTGCTTCCACATATGTTACCCATCTTCATGGAACAGAGTAGCTATTGTGCTCCTTTTGTTCTCTTAACCATGGATGAGAGCACATTTCTGCTCTCCTGCACTGCTGCACCTGCCACTGCGGGGTGCCTGAGAGTGAAGGTGAGACCTGGCAGGGGCCATAATAAACTCCTTACTATTGTTACTCAATTTTTCCTCTTTCATATTTCCAAGAAAAATGTGCTTATTTGAATTAATTAAACTTAATAAATAATCTAGTGAAGAAGTATATGCTAACCTCATGATCATTATTTCTAAATTTATGGCTATATTTCCTAAATGCACATTGATGCTTAAAGCAGATTGTAGTAATTTTAAAATAGAGACAAAGACTACCAAGAAATTAAAAATGTAAGGAATATTTAAAACCTCACAAGGGTCGTCTTTGTATTATAGTCATTTTTTAAAACTATAACTTTTTATTCTTTATTTTCTTTGACAGATACCATTATATCTTCCTAAAATGTTGTCTAAACAATCTACTATTTTGGTGGCCTTTTAAACATAATGCTTTAGAATATGCACACAAAGTGCAAAATAATGTACAGTAAATAGTTAATCACTTTCCTACTATTCCACCATATATCTATAGAGGGTGGGGCAAAAGTAAGTTTACAGTTGTGAGTACGTAAAACAGAATTTATTATTATTAGTTATTATTATTTTCCATACAAACAATTGTAAACCTACTTTTGCTCCATCCTGTATATCTGATAGGCAGAGTAATGCCCGTATCCCAAACGTATTCACATCCTCATCCCTGAAACCTATGAATATGTTCCCTTACATGAAAAATGGGACTTTGTGGATAAGATTCATTTAACAGTTGTGAGGTGGGGATATTATTCTGGATTATCCAGGTGTGCCCGATATAATCATAAGGGTCCTTGTGTTATGAGAGGCAGGAGGCTCAGAGTCAGAGAAACATTTGAAGATGCTATGCTGCTGGCTTTAAAGATGGTGGAAGGGGAACAAAGTAAACAGATGAACAAAGTAGATCCAGAAACATAGAACCATAGAACAGACTGATGAATCTCAGAGGAAAGACAGGGGTGGGAGTGGGATGTGGTGAGAGATTAACTGGGGAATTTATATGCATGTATTCATAGCCCATGGAAACAGACCATAGTGTGGTGAAGGCCTGGGAGGGGTGGGTGTCGGATGGAGGAGGTCAATGGGAAAGGGAAGGATAACAACTGTAATACTTTCAATAATAAAGATAAATTTTAAAAAATGAACAAACAACAAAAAAAATCCCAAAACAATAAAAAAGATAGTGGAAGGGGCCATGAGTCAAGAAATGCAAGTGGCCTCTGGAAGGAGGAAAAAGCAAGGAAATGAATTTTCCTTAGAACATACAAAAGTAATGTAAACCATCCACACCTTTGTTGATGAAAAATTCTAAACCTAAAGAAAAGAGTTTACTAAAGAGTTTACTTGCACCAAGGCTGAAGGTCAGATCCAGAAGCAAAATCTGAAAAGATTGAGAAGGTACTGCAAGGAATAACAGTTATACAGTTTATTTTATACATTAGACTCAAAGAAGAAGATGTAAAGGTTACATGAAATCCATTGGTGTTCTCCGCAGGGGAAAACAAAACAGAGAAATCTCTAGGATGAGACGAAAAGTAAAATGGATAGATGTATATTGCTTTTACTTTGGTGGGTGCATGATAGTTAACATTGAATGTACTTGGTTTACAGAGGTATGAAGGTAAAAGATAATGAGGAACGTTGGCATCATTTTGCCCTGGTACCAGGGTGTTTATCTCTGAAAGTGTGGAGATGGGATCATTCTCTCACAGTAAGTATATTATCCTAGATGCATATAAACAATGGGTTGGACTTGCTCAAAGTAAAGATTATCACACAGGTTTTAGGACGTGACTTCCCATCATAACCTGCTCAGTTATGAATTTTTATGATCAGATATCTTGTGTGATTACTTTTATTTTTTTAATTTATTTTGTGTGTGTGTGATTACTTTTAGTGTGTGAACTTATCAGACCTTCCAGATAGCCCCCTTTATGTGCACATCTTGATTTTAGCACAGTTAAGGCCCATTTTTGATTTCTGACTTCCAGAATAAATTTGTGGTGTTTAAAACCACTGTTTGAGGCAATTTGATTTAGCAGTGTTAGAAAATGAATAAATCTACTTGCCTATCTATTGATACAGATTTATATAATCATTTCTACATTTTCCACAAATAAAAACATATTATATTTACTGATGCACCTTCCATTTTATTTTATAATATTGTCATATCTTCTCAAATAGATAATACTTTTAAAAAATATATGTTTTTAGTTATTTCAGAGAGGAATGGAGGCGGAGAGAGAGATAGAACCCACTCCAACTTTAACTGACACCCCCACCCAACTACACATGAATTTCTCTGGGTACTTTGAAGATAATTCCAGACAACATATCATTTCATCAGTAAATATCTTAATATATAGCTCTAAAGCATAAAGAATCTTGTTCCATAGATTTTGTACACTTTAAAGCATATTCCTAGCATATGTCTTAGAAGTAAAGTGAAACTGGAAAAAACACTATTTTCAGTTTCATAAATTATTTCAACATGGGATATGTTAAATAATGTCCTTAATGTCACCTGATGCATCCTAATACACCAAACTTGTTTTGATATATTTATCAAACGATTAACACTCAGGTTCACAGAAAGTGAGTTTAACAGTTTAAAATAAACTTCATGATATATTCATCTTGATATTTAAATCCATAAAGGTTTTAAAAAAAGTATTTAATTTTCATTCAGTTAAGTCATTTAAGGGTAATTTTGTGGGTGACGGGCAAGGCAGGGGCTTGTCATGACATGTCTTTTCTTAGAACTTGTTTTTTCCAGTGTTGGTTTCCAATACCAGCAGGCTTAAAGTCGATTAGAAATTCAAAATTAGTAAGTTACATGCATTTGAAACTCATTAAAATGTTTTTCCTCAAATTTGTACTGTGATTTTTAAAAAAGTGTTACTTATTTTAATAACTAAGTTTCTTATAGGGTATCTTCAACCTATGGTTAAGGAATCTTGTATCTACCTACTGAAATAAAAGTTGAAAGTTAAAGTCTGTAAATGATGTTAAAGCTTCATTGTATCCTTTCCTTTTTCCACATCTTTTTTTCTGTTTAAGAATTCATGAGTTTCAAGATTTCTCTGTTCTGGTTGGTAAATGATAAATGTGAATGGTCTGAGGCATGCTAGTAAAATTCAGTGGTGAGCTCTCCAGAGTCTTACAGCATTGTTAGGAACAAGAAAAAATTTCAGAGTAGATAATTTAATTAATAATATTTTCAGCCAGATTATTTCAGTATATTCCTGGCTTGGATTCAAGTGGAGGCATGAAAATCATTCAGTATTCTGTAGGGACTGGGTTATTGCTTTTGCCTTCGTATTGACCCCAATCACACATGAATTTTGTGACACTTTTTGAGAAACACATCCATGAATTACACAGAGAAATGCCTCTGGAATATTTAAAGACATATGTTCATATTTTATTTTACTCAAAATATGGATCACATTACATTTATTTAATATGTAAATACATATAAACAGATGCCTTCCCTGCATGTCATAAATATTGTTTTTAGTCATCAACTGAGCTCAGCCAATTTTAAAGTTTTATTTGTCTTTTAAATCACTTATATGCTCATTGGGTTTTTTTCTTATTTATATATATGTGTGCATTTTGAAAGAATTGTGTGGTTAAAAATTGCTTTCTTCTCTGAGTGTGTAGAGTGAAGAGAAAAACAACACTGATTTATATCAAAGTCAACTCCTTTTCATTGTTCTCTGGTTCCAAAAGGCTCAAGTGAAACAGCTGATCAGTTCCCAAAGCCTTATACCTTCCATCAGGCTAGATGGTAACATACTTTGTAAAAAATTTAAGTATACTTATTGTAATTGCTTGGTTAACTAAATTTCCTAGGAAGGGTCTAAGATGACCTTTAGCAATAGTGACTTCTGCCATATGTTGAAGAGCTTTAGAGAGAAGTCCTACAACTGATTGCCACTTAACACCTAGACACCCCTTTTCTTGAGTAAATGGTGGGAAGTGGTGAATTTTTAAAAAATTTATCTTTATTGTTGAAAGTATTATAGATTCTCCCGGCCCCCCTCCTTTTTTCTCCCCATTGACCTTCTCTTCCTTGTACTCGCCTTTCCCAAGCTTCATCACACGGTTGTCCTGTGATCATGGGCTATGCATATATGCATATAAGTTCCCCAGTTAATCCCTCCTCTGATTTTCCCCCACTCACCCTCTGAAATTCATCAGTCGGTTCCTTGGTTCTATGTCTCTGGATCTATTTTGTTCATCAGTTTATATTGTTCATTAGATTCCACATATGAGTGAGATCATGTGATACTTATCTTTCTCTGATTGGCTTATTTTGCTTAGCATAATAGTCTCTAGGTACATATATGCTGTTGCAAATGGTAAGTTCCTTCTTTTTTACCATACCTTTTTCATACACTCATCTGCTGATGGACACTTGGGCTGTTTCCAGATCTTAGCTATTGTAAATTACACTGCTATGAACATAGGGGTCTTTCTGATTGGTGTTTCAGGGTTCTTAGGATATATTTCTAGAAGTGGGAATGCTAGGTCAAATGGGAATTCCATTTTTAATATTTTGAGGGAACTCTATATTGTTTTCCACAGTGCTGTTCTCCAACCAGCAGTGTACTAGGGTTCCCTTTTCCCCACGTCCTTACCAACAATTGTCATTTGTTGATTTGTTGATGATAGCCATTCTGACAGGTGTGAGGTGATACCTTTTTGAAAACCAAACAGAGACCATTTCTCTTAACTCTGAAATAAAATAGTCAGAAACAAAAACAAATCAAATGCTATAGATGTTAAGTGGCAACAAAATTTGAATGTGTCTTAGAAATAACTATAGGTGGTTAAGTTACAAGTATTATGTATTTGTCCCATTTACTTTTTGAAAATTAGTTATTTCCCTTATAACACATAGTCTTTATTTTAATTTGTGTATTTCATTAATTAGAATTCATGAGTTCCTTAGAGATCTGTATAAATAATGTAATGTAATTCATTGTGGGTCAAATTCTACATAAAAGTCCATTTCTCAAAATGTCATTTACTCATTGGCATATTGATTCAGCTAGTATTTACTGAGCAACTGCTGAAGACTGACAACTAGAAAATGTATGTATGTCATTTTCTAACAGTCTCTCATTATTTCCATTTTAAAGATGAGGAATTGAAGCACAGATAAATGTAAAGTCAGAGTCTTGTGATTATGCAACAGTAGAGCTGCCTACAACCAGATATCTCTTGACTCTGAGTACTGTTTCTATTTATATTCCACAGAAACTTCTAATCATACTGCAAAGTAAAATGAGTGCTGTGCTGTAGCTACAGGTCAAGTGCTATGCAAATATGAGGAATTAATAATGCCTGAGGAATTAGGACAGGCCAGATAGATAGTAGGCTGAAAATGTTTGACCCAGTCACTCATGTATTTTGCTACAAGTTTGTATTTTTTTCATTAGGCCATAGGGAGCCATTAACAGATTTTTAAAGAAGCATAAGGCATGATTCAATTATGTATTAAGAAAATAACTTTAGCAGCTGTGAGGATTAAACTAAAGCAGTGTTTATTTCCCTAGCTTTTTGATTGCTCACAAAGACACTGCCTATTTATTGTTTATAAATTATATTTCTAGTTTATAGTACTAAAATTATGTATATTATAAATTATGCAAGAGAGATGAAATAGATTCCATTATTAATTAAAAAATTTTTATTTTACCATTCACAGTAAAATACTTTTGCTTTCTAATATAAAATTAAGATAGTAATAAAATTTTACTCCTATGTATATTTTGTGTATGTTTATATTGAGAACATGTTATTAAATGTATTTCTTTAAAAAGCACACACAAAACCCCCCTATAGTTTATATTTTGTCATAGAGCTATATGAAGTGCTGGTCTAAATTTAGTTTGTTTTATTTTGTTGCTCCCATAGTTGTTATAATATTTACTCGTGATTTTCAATTTTCATGATATTTATTCACTTTTGAAATTTATTTTTATTTAATTCCGGTTTATATTCAATATTATTTTGTATTAGTTTCAGATGTACAGCATAGTGGTTAGACAGTCATATATTTTACAAAGTGGTATTTTTTCACTTTAATTTCTTTAATTATGAAAAGTTTCTGTATTAAAATTGGCTAGAAAATTTTCATTTTCCTGATATAAGGCACTCATTACTAACTAATTAAAAGATGTAGGATTTAAAATTTTTAATAAGTCAACTCTATGGCCATTGATACTGTTTGTAAAAATTCTTAATAAGTGAGCAAACTATATTTTTTAGGTTTTTAAACGTGTGGGTAAGAATTTTTAAGTCACTATATTACTATTGGGGGAAAATTGTATAAGTACATTAGCTACGATTAGCTCATCATTTCTCTACCTAAGAAAAGGGCTGGACTTGGGCTTGACTAGTGCAATCTTCAATTTACTGTTTTATTTCTTTTCTTTTTTTTTTGGTGCAGAAATCTTTTTAGCATAATTCAGTGATGACCAGTTTGATTAAAACTGAATAATATCATCAAATCCTATTTTAACAGCTTTGTGTAATACATTGAAATGCCCTTCAACTCTGCCACATGTGGAGTGCCCTCATTCCCCTCAGGATAAATACCATGTCATTGGAAATGTGTCTGCAACATAGAGTGCCAACATTGACTCAACTATTAATAATTATAGCCAATCTTTGTTCAGAACTTACTTTTTTTTCCAGGCACTATTCTCCATTAACTAATCTTCACAGCAGCTCTATGAGAAAGGTACCAGCCTTGCCTTCCTAGTATATATAATGCATTATTTTGTATTTTATGATCATTAAATTCAGGGGATAAAAATAAATGAAATAGAAAATCTAGTATTTCTTTCAGTGCTCCAAGAGGTTGACTTCATAGCCCCTGGGATATGTGGGCCTCATATTGACATCTCTGGAATAGAGATGTGATAGAGTGAGAGAAGGAAATAATGAGTTTATGGCAGTAGGAAAGTGAAAAACAATGCTTGTGAACTAGAACAAGGGAAAAAAAGTTAAATAGGAGGTAGAATTTGCAGAATTTATCCCTTTGACATAAACTTTAGCTAAGAAACTGTGAGCAGCTATAGCACAAAAGACATATCTCCAACAGCTCTAGAATTGATGAAATGTAAACTTTCCCATTGATTTCAAGCTGTGCGTTACTGTTTCATTCTTTTCCAGGTCCAGAGATTTGATTTTTCATGTTCCAGGTTGTTGCACAGTTGGTAACTGAGTTAGCACCTCCCTTGGCTCCCCTCGTGGTAGCAGAGAACTGCTGAGAATGGCTGCCACTTTCATTTTGCTGAAATGATTTATGTGATCTCTCACTGCAAATCAGGCTGAGGAGGAAAGCCCCAGCTGTTCTGAATGTTCTGTTTCATATGCGGATCTAATCATATGGCCAGTGGTACATGGACTAATTCTGGACTTATAGATCAGCCTGTGCCCATGCAAAACCAGGCCAACAATTTTCAAGTGAAAAATGGAGCTATCTAACTAGGTATTTATTTGAGTGATGCTGAATACCTGGATTACTTGTTTTAGCTTAAAAACCGATTTTTAATTTTCTTTGTTAAATTAAAAGCATAGGAATCCATGATCCTCCAATGTTCAGATTACTTTATAAGTATATTTAGCCAAGATTCTCCAGAGAAACAGAACCAGTAAATAATGATATATTTATGACATGTCTTAATGATATGTCATATGTGTATATATTTGTTATATATATACACATGTATATTGTGTAAGCATAGTCATATATATATTTTATGTTTTTTTTCTCTTCTTTATCGATTAAGGTATTACATATGTGTCCTTATCCCTCATTGCCTCCCCTCCCCACACCTGCTCATGCCCTCACCCCCCTGGTGACTGTGTCCATTGGTTAGGCTTATATGCATGTATACAAGTCCTTTGGTTGATCTCTCCCCATTAACCCCCACCCTCCCCTACCTTCCCTCTAAGGTTTGAGCACCTGATCAATGCTTCTCTGTCTCTGGATCTGTTTTTGTTCATCACTTTATGTTGTTCATTATAATCCACAAATGAGTGAGATCTTGTGATATTTATCTTTCTCTGACTGAATGACTTCACTTAGCATAATGCTCTCCAGCTGCATCCATGCTGTTGCAAATGGTAGGAGTTCCTTCCTTTTTACAGCAGCATAGTATTCCATTGTGTAGATGTACCACTTTTTTAATCCACTCATCTGCTGATGGGCACTTAGGCTGTTTTCAAATCTTAGCTATGGTGAATTGTGCTGCTATGAACATAGGGGTGCATATATCTTTTTTGATTGGTGTTTCTAGTTTCTTGGGATATATTCTTAGAAGTGGGATTACTGGGTCAAATGGAAGTTCCATTTTTAGTTGTTTTTTTTTTGAGAAAAGTCCATACTAGTCTCCACAGTGGCTGCACCAGTCTGCATTCCTACCATCAGTAAAGGAGGGTTCTTTTTTCTCCACATCCTCTCCAGTACTTGTCATTTGTTGTTTTGTTAATGATAGCCATTCTGACAGGTGTGAAATGGTGCCTCATTGTCATTTTGATTTGCATCTCTCAGAAGATTAGTGACTTTGAGCAGGTTTTCATATGTCTCTTGGCCTTCCTTATGTCTTCTTTTGAAAAGTATCTACTTAGGTCCGTTGCCCATTTTTTGATTGGGTTGTTTATCTTCCTTTTGTTAAGTTGTATGAGTTCCCTGTAAATGTTGGAGATTAAACACTTGTCGGAGATAACACTGGCAAATATGTTCTCCCATGAAGTGGGCTTTCTTGTTGTTTTGTTGATGGTTTCTTTTGCTGTGCAGAAGGTTTTTATTTTGATGTAGTCCCATTTGTTTATTTTCCCTTTAATTCCCATTGCCCTAAGATCCGTGTCGGAGAAGGTATTGCTTCGGCATATGTCTGAGATTTTGCTGCCTGTGGACTCTCTAAGATTTTTATGGTTTATGTCTTATGTTTAAGTCCTTTATCCATTTTGAGTTTATGTTTGTGTATGGTGTAAGTTGGTGTTCTAGTTTCATTTTTTTGCATGTATCTGTTCAATTTTCCCAACACCATTTATAGAAGAGACTGTCTTGACTATTGTATGCTCTTGCCTCCTTTGTCAAATATTAGTTGAGCATATCGGTTTAGGCTGACATCTGGATTCTCTGTTCTGTTCCATTGGTCAATATGTCTGTTCTTGTGCCAGTACCAGGCAATTTTAAGAACAGTGGCTTTGTAATACCGCTTGATATCTGGTATTGAGATCCCTCCTACTTTGTTCTTTCTCAGGATTGCTGTGGCTATTCAGGGTCCTTTTTTATTCCAGATGAATTTTTGGAGAGTTCTTTCCAGGTCTGTGAAATATGCCGTTGGTATTTTAATGGGGATAGCACTGAATCTGTAGATTGCTTTGGGTAGTATGGGCATTTTGATGATGTTGATTCTACCAATCCATGAACATGGTATGTTCCTCCATCTGTTTACATCTTCCTCTATCTCTTTTTTCAGTGTCCTGTAGTTTTTCGCATATAGGTCTTTTACCTCCTTAGTTAAGTTTATTCCTAGGTATCTTAATTTTTTTGGTGCGATGGTAAATGGGATTGCTTTTTTAGTCTCTCTTTCTGTAAGTTCACTATTGGTGTATAGAAATGCCATAGATTTCTTGGTGTTAATTTTGTATCCTGCTACATTGCCGAATTCATTTATTAAGTCTAATAATTTTTTGATGGAGTGTTTAGTGTTTGCTATGTACTGTATCAAGTCATCTGCAAATAATGACAATTTTACTTCTTTTCTTCCAATTTGGATGCCTTTTATTTCTCTTTCTTGTCTGATCACTGTGGCTAGCACTTCCAGTACTATGTTGAATAGTGGTGCAAGTAGGCATCCCTGTCTTGTTCCTGTTCTTAGGGGAAATGGTTTTAGTTTTTGCCCATTGAAGGTGATGTTGGCTGTAGGGTTGTCATATAAGGCTTTTATTATGTTGAGGTATGATCCCTTTGTTGCCACTTTGCTGAGCGTTTTTATCAGAACAGGGTATTGGGCTTTGTCAAATGCCTTTTCTGCATCAATTTGATATGATTATGTGATTTTTGTCTCTTAATTTGTTTATGTGATGTATCACATTTATTGATTTGCAGATATTGTACCAGCCTTGCCTCTCTGGAATAAATCCCATTTGGTCATGGTGTATGATCTTTCTAATATAATGCTGGATCTGGCTTGTTAGAATTTTGTTGAGGATTTTAGCATCTATATATATCAGAGATATTGGACTGTAATTCTCTTTCTTTGTGGTGTCTTTATCTGATTTTGGGATTACAGTAATGCTGGCTTCGTAGAAGGAGCTTGGAAGTGTGCCTTCCTCTTGAATTTTTTGGAATAGTCTGAGAAGGATTGGTTTTAGTTTGCCAGTTTGATTCTTGGTCAGGGCACATGCCCAAGTTTTGGGCTCAATCCTTGGTAGGGGGCCTGTAGTAGGCAGCCTATTGATGTTTCTCTCTTCCTAAAAATCAATGGAAATATTAAAGAACAAAAAACAAAAGAAACCACACAAAAAAACAACAACAAAAAAAACAAAGAATATAAGCCTGTCTCCTCCTAGCAATATATTTTATGAGTATTTTGTCCTTGGTTTGTCATCTTCCTTTTAATTTTTCTTTTTAATGCACAGAACTTTCAATTAAAAAAATATATATATTTATTGATTTCAGAGAGGAAGAGAGAGATAGAAACATCAGTGATGAGAGAAAATTATTGATCAGCTGCCTTCTGCATTCCCCCTATTGGGGATCAAGCTCGCAACCAGGGCATGTGCCCATGATGGGAATTGGACCTGAGACCCTTCAGTCCGCAGGCCAGTACTCTATCCACTGAGCCAAACTGGCTAGGGTGAGCTTCTAAATTTTTATAAAGGAAATCAACTGATCTAATCTTTAAAATTTTGTTTTTAAAGCTTTTTTTTTCTTTTCAGTAATCATGTAACTATATACCTATATTTTGTTTTTAGAAATATGGTTTCGATTTTAAAAATTAGTTCTTTAACCTATTAGAAGTTTTGGCAAGTAATGTTAAGACTGTATTTTTTTCTATACTATAGCCAGTTATTCTAGCATCACTTATTGAATATTTATAAGGATATGTGTTTTTATATTCAATTCTATTTTCAGCTTCTATTTTACTTTATTGTATACTAGTGGCCCGGTGCACAAAATTTGTGCACGGAGGAGGGGGTTCCCTCAGCCCAACCTGCACCCTCTCCAATTGGACATCCCTCTCAAAATCTGGGACCGCTGGCTCCTAACCGCTCACCTGCCTGCCTGACTGCCTGATCACTCCTAACTGCCTCTGCCTGCCTACCTGATTGCCCCTAACCCTTCTGCCTGTCTTCCTGATTACCCCTAACCTCTCTACCTATCTGCCTGATTACCCATAACTTCTCTCCCTCTCCTAATGGCCTGGTTGTACCCAACTGCCCTCCCCTGCCAGCCTGATCTGCCCCCAACTATCCTCCCCTGCTGGCCTGATTACCTCCAACTGCCATCCCCTGCTGGCCTGATCTTGCCCCCCAATGACCCTCCACTGCCAGCCTGATCTTGACCCTAACTACTCTCCCCTTCCGGTCTGATCTCCCCTGACTGCCTCTGCCTGCCTGATAGCCCCTAACTGCCCTCCCCTGCTGGCCTGATCTCACCTCCAACTGTCCTCCGCTGCTGGCCAATTTGGTTCTGATTGGTTGGTTTCTATGCCAGTCAGCATCTCTGGACCTATCTCTGGGCCTGACCAGAGAGGTGTGGCTGATCAATAGCCCCTGTGGACACCCGGAGAGAAACAGAGGCGTGATTGCTGGCGAAGCCTGGAGAAGAAGAGAGAGGCAACAGCTGATCAGCAGCTGCCACGAAGGCTGTGGATCAGACCCTGCCTTTCTCTCTGGGCCTGATCTGCAGCCCTCTTGGTAGTCAGTGCTGGGTTGCTGCACCTGCACTCGTGGCAGTCAGTGCTGATTTCTGGTTTTCAGTCAGTTGTTACGGATCCTGTATATTAGGATTGTTAGTCATAATACATGATAATATTTTAATTTTATGCTATATTTTAAAATGTAAAAGTGCTAATTATTTCTCCCCTGCTCATTTCTGCCCCCCAATGTATTCTTTATTTTGTCTATTTTTCTAAAAATATTTAGAATCAATTCAGTATATGACAAGAATTCCATTTTGAGTTTTATTGGAAGCATACTAATCAATATATAGAGAATCAACATTTCTTACATATTGAATATTCCAAATAATGAACATAATTTGGTTCAATACCTAATCAGGTGTTTTTTTTTATATTCCTCAAATGTTAGACTTTTATTTTTATAGATTTCTTAAAATTAATATTTTTGGTTTCCATGCATTTTATATAATTTATATTTTCTTTATATTTAAATTGTGTTTTATTTTCTAAATAGTATTTTCTATTTAGACATGTGGAAAAATTCTCTATATTTTATAGTGTCCAGTCACTTAGTAAACTATCTTATTAAGTCTAATAATTTTTATGTTGTCTGGAATTTTTCAGATAAATAATTCTATCATCTGAAAAACCTGATGCTTTATTTGTTTTTAATCTTTATTGTTGGAGGTATTACAAATGTCCTCTCTGCCCCCATTGTGATGCTTTAATTTCTGATTTATAATACTTAAAACTCTGTATTTCATTGCAGAAATAATAATGGCAAAATATTCCTGAATTATTTTAGCTCTAATGGGTATATTGTATGCCAGATTCACAATGGAAAATGAGATTA
Organism: Corynorhinus townsendii; assembly: GCA_026230045.1. NCBI lineage: Eukaryota > Metazoa > Chordata > Mammalia > Chiroptera > Vespertilionidae > Corynorhinus > Corynorhinus townsendii. The sequence continues at coordinate 60,679,305 of JAPDVU010000004.1, read as the reverse complement.
AGTTTTAATTACTGCAAAGGTCTGTGTTTTTTTAATTGCATATCAGAAACTAATTTCAGTTACATATGAATTAACATCTCCTTAAGTGTTACAATTGCACGTAAAGCAAGGACTCAAATAAAATGTTATTACTTTTTAATACCAGGGACGGTCTAGACATGCTTATTTTGAATGTACATACCTGGGCATGATCTCCTAAATCCTCTTTACCTTTTTTCTACGTTGGTTATAGAGGCTGTACTTCTCAGAATATTTTGCTATGACTCCATTTTATGTTAAAGTCTATTAGGATACCTAGGGTGGGAATCTTTTTCCTTTAGATCACTTGTTTAGTGACATAGCTTTAAACTCCATACTAGTTGTATATATCAGCCTATACTGTTCACCTCCTGGTAAGTATGGTTTTGAGAGTGCATGTTTTTTTTTTTTTTTTTTTCAGTTTGAAGATTGAAGGCTAAGTAAATATATCTTACTTTCTGGATTATATATGAGCCTGATTATGTGACAATAAATACACAGTGTTCCTCCTATATCCAAGATAAGTTCCAGAACCCCTTATGTGGATACTATCCCAAAACCCCTGAAACTGTGGATAGTATTGAAGTCTATATATACTATGTGTTTTTTCCCTGTACATACATACCTATGATAAAGTTTATAGCTTCACTTTGGCATGTCTGAATTGCCACTATCACTGCTCTTGGGCTTTGAGGCCATTAATAGGTAAAATGAGGGTTACTTGAACCCAAGCTCTGTGATAATGTGACAGTCAATCTGATAACCTAGATGGCTACTAAATATCTAACAGGTGGGGAGCGTATACAGCCTGGGTACAGTGGACAAAGGTATGATTCACATCCTGGGAGGGAAGAAGTGAAATGGTGTGAGATTTCATCACACTACAAAGAATGGCATGCAATTTAAAATTTATGAATTGTTTATTTCTGGAATTTTCCATTTGATATTTTCAGACCACAGTTAATCACAGGTAACTGAAACCATGAAAAGTAAAACTGTGGAATGCCTGGGAGTGGGGGTGGAGTTTCTTTGCTTGTGTAATACTAATCAGATTTCTTATTGTTTCTTTGTAAAGCTAGAAAAGAAATAATTTTCACTGTAAATAAACATACTTTAGAGTGCTGTGGAGTTTTAAACATATAATCAATGTGATTAAGTATAAACTTATTGGAGCAAGTCAGGAATTGGCTATGGGGCACTGGGAAGAAGCACTGTTTATCCTGGCCATGGTGTTCATATAACCCACAGATTTCAGAGCCTAGTGAAAAGCCCTGTCTATGAGAACCTTGTTTGTTTCTGAATTGTCTGGCTTCAGAATTCAAACAGGGAAGATCCATTCTGATGATGACCAGGTCAGCATCATGGCATGCTTGCTGATCAAGAGATTTCCTGGAGAGATATCAATCCTGAAAATAGCAGGAAAATGTTACTGGGAGGAGTTAGGAGAGGATATACTACTTCCCCAAAGGTTTCTGATCAGGGTTTCAATGTAATCTTGTGAGCTGCAAAAAGCCTTTGGTGACTCTGATGTTCATACTAGCCTGGACTTCTTTGCTTTTCTTTCTTTTCTCTATTTATTCAAAGTCTTTACATTGAGGCTTATTTTGAGATTTCCATGATCACTTTATTCATCATCTTGAGCAATTTGTACCTGCCTCCACCATAGCAATTGTCATATTTATTGCACTGTAATTTGTTGTTGTTGTTAATGTGGCTGTTTCCTCATGGCACCATGTACCATCAAGGATAACACTGGTGCCCTAACCGGTTTGGCTCAGTGGATAGAGCGTCAGCCTATGGACTGAAGGGTCCCAGGTTCGATTCCGGTCAAAGGCATGTACCTTGGTTGCAGGCACATCCCCAGTAGGAGGTGTGCAGGAGGCAGCTGATCTATGTTTCTCTCTCATCGATGTTTCTAACTCTCTATCCCTCTCCCTTCCTCTCTATAGAATATCAATAAAATATATATTTTTTAAAAAAAGATAACACTGGTATTATGGTTGGCTCTGCTTAGGAATATGGAGGTGAGCTCAAGTAGTACTGTGATGAAAAAACCTACTTTAAAAGGAAATGGCAGGCATGAATTAAAAAGTGATAGTCAGGACAAGGAAAGAGACCCTTAGAATTGTATGTGTTGGATGTTGAGGACAAGCAAAGAGGTGATAATATTTATTATGTTACTTTTTATTCTTTAGTTGATTTTAAGAGATAATTATAGCTGAATCACTTAGTTCCAGGATAGATTTCTTATTGAAAACAATAGGGTTAATTAACTCCATTGTTTCTCAAATATACCTGATGATTAAAATAATCTGGAGTGATTATCAGATATATAGGTTACCAGGCCTCTTTCCTAGAAATTCTAGTTCAGAAAGTCAGTGTTCGTTGTCCAGGAAATTGTGATTTTAATAAGCACATTCCTGGTGAATCTGATTATGTTTGAGAACCAATGACTTGGGCTATAATACTAAGAAAATGGATTCATTTCTTTTCTTCTTCCAATGTCTGTTCTCTGCTTTCTTTTTATCTCACTAGAACCCACAGATGAAGACACATATATAAAAATTATATGTGTGACTAGATTTGTGCAATGTGTTATGTGTGGAACTGATGTGAACAACTTCCTGGTGTGTCCTTGAGGAGAAAGGCTGTGCTGCACTTCTAACCCAGCCTTTATCTTGCTACAGAGGTATGGCCATGGTGGGTGCACCACTGTGGATTATGCAAATAAGGACCACACCATAGGTTTGAGGGTGAGATAGAGGGAACTTGAGGCCCAGACATTCTCATGGAGCAGAGCCTTTTCACATGAGAGAAACTACATTTCTACCTAGATATTTCAGATCTTTGTTATATATAATCAATCTTATATTTTAAATAATACAGCATATGATAAAATAAAAAACATGTAGCCTGGTGAAAGTATAAGTTAATATATGAAGACAAAAATAGAAATCAGAACTCAAGTAAGAAAGTTGTATACATAAACTATTTATTTCTGTGACATGGATTTCGTTCCAAGTTTCTACAAGGTAGAAATAAAAAGGCATATATGATTAGGTATACTTTCTCCAATATCGCAGGTAAAGCTTTACTTATCCAACTTAACTCTAAAATATTTTTTCAAGTGCTGCTGCATATGGGAGCACTGAGGTGCGTGTGCACAGAGACCTCAGTAACTACTAAGCCATCACAGTAAAGGTTTTATAGTATAACTGTTTCTTAGTGTGCTTCCTAATAACAATAGTCAGGGTCATTACTGTCCTGGAATCAGTATAGTAGTAGTGTAATCACAAAGTTTTCTGATGCTCAGGGTTGATTTAAGTATAAAACAGAGCATTGTTACAGTACAGTTCTCATATTCTTTAAGAATCAGAAACCTTTCTTGTTTTTCAAATGAAATCTTTGGCAGATCCCCAATATATAAAGCCAAACTCCCTGATTTATGTGGTAGTGCGAGACTCTGAAATCTTCCACCTTGGCTTGGCCTGGTTCTTAAAACCCAACTGTAGAATTCTAGAACCCAATGTGGAAGTCCTTGATTTATAGGAATGGATGCCTGCATATGCTTCAAACCATATGCATAAATAACACTTTCCTTTGGAAGGGCTTTGATAAGATTTAAACAGCTGACCATTCAAGGTTGTATTCTTTGGAAAAACCCTGCATGTTTATGTAGATTATAAAGACTGGCAACAGCAAATTAAAAGCAATTATGAAATATTGAGATAGTCTTTGGTGTATTCTGATTATTTTTATTGGAATATGGACTTTGGTTGCTTGGTGATTTAATTTAAAGGGTAATTCACTGTCCAACATAGATTAGTATAATCCTATCATTTTGAAATAATTTAAGAACTTAAATTTACTCATTAAAATTTTAAAACATCTGCCAGGCTGGTTAAAAACAGAAGCATATATGAAAAGAAGCACTGGAACGGTGAAAAGGAGAATGGAAAATTAATTCAAAGGATTTGGAATTGTTCTAAAGTAAAACTCATTTTTAGATGGAACACTTAATGGAGCTAACAAGAGTTTTAGGGAGTGATTTCTTGATTGGTCCCAGATTTTGGATATCTTCATTCCAAATCTCTGTCTGAGGTATTTTTTAAAACCATGAAAATAGAGTTGGTAGCTTAGTAACTAATACTGCTTTGGAGATTAACATTTTCAAGCAGGGCACCTTTGTGTTCACGAGGAGTATAGAATCTACAAAAATTGCAGCTTGAAATTCAAAGCAGACATTTGGCTTGCTCTACTGGGTTAATTAAGGATAACAGGCAATGAAAACATCAATAGGATTTTGTCACATAGTGTTTGTTTTGTTACAGTGAAGATAATATTGTTTCACAGGACCTTAATGATAAAGGCTAACTACATGGGCAAAATTTATTTGAAAGATTCCTGAATAACTGGTTTGCACACAATCCCCAAACATAGAGTCTAATTACTCATTTTTGAGTCACAGAGAAGCAGAATTTAAAAACTGGTGGCTCATACCTTATTCCAGTGTTTGGATATGTGTGTGTGTGTGGGGGGGGGTGGGTGTGTATATGTGTGTAGAGTCAGCTCAGATTTTAAACAATCCTGACTTTGAATGTCTTTTTGCAGTAGTCTACATTTATCTCTTTAGCTCATCACTGGCCTTACCATTTCTACCCTCTTAATACTTTTGCCTTTGTGTTCTGGTAGTATTAATTGTCTGGGCTCTGAGGCCATATTTTATTAATTTTATTAATTTTTTACAGAGAGAAAAAGAGAGGGATAAAGAGTTAGAAACATCGATGAGAGAGAAACATTGATCAGCTGCCTCCTGCACACTCGCTACTGGGGCAACCAAAGTACCTGCCCTTGACCAGAATCGAACCTGGGACCCTTGAGTCCACAGGCCGACACTCTATCCACTGAGCCAAACTGGTCAGGGCCTTTGTATCAGCAAATTTTTAACTCCTCAGATTACTTTTTGTCTATATCATCTGAAGGGAAATTGAGTAATTTATAATCTTTACTTTGACCCTTCATGTGGTTTGAGGCAATGGTATGGCATAAAGATTACTGACAGCTCATTATGCACATTTTCCCCCAAGTTTTTTTTTTTTTTTTTTTTTTTACATTTTAAAAAAAATATTTTTTTATTTATTTCAGAGAGGAAGGGAGAGGGAGAGAGAGATAGAAACATCAATGATGAGAGAGAATTCTTTTTTTTTTTTTTCTTAATTAAATCTTTATTGTTCAGATTATTATAGGTGTTCCACTTTTTTTCCCCCCATAGCTCCCCTCCACCTGATTCCCCACCCCACCCCATGCCCTTACCCCCCGCCACTGTCTTCATCCATAGGAGTAAGATTTTTGTCCAATCTCTTCCCGCACCCCTCACACTTGCTTCCCCTGAGAATCGTCAGTCCACTCCCTTTCTATGTCCCTGATTCTATTATATTCACCAGTCCATTCTGTTCTTCAGATTTTTTTATTCACTTGATTTTTAGATTCACTTGTTGGTAGGTATGTATTTGATGTCATTTTGTTGTTCATAATTTTTATCTTTACCTTTTTCTTCTTCTTAAAGAATGCCCTTCAGCATTTCATGTAATCCTGGTTTGGTGGCGATGAACTCCTTTAGCTTTTTCTTGTCTGTGAAGCTCTTTATCTGACCTTCAACTCTGAATGATAGCTTTGCTGGGTAGAGTAATCTTGGTTGTAGGTTCTTGCTGTTCATCACTTTGAATATTCCTTGCCACTCCCTTCTGGCCTGCATAGTTTCTGCCGAGAAATCAGCTGACAGTCGTATGGGTACTCCCTTGTAGGTAATTAACTGTTTTTCTCTTGCTGCTTTTAATATTCTCTCTTTGTCTTTTGCCCTTGGCATTTTAATTATGATGTGTCTTGGTGTGGTCCTCTTTGGGTTCCTCTTGTATGGGGTTCTGTGCGCTTCCTGAACTTGTAAGTCTATTTCTTTCACCAGGTAGGGAAAGTTTTCTGTCATTATTTCTTCTAATAGGTTTTCAATATTTTGCTCTCTCCCTTCTTCTGGCACCCCAAAAATTCGGATGTTGTTTCGCTTAAAGTTGTCCCAGAGGCTCCTTACATTATCTTCATATTTTTGGATTCTTTTTTCTTTTTGTTTTTCTGGTTGGATGTTTTTTGTTTCCACATATTTCAGATCTTTGGTTTGATTCTTGGGGTATGTTGATCTACAGTTGAGTTTCTGTATATTCTTTATTTCAGACAGTGTATGCTTCATTTCTGACTGATCCTTTTCCATTTTTTTGGCATTCTCATTAAGGTCCTTGAAGGTCTCACTAAGCTCCTCAGAAGTGTCATCAAGTTTCTCGGCAGTTTTTAGAAGATTCTTGAGTAACCTTATAAATGTGATTCTGAACTCTATGTCATCCAGTAGTTTGCTTTCCTCCGTTTCTTTCATTCGTGACATGTTTCTTTGTTTCTGCATTTTGGCTTCTTCCCTGTGTTGATGGAGTGGCTTTGTGTGGTAGGTGACCTATATGGGGCAGTAGCTCAGCCTCCCCAATCACCTGATGTGGATGCTCTTGGTACACCCCTTTGTGGGCTGAGTGCAAAGTCTTGGTGTAGTTAAGCCTGAATTGCTGTTGGTATGCTGGGAGGAATTGACCTCCAGGCCAATTAGCTGTGAGCACTCCCTGTGTCTATAATGGAAGAAGTGCTGCGCTGAAGACACGCTTATGGGGCAGGACTTGTTTCAGTGGGGCTTTGGTGCTCACTGAGTCTGCCTCTTGAATGTGTCACTTATGGATGTGAGGAGTTGAAATCTGGTGTCTCACACTGACCACTAGGTACACTGGCTTCTGGATCTCCAATGGGGTGCAGGTCAGCTACTGTCTGAGGCCACTCAGCAGGAGCTACAGTGAGAGCTGCAGTTTTCTCCTCTTTGCTTGGGGTTTGGAGGTTTTGGAGCTGTCTGACCCGGGCTGCAAGTTTTCTAGGTTAAGCTGCGATAGGGCAGGCTTTCTTATGCTAATTGAGCTGCTTGGAGCTTGGGTGGGTTTGTAGGTTGTGTGGGGCGGGGTCTCAGGGCGTCACTAGGTTAGGGCGTGGCAAACAGCAATGGCTGCTAGTAAGCCCGCTCTGTGTCCCGACCGTGTCCTGGAATCCTGTGCCCCAGTGCCGTAAACAATTATTCCTGCGCGCAGCTCTGCTAGCAAGCCACTCTCACTGGCAGACAGTCCAGCTTCTCCCCGTAGGAGTTTGGGTCCCCCGCGTCTCCCCAGAGACTGGATTTCAGAGTAATCGGGGGCTTGTCTCCGTTGGGGTTGAAAAAAGCAACGCACCCAGTCGCCCGCCGCCAGCCCGGATCGCGCGCCTCCGTACCTCAGCTTTTCAGCGCTTGTGCACGTCTCAATGCTCTTTTCTCTTTCCTTCTAGTTGTAGAACTTCCACTCAGCCAGCTTTCCCGTGGTTCTGGGTGATAGACGTTTTATCTTTTAGTTGCAGTTTAAATTGTTGTGGGAGGCAGCAGTTTAGGTGTTTACCTATGCCACCATCTTGGATTCCCTCCTCCCCCAAGTTTTGATCACTGTCCCTTGGTGGGTAGTTTGAAATCAGCCCTGGTGATAATTTCATCCTGGAAATCTACAACTACTACAAATGGTGGGAGTGGGAAGCTGAGTTAGTTGTTAAACTTTTACCAGGACACAGACTTGAAGGTACACCTGAGTGCTACGGAGTCTGCGTCTGCTCTTAATTGACTCTACTATCAGTGTAAATATTTAGTTGGTCATTTAGCTTACCAGGTATATGACTTAGGCTACCAGGAATACAAGGAATATAAGAAAGGAGAGAGGATGAAGATGTTAACTGCTGGAAGTTAAGATCATAGATTCTGGAGAGAGACTTCTAGAGGTTGAGCCCTAGCTCTGCCTTTTCCAACTTTATATCCATTGATGAGTTATTTAAACCCATTAAGCCTTGTCTTTCTGATACCTAATCCTATCTAATAAAGAGGGAATATGCTAATTGACCCTCATGCCATTGCAAAAATGGCGGTGTGCATAGCCACAAGATGGCGGCGCTCAGTCCCCCAGCCACCCAGGGCCGCCCAAGGTTCAGGTAACCATGGCCGGTCAAGGCTTGCACTGCTGGCAGTGGCAGCAGTAGAGGTGTGATGGGGCATCACCTTCCCCTGACCGCCAGGTTGCCTCCTGCCCCTGAAGGCTTCTGGACTGTGAGGGGGCAGGCCGGGCTGAGGAACCACCCCCCTCCAGTGCATGAATTTTCATGCACCAGGCCTCTAGTGTGGGAATAAAAACAATATTTCTGATTGTTTGGGCACAGTGGTGGGCACATGGAAAACGCTCAATAAAAGTTAATTTTTAAATTGTATTATCTAGCAAGTGTTTTGTCTGTATTATCTTATTAGAGAGAATACCAAAATGTAGATAGAATAGTTGTCATATTTCCAACAAGGATCTTAGGCTTAGAGAGGTAAAATAACCTGTCTATGATTACACAAATGTTATGTAGTAGAGCTGAATTTCTTTATTATTATTATTATCTGTGTCTGATATTCCATAGTGTGATACCTCTTCTGAAAGCTTGGACTTTCCTCTCTTCTCAGTTATGGGATAATTACCAGAAACAACAATGTAGGCTTAAGTTTGGATGCAAGTAACAGAAACTAAAAGTTACCACCTATATTAGTCAATTGTTGCCACAAAACAAACCACTCAAAACTAACTGGCATGCAGCAGTCAAGCATTATTATCATAGTCACAGATCAGTTGGCTGGTTACAATTAAAACTGGTGGTCAGTGGGTCAACTGGAGCAGTTCTGATTGAACTGCATTGGAAAGTGAGCTTCAAATCTGTCTCTCTCTCCTTCTTCAGGGACTTGCAGACTGCTAGGCCAAATTCTCATGACAATGGCAGTAGCACAATAGGAAAAGCTGAACTGCATAAATAGATTTCAAGCTTCTGCTGCTAACACCCAGTTGGCCAAGGCCAATGGTAGGGGTTGAGGAAGTATGCTTTGCCTTTTGTGCCTACACTCTCTACTCTGTGTTTGGAAATAAACTGAATTTTTCAAGCAGTGGAAAAATACCTTTAATTAGAAAACTTATTAGTAACTATCTATAGTTAGCTAAGCTATTTTCTCAGACCTGACTCCCATTTAAGTTTGTCTGGCTGTTGAAGTTGGTGAAACGTGTGTGAGATCGATGTGGCTAGTTATAAAACATGGCTCATGTAGGGAATAGCAATTGTTCATAAAGTGTACCTCTCATCGGTCACTTCAAATATAACTAAAGTAAAAATGAAATTATGTGAGTTAAAAACAAACAGGTAAAGCAATTTAGCAATCCTATCTCTCCTAGGACTAAGGGTTGTCATTTTAAAACCCTAAAAACACTTCAGTCTAATTTTGTGTTTGGAACTATAACAGAAGTATTTGGTACTTCCTGCTCCATCCTCTCAGCCCTGGTGGGCAGATGTATACACAGGGAGTGTCCTGCCTTAGGGTTCTTCCATGAGTTACCCCACTCGTCAGCTTAAGGGTTTTCTCCAGTTAAAACTATAGTCCTTAGTTGCGTACAAGTGCAGCCCATAGTTCAAGGGTGTTGGTAATCCTTGGGCAAAACTTCAAATAACAGGGAACTGGAACCAGTGGGTAAGTTTTCATACTCCTACACTTTCGATGAATTTTTTTTTTTTCTGTACCCATCTGAGAAGCCCTGGCAAAGCTGGATTTCTACTGCTAACAGTGACCCTGATCCTCCCTCACTTTTGCTTCCTGGCATTATTTCCCAGAAAAACTATCTGCATTTTAATTTTTGTCTCAGATTTTGCTTTCAAGCCCAAACTAAGTCTAGTAACTCAGTCTATTATGTGTCTGTTACAGTGACTTATTAAAAGTGTTTCTCGCCAAAACCGGTATGGCTCAGTGGACAGAGCGTCGGCCTGCGGACTGAAGGGTCCCGGGTTCGATTCCGGTCAAGGGCATGTGCCATGGTTGCGGGCACATCCCTAGTAGGGGGTGTGCAGGAGGCAGCTGATCGATGTTTCTAACTCTCTACTCCTCTCCTTTGCTCTCTGTAAAAATCAATAAATATATTTTAAAAAAAATGTTTCTCATGGTTTTTGAACCTAAAGGAAAATGATAAATGTATTTCTTTCAAAATAAGTACCCATTGGTATAATTTATGTACTTGTTCTCGGACTTTTTAGCAATCATGAAAATCCACTGGAGGGCTGTTAGAATACAAATTGCTGAGACCCATTCCCAGAATTTGATTCAGAACTTGGGAGATAAGGCCTAAGAATGTGCATTTCTAACCAGTTTCAAGTGATATTTATTATGCTAGTCCAGAGAGCACACTCTGAGAACCATTGCATTAATGTGCTTTAATTAATGTTCAAGCCATACCTTGAATGAGAATGAATGATGTTTTACTCTGTTCAGGCTGTTGTAAAAGAACACTGTGGACTGAGTGGCTTATAAACTGGAGGCTGAAAGTCCAAGATCAGTAGCAGCATGGTTGGTGAGGGTTCTCTTCTAGGTTGCATACTTCTCATTGTATCCTTAGATGGTGGAAGGGACTAGGGAGCCCTATGGTATCTCTCGTTATAAGGACACTAATCTCATTCATGAGGGCCCCACCCTCATGACCTAATCACCTCCCCAAAGCCCCACTTGCTAACATTATCACATTGGGTATTAGGACTTCAACATGCAAATTCTGTGAGAACACAGTATTCAGACCATAGCAAATAAGAATGAGATGAAATACCTCACAACATCTTGGGTCCAGGTCTAGGAGAAACTGTCAGGAGAGAGTGATGTAAGGAGAATGGTAAAGAAAAAGGACAGTATAGTGTATACTAATTTCAGGACAGAAATTCAAGAATTAGGAAATCAATATAAGCCTGAGCAGCTTGGTCAGTGACCGAATAACAGCCATGTGTGGAAACTCTCATGGAGCCAGATGGCATCCAGGAAACACAGATACAGGGTTGTGTTTCTACCCATAAAAGATCAGAGATATCAGAAGCCAAGATCAGGAGGGCCACTGGCTGACACTGCAGGAGTGAAGAACACGATGTGTCCTTGTCTATATGATCACTTGGACCCTAAAATTCAATGAGAGTGATGTGAGGGACCTAGACCAGCATGACAATATTCAGATGTGGCTGTAATGAAATTATGTCCAGGCTTCTCTTAAGTTCCATCTTTCGTCTCTCCTTCTCTCCCTCTTCCTCTCTTTCTTTTTTCCTTCCTTCCAAGAAACACTTGACATACTATTTGCTACTTGAGCCTTCTATGGAAAAATAATAATTTGACCTGAACCTCATGTGTATACTTCCTCATGTATCCCAGCAGTCAGCATTCATTCATGTACTTGTCCATACATTGATATTTACTGTGTCCACCTATGAAACTGTCCTATTGAATGTTAGAAATGCATAGTCCTACATTTGAGGTGAGACCAAGTCTCTTGGGAGATTATGTTACCTGCCCAGGTTATAGCAAAATCTTTATCAAGACCTTTCCCTTATATTGCTCTCATATGCCATCTTTTTTAAGTAAGGCTCAATTGCATTGAAATAATTGCTTGTGTGTACTTTCCATTTCAAATTGAGAAACAATGAGAATTGAATCAATTAATAAGTGTTAAAATATCGTTAAATTATAGACTGTTTTATCTCAGACAGTTGTGGTTTTGAACCTTGGCCTACTATTTACTATGACATTGGGATGGAACTGTACCCCTCGAGTCCCAGTTTTCTTTTCCATAGAAACAGGGCACAGGCATCTCCTACATGGCTGTTTTCAGAATAAAATGAGGTGATGCATATAAAGCGTTTAGCAGAGCACCTTACCCACGATACAGAACAATTAGATAAATGTCACTTAAATAATGGGGCTTTACATCGTCTCACTTAAGAGTCCAACACTAGGAGTCCCAGGCTCATTCAATCCTTACTCTTTGCTGGGCTCTGTTTTGCCTTTGATCCTAAGCATGTTTTTCATGATTTCAAGAGGTTGAGGACAGGACCCACGGAAAGACAAAGAGGAAGGGGAAGCTGGGTAGTACTAACATCCTCAGGAGTCTTGCTCTTTTTAATCAGAGAGTGAATATTGTGATCAAGAGCCTCTCTGTGGAATCCCTTCTGTCTCACCTATTGGCAAGAGAAGCTAGTAAATTGAATAGCTGGAATTTTCAGATTGTCATGGAGGAAGGGAGATGACCAGCAGGAGAAAGGAAATAGCTTTTGCTCAGCTACCTCCATCTGCCACATGTGGTGAAATAAAATCAGATTCTATCTTTTGGATTTTCTGAGGAATAATTTTTAATTAAGATGTTGAAAGTCCTCTCTTTCTTCCTTGTTTGTTTTAATGCCCCTACATATCGTCTGACCAGTAGAAATTCAACACTTAGTGGGCTTTCTGTGCACATGACATTATAGAAAATTAAGTATGAAATACCTTGTTTTCAGATAGGGACACTATTAAAATCAATATTCCTCTGAAAGTTTTGTTTTGCTCTTTTGATAATATTTTATGGTTTCCTTTTTTTTTTTTTAAATCAGCACAAGTTTTATAATTCAAGAAGCATTCACTAAGCACTTATGTACAACACATGGTGCTGGGCAACTTGGAGGAGATTCAAGAAACTTCCCATCTAATGGAAATAAGGAAAGGAGGAGCAAAGTGGGCAGAGTCAGTGTATCATGCACAAAGATGTGAAGGCTATAAGGGAGGGGAGTAAATCAAGTGAAGACTCAACTCTTGCCTCGGCTACCTTTCTTATTCTTAGAATGCCAGAGTTAGTCAAAGGAAGGTGATAGTGGCAGTGGCTTCCACACTGTTTCCTGGATTTCATTTCTGGTCATCAGCCTAGCTCTCAGCAGATGGGTAGATATAACTCTAGCAGAGGAATGGTCATGCTGCTAAAACATTTTATAGACTAAAAGTTCAGTGAACTTTCAAGATCTTTGACCATTATGTTGTATGTTACTTGAGGGTAGGAAAGGTTATTTGCTTTCCTGTTTTGCTCTGACACATGGTAGGAGCTATTATGTTACCTGAGAAGAAAAGAATGGTGTGATCCCATGGACATTGAATCAGATCTTGTTCTAAAATATTATTCATATTTTTAAAGTTAAGTTTTCTAGAGTATCTTATAAAATTTAGAATTGAAAAAATAAAAATAAAAACATGAAAGAAAGAGGAAGGAAAATAAAAATATGGGGGCTAGTAACTTTGTGGTTAAGAAAATAAAAAACAATCCTTGGAACTGAAATACTTAAAATCATAAATATCATCCTTGGATTTTTAAAATATCTTCAACTTCCTGGTCATCTCACTCTACCAAGCCTCTGCATATTAAATGGTATATCTATGCATAATAACCCCTTTTACAAATCATGCTATTTAAAACTGCTCCCATTGGAGTTTTCAGCTGATTCAGTGGGTGGTGGGATAGAGCACCAGGGCTGCCATGTCTCCACAAGTGTGGAGAGCAGCTACAGCATTTGGACAGGTTCAAGACTTGGACTAATGAGAAGGCATGGTCCTCTTATGGCAAAGCCACGTGAAGGTCCCAACTTGGAGGGCAAAGCCCTCCCCACACAATTTAGCCAAAGGCTATAGTTGTAAGCTTGACTTTATGGTCTGTACCTGTGGTCCCAGGTGGCTGAGTGATCAAACTCGAGAGAACATTGTAAACATCTTGACCACGCCCTTGTTTGCTTTGTGGGATCTGACTAGGAAATACTCAGCTTACAGGCTGTGTCACTGTCTCTCCACCTGAGAACAGTGTCCCACCTGGCCCCAGATATAGTCTCTTATCTGTTCTCTTTAGTTCTTCACTGCCCCTCCTCAGGTTCACCACTGGCCATGCTGACGCGGTTCACACAAGTGAGTAAAATACCCTAACATGTATAAGTATTGGTTAAAGAGGTGGTAAAAAAAATATTTTTGGAGCATATTATTTGATTACACTAGATTCCAAAAATTAAAAAAAAATTAAAGATGGTTTCTATTGAAAATTGAATAATAAGTTTAACACAGTTTTCATGTAAAAGAAATATCTTTTTAAAAGCTACTCAACAGAGACAGAAACACCAATCAGAAAGGATATATGCTCCCCTGTATTCATAGCAGCACAATTTACAATAGCTTAAGATTTGGAAACAGCTTAAATGCCTATCAGCAGATGAGTGGATTAGAAAACTGTGGTTACATCTACACAATAGAATACTACACTGCTATAAAAAAGAAGGAATTCTTACCATTTACAACAGCATGTATAGAACTGGAGAGCATTATGCTAAGTGAAATAAGCCAGTCAGTGAAAGAAAAATACCACATGATCTCACTCATTTATGGATAATAAAAAACATTATAAACTGATGAACAAAAATAGACACAGAGGCAGAGAAGCATCGAACAGACTGTCTTGGGAAGGCTAGGGAGGGTTGGGGGTGGGGGAGGTAAGAGAGCAACAGAAGGACTTGTATGCATGCATATAAGCATAACCAATGGACGCAAGACACTGGGAGGGGGGTGAGGGCATGTGTTGAGGGATAGAGGAGGCTGGGGGAAGGTCAATTAAAAAAAAGACATATGTACTACTATTTGTAATACTTTAAACAATAAGAGAAAATCAGTAAAGGCTACTCAACAGTTGTTTGCATTTATCCATAAAATTATGTACAACCTTTTCCCTACACTACAATTAAGAAGTAAAGCTGTCTCCTTTATGTTCAGAAGGTTGTAGAAATTAGCAATTCTGCATAGCTTCACATCCTCAGATTATTTTTAATAAAGTATGCTAAGAATTTTGAACTCTTTGGCACTTTTATAATGAAAAGCACAGTTTTAAGGTCTCATAGAAAATAATTGGATTTTCATCATCATTTTCTTTTGACTCCCAGTTTGGTCCTGTGGCATCAATAATGTAGTGCCCAGTTCCCAGAGAAGTTGAACATCAGTTTCTTTTCTTGAAATCTAGGTTATTTAGCCTTAAGTAAGACCATCTGGGACATCAGCTATCTAGTTCACATGGGGATACATCAAGCCCAGTCCAATTCCTGATTAGTCTTTTCTCAATCAAAAAAAAAAATTTTTGGAAGCAAACTCAGCCAGTCTGCACTGGTATACATATGAAGTCCCTGGCCAGAAGCGGGCACCAGGAGATGGATGAACTGCTAAGGAAACATGGCCAGAGATGGATTAGAGTCCCACACCTTAGGATAAATTCAGAATTGATGTTCCTTATGATGGAAAAATTTACTTGAAAAATTTGTTTAATGGAGTACATTTTCTAGGCATTTATATGCTTTTATAAACAAATCCATTACTAGGAACCTTCCAAAAAAAATCAAACCATTCTCATAAATAATCCTTGAAATTCATATGGGCTTAATAAGTAGTGGAAAAAGTCACTTTAAGCTTTGCCAAATTTCAAATATTGGAAAAAAGTTGTACAACTTTTCATCAACACAAAACAATCTAGATATATCCACATGTAACAAGCTAAAAACATAATATGAATGTGTAATGACTATATTTAGAAATTGCCATTATTTTTATGTAGTCTGCTCATAGCTTTTGTTTACACATCTCTGGCAATTTTTTGAGAAATATGGTTCATATATTTTGAATTTCTTTTTCTCTCATGTACAATAGACATAAAAATATTTGCTTGTGGTATGTCTCATTGCCTTGTCCTTTTAAAAACTATTTTCAGATGTCAATCTGTGTAATGTGATAACTTACCATAAGGATTTCATGAAATGTTTTTGTTCTTCCAGAAGACCATTGCATATTTGTAAAATAAATATTTGTTGAAAATACTACCCTCTGTGCAGGGCTGATTAGGGGAGAGAGAAAAATAGCATAAGTGACACTTTGCCTCTCCTGAAAATGTTGAAAGTCAACTAATGAATATATCCCAAGCTTGAAAGTACTAGTATTGTCAGTATTATTCTGGTCCAACTATTATCTACTGTGTGAATCGCACACCAATAATCTCTTTAAAGTAATTTTCTGGGCTTTATATTAAGATTTCCAGAGACGAAGTACAGAGTACTTGATCCTATTTCAGACAACTCTAATTTCATACAGTTCTTTCTTATTGTGTGAGTCAAAAACTGTCTTTGCCTCCCCTCTTTTGCTTTGGACACAGACAATGAAGTGAAGGCCTTGGGGTCAGGTGCAGGGTAGAGGGCATCAAAGGAGGGAAAAAAGGGGACATCCTGTAATGCTTCCAGCAATAAAGATAAATTTAAAATACACACAAAAAAACCTGCCTCTCTGAATCTTCTCACCATTGGTCCTCTTCTGCTTTTTCAACAATGAAGAATAAGGCTTCTTTCCTACATGACATTATTTAAAATGTCTTATAAAGCTATTATATTTTCAATGGCTCCTCTTCTTTGGAATTAAACATTATATTCATTATCCTTCCTTTGTTATTCTTCCTTTCCTCTCTCTTTCCTTTCTCTCCTCTCCTCTCCCTCCTTTTCATTTCTTCCATGCTTTCAAGGTACATGGGACAATACAATGGACATGGTCTATGAGGGCCCAAAAAGTAAGAAGTCTGGTCAATCTTTGCAGAGGGGATGACACCAAATTAGAGAATGATTGTTGGGAAACCCCCAAGTGGGTGGTGATATGAAGGAGTGGTATTCTACGCTGAGAAACAACATCGGCATGACCTTGGAGGAACCCTTCTATTCTTCACAGGCTTCATTTTTATTGTCCTTTCCATCCTGGTTGCCCCCTTTTCATCTGTTCCACTTTGGCTACACTTTGGGACTTTTGGTATGCAGGTTTATAATAAAGGAAGCCAGTTTGCACAAAAATAGTTGACCTCATTTATAAAAATATTTGAGTGTAAAAGACATAAATTGTACTTAGGTGGATTTGAACACTGTTGGTTGTTAGGAAGTGGCTTAGGATATTGGAGGGAGAAAATGGAATGAAGGGCAAGCAGGAAATGAAGACATTGAAAAGAAAGGAAGGGGTTATGATAACTAAGGGGTTAAAGTCATGGAAGAAAATCAGTAAGGTTTCTTTTACATGGGTGAACTTAAATGATGGGATAATCATAGCTTTGAGAATTAAACTAGAGAAACATGGAAGTCTTCTGTCATTGTTGTGAGATTTGTTATTTAAAAGTTTTTCTAAACTAATGCAGCTATGTATAGAAGGAAAAAAATAGGAATTTTCTCCATGATTTCTTCACATTAAGAATCATTCATATCAGTGTATTGCATATCTTCATGGCATACATCTTTTATCTTTTCCTCAATACTCTGTGATTACCTTAATTTATTTTTGTAGAATACTTACATGTGACTATTCAGCGGAATAACGACTTTTTAAAAAAACAACCAATCAACCCATATTTTTTGACAATTTTTAAAATATAAAACACTGAATTATACTAATTTGAGGCAAAATTCAGAGCGGAAATATATTTTCTGTGAAGCAAATAGTTCTTCCTCTTTTGGGATATTTTTCTTAAAAAGATTATTATATTTCTTGTACTGATAAAAGTACATGAGTAGAAATGTATTTTCTCAGTTATTAAGCACAGCTCAAATTTCATGCAAATTTAAATGAATGATATCTCTCTTGAAGATATGCTGACTGTGGTTTCATTTAACTGCAGTCCCATGACACCTACAACCTTCTCTCCAGAGAGCCAATCCTGCCTTTTCTTGAAGGGCCAGCCTTCTGAGTCTTCTAAAAAATGTTACTTACTGCTTTTAGTTCCCATTTTGATTTCCCTGCCCCTTATTATACCTGTCAAGTTTTTAAAATTGTGAATAGTTTCTCTTCATATTTAGGATCCCAGCTTGCACGCCACTGTGTTTGTGTGACTGAGTAAAGACATCCCCTCATCTGCAGCAGACAAACTGCAAATAGACACCACCCATGAACAGGCAAATTAGAAGGAGGAGGCTCTTCATCCTGGAGGAAGATTTTAGCCCCCGCCCCCACCTTGCACATTGGCTGGGTACCCATATGTATAACTGCACAACTATGTCCAAAAAAATCTAACACATAACTAATAATAGGCATTCAAGCAATAGTTACATTTATTTCAATCTTTATTTGAATTAACAAAATGTTTTTTAATAATAAAGATAAAAATGCCTTTAAGATCTTTTCTCCTGCCCCTCACATCCCCAAAAGTATAAGATCATCCTTACAATATAATGTCTATATCTCTGGCCAAATAAGAGCAGGAAATTGCAGGAGAAAGGAGGCAATGATTAGGTAATTTATGAGTAGGGCTGTCTTTGAAATTGTGGTCACAATGGAACCAGCTTCCAATGGTTAGATTCTTTTTTGGCCTGAGCAGGTTATGGAACAAGAGTCAATTTTTTTTTTTCTTCCAAAAGCTGTTCTCATGCTTGCACAAGCTTGTTTTTATACATCTCATTTAATTTCATATTTTTCTTGGCTGCTGTGTCAAAGTTGTAGCATTTCACACGATGGTGTGGTGCCAAGATGTGCTTCTACACATTGGTCATGTGGTGCCTGCTGTGTTTGGAGCAGCTGCATGATCCTGTTACAGACTCTGAAGAAAGAATACATCCTTTGGCTGGATTTCCTAAGCTCCTGGAATTTAAAATCTTAGCCAGTAGCTAGGGGCAAGTCATCTATGCTTATTGTGTTATTCTTTAACATCTAGATTTTTACTATCACTGTCTCATTTGTTGTAAGTTGCGTCCATTCTCATATTATGCCTTATTCAGGTTAGCAGCCACAACATGTATTGCAGAAAGTTGCTGTGCTTCATACCATCTGTTGTACAGTATTTTTAGTTACCTCCTTCATTAATCACCATGACAGGGCAGAGGGACTGACTGTGTGCTTCCTGACTGTGTTTATACTACCAACTACTTCCTTTTTTGTTTTTCATTTTTTTTATTGTTTAAAGTATTACATGTGTCTCCTCCTCCCTCCCTCTCTATCAACCCCTCCCTGGCCACTCCCACCCCTCAGGACAAGCCCCCCACTGCCCCAGTGTTCATGTCCATTGGTTATGCTAATGTGAATGCAAACAAGTCCTTTGGTTGATCTCTTAAATCCCCCACTCCCTTCCCCTGCTTTCCCTCTGAGGTTGGATGGTCTATTCAGTGTTTCTTTGTCTCTGAATCTATTTTTGTTCTACCAGATACTTCTGAATCAGCTTTTCCTTTCCTCATTTGAGACATCATACTGGGTTGTGCCAGGCAAATTTATCTTTGTGGAGAAATTATTTAATAGACTGATGTTAGATGAACTAGTTTATCATGACTCTGGTGGACAGGCAATTGAGATAGCTCAAAGAAATAAGAATAATTCACTTTACTTGAATTTCCTTTTTTCATCTGCCATAGTACTTCCCCAGCAATTACTCGTGTGTGTGTGTGTGTGTGTGTGTGTGAGTGTGTGTGTGTGTGTGTGAGAGAGAGAGAGAGAGAGAGAGAGAGAGAGAGAGAGAGAGGGAGAGAGAGAATCAGTAAAATAAGCAGTGTCAGAAAATGTGTGATATATAGTAACTGTTTTAGACAAGTGAAACTTATATGGGTATTTCTGAAGAGAGAACAAATCATAGAGTTTAAAAGAGTAAACTAGTTTATTATCCCTTGATGAAATTCAAAACACCTTTTTGGTTTTTCTATGATGTCATGTTATATTTATGGACATTGGCATTGAATAATAATACTTTAGAATTAACAGGAAAGGTGTCAGTTTGTATGATCAGATCCATGATGGCCAAATCTTCACAAATAAATGTGTGTGTGTGTGTGTGTATATGATCAAGTCATTGTCTTTTCCTATTTTTTTAACCATCAGCATCACTGTCCTCACTTAAACCCTTACTGATCATAATCTATAGCATTTTTCTATTAGTCATTGCCATAATTTGGTATACACATTAGAAATTCCCATGGGGTATTTTGTTTGAGATAAAATGGTGAGCCTCAGGCTATTGTATTTGGAGTGATAAGTGCCATATTATTGCAAAGCTCACTGCTGACAGACTATTTACAGTGGTGAATTTTGTGTCTCAGATTTATTCATTAAATTTTCTATGGCATATCAAGGGAGTATGCACAGTTAGCCACATATTTTTGTACTGAAAGTATATGTTCCATTTATTCCTTGATGGACATTTGGAATGTTTCCAGGTTTGGTCTATTATAAGCAAAGCTACCTTGAATATTTGAGTACAGGTCTTTGTGTGAACATATGTCTTTATATATGTTGTGTAATTCCTAGGAAAGCTAAATACTCCTAGCCTGGATGTGTATCATAAATTAATATTTCATATTATTTTTTAAAACTCTTATACTTGGTTGTTGTGATTACTAGATTAACTTTTGTTAAATAGGGCACTGAGGTGTCAGATGATTTAACAACAGACCACAGGGAATTGAAATAGAATCATTTGTCCTAGAGGAATTACATGGCATACCTCAAGGGGTATTACAAGTCCTAGAGGAATTACATGGCATACCTCAAGGGGTCACGTGGGGCATTCAAGGGGAGGGTGCAGTCAGAGATTGTGGCAGGACCTGGGGTATATGCCTTTATGGGGTAGAGTGCTTTGGGGTTCCCTGGATAAGGCTGGATAGGTCAATTCAACAAAAAAGAGTGGGATTTTGGTAAGTTTTGGGGGGTTTTATCTAAGGAGCATGTAGGGAGAAGGTCCTGGAAAATGGGTCTGTAATCACAGGCCCCTTTGGGGTAATCATATCAGGAATTTCTGTTTAGTTGTACCTTTTGGGCTATTACCTAAGGCATGCACCTAAGGGAGGACTAGAGGAGGACTAGAGGACCTTAAGGGCTGTTTGGTCACATAAATGCTGAGGCCTAAGGGAGGACTAGAGGACCTTAAGGGCTGTTTGGTCACATAAATGCTGATGCCGCAATGCCATGGAATAGTTGAGCTACACTCTCCATAATGGGTTTCCAGTGGGCAGTTCCATTTTATATTCCACTGGCAATGCATGAGAGTTCCTTACACTTCCACATCCTGGTCAATACTTGTAGGTCTTTAGTATTTAATTTTTTGATGAGTATATAGTAGTATATCATTATGGTTTAATTTACATTTCCCTGAGGACTAATGATGTGGAGAATTTTTTCATGTACCTATTTAACATTCATATATTTTCTTTAGTGAAATATCTGTTAACATTTATTGTCCATTTTTCTGCTTTTTTTTTTTTGGTCTTATTAATGAGTTTTAAGAGTTCTTACATTCTAGTTACTGGCACTTTCATATATATAATATTTTCTCCAAGTCCAGAGTTTGCTCTTTTATTGTGAAGAAGAGAATTTTTTAATTTTAAAGAAGTCCAATTCATGAATCTTGTTCTTTTCTTATTAGAACTTTGGTGACTTATTTAAGAAGTCTTTGCCTCTCCAAACATCACAAATATTTTCTCCTATGGTTATATTTTTAGCTTTAGGTTAGATGTGTGATTGATTTCATGCCAGTATTTTTGCATTATGGGAGGTAAAGGTTGCCATTGTTTTTTCCACATGGATAGATTACAGACTTTACAGCACCATTATAATGAAGATTATCTTATTAAATTAATTTGATTCCTTTGTGAAGATATATGTGTATAGATACATTTTTACTTTCTATTCTGTCTCATTAATCTGTATATCTACCTTTATATTAGTACCATACCATCTTGATTACTATAGCTTTATCAAATATAGTAAGTCTTCCAATGTTTTTCTCTTCCAAAATTGTTTTGGGTATTTATATTTTTATATTTCTACATAAATGCTAAATTCAACTTGTGAATACTTGTAACAATACTGTACTTGCTAGGTTTTTGTTTGAGATTGTTTTGAGTCTGTAGATCAATTTGGGGAAAATTGACACCTTAATAATATCAACTCTTCCAATTCATAAACATAGTCTATAGCTTTATTTATTGAGGTATACTTTAATCAATTTCAACAATGTTTTTTGGTTTTTATAGAAATTTGCACAATTTTATTATGATTTTCTCTATCTTAGATATTTTTATGCTATTACAAAATACCAGTTTTTATTTTACTTTCTAATTGTTTATAGTATAGAGAAAAATAATTATTGTTTTGTATATTGAATTTATATATTTTTTTCTTGATTCAGATACAAAATTGCTTAATGGCCTACAGGAAAAATTGTGTCATTTAGGATTATCTTTTCAACTGGACCAAAATTGGTTATATTCTCTATACAAAAAAAATCATACAAGTTACCATGTGACTTCACTAAATCTTGGTCTTTTATCATTGGCCTAAAGTGTTGGTTTGGGCAATTAGACTACATATAAAAATGAGTGTTAAAAATGTTGTTTTTAGCAATGTGTATTTATTACTTTGATAAAAATAAGATAGAAAATATACATATTAAATAATATCAGCTAACACTTATTTGGTGCTTGATATATACTGAGCACTATAAAATATTTTTAATGTATTAATTCATTTTATTTTACCACAATCTTATAAGATAGATATTATTTTTTTCAGGTTACATATGAGGAAACTGAATTACTGGGAAGTTAAGAAACTAGTTCAATGTTATATTTACATTAAATGTCATATGCCTGGTCTGTAATTTTAACTGTGTACTAAAGTAATAGAATTCACAGAATGAGGAAAAGGTGGCTGCTTCAAAATGTGAATAGAGCACATTAGAATATGGGGATTATTCTGCAATTTAAATAATTCATTAAGAAAATAAATAAAACTCCTTTCTGCTGTGATGTTATTTGTATTTAGGAGCTGCCAGGAACCAGAACTGTAGCAAACAAACTGAAAGACTTCAGTACTCAGTCAACATAGACCTCTCATTTGAATATTCTTACCTTTGCACAATTTAATTTTATAAGCTCATTCTAGTAGATTAGCTCTTTTAAAGTTAATACCAGCACATAATTATAAGCATCTTTAGTGAATGAATGTCTTTACTTAATGAACTGCAGTTTTCTCTGCATGATTACTCAGCCTACCAAACTATTTTGCTGTTCAGATTTCCTTTTTCAATTACAACTTACATATTTGTCTTTTGAATATGTAATATTTACTTGTCAAATAATGTTGTTTTGTTTTTACTATAATGGCTAGTGTTTTAATATAGGTATGCTTGAGAATATTTCATCTGTTTTAAAACAGGTGTTTTTTGTTTTTTTTTTACCATAAATTGTTACTTAAAATACTATACTAATTAATGAGTCTATGCTATTTCACTCTTTTTGTGTTTCTTCAAAGTTCTACTTAATGGTTATTGCCTGAGATCCCAATTCTTGTCACTGCTACATACACAAAAGGAAACATTGTGGGAATAGTGCTAAAAGGAGAAAATAGACTTAGGTCATCTTTCTGTAAATGTGTATGTACAATCTCTATCACCTACTACCTTAGCTGAAACCCATCCCACTCTATCCCAGAGGACTGTTTTCCAGTTGTTTTCTTCATCAGCATATTTCTTTTCTCTCACATCTGATTGGTCGGTGTCATGGGTAGTGTCTTCCTGCTTTCTTTCACCAATGAGAACCATAATTTTGGCACCTGTCTACTGTTCTTTTGGGACTAGAACATTTTCTCTGCTTCCTTGTTGGTGTTACCGCCTCTTCTCCTATTATTCTTCCTCACCTAGTAGAGACATTTGCTCCTGGACCTTCACCTCCTACCTGATACCTCTTTTCCTTTCTGCCATTTTAATATCTCTGGGGATAAAAATTCTACCCTAAATTATTCATTCCTTGATCTTTCATTTCCAATAATAATTTCCTCCATATGCTCTTTTATCCACTGCCATGCTCATATTCTAGGTTTTGTTTTCAGTGTATCTTATTTTCATTATTGCTTTATTTTGTGTTATATAGATATTTTTATTGTACCTTTTAAATTTCTTTGTCATTTATTTTACTATATTTTTTTGTTATTTTCTTATTGGTTTCTCTGGGGACTACAGTTAACATCTTAAATTTTAACAATCTAGTTCAGATTAATACCAAATTAATTTCAATGGTATCTAAAATCTTGGGTTCTAGAGAGCTTGCCTTCAACCTTTATGCTCTTGCCACAAATTGTATCTTTATACATTTTGTGCCCATCAACCTCAATTTAAAATTGTTGCTTTATGCAATTCTCTTTCAAATAAGATAGGAAGGAAAAGTTGAAAACAAAAAATGCATTTATACTCTTTTAACCTATGTGAGTTACCTTCCCCAGTGTTGATTATTTTTTTCATGTAGAATTGAGTTATTGTCTAATGTCTTTTCATTTCAGCCAGAAGAACTACATTTAGAATTTCTTGTAGGGTTTAATGCTAGTGATGACTTCTTCAGCTTTTGTTTATCTGGAAATATATTAATGTCTCTTTTATTATTGAAGGATAGGTTGCAGAATACAAAAATTTTGTTTGACAGTTTTTATTTTTCCTTTTAGCACTTTAAATATGCAATTCCATTGCCTTTTGGCCTCCATGGTTTCTGATGGAAGTCAACTATTAATCTTCTTTGGGATCATATGTATGTGATAAGTTGCTACTCACTTTTTGCTTTCAAGATTCTTTTTTTGTCTTTGGTTTTCTTCAATTTAGTTGTAATGTGCCTCATGTGGGTCTCTTTGAGGTTATCCTATTTGGAATTTGTTGAGCTTCTAGGATGTGTATATATCTGTGTTTCATCCAAATTTGGAAGTTTATGACTTTTACTTGTCATTTTAGAAAAAAATTATTTTGCCTTTTATTGCTGTCTCTAGTATTCCCATGATGTGTCTGTTGTCACACTTGATGGTGTCCCACATGTCTCTTAGACACTGTTAATTTCTTTTTACACTTTGTTCTTTCTGTTCAACAGACTGGATAATCTCAATTGACTTATTATAAATATAAAGTTCATGAATTCTTTGTCTGTCTGCTCAAATCTGTTCTTGAGCCCTTACAGTAAATTTTTATTCAGTTGTTGCACTTTTAACTCTAAAATTTTTATTTTGTTTTTTTTCTTTTAAATAATTTTTATCTCTTTATTGATGTTCTCTTTTTGATAAGACATCATTCTTATACTTCCTTTAGTTCTTCAGACATGATTTCCTTGAGCAGACTGAACGTATTTGTAATAGCTGATTTAAAGTCATTGTCTAGTAATGTTGGAACTTCCTCAGGTACTTTGTATTGATATCCTTTTTATTTTCTTGTAGATGGACCATAATTTTTTGTTTCTTTGGATGCCTTGTAATTTTGTATTGAAAACCAGAAATTTTGAATATTATAATATTGCAACTCTGGGAAATCAGATTCTCTCCTTTCTTCAGCTTCATTGTTGTTGCTAAGTTGTTTGGTGACTTTCCTAAACTAATTTTGAAAATTCTATAATCTTTGTTGTGGGTGATTTCTGAAATTTCTTCTGAAGTCTCTCTTCTTCTTTTTGTTTTTATTTCACTTTTTAAAAAAACAAACTAATTTATTGTGTCATCTTTTCTTTTTCTGGTGTTTGATCAAATGTTAAGTTTTTTTCCTATTCAACTGTGTGTGTGTGTGTGTGTGTGTGTGTGTGTGTGTGTGTGTGTGTTTAATTTTTATTGTTTAGATTATTATAGATGTTCCTCTTTTTTTCCCCCATAGCTCCCCTCCACCTGGTTCCCACCCCACCCCAGGCCCTCACCCCCCACTGTCCTCATCCATAGGTATAAGATCTTTGTCCAATCTCTTCACACACCCCCACACCCCTTTCCCCCTGAGAATTGTCTGTTCACTCCCTTTCCATGCCCCTGATTCTATTCCATTCATCAGTTTATTCTGTTCATCAGATTTTTTATTCACTTGATTTTTAGATTCACTTGTTGATAGATATGTATTGGTTGTCACTTTGTTGTTCATAATTTTTTATCTTTACCTTTTTCTTCTTCTTCCTCTTCTTAAAGAATACCCTTCAACATTTCATATAATCCTGGTTTGGTGGTGATGAACTCCTTTAGCTTTTGCTTGTCTGTGAAGCTCTTTATTTGACCTTCAATTCTAAATGATAGCTTTTCTGGGTAATCTTGGTTGTAGGTTCTTGCTATTCATCACTTTGAATATTTATTGCCACTCCATTTTGGCCTGCATAGTTTTTGTTGAGAAATCAGCTGACAGTCGTATGGGTGCTCCCTTGTAGGTAACTAACTGTTTTTCTCTTGCTGCTTTTAAGATTCTCTCTTTGTCTTTTGCCCTTGGCATTTTAATTATGATGTGTCAGTATGCAAAACATCAGCCTGCAAATGTTTTTGACCAATGGCCCCAGGATGTAATTTTAACACTGAGTCAGTTTTAAATTAGGCAAAATGAAGACAAGGTTTTTGAGCTGATCCTCTAGTGAGCTACCAGATAGGTTAAAATAAATAATTAAAATTCCTCGTGAATGAGATCCGTTTTTCTCCCTCCAATATTGGGAATACACACTATTATTTTCTGAGCTGAGGAAAGGGGAAGTAGTGTGGGGTAAGTTAAATAGCCACCAAGTTCACTATTTATACTGAGAACCAGCTGTTTTCCTTTGCTAATTCAGTGTTCCTGTCAACTTTATGGAAGACAACACTATTGCAAATAACAAGAACCAATTGTACCATATTATATGTTAATGCTTACACAAATACGTCTTAGAAAGATCATGAGCTTTATTTGTCTATTTTTTCCTATCCTTAACATTGTATCTTTCCAGAGGCTAGTGTTTAATAAATGTTTATGTTAGTACACAGAAGAATAGACAATAATGTACATTGTATTCAATTATTTATATTATACTAAAAGCCTGGTGCATGAGATTTGTGCACTGGGGGCAGGGGATACCTCAGCCTGGCCTGTGCCCTCTCGCAGTCCAGGACCCCTCAGGGGATGTCCGACTGCCAGGATGCGGGCCTAAGCTGGCAGTTGGACATCCCCAGAGGGGTCCTTAGTGCTGCCACAGAGGCGGGAGAGGCTTCCACCACTGCCACTGCACTCGCCACTATGAGCCTGGCTTCTGGCGAGTGGTGCTGCCTTGGAGGTGGGAGAGCCTCCTGCCACTACCACTGCACTTGCTAGCCATGAGCCTGGCTTCTCGATGAGCTGTGCTCCCCCTATGAGGGTGCACTAACCACCAGAGAGCAGCTCCTGCGTTGAGCATCAGCCTCCTGGTGGTCAGTGCACATCATAGTGACCGGTTGTTCTGCCATTTGGTCAATTTGCATATTAGCCTTTTATTATATAGAATTGTATTTATGCACTGCTTTTTCCAGGATACAAACCTACAAATTAGCTTTGTTGCTTAATTGAAAAAATAATAGCACTCCTTATGCATGTTTAAAATCAAGGCTATAACTAAAGTTTTGACATATTTGCTGCATAATCCAACATGTTTTTGACTGTTATAAAGACACCTGCTCCAAATAAAGCAATAATTTGAAACTTAACACTGAATACATGTTGCTATGAGAAAAGTAAAAGTGGCACTTCTGAATCTAGTAGCATAAGGGCAAACCAGCCGCCCCCCACCCATGCACCAAGCCTCTATCCTATCTAATAAAAGAGTAATATGCAAATTGACCATCACTCTAACACAAAAGATGGCTGCCCCCATGTGGACACAAGATCGCTGCCACAAGATGGCCAGCAGGGGAGGGCAGTTGGGAGGGACAAGGCCTGCAAGGGAGGGCAGTTGTGGGCGATCAGGCCAGCAGGGGAGGGCAGTTAGGGGTGACCAGGCTGGCAGAGGAGGGAAGTTGGGGGCGACCGAGCCTGCAAGGAAGGGCAGGTGGGGGGACCAGGCCTGCAGGGGAGGGCAGTTAGGGGTGACCAGGCCTTCAGGGGAGGCCAGTTAGGGGCAAACAGGCTGGCAGGGAAGTGGTTAGTGGGTGATCAGGCTGGCAGGCAGAGGCGGATAGGGGTAATCAGGAAGGCAGGCAGGCGAGCAGTTGGGAGCCAGTAGTCCTGGATTGTGAGAGGGATATCCAACTTCCCATTTAGGCCCGATCCCCGTAGGGGTCCCAGATTGGAGAGGGTGCAGGCTGGGCTGAGGGACACACCCCCCCGTGCACGGGGCCTCTAGTTGAATTATAATAGGCAACATTTATACGTGTTTTAAACTGATGATGAATGGAAGCTTATTAAATTATGTATTCAACTGAAGTGACACACAGAAATTTGTGTTTGTGGCTAAGGGGCCCTTGCCTTTTGCATTTTTGGAAATGTGCCATTGGTCATATATAATATACTACATTTATAATTACATAGGATATATCTCTCACATTCTTATTCTCATCTGTATCTTGGAGAGTGTTATATGGAATTCCTTTTTCATACTGGAAGTAACAAAGATAGGTAAACATGTTGGCTCAGTACAGTGAGGAGGACAATAATTCCCTCAATTACTTGATCACAGGGAAATTGTAAGGCAATTTCTTTATGTTTAGGTTGTCTCTAATTTTCTTTTCAAGAAAGTGACTATTAGTCTAATCCAATATGTAAGCTCTTTCTTAACATTATCTTATCACAAGTAATTTATCAATTTGGTCATCCTTTGAGGTGAAACTATTTGTAATGCTAGTCCCTAAAGTCTGAAGAAAATTTAGTGCAAGAAAATCTCTGAACTCTTTTGGAAAGAGTAAAATTTTCCCTCCAAATATGTGAGCCAATATGTATTAACTAGCCCTTCCCTAAGGTTGATGAAAATATTGATAAAACTTAGTATTTATATTAAGAAATATGAACTGTGTTATTTGATCATTTTCATATACAAAAGTAGCAATTTCATCTGATCCAAATTAATTAATACCACTTTCTAAACAATCATATATTATTTTTCATTTATTTTGAGTAATATTGACAAATGCTTGAAGGTATCTGTGAGGTCTCTAAAAGGTAATGCCAGCTAATTTGTGTGCTATTTAAAATATTGATTATCACTGAAATAATAATTGCTGAAAAAGAATAGGAGGAACTGCCTTCCTAAACATGTAGACTGTTTCCTATACGGCAGGCATTATATAAAGTAATTTATAAGGGTGATAAAATTTAATTCTTTCAGCAACTTATCAGACTGGCACTGTTATTTTTCAGATAAGAAAACTGAGGCTTATTTAATCTAAGTAACTTTCCCTAGACTGCATGCACAACAAACAAGCAGGCTTTAACTCCGTCTCTTCATCTCCTTAGGAAGCTTTCCCCAACTCCTTCATTTGGGGTGGGACCTCTGCAGAGAGCCAGCACTCTCGTGGCATCGTGCATCTCTGCTTGTTTGAGCATCTATTTGATCACCAGACGATCCATAAGGGTATGGTCCATGAACATATCTGCAACCCTAGCATGATGCTTGGCATATAACGGGCTCTTCATAATTATTTGTGAAATAAATGACTAAAGTGGACAAGTTACTGTTTAATATCAGGAAGTCTGTTTTAATACTGGTGCTCTTTACCACAATGCTACATCATGCTCATATTTGAGAATGACAGTAAATTTTATTTATATGTATGTGAATTATAGGCTTTATTCAGCTTAACTAATTGCTTCTGGACTACCGTATAGGTGTTGAAAGAATGCAGATTAAGATTCACCTTCTTAAGTTAGAATCAATGTGAAATCCATTACTTAATATTTCAAAGTTCTAAGAAGCTAGACATCTTTAAGATTACCTGCTATTTAGTCATCCCTATCATATTTCTCACTGAGATAATTATGTTTTCCCACTCTGCTGTTAAAAATATATGGTAGGAATATCTGGATAAAGGTATAGAATACTCCCAAATATAAGGTACAGAAATTGTTTCACAATTTGCTTTCTAATTAAATTATTTTTTAAATTTGTACTTTGGAATAGGTATAATGAGTTTGGAATCAGCCATCTTAGGAATTATTAACTCTATTTCATGGGTTTAGTACATACTTTTAGGGATATTTTCAATAGCTTGTTTCCAATGACTCATATTTTTATGTTTTAAAAGCAAAAATATTTATAATCAACATTAATTACCATATATTTTGATATGTAAATGTATTTCAAAATGTTACATGGTAACTATTTTGTTTTATTTCCTACTGCTTTATAGTTGAAAATATCATGTCCAAAGGAAATTGTTTTCTGTACATTAGGGATTAAAACTGCTTTTGTTGCCCAGTCAGCATGTCTCAGTAGTTGAGCATTAACCTATGAACCAGGAGGTTACGGTTCGATTCCTGGTCATGGCACATGCCTGGGTTGCAGGCTCGATCCCCAGTAGGTGACATACGGGAGGCAGCCAGTTGGTGATTCTCTCTCATCATTGATGTTTCTATCTCTCTTTTCCTCTCCCTACCTCCCTGAAATTAATAAAAATATTAAAAAATAAAACTGCTTATGTTCACCAATAAAACTTCTCTGCAAAGGCACTAAAATAAGAAAGACATTTTCAAAAACTTTCAAGGCACACTTTTATAGTTTGTGTTCAACAAATACAAAATGATTCATAAATGATAATGTTACTTAATATGTTGCAGAAGAAACCTTCAAATTATGGAAGTAAACACACCTAACTTAGTATCTAGTTTTTTTAGCTGCACAACAAGTTATGCCAACAAATATATAATCTTATCTCCCAGGTGTCTGTCTCTTAGAGCTCCAATCCAGAATTCATGTCTCTGGCAACATCATTTTCTAAAATTGCACTGAGAATCTAATCATTAACTGAAAGACCCCAAATTTCATGTACCTAACGTACTTTGCAGGAGTAATATTTCAGGCCTGCACTCATACCTAATTTATTTACATTTTAACCTCAAATTTAATAATGTGGTTATTTATTTCCCAAGATAACAAAAATTTAAAGTAATATTGAAGTGGCAACAAGAGCTGGTGTGGCCAGGCATACTAAGAGCAATGAAGATAGGTATGAGAAATAGTATAGGGTAATGCACATAAAAAAACACAAATGCCCTGACCAGTTTGGCTCAATGGATAGAGCATCCGCCTGCAGACTGAAGGGTTCCAGGTTCGATTCTGGTCAAGGGCATGTACCTTGGTTGCGGGTACATCCCCAATTGGGGGTGTGCAGGAGGCAGCTGATGGATGTTTCTCTCTCATAGATGTTTCTAACTTTCTATTCCTCTCCCTTCCTCTCTGTAAAAAATCAATAAAGTATATTAAAAAACCCACAAAAACAAATTAAGTGTAATTCTCTTACAAACCAAACCAAATAATAACAAAAGAAACAATAAAAAGAACCATAGTAAAGTAATTTAGGTTCCTTTAGTTCAGGGGAAAACTTCTATTTTTTAATCATTTCCTGCAAATATTATCCTATATAATAAAAGCATAATATGCAAATTGACCAAGTGGTGGAATGATTGGTCGCTATGGTGTGCACTGACCACCAGGGGGCAGATTCTCAATGCAGAAGAGCTGCCCCCTCGTGGTCAGTGAGCTCCCACAGGGGAAGTGCCACTCAGCCACAAGCTGGGTTCACCACTGGCAAGTGCAGTGGCAGTGGCGGGAGCCTCCACTGCAGGCGGGCACTAAGGAGTGAGGTGTCCTGGACTGTGAGAGCCCTGGACTGTGAGAAGGATGTCTGACTGCTTGGATTACATTGGAGATCCGTTCCTACAATGCAACATAATTCGATTTTCGCAGTAAGTCAGAACCTACCCACATAAAGCACCTACGTCACTCACAGCAGCAATGAAGTGAAACAGTAAAAATAATTAAAAGATAATTCCTGACCTTTACTTGTGGTAAATAAATAATAAAAAAGATAAAGCACATATGTACATAGTCGAAATGACAGAACTTTTTTTTAAAATAAATACTGTAAATGGGAAATGGCGATGTAACCACAAAACGACGTAAGTAGAGTCTGACATATCCAGAGGATTGCCTGCATTGAGTGTCTACTCGGGGTCTGGTACTCTGCTAGACTGAATGTATTGCTTAAAAATATTTGTCTCTGATGAACAATACCAACTTGTCCAGGAGATTTGCAAAAAAAAGTTAGAAAGTAAATGGGACATGTCATGAAATGTGCTCTCAAAGAGTCTTGAACAGTGAAGCATTCTAGGAATTCTCACCAGGGAAGAGCTGATTAGGTGAAAATGACAGGAATGTCAAATCTGAGCAATCACAGCAGACTCATGTTGGGACCAGTCTGGGGTAATATGAAAGGAAAGATTCAATCTGTGAAGGAAGGAACAGGTCTTTGATGAGGCAGAAATGAGCATCATATAGTTTATTAACTAACTGGTCACTAAGTGCCCAACTAACTTACAGTCTTAAGTAAAGGGGAATCTTCCAAGGTACAGTTAGCTGAGAAGACATTTTCTTCTTAAACACTATTTCTGTGTTGAGCAGGTGCCCTTCTGATATATAAATTAAGTAAGGTATGTACAAAGCTTTTGATAATGGAAAATTGTGCTATGAATGTTAATAAGTGTAATGATAAGAAAAACTGAGACTTCCACAAATAACCAAATATAAATATATACACACACACATGCATACTAGTATAAGTGTAATGATAAAAAATAAAATCTTCCCCTGCAATACTCATCTATCTATCTATCTATCTATCTATCTATCTATCTATCTATCTATCTATCATCTAGCTACCTATCTTCACCCTGGTAAGCAGTGTTTTTGTTGTTCTCATGTTTGATTTGGTTTATTGCAGCATATCTCAGAGACTCTACTATGCTGTAGTACAGTGGTTCTCAACCTTTCTAATGCCGCGACCCTTTAATACAGTTCCTCATGTTGTGGTGACCCCCAACTATAAAATTATTTTTGTTGCTACTTCATAACTATAATTTTGCTACTGTTAATGAATCATAATGTAAATATCTGTGTTTTCCGCTAGTGACCCTGCTGTAGAGCCTAAGACCATCAGAAAACACAGATATTTACATTATGATTCATTAACAGTAGCAAAATTACAGTTATGAAGTAGCAACGGAAATAATTTTATGGTTGGGGGTCACCACAACATGAGGAACTGTATTAAAGGGTCGCGGCATTAGAAAGGTTGAGAACCACTGGAATGTATTAACAATGATTAAAGTATACTACAGTGTAGTATATGATGAGTCTCCATGATAGAGATGAGAAGAGAATAACAATCATAACTATTTTTATTGAGCTCTTTCTATGCATCAAGCACTGTGCTAATTACTTTAAATTTACCATTTGATTTTGTCCCTAAAGTTAGGAGTAAGATTTTATCTCTACTTTAAAAGAAAAAGTGGAAGAATAAAGTGGTTAAACAGCTTAACCAAAGTCATGGAGTTGGATGGGGTAGAGTTTGTAATGTGGCTCCAGAGTTGATGCTCTTATGTAATAACATCCTAAGTTAATTTGACCACTAGCATTTCATTCACACACAAAATTACTAACATTTCTAAGTGTGTGTAAAGACATTTAAGAATTATTGGGCTAGATTGTGTGCAAGTCCAGAGGCCCAGTTATTAACACTGCATATCTCTGTGTTTCTAGTGTCCTAAATAGTACTTATCACTTAATAAAGCATCATTATAATCACCATCACCATGGAAATAGCATTTGACATGCCACAATTTAGGAAATAATTTGAGGCAACAGCAATGACAGAGCATTAGTGAGAATGTGGGGTAGATAAGCATGATGATATATTGAATATGAATCACTTCTGGGAATAGGTTGATGCCTCTATGAGGGAGTGGTACTTCCCAATTTTTTGTTTTATTCAACATGAACACTCGTATAGGAGAGATCTTTCAACATTTAAAAATATATATATATATTGTGCTCTTTAATACACACTTGAAAAGGTTTAAGATAATTATCTACTGGGCACCATTTATGTATTCAGCAAGGAATGCAATTATCATTGGAACAGAAAAGATTTTATCTGTACTAAATAGAAACGGTTAATTCTATAACACATATACCCCAATATTTTAATATCTAATTGTCATAGGTTATAATAGACTTTTCTTGAT
This sequence comes from Corynorhinus townsendii, assembly GCA_026230045.1. Taxonomy (NCBI): domain Eukaryota; kingdom Metazoa; phylum Chordata; class Mammalia; order Chiroptera; family Vespertilionidae; genus Corynorhinus; species Corynorhinus townsendii. Next base: position 60,645,337 of record JAPDVU010000004.1, on the reverse strand, counting down.
CTACTAACAGTAAAAATACTGCAGGTATCCCTGTTTTACATAGTTCTTCAAGGACCAAGGTTGATAGAGTTTCTGCCATCTTTAAGGTTCCTCTGGGGATCATCTTCATGCTAGCCTTCCAGTAACAGAGAAAGCACGAAGGAGCACCATGCTGGAGAATTTTATGGCCCAGATCTATAAGCGTCACTCATTACTTCCATTCATACCCCAATGGTTGGAACTTAATGATATGGTCACACTTAATTCCATGGGGATTGAGAGACATGAAGCCTGGATGGCCAGCCACTTTTCAGTCTCAATTCTGACATACATAGAAGGAAGAAAATATTTTGGGGGATTGCTAGTCACAGATTTTCTGCTATATAACCTAAACTCCAATCCATACATTGTTTAGCTACTGATGGCAACAATTTTCCTCTGGATTTTGATTCAATGGTATAGAAAACCACAAAATTGAGAATTTAGTCAGAATCTGGTCACTAGGCATATGTCTTTTTAACATGCAATATAATGACACCTGTTGCACATACAAGATGATTCTGCTTCTGACAGAACTACGCTTACTGTTGGAAGAATAAAGGTACAAAATCTTTTGAAATGAGGAAAAAATGAAAATATTTTAAATGATAGTAAAGCTAATAAAACATGTCCAAGATTTCTAATGGTAACACACATAAGGAATGATTCTTTTCAATATTTTCAAATATTATTTGTAAAAGCTGAGGATACCAGGATTGCAAAAATAGATTGGACTTGGGTGCAAATGTTCCATTAGCTACTATCATGTCACTGTTAGACTAAGGGCTATGTTTCAGTGTAAAAGTTTCCTTGAAATCTTAGTGGCATAAAGTCATAAAGATTTATTTATTATTCTCAGTCCTGACCATTGTGAGACAGTGATGGCTCCACAAGGAATCAAATCTGATGGAATTTCTACCATCCTTCTGGAACGTACAACCTCCCAGTCACTACAGCAGAGAAGGAGAAATCTGATACTCATATGCCCACTCCTCATTGCCTCCACTTGGCAATGAAGTCATTTTCATTTTATTGGCCAGAATGAGTCACATGGTTGTACTTAACTGCAGGGAGACTGGGAACTGTAAGAAAATAATTGGAGGGCATGCATAGTGAGTGTTACAGCTTCTGCTACAGGCATGTGCCCAAGGAGTGATAAATTTCTTCACTCATGTAAAGATAAATTGAGGTCACATGCCTGGTTATAATTTAGAACCAGATCCAAATGTGGTTACAGAATATGAAGTAATAGTTTTCCAGAGTCAAGTACAACCAGATAGTAGATAAGAAATCTGTTCCTATCCCAAGTTAATACTGTCAACTTTCCAGCATTTGAAAAGGAATTAGAAAATGGGAGATATATGTAATACTATCACCAATAAAATTATATTTAAAAAAATAAAAAAGTTTAAAATAAAAAAAGGAATTAGTCAACCATTTATCAACTAATGAAACTTTGAAAATTCTTTTTAGTAAGCCATTGTTCTATTACTCCTGGGTTCATGTTAATACAACTGTGCAAATTATCTGACAGAGACACCAAATGCTTTGCTTCTGTCTCATGGACAAGAAACAGTTATTAACAGTAATTTCAAATTGGATGTTATTTTAATTTTTCTAAATTGTTTTGTATTTTTCTGCTTGAGAATAAAAACCTAAGTGGATCATGAATGTCAAAACTTGGAGTAGTAGGAGAGTGTGGTCAAGCTCCAGAGGGTCCTCGAAACACTTGAAATTAATTGTAACATTTTTGTGTTTATGGGCATGCGTTTTGGGAAGAGTCAATAAATTCTCAGAGAATTATGGACATCAAAGGAAAAAAAATCACTGGATTTAATCAATATTTATTAAATTAATAAATAACAATGCTCACAGGTGTTATTTAGTTAAGAGTTTCACAAAATGTGAATTACACAAGATTGAAAAATGTTTTGGAGCTATTTAGGCTGCAAAGAACCTCTAGAGTATTTTCATACAGTAGTGTACACAAATAAGAGGGCTCTTTCAATGAGTTTTGTATGCTGAAACGAAGAAGGAGAGCAGGACTTCAAGGGATTTGAGTGAGAAGGGCAACAGAAGAAATTGACAAGTAGCAAAATAGTTGAGATCTTTAGCAGCTTAAAACTTTGCAATGTCTCCAAGTGTGTAATTGCTATCCAGTATATAAGGAAAAAGTACTAAAAAGACATTCAAGACCCCACGCACCAAATTGATGAGAAAAAAAAATCTGTTCTTCCACTTATTTAAAGTGGAACAAGTCTGGAAAGCAATGCTTTTGACAGTATTTAAAAAATTATGAGAAAGCACTTACTGGTTGAATGGGTAGTCTCAAAGACTTTGGGAAACCTTGGATAAAAGGATTAGCTAGAGCCGTGGTCGGCAAACTGTGGCTCGTGAGCCACATGCGGCTCTTTGGCCCCTTGAGTGTGGCTCTTTCACAAAATACCACAGCCTGGGCGAGTCTATTTTGAAGTGGCATTAGAAGAAGTTTAAGTTAAAAAAATTTAGCTCTCAGAAGAAATTTCAGTCGTTATACTGTTGATATTTGGCTCTGTTGACTAATGAGTTTGCCTACCACTGAAGGAAGTAGACCATAGCTTTGCTGTGGAATAGTGCACCTGGGCTTAAAATTGGGGACATGAATTTGAATTCTTCTTGGCCTCTTCCACCACAGACTCTCCTAGGCTGAAGAAAATGGTCTGGGCATTCAGGCACCACGTTGTTATTACCTCAGGTACCCTGCATGATTGGGGTCTAAGATGCAGGTTACATGTTACTAGGAACAATGGCAATTTCAGAAGAACAGTCAAATTAGACATGTTTACATTAAAAGGACCTTATATTTGCATTGTGTGGACATTTTGTCTAGGTGGGTATTGTATATAGTTTATATTAATTAGTTTCTGGGTATCAAAATATCAAAAAATGAACTTTCAATTGCAGTGTTTGTATCCTGTTAATTAATTAATTAAAAACTTTATTAACTTGTTTTCTTCCCCATACCATTTGTCCCCTCTATGCCCTCTTCTACCTCCCTTCTCCCTTCCCCCCGTAATCACCACACTGTTGTCCATATCTATGAGTTCTTTCTTTCAGTTTTCCTATCCTTTTTTGTATTTTTTTCCCCATTAGATGTTACTTAAGAACAGTTTTGATGAGTATTCAACTTGGTTTATTCAGTTCAGGTTTGCAAATGTTTATTGAGTGTCTAGTGGGGGCTGCATTCAGTGAGCTATGGGTACACATGAGCTCTCAGTGGAAAGGGTTTTAAATTCTATGGTAAATAAAGGCATATAAGTGTTTGGGAGAACAGGGGGAAGGGAGTGAATTCAGAAAAAAAAACCAACATAAAAGATTGTATAGAGGTGAGATGTTGCAGAGTTTTGAAGGATAAGCAAGAGTTGGAAGGTAAAGATGAATAATGGAGACCAAGATGCTACAAACAGAGAGAGTAGCAAAGTGTGAGAGAACAGGGTGTGTTCAATGAATGGTAGATATTTTAGTAGATAGCATGCAATGTATACAGGGTGGGGAGACTGCAGTGAAAATTGAGTCAGGCAGGACCAGGTCATAAAGTCAGTGTAGTGCACCCAGAACATCTAGAGCTATTCTGCTGGCTAGAATGTAAAGGGTAAAAGGGATGGGAAAAGAAAGGAGGAAGGATGAAGGCTTAGGAGGCTCTCCAATGATCCAAAGGAGAAACTGATGTCATCCTGAGCAGTGAGGATGCAGAAGAGAGGGGAGATTTTAGAGATGCTTAGGAGGGAAATAGGCAATATTTTATGATCTATGTGAAATGAATTATGAGAGAGAGGCAAGAATATTGGAGGATTTTCACATTTCTGTCTCAAGTGATTGAGTTTCATTAAATGAGGAAGGGAATATAATCTGGCAAATAACATGTTTTAGGAGGATCTTCCATTTTCTCTTGCAGCATGAGTAGAATAGAGCATATACCAGACTCTAAATTATATCTTGTAACATTGAAATACTGTTCTACTTTTCTGGGTAAAAGTATGAAATCTATAACTAAATATCATGAACAAATTGATTCAATATGGGACTTGACAGGCCCATCCTCTCCAGAGGCTGTGGTATAAGAATGTGCTGCTGTGTATTTTATAAGAGGGATGCAGACCTCTGTTTCGTTAACAAACTTGCAGAAAATAATTTTGAATTAAAATAAAAAGTTGTTTTAGCTCTTGCAATTTGAGAAGTATAGTGTAAAGAGTTTTTCTGCCCCACCCCCAACCACTCAGAATTTTTCTAGATACCTCTTCTCCATTCCTACTAATCAATGGGGGTCAACACTAGTGCACATGTTTGGTTCCTTTAATTTCACACATTTTGCAAATGACAATTTCAGTTTGCCTTATTGTTAAGTCTCTCTCTCTCTCTTTGTTTTTTCTGTGATAGTGGATGGAATAACTCTGTTAAATTTTTCTATTTTAGTTCTCAAGAGATTTTGGGGTGGTCCTTAGATAAAATGATATTATGATAACGTTATCTCTGCTTTGAATTGTTAGCAAGGATCTCAGTAGGTGATGCAAGGCCTGGAAGTGCTGTGATGACTGTAATGGTCTGGCAGGCAGCTGATTCCTTTGCTGAGTATCTTGTTCTGATTTGCTCTGTCCCTTTGGGTCTCCCTCCTTGTCATATTTGGTATTCTCCAGGACTCTCGCTGCATGCCCTGCTTCTAGTTCAACTATAATTTCAAGAATTTGGCACTTATAGCTTAAAAAATGTTTGGGTTTAAGTTAGTGTCAGGCAATTAACACTAAACACTTGATTTTATACTCCAACTCTGATCATAAACCACTGGAATATAAATTAAAATGAGAGTAGGGGAAGAAAGCATCTACAGAAATTTGTCTTTATTGTGGCTACCTTTTCATAGAGAGTATATGTTTTTATAGATACAAATAATAAGCTTACTCAAATTAATAACACTCATTATTTAAAATTATTATTAGAATTATTAGCAGTATTCTAACATGGAATATATGTGTTTTATTTTTCAAATAATTCACAACTCAGATGAGGAAATAAAGCAATAAATGATATCGTTATTTCTTTTCTGTTGGTATCCCTTCATCTCTAAACTTTTCTTATTAAAGTAAATAATGGAGGTATACAGCCCTGCTTTTTAAATTTAAAATTACGAAGTGTCTAAGAATTCAGTGAAACAGTTGAATTAAGCAGTACTTTTTTGTTGCCCTTTAATCTTCTTCTTTGCATAAGTTTGATTATGATTAACCCATGCAATTGCAAAATGTTGAAGGGTAATGTATTTAGAAAAATTTCAGAGTTCTAGATGGTTAAGTAAAATAATGAAAAGATTCAATCTAGTCAGATCACCTAGTGACTTTCAAAAAATATTGATTAGAGTTTTTGTCCTCTTATCTCCTAGATCTTCATTCCCCATCCCCCCTCCCACCAACATTTTAAATCCCACAGGCTCTTTTGTATTTTGTTTTGAGGTTAATTTACATAGAAAGATGTTGAGTTTGGGTCTGAGGGGGATTATGCTTCCTTAGCGTCTGTAGAGGAAGACCACAAGATCAAGGCAACCCAAGTTAGCATTTGCTGACAGATGTGTCCTTCATCAGAACATGGTTAGCTTGAAAGTCTTCTGAAGTAGGAGTCAGAAATTCTAGTCTCAGAACTGTCCAGAACTATGCACATATCCTGCACTGTGCAGTGAGGTAACTGGAACTCTTTCCTTTCAGGTTGCTCATGATGCTTTCCAGCCTGATGTATCTCCTTGCCAACTAAAAGGGAAGCACAGCCCACCTGATAGTTATATATCTTCACGCTCCTTCCTGTAGTGGCCTTCGCTAGGCCCATTGTTCTGGTTTTCTCTTCTTCTCTGCCGTCTTATTTCTATAGCTCAGGAATCTAAGTTTGCTTTTTTCCCAAGGCACCCATGTTATGATGCACCACGAGTTTCCAATATCTAGTAAAAACCAGCTTAACTGTCTTGATTCTAGCCCTTAGGAGGTTCTCTAGTACATCTCCTTTGATAATATACAAATGGTGGTTAATGGATTGGTGCTATACTGATTCTGGGCAACATATTTATATTTTGATTATCAGTAAATAATAAACTCAATGGATTGTCAAGAAAAGTTCCAGTGTTGGTCATTGATAGGCAGACATTAGTGAGTATACATATCCCCTGCAAAAGAAATTATTCACTAAAAATAGTTTAGATGGAGAAAGTGTGGGAACCTTAGGGAGACTTCCCATTTATCTGACTTCATTTCTAAACTCTATACCTAATTAAATCTATGAAGCACAATAGGCCATAACTGGATTTCTTGTCATTAGAACACATCCTATGTAATAAAAGCCTAACAGGCAAATTGTCCTCTCGGGCAGTCGTTCGACTGGGGGAATGGGAGTTTGGCTGCTGGCTATGATGTGTACTGACCACCAGGGGGCTGCACGGAACATGGGTATCGGCGACGTAGCACTGGCAGCATTGGCAGTGGAGGTGCTGCCAGCCTGATGGGCCCCGACAAGAGTGGGACCTCAGTGGGATGGTGGAGCAGGTGAGCAAGCAGTGCCAGGCCAAGGTGGGTGTGAGCAGGGGCCTGATTGCCCTGCAGATGGTGACCAGCAGTGGGGGACAGGGCCACTGCCCAGGTCCCAGGTGCTGAGGAAGCCGGGCAGGGGGCCCGGCCCCGACTATTCGCCCTGTAGGAGGGATCATGGAGCAGGTGACGGGGTGGCACCAGGCCAAGGCGGGGTACCAGGTGGGGTTGCAGGGCTATGAGGCTGTGGGCGCAAGCTGGGGCCCGATCTCCACAGGCCACTCTGAGGGACCCCACCCGTGCACAAATTCGTGCACCGGGCCTTTAGTCTATATATATAAAAGCCTAAGTGATCATTAACGACCGAATGACCGGAATGACCAGTTGACCAGTCGCTATGATGTGCACTGACCACCAGAGGACAGACGCTCAATGCAGGAGCTGCCCCCTGGTGGTCAGTGCACTCCCACAGGGAGAACGCTACTCAGCCAGAAGATGGGTTCACAGCTGGCGAGCGCAGCTGTGGCAGCAGGAGCCTCTCCCAACTCCACAGCAGTGCTACCAAATTAGCAAAGAGATGGCTAATAAGGGCACTAAGCCTGGTTAGATACTTTCACATTAAGCAGAGACATTATTATTATTGTATTTTAATTTGATTTTTTAAATAAAATACAACACATGTATTACTGAAGTAGTAGAAATGCAAAAAAATAGAAGAAAATTTAGAAGTATGGTATGAAGGTAAAGAAAACAAGGTTGTGAAGCTCAATTAAGGAATACCTGCTTAGACGTTTACAGTTCAGATCTCTGAACCTGCTGTGATTCTGACCCAGAAGGGATTCATCTAAAGGGAAAAGTCAGGGAAAGAAAAGTATAGAAGAAGCTGTAAAAATGAGCATGGGCAACTCCCATTGTGTACCCTTATATATGAACTTGTTATTTAAAAAAAATACTGTTTGTGAATTTAGAAGAAGTAGAACTGACACCATAAGAGGACACATTGTCTACAAAACTGAGTTTTCAAAATTGTGAAGGAGCAGCATAGGTTAAGATGACAGGCTTTCTCTTTCTATAAAGAATACAACATGTTCTCTTGCAGTTGTGTTTGGGCTGAGGTCTATGGAAGCTAGAAGTTTTCCTTCAGTGTACAATGTGCTTTATGAGAGAGTGGTGTAGACCAGAGGCCACTTCTGTCAGTGTTAGGTACAGTTCATACTGAGCTTCTTTTAATTCATATACAGAGCTTCAGTTCTTCTATAAAACTCCACCCTGGTCTTCTTTAGCCATGGACTCTGTTGACCCATTCATGTTTTTTTATTCCCATGAGGTCCCAAATTACTCTTCTTCCATGAGCATTGCTATAGTTTCCAGTGTCCTAAACCTCACCTTTCACACAATTACAGATATTTAGGAATAGCTATTATATGTAGCAAAGAAAACTAGAAGGTTAGAAATTTTTGGCCAGGAGTGCTAAAGTGCTTTGACATTGCAAGCATCTATACATTTTTTTTCACCTGTGGGACTGGACACCACTTCTTCCAAAGACAAATGGGTCATCTTAGATATGTCATTATTGTGTTTAGTGTATAGACCTGCCTTCAGCCACAACTCTGTCCCTGTGTTAATTTATCCATTTAACACCTCTGCTAGGTTCTATGATGCAATGATACGTGAATCAAAAACATGGTCCCTGTCCTCATAGGATCTGGTGGGGAGTGGGAACATTATGGTTTAAAGAAATCATTACACAAGTATAAGATTCAAGCCATGCTGAATGAGCTATGGTGAAATTTTTATTGATGATGCAAAAGCAATTTCTTCACATGTGGCACCTGACATTAAAGCCCCATTTAATCTGGCTGGATTCAATATTTTGAATCATAGGAAAAAACTACATTAAGTAATAAATAAAGACTTCTCCAGTCTGTTACTTAACAACTTTTTAACTTTTCTTTAATTTCTATAAAATGATTTTCTGCAAAAATGGATGGAATTTTTATTGCTATTTATCTAGTATTTACATGGGTTTTTGTATATTCTCAACTTACCTGCCTTGGGAATCTCACGCATCATCTGAAAAATATAATCTGGCATATAAATGAAGACCTTCATTTATGTTCAAAACCAGGAGACTAAAATATTCAGTCATAACCTCATAATCATGATAGGTACACAGTGTGTTTGGTGCAGAGTAAAAGGAGCCATTGAACATTTCACTTTTGATAAATGTGTTTCTCAGTTCCTATGGTCTGGTCACGCTTTTGGTAGGACAACCCAGTAATGTGAGCCAAACCATGCCCTCAAATTATATACTGAAATTCTCTAAAATTCAACTGTAGCTATTTATGTGTTACCAGATCACTATTACTATAGAAACATATCCTTTTATTTTAATGAGTTTAATGGAGTTATTTATAGGGTTGGATTTGTCAACAAGTATATATAATACACATAATAAATGCATATATGATAATATATACACAATATATAGTGAAAAACTGAATAATATGATTATTCAAGGGCCACATTTGGGGTTATTAATTTTTTAAATATATTTTTATTGATTTCAGAGAGGAAGGGAGATGGATAGAGAGATAGAAACATCAATTATGAAAGAGAATCATTGATCTGTTGCCTCCTACATGCTCCACACTGGGGATTGAGCCTGCTTCCCGGGCATGTGCCCTGACCAGGAATCGAATCGTGACCTCTTGGTTCAGAGATTGACACTCAATTGCTGAGCCACACTAGCTGGGCTATTGTCTCTTTTATTGGCTGATATCTAGTATACAACTGCTAGATTTTATTAGTTACATAGTAGTTAAGATTTAGAGACAGGAAAGTAAGAAGGGGCATTTAAAAGAAAAAGAATTCACTCAAGGTCATTTTCAGAGCTAGGTAAAGTATGATATTTTCTTCGGCAACTCTATACTTTTGTCAATGAATTCCATCTGTATTTCTACATGAGAGCATATATTTTTCACTTGCTTGTTATTAAGAAACACCTATATTTAGAATCTAATACCAACTTTATTTTTCTTTTCTCCTTTGGTTTTAACCTTTGCTGTCTCTTATGCCCTTGGGAAAATACATTCTCTCTGAATTTCAGACTTCTCATAAAAATGAGGATAATAATGTCTCCATTGAATATTTCAAATGATTGCTGTGAAGATAAAATGAAATGACATTTGTAAAACAACTCTGTAATCTACAATATGCTATGCAAATATATTATTAAAATAATCTTCTATTTTCAATGGAAAAGCTGACCTATGGTAGAAAACTACTCAGAATATAATGTTTCACCTAAGACCAATGATTCTGAACTTTAGAATAAGTTCAGAAATTATGGGGTGAGAACAGGGGTAGAAAGAATTTGAGGGAATGTTCTTGGCATTAAGTTGATAACATGGTAGAATAAGTTGTTTTGGTCAATCCACAAAAATTTATTAGGATATTTTTTCTTGTAGTGAGTAAAGGTTTTCAGAGTTGGTTCTAATTTTGATTTCTGGACAGACTACCACATACTTTCTCCATATTCCCTAAGGATAACACTTTATTCTATTACATCTTGTTCATTGAATTTTCCTATCATTTCACAACATCCAAAGACAGCTCTGGAACTTTTTTTAGTCCATTAATCAAAATGAGGGGTCCTCTTGGCTCCAGGTCATTTTTGAATTTGATAAGCATATTACCTATTTTTATTGAAGTTTTTTACAGGAGATTACATGCATACTGTTATATGCAGGGTCCTGTGCTAGGTCTTGGGGAGAAAACAAAGATAAGTAAAAAACATGGTACTTGACTTCTATTTAGACATTTTATAGTCCACTGGGAAGAGAGAGATAAAATACTGTAGTAGCTCAGAGAAAGTATTGATTTCATGTTAAATAAAGCTAAAGCTACCCAGTAGTTGTGTAAGTCAACAAAACCTAGTTATTAAAGAAAACCCTCCAACAGTAAATGAAATAAATGCTACTAAAATGTTTACTATTACTTTCTTCTGTTGTTTTTCAATTAAATGTATACTTATGGAGAGAATTTTAAAGATGTTTTTTTTTTAAAAAAGTATTTGTGTTCTTTAAAAATTACAGCATTGATATTTTCTGAATGTAGAAGTTTTCAAGTTCTGGGTTGCCTGTAAAGTCTCAGGGAGGCTGTTCTGTTAGCCAAAAGAATAAATATGGTGAAAAGAAAATTGAAAAGAATCAAAGAAGCTTGGGTGTAGGGAGCAGTTATAGGGTTAAGCCTTGACTGACGTGCTGGCAAAGCAGCAAACAAGTCCCAGCTTGGAGGGCACAGCCCTCTTAGCATAATTAAGCTTGATCTTGTGACTGCTCCCTAGATCCTTCCTGGGTAGCTAATGGGCTGTGGGAGGTGCAGCAAGTGCTGCCAAAACAAGTGAAACTCACAAGAACATTGTAACTATGGTGACCACTACCTTGTTTACTTCTGACTATAAAATAAACCATCAGCTTGCAGTCTGGATCTGTTCTGTAGCCTCAGCCAGGCACACAAGATCCACCTAGACCCAGATTATTCTCTTTGTCTTTTCTTCATCCTTCGCCGGCCCTCCCTCAGGCTCGCCGAACCCTTGGCTGTGCTGGTGCAGCACATTTGGGGATATCTATGAGAAAGAGAAGAAAGAAACTGATAGAACAGTGAGACATTATAGATAAAGAGAGAATGGAATAATACAAGATTCTTTGTTCTGTGCTGAACTTATATTCATATTCAACCATTGTGCTAAAAATGACTTTATGTAAAGCTTGGTAATTTTCACAAAATGTGACTGAAGAACTCTTATTATCCTCATTTATGAATAAGGAACTCAAGTTTAATATATCTTGCCCAAATTTCACAGCTAATTAGTGATGGGAATGAGATTCTAACTCAGAATTACCTTTACCCTAGAGCTGCTCTGCTGGTCTACCTTTTCTGCCTTAGAATGAATGAATGAATGAATGTGAGAGGGAGAGAGAGCAAGAGAGCAAGAGAGCGAGAGAGCGAGAGAGCGAGAGAGAGAGAGAGAGAGGGAGAAGGAAATATTAGAAAAACAAACCAGAATTGAGAAATGGAAAGGGACAGCTCTGATTGTAATGGATCAGTTGTGTCTGAAGAATGGCTTCTCCTGTACTTTAGACTTTCTGTATGGTTGTCTTTAGAATGACCTTAGAAGCTATAACTGAAGGTTAAGACACATGAGACAATTTAATCGTGTTTTTTATAATTTATAAGAGTTGTAAATCTAACTGATGATATTAATATAAAGTGCTGCAGGATTCTTTAAATTAAAATAATTTTGAGGTCACATGCAATAGTTTTGGTATCTTTCTAGAAGTTCTGTCTAGGTTCACAATTTCAGACATTCAAGTTCACATTATAGTCTATGGTGCCTCTTGGAGTTGTGTATATACAGTCTAATGAGCTATAATAGATAACACATAAATATTTCTAGAGAACTAAAGAATGTGAGATCAACAGATTATTTAAGGAATTCAGTTGTGTATGTATGTACATACACATACATAGTTGCATAGTTGCACAAACACACATACACACATACATACTAGAGGCCCAGTGCACAAAATTCATGCACAAGTGGGGGTGAACTCAGCCCAGCTTGCACCCTCTCCAATCTGGGACCCCTCGGGGGATGTCCCTGCAGGATCAGGCCTAAACCAGCAGTCAGACATCCCTCTCACAATTCGGGAGTGCTGGCTCCTAACCACTCACCTGCCTGCCTGCCTGATTGCCCCTAACCACTCTGCCTGCCAGCCTGATCACCCCCTAACCATTCCCCTGCTGGCCTGATTGATGCCTAACTTCTCCCCTGACAGCATGATCGCCTCCAACTGCCCTCCCCTGCTGGCCTGATTGCCCCCACTTGCCTTCCCCTGTGGGGCTGGGGGGACTGGGAGGACTGGGGGACTCTAGCTGGATGAGGCGGGACTCTAGCTGGATGAGGCACCACCATCCTGTGCTGTGGGAGCTACCATCTTGTGAGGGTGTGGCAGTCAATTAGCATATTCCCTCTTTATTGGCTGTGGGTGTCGCCATCTTGTGATGATGTGACGGTCAATTAGCATGTTCCCTTTTTATTAGATAGGCTCTTTATTATACACACACACACACACACACACACACACACACATACACACACATACACACACACACACACAACAGTATATATTAGCCACTCAGAAAATAGTTCACCTGAAAAATGTTCTGGACTAAGGAGCAAGAGTCAGGACATGATAGAATATAATCAAAGATGTGTACTCTGAATTTTTAAGCAAACCCCATGATACACTGATAATAAAAAGAAAGTTTAGTTTAGTTTTTAGGATTATGGCAAATATTACCTTGGATGTTTACAATTCTAGATTTCAAACTCAAGACAATACCCCTGGTCTTAAAGGAACCTCAGCCTAGCCAACTGAGAAGAGTTAAGTTACCTTCTAAGGGTTAAGTAACTTGAATTCTAATGCAAATTAAAATTCTAGCTCTGAAAATTGAGAATAGAGTGATGAAACAAAGTAAACCTACAATACTACGTTTATTTGGTGATAAAACATAATTTGTGCAGATTTTGGCATTTTAATCCTTTTTTAATTTTATTTATTTATTTTATTATTTTTTAAATTTCTTTATTGATTAAGGTATCACATGTTTGTTCTCATCCCCCCATTCCCATCCCCAAACCCTCCCTATGCATGCCTCCACCCCCCCTTTTGTCCGTGACCACTGGTTAGGCTTATATGCATGCATACAAGTCCTTTGGTTGATTTCTCCCCCTTACCCCCACCCTCCCTTACCTTCCCTCTGAAGTTTGACAGTCTTATCGATGCTTCCCTGTCTCCAGGTCTGTTTTTGTTCATCAGTTTATGTTGTTCATTATTTCCCCCAGATGAGTGAGATCATGTGATACTAGAAATGCACTTATAAGAACCGAAAATGAGACAAGCAATAATGGTTATGCTGCGAGGCAAATGAATCAGTCTGTAGTGAGTTTCTTTCTGGGCCAACAGTTCTTTTGAGTCCCAATTTCAATGTCAAACAGTTCCTTATGTGTACATGTCAGCAATGATATTTCAGTTCTGGATGATGGACAAATGGTGGTAATGCAGGTCCAACCCTCTCTGGTTTGGTCCTGGGCAACCTGCCGCAACTCACAGCTGCTGACTGCTAGTATGGCAAGGCGTCGTCAATGTCTTTTATCTCTGGACTGTTTCTCTTCTGTCTTCATGGCTGGAGCCGTCCTGTCAATTCCTCTGTGTTGTAGGAATCCACATGGTCTTGGAGGTGTTTTCTGAAAATGTACAAACATATTCTCAACCAAAAGTTAATAAAGGAATCTTTTCTATAAATTTGACTTGGGAGATTTTATCCTATTAGAGCAACAAAAGAATAACTGAGTAACAAATTGAATAAGTTTAAACTTGTGCACTTAAATCTGAACACATTTTAAAATAATATTAAAACATATATAGGAAATCCCAAAGCTTTTCATATTTATAAGTATAGCTTAATGAGAATTACTGATGTACATAGAAAAACTTCTTTAATCGTATGGGTATACTTCAAAAGGAAGCCAAATATATTACATTTGTAACTACATTTTAAAACTAAGGGAATATACATAATTACATTGCAGAACCTCTGTTACAAATAATTATTAGAATAGGCTCAATTTATAAATGAACTAAAAGTTTAAAGATGTGTTTTGAATTGGTACTTTAAAAAATGGAATATTAATATAACAAGGTTCTCAATGAATAATTGTTTTGGCTCCCCAAATCCACCATTAGGGCATCAAAAAAACTCAACTTGACTATATAGCTTTGCGTGTAGTCAAAATCACCCTTGAACTTTTTCATTATATAAACCAATATATAAATCAGAACATACACAAAGATGTTTATAGAAAGATGTTCATAGCATCATTGTTTAAGATAAATATTGAAAATGTCCTAATGTTTATTAACAGTAGATTGAGTACATTGTAATTCCCATATAATAGGATTTTATCTGGACATTAACATATTGTAGAACAGTAAATGACTTAAGAAAGTACTTATAATGAATACATCAGAAAATTGATTATAAAATATTATGCCCAAAATATTTAAACAAAATAATACATGAATCCTTCCTATATAATAAAGAAGTAATATGCAAATTAACCATCACACCATCACAAAGATGGCTGCCTACAACCAGGCCAGCAGGGGGATTAGTGAAGGACGACCAAATGACTGAACAGCAGGCTATGTGGGGCAACCAGACTGGTGGGGGGGCTGTGAGGGGAGATAAGGCTGGCAAGGGGGGGGCAGTTAGGGGTAAATAAGCAGGCAGGCAGGCAGGCAGGCAGGGGAGCGATTAGGAGGCAGCGGAACAGAATTGTGAGAGGGTTGTTTGACTGCCAGTTTAGGCCTGATCCCGGGGATCCCAAGGGATCCTGGATTGGAGAGGGTGCAGGCTGGGCTGAGGGGACCCACTCCCAGCACGAATTTCATGCACCAGGCCTCTAGTGTGTGTGTGTGTGTGTGTGTGTGTGTATATATGTATATATGTATATATATGTATATGTACATGTACATGTACATGTATATGTATATATGTATTTAATGACCCCTCTAAGGAATGGGGTTGGGTGGGATCATTCAAAGAAGTAAAATATTTAAAGAGAGGCCAAGATACTGCCCTGAGGAGTACTAAGACTTACAGGGCCATAGTCAGGGAGAAACTAGCAAAAGAGGGTGATTAGTGTGGTCAGAACAAATCAACGGACAATGGCAATAGGCACTAAATGAAAGAGGTATTTTATAAAGGGAATGGGGGCAAAAATGTACAAAATTTCAGAAAGGCTAGAAAAGGGATTATGAAAAATATTTCAGAAAATTTCCAGTAAGATGAGGAATAAGTAAGATAATTAACAGTGTTTGGGGAAATGATATTTTAAGTAGAATATAAACTTGATTAATAAATAAGATAGTATAAACAATTGAATATCTATAAAATAAAAGAATCAAGTGCTACTTGAGTCTCTCTACCACACTGTTGTTATATAAGAGGGAACACTCCAGAATTTAAGAGTCTCAAAAATCTATATCCTATATAATAAAGAGGTAATATGCAAATTGAACATCACTCCAACACACAAGGTGCCGCCCTTATATGGTCAAATATGGCCGCCCCCATGTGGACACAAGATGGCCGCCACAAGATGGCCTGCAGGGGAGGGCAGTTGTGGGCAATCAGGCCAGCAGGGGAGGGCAGTTGAAAGGAACCATGCCTTCAAGGTAGGGCAGTTGGGGGGGACCAGTCCTGCAAGGGAGGGCAGTTGGGGGGACCAGGCCAGCAGGGGAGGGCAGTTGGGGGTGACCAGGCCAGCAGGGGAGGGCGATTCGGGGGGACCCAGGCCTGCAGGGGAGGGCAATTTGGGGGGACCAGGCCTGCAGGGGAGGGCAGTTGGGAGGGACAAGGCCAGCAGGGGAGGGCAGTTGGGGGTGACCAGGCCAGCAGGGGAGGACAGTTGGGAGGGACAAGGCCAGCAGGGTAGGGAAGTTAGGGGTGACCAGGCCAGCAGGGGAGGACAGTTGGGGGCGACCAGTGGTGAGGACAGTTAGAGGCAACCAGGCCAGCAGGCGGAGCGTAGTTAGGGGCAATGGGGCCAGCAGGGGAGAGGTTAGGTGTCGATCAAGCTGGCAGGGGAGTGGTTAGGCGCAATAAGGCTGGCAGGCTGGTGAGCGGTTGGGAGTCAGCAGTCCTGGATTTTGAGAGGGATTCCAGATTGGAAAGGGTGCAGGCTGGGCTGAGGGACACCTCCCCATGCCCACCCCCCGCCCCCTGTGCACGAGTTTCATGCACCTGACCTCTAGTATATATTTGAAAGACTAATATGCAAAGTGTCCCACAGGAGTTTGACTGGGAGACCGGGAGCTCTATTGCTCACTATGATGTGTGCTGACCACCAGGGAGTGGTGCGGAATGAAGGGAGGCCCCAGCAAGCTGCCAGAAGGCCCCCATCAGCCATGATCACCAGCCAGGCTTAGGGACCTGACCTGTGCACAAATTTATTATAAGAGTTAAATTTAAAAAATACAAGCATAAATATTCATAGAAAAACTAGAAGGGTATGAAACATAATGTTAATAGTGATTATCTGTGTAGCAAAATTACAAGTGATTCTTATTTTCTTTCACCTACTTGTGTGTATGTGCATGCAAATGCACGTCTGTGTGTGTCTAAAAGAATGAAAACACATTTAAATAAAAAAAATAATATATTTAATATTTCTGCCTGTTAATCCTTATTCATATTTTAAATATTTTTAAATTAATTTTATTGGGGTGGTATTGGTTAATAAAATTATATAGGTTTCAAGTGTAAAATTCTGTAACACATTATCTGTATATTGCATCATGTGTTCATTACCCAAAGTCAAATTTCCTTCCATCACCATATATTTAATTCCTTTCCATTACCCTTTAATACCTCCTCCTCCCCACTCCACAGCCTCCTTTCCCTCTGGTAACCACCATACTATTATCTGTGTTTATGAGTTTTTGTTTGTTCATTTGTTGCCTTCAGAATATCATTTTAAGTAAAATAAGACAGAAAATGTCAAGAGCCGTAATTTCACTCATATGTGGCATCTACTTTTATTTTCCAAATTACTGCAAATACAATGTATTTTGAAATCCAAAAATATGCTATTTAATAAACAGTTATTTAAGTAAAATGGAATCATAATGCATGCCTTTACATCTCAACTTTGGTAGTGGAGGGAAAATATTAAAAAATTTTGCTTATTGAAAATAGACTAGTAGGAAAGAATTTAGTTCTTCAAACCTAGAAGCCCGCCTATAAATTTTTGCATTTGGAGGGTTGATCTAAGTTTGAGTTCATCTAATCTTGTCAAAGATGACCTCCAACTTTTAAAAGTATATTTTAAAACTGTCCCTAAAATGTTGGAAATATTATTTTATCTAAAACTAGAGGCCTGGTGCATAGGGGTCCCTCATCCTGGCCTGCACCCTCTCACAATCCAGGACCCTTCAGAGGATGTTGGACTGCCGGTTTTGGCCTGATCCCCGAAACTGGCAGTCCAACATCACCTGACAGATGTAGTAGTGCACAAAGTGGCAGGCAGCTGGGGAGGAGCCCGAGCCCTGACCAGGTGCCATGCTCGCCCACTCATCCTGGCCCTGCTGTGCCTGCAGCCACTGTTTGGTAGTGCTGCTATGGAGGCGGGAGAGGCTTGTACCACTGCAGCTGCGCTTGCCAGCCATGAGCCTGTTGTCTGGCACCTGTCCGTCAGCTGAGTGGCGTTCCTGCTGTGGGAGTGCACTGACCACTAGGGGGCAGCTCCTTCATTGAGTGTCTGCCCCCTGGTGGTCAGTGCACATCATAGCGACTGGTCGACCAGTCTTTTGGTCATTTGGTTGTTCAGTTGCTTAAGCTTTTATATATATATAGATTGTTCTTTAAATAACATTTGATGACTTGTGTTTAAAGGAACTAGAAACATAGATTTAAAAGGCAAAGATGTTTTGCAAAACAACTTTTAGGTTATATTCTTACCATTTGAAAAATAACTTTGAAAAGTGAAACTAACCTAAGATATAGGTCACTATACCTTGCAACTTGATGTAAAGTCTCTAAAGCAAAATTCAACCATTTTACATGATTAATATAGACCAAGTACATTCCCCATAAATGTACTCAGTCCAAAATCAAATAAAAATGCACTTAAACCCAACTATAATGATTCTTAAAATATAAAGTTTCTTGAGGTTATGGGGAACCACAACCTTCCAGCCACCCAAAAAGCATTCTACTTTTTGGAATAGACATCTATTTTGGGTGAAGTATTTTGAGTCCAGTTCTCAGTGACAATACTGAAGTTATTCCTTCAGGCATTTCTGGGTTGGTGCTAGGAAGAACTAACACTGTGTGTGGTCTGCATTCATGTAATAATTACAAATGCCTGAAAAGTTCTCAGAAGTCAAGAAGATAATGCAGCCAGATCTCATATGTGTCAGTGATCTCTGGGCTTTGAAATCATCAAGGGATGACACAAACGAAATTACTTGGACTTATTTTGTTAATTTTAGTGGGTATTCCTGTGATATCATCCTTGTGAAGTCTGTTAGAAGTACTGATTACTCATTTTAAACAACTGCTTGCCCAAGTAGATTATTCTTAAACATAGTGCATTGCCTTGGTTTATGGTTGTACATGATACTGCTGATTCAGTGTTTCTGAGCCAGTCTTCCTGCTAACAGCAGTGCTTATGCTTGAGCTGTTTCTAGAGGAGATGACTTGACACATGGCTTCAATCTCCTTTCCCTGGAAGCCTGTGAAACCAGCCAGTTGTCAGAATCCAAGTCTATAGCAGAAAATTGGGCTGGTATTCTTGTGCTGAGCTGGGGTCCTGTTGTTATAGCAGAAGTAAACTTCTCACAACATATGATATATTACCTTGTGAGAGAATAAAAGAGGGAGAAACCAAGATGGCGGCATAGGTAAACACTTAAACTGTTGCCTTGCACAACAATTTCAAAACTATAACTAAAGACAAAATGGACATCATCCAGAACCACAGGAAGGCTGGCTGAGTAGAAATTCTACAACTAGAAAGAAAGAGAAAAGCACACTGAGACTCAAAGGAGCTGCAGAAGGCAGAGGTACAGAGACACGCATGTGGAGAGGACTGGCAACTAAGTACGTGGCTGGCTTTCTCAAGCGGGAGGGAGACAAAAGCTCCCAACTGCTCTGAACTCCAGTTCTGGGCGAGACTCTGGGGACCCAGACTCATTTGGGACAAACTGGACTGTCTGGCAGCAGGCGAAACTTGAAGGCGGCTTTCTCTCAGAGGTGCTTGCAGCGATTACCACAGGACACTGAGACCCAGGGGCCTCTTAGGGCAGGGCTAATGGGAAACCAATGCTGTCTACTTCGCCCTGAGACTCTGCCCCATCCAAGCTGAGCACAGAGGCTTTTGCAGGTCTTGTCTCATAAGGGTGTCTCCAGCACAGAAGGTCTCCCAGCATAGACACAGCTGATCCTCACAGCCAATTGGCGGGGAGGTCAATTCCTCCCAGTTATACCAACAGCAATCAAGGCTTAACTACAACAAGACTGTGCACACAGCCCACAAAGGGGTGCACCAAGAGTGTCCACCTCAGGTAACTGGGGAGGCTGAGCCACTGGGCCCTGTATTACACCTAGCACACAAAGCCACTCTATCAACTCAGGGAATAGCCAAAATGTGGAGACAGAGAAACGGATCACAAATGAAAGAAATGGAGGAAAGCAAACGACTGTATATAGAGTTCAAAACCACGGTTATAAGGTTTTTCAAGAATTTCCTAGAAAAGGCCAATAAATTTAGCGAGACCCTCGAGGATATAAAAAAGGACCAACTAGAAATTAAACATACACTGACTGAAATAAAAAATATTATACAGAGATCTAACAGCAGACTAAAGGATCTCAAGAATCAAGTCAAAGATTTGAAATACAAAGAAGCAAAAAACACTCAGCAGGAGAAGAAAAAAGAATCCAAAAATATGAAGATAGTGTAAGGAGCCTCTGGGACAACTTCAAGCATATCAACATCCGAATTATGGGGGTGTCAGAAGAAGGGAGGAAACAAGATACTGAAAACCTATTTGAAGAAATAATGACCGAAAACTTCCCCTACCTGGTGAAAGAAATAGACTTACAACTCCAGGAAGCACAGAGAACCCCAAACAAAAGGAATCCAAAGAGGACCACACCAAGACACATCATAATTAAAATGCCAAGAGCAAAAGACAAAGAGAGAATATTAACAGCAGCAAGAGAAAAACAGTTAGTTACCTACAAGGGAGCACCCATATGACTGTCCGCTGATTTCTCAACAGAAACTATGCAGGCCAGAAGGGAGTGGCAAGAAATATTCAAAGTGATGAATAACAAGAACCTACAACCAAGAGTACTCTACCCAACAAAGCTATCATTCAGAATTGAAGGTCAGATAAAGAGCTTCACAGATATTCCATTTCTATGTTTCTTTGTATGGATGAAGTAATAATGGAACTTGGAAGAGTTAGAAATCTGGAATTATAATCTAGTTCCACTGTCTCTTGTTTATATGATATTAGGCAATTAATTTACCGTCATCAAACTTCAGTTTTTCTTAATTGTAAAATTAAACATTTGCTGTAGAAGATCTCTGATATTGGAAATCCATTAGTCACAATGTTGGCCTATCTTACCTAGACATTGGTTCCTTTTACTCATGTCAGCAACTTGAGAGACTGACTTGAAATAGTTAATGTTTTAGGTCATTTTCCCTTTTGCAACTCAAGACCCATCTTTTGGGGGTTTTAGGATTAATCCCCTTATTCAAGGGCATATATGCTTTTAGGCTAGGAATAAAAATAAATTTCCATATAATTAAATAATGATTAGGTGAAAATTATGATAAATAAATCATAGCTTAAACATTTCATTAAATAATTGTTTTGGGGCAAGACATTTTACCCCTTAGGAAGCAAGTTTCATTTATTGAAAGAACATAACACATTCTCTACTGTTTTTTTTTACAGAACTTTTAAATATTTAAAGGAAGAATGTTTGAGATATGATGGTATTTTGAAAACAATTTCTACACATGAGTAAAGTGGTATTCTATATTAAGCTTAAAGTAACAAAACAGTATAACAAATCATTGAATATCTTAAAGCTATCCTATCTAATAAAAGAGTAATATGCAAATTGACTGTCACTCCAAGACACAATATGGCCGCCCCATGTGGTCAAAGATGGATGCCCCCATGTGGACACAAGATGGCTGCCACAAGATGGCCTGTAGGGGAGGGTAGTTGTGGCTAGTTAGGGCTGACTAGGCTAGGAGAGGAGGGCAGTTGAGGGAGACCAGGTCTGCATGGGAGGGCAGTTGGGGGAGACCAGGCCTGCAGGGAAGGGCAGTTGGGGGGGACCAGGCCTACAGTGGAGGGCAATTAGGGGTTACCAGGCCAGCAGGGAGGGCAGTTAGGGTTGACTGGGCCAGCAGGGGAGGGCAGTTGGGGGCAACCAGGTTTGCAGGGGAGGGCAGTTAGGGGCTACCAGACTGGCAGGGGAGAGCAGTTAGGGGGACCAGGCCTGCAGGGGAGGGCAGTTAGGAGCAATTGGACTGGCTGGGGAGCAGTTAGGCGTCGATCAGGCTGGCAGGGGAGTGGTCAGGGGGTGATCAGGCTGGCAGGCAGAAGCGGTTAGGGGCAATCAGGCAGAGGCAGGGGAGCGTTTGGGAGCCAGCAGTTCTGGATTGTGAGAGGGATGTCCCGGATTGGAGAGGGTGCAGGCTGGGCTGAGGGACACCCCCCTAAACACACACACCCGTGCACGATTTTCATGCACCAGGCCTCTAGTTATTTAATAAAATCAATAAGGTCAGAATTTGCTCAAAAATTTTTTAGGTATTTTGGCATGATTTGTTTATCAAGAACCAACCAAGTAACAGGCACTGTTCTTGGTGTTAGTGAAAAAACGGTGATCTCTATGCTCATGAAGTTTGCATTTTAGTAGTTTTTTTACCTGCTAAGGATCGTGAGTTATTTAAAAAATTTCAAAATAATTTTTTCAGAAGCAAAAATTGATAGCTAAAGTGTAACCCTTAGCTACTACTACATTTTATTACTTCCTTAAAAAATACTACATGTTCTTTCTCCAACCATCTGATAACTTGCTACAGTCACACATGTTCTCAAATAGCCTATAAATTGGTTGTGTTAAATAATACAAATGATAGTAGTGGTCTTTTATGGTTGGATTTTAGAGGGGGTCCCAGATTTTGTTTGGACAATTGGAGCATACTGCTCTAAATATTTCCTTAATAACACATGTCAGAATAAAACAAAAACACATATAAGTAAAAAAAAAAACAAAAAACTTATTTTTTGTGGAATTCTTAATCTGGTAATCGTCATCTCTTATCCAGATAAGCAATTCAAGCACGATGTTCTATTTGCCAGTCCTTTGGATGACATCAATCTATTAAGTACTTTTCACGTTATGCTTATTTTATTTGATTAGGTATGATAATTATCTCACAAATAGAGGCCAGTGGCATATAATTACCTTGATTTCACAGGACTTTTTGAATACTTTATTGAAAAGATTTTTTTTTCTACTGACAGCTGATAATTCATTTTACTTAATGTTATGGATACTTTTTTTTTTTCTCCTAAAATTCTGACACACATTCTCATTTATCAATTCTTTTGCCAAGAGCTAAGCAGCTGTACATATTTGGATATAAAAATTGGAGCAACTTCATTTAAAAAATTTTTGGAAGTTGAAATTTCCTTAGCAAGCTCTGTGGTTCATATTGAAAATAAAATTTGATTGCTTTTTTAACTCTCTTTTATTTTGTTGTTGCTTTAGCAATGAGCTGTTTCTATGGATTACATCCTGTTTTCTCTAGGGATTACACAAAAACTAAGAATCAATATTATTCTTGGTATTAATTGCCTGA
Organism: Corynorhinus townsendii; assembly: GCA_026230045.1. Taxonomy (NCBI): domain Eukaryota; kingdom Metazoa; phylum Chordata; class Mammalia; order Chiroptera; family Vespertilionidae; genus Corynorhinus; species Corynorhinus townsendii. Next base: position 60,622,249 of record JAPDVU010000004.1, on the reverse strand, counting down.
TAAATTAATTTATTGATAGGTATTTGTTTATAGATGTTTTGTTGTTGCTTTGGCAATGAGCTATTTCTATGGATTCCATCCTGTTTTCTCTAAGGATTACACAAAAACTAAGAATCAATATTATTCTTGGTATTAATTGCCTGATAAATTAATTTATTAATAGGTATTTGTTTATAGATGTTTTGTTGTTGCTTTGGCAATGAGCTATTTCTATGGATTCCATCCTGTTTTCTCTAGGGATTACACAAAAACTAAGAATCAATATTATTCTTGGTATTAATTGCCTGATAAAGTAATTTATTGATAGGTATTTGTTTATAGATATGCCCAGACTTAGCTATGACATCCAGGACCTAGTACTTCATAAAAATATTGTGGAAATATTTGTAAAATCTTAGGAGTATGTTTTTCTGTCTCAAAGAGATTTCATTGTACAGTTACAAAAAGGATAACAAAACTAGACTATGGCAGGGTACCATAATTCCTTTCCTAACATAAATTACAGATGAATCTGTTTTAATACATTTATAATAGTATATCTAAAATTTTCTTAAATTAGTTATATTATTGTCTGGAGACCCCAGTGTTTTTATTTATTTATTTTAATTTTCCCTTTGATCCTAGTGTTTTAAGTTATAATATGGAGTATATGGTGGATTATGCCTTTGCTTCTCTAATACAGTTACAAGGAGCAATGAATATCCATCCATCAACTCTGATGTAATCAATAAGATTCTTTGATTTAGCATTTTATAATTAGTGATTTTTCTGCCTATGGCAGTCATGGGGAATCAATCATGGTTAGCCAATTTTTTTTTAACTTGTTCATACAATTGGAATATATTAACAGACTTGCATTGTCATAGAGTTCCACCAAATATTTGGGCACATGAATATTGTGAACCTAGGAAGATCAATAAGAATCTGTTTTTTAAGATTTCTGGGATTATTTTTCTTCTTTTTGAAAATTTTTATAAATTAGGAGGTTACGACTTAGAAATTCCCTCTGATAATCAGCTCATTTTGTATTACATTCTAACAATTATTTGGGCCTCCAGATAATAATATAATTAATTGGGCAAATATCCAACTGATCAATCATCAATCAATTTATTGCTTTCTTTTTCTGTTGAATGCCTAAAAATATGATTTGATGGATTACCCAAATCATTTGACCCTTTTAGTGTTGGATTAACAGTTTAAAATTGGCATTTTCCTCCATTGATATTTATCCTAAAAAGGCCTAAGTTTTTGGTTACATTGCTAATTTAATATTGAGGTTATTCATGATTTCTGAAACTCTGGCCTAAATGTACACGTATTAACAGCAATGTTGGTTTATATAAGATGATAAGTGTCAGTTCAAACTAGCTGTATAAGCCATGATATTTGTGTCAGATCAGTGAACACTGGGCTTAATCTGACCTTGAGTTTCCCATTACTGGCCAAAGTTAGCTATTGCTATTGAATCCCCAGTGGATAATGGTAGAGATCAGCAAACTGAGGATAGCCAGTTTAGGCCTGTGATGGCAGAGTGGTCTTTGATGGAAAGGATTTTTTTGAGTAATTCTCTAGTGAACCTTATAGGCTCTTTGTAGCCTTCTAACTGTCACACCCAGAGTTCTAAGTCTTCTACAAGAAAAAGACCTAGGCAAAGGTAGTTGAGCAATCACAAGACTGGGATACAGCAGTGGCAGATTTAGGAGTGGCGAGGTTTTTCTTAGTGGAGAAAATCACAAGGAAAAGAGATTCAGGCAAAGAATAAGGGGGAAGAGATGTAGAACAACAGAGCAAGAGGCAGGCAATGTGAAGGAAAGGACAGGTTTTGAGGTCAGCAGACTAGAGAGAGGAAGTGCTAGAGAACTTTTCTACTAGCACTTAGGACTTAGGAGACCTGACTTGAAGTTGCATTTCCAAGCAAGTGATTTCAACTGGAGAAGAGGCTTTAAGCTTGAGCCTATAGTAAAATCACTTAAAGGGGTTCTTTAAAAAGATTGCTGCCCTAGCTGGTTTAGCTCAGTAGATAGTGCATTGGCCTGCAGACTGAAGGATCCCAGGTTCGATTTCAGCCAAGGACACATGCCCGGGTTTCGGGCTTGATCCCCAGTAGGGGGCGTGCAGGAGGCAGTTGATCAATGATTCTCTCTCATCATTGATGTTTCTGTCTCCCTCTTCCTCTCTGAAATCAATAAAGAAATTAAAAAAAAAAAAAGATTGCTTACTTCCACCCCAATTCCCAGCATTTCTAAATCAGTAGGTCAAAATGGAGGGCTGAGAATTTGTATTTCTAACAAGGTCTTCAGTAAGAATTTTCTTACTGAACTGCTGATAACCACTAACCTGGAGAGCATGTTCATATGAGGGGCTTGGAGTATTCCATGGAGATTTTGAAAATACTAAATCCTGCCTGGCAAATGACTGAGTTTCTCCATGCTTCACTTCCCTTATTGACAAAGGGGAAATAATACCTACCTTGAATGTCTGGCGTAAAAATTAGTGATAACAAATGCCAAGTGTATAGCATAATGCCTGATTCATATTAGCAATTCCAAATTTTGTAGCTATGGTGAGAAGAGTGATAGAATTAAGGGATGCAAATGAGAGGACCCAACTGCAACACTGAAATTTTAATCACCTCTGGAAGTTCTGAGGCTTCATAAAATAACACCTTGATAGTCTCCTATGACTTCATCCCACTTCTGAAAAGTTATATATTTTTAAAAATTTGTTTTGTTCAAATGCCACTCATGGAGACTATTATTTCTTATGATATTCAAATCCTTTAATCCCATAGTTAAGGTATATGCAGTTATTTGAAAGCAGAATCTAAAGGGAAGAAAATATATGGCTATTTTCCCTATAAAATCCAGAAAAAGTTTTTCAGGTAGGGTCAAGATTAATAGGAAAATGTTAGATTTTTAAATTACAGTTGTTTTGTTTTATTATGAACTGATCTAGTCTATCACTTATGGTCCTAATCTTGTGATTGCTACATAAGATTCTATTCCAAAATATAAGCACGAAAGAATGATTGCTTTGAATCCAAACACATGTTTCATTTAAAAAAATTTTTTTCAAGAATGATTTTTTTCTGCCTTCATACCCCTCCAAGCCTCAGACTTCACTTTCAGACTATGAGTTTGTTATCAACAACTTGGTTCAAAGAGATTCTTCTCATTGTTCTAAATGACAACTGAAACAAGTTAGAGAGTTTTAATGATTAAAGAATATGCACTCTTCAGCAACTGCTAACCAAATTAGTCTGTTTTATGTTAAAAAGTGAATTCAAGGCCAGACTTTTTGACTCAGTAACATTTTCTGAAATCATAGATCATAGTTGTATGAAGTTGCAGATGTTTTCTGATTTTGCTATAATTGGGAAGAATAATAAACATGAACACCTGAAAGACATTGGGCTTTGAATGAGAGATTATAGCTATCAGCACACTAAAACTTTGAGTGGTGTCATGTTCAGATTTGTTCTTTAGGTACTGTGTTTTTAAGTCCTGGCTTATCATGGGTGTTTTAAGGTACCAAAGCAGCAAGAGGAATAAGTTATCTGTGTGCATACTCTATCCATTTATTCATTTATGAAACGTGTTGAATACAGACACTGTTCTAGGGTTGGATTTATGCATTTTGTATATATACGAACATTGATCAAATTTTTAAATATATTATTTCATTTATATATTCTACAACTACTTATGGACAATTTATCTTATGCTAAGAGCTATTCTAGATTCTGGATTACAAATATAAATAACACATGACACTTGCTTTCAAGGAGTTTATAGTGTAACAGGGAGAAAAACCTAAGCCATTAACTTATTTAACAGATATTTAATGTGCATCCATCATGGGTCAGATAGTGAACTGGGACTGGAGGATTTGCTATAGCAGCATCCAATCAGACAAGAGTGCTGCCCTCATGAAGCCCTTGTCTGGGCAGAAGACAAAGCATGAGCAAGCAAACTAACACCTAGTGGTTGTATATATGGGAAAATAAGGTAAATGTTATCCAGAGTAAACGAGGGAGGGACTATTTTGTATAGAATGAGAAGGAGCTCTTCTTTGCCTGTTTTTAAGCAGGGACCTGAGGAATGACGATGGGAATGTTACATGGGAGCTAGGAGAAATGACAGAGATGAACATAGGGCAATTCAGACTGCTTGAAGAGAATGTGAATAACGAGGTTTTGGGGGTGGGAGAGTGATCTGAGATGAGGTTGGAGAAGCAGGAGGAGCCAGATCTCAGAGACTTGCAAGGCTATGGCGGGACTTTAGGCTTGATTCTGAAAACATCAGAAATGTATTAAAAGCATTGGAGCAGTTTAATGATCTAATTTGATGCCTTTTTAAAAAATCCTCACTTGAGGATTGATTTTAAGGAGGCAGGAAGGAAGAGAGAGAGGGAGAGAAACATCCATGTGAGAGAGATACGTTGATCCGTTGCCTCCTGTACACACCCCAAGTGGGCATTGGACCCACAGCCTTTTTGGTGTACAGGATGATGCTTCAATTGACTGCGCCACCCGGCTAGGGCTTGATGCCATTTTTAAAAGACCACTCTAGGCCTGCATGGAGTATGAGTTGGGAAAGAATGGAAGGTGCCAAGGTGGAATGAGAGATAAATAAGGAGATTATTATGATCAACAAGATCAGAAATGATGTTGGCTTGGACTAAGATGAGTGGTAGTAAAAAAGATGAAGAGAAGTGTTTTATAAGTAGAACCAATGCAGTTTGCTGTTGGATGGAATGTAAATTGATATATGCAGTAAGTGTTATTGGTATTTTACCATACCGCCCAAATGAAAAAGTGGTGAGTCCTCCTCCAACTGTGTGGAGTACCAGGAAAGGCTTAGAAGAAGATGGTAATGCTATGAGATGAGTTTGAGTCCAGAGGCAGTGAGGGGATGTGTAGAGCAGAGGAAGGATGGTTTGGATAGTGCTATAGCATGAGTGAAGGCCTAGAAAAGATACTAAGGTGCTGAGTAAGAGCACACATGGCAAGAGCCAGGACAGAGTTAGGCACTGCAGGTCATACTGAAGGGTTTAGATGTTAGCTGGAAGGGTATGGGGATATTCATCACCTGGGAGAAGACAGAGCATTATTGTAGTGTGGGGAAAGAGTTGTAAATTTTCCTATTTGTAGGTAATCTTTTAAACTTTGTTTAGTCATAGTTTAGTCAGTTTTGAACCATTAGTTTAAATATTGTAATATTTAATTTTATAATTAAACTAGAGGCCCAATACATGAAATTCATGCAAAAGTAGGCCTTCCTTCTCCTGGCTGCTGGCACCGGCTTCCTTCTGGCACCCGGGACCCAGGCTTCCCTTGCAGACTTGGCTTCATCCGGAACGTTGTCCGGAAGGATGTCTGGAAGGATGTTGCGTCTAATTAGCATATTTTGCTTTATTATTATAGATATTATAATATGTAAATTTTATAATATGTAAATTTAAAATTCTCTAAGTCCTTAATGTTCTCTAAGCATATTGTCCTTTGCTAATGATAACATTAACTCTGGCAAGAATATCAACTTCCTTATTTGGGGCAAAGAGGGCATACATCATTTATATATAATTGAAGTACCTTTATTTCACATTTTACTTTAAAATTTTATTCTACCAAACAAAATATTAATTAAACATTAACATCAGCTAAGAACTTACTTTGTTTTCTCTTCTCAATTTTCTGATAGTTAAAATGACCATGATAGTCTGGATTCTTCAAATCTTGTAACTAATATCTTATATTGTTAAAACGTATTTTTTGGTAAGGTGTGTTTTCCCCACTTTTTAATATAAAAGGTAAATTTAAGTCTGTTTTTGTAGTATAAAAGTTTCTCAATGGAGAATTTTGAGAGCAATTGTGATTATAACGTAAGTGTCTTGAGACTATAAGAGGTAAAAGTGTTTTGTACCACAAAAGCTGCAATCATATCCATTTCAGCATGACCAGCATGTCAAGCACTTTCAAGGTAATGAATATATTCCAGAAGATTTGTCTGTATTTTTTCCTGCACTTTAAATAGCATGAAGATGGTTGAAACAATTTGCTGTGGTATCAAAAGCATTGTGATGGGTGTTGCCCTCACAATTCTGAGGTCGAATTTAGCTTTGGCAGAGAGTGGGTATTTTAATGAGTACTAGCTTACATTTTTATTGGCATTAGGTTTACATAGGGCCATATTTCTCCCCCTTTGGATAAAAGATGCAAAAATGCAAAACATGACTATGATGGTTAACCAAAATGAATGTCCATTGCTGCTAGGTATTTTAAAGAACATCAGGTAGCATTTGTGAAAGGTTTAGTGACTTGTTTCTACGATATAGGTGTTAAGTGAGAGAAAGAATTTTGAAAATGTGAATAAAATTTTCTCAGATATTTACAAAAGCTAACGGATGTAGTTACAATTTGACTTGTTGGTATTCTGATTGTTATGTTTGAGCACAAGAAGAGGAACTGTATTTTTAAGTGGGAAATACTTGATTTTGCCAAAATGATAACTAGAGCAGCTTTGTTGACTCCATAATCTCACTTAAGGAAACAGGTGGAGAGTTCAAACCAAGTAAAGATTTGATAATAAATTTGAGAAAGCAGTTGATACAGAGAGACTTTAGGATTTCTCTAATTTTAGACTTACGAGAAGATAGAAGAATATATTATTTTTTTCAGGAAAGTAAATGTGTTCAACACATGCCATATGGGGGTGAGGTACAAAATGTTTTTTCAATATTATGGTTTTAATTGTACAAAAAATATCCTCACATTTTAGGGGATTTTCATTGCCTTTTGGGAGGATCCAACTTCCACAGTCTTCCTATGTTCAGCCCTATTGTTTGCTGGCATGTGGTATCATTTTTCAAATTAGTTTAGCAAACATTTTATTGGGCACCTTACATAGGCCTAGACTGTACTCAGTGCTATTGGAAAAAAAATTACTTTTAAGGAGCTTCTAAGGTCATATCATTTTTTTTAATTAACTAAAGACAATACAGGCAAATATGGTAAGGAGCACCACAGGGCCATGACATTTATTGGTGAAATGGATCATGTCTAATTTAGGAAAGCTGGATAGAATTGCATTTTAAATCGAATATTAAAGAATAAAAATATTTTTACTATCAGGAAGAATACATTGCAGGTGGATAAGCAAAGATAGAAATGTCTAGGGCACATTATAAAAGAATAAATAGATCAGTTTGACTGAAAAAGGTTTCTGTGGAGAGTAGGATGAGGCTGGGGTAAAGGGCTGAGTTCCCTATGGAAGGTTGGGACTAGGGGATAGGTGGGTCCTTAATTCTGTAATCAATGGGGCTATTAATGATTTTTGAATAGAGCAGTGACATGAGCAGACTTGTTATTTTGTTTAGACAGATGAAAGATCCAATAATATGCAGGAACTATTTGCTTAAGAAAAAGTTTGGAGGCATTAAGAGCATGTAGATCAAAACATACAATGGGTAATGATAGTCTATTCAATGAATGGTATTGGGAAAATTAGATATGCATAAAAATATGAAACTAGGCCACATTACTATACCATATACAAGAATAAACTTAAATGGATTAAAGACAAAATGTAAGATGTGAAACCATAAATATCCTAGAAGAAAACATAGTCAGTTAAATCTCAGATATCTCTTGTAGCAATATTTTTCCTGATATATCTCCTCCAGCAAGGGAAGCAAAGAAAACAAACAAACAAATGGGACTCCATCAAACTAAAAAGTTTTTGCATAACAAAGGAAACCATCAATAAAAGGAAAAGACAATGCACTGAATGGGAAAACATTATTTGCCAATGATATATCTGATAAAAAGATAGTATCCAAAATCTGATATAATAAAAACCTAATATGCAAATAGACCAAACAGTGGAATGACTGGTCGCTATGACGTGCACAGACCACCAGGGGGAAGATGCTCAATGCAGGAGCTGCCCCTAGCCAGCAGGCTCTGGGCCAGCTAAGGTGGGTGCCAGCAGAGTCCCCCAATTGCCCCACAGATTGACCCTGATCACCGGCCAAGCCTAGGGAACCCACCAGTGTATGAATTTTGTGCAATGGGCCTCTAGTTTATAAATAACTTATAAAACAATGCTAAAAAAACCTCCCAAACAACCCAATTAAAAAATAGGCTAAGGACCTGACTAGACACTTCTCCAAAGAAGACATATGGGTAGCCAATAGACATGAATAGATGCTCAGTGTCACTAACCATCAGAGAAATGCAAATTAAAACCACAGTGAGGTATCACCCCACACCTGTCAGAATGTCCATTATCAATAAACCAACAAGCAACAATTGTTGGCCAGGATGTGGAGAAAAGGGAACACTCACACACTGTTGGTGGGAATGCAGTTTGGAGCAGCCACTGTTGGAAACAGTATGGAGTTTCCTCAAAAAATTAAAAATGGAACTTTCTTATGACCTAGTGATTCCACTTCTGAGAATATATCCAAATAAACCCAGAACACTAATTCGAAATAGATGCACCCCTATGTTCATTGCAGTGTTGTTTACAATAGCCAAGATTTAGAAGCAGCCCGAGTGCCTATCAGTAGATGAGTGGATAAAAAAGCTGTGGTACATTTACATAATGGAATACTACTTGGCTGTATAAAAGAAAGAATTCTTCCCTTTTGTGACAGCATAATACTTGAGATTATTAAGTGAAATAAGTCAGTCAAATACACTATGATTTCATTTATATGTGGAATCTAATGAACAATATAAACAAAATAGAAACAGACTCATAGATACAGAGAACAGACTGACAGCTACCAGAGGGGAGGGGGGCAGAGGGGCTGAGTGCAATAGGTAAATTAAAAACACTCACCCACAAAAACTTATAGACACAGACAACAGTATAGTGATTACCAGAGGGAAATGGTCGGGGGTGGGGGAAGGTAGGAGAGGATACAGGGGGAATAAATGGTGATGGAAGGAGAACTGACTTTGAGTGAACACAATACATCATGCAGATGATATGTTATATAATTGTACATTTGAAACCTAAGTAATTTTATGAACCAATGTAACCCCAATAAATTTAATAAAAATATGTTTTAAAAGACCATGTAAGGGATTTCTATAATAATATTCATGAAGAGTTGCAAGGATATGATGGTGTCAGGAAGATGGAAATGTGGGTATTGATCCAAGCAGTCATAAGAAATTTGACTGGGATTCACAAGTGCTATAATTTCTTTTATGTTTATGCCCAGAATTTGTCTTTTATTTTAATAAATGTACGTCTGTAAGAATATTATGCTCAAGTAAAAATAGATTCCTTGTAAAAAAAACTGAATCCTGTTTGTGTATAAAACTGTAAAAATAAAATAGAAAATTTATGCTATCACTTATTAATTTAATCTGTTACTTGGTGGATACTCAGCAAAAAGCAATAAAAATACCAGTAATATGGATAATTAATCAAATGAATTCATTTTTCCATTAATATGCCTACTTGTTTAAATATAAATTATGATAATTTTAACAATTTTTCTTAATAATTTCTCAATACTTAATTATTTTTTCTTCACCAAGGAATTTTGACACATGCTGTTAATGAAGATTTCAAGTATGAGTAGCATTTTTCAATATGTATTGAACACTTCAAAAATTATTAAGAAGAGTAAATAAAATATAACCCTGTCTTTTTATCATAGAGATTTTCTCAACAAATAAAAAAGTCACTGATAAGGAACTTTAGTTTTCTTTAATCTTTTTTTTGCAAATCAGTAAGATGTAAATGCCATCTGTATTAAATCCAATATACACATAGTATTTCCTTGTACTTTTTGTCTGTGATCTCTGTTTATACCTTTTGTCTGATATATACAGGTGGAGTGAAGTTAGGTTTACAGTTGTTCATATAGAAAATAACATAATAATTAATTAAGAATAATACAGAAATAAACTGCATTTCACATACTCACAACTGTAAACCTGCTTTTGCTCCATCCCATATATTAGTATTTGATATGTGGGTGATGGATGGAGAAGATTTCAAACTAATATTAAAGTGAGACAATCTGATAGGTTGGCTGGATCCCCTTTCTAGTGTGGTCAACTATTCCAGTGGGATTTTAGTGCTAAAATTGGGAATGTCCTGGGCAAACTGGAACAGGTAGTCATCCTGCCTATCCCTGTACTGCTCTCTGCCTTTTTAGGGTGGCTGAGGAGTCAAGGGAAGGGTGAAGGAACTGAGATGAAGACAATGAGGGTTTCTGTTACCCAACGTTTTGTGGTAGAGAAGAATAGGTAGAAATACAATTGGATTTTTCCTTAAACTTTTTTTGGACAGTTGGAGAGTGTGGATGTGTATTACACACTATTTTGCTTAGATTTCCAATATATAGAAGCCCAGCATAGCTAAGTCCCACTTCATAGATAAGTGCCTCCCCATGAGGGCTTGGAGAAAGCAAGAGAAATACCAAGAGTGGTCCAATGAAAGGGCAGTAGAAGAGAAATTAGAACAAGCACTATGCTTGGCATGGAGGCATGAAAATCAGAAATGCTGAAATGTTTCATTCTTACAGGCCTAAGTGTATTAGGGTTGTCCAAAGAGACAAACCAATAGGAGATTACACACACACACACACACACACACACACACACACATATCTTATAAACATAAGACCATATTTGGGGTAGTAAAATAATCATCACACTTCACAAAATTTGTGACAGTGCCAACCACTACCCAGTCCATACTGAAATTTCTTGGGTTGGTCTTCCAACTGCTCTTTACAGGTGTTTTGTTCAAACTAGGATTCGGTTCACTAGCACACATTACATTGGCTGATATACCCTTTAACTCTCTTTTACTCTTTAGTAGTAGTTTTATTTATGGTACTAACTTGCTGAGTAGAGTGAATCAGTTGTCCTGTGAATTAGTTGTCCATATATTTTAGATTTTTTTCTGATTGTTAAGAGGGAGGAGTGTCATTTAGTTTGTTCCTCTCTGGCCTTTCTTTCCTGTAGACCAGCAGCAATAAAGTGTAAAGGCTTGATTGGGATTCACATTAAATAAATATATTTTATGAGATTTGGTAATGTTGCCTACTATCTCATTTAAAATCATATAGCAAAGAGTTTTATTGTAATGTTTGTAGAACACACTGTATTTTCTGATTTGTAGATTTGTGATTTTATAATATACTAGAGGCCTGGTACATGAAATTCGTGCACAGAGGTGGGGTTCCTCAGCCTGGCCTGCACCCTCTCCAATCTGGGACCCCTTGGGGGATGTCTGACTGCCGTTTTCAGACATCCCTCTCGCAATCCAGGATGACTGGCTCCTAACCACTCGCCTGCCTGCCTGCCTGCCTGCCTGATCACCCCTAACCCCTCTGCCTGCTAGCCTGATTGACCCTACCTTGCCCCCTGCAGGCCTGATCACCCCTAACTGCCTCTGCCTTGGCCCCCACCACCATGGCTTTGTCCAGAAGGAAGTCAGATGTCTGAAAGATGGCCAGTTGACCCTGTCTAATTAGCATATTACCCTTTTATTATTATAGATAGATTATATAGGATAGGATTGCTTAAGTGGGAGGCGGGGAGCCTTTTTCAGCAGGAGGAGATACTCTTAGCAGACAAAAACACATAATCCCTATATCTGGACTGATAGCCATATGCACTATACTGCCAAACAGGTCATTAAAAAATTGAATCACTTTCTTACACCTTACACCAAACAGCTGTTGCCCTTAAAACCCCTCCTCAGCCCCACCTTAGGTTCTGCCTTCGCAGTTCACCCAGATTAGGTTCTGTTTGGTTAGTTTCTATGCCAGTCAGCATCAAAAGCTCTGCCTCCTAGGCAGCCCTTGGCTCCTCACAGTTCACTCAGATTTGGTTCTGATTGTTTGGTTTCTATGCCAGTCAGAGTCAAAAGCCCTGCCTCCTAGGCAGCCATTGACTCCTTGCAATTCACCCAGATTTGTTTCTGATTGGTTGGTTTCTATGCCAGTCAGCATCTCCAGGCCTATCTCCAGGCCTAATCATAGAGGCAGGGCTGATCAGCAGCCACCCCAGGCTGCTGGCAAGTGGGCTGAACTGCTGACTTCTGGGAGAGAGAGGCTTGGCTGCTGGCAAGGCCCGGAGAGAGAAGCAGGGTCTGATCACTCTGCTTCTCTCTCCGGGCCTCGCCAGCAGCCACTGCCACTGCTGATCAGCCCCGCCTCTCTCTCTCTCTCTGAGAGGTCAGCAGTTCAACCTGCTCACCTGCTGCATGCACAGCCTGGCGTTCGGTAGAGCCTCTGGTCATTGTGGATGTTACAACCCTGGCTCTTTATATATATATAGATAAGTATTCTGTCTAAAATATGGACAAAATAAAAAATTCTATAACATATCAGGAAACTTCAAAATTTATCTCTAAAACCAGAGCTCATTCTTAACTCCTTCCATTATTTTCCCCCTCCCTCCCTATCTTCCTCCCTCCCTTCCTACTTTTCTTCCTTCTTATAATGAAGTTATAAATGGTCTGTTATATGCAAAGACTTTAGGGTAATAGAACCATTCAGTCCAGGAGTAAGTAATGAACAGAGGGATTTCTTAACTTAAATTACTTCAAATGCTTTCTTTTTGTTATAACACTTACATTAAATGTAGAATTATGTCAGTACTGTAGTGTATTTTCTAATTATGGTTGGGCCAAATAGCCTGATATTGTAATAGTAAAAATACATCATTCTCAATATAAGAGCCAATTCATGATCTGAGTCACCTTTGATGTAGCCAACATTATATGAAGTGCTTATATTTTTATTTTTAAGTATTTACCTCTTACCTCTGAGGGCTTAATAGGATCAAAAACAGGAATACAGATGTCTCAGGTGAAAGTCATTTTCAAAAGATGGTCTTCCTAGTGCTTCAAATCCAAGATGTACTCTTTTGTGGTTGGCTTTCTAATTAATATAGATGTTTTCATATTAATTTTTACTTTTATGTGTATACTCTGCAGAGTGCTGGAGGCAACATGAGTGTTTGAGTTGAGCAAACTGGAATGCAGATCTTGGGTCAGCCATTTACTAACTGTATGAGCCTCTAGAAAGCTGTTTAATCCCTCTCAGGCTCATTTTCTTCACTTGTAAAATGGAAGTATTAATATTCTCTCAAATGACTGCTGGGAAGATTAAATGAGATACTATGTGTAAAGTACCTAGAAACGAGAAGAAGCTAAGTGATTTCTAGTCCTTTACCCTACCACCTTTTCTTTTTAATGTACTAGTGAGGTAAATAATACTATACCACTTATAAGCTAAAAAAGATTTTGTCATGGGAGATCCACATATTGTCAAAGAAACACAATAATCTTTGCTATAATTTTTAAAGAACTAGTGTTTTTTTCCTTCCTGTAAGTTCTGGCAAATTAAATATGTTGGCATTCTATTGCTAAAACATTCAGGTCTTACCAAGTGCCAAAGGAAATGTCAAGAGACCATTTGACTTATGCTAATTTAAGTCAGGAGATTCAATGTAGACCTCCACCTCCCAAAGGTGATTTCTTTGTTCTCTTCTTCCCCATTGGCTACTCAGAGAGTCTCAGACACTATTTACTCTTAAATTTAGTAAAATAGTATTTTCTGTGAGAATGTAAGTATATTAAATAAGGTTATAATTATATTTAATCTTATGTATTATTGTGTTTATTACTAAAAACAAATACATGAAAATGATTGAATGAGATAAATGTATCTAATTCAAAATTTCAATGAATTTATATACTTCTGAAAAATATTTTTTTAGAAAACCCTGAGTTTAGTTATGGAGGGCAAATTGATTAACATAGATTACTTTTAGAAAAAACTGAAAGTTACTTTTTTGCCTAGAAATGAAAATGATAAATATAATGTGCTCATATCATTTAATTGCTAATAATGTTATTTAATTGTTTCCATAACTGGCAAGGAATCTTAGTACTTTTGCTCTATTTTAATTTAAAATAAATATAATTAAAGGTAATCTTGTTTTTCTACCAAGTTGAAAGTATATCAATTGGTATTCTTCCTTACCCTTTACTGTTATTGTGCGGCTCAGGCGATAATCGATATTAAAGCTTTTTTCTACACTAAAATATGATGAAAATATTTAGATATATGTAGGTTTTACTTTTTATTATGCATTATTTACTTCTATTTTAGGTAGGATATGGATATCTCTATGCCATCCAATGTGCAAAGATTTTTATTCTTTATTAATAAAATGTCATCCAACATGGTGCAGGTCTTTTCAACAACTTTTCCTATCTGCCCAGTCTGACTGTGCATATTTCTAACCTAAAGCCCTGGCTTAAAAAATTGAAGTTAAAGTTTCCACCAAGGCTTCTGCAGAAGCTAGATAGCTCAGAATCCAGCAGTACACTGTAGCTGTTTCCTTTCTCTATCACCAAAACAACTAGTCACTGTTGAAAAGATGTCACCAAGGGACATGCTATTCTTCTCGCACATAGATGGCACTACTGACCAGTCATCACAGAGACTTCTCAGTCTTCATTACTGGCTGTGAAAAAATATCTATGTGTGGTCCACAGAGAGTTTCTATTTCTAGAGAACTAACTGGGATTATGGATGGGCTGAGGTCCTTAACAAGGAGCAGTTATTGTATATAATCAACAGTGATAATATTTAGAAACACCAACATATTGGTTGACTGGACTTTTCATGTTTGAACTGATTAATAGGTTGATAAAACAAAAGAGGCTGATTTGGACCATTTTGCTTTAGCTCATTGTTTGTGAGATGCTGAGTACTTCACCATGTCTTCTTTGCAGCTGTTTGCACATTTTGAATGGGAAGGAAGAAACCAACATTTACCTACCATCTACTCTATACTAGTCACTGGGCTATTTATAAATTTCTTACTTAATCCCCTCCCCCATGTGGGGGTGGCTTATTCTTCCACACATCATAAAGATGAAGGTCAGATAGATTGTCTGGCTTGAGAGCTCATAACAGGAAGTCATTGCAGTGTTGTAGTTCAAGCCTTGTTCTATATGTCTTAAGGCCAAACTTCAAGTATCCTTTTGATTTAAACATTTTTCTGGGAATAATAATGCTAATTTTAAAATGTAACTTTAATAGAAACCTTATATTAATATTGACTCATTGCTGCAATCGGGAAAGGTAAATATTAAGCCCTTTGAAAGGATAAAATGCTCTTCTAAAGACCTTCTCTCAGATTCTCATCACAAAGCCCGCTTCTAGATTATACCACATTTCAATCTTGTTGTTTTTTTCTTAGCAGAATAAAACACAATAACAATGAAACTCTGACCTCTCAGTAGTTATTTACATTTTAAGTTTTGTCTTCTCAACTTTGTGTTCACTCTCCAGTGGGCTGCTTTCCATCTCCATTCACCTAAAAAAAATTTATTTCATGATTTCTGTGTTGTATAACCAAGGATACTTCTCTGTCTGCATTGACCTGCACTTCTTAATGATCAGTATAGATGACCACTTACTATGTATTGAAACAAATTTTTTTCTGGCTTCCAGGATGCCATACTTTCTTGGTTATTATTGTAAGGAATAATTTGACTTTGGAATAAACAAAGGAGATCACTGGATAAGCTTTTTATGCCATGCTGGAGCTTCTGGGAATTATTTAATTCTATGGGGCCTATGATTTTATGTTTCTGGTCTGCCCAACTCTGAGCTATTTTACAATGGGAAATTATAGATAATTGAAAGCAATGGAAATGATTCTTGTCTATAGATATGGAAATAAAATTCTCTCTGGTGGAGGAAACAATTCTCACTTTCCCTCTTCCTCCTGAAAAAGTGAGTTTTGTGTCCATTTGTAAATTTGTTTCAAATTTTTTTTTTTATTACTCCATCTACATTTGTGCTTCTTTGACTTCTCCTTTGAATTGGTTTGGACATCTGTTTGGTTTTATTTAGTTAGTGACTTAAATAAAGTTTTGACATATTCATCTTATTATTATGTATGTTTGTATGAGAGTTAAGGTTTTTTATTTTCAGTAAAATATCCTTTAACACCAATTGTTGATTTGACTTACTACTGTTTCTAGGTGTCATTAGTTGGTTTCTACTTCTACTGATGATTAGATTTTCTCTACAAGTGATATTGTTCAGACAACTAAATTTTTACTGATATCTTTATGCTGATTACTTTCAAATATTTATCTAGAGCCATCACCTCTCATCTGAGCTCCAGAATCATATATCAAATTCCTTATTGGATAGTTAGGTCTTATTGATTAATCACATTTTACAAGGGAAAAAGAGGATTGATTCCTGTTCTTCCTCCATCCATAAAACAATAGCAATAATAAGCAAATCCATAAAAAAAAACAACCTGTTCCTCTTTGAGATTTCCCCATTTCAATGAATCTTAATACCATCTAGCCAATTGCCCAAGCAAGAAGCTCAAAACTTTGTATTGTTCTCAATAACCTCTGTCCTTTTCTACCCTAAAATATCTTAAATTTGTTACTTGTCTTAATTTTCTCTATCACCACCATATTATCTCTTGCCTGGACCATAGCAATGGCTGTCTAGTTTGTTTGTTTGGTACTTCTATTCTTGCCCTCCTATATTTGATTTGTTACCAAGCAGCCAGATAGATCTTTTAAAATATATATCAGATGACTTTAATACTTAAGACCCTTTAATACCTTCCAATTTCTTTTGGAATGAAATTCATATTTCTTACTATGGCTTATCTAATTCTTTATCTGTCTCCCCAAATCATTTATCTTGCTAATCTCTGCCTCACTTACTATGCTCCAGTTATAGAAGACTTGTGTGTTTTTTTCCTTGAATAATCACAAACCTTTTCTGTTTCCAGAACATTGCACTTACTGTTTTCTCCATCTAGAGAATATTCAATGTGACTTTTCATATGTTTGACTCTTCCTGTTTGAATCTGAAAAAGAATCTCCAGGTTTCAAATCACCTTCTTCAAAGAGGCCTCCCCTACTTTGCCTAAAGTGGCTTCATCTCCCCTTACTTTCTGTCAGCTCCCTCAGTCTTTTTTATTTACAGCATGCACCACAAACCACAATATTTTTTTCACATTTTAAAAACTGATTTTATTTGTTTCTGGTCTGCCCAAATCTGCCCACCTCCCTCTTCCTCCCTACCTCCATAGAATGCAAATACTCCAGGGTGCAAATAGGTTGCCTGCCATTTCATCCTTGTATTCCCCAAATCCATGATCTACCCTGCATCATAACAGACAGTTTAAATGCTTTTTAAAAAATGAATGAATAAATGAAATAGAAACCTATCTTCGGAGTAATAATTTGTTAATATCTACCTTGATCTCTCTACTGTAGAAGATAAAATGTAACTTGTAATTTTAAATTATTATTCCATTTCTAGGATTGATATTATGCCTGATCCATAGTAGACAATCAATAAATATAAATTAATGAATTAATTAATAATATAATCCCAAGGTCAGAACAGATTCTTAGCTGCCACTTTACTGCCATAGACCAGTTTGTAGATCTAATCTTTGAGGCCAAATGGGTGCCAATCCTGGGGCAGGACTAAGTATAGAGATGAGGGCTGACAAGATATAGGTAAATTGGTTAAAGGATTAGGCAAGAAACAGGCATACCATTGTTTTAGTTCCTAGGTCATTTTTTAAAATGATTACAGATGCTCCCTCTTGACTGACAGGGTTTACATCCTAATAAATCTATGAGTTGGAACTATTGTAAGTGGAAAATACATTTAATACACCAAACCTATCAAGTTTATAGATTAGTGTAGCCTAACTTAAACATGCTTAGAACACAATATCCAAAAAACATTTGCAACACAGTACACTGTAGAGTAGGGCTTATTGTATTGGTTGTTTATTCTCATGATCTGTGGATGACTGGGAGCTGTGGCAGTGAGCAACATAGAATTTTACAAATCTATTACATGAGTAATGTTTATTTCAGTTAGTTCTGATTGTGATGTGTTAGGAAATTTGACTTGGTAGAAAATCTTAAAAAATTAAATATAAATGCTAATATTTTAAAAAAGAATCCATTTTACTCAGGAAAAGAAAATACAGCTTTGATGGTGACTGTTCATTAATGTAGGAGTAGAAGAATTACTATAAACTCAGCTAAGGCCTCACTCCTTAAAAATATTAAAAATTTAGAAATAATTCCTCAATAGAAATTGACATAATAATAAATATATAAAATAAAAATATATAAATTAAGTAAGAATTTAATAAGTACAATAACTGTCAGGCCCAATTAAAATAACTTTTAGGGATATATTTGGGTAATGAAAAGAATCTTAAACACATAATGAGAACTCCTTATTCCAAATCTAGGTTTGATCCTAATTTATTTTACTCTAGGACAGGTAAATTTACTCCAGTAAACTAGATATCTTCATCTTCAAAATAAGGGGATAAAACATCTTAACTTTCTATGTTTATACTTAGGACATAAGAAGTCATGATCCAGACCTAATTTATCCACTACTTTACTTAAAATTTATATTCACATAGAGGGGGGGAAAATCAAAGAATCTAGTCCAAAGGTCTTTTTATACATCACACTTTCTGAGAATTATGTGAATGACAATTTTTGCCTTTTTCCCACTTTTGATTTCCTAATGCAATTGGGTCTTATGGCAATGATCAGTTCTTGGATTCAGTAGTCTTAAAGAAAATGAAATCAAAGTAAAGTCTTAACTCTAAAACCCTTTTCATTCATTTTCTTTATTGGAATTATTTATTTAATATACTATCATCTCATTTACTCTGCTACTAACCTGAGTTACTTCATAAATTTTTAAAATTATGTTTTTTCTTACTTATAAATTTTAAAAGAATATTAGAAGATGTTGACTATGACTATAGAGAATATAATTAAATATAACAATTAGTTATTGGACATTTGGAAAAATTGTAACATCATGCTAATATCATTTATTTATTTGAGAAAAAAAGAGTAATATAGCTGGCTCAATATTCAGTAAAATAGTTAAGAAATGTTTTCTACTGTCTACATGCATAAGAAAGTAAAATAATAAAATGTAAATAAACTATTTAAGATACATTAAAGAGTCGATGGAAAACTGGGAAATAAACCTCATACCTGGAACTAATATAATAAAAACACTAAGACAGTATATCAGATTACAAATAAGGTAATCCTATCTACTAAAAGAGTAATATGCAAATTAATTATCACTCTGCTACACCCACAAGCCACGCCCACCAGCCAATCAAGAGCGAGTATGCAAATTGACCCAACCAAGGTGGCTACAGGCACAGAGAGAGCAGGAGGCTTGGGTTTTACTGGCATAGCCAAGCTTTCCACCTGCCCTGGCTGGCCCAGGCCTACGCTCAAGACTACAAAGTTTCAATTGTAGAAGATAAATAAATCCCAGATACCAGGGCCTCCGCTTGGGTCCCCAGGGGGCATGGCCAGCCTACAAACCACCACAGGCCCCTCACCCAGGCTGCCTCACACCCCAAGGGAACCCCCACCCTGATCCAGGGCACCCTTCAGGGCAAACCAGCTGGCCCCCACCAGTGCACCAGGCCTCTATCCTATCTAATAAAAGAGTAATATGCAGATTGACCATCACTCCAACACACAAGATGGCTGCCGCTATGTGGTCAAAGATCCTGCCCCTATGTGGACACAAGATGGCCGCCACAAGATGGCCAGTAGGGGAGGGCATTGGGAGGGACCAGGTCTGCAAGGGAGGGCAGTTGGGGACAATCAAGCCTGCAGGGAAGGGCAGTTAGGGGTGACCAGGCCGGCAGAGGAGGGAAGTTGGGGGCAAACAGGCTAGCAGGGGTGCAGTTAAGCATCAATCAGGCTCGCAGGGGAGTGGTTAGGGGTTGATCAGGCTGGGAGGCAGAAGTGGTTAGGGGCAATTAGGAAGGCAGTCAGGTGAGCAGTTGTGAGCCAGAAGTCCTTGAGTGTGAGAGGGATGATCCTATGGGGATCAGGACTAAACGGGCAGTTGGACATCCCTTGAGGGGTCCCAGATTGGAGAGGGTGCAGGCTGGGCTGAGGAACACCCCCTCCCCCATGCACAAATTTCCTGCACTAGGCCTCTGGTTTTAAATAATTGGAAGCTTGAATTCATTATACTGTGAATGCATTGCACAATATACCATAAAAAGTGATTCATATAAATAGAAATAGTAGATCATATTATTTGAAATTAACCCAATCCATCATTAAGGTTGTTTGGTAATGAATGTTGAAAAAGAGAGATAAATATTAGTTTAGATAGTTTAGAGTAGACACCTCTTATAGTTAACTTTTCTGTCAAGCAGAATGAAAGGGAAACATCATAATCCCATTTACCTACAGCAGGTATTTACACTTTTAACAAGGGCATGTAGCTTTCTCTAAATTTCTCTCAGAAAAACCATTTTCACTGCACTGAGGGGATTTTATTCCCTCCCCACAAGTTTATGTTCTAGGAATGACAACTGTTATAGATTAAATATTTGTGTCTCTTCAAAAGGATTTTTGAAAACTCTGAATTCCCAATGTAAAGCTGTTAGGAAATGGGGCCTTTAGGAGGAAATTAAGTCATGAGGGTAGAACTTTTCTGAAGGGAATTAGTGCTCCTATAAGAAGAAGGATCTCTCTCTCTCTCTCTCTCTCTCTCTCTCTCTCTCATTCGCTCTCACTTTCTGACTCTGACTCTGTCTCTGTCTTTGAGAAGCCAGTCATCTGCAAACTGAGAAGGGTACTCTCACCAGCATCTTGATCTTGGATTTCCCAGCTGCCAGAGCAAAGATAAATAAATAATTGTTGTTTAAGTCTTTGATATTCTGTTATACTAGTATCAGCCTGAACTGACCAGGACAACAACTTATCAAAGTTACCCCATAATTATAGGATTTACGGATAGCACCTTTTTGTGCCAAAATCTATTTTCTGTGCTCAGTTACTAACTTTTAGAAATGAAGCTACTAACTGAATTCTGCAACTACTTACATCCTAAAGTAGCTTGTTCCTCTTTATCTTTGGTCATATATTCATTTTAACATTATCTGGAGTTTTTTTTCCAACTACTATATCTATGTCTGTTCCTATATCAACCATTTTACAGACCATTTATTATCTTGCCTAATCTACGAACAATGCCTTTTACCACCTCACAATAACTGGATTTACTTGCCTTCTCTGTTGTGATGGTTAGATCAGGTAGACCATGGTGTAGTGAAAATCTCAGACCAACAGGGGTATCTGAATAATGGTAATCACAAAACAATAAAAAATGATTATTTTAGAGAAATAGTCTAGTTGAATTGGTTACTTTGATTTTATTATAATAGAATCATTTGAAAGGTAATTGTGCTCCAGGTTCTCCCTTTGAAATATAGTTTAGGCATTCAGCCATTTTGAATTTTTGTTTTAAAATTCTACAGTGTTTTCAAATTATATTATGTAACTATTTTAATTTACTTTCAGATTGAATTGTTAAGGTAAATAACTTTATTTTGATTTGACCATGCCCAGAAAGCATATTTTTGGTGTGAAATGTCAAAGTAATGTTTTTCTTCCCTACATGAAAATAGCTTGCAGGTTTGGTTGACATTTGATAGAAAGTGATTTCTATAGTGTGAGGCACAAGTGAACTTCAATTTGAACCTTGTAATGATTATACATGTTTATGGAAAATGAGTTGAAATGTACAACTGCAATCATTTTCTGCATTTTCCAGGCTTTTCCAGGACTAAATACCTTTTTATTTAGAGAATTTTCCATGCCTTTGGTTACTAAGAATCAAAATAATGTAAACTAGTACATTTGCTTAAATCTGTAGCCAGAGAGGCAGTGACCATGCGCTTTATTCACGATATCATGTTTTACATGGGTTTTGCCTATGGCTCTTGGAACACAATGGTGGAATATCAGGAATAGGGAAATACCATTCTGGGGAAATGGCTTGGTTTAAGGCTGTGCTCAAGGACGGAAGCCAGAAAGTAAAGTTACAGTATTTAAGAGCACAGTGCAATCTCGGACTGATCTGTGATGGTGTTCAGGGTTTTAGCCCTGCCTGGTAAGTGGGTACTTAGCAAATTAAATACATGTACTAGTAATTAGTCTGGTGACATTCTCTTGGATCCAAGGGGAACTCAAAAAGTTTGAAGACCTCATCCAGTAACCAAAAGGACTGGGATAGAACCCATCTCCCAAAGGAGAGGAAACTGGCTAGATCCAGGCACTTATCAGGGTCTTGGCCAAATTGTCTGGAGTTCAAGGTCCTAGTATCAGAGATATTTTGGCACACAAACTAGGAAGAGAGGCAAAGCCAAAATACACAGAATTTTCACAGATAGGGCAACACAAATAAATGTGAGTTTTATCAATCCAGTTATGGGGATTTCAGCTAACTCTAGACCCCACTTATTTCCTGGGATGTGGTTTCTTAGTGTGATTCTCATTGGCTTGAAGATAGAAAAGTCTTGAGCCTATGATTGAGGGGCCTCACTCTAGTGATAAATAAGCAGAAATCGAATTGCATGAGATCTCTAGAACAAATATTTTCAATTCAGTCAACTGATTGGTTTTACACTTTGTCATTGTTCTGATTAATTGATCACATTAAGCTTTTACCTTTAGGACTTCATGGATACAATCCAAAGTATATTGTCTTGAGTTCTTACAAATGGAATTCTTCTATATAATCTTGAGTTCTTACAAATGGAATTCTAAACCTGTTTTCATCTGAAGTATTTTAATATTTGGGTCATGTCCAAATTAATTTCAAGTAAAATTTTTGAAGCTCCTTATTAAAGTATAAAATACATTGAGGAAAGCGGACACATTATAAGTGTACAAGTCAATAAAGGTTCACAAACTGAACATGCCCAGGTCAAGAAATAGAACATTATCAGCATCCCATAAGCCTCTTTAGTTCCCCCTTCTAATTACTAACTCCCAAAGAATAACCACTCTCCTGATAATAAATCAGTTCTGTGTGTTTTCAAACTTTATGTGAAATAAATAATATAATATATATTTTTTCTTGTCTCTTGCTCAACATTATGCTTGTAAGATTCTTTAATGTTGTCCTTAGTTGTAGATCATTCATTATCATTGCTGTGTAATATTTCATTGTATAAACATATCATAATTTCTTTTATCACTTCTACTATTGGTAAACATTGAGGCAGTGTCTTATAATGGTGCCATTATGCATAGTGTTGCTATGAACATTCTAGTACATGTTTTGGGTAAATATATGTGCACATCTCTATGGATGCTTTGGAGTGGAATTGATGGGTTATGTATCAGTGAAATTTTTTTACATGCTATTGAAGTTTGAATTTTATCAGCCAATCCCAAAGATTTTGTCACAAATATATCACACATCTGTCTTGTACTCGCTGTACATGATTTATATTACCTACTTTTTGCCAAGGTTTTTATATGTAGAAGTTTAATTATGTGAGTCTTCTGTTATACATTTATGATTTGCTAAATATTAACTCAAGTATAAGTGCTGTGATTGTAATGAGGAGATAAAAAATATAAGAGCTGTTTATTTGTGGTTTTAAAAATTTATACATTAGTCTGTTTAGTTTTTAAGCTTTAGACACAAGTTATGAAGAAGAAATATCAACATTAACATGGCATAACAAGATTGTTCTCCATTTTAAAAACAGATCATGTTAAAATCTGACATTTCAGAACAATAAATACCTGGATAATTATTCACCTTAAATACTATCTTGTTTTACAAAGGGATCAACTTCAAATTAAAAAACACACACAAAACACTCCATTTTTAGAACAGTTTTAGATTTACAGGAAGATTGAGAGCATAGTATAGAGTTCTTATATACCCCACATAGTTTCTGTTATTATTAATATCTTACAAGTATGGTATACTTGTCAAAGCTAATAAACTGACATTGATACGTTATTATTAACTAAAGTTCATAGTTTATTCAGATTTCCATAGACTTTCATTAAAGCCCTTTTTCTGTTCCAAGATCCTATCTGGGATGCCACATTACATTTAGTCATCAGGTCTCCATAGGTTCCTTTGGCCATAACAGTTTCTCAGATATTTTTCATTTTCATTACCTTTTGAGTTTTGTGAAGTACTGATCAGATATTTTGTAGAATGCACTTCAACTGGGATTTTTCTGATGTTTTTTTTTCTAAATAAAATATTTAAATTGTGGTAAAAAACATGTCACACAAAACTCATGTTTATCATTTTTCATCCAATTTGAGATAACCACACACATAGTTACCAATTATTTTGTGTGTGTGTTAGAACTTTCAAGTGATACTCTTGTAGAAGATTTCAAGTATACAATACAGTATTATCTATAATCACCATGCTGCAGGACTGAAGTTGGAGGGTCTGGGCCTGCCTCAGAGCATGGATGGGCATGACTGGAGCTAGTTCATGGAACCCTTCAGGATCCACCCCCAGGACCAAGGTTAGTGGGCCTGTCATGGAGGGCATGAGCAGACGTGACTCCTGCTAGGTTCCTTTGCAGATGTTACTGGTTGAAGGTCCAAGGCCAGATGAGGCTATAGCTGAGCCCACAGGGGGACAGGGTTGTTTCCAGGTCTGTAGCTAGGACCAGGGTCAACAAGTCTGCTACACCTGGGCATACACCTACCTTCTCAAAATGGCCCTTCTTGGTCTTGGGCTCCACCAGTGTTTCAAAATCTTCTAATTGGATATCAGGGCTCCCCCAAAGGTACTTTCGTCTATGAAAGGCTGTCAAATTATTGTTTCTGAAGGGAAATATAAGCAGGGGACCTCCTATCCTGCCATCTTGCTGATGTCACCTCTCATATTAACCATTTTTGAGTATACGGTTCAGTAGTGTTCACTATATTCATATTGTTGTATAACAGACATCTAGAACATTTTTTATCTTGCAAAACTGAAACTCTATGCCTACTGAGGAACAGCTCCCATTTAGACCTCTTTACCCCAAGATTCTTTTAATTATTAAATACCCCAATACACTTAAAATACAATTCTGATTTTATATCAGATAGGTAAGAGTATTTATTGAAAACCTACTATGTGCCAGGCATTATCAGTTCCTTTCAAATGTTTTCTTATTTAGTTCTTACAAAAGTAGAGTGAGGCTCTAGTTACTGTTCCCATTTTTCAAATTTGGGAATCTTTGCTTTTTTAATAACCTGCTAAAGGTTACATAGCAATTGATGAGACAGGTATTGAATGCAAACTGGACCTGTGGGAATGCAAAATCTAAGGTCTTTATCCTGTGTAATATTTCACTTCCAGTTTTTTAAGATTCTGCTTATTATATTACCTAATGGAACAAATGGACGAATGTCTACCTATAGATAGTATTTTATAAATGAAGTTATGACCCTAAATAAATGGGATGATTAAAATATTTGACAGAGGAAGTGAGAAAACCTGATAACTTAACATATTTTATTATTTTAGTAGAATATATAGAGATTGGATGTTAAGTGGTTAGCAGTTTGGAGCTGGAAAGCCCTCAGTCTCAGGGTCTGCTGCACTCCCCACCATTTCACATTCCGTTCCTGTGACTGACTGATGTGCATGACTATGACAAACGCTTGGCAGCCTCGCTGGGCTGGGCCTGTGTGTGAGGACTCAGGCTGTCATTAACCTGGGGCCTGGAGCCAAGGACTGAGTGCATGCTGAAGACATTGCTCCAAGCTCCACCACCCTATTGGCCAAGGCATAAGTGCATACTGTGCTTGTGAATTTATCATAAATTATTTTTTAATGGAAAATTTTAAATCAGACAAAGAAAACACTTTCCCTCTGGAATAGAATCCCACCCTATTGCAGTCTGAGTCTGACTTGATAAATAATGGGGCAGGCTACTGAGGGAGATTACAAATTATATCCCTCAGGGGTTTTAAAGAGAAAATAACCATCTGTCCATGATGAGTCCAAGGTAGGGTTGTGTCTATGAATCTTAAAAGTGCATGGTGTTGTGAAAGAAACATTTCACTAATAGGAAGCAGACCTAGGCTTTAGTTTTCAGCTTTCCGGTAACTTTCCTTGTGACCTTAAGTAAGTACCTTGAGTTCTATTTCCATATTGTGACATCTCCAGAAAATGGACCCTCATCTATATATTGTTGTGGCAGCTAGATAGCGATAAATCAATTCTAACTAAATTAGGATGAGAGGTTAGATTAAAATGTATTCTGTGGAAAGCTAGCTCAATGGGAGGTAAGTAACTACTCTGTTATAGAGGTGGTTTGTGACAGACTAGGTGAAGTAAGTAGAACACAATTAAGCTTTCATTTTTAATGCTAAGATTTCTCAGAGCCTTTAATATGCTAAAGAGCAGAGTAATTTTTAAGGGGTTAACTGGCATTGTGTTTCCCAAACATACTTAGCTATGAAACTCACTGTATGCAACATAGCCTTGATCTGGTGTTCTAGGAAACATTTTTTTGAGAATCACAGATTTCAGGTTCAATATTGTAATTTCCAGCTTTGAAAATTCAGTATGCCTGTGTTTTATAAATATTTACGCTTATTTTAATACCTACAAAGGAAAGCAAGAAAATGTATTCATTCATTAATTTATTTAATAAGGATTATTAGCACCCATTATGTGCCAGGATAGTAATGTTAAGTGCTGAGAATACATCAATGAATGAACAACAAAATGTTTGCCCTCTTGAAGCTTATATTTTAGTACAGAGATACAGACAAAAACAGTTATGTAATAACATATAAATCTGTGCTATGAAGAAAAACAGAAATCTGTGCTAACCATAATGACTTTGTTATAAATTAGTTCAATAACATAATTTAGTAGAAACTGTATGATTTCTAAAGCTGGGTCAGAAAGTGACTGTGCCACTTTCTTTGATTGTCTTAGAATGGTCA
This sequence comes from Corynorhinus townsendii, assembly GCA_026230045.1. Lineage (NCBI taxonomy): Eukaryota > Metazoa > Chordata > Mammalia > Chiroptera > Vespertilionidae > Corynorhinus > Corynorhinus townsendii. The sequence continues at coordinate 60,595,388 of JAPDVU010000004.1, read as the reverse complement.
CTCATCAAATGGTTGCTTTCTCATCAAATGTTGCATTTCAAGAGGCAACATTCCCATGCTCTGGAAATCACAAGCCACAGGAAGAGACCGAATGTAGGTACTCTGGTCAACAGTCCAAGTTGCCCTAGTCCTTTGAGACATTTCAGCCTAAGTGCCAAGATTTTTCTGTGTAACTTCAGTGCTCAGGCATGCAAGTTACCCCAGCCATGTAAGTCTTCCCAACTGAGGATCCTGAAAAAGAAACAAGACATCCCTACTGTGTCCTCTCAATTCATAGCTTAAAGAATCCTTGAGCATGACGTGTTTGTTGTTCTATTTCATGAAGAGTGGTTTGTTTAGCAGAAGCAGAATCTGTAACAAGGGTCATATCTCCATTTCTTAAGGTCACATATAGGTGAATGGCTGTGCTTTGCTTCAAATGATTTTTTAAAATCCACCTCTTCTTGTTGCTGTTTAGATGGCAATTATGAGGTCAGACAGCATCTAAAAGCTGTGCCTTGCTTTTGTGTATACTATCAATGGCTTGGGGAACCCCAAACTTGTTTCATTCAGTGCCATGGAAGTGGATCTGAAGACTGATATATTAATCAGATTGCCTACTTCTTAACTCACAGTGATTTATAAAATAGCATGAACTAAGAATACTTATGTTGGCTGTTCTGCTTATCATCTCTGTTCAGAAATTTCTATTCAGGAAGTCAAATTGTTCAGCTACCATAAAATTAGAGCAAGAGTTGTTTGATTGATTTAAATGGCTAATAAAGTTGATCTGTGATAAATTCATTATCCATTCCCATAAGAGACATAAATCCCTCACTATACAATAAATTAAGTGTAATTGTCTGGTTACTGCTTCTCTACATAATACTAGGAGAGCACTATAAATTTGTTTCACTGTACATAATTTTTCTGTTCTATGCTGATCCCCAAATTTTGAGAGATACATATTTTCTTAAGAATATTCCAATGACATTAATCATACTATCATAACATTTTTCTTTACACCCAAAAGCCATTCAGTCTCTTTAAAGTGGTTTTGAATATATCTCATCTTCTAGTTCATACCATTAATACAATATTCAAATTTCCAATATTCTAGAATTCAACTATTCTATCCTCTTCATTGAGAAGGATGGAATATCTATATATGAGCTCTTTACAAGGTAAATTTCCTAATAGTCTTATGAAACCAATTATTTGGACAGAGTTCTACAAAAAAATCTATGAAATGGTACATTTATTTTAATATTTATTTTCGTTGAAATGAATATAAAAAGCAGAGGCAATTCACAATATATTAATGTGATCTATGATGACATTGGTCATTATAATATGACTGATTCTTAATTTAAATGAAGACTTTGGAAATTATTTTTAATGGCTTTGATGACAACTTATAGCACCCACTTTCCCTTTCCCATTGGCCCCTGTAGCCAGTCCTATCAAATTTTAAAAACTTAACCTTTTCTTTTCTCTTTAGGAGTGGAAATTTCATTGCCAATAAAATGCAAATCAATGTAACTATGCAATTGTTTTTTGTGTAGGAAGAATTCTTTAGCCTCTTAGTTCTAGTACTGTATAGTTGTCACAGTTATTAGTAAGGAATTATATGATTTATGTAAGACTTCAGAATCAGTCAGTCTGCAGTTATGACTGTGTATATAATTATTTACAAGCAGAATCTTCATCTTTGATTATTATAAATCAGCTATTGTCTCTTTTGGCTGGCATTCTACAAGAAGAAAAGAATAAATGATATGAAAAATTAAAGAAAAAAAGCAAACATTTATACAGCCTGTATAAGGAGACTATAAACATTAGGAGAGTGTAAGTGGCTTGTTTTATGCTATGCTGCCTATGTAGTGCTGGAGTAGAGTCTATAAACTTAGAGAAACTTGTAGGGTCAGGCAGCCTTCAGACAGAGCTGAAAAATACCCTGGTTCCCCAAGCATTTTATTGTGAAAATTGGCCCACACATTTATAATATAATTTTACACTTCAAAAATGCCTTAAGAGGACATCTAATCCTATCTAGTAAAAGAGTACTATGCAAATTGACCATATTTCTGCTACAACCATAAGCCACGCCCACCAGTCAACCAGGGGTGAGTATGCAAATTAACCCAACCAAGATGGCTGCTACCACAGAGCGAGCAGGAGGCTTGGGTTTCCCTGGTGATGCAGGAAGCCAAGGTTCCTGCACACCCTGGCCCGCCCAGGCCTCCGCTGAAGGCTACAAAGTTTCAATTATAGAAGATAAATAAATCTCAGCAAAAATGGCTATGGACAATGAGGGAACAGGAGGCTTGGCTTTCCCTGGCGATGGCCAAGTTCCTGGCCTGCCCTGGACTCCACTGAAGGCTGCAAAGTTTCAATTATAGAAGATAAATTAATCCCAGGTACCAGGGCTTCCCCTTGGGTTGCTGGGGGGCATGGCCAACCTGCAAACCACCACAGGCCCCTCACCCAGGCTGCCCCACACCCCACGGGAACCCCCACCCTGATCCGGGACACCCTTCAGGGCAAACCAGCTGGCCCCCACCAGTGCACCAGGCCTCTATCCTATCTAATAAAAGAGTAATATGCAGATTGACAATCACTCCAACACACAAGATGGCTGCCCCCATGTGGTCAAAGATGGATGCCCCTATGTGTACACAAGATGGCCACCGCAAGATGGCCAGCAGGGGAGGGCAGTTGGGAGAGATCAGGTCAGCAGGAGACAGTTGGGAGGGACCAGGCCTGCAGGGGAGGGCAGTTAGGGGTGACCAGGCTGGCAGAGGAGGGAAGTTGGGGGCGACCAGGCCTGTAGGTAAGGGCAGTTGTGGGGGACCCAGGCCTGTAGGGGAGAGCAGTTGTGGGGGGGGGGTAGGCCTGCAGGGGAAGGCAGTTAGGGGTGACCAGGCCTTCAGGGGAGGGCAGTTAGGCATCAATTAGGCTGGCAGAAGAGTGGTTAGGGGTGATCAGGCTGGGAGGCAGAAGTGATTAGGGGCAATCAGGAAGACAGGCAGGTGAGCAGTTGGGAGCCAGCAGTCCTGGCATGTGAGAGGGGTCTCAGATTGTAGAGGGTGCAGTTGGGCTGAGGAACACACCCCCCATGCACAAATTTTGTGCACCAGGACTCTAGTAGATAATAACAAATGCAGGACCCTTTTTTGGTAAAGCCCTAGCTCCATTTTTTTCTAAGCTGGCATGCTGTGCACATTTCCCCCTATTTCAAATGGCTTTAACAATGCAGCCTCTCTTTTCTTTGTGGCTACTCTATTATTTGCAATCTTCATTTATTCATTTTCATCACATGTGTATTGAGAATCTATTTTGGACCAGGTACTGGATAAGTAATGGATAAAATCAGACATGTTTTCTATTTGTATGAAATATAAAATTCTAACAGGAGAGAGGGGGCATAAATCTAGGGCTGATGTAACAAAATGTAACATTTAATAGTTCTGGGAGTGAAACATGAGTCTTGTATTATATTTTGAATGTATGAATAATAATGAGTTAACATTTATAAAGCACTTATTCTGTGCCAGGCACTGTTAAATGCTTTGCATATGTTAACCATTTTAATTCTCACATCATATGGTCCCATGAGATAGGTAGTGTTATTGTGCCCATTTCCAGGAGGATCATTAATTAGATTAAACAACTTTCCCGGGTGTGCATAACTTGTAACAGTCAAAGGAAGGTCTTGAACTTATAGTAGGTAGAAGAACATTTCTCCCTTCTCTCCACCTACCCTTTCTTCCCAAAGATAAACTAATCACAATTGGAATAGAGTTCAGGCTGTGGCTAGTTAGTACCTTGGATAGCTCCCAGGGCCTCCCTGGGTCTTTTATTTATAGAGCATCCCAGCTATCTGATGGAGTTTGCCTTTCCCCTCTCCCACTTCAGTGGGTCTCTGAACATTATAGAGGCTCAGCCATCTTAATTTAGTAACCAGTTAATCAACACTTATTTAATATTACTTGGAAAATGCTTTAGTGGAAGGATGGAGGGGGAATTTATGAAGCAAATGTGCCAGTGTAGTCTGTGATGTGGGTGCTTTCTCCTCATTCTCCTCATATACTCCTCTCCCCACAGCACCCACAACAGCCATTAGAAGAGAAAGACAGATCTTTTTTAGCTAGCAAGGTATTCCACAGAGATTTAATGACCCCAGGAGCTCTAGCAGACTTGTAATAACATATTTTGAACAGTGAATCAGGAGTTTATCCAACAAGGATTAAAAGTAGAAATTTAAAATAATTTCACAATATGGGGTATAATTGGTTTCTTTTGTGCTTTGCTCTATTCAGCCAAAGATAAGCAATCATACATTTGCTCTAAAATATATTTTTCTTTTCTTCACAGAATTGAAGCAATCTAGCTAACCATATATATAAATTTTTCAGTTTATAAACATAACTGATTTTCAACTTCTGATTATTTATGGGGAAAAAACTCCTTCTATTGTTTTACCCATTGGCTCATAACCAGGAATAATGAGAAAAACATTGCCTGGTTCATCTTCTCTGTCCACAACCCCAATGCCCACCCCGGGAAAAATGCTGCCACTTCTTGGCAGATTTTTGGCCTGATTAACAGATGTGTTAACCGATGCTCACAGAATATGTCTCAAAGCAGGTGTGGTTAGTATTTTGACTTTCTAAGCTATTTCTACTTCACTAATCTGTTTCATAAATAATAAAAATAAATTATGTTTTTAAAATGAAATAGAATATTATGAATTAAATTGTGAGGCAAAAATAACCAAGCCAAAACTCAGCATTAAATATCTCAGTGTCTGAATATGATTGAATTATATGATCCTAAAAATGCTGTTTAATATGTCATCTCTATATATAAAACCCTACTATACAAATAGACCAAATGGTGGAACAACCGAACAACTGAACAGCCAGTCACTATGACGTGCGCTGACCATGAAGGGAACATGGCAGGCATTGGTAACAGGCAGCAGAGCACAGAACATGGCAGGCGGCAGCCGTGGCGGGATGGTGGAGCAGGTGAGCAGGGGCGCCAGACCAAGGCAGGGTGCCAGTTGCTGTCATTGGGGCGAACCTCTGGTGGTTACTGAAAAGTCTTTGCTCCCACATGCTGCATTACCGCCTGGTGCTCGCACCTGCTGCTGGCACCAGAGCTGCTGCTTGCACCCACTGCCAGTGCCCAGTGGCAGCTGTCGGCCCTGATTGCCCCTCAGAGCTTCTCCACCTCCCCCTGCTCCTGAGGGGCGATTGGGGCAGCAGTTGCTGCTCACACCCACTGCTGGCACCGGCCCCGCTTGCACTGCTCACACCTACTGCCGACGCCCAGCACTGGTCCCAATCGCTCAGCACTGTCAGTACGTGGGAGCAGTGGCAGCGGGAGTGCGCTGCTGGCTGAGAGGGGACCTGGGGCTGTGGTGGGAGGGACCAGGTGGCAGCGCAGAGGATGGGCTGAGACCTGCCCCTGGGCCCACTGTGGCCTTGTGGCCCACAGTTCGTTTCAAGGTGCACAAATTCGTGCACTGGGCCCCTAGTCTACTATAAAACCATAGCCTTATCAAATAATAGAAAAGGAGAATAATTACATTTATTTTAACGTGAGCTAAGTAAAAAATATTGAATAAAAGCTACATAGTATGGATAATTTCTCTCACATAGTATGGATAATTCATATTCATTGGTATTAAATAAATGCACACTTCTAACATTCCTGAGTGCCAGATGTTCTTTTAAATAGATTAAACATTCCTCAATAGAGTGTCTTATACCATGAGTTTGTTTTAGCATACCTATTCATATAAATAGTGCAAAAGTGTTCATATCTGTGACCAAATTAAGATATAAAAGTCAATAAAACACTACTCTATGTTGTCAGTTTAAGGTTATTGCTAAGAAGGATCTTTACTACTGATCAACAATGGTCATATAAAAGGAAGGGAGCACTGTCCATATCTTATTTAAAGCTAGCACAGTAGTGGTTTTGCACACTCAGCTGGATTAAGCCTGAGCAATATTTTTTGTCAGTCTGAACCTGAGAGTTTTCATTACAGATAGCTGTTTGAAAATATTGTCTCCTGAATCATTTCCCATCAAGTAGTAAGAAATGTTGTTTATGTTCTGTGTTAACTTTTTTCAAGCCTCAAAAAATACTTCAAAAGAAAAAGCACTTTAGAAAATTGGTATATCCTCATTTTGGAAAATTCAAGCAATTCATTAATATACAAAAAGGGAAAATACAGTCTGAATTTCATTATCCAGATGTAATATATAATTAATAGTACATTATACTGCATATTTCTTTATGTGTACATATTTATTTTACATGGTTGGAATGTGTATAAATTAAGGTGGCTTTCACCTGCAAATTACTAAAAACTAAATCAATAGTAGTTTAGGTAAGTAAGGTTTACTTTTTCCCATATAACAAGAAGTTAGAAATGGTATAGATAGAGGTTTAGTGACGAAGTTAAAAAAAAATATCCTGTATATCTTTTGCTGTTTTATTATTATGTCCTTCCCCCCTCCCCGCACCACCCTCATAGTGACAAACTGGCTACTTCACATCCAAGCATCTATATGCAAGGCATGAACAAAAGGGCAATGCTAGACTAGAGATGTGCTTTTTCTTTGTTACCAAGGAAGCAAAATAAAATTTCTGCCTAAGGCTCGTGGTCCAGAACTATATTAAAGTTTCACGTCTAGCTGAAAATAGAGCTGAAAAAGTGAGGAATTAGCTTTTGCAGACTTTATAAGAGAAGGCAGTAAGGTAGAAATATATTTTTTATAAAAATGTATAACATGCAATCATATTTATTCTTGATACTTTAAAATAAAATATTTTAACTTTAGTTCTTTAAAAAATCCAAAGTAAACTTCAAAGAAACACTTAACTCTTATAAATATTTTCTTACTAAAATAATTATTTCTTTAAATATACTTGTAAAATTAGAAAAAGTCAATAAAAACTGTTAAGTTTAATTCACTATCTTTTAAATACCATAGTTAAATTATTTTCTGAACTAATTAAGGTGTGAGCTAAAAGAAAATCAGCACACGTTTATGTCCCTCATAACTTGATTTTTTTAATTTTTAAAATTTATACTGACCTCTTTAAATTTTCAAGATATTGAACATTTCTATTTTTGTAAATTATTCCCATACTTGTTTATATGACTGTTCAAATTAATCAACAATTTATCCAGTCATTTTATGACAGCTTTTCCCTCATATTTATTTGTTTTGGATTCAATGAACTTGGTTATTTGATGGAGATTTTTTTTAAAGACATGTTCTTAGATGATGAATTCTTCAAGTTGCTTAGCCTTTGAGAATATCTGTTTATAGCTTTTATGACTAATGACTATTAGTGGGTAGTTGTAATATCTTGACTCATAATTTCTTTCATTCATCATATAGCTATTCCTACTTGTCTTTTTGCACAGTATGTTGCTATGGTGAATCTTAGGCTAGCCTGTTTATTTTTAATTATATAGGTGAATTACCTTTTTTTGCTTATAGTCTTTGAAAAAAGTAACTACTTTTGAGTTATTAACAGAATATAAGACCCAAATTATGTCATCTATATGGTATTTATTTGCAAATTGCTTTAATTTTATTTCATGTACTATCCATAACAACCCATAAAATAAATATTATCTCCACTTTTTTGTCATACATATAAACTTAAAGTTCAAAGAATGAAAGTGATTTCTGAGGTCTTACATGTAGTATTAAACTAAAAATCCTAACATATAAAAACCCAGGGTCTGTAATGTCCAAAACGACCAAAGGCTTGACCAACCAGAAGTCAGTCCTGCAGTCAGTGCTGGGTTGCCATGGCTGACTGCCGAAGGGGCTATTGATCAGGCCTGGAGAGAGGCCCAAAGAGAGAAGCAGGGTCTGATCTGCAGTCTCCATGGCAGCTGTTGATCAGCCGTTGCCTCTCTCTTTCTCTCCGGGCTTCTCCAGCAGCTGTGCCTCTGTTTCTCTCTGGGCCTCCATTAGGGCTGCTGATCAGCATCACCTCTCTGATCAGGCCTGGAGATAGGTCCAGAGATGCTGACTGGCATAGAAACCAACGAATCAGAACCAAATCTGGTGAACTGTGAGGAGCCAATGGCTACCTAGGAGGTAGAGCTTTTGATGCTGACTAGCATAGAAACTGACCAATCAGAACCTAATCTGGGTGAACTGTGAAGGTAGAACCTAAGGTGGGGGCTGAGGAGGGATTTTAAGGGCAACAGCTATTTGGTGTAAGGTGTAAAAAAGCAGTTCAATTTTTTAATGACTGGTTTGTCAATAAAGTGCATATGGTTGGCTGTCAGTCCAGATGCAGGGATTATCTGGAATTGGGCCTAAACTGGCAATCAGACATCCCCCAAGGGGTTCCCGATTGGAGACGGTGTAGGCTGGGCTGAGGGATATCCCCCCCCTCCGCCCGCCTCATGTACAAATTTCATGCACTGGGCCACTAGTTGAGCTATAAAATAATTGTGAAAAAATGTCTCTGGTTGGCATCTCTTGTGCTTTTTAGGTAGAGTTAAACCATTATACATTAAAAATCTTTCACCACTTAAGCTGTATATATCCAAAGATTTAATATGGATGTTTCATGACCATCTTTTTCTAGATAAAGGGAAACAAAATCTTTTTTAGACTTTTGTGTGACTTGGAACATGTGGATTTGTAGTGACAAAATCCTTTTTAGCCTTAAGTAGAATAATATGTGTGTTTTTCATTAGTACATTTAAATTTAAAAGATGGAAAGTAAAGGGATTATATGGTGACGAACCTAACAATTATTGAGCTTTTAGAAATGACATTGGAATTTTGTCAGGGATGGCATTGAATCTATAGATAACTTTGAATACCATGGACATTTTAATAATATTAATTACTCTGTTCCATGAACACAGGATATCTTCCCATTTATTTGTGGCTTTTTCAATTTCTTTCATAAAATTCTTATACTTTTCAGTGTATGTAGATTTTCCACCTCCTTGGTTAAATGTATTCGTATTTTATTGTTTTTGTTGCTATTGGGAATAAGATTGTTTTCTTTATTTCTTTTTCAGGTAGTTCTTTGTTAGTGTGTAGAAATGCAACTGATTTTTATATGTTGATTTTTAAACCTGCAATTTTACTGAATTCATGGATTAATTCTAACAGCTTTTTTGGTGAAGTTTTAATATATATTAAGCATATATAGAGATGTATACACACACAAACACACACACACACACACACACATACACACACGATCATGTCATCTACCAACTTATTTCTTTTCAATTTGAATTCATTTTATTTATTTATTTATTTATTTATTTATTTATTTATTTATTTATTTATTGTTTGAGGTATTACAAATAGTAGTACATATGTCTCCTCTTTTTTCCCCCCATTGTCCTCCCCCTGGCCTCCCCTACCCCCCAGTACATGCCTTCACCTGCCCCCCCCCCCCCCAGTGTCTTATATCCATTGGTTATGCTTATATGCATGCATACAAGTCCTTTGGTTAATCTCTTACAGTCCCCTCCCCCAACCGCCCCTGCCTTCCCGCTGTAGTTTGACAGTCTGTTCAATGCTTCTTTGCCTCTGTATCTATTCTTTCCCCCCATTTCTTTCCTTTAAAAAATCTTGCCTCTGCAGACTAGAAATAAATATATAATAACAAAAAAATGTTTGAGTCCCAATTTCAATGTCCAACAGTTCTGAGTCCCCGTTTCAATGTCTAACAGTTCCTTATGTGTACATATCAGCATTGATATCTGGATGGTGGGCACATGGTGGCAACGCAGGTCCGACCCTCTCTGGTTTGGTCCTAGGCAACCTGCAGCGACACACAGCTGCTGACTGTTAGCGTGGCAAGGCGTCGTCAGCATTTTCCATCTCTGGACTGTTTCTCCTCTTGTCTTCGTGGTTGGAGCAGACCTGTCAATTCCTCTCTGTTGCAGGAATCCACATAATCTTGGAGTTATTTTCTGAAAATATACAAACATATTCTTGACCAAAAGTTAATAAAGGAATAATTTCTATATAATTGATTTGGGATCCTTTTTATTTTTGCACAAACTATTTTCCTTTGTCTTTTATTTTATTTATTTTTTCCTTTTTGATTACTCTGGTTAGCACTTCTAGCACTATGTTGAATGGAAGTGATAAGAGTGAGCACCCTTGTCTTGTTCCAGATCCTAGAGCAGTGGTTCTCAATCTTTCTAATGCTGCGACCCTTTAATGCAGTTCCTCATGTTGTGGTGATCCCCAACCATAAAATTACTTTCGTCGCTACTTCATAACTGTAATTTTGCTACTGTTATGAATCGTAATGTAAATATCTGTGTTTTCCAGTGGTCTTAGGCTCTACAGCAGCAGTTCTCAACCCGTTGTGACCCACGGGTTGAGAACCGCTAGCAGGGTCGCCTAAGACCATCGGAAAACACAGATATTTACATTACAATTCATAACAGTAGCAAAATTACAGTTATGAAGTAGCGACGAAAGTAATTTTATGGTTGGGGATCACCACAACATGAGGAACTGCATTAAAGGGTCGCAGCATTAGAAAGATTGAGAACCACTGTCCTAGAGGAAAAGCTTCCAACCTTTCACTATTAAGTAGGATGTCAGCTGTGACTTTGCCATGTATGGCCTTATTATGTTGACATACATTTCTTCTATATCAGATTTATTGAGCGTTTTATCATGAGTGGGTATTGAATTTTGCAAAAGCAGTTTCTATATCTGAGATGATCATATAACTTTTAAAAATGTTTTTATTGATTTTTTAGAGTGAAGAGGGGAGAGAAGATAGAAACATCTATGAGAGAAACATTAACATCGATTGGCTGGTTCCTGCATGCCCCCTGCCTCAGGAATGGAGCCTGCAACCCTGACATGTGCCCTGATTGGGAATCAAACCAGTAACCACTTGGTACATGGGTTGATGCTCAACAACTCAGCCACACTGGCCAGGTGATCATGTAATTTTATCTCTCATTGTATTAATGTGATGTATCATATTTATTGATTTGCATATGTTGAAACATCTTTGCATCCTAAGGATGAATGTAACTTAATCATCCCACTTAATTCTTTTTGCTAGTATTTTGTTAAGAATCTTTGAGCCTGTATTAATCAGGAATACTGGTTTTTAGTTTAGCTTTTTTTTTTTTTTTTTTGGTAGGGTCCTTTTCTGGCTTTGATAGAGTGTAATGCTAGCTTCATAAAATGAGTTTAATTGTATTTCCTTGTTATCAATTTTTTGGAAGAGTTTGAGAAGTATGTGTCTTAATCCTTCCTTAAATATTAAGTAGAATTCATCAATGAAGTCCTCTGATCCTAGGCATTTCTTAATTGGGAGGTTTTTGATCATTTCTTTAATTTCCTTACTTGTTATTGATCTGTTCAGATTTTCTATTTCTTCATAATTTAGTCTTGCTAGATTGTATGTTTCTAGGAATTTATCCATTTTTTTAGATTGTCCAATTTGTTGGTGTGTAATTGTTCATAGCAATTTAAGACATTTGACATTTATGTGATATCATTTGTTATATCTCCTTATAATATATACTTATAATATATACTTATAATTTTATTTATTTGAATCTTTTCTCTTTTTTTCTTGGTGAACTTACGTAAGGATTTGTTGATTTTGTTCATCTTTTCAAAAAATCAGCTCTTAGTTTTGTTAATCTTTTCTATTTTTTATTCTTTATTTGATTTATTTCTGTCAAGTTTTTATTTCCTTTTTTCTGCTAACTTTGGCTTAATTTGTTATTTTTCTAATTGAATAGGACCTCCAGCTAAACTACAACTCTTCCATCTTTATCTGATTCCCATTGGTCAAGCTCTGCATATACCCCCAGTGATCTGTCTGAGAAGAGACCCAAGTGGGCCTCCCAGTAAGTGTCTCACAACGTGGATGAAGTTGAATGTCCACCTGAGGTTCTTTTTATCCTACTGGAGTAATGGTAGGTGTGGGGAGCCCTTTAGGTGCAGGGGCTGTGCTGACCTTGGGGGGAGGGGCACTGCAAAGTGTAGTTGTTCCTCTTACCTTGATCCTTCTTGTCCAGGAGGGTACTTCAGCATCACACTCTTTCTGGGAATTTTCACACTGGAGTCTTGTCTGTGAATAGTTGCTGGATTATCTTCACCTAGTGAGAACTGAAGTTGGAAATGACCTATGTTGCCATTTTGATGACATTACTCCTGAACTGACTATTTTAAAGGTAGAAACAGTTGTTTTTCATGAGAAGTTAAAAATAAAATCTGCCTTTGGGTTAGAATGGATAGTGTTAAAATATGAGTAACAAGTTGCAAAGCAATAAAAATCATTTTATGCACACTTCTGCACACAACTCCTTATATCCTATCTAATAAAAGAGAAATATGCAAATTAACCATCAATCCACTACACCCACCAGCCACGCCCACTAGCCAATCAGGAGCAAGTATGCAAATTAACCCAACCAAGATGGCAGCGGGCACGGAGAGAGCAGGAGGCTTGGCTCCACTCAAGGCTACAAAGTTTCAACTATAGAAGATAAATAAATCCTAGATACCAGGGCCTCTGCTTGGGTCGCCGGGGGGCGTGGCCAGCCTGCAAACCACCACAGGCCCCTCGCCCAGGCCTCCCCATGCACCAAGGGAACCCCCACCCTGATCTGGGACACCCTTCAGGGAAAACCAGCGGACCCCCACCCATGTACCAGGCCTCTATCCTATCTAATAAGAGTAATATGCAGATTGACCATCACTCCAACACACAAAATGGCTGCCCCCATGTGGTCAAAGATCCTGTCCCATGTGGACACAAGATGGCTACCACAAGATGGCCAGCAGGAGAGGGCAGTTGGAATGGACCAGGCCTGCAAGGGAGTGCAATCTGGCAGGCAGGCAGGCGAGCAGTTGGGAGCCAGCAGTCCTGGATTGTGAGAGGAATGTCCAACTGCCCATTTAGGCCTGATCCCACCGCGATTGGGCCTAAATGGGAAGTCAGACATCTCTTAAGGGGTCCCATATTTGAGAGGGTGCAGGCTGGGCTGAGGGACATCCCACCCCATGCACAAATTTCATGCACTGGGCCTCTAGTTGCTATTATAAGAGCATATTTTACCTACTACCATTGCACAAAGCACCCCTTCATGTTATTTCCTTACATTACAATACAAAAGTTTCTAGCCCAATACTTCATTTTTATATGCAAACTAGAGCCCCAGTGTACAAAATTCATGCACAGGTAGGGTCCCTAGGCCTGGACAGCAATCAGAGCTGATCTGTGGGGTGACTGGTGGGGTGATCAGGGGACAAGGCTGGCCGGTAAGTGGGAGGCACCAGGCCGGTCAAGGCAGGTGCCAGTGGGGCCCCCCCAATACCCACTGCCACCGGTCACCTACCTTTGTGGGAGGTGATGGGCGGGGAGATCGGGGAGGTGCCCCACTGGTATCCACCTTGGCTGGCCTAAGGCTTGCAAGCTGGAGGCAGCTCCTGCATTGAACATATGCCCCCTGGTGGTCAGTGCATGTCATAGCGACCAGTCGTTCCACCATTTGGTCAATTTGCATATTAGCCTTTTATTATATAAGACTAGAAGCCCAGTGCATGAAATTCGTGCACATGGGGGGTGTCCCTCAGCCCAGCCTGCACCCTTCTAATCTGGGACCCCAGGATTGCTGGCTCCCAACTGCTTGCCTTCCTGCCTTCCTGATTGCCCCTAACCACTTATGCCTGCCATCCTGATCACCCCATAACCACTCCCCTGCCAGTCTGATTGATGTCTAACTGCTCCCCTGCCAGCCTGTTTGCCCCCAACTTCCCTCCTCTGCCAGCCTGGTCACCCCTAACTGCCCTCCCCTACAGGCTTGATTGCCCCAACTGCCCTCCCCTGCAGGCCTGGTTCCCCCCAGCTCCTCTCCCCTGCAGGCCTGGTCAACCCTAACTGCCCTCCCCTGCAGGCCATCTTGTGATGGCCATCTTGTGTGTTGGAGTGATGGTCAATTTGCATATTTCCTCTTATATAGGATTGTCTAGATAGTTTTGTAATTTTTCATGATTTTTATTTTCATCAACTAAATTACATATTCTAATGTACAATTCATTAAGTTTTCACTTATTGCTAGACTTCACTGTGGGAATTCCCATATTATTCAAAAGAAAGCATAATTTACAGAATTAATGTGTTGCTTACACATTTTTAAAGTTGGCAAAAATAATATGCAGGAACTCAGACAATAAAAGTAAATTATCTTTTAGAAGTAGAAAATGTATAATTTTAATTCATCTCATTATTTACCTGATGCTGGGGGCAATCTATGCTTTTAATTTTATGGAACTTTTCTTATTTAACATAATTTAATCTTAATAATTTCCATTAGAAACTATTAAAAGAGGGAGAGAAAAACAATTCAAATATTTTATAGAATGATACAAACTTGTGTATTTTAATGCCCCCACCCTTTTTTCTGAAACAGACAATCATAGAAAGAACCAGAAGGGAACTGAGAGATTGATTTTTAAGATCCCCCTCCCCATCATTTATTTAAGAAAAAAAACCCACAAAGTTAATTAGTTATAGATCAAGAATATGACTTAGATCTCTTCATTTTTATTCAAAAGTCAGTTGAGTTTGAAACACCATGGGCTGATAGAAGAAGGGACAGTTACTACTGCTAATCTCGGTCACAGTGAACATCTAGAAGGTCTTAGAAAGTTTAAAAGTTGATATCCCTGCAAGAAAAGTGAATCATAAAATAAAAGATGAAAGAGAAAGACAGATACAAGAAGGTAAAAAACTTTGTGCTGACTCCTTTTCTGTCACTTGACATGTTCACTCCAGTTAGTATGGTAGTTACTTTAATTTACATTTCTATCCTTGTGTTACCTTTAGTGTTGCCCTGGGTTAATGTAGGTCTCACCATTTTAAGCCAGGAAAAAGTTAGTGACTGATATGTGCCATCTTAGTACAATATGATTATTACAATGGAGTGTCTCCCCCTGAAAAGTCCTGCTCATCTGCCAGACCTATCTGGTATACTGGGCTAGGAGTGAAGACTATTGCCACCTTACTAAATGATAAGTGTATATGATTCTGAAGATTAATATGATTCTAGGTATTTAGATTATATTACTTGACCAATGTAAGAGAAAATCACACTTACAGATACTTAGTATAAAGAAATGGTGGATTGTTCTTCGTAAGTTTTTCTTTCTTTTTTAAATTGTTGTATAATTGTCATATTATATTAGTTTCACATGTACAATATAATGACTCAATATATGTATATATTGCAAAATGACCACCACAATAAGTCTGGTTAATATTCATCACCATGCATAGTTACACTTTTTTTTTCTTCTGATGAAAACTTTTAAGATCTATTCTCTTAGTAACTTTCAAATATACAATGCAGTGTTATTAACTATACTCACCATGCTGTACAATACATCCCCAGGACTCATTTATTTTTTATTACTTTCTTCCCCTTTTGCCATCCCCCTTTCTGCCTCTGCTTCTGGTAACTGCCAATCTGTTCTCTGTATTTATGAGTTCAGCATATGGTATTTCTCTTTCTCAGTGGCTAATATAACATTGTTTCTACAGCAAAATTTAGAATAAATATCCAATAATAAGGGATTGGATATTATGAAATATATGTTTATTAAATGATCATATAAAACGTGTTGACATTAAATATATTTCTGAAATATATTAAACATAAATTATATAAAATGGTATTTAAAGGATACACACACACACACACATATTATAATAGACCAGTCCAAGTTAATGAGAGATTAAAATGTAAAATAGCAAAACTCTATTTCAGTGATAACTACAATGCAAATATGTTATGATAGTTGGCTCTGTCAGGCTTCACAGCTCTTCTTTCATGTAGCTTCTCTTGAAACCAGCTAACAGAGAAAGAAGAAAGAAGACAAGATAGAGTGAACAGAGTCAAATTAGAACTTCAACCATTCTAATTTGATTATTGAAGCCCAGTCCATTTGTATCCACTGCTATAAATTGAAAGGCACTTGGTAATCACAGGTAAATAAAGAATTATTTATTTACTTTCCAGTGCCAGGTAAACATTTATATGACTTCCACCCCACCCAATGAAGTAGGTCATATTCTCCCTTGGTATATATTGTTTCTGACTTATAAAGACCCAATAAATTTGACATTAACTAAGGAATTGATCGGCTTGGCATTACTTTAGTCATTCCCTGCTTTCCAGTTACTTGCTATCATTTTGTAGCCATGGAATCTAAAGCCAGCCAAGCAATCTGCCTCTCAACCCAGTCACTTTAGTTCCTGGGCAGAATCCAGTCTCACACATTGACATAAACAAATCTCATTTGAATTCTCAACCAGGGAAATGCCTCTTTGGTGTGATCCAGAAAAGATCTAAATAGCAAAATTGTGTTATGAGTAAGGTCTGTTAATATCCAACGAGTTTGGCAGAATTTCACCTTTTAGTACCCATGAGAGTGCTTGTGAGTGTAAAGTAGAATATTATGCAAGAGTCTGAAGTTTATTAGTCATATTTACTTACCTTATAAAACTAAAGTTATCGCTCTCAATTGTTTTGAAGACAGCTGCAGCTAGCATGTCTATTCCTCAGGGTACTTTCAGACTTGGGTTATATTTTCTCAACTCTTTGGAACAGTTTAGACCCTGGCTACCACATTGCTATACTGCAGCAAACAAATTATTCAGAGCATATTATTATTATGACTCACCTCAGAGAGGGAGCTTCAGATTTAGAAAGTTTCCAATGTTGTACGAAGTGGAAAACCTTGAAACAGTGGCATAACCATGTCTGCTTTTACGGGGAAGGCAACTATTTAGAATGGAGAGTTGGATGGCAGGTACTGATTAGTTTTTGACTGGGAAAGTTGATTCTTAGTGGAGAACAGAATGGTAAAAATGGGACCTAACCTGCATCTGGATTTAGAGACTAGTATTTTGTGTGTTGTTTTTTTTCTTCCACTAAAACTCAAAATCACTTTGATAGTTAATATGTGCCAGGAATGTCCGACACTCAAAGTATAAAGATTACAAATTGTAAACAAACATACCCTACTTCATTTTTTATGTCACTGTAGTATTTGTTCCTTTTTTTAGAAGTTGAATTTGTTAGTTTTGGTGAGGGGTCAACAAACCCTTTTTTAAAGGGCCAGGGGAGTGAATATTTTAGGCCTTTTAGGCCATATGATTTCTGTTGCAACGACTCAGCTTTGCTGTGGTAGCTTGAAAGCAGCCATAGACAATATGTAAATTATGGGTATGGTTGTGTTCTCCAAATTTTCATTTCCGAAAATAGGAGTGGCTGAGATGGCCCGTAGGCTGCAACTTACACCTCTGGTCTAGGATTTTTTCCATTTGAGGCAAATAGACCAGAGTTAAATTCTTTTAGGTTCTTAATCTTTGCTATATTTTTAAAATTCTAAACTCTTGGAATTATGTCATTTTTTATGGCTTGAATCATCTATTTAAAACCTATAATAGGCTAATTAAAAATAGTCTAGTTCTGCAATATTTTTGAGGTGTCTTAAAATTCAACTTTTATTTTGCTTAATATACAAGTAATTTGATACCAGTTGATTTGTTAACATGCATCTAATCCTGTAAGGCTAATATGCAAATTGATTGTACGGTGGAACTACCGGTCACTATGATGTGCACTGACCATCATGAAGCAGATGCTCAATGCAGGAGCTGCCCCCTGGTGGTCAGTGTGCTCCCACAGGGGGAGCGCTGCTCAGCCAGAAGCCCTGAGCCAGGCTCACGGGTACAGCAGACATCCCCTGAGCGCTCCTGTGAGCAGGCGCAGGCCGGACTGAGGGACCCCCCCCACCCCGCCGAGTGCATGAATTTCATGCACTGGGCCTCTAGTAGTCTATAAATACCCTCCCATAAGGTATCTAAATACCTTCAAGCATTCTCTTTGTTACTGCATCAAACTTTAGTTTCATATAGGAAGCTGTCTCTAAAAGTGTCTACTGAACCTATTTACACAATATTTAAATGACTAATAAAGTCTAATGCCTTGGATCACAATGAGGAAAAATTTCTGAACAATAGGCAATTGGGGATTTTTAAAGGCCAAGAGGGGAATATAAGCAAAGATGATTACCTGGGCCATACATCATTTCCTAACCCTTTCATTATTTGAACGTTATTATACATTTCATGTACTTTGTTCTAAAAGCCCATATTTGCCATCTTTGTTTTTTAGATATTCTCACGGTCAAATAGACCAATAAGCTTCCATGACTTGCTCCTTCAGATTTTGTTATTTATTTGGATTTAATTACTTATCATTTGATCATTTGTTTCTCCATCATAATATAAATCCTTCATAATAAAATACTATAGTGATAATTGGTTCTTTAATTTGCCAGTTGATGATATCATGTGGCAATGTCACAGAATCTCAGAGGTAAAAGGGACTTAAAAAGCATCTGTTTCCTCTTTTCATTCAACAGCAGGTTGTGGATATTATCCACATTTTTTTCCTACCGGAGACTAGTAGACATTTTATATTTGTGTCATTGCCAGCAAGTAATAGGCAGAAAACTAAGCTTTAGCACATATTAAATCCTCTAATAAAACAACTTCAAGTAAAAATATTATTTACTAAAAGTAGGATATCTATAACTGCTTAATCTTCTACCTCCTTTTTGATAGTAACATTGATTATTCAGAGGTGATATATGCACCCACATTCTGAGTTTATTGAATTCAAGTGCAGCATAAAGAATTTTCTATTAAACTCAAAAAATATAGCTAAGAGGCAAAAGAAAGAAAGAAAGAAAGAAAGAAAGAAAGAAAGAAAGAAAGAAAGAAAGAAAGAGGAAGAAAGAAAGAAAGAAAGAAAGAAAGAAAGAAAGAAAGAAAGAAAGAAAGAAAGAAAGAAAGAAAGAAAGAAAGGAAGAAAGGAAGATAGAAAGAAAGAAAGGTAGAGCCATCATTTTTTAAGCTGTGGTTTTGCTGACCTTTCGGTGTGCTTTGCCATCTTTACTACAATTTACTGTATCCTCTGATAATGTAAACAAACATAAGAATGCCCTTCCAAGAGATAGAGAGAGATAGAGAAAGCGGGGGAAGGGGAGAGACTGTATTCTATGGGGTAAATGTTTTAAAAGAGACAATTTCCATTGTCCTCTACAATATGCAATGGTAACCTAATAGAAGTTGTTAAATTGCAAACAAAAAGAAGGGTTGCTTTTTTTTTTTAAATAAATCTTTATTGTTCAGATTATTACAGGTGTTCCTCTTTTTTTTTTCCCCATAGCTCCCCTCCACCTGATTCCCCACCCCACCCCATGTCCCTACCCCCCGCCACTGTCTTCATCCATAGGAGTAAGATTTTTGTCCAATCTCTTCCTGCACCCCTCACACCTGCTTCCCCTGAGAATCGTCAGTCCGCTCCCTTTCTATGTCCCTGATTCTATTATATTCACCAGTCCATTCTGTTCTTCAGATTTTTCATTCACTTGATTTTTAGATTCACTTGTTGGTAGGTATGTATTTGATGTCATTTTATCTTTACCTTTTTCTTCTTCTTCCTCTTCTTAAAGAATACCCTTCAGCATATCATGTAATCCTGGTTTGGTGGTGATGAACTCCTTTAGCTTTTTCTTGTCTGTGAAGCTCTTTATCTGACTTTCAACTCTTTTAAGATACTTTAAAAATATTAAAAAAGCTGAGTCTAGATTCTTAAAAATCACAAAGTGTATGCTTTCATTCTAAACAATGTCAGTGAGTAAAATTTTTCTCACCCCCATTTTTTTTTTTTTTGCTTGTCTAAGCTCTAAATCATGGAGATATTTGCTAACTATGGCTAAATTCAACATGTAACATAATATAAATAATTTTTTAAGGGATTGGTAAAAAGTAGACATTTTTTCTCTCTTGTTATATAAGTACTACAGAATATTCTCAGTTTTGCTTCTTAGCCTGCAAAAAGAGTAAAATTTTTACTGTTTGACTCTTTAAATAAACAATTTGTTGACCCTTACTTTAAACAATTAATGTTTCATTTTTATATATGTAAAATATAAAAAGCTTCAGACTTATAAGCTTGAAATAAGAACATTTTATCTTTTTAAAATTAAATCTTTATTGTTGAAAGTATTACGTATGTCCCCCATTGATCCCTTCTAGCCTGCCCCACCCCCACCCCAGGCCTTAACTCTATTGTCTGTGTCCCTGGGTTATGCATATATGCATGTATTAATTATCTTTTAATATCATTGTTAATTTGGAAAGGATTATAAAGAAGACTCCAACACACAAGGTTTTCACTTTTTAGAGTAGTTTCCAGTCCAAGGTCACAAACCATTTGAACTACCTTTGAGTACTGTTATTAGTACATCCAGTCCTGTAGCACTACATATTCCTAAATTTAAATATTTAAAATAAACAATGGTAGTACACTTTGTCAGTACTAAAAAGAAAAAAAAAAACACACACATTAGTTACTTCAATTCTTTCATTCTCTGTGACCACAAAAATGTTTGCAAAACACAGCCTTAAAAAGTTAAATGCAGACTCAAAAATTATTCCCTGATCATCAGTGATGAACAGAAAGTCTGAAGAATGTTAGCCATGCAGCAATAAAATGTAAGGAGATTGATAATTACATAGGAAAAAGTAACAAATATTGAAGAATGTCAGGAGAAATGACAAATGATGTTCTTATAGAAGAAATACAGGAGACAAAGTTGAATGTAGTTATTGTTTTCACCAAAAACTGGAATTTTTTTTTTAGAGAAAAAAATTGGAAGTTTTTATAGAATATAATCTAGATTTATGATAAATTTTTTTGGCTAAGACATTTTATTAACTTTTTTTTCTTATGTGAATGTATTTGCAGGCTATTAGAATCAATCCTGATGAAATAAGGCATCTAATAATACAGCATATTCTGGAATTCAGTGTGAAATGGGGTTTTCATTAATTTCTACACAACTTATCCTTTAACACTTTTCTTACCATTTTTATATCTGCTGCTTCACAGAAACTTTTCAAAATTAATGCTAATAGAATAAGTATTTTTTTTTTAAATCAGCTGTGAATGAAGATAAATTGATAAATATTTGGCTATATTATCTATTGAGCATAAATACTTTTTAAAAATCCATAATAATGAAATCATTGGTTAACTCAAGATTATTATTATTTATAACTGTGACAGATCAATAGGTAGGTATAAGATTTCCCCTATGTTGTAAAAACACATTAATTAAAAAGTATTAATTCAATATTCTTTTTACTATAATATTTAATTCTTTTTTTTTGATGGAATAATTTTATGTATATACTAGAGGCCCGGTGCACAAATTCATGCACCAGTGGGGTTCCTCAGCCTGGATCAGGCCAAAACTGGCTCTTTAACATCCCCTGAGGGGTCCCAGATTGTGAGAGGGCACAGGCCAGGCTGAGGTACCCCACCAGTATACGATTGGGGCCAGGGAGGGACCACGGGAGGGCTCTAGGGTGTGTGTTCAGCCTGTCTTGCTCAGACCCCCAGCAGTAAGCTAACCTACTGGTTGGAGCATCTTCCCCCTGGTGGTCAGTGCATGTCATAACAACTGGTCAACCGGTCAACTGTCTTCCCCCTGGTGGTCAGTGCACGTCATAGTGAGCTGTTGAGTGGCCTTAGCATATCATTAACATATTACATTTTGATTGGTTGAACAGCTGACAGGGTGACCAGACACTTAGCATATTAGGATTTTATTATATAAAAGATACATGTATATATTATATAAAAGATACATGTATATAATTATGTGTGGTAGATACAAAATTAATACAAATATGCTCTAACCGGTTTGGCTCAGTGGATAGAGCCTCGGCTTGTGTACTGAAGAGTCCCAGGTTTGATTCTGGCCAAGGGCATGTACCTTGGTTGTGGGCACATCCTCAGTGGACAGTGTGCAGGAGGCAGCTGAATCAATGTTTCTCTCCTATCAATGTTTCTAACTGTATCACTCTACCTTCCTTTCTGTAAAAAAAAACAATAAAAAATAAAAAACAAAATTAAAATTAATACAAATAATTTATTAGTCAACATTTTTCTTCTTCCCCTTTTTATTATTTATTTTTTTACTTATTTATTTCATGTCCTGATTTATCATAGAAAATAATTGTGCTGTATAGAATAGGCTATTTCAGAGTGATATTTTCTGTCTATCAAATATGTCAGGCTTGCCCTGTGTTCACATGTATCATTGTTATAAAAATTAAATAAGTTAATCTTTTCTTAGTTTATATTTCAACTTCAATGTATTACACAGCAATTAACACTTTGAATTTCCTTTTCACCTTTAACTTTTCCAAGCAGTTTCTCATGTTTTCTGTGGCTTAACAGAAATAGGTTATTGGTTTGTTTGTTTTTCCAACAGGTCAGATTTTAAAATTTAAAATTTAAAATTATAATGCACAGAACTGAAGCAGTGAATTCTCTTCTCCTGATATTTCCATCCAGTGCAGGAAGAGCTATTAGCAAACAATCTTGGCCTCCTTCCACCTCCAGGCACCTTTCCCTGAGAAAGGGAGTTGAGAGTGGAGAGGTGGGAGGGGAGGAGAAGCTGGTTAATGAATTTGGGATTATAAACTAGACACAATGACTCAGCTTTTTTCTCTCCCTTTATTCTGGAGCCCAGATATGGTCTCCCATAACATTTTTCCTTGTACCTTTATTACTATGATTCTATTTTCAACCAGCAGCACTGTCATGGTTGAGTGAGTAAATTGTTTTAATTCTGGTGTTCAGGATTAGGAAATCCATTCATATTTAGAAATAAGTCTCATTCTGTAATATAAGCTTAATGACTGGTGGTACTTTGACCCCATGTGCTTTACTCTATTGTCTTATTTCCTAGTTGGTTCAGAACCTGCATAGTGATGGGCCTCCTCAGAGACCTTTCAATGGCAAACAACAGTGTTAAACTTTGTGGGATATAATCCTTCCAGCCTATTTATCCTAATATATAAAAAGCCAGGGGCCATTATAACCGAAACAACCAGACGGACAACTGAACAACAGGCTGTGTGGGGCGACAAGGCTGGCAGGGGGGTTAGTGAGGGATGACCAAACAACTGAACAGGAAGGCTGCGTGGGGCGACCAGGCAGGCAGGGAGGTTAGTGATGGACAACCAAACGACTGAACAGCAGGCTGTGTGGGCGACCAGGCCGGCAGGGGGGTTAGTGATGGACAACCAAATGACTGAACAAGCAGGCTGTGTGGGCGACCAGGCCGGCAGGGGGGTTAGTGATGGACAACCAAATGACTGAACAAGCAGGCTGTGTGGGTGACCAGGCCGGCAGGGGGGTTAGTGAGGGACAACCAAATGACTGAACAAGCAGGCTGTGTGGGCGACCAGGCCGGCAGGGGGGTTAGTGAGGGACAACCAAATGACTGAACAGCAGGCTGTGTGGGCGACCAGGCCGGCAGGGGGGTTAGTGATGGACAACCAAATGACTGAACAAGCAGGCTGTGTGGGCGACCAGGCCAACAGGGGGGTTAGTGATGGACAACCAAATGACTGAACAGCAGGCTGCATGGGGCAATCAGGCTGGCAGGGGGTCCACTGGGGGCAACCAGGCTGGCGGGGGGGGGGCAGTGAGGGGTGACCAGGCTGGTAGTGGGGGGCAGTTTGGGGTGACCAGGCAGGCAGGCAGGTGAGCAGTTAGGAGCCAGCAGTCCCAGATTCTGAGACGGTTGTCCAACTGCTGGTTTAGGCCCAATCTCAGAGATCGGGCCTAAACCAGTAGTTGGACATGACCTGAGGGGTCCCAGATTGGAGAGGGTGCAGGCTTGGCTGAGAGGATCCTCACCTATGCATGAATTTCATGCACCAGGCCACTAGTTTACAGTATATTATATATATAAAAGGCTAATATGCAAAGTGTCCTCTCGTGAGCTTGACCTAGAGATTGGGAGTTTGATCGCTCACTATGATGTGCGCTGACCAGTAGGAGGTGGCACGGAATGAGGAAGTCCCTGGCCGGTAGCCAGGGAAGGAAGGCCCCGATCGGCCCTGATTGCCGGCCAGGCCTAGGGAAAGCTTTCTGCACACCCTGGTGGGCCCAGGCCTCCACTCCAGGCTACAAAGTTTCAATTATAGGAGATAAATAAAGCTCAACAGAAATGGTGGCAGCCACAGAGCTGGAAAGAGCAGGAGGCTAGGGTTGCCCCTGGTGATGGAGGAAGCCAAGCTTTCCGCACACCCTGGCCTGCCTTGGCCTCCACTTAAGGCTACAAAGTTTCAATTATAGAAGATAAATAAATCCTAACAGAAATGGTTGCCACCACAGAGGGAGCAGAAGGCTTGGCTCTGCTCCAGGCTATAAAGTTTCAATTGTAGAAGATAAATAAATCCCAGATACCAGGGTCTCTGCTTGGGTTGCTGGGGGCCGTGGCTGTCCTGAAAACCACCACAGGCCCCTCGCCCAGGCCACCCCATGCCCCAAGGGAAACCCCACCCTGATCTGGGACACCTTTCAGGGCAAATCAGCTGGCCCCCACCCATGCACCAGGCCTCTATCCTATCTAATAAAAGAGTAATATGCAGATTGACCATCACTCCAACACACAAGATGGCTGCCCCCATGTGGTCAAAGACCCTGCCCCCATCTGGACACAAGATGGCCACCACAAGATGGCCATCAGGGGAGGGCCGTTGGGAGGGACCAGGCCTGCAAGGGAGGGCAGTTAGGGGTGACCAGGCTGGCAGAGGAGGGAAGTTGGGGGTGACCAGGCCTGCAGGGAAGGGCAGTTGTGGATACCAGGCCTGCAGGGGAGGGCAGTTGGGGGCAAACAGGCTGGCAGGGGAGCAGTTAGGCATTAATCAGGCTGGTAGGGGAGTGGTTAGGGGGTGATCAGGATGGCAGGCAGAAGTGGTTAGGGGCAATCAGGAAGGCAAGCAGGCGAGCAGTTGGGAGCCTGCTGTCCTGGATTGTGAAAGGGATGTTCCAGATTGGAGAGGGTACAGGCTGGGCTGAGGAACACCGTCCCCCCAGTGTATGAATTTCATGCACTGGGCCTCTAGTAACTATATAATAAGGAGAAAATTGAAGATAAAACTATATTACTGTTGGCTTTACTATAACAACAGCAGTAAGTTTTAAGATAAAATATATTATTAAAAACTGTTTTCAATACTGGGCTATTTGGCTTACATTTGAAATACAATTCAGAAAATTTAAGAACAACAGCAACAATAAAAAACATGAGGACAGCCGAAACCGGTTTGGCTCAGTGGATAGAGCGTCAGCCTGCGGACTGAAGGGTCCCAGGTTCGATTCCAGTCAAGGGCATGTACCTTGGTTGCGGGCACATCCCCAGTAGGGGGTGTGCAGGAGGCAGCTGATGGATGTTTCTCTCTCATCGATGTTTCTAGCTCTCTATCCCTCTTCCTTCCTCCCTATAAAAAAATCAATAAAATATATTTAAAAAAAAACACAAAACAAAACATAAGGACAACTGTATTTTAGTTATACACCTCAGACATTAATACGTTCTTTCTTCTCTACAAATTACTTTCTAGTTATATAATCTAATATGATTAAAATGTTAATTCAAGGCATTATTTAATTAAAATAAAAAGTATAACTTCATAAATTGAACATGAAAGTAATATATATAAAATCTAATTTTAGACACAGATATAACATTTGGTTTTAAACTCCTGGAATATATTAAGTATTTTAAATAATTTTTATAGTATTCAGTATAATAGATAGATTATAGATAGATAGACAGACAAACAATGAAAGCACTGCTATTTTTAAATCACAAAACATTGAAAGTTTTCTTTTAAATATAACCAAGAAGACTTTCTTTGAATTTCTTATCCTGTAGCTTATATGCATGGCAAGATTTCTGGACAGTGATGGATCCAAGGCAGGTATCTTGCTAAAATAAAAGGAAATCTTCAAATCAGAACTGTAGAAGCATATCAATTGAAATACATTCAACTGATATAAAATGCTTCCACTGTGGTTGCATTAGGATTATAAAGAAAAACAAGACTTTGCAGATGAGTAAATGGGTTTAGAGAGAGAGTACAGTTGTTTCATTGTTAGTCAAGGACCTCATAGTGTATGCTCCCGCCCTTCTCTTGGCCTAAAACAACATTTTTAAGCAATATTTTCTACTGCCAGAATTTCCTTGAAGATTAGAATAGACAATTAAAATATCTTACTTTATAGGCACCAGATAGTTAATATAGGACTAGCAGTGTATACTGTAGTGCAATATGTTAAGATTAGTACTCATAGTGAATTATTAAGGGAAGATAAGGCTTTTCAGTGTACAGACAAATATTGAGAAAAATGTCAAGTCACAACCTGTTATAAAATATAAAATGACCTTCTAGTGTCATTATTAAAGATGAATGGATTGTTCAATAACCCAGAGAGGCATATCTCAGGTTTTAATCAGGCAGGTAAGGAATTGCAAAAATGACAATCTTGGTTTTTCCTTCTTTTGGATTCTGATTTAAGCTGAACACATGCTCTCCCCTTCATGACACCATCTCATAGTCACCACAACAATGCCTCATTAACCTTTTCCTCATTAGTGCTTCCATATCTGTCTTTATATTTCTTTTATCACATAAATAATCCTGTAATAATCTAGAATTTTAATTCCCTGTGACTATGCTTGTCTCTCCCACTTGCTAAATTTATGGAAGATAGTGACACTGTCATATTCATTTTTATAGGCTCCATATTGTTTAGCAACCATACTCAGCTCAAAATTATTGAGGTAAGTTTACTGTTAATACCAGGAATGGTGTCAACAAGATGGCAGAATAAGAAGTTTGAGCTCTCATTCTTCCACAGAAATACCAATTTAGCAATGATATATAGACCAAAATGCCTCTTTAAGAGCCCAGATTCCAGTTAAGAAGTTGCAGTACCCGAGATGAACACAAAACTGAAACAGCTGCAATGAAATTGGTAGGAAGGAATTTCACTTCACTCACAGCACCACTTCTACACCCGAGCTGCTCAGTGCTGAGAGATCACCTTTGCCCATGACTTCCTTTGGGTGTGTGTGGGGGTGGGAACACAGAGAAAAAGTTGAGCAAGTGTCCATCATCCCCTGTCTTTCAGTGTGTTGCCTGAGGGGCCAGTTTCTGCCTTGCCACATACAGAGTGCTGTGGAAACATACATAGTTTGGGCAGCTAGAAACAAAGGAAAAGGTGGGGAGAGCTTGCTATGGCTGACAGCTCCACGAGATTGGGAAAGTATAGAACTTGAGTTTTCTCTCCAGAGAAAGGGAGAGAAGTGGACATGCCTCTGACATCCTGGGCCTTTCAGGGCTCTAGGGGGAAGGAAGGGTGTCCATTTCTGTATTGCTGCACATGGAATTTGTTGAAGAAACTAGCATAATTTCTTCTCATAATTGCTCTATGAGACTGGGTAATGGAGCGGATTTTGAGACTTTATTCCCCAAGAGGAAAGGAGAGGAATGGAGCATGCCTCCAATGCTCCCAACCTTTCATTGTCTAACTGGAGGGTGGTTTCTTCAGGCCTCACATTAAATACTGATGAAACTAGCACATTTATACACCCAAAGGAGAAAGACAATATGGGCTTCTGAAAAAAATAAAAAGACTAGTGCCTGGTGCTGTTGGGAACAAAGGCCCAGGTCCTCTAGGTGGATTGATTGGTGAAGGTCTTCCCTTGTTAAAGCCACTCTATCAAGTTTGAGAAAGGCAGCTATTTCTTCTAATGTGCAGACACCGATGCAAAGCTGCAAGGAACACAATTAGAAAAACAGTATACAATCAAAGGAACAAACCTAAAGAATTGGAGATCTATGAATTGCTTGACAACTCAAAAGGATTTTAAAAAGCTGAGTGAGTTACAAGAGAAGAAATATAACTAAATAAAATCAGGAAAAGCAAGGAGCTCTTTAAGTTGTAACTAAAAGATGATGAAACAGCAATGAATGTATAAAATTCATGGGTAAAGGTAAATATACAGAATATTGGGTTACTATAATGAATACCCAATATAAAAAAAGTGTATTTTGAGTGGAGGAGAAATATATATATATTTATATATATAAGTGTTTTATGTGATTGAAGTTAAGTTGTTATCAACTAAAAACAGACTATTATAATTATAAGATGTCTTATGTAAACTTCATGGTAATCAAAAATAAAATGGCTATAGTAGATATATGAAAGAAAAAGAGAAAAAAACAGACGGTGGAATCTCAGAGGGAAAGACGGGTGGGTGGGTGGGTGGGAAGAAATCAACCAAAGAACTTGTATGCATATATACATAACCCATGGACACAGACAAAAGGGTGGTGAAGGCCTCAGGAGGAGGTGGGGACAGGCTAGAAGGGGTCAATGGAAAGAGGGGACATATGTAATGCTTTCAAAAATAAAGATAAAAAAGATTGAATCATACCAGTTCAACTCCATCTCCACCCCCCTGTCCCCCCCCACCCAACAAATCACAAAGGTAGAAAGCAAGAAAGGAAAAGATGGAGATGTCAAAAGGATACAGAATCTAAAAAGTTCCTAAGGGCTAAAAGTGGAATATTTGTGTGACAAAATAAATAAATACAGTATTGCTTTATAACCCATAATCCCTAGAATAAAATAAATATCTATGAGTTTATATTGATGTACATAAGTGAGTAAATAGATAAATGGGGCTAAAGAGACTACTCCCCACATTAGAGATAGTATGACACACAGATAACTTGAACTCTAATGGAAACTGTGGTCTGTGGACTATTAATTACATGTTATACAAATTTAATAAACAAATTCTACTAAAACAACATGTTCTCCATAACTTAAGGTTAAATTTTGACTTTACTAGTATTACTGATTTATAGTTGTTTTTAATACTGGCAAACATATGGTACAGTTAAAATTTTGCTCAATACCATGCAAAACTTCAAGGGTTCTTGTTCTTGGCAATACCCTCCCCCGCCCCCAAACAAAGAAAACTTCAGAGCTTGGTTTCTCTCCCTCCTCCTTTCTTTCTCCCTTTCCTCCTATTCCTCCTCCACCTCCTCCTCCTCCTTCTGTATCTCTCATTCTTTCTTCTAAAAAGCTCCATAGTATGGCCATGTGGACATAGTATAACACTGATTGACAGTTATAAGAACTAGGGTTAATGTGCCCTAGTTCTTCTGATGACCTTCTGATGACATCAGAGCCTGTTGGCAGAGTTTCGGGGCTGGATTCCTGCGTTTCTCCTATGATTCCAAGGTAAGCAGTTGAGAAGACATTCCTAAGTATAGACAGGGTTCCAGGTATTCTTCCTTTGTTTCTGATCTTTGAGAAATTTTAGTGTGTCTTCCATCCTCTTCCAAGCCTCCTCATCTGTTGGTTATCTGACTTCTGCTATAAAGAGCACTGCTTCTCCAAATTCTTTAACTTGTTTCTTGATTTCCGCAAGGCTTCTCCTAAACTCTGATCTCCAGATTCAGACTACAGCTCAGTAACTGAGTCCTCATTCCTAATCACACACTTTAATGACTTGATACTTTTTAATGTAAACTACATATTCCAAATGGGTTGTCTGTTTTGATGTCCATGAAGAAAGGTATCTATATATATAACACAATGCAAAGGATGTTACTAGATTTTTAACTCCTCAAGTCTTATCAGTAGTAAAACAATTAGTACCACTGGTTCTTTTTCTGGAATTGCATTTACAACACACATTAGGAGAAGTTGATTAATGACATTATTGAGTGAGATTATTTGCAATAAATTTTAATTCTTGCTAACATATTTTAAAAATAACATATAGCAAATTTTGCTACTTTCACTTTTATTTACATACCTCTATTGTAAATAGTTTCTCTAGTTTAATGGGTGAAAGAACATGGAATTTTAACTTTTTAGGTGTAGTTTTTATTTTTTTTATTTTTGTTAATCTCACTCAATGATATTTTTCCATTGATTTTTTTTTCAGAGAGTGAAAAGGAGGGGGAAAGACACAGAAAGAGAAACATCAACAAGAGAGACATCAATTGGTTGCCTCCCGCACACACTCGATTGAGCCTGCAACCAAAGTATGTGCCCTTGACCAGGATTGAACCCAGGACCCTTCACTCCTCAGGTGGACACTCTATCTACTGAGCAAAACTGGCTAATTTTTAAATCCTATTTGTTTATTTTTTTAGAACCTGATTTCTCACTTTCATCAAATGCAGGGTATAGTTATCAAGACTACATTGTATTGATTTTTTTGTTGTTGTTGGAGTTCAATGATGATGAAAAGATGCTCCAGGCCTTGCTTTTGTCATTAACTGATGTACAGTCGTTTTCAGAAATGTTGATGAACTAGCTTCATCATTAAAGTTACTTTTGATGTAAACTTAGTGTTAAATCTGGAATAAAATCAAATTACATGCTATGAGAAGAATTTTTAGATGTTTTAATATATGAATAAACTTCAGAAACCAAGTCAATTTTTATAACTCTCATATTGCAAATATAAATTATAAATGTATCTAAAATGATTTTATATCAACATATAGCTGCTACTGATGACAACTTTATCTTTTGCATATCATTCACTTTTGCTAATTTGGTTTTTATTTTTACAAAAACTTAGACAATTAATGTGTATTTATTAACCAATATATATTCAGCCCCAAAAGGTACCCAAAACAAATATGAGGGAAATTCTCCAAATGTTTCACTTTTGTATATTCATGGGTAATAGTAAACTTGTTATTTATTTATCTCTTTGTTTAATTTACTTTCTTATCTATCTATGATGAACACACAAGTATTCTAAACAAGAATAAAAAAACACACAAAATAAAGCAAAACACTAGCAATGCTATTAGTCTGGCTTTATCCTCATGAACACTTAAGCATCTTGGCTTCTTCACTTAAAAAAAAATGAACAGTTTTAGGTTTACAGAAAAATTAAGTCGAAAGCACAATGAGTTCCCACTATTCCCACACCCTTATCCCCAATTTTCTCTATCATTAATTAACACCTTGCAATAGGGTAGTACATTTGTTACAGTTGTAGCCCATAGTGACACATTATTAACTAAATTCTTTAGTTTACATTGGGATTCACTCTTTGTGTTGTATATACTATGGGTTTTTGACAAATGACAAATTTTTGGTATGTATCCACCATTACACTGTCGTACTGAGTAATTTTGTTGGCCTAAAAAAATCTATGCACCACCAATTCATCCCCTCCTCTCTCTACCTGTACCTCAACAACTATTGATCTTTCTATTGTCTCTTTTTCTAGAATTTATATAATTGGAATCATATGGCATGTAGCCATTTCAGATTGGCTTTTTTTCACTTAACAGTGTGCATTTATGGTTCCTCCATATCTTTTCATGGCTTGATAGAGCTACTTTGTATACTGGATAATATTCTGTTGTCTGGAGGTACCAGTCTATTCATCATTAATTTATTAGAAGATATCTTGGTTCTCTCCATAGATGCATCTGGTATCATATTGTTTTAATTTGCAATTCCTTAATGATATATGGTGTTGAACATCTTTTCATATGCATGTTTGATATTTGAATATCCTCTTTGGTGAGTCAGTTTAGATATTTTGCCCATGTTTAATTGATCAGTTATTTTCTTATTACTAAGTTTTAAGAGATTGTTGTATAATTTGCATACCATTCCTTTATTAGATATCTTTCTCAATGATTTTCTCCCAATCTGTAGTTTGTTCATTCTGTTTTATAAAGAAGAGGTCTTTAATTTTAATGGAGTCCAACTTATCAAGTTTTGATTTCTTTTGTAGACCATGCTTTTGGCATTTCTTCACTTTTTGAATGCTATCTTTGAAAACTTTAGTTACCAAGCATTTCAGATGGTACTGATGTTTCTTCCTTGCCCCTTCTGTTATATGATCCTGTAATTTTACTGTTTCTAAGTACTTACACTATGTGAAAGGAAAGCAGTGGCGATCAGGCAGGCAGGCAGGCAGAAGGGTTAGGGGCAATCAGGCAGGCAGACAAGTGAGCAGTTAGGAGCCAGTGGTCCCAGATTGCAAGAGGGAGCTAATCTCTTCCAGGTAACTTTTATTACCTGTCACTAAATTGATAAAGGTAGAGGAAGAAAATTAAAGCTGGAAAGAGATTTTATGACATATTTGAGCATCATCCTAGTCTTATTACTCACTCTTCAATTAAATAGATAATAAAGAGTTGATTGAATAATATACATGTTTTGTGATCTTCTATGATACAAATTTGATCTTTGATTTCAAGCATTTTTTCTATCACCTCCAGACCACTGTTTTGTAATGTGTATCCTTGAATTCTAGTCAATTTCTATTATGTATACATGTAATGTCAACCCCCGACTATTTACTTTAGACCATGTGACAAGGATCCTGGTTGGGCTGCCACCCTTAATGCCCCTGCTCCCACTCCATCTCTTCATACCCCATCCCTGTGTGAACCTGTCACAAGAGTTCCATGGAGCACATGAGTCACTTATTCACGTATGATAGGGTGTGAGACAGTACTGTAAATATACTTAGAGACTTTTAGAATAGTTTTGGCAAACACATGGACTAAATTTTAGAATTTTAAAATATATTTTTGTGGAAAAAGGCAGTTTTAAATGAAATAGAATGCTAGTTACTAAAATACTGGAAAGCGTGACTACAGCCTGAAATGAATTGTTCACTGAGGGGATAAACTTTACTGAATTGACCCTGGGATAACCAAGCAGACCTGGGATTATTCTAGCTTATCTCCTCAAATATTGCTTAATTGTTATTTGGAAGAAGCATTTGCATACTGTATGAATTTGTTAATTCTTTTGTGAATGACTGTTAGTTTTAAAGAAATTACATAATTATTTTAACAATATGAAGTTAGCGAAAAATGGCTGAGTTGCAGCTACTGAATAAATCCTTAGAGACCACCAGAACAATTACAGAAACTGGGAAGTGTGCCTCTATAATTTCATTTCTGGGTTAAATTACAAAGGTTTATATTATCCATGGCAAGCAAAGATCTGTTTTTAATAAACTACAGTTAAACATGTGACTTGATAATAATGAAATGAATAAGTGGATAAGTCTAGAACAATGTTTTGCACACAGCTGACATTCTTTTAATTGTATTTGCTGTTTTCACAAATATAATTAGATGCAAAAAAGCAATATCACTAAATATTAAACAGTGGCAAAACATCCAATTGTGTTGTGTGTGTGTGTGTGTGTGTTTTTAACTCAAGTTATGGGTTCCTTATTCTCTTCTGGGGTTTTAATGATAGCGAGATGGTGATAGCATTATCAGGCATTAAGTGTCATAATAAGGTTCAAATATTTGATGCTTTGAGAAGACTATGAAATCAAGTAAAACCTCACTTATTATCCTTAGGGTTATATTTCTAAACCTTGTGCTTTGTATATGGGGCTCATGATCTTATATAGCTTTGGAGAAAAGAACACATAGGAAACATTTCATTATAGATTTAACAAACATTTTAATCTACATCATGAAAATTTTCAGTGCTTAAAATGCATAGACATTGCTTGGAGTAGAGAAGAATTATAGATAGAATTTTAGAACAAGCCTTTCTAGTATAAATTCTCTTTTACAGATTCAACAAAGAGATTCAGCAAGGCCAAGTGATTTACTTAGGGTCTCATTGGTGACTGCTGCAGGGCAACAGACTGATCTCAGTTTCTTCATTTACATCTTGGCATGCTTTAAACAAGGCCATGTGCATCATGTCTTCAATGCATCACCCAGACTTTTTGGTTTGAGGTAAAAATATAGCTATTTCCTTTTCTCAGGTCAGTATATGTACATAAACATAGAGTACTGTTAAAAAGTAACGTACCCTAGTAAACATTTCTTCTAAGCTCTTTTAGTGATTGCTTATGAAGTTTGGGGACCTCCTCATATATAAAAACTCTGCGTCATAAGGTCCAGTAAGGACCAAGGCCTGACAACCCAGAAGTCAGTCCTGTAGTCAGCACTGGGTTGCCATGGCAACCCAATGTTGAATGCTTCCACTTCAGGCACGTGCCCCAGCACTGACTGCTGAGGGGCCTGTGAATCAGGGCCAGAGAGAGGCCTAAAGAGAGAAGCAGGGACTGATCCATTGCATCTGTAGCAGCTTTTGATCAGTACATGCCTCTCTCTTTCTCTCCCAGTCTGGTCAGCAGCCCTGCCTCCACCGAGGTTGCTGATAAGCCCCACCTTTCTGATCAGGATCTGTTGATAGGCCCAGAGACACTGACTGGCATAGAAGCCAACCAATCAGAACCAAATCTGGGTCAACTGTGAGGAGCCAATGGCTGCCAAAGAGGTGGAGCTTTTGACGCTAACTGGCATAGAAACTGACTAATCAGAACCTAATCTGGGTCAACTGTGAGGAGCCAATGGCTGTCTAGGAGGTGGAGGTTTTGATGCTGACTGGCATAGAAACCGACCAATCAGAACCAAATTGACTGGCAAAGGAGAGCAGTTGGGGATAAGATCAGGCCTGCAGGGAGGGCCTTTGGGGGCGAGATTGGGCCAGCAGGGGAAGGCAGTTGAGGGCGAGATCAGGTCTGCAGGGGAGGGCAGTTGGGGGCGAGATCAGGCCAGAAGGGGAGGGCAGTTGGGGGCAAGATCAGACTGGCAGGGGAGGGAAGTTAGGGGCAATCAGGCAGGCAGGCAAGTGAGCAGTTAGGAGCCAGCGGTCCCAGATTGCGAGAGGGCTGACTGCCAGCAGTGGAATATCCCCCAAGGGGTCCCAGGTTGGAGAGGGTGCAGGCTGGGCTGAGGGAACCCCTCCTCCATGCACCAATTTCATGCACTGGGCCACTAGTAGTTTAATAAATAACAAAATGTATGATTATTGTTTTTCTGTTAGTAATTTCATTCTCCTTAAACAGTTTTTCCTAAGTTTGGATTGCCTCTTACAGTATTAAAGAATTTGTACTCCAAAGTCATGTGACCTGTGTTCAAATTTTGATGTTCTATTGTTTATCTATGTTGACCATGGGAAAATTATTTAACTGCTATGTAGGCTATGATAGTACTTTCTTCATAAGGTAGTTGAAATAATTAATGTATAACACCTGTGTATTTGATTAATGGTGATGGTGATGATGCTGATGCACATGACAGTGATAATGACACCACACTTTTCTGGTTTGCTACACATCCCACTGGTCACTTATTTCCAAGTGACTTTTGGCTGATACCTCATTAGCCTGATGTCTTAACATTTTCACTCCTCGGGTATCACCTTCTCTACCTTCATTCCCTTCTCTGTTAAATTCATTTAATCTCATGGCTTTAGTATTGTATCAGTTAGGGTTCTTCACAGAAACAGAACTAATATATATGTGTGAGAATATATAGGAGAATTTATATATATGGGAATATGTATAATGACCTGAGAACCAGAAGCTTTGATGTCCAAAGGCAGAAGATTAATGTCCCAGCTTGAGAAGAAAGAGGAAGATTTTGCTCTTCTTCCAACCTTCTGTTCTGTTTGGTTTCTGTAAAGATTAGATGATTCCCACCAGCGTTAATGAGGGTGGAATTTTTACTCAGTCTACTGAAACAAGTGCTAATCTCTTCCAGAAATACTTTCACAGAAGCCTTAGAAATAATGTTTAACAGCTATCTGGACAGCCCTTAGCCCGGTTACTTTGACACATAAAATTAACCATTACAAATGCCATCTATCCTCTGACAACTGTCAAAATAACTTCTACACGTATCTCTCCAAGATTTGCACTTGACTGTTTAATAGGCATTTTAAATTGAAATGGAACAGAGGTAACCTTTTAACTGCAACCCAAATAAACAACCTCCCAGAGTCTTTCTAGCCTCATTTTGTGGCTACTCTATATTTGTATTGCTCAGACACAAACTCTTAGAATGATTCTTTTTTTTTCTTAGTTTTCTCTTACTATCCATGTTTAATCCATATCAAATTTCGTCAAAACTTATTCAAAATATATTCAGAAAATAAATGCTCTAACTCCCTCTATAGCCACCACCATCAAACCCCCTACCCCATCATTGCAGCTGTCTCCTCACTGGCCTTTAGTACTTTCAGCTTTTCCTCAATACACCAACCAAAATGGTCTTTCCTCAATGCAGCAACCAAAGTGGTCCTTTAATAGTTTAAAAAATGGGTCAAATCATCTAATGCCCCTGCTAAAAACCCTAATATTTCCCTAACGTACTCAAAGTAAGTTCAGACTTTCCCCCATGTTCTAAAATGCCTATCTTCAGGTACATCCCTACTTTATCATTATTGCTTCCACCACTGTTGACTCTGCTTTAGTCACACTACTCTCCTTGGG
This sequence comes from Corynorhinus townsendii, assembly GCA_026230045.1. Lineage (NCBI taxonomy): Eukaryota > Metazoa > Chordata > Mammalia > Chiroptera > Vespertilionidae > Corynorhinus > Corynorhinus townsendii. The sequence continues at coordinate 60,559,065 of JAPDVU010000004.1, read as the reverse complement.
GTTCTTCCAACATTTCAGGCAAACTTCAGCCCCACTGCTTTTGCTGTAGTTGTTCTCTCTGGAACCATTCTCCCAGGCAGGTTTGCCATCTTACTTCCTTTGAAAATATGTTTTTCCCCCCAATGAAGTCTTAAATGTTGCTCTATTTTAAAGTAAATTAATGATGTTGACTTTTATAAGACATTCACAACTATTAAAGAATCTTATAAAATCAAGTTGTCTTGCAAAAGGCAGTCATAAAGGTTCAGAGTAATTGATGTTCCATCAAACACTGAAAATCTTGTGGAGGTGAAAAGGGTCAGTAGTAGTGGTCTCTTTGTTTCCTCACCCCATATCTTTTTGTTTCTATCAGAAGGGCCATGATTTGAGAAATTGAAATGGAAGGATAAGGTGCTCAACTGTCAACTCAGTGTGGAAATTAGAAAGCCATAAAAATCAAGAAAATTATGTTAGAAAGCTTTCCATTTATCAGCTACTATAAACCATTGATTCTATGAAATTTTATGTTTTAGACTGTAAGGAACATGCAGGAAGAGCTCTATCATTTACCTCTATATGCCATGCTTGGGACATGGAAAGATCTGAATTAAGTTAATAATCTTCGTAACCAGGCAGTCACCTAATTGCATTTAAGAATTTATGTTCCAGGAGAGCACATATTCCAAGGTGTAATTGCTAAAATATATGTTCTTCAAATATATGTGGTCTCCATATGCTATTGCACTGTATATAAGATAAAAAATATTTCTGTCACTTGGGAACATAGATGACCTCAAGGATGTTTCATTGAATACAACGGTGATAAATAATTTTGGGTTTATGTAAAAGTATGGTTTGTATGTTTTAAAAATAAACATTCACTAAATATTTTTACTGTGAATGACAATATTTGATAAATTTTCTGACTGTTCATTATAAAACACTGAAAGAAAAACTTTTAAGAATTTTTGGCAATATTATTATAAATAAATTGATAATTCAGATGCTACCTTTTTTACTAGTATATACTATAACCTTGATCATTGTAATATTTATCTTTATACTCAGCTACATGATTTCAAGAAAACTTACAAAGGCAAATATTATTTCATTGAAATAAAATATTGAGTATTTAAGAAGGGTAGTCTTAAATAAACAGGTTAAAGAAAACAGTTGCTTCTCTGCATAATCTGACTACTTGTTTTATTTTGGTAATAAAGTACTCTTTTGAGGTGTATCCTAATAACAGGTGATGAAGGAAAGGTCATTAATGGGAATAAAGAACAAGATAGAAGTTTAGTTATCCAACAGAGCCTAATGTGGAGATTTGCTCTCAACTAGAGAAGAAGCCCAAATATTCTATCAGGGTGACAGATGACAGGGCCTTGAGATTTGGGGCTGGATCTATTTAGATAATACCACAAGTATTTCCAAACTGATGCTGGGAAACTGGGCTGGGGCAGGGGCTGGGACTTGAATCTGGTGAGGATGAAAGGGCTGCAGAATCTGGGAACCATCTGCCTCACAAAACAACTTAGGATCTAGAATAACTTAAAAGCTCTTGAAAGAAATAAAACCTAAGATTCAATAATCAACTATTTGTCTTCTTCCCCACAGAATCCATTAATGATTGGCAAAATTTTATTTTAACAGCTTTCATTTTACAAGAATACTTTTTCACTATAAAAAATTTAGCAAATGAATGGAAAAAACCTTGTTAATTATTGTTACAGTTTTGGTGCTTGTAATTTTGGTATTTTCTCTATATATGTATTTATATCCCCAACTTTTTCACATTGGAGTTCATCTTAATCTTTGTTTATATTTTTATTTTTCATCTTAGTCTTTAAACCACGAGTGTTTTCTTTCTGCACTTGGTCCCTTGATAACCTTATCCAGTAGCAAAAGTTTTAAATACCATTCAAATGCATACAGTTCCCAAATGTAAGTCTCTACCCATATCTTTACCTTCATATAGGTATGTATGTATATCTATAATCCATGCCTATGATTATGTCTGTCTATGTCTGTCTCTATGTCTGTATCTGTCTATGTGCATATCTGCATGTATGCATGTGTATGTGTGTATGGATTTACTGCATTGTGGCTATCTCCACGGAGCTGTTCCATAGTCTTACCCATTGTATTTAATGACAATTATGTTCTTGAAATGCCTCTTCCTCCAAAACTGGATGCTATCCTTGACTCCTTTCTTCTCTCACACTCTTCATATAGTATGCCAGAACAATTTCCTAGCCCAAATTTCAACTGTGCTCATAATCAGGCAATTTTTCACCTCCATTTGCGTCACCTTGAGTTAAGCACCATTATCTCTCCCATAGATTATTATAATTGCTTCTTAATTCAACTATATGTTTCTACAGTAGTTTCTCTTCCAGGGTGGACATATATCACCCCATGTATCTTTCTCCATCTCTCTTCTTTCTTCTTTCCCTCCCTCCCACTCTCATAATTTTCTGCTGTCTTAAATATATCTAATTTAGAATCTATCAACTGTCTATATTTCTAGATCGTAAGGATTCTGAGGGCAGGAATGTATGTCTTATTAAGCTGTGTCTCTCTAAAGATTGCATACAGTAGGTGCTCAATACGTGTAAGTAAAATGAAACAGTGACTGACATGTGATCAAAAGAATGAATATGGAATGTGGTTTGGACTGGGGAAAGATGATGATCTGGCAATTATAATGAAGGCAAAACTGGTGTGAAAATGTGAGTGGTAGGAGAAGCAAAGATGTTGGAATAAGAAAGGAGGACATAATAGAATGGGGCTGCTTTAAATGATGATAAGATCAGAGTTTTCTAATATGGTAGTAAATATGGAGTGAAGAGGGTGTTGATGCTTGAGAAGTCCAAAATGGCTGAATATGAGATGTATCATCCATGAGGTAATTCAAGTTAGTGAAGATAATTGCAAGGGAAAAAACAAAGATTTTGATTATCTTATGAACTTCTAACTCATAACCACAAATATGTTGATCTTACTAAATCCTCCAGCGACTTCTAAAATAGACACAGTTGAGGAAATGAGGCCCAGACTGGTAAAATAACTTGCCAGGTGTCCACAAATAATAAAAGGTGAAACAAATAAAAATGTCTGTTTATCTGAATCAAAAACTCATGCTGTATCCATTATGCTACTCTGAAAGACCTGAAGCAGGTGATGAAATTTTCTATCAAACGGGAGTTTGAGCTAAAGCAAGATTTGGATGGAAAAAGTTGACCCACTAAGTTAAATGAACTGTTTGTGCTATAGGACTAGAAAACTTAATTCAAACTACATTAAAAATAATATTAACTCTCCTTACTAAATAGCCCAGGGACTCTCTAACTTTTGGGGCACCTTACCCTCAGGTACAAATAATGTCTGTAGGATATGATTTCTCTTCCAATTTCTTGACTCTGTTTTCTCCTATTTTTATTTTATAGAATGTTCTGTTTTCATCATAAGATGGTCATGAGAAGCTCTTGAGGTTGCATTCATCTTTCCTTTACTATGCACATCAGCATAGAAATGATCTCTTGCAATAAATTCTGCAAAATGAATAGGTTTTCCCCTTCCCTTGAATGGCTGCAAACTCTCACTAGCTCTTATTAGGTCACATGCACATCCCTGAAGCAGTTCCTTTATTTTAAGCTTTTCCTTGAAGTTGTCATAGATCAAATCTCCAAACTCCTAGACTGAAAATGTAGGAGGGGTTAATGCTCTGTTGGTTTGAGTAAAGTTGCCATGTTGTAAGGTTGGGAAATGGATGATGGAGAGTCAACCAGATATGAATACTTTATCTGGGATGAATACTTCTTGTATTAATTTACTCACGCAGCAACATGTATTGACCATAAAATGTGTTAGATCCTGTGTCAGGAGTTAGTTATATAGTCAACAATGGCACTTACCCTCAAGGAGCTTGAGATCTATTATAGAAGACCAATGAACTAGCAATTAAAATGGGGTATAATAGATACTAGTGTAGCAGTCACATGGCAACAAGTAGGAGTCATCTGATAGAAAAGGCCAGAATGAAGAGCAAGCAAGCAAAGTTTTGGGGGAAAGATGCACCTGAGTTGAGAGTTTAAGGCCCAATAGAAATCAAGAAGGTGAATAAGGGAATTCCAGATAAAAAGAGCAGCATGTACAAAGCTGTGTAGGTGAAAGACAGTGTGGTTCATCTGCCCATTGTAATTAGTATTTTATGAAGAATCTGCTCAAGGACATCTAGGCTTTTATAAAATATTCTTATGAATGTAAGAGTAAAATTAGATGAATCAGTGGTTGGTTGTTCAAGTAGTGAATTGTGGTTGGCAAATGAATTACATTTTGAGTAGTAATTTTCTTTACCCTTCACAACTTATGAGTGTGTTACTGTTTTCTTAGGCCTGGAGCCTAGTCATTTTGTGGGGAGAGTAATATGAGGAAAAAAGGACAGAATGGGATGGGAACATTTTTTCCTAATTTCAGTCCAGTTATTTTGGAAGTGAAAATTCCAAATGTGCTTGTCTGGAGAACAAGCATGTTGGACAGATCCTAACAGGTAATGCTTAGGAAAACAAATCTACTGTTGATTCTCATTTCCAGGGTGTTTCCTAAAGGAATCATTGACTTTTCAACAAGAAAGAAAGAAAAACAAGTAGGTGTAAGGCCCTGTAAGAGCTTTTCAGAGAATTGAGGAACCCATTCAACTCCAAATAATATTTTACTTTCGATTAAAAATAACCAATTTTGGAGGGGTTTTTTACTGATGGTATCATACTGGGCCTAAATATGAATAGGGAGAAAAAGAAAACTTTAGAAATCTTAAAAAGAAAAATAATTCGACAATACACAATAGAGAATATTCTATGTTCAAATATAATTGTTTTTCTTCCTAGGCTGACAGTGGAACTATTAGTTTAGGAAAGCCTCTGGGATAATAGGTCTTGCCAAGCCATTTCATAGACAAACACTATCCTAGTTAAGAAAATAAAGAAAAAAGCAAGACAAATAGTATTTGCTGGGATGATCTCATCTTCATAGACCCTCTGTTAGGGGCTGCTGGAGGAGGGAATCCTCTGTCACTTTAATGTGACCATAGTCTAGCCATTGTCTGGTCTGATTCTGAGAAACAGCTGGAGACATTTGGAAACCGTTTAGGAGAATCCTGTTTGATTCTGCATTGGCAAAGTACTAAGTGTCTTGATAATAATAACAATTCTGTACTTTTATTGAATGACAATATTATTTCATCACTAAGAAAAACAAGGAAAAATTATAATGAACAAATCCACATTTCAGCACACTAAAAAAATTAAGATACAGTTTTTTTCATATTAATAGTTATATTTTTCCTTAAATGGAATTGACTGACTAAAGATGTGAATGAGATTCAGAAAGAAAAAGAAGATAGGAAGTCAGAATTTTTAATTTAAAAAAATAGGGGGAAAAAGGAGTCAGAATTTTATGTGGTAAAAAGCATTAAGAATTATCATACGTTTAGTTCAGTATTATTTTTACAATCAATACTCTCCTGAAATTTGTTCCATACTTATTTCTATGCTAGTAGATAGAAATGGAATAATTCTTAAAGATGAGGAAAGTGAGGGATAAAACAGTGAACTTATTAGTCACACAGTTAAGTGCAAGCTTTCATAAAAACAAAATAATATATTGAGAAAAACTTTGAAGTCAAGCAGATCTCATATCAAAGTTCCACATCCTCCAAACTTAGTGGATTAAAACAAAAGGACCATTTATTAGTTTATAATTCTGAGAGCCGGCAGTTTGAGTTTGAATCATCTGGGTGGTTTCACTGCTGATCTCTCCTGGGCTCAGTAGTGGACCTGCAGTAGACTGTCAGATTGGCCGAACTAGTTAGTCTATGAAGCCTTCACTCACATAGTTGGCAGGTGTCAGGTTGTAAACCAGGATCCCTCAGTTGTTTTCCATGTGGTCTCTCTAGAAGACTATCTCAGCCTCATTCACATCTTCACACACTGGTCTCAGAATCCCAAGAGTTGCCAAAGAGGGCAAGACTCAATGTGCAAGTGCTGCTCAAGTCTTTTTTTGCATCCTGTTGGCTAATATTCTATTAACAAAATAAGTCATATGACCAAGCCTAGATTTAGGGATGGAGAAATAGGCTCTTTCACCTAGAAGGAGGAGTGTTAAAGTCACATTGGAAAGTAGCAGACATACATGGACGGAGAACTTGTTGGGGTCATCTTTACAAGCAATGTATCACAATTCAATTAAATAAGAGGAAAAAAATACTCCTAGACAGATTATTAAGAAACTTAGGGGCAATTAAAACAAAGAGAAAAATGTAAAAGCTTCTAGAGGGAAATAGCAGGTAACTCATAAAGTTAAAATAATTGACTGCATATCAGATTTTTCAACAGTGGTAAAGGGAGCTGTTATATTAAAACTGGTGTCTCAGTGCACGGATTCGTGCACATTGAAAGGAAATTAATTAGAAAAAATATTTTAATATTGCTGTTCACCCTTTCTCTATAATAGAAGTGTCAACCAAATTCACGATCGACAATGACAGATTGAAACACACCTGTGTTATTTGCGCTAGCGAGAGCTTTATATGTATCGCACACGCACAAGTCAAGTTAGCCTTTTATATATATATAGATAAACTTGCTTAATTAGATCTACTTTCTGATTTAGCTGAACTTTTTCCAGCCCAGTGAAGCACCCCAACTTCTCTTTCAGGTAATTGTCAGCAACACAGAAATAAATAATAATACAAAGCAGATTATTATTGTAGATCATACAGGGAGAAAAAAGGGTAAAATATTTAACTGCAGCAGTGTTTGAATATATTCTGTGCAGTGAGAAAACCTGAAGTCATTTTCAAGAATCACCATTTCTTCTTTTCAGATGGGTCAAGTTTTTAAACTTTCTAAATCTCCATTTTCTGGCTAATGAAAAGAAAATAGGATTCTGCTGAGTCTCCTATCTACCTGATCCAGGACTTCTGTGAGGATCAAATGAGATGAAGCACAGGAAAATGCTTCACAGACATTTGGTTAAAATATGAAATGTTTACACGACTGTAAAGCAAGTCGTGTTCTTGGACTGAAGAAACTGCAAGGAGGCTTTAAATGTTAACCTCATGTATCTCTCTCACGCCATCTCTCTCTTCTTCTTTCCCTCCCTCTCACTCTCATAATTTTCTGCTGTCTTTTAAATATATCTAATTTAGAATCTATCAACTGTCTCTATTTCTAAATAGTAAGGATTCTGAGGGCAGGTATGTATGTCTTATTAAGCTGTGTCTCTCTAGAGATGGCATACAGTAGGTGCTCTATAAGTGTAAGTGAAATTAAACAGTGACATGTGATCAAAAGAATGAATATGGAATTAGACCTGCTTTCTGATTTAGCAATAAATATCAACATGAAGCAGATTATTATTGTAGATTATGCAGGAAGAAAACAGGATTCAACACTTGGCTTCCCCCAAGTGGGACACAGGCCCCGCCACCACCCTGGAGCGACACCCAACCAAATCACAGCCGACGCTGCCAAGACCCCATGGCACAAAATGCTGCCCACAGCCCAGCCCAGCCCAGAAACGGTTGCTGTGGGTGCCGGGCTATAACTTTTATAGCCTGTATTGACTTAAAATTCTTTTAATTTTGTGAGTCACCTCCTATTTCCTTCTAGAAGCTTTTACATTTTTCTCTTTGTTTTAATTGCCCTTAAGTTTCTTAATAATCTGTCTAGGTGTATTTTTCCCCTCTTATTTCTCACACAGGGAGAAAAAAGGGTAAAATATTCTACCAGGTGCTTGGTAGAATCCTACTTTCTTTTCATTAGCTGGAAAATTGACATTTAGAAAGTTTAGAAACTTGACCCGACTGAAAAGAAGAAATGGTGAGCCTTAAAAATGACTTCAGGTTTTCTCACTGCACAGAATATATTCAAACACTCCTGCAGTTAAATATTTTACCTTTTGTTCTCTCTGCATGATCTACAATAATAATCTGGGGTCATCTTTACAAGCAATCTATCACAATTCCTCCAGGAAGAGGAAGCTGGGTTCGTGATGTCATTACTTGGCACACACAGCAACTGTTTCTGGGCTGGGCTGGGCTATGGGCCACATTTTGTGCCATGGGATCTTGGCAGTGTTGGCTGTGATTTGGTGGTGTGTCGCTCCAGGGTGGTGGCGGGGCCTGTGTCCCACTTGGGGTAAACCGAATGTTGGTTTGTCAGGCCAGGTCTGTGGCACCTTTTATTTTTAAACTAGAGGCCTGGTGCACAAAATTTGTACACTGGGGGAGGGTCCCTCAGCCCAGCCTGCTCCCTCTCACAGACTGGGAGCCCTCAGGGGATGTCCTACTGATGGCTTAGGTCCGCTCCCCGAGGATGTTCCTGGGACCCAGGCCACTAGGTGCCTGTGTATGGAAATTAACCCACCATATTTGTTGGGTTAATTTGCATACTCACTCCTGATTGGCTGGTGAGCGTAGTGGAGGCAGGGTCAATTTACATGTTTCTCTTTTATTATATAGGAGGATGGCCAGTGCACATCATGGCAGCTCCTGGGTTGAGCATCTGGTGGTCAGTGTGTGTTATAGCTACTGGTGGGAGGGAAGGACGGACACTTAGCCTTTTATATATATACATGTGTGCATAATAAAGACATTATGGTATCATACAAGGGCTCAAGAGTTTAACATACAAAGACCTCTTGGAAAAGTCTTTTGAGTAATGACTTTAAATGAAAAGGAAACAAGAGTCAACATACAGTATATGAGGAATAAGACTGTAAATTATTAAATAAAAATGTTTGTGGCTTCAAAAGTAGATGCCTCCTCCTATTAGCTTCAACAACATTGCCAGGATCTGCTCCTGATTAGGATGGAGAATTTTCCCACTTTTACTATAACAGTATTTTCTTTAATTAAATTACAAAGATAAGATGTTATATCTCAATACAGTGTGTGTGTGTGTGTGTGTGTGTGTGTGTGTGTGTGTGTGTGTACTTTAAAAAATGAAGTAGGGTTTCATTCTCTGCCAGAGCTACTTTGTTAGTCTTTAACAAGTCTTACTCTGGATGCCTATCTTAAGGCATCTCTATAGTTTATCCTGCAGAATTTAGCCATTATATGAGGTTTACAACTAAATGGAACTCAGCACCAGAGAATGTTTTAAATAATAAATATTTGCTGTTCTTGCTTTCTAAAAACCATCAATACAATGCCCTGCCAGCATTGCTAAGAGGTTGAGTGTCAACCTATGAACCAGGAGGTCACGGTTCAATTCCCAGTCAGGGCACATGCCGGGTTGCATGCTGGATCGCCAGTGTGGGGCATGCAGGAGGCAGCCAATCAATGATTCTCTCTCATCACTGATGTTTCTATCTCTCACTTCCTTTCCCTTCCTCTCTGAAATCAATAAAAATACATTTTAAAAAATAAAAACCATCAACCCAATAGCTAGAATTTCACTGTTAATACCCTGCTGATAATTAGATGGCTCAATTCTCATTAAGGAAACAATGTATAACAACACTTGTTTTTATTAAACTAGTCTCATAGATACTTGAGATTCATTGAGTGTCACATGTGCTTCACATTTTCAATATGTACTTATGTTAATTCTTAAATGCACAAACAGTCCAATGCCAGAAAAAATATTTTTATGTAAGCATAACCATCTATGTTTGAAATCAATGTATTTTCTTGCTTCACCATAAAATTTCTTCAAAGTCATTTGCTTACAAATATTTCTCTTCTGGGCTGAGTTGCTATAACTGCTGCTCTTAGAGTTTCCAAATGGATCATGAATTGTATAGATTATGCAAAAAATGTTAAACATGCTTTGTGCTTCATTCTAAATTGAAATTAAATAAACTAAATTTATTTTAGCAATAAATATTGATTGAATGTTAAACATTTATTTCATAAACATTAAACCGCAAAATCTATTTTATTTTTTGATCTAGAGCAAATTAAAATTATTGTTTTTAATTTAGCTAACAACTGCCATTGTTGAATGTCATTGCAAAGTGAAAATGGTTAAACTTGAAATTGTAAAACATAACTGTCTAAAGCAGAGGGAAAAATGGAGCCAAATTTAATATATAAAATTTCATGCCACTCTTTATAATATCCTAAAGAAAAACATCAATCATTTGGCATAAAAATTTAATATAAACAAAGGATGCTTTTTTGAATCAAAGAATAGATTATAGAAATCAGCCTGAATAGTGTTGTGTGCTACCTTATAGCATAATTGTCATAGGTCTGGAGAAGATAACCTTAACTAGGAATTAAACTCTAATGTGTTAATGAGAGAGTGGTGACGGGCAGTGGGTAGTTAGCATTAACTCTGTCACCTGCTGTGATAAATATTTGAAACCCTAAATCAGATAATTTTCCTGTTTTAATTTATTCTGTTCATCTCTGACAAACCAGTAGTGTGCTATAGCAGCAGTACAAATATAATCAAGTCTCTGTTGGAATTTAGAATGCCTCAAGAATTACCCTATAGTTTAACCATTATAGATAGCCAAGTTCTGTATGTGACATATCATGCAGGTCTTTTGATGCACAGGTTTCATTGAATTAGAACCAATTAACTATGATATAATAGGAACCTACTTTGTGTCCAGATATATGTTTAATACCATGAGAGTCCCATCTATTCACATAATTGATGTCATACACTTTTATTTAAAACATTTTTGTTTTACAGTTTTAGATTATAGAAAAATTGCAAGCATAATAGACTTCTCATATAATCCACAGCTTGTTTCCTCCATTATTAATTTAAATATTAGTGTAGTACATTTATCACAATTAATGAACCAATATCTATATATTATCTATCTATCTATATCTATCTATCTATCTATCTATCTATCTATCTATCTATCTATCTAAGCCTAAGCGACCATCCAACCATTCAACCAGTAGCTATGACGTGCAATGACCACCAGAGGGCAGACACTCAAGGCACAGGCATGGAAACATGGAACAGACTGATGAATCTCAGAGGGAAGGGAGAGAGGGGGAGAACAGGAAGAGATTAACCAAAGATCTTAAGTGCATACTAGAGGCCCAGTGCACAGATTCGTGCACTGGTGGGGTTCCTCGGCCTGGCCTGCAGGGATGGGTTGGAAACCAGCAGTCCAACATCCCCTGAGGGGTTCCATATTGCGAGAGGGCACAGGCCAGGCCAAGGGACCCCACCAGTGCACAAATCTGTGCATCAGGCTTCTAGTTATTAACTAAAATCCACAGTTTATTCAGAATCTAGTTTTCCTTTTATGTTCCAGGATCCCATTCAGGATACCTCATTATATTTAGTCATTAGGTCTCCTTAGGTTCGTCTTATGTGTAACAGTTTCTCTCACTTTCCAATTTTGAGGAGTACTGGCTACATATTTTGTGGAACAGCCTTCCATTGGAATGTATCTGATTTTTTTTTCAATGATTAGACTGGGGTTATAGAATATTGGGAGGAAGAGACACAATGCTATTTTTATTATATCATCCTATCAACATGAAGTATCACTGCAAATGTTAACCTTGACCACCTGGATGAGTTAGTGTTTGTCAAATTTCTCTACTTTAATATTATTTTCCCTTAATTATATTATATTATATTATATTATATTATATTATATTATATTATATTATATTATATTATATTATATATCAGACTTCCTTCACTTGGAAGGGAAGCTCCTAGTGACTTAAGTGGGGAACAATGCTCCACCTTTCTGAGGTGAAGTATCCTCATAAATTATTTGGAAGTTATACACCTGTTAGTGTTTTTAGTTGCCTCTCTCACCTATGAAAGAATTAAAAAGAATAAAGAAAAAATGGATTTTTGTGCAATTAAAAATCGCAGTGGGACTGGAAAAAATAAAAATGATGCTTAATTGCAAAGCAAAAAAATATGATATGCTAGAAACATGTTGCAAGTCAGCAAGTAAACAATATTTGTAAAGCTTTTAATGTAGAGAAGTTTCTGCAGGAATGCTTAATCAGAATTATAACGTTTATAGCCTGTACTGACTTAAGAGTATCAGTAACTAGGACCTTGGGTCAGGAGATGATATTTTACCTCAGTGAGGAAGCACTGCAAGGAAAATGGGAATTTGACTAGGTGCTATGGGCCTCCACTTACCTCACAACTAGTACTATGTTGAGAAAGTAAAAATCTATGTGTGAGTACTTATGAAGAATGTGAAAATCCCAGAAAGGCCGAACACACTACATATTGACAAATTAAGCCTGAATAGATGAAAATAGTTTGATTTTACTGTGATTGAAAAAGGAATAACATCACTACATGAAACCTGGTAACTAAAGGTGAGGGCATGGAGAAGGATAAAGAATTAGCGCAGGAAAATAGAGTATCTCTAAAACTGCACTTTGGGATAAAGGAAAAATTCAGGAAAGATTTTGAAATTCTCAATGGGCTTGAAGTATTATAAACTTAAGAGCAGCTCTAAAGAGAGAGAAAAAACTTACATGAAAAGAAAAGATAAGATGAAAGCTAACAGAATGAGTTAGAAAGTCCTAATGAATAAAATGAAGTGAACATGGCCTTGGAACAGATTGTCTAGGTTTAGAATCGGCCCTTGGACTTCTTTAAACTCTCCGTGTTTCACATTCCTCTTCTCTAAAATGAGGACAACAAAATATTTACTTCACTTGGATTGTTTTGAAAACAAGTAGGGTAATTTATTTGTAAATGCCTGCTGCATTATAAGTATTTGATAAATACTATCTTTAATATTTGGAAAGGATTGCAAAAGTGCAATATAAGGAACATATGCAAAAAATATCTTATATGAAAATACTTAAAACATAGAAGAAAAACTTCATAACCTTGGTATAGACACAATTTTTTTAGGACAGAAAAGCATTAATTATACAAGAAAAATATAATAATTTGAATTTAATGAAAACTAAAATTTTATGCACTTTAAAAAAGTAAAAGGGCCAACCAAAGACTGGGTAAAAATATGTGCAATTTATATATTTGCCCAAGAATCTATATCTAGAATATGTTAAGAACTCTTGAAATAATAAGAATTCATTAGCCTAATTAAAATGGGCAAATGATTTGAATATATACTTTACACAAGAAGGTTTGTGAATAGCCAATAGACATATGAAAATTACTCAACATAATTAATCATCAGGAAATGCAAATTAAATCATAATGAGATACTGTTACATACCCAGTAGAAAGGCTAAAATTTAAAGAAATAGATAAACAAAACAATACTGCCGTGTTGAACAAGTGGACAACTAGAACTCATGTCTGCTGACAGGAATGTTCCATGGCACAACCCTTTTGGAAAACATTTAGCAAGTTTCTTATATGGTTAAACATTCAGTTACCATATAATCCAATAATTTCACTTTAATGTATTTTTCCCCCCAATGAAAACATATATTGTGTAAAGTATTGCACATGACTGTTTAATGGCTTTATATAATCCCCCCAAAATGGAAACAACCTACATGCTTATCAACAGGTAAACTGTTAAACAAATTAATGTATGACCATATAATGGAATATTACTCAGAAAAATAGGAACAAAATCTTAATATATGAAACAACTAGATGAATCTAAAAACATACCAAATAAAAGAAACCAGGCATAAAAGGATGCATACGGCTATGTTAGTCCATTTATATGAAATTCCAGAACAGGCGAAACTAATCTATAGTGACAAAGCAAAACAGTGGCTGACTGGGCCAAAGAAGCAGCAGGCCTGATGGCAGACCTTTAGGAGTAATATACTGATTGGGGTGGTGGGAATGTTTTGACCTTTGTCAAAACTTATCTATTTAGATAGGTGCTATTATTTTATGTAAATGTTGCCTCAATAAAAAAAGGTTGAAAATGTTTTTAAAATGTCATTTATGTACAGCACAAGTATAAGTTAAATATTTCAAAAGAAGTTTTTCTAAGATGCCAGGACTTAACAAAAATATAGCACACGTTTTGTTTTTCTAGAGGAAAAAATGTTATTTGAAGAAAAACCCTTATTACTAGAAAAGAAAGGAAAATTGAAGTCTTGAGGTCTCCCAAATGCAAACTACAAGTTCTAGGGCTGTGCAAATAGGCATTTGTTAAGGAAGCCAAGAAGTGATCGGGGACTGTGGGAGTTAGCAACCCACACCCAATCATTAAGCCTGTCTATAACGATCATGATGAAGAAATGGGCTTTGGCGTTGGTATTTCTGATTTGGAGAACTCTGATACTCTGAAAAAATAGAAATCACAGATTGTCCAGGGCTTGGCTCTTATCTTTAAATACTCTATAGCCAGACATTGCATTTTATGTCTGTTACATACAGGTTAGTGACTTCTCTATCAAATGTTTGCTTTACTTCACAGGGATTAAGAGGCAAAAAATAAAGTGAAAAATATATCAAATAAAGCCTCTACCTGCTTTTAATCACTGGCACCAATCACTTTCAAAAGTATATGCAAATGTCAAAAATGATAATGGTGTATTATGTGAAACTAATGATTCAGTACTCTAGAATTAAACCACAGTATAACCAAGAAGTGGATGAATGCTTAGGTGGGGACAATTGTGTAGAGTAAAGGTGGATTCAGTTTTCACCTTAAATAGAAAGGACACTAAAATATCAGATCACGCCTCTGATAGAACTAGAAATCTTCATGCTCTTTACAGCTTAACTGGTTGTTATGTTTTAAATCTAATATCTGGTAAAATTAGAAATGGGACACATAAAGCATCCAAAACTCTGTAGAAAATAAAGCAAAACAAAAACAAAAACAAACAAAAAAAAAACAAACAAAAAATCATAATCCAAATAGGAAAAGACAGATAAGAAGGACATACAAAAGCACACAGAACAGAAAGAGCAAAATAAGATGAAAATTGTAAGCTATATCAGATGAAGAGGTGAGTCAGCTTCTCCAATTTCCATTAAAATAGGCACAATATAAACAAAAAGTAATTTGAATTAAGAAGTAATGATTTGTTTATTCTTCATTATTCCATCTTAGAAAATGCAGGTTAATAAAATAGATATTATATTTAAACCATAATAGTAAATGGCAAAGGGAGGGAGAGAAGAGAGATGAGGAGCAGAGAGATACTATAAACACCAGCCATCTACAGAAGCTGCAAGGATGTCGAGGAATAGTTCCAATGCACTAGCAGCCTTTTCTTGCTCATGAAGAAAGACTCCAAGCTGAGAGAGTCGTGCATTGTCAGCAACCTGCTTATCCTTCTTTTTGTATCCAGAAGTGGGTACTTCAGTGTGCATATTACTATAATGGGATATTTTCATCCACCGTTGCAAGAAGAGAGTACAGCTTTCAAAAACCAAAAATTAACATCACTGATCTGGCAGCAGATAAAGACATTTCTAATTACAGAAAACATACCATACAACTCCTCCTGTTTGTACTGGAAAAGATACAAGGGAAATATTGAATATTGCCCTGCTCTCTACCAGTTTACAACTTTGTTGATGAGATGGCATTATCTACATATATAAAGTAAACAGGTATATAGAGAAAATTTAAAATAACAAAATATATAATAATACAAGTTTGGAAAGAGTAATCAATGTAGACTGCTATCTTTAGAACATTTTCATGGAAACAGAACACTTCGAGGCTAACCAGAACACTTCGAGTCTAAACAGAACATGGAGGCTAACCAAGCTCTGGAGAGTGGAAGGGGAAGAAATAGGAGAAAAGAGAGAGCAGGAAGGAGCAAGCTGCCAGTAAGTGGCAGAGACCAGGATGGGTTTTAGGGAATGAGAAGTGGGTTAATCTACAAGGGAGACAGTAGTAAACCTGGGTAAACCTTAGCATGTCTTGACTACAGAGTTGTGTGGCTCACAGAAGTGGTATAGGGGTGGATTGTATATATGTATATTCAGAAACTGTGAATCTTGAAATTAGTCAGTAGTTTTCTATAGAGTTGCATTCATTGGCAACACTATCTCTGTGACTATGGCTCTTAGCTAGGAAAAAAGAATTGAAGATTAATGTAGTGTGTAGCTTTCAGTGACTCTGAGTTTGTTTCATTAACACTAACCAACTTGACCTGCATAGAAATAACAATAACATCAAAGTTTTGTAGAAATAAGAGAAACTCCACATAAAATGTACAAACCATAAGCTGATAATCTATGGATGATGAAAACATTTTATGAATTTAATGGATCATAAGTAGGGGGCTATTAGGTGTGGCATGGATCCTTTGGAGGTAGATTGTTTTAAAAAATCTGTCTCAGTTGTAACAAGTAATCCTTAGATTCTCATTCTTCTTATACATATAAATTTGAAGTCTCCCAGAGGCTCTTTACAATAGCAGTATCCATAAAAAGAAATGGATGGATGCTCTCTTGACCACAAGAATTCTGCCTTGATATAAAATGCCATTCTGTCAGCATACATCTGAGGAACCAGTGAACCTGGCCACATTTTTAATGTTCCAATCATCTCAAATTAATATTCTACTCTGCCATGCTAAGAAAAACTCAATACATATTTCATATAACTTTGTATATTTTAAGGAAACTTTCATCCATGTGCTTTTAATTAATTTACATTTATGTAATCAAATATTGGTTTTATGAGCTTTTTGATGTACAACCAACTTTAGCTGCTTTCTCAATAAGGCATGTTTCAGTATTTTTCCCTTTTAAGAACTGGAGGGCTTGTTTTGCTAAAGACAAATGCACTCAAATATACAAAGGTGGATTTGATCTGTAGCTTGAAGCTCACGTGATTTGCATGTCTAGAATTACCTCCCTTCCCTAGTACCCACATAACTGAAATAACTAGATTCTCAAGAACTCCTGCCAGATATTCAACAACCAAAGGACTTTGGCAATGACCATTTCATAAAAACTTCAGAAAAAAAATGTGGAACTCAAAAAATATTGGCAAAGTCTTGACTGAAACCAGTATTTAACCTAAGCATGACAATACCTAGGCAAGTTATAGAATAATTATCATTGAGGATAAACATCAGCTAATTCTAGATTCCTGAGTTTCTCAGAATGGGATGTTCCTGGGAAGTATTTGATTTATATACTTATTGAACATTATGCAATATTTCCTCTAAGTGGCATTTTCTTCCAGTTTTGTCTGTTGAGCAGAGTAGTAGAATTCTTTATTTTTTGAGTATATAAAATTCACTCTATAAAATTCAAAAGAAATTCCCAAATCTGCTAGTGTCTGCTGGGATTGGATCAATAAGTCTAAGTTCATCTTCTTTGTTATGTTTGTGCTTTCATTCACTTTGATCCTGACCCCTTTTATCTGTTTCTCTATAGTAAACAAATTCAGAAGTAATTGGGCATGTGAACATATGGAAAAGAGAGACAATTGGATGTTATTTTCATTTTGGGGAAAAAATGGATTTTGAATGTTTCTTTGTCAAAGTTTTATTGCCAATGTTATTTAAAATAATGTATTAAGAGACTAGGAGAAATCTTTAATGATGACTAGGGAAACACCTTAGTGATTAAAAATAAATATAGAAGTAAATGAAGCTTTTTCTATATGGCACCCTACATGAAGTAATATTCCCTATACAAAGACTTTATTAAGCTCTTTGTATCTTATCAGGAACAACAGAGATTTCATTGAAAAAACATGTATCTCTTATGCAGAGCAGATGGGTCTCTTAAGTGTTGTGAAGCATTTGTAAGAGTGTCACAGAGAATTTAGGGATAAATCATGCATATAAAGATATAGGAATCTATGTCTTCCATCCAAGAATTTTCTGAAGGCACTGGGTCTACCCAAAGGGAGCAGAGGATAATCAGAAAACATATTAGAAACCAAAGAAAAAACCTGAACCCCGCTCTCCCTTCCTTTCTGCCTCACCCTCCACACCTACGAATTAATAGATGCTGATACGCACTGAGTGCCTACAATATGCCAGGCAGTCTTCTAACACTTTATAGGTATTATTTTTTGCAAAGTTTTGAGACAATGCACTATTACTTTTATTCCACAATTAAGGAAACCAAGATACACAGGGGCTAAATAACTTGTTCATGATGACACAAGTATTACTAATAAGTGACAAATGCAGGGTCTGAACTTGAACACTCAGACTCTAGAGCATGTCTTTTAAGCACTGATCCATACTGCCTCAGCATATAGTCATGGTTCATGCCCATAAGGGTTAATGTGGGACATTTGAAATATCAACTGAGTTTGATGATGTTCTTGAAAAGAAACATCTAAGAGTGAAAATATTGCAAAATGGGAATAAGTATGGTTCATCCAAGAATTCCAGAGACAGGAAAAAAATAAAGTGGATGAAGCTAGAGAGATCAAACACCATACCCACAACCCAATGGTTCCCCTGGAATATTGCTTTTCTTGTGAGCCTGGCACAGGAATGAACTTTCATAGGGCTGAGCCAGGGTAGGCCTAGGCCAGTTCCATCTTGTTTGTTCTGGAGGACAGCAACTGCTCATATAGAGGGAACAAGACCTTTATCAGAGGTAGTATTTGTTTTTTGTTGTGTTTTTGTTTTTTTTTTTTTGGTAGGTACAAGATAGATTTCTAGCAATTAGTCCCAGAGTTATTGGTAACCTGTTTTTAATATCTCATGTAGTTTAATCCCCATATTGTATATTTTTGTCACATTTTTTCTTTTTTCTGAGAGTCTATACTATATTTCTACATAAAAAATAAAATTTTATAGGAAATTCTATATATTAAAAATCTCTATATTTATTTTTATGTAATTAATATTTTCAAATAGAAAATAATTTCTCTCTGTTTTTTTAATCTATTCAATTTAATCAAAGTGAAGAAAGCATCATTTACATATATATAAAAGTCTAAGCAACCGAATAACTGAATGACTGGTTGCTGTGATGACATACACTGATCACCAGGGGACAGATGCTCAAAGCACAGGATCGGGCTCCCTTCTATCTGAATCGGGCCTGCGGGGGGTCAGGCAGAAACCAGCTATCCAACATCCCCCAAAGGGTCCCGAATTGTGAGAAGGTGCAGGCCAGGCTGAGGAACCCCATCTGTGCACGAATCCATGCACCAGGCCTCTAATATTTTATAAAGAACCATGGTCACTTTTGACAATCTGACATTTTATTTAACTTTTATTTTGTATCAAAAAGGAAATTCCCAAGGACCATGTTTTCTTTCACAATTTGAGCAGCATTGCTGATGAATGAGACTAGCATTTAATATTTATAGACAGCCTCTAGAGTACCAGGATTGTGTTAATGATGGAATTGAGTCATCAGAATTTTTCATACTTTTCTTTATGGGATGGAAATATATATATAAAAAATTCAATTTTAAAATGAAAATATTTATAAAAAGGAATTGATATCTTTTTATTTTGTATTCATGTAAAGATAGTTTTTGGGGGAAATGATTTTGTTAAAGTGTACCATTTAAGAGAATTGAGTGTGAATATTTATTAGGGATATTTACTATTGTTTTACCAACTATAGAAAGAAGTTTAAAGGACATGGAACAAAGATAATCTAATCATAGAGTTGGCCAATAGTTCAATGAGTAATAAAATATTGCACTGTGGATAATCTACATATTGTGAAGAAGATTCAGTGAGAATGTCAACTTGTCTCTGAAGTTAAATCAATCTGCATTTTTTTGTTTATTTGTTTGTTTGTTTGTTTGTTGTCTTTTTGTGCCAGAGTCCCATCTTCAGCCACTGGATAGTAAATGTAGGGTAACTTTCAGGCAAAATTCTCAGGAGAAAAATGAGTTTTCTATTCTGGTTAATGTGTTTCTAAGAGTGTCATTCAGGAATAATTGCTCTCCACACTTCCTCTTCTCCTTATTTATTCTCCATTACAAACTAAACGTAAAACTTGTTTGAACCCTCACTTATTTCATTGTGTGCAAATGTTTAATACTATATCATAATTCATTTTATGTATTTTTGTGATTTTTTCTTGATGAAAGATAAAATTGTTGCAGGAAAATCTATATATTAAAAATCTCAATTACTTCCCAGTACTTTAAGAATTATAGAAAAAAAAAGAATTATAGGGAATTAAGTATTATTTCAGTATCTATTATTAACAATCTTAGTGATGCAAGATGATCCCATTTCATATTGAATAACTGTTAAACTCTGAAGCATCAACACAGTTTTTATGACACTATGTTGGCATTATTTCACATTATGAACATATGTGGACCACTTAACATTGCACATGGTTTTGTTATACATCAGTGACTACACAGACTGAATTGCTTTGGCCCCATAATCAGCTTTTAGTTGCCTTAATTTACCTTTTTGGTACCTGAATATTTTCCTGATAATTCTTTCTAGAGCTATATAAAAGGTCATTTAGCATAATTTTCTTTTCTTTTAATGTCAAGATTTTATCTTTAATTGGGTTAGCCTAATTGGGAGGGGAGGGTCAGGCAGAAGTGGATTGCCAAAACCAATGGATTGTCCCTGTTCTTAGCTCAGTTGATCTCTTGCTGGCATTTCATACGGTTGACATCAGCTCATTAGTTTCTAGAGCATAGGGACGCAGAGTTGAATCACCAGTACCTGGCACAGTGTCTGACACAAAGGAGACACCCAGTATTTGTTAAAAATGAGTATTAGGGTGATAATTTTATAATTTTGTTATACTGAAAACAGAGATAAGGAAAAGCAAAAGAATTCTGGTTTGGGGTCTGATGTGTGAAGAGCTTGGAAGATGTCAATCCCATTCTTACAAGAAAAAAAGCTGAACAAACTGAAAATTAGTAACTCTTCTTACATGCACCCGAGAACTGAGATTACAGACAAACACAAAGCACTACCCAAAAAACTGGAGAGCCAGCAAAAGCAAATATGACAGTTTACCTGGAGCAGAGGCCGATGCTGGAGCCAGCAACTAGTATGAACAATTGTAAGGTAATTGATTAATTGTTGGAGCATGAACATGGACTAACTTGAGAGATAAAAACTCCTAGGGGCCCAGGAGTTTTATTTTCAGGAGCTCCAACAGATTCTCTAAATGTGAGCATGTAAAAGATGAACTCAAACTTTTTGAAATTTTGACCTGTGAGTTTAAAGAAGGTGAGAAGCATTACCACTAGGCTAGAGCATTAAACACTGGTTTGAAACTCTTTAAAGCTCTCTCTTCTGTCATATCAAATAGAACATTTCAAGATATGGATGCTATACTACACAAACCCACCATCAGTCTTGAACTCAAAGGAAAAAAATATGTGAGAAACTGTGATGCGGTTGAGAAAAAACTTTTTTTTCTTAAGCCACTTGAATTGTGGGGTTTTGTAATATGGCAGTTGCTAAGACTGTTAAGTGTTAAATTATGGAGACTCACTATAGACTTTCAACATTGGTAAAAAGACTTAACAATTTAAGAGTATTAAATACATTTATAAAAAGTAGCCAATAGAATAATTAAACATAACAGAACTCAGGCAGAGGGGTAGATAGGATTATTATAAGCTAAATTCCTCATTTTTCAGAATAAAAGGACATATTATGTTTCCTGGGGGCTACAAATCAACAAATCAAGACAAAACTGAATTATTTGGAATTTGGATGTAGTAACCATTACAAGATTTAAACCCAAAAGTGATCAACAGAAGTGGCACTGAGTAGCGGAGGATGAAGACTTGCTCTTTATAGCATTTTCTTTTCTGTGATGGAATGGTCCAGTATTAAAGTCACATCTCTGAGCTTGCTACCCAAATCATCTTGCTCAGATGACACCTGTACTCCAGTAACCCCGGGGAAGTTCCAGACTGCCTGAGTTGTCTGTAGGTTCCAACTTTTTGTTTCCTGAGTGCCTAAGTGGAACCCTGGTCTGCTGGATTGGGCTTTAGCCTTCTTCCCCAGTTTTGCCTGCTAGCCCAGACCTAACACACACCTATCCTGCCATTGTTCTCAGGGTCTTTGCTACTCCACTTTGACATAGTTCCTCTTCCTCTCCTGACTTGAGTCCCTGCCCCACATCTCAGCAGATGGCAGAGTGAATGGCTATGCAGAGGTTTGGATGACAGTCTTCCTGACTGACTCCTGAGAATTTCCACTGATGCATTCTTTATCTGACTGAATGCTGTCTCAAACTAGTGCCAAGTAAATCCAGAAGGGCTGAAACGGAAGTACACTGGACATGGTACCCAGGTACCTGGCTGGCTCCTATAAGTTTGTCAACATTTCCTATTTCTGATGCATGGGTCTCTCTTGGTTCTAGGTTGCTGTGACTGGCCTGTATATTTTATTACTAAGTTCTGAGTTCTGTATGCCATCAGAATGTATGAATTTTTCTGCATAGTTTCTTTTCAGTCAATTTTTAATCACATGAGTACTATAAGAGAGTGTTTGCTTAAAAAACACACAACTAAAAGCAGGAATAAAATGAACACATTACATGCAAGACTCAAGTCTGCTTTGGTTAAATCTTTTTTGTTTCTGCCTCATCTCTTAAAGTCAAATGCAGTAATGAGTTGAGATTGTACAGTTCTGAATGGTTTAACTAGAAACACTTTTAGTGTTATTGAGTGAGCACACGTGTTTATATGTTGATTTTTCTGTCTTTTCAGAATCACTAAACTTTTAATTATTTTACATTTTATTGCCCAATAGATAAAAAAGAATATTTTATTCTCATCTTGAATTGTTTTCGTGTTTGAAAGTGAGAATGAATATATTTAGTTAATTATCAGTTTACAATCTGTCATTTTTCTATTGGTATGTTGGCCTTTTTTACTCTTAAAAACTATTCTTTATTTTGATTAACTTCTGTTTATTATATATATGCAAATAATTTTTCCAAGGTACTATTCAACTTCTATTTTAATATATTTTTGGTAATTCAAAATGCAGCCCAGCCAATCATTCTCTCTTTAAGAAATTCTCTTTCAAGTTTGAAAAGACTTTCCTAATCTTCAGATTAGATATGGCGCATTAAGTTTTGAAACACATAGGCAAGTTTATTACACTGTTGTATAAAATAAAGTAGGAATGTGCCCAAGTCAGATTGAAATGAAACCCTCAAGTTCCTGGACGTGGATGGTAATCATAAGAAGGAAGCTATTGATTGAAAAGGAAATGAAATTAAAATGCTGTCAGGCACTAAATCTTAATAATACATGTAGCTCAACTCAAATACACATTTATGAGGCAAAAGTCTCAAAAGAGTAAGAGTAAACATTTGTCTCTTTAATCTGAGGTCACCATGCGGCAGGCATTATAGAAGACTGAATAAAAGAAATATGACAGTTTCATGTTTTGAATTACTTTTTGGCCAGATGTGGCTTTCCCTTTCACAAAAAAGGATTAAACAATATAATTACTCTCTTTCATTGAAGCGTTGCCTGAAGTCCTTGCACTTCAGTCAGTCACACAGCACTGTAGGAGACTAGAGGGGAGCCCAGGGCTGGGTCCCCAGGTCTCAGGAAGGAGCCAGTCACTTCCAGAAGGCAAGGTGCCCTCTAGCTAGGGATGGCCTGCCCTTGATTCTTCCAGAGGAAGTGTTTGGAAAAAGAGGAAAGAAATAGGGGTGGGAAATGTTACTTGAATTGATCAATTTGAATTCTAATAGGGACTCAGGCCTGAGGGATCAGATGAAACACAGCTGTTCACATTTGAACAGCTCTCTAGAAGCATTATTTCTCCTGATTAATACAATGTTAAGAAACATTCTCCTTGAGGTCTCTATTTTAAAACATTATCTTCTGGAGATACAAACATGAGAAAGGGATTGTCTCTAGTATACTAGTATTGTTTTTTCTTTTTTCCCTCCTTCCTCCTTCCTTCCATCTGTCCCTCCCCTCTTTCCTTCCTTTCTCTGTAAAATAAAGTTATGAAGTCTCCTGTGTTAAATTCTTCCCTACATCTAAAATTAGGAGAAAAACAGACTGACAGCTGTCAGCAGGGAGGGTGGCAGAGGGGGGACTAGATGAAAGAAGGTGAAGACATTAGTCAAAGAACATATCTGTATAACCCTTAGGCACAGGCAATAGTGTGGGAGGGTGGAGCTGGCTGCAGGTAGGCAAGTGGGGGAGGGGAATGGGGACATCTGTAATAGTGTCAACAATAAAAATAAAGTTAATAAATAAATAAGTGAAAAATAATTTGGGAGAAAAATTTTAAGGGAAAAATTTAAGAGAAAAACAATTATCCACCTTTCTGGGTTCATCCAAATTCATCTTTCAGTTTCTGGGACTGAATGATCCTAACAACTGAGTGTTAGGGGATACTGCAATTTCTTTTGGTCACCTGAGCTTGATAAGAGGACCCCAGGGGCCAATTGTGAATTCTACTTCTGTACTTTACCTAGACCTTCAAACCACATTGCCAGTCTTAGGTAATTAGATACCTCTGTTTTATAAACCTAACCTCTGGAATATTAGACT
Organism: Corynorhinus townsendii; assembly: GCA_026230045.1. Lineage (NCBI taxonomy): Eukaryota > Metazoa > Chordata > Mammalia > Chiroptera > Vespertilionidae > Corynorhinus > Corynorhinus townsendii. The sequence continues at coordinate 60,534,696 of JAPDVU010000004.1, read as the reverse complement.
AGAAAAAAATGCACTTGTATTTAGTTTGCAATACACATTACAATGTGCCTAGCATAATTTTCTCTCACATTAAATTATCCCAATGTTTCAAAGAACTGTATTTTTATCTGGCATGTTCTTGGCCTAATCATAGAAGAAATATGTTTATTGCTTACATAACTATGTGAATCAGGCATGGAAAATACATATTAAATTACCTAATTCATCTTTATGCCAATATTGGATTATTCCCCAAAGTCCATTGGTCTATGTTTTAGACTTGGTACATGATTCACTAATAGAATTTAACCAACATTATTTTTCTTATTTCTTTGAGAATTGACAGATACCTTTCTGCAGTAAATGCAATCTTTGTTAATATTTACTGATTATATAAAGAAAGTATAAATGCCTTATATTTTATAGCAATTCTCAGTGTGTATATATAACTTCCTTTAATCTATACCAGTAGTGAGATTTTTTTATCTATTATGTAGAAGATAAATATTAATGTGTTAGACTACATAGCTTTCTGGCTACATGGTAACAAGTATTGAACCATTTTTCTATTTTTTTCTTGTTGATACAGTAATGAAATTACAGTAATTTTTTTATTGCCTTTTACCTGACTACATGCTCCATGAAGACAGGAATTGTGTCTATACTGTTTTCTGATGTCACACATGATTCTCAAATCAGAGTGGTACACAAGATAAATAAGTTTTCAATTATGTGTATACAAACATACATACATCTATATATATATAAATAGAGAGGTAATATGCAAATTAGGCCGGGATGCCATAATGGGTCATTACTGCACAGGAGGAGGTTGCATGCACAGGTGAGGCCCTGAGCAGACATGAACAGGAACAGGGTGGGGCGGGGAAGGACTGGCCTGCAGCCTCCGATGCTGATCACAGGCCCTGAGAGGAAAGGGAAGGCCTGCCCACAGCCTCCCAGGCCAATCACAGGGCTGGAGTAAAACTTTGACAGCAAGTCCTTTCAGTATAATTGGAGCATTAGAGGCCTACATAAGGATCATTTCCTTTTCTATGAAACACGTAACTCTGACACACTATTTACAATTAAATAAGTTCCATATATTTTGCCATTTTACAGCCCTGGAAAGTTACATATACTAATCAGCAAAGTGAGAAGATCAAAGGAATTTTTATGCTTTTAAAGATGTAACTAATTTCTGTCTAAAAGACACACCAATTCAAAAAGTGATGGTTTTATTGTCCTGTAAGACATTAGCCAGATTGTATCTAAGTTAGCAGTTTTACTAAGGCTTTCATCCTTGGCAGTTTCATTTGAACAGCATTATCATCCTGCCAGTCCCTTCACTGAGTTAAACAGAACTTTTGCATCTGCTATTATGTATTTGAATAAGAATTATGTATTTACCACATGCAAAATTTTGTTTTGACACAATAAACAAAAGGTCATTTGATTCTTCCCTGGAATACAGAAAAGTACAAACTTGAATCATTGAAGGGCTTAGGCTAATTTTTCAAATATTGTTAATAAAATTCATGTAGGGATCTTCACAGAGCCAAGAATTCTCTCTTTCAGGCCTACAAATTCAGCATCTCCAAGGAGGAGGCCTGTTATTCTGTGTTTTGTTTTGTTTTTTAATACTCACCAGAGGATATTTTTTCACTGCTTTTTAGAGAGAGTGGACCGGAGGGAGAGGGAGAGAGAGAAGGAGAGGGTGAGAGGAAGGGAGAGGGCCCGCTTGTGGCTGAGGCCCTCACCAGCAAACCTGCCTCTGCGCGTGAGCTGCAGAGGAAACACCTTTTCTGACCGCTCTATGGCTAAGCTCCCCTTACGCTACTTGCAGTGTTCTTGGTAACTTGCCTAATAAGAATCCAAGAAGGTGATCTAGGCTTTTTCCACCACACTCCTGGAGGAAAAAATAAAGGTCTGCTGCTGGAGGGGCTAAGAAATGCCATATCCTGCCCTGGCCAGTTTGGCTCAGTGGGTAGAGCCTTGGCCTGCTGACCGCAGGGTCTGGCTTCAATTCTGGTCAAGGGAGTGTACCTAGGTTTCAGGCTCCTCCCTGGCTGGAGTCCAGGTCAGGGCTCATGTAGGAGGCAACCAATAACAGCGTCCCTCTCACATTGATGTTTCTCTCTGTCTTTCCCTCTCTCTTCCACGCTCTCTAAAAATCAATAGAAAAATATCCTCAGGTGAGGATAAAAGAAAAAAAGAAAAAAAAAGTCATATCCTATGAAAGAGACATCTTGAAAATGCCTAAAGAAAGTTGTCATTTTTTCCTGGTGAAGGGACTGGAGTCCGTGCTGATGAAAACACCTTGGTGGCTGCAGCAGCCAGCAAGTGGCAGCAGCTGAGGGGTGATCGGGGCGGCGCCTTCTCCTGATCAGCCAGATTCCCTCCTACAGAGGGAAGTCTGATGGCTTAGGCTCACAGGGAGTGGTCTAAGCCATCAGTAGGACATCCTCTGAGGGCTCCCAGACTGTGAGAAGGGGCAGAGTGGGCTGAGGGACCCCCCCACAGTGCACGAATTTCATGCACCGGGCCTCTACCTCTAGTGTGTGTGTGTGTGTGTGTGTATGTGTGTGTGTATATGTGTATCTCTAAGTGTGTAGGTATCTATATATGTATACATATATGAATACATATATCTCTATGCATACATACATACATACTCATATTGTTTAGACTGGCCCATAAAAGGAGATAATAATGTAACAAATGCATGAAGCATTTTAAAGGATTTCTATGCAACATCATTCTCTGATTTAAAGTTTAGGATCATAATGCAAAAAGGAGAATGAATGAAAACACACTTAAAATGCTTTGCCATCAGTCCTCTCCCTCCATTCTCCTGCAATAGCACTCTGTTTTCCTTTCCTCCTTGTGCCCCTACTCTGTGTATTCCAAGCTTCTCCCCCAAGCTCATCTATATTGTTAGGAACTGAAGACAACAACCTAAAACAGGCCCTTTATTTCTATGCGTCAGAGACAGAGGAAGACGTGGTTACTGTATGGAGCCTCCAAGTATCAGTCTCCCTTTTGCAGCTCCACACTTAACCTTTAGCTCCTTGAGGACTTTTAGAACCCATGTTTATTTCTGTTGCAACAACACAGTTCCCTTAATTTCTGAGATTCCTTGTTGAACTGTTTTAAAAGATAACTGCAACCCTCTCATTTTCTCAACTTAATCACGTCCATCCAGCTTTGCTTTTATGTGATATCATTCTTAAAATGCCCGTGGTGTTCATTTATTTAGATTTTACTTATATCATTCCCACTTCAAAAAGCGATTTGGGAAGTTTTATCATTGTAAAACGCTTTCTTGATTTTAATTTCAGAAAGATGGGGAGGGGGGAGGGCAGGGAGAGGCAACGTGAGACAGGCAGCAGATGGACTAGATTGAGATTTGTGGGGATAACACTGGCCATGGACTATGTGGGCTTAGGAAAGTGATTTGCTTTCCTCTGTGACACAATTTTCTCATATTCAAATAGGAATAAAAATGTTAAATAATTTCATGTGGCCGCTTAACCATGAAAAGTGAAGTTTTTCATAACAGTAATAGTTAATGAAGAGGGAATAATTGAAAATGTAGGCATCCATTTTATTAATGCTACTAGCTTGGAAGTTTCAAGTGAAGGTAGCTTATGTGAAACTGCTCACAGTCAGTCATGGAGGTCTGTATTATACTGGCATGGACATCTGCCAGCTCCCCTCTCGCTCTCCTCCACCCTCGGCCGAATCAGTGTGGTTTCTGTAAAACTCAGCTACAGACAGTCCTTCAATTTCTTCCATGTGGTATCTATTCTATGGGAGTTAAGAGTGGAGGAGGTTGTCCTTAGAGCTTTTACAGTGAGGAAATCATACACTGGGACACTGTTTCACCAAGGTGACTAATAGGATGATGGGACCCCTGCTCACCAGGACACTATGAAACAGGATTACTCTCTCTCCCAGACTTCTTTACTGAATTGAATGCACCCATAATTCCATTTGAGTAAAAAACAAATTTGCCATGCCCCAATCATTTCTGTTTTAATCATACATCTTTATAGATAGGGAGAGAAAGGGGCATGGGAATAGAGGAAGAAGTTTAAATCCAGGCATCTTTCTTAATGGGCCCAAAGAGATATGCAGTAGACTCATGTGGGGAGGATCTAGAAACCTTTATTCAGGTTGCTGTCTCAAAGGAGAGGAGTGCGCATAATGAAGAACTCTGGAAAAGATCTGGGGCGTGTTCCTGAAGAAACTCTAAGACCTGAAAAACACTGGTTATTTAAGTGACAATTTTATTTTTAAATATATTTTATTGATTTTTACAGAGAGGAAGGGAGAGGGATAGAGAGTTTGAAACATCGATGGGAGAGAAACATCGATCAGCTGCCTCCTGCACAGCTCCTACTGGGGATGTGCCTGCAACCAAGACACATGTCCTTTTTTTTAAAAAAAAATGTATTTTATTGATTTTTTACAGAGAGGAAGGAAGAGGGATAGAGAGTTAGAAACATCGATGAGAGAGAAACATCGATCAGCTGCCTCCTGCACACCCCCTACTGGGGACGTGCCTGCAACCAAGGTACATGCCCTTGACCGGAATCGAAACCGGGACCCTTCAGTCCGCAGGCTGATGCTCAATCCACTGAGCCAAACTGGTTTTGGCAAGACACATGTCCTTGACTGGAATTGAACCTGGGACCCTTAAGTCCACAGGCCAATGCTCTATCCAATGAGCCAAACCAGTTAGGGCTAAGTGACAGTTTTAAATGCCCACTGAGATCTATGAGATGCCATAAAGTTCAAAGGAAATTGTGTGCATATTTTTATCTCTTCATCAAAAATCTAACTTCAAGTTATAAATTTATGCTCTGTCATTATTACTTACTAGAGGCCCGGTGCAAGAAATTCGTGCACAGGGTGGGGGTGTCCCTCAACCCAGCCTGCACCCTCTCCAATCTGGGACCCCTCAAGGGATGTCCGACTGCCCGTTAGGCCCAATCCTACCAGGATCGGGCCTAAACGGGCAGTCGGACATCCCTCACACAATCCAGGACTGCTGGCTCCCAACTGCTCGCCTGCCTGCCTTCCTGATTGCCCCTAACCACTTCTGCTTGCCAGCCTGATCACCCCCTAACCACTCCCCTACCAGCCTGTTTGCCCCTAACTGCCCTCTCCTGTTGGCCTGGTCACCCCTAACTGCCCTCCCCTGGAGTCCTGGTCCCCCCAACTCCTCTCCCCTTCAGGCCTGGGTTCCCCCCAACTGCCCTTCCCTGCAGGCTCGGTTGCCCTCAACTTCCCTCCTCTGCCGGCTTGGTCACCCCTAACTGCCCTCCCCTGCAGGCTTGATTGCCCCCAACTGCCCTCCCTTGCAGACCTGGTCCCTCCCAACTGCCCACCCCTGCTGGCCATCTTGTGGTGGCCATCTTGTGTCCACATGGGGGCAGGATCTTTGACCACATGGGGGCAGCCATCTTGTGTGTTGGAGTGATGGTCAATTTGCATATTATTCTTTTATTAGATAGGAGGATTAGAGAGGATAGAGGCCTGGTGCATGGGTGGGGGCTGGCTGGTTTGCTCTGAAGGGTGTCCCGGATCAGGGTGGGGTTCCCTGGGGGCATGGGGCGGCCTGGGTGAGGGGCCTGTGGTGGTTTACAGGTGGACCACGCCCCCCCGGCGACCCAAGTGGAGGCCCTGGTATCTGGGATTTATTTACCTTCTATAATTGAAACTTTGTAGCATTGAGTGGAGCCAAACCTCCTGCTTGCTCAGTGACCACAGCCGTTTTTGTTGGGGTTTATTTATCTTCTATAATTGAAACTTTATAGCCTAAGCAGAGGCCAAGGCAGGCCAGGCAGGAGGAAAGGGTGGCTTCCTCCATTGCCAGTGAAACCCAAGCCTCCTGCTCTCTCTGTGGCCGCAGCCATCTTGGTTGGGTTAATTTGCATACTCACTCCTGACTGGCTGGTGGGTGTGGCTTGTGGGTGTAGCAGAGGTACAGTCAATTTGCATGTTACTCTTTTATTAGATAGGATTGCTATAGATGCATGCATATAGATAGCATATAGCAACATTGCAAATATTATCAATCAAAATGTTGTCATTGGATTCAACACAGCAGTGCCAGTGCTCTGTAAACCCATGTGTATAAGGACAGAGCATCTTGTTCAAGGAGAAGGAGCCAGCTCACCTTGAGACACATACACCAAAGCTATCAATTTATGCTTTGTCCCTGCTATGGCCCTGTCCGAAGCCCAAAGCCAGAAAACAATGGCCCAGAAAGCCAGTCTTATGTTTTAGTGGTATAAGGGTTCCCTCCACCAATGCATAATTTTGAGACTTACAAAGCTTGCCTTTAATACTTTCCTTCTTCCTCACTCTCTCTCTCTGTGTGGCCAAAGATTCACTCTCTCTAATGCACCAATATCTGTGCTTTGCCAAAGTGTTCCATGTTTCATACCTCCTGTAGTAAAACTTGTATCAAATATTTGGGGTCATTGGTATGTATATTAACAAATCAGATGTAGTGTACAGTCACTAGGTGCTAGGCATTGAGCTAAAAGCTTAAATTCTTATCCCACTGGATCCTCATAGCAACTCTTCAAGTAAGCCTAGCATTAATCCTGCAGATGTGAGAAGAGAGTGTTAGAGAGACTGATGTTTTGCCCAAGATAACAAAGGCGTAAGGTGTAGTGGCTGGACTCATACTCAGGTCTGTATAATTTCAAAGTTAATACTGGCAATCACCTTCTTCAACTATTGTATGACTTATTATTATACAATTGTAAGGACAATGTCAACATACGAATAAATAAGTATGGGATGATGTCTAAAAACAATTGACAATACATATGTTGAGAATATCCATTCTTATTGACAATTGTGGAGGAGTCAGCTTATCATCCTTAAATACAAAGTCTCTGGAGTCAGACTTCCTGGTCTCAGACTTATCTGTACCATTATCTGGGTGTGATCTTGTAAAAATTTTCTTCACATATTTTTTCCTGTAAATTTTTTTGAAAATGGGAATAGCATATTTGAGAAAATGGGACTCTACCTATCTATCTACCTACCTACCTGTCTGCCTATCTACCTACATCTATCATCTATTCAATTACACAAGGAAATTCTGAATATTAAATGGTTTAATGTAAATGAAACACTTAGAATATGTTTCTGGCCTAAACAAATGTTATATGTTTTCTTACAAACAAATCAAAACTAAAATGTACACTGATGTAGATTCCAGAGTCAAGAATTTAAGCTCCATAAAAGCAATCATTTTTTGTGTCTCTTCATTTGGCTTCTCTGAACTTAGAACAATGCCTGACACAAAAGTGCTCAGAAAATGTTTGTAAAATAAAATCATGAATCACTTTAGACTGAATATGCAAAAAAGAAAGGAAATAAAGCAATGCCAAATGCATGAAACTAATAAATCCAAAGTAATAGCATTGTAAATCATTATAGTTTTGAAATTCAGTTTAGCAAAATATTTTCAGAGGCACAAAACAATGTATTTTAAGCAATATTAAATTACTGAGAATTTTTATAAATGAAGGAATTTTTGAAAGCAAAAAAACAATGAAACAATGTGTTCGTTTATGTGTTACTTATAATAGTAACAAAATGAAAAAATTTAAAAAGTCAAATTTTCTAAAACAACCACACACACACACACACACACACACCGAAAAACAGAATTATAGTATAATTTATTAGAATATTGCATGGCCATGAGGTATGATGTAAAGTATATGTTGCAATATTGAAAAAAGCTATAAAAATGTAATTTAAAGCAGATGTAATTTATATTTTGCTTTGCAGACAATTTTTTATTCTTTGTAATAATAAATAAAACTTGTTTCAGATGAAAGACTAAAATTACACCCTTTTCCTCCAACTTCCAGCTCTTTATTTCAAATTTGAAAAGAATACCTAAAGAGTGTTTACTTTTTTTATTTTCTTTTTAAATTTTTATTTTTTTAAAAAGGAGAAAGAGATGAAAAGCTACAGCATGGTTTTAAAACATGAATCAAGCGTGACTTTTCCAAAATTTATTAAATTGCAACAACAATGCTAAAAATTTCTAGAGTTTGTGAAAACTAGTATTTTGTTGTTGATATATAACCTTTGACTTGGTTTTTCTGAGAGTTTTGCAGACAGGTCTTGTTGAAGAAGACATTGGCTTAGGTTGGAAGTGAAGAAATGACACAAAATCTTAGATGTTTATCAGTCAAGGAATTCCATTTAAGTGTGATTCCCCAGAAACTACAGCTACTTAATAATGAGCATGGAAGGATTTACAAACGTTGACTGTAGTGAGACATCATAACTTTTGAAACTATAGCTCAACTTGAAATATTGAAGTTTAATTTGGATCTGCTAAAATATACATTTTGAGATGTTGCATTTTGATGCATTTGTATTCTAATTTGTGTTATCGTATCTTATATTAACCAGAATGCTAGATTCCACATTAAATGACATTTTCCCCAAATTAACAGTGGTTTTGCAAGGGTCAGAATAAAGGGAGAGAAAAAAATAAAGAATCTCTAGCAGATTTCAAACATTCTGAGGCATTTTATATTAATTTTAGAGGTCCATATACTATATCAAATATTATGCTTTCTTTCATTCTTGGTTATATTATTTTAAGGGAATAGAAAGTGTCCCGAAGAGCAAAATCTTTCCCTAAAGTTTAGATAGAAGATTGACTTTTTAAGGCCAGATTCTTTGGTCTGACGTCATAAACCCTATTGATTAAGCAAAACCTTTAGAAGAACAAGGGCACATAAATCATTGGAAAAGTCTGGGGTAAAACTGGATTCAATTTTTTCTGACTTTGTCTTTGCTTGATTTTTTAAATTGTGTGAGGACATTAGAGGGGCAAGTGCAGAAAGATCATTAAATTATATATATATATATATATATATATTCCTCTTGTAGAGAATTACTATTTATCACTAACTTGGTGGACCAGATGATGTCTCAAAATTTCAAAACACTGACAAAAACACATTATGGCTGCCAATTTCCTAAACCACCTTGTCATCATAATTTTATTTTCTGATCAACAGCTCAGAGAATTTTAATGGGAAGAAAGAAGAAATAGAAACCAGTGAGGTTTTTCTGCCCTCCTCTTGTTCTGGTTACGCCATTGGAATTTGTGTGAACGTTTCCTTTCTGATGAAGTGTTGGTGACTGAAGTGGGCATTACACATAGTTTCCTTTTGTTCTAAGATTACACACAGGGTCATTAAAACCCGATCTAGACATCAAATGGAAGCCACAATGACTGCTGACATACTTCTCAACAAGAATACTTCTTATAAGGAAGTCAATAAAAATGATTAGAATAAAACATTGTAAAAATGAAAATTCACCTGGCCCTTTAAATAGGTTTAAAAAAGGGTGATTTAACAAATTAATTTCACTAATTACAAGTTTAACTAATCTTCATATCTCTAAACTAAAAAATAAAATATTAAATAAATTATATTAAATATACCAATATTAACATGAACTAATAATTATTTTCATATAAATGTGAACATTTATTTCATTATAAATTTCTAAGATTGTTTAATTTTTAAAATATTTTTGTCAAATTCAGCGCCCAGCAAACTATGGTTTATGTGCCAAATCCAGCCTCTTTTTGTAGTTTCTTTGAACATAGACACCCTAATTCTTGTACATATGTCCTGTGGCTACATTCATGCTACAGCATCAGCGTTGAAAGACCATATGCCTGCAAAGCCTAATATATTTACTGTTTTTCTCTTTGCATAAAAAGTTACCACTCCATGTTCCAGTTGTTAAGAATACACTGTTTCATCCCCCTATTTCAGTCTTGTCCCAAATACAAATTCTAATACAGTACTTGATATATTAACTTAAAGAAAGGATAAATTTGTTTTTATTATTTCATAAAATTAGGGGAAAATATGGTAGAAAATAATACCAGGAAAACTGGGTATATATATTAAAACACTCTCTGGATGAAATAAAAATATCTGACCATAATGTCTTACTTCGGGAAATAAAGTACTTTTCTTCAGAATGAACATTTTCCTGCTTTCTTTTTACTTTTTATTTTAAAGTAATTAAGACAGTTATGCTTAAGCTGGAAAACTAGAAAGGAGGCCTTAGCATATACTTGTAAGAAAAGTAATCCCTTCTCAGGCCCCAGTGTCCTTGAGATTTTTCTGTAGAGTCTGAACACTTGGAAGTGGAAGAAAAACATCTCTTAAAAATTTAACTTAAATAAAACAAATTCTAGTTGCAACCAAGAAGGATATGCTAGATATTAAAATATTTCAAGATGACTCCATATATATAAATTTATTCAAATTTATATTATGTTTCTGCTTGCTTTGTGCCTATTTTTATTGATATATTTACTCTGTCTATAAAGACTATGCAGAAATTTACTCTAATGTATTTTGTATTATAACTCACTTTTTAGTACAGTCTCATTATTTGCTTTTACAATATAGTATATAGGTTAAGGGACTTAGAAAAATAAAATAAAATGGTAGAAATATCGTCCTAGCCGGTGTGGCTAAGTTGGTTGGGCATTGTCCTGGGCACTGAAAGGCTGACCATTTGATCCCTGGTCAGGGCACATGCTCAGGTTGTGGGCTCGAGCCCTGATGGGAGGCATGCAGGAGGCAGCTGCTCAATGTTTCTATTTCTCCTGCTCCCTTTCCCTCTCTCTAAAAATTAATAAAAAATATTTTTAAATGGTAGAAATATCAGCATGATTTTATATTGATGAATAAAGTTAGAGAGAGAGAAGAGAAGGATAGCATAGTAAAGTAAAAAACGGCCAGCCACAGTGGTATCCTTACGTAGGAAAGAGAACAGGATTTAGAGAACGAACAGAAGGAAAGGATTTTTGAGAGATGAATGGATAGTTTCTCTGTGGTGCCAGGTGGAAGACAGATTTTGTCAGTGTAGATGGTACCGGAGGTTGGTGGTTTAAGTCTGTGATAGTTTTCTTCCGATGCGTCAATTTTGTCAAAGAAATATAAAAGAATATCACTGGTTCAGAGTGAGTTTTGGGACTGGATTGTTGGAGACTTGAAGAAAGGGAAGAAAAGTAATATAGTCATATAGAGGAAGAGTGAAGAGGCTAATGAAGTAGAATATGATTTCATAGATGAAGGACATATAGTGAGATAGCCTATAGCAGTAAATGTGCACTTGAGGTTCACAGTCACGAAAGTAAAATGAGAACAGTCAGGACAGTTAGATGTGGTAGGAAACTAGGTAGAGAATTGGATTTGACGAGGGATATGGTTTTGTTAAGGGAGTGCAATGAAGTGAGAGAAAAAGGAGGAATTCAGGGATATAAACAAGTGGATGATTATGTTAAACCATGGGATTTAAGGTAAGTAGAAAAGAAAGAGAAGATATCAAGATGAGGGATGGTGAAACAGTAGTAGTATCAATAGATTGGAGATTTCAGTATGTCCTAAATATCTGGAGTCAGTGGAATAGAGGAAATGAGATAAAATGATCGAAATAGGTGTTCAGCAAATGACAATCATAAAATTGTGATGATAAAGGAACTGCAGTTATTAGCACTAACAAGGACTAGGGTGTGACCATGGGTGGCACTAGTAATTATGGAAGCGTGGAGGACAAGATCATTGTAGAAGAGGAATTTGTGCAACTGAGAGACTAAGGTGTTAAAAGGAGGAACAACATAAATCTTGAAACCACAAAAATATACGCAGAGATTAATAATGAGCTGGAAAATAAATTCCTGGAAAAATATAGGGAAGATATTGAGAAAATTGTGGAGGAACTATATGCTGCCATAATGAGAGTTTGTGAATGATATAAATGGAAGATATGAGGTTTAAAATAGACGTGGAGAAGGAAGGGAGAATGGTCTGAGAGCAGCATTGAAGAGCAGAGATGTCCACTTCCCTTCCAGTTCTAGTGGGACAAGTGCTGTGGTAGTAACAACAGACCCCACTGGTGAGAGCTATAGGGACCTCAAGGAAGAACTAGGGCTTTTTTAGAGCCAGACGGAATTCTGGGAAGAAGTAGGAGCTGAAGGAGATTTCTTTATTGCTGGACTGTGAGTTCAGAGGGTTCAGTAGAGTGGAACTGAGGGGAACTAAGGGGTGGAAGAAGGGGAAGCAAAAAATGAGTTGCCCCCCACAACTGGGGCTTCTTGGGGTGACCGGATTTTTTAAAGACCTGGACGTTTGAAGGGATTAGTGCCACTCTGGCCAGGCTGTGATTTGTGTAGGGGTTGGGTGGTGGATAAAGAAGGGTGAAGTGTGAATGATGGTGGGGTCCCGCTCTTGGTGGTGGGGTCGAGAAGGTTGGGGAAGATGGCTTCAGTTTGCCTCAGTGGGAGTGGACCACTCTTGCCTGAGGTGAAGAAAGTTCCCGACTTCAACTCTTGGCCTCCATTGAGCCAGGGAACACATTTACTGACAGTGTACTCACTCCTGCTCAATCCCTGGGGTGCAGCAGTGAACTACAAGAAAATCAGCTGCTACTCAGAACATGTGAACACTTGAAAATGAGTTCAGAAAGCCAAGGGGGCTTGATCTTAGCCTCACCCCCCATAAATTGCACATTTACTCTTGGCCCATTATTATAAGATAAATGAACTATGAAATGGCTTTTGAAAAACCTGTTCATTTTCTTGCTATTCACAATTCAAACCGCCCTCCAAAAAACCACCCCATAAAACAAAAATTACTATTGTATTTAGGAAGTGTGGAGAGGAGCCACTTTGGGGAGGACAGCCTTGCCCCTGGGCAGCTTCCTTCTCCCTGCCAGACCCTGTAGAGATGCTCAGCTGAGTTCATGGATAAAAGCAGCTCTGTGTTCACAAACTTTTTCTTAAACGAAGGCAGCAGGCACAGGTGGCCTGCACACGTTTCCCTGGGCACTGAAAGAGTATTTTCCTAGTAAAAAGATTAGTGGCAAAGTAGAAATGTGATTATCCAGCTTCTTTTCTACTTTAATAGTCCCCTGCCTAAGCAAAGAAAAATTCATGGAAAGATACTTTGCATTTGATCCTGCTCTGCGTTCCCAACTCTATTCTGTGTGTTTTTTTAACTCCTTCTCCAGATAAAATATAGGTTATTTCAACTGCCTGTATTGTCTCCACACCATTCTGTAACTATCTGAAATGCTGAGCAATGCAAAGTTGATTTTCATTTTTATTTCATAGCTTTCTTATAATGCATCCAATAATACTATTATTGCGGACAGATTCGGCTACATCCAATTATGAGCCATGAAAAATATTGCAACTATTAGAAACAAAATATTAAAGTCTTTTAAATATTTTATCTCTAAGTGTTTCTTAAAGCATAGAGTAATTTTCATGCCGAAACCGGTTTGGCTCAGTGGATAGAGCGTTGGCCTGCGGACTGAAGGGTCCCGGGTTCGATTCTGGTCAAGGGCATGTACCTGGGTTGCTGGCACATCCCCAGTAGGGGGTGTGCAGGAGGCAGCTGATTGATGTTTCTCTCTCATCGATGTTTCTGGCTCTCTATCCCTCTTCCTTTCTCTCTGTAAAAAATCAATAAAATATAAAGAAAAAAAAAGCATAGAGTAATTTTCAATGTTATGTCTAAATGCTGCTATTTTGAGTTCTGGCCTCACGTTTTATCAGATGCTACACCTTAATCACATTTTATTAGATGCTACACCTTAATTACCTTTGGGAATAACTACAACATAATGATCAAGTGGATATTTTTGTACTTAGATTTAATAGCAATTTTCTAAATAGAAATTGTATATAAATATGCGATACCACTCTGATATTTTGAAAATAGTAACTTTGTGACAAAAGGACCTTTTGTGGTTTTTCACAGTTATTTTTCATGTTCCTCCAAGTTGGGCTATATTGTTTATATCTGTTTACAGAGGAAGAAACAGAAAAATTGGAAAGTTAAGTAATTCACCCAGAGATACATGATGAGGAAGCTATAGTACAGAGATTTAAACCCAGTAGTCAAACTTTGGAGCCTAAATTTTTCACCAAAACAGTACACCTACTCCCACCCAAATAAACTACTACAAGTCATTTGTAACTTGTATTTTATTTAATTTTCCTATGTATTTACTTATAATGATAATACTAATAAAAAGTATTGTGTATTTTTATATTTCAGGCCCTGTGGAAAACAGGTTATAATTTATACACACTGTTTAAGCCTCACCATCATATGGGGATAATTGCCGTTTTCCAAGAAGCAAAACAATATACTTGTCTGAAGCCACATTCCTATTAAGCAGAATAGCTAGGAGTCAGAAGCAGTGAGAATCCAGATCCTGCAATGTTAGCTGAGAGTTCAGTTCAGATTTATCAGCAAAAGTTCAGGATGTAACGAATATATTCTTCCCAGGTATAGTGTCTGAAATCTTATCATCTCTATAGACAATTATATAACTTAGGCACAATAGCTTTAGAGCAGTTGGATTGGCCAGCTGTCAGTTTCTTAAATTCAAAGTAATTTTTTGGTAGCTTTGTACAAAATTCTAAAGTTAAAATAAAATGCCTAATTTGCACAAAAGCACCAGAATATTCCCTGTTTTCTCCATTAGTTTTATCCCAGTGAACACTGTACTATTCTAACAATTTGATGAGGGCGATGAAGTGAATTAGTACTCCAGATTTTGAGGGCTTATGGAGTTATGCCCTTTTGGAAGCGTTTTGTTTTGTCCCAGGAATGTCAAAGCTGGCAACTTGTTCATGGCAATTTGTTTCTCCATCTGTCCCATACATTTAGAACAGTTGGGAGGTGAATGGATTTCATACCATGCAAGGAGACCTTTCCTTTTTTGTGTTGCCAATCTGATTTCTCTAGGGAGATGTCACCTGTGTGTTGGCCTTCTGTAACTGTCCAGGTGGAATTGTTAAATTTTTGACAAATCTTAAGGAAGCTTAAAAGTGACAGACAAATAAATAAAATCTAATTTAGTTGGGGTAGATTAGGCTATGTTCTAAACACAACCCAGATACTTAGTGGTTTGACATTTAAAAAGTCTGCTGCAGGACACACCAAAGCAACTTCCTTTCAAACGTAGCTCAGGGATCCAAAAACACAGAGCACACAGCTTCCAGGTCTGGGAGCTCAGAGGCTTACACAGTTTTTCATACATTAGCCCAGAAGTAATACAGTCCACTTCTTAGTCTTTCAATTAAACCTAGTCCCAATGTCCCACCTAAGATATAAAAGCAGGAAATGGAGAGTGAGAGAGCATAACTGGATGTGGGTGAGTACAATAATCTCTACCCCAGCTGCCAGCCCTCTTTGTTAAAAAAATGTACCTTTTAATATTCTAGCCTTTTTGATGTTGTAGATTATGTAATCTGATTTATTGCCCAGGTGAGTAATGTAGGTTTGGGTGGTTTAGTGATTTACTTTGAAAGAGAAATGAAATTTAACCCTTTGGGGGAATTAATTTCCCTCAATTTTTGCTTATTGTGTTTGGAAATATTATTATGTAATAGTATAATCTGAAAAATTAATGTTACATAATTCTTTCAATCAGGAGATAGTTAGAAGATGTGTACATTCCTAGTTTTCTCTAAAATATTATAATCTCTAACATTTGAAGCATTCCAGTAGTTTTAAGGTCCTCTAAACCAACTGTGTCCCTGGCTGAGTTATTTCACTCCCTAACACATATTCCCTTAAGTGGAGGTAGGGAAAGTAGCAACATCTTTTGTAGAATACTATTAAGTGAGAAAATCCATATGGAAAATTATAGTAGTTCCTGACATTGGCTAGACCTTAGTGAAGTTAGTTAGTGCTATAGAGCTGAAACGGTGATGCTCATGTCTATATCAGGTTTGAGCCAACCCCAGTGTATGCATCCACTGGTTATCTATAGATTCCTCAGGTGCAAAAATGCTACTAAAGGCTTTCCATAATTAATTGTTTCCATAATTAATTGTTAACACACCTTTGGAGCCCATTATATGAAAATGTATTCTAACACATCCTGATTGTTTTTAATGACTTTGATAATTTCTTATGCTTTAGTTCTGTGATTTTTGCAGAACTCCTTTTGTAAATTTATTAATTTCCACAGAGAACATATAAATCTAGGAGTATACGAATTAAGTATGAATGTTGTAGATCTAGAAGAAT
This sequence comes from Corynorhinus townsendii, assembly GCA_026230045.1. Taxonomy (NCBI): domain Eukaryota; kingdom Metazoa; phylum Chordata; class Mammalia; order Chiroptera; family Vespertilionidae; genus Corynorhinus; species Corynorhinus townsendii. The sequence goes on along the minus strand of JAPDVU010000004.1, from coordinate 60,518,575 downwards.
AGAGTAGTAAGAAATACTATATAGTTTTCTGTTTTCAGCATCCCTTTTACTTGGTGGTTAGGGTTGTCTTATGGGTTAAATTTTATTGTGTCCCCCTCAAAATCGATATATTGAAGTTCAAATCCCCAGTATCTCAGAATGTGATCTTATTGGGAAATAAAGTCATTGCAGATATAATTGATTAAAATGAAGCCATATTGGAGTAAGAAGGGCTCCTACTCCACTATGACTGGTATCCTTATAGGAGGAAATTTAGCCACATAAACGTTTACAGAGAAGAAACAATGTGAAGAGACAGATAGATATAATCTACAAGCCAAGGAATGCCTGAGACTACCACTTTCTGAGGGAACCCATCCTGCCCACAACTCAGTATTGGACTTCTAGCCTCCAGAACTGTGAGACAATAAATTGTTGTTTAAACCATTTAGTGTGTCAAACTTTGATATGGAAGCTCCAGAAAACAAATACAGGTTATAACACATTTCTATCTTATATCCATTTTAAGCCTCATTAGAAATTAATATTAATTCACAATTCTAGTACATTATGGGGAAACACTGCAGTACCAGGTATAATCTGAGATATCCTACCTTAGCTACATAAAAACTTGCCTAAGCAGATAATATCCTATATAATAAGAGGCTAATATGCAAATTGACCAAACAGTGGAATGACCAGTTGCTATGACATGCACTTACCACCAGGGGGCAGATGCTCAACACAGGAGCTGCCCCTTGATAGTTAGTGCTCTCCCACAGGGGAGTGCCGCTCAACCAGAAGCTGGGTTCACAGCTGGTGAGTGCAGCAGTAGTGGTGGGAGCCTCTCTTGCTCCCATGACAGCGCTAAAGATGTCCGACTGATGGCTTAGGCCCACTTCCCCTGGGGCATCCCCCAAGGACTTCTGGGGGCACAGACTGGGCTGAGGGAACCCCCTCCACCCTGAGTACACAAATTTTGTGCACTGGGCTTCTAGTCTACATTTATAAAACCCTAATATGCAAATAGACCAAACAACCAGTCGCTATGACATGCACTGACTACCAGGGGTCGCACACGGAACAAGGCAGGTGTTGGCTGTGGCTGGATGGTGGAGTAGGTGAGTGGGGATGCCAGACCAAGGCAGGGCACCAGTCTCTCTTATTGGGGTGAGCCTCTGATAATTACTGAAAATTCTTTGCTCCCATGCACCACAGTCCCACCCAGCTTTCACACCCAACTGCCAGCACTAGCCCTGCTCGCACCCACCACTCGCACCACTGTCAGCTCCTGGCCCTGGTCCCAATCACTTGATGCCATCAGTGGGTGCGAGAAGAAGCTGTTAGCCCCAATCACCCCTGAGGGCTTTTCCACCACCCCCTGCTCCTGAGGAGCAATTGGGATAGCAGCAGCCACTCATACCCGCTGGCCCTGCTCGCACCTGCTGCTGGCACTGGCCCCAGTTGTTCCGTGACATCAGTTTGTACTAGCAGGGCTGGTGCCATCAGCGTGTGGGAGTGGCAGTGGCAGGAGCAAGGCTGCCAGCAGACAGGTGACCAGGGGCCATGGCAGGAGGGGTCAGGTGGGGGCCTGGAAGATGGAAAAAAGTGGAAGAAAGGTGAAAGGAGGAAACTAAAAAGTGTTCCTTTCAAGGTGCATGAATTCACACACTGGGCCCCTAGTTAAATTACAAAACTCTTAAGCAATCTGTATGACTAGATAAGTAAAAATGTAATTTCTTAAATAGAGGGCATTTTTCTTCTCTGTGTATGACACTGTTTTGCAAACCAATCTGTAAATCTGTCCCTAAGTTTACACATGGAGAGGATGTATGCTTCTATGCATTCCTTGTTGCATCTGTAGTCAGCAAAGATTAATTGCTCATTCACAAGCTAGTTGCAGATGCTAATGCCTTTTGTTGGTAGTGGGAGCTTTTGGAATACCAATCAAATTGTCATTAGATTTAGTAGTATATAAACTAAATGTAGATATATCTAAAGCCTTTGGACACCAGAAAGTGAGAGAACATGTGGAGCTATAAATCAATGCCTTGTTTTGGATATATATTAATATATTAGTTTCTCAGAATTTCTTATCTATATGCATTTCATATAGCAACATTTTGTTGGTTCTTAATTCTGGGGACTTCTAATGGATTCAAATGATTTTTTTTGTGTGTGTGTAGAGTCTTGAAGTTCAAAATAAATAACCCATGAAGTTCTTTAGCCATGCCTCTAATAAGGCCATTAAAGATTTGTTTTCAGAGCTAAAACTATAGCTACTGAGACTCTAAACCTGAAATTTAAACCCAAGTAAAATAACACTTTTTAGTTTCCTCCTTTCACCTTTCTTCCACTTTTTCCCATTTGTACTGTGGCAGTGAACACTTGGTGTCATACAATATCCTCCTAGGAGCAATTGATATGCATCTAACCGGGAAGAGAATGTGTGGACTCTAAATCAAGTTTCTTTATTTTACCCAGGAGGTGCTACTGTAATGTTGTGAGGCCAGAGTACACAAGGCAGAGATCAAGCTTGAGAGCAAAGCTCTCATCATCAGCTTTGTGGTTGCCAGTTTGAATCGTTCTCTTCTTTTTGCTTTGAGGTGTTAATTTTTCCAATTTTGTAGCCACAAGTGGAATCCTACAAATATAAAATTTCTTTTTGTGAAATCAACAGTTGGGAAAAACAAAGTATGATGATACTTGTTGTTCTTGACAAGCAGATTTAAATAACCTCCTTCATCTGCTATCCTTAGCTTCCTTACTCCAGTGCTGTGTCATCAAATTGTTATGTACTCATTTTGACTTCATAAGTATCAACTGTGCCTTCTTTAGTTTGGGACATTGTTTTTTATCTCCCAGAATGAAAATAATTCTATCATGTCACTCCAATGTGCTTGAGCTTTGATGGTAAAACCTTTAATGTATGGGTTTAACATACTGTGTCCTCTCTCAGTTCAAAGACTTAAGGTAAGCACTTATGTATTATGGAGATTATGGCTTAACTTTGAGCTACCTGCTGTCCTGATCTACTAACACAATTTGCTTTTAGTTCATTGTTTCTAGCTTTAAGAAAATATTTATTTCTATGTTCCATTTTAAAGTTGTTTAATATCATGATCATAAAAATTACAGCCATTATAGTTATTTCTGTCATAATTCTCTTATCTATATACACTGAGTGGCCAGATTATTATGATCTCTGAACGTATAATAATCTGGCTACTCAGTGTATATCCTATATAATAAAAGGCTAATATGCAAATTGTCCACTCCACCAGGAGTTCGACCAGCAGGCAGGCCAGCTAACCACCCAGGTCCCCTCCCCGCCAACCGGACCCCACCTATGCACAAATTCATGCACTGGACCTCTAACGTGTATATATATATATATATACACGTTAGAGGTCCAGTGCATGAAATTCATGCACAGGGGGGTGTCCCTCAGCCCAGCCTGCACCCTGTCCAATCTGGGACCCCTCAAGGGATGTTCAACTAAATAGGCAGTCAGACATCCCTCTCACAATCCAGGACTGCTGGCTCCCAACCATTCACCTACCTGCCTGCCTGATTGCCCCTAACCATTTCTGCCTGCCAGCCTGATCACCCCCTAACCCAGTGGTTCTCAACCTTTCTAATGCTGCGACCCTTTAATACAGTTCCTCATGTTGTGGTGACCCCCAACCATAAAATTATTTTCGTTGCTACTTCATAACTGTAATTTTGCTACTGTTAATGAATTGTAATGTAAATATCTATGTTTTCCGATGGTCTTAGGCAACCCTGCTATCAGTTCTCAACCTGTGGGTCGTAGAGTCTGCTGTAGAGTCTAAGACCATCAGAAAACACAGATATTTACATTACGATTCATTAACAGTAGCAAAATTACAGTTATGAAGTAGCAAAGAAAATAATTTAATGGTTGGGGGTCACCACAACATGAGGAACTGTATTAAAGGGTCATGACATTAGAAAGGTTGAGAATCACTGCCCTAAGCACTCCCCTGCCAGCCTAATCAATGCCTAACTGCTCCCCTGCCAGCCCGATTGCCCCTAACTGCCCTCCCCTGCCGGCCTGGTTGCCCCTAACTGTCCTCCCCTGCTGGCCCAGTCACCCCTAACTGCCCTTCCTTGCCAGCCTGGTTACCCCTAACTGCCCTCCCCTGCTGGCCTGGTGACCCCTAACTTCCCTCTCTTGCCAGCCTGATCGCCCCTAACTGTCCTCCCCTGCAGGCCTGATTGCCCCCAACTGCCCTCCCTTTCAGGATTGGTCCCTCCCAACTGCCCTCCCCTGCTGGCCTGATCACCCACAACTCCCTCCCCTGCTGGCCATCTTGTGGCGGTCACCTTGTGTCCACATGGGAGTGGACATCTTTGTCCACATGGGGGCAGCCATCCTGTGTGTTGGAGTGATGGTCAATTTGAATATTAGGTTTTTATTATATAGGATATACACTGAGTGGCCAGATTATTATGCATTCAGAGATCATAATAATCTGGCCACTCAGTGTATATAAAGAGATAATTGCAAATTGTCATTACTCCTTCACAGTAATAACTGTTCAACAGGCTGTGCACACAGCAGAAGGTGGTGGGCAGGGAAGGGGCAGGGACTTGCAACACTGGGACATGAGGCTGCCTCCCAGCTTGGCGCCTGGCAGGGACATGAGGCTGCCTCATTGGCTCTTCATGTGAAAGGTGAGCTCGGATCCTCATTCTATTCAGTGTAGTGGAGCATGGGAATTGGTTTATAGGATCCATTCCCACTTGGGGAAATGTTACTACAGTCTGAGAGTAGATGTAAAATGGGGATCATATTTATTCGCTCACAGGCTTGCTGTAGAACAGACAGAGTCACCATCCTCACAAATTCAGGAAGGTTGAAAATCACTGCCCTAACCACTCCCCTGCCAGCCTAATCAATGCCTAACTGCTCCCCTGCCAGCCCAGTTGCCCCTAACTGCCCTCCACACGTGCAAACTTAGAATGAAAAGTCAGCAACACCCCACATGACCAAGAACTAGAAACTGCCCTTTGAAAGGGCATATGCAACAGAACTGTGAGTCTGGGGGAGTGGGGGGAGGCGAAGAGGAAAGCTGTTCTTGTGGGTAATTTAAGAGTTTAAGGTGCAAAACTGGCATCAGAAAGTAGTGGCATAACACTGAGGCCATGCAGTCATGTGGCAACACTGAGACCGTGGGACCCTTGGGACGAGCAGTTTCTGACGCCATAGGAACCCCCTGCCCCCACCCTGGCCTCTGGGTGCTGGTTACAGATGACCACATGAGCAGGGATGAGGGCTCCAGGTCTGTGGTGGCAGAGTTAGGGGACAGAGGACCTCCTCCCATAAAGTCTCTCCCAGCCCTTTCAGCATCAGGCTGTGTGGTGTGCCCCGCTGATGGCATCACCAGGTGACATCACCTAGAGGGGCCGCTCAGGCAGTTTCCCTGAAGAGGGGCGTGCACCCAGCTCAGAGGCGAGTAGGTACAGGCTTGGGGGCCACATGACCTCCCACAGTCTTGCAGTGCAGCGGAGCTGAAGCTGCAGGTCTGTCTGGCTGTTGTGGGGCCTGGACAGTGCAGTGGCCCCAGCACTGGTGGCGAGTGCTGGGCGCCTGAATCTGGGGAGCCACCCAGACTCACGGGCCTTCCCAGCTAGACCACTCCCCTCCTGAATCCTTCACCAAACCCAGGTCTGACCCTCATCCTCCCCACCAGACTCCAGGGCCCCAACCTCCCAAATGGTGACCTTTGACTGCATGCCCTCACCCTAACATTTCAGTCCCAGAACCTAACACCTGCCTTAACCCCCTCACCTCCAATATAACCTTCAACAGGAGCCATTTCCAACCACATCTGGTCCAGCACCACACTCCCCACTCTAGCCCCCCACCTTCCTCCATGGAAGCTGCTATTGCTTCCTGTGAACTCAAACTAAATAGGATTACTCAAAGAACAATATGTACAAGCAAAGACCTTGAACTAAAGAAGAAATAAAGTAACTAATTACATGAGAAAAGTTAATTCACAGGTAATCAAGTAATTGCAAAGGAAAGATACCTGGAACTTTAAAAAAAAATCACAATATTCAGTACTGGAGAGGGTGTGACGAGACAGACACCTGATAGCACTGCTCCAAAGTATAGGGAACAGCATTTCTGGAGACAGTTTGACAGGATGTAGCAAATATTCAGGCTCTTGGAATGGGTGATCACATTTCCAGGAATTTATCACACAATAATCAAAAAGTTGGGCCAGATATCATCCTATATAATAAAAGGCTAATATGCAAATAGACCAAATGGCAGAACAACCAGTAGCTATGACATGCACTGACCACCAGGGGGTGTGTGCAGCACATGGTGGGCAATGGCCGTGGTGGGATGATGGAGTGGTCAGCGGGGGCACTGGTTGCTGTCATCGGCATGAGCCTCTGGTGGTTACTGAAAATTCTCTGCTCTCGTGCACTGCGGACCCTCCCAGTACTTGCACCCACTGCCAGCGCTGGCCCCGCCCACACCTGGAGCCGGCACTGGAACCACTGCTTGCACCTGCTGCCCGGCGCCAGTCCCAATCACTTGGTCCTGATCACTAGCCGCCACCAGTGGGTGTGAGCAGCAGCTGCAGGCCCTGATCATCCCTGTGGGCTTCTCCACCTCCCCATGCTCTTGAGGGGTGATTGGGGCAGCAGCCGCCACTTGTACCCGCTGATGGTGCCGGCCCCAATTGCTCTGCGCCATCAGTGGATGCGAGCGGGGCTGGCAGGAGTGGGCTGCTGGCAGATAGGAGAACAGGGGCTACAGCGGGAGGATGGGCTGAGACCCACCCCTGTGCCTACTGCAGCCTCACAGCCCACAGTTCCTTTCAAGGTGCACAAATTCGTGCACTGGGCCCCTAATCATAATAATAAAAGGCTAATATGCAAATGGTCATCATGCCATGACACCAAAAGGACCAAATAGCAGGAGGCTGTGTGTGAGGTGAGTGTGGTGAGGGGAGGGTGAGGAGGGGGGGGGGAGCGTGGGGACTTGCGCCGGCCTGGGATGTGAGGCTGCTTCCCCACCCAGCACTGGGCCAGGGGATGTGAATAGCAATGTTAAAATATTTCCTCTACTAATTCCCTTTTATTGTGCACAAATTTCATGCACCGGGCCACTAGTTATTTATAAAAATAAACTAAAACTCAGAGAAGTGTTTGTGCTAGTCAAATCTATAAGTAGTGGAGACTGACTGAGCTCTGATATAGCTTTCAATGAACAGTTTGCGTACATTGCCATGATAGTACTCTGCCTCAAAATTCTACTAGTAAGGTGTGGTAGCTCTGCTGCTTAAATTCATTGTTTTAAATACACCTAATGATTTGATGAACTATCTGTTGATTGTAGTAATTGGGTTTTTTAAACTTTTCAAGTGTAATGAAAAATTGGTTTTTCTAATTTGAGCCAATTTCCCCATTGATATCTCTTGTGAGTCATTTACAGGATGATTGCCCCAGGATTATTCTTAGAAGAAATGTGCACTAATTAATGTTAAATTCTCTAATTCTTTAGAACAAGGTTTAGTATGTAGATCACATAATGGGCTCTTAACAAATATTATTTCCTTCTCTGCTTTCTCTTCATCACTTCTTTCAATAATATAGAACTTTCCTGTCTTTGTCCCTTCTGTTTAGAGTTCTGATTCCTAACTTTGTAAAGACAAAGAATATATTTCATAGTCATCTCTCCATCTTCATTTTGAAAGTCTATTTATCTTCAATAACTAGGAATGCCATATATATGTAGAATGCCATACACACACACACACACACACACACACACACACACACACACACACACACACATATATATGGCATTCTACAGCTTCTCTGGCCTTTGCTTCTCTGTATCGTATGCTTATCCTTACTATCCCTTTTATGTAGAAATGAGTTAACTTTTAGTCCAAGCCTTTTATATTTTATGTCAGTTTTCATTCTTTGGAAACATCTCTTAGTAACTGATTCCCAAAACTATTTACCTGATGCTAAAGTTTCTCATAGGCTCCTCCAGTTCTATATTCCTAACACTCTGCTCAGCAAATTCTTCTTCTTATCTTTTAAATCACTTTGAACTGTCCATATTTAAATATTTCCTTCAAATCTGTCTTTACTTTCAAATAATACCTCTATTTTTATTTTCTTAATCTTTCAGCCTATCAGATTCAAAATTTCCTTGCAGAGTCAACCCCCACTAATTAGGGTTGGCTATGATTTGTCAATGTCTTCTATTCACTTCTTTTTCTTTCTCACTGTTAACATATTTCCATCCCCCAACTTTAAGTAGCTACTTAGACTGTTCTTGCCTTCAGTCTCCTTCCCTATTTGAATTCTTCTGATGTATTGCTGGTATATCTAACCCAAAACTTTGAACATATACCTTTTTTTATATTTAATGGTTTTCCAATGTCACACTGCAAAGTAAAAAATTCTTTAGCCTATCAGTAAAGACTCTTGCAATCTGTCCTTAAAGTGAATTTGTGACCTTATCTCTTACTACTTCTCTTTATAGATATCTCAGTCTGATCAAAATCCCATGACCTGAACTCTGAAAATTGTGCTTAAGGAGAGTTAAATTATATTCATATAGCCTACTTATTATAGCAAGATATCATTTTATATTCATTAAGACTTGATGTTAAGCAGATTCAAACAGCTGTGGAGACTAGTATAAGTGATAAATGCTAATAAAATTGTCATATTTTATCCTGATAAGGCTGGATTTATTTACTCATGTATTGAGTATCTTAGAGTTTGGTGCTTTTCTATGATCTATGTAACCAATCTGGAATCACCCTTGGGTAATTATGACAGCATTAAAAATTTATGATATTCTTAGGTAACCCAATAAGATGCTTATTTTAATTATTAAAATAATTGTTTTGTAGGTGTTTGAAAACCCTTACTAACTAATACATGTTATGCAATCATAATCATGGTGATAATACAAATTCTTAAATTTACAGAACTGAATTGCATTTTTTTCTTGTAACAAAACACTATTATAAACAGGACAGTCACCAAAACTGAGTTTAAGTAATTTGTTTGAAATTATATAAACAGTGTCAAAGTCAAGATATGATTCTCAGAACTAGGTACTTAAGCAATCCTAACCCCAGATGCACAATGCTTAAAAACATGCCGCAGCAGGAACATGTGGACTTTAGCCGAGACAGCTGAGTTCCGAGTAACATATGATATTCAATAGCTCGATGTCTTTGGACAAATTAGTTAATACCTCCAAGCCCCAGCTTTCTCATCTGCAAATGAGAAATATAAAAACAGCTCTATGGGATTGACTTTTTTGTGAGGATGAAGAGCATAACAAAATTCCAGTATTTAGCACCACATCTAACTCATAGTTATTCAGTAACTAACACATAATGAGTGGTAATATTAGTAAATAATAAAAATATTTGTGTTGGTCTTTTCTTTACTCTAATTGTTTAGATTTCTGGAGTTCAAAAGAGAGAGTTTGGTCTGATGTTCTCATGCATCATGAGACTGCGGGTGCCCATGATCTTGGATAAGAAGGGTACGTTTTGACAAAAAATTATGTAGGCCCCCAAACCTCTTCTCCTTTTGCAACATTTTACTCATTACCAGCATTTGCCTCTCTCCCATCAACATAACAACTCCTATTTCAAGTAGATGTGGCCATATCATCAAAGATGAAAAAAAGAGTAAACTTCACATCCAATTTCCCCTTTATAGTTTCACAGCAACTTCTGTGAGATCTCATAGATCAATGACACATAGCAAATGCATAAATTTTAGAGAGTTTTAGATGGATCTAAGATATGCACAACAATTGTATACTAATAATAACAACCTTAATATGTGTGAGCTCTATTCAGATCCTGTGCTAAGTAGCTACATCTCCTTTAATCTATGGAACAGTCTTATCTGGTAGGCATGCAGTTATAATCCATCTTTTATAAAAGAAAAAACTGAAACACAGAGAGAAGGAATAACCTTTCCCAAGTCACACAGCTAAGCTTGGAGTCAAATTGGGATGTTTGACTCTAAACTGTTTTTCTTCAAACTCTACTTTTATTCTACTAAAGTAGGGCACAGCTTTGGTGTTTAGCTTGGGATCTCTGACATGTCTGGCTTCACTTAATATGAGAATATTAAGAATACATAAATCCTCCATATAAATTAGGGGAAAGGTGAAACTAAAATATTCTAAGCAAAAACTACAGTTTATTATCAGACAACTCTGTTTTAACAGAAAAAAAAGTATGAGTTGTTACTGGGTAAATATTATTAGCAGTTTCTGATCCTGGATAACAAAAGGGAGGTAGTATTAGCAAAATTTAGTTGGTCCCAGAACTCCATTGAGGAGGGTAAATGAAAGAGTGCAGAGTTTTGTTTTGTTTTGTTTAATATTGCTTGACGAGCCACTCAATTCATTTACTTGGTCTTGGACTTTTAGGGAATTTATGCCAACATTATGGAATTAGACCACCAATGAATTAGCCTGAATTTTTAAAAATAACAAGATTCTGCTCAAGTTTTTTGAGTACTTCTCAAGAAATAGATGCTGTCATAGGGGTTTTACATAATACTTAATTCTAACAAAAATAACAGCAAGAGGCATTTATATTCATGAAGAAACTATGAAACTTCCCCAAACTGTTTAAACTTCTTAAACTCTAAAGACAGTTTTGAGACCAAAAGCACTAGCTAATTAAACTAGCAAAATAAAATTACACAATGAAATTTATCTACTAACTGAAATAGATATGAAGCTATTCTCTGAGCAGCAAGAAAGTTTTGGTTATCATTCTTACAAAAAGCCCTTCAATTACCTGTATCTATTGTTACTATGCTTTCTAAACCATACTACCAATAGTCAAAATAATGTTTCTAATAATTGATTTGACCACATTTGGCTCAAGCTCTCTGTTGGTTGTCCAATGCATATGGAATGAAGCATAGACCATTTAGCCTGGCATTTAAGATCCTGCATAATCTCTTGATAATTCATTTCTTCCACTTCCTTTTTACTTAAGAAGCACAGCCAGCATGAATGTTTTTTTCCATAAATTTTATATATAATCTCATCTCTGCACCTTCAGTCATGTCTGTATTTCCTTAGGGATTTATTTTACTCTTGCCTGTACATCTGCATCCTGTTACTCATTTGAAGACCAACTCATAGCCTATCTTCTTTGAAATTCTTTTGTGCTCAATACAGTTCAATATTTTTTCTTCTCAGAATTAATGAACACTATTTTTATATTAATGAACTTTATTTTTATATTAACTACTTTTTGATATGTCACTTTATTAATTTCATTGATATTCTCAAAGCACTATGTTTACATTCTATTTAGTTTTCCTATTCTTTTTATTTTTATTAAAAAATTCACTGATTTCCCTCAGTCTGGTGGCAGTTTTTATCTTTCACTATTTTAAAAATGTTGCTTCATTGCTTTCTCATTTCTGTTGTTTACAACAGGGCATAGCCTTTCATCCCTATCTTTTTTCTTCTGTTCATATTATGTCTTTATTTTCTCACTAAATTTAAGATTTTCTGATTCTCACTTGTTTTGAGTAATTTAATTATGGCGTGCCTTGGTATAATTTTCTACATATTTCTTGTGCTTGGTGTTTATGGAGCTTCTTGGCTTTGTAGATTTGTATTTTTTTCCCAAATAAAAAGAAGTATCCATTAGCTTTCAATATTTTTATCTTCCTCCTTCTTCCCTCTCCTTCCAGAATGCAAATTGCACACATATTAAGCCATCTTAATGTCTCCCACAACTCACTGATGCCCTCTTAAGTTCTCTGTGTTTCATCTTGGATAGTTCTATTGTAATACTATCAAACACCAACCCTTTGTGCTGCAATGTCCAACATCTAATCTGCCATAATTCCTTTCAGTGTATTTTTCATTTCATACATTGTTGTTTTAATCTGTAGAAGTTTAATTTTAATGTCAATTAAACAATTGACATTAAAACAGGGAACAATTTGCATATCTCTATTTAACTCTTTGAATACAGACAATCCTACATAATAAAAGCCTAATATGCAAATTGTTCCCTCCACCAGGAGTTTGACTGGGAGTTCGACAGCTTGACCAGTCACTATGACATGCCCCTGGGGCAGTGTTGTGGAGCGGATGCGGGTGAACGACCACTGGAGTCCAGACCAAATTAAAATTTAGGGAGCCTTTATTAGCCAGCCGGCCGGCCACAGCTGGTGACTGCTCTACCTTTCTCCACACAGGGAGTCCAGAGAGCAGCCCCGACCCTTTGTGCAAAGACCACTTTTAAGCACATTTACCACATCCTGTTTTTGCAGAGCAAGCAACCCAAGACAAAACAGTTTTTCCCAAACAACTTCAGAGTCATGCCATTGACGACCATGTTATTTATTCACAGGGTCATCCTGTTCTTCAGAAAGCTGACAGTGTTCTATGAAAGAAGGCCTACATGCTGGGAAGGGGCCATGAGACCCTATCTCAAGGCCTGGCCTGGTGTCAGCACTGACAACTCTATCTGGGGCATAGTCCACGGCCTCTCTGGAATGGTAGTAGTAAGCATGCTCAAAAATTCCCACTCTCTAACATTCCCCACTGGTTTTATGTACATGAGTCAAATCATTGACTCTTTTGGGTCATTGTTGGCGAGGGAGTTATATTGACCTATGAGGACTATAAGCTTGATAGAATTAATGCTCTGCTGAATAAACTCAGTGGGCCTGTTTATAAGATAAGGGCCCATAATGAGGGTCAGGGCTAATCTTTAGAGGGTCCTAAGAGTCCTGGACTCTCTATTTTGCCTGGGCTGTCTTAAGCCAGGTGTGATGAAGCCACGTTGGGATCCCATCGACCTTGACTGCTGTGGAGGTGGTCCTTTCCAGGTAGGAGTCAGTCCTTGTGTGGCAAATTTCTTTACCTAAACAGAGTCACCAGGGTGGAAGGATGGACCAGATCAGACATGCTTCTGGACTGCTTTTGGGGTAGACTGTAAAGCCTGTAAGAACTTGAGTAAAGATTGGTTATGGATTTCAGCTTTTCTAGATTGGGTTTCTATGTAAGCTGGTGAGGTGGGTAGGTCAGGGTTTGGAAGAGTCACTAGAATCTGTAAAAGCCCCACTGGTTTCAGGGCAGCCTCCTGGGCTGCTTTATCTGCAGCCTTGTTCCCTCTTGCTTCTGTGGAGTCCCCTTGTCTCACATAGGTAGAGATAGAAAGACTTAATTACATCTGGTAGTGCTAGTTGGCCCATCGTCTTTGCTCTGCTCATATCTGTCTAACTGCCTAATATATTACCTTAAGGATCCTGGCTCTGAATTCTTTTAGGGAAAATGGACGTCGGTGGGCTCTTCTAGCTACTTCCTGCTGAGACGGGTCAGAGGTTTCTCTCAGAGCCAAGAGATTTTTGCTGTCTGTCAGAGGGACAATGAGGCATGGGCACAAAAGGAGGTGGGCTTGTGGCCTGGCGGAGACAAACTAACAAGTGGTCTGGAAAGAAAACCTTTTAGTTTTAATAACTCCTATTGAAATAGAATTTTTCTCCTCAAAATTACCCCTATGTTTATCAAAAGAGTGAAATCAAGACTAATTTATCTATTGTATTTAATTTGGCCTGATTGTTTGCATAAACATATTAAGTATTGCCAAATTTCAGAGGAATTGTATAAGGAGAAAAATATACTGACCTGCTTTAAGATAGAATTTTCCTTGCTAGTCCTTTTTGTGGGCTTTCTAAAGTAATATTTTCTGAACAAACAGTAACTGTTAGATTTAAATTATCAGTCCCTCCCTAAGTACTTTTTACTTAACTATTTACCCTCTGTTTAGGGAGGCAGAATGTAAATTATTTAGTTTTCCTGGCTTACTGGCCTGTAGTATTTGATTTCTTTTCAACATTTCTCTTCTCCTTCTTATCATATATACAACCTTTATAAATTTTACACTTCTAAATTAGCCTTCAAACCTTCTTTCTATGTCCTTTAAAAATGCATAACCATGCCTCAGACCTTCTACTCAGTATTCCTTATTCTTTGCCTAAAAAGTAAACAGCCAGAATTTCTTAGATTAACATTTATGACTTAGACCTTCTGTGATAAAACTAAGAGCAGGTAAAAAATATTTATTTTTGAGAGTCAGGGATTTTTAAAGCTTAAACTAGTTGTAACATTAAAGATATTATATCTTAAAGTTCTTTTGCTAAATATTCTACCACCGCCCAAGAAGTACCCAGTAACCTCTCCCTGCCAGGCTCAGACAATGAGATTTTCTCTATGTGTATTGGAAGGGTTAAAAAGAAGATCCACTGTGTTTTGTAGAAAGCTTTGAAACCAAGGACACCAGCAGAGCGGGTTGTAGCCAGTAAAATCAACAAAAACCTATCTCTCCCTGCTCTCCCTGCCAACGCCCCCCCTATTCTGCATTGACCATTTACTCTGTCCTTAGCAGGGGACATAAGGCAAGCAGTCTGAGGTCCTGTATAACCAGGCTTTGTACACTTAAGGAACAGCTGCTCTCCCTCCCATATTTTCCTTCTTTACTCTAAGGTCCCAAAAGATCTCAACCTTCACCACTTCTGATATCTCTAACCATCCCCTGTCTCCCAGCCTAGGGCTTCTCTATCTCAGTGGGCTGAGAGTGAATTCCACTGCCTCTACACTTTCTTTCACCTGCTCTGGAGTAGTTTTTGGCTCTCTTCCTCCCCCAGAGACCGACTGTCTTTAAACAAATTAAACAACAGAAAGAGATAACAAATACTCTCATGTGTACAGCCAGATGGCACAAAGTAGCTTTCACTTTACACAGGCTCTCACACTTACATTTATACACCAGATAGTCTGAGTTTTTGACTTACGCAGCGGCGCTCCTGTGCCAGCACTTCCCCGTTCCAGTCCCGCGCCTCCGCCCCCTTGCTTGCTCCTTCCTGCTCACAAAATTTCTGTAAATCAAAAGCATTAATGGAGGCTCCGTAGTCATTCGCTTGCCGCTTGAATTCCTGAAAATTTTTCAAAAACATTGCAGGGGAGTACAGACAGAAGAACATGAAGCAGACTGACCCATTCTAATGATAGAGACAATTAGACCACAATAACACAAAATAACAAAGACAATGACAACCAACTGAGGATCGCTGGGCACAGTTGTGCGCTGAGATCTGGTTTCTGAAGTAATGCTGTGTCCAGCCTTCCAGAGACCCTAGATGGGCACCCACAGAACCAGAAATAAGTTTCTTACCGGTAAGAACCAGATCCAGGCGGCTCCAATAAGAGTCAATCAGGAAATTTAGCAGGCAGGGTCTCCGACCTCTACCAGTCCCGGTGCTGAGGAACGTCTCTCAGAGATCTCCCCCTGGGTCAGAGAGTCCAGGGACTCCAGTGGGCTCTGGTCACAGGACCAGTCAAAGGCTGGTGATCTCGCTGGGGCCTCCAAATGTTGTGGAGCAGATGTGAGTGAACGACCACTGGAGTCCAGACCAAATTAAAATTTAGGGAGTCTTTATTAGCCGGCCGGCCAGCCAGCCAGCCAACTGGCGACTATTCTGCCTTTCTCCACGCAGGGAGTTCAGAGAGCTTTGTGCAAAGACCACTTTTAAGCACATTTACCACATCCTGTTTTTGTAGAGCAAGCAACCCAAGACAAAACAGTTTTTCCCAAGCAACTTCAGAGTCATGCCATTGATGATCATGTTATTCACAGGGTCATCCTGTTCTTCAGAAAGCTGACAGTGTTCTATGAAAGAAGGCCTACATGCTGGGAAGGGGCCATGAGACCCTAACTCAAGGCCTGGCCTGGTGTTAGCACTGACAACTCTATCTGGGGTATAGTCCATGGCCTCTCTGGAATGGTAGTAGTAAGCATGCTCAAAAATTCCCACTCTCTAACAGGCAGATGCTCTGACCAGTAGGTTAGCTTGCTGCAGGTGCTGGTGGGCTGGACTGGAAAGTGAGGTGTGAGGTGTGTGCCATCAGGAAGCTCCCAGGGTTTGGCATGAACCCCAGGCGGAGGTGGGCAGGGGTGGGAGCCAGGAGGGACCAGGTGGTGTGGGAGGTTGTTATGGGTGATCTGAGTGCCATGGACTGCACAGCCCTCCACAGCCTATGGCGTTCTCAGAACACAATTTATAATCTTCAGAGCTGCTTCCTTTTATTTGTTAAGTGTGGACAAAAGGAGCCACATGCTAACCTGACAAGCTCAGGGAAGGCCTGTGTGGCAGTCTTGCAAACTCAGAGACCTAAAATAACCACAAAAGATGGTCTGAAAATTAAATATTTAACTATAAATATTTAACTATAAACAGGTTATAGTGGGTAGTCATGTCTTAGGCCGATATTTTCCCTGACAAGGACCAACTTAGATCTTTACTGAGCCCATTTGCCTTTTTGCCTGTAAGATAATATATCTGTGAGATGTCTGGGTAACTTGTAACTTCCCTTTTTCTGGAGCCTCTGGGGCACAACCAGATGTGGTGGGCACCAGGACAGATACCACAAATTCCTTTATTATCATGTTAATTGTTCCTGTACTCACCTAAGTATGTGTCCATCATTTTACTCCTTATCCAATCCCAGGGGTTTCCCACCGCTTTGCTTTATCCCACCTCCTTAATCCATCACCAATGAATTTCATGTAAACCACCTATGTCCCTCCTTTGATTGCAATGTATAAATAAAAATGTAACCTGCCATTCTCCGGAGCATTATCTCAATTCATTGAGGTTCTGCTTCCTGGCATATGTTGACAGTTTGGCGCAAATAAACTCACAAAAATTCTTTACAGGTTTCAATGGTTTTTTAAGTTAGCATAAGTTCCACTAACTACTCCAGGAGAGTGGGTGGCACCATTACAAAGGGATGAGCCAGGCTCGCCTGCCCAAGGCCAAGGGGTGTCTAGGGCTCCTGGGAATGCAGCAGAGAGGGGGGCTGGGCTGAGTCAGAGTAACCAAGTCCAAAACTTAAAGGAAAAGGGAGGCAGTGAGGGCAGAGGGCAACAGCTGCTCAGGGGGCTAGAAAAGCTGCTGGGTGGGGACAGCCAAGGAGCCCATTGCCTCTCCCATGGGACAGGCTCCACATCCCTCCCTCTTCCTCCCCCTGACCCATCATCCCAGCTCTCCTCTGAGGCTCCACACAACCCCTCCCCACTCCGCACAGCCTTTGGGGAGCTCTGCCCCAGGAGGAGAAAGGGGAAGGCTGCAGACAGAAGGTCGCAGGAGGAGGGGGCAGAGGAGGGCCCACCAAGTTAGATGAAAGGGAAGGAGAGAGAGACCACACAGGACTAGGGACAGAGATGGGTGGGGAAGCAAGGCCATGTGGAAGCATTGCCCTTGGTTGAAGCAGAAATCCTGACCTGATTTTACAGACCCCAGCAGAGTGTGTGTGTGTGTGTGTGTGTGTGTGTGGTAGGGCGAGGGGGGACAAAGACAAAAGAGGGTGTGAGGAGACTGAATGGATGGAGAGCAGTGATGTTTGATTCATAGCCTTTTTATTTTTGTTAATATATTTTTATTGATTTCAGAGAGGAAGGCAGAGGGAGAGAGAGATAGAAACATCAATGATGAGAGAGAATCAATCTGCTGCCTCCCACATGCCCCCTATTGGGGATTAAGCCCGCAACCCAGGAATGTGCCCTTGACTAGAATCGAACCCAGGACCCTTCAGTCCACAGGCCATGGCTCTATCCACTGAGCCAAACCATCTATGGCTACACATGGCCTGTTTAAAACTGCTGCAGTAGGCTGAGCAGAGTTCTTACCACGATGGTGTTACCTGATAATGAGGGTGTCTCTCCTTATGTTGGGGGAATTAGAACTTCAGCAAAGTAAAGACACACCCATGGAGCCTGCAAAGGGTTTCCATGCACATGATGCAATTTACTTCATGTGGCAGCTGATGAAGGTGAGCAGAGCCTTGGAAGGAGGTCTCCAAGACCGGGGGCTGGAGGAAAAGTGTATGCTGAGCATTCCGCACCATGAGTTACAATCTTCTATATATATAAAAGCTTAATATGCTAAGTGTCCTACCAAGTGACCGACCGGTTGCTATGATGTGCACTGACCACCAGGGGGCAGATGCTCTGACTGGTAGGTTACCTTGCTGCTAGGGTCCAGCCGATCAGGACTGGGCAAGATGGGGCTGGACATGCTTTGGAGTCCTTCCTCAGTCCCTCCCACAGTCCCTCACTGGCCACCGGGCCTGATCTGCCCTATCGGGTCTGGGCAAGACAGCCCTGATCAGCCACAATCGCCAGCCAGGTGGAGGGACCCCACCCATGCATGAATTTGTGCACCAGGCCTCTAGTACAATTATAAAACCTGTTTATGTTTTTTTTTTCTTTTTTTAATTTAATTTTATTTTTTATTATTATTTTTTATTGTTTTAAGTATTACAAATAGTAGTACATATGTCTCCTTTTTTTCCCCCCTTGATCTCCCCCCGACCTCCCCTACCCCCCAGGACATGCCTTCACCTGCCCACCCTCCCCCCCCGCCCCAGTGTCTTATAGCCATTGGTTGTGCTTTAATCTAATCTTTTAAAAAAACAAACGATAAATATATATATATATATATATATATATATATTTTATTGATTCTTTTACAAATGATAAAAAATATATATATATATATATATATATATATATATATATATATTATTGATTCTTTTACAGAGAAGAAGCGAGAGGGATAGAGAGCTAGAAACATCAATGAGAGAGAAACATCGATCAGCTGCCTCCTGCATACCTCCCACCGGGGATGTGCCCTTGACCGGAATCGAATCTGGGACCCTTCAGACCCCAGGCCGACACTCTATCCACTGCACCAAACCAGTTAGGGCTTTAATCTACTCTTTAACATCTGTGTCAATTCTGTGTTGGTTTTGATTGATCAGCCATCATTATGGGTCCTATTTTACTGCTTTGTTGTTACTTGGTAATATTTTATTAGATGCTAAACATTGTAAAGTTTACTCTGTTGGGTTCTGAATATTTTTTATTACCACAAATATACTTTGTTACCACAAATGAACTTTGTTCTAAAATGATGTTAAATTTCATTTAAAAAGTTGATTTTTTGGTTTTGCTTTTAGGCTTTGTTAGGCAGCATTAGAGCAGTTATCAGTCTATGGCTAATTATTCCCCACTATTGAGGCAAGACCATTTTGTGTATTCTGCCTAATGACTATGAATACTGAGGTTTTCCAATCTGATTAATGGGACAGATAGGATTTCTATCCCTGTACGAGTACTGAGCAAGTATTATTCTAACTTTTCAGGTAGTTTTTTCCTCACACAGATTTGCTGATCAGTACTCAATTAGATAATAAAGATGGACCCTCTCTAAAATGAGAGATATCTCTCTCTCTGACTCTCTCTCCTTCCTGATTTTTCCCCCCTGTGATATCTAGCTGCCTTATTCTCTGCATATTTTCAGTTCTGTCTTCACACCTTAAGTAGTTTGCCAGTCTCTCTTTGAATTCCTTCTCCCTGCATTGTGACCCAAATTTCTTCCAGGGTAACATTCTGGGAATTTTAGGTCTCATTTGCTTATTTTCCATCTCTCAGAGATCAGTGTTTTCATTGCCAGATGTGTAGTGTCTGATAAACCTTTTCCATATATCTTGTCTATTTTTGTTTTGTTTTGTTGTTTTCAAGCAACAGGATACATTTAGTCTCTTTTACTTCACCTTGGTCTGAAGTGGAAGTCTAAAGATAGCTTTTTAATCAGCAAATAAATTATAGTCCAAATAGTCCTTAAGAAAATGAAAAAAATATATATATATATATATATTGCTATCTTCTCTGAAACGTACTCTGAGAAAATATCAGGGTTCTTGCTTATTAAAGTAACAATGGTAAACAATTTTTTCTGGAAACCTTGAAAATAATTGCAGTCTCATACTGTTGACTAAAAGAAATCAGGGCAGAGCAAATGAGAATCGGGCAATAGGATAATGATGAAAATCTTAATATATTTTACCTGTCTCTTCTTTTTGTCTGGTTTTCATGTTAATTTGAACTTGTGTGAGATCCCAGATCTACTTGGGATAGAACTATTTCTTCTCCTCTTAACCCTTAATATAGATGGGGCCTAATGTAGTGAGATCTAGTAAAGATGAGCTAATATGATTTAAAAAAATGTTTGGGGCCAAATAGACTGTTAGAAACCATAGCTTGTGTTAAATCAGTTGTATGCTACAGAAGGTTCTAATTACAAATGAGACAAACATATCCCAGCACTATAGATGTTGATTCACTCCTTCTGCCTTGGTAGAAGTGAAAGTGCTACAGTTGACATTGAGAGCAGAGGCCACAGAATGCACCAGCACAGATGTCACAAATAAGATGTGGACATGGGGAAAGAAATGGTATCTAAATGGTAACACCGTCTGAACCCCTGAACAGCATCCTCAGTTCCACAGTAAGAGCCCTTGTGTTGTGGCCATAAAATAAATGTGGTGGAAGGTGTAGTGAAGTAGTAATACTAATACTTTATTTTGTAGAGTGTGTTTTTGCCACATGGTTTCTGTCCTATCATTGTGAATAAATACTTTAATTTTTCCTCCTTAATTTCATTATTTTCATCCAAACTTTCCTAGTTACATTTTGCCTTTTGAGTCAAAAAGGTTGAACTACGGACATGAAAATTTTAGCCTCAAATTTTATCAGGAAAGTGTCACTCACTCTTTCGGGAACGAGGGGGATAAGGGGGCCGGGGGGGGGTTGCGAGTGCACTGAAATGTCAGCGCAGACTTTGGAGCGTGGAAGGGTAGCCTGCCGTATGTGCTGCTTTCCAAGTTTGTCGCTCCTACTGAATCTGCATTTTGAATTATTTTTCCCCTAGATGTGTTAGTTCTTTTTTCCAAGTTGAATCTTACTTTATTTTTCTCGCTAGGGCCCATTTTATTACTCCAACATTTCCCGTTTTAGTATCATCTGCAGAATTCATTTAGACCCTGTTTACTTCCTTGCTGAGGTCTCTGAGACAAAAAGCGGGATGGGGTCAGACTGTGCATCCCCTCTCCTCCATGCAGCCCTGGTCACCCACACTGGCCCACAGCAAGGAGGATTTAATCTGCTACAAGATTTCCCTATGGAAGGGAATTTCTTAAGCTTCCCTATAACACAAGATAGAATTGAAAAATAAAAAAGATAATAACAACAATATGTTTGCCTTTGCTTCTTGGGAATAGAGCAATCAACAAGCATTTATTAATCATCATTCGACATATGTCCAGAGCTTGGCCAAGTAACATGGATGATATAAAGCGGGGGGAGCCTTGGCCCCCTCCCGTGAGGGAGAGGTTATCTAATTTAGGAAAGAAAGCTCACACACACTTCTAAAACAATGAGAAGACGCCTTGTATGGATACAATGACTTGTGAGATGTAGAATGGAATTGCTCGGAGAGTAAAAAATATCCACATGGATCATAAAGCTCAGAAAAATGTTGGTGGAGGAGGAAGAGCTTATATCCCAAGTATTTATTCATAAGTTCACACTGTCCTGCTCCTAATATTTATTGAGCATCTTCTATATGAGAGGAATCCTCTTAGGAGAGAGAAAGTAACAGACAACACTGATGCCATCATCAAGCTTTCAGCTGACAAGAAACAAGAAATCACAAAATCGTGAGATAGGAGCTATCAAAACTTTTCTTTTTGAGGTGCTTTTCCTGATTCTAAAGCCAACAAAGCAAGATGTGATCTGCAGGAGTTGCTAGATACATAACTTATTCATTAATGTATTCATTTAATCTGTGTAAAAAATTAGACTACACTTTATGCAAACATGAATAAGAATTGGACTCAGGCCTGGACTTCAAGATTTCAGTCTAATGTAGACATACTAAAAATGCATAGTACAAAGTAGAAAATAATGTTTGTATTTTTACCTGGCTTACATTTTCGTTACCAATATGAATCTAAGAACAATTTGAAAACTTTGTGTTTTGTGGGCAGGAGGTCTTAATTAAATTGCTGGCAAGAGAAAAAGCCTTGTTGGGGGCTTGGGTGGAAATCTGGCCTTACCTGAAAACCACCAACCATAGCTGCCTCTCCACTGGAAATGTCTGAATAGCATGGTTAGTATTCAGAAAAGTATAATAGCGGTAGCGGTAGCAGGAATAGCAGCTCGTATACACTCAGGACTTTCTCTATGCCAAGCCTTTAGTTAGCAATTTTAAATTGCAGAATCTCATTTAACCTTCTCAACCTTCCAATGAACTAGCTATTCATTTCCATATTTCACAAAAACTCATCTGAGCCTTAAAAACCAATTTGGACATTCCTTCCCAATTAGTAGGCAGCTGAGCATGAACTCAAATTCAGGCATCTCTAACTCTAAGCTTAAAATTCCAGAAGTAGGCATGACCATGTAACCAAAGAGGTCTGGCTTTGGTTCTTAACCAAAGGCAAAGGTTCTTAACCTCAGATGCACATTAGAAATACCTGGAGAACTTAAAAGTACCCCTGTTCTAATCCAACATAATCAGAATCTCCGGGGGTGGATCTCAGGCACCAAAATTTCTAAAGCCTCCCAAGATGATCCTGACATCCAACCAGGCTTGAGAACAAATGTCATTAGATCCTACCTAGAGCAGAAGAGAAAAACAAATAATATGAAAAACAAACAAAAAATATATAATACTATTTAACATGATACAATATAAATATAATTTTGGGAGCTAAAACTTGCTCTGGGAAATATCAAAAGCCTTGCTTCTATGAATTGTCTCACAATAAGCAAAATCCACACTATTTAAACAGATTATGGCTTTCAGCCAAGTGCTCCACGAAGTCAAAAGGTTTGTGTCTTCTTTGCTCTAAGTCTGCCTGATCGAAATTTTTATACCAGAACTCCTGGTTTATCCACAAATTATAGAAAATTATTTTTTATTAGGTAGAAAGGATGACCACTTCGTTCAGAATATGGGGAGTCTGGAAGACTGGAGATCAGCGGAGGGCCCTTTAAATGCACGCCGCAGTCACCCCACAGTTTCTTAAAACCTTCCTTGGCATACACCTCAGAGACACATATTACATAAGTCAAGAAAAAAGTTCAAGCATACATATAAGAGACCGTGTGTGCTAGGCAGTTAGACATGAGGCAAGCAAGGACATTGGGCCAGGTACAGAAGGTCACCACAGCAAAAAGCCCCCAGGTACTTAGCAATAGGCAAAACTAGAAAACAATGACCTCACCCCAGGGTGACCTTTCCTCCTCTTGCATATCACCAGTCATGCAGTTTGGACCTCCTGACCTTTCCTCCCTACAGATAACATGCAGGCTCAGTTGTATTTCTGTTCCAGGTCCAGAAAAGCAGCAAAACCAGAAAAGTGACACCATAGCTGACCTCAGGTCCAACTGCATTGACTAATGACCCCCTGCCCTGGCACTGACCATCAGTGGAGACCATGACCCTGAAAGACCACACCTGGAACACTGATGCAAACCTCCAATCTGATGAGGACCCAGGATACTCTTCCTCCTGGAGCATGCCTGTACCTTCCCCTGCCCTCTTTCTTCCCCCTCACCCCCCCCCCCCCCCCCGCCCCCAGGCCTGTTGCCTTTACCTTCCTCACTCCCAAGCTCCAAGGGCTCTTCTTTTACTTCTGTAACTTGTTTTCTGAACCCATTTCTTTTACCTCTCAGTTCTTCCACCTCTAACTAACTGTTCTCTTATAGTTTGAGTCTTGACTGAATTCTTTCCTAGCCAGAACTCAAACTTTAGTTTCAACGTTTTCCTTTGCAACGGTTTTATTCTATGGACCAAAAATTACAACCTCATGCCTTCATGAAGGTAAGGAATAAAGGCTATAACTGATAAATATATCAAATCTATCAAAGTTATTCAAAACATAAAAGGTCTTTTAAAATTCAATATCAGGCTTAAAATAATACTTTTCTCTTAAAACACAGGATTTCATTTATGGAGACTACCTATTTTCCTAAATGCTACAAATAAAATTAACATTTTTTAAAATAGCAATTACTTTATTTCCGTGAATTACAAGTTTTTAGATTCCCAAGCCAAAACTTTTATTTGACAATTAAAATTGGTTCATAGAGTATTATTGTAGGCCAGCTAAATCTAATGACCTTTCTGCTCTCCAAGTTTCAAACCACAGATTTCAGGAACAGAGACCAATGAAATGCGTTTCCTACATTCCAGCAAGCAAAAGCAGTGAGGAGCTTTTCCTGTGGCAAGTAAAGACCATGTTTCTTAATAAGAAAATGACTGTTTGAGCCCTGTAACACATCAAGTCATTTCCTGGACTGCATTTTCCATGTGGCTTTCTATTACTACCTGATAAACTCACTTTGGATCCTTGATACCTTTGGCCTTCATCTCTATCTGCGCTAGAAATCTTCACTTAACCTCTTTCAGCTCCTTGCATTTCCTCCCCGCCAGCCCCAAATGATTGTTTAAAGGGAATGAAGGATGTAGAAAATGGAAAATGAGAGAGTTAATTAAAAAGGAAATTTTCTCTAAGGAAGTTGAAAGACATTGTTAACACTTCAGTTTTGCTCAGGGTTCTGATATCTTTCTCTGTGCCACCAAGTCAGACTGTCATTTCTCCATATAATCTTCAGCATTGCTTTTCTGTGAAATCAAGGGACTCGAAAACTGAATAAAAGAATGGAGAATGAATGAAGCAGAGATGATATGTGCATATATACCTTCTCTCCTCCACTTAATTTTTTAAATAACTATGTTTTAGTATTTTACTTCTCTTAAACACTTTGCCTTTATTTCTTCTAAAAGACCACTACTTAATATCCATTTACAGTTAATAAAAGGAATGTCCTGATGTGGCGATAACTAGCAAGGATCATTCAAAACTAATTGAAATGTTAATTTACCATTGAAATGATGAGCACAGATTTTCCCCTATATATATCCTTTAATTAAAACATCACTTTTTATGGTAATTACTGTGAGGTATAAATGTAAATAAGTACATTGCACACTAAAAGCTTACAATTTTCTAGATAGAGTTAGTAGTAAGTTCCAATTTAAATATCATATAGAGATATTGAATGTTGTAATACAAAGAATACTGGACTAAATGACAGAGGAAGTCAGAGCTAACTCCAGCATCACCATTTTCCATCAGGGACTTGCTTTAGACTGAACGGTGGTATACACAAATTCATATGTTAAAGCCCCTAACCCCCAATGTAACTGAATTTGAAAGTAGGGCCTTTAAAAAGGTCACTAAGGTTAAGGTTAAATAAAGTTACATAGATGAGTCCTGATCCAAGATGACTTATGCCCTTGCAAGAAGAGACACCAGGGATGCATGTGCACAGAAGAAAGACCATGCGAAGACACCAAAACGGCAGCCACCTGCAAGCCAAGGAGAGCAAAGTCTCAGAGAAAGCAATCCTGCCAGCAGCTTGATCTTAGAAACCAGCTTCAAGAACTGTGAGTAAATAAATTTTTGTTGTTTAAGCCACAGGGTCTGTGTTACTTTGTTATGGCAGCCCGTGTAAACGAATACAGAGCTTCTAAGCAAATCATTTAAAATTTTCAACCGCAACCAACTTCTGAAGGACTTAATCATTGTATTCTCTGACAATTCCTGCTTATTTATTCTTGCTTGTTCTTTTCTCACCGTATTTCCTCTGCCTGTCTCTTAAGTTGTTGGGGTATGGAAGAAATCTTCTCCAAACCTCCTCTTTTCAATCTCTTGCACTCCTGTGGCTTCTGTACCCACCCGATTGCTAATGGATCACTATACTCAGATTTCTAGCCCAGACCTTTTTAAAAAAATTATTTATTGATGTTTAGAGGGAAGAAGGGAGGGAGAAGAGAGAGAGAGGTTGATTTGTTGTTCCACTTATTTATGCATTCATTGGTTGATTCTTGTATGTGCCCTGACTGGGGATTGAATCCACAACTTTGGCGTAGCAAGATGATGCTCTAACCAACTGAGCTACCAGGCCAGAGACCCAACCTTTTTTTGTGTGTTTGTTTTTTAATTTCAGCTTTATTGAGGGTTAGTTGACACATAAAAGTGTAAAATTTTTAAAGTATACATTATGGTAATTTGATATATGTATACATCAAAAATAAAAAAATAAAAGCATTTACATTCTGTTCTCTTAGCAAATTTCAGTTACATAATACAGTATTATCAATCACAGTCACATTGTTCTCCATAGATCCCCAGAACTTATTCATCCTAAAATTGACAGTTTGTGTCCTTATACCAACTTCTCCCTATTTGTCCCATCCTTCAGCCCCTGGCACTTTTCTGTTCTATTTCTATGAATTTGACTTTTTTGTATTCTAGACTTCACATATAAGTGAAGTAAGATACCATACAATATTTGTCTTTCTCTGTCTACCTTATTTCATTTAACATAGTGCCTCAGAGTTGTCACAAATAGCAGAATTTTTTTACTTCCTTATGGATAAATAATATTCCATTGTGTGTGTCCATGTCTGCGCACACATACATATATCACATCTTTATCCCTTCATCTTTTGATATATACTTAGATTGCTCCCATATCTTGACTACTCTGAATAATACAGCAATGAACATGAGATGCATCAGCAAACATATTGCTTTGAGAGGTGTCTGAGATTTTTGTTGCCTATGTTTTCTTGTAGGATTTTTATGGTTTCATGGTTTACATTTAAGTATTTTATTCATTTTGAGTTTATTCTTGTGTATGGTGTAAATTGGTGATCTAGTTTCATTTTTTTTTTGCCTGTATCTGTCCAATTTTTCCAACACCCTTTATTAAAGAGACTTTCTTTATTGTATGCTCTTGCTTCCTTTGTCAAATATTAATTAAGTGTAATGGCTCGCATCGATTTCTGGGGTCTCTGTTCTGTTCCATTGGTCTATATGCCTATTCTTGTGCCAGTACTAGGCTGTTCTGATTACAGTGCCTTTGTAGTATAACTTGATATCTGGTATTGTGATTCCTCCAACTTTGTTCTTCTTTCCCAAGAAAAAAGGGGTCTTTTCTGGTTTCATATAAATTTTTGGAATATTTGTTCTAGATCTGTGAAATTGCTGTTGGTATTTTAATATGGATTGTGTTGAATCTGTAGATTGCTTTGGGTAGTATGGACATTTTAATGATGTTAATTGTTCCAATCCATGAACATGGTACATTCTTCCATTTGTTTGCGTCTTCCTCTATTTCTTTTTTCAATGTCCTATAGTTTTCTGAGTACAGGTCTTTTATCTCCTTGACTAGAGACCCAGTGCACGAAATTTGTGCACAAGGAGGGGGTGTCCCTCAGCCCAGCCTGCACCCTCTCCAATCTGGTATGCCTCAGACATCCCTCTCACAATCTGGGACTGCTGTCTCCTAACCACTTGCCTGTCTGCCTGCATGATTGCCACTAAATGCTTCTGCCTACCAGCCTGATTGCCCCCTAACCGCTCCCTTGCCAGCCTCATTGATGCCTAACTGCTCCCCTGCAAGCCTGTTCATCCCCAACTGCCCTCTCCTGCCAGCCCGATTGCCCCCAACTGCCCTCTCCTGACAGCCCAATTGCCTCCAACTGCCCTCCCCTGCCAAATTGATCACCCCTAACTGCCCTCCCCTGCAGGCCTGGTCTCCCCAACTGCTGTCACCTGCAGGCCTGGTTGCCCCCAACTGTCCTCCCCTGCCAGCTTGGTCTCCCCTAACTTCCCTCCCCTGCTGGCCTGTTCGCCCCCAACTGCCCTCCTCTGCCAGCTATCTTGTGGTGGTCATCTTGTGACAACATGAGGGCAGCCATCTTGTGGCGGCCATCTGGTGATGATGTGAGGGTGTTGCGTGAGGGCGTGAGGACCACCTAGGCTTTTATTAATATAGATTAAGTTTATTCCAAGGTATCTTATTTTTTGTTGTTGCAATGGTAAATTGTATCACTGTCTCAAAAAAAAATGATGCAATGAACATGAAAGTGTTATTATAGTGTTTTTATTTCCTTGGATATATACCTAGAAGTGGGGTTTTTAGATCAAAGGGTAGTACTATTTTTAATTTTTTGAGGAACCTCCATATTGTTTTCCATAGTAGTTGTACCAATTTACATTCCTACTAGCAATGCACAAGGGTTCCCTTTTCTCTACATCTTCGCCAAAACTTGTTATTTCATTTCTTTCCAGTGATAACCATTGTAATACATGTGAGGAGATATCTGATTGTGGCTTTGTATTTTCCTGATGATAAATTATTTGAACACCTATTCATATACCATTTGGCCATTTGTATATCTTCTTTGAAAAGATGACTTTTCAGCTCTTCTGCTCATTTTAAATTGGATTATTTTTTAATTGAAAAATAAATAAATAAATTGGATTGTTTAGGTTTTTGCTACTGAGTGATTTACTTCTTCATATATTTTGGAAAATAACTTCTTATCAAATCTATGATTTGAAAATATTTCTCCCATTTTGTAGATTGAGCCTTAGATCTACATAATTAACTTCTTTTACATCTCTACTTCTGTGTTTTTTGTTTTTGTTTTTTTGGTTCAAACTCAAAATGATAAAAACCAAACTTATGTTTATTTGTTTAGAGTTTACTATCTTATTAGAACCACCATTTTACTATCTTATTGGAACTACTCAATATTCTAAGAGAATACTGTGGGCATCATCTTTTACTACTATTTCTCCCTTACTCCTCATAGTCAACCAGTAATAAAGTTTTATGGATTCTACTTTAAAACATATATTTTGAGACTGTGTACTTACCTTCATCCTAGGTTTATCATGCTCATGAAAGCACCATCATATGATGGGCTGTCATAGATCCCTAAATGATCTTGGATCCAGTCTTAATCCTTCAGATCCATTCTTCACACAAGAGCAAGTTCTGATACTTCTTTAGGAGGACTAAAATCTTTAATGTTTTCCCATTGCTTTCAGGATAAATTTATTGACATTCCTTAAAAAGCTTGCACCTGAGCAACTGTATAGTACAGATGTTTGCACACACCCTTTTGTCCCCATGCATTCCATGCTTCAGCATATTTCTAGTCTTCCTTCAGGTCCTAGTGCCTGTCAATTTTTATTTCTACTTTCATATGAGCTTTTATCTTTGATCTGAAATAGCTTTTTCCCCTTTTTCCAAGTAATTCCTTCTCAAACTTCAGGTATAACAGAGACCACATCTCTTTCATTAACTCTTTTCTGCCTCAGCTCTTGCATACCAGGACAAGTATCTCTGCTATGTCTATTCATGACACTGTACATTCCTTATCATAGCACTTAATACCTTCCACCTGTTATTTTAATCATTTGCCTTCAGTAGTAGCTCATCATAATATTGCCAGTACTTGATATCAGGCATGATTATTCTGGGTGACTATTAATATTAACCAGATAAAGAAATGAATGAAACTCACTGAATAGGTAAACTAGAAATTATAGTGATGATACACCTTGTCCCAGAGGAAATCTTTTATGAAGACAAATGACATGAAACATATAAAAAGACTGAGAAAACATTATGTTTGGAAAAAATAGGTTAGTAATAAATAAATGTGGCCTTCAGCTAAACAGAGCAAGTGAAAAAATGTTATTTACTTCAGACCATAGTTAATGGTTGAATGATTCTGAATAAGCTTAAAAATTTAAATCTATAAAACTCTTTGCAATGAAAAAATCCTACTTAGGTTACTTCTAAGTGGGCATATAAACCTATGTATGGGTAAATACTCCTAATCTGTTTATTTTGTGTGAATTATGTGATATTCACAGTGATATATTAAAATAGGAAATTTTCAAATATATTTTTGATTTAGAAATTTCAACCTATAAATCTATAGTTATGCTGAGAAAGCACTATGGTTGAAATGTTACTTTCTTTTCAAACAGTTTTTATTTTTCAAGTTTCAATGCTTTTTCTTTGCAAAATTAACTTAGTGTCCACTGATTCTTGCATTCTTGAAAACCTTCTGAGAGCTGTGATTTCCAGATTCTACTTTAACATTACCTTTTAAAAATTCTACTTGATATTTTCATAATATTTGGATATTTCTGTATTCCTGACCTTTTCTCCACATGGCCCGATTTAATAAAATAATGAATTATATTTGGAAAAGGTCTTGGAGGTTATCTTATAACAATTCCATCTGCTGTTACAAGGTTCCCAGTCTTAGCTTGAGCATTTTCTGGGACTTGGCACTCTTTATTTTCTAAGAAAATACTTTTCAGAATTGAAAGTGTATTTCTTTTATAACTCTAAAATATTCCTCTGTGTTACTAGCATGTATGTACTGCTCCTAAAATTTTCTACTAAAGCAAAACTGTTTGTCCATATGGCAATACCTCTATTTTAAAAAAATCAAACCAAGCAATTAAAATAATGGTTTTAAAATGTTTGTCACTATACTTTTTTCTAATTTATGCCATTTTTCTAAATATTTAATTAATGTAATTAACTAGCACACACTATTAGAATGGTGTACTTTTTACCTATGTTTTTCCACACAAATGCCCTTTTAATATCAATATATTTCATGAAGATGTTATATCCTACTCAGTGTTCTACATTCTACACTAAAAATTCTTAGTTCTCAAATGGATCTCATTAGTTAGATCTTGGATTCTGCCACATCCTGGCTACTATTCTCAGGGCAATCTCTTGTCAGCCAATATCTCTCCCTCATCAAACCTCCTAGCACCAGATTCAATGTTGTCAAGTAGAATGATAACAGAACATAGTTCTGAAATTATCCTGAATTTGATATCAGACATAAAATGAAAAAGTCACAAGCTTAGGCAACTGTGTGGCTTCCTTCACATCTTTCAGCTATTGAGTGATAATGCTAGGACCAAAACCTATGACAGTCATTTAGCTAAGAGCCTAACTTTCATGGCAAATATTGGATTCCAACTCCAAAGATGGTTTCAAATTAAACTGCTGTTAAGTCGGGGCTCTCTGATTTATAACTGCTCTCTAAATCTAAGTGAGAACTTACCATGTGCACTTCATCTTCTAGTTTTTGGCTTACCTACCTGAAGCAATTTTAAATCATAATTCTGTTGTTCATCTACCATTCAGATAAGTCTAATTAAAATAGGAAACAGGATTAATTTTATGGGAGACCAATGGCTTACATTCTTCTGATCTACAAGACATTATTAATGATTAATAAAATGAAAAATTTTAGAATCTGGCACACATTTACCCAAAAACTAGAATTCTAGGTTATTTTAAAAATTCTACAAAGGTATTATAACTGTCAAATGCCTTGCTTAAATAAATTCCATTATCCTAATTCAATGGTCATTATGATTTGTTTTACTGAAAATAAAGTTTTTTTCTTATAAATAGACTATTTTCTTTGTGTTTTCTTAATATTACAACCTCTTTCTTAATATTCCTTGTTTAAGAAATAACTAAAAATTTCTTTATATTGTTCCTATTATTTGTCACAAGTCTCAGTTGGTGCTGAGATTTATTCTCATGGATACTATTTTTAGAAGTGCATGTACTCATGTTTATTTCTTCTTCAATAATTTTTCGTACATCTGTGGTACATATTAATTGTTGTTGACCAATCTGGTACATTTTTCAATATTATATTTATTTATATTGTTCTGGAAGTAAATGTCAAAGTTCCGGATCAGGAATAGAGTATTACCACATATAGTTATAACTATGTTAGCTCTCCATATCCTACTTGTTCCCTTCAGAGTGATACACTTAGGGCCAGATGGACCATATAAGTACAAGGGAACTATGAATGTGGGATTTATATAGGCTTCACAGTACTCCTCTTTTCCTGAGAGAAGGAGAAAAATATTTGCTCCCTAGTGGTTTAACATCTTTGACATATAAAGGAATGATTGAGTTTCATCCTTTGATTGTAAGCAAACACCAAGGAGGTAAATCCTTTAAATCTACCTGAGATCTCTCACAATCTGTTCAGTTATCTTTTAACTCTCAATATTTACCCTTTCCTTTATCCAGCTTCTAGTTTTCTTTTCTCTGAAAGTCCTAACCATGTAGAAACACGAATATATTTATTTCCCTACACTCTTTCTGAGCTCTCCAATCCTTATGTGGGGAAGCTCTAATAAAGAAAATAGACATATAGCTTTCTATTATGTTTAATGTAATGTTTAATAAAATGTTAAAATAATTAGGGTGCATATCTTTAATATGATGAAATGAAGGATAATCAAAGGAATTAAATATATTGCATACATGTGGAAAGAGTGAAACAAAACTCATCCAAGTTATATTTTTGTCCAAATGAGGTCTTTGCTTCCAAGTTTTCCATTTAGGTTGGTAAGCATCCTATGCTGTTAGATAGCAGTTTTTAACATCTCTCAGTAATGTGACC
Organism: Corynorhinus townsendii; assembly: GCA_026230045.1. NCBI lineage: Eukaryota > Metazoa > Chordata > Mammalia > Chiroptera > Vespertilionidae > Corynorhinus > Corynorhinus townsendii. Next base: position 60,486,265 of record JAPDVU010000004.1, on the reverse strand, counting down.
ACCCAAGTGATCCATGTTGGGCCTAATTAATAGATTGATTATACACATGGGTGGGATCCTTCTCTACTTCTCTTCTGCACATTCCTTAGTGTCTTATCAAGATTATTGTGATTAACTCTTTCTTCTATAGCAAAACAGTTAATTTTTTAAAACTCTGTTATGGTCTTTAAAATATTGAATAATTTATTTTTTACTTAAAATACACTCTTAATTATTGAATTTAGAATGCAATTCACATTTGTTAGCTGCCCCCACTTGATTTGTCCCCAGTATATGTCTCTGGCATCACCTTTCCCTGTTTACACTTAACTCCATATATTTGAGCCACAGTAGCCTTTTCTGGGATATTTAAATCAACAATAAAACAACATCTTTCCACTTCAGGACTTTTTATTTCAATTTGTTTTGCCTTAAATGTTCCTTCAAATGAACGCCAGCTCCACTCAACCACCCCAAAATGTCTTCCTTATTCTCATCTTTCAAGTCATAACTTGTAGTAGATTTGGCTAATTATCCACCAACAAAAAATGTGTTCTTCCTTCTAAAGCGTAAAGTCATCAAAGGGAAGTAATGCATTTCAAACCTTCCTTGCAGCCAGGTAGAGCCATGTGAGTAGCTCTCTCCAGGGAATATGAGAAGACATGCCATGTGATACTTCAAGGTTTAGCTGCTAAGATCCTCACCCATGCTCCCTCCATACAATTTCAGTATGACTAGAAGAAGAGCAGCCCCCAGGTGCCCTTGAAGTAAACATGTTGAAAATGTTAGTGGCTCCATTAGAATAAGTTTTTGATTAATTTCTAGACAATTATGATCCCAACAACTTGTTTATCTACCCAATACTTTTACATAAATAGAAACAATCTTCTATTATATTTAACCCGTGTACATTTTGGGTTCTAGTTTTTATATCAGTCAGTTTAACCGTACTCTAGTTTTTATATCAGTCAGTTTAACCTATCCCCAAGCTGGATAAAGGAAAGGGTAAATCTTGAGAGTTAAAAGATAACTGAACAGATTGTGAGATATCTCAGGTAGATTTAAAGGATTTACCTCCTTGGTGTTTGCTTACAATCAAAGGTTGAAACTTAGCAATACTTAGAAATAAGTACTGCTGTCAACAACTTAGATAGCAGAGTAAGTGCCCACAACATTTGTAGCTCTAGAAGAGATTGAAAAGCAGAATATTAGTCGTGTGCGGTGTTTGTTATTTATTGCATTTAGGAAGATACTACACAAAACAGCTTGGGGAAGAATTGACTGATTCAAAAGGGTAAAGAGTCTAGCAAGTTAAAAAATAGGAAACAAAATTTTAAAAGGATATAAGTAACAACAATTTATCAATGATCCTCATTAAACAAAAACACAGCTTTGAAAGGTTTAAATTAAAAAATTTTCCATTGCACCTGGATTTAAGGTAGCTGCCATTGAGAGAGTCATAAGGGGTAGAAGCAAGAAAACAAATCAGACTTGAGAATTATGTCTAGGAGAAAATTTCATTGTAGTTACTGGCACCTGGTTTGACTAGAGGCAAATAAGCCAGAAGCCTACTGTTTTCTAAAGACGTGCTTACAAAGAAATGTGGGCCTGAACCAAAGAAGCTTTTGATTATTAAAGCCTTGTAGCATCCCCCAAGTTATAAAATTTGTATGTGTAACAAGCTGTGAAATCTGTGCAGCCTCCAAGAGGACATACTCTCCAACAATCCTTTTTAGATGTGACTCTGGAGGATGGACAGACAACAATCCTGTATAATAAAAGCCTAATATGCAAATCGACCAAACAGGGGAACAACCAGTGGAGTGACTGGTCAACCAGTGGAATGCTGCACACTGACCGCCAGGGGGCAGACACTCAATGCAGGAGCTGCCCCCAGCCTGCAGGCCCCAGGCCAGCCAAGATGGGTGCCAGTGGGGGCACCCCTGATTGCCCCGCCGGTTGACCTGCCAAGTGAGGCTACCAGCAGTGGTGGCGGCAGCAGTGGTGGTGGCAGGGCCAGCGGGCAGGCTGTGCCAGAATGACCAAGGTGGATGCCAGTGGGGGCCCCCTGATTGCCCCACCAGTCACCCCACAGATGGGCCCTGATCACTGGCCAGGCCTAGGGACATTACCTATGCATGAATTTCATGCATCAGGCCTCTACTAGTAAATAAAGGACTTTTCCTTACTGCCAGAGTAGAGACCTCACAATAACTGCCAATTAGAATACCATGACTGCTATGAATGACTGTATATCTTGTATTATTCAGCATTTTGAATCGTCATTTTTATTGCTATCCTTGCTCCACCTTATAAAGTAAGCATACAGGTTGCAGGGTGTGAATAAATAGCCTTTTAGTGCACAGCTCATTAAATTTTGAGAAGCCACCTCTGGAACTAATGAAGTAGACAGTGTGTCTCTGGACTCCATACTGAAAGCAACAACTGGATTGGAATTTGCGTTGCCTTTTTGGGAATACAGTACAGAATAATATCTGGTAGTGAGAGAATAGATTGTGGAAGAAATGCCTAACTGTCCACCAAAAATAGGTTTCCTCTTTCATATTATGGAGTTTTCATGGTAAACACAGGCAAACTTCCCTAGGCTCTTTTTTTTTTTTTTCTTCCTTTCTAGCTGGGATCCTGTGACCTGTTCTAGATGAGACTTGGGTTACTTTCAAGTCTAGCACACTGAATGTCCCTGGCTTTTTTTCTCACCCTCCATCATTGTTTTTTCTCCATTTTATCCAGCTTGAGTGGAAACAATGGCCAGGGTGACCTTAGAAGCCATATGTTAAAGATGATAGAATGTCTGTCAATTTAGTTCTAAATAATGGCATGGAAGAGGACTGTTCTGCTGATAAACCCATGTGTCCCATGTGTTAGAAGAACAGGAATTAGGTTTCTTGTTGTGTTGGAGTGATCACACAAGCATGAATCTATTTGTCAAATATTACTTTCTCAGAGAATATTCCTATCCATATAACATCTGTTGTAATGCCTGAGCACATAGAATATGCTCAGTACATATTGTTTTGAATGAGTCAATGCATAATTTTAAAAAATACACTCTTGATTTGAGTATCTACACTAATAAAAGAGAAACATGCAAATTAACCATCATTCCACTATACCCACCAGCCAATCAGGAGGGAATATGCAAATTAGAAAGAGAAAGATGGGGGCCGCCAGCTGCTCCAGGCGCAGAGTGGCCAGGTGGGGCAGGACACCTGCTATGAGAGGGAGGGGGGAGGGCGGTGAAGGGATCTACAGGAGCAGCACTCTGGTCACAGTGAAGATGAAGGTGGCAGACTCCTGCCGGAGCGAAGGACTGGGTTTCCGGTGCCAGAGGAAAACCGATGCTGGAAGCCAAGGGAAGGAAGACCTATTGCACAAATCTCTTCATGCAACGGGCCTCTAAAATATATATATATATATATATATATATATATATATATATATATACATATATATATATATATTTATTTATTTATTTATTTTTTGAGAAACACATCATTAGGAAAGTTTATTCAAACACTCATGCAGAGATATTCCAGCATTGTTTATTCTCTTATTCTCTTATTCCCAGGCTCCAACCCTCATCCAGCCACTTCTCTTTCTTAAAGGGAAGGCAGTTCTACTTCAAATGTAATTCAGAATAGGACCCAGCTCTCTGATTTATGCAAAGGACATAAATTCACAAATCTGCCTGGATACTTCTTTATTCAGAAGTGATTGTATGCAGCTGCTATTTCTGGCAAAATTAAAAGACAGTGGAAGCGGAAGTGACTGGATCATAACAGCAATCATGTTTCCTTAAGTCCATCAGGTCACCTTCTATTCTCCTCTCACTCAGCTCGTCCAAACTGTAGTACCAATGAACGATCTTCTCAGCGGTGACCACTACGAGTCGGACCCCGTGGCTATCTTTGCCCAGCTGGCACCCGGTGGCAGATGACACCACCACATCAAGGTTCTGGTAGGTATCCCCAGCATTCCTGTGGTAGTGGCCCCAGAACACAGCTTTGATACCTGCTTTGGCGAACTTGTCTGCCATCTCCTTCCTCACGGTCTTGGTGAGGTTGGAGTAGTCCTCGTCCTCGCCAATGCTTTGGAGGAAGAGGGGGATGTGCTGGCACTTCTGCTGCCCCGGCCCGCTCAGCTGCTGGCCCACTGGTCCTGGGCCTGCTTCCGGGCAGGGCACCTGGAGGCGCAGTACAGAAACTGGGAGTTGAGGATGAGGAACAGGACGCCCCAGAAGCTGAAAGAGTCGTCTCCCCAAGTCTCCTGGAACTCCGATGGTCTCGGGCGTGGGGACGTTGCCCATGTCGTGGTTGCCGCTGACTAGGCCAGTGGGATGTCGCTGTCCACGTTCCTGAGCAGCCGCTGCAGGTCCTTCATCTGCTCCTTTCACCAGGGCATCTCTGGGATGACATGGATGAGGTCCCCACACAGAACAAAGAATCTGGGCTTGGGGTTCAGCTTGTTGGTGGCCTGAATGGCTTGCTCAGTTAGACGAATCTCCTGCCCCCACTCATCTCCACCATCGTCACAGTCCCCAGTGGACCAGGCCTTCATCAGTCCAAATTGCGGGTCTGTACCTTGGACGAAGTAGAATGGGCCTTTCCATTCCCTTTCTTACTCTGCGGGAAACGCGTCCAGGGTCCTGCCCTCCCGCCCCCGTCCCCACTGCAGACATGGCGAGCGAGTTCCTGGTCCCACCTGAGTACGCGGCCTGAGTTTTTATTTTTGACTGGATAATTTGACTTCTTAATATTTTACCAGTTATAGGTGATCACAATTTAGATATATTCTCATTCACATAAATGTTTTCTATTTTTTATGTGTACTCATTCAGGTTTCTGTTTCTCTCTTAACTACCAATATGATACATCTAAGTTAGAACCTTATTCTACTTTTATTTCCTCTGGATACTTTCTTAAAGCTGTTACACACATGCGCGCACACACACACACATCATAGAAAAGTAGAATTCCTGGAATTAGCAGGGAAGAAATACTTCCTGGCATTACCAATATAGTCTTTCACCAACTGAGGAAAATTAATGTAGTCTTAAACTACTGATGATGTGATGGTCTTTCTTTTAATATGACAAACACTGAAGTTTGTTGACCTTATTTTGACTGCAAAAATTTGTTATTTGATTCTTTACAAAAATATCTAGGCTTTCTCAATTTTACTCTCTTGGCTCAAGTCAACAATGAATTGGCCACAGTCGTTGGAAAAGGGTTTTCCTTTTTGTCTCGAGTACTTGTTTGGTTCAGTGCATTTCTAGAGTCTAACTCCTTCACCACATGGGCTTAGGACGCTCCTAAGAATTACAAATATAAGAAATGAACAATACCGTGTATTATTAGATAAAGCACCGATTCACTTTAACCTGGAAACTTGGGATATTTATTTTTTATCACACCAAAAATATTCCTTTCAACATATCTTTGATTTCAACTCACATACAAATTATCATGTCCCTACCATCAGAGTTTAAATGATCATACTTGAACATGTGGCTTCATTCTTGTAATTCAAAGTTTTAAAAGAAGCAAATCCCAAGTCTTTGATTTTACTCAGTGTCTAAAATAACGGTGAGGTTTGGGGTGAGGAAGTGAAACATGTGGCAATAAATTTAAGCCCTTTATGGATCATAGAGAATTCTTACTGGACAGCAGAAGCATCGTGGAACAGAGATTCCTCCTTTGTATGCTGTTTTGTGTGTGATTTGTTTAAAACTTTTCACTGAATTAGACACCTTCATTTTAGTACAATACCTCAAAGCTCCAAAAATATGTTATTTGTTTCTAAAAAAATATTTCATGGAAACAAATATTATTTTGTATTTTGAGATAAATATCTTTCAAAGAAAAAATATCACTTTCGTGGTAGGTTGCAAAAGCTAATGAAGCCACAGGTTTACATGAGAATTTGCTAAATGTGAATATCCTAAATTCCAGCAAAACTTTTTAGTTTGGTTCTTCTATGCAACACAACATGCAGAGGTGACCAATTCTCCATGATTGCTTGGGACTGATCACAATGGCCTTAACATTCTCCTCAGGTTCACTAAACTGGACAGGTTTTTTTCTGACTCTAGGCTCCTGACCTCCCTTTTCTTAGAGCTTTTGCTTTGGAAAATGTTCAACTGTAGCAACAGGATGGATGGAACTGGAGAGCATTATGCTGAGTGAAGTAAGCCAGTCAGAGAAAGATAAATATCTCATGATCTCACTCATTTATGGAATATAATGAACAACATAAAATGATGAACAAAAACAGATCCAGAGACAGAGAAGTATCGATCAGACCATCAAACCTCAGAGGGAAGGTAGGAAAGGGTGGGGGTAAGGTGGAGAAATCAACCAAAGGACCTGTATGTATGCATATAAGTCTAACCAATGGACACAGACAACAAGGGGGTGAGGTCATGAGTGCGTGTGGGGGGTGCAATGGGATAAGGACACGTAAGTAATACCTTAATAAAGAAAAAAAAAAGAGAAAATGTTCAATTGTGAATTTTCTCTGCCTTTTTGTCATTTAAATCTTTTCACACCCACTTGACAGTTTCACAACTCGGGAATATTAGTCTGAGGAACCAGGGAGTCATCTCTGTGTTATGTAGCCATCAAGAAAGATAGCAGGCATCTCCCAGTTTCTGCGGGAAAGTTGGAGCCTAGCGTCAATAAACAAAAATTAGCAAACACAAATGGGCTAATCCCATTGACCAATCTCCCCTATATCATCCTTCAGTGTTTTCCACTAATTTACCTCAGAGTTTACAACTTTCATCTTTAGTTTCAATGTAGTTGAGTTCAATCTCTCTCCTTAGTGTGGTAAGTCTTGAACAAGGTCTTCTTTGTATCAGTCTATCCAATGCAGTTTTCCTTTGAAACAACTTTCCCTGAGATAGTGTTAAAAATGATCCCTCTCAGAACCTGCCAAGTTAAAAAATGATCCCTTTCAGAACCTGGCAAAAAAAGTAACCCTTTTTTCAAAGCACAACCCTTTAGCCCACTTATACATGTTCTGCCACCTGCTATTCTCTCAGAAGAGTAGGAGTTGCCGAAGACCACACTGCTGGGTATGGTGGTCTGCTCATCATTATTCTGCTGCATAGACTAGCTACTCAATAAATATTTGTCCAGTAAATAAATGGCAATTACTCAACAAGGATGTGAACACTAATGTCATTGCAACATTTATCTTCATTGTTAGATCAGTGCTGACTATAGGATGACCCTTTTTTACTTAGTCATTCATTTCTTCATCAATTAATTTATTCACCTATACATTCAACAAATAGATATTGAGAGATTCTTTTATTTTGTCAGTCCCACAGTCTTTGTCTCTGCCCTTTCATAGTTTACAGAGTAGAAGAAGATACAGCAATGAACCAAAAGCAATCATACCACGTCCTTCCCTCTCCCTCTGACACACACACAATTTAAAACTGTGGAAACTCTTGTGAATAAATTTAAAGTGATATGATATAATGTAAAGTGGATGTAAAGTAAGTGTTGACTCTATATATATATATATATATATATATATATATATATATATATATATTACTTTTTGCAATCATTTAAAATTTCTAAAACTTTTTTGAAGATGAGATTTTTTTGGTCATGGTTATGCAAATATTATTCCAAATGTCATGAAATGATCCAATATATTTTTGTCTATATACCAAATTGTTAAACAAAAAATAAAAGAAAGAAAGAACTTGTGTATCTAAAGAGATTATGTTGGAAACCATTATTGGTATCCTGAATTTCAAAGAATTATTTAAAATATTAAATAATAAATTTCAAATTCATGTTTTAGAATATGAAGATGAGTCTTTTGGGAAAGGTTATCTGGTAAACTAACAGACCTCACATGGCCAAACAGAGGGGATTTTGTGACTGACATCAGTTTTTCTTATCATTCCAGGAAAAAAGTGATTCCCATTCCAAGTAATACAAAAGAAAATATGATATGGCCATGCTGACTAAGATGTGTAGCTAGGGATTGAAGCATATGCCACTTCTATGCCTTTCTTTTGGTGCAATAAAATAGGTGTGTGTGTGTGTGTGTGTTTGTGTGTGTGAGACCTCTAGAGTGCTATCATTAAATGAGAATATAGAACTAGACTACTTTGTGCTTGCTATGATTATTAGAGTAGAACTTAAGATCTTCACACATGACTAAAAAAGTATTCTTTTCTGTAAAGTTTTCCTGTTGTCTTATCCCAGTTTGTTAACCTAGCATGCTTTCTTTAACCTCACAGAGGTTCTTGTGGAGTCACCAGATAGAGCTTGATTGCAAATTTGTGACATACTTCAGCAGAGGTGTCAGCTAAGATGATGCATTGTTTACAATGAACAAAATTCCTACACGTCTGAACATTTGTTAGTCAAGTGGTGCAAGCCTAGGATACATACATGAAATTGCAACTTGTATTTATGCTAGGATTTCTTTAATTGCAAATAGCTGAAAACTCAACAAAAACTGGTATAATCAACAACTACAAATGAATTTATTGACCTTTATAACTCAGCAGTCCTGATAAAGGGTGTTATGTAACTTTACACAGTGAATAAGTCATAGGTAAGTAACTTTTTTTTCTTTCTTTTTGTTCCATCTTTCATAGCTTTGGTGTTCTTTTTCAGTTTCCCCTGCTGATTCCTGGATTTTCTTTTATAATGATTGCAGTCCTGTGCCTCTTAATATGTCATTAATTCGCACAGAAGAAAGAAGAAAAAGCACATCCCTGTGGTCTCCCTGGCTTGAATTGGGTTATGGGTCAGCCTAAATTGAATACCAAGGCCACAGTGATGAGATGAATTGACAGGATTAAGTCTGTTCGGCCCACCTCAACAGCATTGCTATTACCCTCTGAGGAAAAATAAAATTCCTCCCAAGGAAAATCAGGCTATTCTTGATAGAAGGGGGAAATAGATGCTTCGCATTTTAAAGTTCAGTGGCAACCCCTAAAAGTCTTTTATATAATTTATACAAAGACTGATTATCTGTTAGATAGTCTCTTCCAATATGTCTCCTGGACACTGAAATAATATCCTGGTAATATTCCTTCTCTTACCCACTCTCTTAGTGCTTTTCATAAAGAACTCTAGTGTTATTCTCTTGGGTTTGCTATACCTCTTCCCTCTAATCTGCTACTTTTCTTGTCCACCCAAAGCTCTCTAACTTCCCAGCTTCTATCCATTTTAAGATGCATTTCAAGCTTCAGAATTTGGTGATCTATCAGGTATAGAATCTCAGCAACCTATTTTAACTGGACTCCTCATCATTATCTAAAGAAAACTACTTTTACTTTTCTTACAAACAGGTAGGAACCAATTTATAAAAACAATAATTTTCTAATATTTTCTTCCTAGAGAAGAGGGTACTTATTTTTAACCAGTCCTGGAAAAATATTTCTTTTACATCAAAACAAGCAGCATGGTTGCTTAAAATGCTAAAAGAAAAGGAACAATTAATTTAACATTTATTTTCTGTTACAATATTACTAAATTATATCTTTGGTGGGGAGTGATGCAGAGGAAAGATAGGCTGTGAATTTCAAATTCATGCTAACTCTACTCAATCTTTCTGTTTTTAAATAAGTAGATTAAAGGGTAAGAGAATAGTAATAATAGCAAACACCTGCTCAATAATAGCAACATGTGCTATGTGTCAGGCAATGTCCAACCATGTAATTTATGTATTTCTTACCATAGCTCTAGGAGGTAGGTGACATCATTATCCACATTTTAAAGAGAACTGTGTCACAGATTAGCAGAGAAACTTGCCCAAGGGTGGCAGAGTTGGGTTGAGAATCAGGACAGTTTAGTTTTAGAATTCATGTTCTTACTTCTACCACATTATGATGAATACGTTTTCTGAGTTGGTGGTAAGCCAAAAAATGAGTTAGATGAAATGATGGAATATAAGGTCAGAAAGATATTCCTATTTATTTTATTTTTTTATACTAGTTTAAGACCCAGAACAAGCTTATTTAGGAAGATTCTGAGACTTTTGTCTGTTTCTATAAAAATTCTAGGCAATACCAACTGGCTATGTGTCCCAGTTGGTGTTATGGAAGCTATGATGGGATCTTTAAGTTTGAAAATGAGATAAACTTTGAGATCCTTTAGCCCAATCTCCTATTATTTTTATATTATTTCTGTGAATTTTCCCTAGAGGTTTAATTTATTGTTCTGTGATAATCTAAATCTTGGTTAACAATTTTGGGAAGAGGACATTTGTAATACAGTTAACAACAAAAAATAAACTTAAAAAATAATTTTTGGAAATAGGCAGAAAATAAACAATTGATCTTTCAATAATTATTATAACTTGCTTGATATAAACTCTACAGAAAAAAAGTAGAAATATAAATTAGCCTACATTATATGCTATTAAAATTTTCTATTCTCTCTCTCTCTCTCTCCATGGCTATATATAATTTTCTATTAAACATTTGAAGAACTTGCACAAATATGTTTGGGTTTAGAAAAAAAAGCTTAATGTGCGTAGAAAAGCATTGAGCTTCATGATTTTTATCAAAACGTTATTTCTATTAGTATTATCTTGTAAATCAGAAGATGCCTTAATAAGCCAAATTGGTTTGGAGTCTTTTATTATTACACTAGTACTGGCTGGCTCAGAGTAGAGTGTCTCTGTCAAATTCTGGGCCCTAAATAGAGGAAGTCTTTCCTATTTATATGTTTTCCAGTTCTTTGTCTTCCAAATTTAGAATGAGACTTCCAGGCCTTCTGAGAAAGAAGTCCTGTGTTCTGGGACAGGGCCGTGAGACCATATCTCAAGGCCTGGCGTGGTGCCACACTGTCAACTCTATCTGGGGCATGGTTTCTGGCCTCTCTGGAATGGGAGTAGTCTTATTTTTCCCTATTATTTAAGCAAGCAAACGTTTACAGAAGCCAGAATAGCAGGATTAAAGTTTTAAACAGCAGTTTTTACCCAAGATGGAGGTTCCTATGCTTCATTAGAAATGGGAAATACTTAAGGGCTATATAAAACAAAATCTGCTGTATATATTTTTTAATGATTCAGAACCTAGTTTTTAGCATATGATAAAATAAGCTATACATTTTTAAATGTAATTGCTTAAATGATTTCTTTCCTTTAGTTGTAAATGTCTAGCTTATTTAAAAAGCTTACCTTCTAATGTCATAAAGTTTTATTTTTATGTATGGAGAAAAATCTTTAAGTTATATGTAGATACTGAAAAAATTGAATTACATCACTAATGTTGCCAGATGGTTGGATTTATTCCACGACTTTGTAACTTCTAAAACCCATAAAGTTCAAAGTTCTTGCCATCAAATTTCATATTAATTTTAAATTTTTATCAGTCTTAGAAATATCCATGACATCAAATCAACAGAAATTTGTCCTCATTTATATAATTTGAAGAACAAATTTAACCTAATTTATTGATAGCATCCATATGTCTGAAAATGTGAAATATATCACTCTGTTGCCCCTTAAGCTTACCTGCCACTCCTTAGAAAAGTTTCTCTGCTCTGCAACTATTGTATTATCAGTCAATAAACACATTTTTTATGGATCTGAGGACTGGAAGTAATCTGCAAGGCTTGCTTACATGTTGGCCTCTTCTAACTAGTGTGCATATTATTAAATCAGCACATCACAAACCTGAACTATGCCAAAATTGTGATGTAAATGAGGTTGCTCTTGGTTTCTTCTCCTTCATTTTTATTTTGGGCTCCCATGTTATAGTGCTAATTCTGATGCCCAATGTTTTGATGTTATCATAGGCTGCTCAAGCTCTCTTTTACTTCAATGGGACCCACTTACCCACCCCAGAAGTAATACTGCCTCTTCTTTGTCTTCTCCTGGGTCCCACAGAGCCACTGAAGATTGTCTCATTGCCTAGAATATATCAGTGGTTGGCAAACTCATTAGTCAACAGAGCCAAATATCAACAGTACAACAATTGAAATTTCTGTTGAGAGCCAATTTTTTTAAACTTAAACTTCTTTTAAAGCCAATTCTTCAAAATAGACTCCTTCAGGCCATGGTATTTTGTGGAAGAGCCACACTCAAGGGGCCAAAGAGTCGCATGTGGCTCACGAGCCGCAGTTTGCCAACCACTGGCCTAGATGATCATGAACCATTCCTATAGACATAGAGAGATGGAGAATTAGCAAACTATTAACCAGGTTTGTTTGGGAAAATGGTCTGAATGATTTGCAAATGGGTGGATGATAAAAGAAAGGGGGGGGGAGTGGGGTGTACACAGATATTTTACAATAATGGAAATAGTTGGTTCTTATTTAACACATAGCAGATCGTTTATGTAGTGATTTCTTTTTCTGCAGTGAGATTTAAATCTAGTTTATCTTCCCATAATCATTGATAGATTCTATTAAATATTAATAAGCCAAAGCCAATTCAAAGATTGCAAGTGAGGAAGTGGTTGATTAATTTATTTAAAACAACATTTTTACTATAAAAGTAATGTTTTTTAAGTGTATTATGAAAATTAAAATTAATTTAAGGAAAATATAGGGTGTCCAAACAAATGTATGCACACTTTGTTAGCTAACAACTCACTTAATTTTCACTCCTTTTCAGGTTTAACTGATTTGAAATAATGTGAAGCCAGACTAAGCTTTGAACAAAGAAAATTTATCCTAAAGTGCCACTAGACTTATTTTTTTTATGGGGATACATAAAAAATAAAGTTTACAATATAAAAACCAGCAACAGTCAATGAATTGAGGGCACACAAATACCGAATTAAATTGATGTTTTCAATTCCATTGCTTCATATTACCAGTGCCTGGACCAGAACATGGTTTTGAAAACAGGCATTGACAAAAAAAGCTTATTCATTTCTGTAGATTCTTTTAAATTTTGAAAATTAACTGTATGTTAATAAACACTGACTTTATAATCATTCAAAGTGTGTATACATTTTGGGGGACACCCTGTATTCTCTGATTTCAGTTACTATGGGGAAACCACTTTTAATTGTTTAACACATTTGTTTAGTATGACTTTTATTCAAGTTTCTACATAGCTAAAATCATGCTGAATAGGTAACAAATATTCTGTTTATGTAACATTTTATTGTGATTAAAATGTCTTTTTATTGGGCTCTCTTGTATGTTAACTGACTCGATGTAGAACAATTTACTTACCAAATCTTCTATTTTGTGTTGTATTTATTTTTCCTTATGAATAATGCTATAATAAACATTTGGTGATACATGCAAATAGAATATATTTATTTAACCATAAATCACCTTTTTTATTTATGTAGAATTCATGGCCAGATAAATCTCCTGAAACTCTGTCAAGCCAGGTCTACCCTATGTAATCCTTACACAGTAGGTTTCTTTTGCTCCAAAATCAGGACTTTTTTTCTTATTCAACAGCTAATCTTGTTTGAACTTGTCATGTCAGTACTCCTGAATCTCAATTTTGTCATTTAATATTTTAGCTACCCATTTCAGCTTTATACTTTATACAGATTTAGTATTCATATATTTTATATTGTTGCACAAATATCTATATCCATATCTATATCTATATCCATATCTCTATCTATCTATCTATCTATCTATCTATCTATCTATCTATCTATCTATCTATGGCTAATATGCAAAGTGTCCCCTCAGGAGTTCGAGCAGGATAATGGGAGTTCGATCACTCGCTATGATGTGTGCTGACCACCAGAGGGCAGCACAGATCATGGAGGGTGACCAGCTGTGGCAGCGGGGCACTGAGGGAGTGAAGGAAGGAGGAGGCATGGAGGCAGGGAAGAGGGAGGTGGAACCGTGCAGGTGGCAAGAGAAGGAGGAGGCGTGGAGGCAGGGAGGAGGGGGGTGGAATCATGCAGGTGGCAAGGAAGGAGGAGGTGGGGAGGTGGGGAGATGGGGAACCAGCCAGGCCTAGGGACCCTATCCATGCATGAATTTCATGCACTGTGTCTCTAGTATCCTATATAATAAAAGGCTAATATGCAAATCGACTGATCGGTGGAACGACCGGTCACTATGATGTGCACTGACACTCAACGCCATTCTCCGGAGCATTATCTCAATTCGTTGAGGTTCTGCTTCCCGGCATATGTCGACAGTTTGGCTCAAATAAACTCACAAAAATTCTTTACAGGTTTCAATGGCTTTTTACATTAACAGTCTCTAGTAGAGTATTCTGGATAGATGATTTTTTAAAAGCTCCACAATTGAGTCTCATAAGGATCCAAGGTTCAGAAACATTGAACATACCTAGTGTGAGGGATTTCACACTTTATGTATTGCCAGATCTCATTCCCTGTTACTTTATTCAGGAATTATTAATGTTCTATTTCCTATCTGTTGTCTTTCAGAGTATCTGGTTTTACAGTTTTATTTTACATGTTTCTTCTTTATTCTTGAGATGTCTGATTCTTGTGTGTGAAAGCTTTTTGAGTTACCTTAAAATATTTCAACAGTCTTATGCTACTTTTTCTCTTCTTTTTGACATTTTCTACAGATAATAACTGTCTTTATAAATATTTAACCAAAGAAAAGAAATAAACTAAGGTAATTCTCTGCCTAGTTTAATATATATTTTTATGATGATTTCTATGGCATTTTATTTATTTATTTGGTAGATAAATACTATGACTCTTAAAATAAAATATAAAATATAAAAAGCATTTGTTGAACTCTTTCTAAGTGGTTAGGTTTCTCTTAAATAATAAAATATATATGTTCTTTTTTATTGTGATGATAAGTAACATACCTGTTTAGAATGTGTACTATAGATTACAAATGTTGTATGTCTCTAGTAGAGTATCCTGGATGACACAGAAAGTATGAATGATAATAAACAGTTTCTTTTAAATTTAGCTTCATATTTATTATTAAATTTGATATCCATGGATTTTAGGATAATCTCTTAATCTCAGCATAGATGTTGACCTGAAAGTAGAACTTAAAACTTGGTTCTGTTCATTAATTACGTGAATTGAATGCTCAAAGATTTCTTTTACTCAATAGTAAAGCAATAATAATAATGATAATGTAGTAATACTGATCTCACTGTTGTCTGAGGAGTTTCAATGGGATAATGTTTATTAAATTATCATGATTATCGCTTGGCACATGGCAGAGGAATTAAAAAAAAAATCTACTTCACTATTTAGTATATTACCTATCATCAGCACTATTGTTTTGAATAAATAAGTCCTTATAACTTTATTAAGAGACTAGAGTAGGTAAGTGGTCTATTAATTTTATCAGCAAGGGAGAGAAGGCTCATAAAATGTCTCTTGTTAATATTTCATAGAATGGGTGACTCACAACCTTCAAACACTGCACTGTTGCATGAAATGACCTTCACAAGTTATTTAATAAATTGTACTTGAAGTATGCTTGGGTTACAAGGAGTAAAATAAGTGACATTCATCTGGCATGACATTTCCTGTAAATTCAGAGTGTAACTTTTATTTTCTCATTTAGCTTTCATTGAGTGAAGAATGCAATTTCAATTGAACACTGAATTGGAGATTCAGAGAACTTTAGTTTTATTACCAGCTCCATCACTGACATACGGTGGGACATTAGGAAAAAGTTGCTTTTTTTGCTGTGTATATCAGAATTCCCTTCTTTAAAATAGAAATAAATTTGTTGGGTTGGAAATGATGTTGGATTTGCAAATATACTAGTAGGTGGCCTCAATATTCTAGAACATTTGCTTAATGAAATCCATGCTGTGTTCATTATTCAAATAAATAACAAATAAGTATATATGCATATAGTGATGATGATAAATAAACAACTACATAGGAAATTACATTAGCCAGTGTAGCCATATTTACACAGCATACTATGTTGTGTTATGAAAGTGGAAGAGTAAAATCATCTGTCCCCAGCCATCCATTTTAGCCCTCTCCAGTGTGATCCAAATTGCCATCACTCTTCAACGAAGATTACTTGAGTGCTTATGTTTGATTTTGGTACTTGTAGGCAGTGGTATTATTCAGTATCTGTGTATGTATACATAGGTGTAAGCTAGTATATTTGTAGCTCTCCAAACTGTGGAACAAGAGGGTATATGAAAAACAAGTCAGAGCAGAGAAAGTGGGATGAAATAAGGCAGGAGATTTTTCACCAATGAAGTGATTATAATCCAGTCTCCAAACCCATCAGGAGATTCTGGTTAGAACTAGAAACCAAGAAGACAGCCAGGAGGCTAGAGAGGTAAACAGCCAGACACAATAGGGAGTAGATTAACTATTGTCTATTGTTCCTGTGGATGTGCTAGGGTGAGAAGGATATGGATGTGAAGAAAAGAATAGTAAACTGGGAGAAGACTTTTTCTACGTCTTTAACTAAAAGGGAATGAGCTTCTAATCAGGTCCACGCTGAGTCTTAGCTGTTGGATACATAAGGGTGGACTCTGGAACTAGACTTAATATTGTAAGCAGAAGGGAGCACGTCATAGGCCACCAAAGCATGTCAGAAATGACAAGTTTCGTGAAATTTCTAGTTGTTAATGTCTGGTTATTCATGTATGCTATAAATATGCATTTACATTATTTTAACCCACTAAATAGATCTATATTTTATAGACATATTTATTATTAAAGAAGTATGGAAGACTAAATAGGCAAAAATATCAAAGAACAATCTGGAGAAAATAAGCAATGAGATATCACTAATTTAATGCAATAAATCATGTCAGAAAAGAGTATAATAAAATAAAAAAATCTTTTAAGATCTTGTTATGCATAGAAAGGAATTTTTAAAATAATGGTAGACATAATTGGATAGACTAATTTTTTGTTGTTATGAATTATTTACTTGAAGCATGGTCTACAAAAAACAAAAATTCAGACAAGTTAAGTTGAACATAAAACTAAAAATCATCCAATTTGTACCTAATTTATTGAGTGCCTACAATGTACTTATCATTATTTTAAGCACTGGGGTAACAAACAGAACATAGATATTAGCCCCATCCTCATGAGCTTTACATTATATTAGAACAGAGATAACAGTAAATAAAATAATTTTAACAGTAAATAAATAAAAATCAATAAAACAATGGAAAACAAAAAAGAAATTGCCAGCCTAGAATTATACTTGTGAAGAACTAGTTTTTGTTTGATAATTACTTACTAAAATAGCCTTCCAATAAAGGATTAATGGATTTAATTAATATTTTATTCATATTTTACCAACAGACTTGGAAGTGGAATTCTGGAAAAATGACAGCATGCTCACTCATTCCTGAAGCCTCTCCCTCCCAAGTTCATGTATTATGGAACAGTATAACAAAAGAGGCATACAACCACCCTCAAGTAACATCCCTCCAGCCTCCTCTGAGTGCTCCAAGAAAGAAAGCAGGGACCAGATTTTGTTATCCTTGGTGCACAGAGAGAGCCATGGAACCAGATATTCCAGCTACAATTAGCTTTTTCTTTATTTGTAAAGTGCCCATCAGTGAAGAATAACAGTGGCCAGGAGTATGGTTGGGCACCACTATCCTGATTTGTGCTAAGACACCAGCAGTTTTACCCATCATTGCTTTGTACCATCATTGTAAAAGTCAATTCAATGCTTCTACTAGATCCAAAGAATGATTAAATTCAAAAATGTTAATCAACACTTTGAATATTTCAGTGCCACTTGTGTTTGTTGCCAGATAGTCACCAAAATATTCCTAGATACTTAGTTGTTGCCCATATCAGATAAATACAAGCAAATGAGCAAGTCCGTATTCATGGATTCATTCATTTGTAAGGAAAAAAGTAAAGTTCTGCATATTAGATATTACCTCATCTTCATGTTTTTAGTAAATCTTTAATTTGACAAGATACTATAATATTGAAAATTGACACAAATGTGAATGCTTTCACTGATTTTTCATCAATAAGCATTGAGCAATGTCAATGGTCCAAAGCTTCATTAAACTCCAGCTACTGTGTTCTTCAGTCAATGCAATATGATAAGCTATCCTGAAAGATGTGCCAGTGTCTCTGTAAGTCCAGTCTGAAAAGCTATAACAAATAGTTTGGGCTGTTAAAGACAGTAGCTCAACTATGCTTTAAATATTTAACTTCTGAATGTTTGGTCTCAAAATAATATTGCAACTTAATTGGCACTATAAAACTATTTTAAAATATTGTGTATAAAAAAATAAAGAAAATTATTAGCATGTATAAAGATGAGATATTGTGTATAAAAAACACAATAAAGAAAGTTATTAGCATGTATAAAGCATTTTGTCATAGTTTTGTTTCTTGGTTACAGTTTCTTTGGAATAGATTCCTGTCTTCTGTGAGCCTAAATACCCTCTTGTATGAAAGTGTGTTTTCCTCAGCATCTTTAGATGTAGACAGTGCATCTATGGGTTGAGAAAATGAATCTTATATTTTTTAAGCCAATAATCATTCCTTAACTATAAGAAAGTATATTTCTTATATTTCAAAATAAATTACTATTACATTCTAAAATAATAAGTTTTAGGTAATACTTAAAATTTTCAATATTTTTCAAAAACTTAAAAATATACAAATCCAGACTTCTGCTTCTTTTTGTGTTTTCATGTAGGTACAAAGATAAGTGTATAATTTCAAAATAAGATTTACTACATGATAATTAGTTTACAAAGATTATAAGAAGTATAACTAGTGACAATAATAGTACAATATAAGTACTAAAAAACATTGAGTTAATACATGAAAAAAATATATATGGGCTAATATTAGATTTTAGCAAGCTTAAGGATACCTAGGCACATATTCCATTAGCATTCTTGTACTAATGGGCAAATAATGTCTTCATATGGAAAATTATGGAAATAGTTTTGACCTTGCAAAACCGTGAATTTTCCATGGGTCCCTTGACCATGCTTTGAGAACTGGCATGCAGTTTATTGTACCTAAAATATACTTCAAAAAATTTGATCAGAATAAAATAAAATAACAATGTAATTTAGAATTTGGAGGCGCCTCAGAGATCAATTCGTGGCCTTCCCTGAGGAGGGGAGCATTGGTTAGAATCTAGATCTTTTGCTTCCCAGCCTGCGCTGTCTTAACTGCATAAGTACATATATGTATACATGTGTATGACAATTTAGAATCGTATAGGATATTCTATATGATTAGTATTCTCAAATATGTACTGTTGGCACTAGCTTCTCTGCCTTTCCAACTAAAGGGAAGACATTTGGTTCTCAAAGCATATTGGTTTGTCTGGCTTTTCCATAAATGATAGGAATTTATAGTAGGATATATTTCCAAGACCTGGGAATGTTTTCAATAAACCATCAAGAGTGTTGGCTTAACCTTCGGTTCAGTTCATGCCTTTTGGGCTTCACAGAACACTCAATCTATAACATGTGCTAGAAACCTGGATGAGGCTATGATTGAAAACTTCTGCTGTCTGTCATCTGCCACTTTGCTTTTGCTTTTGTTCAGCGGTCCATTTCCACCTGCTTGGGAAAGTGAACCTCAGAACAGCAGCAGAAACGGGAGGTGAAAGTTAACCCTTCCCAGGTCTGTGAGCTGGCCCTCATGGGCTCTCTTAACCAGCATATCTGAGCAAACCTTGGAAGCTTCATCTTTTCATTTGCAACAGTCGGCTCAAAATGAGTACTCTCAGCATTTATGTGGAACAAAACAAGTTCAGTTTTGCTCAAACATATGACAGGAGCTGTGAAATGTGCTTAGGGGGCTTAGAGCTTTGCCAGGAAGACAGATGCAGTAGCTGACCATTTTTTATCACATGCATATAGATGTATGTTGAGCCTTCCCTGTCAGACTGAATAAACCACAAGAGAAGGATTTTGACAAAGAAAGATCTAAATTTTATCTTAAAACATTAGAAAAGGGCAAAATATAAGTCAGAACAATTTTGGTTTGAGTTTCCTCATTTGTGTAGTGAATGTTTGGAAAACTTTAAAATAATTCTCCAACACTCTCCTTTGACAGTGATAGCAGGGTGTCTGGTACAATAAGGTGACGGAATGGGCACCCCTGAAGTCCAACCCTTGGAAATTACTCAGTGTTTATAAGTTCTAGATGCTGCCAACCATCTTTTGGTTCTCTGGGATTCTAACAAGGGGTGTGGGTTCCCCTAACAATTCTATCTTCTTGCATGTGGCTGCATCCACTCTCATACTTTTGGCTCCTCCTGCTAAGCCTTTACAAAGATGCAGATGTTTCTTACAAGTGGCAAAAAGATCAAAGAAGGCATTTTGTGCCTGATGTGCTGGAATGGGTCAAAGTTTTCTGGTAAATTTGATTTGGGCATATTAAACAAAACCAGAAACTAGTGATTTGCAAAGTTTCCTGATGAAAGTGTGGAGCTTCATGGGTCAAAATTGCAGCACACAAAAAAATGTAAGATTTATTTGTCTTTTCCTTTTTAATTGTGTCTAGAGGTAGAAAACCAACAAAATAGATGCTCTATGCATTATGGGTGATTTGTTTTAGAATATTAGTGCTTCTGCAATTAATTAGCTGAAGTCTATGCACTATTGCTTGCTCCTTTTTCACTCTAAATATGACCAAAGAGTGTAGCTACCAAATGTAATGATGGCTCAAAGCAAATTTAATAGACAAACATAAAAGGAGAATTTTCTTTATGCAAAGTGTCTGAGGAAACAAATGGAAGCATCACACAGTACCTACGCACACAGAGGACACATGCTCTTGGGGAGAATAAAACACTCATGTAATAGCAATACATGTAAGTCTCATAAAATTGTACAAAAGGCTTATGGACTATGAGAAGAAAGCGCTGAAATCTAGTTCATTTAGATAGATATTTATGTTTGATGAACTTAGACTATTAATGCTATTCTCTTTTTTACACACTGGGGTAACTGCTTTGAGTCTCAGGCTTAGTTTCAAAGGATTAGTAACCCCGAATAAGGTTTTAAATGATAATTAACATGTTTGCAGATATGACCAGTCTCATATGTTTGCATTTTAAAGGTATAAAAACTTCTTTTGTCTGGCATGGCTCAGTGGTTAAGCGTCAACCTATGAAACAGGAGGTCATGGTTTGATTCCCCATCAGGGCTGCACATGCCTGGGTTGCGGGCTCCATACCCAGTAGGGGGTGTGCAGGAGGCAGGTGATCAATGATTCTCTGTCACCATTGATGTTTCTATCTCTCCCTCTCCCTTCCTTTCTGAAATAAATAAAAAAATATATTTTAAAAACTATAAAAATTCACAGAAATAAAACTTTTGGTATAATAACAGTCAGATGGATTAACGTATTTGTTGTAGGACCTCAAATTTTATACTAGCATTCTTCGATTCAACCATTATATTTAAAGATAAAAAACATAGATTTTGAGTTAGGTGAAATCTCTGGATGTGTTCTATTTTAAAAGTTCTAGAATTTTCTCTCTGAAATATGCATTATTCTGCTGAGATTGAGCCATAATTTTCCTATTGGTAAAGTTGCTAAAATGTCTAATAATTGGGACACACTGAATTTTTAATTTAAGTATAAAAGAAGAAACAGAAAGAGGCCTGATAACAATTGATGATACTTCCACACTGAGTTTGGACAAGGGCTAGTCAGAGAAGCATCTGGTAAGCAGACTTGAGAGTCATTCCAATGTGAATGGAAAGGAAACTGTGAATTTTAAAATATCAAAAAAATGCACATAACTAGGAAACAAACCAACACTTGAGAGCTGTATTATGATTCTCTCAGTGTATACCTTTCTCCAATAATCTAAAATTATCTTAGGTACTAATAAAGAAATTCATGAGTTTCTTTTCACTTCTAAAATCTATGATCCTATGATTTCACTTACTTTACATAAAAATTACAGATTTTTGCACTAATTCAAGTAAAGCCCTATATTTGAAGGAAAATTTTATTCTTCATTTAATATAACAAGTACTTACTGAGAGACTTCTGTGCTTCATACTTTGTGCTCTAGCTGGAGCTTAGAAAAATATATGGTCAGGATTGCATTTGGATGACTCCCTAGAGAGGATCTGGTAGTCATTAAACATACAAAACTATTTAAAACAAACAAACAAATAAACAAACACTTGCAGGCCATAGATAGAGAAGCAGGCATCTAATTTCCATTTTAAATATTCTTTTTCACTTCCTCTCATCACTTCACCACTTATTATTTGGAATGAAGGTTTTCATCATATTAAGGAACTGAGTTGCAGGTCAGTCCTTTTAAGAGAAAAAACTTGAATCTTTTGCCCAAGATTTACAAATAACATTTTTGTGTGTCTAGAAATATCATTGCAGCAACTTTCATTTTGAAAGTTGTAAGAAATGACTCAGTTGCTGCAATGATATTTCTAGACACACAAAAATGTTATTTGTAAATCTTGGGCAAAAATGAGGTACAATGCATATTTTCAACATAGTTAATTAAGCTAGCAATGAGTGATAAAATAGTTATCCTATATAATGAAAGCCTAATATGCTAAGTGTCCCATCATCCATTCAACCAATCAAAGTATAATATGCTAATGATATGCTAAGGCCACTCAACTGCTCACTATGACGTGCACTAACCACCAAGGGGCAGACAGTCAGCTGGTCAACCACTGGCTATGACATGCACTGACCACCAGGGGGCAGACGCTCCAACTGGTAGGTTAGCTTGCTGCTGGGATCTGACAGATCAAGGCTGGGTGAGATGGGCCAGACATGCCCAGGAGCCCTCCTGCGATCCCTCCCCAGCTGGCCAACCTCCTGCTTCTCTCCCCTGCCCTGATGGTACACCGGTGGGGTCTCTCGAAATCTGGGACTCCTTGGGGGATGTTGGAGAGCCAGTTTTGGCCCAATCCTGCAGGCCAGGCCAAGGGACCCCACTGGTGCATGAATTTGTGCACTGGGCCCTAGTTTAAATACATTAAAAAGAGTAACACAAACTGATTAATATTTATTACATTTAGAATTCCTTTGCAATGAATGATATTTTATTCTAATATGATTTACTTTAGCATAGATTCAGCATTCAATATTTAGCATGGGATTCTTATTTTCCAATCTAGCTAAGGGAGTTTACTTTTTGTCATAACAAGAAAATATCATTTTATTAGAAAATAAAGACTGCTGTAGGTTCTGGACATGAATTAGTCAACAATAAGAGAGAAGCCTCAAGAATAAGAATATCCATACTTTCAATAGGGGACAGTGCAGAAGCTAGCTGAGAGAAAGTTTGCTATTGCTAAGAGAAGGTTCTGGCTTTGCAGTACTGCCATTAAACATCCACACAGCCATTTTAAGAAGTTTTCCATTTTATTGAAAGATGAAACCCACCTGTTGTTGCTGACCATACCCTGTTGTATCGGCATTGATCCCCAAAGGTTACCAGTGAAAGTCATTCTAGCAGGTGACCTTCAGGTATAATCCAACTGGCTGAGCTCAGTGAGTGTTATTAAGTATATGTAGTCTAATTGGTGATATGATAACATTTATGTTTTGAAAGTCTGGAGGTTACTTTATTTGTTATCTCACTTTATCCTAAGAAAATAAGAAACCTTGTGATGTATCTGAATGCAAAAACAAACAAACAACTTGTATCTTCAACTTTTCCTAT
Source organism: Corynorhinus townsendii (assembly GCA_026230045.1). Classification (NCBI taxonomy): domain Eukaryota; kingdom Metazoa; phylum Chordata; class Mammalia; order Chiroptera; family Vespertilionidae; genus Corynorhinus; species Corynorhinus townsendii. Next base: position 60,462,698 of record JAPDVU010000004.1, on the reverse strand, counting down.
ATTAGTGCTCTAATGAATTTTATAAGCCCTATTTAGAGTGAGACTCCGAGGACAGAATGCCTGAGACAAATTCTGGTGTTGGTGCTCAACAGCTGTATGTCTCTGAACAACTTAACTACCTCTGTTTCTCAGTTGTATCATCTATAAAATGGGAACATTCATTGTACCTAACTCTTGTGGATATTCTTATATTAAGTGAGAGAGAGAAAAAACAAACCTTAGAGTGATTCCATATTTTTATTATACTCTCATACATTTTATCCTGTTATCATGCTTAAAGTTTTCCACCGCCCAGTGCCCAAACTTTATATTGATCAAGGAAAAGCATGCCTGAGTTTTTCTTAAACCTCTTTCAACTTTCCTTTCATGGTTTTTTCTATTTAAAGGTATCATAACTGGTACAGGACTTTCATTTGGGAGTAAACTCATCATATTCAATTTATTGGCTTAAATTACATAGTATCATTTACATTATCATGAAGTTCTCCAGAAAATTATATTGTTCATACCCATAAAAACCACAACAGAGATAAGAACTTTTAGGACAGCCCTTTGACATATGGAACAAAATTACCAAATTCTTTTTGGTTGTTTAAAATACATAAGGGGTAATGACCTTTCATCTTTCATAGATATTTTCCAGGAAACATAAATTTAAATTTTAGTCAATATATTACCTGAAGTGACCATGTTTTGAAGTAACATATCAGAATCAGCCTGAATACTTTTTTTTTTAACTGCGATAATGGATTTTAATGAAAAAGCAAGTTTTGTTTTGCTTAGTAACTGCTGGAAGTAATTATGCCTTGATATTGGATTAGAGAATTTACATGGCCAGAAGCAAACTCAAACCTGAAGAGAATGAACATCATTCCCTGTCTCAAGAATAAAAACAAAACAACAAAATCCCCTGAAGGCAGCACAGGAGCACATGACCCAGGAGAAAGCAGAAATGTTTCTTTGGAGCCTGTGCATATCAAGTAACCTAATTCAGGTAAAAACCAGAAGAGGGAATGGACTTTAATGTGAAAATGATAGTTATTTTTGTAATGACAAAATATATAGTTTACTTTTTCCTTATAACAGTGAGAAAGTCTTTTAGGACTATCAGGACAATTTTAATTTCATGCTTTTTAGGTATTTATAAAATGAACATAAATAATATATATTGGAAACATTTGACAAAGCTTTTGTAACAAAAATGGGGCTGTTAGAAGCTTAAATCATTTTTATCTCAATTTATGTGCTACAGGTAAGCAATATATTGCTGTCCATTGAGAGTAGTGACACATGTTAATATTATTGTAGAGTAATCCTGTATTAGTTGTAATATCAAAAAATGCTACATAGAAAATAGTTGATAATAACCATACTAAGTTTTGCAACCTTCCTGAGTTAGATTTTATAGATTGAATCTCAAAAAACCATGTTAGGATGGGGTACAGAGGTAGAGCAGCCAAACAAATCTTTCAGCTTTGCCTACTTTTGTTTTAAAATGTCATTTGTGATGACTTAAAGAAATCTGAAGCAGTTCAGAGAGTGGCACAGAACCTGGGGTTATTAGAATATTATGGTATTTTAATTTGTTTCTTCACTGTTAATTAAAGAACTCTAACTAAGCCAGTATGTTAGAGTTATCTAGAGAAACAGAGCTTAGAGACTCTCTATATATCTAGAGGGAGATAGAGAGATACTGATTTCAAAGAACTAATTCAAGTGATTGTGGTGGATTCTGGCAAGTACAAAATTTGTAAGGTAGACCAGTAGGCTGGAGATCCTGGGAACAGCTGATGTTGCAGCTCATATCTGAAGGCAGTCTGGAGAAGGAATTCCCTATTTCTCCAGGATGTCAGCCTTTCCAATTAAAGCCTTCAACTGATCGGCCAAATATCTTGACCTGAAAATAAAAGGCCAAAGTGAGAGGCAACAAGTGTTCTGATTAAGGTAAGGGTTATTTATGAGAAGAGAAGAGGAAAACTTACATTAATAAAAGGAAGTCCTTTTGCCCTAGCCTGGCCCATTTGCTCAGTGGATAGAGCATATGCCCTCTACCTGAAAGATCCCTGATTAAGGGCATGTACCTCACTCAGTTGGAGGCTCCACTCTGCCCTGGGTTGAGGCAGGTTGGGGCACCTGTGGAAGGCAACCAACTGATGTGTCTCTCTCACATTGATATTTAATCTCTCTCTCTGTCTCTCTTTCCCCTGCACCCCCCTCATTCACTCTCTCTAAAAATCAATGGAAAAGTATCCTCAGGTAAAGATTAAAAAAATAAAAAAAGGAAGTCATTTCTATAGGCGTAGATAAGCTAACATAGTGATGCTAATTCTAAACAATGTCTTTAATTTTCAGTCCCATAGTCATAACAAATAGTTGTTTGGAATAAAATGCTGCTTTAAGCTGAGTCTAAGGGTTATTTTACACAATTTTTAACTTCCCATACATTTGAGAAATAAGACTTTCAAGGCTGTTCCTCTGGGCTGGCAGCTCAGACTCCATTTTAAAACAGCTTTATTTATATTATTTTTCACAAGTCTCCTCATTATTGAAGGCAGCCTGCTCTATATAAAAAACCTACTGATTTAATGGTAACCTCATCAAAATACCTTCACAGCAACCTGTGTTTGATCAAAATGTAGGTACTGTAGCCTAGCCAGAGAGACACATAAAATTAACCATCATGGCCATCAATTGGTGAAATTTAATGACCTATACGAGGGACAGCAAATGAAAGAAACCTGATAGAGATGAATTCCAGTGCTCAAAAAAAAAAAGCTTAAAATGTGTGTATACACGTGTGTTTATTTATATACATTTACACTAATAAAAGAAAAAGATGCAAATTAACCATCACTCTGCTATGCCAGGCCACACCCACCAGCCAATCAGGGGCAAGTATGCAAATTAACCCAACCAAGATGGTGGCCGACCACGGAGCTGGAGCAAGCAAGAGGCTTGGGTTGCCCCGGCGATGGAGGAAGCCAAGCTTCCTGTCTGGCCCTGGCCTCCGCTCAAGGCTACAAAGTTTCAATTATAGAAGATAAATAAATCCCAACAAAAATGGCGGCAGCCATGGAGCTGGAGAGAGCAGGAGGCTTGGGTTGCCCTGGTGATGGAGGAAGCCAAGCTTCCCGTCCACCCTGGCTGGCCCTGGCCTCTGCTCAAGGATAGAAAGTTTCAATTATAGAAGATAAATAAATCCTAGATACTTCCTTCCAGCCAGTCTTGGCCTCTGCTCAAGGAGGCACTGAAAAAAAAAAGAAAAAAAGGAAGGGCTGGGACCTTGGTTCGTCAGGGGGTGATCAGGTTAGGTTGGGATGGCAGGGGCTGTTGGGGGGTAAGCAGACCAGCAGGGGGGCCAGTTGGGGGCAAGCGGGCTGTCAGTGGGGGTTAGTTGGAGGTGATCAGGACAGCGGGTGGGGCAGTTTGGAGTGAGAAGGCCAGCAGGGGGTCATTTGGGGGCGAGCAGGCCAGCAGGCAGAGTGGTTAGGGGCAATCAGGCAGGCAGGCAGGCAGGTGAGCAGCTGGAGCCAGCAGTCCTGGATAGTGAGAGGGATGTCTAACTGCCAATTTAGGCATGATCCCTGTAAACTGGCAGTAGGACATCCTTTGAGGGGTCCCAGATTGGAGAGGGTGCAGGCCGGGCTGAGGAACACCTTCCTCCCATGCACGAATTTCATGCACCGGGCCACTAGTCTATATATATAAAAGGCTAAGCAACTGTCTGACTGTCCAATTGGTTGCTATGACGAGCAATGACCGCCAGGGGCCAGATGATCAACACAGGAGCTGCCGAGCTGCAGTGACTTGGCAGTGGTGGTTCTCGGGTAACACACCCCAGAACCAGAGAGGAGGGAGCCCCATTCCAGGGTGCATCATCTGAGAGCTGCCTTCTCACAATCTGGGACCCCCTCAGGGGATGTTGGAGAGCCGGTTTTGGCCTGATTCCCGCAGGCCAGGCCAAGGGACCCACCTGCTGGAGGGATGCCAGTCACTCTGAAGACACCCTTTGAACCCTGGCACCACCCCAGGTGTGGCCAGCCAGGGAGAGACCACAGGAGCTTGGCTCCAGGGTATGTCCAGCCTGTCTCATGCAGTCCTGCCCCACCAGCCACCTTCTAATTAATTTCCTTTCAATATTCATGAATCCGTGCACTGGGGCACTAGTTTAAACTATGCTTGATGCTATATTTTGGCCTAAGTTCAGAACAATAAGCTATAAAGTTGAGATAATGCTTAATCAATTTCTACTCATTTTATTATTTATTTTAAAAATGCTATTTGAAAACAATCATATTTAGAATTACATTTTTTATTTCTCATATGCTCCTTGAGTATTTTATCATTTGGGATATTGTGGGGTAATTGATTGTAATTGCTAATAGTTCCAATAATTACTCATAAAATGCTTGATTACATATTAATTGGTTACTTCTTTCTCAGACTTCCTTTGAATTGCATTAAATGTGCAATACCTGACATTCTTTAGTCATTGTTACAAGGTGTTTCCCATCTCAGATACCAATTTACATTGTTGCAAATGTTAGAGTTATCTCCAAGAAAGTGAGGAGATATTAAGAGAAGAATATGATAAATGATATAATTTAACATGGAAAGATGGCTGTTACTTATTCTTCAATGATTAAAGCAAGTTAAAAAATAGTTTGTTTAGTATGTTATAATTTATTCAAAGTTATATACACCTAAATTTGCATGCTTATGACCCAATAATCCTTCTTATGAATATAACCAATAAAAAGCACTTACATGTTAAAAAAGAAAATATAAACATAATTAATAATATTCAATTTTATTCATTGTCTGTCATTATGTTTAAATTATAGTAAAATGTACCTAAATATTTTTAGTCTAATGTAGAATTGAAAGGGATCCCTGTTGAATGGGGTTTTCTCCATGAAGATTTCAGATAAAAGCATTCACTTACTATATGGAAAACCCAGTTCTCCTGTGTTTCTCCTTTACTCTCACTCTACTACCACACTCACAACACTCTGACATCAGATGTGTGGGTGTTTTTGCTTCTCTCTCCCCCACATTAAGCAATTCTGGGACACCTAGTTAAATAGGTGTCCTACAATTTAACTAAATTCTAACACTATATACCTAGAGATAATACCAGATCTCACAGGTCAAGGGCTCCGTTCCAAGAAATTGTCCCCCATCTCAGATACCAATCACAAGAAGTAGGTCCCTAGGTTAGCCACAACTTCTATCAAACTTGACTACAAATCAAAGGTTCCCATCACCATCTCCCCATGGGATTCAATTATGTGCTATAACAGCTCACAGAATGTGGAGAAACATCTGCTTATGTTTACCAGTTATTAAAGGGTATGATAAGAGGGGAGAGATGAACAGCCAGGTGAAGAGATACATAGGGCAAGGCGTGTGGGAAGGGGCAGAGCTTTCATGCTCTCTCCCAGAATCCCTCCACATGTTCATCACCTGGAAGCTCTCTGAACCCTGTCTTTTTGGTTTTTTATTGAAGTTTTATTACATAAACATGATTAATTAAATTTTTGACCATCAATGATGAAATCAATCTTCAGCCTCCATCTTTGAGTTACCTATGGGCTTTCCAAAATACATAACAAAAGACACCTTGATTGCTCTCAACACTTAAGAAAATTGTAATGGTTTTAGGAGCTCTATGCCTGGAATGGGATGAAGGCCAAATGTATATTTCTTGTTGTAAATTATAATATCATACTTAAAAATCCAGGGATTATACATAATGCTCAAAGTAATAATTCCTATCCTTGTAAAGGTTTTTATATCTCATTTGAACTTTCAAACACTAGACTGATAGGCTTTTGAACTAGTTACTTTGTAGCCAAAGAAACAACGATCAGGAAATTAATAATGCTGGAGATTCACTTCCTTTATGACTCCAAGTTGGAGTATGAGTATTTATGGTATGTTCCAAGTTATTCCTCACTCTCACCCCATTCTTTTGTTTTTTGTTTTTTGTTTGTTTTATTGGGGTAACATTGGTCAAGATGATCATAAGTATTTCAGGTATGGTTTTCTGTGTTACAAGATCTGTATATTGCACCATGTGCCCACCCAAAGTCAACTGACACTTTATAAGATTAATTTCTCAATTTAGAACAAAGTAATACACACCATTTAAATTGTACACCATTCTGAGTAGCATGATGAAATTTTTAACCATCTTGTTGCATCCTGTTAGGGACGTAAATCCTCCTTTTACCCAGCATATGCTACCCACACATTATTCATTTAGTAGCCTTCTCAGTTATCAGATGGATGCTGGTGCAATGCTTGTACATTTTATTTAATAATGCCATACTCACATAACTTTTATTATAGTATATTTATAATTATTCTATTTTATTGATACTTATTGTTGTCAATCTCTTTTTTTCCCTCCCACCCCTCAGCTTGCCTAATTTATAAATTAAACTTTATAGGTTTATACATATATACTAGTATATATGTATTGGGGAAAATAGTATGTATAGGGTTCAGTAATATCCATGGTTTCAGGCATCCACTAGGGGTCTTAGAACATATCTCCCAGAGATAAGGGAGGACTACTGTATTCTGCTGTACTTATCATCTTACTGATTTTTAATATTGGAAACATTAAATAGTACAATGCAATTATAATGACTATCAGTTATAAATAAAAATGCTGATTTTGCAACACTGTATTAGAAAGTTGATTAAACCATATGCAAAATTATTTACAAATTAAAATTGATATAGTAACAGTGATTAATACTGATTAAGGGAAAATAACAAGGATAATGAATAGGATGATTTGATTATCAATTAGCAGAAGCCACTGGGGAAATTGGTGGAGATACCAGATATTTTCGCATTTCTTATAATCCTGTCATAAAGATCAAATATAAAAAGAAGAAAGTGTCGTTTATAGGATTTATATAACATATAAATTGATTTTTTAAAAAATTTTGTTCATTTTAAGAATTAGGTACATTTTAAATTATACTTTGATGTTATTTACTATAAAATAAAACAAACATCTTTAGTTTTATTTTTGAGATAAAAATACCACTTGATCTCTTTAGATTTAATAATTTCATCCTTATTGTAAGCAATTTCCTTTACATAGCTTTTCTCATTATAAATTATCTTGGATAACAAGGAATTTTTGTATTTTGGAGTCTGTAGCCCACCATTAGCGGACAGGAAAGCATTTGAAGGTTTTGAATGCCTGGTAAAACACAACTTAAGGCCACTGGTTTTTTGGCAATGTGTAGGCAGTTTTGAAGTGGTAAGCAGAACCAGTGACAGACCGTTAATTGAGCTTCCTGAGAAGACAGTTTTCTAAAAGACCTTCTTGGGTCTTACTGGAAAAGGAATTCTAATTTCAGAGAATAGACAAGTAAACCTCTTGAGGGCTTCCAGGAGTCAGAAGAACCCAGCAGAGATCCTGGAAGTGAGGCAGAGTGGCCACTTCTGACCAGCAGCCACTATAGCCAGCATCGTCAACATGATCCAAGAGAAAGAGGAGTCAGTGAGGTCCTTCAGTCATGGCGAGGCCTTCCAGAAGTCCAGAGAATCAGAGACACAGGGCCATTGCAATCATCTAATGGGGTTTGACCAGATGAAATCTAGCAGGGACACAGAAAGGACAATTAACAAGAATGCCTTTTGTTGTACAGACATGGACTACTAAACTCTTAATGTTAATTGCTTAGTAAATCTGTCTGCAGTTAACTCATGATATTTTTGGGTTCCTTTCAACTGTGTTCTTTCATTGTTCACTGAATTTCCCAATTAGGAATACTTTTAGGTTTTATAAAATAGAAATAATTGAATGTGAGTAAACACAGCTAATTATTTGGAGGTTGTATTTCTAAAATTGTATCAGAAAAATAATTTTAAACAGTATGCTAATAAGGGTGGTTTAAAAAATTGGTGTCTGAACAAGAACTTGCTCCGTCTTGAGTGTTTTCATAAAACTTTGCAAGTCATTCTATTATTTTTCTCCCTCTACCTCTCTGTTCTCTCTCTCTGTTCTCTCTCTCTCTTCACACACACACAGTTTTTTTTGTTTAACCTTCTGCTTCCCCTGCTAAATTTTTACTTCCCCAAAACCAGGAACTGTGGCTTATTGATGACTTAATTCTAATTCTCTTAATTTAAAAAACAATGGGTAAATGAATCTATGAATTTGAATAATTTAGTGTTACAATTCCACAGGTGACTTTATTTTTCTTTCTCTCAAATTACAAAGCAACATATTGTGATAACTGGGAATGTCAATCTAATTCCACTAATATAGCAATGTTTATTTCCTAGAGATAAGGAAATTAAATAAGATGGTGTTTTATTATCATTTCCAGATTTATGATTCTTCTAATTGATTATATGTAGATCATAAGAAAAGAACACCAAATATTATTTAAGAGCTGAGGGTCTCTATGCAAGAAAAGCTGAGTGATAAAAGCAGCTATATTTACTACAATTTTCTGAGTGTCTACTGTGTATTAGGGTTTTTGCTAGACATTTTACATGTAGTCTTTATATCAAATATATAAGATACTTACTTTTAGCCCCTTTTTACAGAGGAGAAAATTAAGTTTAGTAATTTTGTATCACAGAGTGCAAAGCTTGTAAATGACAGAAACCCAGAATTTAAATCCAGGGCAGTAAGACTGAAGTATTCTGGTATGTGCTGGGTCCTACATGCTTTTGCAAAAGATATGCTCAGTTTGGGAAATAGGAGTGTGAGTGGAAAGGACCATTCATTGGCAACTAGTAGCTAATTTGGGGTTTATGCATAGAGTCCTCTTTGAATAAACACTTCACCTTTGTGAATTCTGAGTAAAGTAGCATCTGTACACACTGTTGACCACGAAGTCTTGCTGACTCAGCTGTGTAGAGATGCAGTAGGTTGTGCTCTCAATGAGTACAGAAAGTCTCTAGGCGCAGATGACTAAATCATCCCTCTCCTCAATTAGGCCTTTTACATGCGGTGCTCTGACAGCCTGTCTGCCTACGTTCAAAGTAGAGAGGAGGTTACCCTTGTAATTATGTTTAGCATGGATCTGGCAGAAAAAAAAAAGCCAAATAATCCTGGCAAATTCAGAAACCACTATGTTTGCATTAGGTCCAACCATTGTTTAAGTCCACAACTTTTCTTTGTTGGATATAATTTGAATTTATATGCTATTCTTTTTTTTTTTTTAAATAAATCTTTATTGTTCAGATTATTACAGGTGTTCCTCTTTTATTTTCCCCCATAGCTCCCCTCCACCTGATTCCCCACCCCACCCCATGCCCTTACCCCCCGCCACTGTCTTCATCTTTAGGAGTAAGATTTTTGTCCAATCTCTTCCCGCACCCCTCACACCTGCTTCCCCTGAGAATCGTCAGTCCACTCCCTTTCTATGTCCCTGATTCTATTATATTCACCAGTCCATTCTGTTCTTCAGATTTTTCATTCACTTGATTTTTAGATTTACTTGTTGGTAGGTATGTGTTTGATGTCATTTTGTTGTTCATAATTTTTGTCTTTATCTTTTTCTTCTTCTTCCTCTTCTTAAAGGATACCCTTCAGCATTTCGTGTAATCCTGGTTTGGTGGTGATGAACTCCTTTAGCTTTCTCTTGTCTGTGAAGCTCTTTATCTGACCTTCAACTCTGAATGATAGCTTTGCTGGGTAGAGTAATCTTGGTTGTAGGTTCTTGCTGTTCATCACTTTGAATATTTCTTGCCACTCTCTTCTGGCCTGCATAGTTTCTGTTGAGAAATCAGCTGACAGTCCTATGGGTACTCCCTTGTAGGTAATTAACTGTTTTTCTCTTGCTGCTTTTAATATTCTCTCTTTGTCTTTTGCCCTTGGCATTTTAATTATGATGTGTCTTGGTGTGGTCCTCTTTGGATTCCTCTTGTATGGGGTTCTGTGCGCTTCCTGGACTTGTACATCTATTTCTTTCACCAGGTAGGGAAAGTTTTCTGTCATTATTTCTTCTAATAGGTTTTCAATATTTTGCTCTCTCCCTTCTTCTGGCACCCCAAAAATTTGGATGTTGGTTCGCTTGAAGTTGTCCCAGAGGCTCCTTACACTATCTTCATATTTTTGGATTCTTTTTTCTTTTTGTTTTTCTGGTTGGATGTTTTTTGTTTCCACATATTTCAGATCTTTGGTTTGATTCTTGGGGTACGTTGATCTACAGTTGAGTTTCTGTATATTTATTTTAGACAGGGTATGCTTCATTTCTGAGTGGTCCTTTTCCATTTTTTTGGCATTCTCATTAAGGTCCTTGAAGGTCTCACTAAGCTCCTCAGAAGTGTTATCAAGTTTCTCAGCGGTTTTTAGAAGATTCTTGAGTAACCTTATACATGTGGTTCTGAACTCTATGTCATCCAGTAGTTTGCTTTCCTCTGTTTCTTTCATTCGTGACATGTTTCTTTGTTTCTGCATTTTGGCTGCTTCCCTGTGTTGGTGGAGTGGCTTTGTGTGGTAGGTGACCTATAGGGGGCAGTAGCTCAGCCTCCCCAATCACCTGATGTGGACGCTCTTGGTACACCCCTTTGTGGGCTGAGTGCAAAGTCTTGGTGTAGTTAAGCCTTAATTGCTGTTGGTATGCTGGGAGGAATTGACCTCCAGGCCAATTAGCTGTGAGCACTCCCTGTGTCTATAATGGAAGAACTGCTGCGCTGAAGACAGGCTTATGGGGCAGGACTTGTTTCAGTGAGGCTTTGGTGCTCACTGAGTCTGCCTGTTGAATGTGTCACTTATGGATGTGAGGAGTTGAAATCTGGTGTCTCACACTGACCACTAGGTACACTGGCTTCTGGATCTCCCATGGGGTGCAGGTCAGCTACTCTCTGAGGCCACTCAGCAGGGGCTACAGTGAGAGCTGCAGTTTTCTCCTCTTTGCTTGGGGTTTGGAGCTTTTGGAGCTGTCTGACCCAGGCTGCAAGTTTGCTAGGTTAAGCTGTGATAGGGCAGGCCTTTCTTATGCTAATTGAGCTGCTTGGAGCTTGGGTGGGTTTGTAGGGCGGGGCCTCAGGGTGTCACTATGTTAGGGCGTGGCAAACAGCAATGGCTGCTAGTTAGCCGGCTCTGAGTCTCCAAGGGCATCCGCGAGTCCCGTGCCCCAGTGCAGTAAACAATTATTCCTGCGCGCAGCTCTGCAAGCAAGCCACCCTCTCTGGCAGACAGTCCAGCTTCTCCCCTTAGGAGTTTGGGTCCCCCGTGTCTCCCCAGAGACTGGATTTCAGAGTAATCGGGGGCTTGTCTCCGTTGGGGTTGAAAAAAGCAACGCACCCAGTCGCCCGCAGCCAGCCCAGATCACGCGCCTCCGTACCTCAGCTTTTCAGCGCTCGTGCACGTCTCAATGCTCTTTTCTCTTTCCTTCTAGTTGTAGAACTTCCACTCAGCCAGCTTTCCCGTGGTTCTGGGTGATAGACGTTTTGTCTTTTAGTTGCAGTTTAAATTGTTGTAGGAGGCAGCAGTTTAGGTGTTTACCTACGCCGCCATCTTGGATTCTCCTTATATGCTATTCTTACCTGTAATTCACCTAACTGCAGCTGGTCAGACTGTGGCTCATTTGCAGGTATAATGTCTGTTTCTGTGTGGTGTAGGCTTGATACTGATGGCTGCTGTCTCACTGGTTTTCTTAAAGAATGATTTGGGGAAACAATTCAAGGGACTCTTGAAGCATAACTGCCTCATAAACATAACATATTTGTCTCCATAACACCTTTTCCAATAAACATGAACTTGCAAATGGAGGTGATTTATCAATATTTACATTAGTCCCATCAGGTGGGTAAAAGCTAAGTATCATCCTTATAATTAACATCTGTGTGTCAGCTGCATGCTGAGTTTAGTATTTACACAGACTTTTCCAAAAGATGCTTCCAAATACTGCTTCTGTTTCCCACTTCACAGGCCCTTTGATAACTCCAGATGCATAATGAAGCAGGCTACAGGCAAGTCATATATAGACTAATAGGAGCACTAGATTGCCAAGGCTGGTGACTCAGGTTTTCATTGGAGAGTTGACAGTAATTAGCTGTGTGATCTCGAATTAGTTACTTAATTTTTCTGAGCCCCAGAGTCCCTTCCTCTCTGAAATCAATAATTTAAATCAATATTTAAAAAAATAAAAATAAAAATGGGAGACACCTAATTGATAAATGAGGTTCATTTTGGATCTGACATTCAGTAGATCTAATAATCAATGACGTATCATGAAAATTTAGAGGCTTGAGCGGTTTTTAGGCCTTCATTGGTGGTGAAAGCAGAGTTAAGGGGGCAAACTCTCAAAGCTGGCCCTCCTGAAACTGAGCTCTAAGGAACAAGGGGTGAATAGGGCATTCCTTTACGTTCCATACCTGTCTTGCAATTTCTGTCATCATTGTATTTTTCCTTTCCCTTGCTTTAAGTTCTAATCTTTTCATTCCTGACTCCCCAGGGCATTTTCTTAATCACTCATCCAAACTATGGTGATGACCATCCAACTAGTCTCTAAATCTGAGCCTCTCACAACTCTAATGAACTTTACAGTTTTCTTCCAGATTAAAATTCTTGAAGCAAAATCATGCCACTATCCTATAACAAATGCAAACTACAAAAAACACCAAGAGTTAATTCCTACTGAAAACATAGTTAAAGCAAACTCTATTTGCATTTATAATATGGCTCAAATATCATTTTCCAGAAATGACAAACTGCCTCCAAGGACTACCCTATTGATGTGCCTTAATGTGATTGACATTTCTGTCTTGAGAAAGTTTCCAGAAATGTCTTTTCAATTCCATATTCCCAAATCTCTGTACACCAAATCATATTCATCTTTCCAGGTTCAGCTTAATTATCACCACATTCTCAAAGTTCTTCATAACACTCCATTTGAAATATTATTTTCATTTATTATTTCATAGCATACTTATACTCTTTATATTCATCTCTCTTTATCTCTCTTTGGCGCTTAGCAATTCATCCTCTCTCTCTAGATAAAGAGGTAAATAGATGGATATATATATATATATATATATATATATATATATGTAGGTTTATATACATAAATATCATCTATCTATATATAAAACCCTAATATGCAAATAGACTGAGCAGAGGAACAACCGAACAACTGGTCGCTATGATGTGAGCTGACCAACAGGGAGCGCGCGCGGAACATGGTGGACATCTGCCACAGCGGGATGGTGGAGCAGGTGAGTGGGGGCACCAGACCAAGGCAGGACTCTGGTCACTGTCATTGGGGCGAACCTCTGATGGTTACTGAAAACTCTTTGCTCCCGCGCGCTGCGGTCCCGCCCGGTGCTCATACCTGCAGCTGGCACTGGAGCCGCTGCTTGTACCCACTGCTGGCACCCGGCACCAACTCCAATCACCCTTCAGGGCTTTTCTACCTCTCCCTGCTCCTGAGGGGCAATCCAGGCTGGCAACCGCCTCTCACACCCACTGCCAGCTATGGCCCTGCTCACACCCACTGCTGGCTCTTGGCGCCTGTCCTGATAGCTTGGCGTCATCAGCAGGTGCGAGTGGTGGTTGCCGGCCCTGATTGCCCCTGAGGGCTTCTCCACCTCCCCCTGCTCCTGAGAAGCATTTGGGCCAGCAGCTACTGCTTGCACCTGCTCCTGGCGCCAGCCCCAATCACTCTGCACAGTCAGCAGGTGTGAGCAGGGCCAGTGCCAACAGCTCATGGGAGTGGTGGCAGTGGGAGTAGGATTGCTGGTAGACAGCGGAGTGGACCAGTGGCACCGAGGATTGGCCAAGACCCGCCCCTGTGCCCATTGCAGCCTCACGGCCCACAGTTCTTTTCAAGGTACATGAATTCGTGCACTCGGCCCCTAGTTACATATATATATCTTCTGAGTATTCTTTTCTTATTTCATATTGCCTTACAATTGTGATTGCTCAATAATAGACAATTCATCATCAGCTTGTATACCATGTTATGATTCTAAATGGGAAGGAATAGAGCTAGAAAACAGAAATAATAATTATAAATAACAAATAATTGATGGATTGTATTCTATTTCTTAAATGGAAGCTTGTTCTCTATTTTCATAAGGCTTTAAGTTCCTGAATACTTGCTAGAACTTGAGAACTCACTTTGTTACTCAATTGATCATTTCATTGCTGTTTATTTTATTTTTTAGCTGAATGATCATTTTTCTTCATCCTTAAATGACTTCTCTGTTTCATACCACATGGCATATATATCAAGTTGCCCACTTTAGTTTGTGTCTGACATGGCACATTGATTTGATATGTCAGTGCAAAGAGCCAATATATAAGTTATATAAATTACATAAATTATCCCATCCAAGTTCATCCACTGCATGTGTGTGTATCTATTTTGATGTTGCTTTGATAGAAAATAACACGTTTACACTATTTGTGGTGAGACTTTCAAGAAAAAAAATATAGAAAATATACAGATTTTTTCATAGTTAACTTGCACTTTCAAAATTTATGATAATGTTCCTTTCTTTATAAGACTTTTATTTTAATTGCCCTTTGTTAGGAAAGATTTCTATTTATGTGGGTTCAAACAAAGGAAATATATCAAACAGAGTTTGTTTGAGCACAGCAATACTACATTTGCTCAAAGAGTGATTCATTTTTTCCTAAGACAATTTATTTTCCTTCTCTGCAATTAAAATTTTCTTCTCATGAGAACAATGAAAATGAGTACCAAGAAAAATTTATAACTACTAGCAATGTAAGTTGTGTTTGGGGATGAAACTTAGAATTTAAAGCTTTATATTACAATTTCATCTTAATTGAGTAAAATATATGAGCACTCACATGCTTTTATCTTAAGAAAGAGCTTTCTCTTCAGATTGAAAAATTAGGGTGATATTTTGCTTATTTTATCTATGAGATGGAAGGAATGGGTCATAAATGAAAATGAGATTGAAAAATTGGATAGTAAGATATTAATTTATTTAATGTTGTTTGTCAGAATAATTGAAGAATATATAATATCACTGGTAATGATTATAAGATGGGCTAAAACTGTATGTTCATCAAATTCTGCAGCAGAAAACTAACACTATTACTTTTTCTCCACTTACATGATGGAGTTCCCCGGTGGCTGCTCACATTACAGTTTTTAAACTGTAGTCAATATACAGTATCTGGCCTCTTCTTACTTTTGCTCTTAGGGTCTCAGTGCTGCCTATAAATCAATTCAGAAGTCTTCCTGCTGTCATTGCTAATGATGCCTATCATGAGCACAGCAATGCACAGCCAAAGTTGCATTCTCCATATTTGCTTTCAGAACCATAGGCCCTTGGGAGTCTAGACAGGGAAGGAAAAATGACCTTATTTGTCACTTAGTATTTTTTAAAATATTTATTTATTAAGTTGATTGGGGTGATATTGATCATGAACATATAGGTTTCAGGTGTGGATTTCTATTATACTGTACTGTGTGCCCACCATCCAAAGTTGGATCTTCTCTTGGCACCTTAATTTTATTTTTTAAATAACTGTCTTACAGGATTTTTGTTTTGTTTTATTCTGTACTTTATTTTTCAGGTGTTCATAAAAATCTCAAGAATCTATACTAATAAAAGAGAAACATGCAAATTGACCATCCCTTGGCTATGCCCACCAGGCAATCAGGAGCGAGTATGCAAATTAACCCAACAAAGATGGCGGCAGCCACAGAGCTGGAGCAAGCAGGAGGCTTGGGTTGCCCCTCGCAAAGGAGGAAGCCAAGCTTCCTGCTGTCCTGGCTGCTGCTGGAATGGCAGGGATCCTGAGTCGCCGGGGGCAACCCAGGCTTCCAGCCCACCCTGGGCTCCGCTCAAGGAGTGGCTGGGGGCCTGGGTCACTGAGAGGTGTGGCCAGCCTGAAAATGGCCCTCCGCCCCTTACCCAGGCTGGGCACACCCCACCCTGAAGGGACTGTGGCCAGCCTGAAAACAGCCTTCAGCCCCTTACCCAGGTTGGCCATGCCCCCATGGGGTGAGGGTCTCCACTTGGGGGCATTTCCACCCTGCAAACAGCCATCAGCCCTTCACCCAGGCTGGCTAGGCACCCCAGCAGGAATCCCCACCCTGAAGGGGGTGTGGCCAGCCTGAAAACAGCCCTCAACCCCTCACCCAGGTTGGCCATGCTCTTATGGGGTGAGGGTCCCTGCTGGGGGGCATGGCCAGCCTGAAAACAGCCATAGGCCCCTCATCCAGGCTGGCCAGGCAACCCAGCAGGAAACCCCACCCTGAAGAGGGTGTGGGCAGCTTGAAAACAGCCCTCAGCTCCTCACCCAGGCTGGACACGCTCCCCCAGCAGGGACCCTCACCCCATGGGGGCATGGCCAGCCTGAAAACCAACACAGGACCCTCACCCAGGCTGCCCCACAACCCAAGGGAACCCCCACCCTGATCCAGAACACCCTTCAGGGCAAACCAGCCGGCTCCCACCCGTGCACCAGACTTCTTTCTTATAAAATAAAAGGCTAATATGCAAATCAACCAAACAGCGGAACAACAGGTCGCTATGATGCACACTGACCACTAGTGGGCAGACACTCAATGCAGGAGTTACCCTCTGGTGGTCAGTGCGCTCCCACAGGGGGAGCGTTGCTCAGCCAGAAGCCCTGAGCTGGTCTCATGGCTGGCGAGTGCAGCGGAGGTGGCGAGAACTTCTCCCGCCTCTGCAGCAGCGCTAAGGATGTCCAACTGATGGCTTAGGCCTGCTCCCCAAGCTCTCAGTTGGACATACCCCAAGGGCTCCCGGACTGTGAGAGGGAGCAGGTCAGGCTGAGGGACCCCACCCCTCTGAGTGCACGAATTTCATGCACTGGGCCTCTAGTCTATACTAATAAAAGGGTAATATGCTAATTAGACTGGGAGACCTTCCAGGAGACCTTCCAGATGTTCTTCTGGACAAAGCCATGGTGGCAGGGCCAAGATAGAGGCAGTTAGAGGCCAAGAAGGGAGGGCAGTTGTGGGTGATCAGGCCAGGATGGGACGGCAGTTGTGTGTGATCAGGCTGGTGATGGGGGGAGTGGGGGGCAGTTGTGGGTGATCAGGCCAGGATGGGACAGCAGTTGTGGGTGATCAGGCTGCTGGGGGCTCGTTGGGGGCTCATTGGGGGTGATCAGGCCAGCGGTGGGGGGGGGGGGGAAGGGCAGTTTGGAGTAAGCAGGCCAGCAGGGGGGGGACAGTTGGGGGTGAGCACATTGGCACAGGGGACAGTTGGGGGTGATCAGGCCGGCAGGCAGAGTGATTAGGGGCCATTAGGCTGGCAGGCAGGTGAACAGTTAGGACCCAGCAGTCCCAGATTGTGAGAGGGATGCCCGACTGCCAGTTTAGGCCCGATCCCTGTAAAACAGCAGTAGGACAGCCTTCAAGGGGTCCCAGATTGGAGAGGGTACAGGCCAGGCTGAGGGACACCCCCTTGCGTGCACAAATTTTGTGCACCGGGCCACTAGTATATTTATATCTGTTTCTAGATAGCAAGCCCCTTTCAGAATTCCAAAGTCTCTATGGAAACATTTTTTTCAACTTTTGTGTGTCAATACTTATGTTGTCCCTGTATGGTGCATGGGAATGCTCATGCAAACACTTTGCTGTAATGGTGATAGATCATTGGTCTCTATACATCAACCATCCCTCTGTGACATTTACTGCCTGACTTTATACTTATTGACAGTATAGTCAGTACAGATATATTCATTTGTAACAACCCTCTTAATAAGCAATAGCAAGATATCTAAGCAGCATGCAGCAATGGGCTTATTTTTACAGGTATATTGGCCACTGAGGTTCAGATGACTCATACTGGATGGGGTAGGTGGCTCTGCTTCAGCAGCAGTTGCTGAGAAGCTTACTTCTTGCTGCACAGTGGTCAGCAAACTGCGGCTCACGAGCCACATGTGGCTCTTTGGCCCCTTGAGTGTGGCTCTTCCACAAAATACCATGGCCTGGGCGAGTCTATTTTGAAGAAGTGGCGTTAGAAGAAGTTTAAGTTTAAAAAATTTGGTTCTCAAAAGAAATTTCAATCCTTGTACTGTTGGTATTTGTCTCTGTTGACTAATGAGTTTTGCCGACCACTGTTGCTACAGATTTGTGGGTTGTCTGGGGGAAGGGCTCTGCTTCTTTAGTCTGTTATCCTCTTTGGACCGCAGGATTCACCTAGGTATGACAATAGTAAAAATACAAGAGTCAGGCCAAAATGTGCAAGGCTCCTAGCCCATTCTGTTGCTGAAGGAAATCACACAGCTGAGCCATAGTCAAAGAATACATTATCAACTGGATGTCATCTTTTACAAAGTACTTATTCAAGTCTTTCCCCACCTTTCTGTTGAATGTATGTCTCTTTTCCTTCCTGGACTATTTTCTGTTTTTTCTTTGAATGTATTCTTTCTCTCCAAGACAACAAATTCATGTTTCCATCTAACAGAATTGATCTTTTTTCAAATGAAAGTACTCTTACCTGTAGGAAAACTGAATATTCGCACTCAAATGAATTAAAGATTCAAATGTAAGACCTAACATTGTAAATTTCCTAGCAGAAAACATAAGGAAAACACATCATTATATTTTTATTTCTATATGTTATAAAGTGTTTGTTTGTTTTTACCTCATGAATTACTTCATTTACATCTCTGATAATTGCTGCTATTGCAGTTGATACTGTTTTTAAAAAATAATTTCTAATTTTGGATCTCTATTTCCCTGCTCTTTAAATGATTACTTCCCACATTATTGCATTTTTTCCATTGTCTATAAATGCCATGCAAAACTTAAATTTCTCCTTTGCATTGCTCATTATATGTGTTATACTTAAGCCTCCAAAATAAATTTGAGAATTTCTATATCATTTTTACAGTCTTCTTTTTTTCTCACTTTTTCGTATTTAGCTCATATTCTTACCTTCTTATTTCATCTTATTTTTTTTATTAACTAGATTTCTGTGTTGCTTGAATCATGTCACATTTTTTTCCCCATTGAGCATGCAAAATCAATTTCTTAACTATTGTTTTCTTTAGTAAAATACTTTATAAGTATTATCTTTCTCTGAGTATTCCACACATTCTTTTTTCATTCTAAAGAAACTTTTCATAGCTTACATTTTGGGTTTTTAATATTTACAAATCCTTGACCAAATGAAGATATGGCCAAATATTATGCCAATGGTTTGGGCATATATATAGCCCTTTTTTCAAATTCTTTGTCAATCTCAGTACTGGTGAAATCCTCTTACAGTTTTTAATAACACATTGTGTATAGTTTATGCCTCCATCCTCAGTTTCTGACAGGGTTCATTTAACACAGTTATACTGGAATAAAGTCAGACTTTTAGTACTTGACTCTTTGAAAGTCTCAGCATATTAAGTAATTTAAAAACTTCATATGTAGGCATATATTGGTATCAGAATGCTGATATTGGTTGTCATACCCATGGCATGTTCTATGTGGGAAATATATCCTAAGCAACACCAGCAGTAGTACACCAACTCCTCAGGGAGATGTAAGTAGGAAATTGAGAGAATACTAACATCCTTCTTTTCTTAATCATCACACGGGGATATGTTTTTACTGATTTTAGAGAGAGAGGAAGGAAGAGAGGGAAACGTCAATCTGAGAGAACCATCAATTGGTTGCCTCCCTTATGCACTGCGACAGGGGATCAAACACGTAACCCAGGTATGTGCCATGACCCAGAATTAAACATGCAACCTTTCAGCGTACCCGATTACACTCCAACCAACTGAGCCACATGGCCAGGAAACATTCCTATTTAAGACACTGCTATACAGCAAACCAATTTTTGGTTAATTTTAAATATATGCATATGCACATTCACTGTAAAATATTTTAATAGTATAGTAAAATTCTTACAAAGATAGTTATCTTTTTTATTTATTTCCAGAATTTCCCCTTGATTCTGTTTATACAAGTTCCTGTTAAACTATACTATGGGAGAGGATATAAAATATATATATATAGGCAGAGTACAAATATTCTTTAACTTACAGAAAACTATCCAACTTTATTCCAAAAATTTTACAATTTTATTTCTCAATTTTACCCTGCTTTTAGTCATGAGTTCCTCAGAGAAGTTACAAACCAAAGACTTCTCCAGCACCATCTGGTATAGATTACTGCAGACATTGCTGGTAGAGAGACCAAGGTCTGTGGTACTGATCCTCTTTGTATATTATCTAATCATTACTACAGAGTCCTGAGTGATCTGTGTTCTGTATAAAGCACAAGAATGCTGAAAGCGATCCAGAGCAGAACAAAGCTTTAACCAACGCACTGTTTCTTGATGAGGATTGTTTTGCTTCAGTGGGCAGAAATCTGATTATCTATAAACGGCTAAAAGTAAAGTTGTCTACACCCTCTGGTAATGGTTTACTGACTGCATTGCTTTTCCTATGGTTGCTCACTGAAATATGACCTTCTCTCTTCTTCCACTGGAGTTAAGAAAAATTGTTCGGATGGAAATAGTGTCAGGATGACGATGAGCGTACAAAATGAAATCCAGTGTTTACGTGTTCATTTGACAAAAATTATGATTGCATAAGATGTGTCAGATTTGTGATAGGCATTGAAGGATCCAAAAATCCAAGATACTTCTTTAATATCAAGATGCTTGCTCCAAGGCCAATGGTGAAGAAAAACCAAGATAAAACAATTATTAGCACTGCTGCAGGGACATAGACCAAATTTTTTCTATTTCTTTATCAGTAAGATTCAAAAAAAAAAAAAACACCTAAAGTACAAAAAAGTGACAAAATTACAATGCAGTTTCTCAAGATTGAAATTATTTATACTCTAGAGGCCCCAGTGCACAAAATTTGTGCATGGAGGGAGGGAAGGGTCCCTCAGCCTGGCCTGCACCCTCTCACAATCTGGGACCCCTTGGGTGGTGTCTGACTACTGGTTTAGGCCTGATCCCATTGTACATCTCTCTCACAATCTGGGACTGCTGGCTCCTAACTGCTCACCTGCCTGTCTGCCTGATGCCCCTAACCACTCGCCTGCCTGCCTGATTGCCCCTAACCACTTGCCTGCCTGCCTGATTGCCCCTAACTGCTTTCCTGCCTGCCTGATTGCCCCTACCCACTCTGCTTGACTGCCTGATCACCCCTAACTGCTCGTCTTCCTACCTGATCACCCCTAACCACCTCTGCCTTGGCCCCCACTGCAGTGGCTTCATTGGAAAGACGTTCAGAAGGACATCTGGAAGGGCGTTCAGCTATCTGGTCTAATTAGCATATTATGCTGTTATTATAGATATGCACTCAAATACATGTATATGTGTATATATATGTATATGTATATGTGTGTGTATATATATATATATATATATATGTATACATACACAGACACACATCCATACCTTCTTGGTTTCTCTCTTTTTTTCTCTCTCCCCTTTACTTTACTTTTCTTTATCGTTATTAAAGTTTCAACTAACAGACAAACAGAAGGAAAACTGATTATATTCTGTACTTCTTGATAATACAACTATATAACATAACATAAAGCATTGGGATAATCATCAAAGCACTTTGAAGTTCTAACATTTCATAAAGTAAAAAGGAATTACATTTTAAAATTTAGTGACTTTATTTCATAAAGGTTCAAATCTCATCTGAGGACAATAAAACACAGAAAACATCAAACAGAAAAAGAGCAAGTTTAATTTAAATCACACTAGTAATATATTAGAAATTAGGAAATGTGGGGGGTTTCATGTTACTTTCCACTAATTTTTCTTGCTTGTTTTAAAATGAATCTCCAGTGATTTTCAAAGCATAATGAGTTTTCTCAAGATTTCTTTTGAAACTATGGGGCAAGGAGATGGGTTTTATCCAGTGAACCATGAAATGAGCCTTGGGAGAATAAACATCTTCTGAGTATTTTGGGCTGTTACTAGTACCTTTTCAGAATCTCATCTGGTTTGGTTCAGTATAAGTTTATCTCATTTATGAAAAGTCACAATTAGAGAGGTTTTAATTATTCAGGTACTGGCTTAAAGGCTCACTCATTGATATGCATTCATTATACAATGCTTTTATAAAATGTAATTTAAATTTAAGTAATTCATATGCCATTGAGTTTGAACTTAACAACTGTAATGTCTTTTTACATTTTAAAATATATGTATTTACTAGGGGCCCAGTACACGAATTCGTGAACCTTGAAAGGAACCGTGGGCCGCAAGACTGTGGTGGGCACAAGGGCGGGTCTCGGCCCATCCTCCATGCCCCCACCTGGCCCCTCCCACTGTGGCCCCCCAGTCTCCTGTCTGCCCGCAGCCCTGCTCCCCCCGCCGCTGCTCCCATGCACTGAAGGCGCCAGCTCTTCTCGAATCCACTGCTGGCACCTGCTCCAATCACTCAGCACCATCAGCAGGGGGAGGTGGAGAAGCCCTAAGGGGTGATTGGGGCTGGCAGCTGCTGCTCGCACCCGCTGATGGTGCTGAGTGATCAGGGCCAGCACCAGGCACTGGCAGCGGGTGTGAGCAGGACCAGCACTGGCAGCAGGTGCAAGCACTGGGCTGGACTGCAGCATGTGGGAGCAAAGAATGTTCAGTAACCAGCAGAGGCTCACCCCGATTACAGTAACCGGCACCCGCCTTGGTCTGGCGCCCCCACTTGCCTGTTCTACCATCCCACCACAACTGATGCCCGCCATGTTCCGCACTCTGCTGCCTGCCACCGATGCCTACCATGGTCCATGCGCACCCCCTGGTGGTCAGCGCACATCATAGCAACCAGTTGTTTGGCTATTCTGCCATTCGGTCTATTTACATATTAGCCTTTTATTATATAGGATTGATTTCTGAGAGGAAGGGAGAGGGAAAAGAGATAGAAATATCAATGATGAGAAAGGATCATTGATGGGCTGCCTCCTGCATGCCCCCACACTGGGGATGGAGCCTGCAAACCTGGGCATGTGTCCTGACCAGGAATCGAACTCTGACCTCCTGGTTCATAGATCAATGTTCAACCACTGAACTATGGCGGCTAGGTTGCAATATCTTTTTTAACAATATATTACTGAATAATTATACAATTTACTTGGGCACAAAATATTTCTAATTAAATATACACATAGCAGAATCTTCCAATAATGGCTGTGTGAAGAAACTGTTGATTCAACCATAAATAACAATTTCACATTTTAAAAACACAAATAAGGAATCACAGTAGGGAACTAGAAATTATTTTAAAAAGTCTTGAAATAGTAAGCTAAATTTGAAATAACTGAATGAAAAATGTACTCTATGATCTTAAAAGCACATTTAAGATGGTATAAAAATAATCACAGGATTTGAAGTTTAGATCAATAGATATTTTCCAATCTGAACAAAAGATTTTTAAAAAGATGTTTAATTAATAATGTGACTTTGGTTTAGGGAAACATTTTTTGGATATAATACAAAAATCACAAACTATAAAAAATTATGAATGGATCGCAACAAAATTTAAAACAATTGCTCTTTGAAAGACATGGTTAAAGAAATGAAGAGCAATCTTCAAACTCTAGGAAAATATTTCCAATAAATGATATCTGAGTAAATATTGGTATTTAGTTAGTTCTTATAACTAGTAGTGTCTTTCAAGAGATTTTAATAGACACTTAACAAAATAAGTTAGTCACAAAAGAGGTTATACTCAACATCATTAATCAACATGAAAAATAAATACTATTGGATGTCATTACACTCAAACATAGAATGAATAAAATAAATAAAACTGACAACACCAAATGCTAGCATGGAGAAAGAGCAAATGAAACTTACATGTTGCTGGTGAAAATTCTAAATATGAAAGCAACTTTGAAAGACTGTTTAGTAGTTTCTTATGTAGTTAAATCAAAACTGCATTATGACCACTTTATGATTCAGTAACTCCATTCCTAGGTAGCTATGCAACTAAATGAATAAAATATATGCTGATTGCAAGACATGTATGTGAATATTTATAGCAGAATAATTTATAAATGTGAAAAATGAAACTAATGACCACCAACTGGTAAATGGATAAACACATTGTGATATGTCCACTCAAATACTACTAGCAATAAAAAGGAACAAACAACTTTTACATGCAATAATATGGATGAATTTCTAACATTTTCTTTTTAAATGTTTTATTTTATTTTATTGATTTTTAGAGAGAAAGAAATAGGCAATTGAGCCTATTTACATTAAAATGAGGAAATTTACTTAGCTGTGAATTATACCTCTATAAAGTTGTTGTAAAGGAGCTTAATAAGGAAGGAACAAAACATTGAGAGTATACAACTCTCTCCTTTTGTTCTGTTAAATCATGCTGCCTGATTTTTTACAAGTTTTTTATCCCTTTAGTTAGTATAGGAACACTCCAAATCATTTTTACCCACTAATCATCTCTTGTATTCATTTTCCATAGGATGTCCATCCTTTGATCTCAACTGCATGTAGATAAAACTGGTTTATTACTTCAGTCCCACACTCCCACCAGCTTTCCATTCATACTCATATGTCTTAACACATCTTCATGTTCAAGGTGACAAAATAGTATTTAATATCACCTCAACCTGCAAAAGTCATTATAACTTCCCTTTGCTGAGCCTAAGCTAATACTAGGCACTATGAAAACTAGCAAATATATCATTTAACTATTACAAAAATTGTTAACTTGTGATTACTAATACCCTTTTATAAAAGACACATATGAATCTCAGAGAAATTAAACAAGTTGTCCAAATTAACAACTAGTAAGATGTAAAGTTGAGATATCAATCTTCAAATCTTAAAGCCTAAAATAATTCTTAAGCTTGTTATTTAAAAAACAAACAAAACTATACACACTTGACTTTTCAGCTATTATTATATTCTTCCCTTTTCCTTGTACTCTATGATGAGAGCCAATATAGCTACCTTGTTTTTTCTTGTTCTGCATTTATTTCTGTTTGGCTTTGATTAAATTATTCAGTAAATGGCTCTATCCTTATCTAATGCCAACCACATAACCAGTTAAAAGATGTAATAATATTTACTCATAGATACTTTTAAATGCTAATAAATTGCTGTTGCCAGTTTGGCTCAGTGGATAGAGCATCAGCCCGAGGACTAAAGGGTCCCAGGTTCCATTCCAGTCAGTCAAGAACACATACCTCCATTGCAGGTTCCATCTGGGGTGCATGCAGGAAGCAACCAGTCTATGTGTCTCTCTCACATTAATGTTTAATTTTTATCTCTGTCTCTCCCCCTCCCTTACACTATCTCTAAAAATCAATGGAAAAATATCCTTGGGTAAAGATTTTTTTTAAATAATAATAATAAAATAAATACTATTAAGTTAACATGTTAATGTACTAATGCAGTGCAACTAAAATACTAATCATTATTTAGTAGGCAGCTAAAAATACTACTATCATTTTTTTCTAATAAATCAGCACATTCTTTTTAGTTGCTTTTCTCTTGTTCTTTACTTCCTTTTCCCTTACTGCTATGGCTTTAGTAAAGGTCTGCAGTGTGCCCATTCCAGCCACATCGGTAATTTTCACTGCACCCTCTTATCCTTCCTGTATCCTGATCTGCCCTTATTCCTTCTTTTACAGAATGTGCAGCATATGATTCTTCTACTCGGAAACTTTAATGCTCTGCTGTCTATCTGCCTATTAAAATCTGCACTTTTCTAGTCTTTCACCAATTTGATATCAGTTTTATCTCTCATATTCCATTACAAGGATTTTATTTATCAACTTGATATTTTCCAGTCCCATCTTTCACCTTTTTTCATTAAACTTTGGTGATGCTTGCTCCATTTAAAATATTAACACTATCTCTGGCTTTAAAATGTATCAAGATTAGGTTAAAATTTAGCCACATCAATTAATCCTCTTTTGTGATTCTTAGAAGGTAAGGAACATACTTCTCTGAAATTCTACAGCTATTGTCCTCTGAACCTTTGAGAGAAGCAAAGCACAGTAGTTTGAGTCAAGGAACTTAGATTCATTTTTTGTGAGTTTTTTTTTTTTTTTTTTAAGACCTAGCTTTGCAATCATGGGAAAATGTTTTTGCAGATCACATATTGGAGTGCATGTGATAATTCATATAAAAATGTGTAATTATTAGTTTTAATTATTATCAGTACATGGTTTTTATATACTATCATATAGTGAAAATTTTTGATATTGAAATTCTTATATTAAATTAGGACCTCTCAGGAATTAAGAAGCCATTACGTATTATTACTAGTATATTGCACCTGTAATGACACCAACAACCTCCAATAAATATGCACTCAATAAATACTTTGAAATATATAGATTATGTATCACAGAAATGTACACTTGAAACCTATAAGATCATCTAATTTAAATGTAATTTAAAAATAAATATAAATAAATAAATAAACACTTTGAAACCATTCTTAGAAAAAATGTTATATATGTATATATATATGAAATGCAAGAAAAATGATAATACTTTTCATTATAAAATTAATGTGTAATATATAGATGAAAATTTATTTACACATTTTAGACTAGTAAATTCCATTGCTGCTAATTATAATAGTTTACAGAATGTAACTGTTAAGATATTTTTTAGTGCATTCCATAAACCATTTTCATGAACTTGTCAGTGATATTGGGCTCATTTGAAATTTCAAGTATGTTTTCCATCTGCTGCTGAGTTAAGGATAAATGGTGGAAACAAATGGGAGATAGCACATAACTCTGCTATAGTTCAGCTTCTTCCTTTTTCCTTTTAGTCTAACATGATTATAAAATTTAGGTCAGATTTTCTCCTGAATGATAACCATGTTTGTCATTGCTGATTAAAATACAGCTCATATGCAACTGTGTTTAATAACAAAACAATAATATAAAAAGAATGACATCTATCCTTTAGTAATGTGCTTACTATAATTGCATGCATTTCACATGTGTGATTTATTTTGATCTCCACATCAAATTTGATCTCCACATAAAATAATTATTATTTCCATTTGTAAATGAGGAAGTTGTAACACAGAAGGCTTAAGTAAAATTCCTAATGTCACTCACCTAGTATATGGAGGAGCCAAGTTTGGAGTCCAGACAGTTTGAATCCAGACCCCACAACCTATGATTAAAATCTTGATGAAAAGCAATTTATAGCATTTTATAGGTTATATATGTGTGACAGATATTAAACCATAAAACCTTATTTTGGCCAGTTATGTGATAAAGAGAGAGTGGCAGTCCAGATATAATTAGCTGGAGAGTAAGATGCTGGTAGTAGGCTGACCCACTGTCCCCAAGAATATCCAGGAACCAATCCCAAATCTGGGAATGTTTAAAGATATTTTGTGGATGTGATTAAGTTAAGAATCTTGAGCTCTTTTTCAAAACTCATCAAAAGTGAGGCAGAGAGAGATTTCATACAGAAGAGGAGAGGGCCACGTGGCCATGGAGGCAGTGATTGGAGTGAGGAGGCCACACGGCTAGGAATGCCAACAGCCACCAGAAGTTGGAAGGGCAAGGAATGGATTCTCCCTTAGAGTTTCTAGAGGGAATGTAGGTCTGTTGGCATCTTGAATTAGGCCTAGAGAAACTGATTTCAGACAGCTGACTTCCATAACTGTAAAAGAACAAATATATGTTGTTTTAATCCACCAAATTTGTGGAATTTTTTATAGCAGCCATAGGAAACTAACACAATGCCAATGAAGCTGCAGACAACTCATATGCAATCTCTGTCCCCACTCGGATGTTTCACAAGGTATAAAATAGCCATACTCCTGCTTCCTCAGTATTGGAAGTTAAAGAAAGATATATTCTCCAGGACTCAGGGGCGAATAATGCCAGCTAATTTGTATTCTGCTTGTATTTTGTGCCTGGATCTGTGCTAAATGTGGCACAATATGTCTTATTTAATTCACACAACTCTATAAATGACTCAATCAGGGCATTCAGAGAGATTAAATAAATTGCTCATGTTTACCCAGGCGATATTAGAACACACTTCTGTCTTTAGACCATGTATTGGTTTAACCATTAAATTATAGTGCCTCTTCATCAGGTTCATTGTTTCTTAACAACTCAGCCATGGCACAAATTGTCCAGGGAAAATCTGGGTACAATCAGAAAAACAATGAAGAATAATGATTTAAAAGGGCCTAACTCTTTGCCTTGTTTGTACTTTGCAATTAAAAAGAGATTTCTAATGATGATATATAGGAACAGGGAAGATGAAATAGTTTTACTAACCCCTCCCCACCTTGCTACACACTCAAAATGAGACTTAGAACTCAGTCTCTGAAATTACTCACTCTGTAAATCTCAAATGTATGACTTTCAGGCACCTAGACAAATAAAAATGTAGATAGTTGGTAGATTGAAAGCTAGCTAGCTAGCTGGATTCATTTATTAGGTAAGCAGATATGATCCTTTAATGCATTTCAGATTTTTCTTTTGACTTCCAATAAAAAATATACTTATTTTTTCTTGTGGAGATGAATTCAATATATTGAGGGCTATTCTTTAGACTATGTCCAGAAGAAGTATACTTTCTTCCATGGGATTTGACCAAGAACGATAACAACACACACAAAATGGTTGTGAATTTTACCACAAATTTGAGAAAGAATAATATATTAAACAGTGAGTTTTCGGGCATTTTAACTTGCAAGCAAGAACAAAAGAATAATGTTATGCTCTCTTCAGAAGGAGGTCTTTAAACGGATAGTTCTGTTTTCTTTAACCTACATGAGTTAGACTGCAGATTACTGAAGATCCCAGTGTTCTAGAATGTTCAAATATATTGGTAAAAACAAAAAACCAATTTTAAATACATCTTAATATGTATAAATTAAAAGTGTTACTTCTGACAAAAGAAAATAACAATGTTGTTGTATCAAAATCTCTCCTGGAAAAACCCAACCAAGATGGTGGCATAGGTAAACACCTGAACTTGCTGCTGTGCACAACCATATCAAAATGACAACTAAAAGACAAAATGAATATCATCCAGAACCACAGGAAGGCTGGCTGAGTGGAAATTCTACAACTAGAAGGAAAGAGAAAAGCGCATTGAGTCCAGTAGGAGATGTGGAGGTGTGGAAGAGTAAAGGTATGGAGGCATGCTCCAAAGGGGCTGGCAACTGGGTACACTGTTGTCTTATTCAATCGGGAGGGAGATACAAGCTCCCTACTGCTCTGAACTCCAGTTCTGGGCGAGACTCTGAGAACCCAGACTCATACGGGGAGAAACTGGACTGTCTGGCATCAGGCTGGAAAGTGAGAGTAGCTTTCTCTCAGAGGTGCTTGCAGCAATCATTGTTCCTGCATGGTGCCTCAGGACATAGAGACCCGGGGGCCTCTTTGGGGCAGGGCTAACGGGCAGCCATTGCTGTTTGCTCCACCCTGGTGATTCCCTAAGACCCCACCCCACCCAATTTACAACCCCACCCAAGCTGTGTGCAGAGGCTTTTGCATATGAATGGCCTGGCCTTTTGCAATCTAAAACCTAATGAGCTGCAGCTGGGTCAGAGAGCTCTAGAGCTTCCAAAAGAAGGCCCAAGGCCCCACAGCAGCTTGCATTGCTTCACAGATGGACCTTATCTGGGCACCTCCAAACCCCAAACAAAGAGGAGGAATCTACAGATCTCTCTGTAGCTACTGCTGGGTGGTCTCAGGCAGTGGTTGACTTTGCACCTCCTTGGACATCCAAGAGCCAGTGTACCCAGTGGTCACAGTGAGACCATCCAGATTACAACTCTTCACACACATAAGAAACACACTCGGGCAGACTCAGTGAGCACCAAAGCCCCACTGAAGCAAATCCTGCCCCATAAAAGTGTCTTCAGCACAGAAGTTCTCCCAAAATAGACACAAGTGATCCTCATAGGCACTTGGCCTAGAGGTCAATTCCTCCCAGTGATACCAATAGCAACCAAGATTTAACTACAACAAGACTGTGCACACAGCCCACAAAGGTATGCACCAAGAGTGTCCATCTCAGGTAAAGAGGGAGGCTGAGCCACTGGGCCCTATAAGACACCTAGCACACAAAGCCAATCTGTCAACACAAGGAAGCAGCCAAAATGTGGAGACAAAGAAACATGTCACAAATGAAAGAAATGGAGGAAAGCAAACTACTGGATATAGATTTCAAAACCACAGTTATAAGATTACTCAAGAATCTTCTAGAAACCTCTGAGAAATATAGTGAGACCCTCAAGGATTATGAAAAAGGACCAATTAGAAATTAAGCATACACTGACTGAAATAAAGAATAATATACAGAGATCCAATAGCAGACTAGAGGATCGCAAGAATCAAGTCAAAGATTTGAAATACAAAGAAGCGAAAAACACCCAACTGGAAAAGCAAAAAGAAAATGAATCCAAAACTATGAAGATAGTGTAAGGACCCTCCGGACAACTTCAAGCATACCAACATCAGAATTATGGGGGTGACAGAAGAAGAGAGAGAGCAAGATACTGAAAACCTATTTGAAGAAATAATGACCGAAAACTTGCCCTACCTGGTGAAAGAAATAGACTTATAAGTCCAGGAAGTGCAGAGAACCCCAAACAAAAGGAATCCAAGGAGGACCACACCAAGACACATCATAATTAAAATGCCAAGGACAAAAGACAAAGAGAGAATATTAAAAGCACCAAGGGAAAAACAGTTAGTTACCTACAAGGGAGTACCCATAGGACTGTCAGCTGATTTCTCAACAGAAACTATGCAGGCCAGACGGGAGTGGCAAGAAATATTCAGTGTGATGAATAGCAAGAAACTACAACCAAGATTACTCTACCCAGCAAAGCTATCATTTAGAATTGAAGGTCAGATAAAGAGCTTCACAGACAAGAAAAAGCTAAAGGAGTTTATCACCGCCAAACCAGTATTATATGAAATGCTGAAAGGTATTCTTTAAGAAGAGGAAGAAGAAGAAAAATGTAAAGATAAAAATTATGAACAACAAAGTGACAACAAATACATATCTATCAACAAGTGAATGTAAAAAAATTAAGTGAATAAAAAATCTGATGAACAGAATAAACTGGTGAATATACTAGAATCAGGAGCATAGAAAGGGAGTGGACTGACAATTTTTGGAGGGAAGGGAGTATGGGGGGTGCGGGAAGAGATAAGGGCAGGGAGTGGGGTGGGAACTGGGTGAAGGGGAGCTATGGGGGGGGGAAGAGGAATAACTGCAATAATCTGAACAATAAAGATTTATTATTAAAAATATCTCTCCATTTTATTTATTCTTAATTTCAGTTTTACTGAGGTATAATTGACATGATATTATAAGAAATATAAACTGTGCATTAAGGTGATTTGATATATAATGAAAGGATTCTGCCAATCTATTTAATTAGCACATCCACCACCTGATATAGTTATCTTTTTTGTGTATGAGAATATTTAAGTCCCAC
Organism: Corynorhinus townsendii; assembly: GCA_026230045.1. Taxonomy (NCBI): domain Eukaryota; kingdom Metazoa; phylum Chordata; class Mammalia; order Chiroptera; family Vespertilionidae; genus Corynorhinus; species Corynorhinus townsendii. Next base: position 60,431,299 of record JAPDVU010000004.1, on the reverse strand, counting down.
TCTCTTAGAAAAGTTCAGTGATATAATACAGTGCTATCATCTATAGTCACCATGTTTACATTAGTTCCTTACAATTTATTCATCTTATAGTTAAAAATGTGTACCCTTTTACCAACCTATCCTATCCCACCCTCTATCCCAGACCCTGGCAACCACTTTTCTATTATTTGACTGCTACAATGCATTTGACTTAAAAAAAAACACACACACACACCAAAAACAACAACAACAAAACCCTATGAGCTTGTTATCAGGGAAATATCTTTGCTAAGTATTTCTGATAATATATTATCTGTCTTAGTTTTTTAAAGGTATATAACTTAAAGGTTTTAATTGCTTCATTTTTATATTTTTTCCATCTTAATTATTATTATGTATTCAGAAACAATCAAGATTAATGTAATGAGCATTCATTAAAATTATTACACAGCCCTAGCCAGTTTGGCTCAGTGGACAGAGTGCTGGCCTGTGGACCAGGGTTTGATTCCGTCAAGAGGACATACATTGGTTGCAGGCCCCTCCCAGGCCCCGGTCAGGGCACATGCAGGAGGCAACCAATGGAAGTTTCTCTCACATTGATGTTTCTTTCTGTCTCTCCTTCTCTCTTCCACTCTCCAAAAAGTCAGTGGAAAAATATCCTCGGGTGACGATCAACAACAAAAAATTATTATACAAACGAAATAAAATCCTTATGATCCTTTCTCAAGACTATTCTTTCCACTCAAGATTATCATGCACTTCTTATTTTTTACATATGTACTTTTTCATCAGTGTATAATATTGTTTTATGGTTTTAAAACTACATTTATTATAATGTTTTGTATGTAGAGTTTATATACACTATGTATAGAAAACATTTTTTCTTAATATGATGCTTTTTACCTGTTTTCAATTTGAGATATAATTGACATAAATTATATAAATTTAAGTTATATAACATAATGATTTGATCTAGATACACATACTACAAAGTAATAATCACTTCGTTTAGTGAGTTTAGTTAATATCAACCATCTCTTATAGTTAACACATTTTTTCTTGTGATGAGAACTATTAAGATTTATTTTCTTAACAACTTTCATATATACAATGCAGTACTATTAAATACAGTTACCATGCTGTGTATTAAATCCCTTAGAATTTATAACTGGAAGTTTATACTTTTGACCACCTTCATATATTTTCCCAACTTCCCATCCCCTGCCTCTAGCAACTGCCAAGCTATTCTCTGTTTTTATGTGTTTGTTTTTTTAGCTTCCACATAAAAGTAAAATTATAGGGTATTTGACTTTGTCTGACTTTCTCACTTAGCATAATGCCCTCAAGTTTCATGCATGTTTAGTCCTATGATTATTGAAACATGTAGCTTTAGTTAATTATTTTTAACTGATATTTAGTAAGCTATTGTCTAAATGTACTGTGATTGATTTTTTACTTCTGTTAGGCAAATTTAGATGTTTTTGGATTTTCTATTATGATCAATGCTACTATGAACATTATAGTATATTTTTCAAAAACACATGAGCAAAATTTTCTCTAAGGTATGCAGTTAGCAATGAAAGATTATAGTCAACTTTATTAGATAATATTAAATTACTTTCCAAAATGGTTGCATGAATTTACAAGCTCTCAACAATGTACAGAAATTTTCACTGCTCTCTTACCTCATTTACAACGTCATTGTGAGACTTAACTTTTTGCTGATGCAATGGGTATGGAATTATATTTACCATAGTTTCTATTAATATTTCACTCATTACTATAAGACTGAGTTGCTTTTCAGATGTTTATCAATTGTCTATTTTTCCTCTTCTGTGGACTTTGTTATTGGGTTGTTTATGTTTCTTTTTGAGAAGTAGGCATTTGTTAACTTCTCTGGCTCCTAATTTTTCATATGAAATAGTTAGCAAATATCTTTTGGTGCATGGATATTTGATTGTGGTAAAATGCATCAATTTTTCCCTTTTGGGTTGTAATTTTTGCCCTTATTTCAGAAATTTATTCTGACTCTGAGTTTATAAAGTTCTTTTTAAACATTGTTTTTATTAAAATGTTAAAGTTTCACTTTTCCTTTTTAGGTCTTAATCTATTTACATCTGAATTTTGTAAATGATGTGAATTAGAGATTCAGTTTAATTTATTCTATATAGATATTTCTTTTGAAATCCAATCCCGTTTGTCCAATGACCTAATTGCTCTACCTCAATTATTTATTGGCAACTATATTTCAACAAGTCTCAAACCAAATCTGTCGCATATACATCATTCACAATAGCTTTACTAACTACAAACATTCACTAAGAAAGTTTGTGTGTCCTTAATCTAAAGAGAATCACTTGAAGACAGCATATAGTTGGATCTTTTATTTGTTCAGACACTTCAAATAATTTTTACTGGGGAGTTTAATCCATTTGTGTTTAAAGTTATCAATAAGGAAGGTATACTATTGGCATTTTGTCAATTTATTTGGTCTGTTTTCTTCTTTTCCTGGTTCTTTTTTTCCTGCCTTTCTATGTTTTGTTAGTTTTGTAGTGATGTTCTCTGAATCCTTTCTCCTTTCCTCTCTCTCTCTATTTTTTTTATTCTCTTCTGAACTGCAAGGTTTATACTGAGAAATCTGCTAGTGCTCCACATGATGAGTATTTTCTCTTGCTATTATCAAAATTTTCTTTTTGCCTTTGACTTTCAACAATTTTATTATGTGTCTTCATGTATACTGCTTTGGTTTTCTCATATTTGGAATTTCTTGGGCATCATGAATCTGGATATTCTTTTTTTCCCTAGTTTTGGAGGGTTTTGTCATTATTTATTTCAATAAATTTTCTGCCCTTTTATCCCTCTCTTCTCCTTCTGGGATTCTCATAATGCATATATTATATTAGTTCACTTAATAGTTTCCCCACTTTTGTTTAGTTGTCTGTGTTGTCCTGTAGCTCACTAAGTTTCTTTAAGATTATTATTTTGGATTCTTTGTTTTGTACTTCATATATATCTATTTCTTTTCTGTTGGTTACTGGAGATTATTTTTCATTTGTTAATGTTATATTTCTCTGATTCTTTGTGTTTCTTGAAGCTTTGTGTTTGTGTGTGCATGTTTGAACAAGCAGCTACCTCTTTCTGTTTTCAGAACTGACTTTAGCAGTGAAAGACTTTAGCCTGACTAGAGATTCTGGAAGTCTCTCAAACCTTTTTATGGGGTGTGCACTTTCCACTCCTCTCCCTCCTTCCTGGGAGAGAGGTCTCAGGATTGCATGTCTTCTTCCAAACCTGATGAGCTATACTGGGTGCTGTCTTCTTTTCCCTAGGACAATGCACTAAGATGCCAGGACATGGGGAACAAACCCCATTTCTCTCTCCCCACCTCCTGGAGAAGTCTCTTGGTTATGTACCTCATTTCACTCCTGCAGATGTAATCCAGCTGCCGAGAACTGCATCATCTGCTAAGATCCACATAGGCTGCTGAGATGTGCACTATCTGCTGCATCTGCTGGGGACTGAGCTGGCTTCTATGTGCTGCACCAGCTGCCAAGAGCCACCTATGCCTCTTTGTAGTTAGCTGCTCCAAAGCAATCCATTTATGTCAAATTCCTCAGCACTCTGGGTGGAGCAAGGCAGATTTCTCAGGCAGCATTCCAAAAAGCTGGGTATATAGGATGCACCTCTCACTCTTTCTAGTCCCTGCCAGAGAAATTGTTAGCATCTCTTTTGATGTTTAACTCTGTCATCTGGGATAAGAGGAAGACACAGGGAAAGGTAAACTTACTTATTTCAATGCAGTTGTTCTTAGTCCCATGTTTTTCTGGGTTACTGCAACTTCTTAACTTAATTCTGAAGTTCTCATAAAGATATTTTGGTCCATACATTGTTAAGTCATTGTTGTTTTGGGAGGGACAAGGGTCGGAACCTCCTATTTTGCCGTATAGCTGACATTAAACCCGCTCTTCAAAACTTCTTGAGATATATCTTTGTCAGAATTCCTCCCCCACTTGATTCTGAAATTTCAGTATTTATGTAAGTTCTATTCCCAGAAGTGTGCCCTCCTTCTTGAATATTTGGGGAGCCCTGTGGGCCCAGGATCTCCAGTATGCTCTGATTATCTCAGTCCCATTTGCACTTGCCTGCAAATTGGAGACTTTGAAGACTTTCCCCAGTTTGTCAATTGAGTCATTCACCCATAGAAATGAAGGCTGGCTAGGAAGTTTTGTTTCCTAGGTGTTAAATCTGCCAGAAGCCCTCTTTGTCTTTCCTCTGCTGTTCCCACACAACTTCTCCTCCTCACAGCTTTTCATGCTACATTGGAGTTGGCCTTGTTTGCTCATATCCTAAGGCTTATAAAAATATCTTGGCACCAATTTTTATATTAGATGTTCTTTTTCCTTTAAAAAATTGACTTTATTGGGGTAACATTGGTTAATAAAATTATATAAGTTTCAGGTCTACAATTCCATAATACATCATTTGTACATTGTATTATGTATTCACCACCCCAAGTCTAGTCTCCTTACATTACTATTCATCCGAAAGAAACAGGGTAGTGATACCTGTCACATCTCCATTTACTGATAAGTTTAACCTGTTTTCCTGGGTAGAAATTAGATGACACTTAGAGAATATCTGTATCCTATTCTAAACATAATCAGATGGTGCTCCAATTACAGCTTCTGTCTAGATACAGTATCAATACTAGAAAAACCAGTATGGCCCCTGCCACTTGGTACCTTGCTGTTGACCTGGATAATAAAAGCATAATATGTTAATTAAACTTGACGACCTTCCGGACGACCTTCTGGACGAAGCCAGGGCTATGAGGGAACCCAGGTCCCGGGTGCCTGCCCATGGCCAGAAGGAAGCCCAGGTCCTGGGTGCCAGAGGGAAGCTGGTGCCAGTAGCAGAGGGGAGGAAGGCTTACTCTTGCACAAATTTCATGCATCGGACCTCTAGTCAAGTAATAAACATTGTTATTTAGAGTTTAAATTTTAAACTACATTACTTAATTCATACCTTATCATAAAATATGTAGAAGGTATCATCCTCCTTTTACAAATATGTTTATTAGCATTGAGAAAGGTAAATAAATTTACCATGATCAATCACTGAGTACATGCAGAGCTAGAATTCAAGTTTAGGAGTATCTAACTTAGAGTGCAAGCTCCAAACTTCACCTCCTCATTGACTTATCCAGGATCCATTTCAGCTCAAAGAGTTTTTAATTTTCATGAACTAGAAATAGTAAATAGAGCTGAATTTTGTTATGTCACTTAGAGTCAAGTAATTACTGTGTCCAATAAAAGTTTTTGTCCTTTTCCTCAACATATTTTCAGTTCTATTTGTAGATCCCTGTCCTCCTTTGCTCCCAAACATTCAAAACTGGTTTTAGCCTTTTTGCATGTGTTTTAGCTTGATTCTTTTGGCTATCTCTTCTGAAATCTGTAGCTATACGATAGTGCTACAGATTAGTTGAAAGCTTTATGCAAAAATTTCATGTTTGGCAGGCTTTAATCTAGAAAAGCCTAGAGGACATTTGTCATCTGCCAAGTGAGGTCCTCACAGATTATCTTCTTCCACATTCAAAAATGATATATTGTGACCTTCTACACTCCTACACTCTTGGGTGTATGATTTCAATGACGTGCTCACTCTACTTCCCCAAGGGTTGTTGCTAATCTTAAAACTGTTACAAGAGTTTTCACATTTAATTTTTTTTGGTCTGTTACTCAATTTATTTTTAAATACTTGTTTTTACCCTGCATTCACATCTCTAAGGACTTGCCGTGGGAACATCTGTGATTCATGTATTTGAATGGATTTGGGGGAAAACTGAGCCAAGCAAAGGGAATTATATTTATTTGTTATGTTTAAGAATGAAGGTATTTATGTATTATTCCTTTTGCCTCTGTGGTATGAACATTATTTTGAGCTAACGGCAACAGAGACCCTGCAGGCTCACAATAAACTTTTACCTCTCCCTTAAAGAATGTAAATGAGGGGCCTTGCCTATAGTAAGAGTTATCACCAGAAATATATTTTTTTACCTAGTTATATTTCAAGGAAAACTGCTAATTATTGAACATCTGTTCCTATCATCCTGTAATGACTTTCCTCCTTCTGAAGCACCAAGTGCCTTACCTCATCTTTAGCTCAGAATGTCATATATACCTCATTCTTACTTTCTGTTTTTAAATTTCTCATGGATGCAGTTTCTCTGACTCTCATGTATGTGGGACTCCCTTGTATATGTATGCAATCAAATTTGGTTGTTTTCTCTTGTAATATCTCTCATGTCAATTTAATTACTAGACCAACTAAAAGGAACATTGAAGGGTAGAGGAAAGTTTTTTTTTCCCCTCTTCCACACAACCAAGACTATTTTCCCTCCATTTAAATGGGATTAATATTTGTTTCATATAAAAATAAAACACAGCCATGATAATTTTTATTGTAAAGGCAATATTTCTTATATTTAATAGTCTAAACATTCATTTCCTTGCTGTTAGTTTTTTATTTTATTTTGAAAAACATTTGTTTTTTTGTTTTTTTAGAAAGAAGGAGAGGCATGGAGAGATAGAAACATCATCAATAGGTTGCCTCCTGCTGGGTATCAAGCCTGCAACCCGGGCATGTGCCCTGACCGGGAATTGAACCAAAACTTTCTGGTTCATGGGTTGACAATCACTGAGCCACACAGCTGAGCATGCTTGCTATTAGTTTTATAAAGTGACATGTATAACTGTGCTTATGAAACGAGCATAAGTAAATGTCACATATTTATGTGCTAATTTTATTTAACTTTTACATATAAATTAAACATATACTTTGTGTTTTTATCTATTTTTAAATGATAAATGTTGGAGGAAATATTAGTGCTAAAAATTGGCCTGTACTGCCAGATATTGGTAACTGGTAGGATATATTTTATAATTTAAATGGAACACCTTTTGGAGTAAAGGGAGTACTACCCTGAGGATGACAAGTGTACACTGGAAATGCTAGACCAGCTGGCATAAATGTCACGGAGGAAGTACAAAACTGTTTAGACTACAGAGTCTACATATATATCCCAATACTTTTCATATTTTGGGGGGTATGAATAGAATTCCTTTCTTTGTACTACGTACTTGAGTATCAATATGTTCCCATCATTGAATTGATAAACAATAAAGTGAAGCCTCCATTTCATATCCAAAGATTATTTGAACTATTTTTCTACAGGGCCTAAATGGGGTAATTCAGAGCCAATGGCAAGAAAAGCACTTATTTAAGAGAACTCATATATGCGAGGATGGGTTCAGATCTTCTACCCTGGAAGCCTTACTGCTTCATCTCTGAGTTATCTTTTTTTAGTAGTGTGGAAAAAATCAGAGAAGCCCCAACAGAAATCAAACCTCTGACTTCCAACCTCCAGACTTGTAAGAAAATATGTTTCGGTTGTTGAAATTATCCAGTCTGTGATATTTTGTAATGGTGGCCTGAACAAACTAATAGACCTTCCCTCCTCCTCCTTACTCAGCATCCACAATCAGTTATAATTATTTCATGGTAATTCCTCACTTTCCTTAACCTTTTCCTGTTTCATATCCTTGATGAGTAATTGCATGACCACCTTTACCTTTCCACCTGTTCCCCACTGCAAAGTGAAGATGATTAGAGAAAAAGACACAAACCATGCTGACTTTCAATGACAAACCTCAAATGAGCTAACAGAGCTGCCCATGAATCACTATTTTCCTAGTTTATTCTCCTACTCTTTTCAATATTACAATATTTCTCATTAAATTCCTGCATCTCCTCCCCCTCATTCAATATCACCTAATGATATTGCTTCCTAAACTGTTAAGCAATCAGAAACCATCAGGAAAGGACTTTCAACAACTTGCACCATCTCATGTACCCTACTAACTTATTCTGTACAGCAAAATTTGCCTTTCTTCTCAAAACTGTAGATAAACTGCTCATGTCCTTCACTTGGAAACATCAACCCATCTCCTATTACATAGTCAAGGGACTCTCTCTAGCAGTTCTCCTCTACATCACCCATTTCCTGTCTTCATTGAACTATCCCACCAAGTGTGCACTTACTTCTTCCATCTCATAATCTTCTCTTGATTTCACTTACCCTCCTGCTACTATTTCATTATTATGTATTCTACACATCATTTTATTGTAGTGCCTATAATTAGCATATAATTGAAAGAAAATTGGAAAAATATTTTTTAAAGTGGCCATCTCAGAGTAAGGGAATCATCAGATTAGTTATTAATCTTACTTGTTTGTAAGTTTCATGTATATGTCTTCATGTGTATTTACACATGATAGTTATGTAAACATATAATTACAACATAAATACATAATTAAATAAAAGTATATTATTTATTAAGTACAATAATTTCTTGTAATCAAGATGCAAATTAAGTAAAACAAGGTGCTATTTTCTCAATAATATTGTCAAAAATGAGAATATGACCACGTTTGTGGGGTTGTAAGTGGCAAAGCTACTTTGAAAAGTAGTGTGACAATATCTAGCAGATCTGTAAATGTGCATACCCAGGTATACAACAATTTTATGTCTGAAAACACTCTCCATAGGAAACAAGGGCACCTAAGAAAGTGTTTGTATTACAGAAATAAATATAATCTTGGAAAACTTGAGTCAACATAAATATCCATTAATAATGGAATGCTTAAAATGTTGATGCTGGTTCCCGATAGATTAGCATGGGAGATATTAAAAGTAATGTTGAAAGAAAATGAAAAAATGGAGGATGACCCATACAACACATAGCTATGCATTGTTTAAGAGCACATAAGATAATGAAAGTATAGAAAATAAATTACAAGGATTCTTATGAAAGTCAAATGGTGGTTGCTTCTGGGGAGTTCAAAGAATAGTAATGCTGAGGGGATTCATTATAGAAGACTAGCTAAGTCTCTAAAGCTTTATTTTATTTAAATAAAAATAATAAATAAATATGAAAAATGTCAGCTGTAGATATTTTAAGTTGTGTAAATGTTTATTTTATATACATTTTCCCTTTATTTAAAAGAATTATTTTAAAAATATGAGGAAAGAAGGGCAACAAACATGTGAAATTGAAAATACATGCTTCATAAAGTTTGGTATATAAATAATCTTAAGAGATCTCATTTACAGATTCTAAGATAAGAATTATTTCAATTTAAAAGTTTCACAACTTTATACTTTTTCAGATCATTTCTTGAATGACATGGGCAGAAAGAAACTTTTTGTGTGTGTGTGTAATTAAGGGCACCAATAACTTCAAGAATTAGAACTATTCTGAAAGGCAGCAAAATTTGTCACACCCAAAAAGGAATGAACTCAAAAAGAGCCTGCAGGCTTTGCTAGAAAGACATGATAAGAATTTATTTAAGGATCTTAGGGTTAGCAAACCTGAAACACAAGTAGGCAATACCGGGGATGTCCCAAAAAAAGAAGGAAAGCTGAGGGTTCTTTTAAGAAGAAGTACATTCTTGAGAAGAATCATCCTACATTCTTACCCTCTGGACTGGCCCACGATGGTAATCCTCTAGATGACTGGTGGTCTGGATCTGTCAACATTCTTTCCTCAGTCCTTTAGGGAGTTATCTGGAGGTTTGGTATATATTTCAGCATTAATTCAGGACTGGGAAGTTTATAAGTTTAAGGTCCCAGGCTAGTAAAACAAGAATAGAATCATTTCTTCATTCTTCAACCTACTTGGTTTTAGTAACTCACCAGTTTGAATATACCAACTCCATTTTACTTCTTCATTTCATTCCTCAGTTCCTCTTTGGCATAAATATTATTTTAGGCTGATAATTTTTAGGAAATAGCAAACACAGGAAAATATCTGAAAACTGAGTAGAAGTTATCCTTTTGTAAGAGACATTTTTCTTTATGAGGAAAATCTCCATTTGAAAGGGTGTCTTCCTCCTAGTACCAATAGGAGAAGGATGACTAAATCTCCCAAACTCTTATCAATAGAGAAGGCAAGACTTAAATCTGCCTAACAGCCTAACCCTCCTTTACTATGCTTTGTTTGAAAATTTTTCATGACTATCTCCTCACCCTCCAATGTCTTATGTTTTTAGCTGGAGATGGTATTTAAGATGAAAGCTTGGATCATTTGGGGAGTTACTCAGTTTTTACTGGGTGTCTCCCATGTACACAGGAGTTATACATGTTATTAAACTTCTATTGGTTTGTCTTCTGTTAATCTTTTATTCCAGGGTAGAGGGGTGGGGGAATGTTCTTTTTAAATGATAGAAAGAGTTAAGGATTATATGTGTTCTTAAAAGAGTAGAGGAAAAATTACTTCCCCACATTGTGCGGAAGAATTTAAATATATATTTAAATATACATTTTTAAATATATATCTTTTATTTCAAGGAGGAAGGGAGAGGGAGAGATAGAAACATCAATGATGGGAGAGAATCATTGATTGGCTGTCTTCTGCATGCCCCATGCTGGAGAATCGAGCCTGCAACCCTAGCATGTGCCCTGACCAGCAATCAAACCATAACTTCCTGGTTCATAGGTTCACACTCAACCACTGAGCCACACCAGCCAAGCAAAAATTGTTTCTATTATTAAAATATTATCAACAAATGAAAACGACTCATTTGTTTTATGTTAGAGATCCATTATTTGTGATCCTTAAAGCATCATTTAAATTAACTTAATCTAAGCTTATATTGTAAGAAACCAGTATATTTCTGGGTTTTATTAGCCCTTATACCCAATTAAAAATCTATAACCACCATTTTTAAATGATAAAAAGAGTTAAGGATTATGTGTATTCTTAAATTCCATAGAGTTAATTAATTTTGCATGTTTGTATCAATACTTAATTGTTTCTACAGGTTCAAATAATGAATGAAGCCTGAATAGAACTTATTAAACACATATTTAAGATTTTTTTGTCTAAACACACTAAGAGTATTTATAACTTGGAACAGTAATCTTGTATTTATGTTTCCTCAACACTTAAGTGTTTACTTGCTTAGAGCCAGACAATATAGCTGTCTACACATAATTTGAGTAACCAAAACACAGAAAATAGTAGCTTTATTTACAGCAAAATAAAATTGTTATGAAGCCCTGTCTTGAGAAAAATTAGATGAATGAAATGTCTACAACCATAACCTGCATATTCTGAGAAGTGAAACTTAGGTGAAAACAAGGAAAAAGGGTTTTCATACTATCATTACCTCACTGTGAGTGCAGTATATTTTATTTACCTAAAACTTACAAAAAGATATTAGGAAGATATATGATATTATACTATTGGACTATACTTGGAATATTATCTCACAAAAAATGAGGATATATTGTTTTAACCTTTTTCCTATACTCCAAATTTGGTCTACTTATAAAATGATGTCTACATATTAGAAGTACTACTAATTTCTAAATTGCATATATATTTTTAATGCTAAAGGAAGATATTGTCTTCCTGTATGATCTGTTTATTTCTCCTGAGTAATCCTACCTATTAAGAAGCATTATTATAGATACAAACATAATTAGCATCTTGAATATGTTAGCTACAATTAACCGACCATACTGGCTCTGAATTCTTGCAATTTCACTGAAAATAAGTGGGAAATTAACTTTACATTGGAAACCTTTAAGTTCTGTAGCAAAATGTTAATAATTCTGAGCTATATTTTTTTATTGTTATTGCTGATTTTTTATATATTGCTTTAATAATGTAAGTGGAGCATCCCAAAGCATGCAACATTTAATAACAGATTACTAGGGAATATTTTAATATAATTTCTTCAGAAAAATTATTGTAGTCTTTATTAGACTGACCAATTATCATTAAAATTTCAAACTAAACGCTTAGAGGTAGACATGAATATGAATAGGAAAGAAGTAATAAAGGAACCAATCAGTGCCTTTCTGGGAGAATTATACTTGTTTTACCTGTCATCAGTAGAACCAAATCTCCCTTGATAGTACACATTTCAGATACATTGTTAGTAAAGCAAACATAAATGAATTAAAAACCCATTCAACCCTCATTAAGTATGTTCTTCTCAGTTCTAATCCTGAACAACCTACATCTAAGTCAGTCCTCAATTCTGACTGTGTATCTGAATCACTTAAAATTTTGCAAAGATTGACTAGTCCTTAGTCAATTCTGGAGTTTCTAAAGTGGGTTCTTGGATTGTATTTTTATTTAGAAAATAACTTTTATCTCTACTCCACTTTATCCATTTGTGATCATTGTGGAGGAGGGTAAGAGGGAGGGGGGTAAGAGGGAGGGGGGTAAGAGGGAGGGGGGAGGGAATTCCAAGGTTTTTAGGAAATTGAAAGTGAATGGCCCAATGTTTTGTTTCAACTTTGGGCAGTGTCAAAAAAAAAAAAAAAAAGTGATCTTAGTAAATCCTCACTCATCATTCTCAAATAGTATTTATGTAATGACTACAAGAAGCTATCACATCAGGAAATTATTGTGTAATCAAATTAATCCATCCACATAAACAACTTTTTGAGCTTTAGTTTGTATTTACACCATTCCAGAGGCATGAAGGAGAAAAAAACAAACACATTTTAAAAGGAATAATTCTTTAATGGGTCTTGGTAACTTGTAATCTAATAAGAATATTTTCAGCATTAGCTTTCACAATTTGGCAATGGTCATGTAAAAATAGAAGATTTAAACCAACTCTAGTGTTATAAAGTATTTATGAAGCCATCTCTGGAGCTGTATTTGGTCATATTTACTTTGCAGATAAGCAGGTAAAAACATTTTTATTTTTACAAGTAGATTCAATAAAAAATGTGCCAGCGGGGCAGAGAGAAACACTGTTTTACAGATATATCAGTAAATTAAAACAAAATACCTTTCAAGCAGGCTTACTTTTAAAATATTTTACTTGTTCTTCCAAACTTCATGTTATTGGCCCACCTCTTTCTTGACATTTGACAAAACTGTTTTGAGAATACCATTTCATGGTGAAATAATACTTTGGAAGGTATTGATTAAAGCCCAAAGCATTCAAAACAGGCTATGTCTTTCCACATGGGTATATTGTATACCTCTACTAGTATTCACCACTCCATTCTTTTCCTCTGGTCCTACCAGGAGGTTTAATGATGTCCTACTCAGCATGACAGCTCAAATAAAGCACAGACTCTGAAAGAATTGTTGCACTCAACTGACTTGCGAACTTCAGTGATCTATAGTTGTGCATCTATAACAAAACATTAAATAAAAAATAATTAACAAAATAAAATTAAATGTGCCAGTGTATTTTTGAGGGAATATTTTGAACTATGAGTGTGTAATAAATAGGTTAAACTTTTTTTATGGGACGAGGATAAAACATTTAGAATTTTTTCATGATTATTATCCAAATTTGCAGTTTGTAAACTTTTATATTCCACCTATACAATAGATATAATTTCTTTACCTCTTTTTCAGTGATGTTCAAAGAATGACAGGAAATACACATGAATCATAGCATATTTAAAAAAGCATGAAATGTAAAATAAGGCATCGTTTGGACTTTACCATAGAATGAGGTGTTTGTCTAAGTGAATGTTATAATAAATGGACTTGCTTTTTCTATTTTGATAGGAATATTTAAAAACTTTGTTATATTCTATCCATGATAAATGGATTATAGAAATCTTTGCACATTTTTAAGTATCAATGCCATCATTGAATACATGTTTTTATTACTTGTACTGCAATAGAAGTATGTCCAAAAGGGCCATTAAACTTTTAGAACATTTTTCCATTACATTCTAAAATCTGCTTTGTATAGTTTTTCTCTATTTTTTTCACATTTATGCAATTAACAGTCTTTTTTTTTTTTACTACTAGATGTGTATCTGATATTTACTTTTAAGATCCTCTCATCCATTAGCACCTTTGTAATAGCTCAGAAAAGAGACAGCTAATGTTGTTAAACACATGGCCAAATAAAAGGGAATATGTGGTGATCAAGATAAATAAACTGAGCATCATGCTAAGTGAAATAAGCCAGTTGGAGAAAGATAAATATCACATGATCTCACTCATTTGTGGAATATAATGAACAACATAAACTGATGAACAAAAATAGAGCCAGAGGGAAAAAATATTCTAGAATATGATAGACACAATCTTGTTATTTGCACATTTTTAACATTTCCTACAACTTTTGTGATATCATACTATGTTAGTACAGTTTTGGTAATATTATTACACTTAAAATTCTTTTATTCTTAAAAGATTAATGTTTATTGCATGTAATATTATTATATCTAAGATCATTTTTCTTGAACAACTGGTGTTTATTGCATGTAACATTATCATATTTAAATTTTTTTCTTATGATATTAATGTTTATTGCATGTAACATTACTATATTTAAGATCATTTTTCTGGAAATATTAAGGTTTACTGCATGTAACATAATTTAAAAAAATAAATAAGCTGCCTATAAGCAGAATAGGTAAGATTTAGAGGTCAACTTGCATGCATTTTTTTTTGACCCTTGTGATGTCTCATTTTTTAGTTTATGTTTCTCAACAGTATTTTCTATAGCTGAAAATGTTCTTTAAAAAATACTGTGTATTTTAAATTCAATTTTATTCAACCTTCACTGAGGTCACATTCTTTTCAGCAGAACATAATGTTACACCCTATGAATGATGGAAATGTAACAAAAGCCATCACGAAAAATAAATAATTAAAATGTCAAAGATATGGGCGACAGCATTTAGATTCTTAACAAATATTAGGATATATGGTTATTTTAAATATATTGATGGTATTAAAGATTCAAGCTCTCCTAAGAGTTTGTTATATTGATGACATACCTATATTTTATTGTTGTATATTCTCAGCCAGGACCACTGTCAAGTGACATTGAAGTCCCTCATTACCCAAACAATGTTATAGGCAATCTTTGATGATTATCTAATGATTATAGTTTCTCAATTTCATCTACCCTGCTTATTGACTGGAAAGATTTAGTTTTAATGTCAGATTAGAGATCTAATTTCACAAAGAGTTTATAGTTCATCCAAATCACTATATTCTTTGCATGCCCAATATAAATTTTCCATTAAAAATAAAAAATAAAATGAAATAAAGCAAAATCTCTGAAAATACAAGTAACCTTTCAAAGGAATTCCAAAAATATAAAGACTTTATGCTACCTACCTATTAAAAGTGCCAGCAGAGAACAATTGAAAAAAAATCTGTTTTGCCCATTACTGAATAGTATTAGAGTTGTTAAAACAATAAGCCAAAACATTTTTTGAAAAGGAACATCCATTGGCATTAGCTAACCTGAATCTATCCTTGAAACTTCAAATCAAGCAAGTGAAAATAATAATCCAGATGAATTGGCAATAAAAATTAGGCTGTATGTCTGTTTTTGACATTGACAGCTCCTAATATTTCCAATTTTCTAAATAACTTGCATCACAAATGTGTTAAAAAGGTAAGAAAAGAAAACACCAAAAATGCTATATTTGTGGAAAAACAGTTTTATAAAAAAGTGGTATTTTGTGCACCATTTTTGGTGCAATACTTGAGTTCAGTAAACCCAGAATACTCCATTTTGAGCATATGTTTTTGTTTCTTTTTAGATAACTCTGAATAGTTATTTTTTAGTCTTCCACATTTTAATATGTAATTATCATAAAGTAGTAAAATATATTGATGTAAATATAATATTTAATGTACATTATCAACTGGGGAGATTTAAGAATTCCAGTATCCATGCTGCACTTTACACTAATTAAATCAGAATGTGTGGGGGACAATGCAGGTAAGGTGTCAATAGTTTCTAATAATTGTCCTAAGTGATTCCAACATACAGTAACAAAGTACTCAACAACGCCTTCCAAGCCTACTCAATAACTAGATGCAGCTAAATGATCACATAAAACTTATTTGTAATTTATAATATTACTAGAGGCCCAGTGCACAAAATCCATGCACTGGGGAGTTCCCTCTGCCTAGTCTGCTCACTCTCACAGTCAGGGAGCCCTCAGGGGATGTCCTACTGATGGCTTAGGCCCACTCTCCTCTGCAGGAGGCAACCTGGCTGATCAGGAGAAGGCGCCACCCCCATCACCTCACTGCTGCTGCCACTGGTGGCCACCGCAGCTGCCAAGGTGTTTTCATCAACACAGACTCCAGTTCCTTCACCACAAAAAAATGACTACTTTCTTTAGGCATTTTCAAGCTGTCTTTTTCATATGACATTTCTTTCTTTTTCTGTATCCTCACCTGAGGATATTTTTCCATTGATTTTTAGAGAACATGGAAGAGAGAGGGAAAGACAGAGAGAAACATCAGTGTGAGAGGGACACTGTGATTGGTTGCCTCCTGCACGAGCCCTGACCTGGGCCCCGGCCAGGGAGGAGCTTGCAACCTAGGTACATGCCTTTGACCAGAATTGAACCTGGACCCTGCAGTCCACAGGCCAAGGCTCTATCCACTGAGCCAAACCAGTTGGGCAGGATATGACATTTCTTAGCCCCTCCAGCAGTGACCTTCATTTTTTTCCTCCATGAGTGAAGTGGAAAAACCCTAGATAACCTTCTTGGATTCTTATTAGGCAAGTTACCAAAAACATTGCAAGTGGCGTACAGGGAGCTTAGCCAATGAGCAGTCAGAAAAGGTATTTCCTCTGCAGCTCACGTGCAGAAGCGGGACTGCTGGCGAGGGCCTGACCTTGGCCGTGGTGGCTGCGAGTGGGTCCTCTCCCCTCTCTCCTCTCCCCTCTCCCCTATCCCTTCTCCCCTATCTCCTCTCCCCTTCTGGCCTGCGCTCAGCCACAGTGGCTGCAGGAGGGCCCACCGCCGTCCTCTCCTCTCAGGGCCTGCCTTCGGTCGTGGCGGCTTGGGCAGGCCTCCCTGTCTCTGTCTCTGTCTCCGCTCTGGGCCTCACCTGTGAATGCAGCCTCCTCCTGACCGGTAGTGACTGTTACAGCATCCTGGCTAATTTGCATATTACCATGTGTGTGTATATATATATGTAATATATATATATGTAATATATATGTATGTAATATATATATATATATATATATATATATCTCCAATATACTAAATTATTTTTTAATATTTGTTTCTTCAGGAATGTGTCTTGCAATTGTATTAATACTTCGGCTCCAAAAAATTAGAACTTTGAATTCTTTGAAAGACATTAAGGAACTTATTCTATTATAATTTTGCCTTTAGGCACCCACATCATAAAGTACAGCATCTCTTTCAGAACAGAGATTCTGTGCAACCAGAACACACCAAGTCAACCAGACTGACTTTTTATGTAAGTGACTTCTTATGTGGCTTCCTGGGAACTAGTTAAGAAACTCAAGGCAACTTGTTAGTGCTCTTGCCTTACCACTTATTAAATATTTTGTGTACCACTCCTGCTGAAAAACCTATTAAAGAGTACACAGTTAAGAAATGCTCTATGAAGACACATACTGCATTAATAAAGACAAAAGATTGACACCACTGAAATTTTATAATTGTATTACAAGAAATTGCTACATGGCATTGAAACAAATATGTGATACTGTTTAATAGGCTTTGAAATGTGTGAAATATTTTAAGCAAAAAGAGAAATATAAATTACCAACCACTTCATTATTTTTATTATGGGGCTAAATAGCAATCCTATTTGAACACACACAGTGCTAGAACAACAGTTCCAAGCTTTTGCATATCAACATACACTATTAATGATTTCTGAAGACTCATAAAACATAATAAACTGTTTTGACCCTAAGAAAATTACAGTTGCAAATGTACTATATAAATAGAACATTTATGTGCTTATAATGTGTTTTGTTTTATTACAAAGCTAGCTCAGTCTGTACATCATTTAAAAACCTATTTTGACTGTACAGCCTTAAATATCTGATTGGTTATTCTACACAATGGATGGTTGATAGGACATTCATAGGTCAACATAATTTAAAACAATAATTTATTATTGCTAAACCAAGTCTCAAGCTAACCAAGAATAAATGAGAGTTACCTAACTTGACTTCTTTCTGTACTGTGGCATTATTACATGTCATAATATAATTATGTAGCATTAGTATTGCACTTAGAACAGTGTGAGATACCAAATGGTACTGATAAATGACTGTAGGTGTTGAAAATTAAAGAGCAGCCTAGTAATCTGATTGATAAGAACTTTTGAGCTGTGATGCTGTTATATGTTTTACAACTTAAAATCTTACTATGTTTCCTTCTATTGTTAGGTCATTCAGTGTCTTACAAACACGAGTAAAACCAGACAATATTTGTTGCCTTCAATGTCAAAGGTAAATATGCATGAAATGCTTCTTGTTTCCAATACTCTGGTTGGTTACTTAAGGACATCCAGGAGTCTATTCTTCTATTCACTGTTTATTAGATGGCTCGTTCTTAATGTGGGCTTTATTTGTGAAGTTCAATTTGTTTAAAATAAAATGAAAAGAAAATGATACTTGTGGTGAGAATACTGCTCATAAATATAGAGCTGATGATAATGAATGGTAAGATTAAACAAGGATTGTCTTCAAGTTCCAAAAGGAATTGTAAAAACTTGCTGAAACTACTCGCGGTGTTGGATTTTCCAGAAGCAAATGTGGAATGTTTCAGCAGATTTGTGATTTTACCTGCTAATCGGCAAGAAATACAAGAAGTCAAAAGCTCAGAATTTCTCCAAATGATGTGTTTCCCAAATTCTCAAACATCACTACATACTTCAAAATCCACGGTAGCATTCCAAGCAAGATCAAGGTAGGATTTCATCCCTCATAGAAAGAATGACACAAACAAAATCTCAAAACGAGCAAAGTGGAAAGTACTTTTGGAAAATGGAGCATAATTCAGTGTGCCCAAAGGTTAGGGCTCGATGGTTGGAAATAGAAATGGGAAAGCAGTTTTCACGCTGAGAGTCAAAGCCCCACATGCTTGAATTTATTTTGTGGGAGTTGTGAGCCACTAAAGGGTTTGACCTCAGTGAGGACACAACTCGGAACAAAGCTGGATTCTCTAGAGCAGTGGTTCTCAACCTTTCTAATGCCACGACCCTTTAATACAGTTCCTCATGCTGTGGTGACCCCAACCATAAAATTATTTTCGTTGCTACTTCATAACTGTAATTTTGCTACTGTTAATGAATCGTAATGTAAATGTCTGTGTTTTCCGATGATCTTAAGCGACCCTGCTAGTGGTTCTCAACCGCTGCTATAGAGCCTAAGACCATCGGAACCGCTGCTATAGAGCCTAAGACCATCGGAACCGCTGCTATAGAGCCTAAGACCATCGGAACCGCTGCTATAGAGGCTAAGACCATCGGAACCGCAGCTATAGAGCCTAAGACCATCGGAAAACACAGATATTTACATTACGATTCATTAACAGTAGCAAAATTACAGTTATGAAGTAGCAACGAAAATAATTTTATGATTGGGGGTCACCACAGCATGAGGAACTGTATTAAAGGGTCATGGCATTAGAAAGGTTGAGAACCACTGCTCTAGAGAGATCACATTGGCTTGCATGTGGATTAAAAAAATCAAAGAAGAAATCTTATATTTTAGTCTTACCAGATTTTTTGTAAAGATTAAAGTACCGAATAAAGATGTAGCAAGAGCCTTATCCCCAAAAGGAAGGATATGGTCCAGTTGGCTCAGCCTTTTACATTTAGAGTCACTAGGTAAAAGGAAGGAGCTCTGGAAAAGAGTGATGAAATAAAAAGGGTATATCTTGCTTGAAAAGATTTTTTTTTGTTCCAGCTTAGTATTAGAGCAAGATTAATCGTAATATTGAACAAAATTGTGCTTTTTCAGACTTGTGATTCTAACAGCAGACCCCACTGAGAAAACTTGATATATAAAACCAGTGTTGTACAGGACAATTCTAAACATGTACTCTTCCTTTGATCATATAGGAAAGTGTCATTTCTGGCAGGACTATAAGAAAAAAATACCAAGCATCTTTGACCTTGAAAGTTGGGAATAAAGAGTTCACATCTTAAAAATAAATAAACTATCATATGATTTTGCATACAAATACATTTCTTATTCAATGCACTTTTAAAAATTTTTCTAAAGAAGAATTCAAATATTAATGATGCCTAATAGGCATAGGATTAATCTTTAGGAGTAGGTAGTATTCCTGTGATCTCTGATAAGTCTGTGGCATGCAAATATGGTAATGTTGGTTTTATTTCAAATAAATTGAGCACTCAAAAAAGGTAAAATCTCAGCAGTTAATAGGACTTTTCTGATATGTAGCCTGAAAAGAAGGTATGACCCAGGCTGCAAGTTTATTTTCATATTTAACTTAAGAGAAATATGGGTAAAACAACTTTGTACATTTTTTTAGGACAGTAACTTACCAAATATATGACTACCTCAAATGTGGCACAGAGAGTTTCCAGCATTAGTGTTAGGATGCCTACAGCTCCTGTCACTTTGTAATGATGAAGCTATCTTAAAAAGATGCAAATTTTCACAATCCTGTTGCTCTCCTGATCTAGCATTCCTATATGCAAGCATACAAATAAGAAATTGGAAAATCACTTAGTTACAAATGTGTTAACAGTAAATTCAATATAGGTGAATCATATATTAGACCAGCCAAAACCTGGATTACTCCTTTCCTCAAAAAATCTCACTGCTTAAATGTGTATACTTTGTATCATAATACTCAGAAATCATCACAATGGGAACACAATTTTTTTAAATAAATCTTCATTGTTCAGAATATTACAAGTGTTCCTCTTTTTTTTCCCCCCATAGCTCCCCTCCACCTGATTCCCCACCCCACCCCATGCCCTTACCCCCCGCCACTGTCTTCATACATAGGAGTAAGATTTTTGTCCAATCTCTTCCCACACCCCTCACACCCGCTGCCCCCTGAGAATTGTCAGTCCACTCCCTTTATATGTCCCTGATTCTATTATATTCACCAGTCCATTCTGTTCTTCAGATTTTTTATTTACTTGATTTTTAGATTCACTTGTTGGTAGGTATGTATTTGATGTCGTTTTGTTGTTCATAATTTTTATCTTTACCTTTTTCTTCCTCTTCCTCTTCTTAAAGAATACCCTTCAGCATTTCATGTAATCCTGGTTTGGTGGTGATGAACTCCTTTAGCTTTTTCTTGTCTGTGAAGCTCTTTATCTGACCTTCAACTCTGAATGATAGCTTTGCTGGGTAGAGCAATCTTGGTTGTAGGTTCTTGCTGTTCATCACTTTGAATATTTCTTGCCACACCCTCTGGCTTGCATAGTTTCTGCCGAGAAATCAGCTGACATTCGTATGGGTACTCCCTTGTATGTAACTAACCGTTTTTCTCTTGCTGCTTTCAAGATTCTCTCTTTGTCTTTTGCCCTTGGCATTTTAATGATGATGTGTCTTGGTGTGGTCCTCTTTGGATTCCTCTTGTATGGGGTTCTGTGCCCTTCCTGAACTTGTAAGTCTATTTCTTTCACCAGGTAGGGAAAGTTTTCTGTCATTATTTCTTCTAATAGGTTTTTAGTATTTTGCTCTCTCTCTTCTTCTGGCACCCCAAAAATTCAGATGTTGGTACACTTAAAGTTGTCCCAGAGGCTCCTTACACTATCTTCATATTTTTGGATTCTTTTTCTTTTTGTTTTTCTGGTTGGGTGTTTTTTGTTTCCTCATATTTCAGCTCTTTGGTTTGATTCTTGGGGTACGTTGATCTACAATTGAGTTTCTGTATATTCTTTATTTTAGACAGTGTATTTTTCATTTCTGACTGGTCCTTTTCCATTTCTTTGGCATTCTCATTAAGGTCCTTAAAGGTCTCATCAAGTTTCTCAGCGGTTTTTAGAAGATTCTTGAGTAACCTTATAAATGTGGTTCTGAACTCTACGTCGTCCAGTAGTTTGCTTTCCTCCATTTCCTTCGTTCGTGACATGTTTCTTTGTCTCTGCATTTTGGCTGATTTCCTGTGTTAATGGGGTGGCTTTGTGTAGTAGGTGACCTATAGGGGCCAGTAGCTCAGCCTCCCCAATCACCTGATGTGGACGCTCTTGGTACACCCCTTTGTGAGTTGAGTGCAAAGTCTTGGTGTACTTAAGCCTTGATTGCTGTTGGTACGCTGGGAGGAATTGACCTCCAGGCCAACTGGCTGTGAGGACCGCTGTGTCTATAATGGAAGAAATGCTGTGCTGGAGACATGCTTATGGTTCAGGACTTGTTTCAGTGGGGCTTTGGTGCTCACTGAGTCTGCCTCTTGAATGTGTCACTTATGGATGTGAGGAGTTGAAATCTGGTGTCTCACACTGATCACTAGGTACATTGACTTCTGGATCTCCAATGGAGTGCAGGTCAGTGCACTTGGCAGGAGCTACAGCGAGAGCTACAGTTTTCTCCTCTTTGCTTACAGTTTGGAGTTTTTGTAGCTGTCTGACCCAGGCTGCAAGTTTGCAAGGTTAAGCTGGGATAGGGAAGGCCATTCATATGCTAAAGCCACTGCTTGGAGTTCGGGTGGGTTTATAGGTTGTGCAGGGTGGGGTCTCAGGGTGTCACTAGGCTAGGGCATGGCAAACAGCAATGGCCAGCAGTTAGCCGGCTCTGCGTCTCCCCGGCACAGTAAACAATTATTCTTGTGTGCAGCTCTGCAAGCAGGCTCCCCTCACTTTCCGACCTGATGGCAGACAGTCCAGCTTCTCCCCATAGGAGTTTGGGTCCCCTGCGTCTCCCCAGAAACTGGATTTCAGAGTAATCGGGGGCTTGTCTCCCTTAGGGTTGAAAAAAGCAACACCTGCACCTCTGTACCTCAGGTTTTCAGTGCTTGTGCACGTCTCAATGATCTTTTCTCTTTCCTTCTAATTGTAGAACTTCCACTCAGCCAGCTTTCCCGTGGTTCTGGGTGATAGAGGTTTTGTCTTTTAGTTGTAGTTTTGAAATTGTTGAGCAAGGCAGCAGTTTAGGTGTTTACCTATGCTGCCATCTTTGATTCCCACAAATTCGGGAACACAATTTTTAATAGTTTTATTATTTGCTATATATCACTAGCCTAAGCCCATGCCAACTCATAGCCAACAGGTTATACCTTTCATTCTATTTTCTTTCCTTTTGCTAATCCCTGAGCCAGAAGGTATATTTTTCCCAACTCTGCTTTAAAATACTTCTCCTTTTAAAGGCCTAATTTAAAAATCTAGCTACCTTCTGTTTTGTGAAAGAATGACAAAAGAATGAGAAGACAAGCCACAGACTACAAGAAAATATTGCAAACGACACATCTGATAAAGAATTATTATCGGAGAATCCAAGATGGTGGCATAGGTAAACACCTAAACTGCTGCCTCCCACAACAATTTAAACTGCAACTAAAAGACAAAACATCTATCACCCAGAACCACGGGAAAGCTGGCTGAGTGGAAGTTCTACAACTAGAAGGAAAGAGAAAAGAGCATTGAGATGTGCACGAGTGCTGAAAGGCTGAGGTACGGAGGCGCGTGATCCAGGCTGGCTGCGGGTGACTGGGTGCATTGCTTTTTTCAACCCGAACAGAATCAAGCCCCCGATTACTCTGAAATCCAATCTCTGGGGAGACGCGGGGGACCCAAACTCCTACGGGGAGAAGCTGGACTGTCTGCCAGTGAGGGTGGCTTGCTTGCAGAGCTGCGCACAGGAATAATTGTTTACTGCACTGGGGCACAGGACTCACTGATGCCTTTGGGGACGCAGAGCCAGCTAACTAGCAGCCATTGCTGTTTGCCACACCCTAACCTAGTGACACCCTGAGGCCCCGCCCTGCACAACCTACAAACCCACCCAAGCTCCAAGCAGTGGAGTTATCATAAGAAAGGCCTGCCCTATCGCAGCTTAACCTAGCAAACTTGCAGCCTGGGTCAGAAAGCTACAAAAACTCCAAACCCCAAGCAAAGAGGAGAAAACTGTAGCTCTCACTGTAGCTCCTGCTGAGTGGCCTCAGACAGTAGCTGACCCGGACCCCATTGGAGATCCAGAAGCCAGTGTACCTAGTGGTCAGTGTGAGACACCAGATTTCAACTCCTCACATCCATAAGTGACACATTCAAGAGGCAGACTCAGTGAGCACCAAAGCCCCACTGAAACAAGTCCTGCCCCATAAGCATGTCTTCAGCGCAGCAGTTCTTCCATTATAGACACAGGGAGTGCTCACAGCTAATTGGCCTGGAGGTCAATTCCTCCCAGCGTACCAACAGCAATTAAGGCTTAACTACACCAAGACTTTGCACTCAGCCCACAAAGGGGTGTACCAAGAGCGTCCACATCAGGTGATTGGGGAGGCTGAGCTACTGCCCCCTATAGGTCACCTACCACACAAAGCCACTCCACCAACACAGGGAAGCAGCCAAAATGCAGAAACAAAGAAACATGTCACGAATGAAAGAAACGGAGGAAAGCAAACTACTGGATGACATAGAGTTCAGAACCACATATATAAGGTTACTCAAGAATCTTCTAAAAACCGCTGAGAAACTTGATGACACTTCTGAGGAGCTTAGTGAGACCTTCAAGGACCTTAACGAGAATGCCAAAAAAATGGAAAAGGACCAGTCAGAAATGAAGCATACACTGTCTGAAATAAAGAATATACAGAAACTCAATTGTAGATCAATGTACCCCAAGAATCAAACCAAAGATCTGAAATATGTGGAAACAAAAAACATCCAACCAGAAAAACAAAAAGAAAAAAGAATCCAAAAATATGAAGATAGTGTAAGGAGCCTCTGGGACAAGTTCAAGCGAACCAACATCCGAATTTTTGGGGTGCCAGAAGAAGGGAGAGAGCAAAATATTGAAAACCTATTAGAAGAAATAATGACAGAAAACTTTCCCTACCTGGTGAAAGAAATAGATGTACAAGTCCAGGAAGCGCACAGAACCCCATACAAGAGGAATCCAAAGAGGACCACACCAAGACACATCATAATTAAAATGCCAAGGGCAAAAGACAAAGAGAGAATATTAAAAGCAGCAAGAGAAAAACAGTTAATTACCTACAAGGGAGTACCCATACGACTGTCAGCTGATTTCTCAACAGAAACTATGCAGGCCAGAAGGGAGTGGCAAGAAATATTCAAATTGATGAACAGCAAGAACCTACAACCAAGATTGCTCTACCCAGCAAAG
Organism: Corynorhinus townsendii; assembly: GCA_026230045.1. Lineage (NCBI taxonomy): Eukaryota > Metazoa > Chordata > Mammalia > Chiroptera > Vespertilionidae > Corynorhinus > Corynorhinus townsendii. Next base: position 60,406,186 of record JAPDVU010000004.1, on the reverse strand, counting down.
CTATCATTCAGAGTTGAAGGTCAGATAAAGAGCTTCACAGAGAAGAAAAAGCTAAAGGAGTTCATCACCACCAAACCAGGATTACACGAAATGCTGAAGGGTATCCTTTAAGAAGAGGAAAAAGAAGAAAAAGGTAAAGATAAAAATTATGAACAACAAAATGACATCAAATACATACCTACCAACAAGTGAATCTAAAAATCAAGTGAATGAAAAATCTGAAGAACAGAATGGACTGGTGAATATAATAGAATCAGGGACATAGAAAGGGAGTGGACTGACGATTCTCAGGGGAAGCAGGTGTGAGGGGTGCGGGACAAAAATCTTACTCCTATGGATGAAGACAGTGGCGGGGGATAAGGGCATGGGGTGGGGTGGGGAATCAGGTGGAGGGGGGCTATGGAAAAATAAAAGAGGAACACCTGTAATAATCTGAACAATAAAGATTTATTTTTTAAAAAAAGAATTATTATCCAAAATATACAAAGAAGTTTTAAAAATCAAACATAGGAAAACAACCCAACTATAAGATGGGCAGTAGACCTTAACAGGCATCTCACTAAAGAAGAGAATACAGATGGCAAATAACCACATGAAAAGATGCTTCACATTATATGTCATCACAGAAATGCAAATTAAAATAAAAATTAGATACCACAAAATATGTATTAGTTTGGCCAAAATTGAAAACACTGACAGTACCCAATGCTGGTGAGGATGTGGAGCATCAGAAATTCTCATTCATTGCTAGTGGGAATGTAAAATGGTACAGCCACACTGGGGCACTGTTTGACATTATAGACTCAGAAAATTTCATGAGTTAAATAACAAACTGTGATAGGTTTTTATAATTATTGCTTTTAAGCTTTTATAGGCTACTAAAAAGGCTGACAATTAAAAGTAAATTTAGTTTGTTTAAATCAGGAAATGAGTTTTTTGACATATTGTATCTGTAATTAGTGATACCTTTTTCATGCATTTTAATTATTTCTGCATATATTTATTTTGATTAAATTATATTTACTTAAATTATATTTAATTACTATGGTGAAGCTCTATAATCCTTTCCCCAACTTATTTTTAAAGCTATTAACAAAGTGCTATATAAGTTATATCTCAGATGTGTTTAAAGAGACTTAATAAGAGTTTTATGAAAAGTTTACCTAATTGAGTTTGACAGGCCTCTTTTTTTTTTTTTTAGCATGTCAGTGTTTCACAATTTATTATCATTATTATTGCTGTGACAGAGCCCCATTTTTTAAAAATAAGCAAACAAACAACAGACATCTTTTAACTAGTGAGTTTGGGTTTCTTTTGGTATTTAATATGGATAATTTTAATTTAAACGATGAAAAATATCAATTACTGATGTTTTCTTGGGCCTAAATACATCTCAGCACAAACAGAGAAAGGCACATATAGTTTCTAAAAATGATGGTTGTACTTATTATTAGCTTCCATTATATTAAAGTGAGAATGTTTATAAATATACCTAAATCATTATATCATGCACCTTTAAACATTTCCTTATTAAAATTCACTGTGGCAGTACATTTAAAACATTTAACACCATTGGGTGAATAACTTTTTATGTGGAATCCAAAGATATTAATCTATATACTTGATATACATTACTATATTATTGTAGACTAACATTAAACATTTATATAACCTAAAGCTTAATTTTTAAAAAATGTGTTCAAAATACATCATATGTAGGATTATAGGTATATAACATAACTTCTTAATACCCAGTCCCATGTGCTTTGTAATTAAACTAAATTATTTAAAAGGGGCCTTTTGAGAATTTTAAACTAATATTTATTGAGCTTTCAAACCCTATATTAAACAATTTAACACACTTAAATCATAATTGTTTTTTACTCTCTCATGGAAATTGTTGCCATTATATCTCCTCCCCCTGGATTCTGAATCCTTGAAGCAATCTAAGGAAGTAGAAATGGTATAAGGGGAAAAAAAGAACTAAGTTGTTACAGGGATAGGAGTGAAGGTTTTTCAAATAGTAATTACTAGAGGCCCAGTGCACAAATTTGTGCACGGGGGGCGGGGGTTGTTCCTCAGCCTGGCCGGCACCCTCTCCAATCTGGGACCCCTCAAAGGATGTCCTACTGCCAGTTTACAGGGATAGGGCCTAAACTGGCAGTTGAACATCCCTCTCACAATCCGGGACTGCTAGCTCCAGCCACTCACCTGCCTGCCAGCCTGCTTGCCCCAACTGTCCACCCCCCCGCCAGCCTGATCACCCCCAACTGCCCCCCGCTGCTGGCCTGCTTGCCCCCAACTTCTCCCCTGCTGGCCTGCTCGCTCCACCTTCCCTCCCCACTGGCCTGCTCACCCTAACTGCCTCCCTGCTGGCCTGCTCACTCCAAACTGCTCCCCCCCCCTGCTGTCCTGATCATCTCCAACTGATCCCCACTGATGGCCTGCTCACCCCAACTGACCCCCCTGCTGGTCTGCTTACACCCAACATCCCCTGCTGTCCCATTCTGGCCTGATCACCCCCTGATGACCCAAGGTCCCAGCCCCTCCTTTTTTTCTTTTTCTTTTTCTTTCTTTTTCCCAGCACCTCCTTGAGCGGAGGCCAGGGCCAGCTGGAAGCAAGTATCTAGGATTTATTTATCTTCTATACTTGAAACTTTGTAGGCTTGAGTGGAGGCCAGGGCCAGCCAGGAAGCTTGGCTTCCTCCATTGCTGAGGGCAACCCAAGCCTCCTGCTCTCTCCAGCTCCGTGGCTGCCACCATTTTTGTTGGGATTTATTTATCTTCTATAATTGAAACTTTGTAGCCTTGAGCGGAGGCCAGGGCCAGCCAGGGTTGGGCGTAAGCTTGGCTTCCTCCATTGCTGGTGCAACCCAAGCCTCCTCCTTGCTCCAGCTCTATGGCCGCAGACATCTTGGTTGGGTTAATTTGCATACTCGCTCCTGATTGGCTGGTGGTCATGGCTTGGTGTAGTGAAGTGATGGTTAATTTGCATGTTTCTCTTTTATTAGTGTAGATAGCAGACTACTTTTTTCCTGTACAAATTTCCTCTAATAGTTCAGATTAGGAGGACTGCAGAATTTTCCAATTTCCTCTTTCCTCCCTCTCAACACACTTTAGTCATCACATACTCTTATTTTTAATGTTATTTTGCCAGAGTTATGATTCAAAGAAGAATAAAAACTTCAGATAAGAATCACAGTTAAACTCTGATGCTTACACAATCTAAATGAAAACCACATCTCAAGTGCCTTATTAATCATCTGAAGTTAGAAAATTTTGGGCAAGTGAAAATCATTGTTCTAATAACATGAAATTGTGCATGTACACTCCACAATTGATTAAATCACAAACAGAAGTGTCTTACTGTGTCTTGTAATTATCACAGGATAGACAAAAGAAATGCTTTACCAAGGGAGTTTATAATATAAAGAAGCACAATGTGTATTTAGAAAGTCAATTTCCATTCAGATCAGTAGTGGTTAGTGGTCATTTTAAGCCTAAAGCAACAAGTATTTAAAACTATTCCTCTCTTCCCATTCACACCCTAATAAGCCATAGTAGAATCCGGCATTTACTGGTATGTAATTTCTGGACTGCCACATAAAGTTATGTGCATTCAAAATTAGGTTGTATTAGAGCACATGTACCAAGAACCTTAGGGGACTGGAAGTAATTGTTCTATTTAGAAGGTGGAATGCAATTTTAGATCTTCCATTCCTACTGCATTAGGACCAGGGTACAATTCCTGGGTCTCTGGAAAAGACAGTTAATGTGATCTGAAAGGGAACTACAATAAGAGAGCATTAAACAAAAAACTTTTTTCAGAATACAAAATGAAACATATTTCTTATATAAAAATTATAAAATAAGTAAAATACATCATGGTGTAACTATTGCTTTTTACCAGCTATTATTCTTCCTATTGATAGTGGAAAAGCAATAGCAAACACAAACAAACAAACAAAATATCCTCCTTAACCACACTTTAAAAAATAAAAGAATCCGGGCAGTCTTTGGGATGGCTTTGTTTTGTGACACATGATACCAAAGACCCAGTTTCTCTTTGTCTCTCTGCCTGCGTTGGTATCAATATTAACCTAAAGCTGATGCCTCAAGGTGGCAAAAAGGCTGCTGCACTTCCAGGCTTCACATCAGGAAGAAAAATACAAAGAGAAAATTGGCCCTTGCAAATTTTTTTTTTCTCAAGAGTTTCCAGATACTTTTCACCTAAATCTATTGGTCCTGAATGGAATCAACCCAAACAATCTCTGTGGTAAGAGAACCAAATGCAGACTAGTTTAGGATGGGTTATAGAAAACAGCAACTGATAGAGAAATAGGACTACCATCCTCAAACTGATGGCTGAGTCAGCATCACCTCCAAGCACATAGTAGCGACACTTAGTAGCGACAGGCAAAATTAATATTATGAAGACAAACTCAATGTCTAGTATTGGCCCTTTACTCTCTACAACCACTTTAATGCATGAGGAAACAGGCTTAAACAGGTCAAGAACATTTTCTGATGGCATTTAGCTACTAAATAACAAGGCTGGCATTTCATTTTTTAAGTAACTGATTGATTGATTTTACAATATATTTTTATAGATTTCAGAGAGGAAGAAGAGGGAGATAGAAACATCAATGAAGAGAGAGAAACATTGGTTGGCTGCCTCCTGAACACCCCCTAATGGGAATCAAGCCTTCAACCCGAGCATGTGCCCTGACAGGGAGTCAAACCATGACCTCTTGTTTCATAGGTTAACACTCAACCACTGAACCACACCGGCTGGGCTACATTTTTAATTTCCTAGTTTAAAATTTTATATTTTCCAACCACTATGAATTGTTCTAAGAAGTAATTATCTACCCTAACCTGTTTGGCTCAGTGGATAGGGGGTCGGCCTGCAGACTGAAGGGTCTCAGGTTCGATTCCAGTCAAGGGCATGTACCTTGGTTGCGGGCACATCCCCAGTAGGGAGTGTGCAGGAGGCAGCTGAATCCATGTTTCTCTCTCATCGATGTTTCTAACTCTCTATACCTCTCCTTTCCTTTCTGTAAAAAATCAATAAAATATATATAAAAAAAGAAGTAATTATCTTTTTCAGAATATATTTTTATTGATTTCAGAGAGGAAGGGAGAGGGAGAGAGATATAAACATCAATGATGAGAGAGAATCATTGATTGGCTGCCTCCTGCACACCGCCATGGGGGGATCGAGCCCACAACCCAGGCATGTGCCCGTGACCAGAATCGAACCTGCAACTCATCAGTCTGCAGGCCACACTCTATCCACTGAGCCAAAGTAATTATCTGATGTATAAAATGCCCTGTAGTCTAAGGGCTTTTAAAATATATAGCATAGGATCAAAAGCATAGATAAAATTGATAATTCAAGTAAACCCACTTAAAAGTAATTTTTAAAATTATAAGCATTAATAATCAATTTTATAATAGATTAATGAATAAAGTTCACTAATATGTTTTGGAAATTAAATTTGGAACACTAATTTGAAAAAAGAATCATGGCTACTCAATTAGTACAACATATACAAATATTTGACTATTCTAAACACAAAGTTAGGACTATATGAATTTGAAAAAATCACATTATAAAAATTATAATGAGGAAGGAAAGAAGTAGTCATTGTGCAACTACTGCTTCTATGGATAAAATACTAAGTTTCAAAATATACTTAAATATTCATGCATATTTTTGATATTCTGAATTCTATGCATTGCCTAACTTATAATTTTATACTTATTTACAAAATACTTCTAAAGATATTTAAATGTATCTTTTTCTATTTATATTCTGATACTATTAGACAAAATCATGAACCTAGCCTTTTAAACCAGATAAGTATCAAGTCCTAAGCAAAAAAAAACTGACTTACATTTCCCAAGTACACTATTTCTTCTGCAAAAAGCAAAGAGATCAAAGAAACAGTTGGAAGCAAAAAGTAAGATGTTACAAGTTCAGAGAGATAGTTTCTCTCACATTGAGACCAATTTTATCCGTTGTATGCACTGCACACTGCTAAATAAAGTTGAAAAAAAATCACATAGATAAAATGTTTGTCTTTCCATATATGCTCCCTGGGAGTTAATAAAGGTTTATAACCTACTTCTAAGCCCCAGACATTGAATACAATATTGGGCTCATTGTTGAAATGTAGAATGAATTCAATATCTGGAAAAGGTGGAGCACATTTCAGTGATACAATGTTAAATATTATTATGTCAGACTTTTCTTTGTTTTTAGTTCATTTTTATATAAAACTAGAGGCCCAGTGCCACAAATTCATGCACCAGTGGGGTTCCTCAGCCTGGCCTGTGAGATCGGGCCAAAACCAGCTCTCCAACATCCCCCGAGGGGTTCCAGATTGCAAGAGGGTGCAGGCCAGGCTGAGGGATCTCCCTGGTGCATGATCGGGGCCAGGGAGAAATGCAGGAGGTTGGTTAGCTGGGGAGGAGCCATGGGAGGGCTCCAGGGCATGTCCAGCTTGTCTCACTCAGTCCTGATCAGCTGGACCCCAGCAGCAAGCTAAACTGCCAGTTGGAGCGTCTGCCCCCTGGTGGTCAGTGCACATCATAGCGAGTGGTTGAGCAGCCTTAGCATATCATTAGCATATTACAGTTTGGTTGGTTGAATGGCTGACCAGTCTACCAGACACTTAGCATATTAGGCTTTTATTATATAGGATGGTCCAAAACTTTATAATATAGCCTAAAGTAATCCCTGCCCTTTCTAGCAGTTGAACAAAATAACTTAGATTTGAAAACTGAGGAAGCATGGGGTTAAAAATATAGGGAAGAAACATATATGATGCTTCCCCAAAAAGCTACTTATTATGACCAAATTGTAGTGAAAAAGCACTTTTTTATTAATATTTCATTTCTAGGAGGTTTGCTCATAACTATCAGGGAGGTATTTTAGCTGTGTTGATATACTGACATTAAATTTGGTATTATATATAGTGTGAAACAACCAAGAAATCCACTAATCTATACCATATTCAGATAATACAATTTAAACTTTAAATTAACCATCTATCATCTATCTATCTATCTATCTATCTATCTATCATCTATCTATCTATCTATCTATCTATCTATCATCTATCTATCTATAAAATGCTAAGTGACCGTCCGACCAACCATCCGTCTGTCTGACCATCTGGAAGGTATGATGTTCACTGACCACTAGGAGGCAGACACTCAACGCAGGAACTACTGAACTGTGGTGACTTGGCAGTGGCGGTTCTTGGGTGACACACTCGGAACCAGAGAGGAGGGAGCCTGATTCCTCGCAGGGCTGCATGATCCCACCTTTGGCCGTGGGTTATGTTGTTGCTGATGCACTGTCGCCCTGAATCTGGTTTACTGCTGAGCTGCAGTGACCGCAAATGCCCTTTGAGCCACGACACTGCCCCAGGTGTGGCTGGCCAGGGAGGGACAGCTGGAGGTTAACTCCAGAGCGTGTCCAGCCCATCTTGCGCAGTCCCACCCCTCCAGCCACCTTCTAATTAATTCCTTTCAGTGTGCATGAATCCATGCAGCAGGGCACTAGTGTATTCATATTTACTGAACATGGAATATGTACTACCTCTTTGATAAATCTTTTCTGAGTAGGCAGAATACAGTACACATTTAAGTTATATAAGATCACACAGACTGGATTTATCCCCTCATTGGATGAAAGTCTTATTAGGTTAAATTTGGGATGGTCCACAGGTTTCCCTTCCTCATCTGCTTTTTATTTAGGCCAGCAGTGCAGGGTCTGTAGAGAATCAATGCCCCAGTGAGATAGGAATGGTAGGAAGTATTGGCAGAGTCAACATCAGGGTTATTTCTTTTACAGCTTTTGATTCAGTTGGCAATTCTTCCCTAGGTAGTTGACCTTGGTGTTGCCTTCAGACAACAACGAAGTTGACTCTCCTCATAAATGCCACGTTCCTGCCAAGAAATAGGGCAGGTCCCTGAAGCTTTGCTGTATAGAAAACATAAAGGCAATAATTAATAACATAAATATGGTCTATCTCTGAGAGTTTTCATAATAGATGGAAAGAGCTCTTTGGGATTGCAAAGTATCAGATACATTTTACCCTCAGGCTCATTTTAAGGGTCCCAGTGCCTTCTCAGAAATACACTATCCTGTTTTTGTTTTTGTTTTGTTTGTTTGTTTTTTACTCACTTTATCTTTTAGTAATACACACTTTTTACTAGAACAATCAAAATACCATGACTTAACCTGAAGCATGATTAATTTAAGCCTTTTGTATTTATCTGCATAACTAGACAGAGGTAGGAAAGGAGTAAAAGAATAAACATTTGTTGAACTATTGTCCCATGTTCACAAAATGTTAAATACTTGATTCATGGAGGAGAGGATCAGAAAATTAATTAAAATTCACCCCATATTTATTCCTAGAAGATAGAGTGGAAAAACAATTGAAATAGGAAAATATATGATGTAATTAAAATTATACAAAATAATATATACTGTTTATATTATATCTAAAGGCCCAGTGCACAAAATTTGTGCACTGGTAGGGTCCTAGTGGCTGCTGGCTACCAGCTAGGTACTCCCTCCTTTTCCCCAGCTGGCCCCACCCCCTGGTTGAACTCCTGGATGACCTCCCAGTCAAGGGAACAATTTGCATACTACACTTTTATTATATAGGTTATTTTCTAATAATTTAAATAATAATTCCTTAGCAGGCACATAGTAAGAGGGCCTCCCTCACTTACCATTGCATGTCTGTCTTCTCAAAATTCCTCAATATATGCACATACATATTCATCTCCTTTTTCTTTCAAAACAGATTAAAACACAAATGTTTACAGGCTTTTCATTGATTGCTCCATTCTCAGGCTTTGAACTGAGTAAGACATGCTCATCTTTAAGCTACTTCTCAAGATATTCAGGCTGGATTATTGTTAGGAATGTTTACTATAAATGAGTAAATTAATTTCAGTTAATGGTTATGTGTTAAAGTCTGTCTCAGATGATAAATTTTCTGACTAAGATTCTTTCCCCAAACTTAATGTCTTAAATTACCTCTTGCTTTAAACTTTAGGGTTGTGTTCTTTTGCACTTGTAAACTAGGCTTCTAACAATTGATTATTATTTTAATTACTAATTTAGTTTAATAAACAACTCATAGTGATAAACAATCCAAAGGTAAGAAACCTTATTTTTAATGTAGTCTTGTACATTTAACAACTCTGCTTTGTTTGACAAATTTAGTATCAGTAAAATCAATGTAAATATATTCAACATAAATCTGTAAGAAACTGCCCAGCATGGTAAATTGTTTTGCTTGAAAATGAGAACATGATATGCAAGCCTGTTTTCAATGATTTTTTTAAGATGTTAAAACTAAAGTCAAGTCACAAATTCTTTCTATAACATGCTGGACATTTATTTCAATACATACAGAGTTTTTTCAGAGTTGAAATATATTTGAGTACCGTGCTCATTCATTATTCTTGTTTTTTAGAGTAACAATTCATTTTAGTAAAAATCACTATTTCTCACAAAATGCTACCATTTGATACAAATTGGAGTGCCTAGTACATTATTACATTTCAAAACATTGCAATACTTACTATCTGGGCTGCCTTAGTTTCATTTGTTACTCTAGTACCAAGGATATCTCAACTTTTTATGTATAGTCAATTGGCAAATATGTATGGATAACTTACAAAATCCTATTTTCTGCTCAGCTCTCTCTTCCTAAGTTCTAGGCTGCAGGGATTTTTTCTTTTTTTATTGTTTTAAGTATTACAAATAGTAGTACATATGTCTCCTTTTTTTTCTCCCCCATTAACGTCCCCCCGGCTTCCCCTACCCCACAGTACATGCCTTCACCTGCCTGCCCTCCCCCACACAGTGTCTTGTGTCCATTGGTTGTGCTTATATGCATGTGTACAAGTCCTTTGGTTGATCTCTTACAGCCCCCCTCACCCAACCTCCCCTGCCTTCCCACTGTAGTTTGACAGTCTGTTCAATGCTTCTTTGCTTCTGTATCTATTTCCCCCCCATTTCTTTCCTTTAAAAAATTTTGCCTCTAGGCTGCAGGGATTTTGATGGAAATCTTAACATGGGTGTCTTCCAGGTACATTAAACTTGACTGTCCAAAGCTAAACCCTCCTAATTTTTCCTTCTTTGTATTCCTCTCTTTAATGAATGGCATCCTATTTCACCCTGTTCTAAAACCAAGAACATGAGGAGCTATTTTTGACTCTTCTTTTTACCTTACTCCTCTATACCTAAATGATGATAGAATCCTGTTGACTGTGCATCCTAGACCATCATTATTAACATGGTCTCTTTATCACATCTCCTGCCTATCATTCTGGCTCCCTCTAATTCACTCACAGAATGCTGCCAGCATGTTATTGCTTCCTGAAATACAAATATGGCCATAAGACATTTCTATTTCAAATTCCAGATGCTGCTGAACATTGCAAGTATACTCTCAGGATTTATGAGACCTTTCAGCACTTGACCCATGGCTTCCTCTTCATACTGTTTGTTCCCTAGGCAGTCTCCTCCCTCCTGCTCATGCTGCAGCCAAAGAAAACTCCTTCAGCTCTTTGGCTGTGCCAGGCTCTGTCTCCCTGCCATGTCTTCCAGCAGGTGGTCCCCGTGTATGCCCAGAATACTTTCACCTTTCCTCTCCCTTCTTCCCATTTACTGGCCTAACTTTACATCAAATATCTGTCTCAGTCTCAATGTCAATTCCTCTCAAAGGCTTCTCATGGCCCTCAACTAAATCCCACCTTCAGATTTAAGAAGGGATCTCTTAAATGTGCTCCTATTGCACGCTGCATTTTCCTCTCATATTACTGATCACATTTTACTGAAATTGACTCTTTGGTTGCCTATAAAATTGTTATTTTATTGTATTTCTCTTACTATATTATAACCTTCACTAAAAAGCTTCCCAATCTTTTCTTGATATGATATCTCCTTTGCTTAGGATGATATATTAATGCCTATGAATATTTATTGAATATATGAATGATAGAATATTGGTATGAAGAATATATATATACTAGAGGCCCAGTGCACGAAATTTGTGCATTGAGGGGGGGTGTCCCTCAGCCCAGCCTGCATCCTCTCCAATCTGGAACCCCTCGAGGGATGTCCGACTGCCCGTTTAGGCCCAATCCCACCAGGATCGGGCCTAAATGGGCAGTCGGACATCTGCCTCACAATCCAGGACTGGCTCCCAACTGCTCACCTGCCTGCCTTCCTGATTGCCCCTAAACACTTCTGCCTGCCAGCCTGATCAACCCCTAACCACTCCCCTGCCAGCCTGATTGATGTCTAACTGCTCCCCTGCCAGCCTGTTTGCTCCTAACTGCCCTCCCCTGCAGGCCTGGTCACCCCTAACTGCCCTCCCCTGCAGGTCTGGTATCTTAATACACAAATGTTGACAGATATCTTGTCAAATTGACCTAATAACATTATATAATTTCATTTATAAGAAAATTAGTTCAGCACATGGACATACTCTTTCTTTTGTAAATTTAGGGTGTATTGCTCAGTGTTTGTGTTTATTCCAAACATGATAATTATTTTTCTATAAAGTCTATTTGAGCAGGACAGTCTTACCATTAACAGTATCATAAACAAAGAAAAAAGTTAGTCAATTGGCAATTTTTCATGAAGTTCTAGTTATAGAAGATTTTGGATTTTCTGTAATTAAAAATATATTTTATCAGAGAAACCAAGATGGCGGCATAGGTAAACACCTAAACTGCTGCCTCACACAACAATTTCAAAACTACAACTGAAAGACAAAAAGGACACCATCCAGAACCACAGGAAGGCTGGCTGAGTGGAAATTCTACAACTAGAAGGAAAAAGAAAAGCACACTGAGAATCAGAGGAGCTGCAGAAGTAAAGGCAGAAGTATGGAGTCGTGCATGCGGAGACGGCTGGCAACTGAGTGCATGACTGGCTTTCTCAAGTGGGAGGGAGACAAAAGCTCCTGACTGCTCTGAACTCATTCTGGGTGAGACTCTAGGGACCCAGATTCATACAGGGAGAAACTGGACTGTCTGGCAGCAGGCGAAACTTGAGGGTGGCTTTCCCTCAGAGGTGCTTGCAGTGATTACCACGGGACACTGAGACCCAGGGGCCTCTTAGGGTAGGGCTGACAGGAAGCCATTGCTGTTTGCTCCGCCCTGAGACTCTGCCCCATCCAAGCTGAGCACAGAGGCTTTTGCATATGAATGGCCTGGTCCTTTGAATTCTAAACGTACCTAACAAACTGCAGCTTACCTAACATGCCCAGAGCAAAAGAATCAAGTCAAAGATTTGAAATACAGAGAGACCCAGAACATCCAAAAGAAGGCCCAAGGCCCCACAGCAGCTTTCATTGTTTCACAGCTGGGCCTCATCTGGGCACCTCCAAAACCCAAACAAAGAAGAGGTATCTACAGATCTCTCTATAGTTCCTGCTGGGTGGCCTCAGGCAGAGGCTAATTTAGCATCTCCTTAGAGATCCAAGAGACACTATACCTAGGGGTCAGAGTGGGACCATCCAGATTACAACTCCTCAGATCCATAAGGGACATACTCAGGGGCCAGATTCAGTGAGCACCAAAGCCCCACTGAAGCAAGTCTTGTCTCATAAGGGTGTCTCCAGGACAGAAGTTCTCCCAGCATAGACACAGCTGATCCTCACAGCCAATTGGCCTGGACGTCAATTCGTCTCAGTGTTTCCAACAACAATCAAGGCTTAACTACAACAAGACCATGCACACAGCCCACAAAGGTGAGCACCAAGAGTGTCCACCTCAGGTAACTGGGGAGTCTGAGCCACTGGGCCTTATAGGACACCTAGCACACAAAGCCACTCTATCAACTCAGGGAAGCAGCCAAAATGCAGAGACAAAGAAACAGGTCACAAATGAAAGAAATGAGGAAACCAAATGACTGGATATAGCATTCAAAACCACGTTATAAGGTTACTCAAAAATTTCCTAGAAAAGGTTGATAAATTTAGTGAGACCCTCGAGGAAATGAAAAAGGACCAACTAGAAATTAAGCATATACTGACTGAAATAAAATATATTATACAGAGATCCAACAGCAGACAAGAGGATCGCAAGAATCAAGTTAAAGATTTGAAATACAAAGAAGCAAAAACCACCCAACTGGAAAAACAAAAATAAAAAAGAATCCAAAAATATGAAGATAGTGTAAGGAGCCTCTGGACAACTTCAAGCATACCAACATCAGAATTATGGGGGTGCCAGAAGAGAGAGAGCAAGATACTGAAAACCTATTTGAAGAAGTAATGACTGAAAACTTCCCCCACCTGGTGAAAGAAATAGACTTACAAGTCCAGGAAGTACAGAGAACCCCAAAAAAAGGAATCCCAAGAGAACCACACCAAGACACATCATAATTAACATTTCAAGAGCAAAAGACAAAGAGAGAAAAAGCAAGAGAAAAAGAGTTAGTTACCTCCAAGGAAGCACCCATATGACTGTCAGTTGATTTTTCAATGGAAACTATGCAGGCCAGACGGGAGTGGCAAGAAATATTCAGTGTGATGAATAGCAAGAACCTACAACCAAGATTACTCTACCCAGCAAAGCTATCATTCAGAATTGAAGGGCAGATAAAGAGCTTCACAGGCAAGAAAAAGCTAAAGGAGTTCATCACCACCAAACCAGGATTACATGAAATGCTGAAGGGTATTCTTTAAGAAGAGGAAGAAGAAGAAAAAGGTAAAGATAAAAATTATGAACAACAAATACATATCTATCAACAAGTGAATCTAAAAATCAAGTGAATAAAAAATCTGATGAACAGAATAAACTGGTGAATATAATAGAATCAGGGGTATAGAAAGGGAGTGGACTGACAATTCTCAGAGGGAAAGGGTTGTGGGGGGTGCGGGAAGAGACTAGACAAAAATCGTACACCTATGCATGAGGACAGTGTGGGGAGGAGGGTAAGGGCAGAGGGTGGGGTGGGAACTGGTTAGAGGAGATCTATGGGGAGAAAAAAGAGGAACAATTGTAATAATCTGAATAATAAATATTTATTTTTTTTAAAAAGAAAAAATATATATATTTTATCTCTTAAAAATTTGCTGAGTAACTTGATTTTTTATGAGATGATTCAAACATCTATCACCTACATTAATTAGTTTCCCTTTACAGATGAAAACAAACCCTTGTTTTGCGGAGATGTCTAATTCCATCTTCAAAAGGGACTAATCTGTCTTCATAAACTAAGTTCCAAGAAGGCAATGACAGTTTGAAAAACTGTCACGGGAATTATCCAAATGGAATTATTAGATGTTGGAAGTGCTGCATACATGTGTTAAACAATGATAGACAAGTTTCCACAATTTAATTTTTTGCACATGTTTAAGGATATAGTTACCAAAGAGCTTTTACGTCTTCACTGGGAACTAATGCATTAGGACCCTCATAGACTAGAACAGTAAACAAGTGCAGAAGTTCACTGGTGGTATGATGATGTTTATTTTTTCATGACCTAAATAAGAAAGAAGATACAAAGAAAAATACAGAGTATTGTGATAATCTTGGCATGATAAAATCCCAAACCTGAACTCAACCTTAATATTTATTCAGTTACTTTTGTTTGTTTAATTAAATCTTTTTTTTCCAGAATTCTTTTTTACCACTGACCATTACAATCCACTGTCATAAATTTTCTAAACGACTAACCACTTTACTTATACCTATTTATATGTTGCTTATAAAGTCTATTTTGAAGATGATATGATTATTTATATTGAAAACCCAGAAAAATGCTCAAACTATTAAAATAATATATTTGGTAAAATTAACAAAGCCCAATCAACATTTATAATATAAAGAATTTTTCTTTATACTAACAATAATCAACTAGGATAGTAATGGAAAGTATTTAACTATTTCAATAGGAGTCAAAAATTAAGTTTACTAAACATTTGCTATTTAGAAATTACCAATATAAAGCAGTTTACATAAATTTGAGAAAGAAATTTGTAAACATCTATTATAGTGAAAAATTTTAACATCACTTTCACAATTATTGACAGTACAAATAAGGTTAGCAAATTTTTGAAAGATTTGAAATCTGTAACTAAAAGCTTGATTTATTGGAGATTATATTCCTTTAAAAATATCACTTGCAAAAACTGGTTCAAGAAGAAATAACAACAAGGCCTCTAGAAATAAACAAAACAAAACAGGTATATATAAAAAGTGTGTAAGTTTTTATTTAAAGACACCAGAGTCCTGGTGCATGAAATTCGTGCACGGGAGGGGGTGTCCCTCAGCCCAGCCTGCACCCTCTCCAATCTGGGACCCCTCGAGGGATGTCCAATTGCCGGGCCTAAATGGGCAGTCAGACATTCCTCTCACAATCCAGGACTGCTGGCTCCCAACTGCTCATCTGCCTGCCTTCCTGATTGCCCCTAACTGCTTCTGCCTGCCAGCCTGATCACCACCTAACCACTCCCCTGCCAGCCTGATCAATGCCTAACTGCTCCCTTGCTGGCCCAATTGCCTGTAACTGCCCTCCCCTGCAGGCCTGGTTGCCCCCAACTGCCCTACACTGCTGGCCTTGTCCCTCCCAACTGCCCTTCCCTGTTAGCCTGATCACCCAGAACTGCTCTCCCCTGCCGGCCATCTTGTGGCAGCCATCTTGTATCCACATGGGGGTGGCCATCTTTGACCACATGGGGAAGCCATCTTCTGTATTGGAGTGATGGTCAAGTTGCATAGTACTCTTTTATTAGATAAGATTATAGATAATGTCTTCATAGCTAAGAGGTCATATTATAAATATATCATTTTCTCCAAATTGATCAATAGAGCCCGAACCGGTTTGGCTCAGTGGATAGAGCATTGGCCTGTGGACTGAAAGGTCCCAGGTTCGATTCCAGTTAAGTGCATGTACCTTGGTTGTGGGCACATCCCCAATAGGAGGTGTGCAGGAGGCAGCTGATCGATGTTTCTCTCTCATCGATATATTTCTAACTCTATCCATCTCTCTTCCTCTCTGTAAAAAATCAATAAAATATATTAAAAAAACAAATTGATCAATAGATTTCATGTAATTCCAATGGAATTGAGGACTAAAAATAATATAGATACTCTCATAAAAAATAAGAATATGTTGTAAAGCTAATTAAGGCCATGTGACATTGGCAAAGGAATAGAAAAAAATGGGATGGAATAAAGTTATCAAAAACAGACCAAATGTGACATGCAAGATAAATGGCTTTGAGGAGCACTTGGAAATGACTGGACCAGTAAATAAATGGAGTTTATTTATTGTGTATTGTTAAAAGATAAGCAAAATTGACTTTCTACTTCATACCATACATCAAATTATTTCTTCATGAATAGCTCTAATGTTTATGTTAAAATGAAAAGTAATAAAAAAGGAGCAAATGATATGAAATAGTACTTCACAGAAGGGGCAATAGAAATGATCCATGCACATTTGAGATATTAACCTTGGTTAAAAATCAGTGAAATAGTAAAGACAACATTATAATATTATTTAGTACACACTAGTTGGACAAAACTTAAGAGGTCTATTAATTTCCAATGTTGAATCAATGGAGACCTTTAAACCAATTTGATAGCAGTATAATTTGATAAAATGCATCTTCATATAATCTATAGCAATTTCACTATGATGTCTGTACAACAAAATTCTAGGAAATGCATTCAGAAAGATATACAAAAATGAGTATTGCATTATTGTTCATAACAAAATCTGAAAATAGTTCAGTTTCCTCAATAGGAGATGAACAAGTAAAATTGTGCTTTTGAAAAATAAAGTATTATAAAACAGTGAAAATAGATATATATGCACTTATATTAAAACTATTAAAGAAGAAAGAGGAGAATTATAGAGGTCAGGAGAAAAAAGGGAGTGAAAAAGACAAATCCAAATAGTAGATACCTCTCCTAGAGGAAGCAGAGGCAGTTGATAAGGAATGAATACATAGATTTTAATAATTTTAATGGGATTCTGGTTTGGGGATTGGGTGGTAGGTTCATAGGTTAGCATTTTTTTGTGTGAACTTTATAGCTTATACATATATACTGCACATTTTCCTTTGTATAAATTCAATATCATTATGCAATGTAAATAATCTAAAAATCACACAACATGTAACTCACTTTCCCATATTTCCAACCCATAAATAGTACCAGTACATACCAGTACACAATAGAACTTTCATACATATTTAATAAACCAAAGGATGAACAATTAAAAACACATTTTAAATATTTACAGTGGAAGGCAAGAAAGACTTCAAAATACTTATAAAAAGAAAGAGGACAAAATAGTGTAGAACAATAAAGCATTTTGATACAGAACAAAACCCCAAGTTAGGACATAAAAGAAAGTCTAAGGCTGAGAGGCATTACTTAAGCCACTGAATCCACTTAACCAGATGTCATTTCACTTACAGGTAAAGAGAGCTGTAGAGCTCTTTGTATTTATAATCTTAAAATCTTCTTGGGGCCAGAAGACTAAGGCCAAACAGAAATAAGCATCACCAAAATCTAAGAGGCAGAATTTATTTGTAAAACATGTAACAGGAAATTTAATTCATAAAACCACCTTTTCAGACAGAGGCCATACTTTTTTAAGATTCTTAACAATTATCAAATACCCTTTCAATGCTAAACTTGTTTTTAGGTAGCGTGAAATTCTCAGTACCAAGATATCAATGACCCCACTTTTATTTTAGGTTGACAAAGGGAAATTAAAACTAATTTCTGTGTTTGTGTGAGTGCTACGATTTGCTGAAGGCTTGCAGATGAATAATGTTTAACTGATTATTCAGAGAAAAAGCCTTTATCAAATGGATATATTTCTTTGGGATGGTTTTGCAAATATGTGATTGTTTTACATAAAACTCTTGGCTAAGCCACAGAAAGAGCTATATTACATTCTAAAAATATACTTCTCACACAAATCAAATAACATAGCAAGACTTTCTTATCACTACCCAGCAAGCCTTTACTATATAATTTAGTGTTTAAGAGCCCTTCGGCAGAGCCAGGTGGCCTTAGTTCAAATTTTGGTCCAAGAAGAATTATCTGTATGACTTTGGGCAAATTATTTAATTCCTCTGAGCCTTAATTTCCTCATCTGAAAATTGGAAATGAAAATAACATTGAATCCATAAAGGTATTTTGAGAATTGATGTCCAACACATGGTAGAAAAATCAATAAGTAATTGTTTCTTAAATATTTTCATGGTGTTATAATAAACAGAATTATTTTCAAATAGCATTGAATAATTATCTTTGGGTCTTTATTAATATTCCCAGTCACGTTGCTTGGCATATGGTGGAGACTTAGTAAAGAATCCTATATAATAAAAGGCTAATATGCAAATCTACCAAACAGCGGAACGACCCGTCGCTATGATGCTCACTGACCACCAGGGGGCAGACGCTCAATGCAGGAGCTGCCCCCTGGTGGTCAGGGCGCTCCCACAGGAGGTGCTCCACTCAGCCAGAAGCTGGGCGAGACAGCAGTAGTGGCAAGAGCCTCTCCCACCTCTGAGGCAGCGCTAAGGAGCAGCGAGCTGGCCGGCTGTAAGGAGCGAGGGCTGGGGACTGTGAGAGGGATGTCCGAGCAGGCCGAAGCCTTCAGGCAGACATCCCGCAAAGGGTCCCAGAATTGGAGAGGGTGCAGGCTGGGCTGAGGGACACCCCACTGCCCCCTCACCCCCGTGTGCACAAATTTTCATACACCAGGCCTCGAGTTTCAGAATAAATATACTTGGGGATATTGTTCATTCATTTTCTAACAAAAGTCTTGAAGACACAGCAGTGAAAAGTGGTTGGGGCTCGGGTAGGGCAGAAGTCTGAGTTGAGGTATATAACATAAATGTTGCAGGTATTCTCCCCTCTCTATCATATTGTCATCTGTGTACTTCACTCTGATAAAAGCTAATAGGCTATTGAGAAATTCACTGAAGTCTTGGTTCAATCAAACATTTATCGAGAAGGTTCTGGACAACAGTCATTATGCTGTTTTCAGTAAACACAATGTTCCAGTTTCCATGAACCTGTTGCAAACACAGGTGGGGGCAACAAGGAATCGGAAGAGCGTCATTTTTTTTTTTTTTTTGTAATTTTCCTTTAAAAATCCAACATTTAAACAATACACTGGAATTGGGGAAGGAGGCTGAGTATTTTCTATTACCTGCAGTTTGAGCAGGGAAGCAAATTACCTTATCCCAAAATTTATTTGTGCTAACGTGATTTGTGGTAATGAGTCAAATTAGAAGTTATTTTCCAGTGTTAGGACCAGAGACACTACTTGCAAAGCATTAGAGTGTTTCTAGAAAAATGACATCTAATATGTCATCATAAAGGTTGACTTATGGAGGGACTCTTGGTGCAAATTGGAAGTCACATAAATTCACTTTTACTCCCACATATCTCTGTGGTATTAAAAGTGAGCATGTGTGTACTCGTTCATACTGTATGACTATTCATGGCACACTTGATTGGATCAAGTTTTAGTACAACATGAATTTAATCGCTATAATTGCTTATGCTGTTCCTAGGGTTAAGCTAGTTCCTTTTGAAAGGATCTGGCCACTGCAGATATTGAATTCAGTGTTTGTTCACTTTAATCAAGGTTTCATTACTCAGTCTTTTTAAAGCTATTCCACATGAAAATATCATTCCCCTTTCCCTGCCTTCTCTGCAGCCACCAACCCAGGAAAAAGGGGATTTAAAGCGGTTTCCAGAAAACACACAAAATATTATGATACAGCATGATCTGGCTTTCACATCTTAAAAGCTGAAATGTGCCTTTGCTAACTTGCAGTAGGCCATGAAATAACTATGTTGTGTGCTAAATGGCACTTTTCAATTTTCATTTGTGCTTCAACACTCAGTTTTCAGTAGATCATTTAGAGAGGATCAGCATTCTTTGGAAACTAAAAACACACCACAGGTCAGGGCAGCACGGCCTGATGGGAAAAGAATGCAGCCCACAAAGGTGGTCTTTGTGAGACGTGACGACATGCTGGTGTCTGTTACAGAATTGGCAGGCTCACCGCTTCCCCTAGTGTCTGCTCCTGAAATACTAAACTCATCTGTGTTGCAAGGCACGACTCAAGGAAACAAGTAAGCTTTCAAGGCACCCAGCCCTCTGTTTCAGAATAAGGATTAATTTCACACATTTTGGTGAAATCCTTCCATAAAGGAACTTGATGTTGTGCAGTGGGTTTTGGTGAAGGACCATTTGGTTTGTTGACTTTTTAAATGGGATTTATAGCTCCTAAGGTTCAAAGTGATAACTGGAATAATAGGAGCATTAACAATTTCTAGAAATGTATTGCGCACCTTTATTACATTATTCTTTTCAGCCAGTCTTGAGCTATTATATCAACAGAGACAATTATAGCATTTTATACTTGGTGTTCATTTCTTCAGGCCTATTTTGAAAATGAGGAACTTAGAAGTCTATAAACTACGTGAAAAGTGACTTTATTAGTATGAAAGTATTTTCTATATGAAAAAAATCTTAAGGACTTATACTTTATCTAATTAGCATATCAAATTCTCATTTTTACATCTACCTCACAGAATAGGCAGCTTTAGTATTGGAATTGAGTGATTTAAACTGCTACATCTAAATAAGGCCTAATTCCAATGGCTAGACAACTCTGCATTCTAGTTTTGTTTTTAATTCAATGTTTATAGTGTCATTTTAAAATATTTCTCTCTGCATTTACAGTTAGCATTTTCTTCAACCATGGTGGAGTATGTAAGTGTTCTGTGTTAGAATTATGAGGTAGAAAATATCTTTAACACCTTATTTTTAGGCAATTTAAAATATTTTAAAGCGCTGTATTATTTCTGCCATTACCGTGAAAAAGAGTAGTCTTCAATATCACTTTTACTTACAAAATGAATTAAGGTTTTTTAAAAGTGCATGGCTGATTGGAACCAATGTATATCACTCTGTCCCACAATTTCAAAAAAAACAAACTTTGGGATTTTCTGAAAGAATACTAACATATTCACTTTTCCCCTCTCTTTTTTATCATTAGATAAAATTTTTTCTTGGTTTTTATTTTAATGTACTAGTGGCCTGGTGCATGAAATTTGTGCACAGTGGGGGGTGTCCCTCAGCCTGGCCTGCACCTTCTCCAATCTGGGACCCCTCGGGGGATTGGGCCTAAACTGTCAGTCAGACATCATTCTTGCAATCCTGGACCGCTGGCTCCTAAACTCACCCGCCTGCCTGCCTGATTGCCCCTAACCACTCTGCCTGCCAGCCTGCTTGCCCCCAACTGCCCCCCCTGCCAGCTTGATCACCCCTAACTGCCCTCCCCTCCTGGCCTGATCACCCCTAACAGCCTCTGCCTGGTCCCCGCCACCATGGCTTTGTCTGGAAGGATGTCCAGAAGGTCTCCAGTCTAATCAGCATATTACTCCTTTATTAGTATAGATGTTAATGCTGTTATACTCATCTCACTCTATATTTTCTTCATGTTTCTATAATAATGATGTGCTCTACAGTCAACATACAAATATGATTTTCCACTTTACAAATACTGTTAAGTGTATTGTCACATTTGTTCTTTACTCTCACCATAGGTGGTAAATGGCTTACCCAAAGTCATACCACTTCTGCATGGCAGCATGGAGACACAATGTCAGGACTTGTGATTCTAAAACCTCCACCATCCCCTCGTTTCACCACTTTCTTTTGTGTTAGATAACAAAGAATTTCTTTTCATGCACATATTTTTCCATATTTAAAATATAATGCATGTTACTATGAGATGTCCACTGAAGAGATATCCAAAATGTCCTGCCTGGTGGCATATTTGCTTACAACGAAAAAAAAAAAACAAAAAAAAAAAACTTCTGCTCTTCTTAGTCATGAAGCCATTGATTTCCAAATCAATTATAAATAGATGTATATCAACTCATGTAAAGGGAATATATTTTTAGGTAGAATGAGGCAAATAGAAATCCCAAAGGTGAGAAAAATCAGTGTGAATCTCAGCTAATAACTGAAGGTAAAAAAAAACAACAAAACAAAACTTTAAAAGTGATTAAAATAAAAAGAAATATCATCTCATAATTGACTGAAAGTTTTCTCTAATACTAATATCTTATATTTTTATCTCTTTATGGGTAGATTATATACCATTTTTCTATAATTTTCTTCTTTTGTTTTCCACAATGAAAAATATAATAGAATTATAGACAATTATAAATGAATATTATTTCAGCCTCTAATTCTAAAGTCCTAGTACTATTTCTATTTTTCTAAACTACATTCTACAGTTATATTTGTTTTTAACATTTAAAACCATTAAGAATATCCCATTTGACATCCTACCACTATCATTTATTATTATATGGGAAAGATTATTCTGGTTAACTACAAGTGGCTATATTTAATTACCTGATGTCATGTCCAATCATTTTTTTAACATAGAATTTTATTTATTTATTGTTTGATGTATAGTTAGATTAAAAGAAAAAAACCAACATTTTAGAAAATGGCAGGTCACCATTGCTTTTGCAGAGAGCTGCACTCTATGGTTACTCTTTTATTTTATCTGGCTTAAGGGTAAAATGGATGCTGCTCATCTGTGGGAGGTGATAGGTTTCAAGTATTGGGATTATATAATTTATTCTCCACATCTGAATACTTTTGATAGTGAAAGAAATCACTAGAAATACTTTGAGTCAATAAATTAAAACTGTTATTTACTTGGAAGAACTGAAATATATGGTCGTTTTAGTTTTAAGTACTGGTAAGTCCATAATATTTTGTGATTTTCTTAGTCAAAGAAAAGCCCTAGAAATCCTCTTGTTTACATATTTATGGTCCATAATGCCACATTATCAGCGCCATTAGAGAGGAGGTTGCTGACCATTTGGTGAGGAATGTGCCCAGCTTGGTCTTGGTAAGCTCATATAAACTTAAAAGAATGCAAAATAACAAAGCCCTGTGTGAGACTTTTCAGTTCTCCTTTTAAGGTAAAAGTGAAATCAATCTATAATAATAAAAGTGTAATATGCTAATTAGATCAGACAGCCAAATGACTTTCCAGACATCTTTCTGTGCATCCTTCCAGATGAAGCTGCCATGGCGGGGGCCAAGGCAGAGGCAGTTAGGGGCTATCAGGCAGGCAGGTGAGCAATTAGGGGCAATCAGGCAGGCTGGCAGAATGGTTAGGGGCAATCAGGCAGGCAGGCAAGTGGTTAGAGGCTATCAGGAAGGCAGGCAGAGGTGATTAGAGGCAATCAGGCGGGCAGGTGAGTGGTTAGGAATGATGAGGCAAGCAGGCAGAGTGGTTAAGGGCAATCAGGCAGGCAGGCAGGTGAGAAATTAGGAGCCAGCATTCCCAGATTGCAAGAGTGATGTCTGAGGGGTCCCAGATTGTGAGAAGGTACAGGCTGGGCTGAGGGCCCCCGCCATGCATGAATTTCATGCACCAGGCCTCTAGTTATATAATAAGTATAGACATTCATCCATAACTTGGTCTTCACAATAGAAATAGTAAGGTCTATCAATACTACTCACTGGATGCTGAGATCAGAAAGACTCTCATAGGATTAACCTGCTTATTTGGGTGGGGTTAGAAGGACAAATGAATCCTGCAACAGCTGTTCTTTAAGGAAGCTCAGTCTTTTTCAAATGGTACGATACATTTATAAGATGCAACACATGCACATGAATATTCTAAAAGCATTAGTGCTGAGATTTTCTCACTTTACATATACCACCACAATTGTAATGTATCTACTGCATTTCCTCCCAAACCTCCCTTGGTGGTGTGGTGACTGGCTCATGGGACAGAGACGGGCACTGGAAGTATCTTTTACTTATAGCTATAGTGCATAAATCGATGAGCAAATTTAAAATTTGTTTCCTGAGAAACATTGCAAAATGTGGCATAAATTCAGAAGAGCACAAAGTAGCTGGTAGTAGGAAATTGGGAAATAAGGACTGGAGCTAAAGTGTCATAAAGTATTTAAAGACCAGAGAGAGATAGGGAGCCCTGAAAAGTTCAGATGAGACGTTTGAAACAACATAAAAGACTCAAGCCTAAAACACATCAGCATATTTTATATGTTCCTAAGCCAGAATTTGTGAATATGGCAAAGTGGTTAAAAGAAATAAACCCACATTATGGGTTGAGAAATGCATACATTTTGCTTATATAATAATTTAAGTACAAATATATTATTCATCAACTTTTAATTACTATAAAGTGGAATTCAGATATGACATGGCAGTTCTCCCTCATCAAAGAATTTGTGGTTGCCTTTGGTTAGTCTGGCAAAATAATTGGAAGTCTCCTTCTTTTAAGCCCCTGTTTTCATTCACAATGATCCTGAGCCTACTCATTTGGTTTTTCAAAGTGCTTTTTAAGAATAACCTAAGAAAAGCAGTATCTTTGAATGCTTTGCTTCCATCAGCAGGAATGGCAGATTTTCATCTACTGCTACAGGGGTCACACTGTAGCCCATAGATGGTCACCACAAACAGTGTAGAGTTCAAAGACAAGGCTGGGCTCAAGGCTCTTGCCTTCCTTTATTTCCTGCCTTTCTGGCTTAATGCCCACTCTACCTCCAGCTTTGTTTACCAACTTTTCAGTTTTCAAAAAAAAATCCAAATTCTCCAAATACCTTAATCTGTGAGAATCTGGAGGTTCCTCAACTCTGGTTTGTTCCTTTTTCATTCTAATGTTATTTTTCTCTTTTCCTTAGAGAAAGTACTCAAAAAATTCAGGCTGTTGATAGCATCATTACTCTCTTTTCCTAATACTACTATTGATTTTTGTTTTTATATTCAAATATGGCATGTTCTTTCAAATAGTTTTTTGGGTACAAAGTGATAATCAGATTTTAGACTTTATTGGCCATGTAACATGATATGGAAATTCTAAAATATAGAAATATTTTAATCCTTGATGGTTGAAAAGAAATTACCTTAGGCATTTATTGTGGCTTTCTTTAAGGGAGTTTTATAATTTTTTTGACAATTTGTTTTAATATTTAACATTTCAGTTGGTTTAGTTCGATTTTTTCATTCTCAAGACCATAACATATTTTTAATTTTAATTTTTCTGAAATATTAATGTTTTAAAAGGAATTGACATAGAGTTATATATAATATTCTCTTAAAATGTTTAATCTTTTTATTTACAGAAATACCTACTTATTATTATTTTTAATTTTTACTATGGGAAATGAAAACTTATACAAAACTAGAGAGATAGTCTAATGAGCTCTCCTTGTACCTGTCACCTAGCATCAAAAATTAACTCATGGCAATCTTAATTTATCCTTACCAGCATCCATTTCTTTTCTCCTCTGAATTATGTTGAAGAAAATACAAGACATTTTATCACTTTATATGTAAATACTTCAGCATATAACTTCAATAGATAAGAACTTTTAAAAAACACTTTCACTTAGCATTATCACATATTAAAAATTTAACTGTTAATATCATCAAATATCTAGTATGTGTTCACATTTGCCAAAATAGTTTTTTTTAGTTTCAAATGTTGATTTTTTTAATCTATAGGTTTTCCCTCCACTTTTTGTTTAATTTTTATTGTATTCCATGAGATGAACATGTTGCTTTGCCCCTTATTATAGGCAAATCGTGTACTCCTGAAATTCATGTTAAAACCCTAACCCTCAAATGACAGTATTTGAAGATAGGACCTACAAAAAGATAATAAAGATTAAATGATGTCATAAGGGTAGTCTCTAATCTGATAGGACCAATGCCCTTAGAAGAGGAAGAGATACCAGAGATCTCTCCCGCTCTCTCCATCTGAACACAGAAGAAAGGCCATGTGGTAATACAGGAAGAAGGCAGCTATCTGCAAGACAAGAAGAGATTCACTAATGCCAATCCTGCTGGCACCTTGATCTGAACTTTTAGCCTCCAGAACTGTGAGAAAATAAATGTCTGTTGTTTAAAGTACCTGGTCTAAAATATTTTGTTAGGGTAGCCTGAGCCAACTAAAACACCTCTTGCATTTCAATGTATTGGGAGTTCAAGTTAGAAATATATCATTTTTCAACCGATTATCCCTCAGTTCCAAATTCACCCTTCATTATGTTGCCTGAGATACCGGAACATATTTTCCTTTGCAAGTGGGCATGATATGAAGCTTTATGATAGAAGGTGCCAAGGGGATCCTAGAGAAGGAAAGGAACTCTGCCTCCTGGTTCTGGTGTGTCATTTTGACAGTTTTCTGTGGCACCAAGGGGCCAGCCGCACAAGGCACCTCCCTGTGGATGATTTCCCTGGCTCTTTTTCAGCAGGTGGGCACTAAGTTCCAGCACACAGCACCTCTCCTTGGGTACTTTCTCAACCAAACACCCCAGAGAGAAGTTTTCCCGTGAGTTCCTCTGGTGGGGAGTCTCCTGCGACCCCAAAGGCAGCTTCTCTGCAAACCCCTCACTGTGGCACTTCAGTGACTCTGCCATTCAGTGTGCCTTGGACACAGCCCCTCCAATGGGATCTAGACTTCATCCTTGACTGGGAGTCTTTTCCAGATTTGTTCTTTTTTGAGTGTTTTCACACCCCTAGGTGTGGTGGCTGTTCCCTATCTCTGCCACTCCTGTATTATTTAGAATTATTTTTATCCTAAAGTATCCAATCCTTCATTACACCAGTCCTGAGGTAGAGTTAATAATTATTTACATTACATAGCTCCTGTCCAAATTACTATATGATTTCTGTCTCTTGGTTAGATCCAGACTGAAATAAAGACTTAATCAGATTCAAATTCAGCTTTTGTTTTATTTTTCCAAGGCAATTTTATAGGTATTTGTATGTACATCACTGGATGCATGATTGTCTTAATTTCTGCCTGTGATATAAGCAGTCATTCTCCATTTTGTCAATTTATTAAGGTTTACAAAAGGTTTGAAAATTAATGTTCTCTTTTCCAGCTTTATTAAGATAAACTGACAAATAAAATTATAAGATATTGATGGTGTATAATATAATGAGTTAATATATGTATAAATTATGAAAAGATCCATTGAATTAATTAGAATGTCCAACACCTCATAAATTTACCTTTATTTTGGTGAGAACGTTTAATTTCCACTCTTTAGCAAATTTTAATTATATAATACAGCATTATCATGATATTCTAATTTTACCATTCCATTTTCTAATGAGTAACTGGAATACTTCTATAAGATAGAAGTATCCCTAAAAGAAAAAATGTTTTTTTTGCTCCTGATAAGAGCTTGTAAAAGGTAATTCACCAAGAAAACAAAAATTCTGTATTTTATTAAAACAATGTTCTGTGTTTTCTGTCATCTTAATCAGATCTTTGATTACTTAAGAAAATGCAATGTTGTCAATAGTAAGAGCTAACCTTCTGTAGTTATCTTTGAAATATTTTATTTCAAAATATTGTTATTTTGGTTAAATAGATAAGTATTGTTTTGTAATAATAAAAAGAAATAGAAGTATCCCTTTATCAACAGGTAAGGTACTCTGAGAATCAGATGATATAGAAAAGATATAATAAATGCAGAATTATGTCTGACTTCCCCTGCGCTCCTTCTTAAATCATGTGTAAATTCATTTCCAAAACAAAAATTTTCACTTGTTTGGACCCATCAAAGTTTCTTTTTGTTTTGGTATTATTGTGAACCCATGAAAATTAACATATTTAATAAGTGCAATGAGTTCTAGTTATCCTTATTAGTTGTCTAATTATCTCAACTTTGGCCATATTTTTAAGGTAGTTTTGGAATCCCTTATTTTCTACTATGATAAAATATCCCATGTTTATTGTGTATATTTTCTTCTTTAAATCCAGAATATACTATTTCTCTAAAGAACATGGTTCTCTTTTGGAAGGAATGATATTGAGGCTCCCAAATCTAAACACTTGGAATGCTTATTGCTATGGTATTAGTTTAGGTAATTCAGTATTCAGAACTAGGAAATAGGTATTTTTTAAAGAGAAAACATATCTTGAGTTTATGCTGATATTTCAGATTGAAATTTAGGATTAGAATACTCACTTTTTCATTTTACGTGTATCTCTCTCTCTCTCTCTCTCTTTCTCTTTCTCTCTCTCTCTTTTTTTTTACACTAAAATCTTGCATCCTAAGTGACATTAGCAAGTTTGTTCTACTTCTATAAATTTTCCCCACTCATCTCTAATTTTTTATGGTTGTACTTTATCTACTTTGCCAAGACATTTAACAATTTTTACTTGCCAGAGGGTTTTTATTAGGAATGAGTCTTGCATTTTAGCCAAGTTGTTTTCAGACTCTATGGAGATATGCATATAATTTGTCTTCCTATAATTTTTATTATTATGTGTTAAATTAATGAATTTCCTAACAGTGAACAATTGTGCATCCTTGAAATGTATGATTTATTATTTTGTTAATGTACTGTTGGATTCTACTCACTATCATTTCAATTATTACTTTTTGCGTTTATATTCATAAGTGTTACTAGGTTTTAATTTAATTTGTTACACTATTCCTATCAAATTTATATAAAAATGTTACACTCGCTTCACAAAAAGAATTTGCAAGTTTTCCTTCATTTTCTATGCTTTGGAAATTTTTATGTAACATTGGTACCTATGATGTTTTGTTAGAAGTCTGCTGGGCCTAGTTTTTTTGGGGGGTCAGATACAGTTGTGTGCTGAAACTTGCTCAAACCAGTGTTCAAGAACAGATTGTTATATTTCCAGGAATTTAATGAGCTCATTGTTGAATACAGAAACGATTGCATAATATAGAATCAAATAATTGTTCCACTCTGCAACTGTACAAAAAAAGGGATAAGAGCTAGTAAGAATGCACTCAGTAGTGAACGTATCTATCAACCCAAAAGTTTTTGTGTCCCTTAGTTATTCCTCCCTCCTATGTGCCTCCCCCCCTCCCCATCTCCAGGCAACCATGATAGCAAATTCTTTAATTCTTTTTATTCATCATTTTTTGAGATATTTTTTCATGTTCTTCCGTGCACCAGTAGTCTATTAATATTTATTGCTGAGTGGTAATTCATTTTATGGGTATTCTGCAGTGTATTTATCCATTTATCTATTGACTAGGGGCCCAGTGCACGAATTTGTGCACCTTGAAAGGAACTGTGGGCTGCGAGACTGTAGTAGGCTCAGGCACAGGCCTTGGCCCATCCTCCAAGCCCCCTCCCAGTCCCTCCCACCATGGTTCCTGGTCCCCTGTCTGCTGGCAGCCCCACTCCAGCCATCGCTGCTCCCACTCACTGATGGTGCTGGCCCTGCTCGCACCCACTGATGGCGATTGGGGCTGGTGCCAGCAGCATGTGCAAGTGGCGGCTGCTGCCCCGATTGCCCCTCAGGAGCAGGGGGAGGTGAAGAAGCCCTCAGGGGCGATTGGGGCCAACAGCTTCCACTCACACCCACTGACAGCGCCAAGTGATCAGGACTGGTGCCAGGCACTGGCAGTGGGTGCGAGTGGTGGCTCCAGTGCCAGCTGCGGGTGCTAGTGGGGCCATCACCGGCAGCAGGTGTGAGAGGCGGCTGCCAGCCCCAATCGCCCCTCAGCATCAGGGGGAGGTGGAGAAGCCCTGAGGGGCGATAGGGGCTGGCAGCTGCTGCTCGCACCCACTGATGGTGCCAAGCGATTTGGGCCAGTGCTCGGCGCCAGTAGCAGGTGCGAGCGGCAGTTCCAGTGCCAATAGCAGGTGCGACTGGGGCCAGCGCTGGCAGCAGATGCGAGTGCTGGGTGGGACTGTGGTGCGTGGGAGCAAAGAATTTTCAGTAACCACCAGAGGCTCACCCCAATGACAGTGACCAGTACCCCACCTTGGTCTGGCGCCCCCGCTCATCTGCTCCAACATCCCACTGCAACCGAAACCCTCCATGTTCCACACTCTACTGCCTGCTGTCAATGCCCACCATGTTCCGTGCGTGCCCCTTGGTGGTCAGCACACGTCATAGCGACCGGTTGTTTGGTTGTTCAGTTGCTCCACTGTTTGGTCTATTTGCATATTAGGGGTTTATATATATAGATAGGCATTTGGGTTGTTTCTAATTTTTAGTTATTGCTGAGTATCTTTCCATAAGATTATTGACAACCTATATATCTTCTTTGTTGAAGTGTCTTTTTAGATCTTTAGCCCCCTGTCTATTGCATTCTTTGCTTTTGTATTATACAGTTTGAGAATTTTTTAATATATTCTGGATACACATCATTCATGAGACACGCTTTGCAAAATTTTTCTTATATTCTATAGTTTGTCTTTTCATTATTATGACAGTATAATTTAAACAGGAAACATGTTTAACGTTGAAGTTAATTTATCAGTTTTATTTGATCAACTAGTTGTCTATATTTATGCAAATACTATTCTGTCTTGACTATGCTTAGCCTTCCAATTTGTTCTTTTTCAAAAGTATTTTAGCTATTTTAAATCCTTCGCATTTCCAAATGAGTTTTAGACATGATATATAAATTTCTATGAAAATTCTACTTGGATTTTGACCACAATTGTTTTGAATATGCCAACTATTTGGTTTATAATTGACATTTTAACAATGAGTCTTCCAACTCATACACAAGGTATCAATCTCTATTTATTAGTGCATTTTTAATATTTTCCTCAATGTTTTGTACTTTTTTATTTTTAAATAATTCTTTATTGTGGAAAGTTTTATGTATGTCCCCAATGTTTTTTGTTTTTCAATGTCAATATATTATACTTCTTTTACCAGATTTATCCCTAAGTACTTTCTATTTTTGATGCAATTGAAATAATATTGTTTTATTTACTTTAATTTTTGGTTTTTAGTTGTAAAATAGAATCACACTTGATATACATTTCTACAACCTGAGTAAACGTCTCTTAGTAATTCTAGTAGCTTTTTTTGTAGATTGCATTGATGTTCTACATAGATGAACATGTCATCTGTGATATAAACACTTTACCTCTCCCTCTCTAGTATGGCCAAATCTTATTTCCCTTTTTCTTAAACCTCTTGGACCATATTATATATACATTGTTAGAGCAAATATCCTTCTCTTTATTGAACTTAGGAGGAAAAAAAAGTTTGTTTTCTTATCATTATGCATGATGGTAGCTCTATGTTTTTCATGATTGCCCTTTATCAGGTTAAGAAAATTCCCTTTTATCCATACTTTGCTGAGAATTTTAGGTTTGTCAAATGCTTCTTCTGCATATATTAAAATTGTCATATGGCTTTTCATTCTTAATTTATTAATATGGTGAATTACATTGATTGATTCAAAATGCCAAAACACCTTAAGTTCTTGAAATCTTTTTTCTGTGTTGTTGGGTTCCATTTGGCTAAAGTTTTGTTTAGAATTTTTGCATCTTTCTTCTGAAGAATGTTGATCTGTAGTATTTTTTGTGTGTAATGTTTTTGTATGATTTTGGCTTCAAAGTAATCCGGACCTCATTAAATGAGTTGGGAAGTATTCCCTACTATTGATATTTCTGAAAGATTTTCTGTAGAATTGGTAACATTTATTCCTAAAATGTTTGTTACAATTCAAAATGTTTCTTTGTGGGAAGTCTTTTTTTGTTTTTATTTATTTATATATATATATTTTTTTACACTACCTAGAAAAACTTTAATTCCAGAGCAGAGACCGCTCGGGGCACTCCAACCCTGTTCTCACATGGCAGGCAGGCACACTCGCCCACCCACCCCAAGACCCCAGCCCAGAGGGACCGCCCAGTCAAAAGGTGTTCTTGATGCGGGCTGCCACCAGCACGAGGATCTCCCCGATCTTCCTCTGCCAGTTGGCGATGTCCTTGGACACGGCGCACCACAGCTCTCCGTGCCGTGGCTCAGCGTTCTCGCAGCGCCTCCTCACCTCCTCCCGCTGCTCCTCTGTGCCGTGCTGCAGCTCGAACTTGTAGAAGAGGGCCCAGGCATCCCCCAGGTCGTAGTCGATCTTCACGGTGCGGTGGAACCACTCCCTGGCCTTGGTGATCTTCCGCTCACTCCAAAATAGCTTGGCCAAGGCCAGGAGCACGTGGGGGTCGTGCTCGCATTTCTTCAGGGCATCGACACTCTTGGTCTTCCTCTGGGGCCTGGCCTCAAGGAAGATGGCTTCAGACCACAGGACACCGGAGCTGGGGCACTCCTGCAGTGCCTTGGCCATGAGCGTGTTGGCGATGTTCTTCAGCCCTGCACGGTACTCCAGCCTCACGGACTCCAACCACAGTCCAGGGTTCTTCGGGTTTTTCAGGCGAGACTTCTCCACAATGGTCCGAGCTCGGGTCAGCTGCCCGATCTTCTCCTCCAGCCTGGAAAGCAAAAGCCACAGGGGTGTGGAGTGGGGACATTTCTTCAGCCCCTGGCTATAGGCCTCCCGAGCCTTGTCCGTCTGCTCCTCCTACTCCTCGATCTGCCCCTTCATCATCCACAGCTTGGGGAAATCCTCGTAGTGCTTCAGGGCCTCCTCACATAGCTCCTGGGCGGCCTCAATGTTCCCCAGCACCCACTCCAGCTTCACAGATTTCATGAACACCCAGGCAGTGGATGCGCTGCTCCGAGCTTTGGCCAGCAGCCGCCGGGCCCGCTCATACTCGTTGTTCTCCGATTCCAGCTTGGCGGCCGCCAGCCAGATCTCCTCACTGTTGGGGTTGGCCTGGAAGGCCAGAGTCAGGATGCTCCTCGCTGCAGGCACATCGCCCGCCAGCCACTTGGACTTGGCGCCCATGAGCCACAGCACCTCGGCTTTGGGGCAATGGGCCACGGCCCTCTGCAGAAGTGCTTCCAGGGACTCCCTGGTGCCATGGTTCTTCTCAAAGTGCGCGGCTCGAAGCCACACACTCTTCTTGCTGGGGAACACCTGCAGAACGTAGGCATAGATGGCTCGTGCACACTCCAGGGCATTGTGGGCCACACAACTGTCAGCATCTTCCATCCAGGTGTGCTTCCGGTCCTCCTCCTCGATCCCAATGACAATCACAGATCACATGACTGCCTGACAGGTGGCCACACTGCCCACCTTGTCACACTCCTTGGCATCCTGGATCCACTGCTCACGATTGATTTCCACACCCTTGGCCCGCAGAGAAGTGATGGCCCGGTCGATGATCTTCTCCACCATCTGCGTGTTCCCGTTGGCTTCCTCCAGCTTGGCAGCCGTGACCCAGATGTGCCGGTCTGTGGGGATGTTCTCACGGGCCTTGTTCAAGACCTTGCGGGCATTTTCATAGGTCTCCAACCTTGCCAGAGCGAGCCACAGCTCCACGCTAGTGGGGCAGCACTCCACGGCTCGGCTGAGCATGATTGTAGCATCGGCAGGCTCTTCCAGCTCAACCGCTGCCTTCCATAAGTGAACAGAATTGGGTACATGCTCCAGGGCTTTCCGAAGAACCCACTTCTTGGCACGGATGTCTGTTTCCAGCTCTGCTGCTCTAATGTAAATCCTAACAGACTGTGGGAGGTGACGCACAGCTTGGGCCACCACGGCCTTGGCAGTGTCCCCAGGCTGCAACCTGGCTGCTTCCAACCAGACATCTTCACTCTTGGGGCACATCTCTGTCCCCTTCATAATAAGGTTTCCAGCGACTTGCAGCTTCCCGGTGACTTCTTCCAGGCGGGCGGATGCAATCCAGGCTGGTGGGTGGTGAGGGTTTGTCTCCCAAACAGACTTAAGGAGCAGTCGTGCCTTTTTGATGTCATTGATACCCCCTCCATGGGTCGGGATCATGGAATTTAAATCTGTCAGATAGCCTTTGGGGTTGACTACAGTCTGCCCACTCACAGAGTCAGACACCTGGCTCAGCCTCATGTCCATCAGCGTGTTCCTTGCTTGCCCAATTTTCCTTATGTCCAGCTCACCTGTGCCAAGTGTCATCAATCCAGGTGTCATTCCACCTGGGTATGGAGTGTTCAGTCCACCAGGATAGGGTGTGTTAAGACCTCCAAATTGAGTCTGCCGGGGGTCCACGGAGGTATGGTTTTCTCCAGTCTGCAAATGTTTGGCGAAGAAGCTATCGGGAACAGGGGTCAGTTTCTCGTAGCGTGGGTTCCGCTGGCGTTTGTTCCTGGCATCACCAACCTCAAGGATGCTCAGCCACTCTTCCTCTGTGACTTCTGCCAACTTCCTTTTGAGATCTGAGAACTGCTGTTGGATTTTGGGGCGTTCCATACGGTACTTTTCAATTTCTTCTTTCTCCCTTTGCTCCCTTCTTTCTTTTCTTCTTTCGTCCATCCTTTTATCCAGAGCTGCATAAATAGCATCCGCTTCCTCGTCATCCTTTTCGTAGGGCCCACTTGAGAAGAGGCTCCCGGCATAGCCATGAAACTCGTCATAGTTGGTGTCGTTCAGATGCTCATCATCGTCATCCGCAGCCTGGCTCTTCTTCATCTGGTCCCCGACAGTCCTCTTGCCTGGTGGCGCATGACGGTCATCCACACGATCGTTGGCATCCCGGGCAGGCCCGATGTCTGACCGAGTGGTGAAGCCAGTGGCGCCTCAGCCCAGCCCCGGCACGTAGCCAAGCGGCGCGGGCATGCCCAGGAACGGCTTCTTCTTCTTGTTCATGGCGCCGCCGTCGCCGAGGACTGGGAAGAGAAGGCTGTTTTGTTTTTAAAAAACAAATTTAACTTCTTTAATAGACACAGAGCCTTCCACACTATTTTTTTCTTGATTTTGCTTTTGCAGTTTTGATAATCATGGAATTTTTCCATTTCAAGTCATTTTTTAAAAATATGTTCAGACACCATTTAACAACTTTTCAGTCAATGATAGGCCACATATATGATGGTGGTCCCATAAAATTAAAATGGAACTGAATTTCCTGTAAGAAATGGATGGATATGTGGTTCAGGAGGAATTTTTTTTTTTTTCTGACCAGGGCAATATATGTGGATCTTGGCAATAGATTCCCTTTCACTCACAGCACCTCATATTTGAGTGCACAGTCAGCCAGCCACTGACATATTTTAGCACAAAGGAGCCTGTCTCCCAAGGCTACATATTCAAGGGCATTGCAACCCTCCCAGATCCAGCCTGATGGTCTTCAAGGGGCATTGTGCAAATTTTATT
Source organism: Corynorhinus townsendii (assembly GCA_026230045.1). Classification (NCBI taxonomy): domain Eukaryota; kingdom Metazoa; phylum Chordata; class Mammalia; order Chiroptera; family Vespertilionidae; genus Corynorhinus; species Corynorhinus townsendii. The sequence continues at coordinate 60,371,083 of JAPDVU010000004.1, read as the reverse complement.
TTAATTTAAATTCTTTATTCTTTAAACTATTGCATGAGCCTCCTTTTTTCCCCCATTGACCTCCCCCTGGCCGCTCCCACCCCCAGAACATGCCCTCAACCCCCTACTGTCTGTGTCCATTGGTTATTCTTATATGCATGCATAGAAATCCTTTGGTTCATTTACTGCCTCACCCTGCACCTTCTCTCATAGGTTGAACAGTCTGTTCGATACCTCTATGTCTCTGGTTCTATTTCTGTTAATCAGTGTATGTTGTTTATTATACTCCACAAATGAGTGAAATCGTGTGATATTTATCTTTCTCTGACTAACTGGCTTATTTTGCTTAGCATAATGCTCTCCAGTTCCATCCATGTTGTTGCAAATGGTAGGAATTCCTTATTTTTTACAGCAGCATAGTATTTCATTGTGTAGATGTACCACAGTTTTCTAATCCACTCATCTGCTGATGGGCACTTAGGCTGTTTCCAAATCTTAGTTATTGTAAATTGTGCTGTTATGAACATAGGGGTGTGTATATCCTTTCTGATTGGTGTTTCTGTTCTCTTGGGATATATTCCTAGAAGTGGGATCACTGGGTCAAATAGAAGTTCCATTTTTAATTATCTGAGGTAATTCCATACTGTTTTCCACAGTGGCTGCACCAGTCTGTATTCCCACCAGCACTGCAGGAGGGTTCCTCTTTCTCTGCATCCTCTCTAGCACTTGTCGTTTGTTGATTTGTTTTTGATAGCCATTCTGACAGGTGTGAGATGGTACCTCATTGCTGTTTTGATTTGCATCTCTCTGATGATTAGTGACTTTGAGCATGTTTTCATATGTCTCTTGGCCTTCTGTATGTCCTCTTTTGAAAGTGTCTATCTAGGTCCTTTGCCCATTTTTTGATTGGATTGTTTATCTTCCTTTTGTTAAGTTGTATGAGTTCCCTATAAATTTTGGAGAGTAAACCCTTATCGGAGGTAATATTGGCAAAATATGTACTCCTATGCAGTGGGCTTTCTTGTTTTGATGATGGTTTCCTTTGCTGTGCAGAAGTTGAGGATCTAAGGTCCTGTACAAGGGCACGGGTCCACAGGAACTACCTTAGAAAGTATCCTTGCCACTGCAACTTGAGTAAAAGCTTTCTGTGGTAGTGTGGAGCCAGTCTTTATCTCTCCTTTTAATGTATTTTCAGGTTTTAAGGATGTAATCATGGATCATTTTTATTTCTTCCATCAATTCAATGACAGAAAGAGCCCTTTGTGCCAAATAGAACAAGCATAACCGAAAACAAATTTCCAAAGTTAAAATATTGAGTCTTCAGCCTACAGTCTCTCTAACTTAAAAACTATTTTTTTTATATAAATACAACTAAATTCCTTAATCTGAACAATGCTACAACATGCATGAGCCAAAATCACTTGCCGTGACAATCTCCCATGTTCTGTTATCTCTCCATCTTGATTTCTTACTCCTGGGAATGGTCAGCATGTTTGTTCCAATCAGGCTTTCAAGTGTGTGAATGAGCCACACCCACATGAAGGGTGTGGCTCATTCTGCTTTACTCAGTCTACTGGTCTGAAGGTTAATCTCATCCCAAAATAACCTCACAGACACACTCAGAATAATATTTGACCAAATATTTGGGCATTCCATGGTAGTTGAATTGACATATAAAATTAACCATCACAGAAGATTGTGACTATTTTTTAGTATTCATTCCACTCAGCACAATTGAACACTAAAAAACAATCAGCTAGCTCTCCTTGTACCCTACCTCAGAGCTTGCAATGCCCCCTCCTAGTTTTGAATGCTCTTCTCATGTTGACCCACCAGACCTAGCACACAGTTGCCTTCCTCATGAGAGTAAGCATTTTTTGGCAATGTCTGGGGTCTCTGGCTCTCAGGACTACAGAAAGCCCTTTGCCTTCCCTGTGCTTCTTTCCGCAATTGCTGATACTGCTATTTGTGTCAACATGTGGCTGTTCATATACTGAAGTTTGCAGGTGGGTCACCTTTTAACCTATGTGAGCTAGAGATGCTGTGTCTGAGTTGATGTGTTCTTATCTTAGTAGCTGTGCTATTTATATAGATTGAAACAGGGAAATTCAGAGATTATACTATTGCTCCTGCCCTATTTCTTCTTCTGCAAGTACGTATATTGAGTACCAGCTCTCTACTGTTCTTAGTACTGAGGGCAGCAGTGAAAAAGACCAAGACTGTCTTATGGGCCTTATGTACTTGTGGGAAAGAGAGAATAATTTAGTAGAAAATTAAATGAATCACAGTATTTCAGATATTACTGAATGCTATGTGAAAAAGTAAAGTAAATTAGAGAAATCTAGAGAGAGGTTATAATAGGTAGGCTAGTCATTGAGGGCTTCTCTGAGACTGATTTTCAACTGAGAGCAAAATTCAGAATTAGAGATCTGTGGATAAAAAGAAGGTGCTGTAATAAATTATAAATTTTTAGGCGGGTAGGTCATGGTGAGTAGTCACACCCTAGGACAATAAACTTCTTTAATGAAAGGTTTTTAAGCTAAGTCCTGTCCATTGTATTTGTGCATCTAGGTTAGCACACTTTTGAGATGCTGGAAATAATACCCCTCTAAGGCATAACCATCCTAAGAAAACATATAATCCTGTTAATTATCCTGTAATCCAATATGGCCTAGCTTTATCCCACCTCCATATAATCTTCTTTATGTCACCTCCTTAAGATCTTGCTCCATGGCCTATGTCATCAGTTTGGCTCAAATAAACTCTTATAAAAATTGTCTACAGAGAACCAAAATGGCAGCAGAATAGAAAGACGTGTCCCTAGCCTTTTCCCGGAGCAGATAGAAAGAACAGCTGAGGGTTGCATGAGGAGTGTCTGTTGGAGAGTTAAGGGACAGCTAAACTCCAGGAGAAGGTGGGGGAGTGCTGCACAGGGTTCCCCTGACCGGGCAGCCCCCACTGCTGCTGGGTTCCCTCCCGGAGCCACTGGCTCAGATGCGGAGACCACGCCATCTTGAGGGGTAAAGTGAATGTTATTGGAAACCTGAAAATCTACAACTACAGCACCCACCAAACCGTTGCGAACCCCAGAGCACCAGTCCCCAATTGGCAAAAACACTTGGATTCAGAGGAGCTCTACACTCCACCACGGAAAAGTCAGATTTCGCCTGGGATAAGGTGAGGTTCCTGGTCCCGGTGGGACAGAGAAACGTGTGCACTGCGGGAGCTGGAGGACCAGGGGCAGTCTGATCCTAGAAAAAACCATGGCTGTTGGGGCTGGTGTGATCTGTGAATGTGGAAGGGGGTCCTCAGAGCTGCTAACAGAGGGGATCTCTACAAAGCAGCCCATTTTGATCTGACACAAAAAGACAGCCTAAAATCTCTGGGAATGTGCCAGCCTAAAATCTCTGGGAATGTGCCAGCAAGGGGAAAGGGATTGCACAGGCTTATGAGCAAACCCAGAGTTCGCACATTCGTGCTTTCTCCTCTTTGAATCCTTGTTTCTGATTATTGAGCCCAATACATAGGATCACCCAGTTGGACACACCCTCAGAGACTGCAGGGGAAAGTTGTGTTTCTGGAACCTGGGGATCAGAGCAGAGAGTGACCATCAGAGAACCAGCTCTGGGGCAGCCCACTCCCACAAACCGGTATTGAGTGCCATAGGGAAAGCAGGACCTAAAGCAGAGGTTAGAAAGGACCCATAGACCCGGCAGTCAACCCAGAAACACTGCCACCCAAAGGCTGAATCACAAATTGACTCTTGTGTAATCACAAATAAAGGAGTACAATAAAGTAAGACACACCGCCTGCTTAAAAATCAGGACTGGCTTACAACACTGAGGAGCAGTGGAATGCAGGGAACTGCTATACTGTCCTGACTGGGAAACAGGAGTGCCAAACAGAACAATAGAGGAAGTGAATGACCTTCACTACTGCACATTTAAAAAATTTTTTTTATTATTCTTTTTTTTTTCATCTTTTACTTAAGAAACTAATTTTTTTCTTTTTTCCTCACTTGATTTTACCTTTTTAATTATGACATTTCTATTTTCAATCAGTATTATTACTATTACTATTTTACCTTTTTTTTAAAGTGTGATTTTATTTTCTCTTTATTTGACTTTGAGATTAGTGTTCTACATTCTATTTTCATCTCTCCTTTACAATCATTCTATTCTATCTCAACTCTATCTTTATGCCATCACTATCTTCCTAACTTTTTCCCTTTTGTTGTCCTGTTTCTCTTACCCTTTTCCTGCCTTAGATTTTCTCTACTCTTTCATTTTACCGCCTGTTAAAATTTCACCCTACTTATATATCTAATTTCCAATCACCTGCTCTGAGTTCAGACACAGCTCTCTCTTCTCTGTCTTCACTATCCAAAAATTGTTTTTATCTCTGTCCTTTTGTTGTTGTTTGCTCAAATATTGATTATATCATTTTTTATGCTTGTTTGTGAGATTCTTTTGCTTTTCTTTTTTGTTTTGTTTTCTTGTTTGCTTTGTATTTGTTTGATTTTTGCTTCTGTTTTTCCTCACCTCACTTGATATTAATTGTTGTTTGTAGTTTGTATTCATCTCCAGATACTTGTTGCTGGCATTTGCTGGGCTTAGTGGCTGTTCTATTAGAGTTTTACCCCATATACAGAGTTTGTTCCCGTTTTCTTCTTATTCTCTTTCTTTTCTCTCTTACTTTTTTTTTTTTTGCCTTTTCCCAATTTCATTTTGGCATTCCTTTCTTTCTTTTTTTTTCCCTCTCTTCTTCTTTCTCTCCTATCCCCTAATTTGCCTTTCTCTGGTGGTCATCTTTATTTGGGGTTATTAATATTGTGAATACATTTCTGTTCAGTGCCTAGTGTGTGGAACTTGCTTGTGTTGTATTCTGTGCCTTTAAATCAACAGAGGAGAGAGAGAACTACATAACCAGACACCTGGAGAAGCAGAGACTATGGGAAGACAAAGAAACAGCCTGCATATGAAAGAAAAGCAGGCATCACCAGAAAAGGAAGTAAACGAAATAGAGGCAAGCAACCTGCCAGAGAAAGAATTCAGAGAAATGGTCATAAGGTGGCTGAAAAGAATGGAAGACAAATTTGACAATATGAGTAAGAACCAAGAGGAAATGAAAAATGGCATCACTGCTGTAAAGAACTCAATAGAAAGCATCAACATGAGACTAGAAGAAGCAGAGGACCTCATCAGTGAACTAGAAGACAAGGTAGGAAAAAATACCCAAGTAGAGCAACTTCTAGAAAAAAAAAAAATTAAAAAGCAGGAGGAGAGCCTAAGGGAACTTTGGGACAACATGAAATAAGACAACATCCACATAATAGGGGTTCCAGAAGGAGAGGAAATGGAGCAAGGAATAGAAAACTTGTTTGAAGAAATAATGACAGAAAACTTCCCTGATATAGGGAAGAAAAAACCCACACAAATCCAAGAAGCTCACAGAGTCTCAAGCAAAATGAACCCCAAAAGACCAACGCCAAGGCACATTATAATTAAATTGGCAAACAACAACGACAAAGTAAGAATCTTAAAAGCGGCCAGAGACAGACAGAAAGTTACCTACAAAGGAACCCCCATCAGGCTAGCAACTGATTTCTCAACAGAAACTCATCAGGCCAGAAGGGAATGGAATGAAATATACAAAGTCATGCAAAGGAAGAGTCTGAATCCAAGAATACTGTACCCAGCAAGGCTATCAATCAAAATTGAACATAAAATCAGGTGCCTCACAGACAAAAAAGGACTATGGGAATTTATTACCACTAAACCAGCGATGTAAGAAATGCTAAAAGGTCTTCTGTAAAAAAAAAAAAAAAAAAAAAAAAAGGAAGTGAAGAGGGAACACAGGGGTAAAGAATAAAAATGGTGACAAGTAAGTTCCTATCAATAATAACTTTAAATGTAAATGGATTAAATGCCCCAATCAAAAGACATAGGGTAACGGACTGGATAAGAAAACACAACCAGTATATCTGCTGTCTACAAGAAACCCACTTCAGAAAAAAAGATGCACACAGACTGAGGGTGAAGGGATGGAAAAAGGTTTTTCAGGAGAATGGAAATGAAAAAAAAGCTGGGGTAGCAATACTTATATCTGACAAATTAAATCTCAAAGTGAAGGACATAACAAGAGATAAGGAAGGCCACTTCCTAATACTAAAGGAAGCAATCCAACAAGAAGAAATAACTTTGGTAAAAATATATGCACCAAATACAGGAGCACCCAAATACATAAAAATACTCCTGGAGGATATCAGAGGAGAAATTGACAGTAATACAATCATAGTAGGAGACTTTAATACCACACTATCACCATTGGACAAATCCTCTAAACAAAAAATCAGCAAAGAAACATCAATCCTAAATCACTCACTAGACCAGATGGAATTAATTGACATCTTCAGAACATTTCACCCCAAAGCCACAGACTATACATTCTTCTCAAGTGCACATGGGTCATTTGCAAAGACAGACCATAAGTTGGGTCATAGGCAAAGTCTCTTCAAATTCAAGAAGATAGAAATCATATCAAGCATCTTCTCAGATCACCGTGGCATAAAACTGGAAATCAACTACAATAAAAACAATCCAAAAAAATCAAACACATGGAGACTAAACAGCATGCTATTAAATAATGACTGGGTTACCAGAGAGATCAAGGAAGAAATAAAAAACATCATGGCAACAAATGACAATGAAAACACAACAATCCAAAATCTATGGGACACTGGGAAAGCAGTCTTGAGAGGGAAGTTCATAGCTCTACAAGCCTACTGCAAAAAACAAGAAACAATGGAAATAAATTACCTAACCTTACAGCTCAAAGAATTAGAAAGAGAGCAACAAGAAAAGTCCAGTGTAAGCAGAAGGAAGGAAATAATAAAGATCAGAGCAGAGAGAAACGACATTGAAACCAAAAAAACAATACAAAACCAAGAGCTGGTTCTTTGAAAGGATAAACAAGATTGATAAACCTATAGCCAGGCTCACCAAGAAGCAAAGAGAAGGACCCAAATAAACAAAATCAGAAATGAAAGAGGTAAAATAACAACAGAACCCACCAAAATATAAAGGTTTGTTAAAAAATACTATGAACAACTATATTCCAACAAACTGGACAACCTGGAGGAAATGGACATATTCCTAGAAAAATATAACCTTCCAAAACACAATCAGGAAGAATCTAAACATTTCAATAGGCCAATAACTATGGAAGAAGTTGAAGCAGTCATCAAAAAGCTTCCAGCAAACAAAAGCCCAGGGCCAGATGGCTTCACTGGGGAGTTTTAACAAACATTCAAGGAAAACTAAAACCTATCCTCCTATGACTATTCCAAAAAATTCAAGAGGAAGGAACACTTCCAAGCTCATTCTATGAAGCCAGCATCACCCTAATACCAAAACCAGATAAAGACAACACAATGAAGGAGAATTACAGGCCAGTATCCCTCATGAACATAGATGCCAAAATCCTCAACAAACTTCTAGCAAATCAGATCCAGCAGTACATCAGAAAGATCATACACCATGACCAAGTAGGATTTATCCCAGGGATGCAAGGATGGTACAATGTCTGCAAATCAATAAATGTGATACATCACATAAACAAATTGAGAGATAAAGATCACATAGTCATATCAATTGATGCAGAAAAAGCATTTGACAAAATCCAAAACCCTTTCTTGATAAAAACTCTCAACAAGGTGGGAATAGAAGGATCATACCTCAACATAATAAAAGCTATACATGATAAACCCACAGCTAACATCATACTCAATGGGCAAAAACTAAAACTATTTCCCCTAAGAACAGGAACAAGACAGGGATGCCTACTCTCACCACTCCTGTTCCACATAGTACTGGAAGTATTAGCCATTGCAATTAGATAAGAAGAAGAAATAAAAGGCATCCAACTTGGAAAAGAAGAGGTAAAGCTGTCCTTATTTGCAGATGACATGATATTGTACATAAAAAACCCGAAAGACTCCATCAAAAAACTAATAGACTTAATAAATGAATTCGGCAATGTAGCAGGATACAAAATTAATGCCAAGAAATCTATGGCATTTCTATACACCAATAGTGAATGTATAGAAAGAGAGACTAAAAAAGCAATCCCATTTACCATCACACCAAAAAAAAAAATGATACCTAGGAATAAACTTAACTAAGGAGGTAAAAGACCTATATGTGGAAAACTACATGACACTGAAAAAAGAGATAGAGGAAGACATAAACAGATGGAAGAACATACCATGTTCATGGATTGATAGAATCAACATCATCAAAATGTCCATACTACCCAAAGCAATCTATAAATTCAATGTAATTCCCATTAAAATACCAACGGCATATTTCACAGACCTAGAATGAACCTTCAAAAAATTCATCTGGAATAAAAAGAGACCCGAATAGCTGCAGCAATCCTGAGAAAGTAGAACAAGTAAGGGACATCTCAATACCAGATATCAAGCTGTATTACAAAGTCACAGTTCTTAAAACAGCCTGGTACTGGCACAAGAACAGACATATAGATCAATGGAATAGAATAGAGAACCCAGAAATCGACCCAAACCACTATACCCAATTAATATTTGACAAAGGAGGCATGAACATACAATGGAGTCAAGACAGTCTATTCAACAAATGGTGTTGGGAAAATTGGACAGACACATGCAAAAAAAATGAAAGTAGATCACCATCTTTCACCATACACAAAAATAAACTCAAAATGGATAAAGGACTTAAATATAAGATGAGAAACCATAAAAATACTAGAGGAATCCACAGGCAGAAAAATCTCAGACATATGCCAAAGGAACTTCTTCACTGATACTGCCCCTAGGGCAATGGAAACTAAAGAGAAAATAAACAAATGGGACTACATGAAAATAAAAAGTTTTTGCACAGCAAAGGAGACCATCAATAAAACAACAAGAAAGCCCACTGCATGGGAGAACATATTTGCCAATGATATCAATATAAGGGTTTAATCTCCAACATTTACAGAGAACTCATACAACTTAACAAAAAGAAGATAAACAACCCAGTCAAAAAATGGGCAACTGATCTAAATAGATACTTTTCGAAAGAAGACAGAAGGAAGGCCAAGAGACATATGAACACCTGCTCAAAGTCACTAATCATCAGAGAGATGCAAATCAAAACAACAATGTGGTACCATCTCACACCTGTCAGAATGGCTATCATCAACAAATCAACAAATGACAAGTGTTGGTGAGGATGCAGAGAAAAAGGAACTCTTTTGCACTGCTGGTGGGAATGCAGACTGGTACAGCCACTGTGGAGAACAGTATGGAGTTTCCTCAAAAAACTAAAAATGGAACTCCCATTTGACCCAGTAATACCACTTCTAGGAATATATCTCAAGAAACTAGAAACATGAATCAGAAAGGATATATGCACCCCTATGTTCATAGCAGCACTATTCACCATAGCTAAGATTTGGAAACAGCCTAAATGCCCATCAGCAGATTAGTGGATTAAAAAACTGTGATACATCTACACAATGGAATACTACTATGCTGCGGTAAAAAAGAAGGAATTCTTACCATTTGCAACAACATGGATAGAGATGGAGAGCATTATGCTAAGTGAAATAAGCCAGGCAGAGAAAGATAAATTTCACATGATCTCACTCATTTGTGGAATATAATGAATGGCATAGACTGATGAACAAGAACAGAACCAGAGACTGAGAAATGTCGATCAGAACCTCAAACCTCAGGGAAGGAGGGGGTCGGTGGGAGTAAGGGGGAGAGATCAACCAAGGGACTTGTGTGCATGCATATGAGCCTAATCAATGGACACAGACAACAGGTGGGTGTGGCATGAATGTGGGGTGGAGGGTAATGGGGGAATAAGGACACATATGTGTAAAAATAAAAAAATAATTTAAAAAAATAGAAAAGAAATTGTGAGGTAACCAGAACCCCAAGAATTCCTGAGAACGTCTTTCTTGCCATGCTAGCAGTCATCAGCTGTACGGTAATATTACCTGGGACAAATGGGGATGTATTTTGGACTTATATTCCTGACCCTTCATGGGTAAGAGTCCTTATGTGGGCTGATCCCCTGCCTAATGTAGTCACCAATAATACCAAACACCTTGGTCATCCAGGAGGACCATGCGTGGGGCTAGAAAGTATAATTACACAGGGGTTGCCACCCAGCTTCCCTTTTGTATGACACAAAATCAAACCACTGCTCCTTTGTGTGTAAAATTAAAGAGAGGTTTCTGGCTTGCGTGGACACCAAAGGAAGGGGCTATCACTACTTGCTCCTGGGAAAGGTGCAGAAAATGTAACTAAGACCTTGTCTGTACAAAAAGAATTGACAGCCAGTTTGAAATGGAATTGCCATGGCCTAGAGCAAAGAATATCCTTACATGATATTATTCTACAATGTCATTATAATTTTCCCAGATTTATATTACCCCCATTACCTATAATAGTACCTTGCACCCTTGAATCAATAAAAAATCATCTTTTTGGTGCTTGGAGACAAAGGTAACACATCTGATATTTTAGAATTACAACAGCATAATGTACAATTATCCCAAACAAATGTACAAACTATTTCTTTGAAAGTCTGGCAGCAATTTAAAAAGGACACGAAGGGATTTAATCCCTTCCATGGTATAGAGGGCCCCCTGGGAAGGCACCAGAGCATTCTATATTGGCCCCTCTTGCCCCTTTGGCCAAGAGGGACCCTCTTTTCACAATCCAATTGCCCACAGCTGTTGCCTGAGCTTTCTGTACATCCTGAGGTTGAAGCCTCGTGATGGTTGGTACCATGGATCTGTCTCTTACCCAGTGGGGTGAGCTGGGCTCTCCCGGGAGAAGAAACCTGGGTTCCCCAAAATATGTGATCAGTGCCGGGGGCCTGCCAGCAGGCGAGGGGATCCCAAGGCAGGTTCTGGGCATGGAGGCCACAGGGGCATAGGCCACCAAGGAGACAGAACTGACCCTCACATCACCTTGCTTGGCCCCAGAGGATTGCTGGTTAGCCAGAGATGGGTAAGATTCCTCAGGGAAGGAACAACCTAAGACAGGCACAGTCGCAGAAGGGCCATCAGGAAAGAACTTGGGAGTCAACAGAGGTGGGGCACAGACCCTCACGCCCCCCCCCCCCCCAACTTTGCAGGGGCCTGAACCCTCACCCCTTCTGAGGGAGGTCTCCTGCCCCCATGGCTGCTTCACTTCCCATGCCCAGCTCAAATCGGGACCCAGGTAACCTACAGAGACTTGGCCAACAGCAGCTGCCCTCTCACTGCAACAAGACTTGTTTGAGTTGTCTTGTACCCATGGTGAGGGGAAGTGGGTTTTGATATCTAAATCCAGCCTAGCACCAGGAATGCTCAGGGCCTACTCAAGAAGGCAAATAATCCTTCCCACTAATATTTACAGGGTAAAGTAAGATTGTTGTTAGAGTATTAAATTTGACAGTAAAATAGTAGTCAAGTTCTCAGACTAATTTAAATTGGCTAAGTGAAATAAGTGAGTATTCTAGAAAAATTAATGGTACTGGACAAAAAGCTGTTCCTAAAGTGTTAACTAAAATTTTTATTGGTAGTTCATCTCATGGTAAAATTGCGTAACGTGTAATGAACCTAAAGCAGTCATATTTTAGTGCAAAAAATTAAAATTTAAAAGCTATCAAGACTACATTATAAAATTTCCAAAAGCCTCCTAATATTTAAATCAAAAAAGGGGGGATAGTAGAAGAATATCATGTAAGGAAAAATATCCTATAAGTAAATTACATCTAGAAAATTTTTACTTTAGAAAATTAACTTTCACTTGTAATGCTAACAGCAAGACACCCATTAAAAACACACATGGTGTCAAAACAAGCCAAAGGAAAATCGTTTGGGCAAAAAAATGAAAAAGGATCCCAAGTCAAATTTATAGAAAAGAGTCCTTTATTAACTTTTGGTTGAGAATATGTTTGTATATTTTCAGAAAACAACTCCAAGACCATGTGGATTCCTGCAACAGAGAGGAATTGCTCCAGCCATGAAGACAGAAGAGAAACAGTCCAGAGATGGAAGACGCTGACGAAGCCTTGCCATACTAGCAGTCAGCAGCTGTGCGTCACTGCAGGTTGCCCAGGACCAAACCAGAGAGGGTCGGACCTGCATTACCATCATTTGCCCACCATCCAGAACTGAAATATCTTTGCTGACATGTACACATAAGGAACTGTTTGACATTAAAATTGGGACTCAAAAGAACTGTTGGCCCAGAAAGAAACTCACTACAGACTGACTCATTTGCCTCCCAGAATAACCATTATTGCTTGTCTCATTTTCGGCTCTTATAAGGGTATTTCTAGTATCACATGATCTCACTCATCTGGGGGAAATGATGAACAACATAAACTGATTAACAAAAACAGACCCGGAGACAGGGAAGCATCGATCAGACGGTCAAACCTCAGGGAAGGTAGGGGAGGGTGGGGGTAAGGGGGAGAGATCAACCAAAGGACTTGTATGAATGCATATAAGCCTAACCAGTGGTCATGGACAACAGGGGGGTGGGGGCATGCGTGGGGAAGGGTTCGGGAGGGGAATGGGAGGATGAGCACAAATATGTGATACCTTAATCAATAAAAAAATTTAAAAAATTGTCTACAAGCTTGGACATTTCTTATGTCAACAGATCTGAAGACAGAGCATTTTAAACACAAGTTAGCTCTAATTTAAAAGCTGTCCGGTGGGATTATATTGGCAGGAAGAAGTCCAGTGGGCCTAGAATACATTGAGGAGACTAAATATAACTCATAACTCTCATATTAATTGGATTTACATGGACCAGTCCCAGAGAGATTGATTATCTCAGAATGTACTTATTGTCCTGAGTTTCTAAATGTCTTAAGTGGAGGACTAGACTTTGGTTGTTAATACTCAATTAACGTATTAACCTTAGAAGACCCTGACTAATCAGCAAGCCAAACATCTATAAATACATTCTTTCCTTGAGTTCATTAAATGTACCCTGACTTTAAAACAACAGTAATGTTTTGTGAATTCTAAATTGTACATGTAGACATGCCACCATCTTATAAAACATGAGGGCTGTTGTATCTTAAACATCCCTTGGAAGGAAATAGTGACTTTATATAGCGAAGAAAGCCTGAAGTCAAAATTCAATATAATATGTTCTTTATATATTACTAGAGGCCTGGTGCACAAAATTCATGCAAGCGGGGGGAGGGGGGGGTTGTCCCTCAGCCCAGCCTGCACCCTGCACCCTCTCCAATCTGGGATTCCACCGGTGGAATCGGGCCTAAACGGGCAGTCGGACATCCCTCTCACAATCCAGGACTGTTGGCTCCCAACGGCTTGCCTGCCTACCTTCCTGATTGCCCCTAAACACTTTTGCCTGCCAGCCTGATAACTCCCTAACCACTCCCGTGCCAGCCTGATTGATGTCTAACTGCTCCCCTGCCAGCCTGTTTGCCCCCAACTTCCCTCCTCTGCCATCCTGGCCACCCCTAACTGCCCTCCCCTGCAGGCTTGATCGCCCCCAACTTCCCTCCTTTGCAAGCCTGGTCCCTCCCAACTGCCCTCCCCTGCTGGCCATCTTGTGGTGGCCATCTTGTGTCCACATGGGGGCAGGATCTTTGACCACATAAGGGCTGCCATCTTGTGTGTTGGAGTGATGGTCAATATGCATCTTTTATCTTTTATTAGATAGGATAGAGGCCTGGTGCATGGGTGGAGGCCAGCTGGTTTGCCCTGAAGGGTGTCCCAGATCAGGGTGGGGGTTCCCTTGGGGCTTGGGGCATCCTGGAAGAGGGGCTTGTGGTCGTTTGCAGGCCAGCCACACCCCCTGGTGACCCATGCAGAGGCCCTGGGATCTGGGATTTATTTATCTTCTACAATTGAAACTTTGCAGCCTGGAGCGGAGCTAAGCCTTCTGCTCACTCTGTGGCGGCAGCCATTTCTTTTGGGATTTATGTATCTTCTATAATTGAAACTTTGTAGCCTTAAGCGGAGGCCTGGGCCTGCCAAGGTGTGCAGAAAGCTTGGTTTCCTCCATTGCTGGGGAAACCCAAGCCTCCCTCCTGCTCTCTCCGTGGCTGCAGCCATCTTGGTTGGGTTAATTTGCATACTCGCTCCTGATAGGCTGGTGGGCTGGCTGGTGGTGTAGCGGAGTGATGATTAATTTGCATATTACTTTTTTATTAGATAGGATAACTTGGGTCTGATTTCTTGTGATAAGATGCTTGATTCTCATAACAAATGATTATTAGACATCTTGAACTTACTATCCCACCCGCAAGAATCAGTACTACTTCAAACCAAGTTTAAGTCTATTTTTCAAATGCAGAACAGGGTAAAATATCAATGTTTTTGGATAACATTACCTTTGAAAAATAATTTGTCTATATTGTCTACTTTTTTCTATTATTTTTTTAATTTTTTTTTTATTGATTAAGGTATTACATATATGTCCTTATCCCACCATTGCTTCCCTCCCCCCCCCCCTCACCCCCACTCCCTGATTCATGCCCTCATCCCCCTGGTGTCTGTCTCTGTTGGTTAGGTTTATATGCATGCATACGAGTCCTTTGGTTGAACTCTCCCTGCTACTCCCACCCTCCCCTACCTTCACTCTGAGGTTTGATGGTCTGATCTATGCTTCTCTGTCTCTGGATTTGTTTTTGTTCATCAGTTTATGTTGTTCATTATATTCCATAAATGAGTGAGATCATATAATATTTATCTTTCTCTGGCTTATTTCACTTAGTATAATGCTCTCCAGTTCCATTCATGCTGTTGCAAATGGTAAGAATTCCTTCTTTTTTTTTTTTTTTTTTTACCACAGTGTAGTATTCCCTTGTATAGATGTACCACAGTTTTATAATCCACTCATCTGCTGGTGGGCACTTAGGGTGTTTCCAAATCGTAGCTATGGTAAGTTGTGCTGTTATGAACATAGGGGTGCATATATCCTTTCTGATTGGTGTTTCTAGTTTCTTGGGTTATATTCCTACAAGTGGGATCACTGGGTCAAATGGAAGTTCCATTTTTAGCTTTTTGAAGAAATTGTTCTCCACAGTGGCTGCTGCACCAGTCTGCATTCCCACCAGCAGTGCAAAAGAGTTCCTTTTTCTCTGCATCCTCACCAACACTTGTCGTTTGTTGATTTGTTGATGATAGCCATTCTGACAGGTGTGAGATGGTACCGCATTGTTGTTTTGATTTGCATCTCTCTGATGATTAATGACTTTGAGCATGTTTTCATATGTCTCTTGGTTTTTCTTATATCCTCTTTTGAAAAGTATCTATTTAGGTCCTTTGCCCATTTTTTGATTGGATTGTTTATCTTCCTTTTGTTAAGTTGTATGAGTTCCCTGTAAATGTTGGAGATTAAATCCTTATCGGTGATAACATTGGCCAATATGTTCTCCCATGCAGTAGGCTTTCTTGTTGTTTTGTTGATGGTTTCTTTTGCTGTGCAAAAGCTTTTTATTTTGATGTGGTCCCATTTGTTTATTTTCTCTTTAGTTTTCATTGCCCTAGGGGCTGTATTGGTGAAAAAATTGCTTCGGCATATGTCTGAGATTTTTCTGCCTGTGGATTCCTCTAGTATTTTCATGGTTTCCCATCTTATGTTTAAATCCTTTATCCAATTTGAGTTTGTTTTTGTGTATGGTGTAAGTTGGTGGTCTAGTTTCATTTTCTTGGATGTATCTGTCCAATTTCCCAGCACCATTTATTAAAGAGACTATCTTGACTCCATTGTATGTTCTTGCCTCCTTTGTCAAATATTAATTGAGCATAGTGGTTTGGGTCGATTTCTGGGTTCTCTATTCTATTCCATTAATCTATATGTCTGTTCTTGTGCCAATGGCATATTTCACAGACCTAGAACGAACTCTCCAAAAATTCACCTGGAATAAAAAGACCCCAAATAGCTGCAATAAATCCTGAGAAAGAAGAACAAAGTAGGAGGGATCTCAATACCAGATATCAAGCTGTATTACAAAGCTACTGTTCTCAAAACTGCCTGATACTGGCACAAGAACAGACATACTTTTTTCATTCTTGATAACACTTTCTTTCACTCATATCTTTGTGGATGCTCTGTATGGTCTTTTTAAGTAAAAGATATTAACAGGTTTCCAAAAATAAGTAATGTAAGTGAACAATGTCTTTCCTAGTTCACCTATGAAATAAAAAAATACATTGTCAAAATTGGCAAATCTCTTTTATGAACTTTTTTCCTTGAAATATGATGACAAAGAAGACAATATGGAGTCAATGGAAATCTCACTTTACATGCCAATTTAAGATTGCCCATAAGAATAATCAAGGTAGTTTTATGTGTAGAGTTAAATATACTTTGCTTATGTGAGAATTTAATTAATTATATTTATGTGTTTTTGAAAATTTAAATCCTGAATTAAGCACTTAAAAAACAGAAAATAAATAATTTATATTAATTTTGCCAAAACAAGTATATTTTATCATCTATAAAGGCCAAAGAGATTAAGATGGGAATAGGAAGTAATTTAAGAGCTCAAGAAGCGAAAGAGAATTTTGATTGCCTGATATAAATATAAACTTGATTTATAGCATGTTTGCATTGGCTATTATGGTTGATCATGTATATATACATTGATCATATATATATATATATATATATATATAATCTTCCCTCCCTGACTATGGATTGTAACAGAGGGCTTAGAAATGGAAGAAGTTTAGAGCTACTTGTTTCAAGAGCTTCTGCTAAAGAAATTTACATTTTAATTTATTTATGAATTCCACCACTGCTTTGGTAAAAGTAAATCACAATGAATGCAGAACACCTTTAATTTTATTCCTCAATAACTTAACACTTTATCCTGGAACAGAAGCTAGTTTTAAAAATTAATTGGGATAAATTGTTAAGACTGAAAATTCCATTGACCTGTAAGGTAATCCAGGGTAATAAATATCTTTACACAGGTGGGCTGCTCATGTTCTGCTCAGGATATTTTAATTATACGTCAGAATTATGTTTGTGGTCCCAGACCTAGGAAAATTGTACAAGGTCAGTCCCATGCCTCCCTTCTCTTTCAATTCTCTTGCCCCTATTTGTACTTTTAGAAGAACTTTTTGTTCCCATCAAATGAGTCAGACCAGATGGGGACGCTAATTTATTTTTAATGAATGAGTGTCAATCTGAAACTTAAGGGTTTTGTCATCTTGGAGAGCACAGCTTAGTTTTGGCAGGAAGGCCTCTGCCTTCAGACACTTCTCCTACCTAGCTTGTTATTTATTACATTATTTTATTCAGCAACAATATATTTTAATTAACTATTGGGAATAAAGTCTCAAATCCAAATTTCCCCATGTTATGTTTAGATAGCCAACGTAAGTACCCAACATAACCAAAGTTGATGTTTTCCTTTAATAATATGTTTTATTTATCTTTATTGTTGGAAGTATTAATGATGTCCCCTTTTCCCCCCAATTGACTCCTTCTAGCCCATACTTGCCCCCTGCCCCAGGCCTTCACCACACTGTTTGTCTGTGTCCATGGGTTATCCATATATGCATATAAATCCTTTGGTTAATTTCTTCCCACCCACCCCTGCCTTCCCTCTGAGATTCTACCTTATTTACTTTTTAATCTTTGCCTAAGAACATGCTTTTATTGACCTTAGAGAGTAAGGAAGGGGGAGGGAGAGAGGCAGAGAGGAACGTGTATGTGAGAGTGAAACATCGATCTGTTGCTTCTTGCACTTATGGGAATGGAACCCACCCGAGATCTTTTGGTGCATGGGACAATGCTCCAGCCAACTGAGCCACACTGGCCAGGGCCAGCTCAGATCTTAAAAGTAAGAGAAGGGCTTTGAGAATTCTACTGATACTTTCAGAATGCTAAACAAGGATATTTCCCCCTTAATTAACTTGAGATTTGCTCAAACATGGCTGTTTTGGCAGGAAAGAAGTGAATTTGCCCTCCTGTAGGCCCTAAAAAAATTGCAGTATGTAGAGTCTCATCGAAGGTCCATGTTGAAGTTCAGGAGCTAGGGAGTCTGCATTCCAGACCCAGTGCCCCATTTCCCCTGCCCCAATACCTTTGATGGTTTTTTAAGATATTGATGCTCCTCATCTATAGAATGAGTTTCAATTCCAACCTTTGGGCATGTAAAGAGTGAAACAAAACAGGGTCAACTTGCTGTCAGCATTTGAAAGTGCGGTACAGCTTGCTGTTTATCAGATCTATGAGACAATCCCAGTAAATTGCTTTCCAGATGAATTATGTCACACAGATTAGATGCCCGATCTCCAGGTCTGAGGCAGCGAAAGAATGAGATTTATTTACTCTCTGCTTAAGAGTGAATAAGAAAGTATTAAGACATTTTGTATCATAATCAAGAAAAATGAAACATAATTGAAAAAATAATCTTTTGTTCTCTTTCCCCCCAATTGCCTCTCTTTGATTCTTTTATAAAATACAATCAATTTTCTTATAATTGATTTTCCCTTTATTTTTAACTAAGCATGAGCTGAATCCATGCACTATTCTGTCTCTATGTGTGCTATATAAATGTCTACTAGATAAAGATAGGAAGTTAGTCGGAAGTTTGGGTGAAGCAAATCAGTTTTTAAAAACATAATTATTGAGACATTTTAAATGCAGAAGAGTGGTTGGAAAAAGTTTCCCTTGGGAAGATCCTGTGACACTGAGAGGTGAAACTTGGATTCCTCTTGAAAAACAGAATCCAAACTTAGTGCTCTATACAGGATGTTAAAAAGTCCATCTGGCCACACTGGGGAGAAAAACCCGTCTGAAAGGGAGTGAAGGAGAGGCCGGACTTAACGCTCCATCACATTTTGGAAAGACAGGGCCTTCATCTGACCGTAGGGCCTTGAGCCTGCCAAGCAGTCACAATGAGGAAGAGAGCCAGATTTACTTAGACCTGTTTCAGTTAGAGACAACCTGACCTATTGCTTGTGTTAAAGCAAAGGAAAGCTGAGGGCCATTCTAAAGCTCTTCATTCTGTATAAAGTTTTCAAAGATTATTTAAATATACTGTATGTCATCGATTTTAAATATTTGGGATATAATTTATAGGGAAACTCAATTTTCTGGAAGAAGAAAATGAAATAGAAATGTTAAAGTAATTTTTAAAACATATTACCCTTGTGATGATAGAGATAAACCATAATTGAGTCTACAGCCTAGCACAGTGGTCGGCAAACTCATTACTCAACAGAGCGGCAAACCTTGGCTCACAGAGCCGCAGTTTGCCGACCACTGGCCTAGCAGATTGTCAGGGGTTCTTTATTTCGTGTGTTTTTAGTGGGATCATTTGAATATGTTTTCTATTCATAGGGAGGGGGGAAAGAATAAAAATAATATGACTGCCTCTGGAGAAATGTGGTTTGAGTATTTGAGAAAAGATTATATATTTTTCCAAGTATAAGAACAGCTGAAAAAAAGAGTAACTCGATTGAGTCTAAAGCCTAATATTTTCAATGCTCCCCCTCTTAGCTGTTTATGCCTCATAGGTAGTCACATTTTGTAACATGTAAACAGGTCTGGGACCAGTCCTTGAGGCATCAATTATCGGCTGAATAGGAAATATGAAATAGCCTGGTGAGGACTCTGCCCGAAGGGTGTACTTTGCTCTGAGTAGTGACCAGTCGAGCTAATGGGATTACCTATCTCAAGATATGTCATTGATGAACAAATAGAGACAAATGGTTGTGTTACATAAGCCTCAAGACACAGAAATCAATACGAAGAGGCTATAAGAAATTGGATGATGACAGGAAAAATTAGTAAGGAGAAACCATGAAGCAGAGCAGAGAAAGCAGGAAGCTGATAACGGTAGAAATATTCTGATGAAACATATGAAATATTTGTTTTTGGGGGACAAATAAGTAAAATATACACAATTTTACATGATTCAACCTTGAAAAACTGCTTTTAATTAGAAATAGTTGGATCAATATAACAGTTGAAAGCATGTACTGGGAAGATAGCTTCTATAGTTGCCGAGGCACCTTAAAAACTCCCCAAACTGGGTTGTACCTGGTGTTTCTGTCCAAGAAAGAGTAAAAGATGACTCTATAACTCCCTATTTGATATGGCAGTGAATGTATTTGTTCTACAAGATTTGAGAGGCTCTCACAAAGTCATCTGAAGTAAATATGGAATCAGTAACATGACATGCCTCCATCACAAGAACAGAAAATAATCAACTAAATGGAAGAACATGTCACTCTTTGAAGCTATACCGTAGCCCTCATGTCTTTTTTTAATGTGTTATATGTATTTTATTTTTTAATTAATTAATTTAATTATTTTTAAATTTCTTTATTAATTAAGGTATTACATGTGTCCTTATTCCCCCATTACCCACCCCCCCACCATAGCCCTCATGTCTTGATTGTGGCATAGGTAGTATCCTAGACTTAACAAGATTTTTGAGAACCCAAGAATAATCAGAAGAGAGTTGAGTTACTCAGTATATAATCTTTCAGCAATGAAAGAAAAGTGAATTGTATGAGGTGGTTTAAAGTTATCACAGGCAAAATTTATTTGCCTTGACAAAGTTCAAATTCTGCAACAGAGATCACACGAGATGATATTCTTCAGCCAAAGCAAGCCCTATAGCAAAAACCTATAAAGCCGTGGGGAATAGTGTTCCTGAAGGAGAATAGCTATGGAAATGAAAATGTGAGTTACAGGGCAAAAGGAAACACCAGGAATCAAGAGACAAATGAGGATAGTGGAAACCGGAGAGGAAAAGACACTTATTTGCAAGGCTCCTTTAGTTTTGTGCATCAATTAGGGACAAATCTGATGTTTACATGAAGTTTCTGGCCTTCATATGCTTACGTTTGAATGGAACATGTACTTCATTATTTTACGTTTTATCTATCTGTGTCTTTATATTTAAAATACCTTGTAGGTGAAAGTTATGGCTTATTTTATCATTATTACCTGTGATTTCTAATTAGAGCATTCTGTCTAATTTTTAATGTATGATTTGTCATTTGTTTTTGTTGTCTTCCCTGACTTTGTTCTTCTGTTTTTCCTTTCTTGCTTTGTTATGAATTATTCAATTACTATTTTAGTGCCATTTTTATATATTTATTGGCTTTTTGACTATACCACCTCTGTGCCATTTTTTATTGCTTGCTCTAGAGTAAAAATAAAGCCTTAATTTTCCACATAATATTTAATATCATAATACTTTATATTAAACATAGAAGCTCTCCAACCATACAGATTCACTACCCCATCACTCTTATGTTACAGGTGTTATATGTATTACACCTATAAGTATTATATCTTCACAAAACAATGTTATAGCTTTGGCTGCAAGCAATAATGTACATTTTAAATAAATTAAGATACTATATGAATATTATTTATATTAATCCATTTCTAATACTCTTCATTTATTTCTCAAAAATTAAATTTCTGCCTGATGAGTGTAGTTCAGTGGTTGAGTATCAACCCAAGAACCAAGAGGTCACAGGTTTGATTCCAGGTGAGGGCAATGCTCAGGTTTCAGGTTTGATTGCTAGTAGGAGCCTTGCATCAATGTTTCATTCTCATCAATGTTTCTATCTCCTTATTCATCACCCTTCCTCTCTCTAAAGTAAAAAATATATATATATATATATTAAAAAGTCCTTTTTTTATAATCCCAAACTTAGGGCCATTTTGAGCTTGATATCTATTGATTATGTTTTTCTTTGAGATTGGATTAAAATTTTCCTCACTTTTCATATGTTTAGGAATTTTGGACTTTATCCTGGACATTTTGAATATTATGTTATGCAGTTTCTGATCCTGTTTTACTGCCCTAATAGAATGGAATTTGTTATTATTGTTGTTGTGTGTTTGTTTGCTTGTTTTTGTTTGTTTGTTTCTGTTTGTTTGTTTTAGTGGGCAGTTGTCTTCTTTGGGCTGAAACTGAGACCATTAAGTTTGCAGTGGGAAATAGCTCAGTTCTCAGTTTAGCTACTAGCTGGTTTCAAAGCCTGGTTAAAGATCAGCCAAGCACTTAGTTTATGCCCCAAATGAATGGCTTTCACAATTCTGAAATTTTCTCTCATTTTACAGGGGTCCTATATGCCCCAGTTACCCCTCATTTGATTCTTCCAGCTAAGATGATAGTAGGTTGTTCCACATAATGTAAATATCTGTGTTTTCCAATGGTCTTAGGCGACCCTGCTAGCGGTTATCAACCTGTGGGTTGCTACCCACAGGTTGAGAACCACTGCTGTAGAGCCTAAGACCATCAGAAAACAAAGATATTTACATTATGATTCATTAAGAGTAGCAAAATTACAGTTATGATGTAGCAATAAAAATAATTTTATGGTTGGGGGTCACCACAACACAAGGAACTGTATTAAAGGGTTGCGGCTTTAGAAAGGTTGAGAACCGGAGAAACCAAGATGGCAGCATAGGTAAACACCTAAACTGCTGCCTAGCACAACAATTTCAAAACTACAACTAAAAGACAAAATGGATATCATCCACAGGAAGGTTGGCTGAGTGGAAATTCTACAACTAGAAGGAAAGAGAAAAGCACACTGAGACTCAAAGGAGCTGCAGAAGGCAGAGGTACTGAGATGCACACACAGAGAGGGCGGGCAACTGAGTACACAGCTGGCTTTCTCAAGTGGGAGGGAGACAAAAGCTCCCGACTGCACTGAACTCCATTTCAGGGAGAGACTCTGGGGACCCAGACTCATTTGGGGACAAACTGGACTGCCTGGCAGCAAGCGGAACTCGAGGGTGGCTTTCTCTGAGAGGTGCTTGCAGTGATTACCATGGGACACTGAGACAAAGTGGCGTATTAGGGCAGGGCTGATGGGAAACCAATACTGTCTGCTCCGCCCTGAGACTTCGCCCCATCCAAACTGAGCACAGAGGCTTTTGCAAGTCTCCTCTACCATAAGGTATCTCCAGCATAGAAGTTCTCCCAGCATAGACACAGCTGATCCTCACATCCAACTGGCCTGGAAGTCATTCCCTCCAAGTGATACCAACAACAATCAAGGCTTAACTACAATAAGACTGTGCACACAGCCCACAAAGGGGTGCACCAAGAGTGTCTACCTCAGGTAACTAGGGAGGCTGAGCCACTGGGCCCTTTAGGACACCTAGCAAACAAAGCTACTCTATCAACTCAGGGAAGCAGCCAAAATGCAGAGACAAAGAAACAGGTCACAAATGAAAGAAATGGAGGAAAGCAAATGACTGGATATAGAGTTCAAAACCACGGCTATAAGGTTACTCAAAAATTTTCTAAAAAAGGCCGATAAATTTAGTGAGACCCTTGAGGATATGAAAAAGGACCAACTAGAAATTAAACATACACTGTCTGAAATTAAAAAATATATATATTATACAGAGATCCAACAGCAGACTAGAGGATTGGAAGAATCAAGTCAAAGATTTGAAATACAAAGAAGCAAAAAATACTCAACGGAAAAAGCAAAAAGAAAAAAGAATCCAAAAATATGAAGATAGTGTAAGAAGCCTCTGGGACAACTTCAAGCGTACCAACATCAGAATTATGGGGGTAGTAGAAGAAGAGAGAGAGCAAGATACTGAAAACCTATTTGAAGAAATGATGACTGAAAACTTCCCCCATCTGGTGAAAGAAATAGACTTACAAGTCCAGGAAGTGCAGAGAATCCCAAACAAAAGGAATCCAAAGAGGACCACACCAAGGCACATCATAATTAAAATGCCAAGAGCAAAAGACAAAGAGAGAATATTAAAAGCAGCAAGAGAAAAACAGTTAGTTACCTACAAGGGAGCACCCATATGACTGTCAGATGATTTCTCAACAGAAACTATGCAGTCCAGATGGGAGTGACAAAAAATATTCCAAGTGATGAATAGCAAGAACCTACAACCAAGATTACTCAGCAAAGCTATCATTTAGAACTGAAGGTCAGATAAAGAGCTTCACAGATCAGAAAAAGCTAAAGGAGTTCATCACTGCCAAACCAGTATTATATGAAATGCTGAAGGGTATTCTTTAAGAAGAGGAAGAAGAACAAGGTAAAAATAAAAATTATGAACAACAAATACATATCTATCAACAAGTGAATCTAAAAATCAAATGGATAAAAAAATCTGATGAACAAAACTGGTGAGTATAATAGAATCAGGGGCATAGAAAGGGAGTGGACTAACAATTCTCGGGGAGAAAGGGGTGTGAGGGTGCGAGAAGAGACTGGACAAAAAGCGTTCACCTATGGATGAGGACAGTGACGGGGGTTATGGGCAGAGGGTGGGGTGGAACTGGGTGGAGGGTAGCTATGGGGGAAAAAAGAACAATTGTAATAATCTGAACAATAAAGTTTTATTAAATTAAAAAAAAGAAAGGTTGAGAACCACTGCAGTAGAGTTTAAGAAACTATGGTTGCTACTTAGTAAGTCCACTTACTCACAACCAAACATTGATCAATAATAAAAATTGTAACGTCACTCCATGCTCATCACTTGCTCCAAGTTTCACTCACTTCCAAAAACTGCCTGCTCTCCATCAGTCTCTATAACCTATTATCTAGTAGTTATTTATGTGTTTTTTCCTATGTTTATAGGTATTATAAATGGGAGAACATAGGGACTCACAACTTTATTTCAGAAGTTGAAATATTAATTATTAATCTTTGTTTTTGTTTGAATTCTTTTTCATTTTGTTTGCTTCTGAATTATTTTTGCATAGATACCTTGCTATTGCTTTTTATTGTGTCATGATTGTCATGGGCAAATCAACTGAAATATTATCTGACGTGACCTAGTATGGGTGACATTTTCTTAACTCATTCTGACTTTTATATACCTATTTGCTTTTGTATCAATTTTCAGTTTGAGGGCTGCTGTTGTATAGCAATTGTTAATACTATGTCTTTGTCATTGGGCTGCAAATGCTTTCTATGGGTAAGCCTTCTATGTGCAAATTTTCACAGAAATCCTATATTTATATGATTCTTCCACTTTACAAATGAGGAAATCAAGACTTAGAGATAATACACAACTTATTCAAGTTTATGTAGCCAGTAAAAAATATAAATAGAGCCAAATTTAGTAGTAATCTCCTGAGCCACAGTATTAACCAGCCTGCTACTTAAGATGATTATCACCTGTGTTTTTCCTATTTTCTGCAGTTGAAAAAATTATATGTGTGTGAATGTATGTATGTATACACACGTGTATATATTAAATAGAATATACATACAAAAATTTTCCACATAGAATCAATCATTATAATATACTAGAAGCCTGATGCATGAAGATTCGTGCTAGAATGGGCCTTCCTTTCGTGCTAGAATGGGGCACTGCCTTTCCACTCCGGCCCCGCCCCAGAGCCGCTTCTTTCAGCTCTGGACCCACCTTCCCAAGCTACCCAGAGGCCCTGAGAGACTAGGGGTGGGACAGAACACCTGCCCCCAGTCACTCAATGCCTTTGTATGCAAGTTAATCGCCATCTTTGTTTGGTTAATTTGCATATCACTCCTGATTGGCTGGTGGGTGTAGTGGAGGTACGGTCAATTTACATGTTTGTCTATTATTAGGTAAGATTTAATATATATAAATTTTTGTTTCTATTCTTCCAAATTTGGTATGCTTATTTTATATGGACATATTTTCGATTTATAGAAATTGGGTCATGTTCAATACTCATTCTACTTTTTTGTCAGTCAGCACTATATTTTAAAAATTATATATGCATATTTTTATGATTTTAAGGATCACACTTATTTCAACTGATTCATAATTCTCCATGTCGCATCCATGACACCATACTTACATAGCTCTCTGGAGATAGAAGGTTGGTGGCTTCCAAATCCCTGACATCAAATATGGTACAACAGTGAACACTCTACCAAATGTCTCCTGAGGAACTTGTTTGAGAATTTGTTTGAGTCTATACTCAGGAGGATATCTGTGCCCCATGGTACATATATATTTACTTTGACAAAGTTCCACAAGATTGCTGTCCAGAATGGTTACACAAGTCTATATGCTCAACGGCAGTGCATCGTGGCTCCTATATTCCACATCTCTGCCAACAATAGTCATTATTCTAGGAAATGTCTAACCAAAAGGGAACTATTTAAAAACAATAACAGTATATGAAAAAGAAATGTAGATTGTATTTAAGTCACAATTCCTTGTTTTTAATTTGGAGCAATAAATATTTGAAAATATCTTGTAAACAATAAATTCAGAGTAACTGCAAGTTAACTTGAGTTTTATCAGTTCAAAATATAGTCTTTATTCTAGTTATTGAGAGCAAACTTAATTGTTTATGTTTGAATGTCTGATGTAGAGGAATGGGAAAATGTGAAAATGACAAAGAAAAGATCTTAGTTATAAAACAGCAATATTTTGACAATAATGATTATTCAAAGCTATATTGTTAAACTGCACTGCACTCTGTGACCAAATTGTCTTATCTTCGTCTTTAAGAATATTATTTTTTTCTGAGAATCTTTATTACCACATTTGATAGTTATTTGCTTGTTCTCTTGGGCAAATTTAGGTTTGTGTGAGTCTCTAATTTATTCTTGGAAATTGTCTAGTAAGATCTGGAGAGCTATTAAAAATAGTGACTATAAATCAAAAAATGTTTTAATGGAATACAATAATTTAAGAATATTTAGTATTGTAAGTTGTTTAAGTCAAATTGCACATGGATTGATTGAACTATAAAACAAGTAAACGTTGGCTTGATAAAATTAGTTTAACTTTATTAACTGTGGATCTAAACAAATCAGCTCAGAAAAAGTATGTCTGTAAGTTAAAAGATACTGATTGTTCTCAGAAATATAATGTTCATTTGTTTTGTTCGTTTAATTAAAAGTTTCTTAGGTAAGACGGGGGAATCAGACAATATGATCACAAGTAGCTGTCAGAAATGGCGATATGATGCTCTTTAAAATTATTAAATCTTCCAAAAAGGATATTAATATAAAATATATGTGAATAGTGAAGAAAACAACAAACCATTATTAATATTGCAGTGAATGCTTTGGATTTTAGGGAAACGGCTTACTGTGTAATACAGAGCAACAACTGAGACACTACTATTGCTCCTTGGTATTGGGCAGTTGAAGATCAAAGGAACAAGAAGGGGATGTCTCTATTCTTTACAAAATCTCTAGTAGTGAAAACATCTCAAAATTGTTATGCTTTATTTTCCCAACCACAGAATATTACTCCATGTACTTGCCAGCATTAATAAGCCTTTTCTCCTGACCAGTACAATTATCCCTGTAGATTCTGCTCTTTGAAAGGATTCAAGGAACTGATAATGAACAGTGACTAAAGAAAGCTGTCTGATTTGGAAGGGTGCAACTGCATCAACTAGTGCTTAATGGTGGCTATGGGGCTTGGCATCTGCTCCATTCATATAGAATCATGTTTTCAGCAAAGCCATGCAGTGAATGTATTTGTTCCATGAACAACAACTGAAGTTATATGTGATAGTTTTGCAATCATTGTTTTACCCATTGAGGGACTCTATAAATGTTCATCTTTAGTGGATTTCAATAGTACAAAAAAAAAAAAAAGCTGTAGGAAGAGGAGATTCTTACTTCCCTTACTATAAGTTCTCAGAACCCTCGTCCCACTGTATACACACACACTCACATGTGTACGCAATAATCCCCCAAGATGTTTTTTCAATTGAGGTCAATTTATCATGTCCTTAATTATTTCTGTACTCTTCACAAAAATGTTTCTCGATTATTTTCAGTCTTTAAAAATATAGTAGTCTATAAAATTTTATACACCTCAGTGTTGTTTATAATAGTAATACAAAATAAAAAAGATAACTGTATAGATAATTATAGGAAACATTTAAAAATTATACTTCCTTATAAAGGAACACTATGTAGCCATTAATATTTTTAAATGTTTAAATCACCATTCTTTATCATTTTTAACATGGAAATTCACAGTATGCTGAAGTCATAAACAGTCTAAATATTTACAGTCATTTGGTATGATTTTATATACATAAATTTCTATGCATTGATAAAATCTTGCAAAATATATAACAAAAGTATCAACAGTGATTATTTCTGGATTGACCACATCATGATTTTTTTTTACTTCCCCTTTATACTTTCTAATATGTTTGAATTTTTCACAATTATATTACTGTTATAATAAAAAATTGAACTTTTTTGAATATTAAAATAGAAATCTTTTACATGAAATTTGACATAAAACTCCATAATGAGACCTAAGTAAGCAAAATTTAGAAAAAAAATATGCTTTAGATCTTAGAACACATAAACATCTCATTGCTTTCTCACCAAACATTTTTTGAAAACTTAGAATGTTCTATTTATTTATACATTTATTTATTGGACATTTTAGAGCATGTCACATGTGAAAAGCAAATGATATAGAATTTGTTCCCAGGCAATGAGAAAAAAATTAGACTGATTTAATTAATAAAAAGCTAATGATGTTGAATTTATATGTATTTTTACCATGATTCATATGGTATGTGGTTTTTAATGTTCTAAAGTATATTCCAGCTCACCTGGTATCACTCAATGGTTGAGCATTGATGCATGAACCAGGGAGTCATGTTTTGAATTCCAGACAGGGCACATGCCCAGGTTGCAGGCTGAATTCCCAGTAGGGGGCATGCAGGAGGCAGCAGATGGATTATTCTCTTTCATCATTGATGTTTCTATCTCTCTCTCTCCCTTTCCATTCCTCTCTCTGAAATCAATAAAAACACATTTTAAAAAATAAACAAATGAAGTAATTCAATAATATATGTACATTTTAATTTAATCATCTTTTAAATTTTAATATATAGTTTTCAAATTATCTCTAAGAATTAATGCATCAAATTATTCTCCCATCCATCAGCATTTGCCTATGGTGGCTATATTACATCTTTCAGAGCTGAGTTTATCTTGTGAAAAACTTTCAACTTTATAGGTGAAAATGGCATTTACTTATTCCTTAATTATGTTTTTAAGAAAACTTTTAGAAAAATATTTCCAAGAAAACTGTTTCTTTTTGTTTAGGGATAACTTAGCATGATTTAGTCAAAATACTTACTAAAAATGTCAATTCAAGTGAGAGCTCATTCAGATAGATATAGAATATTAACTTGCTATGCCTGTTTTATTGACAGTAACTTTATTTTTTATAAAAATAGTTTGGGCTTAAAGACCTGGGTATTTGGCAGATTTAGTCTCTCTTTTCTTTTTTTTAATCCTCACCCGAGGATATTTTTTCTACTGATTTCTAGAGAGAGAGTGGAAAGGAAGGAGGGGTTAATATCAACGTGAGAAAGACACATCAATCGGTTGCCTCCCACACATGACCCCACCAGGAACCTGCAACCCAGGTACTTGCCCTTGACTGGGAATCGAACCCTCAACCCTTTGGTTCTTGTGTGGACTCTCTAATCACTAATCCAAACCGGTCAGGGCTTATTCTCATTTTATTAATTTATATTCTATGAGTAATTTAGAATTCTATTAACTCAATCAATTAAGCACAAATAGACTTTGTAAAAGTATATTTTCATATCAAACCTGCTTATTTGTCTAGAGTAATGCATACTAGCTTTTGAAGCTATACATACATATATATATATATATATATATATATATATATATATATATATATATGATTATGTGCCTGGTTCCTAGGTATTTCAAGTACATCTTGATAATGGTCTTAATCTGGAGTGAAGTTTCCTGAATATTTTTCTCCTTACATAGATTTATATTAAATATAATCCATAAAAGTTTGGGTCTGCTTCTTTTTAGTGTTGAGGTTAAACTCGGCTAAGTTATAAGTGATGAAATTCAAATATGATAACCAATATTAACTGGAAAGAAACATAAAATTTACCTAAAATCTGTTAAATAATGTTTAACAGATTCTTTTTTTTATTGATTATTTTTGGCTGGTTCTTTTCTTTTCTTTTTTTGAAGTATTACAAATAGTAGTACATCTTCTTAAGAATCACTTTCTTGTGCCTGTTCTTTCTCTAATGACAACTAGCTACAAAATACTTCTCCAACTTTGCTCTTTCTTCTCTTAAACTTTTTCAAACGTAAGTGTTCAATGTTCAGTTACCTATCTATAATAATAAAAGCATAATATGCTAGTTAGACCAGACAGCTGAACAACCTTCTGAACGTCCATCTGGATGTCCTTCTGGATGAAGCCACAGCAGCGGAGGCTGAGGCAGAGGCAGTTAGGGGGAATCAGGTAGGAAGGCAAACAGTTAGGGATGATCAGGCACGCAGGTGAGTGGTGAGGGGTGGTCAGGCAGGCAGGCAGATGAGCAGTTAGGGGCAATCAGGCAGGCAGGCAGGCGAGCAGTTAGGGGCGAGCAGTTAGGGGTGATGAGGCAGGAAGGAGAGTGGTTAGGGACAATGAGGCAGGCAGGCGAGTGGTTAGGGGCAGCAGGCAGGCATGCAGAGTAGTTAGGGATGATCAGGCAAGCAGGCAAGTGGTTAGGGATGATCAGGCAGTCAGGCAAGTGGCTAGGACAATCAGGCAGGCAGGCAGAGGGGTTAGGGGCAATGAGGCAGCCAGGCAGAGTGGTTAGGAGCGATCAGGCAGGCAGGCAGACAAGCAGTTAGGAGCTAGCAGTCCCGGATTGCACAGGGATTGGTCCTAAACCTGCAGTCAGACATCCCCTGAGGAGTCCCAAATTGCGAGAGCTTGCAAGCTGGGCTGAGGGAACCCCAACCCTGGTGCATGAATTTCGTGCATGGGGCCTCTAGTTGTTTTAATAATGTTGCATAGCAACAACCTCCAAACCTCAGGCATATAAACAATGAATATTTTTAGCTCACTAAACTGAAGGCTTCATTTGCTTTTGGACTGTGCTGACACATGCATCTGTGGTTTACTATAGGTTTGCTAGGCAACTCTGCTGATCTTGGTGGGACTTGTTCACAAGCTGGAATCAGCTGCCTATTGATTGATCCAGAGTGATCTTAGCAGTGTCACCAAGGC
Organism: Corynorhinus townsendii; assembly: GCA_026230045.1. Taxonomy (NCBI): domain Eukaryota; kingdom Metazoa; phylum Chordata; class Mammalia; order Chiroptera; family Vespertilionidae; genus Corynorhinus; species Corynorhinus townsendii. The sequence continues at coordinate 60,340,062 of JAPDVU010000004.1, read as the reverse complement.
ATGTTCTTTTTGTGGTGATGGCATAAGGCAAGAAAACCAAGCCAATTACACATATGCTTTTCAAGTTTTTGTTTTTTCACATATGCTAACACTTTATTGGCCAAAACATGCCACATGACAGAACCAAAAGGCAGAGTGGAAGTTAGTGCTAAATGCAATGTAGGCAGTAGAGAAGAATCAGGCCATTAATGTAAGCAATATACCAAAGGCAATTTTTATTTTTTTCTCATTAGTTTTGTGTGTGTATTTGTGTGTGTGTGTGTGTGTGTGTGTGTGTGTGTGTGTGTGTGTATTTTCTCTATCCATTTGCAATATCCCCTTTTCTAATACATTGTTGGATAGCCCCTTAGACTATCTCAACTTTGCCCTTCAAGCCTACTGTGGTTTGTATAATTAGAATGCAGAAGTAGCCCTGGCCAATGAGGCTCAGTTGATTGGAGCATTGTCCTGTACACCAAAAAGTGGTGGGTTCAATTCTTAGTCAGGGCACATACCCAGGTTGGAAGTTTGACCCCCAGTTGTGGTGTGTGTGAAAGGCAACTGATGGGTGTTTCTCTCTCACATGGATGTTTCTCTCTTCCTTCCTCTCTCTTTAAAACCAATAAAAACATATTAAAATGAAAAAAAATGCAGAAGTAGTTAAGACAAAACTAACATTCGTGTAGTTATAGGAATTAAAAGAATACTCAAAGAGGACAATAAATAAAACTTATTTTGTTTAGGGAGAGGGGAAAAACTGTGAATTTTTCATATGTTAATGTTTTATATCTTGTCACCAAAAGCAATATTGGAAAATAATATATACTAAGAGCATATTCTTCCACTGCAGAAGCTACCCCCAGAGAAAAGAATAGACTTTGCTCTGAATTATTAGGGATTCATTACTCCTTGGCCAGCCCATCTGCATGCAATATTATTCAAAATCAGATATCCCACTGGAGCAATACTATAGCCCAGATGGTCAATTATAACATCTACTCTTCCATTTTTTCCATGCTGAAATAATGTTTCCCATACTTAAGGGTGAATAACTGTAGGGAGAAAACTAGTATATTATCTGGTGCTTGAATAGATCCAAAGTTTTCCTCATGGTACTTCATTGTCCATGACCTTGTAAAATTGGCATGTGATGAATAAGACAAGTCAAATCCTCAATTTTTATAATAAAATATGCCCCCCATGACCATCTGATCCTCAAAGTATGAATCACAAACTATGGGTTATAGAATCAGATAGGAATGATATTGTTTTCTGCCCCCACCTCTGATTAATTTCAATCATGTTCTTTGAGATTTTAATTAATAGCATGTGTGTCAATTTCCTCCTCAATATAGTGGATACAATGAGATATTTTTTTTTCAGGAATAATGTGCTAAAATGGAAATGCTTAATGTTCTTTATGACAGGAGTATCAGCACTCTTGATTCCTTGGTTCCTCTCAAAAGTCCAGTCAATGTATACTCTGGAAAAAATTACTACAAGGAATGATGTCCATCCTTTCCATTATGGCAGCACTGCGCAACCTTGGCTGCATATTACAGTCATGTGGGGAGTTCTTTTTGTTTTTGTTTTAATCCTCACCCAAGGATATGTTTTTATTGATTTTTAGAGAGAGAGAGCATGGGAAGAGGTGTAAAAGAGAAACATAGATCAGTTGCAGCCGGACCAGGGATGGAACCTATAACCTTTTGTACAGGATTGTGCTCCAACCAACTGAGCCACCCGGCCAGGGCACATAGGGAGTTGTTGAAAAACTGTATGCCTGGTATCTATTACAGAGCAAGTAATTTTCTCTAAAGCGATGGAGCCTAGGCATTATTTCCTTCCTTCCTTCTTTCCTTCCTTCCTTCCTTCCTTCCTTCCTTCCTTCCTTCCTTCCTTCCTTCCTTCCTTCCTTCTTTCCTTCCTTCCTTCCTTCTTCCTTTCTTTCTCTTTTCTTTCTTTCTTTCTTTCTTTCTTTCTTTCTTTCTTTCTTTCTTTCTTTCTTTCTTTCTTTCTTTCTTTCTTCTTCTTCTTCTTCTTCTTCTTCTTCTTCTTCTTCTTCTTCTTCTTCTTCTTCTTCTTCTTCTTCTTCTTCCTCTTCCTCTTCCTCTTCCTCTCTCTCTCTCTCTCTCAATTCCCAAGGTGATTGTGATGCACAGTGAAGTTTGAAAACTATTGCTCTAGTCCCGTGGTTTTCAGTGTGCCTCCCAGACCAGCAACAGCAACAGCACCTGGAACATGTCAGAAATAGAAATTCTCAAGCATTCCCCAGATCTGCTAAATCATGGATGTTAGGGGTGAAGAACAACAGAGTGTGTTTTAAAAGGTCCTCTATGTGATTCTGATGCACAATAAAGTTTGACACAATAAAGTAATGTAATCAATGATAAGCAAATGTAGTGGATAAAAGAAACACTTGAAATGTTTGCTTAATATGTGGATTTGTGTGTAAATATTCACAAAATTTTACACTAAAAATGTTAATTGTATTGTTGTATTAATGGTTTAATCTAAAAAAAATAACCCAAAAATATCAATTTGAGGACCTTACCATAAAAATTTCTGAAGCAATTTTTTTGGTTTGGTGCTCAGCAACTACATTTTTAGAGCATCCAAAAGATCTTCTAGATGTGGCGAAAGTGGTCTGTAGTCCTCTAGCTATAGATCAAAGAATGCATATGTCAGTACATTGAACCAACAACCCGTATGCTCTTTCTCCACATGCTCACAAAAATGCCTGATGGAAAAAAGCTTTCATGCTACCTTTGATATAATTTATTCTTAAAGGGAATCCATGGATGTGATTAAGTCAAGGATCTTTTTTTATTTTTATTCATTTCAGAGAGGAAGGGGGAGGGAAAGATGGGGAGAAACATGAATGATGAGAGAGAATCATTGATCGGCTGTCTCCAGCACACCCCCCACTGGGGATCCAGCCCTTTACTGGAATCAAACCCGGGACCCTTCAGTACACAGGCAGATGCTCTATCCATTGAGCCAAACTGGCCAGTGCTGACATAATATTCTTAAGGGCCAAATTAAGAAATGGTTTCAGGAGAAAATAATTTTACATGTCCTTCATAAATGTTTTTATTGTTTTGTAATCCTCTTTATAAAACCATGATAATTATTCTATATAATAAAAGGCTAATATGCAAAGCAACCAAATGGCAGAATGACCAGTTGCTATGATGCTCACTGACCACCAGGGAGCAGATGCTCAACACAGGAGCTGCCCCCTGGTGGTCAGTGTGCTCCCACAGGGGGAGTGCTGCTCTGCCAGAAGCCCTGAGCCGGCTCATGGCTGGTGAGTGCAGTGGCAGTGGTGGAAGCCTCTCCTGCCTCTGTGGCAGCACTAAGCATGTTTGACTGCCAGACTGTGAGAGGGCGCAGGCTGGACTGAGGGACCCCCCTGAGTGCCGAATTTTGTGCACCAGGCCTCTAGTTTTCTTATAAAAGTCACTTCTGAGTAAATTTTCTTCTACACTGATTACAGAAACAAATTTTCTTATCCAACAATTAAAATATTATTTATATTTTATTTTTGCTGTAGCCATACCAGATAATATAGAATCACATTTAATGTCACTTGTAATGCTATATTGATGTAGGTTTGTATATATTTCTTTTCCACGTAGTATTTTTTCTATATTGACAATTTTCTTGAATGTATTCTTCATTATGTCACCTTAAAACCTTTATGAACATAAAAAGATGACAACTCATAATAAACTAGAGGCCCAGCGCACAAAATTCGTGCACAGAGTGGGGGGGGGGGGTCCCTAGGCCCGGCCTGCACCCTCTCATAATCCAGGACCCTTTGGGGATGTACAACTGCCGGTTTAGGCCCAATCCCATAGTCAGACATCCCTCTCGCAATCCAGGACCGCTGGTTCCTAACTGCTCACCTGCCTGCCTGCCTGATCACCCTTAACCACTCTGTCTGCCTGCCTGATTGCCCCTAACCACTCTGCCTGCCTGCCTGATTGCCCCTAACCACTCTGCCTGCCTGCCTGATCGCCCCTAACTGCCTCTACCTTGGCCCCTGCCACCACGGCTTAGTCCAGAAGGATGTCTGGAATGATGTCCAGAAGGTTGTTTGGCTGTCTAGTCTAATTAACATATTATGCTTTTATTATTGTAGATAATAACCTCCAAGGTAATTCAAGTGCCTTTTAAGACATTCAGTTATCCTATGATAATGAATGTAGGCCATCGATTTAATAAATTCTAAGAAGAGAAATACCAGGTACTGGGTGGTTTTGAAAAAGGAACCTAGAAATCATTTTTAATACAAAAATATGATGTGTTTTTGTGTTTAGATAAAGCTTGCAGTCAGCACTTTGTCAACTGAATACATTAGGCAATACAGATAGCAAGATTGTTATGAGAACTTGATTTCTAGTTTCTTGTGAGGGGGAAAAATGTATTTTCTAGATTATATAAATCTATATAAAAAATGCATGACCTGTTGACATGAATGTTCTGGAAACTAAACCTATGTCTCTAATAAACGCTGCTGCATGGGTCACACTCACACTTTGCAAGTCTTCTGGTCTTTTTCTATGCCTTTGAGTGGAATTGTTCTCAATCCATCTCTGTGGGCTGAGTCACATTTAACATCTCCATAGAAAGAGGCTTAAGGACTTGCAACATAAATGTCAGAATGACTGCAGGTTCTTTTCAATGGGCCTCATAATAAATGAGTTAAGCTCACAGCCACAGTGCATACAAAATAAAAAAATAATAAAAGGTTAACTTGGGAATAACATCAAACTATAGACCTATTGAAGGATTTCATTTTGTTTTTAAAGGCAATCAAGTTTATAAGTGTTTCCTTAGAAAATTTGGGAGAGATGGAAAATCAACATATTTACATACTTTCCACACTTCACTAAGCTTTTATTAGATGAGGGATTCCAATAGTTCACGTAAAAATTCATATTTTTATATTCATAGAAGTCCCTGGACTACTCCCTTCATGTATTATGGTAAAAAGAATACCACTGAAAAGCCAGATGTTTATGATTATCTTTTTTTCTGGAGAACATGTGCCTCTCTGAGTGTGCCACATGCAGGGGAAAGTCTCAGAATGCAAAGTGGCCTGATTATATATCTATACAAAGAATTTTATTTGAAAATCTTAAAAGTATTTTTACATTAAAAATTACAAATTTTGTTTGAAAAAGAATTAACTATATCTTATCAGGAAGATGCTTTTATGGAATACTAGCCACTATGAAAAGTTGCTGAATTTTCAGCTGAACTAACCCATTTTTAAACAGTTATGTATACATTTTATATTTCTAAACCTTCAACTGTAATACATAACTTCAAGTGCAGAACAGATAGACATTTAGCTTAATGAATTAGCTACACTGCCATCCTATATAATAAAGAGGTAATATGCAGATTGACCATCACTCCAACACACAAGATGGCTGCCCCCATGTGGACACAAGATGGCCACCACAAGATGGCTGCCAGAAGATGGCCAGCAGGGGAGGGCAGTTGGGAGGGACAAGGCCTGCAAGGGAGGGCTGTTGGGGGTGATCAGGCCTGCAGGGGAGGGCAGTTAGGGGCAACCAGGCCTGCAGGGGAAGGCAGTTAAGGGTGACTGGGCCAATAGGGGAGGGCAGTTAGGGATGACTGGGCCTGCAGGAGAGGGCAGTTGGGGGCCACCAGGCCAGCAGGGGTGCAGTTAGGCATCAATCAGGCTGGCAGGGGAGTGGTTAGGGGGTGATCAGGCTGGCAGGCAGGCGAGCAGTTGAGAGCCAGTAGTCTGGGATTGTGAGAGGGATGTCCAATTGCCCATTTAGGCCTAATTCCACTGGGATTGGACATCCCTCAAGTGGTCCCAGATTGGAGAAGGTGCAGGCTGGGCTGAGAGACAGCCCCCCATGCACAAATTTTGTGCACCGGGCCACTAGTTTTTTAATAAAATGTATGAAATGAATAAATCATTATTAGGCTGCCAAATGGCTTGAGGGTTCACTCTATGAATTAATTTTAATCTCCTCAGGAAGACCAATCTAGAGATGTCTGAGCTTGGCAATGATGAAGAGAAGTCTCTGATTTGCTGGTTTGTAATAAAGAGTCTGACTTCCTTTTTGATGTTTGACTGCTGATAGCTTTAAAAGTAAAACTCCTATGAGATGCCCAAAGGCTATTAGTTTCATGTGCCCATCACTGAAAATATCCCTCTTGAACTCATTCTTAGAAATCTCATGGGGAAAAAATTCAACTTAGTTTTGTATTATCCAACTGAATAAAATAGTTTATATTCATAAAATTGGCATGTGTGCTGTTTAACAGAGGATTTGCTTTACTACTCCTAATAATATGAAATATGGCTCTTCCATCGCTCATATATTATCTTTCAAAAATTTTCAACTTTTGTGCTATATGAATTAACTTATCCAACTTGTGTTTATTAAGTTCTTCTTATGTGCCATAAATTATACAGGCTCGTGGGGTATTTACACAATACAGAGCTTCTGTGGTCTAAGCACATGTGGTTTAACAGGGAAGACCAATCCCTAAAAGATTATGTGCACAATGGGGGTATGCAGGGAAGGCACAGAAGTATCCTATGGACAGGAGACTTTTTATTATTAATTCATTAGATCAAAATTGTTTTCTCTTTTAACAGATAAGGAGGCTGAATGTCAAAGAGGTCATTTCACTTGTCAAAGGTCACAGTGATTAGAAAAATATTCAGGTTAGTTCAACTGTTGCCAGTGTACTTTTCTTTTTATTTAGTTTCTTAGAAGGAATATCTATTTTAAAAAAAATAAAAACAAGCCAACAATGAATTCTTTTCTTAACAATTTTTATTTATATTAGTGATTTTTTAAAAAATTTTCCCTTCTAGAGGGAGGAAGTTACTCTGTAAATGAAAATATGTCTTTCAAGTTAGATCTAAAACCCTGTGAACTTGACATTTCTGAGAATCTCCCACTATAATTGTCTTAGCTCATACTCATTGCAATATTTAGTTAAACTTACTTACTTGTAAAACTGAGAAGTTACCCTCTATTTCTCTTTCTTTTATAATTGATTCCAGAGAGGAAGGGAGAGGGGGAGAGAGATAGAAACATCAATGATGAGAGAGATTCATTGATCAGCTTCCTCCTACATGCCCTACACTTGGGAGCAAGCCAGCAACCCTCACATATGTCCTGACCGGGAATTGAACCAATACCTCCTGGTTCATAGGTCAACGCTCAACCACTGAGCCACACTGTCCAGGCTACCCTCTGTTTCTTGATTTTATACACACAATTCCACTCTCATCACTTGATAGTTACCTACTCTAGAACCATGGTTATATATTTATTTGATTTAGTCTTCCTATTTGGGAGATGAGTAAAATGTTAATATGCTATGTTAATATATTACATAAAATTATTTGAAATAAATGGTATTTAATGACCATTTGAATTAAATGGTCAGGGTCCTAAAATACATTTCCCTAAATACTCTATTGTATTCCCAAGTGCTGAGAAAAACGTAGTAACTAGTTTATTTTTCCTTTTCAAATCCATGCCTACCATGAACCTTCCTATTGTATATATAAAGTAAGAAAACTGAATTAGAAAATTACCAATATTGCTCCTAAGAGTGCTAAACTTGCCATCAAGTTTTATAAAAGGGTGACTCTAATTTTTAATATAGCTTTTCAAATGTAAATTTGTAATCTTGTCATTTATTAAAACAGGCTGTTACGACTGTATTATTTTGGAATGATGCACTAAGCCACAACTATTTCATATTAAAACATAAACCACCCAATGAATTATTTGTGTATAATTATGGAGAGTTAATTTGTTTCCCTTGGAATTTACAGGTCATGAAATATTTTCATATGTGTGAGAATGTGGGTTTACAACAGTCTCAGAAACATCATCAAGACAGGTGTGCCTTGTCAAAATTTGTATTAGAAAACAAATGAACTAAACAGTTGAATGTTGAGCTATTCTTGAACTGCAATAGTGACTGTTCTCAGGGAAATTCTAAGCAGTCATTTTACAGCATGTTACAGTGTGGGAGGGTGGGATTTGGAGCTAGGAAGAAATATGTTGACCTGGCCAGGACACTATCTAATGGCCAATATCTTTAGGTTCCATGTGGTCAGAACTAAAATAGGAGTTCCTGTTTGAGACATTACGGACCAGCAAGAAGCATCAAACCATGCAGGTCAAATAAGAGCCTTTGGGGAAAATCTGAAGGTTAAGAGGACATTTGATGTTATGGCTGAGAACTGGGGATGAGGACAGAACAGATCAGAAACAAATGTGGCAGCTTTTGAGCACTGATTATACATGACACTTTTGCTCTGTGGGCTAGATGCTGCACGGCTGTTAATTGGTTTGTAATGGCTTGAAGTATAAATGATACACGTTGTATTAGTGTTGCTTTGGATAGGGCTACCTAAATCCATCTGTGTCTTCTGCTACCAGGGATACTTGACCCCATTACCTGTTGCCAGGAAACTACCTGAACCTCCCCTTCCTATTTCACCCCTCTATTGAAATGCAAGGCTCCAGACAAGGGCTAAGAGAAACCTGTGCACAGTGTTCAGCCGTTGCTGTGCCTAAGGATGATAAACACTGCTTTCCTCCTTTAAGCATATATATTTTCTAATTCATTCATAATGTGTGTTTGTATTAGTTGATTAGCAACCTCTTTTCTCTCACATAATGCTGTCATTTGAGAATTCACATGGAAAGCTGACAGTAATTGGATATGCTGCTTAAATTGCTAATTTTTGCCTCTCCTTGTGAATTTTTTGTTTCTCTTTCATGTTAGAGACCTCACATTAACCTCCAGAATATTACAAAAGTTTAGTGATATCATCCCCACATTTAAATCATAATATGGTTATGAAATTGGTCCATAATGCTTCAACGTATAGAATTAAGATAGAATCTTTTCTGTTTTGTTCAAATCAGTTGTCTGATAAAGGAAACACATAAACTTTTAAGTAGCTCATCTTAATCAAGTAAAATAAAATTTGAATAATTAAATATATTCTTACAAAATTTTCTCTGCCAAAGTCAAATTTTCATGATTCAAAAATGGCTGAATAAATATTGATGTTGTTGTTACTTTGAAGTTTTCCCTACAATATATGAAATATTATTACTAAATAATTAAAAACACCCTCTTTATATAGAAGAAAAATCCTAAACCACTGTAACATAGCGGTAAAGCTAGAGAAACTATCATTGAGTATCATAGAAGCCCTGACAATATTCAAGGATTCCTTTGGCTATATTTGTCAGGAAGTGCCAGAATGCTCCCATGGCCTGGTGGGAACATCAGAGGAATGCTACTCAGTAGAAGAAACCCAGGAAACACCAGGTATAGTCTTAAGGCAGCTTGTGGTCCAAGATGATTACTTGTAGGTCTATATAGTCAACATCAGAGGCCTGACAGCAAAAGAAGAAAAACAGAAAAAGATGTACAGGACACTTACTAGACATTACATATAACCAATATACATACTATTGGGTGGAATCAAATCACATGGTCACACAAAACTGAAGAGTAGCTAGGTGATAATTTTAGAAAGAAATATGCTGTCAATTATAAATGAAGGAATTAGTCTAAATCTGGTATCCCATACATGAAATCCCAATTTAATTATAAGGTGGCTAAATTACATTATGCCTTATGAATACGTTAGATTTTATTCACAGTTTTGACTGCGTATTTGCTACTGTCCTTGTATTTGACCATGATCTGCCCTTTTTCTTTAGACCACCACACCTACTTTCCATACTTCTGCATTCTAAAGAGTTGGATGCAGAACAAACCTTTATTTTGTCTTAGGAAAAAATTACAATAGGGAATGTACTGTGGTCAGGAATAAATTACTTAACTTACTAAACCACATACTCATTCCACAGAATGGAACTTCAAATGAAGGAATCTGCCCTTGTTTTTTCCTCCAAGTATGTAAGATTCTGACCTAAACTAAAGTTTTCAGGTTGTCAAGCACAAAGCCTTTTGGAAACTGATCTCAAAGGAACTGTTTTGTACTCATGAAGATAAGCCCCGGGCTGAGTTGTTATGTGACAAATGGAACCTATCCACTCCAGACTTAAGACTCTGGCAGAAGTGCCTTTCCATTCCCCGCTTATAGTTTATTACCAAGACTTCCAGCCTAGACTGGTTGACATTGAATCTGGATCTGCTAATATAATACACGTTAATTTCTGTTTTGAGACCTTCTTCTAAAATTTAGGAATGAAAAGAAGAGCAATGAAATCACAAGCTATCCATTATTCAGTCAATCAATTTTTTTTTTTTGCAGGATTTATACCCAGACTACTTCCAAAATGCTTTGAGGTAGTTGAGTCTTCAGAGCACTATTCTATCACTGCCAAGAAGGATGGTTTCTGGCTGGATCTCAGGGACAGTTTCACATCTCAGAAAGAGTTCATTGTGGACACCCTGAAAGTATTACCCGAGTAATGTGACCTCTCTCTATGTCAAAATAAAAACATCCCACTATTCCCATGACAACATGAGGGCTCTTCCACCACACTAACCTGCCAGGGAAGGTAATTATAGCCCACCAGCAAAGGACCCTCTGATAGTGAAGAACATGTAAGTATATTATGCACAAATGCTCCATGCATGGGACAGTAAATGAATCTCAGTTGAGGATTTTTATAGTGAATAGCTAGCTATTTGTCCTAGTTGCCTAAGGTTGGGATATCTATCTTATTCATTTTGATGTCTTCCAAATTTCTCTCTCTCACAAATCATCATATACATTCTATGTCACATTCCATGAAATATTCTAACCATCTATACCAAACAGTCCATCTCTGCCTTACCTGAAACCTGGCTTCCTTGAGGATTTCACTGGTGCTTAACTTCCTGTTTATTCTGTCACACCCATCTTACTCAGAATTCAGTCTCAAGATCAGCAATGCCATTTACAGACTAATATGCCCCCAACTTCCTTGAACAAGCCTTGTGCCTTGATCTATAATATACTGAAGCTTTCATTTTTGCTATTAATTTCTTACTTCTCACCAACTAATTCTATATTTTAGCAATTGTATCATGTCATTTTTCTACCTAAAGCCATGCTACCATCCTGGGTGACCCCAATATCCGTCACTGCTAGCCTTCCTCTCATCTCTTAGTCCATGACCTTCTTATCCTCAATATCTTTCATTCCTATGCAATCTTAGCTGCCCACTACTCCAGAAATGCTCCACATAATAGTTAATTCAAATATGCCATTGATGTAACTCCAATCTTTATTAATTAATTATTTTCACACTATATGTTCAGTAGACTTTCAAGATATGCATGGTAACCTCTCCACATTCTCCCTGTTAGCATGTCCCCTTCTATTCTTTTCCACCCAGCTTATTTTTCCCATCTATTGTCTCTCTAACTCTCATTTTGTAATTCTGAGTCATATTTTATTGCTTCCTTTTCCTCACCTTTCCCATCCAAACATTTAGCAGGCCTATTGGCTCAGCAACAAGCTACATCTTGACTCTATTCAGTACTCTTCATTTCTACCCATAGTCCATGTCACCATTATGTCCCTCCTAGATTACTAAATCTGCCTTCTGATGGATCTTATTTCTTTCGTTCTTTTCTCCTTTTTGCATACTACAGTCCATTCTTCATTTAGCGGCCAGAATTATTTTCAACTTTTAAATTATATGTTTTATTTTAAGATAATTGTAGATTTACATAAAATTGTAAGAAATAATATAGACAGATTTTGTGTACCTTTTACACAATTTCTTCTAATGATGACATCACAAAAATCTTTAACACAATATCACAACCAGAATATTGACATTGATACATTAAAGACACAATATTTTGGTTACCATAAGAATTCTTTCTATTGTTCTTTTAGCCACATATATTTCCCCTAGGCAACTGCTAATCTGGTAACCATTTCTGTAATTTCATCATTTAAATAATGATATGTAAATGTAATAATATAGTTTATGATTTTGGGGGATTTTTTTTATACAACATTATTCTCTGGGGATTCATTCAGGTTTTTTGTTTATCAATAATTCATTCCTTTTTTATTGCTGAAAACTGCTCCATGATATGTACGTACCACATTTTGTTTAATCATTTGTCCTGCAAAAAATTTTTTCCAGGCTTTGGCTATTATGAATAAAGATGCTATAAACATTCATGTACAAGTTTTTATACGCACACAAGTCTTAATTCCACTGGGGTAAATACACAGTAGTGTAATTGCTGGGTTGTAAGGTCATGCATGTTCAATTTTTAAAGAAATTGCCAAGTAGTTTTCCAGAGTAGTTGGAGCAAGTTACATTCCCATCAGCAGTGTATGAGTGATCCAGTTTCTCAGCAATCTTTTCAGCATATAGCATTATCACTACTTTTACTTTAGCTATTTTGTTGGGTATGTACCTAGTGATATCTCATTGTGGTTTGCCTTACATTTCTCTAAATGACTATGATGTTGAGTATCTTTTTTAAAAATATGTTTTTATTGATTTTAGAGAAAGAGAGAGGGAGAAAAAGATAGAAACATAGATGCAAGAGGAACATTGATCAGCTGCCTCCTGCATGCCACCTACTGGGGACCGAGCCCACAACCCGGCATGTGCCCTGACCTGCCTGGAATCAAACCAGTACCTCTTGGTGCATGGGTCGATGCTCAATCCACTGAGCAACACCAACCGGGCTATGTTAAGTATCTTAATGTGTTTATTTGCCACTGATGTCTTTGGTGAAATGTCTGGTCATATCTTTGCCAATTTTCTACTTGTTTCTTTATTTCTTTTACTGTTGCATCTTGAGAGTTCTTACACATTTATTCTAAATACTAATCTTTGAACATTTTTACTATGGTGAGTCTTCTAATTCATTTACATGGTAGATTTCTCCATTTATTTAGATATTTGATTTTCTCTCATCAGCATGCTGTTGTGTTTATCATACAAGTTTTGTATGTTTTATTACACTAATATTTGGGTATTTCTTTTTATATTTTGAATAATTACAAATGGTAGTTTTAATTTTGGTATTAATGTATTCATTGTCAGTCTGTATAAATACAATTGGTTTTTGTATGTTTATGTTGTGTCCTGTAACTTTTATGTACTCATGTATCAGTTCTAGGATTTTTCTGTAGATTCCTTGGGATTATCTACATACAATCATGGTATCACTTATAGAGGCAGTTTTTCTTTCTTTCATTATATATGCTTTCCATTTTCTTGTATTGCCTGATTACACCAACTAGAACTTCCATCACTGTGTTGAATAATTGTGGTGAATGCAGATATCCTTGTCTTATTCCTTTTTCAGAAAATATTCACTCTTTCATTATTAAATATAATGTTTAATTGTATGTTTTTGTAGAGCTCTTCATCAAATTGAGGAAGTCTCTCTCTCTCTCTCTCTCTCTCTCTCTCTCTCTCTCTCTTTTTCTGAAAGTTTTTATCATAAATGGATATTGGGAACTCCCAGTTTCAGCTCTGACATGTAAAACCCATAGCAGTCATCACTTCCATGTTACAATAAGAAAACAAATGTTGGGAAGTGTGAGGGAGAGAAAGTCAATTACTTTTCTTGGACCCCTAAGAGAATTGAGGTCTTAGGGCATAACACCACTCCAAGTTTGAAGAGAAAGCCAAATATCCAAATTATAACTGAGATTAGCTTATCAGGAGCAGAAGCTTCTGTAACCATAAATTAATACATAGACTTCAGTGATAATTTGGACAGAGTATACATTAGTATGAGAGTGGGAAATTTTTATGAACTGGTCCCAATACTTTCATGAGTTATGCCCTCCAGAAACATCACCAAGTTCTCACAGTAGAAAACAAGAAAAATATCTATGTGCTTCTTGCAGGGGAGAGAAAAAAAAAAAAAACAACTAACCATTTTGAAATATATCCAGAGCATTTGCTGTAGGAAAGCCAATAGTCTCAGAGAAATAACTTTACTATAGCCTTATCCAACCAAGGGGAAAAGAAATTGCCCTTTTCTAGTTCTCTCCTGTCTTCTTGTTTCACCTGATGAGGTAAAGAAGCTTAGAAACAACTGTGAAGGTCACAGGATGGGGACATAGGCCCACTAAAGACTGAAACTTAATCATAGATATATAGAATGTTTCACCTCCAATCACACACATTCCCATTACATCAATAAGGCTTAAGTATAATAATGGTGGATTATAGCTCAAAGAATTGCAAGGACCCGTCTCTATTTAAGAAATAATTTGTAGGGAAACCCCATTATAGAAAGAAAGACAAAATCAAGAATACTAGAGGGACTTGAAGCCCCTGGTACGTACAGCTACAGCAAACATTAAATACAGCTGAACTCCTAGTAAGATTAACATTAAAGCTTCACACTAAACACCCATTTAACTCTAGTCCTGTTATTCAGTACATCATGTGTGGCTTTCAACAAAAAATACAAGCCGTGATCAAAGTCAAGAAAAAACAAAGGCTGGTTAAGCAAAGTGAGTATCAGAATCTGATTTAAATATGGCAAAAATGTTGGATTATCAAACCAGGAATCTAAAACAGCTCTGTCTAATGTGTTAACAGCTCCAATGGAAAAAGGTAGAAACTCTAAGAAAGAATCAAAGGAAATGTTAGAAATCAAAAACAGAGCAGAAATTTTAAAATGCCTTTGATGGGATGATCAACAGACTGAAATATAGCTAAGGAAAGAATCAGTGGGCTTGAAGATATCCTACCTAATAAAAGAGAAACATGCAAATTGACCAACACTCCACTATGACCACAGCCACTCAGAGCATGTATGCAAATTAACCCAACTAAGATGGTGGCAGCCATGGAGCTGGAGCAAGCTGGAGGCTTGGGTTTCCCCCAGCGATGGAGGAAGCCAAGCTTCCTGCTCGCCCTGGCCTGCCTTGACCTCCGCTCAAGAAGGGGCTGGGAGCTTGGGTTGTCTGAGGCAACCCAGGCTAGGCTATCAGCCAGCCCTGGCTTCGGCTCAAGGCTACAAAGTTTCAATTATAGAAGATAAATAAATCCCAGATACCTGCTTCCAGCTGGCCCTGGCTTCTGCTTGGGTCACCGGGGGTTGTGGCTGGCCTGAAAACCACCACAGGTCCCTTGCCCAGGCAACCCCATGCCCCAAGAAAACCCCCACCCTGATCTGGGACACACTTTAGGGCAAACCAGCCAGACCCCACCCATGCACCATATCTAATGAAAGAATAATATGCAAATTGACTGTCACTCCAACACACAAGATGGCTTTCCCATGTGGTCAAAGATGGATGCCCCCATGTGGACACAAAATGGCCACCACAAGATGGCCAGCAGGGGAGGGCAGTTGGGAGGGACCAGGCCTGCAAGGGAGGGCAGTTGGGGGTGATCAAGCCTGCAGGGGAGGGCAGTTTTAGGGTGACCAGGCCGGCAGAAGAGGGAAGTTGGGGGCAACCGGGCCTGCAGGAAAGGGCAGTTGGGGGGGTGCCAGGCCTTCAGGGGAGAGCAATTGGGGGGGACCAGGCTGGCAGGGGAGGGCAGTTAGGGGCAATTGGGCTGGCAAGGGAACAGTTAGGCATCAATCAGGCTGGCAGGGGAGTGGTTAGGGGGTGATTAGGCTGGCAGGCAGAAGCAGTTAGGGGCAATCAAGAAGGCAGGCAGGCAAGCAGCTGGGAGCCAGCAGTCCTGGATTGTGAGAGGAATGTCCGACTGCCTGTTTAGGCCCGATCCCAGTAGGATCTCAGTAGGATCGGGCTTAAACGAGCAGTCAGACATCCCTTGAGGGGTCCCAGATTAGAGAGGGTGCAGGCTTTGCTGAGGGACACCCCCCCCCCGGCCTCCATGCATGAATTTTGTGCACTGGGCCTCTAGTATCAATATAAACTTCCAAAAATTAAATGCAAAGAGAAAAATAATAAAAATTCTCTCCCTCTCTCTCTCTCTTTCCCTCTCTCTCTCTTCCTCTCTCTCTCTCTCTCTCTCTCTCTCTCAACTGTGGGGCAATTTTGAAACTTTGTTACCTGACTTTTACTAAAGAGTTAAAAGCCCAATACAATTTATTTTTACTAACATTTAAATTCTATTAGATGACAGTTTATTATTTTTTTAAATGGAGTAGTTTTCATTGCATGGAGCATT
This sequence comes from Corynorhinus townsendii, assembly GCA_026230045.1. Classification (NCBI taxonomy): domain Eukaryota; kingdom Metazoa; phylum Chordata; class Mammalia; order Chiroptera; family Vespertilionidae; genus Corynorhinus; species Corynorhinus townsendii. Next base: position 60,323,938 of record JAPDVU010000004.1, on the reverse strand, counting down.
ACAAAATTTATTTTTGATGTGTTAACTTTATTAAGATTTTGGGGTAAACCTAGGGAATTTTTTATTAAACTTCAATGAATTTTCATTTTACTTGGAAATGAGTAATTACTTTTGACTAAATAAATACTATTTTTATTGGTATATAGTAAGAAGTTGTAGACAAATAAGACTTGTTTCATATATATCTAGATATATAAAAGCCTAAGTGACCATTCGAACATTCGACCTTTAGACCAGTAACTATGACATGCACTGACCATGAGGGGCCAGATGCTCAATGCACATGTTTCCATGGAAACATGGAACAGACTAATGAATCTCAGAAGGAAGGGAGGAGGAAGGAGGGTGGGAAGAGCTTCACCAAAGATCTTATATGCAAAATAGAGGCCCAGTGCATGGATTCGTGCACCAGTGGGGTCCTCTGGCTGGGCTGCAGGGACTGGGCTGAAACCAGCAGTCTGACATCCTGGGAGGGGTCCTGGATTGTGAGAGGGCACAGGCCAGGCTGAGGGACCCCACCAGTGCACAAATTCATGCACTGGACCTCTAGTATAATAATAATATTCCTCAGAGTTAATATTTTCAAAGAATTTATCCTCTTAGAAAACTAAGCTCTTAGAAGTAGCCAGTTCTTTTGTTTTATTTTTCTTTATAAAAGTAGTTTTGAGGAAGAGTGATTTTACTAGTATATCAATGTAAAAAGATATATGTTTACCATCTGGCATTTAATTCATGGTGTTTTATTCTTTTTGTTTCTTTGCTAATTCTCATCAGAGCATATTTTCCCATTGATTTTTAGAGAGTGTAGAAGGGAGGGGGAGAGACAGAGAGAAAGAAACATCTATGTGAGAGAGACACATCAATTGCTTGCCTCCCACACATGCTCTGGCCAGGGTTGGGGAATTGAACCTGCAACTGAGGTATGTGTCCTTGACCAGAATTGAACCTGGCACCCTTCAGTCAGTGGGCTGATGGTCTATCCACTGAGCCAAACTGGCTAGGGCAGGTGTTTTATTCTTTTTTTTTTTTTTAATTATCTTTATTGTAAAAGTATTACAGATGTCTGTTTTCCCCCTTTCCCCCCTCCACTGACTCCCCTTCTCCTCCTATCTACCACTCCCAAGCCTTTGCCACACTATTGTCTGTGTCCATGGAAGGGTGTTTTATTCTAAATATTTTATTATATGTAAAAAATTAAAAGAGTAAAGTATAAATAATTATACAGTAAATGCCCACACACCCATTACCTGGATATCTACTTAATAAAAGAGTAACATGCTAATTGACCATACCTTTGTTACACCCACCAGCCAATCAGGAGTGAGTATCCAAATTAACCCAACAAAGATAGCAGGTTAATTTGCACACACAGTCGCTGAGGAGCTGGGGGTAGGGCAGAAAGCTTGCATCATTGCCATGGCGACGATGCAGGTATTCCACACCACCCCAGCTGCTGCGGGCCTCTGGGCAGCATGGGAAGGCAGAAAGGCGGCTCCAGCCATAGTGAAAGGCGGGGAAGGAAGGCCTCTACTAACATTATATTTTATTATTCTTATTTCATTATATATATATACCTATTAATCCATCTATGAAAAGATTTTGAGTTGGAGAAAACTGAACAAACACTGGTGTTTGGTGTGTGAGGTAATCTGCTATCAGTAGCAGACATCATAAAAATTACCAGTGGCTAGTAGTGACAATTAAAACCTAAGTGTGATATTTTTCAGAGATTTAATTAAGAGATTCCTTGAGTTTTATTCCTGCTCTATCCAAAATAATGAATATTTAAAAGTATTTATGATATAGGTCTATCTATGTATTATCACAGAATTTTTTTGGTATTCAAATTCCAGTTATGTATGATTATTCTAACTTTATATATGACAAAGTAGAAAATCAGAGACATAAGTAGATTTCCTTACATCACATACCCAGTAATTGGCAAAGACTTGATTCTGGCCCCCATCAGTCTGACCCTGTATCCTCCTATTCCCTTCATTAACCCAAATGCACCTCTCAAGCAGTGTCCAAAAGCTATGACAATGGCCTAATACGGTGGTTGGCAAATTGTGGCTCGTGAGCCACATGAGGCTCGCGAGCCACGGTTTGCCTCTCTGTTGACTAATGAGTTTGCAGACCACTGACCTAGACTCTTGATTCCAATAATTACAGGCTGTTGTTGTTCCTTGTGATTAAGTCCCTATACTATCAAAATGTAAAGAGCTAAGCATAGTTTACAAAACAACAAAAGCCAATGGGAAACATTTTCTTTTTCAAGAAGTAAACATTTGTGACTTTAAAAATAGAGACAGTGATCCCAAAGAAAGCTGTTTGTCAAGTTATTTTCTCCTCATGTTATCTGATTGGCGTTCAGAGGCTTGGGATACCTCAGAGGCTCAGCTTCATGGATATGTGTTGGTTGATTGGAGCAGGCTGAGGCCAGATGGTAGGGTCTATAGGCAGAAACAAGAGAGGGGTTTGCAGATTTCAGTTAAGAAGTTACTTTCCCATTTGGAAGAATTATAGGGAGATTTTTGTGGACAGAGATTAAAGATGACAAGATGTTACCAATGGAGAATACCAAGAAGGTTCCAAAAATAGGGAGACTTATTCTCAACTAAATCATGAAAGAAGTAGTATTTCTGGGAATCTAGCAGATTTTCATGTGGTTTCGGTCATCTGACATGAATTTAAAAGTGATAAACTTGGCCACATAAATGCTTTTAATTATTCTCCATTTGTTTAAGGATTTATTCAGAGCCTATAAACAAATAAATAGCTTTCAGCATTTCTGAAATATGAATCTTAAGTAAATATGGTTCACATATGCAAGAAACTATTTGTTTAACTTTTTATAAAAGTATTATCCTATTTTTCCAAAAAGCATTAAAGTTCAGAACATTAGAGATTGTATTTGAATCAACATGTGATTTAAATCAGGATTAAATCATTAAAAATATTTTCCTGGAAAGCATGAGTTCTCTTCTACTAAGAGAATAGGTTAAATTAAAAGCTATGAAGAAGTATAACACAAGGAAGGAAGTATTATTTATCAGAAATTTTCCAAAATAGGTATGAGATAAAAATCTAATAGATCAGATAAAATTAAGTGACAATACACATAAGACAATATCAAAATAAAGAGCAGAATATTACAGCTTAAGTCAGATTATTTCATTAGTATTTCATATGAAACTAGAGACCCGGGCCCAAAATTCGTGCACAGGGGGAATGTCCCTCAGCCCAGCCTGCACCCTCTCCAATCTGTGACCCCTCAAGGGATGTCTGACTGCCCGTTTAGGCCCGACCCCAGTAGGATCGGGCCTAATGGGCAGTCGGACATCCCTCTCACAATCCAGGACTGCTGGCTCCCAACTGCTCGCCTGCCTGCCTTCCTGATTGCCCCTAACCGCTTCTGCCTGCCAGCCTGATCACCCCCTAACCACTCCCTTGACAGCCTGATTGATGCCTAACTGCTCCCCTGACAGCCTGATTGATGCCTAACTGCTCCCCTGCCAGCCTGATTGCCCCTAACTGCCCTCCCCTGCAGGCCTGGTCCCCCCTGAAGGCCTAGCACCCCCCCCAACTGCCCTTTCCTGCAGGCCTGGTTGCCCCCAACATCCCTCCTTTGCCGGCCTGGTCACCCCTAACTGCCCTCTCCTGCAGGCTTGATCACCCCCAACTGCCCTCCCTTGCAGGCCTGGTTCCTCCCAACTGCCCTCCCCTGCTGGCCTGATTGCCCACAACTGCCCTCCCCTGCTGGCCTGATCCCTCCCAACTGGCCTCCTCTGCTCGCTATCTTGTGGCGGCCATCTTGTGTCCACATGGGGGCAGCCATCTTTGACCACATGGGGCAGCCATCTTGTGTGTTAGAGTGATGGTCAATTTGCATATTATTAGATAGGATTATTATTTGCAAAGTCATTACAAGTAAGATGCCAGGGCATTTCTGAGAGATTTAGAATGATTTAGAAACAGAGTATTTGTTCTGCTTCTTTCCTAAGTTTATTTCTTTATTGACTTTTGAAATTTATTTCTGTGACTATCTAATTCATGCCATCGATTTGATTAGGAAACATCATTATACTGTAAAATTGAGAGCATTTATTCAGAAAGTTAAATGATAACAGAATCAGGGAAACCAGAACAGTTTGGCACGAAGGACCTTTCAGGGGTTATGGAAATATTCTATATCTTAACTGAAGTGTGGGATCCATTTATGAAAACCCACTTAATTGTATCCTTATGACCCATAAGCCTTTTATTAACCTGATGTACAAAAATTAAATTTAATCATTTTCATTGGTTATGCTTGGTGTTCCAAAGGGGATTAAGTTTAGGAAAGAAAGAAGAAATCTTCTATATTATGTATAAAATGCATCTGAAGAAAAATGAGATTCTCTTTCTTATCAAATATCTTGGCTGGATGGGTTCAAGAAGTGTGATGTTAAATAACATAAAAATAAAGCATAAAAATGGGACTTGGAAAAAGATAAATAAGAAACCACAGTAAAGGAGAAAAACATGATTTTAGCAAAGGATGGTATGAGTGAGTAGGAAGAACAGCAAAAGAAGACCTTTGTTTAATTCGTAGTATAATTACTTATAAAATGTGACCTCAGCAATACATTTCCTTCTTTTTTCTTTGCTTTCCTCATCTTTCAGACCTCCATAGCTTTTTTACAGAATTTGTATGGTAAACTAGTCTTAACAATGAATGCAAGATTTCACAAAAGTTTTTTTAGTTTGATTTAGATAGGACTCAGATCACCAATATTAAGATTAAATGATTTGTGCATGACATAAAGATAATTGTAACATTTTGCTGAATATTTTAAATTTGGAAGGAAAGCAAAGCATAGGATATGGTTAAGAAAATAGAAGCAAGAGAAGTATTATAAGGTTTGCTTATTTTTGGTCGATTTTTAAATTTTTTATCCTATATAAACAATATCACCTCTAAAGATTTGTGACTGGCAGTTTCATGAAAGAAAGAAGTCTTAGAAGAGTGATTTGGAGAGAATATTTTTCTGAATAGATAAGTGTAATCCTTGCCAATTAGTAATAAAATTCATTTTGCTATTTATTTTAATAAAAGTATGCATGCACAGGTGGTACACAGTTTTGTGCAACTGTATATCACAGACTATGCGAGAATCTGATAAAAATACCAAATGTCAGTACTGAATATTACATATAAATATGCTAGAAGCCTGATGCACGAAGATTCATGCTAGAATGGGCTTTCCTTTCCCTGGCTGCCGGCACTGCCTTTTCACTGTGGCTCAGCTCCTTTCCGCTCAATGGGGAGCCACCTCTTTCCGCTCTGGCACCGCCTTCCCACGCTGTCCAGAGGACCTGAGAGATCAGGGGTGGGGCAGAACGCCTGTGTCCCACCCCTATCACTCTGCACCTGTGTATGCAAATTAACCACCATCTTTGTTGGGTTAATTTGCATATCACTCCTGATTGGCTGGTGGCATAGCGGAAGTACGGTCAATTTACATGTTTGTCTATTATTAGGTAAGATATACATGTATATTGTATATATAAAAATTATAGATTCAGGTGTTCACAAACCCACCAAAACTAATTTAATGAAGGGGCACAAGTATCTGTAGTTGAATCCCTAGCATACCTCCTGGTGATTGTTGTATTTTTCCATGAATACAAAAGTAACTGTTACATTCTTCTAGTTGCATCAGAATGTTTGAATTAAAGTTATATGACACACACATTTCTCTGCAAAAAGAAAGAAGAAAGAAAAAAAAGAAAGACAGACGGAAGGAAGGAAGGAAGGAAGGAAGGAAGGAAGGAAGGAAGGAAGGAAGGAAGGAAGGAAGGAAAGAGCGAAAGAATGAAAGAAAGAAAGAAAGAAAGGAAGAAAGGAAGGAAGAAAGTCATGTCAAATATTTTTAAAGGCTGTCCTATTTTGGCTGCACTGGGTTAGAGAGAGAGATTTCCGTAGTTTTGATACCGATTACAGAGTAGAGCAAGACAGACCTAGAGAGCTAAATGTAGAGTTTTAGAACAATGAGTTGGTTGAATGCATGGACAAGTGAAAAATGAAGGAATGCCTAAGTAAATGTGTGAATGAACGAGTGCGTGAATGAAATAAAAAGCCTCGCCGAGGAAAATGGTAATGACACTGAGGTGGCCAGGGGGTTGCTGCATATTTATGTCTAGGCAGTTGGGAATCCAAGGACAACAGCCGTAAATGAGGTGTAGCCCATCTTTTAGCTTCTGATATAAACTGAAAATATCTGTGCCTTTATGCCTTTTTGCAGCTGATGACTCTCTATTATTATTTTTTTTATAAAACATACCTTCTCCTCATCAAACAACTCCCACACTTCATTCCACCTCCCCGCCAATGCTACCTTCCTAATCAGACTCAACCAATGAAGGATTTAAAACTTGGCCGCATGCGAGGGGAAAAAGTCTCTCTTCTGTGAAACTGTGTCTGTAAAGGCTGGCTTTGGCCCAAGCCACAGGAACTTTAAACAGTCTGCTAGCTCAGTCTGTACAGACAGGTTCAAGCAGAGTGGGATGAAAGCTGCTACCAGACTTTTAATCTCTCAGGTGGCAGAAATCCTTGATGTTTTATGTCTTATTCTCTTGAAGAGGACTCATAAATGTATGACAGCAAAGTGAAATATTGTTAACATTTATTTGAATGGTATATCAAAGAGGAGAAAATGGAAGAAAATCAGATGATTCTGAACACAGGTGTTTATTCAGATTCGGATGACTATTCAGATTATCAGGCAGGTTAAGAATCACAATCATGATTTCAAATTTAATTTAACTCCAACACTTTTCAAAACAGCACTTATTTTCAGTTTGACAGTATCAAATAGCATGAGACCAGCTCTGTCCCTGGCTCTGCCACATGGTGCCTATATGACTTGTGAGTTCTTTAGTATCTTTGAGCATCAGTATCTTTATCTATAAAATAGGAATAATTGTTATACTAGTACTGTATTTGGATACACAAAGAAGCTGTTTAATCATCAGTCATTTTATTATTATTATAAATAACACTAATATTTATAGTATTAATAGCACTGTGTCACTTTATTTTGTTAAATATGTTTTTATTGATTTTAGAGAGAGAGGAAGGGACAGGGATAGAGAGAAACATTGATCGGCTGCCTCCTGCATGCCCTCTACTTAGGATCGAGCATGCAACCTGGGCATGTGCCCTGACCAGGATTCAATCTGGTGACCTCTTGGTCGATGCTCAACTACTGAGCCACAACTGGAGCGCTATAAGCATTGTGTCATTTTAATTGGCTTTTTTACACGTACTGACAATTGACTCCTTTACCTCATAAAATGTTCAATTTACTATGTAAAATATAACATATTTTACATTAGCACTTACACTCAGTACACAATTTTCAAAAGTATTAGTCATTTATCACACTGGAGAGGTTTCTAGCTCAAACATTAACTTCACTAACTACACCTAAAATGTTCTGATCATTTCTAGGCTTAGTATTTATAGAGATCGGGTATCAGGTGTCTAAGTGTTGCATTTTAAGATGGACTAAAGATTTTCTCTTCTCTTGAATCTTAAAATAAGACACTAAAGACCCCCACAATATGACATTTGGGACTCTGATTCATTCTGATAAGTAAAGTATATGAATTTTAATAAAGGCCTTCATTACACATTCTTTCAAAACACTTCTTTTCCAAGATAAGAGTATTTTACTTTTCTTGCATGTACACTATCTACCAATTGTCTTTCTCTCAACTCATCTCATCCCATTGTTGAGATAAATACAGTAGTCAAACCACTTCCAAATTGTACTAATGTCCATTATGCTCTCTTAGGCCTGGCCACAAGCAGGTTGACCCACCATATAGGCTATGTAAATGACTCACCCCACTTTTATTTTTTTAATTCTAAAAATCAGAATAAAACAAATCCCAGAAGTTTTATGTAAGCATAGATGCAGTTTTACAGAATAAATATAAATGGAATGATAAAACAATATATCATCTCCTAGGTAGTTTTTAAAATGGATAACTAGGTAGCGTCATTCATATGTAATATCTGATCATGAATAGAATGAATTGTTTCAAATATACAATTGGGACAAACTTGTCAGGAAAAAGGGTATAAAAATAGATTATATAAAATAGAGGTCAGAAGGTAATTGGTAAATTGTCTAGCGATAATAAAGAGGCCTTTAAAATAATTTGGAGAAAGCCCTAACAATACAATTACTTTATCATCTATGTGTTCCTTATTTTTCACTTGTTTCAGTTTCTGCACTTTTCCTTTCCATTCCCTTTCTAGCTCAGAGTCTTTAAATGTTGTATTCACATTTCTTTTTTGTGCTAAGTCTGAGTATAGTGGTTATAGAGTAAAATGACATTTGTTTCCTTAGGTTGCTCCAAGCAGCGGTGGGTGTAGTCAAAAGATGTACTAAAAGATGTTGGTGAGTTTGAACTGAGCTTGTGCATATTTTATGCAGGGAAAAATCTTTGCGCATTCAGAGTTCTGTGAATTTGTACTGTTTACTTTGAACTCCCCAAATTGAATCACATTAAAAGTATTTGTTGGAGGTTGGAAAAATATATTTAAAACAATAGCACAACTATTAGAAATTTACTTTAAGGGCAAAGAATTTTGCCGTCTTCTCATTGATTTCAATTTAATTCAATAGGTTCATGAGACAGTTGACCAGATGTGATGGAAACTAGCCATAATCTATCTCTTAAAAACCCCAAGTGTGCATCATTTTATGCTTTGCCTCATTGTTTTGCCCTACAACATCCTCCTAATCATAACTACTAATAGAAACAACTTAGAAAAAAAATCATCTTCTTGTCCACTTCTCCTATAAATCTCCCTCTCACACAGCTGTCCCTGCTTTGTAGGATGAACTTGTTCTGTGATTGTGGTCTAGCCCTGGCAGGCTGCAGTGGTTTGCAATGAAAGTGACTGAAGGCTCCGGAAGAGGAGTTGAAGACTTGAGAACCACACTGTTTACCAAAAGAAAAAGAAAGAAAAATTGGCCACTGCTCACACTTATTCAGTTGGTTTTATGATGTCTTTAGGACAAGGAAAATGATGCTCACAACTACATTCCAGCATGTGTGGGGTGGATGGGAAGACAGGAGAGGAAAGAAGGAAGGCAGGGTGCTCCAGTGACCTGGATACAGTGACTGGATTACTGCACTTTCATTTTTTCTAAATCACACACAAGGAAAAAAATGATCTAAAAGAGGATAAGGGGATGGGAAAGCTTCATAGTTTAGGATTCCATGATTGTGAAATTTAAGTTCATAAGGAAAGGGGGTTATTATTAGCTTTAAAATGATCCTTATCATTCTTACTTTTTAAATTTTGCTTGTAATTTAAAACTACAAATGGACTTTGAAACCTTTATTTGAATATCCCTTTGACAATTCTTGCTGCACACACTCTATTGAATTGTGCACAATTACTGTCATGAAATTTAAACTATGAAGAAGCATTCAGCACATGAGATGATTCACTTTCTACATGCAAAGCAAACACCAACATTCAGAACTAGTAAGTATCACACGTTAATAATCCAAGATTATTACCCAGAGGGCAGAAAAAAATCTAAAATAGTATTTTTGTTTTTCAAATGTGTTGTGCTTTTTTTCCTCTGAGTTTCCCATCTCATCATTGAACAGGGTGAGGACAGGGGGAGGGGATCAGTGTCTACAGAAAACACCACAGGAGTAATTAAGGAATTTAAAAAAGGGTTTATGTAAACACTTTCATGTTTTTATAAGGGAAATAGTATTGACTTGTCTTGCATCCTATGGCCAATAGTGTGAAAAGAACTCGGTTGTGATGTTAAAGGAACTGAAAAATCCAAAAATTTTCATGGAAAATAAAGTTTCTTTCTGAGGTAAATGTTGGCTTTGTTTTAAAATATGCTTCCTTGAAACTGAGTTTAGTAGATGAGCTAATGTAATGATAATAAGGCAAGGAAGTTTAAAAAGGAGTTACAAGTTTGAATGCAGAAAGTGTGACTCACCTTTTAGGTTACTCATTACTTTACAATATGCTTGATGTGCTGTCCTCCTAGTTAGATACCTGATAAACCCTGGATTAGAGATCGAATGGAAATATATTCAATTAGCTGAATTACAATTCCTATAAATTACTCTTTAAATGTGTCCCTATCAACTAAAAAAATTACCTTAACTCCTTTTTTCCTAAGATCTCAAAGTAGTTACATATAATTTATCTTATGTATTATAGTAAAAGTAATATGGTAAAGTAAAATAGAACTTTTTATATTCATATTACTTTTAAAAATCAAAAGATCACAAATTAATGGTTAAGTTCCCTGAATTAAAGTTGAGGTATAATCTTCCATTGGGATAGAGGCATATAAAGCAGAGGGTCTATTTTTTTTTCCAAAATGAACTTTACACTGATTTAACTTTTGCCTTCCTTTATTATTATTTGTCTTCTATCTTTGAAGTTAGAGTTGAAAGAACAGTAATTAATTTGTTCCTTTCCTTTACTAGTGTAATAAAACAACCTGAAAAATACTCTGTGCTCACACTCTGTGACTCGGTTATACCAGCACCAATTCTTCGATGTTTTTATAGCCAGTCCCTAAGACCTTCCAAACCAAGTGAATAAATCCTCAATAAATTGTTTGACATTTTCCAGTGCTAAAATAGTTCAAATAGTTTCCTATATCCTGTGTCCCTCCTTATTTTATTTCACATCTGTGTTTGCCACTAATTAATGCCATCACTTTATTATTATTATTCAAATCTAGAGGCTTTAAAAATATTTTCCTCTAAGAAATATCTGATACATTTTTTATGGCTATGCAGATTAATTTGACAGCCTTGTTATTATATTTTTTCCTCGAGTAAGAACATTTTGAGGTCTTTAGGAAATGAGTATGAAGTTATATTTATATTTAGAGCAAGGTAACAGATATTTGTCTTATTTACTTATATAAATATAGATTTTAATGAATATAGTTTCCTTTGTGAATTTTGTACACATTTGACCCAAAATGCTAAATCAAAAATCCAGGAATAAAGTTTAACTTAAAAATTGTTTTAAAGAATTATATTGTGAATATTTATGATGCCATTTATTCTGCTTGTCCTCTTTATTATTCAATTTATTTTCACTCTCATACTAAAGCTTGCTTTTCACAGGTGCCCTATAATAATCCCCTCATTACTCTTATATAATATATTCTACATATAATGTTACACTCACAGACAATATCCATCCTAAAAAATTCCTGATTCACTGGTAACTATAGAGACCTAAAGAGAGGTAGTGGATGCCTTATACCAAAGATAAAAAGAGATCAACACTAAAAGGACAAGATTATGAATCAAAGCTTTAGAACTATATAAGAAAACAAAGATGAAGGCAAAAAAATGAAAAGGAGCAGTAAATTTCAATAGTTTTCTTTTATATTTACATAGTGCCAACTTTTGAAATGTGCACAAAATAGGGCACAAAAGCAATAGCTCTTCCTTCTGTTTTCCTTCTACCCTCAAACATTTTGGAAGTCTGAGTCAGCCAACAATTGGACATGAAAGTCATACAAGAACTGTAATAGTAATAGGAAAAAGAGTATATATTTTTGCAAAACATTACTTTTCATTCCAGCAGGAGAAAATATGCATGGCTATTTATCTTGGTTTTGCTGCTCCCTTGCACTGTTCAATATGGGCTGGCTGTCTGGACGGCTTTCCACAGTCGCTTACAAGAGCTTCACTATTCGTTAGGGCAATAAGGAGATGCTTTTGAGTGTGTTGAGTTAAAAGCTCCATTTAGTCTTTCACTCAATCTGCTTATGTAACTTAAATATTTTTAGTGCCCAGGAGTTCAAAGCAGCTAATATGTTGTGTTTCAGAATGACAAATAGAACACACTAAAAACAGCATTAGAATGTTTTCCTAAGCAAGTTTCAGGGAAATGTGTGGTGCTCTGAATGGAACTCCACATAGCATTTTGGCCATGGAGCATTTCCTTCCTTGTGCTCAGGCCTGAATGAAGCATTGTGCCCGGCCTTCCCTGCTTCCCAATAGGTCTGGGCCTGACCATGAACAAGCAGCAAGCAGAAGCCGAATTCATATGTGGCTCCCAAGTGACAGAAAGGAAATATTCCTTCTGGTAATTTATTGACGAGCTAAGTCCAGATGCGGATGCCCATTTCACTGAATAGAGCATCTTGGCAGCTGGGTGCTCATCCTGAATGGCAGCCAAGGAATTCCTACCAGTAGTCACCAAGAGAACACACTCTTTCTGACTGAGGTCTGAGATGTGAATAGCCTTGTAGAATTAATCTATTCTAGGGAATATATTAAGATGCATTTCTACTGTATACTGACTGTTACCAGGAAACTATTTGAGATATTGTACTATCTTGATAGCATTCTAGCTTTATTTCATTTCCAGGGGCATTTGATTTATGAAAATCTTGTTAGTGGAAAATATCACAGTCTTGACTCACTTGCTAATGTGATCAGTTGTGACATGAGAAGCCCTATCTGGAGAAATTTTTTATTAGTTTAGCAGATGCTGCCTTAAAAATCAGAACTTTTTTTAATATTGAATTTTATTCAAAATATGTTGATATCTTAATTAGAATAAGAGTTCCAAAACACAAACACAAGGCTGTTTTTATCACCCAAAATGCAAAGAAGACCTGTCATTCACTTTATCTTCACATAAAATTTGGAATGCATGGGAGGTTATTGAGTACAACTGTCATTTAGAGAACACTAAAAGACCCCAGCAGTCATGCTTTATGACATTTTTCTCACAACAGTATCCTAAAATACAGATTCTTTTCAAATCTTGAATAAATCTCTGTGAACTTTAATTCGAAAAGCTCCAGGCTAGCCTGGCCCATGTGGCTCAGTGGTTGAGTGTTGACCCATGGACTAACAGTGGTCGGCAAACTGCGGCTTTGCCGCTCTGTTGACTAATGAGTTTACCAACCACTGACCTAGACTCTGGATTCCAATAATTACAGGCTGTTGTAGTTCCTTGTGATTAAGTCCCTATCCCAGTGGTCGGCAAACTCATTAGTTAACAGAGCGGCAAACCGCAGCCGCAATTTGCCTACCACTGGACTAGGGAGATCTCGGTTCAGTCAGGGCATATGCTGGGTTGCAGGCTTTATACCCAGTGTGGGGCGTGCAGAAGGCAGCTGATCAGTGATTCTCTCTCATAATGTTTCAGGCTATAAATCATTAAGTTTGATTTAGTCAATTAATGTATGTTGCAAAATGTAAGTTTATTCCATAAGAATATATGAATATATGCTACTGAAATTTGATAAAGCTAATTTAAGACCAGTTTTTTTTCTTGTTTTTTTTTTTTTTAAATCTTTGTTGTTGAAAGTATTACATGTCTCCCTTTCTCCCCCACAGACCAACCCCCCACTCCCCAAGACCACCCCGCCCTCCATCCTGGCCTTCACCACCCTATTTCTGTGTCCAGGGGTTATGCATACATGTATACAAGGTCTTTGGTTGATTACCACCGCCACTTCCCCCACACCTTCCCTCTGAGATTCCACTCTCTGTTCCATGCTTCCATGTCTCTGGATCCACTCCATTCATCAGTTTATTTTGTTCATTAGATTCCACATATTGAGTGAGATTATGTGGTACTTGTCTTTCTCTGACATATTTCACTTGGCATGATACTCTCCAGGTAGGACCAGTTTTGAAAGCATATTCCTGTTCTCAAGAAATGTATGCTTTCTGTATTTTAATTAATTGATACATTCAATTTTATTTTTCTTTATTCCTGTTCTTGACACTGTCTTCTTCTTCCTCCTGCTTTTATAACTTCCTATATAAGACCATTCTGCACTCCAACACAATGAGGTAACACTTTTCTCTTTCCATATTTTCCTCCAAATTCACACATACAAATTAGCTTGTATAAGGAAGGTTTTGGTCATTAATTACAAAATGGGATTATTTAAAATAACTTTCTTCATCTTATTTTCTCATAGATGCATTGTAAAAGCCTCTCACATTAGCTTGTGTAGCTCATTTATTTTTTAATAAATGCAAAATGTTTCATGGGTTAGCTTTGCCTTAATTTATTATCCATTTCTATATTGATTTGCATTGACTTTTTTTTTTCAATTTCTCTTTATTCATTACAAGTATACTTATGTAAAGGAATTTTTACTTATTGGTGCTTTTATTTCTATGTAATTAATTCCTGGGAATGGAATTTCTTGGTCAAAGATTTAATATATTTTTAATATTAAGAGATATTGTCAGACTGCTTTCAAAAACAGGATGTAACATTTATATTTCTATCAGCCATATGTGAAAACTACCCTTTTCCCACAAGCCATGAGAAGAAGGCAATAGAGAAATATACTTGAAATACTGAGAAATATAATTAGCACAATAAATCTGTATTCATCACTTCAAGACTATCACTTCAAGATCAAGGGTGAAGTAAAGATATGTTCAATATATAAGTATTTAGAAGGCTTGCCCATGAATAATTTGTCTAAAATATTACCAGAAAATATACTATAGCAGGAAGAAAAATAAATCCAAGATATATAATGGGATACAACAAGCAATGAAAAGCTATTAACATTTTTAAAAAATTAAGGCAAAAGGATTTATGATAGAAGGTTATAATTTTAATTGTAATATATATATTCATTACAGAATCATTCATTTATATATATATATATAAAGTATATCTATAAATTACCTAAGAGTCAAAGTTCACTATTAAAATTTTAAATGTCATTTTTACTTTAAATTTAGCAAGAAGATGAAATGTTTTCATTGGAAAACTCTTAATGAAGACTATCAATAAATTAAAGATAATTGCTAATGGAAACATATCCAATTGATAGATAAAGAATTCTATGTAATCTCCTCTAAATGAGATTTGGTGTTAAGATATTCATTTAAAATGAATGTTAAGACAATTATACAGAAGCTTTCACATGTGCAAAAATAAATCAAATGTTTAATGTCTGGTGTATCGGAGACACACAGAAATTCTTTTAAAGTTTTTGTAGTATTAGGGAGACAATATAAATAAATGAAAGAAAGAATTAGGTTAAATGAAAAATGGCAATGTCAATGATGTCTCAAAGCAATATCAAGATCAATGCCACATGCATAAAAGTTAGGGCTACTTGTCTCTAAGAAAGATAACTATAAATGTAAGATCCTTGACACTTATCTTATGCAATAAAAAAATTAAAGTATTCACCATATATTATTAAACACAACATCTAAAAAAAATTAAATATGTCTGGGCAGAGCCACAAAGTAGTGATTCATTGTTAAATCTCCATGTATGCATGCATAGCTATGCCCATTTGTTTCCTTGGCAGGTAAGTGAGAATTCTGTGATGCTTCCTTCATTGTATCTTTAGTACTTATTGTTCCATCCTTTACACCGAGTTTTACAAATCCATCCTTCTTATTTACTTCCTACATAACTTCTATTTGCTTTAAATACATTATTCCTGGATTTTTCTTCATGAGTCACACCCTGAGCATGTCAAAAAACAAACAAACAAACAAACTGACCTTAACAGTTATTGGTTCTTTATAACTTTACGCCAAATTCCTCAATGAATATCTCAATACCCTAAAAATCTTTGTCCTTTAATTACCTTCTCTACTACTAATTTGATGTATAGTATGTTTCTTATAAATTGAAACACAGGTGTACTTCTTAGATATATTTTACTTTCAACACTTTAAATTATGGTATTTCCTTTTCTAGAAATATCTTTTCCTTTGCTTTCACAACTCTAACTTGTACTTCTCCAAGCTTCAGAATATGTGATACTTTCTCCATGAACCATGCCTTGATTAGCCAGATGGAAGTTTTCCTTTCTCTCCTCTGGAATATTATTTTATTTATGGAGAGCAAAAGGAAAGCCATTCATGTTTGTTGAATCCCTAATATGTGTTAGAATTGTATTGGGGCTTCATCTACAGTATCCCATTAAAAAACAGCAACAAATAAAGGCTATAATAATTTTCTCATTTTAGATCTGAAGAAACTGAGTCTGATAGAGGGTAAGAACCCTATCCAACTTTTTCTATCTCATAAATTGTGAAAGTGACCAAGCTTGACAAACGGTAAGATCTTGCATTATCTATTAAACTCTATTATATTATTTGTTAAGCATAAAAAAAAGTTAGGAATAGATGTCCTAGGTTTAGAGAAAACATTAATGTGGTTTAATATCATAAAAAGAAATGTGCAAAATATAAAGACTTATTCTATGCTGAGTAATAAGGAAGGTCAACAAGAAGTGAGAATAGGAAGTATGGGGCAGAGGAGAAGCCATAGAGATCCATGCTGCCCTCTCCATTCTCTTCTCTCTTTCCCCTAAGTAGGGATGATTTTAACAATGAAGCTGCAGGCTTGGCTCCATGGCACTTCTTTGAAGTCCTAAATCTGACATCCAAGCCAATGTCTGCCAAAATTGTTTTCATTACGTTACTTTGAACTTTCTCTTATTACAGGAAAAAATGTCCAACAACCAATTTATAGGTACCTTTAAAACAGTACCCTTACCTGCCATGAATCCTTTATCTCATAGTAAGAACTTCCAGAATGCTTGAACCACTCTGGTGTTGTCAGGAATATCTATCCAGGATTAGAAACAGTGATAATAAACTCCAAGTGATTGTGGCCCAAATGTGTTGGTAACATAATGTTCTTTAGAACAGGCAGATGCTAACTGTTTATCTTTCCATCAACGTCAGTCAAGGAGAAAGACTGGCAGGAAGCCAATCTTTCATTTATGCTCAGAATAACATTTAGCTTAGTGATCATTTAGGGGTGCACAATTGAACTAAATCCCATTAAAATAATTTTGAATGGATTTCACATAAAGGCTTTAAAAGCCACATTATCTGACTTTTCTATATCTTTCTAATTACAAAAATAAAAATGTGTTCTTTCATTTTATATATCTACTAGAGGTCCAGTGCATGAAATTCATGCATGGGGTGTGTGGGGGGACCCCTCAGCCTGGCTTGCACCCTCTTGCAATCCTGGACTGCTGGCTCCTAACCACTTGTCTGCCTGCCTGCCTGCCTGATCGCCTTTAATCCCTCTGCCTGTCTGCATAATCGCCCCTAACCACTTGCCTGCCTGCCTAATTGCTCCTAACCACTCTGCCAACCTGTCTGATGTCCCTAACCACTCACCTGCCTGCCTGATCACCCCTAACTGCCTCTGCTTGCCTGCCTGATCATCCTTAACCATCTCTGCCTCAGATCCCACCATGGTAGCTTCATCCAGAAGGATGTCTGGAATGATGTCCGGAAGGTTGTTGGCTATCTGGTCTAAGTAGCATATTACACTTTTATTATTATAGATTTATCTTATAACATTAAAATAGGTATATAAAATATTTTATAATTAATTTGTTCTCAGTAAATCAAGCATATCATACAGATATTCCTATAAAATATGTCACTAAATCTGAAATTATAGTGGAATACACTGTCTTCTCAATGTCACCCTGTGAAATTACAGTAATGAACCAAAATCAGAGTTCTGTGCATTTTATTTGTAAGAACCTATGCTTAGAAAAACTAACAGGATATAGAAATGAAACTATTATTGTCTCATTTCAATATATATCATGAATGAAAGGGAAGCCATTGTGCAAGACTTAGAAAAGAGATGGAAGACAACTAGTTGTGTGATACTTTGCTGACCACCACCTTCAGGTTTGGAGAAAATGAGAACAGAAGTGGAGATTAGGAGAAGTTTTGGAGGGAGTTGGTAGCTTTTTGGTCTCATCACTAGCCCCCTCTACTCTAAGAGATAACCTAGGATATAGTTCTCATTGGCCTAGAAAGAGGGGCTTCAGTGGGACTTAGTGCAACCAACTGGAGAACATCACACATGGCCTCACAATTTTGTAGACATGGTGATTACAGTCTGACTCACCTGGCAAGTGAAAGGGCCAGAGACTGGATCCTCTAATGGCAAACAAAAAAAAGGGTGCTGCTTTGGGGGGCTTCCAGAATTTGGTGGAGCAAAATTGAGAATTTCTCAGTGTCTATACATGGGCTACATACAACAGCATGCTGGCATAGGTTATTTTTAGATGCTATCCAGAGAATCCCCACAGGGAAACACAGACATGTTGGAAGAAGAGCTCTGGATTCCCAGAGGCTAAGAACAAAACTATAAATAACTAGCTAAAAAAGATCCATTTGTCCACACCAAAGGAAGAACCCACAGATAAAAGATGCCCAATAAGAAGCAATATAGTCAAAAGTCAATGGAGATACTCATGATAAGCCGCCCAGTGCTAGGTGGGTTAGCCAATGACATCTTGGATGATGCTGGTCAATTAATGTCTTTCCTGATAATATTTGTCCTCTATTCCTCCCCCCACAATTAAGATAGAAACCCAAGAAGGGAAAACAAATACGTTTCTTTTCACCTCAGGTATCTATGAAATGGAGAGAAAAAGAATATATATAAGTGAATTTTTCAACTTTTGATTATTAATGAAACTGAGCACCTGAATTTTTTGAACCAAAGCTATCTTGTACTTAAGGACATTTTATGATCTAAAAGAAAGTAGAGACCATGGAATTTGTCCAGATTTTCATTCAGGGGATAAACTAATACCATAGATTATATTAAAATTAAAGTTGACTTATATTACAACAATGAACCACGTTAGTACATTACAATTTCAAAAACACATTAGAAGAAAAATGTTAAATGCTTTCCACAGTTTGTCCATACTAACAAAGGATTTTCAACCAATTTTTGAGTATTATTTTACAACAGTAATTCCTCTTTTTCATTGTAATCATTGGGAGACTCACCACTTGTATGCATTTTGAAATCCTTTCAAAAATATAATAAAATGTTTTATGAGGTCTATAATTATTTTCAGTTGATATGAACATCCTTTCTAATGAATACTAACAAGGTAAACCCTAATGTGCCAGGAACAATAGAACATATCTTCAATTCTAAAACTCATTTGAAATTCATTTTGTTCCAAATTAGCACTAAATGTTACATTGATATTGAGGTTATACCTAGCTAACAAATAGAATGCTTTTTGGTTATTTTAGAATCATCATTATCATCACAATATAAATGAATTTAAAAAAAAATAACTTGATTCTCCTGTTGTAATTTTGTCAACAAAATTCAACTCCTACTTTCAAGATTTTTGTTATTATTTTTGTAGTTTAGTAAAGGCAAATGTGCTATTAAATGGTGCTGAAATGCCTAAAGCACACTTTGCATATTTCTGTTGTACTTAATATGCTTTGCTAACACACTGGAACCTTATTACAGCACCATGTATCATGAATCAGGATTTGGCATAACTTGCTATCACCTAAAGAAATTTAGTTACTAGAGGACAAAAGGACCTTGTTAAAAAGGCCTGTAGAGTAGGCCCACAACCTAAATCCTGGCCACAGGGATATTGGAAGTCTTTATTATAAGTGTACAATCACTTCTGGGTTTCTTCTTTTCTTCTGAATCACTGGCTTCGGTTAAGTAAATCCATTTAAACTTAACAACTTATATTTCTGCACTTAATTTGCCTGTTCCCCAAAATATTTGTTCTTATATAATTTTTTTCTATTTTAGTTGGAAAATTCTGTTGAAGATAGTAATATTCTGTGTTATACATTTGAAAGTAACATGTGGTGATTTGAACATAAACTAGGAAAATATGACTAGAGAAGAGGTATCATTTTTCTATAAAATCCATTCAACAACTTTGGTTTCTGTTGTGCATGAGCACACTACTTCCATCACACTGAGTCAATAATAAATGAGATAGGTTCACCATTAAGCTTCATTAGGAGGTTAAAAATATTGGGACCTTTTTAAAAGGGGAATGGCATACTAAAAGAAAGGACAGAAAGAATTATGACAAGAAAATTGTGCTCTTAATATAATAGAGCAAGGATTCTAAACAATAGGATTTACTGGGAAGATAATGAACAGGAACAAACAAGAGGGTGAAAAACAGCAAGGTTTGCTTGCCTGATGACTTTGAAAGATGAAAAAAGATAATTTTGAGGAACCAAAAATTCTGAAGTTCAGAGTTAAGGATAATTGTGTGTGCCATTAAGAAAGAATAATAAATTTGAAAATATATGTGAATGGAAGGTGTTGATGAGATATTCATATACTGACATTGCCCAAGATCATCTAAGATTGTGTACATACAGATGCAGACTGAAACCTGGAGTTGTAATCATGCTCCATGGAAAATGATGAATGTACTCATGCTCAAGAGGGAATGAATAACTCCTCATGTTCATTTACCTTTCACTGGAAATGGAGGATGGGCATTCAGTCTTTAATGAGAGTCCATGCACTGGCAGCCTATTCAATAATCTCTATGGCTTCATGATAAAATATGTACCATTCCTCTCCTTTCCTTCAGCAGCCCTGACATTTGAACCACTCAAACAGGAAAAAAAGTTGTTTAGATCTCAAATCTCTCATTCTTAATTTTGTACCATGGCAAATTATTTTCTGAATATTTTGACCTCTCTTTGTTAATATAATCATTTGAGATACAATAGTTTTAAATAACCTTTTAAAATTTTAAGCTGATTTAATTTTGAGTAGGCAATATTAGCCCATAATTAATAGCCACAAAATATAGTGAAATATCTCCCTTCTATTCCAGTACCCTAGCCAGCCAGCCCTGTTTTCAATACTGCCCAAAGTAACACTCTTATTAGTACCTCCCACCTTTTTTTTATTCCAGAGTGCCTTTGTGAATATACATGTAAATATAGATTATTTCCCATTGTTTTTAAAAAAGGACAGTCTATTATACACATTATTTGTATCTTTCTTTTCATCACTTAATAAAATAACAGAAGTTGTCCTAATTCTCTTGTATAGCTGTCTTCCCTGCCCCCCACTCCATAATTTTAACTAATCCTCAAATGATGGACATTTGGGTTATGTCCAAATGTTGCCATTACAAACTATGCTTCATGAGAAAATTTAAATATGAACATTTCATATTTCTGCAGATAAATCTGAAGATTAAACTCTAAGAATAGAGATGGTTCTTATTTTTTATTTCTACATAATGAAAACAGGATCAATCTAAAATGCTTTACGTTTATAAAGCTTTTATATAACTTATATTCATATAGTACTCTGATAATATAATTTTCAAAAATATTCCAGACTGCCTACAACCAAGAATAGCTGTGTGACCTTGGAAAAATTACTTCAAATATTTGTGATTCAGTCTAATCATCAACTAAAAGGTAGATAATAATTATACTACTCTATAGAGTTGTTTTAAAGACCAAATGAAATAATATATGTTATGTATTCAAATATCCCCTTGAACATACTGTGTTCAAAACGTTACTATCACTACTATTCTAAAAGTTAATAAAGCTATTAATATTTAATGATATGTTATAAAGTACTTGGATTAAGCATTGACTTACTAAACATTGTTGCAAAACAATTGGAAGTTAAGTCTTTATTTTTAAATGTTAAATATCTTGCTAATCAGGATGGTTTATACCTTAAATAGTTAATATAGATTCCTAGATCAAGGTTTAAAATTAATGATAATGAATATAAATTCATATTTCAATAAATCTTTTTAATAATTTCTATAACTGATTTTTTCATAGCTTTCATGATAAAATGGAGCTGAAAAATAGCTGTAGGATCTTTAGGGTTGAAAGTATCCCCTCTGTTATTTTCTGATTGTTTCTGCTTGCTTACCTTACAATAATAAATATAATCTATAGATTGTTTGCAGTAATATTTTTCAGACATTTTCTATATTTGAAGTATAGTTAATAGTAATGTGTAATTAAAATGATCAACTGAGAAATAGTGATGGAGTGGATCCTTCCAGATTGTCAAACTCCCACTGTTCATCAGGTTATCTACTAGTCCACACTAATAAAAGAGAAATATGGAAATTGACCATACATCTGCAATGCCCACCAGTGAATCAGGAGTGACTATGCAAATTAACCCAACAAAGATGGAGGGTTAATTTGCATATGCAGGCGCAGAGCAGCTGGGTGGGACACCTGCTATAAGGAGGAGTGTGGGGGCGAAGGCAGATACTGGAGTGGCATGCCAGCCAGAACGGGGAAGACTGAAGGTTCCAGGCAGAGCGAACAATGAAGACTGCAGCCAGAGTAAAGACGGAAGGCAGCAGCCAGAGCGAAGGCCTGGGTCCCGGGTGCCAGAGGAAAACTGGTGTCAGCAGCCAGGGGAAGGAAGGCCTATTGCATGAATCTTTGTGCAATGGGCCTCTAGTATATATATGAAAGCCCAGCGACTGAATGGCAGGATGACCAGTTGACCAGTCACTATGACGTGCACTGACCACCAGGGGGCAGAAGCTCAATGCAGGAGCTGCCTGGGATGAGTGGTGCTCCCACAGTGGGCCAATCCCTGCAGACCACAACCCCTACCAGTGCACCAATTTGTGCACTAGGCCTCTAGTGTTTACATATACATATACACAAATCATATGTGGACCATATAACTATTGTCCAAACTGGACCAGTTTTGAAAGTGAAATGAAATTGATTGCTCAGATTACTCTGTTTGAAAAATGTTGTTTGAGAACTTTAATTTTTTATTATGATGAAAGTAAATGTAAGTGGAAGCTCTGGGCTTTGTTCACCCTGGCTGGGAGATAACTGGCTCAATGACTTTAAGAAGTTTTGCTGTATATTGAAGGAAATGGCTTTGTAGATAGGAAAGATTTTTAAAACTTGTATGAAAAGAACAGATGGATAGAAGTATTTGTTTTAGTCTGGCAATGGAGTAATGCAAAGACAGATGAGCTTGAACATACAGGTTCTATTCCCAGATCAGCTAATAACTAACTTACTGGATGAACTGCATGACTTCAATTAACCCCACTGGTCTGTTTGATCATCTATAAAATAAGAGAGTTGAACTGATGATCTTTAAATTTACTTTATTGATTTTTGCACACAGCAATTACTTTTAACATTGCAACACTTTAAAAGTTCCAACAAATTAGAAATTTGCTTTGTACAATTCTTACTTGCTATTTGGAAAAACTCACTATTTCTCAAAACCTATCACTGTTGACAATGACCTTGATCACCTGGCTAAGATAGTGTTTTCCCACAATAAAGTTACTCTTTATTTTCCTTTCCATACTATACTTTTTAAAAGTAAGTTATTATGTGTAGGCACACTTCTGGAGTGTAGTTGCTAGGTCTCCTTATTGCTACTGAAATAGCATTTCCCAACTGACAAAGCAAAGAAATATATGGATATATATTAATCTGTGTAATAAAATATGTGTAAATGTTTCTTTATGCCACCATCATATCTATTTTAAGTTAAACATAGTTTCATACTCATATCTTCAACTCTATTGCTGAATGAATCATGTAGCCTTCTCACCTTGCTAATCTAAACCCTCACAGCATCAGTGAGAAAACCTAGCTCTCTTATTCATTTACTTAAATGTTCCGTTCCAGTATACATATACAGTGGTTTCATATATTGTTAACATGTTCCCCCATGGGAAACACATTTATAAACTACAGTAAAAATGTTTACGTAGATATCTCTCTGTCTTCAGTCTTGTGCTCTAGACTCCTTGTCAAAGTTACTTAGGTCAAAGCTTTTCCCCCCATCTCCTTCAATGAGGCTATTTCATATATTTATGTTAAAATTAGATTATTTTGTCAGAGTCTTCATTCCATGCTGGAATTCCCTGACCTCCTAGATGATTTTTTTTTAATTTTGCATATGTTAAGGTTCACTTCATGCTATAACGCTCTATGGGTTTTGACAAATGCCTAGTGTTATGTGCTACTACAACCACACATAGTATTTTATAGTTCTTATAAAAAGATCCCTTGTACTTTACTTATTCAACACTACTCTTAACACTGAACCCCTTGGCAATCACTGATCTGTTACTATCTACAGAGTTTACCTTTCCCAATATATCAGGTAAAGTGAATCATATAGCAGACTGGCTTCTTTCACTTTGCAATATGCATTTAAGGTATATCTCGCCCTGGCTGGGTGGCTCAGTTGGTTGGAGCATAGTCTTATGCAGCAAAAGGTTGTAGGTTTGATTCTCATTCAGGGCACATACCTAGGTTGTGGGTTCCATCCCAGTCAGGGCAAATATGGGAGATAATGATCAACCTTTATCTCATACTGATGTCTCTCACTTTCCTTTCCTTTATCTCTAAAATCAATGAAAACAAACATAAGATTTATCTATATTAGTACATGGCTTGATAGCTCATTCTTTTTATCATTGCATAGTATTCCATTGTGTGAATGTATCACAGGTTATTTATATATTCGCCTATTGAAGGTATGATTATTCATTCTATTACCAGTGTCTTTCACAGAGCAGAAATTTCCAATGTTACAAAGCCCCACTATATATTTTTTTCTTTCCTGGATTGTACTTTGGGTGTTGTACTTAACTCATCACCAAAACCAAGGTAATATGGGCTTTTGTCCATTTTTTCCCTAAATTTTCTTAGTTTTGCATTTAGATATATGATCAATTTTCTGTTAATTTTTGTGTAAGGTGTAAGTTCTATGTTTAGATTCAATTTTTCACATATGAATTTCCAACATTCTAGTAATGATTCTCCATTTAATTATCTTTGTGCCTTTTGGGAAAATAAAAAACAGTTGACTATATTTGTATGGGTCTATTTCTGGACTTTTAGTTCTTTTCTATATAGCTATGTGTTTATTCTTTTATCAATGCCACACAATCTTGCTTACTGTAGCTATTCCAGGTGTTTATTTATCTTTGTGTCTTTTAAGGTAGAGAGTTGTTGATAGTATTCCTTTATTATCATTTTGATGTTCATAGAATCAGGAGTAATGACCCTTCTTTCATTTCTGATATGGGTAATTTGTGCCCTTTATTTTTTCCCTCAGTTAGCTTGGCTAGAGATGTATTAATATTATTGATCTTTTCAAAGAACTAACTTTTAGTTTTATCTGTTGTTTTCCTGGTTTTTATTTTCTTGTTTTCTACATAAATTTTATTTTTTCCTTCTTTAGTCTTAATTTTCTCTTCATTTTCTAACTTCTTAAAGTGTAAACTTAGGTTATCAATTTTTAGAACTTTTTATATTTTCTAATGCATACACTCCATATTATACATTTTCTTCTCAAAACTGACTTAACTGCATCCCACACATTTTGATAAGCTGTTTTCATTTAATTCAAAATATTTTTCAAATTTCTTTTGTAATTTCTTCTTTGACTTGTGAGTTATATAAAAATATATTACTTATTTGCTAAACATATGGAGATCTTCCAGCTATCCTCACAGACATGAGCAGAGCAAGGACGATGGGCCAGGGAGAGAGACTCACCAGAGCAGAAAGCCCTGGATGCCTAGCAAGAGGCAAAACTGTGAAAATGAGAACCTCATCCCCAGGGTAACCTATCCTCCTCTAGCATATCACTGGTCATGTGATTTGGACCCCTGATCTTTCATATCGCTGGTAAAGCAGTTTAGATCCCCTGACCTTTTCCTCCCTTAAGATAACATCTAGGCCTCAGTTGTATTTCTACTCCAGGCCCAGAAAAGCAGCAAAACCAGACAAGTGATTCTGTGACTGCCTCAGGACAAGATACATTGACTAATGACCCCCTGACCTGGCACCAAACAATCAGTGGAGACCAGGATCCTGAAAGAGCAAACCTGGAAAGCTGATGAATACTCTATTGCAGGGGTCCTCAAACTTTTTAAACAGGGGGCCAGTTCACTGTCCCTCAGACCGTTGGAGGGCCGGACTATAGTTTAAAAAAAAAAAAACTATGAACAAATTCCTATGCGCACTGCGGGCCTGGGACGAGTCGGCTGCTAAAAGCAGGACAGGCAGCAGTACCCAGCTGGCCGGATAAATGTCCTCGGCGGGCCGCATGTGGCCCGCGGGCCGTAGTTTGAGGACCCCTGTTCTATTGAGACACTCACCTGAGATCTCCCCTAAGGTTTCCACCTTTTATGAGGGAGATGAATGCTCTCAGAATGAAGGACCCAGTGTAAGCTCTCCCCCAGAGGAGCACACCAGCCCCATTCCCTTCCCCCTTCTTTTCTCTAAGGGACCCCACAAGACTTGCAACTGGGGGAGTAATGGGCAGTGGTAGGTTGTCCCAGGCTAACCTCCTGAAGCTGTCTCCAAGGCCCCCTTTTCTCTGACTTCTCAGTGAGCCAAAGAAACCCAGCCTAGACTTTACTGTTGCTGCTTCTATGCCCTTCCTTGTTCTACTGTTCTCAGTATATTTTTGCTGCCATAGTGAACCCAGTACCCTTTGGCTCATTGTTGTGTAGTCTTTCCTTTGGATATCCCATCCCCTAACCCCCTTTCTTTAAATAAATTCAATTTTTCTTAATAACTGTCTGAGGTGGCTATTTAGCCTGCCTGTGCGCACCACTGACTTCCACCTTTCACCTTCTATAACATATTTCTAGTTTAATTCCCTTGAGATTTTATAAGGTACTTTGGTTTTTATTCTTTAAAAATTTTAAGGTATGTTTTATGTTCCATAATGTGATCTTTCCTAGTGAATATTCTATGACAATTTGGTAATGGAATATTCTATGCTGTTGCTGGATAGAATATTCTAAAGGCCAATTAGATCAAGTTAATTGTTGTTGCAGGCCATTGGTGTCCTTAACTGATTTCACTCCGCTGTATCTATCAATTACTAACAGGGAGTTTTTGAAGGTCCAAATAATATAGTGGATTTGTGAACTCCTTGAAATTTCATGAGTTGTGTTGTTTTTTTTTTTGTTTGTTTGTTTTTTGCCTCACATAGGTTAATTATGCAAATATTTTAAATTATCAAAATATTAAAACATATCAAATTATTTTTAAAAGCCTTGATCTGGTATCATTTCATAAATAGGGTATAAGTGCTCTACTACTATAGCTGCAAATAACAAATTTAATTCATATTTTTGTTACTTTAAAGACCACTATATAAAAATATAATTTCTTAAAGTTATGTTATAGATTGAAAAAAAAAGTCTGAATACAGTTTATGGGTTTTCTTTATTATAAAGTCTTCACATTTATAAACACATAAAAATTCAGAATTTTTTGTTTAAAATAGTATATTACATATCAAAAAGAAAACATGATTGCCCAGCTGGTGTGGTGCAGTAGTAGAGCATCATCCTATGAACCAGGAAGTCATAGTTCAATTCTCAGTCAGGGTACGTGCCCCAGTTGTGGGCTCCATCCCCAGTAGGGGGTGTGCAGAAGGCAGCCAATGGATGTTTCTCTCTCTCCCACTCTTCTTTCCTCTCTCTGAAATCAATAAAAACATATTTTTTAAAAGAAAAGAAAACATGATAGTATGTCCTTTAAGCAATAAATTTGAGATCCAACACATCTATTTACAAACAAATTCCTTTCAGAAGATAAATAAATGATAGAATAGGTATTGTGGAAGAACAGATTTATACCTTTTGTGTTGATATATAATGGTTAGAAATATAAAATGACAGCTTATTAGAAGTGAAGGATAATTAAAATATTCAAACTGAAGATGTAAATGTCAATCTGACATTTTCTTTTCCATTTCTATATCTTTTTTAGAATTTTGAAGATGTTTTTATTAATCTGCTGTCTTTTTATCACCTGCATAGGTGGTAGTTCACCAGTTCAAATGCAAATGTATTCCAAGATCTGCTCCATGTCCTGCAAATGTGACCTTCAAATATCACTAATCTTCTAATGAAGGAGATAATAGGAAAATAGGATATCAACAGAAAGGATATTTTGAGAAAAACATAATTTGCAAGTTGGTATTTTAAAATGAAATGTCATCAATGTTAAAATGAGCTCTAACTTTCAAGGATGATTGATTTACAGTTAAAAGAAAGAACAAACCTTCAATAACACTTCTAGTGAATTGCACATTTTCAAAACAAAATGTAGCCCAGCCAGTGTGGTTCAGTGGTTGAGCGTTGACCTATGAACCAGGAGGTCATGGCTCAATTCCAAGGCACATCAATTCCAAGTTGTGGGCTCGATCTCCAATGTGGGGTATGCAGGAGGCAGCCAATCAGTGATTCTCTTCAAAACAAAATGTAAATCTAAGCAATCTGAGAGATTTATAAAAATCATGGTTTTTCTCTCCTACTTGATATGTATAGTTCTCTAACTAGAATGTAATCCCCTGTACTAGTCTTTTTTCAATGTTGGTCCTGTTTTGCATCTTAATTCTTTATGCCTAAGGAAATAGGTTTACATTTCATTTATGAAGCAGGATTAATACAAAACTTTCTCGAAGATATCTCAAGTATAATTTATTAATGTTATTCACATTACAAGGGGTTAATACCCAAAATATATAAAGAAGTCATACAATCAATAGCAAAAACAAAAACCAAAAAAAATCCAATTAATAAAAAAGAGCAGAAGACCTTAATAGACATTTTTCCAAAGAAGACATACAAATAGCCAATAGTATATAAAAAGATGCTCAACATTGCAAATGTATAATATTTTATATACATAATTTATACCTCTTACTAGAGGCCTGGTGCATGACAATTCAGGCACTGGAGCTGGGGGTCCCTCAGCCTGGCCTGCCCCCTCTCACAGTCTGGGAGCCCTCAGGGGCGGGAGGCGACACGGCGATAAGGGAAAGGCCATGCCCCCATAACACCTCTGCTGCTGCCACTGCCGGCAGTGTAAGCCTTGGCCAGCCCTGGTTATCTGAACCTCAGGCGGCCCTGGGCGGCTGGGCAGCCACCATCCAAGGCTTGCTTGCACCTCAGGCTGGCCCTGGGTGGCTGGGGGGCTGAGGATGAGTCCGGCTGCATCATGTGCCTGCTGCCCCCTCGGCTGGGCTGAAAGGACTGGGGGACTCTGGTGGGGCTGTGGGAACTGGGGGCCGCCATCTTGTGGCTATGGGCACCAACATCTTTGTGACGGTATGATGGTCAATTTGCATATCCCCTCTTTATTAGATAGGATATTTGCATTTACTTGGCAATAAAGAAGAAAATCCTGTTATTTTCAACAACATGGAAGGACCCTGAGGTCATTATGTGAAGTGAAATAGGTCAGACAGATAAATACTGTATGACCTCATTTACATATGGAACCTAAAGGGAAGCCAAACTGATAGAAGCAGATGGTAGAGTGGTAGTTGCCAGGGGCTGGGGTGTGTGGGAAGAAGGAGAAGATTTTGTTCAATGGGTACAAACTACCAGTTATAAGGTGAATAACTTCTGAGGATCTAATATTCAATATGATGACAATAGTTAATAATACTATATTATATACTTTAAAGTTGCTACGAGAGTTATGTCTTAAATGTTCTTACCACATACACACAAAAGAATATAATTATGTGAATTAATAAATGTATTATCTAACCTTATTGTGGTAATCATTTTGCAATGTTGATGTGTTTAAGATCCTTACATTGTATGTGTTAAAGTTACATGATGTTACATGTCAATTATATCTCAATAAAGCTGGGCAAAATCTATTTCACCCTGAGGTGTAGAACTGAAACTATATAATTCCAATTTTTATAATTTTTAACTGTTTATACCTAGACTTGCTTACTTTAGTAACCCTTTGTAAGGCAGTTATCAAGAATAACTGTCCAGGTCATTACACCCTCTTTTAACATAATTAAACATTTTAATTTTTTTTACATTTTACTTCAATTAGTATAGTAAATTCTATAGGAAACTGCTTATTTATTTCCTCCCCATAGTTAGTTGGTAGCTGAGTGAAAATACCTACTCAAAAACAAGAAAACCATTAACATATCAAATGATTGCTGCTGATAATGTCATCTTTTTTTTGAAAACTACAGTGACCATAATGAGACTAAACATTTTTCAAAAATCATGGTTAGAACCTTGTATTCCTTCTTCAGTAGAAATCCAAAGCAAAACTCCAGAGTAACCCACAGTTCCTTTGAGACATATAAGCCACAAACTGAATTGCATTTAGATAAATTGAACAGGTCAAAATACAAAACATTATAGCAAACTCATGTAGTATTCCACCCAGAACTTAGTTGTATATGCCAAGCAAGATAGCTCACCAGAGGTCAAAGGGAGAGGTAAGATTTATTAAAGATTGGGTTAGGCTCATGTTAATGCACAATTGAATATCATCTCTCTTAGTTTTCTTTTTTTTTAATATGCATATTTAAATATAAAATGTGCTCATTAGAGTTTGATTTTTCAAGTTGTGAAAAATACATAGAGTCTTGTAACCAATATTAAAACTATAGAAAAGTATTATCAGCCCCCCAAATTGTCCCATTGTCCTTGGTAACCAACCCTTCTGGGAGATGCCAGCCTAAGACGAGCACTAATCTGTTTTCTGTAACCTATGCATTTTGCCTCTATAGAATGTCATATAAGAGGGATGAAATAGTATGTAGGCTACATGAATTTATCAGATATGTATTTTGAAAACATTTGTCTCACTCTGTAGTTTGTCTTTTTATCCTCTTACAGTGTGTTTTAAAGAGAAGAATTCATCTTAATCATTAAGATGAGTTCCATTGTGTCATTTTCTTTTTCTTTATCAAACATTCCTTGGTTTTGTATCTAAGAAATCTGTGCATGGTTATAATGTTTTCTTATTGAAGTTTTATAGTTTGAGGTTTTATATTTAGATCTATAACCAGTTTTGATTTAATTTTTATACATGGTGCAAATTATGGTCAAAATTTGAGTTTTACAAATGGATGACCAGGTGATCTGGTGCCATTTGTTGAAAAGACTATCCTTTCTCCATTGACTTGTCTTTGACAAAAATCAAATGTTGGTGTATTTCTAGAATTAAAATCTGTGCCTTTTGTTTTTGTCTCTCTTTCACCAATACAGTACAATCTTGATTACTGTGGTTTTATGGCTTAAAATTGGTTAAAATAAGTTCTCCAAGTTTGTTCTGTCTTACAAAATTGTGTTGATAATCCCAGTTCTTTTCCTTCTGCATTAGAATCACTGTGTCAGTTTCTATTTTTTTAAAAAAATAAGACTTTGGTTGAAATTGCATTGTATCTCCAATGCAATTTGGAGATAATTGGCATCTTGAAGGTATTGAGTCTTCCAATAATTAAACATGATATATCGCTTTTGAATTAGTTCTTCTTTGATCTTTCATCAGTGTTTTGCAATTTTCAGCATACAAATCTCACACAGCTTTTTATATGTATATCTAAAGATTTTATGTTCTCTGTCAACTTATAAATTACACTGTTTTAATTTTAATTTTAAATAGCTTATCCTATCTAATAAAGATGGAATATGCAAATTGACTGTCACTTCACGACAAAGATGCAGACTCCCATAGACAATAAGGAGGGAATATGCAAATTAATGCAACAAAGATGGCGGTGGCCAGCCTGGAGCAAGGCGGGAGGTGGCGGCCAGAGTGAAGGCCTGGGTTCTGGGTGTAAGGGGGAAACCAGTGCCAGCAGCCAGGGGAAGGAAGACCCATTCTTGCATGAATCTTCATGCATAAGAAATATAAAGACATATATAGTTGACATATAAAGAAATATCATGGATTGTTTTATATTAACCTTGTATCCTGTGACCCTAACAAAAAAAAAAAAAAAAGATATGTTATTCTGAGACCTGAGAAAAAGATGTTTCACTAGAGAATTCTGAAAATCTTCAACTGACAGATTCCCAGGATTTCCTTGACCAAAAGACACAGCTTTTACTTCTTTCTAGAGAAGAGTAGCTTTCCCTTGCCTGAATGTTCTGCAAAGGACTTTCCTAAGGAATAATGCCTGCCCTCCTAAAAATACATTTCTGTCATCCCTTACTGACTCCAGATCCAAAACAAGAGTCGTATCTCAATGCAATCCAAGTATAGAAATAGAGTTCTTTTCCCAAGAGAAATAGATTACATATTAAAGGGTTTTCATAATTAATCTCATACTGAGTGAGTCCAGTCTATCCTATATTTATTTCCCTCATCCCTAAGTGCATATATTTTTTAACTGACAGAAAACTCATGCTTGTTCTTTTTTCTGTATTATAAGAGCCTCCCAACCCTTGGTTAAAATAAAATAAAATTGCAGAAGGAGTTACCAAATCTTAATAAATGCACAGATGGTGATCTCCACCATTTCTCAGTTAAAGTCACCCACACATATTCTGCAAAAACTAGATTGATTATAATGAATGATGGTAGACCACCATAAACCTATAAAATGCTAGCCAATGGCAACTGCCATACTAGATATCACTACTGGAATGATCCACACAGCTTCTGACACTTTGTATGCAGCAATTGATTTGGGAAATGAGTTCTCAAAATATATCAACAAGAAAATATATCACTTTTACATGGGAATGTAAAAAACACACTCATTGTCTTAACACAGGACCATGTAAAATCTCAGGCTCTCTGTAAAAAACTATTCTTGAGGAATTTTGTTTTGACATTCTGCAGAAAGCTATAATGGTTCACTATATAGATTGCATTTTGTGTATATGAAGTTATAGTGAATAAACACTGAAATAAATAGATATATTACTAGGTATAATACCTTTCTTCCATGACAATACATTTCAGAGCAAATTCAGATATTTAAATGAAACCTAAAAATAATATACCTTCAGCCTAGTTGGAGTCTAGACATTTCTTAAATCTTTAGAAATCCTTGATGGTTTCTTTAAGTTGGAAATCAAGTACATAAATAGTTTTACTGGGCAATCTTTTGTAAAAAGTAATGGCTTCATGAGTAAAAAATACATTTATTGTTTAAACACTCATAATTTTATTTTTTTCTTGTTTTCACTGGCAAGTGACTTCATATGTTAACAAGTAACATAAAGTATTCTTCCTGCCCAAATCTCAGCATTTTGTCTGTCAAAATCCAATATCTTTAACAATTTGTTTGAAAAATATTGGAGAGAACAACCTGACATATTAGTCTATATTTTTGCATGAGTAAAAGTTTATCACTGATTACAATGACCCTCCTTTTTGTGAAGTTTGAATTGCATGTAATCATAAAGTTTGCGTCACAAATATGACCTTTCTGTCATCTGGCAGGAAAAAAACTAACTATTTTTAGCAGTTTCAAATATCAAGAGCTTCATGGTTTTCTTTTCAAACCCAAACAACTATAACATACGTTAAAAGAAAAAGAAAACAATAAATTCATATATATTTGACCAATAACAACATAAGATGTCCCACTGTCTTTTATTGCATTAAGGTTTTTTAAAAAAAAGTATATGTTAACCAAAGATGGGCAAGTTACTTAGAATTTCTATTTGACACTCTGCCAGGTAAAACAAATAGTTTACTTTGAGTTTTCTTCCTTCGATATCATGCCATCTCAGTGAAAATTCTTTCTCTCAAATCACAGAAAGATCAAAAAGCAAAGGGCTTTTAAGGACATACATAAGGTAATGAGCTTTGTTGGCGGCTCCTTACCCTTTGTCTACTTTCTCCATTAGAGCACTCAGAGTTGAGACATCTTTGTTGGCAGCCCTAAGGGACATGTCTACTTCATTGACCACAGGTTTATTTCTATTAGTTTTCCACTTGGATAGATTTCTACTGGTGGTTAACCCTATGGTGTCACTTGGATCCACCCTTCATCTCCACACTATTAATTCAATCCAGTTTTTAAATCAAGAGGAATTATTGACTGAATAATACATGTTAGAAATTCCCTCGTGGAGAACATAGTTCATTATTTTCTGGTAGTTCCTTCATTTTATTGCTTGAATTTGTGTCTTCCCCTGTAAGTTTCTGGGAAGACGTATCCTGCAGTGTGAAGGAGCAGAGGTGTTGCTGTGAATCCTACTCTCCTATTCACTCAGTTACACATTTTATGCCTCAGTTCACTTATTTATCAACTAAAGGCATCAATAATAGTTATTTTATAATGTTGTTGTATAAATAAACCAAAAAATTTCAGTAGCTAAGCCTAGCATATTGACCAGTTTACTAGTTTCTCAAAAAGTACCAATTTCTATTAATATAATTATTGTAATTATCATAAATACTAACTTTGGCTTTCCAGTTATTAAGGTTCCCAGATCTCATTTGGTAGAACGCTGAGCACTAAACTCTTGGAAGAACCCAGTGACCCAAGCAAAATCATGGAGGTATTTGTCCCTTTCTGGAATCGCTGATGTTGGACATTAGGTGGCAATGGTGAGAAGCTAAGGTCAAAGTATTACAGATCTGAGCCTATCCACCAACTTCCTCATAGTCAATAGCTGAATGAGAATTTACTATGCATTTTATAGACTATTCATTTTTAAATAAAAAAAATGGATTCCAAAGATGCATATGTTTGACTTCATCTAACCTACAATACCATTGATTTTAAAATGAATCATTATATTGCCGTAGCCAGTTTGGCTCAGTGGATAGAGCATCAACCTGTGAACTTGAAGGGTCCTGGATTTGATTCTGGTCAAGGGCACATGGGTTGTGAGCTCCATCCTCAGTATGTGGTGTGCAGAAGACAGCCAATGATTCCCTCTCACCACTAATGTTTCTATCTCTCCCTCTTCCTTCCTCTCTGAAATCAATAAAAATATATTTTAAAAAAGAATTATTATTTTATGTGACACCAAGGAGAGATGAAGTACGGCCAAATAAACTGTGACGCCATACTAAGACATCATTTATTGTCTGGACTATTTTGATTTTAGGGATGTTAATTGTGAAAAAATATGTCTCTTAATAGATGATTTGCCAATGTTAGTAAAAATTACAAAGATTAGGCCAGGTAATATATGCATTGAAGAATAATAATGTTTCAATTTTTCTCTTTAGATTTTTGAGATGCCTGAGAATATGAATTAGGTCTCATAATGTTAACAACATTTAAAAACAATGTTTGGCATGCATAAGCACCCACCAATTTGTTGACTCAATTAATTCACTGATAAACAAATAGAGAATGTATTAGACAGACACAATTTGACACTATTAATCTCTGGACCAACTGCCTTTTTCAGACAACTTGATGTCATTGATACTTTAAGAATCAGGCCAGTTTACATCAAAAACCTTGTGTGTTTGTTTTTGCCAATAACTTTTCATTGCACCCCTTTGTCTTGGTAACTAAAGCCGTAATTGACCTCTTGATCACCCCTGGTTTTATTTCATCTTTTCTCAAAGGCTGTCAATACTCAAAACCTAAGGTAAAGAAAGTCACTAGAACACTTTTTTGCCCCAGTCCTAGAATCAGCCTCTTTTACAGTAAGCCTTGGTTCATGTATTGGAGAATGGTAGTAGAAATCAAGATCTGGGTGCTATGTGTGCTTATTGCTAAGAGTGTGTGATTGCTTCTAGGTCCTCTCTGCTGACATAGCAAAGAATTATATATCTGTATACTGATCAGTGTATATTCACATATTTATAAATGTTTGTATTTTTAACCATCTGTGTCTACATATTAAGCCAACCATAACTTCATGCTCATGTGTCCAATCCATTACCACACAGATCAGCCAGCTTCCTTGCTTTACTTCTTGCATATCTATTTAATGTCTGGTTTAATAGAAGTAACCTTGATTCTCAAACCCTTCTATATTCAGTTCACTGAAATTATCACATATCATGAAGTCTCTGAAAAACTCTATACTTGTGAGTGAATGATCCGAAAAATAAACACCTTGTTAGCATTATAATGAAGAGTGCTTGAACCCTGTAAAGATTTTGTGGACCACCAGGGTTTTCCAGATCACACTTTAAAATGTGCTGCCTTATACTGTCCAAACTTTTGTCACTAGATTTTAAGGTTGGGCGAATCTTGCATACTTTCTTATTTTACAAGGAATAATTCAAAGGTGCTCTATAAAAGGATAAAATGATATTGAATACTTGCTGTTAATAAATGCACTTTATTTGTTACATATTTGGATCACCATGACTTCAGTTACTTTCCAAAAGTCTAATCCAGCTTGTCCATTGCCAAAATATAGATAAATCTGGAATAAATTGTTGGAGGTGATTATTTTGTATAAAAAATTTGAGTTTTCCTAAAATTTTATTCACTTGAATACAGCCTTAGACTGTCTTCATAGATTTTCATAAGAAAATTTACTCAGAAAATAAAAGAACACTTGATTTGTTTTGTTTTTTTTTTGTGTGTGTGTGTGTGTGTGTGTTTTGTTATTGTCAGGAATGTTCTTTACGCAGATTATTACTGTGTAGGGTCCTTTTTGTTCCATTGATGTAAAGGAGGTACATACAGGGTTTTTAATCTGATCATCTTTTAGAGGGTACCAGATATTTTATCTATCTTTAGTTTTCCCCAAATTATGTAGAAGAATATTTTCCCATTATAGCATTTAAGTTTTATGGTGTGTATTCAGAAGGTCAATTGATTGATGGTAACTCATTATTGTCCATTTTCCTCACTTCTAAAGTCTGATTATAACAGTGACATTTAAAAAGAGAAGCTGCCTCATTAAGCACCTAAGTGCATCATAATTCTGTGAGCATTTTGCAGAATTTAGATAAGCTAAACTTTAAGACTGGAATATATTTTACCACGAATTTGACATATTTTTACCAAAATCCAGTATCTATACTGGAGATGAAATACATTTAATAATTGTAAGGTATAAAATATATAGCTAGAGACAATGAATTTGGGCTCCTAGGCCTATAATGGAAGAGCTCGTAAGGACTTATACTACAATACATGAAGACATTTCAGAAAGCTTTAGTTATTAAAATAGTTTGGAAAGAATGCATTAAAACGTTGATTTAAAAAACAAAAAATACAGAAACATTCTTGCAATAAATTCTTGCTATAAATATTTGTGTGACTAGAATTGCCCACATACCAAAACCTGAAAAAAATATTACAAGGAGGTAGTACTACATCATGAAAAAATATCCTAACAGAGTGTGTGAGTATACTGAATGTATTTTGCATCCGAGAAGGACTTGAATTTGGTGGGCCAAGACTAGAATGTTATAGACTGAATGTATGTGTTGAACTGAGGAGGAAACTGGTCTTGCAGAACTTGTTATCTAAATGCAGAGGCCATGGAACTGTGAACAATGCACTGCCCTGGGGAAGAGGGGGTCAGGGGGAGGGTTGTTATACTGGTGCCAGTGATACCGAATTTTTGGACTGGAATGATTCCCGGATTCTTTGTCAGCCAGAATCAAAGAATGAATCCATGGACAGAAAAGTGATATAGCAAAGGTGGAGATTTATTGAAGAACAAGTACAGACTCCCACATAGGGAGGGGGAAAAAGAGTCCCACTGGGTTCTTTTCCCCATGGCTTATAAAGACTGCAGATCCAGGTGCCCCTGATATCCCCTCTGATTGGTCACTATTCCCCTTTGACATGTGAGGTTCTCCCTCTGGGCAGGCTTTCTTCCTTTCCATCTGAATGAAGGGCGTCCTTCTCTTTAGTTTGTAAATATAGACCTTTCCTGCCTACTTCCAGTTCCCTTGTCTTATGGAGATGTGACTGCACCTGGCTTTTGTTATGAAAATGTACCTTCTCCCAGTCTGCAGCCCACGCTTTCCATGGACCCCAATTCTAAAAAATCCCTAAGCCTGCCTGTGTGTCCACCTAAAATTCCTGCTTCACTAGGACGGACCATCGAATGTGGCCTGACACCTGCGGGCCTTCCTGCAGGGCCACGAAGGGGGCAGGGGGCAAATCTGCAAGACAAAAACCCCAGCGGGATATATATAGACAGGCTCTCTGCATATTTCTTCCCTCTGATTTGGAAATTATTCCATGAGTCTACTAGTGTTAATAAACGGGGTCCCTCCCTTTCTCTAGGAAGCGTGTTTGGTATTTCTTCGGCTGTCTGTAACAGAACCTAATACTCAATATGATATTATTGGGAGGTGGGGACTTTGGCAAATAATTAAATTATGAGGACAGAGCCATCACTAATGGATTTAATGCTCCCCCTCTTTTTTCTTTTTACTCCTCACCCTAAGATATAATTTTATTGACTTTTAGAGAGAAAGGAAGGGAGAGAGAAGGGGGGTAGGGGAGAGAGAGAGAAAGAGAGAGAGAGAGAAAGAGAGAGAGAGAGAAAGAGAGAGAGAGAAATATCAATGTGAAAGAGAAACATTGATTAGTTACCTCCTATACATAGCCCACCCAGGGATCAACCTCAAAACCTAGGTAAGGGACCTGACCGGGAATCAAACCTACATCCTTCTAGTGTACAGGATGACACTCCAACCAACTGAGCTAAGGTGGGATTAATGCCCTTTTAAAAGAGATGCTAGAATGACCTCTTTCCCTTTCTTCCATGTGAGGACTCAGTAAGAAGATGGCCATCTATAAAATAGGAAATAGGCCCTTACCAGATACCCTGCTGGCACCTTGACCTTGGACTTCCCACCCTCCAGAACTATGAAAAATAAATTTTTGTTGCACATGAGACACTCAGACACTGTTCATTCTATTTTTAATAGCCAGGATAGAATTAAGATAGCCACTGTTCTCACTATGTTTTTAGGCAATATGTCTCATAAACGATAATTACATTAACATGTAATGAGCTTTTACTGTTACTATTAGTGAATAAATAAATTTTAATAAACTTTATTATAATATATTACATTTTTTTGCCCTCCTAAACCAGCAGATTGAGATGCATGCCAAATACATTTGCTTTAAATATCTCCCCATCTCTAGCACCTGAAACAATGCCTAGCATTTAGTAAAACCTCAAGATATGTTTTCTAATAGAGTCATTGAAAGCAGAGAAACCCTGATAATATAGAGTCAGTATTTTGCTTGGATGACAAAACTTACTTCTAAGAAACAATAAAGTTTTAGGCAACAATTATACGGTTGGGGAAAAGAAAAGGTCAGTCCAATCCAAACCACAGGTATTTAACAAAGAAAGAGTTGATACTTTAGTCTAAAGAAAAATGGCCTGATTTGAAAATGTTAAACTTGAATTCTAGTCTACATGAAAATTGATAAATTATGGAAATAGACCTGAAAAAAAAAATAAGACAAACTTAATAAGAACAAATAAAAGTGACAACAGAAGAAGAGTGAAAAAACTATGGTCTTTGCTTTGAGCTCAAGCGATTAGGGGAAATTGAGAGGACTTTGAAGAGACTGTTAATGAAACGGAACTTTTGGACTGGAACCCGGATTCTTTGTCTGCCGGAGTCAAAGAATGAATCCATGGACAGAAGGTAGTATAGCAAAGGTGGAGATTTATTGAAAAACATGTAGACTTCCACATGGGGAGAGGGAAAGAGTCCCACAGAACGGACTTCCATGTGGGGAAGGGAAAGGGTCTCACTGACTTCCTGTTTCCATAGTTTATAAAGGCTGAGGTTCCTGTGCCCTGACATCCCCTCTGATTGGTCAATATCCCCTTTCCCAATTGGTTACTATAGTAACTCTTGAGGCCCTCCTCCCACATCCTCCTCCCATTCCTTCTGGGCTTTCTTCCTCCTTCTTTATTTTGTAAATATAGACCTTTTTTGCTATTTCCATTTACCTGTCTTATGGAAATGTATCTGCTGCTGCTCCCTTGTCTTATGGAAATGTACCTGTTGCTGCTTCCTTCTCTTATGGAAATGTAACTGCACCTTGGCTTCCTTGTGTTATGGAGATGTACCTTCTCCCAGTCTGTAGCCCTGTATTTTTCCATGGATCCCAATTCTAAAAATTCCCTAAGCCTGCCTATATTCCCCTAAAATTCCTGCTTCATTTGGAAAGCCTAAAAGTCTTTAAGGAGAGTTTTACTAAAGAGACTTGAGGAGGCTGATGGTGAGATATTAAAGGAAAGCAAGGGGAACGTTATTAGTACCAGCAGGAAAGGGCACCTTGTTATTGGAGGTGGAAAGTTTGGCAACACTATTTCTGCAATAAGGTGGAAAAGGGAAATCAACTCAGTGATCTAGCCAGGGAGAATCCCCAGCAGAACATTGAAAGTGACATCTGGCTTCCTGTTACTATCTCTGATTAAAGCACGAGAGAGAAACTAAGTAATGAACTGTTAAATATAGAGACCGGGAGCTTTTGAGTTCAAAAATAAAACTGTTTCTCATTCTCAGCTACTCAATATGACAATCAATCTTCAAATTAAAAAACGGTTTCAGAGCAAAGATCAAATCCAGAATTGGACTACAAAATTCTCTAATACATCAAAAATCTCTAAGGCCATACCTCATAGACATTCCAGTCACATAAAAAGTCCCTCTAAGAACTTCAATATGTCTCAAAAATGTTCTCTATTTAATAATGAGATTATAAGAATACTAATACTCATTTATTTTATAGCAATTTCACAGGGAGTCTAAGATATAGAAGAGATTTATAGATGTGACTTTCTCATTGTTGTTGAGATCCTTGTGAAACAGGAATTTTAGGGGGATATAGGCAGGTTTAGTCAATTTTTAGAATTGGGGTCCATGGAAAAAATCATAGGGCTACAGATTGGGAGAAGGTACATCTCTATAACACCAGGAAGCCAGCTGCAGCTACATTTCCATAAGACAAGGAAGCAGCAACAGGTAGATCTCCACATCACAAGGAAGCCAGGTGCAGGGAGCAAAAACAGTTGCATTTACATAAGACAAGGGAGCTGGAAGTAGCCAAAAAGGTGTGGTGTTTGACCTTCCAGTTCAGAAGTTGCTAGTCGCCAATCAGAGGGGGTATCCAGACTGTTCAGGGACTTGCAGCCTTTATAAACTGTGAAAGAAGGCACAGGGTGAGATTCTTTCCACCTCCCCACGTGTGAGTCTGTACTTGTTCTTCAATAAATATCCACCTTTGCTATACTACCCTCTGTCCATGGATTCATTCTTCTACTCCGGTGGACAAAGAATCCAGGTTCCAGTCCAAAAATTCCATTTCACTTGAGAGAAGAATGAGTATATTTTGCATATCTATTGTTTTGCTAAAGAGCAGAGCCTGTATTTTCCAAAGGTGAACACAACAATAGTTTCCATCCCATTTATTTTTGCAATTTGTCTACTCCCATTAGGTAATGGGATCTATGCTGTCACTCCTTGAACTTGGGTGGGAAATAATTATTACTCAACAGAATATGATTCACATAACATCTGATGCTAGGTTATAAAGATGCCATGCTCGTCTCACTTGCTCTCTTGAGATGTTTTATTCTTGGAACTCACTATTCTGTGCGGGAGCTCAAGCAAAGCCTTTGGGGAGAAGGACCGAGGCCCCAAGTCCACAATCTTCACTGGCTTCCTATTCAGCAGCAGTCTTCCAGTTACATGCCTAAGTCATCTTGGTAGTAAATATTCCAGTCCCTAGTCAACCCACATAGTTCCCAGCTGATGCTACATGGAGCAAAAACAAGCCATCTTCTGCTATGCAAACTTGCAGACTAATAAACAAAAGAAAGATGTTTGTTGTCCTAAGCCACTAAGTTTTGACAAGATGTATTGGGCAGCAATTGATAATTTAAACAGAAACAAACATTACAAATATTTTGTGAAACCAGATGAGATACAAATATTTTAAAAATTAAATAGAAGCATTACCTTTGATTAGCAGTACTGAAGCATCCATCTTATATAAAAACTGCTGTTTGAAATTTTAACCCTGCTATTTGGCTTCTGTAAATGCTTCCTTGCTTAAATAATAAGGAAAATAAGACTACTCCTTAGAGAGGCCATTAAACTTTACCTGGATGAAATTATCAGTATTGGTGCCAGGCCAAGACTTTGGTTGAGGTCTCAAGGCCCCAGCACAAAGGGGCTCTTTAAGAACTTGCAAAGGGGGCAGAAACACCCCATATTTACAAAGAAGGTAAAAACATATAAATAGGGAAAATTCCTCCATGTTGGGGCCCAGAATTTGAGAGACATTTTCCTCTGGACCTGAGCATAATAAATGTAACTCCATCTCTCTAAGAGATGGTCCTCTTATACCTCATAGACCGGAGAAGAACCAAGTTACACTGGAATAGTTGATCTATGTGACTTTAGGAGAAATAGAATTTACATGACTTGGGTCCCTATAAGAAATATTTTTTTCAAGGCTTTGAGGTCCTACTAGAATGATTACAAACACCTGGGAAGGAACAGCAGGTTGGGACAAGAATTATGGTGTTGGATATAGCTAGAATCATTGGAATCTATTCCACCTGTCTAAATCAAATAAATATATATATAACACTTCCAGAACCTTTTCCATCAGAGGAAAGGCTTAAAGATAAATGATATATCTTTGGTAATAAAACAGGCATCATTTGTATCTCCAAGCAAAAAGAAAAAGAATATTATGATTATTTGAGTCTGGTCAGTCAGAAACCCTTACTTGGATTCATTCTAACAATAGACAATCATGTATTTAAAATAAAATGCAACATGTTATTAGATATTGTATTAAATTTTCTTGAAAGTAAATGGAAAGACACTGGAAGAAATAAAATGTCATCCTCATTAGCTAACCGTATTGCTGTAAGTTATCATTTTTCCATTCCAGATACATCTGTATCACTCAACCATATTAAGTCAGTATCCCAATTGTTTTAAAATGTTCATAATTTTGTGCATTAAATGTTATGCCCTTACAATGCATAAAATGACAAAATTTAGCAGAGCTTTAAAGAAAATGTCATTTTTAATCATTCAACAAAACCTTCAAATGTTTTCAATCATTGAACCAACAAACAATATAAGAGGCTCTCTGCTAGGTTAATAAAATATAGTAAACACAGTCCCTATCTTCATTAGATCTTACATTATAATAGTAGCATATTGATAAAAATACTCACAGAAAGCAAAATGATCACAAAAAAGCAAAATTATAAGTATAATAACAGCTTGAGGAAACATACACAGCAGCTCTTAAGGAGTCAATGTTACCAAATTGAAGGGGTCTGTTTGTCTGCATGCATCAAAGCCCAGTAAGACAGGAACAGGAATCTGCAGCAAAGAAAATAAGAGTTTATTTTTAGGAAGGGCCCTATGACCAGAGACAGGTGAGCTAATACTCAAAGACCTGGCTCCCAATGGCTTGTAGGGGATGGCTAATATAGGGGGAAAATCATTAATCATGGTCACTAAGGGAGTTAAGGTTGTGGTCAGGGTCCTGGTCTCTACTGACTGGTTAGCGTCGCTAGGGTAGGGGGTGATATTCATTGTAGTTGGTCCTGACATCAGCTATGGCTTCACTTTGTCTGGTTTTGTCACTTTCTGGGTCTAGAGTTGAAACACAACTGAGGCCTAGATGTTGTCTCTAGTTTAATGGAAACTCTGTTTCTGGAGTCAACAGACCTGGGGTTATGTTCCTAAGATTATTTATTGCTGACCAGAACCTCATTGTTCTGAGGGCTTAATGATTAAGGGAGTGGTCCTGCAAGAGCTAAAGTGAGTCAGGGTGCTGAATGAGGCCAGTTTGAATCCAAAAAAAGAAAGGAGAAAAAGTTCATATTAAAGAAATAAAGTTTCTACATGATTACATCAAGGAAGACTGCCAGAGGAAAAGAAACAACCTCCAAGATGAAAGATGAGCAGGCATTTGAGGCATGCAAGCTGTAGCAGATAGGATCAGCAGAGATTGGTAAACACATTTAGAGAGCCCTGCCTGACTAAGTCCTGAGGCAAGAGGGAGCATAGCATGTTCTAGGATCTGAAAGAAGCCCATTGTGGCTGAAGTGCAAAGAGCAGGCAGAACATGGTGTGAGCAGAAAAGGGATCAGTCCAAAGGGCTCATGGGTGCTGAAAGATTATTATTTTCCAGATCCAAATGGCAAAGGGAAGCGATGGAAATGTGTAGGTGTAATCAAGTGAAAGCTCATTCTGCTTGCCATAGGACAACCAATAAGTTGAGTGACAAGGAGTTGGAGCAAGGAAAATTACTTTATCTGGAAAGCCAATAAGTCGAGAAGATGGTTGACTAAAAACCATCTTGAGAAATTACAGAATTCAGCCTTCTTTTATGTCATGGGAAGGGGGAGGGAGGGCTTTGAGATCAGGAAGTGATTGAAGACCATAGACATCGGGATGTCAGCAAGGATTCAAGGGAGAACTGGAAAGAACATTTTCTTGGGAATTAATTTAATAGTTTATTCACTAAATCAAATATGTTCATGGAATAATAAATTAGGTTTCACAGCCTTATATCTCTATTATTGCAAGCACTCTAATAATTTATACCCAGCTAATGAATGCTCACTGTACTATTCTACATATTTAGTTACTATGCACATGCCTTTTTCTCCAATTAAATTGAAAACATCTGTTCTGATTTCCTAAGTAAAGAATACATACCAAACATGTATTTTTAATAAATCTCAGCAACTAGTATAATATCTTATGATAATATACTGCACATATACTGTGTTTCCTTTTTCTCTGTTTCATCATTAAGGCCTCTCTATTTATTTGGTTCAGCCTAGAGTCTCTTTTTCTTTTGCTCTTTATTCTCTTGTTACATTTTACTTTCTTCAACTGACTTTTAACTACCTCAAATTGTATTTATTTATTGTATTGCACTTATATATTGTCATCCTTATAGGATTATAAACTCATCTCCTGCATAGACTGTAATCTCCTTGAAAGCAGGACGTTTGGTTTTTGTTTTTTTTTAGCAGCATATCCTCAAT
Source organism: Corynorhinus townsendii (assembly GCA_026230045.1). Lineage (NCBI taxonomy): Eukaryota > Metazoa > Chordata > Mammalia > Chiroptera > Vespertilionidae > Corynorhinus > Corynorhinus townsendii. The sequence goes on along the minus strand of JAPDVU010000004.1, from coordinate 60,279,308 downwards.
ATTTATCAAATATTTATTGAATGAATACAGTACTTTCTCAATAGTTAATCCATGAATAAATGATAATGCATATTTATATTCATGTGTGCTTGGGTGCATTAAACCTGAAAAAAAGTCACTAAGTGAAAAGATTTCAAGTATATCTTAAAATATATTCTCACTTTTACCACTCACCACCAAATGACCGTTCTTCAGGAATGGAATTTAAAGAAAAAAATGAGTGAATTGTCAAAGATGTCTTGGGTAACAAAAGTATGCTCATAATTCCTTCAAGAATAACTAAAAAAAGATTTATAACAGTAAACATTATCATGGACAACAAATTATAAAATCCTTCATCTAGAAAAGTCTTTCTCAATCCTTGAGCTAAAAATAAGTTTCATTCTCTTCTGATTTGCAGTTGTCCATATCTCTCCATGTATCCTTTTTGGCAAGAGTTTCTACTTTTTAAAATTATATCTATTGATGATTATGTTTTACTGTCCCTAAATTACTATATACTCCTTACGTAAGGAATTGCAGGTATTTGAGGATACTTGCTGTCCTCCAACTTAGTTATTTCCTATTAATAAGGCACTTAAAAATACTTGCACAATTATAAATGAGTGGATGTTGAATTGATGTTCCAGAAAATGAAGTATTGACTTATTTGCTCATGACTAATATATATATATTTTGTAGAAAGGAGCTTTGCAAAGCATGATTCATCATATTGAATTTTGTTTTAAAATCTGTTCTTTCTCCGATGATTTTATTCTGTCTTGCATGTTTATTTTCAAGTTTGTTTGTTTTCATAGATAATGACTACCAAAATACTAAAAATGTGAAAACAGTTTATGTTTATTTTTCTAAAATTCTTTGGTGTTCACACTAACATGCACTATTTTACTTTGTGCTAGTATCGCGCAATAAACAGCAAAGCAACAGATTTTGCCCTTAAGGAAACATCTGTCCTTAAGCTACTCTGCTACCATAGCTATTTTATTTCCATATAAAAATAAGAAAATCATTGAGAATTATTTTTACAGTGTGAACAGATGCAATTTTGATGTGTTAACACTCATACAGACTGTTGACAGTTTTGTCTGCCCAGTTCTCTTTCTTCTCATAGCAACAGCATCTCCTCCTGTTTGGAAATTATTTTTCCCTGTCCCAGTCCTAGTTTTCTGACCTAACGTTTGGATAGTTATGAGCCAATTTGAGATTAACAATGCCTTTTCTTGGAATATTTCTAAATGAAGCTGAGGATTGGTCTTTTTCTACCCATGGACCAAATTTCAGCCAGACTAGAGATGCCAGGCTGAGTGACAAAGCTGAAACAAAGGAAAATAGAAATAAGAAACCAAGAAAGAATCCTGAAGGCACATACTAGTATATTCCTGGGTTCTACTTCCCCAAGATCAGCCACTCTTTGTTCTTGTAATGGTTTGGTAAAGTGAATCACAAATTAATTTATTAATTATGTGAGTAACTTTGACTTGTATTTCTATTGTTGCAATCAAAGAAGTGTTAAATCAGATCTTGGATATTTGCCTTGTATATTTTGGCTTTAGCTTTGGTACATATAATCAAAGCTTTGAACTGATCATTGGATTAATTTGCCTATTGAGAGTGGATTTTTCAAAACAAGTATGAATAGCCATTATACATGACTGCACAGTGAGAATTTGAGGTATTTTCTTGTTTGTGTCCACTTGGCATAAAAGTAATAAAAACAAAAAAAAAAAAAGGACATTTTCATGTAGGACATTAAAGGTACTAACAGTATAATAAAAAAAACAAAAATTATAGTATGTTTCTGGAAATATTATATAAGCACATTTTAATAGTGGTGCAAATTCAGAAAAGCATTAGTTTATACTCATGAACTATATACATGCATTTGTCATTTGCTTTTAATGTCAGGGCATTTAATTGACTTCCTCCTGTGGTATTTTGAGTGCAAAAGATAACAAAGGTCATGGCTATCTATGGTCAATAGACAGCTCTGTTCCCCTCTTTCTTAGAGCAAGATGATTCAGGCTGGTTATTAATTCAGGTGGCCTGGCTAAGCTCCATCTTCAGTAATTACATTTTTGTCTACAAAAAATTGATAATGTAGTTTCAGCGAAAGAACTTATTCATTGTTGTCCTCAGTTTAAAAAAAGAACAGAGATGCAAAAATCAACATTCTGTTATGCTCTAAGAAGAACAAAGATTTCATTTTGATCCAATGTGAATGATCTTGAAGACTAAAATAACTAAGCAGATAATCAGCTAGTGAACTTTAAGTAACAAGAAATCTCTCCAACTTTTAAACTTCCTGTTATTCATATCAAAGTATCTGAGAATGCCCAATCATGTCTACTCTTTTATCTACTTACTTTTCTGCCTCCAGTCCATGCTCAACTTTCATATTCTCTCTAAAGCTTTTAGTGACCCACCTCCCACCTGTTAAGCTAAATTAGGCACATTGAGGAGAAACCAAGATGGCGGCATAGGTAAATACCTAAACTGCTGCCTTGCACAACAATTTCAAAACTACAACTAAAAGACAAAATGAACATCATCCAGAACCACAGAAAGGCTGGCTGAATGGAAATTCTACAACTAGAAGGAAAGAGAAAAGCACACTGAGACTCAGAGGAGCTGCAGGAAGCAGAGGTACCGAGGCGCGCATGCAGAGAGGGCGGGCAACTGAGTACGTGGCTGGCTTTCTCAAGTGGGAGGGAGACAAAAGCTCCCAACTGCGCTGAACTCCAGTTCTGGGCAAGACTCTGGGGACCCAGACTCATTCGGGGAGAAACTGGATTGTCTGGCAGTGGGCAGAACTCGAGGACGGCTTTCTCCCAGAGGTTCTTGCAGCGATTACCACAGGACACTGAGACACAGAGGCTTATTAGGGCAGGGCTGTTGGGAAACCAATACTGTCTGCTCCGCCCTGAGACATCGCTCCATTCAAGCTAAGCACAGAGGCTTTTGCAAGTCTTATCTCATAAGGGTGTCTCCAGCACAGAAGTTCTCCCAGCATAAACACAGCTGATCCTCATAGCCAATTGGCCTGGAGGTCAATTCCTCTCAGTGATACCAACAACAATCAAGGCTTAACTACAACAAGACTGTGCATACAGCACACAAAGGGGTGCACCAAGAGTGTCCACCTCAGGTAACTGGGGAGGCGGAGCCATTGGGCCCTATAGGACACGTAGCACACAAAGCCACTCTATCAATTCAGGAAGCAACCAAAATGTGGAGACAAAGAAGCAGATCACAAATGAAAGAAATGGAGGAAAGCAAATGACTGGATATAGAGCTAAAAACCACAGTTATAAGGTTTTTCAAGAATATTCTAGAAAAGGCTGATAAATTTAGCAAGACCCTCAAGGATATGAAAAAGGACCAACTAGAAATTAAGCATACACTGACTGAAATAAAAAATAATATACAGAGATCTAACAGCAGACTACAGGATCGTAAGAATCAAGTCAAAGTTTTGAAATACAAAGAAGCAAGAAACACTCAGCTGGAAAAGCAAAAAGAAAAAAGAATCCAAAAATATGAAGATAGTGTAAGGAGCCTCTGGGACAACTTCAAGCATACCAACTTCCGAATTATCATGGTGCCAGAAGAAGAGAGAGAGCAAGATACTGAAAACCTATTTGAAGAAATAATGACCGAAAACTTCCCCCACCTGGTGAAAGAAATAGACTTACAAGTCCAGGAAGCACACAGAACCCCAAACAAAAGGAATCCAAAGAGGACCACACCAAGACACATCATCATTAAAATGCCAAGAGCAAAAGATAAAGAGAGAATATTAAAAGCATCAAGAGAAAAACAATTAGTTACCTCCAAGGGAGCACCCCTATGACTGTCAGCTGATTTCTCAACAGAAACTATGCAGGCTAGACAGGAGTGGCAAGAAATATTCCAAGTGATGAATAACAAGAACCTACAACCAAGATTACTCTACCCAGCAAAGCTATCATTCAGAATTAAAGGGCAGATGAAAAGCTTCCCAGATAAGAAAAAGCTAAAGGAGTTCATCACCACCAAACCAGTATTCTATGAAATGCTGAAAGGTATTCCTTAAGAAGAGGAAGAAGAAGAAAAAGGTAAAGATAAAAATCATGAACAACAAATACATATCTATCAACAAGTGAATCTAAAAATCAAGTGAATAAAAAATCTGATGAACAGAACAAACTGGTGAATATAATAGAATCAGGGGCTTAGAAAGGGAGTGGACTGACAATTCTCAGGGGGAAAGGGGAGTGCGGGGTGCAGGAAGAGACTGGACAAAAATTGTACACATATGGATGAGGACAGTGTGGGGGGTGGAAAAGGGCAGAGGGTGGGGTGTGAACCAGGTGGAGGGGAGCTATGGGGGAAAAAAGAGGAACAGTTGTAATAATCTGAACAATAAAGATTTATTAAATTTAAAAATAAATAAATAATTAATTAATTAAATTAGGCACCTTTTCCATGCCTTGGAACACTGCTATTTATAGTACTATAGTGTCCTCCCTGCTCCCTGTTGGACTGCTAGTTCATTGAGTAGGAGCCTCTATATTATTATTATTTTTTTGTATTCCCCTATTTAGCACCATAGTATGGTATGTACAAATATGCAATGAATGTTTATTGAACAAGTGAATATGAAATCAGCATTTTTTGCACATTTAAATGGGAGGTAAAATAATCCTCTCAAAGAAAAAAATCTAGCCCCATATGATAATGTAAAGGGATTAATATTTTGCCTCCAATGGAAAAATTAAAATGGAGATTTATGATGTTCAGTGTCTTAAAAATACACCATAGTCCTTAGTCCTCTTTGTTAAGTGATGAGCTTTGGATAGACGATGCAGCTGGAACGTTGTTTCACATTGATGTGCATGCTTTCCATGGAGGTGGCTTTAACTTAGGAGAGGATCATCTTCTGAGAAGAAGAAATACACAGGATATCAAGGTCTGTTCAAGTGAACAGGGTTACAGTAGCAGGAAATCAGGGGGCTAAAACAGAATGAGGTAAGATGCATATGGAGCCTTAGTGTCCCAACCAACACCATGGACAGGGATTCTTTAAGGGTCACAAAGTATTAGGTATACCTCCCATAGTATGCTTACACAGTATTTCACCCACAAGACTCCTATTGATAGATACTTAGACTACTTCTATTTTTCTATTGTTGTAATGAGAAATTTATGTACACTTTATTTCAAATGTGTATGTGGATATGTTTCCTATAAATTCCTAGAGGAGAATTGCTGGTTCAAAGTATCAATAAATTTGTAATTTGATAGCTATTTTAACATTATCTTCCATATAGTTTGTACCTATGTATATCCACATTAGCAATATACAAATACCTTTTTCACACATCATTATCCCTTTTTTTATATTTGCCAATATAAGTGAGAAAAAATTGTGTACTTTTTATTTGAATTTCTTTTATTGAGAGTGATGTTTGCATCTTTCATATATTTAAGAGCTAATTATATTTTCTTCTCTATGTATTATCTACTTATATTCATTGCCTATTTTCCATTGTACATTTGATTTTCTCTCATTGACTTATAAGTATTTTCTATATAGTAGAGAAATATTCCCTTCATTGCGAGCTATAAATAATTGTTCACAATTTACTGGTTTGGTTTTTTTTTAATTCTACTGACTGTTGTTTTTCTTCATGCAAACTTTTTTATTTTATGTAAACAAATGTACTGTCTTCTCTTTTCTAGCATTAAGTTTCTGTGAATCATTTGGTAAAAACTTTTCCAATCAAAAATGATAAAAGTTTGCTTGGGTTCAAAGCCTAGCTTCTCCTCTTACTAGCTGTTACCCGGAAAAATTGTTTAATTGCTCTAGGCCTATTCCTTTCTCTGTAAAATGAAGTAGCAATACTACTTAATTCATTGGGCTGTTGTGAGAACTAAATAAGATAATAGATATAATGTATTTAGCATGATGTTTGTCTTATATTAACAAAAAATAATGAGTAAAAATAATGAATAGATTTGTTGTTGTTGAATAAAATGAGTGCTCAACCAATTACCTTTTGTTTTATGAAACCCATTTTCTTTCCCTATTTTTTACATTGGTAAATAAAAACACAATTGAGACAGTCTTTCCACTTGGAAAATTAACCTCATTGCTGCTCTTTTAAAAATCCTTATTAAACATGAACAAAGTCAAATCTAAAATGATAGCTTTAGGAGTTGACATAGGAACTAAATGTTACCCAACAACTTACTCTGTTGTTATAAACAAGCATGCCTAGAACCAAACTATTGATGTACACTAAAACTCTCCAGATTTTGCTGAACATTATCTATTTGTCTGTGCAGCTGCTGTGTTGATTTCAGAGCAGTTAGATTTATTTATGATTGCCATAGAAACGACATGAAGATGCATTTTCCATCAAACACACATAGCAACTCTGTGGATGTCTGTATGTTCAATTTATCCATGGTTACCCCAGGGATTGCTCACAATATGAATGTCCCTACTACTTCTTCAAGATCACAATTGTAAACTAGCATCTTGGTGTTTTTGCTTTTTTTGCCAACAAGAGAAGGTGCTTCCCATGGTTACCTCCTTCTACTCCTGGAATAGACTACAAATCAAATGTCTACCTAAAATAAATGCAGTAATCCAGAATTCCCGTAGTTTTCTGTGAGAAAAGAGTTTTTTTTCCCAAATTAACTTCTACTATTTACTGAAGATTTCAACATTTCATATGTGTTGCATATAAAAACTTCAGTACTTGTTTTTTCTGCTTTTAAATGTGGTAGTTAAATTGTTCACCAACATCACAAAATCACACAAGTTTATTACAATCAGTAATTCAGTATAAATCCTCATCACCATCATCATTGTCTTTCAACACAACTTACTCCATAGCACAAAGATTAATTTTAGGAAAGAAAGTAGGTTAATCTTTGGTTAAATTATAATAGTTTAATTTCACTGCAACACTTGTTTGATGAGCAATTCCCATTGGTGCTGCACAAGCAGAGAAAATGCAGGAAAGGCCTTACTGTAGAGAGTTAACATAATGGAAGTCTAGACTTTGGAGCTTTAAATGAATTGATGCTTCTTTCCTTTGAAAGGTGGCTTTACTAGGATCACACAACCAGGTGGCGATAAAAGTAGGTCTAAATTCAAAGACACTTCGCTGATATTCACTCAACAAACATTTATTTAACACATCATAGATCTGACAAGCTGTGGGTCCTGAGGTTATAAAAACATAGCATTTGTCTTCAAGAAATTCACAATAATGTAAAGAAAATCTCAGAGTTTGTAGGGTCTCAGCTTTCTTTTCTTTTCTTCATGTTTCTATTGGGTACTTTATTTTTCTAATCATTTAAGTCAAGAGTTGAACTTGAATATAAGCAAATTAGCAAAAGCATAAAAAACTCATTGTAATAAAAGTTTGAATTAATTAATGGATATAATTGAGAAAGAAAGATCCCAGAAAAGAGGACAGTAGATACATTTGCTTGCACAGATTTTGACATGAGAGAATATATTTTTTTTCTTTGTGGTCACAGAGAAGAAAAGGAGATGAGGCATCTGGCAGAATTTAGAATGGGTAAGAAGAAACATGTGGCCCTAACCTGAAGTGAGACTAATATTCCTAGAAAATAAAAATAAAAAAGGAGGAAAAGTGTAAATTATTTCACTCAGAGTTGGACTAGAAAAATAACCTTCAATAAGCATTCATTCAATAAGCATATATTGAATATGTAATATGTGCACTTAAACTAAAAATGTGGTATTATAGAAAGAATCAGACAGGTTAGATTCTATTTTACAAGTGTATATAGAGTGAGCTTCTCTGTGTCAAACACTCTGCTAGGTGCTAGAAATATGTGGTTAAACAAGTTTTTTTTTCCCAGCTGCTGTCCCAAGAATGTTAAACAGGCAAGAAAACAGGCAGCAGGCAACTTTTAGTGCAATCCAGGTTGAAAACACTAATTCAGTATCTGTGACCACTTCATCCTGGTTCATTAATATCCAAAGCATCTAGCATTACGTCTCACATTATCTTTACCTAAAATATTACATATTTATTCATTTATGCATTTATTTTCTATTCCTGCCCCATGGAATATAGAATCTATGAGCAAAAGCCCCTGTCTGCTCATTTCTATATTCCCATTGCCTAGGACAGTGAATAAGTGAATAAGAAAATAAACCTAGTAGATGTTAATATTTGAGAAATGTATAACTGAATAAATAAATATCTCTCTTGTCACTCAATTAACTCACACTACTTCCTCTGTAAGCACCCTAAGTTCCTACTACTTAAAATTAACCTCTTTTTCTACTACTGTTCTTTGTCACTATTTTTTCCTTCAAGTGGTATTTTATTAGAATTTATTTTAAAATATCTATCATTGTTTGTTTCACAATAGAGTCAGCCTGCCATATTGAATTTAATTTCATATGTGACTTACTGATATCTTCCCAAATGAATTTAGAAGCTAATGTATTTCTAACACTTACAAATACGTAGTAAAGATAAGAGTAAAAAAAATATGTTACATCTGACTAGATTAAAATAAGTGTACTTGGGAAGTCTAATATTCAATATAAGACATTTTAAGAAAAAAAAAAAACTGAAAAAGAGTGGCTTTGCATTATTGTATAATGCAATATTATTGGATTCAGGAGCAGGATTGATGATACTTCTTTAAGAGGTATGTTTTTCATTTTAGAGAAAATGCAAAACTCTTGAAAGCCTTGGGTGACAGAGCCTTGGAGTGATAGAAGCATGGGACTTGTGAAAACAGAATGACCACCCTGTCCAGGTGGCTCAGTTGGTTGGAGAGTCTTCCCCTACACCAAAAGGTTTCAGGTTCCATTCCCAGTCAGGGCACATACCTAGATTGTGGGTTTGATCCTTGGTCAGGGTGCATACAAGAGGCAACCAGTTGATGTTTCTCTCTCACATAGATGTTTCTTTCTCTCTCTTCCTTCCTCTTTCTCTCAATAAAAACATGTCCTAGAGTAGGGATGAAAATAAAATAAAAATAGCCCAGTCAGTGTTGCTCAGTGGTTGAGAGTCAGCCTATGAACCAGGAGGTCATGGTTTGATCCCCAGTCAGTAGGAGGCAGCCAATCAATGATTCTCTCTCATCATTGATGTTTCTATCTCTCTGTCCCTTCCTTGCTAAAATCAATAAAAATACATTAAAAAAAAAAAGAGGAAAATAGAAAATAAACAGAATGACCATGAGAATGTCACTCAATCTTAATCCATCCCAGTATTCTGAATTCTTTGTCTCATGGAATTTTGGAGAGAATAATATGAATTAATATATACATGTAAAAATGTATATAACGGCTGGTTTTGAAGTGTGAGTGAAACTGCAATAAATAGTAAAATTGTATTTTAAACCTTCAATAATATATTTATGATTTTTTCAGATATAGCTTTACTTCAAGAAAATTTATAGCCTGAAAAATATCAATATCTAAAAGTAATGTGTGTTACAGATGTTGCTAAACAAATAACACATATTATCTAATTTCATTCTCTCAACCCCTGTGATGTAGGTCATATCTATATATATAAAAGCCCAGCGACCATTACGGTGGAATGCCTAGGACAACCAGAATGACCAGTTGCTATGACACTCACTGACCACCAAGGGTCAGACACTCAGAGTAGGAGCTGCCCCTGGTGGACAGTGTACTCCCACAGTGAGAGCACCACTCAACCAGAAGCAGGACTCACAGCTGGTAAGCACAGGAGCAGTGGTGGGAGCTTCTCCCACCTTTGCAGCAGCACCAAGGAGCAGTGAGCCAAGTGGTAAGGAAGTGAGCAGGCGGACCCTGGATTGCTAGAGTGATGTCTGACTGCAGGTTTAGGCCCAGCAGTTGGACATCCCTTGAGGGGTCCTGGATTGTGAGAGGGCACAGGCTGGGCTGAGGGATCCCCCTCCCCCGCCATGCACCAATTTTGTGCATTGGGCCTCTAGTATAGTTATAATCATGGATAACATGTTATAGAAAACAAAACCGAGGTTTTGAAAACTTTAATGAGTTAGCCAAAGATACTCAGCTGGAACTTGATTCTGGGTCTGCCAGCAAGTCTATACTCCACAGGCAAAACCCAAAAGAGAGATTAGAAGTCAAATTTTAAAGCAGAGCTCACTAGCATTTGATGGCATTGCTTCAATAAGAACACTTTCACCCAGCTGGATGGCTCAGTGGTTGAGCGTCGACCTCTGAACCTGCAGGTCACAGTTTAATTCCTGGTCAGGACTTATGCCTGGGTTGTAGATTCAATCCCCAGTATGGGATATGCAGGAGATAGCTGATCAATGGTTTTCTCTCATCACTGATGTTTCTGTCTCTCTCTCCCTCTCCCTTCCTCTCTGAAGTCAATAAAATATATTTTAAAAAATAAGAACACTTTCAATTGATATGTGTTTTACAAAGATATTTTAAGGAACAATGATAAACTACAAGTCATCACAAGTATCACTATTATAAAACTCTCTAAAAATACAAATTAAACTCAATGACTAAGAATAATTTGTTTATTCATTATGAGTCATCTTAGGTATTCTATTTTATTAGATAAATTTATACAAATTATGTTCTGTACTGTCCTGTACTCAGATTACTATGGCAAAACCCAACCAAATCTGACAGTTCTGACTCATTAATTGTCCCAGGGTTTGCTCTCAATCCTTTGTACAGGCTGCAGAGGACCTGGTGAGGTCAGGGGTCATCCCCCTGGTGGCATCTTCCAGGCACAGTGGCCTGTGATGACAAGTTGGTTAAAAGCATCTCAATTATTTATCCACTATCAGGTCAAGCAGTATTTAATGCTATTTTACATTTATGTAAACAAAAGTAGTCCACATAAAGCTCAGTATTCCTTTTTTTTTTGTAAATTACCTTTTATTGGGGTGAGTAATCACAAGGATAATATTGATGCCTGATTACAGCTCTGTGATTCATAAAAATCAGATTTTTCAGAGACTATGTAGCATGCCTTCTATTTTATTATGTTTTCTGTGATAAAATTTTTCTCATTTAAAGAAACAGTGATAAATATCCTATATAATAAGAGAGGAATATGTTAATTATCCATTACTCTGTGAGGCATAATGACTGACCACGTAACAACTGGATCATGGATCTGCAGGAGGGTGGCGCAGTGAACTACAAGTGGATGGTGGAGAGCTACAGGAGGGCAGCAGCAAGCTACTGCTGCACGTATTCATGCACAGGGCTACTAGTATGAAATAAATGAAAGAAAATGTAAAGTACAGATTAATTTATAGTAGTATAATAGATTTAACCTAATCTTGCAAATATCTTGAGGCTTGTGCTGAGTTAGCAGAGTCTAAATCTTCTAAGAGAGAAACTCTCCCTAGATAACCATGGTTCTAGGATCCCAGACCATTTTGTTAACTAAAGAACAGCTCTGCTCCTTCCTTATCACCCACATGACTCTGCTTAAATTGGTATCAAGTGACAATAAATAATGTATAAACATACAGTGGTGTACCTAACATCTCTTTCATATGGGCATCACCATTCTCTCACTACTCCTATACTCTAGTCCCTTTGAGAACTACCAGTGCCCATCCTGAGAGATATGTGGAGAGAGCCTGTTTGAAAGAAAGCCCTTCAGTGGAAATCAGAATCCAGATATGGAGAAGGAGATTAAATAACTTTAAAAGTGTGTTTTACAAATGTGAGCTGTGTTTCCATCATTGTTGAAGGGAAGAAGGCTAATGAGAACATGTTCCTAACATTTTTCATCAGCTCTAAATTTATATTTGAATCCTTTGAATATCATTCTCTCTTAGAGTAAAACAAAAAAAGAAACAATTGTTGAGTTGAATGATCATGGTCCCCTGTGGGTAAGTTCACTCAAAGACTGTTTCTATTCCTAGGCTTTCCTGTAAGCTAATCAGGTTTGTTGCATAGACTGATGAGCCAAAGATGTGTTAACAGAGGTGCTGATATAATGGATGCAACTGGTTGGAACCTGGAGCTCCTAAAGGTGCCCTTTATCCAAGTATGATGACTTTGCATGTGAAGTATTAAAAAAAAAAAAAGTTGTGCACATGGAGGTAGGCCTTAGGTCATTCCTAACTTACTGAGAATGCTGAACAAATGTTACACATTAAACACAGTTTCCTGGATATTTTGATTTAGAGGTTGGATAATCTGTATTTTAAAAGAGGTCCCCAGATGACTCTGATTATCTTTCAGGTTTAAGAAACCTTAAACTAAATAACCCTTCCAAATTATACAATTAAATTATTCTAGCCTGTTCAATTCTGTTATGGTATTATACCACATGTGGACATTATATTTTAGAAACAGTTCACTAGAAATGTTTGCAATGATTCCTCCTTAGTTAACACCCACCACAGAGGACCCTTAGTCACTGTGCTGAAATATGCCTATTAGGAATGGCACTGTACCCAGTGGTGAAACATGGATGCATTACAAGAAGCCTGTGGCAGTGAGTGGCTTTCTCACGTAGCCTCACTTAATGCTCTTCATTGAGGTATATTAGCAAGTCAGAGAATGGAAACAAGAAAAAAATCAATTTACTGGCAATTTTTACTTAGAAACCTTAAGAAAAAGCATTCCAAATATGGTAATTTTTTGGTCAAAGCATAAAGTCATATTTTAGTGACAAATGAGTCTTTTTTAGAGTTCCAGCCTTTATTAAAAGAGAAAAATAACTCTGAAAAAAATGAATTTCTTATCGTTTCTGGAAACCTTGATCAATTTCTGAGATCAAGAGAAATGTGTCAGCATTGAAGAGGAGGATTCAGCCTGACACTTGGAATGTACAATGGCAAGCAGCCCGAAGGAAAGACAGCCATCTTGACAAGACATTAGTGTGATGCAAGATAAACACCAAAGCTCTCAAGGATGTCTTCTTTTTTTGGATTAACTTCCTTTTGGCAAAATGGAGCTGGGTTCTCCTAATTAAACACTGGCAAGCAAGGTTATCCAAGGTAACAAACATGGTATTGGAATGAAGTTACAAGTAATATCAGGTGCTACTTTTATCAAAACTTCAAGTTATCAGATTTAAGTGAATGTAATTCAGGTAGACTAAATACAGGTCAACATATAACACTGGCAAGAGATAATTAATTACCCATAGCAAATACTTCAGAAGATGTCAAAGTGTTTATGTTTGTATTCCATAAAAAGAAGTCAGTAATTCTTGGTGTTAATTCAAGGCTGCGCTAATTGGTAATTGGAATCACACAGTTTAACAAAATGCTATTAATTAATCACTCGATGTTTAACGCAACATTAAAAGAATACAACTTATTGTGTGCACATTGTACACATTCTGTTGTATTAAATTTATGAAAATATATTATCAGTGGACTAAAAAGCGTAACATGTCATGACTACAGCCAGGGTCAAAATATTCTCCAGTTGTTAAGTTGTATGCGTTCCAAGAAGATTAAAGAGAAAGGATAACAAGCAATTTTGATCCTTGACTGGATCCTGAATTAGGAAAGAAAACAAGTAGCTACAATAGGATAGATTCTGAGATATAAGTGGTTTTTAAAAATAGACTATATATTAGATAATAGTATTATATCAATTTAAAATTTTTGCATGTGATAATTGTATTATGGTAATGGAGATTTTAGAAAGACAAGGAGGTCAAAATGCATAATGAAGTACTTTGGGGTGAATTTTCATGATGTCTGAAACATTTTATCAGTGTCAGAGAAAATAAATAATATATATATACGTATGAATACATATATGTATGTCTACATATGTTTGTTTTTACGTTAACTGTATGTATGTTCTTATATATATGTATTAGTATGTGTGTGTATATAGAGAGAATGGGGAAGAAGGGTTGGAGGGAGAGAGAGAGAAAGAAGGAAGGAAGGAAGGAAAGAAGTGAAGGGAAGGAAGGAAGAAAATATGGAAAAATATTAAGAATTAGTATCCCAAGAAAAAGATATATGTATTTTCATTGTATAATTCTTACAACTTTGCTGTAAGTTTGAAATTTTTAAAAAATTTGGAAGCAAAGTAAGTTATTTTCTGGTTTACCTAATTCATACATTCAATAACAAACCTTTGTAACATAATAGACTTACTTGATAATGAGAACATGACCTGAGCTGCAAAAAGGGAAGGAGTGTAGAAAGAAAAGAGTAACATGATCCCAGGTTCAAATTCCAGGTGAGCACTAACCAGCTGAGAGGCTATGGTCAATCGTTTCATCTTTGCATCCATCTGATTGCTCTTCTCTAAAAGGATGGAATTGCACCAAATGAGTTCAGAAGTCACAAAGAATTCAGATTCAGTGATTTTCAGAGTTAGACTGATAGAAAAGAGACAACCCTATAAATAAATCAAAAGTAATCAGAAAATCATGTAAGATACTTAAAAATGATATAAGCCAGGCAATGGATAGGACTGTTTAGTTCTTAGATGGCTAGAAAACTATGACATTTCTATTTTTCGTTATGACTCCTCAAAGAAAAGCAAACATTGGACTTGGAGCATCACCAACCTCATTAAATTATGCTGCTAGCATTTGGTAGGGTACCTGGTACTGATGGAATTTTTTACAGAAATCTGAAGCCAAAGAAACTATAGATAACTTAATGATTGATGTGTTCAACCATCCACATATGGAAGAAGGAACACATTATTGGATTGGAAAAGCACATCAGTTGTACATTCACACAAACAAATGATGAACTGTGCTGCTGTGAAGGGCATTGAGACAGTTTTTTTGGGGGGTGGGGTAGGAGGATTTAAATATATTGTGGGAAAGATTTTTAATATAGTATAAATTATGTTTAAGATATCACAATATAAATCTGGCTGAGGATTCTTAATTGAATAATATGGTGATTTCTTTGTTATGCTCATTTCTTTCTGTTTATCCATTCTGGGGAAATTTGAAAAGACTGGTTGTTTTAAGACATTCTGAAATGCTGTATTTACCATTATGAAACGTGGTTATGAGATCTAAACAAAGGGGAAATACTGGTTTATTTAAAATAATCAAAAAGGTAATTTGAGTACTGTTATTTCCATATGAAAGGAGACTCAATGCACAAAGTCAAGTCCAAGCTTCTTTCCTGGGACTTGAAGCTCTGCCAGCCTAGTCTTATGTTTTATAGTATATATAAAACATATACATTATATTCTTGCTCAAGATCATACACTTGATACTCTGAATCTATATTATTATTAACATGTCCTGAGCATATACTGTCCTCTCTCATATTTGTGACTTTCAGAATACTCTTTCTTATCTTTATCTTTACCTCATGTAAAGTGAGGTTATTAGTATAATCTCCATGAAACTTTCCCCTAGGAGGCAGTATAGTGCAGTGTTTAAGAGGAACTTTTAAAGTCAGGAATTCTGAGTGTGTGAGCTTTCTGTTACTTAATCCTACTGAGCCTCAGGTTCTTCGTTTAAAGATTTTTTTTTTTAAATAACAATAGTGCTTATCGTATAAAGTTATTAATAAGATTAAATGAATTAATATACATACAATGGTTAGCACTGAGCCTGCTGTCTGTGAGAGGTGCCTGTAACATTACTATTACTTTTACTACGGTTTGTAATCCCATAATATTTTAGGTGTCCTCTATGGCACCACATTTTGCTTATCTTACAATAAGCTATGCATGCTGTGCCCATCATTAGGCTGTAAAGTCATCGAGTACAGGAACTATATATTGCCCATCTTTGTTTCTCTGCAAAACAAAACAGTAGGTCATACAACACAGGTGTTTAATAAATATTCATTTAAGTGGCTTAAATCATTGGATTTTTTCAATAGAAACACTTTTTCTTCTCTTTTGATAGTAATGCTGCATCTACTAAATCTTTCATATTAATGCTGAATATTCTAGAAAGAATATCCATGTTAGAACAAATTGACATAAAAGCAACTTGTTTTTCAGATTATTTAAAAATTTTTATATGCCCTTGATAGCACGTGTCTTAGTTCAAGTTACAACAAATTACAGCTTTGTTGGCTCTGTGCCTCATAGTTGGGAGTCATCTTAAGTCTGAAGATCTATCTTTAAATTACTTTTGAGACATCCATGTTTTCATCATACATTCTGTCAAAATATTAAAAAAAAACCTATTAAGAAATCCTTGCCTGCCCATCATTTACTGATTTCTGTGAGTTAACTTAAGTGGTTCTGATGGATTGGATGCATTTTGTGAAGCATCCTGTGTGATCTGTACTGTGAAATAAATTCCCAGTGTTCCAGAACTGACTCCATTGAAAATGACAATCAACAGAGAAGCCCACACGAAGTCACCTCAGAGTTCAGCTTAGTCATTCAAAGGTGTTTGCTCAGAGATGATATAGTTTAAATTCATTTTCCAATAGGATCACTCCTACATCTTCCAGTTTTTAGAAATAGAAACTTTTAAAATAGTCAATATGATAGAAGTTACCTCTTTGTCTTTATGAACTGCTTTTTATTTCCTGACAAAAATTTTGTGAAATATACAGTCCAGCCACATCTTACATATCAATCATATTAGTATTGCCCTCTCCTTCCCTCTGTGGCCCTCTACACTCAGCCAGAATTACCCACTCATTTGTTTTCCCTAAACACATCTTTCTTTTTCTACTCTCTACTTTTGCTCAGGCTGAACTCCTCCAACTGAAAACTTGTTTCCTATTTATTTATTATATGTATTTTTAATCTCTATTGTTGAAAGTATTACATATGTCCCATTTTCCCCCCATTGACCCCTTCTAGTCCTCCCCTACCCCCTACCTTTACCACCTATTGTCTGTGTCCATGGGTTATGCATATCTATATATATATAAAACCCTAATATGCAAATAGACCAAATGGCAGAACAATCAAAAAACCAACCAACCAACCAGTGGCTATGATGTGCGCTGACCACCAGGGGGCATGCACGGAACATGGTGGGCATAGGCAGCAGGTGGCAGACAAAGGAACATGGCAGGCATCAGCCATGGTGGGATGGTGGAACAAGTGAGCAGGGGGCGCCAGACCAAGGCAGGGCACTGGTAGCTGTCATCGGGGCAAGCCTCTAATGGTTACTGAAAATGCTTTGCTCCTATGTGCTGCTGTCCTGCTGGGTGCTTGCACCTGCTGCTGGCTCCAGCCTTTCTTGCACCTGCTGTTGGTGCCTGGCGCTGGCCCCAATCACTCTGCACTGTCAGTGGGTGAGAGTGGGGCTGGTGCCATCAGCACATGGGATTGGTGACGGTGGGAGTGGGGCTGCCAACAGACAAGGGACGAGGGCCATGGTGGGAGGGGCCCAGTGGGGTGCAGAGGATGGGCTGAGACCTGCCCCCATGCCCATCGCAGCCTCACAGCCCACAGTTCCTTTCAAGGTGCACCAATTCATGCACTGGGCCCCTAGTATGCATATAAGTTCTTTGGTTGATCTCTTCCCACCCACCCACGCTTCTTTGTCTCTAGATCTATTTTGTTCAATAGTTTATTTTATTCATTAGACTCCTCATATGAGTGAGATTATGTGATACTCGTCTTTCTCTGACTGGCTTATTTAACTTAACATAATACTCTCCAGGTCCCTCCATGCTGTCTCCTTTTTTTACAGCTGCATAATATTCCATGGTTTAAATGCACCAAGCTTCTTATCCACTCTTCGGCTGATGGGCACTTAGGATGTTTCCAGATCTTAGCTGTTGTAAATTGTGCTGCTATGAACATAGGGGTACATACATTCTTTTTGACTGGTGTTTCAGGTTTCTTAAGATATATTCCTAGAAGTGGGATCACTGGGTCAAATGGCAGTTCCTTATTTAATTTTTTGAGGAAACTCCATGCTGTTTTCCACAGTGGCTGCACCAGTCTGCATTCCCACCAGCAGTGTACTAGTGTTCCCTTTATTCCAGGCTTTTCTTTTCACTATTCCATGTTCTTTGAAACCTAGGTGTGGTCCAAGTATTGCTCATTCTTCCCAGGTTCTACGACACATCTCTCCATCAACTTTTCGTACCTCATGTATCACTCAGTGTTAATGTTTACTTGTCCATATACATATGCTCAAATCAGTAATGTCTTTTTTCACATCCCCTAGCTGAGGACTCTGAGCAGAGTCTGTGTGAAATATATTTCCAGTGCAAGTGCGTGGAGAGATGGCAGAGTGTGTGACTACAGGGTTAGAAGAGTGCTCTGTGGATTCTGGTCTAGCTTAGAATAGAATTACAGATTTGCGTAAGAGTATTATGGAAATAGAACAATGTAGAAAACCGGAGGTTGTATGTGTTGATCTGTGCCTGTTTATGATGATGATTTTTCTTTTTCTTGAAGGTGACAGTATGAGATGACAAGGCACAATACATAAAGTGACATCATAGTTTTTATGGAGGGCCTTGGTAGTATCCCCAGGATGGGGCATCGTTGACTCTTCTCGCCTGATTTTTGCAGTGGGCCACACAGTGCTGGCAATCAATGGCATGGTCCTAATGGCAAGTACACAGCTGGTAAGAACGAAGTGCTGGAGTACATGGGCAGCCCTGCCAACTATCCAGTGTCCATTGGATTAGGCCAGGCCCACCTCACCTCCAATGAGAAGCTCACCAGGCCTCCATGTTCCACTCGCTGTTCGAAAAACGGCTCCCAGCTTTCTCCCAAACAGGGCAGCTAAGGCATTGAGGTGCTGGAGACAGACACATTCAAACTGCACTGCTTCCAGTCAGATAGAGACAGGCTTGTGGCGCTGGCAGAACCTAGGCAAGCGCTATAGATTTTCTTCTCCAAAAAGATTAATGAGATTTACTAAAAGACTTTGCCCTTAAGAACCCATTCTACTCCCTGGAAATGCCCATCAGGTGTGAGCTGTTTGACAAGAACCTGAAGTTCGCCCTGGGGTGTCAGAGAAGGCTGGAAGTTTTGGACCTGGGTCATAGGCTGAACCTGCAATGGAACCCTCTCCCCAGTTCTGAGAGATCTGCTGGATGGGTCCTGTTGTTTCCATTCCAGTGGGGATTCCAGCAGCCTTTAGTGCTCTCGAAAATGAGAGGATGCTGAGCCTCATAAACAGGTACCGAATCTAAAGCCTTAATAGTATTCTCTCTTCCCTCCTGTATCTATCACTCCTACTTCCCATCTCTATACAGATTTATTTATAGAGGAAATAGGCCCATAAATGCTGTAATAAACATTCCTTTGTTCTCAAAAAATAAAAGAATATCTGAACTTACAAAATAGGAAAAATAAATATTAGGCTAAAGATAATGTTAAGTGGCAAATAGGTTGGACATTTATTAAATAAAATTTCCTTAAGAGATTTAATAATTTTAGCAAAAACATTTTTATACATGTCATGGCTAACAATCTGACTAAAAAGGAAACACATTCAAAGCTCAGTTGTACAACTGTTTTATTCTGTGTAATACTTTCTAAGTTATGTCTTTTGAATTTGTTAAAATTCTATTTCAGTGGCCACAATTTCTTTAATAATTAGCGTTGTACAAGTCCCCAAAGTCCTTAAAAAAGAGAATACAAAATCTTTTAGTATCTTGCATTGTAATTTTTCTTTTTCTTTTTTTAATAATTAGATATGCCTTGTAACCAGGACTCATTTTACTAGTACTAGTCAAATAAAATAAAGTTTGAAATACTAATGAATGGACCAATAGATGTAACCATAAATTCATTTATTTTATTTGAATTGAATATAGTTATATTTATTTATTTATCAAAATATTTTACGTTAGTGTCAGGATTAAAATGCTACCAGTAGTAGAAAAACCTTGAGAGGATTATACCTTTAAAAGAAGAGAACACTACTAGGTTGACTTCACATTTCTAGAGCTTTTCTCCTGAGCACACAGTCCACAGTCCATTTAGTGCAGTTTGGCCAAAACTTAAAAAGAGATCCATGGTTTTTTGGTCCAAGCTGTCAGAGAATGGATTTTAGAACTTCTCAAAAACCTGAACCAGAAGTGGAATATCCAGGAAAGGAGAGAGAGTTGAAGAGTGGGGAACCTCACATCTGCATATTAACTCCCATGAACACATTGGTTGAACCGAAAGTGTGTTTGAGGGGGTAGGGGGAACTTTAAGGAACTAGTGAAAAGCAATAGTTAAAAGGCTAAAAAGGCAGAATAAAGAAAGGAGTTTAGAGTTTGAATCCTGCCTTCTTAGAAAGCCTTGATAAATAACTGTGACTTTCTATTAAAGTTCCAGAATGACTACATTATAGGAATAACATATGTCAAGACCAAGAGATTCATCAAAAACTAAGAGGAAAAACCATAAGGTATACCTTGTACAAGTTCAAAGTAATCAGGCAGTAATTTCTCTATTTGCTATAATAAAAATCAACACTCTTAAAACATATTCAGAATATCAAGTAAATAATTAAATTGGTAAAGATAAAGGAATAAGGCCTGACTTACCAGTATCAAGAATGAGAGAGTGGACACGGAAGTTAGGAGCCAAAAAGTAGATAGCATTTGAAGATTTTCATTCATATATAACAGGAAAGAAATTTTCCAGGTAAGGAGGCCAAAGGAAAAAGATGAAAAACTTAAGAGGGTTGATGTTTCCTGAAGAAAAGGTGATGAATACTCTTCACAATGGAAACCATCCTGAAGACAAAAATGTACACAGATTTCCAAAACAGCCTTCCAAATCTTCAAAGGCATGAACATTGAATTTTATAGGTTTTCTCCCTTCTGCATATGTATAAACTAAGAATAGAAACTATTCCCTGTAAAGAGGCTTCTATTCATACATCAAAAGATTTTGATGACATTATAAGATCCAATAGAAAGAATCTAGGGCAGTTTGTGATGATTCTGGGATATCAAAACATTTACTTTCTGTTGTAAAATATTAATGAAACAGCTGACAAGTCAATAAAATTCTAAATGTCCACAAGAAGGACATTTGTTGGCATTGATTTGACTCTGAAGTGGGTTTTATGAATTCACAGATATGAGTGTACCTACTATGCCATGGGAATTAGACAATGACCTCACGGCAAAAAAAATAGGTAAGTTTTTTTCATTTTTATTTATTTATTTAATTGTTGACAGTATTATAGATGTCCCCCTTTTTTCCCCCTTTTGCCCTCCTCCACACAGCCCACGCCCCACCCCAAACCTTCCCCATCCTATTGTCTGTACCCATGGATTATGTATATATATTATTTGGTTAATCTCTTTCTGTACCCTCTACCTCCTTCCCCTCTGACAGCTGTCAGTCTGTTCCATGCACCCATGCCTCTGCACATATTTTATTCATCAGTTTATTTTGTTCATTAGATTCCACATATAAGTGAGATTATGTAATATTTGTCTTTCTCTAAATGGCTTGTTTCACTTAGAATAATAATTTCCAGGTCCATCCATGCTATCAAAGGGTAAAAGTTCCTTTTTTACAGCTGCATAGTATTCCATTATGTAAATGTACTGCAGCTTTTTTATCCATTCATTTACTGATGAGCCCTTGGGCTGTTTTCAGATTTTAGCTATTACACTTAACTCTGCTATGTACAAAGGGCTGCATAAATTCTTTCTGATTGGTATATGGAGTTTCCTCAAAAAAATAAAAATGAAACTGTCATTTGGCCCAGTGATCTCACTTCTGGGAATATATCCCTACCATTCAAACATAGGTAAGTTTATAACATTTCTCCTCAAACTGACCTCACAAGAAATGTGTGCCCTGATACTTGTAAAATTATAGCACAACTTGAAGGGTATGAAGCCTAAATGAACTGGGTTCTAGCTGTGCAGATAAAGCAATCAAGATCCATCCAACATTCAACACATAATCTTTGTTGTTACGTTTGGTTGTGTTGTGTTTGATTTTTGTTGCCAACTATGTTTCAGGCAAATGGCTAGGCTTTTAATATACAGCAGTGAACTTAGAGTTCACACTCTGGCTGTTATTACTTTTCTGTAAAAGATAAAACAGTTGAACTCACAATCTTTGTCTAGTAATTATTATAATTATTTAGCATTTAGTTGAATACCTATTATGTGGTAGGCCTTCATACATACTAGTGTGTATATATATATATATATATATATATATATATATATATATTACTTATTTTAACAATCTCCTGAGGGTTATTTATATTTTTTTAGACAATGAGACTCAGGCTCATAAAAGTTCAAATTGAAAACATAAGAGTTAGGAGGACTCTGAAAAGAGAATCAATAAATCAGTAAAGAAAATGTCCCTGCAAGCACACCCTAGTGTCTTTCTAACCTTACCTGGGTAGATAAATGATGTCCCTGTACTTCAGCTAACTCTGTGCACATTCTACACAGAGACTGAACCAAAGACTGCCTGGGGATTTTGCTACACTTTATACATTAAAGGTGTGGCAACATATTTATTTAAAAATAAAAACACACAAAAAACAGACCTGACCAGTTTGACTCAGTGGATAGAGCATCGGCCTGCAGACTAAAAGGTCCCAGGTTCAATTCCGGTCAAGGGCATGTATTTGGTTGTGGGTACATCCCCAGTAGGGAGTGTGCAGGAGGCAGTTGATCAATGTTTCTCTCTCATTGATGTTTCTAACTCTCTATCCCTCTCCCTTCCTCTCTGTAAAAAAAAATCAATAAAATATTAAAATATATTTAAAAACAAACAAAAAATGGGAGAGCCCTTTATATTAATACTATTAATACTAGAGGCCCGGTGCACAAGATTCATGCACTCGGGGGGTGGGGGGGGTGTGGTCCCTCAGCCTGGCCTGCACCCTCTTGCAGTCTGGAAGCCCTCAGGGGATGTCCAACTGCTGGTCTAGGCCCTCTCCCCACAGGAGGGGGGCCTAAGCCGGCAGTCGGACATCCTTAGCACTGCCACGGAGGCCATGAGCCTGGCTTCTGGCTGAGTGGCACTCCTTCTGTGGGAATGCACTGACCACCAGGAGGCAGCTCCTGCATTGAGCATCTGCCCCATTGTGGTCAGTGATTGTCATAGCTCCTGGACAGATGTTCTGCTGTTCAGTTGATTTGCACATTAGCCTTTTATTATATAGAATATTCTTTTTAAATAAGGTCCTTTGAATTGAGGATGAGAGCCCAATCTTGGCCCTAATAATCAAAATGATGGCTGAACCTACCGTATAAGCAAAGTAGTCATTTTAACAGGAGTACAGATACTTATTTTTATTAAGAATCATGTTGACTTTATCGATGCATATTTGGGGGCAGAGGCTCTGTAGCAGACAAGTAAGAAAAACCAGCCAGGTAGTCCAGCCCAGTGTGGGAGAACTGGTTAAAGCAGAGGACTTTCACTGCCACTAGTGGCCACACCAGCAAGAGAGCTCTTCCAAGAAGTGACAGGACTTCAGGAGTCATCTACATACTTTGCTGAGGGATGTACAATATTAAAGTATCTCTTAACTCCCATGTGAAATCGCCAGTAACTTGTACATTGCTTGAAATTGATAGCTTGAGATTGGATTCTTAGAGGAGCTTGAAAGGTGCTGAGTTCTGATGCAAGCGATTTTAGCATCAATGCAGGAATAGCACTTACAGATGCAGGGGTTGTTGGGCTACTGAAATACCTGATTAAAATCTAAAGGACTCTTATGTTGAGATTTATCCTGAGCAGAAATTGAAATATCAAGCAACAGTTCACAGAACTGGTGTTTCTGATATAAAATATTCTGTAATATGAGTCAGCTGACTTTCATGGTTTCCCAGAATAATATTTCCTCCATGAACATCCAAAACATACATTTACAGTAATATTTTCAATTTTTACATTTTATTTTCAAACCTGGATCTTGTGAAGCACTTATATCTTAATTTCCTGTGATATTTTCCTTGACATTTAAAAATATAAGTATTTTAGACATTTTAATATATTTTTCTCAATATGAAATCAACTTTGAGAATAATTTAAACAATGTATGATTTGGATTGCACTAAATTTTTATCATACTCAAGTAGATTTCTTTTACATGTGTTCTAGAATGTTACAGTTCTGGGTGAATTCATTAAGTGTCTTTGAAGCATCTTGCATTGTGATTTATGGGATTTATGCTTTAATTTTTTTTACTTAAGTTATGCTGATAGATTTCTAATAATGAGTGAATTACTGGAATGAACACTATTTAAAATATTATTTCACTTTATTGCCATTTGGTAGTAATTTATTTTAAAGATTGCCCTTATAATGGGCACAATGGGATTGATATGTAATTTTATTTTTGTACATTTGCCAGATATAAAGCTTTGGTATTAAAAAATTATGCTGGGAGAGAATCCAAGATGGCAGTGTAGGTAAACACCTAAACTGCTGCCTCGTGCAACAATTTCAAAAATTCAACTAAAAGAAAAAACGTCTATCACCCAGAACCACGGGAAAGCTGGCTGAATGGAAGTTCTACAACTAGAAGGAAAGAGAAAAGAGCATCGAGACGTGCACGAGCGCTGAAAAGCTGAGGTACGGAGGCGCGTGATCCGGGCTGGCGGTGGGCGTTGCTTTTTTCAACCCAAAAGGAGACAAGCCCCCGACTACTCTGAAATCCAGTTTCTGGGGAGACGCGGGGGACCCAAACTCCTACGGGGAAAAGCTGGACTGTCTGCTAGTGAGGGTGGCTTACTTGCAGAGCTGCGCGCAGGAATAATTGTTTACTGCACTGGGGCAGGGGACTCCGGGACGCCCTTGGGGACACAGAGCCAGCTAACTAGCAGCCATGCTGTTTGCCACGCCCTAGCCTAGTGACACCCTGAGACCCCGCCCTGCACAACCTACAAACCCACCCAAGCTCCAAGCAGCGGTTTTTGCATAAGAAAGCCCTGCCCTATCGCAGCTTAACCTAGCAAACTTGCAGCCTGGGTCAGACAGCTCCAAAACCTCCAAACCCCAAGTAAAGAGGAGAAAACTGTAGCTCTCACTGTAGCTCCTGCTGGGTGGCCTCAGACAGTAGCTGACCTGCACCCCATTGGAGATCCAGAAGCCAGTGTACCTAGTGGTCAGAGTGAGACACCAGATTTCAACTCCTCACATCCATAAGTGACACATTCAAAGGTAGAGTCAGTGAGCACCAAAGCCCCACTGAAACAAGTCCTGCCCCATAAGTGTGTCTTCAGCACAGCAGTTCTTCCATTATAGACACAGTGAGTGCTCACAGCTAATTGGCCTGGAGGTCAATTCCTCCCAGTATACCAACAGCAATTAAAGCTTTAACTGCACCAAGTCTTTGCACTCAGCCCACAAAGGGGTGTACCAAGAGTGTCCACATCAGGTGATTGGGGAGGCTGAGCTACTGCCCCCTATAGGTCACCTACCACACAAAGCTACTCCATCAACACAGGGAAGCAGCCAAAATGAGGAGACAAAGAAACATGTCACGAATGAAAGAAACGGAGGAAAGCAAACTACTGGATGACATAGAGTTCAGAACCACATTTATAAGGTTACTCAAGAATCTTCTTAAAACCGCTGAGAAACTTGATGAGACCTTCAAGGAGCTTAATGAGAATGCCAAAAAAAATGGAAAAGGATCAGTCAGAAATGAAGCATACACTGTCTGAAATAAAGAATATACAGAAACTCAACTGTAGATCAATGTACCCCAAGAATCAAACCAAAGATCTGAAATATGTGGAAACAAAAAACATCCAACCAGAAAAACAAAAAGAAAAAAGAATCCAAAAATATGAAGATAATGTAAGGAGCCTCTGGGACAACTTTAAGCGAACCAACATCCGAATTTTGGGGGTGCCAGAAGAAGGGAGAGAGCAAAATATTGAAAACCTATTAGAAGAAATAATGACAGAAAACTTTCCCTGCCTGGTGAAAGAAATAGATGTACAAGTCCAGGAAGCGCACAGAACCCCATACAAGAGGAATCCAAAGAGGACCACACCAAGACACATCATAATTAAAATGCCAAGGGCAAAAGACAAAGAGAGAATATTAAAAGCAGCAAGAGAAAAACAGTTAATTACCTACAAGGGAGTACCCATATGACTGTCAGCTGATTTCTCAACAGAAACTATGCAGGCCAGAAGGGAGTGGCAAGAAATATTCAAAGTGATGAACAGCAAGAACCTACAGCCAAGATTACTCTACCCAGCAAAGCTATCATTCAGAGTTGAAGGTCAGATAAAGAGCTTCACAGACAAGAAAAAGCTAAAGGAGTTCATCACCACCAAACCAGGATTACATGAAATGCTGAAGGGTATTCTTTAAGGAGAGGAAGAAGAAGAAAAAGGTAAAGATAAAAATTATGAACAACAAAATGACATCAAATACATACCTACCAATAAATGAATCTAAAAATCAAGTGAATAAAAAATCTGAAGAACAGAATGGACTGGTGAATATAATAGAATCAGGGACATAGAAATGGATGAACTGACGATTCTCAGGGGAAGCAGGTGTGAGGGGTGCGGGAAGAGATTGGACAAAAATCTTACTCCTATGGATGAAGACAGTGGCGGGGGTAAGGGCATGGGGTGGGGTGGGGAATCAGGTGGAGGGGAGCTATGGGGGAAAAAATAGAGGAACACCTGTAGTAATCTGAACAATAAAGATTTATTAAAAAAAAAAAAAGAAAAAAAATCTACAAAAGCTGGTAAAAAAAAATTATGCTGATCTCATAAATTAAATGCAGAGTATATAAGTCAGCATAGATGAACTTATTCTGCATAAACAAACAGGAACAATTAGTGGATCATAACCATAGATCTACAAATCTACAAATGTTATCCCGAAATTTTACTACATTTTAGTATTACCTATGCTCTTGAAGTCTGTGTGTGTGTGTGTGTGTGTGTGTGTGACTGTGTGTGTGATTTGAGCATCTTAATTTGGTCTGTGAACTTTCTGTTGCATGGCCTCTGGGATAGTTTGCCTCATTTTGTAGAGAAATATCTTTTTTTTTTTTTTCTACAACACAACTGTAGGTCACCTCCTTGCATAGGAAGATGGCTTACCCATCTGGGCAAAAATAAATTACTACATGAAATTTTCTGTCAAAAAATGTCAATTTTGCTCCTTATATAATTGATATTTTATGCCTATGGATCTTTTCTCATTTCACAAAGATAATTTGGCTACTTGATTGAGATTGAGCTCTTGATACCATCTAACAGAGATATCTGATGCCAGACTGGCTGGGTGCAATTCAGACATCACTAACTATTTACTATGTGTCTTTGAGAAAGTCTTAATGAGACTTGGACTTACTAGTAATTTTAGTATATGAAAATAATAAAAATATCTCACTTTATGTATTCGGTCTCACAAGCCAGGAACATATTTATTTCACAAAATCTTTAAGTCTGTAGCACATAAACATACATTTGTTGAAAATTAATGCTTCTCTCTGTTGTCTAAGCCCTAACCTTATCAGAGAAATTCTTTAATATACTAAAGAAGTTATACCTTGGATTTACATTGAAGACAAACAGAAAAAAAAATCCAGTTAGCTATAGTCTGCTCATGAATTTATTGACTCAGAAATATATATTTGGAGCCTATACACTGATTTTAATCTAGTGCCCCTAGACACTTACCCATGTAATGCATTACTGCTTGTATTCAATGACAAGAAAAATAAACGCGTCTTTATATAGAAAGCGCAATACAATTGAGTTTCATTTGTATCTTTCTTATAGAAAATTTGGAACCAAGCCAGTACTTTCAAGAATTAATCTATTCAGATTACAAAGTGACATGCACAATTTCGCCTAATAAACTTACTTTTATTGTATTTTCAATTTTCTAATTTTATGTTTTTATTAATTGTATATTCTATCACAATTATAGTATGAAGAATATTAGTAAAATAAATCATTAACATAATTCAACTAAAAGGTGCAGTGGTATCAAAATGAACATACAAAAATGATGGACAACTGATAAAATTGCTGATAGAACCCCACCAGTGTTGCTCAGTGGATTGAGCATCCTCCCATTCACCAAGTGATTACCAATTCAATTCCTGGTCAGAGAGCATGCCTGGGTTGTATGTAGGCTCTATCTGCAATAGTGGGCACAAATTAGGCAGCCAATCAATGTTTTTCTCTCACATCCATGTTTTTCTCTCTTCCTCTCCCTCTCTCTCTGCAATCAATAAAAACATGTGTGTGTGTATGTATGTATGTATATGTGTGTATGTATGTATATGTGTATATATGTGTATATATACACACACACATACAGACATTATATATATAATTGCTGAGAGATATTCAATGTCTTTTCCTTACACATATGTTTTTGGGTTGGTTTTTTTTTTTTTAATACAGTTACGTTAAAGTTTTGTAAAGAGTGGTATGAGGCTAAATGCATAACAACCAACTTTTGGGTGTGAAGAGCCCTGCTTTGTACCATTTGCTGATTTCAAACTATCAGAATGAAGTCATTGAACATGTGTTGGGAAGAGATACTCAAACAGCCCATTAGTTTATAGTATTTCTAGATGTAAATAATCTCAAGAGGCAATAGATGTAAATAACAGATGTAAATCTCAAGAGCATTGATAACACTATTTTACATGTAGTAAAATAATTAGGAAATGATACATTTCTAGATTTTATTTGTTTTGCCTTAATATAATTTATTTCTTAATTTATATGTATTAATATTAATCATGAGTGTTTTTAAACAGCTCATGAAATTCCTGAAAATTTAAGAATCTGCATTCCTGGGCAGGTATGAACCAGCCCTAGCACACAGGCCTGTATATCACACAGGTGTTTTAAACACCTCCTGAATAACTATGTTTACACTTTTGCAAATATTGACCCAAATTTCCAAAACTGCCTTTCAGTTCGCATTCAGAATAACGATCTCAGTTGTCAATTAGAGTGAAACTTAAGGACATATCACTCTCAGAGTAACCCCTCCCCTGTTTTTCTCTGCTCTTGAAGCAATTTAGATGCAGTAAATTAGCTATGGATAATGCCCAGCATGGCACCTTGGATCAATTCTAAAGGAACTCAGTATGGAGTCCCTGCTTTCCACACAAGCCTGTGAAAACACACCTAACAATAATTTTTAAAAAGTCCCTAATTGATGATGAATATAATTTTAAACTCCCATAGCCTTCTTTCAGGGGAACTGACAGTTGAAAGAAAGGACGAGGGCATGATAATTTTAAGTATGAGGGCAACGCTTCATTGTCGGTGTCTAAGCTCAGAGAGGGAGCGGGCCAAATTCGGCCACTTATACAATTTTCCTTCAGGTTGGCTCCATAGGATCCAAATGCTTAAAAAAAAGGAAGAAGGCTGTTGGAGATGGGCACCTGGCAGGCAACCTAGTGGAATCATGTTAAGAAAAAACAACTTCCTGCTCCCTTGAAGCTCAACTAGATTAATAGCTTTTTAAGGATGTGGTGAAAAGTGTTATCACGTGAAGCTTTCCAAACCAGGCTCAGTATTAGAAAATATGCTGTAGGGACCTGTTCAAACTCAGCAGGGGAAATACTAAATGACCTAATAGGCCATTTCCTTCTCCGAATTCAATGGTGCTATAATTTATGTATTTTGGCTCAATTAGAGCAGAAGGTCACGTAAGGTTTTTAAATCCTGTAATTTTTTTTCTAGGTTCACATCATGTCTGCTCTTAAGCACTAAATATTTTTAATGCTAAAGCTTTCAGCACTACAAAAACAAAACGACTATTTACTATAAGGTTTGAAGGATTCTTACAGTTTACTATTATTTTAACTGAGCCTTAAAATGAGGAGACTCCAGCTTAAGATTTATAGTTTGCAATGAAAGTTCTTTAAAAAATTATCACTAAGAAATTATATAGGAAAAATGTCCAGTTTTTGCTTGATTGTTTTATTTTTAAAACAATTTACTTTTTCCAAGAAAAGTTCTACATGAATGTCAGGTCAACAAGAGCAAAGTAAGCCCTAACAGCTTTGGCTCAGTGGATAGAGCATCAGCCTGCGGACTGAAGGGTTCCAGGTTTGATTCTGGTCAAGGGCATGGTACCTTGGTTGTGGGCACATTCCCAGTAGGGGGTGTGCAGGAGGCAGCTGATTAATGTTTCTCAGTCATTGATGTTTCTAACTCTCTATCCCTCTCCCTTCCTCTCTGTAAAAAAATCAATTATATATATATATATATATATTTTAAAAGAGCAA
This sequence comes from Corynorhinus townsendii, assembly GCA_026230045.1. NCBI lineage: Eukaryota > Metazoa > Chordata > Mammalia > Chiroptera > Vespertilionidae > Corynorhinus > Corynorhinus townsendii. The sequence goes on along the minus strand of JAPDVU010000004.1, from coordinate 60,249,210 downwards.
AGTAAAATGTAGAAATGAGGCAATTATAAGATCATTCCAAAGTGTACTTTTCTGCCAGGGCTGATCGGCCGACCCTGAGCAACGGATGAATAGATTACTCCAACACAATATTTGCTGTGAAAGAGAGGGCTAAGGGACTGCCTGGCTTAAGGAACCAGGCAGCCTCATTTGCCTGTCTCATTAAGCTTTTATTGTAGTTGAAGTTTGAGATAAAGTTTATCTTTTAGATACAATCAGTAGTGTAAGTGATATTGGGAGGACACATGTGTTTGTAGTGTCCTTTAAGCAAGGACACCCAAAGATTTAAGCATAAGGATTCCAGTAAACACCTGGGCATCTGCACGTGGACAGACTTGTTTGGCAAGGTCAAGGAATAATTAGCGGCACTGCCTTTGGCACTCCCCTAAGTCGGAATTCCCATAAACCAGGCAGGAGGCCTTCCACACACTTCCCTTTTCTCAGAATGTCCTCCTTACAACTTTCCAAACAAGTCTCATGTCTCCCCAATACTTTTCTCTTAATTATATGTCTTAAATATATGACTGTAAAAAGTATGGTATTATAGTTTCACCTTAAATTATCTGGATAATGGTTTTCACCATATATTTTATTTAGAATGGATATTATTAGAAGGATAGTTCTAATCTTGGGATGCAAAAAAGAAAGAAGGAAGCGAGGGAGGGAATTCCTAAATAGTCATTGCATTTTTTTATTCCCTCATATTAAACAGATGATGTCTGCTGGTATGGCTTTTAAAATTAATGACTAGGAAAACAAAAACTTCTAGGTCCTCAGTTTCTTCATCTATAAAATGTGAAAAGTGTATTGAATGATCTTGAGGGTATTTTCCAAGTATAAATTATTATTACTCTGCTAACATAAGTAAATCAAATAATCTATCAAAAGATGTCATCAATTTGAATTACAACTTTCCTTGAAACAACAATAACAAACACCAAGCCCATCTGGGCCCTATATCCCCTCTAGCTTCTGCCTTATTTCTCTCCTTTCCTTACAAGCATCCACCACTTTCTAATTCCAAATCCAATGGGCACTATGTGAATGCTCTTTGAATAAATAAAGTGTTTAAAATAACTTTAAAACACCCCCTTACCTCAATTTAGTTTTGGTCACATCATCAAAGATATGCTCTTCCTAAACATTGCTTCCCAATCCCATGATTATATCCACAAGGTAAACGGTAAGGGGTACCTAAGTGACTTTTCTTGGTGTTGCTTTTTATAACTCAAGATTTGGGTATTTTTTTCCTACCAGCTCGGCTTCACCTTGGCTTCCTCTCTCTCCAGACTGTCCCAGACCTGGCGGTGAATGTGGTTGCTCAGCTTTAATCATCTGTCCTGGCCAGCGGAATGTTCCCTCTGATGCTCCTCCCTTGGCTGGCTGTGGCTCCCTACTTTCATTTTCACCAGGGCACAGCCATTCACCAGCTTCCACTGGAAACGCTTTTCCAGACATTCCTTCAGGATAAGTGCCATTTCCATAACTGGCCACTGGATTCGTCACTATTTTTTATGCTTCACTATCCTAGCTTTGTCTTTTTCAGCTTCACAAGCACAGTAAAGAGGTTTCATTTTCATTGCTTTGCTTTTCTCTCTATGCAAAGCAATTGTATTTTATTTACTCTTATGTAATCTCCTCCCTCTCCTATTTTTCTTATTTGTTTTTTTCTTTCTCTTCATATTTCTTTCTCTTGTGATTCTTCATAGGGATGTGTCTTGATTTGACAAAAGACTAAATCATGGACTTTAAATTTAGAAAAATAAGTATATTTAGTTCCCAACCACAATGATTAGATTTTCCTAATTGAAATCCTTAATTTTAAAAAAGGGAATAGTTCTAAGATTGTTGTGTAATTAGGTGTTGCACCCTGACCATATTGTATGGCATAAATCTGAACTTAGTATTGTCCTTTGATAAACTTCTCATCATATTCCACACTTTCTTTCCACCCAGAATAAAACTAGGTGGGAAATAAGGGTTAGTTGCTCCTTGGCTGCATCTCATTCGAAGTGTTTGTAACTCCCATCTCTTATTTGGAAATATATCCATTTTTCTTTGAATAAATTGTCTTCAGAAAACCAATGGGATTAATTTTCATAAAGCAGAGAGTATTGTGAAAAGGATTAGAAGATAGTGATTTGCTTTGAAGTGGGTATCCTGTGAGTTCTTGATGCAACGAATCCACTAGCTTTAACTGACTGTTTCTCCTTTGCTGTTTCTCCTGCTAGAATGGGAAAGAGTGTGAAGACTCCCTAATAAGGTATTCATTTCTGCTAAATATTTAATTTCCCTGATGACATTCTGAAAGAGGTTTCCAATGACAAGACATTTGAAAGTCAGACATTTTAGACATATAAAAAGAGATGTTTGGTTTTTGAGGACATAACACATCTTAAACCTCACAGAGGAAAGCAATTGCGGTTTCAGATTACAGTGTTGTATAATCACGTTTTTGAGTTGCACTGTTATCTATTCCTAGGGAGAATGCTGCCATGGAAAGTCTGAACATTTCCTGAATGTAAAAAATTCCTTCTAGTGCTCTTTTCATAATGTTGGTTGGAGTAGTACTTTATAAATATTGGATTATGTTTTTACCAAAATTTGTAACTTTAATTTACTTTGCCCTACCAAACTAAATTTTATCCTTAAAATTCAGTCCATTTCAATAATGTAATTGTTTGGGATGTCTTTCTTCAAAATGGTAAATGTCTCAAACAACCTTCATAAAGAATTTAAATAGTCCTATGAAAATGAGGTCAAATAATTTGCTGAAAATTCCATTTTGCTGTGTGTGTGTTTTTTTTAAGGTGTTACCTTATGAAGTTTTGTGTGTTTTGTTTTTTTTTTCTCTTCTTGGCATCAGTGGAAGACCATGACTCATATAATGAGTAGACGTCTGTGCACCATAGGGATGTGAAAGGGTCATGCTCAGTTGAAGTAGCTAGTTGGGGGGAAAAGGGGCTGTCCTCCTGTGGAGAAAGTAAAATAAGGCTCATATATTTCTCAAGAGTCAACTTTCCCTACGTAAAATTTGGCTCTACTGTGGTCTTCCAGTGAGAGAGAACATCTTCATACTTGCAATTTTTACATACAAGTTTGGGTAATCTGCCACATTTTTATATTTCTATGTGTGTGAATTGCTGCAACCATCAGTGAGCGGTAGAGGTAGTCAGAGCAAGATGGAAAATTAATAATGGTCATCAGTCTGTGTGCCATGTCTATCCAGGCAAGTGAGGGTGTCCAGACATTGCAGTAAGTACAGGACCTGAACATAGACTGGGGATTTTTGCCGAAAACTACAAGTCATAGTGAAAGATACCTAATGCATCAGAGATTGGGATATCTAGACTTGAAGTAACTGCTGTCCTACCTCTGGGGAACTCACTGTGAGTAGAGACGTTTGGCAGTATGACTTGAAACAGGAGTAGATTCTGAAAATAAAGAACTAACTGTATTATGTGGCTCACAGTATAAAATTCTTGGAACTTATCTACACGTGGAAAATAATGTTTATTTCACCATACAAAAAGCTGTTAAATTTTGTGGAGGTAAAGAGTGAGATTAAAATTAGTATTGTATGTATTCATATGAAACCAGAACATTCCTCATGTTCACATTTGAGGGCTTTATGAGGTAATAACTAATATTAATACTATCCTCTAAAGCTATCAGAACATTTGGCTACCACTTTCACATGGTATTATTATTTTCCACTCTTACTGTTAAGAACAAGGCCAAACATGGTAAAAAGACTTGTCCAAGATCTCACAGCCAAACAGTGGCAACATTTTTACTGAAATAAAGATTTTTTGGTTCCAGGGCTCCTGTTTTTTTCACCATCCATCTTGCTTCCAGAACACTAGATGACTTTAAGAAATGCTGAGGGAGCTTCACATGTCTGTTCTTAATTTCATTAAAATAAAAAGCATACAAAGTATATGTTTTCCTTACTTGGAAATAGCTGAAGTCGTTTTGTTTTTCCTCCCTCCTTTTCCCCGAAGATGGTTTACACTTGGTCAGACCACACAAGCAAAGTTTCAAGAAAAACAGGCATTTTTGAAGAAAGATCTAAGTAACTGAAAACAGGAATAAGAATGGAAACTATTTTTAAAAATGAGTATATCACTTACCCTTTGGTAAACTAGAATATAAATACCCATATCCATCACAATTTACAGTTTTCAGGCTTAACAGAATTGATTGTAAAGCAATGCTGAGATTCAAGGGCAGGTTGGCACACACAAGTATATGATAATATGTAAGTTTTACTTAAATCTTTTCATTTTATTATTGTCTTGTAAAATGTTGGGTCCATAATCAAACATAAAATAATGAAAAGGGCCATTCATTTTTGTCTTGTGGTTTCCTTTGAGAACTGTGCAGCTCTCTAAAAGATAGTTTCAAATGACTGTTGATTGAAAGTGCATGTTCTAAACCAACCATATGCTACAGGAAGTTACAGGCTGCAAAGTGACAAAAACATATTACAAAGCATATTATATATAGCATCTATATTTTCAAACATGTTCACATACTTTTTATTCTCTCCTGTTTAAATGAGTCACTTCTGGATCACAGATATTTACCGAGAACTGATTATGTGCCAGGCACTATTTGTAGGCAATGTGGACCTGATTATGAATGATGTAGATGAGGTCTTTGCATCCATTACATAAAGTTCACATAGTAGATGAGAAAATGTTTGGTAAGCCAAAGCTTACTATACACATATTAACTGCAGTTGAAGTTCTTTCAACTGACTTCCTGATTTACCTGCCCTCTTGATTCTCTTTGTAAAATTATGGTGGTAGATGTCTGTGGTGCCCAGACACTCTTGGTAATAGCATGTTCTAGATGTACTCACTCACATACCTCTGCTCTGAGAGCTAAGCTGCTTATCAAGACTTAGTTGCGTTTATTTCCTGAACTATTTATTCTAGTCACATGTCTATAAATATGTTTGCTAACAAATATACTAATATATAATTATTTTAATAAAACTTTATGCAAGCAAATACAATAAAAGTACAACAAGAGCATGTTGTTTCTATTAAAAACGAATTTAAATTAGTTAGTTTCCAATTTGGTCAAACTAGGTGTGAGAAAAACAACTGCAAAAGGTGGGTGGAAAGTAAACATATAGAATTATTTATCAAGTTGCTTGCCAGTTTGTCTATCTTTTCTCTTTATTTTATAAAACACAAAGCTACCAAGTTGAGAGTGATGCATCATGGATTTTTTTCTTTATTTTATTTTTATTGTGGTAAAATACACATTACATTTTAATTTACATTTTAATGATTTTTAAATGTACAATGCAGTGGCATTAGGTATACTTACAATATTGTGCAATCCTCACCAATATTTAGTTTCAGAACTTTTTCACCACCCCAAATGGAAATTTTATGCCCTTTAAGCAGTCACTCCCATTCTCCTCTCCCCACAAGCAACCACTAATCTGTTTTTTATCACTATGGATTTGCCTATTCTGCATATTTCATATAAATAGAATCATATACTATGTCATCTTTTATGTGTGACTTCTTTCACTTAGCATAATGTTTTAAGACTCTTCCATGTGTAGCATGTATCAGTACTTTATTCCTTTTTACAACTGAATAATATTCTATTGTATGGCTATATCACATTTTGCTTATGCATTCATTTGTTTATGGACATTTGAGCTGTTTCCACATTTTGGCTACTTTGAATATTGTTGTTATGAACATTTTTGTACAAATTATTTGTTTAAGTACCTGTTTCATCCTTTTGAGTAGATTCCTAGGAGAGTGATTCTGCCTTTAACATATTGAGGAACCATTACCTGTGTTTTAATGTCATACTTAAGAAACCATTGTCAATCCAAGCTCATTTTTTTCTTTTCTTTGTTTTCAGGACAATACTGGCCCCATGGAATGTCTTGAGTAGTATCCCTTCCCCTTCTAATTTTTGGAAGAGCTTAAGAATGGTTGGAATTAAAATTTTTGTTTGAATGCTAGATAGACTTCACCAGTGAAACCCTCTGGTTCTGGACTTTTCTTTGTTGTGAGGGTGTATTTTTTTTATTATGGCTTTAATTTCTTTACTTGTTATAGTATTTTCAGATTTTGTATTTCTTCTTGAGTCAGTTGAAGTAGTTTGAGTGGTTCTAAAAATTTGTCCATTTCATCTAGGTTACTAAATTGTTGGCAAGCAATTGTTCATAGTATTATCTTGTAACCTTTTTAGTTCTGAAAGGTCGGTAGTAATTCCCACACTTTTTGAATAGTTATTTGTGTGTTCACTCTTTTTGTCTTAGTCAGTCTAGCTAAAGATTTGTCAATTTTTTTATTTTTATTTTTTACTAAAAAAAAGAAGCATGGAACAGACTGTCAAACTACAGTGGGGAAGCTGGGGAGGGTGGGGGGCGGGGGAGCAAGAGATCGACCGAAGGACTTGTGTGCATGCATATAAGTATAACCAATGGATGCAAGACACCAGGGGGCGGGGGGAGGGGGTTAGGGCATGTGCCAGGGGGTAAGGGAAGCCAGGGGGAGGTCAATGGGGGGGGAAAAGGAGACATGTACTACTATTTGTAATACTTTAAAAAATAAAATAAAATTTTAAAAATATGCTTGGGGCATGTCTACCCACCATGACCTGCCCAGTTAGGAATTTGTGATCAGACCACCCTGTAAGGTTACTTTCCATAGAACCCCACTTTTGTCCACACTATTGTAAAACAACCCATATATTTTAAGCACACACAAGATAAATGTATTGAGATATCAATGGGTGTCCTTGTCAATCAGGATCCAGCACTAGTGCTGGTACACTATGATACATAACCCTCATTGTCTAATCTTATGACTAGCTCTATTCAGGCTAATAACTGTCTCAATGAGCTGGAAGTGTGGTAGGCAGACAGACATGAGCAGAGCAAGGACCATGGGCCAGGTATAGAGGGTCACCAAGGCAGAAAGCCCCGAGTGCCTAGCAAAGGACAGTTATAGGATGGGACATTGCCCCCAGGGTGATCTTTCCTCCCCTAGCATATCTCTAGTCATGGGGTTTAGACTTTTCCTCCCTAGAGATAACATCTAGGCCTCAGATGTATTTCAGCTCCAGGCCCAGAAAAGCAGATAAACCTTACCAACGCTGACCTCAGGACCAGCTGCATTGAATAATGACCCTCTGCCCTGGAGCCAACCAATCAGTGGAGACCTAGACCCTGAAAGGATACACCTGGGAAGCTGCTAAATATTGTATTAAGATCTTCCCCTGAGTCCTCCCCTAAAATCTCCACCCTTAAAACCTCTAGAACTGAGGATCCAGGGTACTCTCCTCTGGGAGCATGCTCTTGACATTTCCTTTCTCTTTCCCTTCCTCTTCCCCTTTCCCTCCAAGCATGTTACCATTACCTTCCCACTCCCAAGCCCTTCCTTTGCCTCTATAACTTGTTCCTAAGCCCATTTCTTCTACAAATTGCTTTTTCTACCTCTGTGATTTTATAAATAAACTAGAGGCCCAATGCACAAAATTTGTGCAAGGGACTCAGCCCCCATGACCGAGGTGACTGGGGGCCTCTGCCTCAGCCCCTACCACCATGGCTTTGTCCAGAAGGTCATCCGGAAGGACATCCGGTCTAATTAGCATATTACACTTTTATTATTATAGAAGTTCTCTTATAGTTTTGAGTCTTGGCTCTGAATTATTTCCTAGCCAAGTACCAGAACTCAACTACAGAGGTTGCTGAACCCAGGTCCTATCTGACCCCAGTCTAACACCTGGTACCATTCCAGCCATCTACAACAGAGGTTTATGGGTTGTGTCACTGCAAGCTTCAATACTGGTGCTGCTTCAGAGCTGGAGCAAGAATTTAGAATAGCACTCAAATAGCTGAAAAAACAAAGTCATTAATTTAAAAAAAATTCATCCTTTTAAATAGTATGAATGCTGTTTTTTTTCCATAAAGAACTATATCTTTCTAGTAGTGGCAAGCATTCATTTTATTGCTTCATTTTCTAATTTGTTGTTTGTAGAGGTACTCACTAATTAGCATGATTTTTCAAATGGCAGCTAAGAAATAGTCTGCAATATTAAATAATTCATATTACTCTAAAATTGCATATATGTATTTATACATGTAAATATATTTATGCACATATATTCTAAATAATACGTGAAGTATGATACTGGTTATGATAGAGATATTGCTTTAAGAATTTATAAAAGTTACAGAAAGTTATATGATGAAATAAAAATATCTTGTACTATTTTCTACCAATAATTTCTAATATACGATCTATTATATTTGAACAATATCTAAAATTCTTGTTCAAATTCAAGTATCACTTTAAGAATTTCATTGACAAATCTAGTCATTCTTGTATCAAAAGAGCAGTTTCACCTGGCAGTGTGGCTCAGTGGTTGTGCATCCACCCATTATTCAGATCACTGTTCAATTCCCGGTTAGGGCACATGCTCAATTCTCAGTAGGGTGGGGGGTGGGGGCATGCAGGAGGCAGGTGCTTCTATCTCTCTCTCCGTTTCCCTTTCTCTCTCTCTCTCTCTCTAAAAAAAAAAAAAAAATCAATGAAAATGTATTTTATCCTAACAGGACGTGACAAGAGAAGATTTGACTTTGGGTGGTGGGCACATGGTGCAATATACCTATCTTGAAACATAGAAACCCATACATACCTGAAACCTATATGTTTATGTTGACCAATGTCACTCCAATCAATTTAATAAATATTTTAAAAAACATACTTAAAAAAAAATAAAGGAGTTTCTCCAAACTGAAGGTCATTAAAAACAAAACAAAAACACACTAAAAACTTAAAATGATTGCCCTGGACAGTTTTGCTCAGTGGTTGGAGTATCTGTTTGTGGTCTGAAGGGTCTTAGCTTCAATTCTCAATCAAGCGCATGTACCTGAGTTGCAGGTTTGATCCCTAGCCCTGGTCTGGGCTTCTGTAAGAGGCAACCAAGCAATGTGTCTCTCTCACATTGATGTTTCTCTTTCTCTCACCTTCTTTCCCTCCCTTCCACTCTAAGAAAAAAAGGGGGAAAAAAGTCAATAAAAAAAAGGCAATGATGAGGATTAAATAAATAAATAAATAAATAAAAATTTAATGACTTAGTGATGGTTACCTAATTAGGCATAACTATCAATAGAACAGAAATTATATAGAGTTCTTAATTTTTGTCAACACAATAATTTTATTAAAATGAAAGCAATAAAAATAATTTTTATGGAACCTGTATAATGACTTATGTAATTTTTAAAAAATTACTCATCCAAACCTCAGTACCTTATCAACAAAACATTCAGAGATGCAATGGAAATTAAATTCAGTAGTTTTTAGTATTTTGTTTAGTTTTAATCATGTAAAAAATAATTGCTTAAAGCATTAAAATAATTTATTATGAAGATATTTTATAAAGGCCAGGTGATAGAGCATAATCCATATGGGAGGGTGCCAGCTGTTCATAAATGTTTAAATATTTAGCTATAAGGTATGTGAGCTTCTTTTGGACCTTTATACTGGCCTTACAGAAGAGAGAGACTAGACCTTGTACTTCTTATAAAATTACATTTTCTTCCTAAGAATCTTGAAGGATATGGATGTATGTGAGGTCTTGAGAGGGACTCATCCAGAGAGGCAGTGAATTATCTGTCTGTATTTCCTTTGAAAGAGAGAGAAAAATCACATGACTCCACTAGAACCTGAGCTTTAAAATAAGCAAATGTCACCACCACCGATAAACAAATCAAAAAAGGAACATTTACGAAAGAAGGGAACTAATACTTACCAAATGCCCCAAGCATAATTCAGGTAGAAATCACTAGGTAATAGAAACAATTATAGGTGCATGCATTTGTTACTAATTTAACATCAAGAAACACTGGAGAAAAAATAAAATATTTATAAAGACTCTACCATGATCTAAGCCCTGGAGTTCTAAAGATGAAAAACTTTGTAGGCAGTTAGACAGACCTGAGCAGAGCAAGGACGATAGGCCAGGTTCAGGTCACCAGGACAGAAAAGCCCTAGCTATGGACAATCGTAGCCACAGGGTGACTTTTTCTCCCCTAGCTTATCTCCGGTCATGCAGTTTGGACCTCCTGACCTTTCCTCCCTAAAGACAGCATCTAGGCCTCAAGTTGTATTTCAGCTCCAAGCCCATGATAAGCAACAAAACCAGCCTCAGGACCAGATGCATTGAGTAATGACCCCTGCCCTGGTGCAGGCCAGTCAATCAGTGGAGACCACATCCCTGAAAAGACACATTTGGAAAACTGGTGAATATTCTATTAAGATCTTCCCCTGGGACTTCCCCTAGAGTCTCCACCCTTAAAACCCGGAGGACAGAGGACCCAGTGTGCTCTCCCTCCTTGTCCCAGACATGTTACCATGAGCTTCCTCACTCCCAAGCTCCAGGGGCCCTTCTTTTACTTCTATAACTTGTTTCCTAAGCCCATTTCTCCTAGAAATTACTTCTTCTACCTCTCTGATTTACTAAATAAATGTTCTGTTATAGTTTAAGTCTTGGTTCTGAATTCTTTCCTAGCCAGAACCCAAGTACCAAGGTTCTGAACCCAGGTTTGGTCTGATACCACCGGTCAGACACCTAGTGCCATTCCCACTGCCTACAACAGCTGTTTAATATTTTGAAGCTCATCATAGTTTATTTTGTAAACCATTAATTACAAAATAACAATATATGTTTAAGTTATATTAAGATTATCTTTATCCTAGGGCTGTCATCTGTCAGAAGACCCTTCTTCTTGAGGTCTTTGATAGAAATATGCAATGCACCAGACAAAATTAATTAAAGAAATAAGTTTCGTTAACTATATCACCCTATGGAGTTTGATTGGACCTCATGGAGCATTACTTTTGTCTAGAAAGACAAGTCTAGATGGCTTCTCCAATCTCATACTTAAATCTTGGATCCCCACCCACCCACCCCCAAGTTTAAGGAAACACAATTCTGTATACACTAACTAACAAAAAGTAAGGAAGGGTTTTCCCTGTGTGTGAAGCAGCTCTGACTGAGATCACAAACCTGAAGGTCAGGAAGAAGGAGCTTTTGAGTGGAAAGGCAGACAAGCCAGAAGGAGCAGGAAATATAAAGGTTTGCAGGCAAAAGATAGGGAACCATGGTCTCATTTTTGGAAATGCAAGTAGTTCAATATTCCTAGAGCACAAGTTTCAGGTAAGAAACTGTAATTGCATAGAAACTCCATTTCTTTAACACGACCTTTTCTAAAACTAGTAATTTGCAGGTTCACGGTTTATATCCTGTTCTCACATATTTTCTGTCCATACACTTCCTTTTTAAGTCTTTAAGCCCTTAGGACATCTGATTTGGGTCAGCATTAGGCTGTCTTAAAAACAAAGCCTGGAGAGTCTGTTGACCACAGAAACAGAGTTTGAGTGCAGCTAAAGATAACATCTTGACTTCATTTAATTATACTTAAGCCCCAGGCCCAAGAAAGTGGAAAGACCCTATGGACCACACCCTCATGAAACCAGACAGAACAATGCCATGGCTGACATCAGGACATGAAACAATGATCAACTACTCCCTACCTTGGCCCCCAACCAATCAGTAGATCCCACAATCCCAATTCCTTTAGCCATCATGGTTAAGGGATTTTGCTCTATGTAACCTGTCCCCTGAAGCCACCCAGGAGCCAGGTCTTTGAACACTAGATTATCTGTGACTCTGGGCTGGATGCTGTTTCCTCAATTAATAAACCTCTACTTTCTTGTCTGCAAACTCGTGTTTGCATTTGAATGGGCTTTGATGCACACAGGCAAAGAGACAGGTATAATTCTGTAACGGAATGTCAAGAGATAAAACTATTGGAGTAGAGAGGGGCCAGTCCATGGAAGCTTTGTGTGCCTTGTCAAATAATTTAGACTTTGTCCTGTGGGAAATGAGGACTTTATCAAAGATGATAAGCAAGCGTGTGATATAAGCAGATATGTGTTTTATAAAGACAAGCTTGACAAGAATGAGAGGGACTGGAGGGAGCTGAAATGAAGGCCAAAAAAAAAAAAAAAAGGTTATTGCAATAGTCAAAGTTGAAAATCTTGAGGATTTGAACAATAGTTAACATTCTTAAGGTTATAAAAGTAGCAATTTGTATATTCACGGTTTATATCCAGTTCTCACATATTTCATGCTCAAAGACATTTTAACTTACCATAAAGTTTGTAAGGATGAATCAACACCACTAAGGATCCAACTGTAGCGGACCAAGGAGAGAAGGAAAAGGCAAATTATTAACAGAAGCACCCAGAGCTGTGGAAACATGGAAGGTATGATCGCCTTCTTCCACTGCTTCACTGAATCACAACCAAATTAATTACTCTTTTTTTTTTTTTGAGGTCTGACACATTAATTACTGAACCAACCTAGTATTGCAGGGAAAAAAAAAATCAACAGAGCAAAATCATGAGTCCGTTAGTTTTCCAATTAAAATGCCCCAACTGTCCAGACAGTAGCATCTTTTCAATCACTTAAAGCTGTAGGCAACCTGGATACAGCATAAATATGTGTCATCTCTCATGTGTGATTTCTCACTCTTATTAAGTTTACCTGAGTAGTGTCACGCCATATTTTCAGAGAGAGGGTGGTGGCTATAGGTTCTGCAGCAGAGAAATGCTATTTTATCAGATTCAATGGAGATGGGGCAGCAGCTGACCTTCACAGGGACCCAAGCAATTGCCCACACCATGTTGACTCCTCAATCAGCCAGTTAAAACTAAACTATGCTTAATAATAAACAACTTCAAAGTGTTAGTACCTTACAAAAGCAAAGTTTCTTTTCTCAGTTGTGTCTTTTTGGGGTCAACCTCAGCTCTGTTCCCCATCTTTTTCATGCTGAGATCCAGACTGAGTTGAGTTACTCCTATCTGTGCATGCTGGCCATAAAACAAAGGGAAAACAGAACTAACTCTTCAAACTTCTGCTTCAAAATGACACATAAAAATTCCTATTACATTTCACTGGCCAAAACTAGTCACCTGAGGAAGCCTGACATCAAAGGGCAGGAAGTATGATTCTCTTGCAGGCACAAACCTCATAGAGAGAGGCCCACATAGAGTGCAAACATATTTTCTAATATTCAATCTATAAGAATTACTCACGTAAAGGCCTGCCTGGGTATTTCTGGGGATTCTAAGATGGCTCAGTCAGGTTTACCAAGAACCTATTTTTGTGGGAGACTGAAAGAAAGCATTGTAAGAGGAGAGAGATCTCTTCAGAGAAGAGAAGCTGAGTTCAGTAACAGATTACCTGGAACAAAGCAGCATAATTGTTCAAACACAAGCACTCTTAACTCAGATTGCTAGTTGTAAATCGTATCTCTATCACTTCCAAACTATGTGACCATCGTAACTTACTCAAATTCCTCACTTTTCATCTATAAAATGGAACTCATTTTTTTAAAGGAAGGAACCTTTTAGCATTATGGCATTGTGGCACAGTGTAGCTCCAAGAAACAGCCATGCTCCCTCCTCTTGACTCACTGTTATCTCCCCCACACCCCTTACACTCCCCTACACTTTCCACCTTTTAGCAGAGTTGCCCTGCTTGGCAGAGCAGCATTGTGGCCACTCTAGTAATCACATCAATGGAGACTAAGCCTGCAGAAAAATTTAGTAAATGTGGTAGAGATGACATAGCAGATGGGCCTTGTTGTTGACCCTATAAAATACTTCCTACATACTCCAGAAATAAATAGGGGTAGGGCAAGCAAACAATTTTTAGAGAGATCTGGAGGTCCAAATATTTCACTAATAAAAACTCCTGTGAGCAAGTCTTTCATGTTCCTAAACATTCGAAATCCAATGTTCATCTAAAACAGTTTAAACTCAAACTCATTTATTTTCACCCTGGCCAGTGTGGCTCAATTGGTTGGAGTATATCCTGTGCACCAAAGGGTCGAGGGTTGGATTCCCGTTTGGAGCAATAACCCAGGTTGCAGGTTAGATCCCTGGTTGAGACACATTCTGGAGGCATCTGATTGATGTTCCTCTCTTCCTTCCCTTCTCTCTGTGGAATCAATGGAAACAACAACAAACAAACATATCCTCCCATGAGGGTTGAGAAAAATAAATAGGTAAACTCATTTATTTTCTGTTTGAGAAAGACGATGCCTGCCACCTTTATAAGAGGAAAAAGTATTGAGCTGATAATCAGTTGAAAGTAGAGGAAGCTTTGATGCTAAAAGCAAGTTGATCCTCACCATCAAGGAAGCAACCAAAAACCATCTCCCAGAGGGCATTCAAAGAACAGATTGTTTTAAAGTTGCATTCTACAATTTCAGAAATTGTCAGCTTCCCAGGTGTCTGGTGTGGCTCTCCTGATCAGAGCCCTTAGGGTCAGGCCACTTTTAGAACAAGAAAGACAGGTTCTGAGAAGCTGGCCTTCAGAGCCCTAATCTGTCCATCTGACTTATCAACCCTTGTAGGAATTTCAGTACTGAGTTTGGAGTTCACATCCCTTGATAATATCCCTCTTGGTATTGAAATTATCCTAGTTTAATTCTTCTCCCTTCTAACCTGTTCCTAAACAACCCCCTAGACACTTACTCCAATCTGTTTCCCCCTGTTGGCTGGCCAGCAGAGTTTCTTGATCCCATAACAGATATCCTGCTTGGAAAGTTCTCAGCTCCCATCTCCTGAATCTTGGCTGCCAAGCATCTAGCTCATTACAGCTCATTACAGATTAACCCCTGGAATGTGCCTGCAGAGAAACTATAAAGATCTTGTCTGTTATTTGTTAGAATCTTTAATTATATCCCCACTTACACACACACACACACACACACACACACACACACACACACACACATAGTGTGTGTGTGTGTGTCTATATATATATATATATATATATATATATATATATATAGTGTGTGTGTGTGTCTATATATATATATATATATATATATATATATAGACACACACACATACAAGTTTTCAGCAAAAAAGGGGGTATTTAGGGTGAATATAGGAAACACGAAAGTCAATTTTACTAGCAACATCTATCAGGTGCCAAACTTTGATGGTCCTCAGTCCACCTGAAGACATAGGATGTAGAGAGGTTAATGCTTACAATGATTCTATTTTACTAGAGTGGACTGACTTAATTGTATAGTTAAAGCATGTGTCACTGAAGGGCCTCAGTAAACACTAAGTGGCTATTACGTATAAGATAGCCATTAGTACTTTATGAGGTAGTAAAGAGAGTACATGAGGTTCATTTCATGACCAGCTTCCAATTTCAATGTGGTGATTATATATATCCTTTACAATATGAATGTGTCATTATATTTATTTGTAAGCATTTAAAATTGTTTATATTTAATAGTGTATCTTGCTTTAATTAAAATATAAATAAAAAACTTCAGCTGATATTATGAATTCATTTTACAATGCCAGTAAAGTTTAATTTATTTGGTCATCATCCCAGGACAATAAATTCATAAACCTAAGGCAGCCATTTCCCCCCCATTAATTAAGTTCATTATAAATAGGAAAGTGCTCTGGGCTTAAGTTAGTCAAATAAGTCTCTTAGAGAAAACATCCAAAGGAATAAAAGGCTGACAAAAGGCCAACATAATTATATTTTAGGTTTGTTGTGAGTCTAATGTCTGTATTTTAATGATATGAACTTTCATTTGAAATTAAACATTATATATAGAAATATGACTGGTGACACGTGTTATTCATTTAAGCCTTGAAAATGACCTTTTTCTTGCAAAAGTAGAGCCAACCTTACTATTTCCATTTCCATGTTTGTCTTTGCTTATTTTGCCACAGAATAGTAAAAGTTAACAGTACTCTTTATTGGGGAACTCTAGAATCCTACACCTTAAACTATATTCAATGCAACAGTGCTTTTAGCACCCAGTGATGTTCAATGTGGAAAATGCCTTATTTGATAATCTCAGGAAAATACATTCAGTGTATCTGGTATATAGATACTTTAAATATGTATTAGTTCTGATGAAGCAATGAGAAGATAAAGTGTATCCCATGCATAAAACTTCAAATCATATTATAAAGATAATTAAAATGTACTAATTTATTTAGGAAATATATAATAAGTCTCTACCATATGTATTGTGGTATATTATGAAATAAAAGTAATCATAATCTAGTTGAAGAGATAGGAAATAACTAAGAAAGAATTCTGAGGTGCTCTCTAAAAATTATACTGGTCTATGATTTAAAAAATTTTCTCCTTCTATCCTGGTAAGTAGGAGAATAAGTCTATCATACATATTAATGACACCATGGTTTTCTTACTAATCAGAAATGGTCCTTTAAGACAAATCGTATATATCTACAACTACTAACAAAAAGAAGAAATAAATTAGACTCAGAAATTAAAAAGAAAGGAAAAATCTAAAATCCTGCCTATAATGAACATTCCACAGTGTATTTTATCTTGCTCATTCTTTCTTCCTCCATACAAATATTTTAAAATTACATTTTCATATATATATATGAGTTTATCACGACTGATCTTGTTTATTAGTATCTAGAAGTTGTTTATTTATAGATATCATTATAAAATGAATGTTTGCTAAGCCCAATGAAGTTTGCTTCCGCATTTTAAAAATATTAATGAGATTGCACTTTATATCACTCAATTTGCCCCATATGAAGTCACACATTTGAAATTTTAGTACTGAACAATGTTTCTTGGAAACTATGATGCTCAATTTTGGTGATAAAGTCTCTCACTGTTTCTCCTTCTATCTTATATTCAAGGAAGTTGAGTCTATGTGAAGCTTAATCAAAGAAACTCTATTAGGCCTAGGCTTAGCATATATTCTTCTTTCCTCTATTCTGATGTTTTCTTCCCCATTTCTTTTTTATTAATCTACTAGAGGCCTGGTGTATGAAATTCATGCATGGGAGAGGGGGTCCACGAGCCCAGCCTGTGCCCTCTTGCAGTCCGGGAGCCCGCGGGGGATGTCTGATAGATGGCTTAGTCAGACAACCGTAGCACTGCCATGGAGGTGGGAGAGAGTCCTGCCACTGCTGCTGCGCTTGCCAGCTGTGAGCCCAGCTTCTGGCTGAGTGGCACTCCCCCTGCATTGAGCGTCTGCCCTCTCATCAGTGTGCGTCATAGCGACTGGTCGTTCTGCTGTTTGGTCAATTTGCATATAGCCTTTTATTATATAGGAAGATATGCCTTCCATTGAAATCTTACTACAAATCTTAGTACAGTTTTTTTAAAAAATAAAATAGTGTTGCTGGCCAGGGTTGTGGGCTCGATCTCTAGTGTGGGGTGTGCAGGAGGCAGCTGATCCATGATTCTCTCTCATCATTGATATTTCTATCTCTCTCTCCCTCTCCCTTCCTCTCTGAAATCAATAAAAAAAAATATTTTTAAAAGTGTCATTAAACTAAATAAGAATAGATTTTTAATGGGAAATAAACTGGAGTTTAGCAAGAGTGTACAATGGTCACATTCAAATTTAATTTAATGGTGAAAATAGGAAGAAAGGAGAAAAAAGGAAAACAAAATGGCCATGCTATTTTTCAAGAGACTACTAAAAACATGTAATTTGTATTAGTTGAGGAAATGCCCTTTTAGTTCTTTGGGGCGGGGGGAGGGGGCATCTGCTAATATTTAGACTAGTCAAACTCTCTCAAATGTCACTTACCATGAGGACTTTATTTTAACATCACATGACACATGGGCTATGAAAATGTTTGATTTTGTATCAAGCTTTCTCATGTGTTATTCTAAATCAAAATCATATTGGAAGAAGAAGTTATTAGGTTAAAAATTCAGACAGTAAAGCATTTCACAAAGCAAAGTCTAAGATCAGAGATTAGTATTAAAAAACAAGTGTCAAGCCCTAGCTGGTTTGGCTCAGTGGATAAAGCATCAGCTTAGACTGAAGTGTCCTAGGCTTGATTCCAGGCAAGAGCTCAATCCCCAGTAGGGGGTGTTCAGGAGGCAACTGTTCAATTTTTCTGTCTTGTCATTGAGGTTTCTAGCTCTCTCTCCCTCTCCCTTCCTCTCTGAAATCAATAAAAATATATTTTAAAAAAGAAAACACCTTTAAAAGCAAATGTCAAAAAAATTTCTCTCTTTCTCAAAGATAGAGCAATAGGGCTAGTGCCAAACTAAATCACTTCCCTAATATAAGCCTCAGTGACTTCCCACCTGGCCACAGTGCCTTGAAGCATGATTCTCTAGCTCTCCCAGTCTTTGTACTCCTCAAATCCTTCTAACAAGTTCCCTTTCTATTCAAATTCATTAAAGTAAGTTTCTGGAACTAAAGATGCTGGCTTATGTCAAGTTCATCAATATCATTTTCAATATTATTTAGGACTGAGATAAAATTACACTGTCTATGAATTTTTGTTTTATACTTCTATGTGGAAAGCATGTCTTCATTTTATAAACATCCTATAACATTTAATGCACTTATTTATTTACAAAATTCATTACCTCCTCCCAAATAAATATTTGTATATAAGTTTTATCTTTAGAACTATAGTGTAGGCTCCTTGAAGGCAGAAGCTGTCACATTCAACTTATAACCCTGACTCACAAAACCTGATATAGTACCTTTCAGAGGGCAAGTGCTTGCAATTGACTAAAGAGAATAAAAGAATAGCCTAATAAAAGATAAAAATATTTATGAAACAGTTTTAACTAGAATAAAATGAGGTTATCCACCAAGTCATATGCTTCACACATTGTAAACACCAAATAATATGGACCATCTTTATTGAGACTTTTCACATGTGTATATGTTATTAATATACTAGAGGCCCAGTGCACGAAATTCATGCATGGGGAGGGGTATGTGTCCCTCAGCCCAGCCTGCACCCTCTCCAATCCAGGACTGCTTGGCTTCCAACCGCTTGCCTGCCTGCCTGCCTGATTGCCCCTAACCGCTTCTGCCTGCCAGCCTGATCACCCCCTAACCACTCCCCTGCCAGCCTGATCGATGCCTAACTGCTCCCCTGCTGGCCCGATTGCCCCCAACTGCCCTCCCCTGCCAGCCTGGTCATCCCCAACTGCCCTCCCCTGCAGGCCTGGTCGCCCTCAACTGCCCACTCCTGCTGGCCCGGTCACCCCTAACTGCCCTCCCCTGCCGGCCTGGTCACCCCCAACTGCCCTCCCCTGCTGGCCTGATTGCCCACAATTGCCTTCCCCTGCTGGCCATCTTGTGGTGGCCATCTTTGACCACATGGGGGTGGCCATCTTGTGTGTTGAAGTGATGGTCAATTTACATATTACCTCTTTATTATATAGGATGTATTAGTAATAGTTGACATCAACATTTTACCTACATAGAAATTGGAGGGAAGAGAATTTGCCTTCAGGCCCATGTGAAGAAAACACATCTTGAGTTCTCCAGTTGAGAACAAATGAGGGGTGACTGAGCTCTTGAGAAATGCAGAGATGCAGATCTGCATGCTTTTGGTGACTCTAGAGAGATGAGGGAGAGAAGAAAGGTGATTGTGGTGCTTGCTATAATGCCGAGGCATTGGAGTGTTGTGGTTAAGAGCATGACTTTTGGCACCAGGCTACCATGATTTGAATTCCAGCCCTATCACTTTACAGTTAGGTAATGTTGAATAAGGTATTTAAGTGCTCCATGTCTCCATTTCCTGCTCTGAAAGACAGGTACATTAATGGCACCTACCTCACAGGAATTTTATAATAATCAAATATTTTAATGTATGTAATATATACAGACCCATAATAAGTAGTTCCAAGGAGAGTAATATTTGGTAACTGCTAACCAGCACTAGTTTTTCTAATTCTTTCCCTAATCTGACTTCCATTTTATCACCTCTGTTACCTGTGACCCCAACAATATACTTCCCACTGTATTCCTTCTTCCTGTGGTTCTGCTCTTTGGAAAGCTGCTATAGCCTCAGGAGTTTGTAGTGTTACTATACAGGCCTGGTCCTTCCCAACTGCCCTCCCCTGCAGGCATTGATTTCTATACTTGTTGAGCTAATCTAGTAACTTAATGACCATTGTTTTCATAAAAAGGGAACTCATGTTCCACAGTATTGATATAAAACTTCACTTTGTAAATGTAACTATGTCATTAGTATGCAACTAGTATATGTTTGTGTGTGGCAGGGAGGGGTGGGTAGGTGCCTGTGTAATTATAGTCTACAAGCATTGTGTTGTTGAGAGATGAGTACGTTTTAAAAAATGAATCGGAATTTAAGCAAAAGGAAAACAAGATCTTATAAAACAAATTTCAAAATGCTCTAAAACATTTTCACAAATTCCATTCCTTTTATTAAGTAACTTTTAAAGCAATTTTAATTTCATGAAAAAACATTATTGTGGAAGTTGTTTATAAAAAGTGAGTTAGGCTAATTTTACACTGGCAAAAACTATATACACTATGTACAAAGGAATCTGTTAAAAATAAAATCACTACTGACTTTTCAACAAATTTATGAATATAAGATTTATTTCTATCGTATGCAAAACAATCTTATAACAGCTTGGATTCCAGTTACTATAATGGTAGGACATCCAATAAAGAGTAATTATAAAAGAGCAAATAGTAATTCTGTCAATTGGGGCTTTCTGGGATTCTCCTTATTATCCATCAATCCTCAGTTAAAGATATTCAATGACTTGACAAACAAGTTTGTCCCCATTCTAATTTTAAATCTTGTTGTTTTGACAATGTTGCAATCTGGTAGCATTTATGGAATATATTGTTGGCACCATAGTATTAAGTTATAATGCAACCATAATAGGGGTTTAGCATTGGTTTCAGTTAAAAAATTTAAATTGAATCTCAAAACACTATAGTTTAAATTGTTAATTTCTGAGCTTTTTTTAAAAAATCAATGTAATAAAATGAAAAAGTCATTAATTTATTTTGGTAAAAATACTACAAAGACTCATTCTACTATTAATTTTTATTAACATTTGCATTACATTGTTTTCTCATTTTTGTGAATTTTAAGTAATTGCCCTTCAATATAAATAAGAAATATCCAGCAAAAAGTATTTCTGTATAAATATCCATAATTAAGAAAAGATAGTTTTGGAATTATTACCTCAGTGTTCATAATTATTATTAAAGTCACTACTCTGTGTGAAAATGTCCAACATCAACTTTTAACCAGAAGCATGTTTCATGTAGGTTTGTACATTGTAAAATAAAATATAAACCCTCTAAATCAAAGGTTAAACTTCAGGATACAATCATCCTATCTAATAAAAGAGTAATATGCAAATTGACCATACCTCGGCTATACCCACCAGCCAATCAGGAATGAATATGCAAATTAACCCAACCAAGATGGCTGTGGCCACGGAGCTGCAGCAAGCAGGAGGCTTGGGTTTCCCCGGCAATGGGGGAAGCCAAGCTTCCCTGCCACCCTGTCTGGCCCAGGCCTACAATCAAGGCTACAAAGTTTCAATTATAGAAGATAAATAAGCCCCAGATATTAGGGCCTCCGCTTGGGTCACCGGAAGGCGTGGCCAGGCTGCAAACCGCCACAGGCCCCTCGCCCAGGCCACTCCACGCCCCAAAGGAACCCCCACCCTGATCTGGGACACCCTTCAGGACACACCAGCTGGCCCCCACCCATGCACCAGGCCTCTATCTTATCTAATAAAAGAGTAATATGCAAATTGACCATCACTCCAACACAAGATGGCTGCCCCCATGTGGTCAAAGATGGCTGCCCCCATGTGGACACAAGATGGCCACCACAAGATGGCCAGCAGGGGAAGGCAATTGGGAGGGACCAGGTCTGCAAGTGAGGGCAGTTGTGGGCGATCAGGCCAGCAGGGGAGGGCAGTTGGGAGGGACTAGGCCTGCAAGGGAGGGCAGTTAGGGGCAAGCAGGCTGGCAGGGGAGCAGTTAGGCATCAATCAGGCTGGCAGGGGAGTGGTTAGGGGGTGATCAGGCCGGCAGCAGAAGCAGTTCGGGGCAATCAGGGAGGCAGGCAGGCGAGCAGTTGGAGCCAGCAGTCCTAGATTGTGAGAGGGATGTCCGACTGCCCTTTTAGGACCGATCCTACCCGATCCAGGTAGGATTGGGGCTAAAAGAGCAGTCGGACATCCCTTGAGAGGTCCCAGATTGGAGAGGGTGCAGGCTGGGCTGAGGGACACACCCCCTTGTGCATGAATTTCGTGCACTGGGCCTCTAGTATATAATAAAAGGCTAATATGCAAATAGACTGAACAGTGGAACAACTGAACAACCGGTTGCTATGATGTATGCTGACCACACAGAACATGGCAGGCATCAGCAGGAGGCAGCAGAGCATGGAACATGGCAGGCATTGGCCACAGTGGGATGGTAGAGCAGGTCACCATCATCCAGACGAGCCTCTGGTGGTTACGGAAAATTCTTTGCTCTCGTGTGCCACAATCCCACCCAACACTCACACCTGCTTCTGATGCTGGCCCCACTTGCACCCACTGCTGGTGCCCAGCACTGGCCCCAATTGTTTGGAACCATCAGCGGGTCTGAGCAGCAGCTGCCAGCTCCAATTGCCCATGAGAGCTTCTCCACCTCCCCCTGCTCCAGAAGGGCGATGGGGCAGCAGCTGCCACTCCCACACGCTGACAGCACCGGCCCCAATCTCTCCATGCCATCAGGTCAGCTGATGCAAGCAGGACCAGTGCAGTCAGTGTGTGGGAGTGGTAGTGATGGGAGTGGGGCTGCCAGGAGACAGAGTTCCGTGGTGGAAGGGGCTGGGCGGGGGCATGGAGGATGGCCCACAGTTCAAGGTACACAAATTAGTGCACTGGGCCCCTCGTGTAATTAATTATCATGTAACTTATTATATACTTTTCTTTTTTATTAAATTTTTGTAATGACATTGGTTAATAAAATTACATATGTTTCAGGTGTACAATTCTATAATACATTATCTCTATATTGTGTATGAACATGTCATTTTAATTAACAATTATTCAGTATAACTTTACCAAAAACATCAGAGGAAGAAAAGAAATATTTATCAAGTATCTAATGTTTTTCAGAATGTAATATATGCCTTTTGATTGAATTTTCATTAAAATTCTGAGAAGTACAGATTATACTCATTTTGTAAAGAAAAGAGCTGAAGGAAAAAGCTGAGACTATTAACTATCTATCCAATCCCAACAAGCAGTTGGCAGAGATAGAAGTTTACATAAAACTCCTAGATGTGAATCCAAAATCCATATTCTTTAAGTTTCATTTTTAAGTTTTCATTTGCTCAGGACTCTGATACATTCCCATGTGTGAGTTTCCCCTGATCTAACTCAGCCCCATACAAGAAAAACTTATCAAGAAGAGACTAGTAATACCAACCACATTAAAGATTCCATGTGGAAGAATTCCATAAATTCTAACATAAAAGCAGATACTTTCTTAAAGAGAATATTATTATTTTGCTTCTGTCATTCTTTAAGTCAATGACATGGCCAATAGTCAGTAGACATCTACCCACAGATTCTTTTTCTATTTACCCTATTCCTAATCTCATTCTCCTGCAGTTCCCTTCATTCTAACTATTTGAATCATAAATATGAGGGGAAATGAGTTGAAGATAATAGACACAAGAGAGAAGAAAAATCATTATTGACAATATAGTACTGCTTATATTATAGTACTAAAAATATTATAGTGTTCCAGACCATTTAGTTTAATATCCCTGTATAGTTTGGAAGTGAGAACTAGACATCAGTATTGGCACTTTTATGTAAACAGCTGCCAAACTATCTCCTAAGTGCCAATATGCATCCAAGGGCCTCAGCACAAAGTGGAATCTTTGCAGACCTGACACAAGAATGCCCTATGCCATGTGCCCTCTTGGTTAATGATGATTAAGACTGTATTTTGCTTTAACTCTGTCATCACAACAGCAACATTTGAGATGAAACTATTCCAATGTAACAATTTAAGAAAAGTCATTAATTATCAAATAGGTAAGCGAGGGAGAGCATATCAATGCACCCCTATTAAATGTACCCCCAAAATCAATGAGCAACAAAATGATGATACTTATACATGCTATCATTTTGAGTTTTGGAATTTTTGAAGTACCATCTTGGTTTTTGGATTACCTGGATTGGGGGAGGTGAGGAGGAAGGAAGGAAGGCAAAAACTGTTCTGGTTCTTTCTTCTAAGCTTCAAAATCAAGTGGAAAGGAAGAGGAGAGAGCACAAAATCAGCACCTCCTGGGACACGCCAAGGAAGAAGCTGCACCTGCCAACTGAGCCTCACCTCTGCCCGCCTCTGACATAGGCTGAATTCACACGACTGGAAATATTGTTAGGTTTGACTCTAAAAAATCTGCCAGTTACGGTTAATCCAAGTACTTTGGAGTTGATAATATTAGTGAAATAAACAAATTAAGGAAACAATACCTTTCTTAGGAGATCTTAAAACCATGTATGATGACCTCCCCATGTGCCTTCCATTTTGTACACTTTCTACATTCAGTATCTCAGGGTATAAAAAAGGAGACACAAACAAAATGACAATTGTAATATAGTGTAAAAAAAGGCTCAAATAACTCAGGTGACTTTGAGCTATTTGGGAGGACACACGAGAGGGTCTAAACAAAGCTTGGGGTACCAAAAATGACATTGCAGAGAAGATGCTGTCTGAGCTAATCCTTTCTTTTTTTTTAGTTTTAAACTTTTACTTTCTTATTGTTTATTGTTGACTCTATTATAGATGTCCCCCATTACCCACCCCACCTTTGCTCACTCCTACCTAGTCCCTGCCTCCCCCTTCTCTAGCCTTCACCACACTGTTGCCTGTGTCCAAAGGCTATGCATATATGTTCCTTGGCTAATCTCTTAACCTTCTTTTATCCAATAACCTCCCACTCCCCTCCCCTCTGACAACTGTCAGTTTGTTCCATGTATCCGTGCCTCTGGTTCTATTTTGTTTGTCAGTTTATTTTGTTCATTAGATTCCACATATTAGTGAGATCATATGGCATTTGTCTTTCTCTGACTGGCTTATGTCTTGAAGGGTGAGTAAACCTTAGCCACAAGGGAAGTGGCTAAGAGGCGTGAGCTACAGAGGAGGCAGTATGGCAAAGTTCCATCAGCAAGAAACTGAAAAAGCATGCTTGGGACTCAGCATTTGAAGACTTGTTAGATGAGTTTAGAGAGTTGAACCATTTAGGTTGCTTAAAGTCATGAGAATCTAATTTGGGAAAATAGTGAAGACTCACTGAAGGGTTTGAAGCAGAGAATAATTTGCCTTAGGGATATCATTTTGGCCAATACATTTAGCATTCATGTATCATTTTTGTTAGTAGCTATATATCTATAAAATGTATCCTGCATAAGAATATATGCAATAATTAATAAGAAGTAATTGTAAGGTTAAAAATTAATCAAAAATCCTGGCAAATGTCAACCTATGAACCAGTAGATCATGGTTTGCTTTGTGGCCAGGTCACATGCCCAGGTTGCAGGCTCAATCCCCAGTGTGGGGTGTGTAGGAGGCAGCCAATAAATGATTCTCCCTCATCATTGATGTTTCTATCTCTCTCTCCCTCTCCCTCCTCTCTGAAATCAATAATTTTTTAAAAATTAAGCAAAAATTATATTCCATATCTGGCCTCTATGTCAATTATCTTTCACCTCGATTTTGTAATGCCAGGCACTGGGATTTTCTCAAAAGGCATTGTGAAATTCTTCTAAAATAATAAAAAAAAGGTATATTTTATTTTTTTATTTTCTTGACTTCAAAAACTAAGCAAAATATGACATCTAGAATATTTAGGAGATGGGGAGGAAGTGCTAGAGCATCGAAGCAGTTGGATGTGACATCGGAACCTTCGGTTGGCTGTCCCTGCTCCAAAACAGGCCCAAGGCAAGTGGGCCCCATGGTTCTTCAGGCTGCTTCTAATCTGGAAAATGGAAGAAAACCCAAATCCTTACCACTCAAAGTAATTGCTTTAATGATACAATCATTCTTTTTAAAGTGTAAAAGAAACATTTAACACAAACTCAAAATAAAACAGTGATGTTTGCTTGTAATTACAGGTCACTTTTGGCTTTCCTCAAAGACATAAAATACACAGGGCTACACTGTGGGTACATGAGGGAAATTATGTGGAGCTCTTTGTGGGTGGTATCACAACTAAGTTTGAGTTGAATAACAGTCTTCTACATTCGGTCTTCTCTTTTAAAAGGTAAATATACACAGAGGAACACCCGTACATGATGGCAGAGAAAGTGGTTGCTTATGTGGTAAGATGTGAAAGACATCTACTGACCTGCCCAAAAATATTTCTGCCACCAGCCTGCGGTGCTACCAGAAAATCTCTCACCATTCCTTTGGGACATTATCTCCAAAAGTCCGTTGAAATGCAGATATATTACCTCACAGCTTTTTCATATTAATCCATTATCACATTAGCAAGAATTTATTCTCTATGCAAGACAATTTAGGCGAGAGTGAGGAAATTGGCAAAATCAGCTACAAAGAAAACTAGAATGAGCAAAACACAGTTGCACTTCACAGAAGAGCCTGGGAGGCAGTGAGAACCTAGATCAGAGAATACTGGGAGGGACTAGGGCAAGTGAACAGGGCCGGGAAATAAGGTACAAGTTATGCTACTGAAGATTTCTGCCTATATCCACCTCTTCATCCCTAAACTACAAAATAATTTCTTTCTCTTTATATCCAAAACACTTTGTATTTTACCACCCATATGATAGGCATCCTATACTTCCTTGTCTTGGGTGGTGGTTACACATGTTTTTCCCTTGCCTATTTTTAATTCTTCTTAAGATCTTGAAATTCTCACAGCTCCTAACTGAGGCCTTGTACATAAGTGCTGTACCAATACTTATTAAATAAACAAATAAAACTAATACACTGATGATGGTTACAGTGGAATTTTAGCAAATGTGAAATCAGATTTTCTCATTTCACACAATCCAAGCAAGAGTGTTAAAAAAAATTGGTGATCGAGTTGTTTACCTGACTAGCTGTCACAGCACATTCTATGCATTCACAGGATACTATTACTTTGTCCACTTGTGGGGTTTTATTGTTGTTGTATATCAGCTTCCCTGATTGAACTTCGGATTATGGGCTGAATAAGACCAAAATGTACTCATCACTTTAATACCTTTTATATCATTTTAATATCTTGTTTCCATTTCTCTACATTCCCAGCAGATGCTCCCAACCCCCCACCTCACCATCTCTGACTATATGTAACATGAGAAGGAATGAGAAGGGAGAAAAAGAAAATGGAAGAAAGGATGAAAAAGAAAGGGAGGGAAATAAATATATTTACAACCACCCTGTTTTTCTTCCAAGGGAAGCTGTGACTAAATCATGCACACATGCTAACAGCATTTTAGTTGCTTGGACATTTCCTGAGGAAGGGTTACTCACCTGAAGGTTGTAGCATGTTCGACAGGTTGGGGGTGGGGAGCTGCAGTGGTGAGGGGTTAGTTTCAGGGTCATGATAGCAGTTTTATGTCTCTTTCATCTCATTACCACTCTTTCAGAATGGAATTCTTTATATGATTGTATCATGCCAACTAATTCTCTTATTTTGTAGGTTAAACAGGCTTGGATGTCAATATGCCCTTCTGCAGTGCTCCACAAAGATTACTGAGGAACTGGAGCTGTATTTCAAGAAGGTCTTAATTCATACTATTCAGATAACATTGTACCACCTCAAATTCTGCTTTCAGTTACAGAAGTTGAACAAGTCCATCTATTCTTTCAGAGATATTGAGGAACTGTTTATTGTGTCAAGGTCCATGATTTCATGGGTCATTAGCCATACATGCATGAGCTACTGTACAAAAACTGCTCAGGCAGCAACTTTCCTAAACAGGTCTCTAGACCAGCCCCATTATCCTTTGGTCTTTTATGGCAATGCTGTTTCACTTGATTTTTAATGGATGTCCTGGAAGCTTATGTTTCGAAGAGGGAGGACATCAAGCTTCTGTACACATGGCCAAATTTAGCCAAGGTCTTTTTGTTCAGCCTACAAGGGCATGTAATGGTCTAGATATGTGAGGTTTTCATGCTATTCATTTTTCTATTCTCCAGTAAATAAAGCCTAACCATAATAGGTGTTCAATACATGCTGAGTGAGTGTAATCATAAATGTGAGTAGAATAAGTGTGTAGACTTTCCCCCCAGCAATCTCACAGTAGATTTAACAAGAATGGACTTTGTAGTTATATTTGTAAAAGATTCACAAGGAGGAAACTGATTATCTGTGTGTCAGTACCAGTAGTTTCTCAATTTAGGATGTGTAAGGCAAGATTCAGAGAGTCCAGACAATTTTAAAATCATGAGGTGAACTGACTGTCCTTAATTTTAGTGAAGTATGTTAAAATTTGGGGGGATCATGTGAGCTCTACAGAGCCATTAATGCTTTGAGAGTCATAACATGGGAGTGGTTCCTGAGAAGTAAAATTTTATCATTTTTAAAACCTCTGTTACTTCACCCCTACATCCCAAGAAACCTGAGGAATATAACATTATAATTCTAAAACAAATTTAAAAAGACTAATTTTCTCAGGATAAACGAGTTTAACTCTGGTACACTTTTACAAATGTGCCTCTGAAATTTTCAAAGATTTATGCAAGTGTAGAAAGAATGCTCTCACCTTAGCAACAAATATTTAAGTGATGATTCAGCAGTTTTTGGCTCCAGTAGATATAACACTTCATAAAATTCTGTGATGCTTGTGATTTTAAAGCATCAGAAAGATGAAAATAAATATGCTATGGTATAACTATAAAGCATTGAGAAAACTTTCTTTTATTCCCTAGAGTTTGAGAAATTTTCTGGAGTTAAGTACAATAGAATTCTGTTGTAGGAATTAGGCTTCTCAGAAACTCTTGTAAGTAATTGAGTGAAGTTGTTTTCTGGTTTACAAACTCTGAAACTTTGGTCACTTTCTATTTCTTAGTTACTTTTCCAACAAATGAAGTAAAATCTGCCAATAACATAACTAAAGAAGATAGTCTTATTTTGTGTTTCCTCATGAGAGACAATGGTTGTCATAGAGCAAAAGTGCCCTAAGGTTTCATATGGCCTCGATTGACACACACACAAAAAAAGAGTGTGAGCAGTAGAGAAATGCCCCAAAGCAGCAATCATCTGGTTCTCTGAAGGAAGATCCCAGGCGTCTCTTTGGTAACAAATTTGGTAAAAAGCTGATCAGGTAAAAAGTCAAAATTTTTGGATAATTCACACAATTATACTTGCAAAAATAATATATAATTGATTTTGTGTAAGATTTGGGATTTGTGCCATAACTTCTGAAGATATTTATAAGAAAGCAATGTCTTTTCTTCCATGGAGGTAAGTTATACTAAATCTACAGAAACTACTTTTTTACACATGTAATTAAAAATCTCAAAATAATTTAATAACATAGGTACACAGCACACACATATTTGGTAAAATTATTTAGTGAAACTATCTGAGCCCAGAGAACTCTCTGTATTTGTTCCTACAACTGTGAGAATAAATGATCTCAATAGAAATTTCAATGTAAAAATTAAACTTGGAAGTTAAAATTTAAAGGAACATTTAAAGCATTTTTTCTTTAAAAGGAGTAAAATATAAATTTTAACATAAGTGAAAGTAAGTAAAGACAAAAAGAAACAACAATCCTAAGATTCAAATAATAGGTTATAAATCAAAGAAGAAATAAGAAAATAACAGCAAGGAGCATGCTTCAGGGCAAAAGAAATTCCAAAACAATGCCAAGGTAGTTATTGACAACATAAGTTTCCTCCACAATAAAATAAAAAACTCAGTTACATTTGTACAGGTCTCACATTTAGCATTAAAGCAGGAGAGAGTTTGCAATAGGTTTTAAGACACTTCCCCTGTTTATCCACACTCCTGCACCTTATCGGGGTAATTGCCTGTCATAAACAGGCTGCTGTTAGACAAGACCAGAATACTTAGCCAAAAATAAACCGAGAGGATAACAGACAGACCTCAAGTGTTTTCCAAATTCACATCTTCAGTCTTGACCTATATACTGAATTCCAGAACTGTATATTCATTTGCCTAATCAACTCTTGTACCTTTATCCTACAGCTGTTCTAAATTTAAAGTGTCCACAAATAAACCTTCTCTTATTTCTCCTTCAAACCTTTTATAGGACTATCGGTCAGAGCACTTATAATCTTTTAAATTGGAAACCTGGATGTCATCCTTGATCCTTTTCTTTCCATTATTCCTCACATACAAACATTTACAAAATCTGATTTATCCCACCTCTTTCTTCCCCCTCAGCCCTGGCGTTGGTTTAGGTCACCATTATTTGTTTATGACTTACTAAAGTCTTCTAACTAAAAGTAAGTAAAAATTTTTGGAGAATTCACACAATCGTACTTGGGAAAAGAATATATCATTTGTTTATAACCTTTGATTTATAACCTACTAGAGGCCCAGTGCATGAATTCGTGCATGGGTGGGGTCCCTATGGGTGGCCTGCAGGGATTGGGCCAAAACCTGCAGTCCAATGCCTCCTGCAACACCTACCTGCCACTCCCACTTATCAAGACCACTGTGCCTGCTGCGGTCTGGCGCCCAATCAGTCCCTATCAGGAGAGGCTCATGCTGCTGCAGCAGAGCTCACCAGCCATTAGCCCTGCATCTGGCACCCTCCAGGGGAGTGGCCTGCAGGATTGGGCTGAAACTGGCTCTCCAACATCCCCTGAGGGGTCCCGGATTGAGAGAGGGTGCAGACCAGGCCAAGGGACCCCACCAGTGCACAATCGGGGCCAGGGAGGATGCAGGAGATTGGTCAGCTGGGGAGGAACTGAGGGAGGGCTCCAGGGTGTGTCCAGCCCATCTTGCTCAGTCCCAATCAGCCAGACCCCAGCAGCAAGCTAACCTACCAGTCAGAGCATCTGCCCCCTGATGGTCAGTGCACATCATAGCGAGCAGTTGAGCAGCCTTAGCATATCATTAGCATATTATGCTTTGATTGGTCTATTTATTATATAGGATTATTTTAATCTTATGAGCAGTTTCCCCCATACTTATTTTTCACAACAAAATCTATGAAGTATTCTTGAAAAACATATATATTCAAAACATATCACTGCTTAAGAAATATCTACTGGTTCCCTTCATACAGCACAGGGTGGCCAGATAATATATATTCAAATTAGGATATTGTAGAGTGACAGGAGACTCCAGTAAAAATTAGGATTAGACAAGTATAAGGTGGGCCAGTCTAGGGGTATCTGTAATATGTGATCTTCCTTATTTTGTCTAATGGTATGTTTTAAGCCCTTCACAATGAGACCCCAACATCTTCTCCTGATAGCCACCTCCACTCAGGACTGGCTACATAATTTGTAGGTCTCAATGCAAAATAAAAGTGTGATGTCCCTTGTTCAAAGGTTAAGAATTTTATCTTGGCCACAGTCAAGCTTTAAACCAAACACAGGGCCCTTCAGAGCATAAGGCTGTGTGTAAATGGACAGTTCACACATTCATGAAACTGCCTTGATCCCAGCCTAGAATGATCTAGTTTTACCAGTTGGAATACTATTTATGCTATTTCATAGCACAATATACTTTCATAATTACTTATATCTGTGTTCTGTATTCCATCTTCTTGGAAATCCTTTCTCTGTTTCTTCTTCTGTTTCTAAATATAGGGCAAAACATAGCTGAAATGGAACCTCTTGAATCAAATCTTCCCTTTGTTTCTCTACCAATTCAACAACTCTGTCCCATATGTTATGATATTACCTATGACTATTATACTACTTACATATTTTAAATATAATGAATTTTATTTCATAGTATCTTTTTCAACATATTTTTAGCAGTATTGTCCTAGCTGTTTTAAATTCATTGTCTGATAAGTTCAAGATCTGGTCCATCTCTGTGTCTACTTCTATTGACTTTTTCTTTTATTGACCATGGGCTTGATTATCTTGCTTTTAAATGTCTCATGATTTTTTATTGTATGCAAGACATTTTGTATAAAAACATAGTCAAGCTGTAAGTAAATATTAACTTTTAGAAAAGGTTATTCCCCTCCTTTTCTTTGGATGCTAGAGTGGAAGACAGACACTGTATGATATTCAATTAAAATGGGCTGACTTTCACCACTGGCTTCATTCACATGTTTTGACAAAGAATCTACACTTTCCTTTTAGTATGGATTAGGATCTGAGCATTGATGAGATTCATAAGTTCTCTTTGTGCTTTAGAACTGAGCCACCAACTCTCTATACCATGAATGATAACCCTCTGGTTTATAGCTGCCAACTTTTTGATTCATTGGGAAGAAATTTTTGCTCTCTAGTGTCATACCTGGTTTTCAACTCTGGAGATCTCTTCCCACCCTGATTCCCATTCCCTAGCCTTATTAGAGCGCCTATCTACATGCCATGAAAAACTGAAGTGTCACAAGGTTTCCCTCCTGTCCTGCCCTCGCCTGTGTACCTGAGAGACCTGTGTGTCTTAGCTCTCCTAGCTGTCGTTCCCCTCCCCTCCAATGGGTGTTTTACTAGTAGTACATTTAGTGGAGGCTCTGCATACCTCAGGGGTATCTCCCTTAGTAATCCTGACTTATCCCCAATGTTTTGGCATAGTACACTTAAGCACTAGGTGGAGACTTGTGGAAAATATTTGGTGGGTGGTTGCAGATTTGCTCTGTGGTTTAGGCTCCTTAAATTGAATCTCTCATGCCAGCCTACACACAGCCATTAAAAGTTCATTAAAAGTTAAGCTGGTTTCCCTTACCCCACTTCTATGACAGGTACTCCTCCTCCATTACTTAACCTGAAATGAGAACAGCTGTGGAATACTTATCTCCTGAGAAGAGCTTGTCATTTTTCTGGAAATTCATTTATTTAGATTTTATTGCATCCTCAGGTCTCTGAAGGATTAAAAAACAAAAACTATGTGCTTTTGAAGGTTATCCAGCTTCTTTTATCAGGATGAAAGCAATTATTGCCTTTGCTTTTCTATATCATAACCAGAAATAGAAGTCCCATATAATCTTTTTATATTTCCTTAGTAATATATTTAAATCCTGAGATATAATTAGCATACAATAAAGTTTTCATCCATATTTAATGCTTCCTTGCACAATCATTTTCTTTGCAAATTGATTTTCTTTTAATTTAAAAGATTAATGATCATAGAATATTAGATTAGGTGAAGTGACTATAAAATTATTTTACTTTTTTAACCCATGATTGAGGTACAAATGAATACCTACATCATCATAGTACCATCTCAGAGCATAAGATAACCTGTACAACTTAAGATTTTTTTAAGAATAAAGTTAGGAATCTTTCTTTTGGGGGTCAACTGTTTTGATGATCACCGTGTTTTTTAGAGCAAGAAGGGCTGATATTTGAAATGGATACTAAGTCTATGAAGTGCAATAACTTTTAACAAATTCATATTCAAACAAAAGCATCTGGATTTCTGCTGTAAACCCTGATGAGGCTAGGTGCTTTCATATACATTGCCTCATTGGTACCTCACATCTGCCCTCTGAGGTACACAAGATTAATACAGGCAATTACTATTCCTCTCTATTCATAGATGAATAAAAGAAAGCTAAAAGACCTGCCAAAACATTGTTGTAGGTCTGTTAGCTCCAAGTCCATACTCATTCTACTGCCTCTCTCACTGCACTGTGTCTGAGATTACAGGTATTGGACCACATTTTTCAGTGTCCTGGCTTTAGAAGTGGAACTTCAGTCTTTATAAAGAGCGTTAGGTGGAGAAATGAATAGGTTTTAATAATGTATTTTTGTTTCCTTCTCAAAATGCATTATGTTACTTCGTGAGCAGTGCATAAAAGTATAGATTAAGATTGTCCTATGGGCTCTTGATAGCTCTTTAATATAGCTTTCACGCTGTTTCCAGTGGATGCCTAATGAATAAAGCCCCCAACTATTCAGCCTATCATTGAAGGATCTGCACAATGTTATACTTCCTGCCTTTATAGCCTTATCATATCCCACATGTCCTTTATATTCTGGTCATATTAATACTAGTTACTAAACATGGAAATGACCCTTGATGTGGTGAAACAATAGACTTAGAGTAGAAAAGATATTGATATTTGATATTAACATAGTCCAAATAAAAGAAATTGTCATTTTAATTACCCCATACTGTTATCTTTGTAAAGAATTGCCTTAGCCAATATCATTTGATAAATGCCTTGAAATACTCAATGGTTTAACATGAATCTAATTGTTTAAATTTATCTTTTTAAATATGTTTTTATTGATTTTTTTAGTGGGAGAGGAAGAGAGAAACATTGAGGTGAGAGAAAAACATCAGTTGGTGGCCTTCCTTAGACACCCCAACTGGTGATCAAACTGAAATCTGGGTATGTATCCTAACCAGGAAATGAGCTGGCAACCTTTTGGTGCATGGGACAATGCTCAACCAACTGAGCCACACCAGCCAGAGCTAAATTTATTTTAATAAAAATGTCATACGAGATTTGTTTCTTGTTGGTTTTGATATTAATACATTTCATAAAAAGCATTTTTTAAATGTATGTTCTCAAGTTTAGTTATGCTTTTAAAGAAAAGACCTGAAGAGAAACATTGACTTTGTTTATAAGAACATTTGGTGCATGATTCACCTGGATTAGAGAACTTTTCAACATATTTCCATATTTAGGGACTGAATACAACTGTTTCCAGAAGCTTCTCATCCTCAGTCTCACTAAGAAAGTAGCTAGACCATTTGTCAACAAAGGAGAGCATTTTCTGCTGAGGTAATTTACTAACCAGATGCTGAGATGGTCATCTCATGCCAGGGTGCGTTCTGCAGCCAGAGACTACACCATCTATTTTAGGTTTTATGACAAATCTTCTATGTTTTTAGAGGATTTAGAAAAGAGGTGCAGAAGCACTTGACTTCTTCTCCAGGTTATTCAGTCAGGTTTGTTTGTCTCTAAAGTCTGTGATTTTTTCAAGACACCTCGTCGACACCCACCAAAGTCATTTTTGTCCCTTAAAAAGTTCATTTTGTTACCAAAAAAAGCCTCACAATTTTATCAGAGTGTTGGGAGAGGAGGTTGAGATGACTCAAAAGCATCAGTAGAGAAAACATTGTTTTATTCCAAGATTTCAATGTCTCTCCTTGAAACTGGTTAACTTTATACATAATTTAAGGCAAACAAATACTTCAGTGTTTTAAAAAAGAAACTGAAAGGAATAAAAATTTTTTTTCATTTAAATAAACAACAAAAGTACAAGCAAGTTACAGAAGAGAGGGGTTTGTTCACTCTTATTTTTTTTGCAAACCTCTCTTTTTAAAAAGCTTTTTTTTTTTTTTTTCAGCAAAGAAAGGTAAGACCAAGGTTAAATATGCACATATAGGTAAAATTGTTAGGGTCTGAGAATGGAATTTAAATGATCTCATGACATTAAAGCAAAAATAAATTGAGCTTATACTCTTTTGAGCTATATACAAGTACATTAAATAAATTTTGGTGAAGATTATGAGTTTCTCTATTAAATTCACTTTTATTTCTCTGTCTTGGTATATAGAGATAGGTTACAATAAAATTAAAAGTTTGATGGAAGATATAAATAGTTTCATTTATTAAGAATTTAGGCCAATTCATGATTGATATATGAACTTATTTATCTTACTAGAGGCCTGGTGCACAAATTCATACACCACTGGGATCCCTTGGCCTGGCCTGTGGGATTGGGCTGAAACCGGCTCTCTGACATCTCCTGAGGAGTCCCAGATTGTGAGAGGGCACAGGCCAGGCTGAGGGACTCCACCAGTGCACAATTGGGGCCAGGGAGGGATGTAGGAGGTTGGGCAGCTGGGAAGGGACTGAAGGAGGGCTTTAGGGTGTGTCTGGCCCATCTTGCTCAGTCCCGATGGGTCAGACCCCAGCAGCAAGCTAACCTACTGGTCAGAGCTTCTGCCCCCCCTTATGGTCAGTGCACATAATAGCAACTGTTTGACTGGTCAACTGTCTGCCCCCTGGTGGTCAGTGCATGTCATAGCAAGTGGTTGAGCGGCCTTAGCATATTATTAGCATATTACGCTTTGATTGGTTGAATGGCCAACTGGATGACCAGACACTTAGCATATTAAGCTTTTATTATATAGGATGACAGTTATAATGAGAGATTGAGGTGAGAAGAACAAGAAAAATCTTTTAGCCCACCGAAGGCAATAAGAACCCATCTCCTAAAAGTCAGAGCCAAAATGATCTGAAGATAATAGACTGAGAGGAGTGGATTAAACACAGATCATAGAACCTTTTAAACATGCCAGACTTATTTTTCTCGGTAATGAAATATAGAGAGTAGTATTTCAGGTTTTTTACAACCTGGATGCACCCTAGTTTCAGGTTTGCTGTACAACTGGAAGTTCCCCAGAAGCTGTGGGCACATGGTTTCACTGGGCAGTGAGGAGGGCATGATGATGGATGGTATTCCTTCAGGTACCAGTAACAGTAACACCGTTGTTGTCATTATCCATTGAATGATAAGTAAAAAGAGTCATTTTTTTCTCCATCTTATTCCACATAGTCTAGCATTGAGAACATTTAATTTTCACTGGGGAAGCAAAGGCCCCAGGTGTTACTGAAAATGCAAATAGTGTAACTGTGGAAACAACTTCGGTTGCCCCTATAAGTTTCTTCAATTACTCATTACTTAAAAGGAAAAAAATACCATTCTTTGAGCCACAGCTACTATAAATTATAGGTAAAACATTATTAGTCAAAAATTGCTACTTTTTATTGAAGGGTTTTATATACATACTAGTGGCCCAGTACATGACATTTGTGCACTGGGGAGAGGGGGTCGGTAAGCCCAGCTTGTGCCCTCTCGCAGTCCAGGACCTCTCGGTGGACATCCTCCTAGGGGTCCTTAGCGCTGCCACGGGGGTGGGAGAGGCTCCTTCCACAGCTGCTGTGCTTGCCAGCTGTGAGTCTGGCTTCTGGCTGAGTGGCGCTCCCCCTGTGGGAGCACACTGACCCCTGGTGGTCAGTGCACATCATAGTGACCGCGAGTTCTGCCATTTGGTCGATTTGCATATTAGGGTTTTATTATATAGGGTGTGTGTGTGTGTGTGTGTGTGTGTGTGTGTGTGTGTAATATTCAACTAATTCTGTTAAAGAATATATAAGTTGAAGTATTTGTGTAAAATATATTCTATATTTGCTCTACATACATAGTAAATTATAACTAATTGCCTAATTTCCTAGAGAGACAAATTTAAATCACTAGACATAGAAATGGGGTTATTTTATTTTAGTTAAGAAACCATTAACATTGATTCTTCACTGTTCTATTGGAAAGGAATAAGTAATAGATGAAAAATTCTTTCTAATATCATTTAATGCCCATTCTGAAAACTTAATTATAGTTTCTCTTTTAACTTGTCTCTAGTTTTAATGATAAATAAATCCATAGAACTATGATTTATATATGGAAGCAAACTTTCTATAAGACTTATAGAGGAAAATCATGAATTTGTCAATTTGGATGCCATTTTTCTCCTTTACTCACACATATTTAATAGCTAAGAAAAAAGAGGCATTTTACATATGATACAGCAGTAAGCTCACTAACTTTAAAATGTACAAAGCAATCTATCATTTACATCAGAAAATAGCCAGCTGTTTTGCATTATTAAAAATCACTAAACATATGCCTTTTCTGATTTCTATAAAGTTTGGTGAAATACTTTATCAGTTATAGTGAGACTGGTGATGTGTGGTAGCCATTGAGACCTGACCAGTTAGACCAAGATCCAACCATTCTTAACTGTGGTTCCTAATTCTGGCTCCTCATTCCCATTTCTTTGGGACTTTTTAAAAACTACCAATGCTTAGGCTATTCCCCAATTAGGTGAATCAGAATTTCTGGTTCTGTATACCAGGCATCAGAATTTCCTATAATGTTCCAGTGTTCTGTCTTAGCGCCAGAGCTGAAAAGTAGCATTGCCTTTCAACAATATAAGAGAATGAAGTTATTAAAGGATAAAACACAAAGAAACAAAAATTAATAATAATAATAATCTCACCTACTAGTATAGTGGATTGAGTCCAATACTTTTTCAGATAAATAAGGAAATTTTCCTTTGCTAGACAATATAACAGTTGACTATTTTCCACAGAAGTTGAGAAACTATTTAAACAACTATATAATGTTTAGATGAAAGAAATCCAGCAAATAAACTGCTGCATGTTCAAGTAGCTTCTCCAATATTATATCCAAGGGTTGGCAAATACAATAACTTATTCAACAAAAACTTTTGTGGGTTTATTGATAATGGGCCAGGAATTGTTCCCAGATGGAATTATGGAATTGAGTCAAAATGACTTCTCCATTGAAGTAATTTATAGCCTGAATGTGTATGTTTATTCAACATGCATAATTTAGTCCTTTTATCTACCTAAAATGGTTCTAACCTTGATGGGTACCTCAGAAAAATAAAATGGGGGGGGGGGTATCTGCTTTGTGGGGCTTATTTTCCAGGGAGAGTAAAAGAAAATAAAGTTGAAAATATTACATGTGAAGAAAATGAAAGCAATAAAGCAGGATAAGGGATGAGGTAAAGAGTCAAGTACAGTGTCAAATAGAGAGGTGAGAAGGGTCTCATTGAGAATGTGTCATTTAAGTAAACACCTGAAGGAGAGAAAGTGCAAGACATGATTACTTGGAGAAGAGTGTTTCAGGAAAAGAAAAATGCAAATGCAAATGCCCAGAGCCTGGAATTTGTCTGGGGAGTTCAAGGAAGAGCAAGCAGCCAGCCAGAGAGGCTGGAGTGGAGGTTATATGAGACTAGGGTGAAGTGAGGTCAGAAAAGTGACAGAGGCTATTTGATGTGGTGCCTTGTCAGGATTGAATGAGCTGGGGAGCCAGTGAAGGGTTTTGAGTGGAGGATTAATAAGATCTGACTTTTCTTTGAAATGAATAACTGTGGGCACTATGATGAGGATTGACTAACAAGAGCAAATATGGAAGAAGGAGACCAGGTAGGCTATTACAAGCTTCTAACTGTGATATGGCAGTTTGCAGAAGATGTTCTGAAAGTAGAAGAAAAAGCATGTATGACTTTCTGAAAGAGCTTTGTATAGATTTTGTGTCCTCCAAGCCTGCAAATAATGAGTCTGAATGAACCATCTGGAAAGGAGGAAAAGAGCAGTCCTCAAAAAGAGAAAAATGAACAGAATATGAACTACCAGGTGCATTTAGGAGTGATTGGCTGTGTATGAGGATACAGGACACATGACATGGATAATGGAATTGGGGCTCAGGATAAACAATGAAGGACTTTGTGTATCATGCTGAGTAGCTGGACTTCATCATAAAAGCAATAAAGGAATATCAAAGGATTTTAGATAATTTGGAAAGAATGTGTAAGACAGGTGAGGATGAGGAGCAATTGGAAACACACAAATTAGTTCTTGCCAGTCACCATCTAATGAACATCTTACCTAATAATAGACAAACATGTAAATTGACCGTACCTCTGCTATGCCCATAGCCAATCAGAGTGTGTATGAAAATTAACCCAACAAAGATGGAGGTTAATTTGCATACATAAGCGCCCAACGCCTGGGTCCTGGGAACATCCTGGAACCCAGGTCACTCTGAGGTAGGCCCTGCGTGGGTCCTGAGTAACCTGGGAAAAGCCTGAGCCAGGAGGCTCCTGGGCAGGGCCAAGCCTGCGATCAGAGCCGAGGGGGCAGGGGCGGAGCTGGCAACCAGAGGGAGCTGGGGGTCCCCTGCTCAGGCCTAAAGCTCCAGCCAGAGGCTTTAGGCCTGGGCAGGGCCCAGCCGGCGATTGGTGTGAACTACAGAGAAACACCTTTTCTGACTGCTCATTGGCTAAGCTTCCTGTATGCCACTGATAATATTCTTAGTAACTTGGGTAATAAGAATACAAAAAGGTTATCTAGGGTTTTTCCACCACACTGCTGGAGGAAAAAACGAAGGTCAACTGCTGAAGGGATAAGAAATGTCACATCCTGCCCTAGCCGGTTTGGCTCAGTGGATAATGCCTCAGCCTGCTGACCACAGGGTTTGGGTTCAATTCTGATCAAGGGCATGTACCTAGGTTGTAGGCTCCTCCTTGGCCGGGGCCCAGGTCAGGGCTCGTGCAGGAGGCAACCAGTCAAAGTGTTCCTCTCACTTTGATGTTTCTCTCGGTCTTTCCCTTTCTCTTCCACATTCTCTAAAAGTCAATGGAAACATATCCTCAGGTGAGAATTAAAAAAAAAGAAAGAAAGAAAGAAATGTCATATCCTATGAAAGACACATCTTGAAAATGCCTAAAGAAAGTTGTCATTATTTCATGGTGAAGGGACTGGAGTACGTGTTGATAAAAACACCTTGGTGGCTGTGGTGACTGGCAGTGGCTGCAGCAGTGGGGTGATGAGGCTGGTGCCTTCCCCTGATCAGCCTGGTCACCTCCCACAAAGGGAGGACATCCCCTGAGGGCTCCCAGTATGTGAGAGGGGGCAGTTTGGGCTGAGGAACCCCCCATCCCCAGTGCACGATTTTTGTGCACCAGGCCTCTAGTAAATACATATTTGCAATTATGGCAAGAGCTATAACAATAGTGGGTACAGAATACAATGGGGGGAAGAGGAAAAAATTTTAAGATAAATAGAAGCACCAAGAATGGCTTCATTGAAGAAGTATTCATTAAACTGGATCTTAAGAAGTTAGTAAATTGTTTTCAGTCATACATGATGAAAAGGAATTCCAGGCAAGGTGAGCATCAGAGACACAGAGACCTGAAAGAACATGAAAAATTAAAGGTTGTAAAAGGTGACTGTTGCATAGGGCATAAGGAGAGGAAGGGAGATGAGAGCAGGAGGCAAGGGCAATAATTCTATGGAATTTGGACATGGTTATAGTTCTGTAGGCAATGGGGATCCAATGAAAGATATTAAGTGTGGTTATACTATGCTTTATAAAACTGTGTATCTGTGCTCAGGGAGAAATGGAATTTGGTGAGTCTAGAGGGAGGGAGACTGGACAGCAGACTACTGAAATAATTTAGGACAGAAATAAAGGATTGTATTACACCAGTAGTCATTAGAGGATGAATTCAAGAAGCATTTCTGAGACTAAATGAATTACATTTGGGGATAAATTATATGTAGAAAAGTAAGGGAGAGGAACAAATTTAAATGGCACAAAAGTTTCTGTCTTGGGGCCACTAGATTGATGGCTGTACACTCATTAACATAAGAAGTGAAGTAAAAGGAACAGGTTAGAGGATGGGTGTGGGAAAGAATTTATTTGGTTCTACTAAATTCTATACAAACCTCTTGGATTGCAATGTTTCATAAGCAAATGAAAATATGTATAAAAAGAGCTCAGTCCTTGGCACAAAACAGGCACTCAATAAATATTTTCTCAATTTTGAGATGCAACATTTTAAGTAATAAACTTAGGTTAATTTAATTTGCCTGCTTGCAATGTGTTTCAACTTTTCAAAGAAAACTCTTAAAATTATATTATATACTTTTCATGCATTGGATAATACTTTCAGTATCCTCATCTAGCTGCCAAGTGTTAAATTCTATGCTACACAACATACCTGTGGCCCAGACTAAAATCAACAGTGTGATGAAAGAAAAAATGGCTCTGAATTATCTTCCTGATAGAATCCCTATTATGTTGCCATTTTCCTTTGGCACAATTTTAAAAGGCTTACTTTCACTTCATTTTGTTAAATGTTTAACTACTATCTTGAAATGAGAGCATCTTTAATTTGGATGTAATCATGAAAAATACCTTACATAAAAGAGAGATGTGGTGATTAAAAAAAATCCATTCAACCATTGGCCTGGGGAATAAAGACATGTAATTTATGTGTTCTTTGTGCCAATACTTTATTATGGTTCTAATAATGTTGCAGAGTTATTTTGCAAGGTGAATGGAAAAAGGATTTATACATAGCTTTTTATTAGAATAAAATATAATTCTGTTTAGTTCATTCAGTAATCATTGTATAATTGACTAATCCAACAAATTAAACAATTTACGGTGCTTTTTAAAGTTATATTAAAAGAAACTCCATGAAAATTTTCAGTATAAAATGAAAGCATTTTCAAACAAGAAGTTCCATACTCTGTGAGCTAGAAAAAACATGTTGGTATTTCTTGCTTATCATAAAAAAGACTTATAACACTGATGAATTTTTACAATCTTACTTGGCAGATGAGAATTAATAAAAGGATTTCATGAATTCTGTATGAGTTTACATTATAAGTTTATAGAATATAATGTGTTCCTCTTCCCATTTACACATGGAATTATTGCTTTGATATCAAAGGTATCATCAAATAATGTAACCATAATTATATTACAAATAATTACATGTGTGAGTATGAGTTCCCTTTCAAAGGAAGGAAATTGTGCATACTTGAGGATAGTCAATTCTTATGCATACAATTTGTGCATCTCTCTTAGTGTGTTTATCTAGAAAGAAAGTTATATTGTTAAATTATGTATGAGATTCTTAGTCTGTTGTGTATTTCTCCCTAATACTAATAATCATGAAACACTTGAGAGAGAAAAGCCTCATTATCAATAGCAGCATAATTTCCTAATATAACATTTAAGATAGGCCATTTATTTCATTGACTCTGAAAATCCCACATCATGGTAATATCATTGACCCTATTTTATAGTCAAGAAAAGTGAGACTTAGAAAAAAATACTTTGCCCCAACATCACATATCAATAATTGGCAGGATGATTATCTTGGCTGCAGGCTTCTACATTAATTGAGAGTTTAAATCTTAATATCTGTTCTCTAGCCCAAATGTACTGAGAAAATAAAATGCTGATGCAGGGTGGTCATGCTTCTAATCTTGCAACAGTAGGCTGTGCTCTTTGTATTATGCCACAGGAACAAGAATGACCTCTCAGTGACCCACGCACAGTTTCAGCCTAATTCCTGCTGGCCATTAACCATCCAAGCATCAGATATGGATGTGGTGTCAGCAACATTGGAACAGCATTACTTGTGACTTAGGGAAAATAACAATGAATAAGACGTCAGAGTCTCTGAGTTCTACTCCTGATTCTGTCACATAACCTTGGTTCTTTAGAGAAGTTAGAATAGTTGGCTGCTCTGGGTCACTCCTCAGCTGTGACATGAAGACTGGACAGAAAATCTCTAATGTCTCCTCCCAGCCTTAATGTTTTTCTTTGTATAGATCTAATTAGACAGTCCAGGATTTGATGCATGTCTTTGGCTTTACTCTTAGAATAAGTAGAGAACTTCCACACATTGAGTGGTTGACAAAGTAAAGAAAGACAACGGTATGTTCTATGGGTTATAATAGATGTAAAATGATACCAAAAAAGTGGGCTGGTTTTAAAACTACAATCTTTTTTTTATTATTGTTTGAAGTATTACAAATAGTAGTACATATGTCTCCTTTTCTTTCCCCCATTGACTTCCCCCCCCCGCCTCCCCTAACCCCCAGTACATGCCTTCACCTGCCCCCCCCCCCCCCCAGTATTTTGTATCCATTGGTTATGCTTATTTGCATGTGTACAAGTCCTTTGGTTGATCTCTTACAGCCCCCCTCGCCCAACCTCCCCTGCCTTCCCAATGTAGTTTGACAGTCTGTTCAATGTTTCTTTGCCTCTGTATCTATTTTCCCCCCATTTCTTTCCTTTAAAAAATTTTGCCTCTGCAGACTAGAAATAAACATACAATAACAAAAAAAAAAAATGTTTGAGTCCCAATTTCAATGTCCAACAGTTCTGAGTCCCCGTTTCAATGACTAACAGTTCCTTATGTGTACATGTCAGCAATGATATCTGGATGGTGGGCACATGGTGGCAACGCAGGTCCGACCCTCTCTGGTTTGGTCCTAGGCAACCTGCAGCGGTGCATAGCTGCTGACTGCTTGCGTGGCAAGGTGTAGTCAGCTTCTTCCATCTCTGGACTGTTTTTCCTCTTGTCTTAGTGGTTGGAGCAGACCTGACAATTCCTCTCTGTTGCAGGAATCCACATGGTCTTGGAGTTGTTTTCTGAAAATATACAAACATATTCTGATCACAAGTTAATAAAGGAATCCTTTCTATATAATTGATTTGGGATCCTTTTTATTTTTGCCCAAATGATTTTCCTTTGTCTTATTTAGACATCATGTGTGTTTTTCATGGGTGTCTTGCTGTTAGCATTACAAATAAAAATTAATTTTGTAAAGTAAAAATTTTCTAAGTGTAATTTACTTATAGGATATTTTTCCTTACATGATATTACCCTACTATCCCCCCCTTTTTTTTAATTAATGGAGGTTTTTATAAATTTTATAATGCAGTCTTAATAACTTTAATTTTTTTGTTTTTTTGCCCCAAAATATGACTGCTTTAGGTTCATTGCATGTTCAGGAATTTTACCATGAGATGAACTACCAGTAGAAATTTTAGTTATTACTTTAAGAACAGCTTTTTGTCCAGTACAATTAAATTTACTTGAATATTCACTTATTTCAATTAGCCTATTTAAATTAATC
Organism: Corynorhinus townsendii; assembly: GCA_026230045.1. NCBI lineage: Eukaryota > Metazoa > Chordata > Mammalia > Chiroptera > Vespertilionidae > Corynorhinus > Corynorhinus townsendii. The sequence goes on along the minus strand of JAPDVU010000004.1, from coordinate 60,204,663 downwards.
TGAAAACTTGATTACTATTTTACTATCAAATTTAACACTACCAATAATCTTAGTTTACCCTGTAAATATTAGTGGGAAGGATTATTTGCATTCTTGAGTAGTTCCTCAGCATTCCTGATGCTGGGCTGAATTTAGATGGAGGGCAGCTGCTGTCGGCCAAGTCTCTTGTCTGTTACCTGGGTCCCGATCTGAGCTGGGCCAAGTCTCTTTCTGTTGCGTGGGTCCCGATCTGAGCTGGGTGTGGGAAGCGCAAAGCAGACATGGGGGCAGGAGACCTCCTTCAGAAGGGATGAGGGTTCAAGCCCCTGCAATGTTGGGGGATGAGGGTCTATGCCCCACTTCTGTTGCCCCCCCAAGTTCTCTCCTGATGGCCCCTCTGCGACTGTACCTGTCTTAGGTTGTTCCTTCCTTGAGGAATCTTACCCGTCTCTGGCTAACCAGCCATCCTCCGGGGCCAAGCAGGGTGATGTGAGGTTCAGTTCTGTCTCCTTGGTAGCCTATGCCCCTGTGGCCTCCACGCCCAGCACCTGCCTTGGGAACCCCTGGCCTGCTGGCGGGGTCCCAGTGCTGATAACATATCTCGGGGAACTCGGGTTTCTTCTCCAGTGAGGGCCCAGCTCATACGATTGGGCACGAGACAGATCCATGGTACCAGCCTCCACGAGGCTTCAAGCTCAGAATGAACAGAAAGCTCAGGCAACAGCTGAGGGCAATTGGATTGTGAGAAGAGGGTCCCTCTTGGCACAAAGGACAAGAGGGGCCAATATAGGATGCTCAAGTGCCTTCCCAGTGCCTTAATTCCTTCTGAAAGGGATTAAATCCTTTCATGTCCTTTTTTTTTTTTAAATTACTGCCAACCATTCAAAGAATTAGTTTGTAAGTTTGGGATAATTGTACAATATGCTGTTGTAAAATATCTAAGATTATAATGACATTGTAGAATAATATCATGTAAGGATATTCTTTGCTCTAGGCCCTGACAATTCCATTTCAAACTAGCTGTCAATTTCTTTTTGTAACTTTATATAAACTTTGTCAGGGAGGCAAAAACACAAGTTACTTACTTTAGTTCAAGAGGCCAAATATATTGACTTTCAATTACAATCGTTATGACTTTTGAAGGAAACTTCTCTTTGTTTCCTTCCAAAATAATTTTCAGGCTACAGAGAGTTTCATTTAAAAATCTTTGTCACATGAAACAATTTCTCTTAAGGTTATGGTAATCTTGGGTCAGAACTTAGATGGTGAATAATTGCAAAAAAATTTATTTTGTTCATAATATTATCTTGGTTAGCATCCACATACAGCCTCATATCATCTGTAAAGCCAATGGGCCAAGGGCCATGCCCACCATCACAACCCTGCCAGAAATATCCCAACACAGTCATGCAAGACGGAAAGTAATATGTTGTGGCTGTTGGTCGAGCCTGGACACAATATTTTATGTTAGACTGTGCCCTAGCAGAGAATCTAAGCAAAACATTGAAGAAGAGGCCCATTTCTTGAATGTATGGGTCACTTAGCTCAGAATCAGAAACTCAGAGCTCTTAATTGCATTCTGTGATGTTTGACTTTAGCTAAATATCTTGAAAATGTTCTTATAGTTCTTTACAGAACACAGGCACTAGTTTATGTACTATCATAGAGAAATTTTTCTGAGACAATAGGCATATTGTTAATGTATTATAGGAAGTGTCAATAATTGTAAAATGTTTAATATCAGCTATTCAGTTGTATTTAGGGTTGTTTATTTGAAACTTTAAAGAAAAATAATACTTTCAAGTTTCAATTAGATGAGCATACCAAAGCAACTATAAACAGACAGGATTTCTTTACTATAGAGAAGCAGAAATTAATCTCTTAAAGAAGAATGTAAGGAATGATATTCAAAAATTGAGCCAGATGTAATTTTAAAAGGACTAGCTCTATATCTTATGAGTTATTCTTAATAAATACTTAGTGAAATGTTCCTTATGTTCTCTGAGGACTGTTTTTAATAGAATATCCACTCCTACCATCTAGATGGCCTCAAAAGTTATGACCCTACCATCTTGATTTACAGTTTAGTAGGAAAACTACCAGTTAACTGTTTTGTTCAGGGATTCTGGAAATAGGGTTGAAAAAGATAATAGTTTCATATATAGCTGAACAAAAAAAGCACTATTTCAGAAATGCTATTGGTTTGGGGCAGTGGTCGGCAAACTCATTAGTCAACAGAGCCAAATAGCAATAATAATAATTGAAATTTCTTTTGAGAGCCAAATTTTTTAAACTTAAACTTCTTCTAATGCCACTTCTTTAAAATAGACTCGCCCAGGCTGTGGTATTTTGTGGAAGAGCCACACTCAAGGTGCCAAAGAGCCACATGTGGCTCGTGAGCCACAGTTTGCTGACCACTGGTTTGGGGGAAAAAGCTTGAAAAAAATCAAGTTTTAAGAACATTCTCAAAAGGACTCTATACCATTCATGATATAGTAAACATTTGAGTGATAAAGCAATAGGTTAATATTTAGTTTTTGAGGCCCTACAGGCAAAACATCATTCTATGCTGCTTCCTAATAAAACATGATTCCATTTTAGTGCTTTCACTGTCACTAGTATCAATTCTAAACTTTCAAGTTAAAATCATGGCGTGTATTCAATTATCAGACTACTAAAAATCTGTCATCTAAAACCCTCCATACAACTTAATATTTTTTCTGTTTTGTTCTTGTTAAACAGGGAAGCACAATAGGGATCCAAGCCAATATTCTCATCTCACATTTCCTTGTTCTTGTGATTGACAAAGATCTTAACTTCTCTTCCATTTTATCAACCCATGCAGGATTTTTCACAGAAGTACTGTGGACACTTCATGCAGGAGCACTCCACAGCTGCTAAATGCTAATCACAGCCTCACAACCACAACTACAATTGCCCCACACATTGCTCAACACAGTAGTTGAAAACCACTCTACCTAATTTCTTGTAAGGCTCCAAGTTAGATGCAGTTATCCTCTCTAAATTTTTCTTCTTTTCTTGTTCTATTAATTCCAATGAAATTCACTGTTATTTTGCCACACTCTGCAGGTAAGTCCATTCATTCCTTCTCTCTCTTCCTTTCTCTCTCTCTCTCTCTCTCTCCTCTCTCTTCTTTTCTCTAGTTCCTAAGCCAATTGAGAACAAAACCTGTGTTGTTTACTTTTGTGTCTGCAGCACACAGGAACGTGTGTTTAATAAATGTTGTTGAATTAAATTGTTCTGCTTTTACAGAGGACTGCAGACTTTTCCAACCCAGAAGCATTTTAATCATGCCAGTTGGCATCCATTTAATTGTAACTACTAAGCCAAACCTGGCAGGCAGCATAGTCACTTAGAGAGCTTTTAAAAATACAGGTTCAAGGGCCCCTTTCCAGAACTACTGAATCAGAGTCTGCCTCAGAGAAGCCTGAGACATGGTATTTTAAAGAGTTCTACAACAATGCCAATCCTCTCCTAAATCACAGCTTTTAGTAGAACCCTTTACATTTCTTTGTACTATGAAGAAAATAGGGAGACACTCCTTAAAAATATCTCAGATGCTCTTCTATTTAATTGGACAGCCTATAGGAAAGTGTAAATAACTTGAAAAGCATATACAAAATATATGCATTGAACTAGCACATAATTTTTACTACATCAAATAAGAAAGTATACTAAAAAGCTGCTATCAAGAGAGAAGCTTGGTTAGATCCCCCGTCAGGGCACATACAAGAAGCAACCAATGAATGCATAAATAAGTGGAACAACAAATAGATATCTCTCTCTCTCTCTCTCTCTCTCTCTCTCTCTCTCTCTCTCTCTCTCTCTTTCTCTATCTCTCTACCTCCTTCCTCTCTTCTTTTTATAAATCAATCCACCAATAAAAGACAGAAGCTTAAATTACTCAAGAATATGGGGAAAATGCTTGGTAAAGATGAGAACTCTAAAATATATTTCTCCTTTTTGTGAAGATGTTTAAAATAAACACATTTCTAATAATTCAGATGCTTGGCAACCATTTCCACCTATGTTTATATTTGAAATATTACTTTTCACAGCCATTTATATATTTTTCTTCTTCCTGTGCCAAATAGATTGCAAATTCCATTGTGGGCCATGGAATTTCAATTTGGGCCTGGACTGTTAGAAATCTGAGTCATCCTTCTTCTGTTCCTTGTTGGATGATCTATATATTCCTCTGTCAAAATAACTCTCGGGTAATCATCTTTATTCCTAATTATGTTTTATTTTATAATTAAATATTTATTGTTGAAAATATTACATATGTCCCTCTTCTTTCCCCATTGACCCCTTCTAGCCCACTCTTGTCTCCTGCCCCAGGCTTTCACCACCCTATTGTCTGTGTTTATGGATTATGCATATATGCATACAAGTACTTTGATCTCTTCCCACCCACACACCCACCTCCGCCTTCTCTCTAAGATTCCATAGTCTGTTCCATGCTCCTATGTCTCTGGATCCATTTTGTCCACCAGTTTATTTTGTTCATTAGATTCCACATATGACTGAGATTATGTGATACTTGTCTTTATTTATGTTTTAAATTATCAGTAGGAAAAGGAATGTGGGATCTGAATGCTATTGGGGGGATGCTAAGCTAAAAAAGCCAAGAATTTCTAAATCTTCCCTTGCCCTCTCACTATTCCTCCAAGTGTATTTCCCAAGGCGGGTATAAATACAGGGTACATGGTAGAATAAAGCAAGATGTCACCTGAATTTTGTCGAGAAGTGACCCAAACTCAGATACCAGATACTGTCATCCTTAAACCTGAAACAGAGCATATGATTCAGATTTAAGGAGGTTCGCTTCCTCCTTTTCTTCCAGCTGCAACCTAAATCTGATCCTTTTACCACCTTTGGGCCAGGTCATATGGGACAGTATAATGAAGAGATTAAAATGTTGGGTCACTAATAAGAAATTACCTTGCCTTCCCCTTTTAAGCCAAAAGACAAATATATCCACAAAAGCAAATAGTCACGCTCCTTCCAATTCAAGAGAAGATATCACCATAAAGGAGAACTAGGCAGGGTGTGCATGAACTTTAATGACACGCCTTTCTGGGGAAGTAGAAAGTGGAAAGTTGAAGGATGACCTCCCCTGGGGTGAGGAGAGAGGCCTCTACTCCACTCTCTTCAAAAAGCCTAAGGCTACAATTTGCTGAGGCCTCACTAGATAACAGTCACTTTTCATATTCTGCTTATGTAGAAATAAACAAAACCAACGAAATGAGAACAAGCAAAGACTACTTATCCACAGCATGTTACAGCAAGGGAGTCAGCCACCACCACTTGCACTTACGCAAGATTTGAAGGCAGGCAGAGGAGCACAAGATCTTCATGGTAGAAAACAGGGAAGGCTCAGGTGTGTCAGACTGGAGGCTCTTGGCCTGAGGAAGCTATAGGTGGGCTAACTAACCCCTCTGTGATTGTTTAGGGTGCATATTTGTTTTTCTCTGGTAGGCCCTAAATTGGAAGTGGGGGGAAAAGATTAGGGAAGATTTTCATTATTAATAAAGTCTTGACCTTTTTGGTCTCATTGTTATAGAAGTTATTGTTTGGCTTCTTGAATTATTACTAGAGATAGCAGTCTGACTTCCTATAGGTATGACTCAGCAGGCTAGTTCCTGGGCTTCTTTTCAAAGATACAGTGTAACTTCCTGGGCAGGTTGCTGCAGTTAGTGATTCAGTTCTATTTTATATATGGTTGGCCATTATCTGTATATTAGTTTTGTTGTGGGGTCTAACCCTGGAGTCAGAATAAGACCACCAGAGGCCGGCTAAGGTCCCCGAAAGGAGGGAGAGCCTCCAGCCCCAACTGGGGGGTCCCTCTCTCCTCCCTTAGGAGGGAGAGCCTCCAGCCCCTTCTGGGGGGTCCCTCTCTCCTCCCTTAGGAGGAAGAGCCTCCAGCCCCTTCTGGGGGGTCCCTCTCTCCTGCCTCTCGGGTACCTCGCCGGGGCTCCAAAAGTTGTGGGGCGACCCGCGAATGAAGACCACCAGGCAGCCAAATTGAAATTTAGGAAGCCTTTATTACGAACTCGAGCCCAGGCCCACGTCTCCACTGACACAGCAGGGAGCAACGCGAGCCCCGAACACTCGAAGCAAGCCAGTTTTTATCCTAAAGCAGGGGAAGTTGGCAGAACTTGATTTGTTAAACTTGGGTCAAAAAGTCAGTTACATTACTCACAGTAATGGAAGATTTTCAGTTGAACAAGCAATTACAAAAGTTACAAAGCATGGGAGAATGTAGTTACAGTGTAAGTTGCCTGTTTGATCAGCCTTGCGATTTCCTTTATTCTAAATTCTAAATTACAAAGGCTGGGCGCAGCCCGCAGGGTCGCTCCCAGCCACATTCTGAAATCTATCTTACGAAAGCAGATTGTACAGAAGCAGAATTGAGCAGAGTTAATAATCTCCAAAAGTTATCTACAGTTTCTACTCCTGGAGCTACTGAGTCAGTGGGAATTGATCTCCTGTAGTTCTGGTCCACAGGCACAGAAAAATTACCTTTGTGATGTGGGATGGGTTTACTTTAAAACAAAGGGCAGGAGTCATGCCTGGCTGGAGCATGACGAACCACATGCTTCTGAGCGTGGGTCACCTGCCAAACCTTAATACACAGTTGTGGTCTCTGTCCTGATTTGGGGTCACTTACGCCAGAACAGTTTTCACTTACAATCTTGCTATCACTCAAAAGTAATCCATGAACCAGCAGTATTAGTAGTCAATTGTGAGCTTGTTAAAAATGAAGAGTATCAACTCCCTCCCCACATCTTCAGGATCAGAATCTAGCAAGTGATTCTTATGCAAATAAATACTTGAAAAACGTTAGGCCATAGTTCCCCCTCATTGTATCAGAGGCAGGCACTATCTCCATTATTTTTTCATTTTTTAATATATTTTATTGATTTTTTTTTTTTTTTTTTTTTTTTACAGAGAGGAAGGGAGAGGGATAGAGAATTAGAAACATCGATGAGAGAGAAACATTGAATAGCTGCCTCCTGCACACCCTCTACTGGGGATGTGCCCGCAACCAAGGTACATGCCCTTGACTGGAATCAAACCTGGGACCCATAGGCCGATGCTCTATCCACTGAGCCAAACAGATTAGGGCACTATCTCCTTTTAATAAAAGGAAATAAAAGTTTAGAGGGGTTTAGTAACTGACACAGGCATATATAGAAGGTGACCAAGCTAGGACATAAACCCAGTTGACTTCCAACTCGGCTTTTGTACTCAACCTGAATGTAATCACTAACTCTTCCCAACAAAGAGAGGACTACTAAGTGCCATGGGATAACACAGCACTGTGTGCCAGGTGGGGCTGCAAGATAACTTCTTCTTAACAGGAAGCCCTGGGCAATTAAATGAAGTATCAGTGCAGACTTTGATAACTCTCATTCAGGGACATCAAAGTTAGTGAGCATTGGGTACCCAAGGCAGGGACATTCCTACTATTATTGGGGAAGCCTCAGAGGACCCTCATTGGAACAGAGAAGGCTGAGCTTTGACATGGAGCTTTTCTTCTTTTACATAGGAAACAAATGGGATTGATAATGTATAATTATTATTTTTAAACAGACACAATCCTTTCAGAGAAAAAAATAATTGTATAGATTGCAATAAAGGTAGAATGTGCAATGTACACAAGATTCCTGAATTCCTTCTCTGTCTGAAAATAATGTTTTTACCTTTTAACCAACTTTATGTTTTAGGGCATCGAGAAGGACTTGCCCTTGATGTTCCAAAGAGTTAGAAAGTTGTAATTTAATGTCTCCATTGAAACTGCCTCAAATACAATTAGAAGGTTATAAAAAGTGTGTCATCAAGAAACTACAATTTGTGCATCCAGTGAGGGATGAACAAACTGTCTTACCTCTGAAACAGTGACTCCATCATACTAAGAATCTTGATTGTGGATTGTAGGCAGACCCTTCTGGGCTCCCAGTGGCCAAGTGAATTACAGCAGCACTTGGAAAAAGCACACCAGTGGGAGTTAAAAGTTAACTAACAGCCCTACCTGATTTGGCTCAGTGGATAGAATGTTGGCCTGTGGACTGAAGGGTCCTGGATTTGATTCTGATCAAGGGCACATGCCCGGGTTGCAAGCTCGATCCCAGGTAGGGGTCATGCAGAAGGCAGCTGATCAATGATACTCTCATTATTGATGTTTCTATCTCTCCCTCTTCCTTCCTCTCTGAAATCAATAAAAATATATTTTTTAAAAAGTTAATTAACAAATATATCATTCAAAGTTTAAAATAAAAGAAGGAGCCATTGTACTTAAGTTTCTTTCTTTTTTAATGTTGACTCTCTGGTAAACATTTTATTTATTAATTTTTTTATTGATTTCAGAGAGGAAGGGAGAGGGAAAGGGAGATAGAAACATCAATGATCAGAGAGAATCTTTGATCGGCTACCTCCTGCATGCGCCCCCCACTACAGCCTGCAACCCCTGCATATGCCCTGACCAGGAATTGGTCCATTACCTCTTGCTTCATAGGTTAACGCTCAACCACTGAACCACACTGGCTGGGCTTAATTTTCATTCTTAATTCTGTCTCTCTTTGCCTATGTTCTACCTATAATGAGCCAATAAATGTAATCAATTGATACTTTTTTTTGGATAAAGGATTACATATTTCATAGAAAAAAAATGTATAATCAGCTTGGCTGATATGACTCAATATTTGAGCATCATCCCATGGACCAAGAGGTACTGGGTTTGATTCCCAGACACATGTCCAGATTGTGGGCTCGATCCCCAGTGTGGGGCATGCAGCAGGCAGTCGATTGATCTGTCTTTCTCATCAATGTTTCTATCTCTCTCTCCCTCTCCCTTCCTCTCTATTTAAAAATCAATAAAAACATATTTTAAAAACTGTATAATCAAAAAAGATTTTTTCTTTAAAATTTTCTGTAACCACATTTGGTAAAAAAATTAATATCTTTATCTATTTACTAGAGGCCCGATGCACGAAATTTGTGAACTTAAGGCGGGGGGGGGGGCTCAGCCTGGCCTGCACCCTCTCGCAGTCTGGGAGCTCTTGGGGAATGTCCCACTGATGGTTTAGGCTCGCTTCCTGTGGGGAGCAGGCCTAAGCCATTAGTCAGATGTCCTTAGCACTGCCGCAGAGGCAGGAGAGGCTCCCGCCACCACCGCTGCGCTCACAGCAGTGAGCCCAGCTTCGGGCTGAGAGGTATTCCTCCTGTGGGAGTGCACTGACCACCAGGGGGCAGTTCCTGCGTTGAGCATCTGCCCCCTGGTGATCAGTGTGTGTCATAGTAACTGGTTGTTCCGCCATTTGGTTGATGTTTGTCTTTTATTATATAGGATTTTTCCCCCAGTGCATTTATAGCCCTTTACCTGATGACAACCCTCTGAACAGGAGTTATAAAGACTACAAAAATAAATAATGTAAACAGAGAGTGACCACAAAATCCATCAAATGATGGCATATATCAAAATTTTAAATTTTTTACTACAAACCATAATCAAAGATACTTTATTTTTAAAATTTATTTATTGATTTCTAGAGAGAGAAACATCGATTTGTTTTACTTCTGCATTCATCGGTTGCTTCTTGTATGTGCCCTGACCAGGGAATGAACCTGTAACCTTTGCTTATTGGGACAATGCTCTAACCCAACTGAGCTACCTGGCCAGGGCCTAATCAAATATACTTTAAATATTTTTTTAAAACTTCAGTAGAGGAAATAAATCTGATTTTGGATAAATAAAGATCCAGTTGAACTTAGCTGAATTGTCCATTTAATAAAAACAACAACACACAGTCTATTGAGTAAACTTTCATAATAAAATTGAAATACAGCATAACAAATATACCAGTCTTAAGTAATAATCTATCAGTAAGAGTTAAGACAAAAGCAAAGAGGAATGTTCATATATACATTTTTCCCCCTTGAATAAAGTTTTAGGCTTTCATTCTCTTTTCATGGGACATGCTGTCTTACCCTTTATATATAGGAAAAGACATTAAGAGAAAAGGAACCATTTCACTTTCTTTGAGACTCAAGATGTTCCATAAGACATTGTACCAGGTTCAGTTTTTATCTGTACACTAACTAGGCTCAATACTATTAAGTCATGAAAACTTTTGGTGTTATTTTCAGCTTATAGAGATAACACATGTAAAGGTGAACAGAATAGAAAAAATTCTGTTGGTCATGTCTTTCAAATGTCTACTAGAGCTGGTTCATGGAATCCCAGTCCTAAATATAACTTAGTTTGAAAGCAACAAATCCATGTGGCAGCTAAAAAAAACTGAGTCCCCTTAAATTTTAACTCATTGTCTCACACAAAAATACTTCATGTTTTCTTTAAAAATTGTAAATGCCTCCAAAGCATTACAATCCTTCTTATATGATATACTTTTTGTATTTTACATTTTTTTCTAAAAATTAAACATATATATGAACAAGACTATTTTCCCAAAGCAGACAGAACAGTAATGAAATTGTAATATTTTTCTCTCTGAGCCAGAGAGAAAAATACTTAGATTCTAGGATCTCAAATATGAACAAGCAAAAGTTATGGCCATACTCATTTCCAATTGGAAATGCTTTGTTATTAATGGGAAGGAAAGTGATTATAAATATAGCACAGACATCATTCAACATTAAGATCCCAAAAATGACAGAAAGTATTTTAATTACAAACTCAGTATGCATTGCTTACATTCATTAAAGAAGCCAAAGTACAATTTTATTTTTACTTTATGAATTTTCCTTTTGCTAGTCAAGCCCAGAGAAAGCATCATATTTCCACTTTGACTGCAAATTCAGTAGTGCTGAGGGATACTTGATAGGTGCTTGTGGTGGTTTCAGGGTAAATTCAAAGAAATTTGAAGACTTGGATGAGTCACAAAGCCAACATCTTTAAGTACAATGGAAAATGCTTTACATGTGGTGCACATTTTCCTGATTGTGAGGATAGATAGACTAAAGTTCAAGAACATAGAAAATGAATGGATATAATGTTGCTATGGATATAATGTTGGCTCATTGTGTCTATCAAGCAATTAACTCACTCATCAAGAATTTTAAAAAAATGTTTTTATTGATTTCAGATAGAGGAAGGGAGAGAGAGAGAGAGAGAGAGAGAGAAACATCAATGATGAGAGAGAATCATTGATCTGCTGCCTCCTGCACACTCCCTACTGGGGACTGAGCCCATAATCTAGGCATGTGCCCTGACAGGGAATTGAACCATGACCTCCTGGTTCATGGGATCAATGCTTAACCACTGAGCAATACTGACTGGGCCACTTGTCCAGCATTTAATATAATGTGTAGTCCTCTAAGTAATAGAGATATAGTAAATTTGGATAAAAATTATGATAAGAATCTTGGTTTAACTTGGAAAATACATGTTTTACAAAGGAATAAATACAAAAGAATACAAAAGAAAAGTGGTATTCCTTTCTAACTCAGAATAAGAGTTAGAAAGTGCTAATATTTAAGGATCATTATGTCTTTACCATAATACAATATTAATAATATTAATAAAAATAACATCAATAATTACAATAATAAGATGGGAGTGGCATTGGGGAATCATTGAAAGAACACAGCAATGGGAGTCAGTCAATGTAGGTTCTAATTATTTCTCTTTCAGTAGATTGTGGAATGACCTAGAATGAGTCACTTCTCTGGGTCTTATTTTCTTTTCTGATATGGAGGAAAAATAATGTTTTCCAACCAAGGAGTAGGGAGCTGTGGGGTCTTGTGGAAAAGTGGTGACTGCAGCTGGCACCACATCTACTGCAGGCACTGGGCATGTTTCTCGTCTAAGTAGACTAAGAACTCCTGCAGGACAATGAGAACTATAGCAGTCCAACCCAATACAGCACAAGGAAGAAACAAATGAATGAGGCAATGCTGGAAGTGCTCATTATTCTTAGTATTTTACGTTAGACAGAGTCTTAAGTTTCTAATTCTCACTTTGACTTGTTTAATGAAATACTCTATTTTTAAAAGTCATTTATGCCATGCCTGATCCGAAACACACCTTCATATCTGTTACCCTATAAACAGCTCTATAAGAAGTTGTTTTTCTGGTTTCCCTGGGATTAAGGCCTGAGGATGATTTCTGTCTCTAATCCATTCCTGTAAATATGAAACTGTAGTCAAGCATTGCAAACTTGTCTCTCTGAGAGCAGGTGGAGGCATATAAACCCGATGAACTTCAGGCTGCTTTTATTCGGTCTGTTTTGTTTGTTTCTTGGTATCCAGATTACCTTGAGTGACATGATTCAGGCTGAAGTTCTCATATAATTTTCCTCTCAGACTTGAAAGCAAAAGCATAGCAACATGAAGAAAAAATGGTTATTGACCGTAATTCTATCAACAGCCTTCTCGTTTACATGTAAATGAAAAAAAAGGAGCAAATCACCTTTGTGATCTTGCATTATTAAATGTAGCAATTGCAGTAAAAATTGAGAGGAGGTGAGTAAACACCTCACCAAAATCTACAGAGGCAATCAGTGCAGAAAAGCTGTGTCAAACATTATGTGATCATTTTCCTCTTAATATCATCTGTTTCCAAGCTCACTGGTAGCAGTGGAGCAGTATGTCACTTGAATAGCAATGTGTGCCCTTGTCTTGGTAAAGCTAGCAGTGCAATAGCAAGAATAATGGCCTGACATTCTGGCTCATAGATGTTAACTCCTAAGCAAACTGTGCAGGCCATTCTGCTGTAAATTATTTCATAAATGTTTGACACTCAACCCCTGAGCAAACTCTGTGACCTTATCCTACTGAGTTATTTTTTATTGAAGTTTGGAATTCAACACTATTCTACTTTTTTCCCTACTTTCTCCTATTTCCCAGTGTTTAATAATTTATTTTACCTATAGTAGTCCACAAAACATATTTCAAATGCTTAAATGAACACCCCACACATGGGCATACACACACACACACACACACACACACACACACACACACACACATTAACATATGCCATATAGCCCTTTGCCCTAGTGACTGGTTCTCAATTCCAACCTGAAAAATATAAAGAGAAAGGATTTTTGTCTAAGCCAGTAATTGTTTTCAATGTGAGGTCTGCAAACTATGTGACTGGGCTTCACCTGGAGTGCTTATTATAAAGACAGATTCCCTATGCCCAATCCTTGACTCATAGAATTAAAATTGCTGGAAGTGAGACTGAGAAATCTGTAATTTTCAAATAAGTCAGTTTCTTTCAATGATTCTTCTATGAATTACATTTTGAGAGTGTCTGAAAGATATAAACATAAAATCTTAATTTTCTAAGTTTTCTGTTATGCCTCTTTATTTTTTATAGGTTCATTTCTATTTTTTTTAAAATATTTATTGTTAAAAGTATTACATATGTCCCCTTTCCCCCACCCTCATTGACCCTTTCTAACCCACCGCTGCCCCTGCCCCAGGCCTCAGCTCCCTACTGTCTGTGTCCATGTGTTATGCATATATGCATACTAGTTCTTTGGTTGATCTCAGGCACCCACAAACCCCTACCTTCCATCTAAGATTGATAGTCTGTTCTCCTGCTATGCCTTTTTATGAAACTAACCAAGATCACCCAAGCCGCATCAAATCTCAAACCTTCACCCACCCCCACAACCAATCTTGTTGCTATAACTATTGGAAAATGACTTTTACCTGACTCTGTAGCCAGAGGCCATTGAGAGCGAAAGCCCCACCTAGTCACTGGAACAACAGGTCATAAGTGCCTCACAAGCTGTTTGATCAGCAGGTATTCATTCACTCTATTAACCCACTTCAGATGATCAGATTGCACTTGCATGACTCCTATAAAGTGAGGAGGTGGAAGCCTGGGAAGTCCTATTAAACAATGGAGAGTATCAACAGCATCTCTCAGGTCAACATGTTACCTTTTTCATTAAAAGATATGGTTCTACTCTTGTTTAAATGACAGGCATTGAGCCTGGCCTGCCTGACTCAGTGGTTGAGTGTGGACCTGTGAACCAGGGTGTCACAGTTTGATTGCCATTCAAGACACATGCCCAGGTTTTGGCCTGATTCCCAGTAGAGGGTGTGAAGGAAGCAGCCAAGTAATTATTCTCTCTCATCATTAATGTTTCTATCTCTCTTTCCCTCTCTCTCCCTCTCTGAAACCAATAAAAGTATATTTAAAAACAAATAAATAAATAAATGACAGGCCTTTGAGATTATTGGTCATGCTTTCATTAAACTCAGTAAAAGGAAAGATAAATATACTCTAGTGGGGGAAAGAAAATTACCAAAATAATAAGATAAAATGAGCAGGACTTAAGGGAAAAAGGCCATGATTTTTAATAGAAACCACTTAAGGCTTAAAGGATTCATTATGTTAGTTGTTTATGCAATTTTAGAACGTTATAGTTGAGTCTTCTAGGTAATTAAATGAATTTCTTCGCTGACGTCTACCCTCTCTTTGAAGATGTCAGGATTCATGAAACTCAAATAAGAAGCTTCCTATTCCAATACTTTGATTATTTTTGCTGAAAAGTTTTTCCTTAGATTGAGCCAAATACTTCCACTTTCTAAGTCCCACAGCTGGTTCTGGATCTGCTCTCTGGTGCCCCATTACCAAGGCCAGGTCTAGACCTACAGAATAGACCATTCAAAGAATTGAAGGTGGCGCTCATGCCTATGTCCTTAGATTCAGCAAACATTTTTCCCAGTGATACTTTGAAGTTCTGCCCTGCTCCTCACTGTGTTTGCTTCTGGAGAAGTGCGTGTTTACCTGTGTCTCTTACAATGTGGTTCTATGAACTAAACTGGAGACCTACATGTGGCTGGACAGCTAGTTTATCATATAGTTTGTTCTGTACACTATTTCTTATAATACAACCTAAAATTTTATTTATTTATTGCAATGATCACAATAATATTCACACAAAACTCAGAGTCAGCTAAAACTTTTAAGTATCTTCCTTACCACACACCAACAACATGCTTGTATTTATCCAAATCTCCCCCAGTCTATACCAAGTCTTTTCATTTTTAAAAATGTAAATACATTTACATTTTGTAAAATGAAAATACATTTACTGATAAAATTTTATTGTTTTGTCCTGGATAATTCAGTTCACAAAATGAACAATGATTTTACCCCAATATTTAAACTTTCCTTCCAAGCACTATGCTATCCTCAAATGTAACAGACCTGTTATTTTGATAAGGAAATATTATTCATATAAATTATTATTGGCAAATTTTCAGATTTAAAATATTTTAAAGATCTAATTATCATAACAGCATGGTATTGGTATAAAAACAGTCATATGGATCAATGGAACAGAATAAAGAGCCTATGCTTTTATAGTTAATTAACATTTGACAAAGGAGGCAAAAACATACAATGGGCTAAAGATAGTCTATTCAATAAATGGTGTTGGAAAATTGGACAGATATGTGCAAAAGATGAAACTAAACCACCTTCTTATAACATACACAAGAATAAAATCAAAATGAATTAAAGATTTAAATGTTAGACTCAAAACCATAAAAATCCTAGAAGAAAAGATAGGCAGTAAAATTTTGGAAATTTCTCATAGTAATATCACCTTGGGCAAGGGAAACAAAAGAAAAAATAAACAAATGAGACTACATCCAACTAAGAAGTTTTTGCACATCAAAGGAAGCCATCAACAAAATGAAAAAAACAACTCACTGAATGGGTGAACATATTCGCCAATGATACATCAGAGAAGGGCCTAATATTCAAAATCTATGGAGACATAAAACTCAACACCAAAAAAACAACAATCCAATAAAAAAAATGGGCAAAGGAGCTGAATAGACACTTCTTTAGAGAGGACATACAGATGACCAATAGACATATGAAAAGATGCTCAAGGTCACTAATCAACAGAGAAATGCCAACTGAAACCACAATGAGATATCACCTCATGCCTGTCAGAATGCCTACCATCAAAAAAAAAAAAAAATCTACAAACAGGAAGTGTTGGTGAGGATGTGGAGGAAAGGGAACCCTCATGCACTGTTGGTGGGAATGCAGATGGGTGCAGCCACTGTGGAAAGCAGTATTTGGAGTTAACTCAAAAAGTTAAAAATGAAACTACTTTATGACCCAGCAATTCCACTTCTGGGAATATATCTGAAGAAACTCAGAAAACTAATTGGAAACAATATTTGCACCCTTATGTTCATTGCAGTGTTATTTACAATAGCCAAGATTCGGAAGCAGCCCAGTTGTCCATCAGTGGATGAGTGGATGAAAAACCATAGTACAGCCCAGCTGGCATGGCTCAGCGGTTGAGTGTCAACCTATGAACCAGGAGTTCCCGGTTTGATTCCAGTTCAGGACACATGCCGGGGTTGCGGGCTGGATCCCCAGTGTGGGGCATATAGAAGCCAGTCAATCAATGATTCTCTCTCATCATTGATGTTTCTGTCTCTCTCTCTCTCTCTTTCCCTTCCTCTCTGAAATCAATAATATATATATATATATATATATATATATATATATATATATATATTATGGTACAGTTACACTATATATATATATATATATATATATATATATATATATATATATATTGTGGTACAGTTACACAATAGAATACTAGTGGGATGTAAAAAGAAGAAAGGAAATCTTACCCTTTGTGACAGCATGGATAGACCTAGAGAGCATTACACTAAGTGAAATAAGCCAGTCAGAGAAAAGCAAGTACCTTATGATATCACTCATATGTAGAATTTAATGAACAAAATAAACTAACAAAAAATAAAAATAAAAACAGAGTCATAGAGAACAGACTTACAGCTGTCAGAGAGGATGAGGTTTGCAGGGCTGGGTGAAAAAGATTAAGGGATTAAGCAAAAAAAAGAAACTCACAAAAACTTATAGACACAGGCAACAGTGATTACCAGAGGAAACAGGGGGTTGGGGGAAAGTAGAAAAGGGGTGGTGGACACACAATACAATATACAGATCCTGTATTATAGAATTATATACTTGAAACCTATTTTATTAACCAATGTCACCCCAATTAATTCAATAATAAAGAAACAAAGCTATTTATTATAAAAAATAAATAATCCAAGGTATTACTTACCAAATAATTTCTACTTGTTCATATATGTATGATTCATAGAATTTCTGTGAAATATATCTGAGGGAGTAGAAATTATTTAGAAGTATCATAGTAATATCACAGTGATGTAATGATTATACTAGAGGCCTGGTGCATGAATTCATGCACCAGTGGGGTCCCTCAGTCTGGCCTGCGGAATTGGGTCGAAACCGGCTCTCCAACATCCCCCAAAGGGTTTTGGATTGTGGCCAGGCTGAGGAACCCCACCGGTGCATGATCGGGCTGCGGAGGGACGCAGGAGGTTGGCCAGCCAGGGAGGAACTCTGGGAGGGCTCCAGGGCATGTTGTCCTGTCTCAATCAGTCCTGATATACTGGACCCCAGCAGCAAGCTAACTTACCAGTCAGAGCGTCTGCCCTGTGGTGGTCAGTGCACATCATAGCAACTGGTTGATTGGTTGATTGTCTGCCCCCTGGTGGTCAGTGCACTTCATAGCAAGTGGTTGAGCTGCCTTAGCATATCATGTGCATATTACGCTTTGATTGGTTGAGCGGATGACCGGATGACCAGACACCTAGCATATTAGGCTTTTATTATATATTTAATTTGTTTATTGTACTAAACACACACACACAAACACACACTAGAGGCCCGGTGCATGAAATTCATGAAATTCATGCATGGGTAGGGTCCCTAAGCCTGGCTGGTGATCAGGGCCAATTCGCAGCCAGGGCCTTCTTTTGTTCCTCGCCATCCCCTTGTGGTCAGCACACGTCTCAGAGAGCAATCAAACTCCCAGTCTCCTGGTTGAACTCCCAAGGGGACACTTTGCATATTAGCCTTTTATATATATATATAGAGAGAGAGAGACTAGAGGCCTGGTGCACAAAATTGATGCAGGGCGGGGTGTCCTTCAGCCCGGCCTAAACCCTCTCCAATCTGGGACCTCTCAGGGGATGTCTGACTGCCGGTTTAGGCCTTATCTGTGCCTGAGCTGCAGGACCCCCAGGCCTTACCACGTAGAGCAGCCACCAGGCCACGACTCTGCTGTGCACACAGCCATCTTGTGACGGCCATGTTGTGACAAAGTGAGGGCGTGACACCACCTAAGCTATCATTATTATAGGTAACCTACATTTATTTCAATTAACTATCTCTGACTTATGTCTGGAGATTAAGTGTACATAATCCCATTTAAGTTTATTACAATATTCAAATATTTATTCAGCACCTAACACAGTGACAGGCAGAGGTGTTGAGCATACATTGGTGAATAAAATAATCAAGGTATCATGAAGCTCATAAGTTACAATCTAGTGATGAAGACAGAAAAAAACATATATAGACAATTTGATAAATATGATAATGAAAAGGAGTAGACAGAGAAAACCAGGATGTGTGACCTACTTAAGTAGGATGGTCTGTACACCTTTTATTACTAACTTCATACAAGGTATTCATTACCAATAAAATAAATCGATTCAATTTCTGTAATAGTTTGTAATGGCTAATTGGAACCATACATCTGTTCAAAGGCTTTTGTGGCTATGTGAGTAAGTCTTAAAACACCATTATATAGTTTTGAGACAAAAAATGTATTTGGTCTGAAATATGGAAAAAATGATTGTTGAAATTCTGCTTTAAATAGGGTTCTGAGTTTTCAGTTTTTCTGTGGGATCCTTAGGAGCAAACCTGTAATTCATAATTGTAACCCTTTTTGGTTTGTCATAAATTCGCAGCTATTGCCAAATGATATCAATTTAGGAAATGCATTACGAAGTCTTGTAGAGATCTGTGCAATTATGTGTGCAGAGTTGCATCTCTTGATGGTATTAGGTTTGCTAGGAATTCCCAGGCTGTGAGCAGTAGCAGTTTTCTGGAATTTCTTAAAGCCATCATTTGGCTGCCTCGTGCAGAGCTTGTTCCCAATAAAATAAAATGAAAGACATAGTATTACCTAACTTCATCTATTTTGATTAATGGAAACAGATGTACTGTGTCTGTTAAATTTTGCTACTATGGAAGAAGAAGTATTTACTCTGAGTTTAATTTCCCTTGATCATTAGTAGAGTTTTGGAAAAACAATGAGTTAGAGTCTAACTGTTAGACTATACCCAGGACTGGTGAACTGGTAGAAGAGAAGCGACTCAGAGTCCAGGGAATTATGCAAATGACCAAAGCTCAGGACTCAAACAACAATGCCATGTCAGAGAGCTTGTCTGAGCAATGGCACAGAAGATTCAGGAATAATGCTTGATGGCAAGACTTTAGGAGTGAATGCAAAGACACGGGGATTGTCAAATATAAAGCCAATTAATTCTCAGCATTCGTAGAGTCCCTCAAAAAATGAATGTTGAGAAGTAAATCAGGTCCAACTCACAGAAAATGGGCCTGACAATAGGCTCAAAGTAATAGGTAGAATTTAGGACTGGCTTTCCACTTCCTCAATAATTCCCTGTGCTTTGGCACTGACAGAGAAAGTTCTGGTAAGAAAGAGACCCACTCAGCAGAAGTTAGCCAGGTAAACTTCCTGACCCTGTGCAAAGATCAGAGCAAGGAGGCAGTAAGTTGCTCTTTTCCCATTTAAGTTTTCAGTCAAGTGTTGGTATGGACTACACAGCTACAGAGGATGTTCAAGCCCTCTGGGAAAGTCTCATTCATGCAGAAATAGTTTGGAAAACTCCTGGGTTTTAGGGAAATGGGTTAAACAGTGAAGTGGGGGAAGGGCCAAAAATCTGAACAATTTTAAAGAAAGGAATAGCAAAATCAGTCCAGGAACTAGCTTTGGGAACAAGTGGAGGAATAGTGAGGTAGGAGCCAGAGTGGCAGAGGAGATATTATCTGGACTAGTTAATAGACAATTCTAGAAGTATAGGAGAAAATAAATTGAAAAGTAAATCTTAAGTCCACTCACCTCAGGACTTCTTTCCAGGCAGAAAACAGAAATATCAAGACTGATTGGATCCCAGTTCCTGGTGATTAAATACTGAAAAGAAATTAAATGGGGTTCAGCTTAGTCAACTGATGGAGATGGGGAATTGTTTAAAGCAGGAAGGAGAAGGTCTAGTAGTCAGTGGGGTTCAAAGTGGCCTGATCATCCACAATAGTATTCAAAAGA
The DNA here is from genome assembly GCA_026230045.1 of Corynorhinus townsendii. NCBI lineage: Eukaryota > Metazoa > Chordata > Mammalia > Chiroptera > Vespertilionidae > Corynorhinus > Corynorhinus townsendii. The sequence goes on along the minus strand of JAPDVU010000004.1, from coordinate 60,184,459 downwards.
GGCTTCCCACTAAAAAAGCTTATGGACTTGGGCAGAGTGCAGGCAAAACTGAATCCAAATGCCTTCTGATGTGGAGTTGAGAGAGATCAATGAACTGATGGCTCAGAGGGTCTTGGGATTATAGCAGGCAGTCTACACCTCAACAGATGCACTGTTGCTGGGAGGACTTCTAATTTACTGATCTATGACCTCATCATTGGCGAATGGAGAGGGGCAGCAGCCTCAATTAGTTCGGTCACCTAATGTTACCATCTGGATCAGGCTGGAACAGGAATCAGCAAAGGCTGATTGTGAAGAAAAGCCATGCCATATGATGTGGCTGGATTTTCAGGAATCTGACATTTGTGTAGAACTACAAGCTGCATCACTTACCGCACTTTCCTAATATGCTGAGAATATGTAACTTGATGACTTGGTCACAGTGGGAAGTGGTATCTCCAAAACACAGGGAGAGCAGAGAGTTTAATTGTCATCTTAATGATAACAGGCAGGTCAACAAGTCATAGAGATTATGAAGGAGGCACAATTACTCTGGTACTTTGGGCTGAAGAACCACATTCCAATTGATAGGTATATCCTTTTTTAATGATTTAGGTACATGAGGAGGTGAGGGAGAAATGGGAAGCAGCCAGATCAGCAGGATCAATTCAATGCTCAACAACAGGGCAAAAACTGCAGTTGGATCACCCTCACAACCAACAATATAAAAACAAAGTTATAATACCAAAATCATAGTGTGTTTTTTTTTAAAATAAATCTTTATTGTTCAGATTATTACAGGTGTTCCTTTTTATTTTTCCCCATAGCTCCCCTCCACCTGATTCCCCACCCCACCCATGCCCTTACCCCCGCCACTGTCTTCATCCATAGGAGTAAGATTTTTGTCCAATCTCTTCCTGCACCTCTCACACCTGCTTCCTCTGAGAATCGTCAGTCCACTCCCTTTCTATGTCCCTGATTCTATTATATTCACCAGTCCATTCTGTTCTTCAGATTTTTCATTCACTTGATTTTTAGATTCACTTGTTGGTAGGTATGTATTTGATGTCATTTTGTTGTTCATAATTTTTATCTTTACCTTTTTCTTCTTCTTCCTCTTCTTAAAGGATACCCTTCAGCATTTCATGTAATCCTGGTTTGGTGGTGATGAACTCCTTTAGCTTTTTCTTGTCTGTGAAGCTTTTTATCTGACCTTCAACTCTGAATGATAGCTTTGCAGGGTAGAGTAATCTTGGTTGTAGGTTCTTGCTGTTCATCACTTTGAATATTTCTTGCCACTCCCTTCTGGCCTGCATAGTTTCTGTTGAGAAATCAGCTGACAGTCCTATGGGTACTCCCTTGTAGGTAATTAACTGTTTTTCTCTTGCTGCTTTTAATATTCTCCCTTTGTCTTTTGCCCTTGGCATTTTAATTATGATGTGTCTTGGTGTGGTCCTCTTTGGATTCCTCTTATATGGGGTTCTGTGCACTTCCTGAACTTGTAAGTCTATTTCTTTCACCAGGTAGGGAAAGTTTTCTGTCATTATTTCTTCTAATAGGTTTTCAATATTTTGCTCTCTCCCTTCTTTTGGCACCCCAAAAATTTGGATGTTGGTTCGCTTGAAGTTGTCCCAGAGGCTCCTTACACTATCTTCGTATTTTTGGATTCTTTTTTCTTTTTGTTTTTCTGGTTGGATGTTTTTTGTTTCCACATATTTCAGATCTTTGGTTTGATTCTTGGGGTACGTTGATCTACAATTGAGTTTCTGTATATTCTTTATTTTAGACAGTGTATGCTTCATTTCTGACTGGTCCTTTTCCATTTTTTTGGCATTCTCATTAAGGTCCTTGAAGGTCTCACTAAGCCCCTCAGAAGTGTCATCAAGTTTCTCAGCGGTTTTTAGAAGATTCTTGAGTAACCTTATACATGTGGTTCTGAACTCTATGTCATCCAGTAGTTTGCTTTCCTCCGTTTCTTTCATTCGTGACATGTTTCTTTGTTTCTGCATTTTGGCTGCTTCCCTGTGTTGATGGAGTGGCTTTGTGTGGTAGGTGACCTATAGGGGGCAGTAGCTCAGCCTCCCCAATCACCTGATGTGGACGCTCTTGGTACACCCCTTTGTGGGCTGAGTGCAAAGTCTTGGTGTAGTTAAGCCTTAATTGCTGTTGGTACGCTGGGAGGAATTGACCTCCAGGCCAATTAGCTGTGAGCACTCCCTGTGTCTATAATGGAAGAACTGCTGCGCTGAAGACACGCTTATGGGGCAGGACTTGTTTCAGTGGGGCTTTGGTGCTCACTGAGTCTGCCTCTTGAATGTGTCACTTATGGATGTGAGGAGTTGAAATCTGGTGTCTCACACTGACCACTAGGTACACTGGCTTCTGGATCTCCAATGGGGTGCAGGTCAGCTACTGTCTGAGGCCACTCAGCAGGAGCTACAGTGAGAGCTGCAGTTTTCTCCTCTTTGCTTGGGGTTTGGAGGTTTTGGAGCTGTCTGACCCAGGCTGCAAGTTTGCTAGGTTAAGCTGTGATAGGGCAGGCCTTTCTTATGCTAACTGAGCTGCTTGGAGCTTGGGTGGGTTTGTAGGTTGTGCAGGGCGTGGCCTCAGGGTGTCACTAGGTTAGGGCTTGGCAAACAGCAATGGCTGCTAGTTAGCCAGCTCTGCGTCCCCAACGACATCCGTGAGTCCCGTGCCCCAGTGCAGTAAACAATTATTCCTGCGCACAGCTCTGCAAGCAAGCCACCCTCACTGGCAGACAGTCCAGCTTCTCCCCGTAGGAGTTTGGGTCCCCCGTTTCTCCCCAGAGACTGGATTTCAGAGTAATCGGGGGCTTGTCTCCCTTCCGGTTGAAACAAGCAATGCCTGCCGCCAGCCCGGATCACGCACCTCTGTACCTCAGCTTTGCAGCGCTCGTGCACATCTCAATGCTCTTTTCTCTTTCCTTCTAGTTGTAGAACTTCCACTCAGCCAGCTTTCCCCTGGTTCTGGGTGATAGACGTTTTGTCTTTTAGATGCAGTTTAAATTGTTGTGGGAGGCAGCAGTTTAGGTGTTTACCTATGCCACCATCTTGGATCCATCCCCCAAAATCATAGTGTTTTTACAAATTATTTGATAGAGATGTCCACACAACCAAGTGAAGAATTTAGGAAACTCTTTGTACTGCTCTAGATATAAAGCCACTCTGTAATAATCAAATTCCATACTTTCCAGATTCAAATCCTTATTGCATTGGTTTAGGAAAATTATTCAGCGTGAGGTGTATCTCAAAAAAAAATTGACCCAGTCAACTGATTGGAAAATAAAAGACCAAGTCAATTACATACTTTTATCCAAAGAGCAGAAAGCAATGGATTGAACCAATTAGTTTTTCCCTGCAATGACATTAGTTTCCACTCTTTTAAAAATATTTTAAAAACACCTGAAGATACTTGGTGAAGAAAAGAGACTACCTTATAATCCACTTAATGAAAGACTACCTTAATGTCCCACTTAACGAAAATAAATTTTGGTGTTCATTTTCCTCACAAATTAAATGAGGGGACAGCCATATTTGCCAGAGTCAATTCAACTTTGAAGAAAAACAAAACATGTAGCACAATCTGGTATAGAATCATGAGTAAGAAGAGAAGAGGAATATAATATGAGTGAAGCCCACAGGACATTCTTTAACCAAAAATAAAATTTATTCTGCTTTTAACTTTGGGTTAAAAAGTGGTACCTCCTAGTAAATATAAACTTTTTTTATTAAAAAGTTTAGTAATTCTGCTATCATCAGTTATAAATCATAGCTCAAATTATCCCTCTGTAGTTAACTAATTATCAAGCTGTGACTTAAGGGCACCCATCAGAGCCTGCTTGGTTTCTGTCAAGTTATCACATCTATCCCCAATGAACCCAGAGTCACTCCATAAAGATGAGCCATAAAATCACCTCTATATTTCAGTTCTATTTTATCCTGTTTCCACATGTTCCCTAAACCAGACTCTGGTTTCAATCTGCTATTCATTCTCTAGGAATTATCTGTTTAATTTCCAATGAACTCTATTACTGATTTTTCAATGCATTAGATTCTTCTTACTTACAATTTGTGTTGAATAATATATTTCCATATAAATCTAATTTTACACAAAAACAGCTAAAACTAGGAAATGTCACATTAAGTGGTAAATGTATAATAATTGCTTGAAAATTAATTCATCTTTAATTAAGAAACTGAAGCATATGGACTATTGTGCTTCATCGGTTCTATGTATGGTTTCAATACTAACATTATGTTTTCCAGACGTTGTAAAATATGTTCAAGATAATTGCATAAGTCCATTTAAAAAGTCCCTTTTATTAACAAACAGGAACAACCAAAAAGTCTTTAGCTTTCTTCTGTTGAATTGCATAATGATCAAGGCTGTTAATATGACAGTTTAACAGAATTTATGTGACATCTACATCAGTCTATTTTCTAAATCAAATCTTGGCATGTGTAGATTCATAGATTTTTAAGTCCTCAAAGAATGCAGAAAAGAATCCTTGGTTTTGTGGACCACCCTTCAGGAAAACTGAAATTATTTCCAACAGCTGGTTATCAGGACACATCACACCCTAATCATTTTGGCAAGAAGAAAAATATCCTCACAATTTGATTACATTTCAGAGGATTTATTTAATGCCACAATATTGTACTACTTTATCCAGAGGAATAAATTTTAAGAAGTATAATCAAGGTGTCATAAGAATTGTTTTCATTTTCAACATTAATTCTCTACTTTAGAATCATGCATTTATAATGGCCATATGCCATCTTATCATTCAAACTATAAAAGAAAAACAAATATCTATAATAATAAAAGTATAATATGCTAATTAGACCAGACAACCAAACGACCTTCCAGACGTCATTCTGGACATCCTTCTGGACAAAGCCGCAGCAGTGGGGGGCCGAAGCAGAGGCAGTTAGAGATGATCAGGCAGTCAGGTAGAGTGGTTAGGGGCCATCAGCAGGCAGGCAGGTGAGCAGTCAGGAGCCAGTGGTCCCGGATTGTGAGAGGGTGAAGGCTGGGCTGAGGGACCCCTCCCCACTCCTCCATGCATGAATTTCATGCACCGGGCCTCTAGTAGCTAAATAAAAGCTTAGCACTCTACCCATCTTTGTCTTAGCTGCCTCCATTCTCTGCCTTTTCACCTATTATCAGCTGACCTTTCCCCCCGTCTCTTGATATTATGTGATATTCATGGGTAAGGGCCAAGGGTTAAACTTTCATATGAAGGTAGAAATTTCAACAAAAAGGGTAGAATCACTCACAACAGTGTACTCACAGTGGGTGGGGAACAATTTTTCCAGACTCCTAATATTTCCTTTCATGTGAAGGGAATGTCAGTAGAGAAGGAGGAGGAACTGAATCTGCAGCTGTACCTTTAGAGAGAGAAACTGAGCACATAGAGACTTTCCGGACTTCCTGAAAGTCAAGCTGCCAACAGAGCTCCCCTCCTCTAAGGTGTATGACCTTCAAGCTGCACACAAAGAAGCTTATGTTGGCCAGCAATGCTTGCCTGATTCAGGGAATAAGTTGGGGATGTGTGCTTCATGATAAGAAGCTAATGCTATTGTGAGCTAAGTCAGATTTTCCAATATCACCCTTATCAGTATAAAATTAACTTTGAGCCTCATTTATCAATTGGTGGAAAACTGGAGTGGAACTTATTGAGCCTCCTCAAATTCAATACCTTTCTCTCTCATGCATTTCTCCCTCACCTTGGACCTCACCCAACCCCCCCCCCCCATTCTGGAGTTCAGAACTAGGAGTCAAAGACTATCTTCATTTGTATTTGGAGAATACTAGTTAAAGATTTAATCCTTCAAAATGAAATTATGTTACATTTCAGAACCAAATTCTCACTCACTACTCCCTTCCCCTCCAAAACTCATAAATATCCCAATTAGTCTTTTTAAGGTATAAAATCAGTGGCAATTTAGTTAGTTATGGCATTTCATGGAAGAAAAACAGGGTGCAAAAGATTATTATTGATTGAAACACTTAGTAAACATTTATTTTGCAGTGTTGACCAAGTCAGCATACATATAGGTGACCTTCTGAGCTCTGTAGTTCTACCAGCTGTAGTTCAATACTAAAATAGCACAACACACACACACAGGCGAGTTAATCTTTATTCTTTCTTGTGATATTTCTTTTCTTTTACTTATTCTATTCAAGCATGCCCTACTCCAGAGATACTACCCAGAATCTGTTAACACAAATAAATGAAATGGACCACAACCAACAATGAGAGGGTGGGGAAGAGTCATTATTGCTTTTATAATGATTTTTAAATATATAAACCAATGGAAACTGGAGAGGCTAATTACAAGTATAGTAGGTCTTACTCATTAGCAAGCCAAGATCTGTCTCGCTTCACTGCTTCTCAAGGCTTAACAATAATGAGTCTGTCAAGAATGTAGAACTTCAAAGTAAGTGATAAGAGAAAATTCTATCCCTCTGGCTTAGGAGGGTTATGGGAGAAGAAGCTCAAAAGATAGTTGGGAATGAGACATTATTTATTGGATTACTTATTCACCCTTATGACTTAGGTCAGACTGAGTGAGAATTAACTATCTTGAGAGAAAAAGGGCAGGGGTAGGGGATTTTGGTCTCCTGTAAATGTGGGACACTGGGAAGAGGTGGCTTCATAAGCTGCCTCTGCACCAGTGTGAGGCCAGGCAGGAGGGAGAGTATTAAAGTACACTCAGAGACACAGCTAATTATGTAGTTGTAGTGTCTGAATGAACTTTTCTGGGCTCTTTCCAATTCCCTTGTGGCATGCATGGAGCATTGCATATTTTTTCTTTGTTTGCTACACAGATTCACAATGCCACAAGTTGCCTTTTATAATTGTTATTTGTCAGCTGTGTTTGATTTTTACTGACATACTATTTTAGTGTCCACAGTTTGAATAATTATCACAGAATTTCTACCAGAATAGGCAAATCTGGGCCCAGTAGTAGTTCAACAATATTTCACCTCTTCCTACTGTACCAACTAGCTGCCTATCCTTAATTTCGATGACAATACACTGCAGAGGAAGGAGTGTCCAATGTAGAATCCCTCTCATCAGCCCCTTCAATTCATTAGGATCTACACAAGTGCCTATAGTTCATAAGCTACCCCATAAAACCTGATGACTCACTGAAGGTATCCTGGCATAGTAAGAAGTATATCACTTTACATCTGAAGATTTGTAATCTAGCTGAGAACCACTTGCCAGCATCTCTGAGAAGGATGTACAAACTGAAGGCTCCTAAGGGGAGAATAAGGGAGCCTGTATTTCATGCTGCCAAGGGCTCAGAAATGTTACATTTTCTCTTTGTCATATTATTTCCTCAGAAGGATTTTTAACAAGCATGTGTAAATGCCACAGTCCTTATAGCACTTGGTTAGCAAATGCTTCAAAAATTCATTGTGAAACCTTGCTATCAGCTTATATCTGTTGAATTCCCTGTTCTAAGTAAAATCTATAGAGATTTAAAAAAAAAAGCAAGAAATTTCAAAATTGTAAATACTTTTTAAAAGGATTTGGATGATTTAAAACACAAATTTCCACATAATTAATGTTTCACTTTGGTTAGGTAGAAGTTCATATAATATCATGGTTATTTCAACAGCATCCTAATTACTTTCCATGCTTCCACAATTGTCCTCCTCTGACTGATTTTAATATAGTAGCTGGAGATGTCATATTAAGTTACTCTCCCACATAAAACTCTCTCATGGTTAAAATTCCCATCACACTTAAAAATCTCAGATTTGTACCACAGCCTACATACTTCTACAATTTCATCCACTATAATCTTCCTTCCTGCTCACTCTGTTCCAGTCATGCTGTCTCTTTGTTGTACCTTTAACACACCAAGCACACTCCTCTCAGAGCATTTGCACCTGGAGTTCCTTCTGCTTGGTGTTCCTTCCCTCCGAATATGAACATGCTCACCCTCTCGCTTTTTAAGGATCTCTGCCCAAAATCAACTTCTCACAGATGGAGATTCTGAGCAATGGCCTTAAAAGAACACCATCCCATCAATATTTGTTTATTTGCTGTCTCTCTCAATCAGAATAAATGTTTTGAAAGATCAAGAAGTGCATTTGGTTTCCAGTGTCTAGAATAAGGCAACAGTAGTCAATACTCAATTTATATTTGATAATGTTATAAATAAAATTAGTGTATTTATGCAATGTAATCATATTTATTACTTGGTTTTTAAATTTTTAGGCAGGTGTGTAATAGGTAGACATAGGAGAGTAACATCTGATTCCCATCAAATTAATTTTATTGTGTCATAAGTGGCAGGCCCACTTACTGACTGTTTTCCAGAATTCACACCATGCTGGTCTTTGTGATGAGCTCAACAGAAAATTGAAATGGTTGATTTATACATAGATTGTTCATAGAGAGAGAATCTAATTATGTCATTTGTTATAAAAATCATGAAGCAGAGGCTGCATTTCATACTTATTAGTAGAATCTAAACCAGAGAATACTTGGAAAAGAACATTCCTTTTGACTTTAACATAAGTTGTTTGATATCTCTTGGTGGAAGATTTCCTTCTTATTTATATTTTTTCTTAGTTAATATTAAAAAGAATATTTTCCCAACAACATGACAGTATATATAGATAAAACTCTTTGGAGATAGACCGAGACTGTATTAGGTTACCAATTCCAGCACTTATGGGTGGTAAGTTTTCTTTTCAAATTCAGACTTAGTTTTTTCAAAATACCTACATTGCAGTGTATATGGGAGGAGTTATTGAATTAATAATCTATGAAGGACACATCCTACTACTTATATGGCAGATGCTAAACAATATCCTTCCCCTTCCTTTTTATAGCCCTCTGCTTTATCAGTGCCTAAAAGCTTGTTGGGAAAATAAGGCCAGACTCATCCAGATTATTTTTTCCAGAGAATTTAGAAAAGCTACTGCACTTGTGTGAATAGCATGGGAGTCATGTATTGCCAACAGTTGATTTATCTGTCCTAATATTTATATTTTTGTAGAGTGAGAAAACTGACAAGTTGACATTAGTCTTCCCCCATCTCCAGCCTTGCAAAAGCAAGCATTTTCTGTGACTTTAGAGTTGTCAACTGATGTTACAGTAAGAACTGATATATTGAAGACACTTGGTAACATCAGCCAGACAAATATAATTTTGATGAACATGTCCTGGCTAGTCTTCCATTTCTGTTTACTGTTAGAACTCTAAATCCAAGCACATGACATTGTATTGTATGCTTCCAAGAGATTCAAGGGATTAATTTAAGTACAGAGAACATAACTTGTCAGTGTTTTTGTTGCTCTTACTCTGTTGAAGTTTTGTCACATATTTTGGGTCAACTGCTTTGTCTATGGATTTGAATGTATCCAAATTTAATCTGTTAATACAAATGAAGTTTCTTAAGTATTAATCAGTTGTCTTCCTTGTTCTACAAAAACAACAACTGATTTTTTTTGCAGGCTTTTACAAGGCCACAGGATCACTCAGCTCCAAAGGGCAATCACAATAACACTGGATTCCTGATATTGGATGTGAGACTTGATTTTTCTAAATAATTTTAAAATAAAAGTTCAAATATAATTGCTACTTTCAAATTGACTATAATTTTAAACATCTTACATCACATCATGAGTTGAAAAATACATTTTAATGGCTAGCCAATACTCTAAACTTTAATAACACATCTATAATGATATAATTCTTCCAACTATAAGGACATCTATATATATAAAAGGCTAATATGCAAAGTGTCCCCTTGGGAGTTCAACCAAGAGAACGGGAGTTTGATCACTATCTGTCATGTGTGCTGACCACCAGGGGGTGGCATGGAACATTGTCAGACAACCAGAGGCAGTGGGGTGCAGAAGGAGTGAAGGAAGGAGGAGGCAGGGAGGCAGGAAGGCAGGGAGGTGGGGAACCTAATTGACCCTGATTGGCCCTGATCGCTGGCCAGGCCTAGGGATCCTACCTGGCCACTAGTAGAATTATAAGAGAGAAGTATATACTATTTAATTGATCTTTAAGAAAAATATATTGATGTTATCTATACTAATAAAAGGGTAATATGCTAATTAGGTGGGACATCTTCCAGATGTCCATCTGGACAAAGCCACAGCAGCTGCAAGGCCCAGGGCTCAGGCAGCCGTGGGCTCAGGGCAGCCATGGACTCAAGCAGCTGTGAGCCCTGGTGGCTGCAAGGTCTAGGTCTCAGGCAGCTGCCGCGGCCAGCAGTGGCAGCAGCAGCGGGATGATGGAGGCAGCGCCTTCCCCTGATCATCCCGGTCACCTCCTGCAGAGGGAGGTCAGACTGTGGCTTAGGCCTGCTCCCTGTGGAAAGCGGGCTTAAGCCATCAGTAGGACATCCCCTGAGGGCTCCCGGACTGTGAGAGGGGGCAGGCCAGGCTGAGGGACCCCCCCCCCCCAGTGCATGAATTTTTGTGCACTGGGCCTCTAGTTACTAATAATAATCAATGTCTTTACCAACCCTTCATGAAGAAGGTGCTATATACAATCTTTTAAATTGTGCTAAATCTGGCTTTTTTTATTGCTGTAATATACATAAAAATAAATACATTTGTGTGTATGTGTGTGTCTGTGCATGGGTTCTTCTATATACACACATATATTTTTTTTAGTTCTGTATGCTGATAAGGCCTAGAAATAGTGACATTTTAGGAGAATATCCAGATCCAGATCTTGGTTTCTAGATACTACTCTCCATCTAATATAAGGAAGCAGAGCTCCTTGGAGAATGGCTGATTCTAGGGATAAGGTGAAGAAAATATAAGATATTTCTGGAGCCAGAAAATTAGGAAAGTATACAACAACAACAACAAAAAGGTGGATTCTAAATACACAGGAGCAATCTGAAAAAAATCTGCATATGACTCACAGTAATATTTGAGTGTCTCATAGAATACAAGGAAAATTTCTGGCCAGCCCTGAGGATCTCTGCTTCTTTCTGCATGTCTTCTTCATCTCTCTCTTTCTCCAATCATGGCTACCAATAGCACCAATCTTGGGTTTGAACCTAGTGCTGCCAATTGCTAGCTTTTTTTTCCCCCTTGGAAAATTATTTAATCTCTCTGTGTTTCCATTTGTTAGTATATGAAATAGGAATAAAAATAATAGCACCTACTTCACTGAGTTGCTGCAAAGATTGAATGAGTTGCTATATGTAAAACACACAGAAAGGTGCCTGGCATAATAAACATTCTACAGATGTTTTCATTTGTATTCTAAGGTCACCATAAAGGCCTTTTCTGTAGCCATTAATTACAAAAAAAAATAAAATAAAGCAAATGCAGACATTTTCCCCAAATTTGCTCATTAAAAAATAAAGATACTAAAATCAAAATAACTTTTACCATCTAATTTAATTAGAAAAAATTAAAGCACCATTTAAAAAAATATGTTTTTATTTATTTCAAAGAGGAATGGAGAGAGAGAGAGAGAGAGAGAGAGAGAGAGAGAGAGAGAGAGAGAGAGAGAGAGAGAGAGAATGACAGAGAATCATTGACCGGCTGCCTGCTGGGGATCCTGGGGATCAAGCCTGCAACCCAGGCATGTGCCCTTGACTGGAATCGAACCTGGGACCCTTCAGTCCTCAGGCTGATGCTCTACTCACTGAGCCAGGGCAAGCATCATTTTGTAAAAACAGATTCTATAAAAGCCCTAGGTTCTAGACTTTTTACAGAACTATTCTACTTTGTACGGCCATAGTTTTGCAGATAGCAAATGTGATCCACATCTCTGGATCACAGCAACCTTTAGACACATTTGGGAGTCTGGGAAGATTGAGCACAAGGTGTCCACTTGAAATTAACTGTAAGCATAAGAAGGAAATGGAATTAGAAAATAGAAATACAAGATGGATGCCTTGTTTGCTCTTACATCTAGCCAAGAATAATGAAATGGGGATTTAGGAGATGTTGAGAAACAGAAGCCAACAATGGTTCTGTTTTATTTTTCTCCTTGTATTCCTCCAAGTATTCTCTCTTACTAGTTCCAATCCTTAATTTCTTCCATTTACTAGTAAATAATTTTGGAGGAGAGGAAGGTAGGGATTCTTACCTTATGTCATTTCCAGTCTACATATTGTCAAACCTTGTATTGCCCCATTTCTTGAGCCTTAGTTTGGAAACTAAGAGTGTGTCAAGTTTAGTGGAAAGAATAAACAAGTGTTTTTTTTTTTTTAATTAAAGAGGCTGAATCAACAAGTGAAAGAAAGAAGGATTTTAATAGTAGATACTCAAGAAATAGCATAAAGAGAATAATTCTAGATTTGAAAAGCAGAAAAATAAAGATTGGGTAATTGCTGCAGGCTAAGCATGTATTTAAAACATTTTTTTATAAGATTTGACATGACTAGGCTATAGGCTTTTAAAGGAAAGTTGTAAAATTGGCCACATTTATTGGCATTTACAATGTCAAAGTACTGTTCTATCAGTCTCATGTCTTAATTTATTTCATTCTTGCAATAACCTTATGCATAGTACCTTATTTCCATTACATATAAAGAGACTGGGCCCAGAACAGTCAAGTAACTTTCTAAAGTCTCACAGCTGGTAAGAAGCAGAGCCAGGACTTAAATTCAGACAATTTAGTAAGCTCAAGACTTTAAACCCTGCCCTTTACTATTATAATTTGAAAAAATAACTAAATTAGAGGCTTAACACTATATAGCAAAAGCACAACTTAAACAAATTAAAGCAAATGTCATCAAGATTTTTAACAGTCCTTATAAGAATGAGAACAAGATCTATATGGTTGTATTTGCCAAGAGAAGAAGAAAAATACTTTCATGCAAGTTCCTGAGATTAAAAAAAAACACACACACAAAAGTTCTTGTAAAATGAATAATTATGGAACCCTCTTCTCTTATTTAAAGAGATAGTACAGAATATTTTGGCCTTTGAGAATGAAAATATTCAACTAAACTAAAAACTCTGAGAAAATTAAATCAATGAAACAGGATATTTGCATGACTTAATTCAAGGCTCAACCTTGAGTCAAAAGAGTAAAGACTTAAGAAAAATAACTACCACTGCTAAGTATAATTTATCTCCAGTATAATGTTAGGATTAAAATTCAGAAATCTTTTACTGTGATAAAATATCAATTGGTCAACGTATATCAGCCTCATGCCTACACACACACACACACACACACACACACACACACACAAACAACACACAAAAACAGGAATGTGTTCAAACACTTAAGATTTCATTAAAATCAGGAACTAAATAAAGGTGCCCATCATGGTATAAAATACTGGTAGAAATTAGTAATTTAACTTTAAAAACTATATCGAGGTGCTAGAACCCCACCATCACCCACAAAATCAAGTAAAAGCCTTTAGAATTAATAAAAATAATTTGGCAAATTTGTTGGTTATAAACCATAGAAACATCAATAGTTATCTCCTATTTTAGCAATGATCAGTAAGACCCATGTCACAACAGCAACCGTGATCCTGAAACATCTAAGATTAGCTTTCTTTAGAGGCTTGTCGGGAAAAGCTGTAAAACTCTACTTTAGGAGATAGAATCTTTTAATAATTGAGGAATATGCCAAGTTCTTAGAAAGTAAGGTTGAATATTTTGCAGATATCATCTAACCAAATTAATTTTAGGTTTAATATGAGCCTAATAAAAATTCCAGAGAGATTGTTTTTGGAACTCGATGAAATGGCTTTAAGGTTCATATGCCATGATAATGGGCAAGATGTTCTAAGACATTTTGAAAAGATGAGTAAGTAGGGGAAACTTGCTTGCAGATACTAAAAGATATCGAACAGTCATATTGTCTTTTATGACTGTTCTGATTTTTACTATGTTTAGTAATAATTCACATATTTTATAGTTATGTTTAGTTAATAAAATCATATTATCTATAAAAGTTTGTCTAAGTTATTAAAAAATGTTAAAACAAAGTGACCAAGATGCAACACATAGAAAATGAGTATTTCAAACATTATTGACTCACACAAATTATAAATACATGGCACTTAGGGATAGTACTATATAGGGATGAGTCATGACTGTTCTTACTGCTGCCATAGTTTAGACACTCATCTTCTCTCCCCTGACTATTGCAACATTTTCTAACTAGTCTTTTAGGTTCCTCCAAATACATTATCTACATGACTGAGAAAGTCATCTGTATAACAACATTGCTCCAGGCTTAACAACCATCTTTGGATCCCTGCTAGCTATCTGCTTACATTTATCATGATGGCCCACTCCACAGCTCTAACCTCATTCCCTGTAATCCAGCTGCACAGACATCTTATCACACTCTCCTATTTATGTCATGATCATTAATATCATTGTTCTTTGCACATGCTTTTTATCCTGCCTAGGAAGTTATTGCAATGTCCTCCTCAAACACAGTCTTAATTTAAAAGTTAAGTTTTTTGACAAATCATGGCAGGCCCATGAAAGCAGGGTCCACCTGGTGATCACTGTATGCTTTGTACCTACACCAGTGTCTGGTGTAGCAATATGATTAAATATTTTTCAAAGAACTGGTCATTAAAATTTATTCTGAATTTAAATGAGTCCAAATTATTGGCATTCACTGTATCTACTGAACTCATGGAGTTTAATCAGATTAGTTTTTCAAGTAGCAAGCTATTCATGAGCAGCTTAATGAATTCAGACTTTTTCTTTTTTCAAAAATTATTTTAAGGAGAGACACAACCATACCATGAGTTTGAATTTCACATTAAGTTGGCTCACACTGAAGGCAAGAGACAGCAAATAAATATAAGAATATTTTATATGGACAGAGGTGAGTGTCTTCTTTCCTTTATCTCAGATTAATATGGATTCTCAGTTGACACATCCCTGATAGTAAAGTCAATCAGTAAGATGTCCCGAAATCATTACCACTGAGGTGTAACACTCTCCCTACAGTCTAAGAAGCTAGAGCCTAGAAAAGACAAAAGGAACAAAGACTGTCTGAAAGTAGCTCATATTTTAAGAAGAGATATAATGAAAGGTAGCATATTGTCCAGCAAACCCTTTGAGAATACCAATACCTGGTGTTGATTTTATTTATCTACTGATTTCTTTATTTTTCCTTTAGTTATATTAATTCTTTAAAATTTTATGTATGTGCTTTAAACAGCTGGAGGATTTAAACTTACCTATGCCCATTACAATAGGACAGACCATTTTCTGCCCCCTTTTTCTAAGTCATATAATTGGATTTAGCTTAGAACACACACCAGGTGCTATGAAAAATGCTTATATGAAGCAGCATTGGTTTCAAGCCACCTATTTGCTTTTTAAAAGTGCATAATGCCATAGAAATTATCAGCTATTTCCAATATTGCTAATGATAAAATAAATAGTGCTTCAGTTATTATTCCCCTTAAACAATGAGAAGGGCTAAGCCTCCCATCTTCTGAACCACTGAAATGTCATTCCAACCTTTCCCTGCTGTCTGTGCCTGACCTCTATTTTTGCAGCTATGAGAGACTGCTACCCATCAAGCAATGGGTCAGTTGAGCTAATAGTAAGAATTCATTTCAGATGAATTTATTTACATTGACCTTTGTCCTCTTAGCATATATGAAAAGCAAAAACCCATAAAGACCTATCCAAATCAGAAGCTTTGGTAATAAATCAGAAAAAATATGCAGTTGTTAATTGTTGGAAGCTGCCCGTTGCCTTCACTAGCAGAGAGGTGTGGACAAGGAATCCAGAAGGCTGGTCAACCTTGAGGCTCTGGCAAGGGTCAGAGCCATACACCCACTGTCCGGTTGAGACAAAGGGAGCTGAAGCAACTTCCACCTTTTAGTCTTATGTCAATCCTTACTGATAAGATAGTTTGCCTGTTACTGGAAATTGCCTGCCCAAGGTAGATAGGTGGATCCCAAACCTGAATAAAAGGGATCGCAAGGCCAGAGCAAAGCAGAGTCCTCTCTCAGGCTTCTGCCTGGCCCCCAATTCCCAAATTAGTATTTTCTTGTCTTGTCTCTTTCATTTGTGTGCGGCCTCCTCCAGAGCCCGAACCCTGAATCTGAACCTGAAGCCTGAACCATGCTGGTTGTGGGGGGACACTCGCAGTTAATGATCAAAGAGCAACTTCCATCAATATAACAAAAAATGCCTCAAAATATGATTAGAGTTTCATTTGCTTTATACCCCTATTTATCTATAGATGGTAGCCAAATCCTCTAATTGGGCTATCTGCCTGAAATGAGTTGTCCCGCAGTGTTCGTGTTTGCTTCGACTCTGCTTTTCTTGACATTTGCTCAGCAGCTTTATACCAATTTGGAACCAAAACTGGTGAACCCAGAATAATGCAATACAATATTTGTTGCACTGATGAGTTGCACTGCATGCGAATGTTACCAAAGGTGCCAGAAACAAGACAGCAGATGAAAGCACTGAGATTAAGTTCACAGGATGGATGAACCTGCATCTGGGCCTGGGCTGTATATTCATGACTTGTCTGTGCTGGGATCAGGTATTCTGCCTCACCTCTGTTACAGAAGATCCAAGATGAAGAGTTTGGGATTATGTTCTGCTTGAGCCTACAGACCTCAACTCAGTGGCACAAACCCCTACAGCAGTTTTGAATAGTGGCAAATCAGCAGGTTTTACAACTAGGCTAAGAACCAAGTCATCACCACCATCTGATTCAGTACATTTACATCTGAACACAAACCGATGTAAAAATCAGATTTAACCTCTTGTAAAGGAGTTTTGAGGACTTAATGATGGCACCTTCTTATACTAGTAAAGGCTAGAAAAAAAAAGTGCCTGGACACAGCTTTAGAAGTAGGCAATGAGTGTCAATGTTGCTAACAAACCCCAGCAACTTGAACTTGGCAGATCACTTTGTTGAGAAAGTGAGCATTGCTGAAAGGGAGTTTTGGCTGCTGAATAAATTTCTTTCTTTTTTTTTCTCCATCTGCACTTGGTACATTTTGAAAATAGACACAGAAAACCCTGGTTGAACCAAATAAACTCTGTACATATCAGATTATTAGCCTCATGTATGACTTCTGGGTGCATTTTTGAGGATAGTATTCATCTTAAGGCATTTTAAAATTAGGACTTTCTCGTGAATGTGGTAAGAATGGAATTTATAACAAGGTCACTAATGGAATGTATTTGCATGACTCATTTATCCTTTTATAGGACATACATGGCCAGACACAAGGGTGTTATCGACAGTGTTTCTAAAATTACCTCTCTAGGATTTTTCATCTAGCTTTAAGAGACTTCAAAGAAAGAATCAATAATACATATTTCTCCTGGATTACTTTAAAAATAGGTAAATGATTTTAAAATGAAAGAAATACGATATTCTGGGACTTGTATATAGGAATCTTTACTTTGACAAGTATTTAAGGTGGAAATAAAGAAAAATCGGAGAAAATAAAATTTACATGAAAACTTGAAACATGTAAGTCTCCAAAAAGATGGTCTATATATTAAGAAAACATAAAAAATGTTTCCTTACATATTCTTAGTCTTAATGGTAACTATAACTAGAAAATAAAATCTTGTTTCAATTTTAAGAAGCAATTTGAACTGGCATGCCTTCTTCCTTATAATGGAGCAAATTTTTTTCTCTTCCTAGTTAGCGAGTGAAGTTAAGCCTTCAACCAAACATGTGAACTTTCTATAGGTTACTTGAACATATTATAAGGTCTTAAGGAATATATAATTTTAAATTTATAATAAGAGATAGCCTGCTGGTATTTTAACACTTTAGGTGTAATCCTATTCTCCCTTTGCATTAAAATTTTTAAATGAGATATCATTGACATGACATTATATTAGTTTCAGGTGTATAATGTAATGATTTGATATCTGCACATAAAGCAAAAGATCACCACACAAGTCCAGTCAGCTTCTCCCTTTGATGTTCCATATGCAGCTAGGTAACCCATCATCACCAACACTGAAACTACCTATTATGGAGAGAACTAATTCATTGAACAAATTATAGGAGAGTCCAAGCAAACTGCTTATTCTCTTTATCAAATTCAGGATCATATTTTATTTCCTTTTAAGTGTGAAATTTCTGTTGTTTTCTGGGTTATGAAGCTTGATATAAGAGGCCATAAAGGAAATAAAAAGAAATAAAGTTGGTGGTCAAATTCAAGTTCAGCTTTATCTCAACATGAGTTGGGCATGTGCCTCAGGCTGTCAGGGACCTGATAAACTCCTATTAAGGAACACAGGTCCTTCAAGTTCTTTTTCTCCTGACAAATTCTCAGTTCTGAACAACCTCGACAGAGGGAAGTCAGGGAGGGGAGAAGCTGCAGTTAGCCTTACCTCCATATCCTGGCAGAACATCAGACCCCTCAGGAACATTTCTAAAAAACAAACAAACAAAAACCCTAAATGTAGGAAGTTGAACATGAGGATAGATAAAGCTACAAAATGGACTGTGGCAAAGTCAGGGTTGGGCACTATCTGCATGTCTTCCTTCTATGTAGACCCAAAGACCTCAAATGTTCATGACATCAACTTTGCCATCTGTATTTCTGGGACCTAAGATCTATGGCACTTTTTTTTTTCTAATCCATGACAAAGGATTTTGGTATTCCTGGCCCTGGGAAAAGAGTTCATAGTTGGCTATTTTGTCTTTGCCTAAAATTTGGTTGATATTTGAAAGAGTTGGTTTAAAAGATAAATAGCCATTTCATCGCTGTTTTAAGAATTATATCATAAGAAAGCGATGTTCCTAGATTACCTCAGCTCTTTGCAGAAATGTCTTCTAAAGATTAAAATTTAATGTTATGCTCTCAGCTTTTATAAAGGTAAAATTAAAACCTTGGACATTGTTCCTTTTGTAAGAATCCCCGTGATAAATTTCTTCTAGGAGTCAATCAAGAAAAGTTTTTTTCTTCAGATGGATTTTAATACTACTTATTGGGCAGAGAGAAATTAAATAAATAAATCTGCATCTCTTTTGAAATTTGCTTTTAAATTCATTGTACAGCTAAAGTAACAAAGCCACTTTAAGTTCTTGTTATAATGGACTAACTCTCCCTTTCCACTCAGTGTTACTCATACTTAAGATCTATAGATTACCTGTTTCACAGTCACCTAGAAAGCCTTTGAAAATTATAGGTCTCTGAGCCAAACCCCAGAGATTCAGATACAGTGGTTCTTGAAAGGGACGTAGGAATGTGGCTGTACTCTATTCAAGCAAGCCTCATGTTTATTATGCACCTCTGAGTTGGAAACTATTCTAAATGGCTTTGGTTGGTCTTTTACTACTGTTACCAGACTCAGATTTATTTTTTTCTAAATGAACAATATAAGTGATTTGAGATATTCACTCACATACACACAGTCATTTTCTTTTCAAAGATGTAAGATGATGAGGGAACAGATGACCAGAGGGAAGGGATAAACATACAAGAAGAACTTTTACTTTGGAAATGTGAAAACTCACATAGAAATATGTTCCTTATCATTAAAGTCACATGAAGAAAAAACACACACATACAGAAACCGAGGAATTCCACAAGGAGACCTCATAAGCCTTTTGCAGAAAGGGATAAAACTTCAGACTTCTAGTTTCCAGGTACTTAAGGACAGTATCCCAAATTATTTGTAGGTGCTTTTTTCTTTAAAGCTTTTTCATGCAAAAGGTTTTGTTTGGGTTATAAACTAATTGCTGGGGTTTGATTACTAGATAGTTTCTAGCTTGCCTCTGCAAATGGTTTTTACAAACATGAAAACTAGGGTATAGACAATTTGCAATGAAGGCTATTGGTAGAAATCTGAGACATATTTTTTTCCTAGCACAACTATTGATTCTGACCAGTGTGAACACAATATAAAACTACTAGAGGCCTAGTGCACGACATTTGTTCCCTGGGGGGGGGGGGGGGGTGCAGGAGGGAAGGGGGGCAAGTTCCTCAGCCAGGCCTGTGCCCTCTCACAGTGAGGACCCCTCAGGGGATATCTGTCTGCTGTGGAGGTGGGAGAGGCTCCTGCCATCACCTCTGTGCTTGCCAGCTGTGGCCTGGGTTCTGGCTGAGCAGTGCTCCCCCTGTGGGAGTGCACTTACCACCAGGGGGCAGCTCCTGCATTAAACGCCTGCTCCTTGGTGGTTAGTGTGCGTCATAGCGACAGGTCATTCTGCTGTTTACTCAATTTGCATATTAGCCTTTTAGTCTATGGGATAAAAGTTGGCATATAATTCAATTGGCAAATAACTTTTAAATTTCTGTTCATTTTTAAACAAATTTTAAAAATCATCCAAAACATTATTTAAAAAAAATTATTCTTTATAGTATACTTAAAAGTATAAAATATGGAATGCAGATTAAATTAATTTTAGAAATATGTAAAAGAAATCTGACATATTCTTTAAAACATTAATCTCTCCTTTTTATAGAATTCACATAGCAAAATATTTCACAAAATTACATAAAAATAAACACTAACTATGGTCACAGCTTGCCCAATAGGTTTGAAAGTACATACAATATATATATATATATATATATATATATATATATATATATATACACACACACACACACACACACATATGGCAGTTAATTGGTTTTTAAATATCCATTAGACTTTTAAAAAATATGTCAATGAGCACAAATATTCAAACTAATTTGGCTATAACTAACAAAAATAAACAAAATAGTAAAAACATAGCTAGTAATAATTATAATTTAAAACACTCCAATAGCACTGAAAACTGGGTAAAGTGTAAGCCATAGGCCATAAAATTCAAGAAATTTCTGCTTTATAGAATGCAAGTGAAACCTGGTTGAATAGAGATATTTAGAAGCAACTTGCTTTCTTTTTTTTTTATAATATATATATTTTTTTATTGATTTCAGAGAGGAAGGGAGAGGGAGAGAGAGATAGAAACATCAATGATGAGAATCACTGATGGGCTGCCTTCTGCATGCCCCCCATTGGGGATTGAGCCTGCAACCCTGACATGTGTCCTTGACCAGAATCAAACAGGACCCTTCATTTCACAGACCTACACTCTATCCACTGAGCCAAACCAGCTAGGGCAACAACTCACATTCTTAAGAAAGCACTATAGCCTCACAAACAAACAGCAGCAAGGTGAGGAAATGTCCAATTGATTTTCCCATTTTTGAGAAGCAAAGGTCAGAAAACCCTCGGAAGAATTTCAATTGGTGTTGTAAATCAGAATCAGCTGAGTAAGGAAACATCCAGGCAAACTCAACTGTGCCTAACAGAAAGCTGGCTCTTTGCTGGTTTGTCATTAAACTTTATGGTTGAATGAAGCCACTTCCTAAAACAGAAAGAGCTAAAACCTATAATCAAAGAATATTTTAAAAATAACAATAATGAAAAATGTTTCACATAAAAAATTTTGAGATGCAGCCAAAACTACTCTCAGGAAAGAAATACTAACTTTCACGATTCAACAAGAAGAAATAAAAATAAATTAGCTAAATATCCAACTCAATAAATTAAGACTAGGACAAGAAAATAAACACAGGATAAACAGGAGAAATAAATAGCAGGTAATATTTGAGTTTGCTCTTCTAGTTTCTCTGTAGGTGGGATTTAATTTAATATTTTACCACCCAATGTAAAAGATACTACTAATAACATTGTTTTAAAGATGAGGAAACTGAGATGCAGGGAGTTGAAGTTTAAAAATGCAAAAGTGAAATAATTGGTAAATAAAAATTCTTAGTTATTTGCAAAAATAAACTAAACATAGAAACTATAGATACCCATGATTAGAAATGTGAAAGGTTATATGATTGGGGCAGGGGTGGAGGTGGAAGAGGGTATAGGGGGAATAAATGGTTGTGGAAAAAAATAAAATTAAAACAAAAGATATTCATAAAGTTTAAAAGAATATTATGTTTGGCTATCTTACTTTAAAGTATTAAAGACTGATGAACTCTGTAGTAAAATGTAAGTCACCAACTTTAGCTTAAGAAAAGCTAAAAAAGGCTGAAGACCAAGGAATTTTAAGTTTGGTCAATAAATCCCTCAAAACAATAGATAGTTTTAAGGTTGGGTGGGTAAAGAATCAATTTTTACATATTTCAAATTTTAATTACCCTCCCTCCAAATAACCTCACTTCTCAATGCTACCCTCTATTGCCCCTTCCACATTTCTTTTCAATGTTAAAAAACAAATAATGTCCAGGCTATAATTCCTGCATTTCCAAGCCAAGCCATGAGCCTGAATATATAGATGTTAGCTTACTCCCTTTCCAGATAGTACATTAAATTAGAATAAAGGAATGCAAAAAAAGCATACACCTAAAACTACACACCAAATGTAGGAAACGAAAAGCCGATAAGGCTTTTCAACATATTTCTAGAAGAAGGATGGTGATTATGTGATTACCAGTGGGGCAAGGGAAGAGTCCACCTGCCTGGAAGAGCAGAGAGGGTACAAATCATGGTTGGAAGGCACTGTGGTGCTATTTATAGCCACCCTAATTAACATTTAAAATATGTACAAATTGATTCTTCGACATCCTTCCTCCATCCCCATTACCTGAACATATTTGGTATGTTCAGAAGAGTTTGGAGTCAGGAATTACTATAACCGGAGTTTTAGAAAGAAAGAATGAGAGGAGAGAAAAACAAAAAGAGGAGGAGAAAAGAGAGAGAGGGAGGAAGGGAGAGAGAGAATATGCTAGCACAGTTCTCTGGGAGAAAAAGGGCAACTAGGACAGATATTCTTGCTTTAAAGCCCTTTTTGTTGAAACACTTGGAGATCATCCAGTTTAGAGGAACAAGCCCAGCCTGACATGCTGAGGCAAGTGCAACTTGTCCAGATCACAACTTGTCCAGATACATGAGGCCTCAGTCAGCCTCTCTGTTACTTTATTCCTAAAAATATGAAAGGACAGCCCACAGTCATCAAATATATGAGGAAAGTCAGCAACATGAAAGAGAAAGACCGAAAGACACAAACTGAAAAAATACAGCAGAGAAGAGCAGTAGTTTACGGAACAGGAACAAAATAATAAACCTTTATCAAATAGGATAAATGATGATAAGCTAATAATCATAATACAATGTGATATAGCTATAGTAAATGTTCATTTATTCATTCCTATAACAGATATTTACTGAGCTCCTACTATGTGGCAGACACTGGTCTCGGTACTGGGCATACAACAGTGGCCAGGACCCTGGTTTTATGAGCCTCCCATGAAATACCACAACGCAATATAAATTTTAAAGCAAAAGAGGTAAGGTAACAATAGGTGAATCTGGTATATGAACATCTTTTGTAGTATTCTTGTCCTTGCAACTGTTCTGTAACTTAGGATTTTGTTGTTGTTACAAATAAAAGTCAAAAGTTGGTTTTCTAAGTTGTTTGCCATGAAAGTTTCTCAGGAAAGTACTGGAATATGTGCTCTTCTACAATGTAAGAAAGTAAACTAGGGTGGGGGTAAGGGAGAGAGATCAACCAAAGGACTTGTATGCATGCATATAAGCATAACCAATGGACACCAACACCAGGGGGGTAAGGGCATGAGCTGGGGGTTGGGGGGGGCAATCATAGCTAATAAAAGAGTAATATGCAAATTGACTGTCACTCCAACACACAAGATGGCTTCCCCATGTGGTCAAAAGATGGCTGCCGCAAAATGGCCAGCAGGGAGTTGGGAGGAATCAGGCCTGCAAGGGAGGGCAGTTGGGGGCGATCAAGCCTGCAGGGAAGTGCAGTTGGGAGGGACCAGGCCTGCAAAGGAGGGCAGTTGTGGGCAATCAGGCCAGCAGGAGAGGGCATTTGGCAGGGACCAGGCCTGCAAGGGAGGGCAATTGGAGGCGATCAAGCCTGTAGGAAAGTGCAGCTGGCAGGGATGGGGGGGCGGGAAGGACCCAGGCCTTCAGGGGAGAGCAGTTGGGGAGGACTAAGCCTGTAGGGAAGGGCAGTTGAGGGGGTCCAGGCTTGCAGGACAGGGCAGTTATGGGTGACCAGGCCTGCAGGGGAGGACAGTTGGGGGGCGGGGGGGAATCAGACCAGCAGGAGAAAGCAGTTAGGGGCAATGAGGCTGGCAGGGGAGGGCAGTTAGGGGTGACCAGGTCAGCAGGGGAGGGCAGTTGGGAGCGACCAGGCTGGCAGGGGAGGGCAGTTAGGGGTGACCAGGCTGGCAGGGGAGGACAGTTAGGGGTGACCAGGCCAGCAGGGGAAGGCAGTTAGGGGCAATTGGGCTGGCTGGGGAGCAGTTAGGCATCAATCAGGCTGGCAGGGGAGTGGTTAGGGGGTGATCAGGCTGGCAGGCAGAAGTGGTTAGGGGCAATCAGGAAGACAGGCAGGCGAGCAGTTGGGAGCCAGTAGTCCTGGATTGTGAGAGGGATGTCCCAGATTGGAAGGGGTGCAGGCTGGGCTGGTGGACCCCCCCCCCCATGCATGAATTTCATGCACCAGGCCTCTAATGGAGGGATCAGAATACATATGTAATACCTTAATCGAGAGAGAGAGAGAGAGAGAGAGAGAGAGAGAATGAGAGAGAGTAAACTAGGGAAAATGAAGGCATGAGATACAGAAACCCAAAGCTATGTTACAAATGATAGGCAGAGGAAATGCCCAGATGTACAGGGGAGAAGAACAGAGAGGAAGGAAGTCTGGAATTTCAGGGGAAGATTTGCTTTAAGAAGTTGAAACCCATGAGATGACTTTGTACATCTATTTCTTTTGAGAGGGAATTTAGAAAACATGTGGATAATTTGGTTTTTAATTAGTAAGCACACAGAAAACTAAGTAAACAAAGACACTCAACATCATTAATACCTACAGAGACATAAAAAGTATTTTGGAAAGGATAAGTAATCTTAATTTTCTACATAGTTCTGCTGTGGGTGTTTTCATAGCAAAATAGAGTAAATGAACATTAATCGCACAGTATTGGGAAGATAGATGGGGCATATTTTATGGAGTAACAGCAGGGGAATGAAAAGGACCTCAATCCCCATTATAATTCATGGACAGATGAAATGGAAAAATTATGAAGCAGCAAGGCAATTAAGTTATTTAGAGGTTTTGATGAAAATAAATGAATCGGTCAAGAGAGCCAAGAGATAGTCAAAAGCAATGTCTTCCAAAAGGGGAAATTAAGAAGGAAGTGACAGTGAACTGTTAGTTTGCATAATGAATATTATAAATCTAATGTATAGCTTGAACAAAAATGAAAATAAAATTTTAAAAGTAGAGGCTGGGATGTGGAGAGAAGGGGGAAAGGAAATGCAGGATGAATACTAATACACTTAGTATAAGAGTAGAGCCCTTGAGCTTGACCAGTGTAGCTCAGGTTGAGTGTCAACCTATGAACCAAGAGGTCACTGTCCCATTCCAGGTGAGGGCACATGTCCGAGTTGGTGGCTTGATCCCCAGTAGGGGGCATGCAGGAGGTAGTGATTGATAATTTTCTCTCTTTATTAATATTTCTCTCTCCCTCTTTCTTCCTCTCTGAAATCAAAAAAAAAAAAAAATCTTTAAATTAAAAAAAAAAATCTTCAAGAGTGGAGGACTTGAGATGCTGTCCATGGCTGACAGAAAATAAACAGAGGTCCATGGTTCAAAAATGCATGTGTTCTGGAACAAGAGAGATACCACAACACTCTGGGAAGAGGGGGTGCACGATGATGGAGGGTCATACATGTGGCACAGTCCTCAACAGTCAATGGATAATATCTCAGTTAACAAATAAAGGAGTATTCTTCTGGAATATGGAAGAAACTTTGAGAAACTCTGAAACAGAAATGGCTAAAAGGGGATGCACCCAGGAAACAAGACTCAGACAGAGGAGGGGTAAAAAAGGAGACCTGAGAATTTTACTAAAAGCTCTTCCTTACAATTTGAATGTGTATCTGTATACTTGTATTACTTTGATAAAAATGTAATTTTTAAAAACACATTTTAAAAGCATTAAACAAGGTAGGAAGTTTTTATTTTTTTAATATATTTTATTGATTTTTTACAGAGAGGAAGGAAGAGGATAGAGAGCTAGAAACATCGATCAGAGAGAAACATCCATCAGCTGCCTCTTGCACACCCCCTACTGGGGATGTGCCCACAACCAAGGTACATGCCCTTGACCGGAATCGAACCTGGGACCCCTCAGTCCGCAGGCCAACGCTCTATCCACTGAGCCAAACCAGTTCTGGCAGCAAGGTAAGAAGTTTTGCAATACATTTCAAAGCTATACTAACCCTGAAATTGATGACACAATAATAGTTAAGTTACCAATACCCTTAAGAAAATAGAGGAGAAAAATCTAAATAAGAGGCAATAATGTTAAATTGAACTCAAAATAGTATTTTAAAAATTAATATAGTGTGACCAAGCATGGTTTCTCTTTGAAATGTATGGTTGATGTAATATTTGTAAAAATAACACTATTTATTTTTTAAAAAAAGAGGTCAAAAGCAGATTATTGTGAAAGATTACAAAATAGTATTTGATAATATTAAATAGCTTGCTTATTAAACAAAAAGACCTCATAGGATAATAGATCAACTCTAGCATCCCTTAAACTCAAGTTAACATGTGCCCCTACATTTGTTTATTCAAAAAATACAATTGAGTGTAGTATCATCCTATAGTGGTGAATTAACAGTGAACAAAACAGACTATGTCCTTGGACTTGTGGAACTTTACCTTCTGGTAAGGAAGGTGGCAAATAAATAAAAAGTAACATACTTTCTCATACTAAATTTAAAATAGAGTGAGAGATAAAAAGTAAGATTTCTATTTTAGGGAAATTGGTGAAGGTTGGATTTGTTGAAGCCATGACATTTGAGGAAAGAGTGTGCATGTGATTACTGGGATACAGACAGTTCAGGCAAAACAACAGCATGGGTTGTTTTGGAAAGAGGGGAAGAGTGGTGATGAAGAGAATTTGAGAGGGAGCCGGGTACCAGGTCATGCATGGTCTTAGACACCACACTGAGGACTTGCTGAATCAATTGCTCCACATTCCAAATGGCAGAGTATCAGCCTGACCCTCTTTCTCTGGTCTCTTGATCTTCAAGAAGAGTTTATTTGTTAAAAAGAGCTATAATAACAATTTTATCCATATTCCTGCCTTCTTTCTGATCCAGATGGGTTGTATAATTTTCAGCTGGGAAAAGGTATAACACACACACACACACACACACACACACACAAATAAAAAGGGAACAATGGCCCTAGCCCGTTTGGCTCAGTGGATAGAGCATCAGCCCTTGGAGAGAAGGATCCCAGGTTCGATTCTGGTCAACGGCTTGTACCTACATTGCAGGCTCAATTGATCTCTTACCCTGGTTGGGAACATGCAATAGGCAACCAATCAATGTGTCTCTTGCATCCATGTTTCTCTCTCTCTGTCTTTCCCCCTCCCTTCCACTCTCTGTAACTATTTTCTCTCTTTTCCGCATCCAGCGCTGCTAGAGAGCGGGTCTAATTCCTGAGTAGAGGCAGCTGAGGATTGAGAAATAAAAGAAAGAGACAAGACGCAGAGATAGAAAGAAAAGCTGGGGCCTAGTGGACCGCTGCCCTCTTCTGATGGAGAGACAGTGACCCAGAGCCAAAGCAGTGTGTTTATTTTATACCCCCAAATACCAGGAAGTTTCATCAAAAGGTCAAGACAAAAGGAGATTATTTGCATTCTTGAGTAGGCCCTGAGCATTCCTGGTGCTAGGCTGGATTTAGATATCAAAACCCACTTCCCCACACCATGGGCTGAAATGAAGGTCAAGCTGACAACACCCTTGCCCTTTTTGCAAGGTGTGTTCCCAGGGCATGGCTTTGCCGATGCCACTGGGTTCAGCTGACAATAATTAAAGAATGCCCATATGCCTTCTCAGGGGGCCCTCTACACTCTCTCAAAAAATCAATGGAAAAATATCTTCAGGTGAGGATTAACAAAAAAAGGGGGGAGAGGGGCACGGGGAATTATAAAATAATTACAAAAAAACACAACCCTATATATCTTAAAACAACATAAAAAATTTAAAGGCAAATATTAAGTTTGAACATATACTTGAAACAAAGATGAAAGAGAATGATGATTTATGTTGTTTAAAGGGGTGTTATAACTCAATAACAAAAAAGATAAATACTCCAATTAAAATGGGTAAGAACATGAATATGTTGTAAAAGTAGACAGCCAAAGATCATAAACATGAAAAAATGACCAAAATTATCATAATGAAAGAATGCAAATTAGACTAAGAAGGGATCTTTTTCCTACCAGATTGTCACAATAATATCCAGAGTTGGCAAAGATGTTAAAAATAAAAACTTGCACATATCATTTAAAAATTGAGGGGGGTGAGGTGCTCATGTGCCCAAATTAAAACTCCACTTTTTGTTTATAAAAAAAAGTGTTGTGAAAGGTAAGTCATGCTAATAGTTTTCTGAGTGAGAACTAATGACATATCATTGACTAAACTGTTTATAAATAAAACATAATTCTAAAAAGTTAACATAATGATAAATAACATATTTAGTTTGAAAAATAAATAAATCTGAGGTTTCATTAGGTAGAACTAGTGATGAAGACATAAAGGAAGAAAGAATAAAAGTGGCAGAGTTTGGAGAACTGGAAAGTACACTAAGTGGGGGTCTGGCATCAGTTCTGGAACTAGGAAGTTTCTGGAAGTAAACCCCTGGGGCCCAGTTCCCTCAGCTCTCCTTGATTAATGTCTGGTTGTCCCATAGTTCCTGCTTTTGTTATTGTCTTCCTACTAGTCATTCTTCATGTCACTGCTCTTTCTAGTGTCATCCTACTGCCATAGAGACCGCCTACTTTCATTAATACACCAGAAACTTTCTTCCATGATTTTTCTCATGCTATTTGCTTCCTGGAATTTCCACATTAACAATCTATTAAATTCCTATTCATTTTTTTCAAAATGCAGATCAGGCATCACTATTGCCTCTGCGTCAGAACCTTCCTAGACATTCCCACTGAGTTTTCACTTGCTCCAATTTAGTTATACTAGTACTAGAGGCCTGGTGCACAAAATTCGTGTACAGGGGGGGTGTCCTTCAGCCCAGCCTGTACCCTCTCCAATCTGGGACCCCCTCAGGGGATGTCCGGCTGCCTGTTTAGGCCTGATCCCCTACACCAGCAGTCGGATATCCCTCTCACAACCCAAGACTGCTGGCTCCCAACCACTCATCTGCCTGCCTGATAGCCCCCTAACCACTCCACTGCCAGCCTGATTGATGCCTAACTGCTCCCCTGCCAGCCCTATTGCCCTCAACTGCCCTCCCCTGCCAGCCCTATTGCCCTCAACTGCCCTCCCCTGCCAGCCCAGTCACTCCCAACTGCCCTCCCCTGCCAGTCCGGTCACCCTTAACTGCCCTCCCCTGCAGTCCTGGTTGCCCCCAAATGCCCTCCCCTGCCGACCTGGTTGCCCTCAACTGCCCTCCCCTGCTGGCCTGGTCACCCCCAACTGCCCTCCTCTGCTGGTTCGGTTGCCCCTAACTGCCCTCCCCTGGCGGACATCTTGTGGCTGCCATCTTTTGACCACATGGGGGTGGCCATCTTGTGCAATGGTGTGATGGTCAATTTGCATATTACCTCTTTATTATGTAGGATACATGCAAAAGATAGAGAGCAACAGAGACAGAGACAGAGACACAGAGAGAGGCACACACACACACACACACACACACACACACACACAGAATTTAAATAACAAGTGAACCACCTATCATTTACTTGAATATAAGCACCATAGTAACAATGACATGGAAGACTTGAATCTGCGCTCTTTTGGTAGGTTTCTCTCCTAATTGTCCCTCATAGATGGGCATCCTGCATTGCTGAATGTGATGCAACTTTTAAAATGTAACTGTATTTTATAAAACTTGGCAGCTGATGCAAGAGGGACTACTTCATTTGATACCCAGCTGAGAAACAACAATCTTTTCTGAATGCATGAAGAAAAGCAGGCTGGTTTAGATTCATTGGGAAACAGTATGTAAGTCTCCAACCTGACAGCTACTTTAGGAATTTTCAAGGATAATTTTCATAACTATTTTGCCTTAAATATTGTCTTTATATTCTAACCCCACATAATATGTGATTTTAAAACCAATTTTATTGTTTTGTTCCCTCAAGTTGCAAGTTTTTATTTATATGGTTATGAGCTCACTGAAGAATATGCCCAGAATATAATAGGAGTTCAATAAATGTTTGTAAAATGAACAAATTATGTGGCTGATAGTCTTAAAGATCAGTCCTCTGCTTGAAAACAGCTACCAAATCTTACAAGTATAAATGTCAAGATGTAAAATAATAACACACAATGCTCTTTAGGACTTCACAGATAGCAGAAGATTTCCAAAGATACACCCTCAAGATTGATAGGATGTCACAACTTTAGGGCATGGTGAAAATATTGAGAATATGTGATGGTTTGGGTCCTCCTCAACTCTATCAGACCAAATATTCACTTATTTTTCCTGCTATTAGACTAAGCTTTACAGAAAATATATTTTCTTAGTTTTGTTAAGCTGCTTATGGGTGATAACAATGAATTTCAGAGCTTTTAACCTATCATTTAATGGAAAGTTTATTTGCAACTGTATTGGCAGCATGAGTGTTTGGAATCTTTCAAGGGAAGAACTGAAACATTTAATTTATTTTCTTCTTCTTTTTATATACAGTAGTAGGAAAAAGTAGGTTTACAGTTGTGAGTATGTGAAACATTTTATTCTTGTATTATTATTTATTTATTATTGTATTATTTTCTATATGAACAATTGTAAACCTACTTTTGCCCCACCCCTGTATTTAACAGTAAATCCAGGTAGGACTTATGACTATGTGGATGCATGAGGAAGCATCTTCAAAATATACACATGTACTCTATACAAAGGTTTTTGTATGCTGCAAAGAAAATGATCATGCAATTAGGTTGAAAAAGAACAATTCAGTTAACAAAGAAATGTGAGATGAACCTTATTTCTGGACATGTGAAAGTTACCTCTTAGAATTATTCTTAGGGTTTAGTTAATTAATGTTTGTGTATAACTTCTCAATAATTGCTTAGAACCCTAAGAGGCTTATCGTAAGTAACCAAATATGTTGAATATTTTATTAACATTATTAGCATTAATAAAACAATTATCTGCTCTATAAATATGGAGAGGACTTAAGATTTGAGTTTTTTTTCTTTTTGGCACATGTCAATAAAAGAATCATTTGCTTCCTGTCTGACAAGATTTAGTGATGTTCACACAGCATTTGAAACTTTAAATGCCAAATTATATGTTAGCCTTCATGATGTTTCTTTTAGGACAGAAGAAAGCTGTATGTCTTCCAAAAGTCCTGTTTATTTGTTCTACGTACATTTTATTAAATTACTCAAGTCTTATTATGTCACCATTTAGTCAAAATTATTGCAGGTAATATCATAAACAAAGGTGAAGTAGAACTAGTAATTTGAGTATCTCTTCTAGAACATCAAGTGTGTATTGTAAGTAACAAGGAAAAAAGTCAGACACAAGAGCTAATGTTGTACTGTGGGAGGGGCACATTTCACAACAGAAAACACTGACCTGAATTTAAGGCTTAAAAGTCATTCCTGTAGAGGGTCACTGTGGTCCAGATTGAGGGATTCACTTGCTGAGGTTCATGAGAGTGACCCTGCATCCAGACCATCCACTCTGGCATTCCTTGTGGCCCACTCTGGCCTGCTCTGATCTTTAATTCCCTGGGTGATTTCAGGTTTAAAGAATTACATGTAAAGTTCTTGTAAAGATAGTCCTTATTCTCAGGACAGTAGAAATGGTGTCTCATTGCCCTGTTCTTGTAGAGGTAAGGAACATCATGCTTCTGTGGACCTTCCTAGCACAAGACAAATCCTTTTCTGTGCCTGGGGCCGCTGTCAATTTCTCTTACTGAAGAAAAGAAAATTGCTAGTTTAATCTCTGGGCTGCTGACCCTCTACTATATTTGTGTAGTGTAAGATCTTCTCAGAACTTATCTAAAGGTCCTTAGCTCTGTGACTGTTGTGAACCCAAAGGACCAGGTAACAAAATTGGTTGTGGGAATGGGAGATGGTCATTTTAAATGGATGGTGGGGACAGTTGTGAGATGGCACAGTTTTTCTATTTCTTAAAAGTTTCTCCCTTAGGGACAAAAATGCTATTTTTACTCAGTCACCAAACAAGCTAAGCCAACAATTTATACTAATTATAAAGATATTTTATGTGCTACCATACTTCTTATGTAATATGACTTACTATATGCCTCCTAAAACATCACAATGTGATGGTACAACAAAGCACCAGGAGGGAGTGGTGGTGGTGGTGGTGGTGGTGGTGGTGGTGTGTGTGTAAGGGGAGCATTATAATGAAGAAGGAAGGAAGGAAAAAAAAATCTTCTCATTACCCATAAAACTATGAATTTAGTGACAACTTTATTTCTCTCTTTTGAATATTGGCCCCGTGAAAAAGAAATTAATTAAAGGAAGAAAATTTCCCGTTTCTTCTCTAAAGTATTTGCTCCTAATTACTACTCACTATAATGATTCCTGTTTCTTTTCTTGCTCACACACTAAGAAAATAATTATCCAATGACTAGCTTATTTATCTTTGTACCAACCCAATCATAATGTCACTTTATGTTTACAAAAGCTAAACAAAATTTAAAAGCAACTATTTAAAGGCAATTAAAAGCACCTAAAAGCAGACAGAACCAGCAGAAGAGTTTACTCTTATGAAACTGCTATTGCAACAGGTAAGAAATGTGTTTCTGGGCTTTTTTCCCTAAAGTGCTCCCCATGGAAAATTGCAATCTTACTATATCATGGTGGCAGGGGAAAATGTTCAGGCAGAGACTTAAGTGCTAGAATAAAGAAAGCATGAACTATAAAATACTTGATAAACTTAGTACATGAAAAGATGCACATTGTTATTCCTCAGGAACATACAAGTCAAAACATCAGATATCTCTACATATCTATTAGAATAACTAAAATAAAAATGACTGGCAATACCAAATGTTGCCATGGATTTGGAGCTACTAGAACTTTCCTATGCTTTTGTTGGGAATGAAAAATGTTATAGCTACTTTGGAGAATAATTTGAGAGTTTCTGATAAAGTTAAATATAAACCTATCTTATGAACCAGCAATTCCACTCCTAGATATTTACCCAACAGAACTGTACATGTATAATGTATGTAGAATATTCATAGTAGCTTTTTTTCAAATCAAGAAACTAGCAAAAATCTCAAATGCCCATCCACAGGTCAATGGACAAACAAATTGTAATAATCTACATAACTAGATACTGTTCAGCAGTAGAAAGGAACACATTACTGATAAATGAAAAAATGATACATTTCAAAATTATGCTGAGTAAAGAGGCCATGCACAGAAGAGTGCATATTGTGTGATTCCATTTATATTAAGTTCTAGAAAATGCAAGCTAATCTGTACAAAATAAATCACGACAAGCCTAGAGAGCTCAGGGGTAGGGTGGAAGGTTCACAAAAGAGTTTTTGAGGTGATGGAAATCTGTGTCTCCATTGTGGTGAGTGGTTACCTTGGTCAAAACTCGTTGAATTATACACTTAAAATGGGTGTAGTTTATTGTATGTAAATTATACAATAATGGAGTTTCCTTTTAAAACAGAGATAGAGGAGGTAACATAAAACTCAGAGTAGTTCCCAACGTATACAGTGTATTTTTCTAAAAAAAGGATCAGTAGATCCTTCTGAAACCTCCCAATGAATACTTTATGCAATCCCAGGAGCTGTGATTCAGGCCCCAGGGCACAATCTTCTGACCACATCTATACACTCACCTCTGCCTGTTCCCCAGTTTGGGGCTTGGTTGGCAGAAGTCAGGTGACAATTCGGTCTGCTGATGGCCAGATGAGTGTTAGCTTTAGTCTCTCCCCTCAGGGGAAAAAGATTTAGATTTAATATTAAATGTAAGAATCTAGATTTGGGCCTCAAACTTAAGCTGATTTCTGCAGCCCAGCTTTAACCAGTTTTAAAAATAAGTGTATAGCATTGGTGCCTAACTGAAGGCTAAGTCTACTTAAACTGTTTAAAAGTCAAGGGGTGTGATAGCTAACTTTGCATCAATTTGACCATGAGGTGCCAGATATTTGGTGAAACATTATTCTAGGAGTTTCTGTCAGGGTGTTTCTGGATGAGATCTACATTGGAACCCATAGATTGAGGAAGGCAGATTGTCCTCCAAAATGTCCTTAATGCCTTGAATAAGTAAGGACATTCTCTCTCTCTCTCTCTCTCTCTCTCTCTCTCTCTCTCTCTCTCTCTCTCTCTCTCTGTCTTTGAACAGAAATGTGAGTCCTCTCTTGCCTGTCGATTTGGACTAGGACTGGAACTACACGATCGCCTCTCCTGGATTTCCAGTTTGCTAACTGTCGATCTTGGACTTCTCATTCTCCATAACTGCATGAGCCAATTTCTTATAATAAATCTCATTACATATAATGTGAAATTATTGTCTCCAGTTCTCTTCTCTGGAAATCCCTGAGTAATACATGGAGCAAAGGAATACAAAAGGCCTTCTAAGAGAGACCTGGGAAGCCTGTTAGCATATCACACATCACAAAAATTGTGACTAGCCTAACGTGCTCCGAGGCCTCAATCTGCACCAATTTTTCACATTCTGCATTCTATATTCTTTTTTTACATACAAACAGTGAGAAAACAGAATCTTGAATAATGTAAACAGAAAGGAATTTGAAGTCTTAAACCCAAAAATGAGCTGCCTTCACACATGTGCATATTAGAGATGTATTCCTTGGGAATAAGCCATATAATTGGGATAATGTTTAATTCAGGAATCTAAGGATTTTGAACAGGGAAGTTTTGCCCTAATCAGAATTCCACAAAGAGTATTCAGTCATAATTTTAGGCTCCATAATACTCTGTGTTAAACTGAGTATGTTTTCTGTTTCCTGTACCCATACACCCATCCATCAATTTCAAAAAGACTCTGTGAGGTAAAGTTTCCAGTCTCAAATCATTTTGTATATTCTTCCCATCCTCCCTTTATGGGTAACCTTACCCTGGAATAGGTTCCAAAAAAAGAAGTGAAAGTAAATAAAAAAAAACATCCTAAAAGAAAAGTCCTCCTAAAAGAACAAACATGAGTGTGAGGCATATAGGCATTTTACTCAAAATGATTACATAAATGAGAAAGCCTTTATATTGCTCTAATCTGTTTTAAAAGTTCATTGTCATACATTAAAAAGTTATACAACTTTAATACAGACATTTTATATTTTCAAAATATACTAGGTAATACATTTCTATAATATTTAAATCACGTATGAATTTTACTAATAATTGTAAGCAATTTCTATTCTTCTTTAGCTCTTTCTATAGGAGCAATAATCTTTCTAATGACTGACAGCCAAATGGGAAGGGACCATATGTTAAGATGTGGGGAATTTAGCCCGGCCAGAGTGGCTCAGTTGGTTGAGTGTTGTCCTGTGTACTGAAAGGTTGAGGGCTCCATTCCAAGTCAGGGCGCAAACCTGGGTTTCGGGTTCAATCCCTGGTCGGGGTCCTCAGGTAAGGATTCCAATAAAAAGATGTGGGGATCTGAAGGACCCTCTTAGGCATTAAGTCTCTTCTATTAACATTCACAGAACTGCATAATAGCTCCTTCTATAAAGTCCCTTCTTGGTGGCCAAGGTGACTATTTTTATTGGTAAATTCAGAAATAGTAATAAAATAGAAGATTTAAAAATCCTCAAAGAGAACTAGAGTGAATAGTCTGCCTGATTCAGCCACTGTTTGCAAATATTTATTTTTTCATCTCTAAACCGCAGAGTGTGTTTGATTTGAAGCACTAAAACAGCATTTGCTCTGACCCACAGAAAATGTTTATGCTGAATAAACCACCTCACAAGCTGAAGCTTGAATGTTAGTGTGGATGTCTTCACACAGCATTCCCCTTGTCAAGCATCCGGAATTCTGGTTTTCAAGTGACTTAATTGTCATGCCACTTCACAAAACTTCCTGGGATCTTAAGGAATGTAGGCCTTACATTTTAAGGTGCAGTTCCTCACTTGTATTTCCTTAAGATGCAACATGAGTGTTTGCTCTGTTCTGATCTAATTTTAAAAGGGGATGTAAAATGCTGGTACCTCACAGATAACTACGTCTCTTTAGATATAAAAGGCAAGGTAAAAAGCTAAACAATTCTCTCCACCTCAACTTATTTTCCAAAATTGTATTCTTTTTAATTTATTTTTGAGAAAGCCTATTTTACTCTGCTATATCTTCCTCTACAAATTAAAGAATAATAAGTTATTTCTGTTTATATCTTAGAGTAAATTGAATCTACATACTAGCTTTAATTTATTTGAAAAATGTAACTTTTAGAAAGTCAGCATTCATGGTACAGCATTGAAATAAAGAACTGTTGGTGACTTTAGAACAATTTCTTCTCTCAACTTTTAACTGTATGACTTATCTTCCACCATCTCCACAAGAGCTTGTGAATTCTGTTGATGTACATCTTTATGACTACAGGCATATTTCACCAGAGGGGACTGAAGCTGGATCCAGTGATCAAGTGATCAAAACATTCTCAACACTGTCAGCATCTACCAGTAGCTAGAAAACCACCAGTGACAGGTTGGGAAGATCAGGTCTAGGGAATCAAATAGCTATTAACAGGCATTACAGAATTCATAGAATCAAAGGCAAATGTTCACATTTCTTTATGTAACCAGGTCATGTTTTTCCATTGCCTAGAATGCTGTTTTTCCCTGTTGACCTCATGGCTCTTGTCTTCTCATCTTCTAGTCCTCATCTTAACCTCCTTAACCATCCCAACTCTGTTATTCTCAATCATGGCACCTTGTTTGTTTGTTCATGTTATATCAATGTCACAATTAGTATTACTAAGTGCACCTTTTTGTTACTTTTTTAAATTATATTTTTATTGATTTCAGAGAAGAAGGGAGAGGGAGAGAGACAGAAACATCAATGATGAGAAAGAATCATTGATTGGCTGCCTCCTGCACGCCCCCTACTGGGGACTGGGCTCACAACCTGGGCATGTGCCCTTGACTGGAATTGAACCTGAGACCTTTCAGTTCACAGGATGACTCTCTATCCACTGAGCAAAACCAGCTAGGGCTTTTTCTTCTTCTTCTTTTTGATCATCTGTGTTCCCATCTGCAAATTCTATTAAGGGAGAAACATTCATTGGATACCCAGTATGATAGTTACCTGGCATACAGTGAACATTTGATAAGTGATTAAACAAATAATGTATGTGCACATGTTCCAAAAAACTGAAAAAATAGACTATGTCTAGTTGTGAAATTTTAATTTTTATCTTTGCCTGTTTTAGTATTTTTTCAGGTTTTTATTTGAAGATGTTATATTTATCATAAAATTTTCAAAGACTTTAGAAAGTAATAGAAAAAAACCCAAACAAATAAAAATAGTTCCATAATATAAACTTTATTTCCCAACAGAGAAGCATAATTTAAATAAATTATGATATTTGTAAGGTAATTTTTATATAGCAGTCAGCATAAGGTATATAATTGTTGACTAAATGATTAAGTCCATTATTAAGCTCAACTAAATGTCTTTCTGGAGTAAACCCTTTCTGCACATTTTCTGTATTGCCCTTTTAATCTTCTAGAAACAAGAGAATTATTCCCCAGTGTTCCATGTTTATGGAAAAGGACAATTGTCTCAAAATAAAAAGATAAATATTTTAGCAGGGAAAAAGAAAAGATGAACTGGGCTTCACATGTTTGACTTATTATTCTTGGTAGAAGGACGGTTTTTAGGATGCATTAGAAATGAAGGGGTTAAAGTTGAACCTTCATTACATTAACATTTTATACTTAAGAAAAATTATAGGTTATTGAATTGTATCACAAGCAGTAAAAACCAACTGACACTGAAAACTGATGTAAATGGATTCAATTTTATTTTCAAAATTAAGAATATAGATAGAGATTAGAAAGAGTTTAGAAAGATGAAACATTGAGCTTATTTAAAAAATAAAAACAGATACATGGACTGAAAAACAGAAGTTCTGATTCTTTGAGGAACATAAATCTACTGGTTATCACTGATAGTCTTTTGGCCATTGTTTGGATAGAATGGATTATTTTGAGCATAACACCAAGCAACTGATCTTTTACTTTATTGAAACTTTGATCAGAGAAGGGAATATGAGTTACAGAAAATTTGGTCAGATATAAGAAAGACATTTTTTCTTTTTATCTACCATTCTTAACATTTATTTTTAAAGTTTTTAAGGAAGAACTTCCCAATGTAGGATGAATCAACACTGAAAGGAAATGCTAGCAAAGCATAGAACTATTGTCCTTGGAAATTATTAAAAATTTGAAAGTTTATTATTATTATTATTATCATTTTAATCCTCACCCAAGGATATTTTTTCCATTGATTTTTAGAGAGAATGGAAGGGAGAGGAAAAGACAGAGAAACACCAATATGAGAGAAATACATCAATTGGTTGCCTCCCGCATGCCCCTGACCAGGGCTAGGAGCCTCCAACTGAGGTAAGTGCCCTCTACTGGAATCAACCTGGAACCCTTCAGTCAACAGGCTTATGCTCTATCCACTGAGCCAAACCGGCCAGGGCAAAAGTTTATTACTAATACAAAGCTAATATTCTGATGATCTTGTGTCAAGAAAATCAACAGCGACTGCTTCGGCTCTGATATTCTATCATATGTTGCCAATATGGGATATGGGTAAGGACTTAGAAGGATCTGGGACAA
Source organism: Corynorhinus townsendii (assembly GCA_026230045.1). Taxonomy (NCBI): domain Eukaryota; kingdom Metazoa; phylum Chordata; class Mammalia; order Chiroptera; family Vespertilionidae; genus Corynorhinus; species Corynorhinus townsendii. Next base: position 60,145,691 of record JAPDVU010000004.1, on the reverse strand, counting down.
ATTGCAACTAAATTCCCACCCAACTGCTTTCCTTCATCCACCTCTCATACACTCTGCCCTAGGACCATTGTTATTTTTCTCTTCTTTAAAAATATATTTTTATTGATTTCAGAGAGGAAGGAGGAAGGAAGAGGGAGAGAGAAAAACACCAATGACCACAGAAAATCATTGATTGGCTGCCTCCTGCATGCCCCCTACTGGGGGGGTTGGGCCCACAACCTGGGCATGTATCCTTGACCAGAATCAAACCTGAGACCCTTCAGTCTATAGGCCAATGCTCTATCCACTGAGCCAAACCTGCTAGGGCCACTTGTTATTTTTCTTCACATCATTTGTCTGACTCTCTGAGTGAAGTTGGAATTATTTAAATGCTAAGACTTAAAAGATCACGTAAATGTGGTTTGAATATTAATTTGGCAAACCACATACCAAGAAAAGTAGATGGGGCCATTCCAAAAACAATCCAGATTTTTGGGTGATAAATAGTACAATGCCACACTTGCTTTAGTTGATCCAGAGAACTAAAGTTTGAATTTTTAAATCTACAGTGATACAGAGCCCAGAAATATAGCCAAAAAACATTACCCAGTTGGTAGTTCTTGCTTTACTTACTATTGCTGTCAAGTCAAACACTGGTTATTTATTTTTAGTTGAATTCTGCTCATTCGGCAAAAGTCCATAAATTTAATGTTAAGACAATATACACTGCACTGAGAAAATCAGTATTTTCAAGTCATTGAGGTCATTGAATATGTTGTAATTAATATTGCTGTTCAGATTACTTTCACTTATTTTTTAAAATATATTTTATTGATTTCAGAAAGGAAGGGAGAGGGAGAGAGAGATAGAAACATCAACGGTGAGAATCACTGATCGGCTGCCTCCTGCATGTCCCCTACTGAGGATCGAGCCCACAACCCAGGTGTGCTCTGACTGGGAATCAAACTGATGACCTCTTGGTTCATGGGTAAATGCTCAACCATTGAGCCACACTGCCCGGGCATACTTTCATTTATTGAGTATATACCATATGTCCTATTTCAAACCAAATCACATCTTAAGCCAAGATAGAAATATTTAAACATTTTAGGACAGTTGTTTGCCCACCAGTCTTGCACTGAGAAACTATAGGCACTGAAAAACAAAAGACAAAACAAACAAAAAACAAATTCATCTGTGAAATGTCTATATTTTGACATACCTCATAGCAAATACCTGGTATTTTCTCATTAGGTTAATGTGGTTGTGATAGTCAAGTTTCTTTACATTCTAAGCCAGCTCTTACAATATGCTGCATATTTTCAAAGTAATAATAGGCCCACTATTCCATGGAGGTCTTGCTCTCCTATAAAATGAGGCAATGGTGCCTCTTCAGGCTTTCATAAGGAAAGCAGCATCGAATCTTTATTTATAACTTGTTTTCAACAAGAGAGGAAATATAAAGCATAAGAAGCTATCAAAGTTTTGTAAACCAAATATTCATATATGCTGGCTTCTACTCAGCATCAGTGGAGAGAAAATCATACTAAAGACTATCAGGAGCCCTAGCTGGGTTGGCTCAATGGATAGAGCATCAGCCCATGGAATAAGGATTCCAGGTTTGATTCCAGTCAAGGGCATGTACCTTGGTTGCAGGTTAGACCCCTGGTCCTGGTGGGGGCACATGTTGGAACAACGAATGTTTCTCTCTTTCTGTCTCTCCCCCGTCCCTCCCACTCTCTCTAAAAAACAATGGAAAAAAATATCCTCTGGTAGGATTAACAATAATAAAAAGCAAGACTATTAAGAAAACAAAAAACAAGCATTCTTCTAGGTCTGGAAATGGAGCTTCCCTTTATGTCAAATGTGTGAGGAATGTATTCTGTACCAAGAGGAAAAGAAACTTAAGAATTCCAAGTTTTTAGTGTTACCTAACTATCTACTAGATTTCAATCCTGCCTAAGAAAGCTGTGTTCTTAGTAAGTTCATAGGTTCCCATTTGATCTTCAGTAGCCAAATCTTGCCTTTTGTACTTCTACAGAGTCCTATAAGTATATTTCAACTTCCCTAACTGCAAAATTTTATTTTCTAATGCTGGAGTGTTCCCATTTTAGGATTTCCTATTAGTCTCTGTTTACTGATAATGCTTCAAAATGAAAACATATTGCTCTAAAATATCTGACTGAAGAAGAAATGTCACTAAATATTTGCATCTGATGTCACCAAATTATCAAAGACCAACCTTTGTAGCTTTAGATAAATGCAGTTATCTCTCATTTACATATCACTACAGGCAAAATATATCAAAGCATAGTTGATCAGAAGATAAATATTTACTTTACTGGGAAAAACCAGAATAAATACTCTTTGAATAGAACATTGCATAAAAACCATCTCTCTTGGAATATGTCCAGGTTTTAGAGGAAATGGATTTATCAGAGAGTACCTGTATTTACTTAGGCACAGATTTTCATGAGGAGAAATGTGAGAAATTGTAAGAGCTTTGTCCCCTATCAAGACTTACATATTTCAGCATCAGTTCTCATGGGCTCTCCTCAACATACACAGAAAGGCAAACAGTTCTGGGACCCTTGTATCACTTAGTAGTTACCCAATGAGGTTAGAGCTTATTGTTCTCTATTCAAAGACTCCATGAAAAACCAAAGAGGAGATAAAACTCTTTAGCAGATAAAGAACTGGAATGACAGAAAATCTCTATGTATGACCAATGTTACGCACTCTTAGAGCTTTTTACAGCAATAAGCTTTAATAACACCCCCTCCAAAAAAAGTATTAGGTTTCTTACCTGCTCAGTTTGCTTTGTTTAATGTTGAATTCCCACCACTTGATACAAAATGCTGTAGTTGAAACTCTTTTTCTCTAGTTCCAAACTTTAGTTGTTTCCCAGTAAGAATTTATATGTAAGCAAGTACTGATACCCAAACTGTGATTTTCCTTTACTCCTCCACAAACTACTCTACTTATGTCATAATTCCTCCCTCTTCCTTCTAGTGTGAGTGAAAGGTACTGGGAGAGAGCATCTCGGCCAGTGGTCCATGCTTCTGGATGGACTCTGAAAACCCTGAGTGTTATGGGAGGAATAGTTCTGACATGGTATCAAATATATTAGAGAAAGTTGTTCACTAACTACAATACAAATAAGCCACATACATATGCAGTCACACCAACATTTAAATTATAAGTGAAGTTCTCTTGTACAAAATAACTTGAAAATTTGGATTTAGGCCCCAGTTTTACCAATTTTTAATCCATGATTATGAGCAAGTCACCTCTTCCACACTTTCATTTTCTCTATTTTGTGATTGCAAAGATATGTGTTCTGCCCGAGGCCTCACAGACATCCAGCATACCTGGGTCCCTGTATTGACTCTGGGATATTATTACCTTAAGAGGCGATCATATACCGGAAAGTATTTGGAAAATAATTAGGTACCATACCAATATATGTGGGATTATTTAGCACAAATCATTGTAAATATAGAGTAAAACTTGATCAAAAGTCTTGAGGTGGGAAAATGCAGGGCATGTCTAAGGAATGGTCAATCACTGTTTCTGACTAGAAAGGCAATGGAAAATCATGGTTGGATAGTTGCAGTATAGTAAACAAGATTTCAAACACTCAACCTATCTCTTTGCAACCATCCTATTTAATTTTGCCTACATGTGTTTTCTTTTCCACAGCTAAAGATGCTTGACCATCAAATTTATACTTTAAGCTCCATTCCCCACCTTGACACACAATTTTAATCTGAGGCAGAAGAATTTAGGACAGTCAAGTCCAAAATACTGGGACCAACATCAAGTTATAATTGCTGTTAATATATAAACACTTGACATTTGTAACAGAGGCAAAATGTGAATCTTAATGTTGGGATCAGAACTGAGACCCTTGCTGAATGGGTTTCAATTATGGTCACATGGACCTGTTTTTGGATTACCTGCTTATTATAATCTGACTAGAGGCTCGGTGCACAAAATTCATGCACGGGGCGGGGGGGGGGGGTTGTCCATCAGCCCAGCCTGCACCCTCTCCAATCTTGGACCCCTCAGGGGATGTCTGACTGCTGGTTTAGCCCATAGGGATTGGACCTAAACCGGCAGTCGGACATCTCTCTCACAGTCCGGGACTGTTGACTCCCAACTGCTCACCTGCCTGCCTTCCTGATTGCCCCTAACTGCTTCTGCCTGCCAGCCTGATCACCCCCTAACCACTCCCCTGCCAGCCTGATCGATGCCTAACTGCTCCCCTGCCGGCCTGATCGCCCCTAACTGCCCTCCCCTGCTGGCCCGGTCACCCCTAACTGCCCTCTCCTACTGTCCTGATCACCCAGAATTGCCCTTCCCTGCAGGCCATCTTGTGGCGGCCATCATGTGACTACATGGGGGTGGCCATCTTTTGCAAGGCTATGATGGTCAATTTGCATATTACCTCTTTATTATATAGGATCAGTGTTCCAAACCATTTGGAATAGCATTGTTTTCCCCTTTTCCCAGCCAAGTGGAATAAAACCCTCCCATGTAATCCAAGTTATTCCCAGCACCCACTGTCTTTTTGTACCCAAGAATGTCTGAACATCACCAGCCACTGCCCCATAGTTTCCCATAGCTTGCCTCTGCTTATTTGTTAAACCCTAATTGTCCTCACTTGCTTTGTCATATTGATTATTGCCTGTCCCTAAGGGTACCATGTTCTTCCTGTTGATCTGGCATTTTTCCTGGTGATCACAGTTCATTGACTCTAGTACTAGGTCCTACCACCCTAACCTGTTACAATTAATAGGATCATTCCCAACCACGAAATGACAGATGATATATTTCTTCCTTCCTCATTCTAAATTATTGTATTTTATAAAATAGAGCCAATGCATTGTATATTCTGTTCAAGGCTTTCTCATGAACCATTAACCTCTTGTCATTTGTATTATAGGAACTAAAATAACTCCTTACCTTAAAAAAATAAAAAACATGGTTGGTATATGCAATAACTTGTATATGATTCCCCAGTAAAAAATAAGAAACTTGCCTAGCTGGTGTGGCTCAATGATTGAGCATTGACCCATGAACGAGGAGGTCATGGATTGATGCCTGTGCATATGCTCAGGTTATGGGCTCGATCCCTAGTAGGGGGCTTGCAGAAGGGAACCAATCGATGATTCTCTCTCATCATTGATGTTTCTGGCTCTCTCTTCCTGTCTCTGAAATTAAAAAAAAAAAAAATACTAAAAAAAAAGAATTGGAAGTTGAGGTATTCAGATCGCTGCCATTGGGTGGCACATTGCTTCTATCAGTGACAGATGGTTAATGCATTGTGTTTCTGGGGTCAGTCCTTAGAGTGCAGAGGTGGATAATAATTGATCACATGCATTTTACATGTATGCGATCAACAGCAGGAAATGAGGGTGGATCTGTTGCTCAACCAGATTCCTGAACCTACACTAGCTGCAAAACTGGAAGTAAACACTAAAGGAGAGGTGAAGAAAGGACAACATACTGCCTACCAGTATACTGCCTACTTCCACAGACATCCAAAAGCAGTGATTGATAACTCTGACTAGGCTCAGGGTCAGCTGGGAAGCTGTGAAAAGTATCAGATGCCACAGAGTCTTGGGGTGAAGCGAGGGTTGGAATTCACTAGTCTATGGTCAAACTGGAGAGTAAGCAAAGATTTATGTAATCAACATCCAAAGACAGGTTACTATCAACAACCAGTAATGTTTGCTTTTAACAAAGATAAACCATGTGGAGATTTGAGAAATTCTATTATATTACAGTTTGTCCATTTGTCCATTTTCTGATCTTCATTATCATTTCAGAATTATCCAAACATTGTAAAACTCGATAAATCCCAAACAATCCTGATGATAAAAAACACCGGAAGTGTTTAAGGCTTTAAAAATACACATTCCAGGGCTCCATCTCAGTATCTTCAAATCAGAATATCCAAAGAAAGAGCCTGGGAAGCTGGATTTCAACGAGTATCCCAAGTGATTCTTATCCTCAGGGAAATTTGAAAACATGGATCTGGCTACTGAAAACATTAGGTGGACTTTGAAATTATGATATGGGGCCTGTGAGCTCATGACAAGGCATTATGAGAGGCATACACCAGCGTTAGCCAGTTCTCTCATGGCCTGGGTTGCAATCACCCAGACTTCTCACAATTCCTTGACTATTCCAAGCCTGTTCCCAAATCAGGTACTTTGCATCTGCTATTTACGAGTCGGAAACTTTGTCCCCAGCTCTTCAACAGATGAAATCCTATTTATATTTTTTAGAAAAAGCCTTCTCAACTCTGCTCAACTAAATTAAGTGCCCTGTAAAAACCTCTTTGCATCCTTTCCTTTAGAATAATCATTATTGTTTCTTGATAATGTTTTTGTGTTTGTCTCCTGCACTAGAAGATAAGCCCCTGGGGAGTGGGCCATGGATTACCTGTTCACAGCTTTATCTCCAGTATTTTACAAAAGCAATGCATATATAAATAAATGAATACATGAATGAATAAAAGTGCTGAGCGGTAGCATGTAAAGAGGAAGCATATAGTGGGGAGAGATTTGCTGGAATGACTGAGATAAACATGGGCAAAGCAGGAAAGCCTTCCAACGAGAGGTGAGGACTGTGCTGGGCTCTGAGGCCAGCAGCAAGGGGACTGGCAGAGCAGAGAGGAGCGGAAACATGCCAGGTGGGCGGAAGGCGTTGTGAATGCCCTGGAGGAGAGAGACAGCGTGTGTGTGCTCTAAATGAGGAGCCAGGCAGCTTGAATTAAGCAGGGAGAACAATCAGGCTATGATGAAAGTGGAGGACAGTTAGATAAAGAGTGACTCATGATCAGTTTTGATTTGACGTAAGCAGAAACTCAGAGATCCTGCAGGGTTCAGAGAAGGAGAGAGATGATCAAAACAATTTCCAGGGGATGACTCATACTCTTTGTGTAGGACTGAATGAAGGGACAGGCCTAAAGACATGTGAAACCAGCAAGGAGACTGTGGCAATCAAATTGCAGTGCAATTAGGAATCAAAATGGATGCTTTATTTTATTGGGGTACGTTCTACCCAGTGCCACAAAGAGTTTGACGTGCCTGGGTAGAAATATGATAACAGCTGTAGAATAGAGGAAGGGAAGGGGCTCACCTATGTGCTTGAACAGCTGATTATAGCTTGCCTCCAGCAGAGAACTTTAATTTGGGTGCTTACTTTTTTTTCTTATTAAAATATTATCTTCCTTATGGCAAGGCCATTGTCTATGCCTGCAAATGCCTGGCACATTGTAAAAACTGAAATACTATTTGAGTTTAAAAAGGAAGAATAGAAAGATAAGAAGGAAGGAAGGAAGGAAGGAAGGAAGGAAGGAAGGAAGGAAGGAAGGAAGGAAGGAAGGAAGGAAGGGAGAGAGGAAGGAAGGAAGGAAGGAAGGAAGAGAGGAAGGAAGGAAGGGAGAGAGGAAGGAAGAAAGAAACATCTTTTCTTCTCTCCAAGTAAGTTCTTCCAAGTGGATAGGAAGAAAGAGGGAGGGAGGGAGAGAGAGACAGAGAGAAAAAGAGAGAGCAAAAGTGAATGTATAATTAAAATTGAAAAAGATTTAGTGAATTAAATGAGTTTGGCAGTCATTAAACAGTACGGATTTTTAAAATAATTTCTTATCATTTAAATAATTCCATGTGGAGCACTGTGTTTAATCGTGAATGTCAGGCATGGTGCTGGTGAAGGGAGGTGGTATAAAAATGAGTAAGATTCCATCTCTGTCCCTAAGGCCCTCACAGCTCATCTGGGGAGATATTCAGATATACATTACATTCACACCCACAAAGTACAGAAGAGGAAACAAACATAATGGAGAGTAATGTGGTTCACAGAGGTTTCAAAAGGCCAGTGAGTCAGAAAGGATGAATGGAAGTGAGCCAGGGATGAAAAGAGAAGGAAAGCATTCTAGAGGACCAGGACATTTTGGATAATGGCAAAGAATTTTGAATGAATGCATTTGGCCAAATACTCTCCCTTTGTTATTTTTAGGAACTTGTAGGTAGAGAGATATTAAAATGTAGTGTTATCTCCTTTCTCAGATAGCCTCAGACATGTCCTGTCACTTTCCCCTCTTTTATAAAACCACTTGCTGCCCTACTTCTTGTTTTTTTCTCACATCATGTTTGTCCAATGAGCTAAGTAATTCTGAGCTCCTCACTCTTCCATGATCCCCTACCTGCAGTGTCCAGTGCCCTTAACCACACCTGTACTTCAAGGACAATCTATTCCCATTGGGACATGTCAATGGGGATGGACAATGGTCTCACTATTCATTAAAACTCCCTAGTTATATTCACCCTGAGAGACATTCTGGTAAATAAGTTCTGTTGTCATTTGATACGATTCATCCTAACTCATCATTGTCACTAAAGGGCTTTTCTGGTCATTCTGAAAAGAAAAATGAATGCCAATTTAAGAGATGGCCATCCTATTTAGGTGCTGTTAATAGTTTTTTCTTGCCATCCAAGTGGAAAGTTTGTAAAGGAAAGAATACTGTCACAGCACATCCCCAGCGCTCTTACTGCTTATCCCCCAAGTCCCTCTTGGCCACAGAACTAAGTCTTGGCTGGACCACTGTCTGAGCCAGCCAACGATGCTCATATTGGAAGGCTTCTTGTGAACCTGCAAGCTTCTTTGTGTGGTTTGATGGACCCAGCAGGAGCTGAGAAACTAGTATTCACCAAGCTCCATGCTTGGTACCCTTATTTTAATCATTCTCATAATAAAGGAAGAAATGTATGGTAATCACTCCAGTGTCCTAGATGAGTTATCACAAGGGTAGCTTTCTTAAATATTTAACTCAAAGTAACAAGTGCCTCATAAATAAGTGGAGAAGCTACCATTCAAAGGATACCAAAAACACCATTGTCCTGATATATTTGTAGGCACCTGTTCTGATGTTTACCAGCAAACATCACTGGTAAATCATGAGTGTGTCAGACCATTCAAAGTTGAATACAGTCTCAGAAGGGTTGTAAGAAGTTCTCCAGGTTCCCCCTACCAAACTGGTGGTAGCATCTGTGCTCAGTATAATTGCTTCCTATGGTCATTGCTTTGTCCTTACCAACTTATCTATATATATAAAAGCCTAAGCGACCATTCCGACTGAACAACTGGAACAACCAGAATGACCAACCAGTCATTATGATGCGCACTGACCACCAGGGGGCAGATGCTCAATGTAAGAGCTGCCCCTGGTGGTTAGTGTGCTCCCACAGCCAACCTCCCACAGCCAGCCAATCTCCCCAGTCCCTCCCCCTGTCTGGCAAACCTCCCGTGGTCTCTCCCCCCCATGACTCCCCCCATCCAACAGGCCCTGGCCAGCCCAGCCCCAATTGGGACTGGGTGAGATGGCCCTGATAGGCCCTGATCACCGGCCAGGCCTGGGGACCCTACCCATGCACGAATTTCATGCACTGGGCCTCTAGTTTATAATATAGAAATAAGGAGTTCAAGAGAGCCAGAAAGTAGATTTACAGAAGTTGTAGGGGCTTTTCAGCTTCAGAGCTGAAACAGATCCAAGTAATTACATTGTTCAGAGAAGTACCCCTCCTACCCAGTCACATGTTCTTACTCTGCCCACATTTTCCATCTTGTCTCTTTCAGATTAATCCAAAACTTATGAGCGACTTATGTGTCAACACCAAATTGTCAGTCATTAGTTCTACCCAACTTGTTCCCTAAGCCCATATCTTCTACAACTCACTTTGTCTACCTCTGTGACTTTCTAAATAAACTTTCTCTTATAGTTTAAAAAAAAAAGTCTCTTCTCTTCAGAAACCATTTATTCAGACATACTAACGTTATGTTTGAGAATAATTGGCCCCTTTACAACCTAACTATCGCTGATTACATCTTTGCCATTTCATTTTATTATAGGGAATTGTACTACTATATGAGAAGAAAAGAAGTGGTAAATTGTAAGATTTGTCATCTATTTACTGTCAGTGATTTCTTTCACTGAGAGAATTCCAGAAGCCTGAGAGTTTAACACATAAAGAGCTGCCTGGCAGTGAGTTAAATGCTCACATGTGGATATGCTTATTTAATTTTCAAAACAACATTGTAAGGTTTGTGCTGTTAGTACCTCCATTACACAGAAGAGAAAACTGGAGCTTTTAATAGACAAAGTAATGTGCCTAAAATCCCAAAACTAGCCAAGGAATGGTGTCAGTAATTGAACCTGGAAGTCTGTTCCCAAGCTTTTTAAGCAGCATATTATACTATCTCCCTCCACTCACCACGCGCAGCCCCCTCTGCTTCTTATTGGGATCCCTACTGCGTAGCATACAAGATGGCCACCATCAAGGAGACTGCCACCAGGACATAATTAATTAGGAAGCCATTCAGAATCATTTGAAGTTTCCACCACAGCGATAGTGCCTCCCTATCATGCACTGTGAAGATTATGCTCTACAATCAAAGAATATATGAGTCTGCATCACATAGCTCTTTTGGTCCTTTGGCAACCAAACTCCATTTCAGGTCCAAGAAATGCAGGATGTACCTGTTTCTTCCCCTTTCTTGGATTGGATGCCTGCTTATATATGTAGCCCATGGTATATTCTCAGCCAGCCCTGTCCAGAGCTGGATTTTAAGGTGCTTTTTCCCCAGCCTGAGTCAGACATGCTGTTGGTTTATGCCAGGACTGAAGTCTGGGATTCTGCTTGTCCTCGTGTTCTCCGTTAGATCGGCACATTTCCTCATAGCAGCCAATCCAATAGTGCTGGGTCTGAGTAACTCCTACGTGTCAGGTCTGTCACTCATTTATTTGTCAGTTTAATTCCATTGCTACACATCTGTAAGAGCAGAAAAAAAAATAATCTAAGCTTATGTGATTGGATTTTGATAATAGTGAAATTGACCAAGAGTTTTTATCATCTTACATCAATGCTTCTTCATCCTTAATAATCTTTCAGTATTAAACACTTAAATACTAAAATATCAGACAATGACAAGACTGGGCTCAGATATTACCATGCTTTAGACTGTAGTAATACAACTTGTAATGAGAGGTGCAGTAAGCAACAAGATATTTTATCATTTATGTCATATTAATTATATAAACTTGAGCTATTTTAGCTTCATAGTGTGTATGACCTGTAAGTCCATCTAGCTTTCATCACCAAAACTTTCTCATTCCACTATCTAGGCAACAAATTAAAAGGTTTAGTAGTTATTTAAATCACTATGGAGAAACCCATAAAGCATAGGAAGCTCAAAATTTCTAGCACCTTTCACCTGTGGTGGGAAGTTTTCATTCATAGATTGCTTTACTATGGCATCAGCTCTGTGAGGGAAGTGATACACTCTGTTTCATAATTGGAAGATGCTGGTCTACTCCCCCATATAGGTGATTCAGGATCCAATCCAGGAGTCTAAGACAGTACAGACTGAACAGACTCCATTAACAAGCAACCCTCAGTAGTATCTAGCATCTTAATTATCAGCATCTTCAGTGAATACTTTAGAATTCCTAAAAAAACAAAAATGTTTGCAGGAATGGGCCTAGATGAGGCTAAGGAATAAAGACGTGCTATTATAAAATGTAGGACAGAATCAAGGCCTACTTCATTTGCTTTATGAAGTTGCCTGGGGCTGCCCCGTCTATAGGACTCCAATTCATTTTTGACATGAACGATTTTGTTGCCAATCACCTGACTTTAGATAAAGAGGCAGAGAATGGTTCCAAACTTGTGTCATCTGGTATTATTGTTCCTTTTCTGAGGACTGAAATTAAAATGTAAGAAGGAAAACAATGAAGATTGTAGTTGGGGAAAATGAAAAACACATTTTGATGTTTATTTCACTGGTCTCACGAGGATAACTTTGAAGCAAACAAAGGGATGCGGTAGATTAAAAACTAGCATTAAAATAAAGAAATACAGAAAGGAATCAAGTATTTAGACATAGGAGTATACAGATATTCAATTTTAGTTTGTACAGTTGTCTATTTTTAAAGCATATAATTGTTCATCTAAAATAGAGTTATACACTAAAATCATCTTAGAGACCCATGAAATTCTTCCTCTAAAAGGCACCAACAATTTTGATTGAGGCTCAAATTACTCTGATCACATTAGTTTGACTTGAATGATTATAGTTTAGTTGGATTAGCTGATCATTTTTGCTATTTCACTCACAGATTTTATCATTTTCCCACAATCTAGAAGACTTTTTAAATGCCCATGGTATTGTTTATAAAACTAAAGGTCAAACTTCTTTTTACAGCTGCTTAATCCAAAGATTTTATAGGATTAGAGTTATGGGTTCTAATCCAGAAAAATCTACAAAAAAATTCTGGTAATTCAGGACAGTCTTTTTGTCCATTTCCCATCTTTGTAGAATATTGTCATGAACAAGGAACACAGGTTGGCACTTATTTTACCTATAGAAATAAAAATGACACATTCAAAATAATAAAATGTGAATAATGCAATATTCAACTAAGTTCTATATGATGATTTGGAGAATCTGATGCAACTGTAAGTAGCTGGAAGTGACATTTCTCTGCATACTTCTACAGAAAAAAAATATAATAAAGAAGGAGAATATTTTTTTTTTTCAACATAAGAATAGGAAAAAAAATATTAGGCAGCTCTTAGGCAGCTAATCCATTCCCTGCTAATTTTAAAGGAGAATCAGGATGATTCTTGAAGGTCCTTTAGAAAGTGAAAATAAAACTCTTTATTTGATTTAACCCTAGTTAATACCAAGTATAACATGTGCAACTATTGGCCAAAATCAGTAAGTTATTTGGAAACATGGGCAGATAATCTATAAATGAATGAGCAATATATACTTTTTAATCATTGACCATAAACTTGAACAAATTTTGGGGTGTTGAAAGGAATATATTCCACATTAAAATCTTTTTTTAAAAATATATTTTATTGATTTTTTACAGAGAGGAAGGGAGAGGGATAGAGAGTTAGAAACATCAATGATAGAGAAACATCGATCAGCTGCCTCCTGCACGCCCCCCACTGGGGATGTGCCTATAACCCAGGTACATGCCCTTGATCAGAATCGAACCCGGGACCTTTCAGTCCGCAGGCTGACGCTCTATCCACTGAGCCAAACCGGTTTCGGCTCCACATTAAAATCTTATTTGTGATTTCTAAGGCTCATTCCCAGTGAAGGGAATGCACACATCTAGTCTGCATGAGGAACCCTTTTATTAATAATGATTTCTGAATTTCCTTGCAAGTTTTTAAAAGGTTCGATGTGTTACTACTATACAGCCTAAATGCAGCATTTCATGGATATGAAGTTTAAAATAAGAGGATGTCATAGACTTAATGTTTTTGTCCCCCCAGTTTCATAAATTGGAACCTAATCCCCAGGGTGATGGCATGAAGAAGTAGGGCCTTTGGGAGACAATCAGATCATGAGAGTAATGGTTGGGTCATTAAGATCCTTATATATATATATAAAAAAAAATCCCAGAGAGATTATTTTCCCCTTGCACCAGGTAAGGACTTCCCACCATCCAGAATTGTGAGAAATAAATGTCTGTTGTTTATAAACCACCCAGTCTAGGGTATTTTGTTATAGCAGCCAGAACAGACTTAGGAGAGTGGAGGAGGGAGGAGGTAAGGTTTTCATTTCTATGGTATCCAAGAAAAGGCATAAATTAGACATGATTTGTTAATAAGGATTCCCTACATTTATGAAATATGAAAAAGAGAAAATTTACAAGTTAAGTATATATTTTGTTCTTTTAAAAAATGCCAAATAAAAGGATAGGAAAAGATAAACTAAGTTTGTGAGTTGTAGACTGTAGTTGGGTAATTAAAATAATAGCATATTGATAATTGAGTATGTGTGTTTGTGTGTGTGTCTGGTATTATTGAAAATGATTTCTTATCTTTTCAAGGAGTATATAAAAAATAAAATTAATAACTGGGTTGGATACATTTAAGGATATCATATTGATATTAGTATCAAGCTTAACATTGTAAATTCTTAACCTTGCTATAGCTAAAATCAAACAGATTTTTCCATTAAAAACAACAGAACACTTTAGACGTTTTACAAAGCCTTAGTGTTAACAGAGACCAAAGCAAACATAAACTGAGGCGACAGCCAACACCAAAGTTTCAAACCTATTACAAAGAATGCAATGGAGTTGAAAATCTCACAGCTTGAGATATACTGATGCATCAGTTTATTTCATAATTTGTAATTAAATTGGAATTTGTTTTCCAAATTATCTGATAAATATTAAAAGACTTTGGAATTTTAATTTTTGGGACTAAACAAGTGGTGATTATTTCCAGAAAAAAAATCATATGATCGTTTTACTTATACTCAACCCTTCTGGGAAGGCCTGACTTAAATGGCAACAGTCCTTTCAACCTGCCTGCCTTTCATTTACAAACCAGAACTCAGTCACTTGATTGTTTAGACTTTTAAATATGGCTCTGAGTCCTTTGGAATATAATCCCTTTGCTGGAAATTAAGTGAAAGTAACTCCTTCAATCTCCAAACACTAGCTAGATAAATCACATTTCCAGCTTCACGCCCTTTCACCACCACTCTGCAGATTTGGTACTGATGACAGCGAACACCACAGCTTTCGACAGTAGGGCAAGTTGCTAAAAAACAATCTGTCAGTGGGCATCTATTTTCCTCTCTTCCCTCTGTTCTTCTACATTGTCAACCCTGGCTGCCCTTTAGACACCTGGAGGCCTCTTAAAACTTCTGCCTCCACCCGACAGATTTTTATCTAATAGGACCGGGGTGGGGTCCAAATACAAATATTTTCAAGAAACTTTCCAGGTAAATTGAACGTGTAAATAAAATTGAGAAGTTCCTGTTTACAGAGAGTTAGGAGGCAAAGCTCAAACAGAGCAGGGTGGCCTCCTGCTGACCAATCAGGATGCTCTGAGACTACTCTCAGTGAGCCCATCAGAATAATCTAAGCCTCTCAATGAACCAAGGCGTGAAATAGATTGTAAAGATAGTGTTCCCTCAACTAAAGTGACACTATCACCTGGTCATTTTATTAAAATGTAGATTTGATGTCTTAACCTGCTTCAAAGGGGCACTGTACTTGTTGATCCACAGACTTCACTCTCATGTTCCTCTCAGGATATAATTTTTTTTTAATGCATTATTTTGGCTGTGGGGAGGGGCAGAGGTGGAAGATAAGCCCGTTTCAAAGCTCCCATTTAGCCTTCCTTACTATGTTAGCTTATACCCTTCAGGACAAGGAACCAATGGTGCCATTCTGCCAAGTATCAAGTGTACCCATTCCAATTGTATACATATGTGGGGACTGGAAAAATAACTACCACATGGATATGGAGATCCAATGAGATAGAGCTGGGCCAGAATTCCATTTTTAATCTAATCCGCATATACTTTTCTCTCTAAGGGAGAGAATCTTGCTGATATTTTGGATCCCAAAGTATCAACCTAAACCTTGTGTCCACAGTCCTCAAAATATCTGAGTACTATTCCTTTCCTTGTATAAATGGCTGTTTTAGGGGGATTATGATATACATCTGCTATGGTATAACAACATACTCCCTCATGAGGATCCAGCTTTTCCTTCATTCAGTGATTCAAGATGTAAAATGAGGATAAGGTCCGAGAGTTGCACAAGGGTTATCATAATGTTTTATTTGCGGTGACTATCTAATAAATCTTTGATTTATTTAGGCATATAAATTTTATAAATGAAACAATACTCTTATTGGCTGCCCATTTATCTTGCACCTCAGAATTAGTGTTCTATAATATCTCCATGGTTCTCTGTAGCCCAGATCCCCCTGACTGCCCTTCAGACCTTGTTGCCAATTATGAGGATTACACTTACACAGCTTCTAAAGTTTAAGTTCTGCCATCTGGTCAGGGACCATCATCTATTGTTATTCTGAAAAACATCACCCCCATTGCTATCAGGAAACCCAATTCTGTAACACTGTAACATCATCTCCTATGTCACTCCTGCCCTACAAGAGACATTAACTGAACTACCCAGGAGTGCTGTAGCCTATACCCCCCTCCCCGCTCATTAAAGCATCTCTAATCAGTTTGGTAGGTGGGGTCTCCTCCAAGTTCTCCTACAGTGAGCCAAGATTTTCCAGCCTTACATGGTGTTCCTTTTCCAGCATACCCACCTTTCTCCCAAACACTTGCTCTCTTGCTCTACTGTCCACCACATAGTTTTAGCATCTCTATTTATTGAGGGCTGCCACTTTTTCAAACTTCCAAGAATGTTAGCAGATTAGCACTAAGGTTCTCAACAGGGTAACATATTTTAGTGCTCCCAAATTGATGAACTCTTTCTTATCCAAAGTCCTTTCACCTCCCCACTTTGATTCAGCAGCCGCAGCATCCAGTCCCATACACATTCTCCAGGTTCCTGCTGGTACACATTGGTAAGACTTGACGCATCCTCTATTTAGTGCCAGTATATCTCTGGCAGGGCAATGTTGTAACTTGACCCTAGTTATTTTTCTGATAGATAGTAGGAAAGGTGGGGATAAATACTACAAGGGTGTGTATTGTCTTGTGAGCTAGAAGCCTCTGCATTGTATTAAAGCAGGGGAGCCCAGCCAGCATGGCTCAGTGGTTGAGCGTTGACCTATGAACCAGGAGGTCACAGTTCCATTCCGGGTTAGGGCACATGTCCAGGTTGTGAGCTTGATGCCCAGTAAGAGGTGTGCAGGAGGCAACCTACCAATGATTCTCTCTCATTGATGTTTCTATCTCTCTCTCCCTCTCCCTTCCTCTCTGAAATCAATAAAAACATATTTAAAATAAAAATCAAGGGAGAAATACCAGACTTTAACAGGAAAACATGGTCTATTTCTACAGGTCCAATCTCCAAAGGGAAGCTGGAGATTCAAGATTTTCAAGTACATTGATTCAGCTGTCTCCACCCCAAGTCTCAGGGTCAAACACCTTTGCAAATAAGATTCTGAACATAGCATTCTTGCTAAAGTTAAGGATTAGCATTCTCTGGAGTTTTTCTGTCATTATGATTAGGTCCTGGGCCTTATCCTTAGCTATTTTTTGCCCTCTAGCTATTGGAGATGAGAGTCTATTTATATGCTGCTTAAGAGCCACTCTTGCTTTCACACAGCACCTTAAATTAGTGATTCATCACCTTGTGCCTTTCGTTGTCTTTTTCCAGTAGCATCCAGCAAGAATCAGGTTTTATAGTCCCTCTATTTATTACTTTTTTGAATCTTCTTCAAATTTTCTATTTTAAAAAAGTGTCTTTATAATGTGTTTAAATTGTACTTAAATCCTGTAATAATGTTATAACTAAGGTTGTTTCAACTTTTCCTCATCATAACTAACTCAGTTAAGCAATTGTACATCATTCTTTCCCATCTACTTTGTTGGGTTAAATTACTAGAAGAGAAATTTTGCAGTCACAAGGTATATGCCTTAAAAGCTTTTGGCATATATTATTAAATATGTTTCAAAAAGGTTAAATGAGTTTACATTCCCACCAACAGTGAATGAGAGCACCTGTGTCTCACCTTTTGTAATATCATTCATGGTAATGTTTGCTAAATGGCAAGATAAAAAGACATTCCATTTTTTTATTCTAAATATTTTTAGTTTTAAATGTGCTGATGACTATATATGTTCTTATTTTTTAAGTGGCCTATCGAAATTCTTCAGAAAGGTCAACAACAGTGCACAGAAGAACAGCAAAGGTCACCTGGTACAGTGTTTGCAAAACCATTCTCTGCAGACAATTCTATGCTTTTGTACTGAGAAATTTTAGGGGTTGGAGGAAAGGAAGAGAAGCCATGCTGTGGAGGAAGGGAAGGTAAGTAGCACTATGGTTGCACACACTATATTTCAAAAAGAGTATTTACATTGATTTTTGTTTTGTTTCATTGACTTCTTATGGTTTCATTTTAAGTAAAGGGTCAAGTAAAGCCACTTTGAAAACCACTACTTATTGCCCAACCTCTCAGAGCTTTAGATGAGAAGGACACTGAAACTCAGACATGCTACAGACCATTGGGCAGTGGAGTGATCACCTGCACCTCAGGCTTGTGCCATCAAAGCAGGTGATCACCTACACTCCCCTGTCCTAAGGTGTTTTCTTTTTCTGATTACCCAGCCAGAAAATAGTTCAACATGATTAAAGTGTAAAAAGTAAAAAACTTGCCCCTTAAAACCAGTTACTTCCCTTGAGGAGGGGGGTACAACTGTTTTAACAAGCCCTTTACCACTAGTCACCTGTCGCTGGCCTTCATGTTCTGTGGCTCTCCAGATACAAAGCAGCCTTATCGTATGGATGTCTATAAACACGTCATTTTAAATGGAAGATCAAGGATTAAGCAAACTGCCTCAATTTTCTACCTATTGTGTACTGGGATTCACATTTCCTTTATCTCTTCTAAATATCTAATTGATAATGTTTTCTAAATGGTGATTTGTACATAAGTTACCAAATCATAACTTATTGATTCATCTTGGATTTGAGAAACATCGTCTTAATTATTCAATCCTTGGATCTTACCAGGGCTGAAGATATATTTCTATTTCAGGTTTGACATATTTTTAGCAATTGTTTTCAGTTCATGTACTTTTGCCCTAAAGCAGTTTTAAGAGAGTACAATTTTAAACATCAAAAGGAATAATGATAAATACTTTACTTGAACTTTAGGACAACCAGCATGTTTTGCACTCTAAAAATAATCTTAATTATTTCCTGTTTTCTACTTTTTCAATTATTAACTCTTTATCTTCTTAGTCAATATTTTATATACAATTGTCTATATCTACCATTTATTTTTTACCTTCTATGTGCTAAGAAATGTATCTGTATCACCTCATTTACTTCTCAAAGTAACAAATATTTATTATAAGTTGAGACCCTCTACAGTTCATTTTAGGGACCTGCAGCAGTCCTCGACCATAACACAGGTATCCTTCCTCCATCAAAAAGTATTACAAACTCAAATAGTTTATTTCCTTCCCACCGAGGGACAGCCACTTAAGTGTCCAATATGCTGTGGAATTGAATAGTATCTAGACAAAAAGTGTTTGCAATGAGCCATGACAGGTAGCAACCAGACCTGTATCCCAAAATCTCCTTTTGGCAGGTGCTACAAATCTGCATTCTAGGTTTGCCTAGATTCCTGACCCTCGTTTGCAAATCTTGTCAGCTAGTTGGGTTCTGAGCTCTAAATTCTTGCTAATAGCCTCACCACCTCCATTGGTAAATATGTGACTCTTGGTTCTTTCTTGGCTGCTTGGGTTCAATCTTATTACTTGATGACCTAAAGGGAGGTACTTGGTGTACTCCAACTCAAGACTGGTTTCAAACATCCGGAGTTTGCTGTCTGAATTTCAGCTATTTCCCTGTCAGCTGTGTTTCCTTGCCTAACCTTTGGGTCAAGTTTACTTGGTCCTGGGCTCTTAGTTTCTGCCAACCACAGTCCTGGTATTATCATACCCAACACTTGCCTCTTTGAAAACAACAAATTAGGTGAGTTTCAGGGAAGGGGCATGTAAGTACTTTTAATATTTAATTAAAATTGTAATATAAAGATTATTAGCTCCATCTTACAAATGAGAAAATTGAGGCTCAACAATCATATTAACTTGCTAGAAAAGTATAAAATTAGCACACAGTGGGATGTCTGACTCCTCCTTACCACTGAACATAGCAGAACTGCACATCATTAGTAGTTAGATGTTTGCCTTCATCCTTGGCTTGTTTTCCTTTGCTTCTTTGTGGAGGATACTGTCCGTGTGGTTATTTTTATTTTCTAAATAAATCTTGGCTACTAAAATGAATCAGAGTTTCCTGGAACCCAGCATTCACTAGGGCCTGTATTATTCAGGTTCTTCCTGAACTTTTTGACTTTTAGTTGAGCCAGAAGGAAAAGCAAATGGTTAATACACAGGCATTAGGGCTAGACAAATAAGGATTCAAGTTTTGGCATCAGCACTAAGTAGTGAGTAACTTGGGTCTAATTACTTAACAGGTATGAGTTTGTGCATGTAAAACTTTCAGCAGGACCCTAGAAGTGATGAAAAGGAAGTGTTCAGTAAATACTAAGTAGTGTAATGCTATTCTTTCATAATTATTATCCACGAGTACAATTTTCTTCCAATGCACCTTCCCAATTCCATGTTCTGAATTGAGGTCACACAGAGAGTAGGGCAAGTAAAAGTTAAGAAAGTGGAATGAAAACCAAAGACTTGAAACAATAGTTCTCTCTTTTCTTCAGCATCTGTTCCAAACTGCTGTTAAGAGAAGAAAACATATGGGAATGAGAGGTTCAAAGCTTACAATAGATGGTCATACACCAGTTCTTTTATAAGAATTCAATTGATCTATTACAGCAAGTAATCATTTTGAAATTAGGGATAAAGAATGGTTAATGGAGTTTTAACATAGAAGTACACAGAACCAGATTAATGAATGGAAGTTGAACCAGAATTTACTAATGAAATGCAGAACCTTTTCCCCTGCATCTCTGTTCCAAACCTGGCTGGGCTGTCATTATGTTTTATATCATAATAACTCGAGCCATAATGCTGGGGGCACTTTGCACTCCATGATTTTCCGGCGGACTCTAGTCCAAAAATACTTGAAAAAAATTGAGTGCATATTCTTTTAATGGCTAACTGAGTATTTCCAAATGAGCTTCTTGAAGTGCTTTAGCCCTGTATTTGTTGATTTATAAGACTAGTCCCTTTCTTATATTGACTGCCTGCAGCTTCACCAGTGAATGGTAAGTATAAAAACCTGATAAACAATTTTAAGTGCAAGTCAGTTGTCCTGCAACCCATCATCCCAGTGTTATGTGATCTGAAGCAGATTGTTTTTAGTGTCTCTGGCCTCCATTTTCTCGTCCATAAAACAAGCATTTTAATGGTATAATTTGTATGGTTTTGCCATTAGCAAATCACTCTCCCATGCATTATCTCAGTTCATATAACAATCCCCTCTTGGTCAACCTCCTTAGGTTGCTGTGGAGATAAAGCAAGTCAATAGGTATGAAAGCTTTAGGAAATTAAAGAGGTCAGTCAAATGCATGCAGAAATAACACGTTCATGATATAATTAGAAAATACTACAGAGAGAAACCATGTTTCCATTGTTTAAGCAGACACTGTTCTGAACCATTAACACAGACTTCCTTGGATTTTTTAGCTAGTGAGCATTTAATTTGTGTTGCTGAGTTCATAAACCAGCTAGTGCCTCCTAACCCAGAGGGCAGGGCAGCCAATGGGGGAGAGCCTCATCAGCCCCATACCAAGGGCAGCCTCTGATTGGCTCATTGTGAACAAGGACAGATTGTAGCTGTTATTCCAAGAAACCCACACAATGTAGAACTGCTTTTCCTTTTACACTTCCCACTGGTGTAGTAAATATTAACTTTTTGCCAACCATTCATAAACTATTATGCCACACACATCTGAAGTACCTATTTTGAGATATTCTAAGAAACATGCAATCTTTAAAACAGCTCAACATTTTTCAATTCTCACTTTTCTCTGTAAGCTCATAATTTAAAAGAATTTACATAATGAAAAAGGCATTGAAAAGCACGTAATTATGTGGGGATTTTGAAAAAACATATGGCATAAAAATGCAATTTCAAAAGTCCTAGACTCAGGAAAACAGCAATCTATTTTTGCTCTAATTTAAAAACTTGCAGATCTAAAAAAAAATATTTCAAAGACACCGTGGAGCAGTCTTAACTAGTCAGTGACAATTTTGGCAGGCATTAAATGAGTTAATGGTATACCTTCTACTGATTGTCATTTTAAGTATCTTTTTCAATTATGAATGCAAACTGTTACAATGAAGAAATAGATATAGATACATTTGTTAAATTAGACAATTGTCCTGCTCCATCTAAAAAATAAATGACTTCATGCCAAAACCGGTTTGGCTCAGTGGATAGAGCATCGGCCTGCGGACTGAGGGGTCCTGGGGTTCGATTCCAGTCAAGGGCATGTACCTGGGTTGTGGGCACATCCCTGCTTGGGAGTGTGCAGGAGGCAGCTGATCGATGTTTCTCTCTCATTGATGTTTCTAACTCTCTATCTCTCTCCCTTCCTCTCTGTAAAAAATCAATAAAAATATATTTTAAAAAATTAAATAAATAAAAAATAAATGACTTCATATTGTTAAAAGTTAATGACAATGTATACTATATCTCATATAATAATTTTAAAAATTAAATTCAACACTTCACAGACACTAGTGATGAAAAAGTTAAAAAATAAACTGTCAACTCCTAATAGTTTTAAATGGAACTACTCAATTGGTAGATAGGAATTTGTTGAAGACTTTTAAAAATGTTTTTTCAAGTCCCTATGTTACTTTCACTGTGTGTGTCATAGAGGGCTATAAAGGTACAAATATTATGGGGAGAAAAAAAAAGGCAGGTCAGTGATCAACCCCTCTGCTTTGTCTCTTTTTCACCAGCAGGACCAGACCGCATGGAACTGCTTTTCTGAAAGCTTACAGCCAATGAATGCTACCAGCATGATCACCTCTTAGAATCCCAAGATCTATTATATAAGTCTCAGAGAAATTGATATATTTTAATCTGATAGTTATGCTAAAATTTATAAAAGAGGAGAGCTTTTATAAATACATAATAGATTTAAATATAACAAAACTCTTCATTCACTTATTTGTGACATAGGAAATTTGTATTTTTCTTTCTTAATTTTTAACAGATAAAGAAAATAAAACATTCTTTAAAAGTTAAGCAACACAGATCAGTAGAAAAGATCTCTTTCTTATATGAGAAAGAGAATAAAGTATATTTGGAGAAGATATTAAGATTAATTTAGAAATTAATAAAAGCTGATTTTAACTGCTTAGTGCTATATTCTAAAATGAGTAGGAAACAAAGACTGTGGATCTTTAATTATAAATTATCTAGAGGCCTGGTGCATGGGTTCGTGCACTGGCGGGGTCCCTCAGGCTGACCTGAGCCTTCTCGCAATCCGGGACTCCTTGGGGGATGTTGGAGAGCCGGTTTCAGCCTGATCCCCACAGGTCAGGCTGCGGGACCCTACTGGTGTACAGGGCCTCTAGTACGCATATAAGATCTTTGGTTAATCTCTTCCCGTCCTTTCCCCTCTCCCCTTCCCCCTGAGATTCATCAGTCTGTTGCACGTTTCCATGCCTGTGCATTGAACATCTGTCCCCTGGTGGTCAGTGTACATTATAGCTACCAGTTGAATGGTCAAATGGTCATTTAGGCATATATATATATATATATATATATATATGCCTAAATGACCATATATATATATATATATATATATATGTCTAAATGACCATATATATATATATATATATATATATATAAGATTCTTCAAAAAAATATGTTTTTATTGATTTTTAAAGAGAGAGGGAGCGATAAATTGAACTAGTGAAGTATTGGTACATGGGATGATGCTTGATCCACTGAGCAACACTGTCAGGGCCCATGATTCTTTAGGGAAACAAACATTTTCTCTTAACTTAAACACTTTTTTCTCAGTATCTTTACTCCATAACTTCAACTAACATCTAATACTCAACTCAAACTATTTTCTTCATTTCAAGACACTTTTCAAACTCTTCCTTTTAGAAGTGCTACGGTATCTAAAATGTATCATCAATGCCTCAAAATCCTCATTTTCACAAATGTAACCTCCTTCTACCCAAAGAGAAATCTTGGAGTTAACCTATACTCTTCTCTTTCCATTTCTAGTCATATCCAATAAAGTCATGTTGATTTAGATCTCTTAAATCTATCTTATGTTTAGGCTTGAAACTTCTCTTGCCTAGAACATGCAATCACCTTACAAACTCCCAGAGGAAGAGACATGTAAGCGGAGCTCAAAGATAACTAGCAGCCAGTCAGATGGAAGGATGTTGGGGAAACATCCCGAGGATGTCTCTTGCTGAAAGAATAATTGTTAGGTCTCTCTAAACTAGCAAAGACAGCATTTTCTATTAAAGAACAAATAGTTCTGCCTTGGTAGAGCCAGGAGATCAAGGATGTACTGAGGAGAGTACATACATCCCAAAGGTCAGAAACATTATTATTTTTTCACTCCTGAACCTCCAATGCCTAGAATAACACTTCGCACGTCAGCACACATTTGTTATATTAATAAAGAAATAAATAAAACCGAAGAGCTAAAAGACCTTTATAAAGAGTCTTGCAGGCTTTGTTAATATTTGGATACTCTTCAATAGGAAGCCATGAAAGGTTTTAAGCTTCAGAGTGACATAATCATATCTACATTTTAGAAATAACACTCTGGTTACTGTATGTAGAAAAGAAAGAGGGAGGAAGCAAGGTTTCATGGAAAGAGACTAATTTTTCTAAGGAGACATTTTACTTATCAAAAAGAGATGACGTTAGAGGCTTGAATTAGGAAGCTAAAATGAGGATGAGTGCAAGTAGATATTTGAGGGATGTAGAGGAGGTTGATCCCTAGGATTTAGAGACTAATGAAGTAATAGAAGATGGGTGGTAGAAGGGAGGGAGGATGATTTAAAGCTTTGGCAACTAGCTGCAAGGCTAACTGGAACATGGAAAATGGGAGAAGGGAGAGGTTTGTTTGTACTTTAATTTGCTTTGTTTTTCAAGGTGTGCATTTAGTACCATGTTAGGCTTGAGATATGTTGAATGTGATATGTCAAAAAGGCACATCCAAAAAGCAGATGTGTGCATGGGTCTAGCATTCAAGAAAGCAATATCAGATACAAATATAGGTTTAAGACTTAGTCTTAAAGCCATAAACAAGGGAGTCAAGGGAACTACAGAGAGGAGATGGAATAAAGAAGAGGAAACCATAAAGTTAAAAAGAAGAATAATCCAGAAAAGCAGAATGCTTTTAAAAGGAGAGCTATGTGCTATGAAAATAACAAGTAGAAAGTATTACAATGAGGCACAGTCAGCAAAAGGTAGTTTAAAAATGCCTATCTGTTGATTTTGCCTATATATGTCTATAATACTGATGAGAGTAGTTTACAGAAAGTTCTTCACGTGGAAGCCAGAAAACTGTAAGCTGAACAGCAAATTGGGGGGGGGGAGGGAGAAGGGGGAGTTGAGAAAGGGAGGAAATAGATCTGAACAACTTCTTCAAAGAGTCTGCCTATGGAAGGGAAGAGAGATGGAGCAGGTAGAGCTAGGAGGGACTGTCAGATCCAGAGAGTGCTTTAGATTTTGTTTTAAATATATTAAATACTTACATATGCTTAAATAATGCTTACACAGAACCAGTAGACAGTCAACAATTACAGATTTAGGAGACAAAAGAGGAAATAGATAAAGATCTCTGATCAGTCACATGGATCGGGATCCAAAACCCGGGAGAAAGCTTAGCTTTAGGCAGAAAAGGGAGCAACTCTGTGTAACAAGAGGAGAGAAGAAAGAAAGACAGAGTGGATACAGAAAGGGTAGTAGGTGGCTTCTCTATTTCCTTGAGAATTCATATGATCAGTTTGGGGATTGAGGCAAGAAAAGAAAAGGTTTGAAGAAAGTAAGAAAAGTTTTAAATTGCTGTTGTGAGAATGGGAGGGAAGGTGAGAGGGCAGCTTTTAAAGTGCCTTTTGGTACTGCAACTTCATTGAGGTTGGGTCCATGAATCTAATAAGGCAAATTTGGGTATTGTGTAATTTTTATTCCAGTAGAATTATCAGCATGAACATGGACCAGGGAAGACATCCAGCTCGGTTTATCTAGTATTGCGATTTTTCCAGGTAGGTGTGAAAGAAGGAAAGCGGACAAGAAAGCTGAAGATGATAACAGGAATAGAGTTTCAGATTCTAAGAAAAGGACCAGGAAATTTGTTTTTTTAAGGAACAGATGACAAATGATGCAAAGGAGGTTTTACATTATTTCCCTCATGAGCCTCAACAAAACTATTTTGTGGACTGCAATGTTATTTCCCTTTCACAAATACAAACTTTGAAAATCCCCTGGTCATACTAGTGGGACTAGTGGGAATTAGGACCCAAGCCAAATCACAACTAATGCCTAACTGACTTCAAGGCCCAGAAGTAAACATATGCCTCAATGAAAGAAGTGAGTGGAAAGATCCTTTCCTTGTAAAATTTTGTCTTTGTGAAATGAACAAACAATTTGAGAATGCAACGAAGAATTAGAATGACTGAAATGCATAGGTTGAGATTGAGGATGTTATTAATTTCAAATGGGATATTATCAAATATAATATTTGATAGCTGTTAAAGCTGAGAGGATCCAAAGAATTTTCATAAATTTCATCTCAATAAGTGAAACAATTGTATGAAGTAGACATTTTATCATTTCTCTTCAATGGGTTCCAAGAAGCTTAGTGATTTGCACAGCTTACTAACCAGTGAATTTTGTGAAAGCCATTGGAAAACATAAAATTCCTACAGATATGTTATTAGTAAGTTTATGCTCCATATATAAGTTAAAAGGTAGAATAACTCTTAATACTTTTTATTATTTCAATTTTAAGACTATCAGGAAAAGACATTCAGTATTAGAATCAAATTTGTTAAACTCTGAGAGAGTAAAATCGGCTTACTTCACATAAATCAGATGGGTTGATACTGGAAAATAGTCCAACATCTCTCTGATGTGAAGATTTGGCTACTCTTCATTCTCTTTCTGTGTAGAGGTCACAACTTAACATTCTTACAGATTGTTTTCATTCTGAAAGCATCTAACAGAAGCTTTACTTACTTCCCTCAGAATAAGGACACTCCCATTGTCTTTTTACTGAGCAAATAGAAAAATATACAAGTAAATAGAGAAAAATAAATATATAAATGCAGGTCAATAAAAAGAATATAATATATATATATATACACACTAGAAAAGAAGGAACTAGGAGGAAAACCAAGAGAGCTGCCTAAGTGAAAGAAAGATGTGGGAGTGTGTTTGAAATGTATAGAACAAATATGATGTATATTAAGGAGGCAGAAATATTGGGCTTGGTTATTGATGGTTTGAGGATGGGAGAAAATTAAGGAATTGAAAGTGATTCTTAGGTTTCTAACCTGGGCTGAATGTGTTTGGAAAGAAGAAGTTATGTAGGTTAGGCTTAGAATATTTTGAGCTTCAGGCGCTAATGAGAGAAAGTATAGATGTCCAATAATCATTCAGATGTAAGTTGGAAATAAGAGGGGTTTAGAAGATAGAAATTAGAGAGTTATATACAAGAGGATGGTTGTTGAACTTAAAGTTGTTTATGGAGTCCAGCAAGAGTCTGAATAGGGGGCTAAGGCTGTAAACTTTGAGAAAAAATAAAATAGTTTAGCCCATAAAAATTTCAATAAAAAATAGAAAGGAAAACATAGGTTTTAGAGGAGAAAGGAGGGATTTGGTTCTATATTAACAGATTTTCCTGGACTTAAACCAAGATTTCCATCTTAGTCTGAGACATGAGTAAGATGGACACAGATATTTTATAGATATGGTGATGTGAAGTTGAGGGAGGTAGGATGGCCTGTTTTGTTTCATGTATTATAGGAAGTAAAGTTTTTGGAAAGTTATAAAATATAAATTGAATGATTATGCTGTTAATACAGTAAAGTTTTGAAATAGTAACTGTGAAAAGAGATAGGAAACTTATTAATGAGTAGAATAACCTTCTCCATGGAAATAAAAGCCCAGTTCATGTTGAATAAAATACATTTTTGAATGCTGCATTATGCATGCTTGTATGACTTTCTTTGTGAGTAGAAAAGCTTATTGTTGCTTTGATGCAGAAAACAGGAGTAAAAATACAGCCAGGAAAGTAGGTGTTTTGTAAAGAAATCATTGAAGTATTATATTGATTCATAGAGTCTGAGCTGATTTGTAAAAGACATGCAAAACCATAATTGAGTAAAAATAAAAGGAGGGATCAAGGTACTTGAAGTCTGCTATGGCCACAGAGCAACTAATTATTAAGGAAGGAATGAGATTGGATGCCAGGTTAAAAGGATGTGTCTAGAAGTATTTTAGCTATGCTTAGAAGTAAAGGATTAAAACTCGTTAAAAGTTCAAAAGATGTGTGAATCTTCAGCTAACTTCCATTCTTCTTTCTATTCTAGTGTCTTCCATTTCCCTAGATAAGTTTATTATTCATGTGGACAACAACCCATAATGCTATCTTCAGAGTTTTGGGCTTCTCTATCTCTACAGCATTCATTTCTTTTTTTAAAATTTTATGTTATTGTTTAAAGTATTACAAATAGTATTACATAACATATGTCTTCTTTTCTTTCCCCAATGACCTTTCCCTGTCCTCCTCTATCCCCACCTCCCGGCACATGCCCTCATCCCCCCCCTCCCCCAGTGTCTTGTGTCCATTGGTTATGCTTATATGCATGCATACAAGTCCTTCGGTTGATCTCTTACCCATCACCCCAACACTCCCCAGCTTTCCCACTGTAATTTGACAGTCTGTTCGATGCTTCTCTGCCTCTGTATCTTTTTGTTCATCAGGTGATAATGTTCTTTATTTTCCATAAATGAGTGAGATCATGTAGTATTTTTCTTTCACTGCCTGGCTTATTTCACTTACCATAATGCTCTCCAGTTCCATCCATGCTACTGAAAATGGTAAAAATTCCTTATTATTTTATAGCAGCATAGTATTCCATTGTGTAGATGTACCACAGTTTTCTAATCCACTCATCTGCTGATAGGCATTTAGGCTGTTTCCAAATCTTAGCTATGGTGAATTGTGCTGCTATGAACATAGGGGTGCATATATCCTTTCTGATTGGTATTTCTGTTTTCTTGGAATATATTCCTAGAAGTGGTATTACTGGGTCAAATGGCAGTTCCATTTTTAAATTTTTTAGGAGACGCCATACTGTTTTTCACAATGGCTGCACCAGTCTGCATTCCCAACAGCAGTAAAGGAAGGTTCCATTTTCTCCGCATCTTCACCAGCACTTGTCATTTGTTGATTTGTTGATGATAGCCATTCTGACAGGTGTGAGGTGGTACCTCATTGTTGTTTTGATTTGCATCTCTCAGATGATTAGTGACTTTGAGCATGTTTTCATGTGTCTCTTGGCTTTCTGAATGTCCTCTTTCGAAAAGTGTCTATTTAGGTTCTTTGCTCATTTTTTGATTGGGTTGTTTATCTTCCTTTTATTAAGTTGTATGAGGTCCTTGTAAATATTGGAGATTAAACCCTTAACGGAGATATCATTGGCAAATATGTTCTCCCACGCAGTGGGCTTTCTTGTTGTTTTGTTGATGGTTTCTTTTGCTGTGCAGAAGCATTCATTTCTTGTAGCAACCTTAATCTCATAAGAACTTAAGATGTGTGATTGAAATATAAATAAAAGTTATTGAAAATGAGTCTCTTGGGATGCTTACATTTGGGACACTCTCTCTCAGAACCCAGCTGCTATGCTGTGACAATCTGAAGTCATATGTAAAGCTCACGTATACATGCACCAGATGACAGCTAGTATCAATTGCCAGCCATGTCAGTGAGCCATTTTGAATGTCAAGCCTTAATAAGACTTCAGACAATTGCAGCCCTAGCTGACATCTGATTGCAACTGCATTAGATACTCTAAGCAAACATCACCCCTCTCAGCCCAGCCAACCCACACAACCATGGGACAAAATAAGTTGTGATATTTTAAATTAGTAAATGTTGTGGTGGTTTATTATGTGGCAATAGATGACTGTAACAATCTATGTCATATTGAACTCTTCTTTCTGAATAAAGTTTTACTAATTACCTAATACTAAGATTCTACTACAACGGATGTTTTTATTGCCTATGCAATTCTTTATAAGATTTAAACTTTAAAAAATATTTTCCTAACTTAGACACAACTCTTATCTCTTAAAATTGGTATAAAACTAGCCAGCAGAAACAATGTGAGGAAAATAATTGATTATTCAGAACCACTGGTAAAACACACACATGCACATACACGCGCGCACACACACACACACACACACACACACTTAATTGGATTACAATAAACCAGGAGGGATCTCTTAGTATTTGCTTGGCAAGCCATATTGTCCCTTTGGGAATGGGGTATTTAATTATTGTTTAATTATTACACTAAATTTAAGAGGTAACTGCGCTGCATAGGAATGTTCATATTTAAATTAACTGTCAGCATCAGAATCACAAGAGATTCAAGGAATTTAGATTTCTAGGAGAATCTTAAGTCTCTTTCTAGTCAACCCTTTCTCATTTATATTAAGAAAGCTTAAATACTCACAAAAAAAGAAGAAAAAATGATTACAATAAGTGTATTTTCAGTATCAGAAAACATTTATTAGTAAAAGCATATTTTTCATGTAAAGGAAGAAAAAAGATAGACCAGGATGCAATATACTAATTTTAGGTTGGTCTATAAATGTTATATTTCTGTACAAATTAAGAAAAATGTTTGCCTGAATTGATATTAATATTGACACTTGAAACTCAATTGTTGAAAGATTTGACAGCTCATTCGTGAATAGAGACTGGGTAGAAAACTCAAAACTGACATAAATAAGAACTAATATCCAGGAATCTTTCTTCAAAGAATACCTCTGAGAAATAGAATTCATAGGCTTCCTAACCTTGCTAGATCAAATATGTCCTCAGTTTAGTGCCATTAATATTCACATTATTATGGTAATATAGAGAAAATGAGATTAGTAAATATTTTTCCCACTTTGTCAATGAAAAAGAGACATACCTTATTATTTTTTGTTTACATATACATCAATAAACTGAATACTTAACAGATTTTTTTATTTTATGGGAAGTCTTCTTTTTTATATTTCCTATAACAACTGTTGCATATTTGTAAAGAAATAGCTCAAGTGGAAGCACACCCAATTATTCACAAAATGTGAATTGCAGGGATGCAGTTATTAACTCAAATGATGTGCAGTCAAAATAACATTTCAACAGCATTCAAATTCTTCAAACTAATAAAAAGTGTTGATGTAGTAGATCAATTTCACTCTTCATTTCTTTGAAAAAATTTTAAATGATCATCATTTTTCATTTCTTTCTCAAACTTTTCACCCTACATCACTGATCAATTTCTCCTGTATCAAAAGGAAAATCATTTTGACGTAACTCATATTTCTATTAAAGCATCAGAACATAATTAAATCATATGTGCAGTAGATAAATAGACTAACACCTTATGCTCACAGGCACACATACAGACAAAAATACTAGAGATGGGATTTAATTTAGCATCTTTAAAAGTTGTTTTCTGGAAACCACAGGCAACACATCTCAGACATCTCTCGTAGCACTACATTTAAGGATACATCTCCTAGGGCAAAAGAAACAAAGTAGAAAATAAACAAATGAGACTACATCAAAATAAAAAGCTCCTGCACAACAAAAGAAGTTATCAACAAAATGAAAAGGGAGCCCAGTGTATGGGAGAACATATTTGGTAATGACATATCTGATAAAGATTTAATATACAAAATATATAAGGAACTCATACAACTTAACAAAAGGAAGATAAACAATTCAATTAAAAAATGGGCAAAGGACCTAAATAGACACTTCTCCAAAGCAGATATACAGATGGTCAAGAGACACATGAGAAAAATGCTCAAAGTCACTGATCATTAGAGAAATGTCAATTAAAGCAACAATGAGGTATCACCTCACACCTGTCAGAACGTCTACCATAAACAAATCAACAAATGACAGGTGCTGGTGAGGATTTGGAGAAAAGGGAAACTTAGTACATTGCTGGTGGGAATACAAACTGGTGCAGCCATTATGGAAAACAGTATGAAGTTTTCTGAAAAAATTAAATATGGTATAGCTATTTTACCCAGTGAATCCACTTCTAGGAATCCTATATAATAAAGAGGTAATATGCAAAGTAACCCTTAAACCGTCACAAGATGGCTGCCTATGACCAGGTCGGCAGGGGGGATAGTGAGGGACAACCAAACAGCTGAATAGCAGGCTGCATGGGGCAACCAGGCTGGCAGGGGAGGCAGTTAGGGGCAACCAGACCAACAGGGAGGGCAGTTGGGGGCGACCAGGCTGGCGGGGGGAGGGGGGACAGTAAGAGATGATCAGGATAGTGGGGGGGGGCAATTGGGGGCAACCAGGTCAGCGGTGGGGGGGGGGGGGCAGTTAGGAGCGACCAGGCCAGCAAGGAGGGGGCAGCTGGGGGTGACCTGGCCAGCAGTAGGGGGAAGTTAGGGACAACCAGGCAGGCAGGTAGGTGAGTGATTAGGAGCCAGCAATCCAGGATTGTGAGAGGGATGTCCGACTACCAGTTTAGGCCCGATCCCTGGGATCGGGCCTAAACTGGCAGTTAGACATCCCCCAAGGGTTCTCGGATTGGAGAAGGTGTAGGCTGGGCTGAGGGGAACCCCCTCCCCACCCTCCCCCCTCCTGCCATGCATGAATTTTGTGTACCAGGCCTCTAGTATATCATAAGAGACCCGAAACATCAATCAGAAAGAATGTATGCATCCCTATGTTCAAAGCAGCACAATTTACAATAGCTAAAATCTGGAATCAGCCCAAGTGCCCATCAGCAGATGAGTGGATAAAAAAGCTGTGGTACATTTATACTCTGGAATACTATGCAGCAGTAAAAATGGATATCTTACCCTTTGAGACAGCATGGAGTAGATGGATCTGGAGAGTATCATGCTAAGTGAAATAAATCAGTCAGAGAAAGACAAGTATCACATGATCTCACTCATCTGTGGAATCTAATTAACAAAATAAACTGATGAACAAAATATATCCAGAGACATTGAAGCATGGAACAGACTATGGGATCTCAGAGGGGAGGCAGAGGTGGGTGGGTGGGTAGAAAGAGATTAACCAAAGAACTTGTATAATAAATGCATAACTCATGGGCACAGACAATAGGGTGTGAAGGCCTGGGGCAGGGGATAAGGCAGGCTAGAAGGGGTCAATTGGGGGGGGGGGGACCTATGTAATACTTTCAACAATAAAGTTTTATTTTAATCTTTTTTTGTTGAAAGTATTACATAGATCCTTCTTTTTCCCCCATTAACCTCTTCCAGTCCGCTCCCATCCTCCCCCACCTCACCACCCCATTGTCTGTGCCCACTGGTTATGTGGTGAGGGCCTAGAGCGAGTGTGGGGGTGAGCTGGAGAGGATCAATGGCAGGGGGGACAGAAGGGGACATATGTAAGACTTTCAACAATAAAGAATTACTTTTAAAAAATAATCTTTATTTATATCCATATGTACTACTTCTTTCAGAGAAACTCCATCAGTGCAGAGAATTATTTCTGATGTGTTTTTCAACAGCAAGCAGTCTACTGTGGGCTGAAGAGACTTATCCTAAGGTCCCAGAATTTGGCTCTGGTGAGATAAGAGCCACATTTAGCCATTAATTAGCCTGGGAATTTGGCTAACTCTATTATCTGGCTTTTCTGGGAAAGACTGCACAATATTCATGAATTCATCTGTGCACCAAAAAATGCTATAAAAGCAAATTATATAATTAATAAGGAATTTATTTGCATGTGTCTAAGGAACACAATGACCCAAAAGATGAAAATGTCATGAATATTTTAAAGAAGAAGTTCACTTAGCCTGTGCCAAACCAATGTGATTTGAATCCAATGGTGACGTAAGTTAACAGGCAGCATGTCAGCCCAAACACACAATTCCCTGGTTAGGGTAAATGTTATCACACTTTCTGCAGATGCTTCTAATAACATGTACTCAGAAGTAGGCATGCCACTTTGTAAATGTCTCCCCAGACACCAATGCTTTGACACTCTGGATCAAACACACCGTTTGGAGGCTTTTTCTAAGAAAAATGTCATCCTTGCAGTGACACCTAAAATCTGACATGCAATTATTAACAATTTCTATAGTTTCTTGCATAATACACGTTGTAAAATAGAATTTAGCAGGGAGAGAGAAACAAGATGCTTTCCCAAAAGACATATTTCAACTAAAGACAGAACTGAGATTAGCACAAAATTAAATACTTCATAAAACAAAATGGTCCTTCCTATGGCATAAAGACAGTGCTCATTCATTAAAGAAAAAAATGTGAATTAAAAAATTAGAAAAGAAGAAAAACTATCAGGAGAAAAATGATAAGAGATGTATTTCGAAGTTTGATTTTTTATATTTTTAAAAGTTCAAGTAAACC
Source organism: Corynorhinus townsendii (assembly GCA_026230045.1). Lineage (NCBI taxonomy): Eukaryota > Metazoa > Chordata > Mammalia > Chiroptera > Vespertilionidae > Corynorhinus > Corynorhinus townsendii. The sequence goes on along the minus strand of JAPDVU010000004.1, from coordinate 60,111,556 downwards.
ATTTCCATATCTAGAGCTGTATTTAAAAGCAGTTACTAGATTTAGAGTAATTTTGGCAAACTGTTGGCCCACACATACCAGATGGTCTAGAAATGAAGGAGGGGGTTCTGTGGTAAGGCCAAAACATGCCTTCACTCCCACATCACCCTGACTGACTTTAACCATACCCACTCATACATCATTCCAAAAAGAAACTTTTAGTTTTATATTTATACTAGAGGCCTGGTGTACGAAAGTCATGCACTGGGGGGGGGAGGGGGGGCGGGAGAGGCAGGGGGTGTCTCTCAGCCCAGCCTGCACCCTCTCCAATCTGGGACCCCTTGGGGGGTGTCCAACTGCCCGTTTAGGCCCCATCCCACACGACAGTCGGACATCCCTCTCACAATCTGGGACTGCTGGCTCCCAACCACTTGCCCGCCTACCAGCCTGATCACCCCCTAACCACTCCTTTGCCATCTTGATCGATGCCTAACTGTTCCCCTGCTGACCTGATTGCCCCCAACTTCCCTCCCCTGCTGGCCCAGTCACCCCCAACTTCTCTTCCCTGCAGGCCTGGTCATCCCCAACGGCCCTCCCCTGCAGGCCTGGTCACCCCCAAATGCCCTCCCCTGCTGGCCTGGTCACCCCCAACTGCCCTCCCCTGCTGGCCTGATCAGCCACAACTACCTTCCCCTGTCGTCCATCTTGTAGCAGTCATCTTTGACCACATGGGGGCGGCCATCGTGTGTGATGGTGTGAGGGTCAATTTGCATATTACCTCTTTATTATATATAGGATCATTTCTCTCAATAAACATTTACTTGTTTGTCCTTAAAATTGCCCCATTAATTTTATTCTAAGGAAAGGAATAGATGCCCTTAAGGATATGAACAACAAAGGGTATTTAAAGTAACACTTTAAATTCTACAAATACATGAAACTTTTAAAATAAAGAATAATGCACAAAAAAATCATCTTCTTAAAGAAAAAAACAAAAATTCATTTTATGAATCTCATACTTAAAATAGCCCATACGATATTTCAGAATATAAAATTCTCCACCTTAGATAACAGGATTCTCTTACCAGGGAGATGTAGAGGGAGGGATTCATGTTAAATTATTTCTGATGCTTTGCCCAAATACATGCCTTCTGTATGCCAGAGAACCTCAGACATAAGAAGGAGAAAGAGATGTTTATTTTTAGAAAGCTCTCCAATGTTTGCGGTATATCTACTTCAGCCTATGTCATCCACATTTAAAAACCACAGTGTTGAAATTTCCTCAATTGCTAAAAGATGTTCTTACTGTACTTTACTATATATTTATGGGCATTTATGAGGTCTGAAATTCTCTTTAAATTCTCAGCTCAAGCAAGCCTTCACTGACTCTCACCTCTCTCCTATATACTTTTCCTCCCATACATCTTATCTGATTTGGATGTCTTTCTACTCTGCTCACAAAGCCCTGTGTGCACCCTTCTAAAGAGCAGTTACTATATACCCATGCCCTGTAATTATTTGTTTTAGTACATATATTCTTTACAGATTTAGGAGCTAGAAAGTGTCTAGTATAAAGACAAGGCTTACATAGTGTTTGATAGGTAAAGGAGTGAATCAATAAATGTATCAACAAATTCAATAAATACTTGTTGAGTACCAATTATGTGAATCAGGCACTGTTCTAAGTGCTGGGAATACTGTCACACACACATGAAAGAACAAGTAAATGAACAAAATGGAGGGAGGGATGGAGAGAGGGATGGTTAAATGACAGTAAACAAGGAACAATCTCTCTTCTCAAGGCACATATAGTCTAATAGTGAAAACAATCACCCCTTATTCCTCCCATCAGCAATCAGTCAGTCCACAAGGATTTACTGAGTTCTCTGTTATGCTAGGCAGAACTGGAGACACTCACAGTAGTGCACCAGGAGCCACCTCAGTGATCGTAGGATCGAGGGCAGTGAATAGTCAATGGACAAATGCACATATTGATGTGTGATATAATATGCTGAAGGCTGATACGGTTAGGGAGAAAAGAAAGAGAATGAAACAGGTGAGACAGGGTCTAATTTCCACAGGATACCCAGGGAAGGTATCTCTGTAATGTTACCTTTAAAAGACTCTAGAGCAAGCATGTCAAACTCGCAGCCCGCAGGCCTCATGCCTCGTTTATTTGGCCTGTGTTAGCCTTTCAGTTTGACATGCTTGCTCTAGAGGAATACCACAATTTAAATGTTTTGGAATTCTTTATTACATTTGTTATGTGTACAAAATTTGGTAACAGAAGTTGTTATAAAGAAAATTTATGATAAGAGATGTATTCTCATTCTTTACAAAGCCACATCATACTACCTAATAATTTCACTACAAAAACCCAAGTCTGTTTGCCTGCCAAAATGATGCCACAAATTCCACTGTAAAGCCACCAAATCAAACAGAAGACATATAAGATTAAACATTTCTCTTTAGTAATGACTTTTCTATTCACCCCACCCTAACCCTCATCTGCTTTCCAGCTGTTTAGCCCCTCCCAATTCCCATTTTTAGAACTCATCCATTAATTTTTTTAAAGAAACCAAAATTCCATAGTATTTAATATATAAGTAATTTTATACCTGAATATTCCAGATGGCCTCAAGTATAACTCACTATAGTCAAAAAGTTATACATATAATTATTCCTAATAAATTTCCTTTAAAATAACTGCTGTCTTCTTCCCCAGGCTTATTTCCAGGATTCAGATTTGCAATCAGAACTCAAGGTTTTTGTTTTGGTTTATTTTTTAAAAATTGATTTCAGAGAGGAAGGGAGAGGGAGAGAGAGACAGAAACATCAATGATGAGAGAATCATTGATTACTGATAAACTGCTTCTTTTTTTTTTTTTAAATTGATTTCAAAGAAGAAGGGAGAGGGAGAGAGAGATAGAAACATCAATGATGAGAGAGAATCATGGATCACTGCCTCCTGTATGCCCCACCCCAGGGATCGAACTATAACCCAGGCATATGCCCTGACTGGAATTGAACTGTGACCTCCTGGTTCATAGGTAGATGCTCAACCACTGAGCCACGCCGGCTGGGCTGCAATCAGTGCTCTTTTAACACCAATATGTACTTGCAAAAATCTCTGGTCTTTGACATAGGCTCCATCCATTCATATTATCATTTCTCCTGTGACACAATCAGTCTCTCATATGATGTCAATTTTTTAGAACTGTTTAAAAAAGGGGGAAAATACAATGAAACACTGAGCTTTTATTTATTAACTTTTTATTCTTACTCTCTCCAACTGTGTAAAATCCTCATAATGCTCATTCTTCCATAGCTTCATCTATCACCTTTATACCAACATTTCCAAATTCATGATCTCTAGTCCCATCCTTCCTGGCAGATTGTCAGCTCCCTGCCAGATGCTGACACCAGAAACTCTGCAGGCTCGGAATGAGCCTTGTCATCCTGCTGACCCTGCAATGAGCTCTTCTGACTTTCTTATCGCCATTTCACCAACCTCCCAGCCACTCAAGTTCAAAACTTTTGAATAACCTTTTATGTGTCCTTCACTTGCCAGGTCTTGAAATGTTTTCATGCTGCAGTGTGGCACTTAATCTTCTCTGTTTTTCCATTCCCACCATGAAGCCAGTGGCTCAGATCTGGGTTTCTGCAATAGGAAGCCTCAATGGTTCCCGAATTCCTCCATCCATTCCCTTCATTTTTGTTATCTGTCAGCACCGCATGAGGCACCCTAAAACACAAAGCCTCATACAGAATGTCCTTTCTCTGATCCTACAGAAATAGATTAAAATTCTTCAGTTGGGCATTCAAGGCCTTCCATGTTAAAAATAAAATCTATTTTTCCAGGCCTGAGCAGCCACACTGTTATTTCTCGAACTAACCACTATTCCTAATACATGTTACCCTCTCCTTGATGACTTTGACACAATGTTCTTTCAGCCTGAAAATGTCTTTCCCTCCCCAGCTCTTCTTCCACTTGGTAACATTTAAATCCTATGTAATAAAACCCTAATATGCAAATGTACCGAACCGTGGAAGAAACAGTGGCTATGACGCACACTGACCACCAAGGGGCAGATACTCAATGCAAGAGCTGCCCCTTGGTGGTCAATGCGCTCCCACCAGGGGAGAGCTGCTCAGCCAGAAGCCAGGCTCACTGCTGGTGAGCGCAGTGGCGGTGGCGGTGCTAAGAGGCATTTGAGCTGAGCGGTAAGGAGCAGCAAGCAGGTGGGTGGCAAGGAGCGAGGGGTTTTGGACTGCAAGAGGGCACAGGCTGGGCTGAGGGACCCCCCCCTCCTCCAGTGCATGAATTTTGTGCACCAGGCCTCTAGTAAATAAATAATTTGGGATCTCTTACATGGTTTATCACAATATCTGATAGCTGGAAAAAGATTAACAAATGCTTACTAAACATTAACTGAATTATGAATTATTCTTGCTACATTATTTGAAAAAGTGAAAATTCTTCAATATTGTTTTGTATTTTTAGCAAATCAACTGTATTATTTATGAATACTAATATTAATGGCATCATAAACAAAAGACTGATAGGAAAAAAATACTGAAGAAGAGCTTTATGGATACTCTAGACCATCAGAAAGACAAAATAAGCCTGAAACCTCGCTGGAGGCAAAACTGACAAAACTAAGCTGGCTTATCCCAAGCACATCATGAGAAGGCAGAGTTCTTTGGAAAAGGCAATAATACTGTAAAAAATTGAAGGCAGCAGGGAAAGAGGAAAACCAAATGTGAGATGGATGGACTCCGTAAAAGAAGCCACAGGCCTGAGTCTACGGGAGCTGAGCAGGGCTGTGAGGACAGGATATGGTGTTCACCACTCATTCATAGCGAGCTAGGAGTCTGAGCCAGTCAATGGCAGGTAACATACACACAGATTTTAAGAAAATTAAAAAAACACACACACAAAAGAGCATAATGAACAGTCTCAAAAGTAACCTGACATACAAGAATGTACATATTTATATAACTAAGGTGTACATGTATTTGCTCATTCATAAACATTCACTGTCCACTCTGTAGAAGGCACATGCTACCAGGTTCATTAAAGAAGCAAGAAGAAGAGTCTTTCCTAGAAAAAAAATTAATTCAAGAAAAAGGAAGATAGAAATAATTGAGTAAAGTGTTATTTCCTTAGTCTAAGATTCCAGAAAGCCCTTGTCTACATCTCCCATTTCATCAAGAACTTTATTCTTTCAGTATTTCTTCTCTCTGTCACATCATCAGTCTCTCCTTTTCTCCTGCATACTTTCATCAGTACAAAGCAATCTCTTATACCTACCATACTGAAAATAAAACAAAAAACACTATTGCCTGTCTCTGAAAACCTTTCCAATTATTGTTCTCATTCATAAAACTATTCTTCATACCATTTTCAGTCTCCACATCTTACTTCCCACTTTCCCATCATAATATTGCTCTGATCACTGAAACTGCTCTTATCAGAATCACCAAAGCCTTCTTGTTTCCATGTCCAATGGAACTTTTATTTTTAAACAGAGCAATGAACAGCATTCCACATCATGAGTCATCCCTTCTTCTTTAAAAACTACTATCTCTTTTGTCCACTCCTAAGTCTAATTTTCAAGTTTCTGCTCCATAACTACTCCTAAAATATAGAATTACTACAGGGCTTAATTCTTGGTCCTCTCCTTTTCTCGCTCTATACTCTTTCTCTTAATAATTGATATCATTCAATTCCATTGTTTGAATATGCCATATTAACCATTCAAATGTGAATCTCCAACCTAGACTTCTCCACTGAGCTGAAGACTCACATATAAAAGTGCCCACCAATGTCTCTTGTATGTCTAAAATGCATCATAAACATAGAATATCCCAAAGTGATCCTCATCCCAAAACCTGTTTCTCCCAGGTCTTTAGTAAGTTGCACCACCATTTACCCAAAGGTTCAACCCCTATTGCTGGTAGACAATCAGCAAATACTATCAGTTCTGCTTCTAGAACTGTTCTTCTTTATTTCTCTAGCATATTGTCCTAGTGCAAGCCACAGCACAAGCCAGTATCACCTTTTGAGTGAACTCTTTTCTCAGCTTCCTAAATGTACCCCCTTGCTATTTTTTGTAATCGCCCACAGCAGCTAGATAAAAGTACATCTGATATCTCTCTCTCTCTCTCTCTCTCTCTCTCTCTCTCTCTCTCTCTCTCTCTCTCTCTCTCTCACACACACACACACACACACACACTCACACTCTTTCTCTCTCTTTAAAATTATTGACTCCTTGTCTTGACTTGCAATGTCATACATCATCTTACCTTGTGGCCCACTACTCTCTACTCCAATCACAGTGGCTCTTTCCAGGCTCTTCCGTGCTCGAATTATTTTGCTTATGCTATTTTTTCTGCCCAGAATGCTCTTTACCTAATTCTTTGCATGGCTGAATCTCTTTTCCTTTAGGTGTCAGTTTAAGTGTTACCAGATTAAGGAGTTGACTTAATCTATCAGCATTAATTTTTTAAAGAATTTAACATTTTTATTATTAATTTATTTACTTAGTTCTGTCTCTCTTAGTAATCTATAAGCTCCATGTGGGAAAGCACCTCTTTCAGATTCATGCACTTCTGTCTGAATCTCCTATCAAAATCCTGGTATTTAGTTGGCAAACATATATTTCAAATAAATATATTTTAAGTGAATGAATTATTATAATGGATATAAATTGATTTCCTAATTTTTGTTCCAGTTGTCTATTAAGCTCTGAAGTCATAATTTTTTTTTTTAATCCACACCTGAGGATATCTTTCCATTGATTTTCAGAGAGTGGAAAAGAGAGGGAAAGACAGAGAAATATTGATGTGAGAGAAACACATTGATTGGTTGCCTCCTGCACATGCCCTGACCAGGGCCCAGGCCAGGGAGGAGCCTGCAACCGAGGTACATGCCCTTGACCAGAATCGAACCCAGGACCCTTTAGTTTTAGTTGTGTTTTTTTTTTGTTGTTTTTTTTTTTTTTAGTTTGTGAGCATCTGGGAAGATTTAAGTTTTCATAGGATTATGGTGTGGAAATCTCTGTACTCATTGTTTATTTAAAGATTGTAATAGCATGATTGAATAGGCTAAGTGATAGGGATCTCCAATGACAGAATTCATACTTTTTGCTTTTATATTTTGTAGTCTAGCTGGGAGTCTCTTCAGCCAAAATTATGAATCATTTATTACAACCCAGCAAAGGGCCAAATGCAGCTCAATAAGGGCTGGTGTCTGGCTTTAGTCTAACTTGTAATGTTATCACTTTTTAGCATGAAGCAGCAGTAAATCTAAAAGACAGCAAAACAGAAAAAATAAATAAGCAAGAAGTCTTTTCTTCTCCCTTAAAAAACAAAAGAAAATTTTGTATTTACTTTTCATAATTTTATGTATTCTTTTTCCAATAATAAAACATCAGTGAAAATATTTATATAAACACTAATCAATTAAGTCATATTTAAATGATTTTTGAACTATTTGTATCAGATGATTAGCATGAAGAATCAAATACTGATTATACCATGATATTTGAAAACATATTAATAAACAGAAAATGTTATAAAATAAGTTTGAAATTAAAGATGAAAAGTATTTGCTAAAAGTTGACTTTGAATGATAAATATTAATATTCACCAAGCATTTTGCATTAAACATCAGTCCAATTCTCTCCTGTTTTGCTCAGGAAGAAGATGGAAAATTTCCTCAGAAATTTCAAAATTCAGATACTAATTTCACATGTACCTGCAATTGCTGGCAACATAGCTTTCCCAAGAAGCAGCATCATAGAATAGAAAGAGACTTCTGAGTTTGCTACACGTAAGTCTGAATATAAACCTGGCTCTTTAACTTTATAACTTCCTTATGAATCAACTGATTTTTTAATTTTTAAAATTAGAAAGATAGTGTCTTCCTCACTGACTTTTGGGGATGATTATTATAAATAAGATACTATAGGTAAAGTAGTAGGCACTTGGAGGTACTCAACACATATTACTTCCTAAACAAGTAAGGCCACAGAGGGAGGCCAGACTGGCTTAGGCCTGCTCCCCACTAGAGAAAAATAAAGAAATTAAATTTTATGAAAGGTTTGCTAGTGTTTCACAAAAATTCTCATATATGGTAGGCAAAGTTTATACATTCCTTGCAGAGCTGATAGTACTATCATTATTTCTACAAATTTGATACTCAGGTGAATAACTTGCACCCTACACAATTGGTACACTGGGATGACAAGGTTTTCAACTTAGATCTTAAAAAAATTATCTCTCCCCTTGCTTGACACCTAAAGGCAAATCTTCTGTGATGTTAGAAACTGTACCAGGAAGAGCTCACATTGGGTTGAGCCATGGCATCAAATCCATGAGATGAGATAGAAGACTGCTTAAAAGAAAGTCGGAGTAAATCAAGAGAACAGTTATCAAGTAAAACAATTCATTGAGGGCCCATAATTTAAATGTGCCTTATAGTCCTCCTTTCCTATTCCCAGGACTAGATCAGCAAGCCCCAAGAAGCAAACGACTTTGTAGAGAAGCCCAACCAAGTACCAGTAAGATATATTTTTAAAAAATACAGAGTAAGGAGAAACTAGGATTTATCACTATTGCTATCAATAGGTTGTTTATTTTTCCCTGTTTTTTTCCTTCCTTTTTTTAAAAAATATATTTTATTGATTTTTTACAGAGAGGAAGGAAGAGGGATAGAGAGCTAGAAACATCGATGAGAGAGAAACATCGATCAGCTGCCTCCTGCACACCCCCTACTGGGGATGTGCCCACAACCAAGGTACATGCCCTTGACCGGAATCGAACCCAGGACCCTTCAGTCCGCAGGCTGACGCTCTATCCACTGAGCCAAACCAGTTTCAGCCCTGTTTTTTAATCTAATCTTACCTAATAATAAACAATCTTACCTAATAATATACAAACATGTAAATTGACCACACCTCCACCATGCCCATAGCCAATCAGAGTGAATACGCAAATTAACCCAACAAAAATGGCGGTTAATTTGCATACATAGCCACCAAGCACCTGGGTCCCAGGAACATCCTGGCACCCAGGTCACTCTGAGGTAAGCCCCGTGTAGGCCCTTGAGTAACCTGGGAAAGGCCTGAGCCAGGGGGCTCCTGGGCAGGGTCAAGCCTACGATCAGAGCCCAGGGGGCAGGGGCAGAGCCAGCGATTGGAGGGAACTGGGGGTCCCCTGCCCAGGCCTAAAGCTCCAGCCAGAGGCTTTAGGCCTGGGCAGGGCCCAGACGGCGATTGGTGTGAACTACAGAGGAAATACCTTTTCTGACTGCTCATTGGCTAAGCTTTCTGTATGCCATGGTAATATTCTTAGTAACTTGGATAATAAGAATCCAAAAAGGTGATCTAGGGTTTTTCCACCATACTTCTGGAGAAAAAAATGAAGATCCACTGCTGGAGGGCTAAGAAATGTCACATCCTGCCCTAGCCAGTTTGGCTCAATGGATAATGCCTCGGCCTGCCGACCGCAGGGTCTGGGTTCAATTTTGATCAAGGGCATGTACCTAGGTTGCAGGCTCCTCCCTGGCTGGGGCCCAGGTCAGGGCTCGTGCAGGAGGCAACCAATCAAAGTGTTCCTCTCACTTTGATGTTTCTCTCTGTCTTTCCCTTTCTCTTCCACATTCTCTAAAAGTCAATGGAAACATATCCTTGGATAAGGATAAGAAAGAAAGAAAGAAAGAAAGAAAGAAAGAAAGAAAGAAAGAAAGAAAGAAAGAAAGAAAGAAAGAAAGAAAGAAAGAAAGAAAGAAAGAAAGAAAGAAGAAAGAAAGAAAGAAAGAAAGAAAGAAAGAAAGAAAGAAAGAAAGAAAGAAAGAAAGAAAGAAAGAAAGAAAGAAAGAAAGGTCATATCTTATGAAAGACACATCTTGAAAATGCCTAAAGAAAGTTGTCATTTTTTCATGGTGAAGGGACTGGAGTCCGTGTTGATAAAAACACCTTGGTGGCTGTGGTGACTGGCAGTGGCTGCAGCAGCAGGCTGATGGGGCTGGTGCCTTCCCCTGATCAGCCCGGTCACCTCCCACAAAGGGAGGCCAGACCGTGGCTTAGGCCTGCTCCCCGTGGGGAGCAGGCCTAAGCCTTCAGTAGGACATCCCCTGAGGCCCCCAGTATGTGAGAGGGAGCAGGTTGGGCTGAGAGACCCCCCCCAGTGCACGAATTTCGTGCACCGGGCCCCTAGTATATTTATGATGGTGAAAAATGGTAAAAGCTCTGGATAGACTACAAAATAAACTATTTCAGTAATTCCCTCTAAATCAATACCCAAACCCAACATTACCTTAAGTATCAGAGGATGAAACCAATGTTGTATTAATTGCTACTTTTAAAAGTGGAGCCCACCTAACTGCAACACCTGGAATCAAGGTAACATACATAATCAACTACAGAGAGTTTGCCTTGTTTCCTCACCATAGCCTAAGAAGAATACCTGCATAAGAGCTTGGCTGACCCTTCGCTTCAAATGGTTGCTCATAAATTAGTTGTGGTGGTCAAATTTAATTGACTTGACTAGGAGCACATAATTTAAAATATTAAAATCTCTTCTTCTGAAGTTGATATTATTTCTCAAAAACAACATCCCACGTTCCAGAAGCTATCTGTTCTAAACATTACATGCAACTATCTGTTCTTAGCATTAAAAGTTAGCTCATGAAGATCTTAAAACACTTGAGAGTATTTTATTTAATTTTACTCTCAAAATACTTTTTTCCAATCAATATTTGGCTAGCTTTAAGAAATCTGGCAATCATGTATTATTTGGTAATGATGATGACTGTCCCACTCACTCTCCCTCTGCCTTTGAAACCAAATCTGGAAAATATTTCTATTCAAAGTTTATTCTTTCTTAAAACATCTGGCTACTCAATTTTTACCTCCCTTCTCAATTAGGTTCAAAATTGGTATAACCTATGGTTATATGGTAACCATACTCATAAAATAAACCAATGCATTTATTTTAAGTATGAGATACCTAGTGGTACAGTAGAATAAAACAGCTGAAACATAAACTGAATCAAAAAATCTAGGACCTGTGGTCAAAGTATATACAGTGACTGCTGATAATTCTTCATTTTTTTTTCTAAAGCTCTCATTATTGTTTGCTGTTTGAATAAAGTACTCAATAGGATAAAAATAGATTTATTTTACAAATGTTTTCTGGTAGCCAAGATGCTGGCCTCAAAGCAATAGAAATTGGGACATTTCCAGGAGAGGTGTTCATAGGAGTACAGAAGAGAATTCCAGAGCTCCTCCTACAGATATCTGGGTATCTATAATATCCTAGGTGTCTGGGAAAGAGCTCGTTTTAGCGAGGAAACAGTCATCCAGCACAGAGAACAGCACCATGTAGGGACACACAGTAGAACTCAGGGAGCCAGAGGGAAAGGTAACATTATGGTAAGATAATATCAAGCTTGGGTCTTAGCCAATGTTTAAATAGATCATTAAATGATGGAAAAGCAAATGTGCCAGCAGGGATCCCTTAGATGTGAACATGAAAACACACACCCACCCCCCACCCCCCCCACACACACACATCAAACACCAGGGAATTTTGAGTGAGTTTGGGGAGCACCATTATGACACTTAAAGTTGGACTTTGTGAGGTGGCATGATGCAATATGTCTGTATCTTAAACAGTGTTTGTTGTTATTTTTTTAAACTTTATTTGTTAAGAGCAGTTTAGCTTAGCAGCATTGCTGAGATGAAGAAACAGAGATGTCCTACTCCTACACATTCATAGCCTCCCCATTATCAACATTTCCCACCAGGTGGTACATTTGCTAGAATTAATGAACCTACATTGACATATCATAATCACCCAAAGTTCATAATTTACCTTAGGATTCATGCTTAGTGTTGTACATTCTATGGGTTTGGAAATTTGTTATTTTTCAGTTGTAACCACATTTTATTCTAATGATATAATCCTTATAAATGGGAATTTTGTTCCTGTGAGTAAATTTCCCAGTTATCTTGATGAGATTTGAGTCAACAAAATAATGTAAAAAATAAACAAAACAAAGTCTCTAGGGTATAATTTCTAAGGATATCCCAGTGCAAGGGTTACATCAAATTAGGTCGCAGAGGTAACCTATAGAATTTGATCATTCATCTGGACTGTTATTTTTTCCCCATATATTGAGCACCCCCCATATGAATTCCCTGGAACCATGGGCAGATGATAAGTCCTGAGTGAACACACCATGCTGTGCTCTCAAGAAGCTTACTGATGGACAAAGAGATAATCCCATTGAGAAAGATGGAAATTGAAGTTGTTACAATGACTCAATTGCCAAGTGACTGGCAGTTGTTCTAGACCTGGGAGGGGGCCATAGAAAGGAGGATAGAAGAAAACTTTTCATAGATGGCATGCCCCCCAATGTAAGATTTGAAAGCATCTGATGATAACAATAAAAGGCAGTCATCTGAGTTAGCCTTCAAATGAGACAATTATCTGACTTGCCAAATGTATCATTAACACAATTATAATTATACTAGAGGCCTGGTGCATGAAATTCGTGCATGGGAGGGGGTCCCTTAGCCCAACTTGCACCCTCTCAAAATCCGGGACCCCTCGGGGGATGTCCGACTGCCGGTTTAGGCCCGATCCCACACGGGATCGGGTCTAAACCGGCAGTCGGACATCCCTCTCGCAATCTGGGACCAATGGCTCCTAAATGCTTGTCTGCCTTATCATCTCTAACCACTTTTGCCTGCCTGCCTTATTGCCCCTAACCATTCTGTCTGCCTGCCTCATCACCCCTAACCACTCTGTCTGCCTGCCTCATCACCCCTAACCACTCACCTGCCTACTCTACCTGCCTGCCTCATCACCCCTAACCACTCTGTCTGCCTGCCTCATTGCCTCTAACCACTCTGCCTGCCTGTCTGATCACTCCTAACCGCTTGCCTGCCTGATCACCCCTAACCACCTCTGCCTTGGGCCCTGCCACAGTGGCTTCGTCCAGAAGGACATCCTGAATGACGTCTGGAAGGTCTTTTGGCTATCCAGTCTAATTAGCATATTATGCTATTATTATTATTATAGATTTACCAAACATCATGGTGATAGATGGTATAGCAAAGAATTATGCAACTGAGAAGTGAACTAAATCTGGACCTCTGACTTTTTATCTTACCTAACTAGAGGCCCAGTGCATGAAATTCATGCACGGGGGAAGGAGGGTGTCCCACAGCCCAGCCTGCACCCTCTCCAATCTGGGACCTCTCGAGGGATGTCCGGCTGCCTGTTGGACATCCCTCTCACAATCCAGGACTGCTGGCTCCCAATTGCTCTCCTGCCTGCCTTTCTGATTGCCCCTAACCACTTTGCCTGCCAGACTGATCACCCTCTAACCACTCCCCTGACAGCCTGATTGATGCCTAACTGCTCCCCTGCCAGCCTGATTGCCCCTAACTGCCCTCCCCTGCAGGCCTGGACCCCCCAACTGCTCTCTCCTGCAGGCCTGGGTCCCCCCAACTGTCCTTCCCTGCAGTCCTGGTCGCCCCCAACTTTCCTCCTCTGCCAGCCTGGTCCCCCACAGCTGCTCCCCCCTGCAGGCCTGGTCCCACCCAACTGCCCTCCCCTGCTGGCCATCTTGTGGCAGTCATCTTGTGTGCACATGGGGGCAGGATCTTTGACTACCTAGGGGCAGCCATCTTGTGTGTTGGAGTGATGGTCAATATGCATATTACTCTTTTATTAGATAGGATAGAGGCCTGGTGCACAGGTGGAAGCTGGATGGTTTGCCCTGAAGGGTGTCCCATATCAGGGTGGGGGTTTCCTTGGGGCATGGGATGGCTTGGGTGAGGGGCTTGTGGTGGTTTGCAGGCTGGCCATGCCCCTGGCGACCCAAGTGGAGGCCCTGGGATCTGGGATTTATTTATCTTCTATAATTGAAACTTTGTGGCCTTGAGTGGAGGCCAGGGCAGGCCAGGAACTTTAGCTTCCTTCATCACCAGGGAAACCCAAGCCTCCTGCTTGCTCCATGGCCACAGCCATTTTTGTTGGGATTTATTTATCTTCTATAATTGAAACTTTGTAGCCTTGAGTGGAGGCCAGGGTTGGCCAAAGCAGGCAGAAAGCTTGGCTTCCTCCATCACCAGGGAAACCCAAGTCTCCTGCTCACTCCATGGCTGGCCGCCATCTTGGTTGGGTTAATTTGCATACTTGCTCCTGATTGGCTGGTGGGCGTGCCTTGAGGGTGTAGCAGAGTGATGGTTAATTTGCATGTTTCTCTTTTATCAGTGTAGATAATAGACAAACATGTAAACTGACCTTACCTCCGTTACGCCCACAGCCAATGAGAGTGAGTATGCAAATTAGAAGGGCAAAGATGGCGGCCGCCCAGTTCCTCCAGGCACAGAGTGTCCAGGCAGGGCAGGACGCCTGCTATGAGAGGGAGGGCGGGGGGATGAAGTGATCTACAGGAGTGGAGTGCTGCAGTGAAGACGAAGATGGCAGACTCCAGTCTGAGTCTGCAGCAAAGATGACGAAAGCAGACTCTGGCCGGAGTGAAAACCAGTGCTGGAAGCCAAGGGAAGGAAGACCTATTGCACAAATCTTTTCGTGCAACGGGCCTCTAGTTATATAATCTTTAGCCCAACAGTCGTGATACACACATCTAAGCACAGTGCTAATTCAAGAACTTTTTAATCTAACTCAGATGCTGCAATGATACCTCCTCAAAATAATTTGTACACTAAGACTAGAATTCTACATTCTTTTGCTTTTATGGAATTGTGAATGGACATATTCTCAATTTAAGGCATTCGCTATATCACTATTTGATTATTTTTCTAAGAGAGAGTGGACAGAACTCAGAGAAAACATGTAGCAGGGCCATCTGTCTCTTCAGTCACTGATTAATGGCTCTACCCTTGGAAATTTTCGACCTTTTTGGAAAAACTGCAATGACATAAACCTAGAATATGCTAGTATGTACAAGATTTATGCTGTGCTTCCCTTTCTTTGTCATATTTGGATAAAACATCAAGACACTGTAAAATAAGAAAGTGGAAATCTTGATTTAAAATAAGGGTCCTCTCTTTCCTCATTCTCCATTTCCGTTTTCTTCTAGTCACTCTCCCATAACAAAATTTATATATATTGTGTGTCTATGAACTTGAAAACTGTATCATCAATCTATAAAGACACACAGTTTAGTGGGTTTTGTACAACACATTTCAATGGATTGGGTCCTGGAATCAAACAAATAAGAACCTTTTGCTTCCCTAGAAATTTTAGTATAAATTAGACAATAGGAACACAACAGGCATTCTAATTGCTACATAAACACTGACTAATGAATAATATATATCTGTTTTAAAATGTTAGTATATATGGGTTATGTGGCGGGGGGAATAAAAAGTGAACTGACAAACCTTTTGACTGTTAGAGCTGAAAGAGGCCTTTGAGACCATCAAGGTCGGCAGCCTCATTGTATAAAAGGGAAAACCAGAGCACAGTTTCAGAGGTGGGTGTAGAGGAAGAAAATCATAGCATTGCCTCCCATTGGTGGAGTAAGACTTTTTATAGGTCAGATTTCTGAATGCTCACAGCAGAAAAGATTGAGCTCTCTGTCCAAATGATCAGATAAATTATCAACCTGAAAACAACAAGGATTTTTCAAATGGGAACAAATTTAACAAATTTCCTTGCAAACACAGAAAAGAGCCTCAGGAATGAATTCCAAGGTTTCCTTATGGTTATACTAATGCAGTTAGGTTTCAAAAAAGATATTCCTGATTTCTGGGCTAAAGGATGAAGCTACACAGCAACCTTACCTCCAAACACCAGGTTTTTCTTCTTTTTTGAATGGTCATAAAGCCAGCAAATGTAAAGACCATGAAAGTAAATTTTAACAAGTCCAACTCAATGTAACTGGGGGCAGATGATCCCCAAATGTCCTATTTTATTCTAAATGTTATGTGTAGCCAAACAAGGAGTAATATAAAGTTAACACATTTCTTCTGACCCAAAGGTAAAGTGCATTATTAAAATATAAACTCTAATTTCCAAATATTGTAAATAAAAAGGGGACATCTGTAATACTTTCAACAATAAAGATATTTTTTAAAATATCTGAAGAGAATGTGTAACATGGAAATGTTGAAAAAGGTTTGGCTTTATCTTGGAAACTCTGTCAACAATTTATTCCCACAGGTAGTCATCAGCATTGATATCAACAATGCCTTCCCTAAAATATCCAATGTGGAGTTCTGCATACTGGGTGTACTCAATAAAGCTTGCTCATCAAGTCACTGACTCACTAACAGATCTGCCACTGCTTTGTGTAATCAAAACATTTCATTCAAAACATCTTCATTTAAAACATCTTTATTTGAAAGTAATTTATGGAAATCCATGGTCCTTGAAAATGAAAATCATACCATATTGTTTTCAGGTTTCATCATCCTGATTTCCTTTCTCATAAACGTACAAATGGTAAGGTAGACTACCAGAACTGTCACAGCTACATTGCAGTCTCCTTTCATCTCTCTCACACAAGCTGTCCCTTCTTTATTTATTGCTGCTGTTTTGACATAAGGAGAAAGCCCTATAATTTGAATGTTTTATCTAGAAAAAATTTTATTCCTTGTTGTGGAGCCTTGGTTGATCAAGATACATCAGTAATAATATCAGTGCATCTATATAATTGAATCATTAACATAATGTGCTAAACTTGCAGGGGTCCTCAAACTACAGCCCGCGGGCCACATGCGGCCCGCCGAGGACATTTATCCGGCCCACCAGGTGCCGCTGCCTGTCCTGCTTAGCAGCGGACTCGTCCCAGGCCCACAGTGCGCATAGGAATTTGTTCATAGGTGTTTTTTTTTAAACTATAGTCCGGCCCTCCAACGGTCTGAGGGACAGTGAACTGGCCCCCTGTTTAAAAAGTTTGAGGACCCCTGTAAAAGACTATGGGACAACAGTGAGGATCCTGTCCCATTACAATGTAAGAATCACATGTAATTAGTTTTATTTAGTTCTCTGCAAAATATAAAATGTTCAACCTACCTGTGTTTTATATTTAAGAAACTAAATGTTTTTATTTATGCAAGCTATGTAGTCTGTTTACTACAAGAAGTTTACAGTAGAGAGAACACAGTATAAATATGCTAATGGGAATGAAATAGAAAACTCAGATATAGAAGCGATAGAAATGAAGATTCTCAGTTACCTAAAATGAACCAATTATTGAATTCATTTCTGATTCTTTGGCATTTAAGACAACTCTCACTTGTGCTTCAAGACCCAGGTCAGATGGCACCCACTCAGTGAAACCTCTCCTGAGGACTAAGGGCCAGCAGCACTTTTCTCCTCTAGAGCTTTCCTAGCCTTTTATACTTATGCTAATGTGAGTACTTACGATGGTGTTGCAATACTTTGCTTATAAATCCTCCTTTAGACATATGGTCAACTCTTAACTTGTCAAAGTCAGTAACCCCTGCCTTTCTTTGGTTCAGAATTTAGCATTTGTTGTTAAATCAGTATTTAGCTCCCTCTGGTGAACTGTTTCTCCTGCTCTATGGAAAGGTTGGCAACTTTCTCATTATCTTTATAGAGTTTTGAAATATCACAGATAGGTTGATTCTTCCATTCTAAAGACTTGCACTACCTTTCTTTGATTAAGACACATTTTCTTTTTCTAATATTAAATCATTTATACAACTCAATTTTCCTATATTCTTTTTCTAAAACTTCTAGAAAGATATTAGAGCTCCTGAATTGGTTTCCAATGACTCTTTCCAATGACTCATTATTTCACTCACATTTTTTTTACTTTTTTATTCTATATTTTGTCTGTTTATCAGCTTTTCCAGAATAGATCATTAATTTGGTATGTTTGATTTTCTTTATAAATTTTCAGAAAATATGTTTTTCATTCTAAAATTTTTGCTTATTTTTAATAGTAGTCTGTCTTTCTTTTCCTTTTTTTCTTTTTAAATTATTTAACCAAATAAAATCTTACTGCGAATGTGATTAGAATATATTTCAAGTTCTCTTATGTTCATTGAACTATTTCTTTCTCCTCTGTAGTCAATTGTTCTGTTTCCTTAGCTTGTCTTTTTGCATTTAGGTTATTGGTTTTCTTAAACACTCTGATGATCTTTAGTGGGAGATTTATATTTATGAGTAAAGAACTTGACTGATGATTAAAGGTAGATGTTACACTCTCTCTGTGTACAAATGTATCTATTTCCCCAAAAGGTCTTTCCATGGAATGAGCAGGCTGCTTCCCTGTCTGTGTAAATAGGTGAGAACATGTCAGTTGGTATGCTGTGTGGCAATAGAAGCAATAGAAATGAAGATTCTGTAACTTTAGGAGGTTTGGCCAGGGGGTAAGTAGGCAGGTTGCCCAAATGCCAAATTTACAAGATTACTCAGAGAATTACTTCAGAATGTTTTCCTGCTGATCTGAGAGGTCTTTCCTTTTATATTCCCTCAGCACGATTGTAGAGTTTTGATGCACTTTGAAAGTCATCTTTGCTTCTATCTCAGATCACAAATGTCACACTGAATTGCTAGCCCATCCCATGAAATCTATTTAATTTCTTTAGAAAATAAGTCTCTGTCTTAAGCTAGGGAAGAAATGTCACTGCTGGCAGTCACTCTGTAGGGAGGTGGTGAAGGGTCACATTGGTCCAGTTATCCTACACACAGATTTTTCAATAAGTATCCTGATTACTTTTTCATAACTCTCCCAGACCCCACATCCTACTGACTGAACTTGGAGCTTTTCCCAACATAGTCAAGGTGTTCCCTATAACTGTATTGGATTCCCTATGCTTTCTTCTAGTCTGGAATATTTGTGATAGGATCCTATTCTGCAGAAATCATTCATAATTTCAATTGTGCTGATCACTTCTTATTTGCAATGCTCTTATGGACTCCCACCCACCCTTCCCATGAAACAGCTTTGTTGTTTCAAAGGAACTGTTTCAAAGGTAAACCCACTTCCTATGTTCACTGTCATTGAACAAAGGGCTCTGTGAGTTTGGATTGCCAGTTGAGTTTAGATTTATTTCTTCATTTGGACTATGGACTTCCAAAGATAACAAGTATTTGCTATCTGTTTGTTTAACTGATTTTCTATTATTTAGAATGCTTCACATGTCTAACTATTAATCTTTAGATAGATTCTACTCTTGTTCAGAAAATTACAAAAGCCAGACTCAAGAAATTATCTTTTGGCTTGAAATAGCCTTCAAAAATGTGAAGGTCTGTTAAATTCAGGCTCAGGGCTGAATCTGATATCTGAGTCCCAGGTTTCAATATAGCCGTGAATATTAAAGGGATAAAAATGCCCTTGGTACTTATCTTTTAATAACAACCAATGTAGGCTTCTTAAATGTTTTTTTTTTAAATCTTCTAATCAGTTTCAAAAGTATATTTAAGTCCAAGTAAAACCTAAATAATTGAAATTATGTATACCATCTCATAATATATTATGTAAATATGATATATTTTTAAATTATGTTATGTTTATATAACACTTTTTCTAAGTAAAAATCAAAAGTAGTTCTCAATTTTGTTTTTGAATCCTTTTTCACCTTTGATAAAAAATTATCCAAGAATTTGATTTAACTCATCTTCCTCTAAAATCACTGGCCATATGTTCATTTAATCTCACAATTGCAGGCAATCTTCTATTACTTTTCATTCAGTGAGAATGAGAGACATTGACCTTCTCAGATTGCACTGAAATCACAAGAAGTGCCCTTTGAAAAGACAGTAGCTCTAGCTTTCCTCTCTTATCAGTTATTTAGCTTCAATATTTTTTAGAAATTCTAATGATAAATTACATTTTCTATTTCTATTGTGTCATTTCATCTTGAGTCAGAAGAGAACATGAGGGAATTTTTCTTTGTTTCCTATTGAATTTTATTTCATTAAAGTTTTTTCAATAGGGATTATCAATACTATTTTTCAGAATTTTCCAAGATTTTTCTTTCCTTTTATTTCTAACATTCATTAAGCCATATTTCACATACCTCAAAATATACTTTAAATATTATCTAAATACACTAGACGCCCAGTGCACAAAATTCATGCATGGGTGGAGTGTCCCTCAGCCCAGCCTGCACCCTCTCCAATCTGGGACCCCACCAGGATCAGGCCTAAACGGGCAGTCGGACATACCTCTCACAATCCAGGAATGTTGGCTCCCAACTGCTCACTTGCCTGTCTGATTGCCCTAACTGCTTCTGCCTTCCAGCCTGATCAACCCCTAACTACTCCCCTACCAACCTGATTGGCACCTAACTGCTCCCCTGCTGGCCTGATTGCCTCTAACTGTCCTCCCTTGCAGGCCTGGTCACCCCTAACTGCCCTCCCTTGCAGGCCTGGTCCCCCCCAACTGCCATCCCCTGTAGGCCTGGGTCCCCCCTAAACTGTCCTTTCCTGCAGGCCTGGTCACTCCCTATTGCCCTCCTCTGCCAGCCTGATCACCCTCAACTGCCCTTCCTTGAAGGCCTGGTCCCTCCCTACTGCCCTCCCCTGCCAGCCTGGTAGCCGCTAACTTCCCTCCCCTGCAGGCTTGGTTGCCCCCAACTGCCCTCCCCTGCAGGTAATCTTGTGGTGGCCACCTTTGATCACATGGGGCCGGCCATCTTGTGTGTTGGAGTGACAGTCAATTTGCATATTACCTCTTTATTATATAGGATATTCACTGTGAAACCAGATCTAATCTGCTACAATCAACTAGTTAAAAAATTAAATGTGTGTCATTAACATGAAAAAGGCAATATACAGATCAGATAATATACTTATTTCTCAATTAATCCATTTCACTGAATAAATTAAGGCAACATGCAAGTGAATGCAAAGAATAATAGTAAATGTAAAAGTATTTGCATGTAAAATGTGAAATTAAGGGCTTAGGTGGATTAATGTGGGCTGAAATAGACTTAGCATCAATACTGAAGTGGGCACACTTTTGCTTTAATAGGTAATTTTTAGTTTTTAATATTTGGGAACTTGATTTTATTTTTATTTGAATAATCAAGCTAAAGATAGTTCACAAAATCAAATTTAGAGGGTTGTGAGTAAAATCACTGTATGGGAACATAATTATTCACTCTGGAAATATAT
Source organism: Corynorhinus townsendii (assembly GCA_026230045.1). Taxonomy (NCBI): domain Eukaryota; kingdom Metazoa; phylum Chordata; class Mammalia; order Chiroptera; family Vespertilionidae; genus Corynorhinus; species Corynorhinus townsendii. Next base: position 60,090,433 of record JAPDVU010000004.1, on the reverse strand, counting down.
CATTGCTGAATAGATCACAGTACTCCTGTAAATTTAGCATGTTCTCTTCCCAAAAGTGAAAAGGAAAGTTAAACTACTGCTACATGAATATAGATTCAAATTAAAGCAATAGTGTAATATTAATAATGGCTTGCAAGGACTTAATAAATATTGAATAAATGGTTGTTAAAATAACTAATTAAATAAATTATTAATGGATGATATCATCATATTACAATAGCCTGATGTAGCCACTTTAACTATACTATTGTCCCTCCTAAGGGAATTAGAACTAAAATTGTATTTTATTTATTTATTTATTTACTTACTTACTTATTTACATGGTTTCTTCTCTTATTAATCTGTGAGATCCCTGAGAGTACGGACTTTATCTTATTTATTTCTATATAACCTCTGCCCAGCAAAGTGCCTGATGCTCAGTATTAGATGCTCAGTATTTCTAAATTTAATCAAAATGAAATATTTATGTTGGTCAATAGCCTGTTCTATCTCAGAAGTTTAGGCAAATTCCTAGTTCTAAGGGACATAGAGTTTTAAAGATGAGATTTACTGGGAGAAGAGCCTAGATATGCTAACTTCATAAAGCTCCCCATTATAAAAATGGCTCCTCTCAGGACATATTTACCTCAGTCTTATGCACAATTATTATTGCCTGGTAGATCTGACCACATTCTCTGATATGTGACTTGTATTTATTTTCCTCTGTAAAAATCCTTACTCAGTTCCTTTCCTGTTCTTGCCATGTTTTTACTGCAACATGTGACCTTGACTTTGCATTTAGTCTAGACGATCATCCAACCACTGAAAACAGCTGCTATCTACTTTAACTTTACTCCCATTCCAGAATTTCTATTTATTTATTTATTTACATGGTCCCACCATTCAATGTATGTGCTCAACTATACCAACTTGACTCTCAATCTCCAAACAAAAAAGTGGTTCAACAAGCTTTCCAGCAGCTCTCTGCTATTCCTATTTATGGCATCCATTTATGGGCCTTATCAGCAATATTAATATTAAAAATAGCTAACATTCACTGAGCACATATTAATTTATTCCTTCCTGCCTTTTCAGATGTCTATCTCTTCAACAAAACTCCATATAAAAATATTTTAATATTTGATGAATAATTCATTAAAACAATGAATACATTTTTCAAATAAAATAAGTCAATAAATTAAGCAAGTTATAAATTATTGGTTGAGCCTCTCACTTGGACAAAATTGCCTTGTTTTCGATCTCCTATTTTCACAGCACTGAGAAAACCAACTTATCTTTTATTTTTCTAGATTTCAGGCAAGATTATTTTCTTTCTGCTTTGATATATTTAATGTACTGATAGATTTTCTTGTAGTGGGCATCCCAATGGCATTGGGCAAAGCACTTAGCTTCACTGGCAACACTTTTATAACTGTATTTTGTAGATTTTTTTCTGATTTTGATATTAATGTCACAAAGAACTTTTGTCTTTGGTATGACAGCCAGAACAAGCTGAATAAGGTATTAAATTACCATTATTGTTGTTTTTAATCCACTAGAGAGCTGAGGAGGCAAAGAACCCTAGCTGAACTACATTTCAAAAGTGACAAGCCTTTCACAGGAGAGAAGAGACACATGCCTGCTCTCATTTCTGGTGAGGAGCAGAAATCTGCCATTAAAGGATATAAAGAGGAAGAAACTGGCCCAAACTTGAATGAACCTCTAGGACTATGGACTGGCTGGCATGACAGATACCATTCCCAGAAGACCCAGTCAGAAAGCAAATCTGCACTCATCCAAAGACTCTTGCCCATGGGTCTTCATATGAACTACATTAAAGGCTGACAGAAGGGCTGAGAGATCCTGCAAGGTGTGCGGGCCATCCTGAAACTCAGCTAGGCACGTTCAAAAGGCTGGAGGTATGAGGAGCTGAGAGAAATCTTTCTAAGGTATTCCAGTCTTGACAGCTTGCATTTACCCTCCCAAAGCTAATGGCAGAGTGGGAGGGCAGAGACAGATTATCTATAATGCAACTGAACTGTAAACTAGAGACAAAATTCCCAGGGTTCAGAAAGCCCAGTGACTTTGCTAAAATACAAAGGTATCTTTGGCATGCCAATATTCAGATGTTAGAATTATCAAAGAGGTATTATAAAATAATTATAACAAAAGTGGAAAAATAGACCCCATGTATGAACAGATGAGGAATTTTAGTAAAGAAATGAAAACTCTGAAAAGAAACTAAAAGAGAATGATATAAATGTAAAATGTTATCAGAAATGAAGAGTGCATTAGATGGGCTTAACAATTGAGCACAGAGGAAAAGATCAGTTTCCTGGAAGTCGCGACAACAGAAAATATCCATACTGGAACATAAAGAGAAAAATATAACAGGACATTCACTGTCTGTGGTCAATAGTAAGCAGTCAATATTCATATGAAAGTAGTTCCAAGAGAAGAGAAAATGGAAGAAATATTTTTAAAAACATTGGATGAAAACTTTCCACATTTTAAGAAAAGCATCCTCCCAAAGATATCAGAAGCTCAATAAAACCAAAACAGAACAAATCCCCCCAAAAATCACATCTAGACACATCATAAATACAGTGCTGAAAGTCAAAGATAAAGAACAAATCTTAAAAGCAGCCTGAAGAAAAAAAGATACATTACATGAACAACAACACATGGTTAATTTCTGACTTTTCATCAGAAAATAGAGGCCAAAAAAAAAATGCAACTGCACTTTTAAATTTCTGAAAGAAAAATAAATCAACCTAGAATTTTATATTCAATAAAATATATCTTTAATAATACAAGAGAAATAGATTTTCAGACTGACAAAAATCTTATATAATTTGTCTGTAGCATACCTGTACTGTAAAAAATACTAAAAAAGGAAAGAAAATAATAGGTGAAACCTGATATGCAGAAAGAAATGATGAGCATCAGAAACAGAAAATACTGTGGTAAAATATAAGATATTTTTCTTTAAAATATATATTATTAAATATTTATATAAAATATATACAGACATATATTTTAAAATAAATATTTGGCATTTATGACATATGTAAAGCAAAACAATGCAATTAGAGCACAAAAATTGGGGTTATACTGTTTAAGATTCACAAAAAAGTATATAACTATTTGAAGGTAGACTGTGATAAATTAAAGATACATATTACTAATTATTATAGAGTAATCACTAAGCGCGCACACACACACACACACACACACTCACTCACACACTCACACACACACAAAGAAGTATATATAAAAAGCCAAAAAGGAAGTAAAACTAAATATGAAAAATATTTCATTTACCCAAAGCAAGACAAGAAAGAAGAAACACATAATACAAGTTATATAAATAGGAAACAAATAGCAGTGTTATATATTTAAACCCTATAAGATCAATACTTGTCACACTGAAAATAAAAGCAAGCCCCAGTAGGTGCTATTTATAAGAAACATGATTAACATAAAGACTCAGTAAGGGGTTGAAAGTAAAGGAGTAGAAAAAGATATACATTTAAACACCAAGCATATTACATCTGCTATGGCTTTATTATTATTAGACAAGGAAAACTTCAAGACAAAGAAAAGTAAGTGAAAATAAAGAGGAATATTCCAAAATGATAAAAGAATAAGCCCATCAAGAAGATAACAATCTTAAAGGTACCTACAATTAATAGAACATTTGAACAATACTAAATACCAATTCAAACTCAATGACACAGAACATTACACTCAATATACATTATTTTAAAGTGCACATAAAACATTGATAATAGATTATATTATTCTGAGTCATAAACCATATCTCAAATATAAAAACAACTAAAATTATGTATAGTTTTCAGCTACACAAGCATTAAATTCACAAGTTGTCTTGATTTGGAAAACTTCCAAGATATTTTAAAATTAAGCCATATACATTAAATATGCATCAAAGAAACACAAGAAAATTAGACAATTCTTTCAACTAAAAACAATATTTTGAACTAAAAGAATGAAAACATAACATATCAAAATTTTGAAGATTTAGTAAATGTAGTATTTAGAGGATAATTTATAACTATACTAAGCAGTCATTAAAGAAATGAAAAGTGTGTGAGTTCTTTGAAATAAGTTTACGTTTAAAAATTTAGGAAAATAAGAGAAAATTAGGCCTCAAATAAGTAGATGAAAGAAAAATAACAAAAGTAAGATAAGAAATCAATGAAATAGAAAACATACAAATATCAAAGAAAATTCACAAAACCAAAGCTTACTTTATTGAAAAGACTAATTAAGTAGACTAATCTTTTGACTGATCAAGAAAAATATAGTATAGATAGCACAAACTGTCTATCTAAGAAAAATAGGGAGGATTATTGCTACAGATTCTAGTAGATACATTTGCCAACCTGAATAAAATGTACAAATTCTTTAAAGATACAAATTATCACACCTATAATAAAAAGAAATTTTTAAAAATCTAAAGAAACCTATATCCACTAAAGAAATTAAATTTATAGTTAAAAACGTTTCCACAATGAACACTATAGGCCCAGAAGACTTCACTGCAAAATTTTATCACACATTTTAGAAAGAAATAATACAAATCCTATGTAAATTCTTTCACACAAAAAAAATAGGAAAGGATATTTCCCAGCCCCTTTTAGAATTTAGCATTATCCTAATTTCAAAAGTTACCAAAAGAAGAATTATAGACTAATAATCCTCTTAAAAATTGATGAAAAATTTGAAAAGTATTATTAGCACATCAAAATCAGCAGCACATAAAAAGAACAATACTTCTTTATCTGGTGGGGAATATTCTATGAATTCAAAATTGGCTTAATATTTAAAATTCAATCAGTATAAATTACTTCTTTACATGCAATAAAGGAAAAATTAGAATTACCTTTATAGATAACAGAGATAATAGGTATTATTTTAATAGATGTACAAAAGTATATGATAAAATTCATTTTTATCTTTGATAAAAATTTTAACAAACTGGAAAAGAAAGGAATTTTTTCAATCTGATATAGGTTATCTATAAAAAGCATACAGTTCACAGCATACTCAATGGTGAAGTATTATGTTAGATCCTTATCCTCTAAAATTGGGACAGGACCAAGATTCTCCATTCCTGTCCATGTGTAAGAGAAAGAAATAAAAGTCAAATCTGTGAAATAGGGAGAAGTTAATCTCTCATTATTTACTGATGACTTGATTCTGTATGTTGAAAATTTTATGTAATTGCTAAAATACTACTAAGTAAATTATACCTTTATATGCTAACAACAAACATTTGGAAAAGAAAACTCCTTTAAATACTATTTATTATAGTATCAAAACCCTCACATGTATAAAAATAAATTGAATAAAGTATGTACAATACTTCTACATTAAAAACTATAAAATAATATAAAATAAATTAAAGAATACTTCAATGAATAGATAATTGGTCAGTGGAATACAATAAATAATGATAAAACTAGATTCACATATATGTGGTGAAATGACTTTCAACGAAGGTATCAAGTAAATTCAATGGAAATAGAAAGCTATCTTTTTACCCAGCTTTATTGAAGTACTAGAGGCCCGGTGCACGAATTCGTGCATGGTTAGGGTCCCTCTGAGTGGCCTGCAGGGATTGGGCCAAAATCCGTAGTCCAATGCCACCTGCAGCTCCTACTTGCTGCTACCGCTCATCCTGGCCGCACTGTGCCTGCCAAAGGCTCACACCCAATTAGTCCTGATCAAGAGTGCTCGCCAGCCATGAGCCCTGCATCTGGTGCCCTCTCAAGGGATGTGGCCTGAAGGATTGGGCTGAAACCGGCTCTCCAACATCCCCCAGAGGGTCCCAGGTTGCGAGAGGGCACAGGCCAGGCAGAGGGACACCACCAGTGCATGATTGGTCCAGGGAAGAACCACAGGAGGGCTCCAGGGCATGTCTGGCCCATCTTGTTCAGTCCCGATCAGCCGGGCCCCAGCAGCAAGCTAACCTACCAGTCAGAGCACCTGCCCCCTGGTGGTCAGTGCACATCATAGTGAGTGGTTGAGCAGCCTTAGCATATTATTAGCATACTAGAGGCCCAGTGCATGAAATTCATGTATAGGTAGGGTCTCTAGGCCTGGCTGGCGATTAGGGCAGATCAGATTCCCCTCCCCACCCCCACCTCCCCACCTCCTCCTTCCCTCACTTCCTCAGCAGTCCGCCCCTGCTGGTTGCCTGCCATGTTCTGTGCCACCCCCTGGTGGTCAGCGCATGTCATAGCGAGCAATCAAACTCTTATTCTCCCAGTCAAACTCCCGAGGGGACACTTTGCATACTAGCCTTTTATATATATAGATAGATAGAGGCCTGGTGCACAGGTGGGGGCCAGCTGGTTTGCCCTGAAGGGTATCCTGGTTCAGGGTGGGAGGTCCCTTGGGGCATGGGGCGGCCTGGGCGAGAGGCCTGTGGTGGTTTGCAGGCCAGCCACACCCCCGGTGACCAAAGCAGAGGCCCTGCGATTTATTTATCTTCTATAATTGAAGCTTGGTAACCTTGAGCAGAGCCAAGCCTCCTGCTTGCTCCTTGCCGCAGCCATTTTTGTTGGGATTTATTTATCTTCTATAATTGAAACTTTGTAGCCTTCAATGGATGCCTGGGCTGGCCAGGAAGTTTGGCTTCCTCCATCACTGGAGAAACCCAAGCCTCCTGCTCTCTCCAGCTCCATGGCTGCTGCCATTTTTGTTGGGATTTATTTATCTTCTATAATTGAAACTTTGTAGCCTTGATTGGAGTCCACGGTTGGCCAGGGTATGTGAGAAGCTTGGCTTCCTCCATTGCTGGGGAAACCCAAGCCTCCTGCTCGCTCTGTGGCTGCAGCCATCTTGGTTGGGTTAATTTGAATACTCGTTCCTGATTGGCTGGTGGGCCTGGCTTGTGGGTGTAGTGGAGTGGTGGTTAATTTGCATATTACTCTTTTATTAGATAGGATTATGCTTTGATTAGTTGTTTGGTTGTTTTGGTCTATTTGCATATTACCCTTTTATTATATAGGATAATTGATAAACAAAATTACAAGCTATTTAAAATGTACAATGATATTGTAAAAAGATTTCCACATCCTTTACAATGAACACATCCATTACCTTGCATATTTACCTTTTTGTGGTAAAGTTCATTTGAGTTTTGTTCTCTTAGCAAGTTTCAATTATACAATTGTACAATAATAGCCAACATGTTGTACATTAGATCCTCATACCTTGTTTATTTTATAAATGCACCCTTTATCAACCTTTCTCTAGTCCCCAATTCACCAGCCCTCAGCAATCACATTCCTCCTTTCTTTTGCCAGAAGTGAAACTTAATTTTTTTAGATTCCACATGTAAGTGCAACCATGCAGTATTTGTCTACAAATAATGATAGAACAACTAGATCATCTATAGAAAAGAAAATGAATCACAATCCCTATCTTATTCTAAACACAAAAAATTCAAAATGTGTCATATTGGCAGCTGACTTAGAATTGGTGCAAATCAAGGACTCCAACTATTTAATTAAAATAGAACAAGATGTCCACTTCTAACCGACATGAAGTGAGGGGAACCAAATTTACTCTCCTAACTGAATCACCCAAAAACAAACAAAATATATGAAACAGCAGTTTTGAAGGCACTGAGCATTAGCTAGGGAAGAACAGCAATTCCTGAGAAAAGGAAATGAACCAGCTGCACCCTAGAGTTGCTGCAGCTTACAGCCTTGAGACAGTGTCCAAGCTATAGCACAGAGTAGGGGAACTCCTTCAGAACTATACAGACTTCCTGTGAGGAAACCAAGGAGGCTACAGTTCACAGGACAGAGTACAGGAAAGTAGGAATGTAAGAATCAAAAGTTATGAAACATTTACCATGACTTGTTATTTCCCTCATTCAACAAATCCTGTTTATGTTCTTTTCTTCATAAAGGTTGTTGACCAATTCTTGGGTTATTTATTACTCTTTGAAATTTTAATAAGGCTCAAAATTGCTTGGTTGAGAATGGTTAATGTGGGTTATTTGGTGTAAATTATTTTTACTTTAAGATAGCAAATGACTAAATAAGCGTTGGTCATCACAAATACTTGTGATAATCTTCAGAGTACTGGCCCTTCACTGTGTTCTGTCCTCAACCACAGAGTAAGAGAAATTACATGGTATTCATCACAGCTGCTTTGTTTTACCCTCAAACAGACTGAATTTTAGCAATGGATGAAATAATTTTTGCTAACAAAATACTTTTTCACTACTTGGGCTGGAGATGGATTATGATAAACACCCACCCACTGTTTCCAGGCTATTTGCAGATTAAAGTGTCACGTACGTTTGAGAGTTAAAAGACTCACTCGGTGGCTTTTGCTTTTTATCTTCATATTTCCTACTCTTGTGAATAATGTACATGTGACTACAGCTAAAATGTACATTAAATTGAGATTATTATATCATACCATTATACGTCTTTATAAAATGAGTACTACATTGTTTATACATATCTCTTTAGAGAATATGGGGGAAAGTATATGGTGTGAGAATTCACTGCTTTTTATTTATGGAAATCATGACTTCAACTATACAAGTACATTTTTAAAATCCTAAACCCCAAAGATAATGGTTTTTTTAATATATTTTTTTAACGATTTGAGAAAGGAGGAGGAGGAGGAGGAGAAGGAGGGAGAGGAGGAGGAGGGGGGAGAGGAGGAGGAGGAGGAAGAGGAAGAAATATCAGTGTGAGACAAACATTTTTGGGTTGCCTCCTGTTTGCACTCCAACATGGTATCGAACTTACAACCCATGCGTGTGCTCTGACTGGGAATTAAAGCCACAGGCTGTTTTTTGTACAGGAGGAGATCCTAACCAACTAAGCCACCTAGCCAGAGCTACAAGTGCATTTGTATCCAGTGGACTTTCTAAGTGATTAAACAGAAAATAGAGAACATTATGTCCATCCTCTGCAAACATATTCTTCTGGTTTTAAATGTGTCATTAGGAGATTTGTGATTTAAGAAACTAGGAAACAAACCAAAACTAAAAGCCAAGGTGAAGTGTAACAGACAACAGAAAGAATTTATCAACTTCAGGTCAGCATTTAGCCATAAGGATACAGAGAGTCCACAGGAGGAGAGGCTTAGGGAGCTGAAAATGGGACAAGTATTAAAGGAGAAGAAACCACTGGGCCATGCTGGAATCTGAGATACAGGTGGAAGCTTCATGAGGACTATTAATACAATCCAGTGGGAAAGTAGTATAAGGATTAGTCCTGTTTTCTCTAAACCATAAATATCTGCCTGACCCTTGAACCTGCCCTTTATTCAAGGAGTAGGGCTTTCAAAAGCCCTTTGTGTTTAAGCCTACAGTGTCTAAGAGGGGTTTCGCCTTACAGACCCCATTTGCATCGTCACAAAATAGATGTGTACTCATTTGAGTCCTCTGAAGTTTTACAACAAGGCACACTTTTTTCCTTCTTGTTGATATATTGTCTTTGGCCACAGTTTTTCTCAAAATAAACTACATCATTTGTATGAAAGGTAATGTCTCTTGATGAGGATCACAGGAAAACTGGCCATGAGCCTGACATACCTTAGTTTTCCAGAAAAAAAAAAAAATGATCATCAGCTCTTTTATCTCTACCTCCTCAAACAGTCTTATCCTCTGTTGGGATAGCATTTAGTCAATAAGTACTCCATATTGATGCTGATCTTCTTAGCCACATTAAACATTTTTTAAAAGGGAATGTGTTCTTAATTTCATCTATAACTATTCCTTATCTTTTGCTGAGTATCATTGACTGTACAGATAACATTCATCATATGTTGAATGACTTGTTCTTTTGAATTTTTCCTACATTCCAATAACTTCTTACTTCCAGTTGGCTCATTTGTTGTTTCCATCAGAATCATAATGCTTTTTTCTAAAACTCTCCTTGTTTTTGCATTGGTTGATCTTGATGGAACTAATAATGGCCAACATCTCAAAACTAAGGGCAAACCTGACAAAATCATAGTAATCACTGTGGTCTACATGTTTGTGTCCTCAAAATTCACAGGTTGAATTTCTAATGGCCAAGGTAATGGAGTTTGGAGGTGGAGTTTTTAAAGGTGATTAGGTCATGAGGGCAGAGCCTTCATGAATGGGATTTATAAAAGAGGTTTCAAGAGAGATCTCATGCCCTTCCCACCATGTGAGGACACAGCAAGAAGTCAGCAATCTACAACCTTGGAAGAGGGCCTTCACCAGAACCTGACCATGCTGGGGCCTTATCTTGTTCTTCAAGCCTCCAGAACTGTGCAAAATAAATGTGTTGTTTATAAGCTACCCAATCTGTGGTTCTTTGTTACAATAACTTTAATAAACTAAGACAGGGATCTAGTCAAAATGTGAGGACAAGGATTAAAACGTTCAAACTTCACTGCTCATGACAACCATCAGGGTTGCCAGCATTGAATGACTATTTATTTGATCTATAAGTTGAAAGACATTATACAGAAATCACAAAACTGTAGGCAGTTGCTTTTTCTCCATTGTTTTCATTAGATTGTGCGTCACATGAGGACAGAATACATGTTTAATGTCTCCAATATGTCCCATAATAACTGTTCCATAATAATAATTCCTATGGTGTGTTTTCTTAACTCAACAAAACAAATTCATAAAAATCTTTGATTTCAAGAAAGGAATGCAAACATTCATTAAAGCTACATTTACCTACCTGGGATTGAGCAGTGTAATTATCTGGGAAAATTTGTTCAAGCTTACATATTCCATCCTCTACATTCTAAATATGTATTATTTGAAAAAATTCTGATATTTGTTTCTGACTTAGAATCATAGCAATAAAAGATTCAGTTTGATATTTTTGTTATTATTACTGTGTTACAATCTCAAAGGCAACAAAGAAATAACTACACATATATTCATGTATTTATACACATAATATACACAGATATGTATTTATAGATAGATAGATAGATAGATAGATAGATAGATAGATAGATAGATGAGACATTTGATCTGGCCTTAAATCCAAGAAAGACAAATGTGAAATAGCAAATGGGAAATAATGCTAAACATTTTTGAATGTGTACAAAGATTATTTAATTATAATAGAAATAAAAACAAAAATAAAAAAGACTATTTGAAAGTATCACATAGGCTAATGAGCCAATAAAGGTTTTATGCTTATGTTCTTATCATAGAGACACTTCTATGTGTTGTCCTTCAACATTTTTAAATAAATATAAAGCAGATAATTTACTATATTTTTCAAGAAAAATTTTGGGGTATAAAGACATGTTTTTATCTCAAAACATCCTATCTAATAAAAGAGCAATATTCAAATTGACCATCACTCCAACACACAAGATAGCTGCCCCCATGTAGACACAAGATGGCCACCACAAGATGGCCTGCAGGGAAGGGCAGTTGTGGGTTATCAGGCCAGCAGGGAAGAGCAGTTGTGAGTGATCAGGCCAGCAGGGGAGGGCAGTTAGGGGTGACTGGGACAGCAGAGGAGGGCAGTTGGAGGAGACCAGACCTGCAGGGGAGGACAGTTGTGGGTGACTAGGCCTGCAGGGGAGGACAGTTAGGGGTGACCAGGCCTTCAGGGGAGGGCAGTTAGAGGCAACCAGGCTGGCAAGGGAGGGCAGTTAGGGTTAGGGTTAAAGTCAGGGTTAGCAGTTAGGGGCAATCGGACCAGCAGGGGAGCAGTTAGGCGTCGATCAAGCTGGTACGGGAGTGGTTAGGGGGTGATTAGGCTGGCAGGCAGAAGTGGTTAGGGGCAATCAGGCAGGCAGGCAGGCGAACCATTGGGAGCCAGCAGTCCTGGATTGTGAGAGGGATGTCCGACTGCCCATTTAGGGGACTCCCAGATTGGAGAGGGTGCATGCTGGGCTGAGGGACACACACACACATACACCCCTCCCTGTGCACTAATTTCGTGCACTGGGCCTCTAGTTTTAACAATAAAGCATTAAAACTGAAACTCATATCTATGTTCAGTTTTAATTCTATAGCCCCAAAGATGGCCTTAAGCACAATAAAAGAAAATGAGAGAATGAGAGTCCCTATAATTATTTTTAGATTAGCAATAAAATTATAAGCCATATCTCTCAAACATATGAAATTGAATCCTATATAATAAAAGGCTAATATGCAAATTAACCAAACAGAGGAATGACCAGTCACTATGACGTGCACTGACCACCAGGGGGGAAGATGCTCAATGCAAGAGCTGCCCCCTGATGGTCAGTGTGCTCCCACAGAGGGAACAGGGGATGTCCGACTGCTGGCTTAGGCCCGGTCCCCACAGGGACATCCCCTGAGGGGTCTCAGACTGCAAGAGGGTGCAGGCCGGGCTGAGGGTCCTCCCCAGTGCATATACGTCATATACCAGGCCTCTAGTAAAAGAATAAGTTATTTATACTTAGTAGTATCAATCTTCATTAAAAAAGATAATAGACAGCTGTAGTAATACACTCAGAATTAAGTAAATGTATGTATTTGGTTAAAATACTCCCCTGCCCATCCCAACAGTGTTAGTTCTCAACTGCTGTATAGTAAATTACCCCAAATTTAGCAACTTAAAAGTAATAGGCACTTATTATTTAGTTTACATGGATCAGAAATCCAGGTATAGATGGCAGTGGCTCAGGTTTCTCATGGCCTGTGGTTACAACTGAATTTGGTAAGGAGGTGTTGGGAAGCATCAACTTTAAAGCTTACTCAAGTGGTTGTTGTGGGCTTTGGTTCCTCCCATGTAGGTTTTTCCATACAGCTATGGTTCAGGAGTGAATGAGAGATCCCAAGCACCCCCAATATGGAAGCGACAATCTTTTATAACTCAATCTTGGAAGTGGCATACCCTCACTTCTGCTATATTTTCTTCACTAGAAGCAAGTCACTAAATTAAACCTACACTAATTTTGTGAATTACACAAACAGACATTGAGTAGATGTCATCTCAGAGGCTGCCTACTATATCATCCTTAAAACAAACATTGAGAGCAATTTTATTTTTTTCTATTTCGCAACCCTGATGATGTAAAAAGGATAATTGAAATTCCCATTAAAGATGCAACAAATTAGGTATATAAATCATGAGAGAAAAATCCCCACAATTTATAGCCATTTCCTCTGACTGCCTTCTCAAAACTCCACTGAGAAAGATTGCTTCTCCATTCAGTATATCACATGCCCCCAGGGAACTGTGGGAGCAGTCCTGTCTAGTAGGCTCCAAGGTGTAGCTGAAGCCATTACAGCCCAGCAGTCAGAAGGACTGCACTGTGGTTTCAGGTCTGATAAATTTTCTGGGTATCAAGTTCTCTATGTATAAATTTAATCCTTTAAAGAATTCCTTTTGTCCTGCCAATATTCAATGACTAACAATTGGAAAAAAACTGAGTGCTATTACTTTTATGTATCACCCACCATTGTTTTTCTACATATATAAGATAAATCTAAAGTCCTTTTAGGGCTGCTTAAATTTCTAATACAACTAAAATATCAAAGGAACTCCAATACCAAGAGTTAAACGTCAAGAAACTAGTAAAATGATATTAAGTTTATCCATGAAACAAAAGGATCCTGTTGCTGTAATAAATCAAACCTCAGAAGAAAGGTAGGGGAGGGTAGGGGTAAGGGGGAGATCAACCAAAGGACTTGTATGCATGCATATAAGCCTAACCAATGGACACAGACACCTAGGGGGTGAGGGCATGAGTGGGGAGGTGGTGATGGTGGGGGGACAATGGGGCAATAAGGACACATATGTAATACCTTAATCAATAAAGAAAAATAAGTAAATAAATAAATATTGTAATTAAGCCCTGATTGGGGTGTGTGTGTGTGTGTGTTTAATAAATTTTTTATTTGGGGATAATTTTGGATTTATAGAAAGGTTGCTAAGATAGTACAGTTTCCATGTACCTTTTACCTAGTTTTCCTTAAGATTGGCATCTTATGTAACCAGAGTACATTTGTCAAAACTAAAAATAACATTGGTACATTACTATTAAGTAAACTACAGACTTTATTCAGATTCTACCAGTTTTTCCATTAATGTCCTGTTTCTGTTCCAGGATCCAATCCAGAATACAACATTGCATTCAGTCTTCTGGTCTCCTACTCTCCTTCAGTCTGTGAGGGTTTCTCAGTCTTTCCTTGTTTTTTTATGACCTTAATAATTTTAAGAAGTAGTGTTCATGTATTTTGTAGAGTGTCCCTTAGGTTAGGCTGTATGATGTTTTTATCATTATTAGACTGAGGATATAGTTTGAGGAAAGAGATGAAGTGACCTTGTCCTCACATCGTATCATGATAGCAGCATGACTTATTACTGATGATGTTAACCTTTACCGCTTGATTAAGGTGTTGTTTGCCAGATTTCTCCACTGTAAAGTCACTTTTTCCCCTTTTTTATAAAGAAGATGCAAGTCACGATACCCAACCCACCCTCAAGGTGATCCAGGGCACATTTTATTATGACCCTTTCTAAAACTCATTTTGGAAATTTCAAAATAAATATGCCTCCTTTCTAAACTTCTATAACTTTTTATAGAAATTCATTTCTCAGTAAATGGTTCTTTACTCATACTTATCTCTCATTACACTTACCTAGAATAACATTTTAAACATTTAGAGAGAAGAAACATTTAATGATAATTGAAAGATAAAGCAGAATATAAAATTCCATCAAAATTGGATTAAATGACCTTAGTAATTTATCCTTAAGTCAGTGAGTGATGGCTCTGATTATGCTGTTTGAAGGAAAAAATAATTTTAAAAAATGAATTTTTACACAAATTTTGTTTATTGCAGGAATAGAAACCATCCCATATCCATAGACTTATCATAAAAAAGTATTTTAAATTATTGTTTTTAAATGACAGGTATTTAAATGAAAGATTCTAAAGACAAACTTTATAAAGTATCTGTCTTTGCTTGGGTTCTAACTTCTTGGATTTTAATCTTTCTAATTAGACTGCATGAACCCTGACCATAGCTCTGAAGGTGACCTTTACAACGTGAAGGGCTACAAAGAAGTAGTCTACTCAACAGAGCATCTTCTTCCCTGAAAATTTAAAATAACAACATTCTTGCTCATTTTCTTCATTATTTAAGAAGTTTAGGTGTGATTTTCTATGATTTGTGCTACAGAATTTTGAAACTGGCAGAAAAATCTCTCTGAAAAGAGGTCCTACAGCTGCGAAATGTTCCCTCGCTGACACAGTTTCAGTCCGGAGGCATTTAGAGTATGAAGTAAGAGTCTTCATTTTTATTGGCTATGTGTGGGTTGTTTGGTTTCTTGGCAGGCGTGTTTTGCATGTTGAATATTTCCCATGAATGCTTTCTTTTTGTTTAGTGTTTTGGGGCCTCTGGTTCTAGTAGGTAACCAATAAATTAACCAAAACAAATTAAATATCCCTTTTTTCATGCTTTGGTTATACACCTTTAAGAGGGAAGTGTTTAGGGCCTAAATTTTCTACTTAATTGACTAAATTCTAGAGTTTTGTTTTGCTTGTTATAAAACCTCAATGAGTTTATAATTTTCTTTGAGGGTAGGGATTGTCTTCTATTTATTTATTTCTACATGGCTCCATTCAGTGCTCCACAGAAAACATGTCTTCAAAGTAGAAAGAAAAAAACTCTTTAGTTTAGATTTTACTCATTCCTAAAAATTTGATAAAAGCTTGATACCAAATTAATGCTACAAAATTAACTTGGGAGATAGTTTAAATATCTAATGACCAAAAGATACTCCTATGTTTTAGTAGATTCTTTCATACAGCTCCTATGTTCCACAAAAGTTGTTATTTATTTGCACACCAGTCTTCTGCACATTTACTTTTCACTTCTCCATTAACTCCTCATATTAACTTATAAGAAAAATTTAAAAGACTCAGTTCTTTGTATCCCTGCGTTGTCCATTGTGAATATTATGTCAAGAAACCAACCTGATAAGATGAATCATAACAGTTCAGGTGTATTCATGTAAAATCTTATCTCACATGTGTTATCTCATTTCCTTTTCTACTATGGAGGCTCGGATCCTCCTTATCATTGCAGTATCCACCGACTGTAACCAGTTCCTCCCTTCTGTAGTTCATTTTACAAATTATTACTACATTCATTCTGATAACTTATATCCTGGTCTTGTTCCTTACTTATTAAAATAAATCCACTAGTTTACTATGTCACACAAAATAATTTCCAAAAAAAAAAAAAAAATGGCTCCTAACAAATATTTCAAGAAAAACACAACACCCGATGGCATGGCTCAATGTTTGAGTATCAACCTATGAACCAGGAGGTCACAGTTCGATTCCCAGGCATGGCACATGCCCAGGTTGTGGGCTCAATCCCCAGTGTGGGGTGTGCAGGAGGCAGCTGATCAATGATTCTCTCTCATCACTGATGTTTCTATTGCTCTCTCCCCCTCCTTTCCTTTCTCTGAAATCCATAAAAATATATCATTAAAAATAAAAGAAAATTTAAAAAGAAAAGTACAACATACCACAAGCCAAGTGTTCATAGAAAAGAATGTATACGATGAAAATAGAAGGATTAGATAGGCAGATAGGTAAGTGAATAGAATAGATGTGAAGGCATTTATAATTTGAGAAAGTTTATTCCCTGTTTGGTAATGAGGAGTAACTGCAGGATTTTTAGAAAATGATGTAGTGATGTAAGATTTATGTTTTAGGGACAGCATTCAGACTACAGTGCACATAAAAGGAAGGGGGAAAAGGACTGATGGGAAAGTTGGACAGAAGCCTATCTGAGCAAGGCCAGGTGAGAGATGATAAGGGAGTGGGGAGAAGGAGATATAATCAGGAGCTGATTACAGAAGTAGGGTGAGGAAGCTGAAAGAGCAAAGGTTTCTAGTTTGGATGACAAAGTAGATAGGTTTTACCAGTAACCAAATAGGAGATATTGGTGGAAGAACAGGTTTGGTAGGAGGTGGGATGGGTGATTAGTGATAGGAGTGTGGTATGAAAAGTATGCTGAATTTAGTTTTGTATTTATTGAAGTTGACAGTCCTGTGGAACACTCAGAGAAGGTATTTCACATGGAAGCATTTAGGAAAGTTTCTGCATATAGCTTGTCTTCTATTTCTTGTAGTTCCCAGCATATTGCCTTTGGTTTTCAATAAATATTTCCTTGTATAAATAAATAAATAAATATTAATGAAAGAATGAATAAGTGAATGATTGCAGTCAGGTTCCCAAATAGCAGAGAGGTATTTATAATTTTTCTCTACCCCATCCTCTAGGATGGCTCAGGAGCACCTCAAGGAAATCAAGGTCCCACCAGAGGTCTCTATAGGAGTGCACCCTCTATTCTAAATGTCATCACTCAGCCCCATGGCTCACATGACATTCACCTGGCCCATGGAAAGAACCAGCAAGAATGGAGCTTCCATTGATTAGCCTCCGATGTACATCTGTGCAACAGATCATGCTAGGAGAGGCAAGAAGAGGGCTTCATGAGATTAGAACTCTACCTTTACTTTGTTTCATCTTTACTCCCCTTGCCTTTATTTATTTTTTGTTTCCTTGGGCATTTTCTCTTCTTTCTTTGTTTTCCTGTTTATTAACTTTATTTATACTTCATGTCATTATTCTTATAAGTACCATTTATCATATTTTAGAGATTGAGAGAGATTGGATGATCCAAGTAGAAAAATTCAAAAGCAATTTGACAACATTCAAGTAAAATACAGTGTAACACAACTATTGTGAAAAATTCGGAAACAGTGAAAACTAAAACCAGAGCAATCAAAAAAAGTACTTAGCAAAAGTTTACTGTGCATTTAAGAACAGTTCGCAATTGGAAATCTTCAAATCAACTGTGCAATGAAGCTCAGGCATGACATTAGAGGATGGCTTCTTAAATGAAAATGAGGAGGTTGTTTAACACTAAAAATGATTGTTTATTAAAATAATGATTTCCAGACAGCATAAATTGGTTAAAAATTATGATCTTATACCATTTTAGAAAGATCACTTAATTTCTTTTTATCAGAAGAATTACTATACAAGAAATAACTTGTTTCATTTATATTCATCAAATAAGATAGATTTAGTTTTGCATATGTGACTTAAATAATTTTATCTGCTTGGGGGATTTTTAAGTCTGGCCTCCAATGTATTTTGTTTTATTTTATTTTATTTTATTTTATTTATTTTAACAATTCTGCCCTTCTGGTCATTCTCTCAGCAAGCTGAGAGTGTGGCCAATTAGTATAGTGTTAATCTCAAGTACCACTGCTGATGTAATTTTTTTATTGGGATGGATGTAGTTATATAGTCACTCTTACCAACAGTTGCATCATTATCACAGACATGTATGGTTGGATCATTGCATTCTTTGAGTTTTCTAACCTTGGTGGAAATCATTTGATGTTTGAATGGCTGCTGAAAGGAATTTAAAAGCCTTGAACCAATGTGCTAGGGAGGTTAATAGCATAACTATGAGGAAAATAATAGCCAAGGAGTGAAAAATTTCCCAGAGCACAGATTCCCAGGAGGCAAGATTTAACTACATCAACTGGGTTATAATCAGGTTCAGGTTTTACACTTCTAAGTCATTTTACATTTTTGGGAATAATAAGTCATTGGGTTTCAATTTTTTCTATTATTTACATCACACAATATGATGTATTAGCAATCTCATATACTCATGATTACTTTGGACAGGATGAACATGAGGAAATTTCATTTCATAAGGTGGTGCAGCAGGTGAGCTTCCACCTAGATGAAGCCTGTACTCATGTGAGCAATCAGGTAATTGAATAAGAGAAATTTCTATGGAAACAAAAGAAAACCAAAGGTTAATAGAGTAAATTATAAACTCAATTTCTGAGTTTGGAGAGCAGTCAATTGAGAAATATTTAGATTTCAGTACAAAGCATCTTTAGATGGTGGGATGAGAATAGCAGTTTCAACCTGATGGAATTTCCTGGTTTGCACTTTGCCTGTCTTTGATGATGCCCTTAGGTGTATGGTGAGTGGCCCATGCAACAAGCATGAAGGTTGTCCATACATGGTCTGTTGTGATGGTCCTCTGGCTTACAGGTAGATTAAAAAAACCTCCAAGATAATAGAACTAGAATCTGATAACAGGTATACTATAGTTTTCTATTAAAACATTTTTCTGTAGTAATTTCATTTTTATCAAAGGTAATTACAGTAAGTCTTACTTATAAAATAAATCTAGCTTCATTAAATGTGGCCTGATTATTTACATAAATGTAGCAAGAATAGAGATTCCATGTATATTCTCAAATATGATAGTGTAGTCAAAGTTTTGGTAATATCCAAGGGACTTCATTGGCTCCATAAAGCTAACCTTCAGTCTTTAAAATTGTCAGATAATAACAAATCTCAGACTAGATCTATAAGTTTACAGTTTTCTTAAATATCAAGATCATGTCTCTTTAAGCTAAGAAGACAAGCTAAGGACTTGCCCAATTGTGTCCTGTTATAAGGAAGGCAGATTATTTTTGAACTTATGTAAATACCTATATTGTCATGAAAATAAGAATATTTTATAAGATATTCTGAATTTGGGGTGGATTAGATAGGAAGATGAAGATAAATGTTTCAACCTTTGTTTGCACAGGTATATTTTACCAAATTGCTGTAAATTATAGATAGCTTTTAAAAAGGAGAAAAGGGGTTGTTTAAATCTGTAAAACAAAGATTAAAGAACTAGCAATGTTTCAAGCAAAGTCATAAAAATTATAATCATTTCTATCAGCTTTTTCAGCCCCATGTAATTAATATATATAAACACTTATTTTAGCCAGTTAAATAGAACTTAAAAATACTACATATACAACCATACATAAATAGATATACATTAACATATATACAGATACAAACAGAAATCTTATAGCTTTTGTTTTAAAATGTTGGCCATGTCCCAGATACAATAATACAAAATCCAAAAGAATAGCTTGATCCATATTGTTTCTGGCAGATGGACTAAATTAAGATTACTTGTTCATATGGTTAACGTCTTTTACGAAAGATTTTTATACACATGCTGTAATGATTCTTTTAGAGGAGCCATTTTCAAAGTCATTTTGTGTTTTAGAAGCTTCTGCATACTAATAAAAAAATGCATCCCATTATCTCTGAGAACTCTTTTCAAGACTGCTCCTTTATGTGGGCTATCGTAGATAAGTTAGACTTCTTCCTACAGTTCCAAATTATCCAAAAGTTCAGCCATTTTTCAAAAAGGCACAAGATTCTGGCCCATAGTGGGTATATATAAAGGAAGCATGAGTTTCTGAGGGAGATGGAGAAAGAGTTTTAGACCAGGTAGAACCTTTCTTGGCCTTTTTATTCCCTAAAATGACAAATTTATGAGGAGCTTGGTAATTTTACACTACCCCCAAACCCTGGGAATCATTAGTTTCCTCCCTTAATGAACAGAAGGGTGATTTACCAAGAAGCTTCAACAAATAAAACACAGGTATGCACAATAAAGTCAGAGAACGCCAACTGCAAAGAGAGCAGAGCTCAGATCCAATAGAAACTTAGCCTTGAACTCCATGATTATCAAGAGAATATTGAAGACAGTGGGCTCTGTGTGTAATGACATATGGCTGCTCACCAGCCTCAGAGTCATTGAGGAGGTCATTGAGGATCCAACTTCTGATACCAGAAACTGTTAAAAATTCAGAAACAGTAAAAATTAAAATCAGGTTAGTAAAATAGCATTTATTTTATTGTGCACATAAGAACAATACAAACTATGTCTTCCAACAAACAGTGTAATGAAGCTCAGAGGCAAAACATTAAAGGATGACTTATAAAGGAAAAATGAGGAATCTGTTTAACCCTTACAATATTTGACTCTCATAATGGAGGTTTCCAGACAGCAGGAGCTTGGATAAAAATGATTATCTTATACCATTTTTAAGAAAAGGACTTAAGATTATTTAATGATTATCAGAGGAATACATTTACAAGAAATAATGTAAGTTAAATAAAAGAAAATGAAAAAAAAAAGAAATAATGTAAGTTAAGTTTTGTTTATATCCATGGAATAGCTAGATTTAGTTTTGCTTAAATGCCTTAAATGGTGTTGTCTGCTTGGGGAATTTTCAACATGATATCCATTTTGTTTTATTTTCATACTATTATAAAATCAAGTGTATTATTAAGTTTTAAGATATTTCTATAAAATCTGCTTTAATTATATCCTGGTGACAAATAGAAATTCAAGTATTTTGTTGTTTTGATTTTGTTCATTTGTTTTAAGAGAGAACATTTAATATAAGGATTGCTACACAGTATTCAACAAGTGGAAAAGCAAAAAGTGAATTATCAGAGGTACTACCTGCAGGTAATAATTACCAGCCCTAGGATGGATGGACGAAGAAAGAAATTGGCATTATTAGAACCTAGAAACTAGGACCCAGGCCCTTTAGGAGGGTACACCTGTGCCTTATGCTGACATACATAAGGTTGGTCTGGGAATTTGGCAAAAAACTGGAAACTGGAACCAGTTGCTACTGGAACCAACTGCCTCTGCCAGAGTGAAGTGTTATTGTGAGATAACACTGATAGAAAGAGATCAAGCTCTTTTTTTCTCATCTAGTCGTGGACCCTCTGTTTCCTACTATTGACAGAAATGGCTGTGAAAACAGCTAACAAAACAGAAATGGGGCTGACAGAGTTTCAGTCCCAGGGTCACAAAACAGAATAGAAAATATCCTATATAATAAAAGGCTAATATACAAATAGACTGAACAGCAGAATGACTGGTTGCTATGACACACACTGACCACCAGGGGGCAGATGCTCAATGCAGGAGCTGCCCCCTGGTGGTCAGTGTGCTCCCACAGGTGGAGTGCTGCTCAGCCAGAAGCTGAGCTCAGGGCTGGCGAGTGCAGCAGTGAGGGCAAGAGTTTCTCTCATTTCCACAGCAGTGCTAAGGATGTCCAACTGATAGCTTAGGCCCGCTCCCCACGGGGTGCAGGTCTAAGCTGTCAGTCAGATATCCCCTGAGGGCTCCTGAACTGCAAGAGGGTGCAGGCCAAGCTGAGGGAACCCCCCCAAGTGCACAAATTTTGTGCACCAGGCCTCTAGTAGTCAATAATCCTATATGATAAAAGTTTAATATACTAAGTGTCCAGTTGACTGGTTGGCCATTCAACCAATCAAAGCATAATATGCTAAGGCCACTCAACTGTTCGCTATAATGTACACTGACCACCAGGGGGCAGACAGTCAACTGGTTGACCAGTGGCTATAATGTGCACTGACCATCAGGGGCAGATCCTCTGACCAGTAGGTTAGCTTGCTGCTGGGGTTCAGCCAATAGGGACTGAGCTAGGTGGGCTGGACATGCTCTAGAGACCTTCTTCAGCACCTCCCCAGCTGGCCAACCTCTTACGTCACTACCCAGACCTGATCGTGCACCAGTCAGGTCCCCTGGCCTGCACCTCCTTGCAATCTGGGACCCCTCAGAAGATGTTGGAGAGCCGGTTTCTGCCTAATCCCATCCTATACAATAAAAGGCTAATATACAAATGAACTAAACGGCCGAACCACCAGTTGCTATGATGTGCAATGACCACCAGGGAGCAGACACTCAATGCAGGAACTGCACCCTGGTGGGCAGTGCACTCCCGCAGGGGCAGCGCCGCTCAGCCAGAAGCTGGGCTCACAGCTGGCGAGAACAGCAGTGGTGGTGGGAGCCTCTCCCGCCACCGCGGCAGTGCTAAGGATGTCTGACTAATGACTTAGGCCTGCTCCCTACAGGCCTAAGCTGTCACTCGGACATCTCTCTATGGCTCCCAAACCACAAGAGGGCTGCGGGGAGCCAGCCTAAGCTGTCAGTCGGACATCCCCCAAGGGCTTCCAGACTGCGAGAGGGCACAGGCCAGGCTGAGGGACCCCTCAAGTGCATGAATTTCATGCACTGGGCCTCTAGTAGTGTAATAACTATGTATGGTGCCAGGTAAGTACTGGAAATATTAAACAGTGGAGATATGCCAGTGAGATGTATTTAGGAAAAGAGAGAACCTCCCATTTTCCAGCCCTACCCCATTTCCCAACCCCTCCCTGTGCCAGTAATTAAACTACTAGCTCATAGCCCCCAAACCCATTCCTCTACATCCTGTATTTTTTTCAATTACAGTTTACATTCAGTATTATTTTGTATTAGTTTCATGTATACAGCATAGTGGTTAGACAATCATATACTTTACAAAGTGTTCTTCCTGGTATTTCTAGGAATTCTAGTCTTTAAAAAGTCTCCTTCAGCCCTGTCAGTGTGGCTCAATTGGTTGAGCATCATCCCAGGAAGTCACAAGTTCCAATTCCCAGTCAAGGCACATACCCAGGTTGTAGGCTCTCATCAAGGTTTCTATCTCTCTCTCCCACTCCCTTCCTCTCTCTTAAATCAATTAAAAATATTTTTAAGAAGTCTCCTTCATCCCCAGAATAAACCCTACTTAATCATGGTGTATGATCTTTTTAATGTATTGCTGGATTCCCTTTGCTAAAATTTTGTTGAGAATTTTAGCATCTATTTTCAACAGGATTGTTGGCCTATAGTTTTCATTCTTCATAGTGTCTTTATCTGATTTTGGAATTAGAATAATGCTGGCTTTGTAAAATGAGCTTGGGAGACTTCCCTACTCTTGGAATTTTTAACAATAGTTTGAGTGAGAAGGACAGCTGAATGTTTGGTAAAACTCACCTATGAAGCCATCTGATCCAGAACTTTTGTTTGTTAGGAGTTTATTATTATTATTGCTTCAATTTCATTTGTTATAATCAGTGTATTCAGATTTTCTGATCCTTCTGATTCAGATTTGGAAGATTTTATGTTTCTAGGACTGTATCCATTTAGTTCAGATTGTCCAATCTGTTGGCATATAATTTTTTGTAAAATTTTCTTACAGGCCTTTGTATTTCTGTGGTGTTAGTTGTTACTCCTCCCTTGTAATTTCTGATTTTATTTATTTGGGTCCTCTTTCTTTTTTTTCTTGATGAGTCTAGTTTAAGGTTTATTAATCTTGTTTATCTTTTCAAAGAACCAGCTCTTGGTTTAATTGATCTTTTGTATTTTGTATACTCCATTTTGTTTATTCTTATCTAATATTTATCATCTTCTTCCTTCTGCTCACGTTGGGTTTTGTTTGTTATTCTTTTCCTAGTTTCTTTAAGTGTAAAGTTAGGTTGTTTATTTCAGATTTTTCTTGTTCTTTGAAGTAGACCTGTAAGGTCACTGTTTCCTTATTAATTTTCTGTCTGGAAGATCTATCCATTGATGTCAATGGGGTGAACCTCTCAGAATGGCTATCATCAATAAATTAACAAAGAACAAGTATTGTATTGATAAGAATGTGGAGAAAAGGGAACCCGTAGGCACTCTTGGTGGGAATGTAGTTTGGTGCAGCCACTGTAGAAAACAATACTAAGATTCCTCAAAAAATTAAAAATTGAACTGCCCTATGACCCAGTGATTCCATCTCTGGGAATATTTCAAAAAAAATCTGAAACACTAATTCAAAAGAATATATGCAGCCCTATGTTCACTGCAGTGTTCTTTACAATAGCCAAGATTTGGAAGCAGCCCAAGTGCCCACCAGTAGATGAATGGATCAAAAAGCTGGGGAACATTTACACATGGAATATACTGAGCCATAAAAGAAGGAAATCTTACCCTTTGTGACAGCATAGATGGACCTGGAGAGTATTATGCTAAGTGAAATAAGCCAGTCAGAGAAAGACAAATATAATTTCACTTATGTGTGGAATCTAAGGAACAAACAAACAAAAAGATAGAAACAGACTCATAGATACAGAAAATGGACTGACAGCTGTCAGAGGGGAGGAGGTTTGAGGGGCTGGGTGAAAAAGGTAAAGTGATTAAACAAAAATAAACCTCATAGACACAGACAACACTATAGTGATTACAAGAGGGAAAGGAGGGTGGGGGAAGGTAGAAGGTAAAGGGGGAATAAATGGTGACAGAAAGAGATTTGCCTTTGGGTGGTGAATACACAATGCAATATACAGATGATGTATTATGGAATTGTACACATGGAACCTATATAATTTTATTAACCAACTAGAAGCCTGATGCATGAAAATTCGTGCCAGAATGGGCCTTCCTTTCCCTGGCTGCCGGCACCGCCTTCCCTCTGGCCAGAGCTGCCTTTCCGCCTTCCTACACTGCTCAGAGGCCTGGAGTGGCCGGGGGTGGTGCAAAACACCTGCGACGTCGCCATGGCAGTGATGCAAGCCTCCCGCTCCACCCCTGGCCGTTCAGTGTCCGCATATGTAAATTAACCCACCAGCTTTGTTGGGTTAATTTGCATATTCACTCCTGATTGGCTGGTGGGCATCACGAAGGTACAGTCAATTAGCATGTTACTCTTTTATTAGGTAGATATCAACCCAATAAGTACAATAAAAATTAAAAATTAAATAAACACCATGGATCAAAAAAAGTCTCCTTCAAGGAGAAAAATAA
Source organism: Corynorhinus townsendii (assembly GCA_026230045.1). NCBI lineage: Eukaryota > Metazoa > Chordata > Mammalia > Chiroptera > Vespertilionidae > Corynorhinus > Corynorhinus townsendii. The sequence goes on along the minus strand of JAPDVU010000004.1, from coordinate 60,064,935 downwards.
TACTTAATATTCAAACTCAAGTCTAAAAAAGGAAACAGGATGTACAATGATTTTTAATAGTATCAATGCTAACAATTGCCAATAGATGGAATTATTGTCTTTGATTTCTAGCTGAGAAATGAGTATTATCTTCCCAAATGTGTCTACATTATTAAAATTTACAAATATTTGCAGAGCTTAGAAAAGAGGAATTACTTGGTACATAATTCTCACACAGTAAATATTTATTAACAAATTTATTCTTAGCACTCTGAGGTGTATGATTGCCCTGACTTCATTATCACAAATTTTGTTAAGCATATAAGTGGAAAAGAACACACTCTTTGGGGAATAAAAGTCCTCAATTCAATATATTCCTCCAGTTCTGATTAGCGGAATGATGATACATTATTTAATATCTTTAAACCTCATTTCTGCTTCTGAAAAATGGAGATTGTAACACCTTCTTCCCTTTGATGAGATAAAATAAGACCTTGAATTAAAGCATTAAATACAGTAGTGGCCATGTAGTGCATGACTGCTAAATTCTCCAAGAGTTCGTAATGGTTTTCAAAGAAACAAAATAAACATGTAAACTTATCACAATATTAAACAATAATAGAAGAAATTCAAATTTTCCCTTGACAAACAATACATGATACTGCATGATGTAGCCTTTTCTATTACTAGCAAACCAAATGTGGTTTGCTTTACACATATTGAATTCCAGAGCTCCTTCTAGGGCACTTGGGGTCAGCATCATGTGCCTGAATTACTCAGGGGATTTTAAGTCAGGTAAGAAGATCCTTGCTCAGAGGCAGCACAGGTCTAGTGATTTCTAGGACCTAGATGGGAAAAAAAGTGTCAGGTGCAGTTAACTTTACGTTTGCTACTGATGAACATGAACAGCTAGAAAGTCCTTGAAAAGGACTGGGCAGCATGAGTCATTCTTAGTAAGTGACCTTTCTTCCAAAGGTGGACAACAGGTGTGATACTCATGCAAATGATAAAGATGACTCACTGAATTTTAACTAACATTACTTTTAGTGGGTAAGGATGTTCCAATTCAGGAGGGAGACAAAAGCCTCTATTATTTCTTTGGCAGGTCTTTTTGCTTGTTTTTGACACTGCTTATCTCCCAAATTAGATAAAGTAACAAAAATAGAGGTAAGATTCATGGAGAGGCTGAGATAAGAGCAAGGCCTGTGAAAATTCTGCCTCAAGTAGGCCAGAAGAGCAGCCCACACTGAAAGCAGTGGGATCCACCCTGTCACAAATTGGAAAGAAGAAATACGATATGCAATAGCTATTTTCTTTTTATTTCAGAAAGATATGGCTACAAATTTTTATTTAGTTTTCAACTTAAAGGCTATTAATGTAGGAGTTTTTTCAAAATATTTGAGATTTTTCTATCACCTAGACCAGTGGTTGGCAAACTGCGGCTCGCGAGCCACAGTTTGCCGCTCTGTTGACTAATGAGTTTGCTGACCACTGACCTAGACTCTCAATTCCAATAATTACAGGCTGTTGTTGTTCCTTGTGATTAAACCTCTATGTCCTAGACAATTAAGACTTTTTAGTCTTATCTTAGGCAATTAAGACTTGAGACATTATCCTTTTGCCTTTTCAAGTTGTTACCTTACTTTTGTTAAAGAATCTTAAAGACTGCATTAGCTAAAAATGAGGAAGCATCCAAATGGTGACAAATAATGGTGAGCAATAATTGGACACAGTGATCTAATAAAACTGTACTGTACCACTGTGTGACAGGACCAAGTAGAACAGACTAACATCAGTAACTACAGCAAAGGGTCACTCTGTCTTTGACCAAAAATATTTAATGTTTGGAATCAGCTCACATAATATTCTTACCACTCCTTGGAAATCTATATATACAGGGTGCCCCCCCACACACACACACACATTTTAATAGCTAATAGATCAATTTTGAAAATGCAATGTATTTTAATAAGCACTGCCTTTATAATTATTCAAAGTGTGTGTATACATTTTTGGAGACACTCTTTAAAGTGCTATTCTTATAAATAAATAGATGCTAGATAGATAGATGATAGATAGGTAAATAGACAGATAGATATATAGGTGATAGATAGATAGGTGATAGATAGATGATAGATAGATAGGTAAACTAAATAAATACCTGACTTAATTATGACTGTCTAGTGCTCCCTGATATGCATTTTCTCCCAGCAGTCTGTAGTCAGTTGCAATTAAAACAATTTGAAAATGTTGCTCTCATTGTCAAGTTTTGAACCTTGTATCTGCACTTAGTCTAGCAGGAGACACGATAAATTAGAGTTCCAGGAGCTCTTCAATGACGTTTTTAAAGAAACTATTTAAGGACTGAGTCTAGCACCAACAACTTGGAATGTTATGACTCAGTATATAGACACTATAAAAGACTGCTTATCTCCATGTGGTTTCAAAAGGAGCTCAGAGCCCATATGAAGAAGCTTTCTGTGCTGAAAATGGGGAGATTCCCAACATGGAGGGGAAAACACATAGACCTACAAATAAAAGTTGGTCTCAGATTTCCAGGAATAGCCCTGGCCAGGAGGCTCAGTTAGTTGGAGTGTCATTCAGTACACCAAAGGGTTGTTGGTTCAATTCCCAGTCAGGGCATATGCTCAGGTTGTGGGTTTGATCCCAGGTTGGGGTGCATAGGGAGGCAATGGATCAATGTTTCTCTCACATTGATGCTTCTCTCTCTCGTTTTCTTTCTCATTTCCTCTCTCTATAAAAGTCAATAAAACATATCCTTGGGTGAGAATTTAAAAAAAAAGTTCAAGGACATATTTTCTTACTGTTTGAGGCAGTACTAAAGCAGAGTTTCCTTCCAACTACCCACCACATAAATGTGTTTATAAAATTTTTCTGAGAATAGAATCCCAACAAGTGGAAGTTCCTTTTAAAGCAAAGCTACCAGCTTATATATTCTTCCAGTTTCTATGCTATATTCACCAAATCTCCATCTCTAAGATAGCATGCTGCCCCTACCCATTACACTAAGGGACATGAATAGATTAATAGAAGAAAGCATGTGATTTATAATAATATATCATGTATTGACTATATATATATTTAAATTATCTCAATATGTGTGAAAATTATTAAACACTTTATGGAATTAATAACTGGAGTTTAATGATTCTAAATATAATAAATTCTATTAACAGTCCTCGTCAAGTTTTGTGTCAGCTTTTAAGTCCCAGGAGAAAGGGTATTGAATGGAGTGAATTCTACCATAGTGAATTCAGGAATGAGCCAGCCAAATAAAGGATAAGACTACAATTAGAATATAAACAATTCTATCTTTCTTTTATCTTTCAAATTTCATTGACTATTTTAATAATTTCCAAATCAAAAGTTCGTTGAAATTTACCACCCAAACCTGAAATAAATGTTCAATTAAAATCTAAAAGTGTCAGCCAAGGAATCAAAATCAATAGTGCTCAGGAGATCATGGTTCCAGGAAGGGGACAAAAAAAATAAAAAAAAATGGTTTCCTTTAAGTACAACATAAAAGCCTCCAGGTGTTTGCTGGAGAGAAAAAACAGAACTGATAGTAGGGACTATTTTAGGTTGCTTATATGGGAAATTGTGCCATCATGAAAATTGCAGTAATTTACCACAGACCCATGAATATCCTTTTTTTCTTTTTTTAATTTAATAAATCTTTATCGTTCAGATTATTACAATTGTTCCTCTTTCCCCCCCCATAGCTCCCCTCCACCTGGTTCCCACCCCTCCCTCTGCCCTTACCTCCCCTGCACTGTCTTCATCCATAGGTGTACGATTTTTGTCCAGTCTCTTCCTGCACCCCCCTACACCCCTTTCCCCCTGAGAATTATCAGTCCACTCCCTTTCTGTGCCCCTGATTCTATTATATTCACCAGATTATTCTGTTCCTCAGGTTTTTAATTCACTTTATTTTTAGATTCACTTATTGATAGATATGTCTTTGTTGTTCATAGTTTTTATCTTTACCTTTTTCTTCTTCTTCATCTTCTTAAAGAACACCTTTCAGCATTTCATATAATACTGGTTTGGTGGTGATGAACTCTTTTAGCTTTTTCTTATCTGTGAAGCTCTTTATCTGACCTTCAATCCTGAATGTTAGTTTTGCTGGGTAGAGTAATCTTGGTTGTAGGTTCTTGCTATTCATCACTTGGAATATTTCTTGCCACTCCCATCTGGCCTGCATAGTTTCTGTTGAGAAATCAGCTGACAGTCGTAGGGGTGCTCCCTTGGAGGTAACTAACTGTTTTTCTCTTGCTGCTTTTAATATTCTCTCTTTATCTTTTGCTCTTGGCATTTTAATGATGATGTGTCTTGGTGTGGTCCTCTTTGGATTCCTTTTGTTTGGGGTTCTGTGTGCTTCCTGGACTTGTAAGTCTATTTCTTTCACCAGGTGGGGGAAGTTTTTGGTCATTATTTCTTCAAATAGGTTTTCAGTATCTTGCTCTCTCTCTTCTTCTGGCACCCCCATAATTCTGATGTTGGTACACTTGAAGTTGTCCCAGAGGCTCCTTACACTATCTTCATATTTTTGGATTCTTTTTTCTTTTTTTTATTTTTGCTTTTCCACTTGAGTGTTTTTGCTTCTTTGTATTTCAAATCTTTGACTTGATTTTTGTGATCCTCTAGTATGCTGTTAGATCTCTGTATAATATTTTTTATTTCAGTCAGTGTATGTTTAATTTCTAGTTGGTCCTTTTTCATATCCTCAAGGATCTTGCTAAATTTATTGGTCTTTTCTAGAAAATTCTTGAAAAACTTTATAACCATGGTTTTGAACTCTATCCAGTCTTTGTTTTCCTCCATTTCTTTCATTTGTGATCTGTTTTTTTGTCTCCACATTTTGGCTGCTTCTTTGAGTTGTTAGAATGGCTTTGTGTGCTAGGTGTCTGATAGGGCCCAGTGGCTCAGCCTCCCCAATTACCTGAGGTGGACACTATTGGTGCATCCCTTTGTGGGCTGTATGCACAGTCTTGTTGTAGTTAAGCCTTGATTATTGTTGGTGTCCCTGGGAGGAATTGACCTCCAGGCCAATAGGCTGTGAGGATCAGCTGTGTCTATGCTGGGAGAACTTCTGTGCTGGAGACACCCTTGTGGGAGGAGACTTGCAAAAGCCTCTGTGCTCAGCTTGGATGGGGCAGAGTCTCAGGGCAGAGCAGACAGCATTGGTTTCCCATCAGCCCTGCCCTAATAGGCCCTTGTGTCTCAGTGTCCCATGGTAATTGCTGCAAGCACTTCTGAGAGAAAGCTGCTCTCGAGTTCCACCCACTGACAGACAGTCCAGTTTCTCCCCGAATGAGTCTGGGTCCCCAGAGTCTTGCCCGGAACTGGAGTTTAGTGCAGTCGGGAGCTTTTGTCTCCCTCCCACTTGAGAAAGCCAGCCACATACTCAGTTGCTCACCCTCTCCACGCATGCGTGCCTCAGTACCTCTGCCTTCCGCAGTTCCTCTGAGTCTCAGTGTGCTTTTCTCTTTCCTTCTAGGTGTAGAAATTCCACTCAGCCAGCCTTCCTGTGGTTCTGGATGATGTCCATTTTGTCTTTTAGTTGTAGTTTTGAAATTGTTGTGTGAGGCAGCCGTTTAGGTATTTACCTATGCCACCATCTTGGTTTCTCTCTGAATATCCTTTTTTTTGGAATCATTAATTAGTGGAATAAATGTTTAATTGTTTGGGATTGTTGAGCAACCTTATTTTGAAATTATTTGAAAACTGCGATCCCATCTGTTGTTAGGACTTCCCATGATACCTTTTAAGTCTGTTCTGCACAAATCCCACTCTAATGTGTTTCAGTTATGTTTTTATGTTCCCAAAGAGGATTCTCACTCAAATAAAAATGAAGTCAACCCCAAAAGTAAAAATAAATTAAAATAGTTTTCTTATTCTTATTATACAGGAATAATTCATATGAGATTGAAACATTAGAGATATATTGTTTGAAAAAGCATTAAAGCTATGTTTTAAAAGGGCATTTTTTTTCCTTAAATTTTTCCATAGGAAATTAAGTGTATGACTTGGAGAATGGAACAGTTTGCTAAATTCAAAGTGAAAGTAACAATGAACTACTTTCATTTTTCTGGAAAAACTGATGACAATTAAATTTAGTAAAACTTTTGTTATTGTTTTATAATTAAATTTTTATGTTGATATAAATATAGATTCACTTCTAAGTAAAAAAAGTAATACAGAGATTTTCTTTACCTTATTTTCCCCAGTGATATGCATTTTGCAAATCTATAGAAAATTATATCATAACCAGAATATTATCAATAAAATCAATTAAACTTATTTAGATTTCCCCTGTATTACTTGCACTCACTTGTTTTTGTGTATTCTATGCACTTTCATCACAGGTGTAAGTTTATGTGTCCACCACCATGGTGAGGATACAGGAGAATTCCACCAGCACAAACATTCTTGGCTGTGTCTTTTTATTATAATCCTACTTTCACCACTCTCTACCCTCTGGAACTCCTGGCAACTGCAAATCTATTCTCCATCTTTATAATTTTGTCATTTAAAGAATCCTATATAATAAAAGTCTAATATGCTAAATGCCTGGTCTTCTGGTTCAACCAATCAAAGCGTAATATGCTAATGATATGCTAAGGGTGCTCAACCGCTTGCTATTACATGCACTGACCACCAGGGGGCAGATGCTCCAACTTGGTAGGTTAGCTTGCTGCTGGGGTCTGGCCAATCAGGAGTGAGTGAGATGGCTGGACATGCCCTTGAGCCCTCCTGCAGTCCCTCCCCAGCTGGCCAACTTCCTGCATCCCTCCCTGGCCCCAATCGTGCACCAGTGGGGTCCTTCAGTCTGGCCTGCGCCCTCTCATAATCTGGGACTCCTCAGGGGATGTCAGAGAGCCAGTTTCGACCCAATCCTGCAGGGCAGGCCAAGGAACCCCACTGGTGTATGAATTCATGCACTGGGCCTCTAGTGTTATATAAATGAAAGCAAATGTGTGGAAACAACTTTTTCACTATACATAATTCCTTTGCAATACTTATAACTGACAAAATGGACTTTAAACCCAAGGCTATATTAAGAGACAAAGAAGGACATTATATAATACTAAAGGGAGCAATCTAACAAGATATACCCTTGTAAACATTTATGCACCCAAGATAGGAGTACCTAAATATGTAAAGCAAATCTTGATGGACATAAAGGGAAAGACTGACAATAATATAGGCATAGTAGGGGATTTGAACATCCCATTGGCATCAATGGATAAATCTTCCTGACAGAAAACCAACAAGGAAACACCAGCCTTAAATGACAAACTAGATTAGAAGGATTTAATTGATATGTTCATAGCATTTAACACCAAAACAGAAGTATATACATTCTTTTCAAGTTCACATGGAACATTTTCTAGGATAGACCACATGTTAGTACACAAAACAAGTCTCAACAAATTGAAGAAGGTTGAAATCATATCAAGCATCTTCTCTGACCATAATGGCATGAAAGTAGAAATCAATAATGGGAAAAAAAACTAAAAAACACACAAACATGTGGAGGCTCAATAACATGTTACTAAATAATGAATGGGTTAATAATGAGATCAAGGAAGTAATCAAAAGATACCTTGAGGCAAAGGAAAATGAAAGCACAACAACCCCAAATCTATGGGACACAGCAAAAGCAGTTCCAAGAAGGAAATTCATAGCATTACAGGCATGCCTCAAGAAACAAACAAAAAAAATCTCAAATAAACAACCTATCTTTACACTTAAAGGAACTAGAAAAAGAACAAGGCCCAACATGAGTAGAAGAAAGTAAATTATAAAATCAGAGCAGAATAAACAAAATCGAGTATAAAAAATACAATACAAAAGATCAATGAAACCAAGAGCTGTTGCTTTTTTTTTCTTTTTTAAGAAAAAAAGATCAACAAACCATGAAAATTCTAGAAGAAAAGGTATGTATTACCTTGGACATTTCTTATAGCAATATTTTTTCTGATATATCTCCTTGGTTAAGGGAAACAAAAGAAAAAATAAACAAATGGGAATTTATCAAACAAAAATGTTTTTGTATAGCAAAGGAAACCACCAACAAAATGGAAAGACAGCTCATTGAATTCACCAATGATGTAACTGATAAGAAGTTAATATGCAAAATGTATAAAAAAATGAATAAAACACAACACCAAAACCCCAAACAATCCTGTTAAAAAATGGGCAAATGATCTGAATAGATATTTGTTCAAAGAGAATACACAGATGGCCAATAGATATATGAAAATATGCTCAATGTCACTAATCATCAGAGAAATGAAAATTAAAACCACAATGAGATATCTCCTCACACCTGTCAGGATGGCTATCATCAATAAATCATCAAACAAGTGTTGAGTATGTGGAGAAAAGGAAACCTCGTGCAGTGCATGTGGAAATGCAGATTGGTGCAGCCACTGTGTAAAGCAGTATGAAGTTACCTAAAAAAATAATAAATGGAACTGCCTTATGTCCAGTGATTACATTTCTAAAAAATATACCCAAAGGAACCTGAAACACTAATTTGAAAGAATATATGCACCCCTATATTCATTGCCAGTGCAATAACCAAAATTTGGAAGCAGCCAGTGTCCATCAGTAGATGAGAGGATAAAGAAACTGAGGTACATTTACACAATGGCATATTACTCGGCTATTAAAAAGAAAGAAATCTTACCCTTCACAATAGTGTGGATGGACCTGGAGAGTATTATGCTAAGTGAAATAAGCCAGTCAGAGAAAGACAAGTACCATATGATTTCACTCATATGTGGAATCTCATGAACAAGATGAATAAGCAAATAGAGACAGTCTCAGTGAGGGCAGGCTGACAGCTATTGGTGTGGGGTTGGGGAGGGTTTGAAGATTGAACAAAAATTTTGAAAAAAGAGAGAAAACTCATAGACAGGGACAACAGTGTGGTGATTGCCGGGAGCCGGGGGGAGAGAGGTGAAGTGGAGGAGGGTATAGGGGGATAAATGGTGATGGACAGAGACTTGGCTTGGAGTGGTGAACACACAATATAGTGTACATAGTATGTGTTGTAGAATTGTGCACCTAAAATTGGTATAATTTTGTTAACCAGTATCACCTCAATAAATTAAATAAAAAGGAGGGGGAAAGCAGGCTTAGCTATACTTATAAAAGACAAAATAGACTTTAAGCCAAAGACTGTAACAAGAAGGTCATTATATAATTATGTAATCACTAGAGGCCCAGCGCGCGATTGAAATCGTGCAAGGAGGCACCCCATCGGGGGCTGGGACCTGCGCCTGACCCGCATAGTGCCGGCCACCACATTGTGTCTGCTGGGGTGGGGGAAGGCACTCCTGTGTGTTGTGTCTCATCTCTGGCCCGCTACCAGCCCCAGCCTCCCCACAGCCACTGGGGCTGGAGGCGGCATGCAGTTCCCTCCCGCCCATCTACGCACGCAGCTCCTCCTTAGTGGTCATGATGCAACCTCCTCCTGAGCGGTCATGACGCCCGCTAATTAGCATATTCCCTGTTTATATATATAAAGGTGTCAATTCATCAAAATGATATAACATTTGTAAATATTTATGGATCCAACATAGGAAAACATCTAAATATATGAAGCAAATATTAACAGACCAAATGGGAGAAATAGACAGCATAATATAATAATAGTAGGGGAACTCAAAACCCCACTTTCAACAATGGGTAGAACATTCAGATATAAACTCAGTAAGGAAACATTGGGCTTAAACTATACATTGGACTGATGAACTTATCCATCAGCAGCTTAATACACATTCTTCTCAAATGCAACGAAACATTCTCCAGGACAGATTATATGTTAAATGACAAAACAACTCTGAATGAATTAGAGAACACTAAAATTGTATCAATCACCTTTTCTGACCACAATGGTATAAAAACAGAAATGAAAATTCACAAATATGTGAAGATTAAACAACATACTTCTGAACAACAAATGGGTCAAAAATAAATAAAAATAGAATGTTTAAAAATCTACTGAGACAAGTTAAAAGGGAAACATACGTAACAAATTTTATGAAATGTAGGAAAAATAGTTCACAATGGAAGTTTATAGTTTTAAATGCTTAAAGCAAGAAAAATAAATTTCAAATAAACTAACTTCAGACCTTAAGGAACTAGAAAGAGCAAACTAAGCTCTCAGCAGAAGGAAAAAAACAAAGATTAGAGAAAAAGTAAATGAAATAGAGACTAAAAGAAAATAGAAAAGATCAATGAATCTCAGAACTAGTTTTTTGAAAAGATAAAATATATAAATTTTTGACAAGACTCAACAGGACAAAAGATAGAAGATTCAGTAAATATAATCATAAATGATAGGAGACTTTACAACTGATATACACAAATACAAAGGATTTTAAGAGACTTACCATGAACAATTATACAACAACATATTGGACAATCTAAAATATAAATAAATTTCCAGAAATATACAACCTAGCAATACTGAGTCATGAGGAAAAGAAAATCTGAACAGAATAACTACTAATAAGATTAACAGTAATAAAATATCTCCCAACAAAGAAAAGTCAAGGACCAGATGGCTTCACTGGTGAATTCCACCAAGCAGTTAAAAAAGAATTAACACCAATGTTTCTCAAATTCTTATAATAAGAAAAAAATGATGCAAACTCATTTTATAATGCCAGCATTACCCTGATATAAAACCAGAGAAGGACACAAGAGGAAAAGAAAATTACAGGCCAATATCCCCAATAAAAATTCATTCAAAAATCTTTGACAAAATAGTAGCAAACCAAATTCAATAGTACATTAAAAGATACACCACTATCAAAGGGGACTTAGTCCAGTGATGCAACAATAGTGTAATATCCATAAATCAACCAGTTTAATAAAATTAATAGCTTAATATCCATAAATCAACCTCATTAATAAAATTAATATTAAAAAGCACATCATCACCTCAATAGATGCACAGAAAGCATTTGACAAAATTCAGTATCCTTTCATAATAAAAGCACAGAAAGCATTTGACAAAATTCAACATCCTTTCATAAGAAGCTGAAAGCTTTTCCTCTAAAGTCAGGAACAAGCGGAGAATGCTCATTCTTGCCACTTTTATTCAGTACAGTACTAGAAGTCCTATCCAGAGAAAATAGGAAAGAAAATGTTTCTTACAAAAGCACTCAGATCAGAAAGAACTTAAATTAAAATAGTCTCTATTTGCAGATGACATGATATTAGATATAAAAAACCCTAAAGACTTCACCAAAACCACTTTTAGAACTAATAAACAAATTCAGTAGAGTTGTAGGACACAAAATCAATATAGAAAAATCAGTTTCTAAACACTAAAAACAAACTATCAGAAAAAGAAATGTAAAAATAATTATTTTAACAATAACATAAGAAAGAATAAAATACTTAGGAATACATTTAGCTGAGGAGGTGAAAGATCAGTACACTGTAAAGTATAATACATTGATGAAAAAGGTTGAAGAAGAACAAATAAATGGAAAGATATTCCATCCTCATGGATTAGAAAAATCCATATTGTTAAAATGTCCACACTATGCAAAGTGATCCATAGGTTCAATATTATTTCTATAAAAATGCCAATGTTATTTTTTTACAGAAGTCTTTTTAATCTTAAAATTTGTATGGAACCTTAAAAGATCCCACATGAGCAAAGCAATATTGATAAAGAAAAGCTGGAGGCATTACATTTCCTGATTGTAAACTATACTATAAGGCTACAGTAATCAAAACAGTATGTTATTAGCATAAACACAGACACACAGAGCAATGGAACAGAATAGAGAGCCTAGAAATAAGCCCATGCATATATGGCCACCCAATATTTGACAGGAGAGCCATGAATACTTAATAGGAAAAGGATAGTCTATTCAATAAATGGTGTAGGGAATCTGGACAGGCACATGAAAAAAATGAAACTGGACCCTTCTCTTGCAATAGACACAAAATCAACTCAAAATGGCTTAAAGACTTGAACATAAGAGCTGAAACTCTAAAACTCCTACTAGAAAACTTAGGGGGTAATTTCCTTAATATCAGCACTGCAATAATTTTTGGATTTGACACCAAATGCAAAGATAACAAATTAAAAAGTAAACAAGTGGGCCAAAATCAACTTTAAAAGCTTCGGGGAGGGTGGGGGTAAAGGGGAGAGATCAACCAAAGGACTTGTATGCATGCATATAGGCCTAACCAATGGACACAGACAACAGGGGGCTGAGGGCATGAGTGGGAGGATGGGGGGTAATGTGGGGATAAGGACACACATGTAATAATCAATAAATAAATTAAAAATAAATAACTTAAAAAATTAAAAACTTCTGTACAGCAAAGAAAACCATTAGGAGAATAAAAGGGCAACCTATGGAATGAGAAAAAATAATTACAAAATATTTATCTTATAAGAAGTTAATACCCAAACTATAGAATTAAACAACAACAACAAAAAAAGAAACCCTTATACAACTCAATGGTAAAAGAAAAAAACTGATTTAAAAATGGGCAGAGTAACTAAATAAGCATTTTCCCGAAGAAGATATACAATGGCCAGCAAGTACATGAACAGGTCTTCAACTTCTGGAATCATCAGGAAAAATGCAAATCGAAACCAGAGTGAGATATTATCTTATACTTGTTAGAATGGTAATGATAAAAAAAAAAAATAAAAGACAAGAGATAAGTTGGCAAGGTTGTAAAAAAAAAGGGGGAACACTTTTGCACTGTTGGTTCAAATGTAAATTGGTGCAATCATTATGAAAACTGTATGAAGATTCCTCCCCAAAATAAAAATACAGCTATTACATGATCCAGGAATACTTCTGAGTATATATCCAAAGGAAATGAAATCAGTATTGCAAACATATACCTGCACTCTCATGTTCATTGCAGCATTATTCATAATTACCAAGGTATGGAAATAATCTAAGTATCTGTCAATGAATGAGTAGATAAAAAAAAAATCAAAATATTATTCAGCCATGAGAAAGAAGGACATCTTGCTCTTGATAACAATATGGGTGAACCGTGAGGGTATTACATTAAGTGAAATAAGTCAGACAAAGACAAATACTGTACAATCTCACAAATGGCAATCTCACAAATGTGGAATCTTAAAAAAATACTTAGTTTATAAAAATGGAAACAACCATAGTGATTATCAGCGACTGGGAAGTGGGGAGAAAGGGTAGGTATTAATCAAAGAGTACAAACTTCCAGTTATAAGATGAATAACCTCTATAGATCTAATGTGATGCAAAGGTTAATTGATACTATGATGGTAATCACTTTGAAATATATAAGTGTATCAAATCAGCACACTGTACACCTTAAACTTATACAATGGTATATGTCATTATATCAATAAAGTTGGAGAAAAGCAATTCACTTTAAAAAAAAAACCTAACATTTCTGTATACTCACTATATATACTAGGTTTTGTTCAAAGTAATTTAATAATTATAACTAATACTTACAGAATGCTTATTTAGTCCCAGCCACTGTTGTAAGCATACTATACAATTCTATGAGATAAGTGATATTCATTTTTATCTATATATCTCACATAATCCTATGAAGTACTTAATATCTGGACATAGGAAGAAGAGGAATCAAGGTAAAGCTAAAAAGACTTCTCTCTAGGGCAGTCATTAATTCACTCCACTTCAGTAACATGGAAAGTTTGTCTGCCCTATCAAAGATCAAATTCCCAGCAGAGGCATAGTTAATTCATCTTAGGGAAGGTGTCCACCCCATGGGTCAACCAGCATTGCCTGGAGTAGCAGAATCACAGTTCAGACATAGTCACTGGAAGTCCATCTGTATATTTTGACCAATTTCTGACATGGGGGATGTTGGAGGGAGTGGGCAAGAATAAAGTTATAAGCCTGGTAGTTCACACCCAACTCTTCTCTCTCTTGATCTGTGACGCTCATGGTAGAGAAAAACAATGAGTTCAAGTTATCGATTCAACTAACATTTAAAAAACTTTTCTTGAGTACCTAAGCTATGCCTGGCACTCTAATAATTTTCTTTTATATAATGTGTTATGGTTTACAAAGATTTTTATGTATACCCTTCCTTTTTTATCCTCAAAACAATCACAGAAATATAAGGAAATATAAGTAGTGCAGATAACATTCTTCCCCATTTTTACAGATGAAAAACTCAAGCTGACAAGTATCATGCCCAAAAGCCACATGTTTGGAAAGGGGGAGCAGAACTAGACTCTGACCCATGACTTTTTAATCCCCAGCTAGGCCAGTCCTCTTCCTGTTAATAGTTGATGTGAATATTTAGTACTGACTTGGGGAAGAAGAACTGAGAACAGCTTATTTCACTGAGAAGGAGGAACTTAATGTCCAGGGAGGTGAGTAACAGGGTCTGGATGAAAGATTTCGCTAAGAATAAAATAAAAATGATAACAGAGAATTTATTCAGAAATAAACAGCAAATTTATTGAGGAGATTTATCTAATAAATGACAGCAAGGAATAAAATAGACTTTGTTATTCTCATTTAGAAAAGAATCACTCTGTGTGGAATAAACAGAGGAATTTTCCCTGATGATATGAAAAAACTTCACACATAGCAAGATGATGAGCTATGTCAGGATGGCATTCACTTGGAGAAGAAAATCAGTAGTGAAAAATATCCTGCTTAATTTTAACATCCTTGGAGAAGGTACCCTATTGGACTACTAAAGAGTTGCTTCATTGCGGATACTCTTCTTTGCATCACTTAAGGGTTCGAATTGGAATTAGAGACCAAATGAAATTGCCAGGTCAATGCCATGGTCTCCTCAGCCAAGTTAATTCCTCATTAGGAAATATGCCCAGGCTTCTCCCATGAGGTAAGGCACAGAAATGATGAGAATAAAAAAAAAAAAAATTGTCTAAGTATTTTTTTGCAACAAAGAAAATGATTATTTCACTGTGCTTCTTAGATTTTGTTTTCAGGCAATTTCATTATGTTACCTCTACATACAGTGTATGTCTAGTCTACAATGAAGAGATAATTTTAGCAAGATAGAATACTATCACCCTCATAGTCTCTTGATGCTATGAGATGAAGGACAGTGTTTTGCCTTCATAGTTATCAAATCTAAATATTGAGAATTTAAAATTCAACCCATTTTTCACCAAATTGATGTTACAGTTGGGTTGCAAAAATGTCAGCTAGCTGAATTATCAGTAGTGTGGGCATTGCCATCATCCTCTGTAATAAATGTTGGGTTGATTTAATTATATGAGTTCACTCTCTCATTAGTGAAAGAAAAACTTTTATGTTTATGTGATGCTAAAGGTTCTTTGATACCTCCAAGATATGGACAGGGGGGGAAAGCAAGTTGCAGAACAATGTTTCACATTCACTGGTGTGTTCTCCAGTGTCTAGCACAGAGGTCTAGATGGAGGAACACCAAACAGTTGAGAATTGTTACATCTGGGGAAAGGAGGAGGAAGCAGGAGGAGTGGCGGATGGGAGAAGGGGGACTTGCATGGTTTTTTGTGTGTTTTTTTCTAAATATTTCTGTGGTTTGATTCTTTTACAACAATAACATATTCATGTATGATTTGTGTGATTTTAAAAGGACAATAAAAGATTCATTTAGTCAGTGAGAAATGGGGCTTTTTATTCACAGTGCTGCTTAAAGGTTAATTTTTGTGAAGTCAATTAGTGGTCTTAGTTTCTAAAGCAAATTTTTGTTTTGGTCTGTTACCTGGTAGTTTATTTCTTTAGGAAATTTTAATTAAAAAATTATTTATTTTAAAAAGATTAAAATATGTTAAATGTGCTTAAGATTTTATTTTTTTGCAGCATTACATGGAATCTCTCCAGAAATGAGAATATACTACCAAAAATGTAAAGATAGACTCATAACTTTTATTCTAATACCTTTTCCAGAGTGAGGATACTTAAAAAATGTTTTTAAAGTTGTAAGTTATTTACAAGATATCATCCCTTCCCCACAGCCATTTAGTTTTTTAATCCTGGTTTTGGGTCCCTAAACCATTTCTGTATTGTTTATTTTCCCTCTGTAGTTAAATAATTATCATTAAAAAGATTGTGCAAGTATACATTTGTTGAAAGGCACAGAGGAAAGAGAGAAGGAAGACACTCAGGCTGTTCTTGCCATTTTGACAAGCTCGGTGTCTTCAATTTCCATTAGCTCCACATGATGGGAATTTTAGGTGCCTTTTTTGGGGCTTCCATTCTTTTTAAACTCTTAGTGGGCAATCTTGCCTTTACCCATGTCTCAATTATCACATGTACATTTAATATTCTCAAATCTGTATGTACAGTCAAGATTTTTCAAGTGAGCCTCAGATTCTTCCTTCAGCTCATATTAAATATTTCCAATTAGGTGTCCACAGACATAACAAGTTTAAAAAGTATAAGTGAACTCATATCTCTCTACCCTAAACATACTCTACCTTGCATGAATGCAGTGGTTCTGAACCAGCTGCAATTCCTCCCTCCCCACCCCCGCAAGAGATATTTGCAATATCTAAAGACAACTGAGGTAGAGGCATATGATAGATAGATTCAGAGAGGCTGCCAAACTGCCTACAATTTATAGTGCATTCTCTCTTACACACACAGCAAATAATTTTCTGACCCAAACTGTCAATAGGGGCAACTTTGAGAAAAGGTTAATTTTCCAAATGTTTGAGAAATGGTTAATTTAATGGCTAATTAAAGGTTAATGGGTTAATATCTCGAAGAACAAAAACACCATTGTCCATTGTTGAAATCATCCCTATATTCTCCCTCTCTCTCACTTCCCACATCTACGTGTTCATCAACCTCATCGACTCTAGATATAATCAATCTCCATGTTGCCATTGTCACAGCCATGACTTTAATTCATACTGTCACTTGGACTACATTACTCTTTTTATTATTCTCCTCTCTTCTAATCACCCACAACATCAGCTTCTTTATTGCTTCTTAAGAGATTGTTCCAAAACACAAATATATTTTACTCCCATGTAAAAACCATCATATGACTCTCATGTTTTATGGATAAAGTTCAAGTTGTTTACCCTCTTCTTGTCTGATCCCTTTAGATCTCTTTAGTTCCTTGTTTTCCAAATCCCCTATGCTGGCCACCAGCTCCCCATATCCTCTACACAAAGCATGTCAAACTGAAAGGCTAACACAGGCCAAATAAATGAAGCATGCAGCCCATGGGCTGTGAGTTTGACATGCCTGCTCTACACACATTAATTACTTGAAGATCTAGAGAAGTTCTTGCTATCTCTCAGCCTCTGAGCTTTTATGTCAGCTTGGAATGCCATTCTCTTACTCTATCTTTTCTAGTTCATTCATACTTATTATTCAAGATACAGCTCAGATATAACTTGTCTTAGAATGCCTTTTTCCCAAACCAAGCCAAGTCTACAGAGAATGTCCATACTTGTCATGGTTCATGGTTGAAAAGAACAGAACAAAATTCTGGATAACTTAAGTAGAAAGAAATTTTATTAAAAGGGTATTACTAGCTGTCCTGGATTGAAGAGTATCTTACAAAAATTTGTTCCCCCCAGAGCCTATAAATGTGACCTTATTTAAAAATAAGGTCTTTGCAGATGTAATCAAGTTAAGATGAGATCATAGTTGGTTAGGATGGGCCCTAAATCCCTAATGATTTGTGTCCTTATTAGAAAATTTGGACACAAAGATGCATACCCAGAGAAGAACACCATATATATGTGCAGACAGAAGAAGAGAATGAAGTGATACATCTCTCAAGGAACCCCAAGGATTCTTGACAAGGGCCAGAAGCCAAGGAGAGACACATGGAACAAATTCTCCTTCAGAGCCTCCAGATATAACACCTTGATTTCATACTTCCAGTCTCCAGAACTAGTATATAATAGATTTCTGTTGTTCAAGGCACCCAGTTTGTGGGTATTTGTTATAGCAGCTCTAAGAGACTACTATAATAGCCCAGATAATCAATAAAAAGGATAAAAATATGTGTTGCTGCTACTTTGTTTCACTCTCTCAAGTTGGGTGAGAAGTGCTCCCAGCAAAACCAGCAATATAATCTGTGAGGCCCAGAACAAAATGAAAATGAAAGGTCCCTTATTCAAAAATTGTTAACAATAACAGCAGCACATTAAACTAAGTGCTGAATCCTTCTAAACACAGGTCACATATCCATGATGCTAGCCTTGGCTTTTACTAGTAATCATGCTTGTGTGATATACCCACAGTCTTCACTGAGAGAATTCAGAATACTATCTACCCTTTTCAGTCTTTATAATGAAGAACAAGGCCTTCCCTCCCACTTATGTTTGCATTCCTCTAAAATAGGAAGGTGATCTGATGTCTGGTAACAAAAAGACAAATGTTCCAAGGTAGAGCTTATGTATATTTCATAGCATTGTATTATGATTGACTACTTCCTATTTGTCTCTTTTGCTAAACTGTTAGAAGACAAATGTTTAGTTTGACAATTACAGTCTTCTTTTCTAGTGGCCAACACTTTAAATCAGATATGACTCACATAAATGGTATATGAAATTTTCATTTCCTTGATGTTTTTTTCCTGTGTCTATAATTTATCCTAATCATATGAAATGCGTGCAGGAAATGTTGATGCGTTGTGCTTATTTTATATCTACTAAATTGGAATTAAGAGCATTTTTCTAAGCATCAGTTGGTTATACTGAAGAAGCATTAAATGTACTAAAATGGAAACTATTGTCCAGGCTCAGTCTTTTAAAATATCAACCATTTTTAGGCAATTCAATTTCCATGTGTCCTATTTCTTTCCTACCAACTAATAATGGACTATCTTTTCTGACAGCCCCCAAATGACTTTATGTGCTCATCCAGTTTCTGTTCCAACTTCACTAGGCAGTCCAACCTCCGGAAAGATTGGATCTCAAAACTGAATGAACTCTCCACATTCTCGTTTGAAAGATAAACATGCACTCTATAAACTTCATTGGCCTAAACAACAGAAACATCTGTTTAGAATCATGTGCAGCTTGTTGGCCGAGTTCAGCAACAAGGAGGCTTAGGAAGTATGTTCATCAGCTGTGTTCTGCAGCACCCAAACATCATCGCTGGTCAAAATGATGCACTGTAGAGATTACCAAGCATGGGAATAACTAAACTGGATAGCTCTCCATAAACAATCCTTGGTAATGCTATTACACTGTCCTCACATCCCACGGTTTGTCTTCCATGAGAAATAAGTTTAGGACATAAATAACCATGAAATATAATAGATTGTGGAACTAGACAAGGTTGTTAGAGAGTATAAATGAACATAAATATAGAGTTATAGAACAAAGCGTAGAAGAGCCTTCCAAAGGCTATTTACCTTACCGGCCAATTCCTGTAGTTAAATCATTCTCACCAGATTAAAAGCACAAAATATTATTTTCTGCTGGTTACAAGTCAGATCAGAAATGCTATTCTTAAAACTATAGTCCTGTGAGTTCAGTAACTCAATAGTGAGTGGAGAAATATTTATCAAGTACCTACTATATAACAGGCTCTGTGAAAAACCATATGGATTATTATTGGTCATAATAGCTCTACCAGATAGATTGTACTATTTTAATTTAATGAAAGAAATAATTAAAGCTTAGAGAGTTTAAGTGAATTACTCAAAGTTAAAAAGTTAATGAACAAAAAGATCAAACTATAAATTTAGAACTCTTGAATCTATATCCTTTTATTATTGGTATTGTTCTTTTCTATTAAGCTATATAGTAGTAAAGTACTCTTTTAAATTTAAAGTGTGTCAGGCATTCTGTATATATTTTTTATTGTTGTTGTTTTTTTTTTTTAGAGAGAGATGAAGGGAGGGGGGAGAGAGAGAAGCATTGATGTGAGAAACATCGATCAATTGCCTCCTGTATATATCCAGATTGGGATACAACTGGAAACCAGACTGGTAATCAAAATGGCGTCCTTTTGGTGCATGGAAAAATGCTCAACCAACTGAACCATACCAGCCAGGGCTTATATCTGATCTTTTAAGTCAACTTTAGTAGAAATTAAGTTACCAGATAATTTCAAATATTACAGATAGTGAAAAGCAGGTATGGAGAGAATAGATATAGAAGTGTCTCCCTGGAATATGCTAGGAGTAGATAATAAAGAGCAATTGACAGAGAAGTATGAGAGAGTTAAACAAATCTATCCATTATACATTTTTACCAGGTTCAGTCTTGTGTTTGTGTATCTTTTTGGGGGAAAAAGTGGCAGAAGTAAATGATGAAGTGAAAGTACCCAACTTTATACAAATATTATGAAGATTAAGGTATTCTATGGTTACTTAATTTTATTGAAGTTTTTACAAGATATCTCTATAATAAAGAGCCAAGGTGTAACGACTGATCACGACCAAAGGCTGACCATCCAGAAGTCAGTGCTGGATTGCCATGGTGACCCAGTGTTGACTACTGTGGCTGCAATCCCGGTGACCCAGCAATGACTGCTGAGGGGGCTTTGAATCAGGCCCAGAAAGAGACCTGAAGAGAGAAGCAGAAGCTGATCTGTAGCGTCTGTGGCCACTTTTGACCAGCACTTGCCTCTCTCTTTCCTTCCGAGCCTGGCCAGCAGCCCCCTGTCCATTTCTTTCCAGGCCTTCACCAGGGCTGCTGATCAGCCCTGCCTTTCTGATCAGGCCCCGTTGATAGGTCCAGAGACACTGACTGGCATAGAAAACAGCCAATCAGAACACCAATCCAGAAGTCAGTCCTGCAGTCAGCTACTGGGTTGCCATGGGTACCCAGCACTGACTACTGTGGCTGCAGGCCCAGTGACCCAGCAGCAACTGCTGAGAGGGCTGTGAATCAGGCTGGGAAAGAGACCTGAAGAGAGAAGCAGGGGCTGATCTGTAGCGTCTGTGGCAGCTTTTAACCAGCACTTGCCTCTCTCTTTCCTTCCGAGCCTGGCCAGCAGCCCTGCCTCCATTTCTCTTACATCTTCCACTGGGGCTGCTGATCAGCCCTGCCTTTCTGATCAGGCCCTTTTGATATGCCCAGAGACACTAACTGGCATAGAAACTGTCCAATCAGAACCAAATCTGGGTCAACTGTGAGGAGCCAATAGCTTCCTAGGAGGTGGAGCTTTTGACACTGACTGACATAGAAACTAACCAATTAGAACCAAGTTAGCCAGCAGAGGAGGGCAATTGAGGGCAACCAGGCCATCAAGGGGAGGGCAGTTGGGGGCAAGATCAGACCAGCAGGGGAGAGCCTTTGGGGGCAAGATCAGGCCGGCAGAGGCAGTTAGGGGTGATCAGGCAGGCAGGCAGGTGAGTGGATGATCATAATCAGGCCTAAACCGGCAGTCGGACATCCACCAAGGGATCCCCGAATGGAGAAGGTGCAAGCTGGACTGAGGAACTGCCCCCTCCATGCACGAATTTTGTGCACCAGGCCACTAGTATAAAGATATGTGTGTGTGTGTGTGTGTGTGTGTGTGTGTGTGTGTGTGTGTGTAAATAAATATTTCAACTAAAATCTCTATTGCTCCTTTTACTAACAACTTTATAGAGGCCCGGTGCATGAAATTCGTGCACGGGGGTGTGTGTGTTCCTCAGCCCAGCCTGTCACCCTCTTCAATCTGGAACATCTCAAGGGATGTCCAACTGCCCGTTTAGGCCCAATCCTACTGGGATCAGCCTAAACAGGCAGTCGGACATCCCTCTCACAATCCAGGACTGCTGGCTGCCAACCACTCGCCTACCTGCTTGCCTAATTGCCCATAACTGCTTCTGCCTGCCAGCTTGATCACCCCTTAACCACACCCCTACCAAGCTGATTGACTCCTAATTGCTCCCTTGCTGGCCCAATTGACCCTAACTGCCCTACCCTGCCGGCCTGGTCACCCCCAACTGCCCTCCCCTGTAGACCTGGTCACCCCCCAACTGCCCTCCCCTAAAGGCCTGGTCACTCCCAACTGGCCTCCCCTGTAGACCTGGTCACCCCCAACTGCCCTCCCCTGCAGGCCTGGTTGCCCCCAACTGCCCTCTCCTGCAGGCCTGGGTCCTCCCCCAACTATCCTCCCCTGCAGGCCTGGTCCCTCCCAACAGCCCTCCCCTGTTTGCCTGATCACCCACAACTCCCCTCCCCTGCCGGCCATCTTGCGGTGGCCATCTTGTGTCCACATGGGAACAGCCATCTTGTGTGTTGGAGTGATGGTCAATTTGCATATTACCTCTTTATTATATAGGATATTTATATTATATATATAAGATTATTTATATAGACCAGGGGTCCTCAAACTACAGCCCACGGGCCACATGTGGCCCACCGAGGACATTTATCCCGCCCGCCAGGTGCCGCTGCCTGTCCTGCTTAGCAGCCAACTCGTCCCGGGCCCGCAGTGCGCATAAGAATTTGTTCATAGTTTTTTTTAAACTATAGTCTGGCCCTCCAACGGTCTGAGGAACAGTGAACTGGCCCTCTGTTTAAAAAGTTTGAGGACCCCTGATATAGACCATACACATGATTTGTTTTACAATTTTTTTTTTACTTTATGATGGTGCAAAAGCAATGTGCCTTTCTACCATGCTTTGAATTTTGATACTTTCCAGGTCTAGCAATATGCAGTAAGATGCTCTCTTCTGATGCTAGGCACTGACAGTGAGTCTCAGCTCCCCATCAGCGATGCAATCACAACTATAAACAACTGATTCTCAGTGTACTGCTTTGCCAACATGTTTTGGATATTATGTTTCGTGTTTTCACATCCCATCATGTCTACAAAATCCCCATCTGTGTCTGCTACTTCTGGTGAGAAAAAAAAAAAAGAGGAAAGCTATTACTCTTGAGATGAAACTCAAATGTAAGCTAATGTAAGTGTTCTGAACACATTTAAGCTGGGCTAGGCTAAGCTAAAATGGTTAGGTGTATTATCAGATATAATCCCATCGTAAACTGAGGAGCATCTGTATATATGTATGTGTGTGTGTGTGTGTATAGCAGTACATTTAATAAATCTTCAGAGAATTTATTTGACTTTTTTTCACATTAAAATTCTGGCAACAAAATCAAGCACTCAAGTCCTAAATTCACTACTTTCTACATGAACTGTAGCTGTGTCATTCGGATTCAAGTTAAAATACAGCTGACTGAATATAAAAGTTGAAATTTAATCACCAGGTCTTTTGACCTCAAGCAAAAAATAAAAATAAAAATAAAAGAAATGCAGACTGTTTAAACAAATGGTTTTCATACTTCATTTTCCAGAAATGTTACTTTTCTATTGAATGCCAAGGGGTGAGTCCTGGGAAGCTAAAAATCACAGGTCCATTTCCTAATTCAGTAATAAAAATAAATTCTGAAGTTAGAGGTCCTCCTGTTTTGCTTTGAGCCAAGACTTTCATCAAAACTTAGGTACAGAACAGTCCAATGGCCTTTTATTTTATTTTTTTAAATATATTTTATTGATTTTTTACAGAGAGGAAGGGAGAGGGATAGAGAGTTAGAAACATCGATGAGAGAGAAACATCGATCAGCTGCCTACTGCACATCTCCTACTGGGGATGTGCCAGAAACCAAGGTACATGCCCTTGACTGGACTCGAACCTGGGACCTTTCAGTCTGCAGGCCGATGCTCTATCCACTGAGCCAAGCCGGTTAGGGTAGTCCAATGGCCTTTTAAAGATATTGTTATGAATTAAAAGGTAATGCATGCTTATTTTTATTCTTTTCTTTCAAATGTTTCTATTAAATTTAGAGAGAGGGAGGGAGAGATAGAAACATCAATGAGAGAGGAACATTAATCACTGCCTTCTACACACTCCCTACTGGGTATTGAGCCCAAAACCTAGGCATGTGCTCTGATAGGGAATGGAACCAGACCAGCGACTTCTTGGAGTAATGGTTCGACTACACTTAACCAACTGAGCTATACTAACCAGAGCAAAAAATAAGGTAATGCATGTTTATTGAAACAATTAAAAACATGGAAGTACACATTGTCTGTTATTCCAATATTCATAACCATCCTTAATGTGTGAATAGCCATTCTGTATTTTATTTTATTTTTTTAATAAATCTTTATTGTTCAGATTATTACAGGTGTTCCTCTTTTTTTTCCCCCCATTGCTCCCCTCCACCTGATTCCCCACCCCACCCCTTGCCCTTACCCCCTGCCACTGTCTTCATCCATAGGAGTAAGATTTTTGTCCAATCTCTTCCCGCACCCCTCAGACCTGCTTCCCCTGAGAATCATCAGTCCACTCCCTTTCTATGTCCCTGATTCTATTATATTCACCAGTCCATTCTGTTCTTCAGATTTTTCATTCACTTGATTTTTAGATTCACTAGTTGGTAGGTATGTATTTGATGTCATTTTGTTGTTCATAATTTTTATCTTTACCTTTTTCTTCTTCTTCATCTTCTTAAAGAATACCCTTCAGCATTTCATGTAATCCTGGTTTGGTGGTGATGAACTCCTTTAGCTTTTTCTTGTCTGTGAAGCTCTTTATCTGACCTTCAACTCTGAATGATAGCTTTGCTGGGTAGAGTAATCTTGGCTGTAGGTTCTTGCTGTTCATCACTTTGAATATTTCTTGCCACTCCCTTCTGGCCTGCATAGTTTCTGTTGAGAAATCAGCTGACAGACGTATGGGTACTCCCTTGTAGGTAATTAACTGTTTTTCTCTTGCTGCTTTTAATATTCTCTCTTTGTCTTTTGCCCTTGGCATTTTAATTATGATGTCTTGGTGTGGTCCTCTTTGGATTCCTCTTGTATGGGGTTCTGTGCGCTTCCTGAACTTGTAAGTTTATTTCTTTCACGAGGTAGGGAAAGTTTTCTGTCATTATTTCTTCTAATAGGTTTTCAATATTTTGCTCTCTCCCTTCTTCTGGCACCCCAAAAATTCAGATGTTGGTTCGCTTAAAGTTGTCCCAGAGGCTCCTTACACTATCTTCATATTTTTGGATTCTTTTTTCTTTTTGTTTTTCTGGTTGGATGTTTTTTGTTTCCACATATTTCAGATCTTTGGTTTGATTCTTGGGGTAGGTTGATCTACAGTTGAGTTTCTGTATATTCTTTATTTCAGACAGTGTATGCTTCATTTCTGACTGATCCTTTTCCATTTTTTTGGCATTCTCATTAATATCCTTAAAGGTCTCATCAAGTTTCTCAGTGGTTTAAGAAGATTCTTGAGTAACCTTATAAATGTGGTTCTGAACTCTATGTCATCCAGTAGTTTGCTTTCCTCCGTTTCTTTCATTCGTGACATGTTTCTTTGTCTCCACATTTTGGCTGCTTCCCTGTGTTGATGGAGTAGCTTTGTGTGGTAGGTGATCTATAGGGGGCAGTAGCTCAGCCTCTTCAATTACAGAGGTGGATGCTCTTGGTACACCCCCCAACGGCATCCGTGAGTCCCGTGCCCCAGTGCAGTAAACAATTATTCCTGCACGCAGCTCTGCAAGCAAGCCACCCTCACTGGCAGACAGTCCAGCTTCTCCCCATAGGAGTTTGGGTCCCCCGTATCTCCTCAGAGACTGAATTTCAGAGTAATCCAGGGCTTGTCTCCCTTCGGGTTGAAAAAAGCAATGCCTGCCGCCAGCCTGGATCACGGGCCTCCGTACCTCAGCTTTTCAGTGCTCGTGCACATCTCAATGCTCTTTTCTCTTTCCTTCTAGTTGTAGAACTTCCACTCAGCCAGCTTTCTCGTGGTTCTGGGTGATAGACCGCCATTCTGTATTTTAGATAGCGTGATAGAAAGAACAAAATTGTCAGCCTAGTAAAATTGTATAGCACTTTTAAAAATTCAATTAATTGCCCTAACCAGTTTGGCTCAGTGGATAGAGTGTTGGCCTGTGGACTGAAAGGTCCCAGGTTTGATTCCAGTCAAGGGCATGTACCTTGGTTGCAGGCACATCCCCAGGAGAGTGCAGGAGGTGTGCAGGAGGCAGCTGATTGATGTTTCTCTCTCATCAATGTTTCTAACTCCCTAAAAATCAATAAAATATATATTTTTTAAAAAGCAAAACATTTTTTAAAAATTAAATTAATTATTATATAAAAATAACCTCATCATAGACAACTTGGTGAATATAGGAAAAAGGTCACACATACCCAACACCCTTTTAAAGATATTATTTTATATTACTGTATTTTCATGTCCTGTTGCTCTGAATGCTGCTGATGATATTACAGTCACTGATTTTTTAGGCAAATATTCAGATACAAGAGAGAAGATAATATAAAGAGAGGCTTGATGACAGATAATATCTACCATGGCTGGTTTATTAATATTTTCCAATTTAAAATACAGCTCGCAAAAACTCAGGTCTTTCAATAAGAGCTTCAAAGATCCAGGAAAGCATAACTGAAATTCTTTGGCATTAAAAATGACATTTCTTTTCTACTCTTGTGGATAGGAGCAAAAGCACTGTCTCCAACTGCCCAATTTTAAAAAATAGTTTAGACATCATTAACAAGGGGCAAACAGAGAATGACAGCCAGTAGTTTTAAGTGTCCCCCATCTATGGGACACTTAAAACTATGGGAATAACAGAGAAGAAAGACTTTTCCTACTATTATCAAGCAAGTGGAAGCAGAAACAAAATAGTTGAAGGAAACATACAGGTCCAAATTCCACCCTGGGCTACAGAATTCACCTAAGAACATCTGATCTGACTGGATCCTTGAGGTTGGATTTCAGTTAACAGATAACCCATAAGTAATCCATAAATCCTTTTATATCAAAATTTTTCCTTTCAATGTATCTTTTGTTTGACCAAAATTAGTCTTTAAGTAATTTATTTTTAAAATGTGATCTTTTCTAAATCTTTGAATATCATGCATAAAAAGAAAATGAGCTAAGGATACTTTTGGGGTCACTACCTTCTTCTTTTGAAATTTTATTAAGGAATCTCCCTTGTGTACTATCATTTTGTTTTGCAAAAGCCAACCTGATTTTTATTGTCTTGCTGATGAACAGTTTAGCCTGATGTAGTGGATCTGATAAGTCAATACCAAAACCTACTACAGCCTTCTTATAAGGCACCGTCTTCTGCTGCAAAGGCTAGAAATCTACAAATGACCACCCCCCCGCCCCCCGCCCGCCCAGCAACACCTTTGTAGTTGATCTTGATTTGAGTTACATTTTACCAATTAAATGCAATCACATGATATTCAGATGGTGGAAGTAAGGGAGGCCGTCTTCCTACTGTTTTGTTTATTGCTGCGGTATTTACAGGTAGACTGGGTTTCCTTGTAGCAGGATTGCCGGATCCAGTTGCCAGCTGTCCAAGTATTTAGCAGCAGAGAACTTCAAATATTGACCAACTGATTCTTCTTCCTCTTCCTAATTGCGATACCAGTTCCGGATCCCTTTATAGGCAATTTAGCGGTGTTGTTCAGAGAGTTCTTACATAAAAGGCTAGCTTTTAAGAGTTTCTAATAGTAATTCCTTTAGCTTCAATATTTTGTTTCCTGCAACTGGATCCTGAATTGATAATACCTTTTAGATATTTCTAGAAGTTTGTTTTTTTGTTGGTGGTGTTATTCTTTTAATTTTATGTAATCTGAGAATAGATTTTATTAGTTTATGGTTATAGACATGATCCCATTAACATTAACACTAATATCTCAACTGTAACAAGCTCAAACTGTTTGATCACAATTGTTACAGTCTTACATAGGATTCTTGTCTCTTAGGTATTTCCAGAAACTTTCAGTGTGCCTATGTGTATCCTATGAATCATCCCTTGTGTTTACCACTGGATTTGCTGAGCCCCAAATTCTCAACTCTGGGACTCATTCATACAACAGAGATATCGCTCTGAACTGGAATTCTATTTGTAGTACTCCAGCCATATTGCATTGTCTAAGTGATGGGGAAAAATTTAAAAAATAATAACAAAAATATTTTTGCCTTGGTGTCTTTTGAGCTAAAACTTTGTCACTTTAAAGTGTGAGGAATACTGCAATTTGATGCCATGAATTTGGAATCCCACTATACCATAATGATAGAGCAGGAACTCAACTCGTCTTGATTAAAAATAAGTAAATAAATGAATGAATGAATAAATAAATAAAAATAAAAGATTCCCGATTTTTGCAAAGTAGATTATGCTAAAATGGAGAGGGGCTTGTGTGTGCTGACATGTTAGAAAATTCCATCACACAGCTCTAACAACTCTTTGCTGGACACACACACACAACTTCTGGTTGATTAACATGAGATGAGTTCCAGTAGGGCTTTCATAAGGGAGTGAGAAGCACCCCCCAATGTTGTAGAGTGTGGTTACTAATGGGAGACGTCCACTGGCCTCTGTTATATCTGCTTTGTCTAACAGAAAGGATTACTGTATCTCCTTGTCCACTGGCCTCTGTTATATCTGCTTTGTCTAACAGAAAGGATTACTGTATCTCCTTGTCTTCCCAACCCCCTGGAAGTGACTTCTCCACACAAACGTTTTTAACAGGCACTTATAGAAGAAGTATGCTGACTATCGAGCTCACGGAGCAGTTTTAAGATGCACCTTCCATCCAGTGAGAACACAATGTTCCAGTTTTAGTTTAAAGAGATGTTACCTGTTTTCTTCCAGCCCCTGGTTTCTTTACAATGACTTTACTTGGAACACAGATCAAAAGTTTTTTATATCTGATTTTGCTTCTGTTCTATTTTTGTTTCTACTTCAGAAATAAAAGTTATTTAAGAGTTAGATAATTATTGTTTTTCATATTCGTTACCCTACCCCATTACTTTATCTCATTTGTCTTTTCTTTCACTTCTGAGAAAGCTTTTAAAATGTCCTGCATCTCATTCATTTCTTTTCCCACACAGTTTTATTCTTTACCTCCTCCAGTGTGAATTTTAATTCTATCATTACAATTTTAGTTTCCTGGCACCAATTATCTCAATTATCTACTTTTCATTTCATCCAGTTATCTTTGCAGCTCAGTTTTTCCACATCCCTTTAAATCATTATGCTTCTTTTTTACTATTTTTTATTTTTTTAATATATTTTATTGATTTTTTATAGAGAGGAGAGGAGATAGAGAGTTAGAAATATCGATGAGAGGGAAACATTGATCAGCTGCCTCCTGCAACACCCCCCACTGGGGATGTGCCTGCAACCAAGATACATGCCCTTGACTGGAATAGAACCTGGGACCCTTGAGTCCGCAGGCCAACGCTCTATCCACTGAGCCAAACTGGTTAGGGCATCATTATGCTTCTTTTTGATAGAAACTAAGTCTTCTGAAAATAATTCTTCATGCCTTAAACATGACTGTCTGCATTAGTACACCTACTGGTACACCAGCTTTCTTTTGCTTAGTGTTTGCATATGCTTTTTTTTTTTTTTTAACTATCACTCTATGTTCTCATATTTGAGTTATCTTGTAAGTGCCGTATAATTATTATTTTTGTTTTTTAATGAAAGTACTCATATAACTTTTACATAATGTTATTGATGAATTCTTTAATATTTATAATTCTATTATTTGTTTTTATAATGTCCCACCTAATCTATGTTACCTTTTCTCTCCTTTTTCGTCTTCTTTTGCATTTATCAGATATATTTTTTAAGCCATTATTGATTTTTTAGAGAGAAGAAGGGGGAGACAGAGAGAAACATCAATGTGAAAGAGAAACATCAATGGGTTGCCTCCCATAAAAGCCTTGACCAGGTATCGAATCTACCACCTTTTGGTAAAAGGGACGAAGCTCCAACCATCTGAGCTACACCGGCCAGGGATCTTTTATCTTTTATTATGCCATATTTGTTCCCTTGTTATTATCTTGTTATTTATAACATTGCATATTGTATATGTATCTGCATTATATTTTGCATATGTATATGTACACTTGTATCCTATATAATAAAAGCCTAATATGCAAATTGTTCACCGACATGTGCTGACCACCAGGAAAGGCGTGGAACATGGCACTGGCAGCAGGTGGCAGTGCAGGTGCTGCTGGCCCCAATGAGAACGAGACTGTGGTGGGATAGTGGAGCAGGTGAGTGGATGGCGCCAGGCCATGGCAGGTGCAAGTGGGGGCCTGATTGCCCCACTGATTGCCCCACAGACAGAGACGGAAGCAGGGCCACCATTCAGCTCCCAGGTGCTGAGGGAGCCAGGCACTAATCGATAGCCCCACAGATGGTGACCAGCAGCGGCAGTGGGTGGCGGGGCTGCCTCCCAGCCCCAATTGATTGCCTCGCAGGCATGATGATGGAGCAGGTGAGGGGGTGGTGCCAGGCCATGGCAGGGTGCCAGGCAGGGCTGTGAGGCTGCATGGTTGGGGGCTTGAGCTGAGGCTGTGAGCCTGGGCGCGTGAGCTGGGACCCAATCCCTGCAGGCCACCCAGAGAGATCCCACCCATGCACAAATTTATGCACCAGGCCTCCAGTATGTTTATAAGTATACATTCTAATATATAAACAATAGGATAATAGGGAACAACCGGTTTTTTTTTCCCCCTTCTCTTTAAATATCATGTTTCTCTTTGATAGAAACTAAAACTTCTCTCACGCTACTGAGTATGTCCTTCTGGATCATAAAAGGGACTTACAAAAACATCCTGGTACTTTCTTCTACCTTTGGAATAAGTGAAGTTCTTAGATGATTAGATTTTTCAGGAAGAGGTAAAGGTACTAATATATATAAGACTTCTTTTGTTTGACATACTAAAGATAATGGCATACTACTAGTACATTGAATTATTAAAGAAAGTCAATTAAAAGGGTTCATGCAACAGAATGGTATAATTCTAAATATGTATACATCTTATGGCTAAAAATAACTAAAGATGACATGCTAGACTACACTAAACTTAATAACTTCAATTCTTATTAAATTGTTCTTTCATTTCTAATAGCTCTTCAAATACTCAGTCACACAAGTTTTGATAGAATTGGAATTCTTTTAAAATATAAACATAAATCTAAATGATATGTCTTCTTTAGAAATTTCCAAATCATTTTTTAAATTATTTGTATTACAAATGATACAGAGAGATAATTGTATTAACTGTGAAACATTTAATTCCATACTTAAGTTGAATTATTCCTCTAGACTCAGCAAACATTATTTATTTCTATTGCATCAACATAGACATGAGGCAAAGGGAAAATAAACAAATTACCTGAAGTTTGTAATGATCAAGTTCTTAATCAAAATTAAATTCCCTTAATCTTGATTTCCCTATCCTCGTGAGGCCAACATTTGGAAATTAGGAATTAATGCAGAAAAACCAGCTTGACTTACTCCAGGTGAAATCTATTTTCCTTAGAATAATATCTTGAGTCAGTGTGGCAATCACCCAAACCTAGAAGGTAGATGTCTTTTGGTGATTTCATTTTTTTTGTTGCTGTTGTTCTTTTGTTTTGGGAGTTTTGTTTTGTTTAGTTCTGCAAATAAAAGAAAATCAACTCCTCAAACTAACTGAAGCTAAAAGAAATTTTATGTAAGGGCATCTGGGCTCTCTTATTCCTCTTACCTTTATTCTCTGCTGCTTGTTGATTTCTTTCTTCAAAACTGATTTCTTCCATGAGTCTGGAAGCAGGTGTCAGCTTGCCCCACATTTTACATGCCTTTTATTATTAGGAAAAGCTGAATCTTTTTCTTAGATCCAATTTTTAAAACCCTAGGAAATTGCCCTGAAGAATAATATTCCAAACTTTGTGACAACTAGCTATAACTGAGTACTAAGTACTCAGCACCAGTACTTAGGCAGAATGCACACACTAGGAGTAGATAATTAAAATAAAGAGCAATTTTCCATAAGGAGCAAGTTGTTGTTCTCAGAAAAATAAAAAGGTTCTGTTACAATCAAATTGTTTCCCCTCCTCAAAAAAAAAAAAGATATGTAAAGTCCTAACCCCTAGTACCTCAGAACGTGATCTTATTTGGAAATAGGACTGTTCCAGATATAATTAGTTAAGATGAGGTCATACAAAAGCAGTGTGGCTCCTAATCCAGTATGACCAAATTGGGACAGACACACAAGGAGAATGCCATGTGATGACAAAGGCAGGAATTAGAGTCAGGCAGCTACAAGCAAAGTAACACCAAAGATAACCAGCAAACCACCAGAAGGTAGGAAGAGGCAGGAAGGATTCTCCCCAGAAGGTGTAAAGGGAGCATGGACCTACTAACACCTTGATTTCAGACTTCTAACCTCCAGAACTGAGACAACAAATTTATGTTGCTTTAAGCCACCAATATGTGGTATTTTGTTATAGCACTTTTAGTAAACTAATACGGATGCTGAATAAATAAATTTATATATTCTCATATCACTGATATCTTGGAGGGGCGAGCATAGAAAGGCAAGTGAATCCAGTTCATCATTTCCAAACAGTGCATCATTTGGGAGCAATCTGTTGAATGTGTTCAGAAGCATACACAATAGCCAGAAACCACTAGGAAGATTTTGGGATATTCAAATAAAACATGAAGAACAATCAGGAAACATCAATAGGATATATTTAATTAAAACATAATGCCAGGGTTTTACTAGAGGGTCCTAAATCTTTTTTTATTTCAAATATTGACTTCAATTTTAATTTTTACTTCCAGGAACTGACTTTATTATAAATGGAATAGAAATGACTTTAAAATGTTATAACATTTTTATGTGCATGATTAACTTCTACATAAAACTGTTCCTTTTAAAGCTTAGCAAAAACTCTACGTAATATTAGAACAGCCTGTTCACACTTTATGGACCATAGCTCCCTTAACAACTTATCCTAGTTTCAGGAAGGATCACTGCACTTCTTTGTTATTCTTAAAGAGCAATAAGACCATTTTATAAAAGGCAGATGTTGTCTGACTGGTTGCATATTTGGTCAGCTTGGTCATTACAGCATCCTCTAATGAACAAAATAACCACCATTAGTTGTTCCTTTGGGTTACGGCATTAGAAACACAACTTTTTATTTTATTTTATTTTATTTTATTTATTTATTTATTTATTTATTTATTTTTAATTTCTTTATTGGTTAAGGTATTACATATTTGTCCTCATCCCCCCATTACCTTCCCAAACCGTCCTCCTCCCCCCACTCATGTCCTCATCCCCCTGTTGTGTTTGTCCACTGGTTAGGCTTATATGCATGCATACAAGGCTTTTGGTTGATCTCTACCCCTTACCCTCACCCTCCCCTACCTTCCCTCTGAGGTTTGACAGTCTGATTGATGCTTCCCTGTCTCTGGATCTGTTTTTGATGATTAGTTTATGTTGTTCATTATTTCCCATAGATGAGTGAGATCATGTGATATTTATCTTTCTCTGACTGGCTTATTTCACTTAGCATAATGCTCTCCAGTTCCATCCATGTTGTTGCAAATGGTAGGAGTTCCTTCCTTTTTACAGCAGGGTAGTATTCCATTGTGTAGCTGTACCACAGTTTCTTTTCTTTTTTTTTTATTGTTTTAAGTATTACAAATAGTAGTACATATGTCTCCTTTTTTTCCCCTATTGATCTCCCCCCGACCTCCCCTACCCCCCAGGACATGCCTTCACCTTTCCCCCCTCCCCCCCCCGCCCCAGTGTCTTATATCCATTGGTTGTGCTTATATGCATGCGTACAAGTCCTTCGGTTGGTCTCTTACAGCCCCCCTCGCCCAACCTCCCCTGTCTTCCCAATGTAGTTTGACAGTCTGTTCAATGCTTCTTTGCCTCTGTATCTTTTTCCCACCATTTCTTTCCTTTAAAAAGTTTTGCCTTTGCAGACTGGAAATAAACATATAATAACAAAACAAGACAAAACAAAAAAAATGTTTGAGTCCCAATTTCAATGTCCAACAGTTCCTTATGTGTACATGTCAGCAGTGATATCTGGATGGTGGGCACATGGTGGCAATGCAGGTCCGACCCTCTCTGGTTTGGTCCTAGGTAACCTGCAGCAGTGCACAGCTGCTGACTGCTCGCATGGCAAGGCGTTGTCAGCGTCTTCCATCTCTGGACTGTTTTTTCCTCTTGTCTTCGTGGTTGGAGCACTCCTGTCAATTCCTTTCTGTTGCAGGAATCCATCTGGTCTTGGGGTTGTTTTCTGAAAATATACAAATATATTCTCGACCACAACTTAATAAAGGAATCTTTTCTATATAATTGATTTGGGATCCTTTTTACTTTTGTTCAAACGATTTTCCTTTGTCTTATTTAGACACCATGTGTGTTTTTAATGGCCGTCTTGCTGTTAGCATTGCAAAGGAAACTTAATTTGGTAAAGTAAAAATTTTCTAGATGTAATTTACTTATAGGATATTTTTCCTTACATGGTATTGCCCTACTATCCCCCCCTTTTTTTTATTAATGGAGGTTTTTGTAAATTTTATAATGAAGTCTTGATAACTTTAAATTTAAATTTTTTTTCCCCACACATATGACTGCTTTAGGTTCATTGCATATTCAGGAATTTTACCATGAGATGAACTACCAATAGAAATTTTAGTTATTACTTTAAGAACAGCTTTTTGTCCAGTACAATTAACTTTATTTGAATATTCACTTATTTCAATTAGCCTATTTAAATTAATCTGAAAACTCGATTACTAGTTTACTGTCAAATTTAATACTCTACCAACAATCTTAGTTTACCCTGTAAATATTAGTGGGAAGGATTATTTGCATTCTTGTGGGGCCCTGAGCATTCCAGATGCTCAGCTGAATTTAGATACAGGGCAACTGCTGTTGGCCAAGTCTCTTGTCTGTTACCTGGGTCCCGATCTGAGCTGGGCCAAGTCTCTGTCTGTCACCTGTATCTTCATGTGAGCTGGGCCAGGTCTCTTTCTGTTGCCTGGGTCCCGTTCTGAGCCAGGTCTCTTTTTGAGGTGGGTGTGGGAAGCGCGAAGCAGCCATGGGGGCAGGAGACCTCCTTCAGAAGGGGTGAGGGTTCAAGCCCCTGCAATGTTGGGGGGGGTGAGGGTCTGTGCCCCACTTCTGTTGCCCCCCCGCCAAGTTCTCTCCTGATGGCCCCTCTGCGACTGTGCCTGTCTTAGGTTGTTCCTTCCTTGAGGAATCTTACCCATCTCTGGCTAACCAGTCATCCTCCAGGACCAAGCAGGGTGGTGTGAGGTTCAGTTCTGTCTCCTTGGTATCCTATGCCCCCGTGGCCTCCACACACAGCACCTGCCTTGGGAACCCCTGGCCTGCTGGCAGGGTCCCAGTGCTGATCACATATCTCGGGGAACTAGGGTTTCTTCTCCAGTGAGGGCCCAGATCACACAATTGGATGTGAGACAGATCCATGGTACCAGCCCCCACGAGGCTTCAAGCTCAGCATGAACAGAAAGCTCAGATAACAGCTGAGGGCAATTGGATTTTGAGAAGAGGGGTCCCTCTTGGCACAAAAGGCAAGAGGGGCCAATATAGGATGCTCAAGTGCCTTCCCAGTGCCTTAATTCCTTCTGCAAGGGATTAAATCCTTTCATGTCCTTTTTTTTTTTTTTAATTACTGCCAACCATTCAAAGAATTAGTTTGTAAGTTTGTTTGGGATAATTGTAAAATATGCTGTTGTAAAATATCTAAAATTATAATGACATTGTAGAATAATATCATGTAAGGATATTCTTTGCCCTAGGCCCTGGCAATTCCATTTCAAACTGGCTGTCAATTTCTTTTTGTAGCTTTATATAAACTTTGTCAGGGAGGCAAAAACACAAATTACTTACTTTAGTTCAAGAGGCCAAATATATTGACTTTCAATTACAATCCTTATGACTTTTGAAGGAAACTTCTCTTTGTTTCCTTCCAAAATAATTTTCAGTCTACAGAGAGTTTCATTTAAAAATTTTTGTCACATGAGACAATTTCTCTTAATGCCCCGCCCCCTTGTTGTCTGTGTCCATTGATTAGGTTCATATGCATGCATACAAGTCCCTTGGTTGATCTCTCCACCTTACCCCCACCCTCCCCTACCTTACCTGAGGTATGATGTTCTGATCGACGTTTCTCAGCCTCTGGATCTGTTCTTGTTCATCAGTCTATGCCGTTCATTATATTCCACAAACTAGCGACATCATATGATATTTATCTTTCTCTGCCTGACTTATTTCACTCAACATAATATTCTCCATCTCCATCCATATTGTTGCAAATGGTAGGAACTCCTTTTTTACCGCAGTGTAGTATTCCATTGTATAGATATACCACAGTTTTTTAATCCATTCATCTGCTGATGGGCATTTAGGTTGTTTCCAAATCTTGGCTATGGTAAATTGTGCTGCTATGAACATAGGGGTGCATATTTCCTTTCTGATGCGTGTTTCTAGATTCTTGGGATATATTCCTAGAAGTGGGATCACTGGGTCAAATGGGAGTTCCATTTTACCACAGTTTCTTAATCCACTCATCTGCTGATGGGCACTTAGGCTGTTTCCAAATCTTAGCTATGGTAAATTGTGCCACTATGAACATAGGGGTGCATATATCCCTTCTGATTGATGTTTCTAGCTTCTTGGGATATATTCCTAGAAGTGGGATCACTGGGTCAAATGGGAGTTCCATTTTTAGTTTTTTGAGGAAACTCCATACTGTTCTCCACAGTGGCTGCACCAGTCTGCATTCCCACCAGCAGTGCACCAGGGTTCCTTTTTTCCGTATCCTCTCCAACATTTGTTGTTTATTGATTTGTTGATGATAGCCATTCTGACAGGTGTGAGATGGCACTGCTTTGTCGTTTTGATTTGCATCTCTCAGATAATTAGTGACTTTGAGCAGGTTTTCATATGTCTCTTGGCCTTCCTTCTGTCTTCTTTCAAAAAGTTTCTATTTAGGTCCATTGCCCATTTCATGATTGGATTGTTTATCTTCCTTTTGTTGAGTTGTATGTGTTCCCTGTAGATGTTGGAGATTAAACCTTTATCGGAGATAACATTGGCAAATACGTTCTCCCATGAAGTGGTCTTTCTTGTTGTTTTGTTAATGGTTTCTTTTTGGTGGGCAAAAGCTTTTTATTTTGATGTAGTCCCATTTGTTTATTTTCTCTTCATTTTCCATTGCCCTAGGAGCAGTATCAGTGAAGAAGTTCCTTCAGCATATGTCTGAGATTTTGCTGCCTGTGGATTCCTCTAGTATTTTTATGGTTTCCTGTCTTATGTTTAAGTCCTTGATCCATTTTGAGTTGATTTTTGTGTATGGTGTAAGTTGGTGGTCTAGTTTCATTTTTTTGCATGTATCTGTCCAATTTTCCCAACATCATTTATTGAAGAAACTGTCTTGATTCCATTGTATGTTCATGCTTCCTTTGTCGAATATTAATTGGGCATAGTGGCTTGGGTTGATTTCTGGGTTCTCTATTCTATTCCATTGATCTATAAGTCTGTTCTTGTGCCAGTACCAGGCTGTTTTGACAACAGTGGCTTTGTAATAC
This sequence comes from Corynorhinus townsendii, assembly GCA_026230045.1. Taxonomy (NCBI): domain Eukaryota; kingdom Metazoa; phylum Chordata; class Mammalia; order Chiroptera; family Vespertilionidae; genus Corynorhinus; species Corynorhinus townsendii. Next base: position 60,027,571 of record JAPDVU010000004.1, on the reverse strand, counting down.
AGCTTGATATCTGGTATTGAGATCCCCCGTACTTTGTTCTTCTTTCTCAGTATTGCTGCAGCTATTTGGGGTGTTTTTTTATTCCAGATGAATTTTTGGAAAATTTGTTCTAGGTCTATGAAATATACTGTTGGTATTTTAATGGGGGTTGCATTGAATCTATAGATTGCTTTGGGTAGTATGGACATTTTGATGATGTTGATTCTACCAATCCATGAACATGGTATGTTCTTCCATCTGTTTATATATTCCTCTATCTCTTTTTTCAGTGTCCTGTAGTTTTTTGCATATAGGTCTTTTACCTCTTTAGTTAAGTTTATTCCTAGGTATCTTAATATTTTTGGTACGATGGTAAATGGGATTGCTTTTTTAGTCTTTCTGTAAGTTCACTATTGGTGTATAGAAATGCCATAGATTTCTTGGTGTTAATTTTGTATCCTGCTACATTGCTGAATTCATTTATTAAGTCTAATAATTTTTTGATGGAGTCTTTAGGGTTTTCTATGTGCAGTATCATGTCATCTGCGAATAAGGACAGTTTTACTTCTTCTTGTCCAATTTGGATGCCTTTCATTTCTTCTTCTTGTCTGATAGTAATGGCTAGTACTTCCAGTACTATGTCGAACAGGAGTGGTGAGAGAGGGCATCCCTGTCTTGTTCCTGTTTTTAGGGGAAATGGTTTTAGTTTTTGCCCATTGAGTGTGATGTTAGCTGTGGGTTTGTCATATATCACTTTTATGATACTGAGGTATGATCCTTCTATTCCCACCTTGCTGAGAGTTTTTATCAAGAAAGGGTGTTGGATTTTGTCAAATGCTTTTTCTGCTTCAATTGGTATGACTATGTGATTTTTCTCCCTCAATTTGTTTATGTGATGTATCACATTTATTGATTTGTGAATATTGTACCATCCTTGCATCCCCGGGATAAATCCTACGTGTTCATGGTGTATGATCTTTCTGATGTACTCCTGGATCCGATTCACTAGAATTTTGTTGAGGATTTTGGCATCTATGTTCATGAGGGATATTGGTCTGTAATTCTCTTTCATTGTGTTATCTTTATCTGATTTTGGTATTAGGGTGATGCTGGCTTCATAGAAGGAGGTTGGAAGTGTTCCTTCCTCTTGAATTTTTTGGAATAGTCTGAGGAAGATAGGTTTTAGGTCTTCCTTGAATGTTTGGTATAACTCCTGAAAACACAACTTTTTAAATGGCTGTGTTTTCTGGAAGAGTAGCATGTCAGCCAAGCAGCCAATTACATTTCCAGTTCGAATTGGGAGAAGTAGCTGGTTTATTTGTATGTTTATTTTATTTGCATTCTTTCTTATTCCAGGAGAGATTTAAAATACTTGAAGAATGTCCACTCCTAATCCACTCTATGAATTTTGGCTAAATCTCAGTTTCCTCATCTTCAAATTGGGGAAAATAAGCCCTTATCAGAGGTATGTTTGTTAAGATTAAAAGGAAAATTTCATGTGGAAATTAATTGTCAACAGTAAGTGCTACCTGAATGCTCATTGGTATTACCGGTTTTTCTAGCTAATATCAGAATTCTAAAAAAATGAGACCAGTAAGTGCTTTTGAAAAGAGATATGAGGTGGGTAGTTTATACTTTTCAGTTTAGTGAAGGCCATATGGAGAACCCTGGAAACTTGGAAAATATATAAAAGGGTGAGGAGAGACACAGAGACAACTAAGGAGGAAATTTTTTTAAAGGTGAACTTTAAATGGTGCAGCTACTTTGCCTGGCCCCGTGGCTCAGTGGTTGAGCATCAACCTATGAACCAGGAAGTCACCCTTCAATTCCTGCCTGGGTTGCAGGCTCCATCCTCAGTGGGGGACAGGAAGCAGCTGATGGATAATTCTTTCTTTTCATTAATGTTTCTCTCTCTCTCCCTCTCCCTCTCTCTTTCTCTCTCTGAAATCAATAAAAACATTTTTTTTTTAATTTTAATGGTATAGCCAACTTGACAGACAATTTGGTATGTCTTTTTTAATGTCTTACAAAGCTAAAATGTAGTCTTACCATATGTTTCAGCAATCATGCTTCTAGGTAAACAAATGAATATCTATATGAGATGATGGATGTTAACTAAACTTATTTGGTAATCATTTCAGAATATATGTAAGTCAAGTCTGTGCACATTAACCTGACACAGTGCTATATGTCAATTATATCTCAATAAAACTAAAATAAAAATAAAATTTATGTTCACACAAAAACCTGCAAGTGGATATTTATAGAAGCTTTATTCATACTTGCCAAAACTGAAAGCAACCAAAATATCCTTCAATAGATAAGTGGATAGATAACTTGTGGAACAATGGAATATTATTCAAAGATAAAAATAATAAATTACCAAGCCATGAAAAGATATGAAGAAACTTAAATGCATATTGCTAAATGAAAGAAGCTAATTTGAAAAGGCTACAGTCTATTACATAATCTCAACTATATGACATTACAAAAAAAAAGCAAAATTATGGAGATAGTAAAAAGGTCAGCAGTTATGAGAGGACCAAGAAAAGGGGGAAAGGTACCTGGCAGAGCATAGGGAATTTTTGTAGTAGTAAAACTATTCTGTATGATACTAGAATGATGGATACATGAGATTATCAAAACCCGTAAAACTATGAAGCACAAAGAATAAACTCTAATGTAAACTATGGGCTTTCATTAATGTTAATGCATTAATATTGGTGTATCAATTATAATAAATATACATATTACATATAAATGCAAGATGTTAATAATAGGGAAAACTGTGGGTAAGGTAGAGGAATTCTCTGCACTTTCTGCTCGATTTTTTGTAAACCTAAAACTTTTTTAAAAAAGTCTATTAATTTAAAGCAAAACAAAGCAAACTGGGAGTTTCACAACTATATTCATATTATAGACTAGATGCTGTTTGACAACACCATTGAGACTTGTCATAGAATCACAGGATAATATATACAGAAGCACTTTAGTTTATTAAGTTTATTTTCTAATCTTATCCCAAACACAAACAGGACTCAAGCTAGCTGTATAATAAGGCCTGGGTACCAGTCCCAGAGTAGTTAAGTAACTGTGGGCTCTCAAAGCCTTGGCTGGCCCGGCTATGCTGCTGGTCTACTCCTCCCTACAGTTCCCAGGGCAATGACACTGGGACACCACAGAGTGTGCCTTTGTCTGCTCCCTGATTTGCAGACTGGCTGCCCGAAGGTCTGCATGTATTTAACACACAAATTCTCTTGCCTCAGAAATGTGTTAAGGATTTCACTCCCTTAATTCAAGCCTAAAAAATGTCTTCCCAAGAAGAAATCACTTTCCTTACTTCAGTCACAGTGGGCATTTGTGAATGGCTACAGGTACTTCCATTCAGACAACATTCTTTGTTATTCAGAATGTTTACTTTTTCATGTTTTACTTCCAACTCTATTTGCTTTAGCTCATTTTATTTCTCTTTATTAATAAATTAATTATTTATTCTTTATAAAATTGCCAAACTAAAAAATATGGTCTAATTAATGCAATACATTAAACGGAACTGCCGTTCCCGTGGACTCAAAGACTGTGTTCTGGGGGAAGCTGAAAGCTCTGGTCACAGTTTCCACCCTCATCCTTTCCTCAAGAAAGCAGTTACCCCCAAAGAAATTGCAAAGCCTAGAACAGTAGTCGGCAAATTGCGGCTCTCAAGCCACATGCAGCTCTTTGGCCCCTTGAGTGTGGCTCTTCCGCAAAATACCATGTGCGGGAGCGCACATACAGTGCAATTGAAACTTTGTGGCCCATGCACAGAAGTCAGTTTTTGGCTCTCAAAAGAAATTTCCATCGTTGTACTGTTGATATTTGGCTCTGTTGACTAATGAGTTTGCCGACCACTAGCCTAGAACACCAAAGATTGTCAGTAAATCAGCAGAACTAGAAAGAGGCAAGGAAGGATTCTCCCCTACAGGTTAAAAGGAGCATGAACCTGCCAAAAGAATTGCAACATTAGGTCTGAATTACTGAGTTTCTTGAGAGACAAAAAAAAAGTGTGGTCTCTAAACTACATGTATTTCTGGTAAAATCTGCCTTTTCTTTTGGCAAAGTACCTACACGATAAGCCATACCAAGGGAAGACCCAGAGTCTAATCCTTTCACAAGCTTAATGATCTAAACCAGAACTTCCCCAAATATATTATATACTAGTGACCCAGTGCACAAAACCCGTGCACATTAAAAGGGGATTAATTAGAAGAAATACTTTAATATTGCTATTAGCCCTCTCTCTGCAATAGAAGTGTCAGAGATGAAAGAAAATTAGTAAAATGTATAGGAAAATCTTCCTCCTCTCAGAATCTGGGGCATGCCACGGGAACCAGAGTCAAGTCCCTGCCCACCCATGTGTGCCTTGAAATTGCGCAAGACCAGACCTGGCCAGCCCCACCCCCATTGGGCTAGATCCAGACCCCATAGGCCCACCCCAGATGGGGAGCACAGCCTCAGGTCACCTGGCCTGGTGCTGGGATGGGGCTGTGTGGCCTGAGGTACCCCAGCCCAGGCCAGGGGCACACCTTGAGATAACCTGGCCTGGGCCAGGGGGAACAGCCTGAGGACCCTCATAAAGCCCCACCAGGAGCGGGGGCACAGCCTCAGGTACCTCGGCCTGGTGCTGGGGTGGGGTGTACAGCCTAAGGTCCCCCGGCCCAGGCTAGGGCAGGGGGCAAACCTTGAAGTCCCCTGCCAGGTGGGGGGTGTGGCCACAGGTCCCTTGGCAAGCCCCGCATGATGGGGGACACAGCCTCAGGTCTCCTGGCCCAGTGCCAGGGTAGGGGGTGCGGCTTGAGGTCCCCTATCAAGCCCCACCATGCAGGGGGCACAGCCTCAGGTCCCCTGCCCCAGCCCAGCACCAACCAACCTCAGGTCCCTGCTGATTGCTTTTTAAGGCTTGTTATGGGAACTTGGCCTCTGCTGTGGGCGCAGCCATCTTGTGTTACAAAATTCCTGCCTCCACTGTGGGTACAGCCATTTTGTTATGGCATGATGGTCAATTTGCATATTCCCTCTTTATTAGATAGGATACCACTATTGGTATGAGAACATTTAATGTGATGCATGAATAACAGTAGTACATTTCAGTAATACATGAATAACAGTAATACATGATAGTAATACATGGATAAAATAAATGTCAGAATTTATTTTATTCTGCAATATAAAAATATAACTAGCACACAAAAACTATAGTTTTATGGGTATTATTGCTTGGGGACAACAAAAAAGAGTATTTTTAAAGAGAAGTAGTGTAGGTGGTACATGGCTAAGACAAAATCATAGAGAGGCAAAACTACTGTAATTTTTATTACTGTAAAAATTACAGTAATAACTGACTCTTTGGCTTCTTTAAAAAATAAATTTAACTTTAAATAATAAATCAACCAAGGGAAATGAAAGCCCAGAGAGTATTATGCTAAGTGAAATAAGCCAGTCAGAGAAAGACAAATGTCACATGATCTCACTTATGTGTGGAAACTAATGAACATGATAAACTGATGATTTAAATAAAACCAGAGGCATGGAAACATGGAATAGACTGATGAATCTCAGAGAGAAGGGGCGGTGGGGGGAATAAATTAACCAAATAATTCATGCGCTTATGTGCATTGCTCAGGAACATAGAGGGGGGCAATGGAGTAAAAAGGGAAGGACAACTATAATACTCCCAACAATAAAGCTTATTAAAATAGAAGAGAAGCTGAATAGCAATGGGATTATGCCTAGTAAATTCTTTAATTGATTAAGCCAGTTTCCTTAACCAAAAATATTTTTTCAAAGGTAATGGCTAGAAGTTTAGTTATTTTTAAGATATCCATTTTTATACCTCAGTCTTCTAAAAGAGAATACAAATCAATATGTATGTCTCAACATTTCCTGTTTAAAATTGCAAAGACAAATTAGTGTTGACTCCCAAATCTATGTTTTATATTTTTTGCCCCAGTTAATGGTATCTCTAGTGAACCAAGTAGAAAATCTTTTATATTCAGTCATTATGGCTTATCACTTCTACTTCTTTAATACCTTGCAAGTAAATTCATTTCTATTCATTGGTATTACAGTTTTCTGGGTCATATTGCCTTTCCCCTCTTTCAAGATTTAATTTTCACATCACTTTCCCTGGAGAATCTGCTCTTACACTCACGTGCAGATTGAGTGCCTTCAAATGTTTCCCTGAAGCACACATTTCTCATCACACCCAATTACAATTTTTTGTCAATTTGTACCATTGTCTCTATTAGGCAAAATATCTGCTAAGGCTATAATACCTTCTTAGGATTAGCATTATTTTATCCCCATTGATTGGTACACATAGATGCCTAATAAATATTTCTGAATAAATAAAAATAATTAGTTAATGAATTATTTCAATGGTCTCCTAACCAGTTTAACCTCAAACTTGATACCTCCTCCATCTATTCTCTCCACTATAGAGAGAGCACTTGCAAAGCCCAACCTAATAAAATTATGGTTCTATTTCAGATTTTTGGTTGAAGGTTACATAAAATAAACTTCAGCTAGCTGAAAACAACTTAAAGGGGTATTTAAAATTTTTTTTATTTTAATTGACTTCAGAGAGGAAGGGAGAGGGAGAAAGAGATAGAAACATCAATGATCAGAGAGAATCATTGATCAGTTGCCCCCTGCATGCCCCACACTGGCATGTGCCCTGACTGGGAATTGAACCGTGACCTCCTGGTTCATAGGTCAATGCTCAACCACTGAGACACACCGGCTGGGCTTAAAGGGTCTTACCTTTAAGAACTGCCCAGAACTCCTTGGAATAGTATCCATTGTTCAGCACATGGCTCCTGGTGTGCCGCACTCTCAACTGCCAGTACTAGAATGTATGTTCAAGAGCTTCTCTCAGCTATAGGAGGGAAAAACTGAAATTCTCTCAGAACTTGAGTCATCTCAAGGGCAGTTCCACATCCTGGTTCCCTGCATCCCTGATTGTAAAAAACCTCAAAGATGTGACCAACACTAATCTCTAGAATTCCCCTGTGATATTGAGCCAGAGTTATCCTCCATTGTGTTTGGCTTCATATTGTACCCTCCATCCTTTCCTGATCCCATTTACCCCACTTCCTCATTTGCCTGGAACCATTTCCTAAATAAATACTTTTCTCATGAATCTATGTCTTAAGGTCGTCACCTGGGAAACCCAAACTAAGACAAGAATGCATAGTGTCCACAGGACCCAAGGCTAGTAAAGCATTCAGGTCTTAATAGGAGCTAAGATTAGAAATATAAAAGAAGTTACAAATAAATTCAGGAAAGTGGTTTAACTTTGTCTTACACCTCTGCTTCTCTCTCTCTCTCTCTTTCTTTCTCTCTTGTAAATCCTCACCCAAGGATATTTTTCCATTGATTTTTAGAGAGAGTGAAAGGGAAAGGGAGAGACAGAAAGAAACATCGATGTGAGAGAGACACATTGATTGGGTGCCTCCTGCACCCAAGGTACATGCCCTTGATCGGAATTGAACCTGGGACCCTTCAATCCGAGGGCTGATGCTCTATCCACTGAGCCAAACCAGCTAGGGCAGACCTCTGCTTTTCTCTTGATAATTGCTCTATATTAACTTATCTGCTTCCAAAACTGCTTGGCGGAACATGGAGTTCCAAAGCTCCAAAATTAACATTTCCATCTCTACATTTTGGTGGTCTTTAAATCAAATTAAAAGGAAACAGCATCTGTTTGAGCTAATCTGATTAGGACATCTATCTACAATTTAGCCAATCACCCATAGCCAGAAAGACAAGGTCCTAAAGTACAATCACACCAGATGGATTAGGCAGAGACTCACCAGAGCAAGAGAGAATAATTTGTCAACTAACACAATGATTCCCTATTTAAAATTTCTATCTTATCCCTAATAATTTTTAGAATAAAGTCCAAAAAACTTACCAAGGCATAAAGGGCCTTTTTTATTTAGCTTCAGCTCTTGCCTCTACCAATTCAGATCCCATGTGAGATGTTTACAACATACGTGCCATTTCTTATCTCTTAGAATTTGTTGCTCCCTCTTAATGAATTTTCTTTCATCTTCCCTACATACATCCTTCATCTCACCAACTCCCATTAGTCCTTCTGAATATATTCAAGCATCACACTCTGCAAAACCTCTGCTAATTCCCTGAGCCTGTGTGAGGGACCCCTACTTTATGACTCTCTATATTATATCACACCATAAGTATCTGTCTGCTCAGCTGCCTCTTGGTAAAAATAGAAATCCTTAAAGTGCTTGATAGCATATGGATACACAGTAATTTTTTGATCTTGTTGTTTTTGTTTTTGATAAAGTAAGAGATGGAGGAAAGAAAGAAAAAAGCTTGAAGGAAGCTCCAGGTAGACTAGAAGTGGGTTCTCTTGAAATGTTATTTATCTCAACCTAAGGAAGAATAGTATACAAGGAAGAACAGCGCACAATCATTACTGGTATTGAGGTTTTTTTTTCAAAACAAACATACCAAGAAATAGTGCTCAGACCTTCATTTAAAGTCTTCATGGGAATGTAAACATGGAACTGTATTTTAAAAAGTTTAGGTGGCACATTTATTAATTATTCTGTGTGTGTGTTTTTCTACTTCTTTCTCATGTGCTCATCGTGTTATGAAAATTTTTCCTTTCCCCATAATCTACTAAAACAAGACTTTTTGACCAATAACAAGATCCAGACTGTCCCTTAGGGAATGTTTTGTCTGCGAGATTGATCTATGCTGAATTACCTGTCACTACAAGTTGATCCTGATTCTCACAAAGATTGGCTTCACTCTTGGAAATTGGCTTTTGTTTAATTATCCCACCTTCTGTTTACATGGACTGAATTGGAAAAAGCATAAATACATCCCTTTACAAAGTACTTGTAGATCTGAGATAATGTAAGACACTACTGATGGAACATATCAGCCATTGTAGAATCCAAGGCCTAAAATAGGCATAGGTGCATTTTTTGTCTCTGACCTTAGAATAACTAATTCAGGACTAAAATAATTCTATTAAAATGTGGCAGATAGGAAATGAAAAAGCAAAAATTCTGACATCCTAAGCTTCCTTTAAGGATCCTGTTAATGAAGACCTGGCTTTTAGAAAATGAATTGTCCAAATATAGATCCCATCTGACAAAGTAATCAAAGGTTAGTCACACCTCAGTCATTTACTCAACAAAATATTTTGAAGTGTAAATGTGTACAACAAATTATCATGGGTAATAGCGGTAAAGCAGCGAGCCAAACTCCTGCCTTCTTGAGTTATTGTCTAGTGGGAGAGACTGACCATGAGACAGACAAAAACTATATATTATAAATCACATTACATACTTGGAAGAAAAAAAATGCAGTGCCATGAAAATTCATAACATCAGAGACTCACTTTATCTTGGGGATTAGGGAGAGTTTACTTAAGGAATAGTGACAATGCTGGGGATGGTAATAATACTTACTTAGTTTACATGTAGCAATACTATGATAAGAATTTTACATATACTATTTTCCTTAATCCCAACAACCACCCCATAAAATAGGTGGTTTAGTAACCTTACATGAGAAAACTGAACTTTAAAAAGTTTCAATGACTTGCCCAAAACAACAAATCTCTGGAGGGAATTGTTAGCTGAGATCTGAAAATAAATAAGGTTCTGGCCAGGAAGTGGGGAGTGAAGGGAAATGCATTCCAATTCAGGGAAGTGGGCTTCAAGGCCTGAGGCTGGGGTGAACATGACATGGATGAACTGAGAGCAGACCCATGTGACTCCTCTTTAGAGCCTCATTAGCATAAAGGTAAGAGAATAGAGGAAGGGGTTAGCTAGCCCAAAGAGGGGTTAAGGATTTGCTTCTTTCTCCTAAATACAATGGAAGCCAATGAAAGATTAAAGTAGATGAATGACATGATCGGATTTGTATTTTTAAAAGATTACTCTGACACCATTGTGAAGAATTGCAGAAAGCAATGCATTTGAAAAAATTTTGTTTAACATTGGAGAGCTTAGCTGCTGGAACAGAAAATTACACACTTCTCCCTATCTTAATCTGGTTCTCTGATAAGACCCACTTGGCAAGCCTCTAAGGGGTGACATAACAAAAACCCATCCCTTCTATTTCTTGTAAAAATATATTTAAGATCATATACCATCTACCAGATCATATAATTGGCCGTTGTAGAGTATCCATGTAAGAAATTTCTCCCAAAATCTAGGGTAAGAAAAGTCCCTGTTGTACACTATAGGTGTGCACTTATACCCACAATCTGATACTGTGTAATACACAGCCTGGTATTTCTCTTGAGTAATGACTTTGTCTCAATTAGTATGAGACAAACTGGTCCTAGCAGCAGGGATCATGTCTTTTAATTTTCTTGTGTTCATAATAACACCTAACAGAAGGCTAACATACACATAATGTAATACACACACACACACACACACACACACACACACACACACACACATACACACACACACTAGAGGCCCAGTGCATGAAATTTGTGCACAGGAGAGGGTGGGAGGGTGGGGATGGGGGCGCGGGGCGCTCCCCTCAGCCTGGCCTGAACCCTCTCCAATCTAGGACCCTTCAGGGGATGTCCAACTGCTAGTTTAGTCAGACATCCTTCTTACAATCCAGGACTGCTAGCTCCTAACCACTAGCCTGCCTGCCTGCCTGATTGCCCCTAACTGCCTCTGCCTGCCCTCCTCTGCCAGCCAATTTGGTTCTGATTGGTTAGTTTCTATGCAAGTCAGTGTCAAAAGCTCCACTTCCTAGGCTCCTCACACTTCACCCAGATTTGGTTCTGATTGGTCGGTTTCTATGCCAGTCAGCATCTCTGGGCCTATCAACGGGGCCTGATCAAAAGGTGGGGCTGATCAGCAGTCCTGGTGGAGGCCTGGAGAGAAATGGAAGCTTGGCTGCTGGCCAGGCCTGGAGTGAAAGAGAGGCAAGTGCTGATCAACAGCTGCCACAGAGGCTATGGATCAGACTCTGCTTCTCTCTTCAGGCCTCTCTCCGGGCCTGATTCGCAGCCCCCACAGCAGTCAGTGCTGGGTCACCACGGCAACCCAGTACTGACTACAGGACTGACTTCCGGTTGGTTGAGCCTCTGGTCGTGACGGACCCAGGGTTTTTATATATTAAGATACACACACACACACACACACACACACACACACACACACACACACTAGTGGCCTGGTGTATGAAATTTGTACATGGTGGGGGGGGGGTGTCCCTCAGCCTGGCCTGCACCCTCTTCAATCTGTTACCCCTCGAAGGATGTCCTATTTCTGGTTTACAGGGATCAGGCCTGAACCATCAGTCGAACATCCCTCTCACAATCCGGGACTGCTGGCTCCTAACCACTCACCTGCCTGCCTGCCTGATTTCCCCTAACTACTCTGCCTACCAGCTTACCCCCAACTGCCCCCCTGTTGGCCTGTTCACTCCAAACTGCCCTCCCCCACTGTCCTAATCACTACCAACTGACCCCCACTGACAGCCTGCTTGCCCCCAACTGGCCCCCCCTGCTGGTCTGCTCACCCCCAACTGCTGTCTCATCCTGACCTGATCACCCACAACTGCCTTCCCCTCTTGGCCTCTAGCTGCCTCTACTGCAGCCCCACCACTATGGCTTTATCCAGAAGAATGTGTGGAAGGTCTCCTGGAAGGTCTCCCAGTCCAATTAGCATATTACCCTTTTATTAGTATAGATAGAGGCCTGGTGCATGGGTGGGGGCTGGCTGGTTTGCCCTGAAGGGTGTCCTGGATCAGGGTGGGGGTTCCCTTGGGGCGTGGGGTGGCCTGGGCAAGGGACCTGTGGTGGTTTGCATGCTTGCCTTGCCCCCATGGGGTGAGGGTCCCAACTGGGGGGTGTGGCCAGCCTGGGTGAGGGGCTGAGGGCTGTGTTCCAGCTGGCCACACCCCCTTCAGGATGGGAGTTCCTGCTGGGGTGCCTGGCTAGCCTGGGTGAGGGGCTGAGGGCCGTTTTTAGTCTGGCCACACCCCCTTCAGGATGGGGCTCCCAACTGGGGTGCCTGGCCAGTCTGGGTGAGGGGCTGATGGCTGTTTGCAGGCTGTCCACACCCCCCAGTGACCCAGGCCCCCAGCCACTCCTTGAGCAGAGGCCAGGGCCAGTTGGAAGCTTGGCTTCCTCCGTCACTGGGGGCAGCCCAAGCCTCCTGAATGCTCCAGCTCCATGGCCACTGCCATAGTTGTTGGGTTAATTTGCATACTCACTCCTGATTGGCTGGTGGGCATAGCAGAGGGACAGTCATTTTGCATGTTTCTCTTTTATTAGTGTATATATATTTGTAAACTGGAAGACAAATAATCATATACTATAAAAGCAAATCTAGAACTATAAAATAAATCAACTAGGCTATTTGAACAAAGATGAAAAACAAATGGTCATGCTAAAAAAGGACTATTTCAAATTATTCATGCTACTAATCCCAGTCTCTGGAGACTGAGAACTCATCTTTTGGCTGCACAAATAAGTTGAAAAAATTGTAATGAACACATATCTCATTAATTAATTACAGTTGCATAAGTTCTTGCTGGTCCAACCATCTCCTATTTGATTTTCCAACAAACTCTTGCAGTACAGAAAAGTGATGCTTTACCTAAAAATGTGTTTCTTTGAGATAATTCCTATTGTTCTCACTTTACAAATAAGAATTTGGCCTAAAGCTATCATGTGTCCTCCTTAAAGTCCCACAGCTAGTTGAACAGTGGAGTAAGGACTTGACCCCAGGTTTATCTAGCTCCAAAACCCATGTTCTGCCCATTGTACTTTTCTTTCCAACAAGATTTAAAATAAGGGGAGGGGATTCAAGGAAAACTTATCCATGCTATTGTTATAATTTATTGAGCACAAAGACTTCACCAAAGAAATAAGGGGTACATGAAGCCAAAAGGGAAGAAAACAGTGTCTTGTTTGCTATAGGTTTTTGAAGAGTTTACATGAGAGTATTTGTAATATTTTGTAGCTCTCTTACATCCTTAGAAGAATATAAGAACATACACTTTTATCATTCTAGCCTGAACCTCCTTTCTAGGAGCCAATTTAGGCAGAAATTACCTAATATGAGCTCAGGCCTATGGTACATGAAGTTTTCAAGCCAAGACAATGGAGGGACCTTAAGCAAAGAAAGGTCCAAAGCATCAAGTAAAAGAGGGCAGATGGAGGACAGCTATCAGATTGAAGCCAAAGGACCTCAGGACCCCAGTTTCCTTATTTATAAAATGTGGTGATAAGGAAGTTAATGGTAAAGGAAAGGATACATTTAAACACTTAACATAATTCCCTGATCAATAATTCTTAACTATTATGTTGACCACAGAACAGTCAAGATTGATGAAATGAGATCCAAAAGTTGAGGCTGGAAAAGTTCCTGGAAGCAGGATTTGTATGAAGACAAAAACCTGAAATGACAAAAGGCAGTTCAAGATGATGTAGGAACATAAAAATAAAAAGAGTATTGCCCTGGATGGTTTTGCTCAGTGGATTGCGCATTGGCCTGTGGACTGAAGGTTTCCCGGTTTGATTCTGGTCAAGGGCACATGCCCAGGTTGCAAGCTAATTAGGGAGTGTGCAGGAGGCAGCTGATCAATGATTCTCTCTCATCATTAATGTTTCTATCCCTCTCTCCCTCTCCCTTCTTCTCTGAAATCAATAAAAAATATTTTTAAAAACAGAGTATTATTTCACAAAGTCAGCACAAAGATGAGAACAGTCTTCCCTTCCTGCCACTTTTATAACTCCTCACCCCATACATATTAAAGTGTCAGAACATAGCACAACCCGCTTAAAAAGTTTCCTATCCATAGTAGTGGTATTAACAGGAAGAAAAATGGTGGTAACATTTTACTAATAATAGCTAATGTTGAGTGACCACTTCCAATTAGAAATTTTAAGAGCCAGTACATGATATACTATGTTCCATTTTCCCCTGTGATAACCCAGTGGAAATGGAATCTCTAGGAGCCTGGGCCCTTGAGGGATGATGAGAAGCGTCCCCTGCAGACATGCAGCATTCACCAAAAATAAACATGTCATTATAAACCGCTAAGATTCGAAGTTGTTTGTTACCACAGTAGAGTCTAGCCCAGTGGTTCTCAAACTGTGGTTCCAAATCAGCAGCACCAACATAATTTGGACACTTGTTAGAATGCAACTTTTTGGATCTCATCCCAGACCTATGGAATCAGAAACTCTGGGGATGAACCCAGATATGTTTTAACCTCCAGGTGATTCTTAGCATGTTTAAGTTTGAAAGTACTGACCTAATATGTCTCCCCTGTTAGGAACTTCCTAGCAAAGAGGCCAGTATGACTAGAGAGGTGTGTGTAAGGGCAGATATATGAGATGAGGCCAGAGATGTAAAGGTGTCAGATTGTATAGGTATAGATTGTTAACAGTCTATTGTAAAATGTTTAATTTTTTTACTCTACTTGAGTATTAATGGTGCTCTATGGGGAAAAAAAAGATTCAGTGTTAGAAAACCATGGGTTAACTGAAGTTCAATCAGTTTCTATAAAACTTTTTTATAGTTTTTGCTAACGAACATGTTTGTCCAAGAAATTGAAAAAAAGGTATGTGGCTGTGTTATTGAGTGAATGGTGACACTGTTAACCATAGATGAGAATATAGAAAGCAGATTAGTTTTGACCAGATGGAAAATAGCAAATAGAGTTGACGTACAATTTGAAGGGCCTATGAGGAATATCCAGGTAGAGCTACTCAAAACAGAGTTGAGAAATAAGAGTTTAGATCTCAGGCAAGACATCAGAGATCAATACATAGATTTAAGAATAAAATCTAAATATTTATGAAGTCTGTGGTTATGCTATCTAAGCAAAGAAAGAAGTAAAGGATCACCCACCCTATCTACAGAAGGAGAATTAGGGGTGAATTTCCTATTTGAATTATTTGCATTGTGTGTATTCCTTGGAAAGTATCTGTTCTCTAGTTAGTTTTGTCCTATAGATATGCCGTTTTATTTTAATATTCACTTCTTAAACTATTTTATATTATGCAATATTTGGGCTTGCTGAAGTTCACTAACAAATTGTAAGAAAGGGGAATGGAGGGAGAGAAGGTAAGGGAATGAATGGATGGAAAAGGGAGGAGAGGGAAGGAGAGGGGAAGGAGGAAGGAAGGAAGCAAAAAAGAAGAAAGAGAGAGAAAACGTATCTATTCATTCATTTTTCTTCTTTGAAGATTGCTGTGCTTCTGTTTTATGTCACCATTGGTTTTTTCCAAACCAAATGATGTGACAAAAGTTGTATATCCAAGAGATGACTCACCTTTCCAAAATATTGAGAGATAATTTGACTCACATCTCAAGAATCACCTTTATTTTTCCCTTGCCTTCTTTTTCTGGAAACAAAAAGCTGGATATTTTGGTAATTGAGTAACTTGGATCTTTGTTTGGTTTAATGGTAAATTTGAGCTAATGTACCAAATTAGCAAAATGAATCATAGTGAACATTCTCTGGCCAGGCTTATTAAATTTCTACAGTCACCCAAAGTCTCTTTCATGGGAAATGTGTCCACCTTCCAAAGGCCTTATGCCATACTCTTAAAAGTACTGCAGTTCCATGTGAAATGATTTATTCATTGAACTTGATTGTCAAATTTCACCATATCTAATTCTAGGGCATTGATTATAAATGTGAATACTTGAACTTGATTCAGAACTATCAAGCATGCCTAGAACTTCAGTCAGTTAATCCTGCTGGAATCTGAAATTCTAAAGACCAAAGTCACAGAAATATGTTTTGGCTTTAATGTGCAGACATTTTTCCATTGGCATAGTCCTTTGTTTTAAAATCATTTCCTTGAGAACTGTTAAAAAGTCTTAGGGATTTTTTTAATTTGCATCTCTTTAACTAATGTTTCAATTCAATTACTAATAAAGCCATGAGATAGTTACTTTAGGTGAAGAAGGCAGAATACCAGTCTACATTTTGTTATTTAACACAGAATGATATTTTCATATCTAAATATTTCATCAAACCTATTCCAAAGTTAACCAAAGTTTAGTTAATGATGTCACCATTAATAATATATTACCCCATTCCTCTTTGAGCCTAACAAAGCCTAAGAGAGAGATATTTGTTAACAGATAGCAAGCAGGTTTCCTCTTAAGCTATAAAGCTAATTTTTAGGAACCATTAATTTTATTTTCGTAATTATAGAAAAATTTGTGTTATACTACTAAACATTATTAAATTAGTCTGATTGGGAGCTTTATTAAGGGGGGAAATAATAACAACAGTGAATAGTCATTAAGTGCTTACCTATGTGCCCCACACTCTCTCACAATTCATAAGGTAAGTACTTTTTAAATCTCCATTGTTATTCCGAACTGCAAATGAGGGAGTTAAAATATATGAAGATGGTAACAAATGATAGAACAAGATTCGAACTGAGGCTGTCAGAATCCAGCATGTGTAATCCTTACACTACAGTACCTCTCAAATAGAAGAAAATGAAAAACAAAAAGAAGTTGTTCCACATGTAATGAGCTAAGCAGAATGGGTTTATAGCAGTAGGCAAGAGAACAAGGGAACTAAAGTCAGAATATGTAACAGATGCCAGGATTAAAAAATACTGAAGCATAATTGACAAATAAAATTTTAAATTATTGATAACATACAGTGTGATGATTCAATAAATGTGTATATTATAAAAGGATTCCCCTCATTGAGTTAACCCATCCATCACTTCACATAGCTATCTAATGTGCATGTGTGTGAGAGAGAAAGAATATTTAATTCTATTCTCTTAGCAAATTTCAGTTATACAATACATACAGTGTTATAGTCTAACAAAGCACCTAAAATTAGAGCACTGAACACTGGTTTCCTAAGTTGAAATTTAAATTGATTTAGGATAATCTATGACATTCTTTTGGGTTAAAGTGTTTTTAAATTTTTTTGTGGGTATCAGCCACAATTGTAAATAACAAAGGTTCAAAGAAAGTCAAATTAACATAAGGAGAGCACTGTGTCTATTATCTAGGAGGTGCTTTATTACAGAAGTGAGGAAAAAGCCTGCTTTGCCAAGAAGAGTCCTGACACCCTCCTATTGTCCCAGATTCATCTTAAATTATTCCTCCTTTCATTTTCATTGTGTCACTGCTGGATGATTAATTTTATGGTCCCTAAATACAACTATGCTCTTAATTCTTCCCAAAAGTATAAAATCAATGCTACCAAAAGCAATTTTCATATTTTTAGATTCTTTTCATTGAAGAGTAATAATCCCCATGAAACGGTCTAATATTCAGTGTGGTCATAAAACATCTGATATCTAAAGCACTATTGCTCAATAAGTAATATAACTATATGAAGAATTATATTTTAGAGTTTTAAAAGGCCTATACCATAAGCACAGAGGAATTAAACTAAAATCTTCAATATCCTTTGGCTCAAGTTGAAAATACTTCATATTTTCAAGGATAATTGCAGTAAAAGCAAGAAGACAGTTTTACGTATAGAAACTCTTGATTTTATGAAATGCGGTTGAATCAATAGTTATTTTAGTTTTCTTATAAGACAAAATTTTTTCATGAAACAATTAGCTTTCAACATGCACTCATATAATGATGTTTTATCCACATCTTTTTTCTTTGCAGAGCTTGACAAACACAACAGATTATTTAACATATTTTTCTTGTGATCTATATTCTAATTTATTAAATGACCTGTGTTACTTTCTAATTTGTTCTCTTTCTATTTACATTATTTTAAATTAAAGTTTGGGCACAGGAATAGCTTAGAGAATGGTCTAAAGGTAGTGCATTAGATTTTTATTGCCATGTAACAATTTGCCACAAAGTTAAAACATCAGCTTACAAGTTTCATGGATCTGGAGTCCAAGTAGAGCTTAATTGTGTTTTGTGCTCAGAGTCTCACAAAACTATAATCAGGGTGTGGGCTAGGCTGTGTTCCTTTATGGATCTTGAACGTCCTCTTCTAGCTCATGTAGTTGTTAGCAGAATTCAGTTCCTACTAGTTATAGAACTGAGTTGCTGTTTTCATGCAGTCAATCATAACCCACTATTGGCACCGTGGGACAGTCCACAGTTCCTTGATGCATGATCTTCTCACAGGCCCTCTCACAACATGGTAACTTAACTTCTTCAAAGCCATTGAGGAAAAGTCTCACAAAAGAGCAGAGTCCATCCTTTAAGGGCTTTCATTTGAATATATCAGGCCCATCCAGGATAATCTCCTTTGTGATTAAGACATAATAAACTGTACCCACAACTGCAAAATCCCTTCATATTTGCCATGCAAGTAACCTAGTCAAGGGAATTACATCCCATCACCTTTGCCATTTTTTGTTGATTAAAAGTCACCAGTTCTGCTTGCAATCAAGTGGAGAAGTTTATACAAGGATGTGACTCATTGGAGGTGTGTCCACCTCAGGCTATATCCACCAGTATCAGTAACAGTATCTTCCATTTTCTTTGAAACTCCTTAGAATTCTTGGCAAACGAAAGATGGAAATATGTGTTGACTTAAAAATTTTACAAGGAAAATAGTCATTTAGATTGTTCCAAAAGGCATCCTCAGAAGAGTCAGTGTTGGTCTTAATAAGTGGTGTGGCATCAAGGTATAGATCTGCCAAGCTCATCATATTTCAGGACTAATTTAGAAAATCAACAAAAGTATCAATTTTTCCATCAGAAAAAAATCTTCAAGATAAATTGTATTCTGTCCTCCACTTACCTGTTTTGAAGAAAAATGAATTTCATGGGTGGCATAGCTTTCTTGGAATGGAGGTAAGCAAATAGATAGTGTAGATGTTCATAGTGACCAGCTAGAAAAGAATTACTTTCTAAATCTAAGTCAGTCATCAGAAGACATGAACTGCCTCACTTATTATAGATGAACTAGAGTCCTGGTGCATGAAATTCGTGCACAGGGGGATGTGTCCCTCAGCCCAGCCTGTACCCTCTCCAATCTGGGACCCCTCAAGGGATGTCCAACTGCCCGTTTAGGCCCGATCCAGGTAGGATCGGGCCTAAACAAGCAGTCGGACATCCCTCTCACAATCCAGGACTGCTAGCTCCCAACTGCTTGCCTGCTTGCCTTCTTGATTGCCCCTAACCACTTCTGCCTGCCAGCCTGATCACCCCCTAACCACTCCCCTGACAGCCTGATTGATGGCTAACTGCTCCCCTGCCAGCCTGATTGCCACTAACTGCCCTCCCCTGCAGGCTTGATCGCCCCCAACTGCCCTCCCTTGCAGGCCTGATCATCCACAACTGCCCTCCCTTGCAGACCTGGTCCCTCCCAACTGCCCTCCCCTGCTGGCCATCTTGTTGTGGCTATCTTGTGTCCACATGGGGGCAGCCATCTTGTGTGTTGGAGTGACAGTCAATTTGCATGTTATCCTTTTATTGGATAGGATAGAGGCATGGTGCATGGGTGGGGGCCAGCTGGTTTGCCCTGAAGGGTGTCCCGGATCACAGTGGGGGTTCCCCTGGGGCATGGGACAGCCTGGGCAAGGGGCCTGTGGTGGTTTGCAGGCCAGCCACACACCCTGGTGACCCAACTGGAGGCCCTGGTATCTGGGATTTATTTATTTTCTATAATTGAAACTTTGTAGCCTTGACCGAAGCCAAGCCTCCTGCTCACTCTATGGCTGCAGCCATTTTTGTTGGGACTTATTTATCTTCTATAATTGAAACTTTGTAGCCTTGAATGTAGGCCTAGACCGGCCAGGGCAGCAGGGAAGCTTGGCTTCCTCCATCCTGGGAAAACCCAAGCCTCCTGCTTGCTGTAGCTCCATGGCCACAGCCATCTTGGTTGGGTTAATTTGCATACTTGCTCCTGATTGGCTGGTGGGCATGGCTTGTGGGTATAGTGGAGGTATGGTCAATTTGCATATTACTCTTTTATTAGATAGGATATGTCAGTGAAGTACTCTTCTTAAGACATATTTTTTCTCTTACCAGCAGTTCTATTATGAAAATAAACTAATATTTTGGGTTGTCTAGAGATACTAGAAAGATTTGCTTGTGTAGTCATATCGTTTCATAATGTTTTTGTAATTTAGATGATTAGTTCTACTTAGAACATGTAAAAATAATAAATGCATTTTAAAAATCTTTAAACATAAAACAGATGCTTAAATCTATCATGGAAGAATAAATTATGGGCAAGGAAAGAGGCAACCATGCAATCCACACTTTCACCTGCTCATGTGCTTCACATGTGTAGCTTACTGGCAAAGAATACACATATCAGCTTTGAGGCATAAACTAAAACCATGTAAGTCTGTTTTTGCTGGTGTTAACTAAAAATCTCATGACCTGCCAACACTCTTCCAAAGTCATGCACTCAACTGAGGAAAACTGTTACTAGGCAGGAAATAGAATCATAGCTCATTTGGGCCTTTATTTGTTCCCTCTGTAATAAGAATTTTATGACATACATACCTTCAATTCAGCACTCTACACCCACAGAATCTCTTAACAATATATAATGGAAATAAATTCCCTTTTAAAATATTGGATAATTTTCCTTGTGAATAACAATAGGATAAACAATAGAGTATAGATAACATGTGAAAATTAGATTGCTGTATCTTTGAAATTTTCTAAAAATTTCTAAAGTATCTCAAAACATTGCATCAGATTAATCACTGTAGGACTATTTGCAAGAGATATTCTATGTAAGGTAAAAAGCTAATCATATCTAAGTCAATGTTACACCTTATCAAATCCCTGAAAAAGGGAACACTATACAGACTATATTGAATCTGAAGAAACTCTGGATCAAGACAAAAACACCCAAATTGTTGGGAAGTTATAAAAAGAAGTGAAGACATCGTCTTCACAAATCAAAAGGAGGCATTATGGGTCATATTCATTATAGGTAAGTCCCTCTGACACTGAATTTTAATAGATATTTATTGAGCAATTTATTTCCCAGTATACTCAAAGGATGAACTTTGAAAGCAGGACTCTGTAACCTAACCTAAATTTCTCTCTTAAGTAAAATCTGAAAACAAATTAAGAGCATCAACTACCACTATTACTTGCAAGCAGTTTGTTTATAATTTTAATTGTGTTAGCTATTATAATTTAGTGTGTTAGTTGAATTTATTGCTTCCCACAGTAAGAAAGAATGCTGCTTCTTCAGAATTTTCAGTGTCTCAGACAAGGGAGACAAAGTTGGAATATTTGTGAAGATAATGAAGTCTGCTTTATGTTCATCTTTCAATAACGGAGTTTGGTTAGAGTGCATTTGAACATCTGTTTTATGTTTAACAGTTTTTAAAAATAATGTATTGCTTTTATATATTGCTAAATAGAACAAATCATATAAAAGTATGAATGTATTATGAAACAATATGACTAAACAAATCCTCCTAATATCTTTCTAGATAATCCAAAATATTAATTTATTTTCAAAATAGAACTGATGGGTAGAGAGAAGAGTATTTCAATTGCCTAAGTACAAATCTAAATGTCCATCTATAATAAATATGACATTTCAACTATTCTAATGACTGACTGAAATTTAGCAAGTAATGTTTTGCTAGCTAGTCATCATGCATTTCTGTGCTACCTTTCCTCCCACCTTCTATTCCCAGAAAGCATACCCTATCTGTGAAATGCATTTTTATTCCAAACAGATAGATTAAAAAAAAGGAGGGGGTTATCTTATTGGAGACTTTCCCCCCTGATGGATAGATTTGATATTGAGACCTTTATTGAATCTCCAAATTAATCCTGAAATTTGGAGAGGGTTTCAAGGTAATTGATGCCACACCATTTCTCAAGATCAAATATGTTTTATTTGAAAATATCTTTTGGAACCATCCAAGTAGCCACTTTCCTTTTTAAGTTTTCAAGTCAACAAGTATCAATTAATCATCTTTTGTGCATCAAGTACTGTTAGAAGATTTGGAAGAGATAAATGATGTGGTCACTGCCGTTGGACCATTCTCTGGTTATCTTCTTGGCTTAACTTCAGTTAAAAATGGCATAAATAGAGACAGAGCAACATAGCGTACAGGTCATCAGCAATAAATCAGAAAAGAGATCACAAGAAAACTACCAAGTTAAATCATCAGACATGTATTTACTAAACTCTGCAAAGAAAAAAAACTGGGGGTGAAAATTCATTATTCATGTAGAAAGTTGTTTGTTTCTTGAAATAATGTTTATGAAGAACCTAAAATGATTGCTGCTTCACATTCATTTTATTAACATCCTATATTTTGATTCATCAAGCAACAATAGAAGAAAATCTTTTTTAAACAGAAAAAATTAACGAAGAAAAAAAGTATTTGGGCAGGTAATCTCAGCTGACATTTCAATACAATAGAGGTAAGTAACTCAAAATACTCCCAACCACAAAGTAATCCTTGTTAACCACTCTTTGGAGATTTTCTTCCAGAAATAAATTATAACAATATGAAACATATATGGAGTTATCCATTATTTTCTTTTTAAAATAATTTTTGAATAGGTGATAAATGTACATGGTTCAGAATTTCAGATACCAATAAATAGAGTGAAAATTTCTCTCTAGCAACCCAAATTCCTGTCTTTGAGGTAATTAGTGTAATAGTTATTATGTATACTTTCAGAAGTATTTTATGAATGTATGAATATATATATATATATATATATATATATATATATATATATATATGTTTGGTTTAATCTCATAAACATTTGGATATTACATTTTAAAAAATATTCTTCTGATAACAAGCAAGGTTTCCTGGAATTCATCACCTGCTCAGGCCATGCTTCTAGGTGTCAGCACCTTGTTTTTCCACTTCCCTTTATTACCCAGGAGAAAAAGAATTGTGGAAATAAAACACAACAACAAAAAAACAAAAACCTTGCATACATTCTTCTTATGATATATTGGTAACACAATTTGAACAACTATATAAAACACAGTATAATGATGTAAAACTTGACAACATTTATATATATACTAGAGGCCCAGTGCACAAAATTCATGCATAGGGTGGTGGGGGGGCATGGTCCCTCAGCCTGATCTGCACCCTCTCCAATCCGGGAGGCCTCAGGGGATGTCCTACTGATGGCTTAGGCCCACTCCCCATGGTTCTCTGCTGTCTGCGGGGCCTACCTGTTCCACACTGCGGCAACAGCCAACCAGGCCCTGCTGGGTGCTGCCTGCGGGCTGCTCTTACCTGCTTCTGGGTCGCCATGGAGATGGCCAAGCAGGCTTTGCTATCTGCTGTCAAGCTGCGTGGCCAGATCTGCCTGGGGGTGGGCCCAGCTGTGCCGTCCACCCTGGAATCACCAATCTGGCCCTGCCTGGCTCCCCGGCCCTGTAGCAGCCACAGAGGCTGTGGGTCCGGCCCTGCCTCCCTCTCCAGCCCTTGAAGCAGCCTCGGCAGCTGCTGACCAGGCCCTCCCCCAGTGCAGGCTCGTGGAGGCCCCTGCTCCCCTGCCCCTAATGCTGCATGCACAACCTCTTCTTGTCCGGTTGACCTGTTACGGCATCCCGGTTAATTATCACATTTCTCTGTTATATATAGAGAGAGATATTAGAAAAAGATGTGGATACTTTATCACAAAATTTTTAGGTCCAAAGACTTATGTGTGCTAAAAAAAGATAATGTATCCCTACAATTACATTAATAATAGTATATATCTTGATAAAAGTAGATTAGATTTGGAATTTTGTGTCTAGACAATTTCTGGGCACGATGATTTCCAAAGTATATTAGCAGTCATATATCCAGAAGAGGCTCTTCTACATAAGTATATCCTGGGAAACCTGATGATTTGAGGGTTGCTTTAGGGTTTGGTTCTAGAGAACATGTAAATGAGATTCCAACATGTGAAGGGCTCTCATGCTGAAGAGTTACTGTATGGATTCTAAGTTGCTTTAGGAGAATGGTCTGGTGGAGAGTCATCTACCTCAGAAAGTGACTGTCTTCAGAAACTAAAATTATTAACCACAATTATGTCAAAGTTTCCCTAGAAACAAACAAGAAATACCTAGCTCTTCCTGGGGCAGAGAAGGAAAGGAGCAGAAAGAGAGAGGAGTCTATGAAAGCATGCGTCTTGGGGAAACTACATTCAGGGAATGTGGATGAGAAAGGGTTAAAAAGAAGGCTGGGACCAGAGTATGAGGACCTAATAGGTTTTCTTCCCCCTACCACCACCTCAAATCTCTTTCTCAAATCAGATTTAGGCTTTTATCTTTTCCACTCTAAACTTCTCTGTTGTCTTTGAGAATATGTGTAACTTCTCATTATCTTGATTGTTTTCCTAATTGGAAAATCAGTTAATAGTAGGGTTGTTAATAAGCACCAATGTGAGGTTTGATTGCCATAATTTCCCACTACTGCTTGCTTTCAGAAGGTATTCATGTTGATGTTTCATGACATCTAGATTTCCTAATGTTGCAAAATGATTTTGACTTCACTGTAGGAAAGCAATGGAATTATCTATAAATTATACAAGCAAAAGTTAATCATCTTTAATGTGCCAGAAGAATATTTATGGCACTTTTAAGATGGGAAAGGCTGCATTTAAAAGTCCTCAAGCATGAGAGGAAATGAAGGGATGTCCTAAGATTATCTGAAGACAGACCTTATCTCTCAGGGAAAGGCTTTATGAGCAAAGCCGGCTCACCACAGCTGGGTCGGCTTGGAAAGCACAGAGAGATGGGAAGAGTGGAAAGTCAACAATCATAGAATGAGGTTAGGGATCTCTAGGGTGGAATTAGGAGGTACAACAGGAAGTGTTTATGTACAAAAGGAAGTTTTGTAAATGATTTTGACACTGACCACGGAATTTTAATAAGTTTAACTTTATTGGAACATAATATGTACATAAGTGGAAAATTTTCATAAACGTGGTGGCTCTTTGGTTACTGACTGTACTAGTATCTTAAATGTTACATCAGTAAATTATGTTCTGTAGGTAAAATTTTCAATTTTGAAATATTTTTCTTTTGTTATTTATAGGTTTCAAAAATATGCAGCTACAGAAGTCAAAATATAACTTCTTTAATTATGCATTAAAAGAGACTGCATGTTCTTTTTCAATTTCTGGAGTCACTTCATGATTTTAAAACTCCTATTTTAAATTATTGGGTAATAGGTAAATCAGTTGATCTTGTTTGAAAATTATATTAAATCAATTTCAAATTGAAAGTATAGTATAACTTAAAATAAGAAAACAATATGAGACAGTATCATCTGCTTAGGGTTGTGCCACATGTGTCAGGAAAGCACCGTTTAGTATATGTACCTCAGGTCCTTTTCAGCCAGTAATCCAGATGTTTGGCCTGCATGGCATCAAATATTAAGTTTGTCTAAATATTTGATGCCTTATGAAAATGATTAAGTTCTTCAGGACAAATATTTTTCTGAGCGTTTTACTTTATCTTGGTATCACTTACTATATTTATATGGATGAAAATTACCTAACCTTTTCTCTGTAGAAATTTATCAGGAAACTTAAATTTATTCAGCTATTTTAGTGCACACATGAATTGCTTTCTACTTTATTCTGTGGATGCAACCTCTATTTCCATTTATTTTATTTTTAATTTTCTTAAATCTATTGGGGTGACATTGGTTATAAAGATTATATAGGCTTCAAGTATAATCAACCAAAGTGTCCTCGATAGATGATTGGATAAAGAATATACATGAAATACTACCCAGCCATAAGAATAGATGAAATACTGCCATTTGTGACAACATGGATGGACCTTGAGAATATCATACTAAGTGAAAAAGTCAGTCATAAAAAGCTAAGAACCATATGATTTCACTCATATGTGGGATATAAAATTGAAAATCATAGCCCCTAGCCAGTGTGGCTCAGTAGATAGAGCGTCAGCCTGTGGACTGAAGGGTCCCAGATTCAATTCCAGTCAGGGGCACATGCTTGGGTTGCAGGCTCCATCCCAGTAGGGGGCGTGCAGGAGGCAGCCGATCAATGATTATTATTATTGATGTTTCTATCTCTCTCTCCTTCTCCCTCCCTCTTTGAAATCAATAAAAATATCTTTTAAAAAAATCACAGACACAAACAAGAGTACGGTGGTTAGTAGAGGGAAAGAGGATGCGGGGGTAGTATTGGGTAAAGGGGGCCAACTATATGGTGACTGAAGATGATTTGACTTCTGGTGGTGGGCACCACACAACAATAATAGTTTCCTTTTATTACATACAACACAGAGAATGTTTACAAGCACTAAAGAGACATAGTGTGCTAACTCGTTTAAAATTAACTTCTTGTCACATGAAATATCAGGTACAAATTAGCGTCCCACATTTCTTTTTCATCCGGTCATTTCCTCTGGCTTTGATGACCTCTATTAAATATTTAAGCAGTGTGCTGCATGTTCATCAACACTCAGCCACTGTCTAAAATTCTTGATAAAAATTCATTAAGGGCCTTCTTAAATAATTATTAATAAAATGTCAATAGGCTTAAATCTCACTGAACCTGGGTTTTGCTCTTTGTCATTATTACCAATTTAATTTGACTTTTGCTTTAATGAGTTTGCTTCCTCTCAGGCACAAACCCACATTCATTTCCTTTTTGAAGAACTCTCTATCAATATGTTACTCTTAGCTTTAATGTAACCAGCAGTCAGTTTGTACTTCTTCAATGAAAGAAGTTGTTTATTCATTTCATAAAAATGATTTATGGATGAAAACTTTTAAGTACACAGAGAGCAAGGCACAAGTAAGAGAATAACAGTTCTGACCATGAATGCAGGTGCTGTTTAAAACTCTCCAGTACTTTGTACATAAAGAAAATGTTTACATGTTGTAAAAGAGTTCACATATTTTGCTAAGTGGGTTTAGATTATGCCTTGAAGAATACTGTTTCTCAGATTCAAATTTCCAAATAAATACCTATAATCATTTGGAGGATAAAGAAAAAAACAGGGTTCTTCATTTTATTGCACAAATGGTGCTTAAAGTATCTGTAGCTGTCAACTTGAAATTATAACAAGAAATCTGTTTGCATGGGACAGGCTGAAATCAACTCCAAATGATGTCCAAATTGGGTAGAGTGTGGATTTTGTCACTATGGTCTCAACATTTCATTTTAGATTAAGAACAGATTCATTTTCTACTGTGCCTCTGGAAGGAATCATTCCTCTTCTTCCAGCTGCTAAGAAAGCAACCCTGACTTGCAATAATTACCGTCACACAATAGCACCACTGCAACAGCTAGCTATCCAGAGCCCAGAAAAGATTTTTTCTTATTCTAATAAAGATAATATAAATTTTTGTTTTTAAAAATCCATGTTAATATGTTTCAGTTGAAGACAAAGATAATGTAATGCATTCAACTTTTCCCATTAATAAAATGTTTATATTGTACTGAATAGGACTTAGAAGATACCTGGGAAAACTCATTTAGATAACTACTTTCTTTTATATACAAAACTATAATTTCTATTAAGTATTATTATGATTTATATATTAAATTGTCACAGTAATCTGCCATAAAATTTTATTGCTTTGGATAAAAAAAAAAAAAAAAAGAACAAAAAAAAAAAAAAAGAAAAGAATAGAGAAAAGTAAATTTGATCACTGTCCAAGGATAACAGTATAGATTTAACACTTTCTGAAATTATTTTAAAAGATGGCCAACAGTTGAAGGTAAAAATTAAGTAATTGCTATTAAAAGAGAACGAAATGAATGACCTGAGATAATAACCAGAAAAACGGCCTCAAAGTCTCTAAACTCTTCACTTAGGAATATTAGAACTATAAGGAATTCACCAATCTACCTATCCTGGATGGAGGCAGGTACACAGTGACCTTACTTCCATGTGCTTCTTCCTCTACTCATTCACTTTTAGAGAAGACAAATAAGTTGTCATTGGGTGAGACACCCTGGTGTAGTTGAAGTATAGATTTTCTATGTACTCTTATGCTGATTATTCACTTTAACAGGTCATAAGGATTTGAAATACATTATAAGATTCTAGTAAATCCTAAGGACTCAAGAAATGCTTCCTTAACCCCTCCATTCACCCTCCCATTTATTTTTTCATTCACTCATTAAGTAAAGATTAAATAACATGCAATTCAGAAGAATAACAATGTCATGATGTGATGCTGCAATTAAAAATATAGACCCTAACATTTCAGTAACTTAACAAAATAGACTTATTTCTCACTTTAGCTACAGTCATGTTCATTCAAATAGTGAGGCAACTCCTCTACACAACCTTTCAGAATCACTGGCTGTCAGCAGCTATTCTATCTTCAAAATGTGGCTATGAGGATCACCCTGACAGTTGCTATTCCAGTCAATCAGGAAGGAAAAAGAGAAGAGATAAGTGCAGGGAAGCTTTTGATAACCCAGCTCTAGAATCCAGATTCCATTCATTGGAACTCAGTCACATGGCCTCCATTAATAAAAAAGGGTGGAGAATATATTCAGCTAAGTGGCCAATGAAAGAAAATCAGGTTTGGGTTTATAGTAGTCACTGCACATCAAATTTAGAATCTACACTAATGAAAGAGAGAGATGCAAATTGACCATACCTTCACAATACCCATCAGCCAATCAGGAGTGAGTATGCAAAGTAACCCAATAAAGCTGGTGGGTTAATTTGCATACACCGGAGCCGAGCAGCCAAGGTGGGATGCTTGCATCATTGTTCTGCACCACTCCAGCCGCTCCAGGCCTCTGGGCAGTGTGGGAAGGCAGAAAGGCAGCTCCAGGCTGGAGCAAAGGTGGTGCCGGCAGCCAGGGGAAGGAAGGCCCATTCTTGCACGAATCTTTGTGCATTGGGCCTCTAGTATATATATAAATTTGTTTCAAACTAAAATTCTAAATCTTAGGCTACTTCTGAGTAAGAAGAAAATAAGCTTTCTGCAATGATACTAATTATAATGACTGGCTAACATAAATGCATGGATACTAAATGTCTGAGATATGGGCTCAAGAGACTATGGAAAGACAAGGAAGCACAACAGTCAGAAATGCAGACTCTACCAGAGTGTCTGGGCTCTGCTAATTCTCAGTCTGTGACCTTAAGTGAATTACCAACCTCTTCTACCTTCAGCTGTCTTCATCTGTTAAACAAGAAGAATATTACCTACTTCATTAGGATGCAGTGTGGATCAAGAGAGTTACACATAAAGCAATTAGAACAAGTCTTAGTACCTATTAACTGTTCAGACAAGTTCATGCGTTATTATAATAAAATATATAATGACAGCTTTGCCTATTGAGCCTCTGTTTTAATTTAACAACCATTTTCACTTCTTTTAAGCCCAGGGAATTATAAATGAGATGTAAAGAGATGTCATTTCAGCTTCAATTAGCCAGTGGTTTCAGTGATTTATTCAAGTTCCTCTTTATGCATAAGGTGGAATGAGAGTGAAGAGCACTGGAGGCAGCAATAACACATTCCACCCCACCACTCATATAACGTATTTTCCACATTTGCTCCACCCTCCCCACTGGAAGAAAATGTTAGACTGAAAACAGAGCTGGAGAAGGAAATCATGTGGGTAAGTAGAGATTTTATGGCATTCTTCAGAGTCTAACTGAATAGTTGTTCAGATGTTATTGGGATGAGGGAGCTAGAGAGGAAATAAGTGTAAGAGAGACCAAGCATGCTGATGATGGCTGAACATCTGTGATCACCACTGAAAGCATGGTAAACAGGTCCAAGTACACAAGATACTCAAAAGCAGGTACAGGGACTAACATTTCCTGGCACTACCAGAGCCACTAACATTAACAGCCAGTTACATCTATTTCAATCACTGGTAATCAGGTAAACCTCGTCTGGACTTTCTGGCCCTCTATCTTTTGTTGTGGTCTTTTTAAAAGCTCTATTGAGATATAGTTTATATACCACTAAATTCACCCTTTTAATGTATACAATTTAGGGTTTTTAATATATTCATGGAATTGTGCAATGCTGATTCCAGAACAGTTCATCACTTGGAATGATCCCCCACATCTGTTAGCAGTCACTCCCCATTCTTCTCTCCTCACAGCCCCTGGCAACCACTAATCTACTGTCTGTTTTTGTGGATCAGTGTATTCTGGACTTTCATATAAATGGAATCAAATATGTGGCCTTTTGTGACTGGCTTCTTTTGGGCAGCATACTGTTTTCAAGGTTTTGGATGTATTAGTACTCATTTCTTATTAGGGCTGAATAATATTTAATTGTGTGGATATACCACATTTTGTTTATCTGTTAATTGGCTGGTAAATATTTGGGTTGTTTTCATTTGTTGACTATCCTATCTAATAAAAGAGTAATATGCAAATTGACCATACATCTGCTACACCCACAAGCCACACCCACCAGCCAATCAGGGGTGAGTATGCAAATTAACCCAACCAAGATGGCTGCAGCCAAAGAAGAGAGCAGGAGGCTTGGGTTTCCCCAGCAATGGAGGAAGCCAAGCTCTCTGCCTGCCCTGGCCTGCCTTGGCCTCTGCTCAAGGTTACAAAGTTTCAATTATTGAAGATAAATAAACCCCAGATCCCAGGGCCTCTGGGTAGCTCACCAGGGGGCGTGGCTGGCCTGAAAACCACCACAGACCCCTTGCCCAGGCTGCCCCACACCCCAAGGGAACCCTCACCCTGAACCAGGACCCTTCAGGGCAAACCAGCTGGCCCCACCCATGCAGCAGGCCTATCTAATCAAAGAATAATATGCAAATTTACCATCACTCCAACAAACAAGATGCCTGCCCCCATGTGGTCAAAGATGGCTGCCCTCATGTGGACACAAAATGGCCACCACAAGATGGCCAGCAGGGAAGGGCAGTTGGGAGGGACCAAGGCTTCCAAGGGAGGGCAGTTGGGGGTGATCAAGGCTGCAGAGGAGGGCAGTTAGGGATGACCAGGCCAGCAAAGGAGGGAAGTTGGGAGCAACCAGGCCTGCAGGGAAGGGTAGTTGAGGGGGGACCCAGGCCTGCAGGGGAGAGCAGTTGGGGGGAACCAGGCCTTCAGGGGAGGGAAGTTAGGGGTGACCAGGCCTTCAGGGGAGGGCAGTTAGGGGCAATCAGGCTGGCAGGGGAGCAGTTAGGCATCAGTCAGGCTGTCAGGGGAGTGGTTAGGGGGTATCAAGCTGGCAGGAAAAAGCAGTTAGGGGCAATCAGGAAGGCAGGCAGGTGAGCAGTTGGGAGCCATCAGTCCTGGATTGTGAGAGGGATATCCGACTGCCCGTTTAGGCCCAATCCTACCTAAACAGGCAGTCGGACATCCTTCAAGGGGTCCCAGATTGGAGAGGGTGCAGGCTGCGCTGAGGGACACATCCCCCATGTACAAATTTTGTGCACCGGGCCTCTAGTTATGAATAATGCTGCTATAAACATTCATGTACAAGTTCTTGTATGGACATATGTTTTCATTTCTCTTGGTTATATACATAGTATTATAATTGCTTCATTGTAGGAGTAAATCTATGATTAATTTTTGAGGCATTGCCAAACTGTTTTTCAAATCATCATTTTACATTTTCATAAATAATGTATTAGAGTTACAATTTTCCCACATCTTCCAGAACTTATGATTGTCTTTTTTTATTATAGCTATCTGAGTGGGTGTGATGCAGTCTTTTAGTGTGATTTTGATTTTCATTTGCCTAATGATAATGTTGAGGATCTCATGACATACTTATTGGCCATTTGTATATTTTCTTTGGAGAATTATCTATTCAAGTCCTTTGTCCATTTTTCAATTGGGTTATTTTTCTTTCTATTGTTAAGTTGTAAATTATTTATATAATCTAGATACAAGTCCTAAGTAATTTTTAAGTATTTTCTCCCATTCTAAAGTAGGCCTTTTTACTTTCTTGATGGTGTCTTTTGAGGTATAAAAGTGGCAATTCCTATAATAATGATATGGTTCATTCCAGAGTCTGCAGCCTGCTGGCCCACCCTGCAGATTTTGGACTTGCCAGCCTCTACAATTGCATGGGCCAATTTGTAAAATAAACCTCTCTCTCTCTCTCTCTCTCTCTCTCTCTCTCTCTCTCTCTCTCTCTCTCTCTCTCTCCCCACACACACACACACACACATAGTTCAGGTGTGAAGGCCTCCCTTGCTCAGGGGAGGTCAGTTTTTTATTCTATTTAAGCTTTCAAGTGATTAGATGAGGACCACCCACATCATGGAGAGAAATTTGCCTTACATTTTAATATTAATCTTATTCCCATTTACCTCAGATAAATGGCCACTGCCTTAAGGCTTCTGGAAAAAAATAAGTTTGGGTGGGAAGATGACATCTCAGAAATTTTGTTGGTTCTACCTTCAAATTATGGAGCCTCCAGCCACTTCTGAGCTCCTTGCTGGCACACTACAGTGCAGACCCTCCTCTCTTTCCTGGACACTGCACTATCCTCTACAGTCCCTCTTATTCTTTTTTCCTTATGACTCTACTACTACTCTTTAATCACTTCTGTGAGACTTTTGAAACATAAACTACATCAATTTATTCCTCACTCAAACTCTTCAAAGGCTCCCAACCAAAGCAAAAGCCAACTATCACAGTGGTCCACTAGGCTGTACAGGGTCTGACCCACCCAATTATCTTTTTGACTTTACTTTTTCTTCCTAATTGCACTGGCCTCTGCCATTCTAAACTTACCTAGTGCAAATCAGGATCTTCCATACTGGCCACTCTGCCTGCCTGAAATACCCTTAGCCTAGAATCACAGGGCTCACTCTCTTAAACCTTGCAAGTCTTGGGTTGATACTTTTTCCCCCCTTTGTTTTCAGAACATTTTTATGACACCTTTTCAATGAGGACTTTCCCATCTACCTTATTTACAGTGACACCCCTTCACTCCTTCTTACCTTTTTTTTTTCTTCTTTCCTTTCTGTTTCAATAGCACTTAGGAAATTAGAGGTGCTCACCAACTATTTGCTGAATGAGTAGAGATTATACCTTTAATTTGACCTTTTACCAATGTATTGCCTGATCAAGGATTCTTAAAGGACCACAGTTTTAACTAGTGCTAAGACTTCAGTTTCACCCAGGTAAGGGTGTAAATTATGGAAATCCCAATCAAGATAGTTTTTGGCATAGGTAGAGAATTCTTCTTTAGCAAAGGATTGCCTGGTCAAGGATTCTTAAAAGAGAAAATTTTTTGCCTCTTCATTTTTGCTTGATGATTATTAAATCCAGCCTGAAATTCTCTAGCTTAAGAGTTCTCTAAAAATATCAGATAGCAGACAACACTCTCTCACATTCTGAATATGTTCTATTTTTCCCTTCATGTTCTGGCCTCTATCTGTAGGTGTATGCCTTCCAAGAGGATAAATTGTCTATATTTTATTACATTACAGCAATCACTGGCTCTCTAGACTATAGTATCTGCACCACCCATTTATTACCCAACTGCCTCTAGTAGGCCATTAACACATTTTTGTTAGAAGTTTATTAATCTCTCATGCAATAGAAGACACAAGAGACCCATGACCCAGGACTCAGCTCCAAAAACTGAAAATATGACCTTCTTTCTTGTGCTCTAAACAATATGCTAGTTCTCCAGGAGAACTTGCCTACATTTTACCATTTCATTACAGTGGTCACTGGTCCTCTAGACTGGGCTATCTGTACCACTTGTATATACCACCCACTACCCAACTGCCTCTACTAAGCCACTGATACATTTAGTTTTTGTTATTATAAATAACATTACATTTCCAGTAGCAAATCCTACCATAGAGTTAGGAATCTTTGGCTAAACATAATATAAAAAGGAAAGAAAAATGGGCCTAAATAAAGAGAAGTTTACTCGTCTCTCATGCTATAGAAGACATAAGAGACACAGGCTTCTTCCAGTGCTCAGTTCCAACAAATTGGCCTTCACCCAAACAAATGCTAGATATCCAGCCATATCCTCCTTTTTCCAGAGAGTGCATGAAAGGAAGGGCCTATGACAAGAAATCCTATCTTTACCAAGTCTTCTAGGGATTTATAGGCAACACTTATGCTTGCATCTTTTGACTAAATATTAATCACATGGAAATACCCAGATTCAAGGGAGGCTGAGAGATAGTCTTTTAACCATGGAGGAAATACGTTTAGCTGAACATCTGGATTCTAGTTTCTAACAAAGGAAAGAATACATATTGGTACAGTTAGAAAACTCTGCCATGAAAATCAACTCATTAACCTTCCAAATGAGAAAGATAGACTATAAAATGAATGATATTCTAACAAGGATTGGAAGACTATTCTGAGTATTACTGCATATAATCCTATAACATTGGGAATTATCTATCCTAGAGTATGTACTTAGATTCATAACACGCTGTTAAAAGACCAGTAACCAAATGAGACACGACAACCAGCTGGGCCTCTCCTATGCATCACAGAGTGTAGTGTGGTTCATGTCAAACAAAATGTTCAGACTAGTTAACAAAGCTGTTCACTTGAACTAAAATGTGGGGAATATGACATACAATGTTAAAATACTACTTTTGACACAGTTCCCCATTATCAATTTCAACTTGGGGAAAAAAATACTAAGCATCAAGTTCTTGGCCTTTGGTTAAATATCATAGCTTCCTGAAATATTGAAAAGAATGTGTATGACCATACTTTAAAGCAAAAAATAAAATTAAGATCTCTAAAGTGAGTACAATTTCAAAATATGAACTTAACACATTATTTGAAAAACTATGCTGTGGAATTAAGGAGAATTGGCAGAAATGTTTTAATTAGCTCTACAACATTTTATTTTATTTATTTTTTTTAAATATATTTTATTGATTTTTGACAGAGAGGAAGGGAGAGGGATAGAGAGTTAGAAACATCAGTGAGAGAGAAACATCGATCAGCTGCCTCTTGCACACCTCCCACTGGTGATGTGCCCACAACCAAAGTACGTGCCCTTGACCGGAATTGAACCTGGGACCTTTCAGTCCCCAGGCCTACGCTTTGGCTCTACTACATTTTAATTAGCTTTATTCCGTAAAGCTAAACCAAATTTACATTTAAATATCCAAGAAATTCCATGAGTCAGTTTATTGTCAGAGAATCTTATCAGTCAGAATGGAGCACCTTTCTGGCAGTTGACCAATGGGAATCTGTGATTCTGGGTCACAGTCTATGCCTCTTCAATTTGCTAACTTAGGCCTGAGGCTGCCGCACCTTTGCCAGTGCTTACATTCCAGCGACTATTCATTGTGGTTTTAGGGAAACTCGTTTGGAGAAAATGAGATGGGCTATACAAATGCAGACAAGATAAATGATTCTAAACTCTGTAGTTTTCACTTGTTATTTCAACTCAAGAACACAAACAAACCTACAGGTTTCTGCCCAGGACTATTTCTTAATTGCCAAGGAGTAAACTAGTACAAACAGCTCATTGGAGGAGAAGCAATAATATACAAAATAACTTTCAAGAGACTGAAAATTGTGAGGTATTAATTTTTGTAAAAATAATTCAACTCCCATTGTGGAAAACAGATAATTTAATTGTGAAAAACAGAAATTTCCAATGTGCATACTATATTGGAATCAGGCTGAATTTTTTTCATGGTCAAAATGATGCTCTGAGCACAAAGGATTTTTAGGGCAGTGTTTGTGTCACTGTGCTCCCTCTCCTTAACGTGAAGGAGAACTTTTAAAACATAAAACTAAAACTATAAAGGGGAAAACATTGACACACAATATATATTTATGTCCTGGAAAATTTTTGCAAGTGATAAACTAAAAAAATAATGCAATGTAACTGACAAACAAAAGCTTAACATGTCTAATGTAAATTATCCTAGAAATTATTAAGAAACTACAAGCCCAGCAGTAGACAGAAAATATGAGCAAACCCATCAAAAAAGAGAAACTGCAAATCTGTAAACATGAATATTGACTTTGTTCTGCTCCCCATTCCAGCCCTTTGGAGAAAAGATCAAGGTCAACCTCAGCCTAGCCAGGAAAAGTTATATATGGTAGCAGAAGAGTTAGTTTCTGCCTTTTCCAAACCTTGGTTCCAAAGGTAGCAAAGTCTATAAAAAAAATACAGGAATTTGTTATTGCATTTATCACTTACTAGTACATTGCCTTGACAATTTACCAGGAAAAGCAACAGAATAGCAGCACTGAGAAATCTTCTCAAGAGTACAGGCTAAATTTATTCTTTCAATATAGATTTGAATTCTATTTTTCTCAGTTACGTGAGGTAAAATTTCCTTACTAATGTCTCCTGAGCTCTCACTCCCAACCAAAGTAGCACTAATAAACCACACGTGTTCCATCTGCAATTTGAACCCAGCTCTCTGTATAAAAATACAGGGTGTCCCCAAAAAGTGTATACACACAGTAATAACTGACAGCTCAATTGTGAAAATAAAATGTATTTAAATAAACACTGCCTTTCCCTGGCTTGTGTGTTCGGTGGTTAGAGATTCGACCTGTGCACCAAGGGGTCACAGGTTTGATTCTTGGTCAAGAGCATGTACTTGGGTCACAGATTTGATCCCCGACCCCCATCTGGGTTCATGCAGGAGGCAACCAATCCATGGAAACATAGATGTTTCTCTCTGTCCTCCTCCTTCCCTTCCATACTCTCTAAAAATCAATGCAGGGGAAAAATATATCCTTGAGTGAGGATTAACCAAAAAAGAAATATACAAATATATAAATAAATACTGCTTTATCATTATTCGAAGTGTGTGTATACATTTATTGAGGCACCCTACTTATGACAGTGACAAATTGGCATATCCCACAGTACTGTCAACTATTGAGTCCATCTTTTTAAATGACTAGAGGCCTGATGCATCAATTTGTGCACCAGTGGGGTCCCTCAGCCTGGCCTGAGGTATCGGGCCAGAACTGGCTCTCTGATATCTGCCAAGGGGTCCATGATTGCGAGAGGTCGCAGGCCAGGCCGAGGAACCCCACTGGTGCATGTTGGGGACCTGGGAGGGACGTGGGAGGGTTGGCCAGCCAGGGAGGGACCACAGGAGGGCTCCAGGGCGTGTCTGGCCCATCTCACTCAGTCCCAATCAGCCAAATCCCAGTCAACAAATTGCAGCATAGTATTCCATTGTGTAGATGTACCACTGTTTTTTAATCCACTTGTCTGCTGATGGGCACTTACGCTGTTTCCAAATCTTAGCTATGGTGAATTGTGCTGCTATGAACAAAGGGGTGCATATATCCTTTCTGATTCGTGTTTCTAGTGTCTTGGGATATATTCATAGAAGTGGGATCACTGGGTCAAATGGGAGTTCCATTTTTAGTTTTTTGAGGAAACTCCATACTGTTCTCCACAGTGGCTGCACCAGTCTGCATTCCCACCAGCAGTGCACCAGGGTTCCTTTTTCTCCGCATCCTCGCCAGCACTTGTCATTTGTTGACTTGTTCATAATAGGCATTCTGACAGGTGTGAGATGGTACCACATTATTGTTTTGATTTTCATCTCTCTGATGATTAGTGACTTCGAGCAGGATTTCATAGTTCTCTTGGCCTTCCTTCTGTCTTCTTTCGAAAAATGTCTATTTAGATCAGTTGCCCATTTTTTGATTGGGTTGTTTATCTTCATTTTGTTAAGCTGCATGAGTTCCCTGTAAATGTTGGAGATTAAACCCTTACCATTGATATCATTGGCAAATATGTTCTCCCATGCAGTGGGCTTTCTTGTTGTCTTATTGATGATTTTCTTTGCTGTACAAAAGCTTTTTATTTTTATGTAGTCCCATTTATTTATTTTCTCTTTAGTTTCCATTGCCCTAGGAGCAGTATCAGTGAAGAAATTGCTTTGGCATATGTCAGAGATTTTTCTGCCTATGGATTCCTCTAGTATTTTTATGGTTTCCCATCATATGTTTAAGTCCTTGATCCATTTTGAGTTTATTTTTGTGTATGGTATAAGTTGGTGGTCTAGTTTCATTTTTTTGCATGTATCTGTCCAATTTTCCCAACACCATTTATTGAAGAAACTGTCTTGATTCCATTGTATGTTCATGCCTCCTTTGTCAAATATTAATTGAGCATAGTGATTTGGGTCGATTTCTGGGTTCTCTATTCTATTCCATTGATCTATATGTCTGTTCTTGTGCCAATACCAGGCTGTTTTGAGAACAGGGGCTTTACAACTTGAAATCTGGTATTGAGATCCCACCTACTTTGTTCTTCTTTCTCAGGATTGCGTATAGCTATTCGGGGTCTTTTTTTATTCTGGATGAATTTTTGGAAAGTTCGTTGTAGGTCTGTGAAATATGCTGTTGGTATTTTAATGGGAAGTGATATTGAATTTATAGATTGCTTTCGGTAGTATGGACATTTTGATGATGTTGATTCTACCAATCCATTAACATTGTATGTTCTTCCATCTGTTCATGTCTTCCTCTATCTCTTTTTTCAGTGTTGTGTAGCTTTCCACGTATAGGTCTTTTACCTCCTTAGTTAAGTTTATTCCTAGGTATCTTGATTTTTTTGGTATGATGGTAAATGGGATTGCTTTTTTAGTCCCTCTTTCTGTAAGTTCACTATTGGGGTATAGCAATGCCATAGATTTCTTGGCATTAATTTTGTATACTGCTACATTGCTGAATTCATTTATTAAGTCTAGTAATTTTTTGATGGAGTCTTTAGGGTTTTCTATGTACAATATCATGTCGTCTGCAAATAAGGACAGTTTTACTTCTTCTTTTCCAATTTGTATGCCTTTCATTTCTTCTTCTTGTCTGATTGCAATGGCTAGTACTTCCAGCACTATGTTGAACAGGAGTGGTGAGAGTGGGCATCCCTGTCTTGTTTCTGTTCTTAGAGGAAATTGTTTTAGTTTTTGCCCATTGAGTATGATGTTGGCTGTGGGTTTGCCATATATGGCTTATGATGTTGAGGTATGATCCTTCTATTCCCACCTTGCTGAGAGTTTTTATCAGGAGAGGGTGTTGGATTTTGTCAAATGCTTTTTCTGCATCAATTGATATGACTATGTGATTTTTATCTCTCAATTTGTTTATGTGAAGTATCACATTATTGATTTGTGAATATTGTACCATCCTTGCATCCCCAGGATAAATCCTGCATGGTCATGGTGTATGATCTTTCTGATGTACTGCTGAATCTGATTTGCTAGAATTTTGTTGAGGATTTTGGCATCTATGTTCATGAGGGATATTGGTCTGTAATTCTCTTTCATTGTGTTATTTTTATCTGGTTTTGGTAGTAGGCTGATGCTGGCTTCATAGAAGGAGCTTGGAAGTGTTCCTTCCTCTTGAATTTTCTGGAATAGTCTGAGGAGGATAGGTTTTAGGTCTTCC
Source organism: Corynorhinus townsendii (assembly GCA_026230045.1). Lineage (NCBI taxonomy): Eukaryota > Metazoa > Chordata > Mammalia > Chiroptera > Vespertilionidae > Corynorhinus > Corynorhinus townsendii. Next base: position 59,988,293 of record JAPDVU010000004.1, on the reverse strand, counting down.
TTGAATGTTTGGTAAAACTCCCCTGTGAAGCTGTCTGGCCCCAGGCTTTTGTTTGCTGGAAGCTTTTTGATGACTGCTTCAATTTCTTCCATAGTTATCAGCCTATTAAAATTTTTACAATCTTACTGAATAACTTTTGGAAGGTTGTATTTTTCTAGGAATGTGTCCATTTCCTCCAGGTTGTCTAGTTTGTTAAAATAGAGTTTTTCATAGTATTTTTTAATAATCCTTTGTATTTCTGTGGGGTCTTTTGTTATTTCTCCTCTTTCATTTCTGATTTTGTTCATTTGGGTCCTCTCTCTTTGCTTCTTGGTGAGCCTGGCTAGAGGTTCATCAATTTTGTTTATTCTTTCAAAGAACCAGCTCTTGGTTTCATTGACCTTTTGTTTTTTGTTTGTTTTATTTTTTGGTCTCTATGTCATTCATTTCCACTCTGCTCTTTAATATTTCTTTCCTTCTGCTCACTGTGGGCTTTTCTTGTTGCTCTCTTTCTAATTCTTTGAGTTGTTGAGTTAGATGATTTATTACCATTTTTTCTTGTTTTTTGAGGTAGGCCTATAGAGCTATAAACTTCTCTCTCAGGACTGCTTTCATTGTGTCCCATAGTATTTGCATAGTTGTGTTTTTGTTGTCATTAGTCTCCAGGATGTTTTAAATTTCTTCTTTGATCTCATTGATAACCCAATCATTGTTTAATAGCATGTTATTCAGCTTCCAAGTGTTTGAATTTTTTGGAATTTTTTTATTGTATTATTTCTAATATTATGCCATTGTGGTCTGAGTAAATGCTTGATATGATTTTAACCTTTTTAAATTTGGGGAGACTTTGTTTGTGACCCAATATGTGGTCTATTTTTGAAAATGTCCCATGTGCACTTGAGAACATATATTTCGTAGCTTTGGAGTGATATGCTCTGAAGATGTCAATTAGGTCCATCTGATCTAGTGAGTCATTTAGAATTGCTGTTTCTTTGCTGATTTTTTGTCTAGAGGATTTATCCAGTGATGTCAGTGGTGTATTAAAGTCCCCTACTATGATTGCATTGTTGTTGATCTCTCCCTTGATATCTTCCAGAAGTTTTTTTTTAATGTATTTGGGTGCTCCTGCATTGGGTGCATATATTATCATCATGGTTATATCCTCTTGTTGTATCAATCCCTTTATTATTATGAAGTGGCCTCCTTATCTCTTTTTATGGCCTTTACTTTGAGGTTTATTTTGTCAGAAATAAGTACTGCTACCCCAGCTTTTTTTCATTTCCATTTGCCTGAAAGATGTTTTTCCATCCCTTCACTTTCAGTCTGTATGAGTCCCTTTTTCTGAGGTGGGTCTCTTGTAGACAGCATATATATGGGTCGTGTTTTTTTTATCCATTCAGCCACTCAATGTCTTTTGATTGGAAGATTTAGTCCATTTACATTTAAAGTTATTATTGAAAGGAACTTATTTGTATCCATTTTTATTTTTTGTGTCTGTGTTCCTTTTTACCTTTTCATTTTTTTTTTTACACCAGTCCCTTTAGCATTTCTTGCATTGCTGGCTTGGTAGTGATAAACTCCCTTAGCATATTTTTGTCTGTGAAGCTCCTTATTTCCCCTTCAATTATGAATGATAACCTTGCTGGATAGAGTATTCTTGGATTCAGTCCCTTGGTTTGCATCACTTTGTAAATTTCCTTCCATTCTTTTCTGGCCTGAGGTGTTTCTGTTGAGAAATCATTTGATAATCTAATGGGAGCTCCCTTGTATGTAACTTTCTGTCTCTCTCTTGCAGCCTTTAAGATTCTCTCTTTGTCCTCAATATTTGCCATTGTAATTATGAAGTGTCTTGGTGTGGCTCTTTTCGGGTTCATCTTGTTTGGGACTCTCTGTGCTTGTGTGACTTTTTTCTTTGCCACATCAGGGAAGTTTTCTGACATTATTTCTTCAAATGGTTCTTCTAACCCTTGTTCCACTTCCTGTTGTTCTGGCACCTCTATTATTCGTATGTTGCTTTGTTTCATGTTGTCCCATAGCTCCCTTAGGCTCTCCTCCTGTCTTTTATTTTTTTTCTCCAGTAGCAATTCATTTTGGCTGTGTTTTGCTTCCTGTCTTCTCGTTCACTAATTCAGTCCTCTGCTTCTCCTAGTCTACTGTTGAAACTTTCCATGGTGTTTTTAATTGCAGCTATATCGATCTTCATTTCTTTTTGATTCTTACATAAGTTGTTGATTTTTTCATCCATTTCTTCTTGATTCTTACTTAAGGTGTTGATTTTTTCTTCCATCCAGTTTATGAACTCTATGACCCTTATTCTGTATTTTTTTCTGACATATTGCATGCCTCTGTTTCACTTACCTGCTTTTCTGGGGATTACTCCTTTCCTTTCCTTGGGGGTATCTTTTGTCTACTCATTTTTGGTCTCACTAACTGATCTAGATGTCGAGCTGTGCAGGGGCTGCTCCTTGGGTGGCAGTGGCTTCTCTGGCTGCAGTTGCTCCTTGGGTGGTTATGGTAGCAGCTGCTTCTCAGTTGGCAGCAGCTCCTCTGGTGGATGCTGTTCGTAGCAGTGGTGCCTCGTCTGACTGGTGGGGGAGGCTGCTCATATAGCTGCCATTTCTTTGATGGGGGTGGGCTGATTATGAGGTTGCTGCTCCTCAGATGAGGACGGGTTGTTCATGTCCGCTACTCCTCAGACAGGGACAGGCTGCTCGTGTGGCTGCTGTTCTTTAAACGGGGGTTGGCTGTGTGCTGCTGTTCCTCAGATGGGCAGGCTACTCATGACACCACCGCTCCTTGGACAGGGGCAGGTTGCTTTCAGGGCTGCTGCTCCTTCTACCGGTGCAGGTTGCTCGTGCAGCTGCTTCTCCTTAGATGGGGGGCGGTCTGCTCATGTGGCTGCTGCTCCTTGCATGGGAGTGAGCTGCTCATTCTGTTGATGCTCCTCGGACAGGGATGGGCCGTTCACCTGACTCCTTCTCATTGGACAGGTGCAGGCTGCATGTGGGTGCTGCTCCTCGGACCAGTGTGGACTGCCAGGGCTGCTGCTCCTTGGACGTGGGCAGTCTGCTTATGTGGCTGCTGCTCCTCAGATGAGGGGAGGCTGTTCACACAGGTGCTGCTCCTTGGATGGGGGCAGGTGGCTCACACAACTGCTGCTCCTCAGATGGGGGCAGGTGGTTTGTGCTGCTGCTGCTCCTCGGAAAGGGACGGTCTACTCACATAGCTGCTGCTCCTTGGAGGGTGGCTGGCTACTCATGGGGAACAGCTGCTGCTCTTTGGACAGGTGCAGGGTGTGGCCAGCACGCAGCTGCTGCTCCTCAGAGGGGGACCGGCTGCGTGGGGCTGCCGCTCCTCAGTGGCGGTGGGCTGCTCAAGCAGCTGCTGCTCCTCGGATGGGGTGAGCTGCTCGCGTGGTTGTTGCTCCTCAGATGGAGGAACTGGCTGCTCACACAGCTGCTGCTCTTGGACAGGGGCAGGCCATGTGAAGCTGCTGCTCTTAGGCCTGTGGCGGGTTGCTTGCAGGGCTGCTGCTCCTTGGACAGGAGTGGGCTGCTCACATATCTGCTGTTCACATGGTTGCAGTGCCCTGGGCTAAAGCATTGGGCTGGTCATAGGGGAGCCTGCTTCCAAACTCACAGGAGCCTGTGCCCACAGTGGCTGGAGCCTCGTTGACCATGGGATCACAAACTAGGTAGCATGTCCCTGGCAGGGTGGCTGTAGAGTCCCAGGTGTTATCTGAGGGCACTCTGGGTGGAGTTGAGACTGGGAACCCAGTTACAGCAGCTCTCCCCTTCAAAAAGGCTAGGCCTCTAAGGACAAGCTGGCCTCCCGGTAACCACACACACAGCAAAGAGGATTCCTATTTATTCTTGAATCAATTTTGACACACTTTATAAAGTGATCTATTTTATCCAAGTTTTCAAATTTTTCAATATGAATGTTTTTGTTGCATATTATGGAATATCTCTAATATATTCAATTGTTCCTATTTTTATTCCAAATATTGTTAATTGCATTTGCTATGATCAATGTTGCCAGAGTTCTATTTAGTGTAATTAGTCTTTCCAATAAACTAATGTTTGCTTTTTTTATCCTTTTTAGTCTACCTATTCATGTAGTTCATAAATGCCTGATTCTTATTTTTCCTTCTTTCTAGTTTATATATTTTAAATATTTTCAAAATGTTTCTGATACCATATATCTTATTATTACACTTCTCCTCCTACAACTAGCTGATTATTTTTTAATTAAAAAATTGTTCAATTAAATTTATTGGGGTATTATTGGTTAATAACATAAATTTCAGTGTACAACTTTATATTACAACATCTATATATTCTATTGTGTGCTTACCACCTAAAGTCTAGTCTCCTATCACCTTGTGTTTGACCGCATTTACCCTCTTCATGCTCCCCCCATTCCCCTCTGGTAACTACTATTCTGTTGTCTGTATCTATAAGTGTGATTGTTCATTTGTTATTTTTTTGTTTTTTTCCCCCACATATGAACAAAATCATGTTTCATGCCCTTTTCTGACTTATATCATTTACCATATACTCTTAAGAGCCATTCACATTGCCATGAATGGCAAGATTTCATCTTCTTTATGGCTGAGTAGTATTCCATTGTATATCTATACCACATAAAGATAACAAAAGATACAGAAAAGAGCATGCCCTTGATATACAAACTAACTCATCTGAGTCAAACCTCCTCTACCTGACTTCTACAATCCAAGGTACTATTCCTCTGCTTAAATTATCCCAAAGCCAGACACTAGGCAACTCGGGGCTACTCCTATAGTCCAAAGCCTTCCAAAATTATTCAAACTAGCCAGTCTTAAACTGTTCACCCTGCCTTGCCTGTCCCAGGGAAACCCCAATAAAGGCAGTGGCCTAAATCTCTCCTGGCTTCTGCTTCTGCTTCCTGACCATCCTAGAGTCTTTCCTATGTGCCATGCCTCTGTCTCTAGGACCTGTTTATATATATATAAAAAAAAAACTTTTCATTTCCTGAGCCTCTCCTGTGCAGCCTTTTAATTCTATACTATCCCTTTTATTACCCAAACAAATATGTATGTAAACATGCACAATTATTAGCTTATTAGTTTAGATTTACATATTTCTTCATATTTTCCCATTTATTCTCTGTTCCTGCTTGAGTATCAACCTTCCTTTCTGACAACTTCCTTCCTTCATAAAGTCAATCTTGAGTTGTGATGTAAATCAGGTTTGACATTTATTTTCTCTCGGCACTTTTACAATATTATTTTGGCCTTCTATCTCTATTGGAGCTGTTGAGAAGTTTGATGTGATGCTAATCATTTTTCCTTTAAAATTAATTGATTTTTTTTTCTTACTGCTTTTAAGATCTTTTCTTTCTTTGTCTTTGTTGTTTGGTGGCAGTTTTCTTGTAGTGGTTTCAGCTTCCTGATTTTGATGATACCTGTCTTCCATCAGTTCTGAAAAATGGAGTTTCCCCATGCTCTCACTCTTCTTTCTTTCAGAAATGACTATTAAACTTACAATATATTTTCTTTGATTATCCTCTACTTTTCTTTCTTCTTTATTTTCCATTTCTTCATCTGTCTGGTTAGAATCTGGGTAATTTCTTTAGATTCTTTAGGTTTATATTCTTCTCATTAATTATCTCTTATTCACCTGTGTCTAATATTCTGTTAGTCCATCCATTTAGTTTTTAATTCCAAAGATATATGTTTCTAGAAGTTCTGCTTTTTTCCCATATTTTTCTAGTACTTTTTGTACATTCTTTTTTTCTTATTCACATTTTAAATTCCCTTTTCTATTTCTTTAAGCATTTTAAACACATTTGTTTTGTGTTCTGTATCCAATAATGTCAATATCAGAGGTTCTAGAAGGTTCATTTTTGCTCTTTGCTTTGCTTTTGCCTTTTTTCCTCTACTTTCTTACTCTAGCTTATATGATTTGTTTCCTCAGATGATCTATGATTTTTGCATCATGAGCTCTGTTTAGCTGTGCTCTATCTGTGGAATCTTGCAAGGTGTGGTCTGTGTATCCATCAAGAGAGTGTTTGTGTTTGCTTTCTGCCAAGATATCCAGGACACTAGAATCCCAGATTATAGTCTTAGGTTAATTTCTAAGACTGGGTTTCTTAAACCATTCAGGAAGTATAAATTAAATAACCATCAGGGTAGACCACTGGTTACCATTTCAAAGGGAGACTTTTTCCCCACCAATTCTCAGGCTTAGATTAAGTTCCTTTGTCATCTCTCCTTTCTAATAGGCTTTTTTTTTCTGCCCCTTTAATGTTTCACTGAGCAGTGTCTCCTTTCCATAGTCCACCTTTCACAAAGGACCAAGTCTTTGTTAGCTGCGCAAATGTAGATAATAAAACACAAGCTTCTAAGAGGGTAAATGACCTAAGATTAGTTGCAGATTCAGCATTAGCTACCACCTTCATATAGGATCCCATATACACCTGGAGGGTACATAATCTACACCAGGCCTCAGAGAGTTCTTGAGGTTTTTTGGTAGAAGCAGTAAACTGAAGTTTTGAAGCCATTGATGTCCATGTTCAACTTCATGTAGATTATGCTAGCCTTTTGAAGGAGAGAACAAGATTAAGGTGCAAAGTGGTGCAGAGATGAGAGGTGGTAACAGTGTCCTGGCAATGTAAAGTCCCTGCTTCTACCAATACTTGTTCTTGACTCAGATTATCCAATTGTGTCTCTGCCTATCATACAATTCATTAATTCTCTTTCTTTAATGCTTCCTTTCTTTGCTGAAGAACCAAGTACACTTTTAATAAAATTTCCTTTGGCATAACCTAGTTCATATCATGTTTCTGACATTTGCAATCAAATGACTCATGAGTAATACACAACTATTTTATTTCACATACATTTTTCTTTTTAATACCCTATATAGCCTATCTACTGCATGGCAATAGATATCATTGAATTAAGTTCAACTGAATATAATAGGCACACTAGTTCCACTCAGACTGAAAACTAACTTTGGGCCCTAACTGGTTTGGCTCAGTGGATAGAGCGTCGGCCTGCAGACTCAAGGGTCTCAGGTTCGATTCCGGTCAAGGGCATGTAACTTGGTTGTGGGCACATACCCAGTAGGGAGTGTGCAGGAGGCAGCTGATCGATGTTTCTCTCTCATTGATGTTTCTAACTCTCTCCCTCTCCCTTCCTCTCTGTAAAAAAATCAATAATATATATATATATATATATATATATATATATATATATATATATATAAACTAACTTTGGGGTTGATCCCAGACTACTTCCAGGTGATGCCACTACTATGTTCCAACTATCCGGATCAAAAGAAATAAAGCAGCCCAAGTACTGAATCAAAATAGTTTTTAAAAAAATGATGCTCTCTTTCACCATAAAACTCACATTTCCCCAATGAACCCTGAGAATCAACCCAGATATGATACAAATGTTCAAGAACTGTCTGAATACCCAAATTTTTTCCTGAAGTCTCTGGAGAGAAAAGATCTCACAGTTATGAAGCAGAAGACAGAGCACATTGCTAAATCAACGACTAAGTGTACACAAGTAAAGAGGAGTAGAAGACTGAGGCAATTGATAAGGTAGGTACTTTATGCCAAAATTTGCTATTATATAAGAATATCTTTGTACCTCAAATTAGCCATGCTGTCTGTCATTAATGACCAAATCTTATTACCTTTCACCTCTTGAATGCACAGAATCAATGCAGTAGGTCACTGGAATGGAGCTAGGGGTATGAAAACTAAATCTTTGTTGTGCTATACTAAAAATTGGCTCTCATGTAATGAATGTGGAATAATGAAGATCTGATTCTCATCACTTCTCTCCATACTTAAACTTTAATTATAAATTGCATACTTGTCTAGTGGTCTTGTATAGACTTATCCTCACTCCAAATATTAAGACCAAGGTCCTATATAAATCAATTACTCCACTAAATTTTAAAAAGCAAAGAAAAAGAGGGAAACAATATGAAAGCCAAAATGCCTCATTTTAAAATATTATTTTGTTTTTCACATACTAACATTTTTATTTAAATCACAGATTATGTATTTCAAAAGAAAGTATTTCCATTCCTAAGCCATTATCTTCCCACCTCCTTTCTTAAACTCCAGAATTTATCTATTCTTTTGAAAAATACAAATCTTCTGGGAGATCCATTCACTGGCTGTTTTAGTTCTTTGTTTTTGAGAAATGAGCTCCTTGCCAGTGGAAGTTTCTGAAGGGATTTTTCCAAAGGAAGCAGCACAATGAAGTGGCTGTACAGGCAATTATTCTAGGAAAACTCTCCCTGGAGTTGGCCAGACAGGATGAAATTGGATGATTTTCTTTAAACCTTAAAGAGAAGAAAAAGATACTTGTACACTAAGAAGGAAGAGGTGTCAGAGGAAGGAATGGGTGAGGACCAAGATAGAAGACAGAGAACGATGTCTCTGCTTGCCCTCTGTAATGATGCTCTCTCTGGACCTGGAGCTTTGTTTTGTTCTCACTATGGTTCTCCTTGGAGTTCAGCCTTATTTTTCAAAGTAATGAAAACAACCAAAATGAATAAATAAATAAATGCCCTTCTTGGAAGATGCTGTGTCCATTAGTCAAGGCATTAAAAGTCCAACATATGTGATATATCTGACCCACTGAAAATAAAACACTACTAAAACCAGTGAAGTCTACTTTTGTAATAAGCAAAATGTCTTGGCTTAGGCCTTCAAAATTTTATCAGCATGCTCAGAAGTATTTCATTTGAATGAAATCCTTGCCATGAGGAATTTATAAATTTGGAAGGTATCTTTAATTCCATGAGGAATTATCATTGAGAATTATAAATATTATTAGCACTGAGAGAGTCTGTCAAATCTCTTCCCATTTTACAAGTAAGAAAACTAAAACCTAGGAAGGTCTTCAGATTCACTCAGCTGGTGAGTAGCAGGGTCACAGCCAGAACCTAAGTATCCGTGACTCAGCGGCCACTGTTCTTACCAGCTGATCACCACCCAGTATTCTTTTCAGTGGGTTATAAAAATAATAATCAGCCCTAGCTGGGTTCGATTCTAGTCAAGGGCAAGTATTTTGTTGCAGGTTCCTCCCCAGCTCAGGCCCTGGTTGGGCTTCATGCAAGAGGCAACTAATCAATGTGTTTCTCCCATGTCTTTTTCTTTCTGTTTTCCCCTCTCTCTTCCACTCCCTCTAAAAATCAATGGAAAAATATCCTCTGGTGAGGATTAAAAATAAATAAATAATCATTCATGCAGATACAACTTTTAAATTACTTATGTGAGAATACTAGGAAGAAATTCATGAATTGCAAATTTTGTCATCTTTTCTCAGTGGAAAGTATTGATAAAGTTGGCTTATCTTAAACAAATTTTACCAAGTTAGTGCCTGCACTATATCTTATTTTTCCTATTCAAATATTAAAGCTAAAATCTCTGACCACTATAAATATAAAAAGAAATGAATTCAAATTATATATTGTCAACAGGAGTACTATAGCCTTCCTAACTGCTAGGAAAAGTAGATAGCAAACTACAGTAATCCTCAAAGTTGATCTCAATAAACTTAGGTTGACAATGCTATAAATCACACAGCATAAAATTGTGTGTTGTGACTCTACAATATATATTCCTAGACACTCAACCCATGAAATAAGTTTTTATTTCTACTGTTTTTCCTAAACTAGTATCATTTTTAGAAAGGTCTAAATGGGGGTAAAAAATTCAGGTTAGCCTCCATAAAAATATGTCTGAACCCTATGGTTGAAAAAGGAGAAATAATACTAATGTTAACCTAAGTGACATGAAATAACAAGAAAAATCAGTATTAATTGAAAATGACATATTTTCATGGGTGTCTTTCACTGTTACTAATGAAAACCATACTGTATTTACGTAAACAACACACTTTTAAAAAGTGTCCTTAAACTTCAGACATGTAGTAAATGAGAAATTTCCCTGGAAATGATAAACATTTGAATAACAGTTCAAAAGCTGCCGAGTATGAAACTTGAAACTGAAAAGAAAGCAGGCAATGAGGAAATCTGAGGGCTAGGCACGAGGGACACCAAAATTGAAACCACAGTCTTTGCACTCATGTTGCCTCATGTCTAGTTGGCAGGCAGAAATATAAATGTAACCCATATGCTGTCTGGGGTTACTCTGTCTTTGGGGAGTTCCTATTTAAATGGGACTAATTCCATTGGGTTCCTATTCCAAGGTAAATGGCTCATTCTGATATCTCATTCTTGCCAAATTCTATCTGACCACCATCCTTCTGTTCTGTACTAGCTAGATTTCAGTAGAGATCCCTGTCTTTGATTTCAACTGAAACATCACCCAACCAAGGCATCTGTATGTGGCGGATGAGGGAAGGAGTGTTCTATTGCAAAATCAAACAGCAAAGGCCTTCATAATGGAATTAAAGAGATCCCTGTGCTCAAAAGTCCTCCAGCTATGTTTCTCTTGTCACTTTTCTCCAGTTTCCCATTATATGCTGGCTCCCTTCCCCTCACTTTCTCTCCTGCTTACCCCTCAAGCTCCAAATCTTCTTAACCACTTTAAATAAGTTTTATTTTATTTCCTTTATTTCACTGGCTTCTTCAGAGTATGCCTTCATATTTTCCCCTAAGGCAATCTGTTAGGATGTTTTCCTGAACAGAGACAGCTGCCTCCCTGATATGAGCTCTAGGGTCAGGTGTTTAAAGAACAAAATTCTCTCTGGTTGATGTCTTCCCACTCTGAGAGAATTTTGTTCTTTGTGAACACAGACAATAGTATGGTAAAGGCCTGAGGAGGGAGGCGGGAGTAGGCTAGAAGGGCTCAATGGGTGGAAGGAAAGGGAACATATGTAATACTTGCAACAATAAAGATTTTTTTAAATATATTTTTATTGATTTCAGAGAGGAAGGGAGAGGGAGGGAAAGATAGAAGCATCAGTAATGAGAGAGAATCATCATTCGGCTGCCTCCTGCACACTACTGGGGATCAAGCCTGCAACCTGGGCATGTGCCAGGACCGGGAATCAAACTTAGGACCCTGCAGTCCACAGGCCAACTGAGCCAAACTCACTGAGCCAAACTAGCCAGGTGAAGATTTTTTTAAACAGAACAAAATTCTCTCTAGCAACGTATGTGATATGGTATAATAATTCCTATAAAACTCAGGCAGTATAAGTAGTAGCAGTTGCAGAGTGAGAAAGCAATAGAATCCCAGTTTTATTATCTGTATTAATAAAAGTTATCAGTTATCTGTACTCACACAGCTATTGTAAGGATTAACTGATTATGAGTGTAAACTCTGAGTTGCATTCTAACGAAACATTTACTATTCAATACCTAGCCATGTCTGTCCATAGCAAGCCTTCAAATAAATTGACAGTCACCCATTTAGACTTAACATAGAGAGAGGTTGAGAATGTTTTAAGAACAACAACAAAAAATTAAGGTGACGCTTTTAAAACATTTAGCTTTGAAACAGGCCACCATGGGGTGTTTTTAGGAAAAGGGAACGAAATGGCAAAGGTATATAGGAAAGAAAACACACAATAATTTATATTGGGTAGTAGTGGTGGATAAATTTACACAAGTAGGTTGCAAATGGGCTTGAAGGCAAGATAATGACTTTGGATTTAATTCAACACATTGAAGAAAAAATAATTTCTTTCATGTGACAAACAAATGCCTCTGCATAATCTCATCAGAGCATGGTCAACAGGAGATGTAAGAGTTTGTGCTCTCTGCTCTGGTCAAGCAATACTGTAAGTTGTTATCAGCTTGGGACTCCACACTTTAAAGAACTTGGATAAGCTCTAACTCATTCAAAAGATAAGAGTAGCAAGGAAGCCTGGAACTGTGACACATGAGGAAGGACAAAAGGAACTAGGGTGTCTACCTATAGAGTACAAAACGCAAGGGGCCAATGTGAAGACTGTGACATTTTTGAGAACATGGTTTAGTATTTTTGACGTTTGAGTTCTCAGTGCCTGCATATGGTTGCTACTCAATAAAGGTCTCTGGAATGAATAAATGAATAATTGAATGGCCATCTGTCATAAAGAAGAGAAATTAAATGTGTTCTTTGTGTCTCCAAAGGGCAGAGGGTGATGGAAGTTGTAGAGATAGAGATAGAGATGGTAGCTTGACATAAAAAAGACTTTTAACATGTAGGAACCATTACCAATGAATGGAGCTGCCAACAGAACTGATCAGGTTTCCACTCACATATTGGGGTGAGCAAGCTCATGCTTGAAAGGAGATGACTTAACCACCCCTTGTACTCTATCACTCTAGCTTGGTCAAATTTTTTGAATCATTAGCCTGATATAGATCTCATGACTTCTGAGCATTTTATTAGTATTATTTAGGTATGCAATAAGAATCTGTCCTGCAAGATTCTTTTCTTAAACTTAGATTTCATATTGCATTTTGCTGTATTTTATGAGCCATGAATTGGGGAGAAGATACCATACACACTGACAACCTCCAATGCCACTATACACATACATTAGAATAAATTTCCAATATATCAGCTGAGGGTGTCATGTCTTACCCACAGTTATATTACTTTGTTTACTGCAAGCAATTCCCCCACCTCATTCTTGAACTAAATTTAGTACCAAAAAGGTATAACCTCAGCTTGGGGAGAAAGCAAAGTCATTCTGCCAAGGCTTATCACAATTCCTTCAAACCTATTACTTTCCATATTTATAAAAGTAACTTAATTCACACGTTGTTCCTAAGGAAGTAAATTATTATCTTTGAACATATTGTATAGTAATTCCTTTTTAAAAAAAAATCCTTGTTTAAAAATATTTTTTTATCAATTTCAGAAAGGAAAGGGGAGAGAGAGATATATATAGAGGCATCAGTGATGAGAGAATCATTGATCAGCTGCCTCCTGCACACCCCCTACTGGGGATCGAGCCCAGCAACTCAGGCATGTGCCCTAACCAGGAATTGAACCATGACTTCCTGGTTCATAGGTCAACACTCAACCACTGAGCCATTGTGGCTGGGATAGTAATTTCTTAATTCATCCATTGTCTTTGATAGCTCCTAGAAAGTATGGATAAAAGAAATTTTAGGGCCTAAATAATCATGAGACTAGATAAAGAAACCCTAAGAAGGAAATAACAAGGTAAAGAAACCTAAGAAGAAAACATAATGGAAATATGGAAGAGTTTTGTCTTTGATAACAAAAATAAAAAAGTCTTGCTATAGACTGAATGTTTGCACACCAGCAAAATTCTTATGTTGAATCCTAATCCCAAGTGAGATGGTATTAGGAGGTGGGGCCTTTGGGAGTTAATTAGGTCATGAGGGTGGAGCACTGATGAATGGGATTAGTGTGCTTATTGCTCTTTTCCCACAATGTGAGATTACAGTGAGAAAACAGCCAGCCACCAATAAACCAGGAAGCCAAACCTAACCAAAGAAAAAGTCTGCAGGCCCCTTGACATTGGACTCCCCAACCTCCAGAACTGTGAGAAATCAATGTTTCTTGTTGAAGACATCCTATTTATAGTAAGTTTGTTATATCAGCCTGAATAGACTGAGACAAATCTATTTTATAATACCTTGATATCTATACAAATGTAACAGTAATTTAAATCTGCCTAATGACAGCCATCATTCAAAAAATAATCAGAACAAAATTCTGAACCTTTTTTAAAAATATATAAAGCATAAGAATTTAAATGACTACATTGAACACTCTTTATTTTTCTTTTATTTAAAAAAAAATGGCCTCATTGGACACTCTTAATAGTAACAACTGAATATAAAAGAACCCAAATCCAGTTCTAAAATAGATAAGAAACTGGGCATTAGAGTACTTATTAAGGAGATTTAGGCAGCAGATTTACCTATTGACTGTAGTTTTAGGACTTAATACCCTATTTTTATGGCATAGAGTTCATTTATTTATTAAATATTTATTGAATACCTACTCTGTGCCAAACACTATCATGACTTTTCTTTATTCAGATAAAAATAGGACAAGATCCCTGACCTAAAAAGTTCCTAAAAAATTATATTCTTTTTCATTTTGACCCAAACAATTTCTTCCTTGAGAAATAATTAGATCGTATATAAAGTGAACAAATTTTGAAAAAAAAGAAAAATTCTATATAATAAAAGCCTAAGATACTAAGTGTCCAGTGGTCCAGTCAGCCATTCAACCAATCCTATCTAATAAAAGAGTAATATACAAATTGACCATACCTCTGCTACACCCACAAGCCACGCCCACAACTCACGCCCACCAACCAATCAGGAGGGAATATGCAAATAAACCCAACCAAGATGGCTGTGGCCACAGAGAGCAGGAGGGAGGCTTGGGTTTCCCCAACAATGGAGGAAGCCAAGCTTTCCACCTGCCCTTGCGGGCCCAGGCCTCCACTCCAGGCTACTAAGTTTCAATTATAGAAGATAAATAAATCCCAACAGAAATGGCTGCCCCCATGGAGCAAGCAGAAGGCTTGGCTCTGCTCAAGGCTGCAAAGTTTCAATTATAAAAAATAAATAAATCCCATATACCAGGGCCTCCACTTGGGTCGCTGGTGGGACATGGCCAGCCTGCAAACCACCACAAGCCCCTTGCCCAGGCCACCCCACATCCCAAGGGAACCCCCACCCTGATCAAGGACACACTTCAGGACAAACCAGCTGGCCCCCTCCCATGCACCAGACCTCTATCTATCTAATAAAAGAATAATATGCAGATTGACCATCACTCAACACACAAGATGTCTGCCCCCATGTGGTCAAAGATCCTGCCCCCATGTGGACACAAGATGGCCAGCAGGGGAGGGCAGTTGGGAGGGACCAGGCCTGCAGGGGAGGGCAGTTAGGGGTGACCAGGCCAGCAGAGGAGGGAAGTTGGGGGCGACCAGGCCTGCAGGGGAGGGCAATTAGGGGCAAACAGGCTGGCAGGGGATCCAGGCCTACCAGGATTGGGCCTAAACGGGCAGTTGGACATCCCTCGAGGAGTCCCAGATTGGAGAGGGTGCAGGCTGGGCTGAGGGACAAACCTTGTCCCCCCCTCCCCCGCATGAATTTCGTGCACCAGGCCACTAGTCAAAGCATAATATGCTAAAAATATACTAAAGCTGCTCAACCACTCGCTATGATGTGCATTGACCACCAGGAGGCAGACAGTTGACTGGTTCAGTCGCTATGACATGCACTGACCACCAGGGGGCCTTTGCTCAATGCACGGGCATGAAAACATGGGACACACTGATGAAACTCAGAGAGAAGGGGGGAAGGGGAAGGGCAGGAAGAGTCCCTCAGCCTGGCCTATGCCCTCTTGCCATCTGGGACCCCTCAGGGGTGTCAGAGAGCTAGTTTCAGCCCAATCTCTGCAGGCCCAATCCAGACAGGAGGGAGCCCAATTCTGGGGTGCATCCCTGAGAACCACCCTCTCGCAATCCAGGACCCCTTGGGGTTTTGGCCTGATCCCCGCAGGTCCAATCCCCACAGGCCAGGTTGAGGGACCCCACCGGTGCACAAATCCCTGCACCAGGCCTCTAGTTATGTCATAAAATTCTAACAAAAACAAATCTAGTTTAACATAATAGTTTAGATTAAAAGTCATTGTCTCCAAATTCGATACAAATTAGCCTATCTCCTTCCTTCTCTCTCTCTTATTCTCTCTCTCTCTCTCTCTCTCTCTCTCTCAGATTTTCTTCTATACATTGTGGAAATGTTGACTTTTATACTGAGGAGCACAATGATCTGTGATGAGGGAAGGGAGGAATGGATTTCACAGCAGAGGGAATCCAACCCTTCATAGTTGTAAGTGAATAGAGAAGATTAATAATAAATAATACCAAAAAGTGAAAACAGTAAAGATAATGTCTGAAAAGCAAAATTTTACTAAACTTTCATTTGATCTTAAGCAACATTAACAGAACTCTAGTGCAGAGTCAAAACATGCATCCAAAAGAACATTAGGGCTGCAGAATATAAGCAGTTGCTAAGCAAAGAATCAAACAAACAAACAAAAACACTAGTCATGGGGGGATAATTTCCATAGTGATTTGTAAGTTAATGAAACACTGTTGAATATTACACTTCTCAAGTTCTTTAATTTTCTAGTGAAAGTTATAAATTATAACTTTCCACAAGGAGCATATAATTTTCTACATTTATGAAATGGGCTTGACTATGGAAGCATTTTCTTAAAGAAACACCTTGCTAAAGTTTCCAGAAAACATAGATTCAGGTGTCGGGTGGCTAAAGGAAATGATGTACTGTATTTAAAGCACCCGTTACAGTGCCTGGCACAGAGCAGGTGCTCAATGAAGGTGGTGGCAATCATGGTGACAGGAATGGAGATATTGTCGCTGCTATCACTGGACAAGGGAAGTCATACATTTTATGATGGTTGGCCCACATCTGAAATACATATAAAGTGCTTCTGAAAACAGAAGAGGAAGAAAAGGGGACAGATTTTGAAAACCACAACATTTTAAATATACAAATACATTATCAGATAGCTATTACAACCATACTATATGGAAGTTTCATTATTTCCATTTTATAGCTGAAGAAATTGAGGTTCAGAGCATGTGAATAGTTCCACAGTGAGTAAATGATAGGCTTATCTGAACTCAGAATTCATTCTTCTTGGCCAAATCACAATAATTTCTTAAATAAGCTATTGATTTTATATATTACAATGTTTTTTTTTTTATATTTGCCTTACATTATTCCAAATGAAGTAGGGCAGAGAGGATAGCTCTAGAGAATAAAGCAGAGCTAAGTGTGAATCACATCTCTGCTATTTATTTACTGTGATACCTTGGGCCTTAGTTCCTTATCATAAATAGAAATCTCCCTCCCTTCCCTTTCTTTCTTCTATCCTCCCTCTCTCCCTTCACATAATGCCAGTGATATTTGAGCAAACCAAATGAAGGGAGGAGTGGAAACCGGTAAGTTTAGGGGCTAAGCATGATTAGGCCATATGAGAAAGATTGAATTTTAGGTTAAATACCAGGAGAACCATGGAATGATTTTTAAAGTAAGAAAAAAACATTATCCAATGATCATTGAGAAGATCCCCTTTGGTGCTCTTTGAAGAACAGATCCTAGATCAAGCAGCTGTAGGGGATATAGGCTGAGGGAGAAGAGTGTAAGTAGAGAAACCAGTAAGAGGTTGGTGTGTTCAGAGACGAGAGATGGTGGAGGCCAGGACGTAAAGTGAAGAAAAGAGTTTCAGATATGTTTCCAAAGTAGAATCAAAAGGCTTATTAATGTATGTGATATCTACTTTATAAGAAAGGAAGGATTCCTAGATGTTTAGCTTAATCTTGTAAAGCACTATGCTTCTTACATGAAAGGACAAGCGTAGGGGTTTAAGAATAACATGGATGGAGAAAAATCCAGAATTCCCTTTTGGACCCAAGTTAGACAATCTAAGACACATCCATGGGGAGATGCCAGGCAGACATCTGACATGAGAATAAGGAGCTAGGGGAGAGATAGATGTAGGCTCCAGTGGAAATGTGGGAGTCACAGCACAGGAGGTCTGAGAACTGGTGAAATCACTTAAGGACAAAAGTTAGAGATGTAAAAGATGACAGCCTGCAACCAAATCCAAAGACTAAAGAAGGCAGTCAGAGAAGCAGCTAGTGAAAAAAAAAAAAAAAAAAAAGAATGGGCTCAGAAAAGAAAGAAAGCAGGAGAGAACAGTGTTGTAAAACTCAGAGAGCAGAGCCCTACTAAGTGACAGATACAGGGACATCAAAGTCGTGAACCACTGAAGGTGTTAAATGGTGGATATTTTGAAATATTAACTTTCTTCCTCTAGGATGCGATGCAGAGTGCAGGTGATACTGTGGCCCATGGGAGGAGAGGGACACTTCTTCCATGGTAGATGAATACAAGTAAGTATGGATTGGTTTAGAGATGCCAAGATGAGGGAGGTCATGTTTGATGGTGACAGTTTTCCCAGTCAAGTATGCAGCTCTTAAATCAGATCAACTCTGAGATACATGGAACCAAATAAAACAAGAACAAAGTTTCAATGTGCATGAGTCTGTGGAACAAGGTACCCCATGAAGTGAGGACTGTCTCTATAGATGTATAAAGGGGCATAGTAGGAACAAAGATTGTAAAATTTCAGCATATACTATACTTATACTATACTGTAAGAAGAAATGAGCTTTCTGTAAAGCTGAGCCTATGAAGTACTAGACTGAACAAAAAAATAGACTGTTTGCTGATTTGAGGGCAGCCTTTTAAAAGGTGCCAATGCCTCACACAAAAGAGGTAATATACCAGTATGAGGGCTTTCCTTCTTCATTCCTCTTTCTTTCCACTGTAATTTTTACTTTATTCAAGGCTATTATCACATTCACAGTGAAAGGAAAGCCTAGAGACAATGCACCCAGGAATATTAGCAGACAGAGAGGGGCAAATTGTTTGATTTTATAGACTGAATCTTACCCTTGTTTCTTAATTTGATTACTCCTGGTAATTGGAATAGTGTAACAACAGTTCAGCTGAGATACCTGCAGATAAAACCCACCTCCAAAATGTGAAGGAAGAATTAGTTTGAGATCTTGGTGAGCAAAGGATCATTGGTGATGCAACTATAAATCTATGGAGAGCTGATGTGTGTGCTTTGTAAATGCCAATTCTAAATTAATATGCACTACAGGTTTCACAAACCAAAGTCATGCATAACTTTTCTAAGTTGAAGGAATGAGTATAGTATATCTATAAATTATTCATAGTTTCTCCTATTTTTCTCATAACTAGGAATTGACCTTCCTTTTAGTCCCTTGGGCTCAAAACTGACTTTTAAGAAAAAGTCAACAAGCCCAGGGACACATTCTAGATGAAATTGTCCACTGCTCCTTCTCCAACATCACAGCCAGCTCCCCATTCTCTAGTCTGATTTATATCTGGTGCCTCACTCTCATGTTCATCTCCCAAACTGAACATGTAACTCTCAAAATTTGATGGAAAAAATAACAATGAAGTATCATTGCATACCCATTAGGACGGAGAAAATCCAAAACACTAACAACACTAAATGCTGCCATGGATGTGGAGCAATAGGAACGCCCATTCATTGCTAGAGAGAATTCAAAATGGTAAAGCCCATTTGCAAGACAGTTGGGTATTTTTCTATAAAATTAAACATACAGCAATCATGCTTTTTGGTATTTACCCAAATTAGTTGAAAATTTATGTCCACATAAAACCCTGCACACAATGTTTACTGCAGCTTTATTCATAATTGCTAAAACTTGAAAGTAACTAAGATGTCTTTCAGTAGATGAGTGGATACTAGTACACCCAGATCATGGAATACTTTTCAGAGCTAGAAATACATGAGATATCAAAACATGATTATACATGGAGAATATTAAAATGTATATTACTAAATGAAAGAAGCTAATCTGAAAAGACTATTATTCTAACCTCATGACATTCTGGAAAAGGAAAAACTATGGAGATGGTAAAAAAAAAAAATCACTGGTTGCCAGGAGTTAAAAGAAAGGGAGGAATGAATAGGAGTAGTATATGGAATTTTGAGGACAATGAAACTACTCTATATAATACTATAATGTAGACACATGTCATTATACTTTTGTCAAAACCCATAAAATGTACAAAGACAAGAGTGAAACCTAATGTAAATTATGGACTTTGGGTGATCATGATGTGTCAGTGTAGGTTCATTGATTATAACAAATGTACCATTTGGTAGAGATATTGATATCGGGGGATCTTGTGCATGTAGGAAGTATATGAAAACTCTGCACTTTTTGCTCAATTTGCCTGTGAACCTATAACTGCTCTAAAAATATAGTCTATTATTTAAAACTTTGATGGCAAACTACTCTTTCAATAATTATCAAACTAACTGAAAAACCCTAGAGCTCTTTCACTTATAGACATTGCTGTTGCCACTCTAAAATATTTGTATTTGAGTCTCTCTTTAGCTGAGTTTTTTTTTTAAAAAAAGAACTTTTAAACCTTATTCTTTAGTGACCTTAAATCCCCTGTAGGCTCTATGCCCCCCGCACCTCCCCACACACACACACATAGTGTCAGTTCAAATAGATTATATCACATCCTCACGTCTTTCTAGGATAAACCATGTTCTGAACAGCATAGCAGTTATAATTCATTGGTTTTTCACTTTATAATCTATAAATTTAAAAACATTACAGGTGAAGAGGCACATGCTATAAAGTCTTTGTTTAGGATGATTCTTAAAAGTTTATTATTTAAGTCTGTCTTTATTTTGAGAAAGTGACTTCAACAGGTCATGGTGGGCCTGAATTCAGACGGGAACAAGCCCAAATTCCGTCCCTATTGCCATGCTAAACAGGAAGGAACACATAAAACTGTCAGGCTATTTCACTGAAAGGTTTGTACTGGAGTTTAAAAAAAAAAAAAAAAAAGGAACATTTCCAGTAGTCGTCCGGGAGGTTTTATTTCATTTGTTTGCCTTATAAAATCATGCTTGGTCATCTTATTAAAAGACAACCTTGCTATAGAAAACACAGCCTGCTCCATGAAATTATGCATCAACAAATATTAATTTGCACCAGACTGGACCCTGGTTGCAGAAAGGCAAAGCTATGACCCAAATAGTCCCATTGATTCAGGATAGAAGAACTGTGTCTTCTGTCTGTTTTGACTCTCCAGGATTTCCCTAACATTTCCCT
This sequence comes from Corynorhinus townsendii, assembly GCA_026230045.1. Taxonomy (NCBI): domain Eukaryota; kingdom Metazoa; phylum Chordata; class Mammalia; order Chiroptera; family Vespertilionidae; genus Corynorhinus; species Corynorhinus townsendii. The sequence goes on along the minus strand of JAPDVU010000004.1, from coordinate 59,967,616 downwards.
CACCAAAAATATATCAGTCTGTGGACTGAGGTGTTGAATGAATGTGCCAGTAGGTGTGAAGCAACTGGGCAAGACTGGAGAGCTCTTTGCGTTTCTCTGTAAAGTTCTGCCTGCCACTGGCAACCTTGCTTGGTCTTTCCTCTCTAGTCACTGCTGTGACTTCATGCTAACTACTTTACTATGCTTTCACTCAGAGGCCATCTTAGCTAGGACCAGAAGAAAACACACCCATTATTTTATCTTTACAATATGCCAGAATCAAGAGAGATGTGGCACAGTTTGGAAATGTAGCAAAGGCTGTGTTAGACTTATTAATTATAGACAGCAAAACCTGATGAAACAGTTGACGCCTTAGTCCATGCTCTTTACCTTTTTGCATTAAGGAAAGTAAACAAGCAGTTAAGTTCCAAGGAGTTAGAATGGAATGTTTACAGGGGTACTACAGAACAGATTCACTAACAAGAGTCTTAGAGGGCAGAGAATGCAGTCAGGGAAGTCCTTTTTGAGAAATGACTAAACTGATCCAAAGAATAGAAAGCATTTAACTGCATATCAAATGTAGGAAGGTTAAGATGTAAGGTGGGTGAGGCTGGAAGGTATTTATTGCCCCCATTCATCTCAAGAAACACAGTCAGGAAGACGAAGTAACTTTCTCAGGACCACATAATTGCTACCTAGCAGAACTGGCATTCAAACTGTCCCAAAGGGGACAAAAGGACGTAGGTTCAAATCTTAATACAAGTGACTTCACCTCCATAATCCTTAATGCCTTCATTTTTATTTCTTTTTTCAATACATTTTTATTGATTTCAGAGAGAGGAAGAGAGAGGGGTAGAAGTAACAATGACGAGAATCATTGATCAGCTGCCTCCTGCACGCCCCCTATTGGGGACCAAGCCCACAACCTGGGCATGTGCCCTTGACTGGAATTGAACCTGGGACTCTTCAGCCCACAGGTTGTTGCTCTATCCACCGAGCCACTTCAGCTAGGGCAATGCCTTCATTTTTAAAGTGGTAATAAATTAGATTCTTACTTCAATTACTATAAAATAGGAATCAGTCCATCCATCTTACTAATTCCATCGTCACTGTCTATTTCATTAGATTGTAAACTCAGAGTGTGAAGAGAGTATATCTGAGAGCTTTATCCAATGTCTGACATATGAAAAATGATTCATATGTATGAAGAAATTATCAAGAGAATGAAATGGAAAAACATATATGAAGTTCAGGGACAATGCCAGTACTTTGTCAATAAATGTCTCTCACTCTGGCCAGTGTGCTCAGTGGTTAGAGCATCAGCCCATGCACTGAAGGGTTGCAGGTTCGATCCCCAGCCCTGGTCAGGGCTCATGCAGGAGGAAACCAATCAATGTGTCTCCTTCCATTCCACTCTCTAAAAATCAATGGAAAAATATCCTCAGGTAAAGATTTTAAAAAAATAATGTTAGCTCTTCTTCCCTACTACTATGTCAGTTAACACAACTCCTTTTAACCTTATAATTCTATTTGGAGTATGAATTAGTACCTTTAAATGCCATTTGGTATCAGCATCCATGCTTAATACTACACTAAATGGCCAATAGTTGTCCAATCTAAATAAACCTTTTGGCAATAGGTCAGGCATGATCCACTGTTATAGGCACTAATTCTGTCTCCAATAGAGATAATAGATAAGAGGAAGAAGGATGGTTTAACTAAGGCAGGATGTAACCGCCCCCTCCATTCTCCTCCTCTCCCCATGCTTAGGACCTCGGAGTTGTCCTCAGAGAAAAATAGCTACAAAACAAATGCTATAAGTCATTTTGAGATCCTAAAAGCTTAAGATGAGTTTATTTTCCCGTAATAAATGTACATTTCTTTGACTTTCTCCTGCTATTTTGACTCTTTCATAAGAATAGCTTTCATCTTTTCAATGGTTTTCTGATTGTGCTGAGAGCAGAAAGCCCGGGAAAGCGTTTTGGCTCCTTTGGGCTACAATGAATAGCATCATCCAAGAGACCCTGTGCAGTGGGTGGCAGAGTGAATGTATTCCTCACCAAGTGCCTGTTGAAATGGTAACAGTCATCATATCAGAAAGCAATTGTGACCATTTATACAGATATGAAGTGGTTGAGTGTTGGGATAAATGTCCCCTCTAACATTTGCCATCAATCCCCATGACAGCAGCTAGAGGCTTAGTCTAAAATTTAAGTGATAATATACCTGTCAGCTTCAAGAAGAGAGCCACAGAGAGTAAAATAAAAAGAGAATCAAGTGTCACTTTCATTGGCCTTTCTCTTAATAATGGGGAGCTTAAAAAAATACTCAAACAAATTAACTTACATCGATAAAATTTCTGAAAATAATTATCATTTATTATTTCTGTTCTAGAGAACCCACATTATCTGATCCCTATGCAGATTGCCTAGTGTTGTATTAGAAATTAATCTATTTTAATGAGAAAACATTATTTTATTAATAACTACCTAATGGTTCCCCTACCCCTATTTAATTCCTATAGGCCAAGGTCCACCACAAGCTGGAAGTGATAATACAAGTACAAATCCCTGGTAACCTTCATTTTTTTTTTTTTTTTAAAGAATGAACTTATTAGCCCAGCCGGCAAGGCTCTGTGGTTGAGTGTCCTATGAACCAGGAAGTCACTGTTTGATTCCTTGTCAGGGCACATGCCATGGTTTGATCCCCAGTGTGGGGCGTGCAGGAGGCAGCCAATCAATGATTCTCTCTCATCTCTCTCTTCCTCTCCTTTCCTCTCAGAAAGCAATAAAAACATATTTTAAAAAAAGAAGAAGAAGAATACACTAAAAAAATGGGAAAAAAATTAGTTTGCAACTCCATGCTTCCGAAGCAGCACTGCCTATGCTGAAGGGCAGAGCTCCCCTGGCACTGGGATCCAGGGATGCAGTGCTAACAGGCTTCCCACGGAATACAACCACCTGTTGTTTGTCTCCCTATAGGTTCTCCCTGCAGGTTAGTAAAATGAAAATGTGCACTGAATATGGGAAAATGTATCCTGAATATTAAACAGATGCTTACATGGCTCAGTTGGAAAGAACAAATCGTATTTAAGAGGTTAATTTGAAGATTTTCTTTTTCATTTTTCTTTTTGCAAATTAGTTAATTCAGATGAGTCTGTCATTGAAAGTTTACAAGTTTGTCAATTATGCATTACTCTTCTATTCAAAGATTACCTGCATGTCATCAAAATTATCTGAATGAGCAATAACAGGCACTATGCGCCTCTTAAAGAACACTCCTATTTGTACCTCAACAAATGCAAAATTTCCTTGTTTGCCCTACAATCCTTTTCTTAGACTTAGAAGTTGATTTCCTTTTTCATCTATGGTTACTATTTCTTAGTGTTTTAAACTGGAACATTATCTTGCATCGTGAAGCTTTAAATTATTACTTTAAGTTTCTTCCCAATGAATTGCTCTGGTCTAACATTCTTTTGAAATTGTTTCACTGCCAATTCCTGTATTCTTTCCAGTATGATTTTGCTGTACCTTGTAGTGAAATCTGTATATCATCTTTCTTACCTAAAAATGCCTGAATGCTTACACAAGTGATTTCATTTTTTAAAAAAATGGAGCAATAATATGTATGATCAAAAATCCAGTGCTTCACTTATGGTCCTCACCTTACTGAACCTCCAACTCCATTTACACAATTGATCACTCCCTCTTATTCACAACATTGTCTCACTTACCTCTCAATTCACTACTCCTTCCTGGCTTTCCCCCCTCCACACTCACCACTTCACTGATCTTAGTGAGTCTTCTCTCTAAGAAGACTCTCTTCCTTCATTTCACCAGGCTCAGGTTCTATCTACATCCATTCTCTGAGTGGCCTCATTGAGTCCCTTGGTTTGAAATATCAGCTATAGGTGATGACATCTCAGTTCATAGCTCTAGCTCTGAAATTGTCTGTGTTCCTGACCCAGATAGTAGGTACTTGACCTCTCTGCTTAAATGGCCAATTGAAACTTTGAAACTGCCTAGTGCTCTCCCTATTCTCAGTAAAGGTGTTATTATTAAGGCTCTCAGCCTCACATCTAGGGGTTTCTACCCTTTTCTCTCCCTCTGCACACATCCAATTTGGCAGAAATTCCTATATGGAATTTCATCACTCTTCCCCACCACATTGCTGCAACGTTGGGCCAGGCCACCATCATCTCTTATCCAGATTTGAGCTAAAGAGCCTAGCTGATTTATCATTTGAACTCCTTTTTGTAACACATAAAGCCATAAAAGCCTGGCCCCATTTATCTCACTAGACCTCTCACACTGACCACTCTGTCCTCGTCTCCTCCACCACAGCCACTTTGTCAATAATGCCATTACTTGAGCACACCAAGAGCAGTCCTTCCTCAGGGTTCTTTCATCCTTCAGAGTCTCCCATGCCCCACGCTGGCTCTCTGAGCTCAGATATCAGCTACCACACAGGATCTCAGCTCCACACCTAGGAGTCTCTACCCATCCAACCATCCTTTATAAAATCACACCCACTGCCTACCTCCTAAAATTATATGTATTTAATAACATAGTTTTTTTAATTCTACCCAATTTTAATGTAATACTACAGGGCAGCAACATAATTGTCTTATTCAAATTTTTATTCCCTACTGACTAAAATAATAAATTTGGCTACAAAATTATTAATTATTGTGTTTAAAATACTCTTAAATAATTATCAAATCAATTTTAAAATAACTTAAGAAGAGGATATATTGTACAGATACCTATGTCCAAAATCATTTAATAAAAAGTCAATTAAAATCTGAAAAGATATAGAATAAGGCAGAACTTGAAAAAAATTTAAATATATCTATTTGTGATCAATAAAAATATCAAAGAAATTTTGGAAAAGAATAATGAGGGGCTGTGTGGGAATGAACAAAGGGGGAGAAAATGCTCTGAAGAGACTTGCCCTACAGAATGCTAAATATACTTTAAAGCTGCGGTGATGAATAATGTGGCACTACTAAACACACATCATAGATGTAAACAGAGTAGCTGTAAAATCTAGGGGAAAAGCCCTGGCATGTATAAAACTTGGTACATTATAAAGTAAACACCACAAGCCAATAAATAAAGGACAAATAATGTTTAAAATGGTAATTGGCAAATCAGGTGTTGGGAAAACTCCAGTGAGGTCCTAACCCAGCATGGTACAACAATAATAACAGAGTTCTAGACCAACCAGAGGGACAGATATTAGGAGTAAATTATTAAAAGGCATGACAAAAACAGAAGTAAATTGTTAATGGGTGTTCGGAGTTGGAAAGGCCTTCCAACACATTATGTTTACTGAAAAAAATCAATAACAGTGACCGCAATAAAGAAACATAAACACTTCTGAATGTTGAAATATGTAAACAATGGAAAACACAATTCTCTAAAACAAATCTAGAAAATTTTTCTTAAAGACTAACAAAATTAATATTTTTAGAAAATACATAAGTCACTCCTATAAATCAGTTACCTTGTGAACAAAATAAGGAAAATTAATGTTTATTTTGCAGGGGGTAAAACCTAATAAGCATTTGGTAAATATTCAACAAGTCATATTTATTTAGAAACAGCCCAAGGGCCCATCAGTAGGTGAATGGATAAAAAAAAAAAACCTGTGGGACATTTACATAATGGAATACTATGTAGCAGTAATAAAAGAGTATCTCCCTCAGCCTGCAAGGGTCAGTGGTTGAGCATCGACCTATGACCCAGGAGGTCACAGTTTAATTCCCTGTCAGGGCACATGCCCAGGTTGCAGGCTCCATCCTCAGTGTCGTGTGTGCAGGAGGTAGCCGATCAATGATTCTCTCTCATCATTGATGTTTCTGTCTCTCTCTCCCTCTCTGAAATAAATAAAATATATATATTTTTAAAAGCGGGATCTCTTACCCTTTGGGACGTGATGGATGAATCTGGAGACTATTATGCTATGTGAAATAAGCCAATCTGAGAAAGACAAATGTCACATGATCTCACTTATTTGTGGAATCTAATGAATGAAATGAATTGACCAACAAAATAAGACCCAAAGCATGGAGGCATGGAACATACTAACATACCTCGATGTGGGGCTTGGGGGGACAAGAAGAGATAAACCAAAGAACTTATATACTTATGTGCATAGCCCATGGACACAGGCAATAGGGGGAGGTGAAGACCTGGGGGGTGGGTACGGGTTTAGGAGAAGGGGGGGAAAGTGGGACACATCTGTAATACTATCATAAATGAATGTATGTGTGTGTGTGTGTGTGTGTGTGTGTGTGTGTGTGTGTGTGTATTTAACAAAAAAAAAGAAAATATAAAACCTAAAAATTTAAGTTGAAAATAAAATGCATAGTCACTTTATTTAGGAGCAACTTGGTGAAAATGGATATTTGAAACTTTAATAGATTTATCAAACATAAATTTGTGTCAGCAATTTTAACTCTGATTCTTCTTACCCTTGTATATAAGGTGACCAACTAGTCTTGGTTATCTAAGGACTTCCCTAGTTTTAGCACTGATGGCTCTACTTCCCAGGAAATTGGGATGGTTGCTTAAATCACCTGTATAGAACACATCAATACTGAGAAACCGAGACTGCTGTAATTTATTTGATTAGATACTAATTCATCTAGGTAACATTTACCTCAGCATGTTGAATAATAAAGGGCATATTTTAATTTATATTTCTCATATTAGAACATAAGTTTTTATTAAGCTATTGAACCAACATAATCATATTTTCTAATCATATTTTTCTAATAAGAAAAATATGATGATTCGCAGAATAGCATATACATAGATTTCTTAGAGCATCTGGAGGTAAGGTGTTCTGTTTTAATGCCCAGGGCAGAAAAAAAAAATTATTGTTGCCATTTAATTTTCTAAGAACCCTGAAAAAAAATGTATGCTCAAGTTTGTGATGCCAAGAGGAAATATATAATTGTGGACTTGTTTAGTGAATCTGGGTTGCCATGGGCAGCCATAGTGGCAAGACAAACAGAGCTTACTTTGGGGCAGCTGAATAATTCTCATCCATTTAACTGTTTGGAGCTCAAAACATATTCTTCACAACAGCCCTGCAAGTCATTCATTTTTATTTTGAATGTTGAAATATGTAAACAATAGAAAATATAATCTCTAAAACAAATCTAGAAAATTTTTCTTAAAGACTAACAAAATTAATATTTTTAGAAAATGCATAAATCACTCCTATAAATCAGTTACCTCATGAACAAAATAAGGAAAATAATGTTTATTTTGCAGGGAGTAGAACCTAGTAAGCATTTGGTACAGAGGCTCAGGGAAGTTAAGTAACTTGACCAAATTTATGCAGCTAATATACAGTATGGCTAGGCTTGAACACAGATCTGCCTGTTGTATTTCCATTGCACCCCCTCTTTTCAACCAGTACAGCCTGAAAAACACCATTTAAAATAAATAATACAAATCTGTAATATATGTATGAACATGATAGCAATCAGCTCCCTCCATTTGGAAACTCATGAACAGTGAATATTATATGGATGGATCCACATTTTTAGTTTGATTGTATTACTGCTGTGATTGTTCTTATTGTTTAGTTGTGTAGGGCAAGAGAATTTCTCTGTGGAAATTGCTCAATGAAGAAAAATGAGCATTCTCAAGCAAGAGATGGGAGTAGACTTGCTAGACCAGTGGCAATAGACCCACACATCTTGCTCCTAAAGTGGTTTTCTGCACTCAGACCATATCTCACATTTTCCTGGAAAAAGAAGAACGTGCTCTGCTACTAGGCATGACATATATACTTAGGCAAATGATGAAGCTACTGAGGTATCACAGGTAGTTCTCAGTAGAGCATAGTGATTACAGAAGTAGATTGTGGAGCCAGACTACCTGGTTTCAGATTACAGCTGGACCACTCAGTCAACTTATTCCATCTCTGGGCCTCAGTTTCCTCATCTATGAAACAGAAATGATCAATTTCCCTCAGAGTTTTGCAATTACATGAGTTAATATAGACAGGATATAGTATAAGTACTCCATTAGTTTTAGCTATTATTGTTCTCCAGCCAAGGGTGCACAGCATTCATAAAAAGCCATTTACTGAGTCCCTAAATCCAGAGTGCTTAGTACTGGGCACCAGAACTACAACAGAATTGAGACATGATCTTGATATTTTAGAAAAATCTATAAATCAATTATAAAGAGAAGAAATGTAAGTTTAAGAAGATAAATAATAACACAAGTAGGACCAGCTACCGTGTTAAGTGCTGTCATGAATTATCAAATTTGATTGATGACACACAATATTAAATAGATACTATTATTCACAGATGAAAAATCTGAGGCTCAAATAGATCACCCCTGCTATTAAATACTATGCATCCTGTCTCATTACATATGAAGGACTGTGACCTTAGTTTCTTAAGTCCTAACATCCCACTGAAGTCAAAAGAGAAAGTATGAAAATCTTGGCAATCTTATGGAGAAAGGGAAGCATCAAGGGAATGGCCTGAGAAACTGGTTCAAAAAGGTCATATGCGAGGATATGATTGTTAGCCTTAAGTTCAGACTCATGCTCAGTAGTCACCCTCTTTCTTTCATGGTGCAGACTCAGGCACCCAATGAGCTCTCCTTCGGCTTTTAATGCTGCCATTGCCTACTCAGTTAGTTAGATACTAGAGGCCCCTCTAGGGTCCCTCGGCCTGGCCTGTGCTCTCTCCCAATCTGGGACCCCTTGGGGGATGTTGGAGAGCTGATTTTGACCCAGTCCCTGCAGGCCAAGCCGAGGGACTTCATCAGTGCACGAATCCATACACCAGACCTCTAGTATGATATAAAATCTTTGGTTAATCTCTTCCCTCTGAGATTCATCAGTCTGTTCCATGTTTCCATGCCTGTGGTTTCCACTCCTGCATTGAGCGTCTGCCCCCTGGTGGTCAGTATGTGTCATAGCTACTGGCCAGTTGGCCAGTGACTTAGGCTTTTATATATATAGACTGGAGGCCCGGTGCACGAATTTGTGCATGGGTGGGGTCTGGTGGGCCCACCCCACTGGGAAGGGCTGGCCATGGGGTCTAATACTGGAAACTATAGCTTTCCCCCAGGTGGAAATAATTATAATTTAAGAATGGACAAAAGAAAACCCACAACAGAACTGTTTTGCATTTCACGTGCCACGAGATAAAGTTGTTTATGTGTTGTTTGCAAATATATATCAAATTGAATGATGGCCCTTTAATGATTTTTGCATTCTTCCTGGGGTTCTGCCCTCAGTTTCCCAATATAATCTTCATGTCTGTTTTTTTTAAAGTTTTTCTGTTTTTGAATGTGCCTACCCTTCGCTGTTGCTCCTGGCAGCCTGCAGGTCCTCTTTGCCGCCCCTTTTAAAGAGAGATTGAAAGCTCACCTAATCTGCAAGTCACCATGATTTCACAAAATCTCCACCCAGTCTCTCAGCAAAGGGCCACCATCCCGTTAATGCTTAGGTCGCCTTTTTGGCTAATTTGGAAGGTATCCTGGAGCTGCGGGCTATGGAGGGAGAATTCCACTCCTTGGCTGCAGTGTTAGCAGAGCCCTCTGGAGACTCTGGTTGGGGACAGAAGGAACTGATAATTATTTTCTTGTGAACACACACCAGGGAGGCAGGCAGTGATTTAGGGGTGTTGAGGACCACTCAGGGGCAGGACTGGCCGGGGCTAGGGGCTGCCCCCAATCTGGATTTGGGAGTCCACTCGGGGCCAGAGCCGGCTGGGGTGAGGAGCCAAGGTCGTTACAGTCATTCTGCCATTCCGTCACTGAACTTTTATTATATAGGATTGTCTCCATCTCCCTCAAATTGCTGAGGACTTGTATAGGGTCTCCCTTCTTACCATTCACTCCCCAATCTCCTCCAGACCTCACAGTTTCTGAGAACAGTTCATAGATACTATGTCTTTGAGCTGTTAAATGCCACTCAGTTTACGGTAACAGGAAATAACAGACAACAGGAGAAAGTAAACAAATTTGAGGATCATACAAAGTTTTTATTGCCATGGTGCCTGATAGTTGCTGACTTCCTTTCGAGAAGTTAACAAGGTAGCCTTTGCGCATTTGATTCCCCCTTTCAGATCCGCAAAAGGATGATGAAACTTCTGCTCTCACTTCTATTCTTCCTCACTTTGCTAGACATAAATATTCTTTTGAAGGAATGAGCCAACCAAAAAACAGACTCTAGTGTTGGTGGTAGAAAACAGAGTAAGCCAACTCTCCCTGAGGTAGAAGTAGACTCATCCTAAAGGCTTTAAATGAGTCTCAGAAAAATTTTTCTCCATCACAAATGTCCTCCATGGACATATATAGAGAGGCAATAACTGCTCCTCACAAAACAAACACTTTATGAATAAAAAAAGTAAGCCATGGAAGCAAAAGAGCTGAATATGGAGAAGCTGCATATATCTAACATGGTCTTTAAATCTGGAGCAGAAAGCATCAATATTAATTTTGATAATCCATAGAGACACTGAAACCACTGGAAAATAATTTAAAGCATTACTTAGCCTACATCTGTCAAGCTGATTGTTTCTCCAGCCTGAAATTTGTGGATAGCTTCACTTGCTTATTCAATTTAAATATTTTTTTATTTATACTCACTTGTGTTTAAAATAGTATTAAGGAAGTTCAAATTACCTAGATGGATGGCGACCAAAAGCTAAATCTGATAATGACTGTAAATGTGTTCAGCTCTGAAGGCAGAGGGGGAGAAGAATGGCTTCTCAGTCCTGAAACAGTTATGCTTCTGAGAATGATCATGCTAAACACTTTGCAATTTGATTTTGTAGGAAAGAGATTAATAAACAGCTCCATTTTCATTAGAAGTAAAATCTCAAATCCTCTCTACTTAAAAACAAAAACTGTACTTAAACTGAATTTTATTTTACATAAATATAGAACATTGAACACAGATTCAGTTATCTTAGTGACAAATTGTCACAAAAAATGGACATCTCACAAAAAAGGAGATATAAAATGCTTTCAATACTTTATATTTCTTGAACTCCTAAAAGCCTCCCTAAAGTGTCATGCAACTTACTGTCAACCACAAATATTTTAAGACAAGTTTTTAAATTTCAGTGATTTTTCTTAATTCGATACCCTATAATTATATCCCTAATTGCCCAAATGATTCATTAATAAGTAACTAGCTAAATATTATCAATAGTCTATTATTACTATGCCTTAGTTTATGTTAAAGACACTAATCTAGAATATGAAGGAAGTAAATGTTCTTCCTTTTATATTCGATAAGGGTCCATTTAATCAAAAGGAGGTTTAGAAGGCTAATCTTCTAAAATATACTTTTTAATATATTGATAAAAAGCTTATTAAAGAAGAAAGGTAAACTTTGGGGATTCAATATTAGAAAGAGTAAGTTTGTTCATAATTCACATTATCATCACAGACAAGGAGGGGGTTGTTCAAATGAAAAGAAACTTTGCTGAGTAGGACAGGGGTCCTCAAACTTTTTAAACAGGGGACCAATTCACTGTCCCTCAGACCGTTGAGGGCCGGACTATAGTTTAAAAAAATCATTCTACACATGTGCACTGCGGGCCCGGGACAAGTCGGCTGCTAAGCAGGACAGGCAGCAGCGGCAAAAACACCCGGTGAGCCGGATAAATGTCCTCGGCGGGCCGTATGTGGCCCGCCGGCCATAGTTTGAGGACCCCTGGAGTAGGACAATTGAGGAAAAGATCAAGAGCAAATAGGCAGGTTAGAAACCACTCTCTACTTCAAAATGTGTCTCTGTATTATTAATTATTTGGGTTATTCAAAATAATATGTACTTGTTGAATTTTTAAATGTCACCTGGAAATAACTACCACCAATATTCTGTCATATTTCCTTCCCAATTTATTTTTGTGAATTTTAATGTACTTAAGTGTTTCCTAATAGTATAGCATACTCATCATAAACATTTTTAAAGGTAGTAAAACATGTTCAAGTGTTGAAGGTTTTATAATTCAGTTTTTTATTTCCCTACTTTAGTACATTATGTGTTTAATAAATGCTATTACTACATATGAAGCTATTGATTTTTTGCAATGTGGAGGAAGAAAAAAAAAGAGTTGGAGAGACAGCAATTTTTAAAAAGAAGAAATACTACACTTAAAATAATTCCAGCATGGCCCAGCCAGTGTGCCTCAGTGGTTGAGTATCTATACTAATAAAAGGGTAATATGCTAATGAGACCAGGAGACCTTCCAGGAGACCTTCTGGACATCCTTCCAGACAAAGCCATGGTGGCGGGTCTGAGGCAGAGGCGGTTAGGGGCGATAAGATTGGCAGGGGAGGGCAGTTGGGGGCAAGCAGGCTGGGGGGGGGGCATTTGGGAGCAATCAGGCCAGCAGGTAGAGTGGTTAGGGGTGATCAGGCAGGCAGGCAGTTAGCAGTTAGGAGCCAGTAGTCCCGGATTGTGAGAGGGATGTCCGACTGCCAGTTTAACTGGCAGTCGGACATCCCCTGAGGGGTCCCAGATTAGAGAGGATACAGGCTAGGATGAGGGACACCCCTCCCCCATGCACGAATTTTGTGCACCAGGCCACTAGTTGACCTATAAACCAGGTCATGGTTTGATTCCTGGTCAGTGCACATGCCTAGGATTGCAGGCTTGATCTCTAGTGTTTGGAGCATGCAGGAGGCAGGATGGATGATTCTCTTTCATCATTGATGTTTCTATCTCTCTCTCCATCTCTCTTCCTCTCTGAAATCAATAAAAAAAATATATTTTTAAATAATAGTCCCAGCATGTAGTATATGGTTATGTATGTTAAGATATCATTTGGTGGTTGGGAGGGGTATCCAATGGCAGTAGAGTAGGTGAAAGTTACACTCACCTCCTCCCAGGACTATATCAAAATAACAACTAAATTATAGAACAATCAACCAGGATAATCATTGGAGAATTAACTAAAGGGAAGTCGTATAACTAAGGATATACAGAAGAAGCCACACTGAGAGCAGTAAGAAGGGCACAGACACCCAAAAGGCTGACCCTCTGCCCAAGTGGTGCAGTTTAGAATTCAGAGGGGTATCTCAGCTGCAGAGGTCTCAGTGGAGTGAGGGGTCTCAAACCCACACCATGCTCCCTAGCCCAGAGCACCACTGATACATATGAACCTCATAATAGCTGGCTGGAAAAATCAGTGGGAATTCTGTCCACCAGGGTGAGATGGGAGACTGTAGAAACACTTAAAGGGCCAGTGTGCAAAATGTTACTTGTAGACACTCACCCTGCGCTCCAGGAGAGGGGCAGTGGCTCAGAGGGAACCAAAGTGATACAGGGAGAGACTGAATTGTGTGGTTTTGGGGAGAGGGTTGGATGGACAGCCACCAATGTCTGTGTGCTGAGTCCCACTCCCACACCACCCAAAGAGGTCATCTTTCCTTTTTGAGCACTCCCTTCCATCAAGCATGAGTTTGGGAGATGCACTAACCCCTGCTTGCAGACTCGCTGAGGCCCTGCTTATGTCAAGCTTGCTCCCAGCTGCAGCTGAAGGATCTGCTGGCAGGAAGTTTGGGCAGATTTGCACTCTTTCTTGAAAAAACTCTAAGCATGCACCACCATTCCTGTGAAAAGCCCTTCCTCCATATGGACAAATCTTAAGTTTTAATCTGATAACACTACTGACCCCACCCTGATGACTCCCTGAGAGCCTGCTCCATTTCAAAGGCCTGGAGGCTCCAGTGGGATGACAGTTGGCCTTGGTGTGCCCTGAGACTCTTTTGAATCCTAACATGTGATCTATCCTAGAAAATGTTCTGTGGACACAAAACAAGTCTCAATAAATATAAAAATATTGAAATCATATCAAGCATATTCTCTGACCACAATGAAATAAAACTAACAATTATAAGGGGAAAAAAAAAACAGAAAAACACACATACACATGGAGACTACATAACATATTACAAAATGAATGGGTTAACAATGAGATCAAGGAAAAAAATCAAAAGATACTTTGAGACAAATGAAAATAAAAACACAACAACCCAAAATATTTGGGACATAGCAAAAGCAGTCCTAATGGGGAATTTCATAGTATTGCAGGTCTACCTCAAGAAACAAAAACACTCTCAAATAAACAATCTAACCTTAGACCTAAAGGTACTAGAAAAAGAACAAACAAAGCCCAAAGGAAAAAAATTATAAAGATCAGAACAGAAATAATCAAAATGGTCTTAAAAAACACAATATAAAAGATCAATGAAACCAAGAGCTGATTCTTCGAAAAGGTAAACAAGATTGATAAACCTTTAACCAGACTCATCAAGGAAAAAGGAGAGAGGACCGAAATAAATAGAATGAGAAATGAAAGAGAAGTAACATCGGACACCACAGAAATACAAAGGATTATAAGAAAATACTATGAACAAACAGATAGGACTATGTCAAACTAAAAGGTTTTTGTACAGCAAAGGAAACCATCAACAAAAAATAAAGACAAACTACTGAATGGGAGAACATACTCACCAATAATACAACTGATAAGGGGTTTGTAAAGAACTTAGACAACTCAACATTTACACACAAAAAAAACACGAAAACAACAAAATCCAATTTAAAAGTGGGCAAAGAACCTGAATTGACACTTCTCCAAAGAGGACATGCCATGGATGGCCAATCTATATATATAAAAGGCTAAGTGTCTGTCCGTCCAATGGTAGCTATGTCGCACACTGACTAACAGGGGACAGACGTTCAACATAGGAGCTGCCATGACATGCACTGGCTGTTTAAAAATAAATGGCACCACAGACCTGGCACCGACAAACCAACACTCAGCTTCCCACAAGTGGGACACAGGCCCCGCAACCACCCCCAAGCAACACCCCACCAAATCACAGCCAACTCTGCCAAGACCCCATGGCACAAAATGTGGCCCACAGCTTAGCCCAGTCTGGAAATGGTGGCTGTGGGCACTAGGTAATGACATCACATAGCAACACCCGGCTTCCCCTCCCTAAGGACTAGCATCTTTGGAGTTTATTCAGCCCAGGAACCCGACTTGCTTTATAGCCAGGTGCAAACATTTTACAGTTTAACCAAATGTTTCTGAAGCATTTTCCCGTGCCTCATCTCATTTAGAGTAGGTAGATAGGAGACTCGATCGAATCCTACTTTCTTTTCATTAGCAAGACATGAATAGCAATATTAAAATATTTCTTTTAATTTCCTTTCAGTGTGCACAAATCTGTGCACTAGGACACTAGTAGACATATTAAAAGATGTGCAACATCATAATCATCACAAAAATGCCAATGAAGCCTTAGCATGTTAGGCTCAGTGGGTAAAGCATCAGCCTTCAGACTGAAGGGTCCCAGGTTCAATTCCGGTCAAGGGCATGTGCCCTGGTTGCGGCCCACTCTCCAGTAAGGAGCATGCAGAAGGCAGCTGATCAATGATTCTCTCTCATCATTGATGTTTCTATCTCTCTCTCCTTCTACCTTCCTCTCTGAAATCAATAAAAAACTATATTTTATAAAATTCTAATTAAAACCATGATATGTGGACAATGCAGTATGCAGATGATGCTTTATTGAATTGTACCTTGAAACCTGTATTGTTTTGTGAGCCAATATCATTCTAATAAATGCAATTAATAAAAATTTGAAAAATTAAGAAATCATATTTTTAAATGCCTATGCATTTTTAAAAAACTGAACAAAAGTATACCAAAATCTGAATGATGATTATTTTTGGATATTGAAAATAAGAGAAATTTATCTTACATTCTTCTTTTGTACTTTTTCTAATATTTTATAATACATATGAATTAGTTTTATCATGGAGAAGACACATTATATACTTTATTATAATAAAATAAAAACAGACCTGGCTTTAATTCCAGTATGTTGCTCTGCCTGCCTATTGCAGTTTTATAAGAATTAAATAAAAATCTTGTGGAACTATTATGTAAACCACAAGGTTACTGCTTTGACATTTGAAATGAGTCTTTACATAGTAGTGTCCTTTTTCTTGTGCACAGACCATCATGTGTGCAATACATAAAATGAAGAGCCAGAAAAAAAAATCTTTAAATTGATGCTTCCAATATGTAGACACCTGCATTTATAAGGTTGATGTATGTCTAACAGGTGGGTGGACAGTGCAGGGTAAATCACAGAGAAAATACAATAAATCAAAAGAAACCCCAAAGCACATCCATTGCCCAGCACTTAGAGAAGCTAGGTTGAGAAATGGTGTGGAGTTTCCTCAGAGACTAGGGTCAAGGAAAATCACAAGCAAATTACTTTTCAGTTACATCCAAATTAGCCTCTCTCCCATCTTTATGTCACTGAGGGCATGCACTTGCTTTGAGGTCTGGCTAATGGCTTGCTACCAGAGTAGGAGGAAAAGAAAATGTAGTGCCAAGATCCTGAGTTTCATTTTGCCTTCAAATATTTCTCTTTTCTAAAATTAACTTAACATTTGCCTTCAGCTGGATAAATCTGGGTTCAAACCTGGCTGTCTCACTTCATGGCTGTATTAGCTTAGGCAAATCCTTTCATGTCTTTGAGCCTATTTTTCTTATAGGTAACACTGAAATGGTAGTATGTAAATTGCACATAATGAAAACACTAGAGATAGTGTAAGTTAAAATGTAAATATTCAGTAGTAAATACTCAGACACATAGTAAATACTCAGTAGAGGTAGCAGTGGTCATTCCATTATTATACTCTACTAGAGGCCCGATGCACGAAATTTGTGCAAGGGCCTTGGCCCTGGCCCCCGCCCTCCACAGCCACAGGCTTCTGCCGCCTCTGCCTTGGCCCCGGCCTACCTGCTGCGGCTTTGTCCAGAAGGAAGGACGTCTAGAAGAACATCCGGTCTAATTAGCATATTGTCCTTTTATTATTATAGATATGCAGGTCTGAACTAGGCACAATGGGGCAATGGGTGGATTTGGTGATCAGTTCTACTCCTCTATCATTCTACATATGAATACCTTCATTCATGACGATGTCTGGTTGAGTAACTACCCCTCTCACCCCATGCTCTGCCAGTATGGTGTGTTATGGTGAAATAGCAAAAGTCATTGAGCATTTACTATGTGTTAGGCACTGTGCTCAGGAAATCACATGCATAATCTCACTGACTCTTCACAACAACCTATTAGGTTGAAACTGTTACAAATGATGAACCTGTGGAATAAGGATGGCAGTGGTACTGCCCAAGGTTATCTCTGCATCAGAGCTGGCTCTACACCAGGCCTTTCTGACTCTGTTGTTCATGCCCTTCCTCATCATGCAGTGCTAGTACTTATCTCCACATCCATCTGGATGAAGTGTTTCTCTTCTGATCTATGCAACCTGTTCCCAGCCTTTTCCTGAACAGCTTCTCTTTAAAGATAAAAACTATGCAGACATCTAGTATATTCCTCCCCAGTGATACTTGTATTTTCAATTTCCTTTGAGACACTGCATAAGGATAAATTTCACCTTGATTGCAGATATGTTTTCATATAAATTTGGATGTTAGTAGGCATGACAGCAGGTATATACATTAAAAAAATAGATTTACTATTGTGTGGGAGATAAACTGTTTACCTAAATCAGCAGCCCTCTCAGTGGGATTCAGCATCTAATTTTTTCTTGGTCCTGCCAAAATTTACATTTGACCTAGAAAGTCTTCTTTTAGATGTGTAGGTTAATCTATATTTCATATTATTATATATTTTAACAGAGTTATATAGCACCTTCATTCTCATAAAAATTGAAATTTTAAATATTCTTTCATTTGTTCAATATATATGCATATGTAAATTCATAATGCATGTACTTAGTATATATCTGGTATTAAAATATAATAGTGAGCACAATTTTAATTTCTGTCCTCAAGACTTTGTAGTCATAGGGATGCTTGGATAAGGAAGTTAACCACTGACTAAAATACATTCGAAAGTACTATGAAAGGCAGTGCTAGGTGCCTTAGGAGGCTGGAAGGATCTAACTCAGGGTACCAAGAAAAACCTCCAGGAGGGAGTGATGTCTAAGTTATGGCAAGAAGAAAGGTAGAAAATAGTCAAATGAAGTTACCAATGAGAAATTGAGAGTAGGGTATGGATGAGAGAAGGGGTGGAGGGTTTAGGGAACTGGAGAAGTTTGGGACAGGTTCCCCCTCCTAGGAGCACACCATGCTCCCTTCCCCCTCTTCTTCCCTCTTAGGCATGCATCTCCTAAACTGTAAGGGACACCACACAACTTGCAACCATGGGAGCAATGGGCAGTGGCAGCTCATCCCAGGCTAATCCCCTGAACCTGTCTTCAAAGCCCCTTTTCTTTGACTTTCCAGAGCAGCAGTCGCCAACCGGTGGTCTGCGGACCATGGGTGGTCCGTGAGGTCCGAAAAGTTTGTGACCGCTGCTCCAGAGAGCCAAATCAGACCTGCCTAGGCTCTCCTGTTGCTTCTTCTATCCTAAGCTCGCCTTGTTTCACTGTCCCCAACTTTAATAAATGTACTCTCAAAATAAAATAAAAAAAGAAGTTTGGTATATGGCAAAATAAAATGTGAGGGGTAGAGTGTCCTAAAATGTGGCTGGAGAACGAGGCACAAGACTTGAAAGTCCTCGTTAAGAGGACATCATGTGGTCTGACTGGCATGAGGAAGAAATACTATGCCTCTTCAAATGGCCCCCCAAAATGCCAACCTAATCTGCCTCGTGTAGCGCCAGCCCTCTGCCACTTCTTATAAATCCAAATCCTGCTGCTTCATCAAACCATATTATTTTTACCAACCAGGTGCATCCACCCATCCCCTACCTGCTGTAATTGTTGGTAGCTAATAGTTCCCGGGTGCTCCCCTCACCCAGAAAATTGCCCTGGTCTGGTAGAAGCCACTTCATCCAGGAAAGGAATGCATCACCTGACAAAGGCTTTCTCCTCTGATCAAGCTTTATCAGGCTCCTCTGAACCCTCTGCTCTCCTAGGCTGCACTTCAGGCTTCCCTCTCTGTCCTTAAAAAATCCAGTTTGAATAAGAATCACACATGGTAAACTGGGTGAAAATCCCTCACCCTCTAGCTTATCAAATTCCTCATCTCCTTCCTCTTGATATCTTATCACCCTAGCCAGCCTTCAGCAAGAACTCTGTTGAGTCAGTCTAGCAAGAATCCTTCTTATTACTTAGTTATTTTCTACCCACTGACCCGCTTCCTGCTCCTTGATTATAAATCTCCCTTGTCCTTGTTGGTGTCAAAATTGAGTCTTCTGTCCTTTACTACAAAACCCCATTATAGCAGCTTTTCTTGCATGAAGTTTGTATTATTATCTTTAACACATGTCAGGGTTAACATTTTCTTTGGGACTTCCCATGAGGAGTGATAATGATATGGGATCAACTCTTCTGTTCAGTTGTCTACATAAGAAACACCCAAAGCTGTAGAGATTTTTTTATGGGTTTATTTGAGCCAAACTGCTGACATGTGCCAGGGAGCAAGATCTCAAATGCTCTGGAGAATAGCAGTCTTGCAGGTTCTTTTTATGCATTTGAAATTAAGGAAGGGACCCAAAGAAGACTGGAGAAAGCAAGGGGCAGACTAAATTACAGGATAGTTAACAAGATTATGTGCTCTCTGGAGAGTTAATACCCCCTTGGAAGGGTATTACTTCTGGCATTTCAAAGGTGTGTTAACCTCAATGCACAAGAACAACGGACAGAACTGGCTTAAAACCTTTCACTAAAGAAGTTACAGGCCTCAGACATGACTACCCATCATGACGTGCCCAGTTAGGAATTTGTGATCCTTTGAGATTACTTTCCATAAAACCTCTTTTTTCATCCACACAGTTAAGGTTCCAAAACCTGCCCTATGCATCAAACCAAAACTAGACTTCATCTCAAACCACATCTTCACTTCCCTCTTTCCTCTTCATATTCTGTTTCACACTCTCCTGTAGAGGTTTTCCTCAAGAGTACTTCCTCCAAAAATTAAGTACACCTGAATTCCTGGTCAGGCTCTGTTTCAAAAAAACCTACCAAAGCCATGCACGAAAAGTAAAGAAAAATGTTATTTTGGTAAAATACATACAAGGAATAATAAATTAAGTAAAGTTTTCATCAGATAAATGACTCAGCAAGCAATTTATTCATGTCCTACAGCCTCTTGGAATGGCACCATAAATGAGGAAACCCAGTCCAGAAGACAAAAAAGCTATTTCAAAATTATTCATTTTTAATGTGCAATCTTTGAAATATCAAACAGAGACTATATGGACCACATCAACACTTCATAAATTCCTTCTCCCTTCAGTCAATGTTCCTCACACCAAAGTTGCTTTCCAGCCTCTCTCCTTGAGCATTACTAACCCCTTCTACTTCAATCCTATCCCAAGTCACCCTTCTTGTCCTCCCCATTTCTTCCTGATTGTACCCCACCAAAGCATAAAATAGTCCCATACCACACACCCTCAGAGGCCAGGTAGAACCAAGTGGTAAGTGAAGGGGGATGAGATGCCAGAAGCATACATAATTTCTGTTGTCAAAGTGCTCCACACATTGTCATATTGTTTATTTGAGGACCAAATCCATGTTTTTCTTGAACATTCTTTCCATGATGTTTCTTAGCAAATTATGCTCTATCAACAAAGCAGAAGCACATTTAACTGCTAAAACTAACATGTGCTCCTTACCCTTCTCTCTCTTCACACATATCTTGAGACATACTGCTTTTTATTATCAATACAGAGTTCCTGACTACCTGAGGAGCCTTTTATAAGTGTATGAACTTGGACAGAGCAAAAATATAGGGAGATCAAGAATATTTTCATACCTTCCCACCAATGTGGCAGTTTGGAGATTGTGAAAAACATGTTACATTCATCCCCGGAAGCCCCACAGTGACATTTAGATGTCCCTAGAGAGTCCCTCGAGGTGTGCTGCCAGGAGCTATCTGTACTTTGCTAGAGTGAACCAGCAGAACTAAGAAAAGGGATTAATATCTTAGCCCTGGAAAATGCATCTTTGAAATTCTTCCCTTAGTTGGTAGTGGCACAAGCAGTAACAGCAGAGCCTCATTTATTGCAATGTGTCAACACAGCCCATTAGTCTGAATGTACAGTACTGTGTACAGCAGAGCTTGGCTCTGCCCAAGCCCTCAAAAAGCCCATTTTCTGTCAAGTGCGTTGCTTTTCTATTTTATTAGATGCAAACTAAGGAAAATACCTATTTTATGGCTTTAAGAATTCTGTGTGCACACTTCAGGTGTCTGATTTATATGTTTTTCTAAGCAATTCTAAAAAGAAAATATGATCGTAGGTGTGTTCTTTTTTTTTTTTTTTTTAAGTGTTGCAATGCCAGATTTTATTCTGGCATTGCAATGGATGTCTATGGCTGCCTCACCTTCTTAGTCTATTTAATCAGGATGAGATCAATTCCCCCATGCAGCTGTGAGTCACTTGAACAAAGTCTCTGTCTTATTCAATGTTGTATTCCAAGCACCTACCATATAATCAATTAGTGTTTAATGCTTTTCAGCTGAATTTCTTCCATCCACATAGTAATAATGTAAGACACTTTTCTTATACATTCAGGAGTTACTCTGATAAATTGGTGCCTAATAATGAATATTACACGTGTGTCCTCTTATTAAATAGATTCCTATAAAATGAGCCTTTATATTCTATTTCCTCAGTATTTCCTCTCAGTACCACAACTTACACAAGAAATATACTTCTTACCAGATAAAATCAAGTTGTTAATAACTGAGTTAACATATAATTCAACATAAATGTTATATGGTTTTGTATTATGTTGTATTCCTTTTGAGTTCATAATTATGGATAATGGAATTGAAAGTTTAGACAGAATTGCTTTAGAATCATTCTAGTCTCAGTTAATAAGTATTGCTGAACTTCTGCTTATTCCCTACCTATTTTCTGCTATCTCAACATCTTCTGGTGACCAGAATGTCATCCTATTGAAAAATAAATTGGGACAAAGGTATAAACTGAATGTAGTATAATTGCAAACTCAGCCTAAACTGGAAAACAGGTTTTTTTTGCATAATAAGCAGACTTCAAGTCTCTACATGAAACTTGAGCTGACTCTGCTTAAAAGAAATACCCCAGAGGAGAGCAGAGAGTATGGGGTGAATTGAATCCCAGAAGACATATGCTGAAAAGACTGTTCCATTTTGAAAACAATAAAAAATAACATAATCTATATGTCTTCAAGCTATTTCAGGATAGGATTGCTCCTAGAATGTATACATTTGATAAATTCATGGAAGTATCAAAAAAGAAATATTTTACTGGTACCATTTGCCATTACAGAGAATGCAATGGCTTGAATTAGAAGTCTGGTGAAGGCAATGAATACACACAACTTTGAAAATTACTTTGCAATATAATGTGTAATTTACTTCTATGACGAATTCTCAGTGTAGTCTTTCAAAGGTATTCATGATTGAATAAAAATAATCTTGATTGAAGTCAATGTTAACATCTCACCATTAAATAGCTGATAAAGGTTACCTAGCCAGTAAGACTGTATTGTTATTTGTATCATGGGAGTTAAGGAGAAATCTCTAGTAGAAAGGCTTCCATAGTATGTAAATAAAAAGTTCTTGCCAGAGATTAACAGAATGCTGGCAATGGAGACTCAATTCTGACAAACCAAGTCTTGTGCAGGTTCGCTACATCACATCACTGCTCTTCCCACAGGATTTAAGGACTGTGTACCACTTAAAATACCTTTGGTTAAAGACAAGAAACTGTTGCAGTACCACTTGATAACAGGTAACTTTGATTCTTCAAATAATGACAAAGTTTAGAAACTATGATATATCAGGTAGGCCAGGATAAATCGCCCAAATATTCTCTAACATCCATATAGGTGACCAGAAATAGCCATGAGTGTGAAAGAAGTCAAAGACACACTTGATAAAAATTTAAAAAATAAAATAAGATTCTTTGCTACAGTTGTTTGACCACCATGGTTGATGAGGGCTACCTAAACGTTGTATAATAAATAGACCATAGCGAACTTTCATGGAGATTTCAAGTTGTATGCTATGAAAGCCTTTTTAATAAGAAGGTTTGTACTAATCTGAATCAATACCATAGAATAGCTGAACAATAGACACTATTTTTAGATTTTCGAAATTATTTCAGCACCTAGCATAGAGCTTTTGATATACAAAGCATTAACAAATATTAGTTTAGTTGAATTGCAATCTATTTGGAGATCAGTATTAATCTAGTTATTTAATTTATTCAATTAAACACTAGACACTTACCTTTCTATTAAAGGTAAAATATAAAAAGTCACTAACATGTTTAATCACAGCATCATTGAACCATATGTACATAAAGATTTCAAAATTGAGTAGCACTTTACATATATCACATTATGTTTAAACATAAATATATAAGGTGTTGATTAAGAATCCAAACTGATTCTGCAGGTCCATTCTGGGGGAAGAACTTTACAAATGGCATAGACTTTTCCCAAAAAACTAGCTTGAAGCAGTGCTGGTTCCAGTATTTTTTTTAAATATGTTTTATTGATTTTTTACAGAGGAAGGGAGAGGGATAGAGAGCTAGAAACATTGATGAGAGAGAAACATTGATCAGCTGCCTCCTGCACACCTCCTACTGGAGATGTGCCCGCAACCAAGGTACATGCCCTTGACCGGAATCGAACCTGGGACCCTTCAGTCCGCAGGCCAATGCTCTACACACTGAGCCAAACCGCTTAGGGCTCCAGTATTTTTTTCTGACAATAAGTCTAGATTTACTTTCCTCAGGTTAAAATCTAGACAAATGGGTCTCCTATCATCATCATGCCTCGTCAGCCCAAGGAAAATACAGTGAAAGAAGAGAGAAGAATATTCTGTATATGTTCAGGCAGACAGAGTTTGCCCAATTTATCATTTACTAAAATGGCACTCCATGTTCACTGATAGGAGGCATTCCTGCTGATGAACTAAGGAGGCTATATATCTTTGCTTCCATCTACAATTGTAATTACTGAGCAAACAAAAATACATTACAGTTGTTAGTCAATAGATTTCACTCCTCATTTGATTTTGCCAAAAGATTTTCTTTGATGGTATAACACTGAAGTTAGTTCTTCTCTGTACTCTCAATTTCCATCCAGAGAAGCCCACTCACATGCAATATTATTGAGCAATCTTAATTTTGTTAAAGATGTCAGAGCAGAAATGAAATAGGGGATTTATATATAGCACATGTCATGACAAACAGCTCTCATACCCCTCTCTTCTCCAAAAATTCCATTGCTCAACAGTTGTACTCAACCTCTCTGTCTGCCCTAACCTCACCTTCACCAAACAATTCAAATCTGCCCCCCATACTCTTATATTCCACTCACCTCCATGTAGAGCAAATAGAAAAAAAAGAAGTAATTATAATGATTCCTGCATAAAGGCAACAAAATTCAGCCAAAGGTAGCAGAAAAGGTAGCTCTGTTAAGACTCTTAGGAAAACAATAACCCTAGCTTCATTTAGCATCTCCTTGGTGTGGTATTACTCTCCATTCAACATATCAAAATAGTTATTCCAAACCTAACAGACGTTTTCTAAGAAGTATTATTTTTCAGTACAGATTCGTTCTATATTGTTTCTATAGGAACTAGGCACCTGGACTAGTATGGTTTTCTACCACAGTAATTGAGATCTAGGGGCCTATGCCTTTAAGTTCCAGAGAGCAGATGGGCAGTTTAGTCAAAGTGTGAGATTATCTTCCCCATATGAATAAAGGAGTTGTCTCATTGGGTTCAACTTTCCCAAAGTCATCCAGAGCTAGACCACATCAGTGTCCCAATGGAAAGGGAGCCACCTTACCTCTCTGGCAAATAACATGATCTCAACTAATATCAATAAGTGCTTAAGGGTTTTAGTCTAAGCTTGGCTAACAATGGGGGGTTAGATTTAAGAGAATTATAAATAATTATACATGTCTGAAGTGAAACACTTTTGTTTATTTTGCATTCCTAATAGTGATTTGCTCTTTTGGAGTTCAATAGCTGCATTTCTAATATGATTAGCTCAAAATAATAATTGCTTCAGTGAAGGATTTATATTAAAATCCTATTTTCCCTGCCTGTTAATTGCTAAGCCAATATGGAAAGGTAAAACATTTATTAGCTACTTGGAAAAAAAAGTCTTTAATATTAGAAACTTTAGTTGGACTGAATGACCAAATGTGAGCATATTTGGCCTCAGCCAAGAAAATAGGCACAGTTCTACATATGCAGAAATTGTGAGATACTACTGGAAACAATTTTGTATAAGCACATTTTAGATATACTTAAAGTTCTGCAAAAAAAAAAAAATGATCATGTAATGTGAAGTTTCTTGGAAAAAAAAGTATCCTGGCCTCTTCTTTTCAGCTCACATGTAAAATTAGAAATGAAAATATTCTCTTACATAAGTCTAATAGACTTAAGACAGTAACAAAAGACCATGGTGATATTGTTAATTAGTTAAGAATCATTGGAATGACGTATATACTGCAAATATAGACAAGCAGCTTTGCCATTTAGCATTATGACTCATTGATTGTAATTGCTTTTGCAGGACTTTTACCCTTTCCTCAACCTTTATTTTATTAGCACAAAGACAGCAAAATTCAACAGAAGGAAGCAAAGAAAGGTAACTCTGTTAACAATGATTTCTTGTAGAGGTTCTGCCGTAGAATATAAGTGGCTCTAGACTGCAAAGTATCAGATAATGTGGAATCATGTCCTCTGATGGGCCCTACCTCCTGGCTTATCCCTATTCACAAATCTAGGACCCTAAATGAATTCTTAGTTCCTGTTTGAAATAGTCATGCCAAGTAATAATCTTTGCCCCTAGAAAACAAAAAGCCAAGCAACAACAAAAAGCTTGCTATTAATTACCATTTTATAACTAATTCTAACCTGGCAAAAACAACTAATCTATACTAATAAAAGGGTAATATGCTAATTAGACCAGATTGACTGGTCATCTACCATTCATCCATTCCTCCTTCTGGACAAAGCCACAGTGGCGGGGGCCGAGGCAGAGGCAGTTAGGGGCGATCAGGCCAGCAGGGGAGGCAGTTAGGGGTGATCAGGTAGGCAGGCAGAGGCAGTTAGGGGCGATCAGGCAGGCAGGCAGGCAGGTGAGCGGTTAAGAACCAGCAGTCCCGGATTGTGAGAGGGATGCCTGACTGCCGGTTTAGGCCCGATCCTGCATGACTGCCTAAACCAGCAGTCGGACATCCCCCAAGGGGTCCCAGATTGGAGAGAGTGCAGGCCGGGCTGAGGGATCCCCCCACCCTGTGCACGAATTTTGTGCACTGGGCCTCTAGTCTATAATAATAAAAGTGTAATATGCTAATTAGACCGGACAGCTGAACGACCTTCCAGACATCCTTCCAAACAAAGTCAGGGCTGCGAGGGCCGAGGCAAGCCGCTAAGGCTGCGAGGGCCAAGTCCCTCGCATGAATACTGTGCATCGGGCCTCTAGTCTTAAAATAAATCAAACTGTACAATGAAGGAAATAATATACAGAATGGGGAAACTTTTATCCTGTCCAAATGCATGAGAACTTTCCATAATGTCATTAATGAAGGAAAGAATGAACACATGCTTTTATATCAGTCCCTAGCCAAATATTATGTTTGGAGAAACATATATCAACATAAGAAATATCCTGTGTATTTAAGACCAGATCATATCCTTGAAGTCAACTGTGGTCTCAGCATGAACCTAATACCTGTAATTGAATTAACAGGCTAACCATTTTATGCTACATTGGAACATAATTGATGTCTTCTACCTAAAATTAGCTATATTTTGAGTTTTATTACTGTATGTACAACGAGGCAATTAGAAAATTTATTTGGCACCTACTGACAGTATTTATAATTAGGTTCACAAAGTCACAGATTCTATTATTCTTGAATCAAGCTAGTTTGTTGAATACTATATTCAAAGATAACAAAAAAAATAACAAAATAAACTCCTTCCTCCTAGAACACATATGAGAGGCTTTTTAAGAAATAGCCATTTACTTCAGTTATTTCATTTCATCATAATTTTATTTTGAACTCTGGGTTTGGTAATAAAATTCCATCATCAACTTTGCAAGATGCAGAAAGGATTCCTCCTACATGCTTTCTGCCAAGATCTCACCTAACTGGGCTCAGTCCCTGGCTATAACTCCTAAGACATAAGTTCTCATTGTGAATGAGCTAAAATGCAGACTAAATACAAATGAGGTTCTTCCTGCAAATGTATATATTGTACAGGAATCACTCTGGTAACATTTTACATGCAGGATTTAATTGCTAGAGAGCTTGTCTACCTGCCAAACCTCTCTTTTTCTTGTGCTCTTTGAATAAGGTATATGGGCCTCCTAACACACACAGTATAAACAATACTAAACTGGATTTTTAAAATTGATTTTTAGAAAGAGGAAAGGAGAGGGATAGAGAGATAGAAACATTAATGAGAGAGAGGAACATCATTGATTGGCTGCCTCCTACATACCCCCTACTCGGGATCGAGCCCACAACCCAGGCATGTGCCCTGACCAGCAATCCAGCTGTGACCTCCTGATCGACACTCAACCACTGAGCCACGCCAGCCTGGCCATATGTAGTCATTCTTGATTCCTCTCTCTTTTGTCACACACCACATCAAGACCAAAAGCAAATCTTGCTGGATCTGCTGATGGAATATATGCAATATCTAGCCACTTCTGATCACCCTCTCTACCACCCTGACCCAGGCCACCATCCTTTCTCATCCACATTAGTTATAGTCTACTAACCAGTATCTCCTCTTCCTTCTTGCTCACTATAGTTTAATCTCAACCCAGCAGCTGGAGTGATTGTGTTAAAATGAAAATCAGATGATGCCTCAATGCTAAAAACCCTCCAGTGGCTTTTTGACCCATGAAAGCAAAAACCAAATGTTGTACAATAGTCTACAAGGTGGGTCAGGATCTGAATCCTATTACTGACTTGATCTCATTTCCTACAGCAACTTCCTTTCATTCCAACCACAGAGACCTCCTGCTGCTCTTCTAACGCATGTGGCGTACACCCACCAGAGGGCCTCTGTCTGGCCCTCTCAGGGCTTGTTCCCTCACCTCTTTTAAGTCTCTACTCATAAATTGCCTTTTTAGTGAGTGCTTCTCTGATCATCATCCTATCTAAAAGTTCAACTATTCACTAGCTCCCCCCTTCCCAACCCTTCTCTGATTGACTTTTCTCCAAATTCTACTCACCTCCTAAATTATAAACACTGAAAATTGTTTATTTGTCTTGCTTATTGTTTTTCATTCTCCATTAGAATATCCTCTCCTATCTCTTTCTTACACTGATTTATCCCCACTACTCAGAAAAATGCCTGTCACATAGTAGATGTCAAATAAACATTTGTTAAAAGAATGAGCCTGCTTAAAAATCTTAGAAAGCCAAATTATCCTTTTTTCCAAAAATTTTTTCTTTATTCATACTAAAATACCAATTTGTGTAATTTTCATCTTCTTAATAAAACATTATCAATGTACCAAACTTTAAATTTCTGCTGTGAGATATATGATGAGATTTCTAGAAATCTGTTTTATTTCTTTAAATAAACTATGTTCTATATGCTTAAATATTTTTCCTATCTTCATATTTGTCTATTCAGTCCAAAAATTGGGCAAGTTATTACTCCTTGGACACTATGTCTATGAGAAATAATAACGTTGGCTATTGAAACAAACAACTCCCAAATCTCTGTGCCTTAACGTAATAGCAATGTATTTCTCGCATGCGTTACGGTCTGATAGCTTTCATGGTAGATTTATTCCGAGTGATAACACAGGATCCAGGCAACTCCCATTTAGTGACATTGCCATCTTAAACATGGGGCTATCAAGGTTGCCAAATGAAAGGAGAGCAGTTTGGAATGATTATGCAAGGGGTTTTATAACCATGCCCGGAAGTGCCATCTATCACTTTCCCTATATCTCACTGCCTAGAACATGGGTATATGACTCTAACACAATGGCCCAAGAAGCTGGAATATGTAGCTTTCTTGCATGCCCACAAAGAGAAAATCAAACAGGACCTTGATGTCCAAATGGAAGAATTTTCCAGAAAGGTTCCATCCATTCATCCAACTGTTCTGACATGAAATTTTTGTTCATCAACTCAAAAAATCATGAACAAGATTCTGAAGGTTAAGGCAAAAAATATGTAAGGGGAACAGTGAAATACAGAAGGGAAGCATTGGAGTGGCTCTACAAGAAAAGTTATATTTCTCACATTTTGCATCAGCTTTTGTTAAAGAATCTCTAAAAAGGCATTTTCTTAGTTTAAATTTTAGAAGCCTCCTCAATACCACTGGATAGTCAGAAGTTTGTCTAAGCTGCCTCTCAAAAGAACAAAAGATCCATATCAAAAGATCCCCAGGGTGAGCACTGTAATTCCAAATTGTCTTTGGTGAAATTGTGAAAGAAAAGCATGCACAAGAGTTACCATAGTGAGAAAAAATAAGGGAAGCAGGTGTTTGGCCTGGAAGGGGCACAGTTTTAGATTAAAAATACCCCATGAGAACTGCAACATGCCTGTGAGGCTGGTGCTCATGTGAGCTGTTGTCACTGGAGCTTGGTCAAAGGCCAATTGTTGCCCATCAGGGACCAGATAAAACCTCTGATTCTAGGTAGATGAAACTAAAACAAAAGCAATTCTCGGGGACACAAAAACAAGATTGAGGAAGCAGTCAGTATAAGATTTTGAAATGGTGACCTTGGACATAGCTTGTTCAAAGGATGCTGAAAAGAAATATTCCACACAATACAATATACAGAGGGTATATGATATAATTGTATACATGAAACCTATTTAGTTTTATTAACCAATGTCATGCTAATAAAGTAAAAGTAAAATAATACATTTTTTTAGGAAAAAAGAAATCTTCTCAACTTATAACTTGCAGACTGGCTTGAGAGCAGTTTTACAGGCCCATTCTCTCCCTATAGACTTTAAAAAAAAATCATTCAAGACAGACAAAACAATACATTAGATAATTAGTGTTAGGTGCTAAAAAAAAACAACTTCACTAAAGTATGATGCAAATCTGATCAGAAAACCACAGTCCCACATAGGGACTTACTCCTGGAAAAACAAAATAAACTCAATATGAAGGGACTTGAAGAAAGGACGAGAGCCCTAGCAGGTTTGGCTCAGTAGATAGAGTGTAGGCCTTCAGACTGAATGGTCCCAGGTTTGAGTCTGGTCAAGGGCACATGCCAGGGTTGCGGGCTTGTTCCCCAGTTAGGAGAATGCATGAGGCAGCTGAGCAATGATTCTCTCTCATCATTGATGAATAACAACTGACATTGGAAATTGGCCTGGCACTCACAGCTAGGCCACGTTATTTTTCTATTGTATATAAGAAAACTCACAGAATAACAACCTTGTACGAGTTTACTCTGAGACCATGATAAAATGAGAACAAGCAAGGCCACTTCATCATATTATCTAAGCAAAGACAAAAATAAGTTCATTGTGGCACCTACAAAATATCAAATACTTCCTCTCTTGACCAAAATGAGTGACTACTACTGCTTTACATATTACAGCTTTATCCTTGCCTCAGTTTTCCCTTCCTCAAGGTAAGATTTGTTGGGATACCTAATCATACAATTAACTTTGCTTTTAACAGCATCTAATCTACACCTGCTTCTTTAATCACTTCCCCTAGGTGTTTTTTCTAACACTCTTTCAATGAGTATATTAGTGTCCTGTGGCTGCCTAACAAATTACCACAAATGGAGTAGCATAAGACAGTAAAAGGTCTGAAATCGAGGTGTCAGGAGGGCTGTACTCAAGAATCTAGTTAATTCACCAAAGGGGTTTTTTGATTGATCAAACTATTTCTTCCATTAAGTACAGTTCTTCCAGAAAGAAAAGT
The DNA here is from genome assembly GCA_026230045.1 of Corynorhinus townsendii. Classification (NCBI taxonomy): domain Eukaryota; kingdom Metazoa; phylum Chordata; class Mammalia; order Chiroptera; family Vespertilionidae; genus Corynorhinus; species Corynorhinus townsendii. The sequence continues at coordinate 59,936,691 of JAPDVU010000004.1, read as the reverse complement.
ATGGGCTCCCTGCTGTTTTCTGCTCTAGCGCCATCTTCAAATAAAAAGGAAGAGTCACTAACTTTAATTTATTTTATGCCTCCTCATATCAATTTATTGGGGTAAAACTATAGCTCTTATCAGTTGAAAACTGCAAAAACACATCACTCATTAAGCAGTAAGGTCCAGAAGAGTCAAGCAAGGTGGGAGGTGAATAGCTTAACATTTATTCCTCTTTCCGTTGTAAGTGTAAGCAAATTTTTCTGTTCAGAAATAAAGTGATTATGTTACCTGATCTCTTTCTCCTGCCATAGAATGTAATTGAAGGTTAAAAGCCTGGGTTTGAATACTGCGTTTGTCTAGTGCAGGTTGCTTAACTTCTCTGCACCTCAATTTCATTTACTGTATAATGGAGATGACGTAATAGTACTTACATCGGAAGGCAGAGAAAATTGATGATGATATATGTATAGCATATATAAGTATAATGTCTGGCATGTAGTAAGTAACAGGTACATGGGTATATGTTCACATGGTTATTCTGCACTAGCCAACCCCCCAGAGACCAGGTCTGCTCTGCTTTCCTCTCAGGGAAAATCTCATATTCCAAAGTCACAGCAACAGGCTGATAATCTCTGGCCTGATATAGACCTGCAAACCTCTCTTCTTTCACCTATGCCCATAATGTTGTCTATTTGAGCAACTGTTGTGTAGGAAAACAAATTGGTTGAATGATCAAAACATTCACTGTTTTTCTAATGTTTTACCATCAGGAAGAGACACAGCCTAAGGATAAATAGATAAGCCAATTACTTTCAGGATCACAAAATAGCAGAAGCAAGCTTAGCTCAACATGTGAAAATGTTGTTGCTAATTAGGAAAACCAACCACTGCACAATTTACAGTGTGGTGAATGAATGCTACCATTAAAAAAATATAATTATAGTATACTGTGAAATGTACCCTTTATTTTCAAGAAAGACATGATTTCTTTTATTTAGTATTGCATAGATAACCAAAATTAGAGTTGCTATATTAAATATCACCTTTGTCTATGTCATAATTGTTTTGATTTAAATTTTGTTGTATTTTGCACACATATTTTCAATATATCATTTATACTGCTTTCTTTCATTAGCAAATAATGTTTGGCAAATACGAGATTTGTAATTTACTGCTGATTCAGGCAATCTTTTTAAATATTACTTTCCTAGACTTAGTATACAATTTCTCTATCATTCTTATGTATCCATATTCAGGTTTCTTCATTATTTCTACCTAGTTGTTTCCTTAAATGTTCACACTTCTCTGTCATTTATTTCTAGAATTCAGTTGCTCAAAGCTGACTACTGCACTGCATAAACTGCAAAACCATCTCCACCTTGGTCCATGAGGATCCTTCTTTAACAGGCCAAAGTTACATCAGTCCTAATTTATTGACACTACATGTGGCAAAATCATTTGCTCTCTGGTTTCATCTGCCTCTTTGGGCAATTCAGTAGTCTTGTTTCTTATGCCCATAAAACACTTGAGTTTGAGATTATTATTTTTCAAATTATTAATATACTTTGAATTTTTTCCTATTAGAATTCATTTTAATTTTCAATTGCCCAAACTACCAATCTATGCCCTCACTTATTTTTTCCCCAATTTGCCTGGAGTATTCATTTCTTAACAAGTATTTTCAAAAATGACACAAAAATATTAATGAGCACTTTTTAACATTCTAGCATATTTCTCTTGAAATTTCATAGTATTTAAAGCCATTACTTAAGTATATACAAGCAAAAACATTTTTTGAATAAAATAAAAAAAAGAGACTAAAAGGGATAAAAATGTTATACATTCCACTTTTCTCAAAAGATGGTACAACTAATGTCAAAAAGCAATGAATATAAAGGCAATGTTAAAATCATACTTTCCTTTGAAACTTCTGAATAGTATGAGGGATGCCAAATCTATCTACAAATATTTACAAAAAATCATAGTATCTTTGATTTGAAAGGAATACATACAGAAACTCATAGCAAGTTCATACCTACCTCCTCAGATATTTATAGAATGCTATTTTAATTTCCATTTCCATTACTTTCTTTTTTGATGTGGTTTATAAATCTCTTAACCATCTTAAGGCTACCACCCATGAACACTCACTATTTTTTTAATGTTCTTTCAAATGTGACCCTTGAAATTGAACACTTGCGTCTAAATGCTCTTTAATCGGTATTGTGAGGAATATAGTCAATTGGCAGTGCCATGCCACCACTTGCAAAGCGATTAATGATCCTTGGAGTTATGTAACATAATACCCCAGATTAACACTCAGCAATAATTTCCACTCCTTCAAGTATGTTGTCTAGTATTCCAATAACTGGAAAGCTTACTAGTAAAACTACTTCTCAGACTTCCTTGCAGCTAGTTTCATCTAACAATAGGAGCAATCATGAGATGTTTGGCATGCACAAGTGAGGTAAAGGCCATCTTATCTTCATACTGCTTTTGGCTGTTTTCTGTTGTGAGGAATGTTTACAGAGATTCTAGCATCCAATTGCCAAACTCATGGGTGTTGAGGGACATGTGCCATTGAGGCAGCTGTGTTCTACGCATACAGTATTGTCATTTGCCGCAAGTGTCCCTTCCTGGTCCTAAGACTGCAGCTGCAGTGGCATGTTACTTTTCCATGGAGACTTTCTGATTCCCCATCACACCTACACCACACTCCCTGCAGGTAAATCTCATGGTATTCTGGGAGTCATTCCTGGGGGACCAGCCTAGCATCTGCTTTCAGCCTTTCCAACATTATAATTCACGGTTTTTAAAATCACTTTCTGCTTAAAATGCATAATTCATTTTTTGTTTCCTGCACTAAACCTTGTTTGCCACAAATACTAAATATAATGAGACTATTGTGTGCCCTGACCCAGACTCCTCACCTCTTACACAGAAAAGACCACATTTACTTACTTACACATGCTTGAGTTATATAATGAGCATATTCCACTAAATTCCCCTGCCTTCTGGTTCTTCCAGATGGGCCAGAAGGCTCGGGTGTCCAAAAGCAGGCCGCTGAAGATCACAGGTGCAAGCAGTTAGCAGCAACACAGAAAAGCTGGGAGACAAAGCGGGTAAAAGAGACTGGAGGGCCCTTAAAGTATCTATTACACTGCCTTTGAGTCATCTGAGAATTAATAAGAGTTGATTCTGTAGTTTAATCAAAGTGAGGATAAATGTGTTATCTAAGACTGGGTACATCCTAGAGAATTCTATTAAACAGCATTAACATGGTGAAGAGAAAATCCTATCAAACCCCCTTTCATTCTAAGGTAGTCATAGTAGGTAGCAAAAAAATGGGAGAGTAATGAAAAATCATAAATGTTATCCTAAAAACTGACTTTTGCCTCAGCCTTAAAGACATTTTTGTCTCCAACTAGGATGATAATCTTGTTACAGTCAGCTTCAAGATTATATTAAGGGTTAGACATTATATGATATCTCTAAAGTCTCAGAGAGTCATTCCTGAGGCTGCCCTTTTACGATATGTCTATTTGATAACCCATAGAATGAAAAAGGGATATGCTCTCAAATTGACAAGTATTACTAAACTAGGTCAAATTGTTAATACTTGAATTACAATTCAAAATGGCCTTGATAAGAAACACTGCCTTACAAAAACATTCATATGCATTGCGGACATGTGTTAGAATTTGGATAATACACACACACATGCATGCAAACACAGGATCAATTAAAGTATGTGACAATACCAAACAATATTCTTAAAAGATGGAAAAAAAATTGTTAAGAGGGTCCAGAAAGCAGTCAGAGAGAAAGGTAAGAGTTACTCTGGATATAACTTACCCTCATGCTGCAAAAAAGAAAGGTAGGAGAAATCATTATTACCTTCATATTCCTAAAGGATTATTTTATAACTATAACCATGAGAGAATAAAGTAGCAATAAGCCAGTTTAATTAAGGCACAGGGGGAAAAAAAAATTTAGCTTTTTGAGGTGGTAAGTGGGTTCCTGAGAGTAAAAAGCAGGATCCTTTTGGTTTCATCTGGTCACTGGCTAATGATGTAGCACAGTTGTCTTCAATTTGCTCCTCCCCATCCTTCTCTCTCAGCTGGCTACCTTCAAGACTGATCTGCAATGAATAACATCAACAAGGCCCCACTCCACATTCTCTCATTACACCCCCAGGGCTATGGTGCCTCTGGCTTCTAGTTATATTTCAGCTCAAGCAAAGCGGAGCCTCAGTAGGAGATCAGAGGGAAAGAGTAAAGCAAAGCCAGGGCATTTAATTCCTTGACACCCCTCCCCGCAACTCTGCAAGTTCGCCTGGAGTGACATATATTATTTTGAGAATTAATTTTCTTTGAAAAGTACTTTTGAAAAATCTTACATATTGACACTCTGCATTTTGTATACACCCCAGGGTCCTCTATGAGGGCTTTTCTACAGGAATCTTGAATTTTCTTAGCACAACAGCTCTTTTTATCTTGGATATCTGCATAAAAATGGAAAATATTTATCCTTTAAACTGTTGGTTTAATCTAAACCTGTGTAAAATGTTTTGTGGCTTAACATCTTAGTCTTTGTTTAACTTTCTTTCCAAAATAAATATGTCCTGTGGCTCTTTGGTCTCATTTTTACAATCATCAGCTTTCAATATTGGCTTTTCCTCTGTGGAAAGCAATTGGATCTAATTCCTTACAAAACGAAATTTTGAAAAATGTATTTGCCAGCCAGGCAACATTAGCCAAAACGGATGATTCTAGATTTGGCTTCATTGTTCTGGTTCTGGGTCAAAATGGATTTGTCCGGCATCTATTTGGAGAGGGATTAATATGTGATTGGAACATTTTGAAAGGCAAGGCAAGTGACAGTCCTGGACTCGTTCCCTCTAACATCTTGAATCATCATTGCCTGGAGAAGAGTCCATCAATTGCCTCAGAAACTAAGGGAGGTGGTAATGAATGAGTTCATTCTACTGAAGGGTTTTAGAAAAATGGGGACAGGCTGGGAAGGGATGATGAGTGAATTTATGACATTCTTGTCATATGTGGGAATTCTGCACTGGACATTTTACATTGGTGATATTTTTAAGCACCTTGGGTACTGAGAGTACTAGGTGTTGAAAGGGACCAACCATGAAAAGATTTCATCTGATTATCATATCCTTCTGTTATCAGTGAAGGTGGAGTTCTTCAGATGCCACAAGGAAAATAATTTCCTCAGATCCCCATGAGGGAATGGTGTTTCATGGAAAGCTTATTGATAACGTAAAATTAAGGGGGGTTTCCTCCAAAGTCCCATTTGTCTGTCTCATGGAAAAAGTCCAATCTTGTCTTTAGCATGGAAAAAGTCCAATCTTGTCTTTAGCATGGCCAGCCCATATTTTCTGCTCCCTATCAAAGTACAGTCCAGCATCCTGTGTGTGGCATCTGCATGGCCATGGGGAGAGAACAGGTGAGTGCAAGGGTGAGTGCGGATCAAGGAGCAAGAGAGAGAGAGAGAGCAAGTGCAAGCAAGAGCACAAGAGAGAGGGAACTCTTTGGGGATTTTATCTTCTGAGATTCCAAAGGTTTGCAGGTGTTCCACTCTCCTGACCAATGATCTTTTTCCCAGGCTAGATTGAAAGGCAAGTACTTCTCTATCTCAAGGAACTTTACTGCTCATGCTCCCATATTCCCCTTTGTTTGAACCTTTCCCCCAGAGAGCTGCCAGAATGGACCAGAGCTTCCATGGGGAGCTAGAATTAAAGATATAACAACATTTTCCTTAAATAAATGAAATACTGAAAATATCAATCATCTTTCCTTTTCATAATAAGCAATGTGCATATCTTTCATGACACATATAGAATGTTGTATTAGGTGGCATTAGGAATATAGAAGAAATCTTGCTCTCCAGAAACCCATAATTCAAGCAAATATGTTTATTACAAATCTCACAAGTTACCTTGCACCCTCAAAAAAATATTCTTCACAGATACCAAGTACAGAATTGCTGCAAAAAATCAGCCCTCCTACTTGGGTTAGTGGGGGTGGCACATTTAATGTCTCAGAGACACTTACAGCTAGAGCAAGAGTCTCACATGGTTTTAAATGGGATCAGCCTAGCACATACATCAGTCCAAAAAAAATCATGCCTGGGAGTTTAAATGTATCATGTCCACAGAGAAGATTTATGTATATTACAAAATAGTAAAGAGTTCTAAGAAAATCATATTGATAAAGGAAAGCTTTTAGAACAGTTTAGGATTGTTTAAGGTTTATTTTAAAATGTAGTTTGCCTTCATGACTTTGCTATTAATCCTTTACAAGGCCTCTTTCAACTAATGAACTGTTTAAAACATTTAGACTAGGATTAGATCCAAAAATAAAACTCCAACACCTAAATTTTAAATAAAAATTATACTGCCCAATTAAATTATTTTACTGTAATAATACTTTGTTAGTATTTGCACTCTTTGTAAAATATACACTGGGGATATATCTATATTTTCCCTTACTTAAAAAGATGCAAGTTGATAAAATGAACATACAAAAAGTAAACATGGTGATATTAAACTATTATATCCAAAGATCACTAATCTCACTTGGTTGGGTATTTTTTAAGAAAATGTTGCCCTGACCAGTTTGGCTCAGTGGATAGAGCGTTGGCCTGTGGACTGAAGGGTCCCGGGTTCAATTCTGATCAAGGGCATGTACCTTGGTTGCGGGCACATCCCCAGTAGGGGGTGTGCGGGAGGCGGCTGATCAATGTTTCTCTCTCATCGATTTTTCTAACTCTCTATCCCTCTCCCTTCCTCTCTGTAAAAAATCAATAAAACATATTTTTTTAAAAAGAAAATGTTAAACAGATAAATATTTCAAAATACATATTTCTAAAACCAAAAAAATATACAATCATAAAACCAGAAGAATAACTGTTTTTAGATATTATCTAAACAACTCTGCTACTTTCAGTCTTCCATCATTTCACATAAAATATGTTTATTTTTATAATTATATAAGAATATGTTTATTTCTTTTTAAAAAATATATTTTATTGATTTTTTACAGAGAGGAAGGGAGAGAGATAGAGAGTTAGAAACATCAATGAGAGAGAAACATCCATCAGCTGCCTCCTGCACGCCCCCTACTGGGGATGTGCCCGCAACCCAGGTACATGCCCTTGACCGGAATCGAACCTGGGACCTTTCAGTCCGCAGGCTGATGCTCTATCCACTGAGCCAAACTGGTTTCGGCTATTTCTTATAATTATATAAGGAATTGTATAAATTTCTTACATAATTATAAACATATATCTTTTCATTCAAGACAACTTGGAAAATACATAAAATAGGTAAAATCTTACCACACAAAATTAAAACAAAGCTATATATCTTACACATTTTATACCAAAACTACTCTGTTATACAAAAGGATGGCATAAGGGGACACTTTGAAATAGAGTTTTCTAAGGTTGTTTTCTTCCCTTACTAATTCTTAGGGATCTCCTATATTTCTAATGTTTTAACCATTGGGTTTTCCCCCTCACCCCTATTAAATAAACTTCTATTTTTAACTCTTCTTTGCTCCAAATAGTATTCCCATTTGCTTACTGCATGGTCCCACCCAAATATCTCACGGACATCTCAAATACCCAATAGTGAACTCATCACTTCCCCACCAAAAATTAAAAAAAGCTCCTCATGAAGTCCCTAACTCATGAAATAACAATCTTCCATTTCTAAGACTAAACATCTCAAAGTCATCTTTTATTCTTTCATTTCCTTTATTCTCCTCTTCTAGTCATTGTTATTATCTTTCACAATACTACACACCCTTTTCCAAATATAATTATAGGGTCAGTCTCAGTAAGCAAAGTAAAATGTTGGCAACTGGATAAAGTGGGACAAAGGAAACTATTTTGTTCATTTTTTCATCCATTCCTTTGTAGAGGCACATTCATAGGGTAAGGTGAACATGCAGATGTTGCCACAATTCCACAATATACCTGTCTTCACTTACACAGAGATGCCCATTCTTCTCCATCTGTGGTTTGGCACCTATGGAAATGCTAATTTCATTTTAAAATAAGCAACTTCTTAAAAGAGCCATATTCATTTGCAACCCTGTCTCTTGCCAGATATTAAAAAACAGGTGCAATGGGGCCAGCTACCTCTGAGATATAAACAAAAGGTTTTGTGTATGAGTCAGTGTGACCTTTACTGGCAGAAAACAGGAGAACCAGAGCTGAAAGCAGCAGCTTATGTATTTAGTTAATCCAGCATCATGAATAAGTAGAGTGCAAAAGGTACGTTTTCAGTAAATGTAGATTAAATGTGGGCTTTGTGGGCCTCCTCCTCAATATTCATAGATGAAATGTGTTCTTCAGGTTTAAATTCTCCCTCATGGAGCCGTACCTCACTGACAGATGCATTCAAGGGATTATCTGTCAGAGTTCTCTCCAAAAGTTGAGCGCTTCTCACCCAACAAATTTATCACCTATAAAAGTAAATTTTAATGAGTCAAATCTTTCAAATAAAAAAGTAGCTTTTCTTTTGATAAAGTAATAAAAAAATACTCTGTTCCTATGCTTGGAATAACTTCAAATAGTGCTTTTCTCACGCATTTTAGTGATTCTTCTTTAACTCTTGCAATTTACTTTTTCAAAATAAAATTTTGCTTTAAGAAGTTCCCCCCCCCCTTTCTAATATCTTTTAGGGGGAAGATTTCCTATTGTAAATGTCCTTCGGCAAATTTCAGAGAATATTAAGCTGTGTTTGTTTTCACTTGTGTATATTAATACTTAGAAATGTCCTCAAAGGTAATGAACTTAACTTGTCTTGGCATAAAATATACAAACTGTGAGGAGTGCAGTCTGAAAGCTCTAGTCTGGTTTTCTGGACTTAATTGAGCAAACAATTTTTCACTTGCATATTTTTGGCACCAGAGAAGAAGAATTTTGGTAGCATGACATTTATCCCAAAGGAATTTAAAATAGAGTTAATTTGCAGCAGCAGCACTAGGTTCCATTTTGCTTTCTCTAGAAATGACTTGCACGACGTGGGACCCCCTACCCCATTAATCATCTGTTGAAAAAGTGAACAAACCGAATGTATGAATGTGTATATATGTATAAGTTCAAAATGCTCAGGCACATGCAGTATGACACTTCACTGGAAAGAGGCCCATGGTCATCGGAGTACATTTTGTACCATCACTTTGAGTTCTATGAACTGATACTGATGTATCATGAATAACCAGATGCACCAAGGCTTTCTCAGGCCGTAATTGTGACAGCCCTCAGAGGTCAATATGTGATAACAGAAAACATTTCTCAAATAAGTCAGACTCATCTTTTTCTTCCTGCTCATGCTGTTGATTTCAGAGTTCTTGTGCTGGGGTTGAGACAACCAGAAGTCTTTCTGAGAGCCTTTGGTTAGAATTCAGAATACAAAAGCCCTGCTGAGGGATCCTGGGTAGAACCAAATTGTTTCCTTAGAGTTTTCTGAAACCCCAGGAAACTTTTTTTCTCTGCAGATTTATGGGAGATGTTATTTTCTCTAGACCCCCTCACAAGAGAAAAGTTAATAATTAGGCTTTCTACCTACATCTTTTGTGATGCACTTAGCAACACAGAAACTTTGTTGAAGGCTTTTGACCAGTGCATATCTTCTCTTTTCCAAAGTCATAAATTTATGATATGTCATTCATTTTTTCAACATAAATATTTTATTGAAAAGTTACAGACACACAGAAAAATACTCATTGCGAGTGTGTACCATGAACATACCATGAAGTCACTCACCTGTTTGTTTGTTTTTTAGTCACTCACCTCTTAATCATTACTCCTCCAAGAGTAACCACTATCCTCATTCATTCACACTACTGTATAGTATTCCTCTGTAGAAAGAGACCACAATGAATCCATTTTACTCTTGATGAGCACCTGGGCTGTTTCCAGTTTGGTGTGCCTGTGAATAATGCTGCTATGAACAATCCTGTGCATGTCTTTTGGTACATACTTTTTGGTGCACATTTGTACAGATTTTGGTTGGGAACTGCTGGTGACAGGGTATGCATCAGCTTAGTTTAAATGCCAAAGAGTTTTCCAACTGGTTTTATCAAATTTACACTCCAACCAGCAGGGTCTGAGTGTTGGTGTTTTCAGTGTTTCTCATCATTGCTATTTTGATGGATGGATGGATTGTAAGATCACACCATAGTTTTAATTTGCATTTCCCTGATGATTAATAAAGGTAAACAATATATCTTGGTCGTATACATTGGACATTCTCTTTGTGAAGTTCATATTTATAAGTTTTGTCCATTTTTCAGTTGGGTTTCTACCTTTTTCTTTTATATTCTGGTTACAAGTGCTTTGTCCAATATGCATTATACAAATCGTTTCCCATTCTGTATCTTGCTTTCTCACCCTCTTCATGATGTCTTAATAAACAGAAGTCCTTAATTTCAACATAATACAATGTACCAATTTTTTCCTTTATATAATTAGAAATACTTGTCTACTCGAAACATCACAGATATTCCTTTATGTTTTCTTACAAAATATTTTTATTTTATCTTTCATATTTATATTAGTTTTTGTATGCTATGAGGTAATGGTCAAGATACATTATGCCCTATTATTCTTAACTGAGTTATATTGACTTTTTTTTTCTTTTTTCTGTATACCTTCCAAAATTCAAAAGGGACCATCCAGGTTACAGTCTTTTATATATATAAAAGATAAAGGGAGAGAGAGGAAGATGGAGAGAAAGATAGAAACATTAATGATGAGAGAATCATTGATCTGCTGCCTCCCACACATCCCACACTGGGTATTGAACCTGCAACCCAGGCATGTGCCCTGACCGGGAATCGAATGTGACCTCCTGGTTCATAGGTTTGCACTCAGTCACTGAGCCAGCCAGGACAGTCTTGATTGATAATAATTTGATACTATCTGGACAAGGAAAATATCTCTCTGAAATATAGAAACTATGATCTAATTAACACCTAATCCCAAATAACTGTGTAAAGGAAAACAACATATTATCATTCAAGTAGAGAACTGTATTTTTCTTTCTAGTTATACAATATCTTTTGAACAAATAAAGCAAGAAAAAAAATCTATAATTTTAAGATGATAGAAAAAATGCATTGGACAAATAATTTAGAGGTCATCTTGAAATTATGTTGTCCCTATGACCTGTGAGAGTGTTAGCTGCACCTACACAAATGCTGCCCCCAGGTGCAGGTTATAAACATCACTCAGTTTTCTTTTGGTGTTGCTTTAACAATCCACATAAAAGTTATCTTCATTTTAATATAAATCCACATATGCCACACTAAATAAATGTAATTTCATACTTCTGTAGTTACACATTTTAATTTATTATTTACTATTTTATATACTTACTATTTTATTTACTCTTTGTTATTTGAGATATCAAGCAAGATGTCTGATTCTAATTACCTGGTAGAAAGAGAATATTTTATAAAATATTTAGTCTTGCTTGGAATTGTCTAAAGGAGCTCTCTGCCATGATGAAAATGTCTTGCACTGTCATATCCAGTATCTACTAACCACTTGAGGCAATTGAGTACTTGAAATGTGTCTAGGGCAGTGGTTCCCAACCTTTTTTTGGCCATGCTCCACCTAAGCATCTCTAAAATCCTAAAGCCCCCCGACCCCGTGACATATAATTCTTATTATTCAAAAAGTGAACTCCTATTCATGTGGAGGAAGCCTAAAAGGTCATTAACTTGGTCTAAACAAGCTTCTAAAGCACATGGCATCCATGAAAGAACAAAAGGACAGTTGAAGTACTGAGGAAGAAACCACTAAGAAATTGTTAAAAATAATAATAATATGAAGTGATATGAAAAAATAGCAAATAAAGTTTCAAAACATATAATAGAGAACTGAAATACATAAATATGTCACCATATATATTTATATACTGTATATGAGGCCCCTAGAATCATAAGAAATACAAAAAATTCACTGTTAATAACTCATTGCTGAATTGTACCCCTTAAAAATCAAATTGCCCCCCACATTGGGAACCACTGATCTAGAGCATCTGAATTTTTAATTTTATTTAACTTTAATTTACTTAGATCTAAATATAAATTGCCACATATGGTTAGTTGCTGTTATATTGATACAGCACAGTGTAGATCTAACTGGTCTTAAACAAGTGAATTTTTCAAGGAATTATCCACATAGCAAGATGGAGAATCAATATTGAGTGAAAACACAGCACTAGTCTTCCTAACGATTAGTTACAATAGGGGATTTTTGCAATTAAGCAACTATTGTCAACCAACAGATGGAATAAACAAGGATTATATTTCCATACACACATATACACATGCATGAAAATTTTTGTCCAGGATGTAAAAACTTCAGTGGCAGATTGGAGGCAGTATATCTTCTTGCTACCAATTACTGTTCTCACTACACATAACCTATAGCTATATTTGCAATATGCTTGGCAGGATTACCACCACACATTCCACAGGCTGCAAATCAAATATCACCTCTATCCAAGTTTCATGGGTGACAGCAACCTAATTTTTTTTAAGGATGTTAATAAAAAATCACTTGAAGAGCCCTGGCTGGTGTGGTTCAGTTGGTTTAGTGTCATCCAATGTACCGAAAAGTTGCCTGTTTGATTCCCGGTCAGGACACATCCCCAGGTTGCAGGCTCAATTTCAGGTTGGGGTGCATACAGAAGGCAACCAATCTGTGTTCCTCTCTTACTCTCAGATCAATTATATATATATATATATATATATATATATATATATATATATATATGCACTAATAAAAGAGAAACATGCAAATTAACCATCACTCCCCTATGCGAGCCATGCCCTGGCCTCTGCTCAAAGCTACAAAGTTTCAATAATAGAAGATAAATAAATCCCAACAAAAATGGCAATGGCCACGGAGCTGGAGCAAACAGGAGGTTTGGGTTGCCCAGGCGATGGAAGAAGTCAAGCTTCCCACCCACCCTGGCCAGCCCTGGCCTCCACTCAAGGAGGCACTGAGTAAAAAGAAAAAGAAAAAAAGGAGGGCTGGGACCTTGGGTCACCGGGAGATGATCAGGCCAGGATGAGACAGCAGGGGCCATTGGGGGTAAGCAGACCAGCAGGGGGGCCAGTTGGGGGTGAGCAGGCCATCAGTGGGGGTCAGTTGGAGTTGAGCAGGACAGTGAAGGGGGGCAATTTGGAGTGAGCAGGCCAGTGGGGAGGGAAGGTGGGGGTGAGCAGGCCAGCAGTGGGGAGCATTTGGGGGCAAGCAGGCCGGCAGGCAGGCAGGTGAGCGGCTGGAGCCCGCAGTCCTGGATTGTGAGAGGAATGTCCGACTGCCGGTTTAGGCCTGATTCCTGTAAACCGGCAGTAGGACTTCCTTTGAGGGGTCCCAGATTGGAGAGGGTGCAGGCCGGGCTGAGGGACACCCCGCACCCCCGTGTACAAATTTCATGCACTGGGCCACTAGTGTGTGTGTGTGTGTGTGTGTGTGTGTGTGTGTGTGTGTATATATATATCACTTGGAGAAATAACTTCTTGTAATTCCAAAGCACACTAAAGTGTATTCTGTATCACAAGTTAATGAGCTATTTATTGACATGTCCAATTCATTTTGTAAATATACTTTAATATTGCATACTAAAATATACTTTATTATATTTAATGTATTGATATTGATATATATCATATACCTTTTATCATTATCATTTAATATTATCCTAAAATTACTCCTGAAATTATAATCTATTTTCTATTATGCAACTAATTTTACATTATAAGGCTTATACTGCATTATATTTGACAGAATTTAAATGAATTTTAAGTATTAATACTCAGCTTCAAAATTATTTTTCTGATTAGAAAATATATCTTGTAAAATAGCAATAAGGCCAAATTTACAACAAGGATGATTCTTGCTACAAGAAAATAATTATTATATCCATAAGAATATTCTCTTTAGGGACAGTAAATGAAAAGTTGTTTCATTGTTTAGCAAGATAAGGTGCTCTGTTTTTCCAAAAAGGAACCTACATCCAATAAAAATTTTTAAATCCTCAAAATCAGTAGTTTTAATATTACAACTTCTCTTTTATGCAACCAAATAATCATGTTTATTTAGCAGCTAAAAGAAAAAAGTATAATAATTAATTTTTTATTGGTTCCTTTAAGTGTACAAAATGTAACTTACAATCACCTGTGTCAATTTTCTCTGTGCCAATCCTGTTTGCCCCCTTTATCATTATGAACCTACTCTCTAGACTGACATTTCCGTCCCAGGAAGCGGACTTACTGGAGGCGAAAACGGGAGGCTCCAATTAGCAAGGACAGTTTGCAACTCCTTTTTTTCTTAGTGAAAATAATCAGTTATGTCAGCAGATGATATTCATTTACCCAGTCAGGCAGCCAATCAAGCATTATCAGAGGTAAGTATCACCCATTAGAGTTTGGCTATTCAGTTAAATAAAAAAATGCCATTTCACTTATACCTTTATTGATCAAATAAGATTTGGAGTACTCAATTTGGAATAAACCTTCACATTCCATGCAGTTCTGCGGTGAAAGAAACAAGGAAAGAAAATAAACAATAAAACCATTCTTTATCACTAAATATATGACTATGAAGATTCCTTTAGCTGCAAAATATACACTGAGAAATTTTGGGATTTGAATAAAAATTGGAGCACAGATAAGCAGCGTCTTTGATTCAGTTCAATAAAAATATGAATTATCTTTCTTCCTTGCTTAATTTGGCATTATGTATCATAAAGATTCATAAAAATTTTTTATATGATTTATTTTTATCTTCATGAATCTTCCCTAAGGAAACAACCCAAAAGATAAACAAGCTATATTATAAAGTTGTATGTTACAGAGTTAGTTAAAATAATAAAGATTTACAAACTTTATATTCAACAATAGGGGAGTAAATGGGTACATTTTGGAAGATCCTTTCAGATTTACATAAATTTATTTACATAAAAGTATTTACATAAATATATTTACATAAAAATATTTTTAAATTATGCTTATAAAGACCATGCACAAGTGAATGCATTTATTGTGATCTTCAGAGTAAATATATGAGAACCAAAGCGGTTAAATGGTCATTAAATAAGAACTAAATAAGAGGTAGACTTCAGGTAAATAAGTTTATAGAAAGCTAATCTTGGAGATTATTGATAGGTAATAGAAAAATTATTGATAGATTAATAATTAAATAGATAAACTGATGATAAATATATAAAGATAGGTGCATATACTACTAAGTGTAGATACTATCATAAGCATTTTTATGGAAAGTACAAAGGGAAGACAATATCATTTATATATTATAGTTACAATTATGTAAAATGCAAACATAATATACTGTAAAATATACAAAAGAATAAGAATGGTTGTAACAGGGTACAAGGATTATTTTTATGCCATTAAAGTAATTTTTTGAAAAGAAAAGAAAAAGAATTGGTTTCTCCCATTTGCTTCCTTCAGTTAAAGCCTTTTAGTTGCAACATTTTCCCCATTGGCTATACATCCCTATAGAACTATACCAAGGGTTGATACATTTTCCTTTGGAGAGAGATTAAAGGTTCATGTTATCTCTGCTGGGTGATTAGATTTGTGATATCCTGATTTTACAAATGAGAAACTGGGTTCAGAGAAATTAAGTGCCTGTCACCAAATCCCAGCCTTTTCCTCTCTTGCACCAAAATCGTTAGTGAACAATAAAATATTTACTAACCATTTTGTAGGAGAAACTCAGTAAACTTCAAAATCACTTCAAAAATCACTGTTTTAACCTGGTTCTGTCCAGTTTTGCTTTTCCCTGTCAACAATCATATTCTCCTCATTGCCTCACACATAATAGGCAACCCATTCTCTATTTCACAGAGCAATTCCTCTCTGCCCCTAAATGTGTGCACACACATTTTTTGATGAACAACAATCCACCCTCTTTAAAGGTAGTTTAGCACCCAGGTATTGTACACAGACCTGCTCCCTTCAGCTAAGTTGTTCAAATTGCCTTTTTGTCTGTAGTACTCTTCCTGAGCAGAATGATGATAGAGTTATCTGAATTAAACAAGGCTTTAATGACAGCCACCTAATCTCCAAACAAGGACATATCTGAATCAACATGACATATTCCCAAGATTTCAACTCCCTTGAAGCTCCCTACTGCTATCCTAAGAATCGTCACCATGGTAAGCGCCTTAACTATTAAGACTATATTACAGGTAAACTGAGGCTGAGAAAAAGAGTTGAGAACTACTGACTTCATATCACTTACTCAGCAGTCATCAGGAGTTTATCGGTCTGACTCTTTTCAGACACCTTAGTTGGCTTCTTTTGTAGCCCCCTAAATGTGGATGACAACCACCACTCGCCACCCTCTCCCCCCCGCCCACACACACACAGAATGTGCTACATTCAACAGTCCACTTTGTTTTCGCTTAATTTGCTTCAGTGATGAGCTCCTCTGAGTTTTAGAAATCTCCTTCTCTGCAGGACATTTCTAATCTAGTAGCCCCCCAACACTCACTCCCAAACTGTCACCTCCAACTCATTGCTACACTTCCAGCTCCTCCTGGGGTCTCTCTTCTTTATAAACTCCCCCAACAAGTCAAATTGCAATGACAATTGAATCCATCATGTTCTTGATAAAATGTTGAGAGAACTTGATTTAGGAATGCTAGATCTAAGATAAAAATCAGATAATCTTTACACTAGGAGAGAATATCATCAGTACTCTAGAAAGGAGCTTCTTTGTCCCTCAAACTAGTGAGGTTTCTTCTTCCCAGAAGGTATCTTTCTTCCTAGAGATCCGAATGAGATGTGATCTGATGAGGATTACAGCTAAAAGCTTATTTTTAAAAATGATCAGTTAATGAAATCCTGGTCTGTCTTGTAAATATCTGTGATAATCAAGGAAATTTGTGTGATTCTGGATCCCACAGGCTGATGAGTTATACTTAAATTATTTGGGGTAAAGAAGAAATAAAAGTATCCTGGAAATTTCTCTACCTCCAAAGGAAGCCTTATCCAGCAAATCCCATTAGTTTCTAATTAAATTATTCATCTGATATTATCAGCATGCAAATAAATCAGGAGATGAAGCTTACTTCAGTGCAGTCAAAATCCTCAATTAAACCAGAATTCAAATACAGTAGTCTCTCCTTATCCCCAGGATATACATTCTAAGATCCCCAGTGGATGATGAAACTAGTGATAGTATCAAACCAGATATATGCTATGTTTTCTTCCGATAATACATACCTATGATAAAGTTTAATTTATAAGTTAGACACAGTAAGAGATTAACAATAACTAAAAATAAAATACAACAATCATAACAATATCTTACCTAATAATAGACAAACATGTAAATTGACTGTACCTCCTCTACGCCCACAGCCAATCAGAGTGACTATGCAAATTCACCCAACAAAGATGGTGAGTTATTTGCATATGCAGGCAAGGAGTGGCCAGGAGGGGCAGGACGCCACCTGCTATGAGGGGGAGACGGGTGGCAGAGGGAGCTACAGGAGTAGTGCTCTGGACAGAAGTGAGGACTTGCCGGCTCCTGGGCAGCTGGGAGTGAAGCCAGGGGAAGGAAGGCCTATTCTTGCACGAATATTGTGCAATGGGCCTCTAGTATTATAATAAAAGTTATGTGAACATGGTATCTCTTGCTATAGCTTATTGTACTATACTACCCTTCTTGTGATGATGTGAGATGATACAATGCCTATGTGATGAGATGAAGTTTGGTGAATGGTGAAGGCATTGTGACATAGCATTAGGCTACTACACACACATGTTAATTGAACACAAGCACTGTGATACCACAGCAATTGATCTGTAAACCAAAATAGCTACTAAGTGACTAATTGGCAGGTAGCATATACAGTGTGTATATGCTGGACAAAGGAATGATTCATGTCCCAGGCATGATGGAGCAGGCCAGTTTGAGACTTCAACATGCTACTTAGAATGGTGAAATCAAAAAGTTATAATTACTTATTTCTGGAAATTGGAAATTTCTACTTAATATTTTCAGACCACAGTTGACCCTGGGTAACTGAAAGCAGAGAAAGTATAACCATGGATAAGGGGGAACTGCTGTAAACATAACCTTTAATTAACTTTCTCTCTCTTTCTTTTACTTCCTTCTTTCCTCTTCCCCTCCTTTCTTCTTCTCTGCCCCCACTTCCTCACCATTCTTTCCTTCTTTCCTTTGTCTCTCTCTTCCTTCCTTTCTGCCTTGTTTTTTAAACAAAATACTTAAATGAAGAGAGAGAACAAAACAATAATATCAGGGACTAAAATATAAAAATAATTGTAATAATATAATGCCTATGCAGTGCACTGAGGTTAGCAGATTCTGGCGGAGCCTTTTTCCCTCAGCTTTCTTCAATGCTTTTCTACGGAATGCAATTTTAAATTAAAAACTTCAGAGCCTGTGGGGTCCAGAATCACATAAGTTTCCTTGATTATCACATATATTTACATGAAAGACCAGGATTTCATTACCTGATCATTTAAAAAAAATAAGTTTTTAGCTGGATGTGTCAACTACAGTTTTCCTGAGATTTATAGAACCTTCAGGAATGATGAAAACTGTGTTCCAACTCAAATGCCTGCTTGAATCACCTTATGTAATTGCATAAGAAACACTCTCATGAGATAGCAGAGCCAGATGCTTGGAGAAAAACTTTATTTAGTATGATTTTACATTGTTAGGGTGGGTTTTCATCGAAATAGTATCCAGAAATAGATGTTTTGAAGGTACAATGGCTTAGCTGGGAAAAGCAAGAAAGCCAACTGCTAAAACTAGTTCTTAGCAATATTTTTTAGTCAAGGAAATGTTTTTAATATTTTTTAGGAACTTGCTCAAATGAAGACAAGCTAACAAATTTCAAAAAGAAAACCCAAAATAATCTCATATATAGTATTTCAGATTCAATATTTATCTCACTAATACAGGTGGATGAGATAGGTGTTAACCATTATAGAATATACCATGGAACAGATTTAAACATCTTTGAAGAAAATAGATTCAATTTTTCAGACACACTCAGGAGGAGTTTTAGTAAGTAAGCTCCTTGCTCCTATCATTCCTGCCCAGAATCTAATTGAAGGTTTTAACTGTGCCGGTCAATGACTTCCTCCATCAGCTCATTTACTCTAAGAGTTTGAATTTTTGGTGCCTTTGCTGGTGCCTACTTCTTACTCCTGTCCAGGTACACCTGTCAGATAAATAATAACAGTGGCCAGAGCGATCAGAACAGGTCCAGCTAAATGGATTTGTGTGCTGCTTTGCCACAATTTATTGGCGGTGGAACAGAAATGGAGGCAGTTAGTAATAAGCAGACCACTTGCTTAGATTCTGTGCATCTTGTTCCCTGATCATCACATGGTGTACTTTTAAACATTTATGCTACTGTGGGCAAATAAACAAAACACGGTACATCACATCCCCATTCTGCAAATGTGATGATTTTATTAGTATCATGAATGTGGTGAGGTAGAAGGAAAAGGTTCGGACCTTAGTACTCTTTCTGAAAAACTCCAGCACTATCCTTCAAAATATATAGAAGACTCCTTTATCCACTAACATTAAAATTATTCTATTGTTTTTCCAGTTAAAAATATGGTTTTAGAAGTTGTAACTTAATAATTTTGTTTCTTTTTCATATCTCAAAACATTTTACAAACAAAATTCTAATTTAATTTTAAAACTTTAAGGGGAAAATAAAATTCTATTTATAGAAAGTTGTTCTGCAATCAACTTAATAGAAATTAGTCCCTTCTCTAAAGTAAAATATGCTAAAAATAGTAGCAGTAAATTTTCTCTACGAATTAGAAATTGCTCTCTTAAAACCCATAATTTAAAAAAAAATTTTAAATCTTCACATGAGGATATGTTGTGGGCGTTTTTTTTAATTGATTTTTTTTAGAGCAGGAGGAAGGGAATGGGGGGGGGGGGAGAGAGAGAGAGAGAAACATTGATGTGAAAGAGAAACATAGATCAGTTGCCTACTGCACATGCCCCTACCAGGGATTGAACATGTAACCCAAGCATGTGCCCTGACCTCAAATCGAACCAATGGCCCTTGGGTGCATGGGACCAAGCTCTAACTGCTTGAGCCATAACAGTCAGGGCAAAACCTATACATTTTTTAAAAATAAATTAATTAAACTTATGGTAGAAACTAAATATATATATTTTAAATTATATAATCAGCAAGTGTTTATTACAGAGAACAAGAAAATAAAAATAAGCAGTACATGTATTTATACTAAGCTTTGTTTTTCTCATTCGTAAAATCAGGCAAATAACATGTACTACTGGGTTCTTGGGGATAGAAAGATAGATAGATAGATAGATAGATAGATAGATAGATAGATAGATAGATAGACAGATAGAGACAGACAATCTGATGAGTCTGGTGATAAGTGTGTACATTTGTGTGACAAATATTACCCACAATCAGTATACAAAACATTTCCACCACCTTCCAAAAGTTTCCTGGTACCTCATTGCAAACAGTCAGCCTCGCTAATCAAAGCCTCAGACCACCATTGCTCTGGTTCTTTCTTTCTAGATTAGATTTGTTTCTTCTAGATTTTCACATAAACTGAATATGCACTCCTTTGTGTTTGGCCTCTTTGGTTTACCATAATTCCTTTGGGATTCATCAATGATATTGTGTTAGTCAGTAGTTCTTTCCTTTTCATTGGTGAATAATCTTCCATTATAGAATATACCAACATTTACTTATTCTTTCATTATTTGAAATTCTGTGTGGACACATAACTTCATTTCCCTAAGGCTAACTATTGAGTAGAATTGCTGAGTTGTACACTAAATGTATCTTCAATTTCATGTGAAAATGCCAAACCATTTTCAATAATAGTTGTTTCATTTTATATTCCTACCAGGATTCTATGAGATTTCCACTTCCTCCACATCTTTTCCAACACTTGCTGTTGTCAGTCTTTTAATCTTAGTCGTTCTACTGAGTATGTAGTGGTATCTCACTGTAATTTTAAGTTGCATTTTTAATGACATTTCCAGTGATAGTTGACCAACCTTTAGCTTCTTTTCTAAAGTGTCCAAATATTTTGCCATTTTTAATTAGACTATTAGTTTTCTTTTTTTCTTTATATACCCTGGACACAAGTTTTATCAGATATATGTATTGTTAATATCTTCATCTAGTCTGTGGCTTGTCTTCTAATTTTCTTTTTAAGAACAGAAGTTTATAATTTTTATGAAATCCAACTTATCAATTATTTTTATGGTTTATCCTTTTAAATGTTTGATGTAGGAAATCTTTACCTATTCAATTTTTATGAGAAATGTACCCTATCATTTTTCTAGAACTATTATACGTTTAGGTCTACAACTGCCTTGTGAATTGATTTACATATATGATAAATATGTGTCATATTTCTATCAGCTTCATGTGTCTTCATATCAATATCCATCTCTATTTGTTGAATAGCCTACTTTATCCTTATTCTACTACATTAGTAGCTTTGTCAAAAATCAATTTATCCTTTGTGTATATGCTTATTTTTAGACTCTGTTCTATGCTCTATGGCTTTATATGTCTCTCATTTCACCAAAAACTCATAACAATGTAGCTTTGTGTTGGCTACTCCAGATTGTTGACCTTTTCATATAAATTTTAGAAACCATCTCCCAACTACTATAAAAGAAAAAAGAAGGTCTACTAAAATTTTAATTGGGATAATGCTGAATTTATACTTTAATTTGAGGGGGAATGAGACTTCTACATCTTTATTAATTTTTTGAGATCTCTACATCCTTATTAACTTTCCATCTTCTTTTTTTAAAACAAAGAATGGAGTGTTGAAACCTCCAAGTATAATTGTGAATCTGTTTATTTTTTCCTTTCAACATTGGTTTGAATATTTTGCAGTTCTATTATTTGGTGCATAGATATTTATGGATTGTATGTCTTGAATTTACACCTTTATGATTATGAAATATCCCCCTTTATTCCTAGTAATAATCTTCATTCTAAAGTCCATTTATTTTATATGAATACTAGAGGCCCATTGCACAAAGATTCATGCAATAGGCCTTCCTTGCCATGGCTGCTGGCATGGGTTTTCCTCCAGCACCCGGGACCCAGGCCTTCGCTCCGGCCAAGGTGGAGATTCAAGCCTCTTCAGTCTTCAGTTTTCATTCTTCAGTTTTCAGTCGTCAGTCTTCTGTCTTCAGTCTTCAGTCTTCAGTCATCAGTCTTCAGTCTTTGCTTGGGCAGGAGCCTTCAGTCTTTGCTCTGCACCTGCGTATGCAAATTAACCCAAAATATGGTGGGTTAATTTGCATATTCACTCCTGATTGGCTGGTGGTCGTCATGGAGGTATGGTCAATTTGCATGCTTCTCTTTTATTAGTGTAGATACTTACAATGCACATAAGTGCCTTTTGAAAAGATCTCATTTGTTCATCATAAAAATATTACAAAGAAAGCATTATCAACACCATTTTATGGATGTGGAAAATTGACTCAAAGAAATAAAATACCTTGACTAATATCACACAACTAGAAAGTTACAAATTTTCAATTCAATCTAATCCACATTGGCCTTATTCCACAGCCTCACCTATTACACACATCACTATCCTGCTCTTCGACTGACTTGCTGTGATCTATAGGCTTTTCTTACTTTTTCATATCAACATAGAGATCACATGGCTTGGCTTAGCTTATAATTAATAGATTTCATTATTAACTTTGTGAAGTAAGAAATACTTAAAGGTAGTAAGAGTATGCTGGAGGATGAGAAATAAGGAGTATCAATCATTCTTAGGTAATAGTGCTTGGAAAAAAACAAGTATTAAATTTGGATTGGATGAAGATACACTGTCAGTCATAAGCTGCTTAAGTGGCACTTATAAAAATAACAGTAAGTGACTATAGAAAAAAATCATGAGGAATAAAAAGACTAAACATCTGGAACAAAGCTCTATTTCTCTATGTCAAGAAAAGCTCTATCTCAAGACAACATTCAGTCTAAAATTGATGAGGACTTTGGGCATTGAAAGAGAATGAAACATCAGCAATTCTAAGTCTGAGTCTTTGAATGAACTGTCGGCTACGAGAAAACATTTAGTCATAGGAGTTCAGATGATGCTGAAGCAATCAATGCAATTGTCATTATCAGCAGGTGACTAGAGTCTGACGTCAGTAACATGACATCCTAGGAGCATAAAGATCCATTCACTACCAAAGTCAGAGTTAATGCATAAACACAAGCTATGCTATTTTTTGGATTATTCTGCTACTCTCCCAACTGTATAAACATAGTCACCTGCAATTACAGACTCCAATTTTTTATCCTTGGTGATAGTATTTGAAGCAGAGGTGACATAAGCAAATTTTCAGAAGATGCGTTAGCATGGAGTTGTAAATCCAAGGACAGCTTAAGGGGAAGGTCTAAACTCTCCAAATAATGAACAGTAATGGAATGCATACTTACCTCTGAACTGAATTTAAAAAAATATTTTTAGACTGAAT
This sequence comes from Corynorhinus townsendii, assembly GCA_026230045.1. NCBI lineage: Eukaryota > Metazoa > Chordata > Mammalia > Chiroptera > Vespertilionidae > Corynorhinus > Corynorhinus townsendii. The sequence continues at coordinate 59,913,120 of JAPDVU010000004.1, read as the reverse complement.
TTCCCACAAGATGACTTTTTTAAATGTCATTATCAGTACATCATAAGCTTAAAATCATAAACCACCTTAATTAAAGTTGGAAGGTAAAGCAGCTTTGGGTCTTTTCCAAAATTCTATAAGATGAGCTAATTTTTTGTATCCAATATTTCAGATTCATCTGAGGGAGGAGAGATGGTTATACAAATTTTTAAAAGGACCAAATTTAAATAGTAGAAGAGTGCATTTTCCTTTAAAGTTATCTTCATAACCTTTGGTATACTAATATACTACTAATAATATGCTCCTGAAACTAATTCTAGAGTATAATTAAAATATACATATAAATGCAAATTTAATGCCTTTCCTCTAATTGTCATGATAGAGAAGCCAGCCCATTAACTTCTATAGTATCTCAGGTATGTAATTAAATGCACAAAATAATAAACCTGATAAAACTATATACTATAATCACACCATATACCTTTCTCTTAGTGAGTTCATATGACTTTATGTTTACATTTTATATGTAAAATATATTTTGTGTTGCATAGAGGAGACAACAAAGAAGATCTCCATACACTGAGATACTTGCCTAAGACCAAATATTTCAATTGAGGACTGGTATTTCTCATTATTTAAATGTTTTCCATGTTTCTCATATCCTTAAATAGCTTCATTAAGAAAAATAGCATTTTACAGTAAGCCAAGTTTCATCATCATTACAGTGACCTATGTACTAAGAAAGATGGGTAAGACAAAAGTTCACTGCTCCCATGACACACAAGGAAAGAGGAAAGTATGTATGATGGCTCCTGCAGAATACATGAGAACATTTTCCTTAGAGACAGTGACACCTGTAACCCCTAGAACTGACATCCGGAAGCCCTTCCATCTGTGCCACTGGCAGTCACTGTGTTCCTTCAGCACAGTCACCATGGCCTTCATTTTGAAATTTAAATGAAAGCACAGTTAATAATAACACATTCTATATGTGATACATTAACTGTTCTCCTTATTAAATAAAAACTGGGTGGCATGTGGAACATGATTGAAAACTGTTCATAGAACAGTCTATCAACCTTATTTTGATGCTTGATATAAGAAGACATTTGGGGAAAACAGAAATTATTTTAAACTGAAGTAGTGAGACAATAAAATTCCATTTTTGGTCAGTTTTTCATCATTATGGACAAATGTTAAATGTAACCTTCTTTGTGGTACAATCAAATCACTACTGCTTGCTATTTATTCATGGAGGCAATTTTTTTTTCTAGTATCTTAAGGGAGAACATCCGTCATTAACTCCTGTTACTTACCTTATAATCTAATAACTGTCCTCAATAAAGATTAGACTCAGCATGGGGATAATTTCAAAGTTTGGCACACTGGAATAGCAGATACTCTAACCCTCCTAGTTTCTAAGAGGCTGCTCTAAAGAACTTTATCAACCCACAAGTCAGTGAAAAATAAATAGATAACTTGTGTGGAAAGGTATAGATATAAGGTCATTTCTAACCCTAGCTAGAAAGAACTTCAGATCATTTCCTCCAATAACAACAAAAAAGTTGTTCAAGAAAAAGTCTTTTGTAATAATGCCAAAATTCCATGTGAGCCTCACAACCTTTCATTTAGCTCTGTGTGTCTGTTTGAGCTTATCTATCAAATGTACAATAGAAAATCAATTTAACTCAAAAGAAAAAAGATAGAGACTTGTTGCTATAATCGATTACCAAAATGGATTTTTCTGGACATATAAACATTTACATTCAAGAAGTCTCACAATAAAAAACAAGTTCCAGATCAAATGGCTTCATTTTAGCAATATTAACCAAGGGAGTTTCCATTAATCACCCAGTTAGGGTTATAACACACACACACACACACACACACATACACACACACACACACACATTAATTACATTTATGGAAAAGTAGCTAATATGAGAAAAATATAATTTAATGTTTTACTGATCCAGAACTATCAATTCAAATAAATGAAGTAGAAATTTTAAAAATTCTAAGTTAAGCTTGAATAAAATCATGCCACTTGAGTAGTTAAATCAGTTTTAACTGCTAGAATTTAGTATTAGGAAATTTTTCATAAGAAAAGTGATATCTCAACTGGTAATTTCCAATTGCAATTAAAATACTACAGCTGGAAAAATATACATATTGGAATTCATAAAATTCCCATGAAAACGAGAGAAGAAATCTTTTCCCAGCTTAAAGTAAATGTGGAAAAGACATTAGGTACTGTCATAATCTAAACTGAAGCCTGGTATCTTTACCCTATTATTAATGTGGAAACAGTGACTTAACAGGTAAAAACAATTGCACAATAGTAGTCTTCAGCTTGTAAAATACTAGACGGTAAGCATCCAAAAGAAGCATTAAAATAAAAAAATGATATTAGCATGACTACATAGTTGACATTTATATAATTATTCTTTACAAATATGAAAGAGGAAGTGACAGTTTAAAACAAAAGAAAGTAAATGTCCCTTGAAAAATAAGAACTTGCTGATACATAAGATAGAAAGATCAGGCCCATTAATATGTAACCATAAAATATGTGATACACATTTTTGGTTAACATACTATGAAAACTTGGATGAAAAAGCCATTAATTAATTTCTTAATAACTCCTACTATACATCTCTCAGGAATCTAGAGAAAAGTTATTTTTAATCTTTATAAAAATATCTTGAACTCTCTGAAGTAGGAAGATACCACAAAGGAAAGATTAATAACTTATGAGTATGTGAATACTGCCTAATAAACCTAGTCATGAACATCCCCAAACAAGGAAAGAAATAGGAACACAAAACCACATATTTTGGATGACCTCTTTCCTAAACCTCAGAAAGTTAGTGGAAAGAAAAAAATGATTTTTAAAAAAGAAAAACTTTTAAAAATTGAGTCATGGAGCTGACTTTCAACTATAAGGATTTTTTTCTTTTCTCTAGTAAAAACAATTTATTTATATTTTACACAAATGCCCTATACATAAGACTATTTTATTCAACTTTTTCATATTCCTTTCATTTTCCCTATTCTACTGCTATCCTCCCTGTCACCAACCTATGGATTAATAACTTACAAAGTTAACAGGAGTTTCACTTTGAGGGTAGGATTGGAGGAGATGATCATTTAATAATGTCTGATGGTAGGTCTTTATGTTATCACCCGACTATCAGTCTCTTCCCGTAGGCTGGGATTTCTAGAAGAAAACTCATCTAATTTCTTTATATTCTTTAGCTGGAAAGTACTCAAAAAGCATTTTTTTATTTTCTAAAGACTAAATACCTAATTTCTTTATTTTCTAAAGACTAAATACCTAATATTGTTCTGATTATATGACTAAAAAAATCATGTGTTCTAAAGCTGCCTAACTTTTCCCAACCATTCTTTTCTACTACACACCATTTGTAAAGAATTGGCAGCTGTTTGATTATCAAGACTTACCTACACACCACCAACCTATTCAACCAAACAATTTTGATGCATCTCATTTTGTTGTAAGGAGTGCCCCAAAAGACTGCCAAACAGGAAACAGTTGCTGGACACACTATTGAGATAATTCTTCCTGAGGAAGTATCATTAGCATTTTACTAAAAAACTTCGAGTTTTAAAAAGGGACCAACACGGTAGAGAAATTCTCTTTTCTACAGTTTGCAGATTGGTATGGAGAAACAAGATGTCCCAACAGGAAGGAGACGAGAGACCTGGGGTTGAAAGAGATCTGAGCCCACATAAAAGTAAACGCAGGTGTTTTCTTGGTCCTGGAAGCCCCTTGTCAGCAGTTGTCTGTTACAGTTTCCATCCAATGCACATTCAAAATGTCTGTGCAGATCGGGACCCTCTGCTAACCTCATCCAAAAGGCAGAATTCCGTGACTCCTCCGTGTCTCAGAAAATGGCTCCTTGCTAGATGTATCAAAAAAGTGTGGGATAACTTTAGACAGAATTTTACAGAGGATTGCATCTTTTTTATTGAGTGATCATTTTTATAGCAAAATACATTTGACTTTGAAATGAATATTTTCAGTAAAGGGAACACGGAGTGCTTCATCACATATAATTAATCATATATAATTAACGATGGGTCTGCTATATAGGTGATGAGATCATGTAGGCAAGTACATAAAGGCCAGAATCTGTTTCCAAAGTTGAGTCAAACCAAGGACCTATCATGAATTCTCCATTTCAGAGAAATCTGTGAAATTGTTTTTTTGGGGTCTGATAGACCTGAGTATGAATTGATACAGCCTTTTATGAGCTCTGAGATCTTGGAGAAGCTATTTAAACACTATGAACTCACTTTAACCATCTGGAAAAAGAAAATAGTATTCATTCCAAAGGGTTATATTAAGAATTAAATGAGATTAAAGTAGGAAGCAGGTTAAAAAAGCCATTTGCCAAAATATATATAGTAAGATTTTTCTTCCCTCCCTTCTTTCCTTCCTTTCCTTGTTTTTCAAAAGAAAAAATTCTATATGTGGTTATATGTATTGAGCATCACAGGGGCTTTGGGGAGCCACAAGTGGTCTGGTTTGCCTTGGGCCTTTGCTTTGTTGCCTATATTATAGAAACAGAGACTGGAGAAGAATATGAATGTTTGGGCATATGTTGGGAGACGGGGAGTAAGAAAGTACTTTTGAGAACCTTCCTTTCTCTCTTGTGTCATTCATTTCCCTGTCCCTTGGAAAAACACCCTATTATTTCTCCCATCTTAAAACAACTCTTACTTCTCACTACAACAGCTACTGTCTATTTCTAAATTCCCCTTTATAGCCAAGTTCTTCCACCTGACGTATTTATTCTCTCTCTCTCTCTCTCTCTCTCTCTCTCTCTCTCTCTCTCTCTCTCTCTCTCTCTCATTCCTCTACTCTCATTCTCTTCCTAATCAATGCTAGGAAAGCTATTTTACCGTTACTCCACATAAATTGCTGTCATGAAAATTGCCAATAATTGTTATTTTGCAAAATCCAGTGGTGAATTCAAATACTCATCTTGGTCTTGGTAACATTTGACACCATTGATCACTCTCTTCCTCTTGAAAAAAAAAGTCTTCCTTTGACTCCCAGAACACTCCACTCCACCAGCCTATTCCTACACTTCACCTGGTTTCCATCCACATCATGGCTGCTCTCTCAATCTTCTGATTTGGTTTCTCCTCATCTCCTAACATTTTACAGTTCACAAGATCCAGGATTCTGTTCTTGATCCAGTCTCCTGTATCTTTTATCAGTAATGCCATTTAGTTTTGATATTAAATGTCATATATATATAGGCTTATAACTCCAAATTTCTATCTCTGACCCAAATTCCTCCCCTGAGATCCAGATCTTTTATACCTAAGTGCCTGCTTCTAGCATCTCCACTGTATCTGTAACCTAACACAATTAAAACCTAATTCCTGGACTACCCCCAAAACTGCTTCTCTACAGTTTATGTCATCTCAGAGGATGGCAATTCCAGTATTTCAGTTGCTCAGGTTGAGTCCTGTTTGATTCCTCTCTTCCTTTCACTCCTGACATCTACTCCATAATCAAGTTGTGTTGGCTCCATCTTCAAAATATATCTCTAGAATCTGACCACTCCTTACTACCACCACTGCCACCATCCTGGCCCATGCTGTCATAAATTTCTCAGTTTATTTTAATAGCTTCCTTCCTAGTTCCGTAGCCTCCCTGGAATGTGCTTTCCAGAAGCCAGAGGGATCCTTTTAAAATACTGTTTGCTTAAAACCTTTTAGAAACTTCCATTGCACTTAAATTCAAATTCAAAGGATTTACCAAGGCCCCGTGTGATCTGGCCACAATTTGTGTGTATATGCACGCACGCGCGGACACACACACACACACACACACACACACACACACACACACACACACACAGGGCTGATGCTTGATCCTCCTTCCTTGTTTTTATTTCTCCTTATCATTACATAATTTTTTTACTTATTTTGTTTAGTGTCTTCTCCCTCACACGTACACAAGAACATAAACTCTGAGGACTGTTTATTTGTTCTACTCACTGATGTATCCTTTGTGTTTAAAACAGTGCCTGGCATATGGAGGTGCTCTAAAAATATGCAGCGAGTAAATTAATGAATTCGTTGTCATGGGAGCTCTAAGTGTTTTAATACCTGGTCATGAAAAGCAATGATACCCTTTTATCAGCACATCACAAATGAACACTTTATAAAATGAGAATAAGATTATTGACTAATTAAACTGTTTCATGTCTTAGTTATTCCAAAACTGTTTCTCATTAAGCCAAATGATCCAAGCACCTAAATCCCTCCCAGAATAGGGAACACAAAGCAAATACCTGGAGCATAAATATTAACAAAATTGGATGCCCTAGGTTGCCCTGGGAACTCTCTCCAGGTCTACTCTCTCTATTGCCTCTAACCTTAGAATGTCTCAGTCCTCATCCAACCTGTCAGAGCACCTTTTCCTTTATCTACTTTTCCCTTAAAGATTCCCTATATTATTTGTATGTTTTACTTCCTCCAATTGGATGGGCTCAGAGCATCACAGCTCACTGGACAATAATGGTAGCAGTAGTAGAAGCAGCTAATGCATATGCAGCATTTGTATCAAGCACCGTGATAAAGAGTTTGCACCCATCATTTGGTGTGCACGATAGCACCAAAAAGGAGCTACTATCACCCTGACTTTGCAGAGGAGGAAACTGATACTTAGACTACGTGCAATAACTTTTCATCTCAACACAGTAAATGACAGAGTTTAACTATCCTCTTAACTACCAGCTAATAAAAGTCACCTTCAAATTTATTATAAATGTTTATTTCCAAAGCATTTCATTCATCAGGATCTGGGCTGGGTGGAGCTGGGAATCTGTGTTTTTAACAAGGGCTTCAGGCAATTCTTTTTATAAGCCTGGGAAAGACTACACTCATTATTCTGCCTCTCAGTCAAGCAGTTTGATAATTACAAATTGAAAATGACAAAGAGAACTGCTGATTTATAAGGTGCTCCTTACTGTACTCTCTCCACTAATCAAGATGAAAGCCGTTGTATAGCCTATTGTGCTATACAATATGTCACAGATGTGCATGTTGCTGCATTTAAATTTCATTTATTTCCTATATTAGCAGCAGTCAACTAGATCTTTTGGCACATTTCACTCCCTCCTATGAGGCCTTTAGTAATGTGATGCTCAAACAATGATTCTAAATAAGTTTAAGTTTTCAGCAGAAGTTGTTTACAGCAGGTGTGTCTTTTCTTACCTTCTCTGAGGATGCACCTTGTCTTCTCCCATCAGGGTGCCCAGCAGTGACATGCAATCACTTCACTCCAGCCCTGAACTACAGCCAGAAAAAGGATAATAAACGATCTGAGGCTCTCACACAGAAGCAGTTTCTTTCCTTACTGTGGAGACAAAGAAAATGTCAAAATACACAACTAACTGCATTAACACATTATGTTTCTATATAACTTATTATATATGAATACTTGAGGCCTGATGCACGAAATTCATGCATGGGAAGTGGGGGTGTGTCCCTCAGCCCAGCCTGCACCCTCTCCAATCTGGGACCCCTCAAGAAATGTCTGACTGCCCATTTAGGCCCGATCCCACCGGGTTGGACCTAAACGGGCAGTCAGACATCCCTCTCACATTCCAGGACTGCTGGCTCCCAACTGCTCACTTGCCTGCCTGCGTGATTGCCCCTCACTGCTTCTGCCTGCCAGCCTGATCACCCCCTAACCACTCCCCTGCCAGCTTGATCTACACCTAATTGCTACCCTGCTGGCCCAATTGCCCCTAACTGCCCTCCCCTACAGGTCTGGTCGCCCCCAACTGCCCTCCCCTGCTGGCCCAGGTAACCCCTAACTGCCCTCCCTGGCCAGCCTGGTTACCCCTAACTGTCCTCCCCTGCAGTCCTGGGTCCCCCCCAACTTCCCTCCCCTGCAGGCCTGGTCCTTCCCAACTTCCCTCCCCTGCAGGCCTGGTCCTTCCCAACTTCCTTCTCCTGCAGGCCTGGTCTCCTCCCAACTGCCCTCCCCTGTAGGCCGGGTCCCTCCCAACTTCCTTCTCCTGCAGGCCTGGGTCCCCCCCAACTGCCCTCCCCTGCAGGTCTGGTCCTTCCCAACTTCTTTCCCCTGCAGGCCTGGTCCCTCCCAACTGCCCTCCCTGCAGGGCTGGTCCCCCCAACTGCCCTCCCTTGCAACCCAGAAAGCCAAGCCTTCCCCCAACTCTCCTGCTCAGCTCTCCAATCAGGCTTGGTGTCCTGGATCACTGAGGCAATCCAGGATGCCAAGCCTTCCCACCCATCTCCCACCCTGCTCTGGGGCGATCTAGGACACCAAGCCTTCCCCCCACTCTCCTGCTCAGCCTTCTCCCCACTCTTCTGGTTGCTGGGGTGACCCAGGACACCAAGCCTTCCCGCCCATCTCCCGCTCTGCTCTGGGGCAATCCAGGACATCAAGCCTTTCCCTCACTCTCCCGCTCAGCTTTTCCCCGACTCTCTCCCAGTCACTGGGGCGATCCAGGATGCCAGGCTTTCCTGACCATCTCTCACTCTGCTCGGGGGCGATCCAGGACACCAAGCCTTCCCGCCCATCTCCCGCTCTGCTCTCCCATCAGGCTTGGCATCCTGGGTCACTGGGGTGACCCAGGATGCCAAGCCTTCCCCCAGTCTCCACAGGCTCTGTGGCTCCGGGCCGGTGCCATCATTTTGCATATTCCCTCCTTATTGGCTGTGGGTGCAACCATATTTATTGCAAAGTGATGGTTAATTTGCATGTTACTCTTTTATTAGATAGGATAATTAAAATAATGGCCACAGAAGAAAGCAATTCAGTGTGTTGTGAAGACCAGAGGCTTTTGAGCTGGTGATACTCAGGAGTATATTCCACTTCTTGTTTGATAAAATCTCAGAATCTTCATTAACAAAAAATTTCATTGAAATAAAATATATTTATGGCAAACATTCTGAGACACAGATACTGGGGTTAAAATGGGGTTTATCACAAAGAAAGAACTCATAGTTAAGCAGTTTTCTTGCTTTGGGTTCTTCTTATACATTCTGATGGTTTGTGTTCTAATCTCTAGAGGACGAAATCGATTTAAGCTCATTTTGCTCTTTGTCTTCTGGGCATCAGATCTGTCTCCAAATAGCAATTATACATACTAATGAGATGAATCATGAAATGTTTCTCTTATTAATAATCATGTGGATCCAATGTCAATTCTACAAACTAACCACATACCAACCTTTTAGTATATTCTAATCAAAAATCTTCACACACACATAATTCATGATTAAGAAAAGTGGTACTTGTTTTCCATATTATTCTTTCCTTACAAACTACATTTCTCAGCCTCTTGAACAATGAGCTATAAAATAAGGTTCCTTCAGTTCTTATCTTGGCTACCCAATCCCTTGGCCTTGATTTTGTATTTGACAAGCTGCCTACCCAGACTGTTTCAATTCCCATTGGTAAAAGTAAAAAAAAGCACCGCAAACAGCTCACCAGGTAACTGAGAAGAGTTTCAAATAAAGAACTTCAAGGAGTTTTCTACACTCATATTTGCATGCATTCTAATTAATGCATAGCACTAGGTTGGGCCCAAGGATTAGATTTCAAAAGAGCAATGGAGCAATAGCAGGGGTGGGCAGTGAGTTCCATCTTTGCAAAGGCCTACTTGGGTTGAAAGTTTCCTTAGTTTCAAAAGCCTTAGTACAAGCACTAGAAACATTACCATGTGTCCTGATTCAGGGATTCATTATATGAAATCATAGAGGAAGAGAATTCAAAAATAGTAATTTTTTAAAAATCTGGATATAGTACTATTACATCATGTACATAAAGTATAGCAAGCATAATAAGAAAAGAAAATGGAACTGAATAAACAAAAACAAAGTTATTTTGAAAAATAAAGAGTATAATATTAATATAATCTACTTGGTAAAATTAATGATGAAAAATATTTATCAATAATATTTTGGTTTACTTCCTTCCTCTATTTAATTCGCATATATTAATACCTGCCAGTTGCTTACTCCTGGAGGAACAACTGTAATGCTGAGTTGAGTTCCTTACCGTAGTGGAATGTACTCGCAAGTAAAAGAAACAGCTCATTTTAGAATTTTAGTAAAGAATTCACCAGTTGCTGCCCTAGCTGGTTTGGCTCAGTGGGTAGAGTGTCAGCCTGAGGATGGAAGGGTCCTGGGTTTGATCCCAGTCAAGGGCACGTACCCTGATTTCAGGATCCATCCCTTGTCAGTTCAGGGAGCATGCGGGAGGCAACAGATCGATGTGTGTCTCTCACATTGATGTTTCTTCCTCTCCCTTCCATTTTCTCTAAAAATCAATGGGAAAATATCCTCAGGTGAGGATTAACAAGAAATAAGTTAAAAAAAATTATCTGTTGCTAAAAAATTAAATGAAATATACATAAACAGTTCCTACCCTCATCTATTGGGAATTTAAATGAGAAAAGCCTACATCAACTTACAGCATTTTGCTAAAACACACTTTAAAAAAAAATCGTGATTTTCCTCTTTGCGATAAAAGCCCTGAGAAAATCCCAAAAAGGAAAAAGAGTTATCTATTGCAAGCATTTAGCCCAGGGGATAAGGTGGAATGGATGGTGCCATGGGAGTCAGAGGTCTTCTATGTGAAAGAAGGCAATAAGCATGAGGCCTCATGATCCACAACACATACAGCAATGACAACTGGGAAAGATGCAACCAAAATAAATATGTAGCATGAGTTAAGAACATGGATTCTGGAGTCAGACTCCCTGGGTCTGAATGCTGACTTGGACACTTAGAATGTACACAACCTTGGGTCACATAAACACTGTATCTAAGTCCCCTCATCTGTCCAATAGAAATAGTTGTGTCCACTTGCGGTAGATTGGAATAATGCATATAGTCCTTTACTCCTCCCTATATCCATAGCCATTTTGGTTCCTCTGACCAAAAGGTGCCACCTAACCCTCCTCCCCTTGACTAAAGGCTGGTCTTCTGATTCCTTTGGTGAACAGAATACATTGGAAGTGACATGGCATCACTTAGTTTAAAGGCCAAGACGAAAGATTCTCCTCCACCCTCTCCTAAGCCCTTGCACCCCACTTTGGACCATGATGCATTCATCATGTGAACATGCTGTTGGATGATAAGCAATCATATGGACCAAAACAAGTGACTCAGCACAGTGGTCCTAGCTGCTACTCCAGAGATATAACAAAGCTCAGCTGAGATTATCAAAGCTTCCTACCTGACCCACAGCTGACAAAAGACACACCAGTTGATGCACAGACTAATAAATAATATTTCATGATTACAGCTGGAAGCCACTAAGTTTTGGATGGTTTCTTAGACATCAAAACCTAACTGATATACATCAGTTAGGATCAATGTGAGAATTAAATAAATCCAAAATAGTGCCTGGCATGTAACAGCACTATATAATTACTTGCTGTTGTTATTAAAAGAAATGAATTTCAAAATTGAGACAATTTGCCTAACAACCTCTAAATCAAACCAGCTGGACTTCTTGCTGGTTTTGCATGTTGGTGATGGATGTTGGTTGGCACAGTGGTTGTGGACATGACATCTAGCAGTCAGGCTCAGATCTTAACTTTTTGTGCAAGTGATTTGCATCAGAGAAGAATGCTTGGCTAAACAGCTTCAAATTCACTCACTAATTGGCTTGGTGGAAGGAAAAATAAAAAAATGCATAAAGTACAGGATCAGGGAATCCAACCAGTTGATCATTTTTACTCATGATTCTTCCCAATAGACTAGTGATTATTTCTACTCCTACTAATCACATATAAACAACTTCTCAAATCAATCAATTCAGAAGTAAATCTGGGAAGTAATTTTAATTCAGTAGTCCCATATTTCTTATCTTCTTAAGACAGCAGCACAAAGACAATACTGTTTTGGCCAGAAGCTCATGGTATTCTCTTGTGTTTAATAAACAATATCATTTTAATAGCTGCTTTAGCTATGTCACAATTAACTTGTTCTTTGTCTTAAACCTTAATACCAGTAACTTATATGTCATTTTCAGTCCATTGTGCTGCAGGGGAATTGTCTTATGCACGTGCATGAGATGAACTGTGAGTATCCTGCCCAGTCAATTTTACGAATTCCAATATAACATTCTTATTTTTTCTTTGGGAATTGTAAGACCTATTACAGAGGATCCAAATGCCCTTTGGTAACTGTCACCCACATCTTTTTTTTATGACATTAGTACTTTTGGTAAATGTTCTCTTTCGTAAGTAAGAAAGTTCATTGAAGAGAGCACTGGTGTTTTTCTCTGTGTGTCTCTCTTTCTTTCAGAAAATGTAAGTGAATTTGAGATATAGTTTCTATTTCTCTATCCAAATTAGTATATATGCTAGATATAGAAATTTCACTTCCAATAGTGAAAGAATGTGTCTCAATGTGGTATAATCACATGGGATTCCAGAGTGAGGATGTGCAGGTTTGTAAATCCCGTAAGACTTATAAGTTTTTCAAAAATGTTAAAACATGACATTTTATTCTAGTGCTAAAATTATTTGCAATGCTAGTTTACAAATTGTTCTTATATGCTAGCCCTATAAATTTCCAAATAACATTGTTATTTGGGCAGTAAATATTTTGTGTGTGTGATGACTTTTAGAAGGATAGAATCTAATCTGCAGTAAAATAGCTGTTTGTTCTGTATATTCAAATGATGGTTGATAATATTGACTTTATTTTTTAAAGGGTAATTTTGCTTGTTTTCATGTATACAATTAAATCAAAGTTCATAGGATTTTAGGTTCCAAAGAAATATACAGGTCACTTCTCTTTTCAGTGTCTTAAGGTGCCAACATATTTAAGTCATTCTAGGGAGAAAAATCAATTAGCAATCACTATAGTAAAGGATTTGACAACCAGCCTAAAACTACATTGCAGTTATTAATTATAAATTTGATTTTAACAGACTAATTTTTTTTTTTAACTAAAACTAACCAAAATTAAGCTCCTGACACAGAGGATGAACTGCCAGGCACCTTCTTGTTTAAGAGTTTAGATTGTAAAACTCTACTCTTTAGCTTGGTCTGAGAATAAGGGTCCTATATTTCAAAGTATTAGAAGGCATTAAAGTTACATTTGGTGAAATTTAAACTTGGTGATAGGGGACAGAGATGGAATCAGAACTATTTTGGAAATTTCCATTTCTCTAGAATTCCAATCATGAACATCCGTTGGCACAGTGCTGCAAGTGCATGGTGGAGCATAGGAAAGAGTTCTGGTCAACAGAAGTCTAATTGAGTCATCCTCTCAAAGTCTGTCTTGTCAAAGTTGAATAATCTCAATAAATTACACTTTCTTGGGTCTTATTTTTCAATCCTTTAATCATCTTTAAGACTGTCCTGTGAACAACTTCCAAATGTTTTTCATTCTTCTCTGGCTTCTTAGTTTTAAGTTACTTGATCAAAAGTCAATGGAAGCTATTATTAGTCTCCAGACTAGAATTTAGAATTTCAGGAATACATATACTTTTTAAAATCATGATAAATGAAAGCATTTTGCTCTAACACTTCAATGGAATACATTACTAGGATGTATTTCTTTTACCAGTGTTTTATTATTTATAGAAAATTATCTTTACTCAAATACATGTTATAAATTTACTTTATCTAAAATGTTGGGGAAAAGCAAAGAAGGAAGTTATTTTAAATGTCCATTGGCTATATTCTCTTGCTTTAGAAACACCAATCAACTTGAGTAGGAAAATGCCTATAAAAAAATACAATTTTTTATTCCAACACACATCTATTATTGATATGATCTTTTGATGGGAAGTGTAGATATTTTTTGCTAGCACACATAACTATTACTGACATGACATTTTAAAGAGAAGTGTACACATTTTTTATTAACAAATATACCTATGATGACATTTTGATATACATGATATTTTGATGGGAGAATCCTTAACCCCACTCTTAGGCCTACCTGACCAATAAAAAGAACCCAGCTACCCTCACCCTTTGAGTAGGGTGTCACTTAGTTTATTCTAAAATGGTTGCTTTCCATTCCCAATTCCTAATGCTCTTTCAAATAATCATGGACCAAGCTGAAGCCTGGAGGAATTTCCAAATGCTGGTTAGGGGTGGGTGGGGAGGCAGAAATGAAAGGGAGACAGATAGGTTTAATCTACTCTGTCTGGTGACCCATCCAGCTCAGGTTTATGTCCAACCCGAAACTTAATGCCCAGATTTAGTTACCTGGTATTCAACCACATCACTGGCCTTTTGCTGTCCCCAGTCAGGTTAAGCAAAGTATGAAAATGTTAATACATACTCACAAATTCTCTGAGTGTCCTCCCATCATAAAGTGGAGTCTTATTCCCAAAGCGATTTACTTCTAAAAGAAATAAATGTAGCATAAATGACCCTGTATGATTTCAGAGCCTAGATGAGAAAATGTCATTGGGCTTCCACCTGGCTCTCTCCCATGGCACATGCACCTTGGGAGCCCTGAGCTGCTCTGTAGTAGGTCCAGCTAAGCTGTCGCTGCCTCCTCCCTGCAGTCATGACATGGAGAGACCAGAGAGAGAGAGAGAGAGAGAGAGAGAGAGAGGTGCATTTTCATCTCCAAGTGTTTGAGTCTTCCCAGACAACAGCCAGCATCCACTGCCAGACCTGTGAGTGAACAGTGTTCATCCTAATGGCTCCAGGCCAGCTTTCAAGCCACCCTGATAGAGCAGAAACAAGTTGTTCCCGCTGAGTCCTGCCCAAACTGCAGCTTTGTGAGAAAATAAATACCGATATTGTTTTAAACTACCAAATTTGTGTTTTGTTACATAACAGTAGATAAGTGGAACACAGACCGTATCTCTACCCATGGAGAAAATCAGCTCCACCTATAAAAATGGCTAAGTCAGTAGTCTCCAGACTTTTTTGATCACCCACAATAAATGTTTGTTTAGTTATTCAGTGATGTAACGCACATATGACTACACTAATGTATTATGCACAAATATAAACTTTAGAAGGATCAGCTAAAAATAGAAGTTTAATATTTTCTCCCTAGATTACCACATTCACCCAACTTTAAAAACTCTGGAGTTGGTATGTGAATTGTTTAGATAATAGCTCTGAGGTTCCGGGTGATTAAACAGCCCATTAGTCAGGAACAGATTAAAAGTGCAAGGTTTAAGGAAACATGTTATTTATATGATCTTTTTATTTATTTATTTTCATCACCTTAGCAAACAGAGACTTTTAGAATAAAAGTAGGCCTTGGAAATTTTAGGTAAAAATTTCTCAACTCTGGTGTCAGCAATGCAAGTAATTTGTTACCAATATAAGTTAAAATACAGCAATTCATGGACCAATTCTCTTTTTAATAAATTAGATTGGATCCCAGAAAATCCCCATAATAAGACCTACCCAGTCACTCACATTCAGTGGTGTTCCCTGAAAGCAGACCACATTGTGCATTGGTCAAGATCACTGCCATGTGAAGACATCTGGCTTGGTGGTTAAAAACTCTGGAGTAGGGGTGGGGAACGACTGGCTCTCAAGCCTTATAAGGCCTGAGAAATCATTTGGTCTGGCCCTGCCAAGGCATTAGGGGTGAGTTAATTAAATGTTTGACCAAATATAGCAGGCTAATTTTTAAGTTGATAATTTTGTATGGTCCTCAAGTGACATTATAAATATACAAATGGCCCTTGGCTGAAAAAAGGTTCCCCAGCCCTGCTCTGGAGTAAGCCTACTGCTCCCCCACTTACAGATTGTGTATCCTTAGGCAACTACTTAAGTTCTTTATTTTTTAGAATTACATTCTTTTTTAAAAATATATTTCTTTATTGATTTCAAAGAGGAAGGGAGAGGGAGAGATAGAAACATCAATGATGAGAAAGAATCATTGATCAGCTGCCTCCTGCTCTCCCCCTACTGGGGATCGAGCCCACAACCCGGCCCATGGCTGGAATCAAACCTGGGACTCTTCAGTCTGCAGGCTGATGCTCTATCCACTGAGCCAAACCTGCTAGGGCAAGTTAAGTTCTTTAAATACTAGTTTCCACTTCTGCAAATAGGGATAATAATGACATGTAACTCAAAGGTTGTTATGAGGATTCAAGAAGGATGTCAAGTTTTCAGCACCATGCCTGAACTGGAAGGACTACTCAATAAATGTTAAACATTTATTTTTGTTATTGTGGCTATAGAAAGAGAAAGAAAGAAATTTTAAATAGTCAAAAATATAGGTCCTGCTTATAAATGTTACTCTTTCAGCCAAGATCAAGGCAGAAAAACTAACCCAATCCTAATTCCAATGTTATGCTCTATAACTCCCCTACACCTTTATTCCAGCCCACCCTCAAATTTTTTATAAAAGGAGTAACTGAGATGTAGAGAAGCAAAATGACTTTTCTCAAATAACAAAGCTTTTTAAGGCTGTACCAAAACTACAGAACTAGATGCATAACAGAAATACCAGTGTATTTTGTAGTAAGATGTGATTCATCATTTCTTATGTAAAATTGGAGTCATAATATGCATCTTTATGTTTGTGTGTAGTGCAAATTAAAATATATGCAATATATTGTATGTTAAATAAATATAAGGTAGAATCATTAGAAGCCATAGTTCTTCCTTTCAGTTTTAATATATTTTTGCATCAGCATTTTACAAAAATTAAATGGAATAGAATAGGATAGACTAAAAGAGAAAAGTAAATAATATTTATTTCTAGTAATAAGTTTCAAAATTGTTTTGTGAAAGTTTCAAACAACAATACATATATGATGATATAAAAATGGTTTTTTCACTAGAAAAAATGTTTAAAGCCACTGTATCAGTGGTTCACAAACTTCTCTGTGTCTCAAAATCACCCACAGACATATTAAAAATATAAACAGGCAAGGAAAGCAGGTTCTATAACAAGCTCTATGGGGGATCCTGATACATGGAAAATTGAGACTCTCTGCACAGTATTAATTTATAACACAGATAGATGAGAAAGAGATGTATACGTTCATACATTCTCTGTGGGTTCCTAACAATCAAATTTCCATTTCATCAGTAAGATTTAGTCAGAAGACTTTACATATTGAAGAGTGCTTCAAATATCTATTGAATTAACTGAACTGGAAACTTCCAAATACTTGATTAGGTCACTAACCAAAAGGGGACTGAAGCTGATCAATGAGTCCCTTAAATGCTATCTATACTACATCACAGCTGCAATCTATAATTTAAAAAATTACTGTTGTCACCAATATACACATCTACAGGAACTTGCGTAGAGGCACCACAGTGACATATAAAAGGCCTCTCTGCCACATCTCACACAAGAGACTCCTATTAGAAAAGCCTGAATTGTAGCCAGAGGCTTAGCTGCAAGGGAATCTGGAAAATAGAGTTCTTTGTCTTCTAACACACTAGCATTTCTAATTCCTGGGATATAAGACAAAGGACAGAAAGATGGAAAAAGATGTCATATCAATCAACAGTATTCAACACTAACTTTTTTCAGTATCTTTTCTGTGGTTCCCATCCTCCCTGAATCTTCCATTCCCTCTTTTAAATCTAACTCTATCTCCATGACAGGACGAAACAATCCCTCCTGCATTGTAGAATGCAAACCTTGACCACCTTTTTTCTTTCTTTTTGAGTCAGCACCCCACCTGTTGCCAGATCCACTCCATCTTTGGAATTTAATGAAGCACCACCATGCAGGAAATGAGACCTGTTCTCCTGCACAGTCACTTAGTGGTCAGATGAGGCAACTGGAAATGTAGTAGTTCTCCAAGGAGTGAACCTTGATCAGTGGGAAAAGGGAGGCAGGGAGAAACTATGTGAATAAATTCCCACTTTCTTTCTCTCTTCTGTGTACTACTCCAAGGTTGAGTGCCTCTTTGCAACCATCTATAGAATTCTCTCCTACTAATTGAACAAGTCTGATGAATCAATTGTGCTGTTTTGTGGCATCCTGTGATGCAGTAGCTAGCATGGTAACACCCTGGGTTGCAATGAATCACACTTGCTCTTTACACCAATGTCCTGTGATTATATCTCACAAATAAACTATTAGGATCATAATCACTGCCTCAGGTTCTGAGGGTCTAGGCTAACTGACAGAGGTTTGGCACTATTCATGTCTGCAAAGTAGGGGGTCCTAAGCAGAGCTGTGCTTCAGAAACACTTGATAAAAGTTACAGATATTCTTGCCTCACTTGAGGTTCATGAAATAAAAATTTCATGGGGGGTTGCAGAAGGACCAATTTGCCTTGTGTGTCTCATGCAGAAATAGACTCTCCCTCTACGTAATCATTGTTGGGAGTAGGACCTGGGCATGCATGTGTTTCCTTAAGCACCATTTAGAAGTACATCAGCTAGTTCCAGCACAGAACTGGAATCCAGGTCCAAAGATCTGATCTTACACCCATCTCTACCCCCAAAAACTCTGAACTACCTACCAACTGACAAAGAATCTTGTTGACATTATGTATCTAGAAAGGCTTATGACATCATTAAGCAAAAGTCACAAACTAGGAGAAAATTGCTGAGGAACATGTTTGGGGTGGCACAGCTAAACAGGTGTGATAAGCCTCCAGCACAAGAAGACTAATGAACATTTTAGAAGTTATAGAAATTTATTCAGAGTTTTGTAAGAGGTTAGTATGTCTCATTACACTCTTTACCTTTCCTTTCAGAAATTTTCTTCGAAATTGAGGAAAAAAAAATTTTTAAAGCAGCCAGCTGGTTAGCATGCATTGTCAGTAAGTAGTGATGCAAGTCAGCCTAATTGATCACTTTTTAAAGATTAAGTGGCCCGTTCTCTGTAATAGGAGATACTGAAAACAGTTTTGACAGCACTGAAGTGATTTACTGAATTGTGACTGCCAACTGAAAATTTAAATTATGCTTATTTTTCATAAGGTAATCCACTCACAATAGGCAATTTATGTGATCTCATCCTGTAAGAAAAGCTCTGATGCTCTTCCTGAACCTTCTACCTGCTGCATTAGCATGATGCACCTGCCTTTTGGATAGATGGCTGAAAGGAGAGGGGTTGCAGAAGGACCAATTGCCTTGTGTGTCTCAGGCAGAAATAGACTCTCCCTCTATGTAATCATTGAATGAGTTCTAAAAGCCTTCATGTCTTAGGTACAAGCTCCATCTCTCTAAGTCTCATTTTTCTTAAAGAGATAATCATAACACTGTTTTAACCCAAGTCTCAGGATTGTTGTTATTATTAAACATAAAATATAATGATTTTATATTTTTATGCATTATAGGTAATGCTTGCTACAGAGAACTATTGACATTGTATAGCCACTTTTATTCTTAGAATTCACACTCCCTCAGCTGGGCTGGCCACTGTGTATCCTTTCTCCTGCTCTTAAGTATTGAGGACAGAGAGAAACTATGGCACTGACAATCCACAGCCAAAGGTGAGAGGTGGAGGGCTTGACAGGTTAGAAAAAGAGAGCAAAAACAGGATTCCAAGACATGCCTTGGAATCCTCCCTCTTCTCCATTCCAACTGGATGACTGATCCTTCATAAATTCCATTTTCTACTCAGTGAAGTGGGGAATATAATTGCTATCACTATTGTATTTGGCATTTAAGGAAGATGATGTATGTAGAATGCTAGGCATCCCAGCCCAGAGTAAGAACTCAACAAATGTCGGGTCTCTTCCTCTAGTTAGCCTCCAAAGATAATATAATGCAGGATAAAAAACAAACAAACCAAAAACCTTATTATAGAGACATAACCCTGGTGTGCACATGCTCTTTCTGGTATAAGTAATATTAAGTCATCCTTTCTCAGAAATGAGGAAACGGTATCTCTTTATAAACCCTTCTTTTATAAATATACTAAAGTGGCGCTTAAAACCTTAAGTTGATTCAGAAGCCCCAAACCTACTTTCTTTATAATGGGACCATTATATGAAATTCTCAGTACTTTTTATGAATTATAGGGTGTACCCAAATTTTTTAACTGTATAGACACTTTGAATGATTATAGAGTCAGTGTTTATTAACACACAGTTCCTTTTCAAAATTAAGTGAGTTATCAGCTGTTCCAGGGTGCATACATTTTGGGGGACACCCTGTATATCTTATTGTTTCACTTTCTCGATCAAGCTCCTTTCCAACCTCTCTTCTTTTGAGAATTGCCATGGCCTAAGTGGGTTGGGACTAAGGACAAGATCCAGAGAATTCAAGTTGGTTTTAATGTATACAAGTGGAAATAAAGAGTTTGAAACTAATTTTTAAGCAATTTTTTTGAAGTAGGGGATCCTTATTGCACCAGATATCTAACTTAGCAATTATAAAATGGCACCTAAAATCAGAAACCTTACTGTGACATTATGCAACAACATGGCAGGCACAGAGTCTGACCCAGGACAAAATTTTGAAGATGGGACACTCCTGAAAAATCAATAACAAATAGTCACAACAGGTACTAGTATAATGCTCCAGGGCAAGACTTTTGGTTATGTGAGGCTTGACCAGCTAGGAGTGCTAGGGGACATGCTGACTGTCTCATTTGAGAAAGAGCTGACGAGCAGACCACCCACTATACATTTGCCTTCTTCCAATAGCAAAGTGCACGTCCCACCCAATAACCTCTACCCTTAAAATATGAGGCAGAGCTCGGTCCTTGTGCTCATTTTCCTGAAAACTTCTCTCCGGGATTCCCTATTTCTGAGAGATGTAGCAGGCGATGAGAGAGAGGGAGGGAGGGAGGGAGGGAGGGAGGGAGGGAGAAAGTCACTGCCCAGGACCACTGTACTCTTTACTTTATTTACCAGGCTGCCAGGTTTGGTTTGGAACAGAGACCAGACCCATGGG
The DNA here is from genome assembly GCA_026230045.1 of Corynorhinus townsendii. Lineage (NCBI taxonomy): Eukaryota > Metazoa > Chordata > Mammalia > Chiroptera > Vespertilionidae > Corynorhinus > Corynorhinus townsendii. The sequence goes on along the minus strand of JAPDVU010000004.1, from coordinate 59,892,292 downwards.
CACTGAAAGATGTGCTTCCTATTACTCTTGTCCCTAAGTACCATGCCACACAAATGCTGTCAACACCAGCTGTCCCACTGTCCCCGGCTGCTCAAGCTCAGGAACCAAAGAGAGGGTTAAATACTACTGCTCTAAACATGCCCCCTGAGGCCATCTCTCTCCTAAATTGCTGGAGCCCACCTGGGTTTTCCTCTGTGCTCCTTCAATGAGCAGACAATCTCTGAGATCCTTCTCTTATTTTTAACTGTTCCTGGTCCACTCTTCACCCTTTTTACATAATCTTTAATACTTTCCCAATTAAATATTTGACCTCCCCTCTGACTTGAACTAAATGGATTGCATTCATTCATTTACTAACCCAAATGTAACAAGTATCTCTTATGTAGCATGCACTATCTCAGACACAAAGAACATAATAGGAGATTAGACCACGTTCTTGCCTTTATGGAATTTCATTCTATGAGGACAAATAAACCACAAATAAACAAATCAATTTATAATACAATTTCAGATAGTGACAAGTGTAATGGCAATACACATCTAAAATCAGGATAAAGTCTTAGCAATAACTTGGTAAAAATGTTGGGGGAAAACTATTTTAAGTAGGAAGATCAGGAAAGATCGCTCTGAGAAAGTAACATTTAAACAACAACTAATAATAATAACAATGATGATGATAAAGTGAGGGAACAAATGATGCAAAAATTTGAAATAAGAGCTTTCCAAGGAAATGGAACAACCAGCAGATGCTCTTAAGTGGGAACCAGCTTGACCACTCATATTTTGGCAAAATGAATTGACCAATAAAATAAGCCCGAATTATGGAGGCATGGAACAGACTGCCATAACTTGATGTGGGGTTGGAGGGAGAAGAAGAGAGAAACCAAAGAACTTATATACTTATATGCATAGTCCATGGACATGGGAAAAAGGGTAGTGAAGACCTGGGCATGGGTGGGTAGGGGCTGGGAGAATGGGGGTAAAGGGGGGTAAATGGGAGATATCTGTAATATGATCAACAATAAAAATATACATAAAAATTCTTAATTTCACTGCTGCTTTGTGTTTTATTTGTTCATACTCTTTGTAAATATTCACACAGCATCAAACCAAGGGCATACAAAAGTATTTATTAAATGTTTTGATGATGGTGAAAGTTGTGGATTTCTTCTACCCCATGCAGTCATGGAGAACACATAAATAATCAGGACAGTTATAAATGCTCTTTAAATAAGATCTCTACCTTGACTAAATAAATTACCAGGCTGAACACAACTGGTTTTATACACATTAGGCAGGGTAAAAGTCTATGGTGCATTTGATTCATTTGAAGTATCTGAGAAAGAAACTTTTTTTTTTTTACACAATTTGGGAGCAGGTAAGGTTTGGGGTGCATTAACTGCATGGTGCATTTGGTACATTTGAAGCATCTGAGAAAAGGACTTATCCAGCTCTGGAAAAAAGAAGGGAAGACTAAATTGTAATAATTTCAAATGACATTTAACCAGAAGTGGTTACATAAGAAACATTCAAGGAAATTTTAATGTGCTGCAGCAAACAGAATTATAAGGCAATAAAATTTCAAGGTGCATTCTAGTTAAGTCCTAAACATGTTTGCAGTGGTTTTGAAAAGAGAATGTAACTGTCCAGAAGCTCAGGAAGAATTTTGCTTCCCTCAGCAGAAAATGCAGTACTCATCTACCCTTATCCTTCCTTACAAATGGCCAGTGCCTATCTATACGGGGGCTACCTGTGGGGAGCTCTGCCTATAAAAGCTCCCAAGAAGGCACATTTCAAGAACTATTACCCTTGTGCAGACTCTCCACTAGTCTACAGGGCTCTTTGTGGTGCCCCATGCAGAGCTAAGCCTCATGAATAACTAACCCCAGGATAGCTGAAAAACTAATCTTCAGCAAGTAAGTTCTACTTGCAAGTGGAACCTTCTGAAAAACAATGGACCAGGACTTTCACTTCTTTGGGCCTCAGAGTCTAGCACAAGGCTAAACACATAAAAAATACTCAGCAAATATTTAATGAATGAACCATGTCTCAAAGAGGTTGCTACTATGGTTACTCTATGTGAATGCAGTGTTTAGTAGTACCTAAAGTTAAATATTAACAAGTTATAAACTGCTCTTGAATCAAATTATAATAGGAAACCTTTTCAGCCTTATTTTGTAATCCTATATAGGTTATATGACTGCCTGATAAAAATATAGGACTTGCAGTCAAATTTGAATTTCAGATTAAAACAGACAAATTTTAGTATCAGTATGTCCAAAATATTGCATGGGCATACTTATACTTAAAAAAAAATCATTGCTTATCTGAATTTCAAATTTAACTGGGCATCCTATATTTTTATTTGCTCAATCTAGCAACTAATTCAGCAATTAGGCCTCAGAACTGATTCTGCTTCTCTTCTTTTTTTCTGATAATTGGACTCTACAATGAAGATATGTTAATCGTTTTTAATTATTCCCCCATTAAAATTAAGAACATATGAACCATGATCTTCTTGACCTTATTTGAAGAGATCTTGAGAAACTCCAGAGCTTATGCAATTCAAGACACAGAATAGCATTATCCATAGCACCTACTCGTGTAGTTCATTAGGTTGAATTTTTCTAAAAGAAGAAAAAAATAAAAGAATAGGGTTTCAGCCGTTTTCTAATGACATGGCCAGATGATGCCACAAAATCTTGGCATTACTGATAAGTACACACTGTGCTGGAAAATTAATAGTTTCTGAAAGGGATACTGAAGGGAACTTTCCATTACGGAGCTTAGAAATAATTTAGCCCCCTATGCATATATTCTTGAAGTTCAGGGTGCCCCATGACCCTAAGCTGAAATTATTGCTTTTAAAAATTACAAAGGGTATCTAATTTTCAAAACTGCATTTTGAATTATTTCTAATGCCAGTGATTGAGTTGAGGAAGTCAATACAAAAACAGGTGTCCCTTCACTTTAAGAAAACCTGATATTCTGAACAAGAAACTTGGGTAGGCAGGTGAATGATGGAAGTGTTTATTTACATCTAATAATAATTCATTTCAACACTCTACTAAATATTAGTCTCCCATAGTATTAACTTTTTAAAAACGTCATTTACTCCCTCACAGAGTTCCTGAACAACTTTCTAGGGTTCCCTGAATATTTGGGTTACAAAAGTTTAGCTCCTTGCTCACTTGAGTATTCCATGTTTATAAATTATATCTATACAATGGTTTATAGTTACATGTAATGTTCCCTTTCCATAAAAATCTAAGGTAACATGAATTCCTCCTACTATTCTATAGGCAGACACGGTCTACAACTCAGTTCTCTCCAACCCCCTTCCTTTTCCCTAAAACTGGGAGGTAAAGCTTCCCTGAAACTTTGGAGTCACTCTTTCATATGCTAACACTTTAAATACAGAAGACATTACAAAATAAAATTAACTATTCACTATATTATTTTTCTAGGGAGTCACTGTCCCAGAAATAGTGAGGAAGGTTCACTCAGCCTTTGTTTTTTAAATAAACTTTTTATTTGAGAATAGTTTTAGATTTGCAACAACAAAAAAAGTGAAGATAGTACAGAGTTACCATGTATTCCGCAGCCACTTACCCCATGGTTAACGTCCTACATTAGTACGGTACATTTGTCATAACTAATGAACCAACACTGAAATATTATTTCAGTAACAGTTACTCAGAATTTCATAGGTTTTACCTAATGTCCTCTTCTGTCCCGGGATCCCATTTAGGATACCACATTATATTTAGTTGTCATGTCTCCTTGGACTCCTCTTGGTTCTGGCAGTTTTCAGATTTTCTTGGTTTTGATGATTTAAAGAGAACTCATCCAGTATTTTATGGAATGCCCTCAATTTAGATTTGTCTGAGTCTTTTCTCATAATTAGACAGAGATTGTGGGTTTGGGAAAGAAAGAGTACAGAAGAGAAGTGCCATTTTCATCACATCATAACAATGACACATGCTATCTTCATGGTTATCACTGTTTATATTGATCATGATCATCTGTAGTTTGTCAGGGTTCTCTGATGAGGTACGGTTACTCTTTTCCACCCTTTTCTATACTGTATGTACTCTATGGAAGTCACTATGCACAACCCGCACTTAAGGGGTAGAATGTGCCCAGGTGGCATGGCTCACAGTTTTGAGCATTGACCTGTGAACCAGAAGGTCACGGTTCGATTCCCAGTCAAGGCACATGCCTGGGTTGTGGGTTCAATCCCCAGTGTGGGGTGTGCAGGAAACAGCTGATCAATGATTCTATCTCATCATTGATATTCCTCTCTCTCTCTCCCCTCTCCCTTCCTCTCTAAAATCAATAAAAATGTATTTTTTAAAGGAGGTAGAAAGTTAAGGTCCACCGCTTTGAGAGGGCAGCATCGAGATTTGGAATTATGCACAGGAAATTTGTCTCTTTGCCCCATTTATTTATTAATGCAATCATCTATCTCTACTTATGTGGACTTGTGGATATTTATTACTTTGGGTAATAATCCAATGCCACTTATTTTGTTGCTCAAATTATTCAAGCTTTGGCCATTGGAGCTCTTTCAGTTGGCACCTCTGTCCTTTTGACATGCTCCTCACCATTGTGGTTTCTTGTTTTGTTTTTTAACACATCTTTGCTTTCTGGAAATACAAGAGATCCAAGTCCCTCTGGTATATTCCCTGCCCCAGCCCTAGATTTAGCTTTTTGTCCAAGGAGACCCAGTTCCAGAGTTTTTTGGAGCATTAATGGCTGAAAGCCATTGTCATTTAAAAATCATTTGCTATTAAGCTGAAGAGCATTCATGCTATTTATTTCAAACTTGGTTCTAAGAAGGAAAAGTACAGTTTAATTTTTGAAGTATTTGATTTTAACAATTCTTAATTCTACTTTAAAGGAACTGAATGTTTAGGAAATGAGGTTCCTAAGGAAAGGCAGGGTGAGTTGTTTCTCTTAAGGCTTAGCTAAGTACAACCTGGTAATTCAGCTAGAAATAGCAGGTCATATCTAAGTCTAGGTGGGGCTTAATATATACTGCCTTATTCAAACCTTGCTTAAAAAGAATTATGATGACCACATAGGAACTGGTTGTAGGAGAATGAAGAGGTTGCAACAAAGGAAGAGTATAACACACACCACTATGAAAACCAAATAACCACCTTGTATTTTTATGCTGTATATGTGAGGGAAGCTGGCTTTAAATACCAGGAGTGGCTCTTTTATAGATGTAGTGTCAAGCACAGATTCTATCCAACATCAGGACTTTAAATGGTTTTAAAAATCACAAATATGTCTTATAACAGCCTAGGCTTACCAAATTCTCATACTACTACTATTGAGAAAGTCTCCAAAATTACACAAAGAAAACACCTAATAAATAAATAAATGTATGCCCCCTGGCAACCTGAACAGGTGAGATTATGGTAACTGCTAGTCAAAGGGTGATTTCTTTGCACCCAGTACACATTCACACACAGATAGTACAACATATTAGATCCTATGATTGCTCTTCTTTCCACTTCTCCTTCAAATAACACTATAGAACCCCAAACAGATTATATATAACCACTGATAACTAAATCACAGCAATTGGGCTACTCATGAAAACCAAGGACCACTCAGGGTTACTAGAGCCCTGCAGTCCAAATACAAGAGTCTCTACTGACACTGGAAAATAGCTCTGACTTCTGAGTTGCTTCACACTAAGTTAATGTCTATATAAAAAAAAAGTGCCACCCATTAGCTAGACTCTTCTGGAACTAACTGAGACAGTCAGAGATGAGCTGGCTAAAAGTTGGACATTTTAACTTCAATCAGAAAGTTGATGAGGGCTTTTCTTATATTCCAAATACTGCTTGTCTTTTCTCATGGATACAGGTTGAGATTTATAGGTCATGGTCTCTTAGCCAGCACAGACACCAAAGATAATAGACACAAATAAATAGAAAAAAATAACTTCTTTTTATTTACAAAAAAGAAAATCCAAATATTGGATGCTGTAAACAAAATTCACAATCTGTTCCCTCTAGCACTGATTCAAATTATGTCAGTTTTTAAGAGTCCATTCTCCATCAACTCCTTTTCTGCCTGTGACATAGTCTAATGTCAAAAATATTCCAAAGAGTGACCCTAGGTGCAGCTTGCTGCAATAGGACGTCTCAGAGCAGGCAATGGTTGGAGAGAGGCTGGAGAGACAGCCAGCAGGCAGAGCCTCCTCCATTCCACAAGGCTTTGCAGCAAATCTTGCCAAGTTACCTTGACACCTTCCAATTTAGTACTTTGACCACACACTTTGTTAGCAAGCCATTATTACAACAAAATATTACAGAGATTCTTTCTTAGCACTGAAAAGGCTATGCTATAAGAAATCTTAAAGAAAGATTATGTTCAATTAGGTGCTATATATGAAATTACCTTTTTTTTGGCTTTTTGGTTTCATCTAACACACTTGGTTTTCAAATAACAAAAAAGCTTATTTTTGAACTGCTGATAGCTTTCAACATAATACATTTGATTTACAGAATAGTTCACAATATTTACTTGACAGGTATTGCACTGAAAACAACTTTAGGCACAGTAAAGCAACCAACAATAAGCAAACATAAATGGGTGGCAAAAAACAGTACGTTCACTTTTTTTTTTGCATTTCCTTCTTGGCTTGGTTTACAGATAGTCTTCCATCTTGCATTTTTTGGGAGCCATGCTAAAATAGTCCACCTAATATCAAAGTGAGCAGATACTTGACCCCATTTCTGGAAGGGAAAAGACTTCTTGAGGCAACCATATTTACTGCAAACGAAGTAAACGTTTTAAAAGGGCATTGTCACAGATTAAGTGTTCGCTGACATACCAGACTGGACAGATGAGAAGAGCCTTCAGAAGATAAAACTTGTTCCTATTTAAAATAACAGCACACTAGGCCAGATAAACACAAAAGCAAGCAAATCACAGGCACTAATCAGGAGTTGAGAGCTGTTCTTTTCTCTGACCTATGCACACAGATCTTTTTCAGCAGACATTCAAATTTTTAGGCCACACATCCACAAAAAGAGACATATATTCCACTGTTTGTTGAACTGCATATGCACAAGACTATAGTACATACAAAAGAGAAATAAATTATATAAGCTTTAAAGTAAATACTGAAGGTTGTCTTGAGCACAACCTGTTCTATCTGAAAGTCAGGTGCTGGCACTTTCAATTATGCTACCAACCCTGGAGTAAGCAAGAAAACATAAATATTTGAGAAAATAAATGAAAAGTGTATTTTCAAATAAGGCCCCTCTAAACAAAAATCTGTCATAAATTAACAATAGGTTGTTGTTATAGAAGAGCCAGAGATCTCCAGATTCTTTTAAAAACAGTGGATAACTCACTTTACAAGAGTTAGGATAGGATGAGAAGGAAGATGGCAGATTACCAGCTGCTCTGACATTCCCAAGCATTCCCTGGTATTATTCTTTCAGAAAACTTCCAACAGGGAAGCAGGCAGAGCTCTGGTTTCTGATAGTTAAATATCAGGCTTATTCTGGAAATGGAATATTTCCTGGGAATTCACAATTAATTTTTCAAACCTAGGGCTGGAGATAGGGAGACTGAGCCAACATGGGAGAAGGATGAGTCCCCTAGGAAACAGTAAGTGGCAGTGCAGTAGCTGTTACAGCTTTGTCAAATTCACAGGGAAGCTGCTACAGCAAACCCATCAAGTTCCTGTGAAGGCTTCAAAGAAAGATGTGTGAAAGGTAGTTTGGGTGGATTAATTTGGCATCTGAGCGATGACCAGGAAACCATAAACAAATTACACTGCCATGTAGGATGATGCTATGCTTTTCCCCAGCCCCTCTTTAACAGATCAGATTTTTAAAATCTGGTTGTTTCTTCCTAGAAATTATCATAGTAAGCAGTCATCCACTAGAGTTGACAGGGATTATGTGGCTGTTTCACAATACAAAGGGAAGATTTTTTATGTGTTAGTTTTGTTTTTAATAAATTCATTTTCAGAGACCAGTGTCCAAAGGAATTTAGAGCTGGGAGAAGGAAAGGTGTTAGGATTAGCTGACATTGAACTGAGATAGTAATGCCAATTCATTTCACAAAACTATAAATGGCTTCTTGGGAAAAAGAAAATAAAGTTGGATTTGATTCAATGCAAAGTGATTGAATTTAAAATACAGTACTATTTAAATGCAGTGTGACAACCAGATCAAAGATATTTCATATTGGCATGAATTTATAAAATTTTATATATAATATATATATATATCTCATATATAAATTTTAAGCAATTGTGCAAATACTCTTTAAAAGGGATCATTTCACATTTACTAAATTCTAGTGGTCTTAGAATGCAGAAGGCATTCATTAAAATTTTCATTTAAATATTAATAAGTAGTGTTCAGATCACCAGAAATTCCTTTTAGGGATTTAAATAGACTATCATGGATCCAGGATCTACTGGATTATACACCATGGAAACATGCAAGTAATATAAAAAACAATAAAAGGGTTCAAACTGTCAAAATGGCAGTTAAATATATATAAAAAAAAAGAGTGCTCTGCCAAACAAACATTCTCCCATTTTTAGAATTCTATGGCTCACAAAAAAAAGGGGGAAAAACACTCACTAAAAACGTATAATCTCTGTACTTCCTATCAAATATATTACTTGTTTTCCTCCTTCATTTGCTTTAACATCTTTAGATGTGGGTTTTAATTCATCACTGCAATATGCCCACGTCTCATGTCATCCTGTTGAAACATAAAAGCACACAGTATTTAAACATTTCCTATATGCTACATTATTCTAGACCATAGTCAATGTGTTGTGTGAATATATTCATATCCCAAATATGTCTATATACACACATAATATACATACACATGTACCTATGATAATATCACACCAACAATGTTAGCTTTATACAAGTATTTGCCAAGAAAAAATAGGGCATTTCTTCCACCATTCACAAGCTTATGCTGTTTTATTTCTTTAGTCCCTGATAAAACAAAATAATCATTAAACCATAAAAAATTTTCACTTCAAATTTTCAGAAGGCAACAGGCACTTTGATGTATATTGGTGTGTAACAAATATAGTAACTCTTTATATATTCTACTATATCTCTTCTATTTGGGTATTTTTATCTGTTAAATCTTTGGTCCTTGAACATACTTTCCTTTCTACAGCTGTTTTTGCTTGCATTTTCACATTTTAAAAATGCAGGCTAAACACGCAGCTGGAAATAATGGATTGTGTCATCGTAAGTTCTGCTGTTTGTTGTGAAAACTGCATCAACCTACTACTGTTCATTTGGAGTAAGCCATTTCTGTTAGCGCAACAGGAGTTTCACAAAAAGCACTTGCTACAAGCTTCAGATAATAATCCCAATGTTAGAGTTTCCCTTCTTCCAGTATTTTTACTATCTAAACTCCTGATATTAATTTGGGGTGAGATCGTTTTTCCTTTGTATTTTCCCTTTTGTGAATTCCACCTTATAAGAAACTCCACCTTCTCCTCCCCACGCCCTCCCTCGCCCCCCCCCCCCCCGCCCTCCCCCCATGGCAAAGCTATGGGAGCAAGGTACTGCAAACCCATATTGTCATCAAGCATTTTTCCCCCCTTGTTATTTTAGGAGAACCTGGTTGTTTTCAATGACCGGTCTCTTTTGTTTCAGAATAGAATCTTATTGAGTAGGAGGATTTGGTGCATGGGTTGATGGTGGGTGGGGATCATTTTAAGATCATGCTCCCATATCTATGAAAGGATCCACAAACTTTGCCAAGCTTAAAATCAGGAGCAGATCATCATTGTACAAAACATATCCCTAATCAGGGCTGGGTCACTCAGCCTTTTTCTTCTTTTTATTTTTTTTTTCTATCTTATCTGAAATGGCTTCCCCACAGGATATTTTTAAATGATTTTTAATTGCAGGGTAGCCAAGTAGAGTATGTCTGTTGCTGGCATGTGAATACTGGCTGGACCTGTGCAATATAGTAATTGCTAAAGTTGGCATCTGCTACATAGGGGGCCGGCTGGTAATAGCAAGTGACATTAGCCACGTTAGGGATGACATTTTGGTCAGCTAGCACCCGGATAGCCAGCATTGTGATAAGGTTTAAAGTCTGTCTTCTTTCATGTCCCATCAGGCACACTGTACTCTCATTCACCACTCCATGAAGGGTCATGAGATAGTCATACTTGCGGTCTTCCAATCCCACGAAGTGGTTCTGTAAATAGGACTCCAGTTTTCTCTGCTGCTCTCCAATGTCTGAGAAGTCAATGAAAAACCTGGAACACATATACCTCTGAAGGGTCTTGATCTCATCAGAGGCGGGCCTAAAGCCCCTTACTAAAAGGTTGCAGTACTTCAGTAGGCCTCCCCCTCTGATTTCCTCTGGGTTCCTGGTGGCAATGATCTTATTACAAAGGTGATCAAAGGCTTCGTGGAAATCGCCATAGACGCTCTCACCGATTATTGTGGGGTGAAATGTTTCAGTCATTGGATTCTCTGAACATTCGTAAAAGAGGAGAAGAGAGTCTAATTTGATTTGAAAAGAATCTACACTAAATTCAAACTGCCTCCGGAGGGAATCCACAAATTTCAGTTCCATATTTTTGCCACTGTTGTTTGATAGGGATATAAGACTCCATCGGTCAGAGTCATTGCACACTTTAACCATTTTCTGCACATAAGCTTCCTATAATTCAAAAGATAAAACAAGAAGATGAGCACACCTAGCAAAAATAATAAATACATCCTCCTCACAGATGACATTTACTTTGCTCCTTCCCTTTTGTTTTGTCAAGTTTCAGCAAAACACTACCTACAGGCTTAAACAGTCTTCTGAAAACAGGAAAAAAAAAATACATTTAACGAGTGGTTTTACTGTCTGGGAAAGAGACGAGAAATAACAGTTTGAGGCTTTTGGCAGATGTAGCACAGTACTAAGAGGTTCTGTTGTCATGTCTGACTTCTGAAATGTTATTTTTTGAAAATGGTCTTATAGGTACAATATTCACATAATATTCAAAAGAAAGAAGAGCATTCAGAAGGAAGTTGGTCTGCCTCTCATTCTTGTCTCTAGTCACTCAGTCTCCCCCCCTTCCCCCCCCCCCCCCCAGACAACAGATGAGATCAGTATCTTGCCTGTCCCTCTAGGGGTGATTGGGAGTCACAATAAAAATGAACTATATTAGGACATTCTGGGAGGCTGATTCCTCAGACAATTTTAATTAAATGTGTAAAATGCGCTTTGAACCGAAGAGAGGAGGGGGGGGCACACTATATCCTTAACACATGAACAAACCCAGAGAAGCACCACGTATATCTTAAACACAGGGAGGCAGCTGAATGCAGCAAGGAAATCTATTCACATTTTCCAATACAATAAGCTCACTGGCTTGGTTCTGCTTCAGGTTGCTATTTTCCCAATGACTAGAACATATTATGACTCAAAAAAAAAATGATTTAGATAATGTCATTCTTCCACTTAGAATCTACTCAGGAGAAGACTCAAGCAAGGAATGCCAAGAGTTAAAAAAAATAAGGGGAAGGAAGGGGGGCATAGGAGGAAGCAGGAGAGTTGTGGCGCTGAAGCACCAAGTTAAGTAAAACACTGGGCATCCTCCATGCACCTTGGATTACTCACTGTAAAGAATCAAAAGCAAAATAAATAAGCGCGCCCAAACCTGTCAGGGCCATAGATTTCTGGCATCTTTTCTTTTCCCCCTGGCCTTTAGAACCCCTGCCCAGAGTGGACCCCAAGCCCTGGTCGGGTGACTTTACCTTGAGCGTGAGTGGTGTGATCTTCTCTTTGTTCACCCCTTCGGGTAAGAAGTCCAACAGGCAGTCCAGCACGACGTCCTTCACGGTCTGAAACTCCTCTTCCCCTCGCAGGTCGGCGCAGAAGATGAGGTCCAGGTCCTTGTAGCCCAGGCCGCTGTCCTGGTGCAGGACGTGGCTGGCCGCCGAGCCGTTGAGGCGCACGTCGCGGACGCAGATGCTCTTCTCCGCCAGGCGCCGCCGCACCACCTTCACGATCAGGCTCGGCTGCAGCTCGAGCGTGGGGAAGTTGCCGCGTCCGTGGATCGGGATGGTCTCGCTCAGGATGCCGTCCAGCCGCTGCACTTGCTCCCAGTTCAGCACGTTGCAGTGCGCCGTGGGGCTTTCACAGTAGTCCGAGCAGTGCTCGTCGAAACCGCAGCCGCCAACGACGTCGCTGCCACCGCTGAAGTCGCAGCCCAGGGGGATGTAGGGGCCACCCGCCAGCTCGTCCTCGGCCATGGCAAAGTACCCTTCACCTTCCGCCATGAAGTGCCCGCCGAATGCCACTTGGCCCTGGTCAGTCCTAAAAGAAAAAAGGGGGAAGGAGCTCCGTGAGGCGCGGCTGGAGGCCACAGGCGCCCAAAGAGGAAAGTGCGCGCCCCCTCCCCCAGGGAACCCCTTCCCCTGCTCGTCCCTTTGCTCGGCTGGGGGATTCCTCAGAGACTCTCCCTCCCCAGACCCCGCTGTCCCCAGCCGCGCGCGCCGCGCCCCGCAGAGCAGCCCCGCACCAAAAGTATCTCTGATGCATCTGGAAAGCGCAAGCGGGAGTCCCGTCTGTGTCACCTGGAGACGGCCGCCCCTTCTAGGAGCGCAGCGAGCAAAAGAACTGCGAAGCCCCAACACTTCCAGGAGCGGCGAGTGCGCTCCCGGCCGCAGCGAACGACTTAGTCCTTCCCAGACCCCAGCCGCCTGCGCCGGCCAGTCCCGCCCCTCGCCCCCTCCCACGCCGCTGCCGCCTGAGCTGCGGTAGTCCCGGAGGTGGCGGCTCCTGCTGCCGCCCCGCCGCACACGCTTCTGTCTCTGGAGCTTTAGCAGTTGTGCGGGAAAAATGTCTTCAGTACTTTTTTTATACCGGGCCACACCGCGCTTCCGGGGCCCGGCGCGGCGCGCTGGCCACACCCTCCTCATCTGCATAGGGCGCCGCCCCCTCCAGGAGGACCGTTCCGGCCGCCCGCGCTAGCAAGCGGTCCCTGGAGCGCGTATATATATGCGTGTATTTACACACGTTTGACTTATGGACAGTTCCCCGCCCACACTCTTTCCTCACGAGGAGACACTAAACATGCCTAGAGTCCCAAGTGGCCTTCAAAATAGGATCGCAACTAAAATCCCGCAACTGTAGAAACTTCCCAAACATAAAATCCTCGCCGGCTACAGCGCGCTGTCACAGCCTCCTGACGGGCTCCAGAGGTTCTTCACGACCTGTGGAGTATCGCTAGACCTGGACCGTTTACTTCATTAATAAACCCGGTCCCATTAATAAGCCCGGGCCTCGTGAACTCAAGCGTCCACTTGTCCATGCAAATGAGTTCCGCACCCGAGGGGAAGGGCTCGCTCGCTGGGTTTGGCTCACTGGGTTTCGTTTCTCCTTTCTCGTAACCTCGGGAAGCGCGGGGAGCCCGAGGCGCGCCCGTGGAAGCGCGGGGGCGGGGTCGAGAACGTGCGTCCGACTCCAGCGCCCCAGTGGCCCGGGGCGCCAGCCCCGCGCGTCACTGAGCGACGCCCCGGGGGCTCCGGCTCACTGGCGGGGGGCGGGGCGGGTCCGAGTGCTGTGCGGCGGCTTGGCCCTGGGGCGCTGAGGGACCTTCGTGGAGTGAGGCGCACAGCGGCGGTTCTCTCACCGAGAACCCAAGGAGGCGAAGCGCGTTCCTCACGCCTTGCGAAGGTTTGTCTTTTTCACGTGAATGTCAGTGTGAAATGATGTCGTTTTTACCAAACGTGAAAGAACATGTTCAAAGAGTGAAGTAGTGCCTCCCCCCAGCTTCCGTCGTTTCAGCAGCGCGGAAGGAGTGTAATGGTTACCCCCACGTATCGCACCATCTTTTCTAGAAAGCTCTCTCCGTTCACCTGGCCTGTTCTGGCCGCTCCCTGCCTCTTCCCCAACGAGGAGTAACTTGCTTTGCCGTAGCGTAGAGGCTAGGAGACAGACGCTGAGTTGCGGGCTAAGGGGAGCGCGCCTAGGGAGGGGAAGCGGAAAACTGCCTCCCGCGGCCCACGCCACCCCAGCAGCCCAGGCGGAGGAAGAACTGTCCGCCCCTTTGAACTGCTGGAGCCAGGGCCTACCCGCCAAAGCTGCGCGCCTTGAGGGGGCGGGGCCGGTCACCCGGGGAGCATCCAGCTGCGTGACAACGCCGCCCCCTGCCGGTGCCCTGCAGAGCTGTGTCCCAAAGCAGAGAAACCACTGGATCTGGATCTTAGAAGGAGGCCCTTATCCTTCAGGGGGGAGGGGGAGGGTTAGGAGGGGAGTTGGGGAAAGGACGCTAAGACAACCACCCAATTCTCATAGACCATTGCCTCCCCAAAAGCACACTGTCTAGTCACCCACGCATGAATCAATGCATCCATTCTATACATTCAGAAAAATTACATCTCTGTGTATATGGCTTGACTACCTATTACCTGCCAGGCACCAAGCTAAGTGCTGAGGGTTTAAGAATGACTGTACTTCACATCGTCTAATGGGCATGATAGACAAGTACATAATTATGGCTCAACTGTACATGTGTTGTGAGAGAAGTATGTTCTGACACAGGAGTAGTGGGCTGACCTAGGATTAAGGGAACTGGGAGAGAAGAGCAGAAGAGAGAGAGGAGTTACTTGGATTTCCTTCCATAGCTGAGGCAGAGGGAGAAAGGGATAATCAACAAAGGGGGAAGTACAAGAGAGCTGGAAAATGCTTGAGGAAGGATGTCTAAACCACCACAGTAAGAAATGAGATTGGTAGTGCATTTAAATAAGGTTTGTGTAGGTTTCAAGACCTTATTGATCACCTCTGGGCCATACTCTACTTAACTCTTTACACATAAAACCACATATACTCTTCAATTCAAGAAGAAGATATTCTATGTCATAGGGATTTGGAAATAGAGGAACCTAAAAGTAAAGAGATTTGCCCAAGTTTCATGGCTAATGTGGGGTCAGGCCTTAAACCCAACTCATTTGGCTGTGACTGCTATTTAGCCATTATTTTCAGGAACGTGATGCTTGTAGCTTGCCAGTACCTTCCAGCGGTAAGGCAAGAACAGCACAAATAGGAAAAAGATTTAAAAGAAAAAGAAAAGGCCTGTTAAAAATGTTTTGTTTTTTTCCTGCCCGGCCACAGTGGTTCAATGGTTGAGCAACGACCTAGGAACTAGGAGGTCACAGTTTGATTCCTGGACAGGGCACATGCCTGGTTTGCAGGCTCATCCTCAGTGGGGAGCGTGCAGGAGACAGCCTCTCTCATCGTTGATATTTCTATTTCTCCCTCTCCATTCCTCTTGGACATATAAAATATGTTTAAAAAAACATTTTTTTTCTCCTAAAAATAAGGCCTAAGAGGTGACTCATGAATTAGAAAAAAAAATTCATTGAAAAAAAAAATTCAAGGGGCTAGCCCCACTGCCATTATTTTGTACTGTATTTTAACCCTTTCTCAAAGAAAACTATCTCCGAACTGGTGAGCATCTGTGCTTCATGAATGCCCAAGGTTCTGTTCTATGCGGCTAAAAGAAACTACATTTTAGTAAGATGTCCATGAGGTCTTGAACACAAGTGCCCAGCCATACTTTGTCCTACACTGAAAACAGCCACTGCAGCTTGGTTCTCTAGGTTGGGACCCTTTGCCAAGCAGAGGTTATTCTTCTCTGACCAGTTGCTCTTAAGGCCTCTATCAAGAATGAATGGCATGGCTGAGAGGCAGATGTAGAATATGAGGCCAGACATGGAGGGTCTGCTATTGCATCAGACGAGACGAGATGCAAAAGATGAGTCCCAGCAATGGTGGGGCAAGACCCCTTCTCCTAAGCTGCCAGGGCTTTGTGTCTGACACGCCTTTAACAAAACATTCTCCGCTCTCCATCCGGGTTCTCTCCTTACCACAACCTACCAGATCTCCATAATCCAGACCCTGCTACCTCTTACACTAGGATATCTGGGATACTTTATTTTTAGCAGTGCCTTTGTGGTGCTTTGACTGGATTCATATGTGCCTGATTCATAGTGGCCACTTTATGCAGATTGTTGGATGGAAGGAAGCATCTTTTGCTGTTTTTACCCCCACTCTTTTCTCTGTATTCAAACTGAGATAATATTTATGTACATTCTGGGGGTGGGGGAGGAATGTTCATCTTTACATGAAATTGCAAATTTTGCAATTAGCAAACATTTTTTTTCCTAGCGAACCAAGATAATTATCAAATGAGAAAATTTATGCTTTCCAAACACATTCACAGCCCAGACATCTCTCAACACAGATACTCTTAGATTAAATTTATATACAGAGTTGCAGGTTTTTTTAGGCTTTAGCTTCTGAACATATTTGGTAAATATTTACTTTTCCCTACTTAAAAGGGTTAGAAATCTATGATGATATGATGTTCTGAATTTCTATTTGAAAATGTCACAAGAAAACTTTACATACTTTTTTTAGAAAAAAAAAAACACTTATAATTAAAAGTTGATCTTGATTTAAAAGTTGTAGTAATAATTATCTTGATTTAGCACCATAAGAAGAAATTCCATTTTAGCCTTAATAATAGTTACCATTATTTATATATATATATATATATATATATATATATATATATATATATATATATACACACACACATACCCAGCAACCAGAACGACCAGAACAACCAGTGGCTATGACATGCACTTGTGGCAGCCAACTGGCCTGATCCAGGCCCTGATCGGCCCCTCGCCCAACTGCCCATGGCCCCCCCCCGCCCCCCCGGACTAGCCGCACTTCTGATTGTCCCTCCCCCCACCTCATTGAGGGCGGGGCTGGCCGGCCAACTTCCCACAGCCCCTCCACCCTGCTGGCCTAGTCTATGGGCCCCCATTGGGGCATGCCAGCTGGACCCAACTCGTGCATGAATTCATGCACTGGGCTCTAGTTTTGTCATAATGTGCCAGGCAGTGCGCTCAGTATTTCACATACATTATTTCTTTTAAACTTTCTTCAAATATCAGAGCTTTACATATTACATTCCCATTTTCCAGACAGGGGAAATAAGGCAGAGGGAAGTGAAATGACTTACAGAAGTGATTGCTCTCCTTTTCCCTTTCGTTCTTGAGTCTGGCTTTTCTCAGGCTTCTCATTTTTCTTTTAGGTTTAAAACTAAACTGGACTGCACTCTGTTCCTTCTTTCTTTTTTAAAAAAAATCTTTATTGTTGAAAGTATTACATATATCCCCTGTTTCCCCCCACTGACCTCTTCTGTTCTGTCCCCACCATTTTCCCTTCCCCCACACCCCCCACCCCTCAACCAAAGAACTTGTATGCATATATGCTCCTTCTTCCTTCTTTCTTTACAGGTTCTGAAAGTTCAACTTGGATTTAACATTGAGAACCAAGGTGTTTTATCCTGAAACAACTGTTGAGGGCCAGAATGCACAGTTACCTAACTAACTGGGCTAATGGGAATTTCTTCCCAAGCCATGAATAGTGGTAGAGAGCTAGGAAGCCAAGCAGCCTTACAGAGAGCTTGCAATAAACACCACTAACACTGAAGCACAGAGTGAGATTTGGAGACTGCCTCAAGTTTACTTATCTGTGTCACTACCTTTCCCATTTGGCTTTGTCGGCTTCCTATCTTCTCAAAAATAGTTTTTGGAAGCAAACAAATAAGAAATGATTTTCACAAGCTCAAACCCAGAAGGAGAGAGGGAAGAGCCCAGAAAACTGCTGTTAAGCCTATAACTTCTTCCTCCCACAGCACTCTAGCTAATCTCTCCTCAGATTCCTATCTCCTTGTTGATCTTTCCACACCAGCCCTCCCCACTCTCTCCATTGATTTATCACCTTTCATTGTTTCTGCTCTTTGATCCTTTTCATATAAAGCGATATGAACCTGCAGAAGCACCTTGAAGCCTAGGCAGAACAGTGGCAAAGTGAGGAATTTGAGTCACCCTCCACCCCTTTGCCATTCACTGTCTTTATAGGGCAACTCCAACTGATCCTTGAGGCCATTGGGGGACAGACAGGCATCCTTTTCAAAGAAGCATGTGCATGCAGGTGTCTACATTGCAGAGTAAATTAAAGATCTCCCTGTTGTCCAGTTAGTATTAAGAAGCAATTAAAGTGCTTCCTGTAAAAATTAAAATTTGCTTTGAAACTAAATTACAGTAGCCCTTCTTTATCCTTGGATTCTCTTTCTGTGGTTTCAGTTACCTGTTGTCCAAAAATATTAAATGGAAATTCCAGAAATAAACAATTCATAAGTTTTAAATTGTTCACTGTTCTAAGTAGTGTGATGAAATTTCCTGTGGTCTCACTCTGTGGGATGTAAATCATCCCTATGTCCAGTGACTCCACCTGTTTGTCACATGTAGATACCACCACCTGTTTGTCACATAGTATAGCTTCATGGTAATCACAGTGCTTATGTTCAAGTCACCCTTATTTTACTTAATAACTAGTAGCCCAGTGCATGAAATTCGTGCACATTAAGAGGGGATTAATTAGAGGAAATAATTTAATATTACTCTTTGCCCTTTCTCTATAATAGAAGTGTCAGAGATGAAAGAAAATTAGTAAAATGTATATGAAAACCTTCCTCCTGTCAGAGTCTGGGGCACACCATGGGACCCAGGGTCAAGTCCCTGCCCACCCACATGCACCTCAAAATCGCATGAGACCCAGACCTGGCTGCTCCCCCGCACCCCCCTCCCCCCCCCGCATTGGGATAGATCCAGACCTGGCTAGTCCCACTCTTGTCAAGCCCTGCCGTGCAGGGAATGTAACCTCAGGTCCCCTGGCCCGGCACCAGGACGGGGGCATGGCCTGAGGTCCCCCTGCCCAGACCTGGGTGGGGGGCCATGCCTTGAGGTCCCCTGTCAAGCCCTGCCAGGTGTGGTGTTATGCCCAGATTTCGTGATCCCCAAAGACCACCAGGGAGCCAAAGTCTGATGCAATAGCAAAGAGCCTTTATTAGCTGGCCGGGCGACTGCTCTGCCATTCTCCATGCAGGGAGTCCAGAGAGCAGCCGCCCCCCTTTGTGCAGGACCACTTTTAAGCACATTAACCACATCCTGTTCTTGCAGAGCAAGTAACCCAAGACAAAACAGTTTTTCCTAAGCAACGTCAGAGTCATGCCATTGATGACCATGTTATTCACAGGGTCATCCTGTTCTTCAGAAAGCTGACAGTGTTCTATGAAAGAAGGCCTACATGCTGGGAAGGGGCCATGAAACCGTATCTCAAGGCCTGGCCTGGTGTCAGCACTGACAACTCTATCTGGGGCATAGTCCATGGCCTCAGTAGTGCTCAAAAATTCCCACTCTCTAACATTCCCCACTGGTTTTATGTACATGAGTCAAATCATTGACTCTTTTGGGTCATTGTTGACGAGGGAGTTATATTGACCCATGAGGACTATAAGCTTGACAGAATTAATTCTCTGCTGAATAAACTCAGTGGGCCTGTTTATAAGATAAGGGCCCGGAATGAGGGCCAGGACTAATCCCCAGAGGGTCCGAAAAGTCCCGTACTCTCTATTTCACCTGGGCTGTCTTAAGCCAGATGTAATGAAGCCACATCGCGATCTCATCGACCTTGACTGCTGTGGAGGTGGTCCTTTCCAGGTAGGAGTCAGTCCTTGTGTGGCAAATTTCTTTATCTAAACAGTCACCAGGATGGAAGGATGGACCGGATCAGACATGCTTCTGGACTTTCTGGGTTGACTGTAAAGCCTGTAGAACTTGAGTAAAGATTAGTTATGTATTTCAGCTTTTCTAGATTGGGTTTCCATGTAAGCTGGTGAGGTGGTTAGGTCAGGGTTTGGAAGAGTCACTAGAATCTGTAGAGGCCCCACTGGTTTTAGAGCAGCCTCCCGGGCTGCTTCATCTGCAGCCTTGTTAGTGCTAGTTGGTCCATCGTCCTTGCTCTGCTTATAGCCGTCTAACTGCCTAATATATTACCTCAAGGATCCTGGCTCTGAATTCTTTTAGGGAAAATGGACGTTGGTGGGCTCTTCTAGCTACTTCCTGCTGAGGTGCGTCAGAAGTTTCTCTCAGAGCCAAGAGATCCTTGCTGTCTGTCATAGGGACAATGAGGCCTGGGCACAGAAGGAGGTGGGCTTGTGAACTGGCTGAGACAAACTGTAACAAATGGTCTGGAAAGAAAACCTTTTAGTTTTAATAACTTCTATTGAAATAGAATTTTTCTCCTCAAAATTACTCCCATGTTTATCAAAAGAGCCAGATAAAGACTACTTTACCTATTGTGTTTAATTTGGCCTGATTGTTTGCATAAACAACAAGAATGGTAACTGACTGCCTTTGCCGGAATTTCATGATTGGATCTTAATGTGCCCCGTAGGGACAGGAAACCAAGTTATCCAGCTGCCGTCAGGCCGGCCTGTAGTATCTGCTGAGTTAGTTGAATCCCTCACCTGCAGCAGCTCTACCAGAGCCCATGCCCTAGGCTTCAAGGCCCATCTCAGCCCTCCTACTCATCGCAGCTCAGAGTGCGTGGGGTTCTTGCAGGGATGCAGAGGCGCCCTTATTGCTCCCCTTCTACTCTGACCAACTGCCAGTGATGGCAGGGCATGGGCCTGATGCTCCAGCACCAGCTATTTTCAGGGCTACCAAGCAGGATACCAGACTTTCTCCATGGCACTCTTATTGGCCTCAAGTCTTCAGAGTTCAGGCAGGGCTGTTTAAAACATGATACTCCAGCCAAAGTTTCCAGTCAATAAAACCACTATTAGAAACCGGTCTTATTGAACTTATGCAAAGAAATGTATTGCCATGATTTATTAAGTATTGCCAAATTTCAGAGGAATTGTATAAGGAGAAAAATATACTGACCTGCTTTAGGATAGAATTTTCCTTGCCAGTCCTTTCTATGGACTTTCCAAAGTAATATTTTCTGAACAAACAGTAATTGTTAGATTTCTTTTATCAGTCCCTCCCTAAGTACTTTGGCATAAGCTATTTACCCTCTGTTTAGGGAGGCAAAATGCAAATTATTTACTCTTCCTGGCTTACTGACCTGTATTATTTGATCAATTTCCTTACAACATTTCTCTTCTCCTTCTTTATTACATGCACAACCCTTCTTAATTTTATACTTCCAAATTAGCCTTTAAACCTTCTTTCTATGTCCTTTAAAAATGCATAACCATGCCTCAGACCTTCTACTCAGTATTCCTTATTCTTTGAAACATCAATCCTTTAAACAGCCAGAATTTCTATCCACTGTGTTCTGCCAGCGTAGTTCAGATAAGTAAGAAACCAAGGACTCCAGCAGAGCGGGTTGTACCCAGTAAAATCAACAAAAACCTATCTCTCCCTGCTCTCCCCACTGACGCCCCCCTCTCTGCATTAACCATTTACTCTGTCCTTAGCAGGGGACCTAAGGCAAGCTCTCTGAGATCCTGTATAACCAAGCTTTTTACACTTAAGGAACAGCTGCTCTCCCTCCCAGATTTTCCTTCTTTACTCCAAGGTCCCAGAAGATCTCAACCTTCACCATTTCTGATATCTCTAACTATCCCCCTGTCCTCCAGCATAAGGCTTCTCTATTTCAGCAGGCTAAGAGTGAATACTACCGCTTCTACCTTTTCACATACCTGCTCTGGAGCAGTTTTCGGCTCTCTTCCTCCCCCTGAGAGAGAGACCTACTCTAAA
Source organism: Corynorhinus townsendii (assembly GCA_026230045.1). Taxonomy (NCBI): domain Eukaryota; kingdom Metazoa; phylum Chordata; class Mammalia; order Chiroptera; family Vespertilionidae; genus Corynorhinus; species Corynorhinus townsendii. The sequence continues at coordinate 59,870,624 of JAPDVU010000004.1, read as the reverse complement.
TCTATCAGGAAGGGCAGGCAGGTCGCAGTTCTAAGGACCACATGATTTTCTGTTTGCTAGCAGGGCTGAAAAAGGCAGCCTACAAAGCAGTTAATTATGACTAATCTTAACCTAACAAACCTTCGTTTACTTTTCTGTATTGACAACCTTCACAAATTAACCCTAGAATTGCAAAATTATAAACTAACACAGCAAAATTATAAATCAAGGAAAAGCAATTAAAAGTTCTCTACTGTCTTCCCTCTAAAGCAGGGAGGTGCACTGTCTTTAAATAAATTAAACAGAAAGAGATAACAAATACTCTCATGTGTACAGCCAGATGGCACAAAGTAGCTTTCACATCACACAGACCAGTTAATGAGCAGATAATTATGCCAAGACAGACAAACATCCATACTCACACTCTCTCAGTAGACTAGCCCAAACTGGAGCTGAGCAGATAAATGAAACAATGCCCAACTCCCAGATAGGCATGGGGGCACTCCCGGCACCCATGCCCCAGAACAGAATTCTCAACCAACATCTTGGTGAGAACCTACCAGAGGAGTTAAGACTGTGTCCAGTAAGTCCACAGAATAAAACAGAAAAACACAAACACAGACAAACAAAGGCACCCAAGAAGAGCCTTCCGACCCCACTGAAGCAAAACTGAAAGCTGGACAACGGCCTCACGCCTTGTCCCTCCAGTGAGGGGATTCTACGTCCCTTGAGGATCGGAACGTCTTCCGAGTCCTCTGGTCCTTGGTCCACCAGTGCGTTCACCTAGACCACTTCGGGCACTACCAGAAAGCGAGGGGATTCCACGTCCCTCCAGAAATGAGCTCACACAGAACACACAAACACAGAGACACAGAGACACCTATCACGGTCAGTCAGGCTCTCCAGGTCAGGGTCCCTCATGGGTCTTGGGGATCCTGGACGAGCCCCCAAATGTTATGCCCAGATTTCATGATCCCCAAAGACCACCAGGGAGCCAAGTCTGATGCGATAGCAAAGAGCCTTTATTAGCTGGCCGGGCGACTGCTCTGCCATTCTCCACGCAGGGAGTCCAGAGAGCAGCCGCCCCCCTTTGTGTAGGACCACTTTTAAGCACATTAACCACATCCTGTTCTTGCAGAGCAAGTAACCCAAGACAAAACGGCCATTGACGACCATGTTATTCACAGGGTCATCCTGTTCTTCAGAAAGCTGACAGTGTTCTATGAAAGAAGGCCTACGTGCTGGGAAGGGGCCATGAAACCGTATCTCAAGGCCTGGCCTGGTGTCATCACTGACAACTCTATCTGGGGCATAGTCCACAACCTCAGTAGTGCTCAAAAATTCCCACTCTCCAACAGTGGGACATGGCCTGAGATCCCCTGTCAAGCCCCGCTGGGTAGGGGGCATGGCCTGAGGTCCCCATCAAGCCCTGCCAGGCATGGGGGCTGCAGCCTCAGGTCCCCCAGCCCAGCACCGGGAGGGGGGAACAGCCTCAGGTCCCCTGTCAAGCCCCATCGGCAGGGGGGTGCAGCCTCAGGTCCCCCCTGGGTGGGGGGTGTGGCCTGAGTTCCCCCAACCCAGCACTGGGGGTGCACCTTGAGGTCCCTTGTCAAGCCCTGCCAGGTGTGTGTGGGGGGTGCAGCCTCAGGTCCTCTGGCTCGGTGCTGGGGCGGGGAATGCAGCCTGAGGTTCCCCGGCCTGATGCCGGGGTGGGGGGCATGGCCTGAAGTCCCCTGTCAAGCCCTACCTGGTGGGGGGTGTGGCCTGAGGTCCCCCAGCCTGGCACTGGGGTGGGGGAAGCAGCAGTCTGAGGTCTCCTAGCCCAGCACCAGGATGGGAAGCACACCTTGAGGTCCCCCATCAAACCCCACCAGGGGGGGTGTGGCCTGAGGTCCCCTGTCAAGCCCTGCCAGGTGGGGGGCGTGGCCTGAGGTCCCCCAGCCTGGCACTGGGGTGGGGGGAGCAGCCTGAGGTAGACAGGAAGCGCACCTTGAGGTCCCCTGTCAAGCCCTGCTGGGTGTGGAAGGCGGCCTGAGATCCTCTGTCAAGCCCCACGGGGGCAGGGGAGGGTGTAGCCTCAGGTCCCTGCTGATTGCTTAAGGCTCCTTATGGGAACTTGGCCTCAGCTGTGAGTGCAGCCATCTTTGTGACAGAGTGATGGTTAATTAGCATATTCCTTCTTTATTAGATAGGATAGCCCCAAACTGCAAGAGTAGTGATACTGGCAATTCAGACATACCAACAAAAAGCCATAAATTGTATGTATGTATGTATGTGTGTGTGGGGAAGTATTATGTAGGATTCAGTACTATATGTGGTTTCAGGCATCCATTGGGAGTCTTGGAACATATCCCCCATGTATATGAGGGACTATTGTACCTGTTTCCATAGCTAAATCATACTTGTGAAAATACCCATGTTTTTTCAGGGAAATAACAATTATTCGGGGATTTATTGAAGGCCAAAAACACCCCAAGTTATACAAATTCTAGGTTAGTTTGGAGATAGTATTTCAACTTTTTATTACGTGTGTGGTTATTACCAATCAAGAGGTTAACTTCCATAGTTTTAAACTTTTCAATCATTTTTATTCTATACTAGAGGCCTGGTGCATAAAAATTCATGCACTGGAGGGGGGTCCCTCAGCCCAGCCTGCCCCCTCTCACAGTACGGGAGTCCTCAGAGGCGGGAGGTGACCCAGTGATCAGGGGAAGGCGATGCCCCCATCACACCTCTGCTGCTGCCACTGCCAGCAGTCCAAGCTTTGGCTGGCCCTGGTTACCTGAGCCTTGGGCGGCCCTGGGTATCTGGGAAGTTGCCGTCTGAGGCTTGCCTGTGCCTTGGGCTGGCCCTGGGTGGCTGGGCAGCTGCCATCCGAGGCTTGCCTGCGCCTCAGGCTGGCACTGGGCAGCTGGGGGGCTTAGGGGACTGGGGGACTCTGGAGGCAGGCATGCAGAGCGGCCGGACCCTCCTGGGGGAGGGCCTGGCTGTGCTGTGCGCCTGCTGCCCTGGTGGGGCTGAGGGGACTGGGAGCAGCTATCTTTGAGGGCATGGCTGTCAATTAGCATATTCCCTCCTTATTGGCTGTGGGTGCCACCATCTTTGTGAGGGTATGACGGTCATTAGCATATCCCCTCTTTATTAGATAGGATTGTCTCATTTTATCTTCAAAAATATTCTGAGCAAGATGCAGTCCAAATTTTAGAGATGAAGAAAGGCTAGATGACTTTTTCCAAGTAAATATAACTAGTTATGGAAAAGTTAGGAAAACTCAGCTGCTCTCAATCATGGGCTAGCACCCCTTTCTCTTGATCCCACTGTTTCATCTTACATCTTACATGTGTGAGTGGATTAAAATGATCAGTAACAAACAGTTTAGTTTGAATGAATCCTTTAGCTATGCACAGGATTATTTGTGTAGATTAAATTCTCAGATGTGAACATCTTATAAAGCATTGCTATTCTACCATTAAGAATATTGTAAGTGTAATTTCCTAAGGTGTTATTTTTAAGAATATTTATTTGAAGTTTATGACCACATAAAAGTAATTCTATTCATTGTCACAGGTCAGTGAGCTTAGGAAATTCAATATGCAAGCTACAAATATGGTAGACAGACCTACATCATCACTCTTAAAATCAAACTCGATGTAGATTGTCCTTTAGTAGAGTTTTGCATCAATAAGACTAGCCAGTATTTTCTTATCCTACTATCAGTACTGATTATGCCAGACGTTTTTCCTGTTTTGACATCTTGGTGAAATGTTTGCCGTTTCAATCAATGTTGCAAGTCCCATGGACCACACTGTTTTGCTTATTCCAAACAAAAGAGACATTCAAAAGTTACATTAATTTGGCAAAATATAAACTGGAAATACACATGTATTTTAAAAAACTACTAAATATGAATAAGTAAATTCCTTTTCCCCAAAGTAATATGTGTAGTGTGAGTTTTTCCTTCTGCAAGTTTGTACTGGAAGGATGTTTAACTTCTCTGAAGAAAATGTTAATGTTTATTTACTTATGGTGCTTGTAAAACTTTGAGAAGGGTAAAAGGGGGTATAATAAATTATTCATCTTTTCTAAAAAGAATTTGGCCAAATTATTCATGTCCCTTGTGAAAAAAGACTATCTTGTATGGATATATCCAGCTCATTCTGAGCTATTTAAAAATCATATATACCCACTTTGCTAGCACTGTTTTATATGCCAGATTCAGAAATTGCATAACTACTATATGAGTTTGTAGCAGCGACAGAAAGTATATTTACTCATTGATTAAATAGTAACATTTCTACCATTACTTTGTTTCAGAAGACTTTTTTATTAACTTCCCTTACCTTAGATTATTTGTTGCCAAAGAAAGAAATAACAAAATAAATAAATCAATAGTACAATTGATATTATCTTGATGTTTGGGAGAAATTACTATGGAATATGGTAAACAACCAAAAACATATTGTCATAGAAAGTCTGAGAAACAGAACACAATAAATAATACTTAAAGATGCTTTCTTAAAGCTACTAGGATGATGAATGCTTTTAAAAGACAAGTTTTTGTTATTTTTTTAACTGTGCAAGCGACTCTGAGAAGAGAAATCTAACCTATCCTTGACAATCCTGGGCTCCTTAAGTAAAATATGATTTGGGAAACTAGGTAGGGACTCTCTGGGGTGAGGGTGAGGGGGAGACACTAAGACACCTGAATTTATTCTAGCAATATGTGATAAAAGAGATTCAAATTTTAACTTTATAATAAAAATAAAGCCTTTAGGATGCTAGTTAATTAGGCATTAATTGAGATGGAGTAGGGGGAAAAAGAGATATTAAAGTTCTGATATTTGGCCCGACCAGCGTGGCTCAGTGATTGAGTGTCGACCTATGAACCAGGAGGTCATGGTTCGATTCCTGGTGGGGGCACATGCCCTATTTGTGGGCTCGATCCCCAGTGGGGGCATGCAGGAGGCAGCTGATCAATGATTTTCTCTCATCATTGATGTTTCTCTCCCTCTCCTTACTCTCTGAAATAAATAAAAAATATTTTTTAAAAGTTTTGATATTTGAACTTGAGAAGATTGATTTCTAATAAGCCACAACTCCAACAGAGGTACTAGGTATTAAAAGGGAGTTTGGACTACACATGATTAAATAGCCACAGTTTAGATAAGTTAGATATCTCTAAGGGCAATAGAAGAACTGCTTTTCAGGTTTTTAAATTTGTAATTAGTCAATGAAGTGATTAATCGTTTAGCATAAAAGAAGTGATCCTCTTAATCTTTCTTAGCAGAAAGCCAGGTTAGAATGTTAAAAGGGGGGTGGGGAGGGAATGGTGCCTATGATTCTTTGCCTCAAACCTCTCCCTAATGTTAATTAAAATTCTGAAGATACTTGTTTTTTTTCACTGACATTAATTTGGCAACCACATCACATTCCATCTACTTAACATGAGTTCTGTGTGAGCGATAAGTTAACATCCTCTCACTGACCAGGAATATATGGCTTTGCTGGGTGTTTAAAAATAAATGCTGCTTGCAAGCACTTGTAACTTGTTTAACGTCTTCCACTCTATTACTAACATGTCTTGGAATGTAATTGATGTGCTTTACAGGGCTGTTGAGGAAGCCAGTGTACTCAGACGTGACACAGGCAGCTTGAACACTCCTGAGCACTGGAGACACCTGCAAGGTGAGTCCATTTCAGAGTAGTGCATTTATTTTTTAATTTGTTATTCAACAAATCAACAATCCTAACAAGATAAAGTCAAGGATAGTCATTATATTTTACTTTACATTTTATTATAACTGAATATTTACATTACAATTTGTTCTATTTTATGTAACTCTAGACCAAGTGAAGAGATGCCTTTAAAATGTATCTGGCATGAAAGTAATTACCCTTTGTGTATTGGATAAGTCATTATTTTGAGTCACACTTTCTTTATAAGTCACAGAAAATGAGTTATCATGACTAATTCTTAATCCATTTTACATCTAAAGATAGCAAACATTTTGATTAAAAAATTGAAAAACAAGGTAATTATTTAGATGTTTTATCTACATCATATTACACAGCCAGATATCTGGTTAAAGTTCTTTTTTTTTTCATAGAGCAAAATGGAAATTTCAGTTATCTTCTAAATTTAATTAAAGAACAATTTGATAAAAATATTTACTCTGGAACTTGCATTATCGATTTTAAGTGCCTCAATTGATCAAATTAGCCAGAGGCTTTACAAATGGTGCTTTATGTTGCACTAAAAAGTGGGTAGGGTGGTGGGTACATGGTGCAATAAACAGATCTTGAAACAGGGAAACTCATACCTGAAACCTATATGTTCATGTTGACCAATGTCACCTCAATAAATTAAGAAATAATAAATAAATAAAAATGTTTTTAAAAAGTGGGTAGCCCGAGCCTTCAGCTCCCCTCAAATTCTAATGTTATGGGTTGATATGGGTGTTACTACACCCATATCTGGATTGGCAGAAGATTTGGGGCCATTGGATGCAGTCTCAGTGGGAGGTGAGACTATGTGTGTACACATGTGCTTATATCTCCCCTAATTTTTTGCCTAGATATTTGTACTTTCATACATCCTTTTTCATTTCCTATTTATATTTTTAAAATTTCTTTTATTGATTGATTTTAGAGAGAAAAAGGGAAGAAAGAGAAAAAGAAGGCAAGAGGTAGAAACATCGATTTGCTCTTCCACTTTTTATGCATTCATTGGTTGTTTCTTGTATGTGTCTTGACCTAATCAGGGATTGAACCCACAACCTTGGCATATTGGGACGACACTCTAAGCAACTGAGCTACTTGGCCAGGGCCTCATTTTTATTTATTAACACAGATAAATGGCTATTAAATCAATCAATCACCCACTATTAAGCTAGCTTTTATAAATCCTTTAGGTCTATCACAATGGTTACTTAAAAATCACCTGGCAAAAAACTAGATTAAATAGCCTAAATATGATCTGTGTATCTGTAGTAAAACTTATCTCTTTAGGAAGATAACATTTTCAGTTGGAATATGGTCAGTTTTAAAGTTTTAAGAAATATACTCAATGCTATTATAAAGCAGTTTCCAGTTTTATGACATTTGCTGATTCATTTTTCTGAAGCCCCACTTATATGTGATTAATGGGATTTTATTTTAGATTTAACTTTTCTTTGTCTTGTTTATTTTTCAATGCTTCTTGAAATACTTTAGAAGCTTCCATAACCGTTCCATTTTTTATCAAGTAATGTATGAGGAATAATCAGTTTTAGATTTCAAATTGTGAGTTCATGCATGGATAAAAAAATATACCATTTACTTTTATTAGGATATTATTACTCAAATTCTATAGTGATAAGCATTTTGACTAAAACTTTTCTTCTTATATCCTTAGAATATTTAAGTATTATGACTGTATATCTCAAAACAAAAATCAAAGTATGTGGTTTAAAAATACTAATATGGTTATGAGGACAAAGGGACTGTATATTTTAAATCTGTTTAATTCTTCAAATATCTAAGCTGTGTGGTTGTCATCCATCCACCATACAGAATTATGATTCCATCTTCAGTTTATTCCTCTTAGATAGTAACATTTCTTACATTAGCTTATAACAGAAATGTACTACAGGGAATTTGATTCAACATTCACAAAGTCACAGAAATAACACTATACCCTCCCACTTAAAATTAAAAGGCTTTTGCACACCTATTGGAAGCACTGACCATAAATATTGGTTTTATAAAATTGAAATAGAAGTTATTTTCCCAAAGTCAGTAGACAGCGTGGTGAATCCCTGAAGAGCATTGTAGTCTTTTTAAACACAGAGATCCTCAGCTTTAAGTCTCTTGCTATGATGTCTTATCTATCCATATGGTTCCCTTCATCTTTGGCCTTAGTCCAGTTTTCTTTCATTTGGGGATGATGCCACTTTGTTTTCTTTAATCAGTTTGGCTAATAAATGCCTTAAATATATTTTATTATATTTAATTGCACTAAGAAATTGAACTTTGATTATAATTAAGTAGAAAATATCAAATATGATATCATTATAGCATAAGTTTGTCCAGTATCTGTGTTATATTACATTATCCAAACACATGAAACAATCAAATTTCTGGCTTGGCCATCCCTTGCAGGCAATGACATGCTGTTTCTTGCCAGTCGAAATCTGTTTTATTGTTATTGTTCTCATTGTCCATGGATCATCCTTACAATTCCATAAATGCTGGTGAACTCCCAGTGATTTCCTATATTTCTTATTTGTTACATCATTCCAGAATAAGATATTATAAAAATGAATAAAGGAAAGGAGGGATGGAGGGAGGAAGGAAGCCCTCACAAACTATTTTAAATCAGGATTTAGGTAATAGCTCAAACCCTAGCCCAAAAATAGCCAATTCATTTTTTTTAAAATGACCTGTTCCTTTTTTTTTAAGGTAATAAATTTATTGTTTCAACTTGACTATGGAAAACAGATTAGGATACATAATTTTGACATTTACCCTAATTGTAAAAGTTTCCCATTCCCATTTCTCTTTATTTGTTATCACCAATTTTAATTAAGATTATATTGAAATGCTTCTTGTATTCTTTTATTTTTCTTTATTGATTAAGGTATTACATATGTGTCCTTATCCCCCCTTTCCACCCCCCAACCCCCCAGCTCATTCCCTCACCCCCATGGTGTCTGCTTATATGCATTGGTTATGCTTATATGCATGCATACAAGTCCTTTGGTTTATCTCCCTTACCTGCACCCTCCCCTACCTTCCCTCTAAGGTTTGACAGTCTGATTGATGCTGCTCTGTCTCTGGATCTGTTTTTGTTCATCAGTTTATGTTGTTCATTGTATTCCACAAATGAGTGAGATTGTGTGATATTTATCTTTCTCTGACTCACTTGTTTTGCTTAGCATAATGCTTTCCAGGTCCATCCATTCTGTTGCAAATGGTAGGAGTTCCTTCCTTTTTACAGCAGGGTAGTATTCCATTGTGTAGATGTACCACAGTTTCTAATCCACTCATCTGCTGATGGGCACTTAGGCTGTTTCCAAATCTTAGCTATGGTAAATTGTGTTGCTATGAACATAGGGGTGCATATATACTTTCTGATTGTTGTTTCTAGTTCCTTGGAATATATTCCTAGAAGTGGGATCACTGGATCAGATGGGAGTTCCATTTTTAGTTTATTGAGGAAACTCCATACTCTTCTCCACAGTGGCTGCACCAGTCTGCATTCCCACCAGCAGTGCACCAGGGTTCCTTTTCCTCCACATTCTAACCAGCATTTGTCTTTGTTGATTTGTTGATGATAGCCATTCTGATTTGTTGATGATAGCCATTGTGAGATGCTACCTCATTGTTGTTTTGATTTGCATCTCTCAGATGATTAGTGTCTTTGAGTATATTTTCATATGTTTCTTGGCCTTCCTTTATGTCCTCTTTTGAAAAGTATCTATTTAGGTCTATTGCCCATTTTTTGATTGGGTTGTTTATCTTCCTTTTGTTAAGTTGTATGAGTTCCCTGTAAATGTTGGAGATTAAACCCTTATTGGTGATAACATTGGCAAATATGTTCTCCCATGCAGTGGGCTTTCTTGTTGTTTTGTTGATGGTTTTCTTTGCTGTGCAGAAGCTTTTTATTTTGATGTAGTCCCATTTGTTATTTTCTCTTTAGTTTCCATTGCCCTAGCAGCTGTATTGGTGAAGATACTGCTTCAGCATATGTCTGAGATTTTGCTGCCTGTGGATTCCTCTAAGATTTTTATGGTTTCTCGTCTTACATTTAAGTCCTTTATCCAGTTTGAGTTTATTTTTGTGTATGGTGTAAGTTGGTGGTCTAGTTTCATTTTTTTGCATGTATCTGTCCAATTTTCCCAACACCATTTATTCTTGATTCCATTTTTTAAAACTATATATTTTATTGATTTTTTTACAGAGAGGAAAGGAGAGGGATAGAGAGTTAGAAACATTGATGGGAGAGAAACATCAATCAGCTGCCTCTTGCATACCTCCTACTGGGGATGTTCCCACAACCAAGGTACATGCCCTTGACCGGAATGGAACCTGGGACCCTTCAGTCCGCAGGCTGATGCTCTATCCACTGAGCCAAACCAGTTAGGGCTGGTTCTTGACTCCATTTTATGCTCTTGCCTCCTTTGTCAAATATTAATTGAGCATAGTGGTTTGGGTCAATTTCTGGGTTCTCTATTCTATTCTGTTGGTCTATATGTCTGTTCTTGTGCCAGTACCAGACAGTTTGAGAACAGTTGTTTTGTAATACAGCTTGATATCTGCTGTTGAGATCCCTCCTACTTTGTTTTTCTTTCTCGGGATTGGTACAGCTATTCGAGGTTCATTTTGTTTTCAATAAATTGTAATTCAAGGCAAGTTGGCCCTAGGAAGAAACTGGATTTGTTTTAAAGGTTCATAGGTGCTATAGATCAGCTATTCATGTTCCTTTAACTTTATGGCAAGTCCACCTTAGTTAATGTCACATCTTCCTTATTATTCATTGCTTGAGAAAAGTCAGTGACTGATATGGAAACAGCTGAGTGTATTATTCTAAAATGAAGTAGCTAAATCATGAGTTTGAAGGTTGTATGCAGGAATCCTAGGGATGGATTGATATAATATATATTAGTTTTGACATGGAGTCTTCCTATGAGAATTTAGAACAATTATTCCCTTTAAAAGCATCCATATTTCATTAGATGTGGCCATAGTAGCCACTCTTCCAGGTTAAACCTTAGTGGGGAGAAAATGGTAAATAGTTAACATAAATCTTTACTGAGGAATTATAGGGGATAGGAAAGATGGGGAACAACATGCAATAGTACTGGTCCCCTAGGCTGAGTCGAAAAGAAATAAATATGATATTGTGATAAAGGGCCAGGCTGGGAGAGCATACTGGGCAATATTAAATGAGAAAATACAAGTAAATATATTTTAGAGCAAGCTGGCACTTTGTAAGCTAACTCTTCTTCAGGATCTGGAGTGGACCCTAATGCTTAAGAGTAGAAGACAGCAATGGCAAGAGGGAGGGGCCAAGAACCAGGTTGTGTTCCTCCTAAGCATCAGACCCCCTGACAGTTTAAATGATGTTCCCAATCTCAGGCTTCAGGGAATCTTCCTCGGGTCATCTACCTTGAGACTCAGGCAAATTTAGTTGATTCCAAGTCCCACCTGAACTCAAACGCAGGTATATTCTGCATCTTCTTCCTCCAGCTGACTACTAGTGAGGGCTGACACCATGTAAAAATATCTGTAAATCTGGAACTGCTGGAATAGAAATAGGGACTTTTAGTCTCTAGGACAAAGAAGCTTACAATGCCCCTTCAACAGGACTGTCTGTGTACAAAGTTGGCAAGCTATCCATGAGTTCAATGACAGGAAATATCTCTGAAGTTAGAAAAGGGGTAGTATAAGGATTGAAATATTTTTCTAATTAAGACACCACAAAAAAACCTCTAAATAAATTCTGAGTCAAGAAGAGATCTAACAGAGAACTCTCAGCTGGCAAGAGCTGGCCTAGCAGCATCTGACTCTTTCACCTGAGTATAGCCTTTCTATAGGGCCCATCACTTTGATTACCTCTGCCAACACTAAATTCTGAGACCGGATAGTCTGTCTTCAGATTGTTGGCCTATGTGTAACTACACTTTTCTATTCCTTCATTCTTTGTAGTGAAATAGCATTTTCAAAATTAATGTGACTCAATACCAAACAAAAATTAAAAGGCAGTAATTAAAAGCAAGACACCTCAAATGAAGTCACTTCTAAAATCCAAATTCTTGATCTTAAAATGAATATGACCCAGCCCCAAAACTGAAATTTTCTGCTCTGAGTCTTCCTTCCACCACCCCATCCTGCCTGTTACTTGATCAAAGTTTTCTAGCTGCCATGTTTTTCTCCCTCATTTTTCCAAATGTTGTAAATGTTCAAACAATAGACTGAGATAGAAAATAAATAGGGATGGCCTTACTTCTACTAGGGTAGTCAAGAAAAGCCTCTCTGTAGAGAAAATAATTTAGTCAAGAGCTAAAGAAGTTGGGGAAAGAGCATTCCTGGAAAAGGGAACAGCTTGTACCCAGATAATCAAGAATCTGGTGTCCTGGAGGAACTGAAACAAGTTCTAAGGGGCCAAAGCATATTGAGGAAGGGAGAAGGGGCATAAGATTAGGCTGCAGAGAAGTCAGGTGTTAGATCATGTAGTCCTTGTGAGGATTTTATTGTAATTGCAAGAAGCCGCAGAAAGCTTTGAGCAGAGGAATGACATTATCTGATTTATCTTTGAGTCCTTCATGCTGCTATATAGAATAGGGAATCAAAAGGGGAAAAATAGAAAAAGGGAAACCAGTTAATAAGTTTTTTCAGATACCTGGGCATATAATGATGCTGGCTTAGACTACTGTTTTTCAAACTGTGGGTCAGAACCCATTAGGATCACATAATCATTTTGGTTATGTGACCAGTATTAGTGAAATAGAATTATGTACAATAGAAAATATCAGAGGCCATGGTATAGTTTCATGACATTTGCTTTCAGATTTTTATGCATATACATGTAGGTATGCAAGTACTAGATTGCAGTTTGAAGTGGGTTTATCACTAAGCATAGTGGTCATAGAAACCACTAAAGTGGTGAGTGGAGGCAGAAAGAAGAGGGAGTTCATCCACATAAAAGTATGTTTAAATACTTGAAGATGGAAGAGGTCATCTTGGAAAGGACATGAAGGGAGATGAGACAGAGTTCCGTGGTATATTTTATTTTAAGTATTATATCCCTATATTTATATCCTGCATATTCTTTAAGAATCTACACTAATAAAACAGAAAGATGCAAATTGACCATACCTTTGTGACACCCACCAGCCAATCAGGAGTGAGTATGCAAATTAACCACAAAGATGGCAAGTTAATTTGCCTATGCAGGCACTGAGCAGCTGGGGGTGGGGCATTCTGCACCACCCCAGCAGCTCTGGGCCTCTAGGCAGCATGGGAAGGCAGAAAGGCAGCTCTGGGCTGGAGCAAAGGTGGAAAGGTGGCTCTGGCCGGAGTGAAGGCAGTGCCAGCAGCCAGGGGAAGGAAGGCCCATTCTTGCAGGAATCTTAGTGCATCAGGCCTCTAGTTATTTATAATAACTTATGCAGAGTAAAAATATAAGAAGATTGTATCATTAATAATAGAGGAAAATTACAGATAACCAACCAATTTTTTAAGAGTACATAAAAAAATTGGAACATAACCTGATGGTCAACAGTAGGTATTTCTCTCAACTTTTGGCTAGGCATTCCTTTTCTGAGTCATTGATATTCTCTAGGGGAGTTTATAAACAAGTGTAGAATATTTACCAAAAAAGTTGCATTCAGGGGAGGAAATATTGAACTCAGTGTCTATTAAGTCCCCATTCCTTCTGAGAGGGAATGTCCTTTAGTCTTCTGAGGTAACAAGTCTAGCTTTGCTGAACTTTTTCACAATGTAATCTGATCTTTGTGCCTTTTAAAGTATAAAGTCACCACCATCAACTAACTGTTCAAAAACTTGCATCATCCCCACAATGAGTAATAAAAATTATAGTACCTTGGGTCAAATGTCATGTTTATGTTTTATTTTGTCTAATAGCCTATCTAATAAAGGGGGAATATGCTAATTTACTGCCACACCCTCACAAATAGCGGCACCCACAGCCAATAAGGGAATATGCTAATTGACTGCCACACCCTCAAAGATGGCAGCGCCCACAGCCACAAGACAGTGGTGCCCAGTCCCCTCAGCCCTGCTGGCGTGGCAGCCCTGCTGGCGTGGCAGGTGCACAACACGGCCAGGCCCACCCCCAGGTGGGCCCGGCCGCTCCACGCACCTGCCTCTGGAGTCCCCCAGTCCCCTCATGCCCCCAGCCACCCAAGGCTGGCCTGAGGTGCAGGCAAGCCTCAGATGGCGGCTGCCCAGCTGCCCAGGGCCACCTGAGGCTCAGGTAACCAGGGCCAGAAAAGGCTTGCACTTCCAGCAGTGGCAGCAGCAGAGGTGTGATGGGGTCATCACTTTCCCCTGATCACCGGGTTGTCTCCCGCCCCCGAGGGTTCCTGGACTCTGAGAGGAGGCAGGCTGGGCTGAGGGACCCTCGCCCCCCCAGTAGGATTTAATGACCTCCCTTAGGGAAGGTTATCTTAATCTCTCTATCCATATCTGCTTGAGCAGCTTAAATTTAAACTGTTATTTGGGATAAGTCTCTAACCTGATGAGAAATAGATTTATAATAAATCATCAGTGAAATTCAAAACTTATCTTGGAAAATAAAAGGATAGATGTGCTGGGCAATTAGCAGATGTAGAAACTCTTTAATTATAAATCACACCCTTACCTGAGGAACTTTATGCCATGCTGACAAGAGGCAGACTCTAATAATAAGCCTTTTCATTTTACACACACATATGCACACACCCACAGTCTGTGAACATGTTAAGATCCATATGTTCAAACAACCCATTTACAAATTGCTAGATGAGACCCGCTGTAATTCCCTACTCCCTCTGCCATTTAAAGAAAACAAATTTAGTATTTATCATCTTTCTTCCTCCTAGAATCCATTGCATCAGTTGTAAAACCATGCCTTTCCCCTCCTACCATCAGATACTTTCTGCTTTAGGGTAGGTAGCAACCAAAGGCTGCAATTATATTTTAATAGTAAACTCTTAAAGATTTTCAGAGTCAAAGAAATGTGTCTCTAATTGTAGAAAATTAACTTCCAATATCAGCTACTTTGGTTGCTATGTGAGATGCCTCACCCACTGCTCCTCAAAACAGACCACCCAAGTAACTAACTGCATATGCTAAATGTCCATACATTTTGATAAAGCCACCCAGAGAGCCACTCCTGACCTGACTAGCTGTGCTGCTGACTACTGTAAAAGCCATTTTTGTGCTGGATGAACCAAAGATGTTCAGCAAGCATAGAGCTGAACACCGGGGGTTGGGGGTGGGGTGGGGATAGCATCATAATTTTCAATCTGTTTCTTCATTCTCAAACCTCACAATGTTGGACCTTTGTGCAGAACTTTAGTGTGGTTTTATTCAACAAGGAAAAGTCTGGTACAATAAAAGCTTCCTCTTAGCACAGATAAGTCTAACAGGCTAACAGTTCTTTGGGTGAGTAGGATTAATTATCAGGAAGCTGTTGATAGTTCATTGCCGACGTATAAAAACCTAGTAAGAATGAGGTCAACTAAAATAATGGGTCCATTTATAAGTTTGGGTCATGTAATACTTTATTAAAGATCACATTATTTCAGCAAAGAAAATATTGCAGAGAGCTCTCCTCTAAAAAGAAAATAGCTTTTTTTGTGTGCTGGAGAGCTTCCAAACCACACCATTGCAAAACCTAAAAACTTCAAACCATTGAAAGTTAATGTTTAACTGTCTGGTTCCAGTTATCTTAAAAACCCTTTCCCCCTTGGTTATTGATTTTTGTTGAAATCCTGGTGTCATTTGGCTTTTAATCCCAATTATGTTCCTTATGCTGGGTGAACATACTTTCATTGCCCACGGGTTATGTTTTTATACCCTACATAATGTAGAGTATATTCTACTTTGCTTTGTGTGATTAGGAGAAGTAATAATCAGCATTTTACTAGAGTTAGGGAAAACAGTAAAGTGCAAGGCTGGCCCAAGGCATGATTGTGAAATGCCTGAAATTTTTAAAGCCCTTGTCTCCTAATTTGCCATATAACTCTTTTTATGTCCTAATCTCTGTGAAATGTTCAGCCAAGAGCTGTGTTGTGACCCCTCCAAGCATCAGTTTTCCTCCTCTGTTGGAGGATGGACTGAGACCATGCAAAATATCAGGTACATCATATGGCCTAATACATAGTGGGTGTTCAGAATTGTTAGGTCATCATTCTCATCTTCATCAACCTCTCCTAAGCCTCAGGACTAAGGTATACTCAACACGCATTTACAATAAGATTGCTTGTTAAGAATGTTTCTTGGAAAACAAACAAAAAAATAAAATAATAATGATTTATTGAAACTGGAAAGCTTTCCAAACTCAGAAACGTGTCTCTATCTTTGACATTTTAGTTTCCATAGGAGGTGGAGAAGAGATGTGGTAGCAGGTTGGGGGAGGCTTTACTGCCCTGCAGTGATGTGACAGCTGCCTGATTATTAGTGACCTTACTTAGAAAAAAGCAGATCATGTGAGTCTGGCATAGAGCCAGGCAATATGTGGGACCTGATCTCTCACACCACAGCCAGAGCCTATGTCCCAGTTCAGTTCCAAAACTACTCCACTGCAAGCCCACCTCTCTCCTGCCATCAACCATTCACTGAAGGGTATGATTAGTTAGTGCATTTTTAAATGCTGCAGTGGCTGAGGCAATTGTAGGAAATGTGAGATCTGAAGCATGCAATTATAGGGGCCATCTTTAATAGAAAGAATGCAAAATAATAGATATAAGTGAATATTTAATTAGAATAAGTTAAGAAATCACTATGAAGTATATATTTAATAAACTGACAAATACCACTATAATATTCATGTTTTTAATTGCCTTCCTGACATAACTTGTACTGCTTTTTGTCCTGTTTTTGTTTTTTTGGTTTTTTTGGTTGCATATTTTGATTGTTTCCTCCTGTATTTCCTAATAGAAGAGAATTTCTGAGTTAAGATGACATCAATGAGAATCAAAACCTTTGCTTACAATTTTATATGTAGTATGGTTTGAAGAACTTGCCACAAATGAGTTTCTGGCTCTGAACATTTCAAATGTTTTTTCTCCTCTGTCATCCACATACTTCTGGCATTGTAGAACAGGCTTTATTCATTCAGACTCTAACCCTGTGTCTTCATGCCATGTGCCCAATTGAGTAGACAGTGAGAGTATTTCTGAAAGTATTTCTTCATGAGGGCAGGCAGCAATAGTTTAGCTATACCTATAAGTAAATGCAAGCCACATTAAGTACATTTCACTAAACCCAAACTAAAAGGATCCCCAATTCAATTTCCTATTAGCCAAATACCCAAAATGTCCACAGCCAATCTGACACCACCCAACATGAAGAGATATGGAGAGGAATTTAACATGGGAAGAGATAGCAGTCTTAACTGATTGTGACTAAAATGTTTTTTATTTTATTTTTACTTTTTTTAAATTATATTTTTATTGATTTCAGAGAAGAAGGGAGAGGGAGAAAGAGATAAAAACATCAATGATAAGAGAGTATCATTGATCAGCTACCTCCTGCACATCCCCTATTGGGGATCAAGCCTGCAACCCATGTGTATGCCCTTGACCAAAATCGAACCCAGGACCCTACAGTCTGCAGGCTGATGCTGAGCCAAACCAGCTAGGGCTAAAATGTTTTGCAAATCTTACAAAAGCCTATGCCTAAGTAAACGAGAGTCCCTGAACATTTCAACTTCTGAACTTCACAGAAAATCCAGCTCTGTCCAGAGAGGTTAGCCCAATACAGAAATTGGAGGATAAAGGGGAGATGATCTACCCTTCCACATTTATGAAGAGAGCTCTTCTATGCAGAAGTACTTGGTAACATATAAAGAGTTATACATATGTGATAAAATAATATCAGTATTATTATTAAAGTCCATTGTGCCCAAGTGTGAGGCAATATCAAAGGCAGGAATGGCAAAATCTGGCTCCTTGGGGAATGGAGAAGGAATTTGAGTTGGCCTCTTCCTGAGCCATGAAGACCCTGGTTCTCTCCTACACCTTTCTTCAGCTCTGCTCAATTTCTGAAGAAGCAAATTAGAGCTTGGTCAAATTAGTTTGCATCTCTAAGCCTCAGTTTCTCATGTATAAAATGGTAGTGATAATACTTTCTTACAGAATTGTGGAAAGGATTAAACGGACAGTATACTACTTGGCTCCTCATAGATGATTAAGATATTATAGCTATAATTCTTATTGTCAACATTTTAAGTGATAGCTATAAAGGAAGAATCAGAAGGGGAATGTTGGATAGCTATGAGTCCAGGGATTCCAGATGGAGAAAACAGCCTGGAAGGTCAAACTCTATAAATGCTAAAAGGGATGCTTTCAGTTCCAGCTTTTCCACTTTGCCTCAGGGCCCAGTAGCAACATAGTGAAAGTGACCATGGCAACATCACAGCCACAGTATTCTGTGAACAGAATTTATCAATAACCATGAGGCTTTTAGTAGGCAACAGTAATTCATATCTGACCCAGATCTTCCTCCTGATACAGGCTCTAACTCTAAAATTGCATGAGATTTGGGAAGCGTTTTAGACTCAGTTTGATACTTGAATAAGATCGCCAAACTGCCCCTGATAATGGTTGCAAAGAGCTGACACTGAGCACCCAGCAGGTAATAGGGGATCTGTAAAGGTTTTTTTGGATTCAGCTAAAGTAATCTATCCTCAGGAATCCTGGACACTGCTGCTTGGGCATGGCACAATCTCTGAGTAGCCTGAGAGTTTAGGCAAGTGAGGCAACAGCACAGTGCCATTAGTGATCAGCTCTGAAGTCAGACTATCTGAGGCCCCAAATTCCAGCTCTAGTACTTAACACCTTTAAAACCTGGGAAAACTACTTAAATTATCTGTGTCCCAGTTTCCTCTTTCTAAAGTGAGGATAGGAAAGTACCCCATAGGGTTATAGTGAGTGTTAAAATAAGGATTAAATGAGATATTTCTAAAGCACGTTAGAATAGTGCCTGACAAATACTCATTGCAAGTGCTTAATAACAGCTAGTTCTAATGCTAAATGGGAAATTGGTGATGTGCAGCAGGTATTTGGTTTTGTGGATCTGGCACTCAAGAAATACATAGTAATTTAAGATAGCTTTTAGAGAAAGTCAGCAAAGCAAGTAGAAACCAAAGCAGTAGGAGAAGTGACAACAGCAGCAGCATCTGTTAATCTAAAAGTAAGTCCTAAAAGAGGACTACCGGCAGCTACTTAAATCAAGATTCCAAAAACCAAGAGGCATTCCCAAAACGATAAAACAGACCTGCCCTTCACAGAGTGACATATAACTAAAGAAAACAAGTGTCCTGGCTGGTTTGACTCGGTGGTTAGAGCATCAGCCTGAGGACTAAAGGGTCTCAGGTTTGATTTTAGACAAGGGCACATACCCCGGTTGCAGTCTTGATCCCCAGCCCCAGTCAGGGCATATGCAGGTGGCAACCAATCAATGTTTCTCTCTCACATCGATGTTTCTCTCTCTGTCTTACCCCCTCCCTTCCACTCCTTCTAAACATCAATGGAAAAAATATCCTTGGCTGAGGACTAACAACAACAACAAAAGTATAAAAATAAGAAAAGGGGCAAGAGGAAAACAACCTATAAAACAGCTTAAAAAAGGATAAAGAGGGCCAGAAGGAAGAAAATAAGCCAAGAGTCAGACAAAAAGGAGGTGAAGAAAGAAATTGAATCAAAAAGGAAAAAAATTATTTAAAAGTTTACATCAATCTCTGATTCTGAAGAAGGAGATGATCAAGGTGAAGAGGAAAGGGGGAAGAAACTTCAGACTGCTCAGAGAAGGAATATACCCAAAGGCCAACATGAGAAAGAAACAGCAGATAGAAAACAAAAGCAAGAGGAACAAATGGAAACTGGGCAGCGGAATAAAGATGAAGGAAAGAAGCCAGAAGTTAAGAAAATGGAGAAGTGTGAAACATCAATGGATTCTTGACTTCAAAGGAGACATGCTGAAATAAAAAATTCACTCAAAATTGATCATCTTGATATGAACAGATGTACTGAGGCCATGGATGAACTTGCTTCAATTCCGGTCACAATGCAACAAGCTCAGAAACACAAAGATGATTACCACACTGAAAAACATTCAGAGATCCAAAGTGAGTTAGTATCATGGAAAAGTCTGCAATGTTGTTTAACAAGTTTAAAAACATGTTTCTGGTTGGTGTAGGAGATTCTATAATCACATGAGTGCTGAATAAATCTCTTGCTGAACAAAGACAGCATGAGGGAGCAAATAAAACCAAAGATCAAGGGAAGAAAGGGCCAAACAAAAAGCTAGGAAAGGAAAAGCAGGTTCAAAGACTCTAAATGGAGGATCTGAGGTTCAAGACAGTAATCAACCACAATATAAGAAAGCAAAGGCAAGGCCAACAACAAGAAAAGTCATCCAGTGAAGAGAGAGAGTCTGAAATATCTCTGAAGGATTCTAGGTTGACATATCTGTAATATAAAGAACATTTAAGAAGTTTTTAATGGATTTTATTTGAAATATTTAGATAGCTGAAAGTTTTAAATTTTTATAAGCATAGGTTTTGATATTTAAAACTTGTTTTGAGGGAGAAAATATCTTTATCTTTGTTTAAAAGTAATTAAACATTGCTTAATTGTACAGAATAGATTTTAGATTTTCTAGTGTACTTTGTGCATAGGCACAGGTGGAAGGGGATAAGGTGCAAATACACATCTTAACAAGCCACTGCACCACTCTCAGTTGTATTTGCTTTGGATTCCTGACCACAAAAGCTTATCAAAGGCCTTGAACTTGCCAAAGTGGATACGGCCCATGACTAGAAGGGGAAGGCACTGCCTCCTTGCCTTATAAATATGTTTGCACTCGAGGTCAAGAATAGTTTAAACTTTTTTCTAATATATAAACATTATATAATCACCTGGTGATCATTATAGGTCACAGACAATGTACTAAGTATTATATTAAGGATAATAGAAGACATATTAGGAGTAATATAAGATTACTATAATCCACATATATAAAAAGCCAGGGGCCCTCACGACAGAAACAATTGGACAGATGAATGAACAGGCCGGCAGGGAGTTAGTGAAGGATGACCAAACGACTGAACAACAGGCTGCATTGGGTCACATGCCAGCGGGAGGGGGTAGGGGAGGGGGGGCAGTGAGGAATGACCAAATGAACAAATGACCAAACAACAGGCTGCGTGGGGCGACCAGGCCAGCAGAGGGGGCAGTGAGAGGCGACAAGGTTGGCAGGGGGGGCAGTTGGAGATAACCAGGCTCGGGGGGGCAGTTGAGGGTGACCAGGCCAGTGGAAGGGGCGGTTGGGGGTGACCAGGCTGATGGGGGGCAGTGAGAGGTAATCAGGCAAGCAGGCAGGTGTGCGGTTAGGAGCCAGCAGTCCAGGATTGTGAGAGGGATGTCTGACTGCCAGTTTAGGCCTGATTCCCCAGGATTGGGCCTAAACCGGCAGTTGGACATCCCCTGAGGGGTCCCAGATTGGAGAGGGTACAGGCTGGGCTGAGGGGACCCTCCCCCCCATGCACGAATTTTGTGCACCGGGCCTCTAGTCCCTATATATATAAAACCCTAATATGCAAATAGACCAAATGGCAGCACAACCAAACAACCGATCACTATGATGTTTGCTGACCACCAGGGGGTGCGCACAGAACATAGCAGGCATTGGCCACAATGGGATGGTGGAGCAGGTGAGCAGGGGCACCAGATCGAGGCAGGGCACCAGTTGCTGTCATCAGGGCAAGCCTCTGGTGGTTACTGAAAATTCTTGGCTCCTGTGCACCACGGTCCTACCTGGCACTCGCACCTGCTGCCAAGCGCTGGCCTCACTCACACCCACTGCTGGCATCCGGCACATGCCCCGATCACTTGGTACCATCAAGCAGGTGCGAGCAGCAGCTGAAGGTCCTGATCACCCCTGAGGGCATCTCTAACTCCCCCTGCTCCTGAGGGGCAATCAGGGCAGCAGCTGCCACTCGCATCTGCTGCTGGCACTGGCCCCAATTGCTTCACGCCATCAATGGAGGTGAGCGAGGACGGCACCATTATCATGTGGGAGCAGTGGTGGTGGGAGGAGGGCTGCTGGCAGAGAGGGGACCAGAGGCCATGGCAGGAGGAGCCAGGCGGGGGTATGGAGGATGGACCAAGACCTGCCCCTGTGCCCATCACAGCCTCATGGACCACAGTTCCTTTCAAGGTGCATGAATTCATGCACTGGGCCTCTAGTATTAAATAATAGCTAGCATTCCAGTGCCTGGTATGTGACAAGCACTGATCTAAATGATCTGTATATCAACTGTTTAAAAAATTTTGATGAGAAAAGAAACACTAGTATGATGCTAGAATAATTACCTCTGTTTTATAGAAGAGGTTCAAAGATAAGGAAAAGTCACATGACTAGGAAGTGTGAAGTGAGGCCTATTTTCTGAACCACTATGACATACATTTTTTTCAGCATCTGCAAGAAACATCTCTAACATATTTATTTGGAGAGGAAGCATACAGATATGCATTATTTCATAGTGATGAAACAAAAATCAATTTTTGACTTTAAGAAAACCTCAAATATCGCAAATCCTTATCCATTATTCATATTCATATTTACTGAGTACTAACTATGTTCTAAGCATTGTTATAGAAACTGAACTTTAAAAAATGAACAAAATGGACAAAAACCCCTGCCCTCATGTTCAAGCAAGCTGACTCCATCTTTCAATTTCATACAATACTCAACATTACCGCCATCATCCCAAAGCTGAGATGAAGCCAATGCTTCCCTGTGTATAAAAGAACAACACTGAATCATTAGAAAGAGAATTACATTGTATGACAGAAACTACCACTATCCACTCTTGAAATCATCCTTTTGGAGAAAACTCTGCTATACTTGACCATGGGTGAAAAATTACATAAGGGAAAAAAAGAAAAATTATATATGGGAATTTTTTTCTTGCAGTTTACTGATCTTTTAACCAATAATACAGGTTCAGAGAGGCACTTACTCACGATATTGAGCAACTCATTGGAAACTTCTCCATCTGTTTCCTAAGGATTGTAATGACCTGACATCTAAAATCATTTTAAGTCTGTCTTAAAGGTAATAAATATTAGGAGTTAGGAAGAAGCCATAGAGTTCTACATATTTCATTTCCCACCCAATCATGGGCAGGAATCTAGAGAAATCTCACAACATCAAGTACTAATCAGAATAGGATACCATAGCCCAGACCTCAACAGCAAATGAAGCCCCAGAGCTCTGTGACCTTCTCCCTTTCACAGTTTGTGATACCCTATTCCCATCAGAATTTATCATTGAAACTTATTTGACCTTTATTATTCCAAAATAGAACTCATCCTTCAGTCTCAGACATTGTTGCCAAATAAACTACAGGATGCGCAGTGGACTTTAACTAGACTTCTGTATTTTTATGTGCTAAATCTGACAACATAGCTCAGGTCTCTCATACCCTTAGGAGAGAAGTCCACCGCATCCAGGAAGACCTGATGATCACCCAGCCTATTGTAATCTCTTGTCTCTCAGTACTCTATATTTTACTCCTGTGTTCATTTTCCCCTAATCTGACATATCTTACATTTTATTTGATTGCATGTTGTTGTATTTTCTGTTCTCCCTTCTTCCCAACAGGATGAAAGTACCATAAGACTAGATAATTATCTACTTTGTTTATGCTATCCAGTGACTATAGTAATGCTTGGCACAGAAAATATTTGTGAATTAAGTTTCTATTCTTTGCATATCAAAAGTGATATTGCCATTATGATAAAGATCATAGGTAAATAGGATAATCATATTATAAAAGTAGCTGATATGTATTGAGCATATAATATGCACCAGACAGGATGATAAATAGCTTATAGGAATTAACTCACTTAATGCTCACAGAAATCCAATGATGTAGAACTGTTACCCCCATTTTACAGCTGAACTAACTGATACTGAGACAAAAAGTAACTTGTCCAAGATCACATAGGGTAACATTGAGACGTAAACCCAGAAGCCTAATTCTAGAGTCTGAGTTCTTTAACTGGGTCTTTTCTAATGGATGCTTGTACCTGCTGAGAAATAGAACCGGGATATGGACAAAAACATTCTTATGTAATAGACACACTTGTCATGTTAATAGAACATTTGGTTGGAGAGAAAGATAAAGGAGTGATGTCATGGCTCAGCTATCGCTTTTCTTCACTTTGAACCTCAGTCTTGATTACAATAGGCACCAATCTGTCCAAAATACCATATACACATGTAGGATGTTTCTTAAGACTTTTGAAGGGATTTGTAGGTAAGAATTGAAACCACGCAGATTCTAGAATAAAAATGACATCCATTTTGCTAACAATTAATTTGAACACAAGTAAGTACCATTTGAGTAGATCTGATTTAAATTTCTAGTTCCTCCTCACTTAAGGAACAGACTTACACTGTTTATCACTCACAAGAAAGAATCCCCTCCATCTTACCCATTCTGAAAGTCCTTTCTTCCCCTTTCTGTGTTGGCTGCTCACACTGCTCTGTTCTGGGTTCCTTTTCTTATATCATGTATTTACTATCATTTTCATATTATTGTCTCAGCTAAAAGATTCCAAGTTTATGTTAAGGACTCCTTATATTTGGTTGCAGACTAGTGCACTATCCCGGTACCAGGACTCAGTAACGACACATGGAAAACAGTAACCAAGGTTACTGGTTAACTATTACTTGCTCTTTTATGGACAGTACTTTGACTAGTCTTTTTCCAAGCATCTAACCCAATGATCAGCAATCTGTTGGCAGCGGGCAAAATCCAATCGACAGCCTGTTTTTGTGTGGTCCCAGTAGCAAGAATGATTTTTACAGAAAAACATTTGCAATCAATTGAATGAGAGAACACTAATGTTGAGCTTCAATTAAATAACAAAAATATTTTTATTAGTAGACTTGTATTTAAAAAGTGTACTCAATTATTAATATATTTTTAATTTCATCAACAAAATTGTGGAAATTTACTTGCTTATGTAAGTACCTACTTATTGGCTTCATATTCAAAATTTATAAGGAACTTATAAAACTGAACACCAAAAAACAAACAATTAATTAAGAAATGAGCAAAGGACCTGAATAGTCACTTCTCCAAAGAGGACAAACAGATGGCCAATAGACATAGGAAATGATGCTTATGGTCACTAATCATCATAGAAATGCAGATTAAAACCAAAACTGTCAGAATGGATATCATCAATAAATCCACAAAAAAGTGTTGATGAGGATGCAGAGAAAAGGAAGCCTGGTGCATTGTTGGTGGGAATGCAGACTGTGGAAAGGATTATGGAGTTACCTAAAAAAATTAAAAATGGAACTGCCTTATAATCCAGCAATTCCACTTCTGGGAATATATCCAAAGAAACCAGAAACACTAATTCAAAAGAATAGTTTCACACCTAAATTCATGCAGTGTTATTTACAGTAACTAAAATGTAGAAGCATTCCAAGTGCCCATTAGTAAATGAGAGGCTAAAAAAGCTGTGGTACATTTACACAATAGAATACTACTCAGCCATTTAAAAAGAAAGAAATCTTACATTTTGTAACAGCATGGATGAATCTGGAGAGTATTATGCTAAATGAAATAAGCCAGTTAGAGAAAGACAGATATAATATGATATGTGGATTCTAATGAGCAAAATAAACTAACAAAGTGGAGACAGACTCATGGATATAGAGAACAGACTGATAGCTGTCAGAGGGGAGGGGGTTGGAGGCTGGGTGAGAAGGTTGAAGGGATTAAGCAAAGAAAAAAATGAAGACTCATGGACACAGAAAACAGTATGATGATTGCCGGAGGAAAGGAGGATTGGGAAGGTAAAAGAAGGTAAAAAGGGGGATAAATGGTGATCTGAGGAGACGGCTTGGGGTGGTGAACACACAATGCAGTATACAGATAATATATTGTAGAATTGTATAACTGAAACCTGTATAACTGAAACCTGTATAACTTTATTAACCAATGTCAGCCCAATAAATTCAATAAAAAATAAAATGAAAGCTTAAAGGAAAAAACAGTATCTACTTATATTCAATTTGGTTTCTTGGCACACAGTGATCAACTGGTATTACTTTAAAAAATGGAGCAATTATTGTTTCACCTATTTTAACTTTATATACTAGTGGCCTGGTGCATGAATCCATGCACATTGAAAGGAAATTAATTAGAAGAAATATTTTAATATTGCTATTCGCCCTTTCTCTGTAAAGAAGTGTCAACCAAATTCACAACTGACAATGACAGATGGAAACACACACACGTGCAAATGGCGCCAGCGAGAACTTTATATATAGATAACCTTGCTTAATTAGACCTGCTTTCTGATGTAGCTAAACTTTTTCCAGACCAGTGAAGCACCCCAACTTCTCTTTCAGGTATTTGTCAGCAACACAGCAGTAAATATCAACATGAAGCAGATTATTATTGTATATCATGCAGGGAGAACAAAGGGTAAAATATTTAACTGCAGCAGTGTTTGACTATATTCTGCACAGTGAGAAAACCTGAAGTTATTTTCAAGGTCCACCATTTCTTACTTCTTTTCAGTCGGGTCATGTTTCTAAGTTTTCTAAATCTCCGTTTTTCATCTAATGAAAACAAAATAGGATTTTACCAAGTCTCCTATCTACGTACTTAGGACTTCTGTGAGGATCAAATGAGATGAGGCACGGGAAAATGCTTCACAAACATTTGGTTAAACTGTAAAATGTTTGCACCTGGCTATAAAGCAAGTCATGTTCCTGGGCTGTAGAAACTACAAGGTGGTTAGTTGCTAGGGAGAGAAAGTCAGGCGTTGCTATGTGGTGTCATTACCTGGCACCCACAGTGACCTTTTCTGGGTTGGGCTGGGCTGTAGGCTAGATTTTGTGCCATGGGGCCTCAGCAGCATCGGCTGCAATTTAGTGGGGTGTTGCTCAGGGTGGTGGTGGGGCCTGTGTCCCACTTGTGGGAAGCCAAGTATTGCTTTGTGGGGACCAGGTCCACAGTGCCGTTTCTCTGTAAATGGCCAGTGTGCATCACAGCAGCTCCTGCATTGAGCATCTGCCCCCTGGTGGTCAGTGTGTGTCATAGCAACTATTTGGACAGTCGGACACTTAGCATATTAGCCTTTTATATAGATAGATAACTTAAGTATACTATTTTGTGGAATCATTTTTGAAATTTATATTTATTCACCACACAGGTGTTTTGTTTTGTTTTCATTGTTAATACTTTTCATTTTCATAAAAAGCTCCTGTTTTTAGCCTGTTGTGTTCTTTTATCATAACTGACTGTTATTTATTTTTAGTGGGTGCCAAATTAATAGCAGCTCAGTGTTAAAAGATAATTCAGCTCTGGTGGGGGTGGTGGAGCAAAAAAAGGAAGAAGAGAGAACTTATGGATATGGAGAAAAGTGTGATGATGGCAGCGGGGAGGGGTGTGGAAGAGGGCATAGAGGGGATAAATGGTGATGGAAAAAATTAAATTACATTAAAATTTTAAAAGGATAATTCAGATCAACTCAATAAACACAATCTAGAAAGGCTTTTCCTGTGGGATCACTGCTTGCTATCCACATCAATAAAGATGTTAAGATATAAGAAAATTAGAAAACTAGCATGAGTATATACTTATACATCAAAGAAATCCCTTCAGCCCACCCCAAGAAAAGTATGGAGCACCCCTAATGGAACTATAAAGAATTATGATTTGTTCCATATTAAACATTTTTTTAACACCTTCCTTTTCTTTCTTGGTGGACCTTGAATCAGCAAGGGGAAGAAAAACAGATCAGAGAGCCTCCATTCCTGAAGCCTTCTCTAAACACCATCATTGTATTTAGATTTATGGAGCAAATAAGTTCAGCCTGGACTTTGGGCTGTTTATTCATCATTGAGCACTAGGACAATAGTTTTCTGTTTCAAAGGAATTTGTTAATTTTATCATGTTCTGCCAAAGAACCCTAGGAGAAACTACAGTTTAAGTAAATATAGTTAGTTGTCTCACTTTGCTCACCTATATTGCCTTCACCTTTTAAAGTTGCCCCTCAGTTACCAAAGATATGTAGCATAGCCCTGCCATTCCTGCCTTAGTTTCTGAAAATCAGAACCTACTTCCTGGATTACTATCACAGCTTTCCTATAGTCAGTAAAATGTCAGACAAAATTTCTCCTAGTAATATTCTTTTCTGATATATCTCCTCAGGCAAGGAAAATAAAGGATAAAATAAACATGTGGACTACATCAAACTAAAAGTTTTTTGCCAAGCAAAGGAAACCATCAAGAAAACAAAACAACAACAAATAAACAACAACAAAAAAACTACTGAATGGGAGAACATATTCACCAATGATACAGCCAATAAGGGATTAATGTCCAAAATTTATAAAGAACTCAGACAACTCCAAGTTTGTTATTCTTTCTCAAAATCGCTGTGGCTATTCTTTTGTGGCTCCATATAAATTATTGGATTATTTGTTCTAATTCTGCAAAATACACCATTGGCATTTTGATAGGAATTGCTTTGAATCTATAGATTGCTTTGGGTAGTGGATCTCTCATGGGGGGGCAGGGAAGGCAACTCTAGTCGGGCTCACGGGATGGGGGGTAAAGGGCCCCCACCCCAAGCTACACAACTCAGTCTTTGAAATCCCAATATCCCCTGAATCTGCCTAGACCTCTACACCAGGGCCCAGGCAGCTGACTTCTCTGCAGGGCCTGGCAACAGGGAGTCAGGAGGGTGGGGCTATTTCATTCTCCCAGGCTGATACTGTATGGAGAGGAGTGCTTAACCCAGGAAAAATGGCATCTGTAGGCAGCTGGGGAGCCTATTTGCAGTTAAGATATCCCTTCAGATTCTTAGCCACAGCACATAGGTGCAGGGCCAGACTTTTTCACGTCTCTGCCCTTCCTGCTGTCTCAATGTGGCTTCTTCTGTAAACCATTGGTTATAAGACTTTTGTTCAGCTAGTCTTCAGTTGGTTATTAAGGTTGATTGTTCTATATTTTAATTGTAGGTCCTGGGCAGAGGTGAGTGAAACTTCTATGTACTCTATTTGCCATCTTGGATTCTGCCCTACATAGTCTTTATTCTGTAATTGATGGACACAGGTTTGTTTTCATATCTTGACTATTTAAGTAATGTTAAAATGAACATGGGAGTGCAGATATCTCTTCAGTATCTTGGTTTCATTTCCGTTTTATATACCCAGAAGTGGAATCACTGGACACATGGTAGGTCTATTTTTTTCACTTTTTGAGAAATCTCCATACTCTTTTCCATAGTGCCTGCACAAATTTACATTTCCTCCAAGAGTACCTAAGGATTCCCTTTTCTTCACATCTTTGCCAATGCTTGTTTCTTCTCTCTCTCTCTCTCTCTCTCTCTCTCTCTCTCTCTCCCCCTCCCTCCTCTCTCTCTCTCTCTCTCTCTCTCTCTCTCTCTCTCTCTCTCTCTCTCTCTCTCAATCCTCACCTGAGGATACTTTTCCATTGGTTTTTAGAGACAGTGGAAGGGAGGAGAGACAGAGAAAGAGAAACATCTATGTGAGAGAGAAACTTCGATTAGTTGCCTTCCACACATGCCCTGACCCGGGCCAGGAATCGAGCCTGAAACAGAGGCACGAGCCCTTGACCGGAATGGAACCTGATACCCTTCAGTCTCAGGCTAATGTTCTACCCACTGAGCTAAGCCGGCTAGGGCTGTTTCTTGTCTTTTTATGATAACCATTGTAACAGGTGTGAGGTGATATCTCACTGTGGTATTGATGTGCATTACCTGATGTTTAGTGGTGTTGAGCACCTTTTCATGTACCTATTGTGCATTTGTATGTCTTCATTGGGAAAATGTCCATTCAGATCTTATTCCCATTTTTAAATTGGATTGTTATGTCTTTATTTTTTTTATATTGAGTTATATACGTTCCTTATATTTCTTGCATACCAACTTCTTATCAGATATATGATTTGAAAATGTTTTCTCACATTCTTTAGGTTGCCTTTTCATTTTGTTGATGGTTTTGTTTGCTCTGCAGAAGCTCTTTAGTTTTATTTAGGTCCACTTGTTGATTTTTACTTTGTGGCCTTTGTTTTTGGTGTCAAATGAAAAAAAAAAAAACAAAAACATTGCCAAGACCAGTCAAGGAACTTACCTCAATTTTTTTTTAGGAGTTTTATTGTTTCAAATCTAGGGTCCAAGTCTTTAACTCATTTTGCGTTGATTTTTGTATATATGTAGCGTAACATAGGTGGCCAGTTTCATTCTTTTGCATCTAGCTGTCCAGTTTTCCCACCATTTATTAAAGAAACTATCCTTTTCCCATTGTATATTCTTGGCTCTTTTATAATAAATTTCTTAACCCTATATACATAGGTTTATTTCTAGGATCTCTATTATATTCCATTGATTTATGTGTGTATTTCTATGCCAATATCATCTTGGTTTTTTTTAATTATTATGTCTTGTAATACACTTTCAAATCAGACAGTGGGATGTTTCCGCTTTGTTCTTCTTTCTCAGTATAGCTTTGGCTATTCAGGGTCTTTGGTGGTTTCATACAAATTTTAGGATTACTTTTTCTATGCCTGTGAAAATACTATTGGAATTTTATTAGGACTCAGATTGAGTGTGTAGATTGCTTTGGGTAATATGGACATTTTAACAATATTAATTCTTTCCATCCATGAACATAGAGTATCTTTCTATTTAGTTATATCTTTATTTTTTTCACCAATGTCTTATAGTTTTCAGTGTACAGATCTTTTACTTCCTTGGTTAAATTTATCCTAGGTATTTTATTGGGATTTTTTTCTTAATTTCTCTTTTATATATGTCATTATTATATAAAAAATGCATTTGATTTTTGTATGATGATTTTATATCCTGAAACTTACTAAATTCGTTTATTAGTTCTAACAGGTTTTTTTTTTTTGTTTTTGTGGAGTCCTTAGGGTTTTCTATATATAACGTATCATCTGCAAATAGAGATAGTTTTACTTCTTCCATTTTAATTTGGATGAATTTTATATATGTTCTTGCTACATTTGCTCTGGCTAGGATTTCTAGTATTATGTTGAATAAAAATGGTTAGGGTGGGCATCCTTGTAGTATTCCTGATCTTAATGGAAAAGCTTTTAGCTTTTCACAATTGAGTATGAGGTTAGCTATGGGTTTGTTATATATGACCTTTATTATGTTGAAGGGCATTCTCTCTAATAAAACAGTGAGGCCTCAGTATATGTAGTGTTACGCCATTGATTTGTTTTCCTATATAATCTTCCCTAAAATTCTCCTAGGTATTGTCACTTTTTTTTTTATAGATGAGGAAACTTATAGGGCCTATGTGTGTATGATCCAAAGCCTATTCTATTAACCTTTACTTTAATAGTATCTTATGTATTGGACTTATTACTTAATTTAAGTAAGTTGAGACCTGAAAGACTGGATTTATGACTTTTTTTCTTATCATATGGACAGCATTTTAAACAGGTAAATGACAGTTTGCATTTTAAATTATATTCACCCTTAAGAGTGGCAATTAATGTAATTCCTAAGCATAACATATTTGCTTGATTTCAAGATTTAAGGATCTCTTTAGAAGAACTCTTATCTATCTCATACCTAGGACTTTACTTAAACTTCAGGAATGGCCCTTTAAATCTGAATCAGGAGATTTTGTAACTCTGTTGGTATATGCTGGTAAGAAGTTGTAGAAGATTATATTTCCAAGAAGGCTGAGCATCCCACATGCCTCCATCCCATATGCTCCACTATAGTGTGCCCCTTCTCTTGAATCTATGCTGGTTTATGGTTTTCTTGTAACTAATAGAATGCAGTAAAGTGATGCATATGACTTCCAGGGCTAAATAAAAAAGTCAATGCAGCTTTCACCTTGAATACTAGAAAGCTTACCTTTGAAGCCTTATGTTACCATACAAATATTTCAGCTATCCTGAGACTGCAAGCCTTACTGACATGAAAAGACTACATGTAAGTATTCCAGTCAGTTTCCTAGCTGTGATGCCAGTCTACAGCCAACATCAACACATTAATATCAATGATGTCCAATAAGATTATAATATAAACTACATATATAATTTTAAATTTTCTATTAGCCATATTTTTAAATTAAAAAGAAACACATGAACACATTGATGTTGTTAATATAATTGATTTAACCCAATATATCCACATATTATTATTTCAAAATGTAATCATTATGCAACTTATTAATCATAGTTTAAATTCTTTTATTTTTGTACTGTCTTTGAATGTGTGTGTGTGTTTCACTCAGAGCACGACTCAATTCAGACTAGATATATTTCAAGTAATTAATTGTCATATGTGGTTAGTGTCTACTGTATTGGACAGCACACTCTAGATTACTCCAACCTCCCCCAAGCCATGGACTCTTCCAGCTGAGTGCCAGACAATGTAGAGTACTCTCCATAACTCTGACTCACAGACACATATCTTAAGCTGCTAAGTTTGGTAGTATGGTAGGGACTGATAGTAGAACATAGGTATCATTAGAAATGTTGGTTATGAGGACAGATGTGTTTTTGCCCTCTGTTCAAGCTTAGTAATTTTGGAGAAAGATTAAACCATAGAATCTTAGAGGCCCTGAGAAAAGCCCTTAAAGTCCATTTATTCCAGCCTCCTTACCCAGTGCTAAAGCCTTAATGACATCATCCACACTGAATAATGTCCCGTCTTTGCTTGAAAATTTACAAGTTATACCTCACAATAAATATACTGTCTTTTTGAGCAACTTTGATTTTTTTGAAATTTGTCTTTATATTGACTAAAAAATGACCTTGAAAATTTCTCTTCGCCAATCTCTTCTGGTCTTTGGATCTACATATCTAATCCCTCTGATGTAACAGCTGCTCAGAGCTTTGGAGACAATATACCAGTACTTTCCCTGCACATATCACCCCACCTTCCACTACCACCATCAATGTTGCTTTTTCAATACTGAAAATCCCAAATTCCTCAGTTGCTCCTTCTAAGGCATGGTTTTCAGAACTTTAACTACTAGAAAAAAGTTCCTGGCAACTCTCCACTTTATGACTCTTCATAAATCTCAAACTTTTTAATATAGTACTCAGATTAGAATATATGCTCCAGATATGGCCTGACCAGTACACAGCATTAGTCTTGTTCTATATGATCTATTTTCATAAAGGTAAGTTAAGATTGCTACTCTCCAAAGGTATTTTAATGAAGGCGGGGCTCCTGCCCTCTAAATGCACATCATCTCTTAGCTTCATACAGCACTTTTAATATACTTAGGAGAAGCATAGGATTTAGCATCAGAAGGCCTGATCTTAAGTTCAGTCAGCAATTTACTAGACATGTACTTTGGGCAAGATGTTTATACTGGCTGTATCACAGTTTATTTATTAAAAAGTGAAAATATAGGAAGGCAGCATTTTGGGTAGGTTTAAATGTAACAGTATCTGTAAATGATTTATAATCTGTGAAAACGTATATATAAACATCAGGCCCTTTTACTATTAATATCAACCTAAGAATAGGACTTGATGTTTATTTCTATTAAACGTTATATTCCTGGTTTTGGCTCACCATAGAGAACTCTCTGTAAAACGTTATTCAGTCTGGATTACTAATTCAATAAACATCTATAAAGCATTTATTCGGTCTAATGCATAACATTATCGGTTCTCCTTAATGCCTTATAAAGTCTATCAATCTTTAAAAGTTCCTAGGTAATCCATCAACTGCACAGGTATGTCAGAGTCTATTAAATTTTATAAATTAAGACTTAAAATGCTTTTGTTTGTACCTGCTAATCTAGAACTCTGGGTTAGGCTATAGTAGCAAGAGGTAGACTTTATTGTTTTTCACCTATATCACTCTGTAAAATCAAAGCAAGTACTTACTTTTAATTACCCTGTCAGAAATTCTATAGACTGTATATTTATTAGCATTTCACAGTACATACGAACACAGATATTGTTTTATTTTGACTCTCATCAGCCCTACGAGTTAAGCTATCATTCTTCACATCTCAGATGGATAAAGCTGACTCTTGAGTCAGTCAATTGCCTGAGGTTACTCAGTATGTAGGTCAGTGCTAGAGTGCAGACCCAGGTTCTAAATCCAAGTCAACTTCTCTCCCAATTGAACCATTAAAGAAATAATAGTGGGCATCTTCTTGGGTCAGTCATCTCTGTAACAGAGTCTTCCCTTTCTGTTTAGGTGAAAGAGACATTTCCTATCCACTTTAAAGAGTTAAATATTAGACCAGAGGCTTCTCTAAAAGACACTTTTTAACCTGTCTGTATATTCAAATGAGAAAATCTGCCATAAACACCAGGGCAATGGATCATATGATTGCAAAGTGTAGGTATGTAGGAATTTGGAATTTTTGGGATTCTCTAAGTGGATTGAAAATGGAAACTTGAAGTATTGGTTTAATATGACATTATAGAGATTTTGATCTTTAAATTTTTTGGGGGAAAGATGAGCTATGTGGGCAACAAAATGTTTGGATTTACTTTTTAATTGGCTCTTCTAGGATAATTAATCTGACTTTTGCATTTAATATTCAGAAACTGCTTTGTTGACTATACTTTTAAGGGTTGATATTTTCTGAAACAGAGCAGTTATTAAGATATCCACTGATGCTTTATATTGTTAGTGATTTAGTTTCAGTTTCACTTTTAGTAAATTGATAATACAGTTTTTTTAATCCTTACCCAAGGGTATTTCTTCTATTGATTTCTAGGAAGAGTGGAAGGGAAGGAGGAAGGGGAAAGAGAGAAACATTCATGTGAGAGAGACACCTAGATTGGTTGCCTCCCGCACGTGTCCCCACCAGGACTGAGGAACCTGCAACCGAGGTACATGCCCTTGACCAGGAATGGAGCCTCGAACAACTGAGAAAACCAGCCACGTCATTTTTTTTAACTAGTAATATTTTTAAGTGTATACTAGAGCTACTTTGTCCAGTACTGTGTCGATGCTATTTCCTTCTTCTTTTTACTTTATTTACTTCATGTGAGATGCTTTTTGCTTTGTTTACTCACATACATCCTTGTTTAATTTTTTGTTTTTTTCTGATACAATTTTTTCTTGCCTATTGGCTATATCTATTTTGCCTTTTTAAAAATTCACTGTCAGTTTTAAGTAGATTTTTAAAAAGTAATTCACATATTTGTTTAAACTCCTGATATTTCACTAAGTAAGTGGTGTCCTACCACTTACCTAATTTGCTCAGTTACCTAGGTTGTTCTCTCATAGTCTCCCCAAATCAGGTTTTCTTCAGGATTCAATTTTGCTTCAAAGAATCAGAAATGACTAGACATAAATATTAGCAGGAAAATAAAATGGTCATTATGTAACTCCTTTTAAAGCACCAATAAATTGCAATAGGGGTAGTGTAAGAAAAAGTCTGTTGATGATGATGTTAGCATACAGAATGTTACCATTGTGATCAACACTATTACTAGACAGGTACAAGTCCCAGAAACTGGAATTCTCAGTCCCAGAAACTAAAATTCTCAGGGTGAATATGGAAATAAAAACCTAAAAGGTCTGTCAATTTTTAATTTTCTAAATTCTAAGGCTTATGTTTAAAAAAAAAAAAACATTGAAAGAAGTAATTGTTGTTAGACAGTAGGACTATAGTTTCTACTATAATACTAGAGGCCCGGTGCATGAAATTTGTGCACTGGGAGGGGTGGGGTCTCAGCCCAGAGTGCGAGAGGGCATAGGCCAGGTCAAGGAACTACACCGGTGCAGGGTCAGGGCTGGGGAGGAACTCAGGAGGTTGGCCAGCCAGGGAGGGACTGTGGAAGGGCCAGGGTGTGTCCAGCCCATCTTGCTCAGTCCCAAAGGGCTGGACCCCCGCAGCAAGCTAACCTACCTGTCAGAGAATCTGCCCCTTGGTGGTCAGTGCACGTCACAGCGAGTGGTTGAGCAGCCTTAGCATATCATTAGCATATTACACTTTGATTGGTTGAATGGCCTACCAGATGGCCAGACACTTAGCATATTAGGCTTTTATTATATAGGACTAGAGGCCCAGTGCACGAATTCACGCACAGGAGGGGTCCCTTGGACTGACTGGCAATTGGGGCTGATCAGGGCCAGCTGGCCGGGGGGAGGGACCACAGGATGTTAGGCGGCCATGGGAGGCTGGCTGTGGGAGCACACTGACCACAAGGGGGCAGCTCCTGTGTTGAGCACCTGCCCCCTGGTGGTCAATGTGCGTCATGGCTACCGGCCGGTCGTCCAGTTGCAACGGTCGCTTAGGCTTTTATATATATAGATAGTTACATTTAGAGAAATAAGAGGACAACACTGAGCTTAGCTATTTAATGTCTGTAATATCCTGTACTTTATGGCATTGTTTAGTTTACAAATAATACTTTGATACTGGTAGCAACCTTAAGAGTTTGCAGAGAGCACACAATATTAATCCTACTTTAGAGCTGAGAGAAGTGGAAGTCAGAGGATCTGAACAACTCACCAAAGTACAAACAGCTGAGTAGAAGAAGATCCAGGTCTCCAAGTTTCTAGATCATGTGATTTCTACTATTTGGGTTGAACCATTTGTAAATTGCTGATACTAGAACCCTTTTCAACCAATCAAAAGGGCAAATTCATATGTTCTGTCAAGTGTGCTTCTTACAATTAACATTAGCTGTTGGTGTTTTGTTGTTGTTTTTAATGGGGGGTGGAGTAGAAAGAAATAGGTTTGAAATTTGTATGATTGCTAATTAGATTGAAAATATTGGCCAACTATGTAACTTAATTTAATGTGATTTTCCTCTTACAAAACAGGAATTCAATTACCTATCTGTAATAATTATTGAAACTGAGAAGTAATTATTTCTTTCCATAAGTAAGGTCTGGATGTTTATAGTATGTGTGCTGTGTTGTAGCTATACACAATAATAGAGAGTAAAGTGTTTTAATGAAGGTTCAACCCTAAGCAGATTTTACAACATTTTTCTGACCCATTTATTCCTGACCATGCTCAGCTATCCATCTTTCAGAGTACTAGTAGGTCTGTATCACTTCAGAAAAAATATCAGAGGATCAATGTCACTCCTGGATAGCACTTGATCTAAAATGTGATTACGAGGAAGTAAAATCATCATGTTTTTTGGTCGACTTCATTATTCTAAAGTAGTTCATGCTATGCTAGAAAATTTCAAAATTTAGAATAAAGATAAAATTCTGCAGTTTTTTTAGTAGAAGGGTGGTAACATTCTTGTGGTTGGCTTATCAGTATGTTTTTCTAGCCACCTGGTTCCTTGGAGTCAGGTAAGTGACAGCAGGATTATAGCAGCTCTGTGGTTTTTGTTATTCAGAGTCCTAGGTTTCAGGCTGGGTGCAGGTTTCTATGCGGTCTCATTGCTCACCCTGTCCCCCTGAAATATTTTATCTTCCTTATTCTTAAGGGATTAATGTTAGAGGTCTCTTTTTCTGTAGCTGCTTTCTGCTGAACAAGGGCATTGTCTGTATATTTGGGAAGAATAAGTTCTCTCCTTTTCTGATCTAAAGAGCAGTAAGGACCTGGGTCTTTGTCTGGGATTGGTGGGTAGCTCTGAATGACCATTAGCTTGACATGGAACTATTGTAATCTGTAAGATAAACTTTAGGAAAAGATTAAAGAGACACGGACCAAATAATAATAAGAGTAGAAGGGCTACAAGGAGCCCCAGAAGCAGAAGAAACCAAGTAAGTTGGGTAGGTAATTTTTAATGGTTTCCCGGATTTGATTTGGATTTCCAGAGTATATTCCTTTTAACCAGGTTTTGATAATTTCTTTCTCTTTTTTAAAACAAAATTTACATTATGTCATCTAGTTATAGTCCGTAATTGCAAGGCTCAGAAAAAAAAGTTTTAGTTTTCAATAATTCTAAGGTAAAGGATGGGAGAGAAATTGAAAGCTTAGTTTAGAGGACTGCAGCCAAACACTTTTATGAGACAAATTCAGGATCCAGTGTAGTCCACAGTTGAAAAATAACCAGACTAGAATCTGTTATTGACAATTGTGCATTATGCTTTTTACTGAAACAATTTTTCTCTCTAAAATAAACCTCATTTATCAAAGATAGCCAAGTTAAGACTAATATATTGTATAAACCCAGTTTTAATAAATTTGGCCTGTTTTTTGCGTAAGTATAATAAGAACAGCAATTGATCATGTAAACTCTTTTTAAGTCTGCTTTGCTGGAATTCATAAGGAATCTCCAAAGTGAGCCTTAATTAGCCTCTCAGGTCTAAGAAGCCAAGCCACATAGTTGTCATCAGCATTTGCCTGTAACACCTATCGACATGGGTGAATTTCTCAGGTTCTCAAAGTTTCCCAAAATGTCTTGAGATTCTTCTTTTACCTGGGAAGACTGCTGTGAGCCATGAAAGCAAGATACCAGGCTATTTTTCCAAGGGGCTTTATTACCTTCCTAAGTCAACTTTAATTACTTGGAGCTCTCTGGTGACATCCAAAGTCTACGAGTATGCATGTCTCTTTTAAACATTACATTGCAGTTAAAGCCTCATCAGGAGTTTTCAACTGTGTCCAATTATAAAAATAACATATTCCTATCAAATTTATGCAAACAACCATATTGTCATGAAAATAATAATATTCATTCAGTCTCCAAATTTCTAGAGGGATCAAGGAAGGAAAAAATATATAAATATTTTGATATTGCTTACAAATGTATAATTTATCAAATTGCTCTAAGAAAAAATAAGTGTTCTTATATCTGGAAAACAAAAACATTTAAAGAGATAATCAATACTTCAAACAAAAAAAGTTATAAAAAATAATAATTACCCTCAGTTCATTTAGTCCCATATACTTAATTCTTGTCTATCTTGAGCCTTTGTCAGCATTTCATGAATCCACTTATTCTTTAGAGTTTTCAAACCTTCATCTAGTTTAAAAGTATGATCTGAAAGATTATTCTCAGAAAACTCTATTTTAGAATAAGTAAGAGTCCTTATCAGGGATCTTTCTGAAGATGAAACATACTTGCAAAAGCATCAGAGTAAAATAATGACTGTCTGTAAATGACAAAACTTAAAATGGCATGGTTATAGATCCAATTATAATGCAATTGACAAAGAACTTTGTTTTTCTGTAAAGACAGCAAGAAGTACAAATGAGTATTGTATTGACTTATAGATTCCTGGAGATTTTTATATAATCTCTAGAATATCTGTTATTTAATACTAAGAATATATACATACAAACAACAAAATTATTTCCATTGTTGACAAAGCTTCCCAGGTAATTTAAGCATATCAAATAGGCCTAATTGGTTTAAGATTTTTCTTTTTGTAAGGAGAGAAAACAGTTTTTTTCAGGTGTTCTAGGGACCCATTGGAACAACCCAAAGCCATTTCCAGATTAAGAAAAACATCTCCTTTTAAAATTTAAACCCTGGGAAAGTTGTCAAACATACTTGACCAAAAAGATCATATACATTATGAAATAATATCAAATTATTTATTTACTTAAAGTGACAATAAAAAGTACCAAACACACAAGTTATAAAACATTAGTCTTAGGACTGAGAAGATTTTTTTTTTAAAGTAATTAAGAGTCTGATTAAGACAACACTGAAAACTGTTTTAATGAAACATAAAATCTTTGTTTTCCAGATAGAAAAATGTCATACCTTATCTGGAGCAGAACAATAATACAGGAAAATTTTCTTTTTAAAAGACCAAAATATAACCAAACTCTAATTCTGTATCAGATTGATTTTTATATTTAAATGTATTTACTTAATTATATTCATTCTAATCTTATTCAGCTTAATCATATATAAAATTTTCTTTCTTATGATTTTTCTTAATAAACCTTCCACAACTTTCCTAGTACCTTTTAGTTTGCCTCTTAACAAACTACTTTCCCATAGCTGCCTTCAAAAAAATGTACTAGTATCTCCATACCTTATACCTTTTATTTCCAAAAACAGTTTTATTCCATCTTAATTAGAATTCTTAGCATTTAAAAACCTTAATTTTAGTAATAACAAAAGTAAACAATTAGCATTCTTTAGGTTGGCAAATTCATGATACAATTTATGACTTCTAGAAACAGGGAACCTGTTCCCCAGGTTGTCACAGACATTAGCCCAGGAAATGAATGGGTGAGCTCACTATTGCAATTTGTTGCTCTGTCCTGGGAGACCTGAGGGGGTTAGAAATCATGGAGGGGAGCACAGGTTCCTGGTTAGCTAGCCAGTGATCTGTTACAAAAAAAAAAAAAAAAAAAAAAAATGGCTGCTGGCTGCTTGGAAGCCAGTACTTAAGAGACAACTGTTGGATGAAAAGGAAAGTTTCTTTATTCAGGAAGCTGGCAGCCTGGGAAGATGGGAGACTAATGTCCAAAGACTGTCTCAGAACTTCCAGACCAAGCAGAAGGATTTTAAAGGGGAGGGAAGGAGAGAGGGAGTTCTAGGAGGCTGAGATTTGAACAAGACAAAACACAAACAGAAATAATCAGAACCAGAAAAGGGGACTAGAACCCCACGGTTGGTTGGGTCTTTAACCTGAGACACTCAGGGTGGGATAGAGGGAAGCAATCAGTCTGCCCACCAGTTGGCCACTCCGGGACAGTACAATTTCAGTGAGACTCAAACCCAACTGTGATGGGACTCCAGCCACTTTCAGTAACACAAGGACAAGACAGAAAAAAAATGAACATGAAATAAAATCTGTTGGGGTAGGAGGAGAGACCTGCGAAGGTTGGAGGAGGTTGAATCAGAAGTTCAGGTGGCCGCTCACCAGGCCCGGCATGGTGAGACTGACTCATCTCCCCACATTGTCCTGCTGCTGTAGGGACACAAGGGGTTCCATCTGAGTCCCCACAAAATGTTACCCGTGTTAGGGTTCTTGTATAGAAATTGAAAGGAAGCCCCAGAGAAATTTCCAGACAGATTTTTATTAAGTGTTTGCTTGAGCACAGGAAGGCAGCACAGAGGAAAGAAAAGTTCTCTGAACTGACTCAGGGACCAGCTCTGCTTAGCTGCTTTTATAACCTGAAGACAAAGTAGGCTTGCATGAAAAGACAGGCGTTTTGAAGAAGGTGGGCTTGTGGAATTTTCCATGTCAAGGCAAGAAAAGAGAGCAGTTAGAAGGGAGATAAAAGTCTGCAATTTTTTGAGCAGGGAATGGAGGTGTGGTGACATTTTTGTTGGTTTTTTTTCTGGCCATTTGGTGTCCTTGGGATCAGGCAAGGGGCAGCTGGGTGGCCCAAGCTCTGCAGTGTTTCTATTCCGTGTCCTTGGGATTCCAGGCCCATGTCCTTATGCTGTCTCAGGATAGGGCTTACAGAATGGGAATGAGGAAGATATGTAATCAAACTGTGTTACCAAATGAAATATTTCATCCAAATATCCACTTTGCACCTCGATCTTCCTGAAGGCATTTTAATTCTTTATACATTTGAGATTCTGCATTTTTCTGGACTCTATGTCTCATTTATTTTAAAAGAAACTTTAGTAGTAATCGGAATGGAAAGTCAGTAACTCAAACTTAATGGAATTGAGGAGAACCTAGGAAGAGTTCTAGCTTAGGAAATTGTCCCAGTCAAAAAATAGGGACCTGTTGACCTAAAGGGGGTGCTTGCTCTCACTCAGGTGAGAGAGATTTTGTTGCTCTGCTGCTTGATACTCTCCCAGTGCAGTACCTTTCTGCTAGCCTAACTGGAATAAAACACTCTGGCCTGCATGGAGGAGCAGAGAAGCCATTCCTCTTCAATCAATTATTCAGTGTGTCATAATCCCAGACCAGCAAGATCCACATACTCTCCACTCTCTTAATGCCAGAAAGATGTCTTTATTTGTAAACAACATGTTCCAGGAAGTTCCATACACCTGCCATCAATAAACCACTGTTCAGTACTTTGGAAGGAGTGGTGACTCAATAATGTTTGTTCTGTTTCTTTCATTGCCACTGATGGAGGACCATTGTACGAAGGAAATTAGAGCCTGAAAAAGCAACAAATTTGCCAATACAACATTGTTAAAAACTGCACTACCGATTCCCATTTGCGTCACAATTCACCCATAATTCTTACCTATTTCATCTCAAAGTAAACTCTCTGATTTGGTATTTTGCCTCATGGCCAGAGCAAACAGAACTGCATTGATGATTAAAATGAGGGCTTTAGATTAGACTGCCTGGGTATGGGCAAATTCCCTAACATCTGTGCCTCAAATTCCCCATCAAATGGAGTGTTAATAATATCTACTTAATAAGGATTGTTTGATAATATGGATTAATACATGTTAAGCTCTAAAATAGTACATAGCATATGGAAAGTGCCTAATGTGGATCTATCCCTTTCATCAGTTCAGGTGCCCAACCATCCAAGTGATGATATATTTATCTTCAGAAAGACGACACTCCTATGTAACCATATCTCCTCTCATAGATCATAGCTAGATGTTATAAATCAAAGGTCAATTCAGTTCCTTATTTAGAGTGGGAGCAGCATAATGTACTGAAAGAGTTTTATTCTGCAAGTGAAAAGACCAGATTTTAATCCATGTTTGCTTGACTCACTATGTCTTGAGCAGGTTTCTTTACCTTTCTGTCTTCAGGTTTTTGAACTATCAAAAGTAAGGTGTGTGTGTGTGGGGGGGGGGGGGGTGGTGAGGAATAAGGGCATTTTCCCAAGACCTACGCAGACTGGCTATACTACAATTACTTGGCCTTTGAGGGGTAAAGGGGAAACCTGAATGGTTGGGTAAATTGGAAACAATTTATTAGGTGACCATTTGTGTGCATATTCAGTTGTGGGTCCTAGCTGGGGATATGGAGTGAACAAGACAGACAAGAATGCTATCCTCCCTGCCCCCCACCCCAGGGTTTATATTCTAGAGAAGAGAGTCTATCAATCAATAGTATAAAAACAGATAAATTAGAAAATTCCAGGTCGATAAATGCTATGAGGAAATTAACACAGGGCAAAGGGATATGGAGGGATACTTTAGTTTGGGTGGTCTGGAAAGTTATCTTCAAAATGTCATTTGAGAGCTGAAGGCCTAGAAGACAGCCACATGAAGACAAGAAGAAGAGTGTTCCAAGCAGAGGGAACAGTGGTTCAAACCACATGGCAGGAATATTTGGAAACAAGAGAAAGACAAAGTATATGGGAGAGAGTGGAAAGAGATGAGGCCCAGAGGTGAAGCAGACACCTGTTATCTTCATAGCCATGATAAGGAATTAAGGTTTTTTTGTAAATGTAGTTGGAATCAATGGAAAAGTTTAAACAGGAGGATTTGATGACTTATTCTGATTAGTGGTTTATAGTGGATATTTTAAAATGAGGACTGGTTCCAGAAACCTCACTGAATGGAGGTGAGGCATTCATGATTTTCTGACCAGAGGGATGTATTGTTTACCTTATTAACTCACTGGTTCTGAGTGCTTGCTTCAATTTACCTTTTAATTGGGAAGACATTCAGGCAAGTCATATAATTCATAATTGCCTTCTTTAGTATAGGAAAAATAAGAATTGAAGTATTTTCTCACCCTAAGTTTGGAGGTATGACAAAAAAAAACTGAGATTACAGATAAGAAAGCCCTTTGGTTGCTTTAGTGTGTCATACACATTTTCTAGTTAATATTTTAAAGTGTTCCATATTCCTATGAGAATTGGAAGAAAAAATGCAAAGATGGGATCTAGAGCAGACATCTGCAGTAGGAGGACATTAAAAATATAGACTTGGGAGCCAAACAAGCAAATTGGTATATCTGCAATCCTGAATTTACCTTAACCCCATCTGTAAAATGGGAATAATAATAGTGATGATAATACTTAACTCATAGCATTAGTGTGGGTATGAAATGGAATAATGCCCAAATAAAGTGCTTAAAGCAGTACTTTGTACTTAGTAAATCGCCAGTTAATAACAATTTCTCTCTTTGGGCTCGCCATTATCTATCCTTCCCACTCCATTTTCATTTTGGAGGACTCCCATAGGACTATATTTACAGATGCCCTGCTTTCATTAAGGACACTTTTACTAAACTCCTCCTCCTCCAAGAAACAGGAAGACAGATATTCCCACCACATATGGTTAGGATATCAAGAATAG
The DNA here is from genome assembly GCA_026230045.1 of Corynorhinus townsendii. Classification (NCBI taxonomy): domain Eukaryota; kingdom Metazoa; phylum Chordata; class Mammalia; order Chiroptera; family Vespertilionidae; genus Corynorhinus; species Corynorhinus townsendii. The sequence goes on along the minus strand of JAPDVU010000004.1, from coordinate 59,826,787 downwards.
CCCTGGCCACGCTTTGTTATTCAAATAGAATTATTTGAATATATACCATTTCTCCTCTCAATTACTAGCTCTTGGAAAGTAGGAATAATGTATTACTTTTAAATTACTATTTGATATATATTTAATTCATTAATGTAATCTCCTTTAAGAATGAAAACATTGTAGATACTAGCTAAAGCTATGTTTAACAACTACCTTTAATCTTGATCCCTTTTACTCCCTGAAGTTAACTAGCATCATCGGGTTGATATAGGGTCATCAGGGATCACTGCTAGATTGTCATCTAATAACCTGTCTCCAATGTGAACAGTACTACTGCCACTATGCAGTAGGAGGGCCTATTTTGGAGTGCATTCTTTCAGGGTGGTTTGCTGTGCATCTAATGAGTATGGAGAAAATATATCATATTATGTGTGTTTACATGCAAGTACCATACTGGATGTATCACTTTGTATATTAACATCATGTCTTAGAGATCTTTCCACATACAAATCTATCTCCCTCTTTATAAATAATGGGTGCTTTTTCCATTGTATGGATATCTTGTAGTTTATTTTGCTAGTCTTTTATTAATGGCATTTGGGTCATTTCTGAATTTTCACTATTATAAACAACACCTCAATGAATATTTTGGTACATGTCCCATTGGGTTCAAGTTTACTTTCCAAACTGGATAAGAATCACTGGCTTTCTCATTTATGGTGTGTGCCCTTCACATATTGCCTAACTCAAAATCTGGTTTGCAGTAAGCCTTTAGTAGATACTTTTAGACTGATATGAATAATGCTAGTTCATGCCACCCCCTTCCAGTATATGTTCTCCAAATGGGAATCTAGTGCAGAGACAACATGAGCTAAGACCCATGCTTTCTGTGATGAGAACAGAGGCCCTTCGTCATTCTAGAAAAGTCAGGGAAATCTTCACATTAGAGGACAAAATCAGATCCAATATTAGCCATCATTTTTAAAAGACCCCTTGGAACAGACAGAAAACAAATTTAAATTAATCCCAAAGAGGTGTCACTTCTAATAGAAGCAATAGAATTCTTTCTTCTTACAGCAACCAAACTTATAAACATGTCCTTTTCTGGAATCCAAATGCCTCCTATTTGAAGATGAGAAAATGATTGTCTCTATCATGAACACCAAATGATATTTATGTAGCCCATCTACTCCACAATTTCCATAACATTTCATATGACTTTATTTATTCACAGCAGTAGCATGTTAATAGAAAATGCTGAATGATGGGTCATTGCTCATGGGAAACGTAGTGAATTTCACTGACCCCTGTGGTCATGATTCAATGCATCACCCTGTTTGAGGAAGCAGACCTGTGGAGAGGAAACCACAAAGACGATAAATTAATGCAAAGCTCTGTGATCCAAAGCTAAGGTCATTTTTAATGGAATAAAAAGGCACTCCAGGATTTTAGTTATTATACTACAATCACATGCCACTGTGCCCTCAACTGTAATTAGAACACAATAATACACATCCTGGGATGTTTTCCTTAAGTGGTACTGAAAGCTGAGGGAGGGATGAAAAGGGGCTATTTGTCAAGTACTAAGTTGTTTTTTTTAAACAGTAAAATGCAACATTGATGAAAAAAATTCATTTTGTTTTTTCATTACAATTTCTAGTTTTACTTTGATTGTCCCTACATCTGCTGGTCACCAGGCCCAAAGAATCCTTCCCCTAAATAATAATATTAATGAGCTTCTTTCTGTGCGATTTCAGACAGTTTCATGGGGCCATTTCTTATTTTAGAGGCCAGATAGTTTTACTATGAGCTCCTTGGTGGTAGAGATCATATCATTCTTTTCTTGGATGGGACAGCAGAGGAAGTATTCATGGAACTAACTGGGTCCCTTACTCAAGGTTTGCCATTTCTGGGAGCATGTGAGAACAATGTATACACAAGTTCTCTAATTGCTCCAGCTTCTAGTGATTTTCAAGTTATTCTATGATGTACATTTTCATGAAGCATCTTTTTTTTAAGTGACTTGAGTCATGTTTTTTTCCTCATATCCCAATATCCCCAACTTGAAGATTGCAATGTCCAGATTTATTATAACCTATCATAAAGAATGAGCAAGTATAGTCTTTGGACTGTGGGGTCTTCTCTGTGAATATAGATTCTGTACATTAGCATTATCATCCTTCATTCTAAGTTACTTGTTTCTTGTCCATATTTCTTAAGCTAAACATAATTGAAGCTAGAAGACAGAAGAGCCTCTACAGACAGATACTTCTTATAAGTAATCTTATTCTACTCAGCCACTGTCTAGAAGCAAGGCTACTCCTGATATACGTGACTGTCTAAAAGGTTCCTACTGAGCCAGACTATAAAGTTCTTACAAATTACATACTCTGTTTCTTCACAGGAAATTATGATTTGCCCAAGTGGGGAGGAATAGATTAACTGAAGCATTTGGGGATATGCTATTCTGAATCCTTTCTCAGTTATAATTGTTTGTTTGTTTGTTTGTTTGTTTGAAGGATGAGAGGAAGGAAAAAAGGCTGGACATAAGTCAGGTTGAAAGGGACTAGAAAAGACAGGATATGAGAATTACAGTCAAGAGAGACAACAGAGTGTATGGAAACATATGAGTTAAATGTTTACTCTCTGAAGGAAAATAAAGAAATGGGAAAAGAAAGAGGAAATTTTTTACTAATTTTAAGATAAAATTATTTTAACTTTTATTTCTATTTGCATAATAGTATAGTCAGAAAGAATTCAGTTAGTGGCTGTAATTTTTTCATTAAAATGTAAATTGCTAAGTCATAATTAGAAGGCTTTGTAGAGTTCTCCAGCAATAAAGTTGACAATCCCAAGGAAAATTGATTATTTTTTAAGAGAATATAAACAAAACAGAAAACTGGACTAAAGAAGAGATTGGATGTTCCAAGAAACAAACAATTATATAGGAAATGATGAGAGCTATGGCCTCACTCTAGGTACCTGATCCAGTTGGATGTGTGAATAGTTTTTTTCCCAAAAATATTCCCTGAACAAATAATTCTCAAGCTACTTAATTGGTTTAAGATAATAGAGAATGAAGGAAAGCTTTGCAGTGCCTCCTATATAATAAGAGAGGAATATGCTAATTATCCATTATGCCCTGAGGCTTAATGACCAACCTCATAAGGACCTGATCACAGATCTGCAGGAGGGTGGGGCAGCAAACTACAAGCGGGAGAGCTACAGGAGGGGGCAGGGCAGCAAGCAAGCAGGAGGCAGAGAGCTACATGAAAAGGGGCTGGGGGAGGCGATACAGGAGGGCAGGGCAGCGGGCGGAGAGCTACAGGAAGGCGGCAGTGACCTACTGGCACACAGATTTGTGCACAGAGCTACTAGTTGATATATAATTAGAAAAACCTCATTATAGTATGCTTCACATATGAATTAATGTAAAAATAATAAAAATATTAGCATTGATGTGACAAAATAAAATAATATCTGACTATGTATTTATTTTCTAAATCCAAGGATTTTATATTAGGACATCTTTTATTGTAAATATGATCTATATCAGTGGTTGCCAACTTTTTGGATCTCACAGACCACCAGTGGTCCACGGACCACCGGTTGGCAACTGCTGCTCCAAAGGTTTACTTAAACCAGCGGTTGCCAATGTTTTGGACCTCATGGACCACCAGTGGTCTGCAAACCACCGGTTGGCAACTGCTGATCTATATATATAAAAGCCTAAGCGACTGTTATAGCGGAACAACTGGAAAGACCGGTTGCTATGATGCACAATGAGCAGGGAGGCAGGCAAGTGGTTAGGGGTGAGTGGTCCCGCATTGCGAGAGGGCGCAGGCCAGGCTCCCCAACCCGTGCACGAATTTCATGCACCAGGCCTCTAGTTAAAATATCATTATATTGCTTCTCTTACTTACAGTTATTCTAGATGTGATTAACTATGCATTCAGAGGAGAACATGATATAGGAGGTCTAAAATTGGGAAAGTGAAGATTAAATTATCAGTATTTACATATGGAATGATTATTTTTCCCTTCCTGGAAAACCTATATGAAGTGGCCTTTAAAAATATGCTAGAACTGTTAAGAAAATTCAGCCTGGCTGTTGTGGCTCAATGGTTGAGCATCAACCTATGAACCAGGAGGTCACGGTTCAATTTTTGATCAGGACACATGCCCAGGTTGTGGGCTTGATCCCCAGTGGGGGGGTATGCAGGAGCAGCTGATCAATGTTTCTCTCTCATCATTGATATTTCCAGCTCTCCCTCTCCCTTACTCTCTGAAACCAATAAAAGTATATTTAGAAAAAGAAAAAGAAAATTCAGCCAGGTGACTTGTTAAAAACTTAATACATTTTCCTATAACCAGACAGAAAACATAAAAAGAAAAATTATTTGTTCATAATAGCACCCCAAAATAAAGTGAATTTAGCAAGTAATATACAATACTTATTTCCTGAGAGACTGAATGGAATGTTTCATATTAAAAACAAGTTATTTCCAAACAAATTTAAACATTTTGCTAATTGTAATAAAAGTCCCCATATTCCAATGTGACTTTTTGATACTTGATCAAATAGCGATAGTGGATTTAAATTACAGGTTATAAAAATGTATCTCAAAGCCAATATTTAATAAAATATAATGATATTTGTACAGGAATAGAAAAAGAGACCATTGAAAGAGAAAAATAAATTCAAAACATATTCAAATGTAAGAATTTGGTATATGAAAAAGGTAGTAATTCAGTGAGGAAAGAAAACATATTCTATTATGGAGTTAGGACCACTGGCTAATCTTGGTGAAGAATAAGGTTAGTTCTTTACCTCACCCATTTTCTTACTTTGAAATGAATTCCAAATGCATAATTATGTGATTGAAAGAATGAAAAAAGAAAAGAAATATTATGAAAATTAGTATATAAAAACACTGATAAATTATATAATTTTCACATGCAGGAAACCTTTATAAGCATAAAGTTTAGTGCTAAAACCATAAAGGGAAAATGGGTGTTAGGTTTGCCTGTATAACAGTTTGAAATATATGTATGTCAAAAGCATTTTTTAAATGTTAAAAGCCAAATCACTAGTTATGAACATTTTTGCAACATACTTGACAATATTACTTTCTTTTATATGTATAAATAACACACACAAACACAAACATTTTGAATCAGTAAGAACAATAAAAATACCCATACAAATGTGGGAAAAGTCATACATAAGAAATTAATGAGGAAATGTATATAGTCAAACTGTAAGTTAAAACAAGATACCAGTTTTGACTTTCAGGTTGGCACTAATTAAAAAGGATGATACTTATGTTATTGCAAGATTGGAGAATGGGCCTGCTCACATAATTCTGGTATGAATGACTGGAATTAGCATGCCTTTTCTTGAGAATAAAATATGTATTAAAAGCATTTAAAAGCCTATTCCCATTGAGACAGCAATTCTAATTCTCAAATAAATAATTTAAAAATTAACAACAATGCTTAAACAAGGAAGTTTATAGTGGTTAATGACTATAAATTTATTAAAATTCCACCTCTAAATATACGCTTACCAAACAAGCCAGCAATCATACTCTGGGAAGAGAAATTTATACTAATACACAAAATCTTGTATACATTCAAAGCAGCTTTTCTTATAATAACCAAGAAGTGGAAACACCCCATATTCATTTCAGCTGGTGAATGGATGAATAAACTGTGGTATATCTATTTAGTTGAGAACTAAAAGGAATTAACTGTTGATACATGCAATTACTTAGATGAATCTTTAGTGTATTATGCTTAATTTTTAAAAAGCCAAATAAAACAAAAGGTTGCATATTGTTTGATTCTACATATGTAATATTCTTGAAATTGCAAAATAGAAAGATAGAGAACTGATCAGTGATTTCTAGAGTTAGAATTAAAGAGGTGTGACTGTTAAAAGGGTAATACAAGGTAGTGGTGGAACAGATTTATGTCCTTGCTGTGGTGATACTTATATAAATATGTGAAGAACTACATATAAACACACACACACACACACACACAAGTGCATATAAATACTGTGAAATCCTAATAAAGTCTATAGTTTAGTTAACAGTATTTTACAAATACCAATTTCCTCATTTTGATAATAATGTACCATGATTATGAAAGGTGCTGTCACTGGTAAAGTTGCATGAAAGGTATATGACAACTGTGTACTATTTCTGCACTTCTTGTGAACCTAAAACTACTGTATAATAAAAAGTTAAAAACATTAAAAGCTACTGAACCTTCAAGATTCTTATCAAATGGTTTCAGTTACTTCAACCTTTCCTACCACTTGGCCCATTTTTCCATTCCAATTCTGATTTTATCTCTATCTCACTCTCCTTTGAAGCACTTCATTCTTCTTGTAAGATACTTAAAATATCCTGCTTCCTAGTTAGTATGATTTTGTCTTTTACCTTACTAGATTTTAAAGTTTTTGAGAACAGAGACTGTACCATTTGAATCTTAGTATCTCTGTATATTTGCCATTTACATTGAATGTGAAAAACACTATCTCCAGCATAGTTTACATTCAATAAATTTTGTTCAATTAATTTTATTTAATTAAAAGTATTAAGTATTTTTCTCATTGTAGAAGAGTAAAATGGCTAAAATACTTGCTCCACTACTTCCACTTTGGTGAATGTGCTAAAGTACCTTGAGCATATAAAATAAAAAGTATTGAAACATACATAAAACAATTAGCAAATTATAAAGTTTCCAGTATTTACTAGATTAAGTTAAAACTAAGATTCACTTTTTGTATGAAAAAAGAAAAGCAAGATTTTTTCCATGTGAATTTCATCTAAAATTTCTCTGGATTCTTTTTTTTTTATATATATATAATTTTTTTATTGTTTTAAGTATTACAAATAGTAGTACATATGTCTCCTTTTTTTTTTCCCCTCATTGATCTCCCCCCGACCTCCCCTACCCCCAAGTACATGCCTTCACGTGCCCGCCCTCCCCCCGCCCCAGTGTCTTATATCCATTGGTTGTGCTTATATGCATGCGTACAAGTCCTTCGGTTGGTCTCTTACAGCCCCCCTCGCCCAACCTCCCCTGTCTTCCCAATGTAGTTTGACAGTCTGTTCAATGCTTCTTTGCCTCTGTATCTTTTTCCCACCATTTCTTTCCTTTAAAAAGTTTTGCCTTTGCAGACTAGAAATAAACATATAATAACAAAACAAGACAAAACAAAAAAATGTTTGAGTCCCAATTTCAATGTCCAACAGTTCTGAGTCCCCGTTTCAATGTCTAACAGTTCCTTATGTGTACATGTCAGCAATGATATCTGGATGGTGGGTACATGGTGGCAATGCCGGTCCGACCCTCTCTGGTTTGGTCCTAGGTAACCTGCAGCGGTGCACAGCTGCTGACTGCTCGCGTGGCAAGGTGTTGTCAGTGTCTTCCATCTCTGGACTGTTTTTTCCTCTTGTCTTCGTGGTTGGAGCACACCTGTCAATTCCTCTCTGTTGCAGGAATCCATCTGGTCTTGGGGTTGTTTTCTGAAAATATACAAATATATTCTCGACCACAAGTTAATAAAGGAATCTTTTCTATATAATTGATTTGGGATCCTTTTTATTTTTGTTCAAACGATTTTCCTTTGTCTTATTTAGACACCATGTGTGTTTTTAATGGCCGTCTTGCTGTTAGCATTGCAAAGGAAACTTAATTTGGTAAAGTAAAAATTTTCTAGATGTAATTTACTTATAGGATATTTTTCCTTACATGATATTGCCCTACTATCCCCCCCCTTTTTTTTATTAATGGAGGTTTTTGTAAATTTTATAATGCAGTCTTGATAACTTTAAATTTTAATTTTTTTCCCCTCACATATGACTGCTTTAGGTTCATTGCATATTCAGGAATTTTACCATGAGATGAACTACCAACAGAAATTTTAGTTATTACTTTAAGAACAGCATTTTGTCCAGTACAATTAACTTTACTTGAATATTCACTTATTTCAATTAGCCTATTTAAATTAATCTGAAAACTCGATTACTATTTTACTGTCAAATTTAATACTCTACCAACAATCTTAGTTTACCCTGTAAATATGAGTGGGCCCTGAGCATTCCAGATGCTAGGCTGAATATAGATATAGGGCAACTGCTGTCGGCCAAGTCTCTTGTCTGTTACCTGGGTCCCGATCTGAGCTGGGCCAAGTCTCTGTCTGTCACCTGTATCTTGATGTGAGCTGGGCCAGGTCTCTTTCTGTTGCCTCTCTGGATTCTTTAACTGTTGATATTATAAAGAGGTTTATTATATAAATTGAACTTTGATGTTGAATATTGGTGTGTTTTTGCTATAGCAGCTCCAGATATCAAAAGAAGAGAATCAGATTTCCAAATGTCTAAATGGTGCTCTATAATTATATTGATTTATTGAGGCACAAGATACAAGATAAACCTGTTTGAAACTTTCCTTTGTATACAGCCATATAAGAGTTTCTTTGGAAAAAGTCAAGGACATTTATGTTTTCCAATGCTTCTCAAACCTGGTAGTGTATTGGGATGGATGTGAAAGTTTCATGCAGCCATTTTCTCATATCCTTAGTTAAAAAATTACCCCTCATACTTTGTTATTTTGGCGGATTAGAAGGAGAGACAAGAATATTCTCTTATTTACAGTTAAAATAAAATTGTTTTATTTCATAAGGAAAAAGAAGCAACTTTATATTGTAATTTTCCATCAGAAGATCACTTTTTCAGGAGCGATCAGATAAATTTATATCAGTAGCATTTTGTAAAACTGCATAGAATTTGACCTCAACTATATTCAACATTCTATGACAAGTGAATGGCAAAAAGTCATAGTTTTATTGTGCTCTTTCCTTAGAGTGTGTGTGTGGATAAAACTGAATTACTGTTTGTAAGTTATTGGTAGGGCCAAATCCAACCATGCTTTAAAGACCAATCCTATAAAGGTCTTTTATAAAGGTCTTTTTTTCCCCCCTACAGTTTAGCTTCCTTTCATGCTGCATGGTGGGTTCCTTTTATGAAAAATAACAGAATGAGGAATGAACATAAAAATCTGGTTTCTTCCATCTTGGAAGTTTTAACTTGATTTTTTGACTCTCTTTTCCCTTGGACAGCAGAGAGTTCTAGAAACAACAACTTGAGGTAATTGGTCTGTGACTTTACCTCATTTTGCTGACTGGTATAAGTGGAACTTGGGGGTGACAGTATAGAATGTGTGCCTAGATAGGAATCCAAAATTCTATACTAAAGGTCTTATTCATATGAGCTGTGTAGCAAAATAATGACAGTTGACTGTTGATTAGATAGCATGATTTTAGTTCAATGCAAGTTTACTTTTCCATTATCCCATCACTAAGAAGGCAGGTTGATTGTTCATTCATTCAAGATACCTAACATCACAAAAGAATTAGATACCAAGTTTTGTGTGCAGTAGCATTTCTCAGAACTTTATTGATATAACTAGAGGCCTGATGCATGAAATTTGTGCAAGAGTAGGCTTTCCTTCCTCTGGCTGCCAACACCAGCTTCCCTCTGGCACTGAGACCTGGCTTCCCTTGTAGCCCCGGCTTTGTCCAGAAGATTCATCTGGAAGGACATCCAGAAGGACATCCAGTATAATTAGCATATTGCGTTTTTATTATTATAGACGATGCTGTATGATGTCTAAGCATAAAACTATCAGAGGGAGCTCCATGAAAAAGAGGTTGTATATTAAGTGAAAATTTTACAGATGGGAGAGATTATATAGAATTCTATGAAATTGGAATATTTCATGACTTTAAATGGAAGGCAACCCTATCAAAATAGAATAATAATTATTAAACTACTAAATACAATTTCTAAAACACTTTTTATTTTTAAATCTTTTGTACATACAATAGTCCATTGTCTTTCTCTAATAACCCAAGGAGTGTTTTGTGTCACCCTGGAAAAATTTTAGCACTATGCAACACTGTAAATTATTGGCCTTTAAAACGCTGGAATCCACTTCTACATGTCAGTTTTCAGGGATGACTAAATGTAATTAATAAAGTTACAGGCTATGGTGAACTGAATACTGTTCGGGAAACTTTGTATAAAAAGGGGCACTATAATAGAAATGTTTCAACTGTTTTGTAGTTCACTCTATTTTTTGTAAGAGCAGATTTCATTCATTATTACCCACTAAAAGAGTTAGCAAATAATTAGGAACAAGTGGGGATTAGAAAATAAATCAGAAATGTGAGAATAAAAGATAAAGCAAGAGCTGGTCATCCTGACCTAATTAATATGGTACTGATTCCTGGAACTTAACTGTTGTATAATCAGTGATTTTTAATCTCAAATTTTATTCCAAGATAAGTGTATTGTAAGGTATGATGAACCAGAATACTCTGTTCTCGGCAGCTAATAAGGGCAATTTAGGAACAGAATACCTGACATTTTCTCCAGCCCAATCATTCTCACATATTCTTCTATCTCTGCTTCAAATATTTAAATTTTGTTTAAAAAATAGGTATTTGTAATAAAAAGTAAAATATAAAAGTTAGAATAAGTAGAAAAGTCAAAACTTTCCCATTGTCCCACACCAAACTTATTCCTCTGGTGTACCCACTATTAAAAAGTAGTTTGATGGGTATTGCTCCCCATGATTTCATGTGGGCATGTGTGTGTATACTCCTTTGTTCCTTTCCACACAAAACAATCATATTATTCATAGTGTTTTGTAACCCAGGTTTTTAAAAAATAATAGATAATAATCTACTTCATTTTTTCTTCCCCACCAAATTTATCTATCAGTTAAAATTACATAAATCATTCTTATTATATTTCAAAAAAAATTGTTTCAGTTTTCACTGATATCTATCCAGGACATACATGATGAAAGCTCATGTTAATCAAACACTCCACCCTATGACCCAATTTTTCCCTCCTTCCTCTATTTCCTCCTTCCTCTATTTTCTTCCTATATTTCCTCCCTTCCTTGTGTATCACACCCCAGCACAATCAGCAAGTACAAATGCATAGCTTGACTAACTCTGTGTAGCGTGGATTTCTAGGCATAAGCAATGAACTGTTCAGACTAAATTTCACAAGAGTTCTGTTTGATTGGCACAGATATGAACATTCTGGGAGCTTCCCACTTCCTGCCATTCTCTCCTCATTCATTTTTCTCCTCACAACTGTCTCTCATTAAAATCAGTTACAGAGCTAGAGCAAGCTCTTAGAACCCTAAGCATAGGTAAGGTTATGGGATTCCACACTACTCCATTATGCAACTAAAAATAAAGCAAAAATAAAATAAACGACTAAATAAATACTGTGTATTCTGGATTTTGTAAAGTTTATCATACTTTTCTGCCTTTTTAAAGTTTGTAATTTATTGTGATTTATTGTTTAATTCCAAAGAAATGCCTTTATATCAAAATTTTTTGGAGTTTTTTTTTGTAAATTTTTTTTATTGTTTGAAGTATTACAAATAGTAGTACATATGTCTCCTTTTCTTTTCCCCATTGACCTCCCCCCAGCTTCCCCTACCCCCCAGTACATGCCTTCACCTGCCCGCCCTCCCCCCGCCGCCAGTGTCTTGTATCCATTGGTTATGCTTATATGCATGCGTACAAGTCCTTTGGTTGATCTCTTACAGCCCCCCTTGCCCAACCTCCCCTGCTTTCCCAATGTAGTTTGACAGTCTGTTCAATACTTCTTTGCCTCTGTATCTTTTTCCCCCCATTTCTTTCCTTTAAAAAATTTTGCCTCTGCAGACTAGAAATGAACATATAATAACAAAAAAAAATAATAGTAAAAAATGTTTGAGTCCCAATTTCAATGTCCAACAGTTCTGAGTCCCCGTTTCAATGTCTAACAGTTCCTTATGTGTACATGTCAGCAATGATATCTGGATGGTGGGTACATGGTGGCAATGCCGGTCCGACCCTCTCTGGTTTGGTCCTAGGCAACCTGCAGTGGTGCACAGCTGCTGACTGCTTGTGTGGCAAGGTGTTGTCAGCATCTTCCATTTCTGGACTGTTTTTCCTCTTGTCTTCGTGGTTGGAGCAGACCTGTCAATTCCTCTCTGTTGCAGGAATCCACATGGTCTTGGAGTTGTTTTCTGAAGATATATAAACATATTCTCGACCAAAAGTTAATAAAGGAATCCTTTCTATATAATTGATTTGGGATCCTTTTTATTTTTGCCCAAACAATTTTCCTTTGTCTTATTTAGACACCATGTGTGTTTTTCATGGGTGTCTTGCTGTTAGCATTACAAATGAAAATTAATTTTGTAAAGTAAAAATTTTCTAGATGTCATTTACTTATAGGATATTTTTCCTTACATGATATTACCCTACTATCCCCCCCCCTTTTTTTTGATTAATGGGGGTTCTTGTAAATTTTATAATGCAGTCTTGATAACTTTAAATTTTAATTTATTTGTTTTTGCCCAAAAATATGGCTGCTTTAGGTTCATTGCATGTTCAGGAATTTTACCATGAGATGAACTACCAATCGAAATTTTAGTTATTACTTTAAGAATAGTTTTTTATCCAGTACAATTAAATTTACTTGAATATTCACTTATTTCGATTAGCCTGTTCAAATTAATCTGAAAACTAGATTACTATTTTACTGTCAAATTTAATACTCTACCAACAATCTTAGTTTATCTTGTAAATATTAGTGGGAAGGATTATTTGCATTCTTGAGTAGGCCCTGAGCATTCATGATGATAGGCTGAATTTAGATATAGGGCAGCTGCTGTCAGCCAAGTCTCTTGTCTGTTACCTGGTTCCCGATCTGAGCTGGGCCAAGTCTCTTTCTGTTGCCTGGGTCCCGATCTGAGCTGGGTGTGGGAAGCGCGAAGCAGCCATGGGGGCAGGAGACCTCCCTCAGAAGGGGCGAGGGTTCAAGCCCCTGCAATGTTGGGGGGTGAGGGTCTGTGCCCCACTTCTGTTGCCCCCCAAGTTCTCTCCTGATGGCCCCTCTGCGATTGTGCCTGTCTTAGGTTGTTCCTTCCCTGAGGAATCTTACCTGTCTCTGGCTAACCAGCCATCCTCCAGGGCCAAGCAGGGTGATGTGAGGTTCAGTTCTGTCTCCTTGGTAGCCTATGCCCCCGTGGCCTCCATGCCCAGCTCCTGCCTTGGGAACCCCTGGCCTGCGGGCGGGATCCCGGTGCTGATCACATATCTAGGGGAACTTGGGTTTCTTCTCCAGTGAGGACCCAGCTCACATGATTGGGCGTGAGATAGATCCATGGTACCAGCCACCACGAGGCTTCAAGCTCAGCATGAACAGAAAGCTCAGGCAATAGCTGAGGACAATTGGATTTGAGAAGAGGGTCCCTTTTGGCACAAAAGGCAAGAGGGGCCAATATAGGATGCTCAAGTGCCTTCCCAGTGCCTTAATTCCTCATGAAAGGGATTAAATCCTTTTATGTCCTTTTTTTTTTTTTTTTTTTTAATTACTGCCAACCATTCAAAGAATTCGTTTGTAAGTTTGTTTGGAATAATTGTACAATATGCTGTTGTAAAATATCTAAAATTATAATGACATTGTAGAATAATATCATGTAAGAATATTCTTTGCTCAAGGCTCTGGCAATTCCATTTCAAACTGGCTGTCAATTTCTTTTTGTAACTTTATATAAACTTTGTCAGGGAGGCAAAAACACAAATTACTTATTTTAGTTCAAGAGGCCAAATATATTAACTTTCAATTACAATCCTTATGACTTTTGAAGGAAACTTCTCTTTGTTTCCTTCCAAAATAATTTTCAGGCTACAGAGAGTTTCATTTAAAAATCTTTGTCACATGAAACAATTTCTCTTAAGGTTATGGTGACCACTATTATGGTTTAGATTTAGTATTTTATTTTTATTTTATAGTTTTTTAATTAATTTTTTTTTAATTTTTATTTTTTACATATGTGTCCTATTCCCCCATAACACCCCCCTCCCCACTTATGCCCCGCCCCCTTGTTGTCTGTGTCCATTGATTAGGTACATATGCATGCATACAAGTTCCTTGGTTGATCTCTCCACCTTACCCCTACCTTACCTGAGGTATGATGTTCTGATCGACGTTTCTCAGCCTCTGGATCTGTTCTTGTTCATCAGTCTATGCCATTCATTATATTCCTCAAATGAGTGAGATCATGTGATATTTATCTTTCTCTGCCGGGCTTATTTCACTTAACATAATATTCTCCATCTCCATCCATATTGTTGCAAATGGTAGGAACTTCTTCTTTTTTACCACAGCGTAGTATTCCATTGTGTAGATGTACCACTGTTTTTTAATCCACTCATCTGTTGATGGGCATTTAGACTGTTTCCAAATCTTGGCTATGGTGAATTGTGCTGCTATGAACATAGGGGTGCATATTTCCTTTCTGATTCATGTTTCTAGATTCTTGGGATATATTCCTAGAAGTGGGATCACTGGGTCAAATGGGAGTTCCATTTTAGTTTTTTGAGGAAGCTCCATACTGTTCTCCACAATGGCTGCACCAGTCTGCATTCCCACCAGCAGTGCAAAAGAGTTCCTTTTTCTCCGCATCCTCGCCAACACTTGTCATTTGTTGATAATAGCCATTCTGACAGGTGTGAGATGGTACCTCATTGTTGTTTTGATTTGCATCTCTCTGATGATTAGTGACTATGAGCAGGTTTTCATATGTCTCTTGGCCTGCCTTCTATCTTCTTTTGAAAAGTGTCTATTTAGATCAGTTGCCCATTTTTTGATTGAGTTGTTTATCTTCTTTTTGTTAAGTTGCATGAGTTCTCTGTATATGTTGGAGATTAAACCCTTATCATTGATATCATTGGCAAATATGTTCTCCCATGCAGTGGGCTTTCTTGTTGTTTTATTGATGGTTTTCTTTGCTGTGCAAAAGCTTTTTATTTTGATGTAGTCCCATTTGTTTATTTTCCCTTTAGCTTCCATTGCCCTAGGAGTAGTATCAGTAAAGAAGTTCTTTCGGCATATGTCCGAGATTTTTCTGGCTGTGGATTCCTCTAGTATTTTCATGGTTTCCCATCTTATGTTTAAGTCTTTTATCCATTTTGAGTTTATTTTTGTGTATGGTGTAAGTTGGTGATCTAGCTTCATTTTTTTGCATGTATCTGTCCAATTTCCCAACACCATTTGTTGAAGAGACTGTCTTGACTCCATTGTATGTTCGTGCCTCCTTTGTCAAATATTAATTGAGCATATTGATTTGGGTCAATTTCTGGGTTCTCTATTCTATTCCATTGATCTATATGTCTATTCTTGAGTCAGTACCAGGCTGTTTTAAGAACAGTGGCTTTGTAATACAGCTTGATATCTGGTATTGAGATCCCATCTACTTTGTTCTTCTTTCTCAGGATTGCTGTGGCTATTCGGGTTCTTTTTTATTCCAGATAAATTTTTGGAAAGTTCGTTCTAGGTCTGTGAAATATGTCGTTGGTATTTTAATGGGAAGTGCATTGAATTTATAGATTGCTTTGGGTAGTATGGACATTTTGATGATGTTGATTCTACCAATCCATGAACATGGTATGTTCTTCCATTTATATCTAATTTTGTATTCATGAATTTGCCCTTTTCTTTAAAGAAGATCACACAATATGCATAAGTTTTAGACCCCATAAAACCTGGATATGTCTCTGGCTATTCTCTTTCTTATAGCTATACATAATTTATAAATATTTTCAGATTTATTGAATATTTAATAAAAGTAATATAATTTTAGGAAAAGAAACAAAAAGAGAAGCTTTTGCCTTAGAACTGCTGATCCTGTTCTGCAGTTCTATTCCCTTTCTAGTTTTATGATTTCTTCTATATGACTCAGTCTTATTTTAATACTGATCTCTAGTATCTGTGTTTGTATCTTATTTCTCTTTCTCACTTCTCACCTGTATTCCAGCACATCTTCCAATACATGATCTTCCTTCATCTTATATTCCCTTAAGTCCCATTTTTCTATTCCTCTAGAAAAGCATCTTTTGTTAAAATTTTACTCCTGACTGTTTATGAAACCTTGGCTACTGCTTAACTCGCACTCTGTTTGCAACCTGGATCCTTCTGTTGCTTCATGCAGACGCCATACCTTCACCCTCCAGAGCTGACCCAGATGCCTATGATGGGATCTCCTTGGCTCCAGCCATATTGCCCAATGGGGAGCACTCACCTCACCACTAGTCTCATCTTGGTAGAGACTCCAGGACTTTTATGTGAGCTTGCTTGTGTCTGACCGGGTCTTGGGGAGAATATCAGACCCTTCCCAGAGACAGTAAGTACAGTGGAAAGATGACTTGCTTCTCTTCTACCTGCCTTATTCTACATGAATACTAATGGTATCTGCTTTCTCAGGTTCTACACCAAGAATCTGCTCTGATGTTGCCTTCTCTTTTGCTTTCTGCATTGAGTCTAGTCTTGCCAATTATTTATTTTCCTCCCAATTTTATTTCCACTTGCATCACATGGTGTCATACTTTTATTACCAACAATATAATAAGGATGATAATTATTTGTATTATAATGTTTTTTTGTCCAGGTACTGTGCTAAGTGTTTTGTCTTTATAATCACTTAATTGTCACAAAACCATGCTGAGGAAGATGCTATTATACTCCTGTTTCTTGGCATGAGAAATTAAGGTTTACAGATATGCACAATGGCCAAAGGTCATTCAGCTTATAAATGGCAGTGCTAAACTTCAAATTCATATTCTGCAAGGGTGTCCTAACTGCAGCTTTGTCATTCTACTACTCATCTTCTCTGCCTAAACTGTCATGTTCATATATCTACATATTAACTCCTTAAGGCTTTCCAGTGCTTAAAGCATAAAGTCAAAACTTTATTACATTAATAAATAACAGCCAAATTCTCTTTGGGTACTTTGTTGACCCATGCTCTCCTTCTGTATCTAAACTTAAATTCTCATCCATTCTTCAAAGCATTGCTCAGTTCTCACCCACTTTATGAGGCTATTTCCAAGCCTCCAACCTATAAATATCTCCAGTTCCCTAACAATAATTATCATATGCTACTTTTTTATTGTTGTTGTTTTTTTTATTGCTTCTTCACTGATTTTTTTTTTCCTTTTTTCTCTCACATGGTAAAAGGGCTAGGAATTTTTGTGGGTTTTGTTTTTTAAAGTACTAATCTCATCCTTAAGAATGCCACCCTCATCATTTAAGCACTCCTAAAGGCCCTGTCTCCTAATACTATCATCTTTAGGGATTAGGATTTCAACATATGCATTTGGGGATGATACAAACATGAACTAGGTGAGCAGGCTAGAGACTTAGGAAGAATTGCAATTCAAGTCCAAAGGCAGTTTGCTGGCAGACTTCTCTTTCCCTTGGGGGAGTCAGTCTCTTCATTAAGCTTTCAACTGATTGGATAAAATCCACTCTCATATGGAGAGCAATCTGCTTTACTCAAAGTCTACTGGTTTAAATGTTAATAACATCCAAAAAGAATACTGTCACAGAAACATCTAAAATAGTGTTTGACCAAATATCTGGGTACGGTGGCCTAGTCACATTAACACATACCAAGGCTGCTCTTTGAACTCTGCAGAGTTTAAGCTCACATAAAAGTCCTGGAGTCTCTACCAGGATGAGACTAGTGGTGAGGTGAGTGCTCCCCATTGGGCAATATGGCAGGCTTTGAGTTGCCCAAAGAGCTCATATTGATCAGTTACATTCTGGCTTTACTTCTTTGCCTTTCTAGGCTGCACATGTCTACTTTGTGATCACTCTCCAGGCCCCTTACCTCAGGGTTTATCAGCTCTACATTAACACTCCATCTTCACTGATATCACTTGCTTATACTCACTTTCATTCTAACTTCCATCAACTTCACACCACTTTTTGCCAGTAATACCTTCTCAAAAAGGTATCCACTCATTCAGCTGATATATCTTAGTAGAGACGTCAGCAAATCCCCAGTCTCCCTTCCCAAGCACCATTTATGCCTCCCTCTTTTAAGTAGCTTTGGATCTTTATTCAAATCACCAAAAAAAAAAAAAGCTATTGTTCTCATTGCTAAATTCTGAGCCTTGTTAGGATATTGATTTTATCTTTATAGGCACAATAAATTTGTGATAAATGTGTCTATCTTTGGGAGAGGCAGTTGTAGTTTTATAAAACTTAGACAAGCTAAATAACCTCTATGTGCTTTTATTTCTTCATTTGTAAAATAGAAATAGAAATAATAATATCTACCTCACAGAGCCATTATGAGGAATAAATGAGATTGTGAATCTAAACTACTTAGAATAATACCTGGGATCTAGTGAGAACTAGATGCATGAGCACTATTATCGTTACAACTAGAACACCCAGTGTTTCCAGCATCCTTCAGGCAGGGCTGTGCTAGAACCAGATCATTTGATTGTTAGTATTTTTAGGAATTTAGTGAGTCAATTGTTAAACATGCCTATCATTAAATATTTAATTTTATAAACTTATAGTTTAATATGTTATATTAAAAATGAAGTCCATAAATATTCAAAATTCATCATATTTCAGTTATTTTACTCTATTTTAATATTCTGTGATCTTGAGGTTATTTAACTCTCTTGTATCAGCATGATGGAAATACTATATGATGGTATGCTACTGTGTAGTTCGTTCCAATTCCATTTTAGTGATTTTTACATTGGTAGCTTGAAAATGGTTATGATGGCAATGTTTTGCTACAGAAAATAGCTAACATTATAAATCAGGGCATGACTTATTGTTTCATTGATTGTTTTGACTAAAGAGAGTGATGGAGAAAATAATGCAAAATACACTTAACAGTGTGTTGTGCCTAGTGCTGAAGATTAAAGAGGTTACTATTTAATGAATATAATTTTTGTATAAGAGTTATAACTAGTTTAACAATAAATGTATATCAGATTTAATGATAAAAATATTATTGGGAAAAGAGGTAGCAGATTGGGATGTAACTTCATTTGTCAAATCATGGTTCAATTGCATGCAATACTTTTGCATAAACTAATAGCAGTATTCTGTGAGAATCAATTGGATATATAGAATTTATAAATAGCATTTATAATTATTTATAAATTGTATGCTACACATATATTTTTATGTATAAAATCCTATCTAATAAAAGAGTAATATGCAAATTGACCATCACTCCAACACATAAGATGGCTGCCCCATGTGGTCAAAGATGGCTGCCCCCATGTGGACACAAGATGGCCACCACAAGATGGCCATCAGGGGAGAGCAGTTGGGAGGCACCAGGCCTGCAAGGGAGGGCAGTTGTGGGGGACCAGGCCAGCAGAGGAGGGAAGTTGGAGGCGACCGGGCCTGCAGGGAAGGGCAGTTGGGGGGGACCAGGCCTGCAGGGGAAGGCAGTTAGGGGTGACCAGGCTGGCAGGGAAGGGCAGTTAGGGGCAAACAGGTCGGCAGGGGAGTGGTTAGGGAGTGATCAGGCTGGTAGGCAGAAGCGGTTAGGGGCAATCAGGAAGGCAGGCAGGCAAGCAGTTGGGAGCCAGCAGTCCTGGATTGTGAGAGGGATGTCTGATTGCCCATTTAGGGATTGGGCCTCGAGTGATGTCCTACCGGTATCGGGCCTAAATGGGCAGTCAGACATCCCTCGAGGGGTTCCAGATTGGAGAGGGTGCAGGCTGGGCTGAGGGACACACACCCCTGTGCACGAATTTCATGCACCGGGCCTCTAGTTTATAATAAAAGTATATATGTGTATATATACATATATACACACACTTTTTATTCCTCAGAGCTTTGCTGTGAAACATTAACTAGCATACCACAGCCTTCAGATTTATTTACCAATCAAAGGGTAAACAAAGAAAAACATATAGAAAGAAAAATATGCAATTTAAAATCTATATTTACAAAGGATAAGTAAATAAATGTGTAAAGGGAAAAACAAATAAGAGGTGAAAATGAATTACCTTACTCCCAATAGAAAGCCTAAGGCTATAGGAAGGAACTAATTGTGATAACATCCTTTTCTTTGAATGCCCTTACCAAAATTTGTGATTACATATTTATTTGTTGGTTGGATGTTTTGTTGATTTCTATATTCTTTGCACCTAATACAGTGTCTGGTACTGTAAATAATTAAATATTGAATTAATGCCTGAATGAGTGAGATGATAATGATATTCTTAGAAAAAATGAAAATCATGTATGCATTTCAGTTCTCCTTTAATTTCAGTTCTCATATATGCAAACATTCTCCTTTTTAGAATCACTACCTACAAAGTCTTCAAAAGTAAGACAGTAGAAAAGAAGGGCCTTTATAAATATTTGAAGATGGCCATAGTCCTTTCCTTTTGAAGGCTTCAGAAGAATTTCATTACTAATATTAACATATTTTGTATGTTTAAACTCATGTTTCCACCTGCTATTATTTTCTTTTTGTTTTATTTTCTTTTTTAATCACCAACTATCCCCTCTATGCCCTCTTCTACCCCCCTATCACCACACTGTTGTCCATGTACATGAGTTCTCTCTCTCTTTTTTTTCTTTTTCTCTCAATTCCTCTACCCCCAACCCCCACACCTGACCACTCCCCCCACACACACCAGAACCTGCTCTCTATGAGTCTGTCTCTATTTTGCTTGGCAGTTCAGTTTCCAACATTAACATTTTTTTTCAAACTAATTAGCCCTGTTCCCTCAGTACAGCATCGTAATTATCTATACTAATAAAAGCCTAGGTGGCCCTCATGCATGACGTTGTCACAAGATGGCCACCACAAGATGGCTGCCACAAGATGGGCACTGCAAAGATGGCCACCACAATATGGCCACCACAAAGATAGCCACCTTAAGATGGCTGCCATAGATGGCCACCACAATATGGCCGTGCACACAGTGGAGGCAGGGCCCGGCAGCCGCTCCACGCAGTGAGGCATGGGGGTCCTGCGGCACTGTGCAGCATGGAGGAGGCTGGTCCCAGTGTCTCTGCCACCTCACGTGGAGGAGGCAGGTCCCGGCAGAGGAGATGGGTCACAGCAGGGGAGGGCATTTGGGGGCAATCAGGCTGGCAGGGGAGTGGTTAGGGGGCAATCAGGCTGGCAGGCAGAAGCAGTTAGGGGCAATCAGGCAGGTGAGCAGTTAGCAGCCAGCAGTCCTGGATTGTGAAAGGGATTTCAGATTTCCAGTTTAGGCCCGATCCCACATGGGCCTAAACTGGCAGTCGGACATGCCCTCAGGGGTCCCAGATTGGAAAGGGTGCAGGTTGGGCTGAGGGACATCCCCTATTGCACAAATTTCATGCACCGGGCCACGTTATAAATAATACTCATGTATCTTTTTTTATTGCTATTATGCATAAATCACATTCACATATTTGGCTTTCAATCACAGGAGTGACTGTCTCTCAGGTTATTTAGTGAATCATCCTAATATATAAAAACCCTGGGTCATAACAACCAGTAATGTGGCAACCCAGCGCTGTAGCAACCCAGCGCTGACTGCTTCCACTGCAGGTGTGGTGCCCCAGCAGTGACTGCTGAGGGGGCTGCGAATCAGGGCCAGAGAGAGGCCTGAAGAGAGGAGCAGGGACTGAGCTGTTGCCTCTGTGGCAGTTTTTGATCAGCACTTGCCTCTCTCTTTCTCTCCTAGTCTGGTCAGCAGCCGCGAGTCCATTTCTCTCCAGGCCTCCACTGGGGCTGCTGATCGGCCTCACCTTTCTGATCAGGCCCCATTGATAGGCCCAGAGACACTGACTGGCATAGGAACTGACCAATCAGAACCAAATGTGGGTGCTGTGAAGAACCAATGGCTGCCTAGGAGGTAAAGCTTCTGATGCTGACTGGTATAGAAACCAAACAATCAGAACCAAATTGGCCAGCAGAGGAGGGCAATTGGAGGTGAGATCAGGCCTGCAGCAGAGAGCAGTTGGGGGCAAGATCAGGACAGAAGGGGAGGGCAGTTAGGGGCAAGCAAACAGGCAGGCAGGCAGAGGCAGGTGAGCAGTTAGGAGCCAGCAGTCCCAGATTGAGAGAGGGATGTCTGACTGCCAGTCCCAGATTGAGAAAGGGCCTAAACCGGCAGTCAGACATCCCCCAAGGGGTCCCCAGTTGGAGAGGGGGCAGGCTGGGCTGCAGGAACCCTCCTTCCATGCACAAATTTCGTGCACTGGGCCTTTTGTATATAATAATCTTACTCACTAATTCAGAAAAGAATTACAGAAGAAAGGAAAAAGGAAAATATTTAATATCCATTGAGTGATTAAGTGCCAGGTCCTATGCCAGAGACCATAAATACATGATCTAATATAATTCTCTAAAAAAGTTCTTCAAGTATTATAATCCCCTTCTTATATTTTATAGTTATAAGTGAAGTGACAGGTGTGGGAGTTGGATTCCAGTATGTCTGTCTGACTCTAGAGCGTTTGTTCTTTTTATCACCTAATTATATTAATTTTATCTGCTTTTTCTCAATCAAGATGGATCCATATCCTGCTTTTAAATTTATCTTTGTTGTTGAAAATATTACAGATGTCCTCCTCCCCCCATTGACCCTCTCCACCCCACCCCCACCCCCAGGCCTTCACTACTCTATTGTCTGTGCCCATGGGTTATGCCTATATGCATATAAGTTCTTTGATCCCATATTCTTTATTTTAATTTTAATTAGGAAGAAGCTTTATAAATTTTAGTAGAAATGTAATAGAAAAATAACTCCAAAGCATCTTCATTCATTGATGGGGTTCCTAGAAAGCCCTATGAGCCAAAACTAGGCTGTTTGAGCCCTCAGAAATAAACATTCTTACCAGCTGTGGTTCATGCTGCCTCAGAATTCTGTGTTACCCATGACTGAAATATGCTTCTTCTGCTGCTGCTGCTAATGAAGATCCCAAATCTTGCTTTACCCCTGGTATCAATTCTGGTTGGAACTGGTCCATAGCTGCACTCCCAGAAGTAGTATATTCCCAAGCCAAACCATTCTTCTAGTTCATATTATGTCTGCTTCCATGAACGGAGTCTCAGAGAAAAGGAAACAGATTTAGGCTGTGTAAATAGAGCATATTGTAGGTTGGTAGTGAAGTAATTTTAGAGGAAGTTTGAAATTTTGCTAAGTAATAGCAATTATAAAGTTTAACCACAATTGCATGCAACTACCATATATAATATGAAAGAGAAAGATACTCTAAACAAGCAGTAAAAGAGAAGACAGGCAGACATCAGTGTGCACACAGGGAGAAGAGTCTAAGGAGAATTAGTATAATTTCTCTGGGAGGAAAGCACAAGGCATTTTAATTACATTAACACTTCTATTTGACTAACTTACTTTTATGATCTCCTCTCTTCCTAGCCAAATATTCTCTAATCCTGTGCTTCTCAGACTCGAATTGCATGAAAATCACCCACAGTGCTTGGTAAAATGCAGGTTCTGATCCAGTAGCTCTGCAGTAGGGTCTGAGATACTTCATTTCTAACAAGCTCCCAAGTGATGTCCATGCTGCTGATTTGGAACCTTACTTTGAGGAGCAAGGCTTTTGTCCATAAAACACTCTTTTGGGGAGTATGGGTGAGGAAAGGAGTAAGAAAATATGGTACCTTAGAAAATGAGTTAAAAAAGAACACACACTTTACATTTTTAAAATGTCTCCACTTTGGACAATGAACATTGACAGTACATATCAGACTGATTTCAGAAACCTATCAGGCTTATCTTTTAAAAATAAACATTTCTTATTATGCTAATATCTGGGATTTGAAACCAGTGAGTTCTTTATGTTGTCTATGTTTATATAAGTGAAAATGAATCTAGACCTCTACTTTCAAGAGTCCAATAAGATTGTTTTTTATTATGTGGATGAATTTGTGAAGCCACAAAAATAAATATCAATTCCATTCATTTGTAAGGGTGTACATGCCAGTTAAATAAAAATCATGGCCTTTAAGATAAATATATATATAATAAAATAATTTGGAGGGTTGGTTTTATTTTGTTTGGTTTGGTTTTGTTTTATTTGAGAAGCAGTAATACATTTTAGTCTAGCCAGAGATAACGTAGTCTAAGCACAGGCTCCATAAATCTATGAGGGACACAGATTTGTGCCCTCTCTTACAGAAACTTCAGAATAGGGGAAAAAAAGAGTCCTGTATAAGATTTCTATTTGTAAAATAAAGCAATGTCTTTATCAAAGATGTAGTCACTTTTGATGCTTCTCATTTCCCAGTTTAGAACAACAGGGCACAGAGAGATTAGTCAACTTGTTCAAGATGGCACAGTCATCAGCTCCAGGGGAGGTATGAGGATGAAAGTCAGCTCACCAACATAGACAGCAGAGTTCCCTGCCTTACCCCATGCTGCTGGTGCACTTAGAGTAATCATCTTGGCTTCCCAGTCCCCTTGACTTCTTGCCCTCATAGATATCATTGGCCCCTTGGCGATTCTCTTTTATCATTGATATGCTGGAATTTTCCTGAGAAGTTTCTAAATTCATTTTGTTGTGAGATGTTAAGATCTAAGTCTCAGAAAAAGCAACTGTCTTATTTTTCATCGTTTTTTTTTTTTTTACCCTGATTACTGGTATTCATAGTGAAGTTTTCTTGTTTTTTCTATAGCTCCTCCATAATGAGGGTTTGAGAAATTTCTAATCTTCCCCTTCCAGCTCACTCCCACTCCTTTCCTGTCACTGTTCTTTGCCCTAATGCACCAAAGCACATAATTCTACCACTTGCCCAGTTTAGTTATTCAGAAAGTCAAGAAGGAAAGAAAAGTGAACTTATTTTGGAGAATCTTCTCCTTTCACAAGACAAACACTTGCTCTGTCCTTCACAGCTATGGTGAGCAAGTAATTTAGATTCAAAATCAGGACACTTTTGAAAATGAAAGGGGTGATAATAAAATTGGGCCCAGAAATAAACATGGTTTTCATGGGTCCCTTATGTGGATTACTCTTAGATACCTTCTTTCTAGCTGATTTAAGACCTCTTACTGTTGGATATAAAACTTTTTTATGTTTTCTAAACACTTACATAAAAAACCAAAGTTGGACAGGGGGAGAAAACCAGTAAAGTTTATATTTAATTACCTTGAATTCTCACTTTCATTCTTTGTGTAAGAGCCAAGGCTTATGTTTAAAAAGAAAACAAGAATTAAAAGTGATCAAATTGTGCTATCTAAGTAGGTGTAAAAATGCTTTTATTTTATAACACATTTTAAAATACAGAGTGATATCTAATTCCCTCTTGGACAAAGGCAACAGTGCAGTGCAGTGTTGTATCAGTCTAAGATGCCTTATAGATTCTACTTCTAAAATATTTACCGTCTACTCCACAACTCCAGTCTTTGTCTCCAGTAGTCTCTTAACTCTTAGTCCTCTTCAGTTCAACTGTAGCCCCTGTTATCTTTTGCAAATGTTATTCTGAACCTATAACTCTTTTAGTTTATATCCTTTCAAGGGCACTACACAAAGAAATTCTAAGAACCTTAACTCAATTTACAAATCCCTACATCATCTCTACCACCAGCCTTTCCACTGAACAAGTAATTTTCTCTCATTTGTTGAATGTTTATAACTGAATATAAAAAAAGACCTCTCCCTCAAAGGGCTTACCATCTTTGAACACTACCCTACTAGTGTTGAGATGGGCTGAAGCTCCTCAGGGCTGAACTTATTTTGCTGAACTTGGTGGTAACTGGGGAAGCAAATAGGAGGAACTGAGAGGGGACTG
This sequence comes from Corynorhinus townsendii, assembly GCA_026230045.1. Taxonomy (NCBI): domain Eukaryota; kingdom Metazoa; phylum Chordata; class Mammalia; order Chiroptera; family Vespertilionidae; genus Corynorhinus; species Corynorhinus townsendii. Next base: position 59,801,132 of record JAPDVU010000004.1, on the reverse strand, counting down.
AAAGTGTTTTAGTCTAGAAAGCAGGGGAGGAACTGGATCCTAAACTGTGGAGAAGAGCAGAAAACTGGAGAAGGGTGGAAACATTGCAAAGGAAGGGAGAAGAGAGACCAAGAATGTAGGAGAACTTTTTGAACTATTTATAAATCTCTTTCAGGTTCTAAGAACTCATGCAAGCAAGAGAAGGCTTACATTTTGTACCATAGATGTGGAACCTCTGACTCAGTGATTTTCAATTTTGGCTACACATTAAAATTACAAGCGCTCTTTAAAATGCTGACTCCTAGGATTTCTTTCCAGATGTTCTGATGTAGTTGGTCTTAGGTGGAGTTGAGAAGTGTAGTGTTTAAAAGCCCCCAGATGACCCTTGTGAAGATTAAATGAAATTACACATGCAGATACACTTTACAAGGGTTATGTTTTATTGATGGGATTACTAAATCAATTGGCTCTGAATTTGAAAACAAAGAGAACAGCACAAATTCAGTTCAGAATAAATCTTTGTATTGAATCTTAAAGCCAAGTTAGGTGGAAAAGGGGTCATGCAGCCCAGGAGTAGGAAGATCTAATGCAAAGGCAGAAAGGTGAGAAATAACATATTTTGTGCAGGATACAATTTTCATTTTTCTGATTCATTCAACCACCATTTATTGCATATTTATCCATGCTTTACACCACCTCATTCATTGGGAACATAAAGATACCTTTATGCCACTGAAACTGTACCATAAGACAATCAAGAATTGATAGGAGGCCCTAGCCAGTTTGGCTCAATGGATAGAGAGTTGGCCTGCGTACTGAAGGGTCCCAGGTTTGATTCCCATCAAGGACACATGCCCCAATTGCGGGCTCAGTCCCTAGTAGGGGGTGTGCAGGAGGCAGCCGGTCAACTAAAAAAAAGAATTGATAGAAGTTGGAGACTCAAGGAATAACAACTACAACACATAATAAAGTAGTGCAGTGGTTTGCAAACACATATGGTTTTAGGACTAGCTGCATCAGCATCACCTGGAAATGTGATAGAAATGCAATTGTCAGTTCCACTCAGGATATATTGAATCAGAAACTCTAAGGTTTAGATTTAGCAGCATATTGTGTGTTTTGTTTTAATATATTTCTATTGATTTCAGAGAGGAAGGGAGAGGGAGAGATAGTAACATCAGTGATGAGAGAGAATCACTGATCAGCTGCCTCCTGCATGCCCCACAATGGGGATCAAGCCCACAATCTGGAGTCAAACCATGACCTCCTGGTTCATAGGTCAATGCTCAATCACTGAGCCACACTGGCTGGGCCAGCAACCTGTTTTAATATGGCTTCCAGGTGAATTGAAGAAGGCTAAAAATTTAGAACCAGAAGATTAGTGGTTCCCACTCCTGGCTACTTATTGAATCTATCTAAAGACTATATTAACAGTCCTAATTTGCTAGGACTCCTATAACAAATACCACAGACTGGGTGGCTTAAACAACAAAAATTATTTTCTCAGATTTCTGGAAGCTAGAAGTCCGAGATCAAGGTATCAGCAGGGTTGGTGTCTTCTCAGGTCTCTCTCCTTGTTTTATACATGGACTTCTTCACCTGCATCTGAACATGGACTTCCCTCTGTGTGTCTGTGTCCTGATTTCCTCTTCTTATAAAGACACAAGTCATACTGGATTCTGACCCACCTAAGGACCTCATTTTACCTTAATTACCTATAAAAAGACCCTACCTCCCAATACATTCACATTTGAGGAGTTAGACCTTCAACTTATGAATTGGGGGGAGAGGGACATAATTCAGCCTATAACAAAGGCCTTTAATTTAAAAACCAATGGCCCTCATGAGACCAACTAAATCTGATTTCCTAGGGGTGGGGCTCAGACATAAGTATTTCTTAAAAGTTCACTTGTGGTTCAAATTTCCAGCCAGAATATAATAAGTAAAAGGCCAAACAGTTGGGCACACATTAGGGGATCTGGTCATCATCATTAGTCACATGCTGCACAGTCAGGTTCAGGCAGGCAGACCCTAGCAGGATGGAGAGTGTTACATGGCAGCAAGAACTCAACCTGGTTTCTTGGGAAGCCTGTTTTAGGGCAGCATTTCCAGTTAAGCCCTGAGGCAAGCATAGACAGGTTGAGAATTCAGATAATAGAATTGAGGTGTAGGTGAGGACCAATTTATAAGAAATTAATGTCAGAATGGGTGCAAGATATTAGAACTCAGCTGTGACCTACACAGCTGACTTGACTCTGGGAGCACAGGGGACAGGAAGTTATTCCCGGGGTTAATACCTCCAATATATATCTTTAGAGGATTTAGAGAAAAAAGAAAATAAGACAAATAGCAACAAAAAACAAAGCCCTACCCTGAAGATATAATGTGTGCATGGACTACTGATGTCTCAAGAGCTATAAAATTTTAGTGAGTTCCTAGACTTTATTTCATGTTGATGATGGGGACGTCTTACAGAGTGGCTGATTAAGCTTCTAACAATCTTTGTCAAAGTCAATAATCTCCACTTTGTTCTTCCTCACAGAGAGGAAGCCAATCTTGTTCAAACTGTCATGTATTAGCTCCTTTTCCAATACCACAAAATTAAAGAAACAAATAGAATCCGGGAAGAGTACACAATATCTTTGAAAGAGCTCACCTCATCCCCATCCACCCACCTGGCCCAGAGATGGAAGAATTACAGGGAGCCCAGCTAAATCATAATGCTATTGATTCCCTATCAATTGGATTTTTCTTGAGTCCAGCAACAGTCAAGTGTTTACCAGGCTTCTTTTTCAAAACAACTCAAAAGTCATTCCTAGCAGAGAAGCTGGGAACCAGAAAATCAATAATATAGGAATGGCTACTAAGGATTTTCATCTACCCAGTGAGGAGGATATTTATTTATAGAAAAACTGGTCACTCCAGTTTAGTGTGGTAATAACATGGTACAGCTAGTTCAAAGAGTGGCATGGTTGAACACAGCCTTGTATTATGCCCACTGTAAATGGTCTCTATGAGGAAAAACCTATAATTTAGAGAGATTTGCCATGAATGCTAAAGCCTGGGTCATTGTAACAGATACTTTTTTAACAGCTGTATTTGTGGAGAGGGCATGTAAAAAGGAAGGAAACAGGGTAGCTTCAGGAAACGTGGAAGGGGAAAGTGAGCTTCATTTGCTTTTACCTACATGAAAGCTATATTACACACAAACTGAATCCTTGAATACTTACTACAGAGGCATTCTAGAATTTTAAAAAATGGAATATATATATTTTGCTCCTTAAAGAATCATTTTCCCATGGTCCTACTTAAAATTTTGTCTCTCTTTATATGCTCTTCAAACTCTAGGAAAAACTATATAGTCTTTTCAATTGCATTTTTATAATAAGGTTTAACATTGGGTGGAAGACAGAAAATACTGACTCAAAATGTCAACCTGTTTTCCAGAGAACTCCTTGGAACATGATTCTGTTGACCTTTTGTGGTACATGCAGACATTCTTTGTAGTTGCTGCTGGAAAAGCAAGAGGTACAAATTGTAGGTATGGCTTTTCCAAAGCCTGTCTCTGAAAATTCATGCAGCAATCCTTTAGACATTAAAAAAATAATAATTATCAAGTAAATATTCTCAGGAATTAGGTAATAGTGGGCCTGAACTTTAATCTCTATATGCCTGTCTACCATTGTCATTTCCAGTTTCTATAAGTCAGCTGTGATAGGATGCCATTTGTATAGTGGTATGCTGATAAAGTTTTAAAACTGGTTGTCCTGCAAAAATATCCATGGTTTGTATTGTTTGACAATTTCCATGGTATAAATATCCTACATGGGCCATTTAGAGCTACCAACATGAAGTCATTGAAAGCAGAGTTAGGAAGAGAATGAATCATATGTAGTATTTCCAGAGTACAGATACAATTGAAATTTAAAAAACAAACACCTCAGAAGTACACACAATAATAAAATGTAGTAACATAATTAGAAAGTTACAGGATTTGAATATTTATTATCTTGCTTTTAATATAATTTATGTAATTATAACATAATTTAATTTTAACAATGACTGCATTTATGAACTAGCTTATGAAATTCTAGAAAATCTAAAATTGGTTCTCATGAGCCAATAGAAGCTAGTTCTGGCACAATACTGGTCCCCCAGAAGGTGAAGCCTGGATTTATGAATTAAAGGAGAAACCAGACCCACATCATCACATACTAGGTATTATGTAAAACCTAAACTTATAGCAGATACTGATCAAATAGTATGATAGGGTTGGGGAATAAATCCAGCATCAAATATCCAGATTCTACTTGTAGGGCAGAGGTCACCAGTTAGTGGCCTGGAAATATATTTTGTTGGGGAATTATGGTATACATTTTTCCTGGCAGGAAATAGCTAGATCTGAGAGATAGCTGCCAACTTTGGGCAAGATGTGTGAACTCCAGTTTACCACTGTCCAAACGACTCACCATTGTCTCTTTCCCATGGTTTGCTTCATTCATGTACATTACTTCTCAAGGTTGTAGCACTTCAGAATCAGCACTTCACTAAATACACCCACTCAGGAGGCTTCTGCTCATGGTCTTAAGTAACATCTTCATGCTGATGATTTCCACATTTATACCTTTAGTCAGACTTCTTCCCTGAACTATAGACTCTCTACTCATCATCTCTACTTATATGTTAATAGCCATCTCAAACCAAACATGTTCAAAACTTAACTGCTCCTGCCACGGTTTTCAACAGCTCAGAAAATAGCTACTTCATCCTTCCAGCTCCCTGGCCCAAGATCATGACCCTATATTTGATTCTCCTATTTCCCTTTGTCTCACATCCTATCCATTAGTAAATCTTCTCAGCTCTTCCTTCAAATTCATGCAGAAACTGACCTTTTCTTCTTTTAACCACATCCAACTTAGCATTCATAATCTCTCCCCCATGTTATCACAATTGCCTCTTAACTGGTCTCCCACTTTGATCCTTGTCCACCTACAGCCCATTATCACAGCAACCAGTATGAGCCATTTGTTGTTTAATTTGAGTCATATATTTTTTCTACTGAAAAACTTTGAAGTCTTCCTGTTTTACTTAATAAAAGCCAGTCTTCAAGCTTTTGCTTTTGATGTTGCCTAACTCGATGTTTCTTCCCCAGATGTCCCCACAGCCTTTTATCCCATCTCCCAGACCTTTCCCAAATGCCATCTCTTGGTAACTTCCATCAAAATTACCCTTTTTTACTTTTTATTTTCTCCATAGCATTTATCACCAGCTGAAATGCAATAAATCTTATTTGTTTTCTCACACTAAAAGTTAAGCTTCTTGAAGGCAGAGATTTTTGTCTGTTTTTTTCATATCCCCATGCTAGAAACAATGCCTAGCATGGTAGGGATTCAATAAATATCAGTTGAAGGAATGGTTAACTTGCCATTGGCATTAAAGATATTTCAATACAATTAGAGAAGGGTCATAGGATGGGAAAAGAGAAAGTAAGAAGGGCGTGGGAGAGTAGTAGGAAAATAGATCATTTCATTGGGCAACCAGGAAACTAACATCTTCAGGTTCCCTGCTGAGAGTTAGCGAAGGTCATGGAACTCTAGAAAACTCCAACTCTTATGGCGTGGAATAGGAGAGTACATAGGGAAAGGCTGCATGCTGTCCTAGAATGTTCATTACTTTTGAAGTCAGATAAATGCTGTTGCTGTTGCTCTTCCTAACTGTTATTTTCTTGCGTTTGTGATTTAATCCCTCTGAGCCTCTCCTGGTTGTCCTTTCTTTGAATTCTCTTCTTACTTTTATACAGTTGGATTCTCTGGCATTCTTTAATACTTTGGTCTCTTAAATGATATACTGTCACTCTCTTCTCTTCTGACTCTCTTGCCTGATTGGACTATTCTTTTCACCTCCATGCTTTGCTCATGCTATTCTCTCAGCCTGAAGAAAACAGACAATGCAAATTCATCCATATCTCTCATAATTGCAAGATGTCATGGGTAAGTTAAAGAAGAGCCGAGTTCATCACAGAATAATAATTTCATAGCCATGTTGATTTGAACCAATCTCTTAACTTTCTATGATTCAGTTTTGCATGTGAAAAATAGGCAGGTAGAAAGACCTAGTGGTTCTGACAAGAGACTTTTAAGGTCATATTGTAGCCCTGCTACTTATAGTTGGATAAAAGAGCAAAAGAATATCTCTAATCCTTGGTGTCTTTCTCAATAAAATTGTGACTAATGATACTTCATAGTTATTGTGAGGATCTAATGAGGTATAAAGCATTGATATACTGCCTGACAAATGGGAAGCACTAAATCCATGTAGTTTTAAACTTTGTTACTATGGGCTAGTGTATGTGTGCTGGAGATCTGATTGCCTCTCTAAATCTACTCCCTGACTTTTTGCATCCTACTCTGTGCCCCATGAGGTTAAGCTGGGGCCTCTATCAAAGGGTTTCTTTGTCCTCTAGCTCTGGTCAGGTCAGTGGAGGCAATAGCAAGAGATGGGCTCCCTCCTGGGAAGGCTCCATTGGTCTCTCTACTAAAGGCCACATCTCCTCTCAGGTGGCTCTCTCCACAGGGCTCTTTACTTCCTCTCTGGGAACTGGGAACTACTCTCTACTCTTGATAATGCCTTCTTATTATAATGAGCTCTGGGGTACTACACTATCTTGGTTTTCCTTCAGCCTCTCTGCTTCCTCATGATAGTCCCTTTATTAAACTCTACTGAATTTGAGCATGTTAAGTGCTTCCTGCCTAAAACCCAATAGAGATGGTGTAGACCTGAGTATTTTGTGAAGTTACAACATATGTTTTTAGCCTAAAAACTTTTTAAAATCCTGCATCTCTAGGAATTAGCAGTGTCAAGCACTTGCAAGGATTCAAAAACAAAGTTCACTCTTTCAGATAAAAATATTCACATCTTACCAGACATCTCCTAGAAATACCAGAGGAAACTCCAACTTAGCATATCTACTGCTGACTAATCATCTGTTACCTCATCAATTGCTTCTCCTTTTGTATTCCTAAATAATTGTTCTTAAGAATATCACCACCATGCTGACAGACCATGTGAAAAGCTCGGGTCATTGAGATCTCTCCCTAGGACATCATATCTAATCTGTTCAAGGGAAACAAGGAATAAGTCAAATATCAACAAAGCTGGACTGAGCAAGTGATATTGATCTGAGTACCATTTATTCCTTTACTCCTACTTTCTGTGTGACACTTTTCCAACACTTTCCACAGTTCTGGTCACAGATCACTATATCTGAAAAATATCTTACTACTCTGTTTTACCTCCGCAGACAATAAAGTATAAAGATACACCCTCAAGAGAGTAAATATTTTTGAGGATAAAAATGTGTTTTATTTACTGTTTATCCTGAGCACTCAGAGCTTCTGACACATAGTAGATATTAAATGAAGGAGTAATATGTAGAAAGAATTAACTTTTTCTAAGAAAAGAATTGACTTTTTCTAAAAAACAATATTGGAAGCAAGTTGCTTTAAAAGGGACATATATTTTGTAGAATGACACTTCTCCATCTTCTTAGGTATTATTTGCTGAGTCTTTTATAAGAAGTATTTCTTATCAGTACCAATGGATGAAAAGCATTACCAGGTGCTAAGTACCTTTGCAAAGTGAACACCTCAGAGCCAGTTGAGAACTGGGGATGCCTACATTGCTTCACAAGACTTTGCTTCTATGACCTCACTCCAACATCCCTGGTGTCAGGCCTTTCTCTAAGCTTCCGGGTTAAAGTCCCTTTACTGTTTTCATTTGTTTGCTTGAACTATAGATGATTCCATCTGTTAGCTGTGGTTCTGTAACTATTCAAAGGCCTATCATACTTCCTCCTAGAGATAATTGATGCAAATGCAAATGAGGCATTAAAAAAACCATTTGAGTAACTGGTAGAAAAGTTTCAGTTTCTTTTCCTGGAAAACAAACCCTCAAACTTGATCATGTGTGAAAGTAAGCCATTACAATGAAAGGAGCTGATTTTAAAAAATAGTCTTTTGTCGTTAAACTAGCTGAACAGAGAGGGTGGTTGGGCCAAAGCAGCATAATCGAGATTTGTGATTATTATTTCCTTGGTCCTGCCCTAATGGGTTTATGAGAATTGACTATAATGAACAAACAATGGTTATGATGATGAGTTTATTGGTTAATTCATAAAACATATGGTAGGCTTCCTTCTGCCAGAAGTATTTGGGCAAATGAAAGTCAAGAATAAGTAAATGGTATGACATCAAAACTGTTTTTAAGCAGATCAGAAAAGTCAACTATTTATGGTTTTATTGATCTGGAAAAAGGGAAATCCCAATTCTGTTTTAGGCACTATTGCACCAAGCTTAGCTTCAAATTGGAGATGAAGACTGTTTTTAAACCTCAGTGGATGTTGCTCCCAATTCTCACACCCAGCTATATGTTATCATAGTTTTGCTCTATAAAAATTATGCTGCAAAATTAATGAATGCTCTACACAAGAAGCAATTACCACACTTACATTAGTCTGGATAGGTAGGATTATGCTATGGTATCAGAAAACTCCAAAATCACAAAGGTTTAACTGAACAAAAGTTTATTTTTTTGCCTTTCACAAAGTGTATGGCTAGTCCAGGTAACTCTCCAGGGGAGGCTCTTTCATCTTGTTTTGCTTCCATTTCAACATGTACTTTCAAGATGTCTGATTACTTGACCAGAGAAGAGTGTGCTGAAGTGCCTTCTATGAACATTTAAATACTCCAGTCAGAAAGTGTCACATAGTATCTGCCATCCAAGAATCATTACCATAACACAGAAGTGCTATAGAGCTGCAGTCAGCACTGCCCAAATTCCCTCATCTTCAAAGACCATATGCAAGCCTCTCCTTAGCTTATGTCTTCTACCTGGAAGAATGCTACATTTTTATCTGACAATCATGGGAGAGGGAACTCAGTCAGTTTGATACATGAATGCACAGATTCCAAGGTGAATGACCTTTGAACAAGTATTGAACTTCTCCAAGTTTCATTTTCCTCATTTTTCAGAGGGAGATAGTAGTAATGTTGATTGTGACATGAAAAGGAATAATATAAGAAAAGTGGCTGGTATTGAATAAAAAGTTAATAAATGCTTGGCCATCCCAGAAAGTGTACTCAGGCCCAAATCTGCACTTGCTGCTGATGTTATACCTTCCCCATCCACTGGGAAATGCCTGTGAGACAGAGATTAAGCAGCACTGACCAGAGAAGGCTAAACTGGGGGACAATTAAATGTCTGGATTTAAAATATCTGTGTGGAGACTATAAAGTGTCTGTGGCACTAGAATGAAAATTGTCTCTGATTCCTGTAAATCCTGCCCTATAAATGGATTTCAGTGAGAACTTTGTAAATTCTCCAGAAATGATGGTGACAGACAATAGGCAGCCTAATTCTCTGGACCATTTCAATGATAATCTAATATAATAAAAATATAAAAATGATCAGTATAAGTCTTGTATATAAAGCCTACATAAGACTTAACTCTCAAGTACACTTTACCTTTTAAATTTACTTTCAGGAACAACTGTAGATAATAACTCTTTAAATAAAACCCACATTAAAAATTTGAATTTATGGAAAATAATTACAGATATAATTCCTCAATTTACAATGGGATTCACAATAGAATAAATAGCAGTCTTTTGCACTTTAATGTGGTCTGATTTGCCAACAAACTTTTAAGAATACAACTCTAATTATATAGAGTTTCTATGAGGAATATGGATCATCACAAAAGGATTTCATTTATCTTCCTTTCTGCAGCTTTCCAAAATAATTATGTCAATATCCAAGTGAGCATAATCATGGCAATTTAAATTATGATTTCCAAATCCTAGAGAATAGAGGATTTTTATTTACAGATTTCCATAGTTGCTGCATTATAGTATATTACTGAAAATGTCCAGTTTTCAACAAAAATTATGAGATGTGCAAAAAACAAACAAAACACATATGGCCCACACACAGGTAAAAAACAATCCTAGAAACTGTTATTGAGGAAACCCTGATGTCAGATTTATAGGACAAAGACTTTAAATCAGTTAGATATGTTCAAAGTACTAAAGGAACCATGTCCGAAGAATGAAAGTATGAGAATGATAGCACTAAATATAGAATATCCATAAGAGATAGAAAGTATTTTAAAAAGCCAAACAAATTCTTGAGATGAAAAATACAATATCTGAAATGAAAAATTCTGTAGGGACACTCAACAGTAGATTTGAGCTAACAAAAAGAGAGAAGGAATGAACTTTAAAATAGGTCAATTAAGTCTTTACTTAGTCTGTGGAACAGAAAGTTAAAAGCATGAATAAAAATTAAGAGCCTCAGAAAACTGTGGGACACCATTGAATATATCAACATAGGTTTAATGGGAATCTAAGAAGGCCAGGACAGCAAAGATCAGAGAGAAGAGTTGGAGAAAAAATGGTTGAAAACTGTCTAAATTTGATTTTAAAACTTTAATCTACATGTCCAAGAGGCTAATGAATTCAAAGGATAAACTCAAAGACCTCCACACTGAGACTCATCATAATAAAACTGTTGAATGTCAAAGACAAAGATAAAATATTGAAAGCAGCAAGAGAAGGAATTCATCACATATATGCAAGGGACCCTCAAAAGTCAACAGTTGATTTCTTATCAGAAACTATGGATGTCAGAAGATAGTGGGATGACATATTTAAAGAAAAATTGTCAACCAAGAAAAAATATTCTTAAAACATAAAGGAGAAATTAAGAGATTCCCAGATATACAAAACCAGAGAAGTTATTGGTAGCAGAATGTCCTGCAAGAAATTACTATGAATAAGTATGCTAAAATAATGAGATGATCAAGACAAAATGAGCAAATTCTTAGAAAGTCACAATTGTCAAAACTTTTTAAGAAGAAATAGAATGTGTGAATAGACCTATACCATGTAAAGATACAGAATTAGTAATAAAAAATTATTCACAAAGAAAATCTTAGAATCAGATGACTTTACTGGTGAATTCTACCAAATTTTAAAAAAATATCAGTCCTCCACAAACTCTTCCGAAACTAGAAAATACTTCAAATATTTCTGTGAGATCAAGATAACTCTGACACCAAACCTAGAAAAAAACAGATGTCACAAGAATGGAAAAGTTTAGATCAATATTTTTTATAAATATAGACACAAAAATCCTTTAAAAAAATCTAGTAACATATAACAAGGATTATACAACATGACCAAATAGAATGTATTTGAGGAATGCAAAATTGGTTTAACATACAACAAACAGTTAATTAATGTAATACATGAGGAGTCTGGCTCCAGGCTGAAACCCTATGTGTGATCTTTCAAGCCTGACCAAGGCCAATTGCAAAGGTTCTATCTGACAAGTATCATGGGGGTGAGGGGAAGGAAGCTGCCCTCAAAACACACACACAGCAGATTTGGTGCATGGCCATTGTATTGCACTCTCTGGTGGGAGTTACAGTAAAGGACTCATGTCTCCCTGACTAGCTTTGCTGTTATGAACATCTGCATATTCTTAACTCAGGAACCTTCGTTGAGAGGTTTTCTTATCAGAGGACACTCAGCCAAGGCCTCTCTTAGGTGCACTCTGCCTATCCCACTTTCTCTGGGAGGCCTTCAAAACCAAGGCCTTCACTTTGACTCCATATTAATTATTGTTCCACTCTTAACCCTTCTCCTTCCATCTTCCCTGAACCTCTGGGTCCACAAAACAGCACGATCCTTTGGTTTGGGGGTCCCTCAGCAGTGGGTGATCTCCCTGTGTGCACTGATACATCTGACCTCCTGGCACCCTTTCTTGGGGGGGGGGGGGGGGGGCGGAGAATGGAACACTGGTGGAGCTGAATTTTTTTCCTTTTCAGCCTCTTGCGTATACTATTACCATAAATGATTTACAGCATCTCTGTTACTTTCATTTTGGCTTATTGCTTTTTTGTTTGTTTTTAATATTTTTAAGTTGATTTCAGAAAGGGAGAGAGAGATAGAAACATCAATGATGAGAGAGAATCATTGACCAGCTGCTTTCTGTATGCCCCCTACTGGGGATGGAGCCCACAGCCCGGGCATATTCCCTGACCAGAATATCGAGCCAGCAACCCTTTGGTTCGCAGGCTGACACTCTATCCACTGAGCCAAACCGGCTAGGGCGTTATTGTTTTAATTGACCAACTAGAATCTATACCTAGCAGCTAAGCCGGCTAGGGCGTTATTGTTTTAATTGACCAACTAGAATCTATACCTAGCAGCTAAGCTCTCTAACACAACTCTGGACGTTATACTATATTAAGGGACAGAGACCACATGATCATATCAATAGATGCAAAAAAAAAAAGCATTTGACAAAATCTAACAGCATTTTATGATAAACACACACACACACACACAAAAAAAAGAACAGAAGGAAATTTCTCAACCTAATAAAGAATATCTAAAAAATGCACTATTGACATCATACTTAATGGCAAAATACAGAAAGCTTTCCCCTTAAGATCAGGAGCAAGAAAGGGAAATCTGCTCTCACCACTTCTTTTCAACACTTGATGTTTTAGTCAGGACAGTTAGGCAAGAAAAACAAAAGGCATCCAGATTGTAAAGAAAGAAGTAAAATTGTGTCCATTTCCAGATGACATGATCTTTTATATAGAAAATTCTAAGGAAGCCACCAAAAACTATTAAACTAATAAATAAGTTCATTAAGGTTGTAATAAATAAAAATCAATATACAAAAAGCAACTGTATTTCTACACACTAGCAATGAACAATCTGAAAATTAAATTAGAAAAATAGTTGCATTTAAAGGGTGTGCAAAAGTACGTTTAAAATTCATTGGAAGATAATCTGATAATCCTAATATATAAAAACCCAGGGTCCGTAATGACCAACCAAAGGCTGGACTGAACACTGGAAGTCAGTCCTGCAGTCAGTGCTGGGTTGCCATGGTGACCCAGCACTGACTGCCAAGGGGGCTGCAGATCAGGCCCAGAGAGAGGCTCAAAGAGAGAGGCAGGGTCTGATCCACAGCCTCCATGGCAGCTGTTCATCAGCCCTGCCTCTCTGATCAGGCCCGGAGACACTGACTGGCATAGAAACCAACCAAACAGAACCAAATCTGGGTCAATTGTGAGGAGCCAATGGCTGCCTAGGAGGCGGAGCTTTTTTCTCTCTAATATTTCTTTATTGATTTCAGAGAGGAAGGGAGAAAGAGAGAGAGATAGAAACATCAATGATGAGAGAGAATCACTGATCGGCTGCCTCCTGCATGCCCCCTAGTGAGGATTGAGCCCACAACCCAGGCATGTGCCCTTGGCTGGAATCGAACCTGGGACCCTTCAGTCTGCAGGTTGATGCTCTATCCACTGAGCCAAGCCAGCTAGGGCAGAGGTGGAGCTTTTGACGCTGACTGGAATAGAAACCAACCAATCAGAACCAAATTGGCCAACAGGGGAGGGCAGTTGGGGGCAAGATCAGGCTGGCAGAGGCAGTTATGGGTGATCAGGCCAGGAGGGGAGAGCAGTTGGGGTTGAGATCAGGCCAGCAGGGGAGGGCAGTTAGGGGCAAGATCAGGCCAGCAGGGAAGGGCCATTGGGGGCAAGATCAGGCCAGAAGGAGAGGGCAGTTGGGGGCAACCAGGCCTGCAGGAGAGGGCATTTGGGGGCGAGATCAGATCGGCAGGGGAGGGCAGTTAGGGGCAATCAGGTACACAGGCAGAGGCAGTTAGGGGCGATTAGGCAGGCAGGCATAGAGGTTAGGGGTGATCATGCAGGCAGGCAAAGGGGTTAGGGGCAATCAGGCAGGCAGGCAGAGGCAGTTAGAGGTGATCAGGCAGGCAGGCAGGTGAGTGGTTAGGAGCCAGCGGTCCAAGATTGCGAGAGGATGTCCGACTGTTGGGATCGGGTCTAAACCAGCAGTCGGACATCCCCCCAAGGGGACCCCAGTTGGAGAGGGTGCAGGATGGGCTGAGGGAACCCCCCTCCATGCACAAATTTCATGCACCGGGCCACTAGTTAGTAAATAATACTACAAGAATAAACTGTGTTTCCTGTACTCACAACTGTAAACCTTATTTTGCTCCCCTTATACTAATATCAACAATAAAATATTTACTAATAACTTTAACAAAAAAATGCAAAATTTCTACACATAAATATTGTTAAAAAAACACTTAAAGACATAAATAAATGAAAATACATCCATGTTAATGGATTGGAAAACTTAGTATGATTAAGATGGCAATACTTTCCAAATTGATCCACAGGTTCAGTGCAATCCCCATCAAAATCCCAGTTTTCCTTTTTGAGAAATTGACAAGCTGATCGATCCTAAAATTCATATGAAGCTCAGAGGGCCCAGGATAGCCAAAATCACCTTAGGGAAAAAAGTACCAAGGTTGAAGAATTACTCTTCCTGATTTCAAATCTTGCAATAAAACCACAGTAATCAACACAGTGTGATACTGGCCTAAGATATACATATGGATTGATGGAATAGAATTGAGAGTCTAAAAAGAAACATATTTACACTTAACTCATTTTTAACAAAGGTGCCAAGACAATTGAATAGAAGAAAGAATAATTATTTTAACAAATTTTTCTGTGACAATTGGATATCCAATGCAAAATAATGAAGTTAGAGCCCTATCTCACAGCACATAAAAATTAATTCAAAACTTTATATGTAAAATATAAAACTATAAAATTTTTAGAAGAAATCATAGACACAAATCTTTGTTACCATAGATTAGGCAATGATTTACTAGCTATAACTCTAAAAGCACCATCAACATCATTTAAAAAAGTAGATAAATTGATTTTATCAAAATTAAAAACTGTCGTCCTTCAAAAGATACCTTCAGGAAAGTGGAAAAGCCCACATAATGGAAAAGCCCACATTTGCAAATCATATATCTGTATTTAGAAATATAGAGAACTCTTACAAGATAAAAACAAAAGGAAAAGTAAACCTATTTTTAAAATGGGCAAAGTATCTGAATAGACATTTCTCAAATTAATAAATACAAATGGCCAATAAGCACATTAAAAGATGCTCAGCATTATTAACCATTCAGGTAAATGCAAATCAAAACCACAATGTGTATAACTCTACACCCAACCGGATGGCTAGAATAAAAAAGACAAATACAACTGTTGGTGAAGATATGGAGAATTTGGTACCCTTAAATATTCCTGATGTAAATGTACTAGTAAAATTATGTAACTACAGTATGTAAAACCTCGCTCACTCCCCGCATGTCTCCCCACTCCACTTTCCACTTTTGCGGGCCACGGGAGAATCAATGTTTTCTCTCATTAACTTGGAAAAGCACGTCCTGTCACCAGCTGCTTGGCAGTAGTAAACTAGGCTCCAAGTGAGTGAGGCTTAGTCAGGGCAGCCTTTGCTCATGGGTGCCGGCACCCAAAGTGCACATTCCTCCTCTGCAATTGCCCCGACTATCCCACCGTCTCACTGAGAGGACAAACTCTTCACCTCCTCTGGGTTTCTGATCTTGAATGCTGACCGAAGGCACCTCAGTGAGGGCTGCCCAAGCCCACCAGGTGTGTCTTGTCCACACCTGCTTCCTCCTCAGCACCTGCATTAGCCCCATGGAGGTGATCTCGTCACTGCACTGGCCTCCGCGGGAACAGGGCATCACCTCTCTGCCCTCTCACTGTCATCTCACAGGCGCCCACCCTCAGCACCCAGAATACCCAGACACTCTCCAAAGGACGTGAGTGTGCCAGAGGGGATGTGCGCACGTCCTGTGGGGGATGTAGGCATGCTGGGGTTGATGGAAGTACCAGGGGGGCGGTGGGCACGGAGAGAACTTGCATGTGCCATGGTCCAGGACTGTTGCAGGCATGCGTGGGTGACAGCGTGCTGGGGGACGTTCGCATGCCAGGGGGTGGAAAGGATGCGCACACC
Source organism: Corynorhinus townsendii (assembly GCA_026230045.1). Taxonomy (NCBI): domain Eukaryota; kingdom Metazoa; phylum Chordata; class Mammalia; order Chiroptera; family Vespertilionidae; genus Corynorhinus; species Corynorhinus townsendii. The sequence goes on along the minus strand of JAPDVU010000004.1, from coordinate 59,785,209 downwards.
AGAGGCCTGTGGGGAGTACAGGCTGCCCTCCCCTGACCCATCTCCCCCGTCCAGAGGCTCTCTACGCAAGCTGCCCACAGGCCCAGAGCGGCCTGGGCAGGGCGTGACGCCTGCACATGCTGCCCACTGGCCCGGAGCACACTGCCCACCCGCCACTCTGTGCCTGAGCATGCTGTCCACACACCAGGAGCACGCTGCCGAGGTGATGAAAGCAGGTGTCCCGCTCCACCCACTCTGTGTGCTGCCCACAGGCCCTCCGCAGGCAGGGTGGGGCGGAACGCCTGCATTGTTACCGTGGTGGCAACCCAAGCCTCCTGGCCTGGCTGCCACCATCTTTGTTGTGGAGTGAGCCTCAATTTGCATATACCCTCCTTATTGGCTATGGGCACCATCTTTGTCATGGAGTTGTGGTCAATTTACATATGCCCTCTTTATTAGATAGGATTACTAATGGGTAGAGAGTCTTTTTGAGTGTGATTAAAATGTTTTGAAATTAGAAGGTAAGTTTTCATGTTCAAAATGATTTTGAAAAATGGCAAAATGGTACTTAGTAACAAGCTTTACTATGTACCAAAATGTTGTAGGAAAATGATTGAACATAGTATTTTTGTAAAACTGTTTCTCCCTCAACATTCCCTCCTTTCATAAATATCCCTGTTTTTGAGTACAGGTCTATAGTCAAAGATTATATGCTGGCTAATAATTAACCAGCTTCCCTGATTATTTGCCAAGCTAATGTTGTACAGGAATATTGCATGTTGAATGATAAAAAGCTTGGATACCACACATTAACTCTGGTACAATATGTATTTTAAATTCCCCTATTTGAGTAGGAAAGTTCAGTACGTTTTAAGTGCTGTGTTTTTTTTCCTGTTTGTATTTCACTCAATGACTAAAAAAAACACACACAATGCTTTTCTCAGTGTACAAACAGCTCCCATGTCCTAATTTAGGAATAAAAATTAGAAATAGATTGTTGTTTTCTAGGCCTTTGACAATAATTAACTGGTTATCAGTTACAGCATAATAATGCCCATTTATTAGAAAAAGGTAGTTGAGATGTTTGTTTTTTAATTTGCTCAAAGCCTCCCAGAGACACAATAGCAGCTTGGAAGACCTTGTTCTTTAACTCTCAGGCCTGGTTCTAATGCAGCTGGGTCACAAGACCTTTATAATAGAGCTTATAAAACCACATTTAATGTGAGGCAAGTAGTTAGAAAAAAAAATGACCTTTTAAATTATATCACTATTTCCCACATAAAAGCTTCCACCAGCCTTTTAATTCATATGACCTTTGGAAGCTCTAAAATTATTTCCCAGGAAGAGTTGATGTAAATTTTATTGGGATCCTATTCCTTTTGACCCAGAGTGAGCCACCCACAGCACTGCCCGGGAAATATCAAAATCCACTCAGCACAGGAGAAATTTGCTGCCTGAGGAAGATTCATCTGAGCCCTGCAACAGCAGACTTCCTAAAGACAGTTTGTTAAGCCGGCCGGCTAAACGTTTATTTAATCTTTATCTCTTGATTGCAAACCAAAGAAAACCTTCAGACTTGCCAATTGCCTAGAGAGGAATGTTTTAGAAATGTTAAGAATGAAATGAAAATGCTAAGAGTATTTATGTATAAAAACTGAAGTCATCGTAAAAAGGAAGTGCTGCCTGATGGAAAATTGGTATATTTAATGGAATTTTTATATTTTAAAACTTGGTGATTAGCTGGTGAAAGCGGGAGAGCAGAGGGCTTAGAAATTTTATATTTTAATATCTTAAAAAGATATCCTGGTCCAGAGATGGAAGACACTGACAACGCCTTGCCACGCGAGCAGTCAGCAGCTGTGCACCACTGAAGGTTGCCTAGGACCAAACCAGAGAGGGTCGGACCTGCATTGCCACAATGTGCCCACCATCCAGATATCATTGCTGACATGTACACATAAGGAACTGTTAGACATTGAAACGGGGACTCAGAACTGTTGGACATTGAAATTGGGACTCAAACATTTTTTTGTTTTGTTTTGTTTTGTTATTATATGTTTATTTCTAGTCTGCAAAGGCAAAACGTTTTAAAGGAAAGAAATGGTGGGAAAAAGATACAGAGGCAAAGAAGCATTGAACAGACCGTCAAACTACATTGGGAAGACAGGGGAGGTTGGGCGAGGGGGGCTGTAAGAGACCAACTGAAGGACTTGTACGCAGGCATATAAGCACAACCAATGGATACAAGACACTGGGGCAGGGGGGAGGGCGAGTAAGTGAAGGCATGTACTGGGGGATAGGGGAGGTCGGGGGGAGGTCAATGGAGGGGAAAAAAAGGAGACATATGTACTACTATTTGTAATACTTAAAACAATAAAAAAAAAAGAAAAAAAAGATATCCTGAGTTTAATATAAAGCCTTCTTTATAATATAGTTGCATGATAGGAAATACTAAAGAGTTGAATGAGTGGGAAAATATACAACTGAACTTTTTTGAATTCATGTTCAGTAACTTTTTAAACATACAGACTTATGTACATAGAAGATATCTTACTTTGCATGTATTTATTAATCTAATTTTGTTCATAGAACATTGTAATATAGCATTTCCCTTATGTGATTACAAATTCAATGAGAACATTATTTTAAACTGGTATTTAATAGTCCATCATGACTTACCGTAATTTATTAGATATTTCATTATTGATGAACATTTAGACAGTTTTCAATTTTTTTGTGTTATAAATAACAATTCAGTGAACATCTTTGTGGATAAAAGGTTTTCATGCATTTCAGCTTCTGTTTTTAGGATAGGTGAACTGATAATCCTCTACCTTTATCACTGAAGATCACCAACAGAATTACTTGTTTTTACAGGCATATTTGTTTTCTTTTTGCATTTATAGTCTTTGAATTTGGACTATAAGCCAAGGAACCAGATTTAATAGTACATTTTTTTCCTGTAGGCCATTGATATTCCATAAATTTTTTTGCATGATAACTGCTCTGCCATGAATAACACCACAAACCCATTTAGGCTATGAAAGTGAACCTTGAAAAAGAGATAACTAGAATTACATAAGAAAAAGGAAGACAAAGTGATACTCACCTCTGGTGATTTTTAAGCTACTCCGAAAATCTTTTTATCTTTTATGTTTTATTGCCATGAAACTAAAACCCTACAGGGGTCTCAGGGCATAGTTTTCAAGTACAGTTTTTCTTGTATAGCTTCCCCATTGAAACTACATTTCTAACTACTTTTGAAAATTCACTGGTTTAGGACATGTAGCAGCACGTGGACTTTCTTACCTGGTGAACAAACAGTTCTTTTCTGTTTCAGGGAAAATTGTAAATGCTAAGTAAGGCTTGCTATCCTCAGAGGCAATATTGACATACTAAGACAATTTAGGCCATCTGATTCCCAAGTGTTTGGTCAGCAGCTGTGGCCAAAACTGGTAATTGTGCCTGGTTAAATTTAGTTCTCTCTGACATCACAAATCATTGAGGAAAGCAGCCTCACACATTTTCCTTTAAGGAAGGTGGAAAATTGGTATAGATGATTTAGAATAAGGAATGAAAATGACAATGAACATTCAAATGCAACCCGGTAAACAGAAATCTGCCCCAGTTTGTTGGCTAAAGAGACAATAGAAAATTCCAAGTGGAACTGCGAGCTGTGACTCCTTAGAGGCAAGCAGCCACGTGAGGCCCATCAGGAAGTAAAGGAGAGGCTACACAGCAAGGCCCTGTTACCTGTTACGTCTGTTTACCTAGTTCTTACGGCTTCACCAACCATCATGTAGTGTTTTCGTGGAAACTAGATAAACAGCCTGCGTCACTGTGGCTATTTCACTTTATCAGAGTAGTAAAAGGAAGAGTTCCATGAACTGAAGATATCATGCAGGTATATGGGTCTCTACAAGCAAGTATTATACACAAAGAAGAAAAATTGAAATGTATTCTGCCAAAGACTGATTTTTAAAAAATCAAACAGGAAAATAATTCTAAATATGCAAATCTTTACCAACTGTTCCCAGAGGCATCCATGTGGCTGTGACATCCTCCCTATCAGCCCTTCATGTTAGGGGTTTTTTAGGCCAAAGAGACAAAACATCTACTTTCTATACCCAACTCAGAGACACTGCTAGGAACTCTAGTCCTCCAACATTTAAAATGTCTCTACCTCTATCCCACATCATAGTCTTGTGCTGCAGGCATCTAATGGCAAGAGGAACAAGGGCAGAGGACTTCTGCCCTCTCTTCATTCCACCTTCCCCTAATCTTTGCTTATCAGCACTGATTGATTGAGGGGGTGATATCATGGTTTTACCTCTTTCTTGCACTCACTAAATTTTGATGGACATTACCCTTTCTCCTAACCCCCTCTCCTTTAGGACCTTAAGTTACATAATAGGACCCTACCCTGATGGGTCTTGGGTGTGCTGGGAGGAACATAGTATCATATGCATAATGTGAAACAAGCCTATGCACTATTTATCTGCAGTTAGTCTTATCTAACTAATATATTTAATTTAGAAGGCATTATCTATCTGGCTCAGAAAAAGTTTGGCATAAGCCCAACCTTCCCCTTTCTCTTACTCCCTTCCTATACTGTTTTCTATGTTTGTTTTTTGTACTCCAAAGAAAGACCCTTTTGACTTCTCCCACTTCTCCATTTGTCTCAGACTCTGACAAAGTTAAATTGTTGGCCTGAGAATGTTGTCAAAGGGCACAGTGATTATTGTGCTCAGTGATGTGCCTGATTAAGAAAAAGGGAGAAAACTCTTTCATTGAGTATCTGACACAAAGACAAACCTCAATAAATAGCTGTTGACTAAATGAACTGTTGTGAGCATGCTAGTACGACCTTGTTTGCAGTGAGTAGAATGAAATCTCTTTGTGGCCAGCCCAAATTATTGCTAAACATATGAACTTCCTTAGAACTTTAGAATTCTGCAGTTGGACAGTGAGTGGGATACAAGTAAAGATCAATGCTATCATTGTTTTTTATGTACATCAATATATAGAATTCTGTACATCAAGTAGATATTTACATTGGGTAGATTTGTACAAATTTCCTACTTCTAGAAAATGTTTCCCACATTATACTCTTCTAAACTTACTAGAAGGTCTAAAACAGTGGTAGCTTTGTCAACCTGCCCATCTTATTTCCCACCATTCCTCTCCCTTCCAGTAACTCCAGCAATTCCTAAATTATCCTATATAATAAAGAGCTAATATGCTAATTAGACTGAACAGCAAAACAATCGTCCAGATGTCCTTCTGGACAAAGCCGGGGCTGCGAGGGCTGAGCTCCTTGCACGAATTTCATGCATCAGGCCTCTAGTATTTTAAATAATTCAAAAGTACTGCTACCTCCTCAGTGCCTCTACAAGAGGCTTTCCCTTCATTAGACTCAATCTCCCCTCAATCCTTCAATCCACAATCTGTTAACTAATCTTTAGTTCAACTGTTACTTCTGGGAAGCTTTACCTAATCCCACCATTCCACCCCACCCTCATGGTTATTTGGACTTTTCCATTTACCACATTTGTAATTTTATTCTCTGCTCATTTGTTTGCTGACTTCCCCTCTAACTTCTCATCTTCCTGAGACATCAGTCACATCTCTTTTGATTTCTTCTGTATTCCTATAGGACACCATAGTTCCTGGCACATAGTAGGTGCTTAAAAAATATTTGTTGAAGGAATGAAGAGGAGAAAGTAATTTGTATTTGCTCCTCTTCAAGCAATAGTCCTCTCAGTGGGAAATAGTTAGATACACAAAGTCATTTTATATAATTTGGGAAACTTGAAAATGATTTTATTTCTATCTGAATCTCTGGCATTCAATATTGTTAAAACAGGTTTCTTGTTATAAAATGTAATCAAACTTCCACTGGGCAAAGAAAATACAGAAAGAAACACCCATTTTAAACAAGCAAGCTCTGCAGGTCATTCATTTCTAATGAGTAGCAGAAGAAATTTTATTTATTGGCCACAATTCCATTAATATCTACCCATGATTTTTCAATAAGGATGCAATCACACACCTCTGACTTCCTTCTTAGAATCTGTGTGACAGTGTAGATGCAGGTATACTCCTTCAGCAAGTACAAAATGATTCATAAGGTATATAACATCACAGAAGCACTGAAAGAAAACAAAAGGTAACTACAGTACAATTGCTTGACTGGTAGTTACTAGGTTACTATCCAGTAAACCTCCCACTTATCTTGGGCTTCTGGTGTTTTCAATTCCATTTAGAAAGGGTTGGAGCTATCTTGATGTGTCTAACCCTGTTATTTATTAAGAGCCTGGACAGAAAGGTGGTTATTCATAATAACAGGAAGCTGAATGTTTGTTTATTTTTTTTGTTTTGTTTTTATTTTATTTTTTTTTAAATAAATCTTTATTGTTCAGATTATTACAGGTGTTCCTCTTTTATTTTTCCCCATAGCTCCCCTCCACCTGATTCCCCACCCCACCCCAGGCCCTTACCCCCCGCCACTGTCTTCATCCATAGGAGTAAGATTTTTGTCCAATCTCTTCCCGCACCCCTCCCACCTGCTTCCCCTGAGGATCGTCAGTCCACTCCCTTTCTATGTCCCTGATTCTATTATATTCACCAGTCCATTCTGTTCTTCAGATTTTTCATTCACTTGATTTTTAGATTCACTTGTTGGTAGGTATGTATTTGATGTCATTTTGTTGTTCATAATTTTTATATTTACCTTTTTCTTCTTCTTCCTCTTCTTAAAGGATACCCTTCAGCATTTCGTGTAATCCTGGTTTGGTGGTGATGAACTCCTTTAGCTTTCTCCTGTCTGTGAAGCTCTTTATCTGACCTTCAACTCTGAATGATAGCTTTGCTGGGTAGAGTAATCTTGGTTGTAGGTTCTTGCTGTTCATCACTTTGAATATTTCTTGCCACTGTCTTCTGGCCTGCATAGTTTCTGTTGAGAAATCAGCTGACAGTCGTATGGGTACTCCCTTGTAGGTAATTAACTGTTTTTCTCTTGCTGCTTTTAATATTCTCTCTTTGTCTTTTGCCCTTGGCATTTTAATTATGATGTGTCTTGGTGTGGTCCTCTTTGGGTTCCTCTTGTATGGGGTTCTGTGCACTTCCTGAACTTGTAAGTCTATTTCTTTCACCAGGTAGGGAAAGTTTTCTGTCATTATTTCTTCTAATAGGTTTTCAATATTTTGCTCTCTCCCTTCTTCTGGCACCCCAAAAATTCGGATGTTGGTTCGCTTGAAGTTGTCCCAGAGGCTCCTTACACTATCTTCATATTTTTGGATTCTTTTTTCTTTTTGTTTTTCTGGTTGGATGTTTTTTGTTTCCACATATTTCAGATCTTTGGTTTGATTCTTGGGGTATGTTGATCTGCAGTTGAGTTTCTGTATATTCTTTATTTCAGACAGTGTATGCTTCATTTCTGACTGATCCTTTTCCATTTTTTTGGCATTCTCATTAAGCTCCTTGAAGGTCTCATCAAGTTTCTCAGCAGTTTTAAGAAGATTCTTGAGTAACCTTATAAATGTGGTTCTGAACTCTATGTCATCCAGTAGTTTGCTTTCCTCCGTTTCTTTCATTCGTGACATGTTTCTTTGTTTCTGCATTTTGGCTGCTTCCCTGGGTTGATGGAGTGGCTTTGTGTGGTAGGTGACCTATAGGGGGCAGTAGCTCAGCCTCCCCAATCACCTGATGTGGACGCTCTTGGTACACCCCTTTGTGGGCTGAGTGCAAAGTCTTGGTGTAGTTAAGCCTGAATTGCTGTTGGTACGCTGGGAGGAATTGACCTCCAGGCCAATTAGCTGTGAGCACTCCCTGTGTCTATAATGGAAGAAGTGCTGCGCTGAAGACACGCTTATGGGGCAGGACTTGTTTCAGTGGGGCTTTGGTGCTCACTGAGTCTGCCTCTTGAATGTGTCACTTATGGATGTGAGGAGTTGAAATCTGGTGTCTCACACTGACCACTAGGTACACTGGCTTCTGGATCTCCAATGGGGTGCAGGTCAGCTACTGTCTGAGGCCACCCAGCAGGAGCTACAGTGAGAGCTGCAGTTTTCTCCTCTTTGCTTGTGGTTTGGAGGTTTTGGAGCTGTCTGACCTGGGCTGCAAGTTTTCTAGGTTAAGCTGCGATAGGGCAGGCTTTCTTATGCTAATTGAGCTGCTTGGAGCTTGGGTGGGTTTGTAGGTTGTGTGGGGCGGGGTCTCAGGGCGTCACTAGGTTAGGGCGTGGCAAACAGCAATGGCTGCTAGTAAGCCCGCTCTGTGTCCCCGACCGCGTCCTGGAGTCCTGTGCCCCAGTGCCGTAAACAATTATTCCTGCGCGCAGCTCTGCAAGCAAGCCACTCTCACTGGCAGACAGTCCAGCTTCTCCCCGTAGGAGTTTGGGTCCCCCGCGTCTCCCCAGAGACTGGATTTCAGAGTAATCGGGGGCTTGTCTCCGTTTGGTTGAAAAAAGCAACGCACCCAGTCGCCCGCCGCCAGCCCGGATCACGCACCTCCGTACCTCAGCTTTTCAGTGCTCGTGCACGTCTCAATGCTCTTTTCTCTTTCCTTCTAGTTGTAGAACTTCCACTCAGCCATCTTTCCCGTGGTTCTGGGTGATAGACGTTTTGTCTTTTAGTTGCAGTTTAAATTGTTGTGGGAGGCAGCAGTTTAGGTGTTTACCTATGCTGCCATCTTGGATTCTCTCTCCTAAATGTTTCTTTAAAGAAATAATATCCCTACAGCTAGAGAAATGGACCAAATTATTGAGGACAGTGATAGGAAGCTTTGACTAACTTATTTCGATTAAAATTTATTTTCGTAATTTCTGACTGCATGCAACTTTCCATAAGACTTATCCTACCAATATAAATTAGTAAATTGGTGCCTATAAATGTTATTAACATTTTGACCTGTTAGACATATATATTCTGCCCCTAAAATGTTGTCTTTTAGCACAGGTGGGAGAAAATTGGAAGAATGGTTGTTCAAGTTCACCACTTCCCATTTATAAAAATGGAGTAACAGCAACATTGCTTTCCAGAAATGTAAGAAGAAACATCCACAGACCATAAAGCATTAAAATTGAGTGAGATCATTGGGAAATAAGAAATAGCTGTGGACTTTAATCTTTTAGGCCTATCAGAGCTGTCAAAAATAAAAAAGAAAAGAAACTCTCAATAAATCAGAAGGGCCACTCATTCAGGCAGGAAATCCTCATATATGTTTTAAGCAGCTATTATGAGCCAGGGATAGTGCTGGGAGCAATGAGGAAAAGGATTGAAAGTCCTGAAAGGCAGACAAGGTGCTAAACTCTGGAAGTCAGACCCCAAATTAAATACTCACAATAATGTTGGGTAAGTGGTTTCATATATAAACAAAGTACTGGGAGAACACAAAAGAGGAAATTTTAATGTTTCCTGGAGGAGTTCAGAGAGGCTTTAGAAAGGAGGTAACCCTTGAACAGGAGTTCACAGATGGATATATAGTTCCCCACCAAAATCTCCAATAGAATACTGAGGAAATCCAGTGAATTGCTGAGTAGAAGGAAAATCAAACACATCGGAGAACAGATTGCTATTATGAATTTCCTTGAAAAAAAAAAAAAAGCCCTTCATATTAGATCTTAGGTAACTCCAAGATAATATTAATTGCCACAACAATTCCTAGTACTGCTATTATTAGCATTAATTTACAGTCTTTTATTAAAAATTACATGTTAAATGTTAAGAATTTATAACACTTAATGCTAGGTACTAATATTATTTAATTTCCACAGCCAGGCAATGAAATTACTAGTATTATTCCCACTTTACAGATAAATTTGAGATGAGAGAGGTTAATTGTCTATGGTTATGCCATCAGGAATGGTGGAAGGAGGATACAAATTAGAGTCGACTTCAAGGTGTATTTTCTATTCTTCTAGTCCAGGGGAATATTTGAGAAATAAAGTTCTGAAGGCATGAGACAGATAAGATGACAAGTTCTCTTCAATTCACCATGAAAATATGCGATTCGTGGAAGCAAGAGGCAAAAGTAGAATATGCTAAACATGGTTCTTTTAATTAGAAAAATTTCAAATATCTAAAGAATCCATAAGGTAAAGAAACAAACTCTTGCACTCATCATCTGCCTTAAACAAATATCATTTTGCCAATCCTGTTTTATCTCCCCCTTAACTTTACTTTGAGTATTTAAATGCAAATAAAAGATACCACATCTTTTTTTTTCTCTTGTAAATACTTCAATATGCATCTCCATCTGATAAGGATATTTTCCCTCTATTGTCATCATAGCCATATTTGAAAAGCATTTTCCTCTTTATATAGAAGATATGATACCATTGAATGTTTTCGAAGTTAAAATGTAGCCTCTATAGAAATAAAATAACAAAAAAATTAACTACTGTTTAGACATATAAAGTCATGTCGGCATCATTAATCAGATCACATGAAAATAAAATTTTTCTGAATGATCAACTTTTGATCATTTTAGACCAGCGATTTTCAACCTTTCTATCTCATGGCACACATAAACTAATTACTATCTATGGGACACAAAAAAATACATTTTTTGCCAATCTGACAACAAATATGTATAATTTTGACTCATTCACACCAGAATGGCTATTGCTGAGCTGGCTGTTGTCTATTTTTTTTTTTTTTACAATCTAAGGGAAAAGAGGTCAGTGCCTATGACTAAAATAGTTAGGTAAGGTATTGCATGTTTTAAAAATTCTTATGGCACACCTGTTGAAAATCACTATTTTAGATACATTTAGAACAGACTCCATTAGTGCAAGGAAGCAGAAATCCTTCACTGGCTCACAAATGAATGAGGGCATGATCTAGACCAGTGGTCGGCAAACTCATTAGTCAACAGAGCCAAATATCAACAGTACAACGATTGGAATTTCTTTTGAGAGCCAAATTTTTTAAACTTAAACTTCTTCTAACGCCACTTCTTCAAAATAGATTCACCCAGGCCGTGGTATTTTGTGGAAGAGCCACACTCAAGGGGCCAAAGAGCCGCATGTGGCTCGCGAGCCACAGTTTGCCAACCACAGATCTAGACCAGGGGTCCTCAAACTTTTTAAACAGGGGGCCAGTTCACTGTTCCTTAGACCGTTGGAGGGCCGGACTATAGTTTAAAAAAAACATTCCACACATGTGCACTGCGGGCCCGGGACGAGTGGGCTGCTAAGCAGGACAGGCAGCAGCAGCAAAAACACCCGGCGGGCCCGATAAATGTCCTCGGCGGGCCGCATGTGGCCCACAGGCCGTAGTTTGAGGACCCCTGATCTAGACAATGAGATACAACTTAAAAATGTGTCTCAGGTGAAAATACATAGGGAAGAATTTTAAAGTCCTGATTTTTAAATCCCTTGGACTACAAGAAAATGTACAAATACAGAGAAATTTGTGTCAGCAAATATAGATATGAGCATTCAGCTATATTTGAAAAAAGAACTAAAGAGCTAGAGTAAATTTAATAAGACATCTAGTCTAGTCCTATAGCAAGTATACATGTGTCATTTTGGAAAGCAAGTTGCCTTTCCTCTTTCAAAACACTTCAGCTAGAATGCCTGTCTTATTCTCACCGCTTCCTTCCCTCTTCCCCCCCCACCCCCGCTGTCTAGATCCAAGTCTTAAGTTAATCAAGGGGCCAAACTCTTAACAAATATAATAAAAAGTCATGGTAAAAATTATACTTGGTTAAAAAGTTTACTGGCCCAATTTAAGCACAAGAAGTTAAGCACAAAGGATAACTTTGCTAGAATATTATAACAGAAACTTCATGAAGGAGTATTCAGGCTGGGTCTACAAAATTTAGGTGAATTGGACTGGAAAGAAAACAAGTCTAACACAAAGCAAAATAAAAAATTAAGTGTCTGATTAGTGATAACTTGACAATAGCTCCATCAGCAGCTAGCACCCAAGAAGCATTTTCCTCCACTGATCCATCTTCTCAAATTGCCCCTAGAAAGCTCCCAGTGAAAGTTAGCTCCTACAGTGTGTGCTGACTCAAGTCAAGGAAGACCAGCTAAGCAAGATTGAGAGGGAGCTCACCTGGCTGAAGGAGCCACGAGCTGGTCAGTTCACCTCTAATATGAGAAAGAACAGTTCACTTCTTCTCTAATTAGATACTAGCAAACTAAATGAGTAGATTTATAGGAGTAGACTATCATTTTACCACTTGGATGAGAAACGAGAGATGGCAGAGATATGATTCTTCAGCAGACTGGCTACAGCTGCCAAATTGCAGATTCAGGCAGCCCAAGACAATAACTATATAACAGAATATCGTGTTAGCCCTAAAATTTTCCTAAAACATGTTTTTATATATCTTACGTTGTCAATCATCAGGCGAGGTATATGCTAACAAGTGTGGGTTAGACATCAATTTTTCTAACTGGATTGAGCTAATGAAAGGGCACAGAAAGGATAGATTTATTTAAGGCTCATGACTTTGACTTCTTTTTGCCTCAGACTACTATCTGTCTAAAGGTACCTCCTAGTATTGAGCTGAAAATAACATAAATGAGAAAACGCATTTTAAAGTTAAAAATGCAAAGTATAATTTTTTTAAGGATGATTTTCTTCTTAAAGCTATTTTTTTTATATCTTGTGTTTTCTCCCTACCTTTGTAGAATGAGAATAATTAACACATAAACACACACAAAAATTGGTCACATCTAATAGTAAAAACTGAGTTAGATATTAATCTACAAAAGTGCTTAACTCTTCTAGATCAATAATATTTCAAGTAATAACCTCAAAGAACATGTATTTAAAGAACAAAAACACTGTAATTTAAAAAAAATGAATAATTTGCAAACTTCTTGGCTCTAGTATTTGTAATCTTCTTTGTGGACTTCAGGAAAATTATTCAGCTTAAAAAATTATTGTTATACACGTCACATGTTGATTTTAGGCTCCAGTGAAGAATATGATTAGAGTTTGGCTCACAAATTATTGATAGAAAAATTGTTTTCATATTTTATTTGGTAATTTGAATTGAGTAAAAAATTTATGGAGGTAAGCAAGATTGTTGTGGGGTTTTTTTTCTTCTTTTATTTTCTATTCCTCCTCATTCTGTCCTTGTGTATTTGTATTAGGGGAGAATGAGGGATGATGAAAGGAACATTTTATTAAAAGAGGACTGGTTTGTTTGTTTTTTCTGGCCAATTTTCAATCTACATCTAAATTCCTAGGAATAAAAGACAAGTCTTCTGTGGAAATACTCCTTAGTAGACATTAGTTTATGCTGTCATTCCAGAACACCACAGTGATTCAGTGTGTTCACTTCCTGAGTTGGGATCCCTGTTCTGCCACTTACTAGCTATGTGACAGAGAACAAATTATTTAACTGTTCTGTCTCTATGATCTGATCCATGGAGTGTGAATAATGCCCAGTTGTTGTGAACATTCAGTGAGTTAATATATATAAAGTGCTTAGAACAATTGAATAATACTCAATAAGTTTTACTTATTATTTCCAGATATATTGTACATTAAAAAATCCTTTGTTGTTTTTTTTTTGTGAAAGCTACTTTAATTTTTCTTTACTGTGTTTGAAAATAAGAGATGCTTAAAGTAAAATGAGAAAGAAAGAGAATTATGCAACTGCAGAACAGACAGATATTAAATTTGACTTAGAATTGAAATGGAAAACTCCTGATAAGAGAAGGCCCAGTCATGCCAGAAGAAAGAATTGCCCATGAAACTTGAACTGTTGCTAGCAGAGGCACTATGGGAAAGCAGGATCCTGCAGGCACTGTTGAAGGCACTTCTTGGGAACTTAAGCATTAAGAAATTAGTCATGAAGGGAATAATCTCTACCATATTCATAAAAATAGCTATTGTAATTTTATGTATAATTATGAAATCATATATATAATTAGCAATATGAAAAATAAGATTTAATATTAAGAGAAGAAGGGCCTTAAAATTACTTATTACTGCAGCTTTTTGAAAACATATTTATAATATTTTATGAAATTATATAGACAAATAGAGGCCCACTGCAGGAAGATTCCTACAAGAATAGGGCTTTCTCGGGCCTATTCCTGAAAGAATAGGGTTTCCTGCATCCATCTCCACCACCCAGCCTGCTTCCCTCCCTTCTCCTCTGCCCCGCCTGCTTCCCTCCGTTCTCCTCCACCCTGCTTGCTTCTCCACAGCTTCACTCCCTTCTGCAGCGCTTGGCTTCCTTCTACACTGTCTTCAGTCTTCACTCTGTGCCTGGATATGCAAATTAACTGCCATCTTGGTTTGGGTTAATTTGCATACTCCTGATTGGCTTGTGGGTGTGGCTTGTGGGCGTAGTGGAGGTATGGTCAATTTGCATGTTTATCTTTTATTAGTGTAGATAAGGGAATTGGGAGAAAACAATAGTCTTTTGTCTGGAGCAATCATGAGTAAAACCTACACTAATAAAAGAGAAAGATGCAAATTGACCATACCTTCATGACGCCCACGAGCCAATCACGAGTTAGTATGCAAATTAACACAATAAAGATGGTGGGTTAATTTGCATACATAGGCACTGAGTGTCCGGGGTGGGACACAGGCTTTCCCCACCACCCCAGCCAGTCTGGGCCTCTGGGCAGAGTGGGAAGGAGGAAAGGTGGCTCTGGGCCTGAGCAAAGGCAGTGCCAGCAGCCAGGGGAAGGAAGGCCCATTCTTGCATGAATCTTCATGCATTGGGGCTCTAGTATTTTATAATGTTCTATATTGATCTTCAAAGAATAAATACAAAACTAAAACACAAACTTATGAATTACAGTGCTAAAACTAGTCAAGCATTTAAGTTTTAACAAAGTTTAAATTACTCTTGGATTTTATTAATTCTTAGAGGATTTTTCTGCTGGTACTGGCACTACTAAACAATGTACATTTTTACATGCATGAGAGGAAACCTATATGTCATAACTTGGCAGGTTTGAAGTGAGAAAACATTTCATTGATTTTTTTTTTCCACTTAAGAAGTAAATGTATTATAGTAACTATGTATGGTGCTATATGGGTACTAGAATTTTTAGGGGTATCACTTAATAAATTACATACTTTTCTAACCACTATGCTGTGCACCTGAAATATAAAACGAGATTGAACATCAACTGTCACATAAAAATAAAAAAATTCATTTAAAAAAACATTGTATAGTTTAATGTGTACAACTGATACACTTAATAAGTTGTCAAATAATAAAAAAGAAGTAAAAAGTAAATAGAAAATAGTTAAATGTTCAACAGTTAATTGCTATAAAGACTGGGAGAGTAGAAACCAATATATATACTGAATATCTACTATGCAATACATAGGCTTTTAACAAATGTATGACTTCTTAGTGAAAATACTATGATAAAATTAGAAAAATTTACCCAATACCACTATGGTCAGGCATCATGCTGGCCTTGAGGAATTCCATTAAACTGCAAATATAGACTGGAAGGGATGTGTGTCCAGTCTTGAGTAGATCATCAATTCTCTTGCTGCTGACTTAGCAGGAGATTTCACCTCATGCTCAGAAACATGACTCCACAAAGCACTCCTGAGCTGGGTGGACCCAAGAATTGCACCAGCTATTCCATGAGAGAAGCCAACAAAAGACCCCCATGAAATTAAATGACCTCCCAATGCCAAGGGAATCATAAGAGCTAACAGGCACCATCTTGGTAAGGAAGAATGGAAAGGGAGAAGCTACAATGATAAGAACTTGAACTTAGAATTAATGGGAATAGTTATTAAAAAGAGATATTGTACATTAAAACTGAAATCAAAACAGACTGTTTAAATTGGAGGAGGAAGAGAAACCATGAGCTGGCAATACTTATTCTTTTTCTTGTTACCCATAAGAATGATGTAGGGGTGTGGAGAGGAGAGCTTCAGTTTATAGGAACATTAGATAGAAATGAGGCTAATTGTCTTAGCTTATCTAAGCAATATATGAATACCTTTCAACATTGTGGGCTCTCTTAAAGCAGGAATTACATTTTATTCTTCTATTTATCCTCCATTAGAAATTAGCACAGTTTTGTCTGACAGTTACATAAGAAATGGCATTGAATAAATAAGTTATAAGAGTTGAAGGGATTAGAGAAGTGTTCTAATCCATCATCCTGATTTCAAGTTGTCTCACATAATTAATCACAGAAACCTTTTTCTTAGGGACCTGGGGTGTTTATGGTGGGATTTGCTCTTGGCCTATTGTAGTGAAAAGGCAGAACTAGTCAATCTCCCAGGCTTACATTTGCTTTCTTCCATTTCTTCCTTTAATTTTGACTTGCAGACTTTTTTTTTTCTTTTTTTTTTTGAATTTGGTGTGATATTGGTTAAATTCAAGGGTATAATTCTATAATACATCATCTATATATTGTATTGTGTATTCACCACCCCAAGTCAAGTTTCCTTTTCATCACCATTTATCCTCCCTTCATACTCTTTTGCCTCCCCACTGCCATTTTCCTCAGATAATTAGCATACTGTTGTCAGCATTTTTTTTTACTTAGTATTAAATTTCTGCCCTTTATCTCCCCACTCCTCATATTACCTTATATTTCCAACTAACAAAATACCTGTCTTTTGAACCATTTAGAACAAATGTTAGAGCAAAATAACAAAATCATATTTTAATCAAGAAGAAGTTGTAAGGAAGTTAAATTATCACCACCCTTGATTATTTGGATTTTTCAAAAGAACTTTAAATTTATTTTTCTCTTATGAAAGGTGTCTTCAGATTACCTTTTAATATTTCAATCCTCCTCCTGATGTATTACCAAATTTTGTATAGTAATCAAACTGTAAAATACACCATATACACAATTTTCCAGCTTCTCCAAGTTTTGGGTTGTTTTTGTTTTGTTTTGTCTCATTTATTTGCTGGTCCCCCTGCCCTCCCCCCCCCCTTTTTTTTTGTTTTCTTTAAAAAGAAGGAAGAGCCTTTTCTAGTTACATCTACTTTGGGAGCATTTATTGGGAATGAAATAAGAATGACTTGTAATTATAGTTTAATGCCTCAAAATAGAAAACTGCGCCAAATTGCTTAACCAAATGCAGATTTGGTTGGGATTCAGGAGTTACTTCTAAGGCAAGGCCTTGGAAAGTCTGAATCATTGCTTATCTTTAATTTATGGTTCTCTGCTAAGGGCAGTACTAAACTGATTGCTCACCAGGTTAAAATTTTGTCTTAGAAAAGTTGTACATCACAGATCAGACTCCAAGACAGATTTACACTGTGTTCTTTTTCTTAGTTGTGGCATCTGTTTCTCTCAGTTAAAACTCTTTCATGTAGGTGTATCCAACTCTGATTAAAGGAACTATATACAAAAGTGATCTAAGAAAGAGGCAGAGTGTTGGATGAGCTCTTCTTAGATTTCTGAGCTCTTTCATTTCCTTCTTTCTTGTTTAGGCCTGAAAAAATATTGCTTGTGACCTCCCATTAGAAATGACCTGAAACATTTCAGCATTCTAACCTGCACAATTTAAGTCATATATCTCCAACTTCCTATCTAATAAAAGGGGAATATGCAAATTGACCATCACTCCAACACAAGATGGTCACCCCCATGTGGTCAAAGATGGCCACCTCCATGTGGACACAAGGTGGCCACCACAGGATGGCCTGCAATGGAGGGCAGTTGGGGGCGACCAGGACTGCAGGGGATAGCATTTGGGGGGACCCATGCCTGCAGGTGAGGGCAGTTAGGGGCAGCCAGGCCAGCAGGGGAGGGCAGTTAGGGGCAACTAGGCCTGTAGGGGAGGACAGTTAGGGGTAACCAGGCTAGCATGGGAGGGAAGTTAGGGGCTACCAGGCCTGCAGGGGAGGGTAGTTGGGAGCAACCAGGCCAGCAGGTGAGGATGGTTAGGGGTGACCAGGCCAGCAGGGGAGGGGAGTTAGGGGCAATTGGGCTTGCAGGGGAGCAGGTAGGCATTGATCAGGCTGGCAGGGGAGTGGTTAGGGGGTGATCAGGCTGGCAGGCAGAAGCGGTTAGGGGCAATCAGGCAGGCAGGCATGCAGGGGACCGGTTGGGAGCCAGCAGTCCTGGATTGTGAAAGGGATGTCTGACTGGAGAGGGTGCAGGCTGGGCTGAGGGACACACCACAATTCTCCCTCCCTCCCCCCCATGCACGGATTTCATGCAATGGGCTTCTAGTTAGAGTATAATATCTTGAGGTAGCATTATATTTTTCTCAAGTTTTCTCAAACATCTATACCTTTGGCACTTTAAGTGAAGATCATTACAAAGTGAATTTTTTCCTATTGAGCCGGGATTTATAACTTGTAACAACTCAGCTCAGTTTTCTCCTGGAAGAAAATGACCAAGGTAACTATGGGGCACTGAGGGCACTATAGCTTCTTTCCAGCATTCAGTACTCCCCCATGTGAAATACACCCTACAGGGTCCTAGCAAGAAACAAATGGCACACTTATATTGGGTCCTCTAAGGAGAGATTAGCAGAGATACTATTTATGAAGGTAAAGGTGGCAGAGGGGCAATGGGGGGTGGGAGGGACCGGCCTCTTGCCGGCATCGTCTCCTGATGGCCTGCCAGTCACTTTCCACAGAGGGTGCCCAGACTGCAGCTTAGACCCACTCTTTGTAGGCCTAAGCCATCAGTTGGACATCCCCTGAGGGCTCCCAGACTGTGAGAGGGCACAGGCTGGGCTGAGGGACCCCCCTGAGTGCAGGAATTTTATGCACCAGGCCTCTAGTTATAAAAAGACTTTCCTTCTTCCTGGACATAAAGCCCAATTAAAGTAATGGCCTCTAAGGCAATTAAAGTAATGGCATCCTCTTCTTGTCAGAGTTATTAGTTCAGTGATGGGTGCAGAATCCAGCTCAAGCCAATCAGCATCTGACTATCATGTGATCATATCCAGTGGTTCAAGGGCAGGCACATGTCTGACATTAGGCTGATAGAAATGAAGTCCAGGATTTTGGGTCTATGACTGCTCAAAAAGAAGTTCTTTTCAATTCCCAAAAATAAAGGAGAACATATATGGTCCTGGTAGGTGGTCCTCATTTATCGTAAGGGAAGCCAGCCTTAAAATGACCTGATGCCTAGAGGGAGAAAATCATCCACAACTCTTACAGTATCCAGGGTGTCAGAGTCACACTCTATCTGAAGTCTGCCTTATCTCTGTATTTTTCAATTACATTAGTCAATACATTTTCTTTAGTTTTTTAGAGTTGGGTTTTCTGTTGCTTGAAAACAGGGACTTCTTAAGAGTTCTTCTTGCCTTCTCAATTATAGACAACTTAGGTTTTTTTTTTTTCAGTTCCCTCCAGAAAAATTTTTTAAAAATCTATTCAACCCAAACTACATCTTCAGCTGAAACCAGATTGATCTTCAGCCACTCCTGTATGTCTGCCCTTATTGGTGTTCACTTAGAAGTAAGAGTGCCTGTGAAATTCTTTTACTCACCCCATGTCATGTTTTCTTATTAATGTCATCTTTAACATAATTTCTCTGGAAATATATTTTATCATCTATTAGAAAAATTATATTTGCCTTTGTACATATTGCCTACTCTGAGTGGACACCTACCCAAAGTATCCTTTTCATGACCACAGTTGGATTTTCTTTAGGGTATTTGCATATTTTGTATTTAACTTTGTTGCACACAAGTGTGAAGGTATAATTTAATAACATTAGAGACATTGCTGTAAGAAATCAAACAATACAAACTGAACTTCAGCAACTCAGGAATTCTGTTCATTTTAACTGAAACTGAGGAACCTAGAGTCCAAAAGTAGATTAAAATTTGGCAGCCCCTCAATGGGGGAAAAAGGAGACATATGTAATACTTTACACAATAAATAATTAAAGAAAAAATAAATAAAATAAAAATGTGGCAGCCCTAATCTGTGTAGTGATCAGAGCTTGCCTAAATTAACTCTTCACAGCCTTTTAACCAGTTTCCCTGCATGTATTCTTGACCTCTTCAAAACTCCCCTCCACATCACCCTCAAGGAATTGATGGGCATTCCCCTCATTGGGGAGGGACTGGCACATAATAAGACCTCAATAGACATTGGTAAGATTTTTGCTTTGCAGAATTGTGTTCAGGCTCCTTAAGAAGAAAGATAACATAGTTATGTTCAGGCTCCTTTAAAAAAGGGAGCATGTCTTCTGTATCTTGCCTGGGTTTCCAATCAGTCTCTCTGATTTCCTCTCTTTGTCTCCCTGCCTTACAATTTGCTTTCAAGCATCTTTTTGCACAATTCTTTTTTCTGTACGTGTCTTTCCTACATTACTACCCTCTCCCTGAAATGTTTTCTCAGCCTCTCCTCAATAAGCTTCCCAGTTTTACCCAGGCTTAAGGCTTTGTCACCCAGCACCCTAGGAAAGCTTCTTCCCATTTTACTCTTGTGGCAGTTGCTCTATTTTCAGTTCTGCAATCCTGCAATCTGCTATGATTATATTTTTATGCATGGACTTATCCACTAGACTGAAATTCATGACAACAGGGGCAATGTCTTATCCCCCTTTGTATTCCCATCAGAGAGAGAGCAGGCACTTGAGGGATTCTCCATACCAAAGGACATTTTTATCTCCTTATCCAAGTAAGAAACTCCCAAACATTAGATTTAATCTCATAAAATATGGCTGAGTCAATTGAGCAATTAGTTTGTATTCAAGTTAAATATTGAATTAAAATTCTTTATGAGCTGTGAGTGGGTTTGCCAAATATCAACTTAAATAAAAATTTCAATTAACATTTAAAACTGGAAGTACCATTTTGTTTTTCTAGATAACATCATAAACAGTTTCTTCTGGTAGCACATTTCAAATAATTTGGGCTACTATTGTAATGGTACCTACAAAAACAACAGCAAAGGCAAAAACAACTAGTACAAAGCACGCTTTAAAAATCTATCATACAAAAAATTGTGGGTGAAAAAGGTTAATTCCAAATTTTGAGGGACCTTATTCCAGTTGCTTGAGGCTCTCCTCTCTGTTGGGCAGATATAACAAGAGAAATTTAAAAGTGGAGTTAGAAGGCAATCTAATTTTTCTTAGAATAGAGTCTTCCTCACTGAAACTGTCATGAAACTCTATCTACCTTTTTGAAATCATGGAATGAATATAGTTTGCTTATACAAGGGTTTTGACCCAGTAGGCAAGGAGACTTCCTATCATCCATCAAAAGCTATTAATGATGGCAGAGCAGACTGGGCACTGAACCAAAATGAGTATCCACTGTGAAGCCAGCTGTGGCACATAGTCACTGGGGGGACCATGCAGTAGAGCAGACAAGTACAGTTGATCAGCTTGACTAGGGAGATATGGTCAGAAGGCTATTAACCTTGCAGGAAAGGTTCAGGTTATTTTTATGATCCAGGAAGCCTGTTGCTGGCCTTACAGTTTAGCTGACCCTGTACATGCGTGAAGAGCACAGTATCTGACTGAGAGAAAGCAATGTGTGGTAGCTGTGGCAGAGAACATTTTTAAGGGTAAAGACTCTTATTATTTTTAATAACTAGATATTAGTGCAAATATTGGCAGCCCAAGAGGCCCCATAACCAATTGGCAGAGACTAACTTGAGAGTCAAGAGAAGAATGTTGAAGGCTGGACCACTGAGGCAAAAGAATACAGGAACCAAGACTGCCTATAGTCACCATGGGCCACAGGGTTGAGGGCAGAGACATTAGAGTTTGATCATACCACATACTCTACTCTGATAAGTTATATGTATGTCCAGGATCACATGCACATTTTACCTGGAGTGCCACTTGGATTCTTTTCAAGTAATTACCTTTTTACTTCTAGAACCCCTTATTAAAGGTACTAGAAACTGTTCATTAAGAGAGAAAAAAGTTCCAATTTAATTATGACATATTATCAATTGTATGATACAAATTGATTATAGAGATGTTTTTAAAAAAAGACATTAGAACCTGGAACCTATAAAATTTGGTATCTGGATTCAGTCAGTTCATTTCAACACTGTTTGGATAAGTATTAAGTTGAATGAGTTGTCTAGGATGCCATGTACCCTAAGGGTGCTCCTACTGGTGCCTAAACAGGCATCAACCCAGATTGGATGCTGTTATATCAGTGAGGTATATAATATGATGTCAAGCAG
Organism: Corynorhinus townsendii; assembly: GCA_026230045.1. Classification (NCBI taxonomy): domain Eukaryota; kingdom Metazoa; phylum Chordata; class Mammalia; order Chiroptera; family Vespertilionidae; genus Corynorhinus; species Corynorhinus townsendii. The sequence continues at coordinate 59,763,138 of JAPDVU010000004.1, read as the reverse complement.
GCAGAATCCTTTCTAAAATGAATATTGGATAGTTTTTATTCAAGTATCCATAATGTTTAATCCTTACCTCTCAACAGCATCAAACCTGGGAAAACGGAATTTTAATAAAGTTTATATGACTTATTCCCTATCCCTTCCTGTGCTGTTCACTACTGTACTACTCACTGCTACCACCACCACCATCACTTTATTCTGCAGTCTGTTAGCATTGCTGGCAATATAGGCCAGTGATTTTCAACCTTACTACATATCAGAATTACTTTAGAGTATATTTTTGAAGAAATTTCAAAATCTTGATAACACACTCTGTTGGCCAGACTATGGAGACTCACCCAAACATAGATGGTAAGAATGCAAAATTCATATAGCCCCTATGGAGAAAGTTTGGCAATATCTATCAAATGCCTTTTGACCCAGAAATCTTACTTTCAAGAATTTATCCCAAGGGATAAACTGCTGCAAATACCCCCCTCCCCCCCCAAAAAAAATCATATTCTAAAGGATATTTACTGTGTTATTATTTGTCATGGCAAAACATTGGAAACCACCCAAGACTATCCATATTAGGCTGGTTGAATAAATCCTGCTACATCTATAAAGTGGAATACTATTTTCTAGTAGAGCTATAACAAAGAATGAGGATCATCTCTCAGAATGGATATGGAGTGGAAAAAAACGAACGGTGCAACAGAGTATATATATATATATTTAGTTGTTTGTTTTGACAAAAGAAATAGAAGGATAAACCAGAAACAAATATAAATTGTTCTCTATCTTGAGTCAGAAAGAGAAGGAATGGAGTGGTGACAGGAACTGGAAGTATATGAAGCTTCTCTGAGTACTGCTTTTCATGGTTTTGAGAGTTTTTAAGCCATGTAAATATTCATAGTTTCAAAAATAAAATTATGTTATCATTGGTAAAAAAAAAATCCCTAAACTGTAATTCAAGGAGAAACAAATTAACCTAATTTTATATTACAATAACACAAGCACACATTTTAAATGAATTATTCAAATAAACCTGTTTTCCTCCAAAATAATTATTGAATGCATTTCTCTAATTGTATACCTTTAATGAGATATTTTCTCAGGATAAAAAAGAGCAAAAATTATCATGGACATGACTTAGTAGGTTTGTTATTGATTCTTAAAACTATTGTGGATTACAGGATAAAACATGATTAAATAATTGGTACTGTTCAGGGTTCTCATTGTGTGATAAGGAAGGTAAAGAGGGGCTCTGAGGTGTGAATATGAAGTGGAATTATTAGCATGAACTCATGATTCTAAAAATATATGCATTCCTAGTTTTATCCACTGAAGGATCCCAGAAGCAATATCACCCAGAGGAAATGAACTTACTAGTGCCAAGATCTTGGTTTCACCTGGTGGGGTCGGGGGGAGAGGAAGAGGGATGAACAATGTTCCCTGTAGAAATGGCTGGTTCCAGATCATAGATGGAGCATGTATAAGGTGAGCCTGGAACATCCTATGTCAGAAAACAAAGGAAGGGCCCAGAGAATGTAAGTACATGTCTAAAGGACAAAGCAGCAAGCATGAAAGGCCAAATATGGGGTGATTAGGACAACTGGAGAATATTAAAAATTGGGGGGAGAGATAGTCACATTTTTAAAAATCCATATGAGGCCTTAGAGAATACCAGCTAATAAATGTGGAAGGAATAATAAAATTATGAAATTACTTGAAAATGAGGTATGGGAAGCTAAGTCATAAAAAAATACGAACTATTGCAACATGAATGGATATTGAGAGTATCACGATAAATAAGTCAGATGGAAAAAGAACTGTATGCTATCACTCGTATGTGAGATATAAAACAAAAAGCAACAAATAAATAAAACAAGCAAACAAAACAAACAGGGATACAAACAGAATGGTGTTTGCCAGAGGAGAAAGGAATGTGGGGAAAACTGAGAGGGTAAAGGAGGTCAGATATATGGTGACAGAAGAGTAGACTTGGGGTAGTGAGCACATAATGGAGTATACAGATGACATTTTATAAAGTTACCCAACTGAAATTTATACAATCTCATTAATCAATGTTACCCCAATGCATTTAATTTTTAAAAATTAGGAGATCACTATTTCGTAGTATCAGTTGTGACTCGGACAAGGATCATCAATGCATGCTAAAACTACTGGGTGATGGTGTCTTGGGGAATATAATATTCACCTAGTATCAAGATGTCATCTCATAGATTATTTACTAATTTTAAAGGAAGAACATACCTTTTCCTGAAAAAAAATCAGCAGACATAATCTTAACAAGTTGACTAAATTTGGCACAAGCTAGCATACTGTGTCTCCCGAAGTGATGAAATGGAATGTACACAACTGCACCTGATTAGTATTCTTACTAAAATGTTTAACCTGATTCTAAGCATGAGAACATAATCAGACAGATACAGAAACATTCCACAAAACAATTCATCTGAACTCTTTAAAAATGACAATTTGCCCAGCCAGGGCGGCTCAGTGATTGAGCTGAATTATGAGACCCTATGAACCAGAAGGTCACAGTTCAATTCCAGATCAAGGCACATGCCTGGATTAGGGGCTGGATCCCCAATTGTGGGGCCTGCAGGAGGCAGCCGATCAACGATTCTCATCATTGATGTTTCTATATCTCTCAGCCTCTCCCTTCCTCTCTGAAATTAATAAAGATATATTTTAAAAAATAAAAATGCCAATTTCATGAAAGGCAAAACTAGGACTAAAGAAGTGTAAAAACAAACAAAAAAACAGGGCCCTGTTTGGTGTGTGTAAGATGTGTAATCCTTGATTGGACTGAGATTTCTTTAATAAATTAAAAAGTACATTACTAAAAACATTACTGGAACAATTGGAAAAATTGAATATAAACTAGCAAACATATTCTCTGTACTATGTAGCATTTAAAAAAATACCCCTTACTCCAGTAGCTTAAATAATATGATTTGTATGCAGTGGTTGTCAAAGTTTCAATGACCAAACATTACTATTACTTAAGCATACAGGTCTTCTAAAGCATTTCATTTAATACTTTTAAAACAGGTTAGAGTATTTATGCCATCACCAAAATAGTGTCAAATGCAGAGATTGTTTTACATTTGCTAATGCTAAATGCTGAGGCTTGTATGAATTTTTTTCTTCCTTGCCCAACCAACTTAGAATAATTGTTTTACAGCTAGTTAACCCACATACAAAGCCACCATAGAAAGCAAATTGAAAAGTAAACAAAAGAACAAAATAAATGAACAAACAAAATAGAAACAGACTCATTATTGCAAAGAACAGACTGATCATTGCCAGAGGGGATTGGCGAGTTTAGTGAAAAAGGTGAAAGGATTAATACATACAAATTGGTAGTTACAAAATATTCATGGGGATGTAAAGTACACCATACGGAATATACACTGAGTGGCCAGATTATTATGATCTCTGAATGCATAATAATCTGGCCACTCAATGTATATCCTATATAATAAAAGGCTAATATGCAAATTGTCCCTTCGACCAGGAGTTTGACCAACAGGCAGGCCGGTCAACCGCTGGCCGGACCCCACCCATGCACTGGGCCTCTAATATATATACACACACTGAGTAGCCAGATTATTATGCGTTCAGAGATCATAATAATCTGGCCACTCAGTGTAGTCAATAATATTGTAATACTAGAGGCCCAGCATGTGAAATCGTGCAAGACCCAGACCCACTGTGCTGGCGGGACCCCAGACTCACTGCGCCAGTGGGACCCCAGACCCACCGTACACAAGTAGCTCACCATCACAAACCACTGTGCTGCACAAGGTGCAAGCCACTGTGCCACGCCAACCACAAGCCCAGCCCCACCGCTGCAAGTGGCTCATGGGCTGGGGGGAGGGACTGAGAGGTGCTCCATGCACCTCCTGGTGACCAGTCATTTGGTCGTATCAGCATTACGGCGGTACAGCCACTGGCCTTTTATAATATAGACTAATGGCCCAGTGTATGAAATTCATGCATGGGGGAAGGAGGGCACAGTTCCCTCAGCCCAACCTGCACCCTCTCCAATTGGGGACTGCCAGTTTAGGCCTGATCACTGTGACCGCTGGTTCCTAACCACTCACCTGCCTGCCTGCCTGTTTGCCCCTAACTGCTTCTGCCTGCCTGTCTGATTACCCCTAACCCCTCTGCCTGCCTGCCTGATTGCCCCTAACTGCCTCTCCCTGCCTGATCACTGCTAACTGCCCTCCCCTGTCAGCCTAATCTCACCCCCAATGGCCCTCCCCTGCTGGCCTGATCTCTCCCCAAACTGCCCTCCCCTGCTGGCCTGATCTTGCCCCCAACTGCTCTCCCGTGCTGGCCTGATCATCCCTAACTGCCCTCCCCTGCCAGCCTAATCTTGCCCCCAACTGCCTTAAACCCCCCTCAGCCCCCACCTTAGGTTCTGCCTTCACAGTTCACCCATATTAGGTTGTGATTGGTCAGTTTCTATGCCAGTCAGCATCAAAAGCTCCACCTCCTAGGAAGCCATTGGCTCCTCACAGTTCAACCAGATTTGGTTCTGATTGGTCAGTTTCTATGCCAGTCAGCATCAAAAGCTCTGCCTCGTAGGCAGCTGTTGGCTCCTCACAGTTCACCCAGATTTGGTTCTGATTGGTCGGTTTCTATGCCAGTCAGTGTCTCCGTGCCTATATCTGGGCCTGATCAGAGAGGCGGGACTGATCAGCAACCCCTGCAGAGGCCCAGAGAGAAAGAGAGGCACACTGCTGGCCAGGCCTGAAGAGAAAGAGCAAGGGCTGATCCACAGCCACCAAGGAGGCTAGATCAGACCTTGCTCTCTCCAGACCTCTCTCTGAGCCTGATCTGCAGCCACCTCAGCAGTCAGTGCTGGATCGCCACAGCAACCCAGCACTGACTGCAGGACTGACTTCTGGTGAGCCTTCAGTCATTATGGTCATTGCCTTTTTATATATATAGATGGTATCAGATGGATACTTGAAATATTATGGGGATCACTTTGTAGAATATACCATTGTATAACCAGTGCTGTACACCTGAAACTGGTACAAATAATACTGAATGTAAACTATAATTGAAAAATAAAATTAAAAAAAGAAAAATAACCACAACAAGTAAACCAAAGGAAAAATAAATTTGAAACAATTCATGCATATGGATAGTGATCTTAGCTTTTAATCTTTTCTTCTCTCATAATAATGAACATAAGGCAATTTTTATGGAAGGTGCTTGCCATAGCTCAAGACCCAGCCAGTTAACTAAAGATAATGACTCACAAACAGGCACAATGTGGGGAAAACATCCTCAGAACCTGGAACAAGACAGAAAAGCACAGGTGATCATTAGGACACAGGAATATAGCTTCCAATGTAGTGGAGCTCTGTACTGCCTCCCAAAGTGTAGGTCAGCAGTGGGCATGGTGAATACCTGGTGCCCCTCTTTTTTCTGCACCCATGGCAAACAATTTTTCATGAATAAAGTTCTATTACCTCATGGTCTTTTTCAACCCAGTGTTCAAAGTCAACACCTCCAGTCAATTGAAATGCATTTCATATGAAATAAGGACTACAATTTTAAAATTGCAATCAGAGGAAGGACCATATCCCCACAACTTTGAGAGGAAGCTTGCCAGGCTAACAACTGGGCAGGGATGAACAATGCACAATAACTCTTATATTAGAAAGAGAACTAAAGTATGAAAGAACAGCAAAAATTTTTTCCTTCTACATTGCAATATGCATCATGTCCTCAAAATATATGGAAATGTTTCTCTGGTTGCAAACTAAGCAAAAGCAAAAGGGTTGCCCCATTGCATAAAGGCAAGTTGCTGATTGGGACATCAGAAAGCAAGTTTGCACCAGATGACTATAAATATGTTATTTTAGGGTTTTTGTGGGGCTGGTGGTAGCTGCTAACCTGGAGCATTTGAAATAGGTTCAAGGGAATTTCCCTATCTGACTCCTTTATAAATAACACTCCTGCTTTTCCATGCTTTAAAATTCTACTGTAATCACTTTTTTTTTTTGGTCAAAACTATGCTTTCAGGTACAAAATAGGATATGCCATAAAGAAGTTTGAAATTATATGTAAAATGACATGTTTTTTTGAGAAGTGTTTGTGTAGCATTTCTCATTTGCAAAATATTTTTATTGCAAACATACTAAATAATTACCCCTCCTAGTTATTCAAGGGCTGGCTCACCTTACAATACATATGTGAAAAACAAGACAGAGAAATAAGTTCAACTTGAGTTAACCAATCAAATTATATAGTAAATCAATCATCTAACCATGATTAAAGCCTTCAGCCTCTGAAACTACAGCTTAGTTTACTGAAGCATTCAGCCTTTCATAGGATTTTATTACTTTGTAACATATTGATTTTTTTTCTTGAAAAATTAGTTTCCTTTCAACTTCCATAGTAAAATGTGCAGTTGTTAAAACTGTAATTGTTTACTATTTAGGAAACAGAGATACCATTTATATGTTCTGCATCTTCTATTTTTCTATTCCCAACATCACCATCATTTTCTCCAGAGCTTATAGACAGACATTCCAAAGTGTGGAGATTGTTTCCAGTTTTATGAAATCTCCTGACTCTATGACCCCATTGATATATTCTTTTATTATTCCTCTTTTCAGTCAAACTTTTTGACAGAGTAGTTTACATTCACTGTCTTCTTTCTGGCACTACCCAATCACTCCTCGATCCACTGAAATTTACTCTCTGCCCCAACCAATCAACTGATAGGTTCTTTTAAATTGTGTCAATAGGTCTTATTCATCTTGCATCATCTTGGAAATTATACAAATTAATATAAAACATAGCACCTATAGTATTGTACTATAATATTAACTTAAAATTTTAATAATAGAGTAAATCTCTGCTGTTTTTAACACACACACACACACACACACACATAAATAAACAGGGACATGTGGAAATATTTGGAGGTGATGAATATGTCTATTACCTTGATAGCAGTGATGGCTTTACAGGTGTACACATATGCCAAAACCCATCAAATTGTATTTAATGTATTTCACATTAAATATGTGAAATTTTTTGTATATCAATGATGTCTCAGTAAAGCTCTTTTTAAGAAGTGTATCAATTCTTCCCAACTCCCTTTAAGACTTTAAGACTATTTCTCTCCAGATCTGACTCATGCATCTGACTTTGTTGAGTTCTTTCTGGACTCTGCTTTTGCCTCTGCCCATTCACTCTTTATCTCTCCCCCTGACTTGTCTCTCTAAAGCTGGAGTTTCTGAGTTCCATTTTTGGTCCACTGCTTTTCTCTTGGTTGAGCTTCACTTTGGACTCCTGATCCAGTCTCAGAACTTTAACTACCTTCTGTATCCTAGTGATTTCCAAAACTAAGTCTGATCCTGTGACCTTTCCTCCAGATATCAGACTCATATTTACAAATAACTATTGGACATGTCCAGACTTGTGAGATCCACAGGCTAATATTCAAAGTACATTTTACCCTCAATCCTATTCCTTTTATATACCCTATGTAATTTAATGAATCAACCTCTACCAAATCTTTGGTAGAGAGCTTTGCTATTTTTCCCCTTGCCTTCATCCTCCATATTCAATTAATGAACAAGGTCCTTTGATTATATCTCTTAAATATTTATTTTTCTTATCTTCTCTGCATCTATCTCCAACACAGTTTAATCTTGATAATTTTAATTCTGCTCGAGTTCATTTTTTGTGTCTAATCTTGACTTCAGATTTATCCACTGCACCGAAGTCATAATAACCTATGTAAAACAAAATCTGACAATCATTCTCTTTCTTACAGCCCTCAAAAGTTTTCTATGGTTTACAGGTTAAAGTCGAAGCTTACAAGAGTGGTACAAGCCCTTTATAACTTGGCTTCTGTCTGTGATTGCCAAAAATGCCTGATAATCCCTGCTTCACAATTTCTTTAGTAATACCAAATGTTTATAGTTTCCTATCCACACAGAACATTAAAAGCCTTGGCTTTTGGTTCTGTCTGGAATACAATTCTGGTCTCTCCCCTGTGGCAGTCATTAGTACAATTCAATACTATTTCCAAATACTGTCCTCTGACTCATGGTAAGATAGTACTCCCTTTCTTCATGAAGTTAGCCATGATCGTGCGCCTTGCCTTAGCGAATGAAAAGTGAATAAAAGCAATTGTGTCACATTCAAGCAGATGCTTTTAAGAGCAGATATATGATTTTCCATCCTCCTTCCTCACGTCACAGCAACTAGCAATATTCCAGATAGTGGAGTATCTGTCGGCCTCAGTCCCTGAGTAAGGACAACATCCTGAGGCAGACATGAAGTATAAGGGAGAAATAACCCTGTATTGTTTTAAGCCCTTAAGAATTTTGAGATGTTTATTACTGGAGCATATTCTAACCTATCCTTATTCTAATCTTTTTATCTGACTAATTGCTACTTATGCTTCAAATTTTACTTGGTTATTATCTTCTCTCAGAAAGTTTTTCTTGAATTTCTAGAGTATTTCCTCAACTACAAAATGGAGATAATAGGATTAAAAGAGTTAATTCACATAAAATGTGAATAGTATATATTTAGGTATTGCTTAATAAAATGTACCTGTTTATGTGGTCATTCTTATATGTCAGTTACCTGATTCTCTTCTCTGCATTTTACATTTATCTCATATATAATTCATACCCTTTATAAAAGATTAAACTAGCCAATATATTTCCCAAAATAGCTCTCTATCAAAATGCCAGCATTATAATTTCCAGTTTGGGGATGGAAATTTCCAGAGTAAGGAAAGAGAGGGTGATGATACTACAGCACAGCGCCAGCTACACTAAGTGATCATTGTTCCTGGGGTTAATGTCTCTGAGCTTCAATTTCCTCAATTGTAATATAGAAATACTATATAGTTTTTATAGTAGTAACATGTAAAGTTTTTTCAGGATTGAAGTAAGTAGCACACATAAAGAGTTTAGCATTATATCTGGCACACAGTAATTTTGCAATAAGTGTTTTCATTTCTAGTTACAGTTATGTTTATCAACTAAGCATCATGAATCCTGAGGAAAGACTGTCTAGGGCTGTGAATAGTTTGTAACTTTGTCTTGCCTTCACTATAACTTATAAGACTAGAAGCTACCCAAGGGCAGGTATTCCCATTGCATTTTATTTATCCAAAATGCCAAATATAGTGCTCAGTAAATATTTATTGGATTAAACTGAAGTTTTAATCGAATGTCTTGCTTAATAACCCAAACCCATGGGTCATGGTGGTGTGTTGAGGAGAAAGTTAGGGTTATCCTTGGAGAAGGCAAGAATTCCAGTCCTCTCTCAGCTGGAGAGTGCCTCCATTGGCATGCTACTGATCAAGGAAATTTCCCTTCCATCCAAACTGTTGGAACTGCCACCTATGATGTGGGTCACTGTTCACAGATATTAAGCACAGACTTGTATCAAGAGAACAGTAGCTGCATCTTCTGGACAATGAGATACCAAGTACATTATCTTCAAGCTTCAGCTGTCTGGAGCATTCAAAACATCTGGGGGTAGAAGTCTCTGCTCCTCTTTAAATGCGGCAGCCGTGGCATTGTGTTGGTGCAGAACACACGCAAAGTGCCTGAAAGTATTTGTTGAGCTTCCACAGGAAGGCAACCAGTGGAGCGACTGACAGATAATATTAAAAATAGAAGAATTCTGTCATTCATTGTAGAAAACATCATGGAAATAATTAGCACCAAACCTTGACAATTTCAGAATCTCACTATAAAGTATAATATATTTTTCAGTATTTCATGATTTGATCAACTTTCAGCAGAGAATGAAAGCATGGGAATTCTAAAACAATCTATGGAAACAAAATAACCTGCAGAACAACTATGACCAAGAGGGAAAAAAACAGAGAAATGAAACTTCTCAGAATATTGGATGCAGTTTAATAAGCCACATAGCCAAATTCATCAGTAGGTTCTGATGAACTAGTATTGAACAGAGATAATTTGTAATTCTTTTTCCCAGCCACATGGTTTGCAATAAATCCCTAGGACTAAGGGCACAAAAATAACATGACAGTCAATTGGGAAACAGACTATTTTTCTTTTTTTTTTTTTTTTATGTGATTCCTGATTTGTTCAAGTTGGCCCTTTGGGTGCTATAATCATTGCTAGTATCTCAAATGATCAAAAGAGTGAAAACCTAAGACCAGCCTTCATCCTATACAGTGAAGATTTGCCATATGACAGGACACCTGCCCCCCTGACACACTTTAGGTGTATTAGCACCAAGGACAATGCTGTCAGCAACAAGCAGCAGAGCATCATTCAGAGGAGTCCCATGGGATCTTTGTGTTCTGCTTCCTTGTGAAAATACATTTGTCTCCTACGTACCTGTTCATAGGCAGATTTCAATTAAAGTAGTCAATATAAAGTCTTTAGACTTTATGTAAATGTTTTCATTAGCCAAAATAAATACATTTGTGCAGTAATTTTTTAAGTAAATTATTCTTTGTCTAGTTTGCATTTTGTTTATTTTGTCAGGCACAAGAAAAATTCTTTCTGGCCAAAAAGAGAATTCAAAAAGAAAACATAGAAGAAAAAGAAACAGTTGCCAGAATATTTTATTCAGACCGCTTCCTGAAACTTTATCTGAAAAGTCATTTTAGAAAACATAACACATAATCTACTAAAAATTTAAAAAGTAACTGGGAATTTTTATTATCAATCTCAATGTTCTGATCAAAACTTTCTCTTCTAGCTCTAAGGGCCAAAATTTTGCACTGACAATTGCTTTTCTTCCCACAGCTTCTCTGAATTTCATGCTAGATAAAGTTATTCCAAGATTTTAGAAATACAGTGACTTTTGGTTCATAATGACTTTGTGAAAAATGATATTCTGTGAAGAAAAGTGGACTGACAGCTAGTTTCTTCTGTCCCAAATAATTAATAAATTTTGTTGGAGCCATAGGAATGTTTGTTTGATATCTGTATTACTTAGTGTAGCAGAAAGTAAGTAATACAGATATCACTTACTGTATTAAGTAATACAGTAAGTGATATCTGTATTACTTAATACAGATATCACTTATAGGGTGAGCAGGTTTTGCAATTAAACTGGGAATTGAGTTCTAACTCAACCTCTTACTAGTTGCTTAAAAGCTACATAAATAACTCTAAATTCTAGTTTTCTTTCTTTTCCGCCTCCGTCCTCTCCTCCCCTTTCCTCTCTTCCCCTCTTCCTTCCTTATCTATCCTTTCTTTTTCCTTTTCTTTCCTCTCCCTTCTTTTTCCTTCCTTCCTTTCTCTCTCTCTCTGTCCTTCTCTCCCTCCCTCCCTCTCTTCTTCCCTTCCTCCCTCCCACCTCTCACTTCCCTCCTGTCCTTTCTTCTCTCTTTTTCCTCTTCTCTCCCTATCTATCTGTCAATCTATCTGTTATCTATCATCTGTCTAAATTATATGTATCTGTCTACATCAGAGGATTATTGGGAAGAATAAGCATATGAGAAGCACCTTGAACAGTGCTTAGAACATAGTAAGTCTTTCATAAACATTAGTTTCTATTCACTTCCCCATTTTGCCATCTGAGCAACCCCTGTTTGTTGATGTGCAGAACATCATAAGTAGGTGTCTCACACTTTGGCATGCATCAGAATCACCTGAAAGTTTTGTTAAACACAGATTCCTGGACCTCACCTTCAGAAATTCTGATTCAGCGGGTCTTAGGGTAGGCCCGAAAATGTATACTTCTAACAAATACCCAGGTGATTTTATGCTGCTAGTCCACTGACACATTTTGAGTGCCATTGATTATTTTAACAGATGGCAAACAAGTTTCATCTCTTGGGCCAACTCCAATTTTTTGGTGTCTTCTGTTGGAAGATTGTGAGGCTATATCAAGCCTGAGTGAGATAGTTGTCTTTTTGAAATGCTGAGTATTTAACATCTCTATCCTCCCTGCAATAACTTTTTTCCCTCTTTCTTACCATTTTCCCATTTCTCAGCAAAATGCTAAATCAACCTCAAAATTCAGCAACCTCAAAGCATATGACCAATCCTCACACACCATCAGGACAGTGTTGAATTGCTCCACCCACTTCCTGTTACCAGACCTCCTTTCAATCCCAAAGATACCAATGGGACAGTCAGAGATGAATACCCATACATATCCATCAACCACAGAGAATTCATAAAGTCCAGAAAAATAAGTAATAACAGCAACAACTTATCTATGTGCCAGACCCTAAAATGCTTGAATATATATAATTTTATTTATATATTATTTTAATTAACCCAAAAATTCTATGAAATAAGTACTTGTATCCCTATTTTAGAAATAAATGATGCTTCAGAGAGTTTTCCTAAGTAATTTTTCCAAGGTTATTCAGAAAGTATATAAAATATTTATAATCCCAAAGACTGTGTTTTTTAATCCTCACCCAAGGACATGGTTTTTTTTCTTGTTGTTGGTTTTTTTTAAAAATATATTTTTATTGATTTAAGAAAGAAAAGGAGAGAGAGATTGAAACATCAACAATGGGGATCATTGATTGGCTGCCTCCTGCACACCCCCTACTGGGGATTGAGCCCACAACCCGGGCATGTGCCCATTGGGAATGGAACCATGACCTCCTGGTTCATAGGTCTATGCTCAATCACTGAGCCAGGCAGGATATGTTTTTCATTGATTCCAGAGAGAGGAAAGTAAAAGGAGAGAGAGAAACATTGATCGGTTCGTACATGCCCTCACTGGGGTTCAAACCCACAACCTGATAGTGAATTGAACCCATGACCCTTGGGTGCATGGGGCAACACTCTAACCAAGTGAGTCACACCAGCCAGGGCCAAAAGGCTGTGTTTTTAATCTATACAGAGTAGGAGGTGGGGGACACTGAAATACTTTCTCTAGTTGTTCGGAAAAAAACCTGTTGTCCTTTCGAGGTTAAGATTTGTTTTTGTTCTTTCATAAAATGGATGAGAACCATCATTCTCATGTGCCATCCAAGTGAAATATTGAACACATATATAAATGGAGTTCTGTGCAATCCTGGAGTCACCTCTCTTAAATATATAATGTGTGTACATGCTCTGGCTTAGTATTCTTTGATGTTTTGTTGTAAACCTTTTTTATTCATGTAAAATGCAACACACCTTAACTCATGTCTAATGATTTTTGTTCATCTTTAGGTTTTAAATTTAATGCACATCCAGTGCTTTGCTAGGCTTCAATATTAGAAGTCCTTACTTTTTACTTGTAAGGCACCAGGGTCATTTTTTAGTAAAGATTTCTTGTTTTTGCATCTTCATTATCAAATTAATTTATGTATATAGAGGCATGATTTACTCCTGTTAAGAAAAAAGAATGTTTTAATTTTTAATATATTTTTATTGATTTCAGAGAAGAAAGGAGAGGGAGAGATAGAAACATCAATGATGAAAATCATTAAATGGCTGCCTCCTGCATGCTCCCTATTGGGGATCAAGCCCACACCTGGGCATGTGCCCTGACTGGGAATGGAACCGTGACATCCTGGTTCATAGGTTGACACTTAACCACTGAGCCATGCCAGCTAGGCAGAAAAAAAGGAATATTTTAAAGTGAGTCAGTTCATTGGTGAATTACATATATGCTAGGAATAATATAATATGACTGCTTAATAAAGAAAAAACTGATATAAAAATTATTCTCTCAAAACTCCAGAGAATTTAGTTAGAGCCACCCCCTCTCCCCAGCCCCAGGGTGTTTTATGTTTATGAAAATGGATAATCAATGCTATTTTGAAATGTCATTTATTCTATTCCTTTTATGCTTGGAAAACATTTTTTTTAAATAACATTTGTGTTGATAGAAATTAATTTGGCACTTGCAAATGTTGATTCAAGGATAAGTTTTTCTTAAACCTTTTTATTCTTTTGGACAACTCATATTGTCATGAGCACCATGTTATTTGTTGTTTTGCTCTGCACCTTACAGAGCAGTCTTTGAGATCAAAGAGATTCCTGTGTGAGAAGGAGGTCCACAGAGTACAGGGTGAACAGGCGACTGAGGCCAAACAAGCAGGGGAGTCTGATTGCGGAGACCAACTTCCAAGTCACCAAAAATATCGTCAGCTGACTTACGGAAACAGGAATCACAGGATTATAGAGTTTTGAAGCCCAATGGTACATTAGAGAAAACCTAGCCTGACATTTTTATTTCACAACTGATTATAGTGAGTGAGAGAGAGCATCCAAGGCCACAAAGCCAATTGCAAAAAAAAAAAAAAGTTTATTAAAATAATCATAAATAATGCTACCAGACAACCCTAACCCTTAGAGTCCTATTCCAAGCCAGACTTCTCCAGAGTAAAAATCAAGTGATTCATTTACCACTAAGCAGCCAAGTACAGATGGGGAAGACTTCAAGATGCTAAGTGGAGGAGGAAAACCAAGGATTAAGAGTTCTTGCAAAAAAAAAAAAAAATGAAAATTAGATTCATCATCATACTCCTTTTACTTATGTCGATAAGCATCTTACGAATTAATTAGAGAAATAGTCACTGAAGAATTTTAAAAAAACTTTTTCTACTGGGACATCTTATGTTCTAATTAAGGACAACTTTGACCAAAGTGTGCCTGGTTTCCATGGTGACTTCCAGGGAGTTAGATTCAGCAAAGGACCTATGGAAAGATAACTCTGGTCAGCAGGAGAAAAGAAGCATTAAAATAGGATCTTTTATGGAAAGATTGGGAGGAAACAAAAAAGAAATTTTTCAACTTGACACTTTAGTCCATGGTGTGTTATCCATTACTAACTGTGGTATCATACCCAGTTTAACCACAAGACTTATAAGTTGAGAACATGATTCAAAAAAATACCTGATCCTAGCAAATCTATAGAATTTGGGTCTACAAATTCAGGTAAGTATATTAATGTAATGTACAACTATAAGTTAATACACACATACTGGCAAATAATGACCCCAGAATTGACTCAAAATTCTACAGAAGGAAACTTAAATTGTTATATTTACCTGTACAGGGAGTAAATATTTATCTTCTTGGCTGATTGGTGGTGAAGGTACTTAAATAGTATAAGGTACCTGTTTACATATAAGGCTGGTGTTGATTCCCTCATTGCTATGGGAGACGAAGTTGATTTCACACTCTAACCCAAAGGTTTCATATCTCTACTCTGGGAGGAGTGGAATAGTTTCTGTTACTGAAAGCCAGGGTGTTCTCTATGACTACGTGATCAGGCCCTGCCAGTGTTAGTGCTATTCTAGGTAATTAGGAGTTGTTTTCTTTTTTTCTTTTTTTTTGGATATCAAGCACATTTACACTGGCATGCATACCAGTATTAAGGGGAGGAAATTATAATATAAAATTAGCAACTAGGTGCTTTGGTGTGCATGTTAGGTGGACTATTTACTATTTCCTGACCACCCATGCTCTTTCATACCTATGTTAATTGCACACTCCATCCTAGCTGCTTAGTATGCCCTTTCTTTCTTCAACAATGCACTCCTCTCTATCCCTGAAGAGTCAGGTTCCTTTATCATTCCTTTAGTATTAGAAAATTCTATATGTATAGCATTACAAACTGCCTTTCTCATTTAGAAATATATTTACATTGTATCATACCTTGTCATATTCTATCAGCATATAGAGATGTATTTTTAATCCACTACAAGTTTTCCTTTGATACACATAACATTATTTAACCATTCTCTTATTGAAGGATATTAGTTGTGTCTACATTGCAATTATACAAGAGGCTGGAAAGATTGCAAGCTTTTGCTTATGTATCTTTGAACACATGTGAAAGTATAGCTAGAAACTGCTGGGTTAAAGAACATATGTATTTTAAATTTTGGTAACAATTTCCCAATTGCTCTATCAAGTGTTTACAACAATAGAAACAAGGATTTAAGAGTGCTTGTTTGCCCACCCAGGACCAACACCCTACTACCAAACTCTGTTTATTTCTGTCCATCTGACAAGTGAAAAAGTGCCATATCTTACTTTAGTTTGCATTTATTTAAAGACTAGAGGCTCAGTGCACAAAATTCGTGCATAGGAGGGGGTGTGTCCCTCAGCCCGGCCTGAGCCATCTCTAATCCGGGACCCCTTGGGGGATGTCCAACTGCCAGTTTAGAGGAGAATCAATTCCTGCAGGATCAGGCCTAAACTGGCAGTTGGATATCCCTCTCGCAATCCAGGACTGCTGGCTCCTAACCGCTCGCCTGGCTGCCGACCTGATCCTCCTAACTGCTGTCCCCTGCCAGCCTAACTGCCTTTGCCTTGGTCCTGCCACCATTGCTTTGTCTGGAAGGATGTCCGGTCTAATTAGCATATTACCCTTTTAGTATAGACTAGAGGCCCATTGCACGAAGATTCGTGCAATAGGCCTTCCTTCCCCTGGCTGCTGGCACTGGTTTTCCTCTGGCACCCAGGACCCAGGCCTTCGTTCTGGCCACCGCCTTCAGTCTTCACTCCAGCCACTCCTGTAGCTCCCTCTGCCCCCTGCCCTCGCCCTAATAGCAGGGGTCCTACCCCGCCCAGCCACTCCATTCCTGGGTAAGCAAATTAACCCACAATCTTTGTTGGGTTAATTTGAATATTCACTCCTGATTGGCTGGTGGGCATCGTGGAGGTACTGTCATTTTGAATATTTCTCTTTTCTTAGTGTAGATAGAGGCCTGGTGCACAGGTGGGGGCTGGCTTGTCTGCCCTGAAGGGGGTCCCAGATCAGGGTTGGGGTCCCCTTGGGGGGCGGGGCCGGCCTGGGCAAGGGCCTGGGGTGGTGTGTAGGCCAGCCACATCCCAATCAGGGTGGGTGGCCCCTGCTGGGGGACAGGCAGCCTGGGCGAGGGGCCGCCCGGGGTTTGCAGGCCAGCCACGCCCCTATCGGGGTGGAGTATCTCTGCTGGGGGCAGTACCAGTCTGAGCCAGGAGCTGATGGCCGTTTGCAGGCTGGCCACACCCCCATTGGAGTGAGGGTCCCCACTGGGGGGCGTGGCTGGCCTGGGTGAGGGGCTGAGGACCTTCTGCAGGCCATCCATGCCCCCATCAGGGTAGGGGTCCCAGCTGGGGCGGGGGTGGCCTGGGCGAGGGGCCTGGAGCAGTTTGTAGGCCAGCTGTCTCCCTGATGGGGTAGGGATCCCTTCTGGGGGCAGGGTGGCCTGGGCCGGGGGGTGGGGCAGCCTGGTCAAGGGCCTGGGGGTGGTTTGCAGACCAGCCAAGCCCCTAGCTTTGTCCAGAAGGACGTCTGGAAGGTCTCCAGCTCTAATTAGCATATTACTCTTATTAGTATAGATGAGTAGAATTTAACTTAATTTTATAAACTTTATAAGGCATTCATATTTTATTTGAACTTATCCAAACTCACTTTTAGAAGTTTACATAGAGGTGGAGAGGATGAATATTTTTGAAGAATAATCTAAATTACAATCTGAATTCTATTCTATTCTATTCTATTCTATTCTATTCTATTCTATTCTATTCCTCTCCCCCTACCCCCACCTCCCAGACTGCATCTTTTATATATATCCCGGCTAAACTTCATCTTGTTCATTTCAACCTTTCTGCCAGCCTATTTCACTGCATTAAATCCCCTCCCCTCCCAGCTTTGTGCTTTCATAAGCTGTCTTGTTCATTCAAGTTTCCAGTCTTAATATGCAATGGCCAGGGCCTGTCTACTTTTGATCCCGTGACTATGCCTTGTGGCCTCTTAGTGCTGAGCTTTTCCTAGAGGCTCAGTTTCCCACCTCTGAGCTCTGAAACATGTTTGGGAGAATTCTTCTGCATAGGAACTATAAATGGGGATGTTTCTGCTGTGTTTTAATGAGTGTTGTTCACCCCCAACTCTCACCACTCATCCTGCCTTCTCATGGCAGTTTTTGTCAGCTGTATAATCAATCCTGGTGAGTCATATCTTAACTACTGAGGGAAAGAAGATGAAGGAAAAGCTGAGGAAAACAGATTCCTGATTTAGTTTATAAAATCTACTGACTAAATGAATAGAAGTTCAGGTTTGTTTTTCCCCCAACTGATACTTGAATGTTAAGGAGTCATCTAATTTATCAAATACATTCACAAAATGTTTCCTTACTACTTTTATTTAAAGTGGTAACTTGATTTATTGAAAAATAAAATTGATCAATTGAATGAACTTAATCCCCTTTGCCCTCATCTTCATTCTGTATTATGCATATATCATTTCTATCTACATAGGATTCAAATTATCCTAATTCCTTAGCATATCCTCCAAAATCTCTCAATTTTTTTAATTGGGATGTGCTACCTAAGCATACCCACAGAGCTATGTTCCATAGCAGAAGTTATGTCCAAACCCCTCTCCAGACGGCAAAAGGGTGGAGTAGGCAGGAAGGGTTAGACTGCTTTAAAATCACAGCATGTCTAGACTTATGCCCAAATACATCAGTTCATGATAAAGTAGTAAGTAGGACTTTTGTGGAAAAATATATGGTAGAGAAAACAACACAGAAGCTTACATCCTTTGAAAATTGGACATAGCATAGAGTTCAGGAGTTGTCTAGCCGCAGGTTGTTTACATGTGGTCTGAGCATTTTCTTAATGTGATCCTGTACTTAAGTGTATATAGGTTCAGCCAGAAAAGAAAAAGATGAACATCAAAGTTGTTGCAATGCCAAAAGAAAATGACAGGGTGTTTCCATGTTTGAAAGATCACTAGTTTTCACTATTGGTTTAGAGCAATGAATTATCCATAAATAAAAACCTTAGAGCCCTTTGACCAAAAACATATACTGTATTTACAAAAAGTACAAGTTCAATGACTAGCCACTCCTATCACAAAAGATCAAGTGTACTCAATTAGAAAAGAGAGAGAGAGAGAGAGAGGAACCAAAGGCCTTGAAGTAGCTTTGGAAACATTCTGCCAACACATTCTACAGTGTTTTTCAACATTAATTTATTTCTGTCACCAAAAAGAAAAATCTTTTAATTAGTTTTATTTATAAAGATCTGTAAATACAAATGGTTTTAATTTACTGCTTGCTTACTCTGTGTCAGACACTATACTAAGAAGTTTACATGCATCATCCCATACAAGCCTCACAATAATTTCATTCATTGGTCAACATGGGATCAGCAATTGTAACAAATAAACTGGGGCATCTCATTCAATTAACAACACAAAAGTTTATTCTAATCCAATGTGGGTCAGATAAATTTCCAGAGTGGTCATCCTCTGCTTCCAGATCACTCCAACAGAGGACAGCTAAAGATTGCACAGTAGCTAGAAAATTCTTTGGACTAGAAGTGACACACATCACTTTTATTCATAGCCCACTGACAGAATTAGTCATATACCTAGGCAAAGGAGCTTGGAAATGTGAAGAAGTGAATGAATATTTAGCGAACAGTAAATGCCCTTCTCCTATTCTGTAAGGTAGATGAAGAATTTGAAGCTTACCTATAGATCCTAAGCTAAGGAGAAGTAAATGTTGAATTCAAACCCTGAATTCCAACCAGCTGCTCAAATCTGGGAGCCATCTTTGTTTTGCAGATGGTGGTATTGGTGCCTTATTCATCATTGTGTATTTTATAATAAATTCTGCATAATGAATTGAATGTAGACATAGTATGACTTTTTCATAAATTAAGTCATGTAATTATTTTTAACCCCTCAATTAGATTATAATTGGTAGAGTCCCATCATTTATATCTGTAAAACTTCGAACACAGAGTTTATGGTAAAAGCTTGATAAATATATTAGCGTATTGAAACAATTTCAGCTTCACATTTTGGCTAGATATTTCTATATTTATCTTCTGATAGCAGAGAGATAAGTAAAGGTGAAGGCCTTTCCAGAAAAAGAAGACATTTATTTATTTTTTGTTGTTTTAGATCTGCTTGATGATTTTCAGTTTGTGTAAAGAAAACAGCATTTAAAATTATTGATGGTTCACACATACTATAAAGTAGCAGAAGAGGAAACATTACTGCTAGTCATTCATCATGATTTTATATGACTTAAGCTATTATGTTTTTAAAACACATTATTTTCAGTTTCCATGGTAGATATGATTTTGCTAACAACTTTTTTAACCAGATTTCTTCCTCTGCCTTTGTATATTTTTTATTTTCTATTTTGTAATTTCTTCTATCCTCTTATTTTGCTTTTTACATTTCTTCCACTCTCTTCTACTATATTATTTTTTATCTTTTAAGATAATGTCCAATCAACTATTTATACATGATTTTGTTGTTTTTTCCTTAATTTCTTTTTATTTTCTCAGTTTTCCAGGTTTTTTCACTTTGGCCCTCTTTGTACCTCCAATATCCCTAACATTGTTCTTATTGGCAGCACATACTTAAGTGATACTTAAGATTTAGAGGATAGTGGCATCAAATTTTTATAACCTCTTTCCCAATCTATGTATTTTTCTTTTTTTTCCAGGCTTTTTTCCTATTCTCTCAAAGAGATCATATATTTTCTCTACCATCACATATTTAATTATGTAATAACTTTAACACCCTGTTCTTCATTGCTTTTTCTATGATGTCTCTTTGCATAAATTCATCAATTGATACCAATTGATACTTAAGCACTCTGAATAAAATGACCAGGTAATCAAATCTAGTTGACCATCAATTGTTTTATTGTGATTGGGGGATGGGGGGGGGGGGAACGTGTCCCTCAGCCCAGCTGGCACCCTATCCAATCTGGAATCTCTCTCACAATCCAGGACTGCTGGCACTGAACCATTTGCCTGCCTGCCTGCCTGATCACCCCCTAACCACTCCCCTGCCAGCCTGATTGATGCCTAACTGCTCCCCTACCAGCCTGATTGTCCCTAAATGCCCTCCCCTGCCAGCCAGGTCATCCCCACTGCCCTCCCCTGCAGGCCTGGGTCCCCCCCAACTGCCCTAACTGTAGGCCTGGTCCCTCACAACTGTCCTCCCCTGCAAGCCTGGTTGCCCCTAACTGCCCTCTCCTGCCAGCCTGGTCTCCCCCAACTGCCCTCCCCTGTAGGCCTGGTTGCCCCTAACTGCCTTCCCCTGCAGTCCTGGTCCCTCCCAAATGCCCTCCCCTGCAGGCCTGGTCCCCCCCAAATGCCCTCCCCTTCAGGCCTTGTCTCTCCCAACTGCCTTCCCCTGCTGGCCTGATTGCCTACAGCTGCCCTTCCCTGCTGACCATCTTGTGGTGGCCATCTTGTGTCCACATGGGGGCAGCCATCTTGTGTGTTGGATTGATGGTCAATTTGCATATTACCTCTTTATTATATAGGATTGTTTATATATTCAAGCATGATTAAAGTTGAAGGTATCAATGATGTCATAATGAATTTCTTTTTAACAAATTACTTTTTAAAAATTGGCAAGTTAATTACCTGGAACCTCTGCACTGTCATAATAATGACATAAAATAAGTCTTTAACACATTTTTAATAACTTTTTATTGGGTGCCTACCAAGCATCAGGTTGTGTGCTGAAGTCACATCAGAGAAAAAAATAGACAAAATAAACACTTTCATAGTACTTACATTCTGGTCAAGAAGAAAAAAAAAGAAATTAAAAATGAAGCAAATAGTTGTAAAAGATAACTGAGTCACAAAGTTATGTAATTTACAAAACAAAAACAAAACACTTAAGGCATTTGTACTCTCAATAGTGGAGTCAGTTAAGATTTCCTTGGGGCAGTCACATTAAGCTGCTATCTAGTAAACAAGAAGGTTCTTAAAGTGGGAACAGCATGGGGTCCTGAGAAGGGAAAGAACTCAGTGTGTTGTATTATTTAGAGTAGTTTGAATTTTATTATGGTAATAGGACATTTTTGGTCTTAAGCAAGGAAGTAGCATAATTCTATTTATCTTTGCACTGTTCTAGCATTGGGGATACAGCAGTGAATAAAAAAGACACATATCTGGTGGCATGGAGATTTCATTCTAGTACCTAAAAAAAATATCCTGGTTATTGCTCAGAGAAGAAAGGAGTGGAGCAGACAGGATTATGAAAAGACTAATAAGAAATCTAATAAGGAATCCAGTGGAAAGATGACAAATGCAGGAGTCCAGTTGAAAGAGTCATCGACTCTGAGTTTTGTGAATAAGATACTTTATATACATATTCACTGTCTTTTAGAATCAAACCAGAGCAAAATTGTAAAGTACAGAGATACAAAATAATATACAACAAAGAGTTGTTGTATATTAATCATTAAATCAAAATACATTTATGCACATATAAATTCCAGGTGGGTTAAAGATTTTAACATAGATAAATAAAATATAGAGGACTTTTTCCCAACTCCTAAAGTGAGGAAAGCTTTTGTAAGTATAACATGAAACACATAAACAATAAAGGAAAACAGTGAATGATTTGACTGTTATAGAAGACCAGAGAAAAACCAAGAGAAAAACGTTTTAGAGAAATGGAGTTATACGGTTTTATTATGCTGGAGGACTCAGAGGAATAACTTCCCAAGTCTGAGCAAAGTAACATTCAGGGAACTTGTCTTTTATATTTTTCTGGGGTCTTTGTCCCCCAATTATGGATTGTGCTTCTGGTTCTTTCGCGGGCTTTGCAAAGAAGGCCCCAGGTGTTGGGGGTCTTGAGACCCTTTCTAATGGTCTGGCCTAGCACCAGTGCTAATAACCCCTCCCCCCCCCCCCCGTCCCCCCTCCGGGGCACTGTTTATAATTTATGGCCTCTGTATTCAGGTAACAGGTCTTGCAAGATCAGTTTCTGGGAAAGAGGCAGTAACTTAATTACAGGTTATCAAGAATGTACCCTGGGCTTGCTGGCACAGATTCAGATTGCTAGCGCCCCCCCCCACCCCCACCCCAAATATCAGGGTTACGTTGGAATTAGCTGTTTAGCCTTCTCATGACTACATACAAATAAAAAACTTCTGTAAAACAAAAACACCATAAATATAGTTTAAAAATAGCAACAAACTGGGAAGGAGGAAAGCTGGCAACACATACAAAGTTAAAACATAATAAAGACCTCAAAAGTCAATACAAATCATGTTTTAGAAACACACTTTAAGTTTTGTGAGTGTTAGAAGGACATATTCCATCTAATTTAAATGCTTGCTACTGTGTTCATTCAACAAAGTTCAACAACTATTTATTTCACTCCTAATATGTGCTAAGTGCTACAGAAATCAGTGTGAACAAAACAGATGTGTCATGTAGCTTACAGTTCAGAGTTGATACTTATATTATAAAAGTATTTAATAATAATCATAAATTCTATATAAATAACTCTATAACCCCAATAAGAAGAAATTTTCTCAATGTCATTTTTTTAACTCATAGCTCTATAATTATTTCCTGTGTTTTGGCAAATATAGTTAACACACCATGGAGTTCCAAGAGTTATGGGTATTTTTTGAAGAAATACTTCCTATTTCCTTATTAATAAGGAAATAGGAAGTATTTATTTTAAAAATAAATTTATTGAGTTCACACACTGCATCAGGCCATATGGTTCTTGCTCTCAAAGAGCTTATAATTTAGGGGGGACACAAATTAATAAATCAGTAAGTATGGAATGGTAGGTAGAGCACATTAGGGGACTGGATAGAAATGTAAAGAAGGGACATCCAAATCTGACTCGGGGATAAGGAGAAAAATCCATGGAGGATTATGGGTTGATGGTGGTATAGTTTAATCAAAATATTGAAGGACAAGTAGGTTTCAGCCAAGTGAAAAAGGGAAGGGGACATTCTCAGCAGAGGGACTAGAATGTGCAGGAGCTCACAACAGTGAAACAACATGATGTATTTGGAAAACTGCTAAACAATAAAGACAATGAGCTCAGTAAATGAGGTTAAAATGTAGACAAAGCTGTGCTGAGGATTTTAAAAAATATTCTGAAGACTACAGGAGTTAATAAATAAGTTTAAGCAGGGTGTTATAAATGTAATAATGATTAACCTAGAAGTAATGTGGAAGGCTAATTAGGTGACAATTGCATAAATCCATCTCAAAATAGATGGGAACTGAATGAAAGGAAGACTGGATTAACTGTGATGAACATGAGAAAATCTTCAAATATTGATGATCTATTGGATGGGAGGGATAGAAAGATAAATGGAAGAGAAGGTATCAAAATGATTCCAACTTTTTTTTACCTTGATGCTACAGTGAATAATCGTTCCATTCATGAATAAGAATAGTAAGTTTGGAAGTAAAGAAGATAAATTCCATTTGGTCACATTGAGGTTTAAGGTGACTTGACTATCCTAACTGAATATATCCAAGAGGTTATTGAATGTGTGGGTATGGAGCTCAGGAAAGATAACTAGACTGAGCATTCAGAATTGTTATCACACAAATGGTAACTGAAGTCATTGGTTGATATAAGATCACCCAATGGAGAATGTGTGAGTGGGAAGAATGACTATATTAAAAGGGAGTCCTAATAAGCCAACTTAGAGAAGATGGAAGAAAGAGACTGAAAAGGAGTAGCTGAGGGATATAAGAAGAATCAGAAAACTCTAATGATACAAAAGCCAGTGGAAGAATTTTAGGATGTGTGACTGATATATTATGAACTAAATGAAAATATAAATTTGTCTCTTCTTTATGATTTCTCTGAGCTATGTCATTTAGTTAATGGATTTAAGTATTCCTTGTAAGTAGATAATTCCCAGATGTTTATCTACATATGGTCCTTACCTCTATTCTAAATCTCTATTATGCTTTCCAATTACCTTCTAAAATTGTATGTCTCTTAGTCCCAAAGCATTCAAAAGCATTATGTCTTAGTAGCAAGACTGTGGACTTAAGAGCCAGGCTGCCTTTGTTGTATGCCTTTTTCTTCACTTAATATTATATGGAACTTGGCTCAATTATTTAGCCTTTGTATGCCTTAGTTTCTCATCTGCATAATGGGGATAATTATAATACCTAATTCACAAGATTGTAATGAGTATTAGATGAGTTAATATATGCAAAGCGATTAAAACAGTGCCTAACACAGAGTGCACACACAATAATTATGCACAAAATTAATATATTAACTTTTCTCTGAAACTTCCTATTTCTACATTTATTGTCTCTGTTAATGGCCTCACCATCTTCCAATCACTCAGGTTGTAGTTTTGGTATTCTCCAGTGACATATTGGTATTTTTCTGTGAAGGTTAGGAGTGTGCTGCTCTGTCTAAAGCTCTGTTGTCACTATCTAGTATATACCTCACACTGAGTGCACAATGAACATCTCTTGAATGGATGACTCATAATTGTTCCTTCTTTCCCTTACTTTTTACACCTCAGCTGTTAATACCTATTGTTCTGCTTCTATAATATCAATCACTTTTATATCTTATTCTTTGTCCATCTCTACTCTGATTCAGATTTTTATTACCTTTCGAGTGACTACTATAAAATCTTCTAACTGGCCTCCCTATGTCTATTCTCCCCTTCCCCCTTTTCATCCTTCCCTGTCACTCATGCATACACATCTCGATGGAACACACTAGTTTAATCTTCTTTAGAAAATTTTGATAAAAATACAAACTTGTTACCCTAGAATTCAAGGCCTCTCTCTCCTCTCTCTCTCTCTCTTCCTCTCTTCCACTCTCTCTAAAAATCAATGGAGGAAATTCCTCAAGTGAGTATTTAAAAAAAAATAAGACAACTAAAATATAAATAAATAAATAAATAAATAAATAAATAAATAAATAAAGTGTACTAATTGCAATGTATGTTAAATGACAAAATCATAGTAAAGAAATATGTATCATTGTATCTTATGGGAGAGATTCCTGTGTATTGGTATAGCTGGGGGATTTTATAATAAAAGATAGTTCTGGGCTGAGCCTTTAGAGAAGGGTAGAACCCAGGTAAGTGGAACTATAAGAGATGGGTGTTCTAGGAAGATAGAAAGAATATGCAAATACAGAAATTCCTAGGGCATGTGCATGAACCAGTAGTAGACTTGAGATATTTAAGAAGGCAAGTTAGAAAGCATGAGGTTTGAACTATGATGGAGTTAAAATAGGAGTTAATTGAATAGCTAAGTAACATATTAGAAGAAGAATTCATTGGTCTTAGTAGTATCAATAAACAGAAGAAAGAAATCTAAAATAATTTTGAGTTATTCAGAGCATCAGTAAATATGAGCCCATGTTGACAAACAGCTGTTTGGCAAAAGAAGATAAGCATAGATTCAGTTACTTTCCAGGAGAACAGGGTCCCAATGGAGATATCCAATGGGGAAGAATTTGGATTCAAGTGAATATTATGGACTGAACTAGGAATTTTGAAGACATCTAAACATGAAAACAGATAAGATTCTGAGAAATAAGTTCAGGAGAAATGTGTAATACAAGGTGTGCCCATATTGAGAACCTACAAGACAAAAGGAATCTATTATGGAACACAGATCCCTAGCAGTAGAGGGAACATTTTTGTCCATATCAATGGGAGAAAAAGAGCTTTTAAAGGAATCATCAACAGTGTCAAAAATTATTGGATAGAAGTGGAGGAGCATAGCATTGGAGAGGTCATAGATTAAGAGCTTAATGGTAATCTTGAAGAGAACAATGTACACAAAAACTAAATCACATTCTTTTATTCCATGAATAACTGTTGAGCATCTACTAAGTGTCAGGCACTGAACTGAATACTAGAATCATAACAGGGAATAAAATAGGTAATATCTTTAACTTAAGAACTGTTACACTGTAGATGGTGACATGAACAAATAACCGGATAATTAGAATACAACATAATAAGTGGAAGTAAAGGCAGGGATAGATTCATGCATTTGAGAGCCCACAGAAAGGCTCAGGGAAGTTGTTACTGTTGTGTTGTGTTGTATTCTTGTTTTTGAAAATGTGATATCTAAGCCAGACAGTAGAGGATAAATTGGAGTGATGTGAATGCTATGTTGATGGCAGAAAGAAAAAAGTAATCCAGGACGAGGAAAATATGTTCAAAGAAACTAAGGCATGGAAGAACAAGATGAGAACATAGAATGGAGAGATAGGACACTAATTGAAGTCAGATAATGCAGGGCCTTGTAAACTGAGTTAAAGATTTTCAACTGCTTTATCATAATACTAATGATAAATCATTAAAAGAGAAGATTGCAACAATTGGGCTTGGGTTCAAAAATATTACTCTAAATTCAGTGTGGCATAAGGTCTGTAGAAGGTAAAGACTGGACAGGGGATGAGAAGTGGTGGAAGGAGAGGCCACTGCCTGAAGGCAAATATTGGGTTGGATTGAGAACAGAAGTACATATCCTAAAGACTAAAAGTTTCAAATAATGACGGTGGAGATATCATTATGTTATGATCAAAGATGAACATAGATTTTGTTCTGCTCAATAGTCCCAACTAATTTAAGGTAACTTGAATGTACAATAGATTATTGGGGAAAAATGCTATAAAACTTTATCCAGCAATGTTAAATGACATAGGAAGATTAAGACTTTAACCAGGTTCTGGAGCTAGGAATTGGTGCAATAGTCAGAGTGGAAGTTTATGAAACCTCAGAGATAAATAATTACATTAGAACAGCCCACCTTTGGCTTCCATTATCCAAGTATGAATTGCCTAATAGATTTTACCTGGAATATGGTCAAAAGCTGATTTTGGGGAGAGAAGTGGCAGAGTAGAGCTAGAACCCCGGAGTTCCAGGATGGACATGGAGGTAGACAAGTAGGACAGAATATTGATAATTAGAGTCTGGTCACTTAAATGCATAGAAGATTCTACAACACAAATTAAGGTATCTAGAAATATTATATTAATGCAAAATATGAAGAGGATACAGGGAATTTTGTCTGTTTTGTTCACTGATTTATCCCTAGAGCAGTGGTGGTACACGGTAGGTTTTAATAAATATTAGTTGAATGATCGAATTTATTGATAACATTTGACAGAACATATCCAGGAAAAGGAATAAAATTACTGGAAAATGTCCAGAAAAAGAAAAGCATTCCTCAGCTTTA
This sequence comes from Corynorhinus townsendii, assembly GCA_026230045.1. Classification (NCBI taxonomy): domain Eukaryota; kingdom Metazoa; phylum Chordata; class Mammalia; order Chiroptera; family Vespertilionidae; genus Corynorhinus; species Corynorhinus townsendii. The sequence goes on along the minus strand of JAPDVU010000004.1, from coordinate 59,735,215 downwards.
ATTTTTAAAGGCAGTGTTAATGGAACTTGCTTACAAAAGAACACCTAGTACAGGGTCCAAAAGGAAAAGACTTTTTTGAAACAATATAAAGAATGTGGATACATCCCAAGAACTCACTGTTTATTGTCAGATCTTCCCTGGTCTGTTATTGCAATGCACAATACCAACTATATTTAATCTGAAAGACTCAAAACAAAGCAGAGTATCTTCCCTGCAGCATCATGTGTGTCTGTAGACTTTGACTCTCATCCTTAGCTTTGTATCTTAGACTACAAGACCTGTTAGGATATATTTAAATACATATAGTCAAACAAAGATTTAACTTTTAATACTTGCTACATATTAGTAATTGTACAAATTTAACCCATTAAATCCACAAATACTCTTCATTTCTCTTACCTCATTTGCTAGTTGGAATGACTCTCTATAGGCAAGATGCAGGTACATTATAGATGAGTAATGAATGCTTAGGGAGTTTACAGGATTGACTCTGGACCCCCTGATTAGAGGCTAAGCTTGGACTAGAAATTAGTGTGCCCAATTCAAACTAACATTCCTTCCAGTACCCCACACAGACAAATCTCAAACCACAGTTGAGTCACATTTGAGAGTATAGCCATGGTGATGTACAAGCTTTCAGTCTGGTGGTTTCAACACCACTTGGCTTCAGCACAGACCTTCAGCCCAGTGACCCAGTGCCCCATCTCAGAGTACATTGCATTGTGGAAATTTGGTATGAATTTTAAGTCAAACATTGCTGTTTTCCAGAACAGTAGGCACTGGCATTCCTTAGTGTGCATTTTGTTCAGAGAAAGTAATTGCTCTGAGATCAAGATAGAGCATCTTAGTCATAGATTTCTACCAGCTTTCTTTTATAGCACTGGTTCTGATAAGATCATTGGGAGAAAACAAGTGATCTACCTTTAAAGGAACAATATCAAAAAGTGCAAGTAGCCACTTCAAAATTAGTTCATGAAGGACTTAAAAAATACTGTGATACATAAATAAACCTGTTTTTCAATCCATCTATTACATATCCCAGAAAACTGATTCATTGTGATTTTTCTAAAGGGAAATACATTTTATCTTATACCAACAGGTTTGGTTTCTAGTTCTGCTTTGCCACTATGAAACTTTGATCAAGGCACTTGCTTTTCCTTAGCCTTGGTTTTCTTACAAATTAAAAAAAATTCTCTTCCAATTCTGTGATATCATTTCAGTATTTTAAATATTGAGATTTTATTAAAATATCTTTTAAAATTTGGACACTGAAAATATGTAGAGAATAAAAATAAGTCATAGAAACATTGAATTATGGTAATACCTATAAAAACTGGGAGTTAGTAGAAATACATAGGGAGGTATGATTTTTCATATCTTTTTTATTTCCACTCTGAGGTTTCTTGAGCCCTTATTCATTTACCCAAGAACGCTTAATTTAGAATTGGCCTGATTCAGAGTCTTTAGGATTGGTTAGGAGAGTCTTAAGGGCCACTTAAATGCCACCTTCCATTTCCTGGGCAAGAGTGCCTGGGTTGGCACAACCCCACAGCCCAGCAGGGCAGCAGTGGTTGTGGTAGGAGCTGCAGAGGGGTTGCTGTTTTAGCCCCTGAAATTAGTGCCTAGAGAGCTGGAAATTCCAGTAGTCTCTGATCAAATGGTCCAGAACTGGAAATAACAGGAGTAAGAAGTTCATGAAAGAGAAGGCTACAATCCCAAGGGAGATTTGCTCAAGTGCTATACACTGCTTTTAGCAAAAGGGATTTCTACTGCTTCCCTGGCTGACAACCTCCAGGTCTTCTATCTTCTCCTGGTTATTGATAGTTTATATTAAATCACATGATACTTGTGTCTAGATCCCTCAGAGAGAATACAGACTGTCCTCACTCCACCTCTTTTATTCTCTTTTTTCTCTCCCTCACCTTCTTTCCCTTTGGTTTTCTTTGTCACCCTCCCCCTCTCTGATTGTAATTCCCCTAATACAATATGTAGCAATTCTCCCACACTTTTTGAAATATTGGGCAGACATAAATACACAAGAAAATGCACAAGCTGAATCTTTAGTTTCTACATTGCCAGAGGAGGGGATATGATTTTTGCATAGCAATTGTTGGTGTTCCATTCTCTATGAAGATCCTCAAATAAACCCTGGCAGATAGAGCAGCCAGGTAGAGAGATCCAATCCCTTAAAAGCTACGTGAGACTACACTCACAGGCACTAACATATTTTTTCAGGTACCAACATCTATGGTCATTCATTCAAGTGACTAATTAAGTGACTTGCAAAAGTGCAATTTTCAAGTAAAAGGGGAGAATATATTTGTCAGTACCTTTTATTTTTGGAAGTAAACTAAATTATGAATTTCTAAATTTGTATTCAAAACTGACACATAACCAGCTCTATCTTGAAACTGGCAGCTAATAATTCTAGAAGGTGAGGCCGTAAGCTGGTACAAATATAAGAGACACTGATAGTATGATTACACAGCCACCGAGCTGAGTAAGAGGAAGGCCTGGGTTATCTACATCAGGATAAAGAGCTTGGGGAGAAGATTAACCCCAGTTAGATGAGAAAGGGAACATCAGTTAACTGACTTTCTTAACTATCTTGAGAGTGTAGGTAGTAAGCAAAAGAGTGAAAAGGACAGTAGACATATTCGTTCCTACCAGTCTTCAAGCTGGACACATACATTCAGTTAGGCAGAATAACCTATATTTACACAACAGCAGGAAGTTAGTAAAATATTTTAGACTCTTTAGTTGTATAGCTTACACTCCAACTACCAATGTTCTTCCCTTCTTCAAACCAGCCTGACTTATTCATGGCCTTTAAGCATTTGAATGCAGTTACTTTCCTTTGTCTGAAAAGCCCTTCTCCTCTTCCAGTTTTGCTATGCTGTTACCTATTCCTCAAAATCAGATCAAATACCTTTTATGAACCTTTATTTCAACAGAATCCCTAAAGCAGAATTAGAAACTTATAGATGGGTGTGGTTTACAAAATTGATTTCTTTCCTCTTAGAGAATTAAGCACATTATATTATAACTAAGTGTGCACGTGAAACCCCCTCCTCTTACTCTTCTCTTCCCACATTATTATCCCAGAACCTTAGTTTAATTGGGGCAAAGCCATTTATTAGTTATGTTTTTAGTCTCTAGCACAGGTCTGACACACAGTGAGTGCTCAATAGATAATGAAGAATGAGTTTAGAATGTAACTGAGTGGAGTTGAGGAGGGGTTGGAGACCCTGGGGGCCAAGCAAATAAATTCCCACCAGTTCATGGAATGGGGAGGCCTTGGGAAAAGCTCTCATCTCTTTGTAATACTATATTAGACAATTTCTGAGAGGTAAGTAGTATGTTTGTTGTGTGAAATTTTGAAATTCATCTTAGTAAAATGAGATGAACTTTCTATAACTACAAAAATAAAGGCAAGGAAACAATTCTTGAACATGCTTCAATGATAAGAAAAGAAAAAAAATTACTGTCTGAAGTCTCAGATAAGGACTAATTCACATTTTTAAATTCTGGGTTAATTCAGACCTTTAAGTTTCCAAAATTCAGGAATGGAACATTTACAAGGAAAAAAAAATCTGTAACTGCAAGTGGAGCAGTGATGAATACCTCACAAACATTAAAGAATAGTAATCTCTAGTTTTCTGTCTTTTTAAAGAAAGTTTGCAAATGCCTCCACCCTATGTAATTAATGTAATGATATGAAGAGCTACCACTTCTAACTTCCCATAGTTGACAAGATGGGGAGATGTCAGGAAGGCTGGGGAAAATTTACTGTTACCAGAATGTCAGACATTCTGGGAACAGATCTCTTTAATCTGTATGATTGCACGCACATTGGACTTGAGTCTGAAGAGAAGCCCAAGACCATTTCACAAGAGGGGAAACTCAGAATTTCTCAGAGAAGGGAAAACAAAACATGCCTGGGAAAGACCACTGAGTCTTCAACATGTGTTTATGAACATGGGAATGATGACTTACACATGTTTGGAGAAGGCAGAAATATACATACATATAATATGTATATTTATAATTATCTTTATGTATTTTTGAGGTACAGGAATTTGTGAGCTTTGACACAGAAGCAAAAAAAGAAAGAAAGAAAGAAAAAGACATCAAGAAAATAGCAAAATTATTCCACAGCCTCCTCTAAGGTGTGATATGTGAGAACCTGAAGGTGAAGGCAGCAGGAGCTGAGTTGTCCACTGAGAGAGGCAGGCATGGCTCTCTGTTCGGCTTAGCCACTCTAACAAGCACTGAGGCAGAACTTAAGAGGAAAGACGTCAGTCCTTATATTCAGAAATCCACTCTTGGAAGACACAGCTGCAAACACGGCTGGTTCATCAGAGGACAGGAGGAAGAGCAGGTTTGACAGGAATGGCATTGGTGCTGCTGGCGGTTCTGTTGTGCTCTGTGGGGCTGCAAAGGCTATAAGGGAAGCAGGACAAAAGGGTATTGATGCTCTTTGGCTCTGTCTGAATGAGAAAAAGTTGTGTAAGGGGCCAAAAGGCGGCTAGAATGAATGGCATCATTTAGAGCCAGAAGTCAAGCAGCAGGGATGGGGCAGGAACATTTTCATTTGTATGTTCCATCCACACAGTCCCTAGGATTGTTCCCCATATACTTGGGAACTCAGTCAATATTAATTAAGAAGAAGGAAGAAGCACACTTAGAAGCATGAAATACCATTGAAAAAGACTAAATATGGGTAGAAAGAGACAAAAAAATGGGGAAGGCATACTCATTCTGAAAGTTGCAGTAAAATATGTAAGCTTTCAGCCCAATTGAAAAGCTAAATTCAAGCTTTTTACATAAATTCTGTTTTAGGATCTTAAAGTAGACAGGACTGAGTCAGTGGCTGCAGCAAATAATCTTTCTTGGCTTGTTTATTTATTTGTTTGTTTTGTAATGGGAGGAAAGGGAAAAGATAAGGTCCAGAACATCAGGCATTGCTGAAATTCTATGTTATTAATGAACCAGGGGTCTGAAAGGCAAGAGGCTCATTAGTGGCTTCTGTGGACAGGTCTGGGGCACTCAGTGCTAGAAGGAAATGGAAAAGCTGCCAGTTAACAGCAGGAACATCTAAATCATCACACTTAGAAGGGGAACTGGAAAAACAAGACAGCATTTTACCCTCCACAGAAAAATAATAGTGAAAGAAAGCCTTCATTGAGTTTATATATGGAATGTTTTAAGTCAGGCTGCTAAATAAATAGCTGCTGTTGATGAAGGCAAGAAGATAAACAGGCATTCATAACGGTCAGAAGGGCAGGGATCATTGTGGAGTAGAGAGCACCTTCAAGGCTAGATCACTAAGTCAAACATACCCTGGGTACTACTGATTCAGAAATGATTATCCAATTGCCCCTCAGCATGTGGCAAATACAACGTTCAGCCTATTAAAATATAACACCATTTGGTAGCCTGAGGCATATAAAACAATCAATATTTTTTAAACATTTACTATGTGCAAGGTGCTATGTTAGTCACTGTGGAGAGACATGAAAGCACACATCCCTCTTCTCAAAGCATCTCCCGCATGTCTGCAGAAACACATGAAAGGATTACAAGCATGGTGCTGAAATGGCCAAATGATAAATATTTCAGGAGTTGAAAGGAGGCCAAGATTGCCAGGGTATGAGGTCTTTAAATGGACTGTTCATAAATGCAAAGTACATTTGAGCTGAAAGGGTTCTGAGAAAGCAATGCAGACCAAGCTTTTTAGAAATGATAAAGTGAAGGTTCTAAGAAGTCATAGTTTGCCCACAGTATCACAGTGACTAAAAGTCTTCCAGAAGGACTTAATATTTAAGTCCCAGCTCTACCATATATTTCTGGCAAATTATTTAATCTATTTGTAATCAGTTCATGAATAAAATATGGATAATAATGCTAAGCCCAAGCTAAAGAAAGAACACAATTATTTTTCAGTCATGACATCCTTTTCCTCTAATCTAACCTCAGCCTCAGAACCCTTCTCAATACAGAGTACCAGGCAGTCAGCCATTCCTAAAAGAACAGAATTTCCAGGGATACTAAACATAGTTTTTCATTATATCAAGGAAGTTTTATTGCTATTAATGACAAATTTCTATAGACAGATTAACAATTACTATTTTTTAAAGTTTGCAGTCTAACTTCTTTCTTAAACCTAAATTATTTCTTGGTTTGATTTGTAATTTCCAAGCCTCTCTAGGTCCGTCCATTAGTTCAAACACATTATGCAGAGATTCTCTGCAATACCTGGATAGTTCCCCAGAGGCTGCTTCAAAATGCAATTTACTTTTTTCATATTTAAGTATGACAAACAGCAGTATGGTTTAATTTATTATGTGGCATGTCATGGATATTTATTAACTAATTTGCATTCAATGCCTGGAAGCTGAGCTTCCCCCACCTCAACCTTTCAGATTAGGAGGCTAAGGCCAATTACAGTCATGACCAGTTGTTTTAGATGCTCTCCTCCACCATCATTTAGCTATTTCTCACTTGGGATCTAGGGATCACCGAATGTTAAATACAGGAAAGAACCTGATAATGAGTTAGTTCACTCTTCCTTTTAGTACACAGTTCCCTAACAATGAAGGGCATTTTTTTGAGGCAAGCTGGATGTTCACCAGCCCCTTTATTCAGCAAGACTGAATTAAAAGCATGTTCATCACATGAAGAAAAGTCAAAATAGATGGAGCAGGGCACCTGGGAAAGATGGCATTCCCACCTGCTCAGTAGCCTTCTATAGAGAAGCCATCACCTTCTGGTGCAATTCCATGCAATATTATATTTGTGTTCAATACTGTAATACTCTGAGAGGCAGGACTGAAGAAACCCTAATTCTGAGTGAGCCATGTCATAAGTAAAAGGAAGTAGACATGTGAAAATAGTTGAGACTAAACATGCCTGCCTTACATGGTGCAGAGGGCATGTTTGCAACACAGGAACACCCAACTCCAGAAATGGGGAGGTGTTGAGATGGAAACAGGCCTGGATGATGGCTCCCACCCAGACTGTTTAATGGGAAGATTATGTGTTGTATCCAGCTTCATAATGGAGGGAATCTAAAGGGCTTGCCAATGAGATGCTGATGGAAGTGCTGGGCTGCAGACCATTATTTATCTCCTTTGATTCACCAAAGTATAAATAATCAAAATGATACATAAATTTAATTGCCGGTGTCATGTAGTTATTTTTGAGGAACAGCCACAAATCTGAGATCTGGTATTTAACAAACAACTCAGGCTACCTACTCAGACTAAACACATAGTGTGTTTTCCAGGCTGTAATTTTATAAAAACAAAATATCTTTAGAGAGAGAACAAGCTAGTACTATTGCATTAAAAATCACTTTAGGAAAAGTTTTCTTACTAAACTAAAATAAAACATAGACGATCTAATTCATTTTGCTGGCTGGCCCTGATACGCCCTGTTGTGCCATGTTATTACCTTCATTTCAATGACATCCCACACAAATGTCTTCCTTCTAACTGTCCCTGGGAGCAGATTAACTCTTCTCTTTATATGGTGGGGCTTTGTTTCTCCAAAAACAGAGGTTTGCAGATACTTTGGTTCTAGACTACACTGTTAAAAATTACCATGACCCCCCAAAGACCTTTTGTTATGTGTATTATATCTATCTATATTTAATGTGTTGGAAATTAAGCATATTTTTATAAAAATAACTATGTTTCAAAATAAAACCAAATTTAGTGAAAAGAGTAGTACTGTTTTATAGTTTTGCAAATCTCTTTAATATCAGATTAACAGAAGGAAGCTGAATTCTCATATTTATATCTGCTGCGATACGTCATTTTAGTTAAAGTATATAAGAAAATCCAGCCTTACACAATGTATAAGATTATACATTGATCACTTTCAGTTACTGTCATACAATATCTAAAAATCACAGACATTATCACATGATCTCACTCATATGTGGAATCTAATTAACAAAATAAACTGATGAATGGAGTGAATCCAGAGGCATGGAAGCATGGAACAGTGTGTGGAATCTCAGAGGGAAGGCGGGGGAGGGTTGTTGGGTGGGAGGTGACCAACCAAAGACCTTTTATGTATATATGCATAATACATGGACATAGACAATTAGATGGTGAAAGTCTGGGGCGGGGGATAGGGATGGGCTGGAAGGTGTTAATTGGGAGAATAGGGATGTATGTAATACTTTCAACAATAAAGATTTAAAAAATAAAGCAGCATAATAAAGAAAAAATCACATATGTCTACAAGATCACAGTCTTATAAAAAAATTGAAGCATTCAAGCTCATGGTGGTAGATATGTTTTCTAGAATTCTGGGTTATGCAGCTGAAGTGGTTTATGAGTATTGCTCATAGCATATTACAAAGATGTGTACTCAAGTAATTTGTGCTGTTTCAGCAAGAACAATTTAAGTGTAGCTGCTTTTTAAGATTATTTAGTTAGTTAGGTAGGTACTCAGTTAATTAGTTATTGTGAATATTTGATGGTGAAGAATACAATGACAACGAGTACAGTTTGGATCCTCTGCCTTGATTTCTGCTAAGGCAACAGCAGTTTTACTCACCACTGCTTTTGCCCCACCAATGCAAATGTAATACAGTGAAAAATGCAAAAAATGTCTTAAGTATTGTTATGAAAATAATTTTGACCTGGCAGACACCCAAAAAGTGTCTCAAGGACCCTCAGGAGTTCAAGACACAAAGTTTGAAAATTCCTGTCCTAGAGAATGTCAACAAATTTTTCAAGCTATTGTAATTAAGTATAAAAGGAAGACTATGAAAATGGTAACAATTATTAAAATCTCAAGATATAGGAATGTTATGTACTCAAAATAAACCCTGTTCCCCTTGCCTCACAATTTTTGCTTATAACTCTTGATTACTTAAATTTATCTGTGCCTCTGATCTTATAGCTTAAATTGAAATTAATAGTAGTACCTATCTCATAGTATTGTTTGGAAGATAGATAATTTCAAGCAAGGAGAATACTTAGCACAGTGTCTGGCACATAGTAAGCACAAAATAAATTTCATTGGCTGTTATTTTTCTATAATTCCTCATCAGCCTTAATTTTTTTCATCATTGCTTAAAATTTCCTTTATGGAAATTGCAAACATTTCCATTTTTTTCTTCACAATTGTAAGTTCTTCATTAAAGACATCTCTGACTCACGAGTGTGAAATTGCTTGCAATACTTTTTAAATAAAAATATAACTTATTTCTTCTTCTTAAGTATTCTTACATCACAAAAATGTCTGATAGTTTTTTTCCTCAAAGATTAAAAAAAAATAAACTTCATGCTGTCAAGGAAAAATTTAAAACAAATTGCAAAGAGCCTATACAATTAATGCCTCTTATATGTTATCTATAGGTAAAGGACAAAGGGTTAGCTCTAGGCCCTTGTACAGTATGATTGTTAAGCTCAAGACTGATGAAAGTTATGGTTAGTTTGAGAGTTTCATTATATAAATCAAGATTATAATGGCTGAATGGCATAAAATATTACTCTTGACATGAAATTTTCCTTTATTAGAAAATATTTTTAAATAGTTAAGGAACAACACCATTAGCAAAAATATTTAATTTTGCAGAATATTACCCTTGGTGCTGACTGGCACAAGATGAGACATACTGCTCAGTACAAATTCCTCAGGCTGAATGAAGGCTTTGAATTTGAATGAATGTTCACATACTTCACAAAAATGTTGCCTTCCTTCTGGCACAGACTTTGAGAAATACCTCTGTCAGTGTTTATACAGTTTTAGGAAAGTTCCATGTTTATGGTCAGATTAGCCTGTTTACCTCCTCGTGCATAGTTCTTGAGTCCACATGTGGGAATTCTCCGAGAGCAGTAATAAGTGAAGTCTGTGCTTCAACAGTTCCCGCAGTCATGAATAATCAAATTCTAATGAAGACAATCAGTTTGAGAGAGACTCAGTTGTGATCTTATTTTAGCAAGCTAGATGATAGGAAAAAAGACTTGGGTGTTTATACTTAAACAGTATTTGAAAATATATATCTTTTACCCCACACCCCTCAAAACCAGTAAAATATCTGTATGAGTGTTAGGCAGTAATGGAAATGTTAAAAAATGAAAGCCAGATATAGGATTGGCAGTGCAAAATGTGTCTAAGTCGCCTTTTATGTCTCTTCTACATGTTTTAGAGCTGTTTTTGGCCTTGAAATTGAGTAAAAACGAGCCAATGAGAAGATACCCAGAAGTTTAGTGGTTGTGTGAGTATGGGTGATAATGCATTATCGAGTCAGTTTATGGATGTTGAGCTACTCAGGAATGTCTTTGGTAGAACAATATGAAGAAGAGTTATGCATATTTGACACAATAGCTAGAAAACATTGGTGGGAACACACTTGTCTAAACACAGCCTATCAAAAAGTCTTAATATGCACTTGGCTGTATTCAATGCATTTATACTCTGATTATTGGATGATAATGTTCAGCATTATCATCCAATTTCAGCAACGTTGCTTTGTGCAAATCATGCGGCTAAGAGGAAGCCACTACAAGGGGCAATACAGAGTTGAGCAAAAGTAGGTTTACAATTGTTTGTATGGAAAAGAATACAAAAATAAATAATAATACAGGAATACACTCTGTGTTTCACTTACAACTGTAAACCTACTTTTGCCCCACCCTGTATGTACTAAAGGAAGAATTACCAGTGGGCAGGTTGTCTTGGCTACAGGAAGAAAAGAATAGGAAGCGTTGCCATCCATCTTTAGTAGCAGCAACAACATCTCTTCAAATACTAGTATATACATGAAGACAAGTGAATGAGTGAGTGAATAAGTAAATGAATAAACAAAAGGATCATGAGTAATCCATCAGGAGAAAACCCAGGCATCTTTTGCAAGTTGCATAGGTACTGTAATAAATAATTCACTTTCTTATTTAGTTTCTGAAGCCACTTTAGCTCAACTTAATCCTGACATAAAATGACAGCTGGAAGTAGTATTTCACTTTTATAACTTTCAGAACATTTCTTGCAGTCAAGTATTTGGTTTTGTGCCCATGTTTGTTTTTGCACCTCCTTGTGCTACACAGCAACCCTGCCTTCTCCAAGCAAAGCCCAGACAGAGTCTGGGAGGCAAGTTCCAAACGGCTGACAATGCCAGATTCCAGATATAAGAAGGCATCTCTCTTCTGTCTCTCTATTTTCTTTTCTGGTGACAGGGACAATGATTTCTGTGCAATATGACATTTGAAATTATGCCTGGCTTTTGTTAAAGATAAGCAAGCTGCCAGCCCTGAAATAATTGGGAGGATACGGAATTCAATAAGTGTTGGGGGGCTTGTTCCTCACCCACTGTGTGGTTCTGGTAAGAGCCAACCATTTCCAATCACCATTTCTCTATTTCCAGAACCCCTAGGACATTCCACTGAGGGAATAAGAAGGAGAAGGAGAAGAAGAAGAAATAAAGGCAGAAGTAAAATAAAATAGTCAAAAATATCTGCTAGAATAAGTGAAGTGGTTAGAATCTCCAGTAAAGAGAGTAAGAAAGAAAACCAAAGACATATTAGATATAGGCTAAGTACATTAGCTGATTTCATAGATGTCAAAATTAAGACAACATTAAGTTTTTAAAAACTGTGGAAGACTTTGTTAAGATTGAAATTTAAGACATAAAAGTTTACCTCTTCAAATAAGTTGGCTTTCCCTCTGTTGAATTGACAAAGTACTAGTATTTAATAACTCTGTCTTCAATACTATATTAGCATTAAATATAGTAGACATGAGTTACAGTGAGAATTGTTAAAAATGAAATTCTGAGAATCAAAAACCATAGTCCTACAGCTTCTCATTTCCTTCCCATTCTTACTATCAAAAACAGACCTCACACCATCTCTAGAAAATTTCAAATGACTACTCAGTTACTTTCTAATTACCCTGTGCAAGTATCATTTGGTTATTATCACCTTCTGAAATGTCTATAATGACTCCCAAAAGTTCTTCAGTTAAAAGTAAAGCTTATAATCCTGGCCTTCCAGATTCATCAGCTGTTAATTCATTCTCCAACCATTTATTGCATACCTAATGCATGTCAGGCATTTGAGAGATGCGAGGAATATAGAGATGAAAGTTGGGCTTATAGTGTAGAGCAACACACAGTTTTGAAGGAAAACCTGATATGTATATGGCCTTACACCAATCAGTTTTCAGTGCTATGGGACTATGGAGGCAGACCTCTAAAATTCAGAGCTGAAAAATAGAAAAAGCTTTGTGGGAGAGAAAATGATTAGATTGATTTTAAAATAAAAAGTAGACCTTATCTAGATGAATAAAGTCTATATCCAGGGGACACATATACAAAGACATAAAGGTGAGGGAGAGCATAGTTCAGGGAACTAGAAGAGGAACAGCATGTCTGGAGTGTAAAGGATATGTGACAGGCGATGAAACCAGTCAGTTATATAGGGACAGCTAAGAAGGATCCTGCAAAGAGTCTGTATTTTAACTCTAATGTAATGAAGTGACATCAAAGATTTTAAGTAAGGGAACATACATATGAAATGTATTATAGAAAGATTTCTCTAAAGGTCTCATGGAGAATGGATTGATGTAGGAAGACCAATCCATAAGCTATTAAGAAACCTGGTAGATAAACTCTGAGGACTTGGATTATAGATTTGGTGATGGGAGGAGAATATGAAAAGAAAGATATGGGAAGATGAAATTTATAAACAGAATTAATAGCATTTGGTTACAAGTTGTATTAGGGAGCCATCATTGAAAGAGAAAGAAATCGAATAAGATATTCAGTTAATGATTTTTTGACATTGAAGAATGATAAGGTCTGAGAGGAGAGAGGAGAGATGGCTTCAGTTGTGGACATGTTGCCTTTGAATGACCTTTTTATGTACAAGTCTGCAGAGTCTGAACTGGAGCAGGAGTTATGTATTTAATAGTCATCAGCATATTAGTTACATTTATATAGGATGTCCCCCAAAAATGAATGCACACACTTTGAATAATTATAAAGGCAGTGTTTATTAAAATACATTTTATTTTTTAAATTGAGCTATTAGTTGTTAAAGTGTATGTATACATTTTTGGGACACCCTGTATTAGTTAAAAACTTGGAGACTAGATGAGATTTTTTTGAGTTGTATACCTGAAATCAATAATCCATCATGTCATAAGTGATTTGAAAGAATGATGTCATGGAAGCCAAGGCAGAAAAGAGTTTAAGAAAGAAGTGATCAGTGGTGTTAAACACAGCAAAGGTGTGCAGTGAGATAAAGCCTGAAGCCATCATTGTTGTGGCAACTCTGTGACCTTTCCACCACAGCTTCATTTGATGTTAGGGGTAAAGAGTGTAGGGAGTTGAGTGAATGAAAGGCCAGATATGGAGAAAATGTGAGTGTAACATTTGAATCATCCAGGATAGTCTAGGTTATCCTTCAGGAAGAAATAGCTCTCAAATTTCAGTGGCTTAATACAACAAAGGTTTATTTTCCATTGTGCTACATGTCTAATACTCACCACAGAAGGCTCCACTCAATACAAGCTTTTACAATTACTGCAACAAGAAAAAGAGAACTGCTGTGTCTCACGATGGCAATTAAGTGTTTTCTCCTGGAAGCAGTACCTGCCACTTCACTCTATTTCACTAGCCAAAGGAAGTCACATGGCCACACAAGGCGGTGAAATACTATGCTACCATATGTCCAGAAAGAAAACCAGATTTGCGTACTTTGCAGTCCTCGTGAGGGAATTAGGGTACCAGTAGCTACAAAGGGTTAAGTTTGCGAAGAGATTTTTGTCTGGCTGGTTTTAAGATGGAACACACAGTGGTACTGGGAAATGTATTTACACAGTTCACACTTGGTGCTCTGGTGTGCAACACACTCAATAAACATTATGCATGTCTTACCTCTCTAAGGAGCATCCTTTCTACTATATTGTATTGGGCACAACTTGTTTTACCTTCAAAACTCTAATCAAGAATCGCTTCATGCATGAAGCTTCCCTTTGATGAGGGTACCTTTGTCTGATTTTATTTAGGTAAATATATTTTGTTGTGTTTCAATTGTTGACTTATTTGTATCTTTTCAATAGATTTTGAAGCCCTTTCCCCTAAGACCTTAAAGGGCAAGAATGTTCTCTTTTGTTTTCTTCCTTTCTATGGAGTAACCAACCAGAAGGTTTGGTTTCTCCATGGACAGAGAAGACCTCTCTGCAAAGTGCTTTGGATCTGACTACCCGTGAGCCCAGAGAGTCATTTATACAATGGTTTATGAAGAAAATGGCATCTTGCTTTTTTCCATGGCTGAAGAGGCAGGAAACTGAGCAGCAGTGGCCTAACTCTATGGAAACTCCACCCGTGTACTGGCACCATGGTAATTTTGCTTAATCTGCTTTCTGGGACTAGCCCAAACCTGTCAAGTTCTCACTTTAAAAACTTGCAGATGCATCCACCACATATTTATGCACTTCTATTCATATGCAAAGAAGTTGCTCCCAAGATGAGACACCTCATCACAAAGGCTTACAACTGTGCTGTTTATATGATAACAGATTTATTCTGATTTGCCTTCCTTCTCTCATCTGATCCTCCCAGACCATGGTCATACATGTGCTTGGTATCTCTCCAGGTTTAGAGAACAGTCAATTCTGTGGGATATGTGTGTTAACTGGTCACCAAACTAAGCATCAAAACCACAACTTAGGCCTCATTAGCATAATCCAATCTACTGAGCTAAATGACCACAGATATGCAAATTGAGGAGGGCTTTGGAGGTGAAACAGGTGCACATGCATTTTGGTAAGGATTTCCATTATGCTCAGAGCTGAAAATTTAGACTCAGTCATTAAATTTTTGAGCCAGAAGGAGTCACAGAAACCACACCACACAGAATAAATAGGTCCAGATAGACCAGAAAGGCTTTTTAAAGAAAAGGAAAAATTTGTCGAGAAGTGTGTTTAATGGGAAGATGAGTTAAGCAGCAAAGACATTATTTGATTAGGGAAAAGCTAAGAAACAGCACTCTGTGGATATGTCCTGAGGACAAGTATCTATTGTGATCCAATAAAGTTATTAATTACCTTTTCCACAGAGGTGAGAAAATGCAATTTTTGATTCTGCTAATTTCAATTCTTGATTCAGGATAGCAGAAACACTAAAGAAGCCTTGCAGCCAAATTGTAATCATAAATAATTTTCCTCTCAAGTGAATTGACTCCAGTTGGCACTTATCGGCTTACAGGTCAGCACAAATGTTTTTATAATGAGCCATAAAATAGGAAAAGTATAGTCTAGACTGGCAGTCAGAAATTTTGCTGCTTTCTCTCAGCAACTCCACTGAGCCTCACTCTGGGTAACTGGCCAAAACTGATAATACCAGCTCCCTGACACTTTAGGTGGAGACAGGATCTTACATTTTAAGTGGTGTAAAGTGTTGTAACAATGAATAATGTGTGTACTTATGGGTTGGCTGATCTGGGCCACTGAGGGGCTCCCAACACAATTGCTAATTGCCCCTCCCTACCCTCACCTCTACTCACTAAGCACACATTTCTTTTTATTCTTTTTATTCCCCTTCACTCCTGCCTACACCTACATTCTAATTCTCTCAATTGTTCTCCATTCTGATACATTTTTTTCCTTGCTAGTGGCACCTACTGCTCAGCTTCTTAAAAGGGTTGAAGAGGCCACTGTCCCATTCTCTATAGTGAAGATGCTACTGAAATGGAAGTTCCATGGGGGCAAAAGTCATGTCTGCCTTGCACATAGTAAGCATTCAATGAACACAGGCATGTCACATTTAATATGTGTGTAGTAGTTGAAACACATTTCTCTTAAGCTTTCTCATGAAAAATGTGTAACTGTAGTCAAGTTGTATCCCATCTCCATTCCCCAACACTAAAGTAGAAAGAATGGAAAGCAGCTTGTTACAGACTGAATGTTTGTGTCCCCCCAAAAGTTATATGTTGAAATCTAATCCCCAGTGTGATAGTATTTGTAGTGAGGACTTTAAGAAAATATTATTAGGTCATGAGATTGGAATTAGTGTCCTTTTAAGAAGAGACCAGAGAGCTAGCTAACTCTCTTTCAACCACATGAGGGTATACTAGTAGAAAGTGAGAAAAAAAAGGAGACATATGTACTACTATTTGTAATACTTAAAACAAAACAAAAAAATTTAAAAAAAACACAAAAATTAAAAAAAAATAATAAAAAGTTTTAAAAGTGAAAAAAAAAAGAAAGAAAGTGAGAAGTCTGCATCCCAGTATAGGGTCCTCACCAAAACTTGACCATGCTGGCACTCTGATCTCAGATTTCCAGCTTCTAGAACTGTGAAAAATAAAATGTCTGTTGTTTATAAACTACTTAGTCTATGGTACTTTGTCACAACAGCCCAAACATACTAAGACACTATTTATGGAGTATCAAGACTCTGAGTATTTC
Source organism: Corynorhinus townsendii (assembly GCA_026230045.1). Classification (NCBI taxonomy): domain Eukaryota; kingdom Metazoa; phylum Chordata; class Mammalia; order Chiroptera; family Vespertilionidae; genus Corynorhinus; species Corynorhinus townsendii. Next base: position 59,718,781 of record JAPDVU010000004.1, on the reverse strand, counting down.
CAGCCAGCCTCTCCATCAGTGGTTCTATTTCAGTAGAATCAAGAGAATAAAAATGGAAATAGAACCAGGAAATAGTTTGGATGTCCCAAACTCACTCATTTAGAACCAGACTTTACAGAATTTTGGAAACTCATATTGTCACTGTTGTCTTTCTAATATTTTCCCCAGCAGCTAAAAATCTCATGCCATTAAAAAAAAATGTGTGTGGGGGGGAAGGTAACTGCAATATGAAGTCTGTAGGAAACTCTGAGACATGTGAGCCTTTTATCAGAGAGGCGCTAGGTTACAGCTCAGCAGACTTGTTGAAAGAGGGTAGATCCAAACTGTAATAGAAGGAAGCAGGCAATATTCAGAACTTCTGATCTATAAACAAGAAGAGATGTTTTCCAGTTTTGCTCTTCCAGTACTAAATGTCCTGACGTATCCCTCCAAATTCCATTGACTGGTAACCAGAACAGGCCAGTCAACAACTACTTACTAAGTACTACTATGGCCAGTGAAGTCCTTTAAACCATTATTCAATTTGTTTATTCCATGACATGTTTTCAATTTAGAGACTAAAATACTAAAATCACCTACTATAAATTCAGACTGCTATTTTAAATTTGAGGCTGATTTTTTTGCCAAGACCAACAAAAATTTTAGAGTAAATCATCATTAGGACAACCAGCATTCTACCTTCCAAGTCATCTTGAAGGAAGAGGTCTACAACACTGCTGTTCTTTGAAAACAGAAACACAAACTACTTTTACCCAGGAAGGTCTTTACAGACCATTCCTGCAATTTGGATTTAAGTAGAAGAAAATGACATAGGCAGTACAAAGATGTCTTGTAGTTCAAGCAGATGAAATTAAGTCTCACACCACTTACCAATGGGATGAAAAATATTTTAGTTTAATATCATGACTTGATTTTGTGACATATCTTTTGGCTACTACATTTCAACACAGGGTCCAATAGTTGTTGGCCCAGTTCCTATGTTAGCCCAGGATTACTCATCAGAACCTGCCCTGCAGGTTGGGAAGTTAGTATTTTTTAAGGAAAGAGAGGCCAACAGAATGATGTTATGATAACTTTACCCAGTCCCAACATGTCCCCCTAATCAACATTAAATAAACCTTTTAAATCTAGAAATGTAATGGCCACATCATACCTTAGCATGTTGAAGTATCTCTAAACCCCAAGGGCAAAAATTATAAGGCAGAAAGTAATCTTTAGTACAATAATTTGAAATCATATTTTCTGTCCTTCTAGGCACTTTAATTTGAAAAGAAAAAAACTTTGAAAAGTAATGAAATACTCTAATCCACAGATAAAACATCACCTAAATCATTAGACTTTTCATAAATATATAGACCCTAAACAAGATAGGTAAAATATTTCATTTTTAGAAAATAAATAAACTGATTACATTAAAAAAATTTTTTGACATTCACTCTGAGAAAGAATATGGAATAACCACCTTTTTTAAAGGTAAGTTCTCTGATTTAGGGAACCTGGAAAATGCTCTCTCTCTCTCTTTCTCTCTCTCTTGCCCTCCTTATCCTAAATAAATGTTTTTGTTTATTCTTTTGAAGGTAAAAATTAATATTTTTATTTTTAAAAAAACTTTATCATTAGTAAATGGAATAAAGCACATGCAACATTGGTTTGAAGTTTTTCAGAAAATTTTAAATTATATCTAAGTGGTATACTTTTCAACAAAAGGGAGAACAATGTAAAACAACTGAGAGTCTAACTGATTATTAAAAATAATCCTATTGAATCTTTAAAATTCTAAAAAAATTATGATACCAAATTATTAATCAAAGTCTATCAACTGTCACATGTGGTTCATGGAAACATTCTGGTCTAAACTAGACAACCTTATAGTTTCAAATGATAAACAGTAAGACATGAAGGAGACTGTAATCCCCATTAACCACAGTGAACACTACAGAATTTCCATCCCAGTAAGGCAAATGATGGGCGCTGAAAAAGAAAGAAGGAAATTACAATTGTGCAAGGCTAAATATGAATTAGGAACACTCTCAAAAAGTATCTTACTTATCTTCACAGCAAACTTAGAAATACAATATTATTATCCCCATGCAAAATAGAAGGAAACCAAAGCTCAACGATGTAAATAATTATCCCAAGGTCTGTCACTGAGTGATCAGTGGGGCCCTCACTTATTCGAATGTGAACTGCACTACACAGCCTCACTATTATAGATCTATATTTGTGTTTTCAGATCACACTCTTTCTGAGCCCTCCTTGGAGACACTGATGGCTCTGTTAGCAGTACTGGCATGCTGCAGAAGAGCTCAGTGAGTTTGCATCCAGATCCTGAGGCTCAGTTTTGCATATGTGAGTAATAAAGTTGGTCAGAGGCAAAACTGTGAAGTTGGCAGACAAGGTCTTTACTGCTCCACCCTCTTTTCCCCTGAGGCATCCTGATGCCTTGCAGATGCCTGGCACCTTCAGTTGGCCCAAGTGCTGAAATGGAGTGACCCTCCAGCTTTGCTTTCTTATGCAGCACTGCAGATTGTCTTGAGTAATAATCACCTAAGTGCCCATACTCTCCACTAGATTATGAACTTGAAGGATACAGAGAGCATCCTTCTCTAGAGTACTTACCCCAGAGTGGGTGCTCAGTGAATATTTAAAGAAAATATTATGAATGATGAACTTTGTCTTCCTTCCAACCTAATCAAAATATTCTAGGCCTATATTTCTACCCTATAGTTCTTCAATCTTTTCTTCTTAAGGTGACAAACAACTAATAATATGTGCTATTAACTTATTAAGAAATGACTCACTTGACTGTTTGACCCTCTCAGATCCTATATAGCAGTATTGTTGTGTGTGTTTTATGTGTTTTAAAGTCTTTGCAGTATACCCAGTAGCTATTTTAAACTTGGCATTTTGACACAGGTTATTAAAGAGAACAATATCTCAGTGAGATTGAATTTGAAACAATTACACACATATATATGTATATATAAACACACACAAACTACAAATTGATTTTGCAATGTACACAAACTTTTTATGACATGCTGTTGACATGAAATATTTTATGACTATTAAACATTCTTCAAAAACATAATTTCTAATGGTGGCCTCATGTTGTATTTACAAATTTATTTTATTTAACCAATTCTTAACTGGAATTTTTAATTTTGTTGTTAACATTTTTATAATTTTTAATGTCAGTGATCAATATAATTAGAGACATATCTGTGCATATTTCTTAATATTTTCTTAGACATATTTTTAAATTTGGTAGGGAACACAGAATTCACACTGTCATGGCTTTTGGTATACATTTTAATATTGTCTCTCACCAACTTTGCTTAAGAAATTACGTATTCTACTTAAATCAACAAACTCTAGGTATTGTGATAAAAAGACCTCCCAGTGTTATAGGTTAAAAGTTGCTAGCAAATTATTACTTTCATTTATACTTCCTTTATAACTTGTGAGTTTGAGTATTTTTCACATATTTATTAAACTTATTTTTTTCTTTTTTAAGAATTATCTTTTCCTAAATATTTTGCATAATTCAGTTGGCTTTTTCCATAATTTCAAATGATTTGGAAGAGGTCCTAAAAGACTAAGGGCATACTTAACCTGGGACCTTTCAGTCCGCAGGCTGACGCTCTATCCACTGAGCCAAACCAGTTTCAGCCTTCCTCCTCTTTCATATCCTACCTCAGGGGTAGAAGACATTATGTGGCTCAATGGGAGGAGAAATAAAGAGGAACTACTAAAAAGATTGGGAAGAGTAAAGCAATTTCTTACTTTCTTTTTTCTGCCCAACTGCCAGGATCAAAACAGCATAAAGCGTAGTGAGATGAGGCAAAGATAATGGTCATGTTGTCAAAAGACATAAAGAGAGTAATGCTTTCTTCATCTCTTATTTTAATTTCCCTGGGATGGTGCTTTTATGGACATGTGAGTTTGGAGTTAAGGAATGCTGTTTTTTAGGAAGCATTGTTGACTTTAGGCAGAGAGGACAATCAGGATAGGGACCTGGGAGAGAATGTAAGGAGGAACGTGAAAACCTCTTGGACCTGTTTTTAGGAATGACAGGGAGATTCTGCCGAAATTTCCTTCTAAGTAGTTTAATATGGCAGGAAAGTTAGGAAGGGATTCAGGATAGAAGCATGATCAATTAAGGAAGGAAGATTTTATATATATATGTAACTTGAGCTGCATTTTCTAGGTACCTTAGACATCAGTAGTTAACAGAATGGTAGACCAATGCAGACAAGAATACCCAAGTCATAAGGTCAAACCATGTCTAAGAAATGTATTCAGAGCTAAGTGCTACCATTTAGTTAGAGAATGTGGTAAATCAGCAAACTTAAAGAAGAAGGGGGTAGAGGATGATAAAGGATCTGAAAAACATATTCTATGAGGAAAGGTTGATGTTTATGTTATGTTTAGGCTGCAAAGAGGTGAATTGGATCAGAAGATTTCATGTCTGCATGCATATAAGAGGCTTCCAGGTCTGTTTGGTTTCAAAAGAATAAAACAAGGGGGAAATGGTGCAAATTACAGGGTGGCCAAATATACCTCTAAATTAGGAGCATAAAGCAATTCTAAAATTAAAGGGTTACCTGATGAAGTAAATGAGAGCCCATAACAATTTGTGTCTAATCAGAGATTGGAAAAGATTTTCTTATAATTCATAAAAAGAATTCATGTAATCCCTTTATTCATTCATTTTATGGGGCATCCAGTGTAGCATATGCTGGAGAAACTGAGAGGAATAAAACAGGGTCTGGCAAACAAGGAGTTCAAATCTTCTAGAGGATTTGATGCAGTAAAAGAAGGGTGACAGAAGGAAAACAGCAAGAGAGGAACCCACACAGACTTAAGAGGTAATTCTAGGAGAAGGGGCATGGAAAGATGCACCAGGTCTTAAAACCAGAATCAGTCTGCCTGCCTTTCCTATGCAATATAACCACTGCATAGATAGTCCCTGAGGGTCCAAAGGGACCCTGCCAGAGGGAGAGCTCCCCAAGTCCTAAGGGTATTTCTGAAAGTGGTAAGCTTATAGACCCAAAATCTTAATTGAGGTCTTCTTCTGGGCCCCAGTAATATCAACACATAAGAAACCAATTTAGGTAATTAAGTGCTGATGGTCTTATAAAATGATGAAAATTATATATATACTGCTGTAAATATAATCTTCCCTAGATGCTCCAACAGTTTACAGTCACCAAGGTGCCTGGCTGTCATACCAATAATAGCATCTGCACAGGTGCAAAAAGGAAAACAAAGCCTGAATTTCTTTTTTTAGCATAAGGAGGGTACTCTAAATGTGTCAGCATCAGCCTCATAAAATAACTGTGGGCATGTGGAGAGGAAAAGAGAAAAAAATGTGGCAGTGTGATAAAGAAAGATAAGTTTAAGTACATATTACCAACATCTAATTCTAGGACAATATATTATAACTAGAGGCCCGATGCACGAAATTCGTGCACAAGGGGTGGTGTCCCTCAGCCCAGACTGCACCCTCTCCAATCTGTGACCCCTCGAGGAATGTCCGACTAACCAATTAGGCCCAATCCCACTGGTATAGGGCCTAAACAGGCAGTCAGACATCCCTCTCACAATCCAGGACTGCTGGCTCCCAACCACTTGCCTGCCTGCTTACCTTATTGCCCCTAACCACTTCTGCCTGCCAGCCTGATCACCCCCTAACCACTCCCTTGCCAGCCTGATCGACGCCTAACTGCTCCCCTGCTGGACCTATTGCCCCTAACTGCCCTCCCTTGCCAGCCTGGTTGCCTCTAACTGCTCTCCCCTGCTGGCCTAAGTCCCCCCCCCCAACTGCCTTCCCCTGCAGGCCTGGTCCCCCCAACTGCCCTCCCCTGCAGGCCTAGTCCCCCCCCAACTGCCCTCCCCTGAAGGCCTGGATTTCCCCTCCCCCAACTCCCCTCCTCTGCCAGCCCAGTCACCCCTTACTGCCCTCCCTTGCTGGCCTGATTGCCCCCAACTGCCCTCCCCTGCAGGCCATTTTGTGGCAGTTCTCTTGTGTCCACATGGGGACAGCCATCTTTGATCACATGGGGGTGGCCATCTTGTGTGTTGGAGTGGCAGTCAATTTGCATATTACTCTTTTATTAGATAGGATTGTTTTCCATTAGTAACATTTTCCAGTCAGCTAATACCCACATGATAAGATAGTAAGATCAATAATGTGGGCAGATATAGTTAGGACCCTCCAAGTGAGGGCATTTCAGTATTGTGAGTTCCTGCTCTCTCTTCTAATTCTACTTCTAGATATATAATAGACAGATGGTGGATAGATAGCTCAGTAAGTGTTTGTGGCCTCACACCTTTATCCCACTTTTACATCACTTCTTTGGATGCTATTAAAATGTATATTCTTTGAGAAAATAATGTATTATTCTCAGACATTTATACTCCATAGGACTAGGGTTGCTAACGGAGTATCACTGCACTTTAAACTTAACTTGAGAGGCATCGAGGAAATGAAATGAGAATCTATGTAAACTGATGAACATATTGGCCACATAGCGAGTGCTCAATGAAAGTTAGCTTCCTCCTTCCACAGCCATATACCTCTTATACCTTGCTTTCCCCCTAAATAGAGTAAAAGAATCACATTGCTGGAGTCATGCTAATTCTCCAGCTAAATGGTCCAGGCTTAGGGTGATAACAACTACAAATTCTTCTTGTTCCTCCGTTCTTTGCCATAACACCTTATCTTAACAACTATGTACCATCCACTTCTTCTTCTTAGTCCTCAAAAATGCTGATTCCTTCTGTTTCTCCTTCCAGAGGAAATGAGCTTTCTCTTCCATTTAATTCAATTTCATTAAATTAACCTCAACAGATATAGTGTCTTTTACATACTATATGCTATGCTGAGCTGAGCTACCTGAAGTTACAAAATGCACACGATGGTGTTCCAGAACCCCTAATAATTCTGAGAGACTAAAGACAGGCTGAGGGTGGTTGGAGGGTTTCTCATATATGAGTTACATGGCACTGCTAACTTTTAACTTGCATTTCAGAGGAGATGCTGTGAGTCAACCTTCACCCATAGGCATTACAAAGTCTAGCACATGCTCACAATGCTTTTTTCTTCCACAATCCTAGATCTGAAGAAAATAGTAACATTGCTGCTTTGGAAACCCAGATTCGCACAATTTCCTGAGACCATGACTAAGCTTATCTGATACCAAGATTTGGCAAAGAGGTTAAAAAGTAGGCACATTCTTTCCTGCAATCATCGAGTGTGGCTGAAGAAATAAACCTGCTTTATTTACAAACATGACTAGCATTTTGACAAATTGGCTCATGTTTACAAAATTACCAGCTCAAGGAAAATTTTTGCTTTTTAAGCATTTTTCCACTGGCCCCCAACATGTCTTAATGAATGCTTCACTATACATCTCTCATTTTGAAATGGCTTAAGACAATAATGATGTGATTAGGAGAGAGGTACAAGATATTATCTACAGTAAATCCAGAAGTCTCAACATTATAAAGGATGTATATTCTAATTCAACCTTCAGAGAAGTTAAGAGTTGATAGGTCCACAAGCAGACTTGGTCTTCATGCGATCACAAGCTTCTCTCCCATCACCTAAGGGCTCTAGCCTCTCATTCCTGTGGAGCATTTTTCCAGGAAGAAAATACAACACCGATGCCCTGTCTCCAGACCAATACACTGTGCCTGTCTTAACAGGATATTTACTAAATTAATCCAAAATTATAATCCTAACTAGAGGCCTGTTGCCAAAATTCATGCACGGGTGGGGTTGGGGGGTGTCTCTCAGCCCAGCCTGCAACCTCTCCAATCTGAAACCCCTCAAGGGATGTCCGACTGCCCGTTTAGGCCCGATCCTACTTGGATCGGGCCTAAACGGGCAGTCGGACATCCCTCTCACAATGCAGGACTGCTGGCTCCCAACTGCTTGCCTGCCTGCCTTCCTGATTGCCCCTAACCACTTTTGCCTGCCAACCTGTTTGCTCCTAACTTCCCTCTCCTGCAGGCCTGATCACCCCTAACTGCCCTCCCCTGCTGGCCATCTTGTGGCAGCCATCTTGTGTCCACATGGGGGCAGTGATCTTTGACCACATGGGGGCAGCCATCTTGTGTGTTGGAGTGATGGTCAATTTGCATATCATCCTTTTATTAGATAGGATAGAGGCCTGGTGCACAGGTGGGGGCCAGCTGGTTTGCCCTGAAGGGTGTCCTGGATCAGGGTGGGGGTTCCCTTGGGGCATGGAGTGGCCTGGGCGAGGGGCCTGTGATGGTTTGCAAGCCAGCCACAACCCCCAGCGACCCAAGCAGAGGCCCTGGTATCTGGGATTTATTTATCTTCTATAATTGAATCTTTGTAGCCTTGAGTGGAGCCAAGTCTCCTGCTCACTCAGTGGCCACAGCCATTTTTATTGGGATTTATTTATCTTATATAATTGAAACTTTGTAGCCTTGAGAGGAGGCCTGGGCCCGCCAGGGCAGGTGGAAAGCTTGGCTTCCTCCATTGCTGGGGGCAACTCAAGCCTCCTGCTCTCTCCAGCTCTGTGGCCACAGCCATTTTTTGGGACTTATTTATCTTCTATAATTGAAACTTTGTAGCCTAAAGAGGAGTTCCTCCATTGCCAGGGAAACCCAAGCCTCCTGCTCTCTCTGTGGCTGCAGCCATCTTAGTTGGGTTAATTTGCATACTCGCTCCTGATTGACTGGTGGGCATGGCTTGTGGGTGTAGTGGAGGTATGGTCAATTTGCATATTACTCTTTTTTTAGATAGGATACCTAACATTTACTGTATCTGTGTCATATGTCTGGCATGATGCTAAGCACTTTACATGAATTATCTTATGTGATATAGATAATATGATGAGGAATATTTTACAGATGAGAAAACTGGGATTTAGAAAGTCATTGAAGCAATACTGCCAGTAAAAGGCAGATTAGGAATTTGATCAGGCCTCACTGAACCTAGACCTACATTCATAATTGCTCTGCTGGGCTTCTATGAATAGAAGAGACTCTTTAGAGTTGGAACAGCTGAGACACTATGATCTCCTATGTAACCAATCTCTCTTCTTGTGCCATAAGCCAGATTTTTTTTAATCAAGCAGAATATAATGTACTCATACTCTTATACACATACTTTTCACATAGAAATACCTCATGAATGTATACAGAAAGTAAAGATATTTAAGATCAGCCACATATTTGAAAAATAATGTGTATCCCTATACAGAGCTAGTCTAAATGTGAAGTGATATAATTTTTACAATTTGAAGAATTCTGACAAATCTCTTCTCCCTTCTCAGAAAATTTCACATACAGATTTTGGAAAGCAAACACTATGAGGTCTATTCTTTTGCTGAACATTACCCTTTTTGTGCTATCCCTATTTTAAAATGCAAATATTACTGGAAGAGTAACATAGTAAGTCATGAACAACTTTGTGTAAATAGTTTTATTATAACTCTCAGTCCCCATGAGCCAGAGAAGGCATTGGGGATGTGTGGATGCACAGTGGGCCTTAGCAAAAACAGAACAAAAAAATCCAATAAGCATCTAGGATTTGTCTCAGAATCAGGGAACAAACTTTCACTGACCAGCATACAAGGGGGTGCTGATATATCTTCTGTTTTATGGGGTGCTAGATTTTTCTGTATGCTAACATAGCAGTAACTTTCTTAATGTGATTTTGATATCTAAGTTATTGCCAAACACTTTTGTGGCTTCTGGGCATTCTTAACATTCTCAGATTCTATGCCTAATGATTACTTTGATTATAATAATGTACTCTAAATTTTTCCAGTGAATAAAAAGATAGACATGGACTTCCACTTCTGGGAAGATGGAGTAGACATATCTTTCTCTTTTCCTTCCACTAAATACAACAACTAAAAACCATGGATATTATATATAAAACAAACACGATAAGACTCTGAGAGGTGGAAAGAAGAAGGCTTACTGGCTATGAAAGTCAGGACACACCGGACAACACAGCAGTGAATTCTTTGGATTTTCTTTTTGCTTCAGATATCCCAGACTGGGAGCTAAAAAGGTCAGCAACCCAGAAATGCCAATAGGTACAGAAAGAAAGCCCTCAAAAGTTTTCTCTCTTTAGTCTAAGTATTTTAAAAATAGCAAAGAAAGAAAGCAAAAAAGAAAGAACTTTCACGTGTTGCTCTATTCCAGCCAAACATAAGAGAAAAAAACTCCAGCACCACCTACCCATACCATCAAAGGCCACGTAGAAGCCTAAACTCCCACCCTCGTGAGGCACCTTAATACCCCCACCAGAATGGTGTCAGAGAAGGTTTAATACCTACCTGGGATTTTCATCCCTGCCCACCAGTAAGGAGCTACTGAGCCCATGGTGTTCGTGGAGACCATTTGTGAATTGTGGACTGCCACCCTTACATAGCAGTGATGAAGTGCTCCCTCAGGATGGTGGGATCATGTCAAAGGAAGCAAAATGGAAACACATGCATTTTACCATTGTCAGGTGTAACAAAGCCACTAGCGTAACAAAATCCTAAAAATCCCAACTCCAAGCAGAAGCAATGAGAAGCACCCCTCTCCCCCCCGCCCCCCCCCCCAACTGTCTCCTCAGTTCAGGAAAGGATGAGTGGGAAACCTGGACTTTTACCTCCACCTGACAATAACGAAGTGTGATTTTCTGCTGGAACAATGTCATGAAAACAAATAAGCAAACAAAACGAGCAAAGTAAAATGTTTATATACAATCCAGAGTCTCATAACACAATTCTGAGAATGTCCAGGTTTCAATGAAAAAAGCCATTCAACGTAGCAATAACTTAGAAGATCTCAAACTAAATTTTAAAAAGATCAGTATATGCCAACACCAAGAAGACAGATGTTAGAATGATTTTAAAGCAACTATAATAAAAATGTTTCAATGAGCAATTATCAATACACTTAAGACAAATGAAAAATTAGAAAGCCTCAGCAAAGAAATAGAGAGTCTCAGAAAAGAAATAAAAAGTATAAGAACAAACCAAATATAAATTATGGACATGAAAAATGTAATAATTAAAATTAAAAAAAAAATTTTAAATAAAAATTTTAAATGCACTCAACATCAAAAGAGGGGAGAGAGGAAAGAACCAGTGAACAATAAGATAGAACAATAGAAGGTACCTAATGTGAACAAAAAGATTAATTAGAAAAATAATACCCAGAAGCCTCAAAAATAATATAAACATAGTTTATTTGAAAAATATACATTTAGAGTTATACCTATATGCTATTTGACATTTTCTACCAGATTTTTGGAAACTGAGAAATGTGATTGTGGAGACTAAACAATTTATATTATTTTTTTTATTTCATCCTGGAAACATGACAGCAAATAGAATTGAACTTGGATGTATTATTGATGGGACAGGATGCTATAGTGAAAGAACAGTGTTTGTCATGGGCAGGTGGGAAGTTGAAGGCTGTCACATAATCACCATTCCTGCCTGGGAGTTTTAACCTAAAAGTTGATCAGCAGTATATCTGACTACTTGGAAGCTCTAGAGACTGGAACCTCCTGAAACAGCACCCATTTTAGATTCACTCAAACCCTAGAGTTTAAAAGCTGCTAAATCCCCTGAGCCATCATTCTGGCCATGCCAGGTGGAATCCCTGGGCTGCACACTGGGCTGTTTAGCTGATACTCAACTGCGATTATTTGCTGCCCCACAAATACATTATGCAGTTCATCGCTCAGGAAAATTTTCCCTTTGTTTGAGTTACAGGGATTAAAAGCATTACAGCTTAATCCCTTTAATGCATCCGGGCCATTTTGAAATTGAATGTTTTTCTATTAACTCTCCTACTGGGAACCAATTCATTGCCACTGTAGCAACAAGCCAGGCAATCCTGATTAATTACAGAATTTCTGCCTGTCTGCCTCTGAGTCTTTCTAAAATACCCAATAACAAAAGCTCTTAAATAAATCCATGGAGTTAATCAATGTTTCATGTAATTTGGAATAAGAAATTTTAGAGCCTTTTAGTAAAAATAGTTGGGGAGAGAGAGATGAGAATTAGTAAATTAAAGAAACCAGTGTTTAAAAATTCATACGTGTTAAGTGCTCAAGCCACATCAACTCTCGAACCAAAAAATGAATCCATGTTAGAAAATCAGCATACACTTGGTTTATTATAATTCTTCAAATGGAGAACATGAGTTTATCAATTAAATTGTATATTCAGTCCTATCCAGGTGGCTTAAGTTGGTTGGAACGTTGCCTCATACACCAAAAAGGTTGCGTGTTCAATCCCCAACTGGGGCATGTATGGGAGGCAACCAATCAATGTTTCTCTCTCTCTGTCTGTCTGTCTCTCTCTTTCTCCCTTTCAGTCTCTCTAAAAATTAATAAACATATCATTGGGTGAGGACAAAAAATTATACATTCATTTCAGAGGCTGTAATGCTGCTGTCAGCTTTATAGTCTCCAGTTTATAGAGACCAAGGCATAAGAAACTGTCAGGAAAGGAGGTTGTCTGCTCATTAGATCTGCTTTCAGTAGATGGGTTAGACTGCACATTCTTCAGATGGGAACTGCAAAATGGATGAGGCTTTTGACTTTGCTTTCCTTTGCCAGTGGTACCCATGGAGAAAGCTATATTGGAAGTACATTTCTGAGGGAAAAATGAATATTATACTTCACTCTCTGTGCTATAGAAAATGGAAGAAATCAATACAGGGGGGAATGTAAGCATCTCAAATGTAGATTAGTTGAGAAATAAATCTGCCCATTGAGTAATAAAAGTGATGACCTCAGAAAAATTAGCATCTTGAGATGATTACAGGATAGAATGTTTGTTTCTTTGCTTAAAAAACAGAACTTGTACAAACTTAGTATTCATCACCTACTTCAATATAATATTTCTCACTGGCAACCTTGTTACTATTTGAAAATTTTTTATTTCATACATCAACAAGGATCTGCTCTAATTTACAGTGTGATTATTTTATCTTATTTTCTTACACCCTAAAATGAGATGTATTTCCTGAAGCCTATATTATAGACTTATTCTAAAGAAGAACAAAAACGCTTGGGAAACATTCAAGATTGCTTAAGGGAAAAGCATTCTGCTAGATCCATTGTGAAATTATTACATGGGCCTACACACACAGAATCCTTAGAAGTGAAATTAGCCATTTTTATGTGTGCAGTGAGATACACCTGTTTGAAAGCTGAAATCATCATCTCTGCTTTTCCCTAAAAGGGTACAACACCTAGGAACACCTGTTCCTAGGTGTTGTACCCTTTCCTCAAGATCATCTGTGCATTCAAATGTACAATTCATTTATTTTACTAAACAAAATTGATTCATTCAGGATATCATAGACTATTCACAGGTGTTTCATTTTATTTTCTAATAAGTATTTTCTTCCTCTAGCCCCTCTGTATATGCTGTTTACTTTCTGTACTTTGAATTTAATCATTATTACCAGCATTACTGGACTTCTTTGTTTGCATGAACCATTACACTAGATACGAAGAAATACATAATTATGAGTCTTGGTTGCCCCACACCAGGTAGCTTGCATTCTAGTGGGAGAAAATTTCACATAAACCAAACCCACGGGACGTATCACTGAATGCTTGGAGTGTGGAAGTCAGACAGGAATTCTCACCTGGGAGTTTTTTACAAATTCAGAGTCAAAGGCCCCTCACCAGTCCTCTTGAATCAGAAGCTGCATTTTAACAAAATGCCCAGTTGATTAGAATTCCCAGTAAAGTGTGAAAATTGGGCAATGGGGTTTGGTGTTGCATATGAGTTGAGTATGCTAAAAAGCCAGCCTCAAAGTTCCACACAGTAGCATTCATAGAGCAATTTTGTAAGAACTGCTTCACAGGCATTTTCTAGTGTTGCATTTTGAATCTTACCTGAGTCTGAGTATAGTTGAGCAAGGTAGGTGGATGGGAATCCATTTAAAATAGATACTTTAAAGGCTTTAAGAAATTTCTCAAATTAAAGATGCCTTGATTCTGCTTGTAATTTTGTATATCAGATTTTTCTAATGTAATTCAGAATTCTCCTGACATCCCTGGCTTACAAGTATAAGTAAGGTCAGATTTACTTTAATACTCAAATCACATATATTTCTAGCTCCCTGGTGATTAGAGGAGCAATGAATGCAGTTATTCATCAACTTAACCTTTAACACCTTACTGTTTTTAAAATTTTTTGTTCTTGTAAAATATGGATAACATCAATTTTACCATTTTAACCATTTTTCAGCATGCAATTCAGTGGCATTAAGTACATTCACATTGTTGTGGATCCATCACCACTATCCATTTCCAAAACTTTTATATAACTCGAAACAGAATCTCTGTGCCACTGAACAATTTCCTCTTGCCCCTCCCTCTAACCCCTGACAACCACCATTCTGCTTTTGATCTCTGTTAATTTGACTGCTTTAGTTACCTCACATGAATGGACTCATAGAGTATTTGTCCTTTTGTGATTGATCATTTCACTCAGTATAATATCTTCAAGGTGCACTCCTATTGTAACATGTGCCAGTTCATTCCTTTTTAGGGCTGAATCATATTCTATTATCTGAATATAACACATTTTGTTTATTCATTCATCTGTTAAAGGACATTTGGGTTGTTTCCACCTTTTGGCTATTGTGAGTAATGCCTCTATAATGGCTTTACTACTTTTATATAACTGGGTGTAAAGCTATCAAAAGCTATCTTTGCCTTGCTGTTAAGCTGAGCAATGTAGGCACCTTTCATGGAAGCTGTCACCACATCATAATGGAGCCACTGGGGGGCATATACCCATTACACACTATTGTTGCTGAAGGGCAGCGTCACTGACAAAGACACTCTGCTCTAAGTTCTAGTCACTGTTGCTGCTGCTAACTTGTACCAAAAACAAAGAATTCCTAGTGGAAAGGAGGACACACCCTCGCCCAGTGTTAAGCTTATACCTGAAATTGACCTTGCTGTCACATACTCAGTGTGGAGTGTCATCTGTTTCCTGTCATTCAAAGAAAGCCACTTCCCCAAAGCTCCTAATGTCACTCTGTGGGTGGGTTACAGGCAAACTCAGCCCCAGGTAGAACATTCCAGAATCAGTTCTCCTCAACAGCGATGCATGCCCTGGGATGCAATCTAAGGGGCCAGTCTAGATCCTCTGTCCTCCAGTTTTCCTCAGTTATTTATGACTTTAATTTCAGAGGAGTTCATTAGTCTTTTTTTTTTTTTTGCTATCTTACCTCCATTAATTAAGGTTATTGGCGATACCTTGAATGTGTTTTTAAAACTTTGAATCACAACATAAAAGAAGTGAGACCCGAAGTGTTCCCATCCCATGAGCCTCTGTGCAGCAGGCCCCTTTTCAGAAGTGGATTTCATGGCCTCCCAGGTCTGTAGAGCACTGGGGCATGAGGACTCCATCTGCCTATGAACCAGAGCCAAACCCTATGATACTCCCTTCCAGAAGAGGAGTAAATATTTGCTTTACGCCTCTGTAATTAAAGATGCCATTGAAGCTTCTTCCCAAACCAAAGGAGTCCACCCATGGGAGACTGGACAGCTTCTCTTTAAAACATAGAATAGGAGAGCATATTTTAAATGATGTTCCAGCCTATAACAGAATTTAAACGTGATTTCTACTGGAGACTCTGTTATACAACTGTGCACTTACCTTTGGGGCTCTGGTCAGACAGACCCACTAGAACTCTAATTAAATCTAGGAGTAGCCCACTGGAAAAAACAAACAAACAAACTCATTCTGGGGGAGAGAGAATCAGGCCAATGAGCTTGACCCGCTAACTAAGGCTTACGTGTCAGAGGATCATGGTAGTTCTGAATGTTGCACAGCATCCATATCTCAGCTCTGACTTCACACAGAAACAGCTGAGTGCTAGGGAACAGGGCTGTTCAGAGAAAATCTGTTAGAGCTCTCTTCACTAAGAACTCTGTAGGGCACTAGAAGCTTAGCGAATGTTCTGGTGGTATATATATGCCAGCATGTGACACATAAGTGCTGGTTTGGGGGAGGAGGGGTCACCCCGCTTTGCAAGGAATATGGTAAAGTGTTGATACCTGCATGGCTTTTACACTTTGGTATACCAGCCCATAGGATGTAGTATCTGGAGGAAGCGTATAGGTGGAAGCAGTGTGCCTGGCAGAGGACAGAGGCCTGGGCATGACTAGGAGCAGTTTCAGTGTACAGGTACTAGTGCTCCAGACATGTTGCTGCCAGCTGATGGAAGCATTGTGGCTAGAAAAAGCAGCTTGTGGGGAGGTCATGGAAAGGCAGTTTCATACAGCATTGGCCTTTGTTTGAGGGAACTGGGGCAGAAGAGTGGAAGGTGGCCCATTCTGGGTATATCTTATAGAGTCTATGCCTAAGCATGGTGATACACTCCTGAAGACTTTCAGGGGTACCTGGAGGAACACCCTCAGAAAGGGTGGGATGAAATTCTGACTCACACTGTCAGAGGGCTACCGTGACTTTTACCATGGATTTTCTCAGACTTAGGAGGCCCCTTAAAATAACTTGAGAATGTTTCTTTAGGATAATCAGATGATCAGATTTTTACTGCTTACCTCATTTCTTAGGATTTTTTATTATGTTATTAGTGTCTAATAATCCCTTTCATGGTTTTTACTTAACTACTTATTTTATTAAAGTGTAGTTAACATATAATATTATATTAGTTTAAGCTGTACAACATAATGATTTGACAAATATATGCCTTGCAAAGTGATCATCGCCACAATTTTATCCCAGTTATATGGATGAGGTAACTGAGGTTAAGTCACACAAGTGGTGAAGTGAAGATTCCATGACTCCAAAGTCCATGATTTTGACCAAAATGTAAATACTTATGATAAAGCAAGAATGAGTCAGCAGTTCAAGGATTGTGCAATCAAGTAGAGGGAAAATATTGGACATAGCTAATATTTAACAGGGATTTATTGCCTGAAAAGATAGTCCCTGAGAACATTATAGAGAGGGTAATATTGGTATGTCCAGGGGAGTTTGGACAGGAGTTTGGTGGTGGGACAGTGAGGTCATGGGGCAGAGGTGGAATGTGGACAGGTCAGGGGCAGGGTGGAGATAGCCTTGAGGCCAAGCTGTTCTCTGTTCTTCTACCATAATCTTTCTATCTCTCTCAAGCCCTAATTTTCTTTCAGTACACATTTATAGCATTTACACAATGACTGTACCTTCTTTATTCTGTTACAAGTGGCAGTAGATATGCTTTTATACCTGGCTCATTTTCAAAAGAACTGAATAATTGACCAATACGGCAGCAATTGTTGGACCTATTTCTTACACAAAAGTAAGAGCTCCTTGAAGGTAGGAGTAGGTCTTAGATGTGTATGTATCTGTGTATCCCAAGTGCTTAGCATGTGCACAAAGTATATATGGACAGCCATCAATATATGCATGTCATTGAAAGTATAGACAATAATGCAAAATGTTGACAAATGTCCAGGTATCCAAGGGAGCCCTCAGAATCTAGGTAGTCAGGGTAATAAAAGAAATGAGAATTTTTGTTCCTCTTTTATACAACATTCTCCCTCATTCTTATCCTAGGGGCAGGGGCAGGAGAGAGAGAGAGAGAGAGAGAGAGAGAGAGAGAGAGAGAGAGAGAGAGAGAGAGAGATAAACAAATGTGAGACTAAGGTTTGGTGCCATCAAAATGCTGGTTTGAATGTTGGTTCTGTCATGCAGGCAGTGTGACTTTGGAATATTACTTAACTTTTCTGATCTTCAGTTTTTGTACTTTGGAAGTGAATATTATAATATCCATGGTGAAGAGTTTTGTGAGGCTTAAAGGTAACCTTTGAAAGGAACAGGCACTTCATACTCCCAGGGGAATGGTAGCTCCTTGTTCTGTCACCATTCTGCTCTAGCCCCAGGCACAATGCCCTGCACTGGAAAAACATTCAGTCATGTTTGCTGAATGAATCACAAAGAAGTGTCTTGACAAAAAGCATACACTATTTTTGGCTTTCTATACAACATGCAATAAATTTTATAGCCTGACTATCATGAATACAAAGTAAAAAGTCGTTCATGCTGTGATCCTTTTTCAGCCCCGATTTTCAATATTTTCAACTGAGAAACCATCAGTCGAATTGTATTACTCATGTTCTAACTTTTCTCACTTATAAATGTCATCTCTACTTAAATGAAAATAACCAACCAACAAACAAAACTGTAGAAACTTTAGTTAAACCACACAACTTACCTCAAGATTATATACAGTACTATGTTAGAATTTTCATATAGGGAACAAAAACACTCATTTCTAGTGTTTGAGGTCATCACAACATAGACCTGTTAGTGTCAAATATTTTCTCGCTGACATCTTTCTTTCCTTCCTTTCCTCCTATCTTACCCCCTACCCACCATCTGTTTGTTTGGGAGATCAATAAATGAATCATTCAACAGGCAAATGAACCCTGGATGACACAATACTTTAAACCACATCTGAAATGAATTGAAAGTTTAAAAGGCCACATAGTATCCATTGGTGTGCATGCTAGTCTTGTTAAATATGATTAGATGCCAAAGAGCCTTTTGTAGCACACTGTCCCATGGACTATCAGTTCCAACATCCACACATGCATTCCTCATATGAAACATTGGCAGCCATGTTGTACTTACTGTTGTATTCTCATAATTTTTCTTCATATAAACATTTCCCCATGTTACAGTAGCATTAGATCAGAGAATCTAAACTAATAACTAGAAGAAAGTGTCAAAACCATGTTTCAGGTGGCAATGGGAAGAGCAAAACCTAGATAGACTGAAAGCTGAGATCAGAGGGATGGAAAGAAGATAGGGAAGAAGGAAGTATGGTTTGATGGATGGGTTGGGGACCAGATTACTAGTAGTTCAAAAGCCTGAGTCCAGTTTGAACTCTTAAGCTGTGGAAATTGAGCAGAAGCAGGAATCCAAACAGAAATTTTATTTTTCAATGGAATCATTTAATAAATACTCTTGCGTCAAGAGATGTTCTAGATACTAGGGATATATCACTGAAAAAAAATAGAAACCTGTGAACTCTTAAGAGATTTTACTCCAGTGAGGAAAGATACAAAAACAATGTAACCAATAAATAAATTATAATGTATATTGAAAGAGAGAAGGAAGTACTATACTAGTAGGGTGAGAAAACATCAGAGTAAAGAAGAATGTAAATGTCAGAGTGCCAGAGTGGAAGTTTCAATTTAAATAATGTAGTCTTTCCCAGTGGATAGACCATTCTCCTGTGGACTGAAGGGTCCTGGGTTCAATTCTAGTCAAGGGCACATGCCCAGGTTGCGATCCCCAGTAGAGGGCCTGCAGGAGGCAGCTCATCAATGATCTCTCTCATTATTGATGTTTCAATCTCTCTCTCCCTTTCTGAAATCAATAAAAAATAAAAATATAGTAAATGATGTAGTCTTAATATGAGGATTACTTAAATATCTATTATTCACCAGAAAACAGCAAAATCACAAAACTAAAAAGAGGCCATTTTTAACATGACATAAGTGATGAGTGTTATGACATATATTTAAATACTATTCACAGTTTTCATCTAACTTAAATAAATTATATACTATTCATGTAACACCAGAAAAACTGAAAACATTTCAGGGATAGTTACTTGTCCTTTTTCTTCTTTAATAAAACACTGTGCTATTAAAACAAAGGACACAGATATGTGGACTGTACTTCCTGTCAAGGCCAAAGTCCTTTAGAAGCAGTTTCATCTCATCATTTTCCATGTGACCGATACTCTTATCCCTGCTTTATAGTTGGGGACATTGAAGTTCAAAGAATGTTTATGATTACTAGTAAACACAATAAGTAAATGGTAAGAATTATGGAAAATGAATGTCCTAGGCAGCATGCAGATGACTTCATCTTATGTGGGTTTGGCCATGTAAGAAGTTATGTCAGCAATTTTGTGTACATGACTTTCTTCATGAGTAACCCTCCTCCTGTCCAGCTGTCCCTAAAGACCCAGTTATTGAGTAAAACTCAGTGAAAGCAAAGGATGAGCACAAATGCCTGAAAAACACCATCACAGTATGCAGAAGATTCTTCGCTACAGTTTCTCTAATAAAGAAACTCAGGAAAAGACTGACTCCTGACAAAAAGTTGGTTTCAAAGTTTTTTATTTTCTTCCCAGAAAAATGCTTTTTTGGTTCTCACTTCATAGGAAAATGAGAAAGGCTTTACTGTAAGTTTCTTATCTCCTCTCACTTTTTAAATCTTAAGACCATGGTTAACACTACATACTCGTGGTTCAGCTAATGAACTCACTAGTTATGCTTGGCAAAGGATGGCAATGGCAGCAACCCCACAAAACTTAGGCAATGATGACTTCTTTAAATTTGGAATTCACAAGAAAATTGGGAAATTCGTCAAGAGGGGGAGCTTTTTAGGTTGTTCTATCATATAATTTGAAATGTGTGACCAAGAGAATACAGCTAAGTGTTTATTTTATATAACTTGATCATTTGGTAAGTTTTCCAAGTTACTGTAGACTAAACTTAAAGCAGGATATTGTGTTAATAGACTCTTAAATATTAATATGGCCCCACCAAACTGTTTTTCTGGAAACCTCTTTCATTTGTGTTACCCTGCTACTTTCTCATGTAAGAGATGAAGATAAATGTGTAATGCTGTTAATCCTTTTTGCTACTTTAATTATTATGTTCACACATTTACACACACACACACACACACACACACACACACACACACTTCCTTATCTAGGGAAGAGACCACTGAATAGTCAAACTATTTTTACCCAAAGCTTATTTTGTTTTTAAGTTTTAGAACTTATTCTAAGTGTAACCAGAAATCATTGAAATGTTTTACATTCTGGGTTATGTTATCTTATTTCTTGTTGTTTTTTTGTTTGTTTGTTTGATTCATGTTTATTTTTTCATTAAATATATTTGGATAACATTGTTTAATAGAAGTATATATGTGTCAAGTGTACAGTTCTATGATACATCATCTGTATATTGCATTGTATGCCCACACCCAAAGTCAAATCTTCTTTCATCACCCTATATGACCCCCTTTACTCTTTACTACCTCCCCATTACTTCTCTTCCCTCTGGTAACCATCATATTGTTGTCTGTGTCTATGAGTGTTTGTTTGTTTTTCTTGTTTGTTTATTATTTATATTCAGTTTATATCCTACATATGAGTGAAATCATATAGTTCTTGACTTTTTCTTTCTGACTTATTTTGCTTAGTATAATATTATCAAGATCCATCCATGACTTCTTAATTTATCCACCTGTCACTTCATTATTGGACTCTTTCCTTTCCTTGAAAGGTGTCGGTATTAAAGTTCCAGGAATTCCAAAATAAGCAACTCCTCTTTCACTCTGTCATCTTTGCCCTGCTGCTTCTGACCTTGACCCTAAAACTCAATCATTGGCCTTATCAAAGCCAGTCTAGCTGGCTTAATTAAGGTCGATTTAATGAAAACTAGAGTGTGCCATCAGGTGTGTGAATTTTTCTCCCTTTTAGAAAGAGGTCAGGAAGATGAGGATGGAGCCCTAAGTAGTAGGCTGGTCTGGTTTGAGAGAAAATAAGTTGGCTTCACAATGACCACTGTGACATCTGGTAGTCTAATCTCTCAGTTGGATTACATTTAGGTGCCCTACATATGTCTACTCTCAATAACTACACAGGCTACCAGAAGGAAACTCTAACTGGTGAGAATGCTGGAGCTGCAGCTGTCCAGGGAACTGGAAACAGGGTGACATCAGCTGGCCTCCAGAAGTACTGAGGCCTCTCCTTGGCTTCCAGGAACAATTTGAGGTGTTAATTCTGATTTCTAAAGCTGTGTTTTGGATTCTAGTTACCTTAGAAATCAGCTCTGAGGTTATAGTTAAGGAGCTTCCTTCCACGAAGAGCCAAAATGTCTAATATTAATTAATGGCTGCCTTCATCTGACAGACTCCAACTTTTTAAATTCAAACATCCTCTCCCTCTCCCCCGCAAACCCATTTTACTAAGGAGAAATATGAATGTGGAGGAAATACCACTTTGAAAGCTTTGTCATTAACAACTCAATATTGCTAAGTGTTAAAACATTTAAAATAACAACAGATCCCAGGTTATATTTTAATAATATTCCTATTTATGACTCCATACCACATATTTATTGTATTAGATCATATATTTAAACCATTATCTTCTCATTGGCAAGTACATATTCCCATGAGCAATGAGGTTTGAATAAATTAGGTAAATCATCTGTAAATAATTTTTTTAAATATATTTTTTATTTATTTCAGAGAGAAAGGGAGAGAGAGATAGAAACATCAATGATGAGAGGGAATCATTGATATGCTGCCTCCTGCAGGCCCCACACAGGGGATCAAGCCCACAACCCAGGCATGTGCCCCTACCAGGAATCAAACCGTGACCTCCTAGTTCAACCACTGAGCCATTGTAGGTGGGCTTGGAAATACATTTTTTTTCATATGCTTTTTATTTATACTGAGTTTTCAAAAAGTTTGGGAAGATTTTTTTCTTAACCCTTTTATGAAATTGACTTAACCTGCATATACTTGTACCATTTCTACTATATCATGATTACTCAACCATTATCACCATTATCTTATTTTCCCCAGAAATTCTTTGAATAATTCAGTGAACTGCTGAGGTTTTCTGGTAATTTACCATAACGATTCCCTAGAACTAGAAGCATCATCAGTGCTCACAGCTACTCCTTTTTAATATTCTACAGAGTGTATTAGGCTCATTCTGTGACATTCCTTGCAGGTTGTCTTCATAATATCTTTTTCACAAAGAAGAAAAGGAAAGGACAATGGTTAAAAGATTGTCTATGGCTACCCAACAGATCAATAATAGAAGTAGGATTGGCATACTGTATCTTCTTGAAGAAATATTTTTCTTTGTGTTCATTTCCCTACCAACTAAATTACACCGTATATTATCAGTAAATGGTAAAGTCAGTCTCAAGACAGACTGTTCTTGCTATTCCTGTTAAACATGGCTATGGAGCACACATATATGAGAAGGCCATATAAAATAAAAAGATATGAGTAGTCAATCCAACATTTGAGTATAACTAAAAAATCCATAAATTATGTAAAATTGAAAGTACATAATTTTGAAATTGGACAGTTACTGACAGTCTCAAATACTCTTGCATGGGTATCAAAAGCAGAGAACAGCTATGCTAAAATGCTGGGAAGACCAACAGTTACTCATTCCCTTTCATAAACTCACCAGTACAGTCACTAGCATAAAAAGGAAAGATTATTAGCAATGCCTAACCACCTAATTGCCCAAGTAACCGTCTTTTCTTTTTCAGGCCTCATTATCTTGAGCATGAAGGAAGTGGTAAACCAGTAGGGCTGTAATCTATTGTCTGTTACCACTGAGAGCAGTGATGTGTTGTGACACCAAGAGAGAAAAAAGCTAGGGAGACAGGCATAGGGGAGACTCATCTGAGAAAGGCAGGGCAAGACACTGCCTTCTTCTTCCTTAAATGACTCACTATGACTGTGGGTACTACACTGGGTACAGTGTGTGCTTGTGGGAAAAAGGGAAAGATGTGATAGAAAAGCTTGAATTGGGTGGGCAAGAGGTAATGACACTATAGTATGTAGTCTCCTTGTCCGGTCCATGTGCTTGTGAATCAATTACACACACACACACACACACACACACACACACACACACACACACACACTCACACACTCACACACACCTATGAATTAGTTATTCCTACAGATTATTGATTGGAGAAGCTCATACACTAGGTAGCAGGACACATGGTGAGTCCACATGTCAGGACCCTCAGATGGTGCATACAGTGGAAATTGGATAGCACATATCAAAGGCACTCTTGTTCTAGTCACTAGAAAGTATATGAATAAAAGCAATGCAAAAGGAGCTGCAGTTGTAACACTGTCTTACCAAAGCTAATCTGCTGCCAAGTATGGTCAAAACAAATTTTTGTTTGCTTGTTTTAAGCCCTGGAGTTTGTAGCTGTTGGCTTTTATGACTAAGACATCCATTTTGAGAAAATCCTTTAATTGTTATGCTTTTAAAATCTTAAGGTCTGGATACCACTCTAAAGGTTTTTTCCTCCCTTCTGTTCTACATTATGTAAAATGTCAGCTCCACGGTTATTCCAGGATTTGGTACAGACCTGACTACATAGGTCACAATACTGGATTGCTAGAAACATCAAAATGAAATAGTTTTTTCTTTTTCTATGACCTAGAAATTATTATCAATTTTATACAGTTTAAACTTAAAGTTAAGCTGCAAATAATCCTAGAATTAGTCAATATGAGTCATGGGATAATAGCAGTGAATAAATCATGTTTTTATAAACACGTTGGTTCAGTAGAAAAGATATTTAAACATTTTTAATGAAATGTTTCAAGAACCTAGATTTGAAGAAAGAGAAAGGTTATTTGAAGTACTAATGTGAAGTCTGTTTAAATGATATTACTATGAATGAGAAATTAAATATAGATAGGTATTTGGTATAAAAATATTAGATAACAATTAGATATAGTGTGGTATGTTATATAAACATATTCTGATTGGACTCGAGAGGATCCATACATGGACTTCAAACTATTAGCAAATCCCTTAAAATCTTATGAAAAATCATGCACCTATCTTTCATCAGAATCTCAAATGGATCTATGATATATGTAAGAATACTTTAAAACCACTGACTCAAAAGGATATATCTTACACAATTGAAGTGTTTTAGCAACCAGAAATGCTTTGATCTTTTTAATGGTTCTTCCAATTTAAAATTGTTATACTTACCCAACTAGTAAGGCATTACCTCACACTTTTGTAATATTTGGTCTGTGCACTCATTGCAAACTGCAACTTCCTTTTCATCATCCATGCCGTTCAGAGATTAAAATAAAAACCCTACATATATAGTGACCAATTTTATTATTCATAAATTACAAAAGTTTCTTTTTTATTATACTTCAGAGAAAAAGAAAATACTTTCTTCCTCAGCATTTTAAAGATATTCATAGGCATTATAAGTATCTTATAAGAGGTTATTTTGCAATATGTTTAATGATTTAAATATCAAATAGTAATTTTTAAACTGTACATACTTTCCTTACTTAAACAAATGAGCAGTTTTTCATTTCTAGAGAAGTCTCATAAAAAAATGAATAGCTTCTCTTCTTTACTTCCCAGGAAAAATGAACAAAAGCAAGGATTTTTTTAAAATCCAAAATAATGTATTTTTCTTCTTCTCTAGACTTCTATGCATCAAAAGCTTCCTGACTACAGGGGACAAAATAAAAAGTTTTAACAAAGCTCATATACAGTCCAAAGTTCTCCTTATAAAGGCAAAGAATTTAACATAATTAGAAAAAAATGCTCATTTGTTGTCAATATGCATCATGCAGATGAAAAGAAAGTGTTTTTCAACCTGTTTTATTAACTTTATTATGAACACAATTCAAGAGATGTTTTGAAAAAGCCATAAAACTGCCAGTATTGAAGCCTTATCTTATTTATATTCTGATTCAGTATCATCAAGGTTTGAAAGTTGACTACAGACTTACCTAATGTATAAGACATTATCTCAAACTTTGTTAATACTTGGGTTTTGCATACATTATGTCCCAGTTAGTCATAAATGGACTCCAAAATAAAAGAAGAAAAAGTATCAGAGGAGGAAACAAAAGGATATTTGGACATTTCACTTTTGGCCCAAATTTTCAGGGGGTTGGTTATTGATTTTCTATATAATATTACCCTGCAAGACTACATCTGAATTTTTATTCTTCATATTCAAAGATTTTATAACTTTATCTTAAGAATAACATGTATAGATTTGCTTCTCAATTCAGCAATGTGCTTAAGGTCATGGGCTTTGGGGCCAGAGAAACCTTGGTTCCAGCCCCAACTCTACTGTCTACAGATTGAGGGACCTCAGTCACTTGTTCAATGTCTCTAAGCTCTAGTTTTCTTGTTTACAAAATGTGTATTATCTTATTTAATACTCCAAATAACCTGACTCAAAGCATTTGAGCTGATCTATATAAAGCTGTGCACACTGCCTGGTACAGAGTAACTGCCCAGTAACCACCAGGCAGTGCTCTTGAACTGTACATCTGTACAGATGCTCTGCTCCTGCCTAGTTATTTACTATTGTAAACTAAGATGTATTCTGCCTCATCTGTGTGCCATCTCAGAGGCTGCCATACATCCAAATGTCACTCATATATCACATATCTGCTACACCTCCTCATAAAAACTTCTCTTCTCTTAAAATTTCTTCTCTTTTCTCAAACTCTTCTCTCATCAGGGAATTATTGACTATCATTTGATAGTTAAGAATCCTTAATTGGCTATCTGTTATCTATCTATTTTCCTAAACTATTATTTATACTACTAGAGGCCTGCTGCACAAATTCATGCATGGGTGGGGTCCCTCAGCCTGGCCAGTGATCAGGCTGATCAGGGCCATGGGAGGTTGGCTGTGGGAGCACACTGACCACCAGGGGGCAGCACCTGCATTGAGCATCTGCTCCCTGGTGGTCAGTGTGCATCATAGCAACCGGTGGACCAGCCGGTTGTTCAGTTGTTCAGTCACTTAGGCTTTTATATATTTAGATTATTTCTAGCTTGTGTGGTTTATGAGGTCAAGGACTTATGTTAAGTATTCCAAACCAGACTGTAAATTCTTCAAAGGCAAGCATTAACTTAGATATTTTTCATTCTCCATTATATATAGTAAAATGTCTTGTCCTTGTATATTCTATATATGTTTATTTAATTTTAAGTCTGGTGTGGGGGGAGAGAGAGAGAGACTATCTAAAATTATCTCAAATATATTTATTTGTACAAAATCCAACACTTCAAACTTGGATGCATGAGAAGTAGTGTGCTGGAACCCAATTGTACTACTGCAAAAGCCAATAATATGTATCTCTTTTTCAACTCTACAAATTGTATCTCATCCATAGCTCAAAAAAGGCCATGTTACAAGTATTTATACTACAGAAATTGGCAAATACTACAAATCAGGACTCTTTCTTTCTCTTTTGTTCTTTTATTCTTATTCTTTCCTCTGTTCTTTCTTTCTCTTTCTTCTCCCTCTCCCCCACCCTCTCTCTCTTCTTTGTTGGAGAGCAAGTTTATATATGTTTACCAGCACACTGCTGTTTATAATCCACAAAGATAGATTTAGAGTTATCCATATGGTATATGTAGATTTAAATGCCTCTTAACTATTGATCAAACTCAGATAACCTATACTTCTCTGCCAAAATCAAAGGGCATTGTGTGTACATAGAAATGACATATTCATATTATTAGTGGAGAGAATCTATAGTTACCATTTAAACATTAATTTCCTTTGCAGATGATCTTGATATTTAGCAGATAGCTCATGTATTTTTATGCTGCAGCTGTGGTCTTAGTAGTTATTTTTCAGGGATTTTATGTATGTATAATTTGTAATCCTTCTAAACTGTGAGCTCTTCGGAGGAATTTATTGGATTAAAAACAGCTGTCAATCAATGGCTATACTAATGACTGTGCTAAGCTCAGAATAGTCATTCAATTAAAAAATCCACTTATTGCTTAATTTTAAAATCTAACATTTTTAAATATGAATTGGAATTTAAAGGAAAAATATCATGTTATGTAAACTAAACAATTACCAATGCACAAGTATATTCTCAGCCTTGGAAATGTAGATAGAGATGTGAGTAGTTTCTTTTTATTATTGTGTCTCTTTTTGTCATTTGTTCTGTAATTCAAGCTTCAGTTTTTTAGTGATTATATGTATTATCTGTACTAAGTCAGCAATATAACCCCTGAGAAACTTATATTTATTCTTTAAAACCATGAGTTTGGTTGTCTATAGGTCATTGTGAAGAATGAAAAAAATGAGGGGAAGGCACATTAGTAAAAATCTTGGTTTGCACATGATACATTTGTCTGACATGAAAAGATTTCTTGTGAAGGCAGATATAAAATACCACTGAAGATAAAAACATCATTCCACACAAAATCACCTACTAAAAGTCCAGTGGATTCATCAAACACACTCAAGACAATACTTCATTGTATGTGAACATAGAATTCATGTCTTATTTCAGGAATACTGGAAACACTCTTACTACAGAGGCTCTGCAGCAAATCACTTTAATCAAGAAATCCAAAGCAAAGCTGAATCCCCAATATTATAAGTCCTCACTTAACAATGTGCATAGGTTCTGCGACTTTAAGTGAAACAACATTTAACGAAACCAATTTTACCACAGGCTAATTGATACAAACAAAAGTTAAATTCCTAAGGTATCTATCCCAACATTATAACAAAACAATGTTGAATGAACCCATGACGTTCAATTGAGGACCTGCTGTATACATATCTGGAACAGACATGGGATTCTAACTCCCTTGAAAAAAACTAAAGCTTAATGATTACATTTCCTCACTTTTGCAACTTCTCAATTTTGCCCTTTCAGGATTTTGGTCCTGGAATGGTCCCTGTGCTCCCTGTCAGGAAACGAGTGTCTCCTCATTCCTTCTATAGCCACAGCTGACTGCAGACAAACCAAATCTGGGGCCTACCTTCTCAGTTAAAGTGGAAATAGTAGGTGTTAAAAATGTGTGAATATTTAGATGAGGGTCTAACACAGGAGAAATTAAAGAATATTTTTGGGCAGAAATTGTGGATTTTTGGAATGTATTTTGTGATAGCAACAAGCATTCCAAATATTTGTCTTTTGTGGGATCATGAGGACCTACTTGCATACATTCTAAATGAAGAGAGTATCCACCATAGGACTTCTAAATAGAGACCCAAGATTATGGTGCTTACTAGGGCAAAGCAGCAAGAAAAAAACCTCCAAACTAAAAGGGCAGTTGACTCTGTAAACAGTAATTTTAAATTGACATTTGACTTCAGATAAATTGAAACATGTGAGCCTGAATCCCATGCCAAATTAAAACAACATAAAAACCATACTTTGAGGTTGCAAAGCCTTCAGAAATGGAGTGGTAATGTAAGCATATTCTTTACACAGACCTGTTCCTAATCACATCACGTCTCATCCATGTTTCAATTGTTTTCTATTGCACGTAGGATCAAGTCCAATGCCTCAGAATGGCATGCAAAGCCCTAATAATCTGACTTCTGCCTCACAGTTCACTCCTAGACTCCTCCCTGAACATTTCTTGTGCCTCTTATTCTGCATTTCTTTCAATTATCTAGCTTTCAGGCCTTTAAACAAGCTATTCTGTGTCAGAAGCTTTATCTAATTCCTTTGTTTTGGACCTTTCCCATTCTGGGAAAACTTTGCTGACTCCTAAAGGCATAGTTAGATGCCCCTCACATTTTCTCCACACCACAGGTATTCCTTATGTAACACAGCAATGTATTTTAAGAGTTTATTTACTTCTCTCTATCTACTAATAGGCAGCCAGAGAGCAGGAATTCCGTTTATTTTGTTCATGCGGTTTCCTCAGCATACTACCTGCATAATAAGTTGTCAATAATAATTTGCTTACTAAATTAATAAATTAAGTTTTTTAAACATTATTCCATTATAGGTAATGACCACAAGTACCAGAGTGGTTAGTATCATTGCACTGAAATTCATGAGTGAAGAGGACTTACCCTGTTCAGCTTAATATCATACCTAACGTGTTGTAGCTGCTCAATAAACATTTGTTAAATTTCTTCTTAATTTTGAAATATGAGTATAATACATGATGTTAATGGCTATCATGATGTTAACATTAATATCTATAACAAGAATGCTAAACATTTTCAGATCTGTTAAAAACATAATAACCCAGGGAGGAAAACACCATTATTGTTAATCATTACTACTGTCAATATTAACAACTTTGCCTATTACAGATCAAGAATTTTTCCCCTCTCAAGTATTGTCCTAAGTAAATATTTCTTAGTCTATAGACAAGTGTTTTAAGATTTGCATTTTTTAGTTTCAATAATATCTGGTCGCCTTACAATATGTTATTTTTCAGCTACATAAAAGTGCTTCCTGATTCCCACAATTGAAACATGGTTGGTTGCTATATTCCTCAAAGAGAAAAACAAAAAAGAGCAGGTATTTGCATTCATTTTCACCTAGACAGCTTTTAGAGAAATTTGAAATATCCAACTAGAAAGGTATCTGAGTGAAGACTGGTTTCTTCCTCCTTTTATATGATGAGGCTAGCAGCTAACATTTGACTAGTCTGCTCCAAATAAATATTTTTCCTTAAAAATAACACTAGTAAACACACACACACACACACACACACACACACACACCCCACAGAGTCATTACCTCTATATATAATGTAAAAACAATCTGCATAACTAGCATAAATGATGAAAACACTCTTACATACTTATCTGATCAAGGAGAGTCAAGTTGAATATGTAGAGATTCATGATAATCACATCACATCCACATAAACAATGTCTTCCATCTCTCTGCATGCCTCCTCCTACCATTTTAGTAAAATATTATCTTTTTTGCAGTCCTAAGTCAAGAAAATACCGACTGAGTATTGAACTGCAAATCATATCACTATAAAATATACCCCTATTTTATTTTTAATAAAGTAAAAGGAAAATCACAAAAAAATCTGCAATTTATTCTTATCTACAAAAGTAATGAAAGGTTGACCTTACCATGCTAAGAAAAATGAACCAAAAATAGGAAAGTAAAAGAAATATTAGCAAATTGTGAAATCAGAAAAGTTTGCATATTTCCTCTCTCTCACATAGCACTGCCTCACCTCCATGGCTTCTCATTTGGGCTTTACTTCTTGAAACTGTTTTCTTTGTGTCAACTCAGGAATCATTAGGGAAAACCAGTAACATTAGAGGTATCCTTTGAGTGTCTCAGATTTTATAAAAACCACCCTTCTGGAGGCACAGTGATGGAGGAGCTACAACTGGACACTCCCATATGGCATTTTCATTTTTTTTTCTTTTTATTGAATTATTGGGGTGACACTGGTTAACAAAATTTACATGTTTCAGGTGCACAATTCTACAGCACATCATCTGTACACTTTTTTGTGTGTTCACCACCACTAGTCAAGTCTCTGTCCATTACTACTTATCACACCTATCCCCTCTTCCACCTTCCACTGCCTCACCAGCAATTACCACAGTGTTGTCTGTGTTCTTGATTTTTTTGTGTGTGTTTTTTCTTTCTTACTCAATCCCTCCACACTCTCCCCCAGCTGTCAGCCTACTCTCTATCTATGAGCCTGTCTTATTTTGTTTGTTAGTTCATTTTGTTCATTAGCTAGAATATGGCATTTTCATTGATAATTCTAGCAACAGGAGAAGCAGGGTGAAAAGGTGATAGCAGGGGCATCTTAAGCAGGTGGAAAAAGAAGTTTCAGGAAAAGCAGGGGAGGTGATACTAGCTATCCAGGTATGTTACCCATCAAGTGATAAGTCAGAATCCTGGATTCACATTCAAAACCAAGGACTCTGGAGAATAGACAAGAAAGAATAAGGCAGAGTTCAAGGCCAAGGGAGGTGATACCAGAAAGGTTGCTAGAGCCTTGAAAACAAAGATCAAAGTAGGAGCATATTACCAAGCTGAGGTTGGGTCAGTCCTGGGTGACTGTTGACTTGATGCTGAGCCACCAAGTATTGGTCTAATAAACAGCTCATGAAGATGCTGGAAAAGGGTGTGCTTGGCCTTGAAATAGGTTTAGAGACACAATACTTGCAAAAGAGGGGAAGGCAGAGGCTTGGAATTTATTTCTGAATCTTTCTCTAATCTTATGATGTCCATCAGAATTTCTTGTCCTGACCCCAGGGCCTTACTTTCAATACAAATTAATCCTTTCTGTTTATATAATCTTAAATAAAGGCTAGCCCTTTACTGGTTAAGACTGACCCTTTCCCCATCAGAAGGTTCTCACAAGTCAAGGAGGAAGCAATATAGCAAAATTAGTCCAGTGAGCAGAGGAAAATACTGAAGTTGCTCTGCCTCTGCTTCTCACGACTTTTATGTCACGTAGGATGGCAGCCAGATTAGAAAAGTACACTTGAGGGGAAAACACACTGCACTGATAAAAGGTAAAAATGCCTGACTAAATGTACTTAGGGCAGAAATAACCATAGCTGACCATGAGTCAGCTATGCATCACTGTCACTAAAAATAACCATCACACCCATCCCTCTTTGCTCTTGGCTGCCATTATTCTTGATCCGTTCTTGTTATTGCTAACTTTAATTCTTAGAGTTATCTCAGTCAATCCCATACTAATTGATTTTCTCTGCTTTACTCCCACCTAAAGCCACTGTGATTTTTGTCACTCAGCTATTCTATATATTTCAATGGTTCCATATCACCTACCAAATTAATTTTACTCTTTTTAATCTGACCTAAATATTTTTCCAACATTTCCTTCCACCATTAAACCTCTACTCAAGGGATTCGTAGCCTTTGATTATTCCTGGTTTTTGGAAAACATTTATCCCTTTCTCATGCATGTGCCTTGGTCTTCATTGTTTCCTTCTGGGTATGTCCTACCTCTATCTCTACCTGACAAAATCTTACCCATTCTTCTAGATGCTGTTTGAATGTCTAAACTATTCCCTTTCAGCCACAGGGATCTCCTTACCTCTTCAACTTTCCATTGCTCTCTATCTCTCATTCTTACTATACTCATTACATTCTATGCTGGGTTAATTTTCTGTGTCTTTGGTTATAGGGTTTGCTCCTATTGATTATTTAATAAATGTTTGTTGACTTTAAAATAAGCAAGCATCAATCTTGTATATATGAGCACACAACATACATGCACACATAAGTTACACACAAACAATATTATTTTAATAGAGTATTATGTCCAATTAAGAAATTCAGAATTCAACAAAATTGTGATACCCATACACTAAGACTCCATGGAGAAAGTGCAGAGATTCAAATCTAATTGAAACCTGGTTACCATGTAACATAGTTTCACTCCTCTAAATTTTGGTTATAAGCACTTTCTTGAAAAAACTTATATCTGCAAATGCTTTCAGAATCTTCATGAAAACTTCTATGTAGTCAAAATGAGATAAGAAAATTGAGATAATCAGGAAGTCATATGAAAATCATATTTTGACCATTCAGTCATTCTGGTAAGTCTGTTGGAGCTGAACGTAACAACCAGGGGCTTTTTTTTTTTTCTTTATCAGAAGGATAAAGTGCAGTTAATTCAGAAGGAAATCTCCATGATAGGTTTATTTTATTTCCTTAGTAGTGGCTTCATAAATAACTTAGAAGACCAGGTCAGAATGAGGGTGAGTGTTAAAGTCCTCTTAACTTTGAAACACTGGCCTCTAGCTTTCTGGTATTCACATAGTGCTGGGTGGGATAGACTGGGGGAGAATGACATGTTCCTCATGGCCCTGAAAGTAAATATGATCAATCCCTCTCATACTCAATCTTCACATGGCTTTCAATTTTAAATCATTATAGTACTTTTTCTAAAATATCATCCAAATTCCTCCTCATCCAAAAATATAATACACACTTAAACCACTAATATGGATTCTGCCACAAAGTTTTGAATATATTTTATTGGTTTTTTACAGAGAGGAAGGGAGAGGGATAGAGAGTTAGAAACATCGACGAGAGAGAAACATCGATCAGCTGCCTCCTGCACACCCCCCACTGGGGATGTGCCCGCAACCAAGGTACATTCCCCTGACCAGAATCCAACCTGGGACCCTTTAGTCTGCAGGCCAACACTCTATCCACTAAGCCAAACCGGTGAGGGCATGCCACAAAGTTTTGTAGTGAAAAGAGAAGAGCTAAGAAAATGAGAAGATTTGTATTTCAGTTCCAATTCAACCTCTGGTCATGTAAACTTGGGTGAAACACCTCATTATCTAAATACTCCATCTCTAGTCTATAAAATAAAGAAATAATCTTGTTGGCTTACCTATTTCTTTGTGAGGACTTGAATGAAATAAATACAGGTAAAAGGAAAGCACTTTGTAAATTATTCAACACTAAAAACTCTGATAATACTGATACCAGTTCCTATTAACTCTCTACTAATATCCATCCAACAACACTATAGTTGAGCCAGCTGTCCACCTCACATGCACCTCTCCAGACAGATTCTATGGTGCCTAATTGCCCATACTTGTAAGAGTCTCCAGCTTTTCCTGGCTGTCCATCTGAGCCTTGTATTTTCTTCTAATCAACCCAATAGTATCTTTGTGTGTTATTAAATACACATACACACACACACACACACACACACACACACACACACACTAGAGGCCTGTTGCACAAAATTCGTGCATGGGGGGGTGGTCGCTCAGCCCAGCCTGCACCCTCTCCAATCTGGGACCCCTCAAGGGTTGTCCGACTGCCCTTTTACAGGGAGTCGGACATTGCTCTCACAATCCAGGACTGCTGGCTCCCAACTGCTCGCATGCCTGCCTTCCTGATTGCCCCTAACCACTTCTACCTGCCAGCCTGATTACCCCCTAACCACTCCCCTGACAGCCTGATTGATGCCTAACTGCTCCCCTGCCAGCCTCATTGCCCCTAACTGCCCTCCCCTGCTGGTCTGATCACCCATAACTGCCCTCCCTTGCAGGCCTGGTCCCTCCCAACTGCCCTCCTCTGCTGGCCATCTTGTGGCGACCATATTGTGTCCACATTGGGGCAGGATCTTCGACCACATAGGAGCAGCCATCTTGTGTGTTGGAGTGATGGTCAATTTGCATATTACTCTTCTATTAGATAGGATAGAGACCTGGTATAAGGGTAGAGGCTGGCTGGTTTGCCCTGAAGGGTGTCCTGGATCAGGGTGGGGGTTCCCTTGGGCATGGAGCGGCCTGGGCTACTGGCCTGTGGTGGTTTGCAGGCGGGCCATGCCCGCTGGTGACCCAAGAGGAGGCCTTGGTTTCTGGGATTTATTTATCTTCTATAATTGAAACTTTGTAGCCTTGAGGAGGCCAGGGCAGGCCAGGAAGTTTGGCTTCCTCCATCGCCGGGGAAACCCAAACCACCTGCTCCCTCGTGCCACAGACATTTTTGTTGGGATTTATTTATCTTCTATAATTGAAACTTTGTAGCCTTGAGCAGAGGCCTGGGCCTGCCAGAGCAGGTGGAAAGCTTGGCTTCCTCCATCGCTGGGGAAACCCAAGCCCCCTGCTTGCTCAGTGGCTGGCCACCATCTTGGTTGGGCTAATTTGCATACTTGCTCCTGATTGGCTGGTGGGCGTGGCTTGTGGGTGTAGCAGAATGATGGTTAATTTGCATGTTTTATTTTATTAGGGTAGATATATATATTTTATTGATTTTAGAGAGGAATGGAGAGGGAGAGAGAGAGATAGAAACATCAGTGATGAGAGAGAATCATCCATTGGCTGTCTCCTGCATGCCCTCCACTGGGGATCAAGCCCTCAACCTGGACATGTGTCCTACATGGAATTGAACCATGACCTCTTGGTTCAAAGGTTAACATTCAACCACTGTGCCACTCCACCCAGGCAGTATCTTTGTTTTAAGAATTATTTTCACACTTATATCCTCAAACTCAAATAGAACATTAGTATATGACTTTATATACCCAAGTTATTGCAATTTTTATGTATTGTTGACACTACAGTGTAAATATTTATGTGTAAAGACTGCATCATCTACCTCTTTTATATCATTCAAAGGGCCTAGCTCAGTGCTGAGCACACAGGTTCTTAAAAAGAATGAACTATTTATTTTCCCAACTTATTTTTCCAAAGTTATTGACTGAAGTACACTTTGATCACCTAATTTATGATGTCCTATCAAGTCCTCTCTCTTTTATCACCAAAATAAAGTCTCAAATCTGCCTACTCCTAGCTCCCTTTTCACACCCAAATCTCACCTGCATCAGTACAAAAACTTGCACGGTGCTCCTACATCAACAATAGCTTTTATTTTTTATTTTATTTTTTTTTCTTCCTAGTTTACATTTTTTTATTTTTTATTGTTTATTGTTTGAAGTATTACAAATAGTAGTACATATGTCTCCTTTTTTTCCCCATTGACTTCCCCCCAGCTTCCCCTAGCCCCCAGTACATGCCTTCACCTGCCCACCCTCTCCCCCCCCCCAGTGTCTTGTATCCATTGGTTATGCTTATATGCATGCGTACAAGTACAATAGCTTTTAACTGATACACAAAGCCATAAAAATCCATTTTAAAATGAAATTATGCCTGCTTTCTTCTTAGAACCTTAAGTAGTTTTCCATTACACTTTGAATAAAATGGTAATCCCCAAGCCATGTGTGAGCTGACCCTCGCCAACCTCTTCAGCCTCATCATGGGCTATTCTCCCCTTCTCCCTCCATTCCAGCTACATGGACCTCCTTTAAGCTCCTCTCAAAGACCCTGATTGTTTGCTGAAAGGTCTTTGCACATGTTGTTTCCCCCAAACAAAGTGCTCTTTCCTGGCACTTTGCATAATTAGTCCTTTTTTCCATGTACAGAAGCATAATGCCCACTTTTTTCTTTAATTCCTTCACTTCAGAGAGAACTGAAGGAATTTAAGTAATTCTGTACCCATTTATTACCTTTATCTTACATATTATGATGGGTATTAGTTATTTTTAGTTTTTTTTCAGTGTCATTTATCCTTTCACTGGAGTGTAAAATGCATGAAGGTAGGGACCATGTATGTTTTTCTATCACTGTGTACTCAGTACCTAACACAGACGGATGCCAGCAAATTTTAGAGCCAACACAATTAGTCTAAGACTCTGGAGAAATCTTAATTCTCTGCATAAGATGCACTCAAGAGTTATTAAGTCTCATTGTATTTTTTTTCTCAGTAATCTAAAAAAAAGTATTCTTTTAAGTCTAAGGTTAATGTTTTATTTTGCATGATTAATTGTACAGGTCTATTATAAAGTAGCCAAATAAATCTCACCTGTTGATGCCACTCTGAACTTAAAAGTTGAGCATGGTGAAGAGAATTAAAAATCATAATATTGTTTCAATAGGATTCAGCATGGGTCCTGTCAATAACATAAAAGTGTGAATCAGTGTTTCAACACATAATGCAATTGGATAGCTAGATCTAGGAAACCTGCTTCAGTTCACCTGAGTGGATTGCAATGGTTCACACATCTCACCAGGAGAAGGACTCATACACCAAATGTTATAAATGAATGTTCACAAGAATGGGTTTAAGAGGGGGGATTTAAAGGGGGGGGGGAGAGAGAGAGAGAGATTTTGAGACAGTAGAACCTCTTTTGTCTGTTTCACTGCATTAAAAAGGGATTAAATACATTCTGAGAAGGTAATTTGCAAGCCTTCAAGTGAAAAGTAAAGGCATTTCTTCTGGACAAA
Source organism: Corynorhinus townsendii (assembly GCA_026230045.1). Classification (NCBI taxonomy): domain Eukaryota; kingdom Metazoa; phylum Chordata; class Mammalia; order Chiroptera; family Vespertilionidae; genus Corynorhinus; species Corynorhinus townsendii. The sequence goes on along the minus strand of JAPDVU010000004.1, from coordinate 59,681,391 downwards.
GGAGTTGTCAGGTTTTATCATTTTTCTCTCTTTCATATGTCATCTCATTTGAGCCTGTTTTTTTTTTTTTTCTCTACATTATAATCTGCATGAGAACCTCATTTAGTTAAACTTCCTCCACCCAGTGCCTTAGCAGAATGGAGGTTATGTCTGTCCTTTGGGTTTGGTTTTTCCCGTAAGCATGTTGTAAAACCTATATTCTTCCTTCATATCAAAACCCATGTAGTTTCTTTCTAATTTTAGTTTTCCTCTGTGAACAGAAACCTGCAATCAAAATTTTGGCAGATAAATATGTTATAGGGCTTTTCATTTTATGAGTGCTGCTCTTGAACTTCAACATATAATATGGGAAGTTAAACATTTTTCATAACGACCATTAATCTCCTCCTCCTCTTTGCGCCCATCACACTGTATCTCCACCTCTATTATTGTACATACTAGAGGCCCAGTGCATGAAATTCGTGTATGGGGGGGAGGGAGTGGGGTGTCCCTCAGACCAGCCTGCACCCTCTCCAATCTGGGACCCCTCGAGGGATGTCCAACTGCCTGTTTAGGCCCGATCCTATTGGACATCCCTCTCACAATCCAGGACTGCTGGCTCCCAACTGCTTGCGTGCCTGCCTTCCTGATTGCCCCTAACTGCTTCTGCCTGCCAGCTTGACCACCCCCTAATCACTCCCCTGACAGCCTGATTGATGCCTAACTGCTCCCCTGCCAGCCTTATTGCCCCAACTGCCCTCCCCTCCAGGCCTGGTCACTCCTAACTGCCCTCCCCTCCAGGCCTGGTCACTCCTAACTGCCCTCCCCTGCAGGCCTGGTCCCCCCCACCAACTGCCCTGCCCTGCAGACCCAGTTGCCCCCAACTTCCCTCCTCTGCTGGCTTGGTCATCCCTAACTGCCCTCCCTTGCAGGCCTGGTCCCCTCCAACTGCTCTCCCCTCCTGGCCTGATCACCCACAACTGCCCTCCCTTGCAGGCCTGGTCCCTCTCAACTGCCCTCCCCTGCTGGCCATCTTGTGGTGGACATCTTGTGTCCACATGGGGGCAGCCATCTTTGACCACATGGGGACAGCCAACTTGTGTGTTGGAGTGATAGTCAATTGTAGGGAGTGGTTATAGGGTTAAGCCTCCAACTGACCTGCTGGCAAAACTGCAAACAAGTCCCAGCTTGGAGGGCACAGCCCTCTTAGCATAATTAAGCTTGATCTTGTGACTGCTCCCTAGGTCTTTCCTGGGCAGCTAATGGGCTGTGGGAGGTGCAGCAAGTGCTGCCAAAACAAGTGAAACTTACAAGAACATTGTCAATTACCTTGTTTACCTCTGACGATAAAATAAAGCATCAGCATGCAGTCTGGATCTGTTCTGTGGTCTCGGTCATGCACAGAAGATCCACCTAGACCCAGCTTATACTCTTTGTCTGTCTTTTCTTCATCCTTTGCCAGCCCTCCCACAGGCTCGCCAAATCCTTGGCTGTGCTGGCGCAGCACAGTCAATTTGCATATTACTCTTTTATTAGATAGGATAGAGGCCTGGTGCATGGGTGGGGGCCGGCTGGTTTGCCCTGAAGGGTGTCCTGGATCAGGTTGAGGGTGCCCTTGGGGCATGGGGCAGCCTGGGCAAGGAGCCTGCAGTGGTTTGCAGGATGGTCACGCCCTCTGGTAACCCAAGTGGAGGCCCTGGGATCTGGGATTTATTTATCTTCTATAATTGAAACTTTGTAGCTGTGAGCAGAGGCCAGGGCAGGCCAGGGCAGGTGGAAAGCTTGGCTTCCTCCATTGCCAGGGGAAACCCAAGCCTCTGGCTGGCTCCAGCTCCTTGGCTGCTGCCATTTTTGTTGGGATTTATTTATCTTCTATAATTGAAACTTTGTAGCCTTGAGCGGAGGCCAGGGCAGGTCAGGGTGGGCAGAAAGCTTGGCTTCCTCCATTGCCAGGGGCAACCCAAGCCTCCTGCTCTCTCCAGCTATGAGGCCTCCACCATATTTGTTGGGTTAATTTGCATACTCGTTCCTGATAGGCTCATGGGCATATCTTGGGGTGTGGCAGAGGTATGGTCAATTTGCATGTTTTGTTTTTATTAGATAGGATAATTTCCACTATATATGTTATTATCTTTTCCATGAGGGTAAGCTTATGTTTAATTACTCTTTCATTTGACAAACACTTACTGAGTGGCAGCTGTGGACTACAATCTAGACTATTGGTTGAAAATATAAAGTGAAGTTAAATAGAGTCCCTGTCCTTGAGAAGCCCACCCTTTTTTTATTTCATTAATGCACTACATAGATATATGTTTGTTGAATTAAATATATCACTAGATAAAGCCTCAGTTTGAAGATGGCTAAGGAACTTAGGCCTGGTTAAATAATCAAATGTTTCTGTAATGTTCTCACTATACAATATCATATGCTTATTTTCTCCCGAGGATCTCCAATAGAAAATATTAAAGGAACTGTGGCCACAAAAATGACAGAGGAAGGGGAGGGAAAAGGTCTATCCAGGCAGTACTGGAGGTGAAGGAAGAGCCCAGTGGGAAGTGTACAACAGGAATTGACCATGTCCTTTTGCATCTATGTCTGTAGTGATGGCTCTGCTTCATACAAGGTTTTTCTACTTTTTGAACTTGATCAAACTCAGAATTTAAAAGAAGCTAAAGTTGAGCTCATAATTTAAATTTTTTGAAAAGTTTGGGCATGTCATCAACTTAAAAGCCTTTTTTGTGTGTCTTCATATGGTAACCTATGATCAGACATATATCATAGATACAGGTTTCAAGATAGAGATGGAGAATAAGACCACTCTGGCCAATGAATATCACTACAAACAATTTATGGATAATTAAACTTACAGTCTCAACAGCATCTTAAAAGCTGATTTGTTTTCTTGGTTGTGTTACAGATGAAACCATGTTCATTTTTTTTCATGAATTTTTATTTGAGAAGTCCTTTATAGAAAATAATAATTTTCATCATTTATTCAACAATTATTGATTGTCATCCTGTACCAGGCCCTATGCTGGGTGGTGCAGACATAGAGGTAAATATGACATGTTCTCAAGATGCTCCCAGTCTAGTGAAGGGACAAACAAATAAATGTGTTGGTGGAGACTGGATTTTTAATACCCCTCCAACTCACAATTTCTCTAGTTGCATGAATCTTCCTTACAACTAAAATTTAAAGAGTATTTGCTAACTTGCTTAGTTGACCTTTTGTAATACAAAATTGAAAAAGTAGAAAAAAAGAAGAGACAGGAAATGTTAGCAGGGGGATGAAGGAATGAAGGGGCTAACTCAGACTACTTACAGATAAAGAATGATATGTGAGATTAAAAAAATGTCCCACACTAGCCAGGTGGCTCAGTTGGTTGGAGCATCATCCAATATACCAAAAGGTTGGGAGTTCAATTTCTGTCAGGGCACATACCTAGGTTGCAGGTTCCATCCCTGGTTGGTGCGGGTATAGGAGGAACCAATCAATGTTTCTCTCTCTGTCCCTCTAAAATTAGTAAAAGCATATCCTTGGGTGAGGATTTAAATAAAATAGAAGTGTCCCATGGAACTAAAGTTGAAGAGAGCATTTTGGAGGCTGGTAGACAGTATAAGATAACCAACTCTGAAATGTAAGAGTTTATAACATGGAGTGAGTGGAGTTGTGAAATTGGAGTTGAATCCCCTTTGTTGTTTGGTTAAGAGAGAAAAGTAACATTAGAATATATTATGAAATCAGTTTAGCCTGCCAGGCTGGCTTCTTTATGTGTGATTATTTACTGAGATCGAGGGACACGGGGCCCCATGATTTAGTGTGCATTTGGAATGCAGTCTCCATAACTGAGGTGTGAAAAGGAGCATGAGCATGGAGGTTCACAGTTTGGAAATGCCAACATTATTTAGCTAAGCAGTACTTTTCTCAGGCTGACAGGTCATAATATGTGATTTATTTCAATGTAGTCTTACCTTGTAAAGTCAGTGAAGGCTCCAGGAAGCAGGTGATGCATGAATAATTGAGCTGCTTTAAACAAAAGCAAGGTAGGTAATCAACAGTAAAAAGATGGAAAAGGGATGGGAAGGAAAGAGCAAAAATTCAATAGCTGAACAAGGTTGGAGGAGGTAGGGAAGAACAAAGGTAGTGGGTCAGCCTATGAGCTGATATTTGTAATCCTCAGCTCTATTGTCAAATACTGCAATCATGGCACTGTTCAAACTCTCCAAGAGAAAAGTCTCACAATTTTATTTTCTATTTTGAGGAAGAATAGGTGATGTTTGCATTATTACATTAAAAAATATGATGTATCTTTCACTATCCACTTAGTAATTTTAAATATTTTGTATTTGTCATGTTTTCAACAAATACAGGATTGTTGGGGATATTTTCCCCTTTAGGGAAGTTATCAGAACATGTTTCTGCCCCATTCCTTTCATCTTATCTAATGAAAGAGTAATATGCAAATTGACTGCACCTCTGCTATGCCCACCAGCCAATCAGGAGCAAGTATGCAAATTAACCCAACCAAGATGGCTGTGGCCACAGAGAGAGCAGGAGGCTTGGGTTTCCCCAGCAATGGAGGAAGCCAAGCTTTCTATCTGCCCTGGCCTGCCTTAGCCTCCACTTAAGGCTACAAAGTTTCAATTATAGAAGATAAATAAATCCCAGATCCCAGGGCCTCTGCTTGGGTCGCGAGGGGCCATGGCCAGCCTGCAAACCATCACAGGCCCCTCGCCTAGGCCACCCCATGCCCCAAGGGAACCCCCACCCTGATCCGGGACACCCTTCAGAGCAAACCAGCCAGCCCCCACCCATGCACCAGGCCTCTATCCTATCTAATCCGCCTATCTAATAAAAGAATAATATGCAAATTGACCATCACTCCAACACACAAGATGGCTGCCCCCAAGTGGTCAAAGATGACTGACCCCATGTGGACACAAGATGGCCACCACAAGATGGCCAGCAGTAAAGGGCAGTAGGGAGAGACGAGGTCTGCAAGGGAGGGCTGTTGGGGGTGATCAAGCCTGCAGGGGAAGGCAGTTAGGGGTTATCAGGCCAGCAGAGGAGGGAAGTTGGGGGTGACCGGGCCTGCAGGGAAGGGCAATTGGGGAGAACCAGGCCTGCAGGGAAAGGCAGTTAGGGGTGACTGGGCCTGCAGGGGAGGGCAGTTAGGAGTGACCAGGCCTGCAGGGGAGGGTAGTTAGGGTCAAACAGGCTGGCAGGGGAGCAGTTAGGGGGTAATCAGGCTGGCAGGCAGAAGCAGTTAGGGGCAATCAGGAAGGCAGGCATGAAAGCAGTTGGGAGCCAGCAGTCCTGGATTGTGAGAGGGATCCCAGATTAGTGAGGGTGCAGGCTGGGCTGAGGGACACCCCCTTCCCCCTGTACATGAATTTCATGCACTGGGCCTCTAGTAGTAATATAATTATTATGGGAGTAAAATATTCTAGACCAAAGTCAGATTGACATGAAATATCATCACATATACAATAAATTGCAAGTTGTCCATTGGAACTCTGACAGGAGATGAATTTATCTGGAGCAGTTACTATGGACCAGACACCAGGCTGAGCCCTTTATTTATAAACCTAATAACAATCCTAAAGTAGATACTATTATAATCCCCATTTTATAAAATCAAAGGGACTAAATAACTTGCCCAAGATCATGCAACTAACAAATAACAGAATTGGGATTCAAATAAGCAATTAAATTCTAAGCCCAGGTTATCAGGCTTATACTGCCCCTGCATGAATTTTCTTTGGGGAGGTCTGAGCTTTATCCCCTAGGTCTGTGCATCTTTAAGTAGGTCATGTGTGTCAGGGGTACATGAAGCCAGAAGATATGTGTTCATTTGCCTAGTAATTAAATTGTACTCAAGGATCTAGGAGGGAAAATTCTACTCAATAAGTGAGAACATGTTAAAAGCTAAAACTTTTAAAACATCTTATAGGAAACAGTAAAGACAAGTTGAAGGTTAATATGCAGAAGTTTTATGAATTATAAAGGGAAATCATAGATTTTGAAAAAATGTCATGGTCATTTTAGCTTATGCTCCCTTTCTGACAGGCTTAATCATTCATATTCACTCTTTTTTTGGTGGGGGTGGGGGGATTTTAGGGAGAGAAAAGAGATTTTTGTAAAATACTGCCCTAGGCATGAAAGACATGGAGAGTTTCAGCAGCATTGTGGGTCAAGTGTACATCCTGGAAAGCTTTTTCACAGGTAGAGTACAAGAAGAGAATCAGAATTCACTGGGTTACTAGTATATAGAAAGAACACTGAGCTCATTCTTAGTCAGAGTGACTTTGAAGAGCTGGGGAACAAGTCTATAAGGACAATTGTATGTGGGTCTGGGACTCAGAACAGAGGTCACGACCTTCTTGTACTAGCATCAAGAAGGGATTCCCATGCTGTTCCTAGAGGAGTGTTTGCTACAGTGTGGGCACTTGAAAAAGAAAGCATGAGGTGGGGAAAAAAAGAGACATGTACTAATGTGTTTGATAAAAGATTCTCTTTAAGCTGAACTATAAAAATGTGCATTTAAAGAAAATTTTGTATCTTTATATGTACATATTAAATTAGTAAATGGGTAATAGGTTTCCTATGATTTAATTTTTATCCTCTAAGAAAACTACTTTCAAGAGCACTAAAGTTTCATGTAGTCCCACAATATTATAAGAAAAAAAGCTTTAGCTTTAAAAATTTCAATTATTTGATATTTCAGTAATGTAAAGAGAAGTTGCTAAAGCTAAATGTTCATAAAGAGCTTTTAAGTAAATCCTCTGTCAGAGAATAGGAACTGTCTTTTTCCTAATCTCTGAGAGGATGCTTGGCTGCCATGTGCTTATGTCAATGTTTGGTCTTTCTAAAACAGTAATTAGAGATATACGTATACATAAAATAGATGTTTATATGTACATATACATATATTACATAATACATATATGTATGTATGCATATATACACAATTACTTTTATATGTAGGATATGCATATGACATATCCTATATAATAAAGAGATAATATGCAAATTGACCCTCACACCTTCACAAGATGGCTGCCCATGACCAGGCCAGCACGGGGGTTAGTGAGAGATTACCAAATGACTGAACAGCAGGCTGTGTGGGGCAACCAGCCCAGCAGGAGGGGCAGTTGGGGGCAACCAGGCCAGCAGAGGGGGGCAGTTGGGGGTGACCAGGCTGGTGGGGGGGTACAGTTGGGGGTGACCAGGCTGGCAGGCAGGTGAGCGAAGCCAGCAGTCCAGGATTGTGAGAGGGATGTCCAACTGCTGGTTTAGGCCCAATCCTGGGTATCGGGCCTAAACCAGCAGTCAGACATCCCCCAAGGGGTCCTGGATTGGAGAGGGTGCAGGCTGAGTTGAGAGGAGCATCCCCCCATTCACAAATTTCATGCACCAGACCTCTAGTATGTATATGTGTGTTTATGTATATACTTGATTATATAGTTGACCCTTGAACAACAGTCAAATGTTAGTGGTGTCAAGCCCCCATGCAGTAAAAAACTTGCACATAACTTTTAACTCCACAAAAACATAACTAATAACCTACTCTTAACAGGAAACCTTACTGATAGCATAAACAGTCAGTTAACACATGTTATGTATATTATGTGTTATATACTGTATTCTTGCAATAAAATATGCTAGAAAAAAGAAAATATTATTACAAAAAAACATAAGGAAGAGAAAATACATTCACAATATTTATAGAAAAAGAAACCCATGCATAAGTGGAACAGCACAGTTCAAACTTGTGTTGTTCAAGGGTCAACTGTATGTGTTACATACATATTTATGTATATATCACAGAATATGGTTTCCTTTTTCTCTATCTGCCTATGCAGCAGAATAAATCATTCAAATGTTTATTTTACCTTGAAATTTTCTCTCAGTGCCTTCATTACTTTTCTATTTTTTTATAACTCTCTAGCCATATTTCCTAAGAGACATATTTACTTTTGAGTTTCCTAGTTGTATTTTAATAGATTTCTAGGAGGTCTGGGACCTTTTGTTACTATAAAATTGAGTTCAAACTTTATGATTCACTTTCTGGAAATCAATTTTCTCAAGCTAGAGTCCATTTAATTTCACTGGCAATGATAATTTTGAAATAAACTCATAGGTGCCCATAGGTAGTACTTTACAAACTATTACCAGCTTGTGTTTTACATTGAATTCCATTTTAATGGTCAAAGTGAGTTTTACAATATTTGCTATTTTTAAATGTTTTATTGGAAAAATAAAAATTTTATTTTGCAGTAAACTTATCATTAAAGGATACATGTTGATATGGTGTGACTGAACACTAATACTAATAAGTCTACAGGTCTTAGTCTGCCTTTCCTTCTAAAGCAGTTGTTAAGTAGTTGTTATGTGTGGTTGGAGAACACCAAGTAGTCTATACAAGTCTCCTCTGAAACAACCAATTAGACATGAGCAGTATGCCAGTGTCCTATGACTTCCTTCTGACCCCAACCTCTAACCATCCTCCCATTTTCAATACTTTCATTATGCTTCCTGGAGCTCTCACTCCTTGGCCCTATCACTAAACTCATTCCATCTTTTTGTCGTAATTAAAGCCTCACTCTACCCTAGGACACTGCATCCCCAGAAGTCTCCTAAAGTGGAGAATGAGCTCTCTACACCCTTGGAATCTCAGAATGAAAAAACACAGCTCAGGTCCTTCACATCCAGTGGTGCTTCAAACCAATCCTCATATGAAATCCCCCTCTGCTCGGAGGTCCAAGTTTTCAAGCCATACCAGCCTCTTCTTGTACCCAGAATGCCTGTGACTTTATGGACAATCCCCTCATGTTCACTATATACTTTAGCATATAACTGTGGTCTTCCTCTCCACGACACTCCTGCCATCATTGTGGGCAACATCCTGTCCATACAGTGTTCAATATTCAAGTTTCACAATTTCTTGACCTTCTCATCTTCAGTTACCTTCTTCTTCACTTTATTTCAGCCACCCTCTGTTATGGGCACACCTGGACTGTGGCATCACTGGTCCACCTCTGAAAAACCTAATTTCAACTATTTTACTCTCTGACCACAACTTATTACCCTGCCTCTCCAACTCTCTCATTTAGTGATTCCTCAATAAATGTTCCTTTTATTCACTGAGTTCTCCAACTACTTGATGACTCCACTTTCTCCCTATCTGTACCTTCTTGTCTTCACCTCCTTCCCTATTAATCTAAGAATCCATAGCTCAGTACATCATAATTTTCTTGCTAATATTCTCAATACAGTAACATTAACCCACTGTTCTTCCACTTGGTCCTGACTAGCAAAACTCCAGTCCTGGACCAATTTGTGTGTCTACACTATCTATATTCTAAAGCTGAAGAACACAGCTGAAGAAAATCCTAAAAACACACCCATTGGTACCAATGCAAAGTAGTGTTCTTCTCCTCCAACCAGATCTACAGTGCTGCCTGGCAATCCTTCCGTGCTAATCCAATTAAGTCTCTCCATAGTGGATTTTAAATCTTCTCTATTATCTCACTACATCACCACTGTCACTCTGAGCATATGACCTCATCTCCAACTTCACAGAGAAAATAAAAGCCATTATTTAAAAACTCTGAGCTTTCTGCCACAAACCCACGCATTTATTTGTACTTATCCCTATCTTTTCCACTTTCTCTTCTGCCTTAGTAAAGGAGGTATTCATTCTCCCATTTCAGGTTAACGCATCCACCTGAATGCAGGAGCCCAGTATTCTCACACCCTCAGGAACTTACTCTATCCATTATTCTCTTTTTATTATATTTTAATATTTTCCCATCACTATTTTTTCCCCACCAGCATTAAATGTACTCAAGCCTTTCACAATTAGAAGTTTGTACCTTTCTTTATCAACCTCATGTTTTCTTCCAATTTCCAACAATGTCATTCTATATTCCATATTAGTACAGAGAACTCTGATTCCTAACAGTAATAACAATATACTGTACTTAGTCATTTGTTTCATCTTAAAATATATGCAAATTATTTTTAGATTGCTACAATCTCATCACCAATAATGACTTTACTATGTGAACTTCAGTATTTCTAGTAATATCTCATTGAAAGTGTACCAATTTTTGTGTGTATGATTACGTTATCACTTTGACAAAAAGGCTAATTTTTTTCTCCTTGTATTCAATTTTAGAATTTATTTACTTCATTTTTTTAAATGTTGTTTTACTTTTGGTATATATACTTTGGTACAAATTAAAAAGTGAAGTCAAAGAAGTCTTACTTCTACCCTACCCATCCCATCCCATTCCCACCCACCCCCTGATGGGTAACCATTTTCATTAGGATTTGGTACATTTTTCTTGCATTTCTCTTTGGGGAAAAAAACACACATATATATCTTTTTATTCACAAATGTTGCCATATTATAAACCTTGTTCACCTTTTTTTTTCAAATTTATACATTCTGGCTCAAATTTAATATATGTTATATCATAAGTATTTGTTATACTTACTGTGTTTCTTCCTCTATGTAATATTTCTTCGCTTTTTCTTTTTACTATTCCTTTTGGTATTTAAAAGGTTTGCTTTTCTTCTAATGGTTATATTTTTCTGTCCTTGTTTTAAATCTACCTTTTCCTTTCTGAGGCTCCTGCTATTAGGTTTGTCAACTCTAAATAATATATTTTGACTGCACATATTATCTGTACAGAGATGACTTTTTTCTACTCTACCTTCTCTCCCAATTCTCCTATCACTTTTGTGAGGGGGTTAGTTATTTCTATTTAATTAGAACATATAATGCTTACATATTCTTTTTCTTCCATTTGTTTTAATCTTAGATCTCCATTGAAATATTTTCAGTATATACCATGAGGTCATTTTTTAGGATTTTTCCAGTCTTCTTTGGGTTGGATAAAGCTCCCCCTTTAGTTATATTTGTGAATACAGCACTTCTTGAGTTCTCACATTTTCATAACTGTTTTAATATAGCCTTGGTAGCTAAAGGATAATTTGTCTAGGTATAAAATGTTTGACTTACACTTCGTTAATGCTTTTTTAAAATGTTTCATCCAAGTTGTCTTGCTTTCACAAACTCAGATTTTAACTTGATATCATTCTCTTGTAAGTTTTTGGTTTTTTTTCCTGGAGACCCAAAGATTTTTTTCTTTTGTCTTTATCATTAAAGTCTAAGAGTTTTACGAAGACATGTCTCTAAGTTGACTATTTCAAAATTCTTTTTGAATTATAACTTTAAATAACATTTCTGTTCCATCGCTGTTTTTCTTATTCAAGGTCTCCAATTATATGTATGTGAGATTGTCTTTGCCTATTTCCTATAGCTTTCACTTTCTTTGATTGTTTTTCTATTTTATTTTTATGCTATTCATTTTTTATTCCTCAATACCCCTTATGTTTTCCATTGATTCTGTTCTTTCACTCACCTTGTAGTTTAGTCTTCATTCCTGAAATGATTTTGTCTTTTTCTTTTATTTCTTTCTGGAGTTTGCTTAATTCTAACATTCTTTTCTGCCACCTCTTCTGAAAGTTTGAGTTTCTAATTGAGGTGGAGTCTTTAATATTTGAAAATGTTGATTTAATGCTATTTAATTCAATACTCCTATCATTCATGCTCTTTTTTTAAAAAAGAATAATTTCATCAACAGAAATGTTTTTTCATAATTTCCATCTTCTTATAGTAGTCTTTATGGTAGTTTAGTTTAGTCTTTCTATTTACTTTAAATGTCTTATATTTGCTTTGATTAACAAAAAATAATTATGTAGACAGGGGTAAGGAGTTTGGTGGTTTACTAGTTTTCTTAGTTCAAGAGCACCATGTTCTGTTGGTATAATGAACTAGAATACTTTTAATGAGTGGTATCTTTTATGAAGGGAATTGGTTTGTCTTTTTAGTTAGTGACTTTCTTTTATTTAGTTGGATCTTTATTTTCCTACTTCCTCTTGTTTTCTTCATCACAAAATTTTTTTAATTTTCCACAAGTGGGACTCTATCAAGATTTCCATCTTAGAACTTTTGAGCCACTACCTTTTGGCTTTCATGGGTTAGTGTTCTGATACACAAGATGTTCTTTTTTTAAAAAATATACATATATATGTATATATATATATATGTGTGTGTGTGTATATACACATACACACACATATATGTGTGTGTATGTGTATATATATTTATTATATCACCACTAGACTAGCATTGCCTCCTCTTTTCCATTAAGATTCTACCTGTCCAAAAGCTTTCTATTTTGATGTAGTCCCATTTGTTTATTTTCTCTTTAGTTTCCATTGCCCTAGGAGCAGTATCAGTGAAGAAGTTCCTTTGGCATATGTCTGAGATTTTTCTGCCTGTGGATTCCTCTAGTGTTTTTATGGTTTCCCGTCTTACATTTAAGTCCTTTATCCATTTTGAGTTTATTTTTGTGTATGGTGTAAGTTGGTGGTCTAGTTTCATTTTTTTGCATTTATCTATCCAATTTTCCCAACACCATTTGTTGAAGAGACTATCAAAAGAAACCATTAACAAAACAACAAGAAAGCCCACTATATGGGAGAACATATTTGCCAATGACATCATTGATAAGGGTTTAATCTCCAACATTTACAGGGAACTCATACAACTTAACAAAAGGAAGATAAACAATCCAATAAGAAAATGGGCAACGGACCTAAATAGACTCTTTTCGAAGGAGGACAGAAGGAAGGCTAAGAGACATATGAAAACATGCTCAAAGTCACTGATTATCCAAGAGATGCAAATCAAAACAGCAATGTGGTACCATCTCACACCCGTGAGAATGGCTATCATCAACAAATCAACAAATGACAAGTGTTGGCGAGGATGCAGAGAAAAAGGAACTCTTTTGCACTGCTGGTGGGAATGCAGACTGGTGCAGCCATTGTGAAGAACAGTATGGAGTTTCCTCAAAAAACTAAAAATGGAACTCCCATTTGACCTTGCAATCCCACTTGTAGGAATATATCCCAAAAAAACTAGAAACACGAATCAGAAAGGATATATGCACCCCTATGTTCATAGCAGTACAATTAATTCACCATAGCTAAGATTTGGAAACAGCCTAAGTGCCCATCACCAGATGAGTGGATTAAAAAACTGTGGTACAGCTACACAATGGGATACTACACTGCAGTAAAAAAGAAGGAGTTCTTACCATTTGCAACAGCATGGATGGAACTGGAGAGCATTATGCTAAGTGAAATAAGCCAGTCAGAGAAAGACAAATACCACATGATCTCACTCATTTGTGGAATATAATGAACAACATAAACTGATGAACAGGGACAGATCCAGAGGCAGAGAAGCATCGATCAGACTGCCAGACCTCAGAGAAAAGGTAGGGGAGGGTGGGCGAAAGGAGGAGAGATCAACCAAAGGACTTGTATGCATGAATATAAGCCTAACCAATGGACATGAACACCAGGGGGTTGAGGGCATGAGTTGGGGGAGGGAGTGGAGGGTTAATGGAAGGATGAGGACACATATGTAATACCTTAATCAATAAAGAATTTTTTTTAAAAAAAGAAGGATATTCTGACACATGATACAGCGTGGATGATTCTTGAAGATATTATATCAAGTGCAATAAGCTAGACAAAGGGGATAAAATGCCACCTAGTTCCATTTATATGAGGTATGAGGTGTAGTCAGCATTCAGTAGAACAGTGGGAGTAGTCAGCATTAAGTGGCAGGGGTGGAGGCTGTTGTTTAATGGATACAGAGTGTTAATTTGGGAAGATTAACAATTTCTTGGGATGCATGGTGATTATGTGCACAATGTGAATGTACTTAATGCTACTGAATTATACACTTATAATAGGTAATTATGTTACGTATACTAGTATTTTACCACAATAAAAAGAACAAATTGAAAAAAAAAAATTCTACCTGTCTCTCTACTTTGGTGTGTGCTCTAAAGTTGCCTTTGCAACTATTTGTTTGTTAAATCCTTCTTCTATGTAAGTAAATTTACAATATTTGTCTCCTACTTAGGTTGTGCACATTAGCCTGTGTAGTTTTACTTATTTTCTTTATCTGTATAGTATTTGGAAGATATGTGCAGAGTTTGATATTCAGGTGGCTGCAGTTATTCTTAAATTGTTATGTTTTGTTATGGTTCTCAGGATCTTATCCTAGAATTTTTTTTTCCTTTTTACAAACTCTGAATGACCTCGATGACTTCTTTTCCTGATAGACTGATGACTATCAAATTTTATTGTATTGCTGGGCTTCATCTTTTATTATTGACCAATGAGGTATATTAACAGGTCACACCACAGTTATTTCCCACTAATATATTTAAGACTAAATTATCTTTTACTCTCCACCTCATCCCATATCTGCTCCTCCTCCTGTATCCCTCATGTTAGTAAATGGTACCATATCATTTTTCTAACATGACCTCTCATCTATAATAATAAAAGCCTAAGCGACCATTACAACCGAACGGATGACCGAACAGGCTGTGTGGGGCGACCAGGCTGGCAGGGGGGTTAGTGAGCAACGACCAAATGACTGAACAACAGGCTGCATGGGGCGACCCGGCTGGCGGGGGGGGGGGGGGCAGTTGGGGATGACTAGGCTGGCAGGGGGGGCAATTGGGGGCAACCAGTCCAGCAGGGGGGGCAGTAAGAGGCGACCAGGCTGATGTGGGGTGGGGGGGGAGTTAGGGGCAACCAGGCCAGTGTGGGGGGGGGGCAGTTGAGGGCAACTAGGCAAGCAAGGGGGGCAGTTGGGAGTGACCAGACAAGAGGGGGGGGAGTTAGGGGTGATCAGGCAGGCAGGTGAGCAGTTAGGAGCCAGTGGTCCCAGATTGTGAGAGGGATGTCCGACTGCTGGTCCAACTCCTGGAGATCGGGCCTGAACCAGCAGTCAGACATCCCCCGAGGGGTCCCAGATTGGAGAGGGTGCAGGTTGGGCTGAGGGGACTTCCCCTCCCGTGCACGAATTTCATGCACCAGGCCTCTAGTAATTATATAAGACAGAAAGCTTCCTATAACTCCTGGCCCCAGTTAGTCTTTGGGTACTAATGATTTTTCCTCCTAAAGATCTCACATCTATCTTCCACCACTCTCAAATTCTTTAGCAGCATCACTTCTTGACTGGATTACTACAACAGCTTCCTCGCTGTAGATCCTGCTTACACTTTTGCTTCTTCTACTC
Source organism: Corynorhinus townsendii (assembly GCA_026230045.1). NCBI lineage: Eukaryota > Metazoa > Chordata > Mammalia > Chiroptera > Vespertilionidae > Corynorhinus > Corynorhinus townsendii. The sequence continues at coordinate 59,666,224 of JAPDVU010000004.1, read as the reverse complement.
TATAGTCCACATAAGTTTAAGAAAACTTTATGTCACACACACCTTTCAAAATGCTACATTCCCTTCATGAAATAGTCTTGAAACCAAAATGTAGCCTGTTTGAGTCCAAGTTTGTTGTCTCCCTAAATCAAAGAATGAAGTCGCAGACAAACACAGTTCATGGGACCAAAGTTTATTGAGAGAAGCAAGTCCTGGAAAAGGTGCAGGTGGAGTTTCATGTTGCAGCCGGGCATAGTTCAGTATCCAAGCAAATTAAAATCTATTAGTCCATGGGTGGAATCCTACATGGCCATAAATCATGTGGGCACAGGGGATGTGCTCCCCTTGCCACAAGAACGTCAGAAAAACATTGTGTGCAGGAGAGAGAATGGGGGGGGGGGGGGACGGGGGGGGGGGCGCAGTTTATCCTATCTAATAAAAGAGTAATATACAAATTAACCATCACTCTGCGACAAAATGGTGGCACCCACAGACACAAGATGGCGGTGCCCAGTCCTCTCAGGCCCGCCCAGTCCCAGGGGGGATTGCGAATGAGAGCTGGCAGCATGCGGCCTGGGCCATCAGCCTGCAAGGCGCCCACGCAGCCCTGGCACAATCTGCTCAAAGCCACAGCCCAGGCCGTCAGCCTGGGAGGTGCCAGCGCACCTCCCCCCACGTGATTGATCTGCTCCCAGTCCCAGCCCTGGCCGTTGGATTGCGAGCCGGCCGTGCCCCCCCCCCCCCGCCCCCAGGCATGATCCACTCCCAGCCCTGGCCCAGGCAGTAGGCCTGTGAGACTCAAAGCCGCAGCCCTGGCCATTGGCCAGAGAGGTGGCCGTGTCCCTCCCTCCCACCCCCCCAGCGATCAGCTCCCAGCTGCAGCAGGGGGGGTAGGCCTGGGAGGCAGCCGTGCCCCCCCAGAGCAATCTCCTCCCAGCAGCAACCTGGGGTGTCAGCCTCCAAAGGGCCTGCGCCCCCGTGAAGTGATCCCACACACACCCACACCTATAGCCTTGGAACTTCCCTTGCCCCCAGCGGAGTGATTGGACATGGGGGAAGGGGGGTATCTGGGCGATGCTGCACAGCAAACCTCTCCCATTGGGTAGAAACTTCTGACCAGGTTAGGGAGGTAAATGAATTTTGTTTAAAATCTTTAGAAACCACAAAGGAAATGTCTGAGGTAGGGTTTCACATCAGAAGTAACTTACAACTAATTTCTGAAGGCAAACGGGGACATTGCAGTTACATTACTAGAGAGTACCCCGAGGTCCGGAGGTTGGCTCTGAAGGGCAGTGCAGGTGCTCCCTGCCCTGGTTCCTCGGCACCTCGGGCAGGGCTTGAGCCCACCCAGGAAGGCCTTTCCCCTACAGTTTTCACCAAGGCAGGGAGGTTTTGTAGACATGAATAAGAAGTGCCCATGCACAAGTCCTGAAGATGCTGGGGCTGGCAGAAATGAGAAACCGGGAAAAGAGCAAAACCAGAAACACCACCGATCCCAACATAGATCATCTTTCTCTTCAGATAACGGTGTGTTTCCATCTTCTTCATCTTCTGGAAGCAAGACAGATTCAATTACTGACAATTCTATCAATGGAAGAGTTAATAGAGAGAACAGGAAAGGAATAAAAGGAGAAAAGAAAGAAAGGACAAAAGATGAAACATCAAGAAAAAGAAAGAGAAGGAAGAAATGAAGAAACAACCACATGATATCACCTTTCCAAGGTCTCATGAAATTCCTGTTTAAGGAGTTTATTTTATGACACTTTTAGTTTGGGTTTACATTTTTACAGGTTTGTCAAGACCACGGCAGGTACACTGTCCAAGATGTTAAAGAAAAAACCCTATCTAATAAAGAGGGAATATGCAGGGGAGGGCATTTGGGGGTGACCAGGCTGTCAGGGGAGGGCAGTTGGGGATGATCGGGCCAGCAGGGGAATAGTTAGGCGTCGATCAGGCTGGCAGGGGGGTGATCAGGGTGGCTGGCAGAAGTGGTTAGGGGCAATCAGGCAGGCAGGCGAGCAGTTGGGAGCCAGCAGTCCCAGATTGTGAAAGGGATGTCTGACTGCCTGTTTAGGGAATCAGGCCTAAACAGGCAGTCAGACATCCCCTGAGGGTCCCAGATTGGAGAGGGTGCAGGTTGGGCTGAGGGACAATCCCTCGTCCCAGTGCAATAATTTTGTGCACTGGGCCTCTAATTTGTATATATGCTTGCTAGTTTCTGATTGGTTCATTCAAAGAATTCTGCCTTAATAACATTCTTGGAATTGGTTTATACACCTCATTGCCTTTTGATTGGTTATCTGCAAGCTGCATGTCTTAGTAATATCTGTATACTTTAAAGTTTATGTCTCCCATTGTGGGCCCCTCTTTCCCCACCCAGCTGGATTGTCTTAGTAACTCTGACCAGTTGGATTCCCTGGTTTTATTTCCTCCCTCCCCCCACCACCTTGCATGGTTCATCCCTGTCCATTTAACTTCCCTCTGTCTCCTCAGTCTGACTCCCTTAGCATGGTCTAAATGATGGTTCATAGTCTGATAACTGCTTATGTGTCTAGAATTCTCTGTCACCAGTCCTTGCTCTCACTTCTCTCCTTCCCTATGAAACACAGAGAAACAGAAACAGAAAATTTGCAGATTATACTCTGCAAATTTTCCACAGCATTAATTCTAGTCCCACATGCTGTTCCAGAGCATACCACTCCCCCTAAGGGGGTGAAGTCTAATTGCCCTCCCCCTAAATACCGCCCAGCCTCAGTGATTCACTGCTAATAAATTAAATGCTGTGGAAGTGAGTCTGCATGACTTCTGATACTAGGTCATAACATCAGTATAGCTTTAGCCTAGGCTCTCCTAATCCTCTATCCTTCTCTTTCTGTCTCTCAAAACCTATACATCTGAGTAAGCAAGAAACTCAGCTACCATACTGGAGATACCATGTTGAGAACTATGTAAAGATAAAGAAAACCAAAGAACCCCAGGTTTTCTAACACAAGAATTTGTGTCTTCCCAATATAAGCATCAGACATGTGAATAAATGAACCTTCATATGATCTCAACTCCAAAGCTTGAGCCAAAGTTATGGTGAATGGAGCAGACACAAATATTCTCACCAAGCCCTGACTGGACTGCAGATTCATCATAAAATAAATATTGTTATTGTGTAAGGTTTAAAGTATAAGCCATGAAGTTTGGTGGTTAGTTATACAGCAATTGAGAAGTAAAACAGGCAATAGTCCACAACCCAGCTATATTAAATTATTTTTAATTCCCAGTATTTCTTAGTCTATCTTAATATACCCTATACTTAGAACATTCTCATTTTTTCCCACACCCTATCCCTTTAGTTAGATAATGCTTTCTTTTCCATCAAGATTCAGCATAGAAATGGCTTTTGAAGCCTTTCCTAATTCTACCAAATTGTGTTGAGTAACTGCATGTGCCTCCACAGCATCTATATTTGCCTCAAACAGTAATTATAATTTGAAATTACATTTAAATTGATTTATTCCTTATAAATGTACTAGAGGCCCAGTGCATGAAATTCGTGCACGGGGGGCGGGGAGGGAGATGTCCCTCAGCCCAGCCTGCACTCTCCCAATCTGGGACCCCTCGAGGGATGTCCGACTGCCCTCTCCCAATCCAGGACTGCTGCCTCCCAATCACTCACCTGCCTGCCTGCCTGATTGCCCCTAACTGCTTTTGCCTGCCAGCCTGATAACCCCCTAACCACTCCCCTGCCAGCCTAAACGATGCCTAACTGCTCCCCTGCCAGCATGGTCACTCCCAACTACCCTCCCCTGCCAGCCTGGTCACCCCTAACTGCCATCCCCTGCAGGCCTGGTTGGCCCCAACTGCCCTCTCCTGTAGGCCTGGTACCCCCCAATTGCCCTCCCCTGCAGGCCTGGTATCCCCCAATTGCCCTCCCCTGCAGGCCTGATCGCCCCCAACTGCCCTCCCTATCAGGCCTGGTCCCTCCCAACTGCCCTCCCCTGTTGGCCTGATGCCCACAACTGCCCTCCCCTGCCGGCCATCTAGTGGTGGCCATCTTGTGTCCACTTGGGGACAGCCATCTCTGACCACATGGGGGCGGCCATCTTGTATGTTGGAGTGATGGTCAATTTGCATATTACTCTTTTATTAAATAGGATATAACCCATTAAGTCTGGGATATCATTATAGCTTTAGGATGTAGCACATTTCATGAGATCAAAATTAAAATAAATTGGATGTGAATTGAGTGAAGAAATTCAAATCATGCTTTTCTCAAATACCAGGATAAAAACTATTGCATAAAGTTAATAATAACTGGTAACATCAATGGAATATGTATTATACATCAATTTCTGACTAAAGAAAATGTTAATAATAGCTGGTATTACAAAGGAATATCTACTACATGTCAGTTATCACGCAGAGCACTTCATAAGCACTATCTCATTTTAATCACTATACAATCTATAAGAAATGACAAAGTTATAAGTACAGTCTTGGTTTAAATCACAACTTCACTCAACTTTTCTAGCCATGAAGCAGTAGAAGCAGTAATCAAGTCAGTTGAACTCTCAAAGTCAATGCCATGCTCTTAGATAATTTATACCTGTTTTTATTCAAGACACGCATGGGATGATCAGAAAGGTGAGAAATATCAGGTGCAATATCGGAACTAAATTTTTACATGACTTAGGTGATGAACACATTGGGAATATTTGCTGTACATAAATATTTCCTGGGTATCTCCAGGTGCTCTCTATTTAATGTGAATTAAAATAGTCTGGCACACAAATGGCCAATAAACACATGCAAAAAAATACATCAAATAAAAGTTCAAATTAAAGCCAAAATGAGATACTATTACACACCAACCTGAATGACTAAAACTTAAAAGACTGATAACACCAAATGTTAATAAGAATTTGGAACAACCAGAATTCACAAAAATTGATAGTAGGAATATAAATGGGTACTATCCAGGAATAAAAAAGAATGAGCTGCTAATATAAATGACATGGATGAATCTCGGAAACATTTTGATGATTAAAAGGAGCTATTATGGGCTGAATTGTGTCCCTTCTAAATTCATATATTGAATTCCTAAACCCTTGTACCTTCAGTATGTGGCTGTATTTGGAGATAGGGCTTTAAAACGTAAATAAGGTAAAATGAGGACATATGGATGGGACTTGATGCAATATGCTGGTGTCCATATAAGAAGACAATGATAAGACACAGATAAAACAGTGACCAAGAGACAATCATGTGAGGACACAGAATGCAGTCTTTTGCAAACCAAGGAAAGAGGGCCCAGAAAAAAACAAATCTGCTAACACCTTGATCTTAGACTTTCAGTCTCCAAAACTGTGAGAAAATGCATTTCTGTTGTTTACACCATCAGTCTCTGGTAAGTTTTATGGTTGCCCTAGCAAACCAAAACAAAAGGCTTACACAAAAGAATACATTTAATATTATTGCAACTATATGAAATTTCAGAATCAGCAAAACTATTTTGTGATAAAAAAAAAAGTGGGGACTAGAGCATTAACTAATTAGGAAGGGACATGCCAGAAGTTTCTGGGATAATGATAAAGAGGATTGGGTTATACAAGTGTATGCATTTATCAAAATTCATGAATATGTACTTAGAAGAATTGTGCATTTCACTATATATAAATGCTACATCAAAAGAGAGAAAAAACTGTAAACAATCAGTGGGACCCACCTCTGACATTAGGAGCCATACTGTTCCCATTTCTTCCACTACAATTGTAAACCCAAGCATCAGTGGTGCTTCTGTATTTTCCATTTTCACTTGGATGTTTGCTAAAACCCATCAAAGTGAAATTTACTGGCTGACATGCCTCTGCTATGCTCATTAGCCAAGAGAGATTAGTTGAAGAATGAAGCTGAGTGGAGAGGAGACTTATCTTTTTATTCCCTCAGTAGGAAAAAGAACCTCAGTTGCACCATTGGCCAAAAGTCTTTTTGATCTTCAGCTGAATAAATTTGATGGACTGAAAAACCTAAGTCTTTCATATCAGTATACTGAGTTGAACATTTTTGAACTGAGATGGGCTAATTCTCAAAAGTTTTTGAGGAGCAAGGAAATAGAAATGTGCAGCTATATCTGTTCATGGTGAGTGGTCTTGGCTTCTTTCCAGTGTAAAATGAAGGAGCTTCTGGATTTCGGTTCCAAGTTCAGGTATATTTTGTTTAAAGGGGAAGAAAAACTCCAGTGTTCTACGTGTCTCCCTGCCTATGGATTGTCTAGCCTGAAATATAGACACTAACCTTCTACTTGTTGAGAAAGTCTACCCTTTGTGCCTTTTAGAAGATTTATATTAATTTCTCAAATTGCCTTAGGACTTCAGCTACATAATCTCCTTGGCATTTTGACTGTTTTTGACCCAGATATCCAGTTTATTTTATTTGCCTCTTAGTGAGTCAAATATTTTTTACATCACTGAGCTTTCTCATTCAACTAGGAAGTGGTTCTCAGCCTTTCTAATGCTGCGACCCTTTAATACAGTTCCTCATGTTGTGGTGACCCCCAACCATAAAATTATTTTCTTTTTCTTTTTTTAAAAAATTTAATAAATCTTTATTGTTCAGATTATTAGAACTATTCCTCTTTTTTCCCCCCATAGCTCCCCTCCACCCGGTTCCCACTCCACCCTCTACCCTTACCACCCCCCCACTGTCCTCATTCATAGGTGTACGCTTTTTGTCCAGTCTCTTCCCGCACCTCCCATACCCCTTTCCCCCCAAGAATTGTCAGTCCACTCCCTTTCTATGCCCCTGATTCTATTATATTCACCAGTTTATTCTGTTCATCAGATTTTTAATTCACTTGATTTTTAGATTCACTTGATGATAGACATGTATTTGTTGTTCATAATTTTTACCTTTACCTATTTCTTCTTCTTCCTCTTCTTAAAGAATACCTTTCAGCATTTCATATAATATTGGTTTGGTGGTGATGAACTCCTTTAGCTTTTTCTTATCTGTGAAGCTCTTTATCTGACCTTCAACTCTGAATGATAGCTTTGCTGGGTAGATTAATCTTGGTTGTAGGTTCTTGCTATTTATCACTTAGAATATTTCTTGCCACTCCCATCTGGCCTGCATAGTTTCTGTTGAGAAATCAGCTGACAGTCATAGGGGTGCTCCCTTGGAGGTAACTAACTGTTTTTCTCTTGCTGCTTTTAATATTCTCTCTTTGTCTTTTGCTCTTGGCATTTTAATTATGATGTGTCTTGGTGTGGTCCTCTTTGGATTCCTTTTGTTTGGGGTTCTGTGTGCTTCCTGAACTTATAAGTCTATTTCTTTCACCAGGTGGGGGAAGTTTTCAGTCATTATTTCTTCAAATAGGTTTTCAGTATCTTGCTCTCTCTCTTCTTCTGGCACCCCCATAATTCGGATGTTGGTACGCTTGAGGTTGTCCCAGAGGCTCCTTAGACTATCTTCAAATTTTTGGATTCATTTTCTTTTTTCTTTTCCAGTTGAGTGTTTTTTGCTTCTTTTTATTTCAAATCTTTGACTTGATTCTTGCAGTCCTCTAGTCTGCTGTTAGGTCTCTGTATAATATGTTTTATTTCAGTCAGTGTATGTTTAATTTCTAGTTGGTCCTTTTTCATATCCTCGAGGGTCTCACTAAATTTATTGGCCTTTTCTAGGAAATTCTTGAAAAACCTTATAACCGTGGTTTTGAACTCTATATCCAGTCATTTGTTTTCCCCCATTCCTTTCATTTGTGATCTGTGTCTTTGTCTCTGCATTTTCACTGCTTCCCTGAGTTGGTAGAGTAGCTTTGTGTGGTAGGTGTACTCTAGGTCACAGTGGCTCAGCCTCCCCAGTTACCTGAGGTGGACACTCTTGGTGCACCCCTTTGTGGATTGTGTGCTTAGCCTTGTTGTGGTTGTCTTGATTGTTGTTTGTATAACAGGGAGGAATTGACCTCCAGGCCAATTGGTTGTGAGGATCAGCTGTGTCTACGCTGGGAGAACTTCTGTGCTGGAGACACTCTTATGAGACAAGACTTGCAAAATTGCAAAAGCCTCTGTGCTTAGCTTGGATGGGGCGGAGTCTCAGGGCGGAACAGACAGTCTTTGTTTCCTGTCAACCCTGTGCTATGAGGCCCTTGGGTCTCAGTGTCCCTCGGTAATCGCTGCAAGCTCTTCTGATAGAAAGCCGCCCTTGAGTTTCGCTCACTGCCAGATAGTCCAGTTTCTCCCCAAATAAGTTGGGGTTCCCAGAAACTTGCCTGGAACTGGAGTTCAGCACAGTCAGGAGCCTCCGTCTCCCTCCCGCTTTAGAAAGCCAGCCACGCACTCAGCCTCCCGTGCATTCAGCAGTCAGTCCTCTCTGCATGCGTGCATCTCTGGACCTCTGCCTTCCTCAGCTCCCGAGTTTCAGTGTGCTTTCTCTTTTCCTGACAGTCCAGATTCCCTCCAAATGAGTCTGGTTTCCCACCATCTAGCCCGGGACTGAAGTTCAGTGCAGTTGGGAGCTTCCTTCTCCTTCCCGCTTTAGAAAGCCAGCCGCGCACTCAGCCTCCCATGCACACAGCCACCCGTCCTCTCTGTGTGTGAGTCTCCGTACCTCAACCTTTTGTAGCTCCTCTGAGTCTCAATGTGCTTTCCTCTTTTCTTCTAGTTGTAGAATTTCCCCTCAGCCAGCTTTCCTGAGGTTCTGGATGGTGTCTGTTTTGTCTTTTAGTTGTATTTTTGATATTGTTGTGTGAGGCAGCAGTTTAGGTATTTACCTATGCTGCCATCTTGGTTTCTCCATAAAATTATTTTCGTTGTTACTTCATAACTGTAATTTTGCTACTGTTAATGAATCGTAATGTAAATATCTGTGTTTTCCGATGGTCTTAGGCAACCCTGCTAGCAGTTCTCAACCTTTGAGTTGCGACCCACAGGTTGAGAACCGCTGCTGTAGAGCCTAAGACCATTGGAAAACACAGATATTTACATTACAATTCATTAACAGTAGCCAAATTACAGTTATGAAGTAGCAACGAAAATAATTTTATGGTTGGGGGTCACCACAACATGAGGAACTGTATTAAAGGGTCACAGCATTAGAAAGGTTGAGAACACTGAACTTGAAGAAGTGGGTAGGAAGCTACAGTTAAGGATAGCCCACAGAATTACAGCTCTACAAATTTAGTCTTAGAAGAGGGAAACAAACACCAGTCCTCAATCTATGAGATTTGAGATGAGGCATAATATAGGATCCTTATTTATATATTTAGAGACCTTCTCATAATTGTCACCTTTTGTGATAAACCTGAAAAAAATTTGTCTGGCTTTCAACAATGCCACTTCTGAAAAAATCAATTACCGTTTGAACTCCTCACTTTTCTCCTATTGATTCTCCTGTAAAGAAAAAATATTTTTTGACTAGAATTGGCTAGGTCTTCAGTATGGTATTTAGGATGAGGGCTACTCTAAGTCTGTTGGATTATCCCAATTTCCATACCATTGAGCTGTGACAACCAACACCTAGTTATAATTTCAAGTACTCTTTATAAGGTTCCCCCCAAATGCACTTCCTCATTCTTCTAGGCCCCATATTTCTATAAAGGATATTATATTCTTTATAGAGAAGTATATTCTCAATCTCTTTTATGTCTAAGAATAATCCATAAATACATAAATCCTTAAGTAAATAAAATTCTTAAAAGTCTTATGAAACTGACTGAATCATAAGATCTAAGTTATAAAAGTGATGTCAGTAATATAAGTATGGCTCCCCAAACTTTTTAAACACTATATTGTCCTGTTCTATTTCTCTTTGAGCACACACTAGATTAGGCATTTTGCTCCATTTGTGAACTTTGATGTGACAGCACTTCAAAGATAACCTATTTCTCCTTATGATATTTTTTAAAATATGGTTTTATTCATTTTAGAGAAAGAGGAAGAGAGAGAGAGAGAAACATCAGTCGGCTGCTTCCTTCACACAGCCCCTCACTGGGGATTGAGTCTGCATTCTGGGCATTTGCCCTGACCTGGAATCCAACTGGCAACCCTTCGGTGCATGGGACAATGCTCTACCAACTGAGCCAAACCAGCTAATTAATGTTCTTATGTTTTCCTTTAATCGAGCTTCTTTCTGATTGGTTATTCTTTACTTCACATAGACTTTCATTCTCTCTCCCCTTGTACAGATTATAAACAATTGATGCCTAAGCTAACTCATTTTCAAATCTTTCTGTTGCTTAGATGCCGTGAAATGTGAAGCCCATTAATTCCCCCAATAAAATAACTGCTATGATGCTTTTTATCAGCCCAAATCAACAGCTCCTAAAAAATCTTCAGAAATAGTAATGAGTCAAACAGTAACCCAATAACTGTAGGACTTTATAATCCAAGCCCAAGAAGTAAATAAATGGATATTCTTTAAGCCTAATTTTATTCACATATTTTTAGTGATTAAATATTGTTTCTCACAATATGGCAATATAGAAAACAAATGAAAATATCATAATCTTTGAAGTTTCCATAAAAACAATTCTGCCATGTCCAATTTCTCAGAACCTTTAAAATTCAGGATAATAGAAAAACCATAATTTGGCACACCAAATTTTAATTAACCTCAAAAAGGAAGCTTTTGAGCTACTGAATCTTTATGATAAAACCATATGCTTCTCAACCTAATTTCCTGAAGACATTAATGTCAGAAGTCACCGTGTGTGTGCTGATTTATGAGATAAAAGTATTCTTTGTGTGGAATCAATTTAATAGATAACTGAAGATTATATTAGCCAAATATTCTTTAGATAGTATTACATTGCTAAAATGTATCAAAAGCTTTGTCAGTGATTCATCCAAGTTTTCATCTATAGGAAATCTAAATTTATTTGATCACTCTGCCCATATTCTCTCCAGGCCTTTCTCTGCAGTGTTGGATGAAAAAGGAACATAAGTTGTTAAACTCATTCATTATCATAACTTATAATATTAAATACAATCTCTGTATTAATCTAAATGTAATTTCACATATATTTAAGGGTTCAGCATATTAAATATTCAAAATCAGCCTAGTACAGTATTCTCACCAAAAGTGCTAAAACATGAAATGATTTCCTTCTAAAACCTAATCAGAACTTTATCAACACTGCTGAAACTATGTCACCACATATTTATTAGGGCAAGCATTATAACAGAGATAAGCTGGCTAGGGTAGAATTACAGTTTCTACCACTAATGATTAATAACAACAATAAAAGAATTGACAGCACTTTATTCACAATCATCTTGGGGGGTATTTTCTTTTAACTACACAGATAGAAGACAGGCTGAAACTACTGTTGACCATATCAATTCTGAGGAAATAAAATTGGTTCTCCTATGTCTTGATTTAACAATACCTGTACAAAAAGACACAAGCTCTCCTTTTCCTTTGAGTTTCTCCCCTAAAGTTATTAAATTTATTTTTTCTTAAATCATTCAATGACTCATAAAGTTCATATCTGTTTCTGAAAGATGGGTCTGAGCAGAAGGCTTAATAACTAGTGACAATGATAAATAAAAATACTTTGGGAAATTGTTGCCCTTGGTAAAATTTTTAAGATTGACATGACCATAAATATCCATTGAAAACCAAACAACCCTGGGATATCAGAGCCTGCAGGATGACAAACATGACAAGCAACAAGAAACCCCAAACAGAAAAGTTCCCATATACCCAATCATTATTAGCTAGAGGATGAACCTACATAGCTTATGTCTAAACAAACATAAAAATAAAAATTTCTCATTAGTTCAGATCCCAAAGACTCTTGAGAAATACTAGTATACCAACCTTGAAATTTAATTTATTTCAACAGCTTTATTGAGGTGCAATTGATAGAGAGAAAAACCTGCACGTATTTAATGAATGCAATTTAACATTTAAAAAATACATATATCATGAAAACTATAACCAGTCAAGGTAATTGTATATTCATCACCTCCAAAAGTTTCCTTCTGCCAACCTAGTAATTTTAAATACCAAAAATTTAATCACATTGGGGAATTCAGGTAAATAAAAGTAGTAAGGGTATTATTAGCATTGCTATGGCTTCACAGTTCTTTATATTTTGTAGATTCAAGAAAACTACTCAGTTCAGGGTAGGAGAAATGTACAACAATAATGTATGATCAACTTCATAAAATAAAAATGTCCCCAAGTAAAGATCTTTTGATATAGACTTGTTTACCATCTGACCCAAATGGGTACATGAAGCATTCCCAAGCTGATTTAAACAGTTAATTCTAAGGAGACTGTAAGTATAATTTGCTGCCTGATACCAAAAAGTAAATTCCTTTATTGATCAAATTTAAGAATAGACAATATATAAAATTTCTGTGAAAGATTAGTCAATATCAGAATTTTAATTTCATCATGTAAGATAAATGAAAACACATAAAAAAGAAAACAACAAAAACTGAGATTACTGGTTAACCTGTTGCCTTCTAAACTAGTGGAGAGTTTAACTAATTACAAAAACAATAGAGCTGATTTCAGAAACAAGCGCTTACCACTATTCATGTTTTACTTTATTAAACATAATGAACCTGCCAACTTTAAAGTAGACAGAGACTTTGACACACACCATTGTCTGTCCCCCAGCTCAGAGATGCACACTCTCCTTCATCCTGAGAACTGAGCAGGGCTTCTCTGTCCATGTTCAGCCAAATTTCTGAATCACCCAAAATATCAATTTCCTTCCCTTTCCATACTCCTATCCAGTAAGTCTATAAAAACACTGAGAAATTATCATGTGCATTAAAGAAATAGACTGAAACAAAAAAAGGTTCCATCTAATGCCAATGAGGCTCTTTAGAGAACTGCTCTGGGGCTAGGCGTTTTGCATATCACATTGTCCTACTGCTAGAGATCTGAGAACCTACAACTCTTAAGTGGACAGGGAGTAGCACAAACAGTATTAGGAAAACAGAGATATTAGTGGGGGAAAGGAGGAGGAGGAGAGGGGGAGGAGGAGGGGAAGGGGGGGAGGGGGACAGAGAGGGGGAGGAGGAGGGGGAGGAGAAGAAGGAGGAGACCCTTGATGCTCAAATGAATGCAGTCTCATCCTCCTGAATCCTAAAAGGATACATAAACTTTTGAAACCAAGTTATAATAAAACCAGAAGAAAGTTTTAGAAAATTGTGTGGAGTCCTTTATTAAGATGAAGGGATATATGGTTGATATGATAAAGAAGCAGAAAATAATAAGGCTTAAATAGACTGAGACTTAAAGATCCTATATAATAAAAGCCTAATATGCAAAGTGTCCCCTTGACTGGGAGTTCCAACAGGAGTTCAACCAGGAGGCGGGGCTGGCCAGCCAACCTCCTGCATCCCCTCCCCCTGGCCAGCCGGATCTGCCAGACCCCACCCATGCACCAATTCGTGCACCAGGCCTCTAGTAACAAGATAAAAGAATAAGGTAAGGCTATAACATGTTCAAGTAAGAAAATAGGAAATGAATAAAAAGTAGTGGCAGGAAAAAAACCACAGAATTTACAGTTTAAATCCAGTAATTGAGGGGAATAGATCTGAGAAGCTATTTCAGAATGCAGAAGAGAAGAGTAACTATTAAAATATTGAGTCAATATGAAAAGAGAAAAAAAAATGCATCTACTATAAGAATCTAAATCTTCACAAGGAATGTATAAGAGTAGGAAGAAACAAGAAATTAGAAACAAAGCAGTAACCAAAATTACAGTGAAAAACAATCTTCCCAAACTAAAACAAAACCATGTGTGAATATACAACCAGCTCTTATGTATATGCAAATAATTATTCGGGTTTCATTCTACAAAGTACACAGAGTATCAAAAAAAGCAAAAAGAAGCATCTGCCATATCCTTGCCTTTGTAGGTAATTGGAGAGACAGACAAATAACCACATGAATAAACACAAAATTACAGCCAGGGCAAAAATGTGGATGATTTTACCTAGTCAGGAAGTCAAAAAAGGTTTTTTTAAGGAAGTTATATTTCATTAGAGGTCTGAGAGACAGTGGAAATTAAGTAAGAAACTGGAGATTCTCAGGCAGAGAGAGTATAAGGTATGAAAAGTTATTTAACAAATGGGAGCATAGCATGACCAAAGAACTATAAGGCCAGTCTACTGAGAGTCAGGAGAAATATATATGAGATGACAATGAGGAGGTAGGTAGGAGCTAGACCATCTAGGGCACTGTAGGTCAGATACTTCAATCACTTTTTTACCAAGATATTCAGTAACAGATACTTTTACATCATAATCCAGGACACATACCCATATGTACATATATAGAAATCATGTGCATTAGAGAAATAGACTGAAACAAAATCATGAAAGCATTAAAAAACATGAAATAGAACACAATACAAATAGGACAAATTAGAATATTTTTCTTGTAAAAAAAGTAGGTAATAGTTTGTGGAATCTTTTGTTTAGACTTATGGCATTATATATATTTTATATATGTGTATATATACATACATTTACATATATATCTCTCATGTATAAAATGATTTTTATGCTTTTATGATCTAACAAATTAATTTCATGATTCACCAGTGGATTCCCACCTGCAATATGAAATATTCTGTGATAAATCCATGTTAGATGTTTGCTAATTCAAGCAGATTTATGAGGAGAACAAATATGAATTTTGGAAAAACTGATTTCTCTAGCTACAGTGTATAGGTTTATAAAGAAGTAAGCCAGGGGCTCTTATGTTAAGCAACACATAACAATGGCTTGACTTTGAGTGTAGCAGAGGAGAGTAAGAAAGCTTTCAGAGATAATTAGGAAGAATAAATCAACAGCACTTTATGATGAGATAAATATGGACACAATTGTCAAAGATAACTCTTAAGGTGAAATGGGCCTAGAGTAAAATATTGAAGATAAACCAAATAGTGACAAAATTTTGGACTTACAAAGAATAAGCAAAGCCATCTAACAAGAAATCCTCCAGACAACATATTACTAACAGAGAAATCAAACTTGGATTAGCTTCAGACTATTCTTTTGCAATGGGAAAGGCCAAAAGACAATGAACAAATAAACCACAGAATTTAGAAGGAAAAAAAATTGGTGAGCTAAAGATGTTATGTTAAGCCAACTTGTCATTCAGGCATGAAGGAAATAGAAAGTTATGGTAAAATACAGGCATATTGAGAAAAAATGTATCATCCACAGTATGGAAAAAAAATCACTTGAAGATATGCTTCTGCTGAGAGATAAATCTAAATTTATAATCAAAAGTAAGGAAATCATGGTAAGAAAAAAACAAAGATTAACAGTTGATATTGAAACCAAGTAAAAATAAAATTGAGTTTAAATGGTTATTTAAAATAAGTAAGAAAAGAATCTTGAAAGAAAAGATGTATAATATAAAAAGTAATGACATTACAAGACAATAAAACACAAATTATATTAAAAGTGAAGATGATTAAAAGCATGCTAAATTCCTCACCTAACATGGAAAAAATGACTCAGAAGATGCAATTGCACTCGATTTTGAAAATTAGAAAAGAAAACCTGGACCATATTTTTGAATAAATACAATCATAGCCACAAGTCAAGCGTAAAACACAATGTAAATCTTCAAAATCACTGTATTTTAAATTTTACAATAATATAAAAAACTAGAGGCCCAGTGCATGAATTTTATGAGCAGGGGGTCCCTCAGCCTAGCCTGCCCCCTCTCACAGTCTGGGAGCCCTCAGGGGTGGGAGGCAACCTAGCCCATTGGGAAGGCAACACCCCCATCACACCTCTGCTGCTGCCACTGCCAGCAGTGCAAGCCTCAGCAGGCCCTGGTTACCTGAGCCTCGGGTGGCCCTGGGCGGCTGGGCAGCCACCATCCAATGCTTGCCTGTGCCTCGGGCTGGCTCTGGGTGGTTGGGAAGCCAACATCCGAGGCTTGCCTGTGCCTTGGGCATCGGCTGGGCAGCCGCCATCTGAGGCTTGCCTGCACCTCAGGCCAGCGTTGGGCAGCTGAGGGGCTGAGGGGACTGGGGACTCCAGAGGCAAGTGCGTGGCAAGGCCGGACCCACCTGGGGGTGGGTCCGGCCTTGCTGCGTGCCTGCCACCCTGGCAAAGCTGAGTGGACTGGGCGCCGACTTCTTTGAGAGCATGGAAGTCAATTAGCATATTCCTTCCTTATTGGCTGTGGGTGCTGCATCTTTGAGGGCATGACAGTCAATTAGCATGTTCCATTATTGGCTATGGGCACTGCCATCTTTGAAGGTGTGGCAGTCCATTAGCATATTCCCTCCTTATTGGCTGTGGGTGCTTCCATCTTTGTGATGGCATGAGGATCAATTAGAATATTTGCTCTTTATTAGACAGGATAGTTTAAAATAGTAAAACCCTGAAAAAGAGAATGGTTGCATTAAAAAAAACAACTACAGGAACATAACAAAAATTTAACACAAGACAGAAAACATCAAATGTCATCCTATCTAATAAAGAGGGAATATGCTAATTGACTGTCATACCCTCACAAGATGGCAGCACCCACAGCCACAAAATGGCAGCACCCAGTCCCCTCAGCCTTGCCTCATCCAGCTGGAGTCCCCCAGTCCCTTCATCCCTGCCGGGGGTGGCAGGCGCTGCACACCTAATCCAGCCTCAGTCCCCCAGTCCCCTCAGCCCACAGGGGAAGACAGTTGAGGGCATTCGGGCCAGCAGGGGAGGGCAGATGGGGGTGATCAGGCCAGCAGGGCAGCAGTTAGGGGGCTATCAGGCTGGCAGGCAGAGTGGTTAGAGGCAGGCAGGCAAGTGGTTAGGAGCCAGCAGACCCGGATTGTGAGAGGGATGTCTGACTCCTGGTTTAGGCCCAATCCTGCAGTCGGATATCCCCCGAGGAGTTCCAGATTGGAGAGGGTGCAGGCTGGGCTGAGGGACACCCCCCATGCACAAATTTCATGCACTGGGCCTCTAGTATAAAAATAAAAAAGTTGAAGATCCCAAGTTAAGACAAGTATTATAGGTTGATTCAAATTCAATTATAAATTCCTTACAAACTGACATAAATGCAAGTTTAAAAAATTATCTTTTAAAAATAACTTAGGTGCAATATACCAGTGAAATCTTTTAAGTATCCAAGTTATAAAGATCAACAAATTTCATGTTACACAGATTACTTTATTGTATTAAAAAATAATGAAAAGTCTTTCAATAAATTTCCTGAAACCAACAAAATTCTTGTGATATAGTTTAATGTATCAACATTTGTTAATGTGTCAAGACACATTACTTGAAAAACACTGATTTAGAAAATAATGAGGATGAAAATAAAAATAGAAACTTTGAATATGACCAAATTTATTCATGAGGGCAGTTATTTAAACTTAAAAAGTCAGAAGAAAAACAGAACCTTAGAAAAGTTGGAAGAAATAAAATTTAGAATAATTTAAATAATTGAATAAGTTTGAAAATAATAGAAATTAATTTTAAAATTCAAATGTTGGTTCTTTGTAAAAATAGTACCATTTGATATATTTAGCAAAAGAGAAAAAACAAACATAATTAGTAATTTTAAAACAAATATAAAAAATGAGAACATGTATAAGTGGATACCTTATACAAATATTCTATACAAATATTTTTGAAACAAATATTCTAAACATTTTATGAAATGCACAGTCTACAATAAAATATATATGATCAAGATGACTCAATAGGAATAAAATATCTTAATAGCTCCATAGCTATTTACATTACTTTTAAAATTAGAGGAATTATCTTAAGAAATGCTCTAGAATTCAATGGTTGTATAAGTGAGATCCTTCAAGTGTCAGGGAACAGAAATTTCCATGCTCTATAAAGCATTTTAGAGTATTTAAAAGTGTGAAATACTCTATTTTTGAAACATTTAATGAAACCAATACATTCCCAATATCAAAATTTTAACAAAATATAAGAGACAAAGATGTAAAGAGAAAAAGCTACCCATAATTTTGGTTAAAATACTGGGGGGAGGGGGAGAAGTTAGGAGGGAATCCTTATTAATTGAATATGAACAGAACACTAGCAAACACCATGTCAGATAGTGGGAAAAGGATAATTTGTCAACAAAGAGGGTTGAGAATCAGACTCATTTTGAAAGAAAATAAATTATATCTTAGCAGATAGCAAAGTTAACACTCCAAATGGTTAAAGTGTAAGAGGTGAAACTATAAAAGAATTATAGTTCACAGAATTTTGGAGTGGGTAAGGCACTTATAAGTATCCTATATAATAAAGAGGTAATATGCAAATTGACCATCACTCCAACACACAAGATGGCTGCCTTCATGTGGTCAAAGATGGCTGCCCCCATGTGGACACAAGATGGCTGCCACAAGATGGCCTGCAGGGGAGGGCAGTTGTGGGTGATCAGGCCAACAGGGGAGGGCAGTTGGGGGCAATCAGGCCTGTAGGGGAGAGCAGTTAGGGGGGACCAGGCCTGCAGGGGAGGGCACTTGGGGGCAACCAGGCCAGCAGGGGAGGGCAGGTGGGGGCAACCAGGCCAGCAGGGAAGGGCAGTTAGGGGCAATAGAGCCAGCAGGGGAGCAGTTAGGTGTCAATCAGGCTGGCAGGGGAGTGGTTAGGGGGTGATCAGGCTGGCAGGCAGAAGTGGTTAGGGGCAATCAGGAAGGCAGGCAAGTGAGCGGTTGGGAGCCAGCGATCCTGGATTGTTAGAGGGATGTCTGACTGCCTGTTTAGGCCCAACTCCACTGGGATTGGGACTAAACTGGCTGTCAGACATCCCTTGAGGGGTCACAGATTAGAGAGGGTGCAGGCTGGGCTGAGGGACACACCATCACCCCGTGCACGAATTTCATGCACCGGGCCTCTAGTATTAGTATAAATTGTATAAATGTCCAAGCACTATACTTTACACCTGAAACTAATCCTATATAATAAAAGGCTAATATGCAAATCAACTGGATGGTGGAACAACTGGTTGCTATGATGCACACTGACCAACAGGGGACAGATGCTCAACACAGGAGCTGCCCCCTGGGGGTCAGTGTGCTCCCACAGGGGAAGCACCGCTCAGCCAGAAGCCCTGAGCTGGGCTTCTGGCTGGCGAACACAGCAATGGTAAGGATGTCTGACTGATGACTTAGGCCTGCTCCCCCTGGAGTATGTTGGACATACCCAAGGGCTCCCAGACTGCAAGAGGGACAACCCTTCCCCCACCCCCCCCCTGAGTGCACAAATTTTGTGCACCAAGACTCTAGTATAAAATAATATTGAATGTCAACTGTAATTTTAAAAAAACAAAAAATAAAAAGAAGTGTAGTAACAAAGAAGGAAACATAAAAAGTCTTACAAGTAGAACTTAGTACTTTATTCTTTTAGTTGTATTTTTCCTCTTCACTAAAGTTGTATCCTTCTGACTGGGATAATTATATTACTCTTATTAAAAATAATAATTTCCCTAAATCTAGGATTTAGTAAACATAATCACCTTTCTAATTAAATTTCAGCTTTCCAAAGCTGAATAAATAACTGAATCTGAGGTGAAAGACATCATAGGCAAAAAAAGCAAAGAACAAAACCATAATGGGACAGATCAACTAAATAAAAATTAAGGCTTCCAATACCAAAAGATTAAAAGGCAAATCATATAATATGAAAAATTCGCAACAAATATCATAGTTATAATATCTTTCATAAAATAAATTTCAAAACAACCAAGAAACATTTGAATTACGACTTATTCACATAAAGAATTATTAGCTATTAGAATCCTCTTAAGGGGAAATTATCATGATTTACTTTTAAACAGAACACTAATATCTATACTAATGAAAGGGTAGTATGCTAATTAGACCAGACTTCTTCCAAACGACCTTCTGGATGTCCTTCTTAACAAAGCCACTGTGACTGTGAGGCCCGGAGAGAGATGGCCTGGCAGCCACCATGGCTGCAAGCCCAGAGAGAGCCAGGGCAAGCCAGAAGTCCCGCCTCTGCGTGAAAGCTGCACAGGAAACACCTTTTCTGACCTCTCATTGACTAAGCTTGTGGTACGCCACTTGCTTGGGTAATAAGAATCCAAGAAGGTGATCTAGGGTTTTTCCACCTCACTCCTGGAGGAAAAAATGGAGGTCTGTTGCTGGAGGGGCTAAGAAATGTCATATCCTGCCCTAACCGGTTTGGCTCAGTGGATAGAGCCTCGGCCTGCGGACCACAGGGTTCCGGTTCAATTCTGGTCAAGGGCACATACCTAGGTTGCAGGCTCCTCCCTTGCCGGGGCCCAGGTTAGGGCTCATGCAGGAGGCAACCAATCGATGTGTCCCTCTCACATTGATGTTTCTCTCTGTCTTTCCCTCTCTCTTCCATGCTCTCTAAAAATCAATTGAAAAATATCCTCAGGTGAGGATAAAAAAAGAAAGAAATGTCATATACTATGATAGAGACATCTTGAAAATGCCTAAAGGAAGTTGTTATTTTTTCATGGGGAAGGGACTGGAGTGGGTGTTGATGAAAACACCATGGTGGCTGCGAGGTCTGAGGGCCAGCAGCCTGTGGCCCACCTGCCAGGGCCAGGGCGGGGGCCATGCCTTGAGATCCCCTGTCAGGCCCCACCAGGCGGGGGGCATGGCCTGAGGTACCTCATCAAGCCCAGCCAGGCAGGGAGCATGCCTTGAGGCCCCCCATCAAGCCCCGCTGGGTGGAGGGGGGGGCGCAGCCTCAGGTCCCCTGGCTCGGTGCCAGGAGGTAGGCACAGCCTCAGGTCCCCCATCAAGCCTCTCTGGGCAGGGGGCATGGCCTGAGGTCCCCCAGCCCTGGGCAAGGGGAGCAGCCTGAGGTGCCCTGGGAAAGGGGAGTAGCCTGAGGTCCCCTGGCCCAGCACTGGGACAGGGAGGCACACCTTGAGGTCCCCCATCAAGCCCCGCTGGGGGAGGGGGGCACAGCTGGAGGTCTCTGTCAAGCCCTGCCAGGCGGGGAGCGGGGGGTGCAGCCACAGATCCCCTGGCTGTTGCTGGGGTGGGGAGTGTTGCCTGAGGTCCCCCGTCAAGCCCCGCTGGTCAGGGGACCTAACCTGAGGTCCCCTGGCCTGGCACAGGGGCAGGGGCATGGTCTGAGGTCCCCCATCAAGCCCTACTGGGCAGGGTGTGGCCTGAGGTCCCCTAGCCTGGCACCGGGGTGTGGGGTGTGGCCTGAAGTCCCCCGTCAAGTCCTTCCAGGTGGGGGGAATGGCCTGAGGCCCCCGAGCCTGGCACCAAGGTGGGGGGTGTGGCCTGAGGTCCCCAGTCAAGCCCCACGAGAATAGGGGTGGGATGCAGGCTCAGATCCCTGCTGATTGCTCATTAAGGATCGTTACAGGAACTCAGCCTCCACTGTGGGTGCAGCCATCTTGTGTTAAGGACCCCCTCCCCCGCCACCTCCGCTGTGGGCCCTACCATCTTTGTGGCAGAGTGATAGTCAATTTGCATATTCCCTCTTTATTATATAGGATAGGTAGATGTAGAATATAGATATCCCTCAATTCTAAAAGTTTATATACACTACATGAACCCATTTATACATGCATACCTCTTTGTATTATGCATATATTTATATTCATATATTTAAATGAAAAGCCTTCAAAAATGTGTTAAGTTAGAGATATTAGAAAGCCATTAAATATGAAGGCTTTGTATCTGTCATTAATGTTGAATTTCTGGTTGAAAATATTGCCTTCATGTCTGCAGTGCTGGATGTTACCAGGTAACTCCTTAATGAGTTCCCCAAAATTATGTACAATAAAAAAAATTATCTTTACAATCAACACATTCATATTCCATTCAGCAATGTTAAGCACCCACCATGTGTTGAGGCTTCCTGGGTAGTGGGAATAACTGGTGACTAGCAAATCACCCTTTTGTGAAGAGCACAGTCTAGTAGTTCTGTTCTCTCTTGTTCTCATTAAGCATAGCCTTTGTTAGTTTTTTTAATTGTCATTTTTCTTTTTTTTTTTTTTTTGAAGTTACATGAGCTTTTTTATTTTTTTTTATTTATTTATTTATTTTTAATCTTTATTGTTCAGATTATTACAGGTGTTCCTCTATTTTTCCCCCCATAGCTCCCCTCCACCTGATTCCCCACCCCACCCCATGCCCTTACCCCCGCCACTGTCTTCATCCATAGGAGTAAGATTTTTGTCCAAGCTCTTCCCGCACCCCTCACACCTGCTTCCCCTGAGAATCGTCAGTTCACTCCCTTTCTATGTCCCTGATTCTATTATATTCACCAGTCCATTCTGTTCTTCAGATTTTTTATTCACTTGATTTTTAGATTCACTTGTTGGTAGGTATGTATTTGATGTCATTTTGTTGTTCATAATTTTTATCTTTACCTTTTTCTTCTTCTTCCTCTCCTTAAAGAATACCCTTCAGCATTTCATGTAATCCTGGGTTGGTGGTGATGAACTCCTTTAGCTTTTTCTTGTCTGTGAAGCTCTTTATCTGACCTTCAACTCTGAATGATAGCTTTGCTGGGTAGAGTAATCTTGGTTGTAGGTTCTTGCTGTTCATCACTTTGAATATTTCTTGCCACTCCCTTCTGGCCTGCAGAGTTTCTGTTGAGAAATCAGCTGACAGTCGTATGGGTACTCCCTTGTAGGTAATTAACTGTTTTTCTCTTGCTGCTTTTAATATTCTCTCTTTGTCTTTTGCCCTTGGCATTTTAATTATGATGTGTCTTGGTGTGGTCCTCTTTGGATTCCTCTTGTATGGGGTTCTGTGCGCTTCCTGGACTTGTACATCTATTTCTTCCACCAGGCACGGAAAGTTTTCTGTCATTATTTCTTCTAATAGGTTTTCAATATTTTGCTCTCTCCCTTCTTCTGGCACCCCAAAAATTCGGATGTCGGTTCGCTTGAAGTTGTCCCAGAGGCTCCTTACACTATCTTCATATTTTTGGATTCTTTTTTCTTTTTGTTTTTCTGGTTGGATGTTTTTTGTTTCCACATATTTCAGATCTTTGGTTTGATTCTTGGGGTATGTTGATCTACAGTTGAGTTTCTGTATATTCTTTATTTCAGACAGTGTATGCTTCATTTCTGACTGATCCTTTTCCATTGTTTTGGCATTCTCATTAAGCTCCTTGAAGGTCTCATCAAGTTTCTCAGCGGTTTTAAGAAGATTCTTGAGTAACCTTATAAATGTGGTTCTGAACTCTATGTCATCCAGTAGTTTGCTTTCCTCCGTTTCTTTCATTCGTGACATGTTTCTTTGTCTCCTCATTTTGGCTGCTTCCCTGTGTTGATGGAGTAGCTTTGTGTGGTAGGTGACCTATAGGGGGCAGTAGCTCAGCCTCCCCAATCACCTGATGTGGACACTCTTGGTACACCCCTTTGTGGGCTGAGTGCAAAGACTTGGTGCAGTTAAAGCCTTAATTGCTGTTGGTATACTGGAAGGAATTGACCTCCAGGCCAATTAGCTGTGAGCACTCCCTGTGTCTATAATGGAAGAACTGCTGCGCTGAAGACACACTTAGGGGCAGGACTTGTTTCAGTGGGGCTTTGGTGCTCACTGAGTCTGCCTTTGAATGTGTCACTTATGGATGTGAGGAGTTGAAATCTGGTGTCTCACTCTGACCACTAGGTACACTGGCTTCTGGATCTCCAATGGGGTGCAGGTCAGCTACTGTCTGAGGCCATCCAGCAGGAGCTACAGTGAGAGCTACAGTTTTCTCCTCTTTGCTTGGGGTTTGGAGGTTTTGGAGCTGTCTGACCCAGGCTGCAAGTTTGCTAGGTTAAGCTGCGATAGGGCGGGGCTTTCTTCTGCTAACGCTGCTGCTTGGAGCTTGGGTGGGTTTGTAGGTTGTTCAGGGTGGGGTCTCAGGGTGTCACTAGGCTAGGGCGTGGCAAACAGCAATGGCTGCTAGTTAGCCGGCTCTGTGTCCCCAAGGGCGTCCCGGAGTCCCCGTGCCCCAGTGCCGTAAACAATTATTCCTGCGCGCAGCTCTGCAAGTAAGCCCCCCTCACTGGCAGACAGTCCAGCTTCTCCCCGTAGGAGTTTGGGACCCCCGCGTCTCCCCAGAAACTGGATTTCAGAGTAGTCGGGGGCTTGTCTCCCTTTGGGTTGAAAAAAGCAACGCCCGCAGCCAGCCCGGATCACGCGCCTCCGTACCTCAGCTTTTCAGCACTCGTGCACGTCTCGATGCTCCTTTCTCTTTCCTTCTAGTTGTAGAACTTCCACTCAGCCAGCTTTCCCGTGGTTCTGGGTGATAGACGTTTTGTCTTTTAGTTGAATTTTTGAAATTGTTGCGCGAGGCAGCAGTTTAGGTGTTTACCTACGCCGCCATCTTGGATTCTCCTTAATTGTCATTTTTCAATTACAGTTGACAATAATATTATATTAGTTTCAGGTGTGTGTTGGAGAGTGGGAATTTTTGAGCACTACTGAGGCTGCGGACTATGCCCCAGATAGAGTTGTCAGTGCTGACACCAGGCCAGGCCTTGAGATACGGTCTCATGGCCCCTTCCCAGCACGTAGGCCTTCTTTCATAGAACACTGTCAGCTTTCTGAAGAACAGGATGACCCTGTGAATAACATGGTCGTCAATGGCATGACTCTGACGTTGCTTGGGAAAAACTGTTTTGTCTTGGGTTACTTGCTCTGCAAGAACAGGATGTGGTTAATGTGCTTAAAAAGTGGTCCTGCACAAAGGGTAGGGGGGCTGCTCTCTGGACTCCCTGCATGGAGAATGGCAGAGCAGTCGCCCGGCCGGCTAATAAAGGCTCTTTGCTATTGCATCAGACTCGGCTTCCTGGTGGTCTTTGGGGATCACAAAATCTGTGCATAACAGTGTGCAGCATTTATATGACTTAGGAAGTTACATTCCCCCCTGTAAGTATAGTACCCATCTGACACCATACATGGTAATGACAATATTATTGGCTATATTCCCTATGCTGTACTAAACATCCCCATGATTAGATTTTGCTTTGCCATGCCTTACTCTCTACCATCATGATGGCTAAATTCTGGATCTAATAGTAATCAGATTTTAGACAATTCCCTACATTATCTGCCAGCCTTCTAATAAGAATGATTAAAAGAGTCAATAAAGTAGAATACTGCTTTCACTTAATTAACAAGATATTAAATTTTAGATTCTTTGGATAAAGTACAAAAACTACATTGAATAACTTTTCTCACTTAAACGCTTTCACACTTAAACTTTTAAAATTTCTGTTGCTTTCATTTCTCACTACTCACCCATCTCTTAACATAGTCTGCTTCCACTCCTGCTGCTTACTGAACCTGCATTCCCAAGAACCACAAATCAGCCCCTCACTGCTATCTTCAAAGGCCTTTGTTTCTGGCCTTTCTCCTTGTACTCCCTGTGATTTTCATCATTTCCTCCGGAAGTAATTCTGTCAACCCCTGGGATGAAGCAGCATTATCTGATACCTTTCCTACTGCTTGTCTCTTTGGTGGCTGCTCTTGTCAATTCTCCCTCCCCTCCCCCACCTCCAATGTCAGCTTTCCACAAAATTGTTTTTTGCCCTTTTCTCAACTATTAATACTTTCTCTTTTGGA
The DNA here is from genome assembly GCA_026230045.1 of Corynorhinus townsendii. Classification (NCBI taxonomy): domain Eukaryota; kingdom Metazoa; phylum Chordata; class Mammalia; order Chiroptera; family Vespertilionidae; genus Corynorhinus; species Corynorhinus townsendii. The sequence continues at coordinate 59,640,726 of JAPDVU010000004.1, read as the reverse complement.
AAAATGCATCAATTCTTATTAATACTTCAACTATCATTTCTACAAAGTTAACTTCCAAATCTTTAGCTATCATTGACTCTTCTCTGAAGATGCAGGTCCACACCTGCAGTGGCTCAGTGGATGGTTCATGTGAACATTGTTTCAAACTCAAGACACTTAAAAGAAAACCCCCCATTTCCCCTAAATTCATACTTACCTGACTCATCTCAGTTCATACGACTCTCCTGCACCCAAACCTGGTAACTCTGAGTCATCAGTGAAACCTGCTATTAAAATCTTCAGGTCTAACTCGAATTCTCTTTGGATTAGTTAGTTTGGTTATTTGAGTGTTCTTGGTCTTGGTTTCCTCATCTGTAAAATAAAGTTAAAGAGCAGCTCAAATGAGAAGGTGACATCATGGATGTGGCTGTGGTCTGTAAACTTATACTGCTATGTGAATATTAGGTACAATCTTTCCTCACTTTTATAATGAGGAAAACATTTTAAAATGTTCCTCACAGAACATGGCATATAATAGATACTCAGTAAATATTTGCTGATTAACTGAAAGAATGAGTGAACAAATGGTTGAATTAATGCAATCCATGCTTTTTTGGTGCTATATTATCCATTTGGCTCAGATTATAATTACCCAGTCCTTTTGTTTAGGTACATCTTTACTATATGTGCCCTGACTTCATGTACAACACTCAGATTCTTGGGAGTAGTTGCCTTCCTTATCCTTGCTTTTTCCTCACAGGACCTGGCAACATCCTTATACATACCAGGAATGCACTAGTATTTAATTTTACATCCCATTTATAAGTCTCTTACGTGTATATCAGCTAACTTTTTTCTATTACAGGGAATTGATGCACATTATTTTGCAAGCCCATATTCTTGAGTCTTTATTCATTTTTTTAAATCATGGCGCACATCTTATTCAGAAACTAATACCAAACAGTGATTTTTGTGGCATGGTGAAAGAGGGTTTATTCAGGCCTCCTCACTTTTCAGATTTGCTTTAATTCAGTCATAAAATTCCTTTCCTGTTGAATCTCAGTGGCCAAGGGCATCTTCACTCTGATATATGTAATTTAATCAAGCTGCTTTCGGCTATGTTAAACTGAGCTATGCACAGGAATTGCAACTACAGATTGTACCAGAATTGGAGCATTTTTTTTTTATTTCTTTATTCGTGGTGACATTTCTACACTTAAGCAAACAACAATTTTGCTGTCTTTCCTCCTCCTCTCTCAGAAAAACTTACTCTCAAAGGGAAAAACAAAGCAAAGAAACAGTACCCACATGGCTGACCGGGCAATTATGACAGAAAGGGAAATATATGGGTGTCAAACAGCACAGCCTTTGAGTTATCTGATCTCCATGAAGAGAATTTTGCAATTGGGTTTGGGTGGGTGAAATTACTGTATCTCCCACAAAAGTATTTTCATTACCAATTTCCCAGAAGACTTTTACTCATAGCTCTTTATTAATCTAGATGTTGTTACATTAAAAGTATATTTAACAAAATAGGAATGGGTGAATAGTAGACACTTCCCTGTTGTGTTATATTTATATTATATAAGTTACAGGTAACACATCAAATACAGATGAGGCACATTGACTTCAAATGTCATAGGCCAAGTGGCTTAATCTATTGATTCGTCTGAGTGATGCTTTAATTTCCCTTTCTGGAATAAACTCCTTCAGGTATATAGCTTAGACAATTTGTGCTCTCATAACTTCTTTATTAAATCATCTAATATAGAACTTTCAATACAGAGTACCCAAGGGAGTGACTATGAAAAGGATAGATCCCTAAGTTATGGCTCTGTATTAGTTTTCTAGGGCAGCTGTAGCAAAGTACCACAAACTGACTGACATAAGACAGATATTTATTGTCTCAGAATTGTGAAGCCAGAAGTCCAAAATCAAGGTGTAGGCAGGGCCACGCTTCTTCTGGAGGCACTAGGGACAGATCCACTCTGGGTCTCTCTCTTAGCTTCTGGTAGTTCCCTGGCTTGTGGCAGTATAACTCCAATCTGCACATGCGCTACTCACTGTGTGTGTCTGTCTGTCTGTCCAAACTTTCCCTTTCTATAGGACATGAAAGACTTCATCTTAACTTGGTCATCTGCAAAGACCCTATTTCCAAATAAGATCACATTCACAGGTCCTTAGAATTAAGACTTCAACATCTTTTGGGGGGACACAATTCAACCATAACAGCCCTATGCAGTCACTGCAGTAGATATCCATACAGAAGACAAAGCATTGGAAGTCAGCTTGAATACTGTAGGAAGCCAAGCATTATCAGCTACACCTGAAGATTACTGGACATTTTAGAAGTTCAAACAAACAAAAAAGATGCAGCCTCCACCTGACAAAATTTAGATGGAAAGGGCAAAGCCCTTTAAATCAACAAGATGCATGCCAAAGTAATAAAGAGCAACATTTTAAAAAATAAGCTTTTGATGTTTCACAAGAAGAGACTCAACACTTAAAATTATACAAGCTTTCTCCTTTGAAATATGCAGATAGCACAATTTCTTTTGTTTTTCATTTAGATGTTCTCTGGAATTTTATCTTCAGTTCTAATACCCTATTGTGATTCCAGTGGTGTTTCAAGCTAAATATATTTATGATAATAAACACAATACTACAAAATATATTTATGATAATAAACACAATACTACAAAATAAAATAACCACTAATATTTTTTTCTTCCTATGTACCATCCTCCTCAGTACTTTGCATATATTAACTTGCTTAGTCCTCACAGCAGACCCATGGATGAGATACCATTGTTTATCTCTATTTCATAAAAGAGGCCTGGAGAGCTCACTTGCCTAAGGTCACTTGCCACTAAGAAGTGGAACTGAAATGCAAACCCAGAGAGTCTGGCTATGGAGAGTGTGCTTATAATATTAACTTCAAAATCTGTAATTTTTAAATGTTCCAGCAAGCCAAACTACAAAATCTGAAGTTCTTTTTTTAGCTAGCCTTTTAAAGTCCTCAGATATTACTGCCACCTTGATGGGGTTGTTTATTAAAACCAACATTATAATTTTTCACTTGCTACAAGTATAAGCTCTCTATTAGTTCATCTTCACTGATTTTGGGTTTGGTTTGGTATGGTTTTGGGCCTTATGCTGTGTTTTTCTTGGGTAGACCCCCAAGAAGGCTGATTTAGGGAGTAAGATTATTCATACAATTCTCTGGTTTTAATATATTCATCAGGATTCAATCAGAGAAGTAGAACCAGTATGTATGTATGTACGTATGTATGTATACATGTATGTATGTTGCCTTAGAAGGTAACACACACACTTATATATTAGGACATTTATTACAAAGAATTGGCTTATGTTATTGTGGGGACTGGCTGAGCAAGTTCTAAATCTATAGGTCTGGCCGTCATGAAATGCAGATCCTGGAGAGGCTGGAACTTACAGGCTCCAGTTGAAGTTGCTGTCCACAGACAGTTCTTTTTCTCAGGGAACCCTCAACCCTATTCTTAACGTCTTTCAGGCACATTGTCCAGGGTACTCACTCTAATTTAAATTCAACTGGTTATAGACATTAATTATATCTGCAAACTCCTTTCATAGCAACACCTATTAGTGTTTGATTAAATAGCTGGGGACAGTAGCCTAAAGTTGTTGAAATGTCAAAACACATATACACATCAAAACACACATATAAGCATACTTACATACACATATTTTACATATACATGTAATTTATATATGTATACACACACACACATATACTAGGAGATGTAGTACATTTTTTATTTAGAATTAATTTGTTGGACAACCTAATTAATACAAAAAGACAGCTTTGGACATTGTCAAGTAGAACTGAGTTTCAATGAGAAAATGGATTTTTTCCCTATGAAAAAAAGTTACTAAATGTAAAGTTTTCCAAAAGTTTGTTTTCAGATAAACATATTCAGATGAGAACAACTTAGTTGTAAATATTTCTAAGAGAATTATAAAAATGGTTACGATTCTCATGTAATTTTACTTGCAAAATCTTTCCAGGAAAATATCCTATGATGCAAACAAATTCAAGTATTACCAATTTATGGAATAGTCTGCACTTGGTGGGGCTCTGAGAGAAAACAACTTTTCTTCAACTCGGCCCTTCAAATTAACTCTTGGATCTCCCTTCTGCACCCATAAGTTATATTGCAGGCATATCCCATAGCTTTTTCATGCACTTGCAGTCCATTTTCTGGTATTAAGAAAACCATTCTAAGTTTATATCCACTCACTAGTTAGCTGCCTCCGGCAACTCCTGGATGGGAAAGAGGAGAGACAGGAGGGGTCTGAGGTGACTTGTGCTATTGTTTCAAGCAGATGTCCAGATGCTAACTTTTTTCTCATGAGATCTTTCAGAGGGTCCTTCAGATGCTGTCCTCTTCCAGGTCATAGGCTGCACTCTTAGGCTGGCTTCTTTGGCTGTCACTTACTCCTGCTCTGAATAGTGTAAACTTTTTTTGCCAGGGTTGCCCCCAGCAACCTGCACCTGGCAGTACTCTAGGAAAGCATTCTTTCAAGATCTCTCTAGCCCAGCCCACTTTCATCAGATCTACCTAACTTGTGGGAACATTCTGGGGTAACATGCCATCTCCAATGCAGCTCTTTGCCTTGCTTTGCCATTAGGGGCAGCTGCAACCCTCCTCTGGACTGCAGGCTACTGCAGACCAATGACACGCACCAGACCTCCAAATTCTGGGGCACAAGATTAGTTCCTTCCCAAAGTTTTCAAGAGCTTTCTCTTAAGACTACTTGTAAGCCCAAAAAGGGGCTAACATAAACCTTACTTTATCCAGGTAGTGAACTGCTGCCTTTTTTTGTAGACAATCTCCATAGTAGTACTCCTGAAGCACCCCGTCTTTGGGCTTGAATGGGGGTGATAAGCACAGGCCTTCCTACCAAGCCTATACCTTTCTTATAAGAAATCCTTTCCTCATCTGTCACCTCCATCTCACACCTTTTCTTTTGATTAAACTAGATGTGAATGATAGGCCACAGAACCTCTCTCACCATCTCTTGGCAAGTTCTGCATTGATAGTCTAGCACCACTCTCAAAAATGCTTAGATGTTTGGCACCATTCACTTGCTTGGAGCCTTAGGCAGGACCATAGACTATGGGACATCCCCAATAAACACATTTCTACAATAACTTGAGGAAACCATTATATTTGGGGTAATAAAAATATTTCTTAAACAATTATCATTGATTTGTCAATACTTGTTGCATCCACAGCATGGTCTGAAGCAGAAGGTCTCTTCATTACATTATGAGGAGAAGCTTCTGTCTGTTATTTAGGAATAAAGTCTTATCATGCTTTGGAGATTTTCTTATGAGACTTGGGGATCATTATGATCTGAATGTTTTTGCCCACTAAAATTCACATGTTGAAGAGTTAATCGCAGTGTAGCTGTATATGGAGATGGGTTATGTAAGGAAGTAAGTAAATGAGATTATAAATATAGACCTCTGATCTGATAAGATTCATATCCTTATAAAATTTTACCAGAGAGCTTGCTTACTCTCTCTCCCTCCTTGTGTGCACACAAGAAGAGGTTGTGTAACCATACAGTGATATGGTGACTGCCTGTAAGCCAAGGTGAGCAGGCTCAGAATGAAACCTCCAGGATGGCACCTTGACCTTGAATTTTCCAAATTCTAGAACTGTGAGAAACAAATTACTGTGATTTGAGCCACCCAGTATGTAGTATTTTGTTATATATGGCAGTCCAAGAAGACTAAAACAGGCTAATTCACATCTCTACTTGCCCATTCATATTTTCTCTCAACAATCACATTTTTCTGGATCACTAGATTAAGAGGGCTTCATCTTTGATGATACACTATCTATTAAAAAAATACATGCTACAACAAAATGATCAAATACCAAACATTTCAACAAGTAAGTTACCTGCTGTTTAATCTAACTTTGCTAGCAGCATATGAGAATACAGACTTAATTTGGGAGCAGAGAAATAGAGGCTCTAGGAAGGATAGAGTGAGGCCCTCTAATAGGCACCGTGAACCATCTTTGTGTGAACTAAAAAAGGCATCCTTCCTTAAGTTTAAAAAAAAGTTAATTTATTATAGTACAACCAGACCCATGGCATATAATCTAGGGGAAATAAGAATGTAGGCAGCTATCTCTCTTGGCCATGTGGGAGACTCTGGCTAAGGGAGGTGATGAGTGGTTATCTCATGTCATTGTTTTTCATCATCAAAATCAGTCCCACTTATGGTTCATCATAGGATGATGATTCTAAAAGACTCTGTCAAAAGAGAATCTTCTCTGCTGCTCATTGAAAATATGATTTGTCCTTTCTGGTTACTCAATGCCAAATCAATTCTTGTTTAAGTACAAAGCTAATATTAGAAGAAAAAAAGCTTTCAAGTGTTTGTTTACTTTAAAAGAACAAAATCTACCCTAGGAATAGTGGAAAGTGTAATCCTTCTTCCCACAGGGGTGTGGTAGGGGGTGTTATATGAAGCCAGGACTGAGGGAAAAAAAAGACAAAGAAAGTATTTCCCCCCGCCCCCATTTTCAGACTAGCCATCTATGACTTAAAAATGAAAGTAATTAAAAAAATGTCTTGGGGAATATTTCACTTCCCTTCTTCCAATATCTTTGAGAGTTCACTTTCTGTTCAAAATGTGAAAGGGACATAATTATTTCCATGTCTGACTAATACACGCTTGTTTGTGAAGGGCCATAATCCCATAACCCATGTGGATCATGGTCTTGGTGTATTGAAAGTAAAAAATGAGGGCTGTTTTCGTCCTGGCTCCTCTGCTGACTGAGTCACCATGTCCTTGAGCAAGTTATTTCCTCTCTGTGTACCCACTTTTAAAAACAGACAGATAATGGTGTTCCTGACCTCCTTACCTCACTGGGATGTTGTCAGCATTAACAAGCAATCTTTTTAGAGTAGAAAGGAAGAAAATTGCTTAAATTTTAAAATACTTTCCCTCCCATAGATCTATTTTTTACATCTTCAAATTTATGGATGGATCACAGTGGACAAAAAGGGCCTAGAATACACACAAAGGCAAGGTTAGAGTTGACTCTGGGGGGCAAATCTTTGGGCTTTTTTAAGTTTACTTATGAAAAAGACAAAGACCAATGACATTTATTTATTTGGGGGCATTTTTACAGAAAGTACGTTACCACATAATAAAATCATAGGATGAACTAATAAGAAAAATTTACCACATTATAATAGAAATAATACTGAGCTGGGATTTAGGGGGGAAATATATAGATTCTAGATCTTGATTACTAATCTGCTTAAGTCAATTTAGCTTCTCTAGCCTCCATTTATTCATCTGAGAAATGAGGGCATATGATAATAGTTATCAGGACTAAAGTACTAAATTAAACAAGATTTCAATGAAATAATATATGTAAACATACCTTAAAGTTATAAAACACTGCAAATGCTAGGTTTTATTGCTACTGCTAAGCCAACCAGTGCATCTCTCTAGTCATCATGGCGTCACTTCATCTGCTTTAAGGATACTGGTTACACCAATTTTCTTGGATATTAAAACAGTGCCAGCATGTTCCACATAATTAGAGTTCCCACCCAGCTATTTTTCACTTTGACAGGGGAAAAAAGGAAGGGAAGGGTTGTGTTCCATGGTTAGGCCATTATTTGATTCAAATATGAAATGAAAGCTTTGAAGCAGAGGTGATGGGTCTCTGCTGATTAGGGAATGAACTGTCTCTTTGCAAAGAGCCTTAGGTTTCTGTACTCCAGGGAGACACAATAAACAGTCAATTTTCTAGACAATAAAGTTTAGACTGTTGCCAGCCTAGTCAAGAGCTGAGGAAAGGTTTGTAGAAGAAGGATTTCAACATTTTCAAACACTGGATGGTGAGAAAGCAGTTTTTCTAGATGACATATAAGGTCTGCTCCATTCCTGAGCTCAATCAATCTATGAATCAGAAAGCTATAAAAAAAATAAATAAGGAAACACATAGAGTCTCTTTGATTATTTTGTCCCCTGTTTGAGACCCAACCATTCTGAGTCATCTCAGAAAATGACCTATATTTTTAGCTTGCCAGAGATTGTCAGCCTTCCTTAACCACTCCAGGCCATTCTTACAATTCTTCCTTTTTTATAGTCCCTTCCACCCAATTTGTACTTAATGATTTCTTTTCTTATGCCATTGTCTGTTGTCTGTTATTCCCTTAGGGTCATTGTCTGTTATTCCCTTAGGGTCTGTCTTTACAACCAGTTTGTAAAGTCTGTGGGTGTAAGAATCATGCTTCTGGCTTTTCTTGTCTCTTTGTAATCTTAATTCCCTGAAATTCTTACTTGGTGGAGTCAGCCATTCTAGGAGAGCTCTGTGTATGCTTTTGCCTTCATTCCACTGTCCCTTGAACATCACTCCCCATGACTGAAAGCCACAGAATTTACTTCCCATTCTTTGCTCTGCATCTCTCCTCCTCCTGACTCTGCTCTTTACAGACACCTAAGTAACATCCACAGACCATGTGCAAAAATGCCTTCTGGGAAGTGATCCCTGAGGTGCTGGCCAAGGTGTGCCTGCGTGCTATATAGAAAGACTAAAAGAATACTCAGTGTGGGGAAAATTTTGCAACAACCACTCCACAGTGAAAAGTAAATATTGGCAACAAGTATTTGAGGTGAAGAAAAAAGAGAGACTCATTTCTCAAAACTGAATATCGAGTGACAACTATGCATTATTTTAGCTGTGGGGCAATTCCAGAAGCAAACAGAGAAGTTTTAGAAGTTAGGATTTTAATCCCCTACTTTTGCCTTACCAGTTTCTACATTTGCTTTAAACTCTTCAGAGTAGAAGAGATCAATAGGTTCAAAGAACATTCCGTAAGGGTGGGAGAGTGGAAAGAAAGGAGGAACAGAAAAAAAAAAAAAAGAAAGAAAGATCAGACACTGTTCAGAACACTATGTACATCTTTCTTTCCACTGGGGCCAGGAAAATGGTTACTGAAACACCATATGAAACAAACAAAAGAACAAAAAACAATAATTTGAGCCTCTTGAGTGGAATATAGTGGATTATTTCATCAGCTTTGTATACCAGTTACTGAGTCAAGGATGTTTGAACCCAGAGCTAAGGACTAATTGGTAGACTAATGTCCTCAGATGTTCACAACTCCCTGTATCCATTTGCACATCCTCCCTTTACTAGGTGAGGTCTGTTTTCCCACATCTTAAATTTTGGCTGCCTTTGTGACTTGCTTTGACCAATAAAATACCATAGAGGTGACAGCATGCTAGGTTTTAAGAGCCCTTGAATATTTTACCTATCTTCTTGGAATTTGCCTACAGGTATAAGAATAAGTCTGGGCTAGCCTGCTGGATTTGAGAAAACACAGCCAGTCTTCCACATCAACCAATCTAACAGCCAGACATGTGAGCAAGACATTCTTAAAACATCTGTTTCTAACCAACCCAATAGCAGACATAAGATGCATGAGTGAATTTAGCAGAGCTAAGCAGAGATCAGTTTAGGAGGGCCCAAAAGTACCTACCTAGTCCATAGATTCATGAGCAATAGTAATGCAGCAAAAGAGAACTGATACAGAGTCATTCAATCAATTATTCGGCCAGGCATTTTGACTATGACGAGAAGCATGTACATAAATCTGGAGATAGTCAGGAGCCTGAGTCAGTAGCTTTCAGAGTTTATACTCCTATGCGGGCTATTTGGAATCCAGAGTGAGTTATTCCAAAAGCAGTTTCAAAGTTCCAGGGAACATTTTTAATAACAATAATCTTAGAAGCTATGTGAAATGCTTAATTCAAAACTAATATCTCTTCTAGTTTCCACAAACATGAGGTGCTATTATGCTGGTCTTATGGAGAAGAAGCTGAGGGTAAAAAAGTTAGTTAAGATACCAAGAGCTAAGATGGAAACCTTGGTTGAGTCTGACACCAAAGCTCAGGTTATGACCACTGAACAACAGTGTTGCATTAGGAAGTAATGGTATCACAGCTGGCAACCAAGGACCAAGGACTGAGACAACTCCCCTATCTGCAGTGGAAATGGGGCTTGGGTAACTGTCTAGGCTTTTTCAGAGGAAAAGGAGGCAAGGGGGATAGCTGGAGAGAATGCAGCTGCATAACACCTGTCAGATGTTACTGCAGCAATAAATAAGCCCAGCAAACCCTGCTTCTTGAGAACATTTATCTCCATGGTGAAATAAAGCAAAGTTGGGCAAAAGTCAGCCACAACTTGGGAGGAAGGAGAGCTCAGGGTCACAGAGGCTTAGCAGTTTTGCTCTCTGCTCTTGCCTTTGACTCATCAATCCAGAGGGGCTAAGGAACTGTTTGCTAATAACTTTCCAGTCTTCTTTATAGGCAACAGGAGAGGAGGACAAAACCAGGGGGACCTCATTCCATTGTAAAGTTTTTGGACTTTATAGGAATGTTTCAGTCTCCCCTGTGAATGTGGCAAAATATCTTTACCCATTCTATGCATGATTACCCTACCCCAGCGTCATGAAAATTACCACACTGAGTGCTCTGAAAATTTCCTGTTTTCAAGAATCAAGTTATACATTAATCTCTTTATAGGGATTAATAACAATTAATATCACTCTAACAGCAGCTATCATGTAGGTATTATGTAGTATACCATTATACAGATGAAAAAAATGAAGTGTTTTGAGAGTGGGTAAGCAACTGGTCAAAAATCACAAAGCTGGGCTCCAGTCAAACCCAGCTTGACGACCACTGGAACCTGTACTTTCAACCATTCTTCATTGCCTAAAATGACCAGTATATTAATAGAACTTTATTTTCTTTTTTTAGTATACCAGTAAATATTCTGTATATCAGAATCAAGGATAAGACTCAGTTTGAACTCTTGCCTATCTTCTCTTTGACTAACAACTTAGAAGTGCAGCATTGAAGATAGAATCCAAAGCTGTCAGCAGCCTAACAGATGCCCTGTGCATCTTAAGAATTTTTCCCTTCCAATGTTATCACACTTCCAGATTCCTTATAGTAAATTTTCAACTCTGCTAAAACTCAGTAACAAAGCTATCAGACTTTGCTTTTGGTATTTATACTTTTCAAATGAATACTCAAGACAGAGCTTCTAGTTTCTGAATCAACTCTACCAGCGTTTCTCTGCGCTATATTGGAGGACTGGGATATGTACCCACTCAAATAGCCTTTTCTTGTTTGGGACACAGGAATAAGTATGGTACCTTCAGCTAAAGGATGTGGGGGGTGGGGCACAGTTAAGAAACTGAGCATGCTCCATGAGTTATTTTCTTAAACTCAATTAAATGTGATAAAACCACATGATTATATCAACAGAAGCAGAAAAAAATTTTGATAAAATCCAGCATCCATCCTATATAGTAAAAGCATAGTAGGCAAATTGTCCTCTCAATGGGAAGTTCTCTGGGAGTTCAACCAGGGGGAAGGGAAGGAGGCCCTGGCTGGCTGTGGCAGGCTTCTGGGGGAAGAGAGGGAGTACCTGGCCAGCAGCCAGCAGCTGCTAGGGACCCTACCAGTGCACTGGGCCTCTTGTTTATAATCAAAACTCTCAACAAAGTGGAAACAGAGGGAATATACTTCAACATAGTAAAGTCCATATATGACAAACCCACTGCCAACATCTTACCCAAGGGCAAAAACTACAAGTGTTCCCCTTAAGATCAGGAACGAGACAGGAATGTCTGCTTTCACCATTCTTATTTAACATAGTACTGAAAGTCCTGGCCACAGCAATCAGACAAGAAGAAAAAATAAAAAGCATCCAAATTGGAAAGGGGAAAAGTAAAACTATCATTTGCAGATGACATGATACTTATAGAGAGAGAACCCTAAAGATTAAAATGAATTCAGTGAATTATCAGTATACAAAATAAATGTCTAAAAATCAATTGCATTTATAGACACCAATAATGAACTGTCAGAAAAGAAAACAATTCAATTTACGAATGCATAAAAAAGTAAAATTCTTAAGAATAAATTCAACCAAGGATGTAAAAGACCTGTACTCAGTAAATTGTAAGACACTGAAGAAAGAAATTGAAGAAGATATAAATAAGTTGATCCACATACTGTTCTCATAAATAGAAAGAATTAACATAATTAAAATGTTTATACTACTCAAAGCAATCTATAGGTTAAATGCAATTCCTATCAAGATACCAGTGACATATTTCACAGAACTGGAACAAATATTCCTAAAATTTATAATGGAACCACAAAAGACCCCAAATAGCCACTGCAATCTTGAGAAAGAAGAACAAAGTTGGAAAAACCACACTATCTGATATCAAACATTATTGCAAGGCCATATAAATCAAAACAGCATGGCATTGGCATAAAAACAGACATATAGATCAATTGAACAAAATAGCGCAGAAATGAACTCATGCCTTTATGATCAATTAATATTTGACTAAAGATGAAAGAACATATAATGGGCTAGAGATAGTCTATTCAATAAATGGTGTTTGGAATATTGGACAGATAGGTGCAAAAAAGTGAAATTAGACAACCTCCTTATACAATATATAAGAATAAGCTAAAAATGAATTAAAGACTTAAATGTTATACTTGAATCCCTAAAAGTCATAGAAGAAAGCATAGACAGTAAAATCTCAGACATTTCTTGTAGCAATATTTTTTCTGATATATCTCCTCAGGTAAGGGAAACAGAAGAAAAAAAATAAACAAATGTGACTACATCAAACTAAAAACTTTTTACACAGAAAAGGAAACCATCAACAAAATGAAAAGAGAATAGGAGAATATATTCACCAATGATGTATCTGGTAAGGGGCTAATATCCAAAATTTATAAAGAACTTATACAACTCAACACAAAGAGGAGGAGGTGGAGGAAGGAAGAGGAGGAGGAGGAGGAGGAGGAGGAGGAGGAGGAGGAGGAGGAGGAGAATCCAAATGTTATCTCTTCTGGGAGATATTGACAAGAAGGTCTATCTTGACACTGCTATCCCTGTAGCCATCATCCTACCTACCCTTCTTTGGAGGAGGTTATTCTTATTACTCTAATTCCTTGCTTCACATTTCCCCTATAGCACACTGTAAACTATTGATTCTTGCCATTACATTCTTAAATTGACTAGAAAAGGTCACCTGAAACATCTAAATGCACCATGATATTTTGTGTGTATTTTTATTGTCTAAATATATATAACACAAAAGTTACTGTTTGATCACGTGTGTGTTCAATTCTGTGGCATTAAGTACATTCACAATGTTGTGCAAGCATCACCACTATTCATTTTGAGAAATTTTTCATCATCACAAAAATTCTGTATCCATTATACAAGAACTCCTCTTTCCCCTCTGCTCTCAGCACCTGTAACTGCTATCCTACTTTCTGTCTCTATGAATTGGCCTATTCTGGATACCTCATGTAAGTCATATGATATTTGTCGTTTTGTGTCTGGCTTATTTCACTTACATAATATCTGAAAGGCACATCATGTTGTATAATGTATCAGTAAGACATTTCTTTCCAAGGATGGATAATATATATGTATAGACCACATTTTGTTTGTGCATTCACCAATTGATGAACATTTAAGTTGTTTACACCTTTTGCCTATTGTGAATACTGCTGCTATGAACACCAATATACAAGTACCTGTTTCATTCTGCTTTCAGTTCTTTTGGATATATACCCATAAGTGGAATTGCTGAATCATAAGATAATTCTATATTTAACTCTTTAGGAACTGCCAAAATGTTTTCCACGGCGGCTGTGCTATTTAATTCTGACAACCAACGCCTACAAGTTTCAATTTCTCCACATCCTATCCAATATTTTTTATTTTCTATTTTTATGGATAGTAGCCACCCTAATGGGTATGAAATATTATCTCTTGTTGTTTTGATTTGCATTTCTCTAATGGCAAGTGATGAGCATGCTTTCATGTGCTCATTGGCCATTTGTGTACCTTCTTTAGAGAAATGTCGACTTAAAACTTTTACCCATATTTGAATTGTGTCTTTTGTTTTGTTGTTATTGCTGAAAATTGTCATTTTTAGCTCTTTTCTTATTTGATCTCTTTGCAGCATTTGTCCCTGTTCTAACTGGAATGATCTCCCCCTCTGACTACATAACTTCACTCTTTTCTATTTTTTCTCTCCCTATTCCTATCTTTTCATACTAATTTCCTCACTATCTCTTGCTACATTTAATCCCTACCCACGCTAACATTTATTGAGCAGTTTGTATGTGCCAGACACTATGCTAAGTGTTTCATGTGTGTTCTCTCCCTTCATGTTTAAAACCACCCATTAGGGAAGTGGTATTATTAGAAATGCCATTATATAGATATAAAAACTTCGGTTCAAAGAAATAAAGTACTTTGCTTAAGTTTACCGAAGTGATTAGTGAAAGAGCTAGCATTTCACCCCAGGAAACCGATTCCAGAGTCTGTGCTCTTTAGACCTTCCTATCTAGTTCAATAGCATTAACCACTAAATTAAGCTAATACAGCCCTATATAGTAAGTTATATAATTGAATTCTATTGTTACAGAGTATGGAAACTGGGTTTGACGAATTAAACTGAAAAGAAATTTGTGATAAGGATCAGAAGTAATTCACATAATTAAAAGGAAAGCTGGAGAATTGGGCTTAAATAGACAGAAATCTAAATGGATTGCACCACCCAGGCTGTAAGAACTGAAGCGCAGTCTCATCAGGGCCCAGCCACTTGCATGAAGTGGCTGCCAATTGTTTAGGCAACTTAGTCAAGATTGAAATTCCAGAGAGCAAGCATCATATTGGTCTGGCTAGGACACATGCCAAGCCTATGGGTAGGAAACACAAGAATAGAACACAGTGATTGGCAGTCTAAACCTGGCTGAATCCAAGTGGGAAAGGTTCATGCCCTCAGAGCAAAAAAAGAATGAATAAGTGGATGCAAAATAACAAGTCTATACCTCCAATCTTTAGTGTTAGCCCAGACCCCTCATCACCTCCAAACCTAAATATTCAATGACTGACCATTTCTACTTAAAATCTTTAGTACATTGGTAACTACTTGATCCTTTTTAATTGGCTAGAAGTCTACCTTACAGCTATTTCACATGCTACATTTGTCCCTCTGGACCAAAAAAATGTGTTAAGTCTCTCTCTCCTTCATGGACCTATTAGATCTTCCAATGGATTGTATTATTTTTTATACCCTCTAGCACTAACCACTATGTCATGCATGCAGCCAGTGCTCAATAACTGTTTGCTGCCTGATGACTGAACCAAAACTTGAGGGGAACTAGAATATCAGACATTCATGTAACAAAAGATCTTGAACAAAAAAAAAAAAAGAACCCTTGAATTTATAGTTGAATGGAGGTACAATATGAGCCATAAGTGTTTTTATAAACTGTCATAGAGTAGAGATAATCATAATTGTGTCAGTAAAATTATGGTGTATTCAAGAAAAAAAAATAGGTCTATGGTAAACTGAAGCTGATTAGACCACATCTGGAGTATTATTACTATTTCTCATCAGCACATGATAAGGATATTGAAAAACTTAAAGTGTTTGGAAACTATATCAAATGAAAAAGGTTAACTGAATAGGGAATATTTTATAATAGAAGAGAGAAGAATTAGGAGGTTTGATCCCTGTAGTTTTTCAAGAGTCCCTTGAAAAACAAAAATCTAGACTAATCTGTATAACTACAGATAGAATCAGGATGAATAGGTAGAAAAAAATAATCTTCAAAGAGTTGTTCATAAATGGAATAATCTGTTTTATAACATAAGACCTCTATGACTAGAGATATTCAGAAGTTATGCTAACAAACCTCAAGGTATTGTTTTAAGTGATAACATCATTGCTTAGTACATTGACTAGATTAGATGTCACAAACTCAAATGTCCTTAGAAACAAGGCAGCAATTAGTTTGCATGAATAAAGTAGGTTGGGCATTAGACAGTAGAACATGACCAATGTGACCCCAATAAATTTAATTAAAAAAAACAGAACATATTGGGGACTGTTATGGGGACTAGAGAACATGTGCCTGCCTGGAGGTGTTGGAATTTATACTTTTTTATAGCATGATGAAAATCAAAATTGAAAAGAAAAGAAAAATTATTAGGATTACTATTAATTCTAATGAAATTACTAAGAGTTCAGTAAATGTAAAGATGCTGTGGTAGGCAGAAAAATGGCAGAATCTGTGAATATTTTATTTTATATAGCAAATAGAACTTTGCAGATCTGAATAATTTGCATCTGAAATCATTTGCAGTTAATTCATTCAAATGGCTGGACTTTGAGGTAGAGAGTTTATCTTGGACTATCCAAGTGAGCTCAATTTAATCACATGAGTTCTTAAAAGTGGAGAAACTCCCAGTTATAATCAGTACCAGGGAGGTGTGACTAAAGAATAAGGGTCAGAGAGATGCAACATTGTTTGCTTTGAAATGAAGAAAGGGGGCCACAAGCCAAGGAAAGTGGGGGATCCCTAGAAGCTGGAAAAGGAAAGTAAGAAGATTCCCCACTAGACTCTCCCGAAATGAATGCTTTCCTGTCAAAACATTGATTTTAAGTCTGGGAGACTCATGTGGGGCCTCTGACCCACAAAGCTATAAGGTTGTAAACTTGTGTTGCTTTATGCCACTAAGTTTGTAGTAATTGTTATAGAAGCAACAGAAAACTAACATAGAGTTTTAAGTTGAAAGGATAGTGTGTGAGAAAAGAGTCATTTACAATCTAGTACAAATGCCTGGCAAACAACAAGACTTCACATTATATTTAATATGTATATTTAATACATAAATCATACAATGCAATTTATTTGATACTGGGGACATACCCTATGACTGGCATTATGCATCTAGCTATCTGGGAAAATTTTTAAAGAAATGCAAAGGAATATAAAGCAAGACCCCTGCCTTCCCAAAGAGCAATTTTTTAGATAATAGCTCATAAAACAGAATATAAACAAAGGCCAAATTACATATTATAGTAAGAAGAAGGGGCTATAAATGTAATTATTTCATATATCAGGTTTTCCAGACTTAGCTAAATTTCAGATATCTTGATTGGCTATGAATATAACCATAAAAAGAACTGGAAATTCCTCCAGTTTAGATCTAAAATTTATCTCCTATATGGAAATGACAAATCATGTCAGACAACTTATCCAGCTTTTTGGCTTAGAAGCTGTAACCATGACTGTAGGAAAGTGGGAGTGAGTGAAGTTCAATAGGGCTGGAGATGTCAGAAGGGTGTGTGTGTGTGTGTGTGTGTGTGTGTGTGTGTGTGTGTGTGAAAGAGAGAGAGAGAAAGAGAGAGAACAGAATTTGATTGTAAATTAAAAGTAATTAATATTATAGAATATGAAATACATTTCCTGCCTAAACTTTTAGGAAACAGCTTTACATGACTGTAAATGAAAGGTGGAGTTAAAAGTGAGAAGGAAACACAGTTTAATAACCAAGTAAAAATAACCTTTGTGAATTTGTATGTTGTCTGTATTTATGAAATAGTAGTTTCCCTAGGTTTGGAGTGTACAGAACTGAAGTTTTGAAACAGCTGGTTTGGATTTTTGATTAGGAAAGCAGTGAGTTTAGAGTGGAAGCACAATGATGTGAGTTTGTAATAGGAGAGGCCAGTTGATACTATACATTGTAAATTTCCCAAAGAGGAGTTGAACTTCTCTGGTTGAAGTTTCCAAAGTAATAGCCAAAAAAGAAGAAGGAAGCCCAAAGTTATAGGGAGGACCACATCAGCAGAGCTAATCCAAAGAGAATGGACAGTATACATTAAAGAGGGCATAAGGGCCCACACTCTGGAAAGTGGGTGGCATTTGGGAGTGCTGTGCTCTCTAAAAACTAATTTCAGAAGAGAACATTTAGTTAGATTAAGGCTGTTAAGATAACAGGATGACACAGGACATTTTTATTCACGTTAAGCTGGAAACTTTGCAAGTTCTTGCAATGACTTTAAAAGTCACCTTTTTGTAGCTAAATTATCCTTTTTGTCTACTTAATGCCTGTTAAAAATGGAAGCAAAATAAACACCCATTTTTAGTGAATGATTAGCTAAGAACTGTTTACCCTGGCTTTCCATTGTATCTCCAACTCTTGTGTTTGGACAGTCCAGCAATGATAACTCAGCCTTGGTGGTCAGCTAAACATTCCTGAATCAATAAATCTAGGGGATTTTTTGGTTGCTGTTGATCTGCTTCTCTTCCCTCATCACCCACATCTGGTACTCACTCACATCCCCATAACTGATTGCTACTCTTCCAAGATTATGAGGATATCACCCCCTGCACTTACTGCCCACTGCTCCACTGTGCATCTCAACATCCTTGATCTGATGAACCCTCTCCTCAGAAATTAGGTTTTAGAGATCACTGACTGGAGAGAAAAAAGCTTACTGTGAATAAAAACTCTCCAGTTGACACTAAATGAGAAAAGTGAGTTCAGAGTCAGAGAATTTCATTAAATTGATCTCAATTTACACAATTGGAGGGGTTTTCGAAAGTGCTTTCCTACTCAACCTTCTAAAAGTACACATTTTTTTTCCTTTTTAATGGGAAATTCATATTTGATTGAAAAGATGAAACATAGCATTCTCAGTTCAATGTTTCCCAGAGAAACTTGTCATTCACTGGATCACATGCTTAATATAAGTTCAAACCACAGATTTTGGATAATTTGGATGTTGCTGTTTGCCTTTGCCACTTGTTTTTGTGTGAAGGAAATTCTAGCGCCTGTGTAGGTGGTGGGCAAAGGAATATTAAAGGACTAGAGGCCCAGGACATGAAAATCATGCACAGGTGGGGTCCCTAGGCCTGATCTGCAATCAGGGCCTATCAGGGCCAGGCCGATCAAGGCCGGGCTGGAGAGGAGGCAACAGTTGCTGGGCCGGGCACAGAAGGAACGGATGCTGACGCCGCCATCGCCTGTCATCGTGTGGTTCCCCACCTCTCCCCCTCTTCCTTCCTGCACTGCTGCGCTTCCACTGCAGTGGGCAGGCAGCGGGCTGATTAGGGCCTGTCAGCCAGGGAGAGGGACGGGGCATGGGAAGTTGGCCATCAGCCCCAAGGAGGGAGCTGGCTCTTGGCCCACCTGGGAAAGGGGCCACATCTGCCACCACCCACCACTGGTTCCCTATCCCAGCCCAGGGCCCCGTCCCACTAAGGTGATCAGGGCCTGCTGGCTGGGGGGAGGGACTGCGGAAGGTTGGCTGGCCAGGGGAGGTTGGCTGTGGGAACGCACTGACCACCAGGGGGCACTTACTGCATTGAGCGTCTGCCCCCTGGTGGTCAGTGTGCATCATAGAGACCAGTCATTTTGGTCATTCCAGTGTCTTAGGCTTTTATATATATAGACTAGAGGCCTGGTGCATGAAATTCATGCACAGGGGTCCCCTCGGTCCAGCCTCCAATCTGGGACATCCCTCTCACAATTTGGGACTACTGGCTCCTAACTGTTCACCTGCTTGCCTGCCTAATAACCCCTAAACTAACCCCCCCCCTGCCAGCCTGATCACTCCTAACTGCCCACCCCACCAGCCTGGTTGCCTCCAACTGCCCTCCCCCCCAGCTGGCCTGGTCTCCCCCAACTACCCTCCCTGCCAGCCTGGTCACCCCTTACTGCCCCCCCTGCCAGCCTGGTCACCCCCAACTGCCCCTCTGATGTTCTGGTTGCCCCCAACTGCCCCCCTGCCAGCTTTGTCGCCCTATGCAGCCTGCTGTTCTGTCATTACTGTTACTGTGATGGTGTCCCAGACAATTTGCATATTCCTCTATTATTATTATTATTATTATTATTGTTATTATTATTATTATAGATGATAAGATCAGAATGGGGCTGAGGGGAGAGAGAGAGAAGATGATTTATGTAACAAATGTTCAAAGATGATCCAAGGATCTGGAATCCAGAGAGCAAGTCCTCAGAAAGGAAATAAATGGTACTTATTCTAAGGAAAGAGAGAAGACATTCTGTTATATAAGAACCAATAGATATTTGGAACATAAACCTTGACTGGATACAGAGAAATTCTGAGTGAAAAAATTATACTAGCCTTGATCTCTCATGAAAGAAGAAATTGGAAGGTTGTGCAGAGTTGAGTTTTCACAATTAATAAGAGTAAAAAAGGTTAAGAAAAGCTGCCTTTGAAATTCATTTAAGAGATATAAAATGGAGGTATTAACCCTGAAGGCCTTAGGTGATGGCAGAGGGCTTTGTGACTTGTAGGAGGTTTAATCAATGTGGTTTCTGACTTCACACAGTTCAGGGATTTGTTAGACAGACACAACAAGGTCACAGAATGAGATATCAGGTACTCAGATTACCAGTGAGAGAAACTCAGTTGCCAAAAGGCAAGAGCCAGAATTTCACATAAATTTTTTGTAATTAATAGTTTCGCACTTGTCTCTCCCACTTACTTTTATGCCCCATGAGAGCAAAGTACACTGATCAACCTAGTGAGAGTTGGCCCTTAATAAATAGTTGCTGAAGCATGGAAGAAAGAAAAGAGGGAGAGAAGGGTAGTAGGACTTTTAGAGCTTTTATTTATAACCAATGGTTATGTTGTCATCTATGTTATTTGAAAGTGTTCCCTTTTATCAATGTATAAATACCCACTACACATTTAGAAACAAAGTAATATTCAGTGAACTGTTTTACAACCTCTCATTTACTTTCAATGAAGATGTTAGAAGTGTGTTGATTGTATATTAAGTAGAGAAAAATCATATAAGGCAATCAATAAAATGTCCATAAAGTTTTCATTCTTAAGAGGATGCGAAGTCTCTTTCTGACAGCAACATCAAGAAGTCTGTTAGTGAAAAATAATAAGAAAAAATGGCACTATTTACTATCATTACCAATGATTTGTTAAAAAATCAATCTATCTCACCAGATCTTTGAGAAATGTCTTATAGTTACTAGAGCAATCTCAAGTACTGGATAAAATGTATTTCTGCCTATCAAATGTGTTATATAATTCTTCAGAGGAAAATGGTGTTAGTTAGTCAGAGGATGGTCCATCTGCATAAAAGGACAGTTCAATTAGTGATTTTTTAAAACCCTCTAGCCAAGTTTGTGACAATCAAAAAGAAATGTAAAATTAATCAGAAGTTATATCAATACTCAAAGTCTTTTACAGGCCTAAAGGGATCCCAGCTAATAGGAAAGGGGTTTAGGAGTAACTCTAACCATAGGAACAGGAACATCATCTGGGGACGTCAGGGTCTCGTTGGATGCCTGTTTTCCCCAAGTTTGACATCTTTCAGAATTGGATCAAATGCTATTTCTTTTGACCCATATTCTAGACTTAGAGTTTCTCTAGCAGGATGTATAGAATATATAATTCTAAAAGGTAGCTTTGAGCCATGTGGCTCACAGTTTGATGCTAACAATATGAAGGAAATGATGCAAACAATCAATGGTGACTTAAGCACACAAATAGGCTCAATTTTACCCCCGTTCCCAGATTAAACAATACAGAAACAACTTTGGTCTTCTGCATTGTCCCGTCCCTCCTACCATTCCATACCTTCATCTAATCTGGCAAGACTTTATTTATTTATTTATTTGGCATTGATAAACTTATTTAATCTTTCTAATTCTTTATTAAGTGTATTGGGGTGACATTTGTTTAACAAGACCACATAGGTTTCAAGTATACATTTCTATGATACATGATCTGTATATTGCATTGTATGCCCACCACCCAAAGTAAAATCAAATGCCATCACCATATATTTGGCCCCCTTTCCCTTTACTACCTCCAGCCCTCTTCTCTCTTGTAACCACCATACTGTTGTCTGTATCCATGAGTTTCAGTTTTATATCTCAAATATGAAATGAAATCATATGTTCTTAGCTTTTTCTGACTAACTTATTTCACTTAGTATAATATCCTGAAGGTCCATCCATGTTGTTGCAAATGGCAATATTTTATATTTTCTTATGGCTGAATAGTATTCCACAGTACAGATGTGCTACATCTTTTTTATCTAATCCTCTATGGAAGAACCCTCTGATTGTTTCCATGTCTTGGCTATGGTGAATAATGCTATAATGAACACGGGAGTGCATATATATTTAAATGTAGCTGCTCTGCCCAACACTCTAATTACAGCTGAACTTCAGATACATTAACAAAAGGTTGACCCTTAATTGCCTACCATGCTGCTTAAGTCACATCTCTGCACATCTAACAAAGACTTTATTCTGACAACACTGCTCTGTACCTGAGCTCCCCATCCTGAGGTCTCTCCAGAACTGAAGCATGACCAGCTCAGAGTTCCCTGGCACCAACCCCAACCAGTTGCCTAAAGAGTGTCTGAGGATTGCTGCTTCCCACCCACCTTCTGTGCTGTTCCTTGCTTGGCGAGCTGCTGCTCTGCTGGCACTCAGGCTTCCATGCAGTGCAGAGGGCCCAGTGTCAGGTTGTGTTTTTGTGTGTGTGGAGGGGGGGGGGGGGCAGGGGGGTTCCTATGTATTTAATTGTACAAACACACACACATATACATACACCCTAATGTCAGGTTTTAATCATCTGGCTGCCAAGTCCCACTTTAGATAACAGGCAGGCATGGTCAACAACTGCTAAAATATGATCAGGGCAATCTGTACTCCAGGTCCACTATCTTTTACAGGTGCCTTAGTATTGAAAGAGCACCTATTTTTTTTTAAGTTTTAATATCTTTAAAAAAAATTTATTGTTGAAAGTATTACATATGCCCCCTTGTTCCCCCATTAACCTCTTCTAGCCCAGCCCTACCCCATACTCCAGGCCTTCATCACCCTATTGTCCAGGGGTTATGCATATATGCATACAAGTTCTTTGGTTGATCTCTCCCCACCCACCCACCATCTCCCACCTTTCCTCTGGGATTCCACAGTCTGTTTCATGCAACAAAGCACCTATTTTGAACTTGACTTTCTAAGTCAACTCAAATTTTATGCAATTCTGCTTAATAGATAAGCCCTAGGTATTTTTCCACATTATATGTGGAACTTACTTTCTCTAGTCTGGTACAGAGTCTTACAAGCAATGCATACAACAAGGCATATAACTTATAATTTGCTATTGACCTACTTTCTGCCCACTTCTAAAATTATCTGGTCAAAATGTACTAGGCTATTCCAGGACATTCTGAAATTTTATCAAATATTTAATTCTTAGCAAGAGAAATTGTAGTCAACTTTAAGAAAAGGATGCTTAGAGGAAGTATTCAGTGACTGATCCTCTATCAAGCAAAAATGTAAGCAAGAGAATATGTGATAATGGCAGCTACTCATCTACAAAATAGAATGTGTACTTAAATACTTGCATTATTTTATAAAGGAAAAACTTTAAGATGTAATTATTCTCAGATGTTTACAAATGCATAGGTCTGTAGATTAAAGCCATGCTTTCACCTTCTCTGTCAAGAACACTTTTCAGTCTGAAAAGGTCAGATAAGAAAGAACCAAAATCAAGATAAGTGTAGAAATTATACCTATAATCGTGAAAGAACTTAAGTCTCATGGTCTAGACAAAATACATTTGACTATTTCAAGGGGAGGTGGCTGGGGAATGTAAATGAGTTCTTTGAATTGAATCTTTGAGGGGCCAGGTAAAACAAGAAGAACGATTGTGGTTCAATTTTCCAAAGAAGAGAGACAGATTCCACAAAGCGTAAACCAAAAGACTCAGTAAGTGTTTTGGGCAAGATTCTTGACTGAATTATTAAAACCTTGCTTTGTTACACATGAAAAGAATGGAGAGATGATAAGGAATAAAGTTATCAAAGATTAAACTAATTGTTGGTAAATTTAATGAATGATGTAAGCTGGACATATCATGATTGCAGCAAGATGTTAGGCAATTATTTTATAACATTTTGTCTTGCATTCAAAACAGAGGATTATAATTTGAGTCAAGGAAGTTAGCTGGGTTTAAATTAGGTCGAACAACTGTGGTTAAAAAAAAAAATCAGTGTTGACCTAACGGGAATACCAGGAGTATCTATCATATCTCATTCAATATTTTTAACAGTGGTTTGAATAGTATTCTTAGACAACTCTGAGAGTGCCTAAAGTGGGACAGACAGCAAATACCAATGTGATGGAAACAGGACATAAAAGATCTCAATTGGCTTAAGTAATGAGCCAAACCAAACAAAAATGAAACTTAAAGGAAATAAAGAGCTTTCCACATGGATTAGAAGGACCTGGACATTATTTTGAGAGAAGTGAAAGGAAGATTACAGAATGGGGAATAAAAAGCAGGGCGTTTTGGTTAAAGGACAGTGTATTAATTTCCCAGGACAATAACAAAGTACCAAGAACTGAATAACATAACAAAAACTGGGTGACTTAACAGAAATGTGTTGTCTCACAGTTCTGGAAGCCAAGGTGTCGCTGGGCTATGATCTCTCTGATGGCTCTAGAGGAGAATCCTTCCTCACTTTTTCTATCTTCTAGTGTTTGTCAAAAATCCTTGGCATTCCTTGGCTTGTAGATACATCACTTCAGTCACATGGCCATCTTCACCCTTTGTCTTTACATCTTCCCTCTGTGCGTGTCTGTCTCCATGTCCTAATTTCCCCTTTTCATAAGGACACCAGACACATTGGATAAGGGCCCGCCCCAATGACCTCATTTTACTTAATTAGCTCTGCAAAGGCCCTGCTCCCAAACAAGGTCACATTCTGAGGTACAGGGAGTTAGGATTTCAACTTATCTTTTGGGGAGGACACAATTTAACCCATAACAAACAACTCAGTGTGAATTGACTATAATGTGCCCAGAATGAAAAGCATAACTGCACAGATCAGTAATAAAAGGGAGAGCTCTGCCTCTCTGGTCAGAGGATACCTTGGGAGTTGCAATGAGTTCTGGGCCTTTAATAGGCAATCAGGATGATACAAAAACTTAAAACCAAATTATTGGACGGTGGTTTAGAGGAAATGGGAATGTTTAGCATAAGGAAGAACAGGCACAGGGGGAAATGAACGCTACTTTCAAATACATGATCAGCTGGCTGGAAGTAGAACTGGAGCTGTTTTTTAAGTCTCTAAAGATAGAATTATATTACTAAGAGAGACTGATTCCAAGGGATGAAAAGAAGATTCTGAAAGGTACCACATCCAAAGGCAGTTGTAATTTCATGGAAATACTGAGTTCCCTATGCTTGGGTGTCTTCAAGCAAAAACTCAACACAGAGGGAGGGTGCTTGAAAGGGAATGGTAGCTTTGGAAAATAGCTTGTATTATGAGTCTTCTGACCTGAATATTGGAGAATTCTATGAAATTAGTTCTTTTAAGTAAAGACTGTTAATGCCCAAAAAAACTTATAATATCTTATAAAGAAATGGAATGTGCTGACCAAAATTTAAGATTGTTTTCTATTAAACAAGATGAGGAGGAAAGAAAAATGAGAGGGATCATATATTTTAACCACACAAATAAAAAATAGATGGTTTCAATAAATCCTTCCTTGTCTTTTCTATCTTCTGTGTTTGTCAAAATATACCCAGTAAGAATATAGAAAAACCACATAATCAAATAAGGAAAAGCAAAAACCTTATCCAAGTCAAAGAAATTTTAAAATAGAAGCAGCATTTCAACTTTTATAGAAGAAATATTAAACATGAAATCTAGAATAAAAAATAGAAAAGTCAGTAAGTACCAATATCCCCCCACTCCAATACCCAGGAACATAGAGGAAACAGGAAGAAGAGATACTATCTGGTGAAGGAACTGATTTATCTGAAAGAAATTTGGAGTAAGGAAGAGATCCGTGAAGGTGGACCAATAGACAGAGAATATTTGGGCAGCACAAATGGCACCAGGTTTGGAAGTAAATCCAAAGACCAGGTGATCTTGGCTTGGCCCCCAACCAGCTGCACAAGGTCCCACAAAACACTTCTTTGCTTCTCAGTTTGCTCTGTTATTAAAACACAAGCCAAAGGACTTGTACGCATGCATATAAGCCTAACCACTAGTCACGGACAACAGGAGGGTGGGGGCATGCCTGGGGAGGGGTTTGGGATGGGAATGGGGGATGAGGACAAATATGTGATACCTTAATCAATAAAGAAATTTAAAAAAACACAAGCAAAAAATTAGATGACATTTTAACAATTCCATATAGCTGTAAAACTGAAACTCTGAAGAATAGCTACAGGTAGATTATGAGGAAATACTTCAACACAATACAGGCATAGGAACATTCAACTTTAAGAGACAAAAAAATAAGAAAAGACAAGGTAACTGCTTAAAAGACTGTAACTGAAAGCAGTGTATTAAAACAATAATAATAGCTACTGTAAGTGGAGATGGGCTTATAAGCCAAATGTCTACAAAGATTGTTTGAGGTTCATGAAAAATAAAAGGGAAGTTATTGAACAGTTACCATATTATTACAAATAAAGTTTTAGCTTTGTATTACCAATGAAATTATGAGTACTTTGTAAGCAGCTATTTATAAATATTTCTGTAAACTCACTTAGATGTAATATATTTCTGTTACCATAGATAGTCAGAGCGCCAGAGAGTCTCCCCCATTGGCCAAGATGGCGTGAGGGAGAACGGGTGTTTCTTGCACTGAGTGCACCAAAAGCTGGAAATATGAGTGGACAGGACCTAAGCCCTCCAAAAGCTAGAAAGATGGACAGGGCCGAAACGCCCCAAAAGCTAACGAGATCATTAGATAGAAACAAAAGCCCTCCTCCCCTTACACTTACACGAACAGGGGCTTGAGCAGGAAGGGAAGATGGTTTTTGAGACAGGAGCCCACCCTTCTCCCAGGACCTGATTTCTAAATAAAACTTGTTTCCATTTACAACAGAGCCGGTCTCACCAGCTAGGCTTTCCGTTGCAGCAGGCAGCCCAAGCTGTGTTTTTTGCTTACATTTCTAAGCTTGAGAATATGGATTTGGCTTCCAAGTTCAATAATACCACCTAGGCAACACGATTTTGGATTAAGTTCTCAGCTACTTTTTCTGCTATAGCAAATTTTATAAAAATTCTCCACTATATTCAATTCAACACATATTAATAACTAATAAACCTTGTCAGACCATTTTTAAATCTAAAGAAAAATAACATAAATGGGCTAATGTTTATTTATAACACAGAATAATACATATAATAATGTAAGAAGATGCAAGAAAAAGATTTAAAGAGGCAGTGATGCCGGGGCAGGGTTTTGAAGGATAAGTAGGAGTTTACTCAACACAAAAATGGACAAACATTTCATTCAGAATGTTCAAAGGCAGGAGCAAGAAAAAAAAAATGAAAGATTTGGGAAGTTGCAATTGTTTAAATATTTCTGAACCAAAATACTAGAGGAAGACAATAGCAAAGGTGAAACAGAAGAAGGAGACAGTTAGCTCCAAACGGCTTTCTGGATCACTCTAGTAAACAAAGCCTTTTTCTTATGGGAAATGAAAAGGCATTAAAAGATTTTGAGCCGTTCAGTGCCAGGCTTAAATTAATGTTTCAGGGAGATGATTCCATCTGAAAAGTAGAGGGGAAATACGAGCTGGAGGGGAAGTGAATGGATAGACAGGGAAATAGAGGGGAAGGAACTGAGTTAAAGCCATGGCAGAAGAGGTTTTGGAAGTGGAATTGGTGGGATTTGGGTAACCAATGAGACATCTCAGACCTGCTGTAGAGCCAGTCACGGAGAGGGACCACAGAAGGAAAAACAGGTGTCTGGTGGGAGGTCCAGTATGGACCAAAAGTGAGTTTCAGATGCCCAGAAGACGACAAGCCCATTGCTATACCGTCTTTTTCCTATCTAACCCTTGCACATTTGAAAAGCCTAATTTTAAAAATAAACAGAATAATTAAATGTCTGTTTAAGAAAACATAGTTCCCCCCATAGTAAAATCAAGCACCAGACAATAATGAATTACATGCTGTCAAAGGTATCATCTAATCAAAGACCAGTTAATCAAATGCTTTGTGAATAGAAGATAACTCTATGTTACCTAAATCATCAAAGTTTAAAGAATAAGAATGCAAGAGAGACACTAAATAGCAAAACTGAACACAACTTTATCTTCCAAGATTCAAAACCTATTAAAGTACCTTTGATGTGTTGTTATGGGCCTCACTCAAAACTGTGCATGAAATGAGCTTGCCTTTGCTGGATGCCGAATCAACTATCCTGCTCTGTAGAAAGACCTGCACTTGGTTTGCATAGAAGGCTCTGAGGGGTGATAGCATCTGTAACAGAGGCAGGGGATAGTGGGCCAAGTTTGCATTCCCCTTCAGCAATGTAGAGCCAGACTCATCGGAATGTGGTCAAGCCATAATGCTAAGTTTAACTGATACATGCTGTAGCTGGGAAGGCCACAGAGTTGTTGCGATGTGTGTCCATAAGTCCTATGAGAAAAACAGACTGAGCAAATGGTATTTCCAAAAGTCACACATTGGCAGGCTGACAGACACTAACGCATTTGGGTAGCTATGGCCAACCCAAAGTTTTCTTGCATAATTAGTAGATTTGGTATTCTTGAGAAAGGACATTTTCCATGAAGAGTTTGCTTTGAAGGCACATTTTCACTGCCAGGTCTCCTGGGAGAATCATTTTTTCCAGCTCTCACTTTTGCTATCTCTGACTCATCTCTCAGAGCTTAAGGGAAAACATTCTTATGGCGGGAACATGTGGGGGTCCAGATGGAACTTTTTTAGTGACTCCAAATGTCCCCTATGACCAGAGCTTCACTGAAGTTTGCTCCAGTGTGATGTTCCCAGCTCTGGGCTGCCTACTGGAGAGGTGGAGAACAGGTGACGCACAGGGGCAGCTCACAGGCAGAGAATGGCTCCACATGACCTGGCAGTGGTCCCTGAGGTCTGGACACCCTGTCATTCTTGGGGGGAAGTAATGATTTATTCTTGAGAGAAGAAGTAGGAATAAGTTATGAACAATGTGGGGTGGGGAGTCAGAAGTGAGAGAAGGAAGAGAAGATTATCCGGACACCTTAAAAATGAGTAGGAAATACCAAATACGCCTGGGTGGCCTTCCTAAATCCCTGCGAAAACAAACCCCACTATAATTGGCTAATGATGGAAGCAAATATCATCCAGAAGAACAGACTTTGACTTACTTGGCCTCTTGAATTTTAAAAGCATTTAGGGAAAACACATTGAACCTCTGATGCTGCAGTGATAAATTGTTATCTTTGACTTCTTATTGCAACTGGTTATTTTAATCTTTCCAATTCTTTCTCATTCCTTATCAGCACCTCAGGATTACATCGATCCAAGTGTCGGTGGATGGGATGGGGGGTTCAGATAGTGGCAGCGAGCTTTTGTCTGGTTGTTAAAGATGACCCACACTTCTTCTTACCAATAGACTGTTTCGGACCACTAAGCAGTAAATTCTCAGGATCTCAGTTCAATCTGTCAGCGACCTTAGCTGAGAATGATTTTCTTCACCAAAGTTCAAGGAGAGAATTAAAGCTACCCCTAACAGGTGAGCCTGGCAGAACACTGCCCCTGTGTCTGAGCACTGACATAGTAGCCTGCCTCCGGAGGCCCCGCTGCCAAGGTTCCCGTAGCTTCGGCACTGCATAAATTATATAGAAGAAAAATAAATGGCTTCTCCTTTGGGTGACTGAGATTTTCTGATTTTTTTGTGAGTGAAAACATTTCACTGTTCTATAAACAGTCTCCTATGGCCCTGGTTTTATTTTAATTACATGTATCCCTCTTTATTTTTTTTTTTTTCTTCTCGCAAACCTGGGCAGTAAAGTATTGCACATTTAAAAGAAACCACATACAGAAAGAAAACACATTCTTGGAATGAGACGCCCTGAAATAGCATCTACATGTTTTTTCGGACCGGTGTTGATGGCTTCAATATATGTTGGTTTAGAATTAGTCTCTGCAGTTGGGCCAGCTTGGAGGGGGTTGGGAGAAGCGCCCATTCTTCTTCTGTGGGATCTAATAGGCTCTGACCTATTGCCTGTGAGTAAGACACAGGCTACAGGAAATTTTTCTTGGAATTCTGGTCAACATTCTACTAAAATATAAAAGATTCTTATTTCACATTTGTAAGTCATAGGAAGATACAGTTTCTTATTAGAGGCTAAGATTCCAACTATGGAATAAAAGGCTCTGTTCCCTAGAGTTTGATTATACACAGGAAAATTTCATATACATATATATACACACATACATATATATATATACACCCGTATACATACACATATATACTGCATATGTGTACACATTTGCTTTTATGCTATCTTTTGTTAGATTTTAACTTCTTAACTCCTCAAGGCAACTAATAAAAAATAGTTGATGAACATATTTTGTGTAATATAAAAATTATAAATTTGAAATAAAAAGATTCTCTCAGTGTAACTCTGTTGCAATGTATGGTAAGTTCACAGAAAAGGACTTCAACGATAGCACTTTATTGGGGCAAAATCCATGGAGAACCAAATTACAAAAGGTTGCAGCAGACACTACCAATCACAGGATGCCCAAAGGAACAAATCCCCATTTGAAACACAGCACCCATAGCATAGATTAGAGTAACCCTTTGTACTCCCAAATGGCTTTGGAAGAATGTACAGCTTTGAGCTGTGACATTCTCGTGCCTCTGGAGGGATGCCATTTCTAAGTGATAGCCATGGCCCTTCCACAAGAGACAGCCTGTGTCTCCCAGACCACCGCAATTATGCCTCGCCTTCCTGGCCTCTGCCGCAGCGTGGGTCAAGATGCCACTACCCACTTAGAGCACTCTCTTGTTTAGAGTCCCAAGGGGATGGTCAGTGCCACATTTGTGAAGTTTAGGGAAACCCACTAGGAAAATAACCCAGCACGATTCAGAAATAGTACAACAGTAAAACCCAATGTATAGTCAGTATTTTCCAGTGGTTCTATACATGTGAATGTTCCAGAAAAACATGACACATTTTTCAAGTATCAAAATACTTTTACATATGATTAATTTGATAAAATAAAATCTAAAGTGCTATTACACTCCTCCATGCTTTCTGTATTTCTGGGTAGAGCTTTACCCTTGTTAACAAATTGGCATTGTGATATTCTCCTGTTCACTAAGAACATCCCTGATTTGGTGCCATTGTATTCCCTTTAGATCTCTTACCCCTATCTTCATATACCCTCGGCTTTAGCCAAAATCTCTTTCCATCCCTTGCTTTTGGCATGGGCAGCTTTTCTAGGGCATGTTTGAGGACTCTGGTCCCCATTTCCACAACCTGAGTTTTTCCCGTCTTTCCGGACCCAGTTGCACTAGGTTACTCCCTCTAACCCCCATTCTCACTCAGCTACTGCTAACAGGAATTCCCTAAGTGAATGTTAATTTTTTTATTTTTTTTCTGACATTTGTCACTCTCTGTCTCTCATTATGATTATTCAATATTTACATATGTGATTATAAGTTGTTGAGAGCAAAAGCCACATTTTATATATCTTAGTTTACCTGGGAATAATAGTATTTAAAACAGTACCTGGGACTAATAGATATTTTTATAAAAACACTTTGAAGACATTTGTTGAATGAATTTACAGTAAGGGTCCTGGCTAGCCAAAACTAAAATTCAATATAATTGGGAAGTGAATGTGAGTGAACCTCGCCCCACTTATAACTCCTTGGTCTATACCACAGTCATTGATCCACACAGTGGCTGACAGTCGCCTTAAAAAACACACTCTAACCATAACCATGTTCTACTTCCAGTGAATGAAGTAGAACCTGGCTCATAGTAGGTGTTAAAAAACAAACAAACTCTAAATTCTACACCTATGCAGGCCTAATTGAACTTTTTCTTGGCTTGTTTTAATCACCTCATCTTAGAGGCCTTTAGTCCTCAGCCTCAGAGTAGTAAGGTATTGGTGACTGTGAAGATTATGGGAAGGCTTAATTATGGAGGCCTAGGAGAGACAATGGCCACTGTGTCACCTCTGCTCCAAGTGGCAACCACTGTATCTTGCCTTCTCAGGTTTAAGTTCAGGGGAGATAAAGAGGCTTGTGGGAAAGGATTCCAAGATTTTTAGAGATGGGTCAGAATACGAGAGAATCTCAGGCTCCCTTCATGCCTGGAAATGAGGCCTGGGATGTTTCTCAGGGATCCTGGACTAAAGGGAGATACCTCTCAGGGCACTGTAGGAATATATACATGGGATATATGCAAGGAAATAGTGTAACTACATAAAAAGATGGCTCTAATTAGCTGATAAAATTTGGTTTTACTACTTAACATGACATCATTTGCCCAAGAATATGTGTGGAAGCATTTGAGAAATGAATGAAAAACTGAATTCATAGAAAATCATTTTTTCCTTGTAAGGTGTTAAATATTTTAGTAAATTCTAATAGAAAAAAATTTTAATTAAAGAATTACAGAACTACTGGGGAGCTTAGCAACCAATCTGAACCCCTTGCTTTGCTGAAGAGAGAACTTTCCAGTCCTGTGGCTAATTTTTGAGTGATTTGGGACCAGTTACCAGGTTTGCTGAGGCCTGGGACTGTAGCCTTCTCTGTACCAGAACAGACACTCCTAAACCGTGACATAGAAGTCAGTTTTGCTTGGAGCCAAACTGGAACAAGAAAAGAAGTCTGTCTATACTGAAGGGAATCAGGCCCTGAGCCATTATGTTCAGGTCAAGCCAGTCAGCATTAACAACTCCTAAATGAACAAGCCAACTATTTTCCATTCTCATTAAAAGAAAGTTAGAACTACTAGTATACAGTGATTCAAAATTTTGATTTTTTTTCTTTAATGAAAGTCACCACAAAGAGCATACTTCCCTTGAACCATCACATCGCTAAG
Organism: Corynorhinus townsendii; assembly: GCA_026230045.1. Lineage (NCBI taxonomy): Eukaryota > Metazoa > Chordata > Mammalia > Chiroptera > Vespertilionidae > Corynorhinus > Corynorhinus townsendii. Next base: position 59,607,927 of record JAPDVU010000004.1, on the reverse strand, counting down.
CAAAATAACTTTGAATTTTATGAACTCTGAGAGGTATTTATGTCTCTGACTGTTTTTAATTCAGAGGGGGAAAATGGAAAAAAAGAGATAAAATTCATGGGTAGCAATAGAATAAGGATAAGTGTATCTGGAAATTTTCATTTGGCAGCTGAAATTCTGCTTAAAAACCAGAATATATATACTAGTATAAATTATAAAATTACCAGAGCTATTTAATTGCAGTGATATTAAGCCCTTCAGTCATTCAACAAATGTCTGTTGAGGGCCAGTATCCTGTCAAGAATTAGGCTAAAGATAGAAAAATCACAAGGACCAATTGAGTTAAGCGCAGGCCAGGTGGAAGTGCAGAGTGTGGGGGACTTCTCTGAGGACCTCACTCCTAAGGGACAGTACTTATTAACCACATGAGGTCTGGGGTGCCGGACCTGCTTACAGAAGCAACGGCAAGTGTTTCAGGAACAGAGAGAAGCTCGGTGCCTGGAGTGCTGAATGTGAAGAGGCGTGCAGTGACAAAGGAGGCCGGAGGAGAGAAAAGGCCATCTCAGGGGTTTGAGCTGTATGCCAAAGGTGATGCGAGCTATGAGAAAGATCAAGAAAGTGTCACATGATACGATTTATGTCTAAAAACATAATCTTAAATCGCTCTTAAACATAAGAAAAGATGATCAGTTAAAACTCAGAGGTACTGCTTTTCACCTGTCAAACTAGCAAAAAGCAAGTTTGAGTAGGGTAGAGAAGTAGGCATTTGCCACATTTCTGGCAGGAGTAAAAATAATTTGGCAACATATTATAATCATTAACACAAATACCTTTGACCCAGCATGTCCAATTCTTCTGCAATTACTCTCCCACTAGTATGGAGTGACAATAGCATTGTTTGTAATAGCAAAATATCAAAAAACTATTAAATGTTCAGTAAAAGCAAGCTAGTTAACTATGTTTTATTAGCTCAATATGATAGAAAATCTTACACTTTAATTAAAAAGAATAACTTCTTTATATGGAAAGATTACCAAGATACATCATCTATTTTTAGAAGTAAATACAAAACTGTGAATATATCATAGTATTTTCATGTAAAAAAGAAAGATATATTATATTTTATTGTATGGTGTGTATAAAATATCTCTGGAATAACACAAAGTTCTTACATGATTGTCTGTAGGGAAGGGTGGCTGGGAGGTGGACATAGGAGGGATTCTTTTCAGTGGATGCCACCTTTTGTGACCTTTGCCCAAAGAGTTTCATGGAGTAGTGTGGGCAGAATCCATAGCACAGTTGAGGACTGGATTTATTGGCCATGCTGGACATGAGACCACTTTGAATGAGTCTGATTGTGCAGGGGGAGAGTAATAGGGCATGGTTTGGGGTGGGGTTGGGGAGCAATGTCAGATCAAGAAGTTTCTTTTGTACTGGGGAATAGACTTGAGCTCGTAGACATGAAAATATTGCAAATTTCCAAACAAGATTTAAAAAGGCAAATCCAGGAATTATATCTTTCTTTCTGTTCTTTTTTAACTACCCTCTATTGTCTTTAGAATAGTGGTTAGTACCAAGTCAGACTCACTAATTTTTATTTTTTTTTATTTTTTTACCATCTGATGTCATGGTGCCTGGATTCATGTTTTGGAATATCTCCCTTCGTTAAATGTTAAGTGCCACATGACCAGGCAAAAAAGATATGCAAAAACAGACAATGTATGCGCATATCAAAGCAAGATCACAGAGGCATGCACCTACTTTAGCAAGTGTATGCAGAAAGCCCACCAACCTTCCATCTCTCCTGCCTCAGGAAGGGCAGGGAATGTTGCTCTTCCCTCCACCTCTCAGCCTCCACGGTCAGCCAGCCCTGGCTGCAGGTGAATCTTTCACCAAGGGCTAAGCTTCCAGAAGATCCAGCCCAGTCTCCATGTCAGAGGCAGAATACAATCCCACAAATTCCTTCCTAAATGTTTAGTGTTTTCTATGCCCCAGCACTCTAATCCCCCTTTCTGATATTTTTCAAGTGAAAACTTTGACTCACACTCCCCCTAGTGACAGGCCTAGGAATGTCTTTCAATGACCTAAACCATACCTCATTGATAGCAAAAAGAGCCAGCCTAAAGTGTTGATTGTTACAGGAAAGTGGACCTTTATTGCCCCCACTCCCCGCCTGACACATACACTACCATTGCTTTCTGTGAACAGGAAGAAGTATTTGTGGAGCTGAATATGTAGACATTAATAGACTGGAGCGAATGCATTTTGGTCAGTGTAATGGAGACAGCACTATATCTTCCTTGTTTTATGAGGAGGCAGGTGTTAGAAACAGAACGACTCTGCATATATATAAAAAGGAGAAGAGAGAAGAAAGGAATGGAATATGCTAGACATGTCCCAGTTTGCACTGCTGATCCCCAGGCTGAGATACTGTGATCACTACCACTTTTAAGTTTAACTTACAAACACAGAAATCCTAAGGTTTTAATGTACTGAGGTACATCTGTGAAAGATGGCCTGAGGGGACAGTAATAGCAGTGATTAAATATTTGTAAAGCTGACATGTGGAAAATTAAACTTCTTGTTTGGAACAACTCCAAATTAATAATGCTGAACCATTCATTGAGGGTCAGTTTAAGAACTGATGAATATATAGCCTTTCTCTCCAGAAAAAAATATGCTTTCACACTTCATGGATTGTCGCAGAAAAATAGTTAATGGCTAATAAACATTGAAACAGATGTTTAATCTCACTAAAAATGCCAGGCCAACCTAATAGGAATCTACTATATTTTCCCTTTCTATCTGGAAAAGATCTAACAATTTCACAATGCCACGTATTGTCAAAAGTGTGTGTGTGGTGTGTGTGTGGGGGGGGGGGGGGGAGGCACTCTTATGCTATTGATGCATTATAAACTGGTGCCATCTTTTTTGAATGACACTCCATAGGTGATCATGTATCCTATAGATTCAGTTCACATCTCTAGGCCCATCCAGCTCAGACCTCTCTTGAAGCTTTAAACATGAACTGTCTTCACTTGGCTATCCTAAAGGTTCTGCAAATCCAACATGTGCAAGAAAGAACTCCAAAACTCCCACAGCAGCTCTCTCTGGAGCATGCCAGCATCTTTCCCCACCCACTTGCCCTTTTCCTTGCCTCTCTCTTTCTCTTAAGCTCCAAGCACCCTTCTTTTGCCTTTGTAACTTATTTCTTGAGCCCATTTCTTCTACAGCTCACTTTTTCCATCTCTGTGTCTTTATAAATAAATGTTCTCTTGAAAAAAAAAAAACTTCCCACAAACTATTGACCTCAGATAGTACGTAGCACTCCCATCCATTAGTGTGTGAGTCAGACATCTCAGAGGCATCCTTGACATTTCCCTCTAACCACTTCTCCCTGCTTCCCATGTCACCACACCAGGTTAAGCGATCATCATTTCTCACCTGGACCCCTGTAATAACTTCCTAACGTATGTCCTAACACCCACTCTGTTCCTAGGATGAGTTATCCTCCTTGCAGTCAGAATCATCTTTTCAAAACTTAAACCTAATCATGCCAAGCCTCCTGTTTAAGTCCTGCAATTGCTTTTAAGATAAAGACAAAAATCCTTAACATAGCCTGCAGACTCTGCACAGCCTGACTTCTGATTACATTTCCAGGCTCCCCTGCTTCTCTCCATCCTCTAGCACAGTGGTTGGCAAACCAAGGCTCGCGAGCCACATGCGGTTCTTTGGCCCCTTGAGTGTGGCTCTTTCACAAAATACCATGACCTAGGCGAGTCTATTTTGAAGAAGTGGCATTAGAAGAAGTTTAAGTTTAAAAAATTTGGCTCTCAAAAGAAATTTCAGTCATTGTACTGTTGATGCTTGGCTCTGTTGACTTATGAGTTTGCCGACCACTGCTGCCTCTAGCATGCTGGCTCCTTTGTCTTTCTTTAAAGCTACTTTTCTCCCCTGTCGCAGGGCTTTTTCACATGTGTTTCTTCTCTTTCAAAGTATCTTCTCCCTCTCTTCATCTAGTTAACTCCTACTCAGGACATAATCTCAATTCCCGGAGGAAGGTGTCCCTGTCACACCAGTTCAACTCTGTTTTCTTTTGTTACTTTATACATGAAAGCTTAGAACTACGTCTTTTTTTATGGTACTTAGAGCAATTTGTAATAATGCCCTGATCTATATGATTATTTTAGTTCTATATTTTCCTTCTATTAAACTATAATCTTCATGATAGCAGAGACCTTGTCTTTCCTAAAGTGTGCCAGTGGATCTTGAATAACAAGAAGTAGGCACTGTGTGTGTGTGTGTGTGTGTGTGAAAATGTGAGGAAGAAAATACACACACAAAAGATTAACAATGGAAATTTCTAGGTAATGGACTTAGGCATGATTTTTCCTTCTTTTATGTTTCTGTGTTTTTTTATACTTTATACAATGGGTATACATTTATTTGTGACCAGATAAAATCAATAAATGTTATGTCATTAAAGTCAATTGAATTTCAGAGGACATGACCACCAGCCACTTATACCAAATATGAGTAGACCACAAAGGATTATCAGAAAAAGTAAAGAAAACTGTTTTAAGAAGCCATGAATACTATTTTTGAATCAATTAGGACCTTCAAAAATTATAGAGTTAAGCACTTGGTTAAGTCTATCTCCTTGAAGAATCAACTTCACCAAGCACTAACATGAATTTGCTAGCTTTCATCAGAGGTTGCTTTGAGAAACAACCATAAAAAATATATTTCCTTGTTTACCATAAAATTGTTGTTAAGGACATTGTTTATTATATGACTCAGTGTTCACAATTTAGAACCCTAGGTGAACCTCTTTTAATCTCAGTGCTACACAAAGCTTTGCTTCTGCTGAAGACTCTTACTTTCCCCTCTAATTAAAAGCACTCCATTAGTTAAGTTCACCTTTTTTACCAAGAGTCAGACCCAATGCCCCATCTCAGCAATTGTGTTCCCTGTATGGGTGCCATATTTGTATTCTCCTTCCCTTGGTCCTATTTATACTTTATCATTTAATTTTACTTATTTGAGCTATAAACCATGTGATGTAAAAATCACTTGTAAATTGAGGTGGATCATAAATATACTACTTATGAAATTGATAAAATACATAATCCTTCTAACTTTCGAAGCTGTCAAAGCTTACTCAAGATCTTCTTTCCCATCATCTTAGAGGTTCTATTGGCTAAATTTAGATGCAGTTCATAAAATGCAGACCAGAATGCCCTTTAAGTTTCTTAAACTGGGCAAAAGTTTCAAGCACACATACAAAAGGAAAGCTTGAGTACAGTAAATATAAAAGCCAAATATAAAGGGACATATCCCAGTAGTTAGAGTGGTCCAAAGACAAGAATGGACTGCCTTATCCCTATGAATTTGTCTTCTCATGGGACTCTAGACCACTTTCCAATGGAGGTAAGGCACATAGACACAAATCTAGATAACTGTCACTCAGCAACACTGCCCAGTATCTTTGCCTCTAACCAACTCATTGCGAGAAAATGTCATTGGATTATATTGCAAGTGCTGGGGTGGGAGACTGGATGCCTAAATCTCTCTTAGGCTCCTTCTCTATCCCCAAAATGAAGGTAAGCATTAGCTTCACTGGCTGTTGGCTCTGTCAGTCTCAGTGGCCATGGAGGACTGTCTGCTCCATAAGTAGCCTTGGTTTCTTTAGTGGCCATCATCCATTACAGAAATGGAAGTAGATGGTCATAAGTAATCTTAGTAATAAGATGTCTGCAAAGGACAAAGAATGTTAAATCAGCAGATGTATGTATAGAGAAAGCTTGGGAAGCTACAAAGAAGGTATTACAACATTAAAACTAGCACATGTTTCTCTAGTACCTCACCTCAATGTCAGATTCAACTGCAGATCAGAGACCTAGCATTGATTCCAGCTGTTCTTCCAGTAAGGCATGGTAATCGTCTGATGCTTACAACGATCAAAACAATTTGTAATCTTCTGTTTTCATAAATTGCTGAGTCATATACAGTACCCATCTTTCTATTATTTCAGGCACCATTCTTAGTTAAGTAGACACGTTAACTCAGCAATTGGGAAAGACTCAGGAAAGAAATTTCAGAGGACTTGCATCATCAAAGAATCACGCAGAGAACTGCCGAATAAGGACATAGAGTGAAAAGCAACTAGACCACCACCTCTGACTTTAATTCTCTGAGGGTAGAAACTGTAATGACTCATTCAGACCAAAAGGGGCTCCCATGTCTGAAATCCACAATATCCTTTCAGATCTCAAGTTGCAATTTTGTCCTAGGCGGGGAGGAGAGGGAGCCAAGGGAGGAAGCAAGACCGGCTTTTGGCTGAGATTGAAGTGAGGGAGGGAAACTGAGGACTGAACAACTCATAAACTCCACCACCAAACCCAGACCTGTGTTCAGATGGCATAAAAAAATCCAAAATTGCTGTTTATAAAACATCATCTTTTTCCATGGTTTTGCTCTTTTTCATTTTTCTTTAGCTCTGTGTAAAATTTCATGATATAAAAACTCAAAAATTATAGATGTTACATAAATGATAAATTAGAAGATTATTCTCCACTTTACAACAGAATTCTTGGCTTCACAAAAGAAAAAGGCATAGTATTTTTAAAATGGCAGTGTCCCTTTTTACACCTAAACTATATATTTTTGTATTAGGCAAGGTCCCAACAGGAAACACAATACTCAAACTGGAATAATTTATTAATCAAAATCTCTGTAGCTTAAGGTTTGTTCATTGTTAATTCTTTACCTAAAGTATCTGCAATGCTATGCTAGGAGCTGGGGGAGATCAGAAGTTATAAGATATTCCTTTCTTTAAGCAGCTTAAAGTTTAACAGAGCTTAACGTTTTGTTAGAAAGACAAGACATAGGCACATGAAGTAGCAACAAGCACTAACACAGAATTTGTTCTAGATTTGGGGTGCATTCTGTAAAAGCAGTAGGAGAAAGCAGGAGTAATGGCAACTAAAATAGTCTAGGGAGATCTCATGAAAAAAAAAAAAATAGGAAGCGTATAAGCAGGACCAGATGATTATTCCAGATGGAGAGAAGAAACAGAAGGTATACAGACTGGGAGCAAGCGTTGAAGCTAGCAAGATAGTCTGCCAACTGAAAAAGTAACTTGCGGATACAAGGCAGATCCTCAAACCTTGTGCCTCTTTTTAAACGATGGGCCATATTTTAGAGCCGAGCCATATTGTAGATCTCAGTAAGTCTAAGCAATTGGAGATGACAGGCCCTTCCACCTCTGCTCATTCACATAGATCTTCCTTCAGAGGTTCTGAAGACAGATGGCTGGAGATAGAAATTTTGAAAAAAGCTAATAGCTACTAGTAGTGAATAGGACAAGACTTTACCTATTGACTAGACCAGTGGTCGGCAAACCGCGGCTCGTGAGACACATGCGGCTCTTTGGCCCCTTGAGTGTGGCTCTTCATAGTTTAAGTTTAAAAAATTTGTCTCTCAAAAGAAATTTCAATAGTTGTACTGTTGGTATTTGGCTCTGTTGACTAATGAGTTTGCCGACCACTGGACTAGACAGATGCAAAAAGCAGCCTCACTTTTTACCAGTTATTATTGTCTTTCTTGTTTCCTCTAGCAACCAAATTCCCCCTGAGGGCAGTTCACAGCAAGTTTCCTGGTGACAGTTCACAAAGATTAACTTTAGAGGTTTTTAATTCAATTGTGTGTGGATTGAAGAAACGCTGGGTTTGACAAACCATAAAATTGTTGTTCTATTACCTATGATACCCATTTTATACTTGTTTATGTTTCTCCCAATCAAGTACCATTCTGTGCAAGTTCAAATGAATCCTTATTGACTATGTAATTTTTTTAAATCACATCATCAAAGTTGTCCCACTAAAAACACTGTCTGATGCTTCCTGGTCCTCGGTGCTCTAGGTAAAAAAAAGTAAAGAGAATGTTTTGACCTGGAAATCAGTAATAAACAAGCCAAACCAATATGCATACAAATGGGAGGGTGACAATGTAACTAATCATTGTCTTTGTTTCTCCTTTCTTGCCTCACTCACACACCAATTTTTTGGAAGTAGCCATGCCTCTGCCAGTAAAGGCAAGGGTAACCTAGAAATCTGTGGTATTCCCAGTTACTGACCTCACTGAAAGGGAGTAGGTGGGAACACCACAAAATGGTTAAAGGAGCACCTAATCGTAAAGGCATCCCATCCTCCCCCCAATAAAAAGGTTATGTGACTCACCAGGGTAAAGATCAAACCTCCATCTTCCTTTCCACAGCAGATGTAGTCATGTAGGAAACTGGTTGGAACTAAGCACCCAGAAGGGATGGAGATTTTAATGCTTTATATAGCAAGGTAAGATCTTGAATATTGAGGAATTCTTGTGCTTTTCTTTCTATCCTGAAATATTTGCTATTTTTCATTCTGATTGTCCTCAGCCTGGCTGCACAAAAGAATCATCTGGAAAGCTTTTTAAAAATGCTGACTCCTGTACCCTACCTCAGCCACTGTGGTAGCTGAAAGTAGGAAAGTCAGAATAAAATGATGGGGTCATGTCACAAACACAGGAGCCAGTCTGACCAAATCAGGGTCTCTGAGGGTGAAGCCTAGGCACTGTTAGGTGTGCAAACTCACAAGGCGAGTCCAAGGTTTATTCATTGTTTGGTACCAGTGTAATCAGACACGCTCACTTGGTGTAAATGGGAATCACCTGGTCATGATGGTTGGATGGTGAAAATGAGCACAGAGCATGCTGCAGTGTTGCTAGAAGGATACCTGAGGTTGTGGTTGGTCCCAGGAGAAAAATGGACTATAAGTAATGCTACAATGAATAACCTATTGTGTGCACATTTTTTTATTACTAAATGTGTGTTCATGAGTATTGAATAGTTATCTTCCCCCAAAATTCACACCCAATGTGATCATGTTAGAAGGTGAGGCCTCTGAGTGGTGATTAGGTCATGAGGGTGGTGCCCTAATGAGTGTGATTGGTGCTTTTATAAATGAGACACCACAGGTCTCTATAGTCCCTTCCACGTGAGGATATGAATGTCTGTCCTCACTAGACCAGGCTGTACCCTGAACTCGGACTTCCAGTCTCCAGAACTGTGAGAAATAAGTTTCTATTGCTTATAAGCCACCCTGCCTGACTAAGATTGATACATTCCTAGAAGTGAAACTGCTAGATTCAAGGGTAAAAGCATAAGTAGTTTTGTTACATATTGCCAAATTTCTCACCATAGCAATGTATAAGACTGTTTTCCCACACCCTTACATCAGAGTATAATATCAATCTTTTAAATGTTTGCCAATATGTTAGATAAGAATCAGCTCAATGAAGTTTTAATTTTCATATATCATTATAAATGGTTAAACATGTTTTTTATGAATTGTCTGTTCATGTTTTTTGCCCATATTTTTATAGGACTTTGGCATTTTTGCTCATTTTCCCTCTAATTTTGTTTATTTGAGATAAAATTTACATTCAGTTAAATGCACAGGACTGGAGTGCCTAAGTCAATGAGTTTTCACAAATATATTCATACATCTATATTGTCACAATCCCAGCAAGATACAGAACATTTCTATCCCTCTGAAGCTTTTCTCATGCTCCCTTCCAGTCAACCCCCACATAAGCAACCACAGTTTTGACCTAAATCATATGGTATATACTCTTGTATCTGATTGCTCTTGCTCAAAATGTTTTTGAGTTCCCCATCCACATTGTTATAGATAGAAATCACTCATTCCTTTTAATTTTAGTGTATAATTCAATGTCATTTACTGCATTCACCTTGTTGTGCAACCATCACCTCTATGTAGTTCCAAGAGAAATTTCATTATCCGAAAAGAAAACTCTGTGTCTATTAAACAGTCCCTCCCTATCCTCCCCTTCTCCAGCCCCTGGGAACTACCAATCTGCACTTACTTATTCTAAGCATTTCACATAAATGGAATCATACCATATGTGACCTTTTGTCTGCCTTATTTCCCTCAGCATAATGTTTTCCAGCTTCATCTGCATTGCAGCATGTACCAGAACTTTATTCTCTTATAGCTAATATTCCATTGCATGTCCATGCCACATTTTACTTCCCTGTTGATTGGTTGATGGATATTTGTGTCCACCTTTTGGCTATTGTGAATATGCTGCTATGAACATGCATGTACAAGTGTTTGTTTGAGTACCTGTTTTGAATTTTGTTGGCTATGTACCGAGGAGTGGAATTACAGTGGTAATTTTGTGTTTAACTTTTTAAAGAGTCACCACACTGCTTTCCTCAGAGTCTGCACCATCTTCCATCATACCAGCAATGTGCAAGGGTTCTAATTTCTCCAAATCCTTGCCAGCAGTACTCATTCTTACCACTGTTAGTATGCCATTACATAAATATATCACAATTTGTTCATGTATTTTCTTGTAAATGGACATATGCAATATTTGGCTCTTTTGAATAGAAGTACTCTGCATATCATGTACAGTCTTTTTGAGCACATATGCTTTCATTTACCTTTGGTAAATAGCCAAGGTTGGAATTGCTGGCTCATAGTACAGGTATATTTATGTTTAACTTTATTAAAAATTGCCTTGCAGTTTTCTGAAGTAGTTGAACCATTTTATAGTCCTACTAGAGGCCCAGTGCACAACATTTGTGCACTGGGGGGGGAGGAAGGGGAGGGGTTGTCCCTCAGCCCAGCCTGCACCCTCTTGCAGTACAGGACCCCTCGGGGGATGTCCACCTAAGCCAACAGGCAGACATTCCCTGAGGGGTCCTTAGCACTGCTATGGAGGCAGGAGAGGCTCCCGCCACCACCGCTGCACTCGCCAGCCACGGACTCAGTTTTTGGCTGAGCAGTGCATCCCCGTTGGGAGCACACTGACCATCAGGGGCAACTTCTGCATTGAGCGTCTGCCCCGGTGGTCAGTGTGCATCATAGCGACCAGTTATTCCACCATTTGGTCTATTTGCATATTAGGATTTTATTATATAGGACTAGAGGCCCAGTGCATGAAATTTATGCATGGGTAAGGTCCCTAGGCCTGGCCAGCAATCAGGGCTGATCAGGGCCTTCCAACTGCCAGCCAGGGCCTTCCTGCGTTCCTCACTGCCCCCTGGTGGTCAGTGCACATCATAGCGAGTGATCAAACTCCTGGTCTCCCAAACTCCGGAGGGGGCACTTTGAATATTAGCCTTTTATATATATTGATCAAGAATGTATGATAGTTCTCAATTCTTCATGCCCGTATCATACCCAACATTTAGTGTTGTCAGTCTTTTCAATTTTAGCCATTCTAGTTAGCATAGAATGTTATTTATGTTATCTCATTGTGTCTTTAAAATCTATTTCCTTAAAGATAAACAATGTTGAACACCTATTCTTCTGCACATTGGTCATTTGATATCTTCTTTTGTGAAGTGTGAGTTCAAGTTTGACCATATGTAATAGATTGATTTTTGTTTTTGTTTTTGACTTGTAGTTAGTTCTTTGTATTTAAATATTTCTTAAATGTACATATTGCAAATATATTTTTCAAGTCTATAGATTGCCTTTTTATTTTTTTAAAGGTGTCTTTTGATAATCAGAAGTCTTCAATTTTGATGAAGTCTAAATTTTTATTTTTCTTTGTGATTAGTGCTTTTTCTGTCCTATTTAGGAAATCTTTACCTACCCTAATTTTGTGAAGATATTCTCCAATGTTTTAAGAAGCTTTTTAAGTTTTAACATTTTTGTTTGCCTATGATCCATCTCTAATTTTATTTTTGAGTATACTATGAGATAGTATTGCTATACCTTTCTCTTTTTTTCATAAAATTATACATTTACCCCAGCACCACTTGTTGAAAAGACTTTCTTTTCCTCTTTAAATAGCCTGAGTACCTTTGGAAGAGAAATCAACTGACCACATATATAGAGAGATCTATTTCTGAATTCTCTATTCTGATCTATTGACCTCTTTATCTATCTAACTATCCTTATACCAATATCAAGTTTTCTTGAGTACAGCAGCCTAATAGTATCTTAAAATTAGGTCAAGTGAAGCCCCTAACTTTGCTCTTCTTTTACAAGATTGTTTTAACTATTTTAGATCCTTTGATTTCTCATATAAGTTTAGAATCAGCTTTAAATTTCTTTAAAGAAAACAAACCCCTATTGGTATTCTGGTTAATATTACATTCAATTTATACTTGAATAATAATATTGATTTTTCAATCCATGAATATTGCACATCTTTCCATTTATTTAGGTTTTCTTAAATGTTTTCAACAGCATGTTGTAGTTTTTCAGTGTTGAACTCTTCCACATATTTTATTGTTTATTCCTGAAAATTTTGTTTTTAATGCTTTATCAATGGATCACTTCTTATTTTGTTTTTAATTATTTACTACTGACATGTAGAAATAAAATTGTTTTTTAATATTGATTTTATATAGTGAATTCTTCCTAAATTCACTTATTAATTCTAGTAGTTATCTTGTAAGTTCCTTCGATTTTTCTCTGTAAGCACAATTTCTCCTCTGCATGAAACAATTTTACTTATTATCTAATCTTTGTGACTTTTATTAATTTATTTTTTTGTCCTCTACTAGGTAGTTTCTCAAGTACAAAAGAAATGGTAAGAGCAAGTATTCTCTTATTATTCCCTATCTTAGGGAGAAAGCATTCAGTTTCACCACTAAATATGACGTCAGCTGTTAATTTTTAGAAAGTATTCTTTATCAGATTGAGGAACTTCCTTTCTATTATTAATTTGCTGAGAGTTTTAAGTCATGAATGGATGTTGAATAATGTCAAATGTTTATTCTTAATTTATTAAAATTATTTTTCTCTGTATTTTCTTGACATGGTGAACTGCATTGATTGACTTTAGAATCTTAAATCTTTGCATTCCTTGGAAAACATAGCTGATCAAGATATATTCTCATATAACATATGTTGCTGGATTCTATTTGCTGATATTTTGTTAAGGATTTCTGTACCTCTTTCACACAAGATATTGGACTGATTTTATTTGCTTGCAATATTTTTGTCTAATTTTGGTAACAGGATAATGCTGGCTTCATAGAATGATATAGAAAGTACTCCCTTCATCTCTGTTTTCTGAAAGAGACTGTATTAAATTGATAATATTTACTTCTTAAGTTATTAATAGACTTGACCAGTGCTACTATCTTATGTATGAGAACATTTTATTTATGAAAAGGTTTTTGATGAGAAATTCAATGTATTTTAACAAATATGGAACTACCCATATATTTTTTATTTCTTCTCATGTTAGTTTAGTAAATTGCACTTTCAAGAAGTGTTTCTAGTTCATCTAAATTGTCAAATTTTACTTGTCTACAGTTGTCCATAATATCCCTTCTCACATTGTAACAGTTCTCTCAGAAATTTTTACAGATCTTATAAATCTGACACATCATATTGTAATAATTTCACAGTACAGTAATTTTTATATGTATTGATTTTTATTTCCACTATTAGATTGTAGACTTCCTAAGTAAAGGGACTATTTCTGAATCTGCCTTTGACCCACACCGTACTTAAGAGTAATAAAATTGGATCTGAGCCTCTAAAGGTAAATATGTTTGTTGGGAAGACAAAGTAAGGGATGGCAGGACATCTGGGAATGACATGGGCAAAAGTGTAGAGGCATGAAAGAGGGTGATATTATAAGATGCATCAACTGTGGGAGTGTGGTTTCAGGAAAAGGTATCTAGGAAAAACCTTTGGCATAGGTGAGTATTGGCCTGAATGTGGCATGAGGTATGTGAGCCTTAGAGGAGAGGAAGAGGAAGAAAAACCTCTTATGTCCCACCTCCCCCACAATTTTACCTAAAAGTGACTGATTGTAAATATTTTCAATAATATTTTTTTAGCTTTTTAAAAAATCTTTATTGTTGAAAATACTACATATGTCCCTTTTTTCCCCCATTGACCCCTTCTAGTCCACACCCTCCCCAGGCCTTCACCACACTATTGTCTGTGTCCATGGCTTATGCATATATGCATGCAGGTTCTTTGGTTGATCTCTTCCCATCCTGGACTTCCTTCAATAATATTATTCTTGTCATCCCCTAATCCCACTAAGAAAGGAACAGATTTTATCTAGATAACCTAATCTTATTAAAATGTTAATCTGTATCTGTTACTCTTTGATCACCTAACCTCTTTTCATGGAGATCATTGACGTGGCATCAAAAAATCCTTTATAAAGCATTATAATTCTGAACATTTTTAAACAAAAACAATACCTCAAAAGTAGGATCTTGAAGAGGATTAAAAACCCCTTGGCCCTTAGACAAAGATTTGATTCTCCCCAAGAAATAACAACTGAACAAAGGGTACCAGGGGATGAAACTAGAGCCCAGAATAGTTCATAGGGCCATGATAACCTGCTTGTGAGATCTCACCTTCCATCTCCCTTTTTCCTTCTCCCTTAGCCATTTCCTGACATTCTCTACCTTTTTAATAAGACAAATGGCCAAGCTCCACCTGAGATTTATTAAATATGTGTTATCAGAATTTTAGTGGCAAGAGCCAATCCCAGACTTCTCCTGATGCCTAAATTTTAGCCCATTAGTGATTTCTCTACTTCCTTCTTGCTCACCTGTGATTAGTGGAGCAATTGTCTCATATGCTAGGAATGTTCAATAAACTAGCTGATTAGAAGCCTTTTTGAGGGCAGCCCTTAATAATTCTGAAGTAATGAAACTGGTCAAAAAGAGAAACAATTGAAGTCCCCTGGGCAGCGGTTGTGTTGATGGAATCCAGCACTACAGCAAGCATCAGCGTCTAACTTGCCTTTCTTGGTGGCCCTCTGGGAGCCAGCTTCCAGGTGTACAATGGCTGTGTGGTGGTGACAGAATAGGTGGTGTTGGGAAGACTTGAGCTTCACCCAGTAGATGTAATATCTGTGTTCTAATAATGATCCTTTCACTCGAAAGTAAGTTTTTCTCTTGTCTTCCTGGTAGGTGGCTGAAATAAATTTTACTTTTGTCAAATCTATAGAGGAAAAGTCAATCCCCCAGATCTAGAAGAGAGATGAAAAGACCAGGAACTAATCAACAGCAGGGCTGGAGCTAGAATGCTTTGGAATGGTATTCCCACTCTGAATCATTCACTCCCTGCTTCCATATTTCCCCATCACTCTTCCCCTATTGGAAAAAGTAAGGGGAGGAATGTGCCATAGTAGCAACCAATAGTAGTTAGAGAAATATCTTCAACTGAGAGGTAATGTCTCTCTACCAATCAAATATTTTCTTGGTTCTGATATTTTCTTCCAAGACCATGTACCAGTTGAATTACCTACCTTTGAAAAGACATCCCATTTCCATCCCCAGATAATTTCAAAGTTGGCAAGTTAAAATCAATATATTTTTTAAGGTAGAGGGCATTTTATAGAGATCACTAAATCCAACTCATTTTTCAGAATAGGATATTGATGCCAAGAGATTGAACCATTTACCTATAATTACACCTTTCAAAAGTACAAGAGTTTTTTTCTCACTTTGAAAAAGCTAACCATAGAATCCACCCATTAGCCAGTCTCTAGTCTCTTCACATAAACTGAATGACAAATAAATTGTGATAGGCAACCTTGACAATGAGCTAATACTAAGATACTGAGCTGATCTAACAACATCTGAAATCATTCATTGCATGTGAGAAGCATAAGTATGAGTAATTGTTGCCATTTCTATAATTTGAACACTGCGATTCTAGCAAGAGCAGGAATAGAAGGAAATGGGCTAGAGACCCCAGGGAACGCTTTTGCATCTCTCTGCCTCCTTCAAATTATAAATCAGTGAATAAACAGAGCCTGGTATTTCCTGAAAGCTAGATAGTGTATTGCTAAGATGTTATGATATAATGATACTCATTTCCATATTGAAAAACTAAAAACAAATCTATAAAGGGAATAAGGTCATACATATTCTTGGAAGTAGAGACTAAAACATTAACTGATAAGATTTTGCTCTTAGTTCAAGTAGGAGCACTCTGATTCTTATTTTGACAGCTTTCACTTTATTACCCAATTTAACATTTCAAGGCCATTTTAAGAATGATATTTTACTCTTTGTCCTTCCTTTTGTACCCTTCTTATCCCCACTCTACCTTGGAAGTACAGGAAGAGAAGGTTTGATGATAGCATGTGATTAAGATTAAATTATAATCAGGACATTTTGTGAAAAAAACTTCCCCCATTTCTTTCTTTTATTTTTAATTGATTGTTTTTTACAGAGAGGAAGGGAGAGGGATAGAGTTAGAAACATCGATGAGAGAGAAACATCAATCAGCTGCCTCCTGCACACCCCCTACTGGGGATGTCCCCGCAACAAATGTACATGCCCTTGACCGGAATCGAACTTGGGACCCTTCAGTCCGCAGGCCAACGCTAAACCAGTTAGGGTCCCCCATTTCTTTTCTTTTTTTTTTTTTTTTGGTCTTTGTTTTTGTTTTCAAGGGATCCACCTTTAAACCAGCTTCAAGTCTAAATTCAATTAAAGTGAAATATAACTTAAGAACCTTTTTTCCTTATTATAAAAGTTTTCATAGTAGTTTTATTTTCATAGTGAAAAATTAAGGGAACATAAAAATAAGTTTTATGAAAGCAACAAAGAATCCATTCATAAGTCTACAATCTAATGATAATCACTGCTAACATTTTAGAGTATATCTTTCCAAAAGGAGTGTGAATATGAATGTGTGTGTGTGTGTGTGTGTGTGTGTGTTGGACAGTATCCAAGAAGTGGTGTGTGTATGTGTGTGAGTGTGTATGTGTGTTTTCAGATGTCCTTGAAAGTACTGGTACCTGTAAGCTCTTGCTTTTTCAGTCCTGTCCCCACCTTTTCCTGACTCCCTGGGGCCAACACTGGCAACATAACAGTAGGCACAGCTCTCATCAGCTGGTAAGGCCTGGAACTCACCTTACTGTGATGGTTCTTTGGTGGCCAAGATGATTCTTGGACTCCTGTGAGCCTTCCCAGCCCATAGGACTGGGAAGTTGGATTACTTGAGTTTCCTGATTTGTACTTTTGCTTCCCATTCAAGACCTGGAACCCTGTTTCACTCAAACTCTTGTCTGAGGCCTAACACTCAGCTAGCTCTTGCTAGTGGTCCCCTTCTTCCTGGGCCTCTGACTCTATGCCCTGACCCCTTGACTACTGTGCCCATTCGATTTTTTTTTGGGGGGGGAGGGGGGATTTTAACTCCAACAACCCACTCACCAGATCATATTCCCTATGGGAACTGAAATTTCCAGGCATCTTTTTCACTGGATTTGGTCCACTTTCATTCGGACGCAATGCTAGGACAGTGCCCCTTAACTATGCAGTGCATCCTGGTCCTAGTGGTCCCTCCTTCCCCACCAGGCCACTTGAGATGCCTGGCATCTGGCTCATTGAATATGGGCAGGTTCTTTGTTTTCAAAACAAATGATTTGAGCCATTTGTTTTCCTCTTTTAGTTAAAACTGACTACCCTTTACTGAGTGCTGGGTTATTTAAACTGCACTCAGGGTAGCAGTGACAACATTTTAATTAATTGTTTAGCAATGCCATTTCAAAGCAGCAGAAATTTACATGCTTTCCAATGTAACACCTGACATGAATTAGCTCTCACATTATAGTTTTTCATCCTTGTCAGCAGGAACAGCAAGAAGCAAAAGGCAAACAATGGAAAAACAACCAAAGGAGATTTATTTACATCATGTTTTCTCTTTCCAGAGTGGAGAAGCAAGATGAGTGGTTTCCTTTCATCCACTAACATTAAGATATCTGCTTTCTTTTGATGCATTTTCATTTGGATCAACAAGTGTGCTGGGCTCCATCTCCCTGTTTTCATACATCAGACAATAATCCCTCTGTGATAACAGAGTGAGGCAGCCTGTGGTGCTATTTTGTCCAAAGTGACATACATGGGTGATTATTTTAAAGATAAAAAGCCACACTTGCCTAATAAACAAACTCGAACAAGCTCAAGTGGCAGGCTTATCTTCCAAAAAAGGAAACTCATCAGGAAGAAGTTTTGTGGCATGCTGAGCCATTTTTCCTTAATGGCATGTTTTTCCTCAAAGAGAAATAACACTATTTTTGAGATTTAGCTAATGAGCACATTGTATTGAGGGCAGTGAAGGAATTGCAAACCTTGGTCAAAGAGCAGTCAGAGCTAAGTTAAAAGAGTATATGCCCATATTCTGAATTAGCAGATTTTTATACACAGGATGGACTCTAGCTATAAAAAGTGTGTGTGGCTATATAGTCCCGTCTTCCCAGCAGCTTGCAGCAGTATCAAATTCCTGTCTTTGGAGATGTGGTAGGGGCTGCAAACCCAGCCCCTCCAGAGCCAGGTCTGGTGGTGAGTGGGTGAGATGAGCAGGGCTGGGATGCTGGTAACCAGAAAGGCACACTCCTCATCTGAAGGCTAGCTGCTGCTCAGCCCTAGCCTACCAAGGCTGGATGGCAATGCCAGCCCAGTGTCAACAGATACTCTTAGGCTTTGCAAGAGAAAGCGGAAATCTGGATATTTATGAGAATTCTCCAGATTTTTAAATGTTGGCAATTGACTTAAAGAATTTTCCAAATCTCAGCAAGCCCAACAATAAACATGTGCAAGCCAGATGCTGCCTTCAGACTTCTAGTTTGTGAGCGGACATCTAGAGCATGGGAAGGAGGGTCGAGGGAGGGGCAGGAAGCAGGCTGGTTGAGGCCCTGCAAAGGTGACCTGCACACCCTAGTGGTTCTCAACCTTTCTAATCCCGCGACCCTTTAATACAGTTCCTCATGTTATGGTGACCCCCAACCATAAAATTATTTTCATTGCTACTTCATAACTGTAATTTTGCTACTGTTAATGAATTGTAATGTAAATATCTGTGTTTTCCGATGGTCTTAGGCTCTACAGCAGCGGTTCTCAACCTGTGGGTCGCGACCCACAGGTTCAGAACCACTAGCAGGGTCATATATATGATATCTTATAATGTAATATATATTTACATGTATAAATATATAAGCCCTTTAAGGCAATTAATATAGACATATATACATCTATTCATTTAAATGACTTTTCATTGATTATTTAATCCTATATATAATAGCACTTACATTGTCTTGCACATAGAAAGAAGTCATTAATGCTCATTCAAAATATATATATTGAGCACTAATATATTCCAGGATTTCCTGGGACCCTGAGGTAAATTAGTGCTCAGGCAAAGGTTCCTGTCCTCAAGCAGGTAGAGTTCTGGTGGTGGCAGTTAAATGATCAATAATGAACATAAAAAATTATATTTTGTGGTAGGAGGTAGGGAGTTCTACACAAAGAAAAGTAAGGTAGGATAAAAGGGACTGGGATTACTGTGTGGGATACATCTTGCAAAATTAAATTGGGTAAATATTTATATTTTAAAAAGTCAGTCATTTGTTTGTTATTAATCTAATGGTAAAGCAGGATGGGAGGCATTCATTAAGTACATTGGTCATTCCAAAAGCTGGTTTTAGTAATAATGCCTAATTCTTCCTCCAAACAAATATTTTACCAAGGATTATGTAAAATGTATTTCTAATTTCACAGCTTTTTAAAATTACTTTGGTACCATATACATGCCAGTCATTTGTGGGGTTTCTTTGTTCAGCTATTATTAAATGAGCACCAACTATATGCAAAGTCCTAAATCAGGCACCAGGCACAGAAAGGAAATACAGTAAGAAAAGGCATTGGTAACATGGCATCAAGGGCAAAAACATCTGTACAGTTACTGGCCTTTTCTCTGCCCAATGCCCCAGGAATGAGATTCCTTTAAGGTCCAACTTGATTTCCATCATTTCTGAGAATAGTTCCATCTCTGCAGGAACCACCACTACATCTATCCATCTGCAGGGACATGGGCCACCTCCTGTGTAATTAAACCACCTCTACCATTTTTCCCTAGACCATGCTGAGTTAAATCACTGTGGGTTCCCAGTGTGATCTCAGGAGCCAATGTTCTGACCCCTCTGGGGTTCTCCCCTGTAACAATATAATTGGACATTCATGTATTTTTAAATGTTCTCTAGGATGATAGGGAGTGCATGATGGTTGAGACAGGGCAGTAACAAGACCATTGGTTTTGGAGGTTAGATTTGTGTGTGTGTGTCTCCCAACCCCCTCTCCCCGAAACCTCCATAATGTAGTCTCTGATCAGTTGTAAGATCTAGTCCATCCAACTGCAAAATGAAGTAAATATATATGTCCACATTTCACAGGAGTCTTGTGGGAATTTAATGACTTGCTATATGGAAGAGCCCTCTTTAATTGGTAAAGTGCTAATAATAATAATAAAAGTTTATATGTGTGGAGCTTTTATCACATGTCAAGAATGGTTTAACTTTATGTATATCAATTCAGTTAATGCCCACAACAATGTATTAGGTAGGTGGTATTATTATACCCATTTTCAAGATGAGGAAGCCCAGGAGGTTTGGTGACTTGCCTAAGGTCACAGGCTATTAAATGGCACAGCCAGGAATCCACCCAAGCTATCTGACCCCAAAAATGAAGTGTTTAACCTCACTTGTAAGTACTGCTACACAACTTAAAGAAGCACGATCCGTTCCATAATATTCATCATGAACAATATGCAAAGCACCGTGCTAATTAGTATGAGGAATATATAGATTATAAGAAAACATCCTGCCTTCCAGAAGCTAACAAATTAGTAGGAGAACCAGAACTATCCAGTTTGTCCTGAAGTCCTTAAAATCACTCCCACAAATGCAACCCATCTATCCCTATACTTTGTTTTGACTAAAATTCCTTACTGTCAGTAAATCACAGAAAGGAGGACAGTAAAAGAAGGCATTGGTAACACGGCATCAAGGACAAAAACATCTGTACAGTTACTAGCCTAGGTCAGAGGAAGAGATTCTACCCACACATGAGAGGGCACAACCAAACTCAGAAATATAGGGGTTCTCAGGAACAGAGAGGATGTGGTGGGTGGTGGATAGCTTGGATTTAACCCCTCCACCACCAGCAGCTGCTCTAGGGATATCCTTTCAATTGAGACATAGATAGACAGCCCCTGTTCTCAATGTCACAACCTCCTAAGTGATGTCAGGGAGTAAAACATACTCAAGAGAGATAGTACGCTGTAAAGAGAGATAAGGGGAGGGTGTAGGAAGACCTTCACAAATTTGTGTTTACATCATAGCTCAGCAGTACCTCACCCCCAACTCCCCAAGCACTCTGCTCCAAGATGTCAGGAGGCCTTTGCTGTTTTTTGTGAGGTGAGGCAAGTGCTGACTGGAGGCCTCCAGGGATGCATAAGATTCATTCCCCAGAAAATAATCAAGGACTCATCTTTGAATTTATTAAAGCACCAATGCATTTCTTTTTTTTGTTGTTGTTCCATTTTATTTCTGAACAGCCCCAATGAGAGTACCAATTTGGTTGTTACCCTTCAGTAATTTGCTACTTAACTCTTTCCACAATCCAAATTCTTTAAAATGCAAATACTAATTTTTATCATTTTCCACATATCACAATGAGGAATTTAAAAAAATCAATTAGACATGAATAACTTGCATTTTTATGAAAACACATTCAGTCCACGGAGAACACTGTACATTTTAATAGATAATATTTGCATTTCTAATTTTAATTGACTTCTTTGTAATCCAGAAAGTATATATTTGAAACACTTTCGTCTACCACAAAAACAACAACAATAAGTACCAAAAATTTATAAACAGTACATATTTTTTGAAGGGCTAGAACAATTCCTGTCACTAAACTAAACAAATAATATAAACTAAAACATTTTTCTTGTACTGATACCTATAATGTGTTGGTATACCTGATGCTCCATGTTTAATAAAGTACTTTCTACTCTCACACACAGTACCTCTCCCCTGAGCCACATATGAGGTAGAGCAGGTATTATCATTATCATTCCCACTTTATGGATGAAGAAAATGAAGCTCAGAGAGATGCTGTGTGTCCATAATCACAAAAAGCAGTCACATAGCCTGGATTCAATCTTGATGGAGGATAATGCACTATACTACTGCTCAGCAAATACTCTTATTTTAATTTTTCCTTTACTCCTAATAATCTGCTTTAAGTGAAACAAACCCCCTCATGATTCCAGTTTCATTCCTCCTCCACTTATCAAAAACTGAAGTGCTTCTCGGTGTATCACAGCATAAAAGATTAATTGGAAAATGTTTTCTTTTTTTAAATGTTTTTATGATTGGGTCAATTTTTGTTATTGTTTTTAATCTGGAAAAAAAAAACACCCTGAAACTCCTGAGTGTATTTTAAATGAATCCACTTATGGCTGCTTATTTTTGCTCTCAGGTAGTTAAAACAATGCGACAATACCAGGATCACTTAGAGTTGGTGCTCCATTTCTTCATCTTAAAAATCAGAGAGGTAAGAAAGGACCACATGATAGAGGTGAGTCCTCAGTAAATTATATTCTGCAAATTTTCTATGTATTACAAAAGTAGAATATTCAAGAATCCAAACTGTAAGTCTGTTTAGCACCTACCCTGAATATTCACTTCACAACCAACTATCTTGGATATACATATAGAATAAGAAAAATAAAAATTCAAAACCACACCACCTTAATGGATAATGTGGACTAATGGATGGGAAGCAGAATATGTGAGAGAACACTAAATGAGTTATGTGTGACAAAGCAGAGAACCCCAAGTGGCAACCTGATTAGTTTTTCAAGAATATACATCTTCCTAGTCACAGAGGAAAGGAGAGATGAAAGGGAGATGAGATAGATATGTCTGATGGTGTGGCTTTACTCAGGACTCCAGATTGACTGAAGGCAGCTCTTCCTCAGAAGGATTTCTAAATTAACACACTGTTCCTCACTGTGGGGCTTAAGATTCAGCAGTCATTAAGTTTCCAGCACAATAGAAATCCTCCCCTTCTTAAACATAGTGCTTTAGCCTGGCCAGCAGGGCTCAGTGGTTGAGCTTCAATTATGAACCAAGAGGTCACGGTTCAATTCCAGGTCAGGGCACATGCCCAGGTTGTGGGCTCGATTTCCAGTAGGGGACATGCAGGAGGAGCTAATCAATGTTTCTCTCTCCTCTCCCTCTAAAAAAATCAACGCAAACATATCAAGAAAAAAAAACTTAAAAAATAAAAGATGTCCATTTTGGTTGGCAGCCACACCATGATATATTAATGATGCAGGAAGTTCCATTTGGTCGATAGTTACCATAAATATTCCAAAGACAATTACATAAGTTCCTTGCCTTTGTTGCAAACATACTCTTCCAACTGAGAGGTGGAGTTACTTTTCCTCTTCTTGACTCTAGACTGCCTTGCAACTACGTGGACTGAAAGAATACAGTACAAGTCATGTTCTGATACCTTTGAGCTAAGACCTTAAGAAGACTGACTGCTTCTACCTCCTTTCTCTTTGAATGCTTCCTCTTGGAACTCAGCCACCAGCCAGCGAGGAAGCCCAAGCAGCTACAAAGAGAGGTTACATGGAGAAGAAGCAAGGCCCTTTGCCAACAGCTCCAACTGAACTCCCATCTGGCAGCCAGAAACAACTTCCCGACATATGAGTGAGGCCTTTTGACTTCAAGCATTCCTAGTACCCCAGCTAACACTACACAAAGCAAAATTGCATGTTCAACCAGAATGAGGAAAAAATATAAAGTAAGAGCAGAGTAAAAAGGAAGCTGAACACTGCAATTTCAAATACAGTAATGAAGGGATACCTCATGAGAATGTAACATGAGGGAGTGAGATGGGTTGATATCTTTAGGAAGAAGTTCTAGGCAGAGGAAATGGCCAGTGAAAAGGCCTAATCCAGGAATGCCTATCATATTTGAGAAAAATCCAAGAATCCAGTCTAGTTTGCAACAAGGGAAAGAGTGATAGAACAAGAGATCCAAGAGGTAACAGGGGTTTATAATTGATGGGGCTTTGGTGGGTTACATGGTAGACCCCCAAAATATATGCCCACATCTTACCCCTTAGGTCCTGTAAATGTGATCTTATTTGGAAAAAGAGTCTTTGCCTATGCAAATAAATTAATAATCTCAAGATGAGCTCATCCTGGATTACCTTCATGGTCTTACATACAATAATATGTATTGTTATGAGAGAGAGAAGAAGGCTACGCAAAAAAACAGAAGCAGAGACTGGAGTGATACAGGCACAAGCCAAGGAATACCTATAGCCACCAGAAGCTGGAAGAGACAGGAAAGGATTCTCCCCTAAGGCCTTCAGAGAGAGTGTACCCTGATTTCATACTTCCGGCCCTCAGAGCAATGAAAGAATAAATTTCTGTTGTTTTAAGCCATAAAGTTCATGATACTTTGCTACAGCTGCCCTATGTAACTAAATAGTCTTTCTGGGACATTGTAATGACTTTATTTTTTACTTAGGGGAAAGGGGGAGCCATTGCAGGGTTAGAGCAGAAAAGCAATATGATCCAATTTACATTTTTAAAGATTATGGACTCCTAAGCTGAGAATAAATTATAAAGCCCTAAGCATAGAAGTCAGGAGACCAGTTGCGGGGGCTATTACAAGCAAGAGGAAATGATAACACAAGCCAGTACTGCAACAGTGTTGGAGACAAGGAGTGGTAGATTATAGATATACTAGAGGCCCATTGCAGGAAGATTCCTGCAAGAATAAGGCTTCCTGTGGGGTCTCCACCGCCCCGCCTGCTTCCCTCCCTTCTCCGCCACCCAGCTTGCTTGCTTCTCCATAGCTTCACTCCCTTCTGCAGTGCTTGGCTTCCTTCTACACTGTCTTCAGTCTTTGCTCTGCACCTGGATATGCAAATTAACCGTCATCTTGGTTGGGTTAATTTGCGTACTGGCTCCTGATTGGCTGGCAGGTGTGGCTTGTGGACATAGTGGAGGTACAGTCAATTTGCATGCTTCCCTTTTATTAGATAGGATTTTCCAGGTGGAGAGAATAGAATGTCTAGCTAGATTGGACCTAGAATATGAGAGAAAGTGAAGAACAAAGAATGACTCTGTGTAAGCAAATGGAAAAATGTAGTTGTCATTGACTAAGATGGGAAAGGTTGAAGGGAAGAAACCCAAGGGAAGGCCATTTAGGGCATGTTGAATTTGAGGTGTCTATTAAATATCTAAGTGGAGATGTTAGGCACCCAATGTGTGTATGCTGATAGTATTCAGGTGTGTATGACCCAAAAATATTAATTAGGGTATGTCAGCCTACAGATGATATTCAAAACCATGGAACTGGGTGAGATCAAACAAATGAGAGAATACAAAGAAGAGAAGAGGACTAACAACAGAACCTAAAGTATGCTAGCGTTAGGAGAAATGGGAAGTAGAAAAAAGGAGGCCAAGAGGATTAATTAATAAGACAAGAAGAAATCCCCCCAAATGTGGTATCTTGGAAGTTAAGTGAAGAAAGTATGTCAAAGAAGGAGTGACTAACCTATGTCAAACTAATGATTGGGACTAGTTAGAGTGGACTTAGCAGCAGTGAAGGTACATTTGATGTTTGTGGTGATAAATTTAAGATGATAAAGGTCACTGGTGACTTTTACAAGAACATTCCTGGTAAAATTTTAGGGACATAACCCTGATTGAAGTTGGCTTAAGAGGGAATGAGAAAGGAGGATTTGGAGATGGCATGGAAAAGTCTTTAGGGGAATTTTAGCACAGAGGGGACCAAAGAAATGAGATGGTAACTGGCAAAGAAATGAGGCTAAAAAAATGATTTCTGAAACTGCAAGGAAAAGAGAATATATGTATGCTGATAGTATTCATTGGAAGAGCAAAAACAATTTTTAAAAGACAATGTAGAATTGCTGAAGCAATGTCCCAATGAGATTGGACCCAGTGCAAGGGTAAAGGGATTGGCACAGCAGGTTCTCTTTAGACACAAACTAGAATGCAGAGGATGTGGATGCTGGTGGGTGGGTAGGCAGGGGATGTATTCTGGGGATGTTCTCTTCTGTCCACTTCAATATGCTCCATGAAGCAGGAAGTGAAAGTCAAGATGGGGCAGAAGGTGTTGGAGGTTGGAGCAGAGAGGCGATGGTATGAAATAAATGTCCAGGAAATTGGGCGAGTGAATAGCTAGCAAAGTATAGAATGATTGTCCAACAGCAATAAAGGTACATTTGATAAATTTAAGATGAAAACAGTCAACACTAGTGGAGTGTTTTTATCAGCCAAGTTCAGCTGCAAAAAAGCAGGCACAGAGCAGGCTGACTCTTGGTTTTAACCAGGGTTCCAAGTTTGCTATGAGTTCTAGAAAACAAGAGTGGTAAACTGTGGCCCAGGATGCACACAAGGTAGTGACAAAATGATTGACCCTGGAATTTAGGCTGGTAAGAAAGGGAGAGAGGCCATGGAGGGGATGAAGGATGGTAAGGGGTGATGGGGCCAATGGCTAGAAGGCCAGGGCACTGAGTAGGAGTTGAAGGACTATGGAAGTACCAGAGGGAATAAGCTGAAAATGAGAAGAAACCCCAAAGAATCTTAATGTTATAAATACTGAAAATCAGAACAAACCGGAGGCAGAAGTCCTCCCACTGGTCTTCAAATCATGCTAGAAGGAAACCTTTGAGATGGACCAACAACTTCCTAATCCACTATTTCCTATACTAAAAATTCATTTTACGGAGTTTAAAAACTATTTATTTGTTCAACTTTACAGAAAAACAGGAAGGCTAAATTTTTTTTCCAAGCGAATTTGCAACTGCCCCATCTTCAGAGGTAATTCTCATCACATTTATAACACACTTTCACTTCAAAATTTACTGTAGAACATGTAGATGCCTCTTCCTACACCAGAAACTATGTTTCTAACACCCTTCCCACGGTTCATAATCTTTGGTTATTTTCATTCTCTTATTCTTCCTTATCACTCATCTCTCTCTCTCTTTCCTTTTTATTGAATTTATTGTGGTGTCACTGATTAACAAAATTACACGTTTTAAGTGCACAATTCCACAAGCCATCAACTGTGCACTGTGTATTATGTGTTCACTACCCCAAATCAAGACTCCTTCCATTACCATTTAATCCCCACTATACCTTCCTCCACTCCCTCTCCCCCCCACCTCCCAACAATCACCACACTGTTGTCTGTGTCCATATGTTTTTTTTTCTTTTTTGCTCAATCCTCTCACTCCCCCACCTCACTCATCTCTCTGAAAATTAAAATATTATGCCTAAACCTGAATATAACATAAAAGTTTCACCAATGCCAAGAATAGTGGGAGGACTACCTTGGGATCCTTGTTCATCATTTAATTACCCAGAGTCATGTCAGTATTGGGTTCAGAGTTTTTTACGATCTACCTTCTGAGTCAGTGCCAAAAGTAAAACATGGACTCACTGAGCCACCTTGCACCTGAAGATAGCTCCTGAAGGAGTTATGCAAAAATAAACAGCAACCCCAGGCAACTAGGCCTGATTATATTTTTATTAACACAGTAACTCTTTTACCAAAGCAATATCCCAAATTGGATAATTACCTCCCACGTTGCCTTCCTCTTGGCTTTGGAGCTAAACACCAGGCTCTTTCTCAATTAGCATTCTGAGCTTTGAATCAAGTTTCTTATGTGCTGTTACCCAGCTGCTACACAACTACCCAGATGTTGCATGAAGCCCTTCCTAAATATAGTTCTTTAGGCACATTCAGAATCCTCTAGGAAAATAGATAACATTAGTATATTATTTTATTGACAATAATCAATATTAACCACTTAAAAGGGTTTTTAAAAAAACAATTAGAAATAAGTCAAGTAAGCAAAGTTTTACTCTACCTGTGAAATTTTAAACTACTGATAATGACTGGGGTAAATGATCATCAGGTAATAAACTGTTTCAAGTTAACTGAGCAGCAATCTCACTCAGTAATATGTTATTACAAAGTACAGATAATTTAATGGTAAATATGAAATAAAGTATATTGGGGTGAGGGGAAATCTGCTTGCATTTTGCATTTAAGTGTTTTCATATTTAAATGGAAACCAAAAAAGCAGAAATATTCTGAAATAAAAACAGAACTGGAATTTCCATTTCCCATCCACATCATAAATGAGATCATTCCACTTTAGAATGAGTGCACTCAGACAGAATCTGTGGCTGGGACCCCAGGTACTGAACACTATCCTATACTGGCTTCTGAAGGATGCATATCACACTATCTCTCTCTCTCTCTCACACACACACACACACACACACACACACACACACACAGGATTTACAGCTCTACTAGAAGTC
Source organism: Corynorhinus townsendii (assembly GCA_026230045.1). Classification (NCBI taxonomy): domain Eukaryota; kingdom Metazoa; phylum Chordata; class Mammalia; order Chiroptera; family Vespertilionidae; genus Corynorhinus; species Corynorhinus townsendii. The sequence goes on along the minus strand of JAPDVU010000004.1, from coordinate 59,579,701 downwards.
ACATAACCTATGGCTAAGTCTATAAGACTAATGTATGACTAACTACTAAAGTAACCTCAAGCAGAGGTAGCAGAAACACTGCTCCTTTTACTAATCTACCACTTTTGGAAATAAACTCCATTCACTGAGGAAGGTGACAACATATGATGCTTTGACAACATCAAAAACAATATTTAAAATTTACAAATTCTCTGGAACCTGGTTCCATATCCCCAAAAGGATTCACATCTAAATCCTGTTCTCTAAATCTGAATTCAGAGGGCCACCAAACAGCCCCTGTGGCATCTGCATGGGGCTCACATTTGTGCAGCTTTGTCTGCACAAGTCACCAACCTTCTTCGTTGACCTTTTATGTAAAAGAGATGTGTTATCAACTCATCTCTTCTAAGGGAGCACTTTCCAAGAGTACCAACTTGCAGAGGAATTAGCAGATGGGGAAGCAGGTTGAGGTACAGAAGTGGAAGGCACTGCTGAGCAAATGAAAGAATCAAAGGGAACTGAAAGGAGAAATGAAGTAGAACTAATTAAAGGGCATAGTTTGCATTGACGACTGGACCCTGCAGGATGTGAATGTGTGTGTGCTGTAGAGACAGCCAGCTCCCGTCTGGCACACACTGGCCCTCTCTGCATCATGGTCATTGGTGCTTGTTAGCAAAGCCTGAATCTCTGGGCTCCCTGGTAATGACCAGCCTACATTCCACTGACCTTAGCACAGCTAAGGCTGCGTGTAGCCTGTGAATCATTCGCTCATTCCCAAAGTCATCCAAAGTTTGAAAGAGGAGAAATATTGCCATGGTATTTACACCATGTAGAGCACACTTTTCTTTTCTTCAGAATAGTATAAAAATAAAGAAAATGTTTTGGGATAAACTAAAGGAGATGTGTCTGAGGGATACTAAGGAAATAAAAAGCAGGGGAATTCCCCTTTACAGGTCTTAAATTGAAGGGAAGGGGGAGCATGGAGGGAGAGAGAGAAAAATTAGTGTTTAAGAGAAAAAAATGAATTAAATGAAAGGATTGCTAGGTAACTTGGGAAATTATTTCTTCAAATTCTTAGGTTTTCTTGTAGCATTTCCTGTCAGCTGTCTGGCTATCTACCAGAGAAAAGAAAAATCTCTCAATATGGTTCCTGTGGGAATTTGAATTATAAGTCTGAAAAAATAACAATGGTCCACAGACCAGAGAAGGAAATGGTAACATTTCTAAATGACTAGAGTGGAAAGATCAAGAATGCAACATGTTTTTCCACTTTTCTGTGTGGTAATGCACAGGATACATTTATCTGCTGTGAAGTCCTCACGATGAATGGAAATGAAGTAGCATCATCCTCCAGTGAAATTACACATCTATTAAATATTTGCTACATCTCTAACAATGCGTATTCAGTAACGTGTGGGAGTTCAGGATTTGTGTTCTCTAATCAGCCAGACTACATTTCTTTTTTAAAAAATATATTTTATTGATTTTCCACAGAGAGGAAGGGAGAGGGATAGACAGCTAGAAACATTGATGAGAGAGAAACATCGATCAGCTGCCTCCTGCACACGCACCACTGGGGATGTGTCCGCAACCAAGGCACATGCCCTTGACCAGAATCGAACCTGGGACCCCTCAGTCCACAGGCCAACCCTCTATCCACTGAGCCAAACCGGCAAGGGCCAGACTACATTTCAATCCAAGCTCCTCTCTATCTCTGTGACCCTGGCAAGTGATTCAAACACCTGAGCTTGTTTCCTCATCTAGAAAATAGGAACAATAACACAAACCTGCATGGATTAAGTTCATTGAATAGTACCTGACACATAGTAAGTACACAATACATGTTAGCTATTATTATGACTATAATTATCATATCAGTAATAATTATTTCCAGATATAATAGGAATCTTTTGTATTTTCAAATCAATTTTCCTAAATTCAGGGGGAAATTGATCAGATACTTATGATATGACAAAAACTTCATAAAAATACTCATCAGATATTTTTATTTCTCAATACACACATATAAATTGAATTATATATTGGCTAATTATGCAAAATATACTATAAATGTATAAAATATGCAGTGTGTTTTATATCTTTACTTATACTTATAATTTTAATTTTATATTGCCAACCTGTAGATTCTAGCAGAGATGACTTACAGAGCTGAAGTTAAATACAGCTCTGGTTTCTTGATATTTCATTAAAAATCAGGGAACAAAGGCCAGTGGAATCTATTGCTTTGCCTGGAAAACATTAGACAATCTCATGAGTGACTGAATGAATGAACGAATGAATGAATATTAATTGTCTCAGTCTGTTTTCAGGCTATCCTTCTGTTAATATCATTTTCCTCCATACCATTTTTTCAACTTCCTTTTCATATACTGGCTCACCCGTGAAAAGCCTTTGAATTGATCACAAGACAAATACTATACTTAAAAAAACACAGAGGCTGCTCTGGCCAGTGTGGCTCAATTGTTTTGGCATTGTTCCATGCAACAAAACGTTGCCAGTTTGATTCCAGGTCAGGGCTCATGCCAGGGTTGTGGGCTTGATCCCTTGTGGGGGGCGAGAGGAGGGAGCTGATTGATGTGTCCCTCTCACATCAATGTTTCACTCTCCCTCCCTTCTTCTCTGTCTAATCAATTTAAAAATATTTTTTAAAATTAAAACACACACACACACACACACACACACACACACACACACACACACACACTACACACACAGAGGCTTCCAGTCAAGATGACAGCATAGGTAAATATGATAATTGCCTCTTTCCACAATCACATAAAAAAATACAACTAAATTACCGAATAACTATCATTCAGAACTGCCTGAAATCCAGCTGAATTAAAGTCCTATAACTATGAATTTAAAGAAGAAGCCACATTGAGCATGGTAGGAGGTATGGAGACTCAAAACAGGCTGGTCCCATATCCACATGTGGTGGATAAAAATTGGGAAGCTATCTTGGCTGCAGAGGTCCCCCCTCTCTGAAAAGTGAGGGGTCCCAGCTCCACACCAGGCACCAGAGCCTAGGATTCCAGTGACAGGAAGAGAAGTTCCCATAACTTGTGGCTGTAAAAACCAGCAGGGATTATAACTGAGTGAGACAGAGGACTGCTGGAGTCCCAGGCAGTTCCTCTTGATGGACCCACTCACAGACTTACTCAGACTCACTCCCTCTGAGATCCAGCCCTGGGGCAACAGCTTGAAAGACACCAGGAATATATGGAGAGGAACTGAAGTGTCTGACATCAGAGGGAGAGCTAGAGGGCAGCTTTCTCCCAGACAGAAGTGTTGGCAGAGGCCATTGCTCCTTTTCTGAGCCTTTCCCCCACAGAGCCAGCAGGTTGGCATCATAGCTGAGTCTCCATCTACCTGGTTCATACATACTCTTCATCCCATCCTGGTGATTTCCTGAAACCCCACCCCACCAACTTGTTGGCCACCCAAGGTATGTCCAGTGGCTTTTCTATATGAATGGCCTGTCTTGGCTAATGCTTCGGACTTTCCTAAAATATTTCATACAAGTAGTATTTGGCCTCACATGCCCCATACCTCTCCCTAAGTAGACCCAGACCTAGCACTAGCTGACCATGGTTCCCAGCTTGGTCTCTCCTTGGCATTTCCAGGCGTAGTACAAGTAGTAGCCATCTGCAGATAGCTTTATAGTTCATGCTCGGTGGCCCTAGGCAAAACACAGGTGGTGGCTGACTTTGGCCTGCACCTCCTGGGAGGCCCCAAGCCCGTGACAGCTTGAGACCATGTCAAAGCACCTCCACAAGCAACATACTCAATTGGCAGACTCAGCAGGCACTAGAGCCCTGCTAAAGTAAATTCTGCCCTGTGAGGTGGGTCTCTGCATAGCTGATCCTCCACCATAGTCACTGCCAGTCCTTGCAGCTAATTGGCCTGGGGGTAAGTCCTTCCCATTGATGTGCCAACAGCAATCAAGGCTCAACTACAAGAGGGTGTGCATAGCCCACACAAGGGGGCTGATCTGGAGTTCCCAACTCAGGTGAATGGAAAGACTGTGCCACTGGGCCCTACAGGACACCTACTACATTAGGCCACTTTGTATTTGGAAACAACACAGGGAAGCTGCAAAAATGAGGATACAGAGAAACATGACCCAAATGAAAGATAGAACAAAACTCCAGAAGAAGAACTAAGAAAAATGGAGACAAGAAATCTACTAGGTACAGAGTTCAAAACGCTGATTATAAAGATGTGCAGTGAACTTATTGAGAATTTCCACCATAAAAAAAGACATGGAAACAAAAAAAGAACCAGTCAGAAATGAAGGACACACTAACTGAAATGAAGTATAATTTACATGGAATCAACAGTACAGTAGATGAAGCCAATAACCAAATCAGCGATTTGGAACACAAGGAAGCCAAAAACAAACAAACAAACAAAAAACATCCAATCAGAACAGCACAAAGAAAAAGGAACCCAAAAAAATGAAGAGAGTGTAAGGAGCCTCTGGGACAACTTCAAGCATCATGGGGTGCACAGAAGGAGAAGAGAGAGAGCCATAAATTGAAAACCTACTTGAAGAAATAATGACATTAAACTTCCCTAACCTGGTGAAGGAAATAGACATGTAAGTCCAAGAAGCAGAGAGAATCCCAAACCAGATGAACCCAAAGAGGCCCACACCAAGATACATTGTAATTAAAATGCAAAAGGTTAAAGACAAAGAGAGACTCAAAAGCAGCAAGAGAAAAGCAGTTAGTTACTTACAAGGGAGCTCCCATAAGCCTATCAGCTGATTTCTCAACAGAAACTTTGCAGGCCAGAAGGAAATACCAAGAGATATTCAAAGTGATGAAAAGCAAGGAGCTACAACCAAGATTACTGTATCCAGCAAAGGTATCATTTAGAATTGAAGGACAGATAAAGAGCTTCCCAGATAAGAAAAAGCTAGAGTTCATCACCACTAAACTGGTATTACATGAAATGTTAAAGGGTCTTCTTTAAGAAGAAGAAAAGAATAAAAAGATTTTAAAAATATGAACAATAATATGGTAATACATATCTATCAACAATTGAATATAAAAACAAACAAAATAAATGAACAAACAGAACAAAAACAGACTCATAGATATAGAGAACATTTTGATGGTTGCCAGATGGGAAGGGGGTGTGGAGGATGAGTGGAAAAGGTGAAGGGATTAAGAAGTACAAATTCATTTTTACAGAACAGTCATATGGTTGTAAGCTACAGCATAGGGAATATAGTCAATAATATTCTAATAACTATGTATATTGTCAGATGGGTGCAAGATTTATCAGATGATCACTTAGTAAGTTTTATAATGTCTAATGACTGCATTGTACACCTGAAACTCACATAACATTGTAGGTCAACTATAATTGAAAAATAAAACATGATTTTAAATAAATAAATAAACAAATACATAGTCACATGCCATACATTATGCTTGTCATAATTTTCTCCAATGCCTCTTTTTTTTTTTCTTTCCAAAAACCACCTCAATTCCCTCATAGAGTTACCTTGAATAACTTGAAAGCAGACATATTTTCCTACCTACCATAACCAGAATCAGTATATCTTCCCCACCCTGGAACAGAGGCTGAAATAAATGTGAAAAGACATCATGTAATAGTCACTCTATCCATCTGTTTTCTTAGGAATTAGGTTCCAACAGGTCTGAGACTATGTCTTCTGAAAATCATGGATGTCCAATAAATATGATTTGAAACTGTCTTGCTGGAAGGACGAAGGCTCTCTATGTGAATATCCTTATTCTAGGTTACCATGGCCTGAATGGTGCTTATTCCTCATTATATTTCCACTTGCTCTGTTTCTTGGTTTTCTTCCAGACTCCAGTCAAGGCCAGAAAGTCTACCCTTTACTCAGCTAATGGTGTCTCCTCCTTTCTTCATCTTGCCTGCTATTAAATAGAGCTTTATATAGTATCCAGACTGTCAGCCTCTCAGATGAATTACTTTTTCTGAAAATAAAATAAAATAAAATGATTCATGGTCTTGACCCTTGGGGCTGGAAAGTAATGTCTCATTGAGTGAAAAGGCAGCATAAAACTTTAGAAAAACTGCAATTTATATTTCAGCTCATACCTGCTAACTTTCCAGCAGTTGGTGGAAATTATTGTGAAGAAACAAAAAGGAATTTGGCCATATGGTATGGAAATAGCAATAAAAAACTATTCTGCATATAAAAAATAAAAGAAAGCAATTATTAGTAGTCCAGCTACTAGTAGGGTTCAGTCATTGGTTCGTTTACTCATTCAGGATATTATAATCTCTTTGGGGAAAGTTTATTCCAAAACATTACTCCTAATAATTCACTTGTCATCTTATTTATGTGAAGTAGACCCACTAATTCTAGCACTGAAAGACAAAAATGTGTAAGTAAAATATATTTGGTTTAAGCAGCGTGTAAAAATGAGATCAAATTATTTTACCAGTTTGAATATCAAAATTCTTAAATATTAATTAAAGAGGAAATAAAGAGGAACAGAAAACACTAAGTCCAGTCAGTCTTTTTTATGTTTTTTGCATTTATTTTAAAAAATCATACATTATTTCAACCGGGAAAAAGTAATGGTGTGTATTATTTTAAATGTAGCTGAACTTGCTCCATTTTGTATCTTTAGAATTCTACTTTTTGTCCATGTACAAATAAATATGTATTAAATATCCACTTTGTGCAATGCAATAATATAAATAAAATACAATTCTTGACCACAACAAGCTCAAATTTTAAAAGGCAAAAAAAGTAAACAAAATGGCAATAAAATATATGAAGTACAGTAAGTTCTCAAATAACATCCTTTGGTTCAAAGTTGTCTACCTAATAAAAGAGTAACATGCTAATTGACTGTACCTTAGCGACACCCACAGCCAATCATGAGTGAGTATGCAAATTAACCCAACAAAGATGGTGGGTTGGTTTGCATATGCAGGCACCGAGCAGCCTGTTGGGGGCAGGGCGGGATGCTTGCACGGTCACCATGGTGACGGTGCAGGCATTCCACACCACCCCAGCCACTCTGGGCCTCTGAGCAGCATGGGAAGGCGGAAAGGCGGCTCCAGGCCAGAGTGAAGGCAGTGCCTGCAGCCAGGGGAAGGAAGGCCCATTCTTGCACAAATCTTGTGCATTGGGCCTCTAGTTTTATTATAACATCTATGACAGTGGTTCTCAACCTTTCTAATGCTGCGACCCTTTAATACAGTTCCTCATGTTGTGGTGACCCCCAACCATAAAATTATTTTCGTTGCTACTTCATAACTGTAATTTTGCTACTGTTAATGAATTATAATGTAAATATCTGTGTTTTCAGATGGTCTTAGGCTCTACAGCAGCGGTTCTTAACCTGTGGGTCGCGACCCACAGGTTAAGAACCGCTAGCAGGGTCGTTATGACTAAAACATGAGGCTATGCAGAGCCCACACTGAGAGGGCCTCCTTGCCCACCTGATTTCGTGCTCTGTTGTTACCCTTTTGAAATTTTTAATTTTTGAAGAAGCCCTGCATTTTCATTTTGTACTGGGCTCCACATACTATGGCTGTACTTACGTTTAGGAGTTAAAGCAATAACTTCTTCTAGAAAAATAAAAAATAGAAGCAGACCCAAATCCTCCTTAGATTATTAGTGGTTGTTTGACTTTAACAAGCTTCAATTAGAATACACAAATGCCAACAATCCCAAAGAAGGAAGTCTTTGAAAGACCACTCCTGACCAAATCTGCTAATTGAGTTAAGTGACTGTGATTCTTGGCTTGTTTTTGCTGATTCTTGCTCAAATTCAGGTTTTAAAATAACCTTCAGTTCATTACTCTATGAACTTCTAAATATTCTCCAGGACTATCTTTATAAAAACAAACCCTTTAAACAGCACAGGTAAAATCATTTGGTGTCCCATTGCCAGAACATACAATGTTTTAGTCTCAGCCTCCTAAACTCGACATACTTTCCCCTTAGAATCTTAAGCAACACTGTATAAAGTCATAGATGAGCTTTTTTTTACCTTCTAGTTGTATTATTGCTTATGTATGAAATAACAAATTAGATTAAGATATTAATAATTCATTTACATATCTTTAAAATGGAAGTCTTCAGCCCAACAATGTTTAATTCATCTCCAGAAGTCATTTTGAAATGAGTCTATTTCCAATATCTTCCTTTTATTTGAAGTATCACATTTGTTCAACTCTCCATCTGTTTCAGTAAGAATATATCATTTCTCCATATGTATTATTCTCAACAGTTTTTCCACCACAACCCTAGATCATCATAGGCAATGTATTTTCATTTTTCATTGTTTTGCTTTTTTTGAAATACAAAATTTAATAAGCACACTAATCTTAAGCATAGATACTAATAAATATACTATATACATGTATAAGCACACAAATATGTACATACACACATGAATGTAACCACCATCCAGATCAAGATATGATTTATTTCCAACACCCCAGAAAGATATTTTATATCCCAGTTTAGTTAATACTCCCAGAGAGTTAATCATTAACCTGACTTCTATCATTTTAGATTAATCTTGCCTATTTTTGAACTTCAGATAAATGGAATTTTAATGTATTTCACTCATTATGTCTGTGCAATTCATCCCTATTGTTGTGTGTAATAGTATTTTATTCATTTTTTATTACTTGAATATACCACAATTAACTTTTAGTCCACTGATTATAAATATTTATTACTGAATCTCACTGACTAGTTCTAATAATCAGGTGTGTTTTTTTTAAATTTGGGCTATTATTTCTTTAAACATTGTTTCTCCTCTAATCTCTCTTCCTTGTGCTAAGATTTCAATTACATGCCTACTAAGTTTTTATTGGGTCACATGTGTCTCTTACACTCTGTCCTATGCATTCCATTAATTTTCCTATCTGTGCTTCAGTGAGATATTTTCTATGGATTTATATTCAGTTTCACTTATTCTTCCTTCTTCTGTGCCCAACATGATGTTAATCCCATTCAATCAAGTCTTAATTTTTATTTATTTTTTCTTTATTAATTAAAGTATTACATATGTGTCCTTATCCCCCTTACACCCCCCCCTCCACTCATGCCCTCACCCCCCTGGTGTCTGTGTCCATTGGTTAGGCTTATATACATGCATACAAGTCCTTTGGTTGATCTCTCCCCTTTACCCCCACCCTCCCCTACCTTCCCTCTGAGGTTTAATGGTCTGATCGATGCTTCTCTGTCTCTGGATCTGTTTTTGTTCATCAGTTAATTCTTAATTTTTAAATGAATACTGTATAAGTCACATTTTCCTGCCCCGTTTTATTTGTTTGTTGTATGTGATTCATCAGAGTAATTCATTGCAGGAGTAATGCAGAGGCTACAGATGATGTTATTTTCCTTCAGGGAAGGTTTACCTTTTGCTGTTAGACAGGATGTTTAAAATATAGGTTTTATTATTATTTAGGTATGGAAAGTAAAACCTATCAGAAGATTACTACTGACATTGAAAAGATAGTTTTTATTATCACAGATCCCAAGAGAAGGGAGCATGCACACCACGGGTGCAGGGACAGGGAGAGCGTGGACCCAGGAGAAAGTTCTAGGCAGGTCAAGAGGCAGGTGGAGCAGAAAACTGATCAACAACATTTATTGTGGTATCTGTGAGCAGGATCTGACAAAGCGGGATGAACAGGTTTACAATTGGCTAGTTTGAGTAAAAAATGGGCAAAGGACCTTAATAGAGGCTTCTCCAAAGAGGACATGCAGGTGGCCAATAGGCATATGAAAAGATGCTCAATATCACTAATCATCAATGAAATGCAAATTACAACCACAATGAGATATCACCTCACACCTGTCAGAATGACTATCATCAATACACAAACAAAAAGCGCGGGCGAGGATATGGAGAAAAGGGAACCTTCATGCACTGTTGGTGGGAATGCAGACTGGTGCAGCCACTATAGAAACAGTATGGAGTTTCCTGAAAAAGCTAAAAATGGAATTGCCTCATGACACAGTGATTCCACTTCTGGGAATATATCCAAAGAAACCCCAAACACTAATTCAAAAGAATACATGCACCCTGTGTTCATTGCAGCGTTATTTACAATAGCCAAGATTTTGGAAGCAGCCCAAGTGCCCATCAGTAGATGAGTGGATAAAAAAGCTGTGATACATTTATACAATGGAATACTACCTGGCTGTAAAAAAAAAAAAAAAAAAAAAAGGAAATCTTAACTATTGTGAATGGCATGGATGAACCTGGAGAGTATTATGCTAAGTGAAATAAACCAGTCAGACAAAGACAAATATCATAGATCTATTGATATAAAAGGCTAATATGCTAAGTGTACGACCATCTGGGCAATGATGTCATGTAGCAATGCCTAGCTTCCTCTCCCTAGTGACTAGCCTCCTTGAAGTTTCTTTAGCCTAGGAACATGGCTTGCTTTATAGCCAGGTGAAAACATTTACACTTTAACCAAATGTCTGTGAAGCATTTTCCCATGCCTCATCTCATTTGATCCTCACAGAAGTCCTGGAGTAGGTAGATAGAAGACTTGGTGGAATCCTATTTTCTTTTCATTAGCCGGAAAATAAAGATTTAGAGTTTAGAAACTTGACCTGACTGAAAAGAAGTAAGAAATGGTGGACCTTGAAAATGACTTCAGGTTTTCTCACTGCCCAGAATAGAGTCAAACACTGCTGCAGTTAAATATTTTACCCTTTGTTCTCCCTGCATGATCTACAATAATAATCTGCTTCATGTTGATATTTACTGCTGTGTTGCTGACAATTACCTGAAAGAGAAGTACTTCACTGGGCTGGAAAAAGTTTAGCTAAATCAGAAAGAAGGTCTAATTAAGCAAGTTTATTCTATATCTATAAAAGACTAAGTTGGCTTGCACATGGGCAATACATATAAAGCTCTCACTGGCACTAATTGCACCGGTGTGTTTCTATCTGTCATTGTCGATCGTGAATGTGGTTGACACTTTTATTATAGAGAAAGGGCAAATAGTGATATTAAAATATTTCTTCTAATTAATTTCCTTTCAATGTGCACAAATTCGTGCACCAGGCCACTAGTTTCACATATATGTGGAATCTAATGAATAAAACTAATAAACAACAAAATAGAAACAGACTAATAGATACAAAAAACAGGCTGACAGCTGTCAGAGGGGAGGGAGGTTAGGGGGCTGGGTGAGAAAGTTAAAGTGATTAAGGAAAAAACCCTCATAGACACAGAGAGCAGCATAGTGATTACCAGAGGGAAGGGAAGTGTGGAGATAGAAGAGGGTAAAAGGGATAAATGGTGATGGAAGGAGAGACTTGGAGGTGGTGAACACAATACAATATACAGATGATGTATTTGGAATTGTACACCTGAAACCTATATAATTTTATTAAAACCAATAAATTCAACAAAAATACAAAATAAAATTATCATTTAGTTTTTGCTTTGACAGTGCTTCTGTTTATTTATTTCCTAAGGAAATAGCCCTGGGACCTAGTGCTAAGCATTCATCCACTCTCCCTGCCTGTCACCTGGAGAGCCTTGTGGCCCTCACATGTCTGCATGGGCAGCAAGAACCTAGAGTGCAGCCCTGTAGCTCAGGCCAGAAGCCTTGGGTCCTGGCCTGCACTCAGCCTCTTGCTTGCCTGTTTTCAGTTCTCACATGTAGACTCTTCAGAATGGCACCCAGAATGCTTTTGTTGAAAAATCTCTGATTTATAGAGAGTTCATAAGGTGAAGCCTCTCAGGAGAGGTGGTGCCAGGCTCCCTGCCCCTGGTGGGGCCTGCTGCCCAGCTGGGGAGCAGAACCCTGCCAGGAGCATCCCTGGCTCCCAGTTGCTGCTGGCTCACATTCCCCACCAGGAAGGAGAGCAGGTTAACTAGCTCCCATTAATTGCTTGTGGTGATCACCTGTCCGCTGCCCATGGTCCAGCTTCCTAGAAGTCAGATGTTTACCGGTGATTAGCTCCTCTGCAGCCCTCCCTGTGGAACATGGACCATGCTTGAATAAACCGCACCATCTCACCTGGCGGCTCAGACAATCAGCCAGGCTTTCCTAATTTAACCCAGTGCTCAAATAAGGATTTGCTCCCCCCAAGCACACCCAGCAGATGGCTGGCCCTAGGCTGCCCTCAGTGAGAAGTGGGCTGACACTTGGAGGGTGGTGCAGTCTCCCTGGTAGGGGCCCAAGCGGTCAGCTCCCCACACCCACCATGACAGCTGCCTCCAGTGTCCTCGCCGGTCCAACACTGCTGGCCTGAGAGGTAGGTGTCTTTTCTCTTCTCCAGTCTCCCAGTCTCACGGCCAGACAAGAGCATGTCCGTGCGGCTGGTGGTTTGCTCTCCCAGAGGGCTTTCCAGGGAGAATCCTGCCATGGGGCAGATGGGTCTGGCAGGACAACCCCAGGTCTGTGGAGACCCTGCCCAGGGAAAGCTGGCACTAGTTTGTATTCCTGCATGTCTTCAGCTGGCACACTGGTGGATACCTGCATTTGGGGCATGTGTCCTCTGAATTACACTTTGTCGGTTCTGGGCTCTGCATTTGTGTTTAACTTCCTTCCCAGCAAAGAAGTTTCCCTTTAAATGTCTTTTTTTTTTTTTTTTGCAGTGAGAGATTTGCCCTTGGGCAGAAAGTTGTGTACCGAGCCCCTTGGAGAGCAGACGCTGTAGGAATGGCAGGCTGTTAGGGCATTTGTGATCCATTTACTTAGTGACACTTGATGAAGCCCATCTGCCCTATAACATAGTGTCACTTGGGGAATGAAGGGTGTGAACGCTCTCTTTGGACAGGTGAGTGTTCGCTGGAGCTCACAAGATACATGGAAGAGCCTTGAAGTGCATCCTTCAGGGCAGCCCTATAACTTGAAATGGTTTTAGGATCACCGCCTTCTCTTTCTCCCAACCTCACCTTCTCAGGCAGCCCAACACAGCCTCCCTTCTACACTTGCTTTTTAAACATTCCAGTTCCCTTTGCCTAAGGTTCTCCTGCTAGCCTGGCCTCACCCTGGGGACCTTTCCCCGGGTCTCTGCCTCCCAGGGAAGCACCATTTCCTCAGGACCCCTGGCATTCCCTTTGCAGGGAAGCTGCCAAGACTTTCAGCAGCTGACCCAGCTGACTGGGGCTGGAGCAGCCTTGTTCACAGCTTTCAGCTGCTCCTGCAAGGGGAGGCCTCTGTGCCCAGGTGTCATTCCTCCCAGAAGAAAAGTTCTGTCACTGCTCTCAAGGACCACAGCACTCCACTTGCCTGGGGTTTTTTTAGAACAAAGCGTGTTTGGGACTCTGTTCTGGTAGTGTGTTAGAGAGGACACGTTTGTCCCGTTGGTGTTCTGGATGCGCTGTTTCTATAGCTGGGAGGTCAACATGTAGGCACACCCTGGGCTGGGGGAGGCTGGTCGCCCACCCTGGGCTATCCCATCCTTCAGCATCACTGTCAGGGGCCCCTGGTACATGTAGGGACATCTGGTCACCATGATCCAGGAGGGCAGGTGAGGCAGCCTCTGGCATAACAATGTGCGGGTCATGCTGGACCCTTGCAGGGTGCGGGGATTTGCAGTTCTGACCCTCCTGTCTTCTTGCTCTGCAACCTGCACATCCATTAGGGCCAGTGTGTCTTCCAGCAGCATGCCTTGTGGGCTGCTCACAGGATCGGTCTAACTCAGTCCATTGTCTTCCTGGGCAGTTCAGGAAAGCCCTCCTCCTCACGGGAGGGGCGGGGACGGGAGCAGTGCACATCTGAAGGAACCTGCTTGTTCCAGGCTACTGTTTTTATTCCCTCTTTTGGTGCAGGCTAATGTCAACTTGTGAGTGAAACATCATTGATATGCAGCAGGCACCGTCACTAAAGCAACAAGCCCAGGCAGTCCCCACGACCCACACTTACGTGACCAATGGTGTTGGCTTGGCAGTAGTGTGAGGGTGGAAGACCCATTTCAGCTGTCTTCTGTTCTCACCTTACTAATAAACAGACTTAATTTTAAATAAAGTATCAGCTTCAGGATTCAGGACGTGGTTCCTAGAGGGTCCTGAGCTCTGGGATTTAGTAGGACAGTGAAGGGGAGGTACAGCATGGACGCTGGTCCAGAGAAGAACTTGGTCTGTGGTTGCAGCCATGATACCAGGCAGGCAATGCCAGGCAGCTGCGGGACAGAGAGGGCCCTAACCAGACAGGCAGAGATGGGGCAAGGACCCTCCTGGGCCTCTGCCTCCCACTCTGCACATTCATGGTCACCGGCAGTGGGAGTCCCTGGAGCCCAGGCCTGGCCTGAGGGAGCAGGATGTTCAGAAAACCTGGCCAGTGGGTGTGGCCAGGGCCTCAGAGAAGGGCCTGTGTGTTTAGGGAAAGAACTGAGCTGTGAACGGGATCACTGAAGAGTCAAAAAGCTTGACATGCCTTTAGGTCTTTACTTTCTCCTCTTGGTTTTGTTTCTCTGTGTATGAAAGAGACAAGTTCGTTGGTATTTGTTTTCCTGCCTAAAATTAGCTCTGCTTCCCAAGGCCCTTCATACAAGTAGTGCCCTCTACCTGTTTGTCATGTCTTACTTGAGGGGATTGAAAGTGCAGCCTATATTTTATGCCCAAGACACTGACTTGATTGCACCACATGCATCTTTCGCTCAGAAAAGTCCATCATGCCTTCTGCTAGGCTGCCAACACAGCTGTGTGAGGAGAGTGTTGGTACATCTTTGCTTTATGTGGAGTTCTGTAAATGTGATGGGTTCACATATAAAGAAGTGACTTTGACTTGGGAATGATACTGATTTGTTACACATGGAATGGGAGTTCAAAAAAGTTCAGACTCTGTAATAAATTGCAAAGACTTAACGATTTGTGTATGAGCTAAGCTGCTGTAGTTTTGTATCATATATGCCTTTGCACCATATGACCAGAAGCTTCCAAATAAAACCAGATGCATTCTTGCCCTAAAAAGAGGGGGGTGGGGGGGAGGGAATGAAGAAAGAGGTCTGAAAATTACAACTAAATTCAAATAAACTATTTTTTGTATAGTTGAAGCATCCATCTTATATAAAAACTGCTGTTTGAAATTTTAACCCTGCTATTTTGGCTTCTGTAAACACTTGCTTGCTTAAATAATAAGGAAAATAAGACTACTCCCATTCCAGAGAGGCCATAGACTATGCCCCTGACACCAGGCCAGGCCTTGAGATATGGTCTCATGGCCCCTTCCCAGCACGTAGGCCTTCTTTCCCAGAAGGCCCGGAAGTCTCATTCCAAATTTGGGAGAGAAAAGAGCAAGGAAAAGTATAAATAGAAAAGGTTTCCTCCATGTGTGTGGGGTGGGGGGTGGGGGGCAGAATTTGAAAGGCACATTTTTCTCTGGCCCTGCGCTTAATAAAATGTAACTCTCTTTCTCTAAGCATGGCTTGGTGGGTTGTTTTTTTTTTTTCAGTCTTCTGTAACACAGTGTGAACGATATCAGCAATAACACTGAGCATCACAGGTGAGTGAGCACTCTTCTGGAGACTGTGAGGTAAAAAGAAGATAAGCAAGATTCTTGGCCTCAGGAACTCATAATCTGGGTGAGGCGTAATGAAGACACATATGAAAGTCTGACCAAAATAACTATGCTGTCTTCCATATTTCATAACTTCATCTCCAATGCATGCATCTTGTCTAAAACATTTCAATTGATTAAAACAATATATTTGCCAGTTTCAACACCAATGAAATACCCCAGCTTTCTATTCTTCCTCCTCCTCCATTTCCTGCTATATTTCTTTCCGGTTCTCAGGATTTTAACAATCTCACTTCTTGAATGGCTCTTTTTCTATTGTCTTTCTTCCTCCAACCCACTTCCTCCTTCACCCGCCCCCCTTACACACACACACACACATAATGGAAGATAAAAATATATTTGGAAATAATAACAGATCCTCCTCAGAGAAGAGCATAGCATTTTCTTTGGGGAGGAAAGGGAACATCTGCAATACTGTCAACAATAAATTTTTAAAAATATATAAAATATACTCTATGCCCCAAGTTTGGTGCAGTGCACTTTAAATAACTATCAATTTTTAAATACATAATCATCAGCCAACTTTAAAAGAGACTACTCCATGCTTTCCTGCTTTCTTTTTTAGACATTTACAAATGTCATTATAAACTTAGAAATTGTACACAGAAATTCGCAGAAATCTAGAAGCTTGCAAGTTTAGACACAAACTACATAGAGCAAATATTTTCTAAAAGGTTAATTTTCAATGTCAGTAATTTAGCTTAAACACTTCAGCATATGCAATGTGACAAAGAGCATGTTACTTAGGTTAACCATAACCCAAATGCTAATTGGTATGATAAGCTGTAAATAATCCTGTAAAGAACATAGGGGTGCATTTATCTTTTCAAATTAGTATTTTCCTATTCTTCTGATAAATACACAGAAGAAAGATGCTGGCTTATATAGTAACTCTATTCTTAAGTTTTATCGAGGAACTTCCACCTTGTTTTTCATAGATTGGCTGATATACTAGTGTTCTAATCAGGAAACCCATTTTCCAAAGATGGTGCTACAAGAGGTATGTTCTCTGTCTTTATTTTTCCTTTTTTTAGCCCATGCTAGTGATCATTATATATTTTTTAAATTTGTATTTTTAATTGAGGTAACATTAGCTAATAGCATTATATAAGTCTCAGGTATACATCATTTTAATTAAATATCTGAATACACTATAGCATGTTCACCAACAAAAAGTCTAGTTTCCATCCATCACCATATATTTGACCCCCTTTACCCATTTTGATCTCCTCAAGCTCCCTTCTGGTAACCCTCTGGTGACCAGCAACCTATTATCTATATTTATGAGTTTGTTTCTTTTTGTTTTATATTCCACATGAGTGAAAATGTATGGTTTTGGTCCTGTTCCATCTGACTGATTTCACTTAGTACAATACTCTAAAGATCCAACCATGTTCTTGAAAATAGCAATATTTTATATTTTTTATGGCTGAGTAATATTTGCGTGTGTGTGTGTGTGCGTGCACATGCGTGCACCATCTTTATCCATTTGTTTGCTGATGGACACAGGTTGCTTCCATGTCTTGGCTATTGTAAATAATGCTGTAATGGACATGGGGATGCAGATATCTTTTCAAATTAGTGCTTTCATATTCTTCTAATGAATACCCAGATGAGGAATTATTGGATCATATAGTAGTTCTATTATTTTTTTTAGGAACCTCCATACTGTTTTGCATAGTGGCTGCACCAATTAGTCCCACCAACAGTGTATAGAGTTTTATTTTCTCTACATCCTCTCCAACACTTATTTCTTTTTTATAATAACCATTCTATCTCGTGTGAGGTGACATCTTTTTTCTATATCTTGATCTACAACCAGTGCTTTGTAAATTTGCATATGCAACATCAGAAATAGGTTTTGAGAAGTGGAAATAGTGGTCTGTTAACCAGCATGATGAAGGTTAGAAATTGACTCCCTTGGGGAAACTTGAAAAGCATGAATTGGCAAAATTTCTTTAGAGGCATTTTCCATCCTTAAATGAATCAGGTAAAAGAACCTAAGGATAAAATTTAAATACTACTGTGTCCAGCTGTGAACACTGGAGAATTCTGCTTCCTGGTAGGTCTCAAAAGGACACAGAGACCATTTCCCAAATTTTGAGTGAAATAGGTGATCTGTAAGGATGGCAGATCCTCATCTCTGTAGTCTGGGTATTCATAAATCTTGAGTGAACCCTCCTTGAACCGTGGTGTCAGAGCACCCCTAAAAGGACTGAGAACTAGGACT
Source organism: Corynorhinus townsendii (assembly GCA_026230045.1). Lineage (NCBI taxonomy): Eukaryota > Metazoa > Chordata > Mammalia > Chiroptera > Vespertilionidae > Corynorhinus > Corynorhinus townsendii. Next base: position 59,561,938 of record JAPDVU010000004.1, on the reverse strand, counting down.
CTCATGAACCTACAGAACAGGCTGCAGGAAGTATTCTGCTAACACTGAGATATTTTTCTTTGGCTTAAGCAGTTAATTCAGAGAACATGAGAATATAGTTTGGCATGACATACTGTAGTGTAGTAAATAATCCTATCTAATAAAGATGGAATATGCAAATTGACCATCATTCCATCACAAAGGTGGTGGCACCCATAGCCGCAAGATGTCAGCGCCCAGTCCCCTCAGCCCCACCGGGGGAGTGGCAGGCAGGCAGCACAGCTGGACCCCCAGGAGTCCCCCAGTCCTTTTAGTCCCTCTGGCAGTGAGCAGACAAGCAGGCCCCGCAGAGAGCAGAGAACCACGGTTAGTGGGCCTAAGCCATCAGTAGGGCATCCCCTGAGGGCTCCCGGATTGGAGAGGGTGCAGGTTGGGCTGAGGGACTCACCCCCACCCATGCACAAATTCCATGCACTGGGCCTCTAGTACTATTAATAATGGCCAGTAGGTTTAAAGCACTCATGATGTTTCAGGCTCTGTTTTGTGCCAGGGATCAGCAAACTTCTTCCTAAAAGATCAGATAGTAAACATTTTAGGCTCTGGAGGTCAAGAAGCAAAATTGAGGATATGGATGTAACCATATATAAAGGTACTTTATATAACCATTTCAAATTCAGTCATAAAAAAAAAACACAAACACATTCCTAAGCCATGGGTCATAAACAAACACAAAAAACAAAAACAGGCAGCTGACTCAGTTTGGCCCACTGACCATAGTTTGCCATCCCTGTGCTAAGCACTTTACATATATTAGTTCATGTAATCCTTTCAGTCACCTATGAAATAGGTACTATTGTAGCTCGATTTAGGGATAAGGAAATTGAAGCAAAGAGAGGTTAAGTGCCTCTCTGAGTTTGGACAGCTACATTATATTAGTGTAAATACAGAGTCTAGTACCATGGAGATTATCTGTGCATATTCTTTTCAAAAGCCCATGCACCGCATTTTTGTGGACAGAAAAAGACACATTGATTTGAATGTTCCTCTTGTTAAATAATCTATCTTTCTGATCATAAGATGCCAGGTACTGGAAACATGCTGGGGGCTGCATTACAAGATGAAGGTATGGGGTGAAAAGTAAAGCCTTTTCTCTACCCTTACCAACCTTTTCTAAGCTCCCAGCCTTCTTTAACATCCTCATTTTCTCAGCTGTACAAGAGTCAAGGTCAGACATTTGGTGACAATCAAGCCACAGGAAGCAAAAAGCAAAGAAGACTTTATTCCCTGGAGCTGGCAGGCAGGAACTCTTGTTCCTTCAGTAAAATAATGAAGCTTTCATCGAGGGCCTCCCAATGCAAATAACAATACAGAAGTTCTGTTTCCAGGTGGCACATTGCAGTCGATCGTCTTTACATAACCCAATGGTTAGTGTGAAGCAGCAACCACAGCAAAATCATCTGTCAGTTTGTCCTTAGACCTTGCTGATAACATCAGCCCAATATTTGGGATAACTGATGCAATGCATTTACCCGTGGAGGAGAAGACTAAGCTTTACTGTCTCTAAAAGGACACATCAGAGACAGAAAATACAAAGATTGCTTTGGGTCCCAAGCCTCTGGCACCAGTGAAAGGCCCTAACTGGCCAACATCCTGAAAATGGTAGATGCTTTTTCTGGCTAATGGTGCAATGATTCTCTGATAGGGGTGTCATTTTTCCTGGCTCTTTAATCAGTAAAAGAAAAATAAACCCAGTGGAAATAGCTTTGTTCTGTGTAGCCTCAAATCAGATGGCCCTTGGCTGAGTAATCATCACTCTGGGAACAGTTCAAAACATTAAGGACTTGGAACTTTCCAGGACTTGGAACATCCTTCATTTAGCAAGGCCGGCAATGAGGGTGCTGGTCAAAGTATAGACAGTCTTCTGGATATAACAGGACGTTCCCCCATGTTCCATATGATCAGATTGTGAATCATTTCAATTAGTCAATAACTAGTGCCACTAGAATGCCTCCTCTGAGCAAAGAGCACTAGGTATCCTAATGTAGTGTAAAATGCAATGACGTGCTTCCTGTCCAAAGGCATGATTAATATGGAAAGTATACTGAAATCACGTCTACTTTTAGAGTTGAACTGATACTCACAATTAGTAAAACAGATTGTTATATGGTAAATGTGTGTGACTGTTAGCATCAGAGGCTCATATAAATCTGCTATGTTTCAGGTCAGAAACAGCTGACTCTTGTTCAACCTACTAGAAATTAATAGCTCTCTAACTTACATGGACTGTTTACTATATTATTATTAAATTTACTTTGTTATGGGAAGCTTTCGTCACTTGGATATTTTGATTATATACAGCCCTCTAGCACCCAAAACACTCAAGACCTGGAACCCCTGCACCTCCCTAAAGGGAGCCCTGTGCGCTTTCTGACTCAGTTTTGTGAGTTCCTGGTGCTCAGTGGCAGCTCGCCCTGTGATGCGGGACAGATCTAGGCTGGTGAGGAGGGTGCTTCCTTGTCGAGCACCCTAGGAACCACGAGAATCCACAGTCGTGTGGCTTCTGGAGAGAGAGGTTCTCAGAAACACAGCTGACTAGAAATTACTAGCAGGAAATCCCAATCTCCATGGTTGCTTCTTGTGAAATTTGTACAGAAAAGGGCAAAATGGGACCTAAAATCCAACCAATACATATACAATTAAATTAACGTGAACAAGTTATCATCCTAAATATGATATCAAATTATAAAGTAACAGGTCATGCTTCTTCCACTCTGGGAGATAATAAGAACTTAAGTAAGATTTTTAAAACACACAAAGTAAAAGTTACTTTAACAATAAATATTTACTAGATACCTACCTACTCTGTCCCAGGTTCTGCCAGTCTCTTTCTTATATGTCATTGCTTTTCCTTTTCACGACTCGTAAATAACAGGGCAGGGCTTAGAACCCAGGGTTTCTGAACCACCCGCAGGGCACAACGGTACCACATTCGCTCCGTGACCTTACTTGGAAGTCTTTCTCAGGGCTGTGTAGTAGACATTATGTAATATGTTTTGTAAGAGGAACCAAATTGGTAAAACTGAGGGTGAGAACAGTTTGCTTTTAATTTCTTTTGGAGAGATAGTGTGCAATTAAAAGCTCCTACAAGGAGCACAATGGGACTTTTCACTCAGGCAGTGAGTAAAGCAACCTCCATTGAGACTGTCCAAAATGACTATTTTCTTAAGAAGGAGAAACAAGCCAAAGTTCATGATAATGCCCAGCTTAACTTCCTTTGGGAGAACCTGCGTCTAGTTGAACATAAATATTTATCTAGATGTACTTAAAGAGGAACCCGAGACTCCTGTGTCTGGATTCCCAGCCTGCTCCAGAGAGCCAGGGGTTCACAGTTCAGAAGTTGTGACTGTGAATTGCAATGTCAGTTAGGTGTTCTGATTTAGTATGAAGGTAGAGTTCATATTCTATATAGTAAAGAGCTAATATGCTAATTAGACCGAACAGTAGAATGACTGTCCGGACAACTTTCCGGACGAAGCCGGGGCTGCAAGGGCCGGCCAAGACCAGCAAGGCGGCAAGGGCCGAGCCCCTTGCACAAATTTTGTGCATCAGGCCTCCAGTAAATATGTAGAAAATGTATCTGGAAGCAGCCCTGCAAGGATGTCACTGATTTTTTTCACTTCACTGTTATAATATTGGGATGCTCTTGGAATTCAACTTTTCTGCATAAACTCTGCAAGATATGTTTGCAGTTTTCCTGTATTCAGTGTGAGGAGTAGCTACTTATACTGCGTAGCATAGTTTCATAAGTGTGTTGACGGTCATGGAGGAGACTGGCCAAAAGTCTCAGAGAGCCTGAAAGTAGATGGGCTGCCACTTTGCAGAGCAGGGGGCTAGACCTGGCCCTGCCACAGTCTCCAGATATCACAAGATCTTTGACCAGCTCTGTGTGTTAAGTTAGGCACACTCAGTGTTACACGCCTCATAAGATGTCACAGACCCCTGCACTTCCCTCGAGTACCTGAATGGGCCGGCTACATACATTTGCACGCCCCAGTGAAAGATGAAAATACAGGGCTTCTTGTCCAGCCCTTTTTTCCTGAGGTCTCTAGCCTGTCGTGGTAGTTATTTGCCATTTAATGTATCATTTCCTTGGCACAGGGGTACTCGCTGGGGAAGAGCAGACCTTCACTGTCATGGGACTCCCCAGCACCCCCTAACTCAGCACATGGGGTTTGCTCTTGCCTCCAGCTGTCCTTGAACCTACACAGATCTACAGAAAGGGGTGGGGAGTCAGAAGGGACAGCAGTCACTAGGCAGAATGGACAGCCACCAGCCTACCTCAGAGAGGCAGTGACATGTTCTGAAGAGTGACCGTGTGTGGAGCAGGCTCCAAACCCCCGCTGTAGACTCTGGTCCCATTAGTCTGCACGTACAAAACGCAAATGCAAATATGAAATTATTAAGACTTTCAGGACAGTGACCACAGAACATCAAACCCCAAGCCTGAGCCTTTCTGAACACAGAGCCTGGTGCAGCCACACTGGGGAATCTATGAAGCCAATGCTGCATAAGAGACAAACCCTGGGATTTTCTCAGCACCCACTTGCTGAAGGTGAGCTCTTCCATTTAGAAATTAATTGTTCATGTGACAGTGGGCTTCCTAAATAATGAACAAAGAGACACTAACCAAGAAGAGACTCCTAAAGCAAAACTTCCAGCCAAAGAGTCCCAGCACCTCCAAGAGGCAGCTCTTTTAGTGTGAACTTAGATAAAATGAGCCAGGATCTAAAATCTTTACCTCAGCCTGAAGAATTTCTAACTAATCATTAGGGCGAACTTCAAAGTAGAAAAACTCTGTGTTTCTTTGTTGACAAGCTAAAGGGAAGGCCTTTAATGAGTGAGTTCTAATCAGATAATCAGCACAGAAGCATTTTTGGGCCCAAAAATCAGCTGGTGAGAGAAGCGGCTCTGGGAACCTGGAAAATAAGATCTTAGGATTAAAAAAATAAGACAGAAAAGAAAGGGACTATGACAGTCTTGAACTGTGGGCTAAGAATGAGACAAAATTCAGGTAGGCTTAAGAAGAACAATCGTGGTCTTGCATTTTCCAGAACAGAGCTCACACGGCATCCTCAGGGGTTTATACATCTCAAATAAACTCAGAACTATTTTGACACTGAAACTATATAACTGAGGCATTAGGTTAAGTGCTTTGCATTGGCTATCATGCTTAACTGTCCAAACTACACTTCATTAAACCTCATTTTGCAGGCGGGAAACCAGGGCTTGCCCAGCGTCCCCAGGTGGTCCACAGTGACAGCCAGGGTGTGGCGAGAACAGCCTGCCTCCATGCCTCCACACTTAGCTCCTACACTACCTCAGTCTCACAGCTCTGGCTGCCTCATATTCCCTCAGAAGGCACAAAAAGCATCTGTTAAAACCCTGTGTCCTGATTTTTTTATTTGGAAGTTGTAATCACTAGAGCAAAAGAACTCAGACATTGCAGCTAATGAAAAACAGCTAAAGGATGCAACAGAAATCATACAGCTCCTCTTTTCCCTCCTCCTTCTGGTAGTAATCATTCCTCCTAGCTTTTCCAAGCCCCCATGTCCTACTTGCAAAATGAAAATAACAATGAAGTCTTCATCATAGTATGGCTGTAAGGACTAAAATTAGCAATATATGTAGATTGTTTAGCACATCCCACACATTAAATTTGCCATTAGCAGTCTACGTTAGTGTTCGTATTAGTGTCAGTGTCAGCCTGGGCCTGGGGAAAAGTGTGGGGTGTGTATGGGCAGGTGCTGTTGCTCTCTTTGCTTCATCAGACAAAGTGTGGAAAAGCAGAGCAGTGTGTTAAGGTGGGTCAGACAGAATTACAAATTGAGGGCCCAATGGTAATGAAAACTTGTGTTGCATATATCAAGGAGCACACCTAATGTGCTTTATGTTCCAGTCTGCGTGCTCCTCATTCTCCGAAAATTCCTTCAGAGGCTCCTCATCCCACACTGGGCCAACTTCTTAGTAAAACAGGAAGGAATCTAAGGGAAGGACTAAGTCTCAATGTACTGGAATCCTAACATTGCCAATTTATCTGCTCAAATTCATTTCAGAAAAATTTCACACTGATACTGACCAACGAACTGATTTATTTTATATTTCACTTGTTTACTGGCTATAAATGGTTTAGGAACTGAGTCTTGTCATTCATATATTTTACTTGTCATTTTACATAAAGCAAAAATTCTCTTTTATACTTCCTAGTATGGTGATGCACAACAGAAGACACATAATAAATAACTGATTTACTTATTAGTCTAACTGCACTTTCTAATGTTCTCTCAAGGAAGACACTCTCTGGTCCCCATAAGTGTGACCTCTCTGAGTTTAGAATTTTGGATCTCAAAGAGGGAACGCGTGCATCAGGAGACTAGCAGGAATCCCACTGCATGCTAAGCTACGCCTGCTGCCCAGCCGCTGCTGGCAGCTCGTGCCAAAGGACTAGCACAGTAAGTGAAAGGGGGAGTCACCATCTTGGCAGAGGTAACCTCTCTGATCATCAATCATGAGGAGGAACTGCAGTTACCCAAAGAGGCCAAAGAGGACTATGTTTGGCACAAAGGTCATCCATTTGGGCTTTTCTTAGTATTCCTTTGCCCCACTATATTAACATATATAGTTAACTTATCCATTATAAATGCAGCAACCACAGCCTGAGAATGTGGGATCTCCCACTCGGTTAAATCCACAGACCAGAAGCACTTTCCCAGGGTGAAAGGAATTTTGAGTGGTTAGCAAAGAAGGGAGAGAATGAGTATCATTTGTGGCCTTGGAGCTAACTGCAGCAGCGGGGCAGTAGTGTCTCACTCATCATCCTTCTGTAAGTTTCCTCAGCGGCCCACGGGAATCCTGTAGGAGCTGCCCCAGAATCCATGTGGATTAAGTGGACTCAAGCAGCACAAGGAAAGAGCTGTGCTAAGAGCAATGCCACCGTCAGATCCTCCCTCGAGATGGAAAGATTCCCCACCACCACCACCCCAAGCTGGTGGGAAGGTTATCGACTGCCAGCACTCTTTGGGAATTGCCTGAGCTGAAGAGGGTCCCCTGGGCCCAGGTCAGGTGCGCTTCTGGGCAGACCACAAATCAGTGCAGTCAGAGCAACTTGGAAGGGCATCCCAGCGTCAGAGCCCCCACAGTGTAGGGAGAGGCCTTGCTGTGATGAAACCCCAACCCAACTTCCTTTGCCCAACTTTTCTTCCTCTTTAACCTCCACCTTAACAAACTTCTGTGCGCTAACTTCATGTCAGAATTTCTTCCTGGAGAACCCAACTCACAGCATTCACTTAAACTGGCTGAAAATTCTGTATCTAGATATTCACATTCCTTCTTTTTCAGGGCCTGCTTATCTGGTGGGTCAGATGGACATCAGGGAAGATGGTGAGCTTGATCTGCTTTGGATTGCTACACAACTAAGGGAGACCACTAGCAAAAAGAACCAGGTGGCAAGAGGCTGAGAGATTTCTTCTACAGGCCAAAGTGAGGAGGTGGAGCAGGAGCAGCTGCCTGCATTAGGAATTGTGATAATAGGAGGTCTGACAAGGCACCCTCCAAAACCTCATGAATTTACCCCTTAAGAGGGCCAACATTTTCATGCCTAAGACAGCTAAGACATTACCCACTAGCCAGGATGGACCCAAGACAGTATAGAACTGTGGTGTGGATTATAGCCAGTGGTGTGTTGGCAAATGTCTAACAGTCAGCAATCAATCCATGTGGGGTAGGCACTGACTTATAATATTTGCTTATTTCTATGGTGTAAAGATTCCCACCATGGCTGACTTTAAGCTAATAATGTGACATCAGTGATTGTGATATTTGGAAGAAAGTTGCAGTAGCACACCATTACAGGGTATTTCCACCATACCAGTCCAATACATGTAAATAAACTTAAGGGAATAAGTAATCCTATATAATAAAAGCCCAGCGACTGAATGGGCAGAACGACCAGAATGATTAGTCGACCAGTCGCTGTGATGCGCACTGACCACCAGGGGCCGGACTCTCAATGCAGGAGCTGCCCCCTGGTGGTCAGTGCGCTACCACAGTGGGAACGCCACTTCGCTGACCAGGATGAGTGGTTGCTCCCGCTGCAAACCCCGGGCCAATAGGCAGAAACCCAGACTGCAATCGTCACCTCCTCACCTAAGGCTCCTCCTCCTCACTCCCTGATGACTCCTGCGGACACCCACAGGCCATGCAGTGCCACTGCCGGGCTCGCAGAGCTGACCCCAGAGGCTGGGAGACAGGTTCGTGGCTGCCTCAGGACTGAGGTCTACTCCACCGCCTCTCAGGGCTATTGTCCCTGGGCCCAGCCCTAACTGGGTCCCCTGGAGAGGCAAGTGCTCCAGCTCCAGGGAAGATGCCAGACCAGGGAGCAGCCACTCAGAGGGAAGATCCACAGCCACTTGGTTGACTGGAATGAGTGCCGCTCCCACAGCTGGCCCATCCCTGCAGGCCACAGCCCCCACCAGTGCATAAATCCTGTGCACCAGGCCTCTAGTAGTAAAATATAATAAAATAGGATGTGACAAGTTTGAATATTTATTACCTCTTTTAATGTAATGCATTTAATTATATGTCTATAATTTAATCCTATATAATAAAAGCGTAGTATGCAAATTGTCCCCTCAACCTGGAGTTCGTCTGGGAGTTCGACCAGGGGGCAGGGCCAGCCGGGGAAAAGGAGGGAGGCAGCCATTAGGGACCCTCCCAGTGCACGAATACAGGAGCAATGAAGGAGAAAGACTGTCCCTGTTCTTTCACTCTTCTCACCTGTCCCCAACACACAAAGCTAGAAGCAGAAGGGGAAGAGGGAGAATAGAAAGAAAAACTCATGTCTCCTCTCCCCTGGCCAAAGAGAGAGATGGGAGTGGGAAACGTTCCAGTTACCTATTTACAACAAAATAAACCACCCCAGAATGTGTGGCTTTGCTCTCAAGGTTCTGAGGGTCAACTGGGCTCTCATCTGGGTAGTTTGTCTGTTCCATGAGCCGTTAGCAGGAGCTGCAGTCATCTGGTGCCTTGACTAGGCTTTCAAGCCTGAGATTTACATGTCTGGCTTTCAAGCCTATTTACATGCCTGGCCTCTTGACAGAGGCAGCTAGAAGAGTAGGCTCAGGTCTAGCCTATCAGTGTTGCTCAGTGGGTGAGTGAAAACCATGAACCAGTAAGTCCCTGGTTCGATTTCCAGTCAGGGCACATGCCTGAGTTTTGGGCTCGATCCCCAGTGGGGGCCATGTAGGAGGCAGCTGATCAATGTCTCTCTCTCATAAATGTTTCTCTCTCTCTCTTGCTCTCCCTCTCTCTCTAAAATCAATAAAAACATTTTTTTTAAAGAGTAGGCTCAGCTAAAACTAGGGAAAGGCTGGTCCTCCCTCTCCATGTGAACTCTCTACATGATATGTTGACATGCCAAATTTTTTACATGATAGCTCAGGGCTTCCAAAATAAGAAGTTGACAGGCCTCCTTATGATTTAGGCTCAGAACTGGCATTGCAGCCTTCCTTCTGAGCCAGGGGCCCTGCTCAGATTCAATATGGGAGGGGACAACAGAGGGCATGATTCATGAAGGGCCATCTTTGGAGACTAGCCACCCTGGGGTAGGAATGCCTGGAAGTAAGAAGTATATAAGATTTAAATAAGATTTGAAATTAGAGGTTTACATTTGAGATTGGACCAGATTGAGATTTTAAGTAACTGAAAGTAACAGGAAATGATGGATGCTGGGCAGAATGTTATGGGTGGGAAAGGAATATTTGGCATGATTTAGGGAGTATATGAAATCATAAAAAAAACTTTGAATATATATTCTTCTCGGTTAAACCATTCAATTAATCAGCTTCATAAGACTGTACAAATAGTACTGATTATGAATTAAGAAAATTCATGTTTTTAATTTTAATCAAAATTGAGATCAATATTTCTTCATCTGAGTCTGTGTTCACTCTCACTTCTAAGAATCAGCATCTTAATGTCTATTTGAACAGTGCAATCTGACAACTGTTTTACATTTATTTCTTTTTTGTCCTACATTTTAGTTTAAAACTCAGCATGTGACTCCCCCTCTCATTTTCCATAAATCTTTGCAATTTCTCCAAATGTGGAAATTATGGAAAAATAAAATGTTCTGTAGTACACACCCACATCCTGCTCAGTTTCGAGCAGATTATGAAACAACGAGGGGCCCAGTGCACAAATTCATGCACCTTGAAAGGAACTGTAGGCCGCAAGGCTGTGGTGGGCACAGGGGTGGGTCTTGGCCCATCCTCTGTGGCCTTGCCTGGCCCTTCCTCCTGTCTGCTGGCAGCCCCGCTCCCGCCACCACTGCTCCCATGCACTGAGGGCGCCAGCCCCAATTGCACTCACTGACGGTGCCAAGTGATCAGGGCCGGCAACGGGTGCAAGTGGCAGCTCTGGCACTGGCAGCAGGTGCCAGTGGGGCCATCACTGGCATTGGGTGCGAGCGGCAGCTCCAGCGCAGGCAGCGAGTGGGGCTGGCACCAGCAGCAGGTACAAGCACCCGGCAGGACCGGGTGCACGGGAGCAAAGCATTTTCAGTAACCACCAGCGGCTTGCCCTGATGAGAGCGACAGGTGCCCGCCTTGGTCTGGCGCCTCCGCTCACCTGCTCCACCATCCCCCTGTGGCAGATGCTCACCATGTTCCATGCTCTGCCACCTGCTGCCAACACCCACCATGTTCCCCGCATGCCCCCTGGTGGTCCGTGCACATCATAGTGACTGGTTGTTCAGTTGTTCAGCCATTTGGTCTATTTGCAGATTAGGGTTTTATATATATAGATTGGTTGGAATTCACAATATCTGTTACTTTCCTAGAGCTGAGCAGTACTTTGGAGGACATTTTTAAAGCATTGTTGGAAATAATATACTGATATAACTTTTTATCTGTAGTGGTAACATATTCGCTTAGTCCTTTCCAGTTTAGGAAACACCTTCAGGTATATTATTGCATTCTTGTCTTGAGCCACTTTGAGAGGTGGACAGTATTGTCTTTATATTGCAGAAAAGCAAGTCGAGGCCTAAAGAAATTAAGCCATTTTCTCTAGGTCTGTAGCTGCAAATACCTAAACCCAGGTCTTCAGGCTTCACATTAAGTAGGCTAATTTTTCTAATTTAATGACCTACTACCTGCTAAATCTTCCTTTCTCTAGGCAGATCTAGTTTGAAAGAAAATTCCTATAGAATATGGGAAGAACATTGGGTCCTAACTCCTATAGAAGGGTGATCCTAACGTGGGCAGTATTTCCCTCTACACTTAACCCTATTGGTATTGTCAAAGCTCTGAATTTTCTGTTGCTTCTATAAGACAGTGTTACTTTTTTTCCATAGCCAAGTTGGGTAAGACAAACTGTCCCCAATTGGAGAAGGCAGGAATACAATGCAGACAGGACTCTGACAAAGGAATGCTTCCTGCAGGATCCTTAGGGCAATGGGTCTTTGAATAACAGTGTTTAATTTAAGGGTAGCTTCTTGAGTTGAGGCATGCATTTCTGCATGAAACAGTTATTTCAAAAAAAATGCTGTAAAGTACAGCCTGTTGTAAGAATTAGCTTTTTGGCCAAGTTTTTAATTAGCATCAAAGTTTCTTAATGGGAGATTACATAATAATTAAAACCATGAGCTTTGAAGTGAGACTTGAGTTGAAACATTGGTTCTTGTACATATTGTATGTGTGGCCAGTCAAACGCCACCTAACTCTCTAAACTCCAGTTTCTTTCTTAAAACAAAACAATGATGAGCCATTGGTTGGATTAAGATAGTTGTATATGTTAAAATGGATAATAACAATACAGTTTACAGTAAATATACATGATATTTTCTGTTCAAACTTATAACTCTATATCCAATTATTTCTTTCACATTTTCCATCACTTAATTTTTCTAATCTGTCTTCAGACAACACACTTAATATTGCCTGCAGGCATAGATGTTACAAGGTCTAAAGACAACTTTTTGCAAAAAACACAGTAAGTGGTTACTTGCATGATTAGAAAACCACCCCAAATTTACTTACTACTTTTGTCTGCTTTTGTTATTGAAAATTTTTTCATGTTACCATTAGCAACAAGATTTAAAATGAAAACATTGCCTCCTCTTACCTAGTCTCAGAAGGTAAAACAACCACAGTAAGGTATAAATTATTGATATAAATTTATTTTTCTGTCCTAGGTGGTTTGGCTTAGTAATTAGAGTGTCGGGCTTCAGACTGAAGGGTCTCGGGTTTGATTCCCAGTCAAGGGCACCTACCTTGATTTGCAGGCTTGATCCCTGGTCCCAGTTGGAATGCATGAGGGAGGCAACTAATCAATGTTCCCCCCCCCCCCCCAACTCCCACTCTGTCTAAAAATCAATAGAAAAATATCCTCAGGTGAAGATTTTTTTTTAATGTGGGGTGTTTTTTCTAGTATGTTTTTTACTTGATTTCAGAGAGAGGAAGGGAGAGGGGGGAGAGAGAGAGAGAAACATCAATGCTGAGAGAACCATTGATTAGCTGTGTCCTGCACACTCCCTGCTGGGGATTGAGCACACAACCTGGGCATGTGCCCTGAATGGGAATTGAACTGTGCATGACCTCCTGGTTCATAGGTCAACGCTCAACCACAAAGCCACACCAGCTGGGCGATATACAAATTTTTGGAGACCAAAGAAAAACACAAGATCTATAAAATTTGGAATATAGACTCCTTATATAGGGAGAGAAAAAATAACTTTTACTCTGTTTACTTACTTATATGTTCTAATGTGTGGTGAACCCATCCAAATTGTTCTAATAAAACCTTAGGTAGGAGTGATTTGCTCTGTGATAGAAATATGCTGTCACAAAATTCCTTCACCTATGTATTAAGCCCTGGGTGTCAGGGATGGTTCTTATCAGAGGGAAAACAACAGCGAAGACCATACAGCTCCTGATCTTAAGTTTTCCTCTGATGGGAGGATGACTTAGGCAACAGATAATTACTGTCAGCAAAGTCAAATGCTAGATAAATGTTATTTTGTGTGCTTTACGATATTAACTTTAAACACTGATTTATTTTGCATCTTTAAGTTAGACGGGGAAAACAGTAATTCACTGTTTTTACTATGCACGTTTATCCCATTTTATTAGGTGTTTGAAAAAGCTAGGCTTTTTAAAATTAGGCTTTATCTCAATTCAAGCACTAAATTTGCTTTCCTGAAGGTCGGCGCCATTACCCTTTCATCTCCACCAAGGTTTTTATGTCCCTGCAAGAGGAGTAATTCCCTTTACAGAACAGCCACAAGTATAAACACCTTCAAATCCACCCTCCTTTTTTTTATTGTCTAAGGTTTTACATATGTCTCCCTTTTCCCTAATTGACACCCTCTCCAGCCATTCCCACCCCGGGGCAAGCCCCATAGCCCCAGTGTCTGTGTCCATTGGTTATGCTAATATGCATGCATACAAGTCCTTTGGTTGCTCTCTATACCCTCCCCCCCTTCCTGCTGCCATTTGTCTTTGGATCTACTTTTGTTCATCAGTTTATGTTGATCATTAATCTCACATATGAGTGAGATCATGTGATATTTATCTTTCTCCAACTGACTTATTTTGCTTAGCATAATGCTCTCCAGTTCCATCCATACTGTTGCAAATGGTAAAAGTTCCTTCTTTTTTATAGCAGCATAGTATTCCATTGTGTAGATGTACCACAGTTTTTTAATCCGCTCATCTACTGATGGGCACTTAGGCTGTTTCCAAATCTTAGCTAGTGTAAATTGTGTTGCTAGGACAGAGGGGTGCATGTATCTTTTCTGATTGATGTTTCTGATTTCTTGGGATATATTCCTAGAAGTGGGAGTACTGGATCAAATGGGAGTCCCATTTTTAACCTTTTGAGGAAACTCCATACTGTTCTCCACAGTGGCTGCACCAGTCTGCATTCCCACCAGCAGTGCACTAGGTTTCCTTTTTCTCTGCATCCTCACCAGCACTTGTCGTTTGTTGATTTGTTGATGATAGCCATTCTGACAGGTGTGAGATGGTCTCATTGTTGTTTTGACTTGCAACTCTCCAATGATTAGTGACTCTGAGCATGTTTTCATATGTCTCTGGGCTTCTGTATGTCCTCCTTTGAAAAGTGTCAATTTAGATCCTTTGCCCATTTCTTGATTGGATTGTTTATCTTCCTTTTGGTAAGTTGTACGAGTTCTCAGTAAATTTTGGAGATTAAACCCTTATCTGAAATATCATTGGCAAATGTGTTCTCCCATGCAGTGGACTTTCTTGTTATTTTGTTGATGGTTTCTTTTGCTGTGCAGAAGCTTTTTATTTTGAAATAGTCCCATTTGTTTATTTTCTCTTTAGTCTCCATTGTCCTAGGAGCTGTGTCAGTAAAGATATTGCTACAACATATGTCTGCTATTTTGCTGCCTATGCAACCCTCTTTTGTTTTTATCTCCTTATCCATTCAGATGCAGTTGTTCTCCTGCAAAAAAAATTGTATTGATCAGAAAGTACTGTAAGAACGTTAGGTTTTAGATACTAAAGAATAAATGGAAACAGAAGAACCATAGTGAAAGTTTTCTAAATAAAATTGATGTTGACATCTATGTTCCAGTAAGGCGAGGCTTTAGACTTAAAAAAAAAGAATGCTAGAAATCAATTACAATAATAATAATTATAATAGACACATACTATGTGTTGCCTAAGAATTTTGGAATCAAGATCTCTGGTCCACTTTCATGGATCACTCTCGTCATGTACTGTCAATTAGTCATTCATCCGTCCAGGAGTCAGGTTTGTTGTACTGATTTAATGTTTACTGACATTTATCACACACAAAGCACAATCCCTGAAGGTGAGATAACATAGCCAGCTCAGAGTTTGTTCTCTCTCTGCCTTTGTCAGCTTACACCACAAACTCCAGACTGTGATGTTTGTCGGTCCAGTATTCGTGTAAGAGTAACGTTGACCTTGACAAATTAAGCAAAGAGATTTTGTGTTAAAGGGGAGAAAATGGTGGTCAAGACTTCCCCTTCTTTGCTTCTGTGTTACTTTCCCCTCTGGGTTACAGGGTCAGGCAGTAGCAGAGAGGACTTTGCAGAGGGTGGAATAGTAACGCAGTCAAGGAAGCATATGAGACCGGTACTGTGCCCTCTGAGCGTCTGTTTTTTTTTATTCTTCCACTCTTGAAATTGACAACCATATTTTGCTTCTTTTTTCTCTCTTGGGAGGCCCCTACCCTGAACCAGCTTGGAACTAGCCACTTAGATTCCACTCTAGTTCTCAGAGAAAAACATGCTTCCCTTCTCTTCTTGGGTGCTCTCTTCCCTGGTTCCTTTCTGTGCTGCCCTGTGTCATGAAACCCAGAGCTAGAAAAAAGAGACCTAAAGTGGGTGGGCTTAATCTTAAGGAAGGCCAGAGACCAGCCCGGAGCCTCTTCAGGAGAAGAGGGACTTTTCCCCCAGGTGCTGAGAATGTTAGCTAAGAAAGCTGCCTTGCTCAGAGCTACATCTCCATCCAGAAAAGCTCACACAGCAGCTCATCCCTGAAAACTCTGTCCAAGCTCCAGAGCTCCCCCTGGGGCCCGCAGAGGCCTGCTGCGGCTCAGCTCCTTCAGCACAATCCTGTTTCCTACTCATCCCTTGGAAAGCCCAAGAGCACTCCCTAATGAATGCCCTGCACTTTTTTTTTTTTTTTTTTTTTTTTTTTTTTTTTTTTTTTTTAAGTAGCAACTATTCTTAGCTCTCAAGCTGCACAAAAACAGGTGACAAGCTAGATTTGGCCCATGGGCTGTCCTTCACCAATATTTGCTCAACAACCACTTTTGTAAATTATGTCAGCTTTCTCGGTGCCTAGGAGCAAATGTCACGTGAAGCCCATTTCCAAAGTTAAAATGTTGAAAGTAAACATGCTTACATTTTCAGTCATTGATGGACAAACCAATAATGCCACCAACTCAGAAATGTTAAGCAAAACCACTCACAAGAACAAAATACTCCCGCTCTACAGGCTGCACTTTTTTGCCTGAAATGAAAGGAGGACTTTGTTTAGTTGGTTTGAGGGCCAAACATGCTTGAAGTGACATGTAAAAGTTACTTGGCAAAGAAAAAACATGATTTAACTGTTAGATGTGGAAGTTTGACATGATAAAGAGTGGTTTTCTATACTTTTTTCACTTTGAGTTTCATGGAATCTGGCAGCCTTCTTCACAAAGAAGGCACAATATCACATCCATCTGAACTTACATTGAAAAGAAGCAACAGGAACGTGATGATCTGGTATAAAGATCTGGTATGTATCTGCTCAGTGGCAACTGTGGCCTCAGGCCACCAACCCGCTGCCCTGCTCCTCAGCCACTTGCTAGTGATGAAAATGGGCATCCCACCCCTCTCAGAGTGGTTGTAGGACCAGAAGTAGGGACTGTCACCTTCAGGGCTGACTACTACTCCAGAATGCTGGTGGAATGAAGCGTTGTGAGTGAGCGAATAAATGGGGAGGTCGGAAAAGATACTACAGTGGAACTATCCTTCATGTTGTTTTCATTGTCGACTTCCTGCTTAGGTTTCAGTGTAAACTATGGACAGAAAAAAAAATTTTAATGGCTTATTTGACATTGATACATAGTCAATCAAAGTCAACCTTATATGAAAATATACTCTATTTTTAGTTTTCAAATTCTAATTAACTTCAAATCAAATAACTGCTTTTTTCTCATAGAGTACAGGAATCAGACTACTGCATTCTAAATTAGAATTAAAATTTCTCAGAGGATAGTATCTAGAATAGAATTGTGGTGTGATTCATGCTCTCCTCCCCACCCCACTTTTCTCTTGTAGGTGTAATCTTGTTAGAGGAATTCACTGTTAATCCTATAATGATATCCAAAGGAAAATCAGTGAGAATAGAGGAGGTCTGATTTTCTAACCATAAACACTATCAGTTAGAGCTAGAAATAACTTTGGGAAATCATGTCCATAAAGACTATGGTTAAACTAAAAATAACACGATACAATTTGAAGGGGGTGGATGACTGTGGTTCAGACAAGAGCTTTTCCTTTATTGCAGGTTTTCAGGGAGAGGTCACTCTGAAGTCAATCATTGTGGTTTCCAACAAGTCTTCTTCTACTTTACAGAGCATAATCCTAAACGTGACCCTCTTTCCTTACCTCATTTCTCACCGCCCTAAAACTCTTTCAGATTCATTTTTTTCTGGGGCACCTGATTTGGCAGAAGGAGGAAGCTGGAAAAAGGAGTAAGAGTCGGGCATCAGACAGGATTTTCTCATAATAATGGAGCCTAAACCTTTCTGTCACCAGGCTCCTGGTCTCCTGCAGCTAGCTCAGAGCTGAGAGGCGGTGGATTCATGTACTCTCGGGTTAAGCTGTCAATGTGAAAATGCTAGTCACTGAGCAAATTTCACACCAGCTGTGCTGACTGACACTAACCCTTCCTGAGCTGTGTTCCATGCAGTTTTGCGAATCAACTGTTCCCTCATTACTCAGCACAATTGTTTTTCATTAAAGAGGAAAGCGAACCTTGTCCTATCTAATAAAAGAGTAATATGCAAATTGACCATCACTCCAACACACAAGATGGCCGTCCCCATGTGGTCAAAGATGGCTGCCACAAGATGGCCTGCAGTGGAGGGCAGAAGTGGGCGATCAGGCCAGTAAGATAGAGCAGTTACGAGTGACTGTGCCAGCAGTTGGGGGTGACCAGGCTGGCAGAGGAGGGCAGTTGGGTGGGACCAGGCCTGCAAGGGAGGGCAATTGGGGGGAACCAGGCTTTCAGGGAAGGGCAGTTGAGGGGGACCAGGCCTGCAGGGAAGGGAAGTTGGAGGAGGGGGGGGGTGCCAGGCCTACAGGGGAGGGCAGTAGGGGCAACCAGGCTGGCAGGGGAGGGCAGTAGGGGCAACCAGGCTGGCAGGGGAGGGCAGTTAGGGGTGACCAGGCCAGCAGGGGAGGCCAGTGGGGGGGGGGAACCAGGCCTTCAGGGAAGGGAAGTTGGGGGCAACCAGGCCTGCAGAGGAGGGCAGTTGGAGAGGACCAGGCCTGCAGGGGAGGGCAGTTGGAGGGGACCAGGCCTGCAGGGGAGGGCAGTTGGGGGGACAAGGCCTGCAGGGGAGGGTAGTTGGGGGTGACTGGGCCTGCAGGGGAGAACAATTAGGGGTGACCAGGCTGGCAGGGGAGGGCATTTAGGGCAATCAGGCGGCAGGGGAGCAATTAGGCATTGATCAGGCTGGCAGGGGAGTGGTTAGGGGGTGATCAAGTAGGCAGGCAAGTGAGCGGTTGGGAACCAGCAGTCCTGGATTGTAGAAGGATGTCCAACAGCCCACCAGGACCAGGCATAAACAGGCAGTTGGATATCCCTCAAGGGGTCCTAGATTGGAGAAGGTGCAGGCTGGGTTGAGGGCACCCCCCCTCCACCCCCTGTGCATGAATTTCGTGCATCGGGCCTCTAGTAAAATAATAAAATACAAAATGCCACTTGATACTGCTTGCTCTATCACACTTCCCTTTGAGACTTTCAAATGTGAATTTCCTTACAGGAAAGGGGACATGATTTGAAATATGTAATATTGCCTGGCCATCCCATGTATAAAATCAAGATATGAAAGAAATGATGAAACACAGGAGAAAACTGAGTTGCATAGGGACCCAGTAGGCTCAAAAACAGAGGTCAGAGGCTTCTGGGTTCTATGCTGTTTTGCTTCAACATTCTTTAGGGAGCAACGTACTCTCACTGCTGCAAGACACTGCAGTGCAGGCCCACCTCTTTTTTTCTTACTAAGTGTGTTCAGACACACACACACACACACACACACACACACACACACACACACACAATATTGTCCAATTTCCCTTGCTCAAGATGTCCATGTGACACAGGTCTGTGCAATGAGATTGACGTGGTGGTTGATGGTGGGTTCTTGGGAAGCCTTGTTTAAAGGGAGCAAATTCAGAGGCCGCTGGCTTTCTCTTCACCTCCCCTTCTTTCTTAATGGGACCATGTTTGGAGGTAGAGGAGTCAAGCTACAATCACGAGGAAGATAGGCGAAGCCCTGGACTCCTTCCTCTGGACTTCACTGCTCATGAGAAAAAGAAAGCCCTACGTGTTTAGCCACTGTTGTTTGGATAATTTGAACTCTATAGACACAATCCCTGACACTCATCTCTGTAGGTGCGGGTCTGAGGCCCCTTTAACTAACCACGGACACACAGCTGACAACAGAGGCAATGTTCAAATCCATGTCTGCTTCCCAGGAGCCCCGTGGCTCTCCACATCGTTGCCTTTGCTTCTGCTTCCTCTAATGAGCCCTGGAAGTTAGGGTGTTTTCCTACAAACTAAAGCTCCTAAAAATTATAACTGTTAAATGACAAAGTATTCCTTCTGACCTCCTGACCCTGGAAGTGAGTTCACGGGTATTCGTCACTACTGGTTGGACAATCACGGGGCAAACTTCGGAAAGAAGAGGGCACTGGAGCTGGGCCTTGAAGTCTGCTAGGGATTTCAGCAACTGAGGTTGTAGACAGAGTGGCATTTCAAGCAAAGGGAACCTTTTGAGCTAAACATAAACTCTAGTTTGGCAGGAGTAAAGAATATGTGAAGGGATATATTAACTTTTATTTAAGTTTTTTTTTTCTTTTTTGCCATGACTGGTGTGGCACAGTTGGTTGGAGCATGGTTACGAACCCCAAAAGGTCACGGGTTCGATTCCTAGTCAGGGCACATACTTAGGTTGTGAGTTCGGTCCCAGTGGGGGTGCGTCTGGCAGCTAACCCATGTTTCTCTCTCACATCAATGTTTCTCTCTCTATCCCTCTTCCTTCCTCTCTCTAAAAAATCAATAAACATATCCTCAGGTAAGAATTTTGTCTTTTTAATTAGGTAGCACTCTGTTTATTTTGGAAGTCTTTTTCCTTTCAAGAGGAAAGTTTGTTTTTAACTCAATATTAAAACTTCAGTGCCACTCAGAAACAAAGAAAATTAAATATGATTATTGGTATTATCAGTAGCTACTAGTCCTGCTGAAATTGCATTTCCTTATTTTCCCCTTTAATTTGTTGCAAATAAATACTAATCTCTCACAAGACTCTTTACACTACACCAATAATGCATATTTGTAGATTTCATTGTATTCATGTTGATAATATTTGTATATTACGTTCCTGAACAAACTTGAACATGAGTACCCATTTAACACTAAGTTATTGTTTTTTAATCAATCATAGTAAGTAGACATGGTTAATTAATTTATTTGTTTTATAATTTTTTCCCATTAAACTCTGTACAGCTTGTTATTTTTACTTTCTTATGATACAACATCATAGAAACATGTGTGATGTAAGATTTTTGGAAAGATACAATATCTTCCTTTAGAATACCATAAAGTACTTCCCAGATGGTCATATGTGATGGTTGGAAGTAATGACAGTTTACACTCAGCCATCATTTTAAGGTATTCATTATAAGTTCCCTTATCAGTATGCTTCTGCACTGAAACCCTTATGGCATCTCTCAGATGCCATTACATTTTTGCAAACAGATAACTGCAAATAACCACAGTGGCCCCAAGAATACTGAATGTAGTTGCCTGAGCTTTGGCACAACTTCTTTTAAAAGGTTTTTGTTTGTTTTTGACTTAGGTCAGTGCTTCTTTTCATCAGTCGTCCCCCTCCTTGAATGATGGCATCTGTGAATGTGCTGGCAGTCTATTGTCACTCCAGACTATGCCTTAACATGCTTAGATACAAGTGGGTTTTTTTACGTGATTTACTGTTCAAAACCAAGAATGGAAAGACTCAGTGACAGGTCAAAGAGGCATATCTTTACTTAATGATGTTCATTTCCAAGGAATGTATTGAGATGTCCCACTAATTGACAAGGGACTTAACCCTCTTAAACAATTTGAACATATTGAGGTCTGTTATTCTGAAGTAAGATGCTGAAGTGTTTTCAATCAGATTAGCTTCTGCATTGCTACACATTTTATTATGGCAAATATTTAGTGTGCCTATCTTGTAACCACAGATAAAAGTTATTTATATAAATGTAGCTATATTTACTTTTAAAAATTATTTATGTACTAAATATTTCCAAAGTTATTTTTGAGATGGCATACAGTGTAAAATGAAGATGTAATAAAACCACAAAAAGTTGAGATTTTTTTTAAAGTACTAAGTAATGAATCTGGTAGTAGTTAGTAATACCAGACGATATGAACTCAGGAAACCTACTGCACTTGAGTGTAAAACTAAACTTTGAACTTGCCAGTGAGCAAAAACATAAAACATAAACAAAATTAGATGTGTGACATTGTGCTCACTGTTAATAAATGGAAGCCAAGAATTCGGTTTGAAAGCATTTATTGAGCATCAGTTACACAGTAGATTGTTTTTAAGCCATGTGCAGAATTCAAGCCTGAGAGTGTTGTTCCGTGCAGATGGGCCCTGGGTTCTACCGGTGACAATAAATGGACACCAAAAATTGAAAACCAAACTATGTTATGTGCATTATTTTACCTTAGTGAATCTTACTAAATTCTCTCCAAACTCCAAGAGCCGGTATTATTAAAATTCCTATTTTATAAATAGGGAAATGAAGATGCTGAGCAGGTAGGCTGCATGGGCAATGGCATGGAGCTATAAGGGAGAGAGCTGAAAATACTCTCAGAACCTTTGTTGTCATAGCTCGTGCTCTTCCAGTTACCATACCAGAGATTTCCAAAGTAACAGTAACAATCAAACCCTTTCCTGAAACAAAATCCTTGGAAGAGGCACCATCTACTCCAGAACATAAGAGAGCAGAAGGGCTCTGACTGAAGTAGGGTGGGGCCCGCACTCAGGTTCCCTGGTTTCTTTTCTGAAGGCCCCTCTCCACAAGTGTCAGGTTCCCAGAGACCCCAGACTGCAGGCCCAGGAGGGACGTGTGAAGCACAGCTTGCAGCCATGGTGCTGAGATCCTCGTGATACCAAGCACATCTTCATGGAAGGAAGGATTATAATTCGAAAGGGTTACCCTTCAAAGCCAGTTTAATCCACTGTGCAGGTCCCTTCCTCTAACATGGCCATTCTTTCTCTGAAAATCCAAGGGCATCATGCTAAGTTCTAGATCTCTGAAAGCATTTATTTGGAGACCTCAAGTCGTAATATATAATTCTCAGGCAATCTGACTCAATATGGGGTCAAGCTGAGTGTGAATCTGTGTCAGTTTTCTCTGTTGGGTAATGGATTTTTTTAGAATACAAAAAGTAAAAAATTCGCCTTAGCCGGTTTGGTTCAGTGGATAGAGCACTGGCCGGCGGACTGAAGGGTCCCAGGGTCGATTCCCGTAAAGGGCATGTACCTCGGTTGTGGGCTCCGGGCCCTCCTCAGGGGCATGTGGGAGGCAACCAATCGATGTGTCTCTCTCACATCGGTATTTCTCTCTGTCTCTCCCTTCCACTCTCTCTAAAAATCAATGGGATAAATATTCTGGGTTGAGGATTTTAAAAAAAGTAAAAAAAATTTAAAATTAGAAACCCTTAAGAGGATGTGAAAGGAGGGATTTTGTAGTTGATTTAAAGTAATTCCATATGTGAGAGTCCAGGCTTATAGAAAGCACAGTTGACATTTTGCTATAAAAATCAGAGAACCTCCCACTTTGCCTCGCCCGCCCGGAGCCTGCGGTTCTCCACCTACTCGGTATCCAGTGAGACTCGCGGCGCACCGACGGAGCGGACATGGGCAGAGCCATGGTAGCCAGGCTCGGACTGGGGCTGCTGCTTCTGGCGCTGCTCCTGCCCACGCAGATTTATTCAAATCAAACAACTCCTGTAACGCCTGCAAGTAACCCCTCCCACAATACTTCGACTACCCAGAGTCCAGCAAATGCCACGACCAGGGCAAGTGGCGGTGCTCTGCAGTCAACAGCCAGTGTCTTCGTGATCTCAATGGCTCTTCTACATCTCTACTGTTAAGACTCTGGCCAAGAAACGTCTATACTCCTCCATCTTCTAAACCCAATCCAAACAGCATCTAGATATCCAGTGTGACAAGGAAGAAACAGGTCTTCGTTGAATCTGCTAATTCACACTTAATTTTATTGACACAGAAAATGTTGAGGATCTCAAATTTGATTGGCTTGAAGAACATGTGCAGGATTTGACTAGATGATGAATGCCAATATTAAATCTGCTGGACTTTCACATGCAAGATGAAGAGACACATCCAAAATTAGTTCAGAGGTGATTTCCTTAAATGTGGCTTAAGAAGTATGGACACATACAATTCTACCTTCAAAATCAGTAGATTTTTATCTAGAGATAAAGGATGGCATTTGGAACAGAGTCAGTTTTCATTTGGTTCATTAAAGCTATATGGCCATAAAACAGTTAGGTAATGCAAAAAGATATGGTTCTATTTATGTGTATATTAGAAGGAACGTCCAAATGTTTCTGTAAATCCCCAATGTATTGTTTCACAGTACTAATTTAATGTCCATATAACTCAAAATAAAATTTTACATTGTTAAGCTATCACTGTTCTCTTGAGAGCTGGACTCTTTCCTCTGAGCCTCTGGATTTGACATAGCATTTGACTTTTTGTGTGGTAATTTATATGTGCCAGGATAATGATGGATTGGAACCTACTCCAAATCCAAGCCTAATGGGTAAATTTTGCTGATATTCAATAAAAGCGCCAAATTAATTTAGCTAATCTAATTCTGAAGAGTGGAAGTACACTGACCTCAACTAATTTTAAAATGCTTTTTATTTCTGCATATGTTGAATACATTTTTACAATTTAAAAAATGATTGGTTTTGAAGGTAAAATTGACAAACCTTGAAATTGAAAAGGCAAATATATGAAGGAGCCAAAACTGTAAAAGGTGTTTGGGAAGTGAAGACTGGAAGCTTGCATTAAATTCAGAAAAACTTTTATACTCTTCCTGTACATACTTTTTTTTTTTAAAAAAAAACAATCAGAATAGCCACATTGGGAACACTTTCTGTTGGTCAATATTTTTAGATATTTAGAACCTGATCCAAAGCCTCTAATGTGTAGGCTTAATTTTGGAAAGTAGATCTTTTCACAATTGCCTCAATGCTCAGAACCTTTTTAAAAATAAACACGCCCTAAAGTCTTTTGTTCGCATGGTCACACACTGATGCTTAGATGTTCCAGTATTTAATATGGCAACAGTAGTTTTGATGACCAAAGTCATTTTCCATCTTTAGAAACTTAACCAGGAACACCGTACCCAGCAGATCTGTGTGTGTGTGAATGAACATTCCCTTTTGTTTCATACCTGAATGCTGTACATCTATTTTGGATTGTATATTGTGTTTGTGTATTTATGCTTTGATTCATAGTGACTTCTCATTTTATGGAATTGATTTGCATTGAGCACAAACTGTAAATAAAAAATGGCTGAAAGAGCAAAAAAAAAAAAAAAAAAAAAAAATCAGAGAACCTGACTTGTCTCCTAGCTCTAGCACAGGTCTAAATGCTGTGCGTGGCTCAGCTGGTTTTCTGAAGCTCTAAGCCATAGTACATAGAAAGGATGAAGTAGCCTGGCCAACTTGAGGCCAGTAGTGAATAATTAGGCTCCTCTACCTTAAGACTCTTGTAATACATTTTGTTTTTAGCTGATTGACCGTTTGAATGTCATAAGCATCTATAAGACACAAGCAGCGGACCTTTTCTAATTAAATTCAAAATATGGTGGCAGTTAACTGCATTCCCAGGTAAATGCGATTATAGTCACTTCCTGGTTCATAGATGATGTCATGGAATTTATTTATCCTCATAGAAGAAAGAAGTCAGATCCCTAACTTTAAAATCCTCCTGGGAGTCATGTAGCCCTAGGCAGAAGTTGGGAGTTTAAAAGACCTGCCCAAAAGGATCATTCTTACTAACCCCATCCTGATTGGAGTGGAGGACTGTTAATCAGGCATGCCCCCGGTTCATTGGCTCAAACCAAAATAAGGAATCACATAATAATAACGTATTCTTAGATTCCTGCCTGTGACCCTGTCCAGGAGGGAAAACTCTGTGGGGAATGGTTGTTCATGACGAACAGCCAATTACACAGGGACTGTGTTTGTTGAAGACTATGGGGCTTTGGTTCTGAGATCTTTTGATTTACCAAGACTGGTCATTCTGATGTGATGACTCTCATGTCCTTTTAGACATTCAGTATCTCTGTGAGGAGAAATGACCTGGTCTGATGGTGTTTTAGGAAGAATGTCTGACTGTAGATCTAAGACAGAGACTACACAGGGGGCTATTGCAATAGTTCAAAGGAAAATAATAAGGAATTGAATAATGGCCATAGAACTTAAAAAAGTGAGGAAGATATAAAATAGAGATCTTAGTGGATTTGGCATTAGAAAGGATCTTAGTGGAGAGGAATCAGACAAACACACAGGATTCTTGGTAGTTACACCAAGTGAGGTAAATAAATCCTAATCATTCGACACAATAAAAGGCTTTATGGACAGATATATTTGTACTGTTATCTGTAAACAGAAATTTATAAATAACCAAAATGTTCAAAGATAGAGAAATGGATAAGTTAACTATGGTGAGAATGTAGAGTATTGTTTAATGATCTGACTACATACCCAGACCTAGGGAAACACAAAGTCCGTCGTAAAACCTGAGGTACACTCTCTTCCTGAGTTCATGTGATTGTCTCTGCCTCTCTATTTGTGGAAGCTAAGGGTGCTAGGCCTGGCAGGGTTTCTGGGAATCTGGGGAGGATGTGAGAGTTAGGCATGATTTGCCAATGGCTAGAGAGTTTAGGCCAAGCGTGATCTGAAAAGCTGGTCAAGGAGAGCATCCACCCTAGTGCATCACTACAGGGAGGCTGGGCCTGCGAGAAGCAGGGCCTGAGGGTGTCAGGTAACTGAGCTCAGGGGCAAACAGGAGGTGGACCCTGAAGGGAGCCACTGAAGGGTTTCATGGGTTAGAGGTCTTACTCAGGATGAGGAGGGCAAAGTTAAGAACTCACCCTAGAAAATGAGATAGGGCCTTCATTAGCACTCACATACAATCCATTTCCAGTGAGCACACCCACACCAGCAGAGCTGCGGGAGAGGCATTGTGCTGAAGACAGCATAGCTTTATCTCAACCCTGAGCCAAGAGACTCTGCATTCCGTGGCACTGAAAGAAAGATATTGGCTAGGACCAGATAAACTAGAGTCCTTTATGTAACCATGCTTTTTTACATTGTATTCCAGCCAACAAGCATGTACAAAGAATACATTTAGCACAAAATAAGGGCTTCCAGGATGGTGCTTTGCATGCCCAGAGTGCTGTGGTATAATCTTTGGGTGGGGATTGTACCTTCAGTCCTTAAAACTCTTAAGGGATCCGCATTTGCCTGCTACAGGAAGGAGGATGTGGTTAGTTATGCAACCGTTCGCTGTAATGTAAGAGGCCCCGTGGTGTGCAGGAAAGAGTTCTGGATTTGAAGACAGACCAGTGCAACTTTCCTGGCTGTTTCACCTCAGGAAAGTCATGTAATCTGAATCTCAGTTTCCTCTTCTGTAAAATAAGACGAATGGTGCCTTTCTCATCTTTCAGAATTATTGGGGTGACCATGAGATATTAAAAATAAAAATCTTTAATTGTCTATAAAAATAAATATAACTACTTATAATGTACTACATATGATAATATTCACATAACGTACTGAAACCTATTTCTGTCTAGTAGAAAATCTTAAACACAGATAGGCCCTAGGGTCAATATAACATGTAAATGCTAATGATTCCCAAACCTTGCTTTCTGTTCAAGGCCTTACTCCTGTGAATATCACACAAGCCTCAAACTCAGAATAGCAAAAACTTAACTCCTTCTGTTTTCTCTTTCTTAGTGCATATCACTGTCCATCCAATGCCAAAAACCAATGGTTTGCTCACCCCCCCTCCCACTCCGTAGTTCACTATTGATTGTGTCCACAGAGGCATCGTCATCCATCCTTATCATTACAGCCTTAGTTCACTTCTCGCTCCCTGTAACTGACCATCATGCCTCTATTTATGACTCCTTCAGTGCCTTACTCATGCTATTGCAAACGATATCTTTCTAAGGGTTAAGTCCAGTCATGACACTCTCCTACAGTTCTTCCGTGTCTTGCCATGGTTGTCAGTATAAACCTAAGCCCTTCATGATTGACCCTGTCTCCTACCAGAGCCCTGTTCATGTACCTCTCCTTCTGCTCCAGAACCCAAACATGCTGACCTGCAGTCCCCTGAGTGTGGCAGACTCCCCGTCTCTATGGATCGTCAGTGCTGTTCCTGGCATGATTTTCCTCTTTAGCTCACTCTTGCTGGTCTTCAAGGCTCAATAAATACCACCTCTTCCAGCAAATCTTGAATGATCTCCACCTCACACCACTCCTCACATACACACACCCCAACTTAGGCCTTCCAACCCTATGGCCATAGTCTCCCATAACATTTTTTATACTGTAATATTTTCTTCTCTCTTTTCACTACCAGATGAGCTTTGTGAAAGCAAGTACTGAAACTTGTATTGTTTCCTTTCCAACAACTTGTTCTGTGTCTGGCACACTCCTGTTCCTGGCCAGATGTGAAGAGTTAAAGAGATCCACCCAAAAGGAATCTTCTTTTGAATTCCTGCCCAGATAGGAGAAAGGTCTCTTTAATTAGGCATGACCTTGAGGTTGTCCAGCAGATGGAAAAAATAGTTCAGTCATTTAATTATAGGCCCTCTCTTATACCAATGGCATTTCAAAGGAAGGTTCACAACAATCTGGTTATTCTTTACTATGAGCCTGAAGATCAGCCACAGCAAGTTGGGGAAGGTTCCTTTTATTAGGCTCAAGGCCAGAAGAGAAGTGAATGGGAGAGTTTTTCCCAAGGCCCAGAGAAGAACTAGCACCTCAAATAGGAGTGGCAAGTCCAAGGGAGTCAGAAGGCCAAAGAGAGATCACTCCCTGGTGGGTTTAGACCCTTAACCCCTCTACTTATCACAGGGAAAGAACTTCCTACCAGCATTGTGAGCTAATACAATATCCTTGCCCTTAGCCTGTCCCTGGGGCTGACTTGGAAAAAAGAGAATAGAAGCCTTGAACACTTTCCTAGAAATCTACTCCTTGCCTTACATTATAGAAGCGAACTTGACTGCAGTTTCTTCCTCAGAACAATTACTTGCCAGGCCTAGGCACTATATAGAAATGCCAGGAGGTATGCTCTCTCTATATTCACTCTTGCTGGAAAGTCAATGCCCATTCTCCCACTTTATCCTAGCAGAGTGGGTAGGTAATCTGCTTAGATCAACCAAAAAATAAGAAGGGAGACAACTTCTTGGACTGCAGTATGTTTTACTTTTTCTTCTCTGCCAGTCGTATTTTAGACAGATAGGAGAATGGAGATGCACACCAACACACACACAACCTTCAGTGAGCAAGGGTTTTCCAAGCATCAAAGCATACAATTGACAAAAAGTATGAGTTAACATTTCCTAATATATGATCCAACATCTTGTGTTTGAATTTGCATGTATCTCACCTATTAAAAATTAGTAATTGTCCTACTATGTAAGTGACCCGTGTGAGGAAAAAACAACAACAAATTCACTCCCACAGGCAATGTTCTTCTACCTTCAGTATCACACACAGATCTATTGAGGCTTTGCAAGCCTTTCAGAATTATGAAAATTTGAGTAAAATTGCTTAATTGTCAGTAATAAAAACACAAAGTTATTTTTTCTGTGACTTAACCAATAGCATCTAAGAACTTGCATTACCATGCCATTTATTTCACAATCAGACACCAAATTTGTTTTGATCTATATTCATTTTTAAATTATCTTCACTTCAAGGAATGATATGTTGAAATTTGATAGTCTCTGTGGTTTTATAAATCACCCTAGGAAATGGTTCATCACGACTTTGCTGGGCTTCTTAATAAGGTTTCATGATTAATGACCATTAAGGGTTATTAGGACCTTAACATGATAAATATTAAATGGCCATTGTGGTAATTACTGACTCTTATTCAGAGTCATTTTCACAGTGAAAGATTCTGTGAAAGGTCTCTGGAGGAAAACAAAAATATCAAAGACAGGCCTGCATCTTAATAGAAGGCTTAAGCTTCAACTTCTGATTTTCACTGAACTGTTTTCCAACCCGGTCCACCCCAGTAAGAGGGTACATGTGGAGCAGAGCTTAGCAGAGAGTCAACAGGCAGCCTCTAGGGCCGTTTTTTGGCTTTTTTGTTTGGATTTGCTTTTTATTTCCTCTGTGTTCTAGGTTTCCTATTCCAAGTAGTCACTCTGAGGTGAAAATAAGAGGGAAGGCTATTTATTCTCTGCCTCTGAATCTTCTTAGATGAGGAAAAGCTCACCTGCCATTGCACGGATACCAAAGAAGCAATACTGCCTCGTTAATAAGGTGAGAGTACAGTACTCTCCTGCTCCTGTCCTTCTAAAGTTCAGAGTACGAACATGCAGCCAGTTTGCCTCAGGATGCTGCAAACCCAGTGGAATTGCCCAGGCCCCTTCCAATGTCAGCAAGCTGAGGGAAACCAAAGAGCTGAAAAAGAAAGGCAGGCATTACTTTTGATGCTCAGTTAATAACATTTCAAGGGGGTGATGTGGGCAAGGGTAGGGAACAAATCGTAAGAAAATGTGAACTGAGTTTCATCATTCCTCAGAACTTACCCAACATCTTAAACCAAGTTTGCCAAGAGTTGAGTCAGTTTAACTAGACTAAATGTTACCGAGTAGTTGGAAGCTGTGAGGCAATTGTGGCATATTGTGTGCAAAGAGGTAAAGGGTAGTATATGACAGTGGTCGGCAAACTCATTAGTCAACAGAGCGGCAAACTGCAGCTCACAAGCCTCATGTGGCTCGCGAGCTGCGGTTTGCCTACCACTGGTTTAAAGAAACAGATTACACATTTCTTTGACGCACAAAAGAGCATATAGCTTAGATCCAACTAGGAAGAGTTAAGGACGGAAGTTTCAAAAGAGATGTTTTCAGAGTCTTGGATCCTAAGATCACATTAGACATGTGTTCTAATAATGATATCTTGGGGGGATTGGGGGAGGCGTGAAAAGAAAGGGCAGATGACAGAGGAGGAAGTAACTTCACTTGGCACCTGGGATGTGGGTACACAGCTGCTGCAGAGGGGCTGCCCCTGGACTCCCTGTCTCACTTCCCTCCTCCACCTGAACATTCAAGATAGGAACCAAATCCAAGGTCAGAATGTTCCGAGTGTTGTTCAGAATGAACAGTCAGGCTTCTGTGTTGCTTTCTGGGGAGGTGTTTTCAGGAAGACTTGTCTTCTCAGCATTGCTCACTTCTAAGAGCCTGAGATTTGACTCTGATTTTTACTGATCCTGAAACTGGAACTAGCTCAATGCCATGACCCAGAAAAAATCATAAGCTCCTTGGGATAAATGTGAGAAACAGGCAATTCCCTACCAGTTCTAGAATCAAAGTTCTGTTCTAAGACACCTTGGGAACTCAGAGTATCTTTCCCCATAGAAAGATGTTAGATAAGCCCGCACATTTACCAGACCACAGCCCCCTCACTTTCCCAGTTCAGTGGCAAGATCCCCCCAGCTTCCAACTCCAATCCTGCTGAGAGCTTGAACTGGGATTCTACAGGAACAGCCCCACGGGGCCTGGTAGAGGCAAGAGGGGGATGTAGGTGGGAAAGAAGAGAACAAGAAGGGGAAGGGCGAGAGGGGCATGTTAGTGGAACAGAGGTTTTTAAGAGGCATTACTTCCTTGGGTAGTGGTTTCAGCAGGGCCTCCTTTGGAAGCCCGAGGAGAACAGCAACCATCAAGATTGTCCACTGTTGTCCTGACTGGTGAGTGTCCCTTTAAATAAACCTTACTGATCGATGGTTCAGACCCACAACTCACCTGGGCTCCAGGCACAGCCTCAGCAACTGCTCTGCAAACCATGTTCTTTACCTTCTGCCCCTTGACGAGGACGTCCTAGCTCAGCCGGGTCGGTGCTTATCCTTTGGGTCCAGCCCCAGAGGAGCAGGTCAGGGATGTTTCTGCTTCCAGTGCTGACTGGACCCTGGTCAATTTTCAGAACATATTCTGGAACCAAACCCTCAGATTTCGGTGGCCAGGACAATGCAAAGATTGCCTGTTTGTCCTCTCAAGCACTAAAGACCCACTATATCCTGGACTTATATCTTGGAGAAACCAGAACAAAAAGTAATGGTGGCAGATGGACTCTTGGTGACAACACACTTCGCAGTGTGGTAATTGTTACAGGAGCGGTTGGAATAAATGCTATTGGACCAAGAGGAGGGAGTAACTCTCCTCATTCCTGTGGTAGGGACTTAAAACAGAGCTGAGCTCAATTTGAAGCCAAACTGAGTGCAAACAAATAGAACCACATTTTGGAGATACCACAGCAGTGCATCCAGGTTATCCTGCAGCCACCAAGATCAAAGTAGTCACAGTTCCCCATCCAATGTGGGCTCAATGACAGTTAATTTAAACAGATGCCCTAGGTGCCCATTTACACCGCCTCTGAGCCATGTGGTTTTTCTTTCCACCTCCAACCTACAGATGGTCTCATTTGGGGGATGCCATGTGACAGGAAGCCTACTTCAGAGAGTGAAGGACAACACAGTGACAGTGGGATCCACTGGGCTACGCCCTGATGACACCACCCCCTGGGCTTTCTCTGCTGGTTGACTCAGGTGTGTTGACTGAGCACTTAGGACATGTTGAATCGGCAGCCCTTTGTGGCTCAACTGCCTCCTCATTAAAATGGAAATTTGCCGACCTTGCAGATGTGTTATGAGGGCTGTGCTAGTAGTACTTGGAAACACATGGCACACTGCCTGTCAGGAACGGGCACTGAATAACTGGAAACTGCTCATTCTATTTGTCCCTTTTCCCTCGAGGCTGCCCTGGGGGAAGACATTTCAAAGTGGCTTCCTCTGAGGTTCTCAGAAGCTCCCTCCCTCACAACCCATGTTCCAGGGTTGAGGTTGCCCCCTACTTGGGCCCTAGTGAGCCACCTGTGTTTATGGAATTGTTCATCAGGACTTGGTCCACACTCTCCAGAGCCTGAGACCAGGAGATGTCACCAGATGGTTTCTCCCTTTGCCTAGGCATCTGTAGGATTTCCACCATCCAAACCTCCTTCATTGCTACTTGCTTTGCAATTACCTTAGGGCAGTGGTCAGCAAACTCATTAGTCAACAGAGCCAAATATCAACAGCATAATGATTGAAATTCTTTTGAGACACCAAAAACCGACTTCTGCGCATGGGCCACGAAGTTTCAATCGCACTGTACGTGCGCGCCCACACGTGGCATTTTGTGGAAGAGTCACACTCAAGGGGCCAAAGCATAGCATGTTGCTTGCAAGCCGCAGTTTGCCGACCACTGCCTTAGGGTAATGCTCCCAGCAGGTGCCATGCCCACTGGCCAGAACCTGGGGCCCGCTTTCCTCTGTTTCTTGTGGCTGAGCTGATCTTTCATCCTGCATCCCTAAGGGCCACAGCAAGGGGAGGGCCGGGCAGGGTGCGCGAGGCCAGGCTGCTCTTGGTCAAATGCTGCCTCTGAGGTCCCTGCTGGGAAGCTCCTGGGCCACGTCCAAATCCACGCGGTGTGGGATGTAGTCGTGGGACAGACACTGTGTGAAGAGACTAGTCTGTGGAGTATCTCCCCTCCCTGTAGATTACTTTCCTTTCCCCACGTTTGACCAGGAAGTAGGCTCTGATCCACTCTAGGCGGCAGATGGTGGCTGTGAGTGTGTCTCAGGACAGAGGAGGGAGAGCAGCCTGCCAGGCTCTCTGGATTTTGCTTTCTAAGGCTAAACATTTAAAGAAAACATAAACGAGGTTTGAAAGAAGTGAGAGAAGTTACAAAAAGAATGCCTTGAAGAAATAAGGGCTACACAGGCTTCCCTCTCGCTTCCTCCAAACTGGAAATGGAGGCCCGGGCAGAAAGAGGAGAGGAGAGACCAAAGGCCTTTGGGGCCTGTCTTAGTTTTCCATTGCTGATAACCAATGAGCACACGCCCAGCAGCTGAAACACTCACTGGCTCCCAGTTCTCAGACCCAGCGTGCTCTGAAGTTCTGTAATTCACCATCCCATGGGGTCGGCCTGGTGTGGTGGTCTCTGCTCAGAGCATCACTAGGCTGAAACCCAGGTGTCAGCCAGGCTGGGTGCCTGTCTGGAGACTCTGGAGAGATCGCTTCCAAGCTCATTCAGGTTGCCAGGGCTCAGTTTCTTGCGTTTGTAGAGCTGAGGCCCATGTTTCCTTACTAGCTGTCAGTCAGTCAGGGCTGCTCTCCGTCTGTCCTCAGGCCAGCAATGGCGTGTTGAATCCCTCTTGTGCTTCGAATCTTTGACTTCCTCTTCTGCAAGCAGCAGGGGGAAATGCGCTGCTCTTGAAGGACTTACGTCATTAGATCAGGCCCACCTAAATATTCTCCCTAATGTAAGTTCAACTGATTTGGGACTTCAATT
This sequence comes from Corynorhinus townsendii, assembly GCA_026230045.1. Taxonomy (NCBI): domain Eukaryota; kingdom Metazoa; phylum Chordata; class Mammalia; order Chiroptera; family Vespertilionidae; genus Corynorhinus; species Corynorhinus townsendii. The sequence goes on along the minus strand of JAPDVU010000004.1, from coordinate 59,528,448 downwards.
ACATCTGCAAGACCCCTTCACGGCACCACCTAGGTTATTGTCTGCTGAATAACTAAGAACAGGTATGTGAACCCCTAGGACAGTGGTCGGCAAACTCATTAGTCAACAGAGCGGCAAACCACGGCTCGTGAGCCCCATGTGGCTCACGAGCCGTGGTTTGCCAACCACTGCACTAGGACAAGGAGCTTGGAGGCCATCACAGAGTGCTGCCTATTGCAGTCCCAGAGCACCATTAAGGCCATGGAAGGAGTGGCTGGGTGATGTGCCCACAAACACAGGACTACAGGGAGCCCTGCAAAGATTTCCACATGTCCTAGGCTTGACACGAAATTCCCAGTCCTGTAGCCACCATGTGGAACTGGGCATGGCCATCTGAGAAGTGACCAGCAGTAATCATACTCTCAAAACCTGGTATGGTCACAGCTTAGGCATGCAGTAAGAAGTTAAATTGAGCTATAGACATTCACAACACTGATATTTCTTACACACCCACAAGATAGCAGTGGGAGACCCTAGTATCTCCAACACCAGCTATAGTACCTGCTATAGTTTTTCATTATGGAATGAATGAATGAACAAAGAAATGAAGCTAGTAATTGTTTGTAAGTATTTGTAAGATCTACCAGCTGCTCGAATCAATCTATCTTTCAGGTAACAGGAAAACAAAAACAAACCAAAAGTGCATTAGGGCGCCTCATTTAATATATATGCTTGATGAAAAGCTTCTACACATTATTTTTTAAGTAATTCTTTAATCAAAATAATTGGAAAAATGCTAGATCTCAGTGGTAATAGGTTTCGTTTTACAGAATTTTTTTTACAGTCTTTAAAATGCCAACATACATTATTATTTTTTTTAGTTGGAATAGCATATGCAGTATTTCCAAAATTTATTTGAGACAACCCTTTTTTTCTTGGACTATATCAGTAAGGATGAGCTAAGTAATGCTGCAGTAACAAAATCTCAGTAGTTTATAACAACAGTGCTTGATTTTTTATTCACTTTATATAACAGCTGCTACATGACTGTAGCTCTTCTCAACATCATCTTCACTCTTAGATCAAGGCTAAAAGGGCAGCTCCCATTGGGCCATTGCTGGGCTCGTGGAGGAGATAAAAGGAAAATGGTAGAATCTTGTGAAGGTCTTAAGGCTTTTGTTGAAAGAGGCACACAGCATTGTATGTGCCATTTCATTGGCTGAAGCAAGTAACTGGCCAAGCCTGATGTAAATACAGAGTAGATGTGTCATCCTTCCACAGGGAGCATTTGGCAATCCTGGTTCTGTGTGGAACACACTTTGAAAAAACCTGCATTAGGAACACACAACTTGAAAATCACTCTGGCCTTGGGTGACAGAGAAAGGAATGGGGACCGCAAGGCAGTGCAGAATTAGACCACATTCAAATCTTGGATTTCAGCTCAAATCTGTTATATTTATAGTTTGCACTTCCCTTTCAATTTGACAAAAGCAGTAGACAAAAGAAAATGATATAATTATCCAAAATTTTACTCCTTTAGATTAATATGCCTAAATATATTTATAAAAGGAGGAAAACATTAAATCTTCCATTATCTTCTGCCTAAAAGTTCTGGCTGTGGACATATCCAAGGACAAACTGAACCCTGCCTGCTTTTCTTGGAAGGGAACAGGGTTGTTTTGGTTTGCTTTCAGCTATGAACGGGATGGGGCTCCATGAGTCGTAAAGTAATGTCGGTCACGGGATGCCCTATCTCTTCCCAGCTCTAGGCTCATTGTCTCTGACAGTGCTGTGTTCACTCCCCCACTTGGCAATGTGTCATTGCACACAGGGCTGGATGACTTGACGAAAAGCAAACAGTTTTGCTAAATGGCTACCTGACTCCGAATTACCACTGAACCAGTAGCAAAGCTGGTGACATGCTTCACACTCCCTGTGATAGAGCGTGGCATTCTCTTACTAAGAACAAGAAGATTCAAGAGAAAAGGCACAAATCTAAGTTAACGATTGAGACTTTATTTTCCTTTTCTACATCTTGCCCTCACCTCCTTTGCTTCTGAGCTAGGCAGAGGACAGAGATAACTTACCCCAATTAAGGAAAAATAAAAACAAAAGTTATGCTAGTTGCAGATGCTAAATTGACAGGCTAATAGCTGATCCCAAACTTCACTCCTGACTGCAACCTGAATGCACATTAGATTTTTTACTGATAATCCCAATAACACATCCACCCCAATGAATCCTTATCTGGCATTTCCAGAGTAAGGGTCATTAAGGAGCTCCACTCTCTTAAGAAATACTTTCTGGGGAGAAACCAAGATGGCGGCATAGGTAAACACCTAAACTGCTGCCTCGCACAACCATTTCAAAACTACAACTAAAAGACAAAATGGACATCATCCAGAACCACACGAAGGCTGGCTGAGTGGAAATTCTACAACTAGAAGGAAAGAGAAAAGCACACTGAGACTCAGAGGCAGGAGGCAGAGGTACTGAGATGCATGCTCAGAGAGGACTGGCAACTGAGTGCGTGGCTGGCTTTCTCAAGTGGGAGGGAAACAAAACCTCCTGACGGCGCTGAACTCCAGTTCCGGGCAAGACTCTGGGGACCCAGACTCATGAGGGGTGAAACTGGACTTTCAGGAAAGAGAAAAGCACACTGAGACTCAGGAACTGCAGAAGGCAGATGTATCGAGGCGTGTGCACAGTGAGGGCAGGCAACTGAGTATGCAGCTGGCTTTCTCAAGTGGAAGGGAAACAAAAGCTCCCAATTGCACTGAACTCCAGTTCCAGGCAAGACTCTGGGGACCCAGACTCATTTGGGGAGAAACTGGACTGTCTGGCAGTGGGCAGAACTCGAGGACATCTTTCTCTCAGAGGTGTTTGCAGTGATTACCAGGGGACACTGAGACCCAGGGGCCTATTAGGGCAGGGCTGACAGGAAACCAATGCTGTCTGCTCCGCCCTGAGAATCTGCCCCATCCAAACTGAGCACAGAGGCTTTTGCAAGTCTTGTAACATAAGGGTGTCTCCAGCACAGAAGTTCTCCCAGCGTAGACATAGCTGATCCTCACAGCCAGTTGGCCTGGAGGTCGATTCCTCCCAGTGATACCAACAACAAGCAAGGCTTAACTACAGCAAGACTGTGCACACAGCCCACAAAGGGGTGCACCAAGAGTGTCCACCTCAGGTAACTAGGGAGGCTGAGCCACTGGGCCCTCAAGGACACCTAGCACACAAAGCCACTCTATCAACTCAGGGAAGCAGCCAAAATGTGGAGACAAACAGATCACAAATGAAAGAAATGGAAGAAAGCAAACGACTGGCTATAGAGTTCAAAACCACGGTTATAAGGTTTTTCAAGAATATCCTAGAAAAAGCTGAGTTCATCACCACCAAACCAGTATTATATGAAATGCTGAAAGGTATTCTTTAAGAAGAGGAAGAAGAAGAAAAAGTTAAAGATAAAAATTATGAACAACAAATACATATCTATCAACAAGTGAATCTAAAAATCAAGTGAATAAAAAAATCTGATGAACAGAATAAACTGGTGAATATAATAGAATCAGGGGCATAGAAAGGGAGTGGACTGACAATACTCGGGGGGAAGGGGTGTAGGGGGTGCGGGAAGAGACTGGACAAAAATCGTACACCTATGGGTGAGGACAGTGCGGGGGGGGGGGGGTAAGGGCAGAGGGTGTGGTGGGAACCAGGTGGAGGGGAGCTATGGGGGAAAAAAGAGAAACAATTGTACTAATCTGAACAATAAAGGTTTATTAAATTTTTTTAAAAAAGAAATACTTTCTACTCATGACCTGCGGCTCTGACCCACTCAGTGCAAAAAGAGAATCACTTTTCAACGCAGCTTTAAAAATGTGATCATAGCTATTGCACTCTCACCCATCACTGCCCCTACCATTCACTAAAATACCTTAGTTAGAGGGATTTTTAATACACACACACAACATATGCGCTTACATTTAAGTTAAAGCATGTAAGTATACATATATATCAATAGTTTTAAATTCAAATAGTTGTATATTGATGTCTAGAGAAACCATGTTTGAAATCCTCTATTGTAACAAAATGTTTTAAAGGTGGTTTTAACTAATGGCCTTTCAAAAGGCCTGGAACTGGCCCAGTGACTGTGTTTTTAGAACATGTGTGTTTATTCTCTTCTGGGCCACATGTTTCAAACAACATAACTAACAAGGCTTGTATTTTCACCTCCACTCAGAGTTCTTTGCTTCATACACAATAGGACTGACCTGGATTTTACTTTGCCTGAATGAAACTGTCCTTGTTCTCGGCCATGTCTCCTCGGGTTGTAGCCGACACTGCAGGAGGCTCTGATGGACGTGCTAGGCCTTCAGGAATGCACAGCTAGGGAGGTTACATACAAAAGAAGTCGCACTGCAAGGCCCTTACGTGGATTTATGCAAAATAAGTTATTTCGCACTGTTTGAAATGAAGCAGTATTCACAAAACAAAACCCACCCTCCTTCCTGTTCCACCTGGTCTTTACTGTAGTCTCATTAACTTAAATTATTTTGTTAGCTAAAATCTATAATTAAATGTAATAAGAACCTCCCACAACTTATAACTTAAAGAAAGAGCTAATCATCTTGAAACATCAAGCAGTTTCTCAACTTGACGTTTATTATAAAACTGTCCAGAGAAATAGAATATGATATTTTATTCTTCATCGAGGCCATTAAGAATATATATGTTAGTTATCGCTTTGGCTCAGTGTTATAAATTATTTCTCCAACCTTTCACAATACCAAAGAACTAGCGGAAATTTAAAGACAGAAGGAAAGCTAGGGCTGTGTCAGGAAAGACCACGGCTGGTGAACAAACTCGGCGGGCAAACAGGTGCTCCGGGCCCAAAAGAAAATGATGTAAATGTCACTGGCTTAGAAAGATTTTAGATCACAGTTTTACATTTCCCTTTTACAAAACTGGGCTTCAAGAGAATCTGAATCCAGTTGCCTAATGGCATAAAATCTTAAACTGATTGCAAAAGGAATGCCACTCCCCAGCACCTGCCTCCACACCCGTTTATGCACAGTAAAACTTTCAAAAATGTGTAAAGCATCCCTTTTAGGATTGGTAGACAAGAAATTTACCGTAAAGAGTTCTGCAGGTTCAGGAATCTGAAGGTCGTTTTCTAAGAGCCTAAGGAAGAAAGTGTCCGCCCTGCTGAGAAATGATGATAGGTGATCTATCTCGCGCTTTCCCCACTCCCGATGGAGAAGATGGAGAAGAAAACAGGCTTCTTCTCCAACTTCTTATCCCAAAGCCACAGGCCTGCTTTGTCTGCACTCCTGCTCTCTGTGCTCTCCTGTGAGAAGGGCACAAGAGGCCCTGCCCCTGTGAGGATCTCCTTATTCTCCAGAACCTTCACAGGGACATCACTTCTGCCATGTGTCTTCTTCCCTGCATCCTCTATTTGTTCTTTTTCTCTGGGTGGTTCCATCATCACATAGACATGCTCAGGTCTCCATTCTCAAGAAACAAGTGACAAGAGCAATTAAGCTCTTCTAAGCCCACAGAACCCTCTATTCCCGACTCACTGCTCCCTGCTTCATAGCAAAACTTCTTAAAATGGGTAGCGATTCACTGTCTCCACTCCCTAGCCCCTTCTCCCCTTCAGTCCACTCTTATTAACCCTCTACCCTACCCTCCACTGACTGCTCCTGCTGGGGTCACTGACAAGCTGTGTGCTGCCATTCCCAAGGGTCATGTATCTGCCCTCCTGTTACCCAGACTCCCAGGACCTCTCCAAGAGGTGACCACACCCTCACTCTTCAAACAGTTCCTCTTTGGGATCTTTTCCTCATTCTCTGTCTGTGTCTGCCAGTTTCTTCTTTCTCTCTTATGCTCCTCTTCCTTGATCCAATTTCTAATGTTAGATGCCTCAAAACTCAATGCTCCTTTTCTACATTTTCTCCTGGGATTAAATATTATTTATGTGCTAATGACTCAGGAGTCACCAGTTAGGATTCGTACTGCAAATAACCAAAAATCAAACGCTGTCTTAAGTCATAAAGATGGTTTATTGGCTTATATAACTGCAGTCCAAAATCAGAAACATTGATTTAGAGTAGCTTTCTCAGTGCTCTTAGACAGAAAATATTCTTTCTTAGAAGACCAGAAAATGAGACTCTACATGGCCCACTTGTCCGCATTTCTCACAGATCTCCTTCTGATTCAATTCCTTTGGGTAGGATAATACCATGTACAGAGTGGCTTAAATCTAAGTTACCTGAACCAGTAACAATGATGTGAGAGAGGAAAGGTTGTCCTGACTGAGATAAAACAATCAAGAGCCATATCAGGTTTTAGGTGAGGAGTCAACTCCCTCCAAATAAGGTTGGTGACACACAATGGTTGTGGGAAAGAAAGGATGGTGGGAAATATCCAGACATAATTCCCAAAATTATGTTTTATTCCTTCTCTAAGTCCCAGACTTAAATATTCAGCTACCTATTTGACATCTTGTGATATGATCAAACTAGCATTCTTGACTATCTCTTACACCAATCTGTCCTCCACCAAATTCAATTTCTTCTCCAGTATTCCCTTATCAGTAAATGGGACCACTATCACTTTGCTAAAGACCAAAATTTAGAGATTGCCTATGAATTCTTACTTTTCCTTATCTCACAATCTAATCTGTCAGCAAGTCTTACTGGTTCTATCTTCCAATTATATGTTGAAGCTATTCATTTATCTGTGTCCCTCCACTGTCACCTCTCAGGTTCAAGCCATCAGTATCTCTTGCCTAAATTACGGATGCTCCCTGACTTATGATGGGAATATTTTATGATAAAACCATCATAAATTGAAAAAATTGTAAATTGAAGATGCATTTAATACACCTAACCTACAAAACATCATAGCTTAGCCTAACCTATCTTAAAAGTAGAACAGAATGCTTATAGCCTAATAGTTGGGCAAAGTCATCTCACTATATTGCCCAGCATCACTAGATAGTATCATACCACTTATCACTAGCCTGAGAAATGACCAAAATTTTAAATTCTAAGTATGGTTTCCACTGAATGCATATTTCTCTTGTACCATGGCAAAGTCAAGAAATTGTAACTCCAATCAGCATAAATCAGGGACCATCTGTACTGTCATTCTGATTCCTTTCTTACCTTTTCATAATCCATTCTACACGGCCTTCAGAGCAGTCTTTTCAAAACATCAGAGCATTGCCCTTTTTTAAAACCCTTCACTGACTTTTCAACATATTTAGGTGAAAACCTAAGCTTATTATGTGGTGGCCTTACAATATGTGGCTCATGCCCTCCTCTCCATCAGTGTCTGTCTCATACCACCTTCCCTTATTCCCTCCATTCTAGACACAGGCCTTTCTTCACACCCTAGTCAGCTTGGATCTCCTTTCGCTGTTGAACTCGTAGATCCTAATCACCCATAATTTTACCATCACTTCTTATCCCTTGAGTCCCTCACTCTGTTACTTCAGTCACTCCTTATTATGTTCTCCAAGCCCCTGACTCTTTCCTGGTCCACAAGTATATCAGTCACTCCACCAAAGTTCCTTGCAATCCATCCAAGACAATAGGATATCATGATATTCAATGGTCATCATATCAAAACATACATTTTGAGATAAAATCAGATTTTCAGGAGGCTTCTAGAAGCTAATTAATCCATTTCCTCTCCTCCAGCTATGTTGAACTTAGGTTAGTTACATTAGGATTTCTGTCTCGTATTCTTCGTCCTTTATGTACCTCTGCAACTTTCCTGAGCAAGATTTCCATATTCTGCATTTTGAACCTCTATTCTGAAGGAACTGCTGAGTCTCTATTGCTCTGCAATGCATTGATCACAGAACAGGAAGAAATATGGTTAACTCTCTTAGGTTATCTTTTGCTTGAGCTGCAAGGCTAAGATCGGTTCTGATATAGGTGTGGAGCTTGAATTTATCCATTTTTGTTGCTCTCTATAGTAAATGGTGTCCTTGAAAAAGTTTTCTAATAACTGGGTTTGGGTTTGTGCTTCTGTCATGTAGACTCTTCTCTCTTTCTTTGTGTCCTAGAAAGATTTTAAGGCTGAGTAGCTTTTATAACTAAAATCAGAATCTTTGGTTGTATAAACATTAACAATGAATCAAAAAGATAACGGCCTATAAAGTGATGAATAGGCTTTTATGTAATTTTTGTCAAAAAGTACACATCAAAAATCATATAATTATTAAATTCAGCTTTAACTAAGTAGAGAACAAATATCTTCAAATTATTTTGACTCAAAGAATAAAAATATGACTATGTGGATGGAATTAATAACGAGCAAGAGCTGAACCCTGGGAAATTTTGTGGAGCTAGGTTAATTTTGTAATGCTGATTGTAAATGATTAGAAACTGTTTAAATTTCTTCAGAAAAGGTTCTTGGAATAAGAGCATTTCCATTAGTATTGACAAGAGAAATGGAGACGCAGGGTATACAGCAGGAAGGAAGACAGAAATTATTCTACTTAGGGAAAGTGAGGAAAAATTAGGCAGTTCAGAAAAAGCTTAACAGGAGGAGTGCACCCAGAGGTGGGGACACGTATATGAGACTATGGTTGGCATTCAATGGAGGTGATTAGAACCCACAGGCAGGAGTTTGAATTTCATGCCAGAGGTCACTGAGAAGTCCTCGAGCACATGTGACCTGTTATATATGACCCTACCGGACACTTCCATTCTCTTTTCCAGACCCCACCTCCATGAGCAGTTAATTTGTATTGCACAACCCAGTCTTGTGGTTGAGACAGAAACACTTCGTTACCCAAAATATTTATAGCTTGACTAAGCTGATTTAAACCACACAGCACCAGCATGCCATGCCTCATGCTCTCTGGGCTGCAGCTGTGGACAGGCGGCCTGCCTCTGAGCCAGCAGTGGCTCGTGCTCCACTCTTGAGGACTCCTGCATAGGTTACACACGACCCCACTGCTCACGGGGTCACTGTCTAGCGTGGATGTGACTGTTTCCTGTCACATTTTTTTCCAGAACTTAAACGCTCCAGGCATCCAAGCCTTGAGCAAGATCCTGAGCTCATCTCAGAGTTGAGGTATTTTGTGTCCAGATCCAATCAAATCTTCTACAAACCATTTCCTAATCCAGGAAAAGCTGACTCTTATCCTTAGGTAAACCTAAAATGTATCCTGAAAAACAACAAACAAAAGCAAATTAAATGAAAGAGTTGGAAAAAGATTTCCTTTGTTCTGCCAAGAAGAGTCAACATTTGCACCAGGGTCACAGCCAGGCCCTGCGGAAGGCAGCCACCCAGCCCTGGGCGGCTGAACCAGACCCAGGCATGCTGAGTCCGCTTCTCATGCTTCAGGGGGAGCAATGATTGTTATCAGCTTCTTTAATATCAGAGATGCACCAAGTCTCCAGAGAATATGACTGATAGATCCTCCCTCTCCCCAACTGGTGGGTGGAGTTATGACGTTACCCGCACCTGCCGCCAAGACATCCCAGGACATTGAACCACCAATCAACACATGCCGAGTGCCCTGGAGCCCACCCCTTCTTGTTCCTTCCCTTAAAAGGACTCTTCTCCCTGCACGTGTTACTGTCTCTTCCTTTTGTTCTGCAGGGGACAGTCCAGTTGGGTTCCTCCTTCTTCTCCTCCCACCCCCCTTTTCCTGGTTTCTACCTCCTCCATAAGGAATCTCGCTCGTTATGCGGAATAAACCTCCCCTTAATGTATCTTGGTTTCCAACTCCCGTTTCCTGCGCCTCGAACCTTACAATGACGTTGAACAACTCTAGGTAAACTGGACAGACTCTTATTTTTCTGTTTAAAGTAGCAGTGCTTCCTCTGGAAACATTGTTCTGTCATAAATTAGAAAGCACATGCAAGGAGAAAATTTTTTTTTTCTCCAAAATGTACATGAAAAAAAGGAAAATGGAAGAGAGGTCTGGAAGGGGGCTGCTAAGAAATGAGAGGGACCACCAGCTGTGTTTGTTCTAAAAACTTTTTTTTTTTTCCAATCCTCACCCAAGGATATTTTTCCATTGATTTTTAGGGAAAGTGGAAGAGAGTGGGAAAGACAGAGAGAAACACATGGATTGGTTGCCTCCTGCACATGCCCTGACCAAGGCCCGGGTCAGGGAGGAGCTGCAACCGAGGTACGAGCCCTTGACCGGACCCTTCGGTCTGCAGGCAGATGCTCTATCCACTGAGCCAAACCTGCTAGGGTTCTGAAAACTTGTCCTGGCCGACATTAATTTCATTCTGCATTTGATATACAGCTGCCTCCTGATAAAAGCAAGGGAATAAAGTCACAAACTCAGGTACTGTCATCACTATAAAGCCATGCCTGGGAGAGGCTTGGCAGCTTCGCCCACTGGAGAGCCACTGCTTTACTTTGCTTTTATTGTTTCTACATTAAGCTCCAGGGAAGCCAGCAAGGAGCTCCTACCAAGCAAGTGTTGTAATTCATGAAACCCACGAGGAAGGGCACCCCCCACAAGTGAGCCCCATGGCTGAGACTGGGCGGAAAGCAGCCTGAAACCAGTCACACAACATAGAATGGTACAAAAGATGATTCACCAGGTCCCAGGAGAATACATGAGTGTGACTGGCTGGTGCACCCAGAGCAACTCAGTCCCAATGGGCAGAGCTGCTGGGCCTGCCTCCCACCTGCATCCCTGGCCCTGGGGTTAAGGAGCTGCAGGTGGAGATGCTTAAGGGAGAGCTGGCTGAGGGAGGCTCCTTTTGGGCTGGTAGCACTGCAGTGGCTGCTTGTTTTCAGTTAAGGATCTTTGTGGCCAATGGATACATCTGCTCGAAATGCTCTCCAGGGTGTGATGTGAAATGATTTATCCAGAGGCTGCACAGCTGACATCCGATAAAACATTTGGAATCAGTTTAGACGTGCGTTACCTAGAAGCAGCATTCCCTCCGCACTGCTAAATTTAAGCTCTAGGAAATCTGTTTCTCATAGGCTGTCTCTGTCCTGGAAGGAGCATGCGCCCCTCTTCCCCAACCCGTGGATTTGAAGTGTATAAATCACCCGTTCTTCCACCTCCCTCTGTGTAAGCACACACGCAGATGCACACACACCCCTATCTCTTTTAATAAAAACAGTTCAGAACAGAAGAAGGAATTCATAAAAGTGATAACGATGAGCTTCCCAGGCTGGGAAGCGGAGGGAGCGTGCCTGCCAGTAGCTCACAAGCAGCAGCTACCTGACTCCTGCAAAAGCCTCAGAGGGATCATCAGGTCCCTCAGCCACCCTTTAGAACAGAGACGGAAACCGTGAGATTATAAATGTCCCCACAGAACCCCCGTGTTACTGGGTCCCAGAGAACCAGAGGCTTACCCTGCCACTCACCATGCTGGGGTGTGAACAAGCTGACATGCCCAACAGCTAAAACCTAACAGGAAACAGTCAACATACACACATAGTCTGATTCAGTCTACCCTATTCTATGCTTGAACATTAAGAAACTTATTTTAAAACTAGAGGCCTGGTGCACAAAATTCATGCACGGGAGAAGGGGGGCTTAACCTGGCCTCCACCCTCTCACAATCCAGAATCACTGGCTCCTAACTGCTAGTCTGCCTGCCTGCCCAATTGCCCCTAACCGCTCACCTGCCTGCCTGATCGCCCCTAACCACCTCTGCCTGCCTGCCCAATTGCCCCTAACCACTCTGCCTGCCTGCCCAATTGCCCCTAACCACTCTGCCTGCTTGCCCAATTGCCCCTAACCACTCTGCCTGCCTGCCTGATTACCCCTAACTGCTCACCTGCCTGCCTGATCACCCCTAACCACTCTGTATGCCTGCCTGATCACCCCTAACCACTCGTCTGCCTTCCTGATTGCCCCTAACCACCTCTGCCTCGGCCCCCACTGCTGTGGCTTCGTCCGGAAGGATGTCTAGAATGATGTCAGAAGGTCGTTCGGCTGTCCGGCCTAATTAGCATATTACGCTTTTATTATTATAGATGTTTCTTGATGCAATTTGAAAGCAAAATCAATATGTGGATATTAATATTCTTATCTCAACTAGAGATTTCAAAACAATTTCAAGAAAGAACGAACCAAGTTTAAGCAGAACCCAGGAAGAGTTCCAGGGGCTCTGCTCGCAGCCCTGGCGATTATAACCCACAGTCGCAAGGATACCACATCTTTCACTTTGCCCACTTGGTTTGGTTTTGCATGGTGATGATGCTCCTTACCTGAGTTCTTCACCTCGCCTGGGATTGCTGAGCCAGAGAATGGGAGGCTATAGCAAGGGGGCCCAGAAAGATGCCTAGGACTCTACCCAATTTGTAGCAGTGCTCATAAATGCCTCCAAGTGCAAGAAAGAGTCGGCAAGCCTTGTTCTGTCTGAGTCCTCTCTCCCCCAAATGTGGCTCAGCAGGAGCATCTGACCAAGGCTTCTGCGGCCCTCTCTTAAGGTGAGCAGATAGGCAGGAGCCCAGAACTGGGAAACACCTTTGGCTGTTCTATGCCCAAGGCAGCAGATCTTCTGAATACTTACCACCTTAGAGAGTCCTAACCAGGTGGGTTGCTTGGTCCCTTGAGTTTCCATGGTTTTCTATCAAGGCCTTTTGCCAAACCTGCTGTGGCCACCATGAGTTGTGAGATTACCGGGCTCTACCAGTGAATGTAGCTAGAAGTTTCCCCTTGGCATTGTCAGGGATTGGCATTAAGCCACTGGGGGAGAAAGTGGTTCTTTGTGGGAAGTCCTAGCATCCCACATCATACAGCATGTCAGCGGTCAGAGCATCTTCTTCTTAAGCCACATCATCGATGCTTCTGGCCTCAGTGAGCACAAGGAAAACCCCCTGCAGTCCTCAGGGCCATGGGAGAGCTTGAGCCTTCCTGGGTTCCACCGTGTGGCTCACCCTCTGAAGTATTGCTGAAACACCTGTCCTCTCACACACTCAGTGTGGGACTCGCCACCAGGAGGATGTGTTCTGAAAAGTCAAGCCATCATTGGCAACCTAGGGTATGTCAGTATATCCTGGTGAGTGCAAATTGCTGTTGTGCAGCACTTACCGTGTTACTTTGTGAACTCACTGCATAACACATGGATTGCAAGGCCATCTATAGAATGTAACTGCCTCTAGTCTCCAGTGACAGAGCTGATGTTCTACACTGGCTCTGTCCTACAAATGGGACTACTGGTTGTCAGCATATCCTGGGTGTGCCCTAGCCGCTTTGACTCAGTGGATAGAGTGTTGGCCCATGGACTAAAGGGTCACGAGTTCGATTTTGGTCAAGGGCATGTACCTCAGTTGCAGACTCCATTCACATGCCCCCCCCCCCCAAAAAAAAAAAATCAATGGAAAAAAATGTCCTCAGGTGAGGATCAACAACAACAAACAAAAACATATTCTGGGTGGCAATTGATGGTCACGGCCTAAAGTAGAATTACCTGGTGGGAGGTATCTTAATGAAGGCCAGCCCACTCTCTGCTTGGTCACTGAAATTTTTCACTCAGTGCTCAGGACAAAGTTTGATTGATTCCCTGTTGATGTATAGAATGCACACAGAATGCAAGTTTTCTCTTTGATTAGAACATGCAGTGATTATGGAGCCTGGCACTATATACTCAGTCATGCAAATCTTTTTTGAAAGTATCCCAAGATGCTTCATAGGCAAGAGTCATGAAGCCAAGATTCAGAGTCAGATATAAAACTAAACACGGCACTGAGCCATATTCCTTTTCTAATGAGAAATATTTTCATATCTCTCCTTTTGTGATAGGAAGTAGTTTGGGTTCTGATGAGAGCAGTGTATAATACTGGCTGTCCCCCTCGGGTATCTAGGGCTCCTGGTCAAGGCTGTGCTGTGCTTTCTACAGAAGAATCAGGGGAACTTAATAGCTTTGATGGCAACCTACTGAGATAGGAATAGGTGTAAATCAGGTTTTTATTGGGAGACTGTAGTACTAGTCATGGAGGGGCGTGGTGTGCCTGCGAGCTGACTGCAGTTCAACCCAACCACCGGGGTTCAGCATCTTTGCACTCACTGCCCGTCCAGGCGCCACCTGCCCGGCTCCTGCTGCCATGGCTTCCCACTGTCGGGCTGCACTTGTTCAGTCTGCAGAACTAAATTGAGTCATCTTCCTGTTAAACTGGTGCTTAAACCTTCTGTGAGTTGAAATCCTGGCCCTTATCGCCGTTACTGTCATTGTTCAATGATAGCCACTGTGATGTTTGGTAGCAGTTGGAATCATGTTCTAATGGGAAAATCTGTAGGAAATAAATGCCAGATTTAAAAGTTATAAGGGCAACTGAGCAAGTGCATGTGTCACTAAAACTATTATTCACAGCGGTCTCAGGTTTATTATTCCCAGTGTTCTATCTAATGAAGAGCACACATTTAAATGCTCCTGCACTAACCCAGGACAGGGAAGCACTGTCTGGATTCGGTAACCAATGAAAACAGGCCTCTCCTCGGTGTGGAGCTGACTATGAATAGATTTTTAAATGCGCTCTGTGTAAAGCCAGGCATTCTGAGTATCTTCAGAATTCAAACCCGGTCCTAAGGAAGCATTGGAGTGTACCAGGGCCTGGCCTTTCTAACATTCAGATGAAGGCTGAGTACAGCTGTCCGTGGACACAGGGCCATGGAGTTAGTTCCACACAAAACATTCTCCTGCAAGACGGGATGGAAAGGCAGGGACTCGGAATATGACAACCAGCATTTATTCACATGACCACTCACAATGAATGGGAACTCAGAACTGGGCCTGTAGCCTAGTGCAGTACCTGGGGGGGCTGGGATGGAACGGAAGAGAAAGAAACTTGCCTGTGACTATCTTGGAGAGGGAACAAGAGAGCTACTTGGTCAGGGCAATGTTGAAGCACAAATACGTCAATGTATTGACATAGCTTTGTTGGAGGATCACACTGAGATTATTTTAAAAGTTCTTTCTTGTTCAAAGAGAATAGCAAGGACAGTATCCATAAAGCACATTGACTCTGGTCACCATATGTGGCTTGATTCCTTCTAAGTCCAACCTTAACAATTCTTGGTAAATCCATATTTCAGTTCTATAGAGAGAAGGATAGTACTTTGCAGCCACTTCCTCATTGAAATGCAGTGGTAAGGGAAAGGAGGTGAACTTGGGGATTCCTCAGGAAAGTGCTTGTTTCTGCTTGTCCATCGACCTTGCTCAAATTCCACCACCTGGTTCTCTAGCCCCTCGCCCCAAAACCCTCTGTGAGCTCGTCTGTCCCGCTCCCAGAGCCCTTTGGTCAGGCTCTGCCTCACCTGCCTCTGAACCCCATACTTAGGGTCGGTGACGCCCTCTGCCAGCATGGGACCCACGAGCTCGAGTCCTGCTGCCAGCAAACCCTCCAATCTGCCTAGACCCCAGGTTGCTCATTTCTCCAAGTCGTCCTCCTTGTCAGGATCGGGTCTTGCCCAGCTTTCCCTTTAATTTGTGCCAGTTAGTTGCCCTGTCCAGTAGACTCTTCCCCCTCAAAGACAGGCTGCTACATCCTGAGCATGAGTTACTGGTGAGGGAGCCCTGAAGTTGGCACCCCGGCCCCACATCCTCTCATCCAAACGTGACAGATCACCTGGGACCATGGCTCTCCTTTTCTGGCTCCAGGAGCTCAGGTTCTCAGTCTGTGCCCGTTTCCTCACTGAGCTGGAGGAGTGTGGCCATCCCACATGCACTTTTTTTAAAGTTTTGTATTTTATAGACTCATGGGTGCACAAGGAGTCCCATGTAGCCTCCAATCAATTTCCACAAATGGTGATGTCAAAAGTATAGCTGTAGTACATCACAATTACAGGACACTCGATCGGGATGTAGTACACAGTCAACGCCAGGAAATTGACATTAGTGTAGTACGGTTAACCAGGCCACATACCTTACTCAGTTTTCACCACTTTTTAAACCTCTGTTCATTTGTGTATGTGTGTGCACATAGTTCTTGGCAGTCTCACACCGTGTGTAAATTTGTGTGTCAAGCACCACTATCAAGATACAGGCCTGTGCCATCACCACCACCGAAAGGCTTCATGCTCCGTGTCTGTGCCGCCTCTCCCAAACACACCCTCCGCACCCAGCGCAGTCTGCTCTCCATCTCGGTACTTGTGTCCTTTTCAGAATGTTATACCAATTAAATCATAAAGTACACAATCTTTTCATTAAGAATAATACCCTTGAGGTCAACCCAGCTTGTTGCTTGCATCGATGGTGCTCTCCTGTTATTGACGAGCAGAATTCCACTGCCCCATGTGCCAGTTGTTGAGCTGAATGAGGATGGAGGGACTACTGCCGCCGCCGTGGGGACAAGCTCCTCAGTCCTCCGGCGCAGTGAGTCCGTCCGTCATGGCACAGACTGAGAACCACTCTCCCTGGCTGTGGGACTCTGGGTTAAAGGAGCTTGAAGTTACTTCCAGCATTTTGCTATTACACTTACAGCTACCACGAACATTTGTATCCAGGTTTTGGGTGAACCTGAGTTTTCATGTCTCTCAGATAAATGCCCAAGAGTGTCGCTGCTGGGTGATATGGTAAATGCTTATTTAGTTTTACGTGAAACAGCCAAACTATTTTGCAGAGTGGCTGTACATTTCACATCCCCACATTCATTTTAGCTGTTCTAGTTGGTGTAAAATGATACCTCACTGTGGTTTTAATCAGTATTTTTCTAACGATTTATGATGTGCTTATTTGCCATCCATATCTCCTCTCTGGTGAAATATCAGTTAATATATTTTGCCCGTTTTATATATTTTTTTTTATAAATGTTCTTTATAGTCTGTAGATTCTTTCATTCTGTTAGCAGGGTTTTTCATAGCACACGTTTTTAAAACTATTGATTTCTTTTATGGATTTTGATGTCATGTCTAAGAACTCTGTAGTATAGAAACTAAGCACATGTTTATATGTGTTTGAATCTGCATAAAGAATGGAAAGGACACCTGATCTGGTTAAAGTGTGGGGAAATGTGGGACCAAGAGGATGTGGGCAGGGCAACAGGTATGCCTTTTCATCTTTTCATATTAAGTTTTTAACTATGTGAATAAATTAATTTAAAAAATAGAGCATGGGCTTTGAGTCAGATCAGAATTTCAATTCAGACTCCACAGATTGGTTGTTGGAGTTTGGAAAAGTTATTTATTACTTCAGTTTCCTCATCCATAAATTTTTTTCTTTTTTTAAAATTTCTTTATTGATTAAGGTATCACATATTTGTCCTTATCCCCCCATTCCCATCCCAAACCCCTCCCCACGCATGCCCCCACCCACCTGTTGTCCGTGACCACTGGTTAGGCTTATATGCATGCACACAAGTCCTTTGGTTGATCTCTCCACCCTTCTCCCACCCTCCCCTACTTTCCCTCTGAAGTCCAACAGTTGATCGATGCTTCCCTGTCTCCAGGTCTGTCCTTGTTCATCAGTCTATGTTGTTCATTATTTCCCCCAGATGAGTGAGATCACATGATACTACAAATACACTTATAAGAACCGAAAATGAGACAAGCAATAATGGTTATGCTGAGAGGCAAATGAATCAATCTGTAGTGAGTTTCTTTCTGGGCCAACAGTTCTTTTGAGTCCCAA
Organism: Corynorhinus townsendii; assembly: GCA_026230045.1. NCBI lineage: Eukaryota > Metazoa > Chordata > Mammalia > Chiroptera > Vespertilionidae > Corynorhinus > Corynorhinus townsendii. Next base: position 59,510,893 of record JAPDVU010000004.1, on the reverse strand, counting down.
TTTCAATGTCAAACAGTTCCTTATGTGTATATGTCAGCAATGTTATTTCAGTTCTGGATGGTGGACAAATGGTGGTAATGCAGGTCCGACCCTCTCTGGTTTGGTCCTGGGCAACCTGCAGCGATGCACAGCTGCTGACTGCTAGTATGGCAAGGCGTCGTCAGCGTCTTCCATCTCTGGACTGTTTTTCTTCTGTCTTCATGGCTGGAGCAGTCCTGTCAATTCCTCTCTGTTGCAGGAATCCGTATGGTCTTGGAGTTGTTTTCTGAAAATATACATATTCTCGACCAAAAGTTAATAAAGGAATCTTTTCTATAAATTTGACTTGGGATCCTTTTTCACTTTTTGCCCAAATGATTTTCCTTTGGCTTGTTTTGACACCATGTGTGTTTTTCATGAGTGTCTTGCTGTTAGCATTACAAATAAAAGTTAATTTTCTAAAGTAAAAATTTTCTAGATGTAATTTACTTACAGGATATTTTTCCTTACATGATATTCTTCTACTATCCCCCCTTTTTTGATTTAAATATTAGGAGGCTTTTGGAAATTTTATAATGTAGTTTTGATAGCTTTTAAACTTTAATTTTTTGCACTAAAATATGACTGCTTTAAGTTCATTACATGTTACACAATTTTACCATGAGATGAACTACCAATAAAAATTTTAGTTAACACTTTAGGAACAGCTTTTTGTCCAGTACCATTCATTTTTCTAGAATATCCACTTATTTCACTTAGCCAATTTAAATTAGTCTGAGAACCTACTATTTTACTGTCAAATTTAATACTCTAACAACAATCTTATTTTACCCTGTAAATACTAGTGGAAAGGATTATTTGCCTTCTTGAGTAGGCCCCGAGCAAAACTGAGCAGTATGTCACCAAAGACGACTGTGAAGCAATAGGAAATATTTAAGCTGTGTTATATTAAACTACAAATTTTGCTTTGGTTCATGATTTTAATTCAATCCTATAATTGATTCATTTATTAAACTGAGTATTTTCACATACATTATCTCATTTAATCTTCATAAAAAGTCCTGGGACATTTTGTCTATTTTTACGTTCAATTTTACGTTCAATGCATTGGCATTGGCTCATCCGTAAAATTGAACGTAAAAATAGACAAAATGCCCCAGGACTTTTTATGAAGATTAAATGAGATAATGTATGTGAAAATACTCAGTTTAATAAATGAATCAATTATAGGATTGAATTAAAATCATGAACCAAAGCAAAATTTGTAGTTTAATATAACACAGCTTAAATATTTCCTATTGCTTCACAGTCGTCTTTGGTGACATACTGCTCAGTTTTGCTCGGCTGTGACATTCTGCTAGGGCGCTATCATGGCTGCATTTGTGATCTCTACTTCTCCAATAAATGCTGTTTTGATAAGCATTCCTAATGCTTATAAGCTATGTTCTTTACACCAACTAACAATTTCTAAAATTATTAGCTAGGAATTATTAGGGTTTTTTAATATATTTTATTGATTTTTTATAGAGGAAGGAAGAGGAATAGAGAGCTAGAAACATCGATGAGAGAGAAACATCGATGAGCTGCCTCCTGCACTAGGGATGTGCCCGCAACCAAGGTACATGCCCTTGACCGGAATCGAACCCAGGACCCTTCAGTCCGCAGGCCGACGCTCTATCCACTAAGCCAAACCGGTTTCGGCAGGAATTATTAGTTTTTTATTCTGTTTTGTTAATCCTTATCCGAGGGTATTTTTCCATTGATTTTTAGAGAGAGTGGAAAGGAGAGGGAAAGACAGAAAGAGAGAAGAACATTGATGTGAGAGAGACACATCAGCTGGTTGCTTCCCACATGGCCCCAAACAGGGCCAGGGTTTGAGCCTGCAACAGATATATGTGCCCTTGATAGGAATCAAAGTCAGGACCCTTCAGTTCCTGGGCCGACACTCTATCCACTGAGCCAAACCGGCTAGGGCAGGAATTATTAGTCTTCCTGTATAGGTGAGAACCGAGGGCTAAGATAGGGAAAATGATTTGATAGTTTGTCTAATTTCAGAGCTTTTATATCTAACTTTGTCATCAGTGTGATCCAGAATATTCTCCATGGAACTCCAGTCCCTAGGAATATTATTAAAAAATAAATTTAAAAAAATTCATTGGTCAAATAAATTTAACATACTTTTTTTAAAAGCATATTGTAAAAGCCCGTCTTCAGAGTTTGTAATGTATATTAGCAAATCAAAGGTTCTGAGAAGTCCTGTAGTCTTTAACCCAGCATTTTCCAAATTAACTTAACCACAGGCTTTTTACATATGCTAGTATACCTCTCAGCCCCGCTCAGAACTGGCATTCCATAGAAAACCTTTTAGGGAAGCTTGCACTCAGCGTCTGTGCTGCCGTTTAAAATGCTTGATATTTCTGTACTATCGAATCCTAATATGAGTGATAACAAAGTGCTCCAGTTTCACAAGAACTCTACAAATAACATACAGGACATGACAGCATCTTACTGATGAAAGGACTAACCCTATGGCAAACTTAGTGAAATTATACATCCTGCATACGCCTTTGGTTTCTAAAGATAACCCTACAGGAGTAGCAAGTTTATATCAACAACTCTGAGAGCAAATGATAAACATAAATCTCCTTCCTAATAGCCTGGTGTCCCTCTTAAATGGTGCACTATTATCATGTTTAAGATAAAAATGTAAGTTTATTGGAGGAGCTCTATTTAATCAAAAAAAGTGTTAACATACAACCAAAGAATAAATCTATTTTTTTAATCTGAGTCACTACCTTTAATTCCAGTACTTATTATAGGCTCTCTTCTTATAGGCTCTTAGAAAATACTATTTTATGTTATTTCTGCCACTTAGCTCAAATGTCAGGAGGAACTACACTTTCTATTCCGTGTCCCGGAATTCTACCCTCTTATATAGTAACTATTTAAACAAATTCTTGATGAGTGTGATGTTGATGGTAACGGTCTTAGATATATCATTATGGGCATACACCTAACATGAAATCATACTAAATACCTTTTTTTCTAAAAGTTTTCCTTTGTAATGTTGGCAAAATGACTCCAATACACTCTTTAATAGTAACAGCATCAGAGCCACGAGCCAGCCCAGGCTGGCCACTGTTGTGTTGCTCTTAGAAGGTAAAGGAAAATTATCTTTTCATTCCAGCTTGCTGTTTTTTCTTTTTTTCCATTCTGCTAGGATTAAAAATAAAAGGAATATTAGAGTTATAAAACTCGAATGTTTTGCTGTTTTTGTTGACAAGTGCAATTAGTAATGTTTCAAAATTATTTAAAAATCTTTAAATGACTTAATAGATGTCAGTGACATATATAACAAAAAGCAGTTTAAAGATACAATAGTAATAAATTCATTTTCCCTAAAAACTAATTTAAATTAAAATGAAAATAAGTTTTATTCCCTCTACATGTTATGCAAGAAATGAAGAACTGAGTTACAATAACTAATATAATACCTTGGTTATTTTTAATAGAACCACCTGTGGTTTTCCCCAATGGAATACTTTACAAGGGTCCAGGGGTCCTCAAACTACGGCCCGCGGGCCACATGCGGCCCACCAAGGACATTTATCCAGCCCGCCGGGTGCCACTGCCTGTCCTGCTTAGCAGCCGACTCGTCCCGGGCCTGCAGTGCGCATAGGAATTTGTTCATAGTTTTTTATTTTAAACTATAGTCTGGCCCTCCAACGGTCTGAGGGACAGTGAACTGGCCCCCTGTTTAAAAAGTTTGAGGACCCCTGGAAGACATCTAATAGTGTCAGGCATAAATTGTCATGAATTGAACTTAAGATTTTCTTATTATTAATTTTTTCCATGAGGGTAGATATTACTTCCTCTTTGTCCTAAGCTACTAAAAATATACAAAAGACACTGATAATATTCCTGAACATACTGTTTCCCAGAACTTTAAGTCTGGGTCTTTAGAGTAAGCTAAACCTGCAGTGGAGCAAAATTTAGTTTGATTTGATGTTCATGACTTACAAAACAATAACAATCCAACTTTATTTTGCCTCTGACTTTTAAGCTTGACTCACAATAAAATGAAAAATAAATTGATAAATGCCTTTTGTGAAACTCTGTTTAAATGTTTATCCACTTAGCAACTTCAAATGTCTTCATATAGAACACAAAACTATTACCTTTTCTGTTCGTAAGCTAAAAATTGTGATACAATTCACAACTTAAGATTCTAAATTAATGCCATCTGTTACTATGAATCTGAAAGGTGGTGCCCCGTTTGGCGACTTTCATTACATTAAAACCAGGTAATTTGGACTTGTGAACTCCCAGTAACCCATAAAAAATGCTCTAATTTCTAACTTGGGAATTAGAAATTAGAATTCACATGTTCTTAAAATGCAAGCCTCAAAATAGTGATTCCTGAGGCTCAAAATTAAAACCAATTTAAAAAATGTTTAACTTTAATAGAAATCAACCCCAAGCATTCAAAAAATTTAACGTATTTTGTTAACTTCCTGCTTTGGATTTATGTTCTTTACTGACTGATGGTCCATATAAGAGGACCCATCAATTAATATGTTTATTAGAAAAGGGTTTATTCAAATGCTTATCTACTGCTATAACTATATAGTATATATTGGTAATACCAGAATACACAATTTACTTGTCTCTTCATATCACACATAATTATAGGATTCAAAAGTTTACTTTTATTTTAACAAGTCTAAAAAGTACTTATTTTCAGGGCTATGAAACAAAATTTAATATATGTAAATAAATTAAATGCTCATTAACACTCCACCAGATTTTGCCTTAAAATATCTGACAGAATGTAGAGTGAAGATAGAGACTTTATTCTTATACATTTTCTTAAACTGGGTCTGATTTTATGAAGGAAACACGGTTTAATAATTGGAGCTTTCACGTGTTAACCAAGTTCAGGGTACTTATTTTATACTGTCTCAGATTTTAATATTAAACACAAGCTAAATCAATATACTAAGCAAAAATTATGTTTCGTTCTCCCTTCTATAAAGCCATCTATCTACTTACTAAATTTTTGAGCTTATAGTTAATTTAAAAATTTTTTAATTACTGTAAAAGTAATACACTTGCAGAGCTTAGAAGTTAAAACTGCAAGTGAAAGTGAAAACAAGCAGAAAAAAAGAAAATAATAAAGGTCTAGATCAAAACCAATGAAAAAGAAAGCAGGAAAACAAAATTGATAAGATCAAGGGGAAGGGAGAGAAAACAGAGATTACCAAAATCAAAAGTGAAAGTGGGGACCTCAATACCAACCTCACAGAAATTAAAAGGATTAGATGAAAACACTATGAACAACTTTATGCCAACAAAATAGACAATTTAGATAAATTGAAAAAATTCCTAGAGATAGAAATTATTGAAACTGACTGAAAAATATAGAAAACTCGATAGACCTGTAACATGTAAAGAAATATAAATAAATTGAATAATTACAAATCTTTCCATAAAGAAAAGCCCATACAGGTCAGAGGGGTACAGACTTATTGGAGTGATCACTTCATAAAATTATATAACTAATTACTATGTTGTACACTGAAACATATAATATTTTATGTCTATTGTAATTGGGGGGGAAAAACCCATACCCAGACTGCTTCACTGGTTAATTCTATCAAACATTTAAGTAAGAAATAATACCAATCATTTATAAATACTTCCAAAAATAGAGATTGGAATATTTCTCAACTCATTCTCTGAGGTCATTATTAAGTTGATTCCAAAGCCAGGAAAAGACAGCAAAAGAAAACCACAGACCAATATCCCTCATGAATTATTAGTAAAAATCCTTATTGAAATAGTAAGTCCCTCTTCTCTTTCTGCAGGGCTGTTAAGGGTCCACTTCTTGACCTATTGGTAAAGTACTGAGTGGATATTTTTGTCTTGGCCACTTATGGTTCAACATTTTTAGATTTAAATACACACACACAAGAAATAAAAGAATGACTAGTCCATGCCTTAAAAACATAACTTAGTAGAAGATAAAGATTAATAGAAAAAATAAAAATTGCAGAATATAACAAGTACCCTAAAAGGTATAAAGTGTTTGAGGAAATAACCTAACTGACCTATATACCTAACTGTTTTTATTTTATTTTTAGGTGACATGAGAAGAAAAAGACAAGAAAAACTTTATAAAGGAAATATAGTTTGGGTTGCCTTAATCATGAATAGGTAAAATTTCAATAGGTGAAGAGAAAGAAAAATTTAGGTAGAGATTTGCATGAGCAAAGCTTGAAGTGTATTTAAAGGGAGAAACATAAGGTCAGGTTTTGTATTGATTTAGGGGGGAAAAAGGCACTTGAGGCCACACTGAAGATAGGAACTTACTTTAAGTGTAGAGGAGTAATTTAAATTTTCAGATCAAAACTATCTTCATAACATGTTATTTGCCTTTTCAGTTGTTCAAGTTTCCAGGTGCTACATGACATGTGATATCACAAGACAGTGAATGCAGAGAGAGATATGAGAATCTAAGAGTCCTCTATTAAACCAGGCAGTAAAGACCTAAACCTGAAGTAATGAGTTATATATTTTTACATATAAAAATATAAACCAATCTCATTCTTCTTGCTATTGTTTTGTAAAATAGTTTCATTAAAATGTTATTTACATTAACATATAATGGTTTATGATTTTTATATGAATTAAAATTTTTAAAAGTCCTCATTTTATTTTTCTTTGAGGGAGAGGGAGGAGAGAGAAATATTAATTATGAATCATTGATCAACTGCATCCTACATGCCCCCTATGGGGATCGAGCCCACAACCCGGGCATGTGCCCTAACCTACAATCGAATCATGACCTCAAACACTGAGCCACACCAGCTGGGCAAAGTTTGTTCTAATTTTTAATACATTAAATTTGGAAAGATGTTACCCATATATAAAATAGTTACTTGGGGTCCTCAATAATTTTTATCCATATAAAGGGGTCCTGAGACTAAAAAGTTTGAGAACTTCTGAAAAGAATTAAGGACATTAACACAGTAGTAATAAAAATGAAATGGTAAAGAATAAATAAAAGATAACGCAGAGAAAGAACTGATATAATTTTAGGGGCAAAATGGGGAAGGACACAAAGAATAAAAGTTCAGCCTGAATGATTTGGGAGAATAACAGATTAAGAGATAAGGAAATTAAAAAGAATTATGTTTTTTATTTTTTTAGTGTTTGAAGTATTACAAATAGTAGTACGTTTCCTTTTTTTTTTTTTTCCATTGACTTCCCCTACCGCCCAGTACATGCCTTCACCTGCCCCCCTCTCCCCAGTGTCTTGTATCCATTGGTTATGTTTATATGCATGTGTACAAGTCCTTCGGTTGATCTCTTACAGCACCCCCCAACTTCCCCTACCTTCCCGCTGTAGTTTGACAGTCTGTTCAATGCTTCTTTGCCTCTGTGTCTATTTTTCCCCCATTTCTTTCCTTTAAAAAATCTTGCCTCTGCAGACTAGAAATAAACATATAATAACAAAAAATGTTTGAGTCCCAATTTCAATGTCCCACAGTTCCTTATGTGTACATGTCAGCAATGATATCTAGATGGTGAGCAAATGGTGGCAATGCAGGTCCAACCCTCTCTGGTTTGGTCCTAGGCTTAGAAGCTAGGCACCTCAACTACACTGCCAGGGCCCTTCAGAGTGCTTTAGCGTGCCTCGCTGGCAAACTTACCGCGGGTGCTCCTGTGAGCAGTCACTGGAAGTAAGCACCTATCCACCATAGGTGCAGCAGAGAAAGCTGAGTCTGCTCACCCCATAACTATAGAACTCTGGGCACCACAATCACGCCTTTCCATAGTGCAGGCCCCCTGAGCCACATCACCCTGACAGACGGTTCCTTGGTGCCACTGTGAGTCCCCACTGGGCACACGTGATTTCAATTAAGGGTGCAAGACAGCAAAAATTGGGACACTCCTCTCCATGGCTGCTGACTTCTAGTCACCACAGTTGTGCCTCTCAAGCTCACAGGCCTACATCGAGAGAACCCAAATAGCTTAAGTAGGGAGCTACACTAGATTACCAAGCCCAGGAGAACTGAGAGATTACACCAGTAGCACCATCACCAAAAGAACCTGGGTAGCAAAGCAATTGGATCTATAATTAAAGCATTACAGGAAAACATGGGGAGACAAGAAAGCAATCCCCAAAGGAAAGAAAAAGAGGAATCACCAGAAAGGGAGTTAAATGAAATTGAGGCTAGCAGCTTAACAGAGAAAGAATTCAGAGTAATAGTTACAAGGATGTTTAGATGGCTGGATGACAAATACACACAACTCAATGAGAACTATAAGGAGCTGAATGAAAATGTCACCAACATGAAAAGAAACCAAGAGGAGATGAAGAACAACATAGCTGCAATAAAGAACACATTGGAAGGCTTAAACAGTAGACTAGAAGAGGCTGAGGACCGCATGAGCGAATTAGAAGACAAGATAGGAAAAAACACATAAACACAGCAGCAACTGGAAAGAAGACTTAAAAAGCAAGAGGAGAGCCTAAGGGAGCTTTGGGACAACACAAAACAAAACAATATTCGAATAATAGGGATATCAGAAGGAGAGGAAGAGAAGCAAGGAATAGAAAAGCTGTTTGAAGAAATAATGACAGAAAACTACCCTGATATTGGCAAGAAAAAAACTATGCAAGTCCAAGAAGTACATAGAGTCCCAAACAAGTTGAACCCCAAAAGACCGACACCAAGATACATCATAATTAAATTGGCAAACACCAACGACAAAGTAAGAATCTTAAAGGCTGCCAGAGAGAGACAGAAAGTTACCTACAAGGGATCTCCTATTAGAATATCAAATGATTTCTCAACAGAAACACACCAGGCCAGAAGGGAATGGAATGAAATATACAAAGTGATGCAAAGCAAGGGACTGAATCCAAGAATACTATACCCAGCAAGGCTATCATTCAAAATTGAAGATGGAATCAGGAGCTTCACAGACAAAAAAGGTCTAAGAGAACTTATCACTACCAAGCCAGCAATGCAAGAAATGCTAAAGGTACTGCTGTAAAAAGAAGAAAGAGAAAGGCAAGAAGAAACACAAACACTAAGAAAAAATATGACAACAAACATGTACTTGTCAATAATAACATTAAACGTAAATGGATTAAATGCACCAATCAAGAGACATAGGGTAGCTGAATGGATAAGAAAACATGACCCATACATTTGCTGTCTACAAGAGACCCATCTCAGAGCAAAGAATTATGTTTTGACATACAAAATGTCAGCCAAGCCGCCAAGTAGAGACATAGATGAAAATGAAATATATAAAGGCAGAGATACAGTTGATGGTCATATGTGTAGGAAAAGACCAGGCTGTTTTGGTTTCCTGGATCACCTGTCCCCAATTCCTTATTGGAGGGCTGTTTTAGTTTCTTCTGAAACAATCGCTTATACCACAAATTCTGGAAGCTTCTGGGTTACATTATTTTTACTAAGTGCTTTTTAAAATATTTTCTTAGTGGCAGTCTGGTGTAGTTGTAGGGGAACAGACAAAAGACAGAAAACCTCGTTCTCATTACTTCCTCTGGAGTTCACATTCTTCAATTTATAAAATAAAGGGGAATGTGTGAAGATAATCTGTAAGGCTTCTTCAGATCTAAAATTTTATGAAACAGCTATCAACCCCTTATCATGAACCCACATATATCCCCCAGCCTCCAAGAGCTACAGAACCAACCCAGATATTACCCAGCAATACCTTTCCCAATTAACTGCATCTGTTATTGCTCCTATGTAAACTAAGACTACCGTTAAATTTATTGTGAAAGCCACCTCTGTATAATTTTAAGAGAAGGCCTGAATCTTGTATTCTGTCAACAAATTTGAGTTTATCTGACTGGTAGACTTCTTGATTTTGCAAATTTTAAGCATATCCTCCTCTGACACCTACTTCCTTCCCCCAACCCCCTACCTACACATCCCCATGCCAGGCTAAATAGTTCCATGTTTGTTTTGCTTCATCTTAAAAACCAATCCTATCCATTCCACTGATCCTTTAACTTGCCTTTTGCTACAATTTCTTCAATTCTATTAAAGTCTTTCTTGAAGTCATGGGATTAAAGATGAACTAATAATTGCAAGCTGACTAATGTCATAGGGAAAAAACACATCAGTTTCCTGGGCCTTTTGGTGGCAATGTATTAGGTGCTATCTTCACGGAACTGCTTATGAATTACAGTTTCTAGCAGTGCTTATCTTTCATTTTACCAGCAAAATAACTCTTTTTTCAATGAAATTTAATAGGATACCCTACAGTATAAAACAGGCCATAAAATGCAACTGCTGACTGGGGTTTGTTGAGGCCTAAAGCCCCACAGATTGGTATCAGCCCTTGTCCCTCTTGCAGATCTCATCCAACCAAGGCCCGGTGGTGCCCAGGCAGCATGAAGCGCACGTAGAAATCCATAGCATTGTTATGTATTAAAGATGTCAATGTACATGTGAGAATCAAAGTTTCAAATAAATTACTCAGAAGGCCTCTTTACTGCAACGTCAACAAAACATTCATCTCAATTTACTCAAACACATACCACTTTTTCACAGGTGCATTTCAGGGAAACTGCCCTTTTTTAAGGAGTCAAGGAATGGATACAGCATTCACTTAAAACAAATACTGACTATAACAACAGTTAATTCCTCCTATAATAGATGCCAACATAGTACAAAATATCAAACACACATTAGCAGTGATCAAGATTAATTTTTATTGCACATTTGCTTACAAGTTTGCTTCTTTCAGATAGAGCTAAACAAGTATTGAGTTAGTTTCAGCCATTCTTCCATCATCTGAATTACAGCAGTGAATTTCTTGCATGTTCCCCTAGACTCATGTCCCAGAAACTAGAACATTAGCCTTCCCTATCTGTCTAGGCACTGGAGCACAGACTTAACATTTTCTAAAATTGTAACCACTCAAAAACAAAGAGCACACTATAAAGAAAACAATGTGTATGTCTTCATATAATCCAAGCTCAGAGAATTTCTGATAACATAATATTGTAAAGGCAACTATAAACCCATCTTCTTCTAAATTATTTAATTCTTTTAATGTGTAATTAAGCATTGATTTCAGAAAATTTTAACACTTTGGAAAACTGATTCTCTCACAATTAGGCTTTTATAAGGTCTCCCCTCCCATGAAGAAACAAACCACAATGATTCCAAGTCTTAATTGAGGAACTATTATCTGAGATTAAGCTGTTCAGTAGTGTTCCTATTTCCTTTCCACTGTACTGCACAGTTTAATGCAAATGGAGAATATGCTATTCAAGCTGAAATAATATGGCATTTGAGCAGTTCAAACTTTAAACAGACTAGAATGTTCTTCATAGCTAGATGAACAAAAAAAACACAAGAATGGAAAATTACTATAGTAAACACAAAATTTTGGCCATTAATGAAGCAAAAAACATAATGGCTAATACTCCTACTTTAAGATAGTCAATATTATAGCAAAAAAGAAGTGACAACAGCTATTTGGCAAAAATCTTCTAAATTGTCCCAAGTTTTCAAATGGGAAGTTGTTTTTAATGCATCACTCAAATTTTACACTTCACTCGCTCACATTTTCCTTTTTAGACTTATTCAGAAGAAATTATTCTATTTAAACTTAATCTAGTTTTTCCTCCGACACACTTTTAAAGAAAATTACTAAAATCGCGAGTCTAAGAAACTTTTTAATCACTCAAATATTATAAGCTTAAACTGCAGTATAGAAATGAGATCTTTCTTACTCTATCTAGAATGATCTTGTTACCAAATTTGTGAACACTCTATTCCACAGCTTTTCTGTATAACAATCACAATTTATGAAAAATGCATCTCAATTCCACAGCAAACTAGCATCCATGCTTATTCCACATAGGTACTGCCAATGGTCCCTGCGGTGTCCTTTCAACAATGACAAACTCATCAGGATTGCCAAATGCCTCATAGTAAACCAATAAATCTTGTATTGCATGCTCCTCAATCTGAAAGGAGGGAAGGAAAAAAAAAGGACTTGTTTTAGTCTTTTAATTGCCAACTGAGGAGGAGGATGTTAGCATTCCATTTTCCTTCTGTGGAACTACCACTATCTGGGAATACAACATAGTGGAATTAAAATTAGGCATCCTACTATCCCCTTGGCAAGGAGAAGGCTTGAGGCCTCAGCAAGGATAATCAGATACCCACCTTTCCTTGAATTTTAATCTTGAGTAGAAGAAAAAAGGAACTGAAAATAATTGTTAAAATCCATTCATTGTCAGATAATTTCTGTTATTGTACAGGTCTTTGAACTTTTGCATCTCAGGTCTCTAGGGCAACTGTGGGTCTTTGTTTCCAAGCCTGGCTCTTTGGTCTTTCAGCTTAAGTTTGTGGAATCTTAATATCCCTCAAATAAATTTTCTTTTCCTTATGTAAACCAGAATTGGTGTGTGTTGCTTCAAGAACTCACTTCCAAGGCAGGTGTAATATGCTATATAATGCCAAATTCTCTACAGGTCACTCTTAAACAGTTCAAAGAATCACCAGTGCTAAAAATATTAACATTATCACAATTGATTAGTTCTAAATTAGTTATCCTGAATACATCAATACTTAAATTACTGAATCTGTTTACTTTTATATTGCATTTGCATTTTAATCTGACAAACATATGCACCTACACAAAGCAAACAAACATAATTTCTTAAGATCTAAGGATATAAAATGTAGTGTAGAACTTCCCTAAATTAAACCCATTTAGGCATATTCTTTACCTGAATCAAAGCCAAGGGTTTTTCTCGACTTCTGATAAGTGCTGCTTCCTGTTGTAGTTCCTCTTCTACAATAGATGCGAAAGTGACTGGGGCCACCACAGGAGGAGCAGTCAGTGAAGAAGATAACCAGGGACTGAACGAATAATAACAATGAGTTTTCATTCATCTTCCCGAAGTTCTGCACACAGTACCTCCTCTGAAATACTCTTTAACAGTGTTACATTTTTTTCCCAGTGACCTACAACATAAGGGACCTGGGAACTTTTGCATTCAGTTAACAGAATGATGAGGTGAGAAACAGAAAAAAAGGAGAACTAATATTTTATTTGGATTAGTGCTGTAGAGAAAACTTTGGAAAACTCCAAAAAGTGGGATGGGGCAGAAGCAATATAACAACAGAAAGGTAGCTCAAACTGTGTAGCACAGTGTACTCAGAGAATACATCCTATTCAATATCATACTATTCCCAATATCTTAATATTCTCTTTCAGTGCTAAGCAATGGCCTATCTTTGGAGGTCCCAAATCTAATCAATTAACCTTACTTGTGACTTTCCAGAAGGGGTACATCTGAAATATGGTTGCCTTCTGGTCCTTGGGTGCCATAAGTAGAGCATCTGCAAAACAAATGCCAAACGGAAGACTAAAACTTCTAGTTACACATCAGTAACACTGAGGGAGACTGCAGTCCCAAACCAGGGCCAGATTAATGTGTGCAGTTAGACTTACCTTTAAAATTATAAGCAAAAAAAAATCTATATGTACTTATAAAATCTTGTATATAATATACAATAAGAGAAGATTTTGCAAGAAATGGTTTTTGTTTTTTTTATATTCATGGAGCCATTTATTATAATCAAACATACATTAAGAAATACAGACAACTTTGTGAAGAATGTTTTACATTAATATTTTGACTAAAAAGTGACAAATTTGCACTACGTTCCAAACATCGTTTAGTTATAATGTTAATGAGATACAGTAGGAATTTAACTCGTATTTTTATCAATTAGCCTAGAAGTATAATTAGTTTCATTATACCTCTTCTCTCTTAAAGTTGAAGAACCTATCAATGACACTGAAAGAGCACTTACTTGTATATAAAAACAAGATAATTAGCATCTAAATTTTGTGAGCGACTAATATACAGAGTGGCCAGATTATTATGATCTCTGAACGCATAATAATCTGGCCACTCAGAGAGAGAGAGAGAGAGAGAGAGAGAGAGAGAGAGAGTGTGTGTGTGTGTGTGTGTGTATTAGAGGCCCAGTGCATGAATTCTTGCATGGGTGGGGTCCGGCCAGCCTGGCCAGGGGGAGGGGACATGGGTGATTGGCCAACCTGCCTGCTGGTCGAACTCCTGGTCGAGGAGACAATTTGCATATTAGCCTTTTATTACATAGGATATACACTGAGTGGCCAGATTATTATGCATTCAGAGATCATAATAATCTGGCCACTCAGTGTATAATCTAAATTTTGTGAGTGACTAAAATACAGTAAATGTTTTGACAAGCTAGGGACTACAGATAGGAGAGAAATATACGATATGATCTCTACTTTCATGAAGAAACAACATATAAAATGACATATAATACAACAGAAAATAATTTAAGACAGTGTCTAACAAACTGAGATGCACAGACCAGAAGGACCTATATAAAAAAGATTTGATTCTTTGAGAAGGCCCGGAGCAGAAAGGGGTGTGAGATGAGGAGAGTAGGAAGCATGCCTGTATGGGGGAAAATTAACGTAAGTACCACAGAGATGGGCCTAATTATGGAATTTTAGAGTGAGAAAGGTACCTAGAGATTATCTAGATTAATCAAGTGCCCTCTTTCAGCAATGAGCAAACACAGACCTAGACAGGTTTAACAAGCCTGAGAGTGAACAAACAGGGCCTAAAATATTAACTTCCAGATTCATTTATGCACATCTGGGTGTGGGGCAGCACTATGGTGCTGAAAATCAAGATGATTAAAACTCTGAAAGAACTTTGGTAGGGAAATTTTTAAATGCATTTAAGCAATGATAAAGCATGAGAATACTATAATTGATATCTATACCAATATGTACAACGAACTATGGATTCACAGATGAAATTAACAGGGAAGAGGACATATGCTGTTGGCTTCCCTGAGGAAATGACATTAAAACTGAGGAGAGTGACATAAAGATAAGGTTTTGATCATACAAATACATGGACAGGAAAAAGATTTTGGTGGCTTTAAGTAAAAGTAAGCTGTTCTCTTCAATAACCAGAAGAGTATGGAAGAGATTAAAAGGGAAATAAAGTTAAAATGAGGCAGAGGGGCCAGAATGCAAAATGCACTGAAAGCTAGAATGTTTAGACCTTATGTGTGGGCAAAGCTACTGAGAATATTTCCGTATACTTATTTAATCTTTGCAATACTCTGGGAAGAAGCATGTATTATTTCCCTTATACTGATGAGGAAACTAAGACTCAGAGCATTATATAATTTGCCTGATTCACAAACTGGGTAAGTGGCAGAGACCAAACTCAAATCCAGGCCTTTTTCAGAGTACAGTGTGTGCCATTATCACAAAGCTATCATTATTTCTAGTATTCCCCTTAGTCTAGAACTGTGGTCGGCAAACTGCGGATCGCGAGCCACATGCAGCTCTTTGGTCCCTTGAGTGTGGCTCTTCCACAAAATACCACGGCCTGGGTGAGTCCATTTTGAAGAAGTGGCGTTAGAAGAAGTTTAAGTTTAAAAAATTTGGCTCTCAAAAGAAATTTCAATCGTTGTACTGTTGATATTTGGCTCTGTTGACTAATGAGTTTGCCAACCACTGGTCTCGAATACATTCCACGACAAATATCTTCTCACTCTTTAAGGACTGACTCAAAAATCACCTCCTCTCTGCTCCTGCAACAAAATTACTCTTATAGAGCCTCACATGCTGTATTATTATTGTTTACCAGAGGCCAGGTGCATGAAAATTCATGCACTGGAGGGGGATCCCTCAGCCTGCCAGTCTGATAGCCCTCAGGGGCGGGAGGCAACCCGGCGATCAGAGGAAGGCGACGCCCCCATCACACCTCTGCTGCTGCCACTGCCGGCAGCACAAACCTTGGCTGACCCTGGTTACCTGAGCCTCAGGCAGCCCTGGGAGGCTGGGTAGCTGCCATCCGAGGCTTGCCTGCACCTCGGGCCGGCCCTGGGAGGCTGGGGGGACTTGGGGACTCTGGGACTCTGGAGGCATGCCTGCCGCCACAGCGTGGCTGAGGAGACTAGGCACCGCCATCTTGTGGCTGTGAGTGCCGCCATCTTTGAGGGTGGGGCAGTCCATTAGCATATTCCCTCCTTATTGGCTGTGGGCACTGCCATTTTGCAAAGGCATGAGGGTCAATTAGCATATTCCCTCTTTATTAAATAGGATACTCTTGTTTTACTACTAGATTAGTCTCTTAAGATATAGGACTGTGTCTCACTCATCTTTGTATCTCAATGTCTAGCAGAACACTTGGAACATAGCTGTTTATGAAAAAGTAATTACAGAATAAATTACTGAAGCAGAAAGCCAAAAGATTTTAAGACCGTGATAAAAGCAGAGGGCCTAGCCAGTGAGCTCAGTGTTTGAGCATTGACCTATGAACCAGGAGGTCATGATTGGATTCTTAGTCAGGGCACATAGCCAGGCTCAATCCCTGGTAGGGGGCATGCAGAAGGCAGCCGATCAATGATTCTCTCTCATTGATATTTCTCCCTTCCTCTGAAATCAATAAAAATAAAAAAAAAAAATACACACACACATATATATATATGTGTATGTATGTATAAAATGTATATTTAAAACCAGAGGGTTTTGTGTGTGTGTGTGTTTTAAAGTACCTTATTCCTTTGGATTACTGGTAACTTTTTTCTTCCAGATGTAGGTGATGAAGTACAAATAAGTATAGTTATAGGGTTCTTAGTTTTAATGATGTTCTATGATTTGATATCTACTGGATACCTTACCTATGATATCCAAAGTCTCTAGGATGAAAAAAAAAGAAGAAAAAAAAAGCCAAAAATATGACCTAGAAAGCTGTTGGGATAAACATATGAGATGATGAAAATCTAGATTAAAATGGCTGTAAAATAAATTTTAAAATTCTACATTCTGATGGAATAGATAACTACCTTAGAGATTAAATGCAAATTCCCTCAAGTTCCGTGAAAGGACCTAAAAGTCAGTCTAAAGCTGGAGATAACAGACCTAACATAGTGACTTAGTGGTGATCAAAAATCATCCTGGTGTCCAGAGATCAGCTAAAGTGTTTTGAAATTTTCAAAGAAATGGCAAAAATAATAATGTAGAACCAATTATTATTTAATTGTTAAGAAGCAGCAGCTACAAGCTCTCTTAGAAAATGGTATGTCACTGGCTAACAGAATTGAATATTAGCACTGAAGTATCTTATGTAGGCCTTGTTAAATCAAAGTTAAGCAATCAGAGCTTAAATATAACAATTATCTATGAAACATTTTGTAATTTATAAAGTCCTGTCATATACATTAGTAAGTCTTATACTAAACCTACAGGATAGGCATTACTGATTTTATTTCATACTAGAGGCCCAGTGCACGAAATTCGTGTGTGTGTGGGGGGGAGGGGGGTCTCTCAGCCCTGCCTGAACACTCTTCAATCCAGGACCCCTCGGGGGATGTCTGACTGCCGGTTTAGGCCCGATCACTGTGGGACATCCCTCCCACAATCCGGGACGGACCACTGGCTCTTAAATGCTCACCTGCCTGCCTGCCTGATCGCCCCTAACCACTCTGCCTGCCTGCTTGATGTCCCTAACTGCCTCACCCCTGCCACTGTGGCTTTGTCTGGAAGACATCTGGTCTATCTGGTCTAATTAGCATATTACCCTTTTATTAGTATAGATATGATGAAGCTGAGATTCAGGAAAGTTCACAGAAGCCTATTGTAAGTGTTAGACTAAAACTCAAATCTGTTTCATAAAATTATAATCCCACAATAATTTTTCAGTGGATAATCTCATTAATTATAAAATTATCCAAACAACTTTATGTCTATCAACATTTTATCTTTTAAAAAATATATATGTTTTTATTGATTTCAGAGAAGGAAGGAAAGAGACAGAAATATCAATGATGAGAAAGAAACATTGATCCATTGAGTGGCTGCCTCCTGTATGCCCCATACTGGGGATTGAGCCTGCAACCCGGGCATGTGCCCTGATCGGAAATCAAACATTGACTTCCTGGTTCATACGTCCACACTCAAACACTGAGCCATGGTGACCAGGAAACATTTCATCTTAGAATGAAATGAAATTGTTAAATAAAAAATAGAAATATGATTAAGCAAGTATAAAAATAATTCTAAAATTTCAAATAATATAACATTATTAAGCTTAAGGTATTTGCAACACATTGTTCCAATAAACAATTTGCATAAAATTTAGTCTTCTGAAGAGAAAAACAACATAACTTTGCAGCAAAACCTTACAAATATTTGTTCAAACTTAAAACCATTAATCTTGCTGAATTTAGACTTTAAGAGAAAACCAAATTACTTTTTGCTCATACAGTTGACTTTTTAAAAAGAATTTTGTACTAGTTTAACTACAAAGAAGATTAGAGCTGATATAACAATTCTTGTCTCATAAGTAGTTTTTCTTCCTAATTAGAAACACAAGATCACATGTTCTGCTCAGAATTACACAAGGAGGTATTTAAGTGAAAGGAAAATGACAGAAAACATTTTAAAATGAAAAAAACACATAATAAACAAATAGCAATTGCATAAATCTCTCTTTACTACATTTTTACATCCCCAAATAACATTGCCATTCTTGGATTTCCCTGGCCTTGAGGTGGGGCGAGGGGGGAATCATATTTTTAACAATTAAAACAAGAATATGTGATTGGTAGAATTACTTGAGGTAAGTCCCCTAATCTCTGCCCACCCCCCTCGAAATTCCCTCAAGGACCATAAGGATTCCCGTCTTCTTGATTTAATTTCCACCATTTCCTCTGTTTACACTGTCCCTTCTCTCTTCTTAAAAGTTCCATATTATGTTAAAAAACTTGTGGCAATGAAATGTATCAATATTTTTTCTATTATTACTTATATGATAAAGATAATGATCAAATATTTGGGATTGAATACATAAAAGTATGAAATAATACAACTGTGGCCCATTTTTTTCCTTCTCTGAACCACTCATCTGGGACTTAGTCAGATATTACTCTATGACTTCTTTAATACTATTATTAAACTGTACAGCAATTCCATTCTTGTTCTGTCATTTAACTTCCGTGTGTGCACATTTAGACTTACTAAATATATTTTAAACACATTTAAGGCTAGGCCTGTGTATTATAATTTTACATATACCCAAGAGGCCAGCAGAATTTTGTCCATATATCAGGTGTCCCATAATTTAGTGAATTAATAAATATTTTATCTGTTATGGTTTATCATTTCCTTTAAAAAAACTCACTTATGAACTTATGATTACATTATGACCTATGGTGAAATTAAAATTGAAAACTCAAGCTGTTTTCTTTCCCAGAGATCAGATGATAACACATAGCTATTTAAAACATCAATTTCCACTTCTACCCAACGTATGGATGGCATAATACTATCATATACTCTTTTAACTAAAATTTCCAAAATAGTACAATAACACATAACACCATTCACAATTAAGAGCCCTGATGTTATAGCACACTCTAGTGATCAACGATGAAACCACATGTCCTTAAAATTTTAGAGTTCCATAAAAATAAAAATATGTATCCCTGCCCAGGCTGATGTGGCTCAGTTGGTTGAGCATTGTCCCGTGCACCAAAAGGCTGCGAATTCGGTTCCAAGTTAGAGCACAAATCCAGGTTCAATCCCCTATGGGGGTACATACAGGAGGCAACCAATGGATTTTTGACATTCTTCTCTCTCTCGCTCTAAAATCAATCAAAGCACATTTAAAAAAAAATTATTTATCCAAAGAAAATAAGAAATTTTAATGTATAGTTACAATATTTAAAATATTTAAAAATGAACTTTATACATCTAAGGAGTACAATATCACTTGCTATATTACAAACGTTACTTGAGGCAGAGGTATAATTTTATTTCATTTATTTATCCTGTCATTCAAAAAATGCTCACTGAGTACCTACTAAATGCTAGGAAACATTCTAAGTATTGGTGATGGGCAAAGAGATCTATCTTCCTTGCTGTCACTGAACTATGGAGTTGAATATACAGACATTAAATACTTGTAGCAGAAAACATTAAACAAAGAATCCTGCTGAGAAGTGTGATGAGTGAGAAGTGCACTGAGGACATACATTAACAGGAACCTGACCCAAAAAGGGAAGTCAGACTTTTCCAGAGTATGACTGAATAGAGACTGAAAGAAAGTCAGAGTCGACAAGTCAAGGGTTAGGTAGGTAGAAAGAAGGAAATGGCCCAGCCTACATGACTCAGTGGTTGAGCGTCAACCTATGAAACAAGAGGTGATGGTTTGTTTCCCAGTCAGGGCACATGCTGGGGCTGCGGGATCAATCCTGTGTGGGGCATGTAGGAGGCAGCCCATCAATGATTCTCCCCCTCTCTATTCCTCTCTGAAATAAATAAAATTGTATTTTTTTTTTATAAAAAGAAAGAAGATCAACCAAAGGACTTATATGCATGCATATAAGAATAACCAATGGATGCAAAACACTGGGGGGTGACGGCATGTATGGGAGTGGGGTAGGGGGTGGGGGCAATGGTAAAGTATGTACACATGTAATACCTTAATAAAAAAAATAAAAAAGAGAAAGAATTGGCATTTGAGAAACTAAGAAAAGGCCAAGATAGCTAGAATACAGAGATCATGTTAAAAGATAAAGCTAAAGAGGTTGGCAGGAGCCAGGCTAGGTAGGCCTTGAAGACCATATTAGAATTCTAGCTATTATCCTAAGAGCAGTCAAATCTGCATTTTAAAGAGAACATAATGGTTCAATATATTGAAGGAAAGGAAGAAAGGCTACGGCAGGACCAGTTACTCAGGTGACCAGGTGAAAGATAACAAGTCTGATAGCAGTAGATATAAAGTTTAATATATGAATTTGAGAAATATCCTATATAATAAATAGGTAATATGCAAATTGACCCTCATGTCCTCCCACAAGATGGCTGCCCCCATGTGGTCAAAGATGGCTGCCACAAGATGGCCAGCATGGAAGGGTAGTTGTGGGTGACAAGGCCAGCAGGGGAGGGCAGTTGGGGGGAACTGGGTCTACAGGGGAGGGCAGTTGGGGGGGACCAGGCCTGCAGGGGAGAGCAGTTGGGGGGTACCAGGCCAGCAGGGGAGGGCAGTTGGGGACGATTGGGCCGGCAAGGGAGGGCAGTTGGGGATGACTGGGCTGACAGGGGAGTGGTTAGGGGGTGATCAGGCAGGCAGGCAGGCAGGTGAGCAGTTGGGAGCCAGCAGTCCCAGATTGTGAAAGGGATGTCTGAGTGCCGGTTTAGCCCCAACCCTGTGATTGGGGCTAAACCAGCATTCAGACATCCCCCGAGGGGTCCCAGATTGGAGAGGGTGCAGGCTGGGCTGAAGTACACCACCACCCACCTCCACCACCGATGCATGAATTTCGTGCACCGGGCCTCTAGTTTAAGAGATAAAAATGGCATGTCCCGATGACACACTGGACATTGGTGAGGAAGATGAACATGTCAAATGCCATTTATCAAGGAAGAAAAATAGGCTGTTTAATGTTTTCTCTATATATTTGTCTGATTTTGGTTTTATGAGAGAGGTATGAGGAAAATATTAAGTTTGGATTTGAACATACAGTTTAAGGTGTTTCTGAACATCCAAATGGGATAGAGATATCAAGAAGGCAGTTGGATAACTAAGTCTAAAGCTCAGATGATAGATGTGGGCAGCAATATAAACTTTGAGTAGCTGATAACTGAGCATAGAATCTCATGAAATAGATGGTATAGAAAGCATATCCTATAATAATTAAAGCCCAATATCGTTTGTTCAACCATTCGACAGTTGCTATGACACACACTGACCACCAGGGGACAGACACTCCAATTGGCAGGTTAGCTTGCTGCTGGGGTCCAGCCAATGGGGACTGGACGAGAAGAGCTGGACATGCCCTGGAGCCTTCCCGTGGTCCCTCCCCAGCCCTGATCATGCACCAGTGGGGTCCCTCAGCCCAGCCTGCACCCTCTTGCAATCTGGGACCCCTTGGGGATGTCCGCAGGCCAAGCTGAGGGACCCCACCAGTGCACAAATCCATGCACCGGGCCTCTAGTAAAGTGATATGAGAAAATGACCTGTAATGGAACTTGAAGTACAATGAGTCACATTAAAGTGTATGGTGTTGGCAATATGGAGGTCACTGATTTAGCCTGAATTGTATGTTTAGTAATGGGACTGGAAGCCAGAATATATTATGAAGTGAGTGGGAGCTGACAGCTCTTTGGAGAAATCTGGCTGTGAAGGGAGTAGGGGATTGGTAATGATAGGACAAGTGCCAGAAGAAAGTGTGGGGGTTGAGCGAGGAACTGATTACCTTACTCAGACCACATGAGAGTCCTGAGCTTATTCAAAACCAGATGGAAAGAATCTACTTAAAAGGAAAAGGCTGAATATCCACAAGAAAAGAGAGGCTTAATTCATAGTTGAAGGATTTTGAAGTGTAAAGGGGTTAAGATAGAAGCTAAGGTATAAGTATTAGCCTTAGATGGAAAGGATAACTCTTCTACTGCAAAACAAAAAAGGAGGGTAAGATGAATACTAATAGAGGCAGATTTCTGAGTCTCACAGTAGGCAAATAAAGAAGTTACATTCTGAAAAGATAGTCTACAGGATATCAGTCATTATACATCTTACAAAACCAATGATATTCTTAAGTTTTTCTTATACAAAAAATACTATATATTATACTCAGAGGATAACCAAATTTTAAAAATTCTTCTAATTAAAAAAAAAAAACTTGTCTGGAATAGATGTACTTAATGAAATATTTTAATAACTTTTTAAAAATTTTCTATTACAGTTTACAGTCAATATTATTTTGTATTAGTTTCAGATATATAGTACAGTGGTTGGAAAATCATGTACTTTACAGAGTGGTCCCCCTGCTGGCCCAGTACATAGTTATTATAACATTAACTATATTTCCTATACTGTAAATTTACATCTCTATGACTATTCTGTAACTACCAATTTGTACTTCATAATCCCTTCACCTTTTTCACGCAGCACCCAACCCCTGCCCTCTGTCAACAGTCTGCTCTCTGTATCTAAGTCTATTTCTGTTTTGTTCTTAGATTCCATATATAAGTGAAATAATATGGACAGGCAGTCCTCGGGTTATGTCGCACCGTAGGAATGGATCTCTGACATAAACCGAGGACCTACTGTATTTTTCTGTCTCTGATTTCACTCTTTTTTATGGCCACGTAGCATTCCACTGTTTATATGTACCATAGGTTTTTTATCCACTTGTCTATTGATGGAACTTGGGTTGCTTATATAGCTTAGCTATTATAAATAACATTGAAATGAACACAGGGTTGCATATATTCTTTCAAATTAGTGTTTCTTGGATATATTCCCAGAAGTGGAATTGATGGGTCATAAGGCAATTCCATTTAGTTTTTGAGGAACCTCCACACTGTTTTTCATAATGGCTGCACCAATCTGCATTCCCATCAACAGTGCACTAGGATTCCCTTTTCTCCACATTCTTGCCAACACTTGTTTGTTGATTGACTGGTAGCTATTCTGACAGGTGTAAGGTGATATCTCATTGAGGTTTTGATTTGCATTTTTCTGATGATTAGTGATATTGAGCATCCTTTTATGTCTATTGGCCATCTGTATGTTTTCTTTGGAGAAATGTCTCCTCAGGTCTGCCCACTTATAACTGGGTTGTTTTTCTGGTGTTATATGAGTTTTTTATACATTTTGGATATTAACACCTTATCAGATGTAGCATTAAAAAATATCTTCTCCCACTCAATATGTTGCCTTTTCGTTTTGTTGATGGTTTCCCTTGCTGTGCAAAACCTTTTTAGTTTGACGTAGTCCCATTTGTTTTTTTCTTTTGTTTCCCTTGCCCAAGAAGATATGTCAGAAAAAAATGTTGCTAAGAGAAATGTCAGAGATATTACTGCCTATAATTTCTTCTAGGAGTTTTATGGTTTCAGATTATACATTTAAGTCTTCAATCCATTTTGAATTTATTCTTGTACTAGAGGCCCAATGCACAAAATTCGTGCACTCAGGGGGAGGTCCCTCAGCCTAGCCTGTGCCCTCTCGCAGTCCAGGAGCCCTTGGGGTACATCTGACTGATGGCTTAGGCCCGCTCCCCACAATGAGTGGGCCTAGGCCATCAGTCGGATGTCCTTAGCGCTGACACAGAGGCAGGAGAGGTTCCCACCACCGCTGCTGCGCTCGCCAGCCATGAGCCCACTTTCTGGCTGAGCAGTGCTCCCGCTGTGGGAGTGCACTTACCACCAGGGGGCTGCTCCTGTGTTCAGCATCTGCCCCCTGGTGGTAAGTGCACATTATAGCAATAGGTCGTTCCACTGTTTGGTTGATTTGCATATTAGCCTTTTATTATATGGGATAGAGTGTAAGAAGATGGTTTAGTTTCACTTTTATGCATGTATGTTTCCAATATTCCCAACACCATTTACTGAATTGACTGTCTTTTACCCCATTGTATGTTCTTGCTTCCTTCATCATAGATTAACTGACTGTATAGGCCTGGGTTCATTTCTGGGTTCTCTATTCAGGTCCACTGATCTATGTGTCTATTTTTATACCAGCACCATACTTTTTTTATTACTATAGTATTGTAGTATAGTTTGATATCAGATAGTGTAATATCTCCCACTTTTTTCTTCTTTTAAGGTTTCTTTTGGGGTCTTTTGTGTTTCCATACAAATTTTTGAATTATTTGTTCCTGTTCTATAAAATACACCATTGGTATTTTGATAGGAATTGTGTTGATTGTATAGATTGCTTTGGGTAGTATAAACATTTTAATGATATTAATTCTTCCTATCCATGAGTACAGTATGTGCCTCCATTTATTACTAATCTTGTTTGATTCCTTTCTTCAATGTCTTATAATTTTCTGAGGACAGGTCTATTTTAAAACATTTATAATTATGTATGTAACAGATACAAAATATCTGTGTATGTGTACAAGTGGCACTCAAATGTAGTTAGACAAACATTTAAGAGATTATATGTATGCATTTAAAATTTGAAACATCTTTTAAAAGCATGTAGGACTTTAAAAAACAGGATCAAAAATAGCTAGACAAAAAAAAAAAAAAAAAAAGCAAACACCCAAATGTCCATCAATAGACGCAGATTGTTTTCTATCTGAATGAAATAACTACTCAGCAATAAAATGTAATAAACCATTAATACACATAGCAACCTGAATGAATCTCAAAATATATGCTGAGTAAAAAATGAGTTTTTTTAAACATACACACTGAATGAATCCATCGACACAAAACTCTAGAACATACAAGCTAGTGTGGACTGACAGAAGAGGTTAGTAATTGCATGGGAGGGAAAAAGGGATTACAAAGAGGAATGAAAAAATTTCTGAGAATGAGTTATATTCACTGTTTTCAACGTGGTTGGTGATAATGGTTTAATGGGTGTATTCACATGTCAAAATTTCCAATTATATAGTACTTCAAGAATATACAGTTTATTATTAACCAATTATACCAAAATAAAGCTTCAATAAAATAGACATGTTAATTCCAAATGTATAAAAATCTGCCTCATAAATATTTAAAGATTATTTCAGAACATAAAACCACCATAGAAGATTTTAAAGTAGAAAATGTGTGAGTTATTTTATTACCTTGCAACTTTTGGAGCCTGGGGATTTTCAATTCCTTTAAAACAAACTTTTTTTACATGATCTCTTGCACTATACCCAGTTATAGATTTTTTTTCTTCTACTGTAAAATCCCGGAATGATTTGGATGAAAATGAATGTAGAGAAGATCCCCTATAAAAGACAACAGAAGTTATGTTAAAATATTCTTTTTTTTAAAAAAGCTCATTGCTTAAAGGCACAGGTAAGAATATAGAACAAAAATTTTAGAGTTGTATACATTAAAGTTTTTAATGCAATGTTGGAATTTTTTGCTATTAACTGTGGTGAACTAATCAAAATTATGTGGTAAGAATGAATAGCAGCGATATTAATAGCTATTACAACTATATCTCAGGTAACAACAAAAACTATGCTCACTAAATTAAATAATTAAACTCAGCAGAGGAAACATTACTTCTGCTAAATAATGCTGATAATTTTACTTATTGATCTGCTTGCTAGTTGCACAAGATTGTTCAGTTTGTGAAACCTCATCAACCTATACACTTATAAGTGTGTATATGTTTCAATAAAAAGTCATTTAAAATTTAAACCTAATTTTACATGGACAGAATAGAGGAAATAAAATATAAGTTGATCTAAAACATAAATTACACCCAACACAGGTGTAATAGTTTGAGTATTAAATAAAATAAAAAAACAGGCAAAACATTAAAAATTACCTATACAGATTACTTTAGCTTCCAAAGGTTTCATACTTATTTTTTTATGGTATCAGAATCTTTATCCACCTGTCAGTGTTTCACTTTACAACCCTTCACGAAAGGATTCACAGGGTGGCAGTCAGGGTTAGGCACACAGGCTCTGTTGCTAGACTGAGTTCAAATCTTGGCTCTGTCATACACCAGCTCTGACCTTGGGAGGTTATTTAACCTCTGTGCTTCAGCTTCCTCATCAATAACAGAGTTACACTAATACCATCTCCATCATAACAGTTCTTAGGATCAACTATTAATTTATGCATTTTAAACAGTACCTGATTCAGAGAAATGCTATGTAAATCTGCTACTATATATATAATTTTCACATTTAACAAAACTAACTTATTTTTAAGAGAAAAAGAAAATGAAAACACAGAAGTTCTGACATGAATAAATATAATCAGTTTATAGGCTTAGTATCTCTTTCCTTCCTAAAGTCTGACTTGAAAAATTAATTCAAAAAGAAACTTTAGTTATTATTTTGTCTTTTTTTCTTTTCTATTTTTTTTTTTAGTTATTATTTTGTACACTAGAACTACACTGTACCCTTAGCATCATTTTCAGAACCTATAACATTAGACTAGGAAATTGTTTACATTATTATTGTTCATAATTTTGACTTTCTAATTTTAATTTTTCCCAAAAAATTAATTTTTTATTTATTCAGAAAATAACATGACCATGTTAATAAGTGAACAAAATGCTAACCGGATAATTCCCAAAAAAGTTAAATTCATACTTTTAAGATACCATAAAATCCACATCCAGATTAAGTTCATAAACTACAGGATAGAGCAAAACGTATGTTTACAGTTATTCGTATGGAAAATACTGTTACTACAAGAGTAACTTTCACGTACTCACAACTATAAACCTACTTTTGCCCTACTCTGTCTCTGGGGCACCCTATAAAAAATAAGGCCAGAGATGGAAGACGCTGACAACGCCTTGCCACGCGAGCAGTCAGCAGCTGTGCACCGCTGCAGGTTACCTAGGACCAAACCAGAGAGGGTCGGACCTGCATTGCCAGCATGTGCCCACCATCCAGATATCATTGCTGACATGTACACATAAGGAACTGTTAGACATTGAAACGGAGACTCAGAACTGTTGGACATTGAAATTGGGACTCAAACATTTTTTTGTTTTGTCTTGTTTTGTTATTATATGTTTATTTCTAGTCTGCAAAGGCAAAACTTTTTAAAGGAAAGAAATGGTGGGAAAAAGATACAGAGGCAAAGAAGCATTGAACAGACTGTCAAACTACATTGGGAAGACAGGGGAGGTTGGGCGAGGGGGGGCTGTAAGAGACCAACCGAAGGACTTGTATGCATGCATATAAGCACAACCAATGGATACAAAACACTGGGGGGGGGGGGGCAGGTAAAGGCATGTACTGGGGGGTAGGGGAGGTCGGGGGGAGATCAATGGGGGGAAAAAAAAGGGGGACATATGTACTACTATTTGTAATACTTAAAACAATAAAAAAAATGGTAAAAATAATTAAATAAATAAATAAAAACAAGACCTTCTAAATTTCTGTATCTTGTTTGAATAACTCATTTGTACCTGCCTCTGACCAAACCATATTTGCAAAAGACTTTTACATGCATCATCTCATTTAATCCTTACAATAACAATCCTGACAGAGAAGTATTTTTTCATCACAAGAAAGTACAACCAAAGTTCAGTGATCTCAACAATCGTAAAATCACCAGAGATAAGGCAGAACTGGGAGCAAAACACAATTATTAATGACCACAAAACTCATATTTTGTCATCTAGACTACCACTCCCTTCAGTAAGAGATCAAGACAACAACATTCCTTATTAAGTGCCAAAGATGGGAGGAAAATAATAATGATTCACACTTTCATTAACATACGAAGTAAGCATCCATTCATAACAAAATTAGCTAAAAAAATTTTACCAAATTTCTATTTACTCAATAAAGATTAAATGAACACAAACTGCTTCACATAAGATTTTTTTAAAGTCATCAAAAATTTAAAACATTAAGGAAATCAGTTAATCATGTGAACATATTACAAATTAAGTTACTATTTGTTTATTTAATATTGATGGTGCTGTGTTAAATGTATTCCATATATTACCTCCTATGAAATAGGTACTGTGAAATCTTCACAGTACCCTTGTGAAACAGAAACTATTTTTAGCTCTATTTATAAACAAGAAAAGTAAGACAGAGAAAGGTTAAATAACTGATCTAAGTTCACAATGCTACCAAGTAATAGCTCTACCAATTAAATTCAGGCAAGGCTCACTCCAGAACCCCAGCCTCATCACTATACTCTACTGCTGTATCCACATATAAGTCATTTACCCTAAGTAAAATCTTAACTCATTATGACTGAAATTTTCTTGATAGGTGTGTGTGTATCAGCAACATGGCCCACTAAAAATACTTCAAAAGGAATTTACCTGTCTCTGACTTTAAAATTTCCCCAAAATACACATATACACAGAACATTAAAAAGTTTTTATATATATACAAAAGAACCACTCCCCATTTCCTTACCAATTCCTTTCTCCTCCCAAAAGCACACATACCTGAAGGCTTCTACTGGTAAACAAGGTAACTATGGTGTAAAGTATTATATCATTAGTCATTTGGGAACATGCTGGCAAACACTCTTGCCAGAAAATCTGCTGAATGTCTCCTATAAGCAATTCACATCTCTAAACACAAAAACTTCACAATGATGTGTATAAAAAGCACAAGTTGTCAGATTCACCATAATGGTAATTCAAGGACTTCTAGATGTGGTAATCTGTCCCCTAAAAGCTTTTTTTTTCTTCCAGTTATCTCCTTAAGAATAAATATAGGTAACAGTATTTACAAAAGAACAAACTTACAAATTCATTAATTATGCACAGTAGTTACCTATAAAATGTCATACGTAGGTTTCTTCAAATGAGTTCTCTATTATTCTTTCCACTGATCATGCCATACTTTGAAAGAGTGTCTGATTTCCTATGATTTTACTTTCCTAACTCATAGGCTCTGGCCATTTGCCATCATAGCAACTAGAGGAAATTCATGGAGAAGCATTTGCAGATATTTGTATCCACACAAAAATTTAATCAAGATTTGTTTCTCAGCTAAAGCAGCCCTAAAAATTTTGCTTTAATGAACAAAATTCCTAGCTCTAAAAAGTTAATAATTGAAATTAGTCTATAACTTACATGCTAGCTCTAAATGGGATTTGGAAGAATTTACAGTCAGAAATCAAGCCAGGCCACAAAGACTTCTTCCACTGAAGATTTCTCCAAGTAAAACACTGGATAATGCAAAGTGGCCAACTCCCATATATACTTGGTGTTTTCACATTAGATTTAAAATTCAACTGACTAGAACTTCATGCTAGTGTAAGAACCAGTCACCTTTAATACTTACTGTCACATCTAACTGCAAACAGCAGTACAACTATATGCTGGGAGTCATGGACTAGGTGAATGAATGTTTGAACAAACTAATAAAAGTCCTTATTACAACCAGAGTCAGATGCAGAAGGCTAACTTGTGATTTGCTAATGAATTGTACATTAACCTTAATACTATATCAATAAAGAGGTAAATACGCAAATTAACCCTCATGCCCTCACAAGATGGCTGCCTACACCCAGGCCGGCAGGAGGGTAAGGGACAACCAAACGACTGAACAAGCACGCTGTGTGGGGCGACCAAGCCAGCGGGGGGGTTAGTGAGGGACAACCTAATGGTAATTATTTCCATTTATACTAAATATAAATCAAACTGCAGGAATACCAATCAATCATTTTATATAAATGTGTTCTTAAAATTTCTAACAAATGTTTTCTCATCTGTGCCATTAACTTAGGATAAAATTTCCATAACCAACAATAAATTATATGTAAATGCTTATTTTATATATATATTGTTTATACATACATATTGACATATTATCTTACATATATATTTTTTATTAAGTTACCTCAGCCCACTGTTAAAGAGTATAAATAAAAGCAGTACATAATTTCAAAAGAATTTATGAGAAATGAACTTTAAAAGATCCTTCAGATACCAAAACTATGGTTGCAAGAAATCATGAAAAGGGCATAAATTTTATGGCAATTCAGATACTTCTCACTTTGATAATTCAGAACTAAATTATCTATAATTGGTCAGTTAGATAAATTTTCGTGGTACCCTAAAACCCATTATTCATTTGTTTGTATTTAAATGTTCCAATCACATTTTCAACAAATAAATGTATAATAAACATTACTTACATGTCATAGCCACCAAATTAATTTTCAAGGAAAAATAACCTGATTACATTTGGGCCAAATTTTTTGGCATCTTTCTTCCTGTTTTTAGAATTTTCTTTAATATGCCATAATAAATTTCTTTTGAAACTTAGTCTCTTCAACATGGGAATCTGACCTCATGTTGCTAATAATTACTGGGGGAAATTTTTTCCTAAATTTGAAAATCAAACTCTGAAGTTTCAGATAAATGACTACCTTAATCCTTTTCCCTGAAATCACATATACAGTGAATAGGCATGTCATCAGAAAGGCAAAAAGAATAAAGCAATAAGACAACAGTAAACTAAAACTAGTACTAGTTTTGGAGGATGAAAAAGAGCTAGAAAGGATCACTGATGTAGTAGAAATAAAGGAAACCTAATTGCCATCAAGTGGTGATACAGTATAAAAACCCAAAACCTTGAAAAGGCTCACACATTGGTCTCATCTTATATATCAAATCCTAAAGTAGGTATGAGGACGTAAACATGAAAAACAGTTCAGTTTACTTGTGGAGTGCTAGGGAATATCAGATATTTTCCCTATTCTCCCTGCTTAGAAGATTGCCCCTTCTTTATCCTGATAGAAGGAAAATGTGATTAAAAATCATTAGTGATAGAGGCCTACTGAATATCTGTTATGTTATCTTTACACTTCCCTTAACTGTCATCCTGGGAATTTCCGTTGTTTGTATTTGCTGTGGACCTTCTACATGCAAGGCACTGTTCTTGTTTTTGGTGGTAAGGCAATGCATAAGACTGATTTGGTCACTGCCTCTGTAGGGTTTATGGGGTAGCAGTTAAAACATGTGTTTTCCTTAATCAAGAGTATGAAAAAGACAAAGAGTTCTCTAGATACTAAATATGTAATGATTTGAGAGAATTAAACCCATTCTCTAAAGTTTTACGTACTCTTTTTTACTTGGGCTTTCTTTTTCTGTGATCGTGCTTTAGATGTACTAGTGGCTATAAGACACCAATTTAAGCCCATTGGTGGCATTCAAAATAAAGAGTTGTCTCCCTCAAAATAATTTACATTTCAATTGGGAAAAATATTTCCTCTCACACAAAAAAATATGGCTTTAGAGGCAGTGAAGGAATTCCCCCAAAACAAAGGTAGCCTCCAAGATCCTTTTCAATGCTTGTGAGAAACAGGGTTCTGAATTCCTTCTTGCCCTTCACACTACCCATACTTTTCCTGATCATAATGACTGGCAATCAATTCTAATCAGTTACAAAGAAAAAAGGGGAGCAGAAAGCACAGTCTCAAAATTGCTATCTAAGCTTCTGGAAGATTATTCCTATTAATGCTGCCATTTTGGGTAAATTCTAATGGAGAAAACTTATTCAATGTTATGTAAATGGCCCTGCTTATAAACAAAGACAAGTTTTGATTACATAATAATGTAAAAATATTCATGATACACACAGGACAAAGAAATTAAGGTAGTAAAAAACAAGTTTGCTCTAATCCAATTTTTCTATAATATACAGGTGTTTGCAAAAGTAGATTTACAACTGTTCATATGAAAAAAGACATGCAGGTTCTGATTATTAAAATAGCTTTATTAATTCAAAAGAATGTCACAATGCACTTAGGTACAATCTCATAAGTGCTCAAATAAATAATTAAAAAATATAAGAATAAACTCTGTTTTGCATACTCACAACTGTAAACCTTTTTTTACCCACCCCTGTATATTATTTCTTATAAAAAAATGAAAAAAATCAGAACGCTCCTGTAAAATGCTTTCGCAATAAACACTAATTAAAATACAAAAAACTTCTGAACACCATGATGTACTGTCAAAACAAAAAAACCCACAAAACTTGTCTTTATTTCCCAAGAAACTGTTTTAACTAAAAACAAAGAGGAAAATGAAATATTTTAAAAGATGGGGAAATAAGACATAGAAGCCAAGAACTACTTTAAAAGCTAATAATGCACAGATCTATGCTTATTAAAAATTAGACCATACCACGCATATGCTGGTTTTGAGGTTTTTGAAGGAGCAGTTAAAGCTGTTTCCATGCTATTCACTCCTGAATTATTTTCTTTGGTAGTCATTGCAATCATTTTTCGTTGTTTCTGAGAAAGTTTGACTCCCAGAGAAATCACTTTGCTAGAAATTAAGTTAAATTAATTAGTTTCACTACCTCTGAGAAAGTTTAATTCTGTAAGAAATAATTTTGCTACAAATTAAATTAAACCAATTAACATTAATTTCTGCTTAATGAAGGTTATAGGTAATTATGTTGCTTTCTCTTTATCTGATGTGGTTTTACTACTACTGGATCAAAATGACCACAAGAATCAACAGTGACAATATCAGTTTATACTATCAATAATCAAGTAATACCTACATATGAGCTTTCCACTTACTAATACACACACTTGCATCAGAACTAGTCCACAATGATCATTTTAAGGGCAAGTTTCTGGCATTTAATACTGTATTTCACAAGAGTTGGACTATTAACCCAACTAAATCTTTAGCACATATTTAAGAAATATGTATTAGAGGCTAAGCTACATAGGAAAGAGCTTATAATGAACTTTAACATAAAATGAAAAAAAGTAACAGGAAAAGTTCTGTAGGTCTTTCCAATTCTTTAGTGCAGAACTACAACAAAACATGGACTTTCCTTTTTTTTTAATAATTTTTTTAAACAAACCCCAAATTTGTCTTTGGCGTAGCTCCACATTTTTGTCTATTTTCTTCAATTTGCATGATGGTTCTGAGATCCATGATTGGAGGGCTGACAGGACTAAAAGACATAAAAGTTACTTTACAATGCATTCATTTTTCCATAAAGTCCTACCTTCAAACTTCACCAAAACTGTAAATTATATATAAGGTTTATAATGAGAGGATAATTTAGGTTGGCTTCATCAGCTGTGGACAACTTCAAAAAAGATATTTTGAATGAAAGCTAATTTTATACATACATAAATAACTATTTAAATGCATCCAAAATCATGATAAGTAATATAACAAACTCTTAAAGAAAAAAAAATGCCAAGCAATAGAAAGATTCATAACTTATCTGACACCATAATGAGAAAAAAATTCTACAATCTTCAGAAATAGCCAATATATTTTTCTGACTTTACACCAAGATATTCATAAAACATGTTTTAAAAATAGTCTAGCCCAGCCAGTGTGGTTCCGTAGTTGAGCATCGACCCATGATCCAGAAGGACCTAGTCAGGGCACATGCCCATGTTGTAGGCGTTGTAGGCTTGACCCTCAATAGGGAGAATACAGGAGGCAGCCTATTAATGTTTCTTTCTCTTTCCTCTTCTCCCTTCCTCTCTCTGAAATCAATAAAAACATTTTTTTTTAATTTTAATAAAAGGTAGTCTAACATTAGTGATTAGAAGATACTTCTACATGTTATTACAAATACGTTTACTTAGGCAAAAACATTTGAGACTAACTTCTAAACTATCCTCAGACCATGAAGTAACGTACACTGGGACATAATAATCCATGTTCCAACTGTGCAAAATACAGCATATTTCAAAGTAATTACAGATATGACCCAGATAATATAATTGGTAAATTAATTGACAGTTTTAGAATATTATAAACCACAGTAGGTATATAAAATGAAGCACAGTTCAATAAATGCTGAAAAAGAATACTGTATTTTAATATCTACTTCAGTTTTAAAAACTGACTTTTCTAAATTTAAAAAATATGAATAAAATATAGGTTAAGTTAAAAGCACAGTATAACATTAAATGAATAGCCTCTAAAAATTAACTGTGATAAAAATACAGTTTGTGAGATCTTAGATAACCCTTAATGTACCAAAAAAAAAAAAAAAAACCTACAAATGACAAAATGGTCTTCCTGAGTGGGATTTTTAACTAATATATACTATCCTCCCCCTACATCCTCACCCCATAAAAAGATGATATCAAGTCACTATTATGTGTGTGATAGTATTTACTAATATTCACTGATGACAATACAAAGGTAATTAAATTGTCTGGAAAAAAGGAGCCTATTTTAGCTGGTTAGTAATTTGTATGCATTAAGGTAATTTTCTGTGTATTATGCTAGAAATCTATCCAGTGAAACCTCTGTTCTCAAATTAAATTTGTTCCAGAAGGGTGTTGAGAAGCAATTTGTTTGAAAACAATCCTTTTTTCCCATTAGAAATAATGTAAACTGAATTAATCCATCCTAGACCCACAAATGATCTCCCGTCTTAACCTTTCTTTTATACTGTCCATGTCTCATGTACTTTTTAATTTATAAACACTTCTTTTCTTAAATTTATCAAATCACCCTCTACTAGCCTTAAAGGAATCACTTTCAGCATTCTTTACAGGACTGTCTTTCATGAGATCAGTTTGTGGCATCTTTGCTTTTTCATATACCATTGCCTCCTGTCACCAGCTACCTGCTTTTAATTTATTTAAATCAACAACAGGTTTTCTACCTCTTCAATTGCCTGTGATTGTTGTTTTATGAGCACTTTCACACCCTTAGCAACATTAGCATTCTTGATGACCTCTTTATGTTTTAAAATTGTGCTAATCTTTGATTTTGCCACTAACAATAGCTAATCTTCAGATTGTTGCCAGAGAAGTGGTTTTGAATGGGTTGTCCATAGCAAACTGAAACATTTTTTTCTGTGAACAACTTGGTCTAGAAACGAGGTTTGACTGCATTCATATTTTTAAATATGCTTCATTAAAAATACTTATTTGACTAAAAATGAATATTTTTCAGACTATGGCAAAAAAAATGAATATCCTACCTGAAAGAGCCAGCAGCCCAACTAGAAGAGCTTGAACTATCAATTTTGTTACTCGGAATGGGCTGCGGAGCAGATATTTTAAGTACTGGTGATTTTTCCCATGGTTTTAAATCTTCTCTGAAATATGTAGGAGGTGTACCATTAACATATGGTTTCTTTTTCCCCTGGGAGTAAAGAAACATTTAAACAGTTAATAAAAAAAGCCAACTCCTAGCAGAGCAGCTAATACTGTTGGCACTTAAAGAAATGATATTAAAGAGTAAAATCATCTTTATAATAAAAGCCAAAGTGACCAGTAAGGTGGAACGACCAGAATGACCATTCGCTATGATGCGCAATGACCACCAGGGGGCAGACACTCAACACAGCAGCTACCCCCTGGTGGTCAGTATGCCCCCAAAGGGGGAGCGCCAGTCAGCCAGAAGCTGGGCTCACAGCTGGTGAGCGCAAGTGGCGGTGGCAGGAGCCTCTCTCTCCTGCCTCTGCTGCAGCGCTAAGGAGCAGCGAGCCAAGCAGTAAGGAGCAGCAAGCAGGCAGGCGGTAAGGAGAGAGGGGGGTCCCACCTGTCGGCTTAGGCCCCCTAAGCCAGCAGGCAGACATCCCCCAAGGGCTCCCAGACTATGAGAGGGCATAGACCGGGCTGAGGGTCCCCCCCACCAGTGTACAAATTTTGTGCACCAGGCCTCTAGTATGACAATAATCATCCAGCATTTTCAATTCAGTTCTTCCACAGTTTAGTGCCTTAACCAATTCTCAAAACAAATCAGTGACTATACCCCAATTACTATGAGCTTTGGGAATAATTTTAAGGAAAACAAGTTTACATATTAAATCCCTATTTACATGAGAATTAAGCAAAAATGTTAATAAAAGTTGTTCAAATAAGATATGAAGCAGTAACTTAAAAATTAAAGTCCATGGCCCTGGCCAGGTGGCTCAGTTAATTGGAACATCTTCCCATACACTGAAAGGTTGAGATTCAAGTCCTAGTCAATGCACATACCTAGTAGGAGAGTGTATGGGAAGCAACTGATTAATGTTTCTCTCTAAAAATCAATAAAAGAACATATTGTCAGGTGAGGATTAAAACAGAAAATTAACCTGGCCAGTGTGGCTCAGTGGTTGAACACTGACCTATGAACCAGAAGGTCACAGTTCAATTCCCAGTCAGGGCATATGCCCCGGTTGCAGGCTCGATCCCCACAGTGGGGCATGCAGGAGGCAGCCGATCAGTGATTCTCTCTCATCACTGAGGTTTCTATCTTTCACCCTTCCTCTCTTAAGTCAATAAAAATTAATAAAATAAAATGCTATTATAATTTTGTGTTCAGGTGGAGAAAATGAATTACTGCCACTTAATGTAAATTGTGCTAGATTACGAGAACTCCATTCCAGAGAGTATTGCTTCGGTTAACACCATGGAGAAGAGACTGCAGGATTTAAATATAAGCTTACATTCAAATCATTTTCCTTTGACAATTTTTAGGTGGTGTTAACTGACATTACACAAAATAATTTCCAAATAACTTAGCTATAATATATTTTCCAATATGTCTATACAGTATTCCTATATTTTCATAAAGTGCTCAAAACTGCCATTAAAATCTTTAAAACTAGAAACATTATGCAAATTTGAGAAAACTAACAGCATATATTGTCATTAATTAGGTTTTTGTTATTTTTACTTCAAAACACTATCCTGGTTGATTTATATAATAAAATATAAACTGTCTATACGCCTACATTTTGAAGTTAAGGAAAGAGTACATTAACAGACAAGTAAAAACAAACCTCCATTTTATCTGAATGAAATGCTGTTGTGAAATCAGGGGATTGTAAATCTCTAGGACTACCCACTCCTGCATAGCTTCCTTCAGAGTCTGATGTCAACAGTTCTGGAAGAGATTCCACAGAATTGGTCTTACCAGACTTGAGTAATCCTAAAAAGTAAATTTAAAAAATTATATGTATTATATCCAATAAACCAAATAAAGCCAAAAACTTCCACTTATCCAGACTTAACATTTAAATTATAGCCACTCCAAAATCTTAATAATTCAAGCTAAAAAAAAAAAAAAAAAAATCTACATTTTAAACAATAGTTCTAATTATATACCAATTATGCAATAATCCCAAGGAAGACAGTTCTCTGGGATCTGCTTTAAAAAGCAATTCTGGTTCCTGGCTGGTTTGGTTCAGTGGACAGCAT
Organism: Corynorhinus townsendii; assembly: GCA_026230045.1. Lineage (NCBI taxonomy): Eukaryota > Metazoa > Chordata > Mammalia > Chiroptera > Vespertilionidae > Corynorhinus > Corynorhinus townsendii. The sequence goes on along the minus strand of JAPDVU010000004.1, from coordinate 59,473,207 downwards.
CGGCTTGCAGACTGAAGGGTCCTGGGTTCGGTTCCAATCAAGGGCACGTACCTCAGTTGTAGACTAGATCCCTGCCCCTGGTCGGGGCATTTGCTGAAAGCAACCAATCAATGTGTCTCTTTCGCATGGATGTTTCTCTCCCTCCCTTTCACCCTCTAAGAATCAATGGAAAACATCCTCAGGTGAGGATTAACAAAAGAAAGAATGAAAGCAATTCAGAACTTTATTTTTCCAAATAAAAATAAAGACAAAATTAATAAACTTCAGTCCCCTGCCCTTTTCCTTTCACAACTATCTCTCTGTATAGAGGTATTTGCACCCTCACAGAGGAGGACTGGCCCCATTCTGTATGGGGGGAGCATCATAGCCTTTCTACCTCTCAGCCAGCCACCAGATTGGCCCAGTAGCCCGGAAGCCAACTATGGTCTGTTTGAGGGTTTTCTTCCGCATTAAAAAAAGAAAAAAAAAGAAAAAAATCTGAGGATTAAGAGCTATTTTTAGTTAGCCTATTACCTAAAGGAAGAACTGTTATGAAATGTATATACCATTTCCTCTCGTAAGCAGGCTAGATACTTGTCTCCCTGCCATACTTGGTATTCAGATTCATTAGCTGGTCAGCATCATAGCAAATATAAACAGAATAAAAAGTAAATTTTGCTTCAGTTCATATTTCAAATTTAGTACAATCTAAATGAAGTAGCAAAATAACCAAAATAAACACATTATATGGGCTGTAACTAAAAGTTATACAATTGATTTAAAAGCAAATAAAGGATAGCAACTCATGTATTCAAATAAGTATTATTCTTTTGAAAGTAAATCACTTTGATCATATATATGCCTTTTTTATGTTAATCACTGCTAAAATAGAGTTCAGAAATAACATTCAAGGTTTTGTTTTTTTTACTACAATATCTTAAATACTTTTCAGGGGGGCAAATTTTTATCTAAGAGAGCATTATTTAATACTAAAATGTTCCTAAAAGTCAATCAGAAATAAATCTAATAAAGAGAATGATTAAAGTAGCCAACAATTGTTTGGGGTAAAAAAAATATTTTTCACAGAATGTCTTTTGTCTAACTTTAAAGATCAAAGCAAATAAATGTTAAGCCTTTGCACAACTGTCCTTGATAAAATTTGCCTCATACTCAATTTTTTTTCCAGAATAGGTGTTTTTGGCCCCCAATTAAATTTAACCTTTCAATCTGCCTTAAAAATCCTTAAAAATCCATCCATAGCTAACCACAGTCTTCAAAATAAAATCCAATTACCTTAATTTGGCATAAAATATGCAATACTCTCCAAAATATGACCCTCTCCAACCCACCTCCTATCTGGCTGGGCCATGCTGAACTATATGCACAAGAAATGTGCAGTTCTTTCTATTGCCTCTAGGCTTGGAAACATATTACCCCCTTCTCTTAGTAGGTCCATCTGCCTCCTTTTCTCAACTAACTTCATTCTTCAAGATCCAGCTCAAGTATCACTTTCCAGTCTAAGAGATCCTTCCTATCTTCTCAGACTAGTTTCTGTGTCCCACAACAAACTTCAGTGTACTTATCACAAGTACTATCACTTTCTGTAACCACCCTAACCCTAAGACAGTTTTTTTTTGACAATTTTCTATTTCAGTAGCCCCAGCAAATAGCATATAATAGTATTTAATACATGTCAAATGAATTAGGTAAAGAATAAAGACATGAAAGATTAAATCCGGAAATACATCCTAAAACACTTTCCACTAACCTGTAGATGGTAGGCTCTGAATAATATCTGAAAGGTTATAACCTCCAGAACTATCTGAACGTTTACGTGGCTTCTTTTTTGCTTTTGTTTTGGCCTTCTTGAACATACTTTCCCTAGGAAATAGGAAACATAAAAATCACTTTTAAAAAATAAATTAAAATGAAACAAAAGAACTATGCATGTTAAAAAAACACATAAGGCCTGGCTGGTGTTGCTCAGTGGTTGAGCATCGACCCATGAACCAGGAGGGCAAGATACATATGCCCAGTAAGAGGAGTGCAGGAGACAGCCGATCCATGACTCTCTCTCCCTCTCCCCTTGGTGAAATCAACCTTAAAAAAATAAAAAAATATATTAAAAAAGAAAAACATAAGGATATGTATGCTGTAGTCACATTTATCTATGTGATCTAGAGCAAATTCCTCAATTTCACTGAACTTCCGTGTGTTACTATTACTTATTCTAACCCTAGCATTTCTGTGAAAGTTAGAAGATGGTATATGAGAAAATTCTTTGAAAAGTAAAATACCGCACATGTTCATATAAAAGCTATTATAAACTATAATCTTGAATGGGAAATATTTGCTGATAACTTTGAAGCATTTAAAGGAATACTTAATTCCCTAAATTAAGTATTATTAATAAGGAAAAATAAAATTATCTATGAGGACTACAACTACCTTTCACTAAAAATTACAGATTTCATTCTATAATTTCAAGTTATACAGGTCTGCTATGAATACTATTATTTTGTAAAGGATATCATGTCAATGCTAATAATTTTATTATAATTTTTAATATAATAACATGTCCTACATCTACATCAGATATCTACAAACTGCCAAGTATCCCAAATGCTAACAAACTAGAAAAGGAATTAAACAAAAAGAAAAGAAAAAATATATCAGAACCCAAGAGCAGTTTTCAATGAGATACATAGTGGGCTACTACACATACACACATAATACACTGCATATATGTAGTAAATGACTTGAACAACCAAAGATTTTAAGTCATTTACCAAGTAGAACTAATTCTGTTAGCAGTTGACAAGGGAGCCTAAAACATGAATTGTAAATTCTAAGCAGGGCTAGTTAAATGGTAGGCCTAGTACTGAACATTATCTAGAATCTGGAATACTTTGCTGGAGGAATCCCTAATGTTAAGTCATTGTAGGACATATCTCTTGAACCAGTTAGTTTCTCTATAAATCTAATCTTCATACCAACGTGGGGGAGGGGCAATCACTTAGTTGAATGAGGTTCAGAAAGAAATCAATTCTCTTTTCCAAATCCAACCACTTGCTCTGATCTTTTATTTTCTTCTCTAGTCTTCTACCTCTACTTCTTACATCTTTCAGAATTATGTTTTAGATTTTTTCTGTTCTGTCATTACTGCTCAGCAACCTCTTTCCAACTTCCAAAGCTGTCATCATCTCTTAACTGCTGTCTTCCCCTTTCCTGCTCTCTGGGCTTTAGTGCATCATGCTTTTTGTTTCTTTAACCTCAGCAGGGCTTGGGAAGGTAGTTAAGATAAATGCTTGAGAAGGTAGTTTAATCTGAAGGCTACATTCCTTTCATATTTACAGGTAATTTTGTTATATCTGCAAATATATTCATTTACTTTGTACTACACTAAGGCTAAGAATGAGCATAAATGCATGTTTTATGTCAGGTTTCTCAATTTTTTTCTTTCAATGTCATTATGAAAGTGTCCAAGATCTGGAATGGGGAGGGAAGGAGGAAAAAAAAAGGAAACAAAACTTACGAATTATTTTGTTCCATATTTATTTCTTCTTTCAAAAAAATATCTCCATCTTCTAGTTCCAAGTAGCTAATATCTGGTCCATCCTGATATGGTGTAATGACTCTTTTATCCATTGCTGGAATCTACAGAAAAAAATATGTCACCTTTTAAATACGAAATTTACAAAGATCTCTTTAAAAATTGATATAATATGCCATTTGTTTTAATATATAGTGACATTAATTAGAAAAAGTCTAGAATGCCTAATGGCTTTCTAAATTTAAATCAAGGGGTTGATTAAATAAAAGATTATTCCATTAAGGCATGGGGGACAAAAAAAAAAAAAAAAAACCTTGACAGAAAAGCACCCCTTTATTAAAAATACAAACTAGCCCTGAAGCATCCCGGGTTCAATTCCCAGTCAAGGGCACATGCCCGGGTTGCAGGCTCAATCCCCAGGAGTGGGTATGTGGGAGGCAACCAATCAATGATTCTCTCTCATCATTGATGTTTCTCTCTCTCTCTCCCCCGCTTCCTCTCCAAAATCAATAAAAATATTTTTTAAATGCAAGTTAATCTATTTGTTATAGGAATCATGTTTTTGCACTGTCCTGACCTTTGGTAAGTAATAATGAAAGTTCCTGAAGCTTTCAATAACTTTCATTTATGAAGAAATTAAAATATACTAATCTTACCATTAAATATCTTTAATTTCAATTATCCTATTTATCTATGGAATCTGTAAATAAATACTAGAAGAGGTCAATTGGGGAAAGAGGGGGTATATGTAACACTCTCAACAATAAAGATTTTAAAAAATATATGTATATAAAAAGAAATACTAGGTCCGGTTTTCTAAAAGACCCTAAAGTATTAGAATTCATTAGGAAATTATTCCATTGAGATGTCTGACCTAATATAATGCTTTAGATGATAACATCAAAAGAACATAAACCTTACCATTTTTCGGTAAAATGCAGAGAGCTCCTTCAAAACACCAACACTTAAAACATCAAGAGACCTAACAAGTAAGATACAAAATTTTATGTTAATACTTAAGTAACTTAATACCTGTCAAGGTTTTCAAATATGTAGAGATAATTTATATTGCTGAATAAATAAGTTATTTTTAAAACATTAATATCTAGCTGCTACATATTCTTTTAGGAAGTATGCATAGTTATATATTTCAATTAACATCATGAACACACTAGACAAATATATAAAATTCAAACAAGTCTTATAAATGATAGAAAAATATTTTCTATTGTAATGAAATAACAGGTACATACTCATTTTTCAACTTTCATTTTCCACAAATTATAATCTTCAACTATAGAAGGAGTGCTTATATTGATAGAACAATTGCCTAACTATCAGGATACCTAAATTTTATCTAGCATTATCACTGCTACCAACTAACTTCATGACCTTGAGCAACTCATATTACCTTTCTGGGCTTCAGTATCTTCCTATGTAAAATGACATTCAGAGTACATCAATAGTATTAAGGAACTCTCAGATCCCAAAGATGTACTTTAAGGCACCAGTGAAAATTTAAATCAATTTACATTTTGAAATATATCTTAAACTATTTTTAAAACTAATCCAAAACAATGTGCATATTCAAATGTGTACCATACCAGTTTTAATATTTTGAAGATAATTAACTTGTGATGCTATGTCCTCATTGGTGTGCTCTTCTTTTTCTGTGCATATTTATTTGCACGTTTTCAAGCAAACACGTATTTGTTTAGTAATGGTCAAATCTGTACAAATCTTTGTTTTAATGAAAGTCATACATGCATTATGTTGCTATTCACGTAAAATTATACCAGTAACAGACACCTGTGCCATCCTTAATATTAATAGTTCAGCTGACACTTGTCACAACATAATAACTGAGTTAACAGTAGTATGACTTAGCATTTTCCAATATATTTTAGATAGGTTTGGTGTTTATTCTACATTTTGGTTGATTCCTATATGACAAACTGAATGGGCTTAATTTGGTTAATAATTGCTGTGATTAGAATTACTAATGTAATGTCAGCAAATAAATTAGCTTTATTCTTCTGCAATTCTAGTCTGTCTCTCACACTAAAATTCAAGAGAAATTTTCAAATGACATTGTCTAATATTCTGTAACATTAATTTGTACTAGAAAAGCATTGTTTACCAACTAACAAAGCATTAAATTGCCAAAATATTATTTCCTCTAAATTGAACCCTAAGAGGCAATTATTAAAAATCTGTTAATAGAACACTTTTATTTCAATCAGTTTTGGAATTAGTTTCATTAAAGATTATACTGACTTTAAAAGGTCAGTTATTGCCCTAAGCAGTTTTGGCTCAGTGGATAGTTGTCGGCCTGTGAACTGAAGGGTCCTGGGTTCGATTCCGGTCAAGGGCATGTACATTGGTTGCAGGCACATCCCCAGTAGGAAGTGTGCAGGAGGCAGCTGATCAATGTTACTCTCTAATCGATGTTTCTAACTCTATCCCTCTCCCTTCCTCTCTGTAAAAAAATCAGTAAGATATATATTTTTTAAATTTTTTTAAAAAGTCAAGTTATCAAAAACTGTAATGATTTATAATAAATTATGTAGATCAAAATTTTCTTGATTCTTTATCAAAAAAGTTTTCTGGGTTTTCTCAGCTTTAATATGAAGATGTAAACAGAATCTGCTTGGCCTGTGTGGCTCAGTGGTTGAGATTCGTCTCATGCACCAAGAGGTCCCTGGTTCAATTTACTTTAGGGCTCAATCCCCAGTAGAGGGCAGGCAGGAGGCAGCTGATCAGTGGTTCTCTCTCATCATTGATGTTTCTATCACTCTCTCCCTTTCTCTTGCTCTCTCTCTAAAAATCAGTTAAAAAAATAATAAAAGCCAGAATCTAATTCATAAAGTTTTCATGAAATTAACTGTATCTAAGTAATACCTTTAGAACGCTACCTGGCACAACAGTATTTGTTATCGTTAATACTTTTATTGTCATTATTACCATTAATAATTATTATGGCAGTATTAGTTATTATTATAAGTAACACAAAATACATTAGATACCAAAGCTTTAAAAATGCAAACTGACACAAGATCTCTAAACTCAAATTTGTGTTCACCAAACACTCATTTTTCTCACCACTGACTTCATAATGAATAAATGTAATAAAATTTTGACTTTATTAAAAATATGTAAATTTATTTCATTTTAAAAAATCCACTGCTAAAACAATTGAAAACAGCATGATATTACCAAGATCCCTCTAATTCTAAAATGTCTATGACTCCTAAATCATTAACATCAAATAATTTCCATCCAGGTAATCCTCATAATATGAAATATTAACCTATAAAACAGGGTGTATATATATTTAGCTGACTTTTTATGTAAAATAAGTAATTTTTCATAAGAAGCATTTCATTACTCATTGATTTCTACATAAAGCCTTCCACACACCTACCAGCTTGCAACAAACTAGAGAAAATAAAATTTTCAGACCATCCCTTGCAGCCTAAATTGGACAGGAAATGTCTTAAAGAGAATAAATACATACAGAAAACAGAAATCAACCAATAAAAAATTTTATGCATGCTGACATATAAATTAAGTACTAGTATTATAGATAGTGTCCAAAAGCCAAGGTCACAATTACATAGTTACAAATCAACCTAAACAAGCAGAGAGATACATACATATAAAAAAATATACTTGTGATAATATTGTTTCACAACTTTGCAACCAGAATGTAAGCTCTACTGAGGATTTTGTCTATTTTATTCATTGTTGTAGCTTATCAATGGCTAGCATATAGTAGGTGCTCAAATGTTCATGGAATGATTAAATCTGCTTACATTTCATTTTTTCTACAAAACCAGAATTTATCATTATTCACTTTTAAATTACAAATATAACTGCTATTATTTCTAAATAATTGCTCTTCAATGATCATATAATGTATATACCCAACCTACCTTGCTTCAAGTAAAGCTGCCATATTCAGTCCTATAAACTGTAAACAAGACAGTTTCAATTGCTCAGCATTATACATTGCTGCAAATTCGAGTAGCATAGCAGCATTCTTGAGGGTAACTACAAAGGAAGAAAATACATGCAAAATGAGATAAAAGGCATGTTACTACAGAAAATAAAATACTCTTCTAAAGTCAGGTTTGAACATTTAGAACAAGGAAAATTGTTCGTTTCTTGACAAAAATAACTTATACAGAGACAAATCTAGAACTCACTTTTCTTAAAATATATTTTTATTAATTTCAGAGAATAAAGAAGAGGGAGAGAGAGAAACATCAATGATGAGAGAGAATCACTGATGAGCTGCCTCTTGCACACCCAGTATTGGAGATTGAGCCCACAACTCAGACATGTGCCCTGACTGAGAATCGAACCATGATCTCCTGGTTCATAGGTCAATGCCCACCCACTGAGCCACACCAACTGGGAAGAACTCACTTTTCATCCTAATATGCCAAAGTAATTTTAAATGATTGGTTATGAGAAAAAATAAGCACACATAAAAAAATTTTAAGCAGAGAAAATACAGAAGGTGCATTATAGTCACCTAAAAGCAAACACATAATAATCTTCCACCTAATATTTTTACAATATTTTTCACTTTAATTGGTAACCGGCTTTCCTTTTCATTTATACAGTACAGAAGTCATTCTCTCTTCTATAAAACTAAAGCTATTCTTAAGAATAAGAGAAAGTTATGAAATATATTTAATATCTATAAAATATGCTAAGTAATCTATCAATTTATGTGGGTATATTTGCATATATAAACACATACACACACTATATATTTTGAAATATAATTATATCTATATCTTACCATATTGTTCAGGCCAGTGCAGAACCTGGCATTCCGTACAAAAGATTCTGGATTTTGTTAAAATGCCAGTAACAAAATATATACTTTATATATGAAGTAGGATATTCTGGGACAATCTTCTGGCAAAACATACTTCATATATACTAGCATGTAACTTTGACTTCTCAAACCTCTCCATTCTTTTTCTTATTTACTCTTGAGTCCCAGAGAAACAGAACTATCTTCTACGCAAGCTTCCACTATCTTTTTTCTTTCTCCCTCATAACTCTGTCAAAAGTTGTAACTGCAAGCAAGCAATAATCATCTCTGTCTCACTTCTGACTAACCTAGTTTCAACTAATGAATAATGAATCCAGAGTCTCCCATTTCAAATAAATTAAAATGGGTCATATAAAAAATGTGAAATTGTTCAGTTGGGAATAAGGATTGCCCAGTAAATGAAGACCAAACCATTCTTTTGCTAGATTCTAGGAAGATCAAGGAATTCATTAATCAAGGCAAACTGTGCAGCCAGGGCCAAGAAAAAAATATCCAAGGGATACCAGGAAAGTGAACTGGACAACTAAAAATGTCTTCTATATGGATACTTTATACCTGTTGCATCCTTTATTTTATATATCTTTTCCTTTCTTGCTTAAAAGATGAGAGCTATTGTTCTCTTTCTGATAACCCAGGAGAAGATACTCCATAGAGTTCAAGAAAAATATAAATAAGACACTAAAGCTAAGACAAACTACTACTATTTACAAATTAGAAAAACTTGACAGGAAATCACTTCACACTTCCTCAAGTGGCAATGAAGGAGAACAAAGATTAGATTAGAAAGTCACAAAACTTTCATATCAGGCTAAGGAAATTTAATCTTTATCCTAGAACAGTGGTTGACAAACCACGGCTGGTGAGCCACATGCGGCTCTTTGGCCCCTTGAGTGTGGCCCTTCCACAAAATACCACAGCCTGGGTGAGTCTATTTTGAAGAAGTGCATTAGAAGAAGTTTAAGTTTAAAAATTTTGGCTCTCAAAAGAAATTTCAATCGTTGTACTGTTGATATTTGGCTCTGTTGACTAATGAGTTTGCCAACCACTGTCCTAGAATAAGCAATTAAAAATATCTAAACAGGGGAAGACATAATTACTTCCTATAGAAAGATTAAAGAGAAGTTAGAAGAGAGAAGGAGGATTTAAAAGACTATTGTGACATTACACAGAAGAGATGGGTAACAGTGAATTCAAATGAGCATGATCACAGAGAGAATAAAAAGGTGGGGGAAATGTGATCAATACAGTTAAGATGATTCAGTTTTGACAACTAAAAGAATCTGGTACACAGAACAAAAAATACCAAAAAAAACCCAAACAACTGGCAGTTTCAAAGTTGAGTGTTCAGGAGAAAAGCCATGCAATTAACTGAAATAATGAACAGAGAAAGAAATAAAAGTTTAGGAGAAAAAAGATGTGTTTTGATCCAATATATTAATGGAATGGTTACATAAACACTCCATCAAATAGTAGGAAATGGGTAGCTAAACATAGACCTGCAGTCAATACCAGGAAAAGGGTAAAAAGTTTCTGTTTCCAAATTCACCCTTGAAATTCCAAAATAAGTATCACAACATCTTTATTATTCAAACTAGAGGCCCGGTGCACAAAATTCGTGCACGAGGGGGGGGAGGGTGTCCCTCAGCCCAGACTGCACCCTCTCCAATCTGGGACCCCTTGAGGGATGTCCGACCGCCCAGTGGGATTGGGCCTAAACAGGTGGTCAGACATCCCTCTCACAATCCAGGACTGCTGACTCCCAACCACTTGCCTGCCTCTGCCTGACTGCCAGCCTGACCACCCCCTAACCACTCCCCTGTCAGCCTGATCGACGCTTAACTGCTACTAAGCTGGCCCGATTGCCCCTAACTGCCCTCCCCTGTCAGCCTGGTCACCCCTAACTGCCCTCCCCTCAGGCCTGGTCACCCCCAACTGCCCTCCCCTGCTGGCCCAGTCATCCCTAACTGCCCTCCCCTGCAGGCCTGGCCCCCCCAACTGCCCTTCCCTACAGGCCTAGTCACCCCTAACTGCCCTCCCCTCCTGGCCTGGTCTCCCCCGACTGCCCTCCTCTGCTGGCCTGATCACCCACAACTGCCCTCCCCTGCAGACCTGGTCTCCCCCAACTGCCCTCCTCTGTCGGCCTGGTAACCCCTAACTGCCCTCTCTGCTGGCCTGATCGCCCACAACTGCCCTCCCTTACAGGCCTGGTCCCCCCCAACTGCCCTCCCCTGCAGGCCTGCTCCCCCCCCCCCCCCGCAACTGCCCTCCACTGCTGGCCTGGTCACCCACAACTGCCCACAACTGCCCTCCCCTGCCAGCCATCTTGTGTCCATATGGGGGTGGCCATCTTGTGTCTTGGAGTGATGGTCAATTTGCATATTACTCTTTTATTAGATAGGATTTTTGTGACATTTTGAAAAAAGAATATATTTCAATTATAGTACATATTTTCACATACTAACATCTCTGAAATAGATATGCTTACAAATGATGACATGAAACAATGTAAATGTTTTCACATTTTTCATGATACAAAAAATATTGGTACATTTTACCATAAATGGCATCAAAAATCAATTAAACACAGCAATCCTAGACCAACCTGAAAACATACTAATATCCTAATTCAAAAATACTCACGTTTTTCAGTTAATGCTACTTCACAAATCTCTTTCAATCGAGTTATGAGAAGCTGATCAGCCACCACAAGAACACTACAAATAAAATCCACATTTTGAGATTCTAAAAGAAAAAAAAGGAAACAAGCATCACTCTTCATTGCTTTACAAACGTAACACCTAGGAAAAACAAGTAATTAAGATAGTAAAAGAGAATTATACGGGTTATTTTCTAAATGTTGGAATTGTAACTATGATAAATAGTAATAATATAAAAATATTTCTACCTAGAAAGAAACACAACAAAATGCTCTGGTTCCAAAATGAGCAACCTGAGTTGATCTTTTTAGTAAAGAGGGCTACTACAATGCCTGACTTATTTAAAATCTCCCATGTTGTTAAACAAACATTTCTCAAGTTAATAAATAGGAGGGAAAGTCAAAGCTCAACCTCAAGTTTAATATAGGTATGTGTTAACATATAAATATACATCTATGTGTATATATGAGGGAAGGAAGGGGAATAGGGATAAATAATGCTCTTAGGCTTATTAAAACAAATCTGGTGCCCTAGATGACTGGGCTCAGTGGATAGAGTGTCGGCCTGCAGACTGCAGGGTCCCAAGTTCGATTCTCAGTCTCTCATTCAAGGCCACATGCCCAGGTTGCGGGCTCGATCCCCAGTAGGGGACATGCAGGAGGCAGCCGGTCAATGAGTCTCATCACTGATGTTTCTATATCTCTCTCCCTCTCTGTTCCTCTCTGAAATCAATAAACATATATAGATATATTTAAAAACAAACAACAATGAAAATTCACATGGTTATCTAAGAGTACATTTTTTTAAACTACAGGAATCCCTTAATTTAAAATAACCTTATTGGTCCAGAGTACTTATGGCCGTAAGCAATACCCCTGAGCCACTGCCAGAATAACAATATACGTAGAAGAAGAAAAAAGGAAGAAAGGGGGAGAAATGGTTAAGAAGAAAAAAATGGAGAGATGGAGTCATTGGAAATGGCAAACTAAGGACCATTTTCCAAATTTCTCTCCTCCAACAAAGGCAATGAGAATACTGCAAAAAATTTGTCAAAACAACTTTTCCAGAATTCTAAAAATTAGCCAAATACTTGTAATGACCTGGGGAGTGCTGACTCAAAGAAATTTAGCTAAATCTTGGTAAGACAGTGAGCTTTGGGACATTGCAGCTTTTCCTCCTTATATCCTCCTCTCTCCTCTTTCACAGTAGTCTTGAAACCAACAATCATGCAGTTATAGTGGAAATGAACAACTACAGCTACTGGAGGAGACAGAACTATTGTGAAGCAACATTACTATTTTTTTTAAAGTCATTATTTGACATGTCTGGCTATTCCCTGGAAACCCCACCCACTAGCAGGGCTTGTCTATAATGGACCTACTCAAAGCTTGCACAATGTGAATAGCCTCTTCCTTAGGGGCATTTATTAAAAAGAATCATCAGTAATTGTCTCACACTGAATCTGACTGAGACAATGATAAAGGATGGAGCAAACAAGAAACTTAAAATTAGAAAAACGCTTGAATAGCTAGGAAAAGATATGTTATGACTGAATGTTTGTGTCTCCTGGAAATTCACATGTAAAAGCTCTAATTTAAATATAGTATAGCTATATTTAGAGATGGAGCCTCTAAGGAATTATGGTTAAATAAAATAAGAGGTTATTATCTACACTAATAAAAGAGAAACATGCAAATTACCGTCACTCTGCTATGCCCAACAGCCAATCAGAGTGAGTATGCAAATTAACCTGAAAAGATGGCAGCACCCCGCCCCCCAGCTGGGCGGGGCCTGTGGGAGTCAGAGAAGTCTGGTGCCAGTGCCTGAGGCTGGCTGCAGCCAGGGAGACCAAGAAGCTGCCTGCCCCGTGATCCCAGGCTGCAGCCAGCAGCAGAAGCCTAACGTCCACCTGCCCCACATCCTGGGGGAGACGGAGAAACGGGGTCCCAGCGCCTGAGCCTGGGTGTGGCCCAGGAGACGAAGAAGCCGCCTGCCCCATGATCCCAGGCCACAGCCAGCCAGAGAAATCGCCCACACTGTATCCCAAGGAAGAAGGAGAAGCCGTCGGCCTGTGGTCCAGGCCAGCACCTACAGTTGGTTATAGCCTGGTAGATGGAGAAGCCGTCCACCCCAGTCCCGGGCACCAGTACCTGCGGCTGGCTATGGCCCGGGAGATGGAGAAGCCGCCCACCCTGCGGTCCCAGGTGCCAGCACTTGCAGCTGCAGTCCAGGCGAAGCCACCTGCCCACCATCCCCTGCGGCTGCAGCAGGCCTGGGTGCCTATGGCTGACCAGAGGGTGGGAAGCCTGGGTCCCAGGTGCCTGTGGTCGGCTGGAGGAGGGAATCCTGGGTCCCGGATGCGGGGCCGAGACAAAGGTGGTTAGGGGCAATCAAGCCAGCAGGGTAGCAGTTAGTGGCAATCAGGCAGGCAGGCGAGCGTTAGGAGCCAGCAGTTCTGGATGGTGAAAGGGATGTTCGACTGCCAGTTATCCCCTGAGGGGTCCCAGATTGGAGAGGGTGAAGGCTGGGCTGAGGGACACCCTTCCCCATGCCTCCCATGCACGAATTTCATGCACCAGGCCACTAGTACAATGATAAAGGGGTCAATACATCAATAGGATATAACAATTATAAAGATATATGCAAACAACATTGAACCTAAATATATAATGGAACTATTAACAGAATGAAAGGCAGAAACAGACATCAATAGCCCTAGCTGGTTTGGCTCAGTGGACAGAGCGTCGGCCTGCAGACTTAAGGGTCTGGGTTCGATTCCGGTCAAGGGCACATGCCTGGGTTGTGGGCTCAGTCCCCAGTGCGGGGCGTGCAGGAGGCAGCCAATCAATGATTTTCCCTCATTGTTGATGTTTCTATCTCTCTCTCTCTCTCCCTTCCTCTCTGAAATCAATAAAAATGTATTGTTTTTAAAAATAGACATCAATATATAATAATAAAGGAGGGCTTCATATTCAAAGTATGGATAGATCATCCAGTTGAGAAAATCAGTACAGAAACAGCAGACCTGACCAACACTATAAATCAAATGGCCCTAACAGACATAAGCAGAGCATTCCATCCAAATGAAGCAAATACATATTTCTCTCAAGTGCACACAAAACAATCTATAGAAGAGATCATATGTATGGCCACCACAAGTTGCATCAATTTAAAAAGATGAAATCATACCAAGTATCTTCTCCTAATAAAAAGGTAAAAAACTAGAATAACAGGAGAAAATTTGGAATATTCACATATGTGGAAATTAATCAACACAGCCCTCAACAACCAGTGAATCAAAAAAGAAATCAAAGAGAAAGCAAAAAATACCTTTTGAGACATATGAAAATGGAAACACAACATACCAAAACTGATGGTATGAAGCAAAATAAAGTTCTAACAGGAAAGTTTATACTGATAAATGCCTTAATAAGAAAGAATTCAAAGGAATAACCTTAAATATTTTGCACAACAAAGAACAAGAAAAATAACAAATGAAGCCCATAGTTAGAAGAAAGGAAATAATAAAAATTATAGCAGAAATCAATGAACTCAATACTGAAAAATAAACACCAAATTTAAGAGTTGGTTGGTTGAAAAGATAAATAAAATTAACAAACATTTAAGTTGATTAAGAGAGGACTCCAATAAAATCATAAATGAAAGAAGAGAAATTACAAATGATACCACAGAAATACACAGGATCATAAGTGACTACTTATTACGAACAATTAAATGCCAATGAATTGACCATCTAGTATAAATGAATGAATTCCAAAAAGTGTACAACATACCATGCCCGAATCATGAAGATCTGAACAGACCAATTACAGAGTAAAAAGAGTGAATCAGTAATCAAAACTTTCCCCAAAAAGATTAGATAGCTTCACGAGTGAATTTCACCAAACATTTAAAAGAAAAATTAACACTGGCCCTTCTCAAACTTGTCCAAAAAATGAAAAGAAACACTTCCAAAGACATTTTATGAAGTCAGCATTATCCTGATACCAAAGGCATGCATGATACTACAAAAAAATTAAAGAATAATATTCCTGATAAACATAAAAGCAAAAATCCTTAATATTAGTAATTCAAATTCAACAGTATTAAAAGTATTACACACCATGATCAAGTGAGATTTATGTCTGAGATGCAAAGAAGGTTCAATACATCAAATCATTAAATATGATATACTACATTAACCAAATAAAGGATAAAAATCAAGTGATCATCTCAATAGATGCAGAAATTGCACATGAAAAAATTCAATATCCATTCATGATCAAAACTCTCTACAAAATTAGGTATAAAAAGAATGTACCACAACACAATAAAGGCCACATATGACAAGCCCATAGCTAACATAATACTCAACCATAAAAATATGAAAGCTAATCACCCTAAAATCAGAAAGATCTATTCACCACAGTACTAGAAGTCCTGGCCAGAGGAATCAGGCAAGAAAAATAAATAAATGACATCCAAATTGGAAGGAAAAAATTGAACTGTCTCTATTTGCAGATGATAAGATCCTATATATAGAAATCCTAAAGATTCCACTAAAAAGCTATGAAAAGTAATAAACAAATTCAGTCAAGTTGAAGGATACAAAACCAACATAAAAAAAAAAAAATCAATTGCTTTTCGATGCGTAATGAACTATCCTTAAAAGTAATAAAGAAAAAAGTCCCATTTACAATTACATCAATATAAAATACAGGAATAAATTTAACCAAGATGATGAATGATCTGTATGCTAGAAAATACAAAACACTGAGGAAAGATATAGAAAAAGGCACAAATAAATGGAAAGATATACTATGTTCATGGACTGGAAGAATTGATATTGTTAAAATGTCCATTCTACCTAAAGCAATCTACAGAGTCAATAAAACCCCATCAAAATTCCAATGGCATTTTTCATGGAAATAAAAAATAAAATAAAAAGCAGCGTGGAGGGACTGGAGAATATCATGCTAAGTGAAGTAAGTCAGTCAGAGAAAGACAAGTATCACATGATCGTACTCATATGTGGAATCTAAGTAACAAAATAAACTGTTGACAGAGTGGATCCAGAGATGTGGAATCATGGAACAGAGTGAGGAATCTCAGAGGGAAGGCAGGGGAGGGTGGGTAGGTGGGAGTTAATCAACCAAAGACCGTGTATGCATGGACACAGACAATAGGGTGCTAAAGGTCTGGGGCAAGGGACAGGTGTGGGCTGGAGGGGGTCAATGGGAGGTAAACGGGGACATGTATAATACTTTCAACAATAAAGGATTATTTAAATAATAATATTATTAATTAATTAAAAAGCAATCCTAAAATTCATATGGAATCACACAAAAAATCCCTGAATATCCAAAGCAATCTTGAAGGAGAAAAAAAAGAACAAAATTGGAGGCATGGCACTTCCAATTTTAAACTCTATTACAAAGCTATAGTAATCAAAATGATAATGTATTAGTATAAACACACATAGGCCAGTGAAACAGAATTAGAGAGCCCAAAAATAAACCTTCATATATACAGTCAACTAATTTCTTACAAAGGTGTGAAGAATACAATGGGGAAAGGACAGACTCTTCAACAGTGTTAGGAAAATTAATGTTTGCAGGCAAGAGAATGAAAGTGAACCCATACACAAAAATCAACTCAAAATGGATTAAAGATTTTAAGGTGAGACCTTAAACCATAAATCTCCTAGAAGAAAACATGGGGGGGGGAGAACCTAAACATTGATCTTGGAGAAAATTTTCAGACATGACACCAAAACCACATACTACAAAAGCAAAAAGAAACAAGTGGGATTACATGAAACTAAAAAGCTTCTGTAGAACAAGAAAAAAAAAGGGAATCAACAAGATGAAAAGACAACCTTTGGAATGAAAGAAAATAATCTGCAAACCATATCTGAAAAGGGGTTAATATGCAAAATAGAAGAACTCCTACAACTTAAAGAGCAAAAAATAACTCAGTTAAAAAATGGACAAAAGACCTGAACAGATAATATACAAAGTCATACAAATGACCATCGAGGTATATGAAAAGGTACTCAATGTCACTAGTATATAATCATCAGGGAAATGCAAATCAAAACCACAATGATATGTTAGGATGGCTACTATCAAAAAACAAAAAGTACTGATGAGGATGTGGAAGGATCACTTGTGCACTGCTGACCATTAAATTGGTGCAGCCACTATGGCAAACAATATGGAGGTTCCGCAAAATATTAAAAATAGGAATATCGTATGATACAGCAATACTACTTTTGGGTATTTAGCCTAAGGAATTGAAATCAGGATCTTGAAGACATACCTGTACTTTAAACAAGGGGAAAAGCAGGCAAGACAGAATTTTTGTAGTCTATTGGTCAAAACTATACTCCCTGTTATCAATTCATCTCAATCACAGAAGTAGTTGTGTGTGAAGCTTTAAATCCAATCTCAACCATTAAATACAATTTTTACAGAATTCATTTTCACATAGGTAAGGAAAACTTGCTTTTTCTATGTCTTACTGTTAGTAATCATCCCTATTGCTAACTCTAAATTAAGCCTGTGTTGAAGACTTATTTCAATTAAAAGTAGAAATTAAGATTCATGTTTTTACCATTATTCAATTATATCTTAAAGATTTAAAATACCTATCTCTTATTAATACCTTTTATCAACACAGCTTCATCAGTATAGAGGTAGTCCAAAATAACTTTCAGAATGTCAGACTGTATTGGCATTTCTAGAGCTGCACAACTGGAAGCCTAAATAAAATAAAATAAAACAATTAACTTAAACTACAAAATACTACTATATATTGATTGAGATTGGTGCAAAAATTTTTAAGAGGAATCGCATCAAATGCAAAAGAATATAACATTTATAAAACACAAAGATAAAATAAGATAGTTTTAATTTTAAATTGCCTTATAACATGAAAAAGGATCAAGAAAAACAGAGATAAAAAACACACTGCATTCTAAATTTCCAAATAATGGGGAAATTTTGATTTAAGTAGCTTTCCTGCACTAATTTTCATTTCTAAGTATTGCTATTTTCCAGCAGGCTTATGCATAAAGTTTAGTACAAAAGAAAAACCGAGTTAAAATATCAGGTTCCATTGTTACTTTCTTTAGTATATATAACCTCCCCAAAATCTAAAGAAGTTTTGTTAACCAACCTAGTTGGTTTATACTTAAATCTTACCTCGATCCATGAGCTACTCAGCATACTATGAAAATAATCTGAAAGAAAAAAAATTAAGAATAGTGAAACAATACTGAAACAAATAAATCAGCAACTAAGAAAAGATGTACCTACCAAGTCTAGCACAAAGAACACATTTATGACAAGGAAATTCCTTTCCATCCACTGATTTCATGGTCACATCATACACAAATGAACTGCAAGAAAAACGTTTAATTAAAGCAAGAGCAATTTCTTTACATGGTTAGCAAATAAGAAAATTCTTTATAGAATTTGGCTTGGCTTTTGCTTTCTTTTCATTAAAGGCAGAAGACAATAAACAACTTGAGGGTATACAATGAAGTACTTCATCTCCTTCCATTTTACAATAAAAATAATATTTAAAAAGGAAACTGAATTCAGATAAATATTCAAAAATCTTTCCTCTAACTTTTCTTTTTCATTACTGGCCAATAATATAATGGTAAGTTACAGCTCAAAGGTCTTTAATTCATTTATTTGTACAACCCATTCTATCCTAAGCATAATCCAGATATCTCCAGTTTCTCTTTCTCTAAAAACTTCACCTATAAATAAATACCTAAAAACAAAATATTTAATAATACTCTATCAGTATAATATATTCATCACTGAAAAGATTTACAAAGGAATCATCATAATGATGAAGAGGCATAATCAGTTTGATTTTGGAGTTAACATTTCCTATTGATCAAAAAAATGCAAAATGCAGGCAAGAAAAAATAATTAAAAATTCCTTTCTTAATTAGAAAGTAATCAGAAAAATGAATTGTACCAACGTCTATTAAACAGTTAATATTTTATCCATTTACTTCAACAACTCTCCATTATTTTCAAAAACGAAGAATATTAGTAATGGTAAAAATATATCTATCTATATATTTTGCTTCATATATAAGAATACTTCTATTTCCATAGTTAGGTCCTAAAATCTAGAGATAAAAAGTTTACTTTCATTTCCTAACTTACCATTTTTTCTGATTTAGCTTTGGTTTGTTACCGGTTTTCTTGGCAATAACATTAATTCTTTCATTTTCAAATCTGACTCCATCTAATCTATCAACAAGAAGAGATAAAAATTAACAGTGTATATATTTCCCTACCAAAACAAACAAGCAACAAAAATCCAACAAATCCAAAACAAACAAGCAACAAAAATCCAACAAATCAAATCTGAACATGATTATATAACTTGTATCACCTGGAAAATTATCTCAAAGAACTCCCACTCTGTGGTAAAGAAATAATCATACATTCTCTTTCAATTTTACTTAGAATTCAAAATGTATTAAACTATCACTACTGACCAAAAAACAGTAATTTTTAAAAAATCAAAGGTATGGTATAAAGCCTTTCATTGTTTTTAAATAGAAAATATGCACTCCTCCCCAGCTCCCACCCCACAACTAAGGTTACACTGCCACAGGCAATATAAATACCTTAAAAATAGAGAATTCCAAAAAGTCTGGTCTATAATATGACAAATACTGTCAGCATCTTTACATGTGTTATATGACAAAAGTACACAAACAATATGAAGTCAGTGTTATCCCTCCCATTTTGTATACTGAAAAACTAAAATTCAAAGACACTAAGAAATCTGACCCAGCTAGTTATAGTAAAGCTAAGAGACGTACAGAGCTCTTTCTAACTCCAAAGAGAGTACTCTTGCCAGCAACCACACTGTCTGCCCCTCTAGAACTCTATTACACAAACACCACAGAGAGTTCAAATCCAGTAACAGTCTTCCCATATGTGAATGTTTTAATCCAGGAAATCCCATAGAGGTAGCTTTAGCAGAAAATGGAGAAAACAAACAAACCAACACGTACCTGCCCACAAAAAGGGGAGTGGGGAGGGAGGGAGAAAGAGAAGAGAAGAACAGAAAAGGAAAAGACAATTTTTAAAAGGAGGACATAAAATACAAGAATAGATATTAAGGACATACCTACTACACAAATTACTGAAACCAAATTTCTTTGCAACATTTTGCAACATTCTTACAGGATCATCTTCCCCAACACTTTTTACTTTTTTGGAAGATTTGAGTTTGCTTCTCTGTTTTTCACTAATTGTATGTGTTTGATTACTTTTATAAAATTCAAATGCTGATTTCTGATTATCTTCATGGGAATTCATTTTATTCAAATGAGGATTCAGAGTACCCTGATAATCTTCTGGTTTTTTGTTTAAGATAATTCTTGGTTTGAAGCCATGAGTTAAAAAGTCACAAGTATCTGTGTATATAAATTGTAAAAGGTACTCAAACAAGTCAGGATGGACCTTCTCTACCACAAAGAGAGGGCATCCTACAGAATCTTCGTCTTTCCGATAAACATCTGTAAAGTCTAAAGAAGTACCATCTGAAAGGAACAATTTCTGAAAAAAGTCAGAACGCAATGCCAAAATATATTTATGAGCAGGGAAGATTCTGTTGCCAACTTGAAATGTCACATCATGGATGCTGTCCATTTCATCCGCTTCCCTCAACAGTTTGCCAAGCTCTTCAAGAAAAGATGATGAAGACACAGCTGGAATTTCATAAAGGCTAGAAATGAAACCCAAAAAAATCATTTTTACTTTCAAGAAAAAATTTTTAAGAAGCATCCCTAGCCAGGCTGGTGTGGCTCCGTGCTTGAGCATCAACCCATGAACCAGATCACAGTTTGATTCCTGGTCAGGACACATACCCAGGTTGCCGGCTCGATCCCCAGAATGGGGGCATCTAGGAGGCAGTGGATCAATATTCTCTCTCATCATTGATGCTTCTATCTCTCTCTCCCTCTCCCTTCCTCTCTCTAGAATCAATAAAAAATCTTTAAAGCATCCCTAGCTAATTCTCCATTTAGAGTGCAATTTCTTTATTTGCTAAACTTAGAAAATTTTACATTTGGCATTTCCTAAAATATAAGAATATTGCACAGTCTTAGATAGTGTATCACCCTTTAAATTTTTTCTATTCCTTTTTCTCATAAACTAAAATGATAATTAAGTTTTCCTTTGAAAGCAATGTTTTCTCTTTCATCAAAGAAACACTAAAATATAAATTTCGAATGTCTATTTCATAGAAAATTGTTAAATGATAAAAATAACTGAAAACATTCAAAAAGGATACAGTTCTCAACCACTTCCTCTTTTATGACCATTTATTTTACAAGTAAAGAAAAATATGTAAAGAATTGAGTAAATATTTTGGGTCCCAAATCCTAGAATAGGACAGAAACTCAAGGAAGTAAAAATAAACACACACAGACACAAAATTGGTCTGTAACCCTGTGTCTTTTAGTACTTTAAGAATGCTATCACACCTTCCCAATCTACATTTTATCCTTCCAGGTCTGGGAGACCAACCCTCTTGGTTTGCCTGAGACAGAGGGGTCTCCCAGTGCTAAATACAGAATAGGCATGGGCAAAATAGGATGGACACCCTACTTCTAGGTCTTCTTCCCTTTTCAATACTTGATATTTACCTTAACCTCTCATCTCTCTACTAATGTGACTTAAAATATTTGTACAGAGATTCACACTACCCTACCCTACAGGTGACTCTACACTACTTCTTTTATCAATTCTCATCATATTCAAGGGTCAGAAAACGTTGCAAACTACATAACAAATATTTATATTTTTCAGGATCTGGGACCTTAGAGTACATCACAAAGCAGTACAGGTATAAATAAATTTGTGTGCCTATTCTGTTACAAAAGCTTACTATGCTAAGTGTCCAACCATTCGTTCAACTATTCAACCAGTCGCTATGACACGCACTGACTACCAGGGGGCAGACGCTCCGACCAGTAGATTAGCTTGCTGCTGGGGTCCAGCTGATTGGAACTGGGCGAGACGGGCCAGACTCGCCCTGCAGCCCTCCTGTGGTCCCTCCCCAGCCGGCTGGCCCCGACTGTGACTGGGCAACATGGGCCAGACAGGTCCTAGAGCCCTCCCGCGGTCCCTCCTCAGCTCTGATCATGCACACCGCTGGGATCCCTTGGCCTGGCCTGCACCCTCTCACAATCTGGGACCCCTCGGGGAATGTCAGAGAGCCAGTTTTGGCCTGAACCCCACAGGCCAGGCCAAGGGACCCCACTGGTGCATGAATCCGTGCACCAGGCCTCTCGTATATACGTAAACATATATGTATACATCTTCAATGTTTTCAATAAATATCAGTTTTCAAACAAATTACCAGTGTAACCAATTCTACCTGTGAGTTATCCTGGTAGCATGATTCTATATCTAAAGTCTCTATAAGACATGGCAACAGCTCTTCAATTAAATTTGGTCTAGGAGCTATGGAAAACAAACACACACAAAAAACTCCAGTGATTGTTTCTTCTAAAAATGGAATGTAGTATATACAAGTATACCTTGTTTTAGGATCTGACTGCAGAATTGCAAAGTTGCATCCACTTGGATCTGTGCTGACACTAACAGCTCTGTGGGCAAATGTAAGTTTCTCAAGTCGAATTCTTTCATATACACTATTTGTATCAGAGACACAAGACACATCTGAAGAGGAATTATGAAGGTTTGATAAAATCTCTGCTAAAAGGAAAAAAATTCCAATTAATTAAGGTTTTATTAAAATGATTCAGAAAAAAATAGAAAAACAATTAGAATACAGAAATATCTTTCATATGTATTCAGTCTATTTGAAAAATTACATCCTCTTTCTTTAACACAATGTGCACCCTATATATTGGTTGTATAAATACATGAAATTTGGGGGGGCAATTCTCAATTATCCATGAATTTCTCCCTTTCAATAAAAATCCTCCACTTGCAACCAAAGTTATCTTTCTAAAAAGCAAATCTAATGTTAAACAGGATTTTAAAATTCTTGTTTGCATTACAAATATGTAAACTTGGCATCTACATAATTGATTGCTTATTGGTTCCTTTCTTTCCTCCTCCCCCTTTCTTCTACTTACTCAGCAAATATCAGGATGACTACACTATCTACCATACAGTGAGTGATCATCAATCTATCCATAGTGATACAGTAGTGAACAAGATAGGCATGTCCCTACCATCTTGGATACACTTCTAGCAGAAAAGACAAACATTAAAGAATGATAACATCATTACAAGTCATATCAAGGCTCTGAAAGAAAAGTATGAAATTTACACTGAAATAAAAATGATTCTGCCTACAGTCTGAAATATATTTAAAGCATATGGAACCAAAGACAAAGAGATTAATCCAGAAAATATAAATGATATAGATTGAGGTTGTAGAGATGAAACTGTAGAGAAGTGTAAAGATTTCAGAAATATTGAGACAAAAATGACAAATCTTCGTGACAATTGGATGCAGAGGGTAAGGGAATTAGATAACCATAACCATTTACTAAAATTGAAACACTGAAAAGTAAGATGTGGGTATTTGAGTTCAGTTTTAGACCACTAAATATGATGTAAGACACAATTTTAAGAACTTCAACATTTATAAGTCAAACTGAATTCTGGTTACTCTCAAATTCATTCTATTTCAGTCTCAGGGGTTTACTAAGATTTCCCCCCACACAGTTATTCCAATTTCTATATTCTCAAAAAAAACGTGTTGGTATTTGTCTCCTTGACTGCAAATATTTATATACATGACTAGGTCTCTACAAATTTTGAGTGTCTCAGAAAAGGGCCCATCCTATCTAATAAAAGAGTAATATGCAAATTGACCATACCTGCGCTACACCCACAAGCCACATCCACCAGCCACACACACCAGCCAATCAGGAGGGAATATGCAAATAAACCCAACCAAGATGGCTGCAGCCACAGAGAGCAGGAGGAAGGCTTGGGTTTCCCTGGCAATGGAGGAAGCCAAGCTTTCTGCCTGCCCTTGCCCGCCCAGGCCTCCACTCAATGCTACAAAGTTTCAATTATAGAAGATACATAAATCCCAACAGAAATGGCTGCCACCACCTGAGTGAGCAGAAAGCTTGGCTCCACTCCAGGATACAAAGTTTTTTATAGAAGATAAATAAATCTCAGATCCCAAGGCCTCTGCTTGGGTCACCGGGGGACATGGCCAGCCTGCAAACCACCACAGGCCCCTCACCCAGGCCGCCCCACACCCCAAGGGAACCCCCACCCTGATCCAGGACACCCTTCAGGGCAAACCAGCTGGCCCCTACCCGTGCACCAGGCCTCTATCCTATCTAATAAGAGAGTAATATGCAAATTGACTGTCACTTTAACACACAAGATGGCTGCCCCTATGTGTTCAACGATGCTGCCCCCATGTGGACACAAGATGGCCACCACAAAATGGCCAGCAGGGGAGAGCAGATGGGAGGAACCAGACCTGAAAGGGAGGGCAGTTGTGGGCGATCAAGCCTGCTGGGGAGGGCAATTAGGGGTGACCCAGCTGGCAGAGGGAAGTTGGAGGTTACTGGGTCTGCAGGGAAAGGCAGTTGGGGAGTACCAGGCCTGCAAGGGAGGGCAGTTAGGGGTGACCAGGCCTGCAGGGGAGGGCAGTTAGGTGCAAACAGGCTGGCAGGGGAGCAGTTAGGCATTGATCAGGCTGGCAGGCAGAAGTGGTTAGGGGCAATAAGGCAAGCAAGCGAGCAGTTGGGAGCCAGCAGTCCTGGATTGTGAGAGGGGTCCCAGATTGGAGAGGGTGCAGTCTGGGCTGAGGGACACCCCGCCCATGCATGAATTTAGTGCACCGGGCCTCTAGTCATATATTTTAGTATTATTAAAACCTGGCCCTATATCTAGCATATAGTAAATGTACCTTAATGTCAACAGACTTGACTAATTTATAAGGAAATGAAAACAAATAATTATCCAGAAATCATTCTTTTGTGGCTTTATGATTTTGAAAAACATGTTTATATAATTACAAATGTAACTTATATATTTTTAACATACAATAACTGATTTGTTCACTCAACAGACAACTACTATGTGCCAGGAAATATGCTGAATGCTAAGGATATAGAACAGACATGGTCCTTGCCATTTTATAGTCAATAGGAGACAAGCATTTAAAAATTAATCACAAAGATAAATACATAAAAACAAGTAAAAATAAGTTGCATGATGAAAATACAAAGGGGATATTATAAGTGAAACTGGATACCTTAGTTTAGATTGAGGAATCAGTAAAAAATATTTTTGATGAAGTATAAATGAAGCTGAAATGTAAAAAATTAGGAAAGGCCCTGGGACTAATCACAACTGGGGTGAAAGGAAGAAACTCCAAGAGTCAGGCAGGGGCCTAATAGGCCATGTGTTGGTAATGAACAAACAATTAAAGAGTTTTTAAACACAGGCATATTGCGATCTGATCTTAAAAGCTCACTCTAGTAATCACTGAGAATAGGTAAAAGGAAACAAGAGTGGAAATAAGAAAATTATTTTTATAGTAGTCCATGTGACTTGGGCTAGGGTGGGCGCAATGAGATGTGAAGAAGTAAACAAATGCTAGTTTTTCTAGGAGGAAAAAAAAAAAATCAACTGATTATTAATCACGGATGAAAGAAAAAGTCACTAATCTTAGTTAAAAAACAATGCAATTAACCCGCAAGTTTATAAATTTATAATCAGATAATTAAGAATTAACTATATAGCCCTGCAGGAATGACTCAGTGAATTGAGTATCATCCCATGGACCAGGAGGTCCTGGATTCGATTCCGGTCAGGGCACATGCTTGGGTTGCGAGCTCAATCTCCAGTAGGGAGCATGCAGGAGGCAGCCAATTGATGTGTTTCTCTCATTGATGTTTCTATCTCATTCTCCCTCTCCCTTCCTCTCTGAAATCAATAAAAATATATTTAAAAAAAAAAAAAGAATGAACTATATAATAAAATATTTCTACTTCCAGTGGTGGCATCTTAAAACTATCCTTTATATTAATCAAGAAATGAAAAAAAAAACAACCTTGTTTTCAATTATTCAGCAATTGTTTAAAAAAGCTATACTTTTTAAAATTCTCAATGAACATAAAACTTTATTTTTCCTGTGATTTTTCTGTAAGTCATGTAACATAACTTTTAAACCTTTAATTTTATCCTATATAATAAAAGCCCAGCAACTGAACGGCGGAACGGCCAAAACAACCGGTTGACCAGTCACTATGATGTGCACTGACCACCAGGGGGCAGACACACAGCGCAGGAGCTGCCCCCTGGTGGTCAGTGCACGCCCACAATGGGAGTGCCGCTCATCCTGGTCAGCCAAGCAGGAGCAGCCGCTCACAGGGTGAGTCCACAGCCGCTTGGCTGACTGGAATGAACAGCTGCTCCCACTACAGGCTAATCCCACCAGGCCACGCCTCCCCACCAGTGCATGAATCCCGTGCACTGGGCCTCTAGTATATATATAAGTATGTAAAAAAAACAAAAAGCATAAGCTACTAAATTCTCAATTTGGAGAGAAGACAAAAAAGGGAGTTTGGAAGATGGTTCACAACCATCTGGGGAATTGTTTTTTGTTTGCTTGCTTATTTATTTTTTAACTTTACACTTACCTAGCCCTAAAGTAAAGTCTAGAAATTACTAACAGTGAGCCACTGTTACCGATGAGAATGTACCATGACCTCAAGATATGCTAAGATAGATAAAACGTTGAAAATTCCAATTTAAATAAATCAAATTCCTTCCACTTACCTGCACATACACAAGCCAAAATCAAAAGAGACATAAGGGTAAATCTTATGAAATTAAAGGTTACCTGAAAGGAAACTTTATGTGCCATTCACATATATGAACTGACCTTTCTTTTCAGAACTCTTTCTTTTTTCATCAAACCATTTCCCTCTAAATCCTTCTCCATCCTGGGTGACAAATAAAATTTCATTCCTATTTAAAGCAATATCAGAAATGAAGACTTGGCGTGGATAAGCCCATCGACACTGCTTCAGAGAACTGCTGACTGATCTCCAGCAAAACACCTAAAATAAACCAAATTACATCCTATATAATAAAAGGCTAATATGCAAATTGTCCCCTTGACTGGGAGTTCCACCAGGAGTTCAACCAGAGGGTGGGGCCAGCCTGCCAACCAACCGCAGCCCCTCATCCTGGCCAGCCCTGCCCCTGATCAGCCCTCCCACCCCAATCAGGGGTGGGGCCGGCCAGCCGGCCAACCTCCTGCATCCCCTCGATCGGGGTGGGCCGGCCGGACCCCACCCATGCACAAATTCGTGCACCAGGCCTCTAGTTGGAATATAAAGCACTATAGCATGTGATCAACCAAAAAACTGAAATAAAGAGGTAATGTGTCTAAAATAAAGTTCTAAGTAATATGTTTCAATGTTCATTCTGCAGAAAAACCTAGATACCATAAAAGTCAAGATGGTTTTTGAGAGATTTTTGTGGATGACCTGCTCCTCTCCCATACTGCTGGTAGTACTGGAATAAATGCTCATATATGATTCAACCCTGTCTCTGCTTAACTGGCTCAAGTAGTGACAGGCAGCATGGACCCACTGATTGTCTGGTTACCTATTCTTGCAACCATGTAGGGATGTGAGAATTTCTCTGGGTAAGTACTGGGGATCCCACTTGCTGCCTGGACTGGGGGTTCCTGGGGCTGAAGCCTGGGCTCTTTATTTGCAGTGCTGCCAGGAATTTTCCTGTTCTGAGTTCCAGCTGCAGCCTCGGCGATTCCCATCGTCTCACCTGAGACCCACGTTGAATCAAGCATTTTTGTAGGAGGAATCAAGCGTGTTTTTATGGCATGAGAAGCACTTGCTGCCTCTAATCTGGGCTTCCTTGTAAGGAAGCAAATACTGTGTATGGCAGCACTGTGTATGCCACAGGAGGCATTTTACCAGTACTGCCTCTCATCTGGGTGAGCATGATCGCTCTGGGTGGCAAGGGACCTCCAGTCGTCCTTGCCTGGTCTCCGAGCCCTTAGTCTGATCCACTCTGGGATGAGACATTGCTCTGTTTTGGTTGGTTTTAAATGCAGGGCATTCTGAGGTTTCTACGGCTAGACAGACAAGGAGCATGGTGTGAAGCTCTTACCTGTGCTTTGTGCGCACCTGTAAATATTGTACATTGAGAGTGTTAATTATTTTGTGTCTGTTTGTTGTTTGGTTTAATTTGTTGAAAAACGGGCACATCCCACTTTGCTATAGGAGCTCCAGCTACTTGAGGCAGGCTGAACCCGTGGCAGGGATTGCAGGAACTTCCCAGCAGCTGCCAAGAATTCTTAATCTTGGGGACCCTTCCTGCTCTCCCTCCCTCTCAAGGCATCAGCTGCTGGAAACTCTTAGCTAGTGAAAGTTCTTGTCTGTCTGTAATATAACTTGGTTACTGATGTTCTTTGCTTGCATTCTTATCTTTGGGGGACTTAGTTTGCTCTTAGCCATTTTATGAACATAGGGAATCCTGTCTCTGCTATTTGGGCTTTGTGCCACTCAGAACCTATTTGCTGTGCTGGGTTAGTGTGAGATAAGATTCTAAGGCTAATGTCCCAGTCCACCCTTTTGAGAGTACTCATTTATTTACTGTAGGGGTTTTTGTTTCTATTTTTCAGATCTCTTCTTGTATATCAGATTTCATGTTGTTAATCTACTCAGAAGAAAAAAATACGGGAAATAAAATCTTCTAAACCTACCAAGTCTTTCTCTTAGGAGGATCAGATCTGCAGAAGTGCCCTGCCCAGGCTGCAGAAATAGCAGTGGGAGGCCACTCCGATTTTGCAAAGAAAACTAAAATAGTACTTTCACATTAAAGTCACTGGAGGCCAAATTTAGCAATTTTTAACAAGTGGCAATACGTTTCTTTGCATGAATTCAGTAAGACCTGTTTCCAATTGTGGCTATATTAACCAAGACTTTGACTGGAATGTCATGTCTGAGAGAGACATGCCCAAACTCTGGATGTCACCAGAAAGCTTTAAGAAATGAAGCCAATAAGAGCACCTTGGAGAAAGCCTAGTACCTTGCTTGGTCACATGGTTCATGGCAGTCTTTTCGGGCAGTCTTTACAGGCCCTACTCAGACTCAGGGAATACCACCTCTAGGCACCATTGCCACCTCCTCCCCGGCCTCACCGTCCCCCACCGACAGAAAGCAAGGATCTCTTGGCTCTGAAGAAAAAACTTCGTCCCTCCTCAACACGAAGATGTTACCTGTGTCCCTTTTCTCTGAAAGAATTCAGAGCCAAGGTCCCTGGGAATGTGGTAGGCAATTAGACCTGAGCAGAGCAAGGGCAATGGCCAACCAGGGGAGAAATGGACTAGACCCTGAGGTGTGCTTCTCACCACTCCAACTGCTCTGAAGCTGGCAGTGGAGGAACCTATGTAGAACTGACTTTTACATTTTGCTGAGTAGAAGTTGGGATACCTACTGATAATATATACAACTATTCCATTCATTTTGGAAGTCATTTACTGGGACCTTTATATGTTGGGACCCATTGTCTGGGAAAAGGATGCAAGGTTACTGCAGTAGTTCCCTGTAGCAAATGTCTGACTGTTACTGAGTGTTCTAGTTATTGTCTTTCAGTATCTAATAACTACAATATGAATTGTTCTGATTACTTCACCTTCCCTTATAGTAATGGACATATTAAGCTGCTGGCTGGTTGGTTTCTGATATCTGGGGTAACTCCCTACCAACAGCACCGAAGGGCCTTAGGATCTTTATGTCTCAGAAACATCACAGAGTCTGAACCAAAAGAGACTTTCTCAAGGCCGTGGCACCGGACTGCAATGACTATCTCCACCTGTGGAGCCCTGCTGCATACACTGCTTTGACCACTTTTGTTATGCTGGTAACAGTAGGCTCCCTTAATGTAGGAAGTGACCCAGCTGGCTTGTAGCATAGTAAAAACCCTGAATGTCACCTTCAGGGCTATACATGGGATAAATGAAGAGCTGAGCCAGATCAGGGAGGCAGATCTAGAAAATCAGGCAGCAATAGATTATTTGCTGTTGCAGCATAATCATGGTTGTGAGGAATTTAAAGGAATGTACTGTTTTATTCTTTCTGACAATTCTCAGTAAATAGAAAATATATCCAAGATCCTGCATTTGATGTATTCTAACCCTAGGAAATGCTTTCAAGGCAGAAGCAAATGCAGTCCAGCAGGATTAGACTTTTTCATTTAATACTAATCTCTAGATATGAGGTGATAGAAATAGCAGTGGGGAAATGTTAGGGGCAAAAATAGAATATTGGGGACTAGCTATGGTTATGGGAAATATTAATCATGCTCTGTTAACCATGATTGCCTTGTGTTGGTTAAAGTAAGGACATTCTGACCTGGCTGGGAGGTGTATGTCTCCCAGGACCTGGGAGTCAACCTAGGACCTGGGAGTCAACCTTGGAACCATTCTCATTCAAGAACTGCCTATTATCATGGAAAGATTAACAACTTTGTTGCCCAAACAATGGAGTCTCACTCCAGGCTCCTACTTTCCCATGTAATCTCTGTCCTACCCTATATAAGCAGCTGGTTTATGAGGGGGGAAGGGGGCGGGGCGGGCGCTGCAGAGCAGATTTTTGTGGATGACCTGCTGTTCTCCCATACTGCCAGGAATACTGGAATAAACGTTCATATATGATTTTCTTTTAAAGGTAAAGATGGTTTTTAAGAAGTGTCTTTCAGAAAAAGTACATCAAATAAACAGTAAGTATTAAATATGCTTCAAAGACATTCCTCTTAAGTAATTTTCAGTATTGCTTGTTTTGGGCATATAGAGCTGCTATAATACTAAAAACACACAAAAATCTTATAGGTAAAACTTAGGTATCAGACTTGCTGTAGTACTATCTGTTTATAAGAAGAATGAAAAACATCCTGTGAAAATCCAAACTTGATTCTAAAAGAAAAAAAAAAGTATAACTAAATTATATTACTAACATAAAACTTTAGAGATAGAAATAATCATCATAGTTTGACATGCTTGGTTTAATGGCTTCCTAG
Organism: Corynorhinus townsendii; assembly: GCA_026230045.1. Classification (NCBI taxonomy): domain Eukaryota; kingdom Metazoa; phylum Chordata; class Mammalia; order Chiroptera; family Vespertilionidae; genus Corynorhinus; species Corynorhinus townsendii. The sequence continues at coordinate 59,442,055 of JAPDVU010000004.1, read as the reverse complement.
TGGTTCTGCAAACCATAGTATTCCTGAGAAATGGCTTAGGGGATGCTGCTCAAGGATATTGAAAATAACGCAATGGGATGCTGGGCTTCCCAAGCCAGCTTTATCCAGAACAGCTACCCTTTTATCACCTTCATAGATTAGCATTTCAAATAAGATTTCATTTGAAAAATTTTAAACAGTGCTGATTTTAAAAGTTCAATCCTCTCATAACTAAGAAAAGTAAAGCACAAAATGGTATCTGCCAAAATTACTCAAAAGTTACGCACACACAAAATGACTATATTGATTCCTTCACAGTTTGGTTTTTAATGTAAGACTAATTTTAAGCAAGTAAATATCCAGAGTTTTAAGTCATATTAATATAAATGAAACACACCCCAAAGTCAAAGTAAGTTTAATACTTAAGGTTTTATGCAATCCCATGCCTCTGCTCCCTTCCATCTACAAATTAGATCTAAATCTTAAATATAGTTCCCTCTATTAAAATGATCAACTACAATAGATCTATACCTGTAGTGTACCTGTAGGTGAAGCCTTATGATTTTAATTCTTCAAATTCTAAAAGTTCACAGCACTTTATAAACATCAGAAAAACATTCTAATTGTATGATTTATTTTATAGCAAAAAGCAGAAAGCAATTTGTGTTTTTCTAGTCAGTGTAAAATTTTTTCAGTGTACTAATGTATAATATATATTTTTTTAATTAACAGTTTTATTAAAGAAATATACTGGTATGTTTGCAAAGGGAACTAAAATTAAAACTCTATAGCATTTACTTCAATGAAAAGAAATAAGATTCTTTATATAGTGATCCAGAAATACATTATCTTTTATATATGATAGTTATAATATCTGCATATATATATTATGTATACATTTGCTTAAAACTGAATCTGTGGAAAAAATTTCAATTATGCATCACATTTTTAATATTACCTGCTTAACTTTTTTTAAAGAGTAGTTACATAATATAGCTCATATCTATGTAATTCAGTATCATTTATCAATACTGTGTATATATAAAACAACCCATCAAAATCCCTTACTTATTTCCATTTTAAGCACAGTAAATGATATTTTAAACTACAGTTTAACAAAGCAGTACAATGCAACATTAAATGTCATGGTACTTTCCTTAAAATACCATCTCCATGCTAATTAGTACTGAATGTCAAAACAAATTGAGAAACAAAGTCAATAGAAGTCATCACTATCATGGAAATACATTTACACATTATCAGGTCCTCCTGATAATTATCAGCTACCAACTGACATTAAGATTACTATGCTTTTGCATAAATATACACTCACCCTTCCAGCTCCATCCATTGCAAGAATACAAATTTTTTCACTCTCATTTTCTTTCAAATGTTCAGGATCAACCTTGTATTCCAGACGCCCCCCAGATACAAGAACCTTTTTCAAGTTTAGCTGTCTGGGTAAAAAAAAAGTCTACATTATGTTCTCTAAAATACACATGCTCAATTTTAAAGAAATTACTACTCAAATAATAACTTAGGGTGATTATTGTGAAAGGGGAGGTAAGATGATTTAGCCTTTGGTATTCTTAGTCCCTCTCTTTCTATAAGTTTCCCCTACACAACAGCTGTTTTTTTCTATGGCAATCCTTTTCTCCCAAAAGCCTCTACCCATACAGATATACACATTGGACACCTAAAGCCCAGCTTCCTAATGCACACATTCACTCTACCTTAAATAACTGATAAGGCTAAAAGTTCCTAAGTGTATTTGCATTTTATCAAAAAAGAAAAATTTTAAACCTCCAAACAAAATAGAAATCCTTGGTTTCAAATATGGACAACCCTAAATAGATACAGCTGCCATGAAAATTATCAATATTGTTAATTTAATAACTCATCCACTAGCCACACATTTCATTATATCTGCACATAGGATATGCCTATAGTATTGTGTGAAACCTGCTGTTACTGCCATGATTATCCTCGCTATAAGATATTCTGTCTGCATTTACGATTTTTTTCATTTCAAAATTACTGTGTTGTAACAATCTGCATCAAAAGAATTTTCTTAGTGAAAACTTGGATATAACATATTTATGTAATTTAATGTCAACAGGGCAAGTTTTATAAATGTTAACTAAAAACCTAATATTCCACAAATCACCTCATACTGACAAAGACCCTAGTCAGTTTTAAGGAACATGTATGCTCACATTTTCATGTTTCTGTAACAAATATGACCTACAATAGATAACCTTTCAATTGTTATACACAGAAGTGGTAACAAATTGATGATTGACATTTTCTGCTCATGAGTTAATTTCAGGGATGGTATCTATTTATGAAGTTACCATCTCATTTATATTAGCAAAAGCACATTTCAGTGCATTTCAACTTCAATGCCTGATTACTTTTTAAGTTAGATGGCTACTCTCTAGAATTCCTGCACACTACTGCTTCCACTAATTGAGCTATACTCTTTCAGGGTCAAAGATCTATTTCTCTACTTGTATTTACTATTATTATTATCCTATCCCATAAAGAGGGAATATGCTAATTGACTGTTACACCCTCACAAAGATGGTGGCGCCCAGTCAATAAGGAGGGAATATGCTAATTGACTGTTACACCCTCACAAAGATGGCGGCACCCACAGCCAATAAGGAGGGAATATGCTAATTGACTGCCACACCCTCAAATATGGCAGCGCCCACAGCCACAAGATGGCAGCGCCCAGTCCCCTCAGCCCCGCTGGGACAGCAGGTGCATGGCTCTGGAGTCCCCTAGTTCCTTCAGCCCCCCAGCCACCGAGCGCCAGCCCAACGCATAGGCAAGCCTCTGATGGCAGCTGCCCAGTCCCCAGTGGTGGCACAGGCAAGCCTCGGATGTCAGCTGCCCAGCCACTTAGGGCCGGCCTAAAGCTCAGGCAAGCCTTGGATGTTGCTGCCCAGCAGCCTAGGGCCGGCCCAAGGCACAGGAAAATCTTGGATGTCTTGGATGTCGGCTGCCCAGCCACCCAGGGCTGCGCGAGGTAACCAGGGCTGGCCAAGGCTTGCGCTGCCAGCAGTGGCAGCAGCAGAGGTGTGATGAGGGCGTCGCCTTCCCCTGATCACTGGGTCACCTCCCGCCCCTGAGGGCTCCTGGACTGTGAGAGGGGGCAGGCCAAGCTGAGGGACTCCCCCCTCCAGTGCATGAATTTTCAAGCACCGGGCCTCTAGTAGAATATAAAGAAATATTATGTAAACCAATAAAGTATTAGTCTGAAAGAGTGTTCTCTATAAAAGTTAAATACTTAGGAATGACATGATAAATATGAGTAGCAAAAAAAAAAGTTGTTACATCAGATATGGATTAATCAACTATAAAAGATTGAAAATGTATGAAAATTATAGGATTCTGCACTTAACTTACTTCACAATTGTTTTTAAGCACTTGTTCCTTAAATCATTCAAAATGAAATCATAGATGACACATTATGACTTATGCAGGAAACACAGGGAACTCCAATTGGTGGACCCATCCACACTTAAAACCTTCATGTTACCCTTTTCCACTGTAACTGCCATTTTGATTGGCCAACCACTAGTTTACTGAATGCTACTATAACATGCTTTCAGGTAATAATAGGCTGGCTAGACAAAGATTCAAAATATACCAGTCAGGTAAAAACACTTGGACTGGGTCCATGATATACGATTAACACCTTTTTAAAATAAATAAGTGCACAATATAAAAAAGACCACACATGAACCAATGATGATTGTATCACAAACCAAGAATTGTGGTTCCTTCAGAGAAATACACATACTTGGAAGCCATCTTCTTGCACTGATAGTCTGCAAGTAAATAAATATCTCCCCTTGTAGTAACACAGACTGTGGCCCCATCACTTGCAGCAACCAAAGATAGAGTGATGTCCTTATGATGAAGGGCAGAGACTTGACGAGGAGCAGTTACACATTTCTCTCCATTGGGATCTAGTAAATAACCTAAAAAGTTATACAAATACACAAATCACAAAATATCCATTTTAAGAATCCAATTTACTTTCCAGATAGTGTCATCAAAGATTTCTTACCCAGTTGTCCACCATTTAGTCCCATAGTGTAAACAGCTTCTTTAGTCCATAGCACTGTATGAAACCTGCCTGCTGCTACTCCAATGATTGTCCTTCCTTTCAGATATTTTGCCTGCATCTATTACAAAAGACAAATAAGACTGCAGTCTACTATATATCTATTAACTTGTACAATCTTGCAAAGATCCAGTAGAACAGATAGCAAATATATGGCATATTTGCTATCAGTGCTCCCTCAAGAGATCAAGGCAGCTGTCACTAACAGATGTTAACACTAAGATTCCAACTCTTCTCAGAATGCAAGACATTTTGATGCAGCCACTTTATGTCAGCAGTTTTAATATATAAAAAGCAATATGCTAAACAGGCATATTCATCCTTACCAGAAAATTTGGTGCTTTTAAATTTGACATATCCAGGGTCTCTCATCCATGGCACTAATAACATTTTGGGCCAGATGATTCTTTGCTGACAGAGACTGTCTTAGGCATTGTAGAAGATCTGGCAGCATCCTTATACTTTAAGGTATCCCTAGATGCCAGTAGCACCACTCCCACTCCTGCCCCAAGTTGTAACTGAAAATGTTCTAGACATGGTCAAATAGCTCCTGGGAGCAAAACTGCCCCCACTTGAGAATACTCAGATATGGTCCTATCAACCTAGAGTTCTGACAATGAGAATAAAAATGGAAGTAAGTATCTACCATTCCTAAATAAGTCTTACAAAATGATTAAATATCCACAAATTCCAGGGGGAGGAAATAGATCTTTTAAAAAAAGTACCACACATTGGATGTGCCGCCGGGTGGCTCAGTTGGTTTGGAGTGCTGTCCCATGCTCCAAAGGGTTGCATGTTCAATTCCTGGTCAGAGGACTAGGTTGTGCGTTTGATCCCTGGGTTGGGTGTGTATAGGAGGCAACAGATCCATGTTTCTCTTGCTTCAATGCCTGCCTGCCTCTCTCTCTCCCTCTCCCCATTACTCTTTCTAAATATATCCTTGGGTGAGGATTGGAAGAAAAAAAAAAGAAGTACCACAGATTGAAAACTACCTCCAATTATTTTGGGGTAATTCTTATTGATTCATTAGTCATCCCAAATGGGAAATCATTGGATTTAAAAGCTTATTACAAATGTGTATCTAATAATAACTTTAAATCCAGAGGATTAAATCCAGTGGAGAGATTTAACATTTGAAATACGTAATATTATGAGTTGAAATCACATTTATTAATAACATTAATTTAGAGTATCAGTCCCACTTCTGTGTACTAGGTCCCTGAGTTGAGGGAAGAGTACTTTCTGGTGGTGGTTGTACAAATTGGAGAGGGAAAGTAGAACAAAGAGCAGTGGCGTTTTGTCTATATTCCATCACATCAGCTTGCCAGGTGTGATTTCTGTGCAGAGGTAGATTTATCATGAAGTCAATATGCTTAGGCTTCTAGGTGCCACATTTGCATAGCCCATTTTGTATTTATAAACTTGGTGTTTTTATTATTTATTATTTATTATTGTTGTTAATCCTCACCTGAGGACATTTTTCCCATTGATTTTTAGAAAGAGTGGGAGGGGAAGAGGGAGAGAGAGCGAGAGAGGGAGAGAGAAAGAGGAAGAAACTGAGGAACATCGATGTAAGAGACACATCAATTGGTTGCCTCCCACACAAACCCTGAATGGGGCCAGGTACTCTCGACTGGGAATGGAACAGGGACACTTTCAGTGCGTGGGCTGATGCTCTAACCACTGAGCAGACAGGCCAGGGCTGGGGGGGGTTTTTTGTTTGTTTTTTTAATAAGGCCTTAAACCCCAAAAATCTGGGTCCCCCTTGGTTTATAAATACTTAGAAGTTTAAAGCAGTTTAGTGCCTAATTTCCCAAGTGCTTTCTTTCGTACTCCAAACAAATGTTAATTTGTACCATGTTTAATTTCTCCTGTGAAAAATACATATCACTGAATATAAATAAAATAAGTTGCTCTATTAATACCTTCCACCCTTCTGTCCATACAGGTTTTATAGCAAATAGCCACCTTATTGTTTAAAAAAAGAGAAGTTTACCTGTCTGGGTACATTACAAATGGAAGGTGGAGGAATAATTCCTAATTGATGAAAAGTATTACGACCAAATGTATAAATACAACCATCTTCAGTTAATACAATAGTATGATCCTCAGCAGCTGCCACTTGGGAACAATTATGACCATTCAGCCCTTCCACAAGCCTAGGGACCTACAAAATAAAATTAACTTTAGTTTAATAACCATTTATATAGATATACAAATAGAATCTGATAATACTATGTCTAAAATTACATGACTGATACATTGCTCTATCATGATAAATTCTACAATTCAGCAAGGAACAGATGAGTTTAACAAAATACTGGTTTATTAGTAAAACACAAAATGCCTAGTAAGACACTTTAATAATTTAATACAACAAATAATTTTTGAGCCCTTAGTATACACCAAGTACAAATTTGTTTGGTATAGATAAAGGGAGCTCTTCAGCCAAAGAACTCATTGGTATATTGAAAAAGTAAATAACAAATACAGGAAACAATGCATCCCTTCAATGAGACATTTACTAGATATTTGAAAATCAGATCTCTTAACTTCTCAGTAGTTCATTTTCTTCACGTAAACACAAAATTATAATAGCATTTTATTTTATTAATTTTTATTGACTTAAGAGAGGAAGGGAGAGAGAGATAGAAACATTAATGATAAGAGAGAATCATTGATCAGCTGCCTCCTGCATGCCCCCCCTTCCCCTGCCCAGGGATCAAACCTGAAACCCAGACATGTGCCCTTGACCAGAACCGAACCTGGGGCCTTTCAGTCCTCAGGCCGTTGCTCTATCCACAGAGCAAAACTGGCTAGGGCTCTCTCTCCTTTTTAAAAGTACCCTTTAATCAACGGTAAATATACCAGTAGTCCCTTCACAATATTTGCTATAAAAAGAAAACTTTTCCTTGATGCTTCACAATTTTGCATCATACCTAATTTAAACATGATATACTAGAAAAATCATTGATTGTTAAAAATCTATTACCAATTGGGGCCTGGCCAGTGTGCCTCAGTGGTTGAGCATCAACCTATGAAACAGGTTCAATTCCTGTTCAGGGCACATGCCCGGGTTGCAGGCTCAATTCCCAATGGGGAATGGACATTTTTAAAAAATCTATTAGTAACAGGTACATTATTTTCTCCTTATATTTGGCTAAAAAATTTTCTGGTTAATGTAAGCTTCCAGTTTATCAAAATTTTACTAAAGTTACCTAAATATATCAATTACCAAGCATGTCTGTTCATCTCCATGGCCTAAACGTCCTCCAGGACCATGACCACAGGTATAGACCTGCCCTTTCTGAGACAGAAACACTGAATGAAATTTACAAAGAACCACCTGTAGGAAAACAAGAAAATATTATTAAAATTCTCCAAATAAAACATTCTTAATTTTATTTTAAATTAATAATAGATTATTGCTAACTATTTAAGCTGGATGATGGGTACATTGGTATTCATACTATTCTCTCTACTTTCAAGTTTTCCATAATAAAAATTACAAATATACACATTTTATTTTAAAACTATGTTTAAAAACAGACATAAAAAAAAAAAAGAACAAAGAAGGAATTAGCACGGGTTACCCATAGAAGAGACTAAACAAAGGAAAATGCAAATCTTAAGTCTTCAACTACAAAAAGTAGTAGCCAGTTGTTTCTCAAACAGCAAGAACTGAGCAGAGTGCATATGAAGCATAAAGATCATCAAATAGTGATATATGTTATTAAATTATGGAAACGTTTTAAGCTAAAGGTATTTTTAAAAACTTCAGCTATACATGGGAAATATGGAGTAGAGAGTATAGTCCTTTTTATTTCTCTAATTTTGTCTAATATATCTTTAATAGCACACTTACATATCAACACGCATGTACTTACATACCTAACCCCCAGGCCACACTTATATTTTCAAATGCATCTAATGTGCAGCATATTTATTTTATGTTAATACCATTTAATAATTCTTTTTTCTTATTTTTAAAAATTATTTGCATTTATGATTTTAGAGAGAGGAAGGGAGATAGATAGAAACACACACACAAAGTGGTAAGAGAAAGATGAATATGTTAACAGTAGTAAAATCCATAGAAGTGGAAGATAACATCCAGCATAATGATAAAGACCCAAGATAAAATCTCTACGCTTACATCAATTAATTTTATAATTACTTATATTTAAGAACTCAGGTTCACTTGCCTAAAACTAGAAATACTGAGCTTCAACAATGAATTCACTTGAGAAACAACTTGAAAAATTCTAATTTTACTAGAGGCCCGGTGCACAAAATTCATGCACTGAGGGAGGGTTCCCTCAGCCCAGCCTGCACCCTTTCCAACTGGGGACCCCTTGGGGGATGTCCAACTGCTGGTTTAGGCCCTATCCCTGTGGCTCCTAACTGCTCACTTGCCTGCCTGCCTGATTGCCCCTAACTGCCTCTGCCTGGCTGCCTGATCGCCCCTAACTGCCCTCTCCTGCTGGCCTGATCTCGCCTCCAACTGCCCTCCCCTCCCGGCCTGGTTGCCCCCAACTGCCCTCCCCTGCTGGCCTGATCTCGCACCCACCCACCCTCCCCTGCCAGCCTGATCTCCCCCCAACTGCCCTCCTCTGCTGGCCAATTTAGTTCTGACTGGGCGGTTTCTATGCCAGTCAGAGTCAAAAGCTCTGCCTCCTAGGCAGCCATTGGCTCCCCACAGCACCCACATTTGGTTCTGATTGGCCGGTTCCTATGCCAGTCAGCGTCAGTGTCTCTGGGCCTATCAACAGGGCCTGATCAGAAAGGCAGGGCTGATCAGCAGTCCCAGTGGAGGCCTGGAGAGAAATGGAAGTGCGGCCGCTGGCCAGACTGGGAGAGAAAGAGAGAAGCAAGTGCTGATCAAAAGCTGTCACAGAAGCAACAGATCAGTCCCTGCTTCTCTCTTTAGGCCTCTCTCTGGCCCTGATTCGCAGCCCCCTCAGCCCCCTCAGCAGTCAGTGCTGGGACACCGCGCCTGCAGCAGAAGCAGTCAGTGCTGGTTTGCCACAACCCAGCGCTGACAACAGGACTTACTTCTGGTTGGTCGAGCCTCGGCCGTTACGACCCAGGGTTTTTATATATTAGGATGTTACACAGAAACAAAAGCTACAAAATCAACAGAAGCTCTACCTTTTTAAAATTAAATTAATATCTGTATAATGCCTTTGAATTTCTAACAGTGCTTGAAAAATATCTCACAGTTTTACACTGTTTTACGCAGTATAGATATGCTTAAGGCTAACAAAATCTAAAATAAATTAGTAAATTTGTTGACTGATTCCTTCATTCAAATATATTATCATACCTTCAACAAAGTTAACATAAGCTAAATGAAAAGATGAGCTATCAAATACAAAGTTCTTTTTAATTCTAAAAGTACTTAGATCGTACTTCAAAATACCTGTTTAATATAAACCCCGCTCCTGGAGAACAGATCCACCAACTCTGGATGATGTTTGCTATTCTGGCTTCCGTGACCCAGGGTGAAATTTGTATTATCTCCCCAAGTGTAGACATCTGTAGGATCTAAAATGAAAATTAATTTTTATACTTTTATATTTTAAAACAAATATTAGTGTAGTTCAATTATATATTCCACTAATCATTTTATCTCTCACATGACTCTTTACAGAAATTTAACCACCATATTTAGAAAGATGTTTCCAGCATTCTCCTTTAAATTATGAATCTACTAATGTATTATATAATTCTAAGAACAGGAATCAGATAATCCAAATCAGTACAGGCCTGCCTCAATGTAAGCAATCTATTATTTGTTCTTTGTTTCTAAAGTTTAACTAAAGTTTAAAGTTTAACTGCCAAATGAGTAAAATAGCACCTGCCATAACCTCTTAGTCTCCATGAAAATAATACTTGAACATAAAATGTTATTAACACACATATATATAAAGGTCCTAAATAAAGCAAATGTGATAATAATTACTGTTCCTACAGAAATATTAATTTTCTTTTTTTTAATATATTTTTATTAATTTCAAAGGGGATGGGTGAGGGAGGGAGAGAAACAATCAATAAGAGAGAATCATTGATCGGCTGCCTCTTACACCACCCCCACCACTAGGGATCTAGCTTGTAACCAGGACCTGTGCCCTGATCAAATCATAACTTCCTGGTTCATAGGTTGATGCTCAGCCACTGAGCCATGCCCAGCTGGGCTAGAAATATTAACTTTCAATAGCTTGCTCCTTATTGATGTAAATAAAACTATTGATTAAGGTACCTATTAAACTGGGATAAAACTTAACCACAGCTAAGTTTATGATATGAACCTTCATTTTTATTTTGGAAGACTCATATAATTCCTTTGTAATATAGTATCCAAGGTAGAAATAAAATGAAGAATGAGTCCTTTCTTAGCTTGGTCACTAGTTAAATGAAAATTATAGAGTGTCCCATTTAAATCTCTTCTCTTTTTCAGCCAATTTCTACTTCCAGAGCTCAAAGGGCAAATTGGAGGGATAAGAATTAGAAGAATATACAGGTGGAAGAATCATTTCCTTTTTACCTCTACCTTAAATGTTGATGCTATTTTCTAGATGCACACTAATGACTTTACAGTAGCTAAAATTCTAAATGCCTTCCTTCTTATAGGCTGTTTTTACTTGTATAGACATAAAATAGATTAAAATTGAAAAATGTAAAATAGAAGTGTTCTGGACTTCTTTATGCGTCCTGATTCTAATAAACTAAAACTTTAATCAGAAGTGTTCTGACAAAATTATCAACCCACATTTACCACAGTAAAAGTTCTTTGCAGAGATATAAACACAAATTTCCTCAGATATTTAACAAGAATAAAATGTCATTAAAATTTTCTAAGCTGCACCTTAATGGAATATATATGTGTGGAATTTTCTTACCAGTATTTTTGAATACTACATGATTTGGTCTATCCTTCATTACAAGATCCAAAGCTGACAAACCTTCTTTATCTTGGGTATACAGACTAACACCATGCTAAAAAAAAATAAATAAAAATATATGTGTGTATACATATATATACATATTTGTATGCATGTATTTTTAACCATTTACCTATAATCATTAATTTTATTCTTATTTATCAAAAATACAGATTAAGCTCATAAAAACATTTTAAAAATAAACATTGAATAACAATGATCTCCTATGACCAAACACATATTTTTCTCACACAGAGAACTAAGATAAATCAAATTCCCAATTCTTGGTAGACTAAGGAAAGACAAAAAAATATGAAGAAATAAGTAAGATTTCAAATCAAAATGAGCCCTGGCTGGTGTGGCTTCCTGGTTAGAGTGTTAGCCCATGGACTGAAGGGTCCTAGGTTCAATGCAGGTCAAGGGCACAAACCTTAGTTGCAGGCTCATCTCTGGCCCAGTTGGGGTGCAAGTGGGAGGCAACCAATCAGTATGTCTCTCTCACATTGATGTTTCTCTCTGTCTCTCCACTCCCTTCTACTCTCTCCAAAAATCAATAGGAAAAATATCCTCGGGTGAGAATTAAAAAGAAAAGATATCAAGGCAAAGGCAGAAAAATATTTATAGGATTTTCTGTACATAAACATAATGTGACCAACTATGTTCCATATCTTTTTGCCTTGAATTCTATTGAATCTATTATTGACACTGAGACTATTATATTCTTGTATTTCTATTTTTGTGATGTGTTTTCATGTTTTTTCCTTAAATTTTTAATAGCATTGTTTAATTTTGGTTTCGTGTGTGTTTAAGGATGAATTTAAAGTAATCTGTATAGTTATATCTCTACAATTAAAATTCAAACATGAAATAGAACACCCTATTCCTATCACCACACTTTCTGTCTTTGAAATCATAATGAGGGTAAGGGGTGATAGAGAGCTTGGTTCAAATCATATTACTGTTACTTCATCATTACAGTTTCCTAAATATAAAATATATGCCCAGCCGGTGTGGCTCAGGTTGAGCGTTGACCTATGACCCAGGAAGTCAGGGTTTGATTCCTTGTCAGGGCTAAGTGCAGGTTTTCAGGCTCAATCCCCAGTAGGGGCGTTCAGAAGGCAGCCAATCAATTACTCTCTCTTATTGATATTTATTTCTATCTCCCTCTCCCTTCTCCTCTGAAATCAGTAAAAATATGTTTTAAATAAATAAAATATAAAAAGTACTCCTTTTCAAGAATAACTTCTGCCCAGTCGGTGTGACTTCAGTGGTTGAGTGTCAACCTATTAACTAGGACAGTGATTGGCAAACCGGCTCGTGGCCACATGCGGCTGGCGAGCTGCGGTTTGCCACTCTGTTGACTAATGAGTTTGCTGACCACTGAACTAGGAGGTCCCAGTTCGATTCCCAGTCAGGGCACATACGCAGGTTGTGGGCTCGATCCCCAGTAGGGGACGTGCAGGAGACAACAGATCAATGCTTTTTCCTCATCATTGTTTCCATCTCCCTCTCCCTGTCTCTCTGATCAATAAAAAGATATATTTTTAAAAAATTAAAGAATAACTTCTAATATTTTCTGATTTTTTACAGAGAGGAAGGGAGAGGGATAGAGAGCTAGAAACATCGATGGGAGAGAAAACATCGATCAGCTGCCTCCTGCACACCTCCTTGTGGGGATGTGCCCGCAACCCAGGTACATGCCCTTGACCAGAATCGAACCAGACCTTTCAGTCCACAGGCCGAGGCTCTATCCACTGAGCCAAACCAGTTAAGGCTATTTTCTGGTAGTTTAATAAGACATTAAACAATTACTAACACTCACCTCTATTTTAACTGGTGCAAGTCATCACTGCCTGTCCACACACAGAGTTTGTCTGGATAGTTACAGGCTGAGATGAACCAGGAAGTCTTTAAACTCTAACTGTGACATGTTGGCACGCTAGGTTTTGGGTTACTCAGGAAAGAGAAATCCCCTATTACCTCGTAACAATGGATTCTAATAAACTAAAACCAATTCTAACTTTATTATGTTCCAGATGGTTATAATACCTGATTTCACAAGGATTGTCAATGAACAAAAAACACTCATTAGTGAGAAAATAAGTAAAATAAAAATCAGAAGTAATCTAAGATCATAATAAATTTAAAACTTTATGTTGCTTACTGCTTTCAAAAAAATTAGGCACAATAAATCCATTTGGGAAGACCTAAGCTTGGCCTTTTTCAGAGTGAGGCAGGTATATTCTAGGGCAGAGTGTTCCAAGCTATGAATGACAAATGGGATCCCAGAAACTTAGGTCCCTGGAGAGTTTATTTTGAAACTTTTGTCAATTTGTTCTAAACTTTACTTATACCAATTGAATACTAGTAAGACTACATATACTGTGTTACCCTAATTAGCCCAACCTACATAAAGGACTAGGGACTTTTTTTTGGCGTTAGAGCTCCCTAGAAATGTTGGGCTCTCAAACTTTAACATGATTATCTTAAATTCTAAAAGTAGCAGGACGACCAGTGTGTACTCTATCCCATTTCTTCAAAAATCAACTCTTGCCCTTGCCAGCATGGCTCAGTTGGTTGGAGCTTCATCTCCTGCACCAAAAGGTAGCGGGTTCGACTCCTAGTCAGGACGCATAAAGGAGGCAACCGTTCAATGTTTCTTTCTCACACTGATCTTTCTTTCTCTCACCGGGCCCCTCTCTTTCTAAAATCAATAAAAACACACCTTCTGGTGAGGACTAAAAAAACAACTCTTTAAAGAGCCCCCCAAATAGTAGATAAATCCATTAGCATATTAAAAAGCAACTAAGTATATACCAGATTTATTAACCTGAGCATTTCATGCCAATGCCCTACAAGGAGCAAATGGACTTTAGACACATCTATTCCACTAGTAACACTACTGGAAATGTCTATCTGCAAGTATGGAAAACTGTTTTTGTTTGTTTTTACTATTTTCCCCAAAGAAAGCATAAGATAGGCTGGCACACAGGTAATTTTCTTGGGAAGACATCCTAGAAAGCAGTACTGAGAGACCAGGAGAGTAAATCAAGGAAAGAAGATAAAAAAACAATATAAGGATGTGTTACTGAATAGGCCACTGTTAAGGAGGCTAGTGCATGATCCTACCAGGACCTTATAAAATATACTACAGAATAATTGTCCTATCAAGGAACAAAGGGAAGAAGGAAGCATTTACCACTGGTTCCCAGGTTCCCATTCTTCATTAATGGAGAGCTGCTCTTATAGGGACTTTAACTCTCCCATACTTTTAACTGGTCATGCATTTGAAAAGCCCTGAGGCATAAAATCAGAGCCATGCAATACATGCCAGAAAAGAAATGCAGATTACACCTACACAAAGCTACTAGAAGCCTGCTGAAACCGGTTTGGCTCAGTGGATAGAGCGTCAGCCTGAAGACTGAAAGGTTCCAGGTTCAATTCCAGTCAAGGGCATGTACCTGGGTTGCAGGCACATCCCCAATAGGGGGCGTGCAGGAGGCAGCTGATCGATGTTTCTATCTCTCTCCCTTCCTCTCTGTAAAAAAATCAATAAAATATATTTAAAAAAAAACAAAAAAGCTATTAGAAGCCTGTGCACATTGGTCACCACGGCTGTGGCTGGAATAAGATATAAGGCCAAGATGACATGAAGTGGTTCAACAGAAGTGCCTGATTCATTAATATTTCCAAACTGCTTATGAGCTAAATTGAATTACTTTAATATGGCTATCTGGCTACTGCTGCCCATATATTACCAAAAAAGTCAGTATTAAAGAATATCTTGAAACTAAATTGCTGATGGAATAAAATAGGGATGTATTCTACTCTCCTTCTTTCAAGAAAGACATAATAGTTTTAAATAAACAAATTACACTTACCTTCAATAGAGACCAAACACAGTCAATATGTCCATAAAAGATGCTTCTGTGCAACGCTGTCCATCCTGACTCCTTGTCTTTCACCAATGGATCCACTCCTTTCTCAATAAGCCATTCTAATACTCCTTTCTTCCCACAGGAGGAAACAAGGTGGAGGGCATTTCTGCCGAAGTCATCCTTGATAGTTGCAGCATTATAACAATGACTGGAGAGAAAGGCCTTAATCTGGTTTTCACTCCCTTTGGTTACCACAGAAAGGACATCCAAAGCATGCTTCAGGGATCGACACTTTAATGTGCAGTCGGGGATGGAAGAATTCATCCTAATTGTCTTTATACTGCTATTTCTTTAGATAAAACTATTTTTTTAAATGAAAAACAGGGCACAAAGGTGCTACTCAGAAAAAATTTATAGAGAATAAATGGCCTGCTTAGGATTATAATTTAAACCCTAATGGCAATAGTATAAAACTATAAATCTTTGTACAATTGGTTTTGGCACTTAATCAAAAAATTATAAATAGCGTTATAAAATTTATATTAAATACAAGTTCGTTTTTAAAAAGTAAGTTTCCACAGTTTATATATTATTCCTGGAGTCAAGCACCAAGGGGGAGTGAGGAGGGGGACTCCCCCTCCACACTGTCTGATTCTTTTAAATATCCATAATTGCAAGGGTGACCTGTAAGCGAAGGGAGAAGAGAAAGTGAAAATACAAATCTCTCACTCTCCTCAAGTATTTCACAATACAGCTACCTTCATATTTAAGTACCTTTAATTCCTTTTTTTTTTTTAAGTCTAACAATTTTCACCTTCACATCTATAGTATTCTATACATACTTCAGTCATCCTCACCTTTTTTCCAGTCTAGTCCTTCTTTTTTCCAGTTAAGGCTAACCTCTAGTCCACACTCTGGAGTTCACCTTTTTCCTTATAAAACTTTCATTCCTTTTCTCCTGTATTTTTACACTATTCTGACTATTTCTCCACAAGCTATAAACACACTTAAATCTACCACCTTTATAGGAACCTCATCCCAAACCTTTACCTCTTAAAATTGAAAAACTACTACCACCACAATAACCAACACCCTCATCATTTAGTTTTTAAGTCCCAAGCACTATGCTAATTAACGTTTTTCTCTACTTAGTTCTTCAACACAGGAGATAATAATTACAAAATAGGTATCAAACAACTAGAGGGCTATATTGAAAAAAATAATTTTAAATACTTACTTTATACCTTAAACTAATATAAATCCTAGATGGCTCAAAGAATTTATAAAGAACTTACACAACTCAACACTAAAAAAATAAACAATCCAATTAAAAAATGAGCAAAGGATCTGAATAGCTACTTCTTCAAAGAGGACATACAGAAAGCCAATAGACATATAAAATGATGCTCAACCTCACTAATCATCAGAGAAATGCAAATTAAACCATGATGAGATTATCACTTCAAACCTGTCAGAACCGCTATCATCAATAAATCAACAAAAAACAAGTGTTGGTGAGGATGTGGAGAAAAGGGAACCCTGGTACACTGTTGGTAGGAATGCAGACTGGTGCAGCCACTGTGGAAAGCAGTATGAAGTTACCTCAAACAATTCAAATGGAAATGCCTTATGACCCAACAATTCCATGCCTAGGAATTTATCCAAAGAAACCCCAAACACTAATTCAAAAGAATATATACACCCCTATGTTCATTGCAGCGTTATTTACTAGTATAATAGCCAAGATTTGGAAGCAGCCCAAGTGTTCATTAGTAGATGAGTGGCTAAAACAGCTATGGTACATTTACACAATGGGAATACTACTCCGCTGTAAAGGGAAGAAAATTTTACCCTTTATGACAGCATGGATGGACCTAGAGAACATTATGCTATGTGAAATAAGCCTGTCAGAAAAAAACAAGTACCATATGATTTCACTCATATTTGGAATTTAATGAACTGAACTAACAAGTAAAATAGAGACAGACTCATAGATAGAGAGCAGGCAGAAAGCTGTGATGGGGGGAGGATATTTGGAAGGGGAGTAGAGGGATTAATCAAAAAAGGAAAGAAAAGAGAAAGAACTCGTGGACATGGACAACAGTGTGGTGATTTTAAGAGGGGGAGGAGAGTATAAGAGGGATTAAATAGCGATGAAAAAAATAACAGTTATAAACAAAAAATTAATGCAACCAGTTTAAAAACTACAGGAAAAACATTTTAAAGACAAAACAAGGAGGAAAATCTTCCTTTATAGTCTCTACAAATCATTAGGAGACCAACAGAATAAAAGTCAAAAAACATGACCACATTTCTCTAAAAAGAGAAAACTTAAATGGATTTTTAAAAAGAAAAGAGGATCCTGGTCTGTGTTGTTCAGTGATTAGAGCATCAGCCCATGTACTGAAGGGTCTTAGGGTTTGATTCCTGGTCAAGGACGTGTACTTGGGTTGCAGGTTCAATCCCCAGCCCTGGTGTGGGAGGCAACCAACGGATATGTCTCTTTCACATCAATGTTTATCTATCTATCTATCTATCTCTCCTTCCCTCCCTCCCTTTCACTCTCTCTTAAAACCAAGAAAAAAATATCCTCAAGTGAGGATTAACAACAACAAAAAAGAGGCTTACCTCACACAAAAGAAATGTAAATTAAAACTATGAGCTACCATTTTTTTTACCTATCAGAACAGCAAAGTTTTAAAAGGTTGATATTACTATACTATATAATAAAGAGCTAATACACAAATGGTTGTCACGCCCTCACGCCGAGGCCTGGGGACCTGAGGCTGCACTCCCCAACCTGCGGAGCTTAATGGGGGTGGGGTCGGCCAGGTCTGGGTCTCACATGATTTCGAGGCGCACACAGGTGGGCAAGGACTCAACTTTGGGTCCCACGGAGCACCCCAAACTCTGACAGGAGGGAGATTTTCATATACATTTTACTAATTTTCTTTCATCTCTGACACTTCTATTATAGAGAAAGAGCAAATAGCAATATTGAAACATTTCCTCTAATTAATTCCCTTTTAATGTGCATGAATTTCATGCACCAGGCCACTAGTGTAGTGATAAAATTGTGGGAAAATAGGAACTCTACACCATGGTTGAAGCATAAATTAGTACCACCCTATATGGAGAGCAACTTACTAATATTTATCAAAGTGTAAGATACACATTCCTTCTGACACAAACAATTTTACTCCTAGGAATTTATCCTGTAAAAACATATCCACATGAGGGGGATGGGTGTGGGCTAGAAGGGGTCAATGGGAGAAAAAAGGAAGACATCTGTAATACTTTCAACAATAAAGATAAATTAAAATACATATACATATGTATATAAAAGCCTAAGTGACCGTTATGACTGAACGAACAGAACGACCGTCACTATGATGTGCACTGACCACCAGGAGGCAGACGTTCAATGCAGGAGCTGTCCCCTGGTGGTCAGTGAGCTCCCACAGCCAACCTCCCGAAGCCAGCCAAACTTCCGCAGTCCCTCCCCCTGGCGGTCAGACCCAATTGCCCGATAGGGGCCTGCCAGCCAATCTCCCACGGTCCCTCCCCCAACTGGCCAACCTTCCACAGTCCCTCCCCAACAACCACCTCCCCCGTGCACAAATTCAGGCACCAGGCCTCTAGCACAGTGGTCGCACGGACCACCAGTGCTCCGCAAACCACTGGTTGGCTACTGCTGCTCTAATATACATATATATACATATTTATATATACACTAGAGGCCTGGTGCACAAAATTTGTGCATGGGGGATGTGTGTCCCTCAGCCCAGCCTGCTCCCTCTCCAATCTGGAACCCCTCCAGGGATGTCCGACTGCCCAGTAGGATCGGGCCTAAATAGGCAGTCAGACATCCCTCTCACAATCCAGGACTGCTGGCTCCCAACTGCTCGCCTGCCTGCCTTCCTGATTGCCCCTAACTGCTTCTGCCTGCCAGCCTGATTGATGCCTAACTGCTCCTCTGCCAGCCTGATTGATCCCTAACTGCTCCCCTGCCAGCCCAATTGCCCCTACCTGCCCTCCCCTGCCAGCCTGGTCACCTCTAACTGCTTTCCCCTGCTGGTCTGGTTCCCCCCCCGCAACTGCCCTCCTCTGCAGGCCTGGGTTCCCCCAAACTGCCCTTCCCTGCAGGCCCAGTCGCCCCCAACTTCCCTCCCCTTCAGGCCTGGATCCCCCCAATTGCCCTTCCCTGCAGGCCCGGTCACCCCCAACTTCCCTCCCCTGCTGGCCATCTTGTGGCAGCCATCTTGTGTCCACATGGGGGCAGCCATCTTTGACCAGATGGGGTGGCCATCTTGTGTGTTGGAGTGACAGTCAATTTGCATATTACTCTTTTATTAGATAGTATATATATTCATTCATGTGTGAAGTGGCCTAAGAACAAGAACACTGATTGCATCATTATTTAGAATAGTAAAGCATGGAAAAAACCTAAATAGTTAAAGGAAATATGTATGGTATGTCCATGCAACAGAATATTATTCCTGTATCAAAAAGAATAAAACAGCTATATAATTTACAAGATATATTGTAAAATGTATTTTAAAATGAGATGCATTTGCCCAGCAGGTGTCACTCAGTGGTTGAGCACAAACCTATGAACCAGGAAGTCACAGTTCAATTTCCAGTCAGGGCACATGCCCGGGTTGCAGGCTGGAACCCAAGTACGGAGCATGCAGGCGGCAGCCAATTGATGATTCTCTCTCATCATTGATGTTTCTGGCACTCTCTCCTTCTCCCTTCCTCCCTAAAATCAATCAATGAGATTCAATTATAATATTATTTGTGAGAAAAATGTATATGTATATATGGGTTTATTAATAATGTCCAGAAGAATACACAAGAAAATGATTAATAGTGGCTCCAAATAAGGGCACCAAAGGTTGGAGATAGGAATGGAAGGCTGACTTTACTGTAAGTCCCATTTTAATGCTTTACCATATGCATGTATACCTATTCAAAAATAAATGTCTAAAAAAATATAAATAAATGCTAATATATTGATTGGAGAGATCATAAACGCACAGAAAACTCAACCATCAGATACGAGCCTCTAAGCTTCCTTTTTTCCAATATGCTACCCTATCTGCTTTGTTCTATTCAGACCTGAAGAAATGAAATATCACTTGTCAACTATTTGATAACCTACTTCTCAGTTTCTTAACTTCCTATTAGAAAACTAACTACCAATACATTAGAAATTTATTTATCTACAGTAGACTATATTAAGCATTTATCATCATCTTTTTATTTATTATCTTCTAATTATTTATCTTCTTTCAGTATTTTTGTCCTCTAGATTTTAAATGACTAGTCAATTCCTTCATACCGCTAGATTTTCATAGCCTTTATAGTAAAAATTTTATGCTAAGTCTCTTGTCCAAGATATCAACTATTATAAATACTTATATTCCCCAAAATATTTTTTTCATTTTGTTTTTATAACACTTCGAATGATAGAGAAAAAATTACTAAACAACTATTTGGAGGAACATCAATCAGTTTACTATATGTACAGGGGAAACTTCCATGTGCCAGACAGATATGAAAAATCCCAAATCAGCATTGTCTACTCCTATTTCAAAGTATACTAAAAGTCAGAAGCCCTAAATGTAACTAGTTTTTAACTATTCAATTCCCCATTTGGAAATGATAGCGTAGAACTAGATGATTCCTCATCTTTCTAGCTCCATTTCCATTTTAAGTCTATAAGTTTCATAATTTGACAATCCTTATAAAAATCATTCACCGTTAAAGTACTGATGTGAACCAGAAATAAAGTGTTTGGGAGTTAACTGACATAAAAGGAAAAGGTGCTAAAGCCTCAAGTAGTTTAAAAATGTTAAAACTGGCCCAGCCGGTGCAGCTTATTGGTTGAACATTGACCTATGAACCAGGAGGTCACAGTTTGATTCCCCAGGTCGGGGCACATGTCCAGGCTGTAAGCTAGATTCCCCGTGTGGGGTGTGCAGAAGGAAGCACATCAATGACTCCCTCATCATTGATGTTTCTGTCTCTCTCTCCCTCTCCCTTCCTCACTGAAATCAATAAAAATATATTTTTAAAAAACAAAAATGTTAAAACTGGAACACATAGTATACGGCAAAATTCAAATTCCATTAATCTCAATCTGCTGAGGCTCTAATAAAATTTTGCCATCATTGTGTTTTCAGTGTCTTCATAATGCCTGAAATGAACTACTTATTGGTGAATCACTCAAACCCTACATGAAAGAATTTAAGATATAGCAGAAAATAATTCCCTAATTTATTACTATATATAATTTAAACCTTTAAAGGGAAAATTAAAAAATATTAAATATAAAAGTAATACCATACTAAAGTATCCTATATAATAATCCTATATAATAAAAGGCTAATATGCAAATAGACTGATCAGCAGAATGACCAGTCACTATGTCACGCACTGACCACCAGGGGCAGACATTCAATGCAAGAGCTGTCCCCTGGTGGTCAGTGCACTCTCGGCCACTCAGCCAAAGCCAGGCTCACAGCTGGCAAGCACAGTGGTGGTAGCGGGAGCCTTTCCCGTCTCCATGGCAGCACTAAAGATGTCCAACTGACGGTGAGCATATATATACTAGAGGACCGGTGCATGAAATTCATGCATGGAGGGGGGGTCCCCTCAGCCCAGCCTGCACCCTCTCCAATCCAGGACCCCTCGGGGGATGTCCGACTGCCGTATATCCCTCTCACAATCCGGGACCACTGGCTCCTAACTGCTCACCTGCCTGCCAGCCTGATCGCCCCTAACTGCCCCCACTCCCGCTGGCCTGGTCACCCCCAACTGTCCCCCCGTGCCAGCCTGGTTGCCCTCAACTGCCCACCGCCCCCCCTCCCCTCCCCGCCGGCCTGGTCACCCCACGCAGCCTGCTGTTCAGTCATTTGGTAGTCCCTCACTAACCTCACTGCCGGCCTGGTCGCCCCATGCAGCCTGCTGTTCGGTCATTACTGCTACTGTGATGGCGTCCTGGACAATTTGCATATTCCTCTATTATTATAGTGTGTGTGTGTGTATATATATATATATAAAGAGAGAGAGAGAGAGAAGCACATAGAGAATACTATGAACATTAACATAGAAGTGACTAAGAGTTAGTGTTTATTCGAGTATTACATATTTGGATTCAAATATAGCAATGCCAGCTGTTACCAATTATGTAACTAAGAATTACATAATCTCTACAAGCCCTCATTTCTTCATCTGGAAATGGAGACAATACCACCAACCTCAGAGTTACTGTAATGATAAATAAAACTGCTTAGCATGGTGCCTGGCACCAAATACGCATTCAAGAAACAGCAACTTTTATTACTGTTTACATGGACATACCATATTTCCTTTAACTATTTAGGTTTTTTCCATGCTTTACTAGTGACCCAGTACACAAAATTCGTACACATTAAAAGGGAATTAATTAGAGGAAATATTTTAATATTGCTATTTGCCCTTTCTCTGTAACAGAAGTGTCAGAGATGAAAGAAAATTAGTAAAATGTATATGAAAATTTTAGAGTCTGGGGTGCTCCTCAGGACCTAGAGTCAAGTCCCTGCCCACCACCTGCACACGCTTCAAAAACGCAGGAGACCCAGACCCAGCCGGCCCCACCCCATTGGGTCAGACCCAGACCCAGCCAGCCCCACCCCCATCAAGCCCCTCTGGGCAAGGAGTGCAGCCTCAGGACCCCAACCTGGTGCCAGGCGGGGGGTGGGTGGGGGTGAGGGGGCAGTCTCAGGTCCGCCATTAAGCCCCACCGGGCAAGGGGCATGGCTTGAGGTCCCCATGAAGCCCCGCAGGGCGGGGGGCACAACCTGAGGTCCCTCACCCCGGCCAGGCACCATGCAGCCTCAGGTCCCTGCTGTTCAGTCATATTACAGTGTCCCGGCTAATTTGCATATTCCTCTATTATACAGATAGATTTCTTCAGCAACAAAAAGGTAACACGTTTTAATACCAAAGTCCATGTTTGAGCTTCAGTGCCTGCACAACCTGGTCTCCACACATACTTCTCCAATGAAATCATGAAACCAATGACCTCCAAATTGCCAAATACTTCTGGGTACTTTCAGTTCTTATCTTACTTGACTTCCCTTTTTTGAGTCATCAACACCACATTCTCCTAAGGCAGTGGCCGGCAAACTGCGGCACCATGGTTGCCGACCACTAAGATAGGGGCTTAATCACAAGGAACAACAACAGCCTGTAATTATTGAAATCGAGAGTCTAGGTCAGTGGTCAACAAACTCATTAGTCAACAGAGCAGCAAACCGTGGCTCGCGAGCCACAATATGCCGACCACTGTCCTAAGGAATCTAGAAAGGGATGCTGAAAGCATAGGATCTCTCTCCTATCACTTCTTCCAAAGGCATTTGTAGGGAGCAGTTATAGGGTTAAGCCTTGACTGACATGCTGGCAAAGCTGCAAACAAGTCCCAGCTTGGAGGGCACAGCCCTCTTAGCATAATTAAGCTTGATCTTGTGACTGCTCCCTAGATCTTTCCTGGGTAGCTAATAGGTGGTGGGAGGGCCAGCAAGTGCTGCCAAAACAAATGAAACTTACAAGAATATTGTAAATTACCTTGTTTACCTCTGACTATAAAATAAAGCATCAGCTTGCAGTCTGGATCTGTTCTGTGGTCTCAGTCACGCACAGAAGATCCACCTAGACCCAGCTTATTCTCTTTGTCTTTTCTTCATCCTTCACTGGCCCTCCCTCAGGCTCGCTGAACCCTTGGCTGTGCTGGCGCGGCACAGGCATTATCATCCCTTCCCTTAACCTTTAAATGTTGGGCTTCTCTCAATATTTCATCTTCAGTCTTATTTCCTCTCTACTTGGTATTCTCCCTGAAAAATTTCAATCTCTCATATGAGACTTTAACATACACGTTCATAATTCCCAAATCGGTTTCCTGCCCGCACGTCTCTTCTAAATTCCAGGTCCACATTTCCAACTAGAGGCCCGGTACATGAAATTCGTGCACTCAGGGGGGTCCCTCAGCCTGGCGTGTGCCCTCTCGCAATCTGGAAGCCCTCGAGGGATGTCCAACTGGTGGCTTAGGCCCACTCCTCCGGTGCAGGCCTAAGCCAGCAGCCAGATATCCTTAGCACTGACCACCAGGGGGAAGCTCCTGAATTGAGCGTCTGCCCCTGGTGGTCAGTGCGCATCATAGCAACAGGTCATTCCACCATTCAGTCGATTTGCTTATTAGTTTTTTATTATATAGGATACCTAGTAAATCTTACTTATGCATTCACACAAATGCTTACTGAAGACAAAGGAAATAAATATTAAGCATCTAATACATACTGAGTATTTTACATTGCAAATCGTACCACCAGTAGAAGAGTTAGAATTCAAACACAGATCTCTTTAACAGTCAAGTCCAAGCTATTTCTACAACACTACACTGGTTCCCCAGTGCATCCACAGTAGAGCACAAGGTAATGGTAATACAAAAATAAATAGGACTTAAATATTTTAGGTAAGTTGATAAATATAGGTTCAAGGTTAATACTTAAATGAAAGTATAGCTCACTTAACAACTGTATTGATTGAACAAGATTTAGTATCTACTAGAGGCCCAGTGCATGAAAATTCATGCACTTGGGGGGGTCCCTCAGCTCAGGCTGCACCCTATCACAATCTGGGACTCCTCGGGTAGGATCCCTAGGCCTGGCCTGAGATCTGGGCCTATCAGGGATGTCTTTCCCCTGGCTGCAGGCAGCTGGCCCCACCCCCGCCACTGCCACTGCTTGCAATCTGTGGCCTCCCTCTGCAGGCTACAGGCTGGGGTGCAATGGCTTGGCTGGCCTGGGCCTCCCACTTTCTTTGCTGGGGGATGGGGCCAGCCCAGCAAGGGGCCGTCTACCTACCTGATTGCCCCTAACCGCTCTCCTGCCTACCTGATCACCCCTAACCACTTTGCCTGCCTGCCTGATTGCCCCTAACTGCTTGCTTGGGGGTGAAGCCAGCCCAGCGAGGGGCCATCTGCCTACCTGATCGCCCCTAACCGCTCTCCTGCTTACCTGATCACCCCTAACCACTTAGCCTGCCTGCCTAATTGCCCCTAAACACTGGCTTGTGGGTGGGGCCAGCTCATGAGGGGCTGTGGCGGTCTGGTCTCTGGTCGTTTCAGTCGTGACACCTCTGGCCTTTTATTATATAGGATTAACCAGTCTCAATCACTAAAGGATAGCAGTTTGGTAGAGAAGTCTGATTTTATTTAAGCAAGTAATAAAAATGTATCATGATTATAAACCTATTATGGTGAAGATAAAACAAACGACTCATAGGAATGGGGAGTGGACAAGAGGGATCTAGGGAAGATTTCCTACAGGAGATGTTTAAGCTGAGACTTAAAATGAGCACATTTGCCTGGCAGGCATGGCTCAGTGATTGAGCATGGACCTATGAATGAGGATGTCATAGTTTGATTCCCAGTCAGGGCACAAGCCAAGGTTGCAGGCTAGGTCCACATTGTGGAGCCTGCAGGAGGCAGCCGCTCAATGATTCACTGATGTTTCTACCTCTCTCTCCCTCTCTGAAATCAATAAAAATATATTTTTTTAAAAGATGAGCACGTATGCCTGATAAATTCAAGATGGGTAGGTATTTTGAGGCAGAGGGACCAGTAAATATAAAAGTACTAGGATTATCCTGGTCCATTCTGAAAATTCCAAGCAATTCAGAAGACAGAAATGAGTGAGGCCTAATATATACACAAGAAAAGACTAGAGTATAGACAGCATTATCTGCCTTTTTTAGGAATAAAGAAAATGAGCAATTCAGAGACAAATTTAGGATCTTGAATTGACAAGATGTGGTGATAACTCCCAGGTTTCTGGCTTAATTACAGAAATTCTTGACTATGTAAATTCTTTGGTAATCGGAAAAACAAAAAAAAATTAAACAAAAGAATAAATAAAAATTAAAATTGAAAATTTGTTTTATATGTGATGCATATGAAGTGCTAATAGCTACAGGCAATTGTTCAACCGTGAAGACTGGTCCACTATAGCCAGTGGTGGCTGAGCCCTCACAATGGCTCACAATTCTACTTATGCTTGGTTAAGAGTTCGGTTATCTTTCTAAAACACAAATCTGATCATGCTATTCTGACATATCCAACCAAAATAAACCAATATCTGCACAGGCATACCTCAGAGATATTGCGGGTTCATTTCCAGACCACCTCAATAAAGTGACTTGTAATCTTTTTGTTGGTGGAGGGTCTTGCCTTCCATGTGTAAAAAACACATCGGTGAAGTGCAATACTGTGAAGGGCAATAAAACAAGGTATGCCTGTATTACATGCACTAAGAATAGCTTTGTGACTTCAGGAAGAGGATTCCAATTAGGCCTGGTGACCATTGTAGCACATAAAGTTCAGACTCTGAATTCAGAACACCTGAGCTGGTAACCCAGGTACACCACTAACTAGCTAAATGACCCTGTTATGACCTGGGAAAAACAACATTTCCTAAGTATCAATTCTCTCACTTGTAAAAAAGGGATAACAACTATCTCCTTCTGAAAAATAAATGAGACAATTCATTCATATGTAAGCACCTAACAAATGTTTAAAAAGAGGGGGGAAAGGGGACATATTGACATACAGGCTGAATGTCAGAAAATGGCCTAATTATATTAGAGCTCTTTCTGCTTGGAATGCTTTTCAACCAAATCTTTACAGGGCTGCCAACTTGCCCATGGCTCACAAACCTACTGTCTACCATCTCTTAAACGTTCATGTGTTCAAGCACAGTGCTTTACAGAAATTAACTAATGTAATCCTCTTTTCAGCCGCAGTATTGCCATTGTATATGATTAACTCCATTTCATAGTGAGGAAATTGGTGTGGAAGTTTAAGTAACTCAAATAAAAATCACACAGAAAAGAATAAATCACACAGAGAAGAGAGGATTCCAGATTCTATCTATTCTACTCTTCCCAAAATACTCTCTTAAAATGCAGTTGGGAAACCTTCGATGAGAAGTAGAATATTGCTGTTGAAAAAAAGTACCCTTACTTGTAGTCACAGAGTTGGGTTCCCACTGCCTAAAACTACTTTAGGGCCTGACAACATGATACAAGAGCTAAAGTCCTCTGGGTCCATCTCCGCAAAAGGAACCGCTCCCTTTTCGCACAGTCAACTCACACTGAATTCCCGAATTAGCATCCGCGGAGTGGACTCAAACTGTGCAACTCCGGGAAGGGGAAAACACCTCGAGGAAAGGCCGCAAATTCAAGGCTCAAGGCTCCAAGGGAAGGGACACAGCACAACTATCTGAAACTCGCAGAGCAACAGCGTAAGAGGGCGTGTCAGGCAGGTTTCCAAGGTAGCGCGCCGCCCAGATACACCATTCATAGCTGAGGGCAGCAGCGGGAAGGTGGGTCCGGGAACCCAGCTCTCCGCCCGTCCCGCAAGGTCTCGCAAGAAGCCCGGCAGCCTGGGCGCCGCCGGCCCCCCTCCCCGCGGCCCGCCCGCACCCTCCGGAGAGTGAACGCCGTCCCATCGCCCCCCGGCTGGAGGGACGCAGCCGTCTCGGCCCGCTGTGCGCGGTCCGGCCGAGTCCTCCCTTACCAGTCGCTAGATGAAAGTGCGCCGGCGGTCTCCGCGGGGTGCGCACACAGCCGCGCAGGGACACATCCTCAGTGAAGGCGACAGGAGGAACCCAAGGGCGCCAGGGGGCAACCAGGCCCCAGACCAGAGGAGCTGCAGAGGCGACTGAACCTACAGCCGCGACTACCGGCACCGGGGAGGGGGCAAGGAGAAAAGGCTGGTGCGGGTTGTACCCAGGAATAAGACGGGCGTTGATTGGCTGGGGCTCGTGGATGCCTCCCAGGGATTGGCTGCCGTCTCCCAGAAGGCCTCGCGTGGCAGTACCTAAGACGTGGCCTTTCCCTGGAGCACGAAGGGAGCGTGACCTGCGGGCCTTGGGGCCGCGGGCGCGAGCCGGGGGCGGGGAAAGGCAGTGGCCGGGACTCAGGGCCAACAGCGGGGTTGGAAATGCCCTTTCGGGGTCTGCTGTCGCCCAAGTGGAAACGTTGCTCTCCCGACAGCTGGAGACTCGGAATTCAGGATAAACCCGGTGGAGAGACAGCTCTGGATACCTGGCTGAATGCCTGGGGCAGCCGGCCACCACAGCAGAAGCCAAAGGCCTGGGATCTTGCACAGAAGTGGTTCCTCCCATTGCCCCACTAGTGGGGTTATGGAAAGCCATAGGCGTTGTCCCGAAGAGACGCAGCCTCACCCCTCCGTGGCTTGCTCATGCACCCAGAGATTATCGGGGAGTCACTCCCTTGGTCACTGCCCTCCTGACCAGCTGCCAACCTGGTCACGCCCCTTAGTGCCTGACGCTAGGCTTGCACTCCCC
This sequence comes from Corynorhinus townsendii, assembly GCA_026230045.1. Classification (NCBI taxonomy): domain Eukaryota; kingdom Metazoa; phylum Chordata; class Mammalia; order Chiroptera; family Vespertilionidae; genus Corynorhinus; species Corynorhinus townsendii. Next base: position 59,413,704 of record JAPDVU010000004.1, on the reverse strand, counting down.
TTTAACTGCACCCAGTGGCGCGTTTTAAAAGTGAAGAAAAAAAATTAGGGAGGAAAAAAAATAGCCAATAGCAGCCAATAATCAATCCTGGGAAACGGAACGCTGCGGAATGCCTCATACAGTAGGCACTCAGTAAATGTTTGTTCAAGGGGGGGCGGTGTGACTCAGAGCAAACACTAGGAGCTGGTTGGCCATACAGCCCTGCCATGCTGTCAGTTACGCAAACCCTGTAGTCTCAGCTATAAAACGAAGGAGTGGAGATAAATGTCTTAGGGGCAACCTGTTCAGCTTTACCTTTTTTTTTTCCTGTTTTGGTAGCCTTCCTTGTGGAAGTCCAAAGCCATATGGCTAATTAGGGAGAATAACTAGCTCTCCTGTTGTCCTTTCCAATTCAATATTCTCGCTCTTTACCCCTTATTCTAGGTGCCCTACTTCCTACTTTAACATGTAACAAAAACCAGTGTGTAATGTAAAAGTTGAGTGATTTTGAAAATATAAATACAAAGTGTGGCAAAAGTAGGTTTACAGTTGTTTGTATGGAAAATAACAATAAATAATAAATTAATACAATGATTAATTAATAATAATATAAGAATAAACTGTTTCACATACTAACAACTGTAAGCCTACTTTTGCCGCACCCTGTATAATGACATATTCATGAACAAAGAAGCCAATAATGTCAAGTAAAGCTAATAACGTAAATAAATGCATTGATGTAACTTCCAACCTTTTATCTGTGTCTTATTTGGATCCTGGTGAGCTAATTAGCTTTTTATTTATTTATTTTATTTTGTCCCCTCTATGCCCTCTTCTACCTCCCTCTCCCCCATAATCACCACACTGTTGTCCATGTACATAAGTTCTCTCTCTCTCTTTTTTTTTTTTTCTCTTTTTTTGCTCAATACCTCCACCCCCCTAATTAGCTTTTCAGAAGCCTTAGTTTCTTCATTTGTAGAATAGGGGCAATAATGACTTTTAGAGCTGTGAAAATGTGATTATATGGGTAGAGATGTACAGCACTTAGTAGAGTGCCTACCACATTATAACACATCATAAATAGTAAATGTTACTTTTTATAACTAAAGAAGTAGCAGTGGAATTATTCCAGTCATTCATTCATTTTAACAGTTGTCAAGTGTCAGGCTCCTGTGGTAAGCATAGGGCATCCAATAGTGAACAAAAATACATATAGACGCAGATAATCCCAAACAAGAATAGAGTGCGGGTGAAAGGGGTCAGTTGGGGAAAAAGGGTGGGGAGCATCTGTAATACTTTCAAAAATAAAGATAAATTTTTAAAAAGAATAGACTGCAACTTTTACAAGGACTGCAAAGAATATTATGCTACATTTAATCTGATTTTCCAAAGAAGTGACATTTGAACTAAGATCTGAAGAATGAGTAGGAGATAACTGGAGGAAGCAGGAAAGAAAAGAACATTCCAGACCAAAGGATGTCTAATTACTCCCCATTTCCTTGGAAAATTAAGTTCCTTCAAAGATATTGGTTATTTTCAGGACAGAATATCATATAAAAAGATTAGGAAATAGACAAACAAAATACAATTAAATGAAAAATGCACTATAAGTGTGGATAGGGAAGGAAGACATTAAAATTAGTCATTTTGTTTGGCTTTTTAAATTTTTTTGTTACATATAGAGGAAAGATAAATATACCAATAACAATGATTATGTCTGTGTGAGGATATCAATGATTCTTAGTTCCTATCATTTTGAATTTTACAATTTATTGTTTGCAATAATTAAATGTTACTTGATTGATTTAAAAAATCAAAATTTGAAAAATAATTAGAATTTCTAAGGAAAAGACTTAAAGGAAGAAATAAATCTAGAGATGGCTTTCAATGACTCCAATGATTTAGAAAGGGAGAAATAGAAAAAGAATAGCCCAGGCAGCAGGCATGGAGTTGGAGGAGAGGCCAAGTAGAACTGAACTGGTTTTAAGCCAGATAGCATCTGCAATAAACTCCCTAAATGCCTTTTTTCCAAAATAATAGATAGGGCTATCTATAATCAAAATGTATTTTGCTCTTGTTCGAGTTGTATAGAGGTTGCCAAGGTTGGCCCTACTTCAGCTGGTGACAGAAGAGAGAATATTAGAACGTGTATGGTTTCAATAGACCAAAACCCAAACCTGATTAGGTTCTGCAAGAATGGTTACTACAGGAAGGTTAGTAGTACAGTTGGCCTAGAGATGACTAAAATCTTATTGTTTGGCTTTATTCTCTTCTGCTCCAGACTGTCTCCCATATGAAAACCCTTGGCTGGTAATAGCTTTTTGATATAGAACTTTGCCATTAGGGAAGATATCACTGAGCCCTCTGCCTCAAGCACAAAAATTCCAGCAGCCCCCCGCACCCTGCCATGGGTTCATATTGGCTTTGATTAGGTGAAGAGTCAAGGATATCATGATTGGCAATCTCTATTAGAGTCATATGGCTGAAGCAGAGTAAAGAGTAGTTCACCCACAGAAGGCAGGAACAGGGCAGACAAAACAATAACTATTGGGTGTTTCTATATTATTAGATCCAGGAGATATGGCCCCAGGTGCATTCTTCCTCTGTAATGGTTATCTTTCAAATCCTCACTTAGAGGAGATGGCCTTCTCACCAAACTGGGAATCTTCTCCTGATGCCCTTTCCTAACAGTTGTCCCCTCCCCTCTACTACTTCTATAACTTATTCATATTATTGTTACACACTATGTACAATCCATATTGTTTTTAGATTTATTGGTTTCACATGTGGATGCAGTAAAAGCAAGGGCTGTGGAAGCAGACTGCCTAGATAGAAAATAGACTTCTTTCCTCACTAGTTGTGAAACCTCAGGCAAGTTGCATAACCGGTTTCTTCAACATAGGATTAATAGTACTTCTGAGACAGGACAATAAGCCAGGACCAGCGAATAGGGAAACTGAGACAGATAAACAGCAGTGTGCAGCCATCTAGTAAATCCTATCTTCTCTAAATCAGGAACATTTGAGAGGCAATGGTTTGTACTTCTCCTCGCCAACCAGAGGATAAATAGTTTAAATCACCCTACTCAGGGAGACAGCAGAATTCCAATTAGTGCCATTTGCCAACCACACCAAAGGACAGATGAAGTTAAGGGAATAAATTTCATTTTGGTATATCAGCATAAAGTCCCCTAAAATCTCTCCTAAATGCCCAGAGTTTAAAACCCCTCAAAACAAAGGACTCAGGGAAAGCTCTCCCTCCTCCTTACACTTCCTCTTTTTGTTCCCCCATAGGCATGGACCCCACAGGCGTGCAATCAAGGCAGCAATGAATAATAATGAGCAGCATCAGCTTATCCAGGACAAACCCTCTGAACCTGTCCCCAACGCCGCCTTTTCTCTGACTTCTTAGTAAGCCAAAGCAGACCATCCTAAACTAATTTCCCCAGCCCTTTCTTCTTTCATATCCCCAGCTTTAATAAACATCCTCTAAAATTCACCTGGACTCCTATTGTGACATTTTCCCTGCACGAAGTCAAGAACCTACACACTACCAGCTGGCCCTAGGCAGCCCAGCTCAGGGCCAGGTCCCCCTTTCAGTACTACTTCTTTCATAAAGTTCTTACGAGGTTTAAATGAGATGACTATCTGCAATGCTCTTAGTAGAACACTTTGCACTTTGTAAAAGTTGACATACCTCTACTCTTCTGGATGGATATATTTGCATGAGATCCTGTGACGGGTGGGATGGAAGACACCAGGAATGACCCACAAGATGGCAGTGTTTGAATATAACTTGAGAACTGTATGAGGTTGAAAACAAGAGTCCACCAACACACCTAAAAATTCAAGGCAAATAGTGGAGAAATTCAAGGCAAATTCAAAGCCTACAAGAAACAAGTAAAACTTGTAAGAAATCAAACCTATGAATTTGGTAAGCTTAGCATTCTTTTATTTTTTATTTATTTTAAAAAATATATTTTATTGATTTTTTACAGAGAGGAAGGGAGAGGGATAGAGTTAGAAACATGGATGTGAGAGAAACATCAATCAGCTGCCTCCTACACACTCCCTACTGGGTATGTGCCCACAACCAAGGTACATATCCTTGATGGGAATCGAGCATGGGACCCTTGAGTCCGCATGCCAACACTGTATCTACTGAGCCAAACCGGTTAGGGCTTAGCATTCTTTTAGAATCAGAACAATCTGAACTCACCAAACTCTCTCTTCCCCTTGATTGTGACTGAGAATCTTACTTAGAATTGCTTGTGTTCCTTCCTTACTTATGTGTGGTGAGGAGAAGACTTGCCTTTCCCCTCATGGTTCTTTTGGCTCTAATAATCAAATAGACCTGAGACAGATTAACAAGAGAAAACAACCAAGTTTATTACATATATATTACATATATATATACACACACACATACACACACACACACATATACATATATATCCCAAATACATGAGAGTCAGAGACCCCACATGCAGGAAGTTAAGAAACAGAAAGGGAAAATGGGTACATGGGCCATTCTGAGCTAGGAATGAGATAAGGTGCTTTGGGGGCTTCAAAGGGTTATTGCGAGGCCATATAAAGAGCAGATGTTTAGAAAATAGAAGTGTGTTCTACCCTACAGAAAGGTCAAAAGAAGTTATTTCTGATAATCTCTTATTACGGGCAAGGTCTCTAGTTCAAGTTCTTCTAGGTAGTTAAGGGAGAGTCAGAAGTTTCTCTTAAGCCTGCAGCTAAAGCTGCCTTTAGATCAAAACAATCTGTAGACCATAGAGGCACATCTTGGGTGACTAGTTCTGAACCCCCAAACCTAATTGCATAATTAAACAGGCTGTTATCATCACTAATTGTTTTAAAGAAATAAAGAAAAACAAGTTTGATTTAAATTGGCAGACTGGCTTGGTGTCGGAGCAGCGACCTATAAACCAGGAGGTTATGGTTCAATTCCTGGTCAGGGCATGTGCCCTGGTTGTAGTTGCAGGCTGGATCCCCAGTAGGGGGCATGCAAGAGGCAGCCAATTGATGATTCTCTCTCATGATTGATGTTTCTGTCTCTCCCTCTCTGAAGTCAATAAAAATATATTTTAAAAATAAATAATAAATTGGCAGACTGGACACACACTTTAGTTTTCTCTTTATGCCACAAATCCCTAGACCTGGTAGAAAATATATATATTTAAAATAATTAAATTCACAAATACATTGGAAAATAAAAAGGTTAGCTATTGATGGTCCAGAACAGAATGTATGAGGATTTCCTAAAAGATGGATAAAAGGCTGGATGGGTCAGAAGAAAGGATTGACAGTTCCAAACAAAAAGAAGACAAGACTGCTATGAAAGATAGTAGCTACCACCAAAAGGTTTCACATCTAGAGGTGACTATTAGGAGCAGGAAGGAATCCAGACTAAACCACAAAGAAATTAATTGGAGTATCACAGCAGGAGAAGTGAGCCCATTGAAGCTTCCTCATCCCCCACTCCACAATAGCAACAGAGGCATCTGTATCTGTCTCTAGGTAGAATAAAGTACAGTGCTCTGTGGCTGGTAACACATGGAATAATCAGGAAACTCTTATACTCAGAATCCTAGCTACTAGTTCTTCCTGTTCAACACCAGGCCATACCGTTCCCCACACCTTTCCCCATTCCTCCATTGACGACAGGTATTCAGTGGTGACAACAGATCTTATTCCTCCCCTCAGGGAGAGTATAAACCAGACATAGCCTCCTCCATAAGCAATTTTTAACAAATTAATCTCAAATACACAGATGATCACAAAACCAAGAATCACCAAATATTTGAGGAAAGCGAACATCCTGCAAGACATAAAATTACAGATCCAAGAAGCTCAGCAAAACTTAGGCATGATAAATACAAAGATAAGTATGCCTAGAAACATCGTAGTCAAATTGCTGAAAAGCAAAGATGAAGAATAATCTGGAAGCATTCAGAGAGAAATGGAATATGTCATACAAAGATTAATGATTTGAAACCCTATGGATTTCACAACAGCAACTAAGAAGATGACAGTATATCAATATCTTTAAAGGTTTTGGTGTTTTTGTTTGTTTGTTTGTTTGTTTTTAAATATATTTTGTTGATTTTTTACAGAGAGGAAGGAAGAGGGATAGAGAGCCAGAAACATCAATGAGAGAGAAACATCGATCAGCTGCCTCCTGCACACCCCCCACTGGGGATGCGCCCACAACCCAGGTACATGCCCTTGACCCGAATCGAACCCGGGACCCTTCAGTCTGCAGGCTGACACTCTATCCACTGAGCCAAACTGGTTTCGGCTTGGTGTGTGTGTGTTGTTTTTTTTTAATATATATTTTCATTGATTTTTAGAGAGAGAGTAAGGGAGAGAGAGAGAGAGAGAAACATCACTGTCTTCTGCAGGCCCCTGAATTGGGGCTTGACCACAACCCAGGCTTGTGCCCTGACCGGAATTGAACCAGCAGCCTTTTGGTACACAAGACGATGCCCACCCAACTGAACCACACCAATTCATGTAATCCAAAGGAAGCAAGAAACCAGAAACAGTGTAACAAAAATCTGATGAAGCAGGATATCAGTATCTTTAAAGAGCTGAAGAATGAAACTGCCAATCCAGAATATGCTCCTCAATAATGAAAGCAAAATGAAGATATTTTCAGAGGGAAAAAAAAAAAAAAACTAAAGAGAATTAGTCCCATCAGGACTGTCTCATAAAAATGCTAAAGAAAGTTCTTTGGCCTGAAGGGAATGCTGCCAAAGGGGAACTCAAAATTTCAGGGAGGAAGAACATGAGAAATAGAAAATATTCAACGTAAAATAGTCAACGCTCATTTTTCATGGATTTTGTATTCATGAATCGTCTACTCGCTAAAATTTATTTGTAACCCCCAAATCAATACTCAGGGCTTTCGCAGTCATTCAGGGACATGTGCAGAACAGTGAAAAATTACAGTCGCTCAGTGGCAGATTCCCAGTCCAGTCCCAGATGAGTTCAAGCAAGGCCATGCTCTGCCTTCTTGTTTCAGCTCCCGTAATGTAAACGGGTGTCTTTCTGTGTCAATCTAGTGCCATATTTTGTGCATATTTATGCTCTTTCTTGATGATTTTTCTCTTTAAAATGGCCCTCAAATGTAATGCCGAAGTGATATCTAGTTTCTAAGCCCAAGAAGGCTATAAAGTGCTTTATGGGAAAATGCATGTTAGATAAGCTTTGTTCAAGCATGAATTGTAGTGCTGTCAGCCATCAGTTCAATGTTAATGATTCAACAATTTAAATTAAATAAGGTTGATCAGTTGGCAATATTGTGACCAGAGGCTCACAGGAGCCTAACCTTGTATTTCCCCAAGGAATGATGGCTCAATTTTACTAACTTGATGTTTGTAGTGACTTTATAGAACATAACTACTGTAAATAATGAGAATCCCTGCATAGAAAAGTTTCTTTTCCTATCAGTACCTTTAAACACATGACTCCAAAGCAAAAGCTATGACATTGCCTTTTAGTTTATAATGAATTTAGACATAACACGAATGACAACTATAGCCCCAGGGAGAGTGGGGTAGGTAACCTACACAAAGGCAAGGTTTCTCTATTTTATGTGAATTAGTACAATACTAACTCAAGTAGACTGTGAAAAGCTAGTAATACATATTGTGATTCCTAAAGCAGCTAGTAAAAAATACTAATGGAAAGAGGTATAGCTAAAAAGCCACACATAAATTAAAATGGAATTATAGAAAAGATTCAAGTAATCCAAAAGAAGCAAGAAACCAGAAACAGTGTAACAAAAATCTGATGAAACAAATAGAAAACAAATAATAACATGATAGAAATAAATACAGCCCTATCAATAATCACATTAAATGATTAAGTGCTAAACACTCCAATGGAAAGGCAGAGATTGTCCCAATGAACTTTTTAAAAAACACCCAAGAATATGTTATCTAAAAGAGACTCACTTTAAATATAAAGATGCAGATAGATTAAAAGTAAATGAATGGAAAAAGATATATCATGAACATAAGAAAGCAGACCATTATTATAGCAGAAGAACAGACTTTGAAATAAAAAGTATCACCAAAGATAAAGAAGAATATATTTAATAATGATATAAGGTTCAATTCATCAGGAACAAATAATGTATATGTATCTAATCATAAATATGTATGATACAGATAATAGAACTTCAAAACATAGGAAGCAAAAATTGACAGAACTAAAAAGAGAAAGAGCCAATTCCATAATCATAGCATGAGTTTTTAAAACCCATCTCTCAACACTAGATAGAACAATTAAACAAAAGATTACCAAGTCTGCAGGTGATTTGAACCACTTAGACCTCTAAGATGGTTAGTTTTTATGTGTCGACTTGACTGGGCCATCAGTTTTCCAAACTTTCGGTCAAACATTTTTCTGGATGTTCTGTGAGGGTGTTTCTGTGAGGATGAGACTAACATCAACATCAATAGGCTGAAGAGAGCAGATTGCCCTGCCTAATGTGGATGGACCTCAGCGAACCCTCTGAAGGCTTGAATAGAACAAAAAAGCTAAGAGGGAGCTCCTGCCTGACTGCCTCAGAGCTGAGGTAGCAATTTTTCCTACCTTTGAGTTTGAGCTGGAGCATCAGCTCTTCCTAAGTCCAAACCAGCAACATTTAGTCTAGAACTCACACCATCTGCTCTCCTGAGTCTTAGGTTTTCAGACTGGAACTGGAATGACACCATTGGCTCTCCTGAGTCTACAGCTTGCCCACTGCAGATATTGGAATTTACCAGCCTCCATCCTATATAATAAAAGCCTAATATGCAAATTGCCCCCTTGACTAGGAGTTCAACCAGGGGACAGGGCGGCTGGCCAACCACGGGAAGGGAGACCCCAGCCAGCGGCAGCTGGGGTAAGGGAGGCCCTGGCTGGCAACCGACAGGTGCTAGGGACCCTACCCATGCACGAATTTCGTGCACTGGGCCTCTAGTAATCACATAAGAGCCAATGTCTTACATTTTCTCTGTCTCTCTTTCTCTCTCTCCATTTATACTTAAAAGTCTCCACATCCAGTGACTGCAGAATACATATTCTTTTCAAGTGCACATGGTCCATTCAGCAAGACAGACCATATACTGCATCTTAAAACAACTCAGCCAGACAGACCATATACTGCATCTTAAAACAACTCAATAAATTTAAGAGTGTGTTCTCTGATCACAATGAACTAAATTAGAAATCAATAAAAATAAGATCTAGGAAAATTCCAGTTCTTTGTAAAGTAAACAAGATATTTAAAATAATCCATGGGTCAAAGAAGAAAATCACAAAGGAACTTAGATAGTATTTCATACTAAATAAAAATAAAAACACAACATATCAAATTGTGCGTGATTTATATTCAGAAATTTATAGTTTTAAATACTTGTTGGTAAAGAGACATCTAAAGTCAATGACCTAATGTTTCCCCATTAAGAAGCTAGAAAAAAGAAAGGAAAGTAAATCCAAAGTAGGTAGAAGAAAGAAAAAAAAATAATCAAGATAAAAGCAGGAATCAATTAAATTGAATATAGAAAAACAATAGAGAGATATAGCAAAGCTAAAAGTTGTTCTTTGAAAATATCAACAAAATTGATGAACCCCTTGCTATAGTTATCAGGAAAACAATAAAAATTGAGAACTGTGAACAATTTCCAAGGTTTGAGACTGTACCATACTTACAAAGCTAACAAATTAGCCTCTATTGTTTCATGGGTGCTGCATACTACAAAATGCATCAAGAAATATAATTTGAGCCTGGCCGGTGTGTCTCAGTAGTTGAGCATCAACCCATGAACCAGGAGGTCATGGTTCGATTCTCAGTCAGGGCACATGCCCAGGTTGCAGGCTGGATCCCCAGTAGGAGGCAGACAGGAGGCAGCCAATCAATCATTCTCTCTCTGTCTCCCTTCCTCTCTGAAATCAGTAAAAATGTATTTAAAAAGAGAAATATAATGTGAATAAAGAGATCAATAAGTGATAGATATGTGATAAAGCAAGTATATTAAAAATGTTAATGGTGTAATCTTGGTGGATACATAGTTCTCAGTAAAATTCTTCCATGTTTGTTGTATGTTTAAAAATTTTAAAATAAAAAGTTGGAGGAAATGAGACTTAAAAACATCAATGACAGTGCATAAACTTTATTTGGGTCATAATTAGATATATAAACTGTAAAATAAAAATTATGATATGCTAGGAGAAATTTGAATACTGACTAGTTCCTTGTTAATTGGTTTCAGGCCTGTGTAGGCGATGCTGTCAGTCCCCAGGGCCCACAGTCCCTGCCCTTCCCACTTCAGTGCATGTTACCCAGAGTTCAGTTGCCAGCACCTGCATATCTTTGCCTGAGGGCTTTCTCTGCCTGCTGAAATCTTCTTTGCCTACTCATGTGGCTGCCTGCAAGTGCTGAGGAGCTCATGCTTGCTGCGGGAGCTTTCTGTCAATGTCTAACTTACAATCTTTCCTTTTCTGTCTCAATTCCATTCCCCGCCGCCACACACACACACACACACACACACACACACACACACACACACACACACACCGCCCCACTTTCAAATAGACTACTTGCACTCAAGTCTTAGTTTCAGTATCAGATTCTGGAGGAACCCAAAGTGTGACATTGGGATACTGGCATTTTAGTTATGTTTTTAAAAAAGAGTTCTTAATTTTTAGAAATACACACTGAAATAGTCACAGATAAAGTTATACTACCTAGGATTTGCTTTAAAATAATCAAGGGAGAACAGAGGGATAAATAAGTGACAGAATGATAACTGTTAAAGTTCAGCGATGGACATTGGGTGTTCATTCACACATCTGTCCATATTGTGGATGTTCAAAATTGTACTGAAAATGATCTGTAAGGGCTAATGAAGATAAAAGATCTGTTAGGCCTGGACAGAAACTCTGTCCTGAGCTCTGTTCCTGAGGCCAAGCAGACTTGCCTGAGGAAGGCATTGGTTCAAAAGTTGACCAGAGAACCTGCACATGAATAGCCACAGTAACCTTATTTGTAATAGCCCCAAACTAGACACAACCAGAATGTCCTTCAATAGGTGAACAGTTAAACAAGCCGTGGAATTTCCTTACTTTGGAATACTATCCAACAATGAAAAAGAACTAATTATCAGAATACACAACAGCCTGGAAGGTTCCGAAGGGCAATATGCTGAGTGTGTGTGTGTGTGTGTGTGTGTTGCGGGGGGACAGTCTTAAAAGATCATACATTATTCTATTTACATAACATCTTGAAAAGACAAAAATATAGAGATGGAGATAGATTAATGGTTGTGAGGGATTAGGGACAGGAGGAAGTAGGTGTAACCATAAGAGGGTAGCATGACAAAAATCTTTGTGGGAATGGACCATTTTTGTATCTGGATTATAGTGGTGGTTACATGAAACACATTTGCATAGACCTGTACACAAAAAGACACACATATACTAGTACACAAATGAGTACATATAAAACTGGTGAAATCTGAATCTGAAATAAGGTCTATGGATGTTACCAATATCAATTTGTTTTGAATTTGAGCTATTGTTATGTAAAATGTATCTATGAGGGGAAACTAGGTGAAAGGTTTTTGCAACTTCCTGGGTATCTATTGCAAAAACAAAGATTTTCTAAAAAGTAAATAAATGGAAATAATTTTTTTCAAGGCATCCTGATTCCAATGGTAGCTAGGGAAGAAGCCCTAACAGTTGACAATGCAACACTGCAACTTCCATTCCTCTAGTCTTCACTGGAAAGCCCAGTAGTCTAATATTTACAGGCCATGCAGACTGTAAACCTATTATAAAGCCCTCTTGCAGATTGGATAAGGTGCCCAACATTTTAACACATTCCTTTTTTGATTAAACTAGACAATGTGGGCTCTGTTGTTTGTAGCTTTGAAAGCTGGCTGATTTTTATTCTGATAGTCTCAATTGGATATCTTCCATTTCTGAGGGATTTTGAGGGGTGATAAACAACTCTAAAACATATCTCTGCATACTGAAGCCACTAAGAAATTGATATCAGGCTAGACAGTAATAAATAGATATGCAATATTCCTCAAGAATTTCTTATGAGCCTGATTATAGCTGCCTTGTCACCTCTAGGAGCCGAGAGAACTGAAGCCTGTGCTAGTTTGCAATTATTGAAGGCTTTCATCTTCTGACTTTTTGTTCTCCTGAAATCCCTGAAAAAATCCCTGGTGTGGACTTCTGTGTCCAGGACATAGATTTTTCTTCTATACCTCACTAATGGTACAGAGTACTGCTCTCCCTCACACCTAGGAGTGGGCCATACAGGTTCTTAGATGGTAAGGAGACTGCCTGGAAAACCCTGAGCTGTTATATACAGCTTCAGTAAGGACTCTGAAAAGGGGGGTGTTGAAAAGGGCTTTACAATTACCCTATATTATTAGATCAGGAATGGATAAGAGGACAAGCAAATGACCAGAGAAGAAAGCACGAGAAAGAAAAAGTGAAACATCTAGTTCAGAGAAATAAAAAAGAAGACCTATAGAAATTATCTTAACCTAAGTGAAAGGAGAATGAGGAAGAGAACCAGGGCAGGATCTTTAAGGACCCCATAGTCAATATTTCCCCTACTACCCTTATTACTACTTTGTACTAAATGTATATGGGGGTTGGGATCCTTGTTGGTATTGGGACTTGTACTCAATTCGCTCATGTTATAACATGAAGAATTAATTTACAAGGTTTACAAAAGCAGAACCACACAAACAACTTGATATGAATGGAATTTTTCTTTGCTCCCAAACAGAAACGGCCAGTTTTATTATACATCTATCTTGATACTAGTTTTACATCTGTGAGTAAATGTAACTGGATAAGCACTTTCTAAAATTTTACACAATTGCACAATGAGCCTTCCCAAAATGAATATGATAGAGAGGATCAGCAGAGGTATGCATGTTATGACTTGCATAACAATTATTTCTTCTTTGTTATTGTTCCTGCTGTATCTTCTAAAATTCCAACATTACATTTTAGATTTTTGATGAAAAAATGCAAAGCAAAGCAAAACAAAACAAAAACAGGGAAGCTGGGATAGCTCTGGGTGTGCCAAAGGCCACCATTAATTATTATTATTATTTTCATTGCCTACTTTTCTTTGGTGCTTTCCAGTTTAGAAGGTATTTTAATATCCTTTGTTTCCCATTAGTATTTTGGTTTGCCATAACAACACTGAGAAAGAAGTAGGGACTCAGATTATTACCAAAAAGCTTAAAATGAAAAAGATGATACCCAAAGGGGTTAATTGACTTGCTCAAGGTCACAGAGCAAGCAACAAGATCCCTTATCTCTCACATCAGGAAACAGATTATTAAACCTTCTGCCCTCCCTATTGCTAACAGGTTAAATGAGAGAAAAGAGAGCTCTGGGGAATTTCCTCTAATCACCCCATATTAGCTGAATGTCACAGATTGCATTTCAGTTCCTCTCAAATCCCACTGCACTTGCCATCTGTAAAATTCACCCGAGCTCTTCCTCCTGTTTTAACTTGTCTTCCTTTTAAGAGTTTCATAAATGAATGGGAGAATGGTGTGTGCGTGCGTGTGTGTGTGTGTGTGTGTGTGTGTGTGTGTGTGTGTGTGTGTGAACTCCCTAATTATATAGTTCAGGTATTAGAAACAGAAACCTAGACTTTAGTCTAATAAAATTTAACACAGAACAATGCTTATAAATAAGCTATTTGAATGTATTAGATTAGGTAATAGCTTGGAAAATACACATGTGGCCCTAAGAAGGTAAGTCAAAGACAAAAAGAATTTTAGTGGAGGTAGACCAGGTACTTTTGTACCTGTTGAGTCCAGCACCATCATTTTAATCATTCTTTTGCCAAGACATTTAATTCTCTTGACTTTCTTTGTTGCACATTCAATCACATCCCCAGATCAACCTACAGTCAACTTGGCCTTCTTCACTCCTTACCTTGGTTAGACTAGAGACAAGATTACAAACAACAGAAAGATGAACATACATTTGCTTAAATAATAAAGGGTATTTGGGCTAACATGTTCAAAGGTAAAACTGGCTTCAAATGGAGCTTGATCTTGCAGCTAAAATGGTATGAGCAAGACCAAGCTTCTTTTTTATTCTGCCTCCCTCAGGGTCAGTTTCATTCTCAGTCTAGGCATTGCTCCATTGCCTTCTGGTTTTCAGTAGTGCTATTGAGAATTCTGATGCCATTCTTGTTCCGAGTCCTTGGTATGTGACCCATTTTTTTCCCTCATTAGAAGCCTTATCATTCTAAAATTTCAAAATAATTTTTCTTCATTCATATCCAGCAGGAAAATATGTGCCCCTGAATTCAGAGTGAAAGTACTAGGTGACAGGCCCACCACTGAACCAACCACTCTGGCCAGATAAATTGGAGAAACTGATGGGCTTAAACCCAGTTCTGTGCTCCCATATTGAAGCTGGAATGGAATCAATTTCTCTAGAATCACATGGATCCCAAACGGGGATTAGTAGCTATTGAAAAGAGGGAAATAAATACTACAGAAATAATTAACACATATTCTCTACTTTCTTTCATCTTGGCTGGTAGGTGTTAGTAGAATAAAGCAAACAATCATTTGTAATGCACAAATTAAAAATTGTGGTCTCCAAAGTCTGCAGAATTCTAATTCCATTATTCTTCCCCGCTCCTATTTCACTCTCTACTAAATGTTTTTCCTCAATTTATTAACTTGATGGAGTACCTCTCTTCATATAAACAAGTAAAACTCATTCAAATCAATGCCACTTAACTATTAGTACCCAACTAAAACTTAAATCTGATTAACAAGTTCTTCCCAACACCCTCTTACTAAAACATCCCTCTGTTCCTCACGGTGTTCTTGCAAAAAGTAACAAAACCAACTTGTTCAACTAAAGGTGCATTCCTGGTGGTTTTTGGCTGAAGAGTGTTAGCATTCCTTGCTGTATCCAATTCAGTATTCACTGAAATTCATTGAGGTATCCTTCATTTCTCTTCTGAATTACTGTGACTCAGATCTGATCCTGTCACTTCCATGCCCCCATATTCCTAAGAATAAAGTTTAACTATTTTACCCTGGCCTATGACACTGACCTTACAATCACACCTTTTATCTTCTTAATCACCACCTCCCCAACTCCAGCTTTATGCACCAGCCTGCATGCATTTCCTTGCAGCTCTTCTAAAGCATTTTTCTAAACTCTGGCATGCCCTTCGGACCTCTTCTGATGCCTGGAAATCTTCATCTAGCTAATTTTTATTTGTGCTTAAAGACTTGGCTTAAGCATTTCTGCCTCTGAGAAGACTTCTTGTATATCTCCAGGAATCATCAGTTTGTGTTTATTTCTTTCATAGCATGTATTACTGTACTGTATCTACTTGTCTATCTTCTCTGTAAGGCTACTAACTTCTTGAGGTTCACAACCTTGTCTAATTTTTCCTGATATCTTTCTGGCAGTGGATCATACCCAGGGTTCTTCTCCTGCAATGTTTGAAAATGGAAATGAGGAGTGGGTTAGGTTGCTCAGGGACTGAGAACTTCTTTGTGGATTTGTTAAAGATAATAACTGTTTTACAATATACTAGACAGTCCTGTATTATCCCCCTCAAAATGCCAATAGTATCTCCATTAAGAAACACGAGAGGTTCTCAATAGGTATTCATATATTCAAGAAATGAACAAATGAACATAAATAAATAAGTAAGTAAATAAATAAACAAACAAACAAATAAATAAATATGAACATGAGGGAATAAATTGATGAATAAATGACAAGGGAGAAAAGCAGCGTGTATTTGGAAAAGAAAGTGTTCTCAAAGGGGAAGCTTCAATTGGGAAATTCATGCTCTGACAAGTTAAAAGTTTCTCCTGGTCATATTCACTGTCCCTTTCCCCTAGGTGTTGTAAGTGCAAGGTATAACCTGAGTTAAAAAAAAATTAAAGTTAAAAGATTCAAATAAACATATCTAGGGTGGGACATAAAATCAAGCTATTGCGATGTGAAAAGGGAGACATTTCTATAAGGCTTCTCAGACTTGTGCCTATGACATTTACCTCGCCTTTTTCAAGACAAATCCTCTTAATTCTGATTTGAACTTTATATTCAACCATTTAACCTAAAGCCTATTATTTGCAGTTTATTGTTGCTGCAAATTAAAATCCACAGGGAACAGATATGCACTGTGGTTTTATTTGTCAATGCAAGTACTGTGTGAGTCACTTCCTCCCTTCAGGGGAAACTTAGCTGGGTAAAATTTCTCTGAGGCTCACCTTTTCCTGGAATAACTTTGTCATTAAAGACAGAGGCACTGAATCAAAAGATAATTGAATCAAAATGGTGGTAATTTAATCTGAAATTCTACACCCATTTAGTGTCTAAATAATTGGTACCAAGTGTCTTCTATGCAAGGATGACAACTCTTCTGGGTCCCAGTACAATCATTTCTAGTTTTGAAGGCAGTGTTTTAAACTTCCTCAATGTGTTCATATACCCAATGACATAAAGAAGATTTCAATGTAATACCAATGCAAAAATATTAGCTGGTGATCATGATCTAACCTGTACTTCAACAATTAAGAGGCACCCTTAAAATGTTTTTAAAATTTTAGAACACTTTTTATTCACACTTTTCAAGGAAATATTTTTCTAAACTTCTAATTTCACTGAAGAAAATAGTAGTAGTATTTTCACCATGATGACCATGAAGGACATCTGTTCATCTTTAATAATTATAGACCCAGAATATTCCTAACTCTCAGTGTTCTATTTCTTCACTTGCTGTGTAAAAGGAGGGGAGAAACCCTTCCTTTTCTTACGATTCTTTTGAGACCTATCAAATTGGTAAACTACTCCATGCTGATCTATCAGTGGGAGCTAATGGCTAGCAGAGTACTAAAATAGCCTTTAGAGATTCACTAGTAAGTTCAATGGTGGAAATTATTTTAGGCACTCAGTAGTTCAAGAGAGAGAAATTTGGGAATAGACTGGATCTAAAGCAAGCAAAGCCTGGAGTTATTCAATTTATATTAATGAAGTAAAAGATGATTCCATACAGAGATCAGCTCCTGAGATCTTACTTTGCAGGAAGCTGCCATCTTTACTTTTAAACAAAGCTAATTAGGTGTAGCTGAATAGATGTAAGAATTACACTAAATTTCATGAGGCATATCTATTGGGCACGTTACATATGCAGGCCCCCTGATAGCTACAACACAGAATTGTAAAAACTCAATTTATAATCCATTATGGGGAATAAGATAGATTAGCAATTTTCAACATTTTTCATCTCATGGCACACATAAACGAATTACTAAAATTCTGTGGCACACCCACACAAAATAGTTTTGCCAATCTGACAAAAAAAAAAAATAGGTATAAATTTGATTCATTCATACCGGACAACCATTGTTGTGTTGACTGTTGTCATTTTTTATTTGACAATCTAAGGGAAGGTAGGTCAGTGCCCCTGACTAAACAGTCAGATATTGCATGTTTTAAACATTCTTGCCGCACGAGAGGTGGGAGTCGGTGTTGCGGGCCGGGCGGGGCCCGCGAAGCTGCGATGCGGGCGGGAGCGCGTCAGGACCAGAGCTGCAGGCCGGCTGACGTGAACTCCATGAACTCGCTGGAGCAGGCGGAAGATCTCAAGGCTTTCGAAAGGAGACTTACTGAATATATTCATTGTTTGCAACCTGCCACTGGACGCCGGAGAATGCTTCTTACAGTGGTATCTGTCTGTACAGCTACTGGTGCCTGGAACTGGTTACTAGGTCCCGAGACATAAAAGGTGTCCTTCCTCACGTCCTTATGGAATCACCCACTTTTCACCATTTTTAGTTGAATCACTCTAATAGGCTTCTTTGCTAGAATACACGAGAGACTAGTTGCTCCTCCTATTATAGCCGCGCGAGGTCGAACTATGTCAGCAGAGTACAACATGTCTTGTGATGACACAGGAAAACGGATTCTGAAACCGAGGCCTCATGTTTGGTGACAATCTGCAGTCCCGGTAACGGGACCTAAAGCAGCCTTTCTTCAGAGAAGTGGCCCAGCAGAAGCTAGCAGGGTTCCCTGTGCAGTTGGAGGTGGACGTTCAGAGCAACAGCCGCCAAGACGTGTGCAATATTTACCCAGAGAGGCTGGCGGTGGCGACTTGCATGATCAGCGCTGGTCAGTATTAGTGTCACTTGAGTACTTCAGATCCTGCAGAGATTGCTGCAGATGAAGTGTGTGTGTGTATGTTACTAAGTTAAACTTAGAAACAGAAACTCATCCAGTTTTTATCCTGTATTTTTGCAAACTACTCTAAATAGCAAATCAATGCCAGTGTCAAAGAGGAAAGCGTTATGTGGACTGCGTTCTCCTGCACCAGTTCTTCAGGGACATCGGCTTGCCCTCTCCACGGCTCTTTAAAACCTACTGTTAAGTGTTGCGGTGCCTTTCGTCTCACAGTCCTCTCTTTAATCAAAATGCAGGAAACCATCGGGTTGGGCTTGGACTGAGGAAAACTCATTTTCGTTATGGTTTAAGAAATCATAGATGTTTTGAGAAACAATTTTTGTTAAACCAAAGAGTGAACTTCAGCGACTATTGGGGAGATATTTTCCTATTCGTTGTTTTCATTTAATGCTAATTTACTTTATATTTTAAAAATAATTTTAAGAACGCTCCAGAGGCTTCTAAAAATACCAGTTTAGTTATAAATTGTGTATTGTCTGGGAATTTGGCAGTTATTGTTTTAGATAATTGGATTTTATGCTGTGATCAACATGCTGTTGCACTAGTATCGCACAGTGTACTTGATCATCCACTCCATCACAAGGAGAACTGGGGGGCAGTGCCACAAACGGGAATCTACAGTTCTCACTGCTTAGAGAGTGTTACTGACATACTGTGTATGCATATTAGCCACAGGTACTATAATAACTTAAAATTAAACTACTGGGATTGCGTAAACGTTTTAAAGAATTGGAGGTGCCTTTTACCTGTTTATTAGAAGATTTTGAGATGGTTTAAATAATTTCAAGAGCAAGCTTTTAAATTTCATTTGACATAAAGCTGAAAATTCAGTAATAGGACAAAAACTTTTTAACCAGGCTACCATTTCATGGAAACGTGTTCATCCGGGCTTTCACATGCATCAGATTTTATTCTTTGAACTGCAGCAATAAATCCCTCTGCTCCTAAGAAGTCTTAAGAAGGTATTCTCTGTGCTCTGTGTTGTTTTATTTTCTGTAAATTTTGTAGGTAAATATGTGTATAAAAATAAATATATACAAAATTCTTGCAGCACACCAGTGTGCCACGGCATACTGGTTGAAAATCGCAGAGATATATAACATAACTATTACTGATGGTAAAATGAAATACAGTACTGCCATAAAAGAGACACAGTGGAATTGTAGAGCTACAAGAGAGAGATCACAATCAGTTGAAGGGATCAGAAAACACTTCTAAGTGGAATTATTTGTGAAGGAATTTAGTAATGAATAGGACTTTGTGGAACATCTAAAAGCAATTGTTTATTTCCATGATTGCCAATGTAGGGAAAAATTGTGAAAGACTTTGAAATGGACTAAAAAGGTTACCGGATGACTTGAGTAGAAAACTACGTGAACTAGATCATTTGTAGGGCCACTGGGCCTTTCATTGTCTTTGAGCTATTTTACAACTCTGTAATTTGTAGATGAACTGATAGCAATGCAGATAACTCCTGTTCATAGATATACAAATCTAACAGTCTGTGCCCTCCTCACCACCTATGTTCAGTCCAGACACCTCAGGTCGACTCTCAGTGCCACAGTGCCAGCACTGAGGCTGTCAGCTTCACTTCCTCTGACTTTCTCACTAAGGCCTCTCCTTGTAGAGCATGATGTCCAAGGAAGTCCTGATTTCTTTCCCAAAGGAGCCCATAATATCAGTCCTTCCCAGTACCTGCCCATGCATCTTCCTCTTACTTGTATCCCTAACACACAGGATCACCCTGTCTCCTTGAGAAAAAAAAACACACAGTTAAATAGCCTCTTTAAACAATATAACTATAGACTGTGGATTCCAGATCATGAAGGAACAAATATCTTTTTATGTTCATCCTTATCAGTCAACTTCTCTTTAGTACCTGAAGCATAAAAACCTCTCTGAGGATAGGAACTATAACAAAAGGGATTATTAGTACTTTAGAGTTATCTGATTTTGAGGTTATGTCATAAGGTGAAATGTCCTTTTGCCTCCTATTATATGCATAAAACCCATGAATTTTTTTTTTTTAATTTGAGAGACAGAGAGGGAGGGAGGGAAAGAGGGAGAGGGAGAGAGAGAAACATCAATTTGTTGTTCCACTTATTTTATGCATTCATTGGTTGATTCTTGTATATGTTCTGAGCGGGGATCGAACCCCGGATTGTGTATTAGGATGATGGTCTAAACAATTGAACTACCTGGCCAGGGCAAAACCTATGACGTTTTAATTTAGAAATCTATATATTCTAGAAATATGTTTTGACATAGACATGTTTTTCTTATTACTTAGAAATGGTGTGAGGCCATGCAGCCTACTGCCCAGCATCTAAGCCTGTTCTATTTGTATGTCATTGATAAGAATGAAGCAGACAGGTCTGAGAGGGTCCTCTGTCTCACTATTGGGTATCATTATTACACTTTAAGAAAAGCACACAATAAATAGTGTCTTACAGGTTTTTAGAAAGCTCAAGAACTAAGAGAAAGCAGAATTGCTATATTTCCAGGAAAACTCTGAGTGAATGCCCACCTGGAAAGGAGAGAAAGAGATGCCAACACAGATTATGTATTACTTTTAATTGAATCTCTGTATATGATTTGCTTACAATTTTTCCATGTGTAAGGTTGCAAGATAGTGCATTCATTATGACCTTGCATTATATCATGTTCAGTTATGTAATTATAAAATAATTAAACTGCCTTCATAAAATTATATGGAAGTTAAATGATTACATTTTAGAAATTGGCTACTTGATCATGTTCAGATTCTAACCCATAATAAACTTGGCACCACTAGCGAGAGTTGGAAACAAGACACCAAGTGAGCACTGCTTGGCATTCTTCCACTAAAATCCCTGCTGTGGAAGATTGGCCCTTTCAAATAGCACCAGATACCAAACTGGCATTTAACTTGAAAATCTGTATCAACAAAGATCTCAACAACCACTTACATTTTGCTGCATGGCAATTCTAACTACCAATTATGAAATAGCTGCTAATACCATCAATAAAATGAGAGCATGTGAATTGAGGGGGTGGGGGATACACAGAAAGATCAAGAGATCTCTATCCCATTCCTGAAAGGAAAATTTCATGAAAGCTTACCTTGGAGCTAGTGGGTACAGTTCCAGACCACTGCAATAAAGTGAGTATCCCAATAAAGTGAGGTGTAATCCTTTTGCTGGTGCAGGGCCTTGCCTTGAACTTGTAAAAAAGCAACAAAAAGCAAACACAACATCCATGACAGGCAACAAAGCAAAGAACAATAAAGCGAGGTATGCCTATAGTGGATTAGCTGAAATGAAGAACAGACATTTTGAGTCTTTTTAAATTGAAATTCCTTAGACAGGTATCTCTCATTCAGTTACTCTTATACTTTTATACAGTAAAAGTATAGCATCCTACAACCCATCATCCTGAAAAGTTATGTTTATTTTCATAGTTATGATTATATTTTTAAATATATATTTTTTATTGATTTCAGAAAGGAAGGGAGAATAACCTCATAGGGTGATAAATTCCTAACTGGGCAGGTCATGGTGGGTAGCTATGCCCCATGCCTATTGTTTCATTTTTTTTAAAATATGCTTTTATTAATTTCAGAGAGGAAAGGAGAGGGAGAGAGAGATAGAAACATCAATGAGGAGAGAGAATCACTGATCACGCCTCCTACTGGGGATCAAGCCAGAAAGCCAGGCATGTGCCCTTGACCAGAATCAAACCCAGGACCCTTCAGTCTGCAGGCCAATGCTCTATCCACTGAGGCAGACCAGGTAGGATACTATTGCTTCTTTAGTGAAGGGTTTTAATCTGGCTCTGTCTATTGTTCTTGTGCATCTTGGTTAACACACCTCTGAAATACCAGAAGTAATACCCATAGAAAGGGGTATTAACCCTCAAAAGAGCACTTAACCTTATTAACTATTTTGTAATATAATTTCCATCTTGCTTTCTCCAATCTTCCTTATGTTTCCCTCCTTAATTTCAAATGCATAAAAGAAGCTACAAAACTGTTATTCTCTGGAGCAGTTAAAATCTTGTTCCCCAGTATATGTTGTCAGTTTGGCTCAAATAAATGTTTATTAAAATTCTCTACAGGTTTGAAAGTTTCTTACGTTGACAGTTGGAAGCACTTTGGAAACAGCAGCTGGTGAGTATGGATCAGGATAGAGACTTGGTCTTGGAAGTATCTCACAGTCAAAGCAAAGCCAGCAAGTTATAGATCAGTCTTTGGAAGGGCAAGCTGATCCTGGAAAATACAAATAAATTAGACAGTAGTTTCTGATTCGGCTATTATTTTTCTAATGATTGCTTTCTTTCTATATATGTAAGGAGAGGATTATTTATTGATTTTGAACTTTGGAAATGGTGAGTCAACTTCTAAAATTTTGTTATTGTTATCATAGATATATATGTTTAATAAATGTAATGGAAGAAACCTATATTTCTTCATATTCATATGTTTAAAATATAAGAGCAATAGATTTAAGTGAGGATATTTGGAAGAGGGGAGCACTTTTACTTCTTTGTTGTTGTTAAACTCACTCAAGGATACTTTTCCATTGAATTTTAGAGAGTGGATGAGAGGACAAGGGGGACACACCGATTGGTTGCCTCTCGCATAAACCCCAACCAGGGTTGGAGTTGAGCCTGCAACCAAGGTAGGTGCCCTTGACCAGAATCGAACCAGGGACCCTTCAGTCCATGGGCCAATGCTCCAGGCATGATCATTGCAATTTTCTTTGATTATTAACATTTCCCTATTCTCTGCAGTGTTTTGTTTTAGTGAGATGGGCAGAAGTGAAGTGGCAAGGAAAAGTCTACAAGTCAAAATACCAAGGTAATAATTCCTCTGGATTTTCAGATTTCATTGGCTCTCTGAAAAGCAGATTAAAGCTTGAAACTCTCATTGACACTAAAAAGAACCCCCAGGATTGGATTATCTCAATAGGAGGTAGACAAACAAACAAACAAACACCACCAACAACAAACTGGAAAAACTGGAATTAAACCTGGAGATTGAAAACCAGTCCCTAATAGTAGCAAATGTTCCTTTACCCCTCTTTGTTTTGTAAATTTCTTCTTTTTTTTTTTTTGTTTTATTTTGTTTTTTATTTTATGCCACCCCCATTTAAAAGATCCTAGATGAAACAGAACTTTTAAATATATCTGCCACTAGATGGCACTATATAAATATTTTTACTTGCACTTTTCTTCCCAAAGACTAGTCAGGAAGGAGGCAAAATATTAGGTAAGGTCATCAATCCATTTAAATTTTTTAAAAATTGCTATAGTTTTTTAATTTAACTATATCTTTAAATTATAATCCTAAATACCTTGTAAGGACTTGCCAGAACCTTAATTTTCTATCAGCAAGTACAGTTCTGAGAGATTGGCTCAAAGGTAACTTTAGGTTGGTTCTTTGGCAGATAAGAAACTGAATAATAAGAAGGTGAGAAAACTGATAATATGTGAGAAAGCAGACAGGAAAAAGAAATGCATTTACAAGAAAATCTTTAATTTCTTTGGTTTTCATTAACACTGCTGGTGCCTCAGAAGACTGTTGGTTTAATGTTCTATCAGTTAGTACTATAATTTATTCTTTTGTTACCCCATGAGGATTGAAGACAAAAAGGTCCATGCTAGCAGGAGGACCAGAAAGAGATTATATATGCAAATAGTTCTGTAGCTCTTGTACCAGGAGAGGGGCTGTCTTGTATTATTTCTTTTTTTTTTTTTAATTGTTTGAAGTATTACAAATAGTAGTACATATGTCTCCTTTCTTTCCCCCATTGACCTCCCCCTGGCCTCCCCTACCCACCAGTACATGCCTTTACCTGCGCCCCCGGCCCCAGTGTCTTGTATCCATTGGTTATGCTTATATGCATGCGTACAAGTCCTTTGGTTGATCTCTTACAGTCCCCGCACCCCCCAACTTCCCCTGCCTTCCCACTGTAGTTTGACAGTCTGTTCAAAGAAGCATTGAACGTACTGTCAAACTACAGCGGGAAGGCAGGGGAAGTTGGGGGGTGCGGGGCTTCTTTGTCTCTATATCTATTTTTCCCCCATTTCTTTCCTTTAAAAAATCTTGCCACAGCAGACTAGAAATAAACATATAATAACCAAAAATGTTTGAGTCCCAATTTCAATATCCAACAGTTCCTTATGTGTACATGTCAGCAATGATATCTGGATGGTGGGCACATGGTGGCAATGCAGGTCCAACCCTCTCTGGTTTGGTCCTAGGCAATCTGCAGCGATGCACAGCTGCTGACTGCTAGCGTGGCAAGGCATCGTCAGCATCTTCCATCTCTGGACTGTTTCTCCTCTTGTCTTCGTGGTTGGAGCAGACCTGTCAATTCCTCTCTGTTGCAGGAATCCACATGGTCTTGGAGTTGTTTTCTGAAAATATACAAACATATTTTCAACCAAAAGTTAATAAAGGAATCTTTTCTATATAATTGATTTGGGATCCCTTTTATTTTTGCCCAGTTTTCCTTTGTCTTATTTAGACACCATGTGTGTTTTTCATGGGTGTCTTGCTGTTAGCATTACAAATGAAAATTAAATTTTGTAAAGTAAGAATTTTCTAGATGTAATTTACGTATAGGATATTTTTCCTTACATGATATTACCCCTTTTTTTGATTAATGGAGGCTTTTGTAATTTTTATAATGCAGTCTTGATAACTTTAAATTTTAATTTTTGCACAAAAATATGACTGCTTTAGGTTCATTGCATGTTCAGGAATTTTACCATGAGGTGAACTACCAATAGAAATTTTAGTTACTACTTTAGAAACAGCTTTTTGTCCAGTACAATTAAATTTTCTTGAATATCCACTTATTTCAATTAGCCTATTTAAATTAATCTGAAAACTTGATTATTATTTTACTGTCAAATTTAATACTCTACCAACAATCTTAGTTTACCCTGTAAATATTAGTGGAAAGGATTATTTGCGTTCTTGAGTAGGCCCTGAGCATTCCTGGTGCTAGGCTGGATTTAGATATAGGGCAGCTGCTGTCGGCCAAGTCTCTGTCTGTTACCTGGGTCCTGATCTGAACTGGGCCAAGTCTTGTACTATTTCTCTTAAGTCACACAGAGAAATCTTTGGTTGGTTGCCAAAAAAGCAGGACTGTGAAGTTAGAGAGAGAGGAAGAGAATGTTTGAAAGGGGTATGCAAAGCTATGATGAAAAGTCAGAAGATGTGTGATAACTGCAGCATCTGTGATTTTTTTTTTTTTTTAAGAGCTAGGAATGGAGGGGCTGAGGGGAAGGGGAAGGAATATAAAGCAGTTTGGAAAAGCAAGGTTCAGTGTATTCAGGCCTGGGGAATTAAGGACACCTGGTCATATCCAGACAAAATATAATTCTTGTGGCTGGTGGTAGGTAGGAGTAACCCCAGTCACCTGCCTTCCTAAGGGGGTTACTGTTTCTAGACTCCCCTTCCCAGGAGCTGGCAGCTGTTCCACAGAGCTGAGGTGCCAGGTGCTGCTTCTGCCCTGCAAAAGACAAAAGGACACGGAGGAAAGATTGTAAAGTCATCAGAGAGCCTGAGTGGACAACCACATCCCTGTAGCTGGCAGTTCTACTAATCCAGGAAGGTCTGGAAGGAATGGAGAGACAAAGGAGCTGGGACATTTGGGTTGGGGTGGGGTGAGGAGTGGAGGAGGGCTGATTTGAATGAGCCTTCTTCTTCCAGCACACAGTCATTCAGTAAACACTTTTTTCCTTCCTTTGTGTTTTAGCTTACAAACATTGGCTCCTCTGAAAAGGTCACTGCGCTATTCAGACAGAATTTGTGATTCTCAGCAGCTGGGAATACCTTGGAACCAAAGAACAAAGAAAACAATTAGGAGAAAAAAAATCAGAGTCATCCCTAAGCCAAAAAATGGGGGAAAGATTAACCTCTAAATTGTTTTTTAATGACAACAAACTCACATTTCTCTTTAATTCATAACTTTAATAAATTCTACTTATTTTTTACAATAATCCTAAGGTGTTCTAAAGACACTTTTATATTAGAAAAGAGTTTCATATTAGGAAAGAAATGCCCTATTCCATCACTAAAAATTATGGAAAAGAATTTTTTATTTGCACTAATGAAGAATCTAATAAGGATTGCTGAATTTTGGAGATCACAGAGTTGTGTTTATAACCACAATAAAATATTAGGCTACTCCACCAGAAAAGCCTTGGTTCATTTATTTTGACACAAGTATTTGAAATAATTTAGTTTCCTTGGTAAATGGTCTGTAAACTCCTCAAAGTGTTGTGAGCTAAATATTATTAATGTGAATTCATTCAATGCATCTCATAATTTTGCGGAGAAATGAGATGTAAGCCCTGAATTTTGTGGTAGCAAACGTTGGAGGAGAGCAGCAGAGAGATGAACAAGGTTGAACAGTGAGGCTGACTTTACCGGAGTTCAGAGCGAGAAGGTGGGAGGCACCAGCAACTGTGCAAAGAAGTCACAAAATGTGGAGTTTGCTATCAATTATCATTCTGATCAGCTTTCAAAATAAACCAAGTGGTTGATAAACACAGGGAACAGTTCCTAAGGAGTCCACAGCTTGCTCAGTTAAACTCCTATTAGCACTGTGAAGAAGCCTTTTTGGTATAAAATATTGGTATGTTGACTCTAATTACAAAAAAGGTATAACCACCATCCAACTAATTCCATATGAGCACACTCTCACAGAGTCCCTGGGAAATCTTTCTCAGGAGTGAAATTTTGAGGAAGGGAGAGTCAAGCATGGAGGAGACTATGGGATGAGTCTCTGTCCCACAACTTCAATTTCGTGCCAGGCCCCAAGGTTGCAGATGACTTTCTCGCTCTGCTTTCATGGAGGAGCCCTTGCTTCTCCACCAGAGAACCTTCTCTCCCAGCCTCGCTGCTCTTCTTTTGTTCTCCCATCAGCTCCTTCCAGAAAGTCACCATTCGGTCCCCTAAGACACTCCTCATCGGAATTTCAGATAAAGTTTCCATCTCTCTCTCTCCCCCAATTTTTTTTGTGGGGAAGGCAACCAAAATTTTTGGTGGCCTTATTAGAAAAAAAATTTTTTTTTCAGTTGTTCAGCTTACTTTATCATGATTCTTACCCACAGCTTTATCCTTTATTGAACTCTAAGCTTCTTACTTTGTCAGAATTACCTTTTCAGATAACAGATGCTCAAAAATATTTAAATCACCTAATCTCCATTCAGCTCTAGAAATAACATTCCACATGAACTGTGGACATATTGCTGGGATTTTCCTAATCCCATCTAATAAAGAGGGAATATGCTAATTAACCATCACTCCATCACAAAGATGGCTATACCCACAGCTGAGGCCAAGTTCCCATAAGGAGCCTTAACGAGCAATCAGCAGGGACCTGAGGCTATGCCCTCCCCCACCCCCGTGGGGCTTGACAGGGGACCTCAAGGTGTGCTTCCCATCCTGCTGCTGGGCTAGGGGACCTCAGACTGCCCTCCCCCCCCCCCCCCCCCCACAGCAGGGCTTGACAGGGGACCTCAGGCTGCGCCTCCCACCTTGGAACCAGGCTGGGTGACCTCAAGCCATGCCCCCCCGCCCGGCAGAGCTTGATGGGGGACCTCAAGGTGTGCTTTCCGTCCTGGTGCTGGGCTAGGGGATCTCAGGCTGCTCCCCCTGCCCCAACACCAGGCTGGGGGACCTCAGGCCATGCTCCCCACCAGGTGGGGCTTGACAGGGGACTTCAGGCCGTGCTCCCCACCCTGGCACCAGGCCAGGGGACCTCAGGCCACAACCCCCACCCCAGCACTGGGCCAGGGGACCTGAGGCTGCGCCCTCCTGCCTGGTGGGGCTTGACAGGGTACCTGAGGCTGTGCGCCCCTCCCGGTGCTGGGCCGGGGGACCTGTGGCTGTGCACCCCCGCCTGGTGGGGCTTGGCGGGGGACCTCAGGACATGCCCCCCACCCAGCGGGGCTTGACACGAGATCTCAGGCCATGTCCCACACCTGGCAGGGATTGACGGGGACCTCAAGACATGCCTCCCACCCTGGTCTGGGCTGGGGGACCTCAGGCCATGCCCCCTGTCCTAGCACTGGGCCAGGGAACCTGAGGCTACGTCTCCTGCCAGGCAGGGCTTGACAAGGTTGGGAATGGCCAGGTCTGGATCTAGCCCAATGGTGGGGTGGGCGGTTGGGTCTGGATCTCACGTGATTTTGAGGTGAATGTGGGTGGGCGGGGACTTGACTCTGGGTCCCGTGGTGTGCCCCAGACTCTGACAGGAGGAAGGTTTTCATATACATTTTACTAATTGTAAAATAGAAAAGAGTTTCATCTCTGACACTTCTATTATAGAAAGGGAAAATAGCAATATTAAATTATTTCCTCTAATTAATCCCCTTTTAATGTGCACGAAATTCATGCTCTGGGCCACTAGTTTAGTATAATCGAGTTCCCATGTGTGAAATCATTCAGCATTATCTAGTTCCCATTCTCATCTATCTAGTATTTCATTAAGTTTATGCTGGACATGAATTCTACCATGACTTTACTCCTACCCCTCCCCCCATCCCAGGCTGTGTTAGGGGAGCCTACTCTGCGACCCAGAGCTTCGGTGACCAATAGTCCCAGTTTGTGCAGAATTGAGAGGTTCCCTAGGATGTGTGATTTTCTGTGCTAAAATGGGACAGTAGCAGGTAAACTGGGATAATTGGTCACCCTAACACTACTCCTCTAGTCCCCTAAAAATACTTGTGTTTTTAAAAAAATATACATTTTTATTGATTTTTAGAGAGAGAGAAGGGAGAGAGAAATAGAAACATCAATGACAAAGAAACATCTGTCAGCTGCCTTCTGTACCACCCCTCCCCACTGGGGATCGAGCCTACAACCCTGGCATGTGCCCTGGCCGGCAATTGAAGCGGTGACCTTCTGGTCACCAGCCGGGCTAAAAATACTTCTCACAAACATACTGTAATCTTCAATTTTCTTGTCTCTTTCACTAGACTGAGTTTGTGTTTTTGTATTCCCTAGCACCTAGCACAGTGCCTGACCCTTAGTTGATATTTTACACATTTGTTGAGTGTATAAAAGAATAGAGGAATACATGTGTGAAGGAGAAGGAACAAAATTTTTCTTTATTTCCCCACAAGGAGGAGAAACATATCCTTTCTGTCTCGCATTCCTAACACTGAAGATTTCCAGAGAAACCATGGTTTCTACAGCAGCCCAGAGATTCCAGATAACGCTGGCACCCTAATCCTACAGGAGAGGCCCAAGGAGCACACCATGAACTGCCTGCTCTCTCTTCTTTTGTGAAAAGTCTTCTCTCCCCCTTCCCCTTCTGGGCTTCTAGAGCATTTGTGTATCTTCTCTGCTGCTCTGAGGGCACCTGGAACTATCTGTATCTTATTCATTTTTGGATCCCCAGAAGATAGCATTTTATCTGGTCCATAGTACATGCCCCCCAAAAAGAGTAAAAGAAAATGTTAGAAGTACAGGGGAATTTATTCATGAGTATTTCATAGGATAGAAGTAGGAATGAGAGGAACTAAACTTAAGGAGATACTCGTAATAGCAGCATAGATTGACGAAGCACTCTTCTGGATTAATTTTATTTTAATCCTCAAACAAATATAATGAAGTTTGAATTATCCCCATTTCATAAAGGAGAAAATTAAAGGTCAGAGAGATTATGTCATTGCCCAATATCACAGAGTTCATGAGTGGTACAGTCCAGTCTGCTTTATGTTTCCTTTCATTTTACTTGTTTTCATATAGGGAGAGAGGTTTTGATGTGGATGGACAGTTATAGTACCACATATGAAGAAAGAAGATTTTGGAAAACTGGCCCCCAGCATATATTAGAGAGGGAGAGGGAGAATGGACAAGAAATACCAAGGGGGGGTTATATTATCATTAAAACAGTTGTGGAACCAACCACCCCCAAAGTTCCCTTTGGAATGTGAATTGTAGACATGACTTCCTCAAAGCTCTCGCTCAAATACTCTAGAGTTTGAGATTTGTAGGGAGGACAAGATATAGTATACAGGACTGGGCCTGGGCCTGATTTTGTTTTTTACATTTATTAGTGAGATACAAGTGAATGTGATTATGTGATCGTTAGGGACTCAGAAGGGAAAAATCCAGTCCCAGATCACACCTGAAACCCCCAAACCTGGAAGAAGTCCACTTATGAAAAGGAGAGCCCTTAAAATAAAGGAAAGTCTGAAAAGGGTCCTAGGACTGAAAACCTATGAATTTTAATAGAAAGTATGCATGTATGTGTGAATGTGTGTGAGGTGGTCAGGGTTACATTTTAGTTGTACTATAATCAGACATGCAAAGAAATATAGCTTCTTTATTTCCTATAACTGGGGTGGGAAGTAGGTGAAGAAACAAGAGGTCCTTTTTAAATTTTAATTTCTAATGTTTTAAAGATTGTAACATATACATGACGATTAACCATTTTAAGTGTCATTGGCAGAACTAGAGACACTTTAACTTGCCAATTAAAGTATCTTCTGGGTTAATCAGTTGTGTTCAGACAAATATTTTGTCAATTCAAAGGTCAGTTCCCTAATGGGGATAATCCTCTTTCTGTTTTTCTACTCAAGGTAGCATCTGTAGGGGGAAATACTTTTGGCAATGTGGTCATTTAGCATTTATTAAGTATTTCCCATTGGTCTTTGCCATCTGGGGGATAGTCTGAAGTAGTCTTTGGACTAGTGTCGACTAAAGTGTGACTGGAAAGTCCACTTTGCCTCTCTAGCTATTCCCACCTGCATCTTCCCTGAAACCTCCACCCCGAGTTGCACATCCAACTTCTGACCATCTTCCTCTGGAAGGGGAGACATTTTTCCTCCCTGGAAGGGACGTCCTCTGTATCGTATCCTTCATTTTCCTTATAGGACTAAGCACAGTGGCTCAGCCTTAATCGTGGATGAGCTGTCCTCGTCATACCTTGAAAGAAACTCTGATTTGAGTCTTTCAAGCATAGCCTTGAATGTGGGAGCCTTGTCATAACTTGGGAACAAGAATTACTGAGGACCAAACAGCACCAAAATCTTATTCTTATTACCTATATACATGAAATTTTAAAATTGACATCTCTTGTATCAAGGACTACATGACATCTTTACTAACCCTAACCCAGTGGTCGGCAAATTGCAGCTTGCGAGCCACATATGCAGTTTGCCGACCACTGCCTAACCCATCTAAATATAATCTTAAAAGAAAAGAATAGAAAACCAAATATTTTTCAGAAAACAATTCATTACTTGACTTGGGGTGGTGAACACACAAGACAGTGTACAGATGATGTGTTGGAGAACTGTGCGCTTGAAACCTGCATAATTTTGTTAGCTCGGGCCAATGAATTCAATAAGAAGGGGGCGGGGGGGAGAAAACACTTCACTTATTTAAATATTTATGAGTCACTTCTATGTGCTTGCCATGCATCTTGCCAGCTATATTTCCAAGAATTGGATTTAGCAAATGGGGGGACACTCTCAAAGTGAGTTATGATTTAACACACATACACATGCCTACACATACATACATACACACATAAGAACTGATTTAAATAGCACGTGATTCTCCTACCTTTTACTTTATTTAGTTAAAAAATATGTTTTTATTGATTTTTTTGAGAGAGAGAAAGGGAAAGGGAGTGAAACATCGATGAGAAAGAGAAACATTGATAAACTGCCTCCTGTATGTCCCCTACTAGGGATGGAGCGGGGTCCTGATCAGAAATTGAACTGGTGACCGCTAGGTGCAGGGGATGACCCTCAATGAACTAAGCCACACCAGCCAGGACTCACTTTATTTTAATCAGAAAATATAGAAGCCTATAAGTAAGTCCATAGGTGCTGATTCAATGCCACAGAATACATGTTCTTCATTTCCATAAAAAAAGCTTTTAAAAGGTGAAGGAAACATCTTACTTTGCTAGTAACTAGAATAATTTTAGAAGTTTTGCCATTTCAAAATAATATCCAAGTCTTTGCCTTTAAAATTTTCCATGAAAGTTTTCTCTGACAATGAAATCATTATGTTCTAATGTTTTCAAGAAGTATTAACCTTCTATATTTGATAATTACATACTGATATATACTATACTAAGAATATTAAGAATAAAAGCTTTCTTAATGTTTAATATCCACTTCTAACATTTTGTCTTTTCTGGGATAAAATCATGTGAACTAAAGATAGCTATCAATTTAATTAAAACAGCAATATGGCTAAGTTTTTTAATATTAAAATTAGCTAGGCACTGATATCTCAGGCACAGCTTGATAATTTACATTAGTATTAGGACAAGAAAATTTTTTATAAACAACATTTATATTTTGGATTTTTCAGAGGTCTTTTAATATGGAAAGGGAAGGAGATCAAAAGATAATGGAAAGAACATGGGTTCTAACAGAAAGAATTCATCTGAAAAAGAGTGGAAATACAGAGATGTGGTTAACCTCAGCTGCCCCAGATCACACTGGATGGAACAAATGTTAACACTAACCTTTGCTGAGATTTATGTAATTTTCCTGGTTGTTCTGATTTATTCTGCTGCTAGTAAGGTAAATACATTCACTTTAATTGAACATAAGTTTGTTCTACCTTATGCAAGCAGCATTATCAGTCTGATCAGGAATTGGGCAGTGCCATTTTCTAAGAACCAGGTAACTTTGTGTGATAGCTGCCTGTCCATTTCAAACTAAGCTGTCCCAAAAAGCTTTAGTTTTCCTCTACCCATCCATTCTCCATCTCAGTTCTTCACAATAGACCACAGAAAAGGGAGGAAGCTTTTCAAATCTATTTTAGCCAAATGGGTCAATACATGCTGAATACCAAGTCTGGGAAACTTCAGAGACTCTTACCTTCTTCTATATTTCCCCCAATATTGATCATTCTTCATCTCCTACTTTCAGGGAAAGTGTGATGAGTAGAAGGCAGCAAGCCTAGTGGTCTTTGGGGGTGAAAATAAAATGAAAAATAAACCTCCGTGTTGGAACATCAATGAAGAGTGCACAATAAGCATGAATAGTGTTGGTGGAATCTAGAATTGAGAATGTTGCTATCATCTGAAAATTCTTAGGGAGCTTTAATTGTGTTGGATTTGCCCTAGTAAAAGTGTGAAAGGCATTTTTAGGCAATAAGAATAGCTAAGATTTATTGGATACTTCTTATGTATCAGGAATTTTTTAACAAGGTTTATTTTATGTTATCTTCACAATTCCATTGTGAGGGATATACCATCAGTATTTTTGTTTTACAGATAAGGAAATTGAGGCACAGAAAGGTAAGTTGTCTAACATCACACAGTTCATAAATGGTAGAATACTTAGTGTCATCCCATGCACCAAAAAGGTTGCTGATTTAATTTCTGGTCAGGGCACATGCCCAGGTTGTGGGCTCCATGGGGAGCATGCAGGAAGCAGCTCATCCATGTTTCTGTCTCAC
This sequence comes from Corynorhinus townsendii, assembly GCA_026230045.1. Taxonomy (NCBI): domain Eukaryota; kingdom Metazoa; phylum Chordata; class Mammalia; order Chiroptera; family Vespertilionidae; genus Corynorhinus; species Corynorhinus townsendii. Next base: position 59,380,017 of record JAPDVU010000004.1, on the reverse strand, counting down.
ATCCAATGTTTCTCTATCTCCCTCTCTCTTCCCTTTTCTCTTAAATCAATAACAACATAGTTTAAAAAGCACATTGGAACACAGAAAGTAGCCTTCACATATATAATCAAATGATCTTCAACAAAAGTATCAAGAACACTCAATGGGGAAAAGGTAGTCTCTTCAACAAATGGTACTGAGAAAACTGGATATATACATGCAAAAGAATGAAGCTGGACCCTTATCTTATACCATACACAAAAATTAACTCAAAATGAATTAAAGACCTAAATATAAGACCTCGAATTATGGAATTCCTAGAAGATAATATAGGGAAAAGCTTCATGACAAAGAATTTGGCAATAACTTATTGGATGTGATAACAAAATCACATGCAACAATAACAAATATAGACAAATGAGACTATGTTAAACTTTAAAACTTCTGTGCATCAAATGACACAATCAACAGAATGAAAAGCAAACTACATAGCAGGAGAAAATATATGCAAATCATATTATCTGATAGCGGTTAATATCCAGAATATAAAAAGAACTCCTGCAACTCAATAACAACAAAAGATAACAAATAACCCTAATTAAAAATAGGCAAAGGACTTGAATAAACATTTCTACAAGGATGATAGACAAATGATCAATAACCATATCAAAAGATATTCAAAATCACAAATCATTAGAAAAATGCAAACCAAAATCATAATAAGATATCACCTCAGACCAAGTGTAGGTGAGAATGTGGGGGAAAGGATTGTAAAGTGTTGTGGCTGCTATGGAAAACAAAATGGCATTTCCTCCAAACAGTAAAAATAGAACTGCCATTAGATCCAGCAATCCCACTTCTGGGTAGATATCCAAAAGAATTGAAAGCAAGAGTCTTGAAAAGATGTTTGCACCATTCACAACAGCCAAGAGGTGAAAGCAACCCAAATGTGCTAAGTAACATAAGCCAGTCACAAAAGGACAAATACTCTATGATGCCACTTATATGAAGTATGTACAGTAATGAACTCATAGAAACAGAGAGTAGAATGGTGATTCCAGGGACTCAGGCAGAGGGGGCAATCGGAGTTGTTGTTTAATGGATATAGAGTTTCGGTTTTGTAGGACGAGAAACTGGAGCTCTGTTGCACAACAATGCGAACATAGTTAACACTACTAAACTTTAGAGTTGAAAATGGTTAAGATGATAAATCATATGTTGTATGCTTTTTACCACAATTAAAAGTAATAAACAACTAAGTAAATAAAATGGAGATATTAGCTAGCTGAAAGGCACATACCAATGTTTTCTTCTATGATTTCTAAGATCTATTCCTGCTCTGATATTCAAAAATTGGGTACAAGACTTTCTAAAGTCACTAGTGTTCATGATCTCCAGAACACTATATGACCTACCAACCCCATCCTGTAGTACTACTCCTGTCACAGTTCTTCAGATCCCATTATCTCACGACTTCCCCAATAGTAGGTATTTTTGGTTTTATCAGAGAAACCAATTATTAACATACTTTCTTACTAAAATAATCTCAAATTATTTAATCCATATATATATCTATAATAATAAAAGTATAATATGCTAATTAGACCAGACGTTCTTCCGGGCGACCTTCGAGACAAAGCCAGGGCTGCAAGGGAAGCTTGGGTCCCAGGTGCCAGAGGGAAGCCGGTGCTGGCAGCTGGGGGAAGGTAGACCTACTCTTGCATGAATTTTGTGCATCAGGCCTCTAATATATATATACATATCTCAATAAGGATACTCTCAAATAATAAAACTAAATCTAATGAAGCAAATATACTATTGAAAGAAATATTTGTTAGAAATGAGGACAGGAAGGATGAGAGTTTTGCCCCTCTCCCCTCCCCCAAATCATTCAATGGCTTCACAGTCAACAAAAAGGAACATTAGGCCAGTGAATCAAAACAGTATGACTGAACAGGAAAAAAAGACAATATTTGGGAATGGGTATTTAGGCAAGACAGTAAAGACAGATATCTTCTTTCCAGGAAAGCTGAGAATAGAGTTTGATTTTGGTCAATTCATTTATGCCTTATTAATATTCAACATTGACTGGACTGTATTTCTTTCTTCACTGATGTCAGCTCATTGTTATTCCCCTCCCATTTGCACATTCTCAGGACATCTCCCAAAATGAGACTGTCATCTGGATATGTACTGTAAGGAAGCACTGGAAGAATGAGAAAGGTAGTAAGTCCATTAGAAGAACCAGAGGGGAGGGGACATTGCTCTGCCCAAAATAAGAAAGTTTCATAGAGAAAAACAAAATGCATCTAAAACAAAATGGATCAAGGAGTCTAAGTTCTCCTCCCCTTACCAACAGCAGAGAGAGTTCTCATATCTCTTCGGGTTCAACAGCAAACTGTTTCTCTTCTTCCACTGTTTCTCAGAAGGTGATAAGTGAAAGACTACAGCCAAAAAAATGGAGATGATAAGCGGAAATTCTTGGTCACTTTCAAGATTCATGACCTGAAGAGTTCCAGAAAGCCCTGAGAAGTTAAATATAAAAGTTTCCAGGGAGCCCTAGCTGATTCGGCTCGGTGGATGAAGCATTGGCCTGCAGACTGAAGGGTCCCAGGTTCGATTCCGGTTCAGGGCATGTACCTTGGTTGCAGGCACATACCCAGTTGGGAGTGTGCAGGAGGCAGCTGATCGACGTCTAGGTTGTGGGCTTGGTTCCCAGTAGGGGGTTTGCAGGAGGCAGCCCATCAATGGTTTTCCCTCATCATTGATATTTCTCTCTCTCTCTCCCCCTCCCCCTTCCTCTCTGAAATCAATAAAAAATATATATATTTTAAAAAGTGACCAGAAAGACAAACAATGTGTCAGAAATTGTGAGTGAAGTGAATGGGCTCTCTAGACAGAGGTTGCTTGGGAATCCCTGGGATCTCTTGGCAAAAAATCTCTTTGTATTAGATAGCTTGCTATGCAGAATTTTCTGTTAATTAAATCTTTTAATATAATTCTGTGACAAGAGTGCTATTGAATTTCAAATATTTCTGGGTTGGAGAAAGAGGAAGAATAGGGAGGGAATTACAACACTGGACAGTATTATATGAAATTAACTACCCACAGAATTTATGAAAGATTGATTATAAGGATGACTGTCTTCACCTGTGATTTTTCTCTTCTTTATTATTTGTATTTTTAGCTGTTGAATCAATGTGACATTTTAGCAAAGACTCCGATAGTCTTTAAATTTCTTGCTTTTGTATTAAATGAAGATCAACCATTAATCTCTCTTCTAGTATTTTTTTGTATAATGCAAACTCATCATCAATGATTAACAGATTTTTCCTGATAAACTTTCTTTCTTTTATCTCTGACAGAATAGCAAGGTTGTATATACTGGCATAGTGCATATACATGCACACAAATATGGAGACTACTTTGCAGTTACAAATGGGCTGGGTTCCAAAAGTTCACATTTGGGTCAGTTGATTGGAACTTGAAATGAATGTATATATAAAATATTTTTAGAATGTAGTCTTTTAAAGTCATGCTCCCATGGAAACTGGTGTCCCACAGAAGTTTTCATCAAAAAATACAAGAAATTAAAGGCAATTTTCAAGTAATGTAATTATTGGATATCATTTTCTTGGCTTTAAGGGTTTTGCCCAAATACTTCCCTCAATAAAAGAACACTTGAGAACTTACTGTGAGCTAAGTGCTTGCATACCTTATCTTATTTAATCTTTTCAAGGATCCTATTTTATAGATAGAAAAACTCAAATGACTAATTTTCCCAGCTATTCAAACACTAGGTGGTGGAGCTAGTGCAGTATATTTAAACATGTCCACACATTCTTTTACATTTTCTCCCATTGAGAGTCTCTGTCCTCTTCCTTTGATACTGAGCTGGCCTTAGTAACTCACATGAACCAGTAAAACCCAGTGGAGGTGACATTGTGTGTCTCCTGATGCTAGGTCAGAAGGGGTGATGCACTTCTATTTGGCTCTTTTGGGATACTTGCATGTAAGAAATATGACCATTCTGCGACCTCCATGCTAGACAGGTCATATATAGTCACTCTGGTCATCAGCCAGCATCAATTGTTAGCCATGTTTCCAGAACAGCCTTAGATGCCTACAACCCCATGTCTGACTGCAAATGCATGAGAGACTCCAAGGAACTACCTTGTTGCTATGTTAGTGTTGGGGCAATTCATTATGCAATAATAACAACCAAAACAGCTAGTCTGTTGGACTCTAACACTCATTTAAAGCTATACACCTTGCCCAGCCAGCTGGGCTCAGTGGTTGAATGTTGACCAGGAGGTTTGGTTCAATTCAAGGTCAGGGCACATGCCAGGGTTGCAGGCTCAGTCCCTAGTAGGGGGCATGCAGGAGGCAGGAGAGCAATGATTCTCTCTTATCACTGATGTTTCTATCTCTCTCTCCCTCTTCCTTCCTCTCTGAAATTAATGAAAAAAAAATTTTAAAAACAATAACAAACACCTTTTTAAAAAATCCAGACATTTATTGCTTTCCTTAACCCTTTAATACTGTTACTACTTTTCCATAATAAAACCTAGTATGGGACTCAACTTAGTATATAATTATAGTAGAGGCCCAGTGCACAAAATTTGTGCATGGGTGGGATCCCTAGGCCTGGCCAATGATCAGGGCCAATCAGGGCCTTCTTTTCCTGCTGCTGGCTGGGGCCTTCCTGCCACTGTCTGGGGCCTTCCTGCTGGCTGCCAGCTGCCAGCCAGGGCCTGCGGGACAGGGGGAGGGACCATGGGAGGTTGGCAGGCCATGGGAGGTTGGCTGTGGGAGTGCACTGACCACCAGGGGGCAGCTCCTGCATTGAATGTCTGCCCCCTGGTGGTCAGTGCACATCATAGCAACCCGTCATTCTGGTCATTCTGGGCATTCCAGTGAAGATTTCTTCCTTCCTTCCCTCCCTCCCTCCCTCCTTCCTTCCTTCCTTCCTTCCTTCCTTCCTTCCTTCCTTCCTTCCTTCCTTCCTTCCTTCCTTCCTTTCTTCCTTTTGATGAGAAGTATCCCACTGTATAGATAAACCACAGTCTTTATCCATGTACCTGCTAATGAATATCTATGTTGTTCCAGTTTGAGGATCTAAATAAATCTCCTGTGAATATCTGTGGCCAAGACTTTGTATGGGTAATAGATTCATTTCCCTTGAATCAATATCTCAGAATAGTGCCCCCTCTTTGCTCTACACCTGTCTCTTCAAAGTGAGGTAGCAATTGTCACTGTTCCACTGTCGTCTTCCTCATCTCTTCTATGGTTTATTTCTGGATTCCCAGTCATTCTCAAACTTTAGAGGAAATAGGGAGCACCACAGAGCTCACTAGATACAAATATTCTTGAATCCCTTGTCCCATTCTAAAGCTTTTTTTTTTTTTTTAAGGAACATTTTTATTCTTTTCCCTTCAGCTTTATTGAGATAATTGACATAGAACATATGGAGGAGACTTGTGTACAAGGTAGTTAATATATCCACCACTGCACATATAGATAGTTAGCTGTTTAAAATTAACTTGAGAATATCCATAGTTCTTTGAGTTCTGCAAAAATTTCCCTGAATTCTATTGTATTTCCTAACAAAATATAATTTTAAAAATAATGGCCAAGTTCTCATTCACGCAACAAACATTTATTGAACACCTACTATATGTCAGGTGGTGTAAAAACTGCTATAGATACAAAAATGAATTAATGTGATCTTCATCATCTTGCCAATGATGGAAGGCTGGGAGAATATGGGGAAAGATTCACATTTAAACAAATAGGACAAGAAAATAAGAGTTCTGTAGTACAGGAAAACAATGGAGAAAGGAAAGGACTCCCTGGGCTAGTTAATCTACAATACTAACCTCAATTAGTTGAGACCCCATTGAGTGCTATTCAGTCAGAAGAAGACTGGAGAGAAGAATTCAAAGGGCAAAAGCTGAGATGGTCTTCTGGAAAAGTGGCTCTGGAGGGATGTTGAGAATCCAGAAGTAGGCAACAGATGCTATTCTGTCAGGAGAGTTTCAAAACTAGAGATTGCCATCCTCGCTGATTTGGCTCAGTGGATAGAGCATTAGCCTGTGACTGAAGGATCCTGGGTTTGATTCTGGTCAAGGGCGCATGTCCAGGTTGTGGGCTCAATCCCCGTGGGGGTGTGCAGGAGGCAGCTGATCAAAGGCATTCTCTCTCTCTCTCTTTTTTTAATATATATTTTTATTGATTTCAGAGAGGAAGGGAGAGGGAGAGAGAGATAGAAGGCATTCTCATTCATATATTCTCTCTCTCTCTCCCCCTCCCCCCCCCCCCCCCCGGCCTCACTCTTTCCTCTCCTTAATCCTAAACTGATTTTTTTTTCTTTTTAAAAATATCTTTATAGAAAAAAATGCTTCAGGGAATTATCATTAGGAAATATTTTTTTTTAATCTGTGTTCAGTGTGTGCTGCTCAAGGGAGCTATTTTTAACACATTATCTCTTGCTTAATGAGGTAGCAAGTAATATGTTCTCATATGCTTGTCTCACTCATATCCTTTTAGCTATCCACAACTAGAGACTGCCTGTTTTATTTAGTTAGTAATTTCGTACCCATTTTTATTGTCTTACTTTTCTTTGTCTTCCATCCTCCTTCCCTTTTGGGAACTATTTCTTAACAGTTGGGGCTGTCAGCACATGCACTTGCCTGTCCTGCCAGGAGAGAGCTTATGACTCAGGCTGGCCAATAAGAGTCTTGCATTCCCCCTCAAACACAATGTCTGGTCCAAGGATGAGCATGTGATCCAAGCAGAGACAACGTTTTTCAAGGATTGTTAAGGATAATCAAGAGCAGAGATTATTTAGTAATTTGAGGTCATGAACAACAAAGACTGTAAGTCTGTGATGTCAGTACTCATCTTCTCCATAGGTAGACACAGCCAGCCTACAAAATTAAAACGAACATTAAAAAAAAATTAGATGAGCTTGGTTCTATGCTGAAAACTACCAACTCTAGCACTTTTAGGTTAAGCCAATAAACTAAATTTTTCTGGCTTGAAGCTAGTTTGTATTGGGTTTTGTCACTTTCAAACAAGAGTCCTGGCTAATTAAAATCACTCTTGTATATAGATTAATAATTTTGGAAATGACTTTAACCATCCTATGATATTTTATACAATCTTGCTACTCTCCTTCCAAACTCCTTGACATATTCATTGAGTGTGGTGTTATTGTCAGGAGCAAAGGCTTTTAAATTTTTTTTATTGATTGATTGATTTGAGAGAGAGACTGGGTGGGAGAGAAAGGGGGGGAGACAGAGAGAGAGAGAGAGAGAGAGAGAGAGAGAGATCAATTTGTTGTTCCACTTATTTATGCATTCATTAGTTGCTTCTTGTATGTGCCCTGACTGGGGATTGAACCCACACATTGATGTATCAGGAGGATGCTCCAACTGAGTCACCCAGTGAGGGCCAGGAGGAGAGGCTTTGAACACAGACAGAAATGAGTTTAATATCAGCTCTACCATGAACAAGTCATTTGTCTTTGAGCAAATCAATGATTTATTCAAACCTGTTTTTTTTTCTTTTCTGTAAAATAGGAATATTTTATGTGAAGCACTCAGCTCAACCCTTACTAGATTTTAGGATCTAATGATTACTTGGTCAGTTATTTAAATACTTCTACTGGCTATCCTGGACACCAAAGATGTGAAGGAGGAGCTTGGGCAATATGTACATTCCAGGTTAATTCTCTCTTTTATACCTCAAGTCATATCAGAGTTAACTTTATAGAGGACAGTATTTTCCACTTAGAAATTTCATAATACTCCCTGACACCATACTATACCCCAGGTACATGCAGGTCAGAGCCATGTCTTCATGCTAGGATTACTCCCTGGAGTTGAGGTCACTGCTGACCCATCCAGGGAGTTGGGTTGAACCTAAGTCTCTTCCAGAAATTCTCCCTTCACTCTCTCTGCAATTGCAGACAGGAACAGATGAAGGGCCAGGTAGCAAACCAAGTTGGCTGGAACTACCTAGGGGTTTATATTGCAGCATCTATTCTATGCAAAGAAACAAAGACATTCCCCCAAATTAGTATTCAGCCCTGAGGAAAGAATCAACCCTGTATCCTTTCTCCAGATTTTGGTCACCTGTTTTTGCCTCACTGATTTCAAAGAGTAATGTAAACTCTTCTCATGGTTGGTTGAGAACTTGAGTTGAGATGTAATAAAAAAAAAGAATTTAAAGTTCAAAAGCGTATATCCTCAATTGTGTTTGACTTCTGGAGCTTAACTTGACTTCTGGATTAGTGCTGCAGTTAGTTTTATGCTTCAAAAATTGCTTTTCTATTTTTTTTTAATAAAATACCGAGTATTTCAAGCTAACCTGTGGTGCAAAGGAGGTAGGAGTCTAGGTGATAAGACTGAGGTGAAAACTTCCCTTTCACCTTGCTATGTCTATGACTCAGACCTTTTCCCAGAAACAGGGATAATCTATCTCCCCAACAGCCTGATAGTGTATTGGCAAAAATTTCCGTGAGAAGTAAAGTTTGACAATAGTTGCTTCTGCCTTCTAGAAAGTAGCCAACAGTGGTTGAGCTGTCCTGATCTTCCTCAGTTTCTGCTTTCAAAGTTGCCCCAAATAAAACACAATCTGTTCTGCTTATTATTTTGTTGTTGTTGTTGTTGTTAATCCTTATCCAAGGTTATTTTTCCATTGATTTTCAGAGAGAGTGGAAGGGAAAGAGGAAGAGTGAGGGGGGAGGAGGAGGGGGAGGAGGAGGAGGAGGAGGAGGAGGAGGAGGAGGAGAGAGAAGAAAGACAAATCAATAGGTTGCCTCCTGCAGGAACCCTAAAGCCAGGGATCAAACCTACAACCCAGGGATGTGCCCTTGACTGGGAATAGAAACTGTGACTCTTCCATCTGCTGCCAACACTATAACCAGCGAGCCAAACTGGCCAGGGCTGTTCTGCTTATTCTCCATCACCCACCCCCATGCCATCTGTTCTGGCCATTGTTAGGAAACCCATACATTTTACTTCACCAAGGCCCCCTGTCCTTTGGTTGGGTTTGTCCCATGAGAAGCATGGCAGGAGCTTGGGGGGCAAGAGTAATGAGAGATCACCGTATTTCTTCCGCTTTTCCGTTCCTTCTTTGGTGCCTATAATCCCTAAGATGACAGTTCATATTGGCTGTTCCACAGCTCCAGTGGTCACCAGGCTCAGAGACACTATTTCTTTCCTCCGCTCCTCTATACCTAGGGGTGTAATGGCTTCCCCCAATCACGGGGTGCCTCGATGTTCTTTGTGGGTTTCTCTAACCTGTTCATACTTCCAAAAACAGTCCCTCAATTAAATTCTCTTCAGTTAAACCCCTTTGAGTGATATATTGATTTCTGTTTGTTTGCTATGCAAACACAATTTCAAGGCAAGTTGTCTCAATTCCCTTTTCTTTTTTAAAAAATATATATTTTACTGACTTCAGAGAGGAAGGGAGAGGGGGAGAGAGATAGACATATTAATGATGAAAGAGAATCATTGATTGGTTGCCTCCTGCACACCCCACACTGAGGATCTAGCCCACAACCCAGGCATGTACCCTGATCGGGAATGGAACCATGACCTCCCGGTTCATAAGTCAACACTCAACTACTGAGCCATGCTGGCTGGGCTCAATTCCATTTCAATTAGACTAAACTTACAAAGCACCCTCTGCCCAGAATTTCTGGAACTGACATGAGGAATGTCACAATTCCATCCTGGGGTAGATGGCTCTTTTTAGGAAAACATCAAAATGAGATGGTTATCTTGGTTAAGAAAGGCTCCCTTGTCATTGTTTGAGAGAGAAGCAGGGGAGAGAGAGAAAAAAATAAGATCATATTTGTGTTTCTGGAAGAAACTTTAAAAACAGGAATAGATGAATAAAGAGCCTGAGAAACAGGGAGAAAGGAAAGCAAGGAAGGTCATGGAAGAGAGGAACCACAAAATATGGCAAGAGACAAATAGTAAGAAATTCTCAATAGTAAGAAAAGCCTATAAATGCCAGGGATAGTGATGCCTGAAAATGTTTCAGGGTGTTTTCCTTTGAAATGACTGTCATTGTGTTCCTTTCACAGCATCCTCCCCCACCACACTATCCCTCCCCCAAAACAGCAATCAAAGTTGGCTACAAGTAACAGCTTTGTGAAAACAGTGCTCTGGGGGGACAGAAAAGATGAGAGGTAGAGGTCCCAGGGGGAGCCCTTCAAAGAGAACAGCTGGCAGCTCTGCTCACTCTAGAGGTAGGGTGTGGAGAAACCGCAGCTAGGAACTCTAAGAATCCCGAGTCCTTGAAAAATCCTCAAAGATGTGGGAGCAGAGACAGGACTTCATTCATTTTGACGGATATAAAGTGACATAGTTTCAGAAGGCTGGAGAGTTTAGGAATATCTTAGCTGGAGCAATTGGGTTGCATTTGAATACTATTATTTAATTCATACTGAAACCCATCTTGATGGACTTTCACTATTCACTCTATAAGGCAGGAATAGGATCATGTGAAGCTTATATGAATAACAATTTTTTAAAAAACCAGAAACAAAAACAGTACAATTAACTAGCCATGAAAGTGTGTTTCTGAGTTGGAAATTTTAAAAATAAATTTCTACAGTAGCAAGTGAACACATGAATGTTTATTCTGACAAATAGCAAATTTTCCCTAATGCTTAGACTGGTACCTAACACAAAGTTATTCTATATATGTGCTTCAAGTTAGAAACATCTATAAATAAATAACTGCTTAATAGAGAAGGCCAGTGGTTGGCAAACTGCGGCTCGTGAGCCGCAGTTTGCCGCTCTGTTGACTAATGAGTTTGCCGACCACTGGATAAGGCCATACAATTATAATAAGACTAGAGGCCCAGTGCACAAAATTCGTGTATGGGGGAGGGGGAGAGGTCCCCTCAGCCTGGCCTGCGCCTGCCCTCTCACAGTCCAGAAGCCCTCAGGGGATGTCTGACTGACAGCTTAGGCCTGGGGAGCTGGCCTAAGCCGGCAGTTGGACATCCATAGGGCTTCTGTGAGCCGGGCTTCTGGCTCAGCAGTGCTCAGTGTGTGGTCAGTGTGTGTCATAGACCTGTCGTTCTGCCTCTTGGTCAATTTGCATATTAGCCTTTTATTATATAGGACTAGTGACCCGGTGTGAAAAATCGTGCCTCCCACCCGCTGCCCCACCTTGACACCCTAACCTCTCCACCCAGAGCTCAAGCATGCCTGGCCCCGCCCCTGACCCCTCAGGTCTTCTCTGGCCATTTGAAGCTCTGCCCTCGGTCCTGTGAGTCTCCTGGGGCTGGTCCTGCCTCCTCTGGGCGTCTCCCTGTTTCTGCCCCATCTCCGAAGCAACACAGCAGCTCCGCTCCATCATGGCACTGGAGGAGAGTGGGGAAGCCTTGCGCCTGCTGCAGAGTTTTGAGTGCTGCTTCCTGGCGGCGTGCACACTGTACTCCTTCCCCTGGCAGGTGGGCGTTGGGTGCGCTGAGTGAAGTGGTGGGTGGCGAAGGACTGGTGAGGGGGGTGCTATGGGCTCTCACCCCCGCCATCCCCACCACAGGATGGTCTTGCCTCCTCCAGGCACCTTCCTGCTTCCACCCTGTCTCCGGAGCAACACGGCAGCTCTGCCCCGCCATGCATGCACATGCAGCCTCCTGCTGATCAGTCGTTACAGTGTGAGGGTGTCACGACCAAAGGCTTTTTATAATATAGGATGGATAGATAGATAGATAGATAGATAGATAGATAGATAGGCAGACAGGTAGAAAGGTGAATGGATAGATCAGGGGTCCTCAAACTCTTTAAACAGGGGGCCAGTTCACTGTCCCTCAGACCGCTGGAGGGCCAGACTATAGTTTAAAAAAAATAACTATGAACAAATTCCTATGTGCACTGCTGGCCGAGGATGAGTCGGCTGCTAAGCAGGACAGGCAGCGGCACCCGGTGGGCAGGATAAATGTCCTCGGCAGGCTGCATATGGCCCGCGGGCAGTGGTTTGAGACCCCTGGAAGTGTGGCTAGAAAGATTTAAATAAAATATTAAACAAATTATAGTTATAATTTCATTGTTGTTGTTGTTATTGTGATCTGACATCATTATCCAAAAAGTGGCCTCCATTATTTTCCTGCACTCAAATTTTATATTCTGATGCTCATAAAGGTCACTGGGCTACATATTCCAAGAAATTCAGATTTAAATCAAGAACACAAATGTAACAACGTTCATGGTCTACTGAAAGCACCACTAATGGAAGAAATACCTCATGCTTCCTAAAATCATGCTTCCTTAAATCAGGGAAGCTCCTAAAATCAATGTTATTCCTGTGTACTATGTGCAAGACCACATTTCAGACACTTTAGATACATTTCATATTCAGAGCTACCTTCCCACTATTATCCCATTTCACAGAGGAGGAAACTGAGACACAGAGAAAATAAAGAACCTGCTAGACGTTTCACAGTTAGTAGCATGCCCAGAATTCAAAACAAGACAGTTCAGTTCCAAAGCAAAAGATCTCAATGACTAAGTTGTCTAATATTAAAACCAGAAATAACCAGCAGGTAAATATTCAATCTTGGTCCATCTCCCTAAATAGTTTGTTGTCACCTTTGGGGACACAATTCTAAAACTGCATAAACTACACTAATTCTTCATTTATCACTAAATGTGGAAAGACAATGGTCTAAAAGGGATTTATTCATTCTTTCAACAAGGAATTAGTGAGCACCTACTAAATGCCAGAAACTTCTAGGCACTCGAACAATGTGGATAAAATCCATGCCTTCAGGGAGCATAGATTCTCCTGGGGTTCTCATAGTGAAATAGATACAGGCAATAAACAAAATAAGCGTAAATATTATGAAGAAAAATAATGTGGAGAAGAAGGAGGAATAGACAGGCAAGGCTTCAACAAGAAAGTTGTTCACTTGTTTAGAAAGCCATGGAGAAAGAAAAAGAAACCTTGTGCTCACCTTCCCCCCTTTACTTCTCCTCTCCACTAAAACTTGAGTGGGAGCTAGATCACCAGAGTAATCTGCTTACCATCATTTTAGAAATTCACTCTTTAACCAACCCAAAGCCAGAAGTGTTGCTACTATTTTCTTGCTGTGCCTCATCAAAACCCTTTTTAGGTTGCAGGTCGTCCTATGCAATGCTACCCTGTGCTGGAGTGCACTCATGTGTCTGTAGTTCCTGAAAGTCTTCTGAGCCAGAGCAGCCACCTGATCAACTCCCCATTAAAGCCAATGGATGTGTGAACTTCGCCAAATGCCTTGGGCCCTTAGTGTCCTTGCACACAGCACATCTGGCTTTTCAAGAGATGAGGTGGGTTTCCTGAGGCTTGATCTCAAACTTGTCTGAAGTTAAGACTCTGAATAGTGAGATCTTTCGTTTCTCTTTCTCTTTTGTATGTATGTGTGTTTGTGCTAAAAAGGCAACATTGTCATAGAACCTATAGAGACAATCATTATTGAGGAATAAATCATGGCAAGAAATCATGCTGACCAAGCTTGTGTTTCTGTATGGGTTCTCATAAATGATTTAGCCTAAACACACCAGAATAACAGACAGTCCCCAAAAAAGGATTAATGAAATTTAAGCAAAACCTCCAGCATGAAAGGAATATATTGAAATTCACCAGACTTTATTTCCACTCTTTAAAAAATCTTCAGAAATCCTAAATGGTCATCATTGACGTCAGTTTTCTCTCTGCTTCCTGAGGAAGGCCATTTCCTCATTAATAAAACATAACCACAACCTCCTTGTCTGGTTTTGACTATCACAGAAAACATAAGCTAGAGACCCTCTGTATGGTTGATGCTATGACTGTGGGGCATTCTTACATACCAAGGTCTCATGGTAAAATGCCTGATTTCAGTCTGTTCAAACATGAAACCAGTCTGAGCAACATTGACAAAGAAATGCATTCTCCAGGAGCACCCTCTCCATCAGATTGCCCCTCTATACCTGTCTCTTCAAAGTGAGGTAGCAATAGTCATTGGTTTATTTCTGGATTCTCAGTTGTTCTCAAACTTTAGAGGAAATAGGGAGCACAACAGAGCTCATTAGATACAAATATTCTAGAAGCCCTCCTCCTATTCTAAAACCTTTTTTTAAGGAACATTTTTATCCTCCCCCCACCCCCCCGCCTTGGCTTTATTGAGATAATTGACATAGAACTTTGTGTAAGTTTAAGGTGTACAACGTAATGATTTGTTATATGTGTATATTATGAAGGGATTACCGCAATAAGGTAGTTAATATATCCATCACTGCACAGAATTATCATTCTGTGTGTACGTGTGTGGTGAGAACATATAAGATCTACTCTCACACCAACTTTTAAGTATGCAACACAATACAGTTAGCTATAATCATCCTGCTGTACATTAGATTCCATCCTAAAGATTCCCATTCAGAAAAGTTGGGCCAGGGCCCAAGAATCTTCATTTTAAATTAACATTCCAAATGATTCTGTTATAAGGAAGTTTGAGGACCACAAGTTGAAAAACAGTGTTAGTGGCAGCAAAATAACTACTCAAGAGAAGATCTACAGGAAACTTTAAATTTCAAATATGCTCAGTGCAGAGTGAAGATTAAACTAGAGCTGTAGAAGCATAGCATTATGGAATGTTCAGAGTGGGAAGGAAGGTCATTCTGGTTTAAGGCCTTCATTTCACAGATGAGGAAATACAGGCTTTGAGAAGTTAGGTGACAATGCCCCAGGGCTTATAACAAGCTTGTGGCAGAAACAGGGCTAGAAATAAGGTCTCAGCTCTCTGTTTAGGTTTCCTTTCCTCCACTTCACATTCTAAATAAAGTATAATTAAGAGGATTAATTACCGAAGTTCTTTTTTGATTTTTTAACCTTTTAGTAAGGCTCTAGAGTTTCTAATTGTCTCTCAAAATACAGCTCTGGCCTATTTAAACGTTTTAGAAGGGTAACAAAGGAGTTCATTTCCACAAGAGCAGAAAAGAGCACAGAAAAATGCAGCTGGTAGAGGACAAGCTTTTCTCCGTGAAGAGATTCTAAACAATGATTTTATGTTTTAAATACCTGTAATTAGACACCTCTATAATAACCACTCAATCTCCTTTTGGCTTTTCCATATAAAATCTCTTTTTTTTTTCTTCACAATAAGGTCAAATTGGGTCTTGATGCGTGATGAGCAAGATGCATGCATTATGAATGTTAGTTAACACAAGTGGTTGTTATTATTTTCAAGTGTCAGGTATTAAATATCTAATATGCCAACATAGTAAAGCACTCCTTTGACATCCACATGTTAAACTCTTCTTTATTTTTATAGGATAAAAATTTCAAAGTTGTGCTGCTAGCAGTTTGGCAGGAAATGTATAGCTTTTTTTTCCTGTTCCTTTTTTAAAATTTAAATTCTTTATTGTTTAAAGTATTACATATGTCTCCTTTTTCTCCCATGGACCTCTCCCCAGCCACTCTCACCCCCTAGCACATGCCCTCATCTCCCTAGTGTCTGTGTCCATTGGCTACGCTTATATGCATGCATACAAGACCTTTGGTTGATCTCTTACCTCTCCTTCCCTCTGAAGTTTGATGGTCTACGTGAGGATTCTCTATCTCTGGATCTATTTTTGTTCATCAGTTTATGTTGTTCATTATATTCCACAAATGAGTGAGATCATGTGATATTTATCTTTCTCTGACTGGCTAATTTCACTTAGTATAAAGCTCTCCTTGTCCATCCATGCTGTTGCAAATGGTAAGAGTTACTTCTTTTTTACCGCAGTGTAATATTCCATTGTATAGATCTACCACAGTTTTTTAATCCACTCATCTGCTGATGGGCACTTGGGCTGTTCCCAAATCTTAGCTATGGTAAATTGTGCCACTATGAACATAGGGGTGCATATATCCTTTCTGATTGGTGTTTCTGATTTATTGGGATATATTTTCAGAAGTGAGATTATTGAGTCAAATGGAAGTTCCATTTTTAATTTTTTGAGGAAACTTCATACAGTTCTCCACAGTGGCTGCACCAGTCTGCATTCCCAGCAGCAGTGCACGAGGGTTCCTTTTTGTCTTCACATCCTCTCCAGCACTTGTCATTTGTTGATTTGTTGATGATAGCCATTCTGACAGGTGTGAGATGGTACCTCATTGTCGTTTTGATTTGCATCTCTCATGATTAGTGACTTTGCACATGTTTTCAGACGTCTCTTGGCCTTCTGTATGTCCTCTTTAGAAAACTGTCTATTAAGGTCCTTTGCCCATATTTTGATTGGATTGTTTATCTTCTTTTCTTAAGATGTATGAGTTCCTTATAAATTTTGAAGATTAGTCCCTTATCGAATATAACATTGGCAAATATGTTCTCCCATGCAGTGGGATTTCTTGTTGTTTTATTGATGGTTTCTTTTGTTGTGCAGAAGCTTTTTATTTTTATGTAGTCCCATTTGTTTATTTTCTCCTTAGTTTCCATTGTCCTAAGAGCTGTATTGGTAAAGATATTGCTATGACATATGTCTGATATTTTGCTGCCTGTGGATTCTTCTAAGATTTTTATGGTTTCCTGTCTTATATTTAAGTCCTTTATCCATTTTGAGTTTATTTTTGTGTATGGTGGTCTAGTTTCATTTTTTTGCATGTATCTGTCCAATTTCCCCAATATCATTTATAGAAGAGACTATCTTGACTGTTGTATGCTCTTGCCTCCTTTGTCAAATATTAATTGAGCATAATGGCTAGGGTCAATTTCTGGGTTCTCTGTTCTGTTCCATTGGTCTATATGTCTGTTCTTGTGCCAATTTTGAGAACAGTGGCTTTGTAATATAGCTTGGTATCTGGTATTGTGGTCCCTCCAAAGGAAATGTATAGCTTTTAAACATGCCCAGTGATTTCCATGTGAAAAAAAGATAAGTATGAGTAACATAAAATTATTATATAAGTTGTACTGGACTGCCCAGCGAGTCTGACTCAGTGGTTGAGTGTTGAGCCATCAACCAACAGGTCACTGGGTTTGATTCCTGGTCAGGGCATTTGCCTGGGGTTGCAGGCTCGATCTGATCTCCAGTAGGTCAGCCTGTGGATGTTTCTCTCTCATTGATGTTTCTAGTTCTCTCTCCCTCCTGCTTCCTCTCTCTAAAAAATAAATAAATAAATAAATAAATAAATAAATAAATATTTTTTAATTGTACTGGACTGATTGTGTGGAATATCCACACCACAGACATATTTGTCAAAGAAATTAATAAAGTAAATTGCACATTCAGAACTTGAAATCTGACATTCTTAAAAAAATAAAAAAGTTTCCACTTTTTCCCCACAAAAAAGACAATAGAAAGAGCACTGATGTTGGACCCAGGTGACAGAAGACCTGGCTTGGTGCTATAACAAATTTTAACTTCAGTTTGCTCATGTATAAAATGAGGCTATCTCAGCCTATCTGACAGATTATCATGAGGCTTCTATGAGCTTATAATTGTGAACTGATTAAATAAATAAGATATTGTTATTTAGCGATTAACATGTTTATTTGTAGTGAAAATAATATTAAGAATGTTATAACATGTGGCTTAAGGAGGAAATGGTGACAATATTTACCATTAAATAATACCTATTTCTTCTGAAAGAGCAGCACTCTTTTGCAAATAGCATTACATAAAGGATTTCAGTAATGTTATTCAATTTGCTACCCAGGGTCTGGGAATGAGCTTATAGGTGCTGACTAGCTCCAACCCTCAAGTCTCCATTTCAGACAGGAATTAAGCCAAGTAGTAGTAGGAGAGAGACAGGCTGCAGGGAAAGGGAACATTAGTAGAGAAAAATGGTAAGGATACTCTCTCTGCCAGCTCATCAATTCCTTGTACACAAGTCCAAACTTAAGACCATCCCTGACTGCCCTGGCCGGTGTAGTTCAGTGGATAGAGCATTGGCCTGTGGACTGAAGGGTCCCAGTTTCAGTTCCAGTCAAGGGCACATGTCCTGGTTGCCGGCTTGATTCCCAGTAGGGGGTGTGCAGGAGGCAGCCGATCAATGATTCTCTCTTATCATTGATGTTTCTATCTCTCCCTCTCCCTTCCTCTCTGAAATCAATAAAAATATGTTTAAAAAAAAGATTATCCCTGAGTAGACCAGTTACTTGCTTCTATAACTTGTCAAATCAAGTTACTGAATGAGAAAAAACAACAGCCGTGATCTGAGTGCCACTTGCCATATCATAGAGTTGAAGCTGGAAGGGATACATTTTTAGGAAACTTCTTAGGTGACTCTGACATCTAACCAAGTTTGAGAATGAAAGCTATAGATCACCTAATTAAGCAGTTCTCAACCCCTGTTTGAATCAACAAGAGATTTAAAAAACAGTTACCCAGATATTTTATTGAGTTGGGCATCAGCATTTTTGTAATGTCCTCCTGATTTTTCTAATGTTCAGAAAGAGTTAAGAATGATTGGTCTAGTTTAATTCCTTATTCAGAGAGGAAACCGAGCTCCTCTCCTCTTAAAGAGAGTAAAGAATCAAATTTCTATAAGTATGTGAAAATATGAATACCCAGTTTAACTCAAAAACTCCTTATTGAGCACCTTTATGTATCTGGCATAAATCCTGGTCCGAATGGCCTTATTAACTCATAACAGGATGAAAAAAAATTCAAAGTAACTTAAGGAAGAATGAGGTAAAGGCTGCAAGGCAGAAAGAAACAGGTGTTCTGGTATTTCAAAGATCTGAGAAATACTGGTAACTTGGTCTTTATCAGCAACATGACAGATGATTCCTTAAAATCAGAGGATGTGGACTTCTGAAAGTAGGGAGTTTTGGACCTGTGGAACTATATATAACGATCTGATATGAATACTGCAATCCCATCTCATGCTTTGAAAATTACCTGGCTCATCATGGACACTAGAACTTGAAATAAATGTTGTTATAAATAAGGGTAACCTTTGACAAAATTGCACTGATGATTTCTAAAGTCCTGCAAAATTAATTGAGAATGACTATGAATGATGGATATGGAATATTGGTTGTCACTGGATATCTTTTTAAATACCTTTTTAATTTCCAAAATATTCTAATATATCACTACTCCAGTTTCAGGGATATAAATCTAGTTCAGAGTCTCATCACCTATCAACTCAATCATCTCAAAATCTTTCTGATTTTCTTTCCTCTAATCTCTTACCTTATTCAATTCTTTCTATGTGTATTAGTGTAGTTAGTCATTCTAAAACATGACTGTAAAATGTTTGAAATGTATGATGAAGTTAGGTTTTGCTATACATAATTTTATAGTACCCACTTATATTTTTCTCCTTTCAAAGTTTAATTATTAATCAAAGTAATATGTGAAAATAATTTAAAAATCAGTAATTACAAGGCTTACAATGGAACAAAGCTGTCTCCTGCTTTATGCCTTCACATTCCCAATTTCTGCTCCCAGAAGAAATCAATTTAAACTATTTTAGTGGTTTCTACAGGTATTATTTGAAATGATATGATATTCTGTTCCTTCTAGATTTTTCACAATTAGACATTGCCTGTTGATTTACTACTGAAAAGGATAGGGATTTAGCCCAATTATTCACTCCTACCCATTTCCTTCCTGCAAATGACCAGGGATATACCAGTGGATAAGACAGAGTCTCTATACTTACAAATTTACATTCTGATATGAAAAGGTAACAAATAGACAAGTAACTAGTTCAAGCATGTCAGCCTCGCGGCCCATGGCCACATGCAGCACACAACGAATATTTTTGCGGTCCAGCCAATATAATGGTATGTAAGAAACGTTTTAATAAAAAATTCTTAACTTAATTTTCACAATAACCTGTTATACATAATTATTAATAACGAACTACAACGTTTGCTAATGACTGATTACGATAATCGTGTTGCATTCAATTCCCTTACATGCTTACGCGCAGGTGCACCATTTCTCTCCACTAATACTAGCAGTGAATATTTTAGCAGCCAATTGCCACATCATTAGTTTTGGACTGACTTGTTTGGTGTGTGCAACAGGAAATATTTCACTTTCAGAGAATGAGAAAAATAGATTTATTTGCATTATGCCTATTAATTTGTGCAGTTATTCAGTGTCTGGTAAGTTAATGTTCAAGAAAAAATATCAATTTTTATTAAAATGTATTGTTTTATGTTAAAGATTACTCATTTATTTGCCATTTATATTCAGCATGTCTCTATCAAAATAAAACTACGTTTCTTATGAAAATTGAAGCTTTTGTTTTTTTTCAGCCCACATAAACTTAAACCTTGTTTATTGGGCCTGTCTTAGCCTTTGAGTTTCACATGCTTGAACTAGTTAATAATTCTAGAAAGTGATCCATGATATGAAAAAAATAAAGAGGGACAAGAGAAAAGAACACACACCTCCTTCTTCCATTCACCCAATATTATTATATTTTTATGATTGCATTGGTATAACTGGACCAAATATTACGCAACCCTGAGGCATAACTTGTACCAACCATGATTACCTTCATTTATTATACAAGTATTTATTTTCTCTAAGTCTGAAATTGCCTCATTTTTGCATTTGCTTAGTTCTCCACGTTCTAAGAACGAATTCCTTCCTGAACATGCTGCCAGATCTATGAAACTTCTCTCAGTGTGGTCAAACTCTACAGCTAATCTCCCAGTTTTTCTTCCTCCTCCTCCTGTCCTTCCTCTCTCATCATTCCTGCAAGACCTATGTCTTCTTGCTCCATTCTTGTCTGGTAGCTTCCAGACCTGAGCACAGTGGTCACCTGGGGCCTCCCTTTATCATCTTCCTAGGATTTCCCTTTGACTCTCTCCTTGGTGAACTCCCTTCCTTGGTGAACTACATCTTTCTTTAGTCCTCCAGTAGCTTCTTGAGAAAGACTGCTTAGGGAGTCAAGTTTGGCAACCTTGCATGATTAAAAATATTTATATTCTACTCTCACCCTTGGTGGAGAGCCTGCCTGTAGAATTCTAGGTTGAAAATAGTTTTCCCTCAGAAATCTGGAGGCATTGCTCCACTGCCTTCTGGTTTTCAATGGTGCTAGTGAGAATTTTCATGCCATTCTTATTCCCAGTACTTGGTATGTGACCTGCTTTTTCTCTCTGGAAGCCTTAGGATCTAAAATTTCAAAATAATTTGGCTTTCACATTCCTGCCTCTTATTTCAGAAGAGGCAGGAATGTGCGGTGATTAGGAACATGGATTCTAGAACCAGACAGCTGGGTCCATCTATTTAACTAGCTCTGTAACTTCGGGCATTTACTCAATTTCTCTGTGACTCTGACTCCTGTAAAAGGAGGATAATACTGGCCCCCACATGACAGGGTCTTGGGGAGGATAGCAGTAATACTTAAAAATATTATTTCCATCTTGCCTGGCCTTGCTACCAGTGTTAGGGGAGCTGAGCAGTGGCAGGAGTTTTTCATGCAGACGCCCATATAATCCCCTGGTTTTTAGTTTAGTATCTCCTGGTTCTACCTCTCTATTCTGTCTAGGGTAGGGCCTAAAGCTTATACAACTTGGGGGGCCCTTTTTGAGACAAAATAAATCAAATTATGAAGCAAGATTAAATACAGGTGCTGTGCAAGTGGGGAGCCTGAGGCGTAGGTTTCATTAGCTTCATGGTGAACCTCGCTCTGCATCCTGCCTTCCCCAGGAGCTGGAGGGGCCTGCCTGACTTTATAGGTAGAAGAGGCCTCTAGGAGGTCTAACTGCTGCTTATAGTCTTTCATTTAATTTTCTGATAGTTAGCCTCACCCCACCCTGGCTCTTCAGGGATAACCAGCATCTTCAAATCCCGAACCTGTATGGCATTTACAGTCCACCTGGTGCCTTGCTGTTGGGGCACCTCTCGGGCTTCAGCTTCTTGCTGACCTATCTTGAACCACGCAGGCATCTACTCTGTCTTCTCGAGTCCTGCAGATACCACGCAGCTGCTGTGCTTACCCACTCTGTCCTCTTTGTCAGAGTGGGTGGATTCCTTTTTTATTCCTCTGTTCCCTTTTATGTGGGGTTTTAGTAGATTATAGAAATAAACAACCAGACTCAATTTGCTACATTTAATTGGAAGCCTCATTCTATCCTTAGACATTTTTATGTTTGCCCTTAACTCTACTATTTTATTGTCATTTAAATGAATTCATTGTAAAACTAAACATTTGTACTACATATTTGAAAAGCAAATGCCTCAATGTTCTCAGAGTCTGTTGTGTTTTTTTTTTTGAGCCAATAATTTGGTCCAAAATTCTGGTGTGCTCCCATATTGAATCAAACTGGAAATATTTTGTGAAGAAAAATATACCAGAAAATGTCTAAAATTTTAAAAAATATTTTATTGATTTTTTACAGAGAGGAAGAGAGAGAGAGAGAGAGAGAGAGAGTCAGAAACATCAATGAGAGAGAAACATTGATCAGCTGCCTCCTGCATGCCCCCCACTGAGGATGTGTCTGCAACCCAGGTACATGCCCTTGCCTGGAATCGAACCTGGGACCCTTCAGTCTGCAGGCCAACACTCTATCCACTGAGCCAAACCGGTTTTGGCAAATGCCTATAATTTTTTTTTAATTACAAACATACACTTATTAATAAAGAAGTTGATAAAAATCCTTATGTTATTGTGTGTGTGTGTTTTTTGTTATTAAATGTATTGGGGTGACATTGGTTAATAGATTAAATAGGTTTCAAGTGTATGATTCTATGATACACAATCTGTATATTGAATTATTTGCCCTCCACCCAAAGTCAAATCACTTCCAATCACCATATATCTGATATCCCTTTACTACCCCCTTACCACCCTTCCCTCTGGTAACCAGCATACTGTTGTCTGTGTCTATGAGTTTTTGTTGTTTTACTTGTTTGTTCATTTGTTGCTTTCAGTTTTATATCCCACATATGAGTAAAATCATATGGTTCTTAACTTTTTCTTTCTGACTTATTTTGCTCAGCATGATATTCTCAAGCTCTATCCATGTCATTGCAAATAGCAGTATTTCATCTTTTCTTATGGCTGAGTAGTATTCCATTGTATATATGTACCACATCTTGGTCTTAGAGAGTACTTTATGAATTTGACCTCAAAGGTGTGGGAAGTAAAGGCAAAAATAAATGAATGGGACTATACCAAACTAAAAGGTTTCTGCACAACAAAAGAAACCACCAACAAAACAAAGAGTAAACTAACCAAATGGAAGAAGATATTTGTAAACAACAGTTCTGACAAGGGGTTAATATCCAAAATATATTAAAAATTCATACAACTCAACACCAAACAAACAAACAGTCCAATTAAAAAATGGGCAGAAGACCTGAACAGACACTTCTCCCAAGATTAGATATAAATGGCCAACAAATATATGAAAAGATGCTCAACTTCACCAGCTATTAGGGAAATGCAAATCAAAATTACAATGAGATACCACCTCACACCTGTTAGAATGGCTATTATTAATAAGACAAATAATAACAAATGTTGGAAAGGTTGTGGAGAAAAAGGAACCCTCATTCACTGCTGGTGGGAATGTAAACTGGTACAGCCACTACAGAAAATAGTATGGTGGTTCCTGAGAAAATTAACAATAGTTACCATATGACCCAGCAACCCCTCTTCTGGGTATCTACCCCCCCAAATTAAAAACATTTATTCACAAAGATATATGCACTCCCAAGTTCACTGCAGCACTATTCACGGTGGCCATGACAAGGAAACAACCAAAGTGTCCTTCAATAGATAATTGGATAAAGAAAATGTGGTACCTATGATACTATTTTATTTTTTTAAAATACATTGTCTAGTCTATTCTTCTATATGGTGTTCAATAAATGTTTGTAAAATCAATAAATGCTCCCATAAATAGTCTTATTCATCCACTCAGTGGACTTCACTTCTAGGAAAACATTTCCTTTCCCAAACTACTCTCCAAACTCTTGGTAAATGAGCTGTAGGGGGATTTACAGTAACGTTTCCTAAATTGTGCTCTTTGGAATCTTAGATTTGCAAAAATTCCTTAATAAGTAAAACCTAAGAAAATGATCTGTAGTCAAGTGCATTTTAGAAAACTCTGAGTTCCACAAAGTAAAATAAATGTATTTAAATGAACGACTTCTCAGAGCCTAAACTATGATAATATGCATTGTGAATATTTAAGAAGGGAATAATTACTAGTATTTATCAAATTTATTTTACTACCAATCCTGTTTAGAGAGCATACCATTAACTTCTTACAAAGCAAACTGCATCACAATGCAATTTGGAACATTTTCTATCAACAGTATATTTCCTAATTCTGTACCTGTAAAAGACCTGTTTGTTTGTTTGTTTGTTTTATCTGGGAGTAGTTTTATTTCTCCCATTACCAATTCCATTCTAGATCTTAATTTCTCAGGATTGTTCTATTTTGAAATTCTCTGGAATGTCAGGCCGACTGTCTTCCCATGGGATCTAAATGTTTCAGGGTGAAATAGAAACCTATGTCAGAAAACTTTTTACATTAGAGTTATTGGGGAAAAGCAGAAATGAATAAATGATAACAATGGTATGGTGTGATACCAAATAGGCCATCCAAGTAGTTTGGAACTAAATATCTTGCTTCTGCCTTAGGATCAAGGTTAATTTTAAGCAGGTCAGAATGGGAAAGATAACACCAAAGTTAGTCATTAAGTGCTCTCTTATTTCTCTCTGATCTTTACTATTCTCCAAACTTTCTGCATGTATTAAACATTCACATTTTATGGCCAGAGGCTCAAACTGACTGAAGCAAACTCTCCAGGGCAGGGGGTTTAGGAACCTGTATGTAGAAAAGATGGTTTGTCGGTTTTAGAAGTTTTGCACTTTGAGCCCCAATTGTGAGGCTTGCCTGGCCACTCTTGGCCACGACCTCCACTTTCCTATCACATCCATGATAATCCTATTGGAGAATCTGAACTCATTTTCTGCTGTATGTATCTGCTTTGCTTCAGATTCTGATTGGGTAATATGTGAGCCTAGTGTCTCATCCAGATTTCTGATTTATCTCTACTAATATTTTAGAGACATTAAACTGAATTAATTCTCTCTAGCATTAATCTTGACAGAGCATCTCAGAAGAAAAGATCTGAGTACTTTCTGATAATATTTGAATTACATGTTACTGAAAAATAGTTGTGAAAGGGGATTTTAAAAATTAGTTAAAATAATTTAAAAAGTACAAAAAAGCAGTAACTTAAAAGTAAGATCTTTATACTGTTTCTACCAGCTATATAGTTATCCTGCTTGGAAGCCACTAGTATGTTATGGAACCTTCTGGAAATATTCTAAAAAATGTTTATGTAATATCTGTGTGCATATTTCTTTTAAATAAAGATATCATGCTATCTATACTGCACTGCACCTTGCTTTTTTCACCTAATTTACCTTGGAGATTGTTACAGATTGAATTGTGACCCCTCTCCCCCAATTATGTTGAAGTCCTAACCCCCCAGTATCTCAGAAGATTACCTTATCCTATATAATAAAGAGGTAATATGCAAATTGACCATCACTCCAACACACAAGATGGCCACCCCCACCAGGATCAGACCTAAACGGGCAGTTGGACATCCTTCGAGGGGTCCCAGATTGGAAAGAGTGCAGGCTGGGCTGAGGGACAAACCCTGACCCCGTGCACAAATTTTGTGCACTGGGCCTCTAGTATCAATAGAAAGCTGCTTCATGCTATTTGACAGCTGCATAGTATTCTATTACATAACTGAACCAGAATTTATTTACTTAGTCCTCTATTGATAAACATTTAAGTTGTTTTGAAACATTTGCCATTAAAAATAATGCAAAATGAATAATCTCATTCATGTATGTGTCATTTCACACATGTGTGAGATTATCCTGGGATAAATAATAATAGTGAATACTTAAATTGAAATGTTTTGTACATGAACAAATGAGAAATTATTGTGACTGGAGTGGT
This sequence comes from Corynorhinus townsendii, assembly GCA_026230045.1. Lineage (NCBI taxonomy): Eukaryota > Metazoa > Chordata > Mammalia > Chiroptera > Vespertilionidae > Corynorhinus > Corynorhinus townsendii. Next base: position 59,354,102 of record JAPDVU010000004.1, on the reverse strand, counting down.
TCCCTTTCCACAAATAGAGGTTATAATAACATTAAATCGAAGCCAGTAAGGATGCTAGATGCGAGGACTTGGTCCTGATTCCTTGCCCATCCTTCCCCCGAACAATCCACAGACTGACAAACCTCCCTTCTTTTCTCTGGACCTCTGCTACACCTGAGTTTTTAGTGTTATACTTAAGTTCTTAGGGTGGTCACAGGGATCAAATTATAAATTTTGTGTGTCTGTGAAAGCAATTGCCCAACATAAATAGGGATTGCTATTGCCTCTCCTTTAAAGCAATGTTTGATAATTTATTATGCCTTCCCTCCACATTCTACACACACACACACACACACACACACACACACACACACACACACACACACACGATTGTACTTGGCTATATACCCATCTCTCACATTTGTTTCCATGTTTTACTGTTCTCTTTCTGTTTGCTCACAACAGTATACCATCTTTTCTACAAATGTTACTACCTGAATGATAAAGATATAGTCAGAGCTTTTGTGTGCTAAATTTTTCATCAATAAAAATTCTTTATTTCCTGAAGGGAGCCTGAGGATTTACTTTTAGGGAATATAGTTTCTATGAACTATGGTCTCAGCCTTCCTTTTTCTTCTTTTCTCAGATTAGAATAACTGTTAGTAATATATTTTTTAACCAATGGATTGGGGGGAAATCAGTACAAGATAATCATCACAGCTAATCCATGGTGAGGTGATCCTGCCTTGTTTTCCTAGATCATGAAAAATTTTCTTTCCAGGCAGTGTTTAGGATTAAAGTTCTGGTCACATGATTCTTCTTCTTAGTATCCTTAGCCTTGTAGCCTGCCAAGAACTGTCAGAAGCAAGAGTAGGCTGTTGTTTATAGGATATAATTGGTGAAGTGCTAGTTAGAGCCCTTCACACATCTCCCCTAGAGCATTCCAAAGTACTTAAAATTCCTACCTTCAGAGCCAATGCTTTCTTTTGCTCAAATGTAAATAGCCTGAAGAGATATCATAATAAACCATTATCAGTCATCAGCAACTCAGCATGAATTGGTGTATGAAATCTTTTCTCAGATGACCAAGAAGTGAGAATTCAACCCAGAAGCTTCCACTGAAGTGGGTTGTGTGCTGTTGCTGCCGCTGTGAGAAGTGAAGTCTGGTGAGGTATATTTCCCCCCTCTCTCTTCACTGACCAGGAGCTTCTTAGGAGGGAGGAAGTCCTGGGATTAGAGCCATTTACAGAACTGAGCTAAAAGGATCTTCACTTGTGGGTAGGATCAACTCTTGGCAAAAGCATGAAGACGTAGCTGTTAAGTTTTTCTAAACATTTTTTTACTCTTTTTTTGTTTTTTAATTATTATGGTAAAAAATGCATAATATGAAATTTACAATTTTAACCATTTCTAAGTGTACAGTTGATTAGTCTTTTTTAATTAATTTCTTTATTGATTAAGGTATCACATATTTGTCCTCATCCCCCCATTCCCATCCCAAACCCCTCCCTACCCCTCTGTTGTCCGTGACCACTGGTTAGACTTATATGCTTGCATACAAGTCCTTTGGTTGATCTCTCCCCCTTACCCCCACCCTCCCCTACCTTCCCTCTGAGGTTTGAAAGTCTGATCGATGCTTCCCTGTCTCCAGGTCTGTTTTTGTTCATCAGTTTATGTTGTTCATTATTTCCCCTGGATGAGTGAGATCATGTGATACTAGAAATACACTTATAAGAACTGAAAATGAGACAAGCAATAATGGTTATGCTGGGAGGCAAATGAATCAGTCCGTAGTGAGTTTCTTTCTGGGCCAACAGTTCTTTGGAGTCCCAATTTCAATGTTAAACAGTTCCTTATGTGTACATGTCAGCGATGATATTTCAGTTCTGGATGGTGGACAAATGGTGGTAATGCAGGTCTGATCCTCTCTGGTTTGGTCCTGGGCAACCTGCCGCAATGCACAGATCCTGACTGCTAGTATGGCAAGGTGTCATCAGCGTCTTCCTTCTCTGGACTGTTTCTCTTCTGTCTTCATGGCTGGAGTAGTCCTGTCAATTCCTCTGTGTTGCAGGAATCCACATGGTCTTGGAGGTGTTTTCTAAAAATATACAAACATTCTTGACCAAAAGTTAATAAAGGAATCTTTTCTATAAATTTGACTTGGGATCATTTTTTGCCCAAACAATTTTCCTTTGGCTTGTTTAGATACCATATGTGTTTTTCATGGGTGTCTTGCTGTTAGCATTACAAATGAAAGTTAATTTTCTAAAGTAAAAACCTTCAATATAACAAGTGTAAGATGATTCTGGCAAAGCTCAGAGGGTATCTGGCAGTCAAAATGGTTTATCACACTTCTTTAATGCATAATGTTGGAAGGGCCTATTTTTTTTAACCAAACTACTTACTGAGGTAAATATATTCTTGCACTTGCCTCTGTTTTCCCATTTCTCTGGCCATAGGGTGGGATGAGGGGAAGGTTGGGGGCATTGATCTCCATCTATTATTATTATTATTATATTATTATTATTATTATTATTTTGCTTTTTGCTGAATATTTATGGGTAATGATGTGTCTTACCTATGGAAGCCCAAACCAACTGCCCGAGATCTGCTTTGGGGATGCACAGCCTACTTTGTTGAGGTGCTCCATCCCTCTATACCTCCTCTCTGCCTCCTTCCTTCCCTCCCTCCCTCCCTCCCTCCCTCCCTCATCTTTCCAATTCTTACATGACTAGAAAAACTGTTGGAAAAAGGGGAAAGAGGTAATGTCCCATGTAAACAAACCTGCCCAGACTCCCACCCCTGTCTTTCCAGAATTCACATTCATTTTGGAAGCAGTAGAGCATTGTAAATTGAAAGTACTCCATGGAGGAAACAATTACTGTGCTTGAGAACAGCCAACAAATTATAGATGGTTTCATAAATTAGATTCACCCAGAGATGTTTCAACTTCAATGTTGCTCTCCAATACTGATTTATTGAACTTGTCATATTATCTCTTTGAGAAATGTATCTGTTATGAGAAAATTTTCTCTAAATAAAGAACCCTCCACTTCTTATAATAGTATTTTTATTCAACTCCTGGCTCTTTTGCCTCTACCTAAAAATATGCTCAAGCCTCTTTCCAGCCTAGAATTTTAAAAGTTCCTTCTTAAATACTGTTTCCTACTCAAGTGAATGCTCCATGTCTCTCCTTCTATTTCTTGTAAACCTCTTGAGAAAGCTCCATGTCCTAACCTCCCATTTATTCCTTAACACACAATATACGTCTGTGCAACTTTTATGTATTACCTCATTTAAGTTCTAAGAGCCCAGTGAGGTAGGCCCTACTTATACAAATGAGAATGCTGAGGCTGAGAGAGTGTTAGTATGTTGCTTAGCAAATCAGACACTGAGTGGCAACATAGAAACTCCAGTTTCATCCTGTGGGTGCTGACTAAATCACTGCTATTTTCCATAATATGTACTGTCTCTATCAACCCACTGTAACTAATTATTACCTAATCATCATATCCAAGGGTTCATTTTCAATCTTTTTCCTACTCAGTTTTCCCACAGCATTTGGACCTTTCTCCAGCCTCCACTTTCACAGTACTACACTCTGCTTCCACACTTCTAACTATTCTTTCGGACTGTGCTGATTTATCCTTCTCTTGTTCCCTCTTAAATGTTGGGCAAAGTTGAATTTTCTATTTCCTTCAAATGTCTTCCCTGGGTGATCCAATGACTCCTACATTCTCAACAATAATCTCAACTGTAATTCCAGTTGAGCTCCTAAGCTCTAGGTTAATTTCTACTTATAGGTGCCACAAACTAGAAATATTCAAATCAACCTCATTATTCTTCATTCAAAGCCATTTCCTCCCTTATTTTAAAACACTAGAGGCCTGGTGCACAAAATTTGTGCACTCGGGGGGGGGGGGGAGGGGTCCCTCAGCCTGGCCTGCACCCTCTTGCAGTCTGGGAGTCCTTGGGGGATGTCCGACTGACAAGGAGGCGGGAGAGGATCTTGCCACTGCACTGCATTCACTAGCTGTGAGCCTGGCTCAGTGCTACTGGCTGATGGGAGCGCACTGACCACCAGGGGGCAGATCCTGCTTTGAGCATATGCCCCCTGGTGGTCAGGGCACGTCATAGCGACCAGTCATTCCGCCGTTCAGTCAGTTTGCATATTAGCCTTTTACTATTTGGATAGTTTATCTAAATATACAAGCTGAAGGATCGAGGGTGGTAGAGCCATTTTTTTTAGGTCTCTTTTACTTCTACATTTAATCAGCCACCATATCTATGTATTTGAATTTTTAAATTTGAAATTTTGTCCATTTATCTCCATGACCATTTGCGCTGCTTTAACTCAGATCCTCATACCATTTTATCTCTTTTAAAGTCAAGTATTGTGTATTATATTTTATTACATGTTCTATAATACTAGCCCAATTTTGTACATAGAAATAGATAATTAGACATTTGTTAAGTGAATAGATAAACATCTACCCAACATTTGTACTTCTTGAAGACCTTATTGTCTAATATTTATATAGCACTAGCTATTCATTAGACATTATTCTAAATGCTTTAGTTATACTACTTTATTTACTCTTCACAAATTTCTTCTAAAGTAGGTACAATTATTATTCCCATTTAGAGATGGGGAGACAGACATAGAGAAGTGAACTGACTTGTCCAAGTTTATGCAGCTGATAAACAGCAGAGCTGGGACTGGATCACAGTTTGGTTTTAAATCCACACTTTGTAGCACTTATATTCCCTTTTGCTCTGTTTCTATGTATTACACTAAGATTCTAATTATTTTTCCACAATAGCTATGAAAATATAATATAAATTCACAAACTTATAGGTCTGGAACTAAATTCATATTCTCAGTTTCCCCCAACCCCTCATCTTAACCTAGACCAATTCACAACCAAAATTAATTCAGAGTTTAAAGGGAAACTGGAGATTACATTAGAGTCCACTGGTCCAACAGCATGTGAGAGGCAAAAATCCAGCATGATTCCTGTAATTCAAGGCAAAATTAGAGCTTGGGAGCAGGATCTGGATCCCTTGGTGAGTCCTGGCCCTACCATGTTGAACCATGGGTCACATTCAGTTAAAAAGACAAAGCTATAAGGCAGGACAAAACATAGTGTGAACTGCCGTTTATGACAAGGGAAGTAGATGGTTTAGACCCAGTGAGTAGAGATAAAAGAGCAGTCCACATGGAGGAATGGATTAATGCCAACAAATATAAAGGGGTCAAGAATACAAAGACTCTGAGAGCCAAGGTAGATCATGGGTGAGAGAGAGGCGGAGAGCAGACAGAACAGAATGTGTGCCAGAGACAAGCGTGCCTTCCAAACCCAGGGGAAATCATGTTAGATGTGTACGCTCTGTGGTAGAGTGGAAAGATTTTTGAACTGAGTATCAGGAGACCTGCATTATAATTCAGTTCTCCCTTCAATCAGAAGTGTGATCCTGGAAAAGCTACTTAGAGTAACTGAAACTCACTTTTCTCATCTGTAAAATTAGACTTCAACATGATAACCTCTGATAGTTATATACTAGTAACCTTTACACAATAGTCTTAAAGTTTTTATATCATGAACTCTTATTAGTAAAAAACAAAAATCTAAGCAAATACCCCCATTTAGTCCCAGGGAAACATTCCAGATCCTGGCAACCTGTATGCGTCCAATGCAAAATTGTGAGTTTCTGTCAGCAGTGAATCTGCATATTCTTCAAAGGCAAGTGTCAGAATACTCTGGAGATCTCTGGAGGTGCTAAAACATCAAAGAGCCTTCTTTTTAAAATATATATATATATATTTTTTTATTTCAGAGAAAAGGGAGAGGAAGAGAGATAGAAACATCAATGATGAGAGGGAATCACCGATTGATTGCCTCCTGTATGCCCCCTACTGGGGACCCAATCCCCAATCCAGGAATGTGCCTTTGATGGGAATCAAACCTGGGAACTTTGAGTCCACAGGCCAATGCTCTATCCACTGAGTCAAACTGGCTAGGGCAAGGAGCCTTTTTATAAGGAACTATTGCCTACTCAAGAAAATGAACAAGAAGGAGACAGACAACAACATTGCATATAAATCGATCTATAGGGTAAATTTAATTATTACATCATTGATGTTTATAATCAGGGCAAAGCCAAATGGTCTATAAACCCATCTTTGGCATTATCAGAGTTCTAACCTTGAAGTGAGACAAATTAATTAAACAATGTGACATTCAAATGACCTTAATTAGGTAAGTTCTATATGCTAAATTCCTATAAAAAGTGGCACGGGTTATAAAAATAGATGAGTAAAACTCAGTCCCTTACACAGTAGAAGTGAGCATTGCATGTAAGTAACCATCAAGCAAGGTGAAAAGAGAAGATACCTAAGAAAAATACCAAGGGCCGTGAAAATTCTAAGACAGAAAACTTATTTCTGCACTAAGCAATTTATTATTTCTTGTGATAATAGCTAAGTCCAGGCCAAATTCCTGCCCTGGAAATTTCCACTCATGAACCCACTAGTTGGGCTGTAGCAATAAGCAGAAGTGGCTTAGAAAAGACGGAGAGGTCTGAGTGAGACGTTAACTCAGTGACAACTATACTGGGCTTTAAAGATGCCCAGAAACAAAGCAGAATACTTCTCTAACTCTTAATTATATATATGTAAAATTTATTGTCTTCTAGCCTGTTTCTAAGCCATAAACTTTTAGGAATATAAAAGTAAACATTGGAAACAAGAATCGTAAAATATTTGAATTGACAATATATTGTTGCAATTTTCTTGAGCATGAAAATATTTTCTCAATAAAGATTTTATAATAAAATGGAAACTTATGTGTTAGGTTTCTGTTTTCTTAGCTAAAATCAATTTATAATAAGATTATATACATGAAGGAATTTATAACAGATACATTAATAGAAAGTCAAGTTCAGCACAGCTATTGAGAATTATACTAGTAGTAAATAATACCTCATGCTCAAATAACTGGGAACTCTCTACTTTTCATATCAGGTGAAACTTGTGGTCTAATAAGCCAATTTTCTTTATTCTGTCCAAGGACTAAAATAGTTACAATAACTTAAAATTTACAATAAATCCCTTATGATAAAATTTGTCACACTGGCCCTGCAGAACATTAGGCAACTCTGTAAAAACATATTTCAGTCACAACCTCCAAATTAGAATTTATATATATGTTTTATGTGATCATGTGAATATACAGAGATGGTGGCTGCCTACAAGCTGAGAGGCCACAAAATGTAACCTACTTTAGAGACACCTTGATTTTTAGACTTACCAGGGTCCAGACCTGTGGAAAATAAATGCATATTGTTTAAGTTGCCCACTATTTGGTATTTTGTTATGACAATCTGAGCTAGACATTAGCTTACAATTAAATTCAAGCAGGGGTAGCTTTTGAGGCCAGTCTCTGAGGTCGGTCCTGACCTTAGGAGGGCTCTTCTTAGCTCTCTCTCTCTCTCTCTCTCTCTCTCTCTCTCTCTCTCTCTCTCTCTCTCTCTCTCTCACTGAATCTCTCCAGTGAACTGACTGGCCTGTGGTTCTGCTATTATTTTTGAGTAACACTTAGTTTAATAAAGTGTTAATTTTTAAAGTGTATACAAATCAATTAAGAAAATTTAAAAAACCAATTGGAACAAAATGGGGGCAAAAAAAGTGAACAAGTGGATTTAAAAAGGAAATAGAAATGATTTTTAAACATATGAAAGATTGTCAACCTGACTTAGAATTTAAAAAAAGATACAAATGAAACCTATACAAAAATTATGTTTTCATGTGCAAGGTTAGCAAAGATAAAAAAAATTGATAACATAACCCCAACATTGCTGGTAGTAATATAAATTGTTACAATAATCTCTGAACAGTGATTTGTCAATAATGCCTATCAAAATTGCAAAAGTCCATATTCTAAAACCACTTCTAAAGAGATTCATTCTAGAGACATAATGGCATATGTGGAAGATGACATATGTCCTCATTAGTAATTACCGCACTGTTTGTAATAGCAAAAAGCTGAAAACCTTCCAATAGGGGGTTGTTTAAATAAATTGTGGTATATCAATTTGTGGCAGATTACGTCAACGCCCCATTTCTTCCGACTTGCCCCTATTCAAGCCCATTGCCATGTGCCCTGTCATTTTGCAGTGCTCTTCCACTGTGATGGGGTGTAATTCCCAGCTCCTTGGCTTTAGCATCTGATTTACTTTGGCTGACATGACAGCACATTGACAAATGTGATACAAGCAGAATTTTAAAGGGGACTTACATGGATTCAGCTTGCTCGCCCTTGTGTTTCTACTGTTGTCATGAGAAGAACATGCCAAGGCTCTTCCACTGGTCTTGGGAGGAAGATAACAGCCATTGGGAGCAGAACTGTTTTCAGATAAGCCCAACCTAGAGTAGAACACACCAGCCAATTCACAGAAGGATGAGCAAACCCAGATTAGCAGAGTTTGCCAACCAAATTATTCCATCAGATTATTCAATCCTCAACCAATTTACAAATGCATAAGCTATACTTATAAAGAATTGTTGTTTTGAGTCAGAGTTTTGAGGTGGTTTATTGCACAGCAATAGATAGCTAAATACACTAATGCAATGAATAACAGCTACCAATAAAAGAGTTCTTTATTATGCTATTAAGGCAGTGGTCGGCAAACTCATTAGTCAACAGAGCAGCTCGCGAGCCGCAGTTTGCCAACCACTGTATTAAGGAATAATCTCTGAATGTTATAGTTCAGTTAAATAAAATGAAGAACACTGTGTAGTGTTTAATTATTTGTGAAAATAAATTTGCATACATGTGTGTAGGATATAATTGGAAAGATACAGACAGAAACCTGACAAAAGTTGGTTGTCTATGGACAGGTCACCTGGAGAGCTGAGGGACAGGAGTAGAAAGAGACATTTTCTTTGTATACCTTTCTGTCACTTTTGAATTTTCAACTATTTAAATGTGTTGTATATTGAAAAAATAAATAAACTAAACTATTTTAAAAACTCAGGCTATTCACAGCACTCTAAATTCTTCTAGCATCTAGTAGAGAAGACAAATTCTAAAATCAGTTAGATTAGATTTTTCTTCCTTGACAAGTGATAATTTTTTGCTTGGATGATTGTAGGATTCCTTATTTTTCCCTTGAATTGGGAGTTTCAACAATATTTGTCTAGGTGTACAACTATAATTAGTTATTATTTCTTGGTAGCTAGAATATATATGGAAAGAACCCTTAAAACTCAATCATAAGAAAACAAACAGTCCAATTAAAAAAATGGGCAAATGAATTGATCAGACATTTCATGAAAGAATATAAACAAATGGCAAATAAGAACACTAAAAGGTGCTCAATGTCACTGATCAATTAAAAGCACAATGAGATACTACTGCACACCTTTTAGACATCTACAATTAATAAGTTTAACCATATCAAGCACTGGAAGGATGTGGAGCAACTAAAACCCTTTTTCACTGCTGGAGGTAATGTAAAATGGTACAAACCACTTTGGAGAACAGTTTGGCAATTCCTAAAAAAGTTAAAAATGAATCTAGCATGTGTCTGAACCATTCCACCTCTAGGTATTTATCCAAGAGAAATGAAAGCATATGATCACACAAAGGCTTGAACGTGAATGTTTATAGCACCTTTATATGTTATAGCCCCAAACTGGAAACAGTCCAAATGTCCCTCAACAGGAAAAGGAATAAACAAAATGTCCTATATTCAGACCATGGAATATTACTCAGCAAAAGATGGGAATAAGTTGCTGGTACTCATAACAACATGAATAAATCTCAAATGAATTGTGCTGAGTGAAGGAAGCCAGATAAAAAAAGAGCACCTACTGCCTGATTCCATTTATATAATATCTAAAAATTCAAACTAATCTATAGGGACAGAAATAAAATTAATGGTTGCCTGAGGGAACATGGATGGAGGGATTATAAAAAGTCATGAGGAAACTTTTGAGGGTGATGAATATGTTCATTTTCTTGACTGTAATGATTGTTTCAAGGGTGTATACAAAAGTCAAAACTTGTTAAGCTGTACCCTTAAATTACATGCAAAAAAACTTAAAAAAAAATCAAATGTTAGAATGTGTAAAGCTGAGTAGTAGGTGCATATATTTTCGTTACACCATTCTTTGTTGTTGAGTATGTGTTTTTTATTTTTAATAGCAAAATATTTTAATTAGCCATGGCTGCTTTGCTCAGTGGTTAGAGTGTCTACCTGTGGACCTAAGGGTCACAGCTTCGATTCGTGGTTAAGGGCACATACCTGGGTTGCAGGTTTGATCCCTGGCCCTGGTTGGGGCATGTGCAGGAGGCAGCTAATCAATGTGTCTCTCTCAAATGGGTATTTCTCTCTCTCTCTCTCTCTCTCTTCTCCCACTCCCTCCTTCCTTTCACTCTCTCTGAAAAAAATCAATGAAAAAAATATCCTCTGGTGAGAATTTAAAAAATATATTTTTTAATTAAACAAAAAATAAAACTAGATTTCCCACCCTTGAGTTAAACTAGCAGAAACAATAAGTTTCCATGAAATCAGAGCCATTGTCTTCAGTTTTCAGTATACTGCCTAGAAGCACTCATTATACACTCCAAATTATTTATCCAATAAATAACACATTCATCCTAATGTATGTATAACTAGTGCTTATTTTGTTATTTTAAAAAAAGTTTCCAATTCTTTATGTTAAACCCTAAAAGTTATGGAACAATTTTAGAGTGATCCGCCCATACTGTGGAGGCTGGCTGCTGAGATGATCAGAAACCTCTATAATATAAAGTAATCACCACCTTATCCTCAAAGGATACGCTCCAAGACCCCCAGTAAATGTCTAAAATCACAGATAGCACCAAACCCTATATATACTATGTTTTTTCCTATACATACATACCTATGATAAAGTTTAATTGATAAATTAGACAATTTCCTGGATAGAAAATTTGTTCTTACTATAGATCTTAGCAACCTCAGCATATGATTCATTTTCTTTTATGAAGTCAAGAATTTTCACCTTTTCACTTAAAGGAAGCGTCTTACAGCTTCTTCATGGCATATCCAAATTGCCAGCATTGTGCTTTGGGGTCATTATTTAAGTAAAATAAGGATCACTTGAACAAGTATTTCAATACCTCAGTAGTTGATCTGATAATGGAGATAGCTACTGAGATGGCTACTAAGTAACTAACTGGCTGGCAGCATACACAGCAGGAGGAGACTGAACAAAGGAATGATTCACATCCCCAGCAGGTTGGAGCAGAACAATGCGGATTTCATCACGTTGCTCAGTATAGCACACAATTTAAAACTTATTAATAATTTATTTCTGAAAATTTTCATTTTATATTGGACCATGGTTAACCACAGGTAACTGAAACTCCGGAAAGAGAAACCACAAATGAGGGGGACTTTGATTTCAGGCAGCTTGCCCCAGCAAGGCCCTATTGGTTGTTTGCAGGTGGCGCCTGTCTGATTATTGAACACTTATTGGTCAGTGTCTGTGCCACACTAGTTGTAAACTATTTTGAATATCACTCCTTTGCAAATGTCATCCCATCAATATTTCTTGTGTTCAAGTACGCGCTGATGCCACACATTCCTTCAGTAGGCTTTTGTTCAAATTCAGTATAGGCATTCTTTGGCATGTACTCTGCACCCAACTCCTTTATTCTATCATCATTCACATTGTTCAGGCCACATGATTTGACACTGGCTTGATTGTGTATTCCTAAACTCTTTAACTTCCATTTTTGTTCACAACCAAGGTAATGTGATATATTTCTATTAAAAAAATACATATTATTTTCATCCTCTCTTCCTGGGCTTTCATAAGGGGATCTAAAACAAACTTTAAAAATATTAATTTATTGGCTTTGAATATTTCAAGAAGTGCTAGCAGGAAACTTATTGACCTATGTACTTTAGCTTGCTGGTAAGCCTTATAAAACACATTAGAGAAGCCTGGGTCATGATTCCAAGCATTGAACCATGTTCATCTGCTTAACCTCTGCCATGGACATAGATTGCTTGTCAATGTGCCAGGGTTAGAAAAATTCCACCCCCCCCTTCACTCCTTTATTTTCAGCTTTTAATATTAGGTTTAATTTTTTAAAATATTTTTAAACCATTTTTTATTTTTTAATTACAGTTGACATATAATGTTATATTAATTTCAGGTGTACACACTAGTGACTAGACATTAAATGATCATTGCAATAAATCTCATACCCATTTGACATGATAGTTATTAGAATAATATTGACTATAACATCCCCATGACTATTCTGTAACATCCAATTTGTACTTCTTAATCTCCTCACCTTTTCACCCATTTAAAATTATAAATGTTTATATTCTAAACTCCATAATGAATAAATCACCAAAATTTATAGATTCTAACTTTTAAATATCTGTATAGGTGGTTTTTTATTTTTTAAAAACCAATGTTTCCTTTTTAAAACAAATATTTTACAAAGTCCCCTCTTTATATAAAACATACATTTACACATAAAGTTTAAAATATATATATTTATTAACTATAATATAAAGGAAAAGTAAAAACAATTAAATATTAAGTAATATGTAGTATAACATATAAATGTTTCAGCATAACTATAGAAGACCCAGTGAAATGATAATATAATTTCACCTTCTTATAAATAGGCTAGGGTTTAAGAAAAATTAGACAAATATTCAAGTGAATATTGAAGAGAATGTTTCTTTATAGTAGACATTTTGAAATGAGAATCACTGTAAATGCAATAATTGCACATGAAAACAGATACAGTTGATTTGTATTACTGATTCAGATAGGATGAGTGACATAGCCGTTAGAGATAAAATGTTGGTAAAGATCCAAACAAAACAATATATATTCTTCCTTCAACGAACCTGGTAGCCGCATTTCTGGAAAATTCAGTATTTATTAAAATCATTAAAAGTATTTGTAGTTTAAAACTAAAATGAAGTTCTGTATCGGTTGAGATTATTATAATCAATTTTTACATCTATAAGAATGTCTAGATGGATGTTTGAAAGTCATGTGGGAGGCAGAATTTTTTATTGTATGCTATATCCCCTAATTACAGCATGTCTAATATCCTGACTTCTCACACTAAATGCCAGTAGCTCTCCCCAATCACAGTCAGAAAAATGCCTCCACGAATATCAAAATGCCCACTAGGGGCAGTGTCACCCTGTTGAGAACCACTGATTTCTGTAACATGGTCCTACTTTAACAATCTTTTGCAGCTGCTTTAGTTTGGTTCTTCAACATCTGTCACTTAGTCAACTTTTCAGCCTGTCTTTAGTCTTTTCTGCCTATAATTCACCTCCAAAACAGATAGCAAAGGTGTTCTTTCTAATATGCCCACCTGATCATGTCATTCTCTATGAACGTCTTCAGAGGCTCCCAGGCACTCTAGGACGAAATCAAACTTTTTAGCATGGAAAGCAGTAGCTGATCCCACCGTATTTCAGATCTGTCCTGTACCACTCCTTCCAGTGTGTGCTGTGCTCTTCCCCACTTAGCGTACAGAACTGAACAAGGTCTCTGTCTTTTCACCAACTTGCCGATCTTTTTTTTTATCTGGCAAGTTCTTGATAAGAATTCAAATGCAGTCAAGCATTACTTCCACAATGATGCCTTCTCCAGACAGTTTCCCACCCCTCCTTTGGCCCCTGCATGACCATATGTTTTATGACCGTTAGAGGATCTGCCTCTGAATTCTCTGATGGCAGGACTTTTTATCTTATGTACTTTTGTATCCTGAGGACATCCAATAGGTGAAGGGCAAATGGTAAGGTCTTAAAATGTTGAGCACTTAAAATTGAATGATCCTTTAATGTTAGCTATTTGGAAAGTTCTGCCAATTGTTTTTCTTTACCTTTTAATATTCTCTCATCCTTGAAGAATCACATATATCCACCCACTTTAATCTCTCCAGTCTGTTATTGCCACTTATTTATTTATTTATTTTCAACCCTCACCTGAGGATATTTTCCATTGATTTTTTCTTTTTTTTTAGAGAGTGGGAGAGAGAGGGAAAGACAGAGAGAAACGTCAATGTGAGAGAAACACATCGATTGGTTGCCTCTTGCATGTGCCCTGACCAGGGCCCGGGCAGCTTAGGAGCCTGCAATGAGGTATGTGCCCTTGACCAGAGTCGAACCCAGGCTGAGGCTCTATCCACTGAGCCAAATCAGCTAGGACTGTATAGTCTTTTATCTTTGTTCTTTCTTTAGTACTTATTTAATCTCCAGTGAATTTTGAAATATCTTTGTTATAGTTTTCTTCTACTCCCATTGTACTGACTCATGAAACAAATGTTTTTGACCCATTTCCTAATATATACTTTACTTAATTTAATTTATATACCACAGACAAGAAGCCTATTTCTTTCAAAAGTGATTTGAAATCAACTCGAGAATTTTTTAACCATTAACAAATTTTAAAATTTATTTTCCCATGAATATGTGTATAAAATAATATACTGCATATGTAACTGTTTTGTTTTTTTTTCTCCCTGAATCAACCCTCAACTTGATTGTTCTGGTTGTAGGTGTTGGTCCATAGTTTTATGACATATGTGCTTGATGTTCACCAATACTTGATTTTGTCTTAGATATCTTTCATATTTCAGAGTGTTAACTTTCATTAATTCCTCTGCTAATTTAAGTCAGACACCAATATTAACTAGTCTTAAATAATGCTGGATCACATCGCTTCTCTTTGCTAGTTACCATGAGGGTGGCTATAATCACTCATCTTTTAAAAATATACTACATTATTTCTTGCCTTCCAAGGACTTAGCAGCAAATTCAATAATTCAATAATTTATTAATGAATTTCCTTTGGGTCATCAGAACAAAAATGGTTCCTGTAGGAAAAGAAATCTGCTAAATAAATGATAGTGCAGAGACATTCTCCTGGAGGCTACAAAGTGACCAATTGAAATATACTAACTTGATTCTTCTCCATCTGGATATTCAGATCCTTCTTTCTTTTCATTTTGGAATGGAAGAATAAATGAGGAAAACTGTGCTCAGAAATCCTATCCTGCTTCAGAGCATGTAAATAGCATCATGAGCAAAAATTTTCAAGCTGTCAAGAGTAAGGCAAGTATAGGATAATTACATGCTTATGACAATCAAAATAGAATCAATCCTAGTAAGCTTTTCTCAGTTGAAGGGAACTTCTTTAAAAAGTACTTACTGCCGAAACCGGTTTGGCTCAGTGGATAGAGCGTCGGCCTGCGGACTGAAAGGTCCCAGGTTCGATTCGGTCAAGGGCATGTACCTGGGTTGCGGGCACATCCCCAGTAGGGGGCGTGCAGGAGGCAGCTGATCGATGTCCCTCTCTCATCGATGTTTCTAACTTTCTATCTCTCTCCCTTCCTCTCTGTAAAAAATCAATAAAATATAATTAAAAAATAAATAAATAAATAAAAATAAAAAGTACTTACTGATCTGTCTTTCAGTAGGGCAGTTAAAAAAACTGTGGTATAACAATCCACAGTAAGGAATATTTTGCAGTTTTTAATAAAGAAGAAAACATACCTATGTGTATGGACATAAAAGAATATATGGTTGTTTTCAAGTCAGAAAAGTCATGGATAATTCTATGATCCCATTCATATAAAAACAGCACAAACAGAAGTTAAAATATATACATAGAGGAGATTGGAAAGGTGCACACACATGAAACTGCACTCAATGTTCTGCATTGAAGGCTTTTGTTTCTGTGGTTGTTCCACCAGGTGATGAAGTCCTTTATTGCCAGATTTAATAAAGGATGACCAGTTCAATTAAAATTTCATTAAAACACTGAATTATTTTAGTATAAGTACATCCCAAATATGGCATGGGACATATTCATACTAAAAAAAAAATACTTATTGTTTAACTGATATTCAAATTTAATTGAGGATCCTGAAACTTTATTTGCTAAATCTCACAATTGTATTTAAGGAGACCATAAATGATTCATCCTTGTACTATTATTACTAGCACAGCTAGTTACAGAGATATAGCGGGTATACAGTAAATGGTGAGAATAACTTAGGAGAGCACAATAATAACAGATAGTTTTGCTAAGTGTGCTCCATACTTTATCTTAACTCTCATGGAAATGCCCCCAAGTTTTAGTAGTGTTCTTATTTTACAGATTAAGAAACAGAGGTATGCAGAAGTCACACAATGAGTGGTAGAGTTAGAAGTGACCCAGTTTCTGGGTCCTGGTTCAGCAGTCATAGTCAATGGCCAGCTGCAGGGAGGGAGAGGAAGAAAAGGGGGGGAAAGAGCCAGGGAGGAGGCTTTGGAGTAGCAGAGTAGGGCTTTGCACAAACTCCTTAGCCTTGCCTAGACTAGAACGTGGGATATACATGAAAGGCAGGCAAATCTGGGCCTGGTCCCCACCTCCAGCATTCACTGGAAAAAGTTACAGTAGTCTCCCCTTATCTACAGTTTCCCTTTCCAAGGTTTCAGTTACTCATGGCAACCCAGGTCAGAAAATACTAAATAGAAAATTCCAGAGACAAATAATTCATAAGTTTTAAATTGTGTGCCTGTTCAGAATGATAAAATCTCATACTATCCTGCCAAGAACCATCCCTTTGTCAATGCTCCCTACGCTCCCCGCCCCTTAGTCATTTAGTAGCCATCTTGGTTTTCAGATCATTGTCAAGATATTGAAGTGCTTGTGTTCAGGCAACTCTTATTTTATTTCAGAATGGCCCTAAAGTGCAACAGTAGCAAGGCTGGCAATTCAGATGTGCCGAAGAGGAACTGTAGAGTGCTTCCTGTAAGTGAAAAGGTGCGTCTAGTACAATAAAATATTGTGAGAGAGACCACATTCACATAAATCTTATTACTGTATAGTTTTATAATTGTTCTATTATTATTAATCTCTTATTGTGCCTAATTTGTAAATTAAACCTTATTATGTATAGGAAATAAACAGTATAAGATGGCGTTAGGTATTGTCCTCGGTTTCGGGCATTTATCTGCTTGGAATGTATCCCCAGCAGATAAGGGGGAACTACACTATATTATTTATGTTTGCCTCAATTTTCTCAGGTGTAGAACTGAAGTGGAGTGCCTCCCTGAGAACTGATGTGCAGAGTAAATAATATAATTTCTATAAAGTGATCAGCATAGGGTTTGGCAAGTAAAAGACAGTTAATGCTCAAGATTCCAGAGTTTTCATTTGTAGAACAGGTTAACACCATCAGTAGCAACAAGATAATAATACTAATTATATCTATATTGCTGAGTTGATTTGAGGATCAGATGAAAATATATATAATCTTTCTAAATGTAAAGTGCTTCTCATTCTTAACAGAGAAACTGCTCTTTAGATCAGAACCAGAATATCATGCCAGAGCATTACTACGGTTCCTCCCCCCACCCCCGAAGTAATTAATTTTGTTTTAAAATTTATCATAGAGTAAACAGGACTCTTTTGTTTTGGTGTACATAGATCTGTGAATTTTAACCCATGTATTGATTTACATAACCACCACTACAGCTGGCATACAGAACACGACTATAGCTTTTGAGACTCTTTTTTCAAAGTGTTTCATATTCAGGTTGCAAAACACCTTTAAAAATAAGAAAAGGGGATTTAGATAAACGTGATGAAGACGCAAATGAACAAAACTGACATTTTGCTCAAATATCTGCAACCTCCAAACCCTCTCTTGTCTGGGCCATTTTTGCTATTGGCTCTGCAGACTATCTCTTGTCACAAAAGTAGTCAGGAATGGACTTGAGAGTACAATACGTGTACAAACTGCAGCATTCCTTATCTGATCATTTTATTACCAGACCTTAATTTCCCAACTGTTTTCTCTAATTCCCAGTTTTCTCTCCAAAATGAAGAAACCTGAACTAACTAACCAGCACCTTCTCACCCTTTCACGGAAATTATTTGATTGGGTCAGGGGATACAGTTATTGATAGAGCAAGGACAGAGCTTTCAGGGCCCCAAACCTCTCCAATATAACAACCTCCCAGTAAGTAATCATTCAATCTATTCCTTTCTCCAACTCCAACCTCTGTACCCCCTCCCCTGCCCAGCACTCCCAAGGGCAACAGACTTTAGGCCAAGCTTCAGATCTCCCTGGGCGGCCTCCCCCTCACCCCCAACCCTGTGAACTCTCCTAGCTTTAGTGACTGGCACTGACACACCGCAGCCACATCTGGTGAGAGGGGGCGGGTCCGCTCTCCTGGTGAATCACGACGTTGCTATTTGCCTTTTGTTTCTAGGATGCTTTGGCTGCCTTTTCTTCCCTCTGCTTTTAATTTTCGAGGAGAAAAGCTAATGACTCAAGAATGAATCTCCTCTCCACTAATCTTTTCCCCCCTTCTATCTTAAAGTTGCCTCTCTCTCTTTACAAGTTCCATAACCGTTCCAGCGGGATGGGTGGGGACGCATTCATTACACCTAAATCAGAAGTTGGCATCTAAGGTATCACTTCGACGGGAAGATTTTCTGATGCTCCCTTGCAGTTTGCTGGGCGTTTGGCTGCGGCCGCTGTGCATTCTCAGCTCATTTCTTTATGCTGCTGCTTCATGCTGCTCTGTCACGCCTGAACCTACCTCGTTACTACCCTGGGTACCCGAATCTGGGTGAATTCCACGAGATTCATTAGCGGTTTTGTTCCAGTCCAAGGTAAATACAGTATGCAAAATAAGGAACCACCAAAGGATGCCGAAGAGGGGGGAGAGAGGGATTCCCTCATCTTTTCCCGCATATTCCTCGTTAACTTCCACCAGGAGGAGGCGCGAAGCCCAGATCCCCCCAGTCCCTTTTCCTAAATCTCCCTGCCAAGGTCTACAGAGGTTGGCCGCGCGGCAGGAGAAGTCCCTCCACCGGCCTGGCCCTCCCCTGCCCCCCGGGTTGGTTTTTCCCAGCTGCGGAGGTTGGGCCAGGGGCTGGGGTGCGAGCGGAGTCGGCGCTCGCAGCTTGGAGCCAGAAAGTCGCTGCGAGTCTGGTGGGACTCGGAGTTGTCTCCGGAGCTGGCGGGCGCGGAGGTGAGCAGCTGGGAGCCAGCCGCGCGGGCGAGAACCGGAAGGCGGCGCCGCTCCTCCCCATCTCCGGGCGCGAGAGTAGCGTAGGTCCCGGCTTTCTCCGCCGCTTTGTTCACGGCCTTTCCCCTCCCCTTTGGAGAAGACTCGAACCCTCTCCGGGATCCGAGGGGCTGGCGGAGGCGCGGGCTGGGGGGAGGAGGGAACAGCTGTACGGGGGGCTTATCCCTGGGAGGGCCTAAGGGAGATCAAAAGACTCTTGCAACCTGAAACTTCCCTCTCTCTCATCCTAACCTGGACCGGGAGGAGAAGTCCGCGTGGGGGCGGAGACCCGGAAGGCAGGTCGTCCGCGGAGGCGGGGGGAGAGTGAGAAGTTTGGTCGGGAAGGCGCTGGGGATTAAGCTAGAAGTTACGCACGAGGCACAAGTCTGTTCGAGAAAGGAGGAGGGCGGGAGGCTGGAAAGATATAAATATCTATAGCTTGGGCCAGGGCGGGAGGAAGACTTTATGCTCCTGTCTCGGGATGCGCGCCCCTCTCCTGGGTAAGGATGTGCTTGGGACTGGGGGAAGGAGGATTGGGGACCGGGTGGGAGGAGAGGCCCTCCCGGGCTTCGGGAGAGAGGTCCTGGGGACAGGGTGGGACCACTTGACTTGGACAGACCGGTTCCTGCACTAGGAAAGCAGCGGCGGGTGCCGCTCCTCACGCTTCTCTCCCGCTTGTCCCAGGTCCTGCAGCGGATCCAGCGTGAGGCGCCAACAAAAGAGGCGAGAGGTGCCACGCAGGGGCGGCGGCAGGAAGAGGAGCGAGAGTTGAGCGTCCGGACCCGCTGTGCGTACTTCCTAGTGGCCAGGGGCGGGGGTTTCGCCCCGGGAGGGGGACGCCCGTGGCAAGGGGGCGCTAGCCAAGTTCCGGTTGCGGCGTACCTCCTCCGCCCCCAGGAGAGGAAAGTTTTCCCCAGGAGCTCCCTGCTGACCCGCGCCCTCGGGGCCCAGCTTTCGAGCCCTTCGGAGCGGGCGCCGTCCCAGGCCAGCTCCGGGGAGACCCGTGCCGTGATGCCTGGAGGTTGCGCCCGTGGCCCCGCCGCCGGGGACGCTTGGCTGCGGCTCGCTCGGCTGGCGCTGGTCCTGCTGGGCTGGGTCTCCTCATCTTCGCTCACCTCCTCGGCGACATCGTCTGCCTCCTCAGCGTCCTTCGCGGCGGTGTCCGCTCAGCCCCCGCTGCCAGGCCAGTGTCCCCCGCCATGCGAGTGCTCAGAAGCGGCGCGCACCATCAAGTGCGTTAATCGCAACCTGACTGAGGTGCCTTCGGACCTGCCCCCTTATGTGCGCAACCTCTTCCTCACCGGCAATCAGCTGGCCGTGCTCCCTGCCGGCGCTTTCTCCCGCCTCCCACCGCTCGCCGAGCTGGCCGCGCTCAACCTCAGCGGCAGCCGCCTGGAGGAGGTGCGCGCCGGAGCCTTCGAGCATCTGCCCAGCCTGCGCCAGCTCGACCTCAGCCACAACCCGCTGGCCTATCTCAGCCCTTTCGCTTTCTCGGGCATCAATGCCAGCGTCTCGCCCCCCAGCCCCCTGGTGGAACTGTTCCTGAACCACATCCTGCCCCCTGATGACGACGAGCGGCACACCAACCGGAGCTTCGAGGGTATGGTGGCGGCTGCCCTGCGAGCTGGCCAGGCGCTACGCGGGCTCCGCCGCCTGGAGCTGACCAGCAACTGCTTTGTCTACCTACCCCAAGATGTACTGGCCCAACTGCCGAGCCTCAGGCACCTGGACCTGCGCAACAACTCGCTGGTGAGCCTGACTTACCTGTCCTTCCGCAACCTGACACACCTAGAAAGCCTCCACTTGGAAGACAATGCCCTCAAGGCCCTTCACAATGGCACCCTGGCAGAGTGGCAAGGCCTACCCCAAGTCAGGGTCTTCCTGGACAACAATCCCTGGGTCTGCGACTGCCACATGGTGGACATGGTGACCTGGCTCAAGGAGACAGAGATAGTACAGGGAAAAGCCAGGCTCACCTGTGCATTCCCAGAAAAAATGAGGAATCGGGTCCTCCTGGAACTCAACAGCTCCGACCTGGACTGTGATCCTATCCTCCCTCCATCCCTGCAGACTTCTTATGTCTTCCTAGGTATTGTTTTAGCCCTGATAGGTGCCATTTTCCTCCTGGTTTTGTATTTGAACCGTAAGGGGATAAAAAAGTGGATGCATAACATCAGAGATGCCTGCAGGGATCACATGGAAGGTTATCATTACAGATATGAAATCAATGCGGACCCCAGGTTAACCAACCTCAGTTCTAATTCGGATGTCTGAGAAACGTTCGAGGCCAGAACAAGGACAACTATGCATGAGATGTAGACTTAATTAAGCTTTATCCTGTCCTAGGCTTGCTCCACCTCCACCCTCCACTGTAGATACCACTGGCCTTGACTGAAAGCAGTGAAAGGGATTTGCTCCCTTGTCATGTAAAGTGTCTTGGTGTGGTCCATTAATGTAAGATGATGATGAACAATTTCATAGTCTTTAACCCTCTTCCCTTTCTTGGAACTCAACATGTATGGAGGGACTTGTCAAGTTTCAGCATGAACATGGACTCCTGGCTGTCTGTTTCTTTTAGTACAAAGTGTAACAAGTGTACCAATACAGATAGCACTCAACAAAAGCTGCCTCAACTTTTTCAGAAAAAAACATTCTATTCATAAGTATCAGTTTTATTCTCATGCACCTAAATTGTACATGAGAAAATGATTGCATTCCGTAAACTGCCTGCAGACCTTAGCAAGCTCTTCAAAGTAACTCCATAGTACACAGGAGCACCTGCATCCGAGAGCATGCTTATATTTTACTGTTCTGCATATTACAAAAAATAACTTGCAACTTCAGATAACTCCTTTGAGAAAGTAAATTACTTTTTTGATTGCAGTTTATATGAAACTATATGCAAGTTGTTTTATAAACTGCATCGAGATCCAACAGGCTAAATTGTTAAAAAAAATTCAATAAAGATTCTTAAAAGAATTACAGTTGTGTTCAAGTTTGCTATTTGAAATAAAGGATTAGGGACAATGTTACCGAGTGGTCTTGGTTCCAGTGATAATTAAGGTATTATAGTTGAGAATGAAACTGGAGCAATATCTTATATAAGTAGACTTTGGAGACAATTTTGAGATGGTGGATCCTTTCAGGATTTAAATAGAGAATTTGAATATTCATGTGAAAAGACTTATGGTCCCAAAATTAATGCTATTTCAGAAACAATTGTGTGAGAGCATTATAAAGTTGGTGAGACGGAACAGTTCTGTATAATAAACAGTTCACAGTTTGGGACTTTTTCCAGATTAAGTTTTTAGGATAGAACAAAATTACTTAACCTTTCCATATGAAACTTGGGTGTTTAGACTATGAAACAAATACAATTCAAATAAGTGTATGAAAATTAAATGTCTTAAATTATTAAGACATTAATATTTTAGAATATTCTAAAATCAAAGGCTTTAAAATAAATTTAAAAATTTTTTTCTAAGATCATAATGTTAATTATAATTTAGATTTTTTGAGAATATTTAAAAATATATTTAGGTAATTGTTCTGTATTTTTTAAATATATTTTTATTCATTTCAGAGAGGAAGGGAGAGGGAAAGAGAAATAGAAACATTAATGATGAGAGAATCATTGACTGGCTGCCTCCACACTGGGGATCAAGCCCACAACCCAGACATATGCCTTGACCAAGAATCAAACCTCCTGGCTCATAGGTTGACTCTCAACCACTGAGACACGCCGGCTGGGCTGGATAATTTTATCAGAGACCCTGCTAAATATGTTTTAAACATTGTTATGATAGGATATGCGTTTGAGGAGAAAACCTGAGATAAATGTCTACATGCACAAACAAGTGTCTCAACTAATAATCATAGGTTCTTGTGTTCAATTCAGTTTTTAAGAATTTGGGGATATTCAGATTTTAGCTAAGCTCTATGTTGGTATATACATCTTTGCGAAGAATAAAGCACATTTAGGTGTAAATAAAGCAATCAGTGAATCAATTGATATTCTCAATAATAGACAAATTTTTTTTCACAGTTATTTTCCAATTAAGCTTAAAAGTAAATTCTGATCATCTCCAAGCTGTTCTATAGAGTGACTTAAATTTAGTTTAGCCATTATTGTTTAACTTAAAGTGTAATGAACTTGCATCAGCATGTCTTAGGGTCTTCTTTTTTTCTTCTTCTTTTTTTCTGTTCTGCAGTGTTTTATATTTGAAATATTTTCATAAGTGTAAAAGGATTAGATAGTACTTTGGGTTCTAGAAATCTTTGCCTAGTCCTTTTTTGAGTTAAATTCAGAAGTTTTCAAAATAGGGCAAAAAAACAGTAATCTGTTCCTTGTGTAGATTAGACTAAATAGTTAGAATATGATGTTTTAACTATATTAACTTCAATAAGGTTTATCTTATGAAGTATTATAGAATTATTTATGGTTATACTTGAAATCCCATAATTACCTGAGAAAAGTTTAAATATATGGTACTTAAGATTCCATTAAACATTTTAAGTTTTCATTAGGAATTCATAAACTAGCTGGCTGCCATTACTTCCAAAGAATGATGAAGATATTAGCCTGCCAAAAATAGTGAAAACATGTAGTAAGAGCACACATCTAATAAGAGCACACATCTTAGGAATAAACTGCTCATGGACGTTTATTGGTAAGTCTAAAAATTTGTAGAAAACATCAAATTGTAGTATTTATAGAGTTTCTATTCAGAAGAATTATTTCTTTATCATGTGATAACCTAACAGTTAAAAAGTGAGCTTTGCCTAGCCAGTCTGGCTCAGTGGTTGAGTGTCGATCCAGGAACTAAGAGGTCAGGGTTCAATTCTCAGTTGAGGCGTGTGCAGGAGATAGCCAATCGATGTTCACCTCTCATTGATGTTTCTATCTCTCTATCCTTCTCCCTCCATTTCTAAAAATCAGTAAAAACATATTTTAGAAAAAAAGCAAACTTTATCTTAAATCCAGGAAAGCGTTAGATTCATTAGTCTGTCTTTTCTCTCCATCAACTCACTGAAGCAGAATCTGTGATAAAATAAAGCAGAGTTTTCACTTGTTAGGTGGATAACTTTTTTGAAGTTAGGATTTCTTCTTTTTCATTGCCTTGTTTCTGCCTGTGAACTTCCCCATTTGCCATGGCTCTCTTTTTTTATCATGTCACTCCTTTCCATTCCAGTACATGGCAATAGGACATTCTTAAGGTAAAAAATATTACTGTTTGAAAACAATTGCTATTGTGCAGTCATAATGTTCTTAAGTCTATAATCTTAAAAGGCATTCAGAGTTCTCTGGAAGATAGGTGCCATGTAAATCCAATAAGTACAAGAGATACAGGAAAAATGAAATTAAAAGTATCACTTTAGCTCTGGCCAGTGTGGCTCAGTTGGTTGGGTGTCATCCCTGTGCACCAAAAGGCTGCCTCTTACATTCCAGGTCAGAGCAGGAGGCAGCCAATCCATGTTTTGTTCTCATATAGATGTTTCTCCCTCTCCCTTTCTCTCTCTCTAAAAATCAATAATAATGGGAAAAAAAGTAACAATAAAATCATAAAGACTTGAGTTTTAACAAAAAAGAGTAAGTATCACTTTAAGTATACTTGTTTTTTTAAAAAAATATGTTTTTATTGATTTTTAGAGAGAGGAAGGAGAGGGATAGAGAGATAGAAGCATCATTGATTGTCTGCTTCCTGCAGGTCCTTACTGGGGATTGAGCTTGAACTCCAGGCATGTGTCCTGAGCAGGAAGCAAACCCTGACCTCTTGGTTCCTGGGTTGATGCTCAACCCACTAAACCACACCAGCCGGGCTAAGTATACTTGTTTTAAACACTGTCCCATTATGCATTATTTACCCTAGAAACCTACCAGGAACTTAATTTTTAAGGTATGTTTTGGTTGGTAATGCACTTTACTACTCAGCTTAACGAAGGTTTCAAAGGAAACACCCTTTACTTATCATTTATATAAGAGTCATTTGAAGAAAGTTAGAAAAATACAGGTTTCCCCTGCTACCTGAAAGTGGAGTGTTCCTAGGAAACTTTTCCTAGGCTGAAGAGGTATAAAGTGAAGAAGCAATTACATTCATCGAAAAGCCAAAGGTCCTTTTTGGGTTTCTTTTGGTTAGTGGGATTAGGTACTAACGTAGGTCATTCCTCAAAGTGAAGTAGCCTAATGAAACTTTTGAAGAGTGGGGGATACTTGTACTTAAAAATTTAAGCACTTGATAAATCTGTCCATTTTAAAAGCTATAAAAAGTCCAATAAATCTCTACTTAAAGTGGCAAGATTTTAAGGGTAATATAGCTATTTGATCCTGAACTGTAAAGCCCCCCCCCCCCCCGCCCCTTCAATATAACCCTTTAGTTTGCAGCATTTATACAGGGCTGGGCAAAAGTAGGTTTACAGTTGTTCATATGGAAAAAGACACGCGGGTTATGATTAGCGCAATAGCTATATTAACTCAAAAGAATGTCATAATGCAACTGTGAACCTACTTTTGCCCACTGTGTATATGTACCATAAATTTTGCTGCCACGTGTGATTATGGTGACCTGTAAGGCACATTTGTGCCTTGTAGCTGATAGACAGTTTTACCAAATAAGTAGACTTTGAAGCACATTCGATAAAATTTGGAACTACATAGATTCATATTGTCAATAATAGACCAGATGCTTTTTTTTAGAGGTGGAGAAAAGCTTCATTGAAATGAGCAAATCACAAATGATAAATTATTTTAAAATATTTTGATTGGCAGCATAGATGGATTATACTCCCCTTGATATTTAATTAGAAATAACTTACATCTTTGTTCTCTGTTTTTTAAATTAAAGTGGATGTAAAAAAAGAACAAATGAACTGTGACTGTTTCCTTAGGGATTTTGTTTTACTCTATCCCTTTCAGCCCAATGTTCCAACACGGGGCTTAACATTCTTGAGGCCATTAGAGGCTTTGCAGCTCTAGTTTGGGAATCCTTCATATCATTTCTGCTTTCCATTTAAATTTTTCTCTAAAGTCTACACTGAAAGAGACACCATGAGGACTTACAAGGTTAAAAACAGTTTGGTAAGTGCTTTCTTCCTGCTCCAAAATCTATTCAGTCCTCTAGCCTTCAGAGAGCAGCACCATAAAGTGAAGACAGACATTTATTAGATGAGATTCTGGATTCACTTTTACACTTATGCAAGGATATTTTCACAGTAAAGGAGATGGAGGAAAGGAAATTATATTTCTTGATAATTTGAAATAATTACTTTGAGAAACTATATTCTGTATTGCTCAGGAGTTACTGCCTCCTTCTAGATGGAGAAAAAACGGCCCTTTAAAACTATTTCATACAGTTATTTTTTTCTGTTCTTATTCTTAGAAACTAGAGGCCCAATGCATAAAATTCGCAGCCCCGGCTTCATCTGTAAGGTTGTCTAATTAGCATATTAACTCTTTATTATATAGGATATTTGATTGAAAAACACAGGCTGGTTTTATCTTCACATACTTCAGCAGCTCTATCTTTGTCATGGGTTAAAAATAACTAGATTAAAAATATATTTAATATATGATTTATATAATTTTTACAAGAATAAGAATTCTTAGTATTTCAAACTTGGAAGGACTCAGACATGTCAAGCCCAGTTTCCCATTCTACAAATAAAGAAACTGATAATTTTCTTTATTTGTAAATACTAATTTAATAATACAATAAATATAATTGTGACATATTATAATGTTATGTAATGATAGCCAGGACTTGTTCTCAGGGTTCCAGATTCCCCTTCTAGTAATCTTTTTTTTTTTTTTTTTTTTAATGTTTATAGCGAGAGGAAGGGAGAGGGATAGAGAAGTGGAAACATCAATGAGAGAGAAACATCAAATTGGCTGCCCTCCTGTACATTCCCTGGGGATCAAGTCTGAAACTTGGGCATCAAACCGGTGATCTCTTGGTTCCTGGGTTGATACTCAACCACTGAGCCACAACGGCCAGGCCTAGTTCTCTTTTTGCCATATGATGGCATTACTAATTACCTACCTTTAGACCTTTGACATACCAGTGACTAATAAAAAATGGCAATTGCTGTGAATTTGTTTTTATTGTTTTTGCTTTCCACTCAAACATTCACTGTTTCACTATGCTCTAAATTTCACTTCTAGTGTGTAAAAAAATTAGTTTCGTAGTCCTGATATGCCTAAATATGTTTGAAGTAATATTGTCATAGCAACCTTTATTATTATAAAACTTCTCTGAGTCCATAATATGATAGGAAATATTTGGGGCACTTAATGGTGGTAATTCTTTTGAAAAGGAAAATAAAATTCTGCAAAGCTGTGCTAACTTGTGTAATTCTAGCTTAAAAGATGAATTAGCTCAGCTGGTGAGAACACTAAACAAATGAGGCCAAGTTCATCTCTACAAAGTCAGTCATTCAGTCACCAGGTGAGACAGTCAGCTTTGCATGCTCTGGTCTGCTCTCCAGGCCCACGCCCACTCCAGGTGCATGCTAGCCACCCGTCCTCTGACGGCCTAGACCAGTGGTCGGCAAACTGCGGATCGCGAGCCACATGAGGCTCACGAGCCGCGGTTTGCCGCTCTGTTGACTAATGAGTTTGCCGACCACTGGCCTAGACCAAGTGGATAGACTGGCCAAACCTTGGCAACTCTGCTGGTGATATGCCAGTTTACTACCCACGTATGCAGGACTGAAGATGAGAGTCCCTATGCCCTCACAGTGTAGTATGCATGCCACAGATCACAAAAGGTTTTTCGTGAATGTGAATTTGGGGGGAAAAATCCTCTCATGGGTGCCTTTCAATGGATCACATGGGAAATTAATTAGTTTTGCTTTACTGCTTGAAAATGAGGTTTAAGATTCAGGTCATGATGATGATATCACAAACTTGTACGTAAATGTTTATAAAAATAGAGATACAGTTTATGGTTAGCTGACATTTTATGATAATAGAAGTTTGTTTGTGGTTCAGTTTAACTTGGTTAATGTAAGGATACAATTGTTTTCAAGGAAGCAAACACTGAGGACCAGCTATAATACATTTCGTGAAAAGTAAATATTTAATAACATGTTTTAAAGAACCCGAGGATGCTATCAAGATAGGCTTATTTTAAAATAGAAGTTTATAGACTTCCCTACGCCCCTTTCCCTCCACATTCCTATTTCTCTTTGTTTTCTTCCCCCAAAGGGAACCGTGATACATACCATTTCTGATTCCCCTGTGTGCTAGGTGACTACTAGCACATAGGGGAATCAGACTGACTGAAATATTCGGTGGGTGATGGTAAAAGCATGCACTGCTTTGTATAAAGCAGTTTCTCTCAGTTTTACAACACAGTAAATTGTTTTCAAAGAAGACTTTAGCTTTCAATTAGACACATTTTGTGGTTATTCTTATAGATCAGAGCAAACATGGCTATAAAACATTTAAGACACATTATTAAATTAACTCATATTTCTTGTAGGTTATTTAAAAACACACAGGACAGCAGGGGAACACCATGAATAATACTATCGCTCTGGAAAAAAGTGCCTTAAAATTGAGATAAACGGCCTTCTGTTTATATCACGTTGTATCTTGTCTTTTCACTTACAACATTGTGAATTCCCTACTATCATTAAAAACTATTCTATTATCTGGTCTTAAAGTACTGCAGACCATCACATATTTTACACATGAGGAGGTTTCTTACAATCTTAAATTAACATTCTAATGAGCACTGTTGTACCCATCTGTGTTTCTATAGCTCCCATTTCCCCCTTAAAGAAGATCCTTGAAAGAGAATTACTGCATCCGAGAGCATGATCCCTTTTTGTCACTTTAAAAAATATTTTTGATATCTATTAAAAGTAGGAATATTAAATGTAGATCCGCATAGTTCCCTATATAGTTTAGTAGTTTCACATTAAACTTTTCACAGAGTACTTACTGAGTGGTCTGTGGAAAGGATTTTAAACAGAAAGAAACGTTAAGTTGCTAATTAACTTGCCACTGTTTTTAATTCACAAATGTCTACTTTTGTTGAAATAACAAAATTAGATGATAGCTAAGCTCATATTCTGGTTGGGGTTTGTGTGTGTGTCGGGGGGGGGGGGCGGGGGGGAGATTAACCTAGCTAGTTATATGTTAGCAAGCAGTTTTCATGGCACAACTATGTCTTTGCCTGAATTCTACTCTTTTTAGATGATTTGTGTGTATTTAGAATTAATTTAGATTTCATGCATGTGATTTAATTTTGCTAATCTTACTGTTAATTTGTTTTACAATTTTAGTGAAGTCCTATAAAACATTTATTTGGTTCATTAAATATATATTTATTAAGTGCTTTCTATATACATGACCCTGTTTTTGCATTGGACTAAAAAATGATTTTCTAAACTCAGAGATACAGAGAACATTTTGATGGTTGTGCAGATGGGAAGGGGGTTGGGAGGATAGGTGGGGAAAAAAAGAGTTTCTGACATAAAATTGTTCCTGATCCAATAGAGAGAATAAGTGATGATAATAGCTAACATTTTATTGCATGTTTACTATAAATCAAGCACTGGGCAAATTCCTACACATGTAAAGTCTTATTTCCTCTAATTTCAAGAGGAAATTGAAACTTAGAGAGGACAGGTGTTCTGCCCAAGGACAATTAGGTAGCAAGAGTCCAAAATGGAAATTTGTTTTGGGTCTGTTTTCAGGATCTATGCTCTCAACCTCTGAGCTTTTAGAGCAATAAGATGTTAATGACTTTGTTATACAGTAGAACATGATAAAACAATACCAGGGATTCAAATAGTATGTATGATACAGGATTCAAAGCAGAGAGAGAGCTTGTTTGGTTGAGAGATTCAGAAAAGGAGTTCATGGAGGAGTTAGCTTTTGAGATGATCTTGAAGAAGAGGCAAATAGAGACGGTGGGTGGAAGAGAAAACTCAGAATAGAGGAAACTGCGTAAGCAAAGATAATGGAGGCAATTAAAGACCCAAGTGTGTTCTGGGAACAGTAACATTTGAAGCATTGTGTTTATAAAGGAGAATAGTAGAGAGTGGACTAGAAAGATAAATCTTTAGCTATGATAAATAGTTTCTGCTTAATTCAGTGAACAGTGGGGAGCTATTGGAGGTCTATGAGCAGGGAAGTGATATGCATAGACACGGCTGCCCCCTGCAGGTTCCCAAGACCTATGATACCACACATGTGTCAAGAGAGTATGAAAAGGTTTATTACTCCCATAGTGGGATTTTCTGGGAGAGCAGGGCTTGGCTTTGTTTTTCATTGTGATTTAGCGGGTGGGACCAGAATGAGGGTTTGGGTTTTTGTGGTTTTAACTACCCAACAGGTAGCAAGGTATGAAGCTCATGGGCATTTTTATGGGCTTGCCCAGCTTTGGGACAAAAAATGGGAGGTGGGGGACTGGGGCTTGCAAGCTGTCAGTGCTCAGACATCACAAATGGAGTCAGACTCTATAATTCACCACTGATGTTTGGTGACTGAAATATGCTATGTCTCATTAAATTGATTTTGAACTTAAGTCAGCTCTCCAAGAGGCTTACAGACTGGGACCATAAAGTGAGGTGAAAGTTCCATTGGATGCCTTGTTCTGGAGTCTGTGGTGTGTATTTTAAGAAGTGAAATGCATGCATCAATAATGTCTGGAACTGCAAAGGGGACAAGAAGTGTCTTCATGAGGAGATATATATATATATATATTTGATTTCAGAGCGGAAGGGAGAGGGGAAAAAGAGATAGAAACATCAGTGATGAGAGAGAATCATTGATTGGCTGCCTCCTGCATGCCCCCTAATGGGGGTCAAGCCTGCAACCCAGGCATGTGCCCTTGATCAGAATCGAACCTGGGATCCTTCAGTCCGCAGGCCAACACTCTATTCACTGAGCCGACCTCTAGGGCTTGATGGGGCTTTTTATTTTTACATTAGTATGGGCAGACATGTGTGTGACCTTGATTTATATTTTAGGTATCTGTCAGGCAAAAAATTCCCATCGTTTTTTTAGTCCAAAGAAAGTGACCTTGGAAGGCTAATCTGGCAGTGATGAAGGGAGAGACAGGAGACAAGTGACAGTTCAGTAGTTAAGGTAAGGTGGTCCTTTGTGTAATTTTTTAACTCAAATATTAAAAAAATATATTTTCCCAGTTAAGTTTAAAGATGCTGCCACTATTCAGCAAGCCAGAGCAGTCCCTATTCTGTCCCTTCTTTTTCTCTTTCATCCTTTGATAGATGTTCTAATGAGAAATGAATTTACCAAAGAAAATGCTTGAATAAATCTGCAATCTTACTAATTTATTACTGGCTAATGAAGTTAAATGTTGGGTGGTATTATGTTCTAATAGTCCTTACAGTAAGTTGATCCCATATAGGTAGGGTAGTTTTTAATGAGGTTTATATTACATACTGCAGAGACATTTCACATTACTTACAGAAGTGCTTTTTATGTAATAAGTGATGCATTTCATAATTCCTTATGTCATATTCATATGCTCTAGGAACCATTCTAAGTGCTTTATTAACATGAAATAATTTTTTATTCTTAATGGGACCATTTCATAGATGAGGAAACTGAAGCACTTTGGAGGTTAACCTGCCCAAGTTGACAGAACTAGTAAGTCGTAGAGCTAGGGTTTAAACCCAGGATTTTAGAACTTGAATCTGGCTGCAGAATTCACATATTAACCACCCTGTTATATTGCCTCTCACATGTTTCATGATAACCACAATGGTATATATTCTTAGAGCAGTTAAGAATATGTGTAACAGGTTTCTTGTTAGCAAGTATGATTTAAGGGATTATGAGATAAATGATCCAAATAATTTAATTGCATTTTCAAAGTCTTTAGTTTTCTATTACTTGACTAGAGGCCCAGTGCATAAAATTCGTACACAGGTAGGGTCTCTAGGTCTGGCTGGCAATCAGGGCTGATCTGTGGGGTGACTGGCAGGGCAATTGGGGGGCCCCCACTGGCACATGCCTTGGCTGGCCTGAGGCCTGCGGGATGGGGGCAGCTCTTCTCCCTGGTGGTCAGTGTGTGTCATAGCAACTGGGCATTCCACCGGGCATTCTGCTGTTTGCTCAATGTGCATATTAGGCTTTTATTATATAGGACTAGAGGCCCGGTGCATGAAAATTCATGAACTGGGGGGTGGGGTCCCTCAGCCCAGCCTGCCCCTTCTCACAGTCTGGGAGCCCTCAGGAGCAGGAGGTGACCTGGCAATCAGGGGAAGGTGACGCCCCATCACACCTCTGCTGCTTCCACTGCCGGCAGCGCAAACCTTGGCTGGCCCTGGTTACCTGAGCCTCGGGCAGCCCTGGGCAGCTGGGCAGCTGCCATCCAAGGCTTGCCTGTGCCTCAGGCCTGCCCTGGGCGGCTGGGGGCTGAGGGGACTGGGGGACTCTGGAGGCAGGTGCATGGAACGGCCAGGCCCGCCTGGGGGTGGGCCCAGCCTTGCCGCATGCCTGCCACCCGGCGGGGATAAGGAGACTGGGTACCACCATCTTGTGGCTGTGGGTGCCACCATCTTTGAGAGAGGGGCAGTCAATTAGCATATTCCCTCCTTATTGGCTGTGGGCACCGCCATTTTGTGATGGTGTGAGGGTCAATTAGCATATTCCCTCTTTATTAGATAGGATGTTAAACTATAAGCACAAAATCATTACATTTCAGTGGTATTTAATGTATGTGAAGAAATGGTGATAAAATAATATAAAGGCCTGAAAAAGAAGTTGTGTGTGGAAAAGAGCCATGAGAATTCAAATTCCAAATCTAAAATGGAAACAAATCACAATAGCTTAACAAGGAAGCACTTCCTTTTAAAAGTATAGTAACACTATTTTACTTTCAATATCTAGATGGGTTCATAGATTTCTTTTGTGACTTTAAGTGATCAGTTTTATGCTGTTGGCTACATCCATTTTGGGGGGAAAATGTTTTCCACAAAGTGAATCTTAGTTTTGAGACTAATATAGATAAATCAGACATTTCAAGCCTTGAATGTTTTGACCTGAATTATCTGGTCTGAGGTCTGCATTTATCATATGAATCAGATGATTGTAACATTCTTTCTGTTAGCGTTTAGATTAGTCTGTCTTGTCTTTTCAGCTCAATCTTGGCTGGACACTTGCCCTCTGGGTGGAGGAGCCTCCTGCTTTTCTTGAATGGCTGCCAGCGTCTTAATCCCAGTGCCCTTACCAAGGCCCAGCTTTAGGGGGTCCTCTGCCATTTATGTAAACATGGACTGCAATAAGAATACTTTTCAAAGAATCTGCATCTTTATGTACAAATTGTCTTCTTATCATTTTAACTTGAATTTATTGGCCATACCACAAAATCTCTGCTCAGTCCCAAGAAACATTTTTTTCAATTAATTTAACATTGACTAAAACACAAAATACATTTTTAGATTGACTTGACTTTTCTTCCCCTACACTTGACTGTTTTGCTTGTACAGATTGCCAGAGTGTCAGTCTGAGGATCTTTGGTAAAAGATGTAGTAATATAAATAAAAAGCAAAGAACTATTAAGTCAGAGTTTTCTATCTCGTCTACCCCTTGGATGGAGGCAAACTGCTTTGGCATTGGGAAGACCTGACTCAATCCTGTCAAGTCTGAGGTAGAAAAATGACATTTAACTAAACACAATCAGCAATGTTGATGTTTAGAATATTTGACAATTTCTTACTGACCTTTGTTTTACTTGAGAAACTCAATATGCAGCCAACATTGTGCCAACAGAACTGAATGCAAGGAGTGAATGTTACTTGTCTAGATGAAACTAGTTTTGGCCAATCTTCAAATTAGTTGGGTTCCAAGCTGGATTGAGGCTTAATTCAAGAGGACTTTCCTACTGGCAATGGCATCTGAACTCACCAGCTCCAAAGACTTGGGAAATACTATCATCTCCAGGGAAGACCAAG
The DNA here is from genome assembly GCA_026230045.1 of Corynorhinus townsendii. Lineage (NCBI taxonomy): Eukaryota > Metazoa > Chordata > Mammalia > Chiroptera > Vespertilionidae > Corynorhinus > Corynorhinus townsendii. Next base: position 59,320,085 of record JAPDVU010000004.1, on the reverse strand, counting down.
CGCATTAATTAGGATTAGGTTCAGCTGTGAGTGGCAGAAAACTCAGCAGAGGTAAATTTATCTCTCTCTTAAAAGTCTGCAGATTTAAAGTCCAGAAGTGGTATGCTTGCCTTGCTCTACGCAATCCTCAGCAACTCAGGATGCTTCCAACTCATTGTTTCTCCATCCCTAGTAGGTAGTCCTAATGTTTTTGGTGTAAGTTGGCTAGAGTCTGTGATCCCTTTAGGATGAGCCCTTGGGAGACTTACTTTATCCAGTAGCTGGTTAAACTTTACATCAGTGCTTAACGATTTTAAGTATATAAGGTAGTTTCCCTCTGATTAACTACTCATTTTAGTATCTCTAGAATTAAAATATTTGACATCACGGACAGTTAGCCAATGAGAAGAACCCTTCTCAGAGATGCTCATTTTATTTTAATACATAATTATTTTGTATTTTTACCATGAGTTGAAGCAAATTTTTTGTTCCTTTTAAAATAAAAAATTTTCATTAAAAGTTTCATTGTTAAACATTTGGAATTGGCAACAAGAAATAACTCAACATTTTTCCTTTATCCTCAGAACACTATTGTCTTTTAAATTTTTTCCTCCAAAACTAACTTATTTTTAAAAAGTTAAAGATGATGCATTAAAATATTTAAATTTAAGTTGAAATATGTAATTGGCACATGTAAGTGAGCCAAATAAATCTGATTTTATGATTTGAAGGTAAATGTTATATCATATCTCTGAATTATCATTTAGTAATGTGTTGAGCAGGTGAGGTTAGAGCACACAGGCCAGTTGCTCTTCCTCTGCACAAACGGAGCAAACCCTCCGTTTTGTTTTGGACTTCCAGAAGGACAGTCACAATCCAGCAGAGGTTACTCTTGTTCTGAACAAAGCTTTCCACGATTTTGCTAGAGGATTCACAGCATAATTCTGTTATCATCCATTCTGAAAGTACTGCATACCAGGCACAAAGTATTTGACAAATGAGGGCAAAATAAACTCTGCCCATTAAAAATAATATCAGGCAAAACTAGCTATGTCTGTTATACTTGGCATCAAGAGATATTTGTTGATTCTGTAACTTGTGATTTGCTTATTACACATTGTTTGGGACTTTTATAACGAATCTCCAAATGTATGGAGGGGATTTCTAGAAAAAAAATTAGCATCACACTAACAGCCTGTTATTGTGTTGATTTAAGTATTAAAAGTTCAAAATTTAGAATAAAAAAAAACACATTTGGGCTTCACATTAATAATTAATTCTGAAAATGTGAAAATCCATTAGTCCTTTATAAGAAATATGCATAGCTGTGTTTTAGATCAGTCCTTCTCACAGTGCAGTGTGCACATAAATCATCCATGGCGCTTGTTAAAATGCAGCTTACGATTCCGAACCTCTGGGGTGGAGCCTGAGGTGCTGCGTTTCTAACCATCTCAATGCCAGTGCTGCTGGTTCATTGGCTCCTTGGAATATCAAGGTTTTAGAGGAATAGAAAAAAGAACTGTTCCTGTTACCAAACCAGAAAATGTATTCTGAAAACTGTCTGATCAATCAACTTAATCACATGTGAACTGGTTGTGAAATGCTGTGATCAGGATAGGGCATCATTCAATATCAAACTATTCAAACTGAAAAAAATGTATGCGATTTTAACCCAGTTACAGTTTCAAAAATAGTTTCCTTTTGTGCACTTAATAACTCCATAGCCCCATCGTTCTTACACAAGTTTAAACTAGAGTCTAGGCTGCAGACATCCATCATCAAATACAACTTCATATTTTGGATTTGTGTCTGTGAGGAAACTTGGAATGAGTCGCTTCCAAGTCTTTGAACATATTTAAATGCAGTGATTTTCATTAATTACTCTTAACAAGTTATTAATTCTCTGTTTGGAGTTTCATACCAGCTCATGTCTCTCACATGCTGGATTTGTGTTTGATACCATTTTGCAGACATTCAGGCGAGTTACTGGCCTTTTCATAAACACTCCTGAAGCGGGAAAATAAGTTTAAGCTGAACTAATCCTATAATTAATAAAAGATGAGATGTTCATTACATAGAGATTGTGGTTTTGTTTTATTTTTTAATGCTGAACTCTGGGCATTCAACAGAAAATTTCTTTTTCTGCAAAACAGATTTTTTTCCCACCCCTAGAGTAAAATCATCTCACGCAAATAAAGGTTAAAGGAAGTAAATATTTATTTCACTAGTTACAAACAGAGCATTTTAATGACATAAGAGCAGACTCCTCTGGTCCATTGTGTTGGCTCCAGATAGATGGCCCAGGGTCCCAGGCCTGGGTGCAGGGCCCTTCCTGCAAGACTCCCTCCCTTACAGGGAACTACCCTCCAGGCATCTCCTGAGGGGAAGAGCCAGATGCAAATTTATTTTCTTTCTCTTCTCTCTCTCTCTCTCTTTTTGAGAATTGGCAATTTTCTCTGCCTTACCTGTGGGTGTCAGCAAACTAGTCATTAAATATATTTCTGTCCAAATTCATTTGTCATATTTGATGTTCTTTAAAGATCAAGTCTGAGGTCAGAGATGAGTACCACAAATCTTAACTGGAGTTTATACTTTTATTCTAAGCTACATGAATGCCAGAGTCTGAGAAGTCAGGAACTATCCTAAAAAGATTTTCATGCCACTTGAAATTCTCAAATTTTCATTGTTGCCTCATTAACATGTGGAACTCAGTTTCTGTGGCAGGAAAAGTCCCCCCTAATTAGTAATTAGGGGGGATTTTTCCCTAATTACAATATAATTAGTTAAATGTTCTATGGATGTAGGTGATGAAACTTTCTGACTGAGACTATCCCCTTCATGTCTATTTGGCACTGGTCACCAAAAGCTTGGCACTGGTCACCAGACTCTTTCTTTCTTGCAAATTCATTCCTAATATATATATTAGAGATATGATAATAATATAACCTAGAGATATGATCGCTGATATATAGTATCAGATACACAATTGACTGTTCATTAAATAACAGAGCATTTAATAATGCTTTAGTACATGGCATTTTAAGCCCCAGTTCGCTACCTCCTCTCCTCCTTCCCTTCTCTTCATATCAAGCTGATTTAACCTAAGTTGAACATTTAATGTCCACTCTATGTCAAGCATTATTAAAGAAGTACTTCACTGAAGCTAATTTCCATTCTGGCCTCTGCTCTAGAACAGAGGCCTCATCTCACACATGCCCCCTCCCCCGCCCCTGCTTATTATTCTATCGCTTTCTATGATGGGAAGTCCCAAGCAAGTTTTTAGTGACCAGTGCCAAATAGACATGAAGGGGATGGTCTCAGCCAGAAAGTTTCATCACCTACATCCATTAAGATGTTAATCTTGCCCAGCTGGTGTAGCTCAGTGGTTGAGCATCAACCCATGAACCAAGAGGTCACCGATTCGATTCCCATTCAGGGCACATGCCTGGGTTGCAGGCTCAATCCCCAGTAGGAGGCGTATAGGAGGCAACCGATTGATGTTTCACTCTTATTGTTTCTATCTCTTTATCAATCTTCCTACCTCTCTCTTTAAAATCAATAAAAACATAAAAAATTGTTAAAAAAAAAGATGTTAGTCTTTACAACACTTCAAAACAAGCATTCCCAGCATGCCACAGGGTGAATAGAATCATGCCAAATGCTTGATTACACCTGTGCAGCTGGCTAAGCTGAAGAACAGCTGGGGTACCATTTTTTATTTGTTAAAAATAGTTTCCTTTATAAAATTGCCTCAGGATAAAAGTACAAAACTTAAAACATTAACAAAACTGTATATAAGAGCAGTGATAATTAAGATAGTACCAAACCTCTTAGAGTAAGCCAGATTAAAAGAAGAACAATTAGGGATATTGAGCATGTTTTGTCACAAGTTTTCATTTTTTTTTATTAAGAAGATATAGGTTTTTATTTAACATCAACATATCTTTCAATACTTATACTGTTGATTAAGAGATCCAAGATTGCATTGAGCCCTAGCTGGTTTAGCTCAGTGGGTAGAGCGCCAGCCTGAGGACTAAAGGGTCCCAGGTTTGATTCCAGTCAAGGGCACATGCCAGGTTGTGGGCTCGATCCCCAGTAGGGGGCATGCCAGAGGCAGCTGATCAATGATTCTCTCTCATCATTGATGTTTCCATCTCTCTCTCCCTTTCCCTTCCTCTCTGAAATCAATAAAAACATATTTTTTAAAAAATTAAGCATTGACCTGTGCTCTGTCCACTGATTTTTCTGAGCTTTTAATGCCACTAATAATGGCCCATATTACTGCATCCTGCCCAAGCAACTCTAAAGCACTGAGTTGCAATACAATGGGTAATGTGTAAAACCAAATATGCTAAGTACCAACTTTAATATATATAATCTAGAGGCACAGTGCATGAAAATTCATGCACTGGGGGGGGGGGGGTCCCTCAGCCCGGCCTGCGCCCTCTCACAGTCCAGGAGCCCTCAGGGGCGGGAAGTGACCCAGCAATCAGGGGGAAGGCGATGCCCATCACACTTCTGCTGCTGCCACTGCCAGCAGCGCATGCCTCGGCAGTCCTGCTTACCTGAGCCTCAGCCGGCCCTGGGCAGGTGGGCAGCCAACATCAAAGGCTTGCCTGTGCCTTGGGCTGGCCCTGGGCAGCTGGGGGGCTGAGGGGACTGGGGACTCCAGAGGCAGGCGCACAGAGCGGCCAGGCCCACCTGCCGCCCCGGCAGGGCTGAGGAGACTGGGTGCTTCCATCTTGTGGCTGTGGGCGCTGCCATCTGAGGGCATGGCAGTCGATTAGCATATTCCTTCCATATTGGCTGTGGGCGCCGCCATCTTTGTGATGGTGTGAGGGTCTATTAGCATATTCCCTCTTTATTAGATAGGATATATCCTATCTAATAAGAGAGTAATATGCAAACTAACCATCACTCTATGACAAAAATGGCGGTGCCCATAGCCACAAGGTGGCAGTGCCCAGTCTTCTAAGCCCTGCCAGAGCCCCCCAGTCTCAGGGAGGGCTGCTGCTGACAGCCTGCAGAGTAAGCAGCCTGGCAGAATGCTGTACAGAGGCCCTCCTGACCCTTTATAAAAAACAAAAGCAAATTCACTCCCCTACGGTGCCATCCCCAGCCAGCACCGGCAGCCTGGGCTGGGGTCTCTCTGCTCCCCCACATCGCGATCCTGGCAGGGGCACCACAACCCCATGGTGTGATCCCCTCCCAGCTGCGGCAGCCTGGGGTCTCAACCACTGAGTCACACCAATCAGGCAGATATGGAGGAATCTTAAATGTTTCTTTTTTTAAAAATATATTTTATTGATTTTTTACAGAGAGGAAGGGAAAGGGATAGAGAGCTAGAAATATCTATGAGAGAGAAACATCGATAAGCTGCCTCCTGCACACTCCCCACTGGGTACGTGTCCCCAACCAAGGTACATGCCCTTGACTGGAATTGAACCTGGGACCCTTGAGTCTGCAGACCAATGCTCTATTTACCTTGCCAAACCAGTTAGCGCTGTCCGATATGTTAAAGAAAAAGCCCTATCTAATAAAGAGGGAATATTCAGGGGAGGGCATTTGGGGGTGACTGGGTTCTCAGGGGAGGGCAATTGGGGACAATTGGGCTGGCAGGGGAGCAGTTAGGCATCAATCAGGCTGGCAGGGAGTGGTTAGACGGTGATCAGGCTGTCAGGCAAAAGCGGTTAGGGGCAATCAGGCAGGCAGGCGAGCAGTTGGGAGCCAGCAGTCCTGGATTGTGAAAGGGATGTCTGACTGCCTGTTTAGGCCCAATCACACAGGGATCGGGCCTAAACAGGCAGTTGGATATCCCCTGAGGGGTCCCAGATTGGAGAGGGTGCAGGTTGGGCTGAGGAACAACACCCCCCGCCCCCCAGTGCATGAATTTCATGGACTGGGCCTCTAGTGTGTGTGTGTGTGTGTGTGTGTGTGTGTGTGTGTGTGTGTGTGTGTTTCAATGAATAAGATGCTTATAGACAAAGCAGCACGAGACAATACATTTGTGAATTCCTTGATATCCTTGATATTTCACTACTGTCACACTTATAATAAAGGAGGAAAACATCTGGCAGGCTGGAAAATAGTTCTTTGTGAACTTTTATGTAGAGTGAAAACTTTATATGGTGTACTTTCTGTTTATGTTCCAGTGTCTTTGCAAAATAATAACATAAGTACAAAATGAATACATCAGTTTTTTTTCCCTAAGAACAACTGTGCATTTTTGGTGTTATGATTTAGCATTGGATAATTTTTACCTACTGGGATAAAGTGTTAATAACAATGGTGTCTACTTTTAGTAAAAGGAGTGCATTTACATTACACAGAAATCCTCATTTGGATAAAGCTTTTACATAATATGGTACTTGTTTCTGAATAATTGGGTTCCTTCCCTAGTGTTTAAGTAGCTCTCCATTTTTGTTCTCTCTTAAGACTTTAAAAAGTGAGTTGAACTCACTGTGACACTTACCATTTATCATATGTATTATTTAGAAAAAAGTATATATCTCAGAAAAATAGAACTGAGCTAGCTTATTTTAAGAGGCTCATTTCGCCTGACCAGTGTGGCTCAGTGGTTGAGCATCAACCTATGAACCAGGAGGTCATGGTTCAATTCCTGGTCAGGGCACACCCCTGGTTTAAAGGCTTGATCAGATTAATAATTCTCTCTCATTATTGATGTTTCTATCTCTCTCTCCCTTTCTCTTCCTCTCTGAAATATGTGTGTGTGTGTGTGTGTGTGTGTATATATATATATATATACATATATATATATATGTATATATATATATATATATCCTATCTAATAAAAGAGTAATGTGCAAATTAACCACCACTCTGCTACACCCCACCAACCATGCCCACCAGCCAATCAGGAAAGAATATGCAAATAAACCCAACCAAGATGGCTGCAGCCACTGAGAGCAGGAGGGAGGCTTGGGTTTCCCTGGCAATGGAAGAAGCCAAGCTTTCCGCACACCTTGGCTGGCCCAGGCCTCCACTTAAGGCTACAAAGTTTCAATTATAGAAGATAAATTAATCCCAACAAAAATGGCAGCAGCCACAGAGCTGGAGAGAGCAGGAGGCTAGGGTTGTCCACAGCAATGGAGGAAGCCAAGTTTCACAGCTCTGGCTGACTTTGGCCTCCGCTTAAGGCTACAAAGTTTCAATTATAGAAGATAAATAAATCCAATAGAAATGGCTGCTGCCATGGAGTGAGCAGAAGGCTTGGCTCTGCTTCAGGCTACAAATTTTCAATTGTAGAAGATAAATAAATCCCAGATACCAGGGCCTCCGCTTGGGTCACCAGGGGGTGTGGCCAGCCTGCAAACCACCATAGGCCCCTCCCCCAAGCCGCCCCACACCCCAAGGGAACCCCCACCCTGATCCAGGCCACCCTTTAGGGCAAACCAGCTGGCCCCCACCCATGCACCAGGCCTCTATCCTATCTAATAAAAGAGTAATATGCAGATTGACCATCACTCCAACACACAAGATGGCTGCCCCCATGTGGTCAAAGATCCTGCCCCCATGTGGACACGATGGCCACTACAAGATGGCCAGCAGGGGAGGGCAGTTGGGAGGAACCAGGCCTGCAAGGGAGGGCAGTTGTGGGTGATCAAGCCTACAGGGGAGGGCAGTTAGGGGTGACCAGACCAGCAGAGGAGGGAAGTTGGGGCAAACAGGCTGGCAAGGGAGAGTTAGACATCAATCAGGCTGGCAGGGGAGTGGTTAGGGGTGATCAGGCTGGCAGGCAGAAGCAGTTAGGGGCAATCAGGAAGGCAGGCAGGCGAGCAGTTGGGAGCCAGCAGCCCTGGATTGTGAGAGGGATGTCCACTGGGATCGGGCCTAAACAGGCAGTCGGACATCCTTGAGGGGTCCCAGATTGGAGAGGGTGCAGGCTGGGCTGAGGGCCCCCCCCCCCCACCGTGCATGGATTTCATGCACCAGGCCTCTAAGCGTGTATGTGTGTGTGTGTGTGTGTGTGTGTGTGTGTGTGTGTACTATATATATATGTATATATATTTTTAAAAGAGGCTCAAACATTTAAATATAATATATTTTGAATAAAATATTATTTTCCTAGCTGAAAGTCAAAGCAATTTAGAGTACTTAAAAGTTTTAATTATTCTTTTTCTTATGTTTAATAAACACAAATATATATTCTTCCTTTAGAAATCAATATTAAAAAATAACCACTATACTAGTATATATAATTCTCTCCTATATTTAGAGTATATTTGTTTAAATTTTTCTAAAAATTAATCTTACATATTTCTTTTTAAAAATAACTGTTATGGAAAATTGTCAAAATGAAAATATTTAGTCAGATAAAAAATGTGCTGAGTACCTATGAGTTCATTGAATAGCTTATTTATTTTACTTATTCTGCACTGATTACTGATAAATTTGCTGCATCTAACATGTCATTTTCCTGGAGCATTATACCATTTTCCTATGTGGAAGAGGTGAAAAATATCTATTATAACTCCAAAGATGAAAGAAACTTCCACATAATGCATGGTTACATATATTTCCTTGAGGTGGTAAATGAATATTTGCCTAAATGTTCTGTTTGAAGCTTTCATGGATTGCATGGGAAACATTTGATCATCTTCAAAGAAAATGAATCTTCTTCCCAAACCCCATGTGATTAACAAAGCAGGAGACAATGTTTTCATCTCTCTCTCCTACTAGTTCGTACAGACAGGTTCTCTTATGTTTATTTTCATTTGGATGACAAAAAGGCATACTTATCAGTGTGATGTTTGGATTGGAATAAAATCTCAGAAATTGTGTGTTGAGCTCAACTACTATATAGCATTCCATTTATATTTTGAGATAGGACTTTATGGAGTATTGCAAAGTCTTGGGTTTTTTGAAGAGAGAACCTGAATTTGGAGAACATTCACAGGGTAGTACAATAAAGGATTTGGGCTGTGGGATCAAATAGGACTAGGTTCAAATCTTGGTCTCTTTCACTTCCCACTTGGATGAATTTAGGCAAGGTACATGGCTTCCATGAGTCCCAATTTTCCCATTTATAAAGTAGATTTTATAGTAATATTTATTACAAAGCATCCTGAGAATCAAATGAAATAGTGTATGTAAAGGAATTGGTCAATAAAATATCTGCTGTATCAGTTTCTTCCTCTGACAACCTGATATGCTCAGTGATGATTTAGATTATATACCTTTATTTCTTCTATTTGGAAAATTGTGCAGTTTTTTTTCAATTGTAATAATTAAATGTTTAAAAGGGTGTATATATATATATTTATTATAGCATATAAAAATAGTGAACTTGGGCTCAGTTTAACTTCTTTTTTAAAAAAATTAATTTGAGGTAGGGAGGGCAGGAGGGAGAGGAGAGAGAAACATTGATCAGCTGCCTCGAGCACGTGCCCCAACCTGGGATGGAATACACAACCTGGGTATGTGCCCTAACTAGAAATTGAACCCACCATCTTTTGGTGTACAGGACGATGCTCCAAACAACTGAGCCACACTGGTCAGGGCTTAACTTATTCTTATATAGTACTAGAGGCCCGGTGCATGGAATTCGTGCATGGGGGGCTGGGGGGGGTCCCTCAGCCCAGCCTGCAACGATGCAACCATTCCACACCTGGCCTGGCCAGAGGCCCTCCGCAGCTGGGGTGGAATGCTTGCCTCATTGCAGCGGTGACGAAGCAAACATTCCACCAGGCTGCTCATGCTGCCTGCTCTCAGTGGCCGCCCCCCAGGGACTGGAGGACTCCGGTGGGACTGAGAGGACTGGGTGCCACCATCTTGTGGCTATGGGTGCCACCATCTTTGTGACATAGTGATGGCTAATTTGCATACTACCCTTTTATTAATTAGGATGATAAGAAGGTAGAATTATATCATAATTCTAATTTTTTAGTTGGTAAACCAAAGCAAGAAAAAGTGAATTGATCAGTTATAAAATCCATAGCATAACAGCAAGTTAAGTATTTATATTAAAATTCCAAAGATTTAGACTTTTATATGAACAGAAGAAAGCAAGTTTATATCATGAAGAAGTTATAGGTAATTGATTCTATAAAGAGGACATTTAATACATTGATTTAGAAAGCACAGAGCTTTCTTCAAGTTGATATTTATGCTAATAATAGAAAAGTATTTTGTACCTTTAACTGCATTCAAATTTATTTCTAGAATTCTGGCAGAAAAAACACACACACATGTTTGAGTGATGGAAAAGTCTTTCTAAGTATCATAGAAAAAGAAAGAATCTTTTTTCGTGACACTTAATGCCAAGTTAATGCTTAGCTTAACTTCTGATACACCCTTGGAGTTTCTTGAGGGTTTTGACAATGATGTAGTTGTCATGCATTTTCTTATTATACTACATCACACCCTTTATATTTCATACAAAATTATATTCTCTGGCCATATACACATTGCCATGTTTCTATTCACAATTTTGTTATATATAATTTCTCACTTTTGATTTCACCAAGATACATTTCACTGAAATGTGCCCTGTAAGACAAAGCATTCTTGCTGTTAATAAATACCTGACAGATGAAAACAATCTGAATGGTATCCTAATTCCCTAGTTCATTCACGGGATTAACCATCCTACATCTGTTGACCTATGAAAAGGGTTTCTCTAATTTTATTCCATCTTCATTTGAGATAGATGAATGTCTGCTGATCTTGTAAAAAGATCTTAAAAATCATTTTAAGAGTTTATTGATTTTATGTGAAGACGATAATTAATCAGCCAATATGATGTGCAATTTTTGTCATGGCTCTAGGTTTCCTCTATTCAGATATGCCATTTCAAACTTTGAAGGCATAGAAAGATCTCACAAAAGAAAAACTTTCACATTATTTAAACAATGTAGTATCCACAAAATAAACAACACACTATTCTTGGTTCACCAAATAGGCATTCCTTTGCCCTCTTTGGGTCCCCAGTGAACTACAACTCATTAAACCTGAACACATTTGGACACCAGACGCCCTCGCTAACAAGGAAAGGGGTCACCACAAGGAGAAATGCGGAACTGCCAGTCAGAGTCACCTCCCACCAGAAACCGACTTTAATGAGTATGTTCTTGCTTCTCAGGGCAATCCTCAGTGCTCTCACTTTGCTCTCAGCAGGAACACCTGGGATTCTTCAGCCTTGCCATGCGTGGAGAACAGCTCAAAATAGGCCCGCTAAGACTTCCAAGATGGATTGCTAGACTTTGTGAGTCACCTCTGAAACCTAAAACTCTGTGCTTTGAGATTTTTGTTTGCATCATTAGGAATTTCAGCAAAGCTAACCACAATTACTTGTGGCTAATCTTAGCAGATATAAAAGCAAGCGGATTTTGTTTTGTTGTTTTTTTCTTCCAAACCCTATACACATACAAAGGACAAATAAAATATGGGGTTGAGTAACCCTTTCACAACTTTCCTCCTCAACAAAATGCTCATCAACAGTAACTTTTCAGTATAAATACGGTTTTTCACTAAAAAGGAGAAGTTTATTTCCCAACTTGATGCGGTTTTGAACATTTCCCTTTGCATATCATGCTAGTAAAGAATAATTAGATCTGCGATATTAAGCATATGTATTTCATACTGGTTTTTCATAACTGGGAGATAGGTCAGGCTCTGGAAGGACCCACAGGTAGACTGGCATTCTCATGAGACTAAAGCATGAACAGAACTGGGCTCTACAGAACAGTTATCATGCAAAGGCTATGCTTTACCAGAGTGAATTCCATACCCACACCCTGTGTCCTTTTCCTATGTCTTTTTATTAAAGAGACATAAATATGTTAGAAGGGTTGTCTTTTGATATATATACCTGTAGCAAAGTGGGAGGTAGAACATGAAAATAACTCTGAATCAGAAAAAGGATGATGTAATATAATGCCTGATAAATATAGATTCAATGATTAACAGAATCTAGGTTGCCTCCTACTTAAAGGAGAATCATATACACTGTTATGTAACTTTATGGTCAATCTGATTTAAAGGTTACACCAGGCTGAAATGTTTGGGTATACATAAACTCTGCAATGCAAGAAAAAAGGAAATGTGAAAGAAAAAAGAGAATGGGAAGTACAGAGCAAGAAAGAAAGGACAGCGAAAGGAAAGACATGGAAATGGTAGTATTGGTGCCATTGACTGTCTATTCCAGATTCAAGGGATACACAAAGAAAAACATCTGAATAGATGAAGCCATCATCTCTCAATTACAATGATCGCATAGGGAGAAAGAGAGAACACACTGTAGGAAATGAAGATAAAAATTAAAAAGCTAATTTTAACTGATAGTTTCAGTTTATCTTAACAATCTAAGCACATTTGTCAAAGCTTTAAGTGTTTATGTCAGGTTGATGGAATTACAGTCTTTAATGCCTCACATTCATGTCCAAATGATAAATATGACCCACACTTCTAACACCCCATTAGCCAATGTTCTCAAGTCACTTGAGCAATACAGGTCCTCAAAAACATTAAGGGTACCAAGCATTATCACCAACCTTAGTCTGTAGAAAGGAGAAAATTGAGACTTAAATAAGTGAAATCAGTTGTCTTAGATTACATTGTGTATGCTGGGGCTGAGTTAATGGAGAACCTGATTCTGCTTACATACACTACCATACTTTCTACCCAAAGTTATTGGATCCAAGATTGAGCAATGCTGTAATTTTAGAAACTTCTAAGGAGTACATGAATTCTTTTAGACCAAATATAACTCAAAACAAACACATGAGCAATTGTTTGGTTCCGTAAGTTCCAAGACAGTGCAGGCTTGGTCAGAAATTTAATTATGTAAGGCCATACTGCCTTGTACAGCATTGTCTATAGCAACTTTCACACTACAATGGCAGAGTTAAAAGTTTTAAAGGAGCATATGGGCCACAAAGCCTAAAGTATTTACTGTCTGGTCCATTATAGAAAAAGTTGATCCATCCCTCATCTAGACTTGAAAAAGTGATGAGGAGAATATTAATAATGCAAACTGAGCTTAAAAGCATGTTGTTTGTAACTCTTAGGTTGTGAGTAGCACAAAAAAACAAACCTAAAAATATTCTTATAAAATTGGAAAACTATTATCTGATTCAGCAAAATAATCACTCATGTTATTGATAAGTGAATGAAATTTCAACATAAGCAGGATGAACCTAAAAGAGATTTTAGTTTAGTACATATAATCTGCATGTGAGTGAGAAGTAGTTTAACAGTAGATCACTCATCAGACTTAATGACAACAATTTTATTGGGTCAAGACTTAGTGAATCACCTCACACCCATTAGAAATAAAAAAAACCCCACAGAGAATAAGTGCTGGAGAGCATGTGGAGAAATCAAAATTCTTTTGTACCATTGGTTGGAATGTCAAATGGGAGTTCCTCAAAAAATTTACAGTAGAACTACCACATGATCCAGCAGTTCCGCTTCTGGGTATGTATACAAAAGAATTAAAAGCAGGGTCATAAGGAGATATTTATACCCATGTTCATAGCAGTACTATTTATAATAGCCAAGAGGAGGAAGCAACCCAAATGCCCATCAACAGATGAATGGATAAACAAAATATGGTATATACTTAAAATGGAATAATATTTAGCCTTAAAAAGGAAGGACTTATTATCACATGCTACAGCATAAAACTTGAGGACATGATGCTTAGTGAACTAAGCTAGTAAAAATTAACAAATACTGTATGATTCCCCTTATACGAAGTAGTAAGTGGAATCTAGAGCAGTGAAATTTATAGAAGCAGAAAGCAGAATGGTGGTTACCAGCAGCTGTGTGGAAGGGAGCAAGGGGAGTTATAGTTTATTGATTGGTATAGTTTTAGTTGCAGGATGAAAAAGTTTTGGAGATCTGTTGCACAACAATGTGAATATGCTTAACACTATTAAACTATATACTTAAAATGGTTAAGATGATAAATTTTATGCTACATATTTTACTACAATTATTAAAAAGTGGATACAACCCATTAATCAAATCATGACTGAAGTGCAGCTACAGGTTGGTTATGCATATAAGAACTGAGCAAAAATCAACTAAAAAGATTCACTGAGAATCAATTGGTCACATGGAATTTATAATAGAGAATACTGTATATTGTATTATTATTTGCAAACTGTATGTTACAGATCCTTTATATGAGAAATGTGTAGAATAAAACTACATATAAATATACACACATACATTTTCCTGCCCAGAACACTGGTTAAGACCAAGAATTGAGGTCCACTCTGATGGAAGGACACTAACGTGGGTTCAGTTCTTCAGCTCCAGAATTTCCACTTTGTCCCCTTTAATGACTTCTATCTCTCTGTTAAACTTCTAATTTTGATTGTGTATTTTTTTTCCTGACTTTGTTGAATTATCTTTCTGTCTTCGTTAGCTCACCGAGCTTCCTGAAAACAACTATTTTGAATTATTTTTTGGGAAAATTGCATATCTCCATTTCTTTGGGTTTGGTAACTGGAAAATTATCATTGTGTTCCTTTGGTGGCATCCTCCTTTCTTAATTTTTCATGTTCCTTTAATTCTTGAATTGCTATCTTCATATCTGAAGAAGCAGTCATGCCCTCCATTGTTTCCTGATTGGCTTCAGGAGAGAAATACTTTCAATTAGTCTTGTTAGAGCTTCTGAGGCTTTCTAAGACCTTTTCTATGGATACTCCTGCTCCACACTATGGATACTCCTGATCTACACTTCTTATTCCCTCTTAAATTCTTAAGATTGTGTGCCTTCTCTTGATCCTGCAAAGACAGGCCAGTTGTTGACAACCTCCCAAATGCTTTCCCTAGGGTGGTGCTGAATCCTCAAATTGTGGTCTCTCCCAATGCCACAGTGTCAGGCTGGCTTTCTGCATGCCATCTGCCAAGGCTCATACTTACCACCTTTGGAAGTGCACAGGGAGCCAGCCATGGGGTGAGATGGGAGGGTGTGGGTGAGGCACACAGAAAGCTGGGGGTAAAGTGAAACTGTTCCTCAGTGTATCCAATTTTGAGCTTTTGGGCTTCTCTGCTGGACTCCCAGACTTCTACAATGGTAATCTTAACTATGGGTGATTGTCAAAACCAGTGTTCTTTGAGAGGAAGATGGAAGAAAACTCAATTCTACCATCCTGCTAACATAATTCCTCTGATACTTTTCTACTCGAGTCTATTCCTTTCTATCTTATTTTTTTTAAAAAATACTGGGATTGAGCCAGCCACCCTGGCATGTGCTCTGCCTGGGAATCAAACCAGTGACTTCTCAGTGCAGGGATTGAAATTCAACCATTGAACCACACTGGCCAGGTTCTTTAATCACCTTTTATTTTTTTCTTCATTCAGTTACCTATTCAACACGTATTCATGGAAAGCCTAGCATGTGCCAGGCACTGGGGTGCAAAGGTAATAGGAAACTGTTATGTTTGATAGTTAGGGGGGCTGGAATCTAATTGTGGGGAAAAGACTCCTGTTAATCAGAAATTAAAATGTTATAATTAAAGAGACATCTAAATCAGAGTGCAGCAGTCAGGTAATGCTGTGCTGAGGAAGTGATATTTGAACAAAGTCACAAAGGGTGAATAAAAGTATAAAGATGCCAAAAGGGGGAAAATAGGAAATTTGCCTTAGTTTGGGTTTCTCTGAAAACAGCCTGTGAAAAGGATTCTGGTGCAGAGTCATCTGCAGCATGAACTTGGGAAGCTGGCGTGAAACAATGTGAAGCAGAGAAAGAAGAGAAAGTCAATAAAGGTTGTGGTTTTTATCTCATTTCAACTGTGGACAACTGGGTCTTTATTCCATTGAAGACCTTTGGCAGAACACATAAATGTACTGCAGAATTGTCTCTCCCAAGGATGAGTGGTGGGGCATCCCTCCAACTCTTATCCTCATTGGAATGTGTGTGTGTGTGTGTGTGTGTGTGTGTGTGTGAGAGAGAGAGAGAGAGAGAGAGAGAGAGAGAGAGAGAGAGAGAGAGAGAGAGAGAGAGAGAGGGAAGGAACGTGGACAATTGACTGTCTTATTTTCTAATGGGTTAACACCTTCATTCTTTGTAGCCAGTGACAAATGTGGTAGAGTTGAAGGGCTTTAAATATCTTGTACCGTTTTCTAAGTGTTCTTCATTTCATGTGAGAGTTGAGGCCTGCCCAAATTTTCCTTAATCTCCCTCAACATGCCTTCTAATTTGGATAGATTTTTCCCCCCACAGTCTTGTGTAGGTAATATGTCTAATCTCACTTTTTAGTGTTGTGAATGTTCATTTATGTCTAAGTCAAATGTTTTAGTGAAAAGCTAGTGACCTCAATGAGGACTGCTCTCTTGTTGGCATTTTGAGCTCTTGCATGATATCGGAACAGTAGTTGACCATATGATAGTTTAGTGTGCAACGTGCTATGTTATCTTCAATAGAAACTTTTGTGGAAATCAACTTTTGCTTGATAAAAATATCTTTAGGACTGTTTCTTAGGTTCTGTTATTCCTAGTTTTTATGAGTACAAGAAATAATCAGAAGAATTATATTAATTTATTCATGATCAGAGACCAAACTGAATCTCATAATTACAATGTTAAAGAGAATACTATGCACTAATAAAAAACATGTGAATAAGAAAATGATTTAGTAACTTAAAAACAAAATATAAAATTTAGGAATAATCAGATTAGAATAACTTTCTCTGTGGTAAAGTAATTTGTAATAGAAATTAGTCTCTTGGATAAATGAGGTTGGTAATAAAAATTATTACTTCAAATATTATTCAAATATTAACTTGTTCTTTATTGTTTATATTTTCCAGGTTTTATTTGCAAAATGACTAACTTCTACTATTTCCCCAAACATTATAATTTATCTTTTTCCCCCCAAAATTGGCATTCTGAGATTGCCTATGCAGCAGATTCAACTTATTTTACTGCAAAATGAAAAAGGGCTTAGGTGTAAACAGCTGCTTCAAAGTAAGAAGTTTATGGGATTTAAGAGATTTTTATAAAAAAATCTAATATTAAAAAATACTCTAAGTTACAATTGAAAAACATATAGAACTACCTCATCACTAGTATATATTTATAACTTCATATTCAGTTTTTTCTCTTCTTGGAACTTTTGAGTAACATGATTTTTGTGTGTGTGTGTAGAAATCATTGTCCCAAATAATTAAAATATACGTATTCTCATGAGTAAAAACCTTTGATTTCATTTGAGCATATGTGCCATTGGAATTAGGTTTTAAGGCTGTAGCTGCTCAGACTCATTTATAAAGTTCACTGACCTCCTTATCAACAAGGCACCCTATAAATATAAATCTACATCATGTTGCTGTAAAAAAATAGACATGCAAGTATTGGCATGTCTGTTCTAAAAGTGGAGCCACTGAAGTATAGATTATAATTAGAATGAGAGACAAAATTATATTTAGGGCCATTAGCAGGGCTTACTTCCTGAAATACATGCCTACCAAGTGATTATGTGTAATATGTTTAATAAGTCGTAGGTTTAATATCTATCTGGATCCAAGGACCCAATCTTTTTTTATATCCACTCTTCAGAGCCACGTACCCCATGCTACATATTCAGCATACTATTGATTATTGATATATCCCTGATCTCTAACAGCACCTTTTCCTCTTCCTTTACAATGTTTTCAACATGAAATTATAGGAATATTAGAACTTTAAACTTAGAAGAAAAATATAAAATTATATGTGTGTTCTTTTCCACTTCAAAACCAGTTAGGTATGTATAGTGCTAATAAATATTTAGCAATCAGCTCTCTTGGAGAAAAAGAGCAACCCTGATTCAAAGCATTTGACAATTTCTATGGTGTAAATACTTCCACCCCACCATGGCCAATTTCAAGCTTCCAACAGATGACGTCACTGAATGTGGTGCCATTTATATATTTCCACCACACAGCTACAATACACCTAAATGACCTCAAGAGCATTGATAAACAAGATTGATGAACCTCTAGCCAGGCTCACCAAGAAGCAAAGAGAGAGGACCCAAAAAACAAAGTCAGAAATGAAAGAGGTGAAATAACAATGGACCTTACAGAAATACAAAGGATTGCTAAAAAATACTATGAACAACTCTATTCCAAAAAACTAGACAACATGGAGGAAATGGACATATTCCTAGAAAAAAATACCACCTTCCAAAACTCAATGAGGAAGAATATAAAAATCTCAATAGGCCAATAACTATGGAAGAAATTGAAGCAGTCATCAGAAAGCTTCCAGCAAACAAAAGCCCGGGGCCAGACGGCTTCACAGAAGAGTTATACCAAATACTCAAGAAAGAACTAAAACATATCCTCCTCAGACTATTCCAAAAAATTCAAGATGAAGGAACACTTCCAAGCTCATTCTATGAGGCCAGTATCACCCAAATACCAAAACCAGATAAAGACAACACAATGAAAGAGAATTACAGGCCAATATCCCTCATGAACATAGATGCCAAAATCCTCAACAAAATTCTAGCAAATAAGATCCAGCAGTACATCAGAAAGATCATACACCATGACCAAGTAGGATTTATCCCGGGGATGCAAGGATGATACAATATCCGCAAATCAATAAATGTGATACATCACATAAACAAATTGAGAAATAAAAATCACACAGTCATATCAATTGATGCAGAAAAAGCATTTGACAAAATCCAACACCCTTTCTTAATAAAAACTCTCAACAAGGTGGGAATAGAAGGGTCATACCTCAACATAATAAAAACCATATATGACAAACCCACAGCCAACATCATACTCAATGGGAAAAAACTAAAACCATTTCCCCTAAGAACAGGAACAAGACAGGGATGCCCACTCTCTCCACTCCTGTTCGACATAGTACTGGAAGTATTAGCCATTGAGATTAGACAAGAAGGAGAAATAAAAGCCATCCAAATTGGAAAAGAAGAAGTAAAATGTCCTTATTTGCAGATGACATGATACTGTACATAGAAAACCCTAAAGACCCCATAAAAATTATTAGATTTAATAAATTAATTTGGCAATGTAGCAGGATACAAAATTAACACTAAGATATCTATGGCATTTCTATACACCAATAATGAACTTACAGAAAGAGAGTCTAAAAAAGCAATCCCATTTACCATCACACCAAAAAAATTAAGATACCTAGGAATAAACTTAACTAAGGAGGTAAAAGACCTATACATGGAAAACTACAGGACACTGGAAAAAAGAGATAGAGGAAGACATAAACAGATGGAAGAACATATTGTGTTCATGGGTTGTTAGAATCAACATCATTAAAATGTCCATACTACCCAAAGCAATCTATAAATTCAATGCACTCCCCATTAAAATACCAACAGCATAATTCACAGACCTAGAACGAACTTTCCAAAAATTCATCTGGCATTAAAAAAGACCCCAAATAGCTGCAGCAATCCTGAGAAAGAAGAACAAAGTAGGTGGGATCTCAATACCAGATTTCAAGCTGTATTACAAAGCCACTGTTTTCAAAACTGCCTAGTACTGGCACAAAAATATAGATCAATGGAATAGAATTGAGAATCCAGAAATTGACCTAAACCACCATACTCAATTAATATTTGACAAAGGAGGCATGAACATTTAATGGAGTCAGGACAGTCTTTTCAATAAATGGTGTTGGGAAAATTGGACAGATACATGCAAAAAAATGAAAATAGATTCCAACTTACACCATACACAAAAATAAACTCAAAATGGGGTAAGGACTTAAACATTAGATGGGAAACCATAAAAATTACTAGAGGAATCCACAGGCAGCAAAATCTCAGACATATGCCGAAGTAATTTCTTCACCAATACTGCTCCTAGGGCAATGGAAACTAAAGAGAAAATAAACAAGTGGGACTACATAAAAATAAAAAAACTTTTGCACAGCAAAAGAAACCATCAACAAAACCACAAGAAAGCCCACTGCATGGGAGAACATATTTGCCAATGTTATCACCAATAAGGGTTTAATCTCCAACATTCACAGGGAACTCATACAACTTAACAAAAGGAAGATAAACAACCCAATCAAAAAATGGGCAATGGACCTAAATAGATATTTTTTGAAAGAAGACAGAAGGAAGGCCAAGAGACATATGAAAACATGCTCAAAGTCACTAATTATCCAAGAGATGCAAATCAAAACGATAATGTGGTACCATCTCACACCTGTCAGAATGGCAATCATCAGCAAATCAACAAATGACAAGTGCTGGTGAGGATGCAGAGAAAAAGGAACCCTCGTGCACTGCTGGTGGGAATGCAGACTGGTGCAGCCACTGTGGAGAACAGCATGGAATTTCCTCAAAAAACTAAAAATGGAACTCCCATTTGACCCAGCGATCCCACTTCTAAGATTATATCCCAAGAAACTAGAAACACCAATCAGAAAATATATATGCACCCCTATGTTCATAGTGGCACAATTTACCATAGCTAAGATTTGGAAACATCCTAAGTGCCCATCACCAGATGAGTGGGTTAAAAACCTGTGGTACATCTACACAATGGAATACTACACTGCAGTAAAAAAGAAGGAATTCTTACCATTTGCAATAGCATGGATGGAACTGGAGAGCATTATGCTAAGTGGAATAAGCCAGTCAGAGAAAGATAAGTATCACATAATCTCACTCATCTATGGGGAATAATGAACATAAACTAATGATCAAAAACAGATCCAGAGACAGCATCGATCAGACTGTTAAACCTCAGAGGGAAGGTAGGGGAGGGGAGGGGCAAGGGGGAGAGATCAACCAAAGGACTTGTATGCATGCATATAAGCCTAACCAATGGACACAGCCAACAGGGGGGTGAGGGCATAAGTGGGGGAGGGGGGGAGCAATGGAGGGATAAGGACACATATGTAATACCTTAATCAATAAAGAAATTTTAAAAAAAGAGCATTGATATTAGTAAGATACTTAAAAGTGATGAGTTTTGAATATTTATTGCCTTTGTTTTAATAGAGTTTATTTGGTGCCTTTGTTTTTTAATAGAGTTTATTTGGTTGTACATTTACCTAATTTAATTTTTATTATTGGTTGTGTTTAATAATAGGTTGGCAAAGCTCCTAAAAAGTTAAGTGGCTTTCATCAGCTTGTATGAGCCAGCTCCAGTATACCACTGGGCTACAAAAGTGTTATTATTGCTGATTTGCAGATGGGAGGTAAAAGCAGTAGAGAAAATGAACATGCACTGACAACTTATATGAAGTCATGATTGGTGTTAGACACTTAATAAATCATAACTCATATAACCCAACTCCATGAGGCAAGAAGCATTATTCCAATTTACAGGTGCAAAAACAGAATTTTTCAAAAAAGTCACAATGCTATTAGGTGACAAAAATTTGAATTAGAACTCAGGTTCTCTGACTCTCCTGATTATCACTGTTGTTTTTATTAATATCTCTTGCACTCTAGGCTTCCACATAAACTATGGGAGACCACCAAGGCCATCAGATCAGACACTGTGAGATAAAGCAATGGACATATGCCTTTTAAAATACTATAGTTTAGTGGTGAATATGGCTACAATTTCAAAAATAACACTATATAAATAGTGGATAATTATGACTGTACTGATCTGATTTCAGAAATAAAGATATTGGTTTAAAATTTTTACTAACTAAAAAGGTTAGGTTAAAATTAAGACTAAAGAAGAATAGAAACAAATATATTAGAGTATAGTAGTTATTATACTGAAAAGTATAGTATAATGATGGGTAGAGAGTATAACACTACAGAAATTGTAATTAATTATTTTTGGCAACTTAAAAAATAATTTAAGTACTATGAGGACCAATGGCTCAATACAGAGATGAGTCAGAAGATGCAGTTGTTCAATAAAACAATGTCTAAGATGAGTTATTTATGTGGGATCAATAATTTGCTAACTTTTTTTTACCTTATGTTGCTTTTAGTTGGACATCAATAATTAAAAGAAATCAACATGAAACAAGATCACCTCCATCCACACTGATAGATTCTTTGCAGTTGTTCTGAAGATTAATGTAATATATCATCATATAGTAGTACTCAAAAGGCCTACTGTAAATGTTTTAAGAAAATAAAAATATTAACAATAAAATATTATAATTATGATTAAGGTACCTTGTAAGAACAATAAAAATGGACTTAGAAGTCAAAGGATCCACCTTTTAGGAAGTCTTATTTTAAGTATACCATTAATTTAAATGGATTTTTTGTAGTTGTTTTTTTTTTTTTAATATGTTTTTATTGATTTTAGACAGGAAGCGAGAGGGAGAGATAGAAACATCAATGATGAGAGAGAATCATCAATCAGCTGTCTCCTGCATGCCCCCTACTGGGGACTGAGTCTGAAACTCAGCATGTGCCCTCACTGGGAATACTACAGTGACCTCCAGGTTCATGGGTCAATGCTCAACCACTAAACCACACTGACCAGACTGTTGTTGTTTTTGAAGCAATATAATGTTTGTGAGAAATTTCTGTGTAAATATTATGGTAGTCACAAATAATGTTGGATTACTCTCATATTTAAAAAAAATATGAGTCACTGTGCATTTCATTTAGCAAGAATAAAATAAAAAAGTCCAGAACCATGAAGCTAAAAATTTCTTTGGACAATAGAACTATATTTATTTCAGGACTAAAAGGTGCTTTAAATTCTGAATGTTAAAAGATGTTTTGGTAATGTAAATTGCTGCACTTTTGTGATGCACTGTCTTCTCTCTAAATTACTGAACTTCTACCATAATTAGCTTTCCTCTTCTAAGTTATATCACCAAAAGTGACATTATATCACCAAAAGTGACATTTGGTACAAACATCAAATGGAAACAGAGATTTATTGTTTGTGTCATTGCCCTGCAGGGCAGCCGCAGAGAGAAGAATGGCCTTCGGGGTGATGCACAGGGCTGTTGCTTGTGGGAACCTCCTGCCTTTCCCCAGGGCAGCAGCAGCTCTCTCGCACGTTGCCACTAGCATGGACAGTTTCAGAAGGGGTTTGAAAGACTGGGCCTTTCACTGGCCTCACCTCTCTGCCTGCTGACCAGAAGCCTGACAAACAAAGAAAAGTGAGAGTGACAAATGGCCATCACCTACTGTCTCTGAGACCTCCCATAAGGGCAAAGCCTGAATATGGAGCTGAGCATGCCTCCATTACACTCCCACTATAAAGAAAACAGGACCCAGTAAAATTAAAACTGCTATGTTAAATTATTTACAAATATATTAACTAGGAAAAGAAGGTAACGTGCCCAAAAGAATGTGAAAACTACATAGGTTTTTGTCTTGATGTGTTTCTATTATCTTTATACATGGCCTTTTTATTTTACTAATAATTTATACAGTAATATCTAATGTATGCACAAAATGTGTAACAGTGTTCTAATTGTTCTATACTGTGGAATTCATCATAAGGCAGCCTCACTGTATCCACGGACAGTTATTATTGGAAGTACAAGAAAACCTAATTAACATTTAGCATAGTCCTCCACTATGAATCTGTGACAATGCATGGATTAGATGTATATTTCTGGGTTTATACTATTATAGCTCAGTGTTACCATTATTTCTCTGTCTTTTTGGTCCAAGATTCAGAAATCTAAACCAGGGTAGTCAACATCTGAGTTATTGACTGGTGAAACATCAAAGAAATGTCTTCCCACAATTCCTTGCTTTCCTCTATTTCCTGTCTTCTGCATGCTTCGCACTATTAAGATGTAATGGAGACCAGGGGAAATTTATCTCTCTCTTTTTAAGCATGTCTCATATATTTGTCTGAGTGCATAGGCTTTATAATGATAGGCACTTTCAAAGAACCTAGAGATAAAAGCGAGGGATCTAAATCAATGTCCAGAACACCAGAACCATTATTACTTGATATGAGACAGAAAAGCAGGTCATATTTTTAACCTTTTCTTAAGATTAAAAAAGTGGGAGATAAAACTCATGTTTTAGCCAGTAAGAAGAGATAACAGTGCTTGGCCAATGCGGCTCAATGATTGAACATCCACCTATGAACCAGGAGGTCAGGGTTTGATTCCAGTCAGGGCACGTGCCCAGGTTGTGGACTCAATCCCCAGGGTGAGTTGTGTAAGAGGCAGCTTATTAATGATCTCTCATCATTGATGTTTCTACCTCCCTTCCCCTCCCCCTTCTTCCCTGAAATCAATAAAAATATATTTTAAAAAAGTAAAAGAAGAGACAGCAGCAAATTGTTTGAACAAGGGTCTGTTTCATAAGAGTGTGGTATGAGGGCCAAGAACAGAACCTTGACCCAGACTATACCAGGTATGATCCCCTACTCTGCTTCTTATTGTGTTTGTGAATCTTGAACAATTTATTTAACTCTTTGTGTCTCAGTTTCCTCAACTTTAAAATGGGAAGAATAGTACTCAACCCATTGATTCTTATTAAGATTAAATGAATTGAAAAAAGTGCTTTATTAAGTGAACAATCAATAAATATTAGCTATAATTATATAATACATCATGTTTAGTTACCTCCTTTTAGCCAACTGTATAGAATAAAAGGATATATAGCTTTTCCTATCAAATAATGATGAGGAATAGATAAATATTTATTAATTTAATGAAGTTGATGCTCACCTGAACAATTGTGACATTACATAGTTATTATTGTTAATTACATTGGTTTAGCAAATGTTACATGTAATACCATGGTAGACATGTTAGACATAGGGAACTTTTATTAATTACATTTGTAAGTGGTTCTTGGAGATGAATTTATCAATATTTTGTTTATTCCAGTTTTTAAAAAAATATATTTTATTGATATTTTTACAGATAGGAAGGGAGAAGGATAGAGAGTTAGAAACATCAATGAGAGAGAAACATCAACCAGCTGCCTCTTGTACACCCCCCACTAGGGATGTGCCCGCAACCAAGGTACATGCCCTTGACTGGAACTGAACCCGGGACCCTTCAGTCTGCAGGCTGATGCTCTATCCACTGTGCCAAACCGGCCAGGGCTGTTTATTCCAGTTTTTTAAAAAACATAGTTAAACTTACTAAAACATATGAAATATACTTTCTTCTTGAATAAACTCTATATGGCACTAATGTTTTACCTTGAATACTTTTTAATATAAATTGTTTAGGATGTGTTTATGCCCCATTGGTTCAAAGTTTGAAATTAATACTAAATTCTGGCAAAAATAAAAAGCCACTAATGAAAAGTGCTCAATAATATCTAAAATGACAATAGCATTCTATTTTCTAGTTTTACATTAAAAAACTTGTCTGAGAAAGATAATTACTATCTGGACTAAAATCTCACATTTTCTAGCATGGAATAGGCATTTGCTATATTCTTAAAAATAAATGAAAACATATAGGGATGGGCAAAAGTAGGTTTATAGTTGTTCATATAGAAAAAGACATGCAGATTATGATTATTATAATAGCTTTATTAACTCAAAAAGAATGTCACAATGGCACAGTGAACTTAATTACAAATAATAAAAATAAATAATACAATAATAAATACTTAAGTAACAATACAAGAATTAACTTGGTATTTCACGTACTCACAATTGTAGCCTAATTTTCCCCACCCTGTATATAAAGAGATCTAATTTTATCCCTGATTCCAGGACTTAATATTTGTTACTAAAATTTAAACTTTAAAATGCCAATTGTAATTTAATATGTTACAAGATGAACATAGACAATATATAAAATAGCATTAGATCCTTTTTTAAAAGATGACATTAGACTCTAAGCTTCATGAGAACACAGATAATCTCTTGTTTGCAGTGCTTTCCCAAGTTCCCTGAATACTGCCAGGTGCAAGGCAGGTGCATGGTGAGTGTATTTGTTGTAGTTGATGCTCTCTTATTGGACTAGAGGAAATAGGCATTTGTTTTCACACCAAAAATAAAAGGAAATAAATCAGGCAGAACTAATGAGAATAATAATTTTGAGATATGCTTTTGCTCTTTTTTCTCATTCCTTCTTGTGGGAATATGGATTTTTGAGAGGGCACTGAATGTATAATTTAGATATATTTTTGATTCCTGTTATTCTCTTGATTGTTGAATACTAGCATTTCAAAGTGTTTAGACCATTCTAAGGGGTGAATGTTAGGCAGTAACATTAATAAACACACAAGGCTAATAGAAACATTTGTTTTAAAGATTTTACCAAAGATTTTTTACTTTAGATTTAAGATACTTCATTCATTACTTGGATTATTTTAAATTTTTTACTTTTTTTTTGGCTTCATAATAACAATAGCTAGGATAATAACAATACCCCTATGATTTATTAAGTGATTGCAATGGGCCAGGCACTGTCCGAAGCACTTTACATGTACTGCCAGGGTAGTTGTCAGAGGACTCATACAGCTGGGCACAAAGTTACTTCCATTTTATAGAAGGGGAAACTGGCAGAGAGAACTTGACTTGCTCAAGTTCACACAGCAGGTGAGTGCCAAAGCCAAGTTGTAAGCCCAGAAAGTCTTTTCAACCCTCATTATCTGATGAAATCAAAGACTTTTTAAACTTTATAAATAATAAAAATTAGATATAAAAATTATAGATGTTATAGGATTAACACTCCAATTCAAATAATGAGTATTCAAGGACCATTTTAACAAGGTGAATATTCTAAGATGTCCTGCATTATATCACAGCAGGCTGGAAGGTGGAAGGAAGAGATGAGAGAGGTTAATCAGTTCACTGCAGGCCAAAACCAACAAAAGACTTCTTACATTCCTGAATGTAATCTGAAACACTGAATGAACTTCCATATGGCTATTTCCATGATTATCAGAATAGCCAACCACCAGGTGCCTTGCTAATGCATGAACTTTCCGGACTCTTGCCCACAACCAATCCGAAAGAGCAAACACTTCTTCCTCTTGGACTCTGCACCTGTCCCAGAACTAGCCCCACCTCACCTCTCCCACTCCCTTTATCTATAGCCAATCTAAATTCTTTCAAAACAGCTTACATCTTTCTTTGCCAAACAATGTACAAAAGAGCCTCGTCCGCTCCAGGACAGTGGACATGCTGTAGTCTCCATCTAGCCCCACTGCTAGTGGTTTCAGCTGCATGCCCAGGACCCGCTCCTTTCCTATCTAGCACATGGCCCAATAAACCCTTTCTGAAAAGCTTTCAACTGTAACAACTTCTGTTTAACAATTTAAACACAGTTTTCCAAGAATTTGGAAAAAAAATTATATCCTTTTGTTCTTGTGTCAGTCATGGAAACAAACTCCTCTAGGTATTTTAAACAGAGAGGACTTAGGGAATTAGTTACAAGGTTTTGGAAAAGCTGGAGATGAAAAAAACAAACAAACAAACAAACAAAAAAAAAGCAGGTGGTGCAATTCCCTAGAGATTAGTGATTACATGAAGTCACTTCCATGCTGGGTATGGGAATAAAGGGCCCACACTCACTGTAGCCAGGAGTACCAGAGCACCCAGTGGTGCTGCAGGACCATTGGGAACACAACAGTCACTGCCCTGCAGAAAACCAGGAGCCCAGGAGACTGTAGTCACCTGCCCCATTACAACTTCCTGCCGAACCAGAGCAAAGGCTGCCAGAGTCACACTGCTCCTGCTGCGGAAACCATGCTGCAACAGCAGGAAGTCCGGAGCCCACAGGCACTTACTGCTGCTGCTATTGCTCAGGACACTGGAAACAGAAAAGGCAAAATCCTTTTCTGCCACCTTCCATTTCCTGCCACTGACTCCCATTGACAGGACCAGGCTGCAGCCATGTGGCAAGGGAGTCTGGGACATAGAGAAGTCAGGGTTCCAGCCTCCAGTGATACAAAGCAGAGAAGGTCAGAGTCAACAGGCAATTTTCTGTTGTAGCAGTTGAGAATTAGAGGCAACAGAAACCATTATTAGTTGCCAACAATAGGTTCTATTGTATTTAGTTTAAGCAGGAAAGTAAGTAATTAAAAGGTATTCTGTATAGTCCACAGAGTCTCTGAGAGGGTTGTTGGGCTTCCAGGGTCCTTGGCCAGGTAAAACACCCAACTGTACAGAGGGGACTGCTCCAGCAAAGATCGAATTGCCACCCTTGGGCACAGACACCATGCTGGGCACTGCTGACATTCTACATTATATATCAAAATCTCCTTCACTGTGTAAAGCCAAGTACCTTCCACTGTCAATCTTCATAAATAAATAAATAAATAAACAAACAAACAAATAAATAAATGGATTCCACATGGTGCCTGAGTCCTCACATGGCTCTTTGGAACCAAAGTCTTGCATCATGTCTTTATCATATGCCTAGCTTTAAGAGAGGCTGGGAAAAGCAAGGTTTCCACTTCTACCTTAGGGAGGTGGTACTCATAATGTCATTCAAGCCTGGGATAAGCCATTGTTTGCAAACTACCCTATACAATGACCATGAGTCATTAACGCTTGTTGAATACTTACTACATACCAGCCATAGTTCTAACCACTTTACAGATATTCACAATACTATGAGATAGCTATCATTATCATTTCTGTTTCAAATGAGGAAGCTGGGGCATAAAGGGATATTTCTAATCAGCTCATGGTTCCATAGCTACTAAGCACCAGATCCAGGATTTGACCTTAGGCTTTCTGGTTCCAAGTTTGAGCTCTTAACCACTGGACTATACTGTGCATAGTAAATGCTCAGTAATAATAGCTATTTATTTATTTTTATTTTTAATTTTAATTTTATTTTTTTGCTGAAGCTTAGGGCATGCAGAGTTGAGAGATCAGATGAAACCGAAGAGGTGCCTCGGGGCCAGGTAATGAAGAAGCATGGAATCATGTTGATGTTTAGGCCAGTGGTTCCCAAACCCAGCATTATATTGGAATCACCTGAGCAAGAACAGTGGGCAGTGGAATTCAGATCTGAGTGACTCAGTACACATATAAGGAGGGAGAATAGAAGAGGATCAAACACAGAATTCTCTTTGTTAGTGTTTTGTTAAAATTTTTTTTTGTATGTATAGGAAGAAGAGTCCAGGAAGCAGAATGGAAGGACTGGTTAGAAAGGCTAGAGGAGAAACAAGGGAGAATGTTATTTTAGAATTCAGAAGAGATCACTTGAAGAGAGTGAGATTGGCCATGAATATCAAATACTACAGGGATGTCAAGTATGAGAATGAAAAACTGACCTTTAAATGTATAAACTCAGTGGTCATTGAAATGATCTTAGCAAGAGTAATTTCATTACTATAACTGAAGCAGCAGCAAATTGTAAAAGATTAAGGGCTGCAAAGGAAGATGTAGAGACAGGAAGCAAAAATAACAGGAAGGGTGACTGAGAAGGAAAGGAGTAGATACAGGTCATGAGTAAGCTCTTTATTAAGATGGGAGGAATTTCAACATATTTACATGATGCTAAAAGATCCAATTGAGAAGTTGATGATGCAGGAAAGAGAAGAAATAATTGATAGTATAAAGACCTTGAGCAATTGAGAGCAGATAGGATCTAAAGAACAGAAGGAGGGACCAGACTTGGGTAGAAGTTTCTTCCTCCAGGACAAAAGGAAAAGATGGCACAATTATAGATAAATATATCTTTGTAGGGAAAGGAGTGTGAGAAAGATCTTTCCTGATAGACATCTCTGAAACTCCTCTGGGAACTGTAAGGAAATATCTTTTGAGGGAGAAGAGATTAGAGATGGGATATTATATATAGCCAGAATGATAGATGTGAGGAACTGCCACCGAAGGAATTGGAAAAGATACCCAACCAAAGGGTGGATTAGTGACCCCAGGAGCTTAGCTGAGATGAGAGGCAGTATATTTTTAGTGTGATGTCTATATTAGTTGTCAGGAGACTGGGCATAGGAAGTATAGAGGGCAAATGATAGGTTTGAGAAAGGTCTTTAATCACAAGGATTAGAGCATGGGGGAATTGATTCTGGTAAGAAATTTGTTGAAATAAAATCTAGGCAGGATTGAAAGGAATTTGGAGCATGGATGAAAACCCACAAGAAAATAGAGGTGGTCAGAACATTGTAATGAGCTCAAAGATAAAATGTATCAGGAGCAATGGAATGAGATTTTTGGAAGTATGAGGGCTGTGATCAGAAGGGCTATTTAAGCTGTTTCAGGTGGCTCAGGATGTGACCCTGGGAATGGAGTAACTGAAGAGGATCAAAGGTAAGGGTTGCTAGAAATAAGAAGCTCAGAGTGGGGATGTCTCAGAAATAGTTAGAGATATAACTTAAGAAATGAAAATTACTTTTAAAATAAAATGATCATTTATCCCAAGCCACAAAGGTGTGTTTCCTCTCACAACTAAAGTGATGGTGGGATTACTTTGGTGAATCTCTTGACAGTTACCTTTGACTGTTGGGGAGTTCTTTAATCAGCAATGTTGCCATGCAAAAATGTTCATGGTTATCCTTAGTGGGCAGGCTAACTGGTGAAACTAATAAGTAGAAAAATATATTACAGACCAAGCAAGATAGAAAACATAATATAGACTATGCCTCAGCCCAAGAACCAGGCAGATATTTCATTAGAGCTTTTTAATTTAAAAAAAGGATGGAATTAAATAAAATATGAATAAATGATACTCTGTTTTTCCCTTTGCTCCTTTTTTTTTTAATTTCAGTTTCTGGCAAAGCATCTCCAAATAATATTCATACTTAGAAATTCATGCAGGATCGCTTGATGGTAAATTAAAATACGCATCAAAGACAGAGATGAGGGAATTTTGGCTAAGGACAGATAACAGGAGGGATGGGTCTAAGGAGAGGAGAAAAGAGGAGTCTTACTTAATCACTGAACAAGAGGGACTGTGGGCCCCGAGGTCAACACACTGAAGTGGAACACATTGTCTTCTCAGAATAAACTCGTTCTCCTTCTGACTTCCCTATTTCTGATAGACCCCTGCATTTTATAATCTGCTGGATTTAAGTAATGGGAGGCATTTTCCTTTTATGTTTCTCAATCCCTCCTAAGTCCTGCACACATCACATAAGTCATCAAGGCCTCTTCATTAATCCTTCATCACATCTCCCACAGCATAAAGAATGACCTGTCAGGTTCATGACACTCCACTGCTGGCAGTTAAAATGGGAAGAGGGAGCAGGGCCCCTCTGCCTTAGCAGTCCTGCCTAATGGTGGCCACATGGGTTTCCTTGGAGATTGCTGGCATTGCCATGGGAATGCTTCTGTGGTCTGGATTAGGAGACTCCACTCTTACAGGGATCTGCTGCCTTCCAACCTTGGGGTAATATTCTGTTAAATGCAATGCAACTGTGCCATTAAAAAAAAAGCAAAATAGGAGTACAGGCTTAATTCCATAGATTCAAAGCTTTCAGGACCTGGAAGGGTCCTAGATCCTAAAAAGTATTTGATACACATACACAATCATGCACAGTTTCACACACAAACTCTTTTTGAAAGTACCCACTTCAAAGTGAATGTCTACACCACACACCAAAGAGGTATGCCTTAATTAGGAATTAAACATCCCTTAAGTAGAGATGGTCCTGGCTCTACTAGTTAAAGGAGGTGAACTGGTGAAACATATAAGCCCCCGACTGTATAATGGAACAAATGAGAAAGAAGTTTACTTCTTGCTTATGTAAAATCCTAAGTGGATTTTCCTTGTCAATAGCTGGCTTTCTCTCAAGCAATGATTCAGGAACCCAGGTTCTACCACCTCCACATGCAGTTTCAAAGGTGTGCTTCAAGCCAGTGAAAGGAAACGTTGTGAAGGATTGTTGACACACGTAAGACTTTTCCAGGCCTGGAAGTGGCACGTAGGACTTGCACTCACATTTCAGTGGCCACACTCAGTTAGATGGAACATATACTCTGTGTCCAGGAAGATGAGGCATGAGGTTGAGGGAGTTAGCAGTTCTTACTACAATGTTGTAGCAACTGGGTCAGTGTGGGGATTTACAGGAAGAGCAGCTGTCCTCCAGTACCAGCATGGTGATGTGGGTACACAGGAGACTCCTGGCAGAGGCACAGGCCAGAGCTTTAAACAAACAGGACGTCGGTGGTTCCCTTTAAGGGGAACTATCTCCACTAGATAGTCTAATAACATCTCCTTATTGTGTAGAATACATCAGGAGGGAATTTTCTGAAATAAACACACTATTCAATAATACAAAGTTGGCAAACTGACAGGTTGAGATGTGGGCAGTACCAGTTTGAAGGAACTAGGCAAGAAGCTCAGGATAAAGAAACAAAGCCCAGGCAAAATTCCAAGAATGCCAAGGCCACACCAGCATGAGAAATCTGATAAGTTAATAGAAATCAAGAAGCCATAGGAAACTTGTAGCAGAGTAAACTAGGAGTCACAAAACCTGAGACCTAGCCCTACCTTTTACTGGCTGACACAGGAGAAGATGCATACCCTCTCTGAGTTTGTTTTTTCATTTGTAAATTTGAGGAAATAAATATCTATTTCACCATAATTGACTGAAGATTCCAATGAGATGATGCGTGTGAAAAATCGTGTACCCTGGCAAAAGTCGAAAGAGGGAAAATTTAAGATCTATTTCTATTTTCACAAATTTTGGGTTTTGAAGAGGGCTCTTTAGGAAGGAGGATTCGGAACCTGTTTTATATATGTCAGTCCCTAGTCATGAATCAGAAGGAGGCTGAGGAGAACTAGCTAGTGTGAAGGGCTGTTCTTTAGGCTGGGGAAACTTTGCAGATTCAGTTTCCTTCAAACAGTCCTGCCTTCTTATATGCCTGTCTTCCTCCCTTTCTGTCTGCTTTTCCTCCCTCCTTCCCTTCTTTCCTTATTTCCATTCTTCCTTCCCATCTAGGTTTTCTTCCTTTTTTGTTTGTTCCATTTTCCTTCCATTTTATTCCATGTATTTTTTTTTTTGTTAGATGAGCCTAGATATTAAAGAGAGCATAACTAATTTCATATATAAGAATTCTAGACAGGTTGGGATTCAAGGGTTGAATCAATTAAACAAACAGAAAAAATGCACTGTTCACAGATGTTATTTGGTATAATTCTGGGGGGGAGGGGTGGGGTGGGAATGTAGCCTTCAAAATGATAATTCCCTTTGACCTGCATTAATTTTTCTAAGTATGCATCCTAAGTAAATAATCAGAAATAGGAAGGTCTTATGGACAAAGATGTTCATAATAGTTTTAATTATAACAGTACGAATTTGAAGCAGCTAACTGTTCAACATTAGATACATAATAAATTAAAGCGTTATATTCACAATAAAATATGTAATTGTTAAAAAATTGTATTTTTTAATGTTTCAGAAACATGAAGTGGTATGATAAAATAGCAAATGAAATAAGTAGACTACAAAGTGACCAAAACCACGTCAAAACTGCAGGCAGGAGAAGCCTAGAAGGATATGCATGACAATTCACTATGGGTGGATGAATACTAGTGCTTTTACCCTTCTTTCTACTTTTCTGTATTATATGTATTTTTATAATGTACCTGCATTTTTAAAAATTAAAAATATAAAGCCAATTTCAGTTTCTAGGAAAGGTGTTGATACTAACTTGCCTCATTTTAGCCCAGTGCAATTGTACAAAAATCTGGTGTAAATAACAGCAAAACAGATTCACTTTGTGCCTCATAATGTAAATGATGGTTTTCAAAGTGTATAGAAATATCTATACAGATATCTAGGTATGGGCTTAACATTACTAATTTCCTCTCTCATAATTCATAGTTTTGCTTTACAGGATTTAATTGGTAATAATAAAATGTAAATTGTTGGTGCAAAATTTTTTTTAACTATATTTTTATTGATTTCAGAGAGGAATGGAGAAGGAAAGAGATATAGAAACATCAATGATGATAGAGAATCATTGATCAGCTGCCCCCTGAACGCCTCACAATGGGGAGCGAGCACACAACCTGGACATGTGCCCTAATTGGGAATAGAATCCTGACCTCCTGGTTCATGGGTCGACAATCAACTACTGAGCCACACTGGCTGGGCCAACATTTTTCTCTCTCTGTCATTATGACAGCACAGAGTCCACGGGCTGACTTAACAGCATTTGCTTGTTCGCAAGGACTGTGTGGGAGCCAGTCAGTGTGACAGTGAACTTTTCTGTGATTTGATGAATCTTCCTAACTCTAGCCACTGATAGCCATGGAAACTGTACCTTCTTTGTAGAATATGGGAATAGGGACCATACATAATGAAAATATTTGGATAATCACTAATAGACATTGACAAACGTTATCAAACATCATGACCCCTCAGACATTCCTGGGAGTGACTGGGTCCATTGCAACCCACAGAGGGAGATGAAAGAAACTCAGTGTAGCCTCGTTCAAATGTCCATTAACTAATTAAAAAATACTGATTTAGAGTGATGTTTTCAGAAGTTTCAGGGAAGATTCAGATGTCTTGACTAGTCACTACTAGCTGATAAGAGATGAACAGATTATTAGGCAAGCAGGTTATCAAAAGTAGGTCCAGAAAATCAAAAGGGACTGTTGATAATGTTCTGGAAGAACCATATGGTATTATAAGATATTGCTAAAAAGACAGGGAATGATGGCTGAAGAATAGCCAAATACTATTTTTTAATTTAACCTAAAATAAAATTTTGCAAACCATAAAAAGTGGATATGAAAAGTTCCTATCTTAATATTCACAGCTTTATTTTGATTTATTGAAAGGTGCACCAGCTCCCACAGCCTGGTAAAATTGCATTCAATATTAAAATTACTGTACAGTAAACCATGAAGTTTATCCATAAGACTAAAAATGACAGATTTAGAATGGGTAAGGAAAATATAACACAGCTGACAGGGGAAAATATTAGCTGAATCTGAATATCCTGCCCATGCAAATGAAGGTACACTCCGAGTCAAGGAAGCATCACCGTGTATTTATGATAATAGAAATTTGTAGGTGTCTGGCTTCAGGTGAGCCTCTCTAATATTTGGCATCAATATTAGTCCAGGCACGAAGCTGTATTGTATTTCCTTGCAGAGCTTTCATGATAAAATTGAAAATATTGATTTCTGATCACCACACTATAGATCAGTCTAAACACATGGATTTTGTGCTTTGTTTTATTTGAAGGACCTGGATCAGAGATTTCTATTCTATTTTATGTTCAAAATCTCAAGCCAGTTTCTCAAACTTCAATGCATATAACAATCCCTTGGTTTCTTTAAAAAATTAAAATGAAGATTCAGGAATAAGCAAAATTAATCTTTCATGAAGGAAATAAAAATAGTGTTTTTTTCTTTTTCTTTTTTTTTTTTTTTCAGGGTTATAACTGGGAGGGACATGAGGGAATTTTCTGGGATATGTAAAAAGTAATACGTGTGTAAAATGTATGGACCACTTCACTTAGGAATTGTATGTTTTACTAAGTGTGTGTTATTCTGCAGTTATTATTTTTAGAGACAAATATAATAAAAGTAAAAAATGAAGATTCTTGGCTCATGCTATAGAAAAGATGCCTAAGAATTGGACCAACTATAATAAGGTTGGGCCTATTGTGGGCTGGAATGAACTTGTCACCTAAACATCAGATATGAGTAACAGGGAAAGGGAGACACATTTTAACTTTGTTCCTCATCATTTTGAACACCCCACCCCTTCTGACTTATTTCTATAGCAAGCAAAATCTCAGCTATGATTTCTGCACTATTTCGGCAACTATAATCTCCTACAGGCATCCAAATTGGTCAAATCTTGAAGGTTTTATCTTTCTATAGTTAATGGAACAATAATTGAGTTATAATTCTTAAAATTGCATAGTTATTGTACATGAGAATTGGCTTTTCCATTTACCTTCTTTAAGGCCTATTTCAAAACAGAAATGGCTCTTGATTCACCTTCTGACTGAAAGAATCTATCTTTTCAGACTTAACCTCGGCAGAACGGAAGTATTTTCCCCAGCAACAGTTACTTTACTCAGTCCTCTCATGCGGTTCACGAAACTCTCAATAGGCCCAGTCACCCCAGGGTTTCATTCCTTACAGGCATGAGCTTATGCTCAATCCCCAGAGGATATAGTGTGGGTAATTCTTGCTGACAATAGTCTCCTCAAGTCTGTCACTCTTCTTATTGCTCATTTGCTGAATAAATGTCCAGAGGAAAGCCACCGAAAGTACTGCAAGTGACAAATGAAACATTCTGCTAAGCTAAATGAAAAATGACCAGCCCTACCCCGCTGTTGCCGAGTTACACACAGGTACATCATACAATGTGTCAGGTCTACCTAGATACATTCTGCTTATTACCTAACCACAGTGCCTCCAGCAATGACCAGGGAAGGTAAGGGAGAAAGAGTGACCCTAAAACTAACTTTTTTATGTCCCCCCGTAAGGAACTCTTTTGCTTCCAGATGCAGTTGCTAATTTCTTCCAGTCTTTAACATAGCTTGGCTCCTGGCCATGAGACAGAAAGAAAAGATGCCAGTCGAGATACAAATCCTTCTGCACATAACAAGCACACGCATTTTTGAGCAAACTACAATCAGGCTTCAGATGCCTGAGGTACAGGTTGGCTGAATGGAGACATGGAGAAGTAATCAGTTGTCCGTTGTCTAGCCAAGCTCATGATTATCTAGTTGTTTGCTTATTCCCTGCCAAAACAGAAACATCAAAGAAGCAACAAAATACTAGAAACTAGCACTGCTGTAAAAGAAGACACTGCCTTTAATTGGCTCATTTACTCTACAAATATTTATGGGATGCCTACCATTTGCCAGATATTGTTCTAGGCACCAGGCATACAACAATGAGCAAAAGACCAAGAAATAAAAATAAAAATAGCTTTCTTCTCATAGTGTATGAAATGTTTTATGACCGAGCTAAAATAGAACTTTTCTCTCAATTTTTAGGTAAAATTAAAGAAATCTCAGGTGTGTCAAACATGTTTTAATTATTATTATCATTATTGTACTCGGAAGAAAAGTGTGGTGACTCCTACACACACGAGAATAAATGAATATGGTGCAGAGCTATGGTACAAAGCCACCTGGAGCTCTCCACAGGCCTTCCCAAGGAGCACCTACTAAACTGTCTCAGACTCATTAGTAAACCAACCCCCCCAAAATGGTCGAACATAATGAATTAAATTCACAACATTTCAATCTGTTTCTAAAGTAGGTATCTTTGTGAAATGCTTGAATTTTCTTAGACAAATGTGGTGTCAATAGTACTGATTCAATGACTCTGTTCTACCTTCTTTGCTTTAAGTCCTATATCTCATGGTTTGCTCCTTCAAGAATAAGCAACAATCTTGCTTCCTAAAGTCATCTTCCTAGTCAGATCTTTATCCTTAATCTAGTGTTTCTTCACATTTAAATATTCATGATAACTCCATAGTGACTATTTTATATTCTGTATTACTAAAAGGCACCAAATAGTCTTGCAAATCATGAATATTACGGACCTAATCATACCCTATAGAATGCCACAGCTGGAAGAAACCTTGGGCGTAACCTAGTATTTCAGATCTCTAGTCCCATTTTTCAACCATGCTATGTTATTGAAAATTTGTAACAACAATAATAACTATCATTTATTGAGCACTTACTGTGCTCAAGGCACTTTACTAAGGACTTTATTTGAAATATCTCTTTAATCTTTTCCACAACTCTTGGGTCAGTGCTATAATTAACCTTATTTTGAAGGGAGAAAAATGAAACTTAGAGGGAGTAACTTGTCCAAAGTCACATACCTGGTAAGTACCTGGGCCAACATTCAAACCCCAGTTAGACCCCAGAGTCTGAGCTCTCAGCTACTGACTGTGCCTGGCAGGGCAGGCCACTCTAGTAAAATGGAGAGAAATGGCCACAGGTCCAGTAAAAAGAGTATAATACCATGTTTATTATTGGTGAAAATACTGTCCAAGAAAAGAACAGAACCAACAGGTAGAGGCTGTTTGCCACAGGCATTCTTTGTATTTCAAGGTAAGTTGAATGATGGTAGAACAAACATAGGGCAATGAGTATTATTTTATTAACATCAATTAATAATTGTGTTCCTTATTCTATTTTCATAAAAACCAGAATGCAATATTTCCCTCAAAGTTAGATGACAGGAATATACCTCTAACTCGTTTCCTATCTAGGAAAAATTATTGTATGTTTCATTTTTTTCTTTGCTTAAAAAAAGGGGAAAAATAAAAAATAAAAAAGGGGGAAATGTCATATAAAGCATACTAAAATATCTCCAAAAACCAACACAGAATAAAAGGGCAAAGGATTTCCAATTTTCATGAGACCCATTCTCAGAAAATTTATGTAATTTTAAGTTTGAACAAGTTGCACAGAATTACCAGTTTGGAAAATAGTCCTCAACACATTTCATACAATTAGGTATATTTAATGTTTTATAACATGACACATTATAAATTGAATTACTCAACATAATTCCTATTTATCAATATCTGAGTCAGAAAGTTAGATGCACGAACCCACAAGAATGGAACAGCTGTCAAGGAATTGAAATTATTTATTAATAATGTGTATTTGTCTTTGATTCTTATTCTGTTAGGACACTTAATACACTTAAACAGAAACATATGTTGACTTCTTGACAGATGATTTGACATGTAATATTTTTTCCTTTTATAACTTTTCAATTTGTGTAACATACACATAGCTAAAAAAATCAAATAGCCTTAAAATCCTTATAATGACAAAATAATATCCTTAGTTTCCATGCCCTCCTTACTTCCCAGCTCAGCTTCCTAGGGGCAATTAATTATAACTCTTTTATTTGCCTCTTCTGGTAGCTATTCCCAAATCTCCAAGTAATATGCTGCTTCTTGATCTATCACTCTTAGACATAATCTATTAATTTATGTCATTTAAGGGTGCCTGTTCTCTTATACACGCATGCACACCTCTCCTACCACCATCCTCCCAAAACAATCATACCAAAGCTTTTAAATTAAATTGATAATGTATGCATTATTTACTGAAGTCTAAGAAGGATACTGTGATTACATTTACTTTTTTAAATGCTTTATTTCTTCAGTCTCTATTGTTTTCCTCTCCTGCATATTTGCCCATTTTCATATGTTGAGATTTTCAAGTGAGGCATTTTATCAATCACCTAATTTTTTGTTACCAGAGTCCCCTTTTCTCCTGTTTTAAATTGGATTGGTTATGTTTTTGACATGCTGTACAACTGTCTTCCTAGGGCTCCACTTTTGGGATTTGATGTTTCCTCTATTCTTTTTTTTCTTTCTTAGTGTATGGCCTTATTTTCTTGAACATATTATCTAATAACTTCCTAAGAAGGGCATGTGAGAATTTCAGTTTTGAATCTTTGCTTGACTATATTTAAATAAAAATTCAACATGAGTGGTTGAG
This sequence comes from Corynorhinus townsendii, assembly GCA_026230045.1. Classification (NCBI taxonomy): domain Eukaryota; kingdom Metazoa; phylum Chordata; class Mammalia; order Chiroptera; family Vespertilionidae; genus Corynorhinus; species Corynorhinus townsendii. Next base: position 59,280,840 of record JAPDVU010000004.1, on the reverse strand, counting down.
TATAAAATTTTAAGATAAAAGCCAATCTTCTCTCAAAAACTTGAGCATCTAATAATGCTGTTGGGAAGTCCACTGCCATTTGGATTTTTACTACTTTGAAAATAATCTGTGTTTCCTCGGTAGAGATATTTGATTCATCTCTTCATTCAAGAAATTCTGAAATTGACAATTATGTTCTTTGGTGTAGGTGTTTGCCCATTTAAAGAGTTGAAAAGTCAGTGGGCCCTTTAAATATGGTCAGTCATGTTGGCCTTGACTATGGGAAAATTTTAAAAAATGTATATTTGTATTGATTTCAGAGAGGAAGGGAGAGGGAGAGAGAGATAGAAACATCAATGATGAGAAAGAATTATTGATCAACTGCCTCCTGCATGCACCACACTAAGACTCTAACCAGGACCTTTTGGTTCACAGGGCAATGCTCAACCACTGAGCCTCGCCTCTGGCCAGGCTCTGGGAAATTTTTGTATGATTACTTTTATTTCTTCCTCTCTAGAACTCACAGATTGATCTTTGATCTTATAGCTTTTCTTTCTGACTCTTAAGTCATTTTGTCTGCATTACGGGACATCTCCTTGACATTATTTTTCAAGTTGTCTATTGAATTTAATATTTTGCCAATCTCATTTCTAACTCCCAAGAATTCTTTTTTGTTCCCAATTGTTTCTTTTTTTATGTGCCCTAATTTTGTTTTAAGGATGAAATAACATATTTTTGGTATCTCAAAGGATGCTTTTTGGAGTGTTTTCTTTTTCTTTCTTTATATTTCTTCTCTGTTCTATTTTTTCCCCCCTAGGTCTTTTTATTTCTGTCCTTTCCCCTCTTGTTTGCTTATTTTTCCAACTGTTTATGTTGGAGGTTTTCCTCAAATGTCCAAGTTTTGGGTGATTCCTCATATTTAAAAGTGAGTCACTAAAACCTGATCTGGCTTATTGACAGCAGGCACTGCTTTAAGTAGAGCATACAGACAGCTATCCCCTTCAATAGAGGATGATGGAATGTTTTGTCTCTGGAGCCATTCAGCTCCTCCAAATAGTAGGCATTCAGTCTTCTGCTTGGGAATTCAATTCCTGATTGCAGGTGATCTCCATTTCAGAAAGATTTGTCCAATTGTTTCAAATGATTACTTTCAATTGACCCCATTATTTCCAGGTCTAGGTCTCACTTCCACTGTTCCACTCTCACTCCCACTCTACTCTTGAGCCTCTTCCATTCGGGAGGTAAGATCTCCATCCCAGTCATTTTCTTCTACATTCAGTAAAGTCTCAGCTTCCTCTGCCCTATTTCATTATCAACTGTTACTCTTTCTTCTTTGTTCTTCAAAAACTCATGGGAATCCCTGGTTCATGATTGATGGTGACTCCACCATTCTTTTTATCACTGTAAGTTTCTAGAGAGGTTTTTCTTTTACCGACATTTTAATATAGTCTCTGAAGAGAGAGGACACAATCCTGTGTGGTCAGCCCACCATCTTTAATGGCAAATTAGTATAATGTTTTCCAATGATAACTATTATACTAAAGAGTTAGTTTTTAATTTTTTTTTTATATTTTAGCTAAAGCTTTTCTTTCATGTGGATAGACATTGGAAATATTATAGGCTTGCAAGTCAAATAATGCAGTATTGGAATCCTGGTTTTTGTGCTCATTAGTCATATATTAGAAAAATCACTTAATCACATTAAGTTTAAGCCTTATAATAATAACAGTATTTAACTTGAAGACCTCTTGTGAGAATTAAATGAACTAAGGCATATAAAGCACACAGAACATTCCTGGCACGCGGTAGGAACTGGCTGTCTTTGTTATGTGTTGGTGTGAGTTGTCTGCTACTCTGAACAAATTATTTGAACTCAAATCAGAAAAAGAGTCCTCGGCTTACATGTCACTTCTTTAGGGAAGCCTCCCTGACTTAAGATTGAAATAGAGGTGCCCTCTTTGTGTTCCTGTATGTTACCTGTGATAACACCTTCACACTGTAGTGGAATTGCTGACTGTAAGCTCCATGAACATAGGAACCTGCCCTGTCTTGTTCATGCCTAGCACTATGCTTGGCACAGAGTTGGTGCTCAGTAAATACTTGAGTGAATTAGTAATTCCATTCTATTTTTAGAAAAGTAGATATATTAAAAGATTCTTTTAAAAAGTAAAATGCATTCTGTGCTTGAAGTTTCTTATGTAAGAATGAAAGATGACTTCTTAGGGTACTATTTAGGGAGATAGCAAAAATGTACAATTTTAGAGTAACACAATTATTGGATAAAAAACTAGGACTCTATATGAAAGTCAAATCCAATGAAAACAATCCCTTCATTTTCTCCTTCCTTCCCCCCCATAATGGAGTGTTGAAGCTTTGTAGCTAAATAAGTGCAACAATCCATTCAGAAATTGATATTGGTTTTGATTTTGTTACTGCTTCAAAATCAAGCATCCACTTAATTGCTCTGAAATCTAATTCCTCAGTCAAAAAAGTAAGTAGTCTGGATGGTTTCAATTTGGTGGCAATGACCCAGTCTATAATTAGACCCAACAAATGTGTTTCCATTATTCCATTTGGAATGCTTTCTTCCTTAACCCTACCACTTGGATAGAGTAGCTATCACCAACTAAAGAATTATAGCCTTAGCAAAAGTGATCTATTAAGAATGTAATCTGCCTGTTTAATTTACTTACTGGATTGTCCTGGACACTCCCTTCTGTTCCAGGAGTAATTAGGAGAAATGATATCCCTTTGCTATTCTTGCCTATGAAGAAGGATGGACAGCTCTGCTGATCCTGAGTTAATGCCTGAGTTAAGTCCTGAGTTAAACTATCCCAAAGATGTAAAATTTTGGATGACCAACCTATGAAATCACAGAGCTGCTGAATATTGTTAGGGAAAGACTGAAGACCATTCACCATGCATTCTACCACTGTGATTAGTAGAATCATTAAGATTGGGACTTTGTTGTTGATGCTATTGTTATTAACTTTGTTACTTTAAACTGAAAGTAATCTTAGTGATCATCATTCTAAATATTTCATTTTACAGATGAAGAAACTGAGGCCCAAAGAGTTTAAGATGTATCCAAAGTCTATTTCAAATCCATACAAAAATGGAAACCAAAAAATCTCACTAGATGGAAATGCTAACTTCCTACAAACAGATAAAACAATTGTATTTGGGAATATTATCTTTGAATATGTATGATTCCAGTATCCAAAATTTAATGCATTCGTTTAGACTATGGTTAACATGTTTGTTAGCAACTGGTTTATATATTGTTATGGGGATTATTTCAATACACAAATTCTTGCCTAGGTTTGCAGTTTAAGGTCCATTTTTTTTCAGATAGAATAAAGACTTATAGCTAAACAACTTTTCTACAGAGGATATCTCTACTTTTATATCTTCAAGACACAGAGGCATCAGTAGTACATAGAGGAAGTTCACTTCTGGTTTGATACAGGGGTGAGGGTGTAATGTTGTGAATTCATTTTTCTTATAGTTGCATTTTTTTATAGTCTATAGATATATTTTGGATAGACAGTGACCTAAAGACTTCCACCAATGAGTCATATGACTTGTCAGATTATCAAAGCACAATTTGTAATATATTCACCAACAGAACTATTGTTCGCAGTTCTGCTATAAGCTGAAAGATGGTTTTGGATTAAACTTAGATATCCTTAGTTCACTAGAATTTTTTCTATGTTACTAGTATAGTGAGCTTGAATATCATCTGCTTGTGTGATTTGTATCTTTCTTGAATTTTTAACCAAGGGTCTATCTATGACCAAAGCTTTTATATAATCCCTAGTGCATGAAATTCATGCACATTAAAAGGAAACTCATTAGAGGAAATATTTTAATATTGCAGGTATCTGGCTTCCTCCTCCCTCCTGTCAGAGTCTGGGCCAGCACCTGTGGGGACGCAGCATCAAGTCCTGCCAGCACCACAAGACCCAGAGTCAAGTCCCCGCCCACCCACATGCACCTCGCTGCACACACAGCCCCGCCCACCTGCCCGTGCCTGCTGCACGCGAGCCTCCTGGTGATCGGTTGTTACGGCGTGAGGGCATCATGACCATAGGCTTTTTAGATATATAGTAGTTTTTAGGTAATTAGTAATTTTTACTTGACCTAATAAGTGATTCTCTTCATAAGAAAGCTATGCACAGTAGGCAAGGGCATTAGTTTCTGAGTAGCTATTGCAGGATATTATCCCAAAGATGGCAGAAAATCAATCACTTCATAAGAACAGCAATTTGTACAGTGATTAGGCTACTGAGATGGACTTAAGTGTTCATTTTTCAGTGGGAATGATATGCTAATGCTGAGCAATAAAGTCTCCTACTGGGTAGAATCTTATTATCTTAGAGATGATCTTCTTTTTGGTTTTAAAAAAGCTGAACCTAGTTAAAATCCTCTTGAAATTCTCACTTTTGAAGGTCCATAAATAATTTCTATATCCTTTTTATTTGTTTTTAAAAATGAATGTACAGGAACATTTGATCTTGTCTTAGTTGAGTTTATAAATGATATTCAGCTCTGGCTGAATTTATAAATGATATTCAGCTCTGGCATTCTTCATGTTTAACTACACATTCTGAATGGATTGTTTCAGTGAGGATTATATTGGCTGCAAAAAACAAAACCCAATACTAGAGGCTGAAACAATTAGAGCAATTTATTGATGCAGAGACAGAAAAGCCCAGAGGGAGGGTAGGCTTCGGCATAGTCCAGCCAGGACTCTGGGCCCCTGTTTTACAGTTTGCTCAGATTTGCCCTGCTCCATGTTGGTGTCATCTCGACTGGCTTGTTCATGCTTTCAATGTGGCTTCCAACAGCAATGTCTTTCATGCTTCCTCATTCATATTAGCTGTGGGTTGTGGGTGAGGGGTGGGGAAACTGGAGAAAAAGAATCTTCTCTTTAAGAACAATCAAATAAGAGCCCTGGCCTTTGGTTTAATTGGGTCCCCCTTTATCAATCGCACTGGCCAAGAGCACGTATTCTCTGATTGGAGAAGGCTATCAATCGGTGTCCATCTTTGCAGGGTTAGGTAGAGAAAGAGAATACATCTAATCTCATCTTAATCACAAAATGGGGAAAAGGTAAAAAATGGATGTGTTGAGACAACCTCAGTTTTCTCTATATTGAGCTAGTAAACAAGTTAATGGCATATAATTTGCATTCTAAAATCTGAGAGATGTAAGGATGAAATTATCCTAATAATATGATGGTTCTCAATGCGTAGTCTGCCACACTACACTGAGGGAAGATATTAGCATTCATCATCCACATGCCTGATTTATATGAAATCCTGTGCTCTTCTTTTTGCTCCATCTCTTTTTTTTTTTACTACAGAGAGAATGTTGAAATAATGAGAGAAAAATAATTTATTTATTGAGTCCAATTCAACTCACTAGAATATAACAGTGAGCCATAAGAATCTCTAGATTTTAAATATATTTTATTGATTTTTTTTTTTTGCAGAGAGAAAGGGAGAGGGATAAGGAGTTAGAAACATCGATGAGAGAGAAACATCTATCAGCTGCCTCCTGCACACTCCCTATTGGGTATGTGCCTGCAAAAAAGGTTCATGCCCTTGACTGGAATTGAATCTGGGGCCCTTGAGTCTGCAGGCTGATGCTCTATCCACTGAGCCAAACCAGTTAGGCAGAATCTCTAGATTTTAGATAGAGTAGCAGATAGTAGACATGGAGTATACAAAAAAAGAAATACAAAGTTATATTAAAAAAAAAAAAACTTTGCTAGTGTATTAGTCAGGATTCTCTAGAGAAACAGAGTCAATAGGGCATGTATATCCAGAAAAAGACTTATTATTATTGGAGGCCTGTTGCACAGGATTTGTGCACTGGTGGGGGCATGGCCCGCAGGGATCAGCCCACTGTGAGAGCACCGCTCATCCTGGTCAGCTGAATGGCTGTGGACCCACCCTCTGATTGGCTGCTCCCTGGTCTGGCATCTTCCCTGGAGATGGAGCACTCGCCTCTCCAGGGGACCTGGTTGGGGCTGGGCCCAGGTACAATAGCACAGAGACACGGCAGAGGAGGCCTCAGTCCCGCAGCCATGAACCCACCTCCCAGCCTCCGGGGTCAGCTCTGTTAGCCTGGTGGTGGCACTACACGGCCTATGGGCATCTGGAGGAGGCAACAGGGAGTGAGGAGGAGGAGCCTGGGGCAAGGAGGTGATAATTGCAGCCTGGGTTCCTGCCCCACGGCCTGGGGTTTGCAGCAGAAGCAGCAGCATTGAGCATCTGCCCCCTGGTGGTCAGTGTGCATTATAGTGACTGGCCGACCTGTCATTCTGGTCATTCTGCCATTTGGTCTCTGTTCTTTTATTATGTAGGACTAGAGGCCCGGTGCATGAATTTGTGCATGGGTGGGATCCAGCCAGCCTACCCTGATGGGGGCTGATTGGGGCCAGGATGGCAGAGGGGGCAGGGATGTGGGCGGTTGGCTGGCAAGCCCCACCCCCAATTGGGGTTGGGTGGTAATTGAGGGGAGCGGAAGCCGTGGGGAGGGGCTGCAGGCTGTAGGCCAGCCGGTCCTACTCTCAATTGGGTGGGGGGTGTATCAGGGGTGGTGGCGGGGCCGGCCAGGGGAGGGACCGGGGGAGGTTAGGAGGGCACCAATTGGGGTCCTGATGAGGCTGGTTGGCTGCCACAGTGTGCATCATAGTGACCAGGCGTGTTTTGGTTGTTCAGGTCGTTCCATTGTTTTGGTCACTTGGCTTTTATATATATAGATAAGATGTTGGCTCACATAAATATGGAGGCTGAGAAACCCCTCTGCTGTCTGCAAGCTGAAGAATCAGGAAAGCTGATGTAGATACCACCCTGAGATCTAGGACTGGTGAGGGAAGGAGAAGATTCATGTCTCAGCTCAATCAGTAGTCAGGCCCAGTGGTTCAATCTTCCTCTGCGTTTTTGCTCTATTCAGGTCCCCAATAGATTGGATGATGCCCATCAATATTGAAAAGGGCCATCTTGCTTTACTCAGCCTACCAATTCAAAAGCTAATCTCTTATGAAACACCCTCACAGACACATCCAGATAATGCTTTACCAGACATCTGGGCATTTCTTGACCCAGCCAAGTTGACACAAAATTAACCATCACAGCCAGGCATAATGTGGTGTAGTGAGAAGAGCACAGGATTTGAACTGGCATGCTCCATCAAGGACATGACTAGGCAAGTCCTTTCTCTGAGTTTTATGTATTTTTTTAAATATATATTTTATTGATTTTTTTACAGAGAGTTAGAAACATCAATGAGAGAGAAACATCGATCAGCCGCCTCCTGCACACCCCCTACTGGGATGTGCCCGCAACCAAGGTACATGCCCTTGACCAGAATCGAACCTGGGACCCTTCAGTCCGCAGGCCGACACTCTATCCACTGATCCAAACCAGTTAGGGCTTCTCTGAGTTTTAGAGGCATGAAAATACCTACCCTACCTAATGTATAAGAAGTTGAAAGCTTAAAAGAGACAATTAATAGGAATTTGCTTTTATACTATGAAGTGCCATACAGATTTCAGCATTAATTGAAAGTTAAATATTCCAGTATATCTACTAGAAAGCTCCTTATAGACTGCAAGCTCCTAAGGGTAGGGCATTGTTTCTTTATCAACATTCCTCTACTGTGTCTACCAATAACTCTCCATTGGATAATTAAAGAGTGCCACGAAAATGAGGATCATAGGGTTAATTATGATAATCAGGAAAGATACCTGTGGTATTAGAGAAAAAAGTTAAGTTAAAGGAATAAATGATAATATTGGGTCAAAGTTAGGAAAATACAAGGAAATTTTGAGTTCCTGAATTGGAACTAATATTATGTCATCAAAATATTTAGTGTACCCCCAATTCCATCATGCCAGTTGGCCATCCCCTGTTTCACTAAGAGTTTGCAGCTAAGATTATTAGAAGATTTTCCCCCTTTGGGAAATCATCCCTAACTTTTAAAGAACCTCCAAGGGAAATGGGATTGGCTTTAAAGCTGAATTTGCTGGAAGGCATCTATAAAATTTAGCAAAAATATACCTGTATTTCCACATTCTGTATGTAGCTAGGGGATCTACACAATTGATGAAGTTATTATAAATCTCCAAAATAGAAAAAAAATCTTTGGTCCTTCGAGTATGCTCTATAGTCCTAGAAAAATCAATGATACTCTTCACAGGAAACATGAAGCTTTAAGCACATGTGTTTTCACTCTAAAACTTCTTTCTATAACTAAATGAAATTAGTTGTCACATGTCTTTGATTTATTGCCATTTATCAACACTTAAAGTTTTGCTAGAATGTGTAAAAATGCACAATTAGATATAATTCCTGCTGAGTTGGGGTTGGGGGGGGCACTTTTCCCCACAAAACTCTCAATAAAGCACCCTCTGTGGACTGCAATAGATAACCCACAAATCACAGCAACGAATCCTGCAAATTGTACTATTGGGAAGCAGCGCTTTAACTGATGGTCTGATATTTCCAAAAGATAATGTCACCATGACATTTTCAGTCTTTTAATATCCTTTTATTGAGTCCCTTCCGTATCATCCTAGGGCCGAAGCCACTTGAGCTGGAAGAGCTGAAATGCGTTTTTGTTATTTTGTCATGCTCTGTTTTGCCTAGCCAGCTGGGCCGTTACAATATAGCCTCCCAAGTTCTCAGTGGGAGGTATCTTACTCTCTCCACCAGGAGAACAAAGATGCCATTCGTGAAATAAGAAAATATTCCTTCTGCCATGGCTCTATTTTCAGGGAAATAATGTTTACCTACTTGGACGTCTTCCTGGGTTGAGCTGCCATGTTCATTCCATGTCACCCTAGAAGTAAGAGGGCAGCAATGGCCCTCAAGTCCACAGACTCAGATGGTCATACTTGGTCAAGATTATGTGTGGGTGTGTATGTTTGTATCTGGAAAGTTCATATAAAGAGTATATATACAATACATAAGGTAGTCTAACCTATCGTACAGAATATTATGTTCAAAGCTGAAAATCATATGTGTCCAAGAAAGAACACCATCAAATAAAAATTGGTGATTTTCTTCCATGCATCATTATAGTAACTAATCTATAACTAGTGACCCATATCTCAATGTCACAAGCATTTCTTTATCATAGCTCTCTCAATTGTTTATTTCTCTCCCTTTCTATAGATATATAGGTAGGTAGGTAGGTAGGTAGGTAGGTAGGTAGGTAGGTAGACATTGCATTATTCAGTGTTCTCCAGAGAAACAGACCAATAGGATGTGTGTGAATGTGTGTATTTTTTTAAGGCAGTGATTACATTTTTAATTTTATTCTTTGTCAAAAACTATTCTTCCCATTATTTAAAGTAAAAATAAGTCACTATCATTGTGAAAAACTTGGAAAAGACAGAAAAGTATAAGGGGAAATAACAATCAAGCCTAATGGTGACTAATTCAAACCAACAAATAACCTTTTTACTTTGGGAAATTTCAAGCACATACAAAAATAAAAATGATAGTATAGTGAACCCCCATAGCCCCATCACCCAAATTCCTTAATACTAACTCCTGGCCAAGCTTAGGAAAGAGATATATTTTAAGGAACTGACTGATGTGATTATGGCGGCTGCAAAGTCCAAATCTGCCAAGTGGACCAGCAGGCTTGAGACCCAGGAGGGCTGATGGGGCAGAAAAAGTTTGAAGGTAGTCTTCTGGAGAGTTCCCTCTGCTCTGGGAGGTAGATCTTTTTGTCCTATTCAGGCCTTAAACTGATTGGATAAGGCTCACCTTCCTATAGAGGGCAACACTTACTCAAAGTTCACCCGTTTGAATGTTAATCTCTTCCAAGAGCATCCTCTTAAGTCGACACACAATATTAACCATCACAGATTTAGATAGGCCTATAGCTATTTTTTTATCCATCTAGTAGAGGCCCGATGCACGAAATTTGTGCAAGAATAGGCCTTCCTTCCCCTGGCTGCCAGCACTGGCTTCCCTCTGGCACCCGGGACTCAGGCTTCCCTCTGGCCGCCAGCAGGCACTCGGGACCCGGGCTTCCCTTGTAGCCCTGGCTTCATGTGGAAGGATGGAAGGACATCCAGAAGGATGTCTGGTCTAATTAGCATACTATGCTTTTATTATTATAGATGCCTCTATACACAGATATACAGAGATATTTTTTCCTCTCTTTCTCTCTTGCTTTCATCAATCAGACCTGAATCCAAATTGCAGCCCTCCAAATTATGTGTGACTGTGGCATGTTATTAAACCTCCATAAGGGTCAATCTCCACATTTATACACTACAGATATCACAACTCTTCTTTAAGTTCACTTAAAGGGTAGATGAGCCCTGGCTGAGTTGATCAGTGGTTAGAGCATCAGCCTGTGCACCCAAGGGTTGCAGGTTCAATTCCTAATCAAGGGCACGTACCTGGGTTGCAGATTTGATCCCCAGCACCATCAGGGCATGTGCGGGAAACAACCAGTAGATGTGTCTCTCTCACATCGATGTTTCTCTCTCTCTCCTCCCTTCCACTCTCTGAAAATCAGTGGAAAAAATATCCTTGGGTGAGGATATAAAATAAATTAAAATAAAATAAAGGGTAGATGAGGTAAATGAGATAATATGTATAAAGACCTGGTACCATGTCTGACACATAGTAAATACTCAACAATGAAAACCACTATCCATTTATTCAAACAAATATTTATGTATCTCAATTCTTCCCATTTCTCTACCTCTACTGCTACCACTCTAATCAGGTTACTCTGATGTGTCTTGTCTGGACTAGTTCAATAGCCTCCTAAATTATCTCTCCATTTCACCCTGGGGGTGGGCAGGGAAAGGCTGACTGATGAATTGATATTTGAGTGAAGCATGGATATATCTGGTAAAAAACAGTATTTGGGGGAAAAATAGTATTTTGTGGAGGTGAAAGGGGCAGAGATGATGAAAGAAAATCTAAACAGCATGAGTGTTCAGCATGGAAATACAGTTCCTTAAGTTTTGAAAAATGGCATCCCTTTTATTCTGCTCAACAATGTGAAAACACTCTTGGTAAAAAAAAAAAAAAATCTGACACCATGGAAGCGAAATGTGTTATTTCTTTCTTCCTTGATGCCTCCCTAAAACAGAACATGTGAGTTGACCTATGAAAGGAAAGCATCTTAGTTGCAAGTAGAGCCCATTTAGGAGAGAGAGCATGCTGGGCTCCAGCTGCTTCTACTATCAAAATCAAATGCTGAGTTTTTAAATATTAAAGATTAATTTTGCTATTGAATTGATATGAAAGCAGGTGAGATACCAGGATGAGGTCTCTTCCATCAAGCACTCACATTTTATGGTTGAAATGGTATTTGACCCTTATTGCAAAAACCTTTGGGCTCCTTAATGAATAAAACAGTTGTACCAAGGCCCTAACTGGTTTGGCTCAGTGGATAGAGCATTGGCCTGCGGACTCAAGGGTCCCAGGTTCAATTCCGGTCAAAGGCATGTACCTTGGTTGCGGGCACATACCCAGTAGGGGGTATGCTGGAGGCAGCTGATTGATGTTTCTCTCTCACTGATGTTTCTAACTCTCTATCCCTCTCCCTTCCTCTCTGTAAAAAATCAATAAAATATATAAAAACAAACAAACAACAACAATAAAAAAACAGTTGTACCAAGGCATTTTAACATCTTGATGTACAGAGACACCAGTGTTGGTCAAATAGAGAAAGACCTTTAACTCAAATCCACAAAATTGAGAAAGCCAGCACAATACTGTCTGTGAGTTGTAAAGGAAACCCTGACTATATAACCAGCACATTTGCCTGCACAGAACCAATCAGATTAAGTTGGTTTTTCAGTCATGTGTCTATTTTTTCTTAATCTGTTAGTTTGTAACTTAAACTCTGACAAAACATAAAAATTAGATTTTTGTTATTTTGGCAGCGTATAAATAAACTGCCCTAATATGGCAATTAACTCTTTTGTTTTTCCTCCCTTTCTTAACTGCCCTTGGAGGGTTAAAGTTTAAACAGTCTTTGCCTTCTATGAAAAGAGGAACTGGCTTTAATTGATTAAACTCTGGGTTTAATGGTTAGAAGGATTTTTCCCACCAGAGGACTTAAAAGAAAAAAGGATTTGCATCTATGGACAAGATGCTTTTTTAAAAGCAGACAGGAAAGAGGAGGATTTCTCCCAGGCAAGGAAATACTCCCTCAGGTGTGGGTGGGAGGAGGGAAGCAGAGAGTTGCAACACCCTAGAGAAGAAAGGACTGAGAAACTTCTAGGTAGAAGGCTCCTGGGCAACATCGCTGGGACACCTGCACCCCCAGTATGGCATGAAGTCACAAAGGGCCATGACTTCATTAAGTCACCTTGAGGGGCAATGTTCCTCACAAGTGGGGAGGGAGGAAGTCATCATCCCATCACCACTTCATTCTTGCAAGCGTGGACAGTCTACCCAGGGACGTTGTTGTTCCTTTCATTGGTGTGTCATCTCCTCTCCAGATGCCGTTTACCAGGACCCATGCTTGTCTGTGCCCCTAGACCCTATGAGACCTTACTCTGAGGGGCAGCTTCCCTCTCAACATCTTAGGACACCTACCAGATATGAGAATTTAGATGGAGCAACTCCAGACCCTATGAGCTAGGATAGAGATTAATGATGCTTCCTTTCTACAGCTTATTTAGGGATATATTTTGGTCTTATGTAAGTAAGCATAAATTGTTTAATAAACCCTATTGGGCAGCACTCTGCAACAACTGGACATTACCATACTTCTCTCACAGGAAAGATTTTAATAATCATTTTCACTGAATTCTAATACAATGTTACAGTAATTAGTACCCATAGTCTTAAAAAGGACCAATCACTTATTTTCCCTTTAGAATTTTTTTAAAATAAGAAATGCAGCTTCTGCCTCCAACCCCCTAAGTTCTCTCTGTTCAATTAGCAAGAAATTCCAAACATGGATCTCCAGAAGTGATTATAAACTAGTGTCACTATTTTGATGATTTCCAAGAGGGATGACTAAGAGAAATGGCATCAAGGTACAGGGAGAAGGGAGAACTATTGACTGCTTGAGTCCATTTCAAACCCATTCCATCACAGCCTGACAGTTTCCTCTTTGTCCACTACCAATTGGAAAGGCAGCATTGGGCCCTCCTCTTCACTAATGGATTTCCCACAGTTATACCCACCCAACACTCACTCAGATTGAGATATTTTCTGATAATATGGCAGATCTGCCACATGTTCTTATCTTCCTTGGGAATACAGTATACTTCCTGCTTCTTCATGAGCTCTTCTTCATTCATTTGTCTTGCAAATATGTAAAAACAAAACAAAACACAACACTGTGTCTGCAATAGGTCTGGTATATTTTACAGTTTAAAACGAATAATGCAGGTATGATAAATTTCCTTCAAATCTCAAGGTGAGCTTTCCCAAAGAATCTAAGTTCTGCCCCCACCACCTTTCCATGTTCTATGAAGAGCACACTGCAGCCTGTCCACCCCTGCCTGCCTATGACTGGCTGGTACATAAAACCTACAAATAGCTGCAGGCCATTGACTATCAAGACATTCCTCCCCCAATTTATTGATCCCACTATAATGTGGTGAAAACTATGCTTGCTTCTCTTTGGAAATTGCTCTTGTTGAGGTTACTCATGACCTTGTAAAGTCAATCCAATGAATGGATCTATTTCTTACCCTACTTGGCATCTACCTTATATTCTCTTTCTTCTCATCTGGCACACTCTCTCTAATGGGTTTATAATTTCTTAATCTATATTTCCAGTCCCAACAGCCTCCATCTCCTTGGGATCGGAGGGATGTGGGGTCCCACAGGCATTTCAACTTCAACCTGGCCTAACCATGTTTGGATATTTTTCAGCCTTCTGTCCTTATAAACCTGCTCTTCTTGGATCCCCAGCCTTGCTGACTGACTGTCTCTTGGTGGGATGAGGAAGGGTGCAAGAGGGGAGCGGGGTTCCATGGGGCCAGAAATGAGCCTGGGAGAAGAGTTTATCAAGGTCAGGGGGGATACCTAAATGTGTGCACAGTCCAATGGGACGATGACTCTGTGGGCCAGAGACAGTCTACCTGGATGCCAGAACCAAGGAGACCCAGAGCCAAGGGTCTGAGTACCAGAGACAATGAAAAAGGCACAGCGGACAGAGACAGGTCATTGTGTACCAGTATGGTGTTTTACAAAATACTTGTATACTTTTATCTCTTTGGACAATAACTCTGTTACAGGGATGAGGAATTGAGTAGCATACCCCATGTTACAGAACTGGAAAATGAGTAAGTCTGGTCTCCAACCCAGGCAATTGACTTCAGATTCCAAGTCGTGACTCTGCCAGCACTCCATCCAAGTTTAGGCTAGTCCACACGAAGGTGGCAACAATTGTCACCTCTAAAATGACATGGATATTTCAACAACAGTTGTACCTCCTGATGTAATGTTTGCATTTTCTACTTTCTCCCACCTCTATTTGTGACCCTAAGGCCAAGAGAAGACAAGCATTCTTCTTCAACAGGATCTTGCAATTTCCCAACAACACTTATTTGCATGAAAAGCAACTAAAAAGTAATAGAAAAAAAAGAGCTGACATATTATTCGTAGGGCCAAGACTGATTCATTTCGCCTTGGGTTCATTACTTTTATGACTAAGTTTTTCTTAAAATTATCATTGAAAACCACAAGTGTTGAGCACCAGTCAATCATCAGCACCAGTCAGAATTTTCTTTTGTCTTTCAGTGTTACTCTTATAGACGATCAACTGAATATGAGATGTACTTCTTGGCAATTCATTTTAGAACATGATGGGCTCTGACTCTAGAATACAGCATTTGCAAACTGAGAGTTTAACAAAATGAAACAAAAAAGCAAATGCTGAAGTACCAGTTTCAAAAATCAAATAACAAATTGTATACAAACTAATTACCAATATTTTCCCTGATAGATGCTTAAGAAGGCAAACATAACCTCACTGTTCTACTGCATTTCATAAATTACAATAATTTATGGTTTACAATGTGTTTATAAAGGCAGTGATCTTTAGATGAGCTGGCCATTATGCCTGCCTGAATTATTGAAAACTGCAGCAGTGTGGGATGAGTTTATGTAATGAACAATTCTGACTGAAATTTTTTCTTGCTTTTGGAGGAAAATCGAACTGCTAAACAAATGTTTAAAGTTAAATTATATTTTTCTCATATGCAAAATATACTTTAAAATTATTTTTGTTTTTCTTTTTAAAATTTGTTTTTAAACTTTATAGAACCAACACAAAATAGGAGAAACAACAACAAAATGAATTGCATACACACAATAATGCCATTATTTAAATATAATAATTACCTGTTTTTGGTGCATATTCTCTTCCAGTGTTTTTTCATATGCATATATAGTATTTTATGTGGCGATACTATCCAGGGTGGGCAAAAGTAGTTTTACAGGTATGAGTACGCAAAACACAGTTTATTTTTGTATTAGTATTTATTAGTGATTGTATTATTTTCCATACAAAGAACAGTACACCTACTTCTGCCCCATCCTGTACAATTCTATTTCATAGCTTCTTAAATCATTCTCTTGTTTTGCATTTAGATTCCTTCTGATTTTTTAATTAGACATCAGCCTTTTAAAATGCTTGATGGATACAGAATATAATTATATATTTTTGAAGGGGGGGAGGTGTCATTCTTATATACCGTAAACAAAAAGAAACCCAAAATTCACTTATGAACCATTTTTTGGATGCGTACACTGATCTCTTCTGGCCTCTGACGTGGTTAAATACATGTTTCCACCACTGAGTGTCATTAAGCCTGAAATGGCTCCGCTCCAAAAAACCCGAGACCTTTTGCGTTAAGTATTGCACACAAAAAAATGGCTAACCCCTGAACTGTAATATAATACATCCCCATGTATCCCTCTATTCTCTTGATAAAAAGGACAGATCATATTTCTGAAACCAAAATGTTTATCTCAGGAACGAGAGTAGCTCAGTGATGATCATCCTGGGCTTTGAAGTCGAGCTGGCCTATGTTTAAGCTATGGCTCAACTCTGTACTACTGCTTTGGTCAACATTAGAATCTACATGAATGGCGCCCCCTGGAGTAGGGCAGAGTAGGGCCACTTACCTAGTCCTCAATGGGAATGTACTCATGGAGTTGTAAAAGGTAGTTTCCCAAGCTTTGGGTAAGTTATTTAATTTCTGAGTCTCAGCTTCCAAATTTGTAAAACTGGGGAGTTATAATAGTACCTAATTTGTTGATTTGTTATACAAATTATAGGGGGAAACACTGCAGTAAAGTATTTAGCATAGTGCCTAAATTAGTAAGACCTCAATACATGTAAACTCCTACTATAATTTTTTCAAACAATGAAGGACTTAGAAAGATTGTTATTTTGCATGTTTTTACATCATATGGTTAGTTTCTGTTCTCAGTTACTACATCAGTCGACTCAGAATGGATGAACAGCATACAGAAGAATACAGTAGAATAACCATGTACCCATATTCTCCATCCCTGAGCCTGAAGGATGATCTGATTTTATCTTAAACCAGAGTCACTAATCTGTGAATAAATCCCTGACCTAAACTACTTGTAATTCAAAGGCCCTTGAGAAATCAGCTGTGGGAATCTCTTTTAGCTTGGATAGGGTTCAGTGGGCCACAAGCTACAGTAGGGACTCCTTAGCTAAGGAAACAGGAGTAGTCAAGGACAGGGGACTGGGTAGAGATAGAAGACATGCAGGGCTGATCGAGGAGTCTGAAAGGAGACAGTATTTAGGAATGGTCAGAGAAATAGGGGGTGAGTACAGTTATGAGAGTTTATAGAAAAATCATTCATAATCTAATAATCACTGCTGAATGCCATTATGTGCTAATCCTCGTGAATAATGAAAGAATGAACATGAGTGATACCATTACTCATTCTCATGAGGCTTATCTACATCTGTTTGTATCTGGGCATGGGATGGGGATAGATTGAGTCAGAGTAAAGAGTATCACTAGAATAGACATAGAGCTGAGGTTCCAGTCCAATTACAGATCTTGGAGGCAACACGGATGCTTCCTAAAGTAGTTACAGATTTCCGAGGCTATCTAGCATGATTCCTCTGGTGGCTTATAGATCAAAAGGGAAGGAGAACCACTATGAGGTCAACCAGCATGTCTTTTCTTACTGCCTTTTATTCCAACCTCACAGCAATTGGGAATAGATCTAACTATTTGAGGACCACACTGAGGAACTGAGGTGGTAGAGGTGGCACATAAAATAGTTGCCCTGTTGGATACAGCCTAACCTATGCTAGACTCCCTCAGGAACCAGTCTATAATGAATCGAATTGGACTTGCACACTTGCAAATTGACAGAAGAGAATGTTTAAGAAGAGAAAAAGGAATCTTGAAAGTGGACAATATACTGCAAATGAAGAGATATTTTGAACTTGAACCCTTCTCCACAGGATGACAGTTTAATCACACTGATTCCTCAGCATAAAATGCAATTTTGTCAGATGATTTCAACCATAATTTACTTTAACCATCCTACTGCAGTTCTGAGGTAAAAGACAGCCAACTCTGTTGGAACAAACTCCATTTGTCCTTTATGTTGTCAAAATGTTCTTGTCTTGGGTGAGAAGCCCCAGTAACTATGCACAAATCTTTGTAAATAACTTATCTTCCAGATGCTGTATATATTACTTCCTGTTTTCTTTATGTTTAAGTTTGTAGGACATGATTCATGCCATATTTCTAGAAGGCCAAAGCTAAATGAACATGCTTCAATATAGGAACACTCAAGGTTGCAATTAATCTTGCAAGCTTCATTTGAGGAAGGTATAGAATAGGACAATAATTCATTCTAAAGTCATTGGTTTATGCCCTCAAAGTCATTTCTCATTTTAGCCACAAAGAAAATGGTTTTATTGGAAGAAATAAAAGTATACACAGGGTATTTGTAATACTAATGTAATATGTTCAACTTTCCTATGGAGAACTTTATCCATCTTCAAAGGTCTTCGTTCTAGATCAGGCAGAATGCTCTCCCAAGTGAGTTAACATTTCCACACAATGGTGGACAGGGGATGTGGCCTGGAAAAGGAAGCTTGAAGAGCGGTAGCTGAGGAGGGTCTTCCTTCCAAAAGAGGAGGAAGATAATGGGAGGATGGCTGCATATTTCAGGATTTAAGGGTCTATTCAGAGCCAATTCTAGACATAGTTAGTTGAGGAGGTTAAGGGTTGTTTAGTCAAGAATTGTTTGGTTACAAGAGAATGAAACACACTCTAGTAAGCTTAAGAAAAAGGTGTGTGTGTGCGTGTGTGCGTGTGTGCGTGCGTGTGTGTGTGTGTGCGTGCGTGTGTGTGTGTGTGTGTGTGTGTGTGTGTGTGTGTTTAAAGATTCAAGGGCTAGAAGCACAATATGTTCTCACAAAAGAATGAAACCCCCTCTGGAAAAGATATCTTTCTCTTTAGGACCACGTGTCTTTCATCTTTGTTCCTCAGAAGGTTTTTTCTTCATTCCATTCTCCACAGACTGGCTTTCCATGTTTTAAGATGCACAGGCCAAAATGGCTACAGGCCTCAGCTTTGCATCATTTTCTGTTCTAAGGCTTCCACAGAGTCACTACAGCCCCAGTGTCCCAAATCCAAATTCCTAAAAGGGAGGTTCTAATTGGCATAACTTGGGTCAGGTGTCTGCCTACTGGGCTGCCTGCCTACTTAGCAGGGGCAATGGGGGCAGGCTCTCTGAGAAGGAGTATGGGATAGGAGAAATGATTAGCAGAGAAAATGATTTCAGAAACCCAATGGCAATTCCTTAGCAAAATGTCTTTTCTTATATTTGTTATTTTATTATAATCACTCCTTTCGTTCTTTGAAACAGACCAGACAGCACTGTTAAAAGGTAAGTGTATCACCTCACAGGGGTAAATACATTTATCTACTAGTACCCATTTTAAGATTCCATCACAAAAGAATCAGGTTAACCAGTTAATGACCTAGCCAGACAATAACCAGTAGCCTACAAAGTGTCTGAAGGGAAAGTATCAAGGACAAATAAAATTAGATTGCAATTAAGGAGAAAGACAAAATGAGTAGAGTTGAGTAGTTACTTAGAGAAGGTCACAGATGGCGTTAGCCCACAAACCTGGCCTGTTTCAACTCATTATGGATCCCAACTCCCTCTCACCTCTATGCCTTTGCACAGGGACACACTCATGTTCTTCTTGACCTTACTAACTCTTACTCTCTCTGCAGTATTGTTGTGGGTTGAATTATATCTCCCTAAAAGATATGTTGTTGAAGTCCTAACCCTAGTAACCTGTGAATGTATTATTTGGAAATAGAGTATTACAGATGTAATCCAGTTAAAATGAAGTCATATTATATTAGGGTGGTCCTACACCCAATGAATGGTGTCTGTATGAGGAGAGGGAGATTTTCAGATACACGGAAGAAGGCAAGGTGACAATGAAGGGAGAGCCTGGAGTAATGCAGCTACAAACTAAGTAACACCAAGTAGTGCCAGTTGCCACCAAAGGTGAGAAGAGGCAAGAAAGGGTTTCTTCCTAGGTATTCAGTCATAGAATGGCACTGACAATACTTTGATTTTGGACTTCTAATTTTCAAAAGGCTGAGAGAATAAATTTGTTATGTGAGCTACCCAGTTTGTGGTACTTTGGTACTAAATGAATATAAGTGCCATTCTCAGGTATGTGTTTCCCAGCTATAGCTATAGATTGAATGTATTCCCTTGAAATTCATATGTTGAAACCCTAACCCCCAATGTGATAGTATTAGAAAGTAGGGCCTTTGGGAGGTGATGAGGTCATGAAGGTGGAGCCCTCATGAATGGGCTTGGTGATGGTATACAAGCCAGTCAGAGAAAGACAAGTACCTTATGATTTCACTTCTATGTGAAATCTAATGAGCAAAATGAACTAACAAGCAAAAGAGCGACAGACTCATAGATAGAGCAGGCTGACAGCCGTTGGGCGGGGGCTGGAGACCTGAGTTGGGTGGTGGTAAAGAGATTGAGCAAAAAAGATCATGGACAAGATCAACAGGATGGTGATTTCTGGGGCGGGGGGGAGGTGGAGGAAGGTATCCTATCTAATAAAGAGGGACTATGCTAATTGACTGCCCTCCCCTCAAAGAAGGAGGTGCTCAGTCCCTTCAGCCTCACTGGGGTGGCAAGCAGGCCCAGCCACTCCACCCGCTGCCACCGGAGTGCCCCAGTCCCCTCAGTCCCCCAGCCGCCCAGGGCCGGCCAGAGGTGCAGGCAAGCCTGGGATGGTGGCTGCCCAGCCACCCAGGACTGCCCGAGGCTCAGGTAACCAGGGCCGGCTGAGGCTTGTGCTGCTGGCAGTGGCAGCAGCAGAGGTGTGATGGGGGTGTCGTCTTCCCCTGATCACCGGGTTGCCTCCCACCCCTGAGGGCTCCCAGGCTGGGCTGAGGGGAACCCTCCCCCTCACCCCCGTGTACCAATTTCATGCACCTGGCCACTAGTAGTGGGATAATTGGTGATGGATGGAGACTTGATTGGTGTAGTGAATATACAATAGAGTGTAACGATGATGTGTTGTAGAACTTTGCACCTGAAGTCTATATAATTTTGTTAGCCAGTATCATCCTGATAAATTCAATATAAATAAATACATACATACATGCATACATACAAAAAAAGAGACTCCAGACAGCTCCCTTGCCCCTTCCACCATGTGAGGACACAGTGAGAACTGCTGTCATTGAATTTGCTAGCACTTTGATTTTATACTTTCTGTTGTTTCTAAGCCACAGTCTATGGCATTTTGTTATAGCAGCCTGAACAAACTAAGACAACATTCAAAGGCTGTGGTGATAACCTTTTCCCATACGAGCAAACTGTGCTTCTCACTGCCATAGCTACCACCTCGCCACTGTAGTAGGGATGGTACTGTTCTATAATTGTGTACTTTTCTGTCTCTGGATTTTAAAGATTTTGAGGTACTGGAAACTGCCCTTATAGGGAATTCAATAAGTATTCATTAAAATGAGATGAAGCGTATTTCCATATGTAGTATACCGACAATGCTCTTGTATGAAAATATTTATATCTCAAGCATTTAAGACATGCAAGTATGGAACAAATTCAACTCATATTGAATAATGTAACAGTTCAGCAACTCTAGCATACATTCAAATATGCTACAGGAAGAAATTACAGAGCCAAATAAATAACTGAGTGTACCAATTTTTATTTGGTTTCCCCCAGTCCAGGTAAAATAAGGGAAATTTATATTTAATTTAAAGAGTTTATTTCTTTGAGAGGAAAAAGAGGCCTCGGGTTGGTTTTATGAATTTAACTCTGCATAGAAACCTTTCCACTCAAATAAAGTCATTGTAATTCATGAATTCAGACATGCAGTACAAATGCAGATGAAGATAAATAGCACACGAGCCATTCCAGGCAGGCAGATTCATGGGGGAAATTCGAAGCTGTCGTCAGGAGAGTTAATGGAAAGTCCACTAATCCAAATTCTCAGACAGGATAAATGGAGTAGTAGGCTTCCTATCCAATTTGCTCTCACATTAAGTCTGCTTCTCTGGAGAGGATGTGGGTGGGTGTTCCATTTACCCCCAAGTACATATTAGCGGCAACAGTGCCATTTTGAGACATCTATTATAAATTCTAGACATGTTTTTATTTTTCTAAATAAAGATATAACTGAGAGCTTCTCCATGTTATGTCGGGATATTAGTTCTCGCTAGTGTGAATAATCACTACTTAATGTTAAATTGCTCTTCAGTTAAGTGGCACAAATTGTCTGCTAGGTGGCATGCAGCTCATGGGGTGCCAGGCTAACAGTCTTATCTACACATTAAGTGGCATAATTGCACATTCTATAATGTATGTCACCTGGTACTTGGGTGGGCATAGTCTATTTTTACTTGTTTTTAATACTCAAAAGAGCTTCAATTTTTAGATCAAGATTCCAAGCATAGTCTATGAGAATTATTCTTCTATTGTATTTGTTATACACATTTAACCAAGCTTCTGAGACTTGCTTTCACATCCAGTTCCATGTGTGGCAAACATTGGGGCTCCTTTCTCAAATATCATTACATTTTTTATGAGCATCATGAGCCAGGTCAGGAACTGTCCTGGAAATTAGTATGTAACACAATTCTGGCCCATGAAGTATGAGAGAAGTTGGCTGGTGTGGTAAGAGGTACAAATTCCAGGAAATATGTCCTTGGTCTTAACAGATAGCCATAGGAAGATGCAGTCTCTCTTCTGCCTCTAGGCCTGAAAGTGATGCAGCCATCATACTACTTGAGGAAGAAAACCCCAGCAAGAGGGCAGAGTAGAGAAATGAAAGATCTCAGGCCCTTAGTGACATCTTTAAGCCAATGACTTTGATGTCTCCTTTACTTGGAGACTTACCATTAAAATTAAATAATAAATGTCCTCAGTATTGGAGCCAGATTTTGTTAGTTGCATCTGAAGGCAATTTAAACTGCTACACTCTGCTTAAATTCCATTGTAGAAATGGCAGGCCAATGACTAAACTGCAAATCAATAGCTGAGACACTAGCGGTAGTGGACATGTTTGTTTTCCCTGACTAAACCTTTTTTTAAATATACTTCTGTTTCTAATGCTTATGTAATTTCAGGGACTGACCTCAGCCTCCTCCTCCACAGGGTCAGTGACCCACAATGTGGCCACTGAAATTGCCCCAACCTGGCTGTAGTGACTGGAGCCCAATAGACCAGGATGGGCTTATGACTTAAGCAAGGCCAGTAAGCCATGTTATCAGGAATCTTACCTTAACTGTCGCAAGGGAGCTCTTTTTCTGCTACAGTTGCTAAACTGTTAATTATCATCTAAGAGATTCCAAAGGCCATTTTTGCTACCACATGGAAAAAGCCTGAATGAGAATGGAGCCAACACAGAGGAAAGCAATGGAGAAAGATGCAGAAAGAGAGGGATTGCATGTGCCATAATAATAATTCATGTGGGCTCCTATAACAAAATACCATCATAGTCTAGGTGACTTAATAACGGAAATTTATTTCTCATAGTATGGAGGCTGTGTCAAGATCAAAACACTGTCAAATTCGGTGTCTGATGAGCACCAGCTTCCTGGTTCATAGGTGTCTGTCTGTCTTCTCACTGTGCCTCCCATGGCAGAAGGGGCAAGGGGCCTCTTTTATAAGGACACTAATCCCATTTATGGAGGCTCCACCCTCATACTTCCAAATACCGTCACACAGGTGATTAAGATTTCAACATATGAACTTCAGGGGCCACAAATATTCAGTCCATAGCAACACTGAACCCAACACTGCTAGAAGATTAGCACTACCTTTAGATTTTTCAGGGACATAAGCCCAGAAGGTCCTGTTGGCTTAAATCAGTCTCTACTGGCTTCTTAAATTCCAATCAAAAGAACCCTCATTAATACAAAATCACAATGATAGCTACCATTTTCTGAATACCTATTATGTTCCAAGCATATCATATCATTATTGCTAGGCTCACAGTGACTCTAGAATATAATATGCATCACTTTATAGATGAAAAAGCTGAATCTCAGAGGGTTTGCATGATATGCCCACTTCTCAGATATAAACAAACAGAGCTGAGTTACAAACCCAGGTCTGTCAGCCTCTGAAGAAGTGCACTTTCTCTCATACCACCTCTCAGCATGGGCATAGTGACATCCACATGGCATTTCAGAAAGCCATACTTCTTGAAATGTTTATTTATAATAATAAAAGGGTAATATGCTAATTAGACCAAATATCCTTCCGGGTGTCATTCCAGACATCCTTCTGGATGAAGCTGGGGTTGGAGCGAAGCAGCCCGGGTCCCAGGCACCTGCTGGCGCCCGGGGGGTAGCAGCCTGGGTCCCAGGTGCCGGCAGCTAGGGGAAGAAAGGCCTACTCTTGCACAAATTTTTGTGCATCAGGCCTCTAGTTTTTAAAATAATAATATATCTTTTTAGTAAAAGACAGTGATGGATTCAAATTTCTGTTACTACTTCTCCCCTCATTGCCCAATATTTTTTTTTAGCACAAATGGAGCTACTTGATGGGGCACTTCCAATTTCTCACTTCCTTTTCTCATGCTGTTTTCTTTGCCTGGACTTTCCTTCTTTTTTACATGACCAAATCCTATGCATCCTTGATAATACAGTTCAAACATTACTTTCTTCACACAGCCTTCTCTAATACCTTGATGTGAAAACCACCTCTTTGACTTTTTTCTTCACTACATTTGTGCTTTTCTAATGGCAATCTCCTTTTACCTTTTAATAAAGTTATCTGAGTAGCAGCCTTTTCTCCCTCAAGAGAACATAATATTTGATCCAACTTTGCATCCTCATATTCCTTAGCGTGGTAGGATTCTATAAATGCCGAGTGAGTGGATGAATGAAAGGCACTTACAGACCCATCTTCATGGCTCTAGAATCACATGGGAAGTCTGCAGGTAAGTACGTCAGGGTCTTTGAACCCCATTTAGCAAGTAGCTTGACTATGGTAGGAATCCAATAATAAAATGACTTGAACTTAGCATAATACTTAATCCCTTAAAAAGTGAAAACAACTTTATTATGACCTATACTCAGTGTTTTATTTTCCATTAGTGGCATGCATTAGTTGCACTATATCAACCTTCCTATTTATATTTTTCACATTTACTTGCATTGACCAGCTATTATGGTACAACATGGCTTTGGATTCTCATTTCATGCTTTTTGTGAATCTATTTCTTCAGTGACTTTATCTCACAGACTATTGTTCGCCTCTTCACAAGAGACCCAAGTCCTTTATTTAAGAGTACACTTTCTGCTAACATTGGGTATTCTGAGTAAAATCAATTCTATGCTTAATTGATGCTGGTCTGTGCCTAAACTGTTTCTGCAAAAAAGGATGACTTACTGTAATTTTCTAACATCTGCTCCTCTGTGATTACACAATTTGAACTCATAATAATATATCTGAGCATTTTAATGGACTCTTACAGGTTAGTTCACTCATATATTTTCACTTCTAAATCACCTTTACAAATTTATGTTAAATAAATGCCCTTACCAGCTACATTTCAAAGTGGGGGAAGTTTCTTTTGGCCAAATATAATCTTTGGAAGATAATTTTCAAATCAAATGTGTCATGTTATAAAGTAAATTTAAAATAACATGCAATACTGTATTTAAATATTTTAATATTAAAATTACATTATGATTGAGAGATTTTTAAAAATGCAACCAAGTTGCATGCTCTCTCATGTATATTATAGCTAAATTGTTAGGTAACAATAGTTGACACACGTTTTCTAAAATTTTTATACATGTGAGCTAGTTTATGGGAGGGTTACTTCACAAAATTGTGTAAGTATAGGCAGAATAATAGGCATATAAAAATATACTAACAAGACAAAAATACCCAAAGCCAATGTTATAGCTAGTTTATGTCATTTATATACATGAGAATGAATATTTCACAAAAATTGTGAGAAGGTATTTTCTAAATTTAAAACACTAGAAATTATTTTTAAATCCACTCAGATTTAGCTATATAATAACTTTAAAATTCTGCATGTGAATTTAAAATTTAATAAAATTAAAATCCAATAATAAACTAGAACAAATTTACTTTTTAAATATAACAAAGAACTGTCTGTAATAATAGGTATTGTGGATATTGCATAGGAAAAAAGAATATGAACTTCAGAATTGTAGACTAACCTGGAATGGAATTTGTTAATTACTAGTTATATGCCTTTGGGCTAGTTACTTAAGTGCTCTGTGTTCTAGTTGTCTGCCCACTTTTTACTGAGTCATTTTCTTGTTGATTTATGGAAGTTCTTTATATATTCTAAAGATGAGACATTTGTCAGATATATGTATTGCAAATGTCCTATTAGATTTATGTATCACAGATATCTTCTCCACTCTGTTGTTTTACTGTATAAAAAAATTTTTTTTAATTAGATTTTTAGAGAAAAAGGATGGAGAAGGGAGAGAGAGATAGAAACATCAGTGATGAGAAAGAATCATTGATTGGCTGCTTCCTGCACGCCCCCTGCGTGCCCTGACCAGAAATCAAACCTGCAACCTTTCGGTGCACAGGATGATGCCCAACTAACTGAGCCACACTGGCCAGAGCCATTTTTACTCTCTTAATAATGTCTTTTGATGAACAGAGTTCTAATTCTTAATATATGTGGCCCACTTCATCAATCTGTTTTTATATATAGTTGTTTTTGTGTCCTGTTTAGGAAATCTTCAAGTACTCTGAGATAATGAAATTATTCGCCTTTACTTTTATTTAGAAGTTTTATTATTTTACTTTTACATTTTTATCTGTGATTTGTCTCAATGTCATTTTTTTCCATAAATCTAATAATTATGTATGTGTAGTTCTCTTGCAAATGGTCATTTGTGTGCCAATATCACAACACATAATTAATATAGTTTTATAGTAAGTTTTGGTATCTGGTAGTATCAACCCACTAGCTTTGTTTTTTATTAAGAGTATCTTGGTTTTTCTTAGCCCTTTGCATTTTCTTATAAATTTCAGAATCATCTTGTCAATTCCAAACAAAAAAATTCTGCTGGGATTCTAACTGGTGTTGTATTGAATCTATAGGTCAGATTATAGATAACTGGCATTTTCACAATAGTGATGCTTCCTATCCATGAACTTATAGCCCTTCATTTATTCAGGTCTTATTTTCTCTTAAGAAAGCTTTAGCAGTATTCTATGTAGCGGTCTTACATACATTCATTTATATCTGTTTCTGTATATTTGATATTTGTTGATGGTATTATATGTAGTATAATTTAAAATTTTAGATATATATAGTACATTGACCTTGTAGTTAGTGACCTTGCTAAGTTCACAAACTAATTCCATTAGATTTCTTACAGATTCTTTGGATATTTTTATGTACACAATTGTGTTGTCTGCAAGTAATTATTTTTATTTCTTCCTTTATAATCTTTATAATGTTTATTTATTTTCTTTGCCTTATTTCACTGGCTAAGATCTTCAGAACAATATTAAATAGAAGTGATGATACCAAATTTAGGGGAAAAGCTTTAAATATTTTACCATTGAGTATAATATTGCTTCAACTTCTTTTAAATACTCTTCATAAGATTAGGGAAGTTTCCTCTGTTCTTTGGCTGGTAGAAGAGGCTCTAATTCTTTATTTAAAAAACTGTGACTGGGTATTAAATTTTTTCAAATGCTTTTTCTGCATTTATTCAAAATCCTTTCATTTTACTTTTAATTCTGTAAATATAGTGAATTACATCAATTAAATTTTGCATGTTAAATGACTTTTGCATTCTTAGAACAAACCTAATATTGACCTGTATTTTTCCTTTCTCATAACATTTTTATCAGGTTTTATTATCAAGGCAATACTGACCTAGAAAAACTTAGAAAGGGTTCATACTTTTCAACTTGCTGGAAGAGTTTGATAAGATTTCTGCTATTTCTACTTTAAATATTTGGAGAAAATCCCTGATGAGAGTCTGGATATTTCTTTGCACAAGGTCTTTAAATTACAGACTCATTTTCAGTATTTGACATAGTACTCTTCAGGTTTTCTATTTATTCCAGTTGTCTTTTTTGGTAAGTTGTTTTATGGTAAATTTTCAAAATTTACCAGGATTAGTTCCTATCTACTTCTCCCCTATACTTTAATTAGTTATATTACTCATTTGAAATACAGTTAAGAACATTTGTTTTGCTTTCTATTTTGAGTCACTACCATCTCTGTTTGTTTATCTTTTGAGTATGTAAAATATTAGTATGGTTCTAAATGAATGTTAGATCTATATAAAAAGGTCTTTTCAAAGAATTATTCTTTTCCCCATTCCTCCTACCCTATTTTCAATCTTTATATCTCTGTACCTTTCTTTCACAAAATGTAGCATATTTTTATTACAAATAAGTAGCATTTTATAGCATTTTGTACTTTGATTATTTTACTTAGCAATATAGTCTATAAATCACTCCATATTAGTTCATAGATGTGTAGTTGCATAGTAGTTTATGGGGGTCATTAGATCATGAGGATAGACACTTCATGAATGGGATTAGAGCTCTTATAGAAAAGAATACTGAGAAAACTCCTGTCTTGTGAAGTTACAGTGAAAGACAGCCATCAGTGAGGAAGCTGGGTTTTACCAAACATTAAATCTGCAGGCACCATGATCTTGGACTTCTCAGCCTCTAGAACTTGAGAAAAAAAATTATGTTGTTTATAAACCACCCAGTCTATGGCATTGTTTGATACTCAGCGCAAATGGACTAAGACAGTCAGCATGACAGGTGAAAATGCTAACACTTTACTGCAGTATTAAGCCCTCTTTAGAAGGGGAATTGGATGACCAGCTTCCACCCAGAACACAGTACAAATGCATTATGCTAGACTCCCGTCACTGCCTGGAACATCCCCAAGAGGCTCTTCTGTCTGCTCCTGTGAGCAAACCTCAGCACTGCAGTATGGCAGAGAAGATCTTATCATAATGGGCCTCAAATGGTAAGTGGTCAGAATCCATCCCATTTCTCCCAAGGAGTTGACACCTTTGCAAATTGCTTAGCCCCTACTCACCAGCTCATAAACCAGGAAATAACCACGGGGCAGATTTTATAAACTTTAGGAAGAATATAAATTTTCACAAAAATAAACTGAAACACACAATACAGTGTATAGATTATATGTTGTAGAATTGTGCATCTAAAATCTGTATAATTTTGTTAACCAGTATCACCCCAATAAAGTCAATAAAGAGGGGGAAAATGAACTGAAAGAAACTTTTAACCTTATGGAAGTTTCTATCAATCAATCATCATACTGCTTGGGGAGTACTAAGTCTAATGTGCCAGAAAATTCAGTTCAGATATTTTTATATATCAGATATTCTATTTGAAAAATAGGCCTTTAAAGTAATGAATGATTATGGAGGTGAATTATGAGATATCTATAAGATTTTTAAAGGAACTATGGGGGCTGGCAGGATAAAGAGAAAGAAACATGATAAAATATGTAAAGAATGAGTGAATGTTTGACATTTAAACACCTCAAGGGCATATACATTACTTCCACCCAGAATTATTAATTGAAATTCTAGGTCCTCAAGCAAAATTTTATAAAGTAAGAAAAGACCCAAAATGTGTTTTAGGCCTTAATTCTGATTAACAAAGGAGGAGTTGGTGGCAACAAAAGAGTAACATAAATAGGGAAAGAGATCATGTTATCTTGGAGTTCACAAAGGAAAGGAGGGAAGTGCTGGACATTTCTGGACATATGTTCCAGACTGTCTTAAGAGCCAACTTCAAAAAGTTCCAGTAAGAATAAGTATAAGCCAATAGTCAGAGACACAAACCAAAAATGACTCATGAACATCAAAGATCCTGACTATACATTGGAACAATTCTGACTATACATTGGAACTATACATTGGAACAATTCAAATATGAGATGGGGACAAGGGGTGGAAATAAGAAGAAACTGGCATGGCTATATAGGGAGCTTTCTCTATATAGAGACAGTCAGATTTTTCTTAAAAGAATGTTTTTTAAGAAAACATTTGGCATGGATACATAGGGAGCTTTCTCTATATAGAGAAAGTCAGATTTTACTTTAAAAGATGTTTTTATTGATTTCAAAGAGTGGGAGAGGGAAAAGAGGATAGAAACATCAACAATGAGAGAGAATTATTGATCAGCTGCCTTCTGCACACTCTACTGGGGATCAATTCCACATCCTGGGCATGTGCCCTAAATGGGAATCAAACCATGACCTGGTTTATGGGTTGATGCTCAACCGCTGAGCCACACCAGTTGGGCAAGCTTGGGCTTTTATTTTTTTTTACTAGAGGCCCAGTGCACGAAATTCATGCACTGGGGGGGGGGGGGTGGGGGAGGATATCCCTCAGCCCAGCATGTGCCCTCTCCCAGTCTGGGACCCCTTGGGGTTGTCTGACTGTCAGCTTAGGCCCACTCTCCTGGGGAGTGGGCTAAGCTGGCAGTCAGACATCCCTCTCGCAGTCCAGGACCCCTTGCTCCATACTGCTCAGCTTGCTGCTCCTTAGTGCTGCTGCAGAGGGAGAAGAGGCTCCCGCCACCGCTGTTGCGCTTGCCATCCATGAGCCTGGCTTCTGGCTGAGAGGCACTCCCCCTGTGGGAGTGCACTACCCACCAGGGGGCAACTCCTGCATTGAGCGTCTGCCCCCTGGTGGTCAGTGCACATCACAGCAATTGGTCGTTCTGGTTGTTCCACCATAATGGTCACTTAGGCTTTTATTATATAGATTTTATTTATATTGATTTTTTTTAAGCTTGGGCTTTTAAAGGACATGAGTCAAATAAGGCGGACTGCAAGAAAAAACAAAAGCAAGTACAAATAATAGCATGAACTATTAGGAATAATGTCAGGGACATCAAAGACCCACTGTGAGAAGGAACTTGACAACAAAAAGCACTGAGGACAATACCATGTTTTTTAAAACACTTGTTATATGTCAAGTAGTGCAAACCATGAAATATATGTTGCCATGTTTTCCATTTCATAGCGGAGAAAAGTAAGGTACAAAGAGGTAAAGTAGCATCTATGATACCCTATAACCCCTGAACAGGTGAACAGAAATTTCTTATTATTCCTTATGTCACTTACTCCTGTCCCATTTCTAGAAGAACACCCTTTAATCCAGGCCTTTCTCTCTCTCACCTCTCCAATGGTGGTGGAGGAACAAATGCCTGATTGGTGAGTTTGGAAAGAGAAACTGTGCTAACCAGCCCCTTTCTCCTTCTCTCTTGGGAGAGAGCTGCTCTGTATGTGATGCTCTGAGATGTTTTTGGCCTTCAGGTAACTTAGAGGTGAAGGCCTCCCGCCTTGAGAAGGTCTGCCAAATCCTGGGGTACAGCTCCAGCTCACTAGCTTTCAGTTACATCACATTCTTTAATATCAGCTCCATCAATCACACAGATGATATTTTTATTTCCCAGAGGCCTCATTTTTTTCTCATCCTATTTTCAGTTGGTTCAGAATAAGGCTTGTTTTGTATGACCTTAAGACTGAACTCCTAACCACTAAGCAATACCATTTTGTTTATGTTTTACATAAGATGGAATAAAATTTACAGATGACAGAGAGAATTGCTAGGTTATTTTGTGACTACTTGCCAGAAAATGGAATATTTTTCTAAATTAGAAATGGCAAAATATGATTAAGAGAAAATTGAAAATCAAGACAAGAGAGGGGATAGTAAAAGGCCCCATAAATTACTTGAACGAAGTCAATTTTTTTAGATGCAGGAAAACGATATTACAGCAGATTAAACTGCTTAGTTACCACCCCAGAGCTACTGTCAGTCATAGTTGAGAAGTTATGGAGTATAGGGAAATGTATGTACAAGTCTAGAGATGGGCAAATGTCACATTTTCAAAAGGCTAAAAATGCTAAAATTCCAGAAATGACAACCAGCAGGCTTAACATCAACTTGTAGGAAACAGGTTTGTGAGAAAATGATATAATGAAAAAGTACAGTCAAGATGGGTCCACTAAAGATAGTGAGTAGTTCTAAATTCATTCCATTAAAATTTTGGGTAAGTTTACTGATGTGTTTATCCAAAAAATGCTAAAATATATAGCATATCCTTGTTTCAGCAAAACAATGGACAGAGACCTTTCTTTGCCTTGATTCATCATTATTCAATTTCATACATTCTTATTATAGTTACTAGGGGCCCAGTGCACGAATTCATGCACCTTGAAAGGAACTGGGACATTCAGCTGCTGTAGGCACAGGGGTAGGTCTCGGCTCATCCTCCATGCCCCTACCCAGCCCCTCCCACTGCGGCCTCCGGTCCCCTGTCTGCCAGCAGCCCCACCCCCACAGTCACCACTCCCATGCGCTGATGGCTCGGCCCCACTCGCACCCACTGATGGCGCAAAGTGATTGGGGCCAGCACCAGCAGTGGGTGCGAATGGGGCTGGTGCCATCAGAGGTGATCAGGGCTGGCAGCCACCACTCGCACCTGCTGATGGCGCCAAGTGATCAGGACCGGAACCGGCACTGGCTGTGGGTGCAAGTGCCGGGCGGGACCGCAGCACATGGGAGCAAAGAATTTTCAGTAACCACCAGAGGCTTGCCCCAATGACAGCGATTGGCACCCCACCTTGGTCTGGCACCCCCACTCACCTGCTCCACCATCCCACTGCGGCCAATGCCTGCCATGTTCCACACACCCCCTGGTGGTCAGCACACATCAGAGCAACTGGTTGTTCCATTGTTCAATCTATTTGCATATTAGCCTTTTATTGTATAGGATTTTCCAGTATCTAAGAATTAATAGAATCAAATAAAAAAAAAAAAACACCTAATGCTAGAAAGGAAATCATTATCAGTACATGTAATAAGAACATCATTAAAGTGTTTCAAAATTCTGGAAAGATAAACTCTTTGGCTGAAGGTGAGAAGGGAGCTGAATATTTGCAGATGGGGTGTGTGTGTGTCTGTGTGTGTGTGTGTGTGTGTGTGTGTGTGAGTATACATATATTCCAAAGAAAAGTAAAATTGCACCTCTAGTTGCTTCAAGTGACTTTTCCCTACTATTTTTAATGCTTTCATTATTTGGATTTTCAGCACTGTAGGGGTCTTTCACTATTTCAAGAGGTTATGAAATTTGGAAAAGTTTCTCAGAGTAACATTTTAAGCCACATATTGAAAAAAATACATATTTTATGTACAGAAATTTTCCAGAGTGGTGAAAGGACAAAGAATTGAAATAAACAACATCAACAACCACCCTCTTCCCTGCTCTGGAAATTGCTGATACCGTATTTTTTAGTGCTTTTATTTAATTATTTATTTATATTTTAATGTTGCCACTATTGCTGATGCCCTTCCCATTCTATGCTGGTTCCCATATGAATTGCAAAGTGGTTTCATTTTGTGCCTACAAAAACTGGGCATCTAAATCAAACATAAAATACCCCACATCCTTTGAACCTAAAAAAAAATCCACATTTTCAGACAATTCTCAATATCATTGACAGATTGCTTGCAATGTCTGAAAGCTCCAATGATTGTTTCTTTTTAATTTGAGACTATATTTGTACTTAGAGGTGAAGAGCAGTTTTTCTGATGTCCTAAGAGTTCCACTTACCCTAGCTGGTTTGCTCAGTGGATAGAGCATCAGCCTGTGGGCTGAAGGGTCCCAGGTTGTGGGCTTGATCCCCAGTAGGGGGCGTGCAGGAGGCAGCTAATCAATGATTCTCTCTCATTGTTGATGTTTCTGTCTCTCCCTCTCCGTAACTCTCTGAAATAAAAAATAATAATAATAAAAACATATATATATATATTTTAAAGAATTCCACTCACTGTTAAAGGTGTCATTAAGAAGAGCTAAAAGGATTCACAGGCCTTTTGCAAGACAAAGTTTTCTTCTCAAATCATGCAAAGTCTCTATTCTCTAAAAATTGTTCCTACAGTTGGGGAGAGGAGACAGATATTGTCTTGGATTGTAAGGGATTTCCTGATCTCCAGGTAAAAATAAAGAGCTGAGATACTAACATTATAATTACACTAGAGGCCCAGTGCCTAAACGGGCAGTCGGACATCCCTCTCACAATCCAGGACTGCTGGCTCCCAACTGCTCACCTGCCTGCCATCCTGATTGCCCCTAACTGCTTCTGCCTGCCAGCCTGATCACCCCCTAACCACTCCCCTGCCAGTCTGATTGATGCCTAACTGCTCCCCTGCCAGCCTGTTTACCCCTAACTGCCCTCCCCTGCAGGCCTGGTCCCCCCCAGCTACCCTTCCCTGCAGGCCCGGTCGCCCCCAACTGCCCTCCCTTGCAGGCCTGGTCCCTCCCAACTGCCCTCCCCTGCTGGCCTGATTGCCCACAACTGCCCTCCCCTGCTGGCCATCTTGTGATGGCCATCTGTGTCCACATGGGGGCAGGATCTTTGACCACATGGGGGCAGCCACCTTGTGTGTTGGAGTGATGGTCAATTTGCATATTACTCTTTTATTAGATAAGATAGAGGCCTGGTGCATGGGTGGGGGCCAGCTGGTTTGCCCTGAAGGGTGTCCTGGATCAGGGTGGGGGTTCCCTTGGGCATGGGGCGGCCTGGGCAAGGGGCCTGTGGTGGTTTGCAGGCCAGCCACACCCCTCAGTGACCCAAGCAGAGGCCCTGGTATCTGGGATATATTTATCTTCTATAATTGAAACTTTGTAGCCTTGAGCGGAGGCCTGGGCCAGCCAGGGTGTGTGGAAAGCTTGGCTTCCTCCATTGCCGGGGGCAACTCAAGCCTCCTGCTCTCTCCAGCTCCATGGCTGCTGCCATTTTTGTTGGGATTTATTTATCTTCTATAATTGAAACTTTGGAGCCTTGAGCGGAGGCCTGGGCCCACCAGGGTGTGTGGAAAGCTTGGCTTCCTCCATTGCTGGGGAAACCCAAGCCTCCTGCTCGCTTCGTGACCGCAGCCATCTTGGTTGGGATTAATTTGCATACTCGCTCCTGATTGGCTGGTGGGCGTGGCTTGAGGGTATAGCAGAGTGATGGTTAATTTGCATATTGCTTTTTTATTAGATAGGATTGATTGGGTGCTAACAAACAATTATTTGTTTTTTAAACTAATAAGCTCCTGCAAATTGTCTCTATATATGATAAAGAAACGGGGGCCCATATTCTTTTTAAGCACCAAGCACATTTGTTTTGTTCTTCTGTATAAATGGGCAGGAGATGTGCAAGGGAAGATCTCAGCTAGCCCAGGACTGGCTGGATGCCCTAACAGAGCAAGAGGCGAGGGCTGACTCTAGCTTAGCACTGTCATTCCAGCTTTCTGCTCCTCGGGTCCACTCCCTGCAACATCAGCTCTCACTGGACTCATCATGGCTGCCCCGGCCTCCTTACTCCAGTCTTTCCCTTTAAACTAATGCCAACTTTTCATAAACATCTCATTACACTTCCCCAGATATTCTAACATATCCCCCAGGATAAGGGGAAGAGAAACTAGTTAGGAATCTCTATATTTTCTTTGTAACCTAGCAGCAAAAAGGGGTGGTTGTGTTTTGTTTATTGGAGCAGGCATTATAAAAATAATAGTTTTGTTATACTTCTATAAAATAGAAATAATTTATAAGAAAATGATAAAATTGATTATGTCTTCTCAAATTTTTCACTTGCCTCCTTCACCTCATACCCCCGCCTCTGAGAGATGCTGGTATTTCTCTAGAGCCCATTCCTCCAGTTCAGAATTATGGCTGTAATTTCTACATTATGACTAAGGCTGGCTACATAACTTGTGGGGCCTAATGCAAAATGAATATGCAGGGTCCCTTGTTAAAAAATTATTAAGAATTGCAAGACATCTACAGTAAGACATAAACCCAAGGGAGGGCCTTTCTAAGATTGGGGTCCTGGATGACTATACAGTTCATACGCCATGAAGTTGGCCATGGTCGTGACTTCTCAGCTTCTGTACTCCTGTAACTGACTTTCTCTTTGCGGTTCTCAACTCTGATTCCTGCGAGTAACAATCTGATTGGCTGATATAAGTATTTCATTCCAGGATGTGTCCCTGGTTTTTGGCAAGCCTACTCAGTAGAGGTCTCCTGGTCAGTTAGCTATGTTAGGACCAAGCAGGTGGGTGTGATCAGGGTGAGGGAGTTATGATGGGAGTAGAGAATGGATCTCCTAGCATAGGCCATGTAGTTTTCCTTAGGAGGGATGGGGTAGGCAGGCAATCATTGACACTGTTAGTATAAAACATAACAACAAGCATTTCCAATTGGAGCCTGATGTCCGTGTCTAAAAGATGAGTTATTAATAATATTTCAGAAGATAGTCTAGGGGAACAGATGAGATGTAAAGCCCTAACAAATAATAGTTGCTGCCACTGTAACGAAGGGAGCTCATACATCATGAAACCTGACTTACTATTTCAAATAGTCCAATATTCCAAAACATATGTCTATAGCATGTAGGCTGTGAAGATACAGTTTCATGGTGTATGCTCAGGGTGACTATTACCGTGAACTAAACAATACGGATTCCATGTTCTGAGAACTGATACACACCAGGGATTGCATCTTTGTTCAGATATACAAAGGAAATTAGCATGAATGTGAGCCAGGGGACAATCTCTTTAATAGACTGTGGCTTGTAATATTTCTAATCTGTTGATGAAAGAACTTGCTTCCTTTAGAAAAAAAGAATTTTCTAATATTCTCCTGAGCAAAGTTTTAAGCTGTCCTTGATTCTGTCAGTAGCTAGGAGTGACTGTCCCACTCTGGGTTACTATCACTGTGATCACACCAATACCCCTTCTAGGCTTAAAAAACTCATTATCATTTTCCTCCCTACCTTTTGTTATCTTTTAACCTCCCCTCTCATCCCATTTAGATAAAATGTTATAATCTGTATGAGAATTTAAATCGGTCACATTAAGGAATTTTGACACAAGGATTTTGAATTCCAACAATTATATCAGTAGCTTTTAATGTTTAGCAACTTTTCCCCTGTGTGTATGTGAGTGAGTGTGTATAAAGAATACTTAGATTTACAACAGTATAAGAAAAAGTTCGAACTGCAAATGCCAGGAGTTATACCAAATAGAAATTTCCACACAGTCCTACATGACAAATGGTACTCAGAAAATTATTACAAAGAAACATTCACATTACTCAATTCCTAAAAAGAATCAGGAAAGTAAAAGTCTAAAAAGCAGTGCTTTGCAGAAACAAAAAGAAGCCCCTGGGAGAGCACTTCAAGTGGGCGAGGGTCATTGGTTAAGCTGGGGTGCCTGCTTTCTTTGCTGTAGCAGAGTGCACGCAAGCCTGGATAATCCTATTATGTGTAAGGTGCTGCACTCAGCCTTCTTGATGACTTATATTTGGCAGATAGAGTGCACATAGGACACATAGCCTATGAGCAGTTGCAACAGGCTTGCCAAGATTGGTGGCAGCATCAAGTGAAACTAACCTCCAAATGCCCATTTGAAGAATGTGTGCGTGTGTGTGTGTGTGTGTGTGTGTGTGTGTGTGTGTGTCACTATGTGTTTGTGTACTTAGCCAGCCTGCTGTAGAAAACTGATTTCTTAACACTTGTTTCTAGGTGGAGCAATTTCGAAACCCTCCAGTCTTCTTGAGTGTCATTACTGCCCAGATACAAAAATCACATACTTAGAGAAAATGGAATTATAAACAACCTTAGGATATTACTTTTCCCTCTACCCTTCAGAAATCAAATTAGGCATTTAACTTTCCATTTTGCTACAACCCTCTGGGACAAGGACAGAGAGCAAAAGAAAAGTAGTATTTCAAAAATGTGATAAGAAGTGTATCAAAATGCCCTAAACAGTTTTCAGTGTGGGTGCAGGAGGACTTTTAGCTCATAGGTGTGCCAGTGCTCTGAGGGGTTCTTTGAAAGAGGATATCATCTTAGATTTTAAAAACGATTAATCTCACAAAGGACAAAATCGAAACATATATCCTATTAAGAGAATTAATATCTTACTTTCTCACCACATAGGTGAAAGCTCACAGAACCACATAGTAACTATTAGTGTGTCAAGGAAGAGTAAGAACAATTTCCTGTGTGTCCAGATTGGGACCACTGGAATTCTGAACACTTTCAAGATCTCCCCATTTGAATTTTGCATAGAATTCACAGAACATTAATTCTTTAGTGATCAGAAATTTTTCTGGACTATGACTGATAAGACCAGATATTCTATTTTCTTGGGACAGTCATGCATTATGCCTGATATCTTGTCATTTCATTTGATTTAGCATTAATCCAGAATGCATTTAAACATTTTAATACTGCATTATTAATAGTTGCATTAAAATAAGCCAAGGTATTTGGTAGAGCTCCATTTTATACTTCCAGCTTCTGAGAAGGTCTCATCTATTCACATGTAAAGCACACATATAGTAATCGCAATCCATACTTAACATGTGACCAATGATAATTCATCTCTCCTTGGCTGACCCTTTCCAGATATAAGATAACTAACCCTTTCTTGATTAGCTATCTATTGCTACATACTAATCACTCCAAATTTAGTGGCTTAAAATAATTTCAATGGTTTACTGTTTTTCACAATTTTGTGGATTTACTGGGTGGTTCTTCTGCTAATCTCATCTGGGCTTACTCATTTGGCTGCATTTAATTGGTGACTGGGCTAGTGTGGTAAGTCCAAGGTGACTTCATTCCTGTCTGGGGCTTGGTGCTAGCTGTCAGCTGGCATGCTTTGGTATTCTTCCATGTGGGCGCTGATCTGCATTCCTTCACAGCATGATGGTTGGTTTCAGGGTTCCAAGGTGGAAGCCACCAGACTACCTGTAAAGGCGTAGGCTCCAGAACTCATTCAACATTATTTCTACCACATTCTGTTGCTCAAAGCAAGACATCAGGTCAACCCATATTAGAGAGACTGGAAAATAGATTCATCCTCCAATAGAAGAGTGACAATGTCCCACTGCGGAAGACTGTTTACATAGAAAGGCAGTCTTTACTTGAGATCATTATCATGAGTTACCACACATTACTTTAAAGTAGTGATTTTCAACCTTTTTCATCTCATGGCACACATATACTAATTACTAAAAGTCTGAGGCACACCAAAAAATATATTTTTTGTCAATCTGAAAAAAAAGGTATAATTTTAATTGATTTACAAAAAAAAATAATAGTAGTAATTACCTACCCTTTTTGCTCCAAGTGACATTTTAAAAAGTCAGGTGTCTGTACTTGTATATAAGGATTTCTGGTTCCAAGATTAACCAATCAGACATAACCTTATTATGTGATGTGACCAATAAGGTGCAACTCTATTATATGACCTATTGTATATGGTTCAAGACAGGGCATTCACACCATATGGTTATTGTTGTGTTGGCTGTTGTCATATTTTTAAATTTGACAACCTAAGGCAGTGGTCGGCAAACTCATTAGTCAACAGAGCCAAATATCAACAGTACAACAATTGGGGTGCGCAGCCCCGGATGTTGGCTGCTCTCGCTGCCGCCACCGCTCTGGGCGCTGCTTGGGGCCTCGGGCCGCTCGCACCAGGCACGCCGTTGGGACCTTTCCTGGGGGCGAAGACACATGCAGCAGCAGGGGGCTCAGCCGGGCGGACCGGCCTGTGCAGCCTGAGATTCTCTTTGTGGCCAGATGGGTTTGTATGGACAGGCTTGTCCATCTGTAACTTCATTAAGGATGACATCTGAATTGGAGAGCAGCCTAACATCTATGGACTGGTTACCACAGCTCACCATGATAGCAGCCATTCAAAAATCTGATGCTACACAAAATGCACATGGAACAGGAATTTCCAAGAAGAATGCACTCCTTGACCCAAATACAACTCTGGACCAGGAAGAAGTCCAACAGCACAAAGATGGGAAACCTCCATACAGTTATGCCAGCCTCATTACATTTGCAATTAATAGCTCACCCCCCCAAAAAAATGACACTGAGATTTACCAGTGGATTTTGTTGTGCCCAGATTTCGTGATCCCCAAAGACCACCAGGGAGCCAAGTCCGATGCAATAGCAAAGAGCCTTTATTAGCCAGCCGGGCGACTGCTCTGCCATTCTCCATGCAGGGAGTCCAGAGAGCAGCCGCCCCTACCCTTTGTGCAGGACCACTTTTTAAGCACATTAACCACATCCTGTTCTTGCAGAGCAGGCAACCCAAGACAAAACAGTTTTTCCCAAGCAACGTCAGAGTCATGCCATTGATGACCATGTTATTCATAGGGTCATCCTGTTCTTCAGAAAGCTGACAGTATTTTATGAAAGAAGGCCTACGTGCTGGGAAGGGGCCATGAGACCGTATCTCAAGGCCTGGCCTGGTGTCAGCACTGACAACTCGATCTGGGGCATAGTCCACGGCCTCAGTAGTGCTCAAAAATTCCCACTCTCCAACATTCCCCACTGGTTTTATGTACTTGAGTCAAATCATTGACTCTTTTGGGTCATTGTTGGTGAGGGAGTTATATTGACCTATGGGGACTATAAGCTTGATAGAATTAATTCTCTGCTGAATAAAGTCAGTGGGCCTGTTTATAAGATAAAGGCCCAGAATGAGGGCCAGGACTAATCTTTAGAGGGTCTGAAGAGTCCTGGACTCCATTTTGCCTGGGCTGTCTTAAGCCAGGTGTGATGAAGCCACATCGGGATACTGTCGACCTTGACTGCCGTGGAGGTGGTCCTTTCCAGGTAGGAGTCAGTCCTTGCATGGCAAATTTCTTTATCTAAACAGTCACCAGGGTGGAAGGATGGACCGGATCAGACATGCTTCTGGACTGCTTTCTGGGTGGACTGTAAAGCCTGTAAGAACTTGAGTAAAGATTGGTTATGGATTTCAGCTTTTCTAGATTGGGTTTCCATGTAAGCTGGTGAGGTGGGTAGGTCAGGTCACTAGAATCTGTAGAGGCCCCACTGGTTTTAGGGCAGCCTCCCGGGCTGCTTTATCTGCAGCCTCGTTCCCTCTTGCTTCTGGGGAGTCCTCTTGTCTCACATAGGTAGAGATGGAAAGACTTAATTACATCTGGTAGTTCTAGTTGGCCCATCATCCTTGCTCTGCTCATATCTGTCTAACTGCCTAGTATATTACCTCAAGGATCCTGGCTCTGAATTCTTTTAGGGAAAATGGACGTCGGTGGGCTCTTCTAGCTACTTCCTGCTGAGGCGGGTCAGAAGTTTCTCTCAGAGCCAAGAGATCCTTGCTGTCTGTCAGAGGGACAATGAGGCCTGGGCACAGAAGGAGGTGGGCTTGTGACCTGGTGGAGACAAATTGTAGATTTCTTTTCCTCTTCCTGGCTTACTGACCTGTATTATTTGATCAATGTCCTTACAACATTTCTCTTCTCCTTCTTTATTACATGCACACGACCTTTCTTAATTTTATACTTCCAAATTAGCCTTTAAACCTTCTTTCTATGTCCTTTAAAAATGCATAACCATGCCTCAGACCTTCTATTCAGTATTCCTTATTCTTTGAAACCTCAATCCTTTAAACAGCCAGAATTTCTATCCACTGTGTTCTGCCAGCATAGTTCAGATAAGTAAAAAACCAAGGACGCCAGCAGAGCGGGTTGTACCCAGTAAAATCAATAAAAACCTATCTCTCTCTGCTCTCCCCGCTGACGCCCCCCTTTCTGCATTAACCATTTACTCTGTCCTTATCAGGGGACATAAGGCAAGCAGTCTGAGATCCTGTATAACCAGGCTTTTTACACTTAAGGAACAGCTGCTCTCCCTCCCGGATTTTCCTTCTTTACTCTAAGACCCCAGAAGATCTCAACCTTCACTACTTCTGATATCTCCAAGCATCTCCCTGTCCTCCAGCCTAGGGCTTCTCTATCTCAGCAGGCTGAGAGTGAATTCTACTGCCTCTACCCTTTCACACACCTGCTCTGGGGCAGTTTTTGGCTCTCTTCCTCCCCCAGAGAGAGAGAGAGACCCACTGTAAATCTATCAGGAAGGGCAGGCAGGTCGCAGTTCTCAGGACCACA
Source organism: Corynorhinus townsendii (assembly GCA_026230045.1). Classification (NCBI taxonomy): domain Eukaryota; kingdom Metazoa; phylum Chordata; class Mammalia; order Chiroptera; family Vespertilionidae; genus Corynorhinus; species Corynorhinus townsendii. Next base: position 59,239,309 of record JAPDVU010000004.1, on the reverse strand, counting down.
TGATTCTCTGTTTGCTAGGAGGGCTGAAAAAGGCAGCCTACAAAGCAGTTAATTATGACTAATCTTAAAGCAACAAGCCTCTGTTTAAACTTCTCTGAATTGGCAACCTTCACAAATTAACCCTAGAATTGGAAAATTATAAACTAACACAGCAAAATTATAAATCAAGGAAAAGCAATTAAAAGTTCTCTACTGTCTTCCCTCTAAAGCAGGGAGGTACACTGTCTTTAAACAAATTAAACAACAGAAAGAGATAACAAATACTCTCATGTGTACAGCCAGATGGCACAAAGTAGCTTTCACTTCACACAGACCAGTTAATGAGCACATAATTATGCCAAGACAGACAAACATCCATACTCACACTCTCTCAGTAGACTATCCCAAACTAGAGCTGAGCAGATAAATGAAACAATGCCCAACTCCCAGATAGGCATGGGGGCACTCCAGGCACCGATGCCCCAGAACAGAATTCTCAACCAACATCTTGGTGAGAGCTTACCGGAGGAGTTAAGACTGCGTCCAGTAAGTCCACAGAATAAAACAGAGAAACACAAACACAGACAAACAAAGGCACCCAAGAACAGCCTTCCAAGCCCGCGGAAGCAAAACCAAAAGCTGGACGACGGCCTCACGCCTCGTCCCTCCAGTGAGGGGATTCCACATCCCTCAAGGATCGGAATGTCTTCCAAGTCCTCTGGCCCTTGGTCCACCAGTGCATCCACCTAGACCATTTTGGGCACTACAGATTTCAGAAACGAGCTCACCACAAAAGAGACAGAAAACAAGCAGACAGAGAACAAGCAGACACCTACTGTGGCCAGTCAGGCTCTCCGGGTTGGGGTCCCTCGTGGGTCTTGGGGATCCCGGACGAGCCCCCAAATGTTGTGCCCAGATTTCGTGATCCCCAAAGACCACCAGGGAGCCGAGTCTGATGCAATAGCAAAGAGCCTTTATTAGCCGGCCGGGCGACTGCTCTGCCATTCTCCATGCAGGGAGTCCAGAGAGCAGCCGCCCCTACCTTTTGTGCAGGACCACTTTTTAAGCACATTAACCACATCCTGTTTTCGCAGAGCAGGCAACCCAAGACAAAACAGTTTTTCCCAAGCAACGTCAGAGTCATGCCATTGACGACCATGTCATTCATAGGGTCATCCTGTTCTTCAGAAAGCTGACAGTGTTCTATGAAAGAAGGCCTACGTGCTGGGAAGTGGCCATGAGACCGTATCTCAAGGCCTGGCCTGGTGTCAGCACTGACAACTCGATCTGGGGCATAGTCCACAGCCTCAGTAGTGCTCAAAAATTCCCACTCTCCAACAGATTTGTGATAACGTCCCATATTATAGAGAGGCTGTCAGTGGTTGGAAGAATTCTATACAACATAATCTGTCGCTGAACAAGTGTTTCCTTAAAGTGCCTCGATCCAAGGATAATCCTGGAAAGGGGTCCTATTGGGCAATAGACACCAATCCGAAGGAAGATGTGCTGCCTACTCGGCCAAAGAAGAGAGCACGATCTGTAGAATGGGCCTCAACTCCATATAGCATAGATTCAGATTCTTGGGGAATGGAGTGTATTATTTCGGGAAGTGCCTCTCCAACTCTGGCAATCAACACTGTGACTAACAAAGTAATTACATTTTTAAAAACACTTTTGAAATGTCATTGAGTAATACATTTAATTTGCCTTTATAATAACAATAAAATTTTATATGGTTAAATTTAAAGATAAAAAAAAATACACACAAAAAAACATACAATGATTGAAATTTCTTTTGAGAGCCGAAAACCGACTTCTGCGCATGGGCCACAAAGATTCAATCACACTGTATGTGAATGCCCACATGTGGTATTTTATGGAAGAGCCACACTCAAGGGGCCAAAGAGCCGCATGTGGTTCGTGAGCTGCAATTTGCCAACCACTGACCTAAGAGGTTAGTGCCATTGACTAAATAGTCAGGTATTGCATGTTTTAGAATTTTTTGCTACACACTGGTTGAATATCACTGCTTTAAAGGATAGCATGCACAGCTCTTGCCGATAAACTGAAGTATGCTTAGATACAAGTCATTGGGGACACCTACCTCAATCTGTTCTGTAGTGGTAGAGGGAGAAGTATTTGATACTGTTAACCCTACTGGTACCAGCTGGTTGTATCTTGTTCTACACTGAGGTCTCTGATATGTACAAGGTTCTGGGATCTTTCCCGAGGGCAAGCATGAAATATGTGTAGAATATAGAGCCTGGGCAGTTCTACAATAAGCTTTTGGTAATGCTTTTCTCTTTTGTAATAAATAATTGAAGAAACAATGAGCTTTTAGAAAGATCATAATCATGATGAACGTATAACTTGTACAAAATACTTGCTAATTTGTAATACCATTGGAACATGATAACATCACTGACCATTTAAAAACTAGAAGATACACATATGATGAAGATGCATCAGTATCTACCTAAAAGTTAGTCGTATTTTTAGAATACTCTGCCCAAAAATGATGATTAAACACATGAGACTGCAAATTGCAGGTTTACATAAGACTTCATAAAGCCTGACTTTTTATTTAGATCAAATACCTGCTTTACTCATATGTCCAACTTTTTGTGCACATGTGAGAAATGAAGAAGTAATTGTTAATGTTATGTTGGCTCCAGTACTATAAAAAGAAGTGCAAATAGTTAAATGCTTCAATAGAAAATCATTTACTTTTACTAATAACTTTAGGTTTTTTTCAACAAATTCATGGAATAATAGTATTTTGGAGTTCAATTCTGCCAAAAATAAAATATATCTCATTACTGTGAATGGGAAATCACTTAAAAAGTTCATCATTAAAGATCAAATTTATTGTCTTTGTAGTGAAAATACAAATACAAATTTTGGTGAATACAGCATTCTAGAAAAACTATTCTCTATTAAATTATGAAATCTATAGATCAGAAATGTACTTGGAAGTTGGGGATGTGGGTTCAGGGATGATTTTGAAAAAAATTTAGCATGGTAGTATGCAATTATTTCTCTTTTGGCTGTCCATCATAAATTAGATTTTTAAAGTGATTGGTTGGAATTGATTTTTAAGTCAACCTAATGTTCTACCACGATATTGCACCTTTTTGAAATGTCTTCCATGTTAATTAAGGTTGTATTTTGTTTGTAATTACTTGGCTATCTTTATTGAGATAATTAATAAATGGAGACAATAAACCTTCAGCTTTTGAAGCTGTAGCAAATTTTAGTTAATAAAAAGAAAATTTATAAATAGGAGACATCTAAATATATCCTACAAAAACAAGAAAGAAAATTAACAAATCAAACCTATAAAAGATATAATTTTGAAATATATATAATTTTGCTTTGGAATATCTTGACTTTTAAAAAAAGTTCAATGTAGTTTATATTTTAATTATATACATTTATATTTTGCATTCTTATGAAATAAATTAATAAGACAACATATTATAGTATCTAAACTTGACAAAACATTCAAATGAATAGTGAATAGAAACAACTAATGAATTGTCTTACAAAAAATCTGTTGAAACAAGATAATGTAAATGGAGTGAAAAAATGGAAATACTTTGACAATACAAAAAAAGTGTAATTGGCATTCACCTTTATTTGACAGAATTTTCTCTGAATTTACCAGTTATATCAACCAGCATCTGAAGAAAGTATTTTCTCTATTGAAAGATCATGGTTTATAAAATAATAAATTTAAGATAAAATTAACCATAATCTGAAACTCTTAAGATTTTATGCATTTTTATGAAAAAGACTAATTAACAAAGTTTTTTTCCCCAGAAAATACTACTACTAAATAGAATTGGAGAAATACATAGTAAATACTATTTTTCAGAAAATACTATTAATAAAGAGAATTGGGGAAATATATAGTAAGTGCTTCTGTATTTTTAATGTTCAGTTAATAGATACAAAGACATTTTAAAAGTTTCTTATTTAATGTATACTGATATAATGTATGCTAGTATTTTTATTTGATTTATAAATAGAATTTATAATAAACAAATGAAATAAATTAACAGTATTAATTTAGCATTAAATATAAAATATTATAATTATAAATATATTTTATGCTTATGTATATTAATATATTTTTAAAATATAATTATTTTATAGATCTACTATATAATAAAACTAGTGGCCCGGTGCACGAAATTCATGCACGGGGCGGGGGGTGTCCCTCAGCCCAGCCTGCACCCTCTCCAATCTGTGACTGCTGGCTCCTAACCGCTCACCTGCCTGCCTCCCTGATTGCCTCCAACCACACCCCATGCCAGTGTGCTCTCCCCCAACTGCCCCCCCTACTGGCCTGCTTGACCCCACCTTACCTCCCCACTGGCTTGCTTGTCCCCAATTGCCCCCCTGATGGCCTGCTCACTCCAAACTGCCCCTGCTCACCCCCAACTTGGCCCCCTGCTGGTCTGCTCACCCCCAACAGCCCCCCCTCCCCCATCCTGGCCTGATTACCCACAACTGCCCTCTCCTCTTGGCCTCTAATTGCCTCTACCTTGGCCCCGCCACCGTGGCTTTGTCCAGAAGAATGTCCGAAAGGTCTACCAGTCTAATTAGCATATTGCCCTTTTATTAGTATAGATAAAGGCCTGGTGCATGGGTGGGGGCCAGTTGGTTTGCCCTGAAGGGTGTCCCAGATCAGGGTGGGGATTCCCTCAGGGCATGGGGTGGCCTGGGCGAGGGGCCTGTGGTGGTTTTCAGGCTGGCCACATCCCCTTCAGGGTGAGGGTCCCCACTGGGGGGTGTGGCCAGCCTGGGGGAGGGGCTAAGGGCCAGGGTGTGGGATCCCACTGGAGTACCTGGCCAGCCTGGGTGAGGGGCTGATGGCTGTTTGCAGGCTGGTCACACCCCCCAGCGGGGACCCTCATCCCATGGGGTCATGGCCAGCCTGGGTGAGGGGCTGGGCTGTTTTCAGGCTTGCCTGCTGGGGTGCCTGGTCAGCCTGGGTGAGGGGGTGATGGTTGTTTGCAGGCTGGCCAGGCCCCCCAGCAACCCAGGCTCCCAGACCCTCCTTTTTTTTCCCCCTCCAGCCACAGCTGCCATCTTTGTTGGGCTAATTTGCATACTTGCTCCTGATTGACTGGTGGGCATAGCAGAGGGATGGTCAATTTGCATGTTTCTCTTTTATTAGTGTAAATGATTTTTTATCTGATAAATATTATAAAAATAATATATTTTAAATTTTATTTATTTTTTATTAAATTTATTAGGGTAACATTGCTTAATAAAGTTATTTTTCAAGTGTACAATTCTATGATATATTATGTGTATACTGCACTGTGTGTTTTCCACCCAAAGTCAAATCTCCTACATTATCCAATAGTTTAGCACCTTTACCCTTTAGTATTGATCCATTTTAATGTAAAACACATTCTTGATTTAGAAAATGAATTAATCACTTTATCTATGGTTCTTTTCACATTTGGTCCATGGTGATCTTCAAGCTCACTTCTCCAAAAATCTGTATCTTCAAGTTCTGTATCTCCAAAAATCAATTCCTACTTTAGGAAAATACTAATACATTGTTTCATTTGGAACTGCACCAGTCTTCATATTTATAACCTGACAAACCCAAACTTCTCCTGCTTCACATTAGTGTTAGCAGTCTCAAGTGTTAGTAAGCATGAAATTGTCTTAAGGTCAAAACAGTGTGAAGTGGTAGAGTCCCATGGTAATGCATTAACTATTATGCTTAGCAATAACAATTTTGCAAAGCAATAACCATTATTTGTAATCTATGTATTGTTTTTTAAAACTTTTGGGGGGTAATATAAATTGTATTTTGGAACATTGGCATCAATGCAACACTGCTAAAAATCTGGCAGATGCAAATATGTATTGCTAGTATTTACAATATATTTAATTCATGTAGCAGTGTCCAAAGAGCTCAGTGATTTTACATACATTAGTTATTTATTCTCATCATTTCTATTGAAGTATATTTTAAAACCTATTGTGCCTATTTGATTAGGTCTTGTACTTCCTCAGAAATGCGCATCTAGTATTAACCTTTTTACTGACTTTGATCAATTATCTTAAGAAAACACACATTAATTTCTATGCCAAAATTACCCATCCAGACAGTTCAGGCTACAAAATGGCAGATTATGCATATAACCTTTTCTCGAACATCTCTGACTAATAACCTACCCCACTAATATTGCCTAAATAACACATTTATTTTTAACATCTAGGACAATCTACCTTCTAAGTGCCTTACTTAGTTTTGTTCAATGTATTCATTAATTAACTGAAGAAATAGTTATTCAGGACATCCATTATATAAGAATTGGACCATGTGCTGCAAAGATACAACATGAATCTGAAACTGAATTTAATCTAGAAGGATTTATAATCTCATGGGGGAGACAGGACATTGACTTCGATAGCTAGAGTATGGTTAGAAATGGGAATGTGACAGAGCAGTAGTACGGATAAAATGCTATAGAAGTTTAGATGAAGTGCTTACTCCAGCTTGGAATAGTAATCAAAAATTAAACTCATGCTTTCTTCCCTTCCTAGTCCATCCTGCACTTACCTCTGTATCACTTGGAAGAATTTGGAGAATACAATAAGACACAATTCAAAATGTTCTAAACAACAAGATAATTTGTCACCTCATGTGATAAGAAGGCCTGAAATAGAGAGGCTCTAGAACTTATTAGTCCAGTGCCCCTTCCTCTTACCATTCTCTTTCTCAGCATATCACCAGGCATACATTTCTCCCCGCTTATCCCCCACATATATTTCTGATTCCAAGATGACTGTAGCAGCTTTAGGCATTTTTTTCCCACCCACACCAATCCTATCTAATAAAGAGGGAATATGCTAATTGACCATCACACCCTCACAAAGATGGTGGTGCCCACAGCCAATAAGGAGGGAATATGTTAATTGACTGTCACGCCCTCAAAGATGGTGGCACCAACAGCCAAAAGGTGGCAGTGCCCAGTCCTGTCAGCCCCACAGCCACCCAGGGCCAGCCTGAGGCACAGGCAAGCCTTGGATGGTGGCTGCCCAGCTGCCCAGGGCTGCCCGAGGCTCAGGTAACCAGGGCCAGCAGAGGCTAGCGCTGCTGGCAGTGGCAGCAGCAGAGGTGTGATGGGGGTGTCACCTTCCCCTGATCACCAGGTTGCCTCCTGCCCCTGAGGGCTCCTGGACTGTGAGAGAAGGCAGGCTGGGCTGAAGGACCCGCCCCCCCCCTTTCAGTGCATGAATTGTCATGCACCGGGCCTCTAGTATTCTTTATAAGAACTAATAAACCTTCCTCAGACATGTTCTCTCCCATTAGTCTTTCCCTCACATTTTGTTGGTTAGAATAAGGTCACATTGACTCTCCCCAAGCCAATCACTGGCAGTGGTTAAAGAGTTACCATGAAAAGCTTAGACTAATCTAGATACCTTTTTCTGAGAATGTAATGAAGTAGTAAAAGGTAAAAACTAAGCAAATTTGGGTCTCTCCTAGCAAGAAAGAAGGGGGGTGAGAGAAAGCTTGGAACAGGCCACCAAAAATATCTCTGAGACTACCTCTAAACTGTTCCTTCTCCTAAGTTTCCTATTTTGTTTCTAGGTACCACCAGTCTCCCCTCACCTAATTGACTCAAAATCCTACAATGGTTCTCTAAAAAGACTATTTTCTTTTGCCCCATATCTTATTACCAAGCATCAAAAAGAGTAACCCTCATGTCTTGAAATGCATCCCACGTGACCATTCCGACTTTCATGTACCTAATTAGGGAGAGCATATTAATATATCTTCCACATCAGGGTATTTTTGCGACTGAAATAATGTGTTAGTAATGATTATGTAAGGAAAACAGATATCAACTACACCTGACCTGTGCAAGCTTATGTCCCACCCCTAACTCATCTTTCTTAATAAATTAATTATTATGATACCATAGCTACTACACATATCTTAATGGCTTAAAAATCTATCATAACACAAAAATAATAATAGTATTTATCTTTTGGAAGGGTGAGAAGTAAGTAGATAGACAACAGATTGGGGCAAACTTTTCTATATACCCTTTTATACTTTTTGATTTTTGAATTATTTACATGTACTATTGAAAATAAATTTAAAAGCTTAAAAGTCTAATTAAAATGTGTATCTTAATGTAGGGTTTACATATAATTTTTCTTTTAAAGACACAAAAGGTATTTAATCCAGTGCCACGTCTTTGTGCGAATTCTGTATGTAGGCTTTATCAGAGTTGGCAGAATTAACAGTAAAGTGGAAAAGAGAAACCAATTACTCTAACATCAGTTGTAGATTATTTTGCTGTAGAGAGATACATTAGAAAATATCAAATCAAAGGCTTCAGAGATGCAGATGTTCTTGAAAAATCTCTATCTTGTTTTGATTAGGACCACACAACCAAAACAGGTTACCATTGATGGTGTCAAAAGTCACCAATGACTTCCATTTCCTTTTATTTTTTCCCACATTATGTTTTTTAGATTTAATGATTCTTGTAGATCTAGTTCATGTCCTTTAACTACCTTAAGGTTTCCCATTTAATGAATAAATTGCAATTTTCTTCAGTCCTACCGATGGACAGCAAGCTTGTTTCCTCTGTTCCCTGTTATAAAAATGTTATAATGAACAACACTGTATTCCCTCCCCCTTGTATACATGGGAATCTGCAAGCAAGTAATAGAGAAGGCAAGTGTCAGTACCAACTATCTTTTATTTTCAGATCTCTCATTGACCTACAGAAACATATATTTTCTCCTATCCTGAGTTCCTCTGGGGAGGCAGGGAGGCTCTTCCCTCCTACTGTGCCTAGAGAGCTCATAGACTGGAATATAATGTCAAATAAATACCCCACAGCCTTCTAATGACCTTGCGATAAAGAGCCAAGGCTTTTCATACACAGTCTGCCATCTGCTCACATCTGGCTTCACTGCCCAACTTTAATATTCCAGTGAGTGCTTTTTCACCATTTTTGAAAAAGAAAAAATTATGTGAGCAAATGCCAGAGTTTGCTGTGCTTTAGCTGTTTAAATGGAGTGCAGCCTAGCAGGAAGAAACAGATCAAATATATTGGAAATGTGCCATCTTCCTTTGTGACCATAGCAAAGTCACTCTGCCTTTCTGTGTTGCCATTTCTCATTCATGAAATTAAATTGCTCTATTCACCTTTTGATTAATTTAACAAATAAAATACCCAAAAGTATTTGGAATTAAGAGTCATGTGCATACATATTAACTTTGACCATTCAAGGTCATTTTTGCCAACCCCAAAGTCTGGAGGCAACAGTATGATTTTGTATGAGTGTTAAATCCATTACTATCACTTAGTTGAGCAGTCTTGCAAAAGACTTGCTATTTTATTCACTTATGCTAACCTTCAAATTTTTCTTAGATCCATATTTTTTGTCATATTTTATGTATGTCATATACTTGGTAAATAATGTTAATTTTACATATCAGACTGGAAATGGTATGAACTAAGATTATATAACCCCAAAATACTGATTTTAAACAAGAAAATAAATCATTATGCATTTTGGTTCTTAAAACCACTGAAATTGTTTCTTTAAACTTCGTTAGATTTGTAGTCACTCTTGAATATGGCAAATAAAACATTTCTAGCCTTACTCCTCAGAAGATTTACTATCCATGAGTGTCTAAAAATATGAAATGTTTCATTTAATATATTCTTTTTAAGATCCAAATGAAGCTTTGGATAGTTCCACATCAACCTCCTTTCCTAAGATGCTGAGTAGTTGCTAGCCCCAAAGAGGTAACCCCTAAATCATTTTGGTTATTAACACTTTAAACAAACTAGCTTATCAGCATAGCTAGCTGAGATCAGTCAGGATCCTTCCGGAAATGGATCAAAGGAAGTCCAGAATCCCAGAATTATTGGATACAGGAGTACATACTGGGATGTAAAAAGAAGGTATTCAGCAGATGGAGGACATCTAGGAGGCTGGGCCCATAGGGAGGAGAGACTTTAAGGAAGAGCAATGATACTAAAGACAAAATGCCTAATTTCAAATTTTGCCACTTCTGAGAACAGAAGACTAGAAGTCCCACAGGAAGGTCTTACAGCCCAAGCTCCAGGGCATCTAAGCAAGTTAGAGGGTCTTCTCTAAAAAGCAGCTGGTACAATCTCAGAGAATGGCCCAATCATGCTACTAACATTTTCAAATCTGTCCCTAGAATAAGAATAACCTGAGTAAGAAGTTAAGAGACAACAGGGACCCAAGCGGAATAGACAATTATCACCTATGTTTCATCCTTTTTATTACAAATATCTCTTCTATTTGAACCATAACTTTTCATAAAGTTGATTAAACAATCACAACTTTTGAGGGCAATGGTGGCAAGGCATATATAATTTGAAAGCAGCCCAAGTGTCCATCAGTGGGGATGAGTGAATCAAAAAGCTGTGGTACATTTACACAATAGAATACAAGTTGGCCATAAAAAAGAAGGAACTCTTACCCTCTGTAACAACATGGATGGACCTGGAAAGTATGGTAAGTGAAGTAAATCAGTCAGAGAAAGATGAATACCATATGATTTCACTCATATGTGAAATCTAATGAACAAAATAAACTAACAAACAAAATAGAAATAGACTCATAGAGAACAGACTGACAAACTGTCAGAGGAGGGGGAATTGAGGGGCTGGATGAAAGACGGTGAAGGGATTAAGACACAGACATGAGCATGGTGACACAGACAATAGCATGGTGATTACCAGAGGGACAGATGGAGTGGGGGTAAGTAGAAGAGGGTAAAAGGAGGATAAATGGTGATGAAAGGAGACTTGACTTGAGATAGCGAACATACAGTACAATATACAGATGATGTCTTATAGAATTATATACCTGAAACATACATAATTTTATTAACCAATGTCACTCCAATAAATTCAATAAAAAAGAAAAAATAATAATTGTTTCTTGCTAAAAATTTCTTTTAGGTCAGTGGCTTCCAAGCATGAATGTGATTATGCAACACATTCTCCTATAGAATTTCCTTAACAAATAGGTAGATTCTATGCCCCAACATGGACCCAGAATGTTTTCTTCACGTTTTACTGGAGGTTTATAAACTATATTAGCATTTTTAAAGAATCATCTTTTGGCTTTGTTGCATTCTCTCTATTATATGTATGTTGTGTATTTTATTTACTTCTACTCTCATATTCATTTTTTCCTCCCTTCTACTTTCTTTGGCTTCATTTTGCTATTTCTTTTCTACTTCTCGGGATGAATGTTTGGCTCATTAATTTTCAGTCTATCTTTTTTTAATTATATGGCTGTTAAGACTATAAATTTTCCTCTATGTTTGACTTTCATCATATCCTACAAGTTTTAAGTGTAATGTTTTCAATATTATCCACTCAAAAATATTTTCTAATGCTAATAGCTTTTGTATTTAATTTATCAGTATATATTTCATAATCATCGAATATATAGTGACAGTATTATTGCCTTTTAAATTTTAATGTAAACTTCACTGCACTGTGGTCTGAGAACATGCACTATATGGATTCAGTCTTTTGAAATCTGTTTTCTGATATTTACATGCCTGCCTTTTACTTGTCTCATTATGGTATACAGTTTTAAAAGAATAATATTTTATTAATTCTAAAATCTCAGATCTCACAGACAATAGGGTGATAAAAGCCTGGGGTTGGGGGTGGAGGCAGGCTGGAGGAGATCAATGGGGGAGAGGGGGAAAGGGGACATATATAATACTTTCAACAGTAAAGTTTTAAAAATTAAAAAAACAACAACTCAGATCTCTAGTTTTGTTTCTCCTGCTTATTATTTGGTAGTTTCACCCATATTGCTTTGTTTCCTTGCGTGCTTTGTTATTTTTTATTGTGAGCACGCCACATCTTTTCTGGAAAATCATTTGTGGAAAGTCTTTAAGGCTTACAATAAAATATTTCTTTAGTGAGGTTTTTCTTTTGCTTTTACCACATAGTCTTTACCAGTCCAGGACCACTTTAAATGGGTTTGGGGGCTATTGATATAATTTGGAGCTACAAATTGGCAGGAAGGCAAGCTTATAGCTGTAAAGTTACTGTCCCTGAGGTGGTAGCCCTTTTAGGGCCGTAGTGCTATGAAGACTGGTCTTCTATTCAATATCCCCACATGGATAGGCCCTAGGATTGATTTCTGTCCCCTGCACAGCTAATTTCATCAAAGCAGAAGCTCCGTTTTGCAAATGCTCTACAGGTGTAAGCAGCTTTTCTTTGTTCCCATTCTGTTAGATTGTAATCTTACTATTGTGTCAGCTCTTGCATGATTTTTTAAAGATATATTTTTATTGATTTCAGAGAGGAAGGAAGAGGGAGAGAGAGATAGAAACATCAATGATGAAAGAGAATCATTGATTGACTGCCTCTTGCATGTCCCGCACTGGGGATCAAGCCCACAACCTGGGCATGTCCCCTGACCGGGAATCAAACCATGACCTCTTGGTTCATAGGTGGAAACTCAACTACTGAGCCACACCAGCTGGGCTCCTCCATGATTTTAAGAGAAAAAAAAGTATATTTTACAGTATTATTAATTTGTTTTTCAGTGTGAGAATGGACCTAAATAACCTAACCTGTCATATGACTACAAATGAGAGACTTCAGCTTAATCCATTCAGCCTGGCCACTCCCCAGAGCCCAGGACATGGGGCTGTCAGCAGTCTGGACCATGATGACAGCACATAAGGGCCACCCTCTCCTTAGTTCCTCTCTGGAAACTCCCTGGTATAGACATGTGACACTGAGCCAGGGACAGACCTGTCACTGTAGCTAGGACATGTGTCACTGAGCCAGGGACAGACCTGTCACCAGAAAAAGGAGAGAAGGGGTGCTAGAGAGATGAAAACAGTACTGTCCACCGCACAAACACTGTTTTTTAAATTATTTCACCACTACCAAGAGGTAGATAGTCACTCTCTTTTACCTGGAGAAAACAATGGCTCCATGAGGCTAAGCAACTTTTCTAATTTCATACAATTAGGAAGGCCAGAGCCGATTCAAACCTGCGTCTCTCTGATTCCACAGCCCATCTTCTTAACCACCGCACCTCCTACAAGTTACTCATCCTTTAACTGGCCACTCACATTGCGTCTCTAATGGAACAGGACTCAGGGCATGGTGCTTCTAGTGGACAGAAAGGAGAACATGGGCCAACCCAAGTGAGCAGCTCAGGGGCCAGTGGCACGTAGGTGAATGTGCTGAGGTAGGATGAGGAAGAGACACTGGACACACCAAGCATGGTCTGCATACTTTGCCTTTCTGCCAAGATGGGTCTACTCTTCTACCAAGTCTTAGGAAGGTAAGAAAATGTGACTCAAGTAAAACTAGACTTGCACTGCCTTGCATCCACCCTATGACCAATTTCAATAGACATCACATCCATAAAGAAAAAGTTATAAGCCTAATTCCAAAAAGCATTGCAAGGATTATGGGTTTTAACTGGCATTCCAAGAGGCAAGAGCATCCTGCAGGCGAGAGTGCAGCATATACAACACCACAGGCTTCTTTTCCTTTAGAGTTCTCCGCTCTGCACTTCTCAAGGAAACTGTCCAAACTGCTTAGTCACCACCTGTCACATTTCAACTCGTTTCTCCCTCTTCTCTCTTTACGTAGCTTTACTGCCTCCCTGATCTTGGATGTCCGTGACCAGGTAGCTTCAGCTTGTCTCTACATAGAACCTTATATTCCACTTGTTATGACTTTAATTAAAAACATTTTTCTTCTCAGAGTACAGTACACTGATCAGTTCAATTAAGGCTTAGTAGAAAGAGTTCAGCAAAGAATTGGTGAGATAAGAGAGGAGGGAAGTTTGCATATGCCTTTTCACTTTAAAGTTTCTCCTTTGCTTTCTTCCAAGTTTTCAATGTACATAACACAGTGCTTTGAGGAATAGAAGATGGACCTAAATAATATTAAGTGTGAGGTGAGAGCTAAGCTTAAACAAGTCACTATAGCAAATGATCTGCCTTATGAGAAAAGACATTTTATTCTCTCTGTAGACACTGAAAACACTTATTGGATAGGAATCCAACATGTAGCTTAGAATAAAATTGTTCTTTGTCCTTCAGTGTCTTTGTTCCAGCAATAACGTCCCCGTAAAACAATATTGCTAATCTAATATTGTATGGTTTCTTAGTCCTGGATCTTTCACAACCAGCTGCCATATAAGGTGATTCAGTATCTATACGTAAGTAATTTCAAAAGAAACTCTACCAATGATGCAGTGACTTGCAGACATGCAGAGTATAAGTCAGCTGCCTGTCAGTAATAAATCAAATGCTCTGATAACTGACCTGGCAGGTTTTCATCTTGGATTTCCATTTCATTCACCAGATATATCCTTTTGGGAAAGCTTAAGTGCTTTTGAAATGAAAGCAAACGAAATTGGTTCTTCTGCAAAAGATAACATCAGGCATTGTTTACTTGTTTAAAAAGAAATTGGTCGGATTAATTTAAAAATTATTTGTCTTGGTCTTAGTGTTTTGTGCTATTTTTATCACCTGTGCTTATTCCTTAAGAAACAGGCACTTTTTCCACAGCCACAATATGAGGTTTTAAAAATAACAAACTAAATTGCAAAATAAGAGAGACTCATTTAGATAGAATCATATTTCATCCTACTCCAACATACCAAACATTCTCACTCAAGTAACCTCTGGTTGTCTCTCTCCTTTCTTCAATAGCACTCACCATGGTGAGCGCGCGCGCACGCACGCGTGTGCTTGCACACACACATACACACACACACACACACACACACACACACACACACACACACGCACACCTGTCTCTCCCCCCACCAGCCTCTGTACCCCTTGATAATGTCTAGGGCAATGTCTGCCACATGGAAGATGCTTAATATTATTTTTATTCATTCTAATGTACATTTACTTTTAATATTTTAATAACTCATAAATAAAGATACTTCTTCCAATAAATAGCATGTTATACTTTAAATAGCAGCCTTTTTTTCTTATGGCAGGTAAAATAATCATGCATCTGAAACTGGATAGTGTCTTTTACTCAATGAAAGATGTTGGTGAACTGTACCTAATGAGAGAGATTCATAAAGGGTTTGGGGGAATCTGCTAATGTAGTTTAGTTAAAAAATACAAAGACTAGGTGATCAAATGATAGAAATTCAGAACATAGAGTAGAAAAGAACTTCCCTATAAATTAAAGAAGTCAGGCTTACAACAGACATTGGTACATGTCTGTTGAGCAGTTATTTGCCAAGCACTGTTCTTGGTGCTGTGAATATAGAGGTGAACAAAACAGCCCTGTGGAACTTATACATCACAGTAGGGGAAACAGACAATAAATTTAAAATAAATGTATAGTGTCAGTTGATAACAAGTGCTATGAAGAAAAAACAAAGTGGCCTGGAAAAAAATGGGGGAGGTAAGTGGAGGGAGATTGTTATTTTGAATGAGGTGATCAGGGTAGTCTTTGAGGAGGTGGCCCTTGCACAGGGAAGGAAACAATGCAAGTGATATGCCTCCTGGGAGTAGAACCCTCTGGAAAAGGAAGGAGGCTATTGTGCTGTAGCCAGTGAGCGTGTATGAGAATTCTAGGAGGTGAGGCAAAAGGGGCTTTAGAGTCCTATCATGTAGGCTTTAGAAGTCACTATAGAGATTTGGCTTTTTTCCTGAACTATGCGGGAACCTATCAGGAGTTCTGAACAAGGAGTGACATGGGCTGGCTTATGTGTGGGGTTGTGCACTGCTGTATGTGGGTGGGGGTGAAGGGAGAATAGGGTGGGGGTGGGCAAGAGGGAAACAGAAAGAATAATAAGTAGGCTACTACTATAATCCAGGTGAGAGGAGGTGGTAGCTGGGAACCGGGTGGTATCAATTTTCTGGATAAATTTCAAAGGTAGAACTGTCAGGATTAGCTAATAAATAAATAAATTAGGTATGGACTATGGAGGGATGAAATCAACAGTGATGGCAAGATTTTTGACCTTAAGCAACTGGTAGAATGGAGTTGCCATTTACTAAGATGGGGAGGAGTGTGGGAAGAATAGTTTGGAGAATAAAAGAAAAACACAAGAATTCATTTTGGTTGTATTAAATTAGGGATGTCTAGTAATATTCAAGGGGAGATGTCTAGTAATGAACCTATACTTTGGCAAAGAGGTAGAAGATGGAAATATAAATGGGGAGACATGAACATACATGTGGAATTTTAGGGTATATAAAATCTCTTAGACTGCAGATTGAGGGTATAGAGGTTGGGGGGGGGGGCAGAGAGACGGAGCCTTGGGACAATCCAATGTGAAGAATGATCAGGGAGAAGAGGAGGAAGCAGGAAAGGAAGCGGAGGGGAGCAATCAGAAAGGTGGATGGGAATCAGGACAGAGTAGGTCCCAGATTACAAGTGAAGGATCCAGAAAGGAATAACTTTGTCAAATTCTACTGGTGAATAAGATAGAGACTGAGATGTGACCATTGCTTTTTGGAAGCAAGGAGGTTATTAGTGACCTTTACCAGAGATGATTCAGTGGAATGTAAGGACAAAAACCTGGTTTGGAACAGTTAAAGGAAGAAGAGAAGGAGAAATGAACATGAAAAACAGCAATTGCAAACCACTCTTTCCAGAGGGATACAGACATGCAATGTCAGCTAGAAAAGGATACAGGATCAACAAGAAGTTCTGTTTTATTTTAATGGTAGGAGATACAGCGTATCTCATTTAGAAAGGGTACTCAATCTCTTTTCTTAGATCCTTCTCTCTATTCTCTCTGAATTACTTACTTAATACAACTGAGGGGGGGGGGGGGCATGCAATTGAGGTCAAAATTTGGCATCCTTTCTCAGTTAAACTCTGAAAGGAATATCACTTACAGTTTTACATTTCTCCAAAGGATTTAGAGCAGCGGTTCTCAACCTGTGTGTCGCGACCCACAGGTTGAGAACCGCTAGCAGAGTCACCTAAGACCATCGGAAAACACAGATATTTACATTACGATTTATAACAGTAGCAAAATTAAAGTTATGAAGTAGAAACGAAAATAATTTTTATGACTGGGGGTCACCACAACACGAGGAGCTGTATTAAAGGGTCGCGGCATTAAAAAGGTTGAGAACCACTGATCTAGAGAATCAGTTTTTAAAAGCTATACTGATCTGCTTTGTTTATTAATAAGTAACATTCAGGGAAAGGGGATGGCATTTTCACATACTTTTAATTAGAAGTAGAAAATGAAAGAGTGGCTTGTGCCAGCAAAATTGGTTCATTTCAAAATTAAATCACATCGACAACAAAAGAACAAGGCCGTATTCTAAAATGAAATAATCCCATCACTATGCTCCTCTTCTGCAATATCAGAGATGACAGATAACAGTCTCCTCCTGACATCTGCTACAGTAGACAGGCTGGCAGCAACGCTCACCACGTTGATTCTATTTACTCTAGAAGAGCTAGACTGAGTTAATTAGTGTTCTAGCCCAGTGGTTCAGGGTCCTGGCTGGGCATTTGATTTACCAGGGCCTGTAGTCCACCCTAGAGATTATGATTCATTTGGACTGAGTTGGCAAGTAGACGTGAGTACCTTTTAAAACATCCCCAGGTGATTTTGATGTGCAGTGGGAACTGAGAACCACTGCCTAGCTTTTCACTTCAAGGTGAAAAAAAGTCATAGCTGACTATGAGTAAAAGGCTTGAAATTTGATCTAATTTCCAAAACAGAACACAGGAAATAGCCACCCTCACTTGAAGTAATCCACCATAGAATTCTCCTCTACCATGGAGAGCACACTCCCACAACTCTGCTTGGGTGGCAGCTCCATGCACTGCCCAGTGAAAGAGGGAGGGTGACTTGGCATCTGTGGGCAGGATTTTTCTTTTCCCCCTAGTGACTGAGATGACTATTGAAGCCCTCAGAGCATTCAGAAACAAATTGGTTTTTCTTTGTTCTTTAGACTACATTTGACAGCAGGGTAGGCAGAGAAGCGAGGCTGCCATGAAGCTTATTTTAGGTGTGTGCTGGAGAGAGGGCAAGAAAGAGGAAGAGGCAACTGTGAACAAGAAAACACAAGGAGAACAAGAATGAAAAAGACAAAACTCAGCTGAAGACAGATCGCTAGTGGCAAACTCACTTTTGGTTTTAACTGTCCATCTAATTCAGGTAACAGTCGAGTTTTTGCTTGAACCACACACATTGTTTATTATATCTATTTTTTGTTGATAACAGCAGAAGGATATTTCTCCTTTGGATGGAACAGAATACCATAATGAAGATCCTGAACTAGATGCGGTCTTTCATGCTTTTTTTTTTTAGGTGAACATATCAAGATTTTATTGTTATATGATAAAACAAAATATGAAGCTTAGAACTGGATCACTTGACCTTTCTCTTCTTATCACCTCCCAGTTCAAAATGCTTGCATCTCTTAATGGCCAGCATTCTCGTAGATCTGCAGTTAGGCTCAATGCAGTCAAGCCTCAGCACAATTTTCTTTGTAGTTTTGGCCTTTTTTTCAGAAAATTGGCTTAGTCTGCCCACCATAGCCACTCTGCTTCCTGTCATAATGCCACCTTCCCTGCACTTACAGAGAAGCCTTGCCCTTCTTGTGCTGTGTTACTTGGTGGGGTTGATGCTTGCCACACTTCCTACAGAAAGTTCAGCGGGTTTTAGGAACGTTCACCATGTTTGTGAGTGCTATCAGCAGGGAAAGGAGGTCTTTCATTTCCACTCAGAAATTTGATTTATAGGGACCAGAAAACAAATAAAAGCACTCTAATCAAAACAAAAATAAAGAACAAAGAACAAAAATGCACCCTCAATTTCACTGTCATTGCTCATCTATGTTTCTGTTACTCAATTCATTGCTCATACATAAAAGGGCTTCCACATGAGCATGACTACAGAATAGATGCACCCTGGCCTTCCATCTATCATTTAAGTGTTTCTAGTTGCACATCAGATGCAGATGGGATTGCCACACTCAATCCCACTTCTCGGCTGCCTCCAGGCACTATTTCCATCAGCCTCTGCTCATGATACTTATTTCCTTGGGTAGTTCCCTTCCTTTCAGATCCTATTCCCTTACCTCACCCTGACACCCATGATCATACATTTAAGGTATTTTCTCCCAATACATACTATCTACCTTTATACATGTACTAGAGGCCTGGTGCATGGATTCATGCACTGATGGGGTCCTTCAGCCTGGCCTGTGCCCTCTTGCAATCCGGGACCCCTTGGGGGATGTCAGACTATTGGTTTCAGCCCAATCCCCACAGGCCAGGCCAAGGGATCCCACCGGTACACGAATTGGTGCACTGGGCTTCTAGTATGCATATAAGATCTTTGGTTAATCTCTTTTCCCCTTCCCCCCTTCCCCTTCCCTCTGAGATTCATCAGTCTGCCCCATGTTTCCATGCCTGTGCATTGAGTGTCTGCCCCGTGGTGGTTAGTGTGCATCATAGCTACCGGTTGAATGGTTGAATGGTCAAATGATTGGATGGTTGCTTAGGCTTTTATGTATATAGATTAGTTTGCTAGGGCTGACATCTCAAAGTACCACAGACTAGGAGACTTAACCAACAGAACCTTATTTTCTCATAGTTCTGGAGGCTAGAAGTCCAAGATAATGGTATAAGCTGGATTTATTTCTTCTGAGGCCTCTCTCCTTGGCATGGGGATGAATGTCCTCTATAGGAAGCAACCAATAAATATATGAATGAGTATAACAACAGGCAGATATCTCTGTCTTTGTCTCTCTCTTTTCCCTTTCTTCTCTAAAATCAATTTTAAAAAGAATAAATGAATACATTAATTGCCTTTACACTTATAGCACTTAGAAGTAATTTTTGTTTCTTTTTTTTTTCTTAATTAAATCTTTATTGTTCAGATTATTACAGGTGTTCCACTTTTTTTTCCCCCATAGCTCCCCTCCACCTGATTCCCCACCCCACCCCATGCCCTTACCCCCCGCCACTGTCTTCATCCATAGGAGTAAGATTTTTGTCCAATCTCTTCCCGCACCCCTCACACTTGCTTCCCCTGAGAATCGTCAGTCCACTCCCTTTCTATGTCCCTGATTCTATTATATTCACCAGTCCATTCTGTTCTTCAGATTTTTTATTCACTTGATTTTTAGATTCACTTGTTGGTAGGTATGTATTTGATGTCATTTTGTTGTTCATAATTTTTATCTTTACCTTTTTCTTCTTCTTCTTCTTCTTAAAGAATACCCTTCAGCATTTCATGTAATCCTGGTTTGGTGGCGATGAACTCCTTTAGCTTTTTCTTGTCTGTGAAGCTCTTTATCTGACCTTCAACTCTGAATGATAGTTTTGCTGGGTAGAGTAATCTTGGTTGTAGGTTCTTGCTGTTCATCACTTTGAATATTTCTTGCCACTCCCTTCTGGCTTGCATAGTTTCTGCCGAGAAATCAGCTGACAGTCGTATGGGTACTCCCTTGTAGGTAATTAACTGTTTTTCTCTTGCTGCTTTTAATATTCTCTCTTTGTCTTTTGCCCTTGGCATTTTAATTATGATGTGTCTTGGTGTGGTCCTCTTTGGGTTCCTCTTGTATGGGGTTCAGTGCGCTTCCTGAACTTGTAAGTCTATTTCTTTCACCAGGTAGGGAAAGTTTTCTGTCATTATTTCTTCTAATAGGTTTTCAATATTTTGCTCTCTCCCTTCTTCTGGCATCCCAAAAATTCGGATGTTGGTTCGCTTAAAGTTGACCCAGAGGCTCCTTACACTATCTTCATATTTTTGGATTCTTTTTCTCTTTTTGTTTTTCTGGTTGGATGTTTTTTGTTTCCACATATTTCAGATCTTTGGTTTGATTCTTGGGGTACGTTGATCTACAGTTGAGTTTCTGTATATTCTTTATTTCAGACAGTGTATGCTTCATTTCTGACTGATCCTTTTCCATTTTTTTGGCATTCTCATTAAGCTCCTTGAGGATCTCATCAAGTTTCTCAGCGGTTTTAAGAAGATTCTTGAGTAACCTTATACATGTGGTTCTGAACTCTATGTCATCCAGTAGTTTGCTTTCCTCCGTTTCTTTCATTCGTGACATGTTTCTTTGTTTCTGCATTTTGGCTGCTTCCCTGTATTGATGGAGTGGCTTTGTGTGGTAGGTGACCTATAGGGGGCAGTAGCTCAGCCTCCCCAATCACCTGATGTGGATGCTCTTGGTACACCCCTTTGTGGGCTGAGTGCAAAGTCTTGGTGTAGTTAAGCCTGAATTACTGTTGGTACGCTGGGAGGAATTGACCTCCAGGCCAATTAGCTGTGAGCACTCCCTGTGTCTATAATGGAAGAAGTGCTGCACTGAAGATACGCTTATGGGGCAGGACTTGTTTCAGTGGGGCTTTGGTGCTCACTGAGTCTGCCTCTTAAATGTGTCACTTATGGATGTGAGGAGTTGAAATCTGGTGTCTCACACTGACCACTAGGTACACTAGCTTCTGGATCTCCAATGGGGTGCAGGTCAGCTACTGTCTGAGGCCACTCAGCAGGAGCTACAGTGAGAGCTGCAGTTTTCTCCTCTTTGCTTGGGGTTTGGAGGTTTTGGAGCTGTCTGACCCGGGCTGCAAGTTTTCTAGGTTAAGCTGTGATAGGGCAGGCTTTCTTATGCTAATTGAGCTGCTTGGAGCTTGGGCGGGTTTGTAGGTTGTGTGGGGCGGGGTCTCAGGGCGTCACTAGGTTAGGGTGTGGCAAGCAGCAATGGCTGCTAGTAAGGCGGCTCTGTGTCCCCGACCACGTCCTGGAGTCCTGTGCCCCAGTGCCGTAAACAATTATATCTGCGCGCAGCTCTGCAAGCAAGCCACCCTCACTGGCAGACAGTCCAGCTTCTCCCCGTTGGAGTTTGGGTCCCCCGCGTCTCCCCAGAGACTGGATTTCAGAGTAATCGGGGGCTTGTCTCTGTTCAGGTTGAAAAAAGCAACGCACCCAGTCGCCCGCCGCCAGCCCAGATCACGCGCCTCTGTACCTCAGCTTTTCAGCGCTCGTGCACGTCTCAATGCTCTTTTCTCTTTCCTTCTAGTTGTAGAACTTCCACTCAGCCAGCTTTCCCGTGGTTCTGGGTGATAGACATTTTGTCTTTTAGTTGCAGTTTAAATTGTTGTGGGAGGCAGCAGTTTAGGTGTTTACCTACGCCAACATCTTGGATTCCCTCAATTTTTGTTTCTTGAATTTTATTTGCTTGGATACAAGATTCAAAATGTTTCACAACATAATACTTTTGCTTTAAAACCTCACCCTGAAGTAAACTTTTTAAAAATTTGTTTATTGATTAAGGTATTACATATGTGTCCTTATCCCCCATTACCCCCTAACCCCCCAACTCATGCCCTCACCCCCCTGTTGTCTGTGTCCATTGGTTAAGCCCATATGCATGCATACAAGTCCTTTGGTTGATCTCTCCCCTTTACCCCCACCCTCCCTACCTTCCCTCTGAGATTTGATGGTCTGATCCATGCTTCTCTGTCTCCGGATCTGTCTTTGTTCATCAGTTTATGTTGTTCATTATATTCCATAAATGAGAGAGATCATGTCATATTTATCTTTCTCTGATTGGCTTATTTCACTTAGCATAATGCTCTCCAGTTCCGTCCATGCTGTTGCAAATGGTAAGAATTCCTTCTTTTTTACCGCAGTGTAGTATTCCACTGTATAGATGTACCACAGTTTTTTAATCCACTCATCTACTGATGGGCACTTAGGCTGTTTCCAAATCTTAGCTATGGTGAATTGTGCTGCTATGAACATAGGGGTGCATATATCCTGAAGGAAACTTTTAAAAGTATCTAGATTAGAAGGTGTGAGATAAGACTGGATAACTATGAAATAAACTAAGTTTATTTTCTGCTCATATTTGTTGCTCAGTCTGCTGTAGCCTCCTGAGCATGATGGGGTTGTAGGGGGCACACCCTTAGATACCTCCGCTAGTGATGGAAAAGGGCAGGAGATGCCACAGCTTTCATGTTTCTACCTTATTTAAGGTAAGGGATCTGCTTTTAGTGAAAACGCCAAGTACAAGCATGCTATTTCCACCAAAAGATGTTTCAAAACTTCTTCCAGCCCTCAATGACAGCACCCAATGACAGAAGAGGGTACAGAACAAAGAACTATGGAATATACTCAATTCAGAGATACACCGCAAACAGAGAGAAAAGTCATTTGGGAACTTATTGGCAGCTGGCTCTTTTTTTTAAGAGAGAAAAAAAACTCCTTGCTAATACAATTGAAAGAGTTATAGTTGAAAAGAAATTCGTGTATGTGCATAAGAGTGAACGTTAGGTTCTGAACGTGAAAATGTATAGTGGCTCCGAAGGAACAAACTGAAGAGCAGCAGGTCCTCTTAGTCTGAAGGACCATGGAATCTGGGCTGTCCCAGGGCAGAGATTATTCCGGGCCCAGACCAAGCATGATAAACTCACAGTCTATGTGCCACATGCCTCGTTTATTTGGCCTTTGAGTATTAGCCTTTGACTTTGACATGCTTGCCCTAGACTCACCAGGTCTTTATGAGAAGGAAATAGGACGCCTGTGGCAAACACCACTGCCATTCGTTTGAAGTTCATTTTTAGGTTAATAATTTAGTGAAACATTTAATACTTTTCATAATATGAGTTAGTGCAGCCATTCTCAATTAATCCTTTACAAAGTCTGGAGTAAGCAAATTCCCTTGTCATAGATCAAGGTCTCTTAATTAGAGTCCTGTGGATAGACATGCATGAGATCTTGGGGTCAAGGTTGAAGATCTATGCAAAACTCCCTATCTATCCATGAATTTTCCTAGGTAAGGGGTCCATAGTTTCTTTAGACCCTCAAAGAGATCTGCAATTCAAAAAAAGGTGAAAACAGACAAACAGTATTTTGGATAAAAATAAAAACTTGGCAGGTCCTACCTTATTTGCTAATAAAGATTCTAGTGCTCAGAGCAAGAAAACCCAGGTAAATAGCCCACATATAAAAATATGCATTTACAGGCTTGTTTCTGTGTGAGCTTTCTACATGTCACACTGTAGAAAATTTGTAACAGAGTATAGTATAAACATTTTTTCCAAAATCATTAGAATCAAAAAGTGTCCATCGATTATAAATCTTTGCTTTCTAAACATGCCCATTCATTTCTTGTGCAAGAACAAAATCACCTGTGCTGCACATTCAGACTCCACCTGTAAATACAGACCTTAGGAAAACTAGCCCCAAAGGGATAGCGCAGTAGAGACTAGGCCTACTGTCTTGTTTCATTTAGGTTCTGGGCATCAAGCCCTGTGTTTTTTCCATAGCTACACAAGTGTCACGATTACCACAAGCCTGAATGTGACACTGAGACCTGTGAGTGTGAACAGTGCAATGAGTTACACATGGGGAAGAAGGAAAAAGGAAGGGAAGAAGCAAAGAGAACAAGTGATAGTCCTCACCAAAGACAAGAGATTTACAAAAAGCTATTTGGATACTAGAAGTAATATTACTTCCATTCCATACTAAAATAGAGAAAAGTTTGGCAAAAAAGGAGAATAGAGAAGAATAAGGGTGTGTGTGTGTGTGTGTGTGTGTGTGTGTGTGTGTGTGTGTGTGTGAAGGACAAATGATGTGGAAGAGATGCAAGAAGAAAAAGGGTGTCAAATTCCTCAGTGTGCTTAGGGAGTAGAGGCCCCTTTATCAAATAACAAACACAGTCCCTGCCTCCTGTGACAGTGGAGGTAGGGCAATATTATTTGGCTGTGTCGTGATGATAAATCACTTTATTTAGGATAACCCGTATTCAGTATATGTCTCTATGGCCTACAAGTGAGGCATTGGGTGTGTGGTGGGGGAAAAACAAAAAAGTATCACAGGCTATTGTCAAGTCAGATGCTGCCTAAAATGCCACTGGGAGGGGGAGGGGAAAAGAGTCACATGCAGTCATTCACACATCTATGGGGCCTCAGGATTCTGTGATGAATTAAGTTTCAGCGGGTCCCTGCCCTTCAGCAGATGAAGTTTACATTGAGCAAGGGAGTGTTGGGGCACCTGTAGTTAAAATAAATTAAAAAGAAACGTAATGGGAACTTTAATTTGTCAATTTGGCTGGGCCATGGTGCCCAGCTATTTGGTGACACATTATTCTGGATGTTTCTGAGAGGGTGATTTGTATAAGATTTACATTTAATTTGTTGGACTTTGAATAAAGCAAATTGTCCTCAATAATAGATGAGTCTTATCCAATCAGTTAAAGGCCTTACCCCGAGCAAGTAGGAACTTTGTGGCAGATGGCAGATTTGAACTACAGCACAGGCTCTTAGCTGGCCAGCCCACCCTGCAGATTTTGGACCTGCCAGCCTCCAAAATTGTATGAGTCAATTCCTTAAAATCTCTCTCTCTCTCTCTCTCTCTCTCTCTCTCTCTCTCTCTCTCTCTCTCTCTCTCTTCTCTCTCTCTCACACACACACACACACACACACACACACACACACACACACACACACACTATTGGTTCTTTTTCCCTGGAGAACCCTAACAAATACAATAATCTAATAAACTAATCTAAACTAAACTAAAGCAGGTATGAAGTTACACTGCTGATGTCATGTAGAAGACTACACATATTCAGTCAAATCTAGCAGGAGACAGATTGCCTGGAGTTACCACTTAGGGGCCAATAGGGAGACTTCTAAAAAGCTACTTTCTGCTGAGGGTGCCAAGAGAGTAACAGTAGGTGACCTATCTGCCAAGTACTGATGAGTTATTTTAGGAGGTTAGGGCATTTCTTAGGAGTAATACTGCTCCAACTCCAGCATATAAACAAACATGTTGTTTACCTACCATGAATTGCCTCATTGTTGTTGTTTTTTTAATTTCTTTATTGATTAAGGTATTGCATATGTCCTTATTCCCCCATTATCCTCCACCTCCCTTTCATGCCCCACCCCACTGTTGTCTGTGTCCATTGATTAGGCTTGTATGCATGCATATAAGTCCTTTGGTTGATCTCTCTCCCTTACCCCCACCCTCCCCTACCTTCCCTGAGGTTTTGTTTCATTGTTTTTTAAAAGGTAATTACATATTTCATTAGACAGAGAATAACGCTTTTCCAGATTTGGGAGCATAGCAATTCTCAAACCCCAGGGATTGTGATGAGAAAGAGGGTTCTTGCTAGAAATGTGGAGAATTATCCTGGTCCAGTAATCTTTTTGATTAATGAGGGCCAATTCAGTGGCAGATACTGTGCAGGGGCTGAGGAAAATAGAGAGGATATGGTATTCAGTTAGCATAAAACCTTCTTAGAGAAAAAAATGTACAGATGCCCAAATGTTAAAATAGAGTTCAAGAGTTTAAAAATCATGCAAAACAGCTATACGAGGCAATATACTTAGCAGCATATGTTCTTGGGTGAATAAGTTTTAAAGGATGGTCAAAAAAGATGAGGAAAAGCTCTCCTTGGGCTGCAATGCTCAGGAGAAATTGGAGCTTGCCAGAGCCTCCAAATGGAACCTGTAGAATTAGGGGTGACCTTTACACGGAGGAGGACATATAGGGTAGTCTTTAGTTTAT
Organism: Corynorhinus townsendii; assembly: GCA_026230045.1. Classification (NCBI taxonomy): domain Eukaryota; kingdom Metazoa; phylum Chordata; class Mammalia; order Chiroptera; family Vespertilionidae; genus Corynorhinus; species Corynorhinus townsendii. The sequence goes on along the minus strand of JAPDVU010000004.1, from coordinate 59,212,756 downwards.
TATGACCTGAAATACACACACAAACATTTTTTTTAATCTTTTAAATTTGTTTTATTGTTTACAGTATTACATATATTTAGTACATATATCTCCTTTTTTTCCCCATTGACCTTCCCTCAGCCTCCCCTACCCCCTATAGCATGCCCTCATGCCCCCGCCCCCCTCCTAGTGTCTTGTGTCCATTGGTTGTGCTATATGCATGCATACAAGTCCTTGGGTTGATCTCTTTCCCCCACTCCCCAACACTCTCCAGCCTTCCTGCTGCAATTTGACAGTCTGTTCGGTGCTTTACTGCCTCTGTATCTATCTTTTTGTTCATCAGGTTATAATGTTCTTTATTTTCCATAAATGAGTGAGATCATGTGGTATTTTTCTTTCATTGCCTGGCTTATTTCACTTAACATAATGCTCTACAGGTCCATCCATGCTGCTGCAAATGGTAAGAATGCCTACTTTTTTAGTGCAGCGTAGTATTCCATTGTGTAGATGTACCACTGATTTTTAATCCACTCATCTGCTGATGGGCACTTAGGCTGCTTCCAAATCTTAGCTATGGTGAATTGTGCTGCTATGAACATAGGGGTGTATATATGCTTTCTGATTCGTGTTTCTAGTTTCTTGGGATATATTCTTAGAAGTGGGATCACTGGGTCAAATGGCAGTTCCATTTTTAGTTTGTTGAGGAAACTCCATACTGTTCTCCACAGTGGCTGCACCAGTCTGCATTCCCACCAGCAGTGCATGAGGGTTCCTTTTTCTCCGCATCCTCGCCATCACTTGTCCTTTGTTGATTTGTTGATGATAGCCATTCTGACAGGTGTGAGATAGTACCTCATTGTCGTTTTGATTTGCATCTCTCAGATGATTAGTGACTTTGAGCATGTTTTCATATGGCTCTTGGCCTTCCTTCTGTCTTCTTTTGAAAAGTTTCTATTTAGGTCCCGTGCCCATTTTTTTATTGGATCATTTATCTTCTTTTTATTAAGTTGTATGAGTTCCCTGTGAATGTTGGAGATTAAACCTTTATGATTGATAACATTTGCAAATATGTTCTCCCATACAGTGGACTTTCTTGTTTTGTTGATGGTTTCTTTTGCTGTGCAAAAGCTTTTTATTTTGATGTAGTCCCATTTGTTTATTTTCTCTTTATTTTCCATTGCCCTAGGAGCGGTATCAGTGAAGAAATAGCTTCGGCATATGTCTGAGATTTTTCTGCCTGTGGATTCCTCTAGTATTTTTATGGTTTCCTGTCTTATGTTTAAGTCCTTTATCCATTTTGAGTTTATTTTCGTGTATGGTATAAGTTGGTGGTCTAATTTCTTTTCTTTTTTTTTTTTGCATGTATCTGTCCAGTTTTCCCAACCCCATTTATTGAAGAGACTGTCTTGACTCCACTGTATGTTCATGCCTCCTTTATCAAATATTAATTGAGCTTGGTGGTGTGGGTCGATATCTGGGTTCTCTATTCTATTCCATTGGTCTATATGTCGTTCTTATGCCAGTACCAGGCTGTTTTGAGAACAATGGCTTTGTAATACAGCTTGAAATCTGGTACTGAGATCCCACCTACTTTGTTCTTCTTTCTCAGGATTGCTGTGACTATTTGGGATCTTTTTTATTCCAGATGAATTTTTAGAGAGTTCTTTCTAGGTCTGTGAAATTTGCCATTGGTATTTTAATGGGGAGTGCATTGAATCTATATATTTCTTTGGGTAATATGGACATTTTAATGATGTTGATTCTACCAATCCATGAACATGGTATGTTCTTCCATCTGTTTATGTCTTCCTCTATTTCTTTTTTCAGTGTCCCGTAGTTTTCCACTTATAGGAATTTTACCTCCTTGGTTAAGTTTATTCCTAGGTATCTTAATTTTTTTGGTACAATGGTAAATGGGATTGCTTTTTTAGTCTCTCTTTCTGTAAGTTCACTATTGGTGTATAGAAATGCCATAGATTTCTTGGCATTAATTTTGTATCCTGCTACATTGCCGAATTCATTTATTGAGTCTAATATAGTTTTTTGATGGAGTCTTTAGGGTTTTTTATGTACACTATCATGTCATCTGCAAATAAGGACAGTTTTACTTCTTCTTTTCCGATTTGGATGGCTTTTATTTCTTCTTCTTGTCTAATTGCAATGGCTAATGCTTCCAGTACTATGTCAAACAGGAGTGGTGAGAGTGGGCAACCCTGTCTTGTTCCTGTTCTTAGGGGGAATGGTTTTAGTTTTTTCCCATTGAGTATGATTTAGGCAGTGGGTTTATCATATATGGATTTTATTATGTTGAGGTATGATCCTTCTATTGCCACCTTGCTGAGAGTTTTTATTAAGAAAGGGTTTTGGATTTTGTCAAATGCTTTTTCTGCATCAATTGATATGACTATGTGATCTTTATCTCTCGATTTGTTTATGTGATATATCACATTATTTGATTTGCAGACATTGTACCATCCTTGCATCCCTGGGATAAATCCTACTTGGTCATGGTGTATGATCTTTTAGATGTACTGCTGGATCCAATTTGCTAGAATTTTGTTGAGGATTTTGGCATCTATGTTCATGAGGGATATAGGCCTGTAATTCTCTTTCATTGTGTTGTCTTTATCTGGTTTTGGTATTTGGGTGATACTGGCTTCATAGAATGAGCTTAGAAGAGTTCCTTCCTCTTAAATTGTTTGGAATAGTCTGAGGATGATAGGTTTTAGTTCTTCCTTGAATGTTTGGTAAAACTCCCCTGTGAAGCCATCTGGCCCTGGGCTTTTGTTTGCTGGAAGCTTTTTGATGACTGCTTCAATTTCTTCCATAGTTATTGGCCTATTGAGATGTTTAGATTCTTCCTGATTGAGTTTTGGAAGGTTATATTTTTCTAGGAATATGTCCATTTCCTCCAGGTTGTCCAGTTTGTCCATTTCCTCCAGATTGTCCAGAGTTGTTCAAAGTATTTTTTAACAATCCTTTGTATTTCTGTGGGGGTCTGTTGTTATTTCTCCTCTTTCATTTCTCATTTTATTTGGGTTCTCTCTCTTTGCTTCTTGGTAAACCTGGCTAGAGCATCAATACTGTTTATCCTTTCAAAGAACCAGCTCTTGGTTTTGTTGATCTTTTGTATTGTTTTCTTGGTCTCAATGTTGTTTATCTCTGCTCTGATATTTATTATTTCCTTCCTTCTGCTTACACTGGGCTTTTCTTGTTGCTCTCTTTCTAACTCTTTGAGTTGTAGAGTTAGGTAATTTATTACCATTGTTTCTTGTTTTTTGCAGTAGACTTGGAGAGCTATGAACTTCCCTCTGAAGACTGCTTTAGATGTGTCCCATAGATTTTGGATTGTTGTGTTTTCATTGTCGTTTGTTGCCATGATGTTTTTTATTTCTTCTTTGATCTCTCTGGTAACCCAGTCATTGTTTAATGGCATGCTGTTTAGTCTCCATGTGTTTGATTTCTTTGGATTGTTTTTATTGTAGTTGATTTCCAGTTTTATGCCACTGTGGTCTGAGAAGATGCTTGATATGATTTCTATCATCTTGAATTTGAAGAGACTTTGCCTATGTCCCAACAAATGGTCTATCTTTGAAAATGACCCATGTGCACTTGAGAAGAATGTATATTCTGTGGCTTTGGGGTGAAATGTTCTGAAGATGTTAATTAATTCCATCTTGTCTAGTGAGTCATTTAAGATTGATGTTTCTTTGCTGATTTTTTGTTTAGAGGATTTGTCCAATGGTGATAGTGGTGTATTAAAGTCCCCTACTATGATTGTATTGCAGTCAATCTCTCCCTTGATATCCTCCAGGAGTTTTTTTTTTAATGTATTTGGGTGCTCCTGTATTGGGTGTGTATATGTTTACCAGAGTTATTTCTTCTTGTTGGATTGCTCCCTTTAGTATTATGAAGTGGCCTTCCTTATCTCTTGTTATGTCCTTCAATTTGAGATCTAATTTGTCAGATATAAGTATTGCTACCCCATTGTTGGTCTTTTGGGGTTCATTTTGTTTGGGACTCTGTTAGCTTCTTGGATTTGTGTGGGTTTTTTCTTCCCTATATCAGGGAAATTTTCTGTCATTATTTCTTCAAACAGGTTTTCTATTCCTTGCTCAGTTTCTTCTCCTTCTGGCACCCTTATTATGTGGATATTGTTTTGTTTCATATTGTCCCAAAGTTCCCTTAGGCTCTCCTCCTGCTTTTTAAATTTTTTTTCTAGAAGCTGTTCTGCTTGGGTATTTTTTCCTACATTGTCTTCTAGCTCACTGATGTGGTCCCCTGCTTCTTCTAGTCTACTGTTGATGCTTTCTATTGAGTTCTTTATAGCAGTGATGTCATTTTTCATTTCTTCTTGGCTCTTCTTCATTTCCTCTTGGTTTTTACACATATTGTTGAATTTGTCTTCCATTCTTTTCATCCACCTTATGACCATTTCTCTGAATTCTTTCTCTGGCAGGTTGCTTGCCTCCATTTTGTTTACTTCCTTTACTGGTGATGCCTGCTTTTCTTTCATATGCAGGCTATTTCTTTGTCTCCCCATGATCTGTCTTCTCCAGGTGTCTGGTTATGTAGTTCTCTCTCCTTATCCCAGATGAAATCTGACCTTTCCATGAGGGGGCGCAGAGCTCCTCTGAATCTGAGTGCTTGCGCCACTTGGGGACCGGTGTTCTTGGGTTCGCAGCTGTTCACTGGACGCTGTAGTTGTAAATTCCCAGGATTTTCAGGCTTCCGATAACATCCACTTTCCCCTTCAAGATGGCGTGGTATCTGCATCAGAGCCAGTCGCTCTGGGAGGGCACCCAGCAGCCGTGGTGGCCACCCTGTCAGGGGAACCCCATCCAGCAGTCCCCCACAGTCTCCTGGAGTATAGCTGTCCCTCAGCTCACCAACAAACACTCCCCGTGCAACCACACACTTTCTCTTTGTTCTCTCACTCACACACTATCTTGCAGTCTGCCTTCCTGTCGGCAGCCATCTTCCTTTCCCACTCCACACACGCATTTTTAATGTGACTATCAAAAATGTGTTAGAAGCCCTGGCTGGGTGGCTCAGGTGCTCAGAGCATCATCCTGTACACCAAAACAGTTTTGGGTTTGATTCCCAGTCAAGGCACATTCCTAGGTTGCTGGTGCTATAATCCCCAGTTGGGACGTGAATGGGAGGCAACCAATCGATATTTCTCATATCAATGTTTCTCTCTCTCTCCCTTTCTCTCTCTAAAAATGTAAATATATCCTTGGGTGAGGATTAAAAAATATGTGGTACAAGTAAAACAAAAAACTATGCCAGTAGAGAAAAGTTATCCTAGTTTCTGGGTTGAATGAAAACAATACTGTAAATTTAAAAAATATTTTGATACATTCCTTTTTTCCTTTCCTCACATCCTTACAACTTAGAATGAATAGATGATTAAGGATATTTTATTTTTTACAAATTGCATGGAACATTAATCAAGTTTTTGTCTGAGGCCATAAATTATTACTTTACCTAGCAATATTCTCAAGTTATTACAGATGGTATGCAATTTGTAAGGAGTCTAAATTTTGTAAAAACAATGATAACTACTTAATGTTTAATTACCTTGGTTAAATCCTGATGGCCCAGCTATAAAGAAAACCCTTGTTTATAAATAACTCTTCCTATTTTAAATAAATCCCCCACAATATTGGAATAATGTAATTAGATAGCAAGAGCTCTTGGTTCATGCCAGCTGGGCAATGTTTCATGACGTTACTACAAGTGCCATAGTGTTACTTGATGATGGGCCCTCTAATGATTTGGATTCTGAGCTGATTCTGGGTCTTGTTTCACTCAGTCATTCTTGGACCTTCCCTCACTCTGCTCTGTTCCAGGGAGGTAAGGGTAGGGTAGTGATCATTGTAGGTTACATTCAAAGGCCTCTGTACTGTCTGGTTTCTGGCTGGGTTTGGTCAGAAAGGGCACAGGCAGGAAGGGGTAGGAAGAAGCGGGAAGCTATTTCCCTGCCTCCCTTTGTGCCTCAAGTCACTAAAGCACAAACCTCAGCATCATAAATCTTCCCATTTTCCACTTCTGCCTTATGGACAATGCTTTCTGGAATACATACTACTAGAAGAGAAGGTAAGACAGTGTCTTCTTAAAGTTAAAACAATAATAGTAATAGTAATAATAATAATAATAAATGAATAAAATAAACCAAAATGCAAGTCAGGATAAGAAAACCTAGCCTGCAAACAAAATTTTTGCATTTTCTTAGCAAACCACAAAGGATCCTTAAGAACCTTGGAGATGGTTGGAGGTAATAATCACAATTATTTCTAAATCTTCTCACCAAAGCATCTCTATTGGGAGTTACTCTAAAGCTATCAGGCTTTAATCTCTATTTTTGAAAGTTCTTCCAGTAATAAAAATTACCTTTCCTGTGAGAGACTAAGAAAGATGTTATCATGTGTTTAGTTTACAGTATTTCCATAAATTTCAAAGGCATTGGCCATATTCAATAAACAGATTATCTTCTAAACCAGTGGTCAGCAAACTCATTAGTCAACAGAGCCAAATATCAACAGTACAATGATTGAAATTTCTTTTGAGAGCCAAATTTTTTACACTTAAACTTCTTCTAACACCACTTCTTCAAAATAGACTCGCCCAGGCCGTGGTATTTTGTGGAAGAGCCACACTCAAAGGGCCAAAGAGCCGCATGTGGCTCGCAAGCCACAATTTGCTGACCATGGTTCTAAACAAATAGCATGATTCTCTGTATTACAGCTGATGCAACTAATCACAGACCATGCCCTTGTATCAACCAAAATTTTCACTCTTTTCCTTCCGAAAGACATACACACCTCCCAAATATTCTGTTTTCTCTGTATACGAATCTTACTCAATAGGATATTTATCACTGGAGCACTATTTTTCTTTCCTTTCTTGGCTATTTCTGGTTGAATTATTTAAGCTGTTTGGAACTATTAAATTCCCTTAGGAAATAACTATTGATCTCCATTTAGAGCATGAAGGTGACTCTCAAGCACCTTTTCCTAGCACATCTGAGAAATATAACGTAAGGAAGCAAGGCTATAAACCCCAGCTCAAACTGAAAACTAAACAAGCAGTAGACTGTATCCTAACAAGAATCATTGGAGCCATCATTTTGTAAACTGTGGAAGAATAGTTCAATGAATTTTAGTTTCTGCATGCCCAAAGCATGGGTTTTTAGTGACTGAGCCTGTGAGTCAGTATTAAAGGGTTTGAGTTCTACACTTAATTAACATATTTTTTCTATGACATTCTACATATCTGGAATGATTCATATGCATTCTAAAATATTCTTGATCATTCAGACCTGTCCTGCCTCAGATAAATTAAGTTGTAATATTATCTTTTTGTCAAAAGATGAGAATACTATTTACCACAACTTGTTTTCCACTATGTAGAGATGGTGGGATTTTCCCCTGGGTTCTGAAGTCTACGTTTGATGTTCCAAAAAATACTTTAAATTTAGAACTTGGTAAAAGATATGTTTCCTGGGATTTTTTTTATTATGAGGAATAAAAAAAGAATGGCTGAGTTTCATTATAGGTCTAATGAAAAAAATGCCGCTGGCTAGTCACAGGCTTCTGAGGGTAATGAAAAGGCAAACATTCAGTTGATCAAGTAAACCTCAAATCTGTATTGATGTTTATAAGAGAAGGACTTGGAAGTTAGAAGCCTAACGTTTTCTTCTAGCTCTGAAATACTGTGATTGCAATAGTGTGATGTAGAGTCAGTTCTTAATGATCCAATGCTTATCCATCACCTTTCTCTATATTTCTCTCTGCCTTTTCATTTAGAAAATATATTCTTCAAGAAATTTCATTGTCCAAGTTCTTTCTTACTTTGTCACAGAAGCCATCGATGCCATGGAAATTCTATGGGAACTTTATGAATATTTCTCAACATCTTATGTCCTTTGCCAGGGCATATGAATGTTGAGTTAAAGAAAAGGGTAAGACTTCTGCTTCCAGTTAGGATACAATAGATTTTTCTCTCATAGTAACCACAAGAAAAGACACCCCTCCCCCCCAAAAAAAATAAATAAATAAAAACCACACTTTTCTATGCAGGGGATGAAGAAGAGCGGCAGCAAGGAAATCTTAATAAACTATATTCCAGAGAGAAATGAGCCCATCTCAGGTGAGTTGAGAATGACAGCAGCTTCTATTCCTGAATTCAGGGCCCAGGTGAGCTTCCAGAGATGGGAAACTTTATGGGGATGAGGGGAAATAGCCAGGCTTTCCTTGGATGACAAGGTAGATGGGTTGAATTGAGAGCCTGGAAGAATTAGGTCCAGCAAATCTATTTTGCCCAACCTTCCCCCCACTGACGGAGCAGCAGTGGGGGAGGTGCTGGTGTGCCGAGGGCAGCCACATGGTCCTGGGCATTTTCATAGTGACTGGATTCTGGGGCCATCCAAAAGTGAACCCAACATATCCGACACTGCAGTCAACCTCTCCCAGGTCGAACACCAACCAGATCAGAAAAGCTCAAATGTTCTTCCATTCACAATGTTTGGAATGTGTATATGTAAATGACTAAATGGGGAAATTCATATTTCTTCCATATTTCACATTTCTCAGCTTGTCAGTCAGCATTTAAAGATCCTTTGGTACAGTAGCATCAGTTTCCTATGTGTTTGAACTTTTCCAATTAAAAATTGTATCATTATATAAGCCTCAGCTATTATTTAGGAATAAATAGTCTTGCTTGAGAAGAATGACTAGAGGCAAAGTGGAGAGATTAATTGATTTGGCCAGTGTTTTTATGTGATCTTTGGATGTACACGTTCTTGGGTAAATGGGGATAAGAATAAAAAAGAACAGCTTTGAAGATCATTGAATATGGTGATAAACCACAAAGCCTTAGAGAGTACTATACAATTCTCCCGTAGCACCACTTTGGAATGAAAATGAAAGAGGAAAAGTGCAAGTGAGGATGGAGAAAGGGGTTGGGCCCTGGGTCGGGGGTTGGGTATGGAGGACTGGCAATGAATGGGTTTAACTGAATGACTCCAGTGCTGTGCAGAAAAGAGACAAGAAAAATTAACAAGAAAGAAAACAAAAAGAACACACTCATAAAATTCTAGGAGTTACTCTTCAGCAAGTTCAATGTAAGGTTACTTTCAGCTTGTGTTTGAATAATAGCTGCCTGTTTTTTTCTGTTATTCTGAACGGCTTCTAAGACTATATCCTGTCACTTTCCCTCTTGGACTCTCAGGCACCCTCAAGAAGCAGCCTTTGCTTTTTGAAAAGCTATAGCCAACAAGTCTCCTTTTACTTTCAAGCTAAGATGAGAAAAAAATCAAACCAGACTAGGATACTCTCCGTTCTCTCTCCACCCCCTCCTCCTTTTCCTAGTATCAGCAATCATCACCTCTATTTTTGCAGTCAGAAGCATGCATCTACTTTGGCATCCCATCATTATCTCAGTTCAATTTTGAAGCCTACAGTTCTCTCCTAATGAGAGAAGGCAAGACTGGGAATTTTATACTAGATATTTGGCCAGAGAATAGATCAGAAGGTAAATTTCTTTTTTAAAAAATAAACATTGACAACCCTGAAAGAGTTAATTAATTTCCCATATGATCATGGTTGACTCAGGACCCTGCTTGATTCTATGTGGGGTCCAAATAAGATGTGAATTAAGCTTGAAGGAATCACAGTAAAAAATTTAAGTGATTGTTAACTCAACTGAGGCAGCAACTATATTTTGTTAAACATATATAAACATGATACCCAACATTGCTGTTACCCCCTCTCCCCCGAACCTCACCCAAGAAAAAAGTTCTAGCCACATGTTAAATTGGAAGAACTGGTAGAAAAATCTGGGCAGAGTAATAAAAGTCTTTAAGGATTTGCTTCCTTTTTAGGCAAATTATTAACGGCCATCAGAAAGTGAAGTGATTTGAGAAGAGAAAGTGCATACCAGCTGCTGCTGGAGTCAACTCATTACAACATTCCACGTGATATCTCACTAATATAGGTGCATGAACAAGGGCTTCAACCCTTTACAATTAGGCTTTTATATTATCTTCTAAGACACAGATGTGTACGTAAGTTATTGAATGTATAATTGACATCGAGAAACAAATTTCCAGGTAGGTTTCATACCACCAATTTCAACATCCCCCTTGATGTCTCAAACACTGAATTGTTTTCATCCTCTGAAAAGACAAGGCTGTCCTTAAAAAGGAAGAGTAATTGCTACTGTCAATTTAATAATCTGTTTCCCCAACTAGATTGTGAGCACCTCCTAAGCTAGGACCAGGTGTTTTGCTTTTGTACTCACGGGGCCTAGCATAGAGCACACCATCTGGAGGGTAAATGCTCAGTAAATGTTAGTTAATGGATAACAAGGAGGAGGCACTCACCAGCATGTTTGAAGGTGCTTCCCAGGGACTCCTTGGGTGCTGAACCTTTCATTATTAGGCTCTTCTTTAGGTTATAACATTAACAGAACTCTCCTGTTAGATACAAAAGTGGACTTGAACAAATTCAGAGATCTCCCTTGTTCTTGAGTAGAATGACTCAACATTATGAAGATGTCAGCTCTCCCCAACTTAACTGATAAATATCCAATCCCAATAAAATATCAACAGGCTTTTTTAATGGAATAATACAAGTTGATACTAAAGTTTATATGGAAAACAAACATGTAAGAATAATCAGGAAAACAATGAAAAAAACAAACATGAGGGGGATCTAGCCCTACCTAAAGCACACTGTATTGTAAAGGCTCTATGACTTAAACATTGTGGTGCTGGCACATGAATAAACAAATAAACCAAAGGAAAAAATACAAATAGATCCAAAGACACATGAAAATTTAGTGAATGATAAAGGTGCATCTCGAATTACTGGAGCAAAGATAAACTTTTTAATAAATGGTAGCCACTTTAATAAGTGGTCAAAAGATAAAATTAGATCAATACCTCGCTTCATATATAAGAATAAACTCCAAATAGATCAGGAATCTTAATGCATGAAACCACTTAAGTATTAGAAAAAAACAGCAGCAAATTCCTCTTTAAACTTATTTGTTTGAAAAGGCTTTCCAACTATGATTCAAAACCCAGAGATAATAAAAGGAATATTGATGAATTTGACATGTTTTTAATTGCTTGGCAAACACCATAAAATTAAAAGGAAACTAGCAAACTGGAATAAAATACTTGTAATATACTTATCTCACATAGAAGCCTAAAATCTTGAATATACAAGAATGCCTAAAAACTGAGAGATAAAGGACCAAAACCCAAAGGAAAAATGGTAAAAAGATATGAATAGTCAAGTAACAAAAAATATATACAAAGACCCCTTAAACATATGGCCTTTAAACACATTTAAAGATACTTCAACTCACTCATAATTAAATAAATGCAAATTAAAGCAACACTGAGTTACCACTTCTCACCTATCAGATTGGAGAAAATCTAAAAGTATGACAACATATTATACTGGCCAGACTGTGAAGAAATAGGCATTCTCTTACCGTGCTAGGAATGCACACTGGAACAAATCTTCTGGATGGGGAATTTGGAAATAAGTAACAAAGCTGTATATGCATCTCCCCATACATAAGAGAGGGTATGACTAACCCGTGGCATATCCACACAATGGAGTACTGTACAACTGTTTAAAAAATAAGTACAATCACTATGAACTGCTACGTGATTTCCAGGATATGTTGCTAAGTACAAGAAACAAAATTCAAAAGATCATCTCTAGTATGTTCTCTTCATTAAGAAATAATATAAAGTAAGAAAGTATACAAGAAGAAAATACAAGAACAAAAAATCAGAAACATCAATAGAAAAAGTTATCCACAGAGATTAGGTTGGAAGAAGGTGGAAAGAATGGGGGAAAGTATAACTTTATAAATATTTCTGATATTTAGAACTATGGTAATGTTTCACATAAATAATAAATATACAACTAAAATTAAACTGGACATTGGTGAAGCCCAAAATGTAATTCAGAGCTAACCTCATCATACTATTGATGAATAACAACCACACTGAAGAGTTGGGGAAGAGAAGAACTAACCTAAGTAACTTTGAAAGCAGTAGGTTATTATGTATGTAAGGCTAAAGAAAAAAGACACAAATGTTGTATTCTCTTTATTAAATTTGATTCCCATAGGTAATGGGTTAGTAATTCTGAAACTAGGTTTACGTATTCTAGGATTGAGCAAATAATAAAAATATTTCAGATAATAATCCAGAACTCTCATAACATTTAATATAGTACTATAGGCTAAGCTAGTGCTCCACCTATATTGATGCCAATAAATTGTGTAGTTCTGAATGTTAATCATTAAGATTGACCTTCTAGCAAATTAATCCACATGAGTAAAACTACATATGAATGAAGGCACCTTCCTTATAAAGAGGTAAAATCATTGCTGGCCCAATTATTTCCCATACAGATTTGAAGTTTAGGCACAGAAAAAAAAGACATTTGCATTCTCAAAAAGGTAGGTTTAATAATTGTAACAATAGGGGAGAAACCAAGATGGCGGCATGTGTAAACACCTAAACTGCTGCCTCACACAACAGTATCAAAACTACAACTAAAAGACAAAATGGACACCATCCAGAACCACAGGAAAGCTGGCTGAGTAGAAATTCTATAACTAGAAGAAAAGAGGAAAGCACATTGAGACTCAGAAGAGTTACAAAAGGCTGAGGTACGGAGGCTCACATGCAGAGAGGAAGGGTGGCTGTGTACACGGGCAGCTGAGTACGCAGCTGGCTTTCTAAAGCAGGAGGGAGAAGGAAACTCCTGACTGCACTGAACTCCAGTCCCAGGAGAGACACTGGGAAACCAGACTCATTCGGGGGGAATATGGACTGTCAGGAAAAAGAAAGCACACTGAGACTCAGGAGATGTGGAAGGCAGAGGTCCAGAGACGCGCGCAAGCAGAGAGGACTGACTGCTGAATGCATGGAAGGCTGAGTGCGCGGCTGGCTTTCTAAAGCCGGAGGAAGACAGAAGCTCCTGACTGCGTCGAACTCCAGTTCCGGACAAGTTTCTGGGAAGCCCGACTCATTCGGGAAGAAACTGGACTTTCTGGCAGCGGGCGAAACTTGAGGGCGGCTTTCTCTCAGAGGTGCTTGCAGCAATTACCTAGGGACACTGAGATCTAGGGGCCTCATAGGGCAGGGCTGATGGGAAACCAAGGCTGTCTCCTCCGCCCTGAAACTCCGCCCCATCCAAGCTGAGCACTGAGGCTTTTGCAATTTTGCAAGTCTTGTCTCATAAGAGTGTCTCCAGCACAGAAGTGTTCCCAGCATAGACACAGCTGATCCTCACAGCCAATTGGCCTGGAGGTCAATTCCTCCCAGTGATACCAACAACAATCAAGACTTAACTACAACAAGGCTGAGCACACAGTCCACAAAGGGGTGCACCAAGAGTGTCCATCTCAGGTAACTGGGGAGGCTGAGCCACTGTGCCCTAGAGGACACCTACCACACAAAGCCACTCTACCAACTCAGGGAAACAGCAAAAATGTGGAGACAAAGAAACAGATCACAAATGAAAGAAATGGAGGAAAACAAATGACTGGATATAGAGTTCAAAACCACGGTTATAAGGTTTTCAAGAATTTCCTAGAAAAGGCTGATAAATTTAATGAGAACCTCAAGGACGTGAAAAAGGACCAACTAGAAATTAAACATACACTGACTGAAATAAAAAATATTATACAGAACCCTAACAGCAGACTAGAGGACCACAAGAATCAAGTCAAAGAGTTGAAATACAAAGAAGTAAAAAACACTCAGCCAGAAAAGAAAAAAGAAAACGAATCCAAAAATTTGAAGATAGTGTAAGAAGCCTCTGGGACAACCTCAAGCGTACCAATATCAAATTATGGTATTAATTTGAGAACTGGTAAAACTTTAAAAAGAAGAAGAGAGAGAGCAAGATACTGAAAACCTATTTGAAGAAATAATGACCAAAAACTTCCCCCACCTGGTGAAAGAAATAGACTTACAAGTCCAGAAAGCGCAGAGAACCGCAAACAAAAGGAATCCAAAGAGGACCACACCAAGACACATCATAATTAAAATGCCAAGAGCAAAAGACAAAGAGGGAATATTAAAAGCAGCAAGACAAAAACAGTTAATTACCTAAAGGGAGCACCCATACGACTGTCAGCTGATTTCTCAACAGAAACTATGCAGGCCAGATGGGAGTGGCAAGAAATATTCAAAGTGATGAATAGCAAGAACCTATAACCAAGATTACTCTACCCAGAAAAGCTATCATTCAGAATTGAAGGTCAGATAAAGAGCTTCACAGATAAGAAAAGGCTAAAGGAGTTCATCACCACCAAACTAGTATTATATGAAATGCTGAAATGTATTCTTTAAGAAGAGGAAGAAGAAGGAAAAGGTAAAGATAAAAATTATGAACAACTAATACATGTCTATCAACAAGTGAATCTAAAATTCAAGTAAATTAAAAATCTGATGAACAGAATAAACTGGTGAATATAATAGAATCAGGGGCATGAAAAGGGAGTGGACTGACAATTCTCGGGGGGAAAGGGGTATGGGAGGTGCGGGAAGAGAGTGGATAAAAATTGTACACCTATGGATGAGGACAGTGGGGCGGGGGAGGTAAGGACAGAAGGTGGGGTGGGAACCAGGTGGAGGGGAGCTATGGGGGAAAAAAAGAGGAACAATTGTAATAACCTGAACAATAAAGATTTATTAAGTTAAAAATAATTGTAACAATAATAGTTACCAAATATTGAGCATTATTAGGTACCATATACTGTTCACAAAGTATTTCATATTACCTTCTTTAAATAGCACTTTTATGCTGTTTAAAGGTTAGGACATGTTTACACAGTAGGAAGTGAAGATAGAATGTGAAGTAACTGCCCAACTTCAATCTATCTAACATCAGAACTCTCAAACACAGTCATCATGCCAGACTATTCAAGCCCACCAACAGGTTCCCTGATTCCTATGCTATTGCTTCATTTCTCTACTCTGCTCCCTTAGACCACCACGGACCAAGAGTCACTCATTGTCCCATCAGAAGAGCAGGATAGAGCTATTCATTTTTCTTATCTGGATAGAGCTTTGGGTTACTTATCTTTTGTGATCTTATTTGGCACCTTATATTTTCCGGAACTCAGTTCATTTAATATACTCTTTAAAGGAAAGACTGAACATAATGGGAAAAAGTATTCCTAAGATTCTACCAAAAAATTTCAGAAACTGGAAAAGATTACATCTTTTACCAGAAGGCTTATTTTTAAAGTTTTACCAGTTTCTAAACTTATAATTGCTTTAGTTCCATAATTCAAGGAATCCCTAAAGTGCTGGATTTTCAAGAAGTAAAAGCTATTCCATGACCCAGGGGCCAGAGATGACTGCAAGGAACTCAGTTTCTTTGCTCGTTCCAACCTATAGGTAATTCCCTTCAACTCTCCACTCTCCCTTTCTTTTGTCACTTTCTTTGTCACCATGAATTCTGTCCCCCCCCCAAAAAAAAGTTAAATGACTATTATCCAGAGTCATTTCTTTAATTCACAGATTAGAGAGGAGAAATTCAAAGTTAAAAAATCATTCAGGCTAAAAATAAATAAATAAATAAATAAATAAGCAGCCTAGTGTAGACATCAGAGAAAAAGAACTATGCTTGAAAGACTTCATTCAGTCACAGTACCCCTCCAACCAAATTATTCCTTTAAAACAAATAAAACCACTCATTCCTCAACCTGATGTGTCCTGCACCACAGCCCTCAACCCATAGCTATGTAGTTGCCTATATACTCAACCACTCCTGTCTGTTCTCCAGAGGATTTTCTAGACTTTTTAGAAAAACAGCAGTGGCTCTAGAAATAGGAGACCTCTACTGGAAATAGCAATGAGGTGACTTAAGTTCTACCATGGGATAATATTTAAGATTTAGCATGTGGTATATGGCTTCCATATTTTACAGACCATTCTGACCTAAAATCATAAGAAATAATAATAAAAAACACACACACGGGCTTTTGTTGCAAATTCTCTATAATTACTTATAGATTATATTCTGCCAAATACAGTATGTTTGTAGATGTGACATAAATCTGAACTTGGAAGAATATTTTTTATTTAAGTATGTGTTATTGCTCTGGTTTGAATTGTGGGGAGTTTTAGGTTGGTCCAATTTACTTTGTTAATCCTCATCTGAAGAAATTTTTTCACTGATTTTTAGGGAGAGTAGAAGAGAGAAGGAAAGACAGAGAGAAACATTAATGTGATAAAAATACAATGATTGGTTGCCTCCTGCACAAGCCCCGACCAGGCCCTTGACAAGAATCAAACCTGGGACCCTTCTGTCCAAAGGCTGATGCTCTATCCATTGAGCCAAATCAGCTAGGGTAGTCCAATTTACTTTGAGTCAGACAAAGCAGATGAACTCTTTCGGAAATAGGATTTGTTGACAACACACCAATTTTTCAAAACTGTTGATTTCTCCCTAAATTTCAAGTTTCAAGATTATACCATTAGACAATTAACTGTGTTTTTTATTTAATGCCCTGCCCTAGTACAAACAAGTCTGAGGTAGCTTATGGAAATCAGATCCCCCCCCCCCAAAGATAAAGAAATTAGAGCAAAGTGAAAGGAGGGAAAAGAAATGCCTGGGAAAGTTAATTCACAAAAATGCATGCCTCAGGTTTCTACACAGCAAGAACAGAAACCACATAGTAAATTCTGGACTCTGTGGTAGCCAAAGCAAGAAGGGGAATATAGTCAGCTATGGAATTCATATTATTAAAAACCAGGGGTAATATGTAAAATACTTCACAAATGGGATAGCTCAAGCCCAGCTTGACTTGATCTTCACCTTGAAAAAGTAGTAGGACATCATAATATGTAGAATTTTGCCAATAAGAAATGCCATCCCCTTTGCCACCATTAAATTTATATTATGTGAATATATGTTTAGAGAAAGATTACTCTGTAAATCATCCTTTGCTTAAAAGAAGAGCATAGTTTTCTTTTCTTTGCTTCTCATGATTTAAAACAGAAACTTGGTCAAGACTTCAACTTAAAATTTAAATCTCTGACTTCCTTTGGTGATGTTTTAAAGTTAAAAGTAGGAGAAAATCTTTCAAATATGTCTTTTGGCCTTATTTCCTCATAAATCTCATATGTAAACACTCAGAGAGTTTATTTTATGGTAAGATTTCTTTAATCTGAATCCCAGTGAGGGTATCTTTGGCATGAAAACACTAGAATGCTACAAAATTGAGAAAGATGAGTTCCATGAACAGACTAATAATTAAGTATTGAATGAATGTGTTGTCCTCAATTCCCTGGGAAATGGCTTCCAGAACAACTCCTCAAACAGAAATCAGCAAAATAGAAAGAGCTGCATGGAAGTGAAAATTCTGCAAAGTAACACCAGGAGGCACGTTTATTCCTCACACAATCAATTTCATTATTGGGAAGGTGCAGAAAAAATAAGCGTTGGGAATAAAGTGAGGGTTGCACCCTAATCTCCCCTTGGCTTCTTATGGAATCCTTTTTTTTTTTTTTTTAAGGGAAATTGATTCCAATCATATGGAGAAGTTTGAGAAATGTGCTTTCCAGAAGTGCCTCTGACCCCAAATGAAAGAGGGGACTTCCCAGATTTTTCTAAATGAAGAATCCCAGAAACACAACAATCATTTCCAGATTCCACAGTCTGCTTACCATTAACTCTTCCTTCACAAGAAACTATAAAGTGTGAGGGACATTAAGGACTTTGACCAAGTAATGCAAAAATTTACTTAAGTTGTCATTGTTTAACAGATCCATTAAATTTAATCATATTTGGGGCTTTAATAGGTAATCTTTCTAAGGTTTTGTTTTGTTTTGTTTTTATTGTTTTAAGTATTACAAATAGTAGTACATATGTCTCCTTTTTTTCCCCCCCATTGACCTCCCCCCGACCTCCCCTACCCCCCAGTACATGCCTTCACCTGCCCACCCTCCCCTCCGCCCCAGTGTCTTGTATCCATTGGTTATGCTTATATGCATGCATACAAGTCCTTCGGTTGGTCTCTTACAGCCCCCCTCGCCCAACCTCCCCTGTCTTCCCAATGTAGTTTGACAGTCTGTTCAATGCTTCTTTGCCTCTGTATCTTTTCCCCCCCATTTCTTTCCTTTAAAAAGCTTTGCCTTTGCAGATTAGAAATAAACATGTAATAACAAAACAAAACAAAACAAAAAAATGTTTGAGTCCCAATTTCAATGTCCATCAGTTCTGAGTCCCCGTTTCAATGTCTAACAGTTCCTTATGTGTACATGTCAGCAATGATATCTGGATAGTGGGCACATGGTCCTGGGGGCCACTAATAGAGTTTGAAGGAAGGAAAATGGAGACCAGGAAAAGGGGTGAAACAGAGGAAGAAAGAAAATAGAGAAAGAATATGAGATAAGAAAATGAGAAAGAAGAGGTAGCAAATCATACATTTTCTGTGCTATGACAGTAATTCATGATAGATACTGAGAAGATTCCAGAACAAATATTCTATAAAGATAAAAATGGGATTGACCATTTCTGGGATAGGAATAAATTTCCAAAAAAAGAAAAAGAAAAAGAATACATTCCCTCTAGAAAGAGCTAGACCCTTAAAGGGCTGCTTGCATAGGCTGAGGGGAATCCATGCATCCCTAGATATTGTATGGAAAATGTGGTGCCTGCACACATGTGTGTGGTGGTCTCTGGTTATATTAGTTTCTCAAACAGTTCTTTTGCACAAAAGAAGTTACACCAGTAGAGAAAAGGAATTTCTTTGTAATTTAGCTTGAATCACCAACTGAAGCTCTTGGTTCACTTAAGTGTGGAAAGACCCATTACTCTATTCCTGAGAAAGTTAATCCATGCATCTCAGATCCAGAAAAAATTGAAATGTTATGTGGCCTATTTCTCTCTATAGTCCATAATAAGTGAAAATGGAGTCATTTTTAAAAATCTGCAGAACAGATTTCCAATCCATTTTTTTTGTAGCCTATTCATTGTTTACATTTCTCACTGCAAAGAAAGTCTTTCTGTCTAGCCTAACGCCCTCATGTTACAAAATAATTTGGTCTCATGTTTAAAAATCCAGTATTTTTGGATACTATTATTAAATTCACCTTCAATTTCTTTCCCCCAATACTCTTGGACTTTCCACCTGAGTCATTCTCAAATTCATTAATCAACTTCATGGCTTTCCTCTGAACTTTTTCCAATTCTTCATTCTTGTCTATAAATTCAGACGTGAATGTACTAAAAAAAGACGGATAAAACCCTTAGTTATTTGGTAATCTTCTCTATGGTATCTATAGCTGGCATGTAATAATAAATGGCCAGAAAATAATAAATATAAGACTGACCTCTAAGGGTGAAATTATGAAATCAATACAAAATGGCCCAGACTCAGAAAGATTCAATTGAGGTAAAAATCCAAAATGAACAGGATGGTCATCTGATTGAAGATTGTCAGCTGTGAAAGCTTGAAAAGGCAGAATCACAGTCAGATCTTTGTAGTGTCCATCCAAACAGTATCCAGGGAAGATGTGTAGGCCAGATTATTCTGATAACCTCATCATGCCACTCTCTTCCTATTGAGGAGATAGCTGCAGTAGCTCTGAGTCCTTTGTTATTACACATTTGAACCACTTACCACAGAACCCACTGTTGATATGGCTGCCTATGTCATTTGTCCACAAGGAGGAGACCAGCATGGTACGATGACCAGAAGAACCTGCTCAGCTCTCCCTATACTCCAGGAAGCCCTAATTCTATATTCACTCTCTTTGTTCCCATCACATCTGCCACACCCAGACAATTACGTACCTACAATTTTCCAGTTTACTGAACAAGCTGTATGTTTCGAATTCATTTTTATTAACCTTGATTTATTCCACAATAAAATACAAAAAGTTTAAGTCCTGAAGGGAAAGTAAATATGAAATTTTTTTGTTACCATGCCAATGGTCACTTGAATAAAGGAAAGAGGGAAAGACAGAGAGAAACATCAATGTGAGAGAAACACATTTATTGGCATGCCCATGACCAGAATCAAACCCAGGACCCTTTGGTTCACAGGCCTATGCTCTATCCATTGAGCCAACCCAGCTAGGGCAGAAAACTTTTTTCTTTATTGCACTTTAGCACTCTCTTCCTAACACTGGGGGAGGACATATCTATGCTGGTTTATTTCAGTCATGAATAGTCAACATTACTATTACTAATAGTTCCTGTTTTTGAGCTTTAGCTTCTGCAAATTTGAAACTTTTAAACTCAAATGAAAATTGTAAGTGATTACATAAAATGACAGAACTTAAGTAACTCAAGTTCTATTTCATTGTAAATATAACTATTATTTAAAACCCACAGTTTAAACACAGGAATACATGACTATGAAAACCATGGCAGAAGGGAGCACCAATGATCCTGTATCATTACACACTTACTCTTGAAACAAATCATTGTGGCTGAGTCACATGTGTCAGGGGGCAACTTGACCTCTGGCAGTTCTCCACAGTAATTTGGAATGCAATGTTCACTGAAGAGTAAGTTTTCTTTTAAAGTAGCTAATTATACATACAGTTAAAATACAACAGTAACTGTGCTTTTTAAGATCTTAAACCAACAATATATTTTTTTTCAGGGTGGAGTATTTTTCCACTGAAAGTGTCTAGACTTGTAGGCTCATAGTGATGATAAATAGCAGACCAACTTTTATGGTTTTGTTATTATTTCTACCTTCCCTATACACAATGCACCCCTTTTTACCTGCTGACCCAGGATCAATAGCAACTTTGATATGCTACTTCTTCCAATGTTATGAAGTTGGACTGCAATCTTAATGGATTCATGTTCTCCTTAAGCAATCTTAATATCCTCTCCAATTTCAGCCACATATCAGATATTATTATTCACTTTTTTTCATATAAGTTTATTGCACAAACTTTCCTTACTCAAGACCTATTACATACGCTCCCCCCCCCCTTTTTTTTTTTTAGCAAAGTTCTCAGAACAGAGCCTGAATCCTTGACCTGGGATGGCCAACTCAATAGACATCACCTATCGAGTCCTTTCTCTCCCCTATTCTTATCTCTCTCTCCCCCAAAGTAGTGTCAGTGCTTGGCTACCAAAAAGTATTTTACTTCTTCTTTCCTGATATCACTGAATCTAACAAGTAAAGCATTCACTTACCCTCTTGTTCTCAACGCTGTGCATTTTCCTTTCAATGGAAATAGATGGGGGTCAACTTTGCTCTTTTTTGTCTCTTCTACCCTAAGGACTTGCTATATTTCTCTCACATATTGGCATTATTTCATCTTCTTAATCTGTTTATACACCTCTATGGACTTATAAGAAATCATTAGGGATAGTCATTAACCATAAGATCTCCTACTTTTCATCTGTGGTATTCTTGGGCTATATTTTTGCCTTTATGAAAATGCACTCTTCTGAGTTTAAATTTGTCTGAGTGAGAAAAAGAACTCAAAACCCTCTTGGGCTGTTAGTTAGATGTCCTTCCAAGTAGAAGTATCAGAAATAAAAAGAATTATCTGGCTGTGTGATGTTAACCCCATTTAAGCCCATGCAAGCTTCAATTCATTGATTTATTTTATGTTGTATGTAAATTTATTTATATTATGATTTCTGTATAAACATTTATGTAAACATATTACATTTATTATATAAATTTATTATTACAGCTCAAATGTGACAGAAACTATGCTAGGTTCTAGGCACATAGTGATCAACGTGGCAGAAAATCATTTCTGGTCTCAGAGAGCTCCCAATATACAAGTGACTAGCATTTATGTCTAGAATTCTACAATTTGGGGAGTGACCTCAGGGAACACATTGCAAACCTTTTCATAAAACATTGTAGTTCAACCAAAGACTTAATATTCTCCAATGTAGAGGTACATTTAGAATTAAAGGGTCATCAAGATCATTTAATTCAACTTCAAACTATAAGATGAAAATGTGAGTGTTCTCTTTCTTGCCCACTTTTTGTTCCTCAGAGTTGATTTTGTTTCAGAGTTTTTCCTTGCACAAGCTCCACCATAGAGTCTATTAAAAGTTTCTACAGATGATTTTTTAAAAGTTAAAAAAGTGTTTTAAAAGGAAGGATTCTAACATTTGGAATAGAATTTTAAAATGCAGCTCTATCTGTCCTACTAATCAATGGCTCCCGATTGCTGTCTTGGTAATGAGCTCTGCAGAGATGTCAATATGCTACCTATCTGGGTCACCGAGGAGGGTGCAGAAGCCTTTGAATAGCTTCCCAAGCAAATAAAAACCATGCCAAGAAAATGATAATGGGTAATGTTATTGCCCAGAAGACATAGAAAGCAGCCTGGGAAAGCATGACCAGGTGGCAAGGCCTCATCATGCTATCAGGAGAAAAAAATAAAATAAAAGTCACAATCTTTTCCTAACTGGTTCTTAATCTTATACTCAAAAGGCACTGAGAACTAACGTGAGAAGAACAGTCATTCAGATGCTTAACAACTACTAGACACACGTTACCAAAATTGTGTTCTGATATTGGGTCTGAAACAGCTAGTTCTACTAGTTAAAATCTATGATAATGAAAATAAGATACAGAGTTCATCTGTCATTGGGCTGGTTACTTTCCCTTAAGAAAGACTGATCGAGGATCAGATGTCACAGGATCCAGACAAGGACAGGGGTCTAGCCAGCACAGAAGTGTTAGTAGACGAACACTGATGTAGTGGGCACACAGATTTATGTGAAGGACTTTATGATGAGACCCTCATTAAATCTCCTCTGCCCTCTTGTCCAAGTCCCTCCTCAATATGACTAACTTTCATTTCTCTAATGAAATAAAAACCTCCTACCTTTTACTTCAACCCCTTCCTACTTTCAAGTGGACCATATCAAATAATACATTTTTGAGGTTTACATGTTGACTAAGAAACTCCTGGGGGTAGTTATGTCAGGGATGCTGAGACAGAGAGAGAGGTGGAACACTGGGATGGAAAGCATTCATTGCAAATTATGCCTAAAGGGAAGCTGATCAAACACACGTACTATTTTAAAGGCAATATAATGTTCTAGAAAGAACACAGGCTCTGCCATCACTCACACAAGAACTTAAATTTCTTTTTCATTCTCTGAACCTTAGGGATAATATATGTAAAATCACCCAGCACAGAGCAGACCTTCAATAGAAGACAGCATTCATTTTTTTTATTATGTATGCATAAACATAAAGCACACAACTGGTCATTATGACATAATAGTTGACTTTGTGAATATAAAAAATGCAGATACATCCATGGGCCACGAAGTCTCTCCTCCACCCAGCATTGGGAACAGGACTTACACATGTTTACACAGCTGGCTCCTGGAGCTGCTTGCCTGTCTATGGAGTGGGGAACCAGCTGAGAGCAGGCCTGACCTCAACAGCACAGGATATAACACCAAGAAGTCACAGAGGAAATTCTGCCATTATGCTACCGGAATTTTATATCCCTGATCAAAGTGATAATTTGAAATGTTTGGACCAGGTTGTGTTGTAAAAAAAAATTTCTTTAAATCTTGGAGTTAGCACCATGTAACAGAAAGAACAGGAGTTAGAAAACCTTGTCTGGCCTCAACTCAGCCACCAGCTCTCTGTGCCACCTTGGAGGGTGCTTTGCCCTTTTTACCTCATGAAAAACCCCTTAAACTGAATATATAGGGAAGGCTTCCCAGAGGAGGTGAGATCTGAGCTGAGACTTGAGTGACAAAATGGAGCCAGGCATAGAATGGTCTGGCAAAAGAGCCTGCCTGGCAGAGGAAATAGCAATTGCAAAGGCCCTGGAGCAAGAGCACACTCAAAGTGTTAGGGAAACAAAGAGAAGACCAATGGAGCTAGGGTGTCATGAACAATAGAAAGCATGAGGTCAAAAAGCACTCGGGGGCTTAGTCATGTTGGCAAACTGCTGGAAGGCTTGCAGCACACATGGAGGACATGATCTGAATAATATTTTAAAATATTGTTCTGACTACTACTGTTCAGGGAATAGTGTAGGGAGCAAGGGTGGGAAGCAAAGAGATTAAAGGTTGCTGTGGCAGCTTAGGCAAGAGATAATAGCAAGTTAGTCTCTGGTGGCAACAATGAAGAGCTACTGACAGGAACAAATTCTAGTTATATATTAGAGTAAAATATATAAGAACTTGATGCACAGAATGTTGAATCACTGCTCAAACACAACCTTGGAGTCGGCAGAAAGTTCTGTTTAACCAGGGTTGGAATTTTTCCAGGTGAATACACTATAGGAAAGATGGGCAAAGATGAAGGCCAGTGTAAGACAGTGATTTTTAATAGGTAGCCTAGAATCATGGAAATGAGGATACAGGTAGTGGGTAATGGAGAGCCAGAAAGCCATGGACTCAAGGGATCAAAGATCTCTAGTATTAGTCATTGAAGTAAAGGTGCTAGAGTAATTACCAGCTTTATAACTCTTGGTAAATTATTCAATCATTTTTCAAAGCCTCAATTTCCTCATATGGAAAATAAGAGTAATTTCCAAATGGTCTGGAAAGTAGTTCATGTATATAAAGCATTCAGTGTAGTACCTGGCACCTAGTAAGTGCTCAGTAAACAGCTACTAGAATCACTATAAACCCATATACCCTCTTATTCTCTCGGGCCTCCGTTTCTTTGATTTGTACTTAATTGCAAGACCTATGAAAATTAGAATGTGATTGTGCTTTTGAGTCAATTCTACCCTGTCTGGGGATTGGGCAAAGATAAAGAATTTCAAATACACAAAACTATCATGACATTTTAGTGTTCAGAACACCCCTGTCCCCAATCAGTTACATTTAGCGAAGTTTTAGTCAGCTAAAAGAGGAGTTTGGAAATCATGTAGACATCCTTTACTTTTAGGAAATGAGGCAACCCCTAGACTCAGATCCCAAAGGAGCCATATGCCGGCAGAGTCTATGTGTTGGCTTCCCAGACTTTATGTTGCTCTCCTCTGACTCATTCTCCAGAGCAAGACCCCATGTCTGACTTGGAGAACTTTGTTCTCCCCGGACAGGCCTCTGGGAGCAGGTCGGTCATTTTCAGAGGCTGCATTAACCTTTCAGCACCAGTTAGTGGATTAATGTTTTGATACACTAAATGGCACCCTAGTGGTCCATTCAGACAGGATGCAGACTTTAAGGAGAAATTGGGCTAAAATTTTGTTGCTTATTAGAAAAAAAAAAAAAAGAGCCTTAATATTTGCATTTGTCTTTACAACATTTCTCTAAGGACCTCCTGATGCAGGAGAGCCCCATTTGATTCTGGTATTGAGAGACAGGAATAGAACCTGCATGGTCATATTAAGAGCTATGTGAGTGATGTGATGTACCATGTGGTCTAACAATCACGTATAACAGTGCTTTCCTAAACTTGCAAGAATTGCCCCCCCCCCTTTTTTTTTAATCCTCATCTGAGGATATTTTTCCATTGAAGGGAGAGTGGAAGAGAGAGGGAAAGACAGAGAGAAATATCGATGTGAGGGAAACACATCAATTGGTTGCCTCCTACACGTGCCCTGACCAGGGCCCAGGCCAGGGAGGATCCTACAACCAGGTATGTGCCCTTGACTGGAATCGAACCCAGGACCCTGTGGTCCACAGGCCAATGCTCTATCCACTGAGCTAAACTGGCTAGGGCAAGAATTGCCCCTCTTTTACAAATATAAATGTGGAAGACATGTTCAGCAATCAAAAGATGTAATTATTCCAATTAATCAATGACATATTTTCAATAGCTAACTCTCATTTGAGTATTTTATATTGGTTTAGTTAATTATTTCCTTCTTACAACAACCTTATGGTTCTATTATCATTCCTGTACTATGGATAAGTAAATAGATACACACAGAAGTTAAGTAACTTGCATTATAATATGCTAGTATGTAGTAAAATCAGGATTCAAACCAGACAGTCGAGCTTCATAGCCTGGAATCTTAATCATAAATTACAACCATGTTTTTCAAACATTTTTTATCTTGATTCACAATTATGACTCAATAATGGGTTGTGGTACTCAGTTTTCCAAACACTGCACTGATGATACTGCCTCCTAAACAGAGGAGTCAGGACTTCATAAAAGACCTGCACTGGAATTGAATGGAAGATGAAAATGGCTTCTCTCTCATTCCCTGCCCATCCTCCAACCCCACCTGTGCCCAGTGAAACACTCAGCTTGCAGGGACATCAAGGAGAAGAGAAAACATTGATTGCCCCAAATGTCCTAATTCCTCCTCACTTGTTTTCTTTCTTTTGTTATACTATCCAAATTATGCCTGAACCATTTTAAAAATATCACTCAAAAATCCAATTCCACTGAGCCCTAGGATAATGGCATTTTTTACTAATGAAACATGCAAACTACTGTTGAGTCCATTAATAGTCTCAATTTTTAATCTCTTTGATGATGGAACATTAAGGTTTCCATGGCAGCAGCTTCCAGCTGTTGGGGGATCCCTGGCTTTCAGTCGTGTGACAATTAGGATGAATCTTGCTGAGACTTTCCAGCATTTCTGGGTCTTCATTATGCAGCTTTCAGTATTTTTTAAAGCACTAATTATCATGATGCATTAGTTTAAGGAGATTGACATGTTGGTACCTACCCTGGGAGAAGAGAGCAATTTCTTGCAACCTATCACCCAGAGCTACTGACATATCTGGAGTGATAATCTAAGTATGATCATTATCTTTAGTGGTTGGCTTATAAATGAATGAAAGTTTTCATGAATTTAATTATAGGCATTTTCCATTCCAGGACTCTAAATATTTTTTATGAGGACAAAATCCAAGGTCTAAGACTAAACTAGGAAGGCCCTCTTCATCTCTAGTGTCTATACATCAGAAAGCCATAAAGAGCAATGAAACTTAGTTAGTTTGATAAAAATTAACAAGATTTTGGATTAAGTATAGCTAACAAAAGATAGACAGATACCAAGAGAGTAGCAATAAAAACCCCACAAATGTAAACATTGAGTTACAATCAGCTACGATCTAATGCCACTGATCATATGATGCACAGTGAAAGATCATCAAGTTCCAACTTCAGTAATTTGGAGGACATAGCTGAAGTTACTTTTTATAAGAAAAAGTTGGGGGAGGGAGAAAGAGTAGAAAGAGAGAGGGAGGAAGGAACTGGGCAGGTAGAATTATCCTCATTTTTCAACTATGAGGAAATAGAACAGGAACTCAAATGTTGATGACATAAATTATAGCATTTACACACAACATCCTATGATATAGGTTATCAATGGCCCCAGGTTATTGGTGAGGTGACAGAGTCTATGCTTTGTATTAATCAAGCCTATTTCTATTTCCTCTTGGACATACATACTCAGAGCTAAATCAATTTCTTACCCTGCCTTGCAATTAATTAAAAACATGTGATCAAGGCCTGGCCAGTAAAATGCAGGCAGATGCAATAGGGTATCTCCTCCCATATGTTTGCTGAAATGTTGATCCTCAAGATCACCTTATGTTGAAGATGGAGATGCATAGTAAACCAGATTCTCTGAATGGCTGTGTGGAACAGATTGCCCTGTAGAACCTTATTGGAATGCTACAGAAGCAATTAATATCTCTTAGTGTGTTAAATCACTAGATTTTTATGTTAAGACTAAAAGACAGGGTCTCGGCCCTCGCAGCCCTGGCTTCATCCAGAAGGTCATCCAGCTGTCCAGTCTAATTAGCATATTATGCTTTTATTATTATAGATTCTTAGTGATAACCAATAGCAGTGTTAATTATCCTAATATAGAACTCAATACCTTTGATGCAGCATGTTGCTGTAACACAAACCTGTGTAGCACTAGCAAGGAAACTAATATAAGATGCAAGGAGGATGGCAATCAGTGTAATACTGTGGGAAAATGTTAAACATTTGGGAGAACTGCAGTGACATGGAAGACAGACCATGTGCCTGTTGAAGTGGCCATTCTGGAGGAACTAGTTGGCAAAAATGAAGAGTGTGCATCGTTGATCTTGCCAGAGTTTGTATGTCAGTAAGTGAAAAAGATGTACATAGGAGAGAATGCCCTATAGGAATGGACTGACTGCTTCTATATCTTAATTTAAGATTTGAGGATTTAATATTGAAACAGCCTTTGAGACATAGAAACCATTAAACCTCAGTCCCACAGAAAAATCACATTAAGCCTGTAATCTTCCCTCTCAAGATTAATAGCCTCAAAATATTCACTACTTGGTTGGTAGAAATAGGATTGGGGAAGATTAGAGGGGAGGCTAAAAAATAAGTTTGAGAATCATATCTAGTAAAGAATTTGCTGTAAGGTTACTGGCATATGGAATGACTAGAAGAAAATAGCTCAGAAGCCTACTAAGATTTTAAGGAATTTTTTTATTACCAAAGAAACCATGAGCATAGTCTTAGAAAGTTTTTGACTTTTGTGACTTAAAAAATCCTTAAGCCTTCAATCTTTCACACACAGGTAACCCTAGCGTTCCAATGAGAGCATACCAAATGTTCCTTTCAGATATGGCTAAAGAAGAGAAAGAGAAAAAAAGAAGAATTTCCTAGAGAATGGATCCAGAGGCCATGGAGTTCCTAAGATCCTACCAGCTAGCAGAATTAAATTCAATCATGGGCTAACGAGGAGCCTGAGATACTTCACAATGCAAGGTCAAGGCATTCCTGCATTGCTCTGCACCAGTGACTACTGTGTCTCCCATTCTTCCCTGTTTAGAATGGGACTATATACTGTGGCTATCCTCCCCCTCATCCATTATTGTATGGTGTCTTTTAATCAAAAGTCGCTATACCATGAAGTGCCACAAACAGATGGCCAACCAGCCTAAAGTCCTAGGCTTTGAGTAGATGCAGTGGCTGGATGGGACTTCGAATTGTGTAGCTTGGGAAGGGTTTAATAAGTGTGTTCTAGGTAAATGAGGAAAAATAAAGCAGATGCTTGGAAACCAGATGGGGGTACTAAAGCAAAGACAATATTATGTGGTCACCATATCTATTCACTTTTCTTCCTGGCCACACAGGTCAGCATCCTTCAGAGTTAACAGGGTCATTCAACTGCGTTCTGACCAAAGAAATATAAGCAGAATTGATGTGTACATCCATGCCTTGTCCTTAAAATCTATGCCACAGTCTTCTACTTTTTCTGTCCTCCTCCATTGTCATTTGAATGTTAATAACCAGAGAAAAGGTGAGAGCTACACATTGAGGAGGACAGATTCTTTATCAACCTGGATCCTTGAGTGGTTATATGGAGAAATCCTTCCCCTCCAACATACACTGGACTGCACAAGAATGTTTATAGCAGTTTTATTTATAACCCTTATACTCTTAAAGCAGCCAAAATGCTCTTCACTTAAGTGAATGGATAAACAAGCTGATACAATGGCATACTATTCAGCAATAAAAAGGAATGAGCTATCAAACAATGCAAAGATATGAATGAATCTTAAATGTACATTGCCACATTAAAGAAGTCAGAGGAGAGGCCATTCTGTGTCATTTCATATGTATAACATTATGAAAAAGGCAAAACTATAAAGATGTTAAGCAAATAACTATTTTTTAGAGGTTCAGGAAGGGGGAGGTTGAGGGAAGATTGAAAAGGTAAAGCACAGGGGATTTTTTTAGGATAAAGAATCTATTCCGTATGATACTGTAATGGTGGATACCAATTGTGAAAACCCTTAGAATTTTATTATATGCAACCTTTATAGAAACCTCATTATATGCAAATTAAAAAGAAGTCATTTAAGATGTCAGTGGATCACAGGATGATGGCAGACTACTCAGAAGAATAACTTATTACAAATGTATGAAATAACTTCACTGAAGGGAGAAAGTTGCTTGCTTATGTAATTTTGGAAATAAGGAAAGTCTATAAGATTAAAAACAGAAGAAACTACACCCAAACACTATTTTAGAGTTGATAAAGTTGCTTCCCACAGGGATACAGGTTTATAATTCTAAAACCAGTATACCTGGAATTAAATAATGAAGTAAATGGGTGGTAGACAGTGGAATCCAGGTATCTCACTATTGGAGAGAAAAGTTACAGATAAGCCAGGGGAGAAGTCTAGAATGATCCATGAGGTAACAGATTAGAGTTAGAGATATGAGTATGAACTCATGTTTAGCTTGCTGTAGATATGGTTGGCAACATATAGAAATATTTGTAAATATGTGCATATACATGGATTAGTGTACACACATATATTTCCTTGCTCTGTCTAGAAACAACAACATTTCAATAAGAACAAGCAAAACTTGCACCCAGATCTTGGTTTCTAATGCCATTCTCCAATAAAAGGAACCAAGACCGCTTGGAAAAAT
The DNA here is from genome assembly GCA_026230045.1 of Corynorhinus townsendii. Lineage (NCBI taxonomy): Eukaryota > Metazoa > Chordata > Mammalia > Chiroptera > Vespertilionidae > Corynorhinus > Corynorhinus townsendii. The sequence continues at coordinate 59,182,408 of JAPDVU010000004.1, read as the reverse complement.
GGCTGATTCTAGGACTGGGGCAGGAAATATGTATGCAAGGTGAGCCTGGAGCATCTTGTAGGGCCAGAAAGTTAGGAAATGTTAAAAACAACAACCACCTCACAATGATGGGATCATCTTAAAAGAATATAGGAGTCAGATGAAAGACCTCCCTATGGTCAAAGTTGGAATAATTTAATCATCAAAACAAATAAAGTATTAACTTATATCTCAAAGTATAAAATAAATATCCATGAGTCCATAATGATCTAAAGAAGTGATTGAATTAGTAAACAAATAGCAGGGAAGAGAATAATTTCCCAAGCAGAATTCCGAATAATCTATGTAGATGCCCCACCCTCAAAGAAGGGCAGCATAACTCCCCACTCCTTAAGTATGGGCCGCACATGGGGACTTCCCTGCAAACAAAACAGTATGGAAAGAGGAAAAGAGTAGCTATAGTGGAGAAACCTGACAAGCACTACCTGAGTCAATTGACCAAGGTCAACATCAATAGTGTTAAGTCATGTTGCCAGCATGCACTCTTAATATGATGTGGCAATTTACCTATGTGAGTGTCTTCCCCAAAACTCATAGCCCCAGCTGAACCATGGTTGATAAGATTACTTCAGTTTCTAAGATTCTGTGATTCCATGACAGAAATCTATCAAGACACTTACCTTAAGCATTAACAAAGGTCCAGTTTCTCAATATACAACCCAGTAATCATACTATTAATTTTTTAAAAATTCAATGCCTATCTAAAAACTAGATAAGAAAAAATGTTAATTTTCATATTTTTTCTCAACAATAATCGATATGCAGTGTTTGCCAGATCTTTCCTCAAACAAGGCAAAAAAAAAGGAGAGAGAAATCTTTTCTACTGTAGTGTTTACTGAGAATGAACTAGCACAGCATGGGAAAAGGGTTGTTATTTTTAAACAGGCCCATTATATTCCCCTGGAGAGCAATGTTATACATATTCAAGTAAATTCATTAGGACATGGGCTGATCATGAAAGAATGTATCTGAAAGGTACTGCTGTGGTTTCACATTAGTAAGCTTGATGATCAGGGGTGAGCTAATCTTTTGCGAACACCAAGTATGAAGAATGAAAGGGAAAAAAGAACTACCTATTTCTGCTCTAACCTGAGAGCTCCCATTTCCTAATGCCGTGCTGTATGTAATGAATGGAGAAGAACAGGGGGTGGTAATTATAACAAAGGTTCTCAGTTATAACGAAGGTTGTAGGGGGATGGCTGATCCGCAGCAAGAAGACACAATGGATGAAAGACATAAAATAGGTCACATATTTAATCAACTGAACAATACTATAGCTCATTTATGACTATCTTATAAACAAGGACCTACTGAGTGATAGGGGTGCAGAACAGGACTTAGTGAGTTTGTGTTTGTAATGCTTCTGCTTCTGGCAAAAGGGGTATGTTTTTGTTTTCAAATAAGTTGGTAACTTTAATATTAACATATTTTTTTTCTTAAACATTTCAAAAGGAGATTAAATAAAATGCTGAGAAAAGGCCGAGTTGAAATCAGAAGAACCTTGTTTGATTTATGCAGTGAGAGTTTTAAAATTCCAAACAAGCAATACATTGGTATTGAACACTTTTATGTTCCTCTATTCTATTCTATCTGCTCTTTGGAGATTACAAGAGGAAAGTGAAACAAGGGCCCCCTACTGTGGAGTAACTTGACCTCAATCTAACAGCAGAGCCAGAGAATATTAGCAGACCTGGCAAACCAGAGAATCCAACTGTTTGGAAATATCAAGACAATATATGGGCTGGCTAACTGGTAGGAAGTCCAGTAAAAAGAAATGGAAAGTCTGATTTCTAAAATATGCAATTTTATTGTTTATGAGTTCTTACAGCAAATTATGTATTAAGGGATATCTTTAAAATGAGGTAAATGCAACCCTGCCAAAATAACTCACTTATCTGAAAGGGAATGCTAATAATCAATGGTAAAAAAAAAAATAATAATAACTGACACAGAACACCCACAATCTTATAAGCAGCCAATTCCAAACCTTCCAATCCAAAAGACAGTCACATTATTTCACTGTCCTCTTTGGTCCCTGTCAGCTTGTTCAGAGTTATCCAGGCAGGAATGGGCACCTCTCAGTCTTCCCATAGAATCTCCAGCTATTGTTGTCATCAAAGCATTGGGAAGCCATCCCTGAAGTTATTCTGGGAGAATGAGGGTGGATTCTTCATTCTTCAGAGGGGAGTATTTATTAGATAAAACCGACCTTGTTCTTGCCAATTGCCATCACTTCTCAGGGCATGATCCATGTCCTAATCAATTTTCTAACAACCCTTCTCACCACTGATAATGAGGAAGGGAAAGAATACAAGAAGTAAAGGGAACATTATGCCCAAGTATATGTAGGTTTATCATGCTAAGGTACTGGAAAAGTCGTGTTCATCAAGTAGGTTTTTATGATTCTTTCTGAACTATCAGAATTATGCTATCTCGTTACTTAATAAAGAAAAACCTTGTTTTTCTACAGAAGCACGTAAGTTATTTTCAGTTTCAACTCCATCAGAATTACCAAAATTCATAAGGGAGTTCCAATTAATGAGATAGTATACTTAGTAGACACTCTATTTTTACAATTGTTCTTTTGAGTACTTGCCACCACCTTGTCTGCATGCTCTCTGTAATATTTTTATCTCGCCAGTAAATACCTCACATTTCAGTCTTAAACTAGAAATATTTTAGTAACAGTTGTTGTTTAAGAGGATATGAAATGGCTTACAAAATATAACTTTAAAAGATTCTACATCATGCAAATGAAACGCCCAAATATAGCTTCAATGCTGTTATAATGAATAAAATGACAAACTCTCACAAAGAAATAAGATTCCTAGTCCCAAATGAAGACCTGATTATTGGTGGAAGCACAGCAAAAGAATGTGCTTATTCCTTGGAAATTCAGCTTTTAGCCATAACACTTTTTACAGTCTTTCTTCAAAGAAAAGAGATCCTTTTCCAGAAGCAGCCCTCTCTTTAGAGACAAATCATTCTGCTGTGTGTGTGCCAGGTTGGGGGTGGGGAACTGGTAGTGAGGGTGAGTTCTGCACCTTCTCCCTCACAGACCTGATTCCTCTCATTCCAGAGCCACTGCATTTCTGTTCGGCCCATAGTACCTAGGTAAATGGCTGATGTAAGCATAATGTGTTTTCCATGATGGGATTATCCCTTTGTTCATATCTTACTGTTTTACTATTAAACTTTTCTATTAAAGAAATATATTTGAATTTTATTCATATGTTTATTTGCATTTAGTTGTTCTTCAGACTGTACAGAAAAATGTTGAGTTTTTCTTCTTTCACCTCCATAGGCAGAGATCTAAAATAATAAATATGTGTAATTTAGTGAGGTAAGTAAAAATGTGGGATAAAGAAGTACCTCTTCAGACAAATCTCAAACCCAAAGGCATTTATCAAATACATTCATTTATTTATTCGAAAAATATTTATGCCAGGGACTCTTTTAGAGAAATGACGCTGAATAAGATCTAGTGCTTGTACACTCAAGAAATTTACCAGCTGGCAAAACAGACAAATATATAAACAATCATCAATAATACAGTGTGGTACATGCCACCAGAGAAGCATAGACAAACCTCCCATGATTTCAAAGTTTGACAGGCACACTGAATCCTGTGTACCATGGCTGCTAGGCAAACTGGTGGCCAGGCTGTGCTGATGACAGTTTATCTGAGCTCTTCATACATGGAAGCTCAATAGACATTGGTCAATGAATGATGGAATTGGTGCTTCCATTAGGAATTGTTAATTCATTAAAAAAAAACAATGTCTGTTGAGCCTGACAAAATAAAAATTATGCTTATAAATATTCCTAGCCTAAGAGCTAAGTTGTTTTAATGTTCTGAGTGCCAAATAAGGACAGTTAAGTTTGGAGGAACAGTCATCACATTAAGTTAAAAAGTACATGGCACTCCTTTGCCTGGATGGTTAGGACACTCACAGATGTGCCTAATGAGTTTACAGCAGCAAGAGGCAGAAGGTGCCTGGTTCTGCCAGGGACTAGCTAGAGCCCTACAATTTTCCACCAGGGAATGGGCAAAGAACATTTTCAAATTTGTACTTTTGAAATCATCTGAAGCATTTTTTTAATTGGTGTTTCTGTTATGTGAAGTCCTAACTCTCACTATCTCAGAATATGACATTTCGAGACAGGGCCTTTAAAGAGCTGATTAAGTTAGAATGAGGATCTTAGGATGGAAGCCACCCAGTCTATGGTGTTTTGCAGCGCAAGCAATCTAATACAATTCCCCAATCACCCCAATTCTCCCAACCAACAGAGAATTCTGATTCCGTTGGGGCTGGGTAGGTACAAATCTGAATCTTTATAAAGTACACAGGGGAATCTGATGTCAGCACGCCTAGGACTAACCACACTTTAAAAAATGCAGGTACAGAAGAGAACTACGTGTGTTTTGCCAGAGATCTTTGTGCCGCACACCTTCATCTGTCACCACATGGGACCCCAACTGTTGCTGCTGCTGCCACCTTAATTTGAAGAAGTTTGGGACCAAAGATGTCTCCTCAGATCTGACCCTTGACATCACACAGATGGAGCAGCGTGAAGCCTATCGGGGCTCCTGCCTATTCAACTGGGCATCCTAAGTACTCTCACACTAGGTGCCTGGGAGTCAAAGCTCGTGTACTGCTCCAAGTGATCTCCATTTGATTGTGCCTCCCTCTTGGGGCTCCTTTTAGTTCTCTAACTCTGGGTTGTAGTTAGTTCATCAAGCATTGCTGGGGGCAGGAAATACTTCCATTGCCCTGAAAGTTCCTGCAGCAACAGTTCTCTTAAAGGGATTATAGTCTGAATCTGGGGTTGAGGGTAGGGAAGTCATCAAATACTCCTACCCAGAAACCCAACCAAAGGAAGGTCCCCAGGGAAGGAAAAAAGTCCCTTCCAGGCTCCTGCAAAGGTGGCTGTGGCTAGTTCAAGAAGCTTCAGCTGGTGGCTGCAGCAGAGATGCCGCAGGCACAGCTTCCTGAGAGGGAGGTGGAGACCAGACAACACAGGGGCCTTTTCATGAAATCATCTGGTTCATGGGAAAAAGATCAGTGCACTGTTGGGGCTCCAGTAAAATAAGTAGGCATAGTAGACCTTGTAAAATTTAAATTCTTAATTGTAGGTGGTGATAGAATCTGGCTCGTTGATATGGCTGGCTATTGTTTAGCACAAAAACAGTATTTGAAATGATCCCTAAAGCAAGATAAGTTTGTCTTTCTTTAGCTAGCCACAGGAGGATATTTTTCAATTGTATCAGATGTCACAAGGATCATATCCTTTTATCCACCATCCAAATAGAATATTATTTTTTTCAACCAAATTTAACAACTGGAAAATTTTTATATATTCAGGGCTGCAATTTATCTGAAATAGCAATAACAAAAATGGATATGTTCTATAGAGGGCTTTTCTGAGCCAGGCTTTTATAAAAGGCTTGTCAGGACGTGCCTGGCTCATCTCCCCCTAGAAGATGAAAATTATGTCTGATCCTGGAATAGGAATGTTCCAGGGTGGACTACACCCCATCCCCAACTCTTTTCTCTTAGAGAGCAAAGCTATACACTTCCACAAAAACAACAGCCAGTTAGCAGGCACAAATGCTAAGTGGGAAATTAAGTTTGAGTGAGTAAAACAGACTACTGAAAATCAGACTATCTTGCTAAATTTCGTCAAAGGAGATCCACCTATATCAATTTAAAACTAGAGGTCTGGTGCACAAAATTTGTGCACGGTAGGATCCCTAGGTCTGGCTGACAATCAGGGCTGATCTGTGGGGTGACCAGCAGGGTGATCGGGGCCCCCGCTGGCACCTGCCTTGGCCAGCTTGGCGCCACCCGCTTGCTGGCCCCACCCTCCGCCACTGCCCCACCCTCCGCCACTGCAGGGAGATCAGGGGGGGAAGCACTGCTCACTATTCAGCCGGTTCCATCACCCGCTGCCACCCACTCGCTGACTGGCCCCACCCCCTGCCACCACTGCAACCAGTCACCTCCCTCTGCTGGGCGACCAGCAGTGTGATCAGGGGCCCCTGATGGCACATGCCTTGGCTGGCCTGGGGCCTGCGGGCTGGGGGCAGCTCCTGCATTGAGCATCTGCCCCCTAGAGGTCAATGTGCATCATAGCAACCTGTTATTCCACCCGTCACTCTGCTATTCGGTCAATTTGCATATTAGGCTTTTATTATACTGGATGGTTTCTAGGAGCTGCTGATCACACAATTCAGCAAAAGGCTAATGACTACAACAGCAAAAGGAAATATACTTATTTCCTGCATCGAAATGTGCTTCTAATTAAGGTGTCTATCCATACCTTCCTTTACAGAAGAAATAAATAGTTCTTTTCTGCTGCACAAGAATGACTATATTTTGTGATGAATTCACTCTGGCTGGCTGACTCATTCACTTAATGATAGAGACCCAGATGATCTGGAGGGGAAAAGTCAGCACTGTCACTATGTGAATGGGAAATCCCACCACAAATTTCTTTTTTCATGAATGTCAGCTCCATATTAAAATGCATTAGGTATACATTTGTTAAGTGTATTAAGTCAATTCCTACAATACTTCTCCCTCCAGCTCTGGTTCTACATTCCAAAGATTGCTTTATCAATATAATTAGTAGTTTCTTTTTACAATTATGTGTTCTTTGATGCTTTAACATCCACCAGCATAAATTATAATGTTAGAAATAAGTGATTATGCAGGTGTGACCTTGATTTGGAGATTTTGAAAATATTGGCATCTTCTGTTTTAGAAACAACCATCACACAGAGTATGTTTTCAGTCTTCTTTGCACATTGCCCAAATTATACAACCTATGGCTTTGGAATCAGGACTCTGAAGTCAATGTCTAGTTCTGCCCCTGACTTTCTACATAACCTTGACAAAGACATTTCCAGGTGTTGGCTCAATTCCTCTATCTGTAACACAGGGATAAAAATATTGACTTTACTAATAGGGCTATGCTTCAGATTAGTTATCCCAGCTTTGCAAACTGCTCTCAAAAATCATCCGGCTGCAAAAATCACAGGCAAGCAAAGATGTACTTATTCTGCTCACCCTTCGCAATACCATCCTTTCCCACTCAAATCACGCATTCTCTGCTCCCACATACTAAATTCTCTCAGATGAGAAAATGACCTAATGGTAGAAGTCATCAGGCACCTATTCTGAAATAAGGCCATGAAATGCAAGGTAATACATACATTAATAAATAAAATAAACAAAGTTCGAATTAGATTTTTACACTAATGGCCTATTTTTTATTAAGACTACAGTGAGGTTTTTTAACTTGTGGTTTCTGTTACGCTGGTATTTTCATCATATTTCATTAATGTTTACTGCGTGTCAACTAGGTGCCTGGCACTACACTCAGCTTTTTAAACATGTATTACCTCATTTAATCCTCACAACGACTTAATGAGTAAAGTATTGTCATTATTATCCCCATTTTATTGGTAAGGTATTTGAGGCTTACAGGGGTCAAATATGGAAGTTACATGACTTGTGGGAGCTAAAACTAGAGCTCAAAATGGGTTCTGATTCCAGAGGCTCAGCTTTTAGTGGCTTTGCTATATTCCCACTAATCTTTTGTTTTTTAATCATTACCCAAGGATACTTTTTCCATTGATTTTTGAGAGAGAAAGAGTGGAGGAGAGACGGGGGGGGGGGGGGGGAGAGAAACATTGATGTGAGAGAGACAAATTGATTGGTTGCCTCTTGCACTCAACCCGACCCAGCTGGGGATCAAACATACAACCAAGGCCAGGAATTGAACCCAAGACCTTTAGATCCTTGGGCTGACACTCTAACCCCTGAGAAAACCAGCCAGGACCCCACTAATCTTCATGACTAAATTAATCAGCAACTAAAACTGGTGTTAAAATTTAATGCAATTATGGGAAGGAAGAAGACATCAAGAAGATGGTATTGTTGCAGGTGTAAAAAATGCCGAAAATTAAAGCAGCTCTTTTATGAAAAGGTCAAATAAGCTGAAAGGAAGAAAGTCAACCTTAGAAAATAATATAGCTGATTTTTCCAATCAAATAGTAGCAGTATGAACATAATACACTTTTACATTGAATATATCTGACATATTACTTTTTTCAAGCCCACTAAGTCATTTAAAATATAATTAATGCTTTTAAAATAAAATTTAAATATGTATAGGGTGCTGAAAAAGATATTGCATTAAGTTGAACATTAAAGTAAATGAATTCTAAGTTTCCTTCTATTTCAAAAGTTCATGATTCTCTGAATGGTGCAATATAAATGAACAGCACTGTTCTATGCGTATACTGTCTGAGATCACTGTCACATTTCGCATGGGAGCTTTTTAAAACTTTCTCCCTCCCCATCTGTCTCCCACAGTCACACAGAAATCCTTTTCTCGCCAGTTAGGGTTCTTTTATACTTAGGTGAACAGATCATTTGTCATCCACATCAGGACATTTTTGATACTGAAAGAGGACCCTACATTTTTTAATTATATATTTCTCAGGAAATCATGTATTTCTTGACTCTAAGTTGTTTTCTTTATTATATTGATGGATTCATAAATAGTTCTACTTAGTATCTATTTTAAAAATTAAAATTCTTTATAAAATTAAAAAAGACTTGTATCTGTGTATATTTAAAGTAATATCAAAACTTCTTTAAATTATCTAAATATTTAAAATAATATAAGCAGACTAATCAACCAGTATGTGAAATATACCTGTTCCAAATACTATATTACTAGTTTTAAAAAATTCCATATGCTATTTCTTTTTTGTGTGAGACGAGTCACATTTATTTATTTATAATTATTATATAGGTTTCAGTTGTATGACATTATAATTCAATATCTGCATACACTACAAAGTGATCTAGTTACTATCCACGATCATACAATTGACCCACTTTGCCCCTTTTGTCCACTCACCTGGCAACCACTAATCAGTTCTCTGTATCTACAAGTTTGTTTTCGCCTTCCTGTTCATTTTTTATTTGCTTATTTTTTAGGTTCCATAAATGAGTGAAATCTATATACTAATATATAAAAGGCTAAAATGCCAGTGCTCCTCCAACCGTCTGGTTGCTATGACACTCACTGACCACCAGGGGGCAGACGCTTAATGCAGGAGCTGCCATGACCTGCACTGGCCACTTACAAAGAAACAGCACCGCAGAACTGGCGTCGACAAAGCAACACTCGACTTGCCCCAAGTGGGACACAGGCCCCACCACCACCCTGGAGCAGTGGTCGGCAAACTCATTAGTCAAGAGAGCGGCAAACCGCAGCTCGCGAACCGTGGTTTGCCACTCTGTTGACTAATGAGTTTGCCGACCACACTCCTGGAATGACAGCTCACCAATTTGCAGCCAATGCTGCCAAGACCCCATGGTGCAAAATGTGGCCCACAACCCAGCCCAGACCAGAAATGGTGGCTGTGGGCGCCAGGTAATGACTTCACGTAGTGACACCAGGATTCCTCTCCATAGCAACAGGGCATATCAACATCATTAATATGTCCATACTACCCAAAGAAATCTATAGATTCAATGTACTCCCCATTAAAATACCAATGGCATATTTCACAGACCTAGGATGAACTCACCAAAAATTCATCTGGAATAAAAAAAGACCCCGAATAGCTGCAGGAATCCTGAGACAGAAGACCAAAGTAGGAGGGATCTCAATACCAGATATCAAGCTGTATTACAAAGCCACTGTTCTCAAAACTGCCTGGTACTGGCACAAGAACAGACATATAGATCAATGGAATAGAATAGGAAACCCAGAAATCGACCCAAACCACTATGCTCAATTAATATTTGACAAAGGAGGCAAGAGCATACAATGGAGTTAAGACAGTGTCTTCAATAATTGGTGTTGGGAAAATTGAACAGATACATGCAAAAAAATGAAACTAGACCACCAACTTACACCATACACAAAAATAAACTCAAAATGGATACAGGGCTTAAACGTAAGACAGGAAACCATAAAAATCTCAGAGGAATCCACAGGCAGCAAAATCTCAGACATGTGCCAAAGCAATATCTTCACTGATACAGCTCCTAGGGCAATGAAAACTAAGGAGAAAATAAACAAATGGGACTACATAAAAATAAAAAGCTTCTGCACAGCAAAAGAAACCATCAACAAAACAACAAGGAAGCCCACTGCATGGGAGAACACATTTGCCAATGTTATCTCTGATAAGGGTTTAATCTCCAACATTTACAGGGAACTCATGCAGCTTAAGAAAAGGAAGATAAACACCCAATCAAAAAATGGGAAACAAACCTAAATAGATACTTTTCAAAAGAGGACATACAGAAAGCCGAGAGACATATGAAAACATGCTCAAAGTCACTAATTATCCAAGAGATGCAAATCAAAACAACAATAAGGTACCATCTCACACCTGTCAGAATGGCTATCATCAATAAATCAACAAATGACAAGTGCTGGAGAGGATGCGGAGAAAAACGAACCCTTGTGCACTGCTGGTTGGAATGCAGACTGGTGCAGCCACTGTGGAGAACAGTATGGAGTTTCTTCAAAATACTAAAAAGGAACTCCCATTTGACCCAGTGATGCCCCTTCTAGGAATACATCCCAAGAAACTAGAAACACCAATCAGAAAGGACATATGCACCCCTATGTTCATAGCAGCACAATTTACAACAGCTAAGATTTGGAAACAGCCTAAGTGCCCATCAGCAGATGAGTGGATTAAAAAACTGTGGTACATCTACACAATGGAATACTACGCTGCTGTAAAAAGGAAGGAACTCTTACCATTTGCAACAGCATGATGGACCTAGAGAGCATTATGCTAAGCAAAATAAGTCAGCTGGAGAAAGATAAATATCACATGATCTTACTCATTTGTGGAATATAAAGAACAACATAAACTGATGAACAAAAACAGATCCAGAGACAGAGAGGCATCTATCAGACTTTTAAACTTCAGAGGGAAGTCAGGGGAGGTTGGGGGAAGAGAGAGAGATCAACCAAAGGACTTGTATGCATGCATATAAGCCTAACCAATGGACACAGACAACAGCGGGGTGAGGGCAAGAGTGGGGAGGGTGAGGGCGGAGGGGCAATGGGGGAATAAGGACATATATGGAATACCTTAATCAATAAAGAAAATAAAAGATAAATAAATAAACAAACAAACAAATGGCACTACAGACCTGGAGCCCACAAAGCAACACTCAGCTTCCCCCAAGTGGGACACAGGCCCCAACCCCACCCCGGAGCAACACCCCACCAAATCGAAACCAATGCTGCCGAAACCTCATGGTGCAAAACGGAGCCCACAGCCCAGCCCAGAAAAGGTGGGTGTGGGTGCCAGGTTATGACGTCAGGTAGCAATGCCTGGCTTCCTCTGCCTAGCAACTAGCCTCCTTGGAGTTTCTTCAGCCCAGGAACACGACTTGCTTTATAGCCAGGTGGAAACATTTTACAATTTAACCAAATGTCTGTGAAACATTTTCCCGTGCCTCATCTCATTTAATCCTCACAGTAGTCCTGGAATAGGTAAATAGAAGAATCAGTAGAATCCTATTTTCTTTTCATTAGCAAAACACAAATAGTGATATTAAAATAGTTCTTATTAATTTCCTTTCAATGCGCACGAATCTGTGCACTGGCACACTAGTATTTTTACTAACTATAGGGCTATTGCCAAAGGCGTGGCTATTTGGTCTGTCACTTGAAAAGCTACAAACTGACCAATTAAAGAAAATCCTATTTTCCATTCCAGTTAAATAGGCAATTGTGTCATTACCATTTATGAAATAATCTATCCTTCTCCCACTACATTGAGCCTTCACTCACAGAACATAACATTCTCACATACCCTGAGATTTAAAACTATTTGTCTCTCCCTATGTCTACATTAATTATGGTATGTTGAATAGCTGGTAAAAAAATTTCCCCATCACTTTTCATCCATTTCATTTTTTTTCCTGGCTATTTTGAGGTATCTATTCTTTTATCTGAACTTTAAGTTAATTTTATCTAATGCCCTAAAAATGTTGTTATTGGAATTTTATTAAAAACTAGTGGCCCAGTGCACAAAATTCATGCGAGGGAGGGGGGTGCTCCTCAGCCCGGCCTGCACCCTCTCCAATCTGGGACCCCTCGAAAGATGTCCTACTGCCGGTTTACAGGGATTGGGCCTAAACCAGCAGTCAGACGTCCCTCTCACAATCCAAGACTGATGGCTCCTAACCGCTCACCTGCCTGCCTGCCTGCCTGCCTGATTGCCCCGAACCACTCTGCCTGCTGGCCTGCTCACCCTCAACTGCCCCCCGCCACCAGCCTGCTCACCCCCAAATGCTGCCCCACCAGCCTGATCACCTCCAACTGCTCCCTGTGCCAGTATGCTTGCCCCCAACTGCCTCCCGTGCTGGCCTGCTCACCCCCACCTTCCATCCCCACTGGCCTGCTCGCCCCCACCTTCCCTCCCCACTGGACTGCTTGCCTCCAACTAACCCCCTGCTGGCCTGCTCACTCCAAACTCCACCCCCCCACCCCCGCTGTCCTGATCACCTCCAACTGACCCCCACTGATGGCCTGCTCGCCCCCAACTGGCCCCCTGCTGGTCTGCTTACTCCCAATGGTACCGTGCCCCACCAGCCTGATCACCCACAACTGCATTCCCATCCTGGCCTGATCACCCACAACTGCCCTCCCCTCTTGGCCTCTAACTGCCTCTACCTCGGCCCCGCCACCATGGCTTTGTCTAGAAGAATGTCCGGAAGGGCTCCTTGAAGGTCTCCCAGTCTAATTAGCATATTACCCTTTTATTAGTATAGATTAGTGGTCAGCAAACTCAGTCAACAGAGCGGCAAACTGCGGCTTGCGAGCCACATGTGGCTTGCGAGCCGCGGTTTGCCGACCACTGGTATAGATCATATTAATTTTAGAGAATTGAGAAGATAGTCTTTCCATTTGAGATGTTTTTCCATTTGTTCAAGTCTTTTTTGTGTGCCTATAAATAAGGTATAGTTTTCTTTATATTTATGCTTTTATCAAATTTTGCCAGTTTTTCAAAAATTTGTTTTCATGTGAATATGTGTGAGACTGTTGTGAGTGAAACATTTCCCCCTATTTCCAATTCTAGGTCTTTATTGCAAGAGTAGTAAAAATAACAACAACACAATTTGCTTACCTTTTGCCCAGCTACCTTATCAAATTTCCTTATTCTGTGGTATTTTACTAGATGCTCTTTAGTTTTCAAGGAATACAATCAACAAAACATTCATTTATCTCTTCTTTTCCAGCATCAATGTTTCTTTCACTTTCTTATTGCATTGCAGTTGCTCGTTACTCCAAAAACTAGTAAGATAGTAACAATGAATAGTAACAATAATAACAGGAATCTCTGGTTAGTTTCGGAGACTGTACAGCACAGTGCTAAGGGCACAGCTGCATAAAGCTGAATCACAAGTTCACCTCTTGCTGCTGTGTGTTAGGGAAGTTTAACCTCCCCATGCCTCAGTTTTCCCATTTTAACATGGGGATTATAATACTATCTATCATATATGATTTTTCTGAGATTTGTTATATATTAAATGCCTAGAACAGTCATTGCACATAGTAAGCACCATAAAAGTGTTAGCTATTATTTTTTAAATTTAATTACAAGTTTTAGCATTGTGCTGTTTAGAATGGTATTTGCTGTAGGTATGGTAAAACATGATAGAACTTTTATTAAAAATTTTAGCCAGAGACGGGTAAGATTCCTCAAGGAAGGAACAACCTAAGACAGGCACAGTCACAGATGGGGCCATCAGGAGAGAACTTGGGGGGGGGGGGCAACAGAAGTGGGGCACAAACCCTCACCCTCCCAACATTGCAGGGGCTTGAACCCTCACCCCTTCTGAAGGAGGTCTCCTGCCCCCATGGCTGCTTCGCGCTTCCCACACCCAGCTCAGATCGGGACCCAGGCAACAGAAAGAGACTTGGCCCAGCTCACATCGAGATACAGGTGACAGACAGAGACTTGGCCCAGCTCAGATCAGGACCCAGGTAACAGACAAGAGTCTTGGCCGACAGCAGCTGCCCTATATCTAAATTCAGCCTAGCATCTGGAATGCTCAGGGCCCACTTAAGAATGCAAATAATCCTTCCCACCAATATTTACAGGATAAACTAAGATTGTTGGTAGAGTATTAAATTTGACAGTAAAATAATAATCAAGTTTTCAGATTAATTTAAATAGGCTAATTGAAATAAGTGAATATTCAAGTAAAGTTAATTGTACTGGACAAAAAGCTGTTCTTAAAGTAATAACTAAAATTTCTATTGGTAGTTCATCTCATGGTAAAATTCCTGAATATGCAATGAACCTAAAGCAGTCATATGGGTGGGCAAAAAAAAAAAAAAAAAATTAAATTTAAAGTTATCAAGACTGCATTATAAAATTTACAAAAACCTCCATTAATAAAAAAAAAAAGGGGGGGGGATAGTAGGGCAATATCCTGTAAGGAAAAATATCCTATAAGTAAATTACATCTAGAAAATTTTTACTTTACCAAATTAAGTTTCATTTGTAATGCTAACAGCAAGACGGCCATTAAAAACACACATGGTGTCTAAATAAGACAAAGGAAAATGGCTTGAACAAAAATAAAAAGGATCCCAAATCAATTATATAGAAAAGATTCCTTTATTAACTTGTGGTCGAGAATATATTTGTATATTTTCAGAAAACAACCCCAAGACCAGGTGGATTCCTGCAACAGAGAGGAATTGACAGGTCTGCTCCAACCACGAAGACAAGAGGAAAAAACAGTCCATAGATGGAAGATGCTGACAACGCCTTGCCACACTAGCAGTCAGCAGCTGTGCACTGCTGCAGGTTACCTAGGACCAAACCAGAGAGGGTCGGACCTGCATTGCCACCATGTGCCCACCATCCAGATATCATTGCTGACATGTACACATAAGGAACTGTTAGACATTGAAACGGGGACTCAGAACTGTTGGACATTGAAATTGGGACTCAAACATTTTTTTGTTTTGTTTTGTTTTGTTATTATATGTTTATTTCTAGTCTGCAAAGGCAAAACTTTTTAAAGGAAAGAAATGGTGGGAAAAAGATACAGAGGCAAAGAAGCATTGAACAGACTGTCAAACTACATTGGGAAGACAGGGAAGGTTGGGCGCAGGGGGCTGTAAGAGACCAACTGAAGGACTTGTACACATGCATATAAGCACAACCAATGGATACAAGACACTGGGTGGGGGGGAGGGCGGGCAGGTGAAGGCATGTACTGGGGGGTAGGGGAGGTTGGGGGGAGATCAATGGGGGGGAAAAAAAGGAGATATATGTACTACTATTTGTAATACTTAAAACAATAAAAAAATTAAAATAAAAAATAAATAAATAAAGCAAAAAAAAATTTTTTTATTGATTTCAGAGAAGAAGGGAGGGGGAAGGAGAGAGGGGAGAGAAGGGGGAAGAGAGAGAGAGAGAGAGAGAGAGAGAAACATCAATAATGAGAGAGAATCACTGATTGGTTGCCTCCTGCCTGCCCCACACTAGGATCAAGCCCGCAACCCGGGCATGTGCCCTGACCTAGAATCGAACTGTGACCTCCTGGTTCATAGGTCGACACTCATCCACTGAGCAATGTCGGCCAGCCAAAAGAACTTTTAAGTAGTTTCTTTTCCAGTTCTACTGAGTTTTTCTTGGGAAAACTTTTCTTTATTAAATGCCTTTTTAGCATTTTTTTATATGATCACACGGTCTTTTTCTTCTTAAAATTACTGATGTCATAATAGATTATACTAACATTGAATCACCTTTGAATTTTTGAGTTACTGCTTAGCAATAATGTATTATTCTTTTGACATACTCTGTTTGCCAATATTTTACTTAAAGTGTTTGCATATATTAATACATTAGTTTTGTTTTGGGGTACTGTACTAGTAATTAATGTTTTTGTTATGAAGTTTGTGAGACTGAGAAAATAGGTTAAGAAGGTTTCTAGCTCCTTCCATGGTTAGAGATAGTTTGAAGTAACTGAAAATACACTTTCTTAAAAGGTTACATAAAACTGGGCTGAGAGCCATCTGGCCCTTGTGTCTGCCTGAAGAGTACATCTTTATTCACCTTTTCAATCTTGTCTTTGTAACTGGTCTATTCAAGAGTCTTACATCTTCTTAGGTCAAATTTGGTATTTTATCTTTTGATAGAAAACTATCATCTCTTCCAGGATTTCAAATTTGTTATCAAAATATATGTGCAGTCTTCTATAACTCTTTTTAATCTCTTCTATTATCTGCACTTATGTCTACTTCCTCATTCCTAATGTTATATATATATATATGTTTCGTCTCTCTTTTTAAAAATCAGGCATATCTGTTTTACTGGTCTTATCTGAAAACCACCTTTTAAACTTTCCTTTGACTATACCATTTTGTTTTTTACTTAATTAAATCCAGTTCATCTTTTTAAGTTTCTTCTATTTTCTTTTGGTATCCCTTTTCTAATTTCTTAAAATGATGCTTGGTTCCTTTATTTTCTATTTTTTGTCAATACTGAAAGCATTTAAAACTATTGATTTTCTCCTGAGTGTAGCTTTTGCTGTGTTTTGTAGATTTGAGAATGAAATATTCTTATTCACTTGCTTCCTGGATAGCATGTAATTTTCTTTTTCATTTCCTCATTGACCCAATGTATTATTTCTAGAAGTATGTTTCTATGTGGTCAGAATTTCTATTTACCTATTTACTATTTATTTCAAATAGAATAGATATATAACCAGAATAAGTGATCCATAAAGAGCTGACAATATCATTAAAAAGGTTAACATTTTCTGTTGTTCAATTCATGCTCAGTTTTTGTGAAATTTCCAGAATACAATTATTTATTCTTTTCTTAAAGAATATAAAGGCTTATTCATACCTATTAAGATTAAGTGTATTAATTATAAGATTCAATTCCTATATGTTTTTACTGTTTAATCTCTGTCTACCAGAATTATTAAAATCTGAGAGAGGTACAGCAGGTCCTTGAATAATGTTTCATTATAACGTTGATGAGGAAAAAAAAAATCAGTCCCGGCAGGGGCCACGTTTGCGTGGAGTTTACACATTCTCCCCATGCCTGCCTGAGCTTTCTCTACTCTGGTTTCTGCCGACATTTCAAACATGTGCACATGAAGCTTCTATAGTTAAAAGGGATCTGAAAAATTAAGCCTTTAGCTTTATAGTATCCAAAATGGAGAAAGGTGAATGAAAAGAAGTGCATGTCTAAGTTGTCCCAGTCTGAGTGAGTGTGGGTATGTGTGAGTGGCCCTGAGATGGAAGGCTACCCTGCCCAGGGTTAGTTCCCTCCTGGCACCCTAAGCTGCTGAAATAAGCTTCAGCCACCCACGACTCTGAACTGGAATAAGTGAGTTGGAAAATAATTATCTCACTTGTTTTTATTAATCTTTCTTAAATATTCTTAAATATATGCATAGCTCACATTTATTTCAATGATTACTATTAGAAGTGTATAGGGGTCTTTACTTAGAACTAGTGGCCTGGTGCATGAAATTTGTGTATGGGGGGAAGGAGGTGTTCCTCAGCCAGGCCTGCACCCTCTCCAATTTGGGACCCTCGAAATTTACAGGGATCATGCCTAAACTGGCAGTCAGACATCCCTCTCACAATCCGGGACTGCTGGCTCCAGCTGCTCACCTGCCTGCCTGCCTGATTGCCCCTAACCACTCTGCCTGCCTGCCTGCTCACCCCAACTACCCCCCCCCAGCTCGCCTACTCACTCCAAACTGCCCCCCCCCCACTGTCCTGATCACCTCCAAATGACCCCCACTGATGGCCTGCTCACCCCCAACTGGCCCCCCTGCTGGTCTGCTTACTCCCAATGGCCCCTGCCATCCCATCCTGGCCTGATCACCCCCCGGCGACCCAAGGTCCCAGCCTCTCCTGTTTTTCTTTTTCTTTTTTTTCAGCACCTCCTTGAGCAGAGGCCAGGGCTGGCTGGAAGCAAGTATCTAGGCTGGAAGCAAGTATCTAGGATTTATTTATCTTCTATAATTGAAACTTTGTAGCCTTGAGTGGAGGCCAGGGCCGGCCAGAACAGAAAGCTTGGCTTCCTCCATTGCTGGGGCAACCCTAGTCTCCTGCTTGCTCCAGCTCTGTGGCTGGCCACTATCTTGGTTGGGTTAATTTGCATACTCTCTCCTGATTGGATGGTGGGCATGGCTTTTGGGCGTAGCAGAGGTATGGTCAATTTGCATGTTTCTCTTTTATTAGTGTAGATTTTGGTGATGTTTAATATACCCAGAAATATGACATAGGAACTGAACTCTTGTTTACATCAACTAGCCTATGGTAAAATTGTTTTCATTAACTTAAATTAGCTTATGGTAAAATGGTTTCATTCCACTTTAAGTCATGGTTTCCAAAAACCTACCAATGGTGTTAAGTGAGGGCTTACTGTACACTGAAATTGCATACACTCATGTGAATGAATGATAATCACTGTATTCAGGTACACACATGTGAATTAGTAAGGCTCATTTGTAGTGTTAAGATTGCATTCAGTAATATGAGAAAGCCCAATAAATGGAGACTTAATAAAAAAAAAGGTTTACTTTGCTTATGTAACAAAAAGATGTAGATAGGTAGGTAGGTCTAGGAAGTGAATAGGGGTCAAGGATGCCATCAAGAAAGCAGGACCCTTGCTTTTCTGTTCTCCTTAATGATGGCTGCTACAGTTCTGGGATGGCTTCTGTTTTCCAGGCCACAGAAAGGCGGGAACTGAAGAGACAGCACCAACATACCTCATCGGCCAGAACTGAATCACACAGCCACTTTTAGGTAAAAGGGATCTGAAAAATTAAGCCTTTATTTATACTGTCCAAAATAGAGAAAGGAAATGAAGAGAAATTGAAGTGGATAATAATTCCTTATTAGATGTGTCATTGGTGAATACCCTCTCCATTCAGTAGATTATCTTTTCACTCTGTTGATGATTTTCTTTACTATACAAAAATTTTAGTTTGATGTAGTCCCATTTGTTTATTTTTTCTTTTCTTCCCATTGCCCTAGGAGATATATCCAAATATATATATATATTGCTATGAGTGATATCAAAGAAGTTACTGCTAATGTTTTCTTCTAGGAGTTTTATGGTTTCAGGTCTTACATTTAAGTCTTTAATCCATTTTAATTCATTTTGAGTTTACTTTTGTATATGGTGTAAAAATGTGGTCTCATTTCTCTCTCTTCAACCCCCCCCCCCCCCCCCCCCGGCCCCTGGCATGTATCTGTCCAACACCATTTATTGAAGAGGATATCTTTTCCCCATTGTATATTCTTGCCTTTTTTGTTGTAAGACTAATTGACCATATAAGCATGGGTGTATTTCTGGGCTCTCTATTCTGTTACATTGATTTATATGTCTACTTTTGTGAGAGAGTCAACTAATAGTATTTACACACATAAAAACTGTGTGTGTGTGTGTGTGTGTGTGTGTGTGTGTGTGTGTGTATATATATATATATATAATACATATTCAGAATTCACAGTTTTTAATATTTGCTGCCTCTTGTTTACCTCGGTGCTGCTCCAACATCCCTTCACCCCCTCATACATATATTCCCATTTCTTTAAAAAAGAATTTGCAAGGGTTAGAGGCATTAACACCTAGTTTAGGATTCTCTAAAGGGTTGTGAAGGGGAGAGCAATGGAGAAAAGGTAGGTATCTCTCTCTATGTAAAAGCCAAGCAACTGGAATGGTGGAACAACCACAATGATCTGAATGACCGGTTGCTATGACGCACACTGCAGTGGCCGACGGGCCTGATGAGGGCCCCAATCAGCCCCCGCAACCTCCCGCAGCTCCTCCCCCTTGCCGGCCCCGCCCCTGATCACCCCCTACCCTGATCAGGGGCGGGGCCAGCTGGCCAACCACCCGTGGCCCCTCCCCCCTGCCAGCACCCCTGATTGCCCCCCCCATCGGGGCGGGCCAGCTGGACCCCAACTATGCACGAATTCATGCACAAGGTCTCTAGTAATTTTATAAAAGAAAATAAAACCAAGTTTTGACTCAAGGATTCTCTAGAATCTACGCACTGTGGACACAATATTTAAAGTAAACTAAGTATGAATTTGTTACTGAAAATTTGTATATGCAGAAATACCTTTAAAACAAATTAACACTACTGAAAGTTTTTTTTAAGGTTTTATAAGAAGATTTATTTTTTTTTATTTCTTTATTGATTAAGGTGTTACTTATGTGTCCTTATTCCCCCATTACCACCCCATCCCCCTCATTCATGCCCTCCCGCCCTGTTGTCTGTGTCCATTGATTAGGCTTATATGCAAAGGACTTGTATGCATGCATATAAGACTACTGAAAGTTTTAAAGTTGCCTATGCCATTCAAATTCTTAACCCATGGAGAGTTGTTTTATGTGTGATGTGTGGTACAGATGAATTTTCATGCTTTTTCCATCTGGATAACCAACTTTTTCACTCCCTGCCCAAGTGATTTTCCATGCCACCTCTATCAAATATCAAAGTCCCATATATGCATGGGTCTTCTGTAGAACTCATATTCTATTTCATGCATCAATTTATCTCTTCCATGTGAATAATACATCTTAACAGATATAGCTCCATAAGCCTGTACATCTGGAAGAGCAACTCCTTCTTCATGTTTTTACTTTTTAAAGAAGTATTTTGGCTATTTTTGAACCTTCATTAAGTTACACAAAGAATCCTTTTGGGATTTTGACTGGAGCTACATTAAATCTATAGACCTACATAGCAAGAGTTAAGGTCTTTATGACACCTTGAGGAACATGGGATACTTCTCTACTTATAGTCAGGTTTATTACATTTTCCTGAATAAATTAAGAAAATTCCCACTTGCTATACCACTAAACACTTGCTTTTGCCTCAAACCTCAACACTTTGGTAAGTGAACTGGAGGAAAAATTTAATTATAATTTTACATGTAGCCTTGTTTATTTCCAAAACCAGAAACTGTTTCAATAAATGAGAAAATGATTAAAGGCACAGAAAACAAATTAAGAACATTGTCATATCAAGTGGAAAATGGACCCTTTGGCAAATTGTTTTTATTGCTTTTTTTCTCTATTTATCTGAACATGGAGTTTTTTAGCATTATATTGCCAAATGAAGCAGCTGAGTCTAGTTCAAGTTTATTACTAATATTATCATTCATTAATAATAAATTTATAAGTCAAATAAGTATTTCATAATATTTGCATGATCCAAACAGTGACCTAGAGCTATTTAATGAAGGATGATCTTGGGTCAACTTGCTTAAATATCAACACAGTGTTTGCCCTTATAACATAACTTCATTCTCTTACCCTGACATGTTTTTCTTACATCGATTAATGAGTTCTTCTATTTTTGTCTTTTCCATGTTTAACTTGCAAAGAGAAAAAAACATCCAAGTTGATACATCTGGGTGTCAGGTAAAGAGGAGCTGCTCAACAGAGAGAAAGGGGTTTTAAGCAGATAATGAAAATTGTAGGGCATCTGTAGAAAGGTAATGGTATAATCTACAAGAACAGAATTCTCCCATTAGTGAGAAGTGAGAGAGAATAAAACAGGGAGATGACTGCTTTCCAGGATACAAAACTTTCTTTCATGTGCCTTACACATTAATTGTCTAGCCCAGAACAGAACATTAATAATAAATTTAGATTTTCTTCTGTCTTTAGCATAGACATATTCCTTCTTGCTATTAATAACCAAACAAAGAAACACAAGAGAGTAAATGTCGATAAAAATGTTATTTCATGGATTAACACTACTCTTAAACATTTCAAGGAATAGATTATAAATTTTTCAATAAACACAAGCTCATGGAATATATTTTAATCTTTGTGGGAAACTATCATTTTTCATTGGTGTGAAAATTATAGTGCAAAAAATAGTATTGGCCTATGTGAAAATATAATGTAATTTAATGATATATAATATATTAATATATTAATTATAAATACATATATGAGGTTACATATATATGATATATATATGTATATGTATATATATATATGTATATGTATATGTGTATATATATATACTGAGTGGCCAGATTATTATGACCACCTGACGTTTGTAGGCAAATTAGCCGTACACTGCATCGTATGGGATATGGAAGCTGAAGGCCTATTCGAACACCTTTGCTGTCTGCAGTTACCAAGATAAAACATCTCCAATTCGCACAGGAACACAAGGATTGGACAGTCGAACATTGGAAAAAAGTCAAGTGGTCTGATGAATCATGTTTCCAATTGCATCATGCAGATGGCAGAGTGAGAATTTTCATGCAAACAGCATGAAAGCATGCACCCCACATGCATGAGTACAATCCTTCAAGCTGGTGGGGGCAGTGTTATGGTTTGGGGCATGTTTTCCTGGCATGATTTGGGCCCTTTAATTCGTGTGGAACAACGTCTGAATAGCACAACATACTTAAGTATCGTTGCTGATCAAATTCATCCTATTGTGTTGATGGCGTATCCCAATGGAGATGGCTTCTTCCAACAAGACAATGCACCCTGCCATGGTGCTCATATTGTGCAGGAGTGGTTTCAAGAACATGAGGGAGACTTGACCTTGCTTAGGTGGCCCCACAATCACCAGATCTCAATCCAATTGAGCATTTGTGGGATGAAGTTAAAAGAGCCATCAGGCAGCTGGTTCCACAACCATCAAATCTCACAGAACTGGACAGTGCTATTCATCAGGCATGGTGTCAGATTCCTCACATCACTTTTCAACATCTCGTGGAGTCAATGCCAAGAAGACTTGCCACAGTATTGAAGGCAAAAGGTGGCCCAACGAAGTACTGATGGGATTGTCATAATAATCTGGCCACTCAGTGTGTGCGTGTGTGTATATATATATATATATATATATATATATATATATATATATATATGATTAGTGTCAGTCTTTATATTTATAGGATTGCTACCCTGATCTTTTATGCCATTTTCATTGGTGTTTTCAGTACATGCAATAATTAAAAAGGAAGACAAACATATAAAAAAATTGTCTCAATAATTTGTCTCAAGCTTTTTCAAGTTCATGCATACTTATGACTTTTATTTCTTCTTTATGTTCACAACAAGTGTGTGAGATCCATGAGATTTTGCCACATTCATCATGCATCTCATAAATATAAAAAAGGCCTGCAGAGCTCCAAGTATTCCTGGTCAAACTGTGCCTCTCCCAACTTCAATATTACCTGTCTTGCCAGCACAAATGGCTTAAAACTAATCCTGAAAAGGAAGCTATAGTTGCACACACTTTCTCTTAAAAGAGCATTTGAAGAAAACTCATCATCTCCTCACAACTTTGTTTACTTCAGGCATCGCTGGTAGTCCAGAATTCTCACATCGCCCTTCATCACCCACGCTTATCCCTTTATTACAGCTCTGTCTGCTCCCTAAACCAAAATCTTCCTTGAACCCCCAAACTTTAATGTTGTATTCTCTGAAACTCATTCTTCTAACTCTTCTCTAGATATTAATTTCAACTCTACCTAACAGAAATGTAGCTAACCCCTGAATATGCTGCCTGCTCTGTAGCTCTAAGAGGCTGATATTTTTCCTTATCTCCCATGTAGCACCTCAGGCCTGGAGATAAAATTGGCGTCTCTGATCCTCATTGCTGCTTCTAGAAATGTTTGTTTTTTCCCTCTTTGCATAAAACCCCAGATCAGTGAAGCACAGTCCCTCACACAGTAACCCGGAGTACCATTCTATTGTGGTATAGATGGTGGAGCTACAGTCACCATCAACTTCTGGACCCCTCTCTCTCATTTGTTATCCACTACACCATTATTTCTATCATTATTCTTAGTAGTATCAATATTCATGTTGATACCCATTCAATAGCCTGGCCCCTCATTTACTGACTTCCTTATTTCTAACAATTTATTTTTTACCTCTCTACAAGCAATCCAATCCCAAGGTTATATCTTAGAAAATTCCATTAACAGTTACTGCATCAGTTCCAAAATCTTCATTCAGATGACCTACTCTACACCAATTTCTATCTTTCCAGATCATGTATTTCAGTATCCTAACTCCGAAGATGTTAAGTTCATTGTCACAATTTTAAAAATTCCCTTATTCCCTTTATATTCTCGCTTCTCTCAGCTTGGATTCCATAAAACATCATTGTAATCTCTCCACTGCATGTATTCTCAGCTATGTCCCTCTTATCTCTTTTACTGACACCCTTGCCAGGAAAAGAAAAATGAATTCAGTGATAGTTAAACCCAACTCTGCGCTAGTTCTACATCTGCTCTCTAACAAATAAATTTGGCTGTAGCAAAACACAAAGTCATTACTAAAATACTTTGCAACTCATGATCTAGATCTCAAAGTGTACTCCCATGGGCCCAAGCAATACTGCTACATTTCCCTTATATAACAGCTCTCTCACTTTACAAATTCTTCTTTCTCTAACATCAGTCCCTACAGTCTCAAAATATTATTTTAATTCTTATTCTTTGAGAAAATAGAAGCCATCATATGATGGTAGTACCTCATATTGAAAAATTACTAGCAACTCTTCTTTTTTTTCACGTTTTAATTTGATTTTTACTTTTATTGAAGATATACAGGTTTGTGGTTTAAAAGGTCGCACTTCTATAAAGAGTCTAACAGAAACAGCATTTCCTTTTACTCATCTTCTCACCTCTAATTCCATGTTTCTGAAGGCAAACCTCTCAACATTTTTACTTCTTCTATCTCCCTATCTCTAATGATATACTCATACTACTATTTTTTTTTCCATTTTAGATGTTATCTATTGGCTTTCTGTTAGGGGAGGTGGGGGGAGAATTAGGTCCACAGATACAGACTCATCCCCTCTCACACTCATCTCCCCATTAGTTGCACCATAACGTTTAGTGAGATAATCAAACAATGTGCACATGTGATTACTAGTCTAGAATAGCACTGCTGAGCAAATTCCGTTCACAGCTGAGTCATGCAGTATGTTTTTTTTTTAATGTCTTTATTGATTAAGGTGTTACATATGTATCCTTATCCCCCCATTACCCCCCATCCCCCCCCCACTCATTCCCTCAACCCCCTGGTGTCTGTGTCCATTGGTTAGGCTTATATGCATGCATACAAGTCCTTTGGTTGATCTCTCCCCCTTACCCCCACCTTCCCCTACCTTCCTTCTGAGGTTTGATGGTCTGATCGATGTTTCTGTCTCTAGTACTGTTTTTGTTCATCAGTTTATGTTGTTCATTATATTCCACAAATGAGTGAGATCATTGATACTTATCTTTCTCTGACTGGCTTATTTCATTTAGCATAATGCTTTCCAGTTCCATCCATGTTGTTGCAAATGGTAGGAATTCCTTCTTTTTTAGCGCAGCGTAGTATTCCATTGTGTAGATGTACCACAGTTTTTTAATCCACTCATCTGCTGATGGGCACTTAGGCTGTTTCCAAATCTTAGCTATGGTGAATTGTGCCGCTATGAACACAGGGGTGCATATATCCTTTCTGATTGATGTTTCTAGCTTCTTGGGATGTATTCCTAGAAGTGGTATTACTGGGTCAAATGGGAGCTCCATTTTTAGTTTTTTGAGGAAACTCCATACTGTTCTTCACAGTGGCTGCACCAGTCTGCATTTCCACCAGCAGTGCATGAGGGCTCCTTTTTCTCCACATCCTCTCCAGCACTTGTCATTTGTTGATTTGTTGATGATAGCCATTCTGACAGGTGTGAGATGGTACCGCATTGTCATTTTGATTTGCATCTCTCAGATAATTAGTGACTCTGAGCATGTTTTCATATGCTTGGCCTTCCTTCTGTCTTCTTTTGAAAAGTTTCTATTTAGGTCCATTGCCCAATTCTTGATTGGATTGTTTATCTTCCTTTTGTTGAGTTGTATGAGTTCCCTGTAAATGTTGGAGATTAAGCCCTTATCAGTGATAACATTGGCAAATATGTTCTCCCATGTAGTGGTCTTTCTTGTTGTTTTGTTGATGGTTTCTTTTGATGTAGTACCATTTGTTTATTTTCTCTTTATTTTCCATTGCCCTAGGAATGGTATCAGCAAAGAAGTTCCTGCGGCATATGTCTGAGATTTCGCTGCCTGTGGATTCCTCTAGTATTTTTATGGTTTCCCATCTTATATTTAAGTCCTGTATCCATTTTGAGTTTATGTTTTGTATGGTGTAAGTTGGTGGTCTAGTTTCATTTTTTTTGCATGTATCTGTCCAATTTTCCCAACACCATTTATTGAAGAGCCTGTCTTGACAGCATTGTATGTTCATGCCTCCTTTGTCAAATATTAATTGAGCATAGTGGTTTGGGTCGATTTCTGGGTTCTCTATTCTATTCCATTGATCTATATGTCTGTTCTTGTGCCAGTACCAGGCATATTTGAGAACAGTGGCTTTGTAATACAGCTTGAAATCTGGTACTGAGATCCCACCTACTTTGTTCTTCTTTCTCAGGATTTCTGTGGCTATTCAGCATCTTTTTTTATTCCAGATGAACTTTTGGAGAGTTCGTTCTAGGTCCGTGAAATATGCCATTGGTATTTTAATGGCGATTGCATTGAATCTATAGATTGCTTTGGGTAGTATGGACATTTTGATGATGTTGATTCTACCAATCCATGAACATGGTATGTTCTTCCATCTGTTTATATCTTCCTCTATCCAGCAACTCTTCTTGATGCTGTTGAAATATACCAAGCTTATTTCTGTCTCTGGACCTTCTGCCTTGAAAGCTCTTTTATCAAATTTCCACTATAACTTTCTCCTTAACATAAGTTAAGCCTCTATTGATTGTTACTTTCTCAGAGTGATGCTCCCTGACTATTCCATCAAAAATGTATCCATTCGTTATTCTCTATTCCTATGGAGCATTATTTCCTTCATAGACTATTATCATATAAAGTTATGGTAACAAAGTCTATTTGTTTACTTGTTTGTTTTCTGTCTTCCCTTCTAGAATGATAGCAATAAGAGACTTGCTTATCTCCGATCGACAGAAAACAGTGCTTGACATATGTAGGGAGCGGTTATAGGGTTAAGCCTTGGAGTGACCTGCTGGTAAAGCTGCAAACAAGTCCCAGAGTAGAGGGCACAGCCCTCTCAGCATAATTAAGCTTGATCTTGTGACTACTCCCTAGATCTTTCCTGGGTAGCTAATGGGCTGTGGGAGTTGCAGCAAGTGCTGCCAAAACAAGTGAAACTCACAAGAACATTGTAACTATGGTGACCACTACCTTGTTTACTTCTGACTATAAAATAAACGCTCAGCTTGCTGTCTGAATCTGTTCTGTGGCCTCAGCCAGGCACAGAAGATCCACCTAGACCCAGCTTATTCTCTTTGTCTGTATTTTCTTCATCCTTCACCGGCCCCCCTCAGGCTTGCTGAACCCTGGGCTGTGCCGGCACGGCACAGACATATAGTTGCTCAATACCTATTTTTGAATAATTAATGAAAATAACATCATTAAAATGTAATGAAAGATTCTCAAATCGTCTAGACTGAACACTCTAATAAGAGAAAAATAAATATCTGAATAAATTGAGAGATATACCATGTCCATGAATCAGAGCCCTCTATATTGTTAAGATATTGCTTCTCCCAGACTGATCTATAGATTCAACACAAGCCCAATAAAAACCCATGCTAGCTTTATTTTAACCTAGAAATTGACAATCTAACTTTGAAGTTTGCATAAAAATGCCAAAGACATATAATAGCAAAACCTTGGGGGAAAAAGAATAAACTTGGAGAGCTTATACAACCTGATTCCAAGGCTTGCTATGAAGCTACATTAATCAAGGCAGGGTGGTACAGATATAGGGCTAGAAAATTAGCTCAACAAAACATATTAGACAGTCTAAACAGAGACAACACACATACAATCAATTAATTTCCAACAGATGTATTAAAATAAATCAAAAAAATAGAGGAAATTCTTTTCCATTATGATGCTGTAACAACCAGTTGGATAACACACACCCCTATCTCAGATTGTACATAAAATTTAACCTAAGTTGGAAAACAGACCTAAAATACAAACTGTAAAGCTTCTAAAAGAAAACATAGGAGACTATCTTCACGGGCTTCAGGTTAGTTAAATTTCTTAGAATGGACACAGAAAGCACTAATCATAAAAAACTTGATAAAGTGGGCCTAATTGAAATAAAACTTCTCTGTTCACCAAAGACATATTAATAAAATGAATGGGTAAGACACATACTAGGGGAATATATTCACAAAACCTATAGATGAAAAACAAATGATATCAAAATATATAAATAACTCCTTCAAGTCAATAATAAAAAGACCAGTAACCCAGTTAAAAATGGGGGAAAATATTTGCATAGATACTTCTCAAAGTACATGGAAAAATGCTCAGCATCATTATTCATCAAGAAAATTAAAATGAAAAGAACAATAATATATCACTACACACCCACCAGAATGGTTAAAATTTAAAAGACTGACAATACCAAAAGTAGCAAAGGAGAGAGAGAAACAAGAACTCTCCCACTGCTGGTACAACTATACAATTGTGCAATGGCTTTGGGGAAAGATTTGTCTTACAAAGTTAAACACAAAATTACCACATGACCCTGTAATCCCACTCCTGAGCATTTACCCAGAGATATGAAAACATACGTCCTCACAAAACTTGCACATGAGTGTTCACAGCAGCATTATTTATAACAGGCAAACCCAGAAACAACTGAAATATCCATCCCTCAATATCAGAAAGAATAAACAAATTGTGGCACATTCATTTAATAGAATTCTACTCACAAATAAAAAGGAATGAACAACAAATACATGCAATGACATGAATTTATCCAAAAAATAATTGAGTTAAAGATGTCAGATTTTAACAGTACATATGGTAGGATTCAATTAATATAACTGTTCTAGTTATCTAGATCATCCCCAAACTTAATGGTTTAAAGACAAATATTAGGTATTTTCCACTCAAATCTGCAATTTGGGCAAAGATCAGTGGGGATAGCACATCTTAGCCCCATACAGTGCCAGCTGGGCAGTTCCACTGGGACTGTCAGAGCCACTTCCAAGAGAGCTCATTCACAGGGCTGGCAAACTGGAATTGGAAGTGGACTGGAAACTCAGCCAGGGCTGTTGGCTGTCGGCTGTTGGCCTCAGTTTCTTTCCACATGGATCTCTCTATGGGCTACTTGGACTTTCCACAATATGCCAGCTGGGTTCTCAGAGTGAGTATCCCAAGATTCAGGGAATTGAAGCTCTCAGTCCCTTAAAGCACGGTACAGAATAACTTCCACTAGATATGCAAGTACTGGAATACAGAAAGCTCATATAAATAAATATGAATAAAAAAAGTCTTTGCCTAGGGGTAGAGAAAGTGGCAGGGATTAACTGACAAAGCACATAAGGGAAATATCAAGTGGTAAAATGTTCTATATGTTGATTAGAGTGGTAGTTACAACAAAGATGTATAAATATGTCAAAGTTTACACATTTCACTGTAAGTAAATTATACCCCAATTTGAAAAATAAATTTATTTAAAATATTTGGATGCAGATTTCTTCTAAGCAAACATATTCACACTAACTGGAAGTTTAAGAGTCAGATTATTACACTCTGAGTTCCATTAAGAAACACTTACTTCCTGTTGTTGTTGTTTTTAAATTACTCTAGTAAAATAAATCAGAAAACATTGTCTCTTAAATCATGTTCAAAGTCATTTTTAGGTCAACCAAGCTTACAACTAAAAATTCTGGAAAAAATAAAATTAACTGATTCAGTATAAATGCTAAAATGATATATGTTCATATAAATATATAGTATATACATGCATATACAATTTGATTATTTTACATAGATTTTGCATTCTAGGTTTGAGAAAATTAAAAATAAAATTCTAGCTAAAACTATTTAAAAATCAATTAAATCAATTCCTCAAGTATAGTCTTATGGTGACATCAGATTAAGACCAATATTTTTTATCCTTTACTTGGTATTCTTGATGAGTTTTAGGCAATATGAGTTCCTCAAGGGCTTCCTAAATCACAAAATAAATATTGGACTGTTAAATATATAGTATTCTCCCTGCCCACCTGCCCCCATTCATGGTTTCGCTTTCTATGGTTTCAGTTATCTGCAGTCAAACACAGTCCAAAAATATTAAATGGAAAATTCCAGAAATAAACCATTAAGAAGTTTCAAATTGCACACTATTTTGAGTAGAGTGGTAAAGTCTCTCACCATCCCCCTCAATCCTACCTGAGATGGGAGCATCTTTTTGTTCAGCCTACCCATACTGTGTATGCTACTCACCCATTAGTCACTAGTAGCCTTCTTGGTTATCAGACTGGTTATGAGAGAAAGAGCACTTTCATATAACTTTTATTATATTACAGTGCTGTTATAATTTTTCTATTTTATTATTAGTCATTGTTAATCTCTTACTGTACTTATTTTATAAATTAAACTTTGTCATAGTTATGTGTGTAGAAGAACAAATATATATACATATATATACACATATATATATGCAATATTCAAATTAGCTGGGACACCATAACAGTCACAACTGGCTCAGGAGGAGGCTGTGCACGCAGATGGGCCCAAAGCAGAGATGCAACACACAGGGGGGCCAGGGCCGGGCCCGAAGTGGAGACACAACACTCAGGGGGGCCCGCCCTCGCTGGGAGACAGCACACCAGTAGTCCTGCCTCTGAGCATGAGCTGCAGAGGAAACACCTTTTCTTACAGCTCATTGGCTAAGCTCCCTGAATGCTACTCACAGTGTTCTTTGTAACTTGGGAATAAGAATCCAAGAAGGTGATCTAGGGTTTTTCCACCTCACTCCTAGAGGAAAAATTGAAGGACTGCTGCTGGAGGGGCCAAGAAATGTCATATCCTGCCCTAGCTGGTTTGGCTCAGTGGATAGAGCCTCGGCCTGCAGACCACAAGGACTGGGTTCAATTCTGGTCAAGGGCATGTACCTAGGTTGCAGGCTCCTCCTTGGTCAGGGCCCCAGTCAGGGCTCATGCAGGAGGCAACCAATCAAAGTGACCCTCTCACATTGATGTTTCTTTCTGTCTTTCCTACTCTCTTCCGTGCTCTCTAAAAATCAATGGAAAAATATCCTCAGGTGAGGATAAAAAAAAAAAGAAAGAAATGTCGTATCCTATGAAAGAGACATCTTGGTGGCTGTGGTGGCCAGCTGTGGCAGCAGCAGTGGGATGATGGGGGTGGTGCCTTCCCCTAATCAGCCGGTTGCCTCCTGCAGAGGGAGGCCAGACCACGGCTTAGGCCTGCTCCCCAGACTGTGAGAGGGGGCAGGCTGGGCTGAGGGACCCCTTCCTCAGTGCACAAATTTCATGCACCGGGCCTCTAGGGTTTGGTACTATCCTCATTTTCAGGCATCTACAGGGGATTTTGAAACATTCCCCTGGGGATAAGGGGGGACTGTTGTATTTTATTACATTATAATTTTTACTTATTTTTGCCTCCTATATTCTACTAAAGGCAATTTCGCAAAATTCCATTAACTATAATATTCTGTATTTCAGTAATTCTGGGTAAAGAAAAGAGATCATAATAGAACTTTAAAAGTTTAAACAATATTAATGACAGATACTTCAGTTGCAAAATTAAAGTAGTATCTATGTTTACTAAGGATTCCAGCTGGAAGCTTTGTGCCTTGAGCTATAATCCCAGCAGTTTTCTCTTGATGAGAAAGGTTTCCTCATGCAAGCCTGCCCTCCATGTAGGACATCTCAGTTGTTCAGGAATTAATGTTGATGTGTTAGTTATCTTCCAAGAGATTCCCTATTGAAATCATACCTAGAACTCTATGTGGCTGTCTTCTGTCTCTCCCAGAATGACCTTCCCACAAATCCAAGCTCCCAGCCTTTAAATGTCATAGGTGAGTTCATATTTGTCTTTGAAATTAGCAGAAAATGATACTTGGCTACCTTTCAATTCCATTCTTCCCTCTGTGTTTGCAGACAATGCAGCCCCATTTGACCAGTCTCTTTTTTTTATGCTGGAATCCATGTTAGCATTTGATGCTACACTTACCAAAAGTATGGTGTGTGTGGAAAGGGTCAGCCACCAGCAAAAAAGACATGGGACCTCCTGCTTCTTAGGAATCCTTTTCCCCTAACTCCTAGATAGCAAGTAACTTCAGGAGTACCCAGTAGAGGTCCAAATGCTCTAATATAGTGCTCCACCAAGTCTAATCTTTCCAAAGTAAGCTAGCCCTCAAATTAATCTGTTGTCCCCTCATATCCTGATCCCACCCCCCAGGTCATCACCATGATTAACTAAATAAATCCCTCTAAAGGAGAATGCCTGATAGACTCAGACTCCACAGCACACCTTATAAAAAGTGATGCCTCATTAATGAAAAAGTGTTGATAGTAGATTACATTTTTAGCACAAGCCACCTGTGCCATGCCTATTCTGGGGTCCCATCTAAGGCAATTCCCTGTTTGCCCCCATTCTGTTGGCTTACCAAAAGAATAAGGTTCAGTTACTTGAACCCATTCAGAAACTTGCCAATCAATATCACAATGGGTTGAGAGTTAGGATTTTATTTGTTTCCATGAGATTATTGTGGAGTTTTAGATGAGCAGAGATACTCTATCTGTACTGGTTCAGCCCTCCACCTTTTAAAGTATCAAAATACCTTCATACCAGTTAGTAAATAGTCACTGCCCCAGCCCCTCTGAGGAGTTCTGGTTTTTCCAGACTCTGTCCCAAACCCTCAAAATGCCCCGGAGTTTAGTAATTGACAGGCTAACAGCTGGAATGGCACAGGAGGGGGCCTCCAGCACAGTGATCGCTGTCCATTCTCATGGAACAGTTGGCTATAATGTTCTCTGATGCGATCTTATAATTGTATACTTTGTTCCTGCTAATCACATGTGCATACAGAGTCAACTCTGAGTTAGCTATACCAATAGCCAATTGATAATTTAAAACAGCAAATCACATAAAATGCTCTTCCATTTTACTTTGGAATACACCGTGACTTTTAGCTAGCTCAAATCCTTAACTATGTTTTAGGCTAGTATCAAAAGTCAACAATACGAATAAGTTGTTATTCTTTCCCATATATTCATGATAACTACCACCCTATTTTGAGCACTGTTCTGTTATCAATTAAATCATCCCCAAAACCCTTTCAGTGTCATTTTTTCATTTTACAGATGGTCAATTTAATGCTCAGAGTTGTACTTCATATCACACAGCTCTCTAAGGACTATCACCAAGATGATCTTTTCATGCATTTCCAAAAAAATATGAGAAATAGAAGCGTACCCATTTTATTTTAGGAAACAGACGCAGATAGGTTAAGGAGGTTGCTCAGGATGACACACCAATAAGAAACAGATCTTAGGTAAGAACTGAGGCATAAGACTTCCATTCCAGACTTCTACTTTCTGGGAACATGAACTTGGCAATTTCAAAATTGCACTGTTTGAGAAACACATTCTGTTCAGGCGATGTCCCCCTTGGGAAATACCTTTAGTTACTTGTGGCTGACGCAGGGCTCCTGTGTGCTTCCTCCCACCCTCCGTCACCTTGGCATCAGAGCCTCACTGTCTCCATGACAGTCCGTGGGGTCAACACACACACACACATTCTCTCTCTCTCTCTCTCTCTCTCTCTCTCTCTCTCTCTCTCTCTCTCTCTCTCTCTCTCCTCCTCACTACAGCAGGATTTTTCTTAGTTCAGATTTCCACAGATCTTAGGGCCTTTGCTTTTGTTTTAAGATGAAATAGTATTTTTGTTGCTGACAGCCTCCCGCAAGCAGAGAAGAGAGTCCCACGTGTTCAGAGTTGCAGTGCACCGGGACAGGAAGCCTGTTCTTACCAGTATGCATACTCTCATTCTTCCCCTTGCCTGGGCAAACAAACCAATCTAATCATGAAAGGACATGCTAAGAAGAGAGAAAGGAGGAGAGAGGTGGGGGAGGGGAAAGCTGATGTTGAGGATGGGAAAGGCTAGAATAAAGATTCCAAACAGAGATTGCCATGGAAGAAGCAAGAATGTTTCCCTGTGTAAAGTTCTCTTCTTTCAGGGGGAAAACAAAAAACTACTTCTGGCTGCAAAAGAAGCTTCCTACTGTTAGACTATTTAACTCTGTCTAATCTCCAGGGGTCCCATCCAAATTAACTTCGTTCCTTTGTCAGGGTCCTCCCTTCTTTAGTTACCAGCTCCATCGGTCCTCTTTGAGGGATCACTGGGCATTCCAGCCTCAATGTCCTTCCTCCCACTGCCTGGGGCCTTCAAGACCTATCTCTCACACAGAAGTAACTCATCCAGGAATTAGGGAGTGAGCACTAATTGGCAAGGGCCATCCTCCAAAACACCAAACAAATGAAAACTGCCCAGCGGGTTTTAAATAAAACGCTCCTCTTGTAATTGTTAATTCCACAATAATCATGCTATGGAGCACTGACAATGAATCCCTCCACTTGTATTTCACTCTAGAAAATCTGCTTTTAAGGAAGCAGTTACACATGTCAAATACTTAGTCTGTATGCAATGCAAATCAGTTATTTAGCTCGCATCCTCCAACCACAGCACCAACGACATTTCTAGCTCCTGAGGATAAAACTGAGATCACCTCTGCAGCCTCTTCATTGTTAGGTGAGAAAGCTGAGGCACAGAGGGGCTGAATGAGTTCCCTTGCTGCACTGAAACCATATCTGAGTTCTGGTCCACTGATCTGATCTCCCTCGTTGTGAAATGCAAAGCTAGATAAAGCCAGCAGGACTTCACATTTAGAACAATGTGAAGTCACCTTATATTTATAATAAGCTCACAAGTATAAACATGTGACCACTTTTCAAATTCCGGTTCTCTCTACCCTCCACCACTCAGGTTTTGCATTAAGAAACAAAAGCTATTCTTCATATAAATTTAGCAAACATTGAAAGGGAAATGTGCTGCCACAGAAATCATATACAATGTGCTTTGTAGTCAGTTCTACCTGTTCTGAGTTGTCCATTCTTCTGACTTATCTTGACAATTTTCTCTTCCATTACTCTGGGTAACAGTGTGTTGACCAAATTAAAAAAAAAAAAAATCTATAACAACGTTTTATAATGTGTTTTTTCATTTCCCCAAAATAGCCCATGGAATTTAATCAGGGCCCCATGCACATCTTCACTTCATTTTCTTCATCCCAGATTTGAAAATTGGCTAGTGACAACCCTGTATCTTTTTTTTTTTAACCTTGTTTACACTTTACTCCCCCTTCTTTTTTAATTTTTCTTCCACCAAATACCCTAAATGTGAGTGCTTCCCAAGGTTTTGCTCTTAACCCACTCTAAAAAACAAAAACTTCATCTTCTTTCTTAGCTTTGGTCCTTTGAAAATAAATCATTACTTTTATGTATCTCCTTCCCCCAAATTCAGTACCTCAGAATTACCCATGACTCCTTCTCCTGTGCTGACATATATAATTAGTAACACAATCTTAACACTCTGCCTTCCATTTAATTTCAATTTGTAACTATTTAACAAACAATTATAGCCCCTTGCTTTGTGCCACAAAAAATGAGCCAAGCTATATTCCCACTCCAAGGCAGTCACTTGGCAACTAGGAATGTCCTCTCCCAAAAGGTAAAATGGAGTTGCTAACGTGTCTGTAGAAGCATTTTGAGGAAAAAGTGAAGTAACGTATGTAGTTCTCAGCACGTAATAAATACTGTCTATTACTTGCTATTATGTTACTTCTAATATTATTGACAAATTATTTCTTTGAGTCCTAAAAGGCTATGACAAAATTATATAGAATATGATGCTAAATATGTTAAGACGGGAAGAGACCATTTTATTTTATATTTTATTTTATTTTATTTTAATACTAGAGGCCCAGTGCATGGGTTCATGCACTGGTGGGGGCATGGACTGCGGGGAGCATCGCTCATCCCCGTCAGCCAAGAGGCTGTGGACTAGCTCCTGCTGCGGTAGCAGCTGCTCATCCTGGTCAGGCAAGTGGTGCTCCTACTGAGTTGAGCATCTGCCCCCTGGTGGTCAGTGTATGTCATAGTGATTGGTCGACTGGTCATTGTGGTCATTCTGCTGTTTGGTCAAATATCCTATATAATAAAAGGCTTTTATTATATAGGATATTTTTATTGATTTCAGAGAGGAAGAGAGAGGGAGACAGAGATAGAAACAACAATGATGAGAGAGAATCATTGATCAGCTGCCTCCTGCATGCCCCCCACTGGGAATCAAGCTTGCAACCCAGGCATGTGCCCTTGCCTGGAATCGAACCCAGGTCCCTTCAGTCCACAGGCTGGCACTCTATCCAGTGAGCCAAACCAGCCAGGGCAGGAGGAGACCATTTTAAACTAGTGATTACTCATCATCAGTAATGAGACAGACCAATATCATTTACCTCTTAAAGGGCACATCACCTTTGTGATATTCTTGCCCTAAATATATAACCTGAACCAAATCATGAGAAGACATCAGACAAAGCCACTTTTAAAAAAGCATTCTACAAAACTTACTTTGAAAATGTCAAGATCACAAAAAAAATAAAAACTGACAAGCTGTCTCTGATTAGAGAAAGATGTATGTCAGATAAAGGACCAGATAAAGACATTAGTGGAATAATTATTGGAATTTCAATAAAGTCTGTAGATTAGTTCATGGCACTGTTATAATGTTAATTTCCTGGTTCTCATTATTATGCTGTGGCTATTTAAGCAATTTAAGTTATTGGGGAAGCTGGGTGAACAGTGAACAGTATTCTTTGTGCAATTTTTGCAATTTTGTTGCAATTCTAAAATTATTTCAAAACAAAAGGTTTTGTTGGGGGGAAAAAGCAGGAGCGATATAAAATACACATACAAGATAAAGAGAGAATTCTTCCTCAATTCATGGATCAAGGGGAGGCGAGGAGGCTAGCAGAAGAATTCTGGAAAATGAAAGCACTTGAGCTCATATTTGAGGGCATCAATATTGAGGAACAAAATTCTAGGCAAAAAAAAAAAGTGCATAGATTTGTTCAAGTCAATCACTTGGGCTAAGTCTGAAACTACATAAATCAAATGGAGGAGCTGAAGCAATTTGCTGCACTGCTCTGAACAATGAAAATAACTTTACACTATCTGAATCTGAATTATTACATGTGATGATCAAATCCACCAGATTATTGCTCAGCTTTTCACTGTAATTTGTACAGATAGCCTCCTTGTACACCTGGTATTGTTCTTGGGAGTACTAGGCAGCTGTTCCATTGAAAACAATAACAACTTTGAAGCTTAAATCATTTCATGTTTTAGTAAGATGACAACAAGAGGATATGCAAGCAGCAGACAGGAAATTCCTTTTGGACCATGCTTGTTGAAAATGCAGAACAGTTACGAATCACACAGTGGAGTTGTATGCTTTAAAACCCAAAGATTAAAGCCAATGACACCTCAGAGAAACTTCATGATGCAGTTCCATAGTGCTGCCATAGTGCTTAGCACATACCTTGAATCCCCTAAATTTGCGACTAAATGAAACTGAAGAGAACTAAGAAGCACTGAGTCAGATTCACAATTTCCTTCATTTTCTGCTATTAACAGTCATATTATTTAATGTGCCTACAAGCACTTCTTGAACAAGCCTCTCTATATTCTTTGTACTCAAATTCTCTGTGGTAAATGATTACAGAATCACATGAAGTTCCTACCCCCAACATATGTATCTAGCAAAAAAGTGTTTTGAAATACCACATGCTTATTTGCATAATTTCTCATTGCACAACTGTAGTGTGCCACTGCAAATTAGTACAACCAATCACATGAAATCAAACTCCATCTTTAGAAAGAAAGCTATCCAATTCAGAAATCCTCAGATCACCAGAAATTCAGTGGCAATGGAGGTTGACAAATGGGACAAGCTCTCTCGCTGACCTTTAAATGATTTTGATGAAGAAAAGGGCAGCTCTCTTGAATAGCAGAAAGTGCTCATCTAAGTGAAAATATCTGGCAAGCACTGGGCAAGCACCTGTCAGAGGCCTGACTTCTGCTACTTATAGATCTGAAAGAAAAGACTTCTGTTTAAATCCACTATCCCAGCCAGGGCAACACCTTCCGACATACCAGCAGGATATTTAAAAAGTCTGACCTACAACTCTTTCTGATCAAGTATGATAAGTTATTTTCTTGCTTAAAAAACACCAGTGACTTTCACACTTTGACCTTGATAGATCTTTTATTCTTTCTCATTTTTAAGCTTTGTTTAATGAATTTTTCCAATTATAAAAATAATATGTGATTATTATAGACAAGTTGGAATACAAAGAAGTACAACACTAAAATAAAAACAAATAACCAGAAATAACCACTATTATTTATATTTAATTTTATTTCCTGATATTTTCTTTTTACTATGTGGTTTTACATTCCACCAGGCCCTCTCTTTATCTTTTTGTTCTTTTCTGTATCAGGCCTTTATTCTAAGTACATTTTCATCTTCACTACTAAAAATTCATTAGAAAGGGATCACAATGAAACCATCTCAGTCTTTAAGGAAATGGCAGCTAAGGAAATGTGCCAGGGCACCGACTGGGGACAGTAAGTACCGCACAGCAGGAGGCCCTGCTGAGGGCCAGTCAACACAACAGTATCACTGCCTCCAACTACATCCAACAGCCCCAACCAGGGGCTAATGAGAGGGCCCTGGAAATGATTGGCCAAGGGTCTCCTAGAGCACAGTTGAAAAACCACTGATAGATGAACCTTTTATTTTATAGATATAGAACAGAAGAATAAAACATGTACTCAAGATCATTCACTCAGTAATTGAGTCAGAACTAAAATCCAGAGACTCTATGCTGGTCATGGTCACTAATTGTTTGAAATAATATAACCGGTACAGGAGTTATTTTTATGGGTATAAATAGAAATATTTTCAAAGTGTCAGGAACTGTGTAGCATCTTGAGATTTTACCCTACTTACAAACTGACAAATAAGCCTGTTACTATTTCACGGATACTGACAAAAGGCACGAGATCCCTAGGTCAGAGACAAAGGGCTTTGTTACTCACAGTAGGAGCGGTGGCCAGAGCTTCACAGTCACTTGCTTTGCGTCTCCATGTTCCCCACGTTTAATGGAAGGGCTCATGATGGTGTCTGCAAACAAAATGGGTGCATTTAGAGGCCCGAAACACTGAGCTTGGGGATTTACCACTTTTGCAGTAAGTAGAAGAAATGCTGGTCTTTCTTTTTGGAGAAGACAGTACCGTACCGGATATCTTGAGCTTGCTTGCTGCAAACACAACCCCTGATAAGTGGTGTAGTTAAGAGTAGTAGGAGCCTTGCTTTCTTGGCATACCCAGCAAGAATGTGCAGAGGCACTCATGGCCCATGGCAGATCGCCTCTTCTAATAACTATCATTTAAATGAAATGGAGAAACAAACCTACATGGTTATGTGACATAATGTTGCCCATCAGTTTTCCCACTACTTCCAAAGACTGAGGTTGGACTCATCACATTACAGAAAGTAAAATGTTTTCCAAACACGGTGGCACTTTCTAAATACTTTATGTACTTCTATAACCACTTATTTCACAAATCGGTGTTAAAGAAAGGCTGTTAAACAAGGTGGTCATCCAACTATGGGCACCAACCAATCAGAACAGAAGGTGGCTATAAACAATAAACATGAACATAGCTCTAAAGATTATTCTTCAGGTATCATTCTACCATACAACTGGCACTTAGTGAATCTCACAACATTGCGTTTTTGTACTTTTTGTTTGTTTTTTATCACTCTCCAGACTAAGTCATTTGTGTCTTTCTTATTGGGATGTTCTAGAGTCATGAGGCAAGATGTAGATGGACTTGACTCCCAGTAAACAAAGATCATGCCAGCTGCTAAATTCTACTGAGATTGAGCGATGCTTAATTTAAGATTTAGGAAGTTGAACATCAAGAATTTGCTGGACTATATAAAAAATGCACAACATTTGCCTAGGGATAGGCAGACATGCAAATACATGAGAGTGATCACATTCCTAGTCTGTTTGATCTAATTCAGTGAGAAGTCAAGCCAGAAAGTAGTTTTATGACTCCAAACTCCCCTGTTGTTATTTTTCCCATTTTTAAATGAATATAAGAAAACCGCACAAAAATAAGTCAGGGTAAAGTAAGGCTTCAGCTAAAAGGAATTTTCCAGGGAGCAGCTATTTGAGAAAGGTAAAAAGGTGATTAAAAATAAGAATAATTTTGGGGGATGATTTTATGGTCTCGATGAAGTATTATGAGTGACTAGAGCCCTGGGGACAGGGGGCCTTGAGGTACTTCTTTTACATATTGTCAATGGAGTCTATCTGGTTAGTCTCTCCAGGTAGATATAATTGACAGTCTGAAAAATTTTACAAAGAAACTATGTCATTTTCCTTCCCATTTAGAAGAAATGCGAAGGCCCGTGTATGGTGCATAGCTACTCAATCAGCCACTTATTAACTCAAAAACATCTCAAGGAGAAAGGTCTTGCTTACTTTCCGCTCATGAAAATTATTTTATTATTTGTCTATTGGGAGTCAAGTCCATCTACATCTTGCTCCATGACTCTAGAACATCCCAATAAGAAAGACACAAATGACAGTCTGGAGAGTGAAAACACACACACACACACAAAGTACAAAAATGCAATGTTGTGAGATTCACCAAGTGCCAGTTGTATGGCAGAATGATACTTAAAGAATAATCTTTAGAGCTATGTTCATCCAAATTATCTGAAAAACTGTCTGTGTCTCTACTTCATAGACCTGGAGCTCCTGTGTCACTAGAGAGCCAAGAAACAAATCAAAGTACACCTTGAGTCTTCAGTATTCTCTTGCTACCACCCATCACCAGCCTTAACATAAAGGGAAGTACATTTACCAAGTGATAGACACCCTGTGAGGTATTTTTACATATTGTATCATTTTATCACCACGATAACCCTACAGGGTGATTTATTATTTCTGTTATACAGATTTTTTTAAAAAATCATACTTCATGAACTCTTCAGAATTTTTATAAGCATAAAAGCTGAAAGGGAAATATTTTAATTGCAGCATGCTTATTTGGGTTTTTCAATTTAGAATTGGTTTTATATTAAATTACATGTTGAGGCACAGGAGTGGAAGAAGGGATACTAATCTTTTTACTATTTATGAATTCTTAGATCTTAACCAGCCCTGGTGAACTGTGAACTATGGTGATATATTAGTATTTGTGGCTGCCTTCACACGTTATCACACACTTGGGGGCCCAAGAAATTTAAGCTTCATTCCTGTTTTGGGGAAAAAAATCACTGCTTGTTGTTTTCTATTAAGACACATAGAAAGACTTTTTAAAAAATATCAAAGAATTCGACATTTTTAACTTCCAATCACATAAGGTTCATTTATTAAGTAATTCTCCTGCTTCCCAAAATGGTTTGATGATTTATGAATGACACAGACATGGTAAGGTTTTCAAATAAAAGGTGCTACATCAATTGAAAATATCTACAGTATTTTCATTTTTTGAAATAAAGCATAGCAGCAAGGTGCTTTGTATCTCAGAAATGTGGGTTGTGATGTAGATGCTGCAGCCTGTTTCTCTAATTTCATTTTTCTACTGTCGATTGTAGAAATAGATAAGATGGTGCTAGTAAGCAACTCATAGCTCACGTGACTCAAATTTCTTAATCACTAAAAAACAAAATTATCATAGAATTGGCAGTATGAATATAAACCACCATCTTCCAGACTCCAAGGAGGAATCTTCAAGGAGTGAAGCACTTCAAGGAGTGGACCTGATAAGAAGGAAGAAATGCTGGTTGGGAGCTTGGGTTTTGAGTTTGGATCTTAACTCTGCTACTTATTAACAGTGTGTCCTCAGCGATTTCCCTACGTTTTATACTCCCTTGTCTATAAATTGAGGACCACTGTTCCTATCACAGAGGGTTGCTTTCAGAATTGAACATCACAATGTGTGGAAAGTGGCTAGCGAAGAGCCCGGGTCATTTTAAGAAGTTAATGATGGGAGCAGTTCTGTTTAGTGAGCTGTCTCGCTTCCACTGTGTTGCTGTCCTTGGAGATGCAGGGTATTTGTGGAAGCCGGAGGGGACTCCTGTTTTCTAAAGCACTGGCTACAACATCCGCCACTCGTGCATCAGTAACTTCCTTTTTCATCTCTTAGACGACAATTCCCAGTAATGCCGGGCAGCTGGAAGTAAAAATTAGGTCAGGTGCATTGACTGCACATGGGATGTGGGGGACATAAGAGGAAGGAGCAGCAAAGACAGAAAGAGCCATGGGAATGGTAAATTATGGAGGTTTTTCATAAATAACATTAGACAAGAGCAAACTACAGGTGGATTCAAATTATCAGGAGGAATTTTTGTCCACATATCACAGAATCTGGCAGAGGAAGCAGGACCAGGTTCTTTTCCAGCTCAGCAAATCCATAGGAGGTAAATGACTAGCAGGAGTGAATATCACATGCCCTCTAAGAGCCAAGGAGGTTCCTCTGAGCCCAGGTGCATGATGGGGGTTGGGGGGGGGGATCCTATACTGGTGTTTAAATACAAATGCCAGGCCTGGCTGGCATCTCCTCATTCAGAGATAAGAACAGAAAAAGAAGAAGCTATGGCCCATAAAAACATTTTCTAAGTAAGAAAAAAACAACAACACTGTCCAATTAAAAACTGAGCAAAAGATCTCAACAGACATCTCACCAAAGAAGATACACAAATGGCAAATAAGCACATAAAAGGATGCTCAACAGCACATGTCATTAGGGAAATGAGTACTAACTCAACAGTGAAATGCCACTACATAGCTCTGAGAATAGCTACAATCCAAAAGCCTGACGATATGAATTACTGGTGAGGATTGGAGAAACAGGAATACTCTTTCATTGCTGGTGGGAATTCAAAATGTTATAGCCACATTGGAAGACAGTTTCTTACCAAGTTAAACATAATCTTACCATATAATACAGCAATCAAACTTCTAAGTGTCCTGATTTGAAAACTTATGTTCACAAAAAAATCTTTATGTGAATGACTATAGAAGCTTTATTCAAATTGCTAAAAACTGGAATCAACCAAAATGTCCTTTAATAGTTGAATGAATAAACAAATTGCCGTATACTTATTCAATGATAAAATATGGACTATTATTCAATAATTATAGAAATGAGCTATAAAACCAAAAAAAAAAAATACATGTGAGCATATTGCTGTGTAAAAGAAGCCATTCTGAAAAAAGCTACATATGGCATTCTTCCATTTATATGACATTAAACTTTGGAAACAGTACACAGATCAATGATTGCCAAATTTTAGGGACTTGGGAAAGGGTTGAATAGGTAATGCAAAGGGTGTTTTTTGGGGGGAGGGTATGGTAGAACTGTATGATACTATAATGGTGCATACATGACATCATGCATTTGTTAAAACATGAACAGCTTTACAGTACAAAGAATGAACCTTAATACACAAGAATTGGCAAAGGTAGGTTTATAGTTAATACTGTACAATAACTATACTATAATATAATAATCCTATCTAGTAAAAGAGTAATATGCAAATTGACCATCATTCCAACACACAAGATGGCTGCCCCATGTGGTCAAAGATGGCTGCCCCCATGTGGACACAAGATGGCCACCACAAGATGGCCAGCAAGGGAGGGTAGATGGAAGGGACCAGGCCTGCAAGGGAGGGCAGTTGTGGGTGATCAGGCCAGCAGGGGAGGGCAGTTAGGGGTGACCAGGCCTGCAGGGGAGGGCAGTTAGGGATGACCAGGCCTGCAGGGGATGGCAATTGTGGGCAATCAGGCCAGCAGGGGAGGGCAGTTGGGAAGGACCAGGTTTGCAAGGGAGGGCAGTTGGGGGTGATCAAGCCTGCAGGGGAGAGCAGTTAGGGGTGACCAGGCCTGCAAGGGAAGGCAGTTGTGGGCGATCAGGCCAACAGGGGAAGGCAGTTAGAGGCAATCAGGCTGGCAGGGGAGCAGTTAGGCATCAATCAGGCTGGCAGGGGAGTGGTTAGGGGGTAATCAGGCTGGCAGGCAGAAGTGGTTAGGGGCAATCAGGAAGGCAGGCAGGCAAGCAGTTGGGAGCCAGCAGTCCTGGATTGTGAAAGGGATCGGGCCTAAACGGGCAGTCAGACATCCCTCAAGGGGTCCCAGATTGGAGAGAGTGCAGGCTGGGCTGAGGGACATACCTCCCCACCCCCATGCATGAATTTCGTGCACTGGGCCTCTAGTAATAAATAAATAAAATAATAACAAAAGAATAAACTCTGTGTTTCACATACAACTGTAAAGCTACTTTTACCGACTCCTGTATGCAAATTAAAAAATCATTTAGAAGGTGTGGGATACCAGGATGAAATTCAGATTGTGACACAATAACCTACTAGTTATTATATTACAGTAACTATATTAAAATACATAAACAACCTCACTGAAGGAAGTAGGGGGAAATATGCTGGCTAAGTAACTTTAAAAATGAATGAATGGATTCTGTAAGACTAAAGGCAAAGTAATTGCAAATACTCTAGTTGATAAAAATGCTTCCTGTGAGAGTTCTGATGAACAATTCTGAAACCACTATAATAAGTAAAATGGATTAACAAATAAGTAGGTGGATTAAGTAAATTAAGTAAAAACAGATGATGGAAGCCAGGCATCTCACTGTTCGAGTAAGAGATTACAGACAAGCAAGGAGAGAAGTCTAGGATGACTCATGAGGTAATAGGTGAGTATTGAAGTCATCAGTATGCGCTACTATCTTGCTTAATATAGATACATATGGATATATATAGAGAGAGAGAAAGAGAGAGAGAGAGAGAGACATATGTAGATATGGGTTAGTATGCACACATGTATTTGTTTATTCTGTCAGC
Source organism: Corynorhinus townsendii (assembly GCA_026230045.1). Lineage (NCBI taxonomy): Eukaryota > Metazoa > Chordata > Mammalia > Chiroptera > Vespertilionidae > Corynorhinus > Corynorhinus townsendii. The sequence continues at coordinate 59,137,420 of JAPDVU010000004.1, read as the reverse complement.
TGAGAGGGCCTAGAAGCTCTAAAACCTCAGTAAGTTTTAGTGCCCAGATCTTGTTCTCTATTACCATTCTCAAGAAATAGCTGATTTTTAGGACTCGAGCAAGAAATATACAAAATGAACTGGCAGCACCTGTAGTTCCAGAAAGTAAAAATCTGCTAAATATAAATAAATAACCCGCAATGACAGGGAGGTGTCAAAAAGACACAGGAGCCAATTCAAAATGCTCCCAAATGATGAATGAAACAAATTAAGCAATAAAATAAGTTAAGTAGCACTGACTTATACTTCAAAATATAAAAGAAATAGTCATGAGTCCATTCTGATATAAATAAATAATGGGTTGAATGGATGAATGAGTGAAAAGAGGAGAACAGACAGATCTCCCATGCAGAAGAACTCCAAATAATCTATGTAGGTTCTCTTCTCTCCGGGAGGGGCAGCAAAACTCCCATCCCCTAAGTGTGGGCTATGCACAGTAAGGTCCTCCTGAAGAGGACAGTATGGAAAGGCTGGGAAAGAGTAATTTGACAGGGGGGAATCTGACAAACACTACCTCAGCCAGGTGATTGAGGTTACTATTAACAGTAATAAGCATATTAATAGACTATACCCTGGATACATTATGATCAGAACGGCCCTTCCTCCCTGAAACCCACGATCCCAGTTTAACCATGAGAAAAATATCAGACAGATATAAACTGAGGAACATCCTACAAAATATCTGACCAGAACTCTTCAAACCCATCAAAGTCATCAAAAACATTTTTAAAAATCAAGAAACTGGTACAGCCAACAGGAGTCTAAGGGAACATGATGATAAAATTAATGTGGAACCCTGGACAGGATCCTGCCTTAAGTTAGGCATTTAGCCCCGCCTACATCTCTAATCTTTGGAGTCAGAGTCCAGAGAACCTTCTGTGATTCTCAAAACACTCCAACCCCGGTGCCTCAGGCTATGTAGGCGGCCAGCTCCGGGGAATCTTGCACTCTGCTTGAAATCTGGAGACATGAAGTTCATCTCTTGGCATGCCCCTGACCCCACCACGTACTCTGGTCCAGTGCTTACTACACTTAGCAGTTTTTATTTATTTGCACCTCAGAGTTTGGAATATTTCCTAATCTCATCAAAGACAAGTTTGCTATTTCTCATTCCCTATTTTTTCTTTAAAAAGTTGGTGTTTACATGGAGAAAGGGACCAAAAGATCGTTTTCCTAATATCTTAAATCAGAAAGTCATTGTTACTTGAATTTCAAAGAGTAAGCATTAAAAAGAAAAGTTAACTGCAACGCTCAGCACTCTTTTCCATGTTTCCCACCATCTTATTAGTTTCACATTTTAAGACCACATAGATTGCAATGGTATATTGTGGTGCTTCTTGAACTTCAAGGAGGTCAGAACAGTTATATCCTATATACATGTTAATATAATAGCCACTGCTGAAACACAAGGTACAACCGATCCACATTCCCTGAAATTTTGTCAGACTCCTGGTTAGCAGCAAAAGAAATTCCAACACGTTGGCAGGTGATTTCTTCAAGATGCGACCTTGACTTTACAATAAAATTCCCATATTTAAGTGTTTGCATTGCCCGAAATAGTACTTTTACATTAAATTATTTATACCTACTATATGAGAGGTATTACGCTCTAAGAATCAGTTGAATTTGACTTTTTAAATTTTATTGAAAATAGCAGATAAGACTTGATATTGCCATCAAAATTTCCCCCAAATTCTTTTTGTTGTACATTTTCTTTTCTTTCCCATGTGTGCACTTGGTATAACTTAAACAAGAGGGCCCAAAAAATAACAATATGTGGTAACCACACTACACCAATTTATCAATTTACATTTATGGCATTTACCTGCTAAAGATGCTTTGAAAATTAAAAACAGTAACCAAGATCCTTTTTAAAAGAAAGGTATACAGGCATGAGATTCAAATATCTCAACTCTCTGTAAGAAAGATTTAATGGAAAAGAAAATATTATCCTATAACTATTTACTTATTTTCAAGCCTTCTACCCCTTAAATAAGTAAAGACAGCTCTTTGTAAGCCTTCCTCATATTTGCGTAGATGACACTGCTGTCGGAGCAGTGTTGGGTGCTAAGGGAGTGTGTGTTCTGTGTATACACAGGCTGTGCACTCTTTGGGGGAAAGAGTACAGAATGTTGCACGCATTGGTCAGAATAGCTATGTAGGGCTCACTGAGGGTATAGGACTATAGCAACATGTCTAACCCCCAACCCCACCAGATGTGGACATGACTATATAGCTAGGGTTGGTCCATGGCTGGAGCCGCCTGGAGAAGACAGAGTCTGGATGGAAGACATAAGTTAGTGTTTTCTCCTGTGGGGAAGAGACAGGAATGAACAAGTGAGTCGCTAACCTAGACGTGTCCTCCCACTGAGGCCTCAGTTGAACTTGTTTAAAAAGCATTTTTAATAAAAATTAAGTAGAGTTTCAGGTTCTGGAAGAGGACCTCTTTGAAGCTAGTTACACTTTAAGAAAGCCCATGTATACTACGTAAGTGATTATTTTAGAAAATCTATTATGGGAAAATATTAGTTCAGCGGAGGCAATAGGGAATAAAATCACCATTGGGCAATAAATCTTACATAAACAAACAAAAAAGGCACACACAAAACCAAGGAATAATTTCAGGCCTCACTTCTTCATGATGAAAGAGATTTTTCAATGCTTCCATTACACATTCATTAATTAGAATTAGTAGCTGAGAATTGAAGTAAGCTTATACTAGACAGATGGTGTAAGCCCAACAGCATGAACTCATGCTACAAAAATAAAAACGTGTCTTTGTAAACATCCATTAAGCATTGATCTCAAATTTTGCGAACTACTAACACAATGTGGAACTTTTTTATGTAAGCCAAGTAAAACAGTGAGAGCAGGATTCACCTCTTCTCTAAACAAAAATGAAAAAAAGTGAACTGTGTGCCAGAGACGGTTCTTTTTTTTGTATACATATGCTCGAACAGTATTTTTCACACAGTTATCTGTGAACTGACATTTGATGTCATCATACTCTCACCCTTGATGAAGATTTAACGGAAATATTTAATAGCACTTGTAAAGCATCATATCTTATTGTGAGAACAAACACTTCATGAGGCAAGCATTATTGAAAGCTTAGAGAGAATGAAGTTGTCCAAGATGATGGAGCTAGAACTCATGTCTAGATCTCAAAACTCTAAATACAATATTATTTTCACACTATATATTGATATATTCTTTTTACTTAAGTGAATAGGGGTTTTTATTCCAACAAACTGTTTAATTTTTCTCTTCATTTAAAAAAATGTTCATCTTTAGTTTTTATTTTTTCAAACTCAAACAAACAGATCACAAAATCTCTTCCTCCAGCTCTACACTAATGTGCTCATTCAACTGTCAAACAAACATGTAGCAAGTGCCAGCCATACCCCTGGCACTGTGCAGGACCAATAATGAGGACACCTGCCCTTACACTCATTGTGGTAATGTTAGAAGAAACCGTTGAGACCTATGTACACTGCCCCTGATATTCCTACAAAAAGCTGGCATGCAATAAGTGGTGAGGAGGAATTAATTTCAGTAGCACAGCTAGTTGTCCCTTCCCAACAGGTAGAATATGGGAAACTGAGTCAGAGCATCAGGTTTGAACTTGGCCACAACATGTGAAACTAGGACTAGCAGAATCATAGGTGGAACTGTGAAACAAAGATGAGCAGAACATTTGATCAGGCCATGCTGTCAAGCTAAAGGGGTGTGGAGAGGCAAACTAAACATATGTGAGTAAAAATGAGGAGAGCCTTGGTTGGTGTGCCCAGTGGTTAGAGCATCAGCCTGATCATTGAAGAGCTGCATTTCCGGTCAAGGGCATGAATCTGGTTTGCAGGTTCGATCTGGGCCCCAGTTCAGGCACATGTGGGAAGCAACCAGTTGATGTATCTCTCACATCCTCACCTCTCTCTCTCTCTCTCCCCCCATCCACTTCCCTCCCTCTTTTCACTATCTCTAAATATCAATTGAAAAAATATCCTCCAGCAAGTATTAACAAAACAAAACAAAAAAAACAACAGAAAAACCCAGAAGATATAAGGCAAAAACTGATAGAACTGCGAAGAAATATAGATGGACCTACTATGACAGCTAGAGACTTCAACACCCCTCTATCAATAATGCACAGATCTAGTAGTCAGAAAATTAATAAGGATGTAATTGAACTCTACACCATCATCAATCAAGTTATCTAATTGACGTCTATAGACTACACCATCCCACAACAGCATAATACAATTTCTTCTCAAGCTCACATGAAACACTCACCAAGACAGACCCATTCTGAGGCATAAAACACACCTTAACAAATTTTAAAGAGTAAAAATCATACAGTGTATGCTCTCAGACCACTATGAAATTAAACTTCTAGTTTAATAAATAACAGAAAGATAGCTGGAAAATCCCCACATACCTGGAGATTATACAGCACATTCCTAAGTAACACATAGTTCAAGAAGAAATCTCAAAAGATACTTAAACATTTTTTAAAATTAAATAACAATGAAAATACAACTTATCAAAATTTATGAAATATAGTGAAAGCAGTATTTAGTGGGGGAATTTATAGCATTAAATATATATTTTACAAAAGGAGAAAGATCTAAAATCAATTATCTAAGCTCCTACCTTAGGAAACTATATAAAAAAGAGAGAATTAAGTCCAAAGTAAGCAGAAGAAAAGAAATAAAATTTTGAGCAGAAATAAAATTGAAAACAGGAAACCAATAGAGAAACACAACAAAACAGAAGTTTTGAAAAGATCCATAAAACTGATAAGCCTCTAGCCAGGATAACTAAAAGGAGAGGGTGCGGAGAGAAGACATAAATCGCTAATATCAAAACTGAAAGAGGAAACATCACTACAGGTACTATGAACATTAAAAGATAATAAGGGAATATTGTTAAGAACATTATACCCAAATGTTTCCCCCCTGCAGGGGAGGGCAGTTAGGGGTGACCAGGCCTGCGGGGGAGGGCAGTTAGGGGCAAGCAGGCTGGCAGGGGAGCAGTTAGGCATCAATCAGGCTGTCAGGGAAGTGGGTAGGGGTGATCAGGCTGGCAGGCAGAAGCAGTTAGGGGCAATTAGAAAGGCAGGCAGGCCAGCAGTTGGGAGCCAGCAGTCCTGGATTGTGAGAGGGATGTCCAACTGCCCATTGAGGCCCGATCCTACCAGAATCGGGCCTCAATGGGCAGTCAGACATCCCTCAAGGGGTCCCAGATTGGAGAGGGTGCAGGCTGGGCTGAGGGACCCACACCCCCGATGCACGAATTTCATGCACCAGGCCTCTAGTATGTTAATAAGTTTACACCGTAACCAAGGGAGGTGTTTTTCAGTGGTGCTAGGTTGTTCAACATTTGAAAAACCAATTAATGTAATCAATTACATCAACCAACTAGAGAAAAATATCACATGACTATATCAATATGTTACAGGATTCCAGGGCAGGAAGAATAGGGAAACTGAGACAAGAAAGTTAAAACAAGGCCAAACTGTGGGCAATTTGCAGCCAGTTTGTAACTAACAAACCATTATGGTCCTCAATCAAGGACACCAGAGCAAATGGTTAAAAACCTCCCTAAGGAGAGAAGGCAGAAAGAGAGGGGGAAAGAGGAAAGGGAAAAAGGGCCATTTTACTCCCTAAGCAAAGAAGCCAGCAGTCTCAAGGCTTGGCAAGATAAAGCACCAGGTCCCTCTCATGAATTCTGGGAAGGCCACAACAAAGTAAAAAAGGGACCTTGAAAATTAATCTGTACCAAAATATTCAGCAGAGGAATTCTGAGAATTATAAACAGGAGGGTATATAAGAACCTGAACCCCCACCCAACCTGCTCTTCAGATAAGCTGAGAGCCCGTCTGCACTTGCTTCATAAGCTAGATGTATAGGTTTGCTTCCTTTGCTTTTTCAATAAAGGTGCATGCTTTAATTGCTTTCATAAACTGGCTTTTCACGATGCAGTCAAGGTCTCTCCTATAAATCCTATATAATAAAAGGCTAATATGCAAATTAACCGAATGGCAGAAATACCGGTCACTATGATGTGCACCGACCACCAGGGGGCAGGCACTCAACGCAGGAGCTGTCCCCTGGTGGTGAGTGCACTTCCACAGGGGAGCACCGGTCAGCCAGAAGGCTAATGGCTGGCAAGTGCAGCGGTGGTGGCGGGAGCCTCTCCTGCCTCCCCAGCAGGCGGACATCCCCCAAGGGGTCCCAGACTGCGAGAGGGCACAGGCTGGGCTGAGGGACCCCCCTCCCCACCCCCTAATGCAGAAATGTTGTGCACCAGGCCTCTAGCTCATTTATATGAGAAGACACAGATCAAGGTTGGGAATAGCCCTCTCCCACTGGCTCAGGCAGCTTCTTGTCCAGGAATGCCTCTCTGGTGTCAGTGAGAGGTGCCTGTAACAAATAGATGCAGAAAAGATATTTGGCAACATCCAACACTCATTCATGATCAAAACTCTCAGCAAACTAAGATAGAAGGGAACTTCCTCAACTTGGTAAAGAACATCCTTTAAAAAATCCACAGTAAACATCAGACTTCACATTAGAAGCTTTCCTGCTAAAATCAGGAAAAGGGCAGAAATATCCCCTCTCACCACTGCATTTTAACATCTTCCTGGGAGTCCTAGTTAGTGCAATAGAACAAGGAAATGAAATATAAGATATATGAATTGAAAAGGAAAAAAATACAACTTTCTTATTTACAGATACCATTTTCTATGTAGAAAAGCTTTGTAGAAAATTGGGGAGGGGGAACTTTTGGAATAAGCAATTATAACAAAGTTGCAAAATATGAAATGAATGCACAAAAGTCATTGCTTTCCTGTACAGTAGCAATGAACAATTGGAATTTAAAATTAAAAACAAAATACCATTTACATTAATATCCCCCACCCCAAAATAGGTATAAATCTAACAAAATGTGTATGCGATCCACATTAAATAAACTATGAAACTCAGAAGAAAGGAATCAAAGAAGAACTAAATAAATGGAGAGATATTCCATGTTCATGTACAGTAAGACTCAATATCGCTAAGATGTCAGTTCTTTGCAACTTGATAGACAGATTCAATACAATCCCAATCAAAATCCCAGCAAGCTATTTTGTGGATATCAATAAATTTATTCTAAATTTATATAGAGAGGCAAAAGACCCAGAATAGTCAACATAATATTGAAGAAAGAACAAAGTCAGAGGACTGACATTACCCAACTTCAAGACTTATTATAAGACTACAGTAATCAAAACAGTGAAAGAAAAGACAAATAGATCAATGAAATAGAGTAGAGAGCCCAGAAATAAATTTTAAAAATATAGGCAACTGATCTTTGACAAATAAGCAAAAGCAATTCAATGGAGAAAGGATAGTCTTTTATGTGGTGCTGAAACAACTGGACTTCCACATGTAAAAAAAATAATCTAAAGACAGACTTTGCACCCTTTAAAAAACTTAACTCAAAATGGATCACAAATATAAATGTAAAATGCAAAACAATAAAACTCCTAGGAGATAATATAGGAGAAAATCTTGATGACCTTCAGTTTGGCAGTAACTTTTTAGATATAATACCAAAGACATGATCCATAAAATAAATAATAAGCTGGATTTCTGTAAAATGTCTTCTCTGCAAAAAACTTCTGCTCTGTGAAAGACAATGTCAAGCTATGAGAAGACAAGTCACTGACCAGAAGAAAACCATTGCAAAAGACATCTATGTATATAAAAGCCAAGCGACTGGAATGATGGAATGACTGATCACTATCATGCACACGTGGTGGCCAACTGGCTCAATCGGGGCCAGCCCGATCAGGGCTCCAATTGGCCCCCCCAACCTACTGCAGCCCCTCTCCCCAGCCAGTCCCTCCCCTGATTAGACCCCCCATCGGAGGCAGGGCTGGCCGACCTCTCATGGTATGCCCCTCCCCACCCCAACCAGCCAGGCCCTGATGGGGCCCTGATTAGGGGCGGGGCCAGTGGCCAACCTCCCCCAGCCCCTCTTCCTGGCCAGCCCGACCCCAATCAGCCCCTATCAGGGCAAGCAGTCTGACCCCACCTTTGCATGAATTTGTGCACTGGGCCTCTAGGATCTGATAAAGGACTGTTATGTAAAGTATACCAAAAACTCCCTAAAACTAAACAATAAAAAAAAAAACCCTAATTTTTTAAATGGGCAAAAGATATAAACAGATACCTTACCAAAGAAGATATACAGATGGCAAATGAGCTCACAAAAAAATACTCAACATCATACTATCATTAGGGAATTAAATTTAAAGCAAAAATGGGATACCTCATGCACCTATCAGAATGTCTAAAATTTAAAACACTACCACCAAATGCTGACAAAAGCAACAGGAACTCTCTCCTTCATTGCTGATGGGAATGCAAAATGGTAGAGCCACTTTGGAGAACAACGTAGCAGCTTGTTATAAAACTAAACAATCTTTTTCATATAACCCAGTAATTGCATGCCTTGGTATTTACCCAAATGAGTTAATAACTTACGTTTGCACAAACATGCACATGGATATTTGTAACGGCTCATAATTGTCAAAACTTGTAAGCAACCAACAAGCCCTTTAGTAGGCAAGTGGATAAACTGGTATATCCATACAGTGGAGTTACATTTAGCACTAAAAAGAAATAAACTATCAAGCCATGCTAAGACATGGAGGAATCTTAAATGCATATTGCTAGGTGAAAGAAGCCAATATAAGAAGGCTACATGCTGTATGATTCTAACTTTATTACATTATGGAAAAGGCAAACTATGAGGGCAGAAAAAGATCAACCCTCACCAGGTGTTAGAGGGGGAGGTAGGGCACAGAGGTATGTGTCATTTTGTATTTGTCAAGACCCATCCTATCTAATAAAAAAGTAATATGCAAATTGACTGTACCTCCATTATACCCACAAGCCATGCCCACCAGCCAATAAGTACCGAGTATGCAAATTAATCCAACCAAGATGACTGTGGCCACAGAGAGAGCAGGAGGCTTGGGTTTCCCCAGCAATGGAGGAAGCCAAGCTTTCCGCCTGCCCTGGCGGGCCCAGGCCTCTACTCAAGGCTACAAAGTTTCAATTATAGAAGATAAATAAATCCCAAAAAAATGGCTGTGGCCACAGAGCTGGAGAGAGCAGAAGGCATGAGTTTCCCCAGCAATGGAGGAAGCCAAGCTTTCCACCTGCACTGGCCTGCCTTGGTCTCCACTCAAGGCTACAAAGTTTCAATTATAGAAGATAAATAAATCCCAGATACCAGGTCCTCTGCTTGGGTTGCCAGGGGGCGTGGCCAGCCTGCAAACCACCACAGGCCCCTCGCCCAGGCTGCCCCACACCCCAAGGAAACCCCCACCCTGATCCAGGACACCCTTCAGGGCAAACCAGCCAGCCCCTATCCGTGCACCAAGCCTCTATCCTAACTAATAAAAGAATAAAATGCAAATTGACCATCACTCCAACACACAAAATGGCTGCTCCCATGTGGTCAAAGATGACTGCCACAAGATGGCCAGCAGGGGAGGGCAGTTGGGAGGGACCAGGCCTGCAAGGGAGGGCAGTTGGGGGTGATCAAGCCTGCAGGGGAGGGCAGTTAGGGGTGACCAGGCTGGCAGAGGAGGGAAGTTGCAGGAGACTGGGCCTACAAGGAAGGGCAGTTGGGGGGGACTCAGGCCTGCAGGGGAGGGCAGTTAGGGGCAAACAGGCTGGCAGGGGAGCAGTTAGGCATCAATCAGGCTGGCAGGGGAGTGGTTAGGGGGTGATCAGGCTGGCAGGCAGAAGCGGTTAGAGGCAATCAGGAAGGTAGGCAGGCCAGCAGTTGGGAGCCAGCAGTCCTGGATTGTGAGAGGGATGTCCGACTGCCTGTTAAACAGGCAGTCGGACATCCCTCGAGGGGTCCCAGATTGGAGAGGGTGCAGGCTGGGCTAAGGGACACCCCCCCATGCACGAATTTTGTGCACCGGGCTTCTAGTAGCATATACAACACCAAGAGTAAACCATAATGTAAACTATGAATTTGGGGTGATTATAATGTTCAATGTGGGTTTTAACAAGGGTACCAGCTGGTGCTAGATGCTGACAGTTAGGGAGGCTGTATATGTGAGGGGAGAAGAGTTATATGGAAAGTCTGTGTATCCTCTACTCAATTTTTCTGTGGATCTAAGACTGCTCTAAAAAAAATAAAGGAGAGAGAGAGAGAGAATGTTAGGCCCTGGAGGATTCCCTGAGATTAGAGGCAGTCTCTTCAGTGGATAGCGCATTTGTTAATTTGTTTCCACTGTCTGGAGAGGGATAGGGCTGGGGAGGAGATGTCAGTGCACTGACCTAAATTATACAACAGAGACTTCTTGTATCAAAAACAGCCAGAGATTTGAGACCTAGCCTACCACTTCAAATCTGTGGCCTTAGTGAGTTATTGAGCTTCAGTCTCCTTGTCCTTATAAAGATTATTATGAGGCTCAAGTAAGTGACAGTGGGAAAGTTTCCAGTAACACGAATCACCATTCTTATGGAAGACTGAAAGCATACATGGGTACAGTGCAGAGATCAGTGAAACAGTCTCAGTCTCTCAAGAAAAGGGCCTGAAATGCCCAGTAGTGGGGAGGATTTTGGAGAGTCAACTAGTTTGGATGAGTGATTTCTTAGGGAGAAGCTGACTTTTGGATTTTCTATTTGTGGTCCAGAAAAAAAAGGGGTGTGTCGCTCAGAAACAGGACAAGTTAAAAGGGGCATGCAGTTTTTCCTGGAGGTGATGAGTTAGGTTTATACAGGCCCGATTTTAGTCTCCAAGTGGAAACATCCACTGAATAATTTAAAACGTGTGACAGAGACTCAGAAGAGAGATTGAGGCTGGAGATACGGAGGTGGAAGCCATCTGCTTCAAGCTGATAGATGAAGACACGAGCACCGAGGCGCTCTGGAGGCAGAGAGCAGAGGGAAAAGCAGAGGGCTGGGAACACACCCCTCTGCGGCTGACACCGCCTGGACTGCTGTCTCCTTGGAGGCAGGTGGGCTGTAAAACAGTCGCCGGTAAGCATGGCCCTTTAAGTCTTCCTCCTCCAATTAAACCTGAGGTAATTAATCAAACACGACAAAACTTTCAGAGACTTGTTCTCTTTCTGTACTAATCATCTCTCCTGTCCAGGCCCTTCTTGAAAGTCTTCATGGAATGGTTTGATAAGCCTGCTAGGAGCTTTTACTGGATGTCACCTTCAGTAAATATCTACCAGCCGAAGTCTTCAAGTGTGTGAGATCTAACAAGATGAACTCTTAAAGCAGTTATTGAAACAGGACCCATGGACATGACAGCTTGTGATAATCACTCCGGGATGATTACAGGCACCCATTTCAAGGCTTTTTCCAAGATATTTTTTTGTTTTAACCTCATTAGCTCTGGGGTTCTTACCACTGTGTGAGTTCCATTCCTCCCCATCTGACTATTGTCAGAGTCAACAATAGTCCTGTCCTGTCTGGTCCAATTATGTCTTAGGCTTCCTGTCATGGATACATTCACAAGCCTTTACATTGCAGGGACAATGAATGTCCAAAATCTGACCACTCAGAGAGAAGTTTGGATTTTCCTTTATGACTGATTCTTTTCCTTATAGCTTTGCTAATTTATACTCAGACTTCGAGCTAACAAGGCTTCTGGAGTTTGGTTCCGTTTGGTTTCTTTGGCCCCTGCCTTGAGCAAATGAACAAAGTGATGCATTTCATCCACATGGTCCATTCCCCTGGGGCCAGGCTCCCACCCACGGCAGGCATGTCTTGCTGCCCTCTGCCCTGTGCCTCCTGAGGGAGGACAGGCAAGGCCAGGGTGCTCAGAGGAACTGGAGTCAAATGCTCCCATCACCCAACAAGGCATCCACAGGGGGCCTTGGTTCAATGTAGGTCCACAAGTGTGAACTTAGGAAATGTTCTCACTCACAGAAACAAATACCAGTTCCCTATGTGCCCCAAATGATACTCTTAAACTTTCTATAAACTAAAAAAAAGGCCGAAAAGAGGCTAAGAAACATTATGTGAAATACAATCTTTAAGTGACTCAGAGCCCTTTTCTACTTTTTAGACATCAGCTCATTATCCAAGCACATTTAATCATTTCCTGTGTGTGGAGCTGGGCTAGGCATTTTACAAAGCTAATTAAATAGACTCTGTGCCTGACCTCTAGGCATTTATGATGCAAGAAAGACAATGCCAGGGGAGACAGAGGAACTAATTCAGGACATAAAGGAAATTGAATGAGTACTACACAACTGGGTACACCAACTACAAAGTAAAAGTGTTATTGGGTCTCAACTGGCAGCAATAGGACTATGCACCTGCCTGGGGATTCCAAACGTTTCTAAACTAAGTTTATTAAAGTTCATTGTGACTGTTACTTATCTTTCCAATCCTGTACACTCATTGATAGGAGCCAGCTGAGCCCAACAAAAGTGGATAACTGACAATGCATCCCTGTCCTTCCATTCTGCAACCAGAGCTCCCCACGAGTGGACAGATACTTTTAAAGGCAGGTCCTATCCCTTTCTTAGCTCACTCAAGCCTAAGTTCTGTACATCTTTGCTTACCTGGCTTTAGTCTGTTTTGATGATCCCAAGTTGAGATCCACTCTGCCTTCTTTAGACGTTCTTCCTAGAATCATCTGCCTACCCACAGAGGATGGGTTTCTCTACTTCGTTCCCAACAATGCACCTACTTCAGACAGATAGTAGCTAAGCACAGTAACTAAAGTCAATGAAAGGGCTGGAGTTGGCTATGGCCACCACTTAATACCAGGGGTCCCAAGCTCCCCAGAGCACTGAGAATTATATTTGAACAGAATGGATTTGATTAACTTTGCAAAGTAGGTTAGGAAAAAGAATGCATTTGACCTGGAGTCTGAAAAAAATTTTAAAAGTAGAGGGAAATTTTCTTGTTACTGCTTTGTAGAAAAGCAGAGTTACTTTTGCTATTAATAGTGGTCAGTTCTTCTGTGACAGTTGCTAGAATCTGAAGCCATTGCTGCAAGTAACTCAGTAGGGCAAGGCAAAGAGAGGAAATCTGGCCCCTGCAGTCACTGGACCACAGTCTGCCCTGGCTAGTATTTAATATATCCTTTATAGAGCTTGCACGGTCCCTTCTGATCCAGCACTCCACTGCTTCTGCCCTGTGTGGGCAATGATCCTCTTGGGTGAGGCTGAGAACCCGGATTAGAGCTCAGCTCTTAGCCCCCACACTGAGCCATGCAACCTTCTTGGTGCTGCAACGGAGCTTTTCAAAGATCCAGTCTTCTCTATGCCATAGACCTCAACACACTTTGCATCTCTCTCCAATGGGATTATGCTTTAAGAAAAACACAGAAGTTGTGTATTGCAGTTCTACCATGTCCCAATTTATAATAGAAATGACTCATCTACCTTCTCATTCTAAGCCCAAGTTGGTCTTTGGCCCAGAAACATAAACCATCCCTGAAACAAGAGGGCCAAAAAGCTCTGGCAACTTGCTTGAAACAGGGAAAGGGAAATATAGGAGGAAGAATTGTGTTGCCCTCAGAGGTGGACTGTGGGCATACTGCGGACAAAAAGGGCGGGTGGCTAACTGTGCCGAAGGCCTAGAGATGCTTTAACAGAGAAATGACTTTAAGAGAGTCTTCAGGTATATAAAATTTACTCTATAGTTGATCTTTAAGAATGCATATTTTGCAAATTAGAGATAACCTTCGCTTTTTTTTTTCTGAATCACAAATTACACTTAAGGTGGTCCTGGAATATAAAACTCACATTTTTCACTATGTGGTAGATTTTCTAGTAATGGCAATAACAGTGACAATTACAATAAAAACACAGAATGGCATGAACTACTAAAATTTTTCTGACATCCAAGTATATACATTTTTTAGGTTTGCCTGGAGGAATTGAGGAGATCAAGTTAGTCGTTATTTTCCACCAGCCTTACTGCTCATGCCTAACATAACACGCAGAGACTGACATAAGGTTGAGTGATTGAGTGAAATCAGACACATAGAACTTCCCAGGTCCAGTAATTAATACCTTGTCAGATAGGAAGACAGTGGTGCACTCACGGGGAAAAGCCCAGGAGTAATTACATGGTGGCCAGGTTAGACCTTAGTAAGTGACACTGACTTATTTGCTCTGAGCTTCTGACAATGCCTGTCAGGATCAATTTATAATAGAAATGACTCATCTACCTTCTCATTCTAAGCCCAAGTGTATGTCCTCTGCTGAGGGAAGTCTAACTTTCTTTGGCAGATTGATGGAGTCAAAGTCTAATTAAGCTGATGATTAATCACATGGAAGCCACTGTCTATTACCTGATTCTCAGATAACCCTCTCCATGTTCTGCACTGTCATTTGCCTTGTCCCTGTGCCTTTTAGAGGATTGATACAAGAACCACTCTGAACTAAATTACAATTATTTTTTGCAGGGGGGAGGAGAGACAAAAATAACCTATCTTTTGTAAAACAGAACATTGGAAAGAAGGAAAAAGGGAGGAGCGAGGAGACATACTTTAAGCATCTTCAAGAACAACTAGGCTCTTTGTCTTACATGGCTGTGTGTGTTTTTCACAAGTCTGCATGATCCAACCAAAGAACCAGCCCATCAAGCAGAATCGACCTTGGACAGAATTGCCCAGTCTGAGAGTGCCTAAGGTTGGCCAAAAAGGAGTTAGGTCAAATGTCTGAGGAACCTGTGGGGACCTCATGCCCGTGGTAAACAAGAAAATAAAATTTAGGAAATGATGAAAAATTGAGAAGACCAAAAGGTGGCATGGCCAATCTATGCACCCTTGTTCTACCATGTCCCAACTGGGAGACCTGATATCTGTTACTTAACCTTGCTAAGCCTCATTTTCCTCATTTCTAAGGTAATTAAATAACAGTGTATGTAGGTCCTAACCACAGTGATTGATAGATATTAGGTGCTTAGTAATAGTTTGGTTATCATCATCACCATCACTAAGGTAAAGAGACTGAGCAGAAGTAGAAGAGAGAGCCCACACTGGGAAAATAAGAGCTATCCTCTAAAACTTACCCAAATAGGAAGTTGAGTAGAAACTAAACTAAAATATATTTTTCATTAAATTTACTAGAGCCAAAGAGATTTATATATTATGTAATATTAGGACTAACTTCATTTTTCAAAAATTTAATTACACATTCTAAAGCATAAATTCCATTAAACGAGGTATTTATAATACTTATCAGGTGAATTCATATTTCATATCCTGCTATTTTAAAGGTTATTCATGACTTGATTTTATTGTGTTTTCTGAATGGCCTTACATTTTTTACAAAAGGGGTAAACATGTCAGTACTTTCCATAACAAAGTTGAGCTTATATAAAACAGCTCAGTCTTCAAATACAGGATGAGACTTAATTTCATTCTGGCTAGGTAGCATCTAGTCAGTAAATCATTTCCCAGAACAAAATGCAGAAATAAGAGAATAAAACCCTACCATTGACATGAGTTTTTGAAATAATGTCTTGAATCAGTCAAGATTTCAGAAGCATTCCTCAGTTAAAATAGTAATTTCTATGGCTATGGCATTTCTGAGATTTCAAAATACTTGTACAGCTTAAGGGGTGGGAAGTAGCTATCAAAACTAAAGAACTACACAAGATCTGGGCACTGAAGATAATTGCCAAGCAGAGGGTACAATAAAGCTCCTCTCACTTCCTTATCTGGTCTCAAAATATAAAAATGGAGGTGGGGGAGTATTGGGTTTATTAGGACAACCTTTATATGTGCATGAAAACATTTTCTTTTTTTGTTAATCCTCATCCGAGGATATATTTTCCATTGATTTTTAGAGAGAGTGGAAGGCAGGGGGAGAGAGAGAGAGAAACATCAATGTGAGGGAGTCACATGAACTGACTGCCTCCTGCACTCACCCTTTTCGGGGTCTGGGATCCAGCCTGCAACTGAGGTACCTACCCTTGACTGGAATCAAACCCAACACCCTTCAGTCTGCAGGCCAACGCTCTATCCACTGAGCCAAAGTGGCTAGGGCAAAACATAATTTTCAAAAAATTCTCCATTCTGTCCATACCTTCTTAGGGGCCTTCAGGTCTCCAGCAGCCTAAGCATTAGGAACAGGGGTGATGAGAGGAAAAGAGAGAAGGAACAACATGGGAGAGCCAGTCACTCTGAGGTCACAGACATCTTAGAAGTGCAGATTTTGAAATAAAACTTCTCAAAAGAGGATTTCAAGAGTTGTATCCAAGAGCATTTTTGAACAGAATCTAAAGCACCATGGAGAAGCATCAATCAGACTGTCAAACCTCAGACGGAATGTAGGGGAGGGTGGGGGTAAGGGGAGAAATCAATCAAAGCATGCATATAAGCCTAACTAATGGACACAGACAACAGGGGGGTGAGAGGATGAGTGGTGGGGGGGAGTTGGAGGGATATTGGGGGGATAAGGACACATATGTAATACCTTAATCAATAAAGGGATTTTAAAAAATAATAAAAAATTAAAGCACCATGAATTCACTGTTGGCATAGGACTCTCTAGGGAAGAGAAGCAATAACCCCAGACAAACAATTTGTCTTACATTCAGGCAGGTCACTGTTATCACAGCAACTGTCCTCATGGCTGCCACCATCATGTGACCAGAAAGCATAACCCCAGGAGTTTGATGTATATGCACGGAGGCCACACCCTTCAGATCTCTCATCTTCAGGTGATAAGGATCTTGGCCTCATAGGCAGGGAAGGAAGTTATATTTGATAATCGTCCCTGAGGTAAGAACAGAGACAAATACCTGACTAAAGTACGGAAACTAAAAGTCTCCTCAGTCCTAACACTGAGAACAGTGTTTCCCTTAATTCTTTCAGAAACTATTTATTTTTCAATCCTCACCTGAGAATATGTTTTTATTGGTTTGAGAGATAGAGAAACATCGATGTGAGAAACATCCATGGGTTACCTCCCATACACATTCTGACTGAGGGTCGGATCAAACCCACAGCCTTTTTGGTGTCTGGGATGATGTTCAACCAGCTGAACCACTCCGCAGAGGTAGAAATGTTTTCCTTTGCTCATACTGCGGGACCCCACCTGAAATACACACTGGCAAAGAAATCCCGCAGGAGCTCTGAATTCTCTTCTTGGTTCTGTCTCTTCACTAAACTCTACACTTTAACAAGTCATTTAACTAGGTTGTGGCTCAGTTTCTATATTTGTCATATGGGTACATCAAGTCACTCACATTCACATCTAACCCAGAAGTAAAATACTGAAATTAGATAACCAGCTCCAGTGTGGGTTCTTAACTAGCCAGTTTATCTAAAAGGACCTAACTAAAAGGAAAATCTACATGAATGATATTGTGCTGTCCTATAACATAATTTAGTACTCAACATCCATAACATGAATACAATGTGCATATTACCCAAGGTAAACTCAACCCAAGTACCAATCAAGAATTCAAGGCAAAGGTTGTCTGCTGGGTGTTCTACTCAGGAAGTCTGCCCCCAAAATCAGCTACCATAATAACGTGAGTCATCCATATCTCAACCAACAACCAACACATGGCTAATAAGTAGCTTAGTGAAGATCAGCAATGGGTTTTCATTGGTTACAATAGTAGCCTGGTGAAAAGAATGATACATTTTAGAAAGGGCTCTTGTTGATTAAATTAAAGGTATTATAGTATGGGTTCATTGAAGACATTTTGGAAGACCCCATCCCCTACTCCTTTGCATGAATGGAGCATCAGATCCACTGAGACTTAAGGCTTCATCTTTAAGTATAGCACCCAACTAAGCAGTTCTGTGTTCAGCCATTAGTCTAGGCCAGTGGTCAGCAAACTCATTAGTCAACAGAGCCAAATAGCAACAGTACAATGATGGAAATTTCTTTTGAGAGCCAAATTTTTAAAACTTAAACTTCTTCTAACGCCACTTCTTCAAAAGATACTCACCCGGGCCATGGTATTTTGTGGAAGGGCCACACTCAAGGGGCCAAAGAGCCGCAGTTTGCCGACCACGGGTTTAGGAGGATTTTTAGTGGCCTAATATTGCCTGTAAAAGGACAGGATTCTGCTGCTGGAATATGGTTGTGTTTGTCTCAAGTAAACTCAGCATAGAAGATGTTGCTCAGAATACACTGAAGGACAGAGAGCTGGAACTTCATTAGGCTTACATAGCTGATTGTATTGCTACTTTATGCTGGCTTTCTAATGAATACTTATTCAATAAATATCTGTATGAATGGCAGCATTTTATCTGAGACCTGCTTTCTTTTTAAGCTGTACTAGGGTTGTGGGGGATTATTTACCCTCATTAATTTCAAATTTCTCCAGTGTCTACCTTTACCAAAAAAAAAAAAAAACTGATTGGCTTACAATATACAGCTAGTAAGCATTATAATTAAGATTGTTATAAATGAAAGACTCCATTTTAATCAGGAGAGCCTGACTTTTACTTAATAACCTAGTGTCTAAAATTTTTTTAGATCAGAATATGAGTTCAAACAAGAGCTTGCCTTAGGTATCATACAGGAGTATGCTACATTTGCTGCTGCTCCTCCCTCTCACCTCATTTTCACTTTGGAAGGAAGAGATGCAATATTAGACAATTACCAAGTGCAAGGTACTATCTTGGGAACTGCCAAGAGAACAGTGAGATATAACTATGTTTGTGAGCTTAAGAAACTTTGCTGAAATGATGGCGTAACGTGGAAGCAGGAAATCCAGGAGTCAGGAAATCTAGTCCCAACTAGCCTACCAGTACTTCCTTGGGCAAGGAACTCCATCTCTTCATGATGGCAAAGGGGAGGGACTGCATGACCCCTTCAGTTTCTTCCATTGTACTAACTTATGATTCTATTATCAAGGGCCATGAATTTATTACTACAGTGCACCAGGCTCTTTAGTAGTTCTTAGGATTACAAAGGTGGGGAAGATATGATCCCTCTCCTAAGCAGTTCATATAATTATAGGGGAAAAAAAGGGGAATTCATCATGATAATAATGTTATTCTGATTTACACAATATTATTGTTTTGTGTAATTTTGAGAGCTTTTCAAAGAGCTCAAACCAACACTGCTGCTTTCCCATTCGCAGCTGGTGGGTGGTATAAAAAGATCATCTAGGACTACAGGAGAGACAAAAACCATCAGAGCTAGGCCAGGTAATTCTGACTCAGGTTATAAAGTTGGACTTTGATGTCACTCCCTTTTCATCTGCTGTCATTTAAGGAATAGATAAAGGTGTTGCCTAAAAACTTAAGTCCTGTTTTATTTTCTGAAATTCCTACCATTAGGGTCACTCTTAGGCAACATAACTGTAAGGCCTTTAAAATTACACCTGAAAGGGATAATGCAGAGTCTTTAGGAGACTTATCAAATACACAAGATAGGTACATTTTATCAACCCAAGAAAAGAATAAATAAACTTCTTTTTTAGTTCTCTTCCTCCCAACTATCTCCATTAGGATGTTCCACCAGAACCATCAGGTCAACATTTTAAAATCAACATTATTTCCACCAGATCCTTTTTCCTACTCCAACTACCCCAAGCCAATATTCTCCACCTGATTTCTCTCTCACTTTTAATGTTGCCATTTTTCTCTGTCACGTAAGCCCAAAATCTTAAAGCCAACTTTGATCCCTGTCTTTCAGTCCTCACTGTTTAAACCCCGTGGATGCCCTTTCTGCCATCTCTCTCTTTGTAAAATTGTGGTACACATAACATTTACCACCTTAACTATTTTTAAGTACATAGTTCAGTAGTGTTAAGTACATGCACACTTTTTTTTTTTTGCAACCAATCTCCATAAATCTTTTCAATTTGCAAAACTGAAACTCTAAACCCTTTCAACAATTCTCCACTTACACCCCATCCCTGCAACCACCATTCTACTTTCTGGCTTTCACCACCCTCTAAGTTCCTTTATTTAAGTGGAATCATACAGTATTTGTGTGTGTGTGTGTGTGTGTGTGTGTGTGTGTGTGTAACTGACTTACTTCATTTAGCATAAGTGTTCTCAGGGTTTATCCATGTTGAAACGTGTATCAGAATTTCCTTCCTTTCTAAAGCTGAAAAATACTCCATTGTATATATACACCACATTTTGTTTATCCATTCATCCATCAATGGGCACTTGAGTTGTTTCCGTTTTTGGGTATTGTGAATAGTGCTGTAATGAACAGTGTGCACAAATATCTCCTCAAGGCCCTATTTTCAATTCTTTGGGGAATATACCTAGAAGTTGAGTTGCTAAATCATATGGTAATTCCATTTTTAATTTTTTAAGAAATCACCATACTGCTTCCCATATTCTGCCATGTCTCTAGACTCATCCAAGTTCCCTGGAGCCCCACAATCACCATCCTAATACACCTCCATACCTCTCCCTTGCACAATTCCAAAGACCTCCATATTCTTCTCCTGTTCCTATCCATTGAGCACACTTTTGCCAGAATAACTTCTCTCTAAGTGTAATTCTGATGTCATTTCTCTGCTAAAAACAACAAACAAAAAACCTTCAGTGCCCCTATTACCTGTCAATTGAAGCACTAACTCCTAAACCAGATTTTCAAGGGCTGTCAAATGGCTTCAATCTATGCTCGCACCAAAGCACGCTCTAGAGTGTTCTTCCTCTTTCCTTTGCCCATGCCCTCTGTCTTCCCATCTACATTTGCTTCTCCTACTAAAACACCCTCACCCCTTAGAAGTGATTTCAACTTGGCTCTTGCAATGAATAGTCAAACGCCTCTACCAAATCCGAGTGTCTATCAGCCTATGATTCATCTACGCAGCTCCCAAGCATCCATGTGCCTGTCCTCAGAAACATTTGCCACATTCATACTTTCATGTTCAATGTCTTTTCCACTGAAAACCTTAAGGACAGGGTCGGGGTCTATTTTATTTGCTGATAAAATCCTAGAGTTCTACATTGCTGGGCATACAATACATAGGGATTAACTGATTGTTGTTAAATGTGAAAGGATTCATGTTTTTTAAAACACGAACTCTGCTCTCACTTTGGAAATTCTAAACTCTTAGATTTAAATTAAGATCATCCCTGTGGAGATGCTCTGAGGACCCTTTATTTAGGGCTTAAATTACCCAGTTTGATTGTCTGTATTGATCAGACCAAAGGGATATATCAGCCGCTCTTGGAGCAATACTGAATCAGCTATCACTTGATTTCATATTGGACTTTCTGCAATTAGCTCTTTCCCTTAATTATAATCATGGTCTCCCAAATGCTCTGCTAAGAAATAAAATATAATTATCTAATATTGTAAGAGTCTCATGAAAATAAATTTGAGGAATATTATTCACTAGGCACAGCATTATCTCAGTAAGAAGTTTATAACTTATCTTCTTTTTAATTGGCTTGTTTTCTTTTTATTTTCCTGTAGTACTGGACAGAATACAATAAAAAGAACCACAACTTTCCCAGGGGAAGACAATTTAAGAATAAGTTAAAATAGGAGACAATTCTACATGCATGGTGCAGTTTCAAAGACAAATTATAATACATAATAAAACTCAACATGAGTTGCAGCTGTGGTTTGAAAATCTTAAATATATCGTTGGAGAGAAAATTGACTAATAAACAATCTCCCATACAGTGTACATATGCAAATAAAATTAATCCATGCTATAAAGGCTAAAGAGAAATCCATAAAACATGTAGTAAGCTGCCATTCTCCTAGAAGGGCTGGAGGAGTTGGAGGTTAAGTCCTGTTGAGCTCAGGGACAGAGGAATGGGACAGGAGGGTGAGAGCAGTAGGCTGGGAAGAGGAAGCTGGAAGCAAAGCCAGGAAGTGCAGCCAAGGTGAGCAACTAGGAAGAACCTGAAGCCCTACCTGAGATTAGATGGAAGAAACAAACGTAGCGCAGAGAATGAGAGCATTTAGCACTTTGGTCTGAGAACTGTGCATTTCTCTGAGTGCGCCCTGACACATCTTATCTTACCAGGCCAGAAACAGCATCGTAAAGGAGCTGAACCAGGCCACATACCTGTCTTTTACTTCCTGTTTGGTTGTAAGCTCTTTGAGGCCAGCATCTATCCTTGAGTGATGTTTGTACACACTACATCAAGAATTTGCACAATATAAAGTGCTTAGTGCCTGCTTAAAAAAATAAGGAATGTGTGAAGCACTAAAGCATCCTAGAGCCCACACTGAATTATTAATTTGGATTATTCTGTGACTGGTATCCAAGGTCTTCATATATTCCAACTTGCCTGAGATGGTTCCAGGTAACACCTGCTGCCCCAGCGCACTTCTCCTTCTCACTCTGCCAAGGGCCCTGGTGTAGAAGATCAGTTTTCTGGTAACTACTACTTAAAAGAGTCTAAAAGTTTCTTTCTACAATTCCCTGTCAACTTTCCTGTTTATTGGCTACTGTTTCTTTCTTACCTAAACAGAAAATAGACTAAGCAAAGTAACATTGCAAATATTATGATTCTGGATTATAGGTAAACAAAGTTATCATTTTCTGATATTACCAATTTTTCTAGAAAAATAGTTTTAAAAACTCAATTAATATAGATGGCTACATAACAATTTCTATAATTAATTTTTTTCTAGTATGAATGTATAGCAAAAAATTTACTATTTTCAACCTCTGGAATAGCAATATAATAAATAATTAAATATTGTAGTGAGCACACAATCAAATATACAGATGATGTATTATAGAATTATACACCTGAAACCTATATAATTTTATTAACCAACGTCCCCACAATAAATTCAATAAAAAAGAAAATGGCAATAAATACATATCTGTAAAAATTTAAATATGGAGCCACAGCCACAATGAGAATCAGTTCTCTCTGTGTGTATTGTGTATGTATGTGTGCGTGCACACATATATATTTGTGAGAATGGAAACATATTTTGATGCTCCTAGAAATATGAGACCTTGCATCGTGGTTGTCTTATTTGGCAATGATTCCATTTCTGGTTTTGTTTACAAAGGTAAATAGGGGGTAATTTTTATCTTTTTAAAAACATTTTTAATTGCTTTCTAAAGTATCCTATTTAGGGCTGCTGCTAGCACATTGGTAGGATTTAGGAAAAAATCACCTCTCTGGATGGACCCAGTAGAAAAAGGAGCCCCTTGCCCCAAATGGGCGGAGGACTGGATCACAGGCTGGCTGTCAGCCCCAAGAATGGGAGTGGTGGCCCTGATTGTAAAACTAATTTTCCCACATTATCAAATAGATACAGTCACATAAAGCTTGCCTGTGAAATAAATCACCATAATTTACCTTTTACTTTTTCATTAAAACTTTTCAAAGGTATCCATCTGAGAGAGGGGGAAAAAAACAAGTTTCATAATGTGTGTAGGCGTGTGGAGGTTGCAGGGAAGGGTTCCGCTTCATAATTCAGGAAAGCTTTCGAAATCTCAAAGTTTAAAGAACTGTAACAAGCATTTGATAAGACCTTAAATCTACAATTCAGATCA
The DNA here is from genome assembly GCA_026230045.1 of Corynorhinus townsendii. Classification (NCBI taxonomy): domain Eukaryota; kingdom Metazoa; phylum Chordata; class Mammalia; order Chiroptera; family Vespertilionidae; genus Corynorhinus; species Corynorhinus townsendii. The sequence goes on along the minus strand of JAPDVU010000004.1, from coordinate 59,113,913 downwards.
GTAAAAGCCTATTAATTTAAAGAACTAGAATGTTTTCATTTTCAGGATTTTATGTTAAAGACAAAAGATTAAGAGAACAGACCAAACTGAGCTTAAACGTCTCTGGTTTTTAATTAAACCTCTAGAATACAAGGACATGAAAACATTCTGTTCTCTTATGTGAATCTCAGATCCAGCTTCTCAGCACTTGTTAGAGGAAGATAGTTAAATAATCATTATCATCCTTGTGATGAATATTAATAACTGGTTGCAGGACCAAAACAGAACAAGCACACAAATAGGTGAGACAGTGATTCTGAATGTGGCAGACAGCAGCAAGTGAAAGAGATAACACATGATGCTCGTAGCTGTAATGCAGCTGAGTTTTCACCAAAAATCTACCGCTGAGAAGGCCTCAAACTTTGGTGAAGTATAGCAACTCGCTTCCCTGATGCACAACCTACGTAGAAACCTATTTCTGTACATACAATACCTGGGTGAGGAGACATACAGGTGGCTTTCCATTTTACCTCATGCCATAATAGCAACATAAAAATGAAACTGCCAGATGAGCTTTAGCATAGCTGTTGTAACTGGACTGGCGTGTGTAAACAGTATTTTACATACTCTGAACTGATCTGTCTGTTCTTTATTTCCACTGTCACAGTGGCCTCGAATTAAAAAAAATGTTTAAAATGGAACTGGGTGATCAATACCATTTTAAATACTTGCAGTTTCCTAGAATATGAGGAAACCATTCCGGATCTTGATGCCATATTTTTATTGACTGCAGACCAATTAAGCTCCGCGGCCCTTCACTGTGCGGAACTCCCAGAGTGCAGTCTATAAGGAAGCATTACTGGTGGAACTAGAAGGAAATCACATCAAACTGTTCTTATCATGGGGTTTTCTTTTGCTATCTGTGCCATGTACATTCAACCGGAGATTTATCCACTGAACAGTATTTTGAATAGATTTGATAAGAAAAAATAAATAGGCAGATTGCTTATACTAGTAAGCCCCAGCCTCTTTCCAGTAAAGATCCGTTTTACATTTAATATATCTTACAGTTGACATTTTCCCTCTGTGTATAGATTCCATTTCCTTTGGGGTCTCTTCATCCTAGTACTTTGAGAGACCTTACCACATGTTTAAATGCAGCTTTCCTTCCCTTCTCCACATCTGCCATTATTTGGACGGCCATTGTGCCTAAACCTATCAATCCGTGTGTTTTTCCCCCCCAAAAAACACTTCAGTTTAAATCATAAACCTTTAAGTTAAAACTAAGTCCCCACTCCTCCAGCCCACTCACAGCCTCAGCACCCAGCAGGGACTCAGGTTCTGTTCCTTGCCATGTCTGAGACACACACAAGGTGGCCTGGAAATAATGCCCACAGTGACTAAAATAGCACCTCAGAAACACTGGTACAGACAAACAGAGGAGCTCAAGAGAGCCTTTCAAGAGGTCAGGAAAGGGAATTCACAGCACAAAAATAAAGTTAAGTAACAAAATAAATTTTTGTCTTTTACAATAAACCTATAGTCAGTGAGGAGTCTTGGACAGAGACTGGGGAAAAGAAAGGAAAGGGAACAGGAAGACGTGCAAACATAGCTCTGTGCTTGTGATCTGCCAGCCCAGCCTGTCACTACTCTCTACACAGGGCCCAAAGTTGTCCATTTTCCGAGTCTCAAGTAGCACAACTACACTGCAGCTTGCAGACCCTCCGCTGTGAAATGCCTTCTTAACGAAGAAGACTGTTAAACCATAGAAACAGAAAAGGCTTTATTTCTGACACATACTCTTGGCGTTCATCTTTTGGCTCAGGATGCTCATTATGTCAGGATGAGTGCACAAAACCAAAATGTCACTCATTGAACCCATGGTCCAGGTTTCCAATCTAATTTTCATTGAAAGTAAAGTGTGTGTATTCAGTTTATCACTAAACCAAAAGCTCTTTAAGAAGAATAATTAAATGTTCATGATTGCTACCATGTATGCCAAAGGAATGAGTGAAGGCATGAATGACATTTTCCAAAAACTAGAATGATCAACATATGTCACCAAAAGTAAAAATTAATAATAAAATAGCATCATTTGCAGGGTGCATCGCCTATAATAATGCTATGCTAATGGTTCCACATAGGAACTTAAGCAATTCCCACATCAGCCCTGCGAGGTAGCCCCAGGGTGAGCCCTGTTTTCAGATGAGATCCTTGAGGTTCAATAAGGTTGTCACCTGCCCATATCATAGTAAGGGCAGAGCTTTGATCACAGTGAGGTCTGTCTGATGTCAGAGCATGATCTACGCACCTTGCAAAAGCTTAATGGTATACAAATAAACCCTCCCCTTAGGAAAGTAATCAGACAAAGGATGCTTAGAAAACTCCAGATGTTGGCATGTCACTCCTCATTATTTATTTATTTATTTATTTATTTATTTATTTATATTTAATCTGCTTTCTAAAGGGATAGGAGGCAAATTCCTTAGTGTAGGATATACATACACATACACATGTAGATACATATGTAATCATACCTATCAGCTTTGACAATGAGTGGGTGGAAAGCAATGCTGATGAGAACAGAGACCTTGACAGAGGGTGGTCATAATGACACAAGCGTTCTTACTATTGATTTAATCTTCCTTTCCACCCACAATACAGTGAAGTGAAAAATCACTAGAAGTCCAAGCTGGAAGTTCCTCTGTTTGGGTTCAAATTCTGTGCAGTTTCGCTCTGGCTGGTGTGGCTCAGTTGGTTGGAGCGTCATCCCACACCAAAAGGTTGCAGGTTCCATTCCCAGTCAGAGCACATACCCAGGTTGCGGGTTCAATCCCCAGTCCGGGTGCATACAGGAGGCAACCAAATGATGTTTTTCTTTCATACTGATGTCTCTCTCTCTCTCCCTCTCCTTTCCATTCTCTCTAAAGTCAATTAAAAATAAAACAACAACACATATCCTTGGGTGAGGATTAAAAAAAACAAAACAGCTGAAACCGGTTTGGCTCAGTGGATAGAGTGTCAGCCTGTGGACTGAAGGGTCCTGGGTTTGATTCCGGTCATGGGCATGTACCTTGGTTGGGGGCACATCCCCAGTGGGGAGTGTGCAGGAGGCAGCTGATCGATGTTTCTCTCTCATCGATGTTTCTAGCTCTCTATCCCTCTTCCTTCCTCTCTGTGAAAAAATCAATAAAATATACTTTTTAAAAAACAACAACAACAAAACAAAAAAAAACAGTTCTGTGCGGTTTCAAGCCAATTTGTTAGTTCCTCCCAGTCTCAAGTTCCTCATCTTTAAAAAGGAAACAAAAATCATAGTTCTTTCCTCAAAGAGTTATAAACAAGAGAATCCTGTATATAAAGTTCCTTACACAGCCCTGGCAGACAGGCCCTCAAAAGTAAGGAGAGTTTGGATAGCAGGAGATGCTATTAAAAAAATCATTGAGTAAAAGCAAGACCTGTTTCGCCACCCACACTTTTCCCCCATACCCACTCCCTCAAAAGGAAAGCTCAAATTACAAAAGTTCTACCCAAGGAATGCATCTTGACACACTGAAATACCACATTAATTCTCTCCAAGAACCAATGAAAGGCACCAGAAGCAGAAAAGCTAGGAAACAGCCAGAAGGTCCTGCAATAATAATGTCCATGACGCTGATGGGGAGTTAAGGCGCTTTCTCGGTGCTCCTTTGGAAGACGTTAGGAAAGAGTATTAAGAATAACAACAACAACAGTTCCCTGGCTCCTGTGAGTGAAAGCCCCAGGCAGTTCCTGGGCCCGCCAGAGAGGCTGACAGCCAAGTCAACAGAGGGTTAGTTTGTATCCAGAAGCAAGTAGGTAGAAAATAATATCAATATGGGATTTATGCTTGCCATCCTGTTGTTCTGGGATTTCTTGGCAAATTTGGTTCATTAGTACAAGGATGAATAAAATTTAATGAAACCAAGGTTTGCTAACAAAGTACACAACCCACAAGGGATCGCTGGGAGAAAAGGCTCACTTCTTCCCGGGAGTATCCATGCATTTGTGCCATGGTTTTGTTTGTTTTTATAACTAGGGGTGCTCTTGTAATGAACCACATGTCATTTATTATCTTAAAGTCATGTGTTTTACAAGTGATCTATACCTCTCCTTTGCTAGTCTCTCAATCATGTTCTCCTTCTGTGGAAACTTTGATATTGAGAAGTATTGGAAACCGTTACGTTTGTCTAACATCACAGGTGGTGAGGTTAATTTCACTTCAAAAAGATTGCTTTGGACAGGCCAAGACATGAAGCAGAACTAAACGCATACTTGAGGTCACTAACCTTAGAGACAGGGGCATCTGATACAATTCATTAAGTATAATTGAAATGGAAATCCTACAATGAGAACTTAACAAGAAAGACTGTGTAAATTGACTTTCTGAAGTATATTCTCCCCTCAGTGCACATATTCGGCTCCCATTAATTTTAATGGACATAACTTACTCATATATCAGCTCAAGGACTTTACCTGCTTCTGTGTAAAACTGGCTGCATAAGGAAAAAGGTGTATACACACACACAACACCCTGAGGCTGTTGCTCAAGATTGTCTGGATAACAGAGTCCAAGGGCATTCTAAGGAATTAAATATAAGTTGTTGCACAGAATAAAAAATGAGAAATTATTATAATTAAAGGAAATTGGGTGTCTTTCTTTAAAAAAAAAAAAGGCACCTAGCAGATAATGTTAAAATCAAGCAACGTGTATCCTGGAATACTTTTCCACTCAATTCCAGCGCTCCCACCAACATGAACTGTAAGCTGAAGGGAGACTATGTCTTATTCCCCAGCACTGTACACACAGCAGCAATGGACCACACCAAAAGCACTCCAGTTACTTGTTAAGTTGAAATGGACTATCCATTGTTTCCTAAATTCTCTCCAAACTTTCACATCCCTGGGCCTCAGCTCACATTGATCGCTCCTGTCACACAACCAGGCCCAGTTGTCAACTGCTATATTCCCAGACAATTCTAAAGACCCTATCAAATACTAGGGAGTTTTTCTGGATCCTCCTAGGTCAGTGGTCGGCAAACCGGCTCACGAGCCACATGCAGCTCTTTGGCCCCTTGAGTGTGGCTCTTCCACAAAATCCATGGCCTGGGCGAGTCTATTTTGAAGAAGTGGCGTTAGAAGAAGTTTAAGTTTAAAAACTTTGGCTCTCAAAAGAAATTTCAATCGTTGTATTGTTGATATTTGGCTCTGTTGACTAATGAGTTTGCAGACCACTGTCCTAGGTCATTAGTCAACAGAACCAAATATCAACAGTACAACGATTGAAATGTCTTTTGAGAGCCAAAGTTTTTAAACTTAAACTTCTTCTAACGCCACTTCTTCAAAATAGACTCGCCCAGGCCATGGTATTTTGTGGAAGAGCCACACTCAAGGGGCCAAAGAGCCGCATGTAGCTCGCAAGCCGCAGTTTGCCGACCATGGTCCTAGGTGAATACTGGGACATCAGTATAGTCTCAGAATCCCAGTATTCTCTTAAAACATAAGGCAGACCTTGAAGAGGTTTTATTTAAATGAGTTATACCTATCAATGTTCACCATACTAAAAAATAAAACTGAAAAAAACTAAATATTTATTAAAATTAACAATAGTAAATGCATTATCTATTGCCATAAATAACACATTTTTATGAAAAATAACTGTACCCCTCCCCAAATCATAACTAGATTGCCATTGTTTTATATTTTGCAGTCTCTTTAAGGTCTGGTTTAATAGAAGATAGGCAGCTGATTCTCATATCTGCTACTGCAGATAATATGTTACAGTATATTGCTTTGATTGAAACATCTGAAAAACCAGCATTACATAATGTGTAGTTGGGAAGGAGTATTTTGGTAGCTTTTTCAGATAATTGTGGATATTCTTTTTTGATACCACACCAAAACTCTACAAATGGTAGTTTCTTAAATGTTAGATTCATTCATTCATTCATTCATTTCCCCTTTTTAGTGAGTTTATTGGGATGACATTGGTTAATAAAATTATATAGATTTCAGGGTACAATCTTACCTAATAATAGAGAAACATGTAAATTGACCGTACCTCTGCTACGCCCACAGCCAATCATAGTGAGTATGCAAATTAACCCAACAAAGATGGCGGTTAATTTGCATACATACCTCGGTCCTGGGAACCTCCTCTGCACCCAGGTCACTCCCAGCTGGCCATCGGACAGAGGCTTTAGGCTTGGGAAGGGGCCGAGCCTGCGATCAGAGGGGCGAGAGGGCCCACTTGCCAAGCCTAAAGCCTCGGGTGGAGGTTTTAGGCTTGGGCAGGGGCCGAACCTGGGATAAGAGGGAAGGGGAAAAAATCAATGGAAACATATCTTCAGGTGAGGATAAAAAGAAAAATAAAGAAAGAAATGTCACATCCTATGAAAGACACATCTTGAAAATGCTTCAAGAAAGTTGTCACTTTTTCATGGTGAAAGGACTGGAGTCTGTCTTGATGAAAATACCTTGGTGGCTGCGGTGACTGGCAGTGGCTACAGCAGTGGGGAGATGGGGCTGGTGCCTTCCCCTGATCAACCTGAATGTCTCCCGCAAAGGGAGGCCAGACTGTGGCTTAGGTCCGCTCCCAACGGGGAATGGGTCTAAGCCATCAGTAGGACATCCCCTGAGGGCTCCCAGTATGTGAGAGAGGGCAGGCTGGGCTGAGGGACCCTCCCCAGTGCAAGAATTTCGTGCACCAGGTCCCTAGTTCTATAATATAACATTTGTATACTATTGTGTGCTCACCACCCTAAGTCATGAATGTTAGTTTCAATGTGAAATCTCAAACAATATTAATGAACTTTTTATAGTGTTGCGTTAAATTATTGGTCTATTTTGCACTTAAATAAATCTGTTTACCATGTGTGATTTTTTAACATTGTGCACTGATCATTTGGAAAATATTGATTCACAGGGTTATGAAGATCTTACAAATGTCATATTTGATTATTCAATATTTTTATTGTTTTATTATAATCCTCACCCAAGGATATTTTTTTTATTGATTTGAGAGAAAGAGAAAGAAACAGCGATATGAGAGAGAAACATGGATCGGGAGAATAGGTTGCCACCCATACATGCCCCAACAAGGGAATTGAACCCACAACTTAGGTATGTGCCCTGACCAGGAGCTGAATATTTAGCCTTTTGGTGTACCAGGCGATGGATACTTTAAACAATGAAGCCACCCAGCCATGGCGATTATACAATATTTTTAAAAATGACATTTTGAAGTAAAATTCTTCAACTACTGAGAAGCTGTCAAACTCTTGGAGATATTAAAAGTTTTCCAAAATTCCAATTTCACTTGAAAGCTCGAGTTTTACCATTGGCAACAAATACCATTAGTTGTTTTCTTTGAAGCAATAAGTTTACTTGATTTATTTTGAGAACATTTCTGCCAAATATTCATGTCTGAATAATTTCCTTGTCTGTCAATCATTCCTTCCAGTAAAACCGTTGTGCCATAAAAAAGCAGCTAACCTACCTCACAACAAAAACAACTGCACAAATGCTGTTCCTCAAGATGACCTATGCACTTCAGCACTTTATGGAAACACCCATTTCATTACCTGGGATATTAAAAACACATGTATTTTTTGGCTAAGATTTCATAAAATTAATCATTTTCAAACTGCTTAGCCGAGGATGTTCTTAAGTGAAACTGCATTTTGTGTTTGTTTGTTTGTTTGTTTTTTTAGTGTGTGGCAGTTAAAGAACACAGTGACTGCAATCATGGTTGGGAGCCACTGTCTTGATTTTTGCTAAGTTATAACAGTTTTACCCTTTATTTCTTTTGTTCCATCATTGCAAATGTCAATACAGTGAAAGAGACAATAACATTTTAGTATTATTTTTAAACTAGAGGCCTGGTGTACGGATTTGTGCACTGGTGGGGTCCCTCATCCTGGTCTGTGCCCTCTCACAATCCTGGATCTCTTGGGGGATGTCAGACTGCCAGTTTCAGCCTGATCCCCAGCCTGGCCTGTGGGGATCGGGCCGAAACTGCAGTCTGACATCCCCTGAGGAATGTAGTAGTGCACAAAGCAGCCGAGGAGGAGCCAGAGGCCAGGCCCAGTGCCACCCCACTCCAGCTCATCCCGGCCTGCTGCGCCTGCCACTGCCACTGCTCGGTAGCACTGCCATGGAGGTAGGAGAGGCTCATGCCACCACAGCTGCACTCACCAGCCATGAGCCTGGCATCTGGTGCCCATTGGTCAGCTGAGTAGTGCTCCCGCTATGGGAGCGCACTGACCACCAGGGGCAGCTCCTGCATTGAGTGTCTGCTCCCTGGTGGTCAGTTCATATCATAGCAACCAGTCAACCGGCCGTTCAGTCATTCAGTCATTCTGTTGCTTAGGCTTTTATATATTTATAGATATAGATGGTTTTAACTACATGTACCCTTGAAATGATCTTATGGAACCCCAGGGGACTGTGACCACACTTTGAGAACCACTGTGATAGAGTGAGACAGACTTCATAACTGACCTTAAACAAATTACTTAACCTTAGCTGTAAAAAGCCCCTCACAGAAGGAATGAAAAATGATAAAGTCACCTTGAAAGACAGTCTCTGCAAACTAAATACAGTCTTACCACATAATCCAGCAACTGTGTTGCTTAGTATTTACCCAAAGGAGCTGAAAACTTATACCCACCCAAAACTTGGAAGCAACTAAGATATCCTTTAATAGGTGAATGGATAGATTAATTGTGATACATCTAAACAATGGACTATTATTCAGTACTAAAACAAAATGAGCTATCAAGCCATGAGAAGACATGGAGGAACCTTAAATGCATACTAGTACATGAAAGAAGCTAGTCTGAAAAGGGTACATACTATATGATTCCAACTATATGACATCTTGGGGAAAGGAAAAAAATATAGAGTAAATGAAAGTAGCAGGGGTTCCCAAGGGCTGGGGTGGGGGCAGGCAGCGTTGAATAGGCAAAGTACAGGGAATCTTTAGGGCAATGAAACTACTTGATATGAGGCAATAATGGTGGATATATGTCATTATCATTGTTTTAAACCCATAGAATGTACAACACCAAGAGTGAGTCCTAATGTAAATTATGGACTTTGGGTGATTATGATGTATCAATGTAGGTTCATCAATTGTCACAAATGTTCCACTGTACTGAGGGATGTTGGTAATGGGAGAAGTTATGCATGTGTGATATGGGGATATGGGAAATCACTGTACCTTCTGTTCAATTTTACTATAAACCTAAAACTATTCTAAAAAATAAAGTCTATTAAAAAGAAAAAATTAAATAGCAAAAAAATGTAAGTAGGTTCCTTCTATTTTCTGCTATGCTATCGACATATCTCCAGCATACTGACTGTTTCCTTAAGCTGTCCTCCACCCTCCTTAGCTCAAGATGCCTGCTTCACTTTCAACTATTCCATGAGGCATTAAACGCATCTACCCTGTCTTTTGTCTCATTTTAACAGTGAAGAAAAACAATGCCACAGAAGTCCTGGGTACATTTCCCCTCATGTCTCAATTGGCCAAAGAGCTTTGTTGCATGAACACTTTTAAACCAGTTACTTGGGAAAGTCCATGAGACCACTATAATTGGCTTAGAGCAATCAAGGGTTATCTCCTTGAAGGAAACACTCATAGAAGGAGGGTGAACAAAAATCAAGTTTCTGTTTTCAAAGAAAGGGAATGGCTGATGATCAAATCTAAAGTGTCAGCCCACCTTTCACCTTTTTATCTTTGTTGAGTCTTCCTCTATAAATCAGCCTCCTTTATTTGAAGAAAAGGATACTTTAGGAATACACTACAGACAATAAACCAATAGATAAACATATCTATAATAATAAAAGGGTAATATGTTAATTAAACCAGACGTCATTCTGGATGTCCTTCTGATGAAGCTGGGGCCCGAGGGAAGCCAGTCCGGGTCCCAAGTGCTAGAGGGAAGCCAGTGCTGGCAGCCGGGGGAAGGAAGGCCTACTCTTGCACGAATTTTCATGCATCGGGCCTCTAGTCCTATCTAATTTTTTTTTAAAAAGGTAATATGCAAATTAACTGTCACTCTATCACAAAGATGATGGTGCCCATAGCCACAAGATTGTGGTGCCCAGTCCTCTCTGCCCCACCAGAGTCCCCCAGTCCTGGGGGGCGGCCGCATAGAGAGGGCAGCATGAGTTGTCTGGCGGAATGCTTGCTTCGTCACCACGGTGACAAAGCAAGTGTTCCGCACCCCGCCGCGGATGGGCCTCTGGGCTGCAGAGAGCCTCTGGGCAGCGGGCACGGAGCGGCCAGGCCCCACAGAGAGTTACTGGTGTATGGATTCATGCACAGGGCTACTAGTAGTAAGATAAAACATGTGATGATTTATTAATGGTACTGCTCATCTGACTCATTGGAAATCCTTTTCTATACCACATTTTAAAAGAATTTTTTATTTGGCCTTCAAGAGAGAGCATCATTACCATAAAAACCCTAAAGTATGCCAAGTTAATAAATTTAAAATTCAAATTCTTTTTCACTGGTTTGCATTTGCTTTTCTGATACAGAGAATAACATTAAGATTTATTGAGTGACATCTGGTTAATTAAATGTCTATTTTCTCCTGCCTGTTAAAGAGATCATAACACAGAAACACAACATTGGGAGAATAATTAAAGTGCACCCAAAGAGCAGGACTAACCTTGTAATTCACTGTAATTAAAAATAAAACAAGAGCAATATGCTGAGAGAATTGCCTGTCTTAATCAGGACACCTGTCTGTACATTTGAAATTTTATTCTGGAAGTCTCCATTTTGCTTCTCTCCATTTTTGTGTGCAATTGAAAATTCAACTTTCCACAGACCTCTTTTTGACAAATATTTTTACTTTCAGCCTTCAGGAAATCTCACCTCTTAAAAGACCACAAGTGGCCTGGCTGGAGTGGCTCAGTGAGTGGTTGAGCATCTACCTATGAACCACGGTTTGATTCCCGGTCAGGGCACATGCCTGGGTTTCAGGCTCGATCCCCAGGGTGGGGCATGCAGGAGGCAGCCAATCAATGATTCTCTCTCATCATTGATGTTTCTTTCTCTCTCTCCCTCTCCCTGCCTCTCTGAAGTCAATAAAAGTGTATTTAAAAAAAATTTTAAGACCAAAAGAGACCTTCTAACTGCCTCTACACAAGGAGCAATGACCCTGTGTGTGTCCAGGGAAGGAGCAGTAATGGGGTCAGCCAGGAGAGGGTACCTTGCCTAACAGCAGTTGTTGCTGCAGGAGGGCAGTGATCCTGGGCCTTGGAACCCTTCCGAAAGCTATGACCGAAGTTGCAGGTGACATCCTAATGGTGACTTCTTAAATAGAGAATAAACTAATAGGAACAGTTAACATAAAACTCCCCCGTATATTAATATCCACATACTTAGTGTTTTCTTTGTTTCTAAGAGAAGAAATTGACCCACCTAATCTTTCCAAATAGCCTATAGACCAAATATTAGAGGAAATATAATCTAGATGTGTCCCCCAAACATTATTTTCCTTAGAAAAAAGGGAAGAGTGGTTGAAAAGGATTAGTGAGATCTCACACCTTCATCTCCAATCAGAGGCTGTTACACCTCTGTTCCAAAGTAGCAGTGTAGATCCAGAGCTCAACACACTATATTTGAGTCTTGATTTCAATATTTTCTAAATAGGTGTCACTGGCCACATCATTTATCCTTAGAATCATTTCCCTCATAATGATAATTATAATTATGCTAATTGGGCCTGTTTATTGTGAGGATTAAATAAGATAACATATGCTAAATTCCTGCCTCCTAGTAATGGCATCTATTATTATTTCTTTTCATTTAGTCAAGACTGTGACATAGCTTTGTGGGCTCAGTTGCATCTGTCCCAAATTCATATGTTGGATATTCAACTCTCAATACCTCAAATGTAACCATATTTGGAGATAGGGCTTTCAAGAGGGAATTGTGATTAAATGAGGTCATACGAGTAGACTCCAATTCAATATTAGTGCTCTTATATGAAGAGGGAGGGACACCAGGGATGCACAAACACAGATAAAAGGCTACCTTAGGACACAGCAATAAGACAGCCATCTATAAGCCAAGGAGAGAGGACCCAGGAGAAACCAATCCTGCCAACACTCTAATCTTGGACCTGTACCTTCCAAAACTGCGAGAGAATAAACTTCTGTTGTGTAAGCCACTCTTTCTGTGGTATTTTTATTATGGCAGCCATAGCAAACCAATACACATAGTGTAGGAAAAAAGTCTGAGATCCCATTTCCCATCGCTAAAAAAAAAGTCACCTACATGTTTTCTTTATATTAACATCCCAGGTAATGAAAGGAACAAACCTCCATAAGTCATCAACATTTGTGTTATCGATTTGTTTTATCTTGTGTTTTTTAAGTAATTAACATTGGCCTGGAAATAAGATGGGCTCTAATGTGATTCCTTCAATATAACCCCAGGATTTATGGACTAGCCCTTAACTTCTCTGGACTGGAGTTTCCTGAGAAAATTGGATGAGATAACCCAGATCATAAAACTTTGAGAACCTACTTTATGTTACTTACTGATAAAATGGTGACTTACAGATATCTATGGCAGAAAAGAGAGTTCAATTCATTATAACACCCTCAACTCAAATACTTTTGTTTCTTCCCATGACTGTTTAAACTTCACTTCTTTAAATTCTATTTATTCTTCAAAGTTTATGTCATACTATCTCTATGAGGCTTTCCAAATCCTATGAACTCAGATCTCTAGATCTTCCTTTGGACTCCCATGATACATTGCTTTCATTTTTCTAGTAGCATCGTTAAGTTCAACTCAGTGCCATTGTTTCTTTTGTCCTATCTTGACTCTCCCTCATTCCCAAAGCTACTCATTGAACTGCCTTTATGTTTTGTGCAGTTATTGATCTTTGAAAGCAAGAAGTGGTTTTACTCATGATATCCCCTTCAACATCCAGTATAGCACCCTCCACCATGTGAACATCATCAATAGTTAAATTTAACTAAACTAAATTTAAAGTTTTCTTTAATGAAATATTTCCTATGATTACTATTTATTAGATTTAGTAAGTTTCTATGTCATTAAAACAACATTTTATCCTAAAGTTAAAACTATCTATAATAATAAAAGTATAATATGCAAATCAACCAAATGGCTGAACAGCAGAACAACCGTCCATACAACCTTCCAGATGAAGCCGGGGCTGCGCAGGTCTACTCTTGCACGAATTTCATGCATCGGGCCTCTAGTAAGACTATAACATGCATTGGGGTTAAGATGAAATATCTGAATTCATATGATCTCATTTTATAATTTATTTCCCTAAATATCACTCGCCTTGATATCAACTTGTTGTTGCTCTCAAAGCCTAAAATCTCACTTGTGCAACAAAATATCCTTCTATAAAAAATCTATTTTTGCAACCAAGTAATGAGTATAATTAAAGTTTCCTAAGGGGTTTCTAATGTATACAAAAAAAAATTTGTACTCCTGGTATGTTGAATAACTAAACTCTATATTTACCTGTTCAACCACTTGCATTCATAAATGCTCTTGACTTGATACCCCTAATTAGCATTCAGAGTATCCCATTGGTATCCACAAATGTGTTATCTGCGAATGCATACTTACCTTTCAATGAAATAAGAAAAAATGCTGAGAGATTTATTTCTCATTGTGGCCAAATGTGCTTTGCTGCCCACATCTTTATTTAGAAATAACCAAAAGTTGTTGTTTTTTAAGTGTTTTTTCTACCTGAGACTTATTTTTAATATGTTTTTATTGATTACAGAGAGGAAGGAAAAGAGAGAGAGAGAATTAGAAACATCAATGATGAGAGAGAATTATTGATTGGCTGCCTCCTGCATGCCCCCCACTGGGGATTGAGCCCACAACCCAGGCATGTGCCTTTGACCGGAATCAAACCTGGGACCCTTTGGTCCACAGGCTGACACTCTATCCACCAAGCCAAACCGGCTAGGGTGCATATTAAGCTTTTATTATATCGGATGTATTAACCCATATATTCACACACATAAAATTATTTCTATATCCATTTGTGTCTACAAGGTGTCCCTCCCAAAATGTATACATACTTTAACAGCTAACAGCTCAATTTTGAAATGAAATACACCACCTTTATAATTATTCAAAGTGTGTGTAAAAATTGGGGGGGCACCCTATATTTTAAGGTAAACATGAGTTCATAATGATGTTTTTTACTCTAATTCAGTACTACATGGTTCTTTTGGCTTCTAACTTATCTGTAACTTTTCAATGGTGAGATATCCAGATCCTACCAGCCACTATCCATTTATTCATTTGTTCAATTCCAGGATAAGATTTTCTTATCTCCATAGTCTCTATCACAGGCTCATGAGAGACCTCGGGCCCAGTCTCAGGTAGAAAAAACACTTTAAAAAAAACAAACAACTTTTAGTTATTTCTAAATAAAGATGTGGGCAGCAAAGCACATCTGGCCACAATGAGAAATAAATCTCTCAGCATTTTTTCGTAATTCATTGAAAGGTAAGTATGCAACCAAGTAATGAGTATAGTTAAACTTTCCTAAGGGGTTTCTAATGTATTCAACAACAAAATTTGTACTCCTGGTATGTTGAATAACTAAACTCTATATTTACCTGTTCAACCACTTGCATTCAAAAATGCTCTAGACTTGATACCCCTAATTAGCATTCATAGTATCCCAGGTATCCACAGATCATATGAATTTGGGGTACTGAACTATTGCATTAATAGTTGTTTGCATGCAGATCCAGCTTAATGTCTTTCTGGAGTAAAATAAAATTTATTTTTTTAATGCTAATGAAAACATTATAAAAATTTCCCATATTATTAGATGGAGGCAACTAAAATAATTACTGTAGTTCTGGGAAAGCCCAGTGCTTTTGGGAGAATTGATCATGTTTTGCAGTGTGTGACTGGGTACTGTAACTATGCCAGAGGCAGAATGTGAAGCTACTTACATTGCAGAGGGATGCAGGACTAATATTAACAAACACCAGAAAACCACTGAAAAAAACTAAAGAAGACCCCAAAGGTCACAATTAATATAAAATATTGACACAATATGATGTGTGAGGTGAGGCTATAACAATATGAGATAATTCCACAAAACTTTCATGGTCTATTTCTGTAATTAGTGACCATTTCATCCAAGTCAATAGCCAGTTACCTTCAGGTTGGTGAAATATGTTGCGTAAATGGCAACATTAACTTTCAAAAGGCATCATGGAGGTCAGGTCTCTCTGTGTCCTCCTGCTTAGGTAGACAACACTGATTTCTGGGGGCACATCTCCTGCCTTGTTGTGTTTATATCACAGTATTTAGGGTGGAGGGGGTAGTTAGAAATGCAAATATCACTGCAGAGAGGCGTTGAGAAGGACACTGTCTGAGCTGGATTAAGTTAAATCAGATAGAAATTTATGAAGTGAATGAAAGGGATAAGCTAGGGGATAATATAAGGAAATTTAGAAAGGTTATTTTGTTTGTGGTATAGCCTTGAAACATTTGTTACACTATTGAAACTTAATCCATTCCTTAATATGGAGCATTTGTGGAATAAGCATCTTCACTGGCTACAAAAGAATGGATAACCAAGAACTGACTGACCAGACAAAACTGGTGCACTTGTTTCAGTTAGTGCAATTCTCAGGCTGGGTGATTGTGTGTTATTACTGATTAGCTAGTCATCATCTTGGGAATAAAAAAAAAGATACAAAAGTAAAAATACTGATATGCCCTTTTTAGATATTAAAAACGGAATCTTTTAAAAAGTATAGTTCATCTTTGTTTTTTTTAAAAAATGTTTACAGAATGTTCCTTATTGATGTGCCATAACTCTGTCAAATTGGGTAAGTACAAAAATAGATTTTATCTCTATCTTCAGTGAAATCTCTATTTTATAGTTATAAGAAAATGATGTTCTATATTCTATTAATACAGAATACTTCCAAAATGTGATGTTTACATAATTTACCTTTTATGAAACATTCACACAACCATTATTTCAATTGGAGTTACCCACCAGAAGAAATGTTTTAAGTGTTTTATTAATATTTTATCTATTCAGATATTTCATAACTAAAAGGTCTATTGCAGTGGTTCTCAACCTTTCTAATGTAAATATCTGTGTTTTCCGATGGTCTTAGGCGACCCTGCTAGCGGTTCTCAACTTGTGGGTCACGACTCACAGGTTAAGAACTGCTGCTGTAGAGCCTAAGACCATCGGAAAACACAGATATTTACATTACGATTCATAAAAGTAGCAAAATTACAGTTATGAAGTAGCAACAAAAATAATTTTATGGTTGGGGGTCACCACAACATGAGGAACTGTATTAAAGGGTTGTGGCATTAGAAAGGTTGAGAACCACTGCAATAGACATTTTAGTTATGAAAATAAAAAGCAAGTGTAATGCCGGGGTTCTTGTTCCAGCATTACGAAGGGTTCAGCAATCTGGAGAAAGGCTGCATGTAACTGAATTAAGAATCCAGAGACAACAGATAATTTTAAAAGGCATTGGGGATCAGAGGAGCCTGGCTGAAGAAACCAGGTTCTCCTTGTCTCAGGACCCCTTGCTTTTTATTAACACAAATTGTCCTAAGGCCAGGCGGAGATATACACTTCAAAGGGTAGGGTTTCCTAAACAAGCATTGTCAGATTGGGGAATTGTCTTCGGCTGTTCAGGTTTTTGGCCAACAGGAGGCAATAACATGTAGATTGAGATGCCCAGAGCTTTCTGGCAGCAAACAATCAATTTAATGCGTCCCTTTCAGGTTTGGGGAAATGCCCTTTAGCCATTCCCAACAGGTGACAACATATGTGACTCAGCCCTTGTTGAGTCCCCAAGTTCCATCAACCTTTTGATGAAACTCTTGCAATTATGACATGCTGGAACTGGCTTCTGGCACGGTATACATCATTTGTTCTTAAGGAAGACCTAACAGCAGTGAACTGACCCAAATGGCAGATATTTCAGAAGGAGAAGCTGAGCAGTCTTTTTAGTTAGGTAAACTGCCTATTTGATAAAGCTTGTCAGATTTCTGAATATGCAGATTTGTTTTTCACATTAGAAAAAATATGAATACATGGTTAAATTACTGGGTGCTCAGACTGACCATGAGAATTTGAGTTGGGGAGCACCCTGGAAAGAGCATGCAAGCAAATATTTACAGATCACCAGAAAGATACTATTCTGTGATGCATTGGACTAGTGCAGGGTATGGTCACTGTGTAAGAAATTTGAACATAACGTTTAGAATACTTAATTTACTCCTATCTGCATAATTGGGAAAATGCATCCCTCCTGCTTTTTTTTTTTTTTAATGTATCTTTATTGTTGAAAGTATTACAGATGCCCTCCCTTCTGCTTTTTCATTCAAATTCTGCTCCAAAGTCAAGCAAAATTGACTTTCTCCTTCGGACTCTGTCCAAAAGGGGAGCCGTTACTTAACACCAACTGACTGCTGCCTTGTTAATATTAAGAAAAATCAGAAAAGCTTTCTTTTTCTTTAAGGTGCCCACTTTGAAAGTATTAGTAACCAATTAAAAAAATTAATTGGGCCAAATTAAATATATCTATAGTATGAATTTGGACTGAAGGCCATCATTTGTAACTTCTAGCCCAGCTACATTAGTATAACTCTGGGGTTTTGTTATAAATTCACATATACAATTAAAAATATATATATCTTCAGTATGATGAAGAATCACATTTTTAAAATGTTATAGAAGGATGACCTAGAAGGAAATAGGCATCGTCATTTCAGGGAAACAGGGCAGTGGGAGCGGGGGTGGTAAATTCTTTTAAAAATTAGTAGATTCCAGAAGATGTTAAATATAAAGAAATTCTAGAATCTATTTCACTCCCAACTTTATTTCATTTATCAATTTTAAGCACAGGTTAGATAGACTGTCCAACCCAACTGAAAGCTTGGCAAGTCACAATGAAGGCCAGATGCAGGTACTGGGAGAGCTGGAAATTCAGTGGCAAGTTGAAGGGCAATTAGCAAGTTCAAGGAAAGGTCGGAAGTACCCAGCAATGCCAACTACAGAAGAATGGGTCTGATAGTGGCAGAAATTTTAAAAGGCAGTGGCATCTCAAACCGAAATTAAACTCGATTACCATTACAAAGACTCATAGCCTAAAATAAGTTAATTTCCACTGTGACTGCCCCAGCTCAGGTCTTCTCCATCAGTTCTTCTGCAAAATGCTTTCAGTTCTGTCTCACTGCCTTCTAATCACTCTCCCTTCACATCGCTTCTCCAGTGAAGTTTCGGTGACATACCTAAGGAAGAGTGATGGGAATGGTCCACCTGAGTGCAGGCAAAAAGGTGGACAAGTCTACTGAGAATTTTTAAAAATAATAATACTGACTAAAGCTCAGTCTGCTTATGAATATGCCCAGGAGTCAGTAAGTCTAAATAATTTCAGTGACAAACTACTCCTCCCACCAAAAAAATTCTAAACAATTACTCCATTTATTATGCGCTTCAAATTAGAACATTTCAAATTGCATATCCTTCAATAAACATTTTTGGATGGAAATTAATTCAGAGAATTCCCAATTATACAGTCAACTCCTTAAATGTGTTTATCTTATGAGTAAGTTTGTAATGATTCAATATTGTTCAAGTTCAGTTCCAGAGCAGTTAATATCCCCAACCCTTGCAGTATTACACATTCTCACATTTAAATACAGGTAGTTCTGGACCTGGGGAAGGGGCAGGAGTGGTGTAGATGGGGCCAATGGGAGAGGGGTAAGGGGACTATCTATAATACTTTCAACGATAAAGAGAAATTTAAATACATACATACATACATAGAGGCAGTCCTTGCTTTGCACAGCAGTGTGGGACTAAAAAATGATCATGTAACCCTAACTGGTTTGGCTCAGAGCAAGCAAAAAACATGCAAAACAGCTTCCTAATCAATGGGAAAAAGCCTGATTCTTCTGTGACTTTAAATTTTTTGGTTGAAACATTATAAATTGTCTTACTGTTGGTTATAAATGAATTAGGTAATGCAAAATAATGAAATGAATATTTATTATTATACTGTAATTTAAAATATTAGAAATATTGTGAATTAAGTGTTTTATTTCTTTGTAAAAAAATAAATAAATAAAAACACTTCTTAATAGTTGAATGGCATTTGCCTTCTTCTTATCCTATAATTTATAATATGGAGTAAGCATTGTTTTTTGTGCCTTGACAAACTGTCATACTCCTTCCTAAGTCTGAATAAGCTTCCAACATTTATTCTTTGCTTTTTCAACATCATCAGATACCTTCAAGAGTTCCTTTCATGTGAAGTTTTTGCCAGTGCCATTTCCTATTTTTTATCACAACCAACTGGCCTCATTAATGTCAGTAAATTTACCTCCACTGAGTTCCCCTGAATACATCTAGGGTCTCTAATGATGCAGAGCCAACAATCGCATGATCAACTATTTCTTCTATAACTTCATCCATGTTGGATGTGAATTTTACTTCCAGCATTATCACTTTTGTTTTTTTGTTGCACTTTCTCCTTTGTTGGCCAATTTACTTTTTTTATTGTATTTTTGTGAATATCATGTGGATTATCACTGGGCAACAAGGATGTAAGACAACTGCTAGTATATATTTTACTGTCTGTGCATGAACTCGCTAACAGGTGCACAGTGACAATCACCAAAGACTATTAAAGAAGTGTTGTGATTGGTTAATGACCATGACCCATATCTGCTATTTACATAGTGACTTGTGGGCAGAGGCACTGGCAGTGTAAGTTTTACTTCAGAAATTACTCAGAGTGATAAACTAAACTAGTAATGAAATTGAACCTTCTTATTTAACTAAGCTGTGGTAACTGACATTCGTATCCATCAGAACCATGCAAAGCAAGGACTGCCTGTAGTAGATTCATAATAATGACAGCACAGTAATTATAAAGAAGAATAAATAGAACTTGTGTTACAATTATGTCATTCTATACAACCAGTTGATGCTTTCATTTGTGTTTAATACTTAAACAGTAACAATAGTGCACAAAGGGTGTTGTTTAGTAAGTGTAAATTTTATTTCATAGATTAAGTATTTTATTTTATTTGAATATCTCTAAAATTAAAATTTATACTTTTAAATTCTTAACTTTTTAAAAAACAATGAAACATAAATAATATTTATTATACCCTTTTCATTGAAAACCATTTTGTCAGTTGAAAGAGGAATGTGTTTTTAAAAATAATGAAAATATGCTAAGCATACAATTGGATAGTTCTAAGAGGCCGATCTAATCTTATAACTCTCCTAATCAAAATTTTTCACTACCTCTTTATCAGCTATATCAGTAATTCTTAACCCTTTGTACGCCATAATCATCTATGGCATGTCGGGATGGTTTCTGTTTTGGACACGTGGCAGTTAACTTTAACCAGTATCACCTGTTAATCTTTTTAAAAAACATAGATTCCAATGCAGTATATCTAGGCTAAGGCCTGGGACACTGTATTCTTAAAGCCCAGAGGTGATTTATGCAGGTACTGATCCCCTAACCTACCAGTTTAGTTCCTTAACATAGAAAATAAGATCTGGAACTTACTTCTTACAGACTCATCTCCTGTTACTAATTTTCTCCCCATATTTTACAAGTTATTGCTACTCACAGCTTCAGAACTAGCCATGAATCCTTGTACATGTTCTTCCAGCTTTCATGGACTGTCTATGTCCATTTAGAAAACGCCATTCCTGTTTAAGAGTTAACTCAAAGCTCATGTGTTTTAGGCATCCTTACTGTCTACCTGCTTCCACTGTAGCAATTATCTCACCACACTGTAATAACTGGATAGTTCTGTGCCAAACTGCAACACCCTATGACGATCTAGCATTATTCCCATTTTATAGATGATAATGAAGCACAGAAAGTTCAAGTAATTGCCCACAGCCAACTACATAATTAATAGCAAACCCACAAGCAAATTCAGCTAGTCACACGCTGCCATCTAGCTTCAGAGTATCATGAAAGACTGCCTCCCTCCTAGCCAGACTGTTCTCATTGAGAAACATGTACTTGAAGACACTTGGAGAAGAAAGTGAGACCTCATGACTAATGCTGCACCACAGGTTGAATTTAAAATTCAGTGTTTTATTATGCCAGCCATTGCATATCAAAGCTAAGACAGAGGCCATTCACATCTAGTTGGCTTTGTTAACCTCCTTGGAGTTTGGGAGGTTACAACTTGAGAGAAAGAAAGCCCCAGTGGAAAGGAGTCTGGCTGGGCCCAGAAGGCAAACAAATCCTCTACAGAAGGATTCACTGCAACTACGGAAAGCCTGGTGGTGAAGCAGAATCACCATTATTATCCATCCATGACAGTCAGACATGGGTAATCATTGGCTTTCACGTTTAAGTAGAGAAGACAAAACTTAGTAAATGTTTACTTTCTAGTGCTTCCCCAATTCAGTTAGCAAATAAGCTTCTTTTGGTGGCATTTCCATTGTGACCAGTGTTCCATGGAACACATTTGGAAAATTCTACTCCACTGAGTAGAATAGAGTAAGTTTGCCTGCCCCCCCGCCCCCGAAAAAAAAAAGAACTAGTGCAATGAAAAGGCCTTAGCTCCCTATGCTGCCCAGCCAGGGGGCCCTCCTGGAGCTCCTGAGAGAAGGCAGTTCCTTCTCGTCCATCACTCACACCACAGGCAGAGCAGAAATGCCTCCAGCAAGATGGAAAAATAATCACTCTTTTCAAATTTAGGCTTATTACAGATAAGACACTATGATAAGTACTTTACATATCTTAAGCTTTTAGTTCGAACATCTGTATCATTTATAGATGTATGAAAGAAAATTTTTGGAAATAGAACACTTGCTGTTAACTAATATAGCTTCAGGAAGACTCAAGTTGAATTGGTTTATTAGAACATGCAGGGAGGGAATAAGGGGTTCCTATGAAGTAAAGAAGGAATGTCCTTAATATGTGCTGCTTAATAGAATCGTTGCAAACATCCTGCCCAAGACAGGAACTTGCTGTCTTCAATTTTTATCTTTCTTCTTTTAGTAATTTGAGATTTCAAATCTAAGATACTCATTTTTGGCCACTGAATTCTCTATGGCCCTCTATCAAAAAGGAAATCTTGATTAGTAAAGCTCAAATATTTACAGTCCTGGGAATAAACAGGTTACCAAAAACAGAGGGAAAATGAAAGATGGTACCTTTAAGAAATGAATAAAGAGGGAAGATACACAAGAAGCTGAGGGAAATAACTGCTTCAGAATATTAATACCATCACTGTGAAGTGGTTTTAATATGAGCAATTAATCATCTATTGTCACTTTTTGTGAAACATTATGAACATTCTACGTGAGGTCCGTCCTTCACTGTATTACTTCAAGTTTAAAAGCCTCGGGCTTTTTAAACTTGGTTTATGACATTGGCAAGGCCCTTTTTATAGACTAATTAACATGCCAAGAATTTCAAACCAACAAAAGATACAACGGCCCTGTTTTTCAGTTTTCAAGAACTTTTTCACACACACTTCAAGCACCTGTTACCCTCTGGCCCTCTCAGCTCGAATAACACCCAGCACCCTGGAGTGGCCGGCTTTCCATTTCACCCTGAATGCTATTCCTCCTAGGACCAGTGCTGAGGGGGTATAATGACATCACATTATGCAAGTTTCCCTATGTGTAACTCTCCTAAAACCTTTTGGGTGGAATTATCAGGAAGAGGGAAATCTCACTGAGATTAATTTAATCCTCGAAGCAAAGGGCCACCACACTGGATCAGAAGAAATCTAACAGATCCAAGTCCCAGCAAGAATTTGGGGGACCCAACACCCTTACTTCTGGCTTTCAAACATCACTGCTACTAACCTACTAAATGCTGCCTTTTCTATTATAGTTTACACTACCAATATACCAATACAAAAGAACCTATATTCACAAGCTCTAACTTCTGTTCAAAGGGATGTTTACAAACAATAGAATTTCCTGTTTATGGAACCTAACTTAGCAGCAGGACAGAGTCTCATCCAGGGGGAAAAATGTTTAATTCAATTTATTAGTGAATTTTGACCAAATATATTTACTAACTATGCCAGGGAAAAGAGGCTCTCACCTGTCCTCTGAGAGCTAATGGTGCATGAGAGCCAACACACTGTCCCAGCAATGTGGAAACAGGACTCGGCCTCCCACTGCGTCACAGCCAACTACCAAAGTAGTGCATCCTCTGCCCTTAGGCTTCCCCAGGCAAATCTCCCAAGACCATTTGTGTCAAATGGGAAGTCCTGGGACCCTCTGTACAAATTAATTCTAAAATCCTTCTTCCTTCACATTAATCTCACAGGGATTTAGCTTTTCATAAAGAGGAAAACACGAACCTTTCTGCTATCACCGAGGTTTCCAACTATGACTACTTTTATTACATTTCTCATAAAGCAAATTCTGAAGAAAAATAAAATGTTGGTCTTAACATAGGCTTTAACATAAAATGGACTGAAATTCTTCTCCAAGAGACTAACTTAAAAATGAATGGTACAAACATGAACTATCTGAAATGAGAAAACAGAATGAAGAATAAATATGGGAAAATAGGTTCAACCTCATTAATAATCAAAGGTATGAGAACAAAGCATAAATATCTTTGCTTATCGAACTAGAAAAGATTTTTTTTCTAATTGTTTAGTGTTAGCGTTGGCTAGACTGTGGGGAAAACTGCTCGTCCTACATATAATACTGGTGAGAGTTGATTGATAAAAACAATTTTCCAAATACAAATTTGGGAATTTGTATTAACAGTAGAAGCTATACATATCTCTGACCTAGGGGCCTCCTGCCCCAGGTCCCAAGCCCACTAAACTTGGCCCCTGCCTGCAGTGGTGTATTGCTGTCATTACCATTGAGACCATTCTCTGCAGCCACCACTGCAGCCCAAAGTAGAAAGAACTGTTTATCTGAGATTCATATGCCCCTGAATACACATGACCACGATTCCTGTCCATATGTATACACAGAATGTGAAGAGAACAAAAACAACAGCAACACAGCATTCATACAATTTGATGAATGGATTGCTGTATCCACCTCACAGAAGCAGAATGAACCCTACTCCAAATTTTGCTGGAATGTTGAAACTGATGATGCCACACAGAGACCAAGAGGATTTACAAAAAAACATGGAAGAAGGAATACAACTGCCCACATTTTTAATTAATTTGCATTGTCCTTAGGTTAATAATTGGTGGAGGACAAAACTGAACAGAATAAAAAGACCCTTTGTCCAAACATAAGAATTCCAGAGCCTTAGTTTGTTATCTAACCAGATGCGCAAATCTAGATGTGAGATGAACAGACATGATCAACATGAATATCAAAACATGTAGTAAAAAAAAGTAGAGAAAAATTAGCTGTGTTCATTAAGGCAAGAATACTTAACCAAAATCCCCAAAAATGCTGGTGAATTACCTGAAAATGTGTAAGAAAATCAGCTTACCCTCCTCTATGAAAAAAACCTGTTGAGATTTCTATTGAAATTGCATTGAAGTTACAGATCAAATGGAGAATTGATCTCTCTATAATATTGAATCTTCTTACCCATGAACAGTTTATCTCTTCATTCTTCAGGTCTTCAATTAATGTCCCACTTAACATATATTTAATATATATGCTATTTTATAAGTTTTCCTAGAGATCTTACATATCTTTTATTTGATTTATTCCTGAGTACTTGATATTTCTGATACTTTCCAGATATTTTTCAGGTATTTGCTGCTGGTGTGAAAAAATGCAGTTGAGTTTTGTACACCTCTATCCACTTGGTTCAACTCTTCTATTATTTCTAATAAATTGTCTGTAGAGTCTTTTGGGTTTTCTACATCTGCTAATAAAGACAATTTTAGTCTTAATACCATACAACCACAAAAATGAGCATATAATCTCTCCAAAAATATATAAGCAACTGGTAACATTGGTTACTAACCTAGGGCATTAAATAATCTTTTTTGCCTTATGTCCTTCTTGAATTTTGAACCATTTTATAAATCACTTGTTGCAAATACCTAAAATATATTTTTTCAAAAACAATACAAGCTTTAAGGCCGTTAAAATATGACAATAGATGGGCACATCACAGGCTCTCTGGACCTCAGTTTCCATGTGCGAGTGCCCTTGATTGGATAAGGCCTGAGGCTGTGAACCAGAGTGAAATCAGCCTGTAGACCTGGTGTGTTTACCTCTCATGAGGGGTTTTAGTTTTTGTTTTATCTAGTCACCAACATTTAAAAACATGTTTCAGTCACAAGTTTAGGCTTCAACTTTTTTATACAATCTGACAACCCCAGAGTTGAATATTGGCATCCTCCTCATAGGCAAGGTGTGGCTCTCCAGTTTGCCAAAGTCCCACCCAGTGGGATTCAGTCACTTCCATTCTTACCTGATTAGATGCCTGTGGCCGTCTGACTTTACAACTCCTTGAGGAGAGGTCACTGGTCCTTTCCCATATATAATCTGAGAAACCATACACTTAAAGTGTATGTGTGCATGTGTGCGTGCACGAGCGCACGTGTGTGTGTGTGTGTGTGTGTGTGTGTGTGTGTGTGTGTGTGTGTGTGTGTTTCAGTTAGCTGGTAAGAGAGATACCATTTTATTTAAGGGAACAACAGCTAATTGGTAAATGATTGTTTTTTTCAAAAAGAAGAAAATTATTAAGATTACATTCATAAGGTATGTAGCAAGGTGGAAAATTTACTTACTTTACAATTAAGACTTGTAAAAAATATATGGGCCTCTTATTTTATCTATAACTGATCTGGTCTTGTTCATGAGTGGCATCCACTCAGTTGCAGGGAGGGAACAAATTGTCTAGTCCCATTCAATAATCTCTACCAATTTAAAATGTATCCATAAGGAACTCACACTTAACATATAATTTAGGGAAATGAAGTGTCTTTCAGAGTTCTTTCTTCCTCCATTACAAAATGATGTCTGGGTATGTGGGCAAGGGAATGTGCCTCAGCTGGCTTTAGAGAGGGAGACCTGGCCACTGCCCATATACTTGAACTATGAATTGGTTGTAGAGGCTGCTACAGTATGGCTGGTCTGGTTTTCCCTCCCTCAGCATTCTGTTTTCTGTTGCTCATGGAAGGGACTAGCACTCTCACCTTCCCTTTGCTCTCAGCTAAGCCAAAGCTCTCAGACTTTTTCCCTGCTGAGTCAGCCTTACCTTGGCTCTTTAGCATGTCATTTCTCAAGTCTGTGCATGATTTCCATTAGTCCCCTGTCCAAGGGTCACTTCACAACCATTAATAAGTCAATTCACCTGATATGGGAGCTCTGTCCGGACGACTCTTCAGCCAGACCCTTGGCTATTCTGAGATCCCACGCATACACAGGGGAACCAGGAAACTCAATAAACCTAACCAGGGTCTCCCTTGAGGTGGGGAACGTCCGGCCTGAGGGCGGTATAAGGCCGCAAAATCATTTGATCTGGCCCTGCCAAGGCATTAGGGGTGAGTTAATTAAGTATTTGACCAAATATAGCAGGCTAATTTTTCAGTTGATAATTCTGTATGGCCCGCAACTGATGTTATAAATATCCAGTAGCCCTTGGCAGCAAAAAGTTTTCCCATCCTTGCTCTACTGGGACAGCAAGGTTTGCTTTGATGTGAGTGCTTAGTATGCTGCTGAGCAGGTGGTTGTTAACAGAGATGGAAAAAAATGTATATTTTTAAGGAGAGACTAAGTCATGATTGTATCCTGGTCTCTCCAGTTCAATTGTGAGCTACACATTTGTACTTAATCTCACTGGTCTGATTACTGAATCTCTTTCTCTCATGCTGAAATTCTCATTTCTCAATAACACCATATTATATACACAATATATGCACACTAGACACAGAATAAAAATACAAAATTACTACCAACAATAATATGCTTATTGAAAATAGTTTTTTAAATTTTAGGTTGTTTTTGTCCTTAGAATATAGTCTTCTATGATGTATAATCAAATTACTGAGTTTTATAGTTACTTGAATTAGTTTCTATTATGCCACCAACTCTATAAACAGGTTCATTTGCTTTTGATTTTTGAGAATGCTTTTCTAATATTTTTCTTTAGAGTTATGTAAAATATTGACATGGTTCCAAATCTACAAACTAAAGTTTAATCAAAGAAATCTAGTGTTTTCCCCTTTACCTCTACTTTTTCTTGCCAACTTGTTCAGAGTTTTGTCTTCCCATTTTAATATATTCATATCTTAAAGACATTCTTAAATAAATGGGAGAATACTATTTTGTGTGTATTTTAGAGTCAACATTTTTTACTTTGTTTATTTTCCATCACCGTTTATCCCCTCTATGCCCTCTGCGTGGTTGGGAATGCAGATTGGTGCAGCCACTGTGGGAAGCAGTATGGCGTTACCTCAAAAAATTAAAAATGGAATTGCCTTATGACCCAGCGATTCCACTTCTGGGAATTTATCTAAAGAAACCTGAAACATAATTCAAAAGAAAATATTCACCCCTATGTTCATTGCAGCAGCATTAGTTACAATAGCCAAGATTTGGAAGCAGCCCAAGTGTCCATCAGTAGATAGGTGGATAAAACAGCTGTGGTACATTTATACAATGGAATATTACTCAGCTGTAAAAAGGAAGGAAATTGTATCCTTTGTAACAGCATGCAGAACATTATGCTGTATGAAGTAAGCCAGTCAGAGAAAGACACATACCATATGATTTTACTTATATGGGAATTTAATGGACAAACTGAACTATCAAGCAAAACAGAGATAGACTCATTGATAGAGAGCAGGCAGACAACTTTGGGCAGGGGGTGCAGGAGGGATTGAGCAAAAAATAAAAAAAGAGGCAGAGAACTCATGGACATGGATAATAGAGTGAACATTTTAAATACACTTGTACTTAGAATTTTAGGTCAGGAAGTTGCTTTCCAAATTATATAGTCAAACCTCTACTCCTAAAGAGGAAACTTAAGACTTGAAAAGATTAAATTATTTGCCAAATACATTTGGCTAAATGCTAGAACTGGGACTCAAATTCATAACTCTTGATTGTCTTCCTTGTATACTTTATTCTCAATGAATAGTTACAATCATAGTGATTGCTATGTAAATTGATAAATTATTGGAAGAAAATTTTCTTAAAGAAACAAACACCTGGATTCAACCAGGTGTTTAGCTTGGCTCAAATTCCAGCCCTTGAGTCAATTTAAGAGGGCTCAATTCATCCTTTTTCTTAGAATCACCAGCACCTTCCAAAAAAATGTAGCTGCCAAATGTTTTATGCCTTAGCAATTGTAACAGTTGGCAAAACCCCTGCACCGATCCCTCTGCTTTTTCTTAAAAACAATTTATTATCATGATTTTCTCTACTTAGCCCTAGCACTCTCCACCTAATAGCTAAAGAGGAATTTGCATTTGGTAGCCTCTGCAAGAAGGGCTTAGGCAGATTGTGGAGCACTGTGACTAGTTACACTGCTAGAAATGCAGTCTCTTGGTCTTTGCTAGCTTAAAGCACAGATTGGTACACACTGCCACCTGTTTTGTACTGCCTATGCACTATAAATGATTTTTACATTTTTAAATCTTTGTAAAAGTAGAAATATTTACTGGGACACAGCCATGCTCACTCATTTAAGGATTGCCCATGGCTGCTTTTATTCTACAGCAGCAGAATGGAGTAGTTGCAACAGAGACCATATGACCAACCTAACATATTTGCAAACACTTTGCCATGCTCTGCTTTACAGGATTCCTCTTCTTATCCCTTCCATTCCTTTGCAATCGGTATACAATCAGTTCTCTTTGCCAACTCACTCTCAGGATCAATCTCTTCTATATCAACTTCTCTCTCAAAAACCTGAGATTACAAAACTTTGCAGAACCCAAGTTTTCAAAGCTTTATTCAGTTCCACTAAAGGTTGTATGTCCATATTCATTTTTACCCATTACAACATCATTTATCACCATTTCAGTATATTTTTATTGATTCAACAAATATTAATTGAACACTTACTCTGTACTCATTATGTAACTAAGGACCCCAGGTTCCCTTATTCTGCCCAGGAATGGTCTGCCTCCTAACACTTCTGTTACCACCTATCAGGAGATCACAAGTTCAGAACTGGCTCCCTGCTGCTTTCCAAATACATAGGGCCTGAATGGACCACCCACAGCTAAACTCCCCACCATCCTATATAATAAAAGCCTAATATGCTAAGTGTCCGATCGACCAGTTAGCCGTTCAACCAATCAAAGTGTAATATGCTAATGATATGCTAAGGCTGCTCAACTGCTTGCTATGACATGCACTGACCATCAGGAGGCAAACAGTTGACCGATTGACCAGTCGCTATGATGTGCACTGACCACAAGGGGACGCTCCAACCAGTAGCTAAGCTTGCTTTCGGGGTCCAGCCGATCAGGACTGAGATGGGCCCGACACGCCCTGGAACCCTCCCACAGCCTCTCCCCAAGTGGCCAACCTCCCATGTCCCTCCCTGGCCCTGATTGTGCAACAGAGGGGTCCCTTGGCCTGGCCTGCGCCCTCTCGCAATCTGGGACCACTTGGGGATGTCAGAGAGCCAGTTTTGGCCTGAAGGCAGAACAACTGGTCACTAAGACGCACACTGACCACCAAGGGGCAGACGCCCAATGCAGAGGCTGACCCCTAGTGATCAGTGTGCTCCCACAGGGTAAGCACCACTCAGCCAGAAGCCAGGTTCATGGCTGGTGAGCACAGAGGCGGTGGCAGGAGCCTCTCCCACCTCTGTGTCAGCACTAAGGATGTCTGACTAACGGTTTAGGCCCGCTCCCCTAAGCACAGTCCGAGCTGAGGGACACCCCCCCCCCCCCCCGCCAAGTGCACAAATTTCATGCACCAGTACTCTCCCTATATAAATGGCTAATATGCAAAGTGTCCCCACGGGAGTTCGACTGGGAGACTGGGAGTTTGATTGCTCACTATGAAGTGCACTGACCACCGGAAGGTGACATGGAATGAAGGAAGACCCCAGCCGGCAGGGAAAGGGAGGCCCTGGCCGGCAGCTGGAAGGCCCCAATTGGTCCTGATCACCAGCCAGGCCTAGAGTCCCTACCCGTGCACGAATTTTGTGCACCAGGCCTCTAATTGTGTTTATAACTTTCATGGCTGATAGCCAGCTGCAAATGCATCAAAGCTTTCTGAAAACTGAAAGAAAATGCTTCTTTTCACTTGTTTATACCCAATTCAATGTTATGTCCCAATTAAAACTGCCTAGGCACTGGCATCAGACCTTCTAGTGTGAAGTCCCTAATTATAATCAGTTCCCACAAAGACATGTCTGTCCCAATGACAACAATGATTGGGTCAAGTTTGTTTCCAGGATTAACCAGTCCTTCTCTCCACCTTTCTTCCTAAAGGTGGGTTTTCTCTCTGGCTTTAGTGGACCTTTTTCTCAGTCCATCAGATATGTTTTAATAACTTTAAATCTCAAAGGCAGAGGACTAGATTGGTTTATGCTGTGTAAATTCAAAGGTAATTGTGAGATACTCCTTAATCTTACCCTTAATCCTAATGTAAATCAGGTACTTTCCAAGCCACAACATGACAAGAACAGATAGGACTTTGTGCAACCAAGATGACTTGTTCAAGGAGCAGAATGAAAGGATGTTATATCCCAAAGTTATATAATTTTTATCCTAAAGGCAAAACTTTTTATAATCTCTAAAAAGGAGGTTTTCATTTTAAAAATCTTGAAGTCTATTTTCCCTGGATGCTATACTTTACCATTGTTTCCACTGATATTTAACATGTAGTTAATGATTAGAAGACTGTTTTAATAGAGTTTTACTGGTTATAGAAAAAGCATAAGACATAAGAAAAAGCAAAGTTCCATTTTATTTAAGCAGAAATGTCTGAGCAGGAACACAATTCAATTGAGTCTGACAGCAATTTTCATTTTCTTCTTAACTGACCTCGTATAGACCCTTAACCATACAAAAGTTCTCAAACTTTAACCTAAAAAGATTTGCCTAGGGAATTGAAAAATACAAATTTCTGATCCTGACCACCAGAAATTCCAATTGATTATATTCAGAGTGTGACCTGGTAATGAGCTTTCTAACATCTCCCAAACACATAACCTACACACACATACCACATACACACAGAAATGCACATACACCATCTATACCTGCACCAGCGCTACCACCTGAAATTCTAGGAGATTCTGACACAGATGGAAGAGGACCAGTCTTTCAGAACACAATGATACAAGAGGATTGCGTTTTACTCTCACCCCTGCCCACCTCACTCTATCCCTCCAACCTTCCCCAACATAAGAAAGACAAGATTATACTACAGCGCCTCCTTTTCTAAAGATGGGGCTCTGGCCTGGCAATTTTCACTCTCCCAGGTTGACATAAGAACTCAGCAGACTTAACTTGTAAATGTAGAATAACTGCTCGACAGCTAACTTCCAAAGTAATGGAATGTGTCTATAGCAATCCCCACTCCCTTGGGTTCCCAAACAAACAGAAAACAAACATACAGCCAGAACTCTGCCCCTACAGGACTCAGGATCCACGGGCAAACACAGATGGTCTGAGGCAGCACTGTCCAATACAACTTTCTATGACAGTGTGCCATACCTGCGTTGTGCAGTATGATAGTCATTGGCCACATATAGCTACTGAGTTCTTGGAATGCCACTAGTGTAGACTGAATTTTTAATTTTACTTCATTCTAGTCAACTTAAATGTAAACGTTCGCATGAACTAGTGACTCTTTTATTGGACAGCTCATATCTAAGGTCATTCAGTCATGGGTTTCATATATAAATACAGATTACAATACAGGTTATAATTATAGATTCACTGTTCTTTAGATTTGGTTATTTCCTTTTGGAAGCTTCTTTAGGGTCAAAAGTGTTTCTTGGCCATTTTTAATTTCCTCAGAGCAACCACAGCTTACAAGTTTCCACCTAGTAGTACATACTCAAAAATTATCTCATCAAATCAATCTGTAACTAAGGCATGCACATAGTTTAAGAAGACAAACAGACCTAAATAAAAAACACCTTGCACTCAACTACCTTTCCAATCTCTTTCCCAGGGAAACACTTTCAACTCTAGCAGTTTTTTTCTATCATTTACCTCCTTGTTTCTAAGTAATAATGTATATTACTATCTCTTAATTCAAAATATTATACATACCTACTGACTTCCTATTAAAAGTGGTGGGATTTCTAGCTCTTTCATAATGCCAACCTACTCCTTCATCTTCCTAATAGTTATATCACAAATTTTAGTTAAAATCCCTACTTAATATTTTCATTATTATAACTTCATAATATCTAAATATCTAAATATCATTACAGCTGAGCCATGATATGTACTGTAGTTAATGGAGAGGAGAGGGCCTCCTCTCCCCCAGTTGCTCGTGGAAGTGGGGTCCTTGGCCTACTGCTGGAATAAGCATTTCTGGAGGCTCCCATGGGAGGGTGAGATATAGTAGAAAGCTTTATTTCCATGGAATTCCACCTCTGGGTTTTCCAAGTCGCATCTCTCTTAATCCAGTCATAGAAGAAGTGTAGGTAGGGTTTCAATAGAGCTAAAATCAGAGCCAGTGTTCAGAGTTTCCTTTCCATATTGGAGCTGGGTCCAGTCCAGCATCAGGCTAGGTTAGCTTGTGTTTCCCCACTGCAGTCCATTAGTCCATTGTGTGTGGGGTCTGCATAGCAGTGGCCATATGGGCGATTGCAAGAGAGCCAAGAATCACAAGAGTCAGGAACCAAGCCCACCAAGAACAACGGAGTCCCAAGAGAGCCACAGAGCAGAGAGAGAGAGAGAGAGAGAGAGAGAGAGAGAGAGAGAGAGAGAGCCCCTTTGCTTAGGAGATTAGATATTCCCACATTTACTCATGCTTACAGTGGCCATGTCCATTCTGGCTAATGATCTCTGTTCCCAGGTGTAATTGACAAAAATTCCCTATGTCACCCTAACTTTACTGGACATGCATCTATTTTCCCTTTGTCCATTGCCCTTGTCCCAGTATTTTGCAGGGAACAGACTGGTGGTTCCCTAGGGTGTGCAAAGTTGCAGCTCCCTGGTGAAGCTGCCCAAATGACATGCCTAATGTCTGGCTTCCCTCTTACCTCCTTCCCTATTATTACTAACTAATTACAATGTATCACTATGATTACATTTCTTCTTTTGTGCTGTTTTCCCCTGGAGTTGTTTCCTCTCCCTCTCTTCCTTCTCTCCTCCTCTTTTTCATTTGCCTGCTTTTATTTGAAACTAGGCTAAATGTTTATACACCCTCCACCAACTCTGTAAATGCTTCTCATGCAATTTTCTTAATGGTCAAACCTGGCAAATGAACCAGGAGCTCTCCATCTTCCTATTTCAATATAGTCTTTTCCCAGGCTGGATGCATAGCTAGAGCCTTGGAAATTACCTTTGCTTCTCTTTCCTGGATTGCATTTCATAAAATTCTCGGTCTGCTCTTTCATTCAGTGGATCATGCCCTTCAGGCGTTGATGGGGGAAAACATTACATGAGTAGTAAATTTTCTTGTGTGGCTTTATAGTTCTGGCCTGGCAATTTTATAACTTTATTATATTCTCACATTTAAATGATAGTTTAACTGGGTCAAGAATTGGCAGAGTTGGGGGTAAAACCAGATAGGAATCTGCAAGTTTGGAGGGAATCATTTCCCTCCAGAATTTTGAAGATTTTCTTCTTGTGTGTAGTATTATTGTAAGAGTTGATGCCATTCTGATAAACAATCCTTTATATGTGTCTGTTTTTTTTCTTTCTGGAAGCTTTTAGAATTTTATCTTTATACCCATTATTCCTAAACTTCACAAAGATGTGTTCAATATATTTTTTATTCATTGTCCTTGGTATATGATGGACACTTTTAATCTAAGGACCTATCTCTAGTGAAATTTTCTTTTATTATTACTTTGAAAATGTCCTCTCTATCATTTTCTCTTTATGAAAGTCCTATTTGTTAGAGTACTGGACCTAAATTAAGCCTCTAATGTCTTAGCTTTTCTCCTTTACTGCCCGTTTCTTCTTCCTGGGTGCTTTCCTTGACTTTATCTTCCAAATTGTGATGAGCACTTTTACTTTCAAGTATCGTTTTAAATTTCTAAATGCCCTTTGCATTTTAATTTTATTTCATTAAAGATATTAACTAGAATTAATTTATCATAATTTTATTCAATTCCATGAATTGCTTTTGTTATGAGTTTCTTTTTTTCTTTTTAACTTTTTTCTGAGTGGTGGTGGTTTGTGTTGCAACCTTTGCTTAATGTTTGGTCATTTCCTCATATTTAAAAACAAGGCATTATAATGCTGACTTGAAGCTATGCTATATGAGCAGAGCTTGATAACCAGTGGACTTCATTCTAGGTTAATCAGGTGGGGATCCACCTCTCTCACTGAGACATGCTCAAATACATGTATTTGTAGGTCTGAGTTTCCTAGGAGAACAATCCTTTAATCTCCTTGGTATCAGGCTGCTAGTATTCCCAAAATTAGACTATGGAAGGGCACTAGTGGCCTCCTGACTAAATATGCACTGTGTCTTGTATTTCTTCAGAACTAAATCACTGCCTTCCTCAGTACTTGGAATCCACAATCCCAAAAACTATTTCTGAAATTTCTCCAAGAAATGGATCTCTCCATTCTCATAGTCAGCTAACTCTCAGAATAAAGGTGAGGGTTGGGGTCTAACTGCTCCTTAAACAAAGAGACCTTTTGTTTTGAGCCTCCTGCCTCTCTTCCATCCTATGTGGTACCTCACGCTTCCAATTTCTAAGAATTCCCAGAATTTGGAAAGATAAATCACCCATGTCCTCACTGGTAACCTCCAGCCACTCTACACACACCCTTTAGACTTGCCCTATCTCTGATCTGCTAAATGGCTGACTACTCACCCATCTACTTTCCATCTTCATATATTATACTTTAGAGTTTCAGATATTTTCTGGCTGGATCAAAGATAAAGTTGAAAAACGGTAATTTTGCTGCTATTGTTATTGGTCTCGTTTTGTGAACACTTCTGAGAGAACTGATCAGAGACGTCATATTTTCACTTCCTATTGAACTGAGACTCTTCTTAGTATAAGATTCTTATCCGTTTTTAAAGTGAGGATAGAAAATTATTCTCTCCTAATTAGAAAAAGCCTGTCATATTTATATTTCTTCATATTCTCAGCATGCTCTCACCTAAACGATTTATCTCCTTCTTTAGATGCCTAATATGTAGAAAGTCAAAAGGCTGTGGTAAATCAAAAGTTTTCTTTCTTTTTTCTTCCACCATTTAACAAGTTGGGCTTCCCATAGTATCCCAATTTGATGAGAGAGAGAGAGAGAGAGAGACTGAGACAGTACATAAAGCCAAAGTGTCGAAGGGGATCATGTCAAGAGAACAGTAGAGGCTTTCCACCGAAGTGTGCTT
Organism: Corynorhinus townsendii; assembly: GCA_026230045.1. Classification (NCBI taxonomy): domain Eukaryota; kingdom Metazoa; phylum Chordata; class Mammalia; order Chiroptera; family Vespertilionidae; genus Corynorhinus; species Corynorhinus townsendii. Next base: position 59,078,436 of record JAPDVU010000004.1, on the reverse strand, counting down.
TTTGGAACAGCAGAGGGAAATAATGAGAAAATAAAAATATTTAGGATTTAGTGAGACTGACACTAAATTTTGCCAAGGTACTTATTTCTTCATAATGCTTTCTATTCTAGGAACAAAAGCATAGGTATCTTCCCCTGGGTAAGCAGAGGCCTATTTGACACAAATGGCCCTTCTCCTTGCCCAACACCACCTTCTTTCTAATTGTAATCAAGTCCCATCTCTTCCCATTTGACTGTCATTCATCTGAACCACCCTCCCACTTCCCTTTGCCTGAGAAATTTCCTACCTTGTGAGCGGCAGAGCTCTCTCCCACTGTCCTGGCCAATATTGTAAGTTCTTATGTTCCCAAGCCAACCTTGCAGGTAGGGTGCCAGGACCTGACCAAATCAGATGCACCTGCTCCTGCTAGCAACGTACAGGAGCAAGTATCATGGGAGGGAGGGGAAGTCCGCTTCTGCGGTGGAATCTGGAACAATGAGATCAAGTCCCCAGAAGACCGCAGCAGCAGCATGCAGAGGTCTGTGCCAGCAGGGTCCACTTAGGAACCCAAGTGCAGCACCTAACCCTCCAGCTGGGGCAGCCAGGTCCTCAGAGCCTGAGCCAGATCCTCCCGACTTCTGGTAGTTCTCTTTACAAACCACTATCCTTTTAATAAGTCCCCTTTCTGCTCCAGGCAACTGGAACTAAGACTCTCACTGATACATGCAGGTTTCATAGTTGGATGGGTGAAATAACTATGAGAAATAAAAGTGCAACTATTGATCTATGAAATGACAGCAATAATTATAGATAGGTCTATATCTATATTAAGAAATAGATAGGTATTTATTTTGGTATCCACAAACTTTATTGGTGTGAACAATATAAGCCTGTGCTTTTAGATTCCTTTTCCAAGAAAAAAAAAAAACTACTAATATTCCTCTATAATCTTGCAAATTTTAGGGACCTGAGTCAAGGTTCTTATTGGCCCCACTAGAAGCTGGGACACATGAGACAGAAAATGAGCAAGCCAGCTAGCTGTCCTCCTCAGCATAACTGTCTAGACCCATTCCTCAGACAGCTGTGTGTTTAAGACCCACATGGGTCTATACCAGTGGTTGGCAAACTCATTAGTCAAACAGAGCCAAATATCAACAGTACAACGATTGAAATTTCTTTTGAGAGCCAAAAACCGACTTCTGCGCATGGGCCACGAAGTTTCAATCACACTGTACGTTGTGCGCCCGCACGTGGTATTTTGTGGAAGAGCCACACTCAAGGGGCCAAAGAGCCACGTGTGGCTCGCGAGCCGCAGTTTGCCAACACTGGTCTGTACATCCACATTCAATATGCACATTTAGATGCGGGGGGCGGGGGAAGAGAAAGGGAAAGAGAGGGAGGGGAAGAGAGCATGAGGAGGTAGTTGTGGGAATCATATTTGAGTGCTTTTAATTAAGCAAAGCTAATGAGTGCCAGTGCCCTTTAAAAAAAAAAAAGTAGCATCCAGGTGGTGGTTTAGGTATCATTATTATAAATAAAGGTAATGTAAGCTTCGGGAAATCAGAGGTAAATTCCTGAGAGAACTTCATTTTCTCTTCAGGATTTAAATAGCAAGTTAGAAATAAGAGACAGGAAAATGAAATTTTTTTTCAATAAAAAACAGATAAGACTAAATAAAACATTGAGAATTAACTCAATACAATGAAACAAATGCTTGCAAAGGCCAGTGAATATAGATGATATCACATTAGGGTTTGAAGAGTGCCTAGAGATAAATAGGGCTTGGGCCCCACCCCAACCTCAATTTGACAATCGGATTAGAGTAGAAACATGGAAGAGGTATGTGAAAACAAAAAGCTATATAAATATGATAAAAGGCAAAATATTATAAAGCAAGTGGTACAGCAGAAAAAATATTTTCATTTCTTTTCCAATGTCTCTATTTTTCATTCCCAAACATGCTGACTTAGGACTCTTCATGCAGTGAGGCTGAAGTGCTCATTGTTTTCAGGGGGAGGGTGGCTCTGCCTAACATAAACAAGTCGCAGACACACTATGATGAGGTTTTGTGTTTGTTTGTTTTTTTAAATTACAGGGTTCACAATTTACATGAAAATCTCTAGCTTTCAACTGCAAAAGCTAGACTCTTAAAAGAGAAAGCTTTTTTTCTCAGAAATCTCAAAGATGGGCTTTGAAATGACAATCAGTCAAGCATAAAGGGCTGGATTTAACTGTACGTAAACACAGAGTAGAGAGATACAGGGTAGGAACAGGGCAGGGATTTGAGGAAAGCCTATTCTGAAGTTGAGGGAGTAAGCTTGGGAAAAGGAAGAAAGGGCCAAAGAGTTGAGATGCTACTGTCTTGGGTCCCTTCGGTGTGAGGGAAGATGCAGAACCGGGCGAACTGAGAATGCCAGAGTGCTGAAGGATTGAGCTTCACTTCCTTCCCGAAGTCTTGGAGACCTCCTCATCCAGGGAAAGGAACCACCCTGGGATGGTAGGGTAGAATTGGAGCAAGTTGTGCTTAGGCTGAGGAAGAGTCTGAGATAGACCCCTATTCTCCACTCAAGCGCAAAGTGAAACCAACCCAGAAAATCTCTGGAGTCCTCTCAGAGGGGTAAGGAAGGCATCTGAGAATGAAGAACCCTGAGAATGCTGTGTCATGGGGAAAGGGGCCCCTTTTGCAGAGGCTGCAAGGCCAGAGTGTGACCGGGCAATCAATGGGTCCGTGCTGCCTGTCCCTACTTGAGCCAATTAAGCAGAGACAGGGCTGAATCATATATGAGTTTATTCCAATACTGCCAGCAGTGCAGTAGAGCAGCAGGTCATCCACAAAAATCTGCTCTCCCTCCACTGGAAGCCAAATGCTTATATTGGGTAGAAGGACAAAGATTACATGAGAAGTAGGCAAAAGGTATGCCAAATGGGCAGTTTACAGGTCTGGAGATTTGCAAAGGCCTGCGGGTATGCAAAGGCTGGGGGTCTTTAAAGGACTAGTGATGTGCAAAGGGCTTGGAGTCTTCAAAGGGCTGGCTATTCTGGTTTTCGAAGCAAGGTTGTTAATCTTTCAGCTCCCTGATGGGGAGGATGAGCTGCATTTCCAGGTGAGCTCCCAGCCAGGTTAGAATGTGCCTTCTTTAATCAGAACAAAACAATCACAATAACAGAGCATGATTAACATTTCTTATAATTATAGCTGGTCCTAAATATTCTATTTTTGCCCCTATCAAGGGGACTATGGGTCATCAATGAGCCTCAGAGGATCAGCAACACCAGTGGGAGAAGAAAGAGAAGAGAGTGGCAAGACTGTGACCATATCAAGAGAACAGATGAGGAGCAACAGCAGCCAGAGACAGCTCCAGAACAGACACAGTGAGACTTCATAGAAGGCCAACCAGGCACAGCCACCAGCCTATGCCAGGAGTGCCCATTCTGGACACTGGAAAGGGAAAGAGAGAACACTCAGCAGGGACAACAACCCTGGTAGGGGCCACGAACCCCAACTGACTGAATTTCATCCTGATTTGACTAGTGGCTGAGTAAACTTGAAGAGGCAAAAGCTGATTGGTGGCTGATGAGTAGACTAGAGTCTTTCATTGGAAATCATTTCTATTCTACACAGGGCAGTGTGGACACAGGACCCACCAGACAAAGGTATCGTGAAGAAATTGAAGGAAGGAGACACTATTAATTTGGGAGACAGAGTGTTATTAATGGGATTTTTAAACCGTACCTCTGTGAATTTGACAAGTAGAAATGAGGTGGAGGCATTCCAGGTGGCAGAAAGAGGCTGATTAAAGCCTAGGAAATGGGAGGAGGTGGAAAATGTTCGGGAATAATTGATGTTCCAATGTGGGTGGAATCTAAGGTCCTCTGTTAAAATACCGCACATGCTCTGCCACAGCCCTGGGCTTTGTACCTCGGTGTTGGGAAGAGTTTTGTAAATACTACTTTATAAAATACTAGAGGCCCGGTGCACAAAATTTGTGCATGGGAGGTGGGAGGGTCCCTCAGCCCAGCCTGCATCCTCTCCAATCAGGGACCTCTCAGGGGATGTCTGACTGCTGGTTTAGGCCTGATCCCTCTCGCAATCCGGGACCGCTGGCTCCTAACCGCTCACCTGCCTGCCAGCCTGGTCGCCCCACAACTGTCCAGAAGGAAGTCAGACATCCAGAAGATGTCCAGTCACCCAGTCTAATTAGCATATTACCCTTTTATTAGTATAGATATTCTTAGCTGAGTGATGCCTGGAAACTTACACCCATTCCTTAGAAGCCATGATGTCTGTGTGGGCTTCCTGTCATTTCCTGTAAATGTAGTAGACAGACTTGCCACCAAATTATGCCCTAATGGGGGAACATTCTTGCTCTGAAACTTCCATCAATATGTTGTCCTTTCATCAGATGCTTGGAAAGCTTTCCCCGTTCTGCTTAGCCCTATTCCTTGTATGGAGGCATGGCTAATACAAGGAAGGTGGTAGCTCAGTGGGGTGTGAGGTAGGGTCCAGGCATTTTTATTTTAACAAATCTCCTAAGGTGATCCTGATATATAATCTTGATCTCCTTTTTTTATTATTTTCCTGGCCTCTATGCATTTAGATCAATTTAGAGCACTATCTGGTACATATTTGGTGTCAATAAATATTTGTTGATTGCATGAATGAACTGAAAAACAGACCCACCCATTTTTCAAACTTTAGCATACAATGGAATCACCTGGAGGGCTTGTTAAACTAGAGATTGCTGGGTTCCACTTAAAGAGTTTCTGACTCAGTAGGTCTGGGGTAGAAGCTTAAAATTTACATTCCTAACAATCTCCCAGGTGAAATGAAAGTGGTTGGTTGGGGAGGAGGGTATACTTTGCGAACTACTGATCTAGATCAATATGGAAATCTCCTGAGTACTTCAACTATAACCCAAAACTGATAGATACCTTGGAATGTTTTGCCTACCATTTTCCTGGAAACTTTTAGAAAAAGATGTTTCCTTTAATTTTTTTTTTACATGAGCTGTAAGAGACACTTAATAGCATAAGTTATAAGCATTGAAAATTATTCCTGGAAGATAATGGAATTTTTATTCAAATTGCCAGGAATCAGATTTTTCTGAATAAAGTGTGAATTATTTTCCAATCAAGGGTTGACCTATTAATGACTTAATAAGATAAAAAGGCCATAGGGCTTCTCTTATTTTACCAGAAAGTGGCCTCCTTTAATATCATAACAAAGCAAAAATCAGACCACCCCTTCTGAAGTGACTGAAAATTGAATAGAGAGGAGTCCCTTATCTGTAGGAGAATCTGAAAACTGCCTTATTACCTTTTTACCCCTATAGGGAAAACAAAACAAAATAACAGTTTTCTCATTATGTCAAGAATCCACAAGGGGCCAGATTTTTACCTTGTTTCCCAAGCACTTAAAAAGACCAGAATTGCTTAATTAAGAAAATCTTCTGTAAAAAAATGGAGGAGTTTTTTTGTATGTGTGTGTGTTTTACTTTTAAACACTAATGTTTAATATTCATGTTGGGCTCTAGCTTTCCTTGGAAAGATTATTCTTGAACTTTCCTAATCTGTATTTCTAATTCTATTAGTTCTTTGTACAGGCAAAGACACCCATATTTTGTTGGATTTTTGTTTGTTTTGTAAAAGCAGGGTTACTTTATAATGGTACATATTCTGTTTCCCAGGTGTACTCTCACTACTTGGAAATTTAAATGGTCAACTGCCCTTGTCTCTGAAAGCTCCCTGAGAGTCATTAATTCCAATTAGACCCAACTGAATATATATCATGAAACTCAGATAGACAATATTTGAGCTACAAACACATGTCTTTTCCCCTCAGAGCCAGACTGCTCATGAAATTCCCCATAAACTGTCTGACACAGCTCTGAACTACACGGCTCCTCAAATTTACCCACAAGCCTGATACTGTCCTACAGTGGGCAGGAATGATACGCACAAGGGGTGAAAGCATCAGTTAGTCTGCAGAAGTGTTCACTGATCTGGCCTTTTTATTAAAAAAGCTCAATTATCCAAAGACTGATGCTCATTGAGGTTGACATAAGTTCTTCCAGACCTGAGACTTCAGCCTCTGATTTATTTTCCTTACTGTATTTCACCAGATGTGAAAAATTAATTATTCCTATATGTAATTATACTCCTATATGTAATTATTACTATTTGTTACTTCAGGTTGTACTTTGCATGCTGATTGCTCCCTGCAGCCCCAGTGTTCAATATCAGTATACAGGGTGGGGCAAAAGCATTTACAGCCTGGCCGGCATGGCTCAGTGGTTGAGCATCTATCTATGAACTAGGAGGTCACAGATTTTCAGTCAGGGCACATGCCCGGGTTGTAGGCTCAATCCCCAGTGTGGGGCGTGCAGGAGGCAGCAGATCAATGATTCTCTCTCATCATTGAAGTTTCTATCTCTCCCTCTCCCTTCCTCTCTGAAATCAATAAAAATATATATTTTGCCAAAAGTGGTTTATAGTTGTAAGTACACAAAACAGTTTACTCGTATTACTATTCGTTAATTATTATATTATTTTCCATATGAACTGCAAACCTACTTTGGCCCCACCCTGTATGTAATTTTACATTATACTCTAGTTACACATTAGAGAATTTTCTGTTTATCTACCAATGGGTTATTTTATAATAATGAAGGCAGGTATAGATATCAAAGGTTTTCATAGCAAGAGCAAAAACAGAGCTTGATTTAAATCACTTTAGGAAAGGAAAACTAATCCTTTTTCATAATGTGGTAGAAATTTATAACTTGGTCTCCTGAGTGAATGGAGGGTAGCTAGCAGAGGTGGAGAGAGGTCAAGAGAGGGAGCAGATACAGAGCTGACTTGAGAATGTAAAGCGTCAGAACAGATGAATGTCAAGATAGACAAGGAAGATATTGGCAAGTGAGCAACAGGAGCAAGAATGGCACAATAGGGTTGTGAGTTTGGGAAGCAAGAGTGTAGGATGAATGGTAGGTCCAGGGAAGTAGGGGTAACAGGTGAGCATGTCAAGGGGCATGGTAGACTTATGTAGGGGCGAAACTGGTGGATCTATGCAGAAGGAAAGTAAACGAAAGTCAGAGTCAGGGACCAGCAGCCCAGGCTGTGCTGTAAAACTAATGGAGATGCTAGAAAGTGAAGATGGAAGCAAAACAAACAGTCCATTTCAACTATCCTAATGAGCCTTAATAATGGCTTCGGCTGAAAACCTCCCAGGACAGCACTCAGCAACCCCCAGAGCAGCTTGAAGAAACTGCCTGGGTGCAGATCAGCTCTTAACTGAGCACACAGTTTGCATTTTCTTTAGACAGCTGTTTTCCATTGCATGGGTGAAAGGTCAGAGGTGTGACTGTGAATTCACGAGCACCTGAATGGAATGAAAAAAAAAAACAAAAAAACGTGGCAGCAACCCCTCCTTTATGAAGGGTTAAATTAATATTTCAGGAGATCCCATTAATAAGTGTTCAGAACCATCTCTGCATAAAATGTTTAATTACTCAGGGAAGCAACCAGGCTAGATGTAGAATAAAAAGCCACCACTGCCTTCTAAGTCATATTCATCTATTGTCCCTCAGAAATAAATGAATGTTGAATTCAACCCTTAAGTTAGGGGCCCTCATCCAGACAGCATATTGAAACTCTAGAGGAAAATTCTGATTTAAATTCTGACTTGTCTATGGTGGAGTATGAGCATTAGTATTTCCAGTGGCTTAAGGGTTGAGAACTCCTGCTACACTGAAGAGACCTCAACGAGGCAAACACAGCTCTAAGTAACACAATATCAAAGTATGTTCTAAGACAGTGATTTCCAACCTTTTTCATCTCATGGCACACATAAACTAATTACTAAAATTCTACAGCACACCAAAAATATATTTTTTGCTTATCTGAAAAAAATAGGTATAATTTTGATTCATTCACACTGAACACCTATTGTTTTTTTGGCTTTGGTCACTTTTTAAATTTGACAATCTAAAGGAAAAGAGGTCAGTGCCCCTAACTAGTCAGGTATTGCATGTTTTAAAAATTCTTGCCACACACCAGTGTGTCACAACCTACCAGTTGAAAATCATGGTTCTAGGATGTACTAGTAGCTAGGATTTCTCAAGACCTCATGCAACCTTAGCTTGTCCTTCTTCATCTGAAAGAAGGCACATGGTAACTTTGGCCAATATCAATAATATGGCTCCCCTCCTGCTATCTCTATGACTCTTTTTCTTTCAAGAAAAATAAAAACATGTTGCTTAATCATACTTCATGAATATAACTGATAAGTTTATATTTCTCTGTGGACTAGCACTGATGGATGCTACTCCTTCTCTGTTCATTGTGAGCTGTACAGCCCAATTTATCCTTTCGATTTCTGAGTATACATCAAACGCGTTCAAGTGACAGAAATGGGGGGGGACATGTCTATGTTTGTAATAGACATCTAAAACAGTGGGGTGTTTTAACCAAGACAATTGTTAAGAAGCAAAGAAATGCTTTCATGTAATATCTCTTTCAAGATAAGTAGATATTAAATGAAAAGAATGCTTTCTAAAAGGTAATATTGGAAAATGGAGATAAACACAAACTTTTGCAGACTCAAGAAAGTAATTTTGTTAACAGTATGGTGATTATTAGACTACAAGAGGGCAAGGGGAGCACACAATCCTATATAATAAATGCCTAATATGCTAAGTGTCCAGTTGTCTGGTCGGCCGTTCAACCAATCAAAGCATAATATGCTAATTATATGCTAAGGCCACTCAACCACTCACTATGACGTGCACTGACCACCATGGGGCAGACAGTTGACCAGTGAACCAGTTGCTATGATGTGCACTGACCACCAGGGGACAGATGCTCTGACTGGTAGGTTAGCTAGCTGCTGGTGTCTGGCCAATCGGGACTGAGCAAGAGGGCCGGACACACCCTGGAGCCCTCCCTCCCCAACTGGCCAACCTCCTGCATCCCTCCCCAGCCCCAATCATGCACTGGTGGGGTCCCTTGGCCTGGCCTGTGCCCTCTCACAACCTGGGACCCCTTGGAGGATGTTGGAGAGCTGGTTTCAGCCTGATCGTACAATATAAAGATGATGTATTATAAAATTGTATAATTGAAACCTATGTCACAATAAATTCAATAAAAAATAAAAATAAGAAAGTCGTTTTGATATAGCAATAGTGTCTAATAAAAAATTAGAAATTGTTGGTTAATAATAAGACATACAAGTTTATAAGTATGGCAAGAAACTCAACTAACCTTAAGGTCATGTGTGCTTATTAATTGGTTGATGAACAATAATCATGAATAAGAAACCTGTCAAATTTTAGATAAAAATGAATCTTAAGTCCTATAAAACACCATAGGCTATGTGAGGAGAATAGTCACATAACATTAGTATGAAAATTACTCATTTTGACTTCTGAATTAAATTGTCTCCAGGTCCCAAGGTCAAATACCAAAGGGACGTAGTGTCCAAACTTTACTATTGTGTAAAATCTTCCTTCTAAGAGAATGCAATGAGTAAAAGCCTTCTCTGATTGAAATCAAGATGCTAGAGCTCTGCATTCAGCTTGCTCTTGGCCCTTCCAGCCCTAGCCCACTGACCTGAAACCAGACTTTTATTGACATCTCTCCTTCATGTATATTGAATACTTTCATATTAGGTTCTTCAGTTCGATAAAGTAAACCTCTACCAAATGCCCCTAGAATCCTAGGGAAAAAATTTTTAGATTTAATCTGGGAATCCTGTTACCCAAGATATTTTTTTTTAATATTCATTATTATTTGGCAACAAGATTGGGATACTATTTTTTTTTTAAATAACAGGCAGTATAAATCTAATTTCAAGTAAATGGGTAAGAAACACCACACTGAAATTTGAATTCATTCAGTGTAAAACGACTTGTACAGAATATAAAGGAGGTAGAAAAGGGAAATAACCAAGTGGCACACAGTGTGCTAACCTGTTACGTGCACCAACCGAGTTAATCCTCACTGCAAGAGCAGCTATTATCCCCTTAATACAAACGAGGAAACTGATGCTTAAAGAAGGATGATGAGCCTTGGCCAGTGTGGCTCATTTGGTTGAGCAGCGTCCAATGCACCAAGAGGTCACCAGTTCGATTCTGGTCAGGACACATGCCCAGGCTGTGTGCTTAATCCCCAGAAGAGGATGTTAGGAGATCAATGGTTCTCTGACATCAATGTTTCTCTCTCTCTCCCTTCCTTCTTCTAAAATCAATAAAAACATATTTGAAAAAAAGGGTGATGATGCTTGCCCAAGTTCCCACAATGGTAAGTGGAAGAGCTGGAATTTGAATCCAGGAATATCTGACTCCCAAAATCTATTCCTTTGTCCTCCACCATACTGGCAAACAGGGTGTCTCCTGGGATTCATATCTTGAAATCTATTTTGAACTTAAAATCCTGTAGAATTCAAATATGAACAATACTGACTAGCTCCAATGAAGAAAAATTTTAAATTTTCAAAGAAACACTTCTCACCAATCATTCTGCCTCCTTGGATTCATATGCTAAAAATATTTCATTCAATATTAAAGTAAATAATAAGAGAAAATCCAGTGGAGATACGAACCTAGATATTTGGTGAAACTATAAAATAACCATCATAAACTCCAAAAGTAATAATGAAGAGTTTTAAATTTCACCAAGAAAATCAGCCTAGAGAGGTATTACTGTAATAAAATGTCATTGATCCACCCTGGCCAGTGATTCAGTTGGTTGGAACATTGTCCTATGCACCAAAAGGCTGAGCATTCAATTCCCAGTTGGAGCGCATATGAGAGGTAACTGATTGATGTTTCCCACCTCTCTCCCTCCCTCTCTCTCTCTCTCTCCCTCTCTCTCCCTCTCTCTCTAAGATCCATGGGGACATATCCTCAGATCAGGATTAAAATACATATATACTTATTATACATATGTATATAAATGTCATCAATCATAGTACTTCTACATGAGCATACTTTTGGAGGACTGGTTATAAGATGTCCTTGGATAAGAAACTCCTAATAAAGGTTTTCAGCAGCATTTCTTGAATGAACCAAATCAGACATTGAATGGCCAAGGAAAAGCCCTACCCAGTGATATTATATCACAATAGTCTAAGAAATTCAGAGAAGCTCCCAGGATAATCTAAGGACACAATTTGCAAGAAACAGAAAGGCCCGCTATTGAATATCTGAGCTTCATTGAAAAATATCAGTCTCTGCTCAAAAAGTGGAGTCAAGAGTTTGAGATATCTATTAGATATCCAAGCTGAACTGATGAGGAAGTTATTGTGTAATTATGGACTTAGAAGGAGATGCTTGAGCTGGACCCATACATTTAGAAAGGGATAGAGGAGAACCTAGGCAGAAATTATGAGGATAGTCTTACATTACTACAATCTTTGTGGACTTGGAGGAGGAGGGGGGACCTAGAAGAGAAACAGATTGAGTGGTAACTAAGGCAGGAAAAAGCCAAGTGAAGAAAGTGTTTCAAGAAGGGAGCAATGGTTAATGATGTATGTTAAATGCTACCAAGAGCTTAATCGACATGCCTCTTTCCTATCCCCCCAAATTTGTTCCTTCCAAAGTATTCATTGGCTCCGGAAATGGCATAAACTTTTACTCAAATAGACTAAAACACTTGGAGTTATTCCTGACTTCTTTCTCTCACCCTCCACATCTGATCCACAGCAAATACTACTGACTTTAACTTCATAGTGCATGCCAAATTGGATCATTTTTCATAACCTCCACTTCCACATCCTAGTTCAAGCCATGGCCATCCCTCCCCTGGACCACTGCAGTAGCCTCTAAGATGGTCATGCTGTTTTGTCTCCTGCTTCTTTATGGCTTACATTCATCATATAGCATCCAGAATGACCATTTTAAGACACCAAATAGGGTCATAGCCTATAGAATGTAGGAGCTGTTGCAAAAAAACAAACAAACAAACAAACAAAACCACAAAGGAATAAAATGTCTACTACTCCTTATAGTTCCTGATGGTAGCAAGGAAAATACAATATTGGTATACAGGTTCCAAAGTGGGGCATAGGCCAGGGAGCCTCTTGTGGAAACAAACTGCTAAATAGAAAACTGATGTTATATCCTGAAAGAGGTGATAAGGTTAAAGCAGATAAATAAAGCAAAAAATGAGATACCAATTGAGAGGCAAGAAACTAAAGTGTAGAACAAAGTATGAAGAGGAACAATAGGAGTGGGCCACGTAATTGGTGGACCAGACATGCCCTGCTCCACCCAAAGCACCTTCTCTAGTGGTTATTCCCAGGCTTGGCCCCTGATAAAGGGTCAGCCCTAGGAAGCCATGCTTATTCCACATGATTCTCCCAAGCAAGATGATTGTTTCAAGGACCATCGTGGTATGGTGGGAGGCAGTCATATTCTTCTTTTCAGAAATTTGAATTGAGATTCTGAGAGCCTCAGATTGTGGTAAAACACAGAGAAATAAAAGCTACTGAGTGATGAAGTATTGGGCAGTGCATGCCTGATTGCTGAGCTGTCCCAGTGTCCATTCTTCCTAAGGACTCATTGTTCATCATTTTCAGAACTTCCCTGAAACTTCCATGTAGCCTTAATAATGACACTTTTTAAGACTGAGATAGTGTGAGGATGTGCCTTATAGCAGTCCACGTCGGCTGCTATAGTAAAATACCACAGACTGGGTGGCTTATAAACAATAGAAATTTACTTCGCACAGAGTGGCAGAATGGTTGGGTGAAGACCCTCTTTCAGCTTGAAGTCTTCTCCCTATATTCTTACATAGTGGAAGGGGCTAGGGAGCTCTGTGGGGTCTCCTTTATAAGAGTACTAATCCTATATATGAAGACTCTACCATCATGACCTAATCATTTTTCCAAGGCCTCACTTCGCAATACCATTGCATTGGGTATTAAGATTTTGACATATGAATTTGGGGTGGAGGGACACAAACATTCAGACTATAGGAGGGGGTTTTGCTTTTTGCAGAAATAGCTGTGCCTGAGGAAAATGGGCGCATTACAGAGATTGAATTCTAAGGCCTTATGATATTTTCCATGTTCCTAGCAATCACTGACATGGAAAACTGGATTCAAACAAACAATTCACTCTCTTTCCTTTTATACCAAGAGAAGTAACACAGGGTTGCACTAATCCACTGGTTTGGATTTTCCCTCACCTTTGGGCTTAGCAGGGCAAGAGTGATGCCTTGGTTGGCTCTATTCCTATCTTTGGGTGAAAAAGGCTAAAGGAGAAATCTTTAGATATTAAGTCATCCGGTCTCCCTAAAGTGGGAGACTGAGGAGGAATTTATAGAAAATATGTAACTAAGAAATCCGTACCATGATGAGTTATTTCCACATCAAATCACACAAAATGTGAGAGGCACACCTTGTCTTAGTATTCAAGGCCAATGACATTGGAACATAAAGAGTAAGAATAAAGTCCCAGCAAACTGAGGTCATTTAAAATATATTTTGAAAATAATAAGCACATTAAGTTAAAGCAGAAATTCTCAAGGAAAAGATTAGAATATCTTACCATCCATTAAAAGTATTGAAATACTTAGCAAAAATCCAATGGCAAGGTACAAATTGAAGGACTTAGGACAGCTTAGTGATGAAGGGCAGAGACTCTGCCATCCCCAAAAGAGAGCTTCATGTATAGAGTAGGGAAGGGGCAAGAAAAACACAAGGTCAGCCTACATAGGCGGAGGAAAGACTACAGGCAGTCAGAGAAATTAAAGAGTGCCCAATTTTTATTTTGATCTGTTTTTAGCATTGTAAAATATAAATACTTCCTTGCTGGAGAATAGCTAGGAATTCTAAGAATGAAATATATATTTTGTTTAAATAAATTCACTTGACATTGAAATGTCAAGGTTGTTTTTGTTTGTTTGTTTGTTTGTTTATGTGGCTATAAATTTGAGTAAGTGTAGTGTTCTAGTGCTGCAATTTACCACAAATTTGGTAGTTGCTTAAAACCACATAAATTTATTATCTTACAATTCTGCAGGTCAGAAGCCCAGTACAGGTTTTATCAAGTGCAATAAGGTGTCAGCAGGGCTGTCTTCCTTTCTGAAGGCTGTAGGTGAAAATCTTTTGTTGCCTTTTCCAGATTCTAAAGGCTTTGAGCATTCCTTGGCTCATGGCCCCTTCCTGCATTTTCAAAGCCAGCAACATCCCATCTCTCTGACCCTTCTTCTGTGATCACATCTCTAGGAAAAGATCTCTGATTTTACTCAAGATATCTAGTAAACTCAAGTGATTACACTGGGCCCACTCAGATCATCTAAAATAACCTCTCCATCTTTAGTTCCTTAACCTTAATCAGATCTGCAAAAGTCCCTTTTGCCTCATAAGGTAACATAACCAGTGGTTTCAGGTATTGGGCATGGACGTCTTTGAGGGGCCATTGTTCTGCCTACTACTACAAAGAAAAATGGATCCTCTTCAGAATGCATTAAACCCACATCTGTCTTCAAACCTTCCAGATGTCATCAATGCTCAAGGCTTCTTGTCCCCAAACTGATGAGGCATCTCCCTTTTCCTATGTGGTTCATAAATTCTGATGTACTTCATGCTATGCTCTTTAATTTACTATAAGAGATCATGTCTTCTCCCTTCCATTGAATAAAGTCACTCAGTATTATAACTAGGAACTTGGTTTTTGTCCTTTGATTATCTATACATACAACTGCTACATCAGACACTCTCCCAGAGGCAAGTACTATATATTTAACTCTCTTCAGATGATTTCCCCACAGCACCATGAAGATAATGGGTTTTATTGATGCTTTTATCATTTAACAAGTACATGGCAAAACAAGCACATACAGAGTTGGGCAAAAGTAGGTTTACAGTTGTGAGTACAGGAAACAGAGTTTATTTTTGTATTATTTTTTATTAATTATTGTATTATTTTCCATATGAACAACTGTAAACCTACTTCTTGCCCCAACCTGCATTTGTAGACAGAAAACCACAGATAAGTGGTTAAGTTAGACTATCAAAACACATCACATTAGGTGAGGCTAGAGAAAAGAACTTTACAAAGCAAGTCATTAAAAATTTCCTTCAGAAACCTTTTTTAGCATGCTTAGAATACAATTTTCTGCACAGGTGCTTTTTCAGAAACTCATTTGCTACTTTAAATGAGGTGCCCCATTGATGATCTCCCTTACTGCTCTTCCAAAGACGGGCAGATCATAGATGTCATAGGAGATGAGAGCTAGAAGGAAACGTCAAAATCTGGCTTCTCCGTTTAATAGATGAGAAAACTGTCAGTCAGGCGAAAAGAATGAAAGCCTGAGCATCACATTGGTTTCATGGGTGAAAAGACAGCCTGGAGATTGCAAGTGAACATTATTCGGAATTGGAACCAAAAAATGAAAGATCCTCAGGCTTCCAGATGACAACACTCTTGTTCATAGCTTAACCTTGAGAATGGATAATGGCCACAAGCCAGTGAGCGAAAGGCCAGAGGAGGAAATGGTGTCACTCCACGCTGATGGAGTGAGTGTACTGACAATGTTGGGAACCTGCACGTAGTCCCTTGAGCGATGATAGTTCCGCACAGTTTCCCCCAAAGAGTCTAAGTTTTAGTTAAACATTTGCAGCCACAGCTTGCTTGATTTTTAATAAATAGGCAAGTTGATAATCTTTCTTCAGAGAATTTTATCTCTGGTACAAAAATGAATCTAAATAAGCACGCTGTGTAAGTGAACATTTTCACCAGAATATAAAAACATGCAGTAGCAAATAGCTAACCTCCTCCCACAGCCTTTACTCAACTCTTACCGCTTCCTCACCTCTCTTGTCACACATATGCAGCCCTGTGAGGACGCCAGGCAGTGTTTTGAGTCATGATTCATTTATGCCACACACCTTCAGTCTCTGAAATCTCAGTTCTCACACATTCTCCCACCTCAGATGTCCTGCAGCTGAAGACAATGGGAAAATGAGAGAAAATACAAGGGCTCATTAGACAAACATAACTTCCCATCACATGTAGTGATGAAAGTTCAATTAAAATTTAATTATGGGGGCTTCCAAGCAAAAATTTCACATAGAATTTGCTCCTATGGCATTTCCCTCCCACTGTCAAAATCACAGGAAAGATCTAGAAAGTTTTGGGATTTTTTTCAGCTTTATTGAGCTATCATTGACAAATATAACTAAGATATTTAAAGTATACAACGTGATGATTTAATATACACAGACACTGTGAAAGGATTCCTTCCAAATTCATAAACACATCCATCACCACAAATACTTACCTTTTTTTCAGTGAGAGCATTTGAATACTACTCTCTTAGCAAATTTCAATTATACAATACAGTATTACCAACTGTATTCGTTATACATTAGATCCTCAGCCATATTCATTTTTTAACTACAAGCATATATTCCTTTAGCAACATCTTATTTCCCTTTCCCCACCCAGCTCCTGTCAACTACTTCCTACTCTGTTTCAATGAGCTTGACTTTTAAATTTTTTAAAAATTCCACATAAATGTAATCCCATGCAGTATTTATCTTTTTCTGTGAAAAATGCCATTGGAATTTTTGATAGGGATTGCAAAACATTTGTAGATTGCTTTGATCAATATGGACATTTTAACAATAGTAATTCTTCCAATCCCTAAGCACAAAATACCTTTCCACTTATTTGTGTCTTACTTTTTTTCATAGATTTCTCATTGACGTTTTCAGCGTACAGTTCTTTCACCTCCTTGGCTACATTTATTCCCAAGTATTTTATTCTTTTTGATGCAATTTTAAATGGAATTATTTTCCTAATTTCTCTTTTTATAGTTCACTGTTAGTGTACAGAAATGCAACTTATTTTTATATATTGACTTTCGTATCTTGAAGCTTTACTGAATTCATTTATTAGTTTTAACAGTTTTTGGTGGTGTCTTTAAGATTTTCTATATATAAGATCATGTCCTTCCTTATCAGGAAGATGCTAGGAGTTGGGAGCTTCTTCCTGATTGCTTGGTGCTGTGCTGGGAATGAGGTTTATGACAAGAGTGAGTCTAAACCTTTCCTACTCATTCGATGGGGGTGTTTTCTCATTCTTCCACTGTGTAGTAGCTGCTCAGTTAAGTTTCTGGATTTCTTTCAGAGATAATGGCTCTGCGTGTAGTTTCCAATTCCGTGTGTCTGTGGGAGGAGAGGAGTTCAGGAGCCTCCTATATCACCATGTTAGTCAGCCTCCCTCTCCTCCAAAAAGGTTTTGTTTTTCTGTTTCCTGAGAATCTTTTTATTTCCTGGGTCCTTCTCACAAAGGCCTTATTGATTTTTTTAAAGAGAGATATCAATTTGTTGCTCCACTTATTTTTGCATTCATTGGTTCATTCTTGTATGTACCCTGACCGGGGATAGAACCTGCAACCTTGGTGTATCCAGATGACACTCTAACCAGCAGAGCTACCCACAAACTCTTTAGAAAGTCTGAAAGAGCTGACATTTATAATGGGAGAAGGGGCAAAGAAAATCCATGCAAACAGCATACTAATATTACAAAGTTGTTTATGAACAGGGCACTTTTTCAATAAATGCTTGCTGCTGCTGCATCTCCTGCCTGGGATGGGTGCTGAAAGATATGGTGGTGAAGAAACCTGGTCCCCGGAGTTCCAAATCTACTGACAATTGACTAAAACTCAGTCTCCTGATGAAAATAAGTGGTCTATCACATAGATACAGAGAAAAAACTGATGGTTGCCAGGTGGGAGGGGGGACAGGAGGACGGTTGAAAAAGGTGAAGGGATTAAGAAGTACAAATTGGTAGTTGCAAAATTGTCACAAGGATGTAAAGTATAGCATAGGAAAGATAGTAATATTGTAATAACTATGGATGGGGCCAGGTGGGAACCTGAATTATCAGTTAGATCACTTTATAAATTATATAATTGTCTAACTGCCATGCTATACACCTGAAACTAATATGAAATAATATTGGATGTCAACTGTAATTGAAAAAATTATATATGTGGTGTCCCAAAAATGTATACACCCACTTTGAATAATTATAAAGGCAGTGTTTATTAAAATGCATTTCAAAATTGAGCTATCAGCTATTAAAGTGTGTAAACAATTTTGCAGGACTTGGAACACTCTATATTATACCAAAAAAGAAAAGAAAAGAAATTGTCTAGATTGAAGATTTATCACTGGTCTAGATTTGAGTTAAGACAAACATTAACACCTAATGGGAACCAGAATTTTCTCATGGATATACATTTATGGGATTGGAACATCCCCCAGTTTCCTGCATAGAGGGGGGCTAAAGGTGTCTTTATCATCTGAATAATTTCTTGAACTTAAGGCAAGACCAGAACTATAACAGATATAACAAATTCTTAATGCATTAAAAAAACACACACACTATACAACTAAGCAACAGCTTCTGCTCTAGAATTTATTTTTTGGTATTTCATCCAGTAGTTTTCAGGAGCACTTCAAGGTAATAAACCCAACACAGGACTGAAAAGGAAAAATAAAGATGTGTCAAAGGAACAATGCCTGGAAGGGCCCATGGATGATCTAGGCACTAGAACTTTTATTAAATAGAGAGAATCAGGGGGTGATAAGCCAAAGTGAAAAACAGGTCTGTAGTCCGACCCCCTGATGTCTGACTGCTTACTAAGGCCACTAGAAATAACTCTCTAACTGCCAAGATTCTGGATCACTTTTATCCAGGCCCCTGGGATCTTCCTGGTTTCTGGAATCAATTTATTGCTCACTGACTGCATCCAGTACAGTCGCTGCTCCTCTTTTGACTCTTCCAATTCCTCCCTCAGACCCAGACATCTCTTTGCTGGCATGAACCTCCCTCCACATGGAAAGGACATTGAAATCATGAGAAGAAATAGGAGAGAGAAAGAAGCCAAGAAAAAGAAACAAAGGAATAGTCCTAAAAGTAAGAGAAGTAACTATTATTCAAAGGATGTGTTATAAAGGGCAGGGGGCCGGGGGGGGCAGACTTACAAGGAAGGTGTAATGGTTAGGAGCAAGAGCTTTGGAGACAGACTGTCAGGCTTTACTCAAATTCCGCTGTTTACCAACTGGGCTAACTAGGGCAAATTACTTAATCTCTACAGGTCCTAGCTTTAACAGATGAATAATAATGCCACTTATCTTCAGAGCCATTTGTGAAAACTAAATAAATTAATACCTAGCACACAGTATACACTCAGTTAAAGTTGGCTAATATCATCATCATAATTATCATAATAATTGACCCTTTTATTAGTGTCTTGAACATTTGTTAAAGGTCTTAAAGTTTGCATCTATAAGTGCCAAGCTAGTGCCATTATTCTCACCAAGAGACAAAAGGAAGTATTGTATCTGAAAGAGAATATGGGAAAGTAGCCTACTTCTCCCTCTTCATTCATAGTAATACATGTTCCTTCCTGGAGAAAGAGTTTGACAGGTTATGACATATAGTTGCTGTCAGGAGTAAAAAACAACAATCCTGTAGTAAATCAGTTTCTAATTTGTGTTTCTGAAAAATTGTGACTATGCTTTAAAGTTCTCGGAAATTATTCACTGAATAATGGGTGAGGATGTGATTACAGGGGCATAACACTTTCCTTTGCCTCTGCAGCAGTAACTCCCCCAAACAGAGCAAGCAGACACATTTTTCATGTTGTAGATGAGGGATTTGGGGCCTCATCTTCCAATCTACAAGCTGTGAAGGCTTCAGTGGAGTCATTTTGTCACATTAAAAGAATCATATCTGGGCCCTAGCCAGGCATCTCAACTGGTTAGAGCATCTTCTTAATATGCCAAGGTTTCAGGTTCAATCCCTGGTCAGGACACAACCAATGAATGCATAAGTAAGTGGAACAACAAATTGATGTCTCTCTCTCTCTTCTTCTCTCTATAAAAAAATCAATAAATTAAAAAATCATAACTGTGGCTTCTCTAGCAGCAGCCTGTGCTAAATATGCCAGGCTGCTTCTTTCTTCCCCACATTCTCCCTTTTACTCAGTTCATGTCCCTGGTGATGACGATGTAAATAAAATGGGAATTGAAAAGAATTTGGTGTAATGGATGAAGATTAATCAAACATAGTTGGGTTTTTGATTTTTCAAAGTTGATGCCAAAGTCAGTAACAAGAAGAAACCAGATGATGAGGTGACTCACTGGGAAGAGTACAGGAATCTCAAACAGGAGCCTGGAAGCCTCGGACAGCGACAGTGCCAAGGAGAGGATTGATTAATGGAAAGAATATACAAAATCCTGTTCAGAAAAGCCAAGCTACCAAAAGCACAAAGACCGAGTGACAAAGAAAGAGGGCAGAGTCTCTAAGACTAGTACAGGCTGTGTGCCCAGAAAGTCTGCTTTAGGGAAATGCTATTGGTAGACGTGAAAGACCTCTGGGGCCAGGTGGTGGACCAGTTTTAACCTGGAACCAAAGAGAGAAGGGAGATTACTTGTTAGGTGAGCAGGAGAGCTAAGAGAGTGCAATGCATGAGTTCCGGGTAGACTGAATTGCTGGTTATTTACCCTGCATCCATTCCCTCCTTTCTTTCTAACAAAGGCCTTGATTTCTTTCCATGAATTTTCTCTTTCCCTATGCAACCTCAGAGAAATCTGATGCCTTAAAGTTATGGAAATTTGCTGTGAACATGACTTTTTAGGAGATAAGTACATTTTTCATGGAAAATGTTTTATTAAATGCATCGATAATTTGATTATCAAAAAACACTCTGTTATCAGAAATTTAGTTACCTAAGATGGAATTAGCATAAGTAGCACCGTTTCCTAACACAGTAATAAGTGGAAAGAGGCCTGAGCTTCAGTCTATTCTAGACTATAGATTCCCTCCCTGCCTCAGAAGGGCACCTCCTTCCCCCATGGCAATGGAGGATCGTGAGTCCTCCAGCTCCTAAGAGAGGAGTGGGGAGGTGGAGGGAAGAGAGGGGCTCTTACCTCTCCCAGGATGGATCTCCCATCACTTCCTGATAACAGAAGATCTACATGTCATCATATGACCCATGTTCTCCATACAAAGGCTGTACCAAGGGGTAGGTGAAGTCACAGGAGAAACATTATCATAAACCACAATCTCGTTGCCTGGTACTCATCTAGAAATCCCCAACCCTGCTTTTACTCATCTATCCTGCTACTCTGCTTTTGTGCTCAAGCAGTTGTCTGGTCTCACTTTAAATTTGTGATCACAAACCTCATGGCCTTCATTGCTGCCTGGAAATCCTGCTTTATTTCCCTATGCAACTCATTTTCTCACTCTCTCCGACAGTTATTCCCTTTTCTTTCCTCAGGCCTCCAACATGCCCTCCCTCCTCATTCCCAACCAATAGCTTTGCCTCTTATTTCAATGAGAAAATAGATGCAAACAGAAGAGAATTCCATATCCTCCCATTATCAAGTTTACCAATTTTTCATATGTATCAACTCTCCCGCTCTTATCTAGCCACCCCTCCCCTTGCATGCAGAATCTCACCCCCTCTCCTCTGCTCTTATTTATGAAAGAGCTGCACGGTGAGACTCCTGAAAAAAACATGCAAAATCTCCTGTGTATTAGTATTTTCTAAGAAAACATTCACAGTTTTCATAAAAATCTCAATGGGTACCAAAACAGTTACCCCCACTCTTCTAAGAGTTAATAATAATAGCCCTTCATTATTAAGCCTTTACTATGGGCCTAGTAGTAGCTTAAATGAGATAAGTTAATTCTTAATTCAATATTAAAAGTATTATTGAGACACCTCAATAAGTGATGTTCAGAGAGTTTATGTAGTCTGCTCAAATTTGTACACATCAAGTTGCAGAATGGGTATTTGAGCGCAGACAGATGCTCAAGACTATTACACTAACACTGCCTCTATGTTGTCTAGGAGAACTGTCCACCAACGGATAGAGAATTTAGGGTTATTTTGTCCTTCCCTTCATCTTATCTTTGAGAAACTAATATAAATACATATATACAAATTCTCTTAAAGAAAATACTACTTTACAATAAAAATTATTCTAATAAAACACAAGGCTAGGGGAAGTGAATGCTTTACTTCATAAACAATTTAAATGATATATTGCTTTCTACATTGTGCATCATTTTAAATGAACTATTATGAGATATTATGCAAATTAAGTTATCAGCCTTCTGTAAATAACAAAAAGCACTTCAATTACTTAAGGAGTGATATATAACTGCTCAAGCGATCCAAGAAGGTAATGTAGCCTGTTTCTTGAACTCTATACACTTAGACAATTAAAAAAATTGCTTGGTTTACATTCTAGAATACCAAAATATGAGTCACTGTGATACATCCTCCCTTCTTATACATTGGCTGTTATTTCATCCTCACTTCATGATGCCTGTGGATCAAGAGACAAACCCTATGTATATTCAACTGCCTTGATACAAGTGACCAGTAATCCTTAGGTTTAGGTGCTTTTCAGCCTCTAGGTACCACTTACACTGCCAACTTCTGGAAAGTGCCAAGTCCACCCCCAATAAATTCCCTTACTTCTTATACTCCATGCTCCAGCCATACTGAGCTTTACCATTCTACAAAACCATTCTCTTTGACAACAGACTTGTTGCTGCCTCTGCCTGCCTCCTCTGTCCCCTCCTTTTCTTAGTCAGTTCTCCATCCTTCAAATGCTTTCCTTGAGCACTCCTACCCCAACTCTGAGATAGGTGGTATCCTATGGTTCTCTCAGTGTCTATTTACTCTCCCCCCCCACCCTTTATCCCTTCTATGCCCTGCCCCCAACCCACTGCCCCCCCCCACCACCACAGTCACTACACTGTTGTCCATGTCCATGAGTTCTCTTTTTTATTCTTCTTTTTTGCTCAATCCCTCCACGCCACCCAACACCAGAACTGTCTGCCTGCTCTTATCTGTCTGTGTGTCTGTCTCTATTTTGCCTGGTAGTTCAGTTTCTTCATTTAAATTCTACATATGAGTGAAATCATATGATACTGATCTTTCTCTGGCTGGCTTTTATCACTTAGCATATGAAAAGACAGCTCACTGAATGGGAGAATATATTCAACAATGATATATCTGATAAGGGGTTAATAGCCAAAACTTAGAAAGAACTTATAAAGCTCAACATCAAACACACACACACACACACCACCACCACCACCACAACAACCCAATTTAAAAATGGCCAAAAGATCTGAATTGATAATTCTCCAAAGAGGACATACAGCATACAGATGGCCAATAAGACATATGTAAAGATGCTCAATATCACTAATCATCAAAGAAATGCCAATTAAAACCACAATGAGATATCACCTCACACTTGCCAGAATGGCTGTCATCAATAAATCAACAAATAAGTGTTGGCAAGGATGTGGAGAAAAGGGAACCCTTGTGCACTGTTAGTTGGAATACAGATTGGTACAGCCATTGTGGAAAGCAGAATGGAATTACCTAAAAAAAAATTAAAAAGGAACTGCTTAATTACCCAGTGATTCCACTTCTGGGAATTTGTGTGTTTGGTGTTGAGCTTTATAAGTTCTTTCTAAGTTTTGGATATTAACCTCTTATCAGATATATCATTGTTGAATATATTCTCCCATTCAGTGAGCTGTCTTTTCATATGCTAAGTGAAAATTCCCAGAAGTGGATAAATTCCCAGAAATGGATAAATTGCACTTCTGGGAATTTATCCAAAGAAACCTGAAACACTAATTTGAAAGAATATATGTACCCCTATGTTCATTGCAGCATTATTTACAACTAGAAGCCTGGTGCATGAACTTGTGGACAGGTGGGGTCCCTTGGCCTGGCTGGCGATCTCGTCCAGTCCCAATCAGGGCCAATCAGGGCTGGCCGGCCATGGGGACCATGGGAGGTTGGCCGGCCGCAGAGGTTGGCTGTGGGAGTGCACTGGCCACCAGGGGGCAGCTCCTGCCTTGAGCGTCTGCCCCCTGGTGGTCAGTGCACGTCATAACTACTGGCCGTTCATCCAGTTGTAAGGATCACTTAGGCTTATATAGAGAGAGCCATACTCGGAAGCAGCCCAGGTGTCCATCAGTAGATGAGTGGATAAAAGAAGCTGTGGTACATTTATACAATGGAATACTACTCTGCCATAAAAAGGAAGAAAAACTTACCCTTTGCAACAGCATGAATGGACCTGGAGAACATTATACTATTTGCCCTTATTTTAGCAACCAACTATTGCAATGGCTTATTATCTGTCCCCCTTGCTAGATACTATCCTTGGGACACAGAACTGCATCTGCCTTGTTAAAAGTTGCACCTTTTATTATAGCCCAGTGCTTCAATTAGAATAGATGAATCAAATTACTTATTGAAGGAACAAATAACTGTCCTCATTTATCATATCCTCTAATTAGGGCTATATGCCTATAGATGCATGCAAGAAAGAGATATATAGATGTGAGTGATGTGGGGACACAGTGAAAAATAGAGAACAAAAGCCTTACATCCCCTCTGTATGAAAAAAACATATTCATTACATAAAGAATGCCCTCCCAAAGACAATCACGTCCCTCCTCATCTTTACTTCCATTCTTCCTCTCACACTACTACCTCACTGGTCCTTACAATATGCCCTCCTCTGTCCTCATGATTCTGCATTTGTCATATTCTCTAATATCAATCCCCACTCATTTTCACAATTTGCCTTTCTACTGTCTTCTAATGACCATTTTCATCTAATTCAAATAGTTGTTTATTTCAATTTGGATGTCAATTTGGAAGCAATTTCATAAATAAATGTAGTGTACAAAACATCCCACACATTGATTTATGCTTAAAATGCATACTATATGTGTATATATAGTATATAAAATATATTTTCTAGGTATGAGCAGTGTATCTCAACATACCATTATATGTCAAAAGATCAACAATAGTCTTCTTCTGGCTAAGATGGAAGAAATGGATTTATGATGGAACCTGAAACAACACTAAAGCAAAACCTGCAGAAAACATATGAAACAAATGTTCAAGACACTGAACCTCAGACACTGAAAGCCAGCAATCCCTGACAGATAACAAACAAATGAGGTAAATGCTTTGATTGTCCAGCTTTCAGCCTACAGAAAACTTCCAGGGAAAAGGAATTTGAGTGGAGTCTAGTGGACACCTGGAGTTTAAGATGCAGAGCTAAGCATCCAGGGAGATAAAGAAGGCAAGAGTTTGGATTATAAGAATACCAGAGAAAAGACAGCTTCGTAGAGAAGTCTAAAAGCTCAAAGCCTGAGCCTGGCACAGCTCATATATAAGTGAAAACTACCAGAAAGAGAACCACTTGAAAAAATTAAATGGAACAGTATCCAACACTCATGCAGAAGTAGGAAGAGTGCCTATTCCCACCAATCAAACTGTTAAACCTCATAACTCACAAAGAATTGGTAGAGGATATAGCCTCTGGTGGAGAATTATTAGCACCAGAATAAACAGAATTCTGGTGCTGCCTAACAGATATTAAAGGCAAGACCTGAAAGGATCAAACTGTTACCAAGGAACTTAAGTTCAAGAATATTTATAGGAAAACGAAAATATCCAGGAGCAAGTAAGGTAAAATTCATTATGTCTGACATGTAATCAAAATTTTCAAGGCATGAAAAATAAACAGAAAAATACAATCCACAATGAGTAGATAAATCACACAAATGAAACTGACCCAGAACTGACATGGATATTAGAAATAATATTAAATGATTTATAATAGCACTCTAATGTTTAAAAAGCTTAGTAGAGACATGGAAGATATAAAAGATGACCCCAATTAAACTTCTAGAGATAAAAATTATAAGGTGTGATATACTGTTTTTTTGTTGCTGGTGAAGAAACTATCAAAAAATTGCTAGCTTAAAAAAGAACACTCGGAGAAACCAAGATGGCAGCATAGGTAAACACCTAAACTGCTGCCTTGCACAACAATTTCAAAACTACAACTAAAAGACAAAACGGACATTATCCAGAATGACAGGAAGGCTGGCTGAGTGGAAATTCTACAACTAGAAGGAAAGAGAAAAGCACACTGAGACTCAGAGGAGCTGCAGGAGGCAGAGGTACTGAGATGCGCACATGGAGAGAACTGGCAACTGAGTGCGTGGCTGGCTTTCTCAACCAGGAGGGAGACAAAAGCTCCTGACTGTGCTGAACTCCAGTTCTGGGCAAGACTCATTCGGGGAGAAACTGGACTGTCTGGCAAAGGGCAGAACTCAAGGGTGGCTTTCTCTCAGAGGTGCTTGCAGAGATTACCACAGGACACTGAGACACAGGGGCCTATTAGGGCAGGGCTGATGGGAAACCAATGCTGTCTGCTCCGCCCTGAGACTCCGCCCCATCCAAGCTGAGCACAGAGGCTTTTCAAGTCTTGTCTCATGAGGGTGTCTCCAGCACAGAAGTTGTCCCAGCATAGACACAGCTGATCCTCACAGCCAATTGGCCTGGAGGTCAATTCCTCCCAGTGATACCAACAACAATCAAGGCTTAACTACAATAAGACTGTGCACACAGCCCACAAAGGGGTGCACCAAGAGTGTCCACCTCAGGTAACTGGGGAGGCTGAACCAGTGGGCCCTATAGGACACCTAGCACACAAAGCCACTCTATCAACTCAGGGAAGCAGCCAAAATGCGAAGACAAAGAAACAGATCACAAATGAAAGAAATGGAGGAAAGCAAACGACTGGATATAGAGTTCAAAACCACGGTTATAAGGTTTTTCAAGAATTTTCTAGAAAAGGCTGATAAATTTAGTGATACTCTCGAGGATATGAAAAAGGACCAACTAGAAATTAAGCATACACTGAAATAAAAAATATTATACAGAGATCTAACAGCAGACTAGAGGATCACAAGAATCAAGTCAAAGACTTGAAATACAAAGAAGCAAAAAACACTCAACTGGAAAAGCAAAAAGAATCCAAAAATATGAAGATAGTGTAAGGACCCTCTGGGACAACTTCAAGCATACCAACATCAGAATTATGGGGGTGCCAGAAGAAGAGAGAGAGCAAGATACTGAAAACCTATTTGAAGAAATAATGACAGAAAACTTCCCCCACCTGGTGAAAGAAATAGTCTTACAAGTCCAGGAAGCGCACAGAACCCCAAACAAAAGGAATCCAAAAAGGACCACACCAAGACACATCATAATTAAAATGCCAAGAGCAAAAGACAGATAATATTAAAAGCAGCAAGAGAAAAAGAGTTAGTTACCTTCAGGGGAGCATCCATACAACTGTCAGCTGATTTCTCAACAGAAACTATGCAGGCCAGATGGGAGTGGCAAGAAATATTCAGAGTGATGAATAGCAAGAACCTACAACCGAGATTACCCAGCAAAGCTATCATTCAGAATTGAAGGTCAGATAAAGAGCTTCACAGATAAGAAAAAGTTAAAGGAGTTCATCACCACCAAACCAGGATTTTATGAAATGCTGAAAGGTATTCTTTAAGAAGAGGAAGAAGAAAAAGGTAAAGATAAAAATTATGAACAACCAATACATATCTATCAACAAGTGAATCTAAAAATCAAGTGAATAAAAAAATCTGAGGAACAGAATAATCTGGTGAATATAATAAAATCAGGGGCATAGAAAGGGAGTGGACTGACAATTCTCGGAGGGAAAGGGATGTGGGGGGTGCGGGAGAGACTGGACAAAAATCGTATACCTATGGATGAGGACAGTGGGGGCAGGGGGTAAGGGCAGAGGGTGGGGTGGGAACTGGGTGGAGGGGAGCTATGGGAGAAAAAAAAAGAAACAATTGTAATAATCTGAACAATAAAGATTTATTAAATTAAAAAATAAAGAACACTCATTTATTAGCGCATAGTCCTATCAGTCAAAGTCCAGGAGGTCTTGGCTGGGATCTATGACGAGGTTTTTATATGGCTGAAATTATGGCATTGGCTGGTCTGAACTCTTATCTGGAGGCTCTGAGAAATAATTCATTTTCAAGCTCACTCAGGTTATTGACAAAGTTCAGTTACCGAGGAACCCATTTTCTTGCTATCATCCAGGGGTCATCCTGGGAACCTAGAAGCAACGCTCAGGATTTTTTTTATATGCCTCCTTCTATCTTCAAGTCAGCAGCAATGCATTGAATCCTTCACATGTTTCAAATCTCTCTGGCTTCCTCTTCTGGAAGCATCCTGAGGAAACACTCTTAAAGGCTTATATAATTACACTGGAGGCCTGATGAATGAAATTTGTGCAAGAGTAGGCCTTCCTTCCCCTGGCTGCCAGCACCGGCTTCCCTCTGGCACCCAGATCCAGACTTCCCTCGTAGCCCCAGCTTCATCCCAAAGGTCGTCCGGTAGGACGTCTGGTCTAATTAGCATATTACATGTTTATTATTATAGATAGGCCCACCCAGATAATCTCTATTTTGACTAACTCAACATCAACTGACTAGTAACCTTGACTACATTTGAAAAATTCCTTTTGCCATGTAACATTACATAATTAGGAGTGTGAGATTTCATCATATTCACAGTTCTGGGGATTAGGGCAAAATCTCTTAGGGGCCCATTTTATAATTCCCCATCACATGTGAGATGAAAAATACACTAGATAAAACTAAAGAAATATTAGATACTTTAGAAGTATCAAAAATAAAATACAGAGAGAAAAATACATAACAATACTGATAATAATAATAATAAAGACATCAGTGAGCTCTGGGGACAACTTCAAGGGAGGAAGGGAATATTTGAAGGAATAATGCCTCAAATTTTGCCAAAATTGACAAAAATTATAAATTTAGTAGCAAGAAGATCAATGAATCTCGCACAAAAAACTTGCTATACCCAGCAAATACTACTTTAAAAAAGTAAGGCAACAGCACCCAAGTGGAATAGTGAAGAAGTGCATAGCCTTCCAAATATGATAAACACAGTGATCTTGGGATTGGAAAGTGGCTACAGGAATTGCTGAGTGCAGAGCCATGTAGTATTTGCTCAATCCATTCCAGCAATGTGGATAGTTATTGCACCACTGCTTCTTTCCCCATTTAATCCATATCTGAATTACTCTCCTACTTATGCATTTGACTGACATAATTTAAATAGCACCCAAAAGCCTAAGTGCAAGAGTTTAGCAAACATAGTTAGCCTTCCAGCTTTCGCAGCTTAGAAAAAAAGTACAAATAAGTTACAGATGTTGAACTAACCCATTTAAGGTATATTCCACATCAATAAAATTATGTATTTAGGAACTTCCTGAAGATATATCAACGTGACTATCCCTATGTTCCCACGTTATTTATATAGCACATACTGTAGTCTGGATTCTATTCTGATCCATTGGCATGGGAGCCTCCCCTGCCTTGAAGAACTTCCTACAATGCCTACTATATAATAGGCATCCAATATGTATATTCATTAAATTAAACTGCAATTGTTGAGTGGGTTCAAAATGGCAACTTAGGAGCATCCTGAACTCGCCTCTTCCCTTGGATACACCAAATCTACAGCTACAAATGGAATAATTTCCTCTGGAAGAAACCAAAAAAAAATAGATGAGTAACTCCTACATATTGGGTAAATGAGAAAAAAAATCCACATCCAATTGAGGAGAGGATGAGACACAATCTCACCATAAACCCACCCCCGGCATGGCAACCCATAATCAGAGGGAACCCACAACTCCTAGCTTCTCCCTGAAGGGCTCGAACCCCACATCTGGCACATAAATTGTCACAGCACCTGAGTCACAAGCCCCCAAACATTTAGCTTTGAAAATAAATGGGCTTGTGTCCACGATACCCACAAGGCTATAGTTAACTGAAAAACAGTTCTTAAGGGTTCAGGAGGACTCGCTGTGGCTATGCCCCAGGGCCTGGCACAGAGACAGCTGTCTGAAATGCCCCAGTCATCCTGTGACAGAGATCTGTTTACCCACCTTAGGCATCGGTCTGAGGGAGCAGGCATCAAACTTAGCACTGAAATACTCTACAAAACCCACACGGGCCAGCACGCACCACCTTTGCACTCTCCCTCTGCCTTGCTCCAGGGCACCAGTATCTCCCGGAAAGGAGCTTGTCCACACAGCTAGTGCCCGGCTTCCTGTGGCTGCTGCGCAGGGGATGCCCCTGATTGCCTGGGTCTGGTGGTCAGCAGGGCTTACATTCCCAGATCTCCCAGGACTGTAACAAAGGAAGAAGCTGTTCTTCACCAGCTACTGACAGAGCACAGCACAGAGAGAGAAGACTGAAAGGCACCCCCAATCTTTCTGTGAAAGAGGCCTGTTTGCTTATTTTAAAGCTTCATCCTGAGGGACAGGCTGCTAATTTCACACAGAGCGAGGCCTACTGAAATACTCTCCAAAGACTGCAGGGCCAGCAGGCCCTCTCTTGTTCTCTCCTTCTGCCTCCCTCCAGGTCTCCCGGATCTCCAGGAAAGGGGTCTGTGCACATTTCTGAAGCCCTATTTTTGGCAACTGCCTTAGGACACACCATGTGACTGCCTGGCCCTGTTGAGAGGGGCGGGGGGCAGAGTAGGTTAACAGGTCCCACAGACTGTACCAGAGAAAGAGTTCTTAACCAGCTCCCCCCCCCCCACCCCCCCCCACCCCCCCCACCCCCACCCCCCCCCCCCCCCCCCCCCCGGTGGAGAGTAGCCACCTGGGAAGCCCGGTCTTCCTATGAAAGAGGCCTGTTAGCTTACCTTCACAGCCGTGGCCTGCGGGACAGGCTTCTAATTCAACACACACTGAGGGGCAGACTCTTGCATGGGTGGGGGTGGCAGGGAACTAAAACAGCAGCCACAGCTTTGCCACTGGCCATTGAGCCCGTCCAGCCTGGGCGGATTTCCAGCCGAGCCAGAAACAAACCCGCTTCCCACCCCCACGCCACGAGGCCGCGATTGTTGGAATTTTCCCCGCGATGCTGCGGGCACACGGGCCGCTTGGCCCTGAGTACATTCCAGGCACCTGCGGGCAGGAGGAGGCCTCCGCACCCCAGCGCTAGCGGGAAAATTCCATCAAAGCCAAAATGAAACACACATTAACCAAAAGAAACAAACACCTAATTTCGAAGCCACAGATCTCTGGCAGGCGCATCCTTTCTGCCACTGCCCCAACTATCAATAGTAAAACATAAATTTAACAATAATAAATATGTATTAAGCCCCTACAATGTCTGTGTGCCAGTGACTGTTTCACGAACTTGAAATATGGCAGCGAAATTCCCGGGCCTCTTGGATTTTACAATTCTCATGGTTAGGCCGAAGGAAAACATCAATGGACAAGTAGTTGTGACATAATATTAAAACTTCCCCAAAGGAAAATTAAGAGGGCAATAGAACAGAACGAGGGAGGACTGTTAAACTATTTTCGATGGGATCGTCAGGGGAGGACTCCTTGGGGAGGTGACATTTGAGCAGAGATCCGAATGGAGTGAGGCGATGAGCCATGTCGCTCGTGGCAGTGAATAGCCAGGGCAAAGGCCTTGAGGTTTGAACATCCTTGGCAAGCTGGAGGAGTAACAAGTCAATGAGGTGGGCCGGGGGGGTGACGGGGAGAGCAGTGGGTATAGGGCTGCAGGGGGAGCGAGAGGACTCCCAACCCTCATTGTGCCTCAGAAACGCCTGGAACTTTACAATTCACAGATATCCCCAACATACTGACTTTGGGGTGCTGTGGGGTGGTGCCTGAGCAGCAGCAGTCAGTTTTCAATTCTCCCCAGGTGATTCCAATGTGCACACATGTTTGAGAAGCACTGCTGTGGGGCCTTGTATCAAAGGTGACGGGAAGGTGCGCAGGTTTGAGCAGGGGAACGAAATAATCTGATTTCTGTTTTAAGAGGATCATCTGGCTGCTGCTTAGCACAAGAAAGCAAATAATGGGGCAAGAGCAGAGATAGCGGATAGCTGTTGGGAGGCTAGTGCAAAACTGCTGGCGAAAAAGATTATGGTGGCTAGGGTGGTAGAAGTGGAAGTGGTGAGACTGGCCAAATTTATGATGTAATTGGTGAGGACGTAGCAACAGGATTTTCTTGTGGATTGGATGTGGGATGTGAAAGAAAGAAGACTCAATGATGACTCAAAAGGTTTGGGGCCCGAGGAACCAATTGCATGGTGTCAGTGAGCCAGGGTCCATCAGTCTAGGGCAGTAGTCGGCAAACTGCAGCTCGCGAGCCACATGCGGCTCTTTGGCCCCTTGAGTGTGGCTCTTCCACAAAATACCACGGCCTGGGCGAGTCTATTTTGAAGAAGTGGCGTTAGAAGAAGTTTAAGTTTAAAAAATTTGGCTCTGAAAAGAAATTTCCATCGTTGTGCTGTTGATATTTGGCTCTGTTGACTAATGAGTTTGCCGACCACTGGTAAACACGGGCTCAATGGCCGGTGGCAAAGCTGTGGCTGCTGTTTTAGTTCCCTGCCACCCCCACCCATGCAAGAGTCTGCCCCTCAGTGTGTGTTGAATTAGAAGCCTGCCCCGCAGGCCACAGCTATGAAGGTAAGCTAATAGGCCTCTTTCATAGGAAGACCGGGCTTCCCAGGTGGCTACTCTCGACCATGGGGGTGGGGGAGCTGGTTAAGAACTCTTTCTCTGGTACAGTTCTGTGGGATCTGTTAACCTACTCTGCACCCCTCCCCACAACAGGGCCAGGCAGTCACATGGTGTGTCCTAAGGCAGTTCCCAGGGGATGGGAAGAGAGGAGTCAGTTTAAGGGAGAAATCAGGAGTTGATATAAAAATAATTATTAAAATGGTGTTATCCATACTTTTCTACATCTTTGCCTTCTTCCTTTTTTACTTAACTCTCATTTGGCCATATCTCAACTCCCAACCTGTTTAAACTACAAATTGCGTCTCATCTCTTTTGGAATCCCAAACTCAAAATGCTTCCCTGCAGTGCTATTTATCACTACTATAGGCCTGGTGCATGAAAATTCATGCACTGGAGGGAGGGTCCCTCAGCCCAGCCTGCCCCTTCTCACAGTCCGGGAGTCCTCAGGGACAGGAGGCAATCAGCGGAAGGCAATGCCCCATCACACCTCTGCTGCTGCCACTGCCAGCAGCGCAAGCCTCTGCCGGCTCTGGTTACCTGAGCCTCAGGCAGCCCTGGGCGGCTGGGCAGCCGCCATCCAAGGTTTGCCTGCACCTTGGGTGTCAGCTGGGCAGCCGCCATCTGAGGCTTGCCTGCGCCTTGGGTGTCAGCTGGGCAGCCGCCATCTGAGGCTTGCCTGCGCCTTGGGTGTCAGCTGGGCAGCCGCCATCTGAGGCTTGCCTGTGCCTCAGGCTGGCCATAGGCGGCTGGGGGGCTGAGGGTGGGTCCGGCTGCACCATGCACCTGCCATCCCCCTAGCTGGGCTGAAAGGACTGGGGGACTCTGGTGGGGCTGAGAGGACTGGGCGCTGCCATCTTGTAACTGTGGGCGCCACTATCTTTGAGGGTGTGGCAGCAATTAGCATATTCCCTCCTTATTGACTGTGGGTGCCGCCATCTTTGTGAGGGTGTGATGGTCAAATAGCATATTCCCTCTTTGTTAGATAGGATTAGAGGCCCCAAGGAGTCCTTAGCGCTGCTGCAGAGGTGGGAGAGGCTCCCACCACTACTGCTGCGCTGGCCAGCCATGAGCCGGCTTCTGGCTGAGCAGCGCTCCCCCTGTGAGAGCACACTGACCACCAGGGAGCAGCTCCTGTGTTGAGTGTCTGCCCCCTGGTGGTCAGTGGGCATCATATTTTGGTTGATTTGCATATTAGCCTTTTATTACGTAGGATAAATTAATGTACCTATACAGGTATTCTAAAGATCTGAGGGAAGACACATGTGGCTATGCCCACAACTCCTGGACAAGGCATTACAAGCATATTCACAAGGAATGTGTTAGCCTTTGAAAATATACTGCTGGATGCAAGTTGGCAGTTAAAATTTGGTTCAGCCAAATTCCTGAGAAGTGGATCCTGAATCTTGGAAGGTCAGGCCAACTGAATTTCACTCTTCTTGATTAGTATTCTTGAAAAAAGGGAAAAAAAAGATTGAGTAACAGATTTTGCAAAAATCATATGCACTTCTTTATTTACCAATTATAAGCCTGGCTCATTAGATATTCTTTAATTATTTTTAAACACTTTAAACATTTAAATATCCCCATTAATTAGGAGGACTTTTAAATGTCACACCCCTCCCCCCCTTTTTTTTAGGAGAAGAGTTGAACTTCTGACCCCACAGCTCATTTTTAACAAAGGGTTTTATTGTATTTGTAAAAGGTAATATTGAATGTTTAACTTTTCCTAATGGCTGATTTCCATTCCAGAATTAATCTGGCATGTCTATTTGCACTATTCTTTGTTTTGCAAAACATGTTAGAAGAGCTTTCCTTAACTCCAAGATGGTACTAGATTGCAACTGCTTTGTCATTTCTTTTAAAAAGAGTTACATTGTTTAAATTAATATTTTTTAAAAAACTTATCTTCATCACATTTTATCAAAACAAGAGGGGGCTGGGAGAGGTCAAAGGGGACATAAATAGTACTTTCAACAATAAAGATTTTTAAAAAGAAAGAAAAAAATAAAGTTGCTAAAACAAAAAAAATAATAAAAATTTAGAAAAGACTTTAAAGGGGATCTTTAAAATAATAAAGTTTGAAGACTAAATTTATATTAAAATTATTTTACAGATATATAATAATAGGACAGATAGTTATAATCATCACTTTTCATGTACTAAAGATGATGCCAACCAAACCTTTCCAGTTAAATAATAAAAGTTAGAGGTATCATAACCAATGTATCAGACTAAATTATTTCAGAATAAAGGTAGAGACCCATCACTCTGTTTTTTGTTTGTTTGTTTTTGTTTTTTAGTGTCAAATATGCATGAGCTTTATAACCCCATAAGTGGGGGTTAATTGCTGCTGTTGTTTTAGCTGTTATTTAAGAATCCACTATCTAGCAAGTGCAGTGCTAGAAGCTTTCATAAACATTAATTTACTTTAATTGAAATATTTTAGGACAGGTTTCTGATAGTGAATTTCTTTTTTGTTTGTTTGTTTGTATTGAGTTTTTTAGGATGACATTGGCTTGCAAAACCATACAGATTTTAAGTGTACAACTCAATAGAACATCATCTGCACAATGCATCGTGCATGCATTGCCTGGAGCAAAGTCTTTTGGTAGAATCTAGGGGAAAAATGAACAAATAGTCATAACAATGCTACTGACAGGTGTTTGCTTATATGTATCAAATGGTAACGAAATGAAAGAGGCTCTTCATATATTGAAGACGGATTGCATGTGCATACAAATGGAAAAAGAGTCTACCTTAGTAAAACCAGATGTGAGGAAATTGGTGTTACAATAAGCTTCAAAGGAAGAGAATGTAAAGAGGAACACATAAGCTCCTCTTGACTCAAGGAAGAAAAAGATCAGAAATATATTTTCCTTTTATGATAAAGAGTCTTTTGCTTGCCAGAAAAATTAAAGGCAAAAGAAAACCATTTCAAAGTGATAAAAGTTTCCCAACAATATTATAGACTAGACTCATCCCATATATAGCAATATGTTCTTGAAGACAAGACTTCATCTCATGCTAAGAAATTTACCACTATATTTTCCAGCTAAATTCCTTTGCCTTTAGTTGTTTGTTTCAAATACTTTTGAAGCACTGCTCAATTATATAAGTTATAAAAACAATTGTTAATGTGAAAAATTAATGATGTTTATAAAATTATGTTGGTATATCCTCTGAAATAAGCTCAATATTTTGGTAAATATTTAATAGGTTAGTAAACTCTTCTTATAAATACATTTATTTAAAACATGTTAAAGCCCAACTTATCTTTCTAACAATTTTTTAAATTTTTCAATTACGATTGACATTCAATATTATATTGGTTTTAGGTGACACCATAATGGTTAGACATTTATATAAGTTGCGAAGTGATCCTCCCAATAAATGTAGTACCCACCTGACACCGGTACATAGTAATTACAATAACAGAGGCCCGTTACACAAAATTTGTGCACGGGGGTGGGGGGGTGTCCCTCAGCCCAACCTGTATGCTCTCCAATCTGGGACCCCTCGAGACATCTGCCCGTTTAAGTCCAATCCTGTAGGACATCCCTCTCTCAATCTAGGACTGCTGGCTCCCAACTGATCACCTGCCCGCCTTCCTGATTGCCTCTAACCACTTCTGCCTGCCAGCCTGATCGCCCCTAACCACTTCCCTGACAGCCTGATTGATGCCTAACTGCTCCCCTGCCAACCTGATTGCCCCTAACTGCCTTCGCCTGCAGGCCTGATTCCCCCCAACTGCCCTCCCCTGCAGGCCTGGTACCCCCCAACTGCTCTACCCTTCAGGCCTGGGTCCTGCCCAACTGCCCTTCCCTACAGGCCCGGTCGCCTCCAACTTCCCTCCTCTGCCAGCTTGGTCACCCCTAACTGCCCTCCCATGCAGGCTTAATTGCCCCCAACTGCCCTCCCCTGCAGGCCTGGTCCCTCCCAACTGCCCTCCCCTGCTGGCATGGGCTCTCCCAACTGCCCTCCCCTGCTGGCCATCTTATGTCCACATGGGGGCAGGATCTTTGGCCACATGGAGGAAGCCATCTTGTGTGTTGGAGTGATGGTCAATTTGCATATTACTCTTTTATTAGATAGGATAGAGGCCTGGTGCATGGGTGGGGACCAGCTGGTTTGCCCTGAAGGGTGTCCCGGATCAGGGTGAGGGTTCCAAGGATGTGGGGCAGCCTGGGCGAGGGGCCTGTGGTGGTTTGCAGGCTGACCACAGCCCCCGGCGACCCAAGCAGAGGCCCTGGTATCTGGGATTTATTTATCTTCTATAATTGAAACTTTGTAGCCTGGAGCGGAGCCAAGCCTCCTGCTCGCTCTGTGGTGGCAGCCATTTCTGTTGGGATTTATTTATCTTCTATAATTGAAACTTTGTAGCCTTAAGCGGAGGCCAAGGCAGGCCAGGGCTGCAGAAGCTTGGCTTCCTCCATCACCGGGGGCAACACTAGCCTCCTGCTCTCTCCAGCTCCATGGCTGCCACCATTTTTGTTGGGATTTATTTATCTTCTATAATTGAAACTTTGTAGCCTTGAGTGGAGGCCTGGGCCTGCCAGGGTGTGCAGAAAGCTTGGCTTCCTCCATTGCCAGGGAAATCCAAGCCTCTGCTCGCTCTGTGGCCACAGCCATCTTGGCTGGGTTAATTTGCTTACTCGCTCCTGATTGGCTGGTGGGTGTGGCTTGTGGGTGCAGCGGAGTGATGGTTAATTTGCATATTACTCTTTTATTACAAAGGATTACTGACTATATTCCTTATGCTGTACTTTAATGGTATTAAGGAAGTATTAACTTGATCATCTATGTAGGCAGTAGAATTTATTTTTGGATTTCAATCTTTTCTTTTAAAACCCAAACTTTTATTGAGATATAACTGACATATAACATTGTATTAGTTGAAAGCATACAATGCAATAATTTATGTATATGTTGTGAAATGATCACCACAATAAGTTTAGTTAATAGCCATCACCTCAGATAGTTACAAATCCTCTCACAAAACAGAATAATATAACAAAAAGGAATGGGGGAGAAGTGGGGAGAAGGAAAGAGGAAGGGAGAAGCAAGAGAATATCTATGCAAAGGAATCCTCCCAAAACAAGTAGAGTTGAGGTGGGGGCAGGTCTTTCTTCTCTCCCTTCTTCCCCTTCCCCAGCAGTCTGGCCCTGCAGGGAAGGGTTCCTATTAAGGAAGCAGCAGAGGCAGAGATATGATGGTATGAATAGGGGAACTCCAAAGCAGCCCGCCAGGGATCAAACCCTTGGGAGGAATCACACTCTGGTGGGGTCTGGGAACACCACACTGACCTGCAGGGCTCCGAGGTCTCTGATGAGGGATTATGTGTAGAGAAGCTCCAGGACTCCAAGAGGGGCTGTGGGAAGACCCGGGGAGAGGCAGGAAGGGGGTGATCTGAACCATCTCAATCAAAGCTCTCAGAGTCCTCAACTGATGCCCTTCCAGAGGAATAAAATAAAATATAAGAGCAGAACAGTCGTGCTGGGGATGAAGGCGGCAGAAGGTTCAACTATTCAGGGAGGAGGAACTCAGAGGTGGCTCCTGAAAGAGGCCACCTTTTTTTAATGCCTGGCAACAGCCCTGAGGATGGGAAAGTGTTCCTGGCCCACTCCCACCCTCGACACAGGAACTCCTAAAAGCACAGGAAAAGTCATCACTTTTTGCCATGAGGATCGTGATGGTGCTCCATGCAAATATAGGAAGAAAAGGGCAAATGGTCCAAGTCACGTACTGAGACAATTACCAAATACCAGAAAATAATAATATATGGCCATAAACCAACTGATGACTGTAATCTAGTATTTCAAAATAAAATAAAAAATGAGAGAAGCTATGAAGGAACAACGTAACTAAAACATAGAACACTCACGCACAGTACACCTAGAACAATATGAAAACACCTGACAGAGCTCGTAGCTACCTGACAGAAGGGAGAGAACACAGAAATGGCAAGCAGGGACATGAGACAAATGCAATGCACATCTCCACTTATAACCTGGTTCTCGCGCTCATTAAACCTCTGTAGCTCTAGATTGGATTTGCCCCTACCT
This sequence comes from Corynorhinus townsendii, assembly GCA_026230045.1. Lineage (NCBI taxonomy): Eukaryota > Metazoa > Chordata > Mammalia > Chiroptera > Vespertilionidae > Corynorhinus > Corynorhinus townsendii. Next base: position 59,039,895 of record JAPDVU010000004.1, on the reverse strand, counting down.
GCTTTGCTTACCGCCCCCTTCCCTTATGGCACTTAGTACCTCTTCTGCATCATTCCTTAAAGTTTCCTGCTTAGTCTCATCTACTCTCCCTGACATTCTCTGAGCCACTCCTTAGGCCTGTGTCTACTAGTATTACTTTTACCTGCAGGACCCATGGCGTCCAAACTCTACAAAGAATAAAAAACCTTCACCTTGACATCCTGTTTCCCTTGACACCCTGCACCCCAATCCCAAACAATAAGGAATTCTGACTTTGACTACAGAGTGAAATTTGACGATTGGTGGCAGTTTCTCTCAGCAAACAATCGCAGGATAAATGGAGTAAGTGGGAGCTGGATGGGGTCAACTTCCTAGCAGATGATGTGGCTTTTTAAAAGGAAGGTCAGAAAAATGCTCTTTCATGTATGTTGAGTTGAGCTTAACTAAACAATAATTGGAATAATTAAAGGACAAATATCGTGCATGACATATTTATCTAGCTGTGCTCTATGTCAAATACACAGAGAGAGCGGTGTATTGATGTATGCCAGTAATTACAGAGCGAAGCTTTCGAATCTCCCTGAAATCTCCTCTCTCCATTGTACAGCCTCCCGACAGCCTGGCTCTCACAGGCAGAACGCTCCATTGCCAAAAATGCAGGACCAAGCAAAAAAGGCTAAGAGAAGTCACTGGAAAAAACCCACAAAACATATTCCAGCAAACAAGGAACAATGCCATTATCCTTTTCAAGTAATAAACATCTTTGATTTTGTACACTAGGTTGTACAAATCTTAACGCCCCTAACTCGTTCTACTCTATCCTTTATTTTTAAAGTTTTATCCGGAAATTTTTTCTTAGTTAGGGATATTAAAACTCCTCCAATGCCTCGACAGCTGTGGTGATTTGGTAAGCACATAAATCTGAGCTTAATATCTAAATCAAGAGTCTAAAGCCTTATGGATTCCATCCACAGAGGCAGCATGTGCTCCCAAACAACGCCTGCCACCAAGTGAAGGAGAGCCTGACCTGTGGGGGTTAAGGCTGGTGATAACGAGCTTCCAAGTCCGCTCATAAAAATCTAAGGTAAGTTCAGGTAACATGATGCAACACTGATAAATAAGATGGCATTTCTGGTCACATGGCAGAAGCTCAGCAAGACGGGCAAGAGATTCTGTACGCAGGTTGCAATAGCACACGAAGCAGATATAACCTATAAGCAAGGAGAAACCTACCGACTTTCATTTAGTGGAATAAATAATTGTGAGAATGGCACCAACATCCAAACCAGACAATGGCTCAGTTAGTTGGAGGAGGGGGACAAGTGCAATCAGGATGAATTTATATAGTTCATTTTCTTATATAAACAAATTCTGATGTGTGAGAATGTCAGTGCTGACAGGCTGTTTCTATAGTAATATCCTAATAGCTGGGAGACCTCCTGGGGAAATTATTTCTCTCTCGGCTCTACCTGGTGATATGTGAAACCAATCACATCCAAAATAAAACACTGAGAATAGCACAAAAAGTAAGTGCAGAGAGAAGAAATGAGTTTTATGGCTACCTGCTGAACCTAGGGAAGAATCAGAAAATGATGCTGGTCTCTCTGCAGCCACTTCTGTCCATTGGTTCGAGCAGAAGACGAGGGGAGGGAGAGACACCTCCTCCCTTCCTTTTTCTGTTGTTAATGAATTTGAGAAAAGGACAAATACTCCCACCAAGAGCAGAGAAGAGAAAGCTGTTGCAATCTATAATAATAAAAGAGTAATATGCTAATTAGACTAGACGTCCGTACAAAGCCAGGGCCGGAAGGAAGCCAGCCCGGCTCCCAGGTGCCAGAGGGAAGCTGGTGCTGGCAGCCGGGGGAAGGAAGGCCTACCCTTGCACAAATTTTGTGCATTGGGCCCCTAGTAGGTGAATAATGACCAAAGTCTTCTTTTCCCTCTCTTAGCTCCCCTTCTAGGTTAGAGCTTGAAGTGTTTTTGTTTCTTCAGAGCTCTTTCAGTAAACTTTAATAATTATTTTAAGGAGAATAGCTTCTAAATCTAATATAAATTAATAAAAGCGTTATTAATATATATCTAATACCCCCCATTGTCACTTAAATTAACTGAATTCCATCTTGGGTCCCTCAGGCTAATTAAGTCAGAACACTGCCAGCAACAAAGCCTTTCCCACAGTAAGTGTGGGGAGGGTGGTTACTGCGACGCTGCCACTGGTGAGCTGAGGCTGAGGATGCCCCTCCACCAAGAGAATGTTAATTTTGTGTTTAAATTTAATTAAAGCCAATCCCTGTTTCCAACTGCTCTGAAACACCAGAATTTCCAGAATAATGTTTTGAACTCAAGAGAAAACGTAGACACAGTGCAGAGTTGGAGGTCTTCTTTTAAATCAGAATTAGGAATTGCTTCTGCTTTTCCCATAAGCTGGTGAATGAGATGATGTCTAGTACACACTGCCTAGTGGTAAGGTTATAGCAGGGCACACAAGTCTTTGATAGAAATGAGTTAGTCAATACTAGGTATAAATGTAAGCTCTGCATCTCATACAGTGTGACAATACACTGCAAAGCAATATAGAAAAATTGCCAGAAAGAAAATCCATTGCTAATTACTTGAAAATGCAAACACAGTCATTATCAATGGCAAGAAAGACTTTGTTCTGTCTGGGAGAGAGAGAGGAGGAGGAAATTAAGGCACCACTTTAGCCAACACACTGCACATTTTTTGGGTCCTAAACAGAATACCCGTGAATATATTAGCAGCATGGGAGCCAGCTAACAATGTCATTATCCACAGGAGTGTAGAAAGTGTGTGAAAACTGTTCAAGTCACTGAGGAAATTCAGGTTAGTACAAGATTACAAATCGCTCTTGCCTCCCCAACAGCCAGAGCGTAAGCATCTTTGTTCTAATTATTAAGGCAAAGAAATACAGCCCTGATATCAACTACAACCTATAAATATGGACTCAAAAGAAGATTCACACGAAACAGTTTGTGGCAACACATTTAGCCTGTTACTAAGTAGAAAACTCAGCTAGTACCTCCTTGCATGTAAGCCATGAGAAAAGAAAATCAAACTAAACAGATTTTATAAAATCCTTAAATGAACGCTTATATTTCTTTCTTTGGGGAAGGCCAAGAAGTAAGCCATTAACTTTTTTTATCCCTAACTTAGCCAGCATCCAAAATGCAGTACAATGAGGGATATTTCTCCTACCACCCTTTACTCAAATACATATTTCCATAAAATCAATTAATCTTAGGGTGGAAGGGGCCTCGGAGGTCATGAAGCCCAGCCTCCCACCCAGTCCTCCCACAGCCAGGGGATTATCCAGCCTGCGTTCAAAAGCCTCCAGTGAGGGAGCTTCCCACTGTTTAAGGCAGCTCCTTCCACTGATCAAGAGCGAGAGTAATTAGAGTTTTGTAATATTGGGCTGAGATAGGCCTCCTGATAATTTCCACCCACTGGTCCTAGCTTTGTCCTCGGAAGCATTTCAGAGCCGAACCCCTTCTTATCGCCATGACAACTCTCTAAATATTTGAAGGCGATGAGAGCCTTCTGCACCCAGGTTGTACAATGCCCATTTCCACACCTCTTCATTTAGAGGTAGACCCTTTATTCCTCTAAGACACTTAACTATCTCCAACTTGGCCAAGAGTATGATACAGTGATACGTTTTGGCCCTGGTGCAAAGGCTTTCACCTTTTCTGGGAACACACACGTTTTCCTACATGAGAATAAAATATGTTCACTCTCCCAGCAATGCCTGCTATCAGAAACATAGGTGGTTGCACTCAACCCTGACATCCCAAGAATAGATGTTTTTCACAGCAAACAATACATTATAAGACTGACTTCAGTTTATGATGAATAAAATAGAACCAGAGACATAGAAGCATGGAACAGACTGAGAAATTTCAGAGGGAAAGTGTGGGTGGGGGGTGGGAGGGGAGTGATTAACTGGGGAACTCATATGCATATATGCATAACCGATGCATACAGACAATGGGGGGGTGTTAGGGTGAAGGGGGTCAATAGGGGGGAAAAACACAGACTGAGAAAGGGAACATCTGTAATACTTTTGACAATAAAGAGTGACTTCAGTTTAGTTCAATAAATGGTTTCAAGCACTTATGATATAAAAGGCTTGAAGCTAAGGGATATGTAAGGTGCAAGATGTTTACATCTAGTAGGAAACACTAGACAAATGCACAAATGAGCTATAAAACAATGCAGAGAGAGATAAGTACCCTAAAGGACATATAAAAGATTATTAGATATGGGGAAGAGAAACCCGCTTCCTCGGAGAGGCCTGGGAAGGCTGCATGGAAGATGTAGGAAGAGGTTGAATGTGAGGGAATCTTGAAGGAAAGGTAAGATTCCAATAAGCAGAGAAACGTGTTGGGGGCATGAGGGACTCCAAGATAGAAGAGACAACTGAAAAAGAGAACTAAAGAAAGAAAAGACAGCATGGTGCCTCCAGGAAAATAACAGCCCAATCAGACTGAAGTGTCTAAGGCAAGAAGGGGAGGAGTGGAGTGGTATAAAGCTCCAAAATCCACCTGAAGAAGTTGAATATTTTTAAACAAATGTTTACCAATTATGCTAATTACATAAATTTAACAAATGACCTAGCCATGTCTGATGGCTAATGACTTTGATTTCCATAGTCTCAATGTAGTCAGACAGATTTTGGCCACACAAAACCTAACAGGATAGTATAGATGAGTATGTTCACAAACAGCTAACATATTTTCCTTTATTTAGTACAGTCCATATGCCAGGCACTGTACTAAGAACATTACATGAATGAATATATTTAATAATTTTAATGTCCATATGAAGTAGGTGCTATTATTTTTCTCCTTATAAAAGCACAGAGAGATGAAGAAATTTGCCCAAGACCACACAGTGAGCAAATGGTCGAGTTAAGATATGAAGCTAGTCTTTGTTTCTATTTGCTTTATCAAGCAGCCTCGCATTGACTATGTGGTTACTTACGCTTACAACTGGTTTATAACCTTATGATGCAGACTTTTTAAAAGTTGTTTTTAGCCTACAGGATGAGTAACACAACTTTTTTGGTTTAGATCTATCTGTTCATTTTCCAGAACTCTTACGCTATTCTGGATCCTGATTAAGGGACTCATTTAGCGTGCCGAATCCCAAGAACTCTGAATCATCCTAGAAAACAAGTCATCCCTCTATGGCTAACTGAAGGAAAAACTTGCCTGTGGTACAAATGTATCTATAGACCATACGCAATTCCCCTCCTACCTCCTTTAAAGCAGCTTCCTTAATTAAGGGTAGACTAATCTCTCCTAGCTGCCACCCCTCCTGCGTCCAGGATGGTTCTCTCCTGAACAACTCTAGACAGATAAAAATGTAACCTGCTGTTAAAATCCCTAAGAAAGAACATTCCACAGCCACCCCCAAGGTAACAAATCCCCCTGCCTGACCACTTAAAGCCATGCCTATTCATCAAAGGAGAAAGTTTATTTACATACTTCCGATGAAACTGCTTTGTCCCGATTTCTCAGGGGCCCCAGAAACCCGGCTTTCTTTTGTGGCGCCTGGCACCAGCTCAGATTCTGGGATCACTTAATTGGGACATGGCTTGTTTTCTGGTCCTGACTCCTCTACCACGAGGAAACTTGCTGGTCAGCAGACCCAGCAGCAAGCAGCTGAGACTTAGGGCCATCTGTCCCTCCGGAGGGAGCTATTCTTCTGACTGAATAAAGAGCTGGGCCCATACCCAGTCAGTGTGGCTCAGTGGCTGAGCATTGACCTATGAACCAGGAGGTCATGGTTCCATTCCCAGTCAGGGCATGTGCCTGGGTTGTGGCTCGATTCCCAGTGTGGGTCATGCAGGAGGCAGCTGATCAATGATTCTCTCTCATCATTGATGTTTCTATCTCTCGTCCTCTCCCTTCCTCTCTGAAATCAATAAAAAAAAAAGTTGTTTTTTTTTTAATCTGGGTCCATGTGCAGATCCCACACGCACCAACACAGGGAGGTTTGCCCTCTCAGTAAATCCCACACCTTTGTTTCAGTCAGTGTATCTTTCTGCTTTGATTGTCCGACCCTCTTTGGGCCGGCAAACTCACTACTCTTCTAGTCCTCAGACGGGAAGGTGTGTCTCTGCAGTCTCTGAGGGTAGGACAGGGCTCCGTGGGTGAGGGAGTTTTCGCCTGGAGAGAAGGGTAAGGTTTATCACTGAGGAAGAAAAGTGCTCACAAATGGTGCCAGACTTGGAAGGTTGGCTATTCTATTTCATGTTCCCTTTTAAGTCCACTTAGAATCACGTTATCATGCTAAGGACATCCAAAAGCATGCCTGCTATGATCCTATCTCAGTGTGTGAGAAAGTCGTTACATATTTTTTAAATGTTTGGTTAAGGGAAAACATGAAGATTTGTGGCTAATATAAAATACTGCTGAATGTTACCAATATACTTTGTAGGCAAGAAGGAGCCAGCAAAGCAAATATTTACTAAACTCCTTTTATATGCCAGGGCGAGAGCCACAGCAATGAGCAGCTTTTATTTTGAAGACTCTATTTCTAGCTTGCCAGAATAGCTACCATTATTCATCACCTGCTTGGTGCCAGACTTTATCCTGGCTGCCTTATTACATAATCTTAATCCACACAAACACCACACGAAGTCTCTATTACCTAGTGACTGAAATGGAAGTATAGAGGATAAATAACTTATCTGAAGTCACCGTGCTGGAGGGTGACAGAGATGGGATGGAATCCCATAGCCATCTGCCTCCCAAGTCCCAGGATTGGCCCTGAAGCTGCCACCTTGGGGCAGGTGGGCAAGCTCTGAGGGGTGCACTGACCCAGATCCCTGAGGCTGATGTTGGAGGTGGCAAAGACAGGGTATGGCTCTGGGCAGCAATATTTTTAAATTCATTTTTTCTACATGAAGCTACCTTCATGGCAGTATTTTTCCAGCTATCTTTTAGGCTAGAAAGAGGAATGGGTCACACACTCTGGGAGGCCACAGTGACTCACCTTCCATCTCTCTCCAGAGCTGACTTTCTTGGGGAATAACCCAGGTCACCATCATCCAAAGGCTCCTGAGAAGTAGCTTTTTAAGAGTAAAAACCTCCTTTAGTTTTGTATATTTTAACAGTTCAAAACTCACTTGACCACAGTCTTTTTTCCACACAACACCTAGCACCCTACAGAATTGACCTTTCACAGAAAACACGGTGACTCAGCCTAAAGATCCTCCCAACTTCCCCAAGACAATCCTAGTACCGAGGTGTGGATTAGTCTCTCAGGTAATGATTCAACCACAGCCATCTGCAGGCGGTGCCAATGTGGAAGAAATGGAAAGATGCCACGTACTCGCTGGGGTGAATCATTAACTCCTTTGAGCTTCAGTTTCCTCACCTATGCAATAGAGAAAACATAAGGTTGCCTTGAGGATTAATAAAATAATTCATTGAACTAGTTTAATATAACTGTCTGACACATAATAAGACTCAAGGAATGTCAGCTATTACTTTTTAAAACCAGATTAAATGCTGGAGGTGAAATGACATAAGACTTATGAAAATACTTTATAAACTCAAGAGTACAATATAAATGTCAATTATTAGTTGTTGTGGTTACCATGAGACACTGCCTCATCTCTGCAAAATGCTGCAGTTCAGTTACGTCCTCCATGTGCACAGAAAATACCCAGTGGAAGATTGCTTACTCCGCTTGCTACGGCTTCCTTACTCTTGTGGCCCTGACCTGTAATGTAAAGAAGCAAAAACCCTCCTCTCGGCCCCCTCTATGAGTGGAAATTACTTTTCAAGAGGCCACTTTCTTTTGGAGTGAAAAGCGAAGCAGAGAAAGCACTTGGATAGGGGTTTTTGCAATCCATGAAGTATAAAAGAACAGAGAACATTTAAACCGATTATAAGAACGTTTTAACACAGTAATCCAGAAGGATCTTTAGAATTTTTTTTGTTCAGGTGATCAATTTCTAGCTAACTGACCATACATTAGAATTTCAAATACCATGGGAGAAGCAGAGGTGCTGGGAAACGGTCCAGGGTGACTGCTCACAGGTGCCAGGCATGCAGCCTCTGGGTGCAGCTCAGAGCCCTTGTTTCCTTCCACATCGGTCGCTGGGACCAGGTTTCCTATGGGAGCTGGAGCTTTGAAGAGGTTTCCTTTTCCACACACCATGTTAATTCACATGGACTGGGGATGTAGGTGACACCTGTCCTTGCAGGTTGGGACCCAGCAGGGTGGAATCCAGACGCCTGCAAGGCTTTAGGTGCCCAGAATGTGTTGAAAGAAACTGTCTGAACACACATGTGGACTGTGGGTACATGATATGTGAGCAACCCCCATCATCTAGACACGCCCTCCCTAGTCCTCTCTCAGATTTGCGTGCCAGGCATGAACACGGAAACAAGAGCCCCTGCTGCAGTCCTGCTCCTAATCTCCTCTCTCGTCTCCTGTCCTCTCTTCTCTCTCCACCTGCCTCACTCTATCTCCTTTCCCCCAAAGCAAAGGCCTTCCCTAGGATAAGGCTTTCCATTAAGAGGCAGTTTCAGTTGCGCTGACACATGAGCTTGGGAGCTCAGGCACTATGTGCCCTTGGCTCACGCAAGGTTGGCTAACTTCTCTGGGAACTGTAAAGTTCAGTCAAGAATACCTCCCTCAAAGATGGGCAGATTAAACGATCTAGTGTATGAGAGCATTTCCCACTGCCACTGGCATGGAGAAAGTACTCATTAGGTAGCCGCTGTTAGTACTGGCTCCTCTGAGTTACGAGTATTTTACATAAAATACATCGGGAGGATGGGATTGCCCGGGCCATTCAATTTAATGAGAATCAGAACTAGACTTAGAACCCAAGGCACTTGACTCTCTGGACACTTTTCACCACACTGCCTTTTGTCTTTTATTTTTTCACTTACCTAACTCCACACAACCCAAGAAATGTATGTCTTAGTAACACAAAGTGATTCTGCTATGAGATTTGCTTTATGTTCTGACTCTGGTGGCATAGAACTGACATGATTCCCACCATTCTACAGTGGCCAGGAAATTATGGTCTGACTTGGTCAATTCATAGCTTAAACTCAAGAATATATGTACATATGTATAGATACACATACGCATGTGTATATGTGTATGTTAAACTATAATTTGTTTGTCTTAAGAAAATTGAGATAAGTTAAGAAAGGAAAATCTGCAGTGACATTCAGGGGACATATAAGAACAAAACAGAGGCCATTCAATGATGTGAGGAGAGAGAAAAAGCAAATTCAGCCTCCATGTGATTCCAGCTTCGCTGATTCGGTGTTTTCATTTCTTCAAAGACATATTTGCAGTAGCTCTTCATATATTTAACAAGCCAGCCTGTGCCTAGTGTTTTATAAATACAAAATGAGAATACAATTTTTTTTACAGCAAGAACACACAATAATCTGAATAATGCTGAGAAAGCATCATAATTTGGTACAATATAGTTGATGTATAAGAAAAGAACTTTTCTGGATACAATATGCATAGTTATCTCAGAACTTGAGAAAACACACATAAACTATGAAGACATTATCAAATATAATCATGCCGAGAAAGCAGAAAACTCCACCAGAACCTAAATAAACACTCATAAATAATAGATTTTATTACAACCTGCATTGCAAACTAGATGGGAAATTTGTTTCAGGTGAAAGTCAATAGCCCTTTAAAATGCATTTTATTAATATTAGACACATTTGGAGATGTTTAGGGGGAGGGTTGCAAGTAGTTTTTTTAAGGCCCCATGAGTTCTCCAACATGAGTGTCTTTAACCTCTGATTTCTCAAAGTTGCCCAGGTCTTAGGGGCTTGTTTTTTATTGTAAGGATAGGAAGGTCTGGGAAATGCAAAGCCATCTCCATGGAATTACTGTATAAATGAGTCATGTCACTCAAAGTAGAATTTTATTTCCTACAATAATATACTTTTTAAAAATGCATATGTTTTTATTGATTCCATAGAGGAAGGGAGAGGGAGAGGGATAGGGAGTGGGGGGGAGAGAGAGAGAGAGAGAGAGAGAGAAACATCAATGATGAAAGAGAATCACTGATTGGCTGCCTCCTGCACACCCTACACTGGGGTTCGAGCCTGTAACCTGGGCATGTACCCTGGCTAGGAATCGAACTGTGACCTCCTGGTTCATAGGTCAATGCTCAACAACTGAGCCACGCTGGTTGGGCAATAATATTTTTAAAAAAGAAGACTTTATTTTTTAGAGCAGTTTTAGGTTCACCATGAAACTGAAGTGAAAGTGTAGATATTTTCCCTCTGCATTCACATATGCATAGCCTCTGCCCAGTTGGTACAGTTGTTACAATTAATGAACCTACACTGACTCATCATATATATTATGCTTCACTCTTAATGCCTTACATTCTATGAGTTTAAACAAATGTAAAATGACAGGTATCCATCATTATAGTATCATACAGAGTATTTTCACTGCCCTAAAAATCTTCTGTGCTCTGCCCATTGATCACTCCCCCTCATTCACTCCCCACTGCAACCCCTGGCAACCACTGATCTTTTTACTGTCTCCATAGTTTTGCTTTTTCCAGAAGGTCATATAGTTGGAATCATACAGTATGAAGCCTTTCATATTGGTTTCTTTCACTTAGTAATATGCATTTAAGGTTCATGAGCTGATATTTTCATGAGTTGATAGCTCATTTCTTTTTAGCACTGAATAATATTCCACTATCTGGAGGCAGCACATTACTCATTTATTCACCTACTGAAAGGTAATAATATACTTTTAATCACAAACAGTGCAAATAACATGGAAGTAGGATGACATGTGTAAACTCTCAGAGTTTTAGGGTCTAAGACCTAAATCATGTCACAGGAGTAAGCTGTGAGATGGGTTTAAATGTTGTTTCTACCATTTATGAGAATAATTAATAGGTACTTCAAAGGGGTCATGAGGAATAGGAAAGATGACATGCCTAAAAACTCAATAGGAAAGATGACATGCCTAAAAACTCATAGCATGGAACTACACATATAGTAAGAGTTCTGTAAATGTTGGTTGAATCTGAATTGAACCTGAAGCTAGACATGCACAGTCCTTGAAGGCAAATATATGTGCCTTCTAATTTCCTTACTGCCCCCACCATACCCAACCACTCTCCTGGAGCAGTATTCAGGGAAGAGTGGGTTTCCAATCCATCCGAGTGATCTTTCTCTCAGAAGATCTCAAAATTCTTCTTAGACATAACATCTTTCTCAGATAGTAAAGAATCACGTATTGTCTTTAAAGCATCAATTTTCAAACATAAGGGGATTTTACTTGTTTATTTTATTTTGCTTTAAGGAAGGCAAGATGTGTTAAACTGAAATTTTATGTGGAAGCACAATCTCTATACAATCAGTAAAATCTGTGTGTGTATGATGGTAGAGGTGAGTGAGTTTGGAACCCAGGAGGGTCTGGCCTCCAGCCAGCTTGCCTTCTCTCCAATGATCTACCTCCTCCACATCCCCCAGAAACCCACACAAATCCCAGAAATCCTGGGATAGTTTGAAACTTCTGTTCTAAATAAGCCTTCCCATGCCAGAATAGGAAAGTTGCCAGGAATATAGCGCTCATGACTATGATCCCGTTCTTTCATCAGCCACATCAAAATATAAGTCATCTTGGGAAAATCAGGATGTTAAATACCAGTCAGGTCACCATCTATTGAGAAGTCCCCTTTTTCATTTCAAATTCTTGTGATCTTTAAAACATGTAGGGTCAGTAAATTAAGAAAGGCTCTAAGTGGGATTTATTTCAAACAAACTTGTTAGCTTATTCTTAGTATTAGTTTAGTGATGAGTGAAAAATATGCAAGTCACATAGGGTATTTCTGATCTGGGCACAAGGGTACAAAACTGCACGATTCAATATTCTGCAGGTTTAAATTATCTAATGGTTAGCACCTAGTTGCAGACACACACACACACACACACACACACACACACACACACACACCGCAAAAAAAAATCAATTATAAAGAGAGACACAATCCATTTGGGCCTAAATTAAGCAAAGCAGACATAGCGACATGAGGGTGTCATAGAGGAGGCCTTGCCCTGATGTCAATTTACTTCCATCTCCCAAGAGGAAGGAAAAAAGTACTACTTATATTCCATACTAATTACATATGTGAAAGCAATGTCTTTTGTAAGAAAGTTCTGGCTAGAATCATAGTTTCAAGGATCTGATAATAATTTTCCAGTATCTATTTGTAGTTTTTCTTCAGGTTGACTATCAGCCATATCTTTATTTACAGAAATATGCTCCACAAGTTAAATCTCAGATTGCTACATTTCAGGAAGGAGGAAGACCCTCTTTGTTTGGTTGGAAGCAGACAGAAGACTATCTGTATTAATCCTCTGTAGCCCCAAGCATCTTCCCTAGCAACACACTAAGTTAAACCATGGTAACTACTGAGTGGAAGTGACTACACAGCACTTTGAAAGTTAAGCTCTTCTTTTAAATAATACATACTGCTATTTTCACTCATAAATTCATATCCAGGCAAACCCTATTTATAAAAGGCAAGTGTTAAGACTATATAAGCTGTACTATTTCCTACACAGAGTGTTATCCATTAATATAGCTTGCTTCATTCTCTTGAAAAAATGGGTGCTCTCAAATCAGTGAATGGCTTCTAATTTAATAAATTCAAATCAATCTTGATTTATTACACCTTGCTCTTTTTTGCCCTTTTCCAACTTAAAGTCTACACTACAGAGTTTTATTTAGTCCTAGATGTTGTGTTTGCTCTCGGAGAGATGCAAGAAAAGTTTCCTGAAAGAATCATGTTTTCCTAGCTGTGAGCTGTAGAGAAACAGAATGTGCTGGGTTGGGAGACACTGAGAAGGGTAACTTGGAAACAAAGCCTGCTGCTCAGCCTTATGGCTGAGAGATCTGAAAGTGCCAATATTCTGGTCTGGAAGGGTGGCTGAGTTTCTTAAATATCCATGATGTTGTGTGATTAGCCACAGAAAGGAGAAACTGTGAGTCACTGAAATGTAAGCAAATTAAAACAAACTGATGAAAACTCAGAAAAAAACAAAACAGTGATTCAGTGCAGTACGCAGGGATAACATGAGTTTTCATTTCCAATAGCCACAGACTATACATCAAGGCTCACCGGAAAGTTTAGGAATTCACCACAGGACTCAGATTCAAGATGAAAAAACAAGCACATGCATCAAACCTAGCCTTCCCCCTCTTGTGTCCTATTGAAATGGTAGTAAAGGTACTAGTGTTTTAAATGAACCTATAACAATGCTGTCAAGAAAGGAATCAAGCAGAACAGAAAATCCAAAGGAACCAGGACTATTCTGCTGCAGGCATGGTGACCTGGGAGAAAGCAAATGTGAGTAAATGAACCAAGAAAACAGAGGAGTTTAAACAGCATTTCAAACCTGTAGTGTTTAATGACATTTCAAGATCTAGTTCAACTAACACGAAAAGCAGGAATTGGACCTAGACCACTTATCAGTGTGATTAATAAGGAACTGAATGCAGACCTGCTGAGCCAGTTGGCCCCTTGGAATTTCCAGAGTTATAATGACTAATATTAACTGAGGACTTAACAAAAAGCCAGGTACTCGTTGAATCTTCTTAACAACTCTCTGAAGTAGATGTAATAATTATTATTATTTGTTAAATAAAGAAACTGAGGCACAGAGAGCCTAAGCAACTTGATTATTGTCACATGTTTATGGCTAGTAAGTGATAGAACAGAAATTCAAACCCAGGATCAGTGTGGCTCCAGAAAACAGGTTCTTAAATAGCCAAGCTATACAATACTGCCATAGAAGGCCAGCTAAAAACTGCTTTTTAGGAAATGAGGGTGGTGGGGGAGGAGGGGGTCAGATTTAGGATGGCAGACTGAGCACAAGCTGCAATCTAACCTTCCTAAACCATCCCCAGAAATAACACAGCAACAAAAAAAAATTTAGTACACATTTCTATAGTGAAAAGCAAGGAATACCTTGATGGGATCAGAAATTTTGAAGACTCCCGAAAGACCAAAGTCAAATGGTATGAAAGAAGAAAACCACAAATCAAAGTACATGCTACTTTAAAAAGGGCTACTTAAAAAAAAAAAAGAAAAAGAAAAGAAAAGCCTTGCCAGTATGAGCATCGACCTATGAGGTCAAGGTTCAATTCCGGGTCAGGGCATATGCCTGGATTGCAAGCTCAATTCCCAGGAGGCAGCAGATCAATGATTCTCTCTCATCATTGATGTTCCTATCTCTCCCTCCTTCTCCCTTCCTCTCTGAAACCAATAAAAATATGCATTTAAAAAAGGAAGAGAGATGAGGCCAAAAGTGCCAGAAGCCCAGAGGTGGCTGTTAGTGGGGAGAGGAGAGAGCATTGGGGCAGAGACAAGTGCCCCACTCTGCCCTTGCGCTATGCTAGTGAGCTTCTGAAATGGTGGCCCCAGTGAGAACCGTGACTATGAACAAGGAGCAAAGCCCTGAGTAAAAGGAGGAGACACAGGTATCCATTCTACTCAGAACACTGCTTACATCCTCTGGCCATGAGCACTCTGCCTCTCCTCCAGTCACTCATTAGACAGCAACACCAACTCTCTCCAACAAGCAGCCTTCACATACAAGCTAACAAGGAAGCTTGAATCTGAAGAAGAATAATCCAAAACCACAAGTCACCAATATTTGATGTAGAACAGTGGTTCTCAACCTTTCTAATGCCACGACCCTTTAATACAGTTCCTCATGTTGTAGTGACCCCCAACCATAAAATTATTTTCGTTGTTACTTCATAACTGTAATTTTGCTACTATTAATAAATCGTAATGTAAATATCTGTGTTTACATGACAAAGGAAATCACTTGCCTCCTGAGGAAACAAAGCAAACAGAATAAACTTCTAGGGTAGGTCTAAATAATAGCCTCCAAAGACATAAAAGCAGATATAACATCCATAAACCAAGGGTAGATCATGAAACTAAAATTTGATCATTTAAATTAAACAAACACACACACACAACTCAATAGCTAAGTAGCAAGATGGACAAGGGACTGCATATTAGTTGAGCTAGATGTGCAGACCGAAGAGTTCTTCTACAACAAAGCTCAAAAGGACAGAGAGATTAAATGTACAACAAAAAAGTTAAGAGGCACAGAGGTTAGACCCAGAAATTCCAATACTTATCTAACTAGTATCCCAAAAAGGAGATGAGTATTGAAGGGAAGAAATATTCAAGGCAATAGTGGAAGAAAATTTTTCACAACTGAAAACAAGCATCCTCAAGGTGGTAGGATCCAGGAAGTGACAAAAAGGATGAATGAAAAAGACATATTATGATGTATATTCAGAATTCCAAGAATAGTGACAAATCCCAATTACTTCATAGAGGAAAATTTCCTGATTGCAAATAAAGGAACAAGAATTAGACTCACATAGGCCTCTTCATCATGGACAGTACATGCAAGAATGCCTTCTTGGGACCATGTCTTAAAAATTCATGTAAGGGACTCCATCAAAAATTTATTAGACTTAATAAGTGAATTCAGCAATGTAGCAGATACAAAATTAATGCCAAGAAATCTATGGCATTTCTGTACACCAATAGTGAACTTACAGAAAGAGAGACTAAAAAAGCAATCCCATTTACCATCGCACCAAAAATATGAAGATACCTAGGAATAAACTTAACTAAGGAGGTAAAAGATCTATACGCAGAAAACTACAGGACACTGAAAAAAGAGATAGAGGAAGATGTAAACAGATGGAAGAACATACTGTGTTCATGGATTGGGAGAATCAGCATCATTAAAATGTCCATACTGCCCAAAGCAATCTATAGATTCAATGCACTCCCCGTTAAAATACCAACGGCATATTTCACAGACCTAGAACGAACTCTCCAAAAATTCATCTGGAATTAAAAAAAAAACCAAATAGCTACAACAATCCTGAGAAAGAAGAACAAAGTAGGTGGGATCTCAATACCAGATTTCAAGCTGTATTACAAAGCCGCTGTTCTCAAAACAGCCTGGTACTGGCACAAGAACAGACATATAGACCAATGGAATAGAATAGAGAATTCAGATATCAACCCAAACCACTATGCTCAATTAATATTTGACAAAGGAGGCATGAACATACAATGGAGTCAAGACAGTCTCTTCAACAAATGGTGTTGGGAAAATTGGACAGATACATGCAAAAAAATGAAACTAGATCACCAACTTACACCATACACAAAAATAAACTCAAAATGGATACAGGACTTAAACATAAGACGGGAAACCATAAAAATACTAGAGGAATCCACTGGCAGCAAAATCTCAGACATATGCCAAAACAACTTCTTCACCGATACCATTCCTAAGGCAATGGAAACTAAAGAGAAAATAAACAAATGGAACTACATCAAAATAAAAAGCTTTTGCACAGCAAAAGAAACCATTAACTGCATGGGAGAACATATTTGCCAATGTTATCACTGATAAAGGTTTAATCTCCAACATTTATGGGGAACTCATACAACTCAACAAAAGGAAGATGAACAATACAATCAAAAAATGGGCAATGGACCTAAATAGATACTTTTCAAAAGAAGACAGAAGGAAGGCCAAGAGACACATGAAAACATGCTCAAAGTCACTAATTATCAGAGAGATGCAAATCAAAACGACAATGCGGTACCATCTCACACCTGTCAGAATGGCTATCATCAACAAATCAACAAACGACAAGTGCTGGAGAGGATGCAGAGAAAAAGGAACCCTCGTGCACTGCTGGTGGGAATGCAGACTGGTGCAGCTACTGTGGAGAACAGTATGGAGTTTCCTCAACAAACTAAAAATGGAACTCCCATTTGACCCAGTAATCCCACTTCTAGGAATATATGCCAAGAAACTAGAAACACCAATCAGAAAGGATATATGCACCCCTATGTTCATAGTGGCACAATTCACCATAGCTAAGATTTGGAAACAGCCTAAGTGCTCATCAGCAGATAAGTGGATTAAAAACCTGTGGTACATCTACACAATGGAATACTATGCTGCGGTAAAAAAAGAGAAAGAATTCTTACCATTTGCAACAACATGGATGGAACTGGAGAGCATTATGCTAAGTGAAATAAGCCAGTCAGAGAAAGATAAATATCACATGATCTCACTCATTTATGGAATATAATGAACAACATAAACTGATGAACAAAAACAGATCCAGAGACAGAGAAGCATTGAAACCTCAGAGGGAAGGTAAGGGAGGGTGGGGGTAAGGGGGAGAGATCAACCAAAGGACTTGTATGCATGCATATAAGCCTAACCAATGGACACAGACACCAGGAGGGTGAGGGCATGAGTGGGAGGGGAGGGTAGGCAATTGGGGGGATAAGGACACATATGTAATACCTTAATCAATAAAGAAATTTTTTAAAAAAGAAACCTGAAACAGAAAAAAAAAATTCATGTGAGGGCCCTGGCTGGGTAGCTCAGTTGGTTAGAGCATCGTTGAGGGTTCGATCCCTAGTCAGGGCACATACTAGAATCAACCAATGAATGCATTAATAAGTAGAACAACAGATCAATGTTTCTCACTTTCTCCCTTCCTCTGTCTCTAAAATCAATCAACCAATAAATTTTATTTTTAAAATTTTATGTGGGAAAATTATTTTGAACGAATTCTATGCCCATTAAACTATTATTCAAGAGTAAATAAAAATAAGGACTTTTTCAATGCACAAGGAATCAGAACTTTTTAAAAACCTGACCCTTCTCTCAATGAATTGCTAAGTTGTACTTTAGTCAAAAAAACAACAAGCAAACAGAATTGCATCTAAAAGTTTGATCCAAAAGAACAATGATGAGCAAAAGGAATAGTAGAAATAATATATACTATATAATTATATGTATCATATATATATATAAAATAAAAGCATAATATGCAAATCAACTGAATGACCGAACAGCAGAATGACTGTTTGTACGACCTACTGGACGACCACGCTATGACATGCACTGGTGCCAGGCCAGCCAAGGTGTGTGTGATGCGATTGGTCGGGGGGCCCCGCCATCACCCCACGATCACCCTATAGAGGGAGGCCCAGGCCAGCCAAGCGATCACACCCCACGCCTGTCGCCCACAGAAGGAGGCGACTGGTGGCAGGGAGGGGGGGCCTGTGCCGCACAGATGGCAAACAATGGCAGCGGCAAGGGCAGGGCCAGCTGCCAGCAGCTGGGGGAGGGAAAGCCCCGATAGGCCCTGATCACTGGCCAGGCCTAGGGACCCTACCTGAGGGGTCTCAGATTGTGAGAGGGTGCAAGCCAGGCTGAGGTTCACCCTCCACCCCCATGCACAAATTTTGTGCACTGGGCCTCTAATATATATATATATATATATATATATATATATATATATATATATATGGAGAGAGAGAGGGAGAGGGGGAGAGAGAGAGAGACAGAGAGAGAGACAGAGAGAGAGAGACAGAGAGAGAGAGAAGGAGCCACCTACTAAACCTGATGAGCTCAGGGAGGCCTGCATGACAGGCTTTATAAACTCAGAGACCTAAAGTGACCACATAGGAGGGTCTAAAATTAAAATTTCCTAAATAAAGGCTAGTCATGGCAGGCAGTTGTGTCCTAGGCCAGTATCTTCCTTGGCAAAGGTCAATCTTACTTAACTGAGCCTGTCTATGGTCTTTCTGCATGTATGAAAATATACCTTTGGAATGTCAGAGTGAGACAGGCCAGTAAGCCAGGACAAGTGGAATAGGGAAACTTAGACAGTTAGCTAAACAAACCACACAACCATTTACAGCAGAAGGTCACCTCCCTAGAAATAACATCTAGGCCTCAGTTGTATTTCAGCTCCAAACCCAGAAAAGCAGCATAACCAGGTGGGTGACACCAGGACCAGCTGCAATGACTAATGACTCCCTGCCCTGACACTGGCCCTGGAGGAGCACACCTAGAAAACTGATGAATATTCTGCTAAAACACTCCCCTGAAAATTCCCCTAAGATTCCCGCCTATAAGAAAGAGATAAAATCTCAAGACAAAGGACCCAGCTTGTGCTCTCCCTCTGGGGAGCAGCCCTGCCATTCTCTTTCCCCTCTTTCTTCCTTTCTTCTTCCCCCACAGCCATGCATCTCCAAACCCTAAAGGACCTACGAGGCTTGCAACCAGGGGAGCAATGGCCAACATTAGTTTGTCCCAGGCTAACCCCTGAACCTGATCCTGAGGCCTCCTTTTCTCTGACTTCCCAGAGAGCTGGGGCAGCCCAGCCTAGGCTTTCCTGTAGCTTCTTCTATGGGAAGTCCTTTCTTGTTTTGCATGCCCAGCTTTAATAAATGCTCCTCATAGTCATCTGGACTCATGTTGTAAAATTTTTCCTACATGAAGTAAAAAACGCACACAATACCCATTTACCCTATGCAGACTCATCAAGAGACAGTTCCCTTTTCCGGTAATAAGAGTAATCCCTTTCCAGACTCTTCAAGGACAGTCTCCCACCAGAACCCAAGACCACGGAACCCCTGGTTGTTATCTTGCTCCCCTGTATACCTAGTACCATCTCCATGTGCTGTAAATGTTCACTGTTAACTATACTTTACCCACCAATGTAAAAGAAATGTCTCTCTATTTTACTTTTTATCCGATCTCAGAGATCTTCCCATTTTGCTCTCCCCCACACCCTTTACCATCAATTGATTTCATATAAACCCCTTACATCTTCTCCTTTGATTCTGATGTGTAAAATAAGTGGTAAAAATGCCATTTTCCAGAGCATTTTCTCAATCCATTGAGATTTTGCTTCCTGGCAGTTGCTATCAGTTTGGTTCAAATAAATTCATAAAAATTCTCTACAGGTTTGGATGTTTCTTATATCAACAGTCATGTGGGTAATATGTAATACATAGTAATAATAATAATATAAATAAAATGATGTTAAGTATACTGTAGATATTCCTAGAAATCTGGAACTAAAATCTCAGCTAATCTCAACATGGGAAATAACTGGGGGGGGGGGGGGGGGGGTAATTGAATAAGGAAATATAAGCATTCCAAGGTTCTTATCTTCTTTTGGAGAAATTATAAAGATATTGATTAATTTAATAACATTGATAGAAAATGTTTGTTACTGTTAAATTTTAAGACCACCCACCAGAAGATTAGAAATATAGTGTGTGTGTGTGGGGGGGGGGGGGGGAATTAAATAAGAAAATGAACTATCCAAGAAAGAGTAACCAGAATGAAAAAAACGTTTTGAAAAGTATGGCAACTCGACAGTAGTGCAGTGTAGGCCTGAGGGTAAGTGCATCTATCCCATGCACTCACTGTTTCTTAAAAAGCTACTGGTGGAGGTATTCCATCAAAATGAGTAAATGAAATAAGAAATAATATATGAGATTCTGAAACATGAAATCCAACCCAAGTGAGGTGAGGAAATCCAAAAATGATGGCAAAATGACACCCTAGGAAGGTAACCATGCAACAAGCCTAGGAAGAAACAGGTTCAAATGAAAGAAGTTCAGAAAGTTTCAGTAGAGAATTATCCAAAAAGATAAAATTTATGGCATACCACATGTGCTCAAATATACATAGCAAAAGGGTACTTAAACAATTCACAGAAACTTTGGGTATAAAAGATACATATATTTTAAAAGCTAATATTCAAAAAACAACACCAGGGAGAGTAAAAAAGATGTGCATAAAAAGATAAATTGATCTAATTAAAATAATGTATAAGTTCATTAGAAAGAGAGGAGGAAAAGTCTGCAAATGTTATAAATTATGACCATGAAAAATAAGAATAAGACTTTTTCTAAAAGCAGAAAACTGAAGGGATTGTGGTTGAGATTCTATATGTACTAAATTCCTCATAGTTCACAGTTAAGAACTAAAGGTGCCATCCAAATTGTGAATTATTAATTATGACTCATAAATGTTTTTATTTGTTATTTTAAAAAACACTGAAAGATATAAAAACAGAAGTAGTTAAAAGTATTATTAATACTCTCTTTAAGAAATGGGACTGGGGTAGGGAGAGATGACAACTCATCTCACCTGATATGACAAAAATATCCTTACCTGAGAATATTTTTCCATTAATTTTTAGAGAGAGTGAAAGGGAAGGGGAGAGACAGAGAGAGAGACACATTGATTGGTTGCCTCCCATACACATCCTGATTAGGGCCAGGAGTAGAGCTTGTAACCAAGGTATGTGCACTTAACTATGAACGGAATCCACGATCCTTCAGTCCGTGGGCTGATGCTCTATCCACTAAGCCAAACCAGCCAGGGCAACAACTATTCTTTTTCACTCTGTATTTACTTCCCTTATAGTTTGAATATGTTCACTATGCTGCTGTAGCTTGAAGCCCACCAAAATTTATGTGTTGAAATCCTAATCCCTCAAGGCCATGGTATCAGTAAACGGGGCCTTTGGAAGTTGAATAGATCATGAGAGTGAAATTCTCATGAATGAATGGGATTAGTGCTCTTATAAAAGACATCCCATGGAGCTCCCTAGCCCCTCCCACCATGCGAGGATGCACTGAGCAGTCTGTGACCTGAAGAAGGCCCTCACCTGACTGAATGGCACCCTGATCTCATACTTCCAGGCTCCAGAACTGTGAGAATGAAATTTCTGTTGTCTAGACGTTACCGGGTCTATGGTATTGTGTTATATGAGACTGAGCAAACTAACAGTATGCCTAGATAAAACTTTAATTTTTATAAAGAACTAGCTTAAAATGAAAAAAAATAAAGCAAGGGTGGGCCCTCATCAAGAAGAAATTGGTAATATATCCTCCAATAGATGATGATATATCCATGCAATAGAATTCTGGCAGATGCTGGGAAGACAAAAGGGGAGCTCAAGACCTTCATGGGAGGATGTCTACAATGTGATGTTGGGGAAAATGTTTTTCATTCATTTATTCAACCAATGTTAATCAAGGGGCTATTATGAGCCTAGAACTGTATTAAGTACTGGTTATATATTGGAGAATACTAGTTCTTTTTGGAGCTTACAGTCTGGTGGGGAAGATAAACAATAAAATAAAGATCAAAATAAGTGTATAGTTACATTAGAATTTCTGTACAGAGACTGAGTCCTAAGTAAAGGCCTTTCAGATACAGAAAAATATATATATAATAAGATCAATTTTGTGTTAAAATATTATATAAAAATAAAAGTATGCATTATTGATGTAGGCTTATGTGAACATAAAAAGACTAGAAATGATAACCAAAAGGTCAGAATCAAGAGCAGTAGGTAGAGTTTCATTTTTTACTTTCTACTTTTGTTTCAGGAAAGTATTAATTATGCAATTTTATAAGTTGAAAATGAAAAATAACACATAGTAAAAATAAGTAGAGCTGGTCAAGAAAGTAAATAATTGAGCAATACACTTTTTATCCCTTCTGGAAGAAAAAAAATTAAAACATTTTTCTCCATTGATAGAGTTGTCTACATTATATTCCTATAAAAATGAAGAATTCTATTATTTATTATACTTTACTAATTATATTTATTATTAATGAACATAGTAAAAAGCACTTAGCCAAAGGGGTTTTCTAGAGTGCTAATTTACACTTCATTAAAAATATTGAATACCTGGGCATTAATTCTTATTTCTGTATCACAGGCCTCTTGTGCTGTAATTAACTTTTTTTAATGAGACAAGTCAATATTTTGCAAACATTTAAACTCTAATAATTCAATTCACTTACTAGTATATTCAACAAACTTCTGACAAGTCTGTGTGGCAGGACCTTTGTTAGGACCTGAGGGACACAAAGATGAATAAGACAGAAAAGCAGCTCATGAGAAATTCACAGGAAATCTCAGTGTCTAAATAAGGATCTTCCCATCTCTTGAGAGTCAAGGGAATATTTTACAGTTAGCCTATGGTTGTTATCTTCTCATTTCTGTATCAAGTTATTAGTTTACTTTTGAAGGTAGCCAGGAGTCATGTGGTTCGGTGGGTTAATGGAGGTTTGTAATGTGGCCCCAGCAGCATAAAACTTAATTTTGATATTCAACACTGTGTTCTTTTCTGTTGAGCAATAACAACAACTGAAATTAGAGTCATGCCATTACACAAATGTAACCAACCCCATTTGTGTGTACCAATGTCACAGCCTTTGCATTTATGTTCCCAGCTGGATCTGCAGAGATGCACCAATTGTGTAGGTGGAATACTGGCTCTGTCTCCTTTAGGCTTCATTTTGCATTGATATGAATTCAGCTGCAGACCTTTATTAGGTAAGCAGGTGTAATTCTCTTACATGGTTTACTGTCCCTGGAGACCAAAAATATCCAGCACCCCAGTGTTTATATCTTTCTTATAGCACTTAAGGTATCATGTATTAAATTATACGCTTACATGCCTATCTTCCTCCTCTAGAATGTAAGTTCAGTGCACAATGTCTGGAAATAAAATTTTGATTACTAAGTTTTTAATAAATAAAATTAAGTTTACTTAGTGGACAGTCTACTGTGCAGGTATAATAATATGAAACATTTTAAATTTTATTTATTGATTCTTTAGAGAGAGGAACGGAGAGGGAGGAAAAGAGGGATAGGGGGAGAGAGAGAAAATAAATATCGATTTGTTGTTCCACTTATTTATGCATTCATTGATTGTTTCTTGTATGTGCCCTGATCAGAGATCGAACCTGCAATCTTGGTGTATTGGAACAATGTCCTAACTAACTGAGCTCCCAGCCAGGGCTGAAATATTTCTCATTTCCACACTTTCGCCCCATTTTCCCAAGGCACTGAATTTTTAACTCAGTATTTGAAGACCCTCTTTGAGGCCTTGATAACAGAAGCAACATGTATTGATTTCTTTTTATGTTGCAGACCATGTGCTAAATATGCATGTGTGTATTTATTTACACATTCTGTTATTTTATCTTCACAACAAACCATTAGTCAGGTACCATTTTATCATCACTGAACACATGAAGAATCAAGTCAAGACACATGTAATAAAGGGTAGACACAGGATTTGAACCCTCGCTCTTCTGTCTTTGGAGCCTAAGCATTTAACCACTGGATTCTACTAAAGGTGGAGCTCAGGGACTGCAGAGAAAATAGGGAGGAAATGTGTTAATTGCACGTAGTGGTGGGTACAGGTAGGGCCACTTAGAAAGGCATGGCTATGACTGGAAGGCTAATCTCTGACTTAGGTAGAGTCGATTCCAGTAACATGGAATTCCTTTGCTTGAATAAGAATAATGTACTTGAAAAGTCATTCTGTTATGTTTCTCAGGCAGCATTTAGCCACTTATCATTTATTGACATCATGGAAGTAAGTACAACTCATTTTGTAATATGTACATATATGCATAATGAACTATTTACGATACTTAGACCCATAATTATACTGTGTAATGATAGCATAATGTGTTTCTTTAACAAGGGTTGATAAAACTAACCTTTTGTGTATTTTTTTTCATACCTTTTTAAAAATCCCAATGTTGCCGAAACCGGTTTGGCTCAGTGGATAGAGCATTAGCCTGCGGACTGAAGGGTCCCAGGTTCGATTCTGGTCAAGGGCATGTACCTGGGTTGTGGGCACATCCCCAGTAGGGGGCGTGCAGGAATCAGCTGATCGATGTTTCTCTCTCATCGATGTTTCTAGCTCTCTAGCTCTCTCCCTCTCTGTAAAAAAATCAATAAAATGTATTTTTTTTTAAAAATCCCAATGTTTAACTAATGATTAGTATTTTCTTTTTCTTTTAGTAAAACTAACATTTTAGTAAAACTTTTTCCCCTTCTCATTTTAAAGCTCTGGCATCAGAAAGGCCCAAGTTTACATCTTGGTTCTACCACTCTCGAGTTGCATGTCACTTAACCTACCTAAGCATAAGGTATGCACATGTAAATCAGGAAAAGGAAGTCCTAACCCGCCGTGTTCTTTGAAAAGAAGAGATAAAATGCATGAAGCCCCTAGCACAGGGTCTGGAACCTAGTAATGGTAACGATTATGATAATGATGATGATGATATTACCAACCTCCATTGAGTATTACTATTTGCCATGTACTTTTCTGAGTGCTTTATATGAATACACTCATTTATTTCATAACAAGAAGTGAGCAGCAGTCACTGTAGTAATAGCACTCAGTCTGAGGATGGAATACCCCTGCCACCATTTCCCTATCAGAAACACAGTGATGGAAGGTTTTTAAAAGTCATTGTAGATCTTTGGTACTTACACAAATGAATTTGTAAATGTGCACAAAATAAAAAAAACTCCTGGAGGATATCAAGGGAGAGATTGACTGCAATACAATCATAGTAGGGGACTTTAATACCCCACTATCACCATTGGACAAATACTCTAAACAAAAAATCAGCAAAGAAACATCAATCCTAAATGACTCACTAGACCAGATGGAATTAATTGACATCTTCAGAACATTTCACCCCAAAGCCACAGAATACACATTCTTCTCAAGTGCACATGGGTCATTTTCAAAGATAGACCAAATGTTGGGACATAGGCAAAGTCTCTTCAAATTCAAGAAGACAGAAATCATATCAAGCATCTTCTCAGACCACAGTGGCATAAAACTGGAAACCAACCACAATAAAAACAATCCAAAGAAGTCAAACACATGGAGACTAAACAGCATGCTATTAAACAATGACTGGGTTAGCATAGAGATCAAGGAAGAAATAAAAAACATCATGGCAACAAATGACAATGAAAACACAACAATCCAAAATCTATGGGACACAGCAAAAGCAGTCTTGAGAGGGAAGTTCATAGCTCTACAAGCATACTGCAAAAAACAAGAAACAATGGTAATAAATTACCTAACCGCACAACTCAAAGAGTTAGAAAAAGAGCAACAAGAAAAGCCCAGTGTAAGCAGAAGGAAGGAAATAATAAAGATCAGAGCAGATATAAACGACATTTAGGGACCAAAGAAACAATACAAAAGATCAACAAAACCAAGAGCTGGTTCTTTGAAATGATAAACAAGATTGATGAACCTCTAGCCAGGCTAACCAAGAAGCAAAGAGAGAGGACCCAAATAAACAAAATCAGAAATGAAAGAGGTGAAATAACAACAGATCCCGCCGAAATACAAAGGATTGTTAAAAAATACTACAAACAACTCTATTCCAACAAACTGGAGGAAATGGACATATTCCTAGAAAAATACAACCTTCCAAAACTCAATCAGGAAGAATCTAAACAGCTCAATATGCCAGTAACTATGGAAGAAATTGAAGCAGTCATCAAAAAGCTTCCAGCAAACAAAAGCTCAGGGCCGGACGGCTTCACAGGAGAGTTTTACCAAACATTCAAGGAAGAACTAAAACCTATCCTTCTCAGACTATTCCAAAAAATTCAAGAGGAAGGAACACTTCCAAGCTTCTATGAAGCCAGCATCACCCTAATACCAAAACCAGATAAAGACAACACAATGAAAGAGAATTACAGGCCAATATCCCACATGAACATAGATGCCAAAATCCTCAACAAAATTCTAGCAAATCGGATCCAGCAGTACATCAGCAAGATCATACACCATGACCAAGTAGGATTTATCCCAGGAATGCAAGGATGGTACAATATCTGCAAATCAATAAACGTGATACATCACATAAACAAATTGAGAGGTAAAAATCACATAGTCCTATCAACTGATGCAGAAAAAGCATTTGACAAAATTCAACACCCTTTCTTGATAAAAACTCTCAACAAGGTGGGAATAGAAGGATCATACCTCAACATAATAAAAGCTATATATGATAAACCCACAGCTAACATCATACTCAATGGGCAAAAACTAAAACCATTTCCCCTAAGAACAGGAACAAGACAGGATGCCCACTCTCACCACTCCTGTTCAACATAGTACTGGAAGTATTAGCCATTGCAATTAGACAAGAAGAAATAAAAGGCATCCAAATTGGAAAAGAAGAAGTAAAGCTGTCCTTATTTGCAGATGACATGATATTGTACGTAAAAACCCAAAAGACTCCATCAAAAAACTAACAGACTTAATAAAGGAATTCAGCAATGTAGCAGGATACAAAATTAATGCCAAGAAATCTATGGCATTTCTATACACCAATAATGAACTTACAGAAAGAGAGATTAAAAAAAGCAATCCCATTTACCATCACACCAAAAAAATTAAGATACCTAGAAATAAACTTAACCAAGGAGGTAAAAGACCTATACGCAGAAAACTACAGGACACTGAAAAAAGAGATAGAGGAAGACATAAACAGATGGAAGAACATACCATGTTCATAGGTTGGGAGAATCAGCATCATTAAAATGTCCATAGTACCCAAAGCAATCTATAGATTCAATGCACTCCCCGTTAAAATACCAACGGCATATCTCACAGACTTAGAAAGAACTCTCCAAAAATTCATCTGGAATAAAAAAAGACCCCGAATAGCCACAGTAATCCTGAGAAAGAAGAATGAAGTAGCAGGGATCTCAATACCAGATTACAAGCTGTATTACAAAGCCATTGTTCTCAAAACAGCCTGGTACTGGCACAAGAACAGACATATAGATCAATGGAATAGAATAGAGAATTCAGATATCGACCCAAACCACTATGCTCAATTAATATTTGACAAAGGAGGCATGAACATACAATGGAGTCAAGACAGTCTCTTCAACAAATGGTGTTGGGAAAATTGGACAGATACATGCAAAAAAATGAAACTAGATCACCAACTTACACCATACACAAAAATAAACTCAAAATGGATACAGGACTTAAACATAAGACGGGAAACCATAAAAATACTAGAGGAATCCACTGGCAGCAAAATCTCAGACATATGCCGAAACAACTTCTTCACCGATACCATTCCTAAGGCAATGGAAACTAAAGAGAAAATAAACAAATGGAACTACATCAAAATAAAAAGCTTTTTCACAGCAAAAGAAACCATCAACAAAACAACAAGAAAGTCCAACTGCATGGGAGAACATATTTGCCAATGTTATCACTGATAAAGGTTTAATCTCCAACATCTATAGGCAGCTTATACAACTTAATAAAGGAAGATAAATGATCCAATAAAAAAATGGGCAACAGACCTAAATAGAATCTTTTCGAAAGAAGACAGAAGGAAGGCCAAGAGACACATGAAAACATGCTCAAAGTCACTAATTATCAGAGAGATGCAAATCAAAAGGACAATGTGGTACCATCTCACACCTGTCAGAATGGCTGTCATCAACAAATCAACAAATGACAAGCGCTGGCGAGGATGCAGAGAGAAAGGAACCCTCGTGCACTGCTGGTGGGAATGCAGACTGGTGCAGCTACTGTGGAGAACAGTATGGAGTTTCCTCAAAAAACTAAAAATGGAACTCCCATTTGACCTAGTGATCCCACTTCTAGGAATATATGCTAAGAAACTAGAAACACCAATCAGAAAGGATATATGCACCCCTATGTTCATAGCAGCACAATTTACAATAGCTAAGATTTGGAAACAGTCTAGGTGCCTGTCAGCAGATGAGTGGATCAGAAAGCTATGGTACATCTAAACAATGGAACACTACACTGCTATAAAAAAGAAGGAATTCTTACCATTTGTAGCAACCTGGATGGAATTGGAGAACATTATGCTAAGTGAAATAAGCCAGTCAATGAAAGAAAACTACCACATGATCTCACTCATTTGTGGATAATAAAAAACACATTATAAACTGATGAACATAAAGATAGATACAGAGGCAGTAAAGCATCAAACAGACTGTCAAATTACAGCGGGAAGGTTAGGGAGAGGTGGGGGAAATAAGAGATCAATCGAAGGACTTATATGCATGCATATAAGAATAACCAACGGATGCAAAACATTGGGGGGGGCGGTGAGGGCATGTATGGGAGTGGGGTGGGGGGGGCAATGGTAAGATATGTACACATATAATACCTTAATTTAAAAAAATGGAGAAAAGAAAAAATTTTTTAAAATAAAAAATAAAAATATAGTATATTTAAAAAAGAAATATTTAAAGCAGCTTTGTTCATAACTGCCAAAAGTTAGAAGCAACCAAGTTGTTATTTTATCGGTGAATAGATAAACTGTGGTACATTTATACAATGAATTATTTCTAAGCAGCAACAACAACAAAAATGTACTATCAAGCCACAAATACACATGGAGGAACCTAAAGTGCATATTGCTAGGTGCAAGAAACCAACCTGAAAATGTTACATACTGTATGATTCCAACTACATAGCATTCTAGAAAAGGCAAAACTATGGAGATGGTAAAAAGATCAGTGGCTGCTCGAGGTTCAGGAGGAGGGAGGGAGGGGTGAACAGGTGGGGCACAGGGAATTTTTAAGGCAGTGAAACTATTCTCTATGATACTGGAATGGTGGATACATGACAAACATTTGTTAAAACCCACAGAATATACAAAGAGTGAGCTCTAATATAAACTATGGATTTAATTAAAAATAATGTACTGAGCCCAGCCAATGTGGCTCAGTGGTTGAGCTTCGACCTATGAACCAGGAGGTCACGGTTCGATTCCCAATCAGGGCACATACACAGGTTTCAGGCTCGATCCTCCGTGTGGGGCATGAAGGATGCAGCTGATCAATGATTCTCTCTCATCATTGATGTTTCTGTCTCTCTCCCTCTCTCTTCCTCTCTGAAATCAATAAAAATATATTTTCAAAAATAAAATAAATTTAAAAATTACTCAAGAAAAATATTACTCTTGAGAAATTCAACATTTCTTCTTTTTTATAAAATACGTTTTTATATATTTTAGAGAGAGGGGGAGAGGGATAGAGAGACAGAAACATCGATGAGAGGGAGACATCAGTCCGCTGCCTCCTGCACCTCCCCACCCAGGACCGAGCCTGCAACCTGGGCATGTGCCTTGACCAGGAATCAAACTGGAGAACTCTTGGTTCATAGGTGGAGGCTCAACCCTGAGCCACACCCATGTGACAAAACTTAAAATTTCTGTGGGATAACTGAGTGTGCACACAGAAATAGATGGTAGAGAACCCACAAAATAATATTTCTATGTGCAAGCTACAATAGTGCTGAGTATTGAAATTCTGAGATGAGTGCACTGAGCTGGATGGGGTACATTTGATAAGCTCATAAAAGTGCTCTGTGAACTGCACGTCACCACAGGAGAGTTCACTGTGGTTAACTATCTTCCTGGGAGATACCAGCTTCAAGCCACGTTTGGGAGGAAGTGGAGTCTACAGATTTGGCAGATGGGATTAGAGAAGAAACAAAATCTATAGCTGGAAGAAGAAACGAGAAATGAAAAACAGATGCTTAGCTCCTATAGGAGTAAAGAAAACTGAGGCAAACAGGTAAAGGCGGTGCCAGAGGGAAAGGGCAACGTGGAAAAGGGGGTGAGGGGGTGAGGGGAGCTCAGCTTACGACTGTGAGCATCACTCAGCCCGAACCTCACTTGGATTCTGGAAGCTGAGAAACTGGAGGTCCTGCTTCAAGTTAGAATCAGCAAATAATTAAAAGAAACAAACGACATTAAAACGGAATTAAAGAGTGACTTAAAAATTTTCAAGTGAAGGAACCTGTTGAAGACTTTGGCACGATTCAGACTTGTTCTCTGAAGTGGTGGGTGTGGGGGACTTCCATAGCAATTATTTTCTTTTAAAGATTTGAAAAGGAGACGAGGGGGAAAGGCTGCTCTGTGTTGGAGCTGGGGCTGGGGCCGGTACCGGGCACCTGAGCCGTTCTGAATGGAGACACTGCACATCACTATGGGAATCTACTGCCCGGTGATTTAGGCTTGGCAAACTGTTTTCTTTTTGAAGAAACATACTTATCTTTCTCAGTAATTGTTGCTGAAGACCTGCAGCTGAGACCCAGCAGCTGCTACAGGAGCCAGAACAGGACAAGGCTCAGCAGGTGGTAGGGAGAAGGGCCCGCATTCAGCTGAGAAAGCAGATAAAGGGAAATCAGACTGCATTCATCAGGTAAAGCTCATTCCTAACCTGTTACTAAGAAGTAAGTTGCAAGCAGACATTAGGGTCAAGTAAAAATGAAATGGCGCTGCCATTACTTTTTGGAACAGAGGAACTCCTCAGGATTATTGGCCAAGCTTGTAAGAACTAGAATTACTCCAGATCAATATCCCAGCGACGGCCCATTAGGGAGTCTGTGGAGAAGTGGATGACATTCAAAAAGAGCCTAGAAGCGTAAATTATTTATCAGGACCAGGGCCTGTCTATTGCCTCTGTTCAGCATCACTCAGACTAGAAATAGGAAAGACTGGGAAGGCCTTGACAAAGTATGGGCTTCGTGGAATAGGAACATAGATTTGACATGTTCTGGTAAGCTGGTGCTCATTGCCCAGCCCATCACACGCTAGTGAGACATGGGCTGTCCTGTTAGAATATTCTTCACATAGGAAGTCAATACAGGTTGACCAGAACCAAGAGAGGAATTCCATGGCAGAGCTAAAGTGTAGCCCAGCTCTAGATTGAGGAGATGATGACCATACCCAGATGGGGTGGAGGGTAGAAACAGGTTCTAGGAGGTATAGAAACCCTAACAGCCTAGAGGCATGCCAACTTCAAGGCTAAAGTAAAGGAAAGAAATTCAAGGCTTAGATCCTGCAAGCTGTATCAATAGGTTAGATAATGACTTTTCTAAAATCACAGTTTTTCCATATTTATTTTGTTTCTCTTTTAGAGTTCAGTACCAGTTCCCTTAGAAAATTTGAACTTGTCACTGCTTGAAAATAAAGACAATGCTGAAAAATTAAGATCTTTGCCTTAGAGAGTAGAGAGTTTTTGAAGATTCTTGATTTATCCAGGGACATGATGAAATCAGTCTTCAAAGAGAAAGATATGAGCAGCAGTGTGTAGGATGAATTAGAAGAGAAGATTGAAGATGGATAGCCTAATACTCCATGCTATTGAAATGATTTTAAAACCTAAGATAACAATTGTTGAAACTTGATGGTAATAATAGAAACAGACAAATGTAACAAAGAATTGTGCAGAACTGGGTGTGGGTAGAAAAGCAGAAGAGAGATGCCCCCATGTCTTCTAAAAGAATATTGGCATTCTTGATAGCAATGAGGAAAGTAAGCTGAAGTGACTGTGGGGGACGGGGGGCAGATAATGATTCATCTCAATGTGATATTTTTTGGGGGGTAAGTAGGACATGAATATTTTGGGGGGCAACTAGAAGGAGATATGGTAACAGAGAAAGAGTGAGAGGTCAAGTAAAATTTAGAAAATAAAATACCAGGTTGAAAAGATGTGCATAGTGGTAAA
Source organism: Corynorhinus townsendii (assembly GCA_026230045.1). NCBI lineage: Eukaryota > Metazoa > Chordata > Mammalia > Chiroptera > Vespertilionidae > Corynorhinus > Corynorhinus townsendii. Next base: position 59,007,603 of record JAPDVU010000004.1, on the reverse strand, counting down.
GCAGCGATTTTTAACCGGTGCCACAAGAAATTTTAAAACATGCACTACCTGCCTATTTAGTCAGGGGCACTGACCTCTTTTCCCTTAGATTGTCAAATTAAAAAATGACAAGAGCCCACACAACACTAGCCATCCAGTGTGAATGAATCAAAATTGTACTTCTTTTTGTCAGGTTGGCAAAAAATATATTTTTGTGGTGTGCGGCCAAATTTTAGTCATTAGTTTATGTGTGCCCTGAGATGAGAAAGGCTGGAAATCACTGTGGTAGATAAAAGAGCCAAAGGCACAGTCACAAGAACAATAACAGTAGTAATTACAACATCTACTGCTTACTGAATGGTTACCATGTCCTGGCCATTGTAACAGCATGTTTTATCTCAAGACACTATGAAATAGATTTCATTGTTGCTATTAAACATGGGAAATTGAGGTTCCAAGGGTTATGGGACTTGCCCAAGGACCAGGTCAAGATTTCTTCCAACCCAGTTTCTTATCACAGCCTGTTTCTTTCCATGCATGGGGGTTCAGTCTCCTTGTCACAAGAAACCTGAGATGGAAATATGGGTATCATGGAAATAGCATTGGGGTCACTTTAATTAAAGAGAATAAGGGTGTAACCATTGGCTGGGCCCAGGTCTATATAGAAAGAGGCCAAGACATTTGTGATGTCCTTTTACAATGAAGAAAAGTTAGTAAAGGAAGCATTTTGTCCTAAACCTGACACAGCACGAGGACAGAACTTTGAAACATAATTTGTTCTCCAAATACTGAGTTACCTCTCCACTGATGCAAAGGGAACGAAGAGATCCTGACAAGAGCTTTAGGGAGCAGAAGTTACAGTAGGGGGCTGAGCAGAGAGAACGGAGATGCTTTATAACTTCATTAATAAATTCCCTAAACACTATACAAATCCACGTTTAGTTATAAGCCCTCCATGTCCTTCTCTCCTCCCTTTGCCCCATACATTCCAAAACCAGATGAAAGGAATTTTCACTCTATTTTCCTAGTACTGACTATAATAAATATATAGTATGTTTTGAAGTCAAATGATAAAATCCTAAAATCGGTGCCACTTAACCATTTACTAATCAGTTAATATGTGCTAATCTCCGGGAAAAACCAGGATGTGGAGTTGAAGTAGACATTTCAGAAAATGCCTTCCAGAAACTCACCCTAAATCATACCATAGGTGATAGAAGTATGAACTAAGTATTCTGGGCATAAAGAAAAGAAATGAGAATGTTGGCCTGGAATGGACAGACAGAAGCTCACCAGGACATAACATGTGTTGAGGGCCTTGAAAGGTGAGTAAAATTGCCTGAGGAGCATAAGGATACATGGGAGAGACAGAGTATTTTAATTGGGGCAGAAATGGAGACTGAAACAGTTGACCAGACTAGAACTACTTCCCCCAGAGGGAAGTAGACCACAACCTAATGGACAGTGCATAAAGCAGCCTAAAGATGTGCACCCAATACAGTACCATCATTGGGGGGATCAGCAGCAGAAGCCCTGGTAGCAGGCGCCTGAAGTCTGAGGATCAGCAGAGCCGTGGTCATAGGGCTCTCTCTCTGGCTCTGAGATCTAAAGCCTGAGAGAGACTCTGACATAGGCTCAGCCATGGGCTCAAGACAGAGTCCAGTCCCTGCCAATGTTCAAGTGCTTAAGGAGGCTGAGTTACACGGAGACTAGTCTTGGCCATCCTTTGATCAGTCGACTGCCAATGCCTAGAACAGAGCCCAGGAACATCAGATACCAGGTCTCTGCAATAAGATTAGTACCAGCCAGCCAGCATGAGCAAGTACTCATTATTTTTACCATTTCCCCCAATTATTACTACATGACTTACCACAGATGTGCTCAATATATATTTTGTGAACAACTACCTGGATATGTTTTTATGCTACATTAGACTTGTTTTTACTTCTTGCAGGACTACATGCTGCATTATCATCATCACTGATCACCATCTTACTAGCTACCAATGATGGAGGATTTACCACGTGCCAGATGAAATGCTTGGTGCTGCGGCTATTAATACTCAGAATACCCCTACAACATAAACGTTATTAGCCTCATTTCACAGATGGAGAAAGTCAACTTCAGAGGGATTTCAGATCCTGCCCAAACTTATTATAGCTAATAAGTGGCAAAATAGTAGGATAGCAAAACCATGTCTATCCAGTATCAAAGTAGCTTACCTCAATAATAAATAAGTCATTTTAATTAAAAAATAGTAAATTAAAATGGAGCAAAAGTCACTGTTTTACTTGTATTGTGAGAATGTAAAAGCTAAGTGGCTTTTTTCAGATTTTTATTAAATGTTATATATATTGAAAATATACGATTTGATGAATTTTCACCAGCTGATAAGACTGCTTTTTTACATTTTGGTTGGCTATATTAGTGTTCCATGTATATAGCACAAAAATCACATTTTCTTTGTCTACTCTAACCTCACAAATAAAAGGAAAATATAAGTTCGAATAATCTTCTAAAATTTACCAAAAGCCTTCTGGTACCATAATTCAAGTGTCTTACCTACTTTTCTAGCCTTCACATGTTAAAAAGTCTAATTCATTAACATATGCAATCCACTCCATCACCAAGAACTTTTAGACTGAATTGAAGACATTTTCACTCCACTACAGTCAGGTTATTTTTTTCAAGGAACTATCTCAATTCTCCTATCTCTTAAGAACACTTAACTCTACCGAACTCAGCTCTGAGTGCTTCAGAAGTTGGAGATCTGGCAGAACCCAAGTAGCCCTACGTATTCTCATCACACAAAACTGCAAACTGGAGCAGGAGGTTACATCTGACTAGCAAAGAACCTTGCAGCATTCCATTTTTAAGGTGTTCCTGTCTGACGGGGCATATCAATTGTTATACGACACCCCGGATCGCTACATCTGCCCCCTCTCCTGAGGTGCCAGCTGCTGCCTGCTCACCAGCAACAGCTCTGTCACTTTTACTTTGCATCTTAATTAAGAAGAAATAGGGAGATGTGTGGAAGTGCAAGTACCAGAAGGACTGTGCTATCTGTCATACTGGCCTCCAGATGTTCTAATGATGCCTTTGGATTTGGATAGAGGAGGCACACAGAGAGAGCCCTGGCGCTAGGAAACCTTTCTTTGACTACTGGGTGAAGAAAGACAATTAACAACCGAACAGCTGCTAATGGGGACCTTTAGCTGGAGAACTTGTTATGAAGAGCATTTACTGGCTCTCACAGGAATTCATACTGATGCACACCTTAGTTATGTTCCTCATTTTTGTTTTACAATGCACAATTCATCCTTCCTAAATAAGTTTCCTTCAATTACTAAGAGAGCTCATTAAGATGAGAAAGATTTACCACCAGCGTTATTTTTTAAATCATTCTGTGAACTCATGAAAGCCTCAATAGAAATAATTTCCCTGAAATGTTTTTAAAACTTTTCAAATATTTGGCTGATAGCTCCTGGTATTGTATTAGAGGGGAATTTCAAGCATATGGTGTTGCACACTGGAACCAACTATCAGGGACTTCCCTGTTAGACTTATCACTAAATTATTTCCAAAAGGATACTGTGCTTAGAGCACTGTGACATACCCCACACCTTTCTCCAGAAGCAATGAATGCAAGTTCTTTCTTCGGAATCATGTGACTTATGTGGGGGCGGGGAGGGTAATTTGATCAGTAATTCCTTTTTTCCCCCCTTTCTTTATTGATTAAGGTATTACATATGTGTCCTTATCTCCCTATAGCCCTCCCCCCCCGCCCCGCCCCCGCTCATGCTCTTACCCCCCTGGTGTCTATGTCCATTGGTTAGGCTTATATGCATGCATACAAGTCCTTTGGTTTATCTCTCCCCCGAACCCCCAACCTCCCCTATCTTCCCTCTGAGGTTTGAGCATCTGATCGATGCTTCTCTGTCTCTGGTCAGTAATTCTTAAATTATCATTTGGCAGTGGGCCTTGTCTTTGAGACAGCCAGACTATTATAACTATGGAATACTGTTGCTCTTATTTGCTGTAAAATGTGGGAGAACTGGAAGGTAACCTTCTTATAAGGAAAGTGATCTTGAGCAAATTTGAATCAGTATTGACCTCATCCCCGGAAGAGAGAGACTGATTAATAAAATAACATTTTAAATAGAAACTTTGACAATTATGTCCAGCTTCATTATTCTATAACAATCTCTTTCTCCACCCCCAAAGAAAAATAAACAGTTTTTACTAATTTTCATAAATACTGTACTATGCAATCAGGAAATAATTTAGAGCTCTTCATCAGCAATGGGGACAAAGTTCATTAATGAACAGCTTCCTTTTAATTCAATGATGAGACAACTATTACTGAAATGTTTATTGATATAAAATTACACCAGGGAAAGAAAAAAGAAGCATTTTTTAAAACCAGGTCAAATCTTGAATAATGTGCAGCTGATTGTTTGTCCTTTTTAGCACTGATGAAATGCTAAAGCATACTAGAACTTTAAAATATATATAATTTTTGGAGAAGAGAAACCAAGATGGCGGCATAGGTAAGCATCTAAACTGCTGCCTCGCACAACAATTTCAAAACTACAACTACAAGACAGAAGAGACACCATCCAGAACCACAGGAAAGCTGGCTGAGTGGAAATTCTACAACTAGAAGGAAAGAGAAAAGCTCACAGAGAATTGGAGGAACAGCAAAGGGTTGAGGTGCGGCAAAGGGTCTTTGTGCGCGCAGAGAGGAAGGGTGGCTGAGAGCCTGGCTGACTTTCTCTGGCGGGAGGAGAAAGGAAGCCCCCGACTGCACTGAACCCCAGTTCTGGGCTAAACCCCGTGGACCCAGGCTTATACAGGGGGAGTCTGGACTGTCAGGTAGAAAGAAAGGCACTCGGAGACTCGGAGACCCGGGGGAGACCCGGGGGAGACCCAGCAGGCAGGGGTCTGGAGGCCCACATGAATGCGCACAAAGACTGTGGAGGTTGCCACAGGCTTTCCCTAGCAGAAGGGAGTCGGAAGCTCCTGACTGCACTGAGCCCCAGTTCTGACTGCACTGAACCCCAGTTCCAGATGAGCCCCTGGGGACCCACGCTCTTGCGGGGGGAATCTGGACTCTCGGGCGGAGGCTCGGGAGCCAGGGAAAGCAGAGGTCTGGAGGCGCGCGTGCAAGGGCAGAGCTGACAGGAAGCCAAGACTGTCTGCTGCGCCCTAAGACTCCACCCCATCCAAGCTGAGCACAGAGGCTTTTGCAATTTGGTAAGTCTAATCCTATAAGGCTGTCTCCAGCACAGAACTTCTTCCAGCGTAGACTCAGCTGATCCTCACAGCCAACTGGCCTGGAGGTCAATTCCTCCCAGTGATACCAACAACAATCAAGACTTAACTACAACAAGGCTGTACACACAGTCCACAAAGGGGTGCACCAAGAGTATTCACCTCAGGTTAACTGGGGAGGCCGACCCACTGGGCCATAGAGGAAACCTAGCACACAAAGCTACCCTACCAACTCAGGGAAGCAGTGAAAATGCGGTGACAAAGAAACAGATCACAAACGAAAAAAATGGAGGAAAACAAATAACTGGATATAGAATTCAAAACCACGGTTATAAGGCTTTTCAAGAATATCCTAGAAAAGGCCAATAAATATAACAAGACCTTCGAAGATATGAAAAAGGACCAACTAGAAATTAAACATACACTGACTGAAATAAAAAATATTATACAGAGACCCAACGACAGACTAGAGAAATGCAAGAATCAAGTCAAAGAATTGAAATACAAAGAAGCAAAAAACACTCAACCAAAAAAGCAAAAAGAAAAAAAAATCCAAAAAGTTAAAGATAGTGTAAGAAGCCTCTGGGACAACTTCAAGCGTACCAACATCAGAATTATGGGTGTGCCAGAAGAAGAGAGAGAGCAAGATACTGAAAACCTATTTGCAGAAATAATGACAGAAAACTTCCCCCACCTGGTGAAAGAAATAGACTTACAAGTCCAGGAAGCGCACAGAACCCCAAACAAAAGGAATCCAAAGAGGACCACACCAAGACACTTCATAATTAAAATGCCAAGAGCAAAAGACAAAGAGAGAATATTAAAAGCAGCAAGACAAAAACAGTTAATTACCTACAAGTGAGCACCCATACGACTGTCAGCTGATTTCTCAACAGAAACTATGCAGGCCAGACAGGAGTGGCAAGAAATATTCAGTGTGATGAATAGCAAGAACCTACAACCAAGATTACTCTACCCAGCAAAGCTATCATTCAGAACTGAAGGGCAGATAAAGAGCTTCACAGGTAAGAAAAAGCTAAAGGAGTTCATCACCACCAAACCAGTATTATATGAAATGCTGAAAGGTATTCTTTCAGAAGAGGAAGAAGAAAAAAGTAAAAATAAAAATTATGAACAACAAATGCATATCTATCAACAAGGGAACCTAAAAATCAAGTGAATTAAAAACCTGAGGAACAGAATAAACTGGTGAATATAATAGAATCAGGAGCATAGAAAGGGAGTGGACTGATAATTCTCAGGGGAAAGAGGTATGGGAGGGTACAGGAAGAGACTGGACAAAAATCATACACATATGGATGAGGACAGTGACGGGGAGGCAAGGGCAGAAGGTGAGGTGGGAACCAGGTGGAGGGGAGCTATGGGGGGGGGGGGAGGAGAAACAATTGTAATAATCTGAATAAAGATTTATTTAAAATAAATAAATAAATAAATAAATAAATAAATAAATAAATAAAATACATACAATTATTGATACAAATAACAGTCAAGTTTCTCTGCACCTTTTCTGTTATAGCACTATGTTAAATGATATGGAATGGTAAAAGAAAAGACTTTTCTCTCAAGAAAGTTACCATTTAATTCAGATTTATGATAGTAGCTCTATTGGTATTTTGGACTGGATAAGTTGTTGCGAGGGCTGTTCTGTGCATTGTAGAATGTTTAAGAGCATCCCTGGCCTCTACCCATCCAGGAGCATAACCCCTAGTCCCAGTTATAACACCCAAAAATATTTCAGACTTTGCCAAATGTCCTCTGGAAAGCAAAATCACCTCTGGTTGAGAACTGAGTAATTGAAGGATCTAAAGCTCAAAAATCTTCAAGCACATAGTTCGCAGAAGAGGGATACAATGATAGATCAAAAAATAGCTCAGCCGCAGGAGAGATATCTAAGTAGCTGGATAACTGGAAGATCTAGTAGTTAGGAGTTTTGACTGTAGGGTCAGTGGCTTAGGTTTAAATCATGGCTCTGCTTTTTGCTAATGTGAGGAATTATCTGTCTCCTCTAAGCCCTAGTTTCCTTTTCCACAAATTATGGAAAATAACAGAATTTACACACAGGATTGTTTGGAATATGAGACAAAATAAAGCATGGCAGGACGTGGAATGATTCATACTAACCATTGTCATTATAGGTGGCATTCAAAGTTTTGTTAAATTGGATAAAACATTTATCCACTGTTCATGTAGACATTAACAAGTGCAAAATAAACTTGAATGAGTATTTTAGTGCTAATGGAAATGTAAGTTTTTTCTGTGTTGGTAGAATGCTATTTACATTTTAAATAATGTTTTATATGATATGTTTAATCTTATGAGTTTTTCTTTTAGAATAAAAGGGCACACACTGACCCAAGTATAATTACTCCAGAGTGATCAAAATTGAGACATATCCTATGAAAGCTACTGAAGTTAAAAAAACACACAAGAGTTGGCAGACAGTCAAAAATATCAGATATTATCTGAAGAGAAAAAAAAAATAAAGCTGATCTTAGATTTCTCCACAGATTCCAATGCCAATGAACAGTAAATCAATACCTGCAAAACTTTCAAAGAAAGAATTGTGACTAGGGAACTTACATTCAGGCAAGCTATTCTAAGAGTTTTATAAAAGCATCAGTCATATCACTTAAAGTATGCAAAATTCAGGGACTATTGCTGAGATCCCTCCTTGAGAAAATTACTACGTGACAAGTTTCATCCAACCAAAATATAGCTGGGGTAAGTATAGCAAGAAAAATGATGGTGAACATTGAATGTATTTCATTATAAACCAAAGAGAGAATGTTTCAACATGTTACAACTATCAAAATTTGGGGGAGAAGTGAAAGAAGGTGATAAATAAGTTTCCTGATCGCCTCATATTTAATACCTGGAAAGAAGAGGCTGTCAAAGATAGCAAAGTCAAATAACATAAATTAAAACATATAGTACTTAGCTGTACAAAGGGAAACACTAAAAAGCTGATAGTATTAATTTAAATAAGTTGTAAGCTAAAAGGAGAAGGAAGAGGAAACATGATAATTTCAGTATTGCATACAGTAGGAAACTAATAAGTACAATATAAAAACATGGAGAAACTAAAGATATCATATAAAAGTACAATTAAGGTTAACCACAACAAAAAAATGCAAACCTCTCATTATCAGAAAAACTATTCAGAGGCAAACTGAATGAAAACAGACCCCAAAGTGAAAGACTTTAAAATAGAAAACATAACATGAACTAATATGACAGAAGGCAGACCAAACAACCCTGTCATATCAATAAATCTAAGTGGCCTACACTAAGTGAAAGACAAAAACTGAATCACAAATCAAAACCCAATTCTACATATATATGAAAACTAAGATAAAGTGATTCAGAAAGTGAAAATAAAGAAATAGGCAGTATTATAACAAACAAAAGCAAACAGAAAGAAAGCAAGGCTTACAGTTTTAATAGCTGGCAGAAAGGAATCTAGAGCAAAAAGCATTGAACAAGACAAAGAAACTTACAATGACACCATGTAAAACTTATAATGAAGAAATAACTGCTACAAATATTTATGTACAAATTGCCATAGCAGAATCATACATACAACAGAAATTATGATTCAAACAGAAATACCTAGAAACACATTAGTAGTAAGACACTTGAAGTCATCTCTCTCAGTCTATTGACAAGTTGTGTAGAAGAAAAATAAGTAAAGTTATGGAAGAATAAAATAAAATAAAATTAACAACAAAGGTCTGAGTGATAAATATAGAACTTTGCACCCTGGAAATGAAAACTATACCTTCGTTTCATATAACCATAAACAGTCACAAAAATTAGCTACCTGTTAGATCCAAAGATAACTTCATAAATTCAAGAAAGTAGAAATCAAAATGCCATTAAAATAGAAATTTCATCTAGAAATAGTAACTCTCCCTTAAACAACTGTTGAGTAAAATAGAACTAAAAAGCCAAATTTCCACATTTTTAGAAAATAATGTGTTATGATCATTTAACATATGAAGATGAATGAGATATACCTATCACAGTGCTAAGAGAAAAAAGTCATAGCCTTAAATACCTACTTAAATAAAATAAACAAATGACATAAGCATCCAACTTTAAAAGTCATATACAGATCAATAAAATTATCAGAGGAAAAACACATGAAGGGAATTAATAAAGACAATATAGGGTGGGGCAAAGGTAGGTTTACAGATGTAAGTACACAAAACAATTTTTTCTTGTATTATTATTTCTTAATTACTGTATGATTTTCCACACAAACAACTATAAGCTTACTTTTGCCCCACCCTATATAATAGCAATTAATACATTAGAAACAGATATACAGAGGAACTTATAAATAAATTTAAAAACTCTTTCTATAAAGGAAAGGGGACAGTGGATAATTAGCTAACCTTAGCAAGAAAAAAGCAAAGAAGCAAAACAGCATTCACAAAACAAAAGATGATAAAATGGAAATGGAAACAGAAGAAATTAAAGAATCACAAAAGATTAATTTACATAGAATTTGGTGAATTCTTAAAAAAATAAGTTTTAAAGTTGTATGAAATAGATAACTTTCTAAGAAAGGCCATTTACCAAAACACCAGAAAAGAAATGGAAATATAAAGTGAAAAAATTCTACTAAAAAATAAATATGTCAAAGAACTTCAAACAACAACAAAAACACTACTCCCCATTTATTCTTAGGATAATTCCAACACATTTTGAAAAGCAGTTAGTTCCAATGCTATTTAAACTACTCAGATTACAGGTATTGATGGAAATTTTAAAATTATTTTTGTGAAGCAAGCACAATATTGAAGCTACACCTGACAAAATAGCATAAAAAATACTAGAGCTAATCTCATTTATAAATATTTGTGCAAAAATCCCAAATAAAATATATAAAACAAATCTGACAGTACATTATAAGAATTATACAGCATAACTACACGGGATGTATTATGGAAGTGTATATGGAAAAAAAAAAACACCTCAATACCATTCTTCAAAGAATAACACTCAGTAAAATAGAAAAAGATGGATACCATTTTAACAGGGCCCCAATATGTAAAATATTCATTTTTACAAAAGTCAGATAGAAGAACCAATGGCTGGTATTTAACATTTTATTATTTAATGTAAAACATTATTTGACATGTTACTAATGTCCTAATGTCATTAGCCAATAGAATTTTCCAGAGTAAAGAGCTAGAAGTATAAAATATTGAAAAGGAGAAGGTAATTTTTTTTTTTTTTTTTTGCGGGGGAAATGATTTGATTGTATATCTGGAGCATCCAAGCTAATTAACTGCAAACAATAATAATAATTCAGTAAAAGAACAGGGTAAAAAAATTAATGTAAAAGTGATCAATAGCTTTATATATTCAAAATTACAGAAAACATAATAATAGAAATGACCCCCATATTAAATAAGGAATAATGTCACCAAGGAATAAAATCAACAAGAAATGTGCAGGAACATTATGAAGAAAAGCCTTAAATGCTACTGAATAAACAAATAAAAAGACATACCATTTTCTTAGACAGGATGACTCACTATTACAAGTAGGTCAATATTCCTAAGTCAATTAAATATTTAGTAATATCCCATTAAGAATACCAATGTATTTCTTACTAAACAAGTGAACTCTAAAGTCCATATGAAATATAATAAGAATATGCAAAAAATAAATAAAAATAAAACCTCAAAATGGAGAGCAATAAGGGAACTAATATAACTAGAATTTTTTTAGATTATAAAATCATGATAATTAAAATAGTGCTCTGGTATATGAACAAATATAGCAATGAGTACAGACACATATCTCAATTCATGTTACAAAGATGGCATTCCAATGCGTGGGAAGAAAGGAAAACGGTACTTAGAAAAATGAGTAGTCGTATGGGGAAAATATCCACACCTTGAACCAGGATGATTTCTAGATAGAATAAAATGTAAACATTAAAATACAAAGAAAATATGGTAAAAAAAAATTGCACACATATCCCAAATGGCTAATTATCTTAAATTAAAAGGAGCCCTTACAAACTCAATATGTAACAGAACAATTTGATTCTAAAAGGCTATGGACAGATTCCAGAAGAGAAAATAAAGATGGCTCTCGAACATATGAAAAATTGCTAAGTCTCACTCTTCATAAGAATGCTAAATAAAACAACACTGAGATTATATTTTTTGCTAACATTGACAAAGATCGAAGAGGTAGATGACACACGGGGCTGGCAGGGGTGAGGAAGTAAGAATCCTCAGACATTGCTGCCAGGAGGCTAAATTCATAGACCATTATGAAGGACTATTTAACAAAAGCTATCATAAGCACAAACGTCCTTACCCTCTAACCCAGGGTTCATCCCACTTCCAGAAATGTATCCTACAAATAGACATATACTCCAATATCTGATGTATTTGTATGAAGGTACAGTCACATAAAATCAGCAAAAATTCATAAACAACCAAAATGGATGTCAATAGGAAAATGGTTAAATGAATTCTGTTGGTACATTCATACACTGGAATCAGAAAGAATAACAAAGTACTGAAATAGAATGAACTACAACATGTAATGTAGGGAAAGGGGAGGAAGGGAAGGAGGGAGGATAAAAAAGGAGAGAGGAAAAAAGCAGTACAGAGCAGTATATGTAAAGTCAGGGTTGGGGAATAAACACACATATTTTTTATAGATATGTATACACAAACTATCTGTGGAAGGATACATAAGAAATTGGTTATAGTTTCTCAGCTGGGACACAATGGGTGGGAAAGAGAATTGCTTATATGTCCTTTGAATTTTTTTTAAAAATCTATTTTTCAGTGTATAGGTTGGATTTGGCCTGTGGTTTGCTAGTTTGAAACCTCTTCAATGATCACTAAAACAAAAGTGATTGTTTTTGCCCTGCCACTGTGGTTCAGTGGTTGAGAATCAACTTATGAATCTCGAGGTCATAGTTCGATTCCCTGTCAGGGCTCATGCCCGGGTTGCAGGCCTCAAACCCAGTAGGTGGTGTGCAGGAGGCAGCTGATCAATGATGCTCTCTCATTATTGATATTTCTATCTCTCTTCCTCTCCCTTCCTTGTTGAAATCAATAAAAATATATTTAAAAATTGATCATTTTTATCACAAATTAACTTTCTGTCTATAGGATTCTATCCTGTGCATAGGATGTTTGCATTATGCAATCAACTTGATTCCAATATGACATTTATTACAATGTAAGCATTGTAACTCCTAATGCCTCAAATTCCAAGACTACTACAAAAATAAAGTATTTGACTACGTCAGAAAGGGAATTATTTCATTGCAGACGAAATCATGCAGGGTTTTGCTTAGCAATTCTTCTACCATTGACATGATAACCCTATAGTGCAGGTGGATTCATTCAGACTGGGGGGAAAATTGACCTGTTCTGTTAGAAATTCAAGGAAGAGAAACAGAAAAGAGAATAGGGGTTGTTTTCAATAAACACAGATGCTGTATTTGCTCATACTTGGAGAAGAGTTTAAAAGCATAAAACTTGATAAATAGTAAGTAATCATATAAAAAAGAGAGAAAAAGAAACTAATATCATATCTGACAGCACAATCCCAGAAGAAAATTTTTCTTTTTCTCTTTTTTTTTTTTTTAACAGAAGGGTTAAAAAACAATCACCTCATGCTGAGGCCCAAATTGCTCTAGAGATTCAAATCTCTTTGTCAATCCCTGAATGATCTGAATTCCTCAGATTTGAAGGCTTGTCTTACCTTCCCATAATGCTTATATTGCCAACCCATACTATTTCTCACATACAGCTCACTCCCAGTTAAATCTGTAATGGGTTTTGACCAAACTGATATCTCCAGTTTCAAGTATTATTTAGTGCCACATCGAAAAAAAATCTAGTGCAAATGGTATCTACACAATGATCTCATTTTAAAGTTTTTCTTCCCAAAAGGCTACTTCAGTTTCTCACCATATAAACTAAATTACCCACCGTCTTTATTGGGTTGTTTATCTATATATTCCTGGCTGTTATTTCCTACAGAAGGTTTTTGGTGAAACAAGAAGCTTGTTTTTTGAACTTTACCCTTTCATTAGTGTAAGCTCCTTGGGGACTGATGGTCTGACTTCATAGCAGGTAATAGAATGGACCTAGGAAACAGTGCTAAAATTAAACATTCCTTCCCAATGTTTCAGGCAATCCTAAGCTGTGAAGTGCCTGCCAGCCCCCTGAGAAAATCAATAGAGCAACCACTGGGCAGATAATGCCGAACTGCCCACTGGAACGTCCAGCTAATGAAACTCCACAGTGGTCAATAGGTCTGCAATAGGACCACATTCTTACAGAAGAATACATCCCCTTTATCTATGCTCCTGATTCAGTGGATGGTCCAGTGAGCAATTAGACCTGCAAAAACTGATACCCACCAGCCTCAACCTGATTAGATGGCTTCACATAAATAAGATGAGATTATTATGGAGTTCTTGCCTTTAGGAGTCATTGGAGGACTGATATCCAACGCAAGCATTCTGGGGTCAGCTTGAGTAACAAGGCTTTTTCTTTAAGAAACTCAACTCAACGCAGCACACATTTGGATTGGCTTTGGCAGCAGAAGCATGCTGTCCTTTACTGACCAGCACATTTATCCATGTCTCTTGGTTTGTTTCATTAAATGTAATGCACATGAATCACACATTATTTGTAAGAGGAAAGACATGTGCAAGTGTTACAGGCTCTTCCTAATAAATCCATCAATACAGCGGGGTATGCTGTATCTACTTTGCAATTCTATACTAGGTTAGAATCTCTCTTTCAACAGCAAGTTATTTATCTTACTAACAACCTATTGAGATACATATCTCCTAAGGTACTGTAATATTAAATATTTCTCACAGCTGAAATTCCCCAACCTCCTTAGGCAGAATTAATAGCTCTTTGTTCGTGTATATATCATGATGTGTCTCACATTTTTAATGGGTGCTGCTGTGGGTGGATCTTTCATTACTACCAGATTGGGATCCCCCTGAAGGTGGAGAACCAGTCTTAATCATTTCTCAGTAAATCCCAATGACTTTTACAGAGTCTTCCACATTACAAGTGAATAAATAATGAAAACTTGTAGCCAGAGGTTTGTAATCCTCTCTTTTCTGCCTACTCCTCCCAGCAGTACTGGGATGGGGCTGTCAGGGCAGAGAGGGGCAGAGCACTGAAGCAGTTAACGCCATATCTCCTGAGTTTCTCTCAATCCCATGACCCTAGTTCTCCTTTTGCCTTCAATTCTATTGCTATTATGACTCCCAGATTCACAATCTAACTTTTTTTCTGAACGTGACAGCTGCTGCACAGAATGTCGATTTAGACCCATGACAGGTCAGTGCGGGAACAGGCAGCCTGCACTTCTGAAATGACCAGGTGGCACCAGGGTTCCCTCTTGGTGACACACTGTTACACTGCCCACTGCATGGCCCTCTTCCATTTCTCTCTGGCATGGCCTCTCCTCTCTCCCTTCCTCTGGACAAGTGGGCTTGGAAGATTAAATCATTTACAATCTCAGTAATTTTTTTTCCTCTTGGCAATAGGTAGTACTAATTTATTTAAGCCTTAGTACTGAAGTGGCAAAAAAAAAATCCCCTTTTTATCTTAACCCCCTCCCCCATTTTGATTGATGGGCAGTGACTCTTCTGAAGCACTATGTTTATAATGATCAAGAGCTGGCATCCTGGTCCAACAAAAGTGTGTGCTCTAATGCATTAGTGATGTCTGGCTAAACAATCAAGAACAGAGGGCAACAATATACATGCTAGGTATTTACTCCATTTGCCTTACTCTCTCATCTGGTAAATTATTCCAGCCCCCCTCATGTAATCATCAGGACTTGCAAAGTTTATTTGATTCATTCAACAATGAGCTAAATTTGAGTATGAGTTACGTAGAATTAAGTATAAACTGAGACTATGCTAGGTACTGGACATATAAAGACAACTAAACATAGTCCTTAATCTTAGGCAACAGATAGTCTAGCTCCTAACAACCACAATATTCCATTTGTATCTCAGTAAAACCAACCAATAGGCAATATTGTCCATGTTCTTGCCATTAAAGAGAATGGCTTGCAAAGAACCATTCTTTCAATTAAACCAAGAAATCTTAACCTTGGATTTCCAAAAGCCTAAGTCAGTTACAAATATGTCAGAAGGTCTCCCCAAAATGTCTGGTTTTATTGGAAAGGGGCTTGGGGTCCATAATATACATTCAAATAATTAAAGAGTGAGTGCTGCTACTGCAAAAAGTTTGAGACTGTAGATTACACTGACATGGTACATGATATTGGTGACAGTAGCTGAAATCAGGACAAGCAGAAAGAAAACCACAGAGTAAAGCAAGAAAGGTCTTCTGCACAGCGATGAGTACATGCCAGGCGAGCACTGACTAACTCTCCATAGTAATCAGTTCCAGATGAGGTGTGATGATGTAGAGACTGAGACAGTGACACATCCATGATGGGAGCAACTACTAGTTCTCTGTGCTAAAAAGAGCCATTTCCCTGCGAAGGAACCACCCGCCTGAGAACCGAAGGGAGACAGCAGGGGAAAGACGTCAGCGTGGGAATTGTCCAGTCATGCCTCTGAGTTGAGTCGCCATCTGCATCAGGGTCTCCTCCTCTCTCTACCTTTCATCACAGTGGTTTCAGAGCCAGAGCCCTCCCAGGCATTAGGCTGCTGCTGTTTTCTAGGTCTCACCACCTTGTTTGGGACAGGACAGCCTCTGGCATATGCTATGTCTATGTCTGCAGATGTTTTGCTTGTTTACTTGCTTGGGTTAAAAGGTATCTATTCTTTAGAAAAGTCTCCTAGCTTTTAGGATTTATATATGTACATACATACATATGTATGTATATATATATATGTACACACACTATATTAAAAATGTGCATTTTAACTACATATACATCCCAATATGAAATTGGGAGATAGTGTGTTTTCCCCCAAACCAGCCAAAATAAATCCAAGAGTTGGTCTATTTTCAGCTGCTGCTCTCTACTCAAAGATGAGGCAGGTATTCTCCCTCTCCACTTCCACCCCCCACCCCTTTGTTAAAATGAAAGGGATCCACATGTCAAGGCATTTCTCATGGTGGGAATCATAGATCACCTCACTCAAAACCTAGCTAAGAAACATTAACATGCTAATTCCTGGGCTCCACCCAGGAACCATGAAAGACGCACAAATCTGCATTTTAACAAATCCCCCAGATGATTCGTAAAGAGATTAAAGTGTCAGGATCCCTTACCATTCTAGGTTAGTTGCTCCGTGGGAAAGGACTTTTCCCACCTATTCCTTAAATGATCTAAAATATATCAGCAAGGTTAGTTACATCCGTGCAGCGGCATTAGGGTAAGGAAAGGTTCAGATCCCTGGAAATTTTCCCAAGCTTGGCATGAGGCCCCCACTAACAGCCTGCTGGGCCCAAAATAACACTGTTCCCTGATGCACAAGGCACACGGAGGCCTCAGATGTCTGTCGCGTGGTGATTCCAGGACTATTTACAGAGTGGGCATAGGTCCTCAGCCCTCAGCGGGCCCTGGCAGCCAGAAGCTGCTGAAGCTGGGCCCCAGCCCTCTGGCCTCCTGCCTGGCTATTTATTGACAGATATTCCTGGCTCCGGAAGGGCAGCTCCCAAAGTGAGTCACGAGGGATTTTTCGCCTGCATCTCTGGCTGGTGCTCCTCGAAGCCCAGCACCCATAAATCCTCCTGTCCCCATCGATCAGTTGCAGACACAACAAAACAGGAACCATGCAAGCTCAAAGATCAACCGGGCAGCTGAGGGGAAACAATGTATGCTGAATCCCCGGTTCCTTTTAAGAAAGAAGAGCTCAGAGGTACATACAGAAAATCATCCTGTTGCTATTTTCGAATACCTAACCTTGAGCTTTGTTTAACTTCAATAATTGCCTAAATTGAGACTACTTTTTAAAAACCGGTTCAAGTTTAACATTAAGTTCTGTTCCCTACTTGATTTTATTCGATATACATTTCATTTTCTAACATCTCAAAAGAGCAGTTATTTTGATTCACATCACACTTGTTAACACACACACACACACTATACAATATTTATTAAATAGTTTTGCTGACAAACTAAGGGTTTTAAGAACAAAGGTTTTCCTCTCTTCCACTGTTAGCCCCCTGCTAATGCTGGTATACAAGGAAAATACTTGCGTTTATGCATTTCCAAAAGATTTGTGAGCTTCCTCGTATTTGCATCATGCTTCTAGCTAATCTATTTCTACCCAGTACATTCAGAACTTGATTTTCTACAAAGATTTTACTTTGTAATAGACTATACACACATGAAAGATCTACAGCTAATGAAAGCATAAAAGAGACAGAGACAAAAATGACTAGAACCTACAACCTTCATTTTACAATTAAAGAAACTGGATTCTGTAGGGTACACTCAAAATGTCCTTCCTGCACTGAAGTTGTGATTTGCCTATTAAGGCAGAGGCTTTACCCCTTCACCAGGCAGGGTCCCCCACCTGACTATGGCTTCCTACAGCAAGCACCTGTGCTTCTCCCTGCCTGAGGGTTTTCTCCCACCACAGGAGCGTGGGAGCCTGAGCAGGGGTAGAAGGAAGGTGCTGGGGAGATAACACCGCCAGACCAGCTCTCAGCCAATGACACAGGACGTTAGATTATTAACCAGCTTCTTGGCCTCAGATGGGACTGGGCTGCAGTGTGCATTACACCATCTGCCAGGGGCAGGTAACCTCCCCACTGACATACCTGTTCTGCCTCTCCATTCCCGGCCAGTGTTTCCTGAAAGGTTGCCCCCACCTGCACTCAAATCCTTGTCTCCACATGTGCTTCTGGGGGAACCCACCCAAGTCCCACAGCGATGGTGGAAAGGGAGAAGCAACCCTGTTTGGTTTGTATTTTTTAAAGACGAGCATATTGGGTCGTGTCATGGAGCCTAGAGGAAGAAGTAAACAGTTCTGTCTCAAACAGTGTGAGAGGTTCTCAACAGGGCCAAGTTTTCAGAAACTCTGTCTCGACTCACAATAGAGTTACTCAGAAATTAATAAGAACACACATCAAACTGATTTAATGAGCAATTTTGAGGTAAAAATGGAAAAAAAAAAGCAACCATATATCCTCAAAGCCAAAAGCGGCATTTGGAATACTTACCTTATGAGAACAAAGCACACCCATTCTATAGGTGTCTTCATAGTCAATGTTTGGCCTGAATAAGCCCAGTGTCTCTACTTGGTTTGCTGTGTTCAGTTTCGCTTTAACCAAGACACCTGCACACTTACATTTCAGCAAATTTGTATTGGAGTAACCCTAGAAATATTTGCTTTGAAAACCTTATTTTTAATCTTCAGATTTTATTAAACTAGTACTTGATTAATACTTTAATCTCCATAATGATATATAATATGTAATATTTATTAAATAGTTTTGCTGACAAACTAAGGGTTTTAAGAACAAAGGCTTTCCTCTCTTCCATTGTTAGAGTGATGGATATGTAAACACATGAAAAGAGGACTTTAAATGTGAGCCTTGCTCCACTGAGTCTGAGGTTGCTCAAAAAAAATAATTTAGGATGAAAAATGTAGTAATATGGCATATCAGTATAACTTTTTCCCAAGGAAAGATATTACATATCTTAAAAATAGTCATTGCTGCAGCCACATTGACAGGGAAAAAAATCTATGTTTTCCAGGACAAACTTAAATATAAAATTGCAAGTGGGCAAGTGAATTTCCTGAGACCACTCAGAGCACCAAAGGTATGAGTCAAAATAGGCTCCAGAACTCCAATACCAGGCCACGTTGTCTAGACAAAAATGCAGTTATTGCCCAGCTGGTGTGACTAAGTGGTTGAGCAACCAGGAGGTCACAGTTCAATTCCCAGTCAGGGCACACACCCAGGTTGCTGACTCAGTCCCCAGCAGGGAGCGTGCAGGAGGCAGTCAAAATGATTCTCACTCATCATTGATGTTTCTATCCCTCTCTTCCCCCTTCCTCTCTGAAATCAATATACAGTATTTATTAAATAAGTTTTGCTGATAAATTTAAAATATATTTTTAAATGCAGTTATTTAATCTTACTGCCAGGCAGAGGCAGATTTGCCCCACATCCATTGAAGCTTTAACTTCAGGGCCCTACACATGCCAGCACCATTTGCAGAGCCCTGGGTGGCCCTCTCATGTGATCTGACGAGGTCATTCGGTTTTGTAAGATTTGCAAAAGTGCAATTATTTTAAGTGTAATTTGTTAAGATCTTTCTCCTAAAGAGATCCTCCTCAAATTTTATAAGCTCCAGAGTTTATGAAAGTTGAATCCTTTCTTCTGCTGGGTACACATGAACATTACCTGTCTTTCCAGCCAAAACTTACCCTGCAACTCACAAACCTACCAAGAAGTCTTCTCTTCCCAAAGAGACTTTATATTACGTTAGTGCAGGCCTCAAAACACCTCCCCGAGTAACAACTTCACTAAACCATCGTCTTCCAGAAAATATTTTATAATTACCCTGAACCTTTGTGGGAAACGTAAGAAGCTTTAGTGCACCAGTGAGCAGCTAACATCTGTGGGTTCCTACTGAGATCTGAGGTTCAAATCAATTAATGGTAACCAGGACTCTTTGCAATAGGGCTTTCATAGAAAACAAGCACAGGCTGATGTTTAAAATGAAAAACGCACCCTCCTGTAGAGACTGTCCACACAACAGTCTCCTTTTTTGGCCCATGTAATTCTCACTACATTGTGCATTTCAAGAGTGATTATGGGACTCACAGAAGCACTGAATTCTGAAGGAAAATATTTCTTTATAAGCATTGAACAGACTGTCAAACTACATCGGGAAGACAGGGGAGGTTGGGCGAGGGGGGCTGTAAGAGACCAACCGAAGGACTTGTATGCATGCATATAAGCATAACCAATGGATACAAGACACTGGGGGAGGGGGGGCGGGCAGGTGAAGGCATGTAATGGGGGGTAGGGGAGGTCGGGGGGAGGTCAATGGGGGGGGAAAAAAGGAGACATATGTACTACTATTTGTAATACTTAAAACAATAAAAATAAATTTAAAAAAAAAGCTCAGAATAACACAGGAAAAAAAAAGAAATCATAACTCTTTGAATCCCATTATTTTTTTAGACTTTTAATCATGTATCTTTTTATTGTTGGTTTTTGTGAGCCCCTGCAGCTCATTCTTCATTCTCCACTCCCAAACCCCAGCCAAAATGTTGGATAAAAAAAGATGATCCATAATATAATAGCAGGACACCCTTCTAGGCTGAAAGGTAGAGGAGCTGGCAACTCACCCTTCTCTCCAACTCTTGATGTTGTCACTGCTGTTGACAGTTTGCCTGAACTGGTCTCATTAACAATAATAGGAGCTAACACTTATTGAGCTCAAACTACATACCAGGCACTACACTAAGCACTTGACATGAATTACCTAATTTAAGCAGCCCAATAACTCTAGAAGTACCTACACTCTTTAATGTTCCATTATCCAGATAAGGAAAATGAAGCAGAACAAGATTAGGTAATTTGCTCAGAATTACTTTCTTGCTTGACCACCTTCTTTCCCACCTAGGGATTCAGTTCTTGCCTTCCCAACATATGGTTAGACATGTTAAAGGGTCCCATCCTCCTGGCCGTGATTGATTCAGATATGGGCATTGCATTAGTTTTCTATTGCCACACAATAAACTACCACAAACTTAGAAGCTTAGAATAACACCCTTTTATTAGCTCATAGTTCTATAAATAAGAAGTCCAGATATTGAGTGACTACATTCTCTGCTCAGAATATTACAAGGCTAACATCATGAGGCTGGCCAGGCTGAGTTCTCATATTGAGGGTCTGTGAGGGAAATCCACCATTTGAACCATTCCCATTGGCAAAATTTAATTCCTGCCTGTGGTGGGACAGAGTTCTTTGTTCCTTGCTAATTGTTAGCCCTGGGCCACTCTCAGATCCTGGAGGCTGCCCACATTCCTGGCTATATCTTTAAGTCAGCAGTGGTGTATTGAATACTTCTCAGATTTTTAATCTCTGACATCACCATCTCTGACCTCAATTTAAAGGATTCAGGTGATTAGATCAGGCCCACCAGGACAATCTCTCTATCTTTTAAGATCAACTGATTTAGAAACTTTAGTTATAGCTGTAAAATTCCTTCACAGCAACACCTAGATAAGAACTTAATAGAATAACCTGGGAAGAGTGTTATGTTTAGCAAGTGCCAGGAATTTTCAGAACAATCTTAAAATTCTGCCAACCACAGGTATATAAACCAAGTTGGGTCAGTCAGAATACTGAAAACAAGAAAGAATTCTCTCTTCTCTGGGTTCACTAACTGTATATAAAACGTGTGCTTAGATCTGTAAAATGGAGACAACATGCCTGCAAATGAGGCCAAAATAGTGGAAGAAAGTTGAGAGGGAGAGAGAACATCATTTGAATATCTATATACAGGATATCCCTTCAGTTGGCATCTGTTACTTGTAACCAAAGAGTTCTGATCAACACAATTAAATCTTTTCCACTCCAAAACCTCAACTATAAAATTTTGCCTTTTTCTTTTGCGTTAATGGAGGCACAATATAAAAAATATGTAAATTGTGACACAATAATATAAAGTGTATGGAAGGAAATATGGGTATAGCGTTTTTATATGTGATTGAGGTTGTTTTTATCAGCTTAAAACAGACTGTTAAAACTATAAGATGTTTTATGGAACCTCATGGTAACCACAAAGAAAATACCTGTAGAAAATAAACAAAAGAAAAAGAAAAAGCAATTATAAAAATCAACAAAAATACAAAGGAAGACAACAAGAGAGAAAAGAGAGAGAAAATTACTACAGCACTCAGAAAATGACAATTAGAAGTCCTTCCCTATTAATATTTACTTTAAACATACATTAATTACACTCCTCAATCAAAAGATAAAGAATGGCTGAATGGATAGAATACAAGACTCAACTATATGCTGTCTGTAAGAGACTCACTTTAGATTTAAGGGTACTCACAGACTGAAAATAAATGAAGGGAAAAATATATTCTAGGCAAATGATAAACAAAAGGAGCGAGAGTAGCTACACTTATATTAGACAAAATAGACTTTAAGTAAAAAATGGCCACAAGAGACAAAGGAGAACGGTAAACAATAATAAAAGGATAATTCATCAGAAGATATAATAAACATATAATTTATTCACTAATATCACCCCAGTAAATTTTTTAAAACTTTAAACAAAAACATATAATTATAAATATATATACACCCAAAATTAGACACCTAAATATATTAAGCAAACATTGACAGAACTGAAGTAGCAAATAAATAGCAACCAGTAATAGTAGGAGTCTTAATACACCCACTTTCAATAATGGATAGAATGTTCAGACAAAAAAATCAATAAGGAAACAGAAGTCTTGAGTAATGCTATTAAGCAAATGAACCTAATAGATAGATGATAGATAGATAGATAGATAGATAGATAGATAGATATAGAACATTCCACCAAAGAGCAACAAAATACACATTCCTCTCAAGCATACACAGAACATTCTTCAATATGAAAGAAAAAGTCTACAGAAAAAGTCTAAACAAATATAAGAAGTTAAGATCACAGCCCTAGCCGGTTTGGCTCAGTGGATAAAGCATCATCCTGTGGACTGAAGGGTCCCGGGTTTGATTCTGCCCAATGGCATATGTCCAGGTTGCAGGCTCGACCCCTAATAAGGGGCAAGCAGGAGGCAGCTAATAAATGATTCTCTCTCATCGTTGATGTTTCTCTCTCTCTCCCCTTCTCTCTTCCTCTCTACAATAAATAAATAATAGAAAAGAAGTTAAGATCATATTAAGTATCTTTATAGAAATTAAAAACAGGAAGATAATTGGAAAATCCACAAGGAAATAAGGAAATTAAACAACACACTACTGAAAAAAAATAAAGGATCAAAAAAGAAATCAGAAAGTGTCTTGAAACAAATGAAAATGAAAACAACATAAACTTACGTTGTTACATGAATATACTTACAGGATGTGGTGAAAGCACTATTAAAAGGGAAGTTTATAAAGAATAAAATACTTAGTTAATAAATTTAACCAAGTATGTGAAAGACTTGTACAGTGAAAACCACGAAGCATTCATGAAAAAAATTAAAGAAGATACAAATAAATAGAAAGGCAACTGTGTTCATGGATTGGAAAACTTAATGTTAAAACATCCATATTAGTCATCATAATCTAGAGATTCAATGCTACTCCCATCAAAATCCCAAAGACACCTTTTACCGGAAAAATAATCTAAAATTTGTTTAGAACAACAAAAGTCCCAGAATAATCTTTAGAAAGAACAAAGCTGGAGGCATCACACTACCTGATTTTAAACTATATTACAAAGCTACAGTACTTAACACAGTATAATACAATGACAGACATATAGACCAATGAACTAGAGAGCCCAGAAATAAGCCCATAAGCATAAATAGTCAACTGAACTTTGATAGGAGTGCCATGAATATACAATGGGAAAGTGATAGTTTCTTCAATAAATGGTGCTTAAAAAAACAAAATTAGATATCTTATGCAAGAGTAAAATTTTGATCTTCATCCTACACCATATACAAAAATCAACTCAAAATGGGACAAAGACTTAAACGTAGGAGGTGAAAGTGTAAAATTCCTAGAGGAAAACATAGAAGGAAAATTTCTTGACATTGTCTTGACAATGACTTCTTGGATATGACACAAAATTACAGGCAACAAAAATAAAAAAGACAAGTGGAACTATGTCCAACTAAAATATTTCTGCACAGAAAAGAAAATAGAGGAGTGAAAAGTCAAACTACAGAATGTAAGTAAATACGTGCAATCTTTATATCTAATAAAAGGTTAACATCTAAAATATATAAGAAACTCCTGCAACTCAATAAAAACACACACACACCAAATAACTGATTAAAAAATGAGCAGTGTATCTGAATAGACATTTGTCTAAAGACATACAAATGGCCAATAGGTAAATAAAAAAAGTGCTCAACATCACTAATCATCAGGAAATGCACATTAAAACCACAATAAGGTATCACCTCACACCTGTTAAGATAGCTATTATTAAAATGACAAAAGGTAATAAGTGTTCGGAAAGAATGGAGAAATTGGAACAGCTGTGCACTATTGGTGGGCATGTAAAATGATGCAGCCACTATAGTAAGGTATATGGAGGCGCCTCCAAAAATTAAAAATAAACTACCATATGATCCACCAATCTCACTTCTGGGTATTTATCCAAAAGATTTGTATCAGGATCTTGATGAGAATTCTGCACTCCCATGTTCATTGCAATTTTATTCACAATAGCCAAGACATGGAAATAACCCAAATGTCCATTGACAGATGAATGGATAAAGAAAATGTGTATACATGTAATGAGAAGCTAGCCTTTAAAAAAAGGAATTCTTTCATATACAACAACATGGGTACACCTAAAGGGCATTGTTAAAATTAAAAAATGGAGACCAGACTTGAAAATTCCCTGAGCAGACAAAACCATTTGAGTCACATAAGTAAAATTAATTTAGCTTATTCTGCAAAACAAGTGAAACTTAACTTTGTCCACATCTTGTAAATGCCTCTGATAATAATAAAAGAAACTTAAGTCATCTTCTTAAAAATGATCTTATATAATAAAAGCCTAATATGCAAATTGGCCTGTCGCTATGAAGCACACTGACCACCAGGGGGCATACACTCAACACAGAGGTGACCTCTGGTGGTCAGTGCACTCTCACAGGGGGCGCGCCGCTCAGCCAGAAGCTGTGCTCAAGGCTGGCGAGCACAGTGGCGGTGACAGGAGCCTCTCCTGCCTCTGTGGCAGCACTAAGGATGTCCAACTGTGAGACGGTGCAAGCCGGGCTGAGGGAACCGCCCCCCCCCAAAAAAAAAGTGCACAGATTTCATGCACTGGGCCTCTAGTATAAAATAATCACTTTTAACACATCCCTCCCCTCAGGAAAACCCCATTGACATAACTAATCACTGTAAAATTTAAACAACTTTTCACTTTAAAAGCTACCCTGGACTTCATATCAATCTTTGAATTTGAAAGCTTCC
Organism: Corynorhinus townsendii; assembly: GCA_026230045.1. Taxonomy (NCBI): domain Eukaryota; kingdom Metazoa; phylum Chordata; class Mammalia; order Chiroptera; family Vespertilionidae; genus Corynorhinus; species Corynorhinus townsendii. The sequence goes on along the minus strand of JAPDVU010000004.1, from coordinate 58,982,199 downwards.
AGTTCACAAACTATTCTGATATGCACAATAAACTCTTTTTAGGTATTATTTATTTATTTGGTGTTCTTAAATTTGCTGTTTCTGTATATTTTACATTATGCTAAGAAGTGAAATAAGCCAATCATAGGACGGATATGGCATGATTCCATCTATATAAGCTATCTAAAATAGTCAAGATAATAGAAGCATAGAATAAATTGGTGCCAGGGGCTGGGGAGAGGGGAGAAGTGAATTGTTCTTCAATGGCATAAAGTTGCATTTATGCAAGATGAAAAAAATTCTAGAGATCTCCTGTAAACAAGACTGTACTGTGCACTTAAAAATGTGTTAAGAGGATCAATCTCATGGTCCTATCACAAACCATATAAACCAGACAAAAGGATACAATGAAACTTTTAGAGTTCACGGGTATGTCAACTTGATTGTGTAATGGTTTCATGGGTGTACGCTTATATCCAAACTCATCAAATTGTATTTATTATATATGCCCATTTTTAAATATCAATTAGCCTATATAATAAAGAGGTAATATGCAAATTGACCATCACTCCAACACACAAGATGGTCACCCCCATGTGGACACAAGATGGCTGCCACAGTGGCCAGCAGGGGAGGGCAGATGTGGGTGATCAGGCCAGCAGGAGAGGGAAGTTGGGAGGGACCAGGCATGAAAGGGAGGGCAGTTGGGGGGGGGGACCCGGGCCAGCAGGGGAGGCCAGTTAGGGGTAACCAGGCCAGCAGGGGAGGGCAGTTGGGGGCAACAAGGCCTGCAGGGGAGGGCAGTTGGGGGTGACCAGGCCTACAGGAAAGGGCAGTTGAAGGCGACCAGGCCTGCAGGGGAGGACAGTTGGGGGCGACCAGGCCGGCAGGGAAGGGCAGTTAGGGGCAATTGGGCCAGCAGGGGGGCAGTTAGGCATCACTCAGGCTGGCAGGGGAGTGGTTAGGGGGTGATCTGGCTGGCAGGCAGACACACACACACACACACCCCACCCCGTGCACAAATTTCATTCACCGGGCCTCTAGTACCTCAATAAAGGTGTTTTTTAAAAGTTGCCTAAAAGGGAGTATTTTTTCCCACTGACTTCCACAATAAAATTGAAGGTGCATCTATGAATACAGATGCAGCAGAGCTTGAGGAATGCTTATTCTTCCTGAGCAGAGTGTCCTACCCTCAGAGATTCTGAATCAATTGCTCTGCAGTGTAGCACAAGCATCAGGGTGCTGTTGTTTTTTAAACTCCCCAGGTGAGTTCAAAGTTCAGCCATGGTTGACATCACCTGATGTACAGCAGTGCTTCTCCAACACTCTGGCATCTGCTGGTCTGTGTCTCACTCTTGGAGCGACAAGACTCTAGCAGGTAAGCAATCTGTGAGAGTAGCATAATTGAATCAGAAAACCCAGGAGGACAATTTGAATACAAAAACATTAGCACCTGTAAACTGTGCTGCTTCTGCTTTGGCTAGTGTAGTGTTGCCTTGCATGGAAATCTATGTGTGGGACCCCATCTTCCTTATTCTGTTTCCATAAACTCATCAAGCAACCACAACATCACTGATCTGTGGTAGCGATATAAGTCAATCACTGTTGGGATGGGGCGAGAACAATGAGTCCAAACAATCTGGAGAGGGAAAGGTGCATTCATCTTCTTTCTGTATTACACCAGCCTGTGACAAGCTGTAAACAACAGGGGAACTCATTTGGCACTTTTTCCCTGCAGCCATTTGTCAGGTGTCATAATTCTACAGAAAGAAGAAGCCCTTGGGAAAGTATAATGAATGTATTCCTTACAATTGAATTTCTGTTTATGCTGATATCTCTTAAGAGTCTCAAATGTTATCTGTATGCAACATTGTTTTAGTATTAATATCATTAAACCTTTTGTAGAATTATTTGATACCAAAACACATGGTATTTTTGGTAAAATATCCTATATAATAAAAGAGTAATATTCAAATTGACCCTAATGGCAGGATGACCAGAACGACCGCTGGACCAATCACTATGAGGCTACTGACCACCTCTTGGTCCCTTTCCCTGGCCTGCAGGCTCCCATCGCCTGATGGCCACCCATGGCGGGGGAGGGGCTGGCGAGCGGGCGGGAACAGCCAAACTCTCAGTCCCTTCCCCCTGCCATCAGGCACCAATCACCCGATGGCAAACGGGGAACTGGAACCAGGAGTGGGTGGTAGCAGGGGGAGGGGCCAGCTGCAGGCAGCTGGGGAAGATGGCCCTGATCTCAGGCCAGGCCTAGGGATGGTACCGATGCATGAATTTTGTATGCCGGGCCTCTAGTAACAAGTATGACACTTCAGGATTTCCATTTTCCATAAATGTTTGTATCGAGAAAAAATCAGAGAAGACATACTTTTCACAGTTAAAAATAGTGGCTATTTTTTCTCATCATAGAAATGAGTGCTGGTTTTAATTTTAACATAAGCAAATGAAAGATGCATAAATGAAAGGACTTAAATTTGACCTCAGTAGGTTTCTTCTAGTGCAGTGGTTCCCTAACTTTTCAGTCCCAAAACCCCTTTCCATGCTTAAATATTGAAGAAACAATTGCTTTTATTTTTGTTGGTTATTTCTGTTGATACTTACTGTTTTACAAATTAAAACTGACAAAAATGTTATATATTTATCCATTCAGTTGAAAATAAAAATAGGCCGAAACCGGTATGGCTCAGTGGATAGAGCGTCAGCCTGCAGACTGAAGGGTCCCAGGTTCGATTCCGGTCAAGGGCATGTACCGTGGTTGCGGGCACATTCCCAGTAGGGGGTGTGCAGAAAGCAGCTGATCGATGTTTCTCTCTCATCGATGTTTCTAGCTCTTTATCCCTCTTCCTTCCTCTCTGTAAAAAAATCAATAAAATATATATATTTTTAAAAATAGTATACCCATTGCATATCATCATAAAAATATATTTTAGAAAAAGTATGTATATTTTCCAAATTTAAAAATATTTTTTCACATTAAAAAAAATCTCTTTTGAGTCTCTCTTTCTGGAGGACAGCTGGATTCTCAGATCTGCTTCAACATTCAATCCTGTGTGATATGTTGCTTTTGATATGGCTTATATAGAAATCTAGTATCTCAATCTATGTTCCGGAGAGAGAAGAATATTTTAAAATTCAGATAATTGTGGATATCCTTCTTTCATACTACGACAAAACTCATCAAGTAGTCATTTCTGAAGGGCTAAATGCAATATGAAAATCAGAAATCATATCAATAAACTTTTATTCTGTTACATTCAAATCTACTGGTCTAGCTTGCTCTTTGAATGGATCTTTTACCCATGCATGATTTTGTGACATTTATAGCATATTGATTCATTGAGTTATAGAGATCTTCCAAATGTTGACACATTTCATTACATAATATCAAAAAACCACATCCATTAATATCACCGCCAATCTCATCAGAAAAAGATATACATATTGGACAACTTGTATCAAGCTCATGGTGTAGATACACATTTTCCAAAATTAAAATTTTCACTTGAAAGCTTTTATCATTGGCAACAATTGCTGTCAGTTGTTTCCCTTGAAGTAACAGGATCAATTCATGCTTTTAAAAAAATCACCTAAATATTCATGTCTCAATGCTACTAGTTTGTTAGTCATTCTTTCAAATGCAAAGGAAACTTCTGGTGTTCCAGGAAAAACATGGCTAATCCAGTTGCAATTCAAACAACTCTGTAAGTACTTTTCCCAGATAACCACCCTACTTCACATGCAGTAAGAGTGTTTTATACACAATTCCCATTTGCCACATATATTTATTTAAAATATGTGTTCGTCAAGACTTAACAATATTAATATTTTTAATGCTCCATCAAACACGTTACAAAGGAAAACTGGCTTTTTGTTTTGTTCGTTTTTTTTGTTAAATATTTTTTATTGATTTTTTAGAGAGAGGAAGGGATACAGAGAGAGAGTTAGAAACATCAATCAGCCACCTCTGGCACACCTCTTCCTGGGGATGTGCCCGCAACCAAGGTACATGCCCTTGACCCGAATCGAACCTGGGACCCTTGAGTCAGCAGGCCGACGCTCTATCCACTGAGCCACACCAGTTAGGGCTGTTTTGTTCATTTTGTTGTTGCGGTTTTTGTACTGTGTGTGGCAATGAAGAAATACCATGACAGTTTGGAGCCGCACCCTTGATTTGGGCTAAAGCACCAGCAATATTATCCACAAATGATGTTGCATCATCATTATTTGAACACATAAAATGTTTTTTTGTTTCTTGGAACTACTACTATCTTCTGCAATGGTGTTCCACAAAACATGTTTGGAAAAAGCTGTAGTAAGTGCCTTTTATAGTCCTTCCTACTAGATCTATAGAAGAGTTTATGGTTGATTCTATTTGCCCTAATATGTCTTTGAACTGACATATATTTAGGGGGTAGAGAAATGTACCCAATTTTCATTAGTTTCTGCTATAATTTACTAATCAATGTTTTCTCCTATAATTTACTAATCAAGTTTTGACTTATATTTGTACATCTAATTCCGTACTTGGAAAAGAGTATGTATTTCTTGAATGTTTGCTCCTTTATACTTTACTAGAGGCCCAGTGCACGAAATTCATGCACGGGGGAGGGGGGCGGTGTCCTTCAGCCCAGCCTGCACCCCCTCCAATCCAGGACTGCTGGCTCCCAACTGCTCACCTGCCTGCCTTCCTGATTGCCCCTAACCACTTCTGCCTGCCAGCCTGATCACCCCCTAACCACCCCCCTGCCAGCCTGATTGATGCCTAACTGCTCCTCTGCCAGCCTGTTTGCCCCTAACTGCCCTCCCCTGCAGGCCTGGCCCCCCCACAACTGCCCTCTCCTGCAGGCCTGGACCCCCACAACTGCCCTCCCCTGCAGGCTTTATGGCCCCCAACTGCCCTCCCTTGCAGGCCTGGTCCCTCCCAACTGTCCTCCCCTGCTGGCCATCTTGTGGTGGCCATCTTGTGTCCACATGGGGGCAGCCATCTTGTGTGTTGGAGTGATGGTCAATTTGCATATTACTCTTTTATTAGATAGGAATTTTTAAAAGACAATTTGAAACATTTTACAAAAACATACAATATGATAAATGCATTTTTTAAAAATCTGGACAAAAAAGTGCAGCATGAATAATTTGATGGTCAAAGAAATATGAAATCTCAAACAGAAAAGCCACATTATGAAGTTAGCTTTTAGTAAGAGTAGGGCAGAAGAAGATTTAGGGTAGCAAATGATGCCTACCCATACATCCAGAGGTGAGCAAAACAATTTGATAAACATTATATGTCGACTTTGTGTTCCAATTTATGGCTAGTAAGATATTTCTTCTCTATAATTTTATTTTTCACCATAATTTTAATAAAATCTACTTTTAAAAAATATGTAATCTGCTTCTAATTATAGCAGTGAGGTGCCAAGTTATCCAAGAAGTGTCCTAGAGTATTATGTCTCATTTTTTTAAATATATTTTTATTGATTTCAGAGAGGAAGGAAAAGGGAGAGAGAGATAGAAACATCAATGATGATGGAGAATCACTGATTGGCTGCCTCCTGCACACCCCCTACTGGGGATCCAGCTGACAACCCGGCATGTGCCCTTGAATAGGATCAAACCCGCGACCCTTCAGTCTGCAGGCTGATGCTCCATCCCCTGAACCAAACCAGCTAGGGCAGTGTTGTGTCTCATTTATTAAACAACTTAAAATCTCTTCAAATTATTCACTATAAAAACTGCAGAATCACAACAGCATGCCAATCATTCTAAAAGCATTACAATTTGTAAAGAAGCCTAACTGTATTTATTAATCTGTTCATTTATTCGGAAAATATTTACTGAATATCTTCTATGTGCAAAACCATTGTGTATGGGATATAAAAACCTACATAAGACTTGTGTAATTCCTTGGAGTCAGATATCAAATGATATAACTCATGCAAATAATATTTTTCCTAAACACATAAATAATAATACTTAGAAAATACCTAAAAGCCATCAACTCTTGCATTCATTAGGAATTATCCTTGACCATTATATACAGGGCTTGGATGACAGCTCATCTTAAGTAGACGTGCTAATTTAGGTTTGGGTCTACATAGCACATTGTGAAATAGAAACTTACAGAAAATATGTGGATTTGAAGTAAAAATGGGGGAAAAATGAAGTGAGGAAGATTACCTGCTAGAGAAATAGAGAAATTGTTAGTGGTATAATTTTGACTGAAACTTTCAAAACTTTTTTTCTCCCACTCTTTCTAAATGTATTTCACTATGACCAGGTGATTATTCTCATATCTTGGAAATTCAAATATACTCTGTTTAATCACAGCGACTTTATTCAAGCTGTTCTCCACCAAAAATAAAAAATAAAAATCATCTTTTATATTTTTTTTTTCTTCCCACTCAAAATCCTATCTGTTCTCCAAGATTCTGTTCAAATTTTGTGTTATACATGAAAATTTATTCAGCAGTCTGCATCTGGTGATTTTCTCACACCTGTCAATTCTTAGAGCATGTATAGTATGTACATCATTGATTTAGAAAATCCTTTTGTTCTTAACTATTTGGTCCTCATATGTCAGATGTCCCTACCTAGTTGACATGTGGCTCACAATCCCAAATTCTAGCTTTAGTCCCTCTATGATAGGTGTCAAATAAATACTTGTAAGAGTTAATACAATTTCACTGATCTGTGGAAAAGAAGACACACCATCTAGCAGTGATGAAGAGACACTTCTGTTAACAAGACAGTTACCAGTCACCAAAATCATCCTTAGAGCATCTTACATTGAAACTCTCCTCCCAGCAGGCTCCATGACTATCCATAAAAGAATGGATCCCTCAAAACACTCTATCTGGGCCTCCATAGTTTTTACTTTGCATTTTTATTAAGTTGTTCTACTAGGCTTTCTTCTCCCATGAACTCCCTGTGTTTCATTTTGTACAGTGTGATAGAGCTGGGGTGAGCATAGTGAGTAAATCATTTCATTCCCCATTTTTTTTTTTGTTTGGGTACTTCAGGAACCCAAACGACATTATTTTCATCCTTACTTATTGAGCTCGTAGTTCCAGTTTATAAATAAATAAACATGTGCCATTATTGTTACAGCGTGTTTGGCAAATTATGTTTTCATGGATCTAAACATGGTTTTGAATTGCCTCCTTTAGAATAAAAACAATACTTATACAGTGCCAGAAGATCAGTTCTTTTACTAGGTCAATGAAGGAGCCAGTTCATGTCATGAACATAGTGTGGCATCTTGCTTACACCTGGAGGTGCCCAGGTGGACTAGCGCTGGCCTGGGAAATCCGCCAGGTGCACATCACCAGAGTGACTAGAATCATCAGGCTTCGTCTGTGCCAATTTATTCATTCTTTTTAATTTGGTATGATGATGTCTGTTACTTCTATTCATTATTCCTTAAATGTGTATCTTAGAAGATAAAAGAGAAGAAAACTAACTTTAAAGAACAAAGGCCTAAGCTTCATTGGATATCCCATACGTCAACAGTCCTTAAGTATAATATATTTCAGCTAGCTTTTCCAAACACGCATCAGCCACAAGATTAACATGGATTAGTCATTAGATAAATATTAGACTTAAAAGTCCAGGAATAACATTTTCTCAAGCTTGAAACAATTTGAACAACATAAAATTAATATCCCCTTTATAATATATCTTATGAGCCCAGGTAATCTAATTATATCCTCCATATGAGGCATCCACATTGACTTTTTAGTGGAAACCTAAGTTTTAATGTGTTTTCTATGCATCACTGACACCAGGACCAAACTAAAACTCAGGAGAAAAACTGCTGAATTCAAAAATCCACTAACTGACCGAGGAAGATTTACAACAAAGAACCCCTGCCCCCAAGAATGTGTCTTACCTGTCCTGTGTAGCATTTGAAGGGCTGGAAGGAATTGTGTATCTAAAAGATTTACCCAGGATACCCCAGGAATTACATTTCTTATCATAAATAGGCCTCTAACAAACACTGATGACAGGTGACCTATAGCAATGGTATCTTGAGATTTGTATTGAACAATGTATTTGAACAGCGGTTTTAATTCAGATGGAATTAGAATTGCTAAAATTCTCTAATGATTAGTAAAAACCCCCACTACCACTTATGGTATGATGTGTTCCAGACATTGAGAAAAATCCCCACAAACCAAATGAAATTGTTATTAAGTCACTATTTTACCAATAAAGAAACTGGATATCAGTGAAGTTAAACAATTTGCAACAGGTCATACAGCCAAAGAGTAGGAAAAACAAATACAAATCTGATTTTCAAGGTCCATGCTCAGAAATATTTTTCTCTGCAGCCCTACCCTTTTAAAAACTTACTTATATTTTGCCAATTTCTGAAGAGAATTTTAGGTAGTTCCCATAAAGAAATGTGTAGTACAGTTATTAAAACAATGGTAAAAGAAAAGGAATCAAGGAATCAAAGGGCCCAATTAAAATGTGATTTCCTAGACAGCTCTCACAGAGAAAAGGAATTATGCAATATATATTTCTATTAGATAAAAGGAAATAGAGCAATAATTTGAGAGCCATTAGATTTCCTGTCACTAAGTCTATGAAAATGTCATTGTGTCCATGGTGAGAGATGGAACATTGAACAAAATTTCTTCCATACACAGCTTCATAAAAGATGTATAAATATTCCTTGTGCGAATATTACTAAGATCAGTCCTCAAAAAGTGTTGAGGATGTGATGTTAAATCATAGTCCTATGAAGAAATTTCTAAGGATACATAAATTTTAGTGATCTGGCATAAACAGGTGTAAAACTTAGGGTATATAGAAGTGTTTGTTTACAATGTCCCTTGGATAGAAATTTGATACTGGCTTTGAAATATTAACTGCTATAAAAATTGCCGTCCCACCATAAACAATTATAAACAAAGCAAGGCAAAATATAGGAAACAACTATTTTCAGCCATTTGACATTAAGCGGTGCAGAGCTATGATCACAGAGAAAGGGAAAACAAAGGAAGAAGGCTTTACCATCACCCCAGCTTACTGGCTGAAGGCAAGTTATACCCTCCAGGGTGTAGTATAAGGGGCGGAACTCAGACAGAGCCCAGTAGTCACAGTGCTTGTATTGGACATTCATGCTGTAAGTTGAAAAAAATAAAAAGACAGACAGATTTGGAAGGAAGAAATTAAATTGTTTTTATTCGCAGATGACATGTTTATCCATGTCAAAAATCCTCAGGAATCTACTAAAAACTTAAGTTCAGTAAGGTTACAGATTACAAAGTCAATTTAAAAAACAACAACACACACACAAAAAAACAACAACAATGTATTTCTATAGCTTTCAATGAACAGCTGAAACAGCTGAAATGTATTTCAAAAATATGAAATACTTAGAGATAAATTTTACAAAATGTGATCAAGACTCATACACTGAAAACTACAAAACATTTCTGAGAGAAATTAGAGAAGGCCCAAGTAAATGAAGAGAGATACTGTGTTCATGGGTTGGAGAACTCAATGTTATTATGGATTTTGCCCAAATTGATCCTTAGATTCAATGCAATTCTAATCAAAATCCCACCAGTTTGTTTGTTAATTCTGGTAGAAATTGACAAGTCAATTCTTAAATTTGTATGGAAATGCAAAGGATCTAGACGAGTTAAACAATTTTGAAGAAGGAAATGTTGGAGGACTAACACGCCCTGATTCCAATACTTATTCTAAAGCTACAGTAGTTAAGATGGTATGATGTGGATGTCAGGAAGTCATAACGATTGATGGAACTGAATAGAAGTCCAGAAATAGACCCACATGGATATGGCTAATTGATTTTTTTCTGCATAGGTGCAAATGATATTTGACAAAGAAAGTATAGTCCTCTCAACAAATAGTGCTGAAACAATTCAATACCAACATGGACAGAATAAATCTCATTCTATGTACAAAAATTAATTTGAAATGAATCATAGCCCTAAAGAGTAACGCTAGTACTAAAAAACTTCTAGGAAAAAAGAACCATAAGAGTAAAATTGTATGAGCTTTCATTAAGCAAAGATTTCTTACATAGGAGACAAAAAGCGTGAACCATAAAATAAAAAATTGACTCCCTCTAGCTATCTTGTAGAGCAAATCTACTAGTAATTAATTCCTTTAGCCTATATTTATCTGGGACTATCTTAAATTTTTCTTCATTCTTGAAAGATAAATTTGCCAGTAGATAATTTTTTGTTGGCAGGTTTTTTTTTTCTTTCAGTACTTACTAAATGTCTTCCACTTTCTGCTGGCCTCCCTGGTTTCTGATGAGAAATGAGCTGCTAATATTATAGATGACCACCTGCATGTGATGAGTCACTTCTCTCTTTCTGCTATCAAGGTTCTTTATTTGTCTTTGCCTTCTACAACTCAATTATAATATATGTGTATCTTTGAATTTATCCTGTTTGAGTTTGTTGAAGTTCTTGAATGTATAGATTTATGTCTTTAATCAAAGGTGACACTTTTTTGCTATTTATTCAAATACTAGTGGCCCGGTGCACGAAATTCATGCACATTAAAAGGGGGGCCCAGAGTCAAGTCTCCACCCACCCACATGCATCTCAAAATCGCGTGAGACCCAGACCCGGCCACCCCCCCCACACACACACTGGGCTACATCCAGACCCGGCCAGTCCCACCCTTGTCAAGCCCCGCCAGGCAGGGGGCGTAGCCTCAGGTCCTCAGGCCCGGCGCCAGGATGGGGAGTGTGGCCTGAGGTCCCCCAGATTGGGAGGGGGACGTGCCTTGAGGTCCCCTGACAAGCTCCGCCAGGTGGGGGACACAGCCTGAGATCCCGTCAAGCCCCGCTGGGTGGGGGGCATGGCCTGAGGTCCCCCATCACACCCCGCCAGGCAGGGGGGCGCAGCCTCAGGTCCCCCATCAAGCCCCACTGGCAGGGGGTGCAGCCTCAGGTCCCCTGTCAAGCCCCGCTGGGCAGGGGGTTCGGCATGAGTTCTCCCGACCCAGCACTGGGGGTGTACCTTGAGGTCCCCCGTCAAGCCCCACTGGGTGAGGAGCAGAGCCTGAGGTCCCCCGTCAAGCCCCGCCAGGTAGGGGGGCGCAGCCTCAGGTCCCCTAGCCTGGTGCTGGGGCAGGGATGCGGCCTGAGGTCCCTCAGCCCGGCACTGGCAGGGGGGCATAGCCTCAGGTCCCCCATCAAGCCCTGCAGGGTGGGGGGCATGGCCTGAGGACCCCTGGCTTGGCACTGGGGTGGGGGGTGCTGCCTGAGGTCCCCTAGCCCAGCACCAGGACGGGAAGCACACTTTGAGGTCCCCTGTCAAGCCCCGCCGGGTGGGGGCGTGGCCTCAGGTCCCCCAGCCTGGTGCCAAGGCAGGAGGTGCAGCCTGAGGTCCCCCAGCCTGATGCCAGGGCGGGGGGCATGGCCTGAGGTTCCCTGTCAAGCCCCATGGGCATGGAAGAGGGCATAGCCTCAGGTCCCTGCTGATTGCTTGTTAAGGCTCCTTAAGGGAACTGGGACTCAGCTGTGGGTGCAGCCATCTTTGTGATGAAGTGATGGTCAGTTAGCATATTTCCTCTTTATTAGATAGGATTTTTCCTGTCCCATTCTTTCTAGCTTCTCTTTCAGGGACTTCCATGATGAACAAGTTGGTACATTTGATGGTGTTCCACAGGTCATGGATCTAGGTTTTGTTCATTTTTCTTCATTAATTTTTCTTTCTGTTTCTCAGACTGGACAATTTCAATAGCCTCATCATAAAGTCCACTGAAATTTTCTTCTGCCTATTCAAATATGCTACTGAACCCCTATAGTAATTTTTTTTTTTTTTTAGCCACACAATTTCCATTTGTTTCCTTTTATAGTTTTTCTCTTTATTGACATTTCCTATTTGTTCATACATGGTTCTCTTGATTTCCTTTAGCTCATTTTCCATTGCTGTATTTAGCTTGATTCAGCATTTTTTAAGATATTTGATTTAACATCTTTTATTAGTAATCTCAACATATGGGCTTCCTCAGATGTAGTTTCTTGTCAAATTCTTTATTTTCTGTGAATGAGCCATATTTCCCTGTTTTTTTTTTTGTTTGCCTTGTAATATTTTTTGTTGAGAACCAGACATTTTGAGTATTATAATGTGGTTGACTCTGGAAATTAGATTCTCCCTCTCTTCAAGGATTACTTTTTTTTGTTTATCAAGGGCTGCAATTGTCCATTCATATAGTGACTAATCCAAACTATTTTTGAAAAGTTTGTGCATGTGGCCACTGATGTTTCTGTCCATTATCTCTTTAGGCAGCCTGTGACCTAACAGAATGCCATCCCCCATTCTTTCATCTTAAAATCTTACAATAGCTTCACATTATTCTTAGAATAAAGAATAAAATCCTTTCATAAATTGGTTCTTTTTACTTACAGCTCACTTCACACTCTTCCTCTTGCTATCTTTCCTATAGCCACAGGGTCTGCTTTCAGGTTCCCAATCATGCCTTCTTGTCTTCTATTACAGGGCCTTTGCACAAGCAATTCTCTCTTTCAGAAAAACTCTCTCTCCACCATCACCCTCTTTACATACTTTACACTTTATTACATTTTGATCATAACTTAATGGTCCCTTCCTCAGGGAAGCCTTCCCTGGATTTTGAGTCCTCACTTGTTACATGCTCTCATATATTCCTATTCTTCCTATGGGGCCAATTTCTTAGTACTTTCTGTATATTTATAGTATATGATTATTTTTATTAAATGTCTTTCATGCTCACAGAACATATCTTAAAAAAGCAAGGACCCTTTCATTTGCCTACAGTTGTATCCCCAGTACATAGGAACAGCTCCCAACATGAAGATATGCAATAAATATTTGTTAAATCAGTGAATGACAAGAAAAAGTTATCCTTTTTATTAATGTTTTCTTTTCTACAACTTCCCTAACACAATAATAGCTAAATTACTTGCTTAACTCCTGAGTGGAGGGCTCATTACCAAAGTAAAGCTGTACAAATGTTAGGTTAAATAATTTTACGTTTAGAGGAAGATTATGATTTAGATTCTACAAAGGAAAAGAACCTTGAGGAAGATAAATTAAAATTAGGTCAACTCTCCAAGTAACCTAGATTTTACCTGCAAAAGGAAATGTGTGTGTGTGTGTGGGTGTGTGTGGGGGGTGGTGTGTGGGGGGTGTGTGTGTGTGTGTGTTTGGTTAGGGCCGTGGTCGGCAAACTGTGGCTCGCGAGCCACATGAGGCTCTTTGGCTCCTTGAGTGTGGCTCTTCCACAAAATACCACAGCCTGGGCGAGTCTATTTTGAAGAAGTGGCATTAGAAGAAGTTTAAGTTTTAAAAATTTGGCTCTCAAAAGAAATTTCAATCGTTGCACTGTTGATATTTGGCTCTGTTGACTAATGAGTTTGCCAACCACTGGTAGGGAGTTAGAAGAAAAGATGATAGATACAGAGAGGCTAAGAAATACACTGAGACTGCTCCGAGGTGTCCAAATAGACACGAGAACCTTGTCCTCCAAAAAGTTGAGATTGTACATTTTAATTGGTTTGGCAGTTCTCTTAGGGACTGGCACATACATTTGACTTTGTGTCAGCCCCTATAGGCTTCCCCAGTACTGTTTACTGGAAGACTTAAAGAGATATACACACTGGAAAAACTTTAATCCAGACTATTCTATAGGACAGATGTAGACAGGGTACTTGAGAGACAGTTATAGTAGTCCAGACATGAGTGGATAATGGATTGGACCAGAGTGATGCTGGTGGAAAGAGTAAGAAGAGGAACATTTCAAGAGATATTCAGCATAATCAGAATTACAGGACTTGGTTGTTTATTGGATAAAGAGGGTGAGGAAAAAATCAGCATCAATGATGATTCATGGGTTTCTTGCTTATACAAATGGACTGATAAGAGAATTGTGAGATAAAAAATACTGAAATCAGACCAGACTTCTGGATGGGGCAAGATTCTAAGGGTAGGGCTGGACATGTTAAGTTTTAGGAATGTTTGAGAGAAGTTAGTAGGCAGTTAAACATTTAGACTGTACTTAAAGATGTTTTGAATGAAGATACAAATTGTAAAACATCTGGACATTCATAGTAATTAAACCATACTTCTAGCTGAGCTTCCTTAGGGAAGGAATGCAGCATGAGAAAAAATGTGAGGAGAACAACAAGCCCAGAACCATGCTTTGAAGGACATGAATTTGTATAAAAGATACAGAAGAAGTGGCCAGAAAATGAGAATCAGAAATGTGTCATATGATCAAGGTAGCTCAGGGAATAAATTATTTTAAAAGGACAGTGTGGTCATCAGAATCAGGTCAGGTAATTGAGTTTCAAGATTCTCCATTGAATTTATCCACATGGGAGACACTGGTGATCTTCACGAAAGGTATTGTGGTGGATTGTTGAGGGCATAAATTATATTGTAATGGCTTTAAAAGGAGTAAAGGATGGAGCAGTGATTATAGACAACCGGTTGTGAATGGGGAGAGAAGAAATAGGGATACAGGAAGTCCTTGGGTTACGCTGGACTAGATGTATGTCGTTTCATAGTTACATCGCCATCTCCCATCTATCCTATCTAATAAAAGAGTGATATGCAAATTGACCATCACTCCAAGACACAAGATGGCCACCCCCACTGGTCAAAGATGGCTGCCTCCATGTGGACACAAGATGGCTGCCACAAGATGGCCTACAGGGGAGGGCAGCTGTGGGCAGTTGGGGGTGACCAGGCTGGCAGAGGAGGGCAGTTGAGGGGAGACCAGGCCAGCAAAGGAGGGCAGTTGGGGGTGACCAGGCCTGCAGGGGAGGGCAGTTGCGGGTGATCAGGCCAGCAGGGAGGGCAGTTGGGGTGACTGGGCCAGCAGAGGAGGGCACTTGGGGGGGACCAGGCCTGCAGGGGAGGGCAGTTGTGGGTGACCAGGCCAGCAGGAGAGGGCAGTTGGATGGGACCAGGCCAGCAGGGGAGGGCAGTTGGGGCAGACCAGTCCTTCAGGGGAGGACAGTTGGGGGACCCAAGCCTGCAGGGGAGGGCAGTTGGGGGGGGCCATGCCTTCAGGGGAGGGTAGTTAGGGATGACCAGGCCAGCAGGGGAGGGCACTTAGGGGAGACCGTGCCAGCAAGGGAGGGCAGTTGGGGGTGACGTGGCCTGCAGTGGAGGACAGTTAGGGGCGACCAAACTGGCAAGGGAGGGTAGTTAGAGGCAATCGGGCTGGCCGGGAAGCAGTTAGATGTCAATCAGGCTGGCAGGGAAGTGTTTAGGGGGTGATCAGGATGGCAGGCAGAAGCGATTAGGGGCAATCAGGCAAAGGTGAGCAGTTGGGAGCCAGCAGTCCTGGATTGTGAGAGTGATTTCCAACTGCCCATTTAGGCCCGATCCCACTAAACAGGAGGTCAGACATTCCTCAAGGGGTCCCAGATTGGAGAGGGTGAAGGCTGGGCTGGGGACACCACCCCCGTGCACAAATTTCGTGCACTGGGCCTCTAGTGTGTGTGTGTATATATATAATAGAGGGATATGCAAATTATCTGGGACGCCCTCACATCACAACTGTTCACATGGTGCACGGGGCTGCGGGGCAGGACTCGGGTCTAGCATGATTTCATCCTGCCCAGGCAGAGTTCCCACCCCCTGCAGACTCCCTCCCGCTCCCCTCTCCCCCCCTCCCCCACCGCAGCCGAATCCCGATGCCCACCTGGGGTTCACTAAACTTTACTGGAGCTGCTCCCCACACCCCCTCCCCCTGCCCAGGACTGCACTGCCTGCAACAGGGCACCCTGGAAGCCTCCTGACAGGCAGGTGGCTGTGGAGAGCAGAGTGGGGAGGGGGCTGCAGGGAGCCACGGAAGGGCGGAGCAGCGGGAGCCAAGTTCCCGGGGGTCTGGGGAGAGCGCCTGACAGGTGCCAGGACTGCAAAGAAGAAACAGGAAGTGGCCATGGGGAGCTCTTCCAATCTCCCTGCATGGACACCCCACCCCAGCCCCTGGTGGGACGGGGAGGCTGACCAGACAGGGAGAAGATCCAGCCTCAGGGGTAGCTGCAGCTCGCACCTCCAACTCCCAATCTCTTCCCCCGCCATCCCCGCCAGGGGCGCCCACAACAATAGCATGGTGGCAATGACCCGTCAGTGCCCCCAAGGCACCCGCTGCCACCTACAGAAGGGATGCAGCTCCCTCCCGCCTCCCGCAGAATTGGCACAGGTCCCTCCCGGCTCCCACCCAAGAGGTGCGGCTCCCTCCTGCCAGCTCCTGCGGAAGCAGTGTGGTTCCCACTGGCTCCCAGAGGTGTGCTGCGGCTCCCACGGAAGCGGCAGGCAGCCTACTGTGTGCAATATGATATCACACACCGGGCCACTAGTTTATTTATAGAAAAAAAAAAAGTTCCGTCATTTCTACATATGTACATATGTGCTTTATGTTTTTTATTATTTATTTACCACAAGTAAAGGTCAGGAATTGTTATGTTTCTTTTAAATTTTTTTACTGTTTTACTTCATTACTGCTGTGTATGTGCTCCAGGGGAGTGACATAGGTGCTTATGTAGGTGGGTTCCGATTTACAGCGAAAATGACGTTATATCGCGTCGTAGGAATGGATCTCCGATGTAACTCGAGGACCAACTGTATATGAGGTTCAAGAATTTATTTTACCTAGGAGAGACTTCAGCAACTGTAAATGTACATAGAAATTATCCAAACTATTTTTGTAAAGGTGAAGACTTTGATCTAGGTGCCAAAATCATCAACAAATGAAAGATGTGGCAGGGATTGGAGCCAGGAAGGAGAAAGATGAGTGATAGAGCTGAATGGCATGGGCTTCAAAGGAAAAGACTTTTATAGGCGAGTAGGAGAGTACTAAGGTGGAAGAAGCAAAGTGAACACCTGTTCCATACTTAACCACAAGGTATGGAATGTGAGTGGTAAAAGAGTAATTAGTGCTCGCTTCAGCAGCACATATGCTAAAATTGGAATGATTCACAGAATGGCCCCTGCGCAAAGATGACATGCAAAATCGTGATGCTTTCCATATTTTTCTTACTTATATGTGGAATCTAATGAACAAAATAAACCCAAAGACACTGAAGGATGCAACAGATTAACATATTTCAGAGGAAAGGGGCAGGGGGAGAGATTAGCCAAAGAACTTATATGCATAAGTGCATAACCAATGGACACAGACAATAGTGGGGTGAAGGCCTGGGGAGGGGGCAGGAGCAGGGGTCAATGGGGGAACAAGGGGGGGGGCATCTGTAATATGTCCAACAATAAATAAATAAAAATTTAAAATAAAAAATAAATGAGCCCAGAATGGTTTTGTGGGTTTTTGTGGTTTTTTTTAGTAAATAGCACCACCTTGATATGGCTACAAGGAATGCCCTGTCCTTGGGGAAAAGCCTGGGTTCAATAAAGGCAAGAGGGTCTTGAGAAAACTTAGAATAAATTAGGATATAAAAGCATCTGTCTATTAGACTGAGAGATCCTTCAGATAGTTTAGACTCATGCTTTTCCAATTTTAGTGTGCATCAGAATCTCCTGGAAGGCTGGATCACAGGTGGCTGTATCGCATCCTCAGAGTTTCTGATTTAGAAGATCTCAGATGAGCTCAAGAATGTGCGTTTTTAACAAGTTCCCAGGGGCTGATACTGCTGGTCTGTAAACCGTACTTTCCAAACCACTGGGATAGTCGGTGTTGTAATAACAACAAACCCTGAAATCCCAACAGGTCAATGACATAGAAGTTTACTTTCACTTACTCAAAGTCTAATTGGGTCTGGTAGCTCTCTAGGGCATTATCTTCTAAGCAGAAACCCAGGCATGCAGGTTGCTTGTATCTTGTTTTTTTTTGTTTGTTTTGTTTTTTATTTGTTTGTTTTTTGTATCTTGTTTTGATGCATTGAAACATGTGGCTTCCAAGGTCACCCGGCAGAGGAGGAGAGATCTAGTGAGTTATGTGAAATACTTTCCTGGGTCAGGTCTGGAATGGCTTGCATCATCTCTGCTCAGATCTCACTAATCAGAACTTAGTCACATGGTCTAAACATAATAGCAAGAGAGTCTGGGAAATGTAAAGGAGAACATCGATGTTTGTGAGCATTAACAGCTCTCGATCACTTGTGGTCTATCTGAGCTCAGCAGAGAGAAAAATGCTTGTCAAGATCAGCAGCTCAACATATGTTGATATGTTCAGTAAACTGAAAAGAATTTAGTCGTTATTGACTGAAACCCAGATTTTCGTTTTTCTTTAAACAGACGACTCACCCCTTACAACTAACCATTATTATCTACATACATCCTCCAACACACACAGACAAAGGTCTTCTCTGAAGGACCTTTTCAGACCTTGCCAGGTTCAACTGTACATTGTTACACCTGAGACATTCATAGATCGAAGAGATGTGAACATGCTGAGATGGAAAAGAAAATTGTCTGGATTAAAAATCAAGGCTGTATCATGTTCACTCTTCTTGGCTGTGAATTCAGACATTTGAAATAGATTATTTAGTTCAACAAGCAGCCTCATTTTTGAGAAGGTTATGCCCATGGGATGTTCTACTTGCCGACTTACCTTCAAGGCCTTTATTATATCTGAGGGCTGGTGATGGCCAACTGACAGGAGAGCTGACAGTTCTATTAGCTGTAGAATCAGGAGAGGTCAATCAGCTTCTCACATCTCTAGGTAAAGAGCTGAATTTCCAAAGGCAACGCAGATTCCAGCAGGTTGAGCTGCAGAATCTTGTTACGTGATGAAATGGGCTCTCAAGGACTGCTCTTACCTCTAGGAGCCTCGGTCACCACTGGAAATGGAAAGCGTTAGTCCTGTTTCAGACTTGCTTCCTGCCAGCCTTCAGTGATACCTTGAGAAGAGGACAGAGCTACAAACTGAGAGAAAGAGAGCATTTTTCTGGGCTCCAAAGTGCCAGGAGAGCAATCTTCATCCTCGATCACTTGTGGTCTTTCAAAGTCTATGGTGAGCACCTGGCCTTTTGGTTCCAATCTGTGAGGATAAATGAGGTTGTGTTTTAATAATATGCATTCACCTGAAGCACAAGTCTCACAATGCTAAATAATTCCTTTAACAAGCACCCCTATTTGGGGGAAATGAGAAAATTTTACAAAAACCAAAAAAGCAATTCCAATGAGGAATAAAGAATATAATTGCTACATTGGCAGCGTTTCCAATTAAAAAGTAGTTAGACTGGTGTTTTGTTAGATTAATAGTACTTATAGCATTTCCTAGATAGAAAATATGTTAGAACAGGTAGTATCCAGCTACTGCTTTGAAACTTTGCACAGTCCAAATCTTATTTATCTCCAACTTTCATGACAGTAATCAAAGGAACAAAAAGTTAGCTTCTTAATTCTTTGACCTTGGTGAGAGATGCCTTTCAAAAGGAGGTTGAGACATTTGTAGCAACTGTCACTGTGTTCACCTTTCGGGTGTAAAACATACCGAGGTTGGCACAAACACGACCTGTATTCAGATCCCTACACATTCCAGGAAGTGAATGGCTAAATCATGTTCTATTTGTACAATGCCAGTGTGGCCAAAGAGCTCCTCTGCAGGGAGGGCTGTTTCAGGAATGATGTCTTACTTTTTGACTTGCTGCGGCAGAGATCAGGAAACATTGCTGTCCAAAGTCTCCACCAACACACAGCACTCCGCAGGTCAGTGTTCATTAAGGCGCTACTGTACTTTAAAGGCATGAAAATTATATTGCTCTGGAATAAATTCTGCACTCAATCAATAAATATTTACTGAGGACCTGTTATGTCCAATGAAAATAATTCTACATAAATTTTACTGAGTATACAGAAAAGTGAAAGCATAAGCAGAAGAATCAGGATTCATGTTTCTGTATATAGATAGAGAGAGCAATTCTAGGAGAGAACTATATGTCAAATTGCATTGTAACTTGTTCAGGGACTATGTGGTGTAATAAAAAGGGGTTTTACGGATTTTTTAATTAGTGAGACTTGGGTTTCTTTACCACCCCCTTCATTCTCTATCTATAGGAACAGGAGAAAGTTATTTTAGGCTCAATGAGCCTTAGTTTACTCAACTGTAAAAGAAAGATAATATTATTTATCTCTTAGAGTTACCATGAGAATTAAATGAGATATACATGAAAAAGCCAAGTATGTAGTAGATCTTCAATAAATGGCAGCCATGATTGAGCTATAGTCATTATTATTCAGCTTTCTATGAAGAGGTGACTGTATTAAATGTTTATTAAAAAATAAAATAGCCCTAACCGGTTTGGCTCAGTGGATAGAGCGTCAGCCTGTGAACTGAAAGGTCCCAGGTTCGATTCCGGTCAAGGGCATGTACCTTGGTTGTGGGCACATCCCCAGTAGGAGGTGTGCAGGAGGCGGCTGATTGATGTTTCTCTCTCATCAATGTTTCTAACTCTCTATCCTTCTCCCTTACCCTCTGTAAAAAATAAATAAAATAATGTTTAAGTAAAAAGTGCTATAAATTGAATGTTTATGTCCCTGTCTCCCCCCCTCCCCCCTCCCCCCCCCGCGCCCCGAATTCATGTTAATACTTAATCACCAATGTGATAATGGTGTTAGGTCAGGCCTTTGGGAGGTGATTAGGTCATGAGAGTGGAGCCCCCGTGAATAAGATTAATGCCCTGATCAATGAGATTCCTGAGAATTCCCTCACCTCTTCCATCATAGGAGGACACAATGGGAAGATGGCCCTTATGAAAGAGGACATGGGCCCTCACCAGACACTGAATCTACCGACGCCTTGATCTTGAACTTGCCAGCCTCCAGAACCATGAGAAGTAAATTTCTGTTGTTTATGAGCTCATCAGTGGGATTGTTATAACAGCCTGGATGGATGAAGACTTAACACTTTCTTTGTAAAGATAAAAAAAAGGATCGTAATGCATGGTAATGTGTATATATAACTCTAATATCAAGTATGCATTAGCTTGTAAATGCCTGTTAACCTAAGGAGCTGTTTTATATTTTAAAATATAAAGGAGGTTGGAAAATAAGAGGAAGTAAATTCTGATTTGCTATCTGATTATACTTTCCATTGTGTATTTCAATTTTTAAATTTCCATTGACCTAAACTGTTTATGTGTCACAGAATATATTTTGACACATCCCTGGGCAATGTAAAAGAACCAGTCTAACACTGGATATCAACTACAGTATTCACATTCAAGTGTTTCAAACACTATATGAGAGAAAGATGATTCATGAGTCAGAATTCAAAGAAGTGCAAAAGTGAAAAGTTATTTTAAATCCTGCTTATTTTTAATTAGTTCATATAAAACATCATTTATCATAAACTGTGAGAGACCTGTTCATAAATATTAAAATTTCAAAGTCATGTTTATAGATAATATACCTGCTAGGTTTTCTCTAACTGTCCAATTGTCCAAAAGTAGGTCATTTTTCACATGGATTAGACACACCTTTTATACTTCTAAAAAAAAATATTTCTAGGAGGTCATGGTGACAGCTCCCAAAAGAAAAACTTTAAAAGACAAGTAGTGTAACAAAATTAATATGTCTTCTTACCAATCTGAAGTTCTTGAATTTCATCTTCCATACTGTTCAACAGAGTTAAATGCCAGAAATCAGGAACAAACCTTAAATGTCCCGTGCCATCTCTGACAAAAGTGTACATTAGAAAGCTGTCAAGCCTTAGCTGGTTTGGCTCAGTGGAGAGAGCACTGGCCTGTGGATTGAAGGGTCCCAGGTTTGATTCCAGTCAAGGGCATGTGCCTCGGTTGCAGGCTCAATCCCCAGCCCTGGTTGGGCTAGGGGTTCATGTGGGAGGCAACCAATTGATGTGTCCCTCTCACATCGATGTTTCTCTCTCTCTGTCTCTCCCCTTCCATTCCACTCTCTCTAAAAAATCAGTGAAAAAATATCCTGGTGTAAGGATTAACAACAACAAAAAAGGCTGTCAAGCTATTTAGTTTTAAAAATGAAGGTAGATTTCCTGGCGGTCATATGTTTCCACTGCTGATGCTTTTGACTACATCCAGAGAGGATATGAACTAACAAAACTGAGCAAGGCAAGTAAAGAGAAGGACAAAGAGAAGTGAGGAGTATAATGAAGAAAAAGAAACAGAACAGTTTCCAAATCAAGAATAGAAATAATCAAGTTATTTTCCACTACCTTTAATACAAATAGAATTTTGTTAATCAGAAATATTTTCTCATAAGATGTGGCAAATAAACAAAAAGAGGCATCTTTTCGGAACCAAGTGTTTTCTAACTTAGATGCAATTGTGCTTGTGCGGAAAGAGGCACTCTAAGCCAATGTTTTCAAATTGAATTCTAAATATAGATTACATTTTACGCTTTCGTTTTAGGAGTGGCCATACAAGCCTGCTAGACATTTGGCTCTCCTATCAAATCCAAGCGGTGGATTCTGATAGTAACAAGGCAACATCTCTGCTGTATTGATTTGATACATGAGAGCAGGATTTGGGAAATTAATTGGATTTCTTATCTAATTGGCCCTGTTGGAAATAAATGAGATTCATTTTTTCCCAGAAGTAAGTTTTAGAACTAGGACTCATCTATGCTAATGTCTATGTAGATACCTGTGTTCGTTCCTTTGTACACATTACTATATATATTCTCTCTTAAAATACTTAAAATGAACAACCACACAGAAAAGATTAGTGTTAATATGTTCAGATCAGAAATAGAAGGATGAATAGAGGATGGTATTTATACTGTTACAGGATATCATTAAGACATGGATTTAGACATACTGTTGTCAAACTAGATCTGACTGCCATTCCTCACTCACTGAAAGGAACCAGGGCCCACTGGTAAAACAGTTAATTTCAGGGTTGGAACAGGGAAAATGTAAGATGAGCCTGTCTTGGGCCAGAAAAGTAAATATGACAGAATGAATAAGACATTTTAAAAAGACCAAGAAGTCAGATTTTTGAAAAAATATTTTTTAAAATTATTAATTATAGTTGGCATACATATTATATTAGTTTCAGGTATACAACATAGTGACTAGACAGTTATGTAACTTATGACATGATCACCTCAATATAGCCCCACAAAATATTTGGTAATTTCAAAAGAAACAAGAATAAGACTGTGGGGATCTCTTGATTTAAAACCTTAAATCAAGGGGCAAAAGAGAACATCGTCAACGATGGGACAAATCAGCATGGGTACCACCTAATAGGATGCAAGGAGAAGATGCCAGTAACACTTCTTGATATTCCTACTAAAGATGTATAATCTGAATCAAATCATGAGGCAGTACTAGACAACCCAAATTTAGGGACATTCTACAAAAAATAATGACCTGTAATTTCAAAAGTATCAAGGCCAGGAGAGTCAAGGAAAAACTGAGGAAGTGTTCCAGACAGAATGAGACTAAGGAGACCTGATAACTAAATGCAGCCCATGATCCTGAACTGGATTCTTTCGCTATACGTAAAGGACATTATTGGGTCATTTGAGACTGATGAGTAGGTAGCAGTACTTTATTCATGTTCATTTCCTGACTTTGATGGCTGTTACGAGCTGAATTTTGTCCCCCCTCAAATTTATATGTTGAAGTTCTAGTACCTCAGACAGTGACTGTGTTTAGAAACAGAGCCTTTAAAAAGGTGATTAAGTTAAAATGGGGTTGTTGGGGTGGGCTCTAATCCAATATGACTGATGTCTTTATAAAAAGATATTTTGACACACAGAGAGACACTGGGGATGAATGCGTGGAGAGGAAGGCCATGTGAGGACAGAGAGAGAAGGTTGCTGTCTGCCAGCCAAGGAGAGAAGCCTCAGAAGAAACCAAACCTGCCAACACCTTGATCTGAGACTTCTGGCCTTGAGAACTGTGAGCAAAATAAACTTCTGTGCCTTAAGCAGCCCAGATTGTGGCATTTTGTTATGGCAGCCCTAGCAAACTAATACAATAGTTACATTATGGTTATGTAGGAAATTGTCCTTGTTTGTAAAAAAAAATAAAGTAACAGGGGTGGTGAGGTATTTGGTTACTAGCTTACTCTCAAATGATTCAAGGGAAAATATTTTAAATGGACCTTTAAATTATCTGTAAGTTTGTGATTTTATACACACACACACACACACACACACACACACACACAATCACAAACTTATGTATTGTATTTATATATGTATTTAAGAGTCCCCAAAGAAGTGTTAGAAGAGAACGGATAAACTCCATGCTATTTCAACACACACAAAGTGTTGCTTAGCTATTCCACATCACTACCAATGATAGGTTAAGACAAAGTGGGTTTAACCTGAAAGATTAAATATATGGGTGGAAATGTATATAATCTTCTTTGAATGAAATAGGCTTGAGAGTTCTCTATAAATAAAAAAAAAATCCATAAATTGATTCAAGCACCTGCCTTCATCCTCTATAAAGTAGTGGTTTCAAACTCCTTCCAGGGTATCCCTATATACAAACTCAATCTTATGAGGGTCCCTAATTCTGTAAACAAGTAGAAATGGAGCTACTCTGGATAAAAAAAATGGTCCTGGATGGCAGAGTCTTGTTCGCTCAACCTACTTTTTCCTTTCCTCATGAGCTCAGGAATTCTGAGATGTCCATAAAGCTTTTATTGCTAGGAGGGCTCCTTTAGCTCTTCAGAAAGAGTTATACAGATTTTAGGTATTTATCACCATGTTCACCCTGGATTTATGTGGGTAACCATGAGGAGTAACCATGGCAAAAGGCTGATGCCATGCTGGAAAGAAGGTGGCTTGCCTTCAATCCCCTTCCAGACTGCATAGTTGTCTTAGATGTTCAGAAAACCTCTAAAGCAAAGACCATGCTGCATGTCTGTCTGCACCTAACCAAAATACTTCTGAACCTATCTCAGGGAGCTAGGACACTTGGCAGCATTGCCAGGAGTGCCGTGTGTTGGAGGAGTAAAGGACTGACCTGTCCAACTCAAGAGCCTCTACGCTGAGTGTTGGTACCCAGAAGGCTTCTAGATTAGCCCAGAGTTCTTGAGTCTTTCCCACGGCCCCTTACAACCCACATCCCTCTAAAACAACCTCAGGAGCCCTGTGGTAGACTGCATTCTTGTTCAAAAACTCTCACTGCTTCTCTCTGGAGAAGGGCTGTACTTTTCCACACCATTGATGTCAGGTTTGATTTGTTCTTGGCCATTAAAAAATGTTAAAATGACACATATCACAGAAGTTTTAAGAGCCAGCACATGGTTTGCTGTTTCTTTTCCCTCTGTCACAAAACTGGCAATAATCCAGAAAGAGGCTACTGCACCAAGATTATAGGGAGCAGAGTTGTAGCTTACCCATGATGGACTTGTATATATGTTAATGTAGTGTGGATGAAAAATAAATCTTTGAGCTGTAGGCCACTGAGATTTTGGAGTTGTTCATTAACACTGCAAACCTAGCCCATACTAATTAATAGTTAATTACCCTGTAGCATTTCATGAAAGCAAAAAGTGTTTTGTTCTAATGAGTACTTTGAAAATATTTACATTAAATAGTACATGAGTAATCTGTTGTTTTTTTTTCCAAAGAGATCCTGCAAAAGGCTGTGCTGTATTGCTTTGTGTCTATGTGATGAGGTAATCATTTGCTAGATACTACGGGTAACAAGGTCTGAAGACCCACAGTTGAAGGTTCCACCGACACCTCAAAAGTACACACTGAAGCAGGGCTTATCTCTCAAGCACCAGTCAGAAAACACATGCTCACTTTTTGCCCTTTTTTAATCTATAATAATAAAAGCGTAATATGCTAATTAGACAGGACAGCTGAACGACCTTCCGGACAACCTTCCAGACAAAGCCCGGGCTGTGAGGGCTGAGACCCTTGCACGAATTTCATGTATCGGACCTCTAGTACATATATTGCATTATCCATATACCTTGGAAACAACTTTGTCCCAACCACAAATACCTAGAGTCCATAAGATTCTGTCAGCTAGAAACCCACAATCCCAGCTATCTCTCAGTCCCATGTGAACTTTAAAGCACCAGAAAGTTCAAGCTGCATTTCTGGGCTCCATCTGAGAACATGGCCTTTGAAGACCCCTTGTTGGCAGGAGGGACATTGGTCTTGGCTGCTTGCTCCTATATTTGATTAGAAGAAAAATCCAATACAGACAACTCTCCTCCTGAAAAATGACTATTATACTATATCAAAATATAATAAAATTCATTCTTAAAGCTCAACAGTAAGATCTAGACAGTGTCCTGCTTTTTAGTCATTTCAAAAACAAAATTAATAAAAATAAGAAAACTATGTAACCATGACTATATAACAACATAGCTGGAATTCTTCCATTGAGGATAATTTGTTTTTCTTACAGCGAACTAAATACTAATTCCCAAGGGGATCATTTGGAAATTTAAAACAGGAGGTGACAGACTGTCCCCATTGGCTCAGAGAGGTAATTTGACTAATAAAATCACATTAATGAAGTTGGAATCTCACCTACATATAATAGCTCAGCTCTGCCAGAGATTGATAGAATTTTTTTTAATTCAAAAGGTCAAGGTAAGGGTTTTTAATTTCTGTAAAACAATATTTCTCAAACTATACTTTCTGGAACAGTACTGTCCTCCAAGTTAATAATACGAATTATGCGAGAGAAGAATGTTAATAATAAATCTGTGACACGGTGAATACTAAATCATCTTCTCCCTTTGTTCCCCCAATTGACATTAGCACATTAAAGACCCTGAACAGTCTAGTAGTAAAGGAACCTGCTTAACATTGTTTAGTCAAGTGATCCACAAAATCAAAGGGAGAAGCTTACGACATCCCTGGGAACTAATAATTCTCTGGATGCACTAAAAGATCAAATCTGCAAAAACACCACAGGATGGTCATCAGGTTAGAGCCAAATTCTTAAAACTGTCTCAGATCCCCAAGGCGATCAGACTGTGCGTGACCAAAGACACTCTAGTGTGAAGAGATACAATCTGGAGCAAGTGTAGCCCACGTGATATGGCTAAACAGAGAGGCTCCTAAAGTATTCCTGAGGCGTTGCAGGTAGGGAGTGGTTAGTGGGGGCACATGGGAAGTATCATCTGGGGAGGCATTTCCAACCAGAAGAGATTTACACCGTCTGCCACTGCCCCTAATCCCAAGCCATCACCATAGTATGTAGATGCTATAATGTGCCGTTCCTAAATTTTCTTTTAAAATATTATTATGACTACATATAACTGATCCCTTAATAATTCTGACTATATTTTAATTATACATTGTATAACCATCATTTACCTTTAAACAGATTTCACTTAATTTTTAATATATTCATAATTATTATTTTATGTTTTATTTATGCATGTTTTAACTATATTTAGTGTTACATTCTTTTTTAAGACAAAGAGCTTCACAAAACATAAATTTTGGACGTAACTTTTTCTCACATGGTAACCTTAGAACAACAACTACGCATTTAGATTCAGGTTCTTTACAGTCCAAAATGATTTCCACTTCATGGGGCAAGTCCATTTGGCAGTTATTACTTCCCTAACACTAGAGTAGCACTTAGTGAGCCCAAAAGATGATTCTAGGCACTGGAAAATGGTTAATAGCTATAATTGCTATGTGATGAAGAGACATTTATAGGTAACACACACACACACACACACACACACACACACACACACACACACAAACCCTCTGCTGGCTAAAAAAGAAAACAAAACACCTGCCAATTCCAGTAACAGGGACGTGAGGACCTGTCCTTCCCTTGGGCAGTGACACTGCCATCCCTGTGGAAGTGAGATGAGCCATCTTCAGGCCCAGATCCTCCTCCTACATTGTCAGGGCCATCGGAGAAGGGGAGACGAAGCAGAAAGAAATACTGGGACACAGAAGATAAAAGCTGCTTCTTTTTAGGGCCAAACTAAGGAAAATAGCTCTTGGAGGAAAGGAGCAGCAGGTGCATGCTTTTAGGAGAAGGTGTCAAGGTCGTTTTTTAATGATTAAGCATTGTCTTAGGTCCTTTAGGTTACCCTGCCAAAACTGTTATAGACTGGGTGGTTTCAACAACATTTATTTCTCACAGTTTTGTAGGTTGTGAAGTCCAAGGTCAAGGCGGCAGCAGATTTGGTGTCTGGTGAGACCCCACCTCCTGACGCATAGACAGTCTTCTGCTCGCTGTGTTCTCATCGGGTAGACAGAGTGAGCGAGCTCTGCAGAGTCTCTTTTATAAAAGTACTAATCCCATTCATAAGGGCTTCACCTTCACCACCTAATCACCTCCCAAAGGCCTCTAACTACTATCACATATGAATTGGGGGTGAGGGCAGTGGTAGTGGTGGGAACACAAGCATTCAATCCATAACAAGCATACTTAAAAGTATATAGTTTCCTTATTTTCAGGTACACACTACCAGGAAGTAAAGCAAGGCACTATATTTAGACACAGTTTTTTAAAGGAATTTCTTTGAAGCTGAATGAGCTGTAAACAATTTATCAAATATTTGACTATTTCTGACATGCTTGAGGGTGTTCTCCTCCAAATATTAGTAACTGCCTACAGTTTTATTGATACCACTTACTACCTTGGTAAAGCTTGCTTTCCAACTGCTCCCAGCAGTGACCTCCACAACCTGACATGGGCTCTGCCACATCAGGATAACACCCTTGAGCTTCATCTGGAGCCTAAAACTGCACTGACACCAAGGCACTTCACCCCACACTTCTGTTAAAAACTTGAGGCCTGCAGTTTTCCTTGGCCCTGACCCAAAACAAAAGCAACTCTTATCTTCTGTGTTCTGCACTCATGTCCCAGTATTTCTCTGTGCTTCCCTTCCCCTCCCTGCCCCTACCCCCGTTTCAATGCTTTCCTCCTTCCCAAACGTTTCCACTGAAACCAGCTCTCCTCTATCCTTTATTCATAGAGAGCTCCCTTCCTCTTTTTGTCCTAGCTAAAAAATGTCTGCCCTAAGATCATTGGTCCTGAAGATTATCAGGCTTCAGGAGATTGTTCTGGTTCATTTTCGTCATCTATGGCTAGGGGTTAGGAAGTGGGGTCAGCATTTTCTTTAATCAGCCATGCCACTTCCAGACTCTAGTAATTAAAAGCAGCCAACTGCCCTGGCTGGTATTGCTTAGTCATTAGCGCACCAGCCAAGGCTACAAAGGGTCGCAGGTTCGATTCTGGTCAAGGGCATGTACCTCACCTCAGTTACAGGTTTGCTCCAAGCCCCTAGTCGGGGCGCATGCAGAAGGCAAACAGTCAATGTGTCTCTCGATGGCTGTCTGTCTCTCTCTCTCCTTTTTCTTTTCCCTCTCTCTCCCTCCCTTCCTTTCATTCTCTCTGAATATCAATGGGAAAAAATATTCTCAAGTGAGGATTAACAAACAAACAAAGCAATCAAAATTTATCCTTTAAAAGATGAATAGATAAACAGATTTTGGTGTAATTATTCAGGGACAAAATGTGAGATACTATTCAGATAAAAAGGAACAAGCCATCAAGCCATAAAAAAACACATCTGTGAATGCATCTTAACTGCATCTTGCCAAGTGATAAAAGGTAGTCTGAACAAGCTAAAATACTACATGATTCCAATTATGATATTCTGAAAAAAAAGAATCCTAAAAAGACAAGTTGTTAGCAGAGTTTTGAGGGAGGATATGAGTGTTGGTAAAAGATACATAGGGGAGTTTTGGGACAGTGAAACTATTCTATAGGAAACTGCAATGGTGGATGCATAACACACTTGTCAAAATCCATGAGACTTTACAGCACAAAAGTAAGCCTCAACACATACAAGTATTTTTAAAAAATCACTTTGGAGGTGTTGTGGATGCCAACATGGAATGCAAAACCTGATTGTATCATTAAGGTATTAAATAATTTCACTGAAAGTAGTGGGGGAAAGCTGTTGACTAAGTAATATTAGAAATGAGTGAAAACAAGAAGACTAAAGGCAAAAGAAACTACTTATGAATACTGTAATCTGGTTAATGAAGTTGTTTCCTACAGGACTGCCTCTAAACAATTCTGATTCTGCTATATGTGGATACTAAAACTGAGCCATTATGTCCTTGCTCTGTTAGCTGAAAGGACATAAAACAACACCCTAGTATCAACGAGCACATCTAACACCCAGATCTAGCTTTCCAATACCATTCTATATTATAAAAGGCTAATATGCAAATCGACCGGCAGCTATGACCCGCACTGACCACCAAGGGGCAGATGCTCAATGCAGAAGCTGTCCCCTGGTTGTCAGTGTGCTCCTACAGTGGGATCACCACTCAGCCAGAAGCCAGGCTTACAGCAGGCGAGCACAGCAGGGGTGGTAGGAGGCTCTCCTGCCTCCATGGCAGTGCGAAGGAGGGCCTGAGCCATCAGTTGGACATCTCCCGAGGGCTTCTGGACTGTGAGAGAGCACAGGCTGGGATGAGGGGACCCCCCCCATGAGTGCACAATTTTCGTGCACCGGGCCTCTAGCCTATCCTATCTAATTAAAGAATAATATGCAAATTGACCATCACTCCAACACACAAGATGGCTGCCCCCATGTGGTCAAAGATGGCTGCCCCCATGTGGACACAAGATGGCCAGCAGTGAAGGGCAGTTGGGAGGGACCAGACCTGCAAGGGAGGGCAGTTGTGGGCGATCAGGCCAGCAGGGGAGGGCAGTTGAGAGGGACCAGGCCTGCAGGGGAGAGCAATTGGGGGTGGGGGAGGGACCAGGCCTGCAGGGGAGGGCAGTTAGGGGTGACCAGGCCTGCAGGGGAGGGAAGTTAGGGGTGACCAGGCCTTTAGGGGAGGGCAGTTAGGGGTGACCAGGCTTGCAGGGGAGGGCAGTTAGGGACAATCAGGCTGGCAGGGGAGCAGTTACGCATCAATCAGGCTGGCAGGGGGATGGTTAGGGGTGATCAGGCTGGCAGGCAGAAGCGGTTAGGGGCAATCAGGAAGGCAGGCAGATGAGCGGTTGGGAGCCAGCAGTCCTGGATTGTGAGAGGGATGTCCAACTGCCCGTTTAGGCCCGATCCTACCAGACATCCCTCGAGGGGTCCCAGATTGGAGAGGGTGTAGGCTGGGCTGAGGGACACACACACCCCCTGTGCACAAATTTCGTGCACTGAGCCTCTAGTACAGGGGTCCTCAAACTTTTTAAACAGGGGGCCAGTTCACTGTCCCTCAGACCGTTGGAGGGCCGGACTATAGTTTAAAAAAAACAACTATGAACAAATTCCTATGCGCACTGCGGGCCCAGGATGAGTCAGCTGCTAAGCAGGACAGGCAGTGGCACCCAGCGGTCTGGATAAATGTCCTCGGCGGGCCACATGTGGCCCGCGGGCCGTAGTTTGAGGACCCCTGCTCTAGTATGTATATAAAAGGCTAATATGCTAACTGTCCCTCCCTCTGTCCAACTGGCCGCTATGACACACACTGACCACCAGGGGGCAGACACTCAACAAAGGAGCTGCTGAGCTGCAGTGACTTGGCAGAGGCGGTTCTCGGGTGACACACCTCAAAACCAGAGAAGAGGGAGCCCTATTCTTCGCAGGGCCGCGCGATTCCATCTTCGGCTGTGGGTTATGTTGTTGCTGGGGCACTGTTGGCCCTGAATCTGGTTTACTGCACAATTGCATTTGTGTTCCACACCCTGTACAACAGCAACTCTGCAGAGTGCTCCCTCACACTCTGGGACCTCTTGGGGGATGTAGGAGAGCCAGTTTTGGCCTGATCCCCACCGGCCAGGCTGAGGGACCCCACCTGCTGGAGGGACTTCTCTCACTCCACAGATGCCTTTTGAACCACAGCGCCACCCCAGGTGTGGCCAGCGGGGAGCAACTGTAAGAGGTTGGATCCAGGGCCCATCTCACTCAGTCCCACCCTGCTGGCCACCTTCTCATTAATTTCCTTTCAATGTGCACGAATCCATGCACAAGGTCACTAGTTCCTTAATAAAATGATCAGGGCTCCTTAGAGAAATGGCTGATGAGGATCAAAGCCATAAAGATGATCCTATATCAGTGTTCGGCAAACTCATGAGTCAACAGAGCCAAATATCAACAGTACAACGATTGAAATTTCTTTTGAGAGCCAAATTTTTTAAACTTAAACATCTTATAATGCCACTTCTTCAAAACAGACTCGCCCAGGCCGTGGTATTTTGTGGAAGAGCCACACTCAAGGGGCCAAAGAGCCGCATGTAGCTCACAAGCCGTGGTTTGCCGACCTCTGTCCTAGATCATTTGGCAGCACCTGAATGTAAGAAAGTACTCAAACAAACAAGCCAGAAATATTTAGCAAGAAAATAATATCATTCTAATACTAAAATTAGAATGATACAGAGAAAATTAGCATGGCCCCTGTGCAAGGATGACACCCAAATCCTGAAGTGTTTCATACTCTGTGCAGTGCCCTGGTAGGCATCATCCTCACACCCTTTGATTAGCTTGGAGGAAATAGTAAAAAACAAAACGCATGGCATGCAATAGCAAAATTATGACTTTCCACTATAAAAGGAAAAAAAAGAAAAGAAAGTAGTATTGGCTTATAATCAAAAGCATAAAACACATATCCAAAGTTCATAATGAAATAAGTAAGTAAATACATACATACATACAGTACGTACGTACATACATACAAATCTCCTACACAGACATTCCCAAATAATTCATACGCCCCCCTCCGTAAGTTTCGGTTGTACCTAGAGATTTCCTTCCAAAGAGTACAGGGAGGGGGAGAAAAAAGAGTCACTAAGCAAGGTGTATATGATGGGATTAAAATGGCATTTTACTTCCATGGTCTTTTTTTTTTTTTCTGAAAACCCATAATCCCAGAAAAACATCACACAAATCCTAATGAAGAAATATTCTACAAAATGCCTGATCATTACTGAGAAACTGTCACAAGAGGAGCCTAAAGAGACATGCCAGCTAAATATAACGTGGTATCCTGGCTGAGACCCTGGAAACAGAGAAAGGGCATTAGGTAAAAGCTAAGGAAATCTGAATAAAGTATACTCTTAAGTTATTAATAATGTATTAATATTGGTTGATTAATTATAACAAATATACCATACTAATTCAAGATATCAATAGCAGAAAAACTTGATACAGGGCATATGAAAATATCTATAGTTTCCTTGCAACTTTTCTGTAAATCTACAACTTTTTAAAAATTGTATTTTTTACAAAGAAAGAAAAAAAAAAAAACCTGGAAAGATAAGCCCCAGAATCTTTATCAGTGATTGTATTTTAGTGAAGGATTTCAAGTGGCTTTTCTTTTTGCTTATCAATATTTTAAAAGCAGTACTATTGGATTTTGATTTTTAGCTCTTGAAGGCTTGACCATTAGCCTAATAATAGTCTTAGCGTTTGGTCATTTGCATCTTCGGCTGGTAAGAGTTTTGGCTCTTGTTAAGCAAGTGACACCTGTCACTTCCCCCCATGAAAGGATCACACTGCATTGAGGATCCCACCACCAGGAGCAGCAATCCCCGGATATCAACCCACTGCCTGGTTTGCATGTGTCAGAGTTGCCAAGAAAGACACAACTCCCACAGAAACTGGATGGAACAACACTTCACTCACACAAGAAGAAACAGGGCAAGAGCAGCCTCCATAGTGAGCTTTGATCCCACAGGGCCAATGTACTTTGCCCCACAGCTGACACAGGACTGCATATACCCCTCTTGTGCTACAGGTGAAGAACCCCCTTTTCTCCCTACTAGGAACAGAAATAGCAGTGGGGTGCCATATGCACACACTTTAAGCAGAACAAAGAAGTACACATCAAACCCAGAACAGGGAAGAGATTCCCAGACAAGGCGATATGCCCAGCACAAGCTGTGAAGGGCTTATTATCTCCACGTAAGGAAATGGTCCAGGCCCAAGACACACTCTTATGCAGCCCGCAAGAACCAGCAGGCTGTGCATGTCTGCCTGTCCCCAAACCCCTCCTTCACAGGAAAACACACCAGACAGTGTAACCTCCTTTTGAAACAGGAGTAAAGGAAATACATTATCTCAGTGATCGGCAAACTGCGGCTTGCGAGCCACCGCGGTTTGCTGCTCTGTTGACTAATGAGTTTGCCGACACCTGTATTATCTCATAGTAAGTGACAGGAGTAAGTCATTGTAAATATCAGGAGAATACAGGGAGCCACTATTATTAGAAAAACAATTACTTTAGCAAATTAAATCTTGGGAATTATGCCAGAAAGATGGTTGCAACATGCCTAGATGTAGACTCTCCAGCTCTCAGAAACACAGTCCTCTGCATCCATTGGAGAAGTCATAGGGAGCCCGACAGAGCAGAATTTCTTTCACCAACGAAGGCAGTTCCTCGGAGGGGATATGAGAAGACATCAGGCCTACTGTTGGCTGATACAGGAATCCTTCTAAAATGTGTCCTGCACGCCTGCCTGAAGTGCCGAGCACCAATGACAACAGCTTAGTTGCCATCAAGATGGCTGTTTTCATTTTCAGATAGATTCCAAAATCAAGTTACCTAAATCAAGGCTAAAATACTTAATGATGACATGTTTGTGGTTTGTAAACAGGCAATTAGTGAATAATAATTATGAATTGAGGAGACTGATATTATTTGCATAATGGCTACTGTCTGTTGTCTAGAAAGGCTGTACGGGGATAGAAGGTAAGAACCTAAGTTTGTCGTCTACCTTCGGTAGTTATTTAAGTTCTCAGTGCCTCAGTTTCTTCATTGGTAAAA
Source organism: Corynorhinus townsendii (assembly GCA_026230045.1). NCBI lineage: Eukaryota > Metazoa > Chordata > Mammalia > Chiroptera > Vespertilionidae > Corynorhinus > Corynorhinus townsendii. Next base: position 58,947,538 of record JAPDVU010000004.1, on the reverse strand, counting down.
TGGAGATATTTGTAGTCCCTACCTTACCGTTGTTGTAAGGGTTAAATTCAATTAATCATGTGTTTTGACATGTAGCAAGTTCTATATAAATGTTACCTGTTGTTTTAAGTAAGAGCAGTTAGTGGCTTTTACTCTTTGACATTCCACTTGGATCTCCAAACCCAGCATCATCTTGCCTCCTCCCCTCCATCCCTGCCAGCCTCTCACTGACTTCTCCGTAGCATAACCAGTCTCTGAGTTACCCTGAAACAAAGCATATTAATTCTTTTCTTTTTCATTCCTCTTACTATTGAGTTGCTACATGCTTTAAGTCTACCTTTGGTTATGATTCTTGCATTCCCCCCTCCCCATTGGTATCACTGACACTGAACTTAAATCAATAGTCTATTATTAACTTTCTATTCTACTTCCTTCATTCACCCCGATTCACTCACAGACTGATACCAGGCTAAGCTATCTTTTTATCTTAGTAACAACTTTGTTGAGATACAATTCACACTCCATAAAGCTCACACTTCTAAAGTGTACCATTTAATTATTTTTAGCATATTCACAGACTTGGGCAACTTTCAACATTATCTAATTACAAACATTTTCATCATCCCTACAAAGACTTCACACCCATTCGCAGTTACTCCCGTTTCCCCCCACGCCTAGTCACAGAAATCCCTAATCTAATTTCTGTCACTATGGACTTGCCTAATCTCTCATATCTGTCAATACATTATTACCTACCTTTTTATTGTAATCATCCTAGCAGGTATAAAGCATTATCTCATGGTTTTAATTTGTATTTCCCTAGTGATTAATTTCATGTACTTTATTGAACATTTGTACATATTCTTTGCAGAAATGTCTACTTAAATTCTTCTCACATTTTTAATTGGGTTTCTTTCCTTTTTATTGTTGAGCTGTGAGGGATATAAGTTCTGGATGTAAGTCCCTTATCAGATATATGCTTTGCAAATATTTTCTCCTATATTTTGGGTTTGTTTTCAATTTCTTGATGTTGTCTAATGAATTCACAAGGGTTTTTCATGTTGATTCATTCCCATTTATCTGCTTTTCCTTTTGTTGCATGTGCTTTTGGTGTCATGTCTAAGAAATCATTGACTATCCAAAGTCATGAAGATTACCTCTGTGTTTTTTCCAAGATTTTTATAGCTTTTATCTTACATTCGGTTCTATGGCCCATCCATTTTGAGTTAATTTTTGTGTATGATATGAAGTAAGGGTTTAGTTTCATTCTTTTGCATGTGGATATTCAGTTGTCCCAGCACCATTTGTTGAAAATACTATTCTTTCCTCATTGAATTGTCTTGGTACCTTGTTGAAAATCAGTTGACCATAAAAGTAAGGTTTTATTTCTGGTCTTTCAATTATACTCTGTTGATCTATATGTCCATCTTTATGACAGTACTACACTGTCTTGATTACTGCAGCTAAGTGGTAAGTTTTAAATCAGGAAATATGTCCTCCAATTTTGTTATTTTTCAAGATTATTTTGGTTATTATGGGTCCTTTGCATTTTCATATAAATTTTTAGAATCAATTTGTCAATTTCTGGGGTGGGGTGGGGAAACATGGCTGGGATTTTGAGAAATTCCATTGGAATATGTGAGTTAATTTCAGGAATATTGCAATCTTCATATTATATCTTTCAACCCATGAATATGGAATGTCTTGCCTATTATTTAGGTCTTTAACTTCTTCCAATAGTGTTCTCTAGTTTTCCGAGTATAAATTTTACACCTCTTTTTTACATTTTATTCCTAGATATTTCTTTTGATGCTATTGTAAATGAAATTGTTTCCTCATTTCATTTTTTAATTTTTCAATACTAGAGTACAGAAATATTATATTTTGTATATTAATCATGTATCCTACAACCTTGCTGAATTCATTTATCTGACAATTTTAGTTGATTCCTTAGAATTTTATACATACAAAATCATGTTATCTGAAAATGGAGATAGCTTTAGTTCTTTCTTTCCAATCTGGATGCCTTTTATTTCTTCTTTCCTGCTCTAGACCTCCAGTACATTGCTGACTAGAGTGGTGAGCACAGACATCCTTATTTTATAGTTCTTTATTTTAGAGGAAAAGCCACCAGACTTTCACCATTTATGATGTTTGCTGTGGGCTTTACATAGATGGGCTTTATCAGGTTGAGGAAGTTTCCTTCTATTTCTAGTTTGTTGAGTGTTCTCTTTTAAATCATGAAACGGTGTCAGATTTTGTGAAATGCTCTTTCTGCACAGGTTAAACTTTATGAAGAGCCATTCTGATTGTATGGCTTCAGTGCTCAAAGCCCTCCAGTGACTCCACACCGCCTACCAATTTAGCAGATTCTTCAGTTCTGAGATGCTGTAACAGAATGAGATCCTCAGGAATCTTGAAACCAAATGGACATATTTTGCATTTGGGAGAAATGTGAATTTTGGGGGGAGCTGAGATAATGGGCTATGGAAGGCTCTAACCTCCAGAAACTATAAATGTGATGAGGTATCATTCCCCTGAATATGTTATGTTGTATGGCAAAGCTGACTTTAAGATAGGAAGACAATCCAGGTGGGCCTAAAGTAATCACGTGAGCCTTTAAGATCAGAGCTTTCTCCAAGCAGTAGCACAAGAGAAAGTTGAGAGAAACCTGAAGAAGAACTTGATGTGCAGTTTCTGGTTTAAAGATGGAGAAAGCCGATGAGAAAGGAACGCAGCAGCCTTTAGGAGCAAGCCCTTGCTGATAGCCAAGTAACTAGAGTCTGTCAACAATATGAATGAGTTTGGAAAACAGAACATTTACCAGAGCCTCCACAAAGGTGCCCAATTCAGCCCAGCCAGCACCTCGATTTTAAGCCTTGTGAGACCTTAAACACAGACATCCAGCTGGATTCACCCAGACTTCCAATCTACAGAGCTGTGCACTCATAAATGGTACATGCTGTTTTCAGCATGTAAATCCATAGTAATTTGTTATGCAGCAATAGAAAACAAATCCAAGGGCTGGTAGGATTCATTCCCGTAGTAGAGGAGGTCAGCACGTAGGAGATGCTTGTGCGGGTGCTTCTATGAAATGTAACCTCACAGGGTGACCTGATCATAAATTCCTAACTGGGCAGATCATGCTGGGTAGTCAGACTCCAGGCATATTTCTTTGGTAAAATATTTATCTTTGCCTTAAGTAAGCCTTTTTCACTGTTTCTATGCATCTAGGTTAACACACCTTTGACATAAGCTGTAACCACCCTCAAGAGAGCACAGAATCTTGTTAACTATCCCGTAACCCAATTCCCGCCTTACTTTGTCCCACCTCCATGTAATCTTCCTTATGTTTCCTCCTAGTTTCAAATGCATAAAAGAAACTGCAAACCGTTATCCTCTGGAGCATTTAAAATCTTGTTCCTTGGCATATGTCATCAGTTTGGCTCAAGTAAACGCTCATAAAAATTCTCCATTGGTTTGGACATTTCTTATGTGGACACTTGGAAAAGCAAGCATTGCTGGCCAGGAGACTTCTCAGCCATGTGAAATCCTTCCTTCATTTGAAAAATCTTGGACATGCTCAGCTATCAGCAGTTTCCTACGAGGCATGACCATTTAATTTTATTCCCCACAGACAATGTACAAACATTCAAAAAGGGAAGGAAATGGAAATATGAAAATTTTTATAACTCGCTTTTTTGTTTGCTTGTTACCTCGTAATTTGCCCAACAGAAACTAAAGGAAATTCATTTGGATATGTACCAAATAAGAAGCAGAAGGTTGCAATTGGACTGTCCATTATTTACTTATTAAAGAAGAATTCAATTATTTATAACAGTCAGTGGTAGAAGCAATCCAAGTGACCATGGACAGATGAGTAGATAAACAAAATGTGGCATATCATACAATGAAACATTATTCAGCCTTTAAAAGGAAAGGAATTCTGACACATGCTATAAAATAGATGACATTATGCTTAAAGACATTCTGCTAAGTAAAATAAGCCATTTACAAAAGGACAAATATTGTATGATTCCACTTAAAGGAGGTATCTAGGGTGGTCAGATTCATAGACAGAAAGTTGAATGGTGCTTGCCAGGGGTTGGAAGCAGGGAGGAATGGGAGCTTTGTGTTTAACGAATACAAGTTTGTTTAGGAAGATGAAAAATTCTGGAGATGGTTGGTGGTAATTGTTGCACAACAATGTGAATGTACTTCACGGCAGTGAATACACTTAAAAATAGTAAATGTTATGTAAATTTTACTGCAATTTTAAAAAGAGGGTTTAGATTATCTTACCGTCTTTGAAAATCATCATCAAGTTGTGTTAAAAGAACTTTACTGTGGGTGATTTTCTATAAAACTCCTTTCAGTCCCATCTAATTTGTGTGAAAAATTTTCTCAGAGTTTACATATTATAAAACACCAAGTAGGAATATAATTACTCCTAAATCTTATGTCTTTCTAGCAACACTTAGATAAATGAACTAATTAAAATCAAGCAGCATTGTCTCAATAAAAGAGGCATTTGAAATTTTACTTTGTGTATCTAATTATATTGATCAAATACATGTGTTGTTTTGATAAGCTGTAATTAATACTAAGTATAATGGTAAGTAAATTTTATTGGTTTAATTTTATTGAATTTGTTGGGGTGACGTTGGTTAATAAAATTATATAGGTTTCGAGTGTACAATTCTATAATACATCATCTGTATCTTGTATTGTGTGTTCACCATTCCAAGTCAAGTCTCCTTCCATCATCATTTTTCCTAGGCCTTTATCTTCTTCTACCTCCCCCCATGCCTCTTTCCCTCTGGTAATCATCACACTGTCTATGAGTTTGTTTGTTTGTTTTGCTACATTTTAAAATTTAATAAATAAAGAGGCATGTCCATAGAAATTAAAATTACTTTAGTTTTAATCTATATCCATAATTTAGTGCAAAGAACTGTGATAGAGTGATCAGTTAAAAACCTCCCACCAGGAAGTGGATTATCCTATATCAGTGGTCGGCGAACTCATTAGTCAACAGAGACAAATATCAACAGTACGATGATTGAAATTTCTTTTGAGAGCCAAGTTTTTTAAACTTAAACTTCTTCTAATGCTATTTCTTCAAAATAGACTTGCCCAGGCCATAGTATTTTGTGGAAGAGCCACACTCAAGGGGCCAAAGAGCCACATGTGGCTCACGAGCCAGTTTGCCAACCACTGTCCTATATAATAAAAGGCTAATATGCAAATCGACCAAATGGCCAAAGGACCAGTAGCAATGATGTGCACTGACCACTAGGAGGCAGACGTTTAATGCAGGAGCTGCCCCCTGGTTGTCAGTGTGCTCCTACAGGGAGAGCGCCACTCTGCCAGAAGCTGGGCTCATGGCTGGCGAGTGCAGTGGTGGTGTCAGGAGCCTCTCCCACTCCATAGCAGTGCTAAGGATGTCTGATTGACAGCTCCCGGACTGCGAGGGGGCGCAGGCTAGGCTGAGGGACCACCTCCCTCTGGAAAGCACAGATTTTGTGCACTGGGCCTCTAGTATCATTATAACTTTTGAAGAAAGAATGAAATGGAAATCTAGCTTAAATTGAAAACTAGAACAGTGTGTAACTTCTGGCTGTTAATGACAACCTCGTTCTCGTATTTTTTAAATAGGTGATGGTATATCTCAACTGTTATAATATTTTTATTCCATACTGGAAACATTTAAAACAAATGTAAACAACTTTATTGTAAAATCAAACTGGAGAGGAGAATCCAAGATGGCGGCATAGGTAAACACCTAAACTGCTGCCTCGCACAACAATTTCAAAACTACAACTAAAAGACTAAAAGTCTATCACCCAGAACCACGGGAAAGCTGGCTGAGTGGAAGTTCTACAACTAGAAGGAAAGAGAAAAGCACACTGAGACGTGCACAAGCACTGAAAACCTGAGGTACAGAGGTGCGCGATCCGGGCTGGCCGAAGGCGTTGCTCTTTTCAATCCTAAGGGAGACAAGCCCCCGATTACTCTGAACTCCAGTTTCTGGGGAGATGCTGGTGACCCAAACTCCTACGGGGAGAGGCTGGACTGTCTGCCATCGGGTCGGAAAGGGAGGGTGACTTTCTTGCAGAGGTGTGCCCAGCAATCATTGTTTACTGCGCTGGGGCACGGGACGCAGGGACTTGAAAACTGGCAGCCATCACTGTTTGCCACGCCCTAGCCTAGTGACTCCCTGAGACCCTGCCCCGCACAATCTACAAACCCACCCAAGCTCCACACAGCGGCTTTTGCATATAAATGGCCTGCCCTATCGCAGCTTAACCTAACAAACTGCAGCTCTGGTCAGACAGCTCCAAAACCTCCAAACCACAAGCAAAGAGGAGAAAATAGTAGTTCTCGCTGTACCTCCTGCTGGGTGGCCTCTGACAGTAACTGACCAGCACCCCATTGGAGATCCAGAAGCCAGTGTACCTAGTGGTCATTGTGAGAAACCAGATTTCAACTCCTCACATCCATAAGTGACACATTCAAGAGGCAGACTCAGTGAGCACCAAAGCCCCACTGAAACAAGTCCTACCCCATAAGCGTGTCTCCAGCACAGCAGTTCTTCCATTATAGACACAGTGGGTCCTCACAGCCAACTGGCCTGGAGGTCAATTCCTCCCAGCAATACTAACAACAATTAAGACTTAACTACAGCAGCCGAAACGGGTTTGGTTCAGTGGATAGAGTGTCAGCCTGCGGACTGAGGGGTCCTAGGTTCGATTCCGGTCAAGGGCATGTACCTGGGTTGCGGGCACATCCCCAGTGGGGGGCGTGCAGGAGGCAGCTGATCGATGTTTCTCTCTCATTGATGTTTCTACTCCCTTCCTCTCTGTAAAAAATCAATAAAATATATTATTAAAAAAAAAAAAAAGACTTAACTACAACAAGGGTGTACACACAGTCCACAAAGGGGTGCACCAAGAGTGTCCACCTCAGGTAAATGGGAGGCCGACCCACTGGCCCTACCTAGCACACAAAGCCATCCTACCAACTCAGGGAAGCAGCAAAAATGAGGAAACAAAGAAACAGATCACAAACGAAAGAAATGGAGGAAAACAAATGACTGGATATAGAGTTCAAAACCATGGTTATAAGGTTTTTCAAGAATTTCCTAGAAAAGGCCAATAAATTTAATGAGACCCTCAAGGATATGATAAAGGACCAACTAGAAATTAAACATACACTGACTGAAATAAAAAATATTACACTGAGACCCAACAGCAGACTAGAGGAATGTAAGAAGCAAGTCAAAGATTTGAAATACAAAGAAGCAAAAAACACTCAACCAGGAAAGCAAAAAGAAAAAAGAATCCAAAAATTTGAAGATAGTGTAAGAAGCCTCTGGGACAACTTCAAGCGTACCAACATCAGAATTATGAGGGTGCCAGAAGAAGAGAGAGAGCAAGATACTGAAAATCTATTTGAAGAAACAGTGACTGAAAACTTCCCCACCTGGTGAAAGAAATAGACTTACAAGTCCAGGAAGTGCACAATACCCCAAACAAAAGGAATCCAAAAAGGACCACACCAAGACACATCATAATTAAAATGCCAAGGGTAAAAAACAAAGAGAGAATATTAAAAGCAGCAAGACAAAAACAGTTAATTACCTACAAGGGAGCACCCATACGACTGTCAGCTGATTTCTCAACAGAAACTATGCAGGCCAGATGGGAGTGGCAAGAAATATTCAAAGTGATGAAGAGCAAGAACCTACAACCAAGATTACTCTACCCAGCAAAGTTATCATTCAGAATTGAAGGTCAGATAAAGAGCTTCACAGATAAGAAAAAGCTAAAGGAGTTCATCACCACCAAACCAGTATTATATGAAATGCTGAAAAGTCTTCTCTAAGGAGAGGAAGAAGAAGAAAAAGGTAAAGATAAAAATTATGAACAACAAATACATATCTATCATCAAGTGAATCTAAAAATCAAGTGAATTGAAATCTGAGGAACATAATAAACTGGTGAATATAATAGAATCAGGGGCATAGAATGGGAGTGGATTGATAATTCTCTGGGGTAAAGGGGTGTGGGAGGTATGGAAAGAGACTGGAGAAAAATCATACACCTATGGATGAGGACAGTGGGAGGGAGGTAAGGGCAGAGGGTGGGGTGTGAACCAGGTGGAGGAGAGCTGTGGGGGGAAAAAGGAGAAACAATTGTAATAATCTGAACAATAAAGATTTATTTAAAAAATTAAATAAATAAATAAATAAAATAAAAATCACCAAAAAAATTTTTTTAAATAAATAAATAAAATCAAACTGGAAGTTATGTACTGTTTCAGATAGTTATACTTTCTTTTGAAAACTTATCGGTCAATTCTGAAAAATGTGCAATCATTTCCTCTTCAAATATTGCTTATTCTCCAATCTCTTTATTTTCTTTCTCTAGAATTCTGATTATATATTTGTCCACCCAGTGCCTCTCAAACTTTTGGGTACATATGAGTCAAATGGGAAATTTATTGACCAATGCAGATTCTGATTCTTACAAGAATTAAGGTCAACAATGAGGCTGAGCCTAAATTTCTAACAATCTCCGAAGTGAGGCTCTAGCTACTGTTCCACGCATCATACTTCAAGTAACACAATGCTAGACCTTTTCTTTCTATCCTCCACATCTCTTAACATTTCCTTCATATTTTACACCTCTGTATTTCTCTGTGTTACATTCTAGTTAATTTCTGCAGGTCTGTCTCACAGTTAACTTATTTCTCTTCCTTTATAACTTTTCTGCTCTTTAACCCATTTATTTTTCAACAACTACATTTTTAATTTCTAAAAATCATATTTTGCACTTTTTTGTATATGCCCAGACATTTAAAATAGTGCCTATCTCCTATTTAACTATTTCATAAAATGTCATTTATGTTCTACAGCTTATAGAATTATATTTTATGATTCCCATGTCCAAAGTCTTTACAGCCCTGGATCTGTTGTAGATTACCTATGCTAATGCTCACTCATGCCATTAAGTACCTTTGCATGTTTAGTATCTTTGATTGTGGGCTTATATTTGGTTGAGCTTAATCAATGGAATACCTGAGAGCCTAAAACAAGGATAGTTTTACCAAAGAGGATTTGATTTCACTCGGCCATGAGTCTGGATAGGCTACCAACCTGTCACCATTTAAACCACCTTTGAGGTTCCGACACTTAATCTGGGAAAATTAGGTTTAGCAACTTCCCACCCCACCATGTCACCAGGCCAAGACATGGTGTCTTAGCAGCAGTGACAGTTTGGTTCCTGACTTTGAAGGGATTGCTCCTTTCATGTGTGTTTCTTGTTTACTAACTCCTCACAGATTTTCCTTTCCTTTTTTTTCCCCCCTGACCTTTTGAGATTTCCCTTAATTCCTTCACACTCATAAAATACCAAAAATTATGTCTCATGCAGTACCTAGGATTTTCCCCAATGAGAAGACCTCTTCCCCGAACACACACACACATACATATAAGTATTCAATCTATTACACCCCTAGAGCCATGAGTTATGGAAAGATTTTCAACTAAATCTCTCTCACAGTTATATGTGACCCTCAACCCATTATATGGTTATTTCCCCAGGTCCTGAACATAATGTTTGAATACATTTCAGTAGCTGGAAAAATACGCACATTAGATTTCCAGCACGTAGAGTAAGAGCTGTAGAAAAATAGGTCCACTTGGAGCCTGTGCATCTCTTTCCATGCAGAATAGTAAGTCAGGAGCAATACTGCACTCCTAGGAGAAGCACAGGGATTATTGCTACCATTAGAAGCTGACAAATGCAGTGTGGCCATTTCAACATGTCTAATTTAATTCTCTACTTTAGTTAATGCAAAGACCATTAATTCTCAGAAAGCAATAGTAAACTTTCATAACTTGAGTTAGTTGATGAAGCCAACAAAATCTGCTGCCCTAGATGTAATCTTTTTTTTTAATCCTCTCCCAGGAGTGAGGATATTTTTTCCCCAATGATTTTTTTTTTTTTTAGAAAGAGAGGGTGTAAGGGAGGGGAGAGGGGAAGAGCAAGAGGTAAGAGAGAAACACCAATGTGACAGAGTCTTCAATTGTGCTTCCTACACCCTGACCAGGGGCAGGGTTCAGACCTACATCCCAGGTACAAGCCTTTGACTGGAATTGAACCATTGAACCCTCTGGTGCCCTTGACCAGAATTGAACCTTTGACCCTCTGGTACAGAGGCCAACATTCTAACCACTGAGCCAAGCCCGCCAGGACAGATGTAATCTTTTTAATGGACTAAATTAGTATCTGGTAACCAACTACTGATCCTGTGATTTTCTTTTTTCCCAGTCTCAACAAGCAGGTAACAACACATACCATTAGATTTCTCTGGGAAGGGGAATCTTGTTATCCTGTGCCACAGTTTAGTTCTCAGGGATCTTGACTACTTCCCAGTTCACAATATATTCCATTAGTTCACCACACTGATAGTAACAAGAATAAAACCAGAAGGGCAGAAAGTAGCATGATGCCTCAATGCCCAAGTTAAACATAAGTTTTGTTACCCTGTGCCAGGATACTCAATTCTGTGCCACAATTTAGTTATCAATATATTGATTAACACTGATGATAACAATAACAAAACCCAAAGAGCAAAAACTAGCAAGCTGCCTCGATGCCCAAATTAAACATCGGTTCATCAGAAGATGGGAGGTATGCTCCACAAAATTAGAGGGATCTGATAGCTCAGTAAAGTTCTTGGTAGATAAGTAGCCAGGCACAAGACAGGATATTTCCTCCAACATTAACAATACATTGCAGTATCTCCTATATACAATTGCTTAATAGTGGGAATCTTTGCATTTTGAAAGCTGTATATATTTCCCAGGTAACCTGTTTATTTGATGATCTGAAACTGTACCTGATTTATTAAGGCCCAAAACAGGAGAAGAGTCTTCACCTTGTCCAAACTACCCTGCTAACAGCTCTGCCCTTTGATCCCATGACTCGTCCATTTCAATGGTATGGCAGATTCGATGCCTTGGGCAGATTAAGATAATGTATTACATTTGTGACAAATCCCAGTACTGGGTACTGCTAACCACAGTACATCTGTGATCTGCAACCTCAGTTGACCATCAGAAACTTGGAGTTTTAGGTAGCTAGTCCTAAAACTGGCTGTAATTAATGCACTCTGCAATCAAGGAGAAGTTGTTAGACCAACCTTCAGAAGATCCTCAAGGAAAACATTGAAAAAGAACGTTGACCACTTTCCTTGTGGGGCTAATCTCCCATGCTGCCATCTCTCATTCAGCTCACTTCATGGATTCATGCTGCTGCATGGGAAGTTCCCCATGGCTAGGTGATAGGGAAGAGAAACCTGTAGCTGACAATAGGCAGAGGTAGATCACCATGGTGTTAGAGCGCCCTCTGGGGTGGCCCTGAAGGGTAGTGAAGGAGAGAAATCTTCCCAGTGGGCAGACATTCAAGTACATATTTTGGTCCATACTGCCCATGAGATCCTGATTACTTCAAATGACTGGATTGTTAAGCTCTTAGAAGAGACAGAATCAGAGGACTGATGATAAGGAGAATATCTGTGTTTCACACTGATGATGATTATAATACTATCACTACAGAGAAGGAGCTTGAAATGCTGCCCTACAGAAAATGGTAAATTCTCTGAAGAGGAATCAATGTATGGCTAGAAGACCTGGGTCCCAATACCAAGGGGAGAGTGGGGTGAGCACCCCTCAAAGATACACCCAATGACTCATTCACAGGATATTTGCTCCCAATCTCCATGATTTTTTCCTCTGCTGATTTACAGTTTTTAATATCCAAAAGAAAAATGCTTCCAACAAAGGATTTAACAATAATCCCCCTAAATTGGAGGTGGCAACTGCCATCTGTCCATTTAGTTCTCCTGAGGACATTAAATAAAACAACAACAAAAACGTGGTGTTTGGTCCTGGTCCTCTAGGAAAAAGAGTGACTGCTACAAAATGGGGACATGAGATAATATGACTATTGCCTTGTTGATCCCAAGGTGCCTCAATTAAGTCAAAAGGTAAAGCTTAATAGAGTCCTGCAATCCAAGATAAATTGGACATCAAGAGCTCAGATTCCTGCCTGGCCAGTGTTGCTCAGTGGATTGAGCATCATCCCATGCACCAAAAGGCCAGTTCAATTCCAGGTCAGGGCACATGCCTGGGTTTTCAGGCTCGATCCCCATTAGGGGGCATGCAGGAGGAAGCTGACTAATGTGTCTCTCTCTCCTCTCCCTTCCTCTCTCTCTAAAATCTATACATTTTGAAGAGCTCAGATTCCTCAGGAATGAAGGTTTCAATGAGACACCCAACAATCTGAGATGCTCACTGAGGGCAACATCAAACATGGCTCATGTCAGTTACATATTTTCTTCTTGCTATGCTATATTTATATACATAAACCTACACAAATGCCCTTCTCATTTCTCTCCTCTTCCCTCACTATAGTTAACTTTATGGCTTTTACTTGTACTGCAGAATTTGAGATGGTAACCAGCTTGAAATACTAAATAAATTTTTGTTTCCTCCCTTTGAGAGTTTCTGATCATTCAAAGGATGATTGCACAACATCAAGCAAAAATTTTTTGGGAATGTAAGTATGGGGATTTTTATTTCTGTGCATACAGCACATAATACTATATGTATATATTTGAGTAATTGTTTATTGAGTGACCAAATGGAAGGGAAGGGTTAAGGAATAGGTGAATGGATGTATATATAATAATAGCAAAGAAGAAATGTATGATCTTTTATTTCAAGGAGAGTTCTAATCTCTTTCTTCCTTTTGGAACTTATATTAGACTTACATTAGGTGACTTCAGTCTACTCTTTATATCCAGCTCTAGTTTATATCATCTGTAAATTTGAGTTATGTTACAAATAGTTTTCTTCAGATCTATATTCCAGTTCATTAATTCACTTTTCAACTCTGTCTAATATTTTGTCTAACACACTCACTGAGTTTTTCTTTAAATGATTAAAATTTATAGATATTTTATTTGTCTCTGGCTTTATTCATGTCTTGTTCTTTAATACTTATTTTAATCATTTTGATACATCTTTTTAAAGCCTAACAGATAAACGCAACATCTGAATTTCTTCAGGCATGATCCTAATGTTTATTGTCTTTGTTGATTCTAGGTCAGGCTTAGCTTTAAAAGCTTAGTTTTTAAAGTCTCCTTGTGTGGGTGAACAGTTTATTTCCTGGTCACTCTTATATGGAGGTTGTTGACCTTCAAGGGTCCCACTTTTATACACGGACCTAAGTTCCAAACCTGCCTCTTATAGGCCCCAAGGCTTATCATTTATCCCTCTGTGGTGTTAGAATCTACACTCCTAGGTTATCATGACTACTGGCAACCTCCAACTCCCCCCTGCCTGTCACAAACACACACACACACACACACACACAGCAACAGCAGTAGCTGCTACAATGTCAGATACAGCTTTTTAATTCACTTGCTCCCTAGAGATTATGTGAATTCATATGCATTTCAAGGGGGGTTTTATTCAGAATTTATAGGCATTTTGTCATGAGAGGATTTGCAGGTTATTTCATATTAGATGTTGCCTTAAAATACAGTTTCTGGAAGTAAGCAATGGAAAAGTCTGTGAGAAGGGTTTAATGTGCGGAGAAAGGGAAAGAGGGAAGGAGGAAAGGGCACCGCAGGCAGGAGACCGGTGCCTGTGAAGGGCCGGCAACAGGAAAAGGGAAAGCAGTTGGCTTTCACAATAAAGGGAAATCACTGACCCAGGCAGGAGGGGCTATTCCATAAAGAGGCACAGAATGGGTGGAGTATGCGGATTGTGTTTTCTGGGAGGTGATTGGCATTTTACATCAAAGATCTACCAGGTTACTATTAAAAGAAATAAACAGTGTATGTGGCTTTAAGTATCGGCTCACACTCCCAGTTCCATAGGGAAAGACATGAGAAACAATCCTGACAGTCTTAAAATGAAAGTTCTTTTGACCAAAGAAGATAGAGCCAGAAGATAACTGTTCAAGTCCAAAAGGAGACGGGAGCCTCTGATACAATTTGACATTGAACAGGTGTTGACAGATTAGCATCCACCAGCATTTCTGACAAGATAGAATAGCCCCAGGCTGTGAACAAGCCTGCTGCACACACACCACTTTGTACCACTTTGCCCGCATTTTATGATTACGAATCAGTTTTCTTTGACGTGCCCCATTTTTCACTGCAGCTTCATCGTCTCGGTGCCTTTATCAGCTATAACTTCATCAGAGCATCTGAGTGTACCATTTACAAAATTGCTTTTTGGCTGAAAGTGAAAGAGTACAAAGCAGTGCAATTCTGCAGGACAAAAGAGAGGGAAGAGGTACTACCCAGAGACTCCAGCACAGATGGCCTTCAGTTTTCTAACAAAACACCCCTGTGTGGTGTTTTGTCAAATAAATATCTTTATATGTTCCAGTGAGATGAAATTACCATTGAGTTAATAATGCATGCAGGTTTTCTCCATAGGTGGATGAGAGAGAAAAAGTCAAGGCCTTCGATGTAATGCATATATGGTGAAGCATTTGAGCATGCAGATTATCTACACTCAAGCTTCTCTCTCAAGTCCTAAAGCTCATACTGTAGTCAGTTATTCCTGTTCCAAAGGAGAAAGCTCTCTTTACAGGCAGCTTTATTTTATGCCCATCCCATCTGTGTCTCAGGCTCCCCTAAGGCACTGCAAGGCCTAGAGTAAAGCACTGGCAAATCCTCATTTCTGGAAGTTGTCTGCACTGTCTGTTCAGTTCTGGCATCCTCTATTGACAAAATGTGCTTGTATTTATTCTAGCATCCCATGCATTGATGTAATATTAATCGCCACAGAAGGATCGGCTTCAATGGCCTCCCTCACAATTATGACCCATGAATAATCTATAACCCATGAATAAATAACCAAGTAAATATTATTTATGAAAGCAACATCATGTCCTCAGAGTCACAGGTTTCTCCAGATATCAATCATAGCAAATAGGAGTTGCCATTTGCAATGTAGCTTCTGCTATGCCTCAGAGGTCAGATCCCTGAGACCAGATCAGCTTCTCTGTGTTCTAATCCCACCTGTGCCACCAAGCCACTAGTCCAGAGCAGTCCATTTGCCCTCTTTCTGCCTTTGCTTTTCAACCGGCAGAGTGAGAGCAGGCTACTATTTGCACCTGGGCTAACAGAGTTCAATAAATGTCATTGAGCCTATGACTACAAATTTTCTCGAAATATGCCCACAAAATATGCCCGTACCAGGTGTTATTGTCCTAACTGCTAATGAGTTCCAATCGAAAATATCTGGTTTGAAAGTTGAACCGAGGCCATTTTTATATTCCAGGGCCACTTCATATAACAAATTATCCCAGCTTCACACAAAATCAACACTTGTCACACTTGGGTATTCACCAAATCCCATCACCCTGGACAAACATGAGCCACGTAATTTATTTAGCAAAAAAAAAAGGAAGGAAAAATGTAAACCTCCAGCTGCCCTCATGGAAAGTTACTGCCCACACCAGTGTGAGCTTCCCAGAGTCTTAGACAGGTGGGCGGCTAACCTTTCCTGAATCTGTTTTGTATCCAGTCCAGGAAATGGCTAATGATTATTGAATTCCAACTGCCCTGCAGTGACCAACAGGAGCAAGGTGCCCTCTCTGCCTGGGGGGGTCAAGTGATTCATAAATGAGGCTGCTGCAGCTCTGCAATTGCTGGGCTTTCTCTTCCTTTTTTTTTTTTTTTTTTGCAATTCCAGCAGATGGATAGCCAAAGCCCCAGAGTCCTCTTGCCCCTGAAAGGAGAGCCCTGTTAGACCCAATCAATGTGTGAGTGAATCCCTCCTTCACTGAGGCTCTACTTTCATTAGCAAATAAGACTGTGGTGAACAGCACAGCTGTTAAGGCAACCCTTCTCTGGCTTTTCCCAGTGAGCATACCGGCATAAGCTATGACTTACTCCATCTTCAGATTGCTTTCCTCTTATCTTCTTCCTCTCAGGTCACCTTCAGATTGGATGTTAACATATCCACAGAAGGGTCCACAATAAATGCTTTGTGAGTGGCCTTGATTAACAGCTCTCTCCCCACCCTCATCTAAATGTTTTCCCCCAGAAACTTTCTCTGCATGCTGATTGGGGTGGGGAAGGGAATCAGTGGCTCTCAACATCTGTATACTTAAGTGATCTGGCATACCGCATCTTTGCCTGGTTAGCAAGAGAAAAATATGTCTCCTTGTGAATAGCCCAATATCATGGGCTTTGATATTGTATATAAACTATATGTCTCACTCTTTTGATGTATCCTGGAATTTCTCCTAAGTTAACTCCCATTTTCCACTGCACTGGGTGGATCTTAGATATCATGCCTTCCGTATTCTCAGATATTTATCTCTAAGGCCCAATTTCTGTAAAAATCTAGAAAATTAATTCTAGTAAAGCTAGAAGCCATCAGTCCAAATATCTCCCCTGGCCTTTTAAATAAGTATCATTACAAAGAACTCTGCTCTACTGTCTTGGCCATTTCGCCATTCTCCTGCACTTACAAAGCAGTCCCCCTAAGTTTTGTGGCAGTGATAGGGTCTGGCACCCTTTATGGGTAGTTCTCTCTCCGCCTGTCAGGCTGGGCCTTGGCTCCCACCAGCCCGCACAACCTCAAAGACGTATTATAATGTCTATCCAAACCTGACTCAGACTGTCCCCCAAAGTCTCGAGTGACAGGATCAGTCCTTTTGGCCCAGTGGCGCCACCTGGCCATATCCTATATCCCCTGCACCCCTCCCCAGGAGCGGGTAGGAGTGCTCTGTCTCCTCCAGGTCACACAAGGACTCAGGATGTCTCTGTCAGGCTCCATTCAGACGCTTCTTCCTGTCTGCAGGGACTTCAACCAAATGCACCTCTATGGGAAGTCTACTAGGCCTCCACATACTGATAGTACTGAGAAGAACCAGAAAATGTCTTTTAAAAAATCTTTCTTTTAAGAGTGTGTCTTCTTACAAAATCCTATTTCAGATTTCAGGAGCTAATTTAAAACTTCTTTGCTTTTCTTTTAATCTTGTTCTTTCCCACTCTTGTCCTAGCCTCCTCACCCACTCTCTCTCACCTCAATACCTTCTTCTCCCCGTTTGTGTTTTGCTGTAACAATCTTCAGTTTCCCTGAGGCAAAGAATGCTTTCCAGAACAGTGCAGAAGAAATGCAAAGGAGAAAGCATAGATATCATTTTAAAAAATCATTTGCGACTCATTTGATTCCACAGCTCACGGCTTTGTTTCCCTGAGACCCTCACAACAGCTGGAGCCATACCCTTTGTACTCCTTTCTGCTGAAACCATCTCTGCACTGTCTTCATTTTCCATTCTCTCTCTCTCTAAATCACTGTCCTCTTTTCTCTGCCCCTCACACACTTTAGGGATGGGGTCGTTATTGTTGCCTGACCTTTCCCTCTCCTCTCCTTGACTCTATCCAAACTTCTCACTTTTACTTTCATTTTTACTACTTAGACTTAAAGTTCATCACCTCCAACTCCACAGATGCTTTTGCATGCAGCTTTGAATGTATAATTTAATTGTTAAAGTCTTCTGATTATTTCTACCCCAAGTGCTTCTGGAACACAGTGGGGATATTTAATGCTGTGATCTTAGAACCTATGTGGTGGACATCCATTTTTTATCTAAATCCCAAAGGAAAAAAAATCCCTTAGCAAGAAGAAACTCCTACCATCAAAATGGAAGAACCAGGACTGGCCATAGAACTCAGCTGAAGACTAATCTGGTTAGAAATAGCTACAGCAGGATCCCAACAGCAACAGGCAAGTTTTCAAGTTACAGGTTTCCAGTAAAGCAGGCAGCTAGCATTTTGCAGGGCACAGTGAAGGAAAAGGCTCTATGAAAATTGCACTTAATGTAACAGCTACATTTGCATATTCATTGACTGGAGGCAATTTGCAACTAATAAGGACCCTAAAAGGAGAAAAAAAGACAACCCAATGCCAGTATTTATTGAGTGTTTATATGTGTTGGGCAGAATGCAAAGTATTTTACAGTGTTATCTTAATTTTCACACCAACACTATGAAATTAAATTACTATTTTAGCAATCTCACAGAAGAGGAAACTGAGTTCAGAGAGATTAAGTAAATTGGCCAAAATGGCACAGTATATGTAAGACAGAATCCAAGCGGTCTAAACACAAAGCCTACATTCTTGGCCCAGAATCATATGAGACAAGAAGTAGTTAATGGACATAAGGAGAATTTGGACAATAAAAGGAATAATGCAAGACCCTTCTCTTGGACATCTGTATAAGAATGATCATCTAATACTTAATTTAAAAAAACATGATATTCATATCAGAAACCCCTTCAATAATAACATAATATAGCTAATGGATATATTTAAGCTTAAAAATGTATAGTAAAATACATGTCACTCTCAGAGGGTGAACTCAGATTATGATGGCATTACTTTTAAATCTTCATAAAATTATGTTAAAGAACCCCTTTAGCTATCGTCAACAGTAGATACATAAATATTTCAGTCAGTACTCGGTAGCAAGAATGAAAAAAAAGGACAAATAGTCCCCTTGCTACAGAATTGCATCTTAAATAGTGTTTTAATTTGGTGTGCCAATGAATACTCTCTCTGTTTTATATTGAGCTACATAACACCATTCTATACTGCCTCGAAAAGAGACAGAAGTTCTCGCATTTAATCATTGTAAATCATATGCTAACATTTGCTCTTGTTCAAACAGGAGATTTTCTTATCTTCTGTGTATTCTTTGCAAAGTAGTCTAGTGCCTGAGAAATTATTTTAGTTATTGCCAAAGCATAATCAGAAAGAGCAATCATTTCATGTTATATTTCATAACCACAGTTTTTTATAGTTCATAATCCTTTTACAAATTAATTCTTTTGTCTACTTTCTTTTTTTGTAAATATTTATACGCCAAAGCATTAGCATACAGAACTAAATAAATACCCTTCAATTCCCCCCTTCTTGCAGTCTGATTGGAAATGTGATGGCACCATTTCATTGTAAACTCCTGAGTACACAGATTATTAATGGTGTCTGAAAGAATTCTGGGTACAATGTAAGGTGTTCAGTAAATATTGTTTATAAAAATTTGGCTACCTCTAAAATTAATACCAATGGTAATAGTAATAACAATTAGCATTTCCTGAAAATAACAATTTTTTGTGTTTGATATTGTGCTGCACTTCAAATTACTTTTCTCATTTTTAGCCTCAGAACAACACATTATTTCTATTTTACAAATGAAGACATTAACATTGAGAGCAACTGCATGCCCTTCCCAAAATCCCACATCTAATAAGCAGTAGAGCCAGATTCTGTCCCAGCA
This sequence comes from Corynorhinus townsendii, assembly GCA_026230045.1. NCBI lineage: Eukaryota > Metazoa > Chordata > Mammalia > Chiroptera > Vespertilionidae > Corynorhinus > Corynorhinus townsendii. Next base: position 58,928,174 of record JAPDVU010000004.1, on the reverse strand, counting down.
TATCTGATTCCAAAGTCTAACATTCAATCCATATCAGTACTTTCCTCTTACTACTCTTTCTAAAAAGCTGCTACGTGACCTTTTAACTTCACCATCCCCTTTTACATTTCCTTGGAAGACATGTATTTACTAATTTTACTCCCCAAATCTCCTCCAATTCACATCCCTGCTCCTGCAAGGAAATGCCAGAACTTACCGCGTGTGCTGGTCATCCCAGCTCTTCTCCGTGGTGTGCTGGTAAACAGCCAGCCATCGACTCAGGGCGTGGGCTGTGAGAGGCACCCTGGTGTGTAGTGTTTGTCAATTTCATGCTGTCAATTCTGCTACCATGGACGATTTCAAGCCTCCAAGACCATATCCCTGAACCCAGAACTGAAAAGACTTGAAGTATCGGATACCCGTGCACGCTGGCATACCCCAGCGTGTCCCCATGTTGACTAGTGTGAAGCTGGAAGAGAGCATTTAGAAAAAAGTCCTCCCTGCGAGGATTGGCTTTGGATGAGTACCTAGGACGCACTCACATCTCTTTTAAACACTCGCGTACTGTTGGGTGAGTTAAGCTGATTTTTTGTTCTTCAAGATCAGCAATTCTCAAAGTGCGGCCTCCTGACCAGCAGCACCAGCAGGGAACTTGTTACAAATGAAGATTCTGGGGCCCACCCCAGACCCACTGGATCAGAAACTTAGTGGTGAGGGGGGCAGATCCGCGGGCATTGTTTTAATGAGCCTCCAGGTAATTCTGATGCGTGCTCAAGTTTTAGAGCCATGGTCCTGAAACTCTCTCTTCTATTTCACCCATAAGGGAAAGAGGTCAAGGTAGAGACAGACTACCAAGGGGAGCCCAAGTTCTATTTTAATGGGGGAAAATGTAGGAGTGGTCCTAGGTCTGGCAAGTTAAAGTGTGCAATGCAGACTGCAGAGAGGAGAGGTCTCACTGGCTTACCCCTTACCCAATTACCGATCACTTCCAAATCCAAAGGGACTGTAAGACCCATCTCCAAACAGAGAAGAAACTCACTGACTTTTTGATACGCGTCCCAGAAGCAGTCTGAGCAGGTATCGAGAGAAAATGGATCCCAAAGGAAAGCCTCACGCTTCAGCTTACAATTGGGGAAGCTGTGCATGTTACCTATTTGAGAAAAAACACGTGTCCTACCAAAAGCACCACCTGGGTTTAACCTGGGTTTACTTGGGGATAATTTCTTTTCTGCCTACCTCAGTAGTTCACCTGCATCAGATTCTCCTAGGTTCGGTGCAATATAGATTGCTGACTTCTGCCCCACCTTAACCCTCCCCCACACACCTTATCCACTTCCTGATTCTGCACCTCTCCGGTGGGGCCCGTAAATATGTATTTGTAACAAGTTCCGGGTGATGCTGCTGGGGTCTGAGAACTGCACTCAGAACTACGGGCCCCACCTGCCGCTCTAAGGTCTCTCCTCCTCTGCACATTGTTCTTGAATTGCAAAGGGACTGCTGGATTTTACCCAGAGGCTGGCCTCAGGGTGGCTGGTGAGGAGATGTGTTCAGTGGAGAGAGCAGAGCTTTCATTTCCTTAGAGGCATCACTGCAAAACAAACAGTTTAATCAGAGCCATAATTGGTACATTGCATAAGGATTTTCATTTACTCGGCTGCATCTCATTTTACTCTGAAGAGGCATTTACTGCAGACAGTTTTAAAGGAAATTTTTTATAATTAGAGAATAATTTGTAAGTGCAATCAATTTGGCTTATGGGAAGACTTTTCTAGAAATCAAAATGCATACTCACATCAACATACAAAGATTCCAGAAACAAACATTATGCAATTTACAAGGTATTAACATTCTAATACACTGTTTCCAGCATCCCATTCAGGAATGAGCTAATACTTTGTGAAGACTTGGTGTTTCTATTACTGAAATGATCCAAAGGCAGCGGAGTAGTCACTACAGCCTACTTCTTCTTTCTGCTCCTCACCACATAAATAACCAAATAGCATTCATTAAGTTTGCAGATGGCATCAAGCTAGGAGAGAAATTACCCCAAAGGAGAGGGAAAAAGATAAATATAGCATGACCTTGATAATTTGGAGCAAAGGGAAAAATACATATAACAAACATTATCTGAACAAGTACTCGCTAAAAGGTAAAATCCAAACTGCAAAATAAAAGAAAGGTCCATCTACATGCAAATTTCCCATTTATTCAGCAATTAATTAGTGAGCACCTATTATATGGTAGGCTCTGGGCATAGATCTGTAAGCAAAACAGACATTGCCCCCACTATTTATGGAGCTCACAGGCAAGAGGGAAGAGAGGCCTTACACAAGTCAATAAACAAATAAAAACTTTCCAATTGTGATAAATGCATTGAAGGCATGTGAATCAGCCTTGGGGAGCAGCCTGTTCCGGGCAGAGAGGACTGGGCAGGAAAGGTCACGGTGCGTTGTAGGAACTGAAAGACCAGTGTGGCTTGAGCACAGTGAACAAAAGGGAGTTGCAGAGAGAGATGAGGCAGGAGAGACGGCATCCAGGTAAACCTGCGTTAGCAGCACAATAACATCTTAAAGTAGAGGGTCAGCGAACTTTCCCTGGAAAGGGCCAAATAATATTTTGGGCTTTTGTTACACTACTCAACTCTGCAGTTGGAGCAAAAGAGCAGCCATAGACAATACTTAAGGGAATGCCTGTAGCCAACTTCCAATAAAACTTTATTTACAAAAACAGGCAGTGGATAGACTTGGCCTGCAAGCCAAGTTCTTTCAGTTGCCAAGCCCTGAAAGAATAAAAGCAGTTTTGAGACTGTACTAGGAAACCTAAGTAGGAGCAGGAAATTCATCTTTTAAATGAATTAGCATTACTCAAACCATCACTCATTAAAATGTCTTCCTTGAACGGGTTATGATAAAACATGCAATAGGTTAAAAAAAGTGTTGATTACAGCTTTGGAAAATTCTGACCAACTGAAAAGTTTAGTGAGTTGATTTATTCAACTTGAGCAATAGAGAAAAGGTAATCAAAATAGTTTCCATGTGCTTGAAGTGTTATTTTGCTGAGGATGTGTCCAACTATTTCTAATGTTCACTGAGTGGAAGGACAATGGGAATCAAAGGGAAGGGAAAAGTGGGAAGGGAAGAAGAAATGGAACTGGATGAATAGAATGGCCCGACAAGGTAAACACTAAACAATGGTCCCTGCTGGCTCTTAGCCCTGTTTCAGTGGCAGACAGGTCTATTCATCAGGAAAGGAATATTTTAATCTATGTGTCTTCGATCTACCACAATTTAAAGGAACGCCACAGTGTACCCCTTTGTCAAGCAATTGTTGCCCCATAGTTTATCCTCTTTTAAACATTAGATTTACCTTTTTAAAAAAATTTTTTTTTTATTGATTTCAGAGAGGAAGAGAGAGATAGAAACATCAATGATGAGAGAGAAGGTATTGATTGGCTGCCTGGGGATCGAGCCAGCAACCCAGGCATGTGCCCTGACTGGGAATTTAACTGTGACCTTCTGGTTCATAGGTTGACACTCAACCACTGAGCCATGCCAGCTAGGCTAAACACTATATCTACCTTTTGAAAAAAGAAGCCAGCATGTATAGATCATCTTATATGCCAGTGGTGCCAAGCCCCTTCCATGTATTGTCTCGTTTACTTTGCACAATATTCCTATGAAGTCAGTACTATTCTCATCCTCATTTAGCTAAAGATTGGATCCTTGCTATCATTGCCCTATTTCACAGAAAACTTAGACTTAATGATATTAAGAACTTTCCTGAGACAAATAGCTAATAAATGGTAGACTCTATTTTATTTTTAAAAGTCAGGCAGATTAAGAGAGGAACAGATGTATTTACATTTATTTTTTCCCCCAATAGCTCTGAGTAATATAAATAATAAGATTTCCACTTTTTTTCATTCAAAGATTCTAAGGTGAGAGAGAATGTACTTTTGACTATAGCCAACTGAGCTCATCCGCATCTCTATAAACATTTCCATAAGATCAATGCTTTCTACATGCCCAGGTGTAAGTATTAAGGGAAAAGGCTCAAATCTTGGAATATTACAAGTTGTAGATTTATTTTTCTACCTTTCCTAATATATTTTGTAATAACTAGGATTTTTAACTTTATTTAAATACTAGAGGCCCGGTGCACGAAATTCATGCATGGGTAGGGTCCCTAGGCCTGGCCAGTGATCAGGGCTGATCAGGGCCTTCCTTCCCCCGGCTGCTGGCTGCCAGCCAGGGCCTTCCTTTATTCTGCACCGCCCCCTGGTGGTCAGTGCACGTCATATCAAGTGGTCAAACTCCCGGCTGGTCAAACTCCCAAGGGGACAATTTGTGTATTAGCCTCTTATTATATAGAATAGGAAGCATAGCTGTTTTGCCATCTCCCTGATATTTGAGTATTTTAAGTATTTGTGAATCATTTTCTGCTGCCACTTTGTTAGTTCTTACTCTTGTGTCTGCCTGCCTTATGGGCTTAGTTTTGTGTTTTGTTTTTTACTATAGATATTCATTTCCTTCAGAAAATTATCTGTGAGAATTTTGGAAGTATAAAATGAAGGTACATTCCTCCATAAAACATTAGAATTTACTTCTGCCAAGTGCTTGGAGGTACTACCAGTTTAAGGACACTAAAAACAAGCTCACAGTCTGACTTTTACTCGACTGCAAGGATGGGCGTTTGGGCTGCAAGTCTGTGTCAGGATCAACTTGCCATTTCACCTCAGGGATGTTTTTGCATCACTGCTTGGTGCCAAGGTAAATATCCTCGCCTATTCTGCAGGAGGGCATGGCTGTTTCTGGTTTACCCCTCCACTTGAGGTCCCAGCATTATGTGTGGAAGGGTACCCTATTAAATTTCCCATCTTGAGCTTTGTCTTGTTCCCCATCTTTGGAGCCAGCTGGACAAGTCTACTAGGACTTGCACTTGCCCTTAAGGCAGGAGTAGCTTTCGGGATTTGCTTACCTCTCTGGGTCCCACCTTCACTTAATTTTGGCCTAATAATAGTGTTATTTTGTCAGTTCTTTGATGCTCTTAAAAAAGAGCTTTTCATACTTGGTAGCATTTTAGGTTGCAGTATAATAAGGAATTAACATTATTCAAAGAGAGGTCTGGCCTTTGCTCTTGCCTCTTGGGAGTTGATCTCTAAGTCCTTGGAATGCATTGCCTGATAAGAGTATCTTGGTTTATCTAAGAGTCTTGAGTCATACCAATAGTCTAACAATGTGATTTAGGGTGACAGCTCTGAGTCACTCACTGGCTACCCTTTGGAGGGGTGAGCCACACAGGCAGTCAATCATGTGTAAATGACTGAGCCCCACTGAAAACTCGGGACACCAAGGCTCAGGTAAGCTCCCTGGTTGGCAATACTCTGCATCTTGTGGCAGATGGTTGCTGAGAGAAGTTAACACTATCTGTGACTCATCCAGAAAAGCACAATGGAAGCTACACACATGGACCTTCCCTGGACTCCACCCCATGAGTCAGCTTTTGGCAGATTTTAATCTAATAAACAATAACCATGAGTATAATAACTTTCAGGGAATTCTGTGAGTATGTCTAGCAACTTATGAAACCTGTGGGTATGTTGGGGAGCCCCAAATTTAATATTAGAAGTAAGGGTGGTCTTAGAGACTTCCATAACTCTGCAGATGTTTTCAGTGGTAACAGTTGCTTTCAGTAGAAAGGCAGTCTCATTAGCTAGAAAGCCATATGACTGTAGACAAAAGAGTCTGTAATAATAAGAAAATGCATTTTCCCGCCATTGCTCCATGTTTACACACACACTATTTATTTGACTGAAGCAATGTGAGTGAATTAATTTTATTATTTTTTGTCTCTCAAAAGTGTTTAATAAAATTACAATTACAATGCAACAAAGCAACACAGTCCAGACCAAGAAATAGGATTGGCATTAAAGGAAGCAAGTAGTGTGGTCTCATAGTGAACCATTCTCCCAAGGGACACACCACTTGGCTTCTTCACCACAATCTTCTGCTACCTTTTCATGTAATTTTCATCTTCCTTGGCTTCTACTGAACTAATTTTAATCAAAATGTAAAAATCAGACTTAGTCAAACACTGATTAGTTGGTGTTTGACAAAAGAAATATCATCATATATGCATGAATATATATATACTGGAGGCCCAGTGCACGAAATTCATGCACGCGGGGGGGGGGGTGTCCCTCAGCCCAGCCTGTGCTCTCTCGCAGTCCTAGAGCCCTCAGGGGGATGTCTGACTGGTGGCTTAGGCCCATTCCCCCGCTAAGCTGCCGGTCGGACATCCTTAGTGCTGCTGTGGAGGCAAGAGAGGCTCCCACCACTGCTGCCGGGCTCACCAGCCATGAGCCTGGCTTCTGGCTGAGCGAAGCTCCCCCTGTGGGAGTGCACTGACCACCAGGGGGCAGCTCCTGCATTAAGCATCTGCCCCCTAGTGGTCAGTGCGTGTCATAGTAACTGGTTGTTCCTCTGTTTGGTCAATTTGCATATTAGCCTTTTATTATATAGGATATATATATATATATATATATACACACACACATATATAAATGTAGCATATGGACATATAGCTATGTATGTATGAATATATCTGTCTGACAAAATAGCACTGAATTAGGAGTCAAGAGATGTGGGTTATAATTGTAGTTATGATTTTACTACTTTCTAGAAAAATCAACTTTCATTTCTTCTCTGTATTAAAGTTATTAGGTTTTTAAAAAAAAAAATTGTGTATGGGCCCTGGCCAAGTAGCTCAGTTGGTTAGAGTATTGTCCAGATATACCAAGATTGTGGGTTCAATCTATGTTTAGGGCACACACAACTATCAACCAACGAGTGCATAAATAAGTGAAATAACAAATCATTGTTTTTTTTCTCTCTCTATCTCTCTCGTTTCCTCTCTCTCTCTCAATTCAATCTTAAAAATAAGCAAAATTATGTGTGTATGTAAGCTATAAAATCTATTGATTACATTTTGGTATAGTATCCTAGTCTGCCTGTCAAATTTGCCTTATGAGAATTGTACACACACACAAAAGAAATAGAGAATGACATGGACTCTCTCTTTTTTATGAAAAGATATTCCACATTAAGAGTATGCCAACATTGACCTGGCCAGTGTGGCTCTGTAGTAGAGTGTTGGCTGGCACACCAAAGGATCATGAGTTCGATTCCTGGTAAGGAGCACTTACCTGGGTTGCAGGTTCATTCCCAACCCGGTCCTGGCACGTATGGGAGGCAACCAATCAATGTGTCTCCCTCAAATCTATATTTCTCTCTTTCTCTCTCACTCTCTCCCCCTCTCTTCCTTCCGCTCTCACTAAAAAGCAATGGGAAAAATAGCCTCAGGTGAGGATATTTAACAACAAAAAAAGAATATGCCAATTGCCCTAGTCGGTGTGGCTCAGTTGGTTGGGCATGGTCTTGTTGCCAGTTTCATTCCCAGTCAGGGCATATACCCGAAGTATGAGCTCAATCCCCAATAGAGGGTATGCAGGAGGCAGCCCATCAATGTTTTGTTCTCACACTGTTCCTCTCCCTTTCCTTTCCTCTCTCTCTAAAAATCAATTAAAAATTTTAAAAAAAAATTTTAATCTATAAACTCATTCTTCCTTCATCTCAATGAATTCACCTGGTTTGGGCTTTATTTGGTGAAAACTGGGTACGTTTCTAAGCCACTCTGCCTCATATGGCTTCATAACTACCAACTCCCTCAAGGATGACCTATTTTCACAGATGATCCTATGGCTTAGAGGAGAAACAGACCCATTTCTGAAAGATAGCCTCTACTCAGAAACAAGTGAGCATGTCTTTATTTCAGCATAATTCATTTCAATGAATTTACTAGTAAGTAGTAGAATCACACTGATGAGTAAGACAGTGTCCTTTACCATAAAGGGCTTGTGATCTAATTGGGAGAAAGTCTTAAACTCAAAAGCCTATGATGCAATGCAGGGAATGAAAGAATCTGAAGTGTGAGGTATGAACAAAACACTGTAGGAAAGCCTGTATGGGGATAACTACTTTGATCTGGGAAAATGAGGAAAGGCTTTAACAAGTTGGATGGAGTGTTTCAGGGAGGGGCAATTCATTAACAAGGGGTGAAGTGGAAGCTACAAAGTATTAAGGCAGGTCACTGGAAAGTCTGGCCAGTGTTCTCAGAAAGTTAACATCAGTAAGGAGCTGTGGACAGGGTAAGACTGGGAAGGTAGATTGGGACCCCATCATGGAGGGTCTAGAAAGCTAGGCATGGGAGTCGGGACAGAATTCTGCAGGCGATTCTGCAGGGAGTCATGACATTTTGAGGAAAAGTAACATGTTTGTGCCCTGGTTTCTAAAATTTTCTAGCTGACCTCTGCAGGGTGCTCTGGGCGCAAGGAGGAAGTAGAGAGAAAGGCTATCACACACTGTTGTCTGTGTCTATGTGTTATGTATATAGATAGGTTCTTTGGCTAATCCCTTCACTTTCTTTCATCCAGTCCCCACCTCTTCCTTCCCCTCTGGTAACTGTCAGTCTGTTCCATGTATCCATGCCTCTGTTTCTATTTTGTTCATCAGTTTATTTCATTCATTAGATTCTACAAATGCGTGGGATCATACGGTATTTGCCTTTCTCTGACTGGCTCCCTTCACTTAGCATAATAATCTGCAGATCTATCCATGCTGCCACCAAAGGGAATTTCCTTCTTTTTTATGGCTGTGTAGTATTCCACTGTGTAAATGTACCACAGCTTTTTTTTTATCCACTTATCTACTGATGGGCACTTGGGCTATTTCCAGGTCTTGGCTATAGTAAATAATGCTGCAATGAACATACTGGGAAAAGCACTTCTATTAATAGATGTTTGTACTAGCCTAGGTGAGACTAGTGAGTGTGGGAGCAGAGCAACAGCAACTGGAGAGAGAGACTTACCTAGGAGGAGGATTGAGTGGGACAGTGCACGTTGACTCCAAGGGCTGTGATTGCAATGCCTGGAAGCATTGTGATGATGCTGTAACCCTGATATGACTGTACAGGAGGGTTGTCCAGAAAGATGGAGGTGATAATGAGCTTGGTTTTTAGTCCAGTTGTATTTGAAGGGCAGACATTATTTCATGTGGAGATATCCAGTAAGCTATTAGAAAAAGAGGCTGAATGCACTACAATTTCCAGATTATCAGTCACTTCTCGACTATCCCTCCCCTCCTTGAGAAAGACCCTCTTCTCGTCATAACTGAAAAGTTACAGAAAGCACCATGTTAAGAGCTCATGTTCTGGATCTGACCAAGCTAGAGTCAAATACTAGCTGTCACTCTCTAGCTGTATGACCTTGGGTAGGTCATTGGATTTCCTCTAAGCCTCGGTTTCCTCAACTATAAAATGGTGATGATGGAAGTATCTTCTATATAATGTTGTTTTGACAAATAAATGAGTAGTGGCGGGCATTATTGTAAGTGCCTAAAAGTGTTATCTGTTAGTAAACCAGATGACTTATCATTCCCAAACAAACCCATCATTTACCCCTGCTGCTGGTCTCTGATTGGAATGCTCTTCCACCCTCACCTCAACCCATCCACCAATAGAATTCATTCCCACTCTCTACTCAAGGTCTTGAAATCCTAGCTACTCTTGAGTCTTGGAGCCAGGGTTGGAATTTGGAATTATCCAGCATACTGGAAGAGTTTGCACACTCACTGAGATGATTAAACAGTCTTGGCTGGCTGGAAAAGGGAAGTCCAGACCTTATTCTCTAACAGAAAATGCTCTGATTCTGAGAAGCTCATGTTGCAAAACACCTTGCCAAAAAATAGGCTTTATCAAATATAAACAGCAGAAAAACAAACAAATCTGGTAACGTAGAACATTTGTTCCTGTGTGTGTGTGTGTGTGAGTGTGTGTGTGTGTGTGTGTGTGTGTGTGTGTGTGTGTAGTTGAGAACCTTTTCACCGGCACTTCTAATTTGGAGTCATCTTTGGCAGCCTCTTCCCAGGTGAGAAGTGCTACCAGCCAGTTTCTCCCTGCTACCTTCCACTCAGGCTTCATGTTGCCAAATGGAACGTGCCTGGGAGCTGCAGAAATGCTGCTCTGCACAGCCTAGATGCCAAATTGGAAGAGACATTGTTCTCTGTGAAATGAAGATAAGAGTTCGGAAGGGCCCTTCTGCTTCAAAATATGATTTTAACAATTTTTTAAAGTTAACTGAAATAGTTTCTCAATGTCATTTGATGGGTCTTATTACATACAGTATCTTTCTTTTGTTTCAGAACAGTTCATATAGCAATATAATGAAAGTAACCTTTATTTTTTTTTTTCAGCTGCAAAGAGAGAACTATAAATTACTCCTTACCCTAGTTTCCTTTCAGCACATACAAAAGCCAGTGCTTGCTCTGCTCCAATAAATCAAAGCTTCAAAAAGGGCAAGGCAGCTAATCAGAGAACGCAGCTTCCACTAACTAGACAATGAAATCCCGTGTCTGTCATCTTTGGAATTAATAAGAGATAAAGTGCCACTTTACCCAAAGTTTCCAAGGCAGAACAGGAGAGAGTCAGGACACAGAATGGATTTGTGAATCTGGTTATTACATTCATCTCAGGACATCAAGGCTGAATTTTCATTTGCATTTTATGGCTACAGGTGAATGTCTTCACTGCATTTCCAACAGGACCAAAGACTTAATCATTTTACTTTTGAAAAAATGTTTTTAAAAAATATATATATTTCTGAGCTGGGGCTGATAAGAAATATGTTTCTGAGAGGAAATAAACCTTGAAGGATGTAGAAACTTTTAATAGTCAGAGATGCATAAACATTTTTAAGAATGGATTGACTCAAATCGATCATGCCCTATTGATCCAACTTTTCTAGGTTTCCAATATTAATGTCCCCAACAGAGTAATTAATGAAGCCAATACTTATTGAATGCATTCTCTGCATCAGGTATGATGCTAGGCACAGGGTTAAGAAGATGAATAAAACATTGGACGTGCTCGCAAGGGGTTCTCGCCCTTCAAAAGTTCAACTGTTGCTTAATTTTATTACACAAAATAAAATACAAGAATCATTTTAAATTGATCCTGAAGTTCAGTTGGGAACGTCACATGAAAGTATTGCTTCAGATCAATTTTCTCTGTAAAAGAAAATCGAATGACCTAAGATATAAAGAAGACAGCTTTTCTAGGACAGGATATATTTGCAAAAATCCATTGAATGCAACAAACTTTCACCATAACCATGGCCACAAACTTAGTAATTCAATATAACTACTTCAAAACTTAAACATTAAAAAAAGGTGAATGCGTATGTTACAGTAGTTCTTTAAGAGTAGAATTATCAAAAATATAAATGTATTTGGAGTTTCAGTTTGAACCCAAATAGTGCTAACATCTGGAATTTTTGGTGTAAGTCTGTTTATATGAGTGACCAAGAGACTTCCTGGGAGAAACTCATGTAAAAAAAGAGAGACTTCTGCATATGGGCTGGGTTCAAAAATGGCATTTTATGGTAGGGTACTCAAAATTTGTCTAGTCACCGGGCTTGGATAGGAATTTCAAATTTTTAAAATTGATAAAGCAAATTTTACTAAAAACTCCATAATAATAGACACTGGGGTGCAGGGAAACACTGTTGTAATATCCAAGTCATAAGTGTGACACAAAGTGGAGAGAGTCAACATTCTCCCTATTTCTGCACAATAGCATTTCAAAATGAGAAGTGCAACTCTGGCTGATGCAAGTTTCTAAGACTATCCCCACCCTTTTGCTCCATTGGTAGCATCTGGGAAGGAGAGGTACCACATATCACAGAACAGCCCCACTATGCACATCTTAGCACCAATTGATGCTGCATAAAAAATAAAATAAAAAAGAAGGAAATGGCAGATGCCATGGGATAGATGATGATAAATAGCAGGTCATACTTATGAGCACCCCCTAGGGCACCAGAAAAATATAATTGATTTCTGCTTATCTGACCCCATCTGTCTATTCCCCAATGCTGGAGAAGACTACCTAGACTATATAAACATGGGTTACTCAAACATTAGGTGCTAATTCATTTCAACTATACACTGAATTATTCTCTCAGAAGAAAAGTGATAATCTATCTGAAATTTAGTAACATATTCCACAACTGTGCTCTTTCTGGACAACTATTCATATTTTATATTGCTGTTACCTCACAGCATAATTCTGAAATAAGTGAAGGGAAAAAACACAAGAGAATTAAGATTATAAGGGAAGTGAAGACTCTACCTTGTTCTTCTGAGAAATAGTGACACTGAGAAATGAAAAAGGATTCCTGGTACTTTGGGAAATTTTATGAAAGGTAAATTGAACTTTTGTCCAGAGTGCATCCCTGTAGGATCATGGTCAGAAACTTCTGGGCTGAATTCCTTTCCTCATTTAAAGATTTTTGGGAAAGCTTTTCTGCTCTCAAGAGAGGACTTTGAAAAAGAACTCATTTTTAAAAAGTCTTTGTAAAAATGCTTACAATGGGTTACCCTGTCCCATGTTAGATCAAAGATGACTGCAAGTGGAAAAGTATGGATCCTATTGTACTTTTAATGGCCTTCAAAAAGATTTAAAAGCAGAATAGGAAAAAGTACTGCAAAGGCATTTGGTCAAGACATTCTTTGACAGTTCTGGGAATTGGAAAACCTCTTCTTGTTTTGTAATAGGTCTTCCTTTCTTCTTCTCAGTCTACCTTGTGGTCTGCCATCAGATTAATTTTGATAATGCATCACTTTCTTCGTGTCCTTCCCCTGCTTAAAAATCTCAGGAAATAAATTTCATGGGCAAAGGGAAGAGGAGTGGCGAGGAACAGCAAATTCATAGGATAACTATAGCTAAAATGTACCATGCACGGTGTGCCAGGCACTGTTCTAAACACTGTGCATTCATGAACCCATGTAATACTCAAAACCCCTATGAGATAGATATTTTAAACTTCATTTTAAAGATGAGTTTAAGGAACTCGCTTAGATTGCACAGGTAGGCAACATTTCAAACCAGGCAGTCTGCCAGCAGAGCCCTCTTGCTCTTAACCACTACGTCTAAATCCTAGCGCTCAGGAGGACCTCAGGGCACAAAAGAACAATGTGCTTTCTGTCCATGTTGTGCTTGATCCCTGAGAAGTCAAAAGGAAGGCAAGGTTCTCTGGTTTCCTGTGCCTTTCTGATGAACACTCTTTTCTATCTCAGTCACTGTCCTGTCTCAATTCCTCTAATCTAGCATAATGTTCTTCTCATTTTGAAATGCTATTGTTCTTCCTGTTTCTGTCTTCCTGTCTTCCCAAAGCTTAACCATCACTTAAAGCCCGCATTAAATCCTGCCCCATCTGAACAAGGACACCTTCTCTGACCACATTCACTGGAAGGGCATCTTTGGACTCCTACAACCGTTGGGATCCATATCAGTGGTTTGGTATCATCACTCACTGCTTGTAGGGTTCTCTTCCCAGGTGTTTTTCTCACGTCTATTCTAAATTTTAATTCCATCAAAACAAGTTCTAATGACTTTCTTGACTGTGTAAGAAATGCAACCACCAAATGTTCCATAGGAACAACCTTACTTTAGAGAACATCCTTGGCTTGATAGACAAAATCAGAGAAACAAACACATGTATTGGAACAGACTCTTCTAAAATTGCCTTGAACAGTTATCACAGGATTGGAAGTTTATATAGGAAATGTATTTTATTGATCAAGTTTTCTTTGTTTCTCCTAGTGATTTCTAACACATACTTTTCCAACTTACTGATTTCTTTATATTAAAACATATACATATGTTTCAACTTATTTTTTCTTAATATCAACAATAAAACAACAACTTCTGCCTGTGCTAGATGAGGAAGAACCTTGGCCAATTTTTCTCGTCTTCTTGACATCATTACTTCTCAGACTTTACTGAATTAGAAGGTGAAATTTTATTTCAATTCCTTTGTTACCTTATCTCAAGAATTCTTTCTTAACATTTACATTAAATTTTATAATCAGATGTAACTTTGAAAAAAATGTATAGTGCCCTTTGTTTTTTATTCAGAATATTTAGGGGAGGAGGGAGAAGCTATGACTAACATTTTTTAGAAACTATAAGTCTAATATACACTATGGAACATAAGACTAATGATGATTAATATTTTTTAGATCTGTAGTCTTTTTATTATTAAAGTATAGTTGACATGCAAGGCTATATTAGTTTTGGGTGTACAACGTAGTGTTTTGACATTTATATATCTTACCATGTAATCACCAACTAAATCTGGTAACTTTCTGTCACTATGGAAAGCCATCACAATATTATTGACTATATTCCCCTTCACTTTTTCACCCATCCCTCCACTCCCCTTCCTTTTGGCAATCATCAGTTTGTTCTTTGTTTCTATGAGTCTGTTTTTGTTTTCTTTGTTTGTTTAAACAAATTTAATTTTACATATAAGTGAAAAGCAGTATTTGTCTTTCTTTTTAAAAAAATATTTTTTATTGATTTCAGAGAGGAAGGGAGAGGGAGATAATTCAAGCCCAAAACCCCAGTCATGTGCCCAGACTGGGAAACGAGCCACAATCTCCTGGTTCATGGGTCAACACTCAACCACTGAGCCACACTGGCCAAGCTAGTATTTGTCTTTCTCTGTGTGGCTTATTTTACTTAACATGATACACTCTAGGTCCATCCATGTTATTGCAGGTGGCTGGATTTCATTATTTTTTATTACTGAGTAATATTCCATTTTGTGTATATATACCATATCTTTTTTATCCATTCATCTATCAATGGACTAATAATGATTAATTTTGATAGTCATCCTCCTATGAGGAGAAAGTTTCAAGTGAAGAGGCCATACAAGTTACCAACCCCTAAGTCTTGATTCTGATTCTGGAAGGGAGTATAGGAGTAACCAAGCCTGGCACTTCTGGCTCATTTTTCTAGATCTAGTATTCAATAGGAAGGGCTGGGGAGGGGCTGGGAAGTGTTAGGGGAGGTACAGGTTAGAAAGATCTGTTTCCTATCCCAAGCACTGGTTTCCTAAGAATCTGTGAAGTAGAGATTCTGTTATTATGTGTGCACTTATAAAGTGCTTTGTTTCTATAATTCCTCTTCCAGCTTAAGCCTGCAGAAAGCCTGCCAGGGCCTCCTCAGGCCTGGAAAGATTCTGAACAAAGGGCAACAAGTCCTATTTTTTTGAGTTTAGGAAAGGTTCATCCGGAAACTCCAAATAGGCCATTATACTTTTGCAACTGTATTGAATGAAGTTGCTCACTATAGTGTTTCTGATTTTGGTCTTTTTGGTAGATGTATTGGAATTTGCAACCGTTACACTAATAGAACATATAAACAAATTATGGCAATAAAAATTTCTCTCTCTCTCTCTCTCTTTGCCTCCAATAAAATAGAGAAAAGAAGTTTTAATCCATAAAGTATTGAGAGCAAATAAAAATATTGAAAGATTTATAGAAAGAAACTAACCAGGCTGTGGACAGTTGGGGAGAAAGATGAATAATGAAAATGCAGTCATCTTGTCATTAGTTTCCATTCTGACCAGAAAGGCTTTCTCAAGTGTGTCTACGAAGAGGCAGAGCTAGGACACAATTCCTGCACTCTGTTTATTATGGCTGCAGGCAAAAGGCCCTAGGAATGTGGGGCCCTGAAAATGAGCTTTCTAATTTATCTGTAACAGGACTGAAAACAAATTGGCTTAGTCTATTCCTGAATGCAAATGGAGCCATATTGTAAAAGAACAATAGTACAGGTTGGATGCTTCTAAACATGTTGTTTTGAGCCAAGTATTTCTCTGTCACTTTTCTTAAAACTAGAGAATACCTCTTAAAATAACTTATTTCCAGGTAACTTCCTCCCATTCACCCCCTCTCCCCCCATATTAAGGGATGATGATGAGCTCTGGTTCAGTAGATGAAAGCTGAACCATCCCTCAAAAGGCAAACAGAGAAATTATATTGTCACACTGAGTGCTCTTGAGTATTTAGGACATTAATTTAAGAATGTGTAGAACGCTTAGAAAAGCAATTAGTGGAAACCACCCCTCTGATGTATAAGATAAATGTTAATGATTTTCTAAGTACAGACTAAGATGTAGTCATCCCTGCATTCCTGAAATACAATGAAAAGTGGGTCCCAATTGATCTTTGTTATATACTGAGAACAAATGTTCTGGGACAACAACTAGGCTGGCTTTATTTATCATGCAAAACCATCTAACCCTGTCAGCACTTTTTACTCTAGGGGCTACTGATGGGGCTTAATTACCAACGTGGTGAGTGCAAGGCAATGACATCTGAGTGCCTGGTTCTAGTCAGGTTTTCTGTAATCAGTGGAATCAAACAAGCTCTGCTAATACTAGTGTATCTTTGTTTACTGAAGCTACTTTTGGCAAAATGATGTAAGGTTGTGGCTTCTACTCAATGTGTTGGCATTTAGTAATGTATCTCTCCTAGTACTCTGGATGGAGTTGAAATATTGTGACCATGTATGGTACCACAACTATACATCTACTTTAAGCTCAACTTAGGCTTCTTGTCTGAAACAGCACACCTCCCTTTACCCAGTTTTTCTCACTGTACTTACTATTTTCATAAATTATATTATGATGTAACATAGTATTTTATAATAAAATATATATTTCTGTTTGTGCCCTCCCCATGAGAATGTAAGCTCCATGAGGGAAGGCACTTTGTTTTATTGGTTCTATCTGCAGTGTTCATAACTATCCCTGGCATGTAGTAGTTCTTCCAAAAATACACACTAAATAACAAAGGTTAAGAAATTGGTTTGCCAAAATAAATAGCCAATAGAAGTTTTCAACTGGATCTATGTACTGTAATTATACTAAGTGAGAATAGATTCCCAGGACCACTTATTTAAGTGACATAGTGAGTTAATAAATAAATAACCACTTAATTTAATTGGATTTAAGTTTTCAGAGATATAAAAAATGGATTTGGTGGTGTTTTGCTATGCTTCTCATCCTTGATAGCCTCTAATGGTATATCCAAATTCTGTGGTACCATTATCTAGGAATATTACTGAATAGATTCTGGAATTATATTCACAAAACAGAGGGAGCTAATGTAGAATGACTTCCAAGGGCCAAAATTGATTGCACTGCCTGTTTATTCTCTCTAGCCCTCCTAATGTGATTTAACTAAATTTAAATATTTTTAATGCTGGGTATCTCTGTCTCCGCCTTGCTCTCTCAGTGAAGAAGGGCAGAGAGAGAGAGGGAGCGAGAGCAATTTTCTCTTTACTTAGACAAAAAAATAGAAAGGGTTCCATTTCCCCTCTTTTCCCATTCTCTGTGGCCATTAAGTAGACTCTCACGGGTTCAGACATGTTACCCTCATGTAACCTCTCTACCCAGTGACTAGATTGTAGATGTTAACAGCTCAGAGACTGGCTCAGAACCAATAAAGGCCTGCTGAGCTTGAGAACTTCACCATGACAAGATTCTAAGTGCGTGATACATACAATTTCACACATGATAACTGCATTCTGTAGTCAGAAATCTGTGTCCTGTGTATGTGAACTCCTACTCCTGACCCTCCCTCAGAGCTTCTCACAACCACTCCATCTGTGCCATCAGAAAATAGCTGGACTGCCCGGCCAGTGTGGCTCAGTAGTTGAGTGTCAACCCATACACCAAGAGGTTCCTAGTTCGATCCCTGGTTCAGGCACATGCTTGGGTTGTGGGCTCAATTCCCTGTAGGGGGTGTCTGCAGGAGGCAGCAGATCAGTGTTGATGTTTCTCTATCCTTAATGTTTCTATCTCTCCCTCTCTAAAATCAATGAAAAATATACTAAAAAAAAAAAAAAAAAAAGAATAAAAAGGGAGCTGGACTTAACTCTCATGGCTTATTCTTCCTCAGACCCCAGGCAGAGCTAAGGGGGTCTAACTGATTAGACTCAACTTGACTTAGAGAGACAATGTTAGGAAATTAGAATATTCTTCTAGCTGGGCTGAGTGGTAGAGTTATCTTTTGAATCATGAGCACTTTCACCATCTAAAGTGTAGGCAAATATTAGTATGGTAATGACGTCTTTCTTTTCTAGAGAGAGTAAAACTATCTCAGAATAACACTATATTTTATGCACTGGCTGAACTCTGCTTCATCTAATTTATTCCAGTCTCCAACATTAGATCAATACAAACTGAACTCTTAAAAAATATTCACACACAAAGGTATTCATCAGCATTCATTTGTGAAAGCAATAGTACTTAAACCTGGCCACATGCTAGAAAACGTCTCAGATTTTGTAATGGATGCACCATTGGCAATACACAACTACAGGAAACTGTAGGGGAGGAAAACTTCTCCTTTTTTCCCTACTAGGCCCTTTGGCTTGCCCAACAATTAAAATAATGTAAGATATTAACAACAATAAAATAACCCCCACAAACATTTAAATTTATATGTATGGGAGCACATAGAAATATGAGACTCAAAGAAGTAACCAAAAACAGGCAGCTTTTATTTATAACTTTTACTGGTAGACAAAGAAACAATACATCTGTGAAGAATTGACAAGGCAAAGGGTTTGTGCTTGGGATAGTAAATTAGAAAAAAAGCCAACAATGTTTGTTTATGCAGGGCTTTTGGCCCAGAATTCCCTATCTCTGGTGATAAGGATGTCTTTCTACCTCTTGGTACAGGGAGCAGACCTTTCACATGGGATATTTATTTCAGGAGAACTAAGGAAGGTCAGAATGTCCTTCTTGCACTGCCCACTTCTTAAGTAACTTTAATTCAAAACAGAAATATGCCAAATGGCATATTGTTACTGGACTAAAGAGGGTCCGTTTGCCTGTGCGCATCAAAGCCCAATAAGGTATGAACAGGAGTTTGCAGCAAAGAAAGTGAGGGTTTATTTTTAGGAAGTGGCCCAAGACGGAGCCAGGTGAGCTAATGCTCAAAGACCTGGCCTCCAGGGGATGGGTTATACAGTCATCATTAATCACGGTGACTAAGGGAGTTAGGGTAGCAGTCTCTACTGATTGGTCAAGGGTAGGGTAGTTGGTCATTGTGTCTAGTCCTGTTGTCAGCCATGGCATCACCATGGTTTCACTGCTTTTCTGGGCCTGGAGCTGAAACACAACTGAGGCCTAGGTGTTATCCCTAGTTTGACTGAAACTCTGTCTCTGAGGAAAACAGACCGGAGGCTTCCTTTCTAAGAAGGTTTAATGATTAAGGAGGTGGTCCTGCAAAGGAGGAGGCAGGTGAGACAAGCGAGGTGCTGGGATGAGGCAAGTTTGAATCAAAAGGAAAGAAAGGAGAAAAGGTCATGTTAAAAAATGAAATTCCACTAACTTGTAGCCTTCCCTGAACCCCACCAGTCACCAAATCTTGTTTCTCAGACATTTCTGCTATAGCACTGGTTCTCAACTGGGTTGATTTCATCATGCAGGGCAATGTCTTCAGACACTTATTGTTGTCACAGCTTGGGGAAGGGGCTACTGGCATCTGGTGAGCTGCTGCTAAACATCCTCCAATGCACTGAAGGGGACTCGAATGTCACCCCAAAATATGCCATAAGCATTAATTGGCATAAGCATTATTTTGAGCTAAAGTGAGAACCAGCAGAAGCAGGAAAAGCTTTTTACCTCCCCTAACAGCCAAAAAACAAAGTATGAATTTCCCCTTTTGTAAAGTATATTTACATTTACACAGGAAATTTCCATTTGTAAAGACCACTCTGCAACCTGGAAGAGAGGTGCTTCTGGAGACAACTCTCATCATCTGAGAAACTCTCACCTTCACTATAAGACAACCCTTAGTAACCACATTTCCTCCTCTCACCTTCCTATGACTTGCTTCTCCATGCTTAGGAACTCAAACCTTTTTCTTTGTTTAGCCTATGATGGTATATAAACCTGAATCCTCTAGTCACTTCCTAGAGCCTCATTTCTTTTGAAACTCCAGTGCAGATGTATGTAATTAAATTTTCTTTTTCTGTTAATTTGTCTTTTTATGAGTTTGAGTTGTAAGCTCCAGCCATTGAACCTAGGAGGGTACAGGGTAAAACATTTTTCTTCCCAACAGCACAGGACAGTCTCCCACAACAAAGAATTATCTGGCCCATTAACCAATGAATTTATATACATACTAGAGGCCTGGTGCACTGGGGGAGGGGGGGGGAGGGGAGTCCCTCAGCCCAGCCTGTGCCTTCTCGCAGTAGGGGACCCCTTGCACCTTACTGCCTGCCTGCTTGCTGCTCCTTGCTGGGCTCACAGCTCCTTAGTGTTGCCATGGAGGCGGAAGAGGCTCCTGCCACTGCCGCTGTGCTCGCCAACTGTAAGCCCGGCTTCTGGCCTAGCAGCACTCCTCCTGTGGGAGTGCACTGACCACCAGGGGGCAGCTCCTGCGTTGAACGTCTGCCCCCTGGTGGTCGGTGCGCATCATAGCGACCAGTCATTCTGCCGTTTGGTCGATTTGCATATTAGCCTTTTATTATATAAGATATGCATAACCCATGAACACAGACAATAGTGCAGTGAAGGCCTGGTGTGGGGCAGGGGGAGGAATGGGGACTGGGAGGGAGTGGGTCAATGGGGGAAAAAGGAGGACATCTGTAATACTTTCAATAATAAAGATAAAATTTTAAAAAAGAAAGCAACACTAAAAAATAAATAAATAAAAGAATTATCTGGTCCAAAATGTAACTAGAGCCCAGGTTGAGAAACCTTGCTCTCTACCAACAGAGGACAGAGAGCAATCTAAAGCATAAAAAGTCAGCATGGGGTTTGGGAGTTTAGTAGAGTAAGTGAAGCCAAACAAATTCTCCTTTATGGCTGGGAGTCTTGGACGTATTACTAAGAACTTCAATGTTTCAAACTGTGCTTAATAAAATGACTCCACGAGATTAAACTGATGAGTTTTATTCCTATGTCAGTCCACCAGTTATGGATTTGAGACCACTGCTTGCTGGCAGGACACGTGTTTTGGTTAAACTACAAGGAAGAATTCATGGAAGTCTCACCAAGTCACAGTGCCAGTGACCCCTGTGTTAAGTTAGGAAATTAGGGGGCAGAAAACTCAGGGTTTTAAAATAAAAGGTACTGGTGGTCTGTGGGCTAGGATTAAGGCTAATAGGCTCGCTCCATAAGCAGCAAGTATAGCTGCAGACCCAGAGACCATCCTCCTGGAGGGGGAGTGGAAAGGAGGAGCTGCCTGGTTCGGGTCCAGGCTTCTCGTGAGAATAGGCAAGTCTCCAACTTTTGCCGTAAACTCAGGAGCTGACTGTGCTTGCTCTATCATTCTCATTCAATGACCTCTTCACCACCTGCTTGGGCACACAAGGATTTTGACAACTCTGTAACAGGATGCCCATGAGGTCTATATACTGACTTGCAATAATATTGGTAAAGGGAATAAAGAACAAAGGGAATACAGGCACGTTTGCATAAGTGGGAAAACCTTTAATTTGATAATCATTTATTCAACAAACATTTATTTATTAAGCATCTCCTCTAAATAAGGTACGCAGAATTGTTTTAAATGAACCTGAGAAGTTCTTTGGAAGTTTATTTCCAAAGATTTATGGCAGTTAACACAATTCCAGCAGCGAAGTCCCTCTGAATTCCACTCTGGACAGAGGGGTCTCTGGTAGCTCGCAGCCTTTCCAGTGGTCTGACACAACACACATTTGAATATTCTTCTCTGTGGAAATAGAGTCTGAACTTCTACACTTATCTCAACCTGCTACGGTGACTTCCTTCACCACCTTGGTCTTTCACAGATTTGAAGTTTAGAGAATAATTGCAGGTAACACTCAGACTCCACTGCAGTGCTCTGGCTCTTGTCTGTAATCACTGCTCACTGGGCTGACTGCTGGCCTCCTATGTGCTCTGTGCTGTATAGAGGAATGCTTCGGCTCCCACGGTTATATCTTCAAAAAGGCCACCTGGAAAAGGAAGAAAAACCCCCAGTGCTTTACTTATCTAACATGATGAAATGGCTGATGCACATCAAATCAAAACCAGGTTAAGTATGGTCAATAAGGAGGCATGTTGATCTAAAAAGATTCTTTGGCCAGACATTACCATTTTACAGAAGGAGCCAATTAGTCCTTCTAAAATGAATCATAGAGTAAATGATTCACACACACGTTAAAGAAAAAAAAAAATAAAAGTTTTAATTGACACTAAAGTTGTATTGCTGTGAAGTAACCCAGTTCTCTTTCCCATTGGTTCAAATAGCTGCTCAGACCTCCCATAAGCAGAATTCTGCATTCTAAAGATCCCTGGGCAAGTCCAGCTCCTTGTCACTCTCGGCAATTATGCCAGCTTCTCCTCAGGTCATGCCAATGCTTTTAACCACACTCAATCATATTTATTGTGCCTGTCAGCAGCAATCAATCCTAAAACTCAGTGTTCTAAAATTTTTTAATTCATACAGGCCTAGGCACAGAACATGTTCAGACTATTTATTAAGGCCCAGATCAAATGCACCTAATTTCATAATCATCCTATATAATAAGAGAGGAATATGCTAATTATCCTTTACACCGTGAGGTGTAATGACCGACTGCCTAACGACCGGATCACGGATCTGCAGGAGGGTGGAGCAGCGAACTACAGGCAGGTGGTGGGGAGCTGCGGGAGACAGAGAGCTACAGGAGAGCGGCAGTGAGCTCCTGGCTACAAGCAGGCGGCAGAGAGCTACAGGAGAGGGCAGGGCAGCAAGCTATGAGGGGAGTGCGGGGGGAGCTACAGGAGGGCGGCAGAGAGCTACTAGTGCACAGATTTGTGCTCAGGGCTACTAGTTTTAAATAACAGAGAAACATCATAAAGTCAATCATAAATATTTAGAAAGTTTTGGTTCAGGGGTGATAATAAATTGGGGACTGTGCCAATATCAGGCAGAGATGGGATGTAGATCAGAGATAAAGACCAGGAAGTATGGGAGGGTTGAGAAGGTCAACCTAGGCCTTTCTGAGGGGAAAGAGTAAGCAACAGAAGTAACAGCATTCCACTCTTAGTGGTTCTTACTAGTAAGTCCCCGAACACAGTCAAAGGAGGCATGCATTTAATGACCCTTGTTAAGGTGGAAGGGAAAAGAATCATGCAGGGCAGAAAGCATCTGCTTTATGTTGAGCAATTCAGAAGGATGTTCCTCTTCATGCAGTGCTGGTAAGAAAGGAACCTGCTGAGTTTCCATATCAACTTCCTGCTGAGTCTCTATATCAAGTTCTGCAATGAGAACACCAAAGTTGAAGAAGCAGGCGAAGAAGAAAGGTTAAGATTCCTAAATAAAATGTAAACACGAACAGCTGTTACAAACCTCAATGGCTTACTGTGAAAGTTAAACGAGGTAATAGTTAGGAAAATGCGTGTGTTTCTCTCTCTGGCCTCTCAGATGATAACTGATATTAGGAGTCCATCAACATTTTAGATGAGAAGGGGCTGTTCAAGAGAGACCGGCTAGGAACCTTGGAGAATGATCACAGAATTAGAGGGGAAGGGAATTTAGGGGCTGTTGAGTCTGACTTCTGGCTTGCTGTCTATAGTGTGCCTACAAGAAGTTTACAAAGACCTTCCAAAAGAAGATAATGCCAGAAAAATGAGGAATGAAACTAGTTATTTCGTTTTTAATTCTGAAAATTGCTGTTATAAAGTATTCTAACCAGGAACTACTCAGAATAACAATGGCACTGACAAATCTATATATATATAAAAGGCTAAGTGACTGACCATCTGTCTGTCCGTCTAACCAACCGACCTACCGGCTGGTACATATGATGCACACTGGCAATTTAAAAATAAATGTTGATTCATGCATGAGCGATACATATAAAGCTCTCGCTGGCGCCAATCGCACACGTGTTTCGATCTGTCATTGTCGATCGTGAATTTGGTTGACACTTCTATTATAGAGAAAGGGAGAATAGCAATATTAAATATTTCTTCTAATTAATTTCCTTTCAATGCGCATGAATCTGTGCACTGGGGCACTAGTATCATCATAAAAGTAGTTAAGAACTTTAGCTCTGAAATCACACAGACCAGTGCTTCTCAATGTTGGATGATTTTGTCTGCCAGGTGACCTGTGGCAAGGTCTGAACATATTTTTGATTGTCACAACTTATGGGATGCTATTGGCATCTAGGGGATAGAAGACAGGGGTGCTGCTACACATCCAGTAATGCACAGGGCACCCCTCACCCCCAAGAACAAATTATCAGCCCCCTCCCCCAATCAATGGTGCCAATGTTGGAAAATGCTAATTTAGACATAGGATTTTAGTCTTCGGTCTCACATTTACTAGTTGTGTGACCTTCCACAAGTTTGTTAGCCTCTCTCAGCCTTTCTCCAATCTGCAAAATGGGAATTACAACAGGACCTACCTGGAACTTGTAAAACAATTTACATGAAGCCTATTTTGACTCCTCTCATCCTCAGCACAGTCCCGTGACTTAAATAAAGCAGGCATTTGACTTTGCTGTACAAGCTCGGAAACAAGCTCAGAAAAATTCAGTGGACTTGCTCAGGATACAAAGCTATGAAGTATCAAGGATGGGCTTAGGAAGAAACTTCGATCCCTAATCTATGCTTTTTCCACTGTAATTTGACAGATGAATGAGATAAAACTGCAGAGGTTCAGGGACCGTTAATTTTCATTATTGCTTCAAATACCAAAGACTTATTTTCTTTTGCATGCCTGTGACTGTGAACTCAGAGTGGAGAACAAATACATAAAAGGCTGAGCTGACCAAAGTAAGTAACCAAAAATGGAGCCCCCTCAGAAAAGAAAACTTTAAGATTCGACCTAATATGTCTTTTTTCATCTCTGGTTTTTATAGTTCCACCTGCCAAGTACATTCTGTTTTTTTTGCAGGACACAATAACAATTTTGCAATCATCCTTGGGAACAGATAATGTACAATGCATTTTAGTGTCTTTTTATTTAAAACACTGTGGGTTATCATTTCAAATGCTGATTTTGTGTTCCTAGCTTTTAACCATGACAGGAAAAGTTGCTTTCCCTAATTGCCATTTATTTTAAGAGAGGATAATTTTATTTTGTTCCACGACACTGACAAAAATATCTATATCTCACTTTTTTTTTTTTTATTCCCTAAAGCAAAAATTTTAAAGCTTTTCAAGAGGATATCAGTACAGTTATAGCTTCAGGCCCCATTGTTACATTACTGAAATATATAGTTACAAAAGTGTAAGTAATTATTAAAAACTAGGGAAGACAGGACTCTTTCGTGTTGGCTGTGAGGTCTGACCCCGCCGTGTTCCCTGAATTTGGACACTTGGGAATGGAAAGGATGACAGAGTGAAGACATCTAAATAAAGGTCTCTGCTTTGAGTCACCATCTACAAACATTACCATTAAACCACAATAGACAGGGCCAGGCAGAAGGAACAGCTGACCAAATGTTAAGTTTAGAATGCTTCAATACGTTTATGTTAAATACATTTTGATGTTCTCTTATCTTCGTTAACAAATGTATATTATGAAATTCTATTCCTCAGCACAGATTTAGAATTTCAATCAATAGAAAGGTACGCTGTCAAGGCAGGCTGCAGAAGATAAAATTAGCCTTTTATAAAAAGCTACATAACCATTTTAGGGTGTGCTAAATAAGACAGATATAATTGTGAAATACTGGAAAATGTGAGCTTCGTAATAATTGCAGACTCTAGAAAAGACTCTTTAGAATAAGTAGCATAACCATAGACAGCTCTTCCTCTTAAAGGGCACTATAGACTTAAAAAAGTAGGTATTTGAAACTATGCTTTCAATATGTATTGTTGTCTAAGCATGGCTCATGTTCAGTTACGTTCTGCAATAGGAAAAGCGCGTGTGCACTTTATATTATAAACTAAAGTTTCTAGGGTCAAACTTCATTTACAAAATAAAATTAATATGAAAATACAAATTAGTTTCAAGCTTTACCTTGTATCTAAGCCATGGATGCACTGTGATGATTCACATGTAAATAAATCACGTAGATAAAAATAAAATAATTTTGTCAAGCATTTATAAATTTGGCATCTTAAGTAACATTGGGATTAAGCTATTTTGACTCACTAACTCAGCACTACTCAGGCCATGCTGAC
The DNA here is from genome assembly GCA_026230045.1 of Corynorhinus townsendii. Lineage (NCBI taxonomy): Eukaryota > Metazoa > Chordata > Mammalia > Chiroptera > Vespertilionidae > Corynorhinus > Corynorhinus townsendii. The sequence goes on along the minus strand of JAPDVU010000004.1, from coordinate 58,902,124 downwards.
AACACCTGGACTGAACTTTTTGAGTTGGATAAACAATGTAAGATATTGCTTTCTCGGGCAGGCAGGCTGGCTTCACTCACTCAGTTCAACATTAAGTACCTTCTGCATGCCGGTGACTGTCCCATCACAGAGCACACTGAGAAGGCTTTCCTTCAAGGTGCTAACATACAAGCGGGGAGGCAGTCCAGCAAAGAGATGATTCTAATTAGATGCCACGAGTTTAAGATGCCTCATGCCTGCTGGCAGGAAAAAGACTAATCTTGAGTTCTGAAAGGAAGTGAGATTTCAGAGCCAGTATCCTGAAAAAGGTAGTTATGACTGTACTACTACGACTAATACTGTTCTGGCAAGGACAGACAATAAAACAGGGTGGCATGTACTTTTTCCTGGCAAGTGAGGCTGCTGTGCTAAATGAATTAGCAGCAAACAGGAAGGTTGGAACCAAAGATGTGAGGAGCAATACAGTGAGGGAGAAACTCTCTCCCTCTAAACTGACAGTTGTGAGCATATTTAACCGAGGGCAGAAATGCGGCACGAAGAGAACATCAGTGCAACCCCACCCCCACCCCCATCCCCACCCCGACTCCAGAGTTCCTGCACGAGTCCTGTAAGAGCCTTTAGGAAGCAGGAGAGAAAGAAGTAAGGTGGTGGACTACAAATTTATTTCAACCTTCACCTTGTATTTAAGCCATGGATGCACTGTGATGACTCACGTGTAAATAAAACGCCTGTTGATTTTCATCTTCCTGGGAACCAGCTAAACTAAGCACAATTATGTTTGCTAGTGGACATCCAGGTCAAAAGCCAGCAGTGGGAGAAGAGCCAGCAGAGAGATGTGTGTGTGGGGGAGAAAGACAAGAGGACGGAGCCTCTTTATCTCTAGACGGAGCTGAAAATGAGGGAAAATGCCCGGTGACTGGGTCTTGATCTTATTATTCAAACAAAGCATTTAAGTTCCATAAGCTTCTCATCACTTCTTTCAGCATAAATGGATTATGGAAAGGAATGTGGGCACTGGATGGTGCTGCTGTAGTGAACAGCAGGCCTGGTGTGATCACCGAAACTCCCAAGTACATGGAGCAAACCCAGGAACTTTGCTAATGACGGCAAGCCCGTGGGGCGAATGTTTATATGACATCGTCTTCAGGTGTTACATAAAAATACACTGCCTCAAGCACAACACATACTTGTTAAAGGAAATAATTGTATTTATGAGTGGGTGTTAAAATGCATACTATCATACAGTGCTACCACAATACATACACCGTCAGTCATAAATCAAAATGTCCTTTTAATTTCTCATTCCCATGGAATGTCTTCTTGCGGGAGCTTGGCAGAGGGAACGGCGCACCACAGCTCGGAACGAGAAGGGTGTTTTGAAAATCAGCACTGCCCTGTCCTTCTGGCGACAGGTCTCCGAGCAAGGAAGTTTATTCAGAAATAGACTTCCCAGAGTTCAGAAATGAAGAGGTGTTTTCCTACAGTATCAACTGATGGAAAAATTTAGCAGCAAAACACTTTTAATAAATAATATTCCAAGGAAGCTCTGCTCACGCTTATCTATCTTAAGGTTGGGAAGCATGGATGTTGAAGAAGACAATATATTTGGGATATCAGTGCAATCTGAGAATCCAGGAGGGGACATGAACCCACAGCTTTCCATAGCAGATGAATGATTTTTGTCATTTAAACAGATTTATTTCACTGATATTTTTAAGTTCCTATTTTAGTTGCAAATATTAATTCTTCTAACGGAGACATAATCAAGGAAGAATCTTGTTTCATTCAGATAAAGACTTTCTTTCTGCCTTCACACTAATGTTATGAACCTAGGATTCTTGAGAAAGGAATGAAATTGTATCTGTTTATCTCATACTGGGTCTTGGTTGTCCAAAATTACTTACTTGAGGGACCTCCCCAATGGGAACCTTTTTCATTCATTTCTCATACCTCAACAGATGAAGACCTCAAGTAAATTTGGGGACATTGTTAAAAACTTCTTTTTCCTTTCAAAGCAATGTTTTACTCCTAAATAAATGGAAAATAGAGAACATTGCTCAAACGTGTCTATAGGCCTTATCTTTAAGTATACAGAATGGAATAGTTCTGGGCACAGCAGACTCCATAGAATACTTGTTTATGCTCAGAGCCTGTTAGCAATTAAGTGTGTTAAAGACACCTAAAACAATATATGAGTTTCAAAATCAAAACATAGTGTACTTTTCTCATGGCTTTATAACTTGGAAAAGATGTAGTCCTTACTCTTGTCAGATCAAAGCTTATGTTCCTGTGTCTCCTCTCAGAACTTCTCTAATCCTGAAGGAATTATTTCACATTTTGCTATAAAGGACCCTAGAATTTAATGTCAATTTTGCAGCTCCCCAGTGTTGAGTTGCAGACCCCATTTAGGCAGGTGGAGGAATGCTTTTGCCTAAGTAAGCTTTCCCGGACATGGTGTGGAGAAGAGAAAGTCTACTCGGGACCAGTCACAGACACTGGTGTACCTGATACAAACCTGACCAACTTGAGGAAGCTGGAAACCCCCATGTTACGGATGAAGAGCCTAAGGCATGAGGGCTGGGTTACCTGCCACGTTGTCTCTGGAAAATACGTGTGTTCTTTCCTCTGAGCCAGGCTGCCTCTTTCATCTCTCTAGCTTGCCAACTCTGACTGGCATTGAAGTTTGAAGGTCATTCTGTCCATCAGTGATGCCACCTCCCAGAACTTGCACTTCTGTGGAAAGATGGCCATATCCTGGCTTCAGAGTGAACCAGAGGCCAGCATTTTATGGCCGTTAGCTGATTTTAAAGGAGGCTGGTGTTTCCCAATACAATATAGTTGATCTTTGGTCATTTCCAAGTATCCAATACTACAATAGCTAGAAAAGTCCTGTCCCCATAGTAATTCACTAATGATTGAGAGGTTATAGGTTGAACCTATCCTGGTCTTTTCATTCCCACTATTTTACATTGTCTTGATGAAAATCAGTCAGACTCTTCTTTCTAGTTAAAGTTGTGATACAAGTTGAATGCCTTTATGAAGGGCCCAATCATTGCAAATTCAGCCAAGTAGTCTCATATTTTAAAAATCCATTGTTTAGTCATTAATTCTGGATTCGGACTTGAATTTCTAACGGGTGGATTATCTCAGTAACCAAGGATGTTCTGGTTTGAACCTGCATGTTACACACCTTCAGAGGTCCCTATACTGTCTATTGGTAACCACTGGGCTTGGAGCTATCATTCTTTTTTCTTTTAAATCCTCACTGGATGATATGTTTTTATTGATTTAGTGAGAGAGAAACTTCAGTTTACTCCTGTAGGCACCTGGACCAGGAATCAAACCTGCAACCTTTTGTGTACAGGACGAAGCTCCAATGGTATCACCTGGCCAGGGCTATTTTTAAAAATTTTTTCTTTTATTTTTTTCCAGTAGTAGGCGGTATTTTACACTATACCATCTACATTCTCATTTTTGCAAAACACTACAGATTTTTAGTTTCCGTTATCAGAACTTAGATGGAAAAAGAAATCTTTCTAAATGGACAATTTAATTTTTTTTAACTACGGAAAGACATTTCTGTGTGAGTGAAAGAAACAGGGTTTTGGAGTAAGGCTCACTAGAAACTCCCCCGGGCATGGAATTATAAAGGTGACTCACTGCCTTGTGGGGGACAGGTCCCTGCTCTTAATTTGTTTGTCAAAGCTGTGGAAGGAAGAGGTAGGGCCGATGGTTATGTATAGCCTGTGGGCATTGGAAGGCTAGCCCAAATAAAAGCAGTTTTGTATATTTGTCCAGCTGATTAGGAGGAGTATTTCTAACCTCACTAAAGGAAAATACGCTATAACCTCACAGTCTGTTTGGAAACAGGGAAGAAAACAATAAAAAGAAAGACATGTTTCCTAGCAGTTTTAATTATTTAAACCACATTTATTCAGTTGCCAAAGGTTTCTTAGTCCCTAAGGTTTAGGCAGAAGGTTCCTGTAAACTGTGAACCTGTTTTGGGGTGCCTGGGGATACAAATGTAATGGGAACCTATACATATCAATCATAAAGGACTTAGACGTATCACAAAAGAAGACAAATGACCAAAACCACCTAAAAGATGCTCAATATCTTTTGTCATCAGGGAAATGCAAACAAAAATCACAATGAGGTACCCACCAGAAAAGTTTAAATAAAAAAGATTGATAACACCAAGTGGTGATGGTGTTGATGGTGATATGGATCAACTGCAATGCTCATACACAACTCAGTATGTGGAAGTGTAAAATGGCATAACACTTTGCAGAAGTGGTCATATTTACACAATGGAATACTATACAGTCATAAAAAAGAAGGATCTCTTACCTTTGAGACAACATGTAGGGACCTGGAGAATATTACGCTAAGTGAAATAAGCCAGTCAGAGAAAGAAAAATTTCACATGGTCTCACTTATATGTGGAATCTAATGAACAAAATAAACTGACAAATAAAATAGGTACAGAGACATGGAAGCATGCAACAGACTGCGGCAGGATCAAGAAGACACAGACAATAGTGTGGTGAAGGACTGGGGAGGAGTGAGAGTGCAAAGGAGAGGGGCAATGAGGCGGGGGGGGGGGGGAGGCAACAGGACATCTGTATACTTTCAACAATAATTTTTAAAAAAAAGGTTAAACATACATGTACCCTACAGCTCAGCAATTCCATTCCTAGATATTTACTGAGAGAAATGGAAACATGTCCACAAAAAGACTTTACCAGCATATTTAGAGCAGCTTTATTCCAAATAGCCCTACATCAGAAATAACCTACGTATCCATAACAGTCAAATGGATTAACAAATTGTGGTACATTCATACAATGGAACATTACTCTGCTATTAAATGTAATAACATGGAAAAATCACAAACACATCATGTTAAGTGAAAGAGAACAGACACAAAAAAAAGAGTACACAGTGTATGATTTTAATTTACACAAAGTTCAAATATAGTCAAAATGAATCTATGATGACAGAAATTAGAGACAGTGGTTTTGGGGATTAACAAAAAGACCCAAAGGGAACTTTCTGGAGGAATGGATATGGTTTGTATCTTCTTTTTGGATGGTAGTTACATGAGCACATATTAGTGGTTCTCAACCAGGAGTGATTCTGCTTCCCAGTGGACACTTGGCAATGTCTGGAGTCACTTTTGATTTTCATGACTAGAGGATGTTACTGGCATCCCATGGATAGAGGCCAGGGATGAACAGGGCATCTCATCACAGTAAAGAATTACCTAGTCCAAAATGTCAATAGTGGTGAGGCTGTATATACTAAGTGTATATACAATTGTCAAAACTCATCAAAATGGACAATTAAGTTCTGCACATTTTTTGAATGCTAATTATTAATTATTACAAAAAGAAAGAAAAAGAATTCAACAGCTCCTCTCTTCTTCCCAAGTAGAGTTTAAAAAGAAGATTGAAAAAAGAGAAAACTGTTTCATATTTCAATTATATGAGTTCAACTGCTTAATAAATGCATTTCATACCCAAATCATACTCAATTATTTATTAAAATAAAATATATTTGGGAAACTTCCGGTCTTTGGTTCTCCATGTTGGAGCTTAGAAGTTGCTACTCCATCCTAATAAGTAAGAAGCTGAACGGATTGAAAAACCATCTCTTCTTGGATCCATCAGAGAGGAAGACACAGGATAAACCAAGGCTGGAGAGACAGGAGAATACCGGGAATCGCTGCTTACAGGAGCCGAGCTTTATGAGCAGAATCCCCATGAGAACTAGTGCTGGGGTAGAAACCCTAAACTGTAACTGGGGAATTGCTGGAGCCTCAGTGTGGACAAGACTGAGTTAAAAACTGCTGGGGATCCAGTGGGAAGGACTCCACATTTACCTCCAGGCTCCACCAGGCACTCACAGCAGATATGGGAGAAAAATCCTTTGTGCTCCTGGTGGGAGGAGGGGTAAATAAACTGTTTTTGAAATATGCCAGAGCACTTTGGTCTTCCTAACAAGACCTGCTCTCAGGGGAAACTGGTTAACTGAAGCCTAACCTGCTGGGTATTAGCAGAGCTAACTGACCTAGGGAAGGGAAATAGCCAACTCCAGGTAACTCTAGCCATCCCGTCCCACCTGAGAGGGAAGAAAAATGAAACAAAAACTTGACTTATAAAATGTCAAAAGAAAAAATTGGGGGAAAGATGGGTGGCATAAGGGACATCATTTCAATAACTCTTCTTTCAAGCTCTCTCTTCCTGTCTTCCCTTCTTCCAATTGTATGACTTACACCTGTATTACTCTACTTAAAACTTCCTGCAGGAATTCAATTTTGATGTCAGGGAAAGGTTTAAATAGTCCAGCACACAGACAGTCCTGGGTGATAAAGCGCAGGGCCCATGCAGGCTAAAGGTGAGCCGTCCAGGTTTCCCAGCAAGTCTCAGGCTGTGTCCCCATCTCTGGAATGCCACACTCTTTCTGGGCCCCAGGCTCTGTGCTCAGCTCACTCCCAGTCTGAAGCAGCCACAGGAAGCAGCAGGTGTGGAGCTGGGTCAGGACTTCCAAGAGGCTTCCCTGTGTCCCACAGATCACACTGACAAGCTGGCAACTGACTCCCATGGTTTCTCTGAATCTCAGAGGAAATTTCTGGTACAAAGTAAAAGGCTGTTCTTAAGTGGAGAGAAAAATGGATTCGAAAAATGTAATGCCATAGACTAGTTTGTGGTGCAGGTACTATGATGTTTGCATAGAACAAGTAGCTCATGACTCTGGTTACTAAAGTTGAATTTCATAAACATTTTTTTCCTTGGGGGGAATCTGATCTGTATAATTTAGACTTCCTGCCAGTGATGTTTAGACTTCCCTAATGCTTACAGTGGCACCCAGAAAACATTCTCTGCTAAGCCTGGAGGCACCCCTGAGCCAGCTTTGCCCATTACCTGTGTATTCAAGAGAGACATTATTCAGAAATGCCTCTGGAGGAGATGCCGCAGAGCTCTTTCACTATTCTAGCCTTCCCCCAACCAAGAACGTTCCCCTTAAGTTTAAATGATCTGATTTTTAACAGGAGCACCCACGTCTGCTTTCTTTCCCTTTATGCATAAGTACTGCTTCAACTAGGAGGAGGGAGGGGGACAAACTAGAACTCCAAGTTAGAAAAACTGCCCACCAAAACTTCATCACCCACTCACTGACTCTCAGAAGCCTAAAGCTTTTACACTCTTAACCTTCACACTGATTCTCCAGGATTTGAGGACTATGAGCAATGAAGCCCATTAGCTAAATTCTTTTGGAAACCTGACAGCCTCACACTGTGCAGTTGTTCCTGTGGGCACATCTGCCGCACAGGAGGGGAATGGAGTTGGATGCAGTCCTTCTCCCGCTCCAACCCTGCTGTTTAAAATGACACTGAGTGTTAGAAGTAGTAGGCGGCAGATGAGAAAGGCGCCCTTACAACACATTGGCCACTGTCGCTGACACATGCCAATACTGCAGCTTCACAGTCATCATCTGTCAAACGCTCGAACTGCTAACTCCAGAGAGCTCCTTCTTAGAGTGGGATTCAAGAAAAGAGACAAAGCATCAGCGCATTTTAATCCCCACGCCCAGGCATGTGACACAGTCACTGAGAAGGGGACCACATGCCTCTTCTTGCTGACATCTGGCGCTGCTGTGTTCCCAATAAAAACCGTTCTTGTCAACCCATCCCCATGTTTCCAAATAACCAAACTTGCATGTGGAACGGTAATGCCTTATCCAAATCTCTATCCCTTTGAGGTTTTGCACAAAGAACATTTTCAATATATACACATTGGGCCCTGGCTGGTGTATCTAAATGGTTAGAGCATTGGCCCACAGACCAAAGGGTGTGGGTTCGATTCTTGGTCAAAGGGATGTACTTGGGTTGCAGGTTTGATCCCCAGCCCTGGTTGGGGTGAGTGCAGGAGGCAACCAATATATGTTTCTCTCTTCCCCATCCCTCCCTTCCACTCTCTCTAAAAATCGATGGGAAAAATATCCTCGGGTGAGAATTAACAAAAAATAAATAACAACAAAATATATGCCTGTTGGTTGAAACAAAAATGATTGAATTAATGGATTATTTATCTAGAATCCAGGGTTTGGTACTTTGGAGTGTCAAAAATAATCCTATATAATAAAAGGCTAATATGCAAATAGACCAAACGGCAGAACAACCAAACAATGATGTGTGCTAACCACCAGGGGGTGCACGCGGAACATGGAGGACATCGGTAGCAGGTGGCAAAGCCCGGAACATGGCGGGCATTGGCTGCATTGGGATGGTGGAGCAGGTGAGCATGGGGGGCCAGACCAAGGTGGGGCACCAGTCGCTGTCATCGGGGAGAGCCTCTGGTGGTTACTGAAAATTCTTTGCTCCTGCGCACTGTGGTCTCGCCCACCACTTGCACCCGCTGCTGGCACTGGAGCCACCGCTCGCACCCGCTGCCAGTGCCGGAGCCGCTGCTCACACCCGCTGTCGGCCCTGGAGCCGCCGCTCACAAACGCCGCCGGAGCCGGAGCCGGAGCTGCCACTCATACCTGCTGCTGGCATCTGGTGTTGGCCCCGATCACTCGGCATTGTCAGCGGGCGCAAGCGGCAGCTGCCAGCCCTGATCACCCCTGAGGGCTTCTCCACCTGCCCCTGCTCCTAAAGGGCGACTGGGCAGCAGCCGCCACTATAACCTGCTGACAGTGCCGCCCCACTTGCACCCGCTGCTGGCGCCGGCCCCAATTGCTCCGCACCATCAGCAGGTGTGAGTGAGCAGGGCAGGTGCCATCAGTGTGTGGTAGCGGTGGCAGCGGGAGTAGGGCTGCCAGCAGACAGGAGACCAGGAGTCATGGCGGGAGCACAGAGGATGGGCCAAGACATGCCCCTGTGCCCACCGCAGCCTCGCAGCCCATAGTTCCTTTCAAGGTGCATGGATTCATGCACTGAGCCCCTAGTATTTTATAAAAAGATTTTGCATAGCAAAAGAAACCATAAACAAAACAGAAAGACAACCTAATGAAAGGGAGAAGATGTTCCCCAATGATACATCTGATAAGGGATTAATATCCAAAATTTATAAAGAATTCAGACAACTTAACACCAGAAAAGCAAAAAATTGAATTAAAAAGTAGGCAGAAGACCCAAATAGACACTTCTCCAAGGAGGACATACAGATAGGCAATAGCCATATGAAAAGTTGCTCAATATCACTGATCATCAGAGAGATGCACATTAAAACCATAATAAGATATCATCTCACTCCTGTCAGAATGGATATCATCAATAAAACAACAAACAACAAGTGCTGGCGAGGATGCAGAGAAAAGGGAACCCTGGTGGGAATGCAGACTGGTGCAGCCACTGTGGAGAACAGTGTGGAAGTTCCTCAAAAAATTAAAAATGGAACTGCCTTATGTATATACCTAAAGAAACCCCAAACACTAATTTGAAAGAATATATGCACCTCTACGTTCAAAGAGTGCTATTTACAATAGCCAAGATATGAAAGCAACTCAACTGCCCATTATCAGATAAGTGGATAAAAAACCAGTGGTACATATATACAATGGAAATCTACTTGGCCATATAAAAGCATGAAATCTTACATTTTGCGACAGCATGGATAGACCTAGAAGGTACTATGTTAAGTGCAAAAAGTCAGATAGAGAAAGGCAAATAGCACTTGATTTCACTTATATGTGGACTCTAAAGAACAAAATAAGCAAATAAAATAGAAACAGATTCATAGATACAAAGAACAGAATGACAGTTATCAGAGGGGAGGGTGAGTTGAGAGGGCTGGTGAAAAAGGTGAAAGGCTTAAGAAGTACCAATTGGCAGTTGCATAATAGTTACGGGGATGTAAAGCATAGCATAGGGAATACAGTCAATAATATCGTGATAACTAGGTATAGGGCCAGGTGGGTAACTGAAACATCGGGGGGGAACCACGCTGTAAAGTTCATGATTTTATAACCACTATGCTGTACATCTGAAACTAACATAATAATACTGAATATAAATTGTAGTTGAAAAAATTTAAAAATAATGTTTTATAGGATGGAGCTAATAAGAATTTGGAGACTGATGTTCTCAACCCCCGTACCCTAATACTCCCATGTTACTTGGCAAAGCATCCTGGCCAGAAAGTGACTTTGCTTAGAAAACTTTATTTAGAGCTTTGCCCAAAGAACAGAGATCCCTGGCGCTCTTCCTAGCTCTGTCAAAGAGGTAAATATCACAGAGTGAGGTCCTGAGGGTTCCATGGTGATCTTCTTACAAAGGTATTTTTTAGGCTAATATTGTAAGATTTCACGAATTATAATCAGATTACAACAGTTTTCATGTTGAAAACACAAACAAAGACAATCTCAATCACCAAGTGATTCAAAATGCAGGAGTTAGGCAGCTGGTGGCACTGGCTATGTGAAGATTGTTCCAAATATTTTTCTGAACACTGAGGCATTGTTTGGATCTTCAAAATGACTATGGCTCACCAATTTTCCAAGTGTTTGCTTTCCATGCATATTTTGTGTCATTCTAGTCTGTTAAACTCAAAAGATCTAACTCCACAAGATCACCTATAATTAGAGAGCAATGATGCTTTCTTAGAAGACAAATATAGACACCATGGAGGCGATGCATCAGCAGTCTTAAAATAATTAATGCTTATCCTCGCAAGGCCACCTACACCAAGACACTTAGAAACAGTTCACTACAGCCATGTCACAGAAAGACGGCAAAATCATTTTTCATATCTGCAGAAGTAGGTCACAGCAAGAACATTTGGCCAAAAAACCCCCCACAAAAACCCAGAGCGTCCATGAATGGGTTTTGTGACACCATCTTGTCATTTTTCATCTCAATGCCAGACTTGATCATCAGTTCATTCTGTACTCTTATCTTCTTCCCACACAGTAAAAGGACCGGAATGAGGCATTGAAACGCTATGTTTGGGGACACAGCAAAAAGCCCCATTTACCAGAATACAGCTTTCAAATTGAATAGCAAGGGCTGAAGCACTTGAAGCAGCCATAAGTTTTTGTTGTTCTATGTCCAATGATATGAAAATGAAATCCATCATCATAAATTAGCATACTTACACCAAGACTTTGCACTCAGCCCACAAAGGGGTGTACCAAGATCATCCACATCAGGGGATTGGGGAGGCTGAGCTACTGCCCCCTATAGGTCACCTACCACAAAAAGCCACTCCATCAACACAGGGAAGCAGCCAAAATGCAGAAACAAAGAAACATGTCACGAATGAAAGAAACGGAGGAAAGCAAACTACTGGATGACATAGAGTTCAGAATCACATTTATAAGGTTACTCAAGAATCTTCTAAAAACCGCCGAGAAACTTGATGACACTTCTGCGGAGCTTAGTGAGACCTTCAAGGACCTTAATGAGAATGCCAAAAAAATGGAAAAGGATCAGTCAGAAATGAAGCATACACTGTCTGAAATAAAGAATATACAGAAACTCAACTGTAGATCAACATACCCCAAGAATCAAACCAAAGATCTGAAATATGTGGAAAGAAAAAACATCCAACCTGAAAAACAAAAAGAAAAAAGAATCCAAAAATATGAAGATAATGTAAGGAGTCTCTGGGACAACTTTAAGCGAAACAACATCCGAATTTTTGGGGTGCCAGAAGAAGGGAGAGAGCAAAATATTGAAAACCTATTAGAAGAAATAATGACAGAAAACTTTCCCTACCTGGTGAAAGAAATAGACTTACAAGTTCAGGAAGCGCACAGAACCCCATACAAGAGGAACCCAAAGAGGACCACACCAAGACACATCATAATTAAAATGCCAAGGGCAAAAGACAAAGAGAGAATATTAAAAGCAGCAAGAGAAAAACAGTTAATTACCTACAAGGGAGTACCCATACGACTGTCAGCTGATTTCTCAACAGAAACTATGCAGGCCAGAAGGGAGTGGCAAGAAATATTCAAAGTGATGAACAGCAAGAACCTACAACCAAGATTACTCTACCCAGCAAAGCTATCATTCAGAGTTGAAGGTCAGATAAAGAGCTTCACAGACAAGAAAAAGCTAAAGGAGTTCATCGCCACCAAACCAGGATTACATGAAATGCTGAAGGGTATTCTTTAAGAAGAAGAAGAAGAAGAAAAAGGTAAAGATAAAAATTATGAACAACAAAATGACATCAAATACATACCTACCAACAAGTGAATCTAAAAATCAAGTGAATAAAAAATCTGAAGAACAGAATGGACTGGTGAATATAATGGAATCAGGGACATAGAAAGGGAGTGGACTGACGATTCTCAGGGGAAGCAAGTGTGAGGGGTGCGGGAAGAGATTGGACAAAAATCTTACTCCTATGGATGAAGACAGTGGCGGGGGGTAAGGGCATGGGGTGGGGTGGGGAATCAGGTGGAGGGGAGCTATGGGGGGAAAAAAAGTGGAACACCTGTAATAATCTGAACAATAAAGATTTAATTAAGAAAAAAAAAAAAGTTCGGAAAAAAAAAATAAATTAGCATACTTATCAGGCGTCTGAGCAAGGCACAGTGTAGGCATAGAGGCTAAAGGGCACAGCATTTCCCACAGCGACCTTTGACAGCATATGGCCCCATGTGGGAAGGCATCTTATTTCCCTAGAGACTTCTATTTAAACTCGACCCTTAGACCTTGCAAAAACCATCAAGGTTACCCGCATTTCACTGGTGTTGCTGCCTTCTAAATAATGAATGCCTTTCCCAGTGAGGATGGAGAGGGTTGAAAAAGGGGGTATACAGTAGCAGGAAGGGGGACCATGCCATTCACACTGATAATTTTGCATTCTCAGGAAATGTCATCAGAGGGCCTGCCCTAAAGCTCTGTCCTGTCATCGGTCATAAAGGCTCAACACGCTTCCTGTACCAGCAGCTTTCTCCAGTTACTGCTGCTGTCTCCTCACCATCAGGTACTTGGGTTCAATGACAGATCCCGGGCTTTCTTCCTGTGGAACAGAGAAAATGTCTCTAGGAAACCAGGCTTCTTGCCTAACTATGTACTCTTATTGACCTACATTTTTAAAGGAATTTGCTCGAGTTCTGGGAAGGGCTAGAATCCCTTCTTTGGCTCCTACTCAGAGTTACTGATTTGGTGCAGACCTTTCTCCCTGCCCCCAAATGTACTAAGAAGTTTTCATTCTTCACCGAATACGTTGTGTGTGTGTTCACTTAATCATTTTTTACTCCCTCTTAGTGTCATTAATGACCTTCGAGCTTAGTTATTCTATGCTTTTTCCTTCCACGTTCATCTTTTTATTTCTTCCCATTTTAGCACCGGAGGACAACTATACAATGAGTAGGTTATAAAGGCTGTGTCACAGTTCCCCTAAGGACAACTTCTTTCTTGAGCTGTTAAATTGGAAAACACATCAAGGCTTTGTCACAAAGCAGGTGCAGTCATTACAACGTAAAATTGGTCCATTTTCCAAAGAAAGTGGTGTAATACTTCACTTGTAACTGCCCCAAGGGATTTAGGAAGTGGAATATTTAAAGGAAGCCTATCAAGAGCTTTAAAGAGTTATGTGCAAAGTTATAAGATATTTTGTTCCTGCAATACAGACAAAAGTCATACTGATGTACAAGGCTATAGTTTTGATCTCTGGATACATTCTTGGAGAAGCACCTGCTTTTCATTCAGGCATGCATCCATGTAGCTATCCATCTGACACTCATTGGGTTCCTGCAATGTGCCTGGCAGAATAATAAATTAAAGGAAAATCTAGGCAAAAAAAATTAAAATTTAAAGTTATCAAGACTGCATTATAAAATTTACAAAAGCCTCCATTAATCAAAAGAAAAGGGGGGATAGTAGGGTAATATTATGTAAGGAAAAATATCCTGTAAGTAAATTATATCTAGAAAATTCTTACTTTACAAAATTAATTTTCATTTGTAACGCTAACAGCAAGACACCCATGAAAAACACACATGGTGTCTAAGTAAGACAAAGGAAAATAGTTTGGGCAAAAATAAAAAGGATCCCAAATCAATTATATAGAAAAGATTGCTTTTTTAACTTGTGGTTGAGAATATGTTTGTATATTTTCAGAAAACAACTCCAAGACCATGTGGATTCCTGCAACAGAGAGGAATTGACAGGTCTGCTCCAACCACGAAGACAAGAGGAGAAACAGTCCAGAGATGGAAGACGCTGACAACGCCTTGCCACACTAGCAGTCAGCAGCTGTGCGTCGCTGCAGGTTGCCTAGGACCAAACCAGAGAGGGTCGGACCTGCGTTGCCACCATGTGCCCACCATCCAGATGTCATTGCTGATATGTACACATAGGAACTGTTTGACATTGAAATGGGGACTCAGAACTGTTGGACATTGGAATTGGGACTCAAACATTTTTTGTTATTATATGTTTATTTCTAGTCTGCAGAGGCAAGATTTTTTAAAGGAAAGAAATGGGGGAAAAATAGGTACAGAGGCAAAGAAGCATTGAACAGACTGTCAAACTACAGCGGGAAGGCAGGGGAAGTTGGGCCGGGGGCGGGGGGGGGGGGGAGCTGTAAGAGATCAATGAAAGGACTTGTATGCATGAATATAAGCATAACCAATGGATACAAGACACTGGTGGTGGGGGGCGGGCAGGTGAAGGCATGTACTGGGGGGTAGGGGAGGCTGGGGGGAGATCAATGGGGGGAAAAAAGGAGACATATGTACTACTATTTGTAATACTTCAAACAATAAAAAATAATAATAATAAAACATGAAAAAAGAAAAAGAAAAGAAAATCTAAATAGCCTGGCCAGTGTTGCTTAGTGGTTCAGTCAACCTATGAACCAGGAGGTCACAGTTAGATTTCCAGTCAGGGCACATGCCCAGGTTGCGAGCTCGAGCCCCAGTGAGGGGCGTGCAGGAGACAGCTGATCAATGATTCTCTCCCATCACTGATGTTTCTATCTCTCTCTCTCTTCTTTCCTCTCTAAAATCAATAAAATAATTAAAAAAAGAAAGAAAATCTAAATTAAAAAAAATACAGAAAACAATCTTTTCATCTTGAGAAATAGGTCACTGTTTATCCTCCATTCTGGGCATGACACTCATTTGAAAAACTCTCTCATAAATTGTATTTGCCTGTAGAAAGTGAGGAGGAGTAACAGGAAACCTACCTGCAGGCAGATGCACTAAGGCAGATGTCGTTTTATAGCACTCCGTGAAATCCATGCCTGTCTCACTAGTTAACTGGCAGCTTACTGGGCATGCACCACAGTGGGGGCAAAAAAGGCCACCTCGCTCTTTGTTTTGCTGTCTGTGTGGCTTGGACTTTGCCTCTCTGAGTCTCCATTTCCTCTTGTGAAAAACATGAATAGCTGCACCAGTCCCAAAGGGTGACTGTAATGAATGATTAAGTAAGATAAAATCCACCAAGTTTCTATAATTGTGTCTGTAGTAAAGTTGATG
Source organism: Corynorhinus townsendii (assembly GCA_026230045.1). Lineage (NCBI taxonomy): Eukaryota > Metazoa > Chordata > Mammalia > Chiroptera > Vespertilionidae > Corynorhinus > Corynorhinus townsendii. The sequence continues at coordinate 58,886,683 of JAPDVU010000004.1, read as the reverse complement.
CTTAAGAAATTGTAACGTTGGCAGCATTGTTATCATGCCTGGGGTTTACAGCCTAGGAGAAAAAATAGGCCCCAAATCAAGGACTTCTTTTTTTTTTCCCCCTGAGAAGGATTAATTTCAAGGAGTCTGCAGAGAACTAGGCTGAAAATTAGCATATCCCTTGCACTAGCTCTGCCCCTCGAGCTGTGCTCCTACATCCTTCACCCAAGCACCCCACTTACGCATCATCTCCATAAGTGCTCATCTACATGAGCACCCCATTCACTGACCTGTCACCATTATCTTTTCCTCTATCCACCCCAGACTTATTTAGACATAGCTTAACTCAGGAAAGTAGTTAGACAGTTTAAATGAGTCAAAGAAAAGGAAGCAGATCAATCATCTTTTTGCTTGAGGATAGAGATGATGGAAATGTGAGGAAGAGAATTATAAGGAAACTAGAGGCCCAGTGCATGAGATTCGTGCACTCAGGGGCATCCCTCAGCCTGGCCTGTGCCCTCTTGCAGTCCGGGAGCCCTCAAGGAATGTCTGACTGAGGGGGAGCAGGCCTAAGCTGTCAGTCGGACATCCTTAGTGGTGCTGCAGAAGCGGGAGGGGTTCCTGCTACCCCCCCTGTGCTCGCCAGCTGTGAGCCTGGCTGTGGGCTTCTGGCTGAGCGGCACTCCCCCTATGGGAGCATACTGTCCACCAGGGGGCAGCTCCTGCATTGAGTGTCTGCACCCTGGTGGTCAGTCCACGTCAGAGCGACCAGTGGGTCCTCGGTTCGGTTGATTTGCATAGTACCCTTTTATTATATAGAAGGATAGGGATAACCGTACCCCCAAAAAATCCAAACCAACAAAAAATGATCCAAACTTAACAACAGAACTGATGCGCAGTTGTTGAGAGGACTGATTTCATATGTTCACCTAATTCGGCTCAGAGAATAGAAACACTAGAGCTGGAAGAGACTTCAAAAATAACTCATTCAAATCCCAGCTTTTTAGAGATAGAGGAACTGAGGCCCAAAGAAGTCTTAAGTGACTTGCTGAAGACCACCTGGCTAATTGCGGCAGACCTAGAACCAGAATCTTGAGTTCTTACAGTTTTATTCTAAAAAGCATTTAAAATGACTAGGGCATGGTATGTTTAGGTCATTAATGTTGTTGTATTTTGTTTTTGTTTGCTGTTGTGGTTTTTGCTTAGTATGTAAAAGATGCAGTCTGACTTTTAAGAGGGGTTTGGATCTGAGGGATTTATTTTATGTGCTGGGTGGTGGCGGTGGTGAAGCCATCCACAAAGAACCTGAAATTGCATGCAAAGTTTTAAGTGGATGTGCATTTTTCTAGAAATAGGGTCCAAAGCTTTATCAGACACTCAAAGGTGTCAGCAAACAAAATGAAGTTAAGTGAACTGGGCAGAGACTAAGACGGGCATTTCCCAAGCTGTTGCAAGCAATGCAGACAAGGAGATGCAGGGAAGGGAGAAGCTGGTTGGCAGACAAACTCCTTGGTCCCTCCTGAGCTTTCTAAATTAGCGTTCTGCTGAGTTTGCTGAAGAAAAGGCTTCTGCTGTTGAAAACCACTGTTGGACCACATCCTAGCTAATCTCAACAAAGATGTGACCTTCTGCCCATTAAAAATAAAATTTACAGGACTCTGCCAAGACTCCCTCCTCTTGCTGTTCGATTTCTTTCATGTTTAACGATCATGGTGATACCTCTTGCCTACCCAACATCTTCCTGAATGCCTGCTGGTGGCCATAAAATAAGCACCAGGAATTGAAAGTGGCTAAAAAAAAGGACCGGAGTCCATCCTTTCTCCTTGTGAGGAGAATGGAAATCACTTTTTCTCTTCCCCTATTTCTCACAGGATGATCTTGGACCCCAAGGCCAAGGTGCTGCTATAGATGGATGAGAAAACACAAGTGGATTGTCTATCTTTCCCTTCTTTTTATAACCTGAGAAATGCTCTGCCCTCCATTTTTCTCAGACAATAAAGAGTTGGGGGCATAGATTTAGAAACAAGAACTTTTACCTTCTATGGAATATTTGATAACTTGACATGGGGAAAAATGAGAACTAGAAAAAAGCAATAAAGCTTAGAAAGCAATATATTTGGTCATTTTCACCCCAAATTAGAACTTCATGCCCTTAAGACACAAACCTAAATAATGTTGTTTGTATTGCATTGACCTTAAGCTATAATATGGCAAAAGCAGATTATAGGAGATCACAAAGAACAGTTATAGCATTAGCAGCAGCTAGCAGGAGTATTCTGGCAAGCAATCACTCTTACAGATTCAGTTATAAAATCAGGATCACAATTTGGGCCAGTGTGAGTTTGTATACAATTTGAGTATAAAGATATGACTGCAAAAATAAGTACCATACTGAAAAATGACCAGCCCACAAGACACTTTTATATTTGGGATTTCTCTTCTTTGCTTTTACCCTCTCACTCTTGGTGTCTAAGAAGAACAGCAGAGCCCTGGGGCTGGAGGGGTGATGAGAGGTCAGGTGGTTCCACTCGCCCTCTCCCGCTCTCCACAAGTACAACCATTTCTGCTCACCAATATGATCTTCAGAATTGGAACTGCTAAAGACTGACTAGCTGGGCCTATACCAAGCAATGTTCTGGGTGTTGTGAATTATACTATAAAAGTGTAAGATGATGTTCCTGTTTTCAAGGAATTTATCTCACTGGAAACCCCGGACATTAAGCGACTATTAGTCATACCAAGTGATGGTAGCCAGAGCAAGGAGCAGTGGAAAGAAAATGTTCATCTGATTGTCTCCCTTGGTGCTCCTTACAGGACCTAACACAGGTATGTAACACAGCTGGCTGAACCAGGGATACAGATAACAGAGCACTGGGATGGGCAATAAAGAGGCCAGGTCTCTACTATTAACAGGAGCAGATGCTTAGAATTAGAAACAGAAGGCACAGTCCCAGAGATAAAAGTAACAGGCATATAGTTGGCACTTAGTATATTCCAAGTATTTCTCACATAATACTGACTTTACCATCGCCCACAAGTAAGTGATACTATTAATACACAGATGAATAAACAGAGGCTCAGAGACATGTTTTGCCTGAGGTCCCTCAGTCTGCTTTTTTAAGACCAGGCTCCAATCTTGACTCCTTAGTCCTGTCATTGCCAAGATCCTGTCCATCCGTGTTAGCATCCCTACTATGATGTCTTATTCAATTATGAAATACTAGAGGCCCGGTGCACATAATTCATGCACTGGGGGTTGGGGAGGGTCTCTCAGCCTGGCCTGCACCCTCTCACAGTCTGGGACCCCTCGGGGGATGTCCGACTGCCGGCTTGTGGCTGGATGGCTTTCTGCAGCTGGATGGCCTACTGCTTGAGCTTCAGCAACTGCTGCATGTGCACAGGCTGGGCCACCATGGTCTGTCCTGCGAACACCATGGAGTGGGTGAGTCAAGCACGGAAGCAGGCTCACCCCGAGTTCCCTGAGCTTCCCTGAGTCACTGAGTTGTTCAGACTGACTGCCTTCTACAGAGAATGGCACCAGGATTGGGCCTAGCTGGCAGTCGGACATCCTTCTCGTAGACCACGACCCACAGGTTGAGAACCACTAGCAGAGTCGCCTAAGACCATCGGAAAACACAGATATTTATATTACGATTCATAACAGTAGCAAAATTACAGTTATGAAGTAGCAATGAAAATAATTTTATGGTTGGGGCTCACCACAACATGAGGAACTGTATTAAAGGGTCGTGGCATTAGAAAGGTTGAGAACCACTGAATTAGAGGAAGTTGCTTTAACACCTGTGCCTTATCAGCTGCACCCTCCCCTGAATCCAACTTAATTTAAGTTCAGTTATTATATTATAAAAGGAACCTTTTGTTTTATCTACCCAGCTGCCTGCACATGCAGCATCTCATAAGAAACCAGACACTGAAGGTATTAAAAGCCCTTTGCTACCTATGGAATCTGAAAGCAACACTGCTGCTTAAAGAGAAGGGGTACATAAGGCTTTTAGAGAACTAGGAACAGGCTAAGTTCTGCCAGCAAAATCCTGCTTCATCCTCCTTTTCTAAATGATATGGAACAAGACGACAGTTCAACATGAGCACTTTTTCCTTCCTTTAAATTGAACTCATTGGGGTGACATTGGTTAATAAGATTATATAGGTTTCAGGTGTACAATTCTAGAATGCATCATCTGTATACTGGTTGCCTGGTGCACAGATTCATGCACATTGAAAGGAAATTAATTAGAAGAAATATTTTAATATCGCTATTCGCCCTTTCTCTATAATAGAAGTGTCAACCAAATTCACGATCGACAATGACAGATTGAAACACATGCATGCCATTTGTGCCAGCGAGAGCTTTATATGTATTGTGCATGCATGAGTTAACGTAGCCTTTTATATATAGAGAACAAACTTCCTTAATTGGACCTGCTTTCTGATGTAGCTAAACTTTTTCCAGCCCAGTGAAGCACCCCAACTTCTTTTTCAGGTAATTGTCAGCAACACAGCAGTAAACATCAACACAAAGCAGACTGTTATTGTAGATCATGCAGGGAGAACAAAGGGTAAGATATGTAACTACAGCAGTGTTTGACTTTATTCTGTGCAGTGAGAAAACCTAAAATTATTTTCAAGGTCCACCATTTCTCACTTCTTTCAGTTGGGTCAAGTTTCTAAACTTTCTAAATCTCCATTTTCCGGCTAATAAAACACTTTAAAGACATTTGGTTAAAATGTAAAATATCTGCACCTGGCTATAAAGCAAGTCGTGTTCCTGTGCTGAAGAAACTGCAAGAAGGCTAGTCACTAGGGAGAGGAAGCCAGGCATTGATACGTGACATCATTATCTGGCGCCCACAGCAACCTTTTCCAGGCTGGGCGGGGCTGGCCTGTGGGCCGCATTTTGTGCCATGGGATCTTGGCAGCATCAGCTGTGATTTGGTGGGGCCTGCATCCCACTTGGGGGAAGCCAAGTGTTGCTCTGTCGGCGCCAGGTCTGCGATGTTGTTTCTCTGTAAATGGCCAGTGTGCATCACCACAGCTCCTGCGTTGAGCATCTACCCCCTGGTGGTCAGTGCGTGTCATAGCAACCAGTCAGATGGGTGGAGGGACACTTAGCAGATTAGCCTTTTATATATATAGATTGTATTGTGTGTTCACCACCCCAAGTTTTCTAATTCTTATTTCCAGCAGTGAAATAAGTAAATTTATATGAAGAAATCAATTTCCACTTTCTCCTGAGAAATTATAGAACCCCAGCTAGGAAGAAAGGGAAGGAAGAAGAAAGCCAGATTAGTGCAAACACAACTGGAATAAATGCAGGAAGAAAACGAAGTTAAATCCCTAGTTTTGGCAATCGTTTTGCATTTCTCCTCAAGTGATTTTTTTAATTTCTGAAGGAATAATGCTCATTTACCCTTCTACCAGAAAAATAAAAGTAGGGATAAGCAAAAAACTTTATTTCCTGGATCTTACTGTTGCACAAACCATCCACAAATCTGAGCTTCTTTATGCTATTTATACGCATGACACTATAAAGGTACAGGTTTTTAAAAAAAGTCATTTTACAAAAGAGAAAATGATAGCATAGGGCACTAAGAAACACACCTGAGTTTACCCGATGAAAAAGATGTAAAAAAGACTAAAGTGTTTTCCAGAATAGGTTCTTAGTTTAGCTCAGTTAAAGTACCATGGAAACAGGGTGATGCAATGAGATGTAAACTGTGTACTGTCTTCTTGCTGCTATAGGTTCACTCACAAAGGCATTATTAGATAAACTTCCCTCTCCTCCCCTGCCCTGGAGCAGAGAAAGGACAGAAAGGCCCTGTTGGGCTTGGATCCTGGCCTCCCTGGTCCTTCCTTGAGGCTAGAGCTTCCAGGCAAGGGAAGCGAGATGCCCCAAAGAAAAAGTAGACTTCTTCAGACCCAGGTCAGGGAATGGACGGGTTGGTAAGTTGCAAAATGGTGGTAGTCATTGCTCTTTTTTTAGTTTGTGACCGTAGAAGAATTAGGACTTGGGTGGGCAGGTGATTAAAAGGATGCCAGTGGAGGTCCTGGAGGCGGCGGCACAGGTCTCAAATATTGGGCTGCCACAGAGAAAGTCAAAATGCCAGGGAAACTGCCTTCTTTTGGATTTGCTCAAAGAGTGTCTTCCCAGAAATCCTTTTCCTGATTTTCCTGGACTGACGGAGACTGGTTACTTTAAGAGAATAAACTGACTGATTACTTTAGGAAGAAGAAAAGTTGCTTGAGAAAAACACCCGGACATTGTAGTTTCAAAATCTATCCCCAAACTGACAAACAAGAAACAATGTCAAGGAGAATCCAAGATGGCGGCGTAGGTAAACACCTAAACTGCTGCCTCACGCAACAATTTCAAAAATTAAACTAAAAGACAAAACGTCTATCACCCAGAACCACGGGAAAGCTGGCTGAGTGGAAGTTCTGCAACTAGAAGGAAAGAGAAAAGAGCACTGAGACATGCACGAGCGCTGAAAAGCTGAGGTACGGAGGCGCGTGATCCGGGCTGGCGGCGGGCGTTGCTTTTTTCAACCCAAAGGGAGACAAGCCCCCGACTACTCTGAAATCCAGTTTCTGGGGAGACGCGGGGGACCCAAACTCCTATGGGGAGAAGCTGGACTGTCTGCCAGTGAGGGTGGCTTGCTTGCAGAGCTGCGGGCAGGAATAATTGTTTATGGCACTGGGGCAGGGGACTCCGGGACGCCATCAGGGACACAGAGCTGGCTAACTAGCAGCCATTGCTGTTTGCCACGCCCTAGCCTAGTGACACCCTGAGACCCCGCCCTGCACAACCTACAAACCCACCCAAGCTCTAAGCAGTGTATTTAGCATAAGAAAGCCCTGCCCTATCGCAGCTTAACCTAGCAAACTTGCAGCCCGGGTCAGACAGCTCCAAAACCTCCAAACCACAAGCAAAGAGGAGAAAACTGTAGCTCTCACTGTAGCTCCTGCTGGGTGGCCTCAGACAGTAGCTGACCTGCACCCCATTGGAGATCCAGAAGCCAGTGTACCTAGTGGTCAGAGTGAGACACCAGATTTCAACTCCTCACATCCATAAGTGACACATTCAAGAGGCAGACTCAGTGAGCACCAAAGCCCCACTGAAACAAGTCCTGCCCCAGAAGTGTGTCTTCAGCGCAGCAGTTCTTCCATTATAGACACAGTGAGTGCTCACAGCTAATTGGCCTGGAGGTCAATTCCTCCCAGTATACCAACAGCAATTAAGGCTTAACTACACCAAGTCTTTGCACTCAGCCCACAAAGGGGTGTATCAAGAGCATCCACATCAGGTGATTGGGGAGGCTGAGCTACTGCCCCCTATAGGTCATCTACCACACAAAGCTACTCCATCAACATAGGGAAGCAGCCAAAATGTGGAGACAAAGAAACATGTCACGAATGAAAGAAACGGAGGAAAGCAAACTACTGGATGACATAGAGTTCAGAACCACATTTATAAGGTTACTCAAGAATCTTCTTAAAACCGCTGAGAAACTTGATGAGACCTTCAAGGAGCTTAATGAGAATGCCCAAAAAATGGAAAAGGATCAGTCAGAAATGAAGCATACACTGTCTGAAATAAAAAATATACAGAAACTCAACTGTAGATCAACGTACCCCAAGAATCAAACCAAAGATCTGAAATATGTGGAAACAAAAAACATCCAACCTGAAAAACAAAAAGAAAAAAGAATCCAAAAATATGAAGATAGTGTAAGGAGCCTCTGGGACAACTTTAAGCGAACCAACATCCGAATTTTTGGGGTGCCAGAAGAAGGGAGAGAGCAAAATATTGAAAACCTATTAGAAGAAATAATGACAGAAAACTTTCCCTACCTGGTGAAAGAAATAGACGTACAAGTTTAGGAAGCGCACAGAACCCCATACAAGAGGAATCCAAAGAGGACCACACCAAGACACATCACAATTAAAATGCCAAGGGCAAAAGACAAAGAGAGAATATTAAAAGCAACAAGAGAAAAACAGTTAATTACCTACAAGGGAGTACCCATACGACTGTCAGCTGATTTCTCAACAGAAACTATGCAGGCCAGAAGGGAGTGGCAAGAAATATTCAAAGTGATGAACAGCAAGAACCTACAACCAAGATTACTCTACCCAGCAAAGCTATCATTCAGAGTTGAAGGTCAGATAAAGAGCTTCACAGACAAGGAAAAGCTAAAGGAGTTCATCACCACCAAACCAGGATTACATGAAATGCTGAAGGGTATTCTTTAAGGAGAGGAAGAAGAAGAAAAAGGTAAAGATAAAAATTATGAACAACAAAATGACATCAAATACATACCTACCAACAAGTGAATCTAAAAATCAAGTGAATAAAAAATCTGAAGAACAGAATGGACTGGTGAATATAATAGAATCAGGGACATAGAAAGGGAGTGGACTGACGACTCTCAGGGGAAGCAGGTGTGAGGGGTGCGGGAAGAGATTGGACAAAAATCTTACTCCTATGGATGAAGACAGTGGCGGGGGGTAAGGGCATGGGGTGGGGTGGGGAATCAGGTGGAGGGGAGCTATGGGGGGAACAATAGAGGAACACCTGTAATAATCTGAACAATAAAGATTTATTAAAAAAAAACAAAAACAAAGTCACACAAAAACTGGCTCACCCCATAGCTTACTGAGGAAACAGTATTTCAAACATCACCATATGAAATTACTGAACTAAGAAAATCACATTTTCCAAGTCCCGTCCATAACATCGAAGTTCAACTGGAAAAAATACATAAATTAAAAAAACCACCGCTTTCATAGAGAGAAGTATATGTTATCATGGTAATTAAATACCACAGAGTTGGCTGACGTTGGGGGAGAGAGGTGTTTGAGATGAATTATGAAACAATCCGGATCCACGTCCAACAATTAATCTCTAAAGTCCTTGGCCAAAGCTTCTCTTCTCATCCAGGCTGACAAATGTGGTTTGGGATTTGATATCCAGAAAAATCCTTGGGAGGTGTTCTAAGAGCAATTTTTCTTAGAGGAGGCAAAGCAGAAAAGGTGGCGTGGTAAATTGCTGTCAGTAGTCCTCTGACATGCTTATTTTTTTAATATGGTAACACCACGTTGATCTGCAAAAACACAATATAACTGGAAATTTAAGATATAGGGCATATTTTGCCGCCTTTTAAAATAGCAATGCATCAACCCTAAAAATATTTCATCAAGCATAATTTAACCTTTTCCATATGATCCAAGGTCACCATTATGAATTATCTGTTAGCTGTGTGATCTTGGGCAAGTCCCCTAAGCCTCTCTAAGCTTCAGTGTCCTTGTCTTTACTAAGTGAGTGATTGTATTTATCTCACAGAATAGTGATGGTGGATTAAATAAGATCGTCCCTCTAAAGTACTTGGCACAGATCCCTTTACATTATTAAAAGACCCACAATGGTGGCTTCTGCTACTTTTAACGATTTCCCTGCTCTTGACTGTGATCTAGAAAATTAGGCTGACCTTTGAGTGTAACTTCTGAGGAAGTACCATATAAGGTTTAAAACTTTAAGAGATTAATTTATCTTCTAGGGGAAAAAAACAAAAAAGAACTCCGGTTTCATCCATGTAGTGTAGTAGACTTGATGTTAGAAGAAGCCCTCTCAGTACAAAAGATTTCTCAAAAATGCTAAATAAGTGTTTAAATCTTTTCCACACATAGCTAAATTATCAGGAGAACATCTGAATCCTCAGAGGCGGAAAAGAATCCTGAGGCCTCTTGGTAAGCGGCTGAGGGAAGGTTCTTCCTGAGGCTGCTGCCCATCCTTGAAGATCTGGACTAGAATGGGAGCTTTAAACTGTGAACTGCTGCAGGCCAGAGGATGAGCCTGAGGCCCTGTAAAACAGCAGGCTGGATTGGAACTCCTGAGATCCCTGCCGCTCCCCAACAGGGAATGAAATGGACAAATAATCTGCTTTCTAGAGGCAGACATGGGGAGAGGCTATACTTGCCTATTTGGGCCTTGGCTTGAGTCTGGCATGGAGAGTGAGGGGAAACACCCCTGGGAATTCCCAATCATAAGCCTACTCTTGGGCAAGTTTGGGATTAGAATTCACCCTATTTATGGGGTCTCACAAACAATCCTCTGTGCTGGAACACACTCAATCCAGGCCTCAGAGAACTCCCACAGGGAACGTTCCAAGGAGAACATAGCTCGCCATCGCCAATATGTGAGCAGGTCAACAGAAACAACTTAGAAAACTAGACCCATAAAACTGTAGGTATTTTAATTATGGGAGAGTATATAAGTATGTCTAAAGAAATAAAGGAAGTATCAAAAGTATGCCTATGTGAGACTTTCAAAATTTACAGGAAGATTTGAAAAAGAACCAAACAGTATTTTGAGGAATAAAAAAATATAAAAGTTGATATCAGAAATTTAACAGATAAGGCAAATATGAGATTGGATATCACTGAAGAAAGATTACTGATTAAGACTAATAGTTGTGGCAGACATAAAGGGTATATTCTGAACAACCTTTACTATAGTTCTGAAAGTATAGATGAAATAAACAAATCCTTAGAAAAATATAAACTATTAAAAGAGATTCAAGAGGAAATAAAAAGCCTGAATCATCTGAAATATTTACCTCTGTTGAATCAGGAGTTAAAAATTCTTGCAACTTAGAAAATAGCAGGCTCAGATAGTTTTACAAATATGTTTTACCAAACAGTTAACTTCAATCTTCCACAAACAACAACAAAAAAGAAGGAACTCTCTCCAAGCCATCTTATGGGGCTATCAAAACCTTGAGCCCAAATCCCTACCTACAAAGACAGTAGAAGAAAGGAAAATCAAAGCTTCTATCTCTTCTGAACATAAATTCAGATCATAAATAAAATATGAGAAAACTTTGTATCATGATCAAGTTGAGTTTAACTTAAGAATGTAAGCTAGTTTAACATTTGAAAATCAATTCAAATCACCATATTAACAGATTAAAAGCGGAAAAAATATTGTGTTGAAACAGCCTAGAGTAAAAAAAAAAAAAAAATTAAGCTTTGTACTACTCTCTGTAGGACATCATACCTTCAATGCATAGCTGGTACTTCAAATGCAGTAGAAAGAGGCTAATTTTTTCTTAAGCAGAAACATATATATGTAAAAGCAGCATATAAAGAAAAGAAACCAAGGAAAAAAGAAAAATACTTTCATATCTGCAAACAGCAGACATTAAACACATTCATTTATTAAAAAACTAGAGTCCTGGTGCATGAAATTTGTGCACAGGGGGGGTAGGGTGTCCCTCAGCCCAGCCTGCACCCTCTCCAATCTGGGACCCTTTGAGGGATGTCCAAACACAGGCCTGATCCCAGGGGGACATCCCTCTCACAATCCAGGACTGCTGGCTCCCAACTGCTCGCCTGCCTGCCTGATTGGCCCTAACTGCTTCTGCCTGCCAGCCTGATCACTCCCTAACCACTCCCCTACCAGCCTGATTGACGCCTAACTGCTCCTTGGCTGGCCCGATTGCCCCTAACTGCCCTCCCCTACAGGCCTAGTCCCCCCTAATTGCCCTCCCCTGCTAGCCCGGTCACCCCTAACTGCCCTCCCCTGCTGTCCCGGTCACTCCTAACTGCTCTCCCCTGCTGGCCTGGTCACCCCTAACTGCTCTCCCCTGCTGGCCTGGTCACCCCTAACTGCACTCCCCTGCAGGACTGCCCCCCCCAACTGCCCTCCCAGTGGCCTGATCACCCCCAACTGCCCTCCCCTGCTGGCCTGGTCCCCCCCAACTGCCCTCCCCTGCAGTCCTGGTCCCCTCCAACTGTCCTCCCCTGCTGACTTGGTTTCCCCCAACTGCCCTCCTCTGCTGGCCTGGTCACCCCTAACTGCCCACAACTGTCCTCTCCTGCAGGCCATCTTGTGGCGTCGATCTTGTGTCCACATGGGGGCGGCCATCTTGTGTCTCAGAGTGACGGTCAATTCGCATATTATTCTTTTATTAGATAGGATATTTACTGAATCCTTGCTACGTGGAGGCACTGTACTTGACCAGATGCATGTACAAACAATAACAACAACAAAAGCCACAACTAAAAACACACTAAAAAGGAAAAAAAAGGCCCTTTAAAACAAAATACTTTGGTGGAAAAGTAAATTGATATTAACATTATGGAGAGTAATTTGGCAAAATGTATCAAAGTCTCAAAAATATTTGTATCCTTTGACCTAGGAAATTATTAGAGATTTGGCCAAGCTTGTAGACAAGAATCTTTATGACAGTACAATTTATTTGTTGTACAAAAGTTGAATTTTTTGCTTATGAGAATTGCACAGTAACTTTTAAGTTTGTTCATGGTTTTTAGTATCACCAATTTAAAACACCGTATTTTGCCTCTTGGTTTAACTGCACACACTGAAAGCTGATTAGGTAATTTGTAAACAACTGATTACCATTTAAAGAATAGCTTTAAAAAAATCCTTGCCAACCAGGACATTAGCTTTATCTTTAAAATCACTGAATCTTTGCTGAAATAATAAAATAAAAGAATAAAGGCATACATATTTCATTTTTTCTACATTTAAAAAAAGTACCATTTGTTTCTTTTAAAGTATTTTTATCCATTTATTAAAAAATATTTTGAAGTCCAACTGTCCCATTTAAGGCAGAATGTAGGCATTTCAATTAAACAATATGCTTGTCTTGTCTGAACCTAACTAAGAACTCTATTAGAGTCTTTGTTGGCCTTCTGGTCATGCTTTTCGTAAGGTGTGTGCTCTCATCTTTATTGATCATCATACATGCTACGTCCATGTGGCCCACTTAGAATGAGTCACACATTTGTTCAGCTATGTTGTGGCTGAACATGGCTCTGCAGATCCATATTGTCCAATGCCATTAATTTAACATCAGCAAGTTTACAATCTGTAACTTGTCTTCTTAAATAGAGACATCCTCCAGACATGGTCCCCCCATTTCAATCTGGCCTCAAATAGTTTGATATGCCACCAGTATGAACTGGTAAAAATTCCAGTGTTACCTATCCTCAAAGCTATGTCCCGGCACTTGTTAAAACTGGAATATTTCAATGAACTTTGGATTGAAGATGTGCGTATAACAGATATCAGCTAATATGACCCCTCCCTTGGCACTGATGTTATCAGCTTGTATGCTCTCCTATTCTTGGCTCTAATGACATCTCCTGGCTTCTTGGGCTTATGCCTGGGCTTATTTTGGCATGTTGACTTGGCAGCAGTCACAGTGGCTGAGTCACAGTAGCTCCTCCCACATCAGCCTGGGGAGGATTACCACTAGGGTCAAAAGAAATTCCCTTTCCACAAACACCAGTGGTATTTCACTTGCACTGAGGCTGGCCCTGTAGCGAATTTCTAAGACGGGGGGGTTCATTATGTCCTTTGGCCATACTTTAAAAAGATACAATCTCCTGTTCTTCAGTCTAAGACTTAGGTGTGGTCTGGACCTGAGCTCTGCTTTTAGCACTTTAGAGATTGTTCTCAATACTCAGTGAAAATATGGTAAGCATCACCTCATTGGCTGGAGTATCCATCAACTGAGGCCAAGCTATGCCCAGAATCAGATAGAACTCCTTTCTAGCAAGCCTTCGGACCCCCACTTTTCCTGCTGCAGCTCGTCGTATTCATATAAACCAAGAAGTGCTCTTTCCATTCCATACATGAGGTTGCTTTGTCACGAAGTTGCCTATTTTGTGCTGCAAGATAAAATCTCATATTTTCTTTGCCTTCATTCTGGTTTCCTGGTCATTTATTTCATCTGCTTTTTTTTTTTCTTGCCTAGGACAAAGGATGCTGGAGAAGTCAGGATGCAGATCACAAAAGGTTCATATTTTGCTTGCCTTCAGAGGTGGTTCAGAATGATCAGATTTCTCGTGACTTTCCATAAGGCAATTTATTAAAATTCTCTCCTGCCCATGTAAACTGTGGTTCATCTTCCTTTCTTTGGCAGAGACTCCTAAAACAGGGCCCTTTGCCATGGCTATGCACCTAGCCCCAAAGATGCTTTTCACCCAGGCCCAGATATGTACCCTTCTGCCCCACTGTTTGCCATCTTAAAGACAGGAAACAGCCTCAGGATTCACACAAACAGTCATACAAATGAACATTATGTTGCCATTAAATATTATATTTGCAAATTACATTAATGGCCAGGGAAACTGCACACACACACAAAAAAAAATCAAAGAAAAAAATGCAAAATCTGTACCATTTATGATTGAGTATCACATATATATTACAAATCACGTGTCAAAATGATAGAAGTCAATAGCATAGTTGTTAAAAGCACAGACTCTGGAACAAGATCTGGGTTAGAATCCCATTTCTTTCTAGCTTTGTGAACACAGACAACTTTTTAAATATTTCTGTGATTCAATTTCCTCATGTGACAAATACCCTATATAATAAAAGGGTAATATGCAAATAGACCAAATGGCAGAACAACTGAACAACCAATCAAAGCATAATATGCTAATGATATGCTAAGGCTGCTCAACCACTCACTATGACGTGCACTGACCACCAGGAGGCAGACAGTCAACTGATCGACCAGTTGCTATGATGTGAATTTACCACCAGGGGGTGGACAGTCGACCTGTCAACCAGTCACTATAACACGCACTGACCACCAGGGTGCAGATGCTCCGACTGGTAGGTTAGCTTGCTTCTGGGGTCTGGCCGATCAGGACTGAGCGATATGGGCTGGACATGCCCTGGAGCCCTCCCGTGGTCCCTCCCTGGTCCGACTGTGCACTGGTGGGGTCCCTCAGCCTGGCCTATGCCCTCTCGCAATCTGGGACCCCTCGGGGGATGGTGGAGAGCCAGTTTCAGCCTGATCCCACAGACCACTCCCCTTGGGAGGGCGCCAGACACAGGGCTTATGGCTGGTGAGCACTGCTGCAGCAACGCGAGCCTCTCCTGATCAGGACTGATTGGGCATGAGCCCACGGCAGGCACTGTGGGGCCAGGATGAGTTGGAGTGGCAGGTAGGACCTACAGGCAGCGTTGAACTGCGGGTTTCAGCCTGATCCCTGCAGGCCACCCAGAGGGACCCCATCCGTGACGAATTCATGCACTGGACCTCTAGTAAATAATGATAGTATATATATTAGGGGCTCCTGAAAAGATTGAGTTAATATGGATAAAGTATTTAAAAAAGAAACTAGCACATAGTAAACACACAAAATATTAGCTATTATTATTATTATTAAGTGATATAGAAAACCATTTGACATAAAGAAAGCAGTATTTAACATTATTCACAGTATGATTCCAGTTTTGTAAAAACAACTGCCTTTTTTTTTCTGTCTTAACTCCTCCCTACCAAGCAGGAATGCAGAGAAAACACTGGAAGGGAATACACCAAAATGTTAATGCTGAAGGACATGACGCAGGAAAATTTATTTTCCTTTTTTGATAGTTTTTAAATCTCCAACAATCATTATATATTTCTTTTAAAATTAGAGAGACATACGCATTTTTTTAAAAGGACTCCCTGTTTCTTCTGGTTGAATCACAGTCCTTCCTCAGACTTGTCATGTTGGTTTTCTTTCTAAAGATTCAAGTTAGCAACGTAACTTTCAGCTTAACATCAGGTTAAGAGAATGATGACTGAAGGAAAAAAAAATCAGAAATATCAGGATGATGTCTAAAAAAATTTTTTTATATATATATATATATATATATATATATATATATATATATATATATGAAACGAAAGGCAGGTTCCCATGTCATGGAGGAGAAAAATAATTTCAGTATTTCCATGTAGGGAAACAGGTCAGCTAGTGATGACACTCATGAAAAAAGTCAGCGCAGGATTGGGGTAAGGAAAATGAGTTTTTAATCCCCTTCAGTTTAATTTGCTGAAGTTTTGTGTTTTATGGCCTACCAAAGTCAAGATGTCCTATATATACAGGGACAAAAATATAAATGATTAGGGCAAGTGACGCAGATATGTGTAAAAAACAATGTCTACTTTAAAAATAAAATATTTGATTTGAAGAAGGAATAATAAGCCAAAGTCACCTTTGTTTTAATTTGGACATATTTTATGTCTTTATTTTGTTACAGTCAATCTACTGTAACCAAAATGTCCCTGGAGGACTATCACATTTTCTGCCTATCCAGCACCTTCTGAACACCCTTGAAAGGTTTGAGGAATGTATTTCTTCATTGGTCTCACTTTCTTTAAGTCAGAAGCCAGAAAACTTTTTCCTCAGCCTCCACGAAGCCAGGGCAGCACTGCGTGATCAGGCTCCACCAACTAGACACCCTGTTTAGGACTTAGCTTTGGAAGTATGTCATTTAAGGAGGAAACATGGAGAATCCATACTTTGAAGACCATGGAGGGAACTATCAGTCTTTCTGAGGATAGTAGGGCAGTAACCTGTGTCACGGATATAGTGATATTTTCCCTAAGACAACCGAAATGCAGATTAGACTCCATTCCCAGCTACATGCTTAACTAGTGAAGACCCTTCAGCAAATTCTGCTTCTGCTAAAACTAACCAGAGTGTAAGCTGTTGTTTGGAAGAACCCTGACAATACGAGGAATGATAAATGAAGCCCCTAAAATATAAAGGAGAATAGATGTCCTAAAAAATGATGACATATTAGATAACTAGTACTTCATTAGTTGGCCCTTCACTTTGTTCCTACCATATAGACCACATTCTCATTTTAGTTGGGGAAACATTCTAACATCACAGGAGAGTACATGGAAGACTGCTATTCAAATCCACATATTTCTGACTCAAGAGTCTGAAATCTTATCATTGACATGAACTTCCCTCTTGCCCCATCACCTCTACAGGAAATATAAAACAAAGATCTAATGATGATGCTTCCAAAATATTTCCTAATGAAAATCCCAGCTTGCTTTACTTAAGCCCTTTCTCAGACATTTCAGTCATTTCACTGTAACATCTACACTTGAATGTAAAAATGGAGTAGAGTCCATGTAAAAAGTGAGCAAGAATGCAAAATCTGATCAGATGCTGAAATGGATCCTGGGAGGCATACAGATGATTGACTTTCTTTTTTAAGCCAATTGCTACCAACCACTAAAAACAAAACAAGTCTACAAATCTCTCAGGAACATCTGAAAACATTATTAATGATGTTACATGTAGCATAAAAAGCAGAGGAACAGAAAAGAACATGAATTTTTTAAAATACGGTTCAACTATATCCTGATTTCTGTAATCAACTCTATATTGCAAATTACCACTTCATCATGATAAATTTGCAAATGTATTGGGAAACTTAAAAAGATCTTTTAACACCTGTTTTAGGGACACCAACCACTTTATATTAGCCCCTCTGCACATTTAAAAAGAAAGATTTATTTACCAAGTCTGCTTAAATTTTAAAACATGAATACATTCAGTGATCATTTTATTTTGCAGAGAAAGAAGCACAAGGGAGCTTCTAAATGTTGGTTCTCATTATATTTCCAATTACTTCAATTATTTCAGATTATGCATAAGGCAATTTCCCCTCTGACAAAATGCTGGATATAAATATCCATGGGAATCCAAATAGCAGAGTCTTTGTACATATGGTAAACTATGTTCTTAGGGGGAAACAAAAAGTTGTTAGGTGATGTAATATGAATTTAATTTTCTATGGAAGCACTATTACACAACAAAGACTTGCATGACTAAACCTACCCCAACTTTACATATAAGTGACTACAAACATCTTATTTAATCAACTCTTCTGCATTTTTTCAAACATAATTCCAATAGGCAACTAAAATAACAAAACTATGCTTACTATGATACCTGCTTGATTTTATAAAAATCAAAGGTTGAAGAACTAACAACTCTTTCTTTGGGTAAATGTTAAGATGTCTATCCAACCCACAAGCCAATGGTCCATTTAAGAACTTTCTTACTTCATAGGTGTGGCTTTGCATTAGCCAAGTTTGTCCTGCATAAACCTGGGCCCTAATCACATCTGACGGAGATAAACCCTGACCTAATGGAACTGTCTGTCTCATGGAGAACCTAAGATGTTTTTGGGGGAAAGGATCACTTTTGGGGAAATGTCATTTTTGTTAAGCTTTATTATAGTTAAAGAATTAGACATTGGATTTCTATAACTAAAAACTAGAAGACTTCTGATTTTCTTAAGACAATAGCTCCCCAACACCACCAGCTATACGTTGAATCTTAATGTTTAGGTATGGATATCTTTAAGGTGAAGATAACCAACATTTACTTCTTCAGCATTTTCTATGCATTCTTCCATCACTCAAAATGTGAATTCATACCATCAACAAGTTTCAAAGCTTTGAAATAAATGGTGGCCAAACTCAAAAAGAATTCATTATTGTGTACATAGTAAGACTTATCACCTCAACCTCAAGTCTTCTATATATTACCTCACACGCTATAGTAATAAAGTGAACTACAATCTGTGTAATGACTTCATGATATGCACCCTGCTACCTCCTGGCCCTCACCATCAAATGAAGTCTGCTGCCTTCTAACACCTCACTTACCTAGCTGGAAACATTTTTTAATTCAATTTTTTGGTAGGCTACCCAATATTTCATTTTTTAAAAAATTCTGAAATAACTTTAGACTGAGAGAAAAGTTGTGAAAAAAAGGTACCATGTTTCCATATTCCCCTCATCTGGTTTCCCCTAATATTAACATCTTATATAACCACAAGACAAGTATCAAAGCCGGGGAATAAATATGTGTACAATATTTACTAAGTAAAATACAGACCTTTTTCAAACTTCACGTTTCCCCAGTATCATTTTTCATTTATTACATTAAGATCTCTAACCTGTTTGGAGTTTACTGTAATGTACACTGTGAGACATGGATCTAATTTTATCTTTTTTTAAATAGTGACTCAACTATTCATAGCAGCATTCAGAATAATAAAAAAATAGAAAAACACATAAATATCTATTAACTGATGAAGAAATAAATAAAATGTGGTATATCCATACAATGGAATATTATTCAGCAATTAAAAGGAATGAATCATGGATACCTGCTACAATATGAATGAACCTTCATAACATTATGCTAAGAGAAAGAAGACAGTCACAAAAGACCACAATTGTCATCATTTAAAAAAAACAAACTCTAATTCCAATTAATCTGCCCCCTTTCACACAGGAGCTGTTTAATATGAAAATTTATATATATCTAGATATAAGGGCCTTCCTCTTTTTTGTTTTTGTTGGCAAACTGTGGCTTTTGGCATTAAGAAGTGTCCTTTGTCATATTTAACGCTCTGTGGCTTAAAAAATTATATTATGTCTGATATCAGGATCACTATGACTTCTCTTTCTTGTTTCCATTTACACAGTACAGTACAAACAGAATTCCACTGTTTTCCAGCCTTAGTTTTTAGAATATCTGATTCATTGTTTTAGCTAGGTCTCTGATATAGAACATACTATAGAAAGACAGGAAAATTTTGTACTGTGAGCCAAATTGTAAATCTTTTTATTTTAATGAGGAAATCAAGCCCCTTCACATTTATTGTTATAACTGATATATTTAGTTACAAATCTATCATCCTATATAATAAAAGCCTAGGTGGCACAACGCCCTTGTGCGACATCATCATAAGATGACCACCACAAGATGGCTGCCCTCACATCGTCACAAGATGGCTGCCACAAGATGGCCGGCAGGGGAGGGCAGTTGTGGGCGATCAGGCCAGCAGGGGAGGGCAGTTGGGGACAACCAGGCCAGCAGGGGAGGGCAGTTGGGGGTGATCAGGCCAGCACAGGAGGGCAGTTGGGGGTGATTGGGCCGGCAGGGGAGGGCAGTTGGGGGTGATCAGGCTGGCAGGCAGACAGGCGAGTGGTTAGGAGCCAGCAGTCCCAGATTGTGAGAGGGATGTCCAAATGCAGGTTTAGCAGGGATTGGGCCTAAACTGGCAGTTGGGCATCACCTGAGGGGTCCCATATTGGAGAGAGTGCAGGCCGGGCTGAGGGATGCCCGCCCCCCCTCCACCCCCAGCATGAATTTTGTGCACTGGGCCACTAGTTTTTACATAAAAAGACCTTGTAAAAATAATTCTTATCTTCCTTTAGCCTCTCCACATAGTTTACTTACTTTTCTACAGATGTTTCTCTTTGTTCAACCCACTATAAAAGCATGGAAGCTCTGCCATTTCTTTGGGTCTTTACAACCTACAAGTGCCTCACATAAAACTTATATGAATTTGTATGCCTTTCTATTGTTAATCAGTCTTACATCAGTTTAACTCTTAGGGCCCAGCCAAAAAACACTAAGAAGGTAGAGGTAAAAATTTACCTCCCTTTCAGACCCTGTTTTACTTCTTCCTTTATGTGATTTTCATTTTCTTGGCTATTTTCCTGTCTTTCTGTAAACCCTTTAATATTCATTACACTCTATTTTCACTTAGGGCACTTCTTAAATTCATTCCTCATTTCTGACATCTTTTTCCCCCTTCCATTAATTTCTTGAGTTTAATCAATTCCTTTTTTTATTTATTTTAGTTTTTGTCCATTCTGCATTTCTAAATCAGAGTGCTTTTTCATATCCTCAAATAGCTGAGCATCCTTAGTTCAGTTTGGAGTGTAAACATACCACTTCTAGTTCATTGTTATGTTGTAGGAGGGGGATTTTTCTTAATTGATGGTTATGATTTTTCTTTTTCTAATTTTCTGCAATATTTCTCCACTGACTTTCCTTTCCTTTTGCCCATTTTTATGATATGGGAGCATTTTATAAAATCCCTATTTTAAAAGGTGCCCTTTTCTGTTAGTCTAGCAAAGTCCAGGTAATTTAGTTTTTCTGTCAGTGTATTTGTTTTGGTGGCCAGAAAGGAGTTATGAATCCTCTTTGTCTTACAGAACCCTAAGTTCCACCCACCTCACTTTTCTTCTTCATTGCTAAAAAGCACTTATTTTCTTTTTGATTTTTTTCTCCAGAAACTATACTTTGGGAAAACTGCCCCAGTAAGTGCTTCCTACCCTTTGAAATCATTCTAACCCCTTTAAATCATGGCTGTCTCTTTAAATGGTACACCTGGTTCTGTATTATGTCTGCTTCTTTAAATCACATGTACTTTAAAATCCCTTTCCTATACTCCATGCTCTGATCTGCTTGAACATTTTTCCAGCATTTAAAAATTTAGGCTGGATTTAATATTTCTGTTATAGAAAACCAGAGAAGAACCAAGCAATGCTTAGAGAGATGGAGTTACATTTATTACGCACGGGTCCAGAGGAAAGTGTCTCTCAAATTCTGGGCCCCAACATGGAGGAATTTTCCCTATTTATATGTTTTTACCTTCTTTGTCTCCCAAATATGGGGTGTTTCTGGCCCACTTTGCAAGTTATTAAAGAGTCCCTATGTGGTGGGGCCTTGAGACCTCAACCAAAGGCCTGGCCTGGTACCAGCACTGATAATTTCATCCGGGAAAGGTATAATGGCCTCTCTGAAGTGGGAGTAGTCTTATTTTTTTATTATTTAAGTAAGCAAGCATTTACAGAAACCAAATAGCAGGGTTAAAATTTCAAACAGCAGATTTTATATAAGATGGATGCTTCATTTCCAGTGGCCATTCAAAATCACCCATAGGCACCTCCCTCTCTTCAGTCTTCTCTGCAGTTTTTCTTAGTCTGTTTTCTTCACTAAGAACCTTGTGGCAGAGCGGAGGTGAGGCAGATGTATAAGGAATTGAGCACTAGAACATGTTGATTTTTCCCCTGCTTACTCACAGGTATTTTGCAGTGTCGGAATTCTCTTCCTCCAGGTACGTGTGTAGAACTTTCATAGTTGGGAAGTTGTTTCTTATTGTTTTCTGTTTGGGAGACTGATCATGATATAGCTGCCATTGTTTTTTGCTACTTTGAAATGTGTAGGGGGCATCTTTTTGACTCCAGGTGATATACCAGAGGATGAAGAAAGAGAGGATGCAAATTTTTCAGTTGAAAACAATGGCAAGATGAAGGGGAAACCTGGGCTCTAGTGGACTGTTGCCAAGACTGTGGACACATGAGGGAAGAAAGCCTTTAATTTTGTGTATCCAGGGTCAAACTCAGGCTCCAACTTCTCTCTTTGATTCTCAAAACCTGACTAGCCACAGTTTGGGTATTTGGGGGTGGGGGTGGGGAGCGGGGAGAGAGGGAGACACAAACAAATGTGCTACAAAACCGATAAAAAGTATCATCTCCACGTGAAACTCTCCAAGCCCCCAACATTATAAAAATGAACATACTAATCAACTATAAGACAAAATTAAATAAACTCACATATCCAGAGCAAGTTTAATTAAAATGGTTTTTTAAAAGTACCTACTACTAAATAGTAAGTTATGTTCGGGACATCATCACTGAGTTAAAAAAGGAACAACAGAGTTAAGGGAAAAAATCCACTGACTGAGCTAGCTCTACTGTAATTAAACACAATTTCCTTTCCATTTCACACACCTCTAAAAGTAAAGACAAAGCCACAATCCACTTGCCACTAGAAACAACTCTGGAATGTGTGACCTCAATCACTGACATTTAGCAGACAACGACAAATCTGGGGATGTTTAATTCTATGATGACCCAAGATATTGTATTTCCTCACCTAACCTGTGGTATTTACAAAGTGCTTTCAGAGAGAAGGGTAATTATTATTCTACTTCTATAATGTGAAAACCAAGGTTAAATCATAAAGAGCCAAAGATGACACTAAAAGTCCTTGTCTTGAATTCTTTAACCATATGGCAAAGACAGATCAAATGTAAGAAAGTTTGATCTAAATCACAGCTATAACATGCTAAGCATTTCCTTGGACCAGAGCATGAAGTAGGGAGGCAGAGCTGAAGCCATGGGCCTGATGAAGCCATGGGTCAAGGTCAGGCTCCAGGGTGAGTAATGTTCATGAAAGGAGACACAAGCCACTTGCTGCTGGCAATTGCTGATGTTGACGATGTACATGGAACACCACATTTAGAGAAATACGAAAAGCCAAGCTGCCTGCCAGTTCGGTGAGTAGGAAGCCCTAATTCATCACAGAGATCCACCATTATGGACTTAGTGCTGAAAGGGGCCCCCGGGTGGCAGGCTAAAGTGACTGCAAAACTACCAGGGAAGTGGGGAAGTTGTGGGGAGCACTGAGGAAGAGAAAAGAAAACTTACATAAGGTGAGCTTGCAAACCAAAATTCTAAAGCACACGAAGAAAATGAAGCCTAAATCAGATAGCTACAAAATTACCACTAGAAGATTAAGACAAAATTAAAATAACAGAACACACAAAAAAAGACCTAAAAGCAAATATGTTTCATGCTTGCAAAGATTTTTAAAATTTGGTATCTTGGAAATATATATATATATATATATATATATATATATATATATATATCTCCATTAAACTAAAACTCAATAATGCAGATAAGTACCAGAAAGAGTGCTTACAAAATCTAGTGCTGAAGAATTTATCCTGAATGCATATATATATATATATATATATATATATATATATATATATGAAACAACCTTTAAGAGACAAGGAGAATAGACTGAAAGACTATATATGCCTAATAGGAGGGCAAAAAAAGAAAATGCGGGGATAATTGAGATTTAATATATAATGGTTAACACTTTTTCATAACTAATTAAAGATGAGTCCTCAGATGATCTGGTCTCAGAGAAGAGAAATTTTTTTTTAAATCCACACCTACACATCACTGAAAAACTATATAGTACATCAAACACAAAGATAAAATCTTATAGACCAGTCAGAGAAAAAGAGATAGATTATCTTCAAGGAAACAGCAAATAATCTTACAATAGCTGTCTTATCAACAGAAGTAGATGACAAAAGGCAATGTGTGATAAACCTTCAAACTATGAAGGGGAACAGAATTCTATGCTTAGCTTACAAGACTATGAACAAAATGAAGACATTTTAGATAGAAAGACCAAGAGTCTACCATTCACAGACCATCAGTGAAAAGAATACTAAAGGATATGAAATTCAGGAAAACAAACAAACAAAAAACAACAAAAAAGCACATAAACTGATACACATAGATGTACTGAACATTATTATATATTTAAAATTAATAACTAACATTAGTTTTTAAGTAAAACAAACAAAAATAGTACAGAATAATGGGGAAGAAGGGGGTGAGGGGAAGGAATGTGCTTAATAGACAGTTAAATATGATAAGATTCTTGCTTGTTTGAAAAAGGTGAAGATACTGAAAAATTTTATTTTTACTAGGAAGCTTTATACTTTATATAATTAAAAAATGTAAGAGTAACCACTTAAAAAAGAAAACTGTATGCTACTGCTTCCAAGCCAGAAAATACATTTATAAAAAAAAAGGTGAAAAATTATCAAGAGAACAGAGGACAAGAAATAGAAAACAAGAAGAAAAGATATTAAGGTAATCAAAACACATATACTCCCCTCCACATGCATATGAAGAGATAGTAGCCCAGACAGTGTGGCTCAGTGTTTGGGCATTAACACAGGAATCAAGAGGTCATGGTTTAATTCTCGGTCAGGGTGCATGACTGGGTTTTGGGCTCAATCCCCAGGAGGAGACGTGCAGTATGCAGCAGATGGATGATGTTTATCTCTCATTGATGTTTCTAGCTCTATCTCCCTCTCCTTTACTCTCTCTCTCTAAAAAAAAAAATCACTAAAAAATAAAGAGATGGTAGACATAAGTCCAGCTACACTAGAAATCACAATAATGTAAGCAGAGAGTTAACTTACCTATTTAAAATAAAATCATGTGTTCTGTTTGCAGGGCTCTAATTTCTGCTAAAAACAGTATATTGGGGAGGGGTATTGATGCTGAAAAGCAGCTGACAGTTCAAATGGGCAATGTATCAAGTGTTTATTGCCTTAACAAATGATTTTCAAGCTGAAGTTAAATGAGACAAAGCAACAACAATAACTTATGATCAGCAGGAAGAGAGTCAGAAACATTGGGACTATGGATAAATGTCGTTTATAAAGAACTAATCTCAGCTTCAAAGAGACAAGAGAAGGCACTGGCACCTAAGTATCACTCGGTCAATACTTTACTCCAATTTAGTCTGTGTTCTGTTATTAGATCTTTGAGTAATGCACCAGATAACCTCTAGTTCGCCACGGATTGACTGAGCTGCCTTACTCTACTGAAAGCTAACTGCAGACGCTAACTGCATGAAGCCCTGTTTGAAGCTACAGAAATATTTCCCTGCTGCCACAGCATAATGCTTCCTTTGCAACCTCTGCAGCCATCATTTCCAACTTCCAGCCTAGAAAGAAGCAACATGCTAACCTGTAAGGGGATGCTAACCTTACGCTGGATGCCAGCCTTTTCCCCCCAGGCTAACTTAATCCATAAGCTCTCACACTACTGTGAGCCCTTCGACTACTAAAACGTAGCATTAGTGGATTTCTGAGCTGGAGGAATGAGAAACCTGGGATCTAGGCAGGTGACTAGTACCCAGTCATGCTGGTTGCAGGTGCCATAGCAGCTCAGACCGGAAAACAGACCCGCTTCCCACCTCCATGCCAGGGCTTCCCCCCGCGATGTCACATATCAGGTCTATGAGAGAGGAACAAAAAGACAGTAAATTGGCTTCTTGTTCCTCATAATTCCTTTGGCCCAGTTCCCCAACACCTTTTCTGTTCTAAATCTTCTCACTTTGCTGAAGGGATAAATCCTTCCTAGAGATTCTCAGTGGAAGCTTAGAATAATTCCACCTTCCAACCCATCATTCCCTTCCAGGCTGGCACCCTTCCCAGGCTGCTGTTTGCCCCTCTGGGCAGAAAAGTTCCTGCCAACAGTACAGTAGCTTCCTTTACGGGAGAAGCGAGTTCAGCCATCTCAACCCTGATGGCATGTTGTTTCTAAAAGCAGACACATCTTTAGCCTCCTTTTCAAGGAAGCAGGACCCTCCATCAGGAAGCCGCTCCACTGAACACAGCCATGTTCAGTGTGTGGGAAACAACCAAGTCTTCTTGTTAATAGCTCCAGTTAGAAAACTTTCCCAGAATAACCACATCTACAAATAAAATTAATGCAAATGCAAAACCACTGGAAAATTCCTAAGCCACAGATGTTTCAGTGAGGACCAGGACCCCGAGTCAGAAACACAGGGTGGAATCTGAAGAGGAAGAAGCTGAGGGAGAGCAGAGAAATCGAGAGCATTCTGTCCAAAAACCATTTCCGGGTTCTGCTTCTTGTCTGACACAGCTCACCTGACACTGACTTCTCTCTGTCTGCCCCCACAGGAAGGAGTGATTTGGGATTCTCAGGCAGGAGAGCCTAGGGCCAGACAGCACTGTAATCCGGTCATTTGGTCATTCGTCATTCATGACCCTTTTTTGTGGCTGTTAGCAAGGTCAAGGATGTAAACTCCATTCTCTTGAAGAGCAAAAACAAACAAACAAACAAAAACACACACAAAAAAAACCCTCTAGGTAATGGGGTTTTATCTATGCTTTTCAACAATTAAACACTTTCAAGATGTTCAAAAGAAATCAGGACTTAGTCTCTTTAAGAAATACAGTTACAGTCTTCAGCCTGGGTGAATAAATTAGGAACAGCTGGGAACAAAGTGACTCTGTGTGGTTCTACTTTAAAAGGGACTTGATAATTTAACCCAAGCCCCTCTTTGAACAGATAAAGAAATGAGGACCCCTCGAGGTTACTTGGCTAGAGCAGGGTCATGCATCGTCCAGAGGGGGCAGATTTAAGACTAGACCCTGAGTGTCCTCTGTCAAGGGGAGTGGTTGGCTAAGGAAGGAGAGAGGCTGTGGGGGCTGCACATCCCTGAGGGGGAGGAACCTGAGACTGGAAGACACCGAAGGCCAGGTGTCCATACCACATGGCAGGAAGACAATTCAGAGGTAACCGGCACCTGGGCTCCACCAAGCACCTGAGTGTGAAAGGGAGAGAACACAGTAGAAGAAAACAGTACCAGAAAAAGTACGAACTTTGAGGTGGCTCAGTTCACTTCACAGTCAGGTATGTGGTAAGTGCAGGTGCATGAGGAAAAGTGACGAAAAGAGAAAAATAACTGAGCTATTTGAACTAGTAACTAGGTGTCTGTCATAATTTAAAAACATTTTCTTTTTTAAAAATTTTTATTGATTTTTTACAGAGAGGAAGGGAGAGGGATAGAGAGCTAGAAACATCGATGAGAGAGAAACACTGATCAGCTGCCTCCTGCACACCCTCCACTGGGGATATGCCCGCAACCCAGGCACATGCCTCTGACTGGAATCGAACCCAGGACCCTTCAGTCCGCAGGCCAACGCTCTATCCACTGAGCCAAACCGGTCAGGGCTAAAAATCATTTTCTTTACATTTTCCACCTCAGTGGGAATATATTCTATTATTATGTATGTGTTTTTGACCTTGGTTCTTGAAAACCTTTATCAGAAACACTTTGGATGTTAGCCATAATGCAGATTCCGGGCGCTCCTGCAGAGTCACTGACGCAGAATCTCTCAGAAACCCGAATTTTAAACAGGCTTCCCATGGACACTGACATTTAGCAACCAGCACATGCCTATTCCTGTCGCTGATGAATTAGACAAACCTATCTGCCCTCCAGTCCTCTCCACTGCCATCTCAGAGTTAAAGATCCTGAGCTGCAGGACAGTGAGTCCTCTCAAATCACAGAGGCTGCTCAGCTCTGGCAAGCCTTGCCGCCAGACCTTCTATTCCCACCAGGCATGCAGGACTGAAAGGGGCTAGGATTTAGCTGGTTTAATTTTAAGACTCTATATTTTAGGTTAAAACGGCAATTAAGTATTGTTTTGCTAATGAAAAACATACCAGATTTTCTGTCATGAGTATGTATTTCCTTTAAAGTCAGGGAGGAAAAAGTTAATTTACTAAAAACAAGCAAACAAAAGGAAAGACAGAATCATTGACTTTCTGGGCTCTTCCTCATCCCTGCTTCTCTCAATAAGGCCAAAGCCAGACTGTCCCTGACGCAATCAGAGTGAAGGCCAGGGAAGGCTTGGGAACCAAGTCCATGGTAGAGAGAAATTTCAGAGGGGCAGGACGTGTAGCGGGGAATCTGGGTAGCACGATCAGCCTCCTGATAGATGTGATGTGGCAGCGACATGAGCTGGCTCTCTGCTTAGCCCCATCCTCAACATTTTCTCAAGAAGATGGCAAAACAGCAGAGACCAGTATGAAGGAAGGAAGAGGAAGGGAGAATCCAGACTACAGAGCTGTAGTAAACTAAGGATACCTGCTTATTTCCCCAAACCACAGAACACCTCACAGGGCAAAAAGGAATGAAGGCGGCAACATCCTTTCACACCCAAATTGCTGAGGCAGTTCTCAGAAATCCATTTTGAGGAGAGAGACTGAAAATAGAATAGTAATCACTACCTGTGAGACTTGGATTTCCTAAATATTATGAGTAGCATTCAAGTCCTGGATTATCTCTGCCCCCTGAGGACAAAGGCATTAGCAGGAAGGAGACTGACATACCTCTGGGACGTAGATCTCCATGAGAGCTGAGTGAAGTTGTAGCAGGCGACTGCCCATCTCCTGCAGGCCTACCTGCCGCCTGATTACACCCTCAGCAACCGGTGGACACCTGGAATGGCTCACAGCCTCCCTTCCTACCCACTGTCACCTAACAACAGGACTTTTACTAGGTGTACTGGTTAATAATAGCGTATTTTGTAATCGAAGAAAACAAGATAATTTCAAGAGAAACATCAAAAGTGCTTTATGCAAAGTAATGTCCATCGCTAGCTACACATTTCCCCATCTTTCAGGTAATTTGTGGATACCGTCCCAATAGAACTTCTCTTGTTCTGAGGCAAACCATTCAGAGACCCAATTTTCCACTTCTTTGTATGTTTTGAAGTGCTGCTCAGAAAGTGCATGTGCCATTGATCAGAACAAGTGGTAATCTGAAGGAGCAAGGTCTGGTGAATATGGCTGGTGGGTTAATACTTCCCAGGCAAGATCTTTTAACATGTCTTTAACTGGTTTTGAAGTGTGTGATGGTGTGCCATCATGAAGCAAAATTACTTTGCTGTGAGTTCTGGGACATTCTGGTCATTTCACAATCAAAGTGTAGTTCAAATTGATTATTTGTTGTCGGTATCAATCAGTATTAATGGTTTCACCTGGTTTTAGAAGCTCATAATACACCACACCTTCCTGATCCCATCAAACACAGAGCGTAGTCTTCTTTCCGAAGCGATTTGGCCTTGCAGTCGATGTTGATGGTTGACTTGAATCAACCCATGATTTTGTGTGTTTGGGATTCTCAAAATAAATCCACTTTTCATCGCCAGTCACAATTCGATGCAAAAAAGACTTTTTTTCTTGCCGCTGAAGCAACATTTTACTGATGACTTTTCCGTTTGCCATTTGTCTTTTGTTCAGTTGATGTGGCATCCATTTTCTTTCCTTTAAAATCTTTCCCATTGCTTGTAAACAATCAGAAATTGTTTACTGAGCAACGATTAATCTTTCTGCAAGTGGTTTTTGAGTTTGACACGTATCTTCATTCAATAATACTTGTAATTGTTGGTCTTCAAACTTTTTTCAGTTGAACTGGACATTCTTTGTCTTTCACATTGAAATCATCACTTATAAAGCGTTTAAACCAGTGTTCACAAGTATGGAGTATGCTCACCATAAGCTTCCCAAAGCATTCAGCAGCACTTTTTTTCAAAATAAAGTAATGAATTAAAATTTCCTGCAAATGCTCTTTTTTTTTTTTTTTTGGCACGAAATTCAACATTTTTAAGTGTAAAAATATCTACGATGTTAACGCCTTCAGCAAATTTGACATATGAAGTTTTTAAGCTTGTTGTCATACAACAACATAGCATACATATCAAATCGCATATATATCAACATATGTGTAACTCCATCTATTGAAAAAAATCCACATTAACTGGTACACCGAGTACATAGAGTACATAAAAAGTCTCCAAGTGCCTTTGACAGCCTCGGGGAAGATGACTGTCTTCATGCAAGATGAAACAGAGGAAAGAACAGAATACTGCCAGTAACTGAGTCCCAGCATCTCCAACAAGAGCAATTTTATACTATAACATATTTGTGGGAGAAACCAAGATGGCAGCATAGATAAACACCTAAACTGCTGCCTTGCACAACAATTTCAAAACGACAACTGAAAGACAAAATGGACATCATCCAGAATGACAGGACGGCTGGCTGAGTGGAAATTCTACAACTAGAAGGAAAGAGAAAAGCACACTGAGACTCAGAGGAGCTGCAGGAGGCAGAGGTACTGAGACGCACGCGCGGAGAGGGCGGGCAACTGAGTATGCGGCTGGCTTTCTCAACCGGGAGGGAGACAAAAGCTCCTAATTGCTCTGAACTCCAGTTCCAGGCAAGACTCTGGGGACCCAGACTCATTCGGGGAGAAACTGGACTGTCTGGCAGCGGGCAAAACTTGAGGGTGGCTTTCTCTCAGAGGTGCTTGCAGTGATTACCCAGGGACACTGAAACACAGGGGCCTATTAGGGCAGAGCAGACAGAAAACCAATGCTGTCTGCTCCGCCCTGAGACCCCACCCCATCCAAGCTGAGCACAGAGGCTTTTGCAAGTCTATTCTCATAAGGGTGTCTCCAGCATAAGAAGTTCTCCCAGCATAGACACAGCTGATCCTCACAGCCAATTGGCATGGAGGTCAATTCCTCCCAGTGATACCAACAACAATCAAGGCTTAACTACAACAAGGCTGCACACAGCCCACAAAGGGGTGCACCAAGAGTATCCACCTCAGGTAACTGGGGAGGCTGAGCCACTGGGCCCTATAGGACACCTAGCACACAAAGCTACTCTATCAACTCAGGGAAGCAGCCAAAATGTGTAGACAAAGACACAGATCACAAATGAAAAACATGGAGAAAAAAAACGAATGGATATAGAGTTCAAAACCATGGTTATAAGGTTTTTCAAGAATTTTCTAGAAAAGGCCAATAAATTTAGCGAGACCCTCGAGAATATGAAAAAGGACCAACTAGAAATTAAGCATACACTGACTGAAATAAAAAATATTATACAGAGACCTAACAGCAGACTAGAGGATCACAAGAATCAAGTCAAAGATTTGAAATACAAAGAAGCAAGAAAATACTCAACTGGAAAAGCAAAAAGAATCCAAAAATATGAAGATAGTATAAGGACCCTCTGGACAACTTCAAGCATACCAACATCAGAATTATGGGGGTGCCAGAAGAAGAGAGAGAGCAAGATACTGAAAATCTAAGAAATAATGACTGAAAACTTCCCCCACCTGGTGAAAGAAATAGACTTAGAAATCCAGGAAGTGCAGAGAATCCCAAACAAAAGGAATACAAAGAGGACCACACCAAGACACATCATAATTAAAATGCCAAGAGCAAAAAACAAAGAGAGACTATTAAAAGCAGCAAGAGAAAAACAGTTAGTTACCTACAAGGGAGCACCCACAAGACTGTCAGCTGATTTCTCAACAGAAACTATGCAGGCCAGACAAGAGTGGCAAGAAATATTCAAAGTGATGAAGAGCAAGAACCTACAACCAAGATTACTCTACCCAGCAAAGCTATCATTCAGAATTGAAGGGCAGATAAAGAACTTCAAAGATAAGAAAAAGCTAAAGGAGTTCATCACCACCAAGCCAGTATTACATGAAATGCTGAAAGGTATTCTTTAAGAAGAGGAAGAAGAAGAAAAAGATAAAGATAAAAATTATGAACAACAAATACATATCTATCAATAAGTGAATCTAAAAATCAAGTGAATAAAACAATCTGATGAACAGAATAAACTGGTGAATATAATAGAATCAGGGGCGTAGAAATGGAGTGGACTGACAATTCTCGGGGGGAAAGGTGTGTGGGGGGTGCGGGAAGAGACTGAACAAAAATCGTACACCTATGGATGAGGACAGTGGGGAAGATTATTACAATTGTTCCTCTTTTTTCCCCCATAGCTTCCCTCCACCCGGTTCCCTCCCGATATGGGTGAAAAAAGAGGAACAATTTTAATAATCTGAACAATAAAGATTTATTAAATAAAAGAAAACATATTTGTGTCTGTGTGTATAGATGCATGCACATACATAAAAATCACTAATAAGAATTACCCTATTTTAGTCCCAGTAATTTTTAATTTTATTTACACTTTTCTGTATTTTTCCTATTTTTATCCTGTGACTATCTTCTTATAATCATTTTACAAAATGTTACTTTAAAAGATAATTATGAGGAGGAGGAAAAAATGGCAGCGGAATAGACAGACCTGTCCCAGAGCAAATAGAAAGAACAGCTGAGGGTTGAATGGGGAGTATTTGTTAGTGAGTTGAGGGAATGCTATACTCCAGGAGACAGTGGGGGACTGCTGGATGGGGCTCCCCTGACCGGGTAGCCCCCACTGCTGCTGGGTTCCCTCCCCGAGCAACCCGCTTGGACAGGAGACCACGCCATCTTGAAGGGGAAAGTGGATGTTATCAGAAGCCTGAAAATCTACAACTGCAGCACCCAACGAACAGATGTGAAGCCCAGATCACCGGTCCTTAATTGGCGCAAACACATGGATTCAGAGGATCTCTACACTCCACCACGGAAAGTAGAGAGAGAACTACATAACCAGACACCCAGAGAAGAGAGACCATGGGGAGATAAAGAAACAGCCCACGTATGAAACAAAAGCAGGCATCACCAGAAAAGGAAGTAAACGAAATGGAGGGAAGCAACCTGCCAGAGAAAGAATTCAGAGATATGGTCATAAGGTGGATGAAAAGAATGGAAGACAAATTCGACAATATGTGTAAAAACCAAGAGGAAATGAAAAATGGCATTGCTGCTGTAAAGAACTCAATAGAAAGCATTAAGAGTAGACTAGAAGAAGCAGAGGACTGCATCAGTGAGCTAGAAGACAAGGTAGGAAAAAATAGCCAAGTAGAGCAGCTTCTAGGAAAAAAAAATTAAAAAGCAGGAGGAGAGCCTAAGGGAACTTTGAGACAACAGGAAACAAAACAACATCCGCATAATAGGAGTTCCAGAAGGAGAGGAAACTGAGCAAGGAATAGAAAACCCGTTTGAAGAAATAATGACAGAAAACTTCCCTGATATAGGGAAGAAAAAACCTGCACAAATCCAAGAAGCTCACAGAGTCCCAAGCAAACTGAACCCCAAACCAACAGCAAGGTACATTATAATTAAATTGCAAACACCAATGACAAAGTAAGAATCTTAAAAGCGACCAGAGAGAGACAGAAAGTTACCTACAAAGGAACCCCCATCAGACTAGCAACTGATTTCTCAACAGAAACTCATCAGGCCAGTAGGGAATGGAATTAAATATACAAAGTCATGCAAAGGAAGGGTCTGAATCCAAGAATACTGTACCCAGCAAGGCTAGCAATCAAAATTGAAAGTGAAATCAGGAGCTCCACAGACAAAAAAGGACTAAGGGAATTTATTACCACCAAACCAGCAATGCAAGAATTGCTAAAGGGTCTGCTGTAAAAAAAAAAAAAGAAACAGGAAGCAAAGAAGGAACACAGGGGTAAAGAATAAAAATGGTGACAAATAAGCACCTATCAATAATAACTTTAAATGTAAATGGATTAAATGCCCCAATCAAAAGACATTAGGTAACAGATTGGATAAGAAAACACGCCCATATATCTGCTGTCTACAAGTAACCCACCTCAAAGAAAAGATGCACACAAACTGAGGGTGAAGGGATGGGAAAAGGTTTTTCAGGCAAATGGAAATGAAAAAAAAAGCTGGGGTAGCAATATTTATATCTGACAAATTAGATCTCAAAGTGAAGGACATAACAAGAGATAAGGAAGGCCACTTCATGATACTAAAGGGAGCAATCCAACAAGAAGAAATAACTCTGGTAAACATATACGCACCCAATACAGGAGCACCTAAATACATAAAAAAAAAAAAAACTCTTGGAGGATATCAAAGGAGAGATTGACAGCAAAACACTCAGAGTAGGAGACTTTAATACCCCAGTATCACCACTGGACAAATCCTCTAAACATAAAATCGGCAAAGAAACATCAATCCTAAATGACTCACTAAACCAGATGGAATTAATTGACATCTTCAGAACATTTAACCCCAAAGCCACAGAATATACATTCTGCTCAAGTGCACATTTTCAAAGATAGACCATATGTTGGGTCATAGGCAAAGTCTCTTCAAATTCAAGAAGACAGAAATCATATCAAGCATCTTCTCCGATCACAGTGGCATAAAACTGGAAATCAACTACAATAAAAACAATACAAAAAAAATCAAACTTATGGAGACTAAACAGCATGCTATTAAACAATGACTAGGTTACCAGAGAGATCAAGGAAGAAATAAAAAACATCATGGCAACAAATGACAATGAAAACACAACAATCCAAAATCTATGGGACACAGCGAAAGCAGTCTTGAGAGGGAAGTTCATAGCTCTACAAACAGACTGCAAAAAACAAGAAACAATGGTAATAAATTACCTAACTCTACAACTCAAAGAGTTAGAAAGAGAGCAACAAGAAAAGCCCAGTGTAAGCAGAAAGAAGGAAATAATAAAGATCAGAGCAGAGATAAATGACATTGAGACCAAGAAAACAATACAAAAGATCAACAAAACCAAGAGCTGGTTCTTTGAAAGGATAAACAAGATTGATGAACCTCTAGCCAGGCTCACCAAGAAGGAAAGAGAGAGAGGGCCCAAATAAACAAAATCAGAAACGAAAGAGGTGAAGTAACAACAGACCCTCACCGAAATACAAAGGATTGTTTAAAAATACTATGAACAACTCTATTCCAACAAACTGGACAACATGGAGGAAATGGACATATTCCTAGAAAAATATAACCTTCCAAAACTCAATCAGGAAGAATCTAAATAGCTCAATAGGCCAATAACTATTGAAGAAATTGAAACCGTCATCAAAAAGTTTCCAGCAAACAAAAGCCCGGGGCCAGATGGCTTCACAGGGGAGTTTTACCAAACTTTCAAGGAAGAACTAAAACCTATCCTCGTTAGACTATTCCAAAAAATTCAAGAGGAAGGAACACTTCCAAGCTCCTTCTATGAAGCCAGCACCACCCTACTACCAAAACCAGATAAAGACAACACAATGAAAGAGAATTACAGGCCAATATCCCTCATGAACATTGATGCCAAAATCCTCAACAAAATTCTAGCAAATCGGATCCAGCACTGCATCAGAAAGATCATACACCATGACCAAGTAGGATTTATCCCAGGAATGCAAGGATGGTACAATATCCGCAAATCAATAAACGTGGTACATCACATAAACAAAATGAGAGATAAAAATCACATAGTCATATCAACTGATGCAGAAAAAGCATTTGACAAAATCCAACACCCTTTCTTGATAAACTCTCAACAAGGTGGGAATAGAATGATCATACCACAACATAATAAAAGCTACACATGATAAACCCACAGCTAACATCATACTCAATGGGCAAAAACTAAAACCATTTCCCCTAAGAACAGGAACAAGACAGGATGCCCACTCTCACCACTCCTGTTCAACATAGTACTGGAAGTATTAGCCATTGCAATTAGACAAGAAGAAATAAAAGGCATCCAAATTGGAAAAGAAGTAAAGCTGTCCTTATTTGCAGATGACATGATATTGTACGTAAAAACCCAAAAGACTCCATCAAAAAACTAACAGACTTAATAAAGGAATTCAGCAATGTAGCAGGATACAAAATTAATGCCAAGAAATCTATGGCACTTCTATACACCAATAGTGAACTTACACAAAGAGAGACTAAAAAAGCAATCCCATTTACCATCACACCAAAAAAATTAAGATACCTAGGAATAAACTTAACTAATGAGGTAAAAGACCTATACGCGGAAAACTACAGGACACTGAAAAAAGAGATAGAGGAAGACGTAAACAGATGGAAAAACATACCATGTTCATGGATTGGGAGAATCAACATCATTAAAATGTCCATATTACCCAAAGCAATCTATAGATTCAATGCACTCCCCATTAAAATACCAATGGCATATTTCACAGACCTAGAAAGAACTCTCCAAAAATTTATCTGGAATAAAAAAAGACCCCAAATAGCCACAGCAATCCTGAGAAAGAAGAAAAAACTAGGTGGGATCTCAATACCAGATTTCAAGCCGTATAACAAAGCCACTGTTCTCAAAACTGCCTGGTACTGGCACAAGAACAGACATATAGATCACTAGAATAGAATAGAGAACCCAGAAATCGACCCATATCACTACGCTCAATTAATATTTGACAAAGGAGGCATGAACCTACAATGGAATCAAGACAGTCTCTTCAATAAATGGTGTTGGGAAAATTGGACAGATACATGCAAAAACAATGAAACTAGACCACCAACTTACACCATACACAAAAATAAACTCAAAATGGATACAGGACTTAAACATAAGACGGGAAACCATAAAAATACTAGAGGAATCCACAGGCAGAGAAATCTCAGACATATGCCAAAGCAATTTCTTCACCGATACCGCTTCTAGGGCAATGGAAGCTAAAGAGAAAATAAACAAATGGGACTACATCAAAATAAAAAGCTTTTGCATAGGAAAAGAAACCATCAACAAAATAACAAGAAAGCCACTGTATGGAAGAACATATTTGCAAATGTTATCACTGATACAGGTTTAATTTCCAACATCTACAGAGAACTTACACAACTTAATAAAGAGAAGATAAATGATCCAATAAAAAAATGGGTAACGGACCTAAATAGAATCTTTTCGAAAGAAGACAGAAAGAAGGCCAAGAAACATATGAAAACATGCCCAAAGTCACTAATTATCTGAGAGATGTAAATTAAAACGACAATGTGGTACCATCTCACAGCTGTCAGAATGGCTATCAACAAATCAACAAACGACAAGTGATGGTGAGGATGCGGAGAAAAAGGAACCCTCGTGCACTGCTGGTGGGAATGCAGACTGGTGCAGACACTGTGGAGAACAGTATGGAGTTTCCTCAAAAAACTAAAAATGGAGCTCCCATTTGACCCAGTAATCCCACTTCTAGGAATATATCCCAAGAAACTAGAAACACCAATTAGAAAGGATATATGCACCCCTATGTTCATAGCAGCACAATTCACCATAGCTAAGATTTGGAAACAGCCTAAATGCCCATCAGCAGATGAGTGGATTAGAAAACTATGGTACATCTACACAACAGAATACTATGCTGCTATAAAAAGATGGAATTCTTACAATTTGGAGCAGCATGGATGGACCTGGAGAGCATTGTTAAGTGAAATAAGCCAGGCAACGAAAGAAAAATACCACATGATCTCACTAATTTATGGAAAATAAAGAACATTATAACCTGATGAATAAAAAGATAGATACAGAGGCAGTAAAGCACCGAACAGACTGTCAAATTACAGCGGGAAGGCTGGGGAGTGTTGGGCAGGGAGGGAAACATATCAACCAAAGGACTTGTATGCATGCATATAAGCATACCAGTGGACACAAGACACTGCGGGGGTGGGATGAGGGCATGCGACAGAGGGTAGAGGATACTAGGGGAAGGTCAATGGGGGAAAAAAGGAGATATATGTACTAATATATGTAATTTTAAATAATAAAAAAAAAAATTTAAAAAGATAATTATGACACTCTGGCCACAGTTGCTAAGTGGTTAGTGTTGTCCCATACACGGAAGGGTCACAGGTTCGATTCTCGGTCAAGGGCTCTTACCTGGGTTGTGGGTTAACCCACTCCCCTGTTGGGGCACATGTGGGGAGGTGACCAATCGATGTGTCTCTTTCACATCGATGTTTATCTCTCCCTCTTCCTTTCTTTCTAGAATCAATGAAAACATATTCTGGGATGAGGATTTTTTAAAAAAAAGATAATTACATCTATAATTCACCTAGAGATGAACATGGCATCTCATAGATAAAGCCATTTATGTAGTGCAATGTCTAAAAGTAGAATAGAAAAAAAATGGTGTAGAGATAGAAACTTCACTTTCTCTTCTCTGTAGCCCCATTGTTGCTACTGATCTGTAAAGGCTTCTACCTACCAATTTCTTGGAGCCCCCTGTAGATTACATTTTTCAAAAAAAGGTCTTAAGCTTAAACTGCAACTTCAAACATACAATCAAAGCTTTTCCTCTGAGATACCAACAAATGACCAAATGATAAAACCAAATTTTCATGTGTTACTTTCTCCCTCTTTTTTGATATAGGTATTAATAAGTAGTAAAAAAAAGTAGCTGAATAGGGGAATTATTTGCAAAATTATTCATTTCTGAACAATTAAGAAGTTGAATATATGTTTTTTACAGTTAAAATCAAACTGCATACAAGTAAAATAACTAAGAATTTTTTTTTCTCTGGAGTGAGTCCCTTATTCAAGATAGTTCATCTGCTTCACCCTTCTTCACTGAACAGTATATGATTTCAAATCTATCTAGAACTGAAGAAATATCCTTGAGCAACCCCATATGGTAAAAAATAAGCTCTATAAATCTTTGCTTTTTCCTTTCTACATCTTTTCACCATATTATTCAACCACACAGCATATGCATAAACCTGCACTCTGATGAAGCTCAGAATCTATGATGCTGGAGAACATCACCACGCTGCTCCCAGGGCTGAAGGCTGTGGTTCTCTAAAGGGTGATATTAGTAAAAGAGACACTTGCTGCCTAATGGTAAAGAGAGTATGTACAAGACCCAGGATGGTTAAATAGGGCCCCTCAGTATTTTCTTTAATGTAACTATCATGAGGTGGAATAAATAAGAAGACCCAGGTTTGAAACACCACCCTGTATTTGGATAGTAATATTATCCAAATATTACTGAGTACTGGGAAATAATATTAACTACATTCTACGTGAACTTGCCTATATCACTTACTTTTCTCACCTTCAAACTAGGGGTTGTTGTGAGGATTTAAAAAAATATGCAATGTCTGTGAAAACATTTTAACTTATTATGGAATGCAGCCATCTATCTGTGGGAAAGAAGCAGCTTCAGTTCTGGGGCTCTGTGCTCTGGACAATCCCATCCACACAATCTGGATGGCTGGGAGCGGCTGGATGGAGCGAGCATTAATGAGAGAAGGTGAGGGAATGGACAAGAATCGTTTCCTCAGCTCTGGGCCCAAGGCTATGGAACACTCCTTATCCCTCAGCTGAACATTAAGTTTCCAAGGAAGATTCTCCTTGGAAATTCTCAGTGGAAGTCAAGTCATAAGTTAGGAGAGAGAGAGAGTTTAGCCAGAGGACTCAATCTATTAATGGGACCCTCTGCCATGTTACTACCTAGCTACACTGTGTTTAGAGCGGCTGAGACCCAACTGCAATAGAACTGGAAGCAGGTGCAGACTGGGAAAGCAATGTTCAATCAGAGCCTGCTGGGCCTCTCCTGTGACTCACTGTGTATTAAGAAATGGCAAAGGCAAATCTCGTTCCTGTTGGACCATCTCACTGAGGTGGCCCTGACCAGAAGAGAGCTGTCTAGTCACCAAAAATAAAAAGTGATATCCTCTTGACAATCACCAATTAAACGTGCAGCGTTGCTTCTGCTGGAGATAAGCAAGACTGCCTGGAAGAACAGAGGTGAGTACTCTGCCTTATCATCCAAATCTTTCGCATCAGACAGACAGTGTCTCCCCATCTGTGTTCTCAGAGCATTAATTCCATTAAATGCCCCTGGAAAAAGTCTTTGTAGTATCAAATACAACTGGGAAATAATATTAACTATATTCTTTAACTAGCAAGGGTCACAACGCTCCTTACACGCATATGAAAGGCACTGAAAAGACCTGCAAGTAAAAATAAAAAAAATCTTAATTCAACTAAAGTTATTTTAAATGGCAACAGTACCTGGTGATTAAGTACAGGGGATTCTAGGGCCAGGCTTTGTACCTTATGCTCCTCCATTTACTAGTTGTGAGAGCATGGGCAAGTTAATCTCTCTGGCTCAGTTTCTGCACAAGTGAAATGGGAATAATAATATACCTTCCTCATGGTATTTTTTCATGACAATGAGCTAATCATTGAGAACAGTGCCAGGATAACAGAAAGCACTAAATAAACATTAGCCTTTAAAATTTGCATTATTAATACATAATTATTAAATACTATTTTCTACAATTACTATGTATCCGAAGGCAGCAGTCGCCAACCTTTCTGACCTCACGGACCACCGTTTGGCGACTGCTACTCCAAAGGTTTCCTTAAACCAGCGGTCGCCAACCTTTCAGACCTCATGGACCACCGGTTGGTGACCGCTGTCCTAAGGAACCTGTGTCCCATGGAATAAGGAAGCTAATAAGAAAAATAATATCCTTCATACCTGAAGAGAAGTCAGCATTTTGTGTAGCACAAAAAGCATAGCATAGGAATCAGTTAGTCTCCAATATCAACTTACCCTTCTGGGGTCTATTTCCTTATCTAAAAAGTAAAGTAATTAGACTAGTTGGTCTTTCCTGCTACAATAGTAGTCTAGGATTCCAGGGAAAAGGTCTAGTAATTAAAACCCGCAGCCCTGCCCAATCCTGGATCCAACCAGGTTGCTCTTAAGGCTCCACGCCATTCAGATTTAAAGCTGCTATTACCGGTTCGGAAGCGGGTTTGCCATCCAGCAAAACGGATATGGAAATGGCCTTCTGCCACCTCACCCCAGAGTTCTGAAGCACCTAGAGCAGAATGAAACTGGCAGCAGTGATGAGGGCCGCAGCCTGCAACCTGCCCTGTTCCTGAACCTTCAATCCCACCACCTGGGTTTCTGGCATCAAAGCTCAGGCATCACCCCTTTTCCTTACTGTGGTCTCCAGGGCCTAGAGGGAGCCCAGTCCTGTGTACTAGTCACTCTGCTTATCTTGATTCCTGCCAGCTCTTTCCAAAAGCTGAACTCTTCTTCCAGGCTTTCTCATCTGTACAAATCCCCAGGCTGGAATTACAGTACAGATACCCACTGTGCTCAACCTTACCCACATCTCTCCAATCTGAACTTACCTGTGGAGTCCACCCTGTCTCAACAGGAAAGGGCTCTGCTTCTGCCCCGGAGTGTGTACAGCTTACACTAGCTCCGTCTTCTGGACATCTCTAGAATGTCAAATGTCCACGCTGATTTGCGCTCTATTTGTGTATCCTCCCACTATAGCCAGTCAGCCCATATACTTTCTTGGTCCAAGCACTGTTCTAAGTTCTGTTGACACAATATTGAACAAGAGCAGATATTCTCCCTCTTTTCAGTTAACACACATTTCAGAGGAGGAAAAAGGACAAATAAATGAACAAGATAAGGTTATGAATATGCTGATGGGGAGAGAGGGATTCAATGAGGAGTTCAGGCTAGGCCTCTTAGGGGAGGAGGCACCTGAGCTGAGACTGGAAGAAGGTCCAGAACTGAAATCTGGTCCAGAACACCTCCTGGTAGCAAAGAAAACCTCCAGTACACAGACTCTATGGCCAGAACCAGCTTGTGCCGGGAGCAGGAGATAAGGCCAGTGTGGCTGGAATAAAGTGAGAGGGAGAGAGCAGGACATGAGGCCAAAGGGCGAGGCAGGG
Organism: Corynorhinus townsendii; assembly: GCA_026230045.1. Lineage (NCBI taxonomy): Eukaryota > Metazoa > Chordata > Mammalia > Chiroptera > Vespertilionidae > Corynorhinus > Corynorhinus townsendii. Next base: position 58,845,128 of record JAPDVU010000004.1, on the reverse strand, counting down.
ACACATGCTGAGGGCTTTGCTGGCCAGCTTCAGATGTTTGGATTTTATTCTCATTGCAATAAAAAGTCATGGAAGCGTTTTAACAGAGTGTGACACAGTAAGTCCATCCTTCTTCCTGGGGCTGCAACAACAACTCTAGTATGTGCCTAGCAATACATCAGTGATTCTCCACCAAACCCTACAGTCTCTCAGCTCATAATCACAGCAGACATGTTCAGGTATGTGACCCAGTGCAAATCCAAATGATGACAAATCCACCCAAAGGTATCCCTACTGGCTTGAGAGAAGTGTTACACTGTAATTTAAGAAGTTACAATTTCATATATGTTAATAGCTCTAATTAATAAGATAAACCTCTCCTTTTGGGATTTGGCAGTGATGAGGCTCAAGTGGGAGTGCCACTTGAATCCTCAGAAATGGAAAACCACATTTTTACCAAAAAAGCAAAAGAAAAAAGCACCATTGCTCACAGTAACTGATTCGGCCTGGAATACAAGAGAACTGGAAATGTAAAGATGGTATCTTTGACAAATGTCATTCTATTATTCTACAGCTCTTGCCAGTATAGCACTTTAAAGAACTGCATTAAAGTAGCTCCCAAATGAAAAAGTAAATCCTAAGTACAGGCAGAATTAGCAGCCCTGTTCCTTGTTCTTATAGCAAATGATTACGGGGGGTGTTAAAAAGATGCAGAAGCAGGGGTCTCTTTCTAATCCTGACAGACATCCTCCCCTTTTCACTAATCCTCTGTTTTGGAGTGAAGGCCTGCATGGGGAAGTCGATTCCTGGTATAGCCATAATAAGAACGCGTCTTTCCAGGGCCAGAAGCAGCGGAAATCTCTTTAGCAGACATTGTTCAGGAACTTGTGACAAGTTTCTCTGTACCTTTGAAATCAGGCAAGTGTTTGTGCTCCTAACAATACTATTCAGCAAACGGACTGAGACCAGAGGAAGTACAATCACTAATAGAGAGGGTCATCCCGTAATTAACATGCTGACAGCTCTATAAGCTCCTGTGATTAGAGTGAGAGGAGAGATGCTAATACCACCAAGAGCAGGGCAGGCTTTCCTGCCCCTGCGTTTACATGAGGCCGAGCTGAGATCCTCAAAGGCAGCAAGGCAGCCTGCCTCTTCTCATGGAGAAGAAATACGGACGGAGCCTCCTCTCAAATCCCCCACACCCGGTTTAGATTCCTCTTTCATCTCTAAGACTTGCATTGAGGCTACTTTGTAATATAATTATTCTCAATTTATATCACACATAGATGATGGTTCCATCTTCCCCAATATTCTGTGTAAAGTTCTTGAAGTCAGAGTCATCTCTCTGGCTCCCCACTCACCCATCATATAAAAATTTCACACTGTACATGAGGGAACCAATAAAAAATAATTGTCTTCCAGCCTCACTCCCCAAAGGTAACCATTGTTTAGTTTCTTAACCTCCCTTCAAAAAAGTCTGTGGGCATATATAAACTTTGGTATTATCCAGTGTTCAATCCCAAGAGCAAAACTTAGAAGAAAGAAAGACTGATATAATTTTAAACCATTTCTGGTTCATGACAGCATACAAATAAATAATTATAAATTACTACAGAATAAGGGATGATGTGGATATTCCAAGACAGACACAACTGGCCTCCATCTACCACCGACACACCCTCCACCTCCCAAGACTTGGGCGAGTACTGCATTCAGGTGGTAGATGCAGTTACCTGGGCATTTGCCAGGAGACTCCAGCTCTGTCTCTAACATGCTGTGTGGTCCCTGGCCAGTTCAATTGATCTCTCTGGGTCTCAGTTTTCTCTCTTATAAAATAAAGTATTTTCTAAGGTCCCTTGAGTCCAGTATTAAAGTTGATAATTGAGTAAGAAATGATAAATACAAATAGGTACACCATGGCCAAAGTCTTAAATTTGTATCAGAAAGAAAATCACAGAGATAATACAACCTAATAAAAGAATAATATGCAATTTGACTGTACCTCCGCTACACCAACAAGCCACGCCCACCAGCCACACCCACCAGCCAATCAGGAGGGAATATGCAAATAAACCCAACCAAGATGGCTGCAGTCACAGAGTGCAGGAGGGAGGCTTGGGTTTCTCTGGCAATGGAGGAAGCCAAGCTTTCTGCCTGCCCTTAACCGGCCCAGGCCTCCACTCCAGGCTACAAAGTTTCAATTATAGAAGATAAAAAATATCCCAGATCTCAGGGCCTCTGCTTGGGTTGCGGGGGGCGTGGCCGGCCTGCAAACCACCACAGGCCCCTCACCCAGGCTGCCCCACACCCCAAGGGAACCCCCACCCTGATCTGGGAACCCCTTCAGGGCAAACCAGCTGGCCCCCACCCATGCACCAGGCCTCTATCCTATTTAATAAAAGAGTAATATGCAGATTGACCATCAGTCCAACACACAAGATGGCTGCCCCCATGTGGTCACAAGATGGCCACCACAAGATGGCCAGCAGGGGAGGGCAGTTGGGAGGGACCAGGCCTGAAAGGGAGGGCAGTTGAGGGCAATCAAGCCTGCTGGGGAGGGCAGTTAGGGGTGACCAGGCTGGCAGAGGAGGGAAGTTGGGGGTGACTGGGTCTGCAGGGAAGGGCAGTTGGGGGGGGGGACCCAGGCCTGCAGGGGAGAGCAGTTGGGGGGAACCAGGCCTGCAGGGGAGGGCAGTTAGGGGTGACCAGGCCTGCAGGGGAAGGCAGTTAGGCATCAATCAGGCTGGCAAGGGGGTAGTTAGGGGGTGATCAGGCTGGTAGGCAGAAGCGGTTAGGGGCAATCAGGAAGGCAAGCAGGCGAGCAGTTGGGAGCCAGCAGTCCTGGATTGTGAGGAGTCCAAGATTAGAGAGGGTACAGGTTGGACTGAGGGACACCCTCTCCCCCCCGCCTCCCCGCCCCGTGCACGAATTTCGTGTACCTGGCCTCGTCAATATAATAAATTACCAGGAGAAAATGGACGCAAATTAGATTGCAGCAATTATGTTTTTTTAATCAATTTTTTGAGCTATGATTCATAGAAGAATTCATGTGTTGTTTTAACACAGAGGTGGACCAAGCAATATACATTGATCCTGAAGTTATCTTAGGATACACCCGCAACCCTTCAGAAGTAGAATTGACACACATCGACTCATTTCTCAACTTGGCATGTGGCCTTCTCACCAGGTTCAGAAGGTTTGTGAATATTTTTCCATTGTTAAGACTCATTGATATGTTCAATTACACTCAGTAGCTATTGGGTCACAACCTCAGTGACTAACATCTTCATTCTCATTTGCCACCTCAGTGACATTTAGCTGCCTACCAGGGAGGGAGTCTTCTTGCTGGTTGGTCCATATTTGCTGTCCTATTTGTCCTGTTCTGACCTTGTCCTTTACCTGGAGCATAGGTAGATACCCAGGAGAACGGGAAAGTGATGATGGTCGGACCAGGGAGAGAGGGAACAGGTGCTGAGAGTGGGTAGGGCACTATCACTGTTAAGCATCCACTTGGCAGTTTGACTGCAAGCTGAAGATCCTTGTTCTAGGGCAAATCTGGGAAAAAGGAGGTGGCATTCACAAGTGTCTCTGTCAAATATTCTTGCCTTTTCTCTCAGAGGCAGGAAAGATTAAGGGAACAAACCCTGGAGTTAGAGAGATATGGATTCCATCACTACTGAACAACTGCCTAGAGAATTCTGAGCCTCCATTTTTTCATTTGTTTAAAAAGAGACAGACAAGGCAGTACATGCATTATGCTTATTATTAGTACGATGTGAAAATCTGGGTTTCCGTGGACTACCTCCTGTGAAAGACAGGCTCTTTAGAAAGCAATTACAAGTAAAACTGAGAAATCACACCCTGGTGGGAATAATTCCTTACCTGAAAGGAATTCATAAAGCGCAGGGACGGAGGCAGCGTGGCATTATTCCTTGATAATATCAACAGCAGCTCCAAGCAGGTTGCAGAGGGCAGGGTCAGAGAGTGGACGCTGATGTCACTTTCCCAAGAGCTAACAAGCCTGAAAGACATTGGTATGTGCAATGTCATAATTGCATCTGGTCATAATTATTTCAAAAATCTAATGGAGAAGAAGAAAACTTCCAGTTGTGGGAGGAAAAATAATGTACAAAAAATAGAAATAAAAGTTATGTTATATTCACAGATTAAATGTCCAAGACATTTTACAGGATTTGGGGTATAAAACAGATAGCTTAGGCCTTTTTTTTCCAGGTCATTTTATACTCAAAGAGCCAAGAAATGCAGTCTTACTTGTGAGGGACCAATGTGGGGTTGGGAAGAACAATAGTTAACACACTGAATGCTTCCTATGTTCTATGCTCTGAGCTGCATGGGCATCTTGGTCAACCCTCAGATACGTGTGAAATGGATCTATTGTTATCTCCATTCCACATATGTGGCAAATGTTTCTGAGCAGGTTATGCCCTTTGCAACATCCAGGTCAGTGATTTTCAGACTTTTAAAAAGTGATCGAATCCTTGTAACAACAGCACTCATTCATAACGCAAATAAAAGCAAAGCTGGTGTTAGAAGGGTAGGGATGGCAGGAGGCCCTCCTCATCTTCCAGAGTGGCCTGTGAAGCAGCTCAATTTGAAAATGCTTTCATTTGAGAGACGGAAACTGTGGGTTAGAAAAGCAATGAGACTTGTCTGAGATGAGGTGGATGTTTAGGAAATTATACGGGTCTGATCCTGGTTTCTTGACTTCCCATCTGGTGCTTAAAGAAAAGGGGAAAATCAGGAAATCATTATGAGAAAGTGTAATAAGAGTAGCATGAGTCTTATGCTATCACTCTTCTATTTACGATACTTGAGTATTTCCTGTCTTTGCCCCCACCAAAGTGTCTCTTACCATTGTCCTGATTTTTAAAGAGAAGTGTGTGTGTGTGTGTGTGTGTGTGTGTGTGTGTGTTTGCCTTTCTATAAACTTCTCTCTCAACGGTGACTTTTAATCAAGTCCGTGGTGAATTCTGAAACTTCAGGGAGCAGCAGTGGTTGAGAACATTATAATAGAGTTGAACACTTTGCATGACAGGTCATAGCAGATCATTCAGCTGTGTGCATTAGGTTACTCATTACGCTGCTACATTTCTGATGTGGGGTGCAGAGTCAACTCCTCTCCGAAGCATCCTAATGCGACTGGAAGAGGACACTGTCTGCTTTCCTAAAAATTGGTCTGTTTCAGCAAGCGTATATTTTTTGTGTCTTTTCAGTGTTTTAAAAATTATTTTATACTGACTGGCTCTGTTATTCTTTTTGCTTTTACTAATTATGTAACATTTTTGACATTTTTCCGGAATGGAAATAAAAAATCTTGTCACCTTTGGTAAAAGTCATATGTAGTACTAGTGCAGTGGCTCCAAGCTCATTCTCCTGGCACCTTCCTTATGCCCTCCACAAACCAGGTACTTTGCATTCTCTGGCCTGCACTAGGCTACACACTTGTGTTTGGTCACAGTTTTCTGAGCCTGGAAGGCCTGTTTCCCTTATAAGAATTAACTACTTGCTAAACACCATACTTATATCCATTACAACACTTACCACCACCCTACTTGTGTTCCTGTCTGGGCTGTGTCTGCATCTCTGACTCATCTGAGATCAGACATGAGCAACTGTAACCTGTGGATTACTCTACCTTGGCATTCCAATGTGGAAATAAAAATTAGATTAGTGTCGGTTTTCCTCAAACACACCCAGGCTTTAACCTGTTACTGGCTAAAAGAAATAGCCAATTTTTCACTTAGTCTTGTATGTTCAATAAGCAATTTAATTTTTCAGAATTCATACATTTTATCCCAGCACCTACAACAGGGCTCATTAAAGCTATTTTCATTCTAATTTTCTAAAAAGTGCCCTGAAAAGGTTTTTGCTTTTTCCTGAATTGGAACTCTTGCAGCCAAGGTCACCTGATACTGCCCTGGATTGTGAATGTCTCTTGGGAACTCACAGGTGAACTCTCAAAACCTAACCCAGGCCAGGCATGCTGCATCTTCAGTAGGGGCGTTTGGGGAACACTGCAGCCTGCACAGGGCTGCCTGGAGCTCACAAGTAAGGGTCCTGCCAGAGCACAGATCATATTTGAGAGACTAGCACTTTTTCATCATATTTTTTACTCCTCTTTTGGCAGTATTATATTTATAAGAGAAAAGGGAAATAGTGAATTATACAAATAGATATTTTTATAACAGACTTATTTTTATGGCTGAAACATGTTCTCCAGAATGTATGTTTAAATTTTATATGTCTTGGGTTTCTTCTGACTATCGTTTACCCTCTGGCTAACATGTTCAGATCATAGGCCAGGCACTTTACTTATAGCCATTGTCTCTAAACCCATAGTAGCTCTGAATGGCAGGCAGTATTCATCCCACTTTAAAGATGAGGAAATCAAAGGTCAGAGAGACTAAGCGATTATCCAAAATCACACAATTAGTAGGTGATGGAACCAGGATTTACTCAACTGAGCCCCAGTCTAAAGCTGTTCTCTGTCCACTGTACCACACTGATCACTGAAGACTCGCTACACATGCTCATCCTCTCCAAGCAAAGCACAGGTAACCGAGTCCGCCATTTCCTCTGTATGTTAACTCTTCAGCTTAAAAAGTATTTTTAATACTTAAGAATTTTTTCGCTTCTCTGTAAGAAGCAGTTTTATCCTTCTTAAGCAGCTACTTTTATGATATTGTATATATTCTAAAAATTGAATTAGAAAGGTAGTAAAGGACATAGGAAAATACCCATCTGTCATGGTAAGCAAAATAGTTATGAGAAAAACAGGTTAGAAGGCAATACAATAAACATAAATGGTTATTTCTATTAGAGGGAGATAATAACTTGATTTTTATATTTGCTTCCTTATGCTTTCTTATTTTCCAAGTATTATTTTTACAATCAGGAACAAGTTCATGTTATGATGTACATGTGATTTTTGGCACAGAGAGAGGAATGTTTACATGCTGCTTAAAGGTGTCAATGGGCTGCTAACTGGCTATGGTGTGATCTATCAAAAAGAACACTCAAATAGAAATTAAAACACATCAGCACTGCCTTGCCACTCACCATCGAGTGATCTTTGACAAACATTCTTGGACAGGCCTATCTGCCTCATAAGATCCTGAAGTTCATATACAACCTACCCAATGTATCAAACCACCAAAATTTATACAAAAGGACATTCACCACACTACTAATAAACCATAGTTACAAAGAAAAGACAAATGACTTAAACATGTTACTTATTCATGTTGCTATGTAATCACAAACTTTAGCCTGGAATGTAAATTCAACATTGGCATTTTAAATTGAAGCCTTAAAGTATTCTGCAACTTAATAATTTTCATCCCTATTGAAGCTCAAAAAGCTGAAGAATGTTGTCCTGATCACACAGTTAATAACAGATGGAAAAGAAACTCAAGCATGATCTCCATCTAAGCCTCATTCTGTTTTTACCATAGTACACACAAAAGTCTACTAGATATTTTTGAACTAGTTCTATCCAATAAAATTAAAAGAATAAGAGCAAACAATGGGGTAAATTTGAAATATCTTAGAACACCCCATTTTTTAAATCATTTGAACCTCATTATTTTTGAAATTAGACAATCCAGCTGGACTCAATGTAGCTGAAATTCCCAATATTCATCCTTTTTCCCACAGCATATTTTTCAGAGCCCTAGGACTTATTTTTTAATGTTAAAATTTATAAGTTTATAATCTTAATCATATAAAATATTATTTTAATCACATGGAACATCCATATACGTGGACATAAAAAATAAAAACAGCTGCTTTGGAAAGGTAGAGCTATGGGAAACCTGTTCCCAAAATTTCAGCTAAAGTTTTCATATTAAAAAAAATTTACTGGTAGTTAGAAAGAAATAAAGAAAAGAGCAAAAAGGAAAGAGGGAGAAATGGTCTGTCGTACTTAAAAGTTGGTTTATCTTAAAACAGTAACCAAACTCATTATGTGGCACTTAGGGCACATACTGATTAAGCCAGAGGTGATATTTGAGACCATCCATCCAAGTCTCAAGTCAGTACAAATTTCATTAATGATAAAAACAGAGGATTATAACAATCCAGCATTTGGATTATTTCTGGTATTTCCTACACAGATATCGCAGACTATTAGACCTACGTCAGTCATCTTCCACTATAAGATCAATATGAGAAGTATTTCAAAAGAAACAACAAACTAAACATCAACTGAAACCCATTTCTGTGACTTTAAAGTACTGAGAAAGGAAAAACTTTCCTGGGAGATCAGGGCTGTCAGCAGATGACCTCAGTCCAAGAGACCAAAATGCAAGTGGAGGACACACCATCCTTCTTCCTAAACGTCTGCCTTGACAAAATCCCCTAGAGAAGCAACTACGACCTATTTATTTTGAAAGCGGAAACAGGAAGGGGAAAAAATTCAGTTCTATCACTTCTAACAAAAGTGGTGAAATAATAAATCAACCACCAATCAATATCAAGAAAGGACTTGATACAGTCTTCTAGGAAACACAGAGGTTGTTTAATGTAATAGGTGATACAGTCTTCTAGGAAACACAGAGGTTGTTTAATGTAATAGGTGAAAGTAACAAATAGGCATAACAATACCACCAAAAATTAAAATATTTCAAATGAGTCCAAATAATTGTATAGAGAAGAGAAAATAATATAGTAGGGAAGAGCTAGCTGATTTGGACTCTTCAGTCCTAGAAAGACCTAAGAAAGCAAATAACCTATTAATGATGTTAAAATACAACACTGTTCATACCTGTGGATTTTTAAAATTCAATTTCAAAGCTATCACAATAATAAGCCCATCAATTTATGCTCTCCTCTTCCCAAAAGCAGCCTGAGGTGACTTCTGAAAATGGCTTGCTATTCACTTAACCCAGAAAACCCCACAAAATCATGCAATCAAGAGGTTCAAATCTTTCTGTTCACTTTAAGAACACTTGTGAAACTGCCCAGGCCATGTCACTTTACAGAAGCAATGTGTGCCATTCTGTCCTTACAATAGTGGAGTTGGGAGGTATGCCCAGGCCAAATAGTGGGGCTGGACACAGAGTTGGTGGCCCAAAAAGACTCCTGAATTTTTGCTGCATATGTTTGAAAATGCAGAGAGCAATGCTGAAATTAAGGGTTTAGATGTAGATTCTCTGGTCCTTGAGCACATCCAGGTGAACAAAGCTCCCAAAATGCTGCACAGAATTTAGAGAGCTTGTGGGCAGATTACCCGGTACTTAAGCTCTCCCGGCCACACTGAGATGATCCTCACTGGAAAAGAACATATTATTCCTAAACCAGAAGAGAGGCTGCATGGAAAAAAAATATATCTCAGAAGTAATTAAAAAATAAAACAAAAACTTAATGGCCCAGAAGTAAATTCAGCATAAAATCTATATATATAAAAGCCTAATATGCAAAGTGTCCCCTTGGGAGTTCTACCGACTGGGAGGTCTATCGCTCTCTCTGATGTGCGCTGACCACCAGGGGGGCCGCACGGAACAAAGGGAGGCCCTGGCTGGCAGCCAGCAGCTGCTAGGGACCCTACCCATGCATGAACTTCATGCACTGAGCCTCTAGTAAATAATAATAAAAGTAAAACAATGTACTATTAAAAGACAAAAAAGCTTCAAAAATCACAGGCCAAAGGTAGAACCTCTATGATAGAATTCCAATATATTTATAAAAGGAGGACAAACAACAAAAATTTGTGGGTTTTTGTTTTTTTTTAAGAAAGCCCATGGATAGACAACAGTTCAGGAAAGGCATGGGGAGGGGAAAAGAGTGTGGTGGAGGGGATCAATGGGGGAAAAAACAGAAAGGGGACATCTGTAATACTTTCAATAATAAAGATAACTTTTTAAAAAAGGCTTTCAAGTAATGGTTTTTAAACCATTTGAAGGTCATTGGTCTCTAAGACAATCAATATGATTAAAATTATGGACTTCCTCTTTACAGAAGCATTCATTTATACAAAGAAAATTTTGCACATAATTTTGAGTGCTTTCTAGACCACCCATTGCTCAAGAGCACTCATGCCCTTATTTTTGATTGGCTTCTTTCACTTAGCATGCTTTCAGGGTAAGAACCATTGCTTTTAGGTTAAATATGATCTCTAATCTATAATTTTTGATAAAATATTAAAACAATTTCATTTTATGTTTATCATATATCATAATATTTGTGTTAGCATATTAGTAAGTGTAACCATATAGGTAAAGTTTTCAAGGAATTTTTTAAGAGAAAGCCTCCTGGCTCAGATTTTTACCACATTCAATGACCAGAGGAAATCAATCAAAAAGGAGGCTGAGAAATGTACTTCTAATCTTTTAATCACTTTCCTGAGCCACTGGACATCAACTTATGAGGGCTAAGATGTAATAAATTAGATTCACTCTAATAATATTCTTATAAGTAAGCCTCACACTGAGCATCACTAGACTCCCTATCCCATCAGAGGGGCCAACTCAGCCAGCACTTTCATTAATCAGCACTACCCTCTTACCCCAGTTTAATTCCTCTATCAATGTGGATATAAAAATGTTTATGATGCATAAAGTACAAAGCAAGGGTTTGAGACTTTTTGTTCTTTATTTCTTAGGCCTGGTTCAATTAATAAGTTTTCTATTTGTTCAGTTCAAATGGATTGTCAGTGACTGTACTGACAGGTACAATGAAACCATGTTTGGTCTACAGAGAAGAGATGATCTATTGGAGCATTACCAGTCCTTGGCTTCAGAAGGGGTTAGGGTTAGGTGGTCTGCACCATATCCAACCCTCCCCTTCCCTGCCTTTATAGAACACTGTCATCTTCAGTATTCTTGGCTTCTCTTATACCTCTTCTTAAGTCCACTTTCAGATGGCCGTCTCTTGGAAATCCATACACCCTTCCTTCATAAGAGGATCGACAGTGGTATAGCTCAATTCAGATGAATTAGGCCTGGCCAATTTTGGTATCTGAGATATTAGCAATGAACTGCATGACTCTGAGTCACAAGTGGCTCTCTCTGATCCATTAGAAGACAAATCTTAATGACTAAAAATTCTGTTTTTCTTAAGAAGAGAGGAGAATCCAAATGCCAAGATCACTTACCTACTCATGTTCTCTATGCGAGAGTCCCTGATTTTAGGAAATGTCCTCATGTTTAAGACTTCAGATCTTTTGTGAAGTAACATGTCAGTATAACTCTGGTAGAGTGAAAGCCCACTGGCCACACTCATTTCAGGTAAGGTAAGAGAATCAAAAGAGAAAGAGGGGAAGGGGAAGAGGGAGGAAGAGAGAGAGAGAGAAGAAAAGAGAAACAGCGATTTGTTGTTCCACTATTTCATGCATTGTTGATTTTTGTATGTCTTGTATGTGCCCTGATTGGGGATCGAACCCACAACCTTCCATATTGGGATGATGCTCTAACCAAATGAGCTATCTAGCATTGCATATAGAAGTTTAATTTCTACCAACTTAAATTCAATTCCCTTGTAATAATGTTATTAATGTGTACCTTAATAAAATAAATAGTAAGATCAATTAGGTCAGGCCTGACAGTCTCCTAAACTTTATATCTATCATTTACCCACGAAATGACCCTAAAGAGATCTGAGTATACTAGTAGACACTGGCAAATATGCTCCAAAGTTTTAGTCAAAGATTTTATGGATTAAGAGGCACCCCTTAGAAAAGCATCTTGAGTCAAAGAAGGGAACACCTGACTAAATTTTTCCAAGACAAAACCAAATATTGTTAAATAAAAGCTTTTGGAACCGAAGAGGAATTTCATAGAAACCTCCAAAGACTATGACTTTTTAAGATTACTAAATATGCAGCTTTTCTTTCCTTCGAACCACACCCTTGAAATGAACTATCCTCGCTACCTGGCTTTCACTATTCTACGTTCGTTCATTTTGGAGAGGCTATTGTAAATATTTGTTACCAAGGTATGAAAAAGATACTTAAAATGTGGTAATCATTCCTGTTTATTAACTGTGTGTGAACTGAGGCAGTGGGCACGTGTTAAACATGGTTTATTCAAGAAATCACTATTCTAGAAGGGTTTTAAAGCTACTTTCAACAACTAGAGAAGGCAGCTAAGCATCTGAATTTACCAGTACTAGGAGAACTAGAAAAGCTAACTTGTTCTGCTTTTTTTAACAGTAATGTATCATACTGTCGATATAAAAATACTGTCATCCTCTGAACCAATTCATACTATAACAAGAAATTTTCTTTTTAAATTTAATGAGTAAAGTTTGCATTTTTTAGCCTAGGAAATAGGAAGAAAACAAAACAATGTTTCTTGATAATCCAAAATATTTAACTTATAACCAAAGTATTTCTTGTTCAGTTATCTATATAAACATTAAAAACATATAAACTTGCTTTCGTTACTAAAAGAAACGTGTACATTTTTCAGTGAAAGTATCAAAATTGTACTTTTGATACCCGAGTTCATCTTTTATTAACATCCCAAGCATCATCTTCAATTCTGCTTTCTAATTACTTGCAACATTGAGTTTTAAAAACTAGCAAAAATAAGTTAAAACTTCAAAGTATGAAACCCCTAAAAATCAAAAGCTAAATGGTAAATGTACTAGTAGATCTATTTGACATGAAAAGACAGTCACAATATTTTGACAAATTAAAAAGAAAACGTAAAATAAAAAACAACACATAGAGCTAAAATTAATTTATGGGCAGTTAAATATTCTAATCAGATTTTTCTGAATACAGGGTGGGACAAAAGTAGGCTTACGTTGTGAGTATGAAAAACAGAGTTTATTCTTATATTGTTACTTATTAATTATCATCTTATTTCCACATGAACAACTGTATACCTACTTTTGCACCATGCTGTATATGTACATAAAGAGCTATAGTGCCAAAATGTTGATAGCAGCTTTCTCTGAAAACCAAGATTAAAATAATTCAGCTTTTATTTTCCCGCATTGTTTCAAATGTTTGCATTAATATGACCGTTTTGGTGATCATGTAAGTATTTTCATTTTGAAAATATATAGAATGAAACCTATCTCTGAATGTTTAATATATGTATTAACATTACTTCTAGCAAAATTCATTTTCATGCAAAAAATCAAATCATCTTAACAAGTTCTTGAAATCTTTAATTTACCTGAAACTAATCAGTAGTCTTTTCCCTCAGAAAAGGTACTTAAGATGGTAGATTTAGCATTCCAGATTTTTATCATTGTGAGCATCACTCAATTTGTTCTAGATATTAAAATTGTGTTGTCTACAACTTGACAAACGTGGTGGTTGCTATTAACAGGATTCTTTACTTAGGTAACAAAAGATACAAAATAAGTACTATAAATAACTGACTACTTGAGGCAACGTCAGCAGGTATAATACCTATTATTAAGAGATGATAACGAAACTAGGGAGCCCGCTTCTTCATTTTTATTTTATTTTTTTAAGTTCCTAGAGAAAACCTTGCATCCAAGCAATGTAAGGGAAAATTATTTCAGGTAAGTTCCATGAACTTGGAACAAGGTAAATGGCCATGTTATCTGCCTTAGCACTTTGCCACAACAAAACCAGGGAATCTGGCTTCTTTGGAAAGTCAGTGCCCAGCATAATATCCAACCTAGGACCCGTTCATATTTTTGGACTGCCCAATAAAACCATAATAGCCAATATGCCTGGTGCTGTGATCCCATTAGGTCTTGCAGACTAAGCAGAGCCAGCTTAAGTCTAATCAGACCAAACAGCTGTTCTAACAGTTGGGTTTCTCCAAAATTAAAATATTCTATTCCTGACAGTGCCTAGCAACTCAACTGTTAAAACAGCTGCTCAAGTTGAAGAGTTAAAACTAAGTGTACACACAGTCTTCCTCCCATTTGCAATAGAAATTCTTAAACTTCAGTTCACTTTGACATTTCCTGACCTGTTTAAATTTTTATGCTGGTACTGCTTCTATCGCTGACCTTTAGCCAATATTTCTGCCATCATCATCTCTTTTGGTGTTTGCCCTTTGTCTCCTTCATACTCTAAACCATAATCACCTGCTGGTGTTTCTGTATTTCCCTCCTTAGAAATATCATCTGTGTGATTTACACTCTAATTTCTCTTTCTACTTTCTTGGAAGCATTTTCACTTCCTATGAAACACACATGATAATTCAGAAGTCCCCGGACTCTACTAGGTGATACATTATTTTCAATGACTTATGTTAGTACTATTAAGGTTAACTGTTGAAATTAGACTCTTAAAAGCAAAACAAAACAAAAAAAGTGCTCTCTGGCTAACAGTTTTCATTTATAAATGTCTTCAAAATTCTGCACTCACCAAGATCTCATTAAGATATGTCTGTCCTCTTTTTTTTCCTTACTCTGTAGCACAGAAACTTAGTCACCAACAATCATATTATCAAAAACGAGTAGGCAGTTTTATCTGTCTGTCCATCTCTCTACCCAACCTTTCTATGCATGCATTCATCCATTTACCCACCCACCTTCTCATCTTAAAATTGTTCCCAACTGGAATGGTCACACGCAAGCTAAAATGACTCTGAATAGCTCTTCAAGTCTGCAAAAGATCTTGACCCTGATTATGCAACAATTGCTTTCTCCCCTCATCATGTCCTCACTCTCTAAAATTGTCTGCATTACAGATAATTTAAAATCTTAGCTCCCAGGGTCTGTCTAAGAATAGATTTATTGCAGCACCCAGACTCATCAAACCAGAACATACCTACAAAGAAGCTGAACACGTTTCAAGATTACAAAATTTTTCCTGCAGCAGCTCCAGCTCTTCCCCTGGGTTATGTACAGAGTGATTCTGGCACATTAATCTTAGAAACAATCTCAATGCCCCACTTCTCAGTGAAGGAGGGCGGAAATACAGATAGACTTCAACAAGTGCAGATACCATAAATAAAAAGGTGCTCACTTGTACCAGGCAACACAGTCCTGGGGCAACCTGACTCCAGTAGGGACAGTGGAGTGCTCTGTGAAGACAGGCTCCGGGGCTGGGAGTTATTTTAATAAGCCACGTCAAACCCTAAATTACCAGCATGGCAGAGCTAAGAGTTTTTAATTAAAGGAGACTTTGAAATACTGGCTGTGCTGTCGCTATCCCATTACCATAATGTCCATGCGGAAGACACTAGCCCCAAAGTCTCCAAACTTTACTTTTGAGTCAGTTTGCAGAATAGTCTTCATCCTTCCAGCTTACAGTATTGTTAGGATCAGTTTTGCTTTACCGGGCTAAACATAGAAAAGTTTTCATTTTTAATAAGAGTTTAGATAAATAACCTTAAGTCCCAAAGGGCCTCGTTAAAGCAGCCTCATAAAAGTTTTACACTTGCATATGAGTTTGAAAAAAAGAAAAAAAAATGTCTACCTAGCAGTTTGAGTTCTGGCTGACTTCTCTAGCCCTGGGGAAGTTATTGTTGAAATTCATATGTCTTGCTATTTCAGATGATTTAAAGCAGTCTATTATGATACATCACCATGAAGTATACCGAATGAAAGACACTGGTCCAACAAAATCTCAATTTCAAATACACAAAATACACACAACGCACTCATCCGTATGTTTAAATAGCATTAAGGTTCTGATGCATTACTCATCTAACCACATTTTATCCTCAAGCCTATGATGAAAAAACATATTTAGTGTGAGGTGATCTATTTTTCCATTTTATTTTTTAGGAGGTCATTCCAACTCATTTTGACTCTACCCTGGAGAATTAAAGTGTATGCAGGAGAGTTCTAACAAAATTGGAAACTAAATCAGCTGGAATAACAAGAACATTAGTGGGCAATGTCAGAATTTTATCACCTCCCTTATTAGACCTGGGAAGATCAAGACTGACACAGTGCATTTAAAAGGTGAGAGGATGATTGAAAACAGAACAGAACATCACCTATGTTCTAGAGATGGCTTTTTATTTTTATTCTTTTGTTAATCTTCACCTAAGGATATTTTTTTCCATTGATTTTTTTAAAAGAGATTGGAAGGGAGGGGAAGAGACACACAGAGAGAAACATCAATGTGAGAGACACACATCCATTGGTGGCTTCCCATACTTGCCCCCATTGCAATCAGGGATCAAGCCTGCAACCAAGGTAAGTGCCCTTGAATGGAATCAAACTCAGGACCCTTCAGTCCATGCATGGGCAGAGACTCTATCCACTGAGCCAAGGCTAGAGATGGGATTTTAAAAATGCTTTGGTACCTAGGATATCACCGTGCAATGTGGTGTTTAATAAACATTTACTAAATTATTTTTTAATCAGCTTACAGATCATTTTCTGCAATTTTTATCCCATCACAAGGCTATCATCTTTAGTGTTTCTCAGACCTAAAATCTGTGACCAGGAATCTTTACCCAACTTTAAAAATTTGTTAGGTTTCATCATAGAACCCCAGGTAGAAACTGACCTGAGAGGAAGGAAGCCCCTCTCCAATATTCCTCACATGTGGCTGTATGGTCTTTGCTTGAAAAACTCCGGTAACAGGGAGACTCATCACAAAGAAGTTCTTTAAATGGATTGAAATCTACCCTTCAGAACCTGAGGCCTTCAGAAAATATATGACAACATCTACTCCTTCTCCTGACCTTTCTCTAAGCTAAACATTCCCCATATTCTAAACATTCCATTTCCTTGTGTTATATAGATGAGTCTTCTTAGCATTCTAGTTTTCCAAGTTAGGGACCATGTATTAAAATTGCCCTACCATGATGTTCATTTGTGCAGAATGAAAATTGGCATAGTCTTATATGCTATCGTTCACATATTATCAGTTCACTTGGTCTTTATAATAACACTAGAGGCCCGGTGCATGAAATTTGTGCACGGGGGGCGGGGGGGGAGGGGTCCCTCAGCACAGCCTGCACCCTCTCCTATCTGGGACCCCTTGAGGGATGCCCGACTGCCCATTTAGGCCCAATTCCACTGTGATGGGGCCTAAACTGGCGGTTGGACATCGCTCTCACAATCCAGGACTCCTGGCTCCCAACTGCCTGCCCCTGCAGGCCTTGTCCCCCCCCTCCCCGCAACAGCCCTCCCCTGCAGGCCTGGTCCCCCAAACTGCCCTCCCTGCCAGCCTGGTCTCCCCCAACTGCCCTCCCCTGCAGGCCTGGTCCCCCCCAACAGGCCTGGTCCCCTACCCCCACTGCCCTCCCCTGCTGACCTGGTCTCCCCCAACTGCCCTCCTCTGCTGGCCTGGTCACCCCTAATTGCCCTCCCTGCTGGTCTGATCACCCACAACTGCCCTCCCCTGCAGGCCTGGTCCCCCCAACTGCCCTCCCCTGAAGGCCTGGTCCTGCCCAACTGCCCTCCCCTGCAGGCCTGGTCCCCCACAACTGCCCTTCCCTGTTGGCCTGGTCTCCCCCAACTGCCCTCCCCTGCAGGCCTGGACCCCCCCCCCAACTACCCTCCCCTGCAGTCCTGGTCACCCCTAACTGCCCTCCCCTGCAGGCCTGGTTGCCCCCAACTTTCCTCTCCTGCAGGCCTGGTCTCCCCCAACTACCCTCCTCTGCTGGCCTGGTCACCCCCAACTGCCCTCTTCTGCTGGCCTGATCACCCCTAACTTCCCACAACTATCCTCCCCTGCAGGCCATCTTGTGGTGGCCATCTTGTGTCCACATAGGGGCGGCCATCTTGTGTCTTGATGTGATGGTCAATTTGCATATTACTCTTTTATTAGATAGGATTGTAAAATGGGATTTCATGATGTTCATTTTGCAGACAAAGTGAAGTTCAAAAGGTTAAATGACATGGTCTCACAGAAAAACCAGGACTACAATCTAGTTCCTTTGACACCCAAAGGTTTTTCATTATCCTTTGAACCTTGGTCTTCCAGCTGTAAAATGGGGGTAATAATATTTACCCTTTCAGCTTCAAGGAATAGCAAATGAGATAATATGTAAAAAACCATGAAAGGCAGGTTTTAATTACTGATATCATTCATATGTAGATAATCTCTGCTCTTTTAAGTATTTAATTTATAAATGAGAGAAGTCCAAGTCACAGGTGATATGAATGTTAATGTTCTTTGCTTTCCGAATGCATAGCACATGACAACAGAATGATCCAGGAGTATAATGAGACTAAATCTTATAAAGACGAAGGATAGTCACTTTTTTTTTTTTTTTGGAGTTGTAAATTCAATTAAGAAAGTATTTTTCTAGAAAAAATTATTTGCTTTTTGTCTACACTGAACCCTTAGTATTCTGTCAGGTTTGTAGATCACAAACATTATAGAGAATTAATAGATATTTGTGGATTGGCATGGAAACCTATTGACACTTATAAGTCTATGAAGAACAGTCTTCTAGTTCTAAGAACTTGCACTGGAAATAAACTTTTAGAACATGTCCATTTATAATCCAAGTATTTTTTCCTTTGATATCTTGATAAGGTTATTAATAGTTTTCTAAGGAATTATAGAGTATTTAAAAATAATTACTTTATTCTCATTTTTCAAGGGGAATAAAGTAGTTTATATTCTAGATCTAGTTAAAGAGTGAAGAGTTGGTTTTCAATTGGTACTGCAAGAACACCACATTAAAATCAGGATTTCATTTGATGATTATTTCTTAGAAGGATGAATTGATAAACAAACAGTCAGAACCTATAATATATTGCCTGTTTCTAAATAAAAACCATTTGGCCTAAATTTTAAAAAAAAAGGTAAAAAATGGGAAAGACATACAAAAGTAGAAAGAATAGTGTAATGGACACCTACATAACCCCATCATCCAGCTTCAATATGATCAATTCATGGCCAATCTTGCTTCAGCCCTCCAACCCTGGATTTTTTAAAGCAAATTTCACTAACACTATCATATCATCTGTAATATGTATTCAAATATGTATTCTAAAAGATAAGGACTCATTTTTAAATATTATATACATAATATTATCATACCTTAAAAACTTTAAAAATAACTCTTCAATCACATCAAATGATCCTACATCCTGACCTATCTTAAGATTTTTTTCTCTTAGTTTGTTTAAATTGTGATCTCCATAAGATCCATGCATCAAAAGTGGTTGATAAGTCATGTTTCTTTTAATCTATAGGTTCTCCTTCTCTCTATTGTTTTTTTGTTTTGTTTTTTCTTTTCTTTTCCCTCTTGTTCAGTTTTTGTTGAAGAATTCAGGTTGTCTTGTAGCTTCCCAGTCTGGATTTTGCCAATTGCAACCTGTCTCCTAAATGTCCTGTAAACTGGTAGATAGAGACTTAACCAGGCTTGATGCTTTGGGGAAGATTACTTCATAGGTAGGGTTATATACTTCTACTAGTGGCCTGATGCATTAAATTTGTGCACAGGGTGGGGTGTCCCTCAGCCCGGCCTATACCCTCTGCAATATGCGACCCCTCAGGGGATGTCTGACTGCTGGTTTAGGCCCAATCCCATCTTGCAATCCAGGACCGCTGGCTCCTAACCACTCACCTGCCTGCCTGCCTGATCACCCCTAACCACTTTGCCTGCCAGCCTGCTCTCCCCCAACTTCCCCCCCCACTGGCCTTCTCTCCCCCAACTGACCCCCCCCCCGCCAGCCTGCTCGCCCCCAAATGGCCCCCCTTGCTTGATCACCCCCAACTGCCCTCCCCTCCTAGCCTGATCGCCCCTAACCGCCTCTGCCTCGGCCCTGCCACAATGGCTTTGTCTGGAAGGTCTCCTGGTCTAATGAGCATATTACCCTTTTATTAGTATAGATCAGGAGGAATATAATCAACCTGCATCTCTCTTCCTCTCTCTCTTTTTGTGATGTTAGTATCCATAGATGATCATTTCCAAGTCCATTATTTCATGATAGGTCAAGAAATGGTGATATCTCGATTCTATAATTTCTTTTTCATTTATCAGCTGCAATCCTTCTATAGAGAGAAACTTCCCCTCATCATCTATTTGGTTACTTTGAGGTACAGTTCAATGAGGAAGGGCAAAATAAATGCTAGATTCTGCACACTCCCACCCTCCCAGCCCCCTATCTACCAGTTTTCAAAACAATGAGATGGTCCACTAACATTTATCAAAGGTAATGACCAAAAAAATTTGTGTTTTTAAAATTTTTGGTATCATTATGAACTTGTGGATCTAATATTTGTTGTTTTATCCTTATTATTAGGTCATTATCCTTATTGAGAAATTGACCCATCTTTCTTGAATGGAGCCTATTCCAGTTGTCTCCTGAGTCATTTGACATGACCCTGAAAATACCGTATTTTCCCGTGTATAAGAAGCAAACTATAATAATAAAAGCGTAACATGCTAATTAGACCGGATGTCCTTCCAGACGACCTTCTGGATGAAGCCGGGGCTGCGAGGAAGCCCGGGTCCCAGGTGCCTGCCGGCGGCTAGAGGGAAGCCGGTGCCACAGCCGGGGAAGGAAGGCCTACTCTTGCATGAATTTCGTGCATCAGGCCTCTGGTTTTTTGATAAAATCATTAGACTGAAAATCGAGGGGCATCTTATACACGGAAGTCAGCTGAGGAGGGAGCTGCATGGGTGTCTAGCTGCCCAGACCTTGTCAAACAGGCTTCCTCCAATCACAAGCCTTATTGTTACTGATGTCAGTCGATGCCGTAATTGGAGGTGGAGCTGGAGTGTGCAGATGCAACAGGGACCTGAGCATTCTGAGCTTTGAACAGAAGTGCGCAAATAAGGTAATTGCCTTTCCCTGCTGAGGACATTCACCAGTGTTCACATAAGTTCTGTATGAATGCATATCGGATATCAGGCTTGTGGTAGAACATCTGGGCAGTCACAGTCAGCAGAAATTAGAGAAACACTGACTGATCAACTACATGCCATTTCCTTTCTAGACTTTTTCTAAACTAGATATTATTGAAGCTTGAGAAATGTCTTAGATATTAAAGGATAAACATATAATACATTCAAACCAAAATTACAAAGCAAAACCAGGTGTTGTCAGGAGATTAAACGCAGTAAATAAAATCATATCTGAAGTCCCAGAACTAAGCCCAATACTAAAGTGACTGTCACCGTACCTGGAAGAATCATCAGTAACTGTTAGTGACAAGAGAGTTCACAACACTCTACAAAATAGAATTAGCAAGAAAATAGACTAGAATCCAGCCCTCAAGCACCTAATTTCAAAATGACATATGCATCATTTATAGATCATTTGGTGTAAAAGAAAAAATGTCAAGTCTTCGAGGCAAATACAGAGAAAGCAAGAGCTCCTTTATAGTAATAAATTACAGCAGGCCTCACCTACTATGCCCCTTATGGCTGAGGAGCCGTTGTCATCAGTAGTACATGGTCCCTGGGGTATTTACCTCTGATCCAGCATCATTAACCTTTGCCCTCTGCTCTATAAATCTCACTACTCCAGGAGGCTGTCAAGGTAGCAACTTCTTCCTTAGACCAGGAGAGCAATTACTCCTACAGGGCTTAGAGAGTAAATGTTAATGTATTACTTACCTGTAGGACAGTCTGCTACATGACTTGTAGTACATTCACTTATCATTTAGAAAGATTTCAGCTATGCTTTTATGCCAAAAGAATGCCAATCTCACCTCAGTATAAAAAAGTAAGGTTAGAAAACCTCTTAATAAATAAAGGGCCAGATGGTAAATATTTGAGACATGTGGGACATTTGTCACAACTACTCAACTCTGCTGTTGTATAGCAAAAGCATTCATAGATAACATGTATATAAACGGGCATGCCTATGTTTCTAATAAAATTTTATTTACAATCAAGCACATTTTGAAAGAAAACTGTCCAATATGGCTATGTGAATTATTTTCACTTTTTAAGCCCTGACTCAACCCCAGTCTTCATCAAGAAGTACACATTAATTGCTTATCCATAAGAGATGTCCTCCACAATGAATTCTTTCTACTTTTGGGCCCACTGCTCTATTCCCACTGAATAAAACACGGATTTGTTTTACAGAGATGAGGGACTCTTTTTAGAAACGGATGAAAGCTTTAAATACTCGCCAAGAAAAAACACACATACATATGCACATAACTTTTAATCCAATTTCATGGGTTCAGATACACCCTGAAATTTGCTAGAAGTGAGGACAATATGTCCAAGGACTCCAGGTTTGTATCTGTCTTATCTCTTGAGTTATCTACTGCTACATAACAAGTACCCCCAAACCTGGAAGCTTAAAGTAACAAACATTTCTGTTTCTTTGGGACAGGAATCTGGAAACAATTTATCTGGATTGGCCCTGGTTCAGAGTTTCTTTCTCCTGAGATTGCAGTCAAGATGAGAGCAGGGCCTACAGTCATCTCAATGCCTACAGACATTGAGACTGGGGCCCCACTGTCCTTATTCTGACAGCTAGATCCTCCCCTCCTCCCAGAACAAGGAGGAATCCACTGTGCCTTTTATGGCCTACTCTCAGAATTCACACACTGTCACATCCATTTTGTTCTATTTATTAAGTCCAGATCATACCAAGCGAGAGAGGAATTAAACTCTACGTTTTAAAGAGAGGAATAAAGAATTTGTTGACATACTTTAAAATGATTATATACCTTCAAAAACCCAGGGATATCAAGAAGGTGGGATAATATTTATTTAATCTTCCTGGAATACCTAATTGTTCATAGAACCATATTTAATAAATAAATACCTGCACTGACTCATTAATACACTGAATTAGGCAGTTTTTCATAATAATCCTGTGAATTTGGTAGTAGACCATTTTTAGAAGAACCTAAATAGAATATTTAGTTATTTAACTTGCACACATGAACTAAACTATCAAATGAAGAATGGATGATGATTCCTGAGCTATGCTCCCATAGCTTACAAGTAAATCCCCCCCGCCCCCCCCCCCCCCCGCCCAAATTTTGGTGAAGGACGATGTTCTGTAAGACAATAAAAAGAAAAATTGTGTGGATAACAAATATTTATAATTTTGAAAATAAAAAATTAAAAAGAATGAAAACATAGCAATCCCTAACCAATTAAGATTAACCTTACAAACTGGTTGAAAAAAAACTTTCTTCCCCTTAGCATTTCCTGAATCCCTAACTTTTGGAATTTTCCCTCAAGGTTTTCACCAAAGCTCTGATTATCTATAAACCCACCAAGCACACAGCCTCAGAAAGGAGAGCTGCTAGGCATGATCAATATGGTCTTAGAGAGAGTTAGAGGTACATGTCATGTCACATTAGCATTAATTAGTGTCATCTGCAAAAGACTCAAGTGCATCAATAAAAAATTAAGATCTTCATTATAAAAAGTTGTGAGCTAAATTTTTTTAAAATAAATTTTCTTTTGTTCCAATAGATTTCAGAGAAAACATGCACAGATGGAATATAAATATTCCAAAATGTCAAGTAAGTCCTCCAACATTTATAGGTCACGTCTCCAAGGTAAAAAAATGGATCTGTAGTTCACCTGTCTCTGAGGCCTTTACTAAGAACTAACTTTGTCTTTTGGGTATTTTTCATGTATTCATCAGGAAGTGGTGATGTTCTTTGAAACACATAATACTAGAGATATATTAGTCCTGTTCCTAGACTATATGTTCTACAAGAACAAGGGTATTTGAGGTTTTATTCACTAATGTATACCTATCACCTGACACACCATCTATTAGTTGAATGCATGAATGATGAATGAATAAACCTTTCATCTTATCTGTATATGCAAATGGGCAGGGTTCTTGTGTGTGTGTGTGTGTGTGTGTGTGTGTGTTAGCAAAACACAATTCATTATTTAAGTGGTTTAAAACATATTAATATTACAACTATAAATAAATATAAATTCTCTTATGAATTCCCTTCCTTCAATGTACAGGCACTTTCAACAATTACCAACATTTGATGACCCTCCTTTAACCTATTCCTAGATGGATAAAACCAAGCTATACTTGGCATACACTGACACCTACCGGCTGACATAGAAAATGGCTTCTGTGTGTGTGTGTGTGTGTGTGTGTGTGTGTGTGTGTGTGTGTGTGTGTGTGTGTGTATATATATATATATATATATATTTCAATCTCTTTCTTTTTTAAACTATTATTTTCCAACTTTGGTTCAATTAATATCAGAAGATCTCTCTTGCTCTCTTCACTCCACTCACTGATATATATGATTTTCTTTTTTTTTTTAAATAAATCTTTATTGTTCAGATTATTACAGGTGTTGCTCTATTTTTTCCCCCATAGCTCCCCTCCACCTGATTCCCCACTCCACCCCATGCCCTTACCCCCGCCACTGTCTTCATCCATAGGAGTAAGATTTTTGTCCAATCTCTTCCCGCACCCCTCACACCTGCTTCCCCTGAGAATCGTCAGTTCACTCCCTTTCTATGTCCCTGATTCTATTATATTCACCAGTCCATTCTGTTCTTCAGATTTTTTATTCACTTGATTTTTAGATTCACTTGTTGGTAGGTATGTATTTGATGTCATTTTGTTGTTCATAATTTTTATCTTTACCTTTTTCTTCTTCTTCCTCTCCTTAAAGAATACCCTTTAGCATTTCATGTAATCCTGGTTTGGTGGTGATGAACTCCTTTAGCTTTTTCTTGTCTGTGAAGCTCTTTATCTGACCTTCAACTCTGAATGATAGCTTTGCTGGGTAGAGTAATCTTGGCTGTAGGTTCTTGCTGTTCATCACTTTGAATATTTCTTGCCACTCCCTTCTGGCCTGCATAGTTTCTGTTGAGAAATCAGCTGACAGTCGTATGGGTACTCCCTTGTAGGTAATTAACTGTTTTTCTCTTGCTGCTTTTAATAGTCTCTCTTTGTCTTTTGTTCTTGGCATTTTAATTATGATGTGTCTTGGTGTGGTCCTCTTTGGATTCCTCTTGTATGGGGTTCTGTGCGCTTCCTGGACTTGTACATCTATTTCTTTCACCAGGCAGGGAAAGTTTTCTGTCATTATTTCTTCTAATAGGTTTTCAATATTTTGCTCTCTCCCTTCTTCTGGCATCCCAAAAATTCGGATGTTGGTTCTCTTAAAGTTGTCCCAGAGGCTCCTTACACTATCTTCATATTTTTGGATTCTTTCTTCTTTTTGTTTATCTGGTTGGATGTTTTTTGTTTCCACATTTTCAGATCTTTGGTTTGATTCCTGGGGTACGTGGATCTACAGTTGAGTTTCTGTATATTCTTTATTTCAGACAGTGTATGCTTCATTTCTGACTGATCCTTTTCCATTTTTTTGGCATTCTCATTAAGCTCCTTGAAGGTCTCATCAAGTTTCTCAGCGGTTTTAAGAAGATTCTTGAGTAACCTTATAAATGTGGTTCTGAACTCTATGTCATCCAGTAGTTTGCTTTCCTCCGTTTCTTTCATTCATGACATGTTTCTTTGTCTCCTCATTTTGGCTGCTTCCCTGTGTTGATGGAGTAGCTTTGTGTGGTAGGTGACCTATAGGGGGCAGTAGCTCAGCCTCCCCAATCACCTGATGTGGACACTCTTGGTACACCCCCTTGTGGGCTGAGTGCAAAGACTTGGTGCAGTTAAAGCCTTAATTGCTGTTGGTATACTGGGAGGAATTGACCTCTATATGATTTTCTGATGCAACTTCTCAAAATTATATCTTTGGACCTAGTGTTCCCATGAAAAGGGGTTCTGTGATCATATAAGATTCATAAAGTGCTAAGAACTACATGTTCTTCTTAGCAATTCACAGTGACCTTTAGAATATTAAGATGTTGAGCAGTATAGCAGTAAAATACCTATACACAGTTTCATTGAGCCCAATGCTTCCTAAATTTGTTTAATATAAAAATGATAACAATAGTAAGAAACAAAATTGCACAGTAACAATCTAATTTGTATTAATTCCCACAAAAAAGAAAACCCTATTAATATCTTTTGAAATATATTTTAGGATATACATCCTGTAATTTCTAACTTTTGCTCAGGCTGTCTCCTCTTCAGCCTCCTGCTCCCATTATGCTATATAATAAAGAGATAATATGCAAATTGACCATCACTCCAACACACAAGATGGCTGCCCCCAAGTGATCAAAGATAGCCGCCCCCATGTGGACACAAGTTAGCTGCCACAAGATGGCCGCCAGGGGAGGGCAGTTGTGGGCAATCAGGCCAACAGGGGAGGGCAGTTGGGAGGGACCAGGCCTGCAAGGGAGGACAGTTGGGGGCGACCAGGCCAGCAGGGAAGGACAGTTAGGGGTGACTGGGCTGGAAGAGGAGGGCAGTTGGGGGCAGCCAGGACAGCAGGGGAGGGCAGTTAGGGGTGACCAGGCCTGCAGGGGAGGGCAGTTGGGGGGAACAGGTCTGCAGGGGAGGGCAGTTGGGGACAACCAGGCCAGCAGGGGAGAGCAGTTAGGAGTGACCGGGCTGGCAGAGGAGGACAGTTGGGGGTGACCAGGCCTGCAGGGGAAGACATTTGGGGGGGGAAGACCCAGGCCTGCAGGGGAGGGCAGTTGCGAGCAACCAGGACAGCAGGGGAGGGAAATTAGGGGTGACCAGGCCTGCAGGGGAGGGCAGTTGGGGGCAACCAGGCTGGCAGGGGAGGGCAGTTAGGGGCGACCGGGCCAACAGGGGAGGGCAGTTGGGGGTGACCAGGCCTGCAGGGGAGGACAGTTAGGCATGACCAGGCCGGCAGGGGAGGGCAGTTAGGGGCAATCGGGCTGGCAGGGGAGCAGTTAGGCGACAATCAGGCTGGCAGGGGAGTGGTTAGGGGTGGTCAGGCTGGCAGGCAGAAGCGGTTAGAGGCAATCAGGCAGGCAGGAAGGCGAGTGGTTGGGAGCCAGTAGTCCTGGATTGTGGGAGGGCAGTCGGATATCCCTCAAGGGGTCCCAGATTGGAGAGGGTGCAGGCTGAGCTGAAGGACACACCCCCCCCCCCGTGCACAAATTTTGTGCACCGGGCCTCTAGTCTTTACATAATTCTCAGACCAAATGCTATCCTCTCTATGAAACTTTCCTTAATTGGAATTAATCAAAAGCCCCTTGATTGTCTATCATAGGACATAGCATGTACCTTCTAGAGCAGTGGTTCTCAACCTTTCTAATGCCGCGACCCTTTAATACAGTTCCTCATATTCTGGTGACCCCCAACCATAAAATTATCTTTGTTGCTACTTCATAACTGTAATTTTGCTACTGTTAATGAATCATAATGTAAATATCTGTGTTTTCCGATGGTCTTAGGCGACCCTGCTAGCGGTTCTCAACCTGTGGGTCGCGATTCATAACAGTAGCAAAATTACAGTTATGAAGTAGCAACGAAAATAATTTTATGGTTGGGGGTCACCACAACATGAGGAACTGTATTAAAGGGTCGTGGCATTAGAAAGGTTGAGAACCACTGTTCTGGAGTTTTTATGTAATTTATCAGTTTTCATGATTAACCATTGGGACTCTAGAAGTAAAAATTATGTCTTATTTATATTTTTATCTTCTATATCTCTAAGCAGACTTTACACACAGGAAGCCTAAGTGAATGTCTGTGGAACTGAATTTGAGGCTAAGTAATGCATTTATTAAATACTCCTAGAAAAAGAAAACTAAGCCTTCAGTTTATAAGACAAACTAAACACAATAAAGAGCTTAAGATCACCTCTTTAAAATGCTTACAAGTGTTCCAAAACTGCAGAATTACAGAATGTTAAGCACACCTAATCCAAACATGAGGAAAGTAAGGGCCAGAGAGGAGTCTGTCCCTTGGCTTGGCCATGCAGCTAGTCAATATTAGTGGAAAATCTGGGACTAGATTGTATGTCTGACTCCAATCCCACACTCTTCCCAGTATAACATGTCAAATGTCCTCCTACAACTTCTAAGTGCCCTCAAATGTTTCAGGTCCTCTCAATATCAAATGCCCTAATAATCACCCCCAGCTACAGAAGGGGGAATCATTCCTGTGATTATCTTAATTCAGTGTGCTGAAGTCCCATGCCAGGTAAGATTATTAAATTTAAGACATACATTTCTACAACTGCATCACAAAGTCCCAAGACCAACCATTTCAATGAAAAGACTGCATGCTTACTTTTTGTTCTAGGCTCTCTCTTTTTTTCTGGAATACTTTTGCTGAGTTATATGTAAACCTTAATTTAAATCTATCCATAAGCATCTTAAGAACTACTTATGCAAGAATTTTTCTAAGAACAAGGCATTTCTAAACAATCTCCTACCCTAAAGTTCTATTTTTGTTGCAGTTGTTTTTATTTTTATTATTTTTTATTTTCTCCATTTTTTTATTAAGGTATTATATGTGTACATATCTTACCATTGTCCCCCCCCTACTTCCATACATGCCCTCACCTCCCAATGTTTTGCATCCGTTGGTTATTCTCATATGCATGCATATAAGTCCTTCAGTTGATCTCTTATTTCTCCCACCTCTCCCTAATCTTCCCGTTGTAATTTGACAGTCTGTTTGATGCTTTACTGCCTCTGTATCTATCTTTTTGTTCATCAGTTTATAATGTGTTTTTTATTATCCACAAATGAGTGAGATCATGTGGTATTTTTCTTTCATTGACTGGCTTATTTCACTTAGCATAATGTTCTCCAATTCCATCCAGGTTGCTACAAATGGTAAGAATTCCTTCTTTTTTATGGCAGCATAGTATGCAGTTGTTTTTAAACTCAGACCAAATGATTTTATCAAAGAGGTAAAAAGTGGTTGGTGAGTTAAAGTGGACCTGGAGGTTTTACAATGACTAAGTCAGTTACCCCACTGGGAAAAGGATGGAGTGAGTGTACAAGTAGATATCAGAATTAGGTCCAAAGAAGCCTAGGAAAGTAAATCAAGTAGGATCCCCAAATGAGAATGCAATGTGGAGAATACCAAAAAAAATTAAATATTTGGAAAGGATCCCAGCATGTGAGTTAAATATGGAAAAGAGAGGGGAAGAGGTCAACCCCAAAAGGGTTAAGATGGTTTGAAGCTATTCATGGGTACACGGTTGACATGGAAATAAACTAAGATGGGCTTGAGGGCAGTCAATTAAGACGGGTTTGCAATCAGCAGGGAGAAAAAGAGTAGATACTGAAATTAGGTTTAGAAGTAGTTGCCAAGTTTAGGCTTCATTAGGTAGATAAAAAAGAGTGGATTAGTTATTCCTACTTGGGAGCTTGTAGGAAGGCTTGATGGTATAAATCTGAAGAGTCCAACCGTAGTGCTTAGTAAATAAATCACTTTCACATTTTTTTCACCATTATTTTTGCTTCACAGGCGGTTGTTTTAGATGATACTCTGCAAATACTGACACAAGAAACACATGTGGCAGACATAACCAAGGGTTTTCAAGACAGACATGTTTTTGAATCCTAAGTCTGTGACATCTCAGCTGTGCCTCACTGGGTGACTTTAGTTTCTATCCAGAATGATAACCAGAGCATTGTCCCACAGAGATGTCATAAGCATTCACCTCCCCATTATGAGCATTCAATGATATATTTTTAAAAAATTTAACATGTCTGATGCATAATAAAAGTTCAGTAATAGTTGTTATTATTAGATTATTAAAACCACAATAATTATCTCTAAAGGTTTTAAAGAGGAGGGGGCTCATATCAAGCTTACAAAAGAGATGAGTACATAGATGCACAAAAACAAAAAAATATCACCCACAAGGAAAGGAAGAGTAGGAATGGCAGTCTATAGTGTCTATATAAAACTTATTTCAGCTCAGAGACCTTTTATTCAGAAAACTTAACTACTATAGTACATCTCACCCGTCCTTGGCTTTAATTACGACCAATATGACCAGATGACTCACAAATTCACAAATCCAGTCCAAATCTTTCATCTGAATTCCAAGTCTATATATTAACTTTCCATTTGTTACTCTCGAATGACTCAGAGTACCTCAAACTCAACATGTATAAAACTGAAACTCGTGATCTCTCAATCTTCCTAAATACTATTTATTCCAATAAATAGTGGTCCATTCCAAAAATACATCAATTACCAAACAGTGCAATGTTGCCAAGTACCTCTCAAATATATCTCAGCTACCATCTCCCACTATAATAATTTCTCTTGGGCATCTGCAATAGCTTCGTATCTGTTCTACTACATCCATCTGTTTTCTAAATGGCTGCCTGAGTAATCTCTCTGAAGCATAAGTTAAACCATCTCATCCTTCTCTCTAAATAAAACATGTAATAGATCCTTATTGTTCTTAGGATAAACACAAAGACAAAACTCTTTAAAATGTTCTTTAGGATCCTGAGTTGGCCTGGTTCCTCCCTAACCTATTCCTGTTTCTCACTCTCACCAATAGCTACCTTGGCCTTCTTTCCATCCCTTTTACACTCTCTGTGTTCTCTCCCACCTCAAGTCCTTTTGCATTGCTTTTCCTCCTGCCTAGGGGCTCTTCACACCATTAACTCATTCTCATCCTTCAGACATCAGTCAAGCATCAACTCTTCCTGGAATCCTATCCTGACCTGGCTGGCCTCTTCCTATGATTTGCTCTCAAAGCACCATGTATCTCTTTGTCCTAGCACTGATCACTTTGCAATTTTACATTTTTCATCCTTCCCACCAGACTCTAATAAGGCCTATAATGCAAGGCAGCCGATCTCTTTTGCTCAACATTGTGTTCCCAGCACCTAGCACAGTATTGCGAATTTAACAAGTGTTTATTGAAAGAATAAAGGAATACCTTCAATACCTCAGGTTGAAAACTTTTGTTTAATGTACAAATTCAATGGACTCTTGAAATCTATTCTCTCTTATGTAGAACCACTAAAAACACCTCCTACCCATTACATCAAAATGATCATAAACAGCCTTGTAGGAGGAATCCCTAATTTTAGCTTCTCTCCAATTCACCCTATCTATGCAAAGTTGACAGGTTGTTGGTGCAACATCTTATGGGTAATCAAGATGTAAGAGGAAAAGGAACCAAGTATAAAAAGAGACTGCACAAGGAAAGGGATCCATTTGAGGATCTTTAGCTTTGAAAAGAGAAAATCTAGGAGTGTCAGATTATTTGAATATTTGAAGAGCTCTCATGTTCAAGGATCGGCAGCTTAATTTTGGTAGCTCTGAATGAGAGTTTCTGGGAGGCAGATTTCAGCTCAATGAAAGGAAGACCATTCAAACATTTAGTACTATGGCAATGTGGTCAATTTTTATAAGTAGTAACTTTGCTATGACCCAGTGAATTCTAGCACAGCCTTGTGAAATGCTTCGCAGGGAGAATGGTGGTTCTCAAACATTTTTTTAAAATCAGCTTTAGAACCCATTCTCCAACCGAAAGCTTTTGAGGAGAACCTAATATGCTAAACAGATGAATGCAGCATCTCCATAGGTAGAAGATTGCCCCCCACCTCCCACTCCAACCCCTCTCTGAGCCATACGCCACTCCATTAGCAGAGGCCTATTGGATGGAGCTCCCTGGAATCCACTATCTGAAAACATGCACAATTTCCTTGCCCAGCCCTTTTCAGCTTTTACTGGGGTGTGGATGGAAAAGAGCATGTCTTACCTTTTTTCTACTTTCTTCAATTCCGCTAAAGAATACCGTTTTCCATGTAAATTTTGCTCTTTTGAAAGAATATATTTTTGTGTATTTACCATGTTGTCTTAACTTGAAGTTCTTTCTGGCAGAAATCTTTGTTCTCCTGCTTTGGAATCACATATAATACCAAATATAGTAGGAGGTAATGAAAAAGAGGATGTGAAAGGTTAGGACAATTAATTCAGGTCTGACTTGTAAACACAGAAAATTGAAGAAACAATTTCATATACAGATCCCCCTTCCTTCTTTCATCCAATCCCTGTCTTCTCCCCTTCTTGCCCTCACAGGTCATGACTATACTTGTCTCACTTTCTTTCATCAGAATGAAACCAGATCCCTTCCCCCATCCCCAATAAGTAATCACAGAAAATCTGCTTTGACTACAGAAAAATGCTCACTTTTATTATATGTTATGGCCTTATTTCCTGTATCTTCTTTAATGATTACAAATTAATTAATGGATGGTATAGAAATTCCAAATAAAACATACTGAATTTAGGCTACTGCACTAACACAGTCCAATTAGAGGATTTTTTTTACCAATTATTAACAAAGCAGTGTGTACTCAATTTGCTTAATAATGAGAATTGGTCTCTAGATGAATGTGTCTTGGTGATAATGTGGTACTAGCAGACAAATGTGTGAAAAGTGCTTTCCAAGGAAGCATTATTTATATTTTCCCAGAGGTATCTGATTACTTTCCTGTATTTTTAGATTAATTTCCTTTCAGTGGGTTCCTATTCTAAAAAGCTAAGGCAATGGACTTCTGGAAAAAAGTCGTATTTGTATCCTTAAATTCTGATCTATCAAAAAAAAAAAATTCTGATCGGATTGGATATGAACACACTATGAATTAGAAGTTTCTGTTACTGATGTTACATATTAAGATGCATAAATATTCACTGAAAAGAGTATATGTAAGCAGTATATTTTGGAGAGTCATCAAAATGCTGACATTTTAGACTCTAGGGAAATTGCTCTTGAGGAAAAATATACATTTATAGAGACATTTTCAGATCTCCTAAAATTTTATTGTGAGGCACTATATGATACAATAAAAAAACACTGAATTTGGAATCACAACAACCTAGCTCTAATTCTGTCTCTATCACCAACTAATAAACTAACTCTACTTCCTTTTCTTATTGATCCTCAGTTCCTTACTTATGTAACATTTGGACATTCATACTGAAATTTAAGTTTATTGTGCAAAGTCAGTGTCCCTAATTAGTGCACTGACAATGCCTTCCTGTGACTCCTATGTGAGGAAGTAGAAGACACTTAAAGGAGATGATTTAAAAAAATCATCAAAATCATTCTTTAGGGGTTGGTGACACTCATTCATTCATTCTAGCAACATATTCGCACATCCTATATATTAAAAGCCTGATATGCTAAGTGTCCAGTTGACTGGTCAACCGTTCAACCAATCAAAGCATAATATGCTAATGATATGTCAATGCTGCTCAACGGCTTGTTATGACATGCACTGACCACCAGGGGGCAGACAGTCGACTGGTCGCTATGATGTGCACTGACCACTGCTGCTGGGGTCTGGCGGATCAGGACTGAGTTAAACAGGCCGGACACACCCTGGAGCTCTCCCACAGTCCCTCTCCAGCTGGCAAACCTCCCACATCTCTCCCCAGCCCTGATCATACACCAGTGGGACTCCCTTGGCCTGGCCTGCTCCCTCTCGCAATCCGGGACCCCTCAGGGGATGTCGGAGAGCTGGTTTTGGCCCGATCCTACAGGCCAGGCTGAGGGACTCCACTGGTGCACGAATTCATGCACCAGGCCTCTAGTATCCAAATAAATTAACAAGAAGTGTTTTAGCAGATTATGCAGTTATCAAAAAACAGTCTTGGATATTCTGCTGGATGTAAAATTAGCATAAATTAACATTTTGTTTATGTGTTTAACCAATCAAAAGAACAGATTGCTCTAAATCTCAAAACCACCTAAGTGTATTTCTGAAGTATTTCAGGCAATGATAGTCTCCGCTCCATCAGACACAGAGCATCAAAGTTAAGCAGAGTGGCAATGATTTCTTGGATATGACACCAAAAACAGGCAACAAAAGTAAAAATAGACAACTGTAACTACATCAAACTTAAAAATTTGTGTGTGCCAAAAGACA
Source organism: Corynorhinus townsendii (assembly GCA_026230045.1). Lineage (NCBI taxonomy): Eukaryota > Metazoa > Chordata > Mammalia > Chiroptera > Vespertilionidae > Corynorhinus > Corynorhinus townsendii. The sequence goes on along the minus strand of JAPDVU010000004.1, from coordinate 58,811,559 downwards.
ATGAACAGTGCAAAGGCAGCCCATGGAATGAAAAAAAAGTGTGCAGGTCATCCTATATAATAAAGAGGTAATATGAAAATTGACCCTCACGTCCTCTCATCACAAGATGGCCGCCCCCCACATCGTCACAAGATGGCCACCACAAGATGGCCACCCCCACGTCATCAAAAGATGGCTGCCCCCAAGTTGTCACAAGATGGCTATCACAAGATGGCCACCCCCACATTATCACAAAATGGCCAGCAGGGGAGGGCAGTTGGGGGAGGACCAGACCTGCAGGAGAGGGCAGTTGGGGGCAACCAGGCCTGCTGGGGAGGGTAGTTGGGGGGCTATCAGGCTGGCAGGCAGAGTGGTTAGGGACAATCAGGCAGCCAGGCAGGCGAGTGGTTATGAGTCAGGGGTCCCGGATTGTGAGAGGGATGTCGGACTGCCGGTTTAGGCCCGATCTAGGGATCCCAGATTGGAGAAGGTGCAGGCTGGGCTGAGGGACACCACCCCCCAAGTGCACAAATTTCATGCACCAGGCCTCTAGTATGTTTAATAAAGAATTAATATCAGAATATATAAAGAACTCCTACAATTCAACAACAGTCAAATAACTAAAAATGGGCAAAGAACTTGAATAGACATTTCTCCAAAGAAGGTATACAAATGGTCAACAAGTATATGAAAAGATGCTCAATACTACTAATTATCAGAGAAATGCAAATTAAAACCATAATGAAATACCACCTGACATCTAATAAAATGGCTACTATAAAAACACAGAAAATAACAAGTGCTGTTGAGAATATGAAAAAAATTAGAACCCTTGTGCACTGTTGGTAGGATTATAAAATGATGCAATCACCATGGGAAACAGTGTGATGATGCCTCAAATAATTAAAAATAGAACTACCATTACAACCCAGCAATCTCATTTCTGGGTATATATCCAAAAGCATTGAAAGCAAGGTTTCAAAAATATATTTGTGCACCCCAAGTTCACAGCAGCACTATTCATAAGACACAAAAGATTGAAGCAACCCAAATGTCCATCGAGGAATGAATGGATAAACAAAAAATGGCATATAGATATAGATATAGGTATAGATATAGATATATATAGATATAGTTTCATCTTTAAAAAGAAAGGCAATTACATGCTACAACATGGATGAACCTTCATGACATATGCTAAGCAAAATAAACCAGTCATGAAAAGACAAATACTATATGATTGCACTTATGTGAAACATCTAAAACAGTCAATATTAGACTAGCCGGTGTGGCTCAGTTGGTTGAGCCTCAGACTATGTACCAAGAAGTCACCAGTTCAATTCCTCGACAGAGCACATGCCCAGGTTTTGGACTCCATCCCCAGTATGGGGGTGCAGGAGGCAGCTGAATGATGTTTCTCTCTCATCGATGTTTCTCTCTTTCTCTCCTCCTTTCCCTAAAAAACAACAAAAACATATTTTTAAACAGCCAATGCTATAAATTGCATTATGTCCCTCCAAAATTCATGTTAAATTTAAGTAGAGGTAGGACTCTAACCCAATGTGACTGTATTTGAAAATAGGGCTCTTAACGAAGTACTTAAGTTACATGTGGTCATAAGAATGAAACCCTAATCTGGTAAGACTGCTTTTCTTCTTATCAGAAGAGAGACACAAGAGATCTCTTCCTTTTTCTCCATGAGCAAAGAGAGATCATGTGAGGTCACAGCAAGAAGATATTTGCCAGGAAGAGAGGCCTTAGTAGAGACCAATCCTGACACACCTTGATCTTGGACTTCCAGCCTCTAGAACTCTGAGAAAATAAATCTCTGTTAATGTTTAAGCCATCCAGTATGTGGTATTTTGTTATGGCAGCCCTAGCAGACTAATACAGTCAAATTCATAAAAACAAAAAATAAGAGGGATTGGGGAAAGTGGGAAGAGAAGAGTTGTGTTTAATGAATGTAGAGTTTCAAATTTGCAAGATGAAAAAGTTCTGGATATGTATTTTACAACAATGTGAATATACTTGACATTATTGAACTATAGACTTAAAAAAACGGTTAAGATGGTAAATTTTATGTTATGTGGTTTTTATCACAATGAATACATAGAATTTCAATTTTCCTGCTGAAATAAAGGAATAAAAGGATAAGAAAATGCAACTTCACAAATAAAAACAACCACTAATACTATTTTATACATATGAAATGCATATGGATGTGGTTTATATTTGTTTTTATTTCATTAGACCATCTTAGGGCAAAAATAACATTTCTATTTTAGAAGCAATAATTACCTATATGTAGCCAACAGAGAGAAACCTAGTTAGTTTATAAAATATAATCTCTAAATTCTACTACAACTAGGGGTGAATATAACATATCTTTAACATTTCCTACCTCAATATATTTTGCAAGAAAATGCTATTAATAGAAGAACATAGAATAGGTCTTCTAAGTTCAAATTCTCTGAATTCTTAAACTGGTTATCTCTTGAAAAAGGTAGGAAGAACAAACAGCACTACTAGGACTTGGGTAACTTATACAATGAAGAGAATTCAATTTAGCTTAAAACAACAACACTTACCTACACTTAATGATTACATTCCCCTCTTTCTTTTCTCTTAAAAATATGAGAACAAAGGACTAGATACCTATAAAATTCTTCATCATTTAATAAAAATAAATCTATTTTTCATGTTTCCCTAACAGAAAAAGAGAAAAGTGTAACAATAAATATTTACATGATATTTTCTAACAAAGCTAACATGTAAGATTATAGAGATTTTGGCTCATGCCACAGTAAAATTTCTCTTCTTTGCTGGCCTAAATACAATTTCAAAAAAATGTTGGGCTATGCCACCCAGAGGGATAAGAGACACAGCTGGATTTTAGGAGGTAATCTAGATTAGGGTTTCTCCACCTTGGCATCATTAGCATTTGGGGCTGGATAGTTATTTGTTGTAGGGGATCTCCAATGATTGTACGATGTTTAAGAGGTTCTCTGGCTCTACCTGCTAGATGCCAGTAGTCCTCTCCCCGCAAGCTGTAATAACCAAAACTGTCTAAAGACATTGCCAATGTCTCCTGAGGGGAAAATTACCCCCAGTCTAGAGAATGAGGACACACGTAAAATGATGAATTGGCAGATTAAACTGCAAAAGTTAACTCTAAGTCCAAAGCTAAAAAGTTAATATTTAGTATCTAAATCTGATATGCAAACTAAAGAATGTGAGTTGTAGGATAATTGTGGGTGAAGGGAGGAGAGATTAAAAAATAGATTTCAAAATGTTAAGAGATATGTGTGTCTATTGCTAGAAAGAAAGAACACTCTAAAAATATTACTGCCACTTTTTTGTGTGTGTGCTCAAGGAAGTAAAACCCTAGTTACATTTGCTATTTTCCTCTTTTAGACTGCCATCTGGCAATCCATACTTCCACTAGAAAAAATTCTAGCCAATAGGACTAAAATAGTTAATGCACCAACCCATGCACCAAAAATATGCCAGGGAGTCTACGGCTTCCTCAGTCATGCCCAAAAAGAAAGAAACTATCGTCCTCAGAAAACAAAAGTAAATAACTCTCAGGATGCTTACACAACTTGGCAAAATTCCCCTCCTACCTTGCGGGGTGGGGGGACCAAGTCACACAGTAGCTGGAGGAAAAGTATATAAAACAGGCAAACTAAAGTAATCAAACTCATTTACAGGACATCAACTCATTCCTAAGACATATGGAGTTAAAAAAAATAAAGAGTCCACTGATCAAATACAACAGAACACAACCTATAATAGTCATATTTCTGATGTCACAGAGATTTGTTAGGAATGAATGAAATAATGGGACAGGTGTAATGATCCTTGTAACACTCCTCAGGAAAGGCAGTGCGAAGATTCTTCATAATAATGAATACAAGGTTCACCACCATAACTGAATCTACTCCCACTTCCTTTTTCTTAATACCCAGAGCTTCAAAGTACAGCTGCAAATCTACTTCTGCCCACCCCTATAATGCAAAAACTGATATCAAAACCAGAAGAAAATGACTTTTCCGTATTTACAGTGAGATTTAACACACCCTTCTGAAAAATCTACATTTCAAATAAATAAAAAAGATGATTCAAAAAGGTTTTAATAAACTTGTCTAAATAAATCTAAATACATAAAGGCACACACAGACATACATCCACACTAGTGAATAAAGAATATAATCAATGAACAACTTAAAAGTTTACTATGTATTAGAATACACACACACACACACACACACACACACACACAGCTCAACAAAGTCCCCAAAGCATCAAACACACATAAGCCTTATTCTCTGATCATGCATTCATAAAACACAAGGATAGTCAAGTGAACCTATTTCATTTAGACTGGCATCAGATGCACAAAAATCTAAACGGCAGTTTGAGTGAGGGTGCAGGAAAATGGGCATTTATAGAAACTTCAGGTGGGAATATAAATCCATAATATTTTTTTGCAAAACCATTTGATATTATCTATCAAAATTTTAAATGTCATATCCTTTGACTCAGCCATTATATTTCTAAAAATTCTTATTACAAAAATAGTACACATAATCACAAAACAAATGTACAACACACACAGGACAGTACTAACTACAGCAGCAAAAAAGTAACAACCCAAATATCTATTGACCAAAAAATGGTTAATTATTTACAGTACATCCATTTCATAAAATGACGAGCATAGACAGAATCTCCAAGACACAGTGTTTTTTTAAGTGTAAAAAATATACATGTACCATTCAAATTATGCTAAAATACAAGATAACAGAAAAAAGGAAAGGACAAATATACAACATACTTTTTACTTCTGGAAAGAGAAATGATGGAGAACTTCCATATTTTACTTCATATTTGCCTCTACTGTATGAATATTTTATGAATTATACTGTTTGCATAATTCAAAGTCAAGCAATGATTCTTAAAATTTTCTTATTTATTTCCCAGAAAAAGACTGGAACCTTTTTGTTCCTGGTACAAATTTGATGGAACCCATTTTAGAGTACAGGACAAGTATAACTTCCAATCTGTTCAAATAAGACTGTTTCCTCTGCCGGGAATGCTCTTCCCTCCAATAAGCCACACTCCCTAACTTCCTTCAAGTTTTCCAATTAAATATCATCTTAATCTGAGGAACCGTCCTTGCCTTTTCAATATAAAATGAAAACCTTCCCACACCCATTTAACCACTCCCCAACTACCTCACCTAGCTCATATAGCTTTATATTCACTAGGTGTGATATTTACACTGTGTCTTAGCATACTTATCTCTAAACTAGAGGCCCAGTGCACACAATTCATGCACTTGTTGGGTGGGGGGGGCGGAAGGCCCCTCAGCCCAGCCTGCTCCCTCTTGCAGTCTGGGAGTCGTCAGTCGGACATCCTTAGCACTGCCACCAAGGCAGGAGAGACTCCTGCCACCACCGCTGCGCTTGTCAGCGTGAGCTCGGCTTCTGGCTGACTGGCGCTCCCCCTGTGGGAGCACACTGACCACCAGGAGCAGCTCCTGCGTTGAGTGTCTGCCCCCTGGTGGTCAGTGCACGTCATAGTGACCGGTTGTTCCACCATTCAGTCAATTTGTATATTAGCCTTTTATTATATAGGAGGATGGGGGTGATAATAGTATCTACCCACAGAGTGCTGTTAGACTTAAATGAGCTAGAAGCCCTTAGATGAGAATTGGTCTCATAATATGGGCCACATTAATCTTTGATATTTTTGCCTGTTTTGTTTATGATCTGCCTTTGCCCTCTTAGAATGACAACCCAAGGAGGCAGGGACTGTGTTTTATTTGCTATTGTATCCTGAATGCCTGGAAACTGCTTATCAGTACTAGTAAATATTCATAGTTGTTGAGTTTGATTTAGTACTGCAGCCATATGTAGAGACAGCTGAGATTATAAGAAAAACACCAATTGTTTTCAGTAAAAGCAAGCTTTCTGCACATTAGCATGAATCATCTATAATAACTCAATCTACTTTGAAAGGATAACATTTAGGAGTATGACTCCAAGAAGCTTCAAGTACGGAAGTGGTACAGTAGCATTTAATTCATTAATTTCTTAATATCAACATGGCAACAGAAACTAAAACATGTGAAATGAGAAAACAAGAGCACAACTTACTTTTCATTCCTACTTTTGATGCATGGCTGGTAAAGGACTTTGACAGCATTCCAAGCAGAACTGGAATCTGCCTTCAATATGTCTTCCAACAAGGGAAACTTTTTGACACTTCTGCAACTCGCCAAAGATTCAATCACCACACTGTCTGAGTTTAAAAGCCATAGCTAAAGATAAGGAGAGAAAAGTCCAAGTATAAGGATATCATCACCCCACCCCTATCTCATATCACCACTCAAAAAAAACCACACAAAACAAACCTATAAAAATATCAGAATAAATATAAGAGAACCATCTATATAATTTTTAAGGAAGCTAAGCCTTTCAAAGTATAACCTTGGTAGAGTAATCAACATGATAAATTTTGAAAAAAAAAAAAGAAAAAGACAACTAGCTAGAAAGAAGTATTTAATACACATATAGCACTCCTAAAAACCCAGCCTAGTGGAAATGCAGGCAAAGAATATGAACAGCATTAACAGAGGAAATAAGTGATAAACATATAAAAATGTTAATATAACTAGCAATAAGGAAATGCAAAATTTGTATACCACCCTTTTTCACTTAACCGATTGGCAAATATCAGAAGATTGATACCCCCAGGTCAGAAGAGGGCTTTGGATGGATATTCCCAAACACTGCTGGTGGAAGAGTGGGGATTTGGATGTATGTGATTCAATCAGGGAATACTCTCAGGAGACAGGGAGTAAGGATGTGAACTCAGCTGGAATCTGGCTCAGCCTGACCCCACAGAGACATCATACCTAGAGTTTGTCCCACACCTTGAGAGACAGGAGACCCCAGCTTTATTGCAGCTTCATTTACCAAAACCAAGAGGTAGAAACAATCTGAATATCCATCAGTGAATGAATAAAGAAACTGTGGCACAGATATATATAATGGAAGGAAATCTTGTAATATGAGACCACATGGATGATGAACCTTGAGGACATTATGCTAAGTGAAACAAGTCAGACACAGAAGGACAAAAAATGCATGATCCCATTTATATGAGGAATCTAAAATAGTCTAACTCATAGAAGCAGAGAGTAGAATGGTAGTTGCCAGGGGCTGGGGGAGGGAGAAACGAGAACCTGCTATAAGTATTGTGCTTATAGTTAACAATACTGTATTGTGCATTTAAAATCGGTGAAGTGTCCCAGCTGGTGTAGCTCAGTTGTTTGAGCATCATCCCATGCACCAGGAGTGGCTGATTGAATTACCAGTCAGGGCACATGCCCTGGCTGCAGGCTCAATCCCCAGCAGGGGATGTGCAGGAGGCAGCTGATGGATGTTTCCCTCTCATCCATGTTTCTCTCTCTCTCTCTCTGAAATCAATTAAAAACATACTTTAAAAAAATCTGTGAAGCGGATAGGTCTCATGTTAAGTTTTCTTACCATGAAACAAACAAAAAAAATTCATAAGAGTATCAAAAAGAAAAAAAAAATAGAATTCTGTTATACTGACCAAGAAAAGGCATTAAAAACTTAGTGAAAACTTTGTTTTGTGGTATGAGCTTCTACAGAACAGGAAACAGGTTGTATTTCTCTCTATAACCCTAGGATCTAGCACATAGAAGCATTTGATCATTTGTAATTAAGTTAAGAAAGTTTTATTTGTGAATTAAACTGATATTAAAATTAAGCTGACATTAAAAATTCTTTGTTTTTTTTAATCAACTGTTTTCTAGACCTGAGAATTAAGAAAAAAGAATGACAAAAACTAAAGAATTTCTGAGACCCTGTTTTACTAGGGTGACAAAAAGCTGAGTGAAATAATTTCTTACCAAGATGTACTGTTTGCCGTCATGACCTTGAACACTGAATCTAAAAGTGCTTCTAGCAGAGGAGAGTTCCACTAGGCACTGAGCGACAGTGCTCTGTACAAACTGAGACCTGTTTGAACAGAAATCAATTTTCACAATGTGCCTCTCATAATAACTCTAAATGGCAAGATGAGCCAAAAATACCCACGGGTACCTAATAGTCAGAGACATGTGCATGCCAGATTCTTCTACATGCCATCCCTTCCCTCACAACTAATGTGGATTTTAATATATTTTAATGTATTTGCTCTAGTCTTCTTATATCCTACTAGAGGCCCGGTGCACGAAATTCATGCACGGAGGGGGGTAGGGTGTCCCTCAGCCCAGCCTACACCCTCTCCAATCTGGGACCCCTTGAGGGATGTCCGTCTGCCTGCCTTCCTGATTGCCCCTAACTGCTTCTGCCTGCCAGCCTGATCATCCCTTAACCACTCCCCTGCCAGCCTGATTGATGCCTAACTGCTCCCCTGCCAGCCTGTTTGTCCCTAACTGCCCTCCCCTGCAGGCCTGGTCACCCCTAACTGCCCTCCCCTGCAGGCCTGGTACCCCCAACTGCTCTCCACTGCTGGCCTGATCGCCCACAACTGCCCTCCCTTGCAGGCCTGGCCCCTCCCAACTGCCCTCCCCTATTGGCCTGATTGATGCCTAACTGCTCCCCTGCCAGCCTGTTTGCCCCCAACTTCCCTCCTCTGCTGGGCGGGTCACCCCTAACTGCCCTCCCCAGCAGGCTTGATCGCCCCCAACTGCCCTCCCTTGCAGGCCTGGTTCCTCCCAACTGCCCTCCCCTGCTGGCCATCTTGTGTCCACATGGGGGCAGGATCTTTGACCACATGGGGGCAGCCATCTTGTGTGTTGGAGTAATGGTCAATCTGCATATTACTCTTTTATTAGATAGGATAGAGGCCTGGTGCATGGGTGGGGGCCAGCTGGTTTGCCTTAAGGGTGTCCTGGATCAGGGTGGGGGTTGCCTTGGGGTGTGAAGCGGCCTGGGCGAGGGGCCTGTGGTGGTTTGCAGGCCGGCCACACCCCCCGGCAACCCAAGCAGAGGCCCTGGGATCTGGTATTTATTTATCTTCTACAATTGAAACTTTGTAGCCTGGAGTGGAGCCAAGCCTTCTGCTTGCTCCCTAGCAGCAGCCATTTCTGTTGGGATTTATGTATCTTCTATAATTGAAACTTTGTAGCCTTAAGCGGAGGCCAAAGCAGGCCAGGGCTGCAGAAGCTTGGCTTCCTCTATCACCACGGGCAACCCTAGCATCCTGCTCTCTCCAGCTCCGTAGCTGCCACCATTTCTGTTGGGATTTATTTATCTTCTATAATTGAAACTTTGTAGCACTGAGTGGAGGCCTGGGCCAGCAAGGGCAGGGGGAAAGCTTGGTTTCCTCCATTGCCAGGGAAACCCAAGCCTCCCTCCTGTTCTCTGTGGCTGCAGCCATCTTGGTTGGGTTTATTTGCATATTCCCTCCTGATTGGCTGGTGGGCGTGGCTTGTGGGTGTAGCAGAAGTACGGTTGATTTGCATATTACTCTTTTATTAGATAGGATTCTCCAATCCTTAATACATTTTCCACCCCAAACCTAACTGAATAAATATAGTATGTTAGCCCTGGCTGGTGTGCCCAGTGGTTAGAGTGTCAGCCTGCACACTGAAGGGTCATTGGTTTGATTTCCGGTCAAGGGTGCGTACTTCTGTTATGGATTCACCCCCTACTCCCAGTTGGGGCACATTTGGTAGGCAGCCAGTGGATGTGTCTCTCTCACATCAATATTTCACTCTCTTTCTCTGTCTCCCCATCCCTCCCTCTGTGAAAAGCAATGGGAAATCCTCAGGTGAGAATTAAAACAAAAACGAAGTATTCAGACAAGTCAATGTTCCACTTGTGCTGCACATTAAACAGTGAATAACTAAGTTTAAAAAGGCAAGACATTTCCTCCCAAAAATTAGGCAGCATTATCTATACCAATAAAAGGGTAATATGCTAATTAGACCAGACATCCTTCTGGACAAAGCCATGGTGGCAGGGCCAAGGCAGAGGCAGTTAGGGGTGATCAGGCTGGCAGGGGAGAGCAGTTAGGGGCATCAGGCCAGCAGGGGAGAGCAATTAGAGGGATCAGGCCGGCAGGCAGGTGAGCGGTTAGGAGCCAGCAGTCCTGGATTGTGAGAGGGATGTCGAACTGCCAGTTTAGGATGACATCCCCTGAGAGGTCCCAGATTGGATAGGGCACAGGCCAGGTGGAGGGATAACCCCACCCACTGTGCACGAATTTCATGCACCAGGCCTCTAGTCTACAATATTTCCATTTGGATCCCCTGAAGTATCAGATCTTAGGTACATAAGGAAAGCATTTATAGGAGAATAAAGTTTAGGGTTATATTTAGAGTGCCAAAATCATTAGACATCAATAATGAACTAAAATAAATACATATATACTATAGTTAACTTTGTTTGCAAACTAAAATAATTCAAAGAAAAGAAACACTAATGGATTTAGTTGCTAAGTACCATTTAAAAAAAAACAACATTAGGAAACTGAACCGTATCTCAAATTTTAAGTACATTAAATTACAACCAAAAATATTCATTCAAAAACCTACTGTGATTAGGTTATAAAACCTTGGATATCTGGCACATAGAAAGAAACACAAATCTGAATTAGATTTATATGAGCACATTTGTCTATAACATCATGTAAGCAAACCATATATAAATCCTCAAGTCTTTTACGAGTGTGGTTTGATCCAACTAACCTTTCCAAATAAAGAGAAGTATAAATAAAAATGAATCCCCAAGTAATCCAATGTACCTATCTTTTCCTACATTTGAAATTACAGAATAAATATAATTTGCTATTATACCTTGGTATGATGGGAAAATTTCTCTCAGATGGCTGCATAATCACCTCTGTCATATAAAACTTAATGGTTTCTAGAAAGAAAAAATAGAAAATAAAAAATCTTCCCAATATACTAATATTTTTATTGTGGGTATATTGGTCCCAAATTATGACATTCAAACTAAATAGTCAATATATTGGTAAAATTAAAATTCAGTAAAAGTTTTTTAAAAGTGACTGAGTTTAAGAAGATAAAGCCTTGATGACTACAAGGAGACAGCCCTGACGCTTCAGACCGCTTCGTGTCACTTCAGAAGAGCATGTCCCAAGTGCATCTGATGTAGTAAGACTCTGCTCACGCATGTGGAAGATTATAAAAATTAGTCACACAGCTGTGGCCCATTATCTAGAAATTAGTCACTTGGTTTCTGCATTTCTACAGAGTAGCTACAAACCCAGAAGTCACTGAAAAAGGCTTTTTAGTCATAGTACCTGAAGCCCTTGCACAGACGCTGTGAACCTTACATTAGAATTTACCCAAAATTTCATTGAGTCTAAAAAAGTACAATTCCCATCAATTCTGGTTATCTGCTTAGTTTACAGAAAAACTTAAAACAGTAAACTAAATATCTCATAGAAATAAATATAAACACAACCATTTTGGATTATTTAAAAATCCATGAAAAAGATGTACTCTCACTGGCAATGAAGGAAATACAAATTAAAATGAAATTATTTTTGCATCAAATAAATAAAATAATTTTAAGGATAAGGTGCAGCACTAATGAACACATGGAGAAATGGGTACGCATTCACAGACTGTTGTCATAATTGAAAATTATATATTTCTGAAAAGCCACTTAGCAAAGGCCTTAAAAATGTGTATATATTTTGATATCATAAGAATTTATCTCAAAGGAATATTCATAGGTATCTCCAAAAATTTATCTATAATGATGCTCATAATAATAGAAAAATATTGAAAAATTAAATGTCTAAAAATTAAGGATGGATGGGTTAAATAAACAATTATACATTTAGGGACAAGAATTCTATTTAGTCATTAAAAATAATGTACCAAATAATTTTTGTTTTTATAAGATGAAATTTGTTCCTAATATATTTTCTGAAAATGTTTTCAATTGCCCAATACAGAAAAAGGCCAAAAAAACCCAATACTGCTTAACAGATTATTATATATCAAGCCATAATCATGCATTTATTTTTCTTTGAAGTTCATTTTCACTTTACTATTTTGAAGTCATTTTATTAAATGAAGAACTGAACCTTCTAATTTTATGAAGTGATTCCTTTTATCCCAGCTGCTGTTAAAATAATTTAACTTTATAATTTTAATCCCACAGGTTATTATTAATGTTGCTTTATACAGTTAATATTAATTTAGTGTCAACCACATATTTATCACTTTTTTTTTACCAATCCTTCTTGAATTTAGACCATCTATCTGGGATGACTTTCTTCTATAGGTAAAACTTCTTTTAATAAGAAACCAAACCACTAGAGGTGAAATAGCTCAGTTTTTATTTGTCATAAAATATATTTATCTTTGTCTTGATGCTTTCATATCAGGACATTTTCACCTGACATGAAATCTTAGGTTAACTGTTTTTGACCTATGGTCATATTGTCACTACCATTCCATTCTCTTCAAACATCCATTACTACTGTTCCTTTGAGGTGATCTGTCATTTCTCTTTGGTTGTTTTTAAGATTCCCTCTTTGCTTTTCATTTTCCTGCAGTGTCCCTGTGTCTAGCTATGAATTTGTTTTTATTTATCTTTCTTGGGCCTCATATCATTAGAATTCACTGGACTTTTTGAATCTACAGATTTTTGTTCTCCATATGTTTTAGAAAATTATCTGCAATTATCTCTTCACATATTGCCTATTTCCATTCTACTTCTCTTTTCTTTCTAGAAGTTTGGTTAAACATGGGTTAAATCTTCTCAGAGTATGATTTATGTCATATCTCCTATATACCTTCTCGTGTCTTGGTCAGATTACAGATTTTTTTATTTTTTGGCCTATGTATCTTCTGTTCATTAATGCTTTCTCCAAATTGTACCTACTCTGCCATTAAACTACTCACTGAATTTTACATTTCAATTTAATATATTATTATTACTTTTAAATTTGTTCATTGATTTTAGAGAGAGGAAGGGAAAAGGGGAGAAAGAGAAATGCTGATGTGAAAGAGAAACATCAACTGGTTACCTCCTATATGCACCCTGAGCAGTGACTAAATCCACAACCTGGACATGTGCCCTGACAGGGAATGGAACTGGTGACCTTTTGGTGCCCTGGACAATGCTCAACCAACTGAGCCACACCAGCGAGGACTGAATTATAATATATATATATTTTTAAATTCTATTGTGAATCTTTTTCAAATGTTAGTTTCCTTTTCCTTTTGAGATCATCAAGTTTGTCTTTTATACTGTTAAATATAGTCAGCATGGTTGTTTTAGTTTACATCTGAAAATTCCAATAACAGAAATCTGTTTCTATTGTTTGCTGTTTTTGTTCTTATTGATGGAACAAATAATGATTTACTTGTTTGCTTATTTATGTTTGGTTATACAGTGAACACTGCACTTGACAGATTTTGTGAGAATAATATGAATTTTACAGTGAAGATACCTTCCTCCATAAGTGATTTGCATTTGATTTTGCCAGGCACACAGTGTTATGTCTGCACAAAGCAGAATAACCAAGTTCAAGACCTGAAATATCCTAAAGTCCCAAAGGATTGATATTTGTCTGTAATTCTACAGAACTAGTCTGCTTTTGATTCACCTTCACTGTTAAGATATGACTCCTTAGCATCTCATATTTTTGTATAGGCACTTAGTAGGTTCCCATCTTGTATAGTCTTTGATTTCTGTCTTTACTTCCCAAAGCAACCAAAATAAGAAGTTCTAATTTTAGAGAACTGGCAAATTGCAGGGAAAAGGTGGCTTCAATTTTGTGCTAAACTTTTTTGAGTTTGCTTTTGTGGTAATTTCCACAAAATGTCCATTTACCTTGCTCCTCATTCCTCCCTCTGGATTCCAATTACTGCTGGTATCTTTTACTTTGGCCTGAATAACTTTGCTGAGAATATTTTGTAGAGAAGATCTGCTAGTAATACATTATTTTCATCTATTTATATAAAAATGTCCTCATTTTGCCTTAATTTTTGAAGGATAGTTTTGCTGGGTATAGAATTACTAGTTGACAGATGTTCCCCCTCCCTAGCATTTTGAATATCTCATTTTAGTGTCTTCTGGCTATCATTATTTCTATAAGTCAGCCTCAATTATATCCTGAAATTCCTATGTGTTATTTTGTTTTGCTCATGCTACTTTGAATATTCTCTTTGCATCTTTAGCTTTTTCTTAATATATATATTTTTTATTTCAGAAAAGGGAGAGGAAGAGATAGAAATATCAGTGATGAAAGAGAATGATGAATTGGCTGCCTCCTGCATGCCCCACACTGGGGATCGAGCCCGCAACCCAGGCATGTGCCCTGACTGGGAATTGAACTGTGACCTCCTGGTTCATAGGTTGACACTCAAACACTGAGCCACACTGGCAGGGCTTTTCACTTTTAGGTTTTATCAATTTGATTATAATGTGCCTGGGTGAAGTATTCTTTTTAGTTTATTCTATTTAAGATTCATTACAGTACTTGGATCTGAAAGTTAATATTTTTCAGCAAATTTGCCAATATTTCAGCCATTTTTTCTATAATATTTTCCCTGACCTTTGTTTCTCTCCTCAGCTTCTGAGACTCCAATTACACATTTATTGAAAAACTTAAGATTGTACCTCGACTCTCTGAGGTTCTATTCATTGCGCTTTAGACGTTTTTCTTTCTGTTCTCTGGGTTGGTTAATTTCTATTAATCTACTTCAGTGATTTTTTCTTCTTCTATCATATCAAATATGTGGCTTAGCTAATCCAATGATTTTACAGTTACTATAATTGTCAGCCCTGCGATTATCAACTGGTTCTTTCTTTTAAGTTTCCATTTTGTTGAGGTTTGTCATTACTTCAATCAAGAGGCTTTTTAAAATTCTTTGCCATATTTATAATAGCTGCTCAATATCTTTGTCTGCTAAATCTAATATTTGTGCTTACTCTGCACCTGTTTATTCAGTTCTGTTTTTTTTCCTTGAAAATGAATCACTCTGTTCTATCTCTTTGCCTACAATTTCTAGATGGAAGTAAGACATCATATGAAATACATTGTAGCAATTCTGAATTGTCTTTTGTTCTCTTCAGGGTTGATGGTTTATAGATATAGCCCGTATTCAAACTGTGAAATATGTCTTTCCACAATGTGTAGCCTCTTATGACTCTGCTCAGTTTTATTTTGTTTCGCCGGTTCACTAGAGAGTATTTACTGTACTTGCATAGTTTAGCTGTCAGCAAATTTGGGAAGAAGTTCTGCTCAAACACTTCAAGCAAGTAAGACTCCCACCTTCAGCTGCTCAAGTTGTGTGTGGATTGAAGAATGCAATCCAAGGTACAGCAAATTTGCAGGTCTCCCCAAGCTTTCAATTCTTACTGAACTCTCTGCATCTACTGCATGCATCTATAGATTAGCAGTCAGCCAGAGTTGGTAGAAGAAGGTAACATCTCAGCCCTTCTATGGCCCTGATGCTCCCGAATTTTTCCTCTTTAATTTCCAGTTTCTCCCTCAACCACAATTACTACCTGGAAACAATAAAGCCAAGTGCTTCCTGCCCAAGCTGAGACAGGTAGCGTGGCAATGCTCCCCAAGAGACAACGGTACAAATTTGCCATTCTAAGCAAAAGCAATAGCACTCTCATAACTAAGTCATTCTTCAAATCACTGCTTCATTCTGGTCTTCCGGCGATTGTTCTTAACAATTTTTTGAACTTGTACAGTCTTGTATTTGTTTTCTACAGAATGGAACTATTCTTTATAGCACTGTTTCTGAAAGTGGAGTCCTACTAATTTACTTTCATCACCTTACACACCCTCAACATATAGTGATCCCCTAATATACATATATATTACATCATAAAGATTTTTGGTTAAGTCAATATTCAGAGTTTACACTATGGTGATCATGATACAATGGCAATGTTTCCTTTCTTGTTCAATCTTCTGTTTTCCTGCAGTGCATAATTGCTTTCTTTTTCATGTGTTTAGTTTCCCAAGCACCTTTAGCTAATTCTTCCCATGTGATGAAGTGATTTGTCTCAAGATTGTTTCATGTGGTCAAACAAATAAAAAAAATTATCAGTTTCACCTTACAACTGAAAACTTCTTTACTGCAATCTTCTCTCCTCCTGATTCACCCAGGCTGTTATTCTCTAGGCCCGCTGCACATTTCTCATCTTGAGACTTCTTTATCTTGTTCTCCTGTGTTGGATAACCTGTTTCCTAAATCCCATGTCCTCACTTTTGAGATTGAATCGCTAGTTTTGGTGATAAATATCCTATACTAGATTCCTAAGGAAAATATACCTTTGCGATCTATATTTTAAAATCATGTTATTTCCAGAATTGTATTTGTTATCTTCATACTTGATTCATGATTTGTCTGTGTATAGTATTCTGGGCTAAAATCTTTTTTCTTCTAAATTATGAAGGCATTGCTTCATTGTCTTTTAGCTTTCAACACTGCTGTGAAGTTCTAATTCCTAATCCTTTGTCCAACTACCTCCTTTTTTCTCTCTCTGGAAACTTTATCCTTGGTGTTCAGAAATTACTCAATGACGTGGCTTGGAGTAGCTTCCCTGCTATTCCTCCATGAATTATACTTGACACATAGTGGGCCCTTTCTATTGACAAACTTAAGCCCTTGCTCTGGAAAATAGCCTTGTGATATATATTTTTTTGGTATTTTTTTGTTCTTTGATAATCCTCTACACCCTACTGTCTCTACTCTCTTTTTCTAGAATTCCCATTATCTAGATGTTAGATATCCTAAAAGGCTCAGTGCATTCATTCATTCAACAAATATTACTAGATACCCATCATGTGCCAGATGTTCTACTAGTAAGTGCTGGGATTACATGATAAATGAGATAGACAATATCCCTATCCCCCAGAAACTTACGTGATGATTTTTTAAAAATACTTCCTCTCCCGATTTTCAGTCTGTGTCAATTGTTTCTGATTTCCAAGTTAGCAACCTTAATTTTATCGTCCATTCCTTTGACTAGCTTTTAAAGTCATTAAACCTTTAATTCTATATTCTTCAAATTATGGAAGAAGTATTATTTCATTCTCCAAGGACATTTATTATGCTTTAGAAAAGATTTTCTTCTATTTTATACATAATTTGCTTCTTCTAAGTGCCTTTGCTATGCTAACTTATTTATTTGCTTTGGTCTCTTTCATGTTGGAAGTTCCCTCAAATATTTGTTCATTGTCAGCAATCCATCCATATTTAAGTATAAGGTAATAAAATGCTAAGGGAAAGCTTTGGCTGTAGGTATAAGGCTTGTTGATTGTAGGATAGTTGAATATAAGCTCATTTTTATTGAAAGATCCCTAAGAATTGGTGTCTCCAAATCTTTTCTTTGATTGGTAATCTTCCCCTTATTTCAAGAAAGGGTTCTCCAATCTCCTAGCTTGAAAGTATAAGCAAGTTGCAAGGGGAGGAGGAGAAATAGGAGCTCCCTATATAAACTTTTATTTAATCATCCTGTTTC
Source organism: Corynorhinus townsendii (assembly GCA_026230045.1). Taxonomy (NCBI): domain Eukaryota; kingdom Metazoa; phylum Chordata; class Mammalia; order Chiroptera; family Vespertilionidae; genus Corynorhinus; species Corynorhinus townsendii. The sequence goes on along the minus strand of JAPDVU010000004.1, from coordinate 58,794,064 downwards.
CAGCCCTTTGTCTCAGACTGCCTTCCCTGTTCCTGCTGCCCCCAAATTGTAACCAGTTCTGGGGTTCTACAATGAATACTGGCTCACTTCTCACCCAATAACCTTCTGCACACACTTAGGCTGTGGCTCTCTCCACATTGCCAAGTTTGTTCCCAAGGGTGTCTCTCAGCTTTATAGCTTCAAAAAAAGTTTGCCTACACCTCTCGTTTACGTCACTGCTGTGTCCTCTCTATTTCTCTTTGTTGCTGCAGGTGCATATCTTTTTAATTACTCAACATACATTTTGACTAGACTTCAGGGAGGAGTGAAAAGCATTTAAAAAAATTAATTCACTTTACCTAACTTAAATTTTCTAAGTTTTTGCTTAAGGGGCTTGCTTTCATTCTCCAAAAATAACAGTGAAGAGGAGGACTGCATCCTCTACTGCTGCTCATTCTTCCTTTTCTGTTCACTCCAAGGAAGTAACTACTTAGAAGATTCTGATTATATTAAAAACAATTATTCATCTCCCACAAAGCTAACACAGCATGTTGTAGCTGTAGATATTTTTAAACTATATCCTTAAATAGTATGCATTTTAATTACTGGGATTTTCATTATTACATTTCAAAGCAGTATAACATAGACTTTATATAAAATATAATTAACATTATTGGGAAGAACAAGGAGCAAAGTACAAAACTCAAAATGTATTTTCTTCCATTTCCACAGGTTCTCTCCCACCCCAGCCCCAAAATACATCCCTGAGGCAGAAGACAGCAAGACAAGTAACTTTTCCATCATCTCTGGCAACCAGCTCTTCTGACTGAGGAACTGTGTTGGGAAAAAAATCAATCTTCTTTAAGACAGACCCAACTACAAAGTTTATATAATTGCTTTATATCTACAAAGAGGATATGAAATATTACAAATGACCCTACTTCTCAATGCTTAAAATTCAATTACCATGTAGTTATAAAGGTCAAAATACACAAAGTTCTTAGCCTATGGGATGTTAGTTGATTTCTGTTTTTAAAAGTATAAATTCTGTAACATATATTATTCATCTATCTTTCATATATATTTCCTATAAAACCTCCTTCTATTGGCTTTTTAACAAAAAGGCAATCATTTTGGGTTTTTCTTACCTGATGACATGGTTTCTCCCAACATTACCTTGCAACGCTTACAAATTACTTTGGTATTTGCCTTTGGTTTCTGTAGAACAGAAAAATGTCATTTAAATGTCATTCTGCTTTTCTTAAAAGGAACATATAATTTTAACATAGTCTCTAGGGTTTACATTGAACTTTACATTTTATTTTGCCCTCTCCTAAATACTGGGAATACATTTAGCTTGTTGCATAATTCACATACACAGACATAATTTTTTTTCAAGTCTAAAGACAGAATAATGAACAGAATGATTTTTCCAAACCTAGCCACTTCTTGATAATCTAAATGTTGCCAGACAATTTGAATAAGGAGTGCTTTATATTGCTAAAAGCACCTGCAAATATCCCAATCATTTAGAATTGGCATATGGTAGGCAACAAAGGCAGAGAGGGTAGGTGACTTGCCCCAACTCATGTGTCTAGAAAACAGAAGAATCAGAACTTGAACTCATTATTTTTCTCCTACTCCAGTGTAGCTTATGTTAAAGTAATCTATAATTCATAACCACCCATCAGAAGTTAAAAATATCTAATCCATTCATATAATTTTATTTTTCCAGTTAACATATACATTAGAACAGAAAAGATGGCTAGTGTTCTGGGACAAATTCCTGAAACATTCTTAAACTTCAAAAATCCATACTCATCATTTAGGATACAGATTAAAATAGCTAGCATTCACCTAATCATTAAGCAAACAAAAAATGCTCTTTATGACACAGAGAACAGATGATAGTTACCAGAGGTGAGGTTGGGTGGGGATGGGGGGATAGGCAAAAATGGGTGAAGGGGGTCAAAATAAACATAAATAGGTAAAAAATAAATAAATAAACTATATATATATGTATATGTATATGTATATGTATATATTAAATAAAATAAAGAAGTCCTGGGATGTATGATGTATTGTACAGCATGGCAACTATAATTAATAAAACTATATTTCATATTTCAAAGTTGCTAAGAGAGTGAATCTTAAAAGTATTCATCACAAAAAAAAGAAATGTAACTCTATGGTGATGGATATTAACTAGACTTATTGTGATGATGATTTTGCAATATGTACAAAGAGCAAATCCCTATATACTATACCTGAAAGTAATATGTTATATGTCCATTATACCTCAATTAAAAAAATCTTACTACTCTGTGGTTCGTTGTAGAAGTTATGTTACAAGCAATAGCAAAGTGGTTAAAAGCTCAGAGGCTGGGGCTAGACTTCCTAAGTTCAAATCCCAACTCTGTTATTTACTAGACTTGTGACCTTGGGCAAGTTAACGATCCTGTATTGGTTTCCTTATCTGTGAAATGGACTTAATAGTAGTCTTTAATTCACAGTTATTTATTAGGATTTAGAAAAGAGTGTTATAAAGCACTGTCCTGGGTACATGGTAACTACTAAGGTGGATGTTACATAAATATACTATTGGCACAAATCATCCCAGAAATGGGCAGAAAACCCATACCCTCCCACAAAGGGACTGATTTTTCGCCCTTTCTTAGGCAGCCACTGTATATTAATAAGAATCTTAAAAAAAAAACACCACAACACAAAACGAAAGCAAGCCCTTTTCACATCCATAGTAATACCTGTGTTGAAGCCACACAGTATCTGTCTCACCCAGATATACTGCTAAGTGGCAGAAGTCACATAAAGTGGGCAGGGAGAAGACGATTCCCGAACCCTGGCCACCTGAGGTCATCCCTCTGGGGCAATCCCAGAAAAGAATGCTGTTCTAAGTGAGGACATAGTGACTTTCTGATGTGGGATAACATGTAGTAATCTAAGGAATAGGTCTTAAAAGATTAGTATAAGGAAGTAGAATTATATTTCCCATGACATAAATGTTTCCTGAAAAACTGTACACAAAGCACATTTAAACTGAGTTCCATGGATGTGCTGACATTTGAATTTTGGTCACCTAGATGCTAAAGCTTATGCCTGTAATCACTATGCCAAGTATTTTCCAAATCAATTCATGGAATCAATTCAATCCGTTAGAGCCTGAATTAAAATATCACAGTGCTTCAAACATAAGGTAAGTACTGCTTCAAGACCCTTTTACTTGAGGGGTATAGGTATGTAATCAAACCTTAATGTAAAAAATGTATTTCTGAGTTTAGTGAGAGATAAAAAAAAGTCCAAAGCCACAGACATAGAAACCAAGGCAGGTGCCTCTTTGTTCAGGTTCAGGTAAGGTTACAGGAAGACAGCTCAGAAACCAGTATGTTCAACTGTAAAGTTTGACATTTTGGCAGTTTCATGCTTTCTTACAGTAAAATCTATCCATATGGCTTCAAAGTGGTATTATAAAGATACTTTATAAAGGGTCCTACTTTGTACAAGTCAAGTCAAACCATCCCAATTAAGCCTTGCCTAAAACTAAGGACTTCATTAAAAATTAATATAGGGTGTTGGAGTAGCAATACTTGAGAAGAGATTTTTCTATTGGAAATGGAAATTTTTTCATCAGGTACTCTGTTATGTATTTTATTTATTTATAGCACATTTCGCTTTGTCTTTTAATGAAGTAGAAAAAGTGGGTTTTGTTGGTATGTTTTCACAATAAGATTCTATCTTTTTAAGACATAGTAATCAGGATTTTAAAATATGACCAATAAAAAGCAAATGACCTGAAACAACCAAATGTGTGGATTTTGATTCAAATAACCTGACGGTGAAATATACTTTTAATATAATTGGGAAAATTTGTACACAGCCTATATTGTATCATAAGTAAACACTGTTAATTTTGTCAGATGTGAAAATGACACTGTGGTTATGTAAAAAAGAAAAATCCATATAGGGATCAAATGATATAATGTCTCGGATTTGCTTTAAAGTACACACACAAGACAATAATAAAAGGGACAGGTAAAGAATACTTTGTGAATCAAGTCAATTGGTATACTGAAGTTTAGAATTCTGCTCTGTTTACATTTGTGAATGTTTACAAAGTCCAATACTTATTCTAAGAAAATAAAAAAGGATATCTTCATGGATTTAACAAAACAAATTACCCAAATCAATAAATAATTGATAAGTACCCCAGGAAAGGAAAAAAGGTAAAGCTGGTAGTTATACTTGCCATCTTACCTAATAATAAACATGTAAATTGACCGTACCTCCGCTACACCCACAGTCCAGAGTGAGTATGCAAATTAACCCAATAAAGATGGCAGTTAATTTGCATACATACCTGGGTCCCGGGAACCTCCTCGGCACCCAGGTCACTCCCAGCCAGCCATCGGAGGGGTGGGGGGAAGGGGCCAAGCCTACAATCGGAGGGGTGGGGGTCCCTCTTCCCAAGTCTAATGCCTGGGGTAGAGGCTTTAGGCTTGGGAAGGGGCCGAGCCTGCGATCGGAGGTGTGGGGGGGGGGACCCCTTCCGAAGCCTAAAACCTGGAGCGGAGGCTTTAGGCTTGGGAAGGGGCCAAGCCTGCGATCAAGGGAAGGGGAAAAAAAATCAATGGAAACATATCCTCAGGTAAGGATAAAAAGAAAAATAAAGAAATGTCATATCCTATGGAAGACACATCTTGAAAATGCCTAAAGACAGTTGTCATTTTTTCATGGTGAAGGGACTAGAGTCCGTGTTGATGAAAATATCTTGGCGGCTGCAGCAGTGGGGTGATGAGGCTGGCGCCTTCCCCTGATCAGCCCGGTCGCCTCGCAAAGGGAGGCCAGACTGCTGCTTAGGTCCGCTCCCAACGGCGAGTGGGCCTGAGCCATCAGTAGGACATCCCCTGAGGGCTCCCAGTATGTGAGGGGGCAAGCTTGGCTGAGGAACCCCTCCCCAGTGCACAAATTTCACGCACCAGGCCCCTAGTCCTATATAATAAAACCCTTATGTGCAAATCGACCGAACAGCGGAAGAACCGGTTGCTATGATGCACACTGACCACCAGGGGGCAGATGCTCAATGCAGAAGCTGCCCCTTGGTGGTCAGTGCGCACCTACAGGGGGAGCGCTCCTTAGCCAGAAGCCAGGCTTACAGCTGGCGAGTGCAGCGGCAGTGGCAGGAGCCTCTCCCGCCTCTGCTGGAGGCGGGCGGTAAGCAGCGAGGGATCCTGGACTGCAAGAGGGATGAGCAGGCAGACATCCCCCAAGGGGTCCTGGACTGCGAGAGGGCACAGGCCGGGCTAAGGGACCCCCCCCCCCGTGTACAAAATTTCGCGCACTGGGCCTCTAGTCTATAATATAACTGAAGTTCAATTTTATTTGTTCTTTAAAAAAATATGGTGAAGTTGTATATGTGGCCATACTTTTGAGAATAATTTTATGAAACTTACAAAATGGTTGGGGTGCCATCCTTACCACTCTATTAAAAGATGCAAAGCTTCTATGCTGGTAGACATGAAAATATAGCAAAAGAGAGAACACACAACTGCAAAACAGGACAATCTCAGCAGGTATCTTTTGAAAACAAAAGGTATATATCACTGCCATGTTAACACAGGCACAAACAACAAACTGTACACTCTATGGGGACACTGAAGGAAAGAAATGTGATGGACCTTATGTGTGTGTTTATGCTGTTTTTAAAATCAGATTTTAATTAAAATATTATAATACTTTTAATTTTATTTAAAGAGAAACTCTGCTTTGTAATACATTGTTCTTAACCTATGCTTAAAGGAAAGACTAAAGCAAGTTGTGCAAGGAAACAGCCTAATAGTGTGGGAACTCTACAGAGCAAGCATCAAAGACACTGTTGTGACTAATTAAATCAATATATATGAGAGATGGCACCGCTGTTCAGAGGTGGATTAGCCTCCTGTCCGCGTTATTTTCCTTTGTGTTGTTTCCATTTCTAAGGACCCTTGATGTTGTCTCGCCAAAAAAAAAAAAGCTTCCCAAGAGATACCATTAGGATGCTGTGTCAACATGTGACATTTCAAATCCCTGCTGGATGGCTAACATGGGTGATATGAGAAATAGGTTTTCAACAGTGCAAAGCAGCCTTGTTCCCACAGGAGCCTTGAGAGCACTGTTTAAGCAGTCCCTCTAAATTTATATTACTATTTTGGTCACGGGCATACTCTTTGGACTGCAGCAATATGCAATTAGAGTGAAACTTCCATCCAGGCTACCTTGAAAACAATCTTGCCAACAGTAGCTTGTCATGATAGTAATTTCCCAGTCTCCTTGATACTAAAAACCATAGTGTTTGAATGTGGAGGGTCTTCCTTTAACAAACAGTATAGTTGTTCGCAATTAAGAGAACTTGTTGTAAGTGGCATCCTGATAAAGACATAAATGCGAAGAAGATATGTCAATAGTGTAGAATTTATCTAAAAAAGTGTAATTCATGGTTTCTCTTAATCTTCACTCCTCTTCCACTCATGCCCTTCAAACATTTTTAAAAAATTTATAGCTTGATCATAAAAATGAAAGTTAAAACACATAAACAGTACAATATTAGTATATAAATTTAGTATAAAATATAATTTTAATAAAACCATATTAAATATAATTGTAACAGATTTATATTAACTTCTTACCATTTATCTTTTAAAATTATAGACGGATAACATACTATAATTTAAAATGAACCATATTTAGGTAAAGGGATTTGTGTTTTCGGTGAGAGATGAGACATGTAAATAATTATAACAACTTAACCTTGTTATTTGAGGAACTTCTTTAATCCCCCTCAAAATAGAAAATAGTTCTATAAACTAACTTTCAACCCACTAGCTGCCCAACTGCTACAAATTTCCTGAAGTGGCCCAGTTCTCATTACAAAAACTAAATGAGCTCTAAATGAAACTTAACATACATTGCTTTTGTCCCTACCAATAAGCAGATGTTAAAATAAAAATTCTCTGACAATGATGTTCTTTACTTTTTCAATCACATCTGTATTGACTTGCCATCAGGAGAATGATTTCTCACAGGACCAAGTCAATGCCATTGATTTTCTTTTAAAATAAGGTAAACCACTTGTTCTCTGCAGCGAGAGGAAATCGCCTTCTCCCTAAAGCAACTTGGAGAGCAAGAGCCACCTGACCTCTTGCTGTCAACCACCAGTAGAGCCTGCAGCACAAGCTTCATTTCCACGCTTGGGCTCTCGCATCTGCTTTTATGACGTGAGCAGAAGTCTAGACCAGTGGTCGGCAAACTGCGGTTCGTGAGCCGCATGTGGCTCTTTGGCCCCTTGAGTATGGATCTTCCACAAAATGCCACGTGCGGGCGCGCACGTACAGTGAGGTTGAAACTTCGTGGGCCATGCGCAGAAGTCGGTTTTCGGCTCTGAAAAGAAATTTCAATTGTTGTACTGTTGATATTTGGCTCTGTTGACTAATGAGTTTGCCGACCACTGGCCTAGACTATGAACCTAACTATAGTAGCTATCCTGGAGCAAGAGAACAATTTTAAGTTAAATCAGACTGATGAGGATAAAATGTACATGGATTATGGAATATTGTCCTCAAAACAAGAAAGTAAGCAGGGCACTTGGGTTTGTAAAATGGTACATTCCCAATTCTAGACATAAAGAAATTATCTCCCCTTCATCCTTCAGCCCCTGTGGGCTGTTCTAGTCTTTAGAACAGTCTGTGTGACATATCTGAATTAAGAAAAGATGAAAAGATGGGAGAAACCAGTTTCTAAGCCAACCTCTAAATTAGCATCAAGTATTCGGAAAAGGTATTTTACCGATTTAAAATGGTTCTCAGAAGAAAGACAGTGCGTCTCCTCTGGAGCTACTTGAGGATGTGGCTGCCACGTATCACTTCTTAAATGCACCAAGAAGAAAGAGTCTCCAATAAAACAGTCGTTCTCTCGCGGATGAAGTGGCTTATTAGCAAAGGGGTCTGGATGGCAACACCATTCTCCAACTAGAGCTCCCCAGTTCTCTGTCGGCAATGGGAGCACCCTGAGGAGCTTCCTAGAGGAAAGAGGAAAAGCTATTTTTTACAGAACAAAATAGAAATGTGACAGTTTCTTAATTACGTCAGCATGAAAGATGGAAAAACCCTCATTAATCAAATTGTCTGCAGTGTTTATTTCTCCCTCTACATTACAAAAGTATATACAACTCACTAAGACAATTTTGAAAAGACAGAGAGATTTAAAGAAAACAAAAATCTTCCTTTCCTTACCACCCAAGGACAAGTAACTGCTTTGTACAAGATGGCATATTTCCTTGCCATCCTTTCAAGACAAAGCTGTGCACATGCATATAAAGTCTGAGATCACAGAATATGTACAAACTGCATGTTGCTTTCATTGTTTTATTTTATTTTTTTAATGTATTTTATTGATTTTTTTACAGAGAGGAAGGGGGAGGGAGAGAGAGGTAGAAACATCAATGCGAGAGAAACATGGACCAGCTGCCTCCTGCACATCTCCCACTGGGGATGTGCCCGCAACCAAGGCACATGCCCCTTACCAGAATCGAACCTGGGACCTTTCAGTCTGCAGGCCGCCGTTCCATCCACTGAGCCAAACCAGCCAGGGATGCTTTCATTGTTTTATTTAGTTATATTCATGATTCTTAATGACTGCATTCTATTCTATAGGAATGCCAAAACTTTTAGATAATTCCCTCATTGATAGATATTTAGGTTTTGAGCTTCTCATTATTAACAATCTTGTGGTGAACATTCTTATGGGAAAATAATCTTGTGTGAGATTAAAAGCACAAATGGAAAATAATCCTCAATCACAATTCATTTAATTTCGAGAGAGAAAGATAAACATTGATATGAGAAACATGATTGGTTGCCTCCTGCATGCACCCTGAACAGGGATCAAACCCACAACCTGGATATGTGCCCTGACCATAAATTGAACCTTCAGCCTTTTGGTGTACAAGATGACACTTCCACCAAATAAATGAGCCACCCGGCCACGGCTGGTATGCATATTTTTAAACCCAATACCTATATTGGCCCACTGCTTTTCAGAAAGGCTATGCCAATCTGTAATTCTTCCACTTACCTTCTTCAAAATTGAATACTATAATTTTTTTCATGTAATGGTGAAAATGTTTCCAATACTGTTTTTAAAAAAAATTTACTTATTTTTAGAGAGAGAGGAAAGGAAGGAGGGAGAGAAGGGAGGCAGAGAGGGAAGGAGAGAGCAAGAGTGAGAGGGAGAAAGAAATATTGATGTGAGAAACATTAATTGGTTGCCTCCTGCACATGCCCTGACTTAGGATCAAACCCTTAGCCTAGTTATGTGCCCTGACTGGGAATCAAACCCGCCACTTTTTGGTGTACGGGATGACGCTCCAATCAACGGAGCTACACTGGCCAGAGCTCCAATACTGCTTTAATTGGCAATTCTTTAATTACTGGTGTGACTGAACTAGCTTTTATATTTATTGATGACTGTTTCTTCTGTGAATTGTGATTAATGATTATTTTCCAATGAGGTTTTAGTATATTCTTATTAATTTGTAAAAGTATATTCTATGTTAAGAATGTTAGCCCTTTAACATCAGTGACAAATATTTTTGTGTGTTATTGCCTTTTAATTTAGTTCACATGTCTTAAATTTCAAATCACTTAAGCCTTTTTTTTTTAAATGATTTCGCCCACTATTTTTAATAAATGGTTTGGAGTAATTTTAGATTTACAGAAAAGGTACAAAACCAGTACAGATAGTTCTCATATATATTTCAGCCAAGCTCTTCCTAATGCTAACATCTTACATAACCATGGGAGATTTGTCAAAAGCACAGACTTTATCTGGATTTCCCTAGTTTTTCCACTAATGAGAACTCTTTTTCTGTCCCAGGATCCAATTCATGATAACACACTGCATTTATTTAGTCATCATGGTGCCCTTGTCTCCTCTGATCTGTGACAATTTCTCAGTCTCTCTTATTTTTCAGGACCTTGAGATTTTTATTTTTTATAATTTCTTTATTGATTAAGGTATTACATATGTGTCCTTATTCCCCCATTACCCCCCACCTCCCATTCATGCCCCCACCCCCCTATGGTCTGTGTCCATTGATGAGGCTTATATGCATGCATATAAGTCCTTTGGTTGATCTCTCCCCCTTACCCCCAACCTCCCCTACCTTCCCTGAAGTTTGACGTTCTGATTGATGTTTCTCTGTCTCTGGATCTATTTTTGTTCATCAGTTTATGTTGTTCATTATATTCCACAAATGAGTGAGATCATGTGGTATTAATCTTTCTCTGACTGGCTTATTTCACTTAGCATAATGCTCTCCATCTCCATCCATGTTGTTGCAAATGGTAAGAACTCCTTCTTTTTTACAGCAGCGTAGTATTCCACTGTGTAGATGTACCACAGTTTTTTAATCCACTCATCTGCTGATGAGCACTTAGACTGTTTCCAAATCTTAGCTATGGTGAATTGTGCTGCTATGAACATAGGGGTGCATATATCCTTTCTGATTGGTGTTTCTAGTTTCTTGCGATATATTTCTAGAAGTGGGATCACTGGGTCAAATGGGAGTTCCATTTTTAGCTATTATCAACAAGTCAATAAATGACAAGTGCTGGTGAGGATGCGGAGAAAAAGGAACCCTCGTGCACTGCTGGTGGGAATGCAGACTGGTGCAGCCACTGTGGAAAACAGTATGGGGTTTCCTCAAAAAACTAAAAAAGGACCTTGAGATTTTTAAAAAGTACCAATCAGGTATTTTTGTAGACTCTCCCTCAATTGAGTTGGTGCGATATTTTCTCAAGATTAGACTGGTGTTACTGGTTCTGGGGAAGCATACCAGAGGTAAAGTGCACTTCTCATTACATCATATCAGAGGGTACACCTTATCAACATGACTTATCCCTGGTGATGCTAATCTTGATTGCTTGGTTAAGATGGTATCTGCTAGGTTTCTCCACAAATAAAGCCACTATTTCTCCTTTTGCAGACTCTTCCTATATCACTTGGAAGTGAGTCATAAAGTCCAGGCCACACTCAAGGGGAGAGAAATTAAGCGCCACTCTGCCATTACTTTTTATTCTTAGAACATCCTTATAATTAAGTAGTCCCTTATATTAGCTATCAGGGTGCGTGTGTGTGTGTGTGTGTGTGTGTGTGTGTGTGTGTGTGTGTGTGTGTGTGATTTAATGGCTTCATTTATTTGCTGGACAACAACAGACAGCTGAGACTTTACCAGGAGGAAAGCCAAAGACGGTTTACTTCCATTCTACTCTTAAGTTAGGAAGATCAGTTGCCTAAGGCAGTGGTTCTCAACCTTTCTAATGCCACGACCCTTTAATACAGTTCCTCATGTTGTGGTGATGCCCAACCATAAAATTATTTTTGTTGCTACTTCATAACTGTAATTTTGCTACTGTTATGAATCGTAATGTAAATATCTGTGTTTTCTGATGGTCTTAGGCTCTACAGCAGCGGTTCTCAACCTGTGGGTCAACTCATTGGAAACCACAGATATTTACATTACGATTCATAACAGTAGCAAAATTATAGTTATGAAGTAGCAACGAAAATAATTTTATGGTTGGGGGTCACCACAACATGAGGAACTGTATTAAAGGGTCGCGGCATTAGAAAGGTTGAGAACCACTGGTCTAAGGGGAGAAGAAATGAGAGCAGGGTAATGAGAAAATTTCAAAATAATTCATCCTGAAAGAAACCAAGAAGAGAAACATGCTCAAGTTCTTTCTAATGTCTCTGAGTACTGTGAAGCTTACACACTTCACTCCTATCTGTTGAACTATGTGCTTAATAAGAGTCAATTTTGTTTGATCACAGACCTATTTATGCCACTTATACATGCTATACTAGTTACATAATTTAAATAGTATGTAATCCAAAGAAATGTGCTGTTGCTGTTCCTCTAAAAACTAAAGATTTCAGACTAGATGAAAGCTAGTTGTAATGAAAATCACTGGTGGGATGTGGGATATATAACTACAGAACACTGGGGAGAGGGAGAAAAGAAAAAAAATCTAGAAAAATTCTGGTATCAGATTGTTTCAACAGTGTCCAATTTTTCATTCCACTTTAAAGAAACCTGGAAATTATAGATGATGAATTTTTGATGGCTTGAGAGAAAAAAGCTACACAACAGTGGAGTCATATTCAACAGAAAGATATTGGTTCTATAATAGAATACTAGTAAGTTAATGAACATTTGCATGTTTTAAATTAAAATATTTAAGATGCACATGTATCATTTTTTAATCATTTCCTTTTTCTTTGATTCCTCAGTCAACCATGAGTCTCATAAAAGGGCAATTACAATATGGAAGACTTAATTTAGAATTCCAGAGGACAGAGCTGAGAACAAGAAAGACTAATTTTAGTTTAATATAAGGGAAAATGTTCCCTTTCAAATTAGAAAATGATGCCCCACTAGCATTATTCAAGCTGCTGAGCCTGTTACAAATATGAAGAAGTGATTCTTTCAACATACATTTTCTAAAAGTTTACTGTGACCCAGACATTCTGCTGACAAAAATATTAATACATATGGCCTCTTATCTCAAGGTACTTATGTTCTAGTAGGAGATACAGACCTATAAACAAATAATAAAATCATCATATAATAAATGCACATAACAGAGTAGTTGTTCTAAATTCTTATTGGGCGGAGGGGGAGGGGACAGCTCAAACTCCTTTGAACATTTGATGAAAGCTTTATAGCCCCTTCAAACATATAATCCCACTTGCACACGTAATTGATGTATTACTTTAGAGGATTCATTTATGAATTCACAAAACCAATCCATGAACTCAGGGCAATATGTACAAAGTGCTAGAGGGGTAGAGCATACATGGACTTCAGAGAAGAAGGAACATCTGAGCTGACATCTGAAGGATAAATAGGAGTTCTCTAGGCAATGGAAGAAATGAAGGCATCACTGGGTGGAGGAAACAATATGAAGATGACACTACATCTGTTTAACTCACCATCGCATTCCTCGTGTCGGGCATGGTGCCTAACTCATAGTGTAAGCTCTTAAATATTTGTTCAAGGAATGAGCAAGCACATTTTGATAACTTTAATATGTGAGGTCCCTGGCTGGGTCTGTTGCATACTGAGATGAAAGAGTTAACAAATCTTTTCCTTGCCTTCTTGAGAATCTGACCTTTGGTTTAACCACCTAGTTCTGTTCCTCTGGAAATCAAGTAGATGGTAGGCATCAATTATATTGCTAGGCAACACTGCTTATGGTAAAAACCGATCCCTGATTGATGTCTTACATTTGGACTGGCAGGAATTATAAATGAGCTGTAAAAATCTGATGAGCATGCCACACGTTGGACTTCCCCGAATGCAGTCCTTTGTGAGCAACTACGATATGGATCTTGACCTTTATATCTAGAACCATGCACAGGGGCAGTCTGCAGTCCCCATACAGGTATATGAACTGTCACTTGTTTGAACTGCTGCAAGACTCCTGCTCAGAGGAACTCCTGATCCTGCCCTGGGGGCAAGAAATGTGGCCTGTGGCGGTGTGGAGTCTAAATGTGTAGTCAAACTCAGAAGACCTCTAGTGGGCACTACATACAGCTTTTCCATCTAATGCTTCCTATAACTCTGTGAGAAAAGAATCTGCATTCTTCAGAAGGGGGAAGGTATTTCTGATGTTTTGAAAGAACAAAACGTTTAAGAACAAAAGATATATTTTAATCACAGCTGTACTGAAAACCGAAACTCTAATCTGATCTACTTCACAGAACTTTCACAACAAAATAGATACCTTTTTTTCTCACAGTCGTTTTAAGGTAAAAATGGGCAGAAGCTCAGAAAAAGAGTGAAATGATCTCTTAAATTTTCTCTCAGCTTAAGATTCTAAAATGTAGAGCAACATGTTTCTAATAAATTAAAATTTCCTAATTTTTTAAAAGTTATTTTATTGTTGAAAGTATTACAGATGCCCCTCATTTTTTATTCCCGTTGACCCCTTCCACTCCACACCCACCCCTCCCAGGCCTTCACAACACTATTGTCTGTGTCCATGGGCTATGCATATACATGGGCTATTGTTAATCTCTCCCCAATCCCCACCCCCACCTTCCCTCTGAGATTCCACTGTTTGTTCCATGCTTCTATCTCTGGTTCTATTTTATTCATCAGTTTACTTTGTTCATTAGATTCCACATATGAGTGAGATCATGTGATACTTATCTTTCTCTGAGTAGCTTATTTCACTTAGCACAATAATCACCAGGTCCCTTCATGCTGTCTCAAAGGGTAAGAGATCTTTCTTTTTTACAGGTATATAGTATTCCATGGTGTAAATGTACCACAGCTCTTTTATCCACTCATCTACTAATGGGCATGTGGACTATTTCCAGATCTTAGCTATTGTAAATTGTGCTTCTATGAATAAAGAGGTGCATATATTCTTTCTGATTTTAGGTTTCTTAGGATATATTCCTAAAAGTGGGATTACTGGGTCATTTTTAATATTTTGAGGGAACTCCATACTGTTTTCCATAGTGGCTGCACCAGTCTGCATTCCCACCAGTAGTGCAAGAGGATTCCTTTTTCTCCACATCCTTGCCAGAACTTATCATTTGTTGATGACAGCCATTCTGATAGGTGTGATGTGATATCCCATTGTCCTTTTGATTTGAATCTCTCGGATGATTAATGACTGTGAGCATTTTTTTTATATATCTCTTGGCCTTCTGTATGTCCACTTTGGAGAAGAAAGAGAAATTAAAAAAACAATCCCATTTACTATTGTAACAAAAAATTAAGAAACTTAGGAATAAACTTAACCAAGGAGGTAGAAGACCTGTACTCGGAAAAATACAGGATGTTGAAAAAAAAGAGGAAGATATAAACAAGTGGAAGAATATACTGTGTTCATAGATTGATAAAATCAACATCATTAATATCCCCATAGTACCCAAAGCAGTCTATAAATTCAATGCAATCCCTATTAAAATACTAATGGCATATTTCACAGAGCTAATTATTTTTAATGCATCTTAAGCAGAAGCTTTTGGAAAAAATAAATTAAAATAGATACTTTTAATCAAAACTGATTAATGAGTATTTAAAACTTAAACATATAGACCATAAAATGAAATGTCCTTTAACTTTAGAATCAACCATTAATCAGTGAAAATAACAATGGTAACACCATAGAACTTTTACAGATTGAATTACAACCAAGCAGACATTAAGCACTTTAAGAATAACACCAAATGTCTAAAGCTCAAAGTATGGCTGCTGGGATTTAGATAAATTCAATTGGCATTATCCAACAGGTAGGTTCCAAACCCATGAACCTAAGTTTGCATTTTATTACCATTATGTACATAGTATGACTAGATCCATAAAAGTATAATCATTTTATTCCAAAAGTCTGTACAATTATTACTAATAATCCAGTTTGTGCCTGTTCTCTTTTTCACTTCTTTGTTCTCATTCGTAAAAAAATGATGGTATTCACGGGAATAGATCTTTTTAAGCTACAATTACAGCTGGTCTGTCAAGTAGACCAATCACCTGGTTGGATATTGTGACATCTCTTAATCTATAATAATAAAAGAGTAATATGCTAATTAGATTGGACGTCCTTCCATACGACCTTCTGGATGAAGCCAGAGCTGCGAGAGAAGCCCGGGTCTTGGGTGCCAGAGGGAAGCCAGTGCCAGCAGCTGGGGGAAGGAAGGCCTACTCTTGCATGAATTTTGTGCATCGGGCCTCTAGTGTTTCAATGAAGTCCATTCTGCATGTTTCCTTCTAGAGTTTCAATGCCCTCATGAGGTGCTGGGCTGACACCTAGCTCTGCTGGTGTAGGTGGAATGGGGAGGGCCTCTCCAGAGACCTCAGAAGACCTCTCAAATGGACTGAAAATCAAAAGACATGTGTTTGAAAGTCTGGCCAACTGATGTAATTCAAGTCTGACATGAAATTATTTCTCAAAGACATAAATTCCAAATGCAATGACCATTTAGCTGTTTCTAAGACTATTCACAAAGAAGTAAATTTTGTTATTATTGCTGCTTTATATTAAGGCCTGTGAGTCTCAACAAGAACATAATAAAAAATTGTATATGTTCAGACATTTTTTATAGTAAAACTCTGCTGAACTAGTAAAAATGCAAATTGGACATTTTCTTGTAAAGAAGCAAGGCAGTATTTATTTTCAAATACCAAAACAAATGGCTAAGAGCATGTACTCCTAAATTAAGAAAAAAGACTACTACTACACTTAGCATATTTTCAGTGCCCTGGTACTAATAAGTATTAAAGCCATTAATTAGTCTTAATAGGTTAAACAGTCCTCTGCACCTTCTATAATTTGTTTGACAAGAAAATAAAAGAACAGCATTAGTCTTGCAGTATCCAAATTACACAAATCACATAACCCAGGTACAACTTTATGAGATTCACTAATCACAGATGAGGAAACTGAGGCCCAGAGAATTAAACTGAGTTGTTCCCAGATGAAAAGGTTAGCCAGTACAGCAGATCTTAGGTCTGCTCCATTACTCCTATGAGAGGGGCTCCCAGTGCAGATAAATCAACATATTCCAAGGTGTTTTCTTGGTAAAGATGTCTACAATTAGTTAATTTTGATTATAGCACATTCAAGCCTCTTTTGAAATACCTTTAGTTTTATTTTCTACATAACAAGAATAGAAGATGCCCTTATCACTGTGTAAAACAGATAACTGTGGGGGAGGGGAAGGGTGTGTGAGAAGGCCACTGGGCTTAATGCACACAGTCAACATGAAATCCTTGTGCAGATACTGGAGGAATCATGTTTTTCCATAAAACAAAGTCATAGGGCATACTGCCTAAGAGGAAAACGTACGCTAATGTGAGGCAAGGGCTAAGTCAAATAAAAAGGGAGAAAGGAGGAGAAACCAAGATGGCGGCATAGGTAAACATCTGAACTTGCTGCCTCGCACAACCACTTCAAAACTACAACTAAAAGACAAAACGGACATCATCCAGAACCACAGGAAGGCTGGCTGAGTGGAAATTCTACAACTAAAAGGAAAGAGAAAAGCACACTGAGACTCAGAGGAGCTGCAGGAGGCAGGGGTACTGAGACGCATGCTCAGAGAGGACTGGCAACTGAGTATGCTGTTGTCTTTCTCAACTGGGAGGGAGACACAAGCTCCCAACTCCAGTTCCGGGCAAGACTCTGGGGACCCAGACTCATTTGGGGAGAAACTGGACTGTCTGGCATTGGGAGGAACCCGAGGGAGGCTTTCTCTCAAAGGTACTTGCAGCGATTACCAAGAAACACTGAGACCTGGGGCCTCTTAGGGCAGGGATAACGGGAAGCCATTGCTGTTTGCTCTGCCCTGAGACCCCACCCCACCCAAGCTGTGTGCAGAGGCTTTTGCATATGAATGGCCTGGTCCTTTGAAATCTAAAATTACCTAACAAACTGCAGGTGAGTCAGAGAGACCCAGAACATCCAAAACAAGGCCCAAGACCCCATAGCAGCTTGCATTGCTTCACCGCTGGGCCTCATCTGGGCACCTCCAAAATCCAAAGAAGGGGAATCTGCGTATTCCTCTGTAGCTCCTGTTGGGCGGCCTCAGGCAGAGGCTAAATTAGCACCTCCTTGAAGATCCAAGAGCCAGTGTACCCAGTGGTCAAAGTGGGACCATCCAGATTGCAACTCCTCAGATCTATAAGGGACACACTCAGGGGGCAAATTCAGTGAGCACCAAAGCCCCAATGAAGTAAGTCTTGCCTCATAAGGGTGTCTCCAGCATAAACACAGCTGATCCTCACAGCCAGTTGGCCTGGAGGTCAGTTCCTCCCAGTGATACCAACAATAATCAAGGCTTAACTACAACCAGACTGTGCACACAGCCCACAAAGGGGTGCACCAAGAGTGTCTACCTCAGGGTAACTGGGGAGGCTGAGCCACTGGGCCCTATAGGACACCTAGCACACAAAGCCACTCTATCAATTCAGGGAAGCCGCCAAAATGCAGAGACAAAGAAACAGGTCACAAATGAAAGAAATGGAAGATACAGAGTTCAAAACCATGGTTATAAGGTTTTTCAAGAATTTTCTAGAAAAGGCTGATAAATTTAGTAATACCCTCGAGGATATGAAAAAGGACCAACTAGAAATTAAGCATACACTGACTGAAATAAAAAATAATACACAGAGATCCAACTTGATTTTTGGATTCACTTGATTTGCAAGAATCAAGTCAAAGATTTGAAATAAAAAGAAGCAAAAAACACTCAACAGGAAAAGAAAAAAGAATCCAAAAATATGAAGATAGTGTAAGGAGCCTCTGGGACAACTTCAAGCACACCAACATCAGGATTATGGGGGTGCCAGAAGAAGAGAGAGAGCCAGATATTGAAAACCTATTTGAAGAAATAACGACAGAAAACTTCCCTCCCCTGGTGAAAGAAATAGACTTACAAGTCCAGGAAGTGCACAGAACCCCAAACAAAAGGAATCCAAAGAGGACCACACCAAGACACATCATAATTAAAATGCCAAGAACAAAAGACAAAGAGAGACTATTAAAAGCAGCAAGAGAAAAACAGTTAGTTACCTAGAAGGGAGTACCCATATGATTGTCAGTTGATTTCTCAACAGAAACTATGCAGGCCAGACAAGAGTGGCAAGAAATATTCAAAGTGATGAATAGCAAGAACCTACAACCAAGATTACTCTACCCAGCAAAGCTATCATTCAGAATTGAAGTTCAGATAAAGAGCTTCACAGATAAGAAAAAGCTAAAGGAGTTCATCACTGCCAAACCAATATTATATGAAATGCTGAAAGGTATTCTTTAAGAAGAGGAAGAAGAAGAAAAAGATAAAGATAAAAATTATGAACAACAAATATATATCTATCAACAAGTGAATCCAAAAATCAAGTGAATAAAAAATCTGATGAACATACTAAACTGGCGAATATAATAGAATCAGGGCCATAGAAAGGGAGTGGACTGACAGTCAAGGCGTAACTACAACAAGACTGTGCACACAGCCCACAAAGGGGTGCACCAAGAGTGTCCACCTCAGGTAACTGGGGAGGCTGAGCCACTGGGCCCTATAGGACACCTAGCACACAAAGCCACTCTATCAACTCAGGGAAGCAGCCAAAATGTGGA
Organism: Corynorhinus townsendii; assembly: GCA_026230045.1. Taxonomy (NCBI): domain Eukaryota; kingdom Metazoa; phylum Chordata; class Mammalia; order Chiroptera; family Vespertilionidae; genus Corynorhinus; species Corynorhinus townsendii. Next base: position 58,774,880 of record JAPDVU010000004.1, on the reverse strand, counting down.
GGGGAAAGGGGTGTGGGGGGTGTGGAAAGAGACTGGACAAAAATCATACACCAATAAAGATTAAAAAAAAGGGGGGGAGAAAGGTGGATCATTTCCCTGGCACACCTAAAAAATGCAGTATATAGTAAACTAAAAAGGTTTAAAAAACTAAACAAGGTAATTTACTAGTTTGCTAATAAGACCAATTATGGAAAAGTGAGTGGAAGGAGTCTATAGAACCAATAAAGAAGAGCTTGTTGAGCATTAATATTCTATGTGTGACAGCCTTTAACTCTCTTCACAAATTTGGAAAATAGGCCTCATTATGTCTACTTAAGAAAAAGCTGACTTCTGGGTATCTACCCCCAGATTTTAAAAACATAGATTCATAAAGATACATGTACCCCTATGTTCATTACAGCATTAGTCGTGATAGCCAAGACATGGAAACAACCTAAGTGTGCTTGGATAGACAATTTCATAAAGGAGATGTGGTCCATGTGTACAGTGGAATACTACTCAGACATAAGAAGGATAAAACACTGCCATTTGCGACATGGGTGGATCTTGAGAGTATCATGTTTAAAGAGTCGGCAGAAAAGGACAAGAACCACATATAAACCACTCATATGTGGATATAAAACAGAAAACAACAAAGAACAAACTCATACACCCTGACCAGTTTGGCTCAGTGGATAGAGCATCGGCCTGTGGACTGAAAGGTCCCAGGTTAGATTCTGGTCAAGGGCATGTACCCTGGTTGCGGGCACATCCCCAGTGGGAGGTGTACAGGAGGCAGCTGATCAGTGTTTCTCTCTCATCAATGTTTCTAATTCTCTATTCCTCTCTGTAAAAAATCAATAAAATATATTTTAAAGAAAAGAACAAACTCATAGACACAGACAGCGGTATTAAGGGGACTAGAGGATAAAGATGGTAAGAGGGGTCAAATATACAGTGACAGAGGGAGATTACACTATGGGTGGTGAGCGTACAATGCAATATACTGGTGATGTATTACAGCATTGTACACTTGAAACCTATAATGTTAATTAAAAAAAGAAGCTGAGGAAATATGGACAGGTTCCCCAGCTACTAAGTGGTGAAGCTGGAGGTCAAACCCTGCTCCACTCCCCCACTCTCACTTCCACACTACTTCCTAATCCCTAGTAGTCAGGATTAGGGAGTGTAAATACAGTCGTTCAGCGTTAGCCTCTCTAAACCCTTCTAGTTCCCAATCCCACGATTGCAAAAAAGGATTGACACAAAACAGAAGGTGCAGTTCCTGAGTAGGAAAATGGGGACTACAGATAAAGGTTTCTCATATCCATCACCCTTTTCCAATGAAATATCAGCCAATAAAGAATGAATATAACCTTTACTGTAAGCAGCACCAGGGAATACTGTTACACTGAATTTCACTTGTTCCTGCTGTAACTCCTAGGTCACTCATTGTTGTACAGGCATGCGTGTTTAGGAAACTTTACATGGGAATTAAACCAGAGCCTGAAGTAGACTGAGACAAGGAAAACTTTCTTGCTTAACCTACAATGTGAACGGGGATTCTCTGACCCTCTCAGGCTAAGGTGAGCCTATCACGGAGAGCACACTCTGCAGCAGCTTCAGCCTCCGCTAATTTGATCACGAACATTCTCTCCTCTACAGACTGAGAATCACCTCATTTCTCACCCAAGGTAATTATTCAGAGGATGCTCCCTTCACAACCTCCCACTTCCACCAAGGTAACTTTCTGCTATCTCATCTACCTGGGGCACTGCCAGGAATCATAAAGCAAGCAAGAGAGGATGGCAGAAGGCCAAAATAAACACCCTAACGTTTATTTAATTCAACCCAGCAAGAATTTATTGAAAGTGCACTATTCACCAGGCATGATGCCCGATGCTGGAGATCTTGGTAATGATGATGGTAGGAATAATTACAGCAGCAGCTACCACTTACTGCTTAACATGTCCCAAACTTGGTCATAAACACTGAAATTCATTGGCTCATGACAAACCTATGAGGCAGCTCCTATTGTTATTTATGTGTTTGTAATAAGGATATTGAGGCATGGAGTGGTTAAGTAACTAGCCCAGGGTCACATCCAGGAAATGGTATATATGAGCTCAGACTGTATGGTTTTTAAGTCTGTACTATTTGCTACTAGAGTACAGTGCACTCTAAATATGAGTAAGGATAAGGAAAATAGGGGTCAATAAGACTATCCTCACCCCCAGAGCCTACAGCTTAATCAGGAAGACAGGCAAATAAATCTTACAGGGAGATTATAGTAGACTATGGGTGGTGAGCAGGGAAGGCTCTCAGCAGTAGTTGACCTGTCAGTTGAATTTAGGAGTGAACCTGAGGGAGATAAGGGTATGGGGTACATTCCACAGGAGACAGCAGCTCTCACTAAGCCAGCTAGGGGTGGAGAAAAGCACGGAGAGTCGGGGGGACGTAGGCTGATCACTAGAGCTGTGCACAGAATGTGTGTAAATAATGGTGTGTTGTTTTGGTGACAAAGAAAGGAAGTTGAGGGTGGAAAGATAAATAGAAGCAAACTCATGAAGGACCTAGCACGGCAGGCTAACATCTTATGGAATTTATCTTGGAAGATGTGGAAGGGTTTGAACAGGGGAGCCAGCTGCATTTGGGAACAATCACTCAATAGTGTAGAAATGTTCAGAAGAGGGTGAACCTGGAGGAAGGCTAAGCAAATAGGAAGCTGGCAACAAGTGCTATGAGGTGAGAAGCCAGTAGCTTTGAGGGGGGTGGTGGCACAAGGGTGGATGAATGTGGACTTGTAAGAAATGCGGGGAAGGAAGTAGCAAAGGTAGCAGGTGAGTGACTATACATGGGGGACAGGGAGGAAGCCAGCGATACCACCAGGAATCTACCTTGAGGATACAGTAGAGGTTTGCATGCCCTCAGACAAGGAGCCCTGGAAGAGGAGCAGCTGTCTTGGAGGAAATGCACCAAACAAAGAACTCTAAATTCCTTTTTAAGATATTGTTAACAAGTGTAAGGTTTTCATTTGTCTTTCCTGGGTATGAATGATCAGAAGCTGAAAATTCAGGGGGAAGGGTTTTTGCCCAGGAAACAAGGAGGCTGACAGGAGGAAGGGAGCAGATGGGGAAATGATTCAACGAGACAACTTGGGAATGCAAAGGTATAGCAAAGAGCCCTTTTCATCTCAGTGGGGTAATCACAGCACACCGCAAGAACAGGTTATAAGGTTAACCTGATCATCAAGAAAAGGTTAATTTGTGTTCTCTATATGCTGTTTTAATAAGCAGGGAAATAGGAACTGGATTTCAGACAGGCACTAATAGAAATAGTTCAAATAAAAAGTTGTGTTGCAAAACCTTCTTTTTTAGTCATTTACTGTGGAAAACCTCATTCACCAACAGGATGGATAAAATATGCAATAGGTCCCAAGTCTGTTTTTATAAGAGAGATACTTCAGTGATCAACACTCTTCCAAGATAACCAAGCTTTCCCCCGCTCAAAGCCAGCATCCTATTGTTCCCCCTGGTCGGCCTGAGAAAACTTAACTGCTCGGCGACTGCTGGAGAGTTTTATGGCTGTTGTTCAAAGTGACATTAAGCTGGCTCTCATTTTAAGGTCATACACTGTTCTCTTGGCGATTACTTCAAAAATTCTGACAGAAAAGAGAAAAGCATTGCCAGGCACAGAATTAATCAATGTTAGGCGCATTCCTTACCTGTCCCTTATTATGACTTCACCACAGGATTGGCAATAAAATGTGGAGCAGTCTTGGGCTTCTGAACTTTGATTAAACATTGAAGTCAGCTCTAAAGGAAATCAATGACACAGAAATCTTAGAGGTTTGGGACAAATATGTTAACATATTTAGAAGAGTGTAATAGCCACAATAAATTACCATCAATAAATACTGTTTATGATGCACCCAGAAGTACACATTTAATTAGTATTATCTGATGACTCAACCAGAAGTAAATATTGTGAAGTGTTTTAAAAAACAACAGATTTTGCTTGTTCCAGAGCTGGGTATTGCCCAGATTGTTCATATAACACACTGTTATTTCTCTCATTCCATAAACACCAACATTAAAGAAGAAGAAAAAGGGGCTATTTCTTTCATATCAAGCTACCTACACAGAACTTAACCATCCTCAGCTTTCTTCTGCTACGTCTGAGGTATAGTTTTTCATCATTGTGACTGCTGGTGATTAAAGCTTTTACATTTAAGTTTAATTTTCTTTAAGTAAGATTTATGTCCACTCTGGCATATTACCAATTATGTACAAACCAAATGAATCTTGAAACTGGTCTATTGGACAGGTTCCTGAGAATGGAATGGCTCCTAAGAAGAATTCAATCTTCTAAAAGCAAAACTCAATTTCTGATTAAAGCTGTGGAAAAATATATATTTCCTACATTATGTGAAATGCAGCATAAGGCAGTGTGTTCTCTGTTCCTTTTATTTTATTCATAAAGAAAAATTTTTTTTAATTTAAATAGGCTAATTGAAATAAGTGAATATTCAAGTAAATTTAATTGTACTGGACTAAAAGCTGTTCTTAAAGTAATAACTAAAATTTCTATTGGTAGTTCATCTCATGGTAAAATTCCTGAATATGCAATGAACCTAAAGCAGTCATATTTATGGGCAAAAAAAAAAAAATTTAAATTTAAAGTTATCAAGACTGCATTATAAAATTTACAAAAACCTCCATTAATAAAAAAAAGGGGGGGGATAGTAGGGTAATATCATGTAAGGAAAAATATCCTATAAGTAAATTACATCTAGAAAATTTTTACTTTACAAAATTAATTTTCATTTGTAATGCTAACAGCAAGATGGCCATGAAAAACACACATGGTGTCTAAATAAGACAAAGGAAAATCGTTTGGGCAAAAATAAAAAGGATCCCAAATCAATTACATAGAAAAGATTCCTTTATTAATATGTGGTCGAGAATATGTTTGTACATTTTCAGAAAACAACTCCAAGACCATGTGGATTCCTGCAACAGAGAGGAATTGACAGGTCTGCTCCAACCACGAAGACAAGAGGAAAAACAGTGCAGAGATGGAAGACGCTGATAATGCCTTGCCACGCGAGCAGTCAGCAGCTATGCACCGCTCCAGGTTGCCTAGGACCAAACCAGAGAGGGTCGGACCTGCATTGCCACCATGTGCCCACCATCCAGATATCACTGCTGACAAGTACACATAAGGAACTGTTAGACATTGAAATTGGGACTCAGAACTGTTGGACACTGAAATTGGGACTCAAACATTTTTTTTGTTTTGTTTTGTTATTTTATGTTTATTTCTAGTCTGCAAAGGCAAAACTTTTTAAAGGAAAGAAATGGTGGGAAAAAGATACAGAGGCAAAGAAGCATTGAACAGACTGTCAAACTACATTGGGAAGACAGGGGAGGTTGGGCGAGGGGGGCTGTAAGAGACCAACCGAAGGACTTGTACGCATGCATATAAGCACAACCAATGGATACAAGACACTGGGGGAGTGGGGAGGGCGGGCAGGTGAAGGCATGTACTGGGGGACAGGGGAGGTTGGGGGGAGGTCAATGGGGAAAAAAAGAAAAAAGGAGACATATGTATTACTATTTGTAATACTTAAAACAATAAAAAAATTGAATAATCCTAGATCAAAAAAAAATTAAAATTAAAAAAAAAGAAAAAAAATTTAATTCCTTCCTCCCCAGAAAAACACCCACAAAAATGTGTCATATTAAAAAAATATAAAGAAATGAGGCCATGTCCATAAGAATCAAGCAATTTAAATTTAGTTTAGGTTACTTTGCATGTATGGTAAGGTTAAGTACACCTAGGTAAGATATCCAAAATATTCTTTTCAGAAGCAGTAAACAAGTTTTCAGTGAAATACTCCCCTCTGCTGGTCACCCAGCATAATCCTCTAGCTCAGGTTCAAGTCAGAACTTTTGGATACAGGGCATCCTGGGAGAGCACTACCACTTGGGGATAAACCTAATGCTTGTGCTATATCAGATTTGTGTTCCATGTCAAGGTTATGATCTGACCTAAGTTACATTCAAAATAGTGTAACAATACATTTACTATAGTCCCTAGAAGAAAGTTCTTACAATAGAAAAGTTGACTTTTTAAAAACCTCGTATTACCACTGAATGCTAAGAATTTCAAAACTCTCTTTCTACAATATATTGACTGATTCAAGCTTACATCAGTATGCATCTACCTGGTATTTATTCATTAAGTACCTATTATAAGCAAAGCTCTAAAGCAAGTAAGTACTGAGGACTATTTTGCATACCTTTTCATGCACCACAGAACAAGCTTTTGAAAGCTTTCCTTTTCAGATATTTGAGTAAAATATGTTTTAGAAATGTAAAGAAACAGGAGACCAATGAATGCAAACTATATGCAAAACAACACATAGCAGTCAATTTGTCTTCTAGTCAAAACTAAACAATAATGCTTGCTGATTTTTAAAAAAAATATTTTATTGATTTTTCACAAAAAGGAAGGGAGAGGGTTAGAGAGCTAGAAACATCGATGAGAGAAACATCGATCAGCCGCCTCCTTCACATTCCCCACCGGGGATGTGCCCGCAACCAAGGTACATGCCCTTGACCAGAATCGAACCTGGGACTCTTAAGTCTGCAGGCAGACGCTCCATCCACTGCGCCAAACCGGCTGGGGCAATGCTTGCTGATTTTAAATTTTTTTAAATAGTTCAAGTTTTGCCAATTGCATATTAACTGTTACAAAATATGGGTAGGTGATAAACCAATTCTGATTCTGAAAGGTCTCCTTACCTCCTAAGTATGGGCCCTAAAATCATGTTCCCAGAAAAGAGTAGATCTGAAAACACCCCACTATGCTATTTCCCAAGTCCCAGACAGACAAAAAATTCTTGCTGTGGCTGCTGTTATTGTTCATCACTGCTACAGAGAAGGTGATGACTGGACAAGGAAGGGCCAGACTCCCTCGGCTTCTTCCCTGACACTTCCTCTGCCTACACTTGGGAGTGTTAGTATGTTTCCCATCTTGATGACCCACTCTTCTTTCCATGAATAGTCCAACAGTCATTCTTAGTGTTTATCTGATACCATTTAAGCTCTGTGACATTTCTTTTCCCTACCTCTTATCCCTAAAACCAATTCTACCCAACTCAGACTAATTATTCATCAACCCAGGACACGAGCAAAACTACTCTCCAGCAAATAAAGAGCGAAACTTGCTCTCTATCTTCTATTCCCTTTCAAAATCCAGCAAAAAGACTCAAGGGAACTGCAATATGCTCCCATCTCTTAAATGGCTCTTCAAAACAATCTGCCTGACCCCACCTCTGGCTCCATGCAGTTCAGATGAAAGGCTTAGTAAAAATGAAGCAGCAGTGAAATTTACGAGTATAGCTGGGAGAAATAAAATCCTTTTCTGATATATGCTCGTTATCAGAACGAGCCTCTGTTCTCCACTTTAACATCATTTTAATCCTCAAAAGTATATTAGTTAGATGGTAATAAATGTAAAAAAACCCAATAATTTTATTCAATAAATTATTCTGAGAAACACTTCTACTATCTTACTGAATCAATGTGCCAGCAACAAGTATTGGAAATATGATAGGCATAGCAACATTCAAAATTAAATTATGTATCATACTCAATTTCAGAATCTTGGTATGTGCTGTTCTATTTGAAAATGTCTCTACGTGGATGGGATCATTTCCATCATTCAGTTCTCTGGTCAAATATCGCCTCCTCCGAGTGGCCTTCCTCATCGCTCTCCACCCAACCCCAGTACTGCTTAGCCCAGTCACTCCCTAGCCCAGTGGTCGGCAAACTCATTAGTCAACAGAGCCAAATATCAACAATACACGATTGAAATTTCTTTTGAGAGCCAAATTTTTTAAACTTAAACTTCTTCTAACACCACTTCTTCAAAATAGACTCGCCCAGGCTGTGGTATTTTGAGGAAGAGCCACACTCAAGGAGCCAAAGAGCCGCATGTGGCTCGCAAGCCACAGTTTGCCAACCACTGCCCTAGCCCATCATTCTGCTTTACTTTGCCCATGGCCCTTTTCTCTGTATCCAAGTAATTAATTTGGTCATTATCTATTCCCACCCATTACAATGTAAGCTCCATGAAGCCAGAGACCCTCCTAGTGTGTTCACTTCTGTATCCCTAAAACCTAGAGCAATTCCTACCTCATAGTATAAGATAATATTCACTGAGTTAATGAATTTCTATGTAACATTTTAAAATAAACTACATCTTGCACAAACCATCTTACTTCACCTTCATATCAGCTCTGTGAGCCAGGTAATTTTACAATTAAAGAGACAACGCAGGGGTATATGGAAAATCTTTGCTAACTTCTTCTCAGTTTTGTTGTGAACCTAAAACTGCTCTAAAATGTAAGTGTATTAGGAAGAAACAAAAACCAGTAAAAAAATCCAAAAGAAACAAAAGCTCAGAAAGCTTACGTGATACGTTTAACTGCACGTAGCTGATAAATGGCAAAGCTGGCTAAGACCCTCGATCTCCACTCCCAGCTCCTTCCATGCCACTGATGAGCAGTTATTTCCACCTGGGAAAATTCAACTTTTCAAGGGAAAAACCACCTCTGATTCGTAGTGAAAAAGTTAATGCAGAAACAGGAGTGCTAGCATTGCTTACTTGTGCCGAGTTCCGCCCACGCCTGCAGCCGCAGGTGTAGTCCATCTCCAGCCAGGTACTGCAGTCCACGGCTAGAGGACGGCACAAGCCTGACCTCTGCTGGAAGGCAGATCTCAGTGCAGCCGCCAGGGGTTTTCACCTGGAGCGAGGATGGAGTTATGGAAACATCCATGGGCATACCTCCTTCTTTAGGCTCTCTGGTAATTAAAAATAAAACACACAACAATTACTTCTCGTCGCTGAGAACCACATGATGAAAGAAACAAACACGGACAACGATCTCTCTGTTCCTCTTCAGTAAAGGCCCTAGAGTTAACTATCCCAGAAAAATAGTGAGCCAATCATTAAAAAAAAAAAGTCTATACTAAGTTTAGACCAGGTCAGAGAGCACTTTACACTATTACTGTAACATGAAAGTTCTGGGATAGATATTGTATGCTTGCTTCTTTTTTATGGTAATGATGCACTTTAAAATGTGCGCTTTTTCCAATGATAATAATTGTGAGTCCAGTCCCAGCTCTGTCTTCTAACCTAAAGCTTCCTCCACCTGCTTCAGCCTGGTCCTCCCTGGGATTGCTCCTAGACCCACTCTGTCTGCACAGCCTGCCATTCCATTTCCTCATATCCCCAATTCCCTCCCACAAGCCTCCCCAACTTCAGTTTCTTCAAACAAGCACAGTCTAACACTGGCCTGTCAAATGTCATGCACTTGTTCTTTGAAATATTTTTGGGAAGAGATTTCAACAAGGCAGCATAAGACAGTGGCTTATTGCTCTTTGCATCCCTTGACCATAGCATGGTTTGCATATTCATTCATTTACTCATTCATTCAAACCATCTCTTGTGAGTTCTATAATGTGCCAGGTACTGGAAATAGAACAATGAATATATTTTCTCTGCCTTCCCCTCTCCCAAACAGGGGACAGGTAAGTAAATAGGAATGCTCAAGGGATCGGTGGAAACTACATTGTACTTATTCCTGACAAATACAGGTTACTATGGAAGCACATGGAGGGGGTTAGTGACTGTCATCAATTGAACACTAATTGAATGATATTTGAATAATGAATGAATGAGTGAAATACTCCTGCTCCTGAGACCAGCATTACAATGTTTTACTTTCAGTAAATTCAAGCATTGTTATTGGATATACAGGATTTTGATAAGGATATCAGGATTACATTAAATAAAAGGTTCAGGAGAAAACGTTTTCTTGTCAACATTAAGAATAAAAAAAATTACGAAAATCTAGTGAGTATGAATACTAGGCATAAAAGGACTTATTAATCCAGTTCACTACAAACACAAATCACTCAGTGTAGACAATAAAGAATAGCACACAGTCCCCATCCACAAAAATATAAAGGGGGATTAAACACATAGAGAAATGATTCTCATATGAAGCTGAAAAATGCTTAACACTGCAACAGAGGCCTCCCTCTTAAAAGCAGACAGCATGTGCAGGCCATCCACTTTGTGTCACCTAATTTCAGAATGCGAGTTACCTACATAGTGTCATCTAAGTTCAGAGGTCAAACTCTGAGTTCAGGTGTGAATCTTGGTTAGGCCTCTTAATTGCCTTAGAAAATCTTAAGACTACCTTCTGGCTAGCTCCTTCTCAAAGTATAGGGACCTGCACTTAATTGGCAACAAAGAATATCCAAAAACCCAAATATTTTCCTGGGTCAAAAGTCTGATTTTAAGAAATTATGTTTAAGAAATAATAATCCTCACATGGCCTGTGTGAGGATTATTCATGAGCATCAACCCATGAACCAGGAGGTCATGATTTGATTCCTAGCCAAGGCACATGCCTGGGTTGTGGCCTGATCCCTAATAGGGGACATGCAGAAGGCAGCCGATCAATGGTTCTCTCTCATCATTGATGTTTCTGTCCCTCCCTCTCTCTGAAATCAATAAAAACATATTTTAAAAATCCTCTAAAGCAAAGGTCAGAAACTTTTTATATAAAAGCCAGATTGTAAATATTTCAGGTTTTACAGGCCATATATGGTCTCTGTTGCATATTCTACTTTGTGTTTTTCTTTTTTAACAATCCTTTTAAAAATGTAAAACACATTCTCTGCTCACAGGCTGTACCAAAAGAGGCTGCAGGATAGATTTGGCTCATGGGCCCTAGTTTGACAATCACCACTCTAAAGATACACAATTTGTCCACTTTGCTACTTCAGTGATTTTCAAATGTCCAGTTGGCACTTGGAAGTACTCCAACTGGGTTCCTAGGTCCCCACTCCCATCCCATCTCTGGCTTACCGCTCTTCCCCTTATCTTCCCTGAAAAAATCAGCCAATTACACAAGGCCAAGTAAGAAAGGCATCTATGCAAGGATGGGAGAACCACAGTGGCCTGGAGTGTGTCTGAGAAATCCAGCAGGGTGAGGGGGTGCACCATACAGCCTGAGAGCTAAAGAGGCCACTCAGCAGGGATGTCAGATCCAAAGAGGGGTAAGGGGGAAATCTGGGGGTTGGAGGGCAGCTCAGCATGGGGTTTCAGAGCCTATCTTAATCAGCTCAAGCAACTGTAACAAAACTAGTAGCCCATTGCATGATATTGCGCAGTAGGCCACCCTCTGCTTCTGTAGGAGCCGGTGGGGACTGCAGCGCATCGTTGGGAGCTGCGCTGCTTCCACGGGAGCCGGGAGAGACCCGCACTGATTCTGCGGGAGGTGGAAGGGACCTGCACTGCTTCCACAGGAGGCAGGCCCGCCGTCTCCTCTCCGGACCTGCACTCGGCCGCGGAGGCTGCGGGCTAGCCCCCTGTCCCTGTCCACTCCGGCTCCGGGGAGCCAGCCTGAGCTGGGCACAGCGATGAAGCAAGCATTCCGCCAGGCCGCTCACGCTGCCCGCTCTCAGCAGCTGCCCCCCCCCCCCCCCCCCACCGGGATTAGGGAACTCTGGCAGGGCTGAGGACTGGGCTCCACCATCTTTGTGACAGAGTGATGGTTAATTTGCATATTACCCTTTTATTAGATAGGATACCACATATTGGATGGCTTAAACAACAGGCATTTATTTCTCATAGTTCTGGGGGCTGGGAAGTCCAAGACCAAGGTGCCAGCAAATTTGCTCCTTATTGAGGGCCCTCTTTCTGGCTTGCAGATGGCCGCTTCCCCCCTACAAATGGGGGAAGAGAAGCTTTGGTGCCCCTTCTTATAAAAGCCTGACTCTTATCGTGGTAGCTTCACCCTCATGACTTCATCTAAATTTAAGTATCTACCAAAGGCCCCACTCCTAATGCCATCACACTGGGAGTTAGGGTTTCAACATAGGAATTTTGACGGGACATCAACATTCAGTCCAAGCAGCCTAAGCAGGTGAGGAGAGTGTCGACACTGGGTGGGGGAAAGGAAGCGGCAAAGGGTGACAGCAAAATATTAGTTATTTGCTGACATATATTCAATATATATCAAGAGGAAAATGAAAGCCAGGATTGTCACTTTGGGAGGACAGAGTTACAAAGAGGAAAGGGAGAAAATCAGAATGGACCCTATGGTGGTAGACTAGAATTGGAAATGTCAGTGTGAAGTCATGGTGCTCAATGTATATAAACAGATACAGTAATAAATGTAGATGTCCATGTATGTATATGCATATATGATATAGATACATATTCATACACACATACACAAACATCACATATATGTCACACACACACACACACACACACACACTCACACACACACTCTCAATTCTGTTCACTAGTGGGTTTTGGAGAAGTGACACCCAATAGTAATGAGCACACTCTGTGCCCAGATCTTGTTTTCTGAAGACCATTTTCCACTTAAAAACAAATGAACAAAACAGGATTCCTTGGAAAAATAAGTACATGTAAGGCTGGAATAGGAAAAACATGAGATGAGGCTGGAACATCTTGCTGTGCAACAAAGAAGAAATTAATAAATGATAGGGACATGTCAAAAAAGACATAGAATCAGGCCAGCGTGCTCAGTGGTGGAGAGTCAAGTCGACCTATGAACCAGAAGGTCACGGTTCAATTCCAGGTCAGGGCACATATCCAGATTATGGACTCCATCCCCAGTGGGGGGCGAGCAGGAGGTAGCTGACCAATGATTCTCTCTCATCATTGATGTTTCTGTCTCTCCTTCTCCCTTCCTCACTCTGAAATCAATAAAAATATATATATATATATAAAAAATACATTAAAAAAAGACAGAAATAATTTTGAAGGGACCACCATTGGTGACATCTGGTGTAATTTGATTAAAAAAGTAGCCCACTGAAAAAAAACTATGGGTCCATACTGATATAAATAAATGAATGAAAAAAAAAAAGTATAGTCTGATGAGGACCAGGGCATTTACCTTAGTATCAAAGGATCTCTCCAGTAACACTAATTTTGAAGAGAAAAAGAGTCACTTTATGGTGGAGAAGTCTGGCAGACACCACTTTAAATACTCAAGGTTAATGTGAAATTTAATTGAACTGAACCAATCAAAATCATGCACCATCTGATAGGTTGTAATGAGAACACAGAATCATCTTTATGATATTACTGCCAAAGATGTATAACCTGAACCTAATTTTGAGGAGACATGAGACAAACACAAAACGAAAGGATATTCTACAAAATAATTGTGCTGTTATCTTCCATGAGGATCATGAAAGTTAAGGAAAACTGAAGAACTATTCCTTCCAAGGGAAACCTGGCAATGAATGAACTGGATCACAGATATTATGTAGACAACGGGCAAAACTTGAATGAGGTTTGAGTATAAGACAGTAACCTATTTCCCAATTTTGAGGCTTGCCTGGTGGTTATGTAGGAAAATGTGCTTACTTGTAGAAAATTCACAGTAGCATATTCAGGTGTGACAGCAACTTACCTCAAGTTTGCTATCAATCCAAAACAAAGTTTTTGAAACTCTAATTGTTAGCACTTTTTATAACTTGAGTCTTTCTTCACTATCCACTTGTCACATTTTGCTTGAAACGATCCAGTAAGTTCCTATCTTGCCCTGAGTACCATCTAATGTCTCTTCAACGGTGTATAAGACCCAGTGACATTCTAGAGCCAGGTGTAAAAGTTGCAGGCATTTTGCAAACCAGTTGACCTCCCTTTGGCAGCTTTTGACATCATCCATAGTGACAGTATTTACACAACAGAAATCAGTAAATGCTGCAAATCTGGGAGGTTTTTGTTTGTTTGGTTGCTTTGTTTTGCTGGAGTGCAGGTTGCTAAATACCGGCACACCACTTACTGTATGACCCTTTATTATGTGTTCCGCCAGCCCACCCACATCTCTCTGAACTAAGCACCCCTTCATACTCAGAGGAAAACAGTCTTCTACCAGGTATCCTATAATTCCAAACCATAGTTCTTTCAGTTTATTACGCAAATCTTGCTTTTGCCTTTGGAATAACAATCTGTCATTTTTTCCCCCTATCCCTTTTTTTGTTTTATTGTTTTTCCAGGTGCTTATCTGTATTCAATATAACGTATATTTTGTTTATTTTGTGTGTGTTTTTTTCTGCCTAATTCTCACCCACTGCCACCATTAGACTGTAAATTCAATGAGAATAAATATTTTTGCCTTTGCTCTTATTACTGTTCACAGCTGTATATCCATACTTAGAATCTGAAGTTTTGGCACTAGAATAGGAATTCAGTAAATATCTGTGGATTGAATAAATGAATGGCTTAGGTTTATCCCAGAAATGCTAAGATGGCTTGACATAAATAGATTTTTCTAATGCAATTCACAGATGTAAAGATTAAAGCAAAAAATATGATCATTACAATACACACAGAAATAATTACAGATAATATAATATCTATTCATGATTAAAAACCTTAATCTAGGTAGGCCCTGGCCGGGTTGTTTGGCAATTCTCATAAAGTAAAGCTCAGTTGGTTAGAGAAACGTCCTGATGCACCAAGATTGTGGGTTCAATCCCTGGTCAGGGAACATACAAGAGTCAATTATTGAATGCATAAAAAAGTGAAACAACAAGTTGATGTCTCTTAAAAAAAATCAATAAATTAAAATACATACACACCCTTAAACTAGGAAAAGAACTATGCAATCTACCAAACAGGTTAGCCCAAAATCAACTTCATCATACTTAAAGATTAAATACTACAAGCATTTCTTTTAAGATTAGGAACAAGAATAAAATTCAATCATATCATGTACATTAACTGTAAAATATGCAGACTAAAAATTCCAATTAACATGCAGAAATTGTCAGAATTAATTTTAAAAAACTGCACCCAGTAGGCTATAAAATTTTTATAAATAAAGAGAAAGATTGAGACTAGAAGTGTAAAAAAGGACATACCATGCAAAGAGTATATAGTCAACTGATTTCTGAAGAAAAGACACTGAGTTATCTCAATGGGAAAATGACAGTCTTTTTAACTAATGGTGATAAAACAACTGGATATCCTTACAGAAAAAAAAAAAAAAAGAATTTGACCCATGCCTCACTCTAAACACAAAAATGAATTTACTATATTCACAGATCTAAATGTAAAAGCTTAAACTACGTTAACTCCTAAAAAATAAACATAGGAAAATACATCTTTACAAGCCTGAGGTAGACAAGGATTTCTTAAGATACAAAAACACTAACCATTAAGGAAAAATGCAATAAGCTGGATTTCATTATAATTAAAAATTTCTGTTCATCAAAAAACACTATTAAGAAAATGAAAAGGTACGTTACACACTGAGAGAAACTTAGATACTCACAAGGCATAAATGAAAAAAGCATTTTTCCAGACTATATAAAGAACTTTTCAAATTCAACAATAAGACAAACAACCTGATTTTTTAATGCCAAAACACTTTAAGATACTTTACAAAGGAACTTATATGAATAACCAAAGAACAAATAAAAGGTACTCAACATTATTAATCAAGGAAATGCAAATTAAAATGACAATGAGTTACCACTTTATATCACGAGAATGACAACAATCAAAAAGCCTTACAACATTAAATGCAGATGAGAATGTGAAGCAATTGGAATTCTTTTTTTTTCTTTTCTGGTGAGAGTGTAAAATGGTACAACTACTTCGGAGGTTTGGCAATTCTCATAAAGCCCACATCTGCCCTATGACTCATCAATTCCACTCTTGGGTAATTACCTATGGGAAATGAAAATGCATGTCCACAAAAAGACTTATACAACAACGGGTGGCAGCTTTACCCATAATAAGCCACCTCTAGAACAGAGGTGGGAAATGACGGCCTAAGGGCTGTATAAGGCCTGCGGGCCGTAGGAGGCCTGAGAAGTCATTTGGTCTGGCCCTGCCAAGGCATTAGGGGTGAGTTAATTAAATGTTTGACCACATATAACAGGCTGATGTCTGAGTTGATAATTTTTGTATGGCCCACAAATGATGTTTTAAGTATCCAAATGGCCCTGGGCAGAAAAAAAAGGTTCCTTACCCAGCTCTAAAACACACAAAATATCCAGCAACAGAGAATGAATAAATGAACTGTCATATGTTCATTCAGTGGAAAACTACTCAGCGGCAAAAAAGAATTGGATTACTTATGTATGTGATGGCAGGAATGAAACATGAATCTCAGAAATACTGCTGAAGGAAAGTAGCCAGAAACAACAAAAAAGTGAGAAATGGCAAAACCAATCTTTGTTGAAGGAAATCAGAACATCGGTTGCTTTTAGAGTAGAGGGAACTGATTGGTGATAAAGCTCAATAGTCAAAGACCACGGGGACAAACCAGTAGTCCAGCAGTTAGGTTTCTGAACTTGCTCAAACGGGGAGAGTGATCCAGGACAACCCTGAAGGAAGCAGGGAGGTGTTTTGTTTTGTGTAAGGTTTGGGTCCCTACTAACCCTACCAAGTGAAATGGAATTGGAGATACTTATCTGATTTGAGAGACAGAAAGAAGAGAAGTAAATATCCCCATTTTATAATTGAAAAAAAAATCAGACTAAATAATTCTACCTTTGTGAAGAAGCTAGGATTTGAATTCAGTTCTCCTGACAAATCCAAAACTGCCACACAGACACCTGGCTGATTTAAGTAAAAGAGATAAAGCTAAGCATCAATCTACCTCACAGTGGCGCTGTATAATAATTTTTTTTAGGATTTTAATATCTAATTTGCTGTATTTGAAACAGTGGGCACAGGAGAAATGATCACGTACTACAAAACGGAAAAAAAAGTGGGGGGAGAACACTTTCCTAACAGTTTCGTTTTTATGTGGGGGCGGGGACAAGTTAAACAGTTTGCAGACTTCTCAGTGGAACTCGTACTGAATAAAAGAATGAACTGTAGTAAGCATACCACCTTTGTTAGTCACTCACTAAACACACGTTTTAAACTACTGTATCAGTTTCTCTGCATAGAACAGTTTGGGCAGGGAAAAAACACCGACTTTATTTACAAAACAGGAACTCACTTTGGAACTGATCCTACAATGAAGATCCTTTAAAGAGGCAGACAGGGCATTTTTTGGCACCGTTGCCTTGGAAACGCCGGGCACTGCCGACGATGTTTTACAGCAGTGCTCCTCAAACGTGACCGTGCATCTGAACCCTGGGAGCACGTTAAATGCAAGTTCTGATTCAGCAGGTCTGCTGTGGGGCTGAGACTGCATTTCTTAGAAGCTCCCAGGTGATGCCGAGATGGGGGGGAGGGGAGGGGGCGCTATCGGAGAGGGAGCACTCTACTCTGAGTAATCAAGAGAGCTCTAAGCAACTGGAAAGAAGAAATTCAAAAATTCACCCTCCCCAGAGAGGCGGAGACTTGCCGGGTAGCAAAAAAGCGAGCTAGGCACGGTGCCCAGGAACCCACACTCCCACCCCTGGCCTTACCCCAGTATCAGCAGCGCGCTCTGCAGCCGTCTCCGCACCTCCAGGAACACGCGCGTCTCTGCCGGCGGGGCCATGGCGGGCGCCCAGACGGATGTCCCAGCCAACCCGCCGCCGGGGCCAGGAGCGCCTCAGCACGTGGGGCTCAGACACAAGCGGCATCGGCGGCGGCCGCGGCACGGGATTCCGGGATCGGCTCGCTAGGCTGAAACAGCCAGCCCACAGCGCCACCTGCCGGCAGGAGAATGCGCTGCCTAGACTCTAGAGGACTCGATGTGGGGGGCGTGAGCATTTTAAGAGCAGGTTTGGGGTCTGAGCGGTGTGAAGGTGGGTGGGTGAGCCAAATTGTCCTCCCACTCTGATTCTTATGGGTGTGACCTGATGCGTTAGTCTCCTTGGAAATGACCTTAAAAAGCGGACGGGGCGTACATTCCTTTGGATAGCGTGGATAGGGATGAGCCTGGAAGAGAGGGAGCTGATGGAGGGAGGCAATACAGGCAGGCACAGTCCCCTGGAGGCCCAAGAGCAAAATTCTTTACCCCAAATACACTGTATTTTGTTTTGGTTTGTTTTTATGGACTATGATCTCATTTTTATGATCTATGGGCGGAAGGTCCTTCAGTAGCTCTCCTCTATCTGAGGCTACAGATGTCCAGGATTGATGTGACATTGCTTCTCAAGTTAGACAAAATTGCTCCAAGTTGTAAACGTGTAAGTTTTCTGTTCCCTATGCAGAATAGAGTGTATTAAAACCAGTAACATGGATCACAGGATTAATCATTCCTATAAGCTTTGAAAAAAGGAAGATGAGAATACTTTCATGTGTACATTTTCACTATTCACTTTTGTGGAAGTAAAAACTGACTCAGAGAAGTCCTAATCTTACTACTACCAGAGGATT
The DNA here is from genome assembly GCA_026230045.1 of Corynorhinus townsendii. Lineage (NCBI taxonomy): Eukaryota > Metazoa > Chordata > Mammalia > Chiroptera > Vespertilionidae > Corynorhinus > Corynorhinus townsendii. Next base: position 58,756,496 of record JAPDVU010000004.1, on the reverse strand, counting down.
ATTTTGGAAAGTTTCACACAGTAAAGAAAAGGATCTAGTATATTGTAAATACTTATAGTGGGAAATACTAAAATATAGTTCATCCATGGAAGCAAAATAAGAATTCTTTAAAAGCAAGAGGCTGTTTTTTAAAAACAGAAAAGTGAATGTTTTAATACAGAAAATCATATGTTTATTGATGTTCTACTTTATCAGTTCAAGGTCATAATTACCACACACCGAACATTCATCTAGACGTTTTCTGAGTATAAAATAAACCTCTATCTTAGAGACACTAGTTTAAGACAATATTTCTAAAATTAGTATTTGAGCCCTAGCTGGTTTAGCTAAGTGGATAGAGTGTCAGCCTGGTTGGGGTGTGTGCAGGAGGCAACCAATCAATATGTCTCTCACATTAATGTTTCCCTCTCTGTCTTTCCCTCTCCCTTCCACTCTTTCTAAAAATCAATAGAAAATTATTCTTGGGTGAAGATGAACTAAAATCGGTATTTGAAGTTTTAAAAGTTTATCATGTTGCTTCACAAATTCCTGTATCCATCACAATGATTCAACAACACAGAATTAACTTTGCTACTATTCCATCTCAGATAATGGTGATGCAAGATGGTGATTCAACTCATATCTTCTTTAATTCTTAAGGCTAGGCTGTTAAGTGCTTAAGTAACATTCTTAGCATAGTATGCTCTTCATAATTGGTTTGATTATTTTTATTTTATTATTTTTTAAAATATATTTGTATTGATTTCAGAGAGTAAGGGAAAGGGAGAGAGAGGTAGAAACATCAATGATGAGAGTGAATTACTGATTGGTTGCCTCCTGGATGCCCCATACTGGGGATCAAGCCTGCAATCTGGGTATGTGCCCTAACAGGGAATGGAACCTGTGATCTTCTGGTACAAAGGTCAACGCTCAACCACTGAGCCATGCCAAGTGGGGGATTTGATTATTTTTAAAGATGTTTATATTTTCACATTTGTATAAAAATATTTATTTTTTTGACCCTATGGTTTAGGGGCTTAATCACAAGGAACAACAACAGCCTGTAATTATTGGAATCGAGTGCAACCCTCCTTGTAATAACTACGTGATTTAAAGAGTTCTAGGTTCAAACAGTCCAAAGCTGATAACAACTATTGGTCTTTCCTGTCTTCCAACCGCTCTGGGCCTCAAGGTCGGCCTAAGAAATACAAAGGTATTATTTAAATTATATTTAACAATTATTTAAATAATACTTAAATAATTATTATGTAAAAGCTGTTTTCAACTCCTCGCATCCCTTCAAACTATCAGGATAGGGCTGGCGCTGGCGAGTTAAAAACATCCGCTATAAACCCCTTTTCAGGCCCACTTCCGCAGTTGGTCCGGCCCTAGGCCGCTTCCCCGACACTCCGCTTGAGGGCGCTGTGGCGACAGCTGGCGCCAAGGACGGGGAACGGACCAGGGGGTGGATATAGAGCTCGTCGACGTCTACGCCGGCGTGGGCGTGGGCGCCGGCGCGGTGCACGCTGGGAGCTGTCACCAGGCCCTTCGGCTTTCGGTCTCCGTGTAGCTGCAGCGGTTGCCAGGAGAGCGGCGCTGGCGGGAGCGGCGGAGCCCACAGCAGGTAACCGTGTCCCCGCCCCCATAGCGGTCACGAGGCCGGTCTCTGGCTCTGAGCGGCTTTCTCGGCCTGCCTCGTTCTGGAGCCGCGGGGACATGCCGGGTCAGGCTGCTGTGGCGTCGGGGGTGATGCCGCCCTGGCCCCGCATGAAGCCGCGAAGCCGGGCGGCCGTCCTCTGGTTTCCGGGGAAGCGGGAGCTGCGCGGGACCGGCGGGCTGGGGCGGGGCGGAGGCGCGAGGGCGGCCGGGCTGAGGTGGCCGCAGGTGTCTGGTCGCTCATCCCCAGCCTCGGGCGCTGGGGCCGGCAGTGCGCAAGGGTGGAGGGGTGCGATGAAGGCGCGCGGGGTAGCCTCTTTGTTGGCGGAATCAAGGCCTCGTGCAGTCTCACTAGTTCGTGGAATCATTTTAATATTGTGACACCAATGAGTGCCATCCATGGTGAATGGCCCACGTGAGGGGTTGGAGAGGAGTGCAGAAGTTGATTAGAGGAAGTCCGATTAGTCATAAGGAAGTTGTTAACAATGATTACCTTTGATTCCCAAGACTTTTAAAGTTGCTGCTTAAACTACTGTTAACGTGTTCAGCCTCTGTCATTCACCTACCCTGAGGGGAAAGGAGTGGCACACAACTATGCGTTTTTTAACACTCTTTAGGCGCTACTCTCTCTTTTTTTAGGTGATTACATTTTTAATATATTTCAGAGAGAGAAAAAAAGCATCAGTGAGAGAGAACCTCTGATTGGCTGCCTGCTGCATGCCCCCTATGGGCACCAAGCCCGCAACCCAGGGGTGTGCCCTTGTCGGAAATGGAACCTGGGACCCCTCAGTCCGCAGGCCTCCTCTCTATCCACTGAGCCAAGCCCGCTAGGGCAACTGTACTTTTTTAAAGCCACGTAAATTGTGTTTTGATTAATCTTACACTCTTACAGCTCTATGGAGTTTGAGAAACATAAATATGGGGGGAAATTGACTTAGAGACTAATTAAAGCAATCAAGACTTTTTAATAATAATTACAAAAAGAGGAAGATGCCTGATACATAAGCCTTGAACTATAGGGGGAAAAAAATCTCTCCTTTTCGTTGTTATTGGCTATCTTCTATGCAGACATAGATCTTAATTTTACTACGAATAGCATGTCAGCATTAGGTGCTAAGTAACTCACCACCTGATAAACGACACAATGATTTAGTTGAGCTGACAGAAGTTATAACAGGAGTAAACTAACACCGGTTGTAGTACAAATGCTTTATTTTTAGTGATTACTCTCAGCTGCCACTCTGAATGACGTAATTCTCCAGTATTGCTAAATAATAGCAAATCTCCAGGTGGACATGATTATTAGGAATTGAAGTCTTGAAGGAAGAATTAAAAATACCTAAGTCAGTGGTCAGCAAACTCATTAGTCAACAGAGCGGCAAACTTGCCGACCACTGATTAATACACAAATGTGATACCATAACGAAAATGTTAAATGTAAGTGAAATGTTAATTAAATGTCTAACGATATATATAAAGTCAAAGGAGTCTTATTCACCTAAGTTTTTTGTTCTGCTAACCTGGTATGAGCTCTCTGGGCCTCAGTTTTGTCATCTGTTTAAGGGAATTTCATAAGTTTGTCAAACTGATGTTTCACCCTGAACACTGTTCTGAATTCAATAATAGGCTTACTGCCCAAAACCTGTGTTCCATGGCAAATGATTTGAGAGCATATTGGGTTTAATCAGGAGTTTAACTTTTGATTTGCTTTTAACTGCAGGACTTCTCAACACCTTTACTACTATTCTTATATGCATGCAAATTCTTAAGGGAATGTTACTGAAGCATTTCCTAAACCTACCAGGACAGAGAGCTGATTTTCTCATAGCCAACCTGTTAACATCTAGAATATAATTACAGCAGGTCCTAGAAGAACATTTCCTTCAGTGTAGTTTCCTTGTATCATAGGAACTTGTTTATGTCAGTCAGCTTATGGTAAAACTGGTTTCCTTATGTCATTTCACTTCAGTTTCAAGAACTTACTGTACATAGAATACCAATTTAAAAAGTATAGCACTTGACTTGAGTCCCCTTTCAACTCTGAAATTCCCCACATGGCTTTCATGTTAAGCTTTCTGGAGCATGAAGATCTAGTGGCAACTCACTGATATAACCAAGACTTTTATTTTCCTTAGTAAAATATTAAGGATACACATAGGTTTCTATGGGCCCAATGCTTTAATTTATAGCAGAAGAGTATCTTCTTTTTCTGGTCTGTTGATGCTTTTCAATACCATAATTATTTCATGTTTTGAATTTGATTTTATGGGCAAGTTATGATTTTATTAAGAATGGCATTATAAAGTTCCAACAGGTAAAGACTTGTTAATCATGGTGTTATTTTTACTATGAAAGATTTCCCTCTCTAGTCATGAATTCTTCAGCTGTGAAATGTTATAAAAGCCACTTGAAATGTACTTAATAATTGATTACTGAAAATAATTAAAGATTAAAATGTAAATTCTAAGGTGGTTTCTAAATTGCTTACTGTCAGGATCTACATGTTTAATGCAATCTTAAATAATTTTGCAAAATTCTGTCAGGTGTCACTAGCACACAACCGATGTGGCTACTTCTTTCTGTCCTTTGTTACTTTGCTAGGGATGAGTGCTATTAATGAACTCCTTTGTTTGGGAGGGATAACACATTTAATTTTAATAGGTAAGCCTTTATTCAGATAAGTTCTCTCCCTGAAATGAAACTATTATGTAGAAGCATAGAGCTGCTATTTTTTTCTGTTATAGCTAAAATATTTATTGAAATTTTATTGTATGAAAATAAGTACTTTTGATTCCCTTTAAAATGTGATTTCCATTTTCTGTTTATTGCATGCACCTCTCCCTCCCCAAGTTACTCAAGCCTGAAACCTCAGTGACTTTTCATTGCATAGGTCAAATATATGGTATCAAATTTATTAAGGGAAATTTACATAAATAATGTGCACTCATTTTATATGTACATTATATACACACTTATATAACCACCACCACAATCAAGATTTGAAACATGTCACCACTCAGGCCTGTATTGTTAGGCTTTTGTTCTCTTTGAATGCTCTGTCTCTACATGTCTAAATCATATCTATCAAGTCCTAGCTTAAATGCCACCTTGTATATTGCTTTATTTTGAAATAATTTCCTTTTCCCCTTTTCTATTTACATTTCTTTGAATATCCTTTTCTATCTTTGATGATGGCTAAACGAATGGCATGCTCATAGTTGGTACTTACACTTATTTCTTTATCCAATGGACAAGTGTAGTATTTCTCAAACTTTAGCTATTTATTAAATTTATTTTTATTTTTTTCAATTACAATTACAATTTACATTCAGTATTATTTTGTGTTAGTTTAAGTTGTACAACATAGTGGTTAGATAATCATGTATTTTACAAAGTGTTCCCCTGATATTTCCAGTACATACCTGCCACCATAGTTATTATACTATTACTAACTACATTTCCTGTGCTGTACTTTACACCCCCATTACTGCTTGATAACTGCCAATCTGTATTATCAATCCCTTCACCTTTTCTATCCTTTCCCCAAACTCCCTCCCCTCTGGCAGCCATCAGCCTGTTCTCTGTATCTATGAGTCTGTTTCTCTTATGTTTGTTCATGAATATTGTTATTTACATTACTCATATAAGTGAGATCATATGGTATCTGCCTTTCTCTGACTGACTTAATTCACTGGGCATAATACCCTCTAGTCCATCCATGCTGTCACAAATAACAAGATTTCATTCTCTTTATGTCCGAGTAATATTCCATTGTATATATGTACCGCTGCTTTTTTATACATTTTCTGTTGATGGACACTTGGGTTGCTTCTGTAGATTGGCTACTATAAATAACAACAATGCAATGAATATAGGGGTGCATATATTCTTTTGAATTAGTGTTTTGGGTTTCTTCAGATATATACCCAGAAGTGGAATCGCTGGGTCATAAGGCAGTTCCATTTATAATTTTTTGAAGAACCTCCCTACTGTTTTCCACAGCAGCTGCACCAGTCTTCATTCCCACCAGCAGTATGTGAGGGGATTTTCTCCATATCTTCATCAACACTTGTTTGTAGATTTATTGATGATAGCCATTCTGACAGGTGTGAGATAATATCCACTGTGGTTTTAATTGCCATTTCTCTGATGATTACTGATGTTGAGCATCTTTTCACATCCGTTGGCCATGTGTATGTCCTCTTTGAAGAAATGTCTATTCAGGTCCTCTGCCCATTTTCAAATTGGATTTTTTGTTTTGGGGCTGTTTAAGTTGTATGCATTCTTTATAAATTTTTCATATTAATCCCTTATCAGATGTATCATTGGTGAATATCTTCTCCCATTCAAAAAATGTTTTAATTTGATGTTGTCCAATTCATTTTTTTCTTTTGTTCAACCTCCCTAAGAAGATATTTCAGAAAAAATATTACTGGGAGAAATGTCTGAGATTTTACTACCTATGGGTTTTCCTACGAGTTTTATGGTTTGAGTCTTACATTTAAATTTAAGTCTGTAATCCAGCGGTGAGGAACCTTTTTTCTGCCAAGAGCCATTTGGAAATTTATAACATCATTTGCGGGCCATACAAAATTATCAACTTAAAAATTCGCTACATTTAGTCAAACATTTAATTAACTCATCCCTAATGCCTTGGTAGGGCCAGACTAAATGATTTCTCTTGTAGATGGTGCAAAAAGGTGGTCTAGTTTTATTTTTGTGCCTATATCTGTCCAGTTTCCCCACCACCATTTATTGAATAAACTATCTTTACCCATTATATGTTCTTGCCTCTTGACAAACATTAATTGGCCATATAACCGTGGGTATATTTTTGGGCTCTCTATTCTGTTCCATTGATTTATATGTTTAGTTTTTGTTTTGTTTATTTGTTTTTATGCCAGGTCATGCTTTTTTATTTCTGTGGCTTTGTCATATAGTTTGATATCAGGGAGCATGATTCCTTCAACTTCATTCTTCTTTCTCAATATTGCATGGCTCTTTGGAGTCTTTTTTGGTTCCATATGAATTTTTGGGTTATTAATCTTGTTCTATGAAGTACACCATTGGTATTTTGATAGAAATTGAGTTGAATCTATAGATTGCTTTGAGTAGTATGGACATTTTCACAATGCTAATTCTTCCTATCCATGAGCATAGTATATACTTCCATTTATTTGTATCATCACTTTCTTAAGTGTCATAATTTTCCGAGTATTGGTCTTTTACATCCTTGGTTAAATTTATTCCTAGTTATTTTACTTTTATTTCTGATGCAGTTGTAAATGGGATTGTTTTCTTAGATTTCCTTTCACACAGTTCATTATTGGTGTATAAAAATAAACTGATTTCTGGACATTTATATCCTACACTTTACGGAATTTATCATTTCCAGTAGTTTTTTGATGGACTCTTCAGGATTCTCTATGTAAAATATGTCATCTGCAAATAATGACAGTTTTCCTTTCCAATTTGAATGCTTTTTATTTCTTCTTGTCACATTGCTGTGGCTATGATTTCCAGTACTATGTTGAATAAGAGGGGTGAAAGTGGACACCGTTGTTTTATTACTGATCTTAAGGGAAATGCTTTTAGTTTTTCCCAATTGAATCTGATATTAGCTGTGGTTTTGTCATATATGTCCTTTAATACATTAAGGTGTGTTCCCTTTATTTCCACTTTGCTATAAGCTTGTATCATATATGGGTGCTGAATTTTGTAAAATGCTTTTTCTGAGTCTGTTGATATGATCAGATGAATTTTATCCTTCATTTTGTTTATGTGGTGTATCACATCAACTGATTTGCAGATATTGTGCCTACCGTGCATCCCAGGAATAAATCCCACTTGATCATGGTGTATGATTTTTTAAGATGTTGCTAGAATTGATTTGCTAATATTTTTTGAGGATTTTTACATCTATGTTGATCAGGAATATTGGTGTATAATTTTCTTTCTTTGTCATGTTTTTATCTGGTTTTGAAATTAGGATAAGGCAGGCCTCTTAAAATGAGTTTGGAAGTCTTCCCTCCACTTGACTTGTTTGTAATAGTTTGAGGATAGGTGTTCTTCTTTGAATATTTGGTATAATTTACGTGTGAAGCCATCCGGTTGAGGGCTTTTGTTTGTTGGAAGATTTTTTTTATTGCTGCTTCAATTTCATTAGGTATAATTGGTCTGTTCAGATTTTGTTTCTTCTTGATTCAGTTTTGGAAGATTGTGTATTTCTAGATTTTTTTTCCATTTCTTCCATATCGTCTAATTTGTTCGCCTGTAGTGGTTAGTAATATTTTCTGTATATTTCTGAAGTGCCAGTTGCTACTTCTCTTTCCTTTCTGATTTTATTTATTTGGGTCCCCTCTCTTTTTTATTTGATGAGTATGATTAAAGGTGTTTCAATCTGGTTTATCTTTTCAGAGAACCAGCTCTTGATTTCATTGATCTTTTGTGTTGTTGCTTTTTTAGACTCTATTTTGTTTATTTCCACTCAGATCTTTATTATTTCCTTCCTTCTACTCACTTTAGGCTTTGTTATTTTTCTAGTTCCTTTAAGTTTAAAGTTATATTGTTTATTTGAGAGATTTCTTGTTTCTTGAAGTAGGCCTGGAATGCTATGAATTTCTCTTTTACAGATTTGGGGTTATTGTATTTTCATTTTCATTTGTCTCAGGGTATCTTTTGATTTATTTCTTGATTTCATTGTTTAATAGACATGTTATTTAGCCTCCATGTGATTGTGTGTGTTTTTCTTCTTGTAATTGATTTATGGTCTCTTACCAGGTCAAAAAAGATGCTTGATATGATTTCAATTTTTTTAATGTATGAGTTGTTTTGTGTCCTAACATGTGGTCTATCCTAGAAAATGTTCCATGGGCACTTGAAAAGAATGTATATTCTGCAACTTTGAGGTGAAATGCTCTAAAGATATCAATTAAATCCATCTGATCTAGTCTGTTACTTAAGGCCCTCACCAAACTGTCATTTTAAAATATACATATATATATATATATATATATATATATACACATATATATATATATATATGTAATTTTATTGATTTTTTTTTTTTTACAGAGAGGAAGGGAGAGGGATAGAGAGTTGGAAACATTGATAAGAGAGAAACATCAATCAGCTGCCTCTTGCACACCCCCTACTGGGGATGTGCCTGCAACCAAGGTACATACCCTTGACTGGAATTGAACCTGGGATCCTTCAGTCTGCAGGCCGACGCTCTATCCACTGAGCCAAACCAGTTAGGGCCAAACTCAGTCATTTTTATATCATCTACAAAATTCTGGCCACAACTGCATACTTCCTGCATACTTACTTCTTTACTGTTTCTTTATATCAATGTGATTATTAAAATAATTTTTTATATATTTTTACTGATTTTAGAGAGGAATGGAGAGGGAGAGAGCGATGGAAACATCACTGTGACTGCCCCATCCATGGCAGGCACTGGCCCAGAAGGCTGCCACGGAAACACTCTGGCGCACGGGCCCTGATCCCCTCTGCTGGGCCTCAGGGGTAAATTTGGCTACAGACGTCAAGGACTAAAAAAAAAAAATCAATGATGAGAGAGAATCATTTATGGCTTCCCCCTGCATGCCCCACACTGGGAATAGAGCCTGCAGCCCAGGCATGTGCCCTGACCGGGAATTGAACCGTGACCTCCTGGTTCACAGGTTGACACTCAACCACTGAACCATACCAGCCGGAGTAAAATAATTTTTAAAGGAATCTTGGAATAATCACCAGCAGCAAGAAACAGGTATTACTTGTCATAAACAGAAGGTAGACATAAAGATGAAAATAATGGAAACAAAACAGTATTGATAAATTCTAGCTAGAATTGTCTGCTGAAGACTCAGTTTGAGATTTACTGTTCTTTGTTTAAAAAAAGAGAGATTTCAAGAATTAGGGAGGCATCGATAACACCAATCTGAGACCTCCTGATATAGTCTGATGAATTTAAATAGAATGAAAGGAGAATAATTGCTCACTTGCTACATTGTCACTTAGCCTTGTCTTTGAAATCATCTCGTTATCTGATTGGTAGCCGAAATTTCATGAGATACTGTATTATACAGGGCTTGAAAATTCCTTAGAATTTTATTTGTGTAAGAATTGGGAAACCAAGCCTCAATACTCAATTAAAAGGTATACTAGAGTTAACTTTAAAAATATGATTTGAAGGCAAAAAGCTAAGATCGGTCTCTCATGAGATTGTAGTCAGCTGTCAGCCAGGAATGCAGGTACCTGAAGGTTTGACTGGGACTGGAGTTCCCACTTCAAGACTGTTCACTCCTATGGCTGGCAAGTTGGTGTTGGTGGTGGCCATAGGACCCTGTTTTTTTATGTGGAGTTGAAATGATTGGACAACTTCCTCAAGGACCAAAGTTTGAAACAAGGTCTCACTGATACTAAGCCAGAGCTACTCCTAGGACTCGAGACGTCCTCCCTGTGACCGCAAAAGAAGCACAGAAGCTACTTTGGCCTGAGTAAAGAGCCTACTATGTTCCCACACTTCCTCATCAAAAAGACTTAGGGGGGCTCACTCAGCTTCCCAGGTGTATGGATTTAAGGACAGGACTGTCACTACAATCTATAAATTCTACTCTTCTATTTTAAGAATGGTAACTTTGAGACCTGCACCCCATTGGAGATCCAGAAGCCAGTGTACTAGGTAGTGGTCAGTGTGAGACACCAGATTTCAACTCCTCACATCCATAAGTGACACATTCAAGAGGTAGACTCAGCACCAAAGCCCCACTGAAACAAGTCCTGCACTATAAGCGTGTCTCCAGCGCAGCAGTTCTTCCATTATAGACACAGCGAGTCCTCTCAGCCAATTGGCCTGGAGGTCAATTCCTCCCAGTGTACCAACAGCAATCAAGGCTTAACTACACCAAGACTTTGCACTCAGCCCACAAAGGGGTGTACCAAGAGCATCCACCTCAGGTGATTGGGGAGACTGAGCTACTGGCCCCTATAGGTCACCTGCCACACAAAGCCACTCCATTAACACAGGGAAGCAGCCAAAATTCGGAGACAAATAAACATGTCACAAATGAAAGAAACGGAGGAAAGCAAACTACTGGATGACATAGAGTTCAGAAGTTTGCTTTTTATAAGGTTACTCAAGAATCTTCTAAAAACCTCTGAGGAATTAGTGAGACCTTTAAGGATCTTAATGAGAATGCCAAAAAAAATGGAAAAGGACTAGTCAGAAATTAAGCATACACTGTCTAAAATAAAGAATATACAGAAACTCAACTGTAGATCAACGTACCCCAAGAATCAAACCAAAGATCTGAAATATGAGGAAACAAAAAAACACCCAACCAGAAAAACGAAAAGAAAAAAGAATCCAAAAATATGAAGATAAGGTAAGGAGCCTCTGGGACAACTTCAAGCATACCAACATCCGAATTTTTGGGGTGCAAGAAGAAGAGAGAGAGCAAAATACTGAAAACCTATTAGAAGAAATAATGACAGAAAATTTTCCATACCTGGTGAAAGAAATAGACTTACAAGTCCAGGAAGCGCACAGAACCCCAAACAAGAGGAATCCAAAGAGGACCACACCAAGACACATCATAATTAAAATGCCAAGAACAAAAGACAAAGAGAGAATCTTGAAAGCAGCAAGAGAAAAACGGTTAGTTACCTACAAGGGAGTACCCATATGACTGTCAGCTGATTTCTCAGCAGAAACTATGCAGGCCAGACGGAAGTGGCAAGAAATATTCAAAGTGATGAATAGCAAGAACCTACAACCAAGATTACTCTACCCAGCAAAGCTATCATTCAGAGTTGAAGGTCAGATAAAGGGCTTCACAGACAAGAAAAAGCTAAAGGAGTTCATCACCACCAAACCAGGATTACATGAAATGCTGAAGGGTATTCTTTAAGAAGAGGAAGTAGAAGAAAAAGGTAAAGATAAAAAATATGAACAACAAAATAACATCAAATACATAACTACCAACAAGTGAATCTAAAAACCAAGTGAATAAAAAATCTGAAGAACAGAATGGACTGGTGAATATAATAGAATCAGGGACATAGAAAGGGAGTGGACTGACAATTCTCAGGGGGAAAGGGGTGTGAGGGGTTCGGGAAGAAATTGGACAAAAATCTTACATCTGTGAATGAAGACAATGGCGGGGGGTAAGGGCATGGGGTGGGTGGGGAATCAGGTGGAGGGGAGCTATGGGGAAAAAAAAAGAGGAACACTTGTAATAATCTGAACAATAAAGACTTATTAAAAAAAAGAATGGTAACTTTGATAATAAAAAAAATTAACATGATTATAATTGAATCACCTTTTTAAAAAATGTTTTTAACGTTACTAATCTTACAAATAAAACTATCAAATTTTTGTTTTAAGGGTACATTAACTTTTAAGCTAAACCTTTAAATCCAAAAATATCTGACACCCACTGGGAATCTTTTATATGATAAAGTGGTGATTGGATAAAATGTTAATAACATAATGTTTATCTGACAAAGCTCCTGTAAGAATGGATGATGTAATAAACTTAATAGGATCTACTATCTCCTTTGCTTCTTCATTTTTTCTTAAGTTTAAGCTATATCTTCATTATTTCCATCCTGCAGAAGACATTTTCAGTCTAATTTCTTATGAGGTAATGAAAAACTCGCTTATGGCCAGAACTTTGTATGAACAGGCAGGTAAATAAATTACCTACTCCATAAAATACATCTTATATTTCCATTTACTGTGGTTATTTACAGACATATATCGATATTATGAACTTAATGTGTAAATTGTATTAGTTTGTGTTCATGAATAAAGAGTTCAGGTAAGTAGGCCATTTATTTGGTGTTACTCTTTGAAAAATAATTTTACCTGAGTGATAGATACTAGGTTTATCAGTACATACAGTAATTTGCTATTCAGCCAGGAGTCAGGCTGCTGTTAGTTTAAGGTTCTGGGATGCAACCTCAATTGGGAAGGAAGAAATTAGTCCTTTGGATGAATAATAATTATTTTGTAAAAAGTCATCACTCAGTCCTAGCTGGTCTGGCTCAGTGAATAGAATGCCAGCCTGCTGACTGAAGGGTCCCAAGTTCGGATTCCAGTCAAGGGCACATGCCTGGTTGCTGGCTTGTTCCCCAGTAGGGGGGCGTGCAGGAGGCAGCCAAGCAATGATTCTCTCTCATCATTGATGTTTCTATCTCTCCCTCTCCTTTCCTCTCTGAAATCAATAAAAATATAAAAAATAAAAAGTCATCACTCAAGTAGTTTCTTTCCTGTGTCTCTACCATAAAGCAGATGTCAATCATTTAAAAGTGACATCTGACTATAATCAGAAAAACTGTAAAAGCACAGCAGTCTTAGTCCTTTGAAATAAACAGGTAAATAGCTCTGCATTTCCAGCTGCTTTCGATTGTGCTGTTACATTATGAAAAAGTGCTATAAAATATTAACTGCCTGTAACCTTTACGGTATGTATTTTGATCAATCCATTTTTCCTGGTAGCTGGAACTTTTATATATTATATACTACAAATGCCATCCCAGTTTGCTGATTATACTTTTTGCTTGTCTGCAGCACAATGCACTCGACACTGTGGCCTTTCTGTGCACACTTACACTTACCTTACATTGTGTCTTAATTTTAAAGTTTCCTGGACAGAAGTTTTTCTCCTGAGGGGAAAAAAATAGAACCTAGTACTTGCTTTAAAGTTGCTGTCTGTCATTTTGGAAGATAAATGAATGACTTCCATATCACCAGTTCCATAAGTGTTATCACCAGTTAGGAGTTCACCTTTGTTCCTGAGTGAGGGGTTCCAAAAACTTTTCTGTGTGTCTGTGTGGCATCCAGCATTTTATTGAAAGGCTGTCCTCGAAGTACTGGTACCTAAGTTTTCCTGATTCTGTAATTTGAGGCTGCCCATTAGGTTTATGAGTTCTGATAAATAGGATTATTTTTATTATGTCTTCCAAGTTATAGAGGTTGTGGTTGAATAAATGAAAAGATTATTTGAGAATAAACTCTTTTTTTTAAAATAAATCTTTATTGTTCAGATTATTACAGGTGTTCCTCTTATATTTTTCCCCATAGCTCCCCTCCACCTGATTCCCCACCCACCCCATGCCCTTACCCCCCGCCACTGTCTTCATCCATAGGAGTAAGATTTTTGTCCAATCTCTTCCCGCACCCCTCACACCTGCTTCCCCTGAGAATCGTCAGTCCACTCCCTTTCTATGTCCCTGATTCTATTATATTCACCAGTCCATTCTGTTCTTCAGATTTTTCATTCACTTGCTTTTTAGATTCACTTGTTGGTAGGTATGTATTTGATGTCATTTTGTTGTTCATAATTTTTATCTTTACCTTTTTCTTCTTCTTCCTCTCCTTAAAGAATACCCTTCAGCATTTCATATAATCCTGGTTTGGTGGTGATGAACTCCTTTAGCTTTTTCTTGTCTGTGAAGCCCTTTATCTGACCTTCAACTCTGAATGATAGCTTTGCTGGGTAGAGTAATCTTGGTTGTAGGTTCTTGCTATTCATCACTTTGAATATTTCTTGCCACTTCCGTCTGGCCTGCATAGTTTCTGCTGAGAAATCAGCTGACAGTCATATGGGTACTCCCTTGTAGGTAACTAACCGTTTTTCTCTTGCTGCTTTCAAGATTCTCTCTTTGTCTTTTGTTCTTGGCATTTTAATTATGATGTGTCTTGGTGTGGTCCTCTTTGGATTCCTCTTGTATGGGGTTCTGTACGCTTCCTGAACTTGTAAGTCTATTTCTTTCACCAGGTAGGGAAAGTTTTCTGTCATTATTTCTTCTAATAGGTTTTCAATATTTTGCTCTCTCCCTTCTTCTGGCACCCCAAAAATTCGGATGTTGATTCGCTTGAAGTTGTCCCAGAGGCTCCTTACACTATCTTCATATTTTTGGATTCTTTTTTCTTTTTGTTTTTCTGGTTGGATGTTTTTTGTTTCCACATATTTCAGATCTTTGGTTTGATTCTTGGGGTACATTGATCTACAATTGAGTTTCTGTATATTCTTTATTTTAGACAGTGTATGCTTCATTTCTGACTGGTCCTTTTCCATTTTTTTGGCATTCTCATTAAGGTCCTTGAAGGACTCACTAAGCTCCTCAGAAGTGTCATCAAGTTTCTCAGCGGTTTTTAGAAGATTCTTGAGTAACCTTATACATGTGGTTCTGAACTCTGTGTCATCCAGTAGTTTGCTTTCCTCCGTTTCTTTCATTCGTGACATGTTTCTTTGTTTCTGCATTTTGGCTGCTTCCCTGTGTTGATGGAGTGGCTTTGTGTGGTAGGTGACCTATAGGGGGCAGTAGCTCAGCCTCCCCAATCACCTGATGTGGACGCTCTTGGTACTCCCCTTTGTGGGCTGAGTGCAAAGTCTTGGTGTAGTTAAGCCTGAATTGCTGTTGGTACGCTGGGAGGAATTGACCTCCAGGCCAATTAGCTGTGAGCACTCCCTGTGTCTATAATGGAAGAACTGCTGCGCTGAAGACACGCTTATGGGGCAGGACTTGTTTCAGTGGGGCTTTGGTGCTCACTGAGTCTGCCTCTTGAATGTGTCACTTATGGATGTGAGGAGTTGAAATCTGGTTTCTCATACTGACCACTAGGTACACTGGCTTCTGGATCTCCAATGGGGTGCAGGTCAGCTACTGTCTGAGGCCACTCAGCAGGAGCTACAGTGAGAGCTGCAGTTTTCTCCTCTTTGCTTGGGGTTTGGAGGTTTTGGAGCTGTCTGACCCAGGCTGCAAGTTTGCTAGGTTAAGCTGCGATAGGGCAGGCTTTTCTTATGCTAACTCGGCTGCTTGGAGCTTGGGTGGGTTTGTAGGTTGTGCAGGGTGGGGCCTCAGGGTGTCACTAGGCTAGGGCGTGGCAAACAGCAATGGCTGCTAGTTAGCCAGCTCTGTGTCCCCAATGGCATCCGCGAGTCCCGTGCCCCAGTGCAGTAAACAATTATTCCTGCGCGCAGCTCTGCAAGCAAGCCACCCTCACTGGCAGACAGTCCAGCTTCTCCCCGTAGGAGTTTGGGTCCCCCGCGTCTCCCCAGAGACTGGATTTCAGAGTAATCAGGGGCTTGTCTCCGTTCAGGTTGAAAAAAGCAACGCACCCAGTCGCCCTCAGCCAGCCCGGATCACGCGCCTCCGTACCTCAGCTTTTCAGCGCTTGTGCACGTCTCAATGCTCTTTTCTCTTTCCTTCTAGTTGTAGAACTTCCACTCAGCCAGCTTTCCCGTGGTTCTGGGTGATAGACGTTTTGTCTTTTAGTTGCAGTTTAAATTGTTGTGGGAGGCAGCAGTTTAGGTGTTTACCTACGTCGCCATCTTGGATTCTCCTATCGAGAATAAACTCTTTAGTTATTGTTGCATAACTGATTATTTCAAAACATGGTGACTTCAAACAACTAAATATCTTTCACAGTTTCTGTCAGAGGGGATTGGGAGCAGTTTGGTTGTGAGGTTTTGCTTGAGTATTTTGTGAGTTTGTCGGACGTCGACCTGGGCTATAGTCATGTAAAACTTTGGGGTTGAAGAAACCCTTTTCAAAGTGACTCACTCACATGCTGGCAAGTTGTGTGTGTGTGTGTGTGTGTGTGTGTGTGTGTGTGTGCGCACGCGCACGCGCTAACTATATGAACATACAGCTCCTCATTTTAAAAAATATAAATGGTAGCATCCTATAAACACCGTTATGCTCCTTGATTATTTTAGTTTATGTATGTTGGGAGCATTTTCTAAATTAATACATAGACTTTATTAATTCTTTTTATCCGCTGTGTATATTCTGTTGTCATTTAATGTTTATATCTTGGGATGTGATAAGACATTGGACAGTCCCCAGATAATACCTTTAGAATTGGATAATATTGAATGTTTCTCTTCAGCCCTCCCCCTACCTTTCATGGTAAAGGAGGGAGGGAAGAGGAGAGCTCATCTATCTTCTGTATATATAAAAGCCTAATATGCAGATTGTCCCCTCGGGAGATTGGGAGTTTGATCCATCACTATGACATGTGCTGACTACTAGGGGGCTGTGTGGAACGAAGGGAGGCCCTGACCAGCAGCTGGAAAGCCCAGATCAGCCCTAATCACCAGCCAGGCCTAGGGACCCTACCCGTGCACGAATTTCTGCACCGGGCCTCTAGTCTAATGATAAACAAGTTGGCTCAAAGTATCTTAAGGTAATTACTGTATTCTGAAATTAGATTTACTCATTGTTTGTAACCATTTAAAAAAAACTTTTAAAAATTCAAATGATCTGCTGAACTGTTTAATTTCTTTTTTAAATGTTACCTCTGTACACTACAAATATGAAAACATAAATCTGTATAATTTGATAATTTTCTTAGGGCCTAATTTGTCTAAAGAAATCTTTACTTTTTTTTTTTAAAGAGACACACAGAGACAGAGACATCAATTTGTTGTTCCACTTATTTATTCATTCATTGGTTGCTTCTTGTATTTGCTCTGACTAGGGATAAAATCTGTAACCTTGGTGTATGGGGATGATGCTCGAATCAACTGAGCTACCCAGTCAGGGCCGATAGCTTTTTTAACAGCTATTTTATTTTCATCTTTGAGACAAAACACTGCACTAAGTCATGTTTTATGATAGTTCAGGTTCAGTTCATCTGAATTATACATTTCAAAGAACTGCAACTAAATTGTCAAGTGGACTATAGATCAAGTCAGAAAAGCTACTTATTAAGAGCTCCTGAATGATTATAAATGCCATTTTGACTTGGATCATTTTATGAAAAAACAAATTAGAATTTTTATTACATATTTACTTATACATTTCATTTAAGTTATTTATATTATTAAATACTTTGTTATTGTGTCTACTGGGAAGTAGATATTTTATCTTTTAATTCAAACAAAAACTCATTTGATAGAGGTAATGGCAAAGTTTGGTTTTTTGTTTGGGGTGATGGAAATGTTCTATATTTTAACTATGGTGCAGAATCTTGATTGTTTTGATGGTTTTGTGGGTGTATGCATTAGTCATAACTTATCAAATGTTCGTTAAGTATGTGCAGTTTAATAAAATATTTTTTAAAAGCCCACCTCATTTGGCAATGACATTTTAACTTACATTCCTGAGACAATTTGAGATAGGTTAGTGAGGTTATTCAGTTTTCTATTTTGGTACCAGTAAGTTCAGAGCCATATCTGATGCTTAATTATAACTTATTGGCCCTCATAATTAACTTACTTGATTCCTAGTATTGTGTTTGTGTTGTTAATAATAGGGACAGTGACTTTCAGAGCATTTTCTATGTGCCAGGCACTCTGATGACTTTGATATGTTCTCTATTTAATTTTGACAGCCATTGAGGTAGGTATTATCTCCTTTTACAGATGAGGAAACTGAAGCTTGCACATTTGCCCAAGGTCATACAGCTGCTAACTAATTGGGAGAACTAGGATTTGGATTCCTATTTATCTTGACTTTTCATGGATTGATGTTTCTACAAAACACTGTTTGGTTATTGAATACTAGTGACCCGGTGCACGAAATTCGTGCACATTACAGGGGGATTAATTAGAGGAAATAACTTAATATTGCTATTTCCCCTTTCTATAATAGAAATGTCAGAGATGAAAGAAAATTAGTAAAAAGTATATGAAAACCTTCCTCCTGTCAGAGTCTGGGGCTCACCATGGGACTAAGAGTCAAGTCCCCACCCATCCACAAGCACCTCAAAATCGTGTGAGACCCAGACCCGGCCAGCTCGCCCCCCCATTGGGCTAGATCTAGACCCAGCCAGTCCCACCCTTGTCAAGCCATTCTGGGCAGTGGGCGTAGACTCAGGTCCCCTGGCCCCGCGCCAGGATGGGAGGCGTGGCTTGAAGTCCCCCAGCCCAGACCGGGATGGAGGGTATGCCTTGAGGTCCTCCGTCAAGCCCTGCCAGGTGGGGGACACAGCCTGAGATCCCCTCCAAGCCCCGCCGGGTAGGGGGCATGGCCTGAGGTCCTCTGTCAAGCCCCGCCAGGTGGGGAGGGGGCGGCGCAGCCTCAGGTCCCCCTGCCCAGCACTGGGAGAGGGGTGCAACCTCGGGTCCCATGTCAAGCCCCGCTGGGCTGGAGCACAGCCTGAGTTCCCCTGACTCAGCACTGGGGGATGCGCCTTGAAGTCCCCTGCCAAGACCCGCTGGGTGGGGGCATGGCCTGAGGTTCCCTGTCAAGCCCAGCCAGGCAGGGGGGCACAGCCTCAGGTCCCCTAGCCCGGTGCTGGGGTGAGGGGTGTGGCCTGAGGTCCCCTGGCCTGGTGCCAGGGTGGGGGGCACGGCCTGAGGTCCCCTGGCCTGGCGCTGGGGCAGGGGGAGCAGCCTGAGGTCCCCTAGCCCACCACCAGGATGGGAAGTGCACCTTGAGGTCCCCTGTCAAGCCCTGCCAGGTGGGGGGCTCAGCCTGAGGTGCCCTGTCAAGCCCTGCCGGGTGGGGGAGGGTGTAGCCTCAGGTCCCTGCTGATTGCTTGTTAAGGCTCCTTATGGGAACTTAGCCTCAGCTGTGGGTGCAACCATCTTTGTGATGGAGTGATGGTCAATTAGCATTTTCCCTCTTCATTAGATAGGATGTGTATTTTTTGCCATATGCCTCCACCTTTCTGGAGGACAGGCAACATATAAAATTTCCTTGGGAATGTTATATTTGTGTTACAATCTAAGTGTGATTTGTGGGCCATTTATAAGTTCTTTGGTAAGGAAACATGAAATGAGCACTGAAATGAAACTTAAGTATTTAGAAACTTTTGTAGCAGGTTGATTTTGCTTCAGCAACTAATACATGATTTTATATTTTAGGAAAATATCAGCCATGGAGTGGAGGGAAAAACTGGCTCTTCACAGAGAGTTTGAGGAGTTTTGATCTAAATCATTTAAAACGTAAAATACTATAGAAAAATGTAGCTGAGAATAATTTAACTCTATTATATATATACTTGGTGAAAAGTTGCATTATATTTTGGCTGAAAAATTCAAAAGTGGTGCATCCCTAGACTTCTCCTCTGATATATGAATAATTTTATGGCATTAAAATCATTGAAGAGGCATAACCAAATTTTTAGTCCAAGGGTCTATCTGACCATCTTTTCCATGGGAAAAAAATATTGTAGCTCCCCTGCTGATGAAAGTTCTACAGAATGTCCTTTTAAATTTTCAGCCATTTTCATAAGAGTTTGCTTTTAAGGTTCTACCTGAGTGTTAATATGTCCTGTGCTATGTGAACTCTTAATCATATTTAAATATTTAGAATTTTTTTGGTTAAATAAATAAGAAAATCCAAATTTCTTACTGATTCAACTTTTTTTTTTAGCTATAAATACATGCAAAAGTTATAAACGCCACAAACTTAGCTGGATTTTTTGGCTTTTGTTTTTTGGTATGTTTTTGTATTTATTTTGCACAGTTAGTTTTTTTTTGTGCCAAATAAGAAAAGTATGTTTGAAGAGAAGTCAATTAATATTGCTTCACAATTATATTATTATTACTCTGATTATAGATCCCAACCCCTATTTTCATTGATAGGAATTATTACTAAATTGTTTCTCAGGTTAGCCTGTCTATGCATATTATATATCTTCAAAATGGATGTGTTATATCTTATACTAGAAATATTGCTAAGGCAAAAAAATTGTCCCTCAGTGAAATTTACATACATGCTTTACTCTACAACTAGTACATTCTAGGGTTTATTGTTTAGAATTTAGTTATTTCATTCTGTTTTTACACTCTTTCAAAAAATCCATTTAAGTTGATCTCCCCCGCCCCCGAGTTAAATTTCGTTTGCAATTCTGTCTTCTCTGATTTCTCAGACATATTTTAGTTTATTATAAGGTTCATTCTTCATTCCATATATGTCACTATCTACTAATATTTAACTACTAGAGGCCCAGTGCACGAAATTCGTGCATGGGGTGTGGGGAGGTGTGTCCCTCAGCCCAGCCTGCACCCTTTCCAATTTGGGACCCTGGTAGGATCGGGCCTAAATGGGCAGTGGGACATCCCTCTAACAATCCAGGACTGCTGGTTCCCAACTGCTCGCCTACCTGCCTTCCTGATTGCCCCTAACCGCATCTGCATGCCAGCCTGACCACCCCCTAACCACTCCCCTGCCAGCCTGATTGATGCCTAACTGCTCCCCTGCCGGCCTGTTTGCCCTAACTGCTTTCCCCTGCAGGCCTGGTCCCTCCCAACTGCCCTCCCTTGCTGGCCATCTTGTGGTGGACATCTTGTGTCCACATGGGGGCAGTCATCTTTGACCACATGGGGGGAGCCATCTTGTTGGAGTGATGGTCAATTTGCATATTACTCTTTTATTAGATAGGATTAGTTATGACATTTATGACTTTAATTGCTTTAGTATGTCACTCAGTGTTTTGTATCTGAAATATTGTTGTGTTTATTATTAAATCTAGTTTTGAAAAATTTTAGAGACCAGCCCTAGCCGGTTTGTCTCAGTCTATAGAGCATTGGCCTGTGGACCAAAGGGTCCTGGGTTTGATTACAATCAAGGGCATGTACCTTGGTTGCAGGCTCTTACCCAGCCCAGGCCCTGGTCGGGGGTCATGCGGAAGGCAACCAATCGATGTGTTTCTGTCACATGGATGTTTCTCTCTGTCTTTCCCTCTCTCTATTACTCTCCCTAAAAATCAGTGGAAAAATATCCTCAGGTGAGAATTAATAAAAATAAAAAATTAAAAGAAAAATTTCAGAAACCATAGATTGATGATAAAACAGCTTGCATAGTTTTTAATTTCCATATTTAACTACTATACTTAAACCACTGTGTATGAACCCAGCTTGATCCTCAGTATTATAAGTTATGTGCTATGAAATATAACAGATACATATAAAACATAGTTCCTGCTCTCAAAGACTTCTAATTCTAGTAGGGAAACTAAACAGTATTACAGATGTCCCCCATTTTTCCCCCTTTGCCCCCCTCCTAGGGCCCCCACCCCACCCCAGACCTTCACGGCACTATTGTGTCCATGGGCTATGCACATATACATGTAAGTTCTTTAGTTAATCTCTTCCTGCCCCTCTCTCCCCCCTTCCCGCTGAGATATGTCAGTCTGTTCCATGCATCCCTGTCTCTGTACCTATTTTGTTCGCCAGTTTATTTTGTTCATTAGATTCCACATATAAGTGAGATCATGTGATACTTGTCTTTCTTTGGCTTATTTTTCTTAGCATAATGATCTCCATGTCCATTCATGCTCTCTCAAAGAGTAAGAGAAACTTCTTTTTTATAGCTGCATAGTATTCCATTGTATAAATGTACCACAGCTTTTTATCCACTCATCTACTGATGGGCACTTGGGCTGTTTTCAGACCTTAGCTATCCTATACAATAATCCTATGTAATAAAGAGGTAATATGCAAATTGACCCTCATGTCCTCACGTCACAAGATGGCCACCACCACGTTGTCACAAGATGGCCACCACAAGATGCCCACCCCAACATCGACACAAGATGGCCACCCCCACATTGTCACAAGATTGCCAGCAGAGGAGGGCAATTGGGGGCCACCAGGCCTGAAGGGGAGGGCAGTTGGGGGTGATCGGGCTGGTTGAGGGGACAATTTGCATATTAGCCTATTATAATATAGGATATACACTGAGTGGCCAGATTATTTTGCGTTCAGAGATCATAATAATCTGGCCTCTCAGTGTATACTAAAGCAGTGAATGAAGAATCCCTACAGCCTCTCAAACTCTCCCTTTGGCTTCCCATGGGGTGTTTTCTGGATGGAGCTAAACATCCTGTGTCTTTAGCGGTGCAATTAGGTGTCAATCATGCCAGCAGGGGAGTGGTTAGGTGTCAATCAGGCTGGCAGACAGAGTGGTTAGGGGCAATCAGGCAGCCAGGCAGGTAAGTGGTTAGGAACCAGCAGTCCCGGATTGTGAGAGGGATATCCAACTGCCTGTTTAGGAGATCAGGCCTAAACCGGCAGTCAGACATCCCCCGAGGGGTCTCAGATTGGAGAGGGTGCAGGCTGGGCTGAAGGACTCCCCCCAACCCCCAGTGCACGAATTTCGTGCACCAGGCTTCTAGTTGTAAATAATGCTGCTATAAACATAGAGGTGCATATATGCTTTCTGGTTGGTATTAAGGGATTCCTGGGATATATTTCCAGAAGTGGGATTGCTGGGTAAAGGGCAGATCCATTTTTAATGTTTTGAGGAAATTCCGTGCTGTTTTCCACAGTGGCTTCACTAGTGTGCATTCCCAATGGCAGTGTAGTAGGGTTCACTTTGCCCCACATCCTTGCCAGCACTTGTTGTTGATTTATTGATGGTAGCCATTCTGGCAGGTGTGAGTTGATTCCTCATTGCAGTTTTAATTTGCATTTCTCTGGTTATTAATGACACTGAGCATTCTTTTACATTTCTCTTGTCCATCTTTGGAGAAGTGTCTACACAGGTTCTTTGCCCATTTTACAGTAGTAATTCTTAATCTTTTTGATGATTATGTAGAAAAATATATTTGTAAATATTATTAAAGTAGTAGATATATCTCCCCAATAAAATGTAAGGTTTTGCATGTAATTTGAGAAAATTCACAGAACCATGAGGCCCATTTTATTTATATATAGTTCATATATATCTTTGAGATAATTTGCATACCATATGACTCACCCACTTAAAATGTATAACTCAGTGGTTTTCAGTACATTCACAGAGTTGTGTAACCATTCCTACAATCAATTTTAAAACATTTTTATTATCCCAGAAAGAAACCCCATTCTCATTAGGAATTGCTCCAGTTCCCCCCTTATTCCTCTGCCCTCTTCCCCCTCTACCCTAAGCAAAAACTAATTTACATTTTGTCTCTGTAGATTTATCTATTCTGGACATTTCATATTAATGGAATAATATATGTTTTTTTTTAATGAATGATTTCCTTCACTTAGCATGTTTTCAGGGTTCATCCACGTTGTATTTCATTCTGTTCTTATGGTTGAAGAATATTCCATTGTGTATTCTATTAATCCACACATCAATTGATGGATATTTGGGTTGTTTCCTTTTTTTGCCAATTATGAATAATGCCTTTTTGAGCATTAATGTAAACGTTTTTGTGTGGACATGTTTTCATTTCTCTTGGGTATGTATGTATACTATATCGGAATTGCTGAGTCATAAGGTAATTCTATGTTTAACCTTTTGAGAACTGCCAGACTATTTTTTAAAGCTGCTGTACTAATTTGCATTCACACCAGCAGTGTAGAAGGGTTCCAGTTTTTCTGTATCTTTGCCAATACTTGTTCTCTTTTTTATCCTAGGCATCCTAGTTGTGTGAAGTATCAAATTGTGGTTTTCATTTGCATTTCCCTGGTGATTAAGGATGTTAACTCATTTTATATACTTATTGACCATCTATTTATATAAAAGCCTAAGTGACAGAACGACTAACTGACCGAATGACCATTCGACCAGTTGCTGTGATGTGCACTGACCACCAGGGGGCAGATGCTCAACACAGGAGCTGAACCCAGCCCATGAACCCAGCTCTAGGGAAAGATGCAGAGTTAGTTAAAAGTCAGGTAGAATACCAAAGTAATTGGAGGAGAAGCCACATTGTTTCTAAGTTAAGCCTCAATTAAATCCTGTTACTACTTTGTGTTGGTTAAATCCTATTACTACTCTGTGTTGGTTATCTATTGCTGTATAACAAATCAACCCCCAACTTAGTGGCTTAAAACTGCAAACTTTCTGTAGGTCAAGAATTTGAGGGACTTAGCTATGTAGTCTGGCTTAGGTTCTCTCATAAAGTTATAATCAAGATGTTGATTGGTATTGCTGTCAAATCAAGGCTTGCCTGGGAATGGAGGATCTGCTTCTAAAATGGCTCATTCTCTTGGCTGTTGGCATAAAATTTCTGTTCCTCACTGCAGGGACTTCTCCATAGGGCTCTTAAAGGCACCCTCATGACATGCTGACTGGCTTTCCCAGAGCTGATGATGAGAGAGAGAGAGAGAGAGAGAGAGGAAGAGAGAGAGGAAGAGAGAGAGGAAGAGAGAGAGAGAGAATGGAGCTGGAATGCTTTTATGAAATAGGCAGAAATGATGATGTATAATGACTAAGAATGATTATTTTCCTTAGAAAACTGATTATTTTCCTTAGAATTGAGTTACAGAGTTCAGCCCAAAGAACTGGAGGATTAGGTTCCACTTATTGAAAGTAATATCAAAGAATTTGTGAATATATTTTAAACCATTGCATGTACTTTTCAGTTTTATTAAAATTAAGAAGTTAAAGTCTAATTTCAAAGAGCTAATGTTCCTTTGTACAATATGCTATTTTATTGCTTCATAAAATAAGGTGATCGCCACGTCATTTATTTTTCTTTCTGTCTTTTTTCTTTTTGCATGTCCTTTGATGTTTACAATCTAACTAGGATCAAAACAAAGTGAAGAGGTATGTATATCAGAAATGTTATTTCAGCAAATATGACTGTGAAATAACATCATTTCTAAATTAAAGTAAGTGCAGAATATTTTCTGCTTGTCTATATCCCTAAAATCTCAGCCATTTTTCCAATTACTAGGAAGGATTACAAAGTGAGTTATCTTTGAAGCTGTCTTTAAATACTTCTATGAACCTGTGTACTATTCACCAAAGTATTAACCACTTCTAATTTAAGAAACATTTAAAGTTAGATATTAACTTCATCTGAACACATTTTAATACTTTACTTTAGTTCCTCCTGCAAAATTCTTTTGTAGGTAATGA
This sequence comes from Corynorhinus townsendii, assembly GCA_026230045.1. Lineage (NCBI taxonomy): Eukaryota > Metazoa > Chordata > Mammalia > Chiroptera > Vespertilionidae > Corynorhinus > Corynorhinus townsendii. Next base: position 58,731,095 of record JAPDVU010000004.1, on the reverse strand, counting down.
TTTTACATGATTTTGCAACTGGCCTGTAGTGGGACACTGTGGGAGGATGAACACAGAAGAGCTGGAGTTATTGAGTGACTCCAAATATAGAAACTATGTAGCCGCAATTGACAAAGCACTGAAGAATTTTGAATATTCCAGTGAATGGGCAGATTTGATATCGGCACTTGGAAAACTTAATAAGGTATGTCTGTCTTACCCATTTCGTAAAAAGTAATAGAAAACAGAAATTGGTATTAATACTTGTTAGATTTCTCTAAATCTTGAAGTAGAAATTTGAAAACATAACCTCAGAATTACTTTTGTTATTGCTATTTTACTTTTTCCAGTTGCATGACTGTGTCATCAGGCATATTTTTTAGGCCAAAACAACAGTGCTTGAAGGTTAGTTATTATCATCCTATCTAATAAAAGAGTAATATGCAAATTAACCATCACTCTGCTACACCCACAAGCCATGCCCACCAGTCAATCAGGAGCAAGTATGCAAATTTACCCAACCAAGACGGCTGTGGCCACGGAGCGTGCAGGAAGCTTGGGTTTCCCCGGCATTGGAGGAAGCCAAGCTTTCCGCACACAGTGGCCAGCTCAGGCCTCCACTCAAGGCAAAAAGTTTCAATTATAGAAGATAAATAAATCCCAACAAAAATGGCGGCAGCCACAGAGCTGGAGAGAGCAGGAGGCTTGGGTTGCCCCAGGTGATGGAGGATCCCTTGGATTCCGCAGCCCTTGGTCTCTGCTCAAGGCTACAAAGTTTCAATTGTAGAAGATAAATAAATTCCAGATACCAGGGCCTCTGCTTGGGTCACTGGGGGATGTGGCCAGCCTGCAAATCACCACAGGCCCCTCGCCCAGGCTGCCCCACGCCCCAAGGGAACCCCCACCCTGATCTGGGACACCCTTTAGGGCAAACCAGCTGGCCCCCACCCATGCACCAGGTCTCTATTCTATCTAATAAAAGAGTAATATGCAAATTGACCATCACTCCAACACACAAGATGGTTGCCCCCATGTGGTCAAAGATGGCTGCTCCGTGTGGACACAAGATGGCCAGCAGGGGAGGGCAGTTGGGAGGGACCAGGCCTGCAAGGGAGGGCAGTTGGGGGCAATCAAGCCTGCAAGGGAGGGCAGTTAGGGGTGATCAGGCCAGCAGAGGAGGAAAGTTGAGGGCGACTGAGCCTGCAGAGAAGGGCAGTTGGGGGGGACCCAGGCATGCAGGGGAGGGCAGTTAGAGGTGACCAGGCCTGCAGGGGAGGGCAGTTAGGGGCAAACAGGCTGGCAGGGAAGCAGTTAAGCATCAATCAGGCTGGCAGGGGAGTGGTTAGGGGGTGATCTGGCTGGCAGGCACAAGCGGTTAGGGGCAATCAGGAAGGCAGGCAGGCGAGCAGTTGGGAGCCAGCAGTCCTGGATTGTGAGAGGGATGTCCGACTGCCCGTTTAGGCCCGTTTAGGCCCAGGAGGATCGGTCCTAAACGGGCAGTCGGACATTCCTCAAGGGGTCCCAGATTGGAGCGGGTGCAGGCTGGGCTGAGGGACACACACCCCCCGTGCACAAATTTTGTGCACCGGGCCTCTAGTTACCTATAAAAATACAAGACTGAGAATCAAATATCCTAACCATTTCTGTAATTGAGCATCTAATATGGTTCTAGAGTTCCTAACAATGAAGTGGAAACCTGCATATGGAAAGCAGTAACTAATGTCTTTCCGAATGGTATGTAGCAGTAAGGCAATATTTTGTATGTAGGCAAGCCTTAGTTATAGTCAGTACAGTACTTTTTACAAAAGTGACAAGCAGTCACTTGGAGCTTGGTCTTGAATAATCTTTCTTGACTTGAGTGGTTTTTATCCACTATAATTTTGGTAGTACCATTGATCAACTCATAGTTTTAAATTTTGACCTTTGTTTTAAATTAAATTTTTTTTATCACCTTACACCAATAGTTTTTATATTTTGGACTTAATCGGTTGTCATTGAATAGGAATATTTCTAAATATTAAGTGAGTCGGGGAGGAGATAGAAAAGGAAAACTCTTTCAATAACAATTATTTTTTATTTTTATTTTTATTTTCATTTTTTATCTTTACCTGAGGATATGTTTTTATTGATTTTAGAGAGAGAACAAGGTTGGGGTGGGGGGAAAGAGAGAGAGTGGGAGAGAAACATTGATATGAAAGAGAATCATTGATCCCTACGCACCCAGACCATGGAATTGGCAACTGAGGTATATGCCCTAACTGGGAATTGACCCCGCAACCTTTTTTTTTTTTTAAGGGATGATGCTCCAATCAACTGAGTGACCCGGGTTGGGCCCAATAACAATTTTAACATCAAATAGCTTAGCATAGAGTTATTAGGAAAGAAATTTATCTTAAAATACACACCAAGAACACTAGTTTTCCACCTGATACTGTAGATCAGTGGTCGGCAAACTGCAGCTCGCGAGCCACATGCGGCTCGGGAGCCACATGCGGATTGCGAGCCGCGGTTTGCCGCTCTGTTGACTAATGAGTTTGCCCACCACTGACCTAGACTCTCGATTCCAGTAATTATAGGCTGTTGTTGTTCCTTGTGATTAAGCCCCTATCCCAGTGGTCAGCAAACTCATTAGTCAACAGAGCGGCAAACCGCTGCTCGTGAGCCGCAGTTTGCCGACCACTGCTCAAGATAATTACATTGATATCTTAAAAAGAAAATCTTACATTTTCAGTGTGCCAATTACAACTAAAAGTTTGCTTAAAGGTAGTTAGGTTCCCTTTAGTCTAAAGATTCTCTTTATGAAGACTTGCTAGGAACTATGTTTAAAAGCAATTCAGGATTGTGGAAATTAATTATTGTAAGTATTACAATTACTTGCTATAATATGATATACTAAAATAGTGGTTGTCCCTCTTCCAACTATATATCTATGTTGAAGTCCAGTATTCTCTATATATTTCAAATGACATATCAAAAATAGATCAAAGGTTGATCATCATTAAAGTTTAACAAAAATATAAAACGATGCCTCTCCTGAATAAATTTTTGGAAATTTAGTTATTTTCAATAAAAATGTTATTTCTGTTAACGTGCAATGGAGTCTTAAAAGCACATTAAATATTTTTTTAATTTCCAGTTTTAATTTCAAATTTGATACACCTTGATAGATATAACTGACAAAAGTATAAGTTCTTTGGTCTTCTCTCTAATTTTTTGAAGTATAAAGAAGTTCTGTAAGGATTTTTTATAATAGAGTGTTAGAAAGTGGAAATAATATGAGATATAATATTTTTTTCTCAACTGAATTAAAATGTTTTCTTCAAGGTTTTACAGAATAATGCAAAGTACCAAGTGGTGCCCAAAAAGCTGACCATAGGCAAACGCCTAGCTCAGTGTCTGCATCCAGCATTACCAGGTGGAGTTCATCGGAAGGCACTTGAAACATATGAAATTATCTTCAAAATCATTGGACCTAAGCGACTTGCCAAAGATCTTTTTTTATATAGGTAAGAATAATTTTACTATCTATTTACATGTAAATAAAAATATTTTTTTAACTATGCTTTTTGTAGTAAAAACTAAAAAATGAAAAATTTCTTGATGGAGGTTTTCAGATATGGATTTTTGAAAAAATTTTTAGAGGTATAGAAGAAGGAGTGGGGTGAGAGGGAGGGAGAGAGAGAGAAGGAAATATCAATTTGTTGTTCCACTTATCTGTGAATTGACTAGTCGCTTCTTGTATGTGCCCTGGCCAGGGATCCAACCTTAAACCTTGGTGTATCAGGACAGTGCTCTAACCAACTGAGCTATCTGGCCAGGGCCTTAGATATGTATCCTAAATATTTGATAGTTAAGTGATTCAGAAAAATTTAGAATATTTCTTAATATGTAATTTTTTTTCTTGGAGGTTATTTATGAAGTTTTCATTCAAAATTATTGAGACTATAGTATTTTCTACCTTTTTAAGCTTGAGAACTGTCTTGAGAAAAAATAAGATACCTTGATCTCTTAGTAACTTTCAACATTCTCTACTTGAAGTGTTCTTTTTTCTTGGCTTCTGTGGTACCATGTTCTCCAATTTAGTTACTTGATCACTTGCCTTCTCTCCTTTCCCTGATATCTACATATGGAGTTTCTTAGGGCTTGCTTAGTTCTGTGCCGTATGATATCACTTTATATTCATTCACTTCTCAGGCAAGTTTATCCTTTCCCATGATTTATCTTTAATGTGCAGTTGACTTATTTTGCATAACATGATATTCTCAAGATTTATTCATGTTGTTGCAAATGGCAGTATTTCATCTTTTCTTATGGGCTGCGTAATATTCCATTATATATATTTGCCACATCTTTTTTATCCATTCATCTATTGAGGTGTTGCTGGGTCATATAAATCAAATAGGAAAAGTCAAAAATCTATGGTTCACTCATGTGTAGGATATAAACTAAACGTAACAATGAACAGACAAACCAAAACTCATAGACACAGACAAAAGTATGGTGGTTACCAGAGGGGAAAGGAGGTTGAGGGGCAGTAAACAGTAAAGGGGGGTCAAATATATGGTGACTGTGGGTGGTAAATACACAATGCAATATACAGATGATATATCATAGAATTGCACACTTGAAACCTATATACTTTTATTAACCATTGTCAGCTCAATAAATAATTTTTTAAAAAGGGAAATGGAAGCTCAATATCCTCCTCCTTCCCATGTACATTCTGTCACTACCAGTTCTGTCTCACAGTGGTTAAGAGCAGAGGCAGTGTAGTCAAGACTGCTTACCTTTACCAATAATTTGTTCTGTGACATGGGGCCATTTTCTTCACCTCTGTGGTGTGTTTTCATCTGTAAAATGACTAATTTTATAAGTTGTTAATAGAATTAAGAGAGTTAATATATTTAAAGTGCTTAGAACAATGTGCAACGTTAGTTCAATAAATGTTAGCTATTCTGATATACCAGTATGTCACAAATACATTTATTTCTCTCTACTTTCACTAGCAGCATCCACTCTAAATAAGCATCATATCTAGTCTGGTCTTTCATCATTGGCCTCATAACATTTACACATCTGTTCTTATCCTCTTCTATATACCCTTTTCTCCACATAGTAGCAGAATAAACCTTTTAGTATATTAAATATTGTCATTCCACTGCTAAAAACCTTCACTGAATTCTTTCTGTCATACTTAAAAGCAAAATTCAAAGTCCTTAACATGGCTTCTATGGCTTTATATAGCCTGGCCCTGGCCCTGTCAATGACCTTCAACTCCTACCACTTTCCCCCCAATTTATTCCATTCTGGTGACACAGATCTCTTTGCTTATTCTTCCTCATTTTCTTTGCTTTTCCCTTACCCTAAATATTCTAATGTAGGTCTCTGATTAAACATCAACTCCTCAGAGAAGACTTGCCTAATTACCCCACCTGAAATAGCTCTTCCTCTACATCTTTGTAGTTTTACTATGATGTATTCAGGTATCTTTTTATTTATCCTGTTTTGGGTTCATTGGAATTTTTAAATCTATGGACTAATGCTCTAATCACTTCTGGAATCTCTTTGAGAGAAAATTTGCCTTAACTCTATTTTCTCTTCCATTTTTTTTGAAATATGATTACTAGTAAACATACGTTAGATCTTCTCACTCTGGCTTCTCCATCTCTTAAACCTTCTTTGCTATTTTCAAACTTTTTTGTCTGTAATGCATTCTGGGTAATTTCCTCTTACCTAGCTTCCAGGTTACTAATTCTCTCTTTTTTCATGCATTTGTAAAATGTTTTGTTCTCCTCCCCCATCTTTATACCACAGTAAGTACACTTAACACATTCATCTCCTTGCATAGTTATATATGCGTGTTTATGCTAATACTAGAGGCCCAGTGCATGAATTCGTGCACGGGTGGGGCCCCTGGCCTATCCAGTTATTGAGGCCTATTGGGGGCTAGCCAGTGGTGGGGAGGGACCGTGGGAGGTTGGCTGTGGGAGCGCACTGACCACCAAGGGGAAGTTCCTGCGTTGAGTGTCTGCCCCTGGTGGTCAGTGTATGTCATAGTGACTGGTCAACCAGTCGTTCCGGTCGTTCGGTCTTAGGGAGTTGGGTGCAAGATCAGGCCTGCAGGGGAGGGCAGTTGGGGGTGAGATCAGGCCAGAAGGGGAGGGCAGTTAGGGGCGATCAGGCTGACAGGGAAGAGCAGTTAGGGGAAAGATCAATAGTACCAAAAGATTCAATGAAATTCCTATCAAGATTTCAATGGCATTCTTTACAGAAAAACTTTAAAAAATCCTAAAATTCATTTGGAACCACATAGGACCTTGAATAGTCAAAGAAATCTTGAGAAAGAAGAACAAAGCTGAAGGCATCACACTTTCTAATTTCTAATATTACAAAGCTATAGTAATCAAAACAGTATCAGGCCGGCAGGGGAGGGCAGTTAGGGGCGATCAGGCAGGCAGGCAGAGAGGTTAGAGGCAAACAGTCAGGCAGGGGGGCAAGGTAGGGGCGATCAGGCAGACAGGCAGAGGGATTAGGGGCGATCTGCAGGCAGGCAGAGGGGTTAGGGACAATCTGGCAGGCAGGCAGGCAGGCAAGTAGTTAGGAGCCAGTTGTCCCGGATTATGAGAAGGATGTCTGAGGAGTCCCAGATTGGAGAGGGTGCAGGCTGGGCTAAGGAACCCCCCTCCATGCACGAATTTCATGCACCGGGCCTCTAGTCTTCTATCAATGTATGTAAGGTTCAGTGGGTCTATAGTGATCTACAATCCAGTTTACTTATTCAATCTGATCTTCATATGTTCCCCCTGTGATCAAGGTGAGGTGAGACCCAATTGAACCTACTGGGAAGCATTCCACAGTCCTGAGGGTGCTGGATGTCTACCTGGGGCTTTTTCTCACTGGAGGAACTGTAGGCCAAGAGTGTGGTACTGTGCCAACCTGGGGAGGGCAATACAATCAGAGTGTAACCATTCCTCTTACCCTTTTGTGTGGTTCTTCTCAGTCTTCGTGGTCTAGAGGTGGTGCTTAATCCTCACCCCATTATTTGGTATTTTCACAATGTATCTATGGATAGTTGGCAGTTTATTCCTCTTGTGACAGGGACTGAAGTTGGGAGCAACTTATATTGCTATCTACATCATTACTTCTTTCTCTCTCTCTTTTTTAAAATTATTGCTGTAATTTACATACAATAAAATGAACAGATCATAAATGTTCAGTTTGATAAGTTTTGTCAAATGTAGTCAATTGTGTAGCCACCACTTAAAGCAAGATAAGACATTTCTGTCACCAGAAAATTTCCTTCTATCCTTCTCTAATCAGAATATCTACCTCTCCACCTATCTATCTTTCTCTCCCTGTGTCTCTTCCTCTTTGTTCCTCTCTTTTTCTGTTTCTGTTTATATCTATACTAGAGGCCCAGTGCACAAAATTCATGCATGGGAGGGGGGTTCCTCAGCCCGGCCTGCATCCTCTCGCAATCTGGGACCGCTCAGGGGATGTTTAACTGCTGGTTTAGGGCTGATCCCACAGGGAAACTGGCAGTAGGACATCCCTCTTGCAATCCGCTGGCTCCTAACCGCTCGCCTGCCTGCCTCCCTGATTGCCCCTAACCATTCTGCCTGCCTCATCGCCCCTAACCACTCACCTGCCTACCTGATGCCCCTAACCACTCTGCCAGCCTGATCGCCCCTAATCACCTCTGCCTCCCTGCCTGATTGCCCCTAACCACTCTGCCTGCCTGATGCCCCTAACTGCTTACCTGCTTTCCTGGTCGACCCTAACCACTCTACCTGCCTGCCTGATTGCCCCTAACCACTCACCTGACTGCCTGTTCACCCCTAACTGCCTCTGCCTCGGCTCTCGCCACTGCAGCTTCGTTTGGAAGGACGTCAGGAAGGTTGTTTGGCTGTCCGGTCTAATTAGCTTATTATGCTTTTATTATTATAGATATCTATATTTATGTATATGTATATTTATTTATCCCCCAAGTTTGTGGCTTGTCTTTTCATTCCTAAATGACATGTTTTAAAAATCAAAATTTCTTAATGCTCTTTTTTGAAGAAGGTTCTTAATTTTAATGAAATCTAGTTTATCAACTTTTTCTTTTATATGTAGTCATTTTGTTTGTTTAAGGAATCTTTGCCTTGGATATTATTGCTAAAACTTAGAAATACTATGGTTTTTCTATATTGACTTTGTATCCAGCAACTTTGCAAAATTCACTTATTTTTTTCTAATAGTTTTTAGACTTTGGGATTTTCAGTATATAGTCATGTTATAATAATGAGTTTTATTACTTATAGTCCAACTTTAAGATATTTTATTTTTGCTTGTCTTATTGAACTGACTGAGAACTCTAGTACAGTGTTAAAGAGAAGTGGTGATGATGAACATCACTCTCATATTCTCCACCTTAGGTAGAAAGTGTTCAATATTTTTAAAGTTTTAATATACCTCTCCTTTCTGGAATATGTGTAGTTTGCTTATGATTTGTAATCTTTATGTCACTGGATTTATTTTGCCCCCCCCCTTTTTTTTTTTTTTTAGTTGTCTTAAATCAATGTTCACTAAAGAGTAACTGGTTTAACATTTTTATCTGGTTTGATGTTAAGGTGGAAAATTTTTTCAATTGTCTAGAACAGTGGTTGGCAAACTGCGGCTTGCAAGCCACATGCGGCTCATGAGCCACGGTTTGCTGCTCTGTTGACTAATGAGTTTGCCGATCATTGTTCTAGAAGTTTTATGAAATAGTTTCTTCCTTAAATATTTGGATGATTTCCTCATTGAAGCCATTTGGAGTTTATCTTTGTAGGAGAGTTTATAGTTACAGATTTAATTTCTTTAGTAGGTATAGGACTATTTAAAATTATTACTTATGTCAGTGTTTTTCCTAGAAATTTGCCCATTTTATCTAAATGTTCAGATCTGTCTCCCTGAAGTAGTTCATTGTATACTACTAGAAGCCCCGTGCACTGGGGGGCTGGGGCCCTCAGCCCAGCCTGCTCCCTCTCGCAGTCCGGGGGGCCCTTGAGGGATGTCCGACTGCCAGCTTAGGCCCGATCCCCATGGATCCTCATTGATCTTTGCTATATATATGATCTGTAGTGATGTCTCTTTCACTCTTGGCATTAGTGACTTCAACCTCCTTTTTTTCACTTTGATCAGTCTTATGAGTTTACTAATTTTATTATTTGTTTGAAAAAAAAAACGTTTAGTTTTGCTGGTTCACTTTACTGTGAATATGTTTTCTCTTTCTTCAATTTCTGCTCAGTTAAGTCTTCTCTGAACAACTGTTAAAATTGCAATACTTGCTCCTGGCTTTTCCTCCTCTGCCTTTTTTTAAACTTTGTGACATTTATCACCATCTGCAATATATATTGTTGGGTTACTGTATGTATTCTACCTTAGTTCCTTGAAAATAAGTTTTATGAGGGTATGGGGCAGGAATTTTTTAAAAAATACTGATATCAGAGAGGAAGGGAGGAGGAGGGATAGAAATATCAATGATGAGAGAGAATCATTGATCAGCTGCCTCCTGCACGCCCCCTATTGGGGATCAAGCCCCCAACCCAGGCATATGCCCTTGACCAGAATCAAACCTGAGACCCTTCAGTCTGCAAGCTGATGCTCTATCCACTGAGCAAAACCAGCTAGGGCAGGAATTTCTTCATATAATTTATTAATTGTTATAGCCTCAGCACCTTAAAAACGATATGACAGGTAATAGACCCTGAATGAATAATCTAAAGAAACGTTATTTATTAAATAATTCAGTTCTTTGATACTATAAATATTATAATGAATGGATGTTGAATTTTGTCAAATGTTTTTTCTGTGTTTATTGAGAAGAATACTAGTATATAATGTTGTTTTTTTTAATATATTTTATTGATTTTTTACAGATAGGAAGGGAGAGGGATAGAGAGTTAGAAACATCGATGAGAGAGAAACATCGATCAGCTGCCTCCTGCACACCTCCTACTGGGGATGTGCCCGCAACCAAGGTACATAACCTTGACCAGAATTGAACCTGGGACCTTTCAGTCCGCAGGCCGATGCTCTATCCACTGAACCAAACCGGTTAGGGCTGATGTTTTTCTTTAATTCTATTAATGTGATGTGTTGAATTGGTGTGTGTTTTTTTTTGGGGGGGGTGGAGAGGCCCATATGTTTGGACATCCCAGGTATAGATCCCTCTTGATCATGGTGAATAATTCCTTTAATGTGCTGGTGAACTCAGTTTGCTAGTATTTTATTGAGCATTTTTGCACCATATTCATCAGGATATTGGTTCATAGTTTTCTTTTCTGCCAGTGCCCTTTTCTGGCTTTGGTTTGGCCTCGGAAAATGAGTTTGGGAATGTTCTCTTTTCTTTGATTTTCTTGGAAGGGTTGTCATTAATGATTCTTTAAATGCTTGCTAGGATTCACCAGTGAATTCATTTGGTCCTGAGCTTTTCTTTGTTGGGAGATTTTTTTTTTATTACTCATTCAATCTCCTTACTAGTAATTGGTCTATTCAGACTTTGTATTTCTTCCTGAATCCGTCTTAGTACTTCATATGTTTCTAAGAATTTTTCCATCTTTTCTAGTGTGTCTAGTTTGTTGGCATATTGTTGCTAATGGTTTTATATTTTTAAACAGTTCTGGATTATTTCCTCTTCTTGCAAATGCTGCCATGTCTGTGAAACCAACATTGCTAAGTTTGTATGAGATATATTACCTGCCTTTGGGTAAAACACTGAAGCCTGGTCTACAAGGATTGCTAACTGGTATTCTTCCTGGCTTAGAAGAAGGATCAGAGTACTATGAGAGGTAAGATGGTATGCAGCTAAGTAATCAAAGTCATGGATTTGTCAGCAAGCATCCTTAAATCAGTAATGTTTTAACATCACAAAAATTAACTATTCTAGATACTTCAGTATACCACCTGAAGGTTTTGGTAGCAAAACAATTATTGTAATTATCTAGTCTGTGTATCACATGGAAAATAAAGCCAGGTGATAAGAGCCCACACTTGGGAGATAAATGGATTAGGTTCAAATCCTGGCTCAACAGATACTATGTGAGCTCAGGAGAGCTTTTTTAAACATTTCTGAACTTTTTTCAATTTCCTCATCTATAAAACAGGCATAATACTTATTTCAGTGTGTTATTGTAATAGTGAAATCATTTCGTCTACAGCCTAGCATTTATAAGCACTCAAAAAATTGTGACCTACAATTTAAAATAAAAATACAGTAGGTAGGACGTTTAAATTAATTTTTATAATGGGAAATTGGGGCAACGCCAAAAGTTCTTAAATTGTTAGTGCTGGAAAATATCCTAGCTCCAAGTGAAATGCTGTTTTACTAGCTGTTGACATAACACTGTTGATATTTTCACTTTAAAATTATTTGACTTGCCCAGCCAGTGTCGGTCATTGGTTGAGTGTCGACCCATGGACCTGGAGGTCATGATTCCATTCTTGGTCAGGGCACATGCCTGGGTTGCTGACTTAGTCCCCAGTAAGGGGCATGCAGGAGGCAGCTGATCAATGATTCTGTCTCACCATTGATATTTCTATCTCTCTCTCCCTACTTCTCTCTGAAGTCAATAAAAACATTAAAAATTTATAAAAAAGGATTTTATTTCATTGGGAGCCTATTATCATTTCTAGGGAAGTAAATAGTTGTAGACAATTCATGATGGTATTAAGTATTTTTAATATCTCATTATTCTTACCTAAAAGGGGACTTAGAGTTGAGATGGCAAAAATAGAAAATGTCAGACTTATTTTATAAGTAAACTTAATTTTTAAATTTAAATAATTCTAGTATATTTACCTACTGCTCCATTTTATTATATTTCATCAGCTCCCATAATACAGTAAGAATCTAATCCTGAAAATATTGGATAATATTTATAGGCTACTTTGAGAAAAATTAATTTTGTCCCCAAAGCTTATTTTCTTTTCTTAACTTTTTCACTTATTTGCTTACAATTTTAGAAATATAACGTGAGATTATTTTATTTTATAAATCAATTTTGTTTTAAATTATTGCATTAACTTTCCTAAGGGAAGGAAGCATAGACTCAGTATCACTTTATAGCTCTATTAGTTACAATTAGAAATTTTAACATAGAAATGAATAGTGGTCTTTATTAATGTGGTATCCCTATGATTTATCTTGTGTGTGTCATAGTCCATTTGTGCTTCTATAACAATGTACCCCAGACTGGGTAACTGATAAACTACAGAAATTTATTTCTCACAGTCCTGGTGGTTGGAAATCTAAGTTCAATTTGCCATGATGGTCTTGTTCTAGTGAGAGTGCTCTTTCTGGCTCAGTTCTGTGGGTTTCTTTCATAAGAAAACTAATCTCATTCAGGAGGGCCTTCATGACCTAAGCATCTCCCAAAAGCGTTCACCTCCTAATACCATCACCTTTGGGGGTTAAGGTTTAACATGTGAATTCTGAGGGGCCAGAAACATTCAGAACAGCGTTATCGTTAACCACTTATTCCACACAAGTTCTATGAAAGAATTTGTAAATACGTTCTTCATTCAATGCATAGATCAATTGGGGTCAGAAGGGATTACAGTTTTGTATTATAGCAAGTAAAGAATAAGACTCATCAGATTCTCTTGATTCTGGCTATGCTATAATATTATCTATATTTGTGTATTGTTTATTTTATGTTCATAAGAAATCAAGTCTAATTTTTTAATATATATTTTTTATTGATTTCAGAGAGGAAGAGAGAGGGAGAGAGAGATAGAAACATCAATGATGAGAGAGAATCATTGATCGGCTGCCTCCTGCATGCCCCACATTGGGGATAGAGCCCACAGCCCAGGCATATGCCCTGACCAGAATCAAACCCTGACCTCCTGGGTTCATAGGTCGACGCTCAACCACAGAGCCAAGCAATCCGGAAAGAGTAATTTTTAAACGTAGTTCTTAATAGAGCAGTAATGATTTTGTCATAGGTCTAATTTATCAAAGTTCTTGTGAATTACAGTGTGATTTTAAAGAGAAGGAAACATTTGGAAATGCCCTTTTAAGATTTTATAGAAAATTAACAGAAAATATGTTTTGCTATAGGAGTACTACTAACTAAAAGTATATGGTATTTAACAACTCACTGAAATAGATAGGACTTGTGATACTGTTTTTGTTGTTATCTTAATTTTATAGATAAAGAAACTGAACTGAAGATGTATTAAGTGATTTCCCAAATTATACAGCTAGTAAATGGTGGAGACAGGACTTAAATCCAGTCCTCTGACTTGTAAAGTACATGCTCTTTCCAGGCTATCACACTTGTCTCTTGGGTGAAGCATATGACTATAATATGGATACTTGCATACATTCTGGAAGAGAATAACAATTTATTTTTAACAGTCTGACAATAAATCTTTCCCTTCTTAAACTATCTTATTTTGTCCCTTAGAACAAACACATTGTTGGAAAAGGTTGCTGCTGCAGTGGACCAATCAGCATTCTATAGTGCGCTCTGGGGTAGTCTTCTTACCAGTCCTGCTGTGCGTTTACCTGGAATCACATATGTTCTAGCCCATTTGAACAGGAAGCTTTCCATGGAAGACCAACTTTATATAATTGGCAGTGATATTGAGTTAATGGTAGGTCCATATATGGTTGCTCCTTGAACAAATACTTCTTTAGAGTCAGTACACTGTTTCAGACAGATATTGAAAGTCGTGCCACAAGCAGAGTTCCTGTTTTCATGGAGCTTACATTTTTCATCAAGGAAACTTAAAGACAAAACTAATCAGTAATTATTGTTTTTAAAATTTTTAGAATTTTTTTTCATGGAAAGGAAATTGTTATTTATATGTTATTTTTATTATCAAGCAAATAAGTGGTCTTTATATCATCTTGCTTGCTTATCAGAACACTGTTAACATAGCCACATTTATTATGTTATTCTGAAATGAACCTTCTCTTTGATCATAATTTTCTTTATAGGAAAGGTGTTTTAGACAAAATGATAGCTATATTCTGTGTGGGACTTGTGTCAGAGGATGTAGTACTAAAATCAGATAGTGGAAAAAATCACAGTGATTGTTTATACTTTTTAATTTGAAGATTAAGAACAGAAGGAAACCATTTATCTCTGGAGGATTGTACTCTTAAAATACTCAAGGATTAAAAAACAAAGAAAGCCTTAAGGGTCCTTTGGAAATTTTAAAAAAACGCATTTTAATTAATCATCCTGTACTTTACTTCCACATGATTATGATATGACTGAGATGTTTGGGCAGATTTTCGGTTATATTTATTAAAGTATAATTAACATACACTGAAATTAACTTGTCTTACATGTACAGTTTTATGAATTTTGACAGACACACAGTCATGAAACCAGTACTACAATCAAAATATAGGATATTTATATTACCATAAAATGTTCTCTTTTGCCCCTTTGTAGTCATTCCTCTTCCCCTACATGCCTAGGCTTTTGCAAACACTGGTCTGTTTTCTGTTTCTATAGTTATGCTTTTCCAGGAATGTTATATAAATAGAATAACACTGTATTAGCCATTAATTCTTTTTTTAAAATATATTTTTATTGATTTCAGAGAGGAGGGGAGAGGGACAGAGAGATAAAAACATCAATGATGAGAGAGAATCATTAATTGGCTGCATCCTGCAACTTCCCTACTGGGAATTGAGCCTTCAACCTGGGCATGTGCCCTGACCAAAATCAAAACATAACCTTCTGGTTCGTAGATCGATGCTCAACCAGTGAGCCAGGCGGGTAGGGCATAGCAATTAATTCTTGTTTCCTTCACTTGATATAACAGATTTGAGATTCATTAATGTTTTTGCATATATAAGTAATTTGTTCCATTATCATGCTGTGTAGTATGGTATGAATGCACCACAGTGTGTTTACTTATTCACTGATTAATGGTTGATTAAATTGTTTCCAGTTTGGGGTAATTATGGAAAAGGTACTGTAAACATTTGCATAGAATTCCTTGTGTAGTTATATGTTTTTATTTCTTGGGAAAATACCTAGGAATGGAATTTTTGGTTTATATGTAAATGTATTTTTAACTTTTTTTAAATAACAGCTTTATTGATATATATATAGTTCACATACCATACAATTTACCCTTTTAAGTTGTACAGTTTATTGGTTTTTAGTATATTCATAAATCTGTGCAACTATCATCACTATCTAATTTCAGAACATTTTCATTACCCTGTACCCACTCACCATACTCCTTCACTCCTGGCCCTAGAAACCACCTATCTATTTTCTGTTTCTGTAAATTTGCCTTTTCTGGACATTTTTTATAAATGGATTTATATAATATGTAATCTTTTATGAATGGCTTTTTTCACTTACCATAATATTTTCAAGATTTGAAGCATGTGGCAGTACTTCACTCCTTTTTATGGCTGAATAATATTCCATTATATGGATATCTGTATCACATTTTGTTTTTCTATTCATGAGTTGAGGGACTTCTGGTTCTTGTCTACTTTTTCGCTCTTAAGAATGATGCTCTATGAACATTCATGAATAAGTGTTTCTGTAGGCATGCTTTCTTTTGAGTATATACTTAGAAGTGGAATTGCTGGCTCATATGGTAACTCTATGATTAACTTTTTGAGAACTGGCAAGCTGTTTTCCAAAGTAACTGTACCAATTTACATTTCCACCAGCAGTATATGAGGGGTCCCACTTCCGCACATCCTTGTGAACACTTGTTATTGTCTGTC
Source organism: Corynorhinus townsendii (assembly GCA_026230045.1). Taxonomy (NCBI): domain Eukaryota; kingdom Metazoa; phylum Chordata; class Mammalia; order Chiroptera; family Vespertilionidae; genus Corynorhinus; species Corynorhinus townsendii. Next base: position 58,715,377 of record JAPDVU010000004.1, on the reverse strand, counting down.
TTTTTGTTATACTCATCCTAGTGGATGTGAAATAGTTTTGATTTGCATTTCCCTAATGACTAATAATATTGAGAGTATTTTCTTGTAGTTTTGGACCATTTTTGTATGTTCTCCGGAGAAGTGTCTATTCAAAGTTCTTGATCATTATTTAAATTGGGTTATTTCTCTTTTTCTTGTTGAGTTGTGGGAGTTCTTTATTTATTTTGAATATTAAACCCTTAATGTGTGTATGACTTGAGAATATTTTCCCCCATTCTGTGGATTATCTTGTCAGTTTCCTTTTTTTAATCCTCACCTGAGGGTATGTTTTCTTTTTAAATTGATTTTAGAGAGAGGGAGGAAGAGGAGAGAGAAAGAAACACTGATGTGAGAGAGAAACATGAATCTGTTGCCTCCTGTATGCACCCCACCAGGGATCAAACCTGCAGCCTGGATACATGTCCTGATTGGGAATTGAATGGGGTATGGGACAACGCTTCAATCAACTGAGCCACACTGGCCAGGATTTCAGTTTCTTAATTGTGTCCTTTGAAGCACAAAAGTTTTCATTTTGATCAAGTCCAGTTTATGTTTATTCTCTCTTCATTGTGCTTTTGGTGTTATATAATACCTAAGAAATTGTATGTAATCCTAGGTCACAAAGAACTACTCCTACATTTTCTTGTAATGTATATTTAAGTGTACAAGGAACTGGCAAATTATTTTCCAAAATGGATACACCATTTTTATGTAGATCTTTAAATGTATTGGTTTTTATATTTCTTTTTAATTATTATTATTTTTTAATTTTTTAAAAATTGATTTCGGAGAGGAAAGGAGAGGGAGGGAGAGATAGAAACATCCATGAGGAGAGAGAATCATTGATTGGGTGCTCTGCCTCCTGCATGCCCCACACTCGGGATCAAGCCCACAACCTGGGCATGTACCCTGACCGGGAATCGAACCCAGGACGCTCAACCACTGAGCCATGCTGGCTGGGCTCCTTTTAATTATTTAATGAAAGTTTTAAACAAGTCATTTCATAAATTTTTTTGAAAGACAAATGCCATAATTGGAAAACCATTTGCAACACATCATAGTGAAAGAACTAATCTCCCTAATATTGAAAGAGGTACTATCAAATACAGTGGAAGAATGCATTTGAACAGATAATGTACCTAAGAAATAAAAATAATTTAAACATGAAAAGGCACTCAACATTATTTATAAGAGAAATAAAAATTTAAATACACCAAGATATCAGTTTTCATATATCAGACTGACAAAAATAAAAAATGCATGGGTAAACATGGAAAAACAGAAACTGTCACACATAGCTGGTGGGAATATAAATATATGTAACCTTAATAGAAAGGATCACACTGTTTAAATTGCAATTGTGTATACCCTAAGACCTGGCAACACTACTTTGAGGGATGTATTTGTATATTATGTAAGTATATTGCAGCATTATTTACAACAATAAATGTCTGCAAAGTGTATAAATGTCTATTTTTAGGAACCTAGTTAAACAAATAGAGTTTATCTATGAAATAAAGTACTTCTGTGGCCATAAAGAATAATACAGTACTTTATGTACTGATAAGGAACGATCTCCAAAATATATTTTTAAATGGAAATGGCAGAGCTTTGGATATATGCCTGTGTATTTTTGTTTACTTATACTTGCAGAAAAGTATTCACTAGTAATACTGGTTGCTTGCAAAAAGGAAATTGGATGAATGGTTGGAAGACGGAGATAGGACTTTTTGCTGTATACTCTTTTTTGCTTCTTAATTTTTAAACCATCATAATATATTTACCTATTCAAAGTAATGTAAATATATTTAATTATTGATAAGATGCTCAGAAGCATATTTTTATTTATGGGAGGAAATGAAGAGTTGTTACATTTTCATGTAAAACATTTCCCAGTGTAACAGAAGATAATAGATATTAAAGGTTCTCTCATTTTAGGTCGAAGCAGTAAGTACCTCGGTGCAGGACTCAAGTGTACTTGTACAGAGAAGCACACTGGACCTCATACTTTTCTGTTTTCCATTCCACATGAGTCAGGTAAAACATTAATGCTGATCCTATATAATAAAAGGCTAAATGCAAATCGACTGAACAGCAGAATGACTGGTTGCTATAACACGCACTGACCACCAGGGAGAAGACGCTCACTGCAGGAGCTGCCCCCTGGTGGCCAGTGCGCTCCCACAGGGGGCGTGCCACTCAGCCAGAAGCCCCTGAGCCCGGCTCACGGCTGGCGAGTGCAACGGCAGCGGTGGTGGGAGGTGGGAGCCTCTCCTGCCTCCATGGCAGCGCTAAGGATGTCCAACTGCCATCAGTCGGACATCCCCTGAGGGCTTCTGGACTGTGAGAGGGCACAGGCTGGGCTGAGGGTACCCCCCCCACCAAGTGCACGAATTTTGTGCACTGAGCCTCTAGTATTAATATAAGGCATTCTTCGTAAAATCAGAATTTATGATGTGTAGTTTTTTAAGTTGGATTCTTTTGTTTTATAAACTAGTAAGTACATGGGAAACAAGTTCCTTTTCAAGGAGAGGAACTTGTGAAAATTATAAAGAAAAAAGGTTTGTTGATTTGGGTAAGAATATGTTAATTGAAATATGTCATTTCATACCTTTAAAAACAGTTCTAACCAATAATAAGCAGGAAGTACTCATTGCTAGTTGTGAACGCGCCAGGACTCTGAACCCAAGCCTTCTACCCAGCTGTTATCTCTGTCCTGTTACCTTTTCTTGGTTTGGTGATTTTGAGATTGTCAGGCCTTTGCAAATAATGATTCACAGTGATATCTTCTAGAACTTTTATCACAAATGGGAGCAACTTAATTTAACAAATCATTTAATTGCTGGAACTTTAATCAGTATCCTAATTTTTTAAAGAAGTCATATAAATTCTTTTGAGTTGTAAATGTTAATGCAGAATGATTTAGAGCACAAGTATGTAAGCATTCAGAATGGTGAACTACATGTCTAACAAGTAATAAGAGAATTTCTACATTGGAAATGTAAGTTTATTTCTTAAAAGTCATTAGCAGAAAAAGCTATAATTTGAGGCTTTTTTAAAGAACTGTAGTTAGTAGATAACTAGTGCGTTTTTATTATGATCAGGCATGCTCAACTTTTTCTTTATTAATTTTGAAATTGATTTATCAATAATAGAAGAATTTTATACTTCATTGCCAATACTGCCCCTAATTGGGACATAAATCACTCCCAGTTTCTATTTGGAGTCTTTCCTTCCTTAAATCAATGGCCCTTATTTTACTCTCGCTTTTCATAGGAACATTTCCTGGGACATCTCAATGTAGTCTAAACTTACTAGTATATGGCTGGTGAATAGCCCACAAGATAAGAATAATTTTTACTTTTTTAAAGGCCCACAAAAGAAAATAAAGAAGAAAATGCCAAAGAAATGTATGTGGTTCAAAAGCTTAAAATATTATGTCCCTTTATTGACCTTTGCTCTTAAACTTTCCCATTGCTTTCTTCCCTTGCAAATATTCAGTATTATTAGTCCTTCAGTATACTGATAGGTGACTCAATAATATTTGAGAAATTAAGTCAGTGTAGACTTAAATTGAGAAGAATTAATTGTAATTTCACTGACCACTATTTCTCAATCTTTTTTCAGCCTGAGCTTTCTTCAGTACTTTCTTACTCCACCACCTCTGTATCCCTACTAACCAAGATTTTTTCAAGTCTTACCTTCTATAATCCTATATAATAAAAGGCTAATATGCAAATTGACTGAAGGTGGAACAACCAGTCGCTATGACACGCACTGACCACCAGGGGGAAGATGCTCAATGCAGAAGTTAGGCTCACGGGGGGTGAACGCAGCGGTGGTGGCAGGAGCCTCTCCTGCCTCTGCGGCAGTGCTAAGGATGTCCGACTGCAGGGAGCGGACCTAAGCTGTCAGTTGGACATCCCCCTAAGGCTCCTGGACTGCCAGAGGGCGCAGGCCAGGCTGTGGGGACTCCCCCCGCCCCGCCGAGTGCACGAATTTTGTGCACTGGGCCTCTAGTTTGTATTATGAAAATAACAGCTATGTTGAATGTCTTTTTTTTAAATTTAATTTTATTTTTATTGTTTTAAGTATTACAAATAGTAGTACATATGTCTCCTTTTTTTTCCCCCTTGATCTCCCCCCGACCTCCCCTGCCCCCCAGGACATGCCTTCACCTGCCCACCCTCCCCCCCCCCCCCGCCCCAGTGTCTTATATCCATTGGTTGTGCTTATATGCATGCGTACAAGTCCTTTGGTTGGTCTCTTACAGCCCCCCTCGCCCAACCTCCCCTGTCTTCCCAATGTAGTTTGACAGTCTGTTCAATGCTTCTTTGCCTCTGTATCTTTTTCCCACCATTTATTTCCTTTAAAAAGTTTTGCCTTTGCAGACTGGAAATAAACATATAATAACAAAACAAGACAAAACAAAAAAATGTTTGAGTCCCAATTTCAATGTCCAACAGTTCCTTATATGTACATGTCAGCAGTGATAGCTGGATGGTGGGCACATGGTGGCAATGCAGGTCCGACCCTCTCTGGTTTGGTCCTAGGTAACCTGCAGCGGTGCACAGCTGCTGACTGCTCCCATGGCAAGGCGTTGTCAGCGTCTTCCATCTCTGGACTGTTTTTTCCTCTTGTCTTCGTGGTTGGAGCACTCCTGTCAATTCCTCTCTGTTGCAGGAATCCATCTGGTCTTGGGGTTGTTTTCTGAAAATATACAAATATATTCTCGACCACAAGTTAATAAAGGAATCTTTTCTATATAATTGATTTGGGATCCTTTTTATTTTTGTTCAAACGATTTTCCTTTGTCTTATTTAGACACCATGTGTGTTTTTAATGGCCTTCTTGCTGTTAGCATTGCAAATGAAACTTAATTTGGTAAAGTAAAAATTTTCTAGATGTAATTTACTTATAGGATATTTTTCCTTACATGATATTGCCCTACTATCCCCCCCCTTTTTTTTTATTAATGGAGGTTTTTGTAAATTTTATAATGCAGTCTTGATAACTTTAAATTAAAAATTTTTTTTTCCCCACACATATGACTGCTTTAGGTTCATTGTATATTCAGGAATTTTACCATGAGATGAACTACCAATAGAAATTTTAGTTATTACTTTAAGAACAGCTTTTTGTCCAGTACAATTAACTTTACTTGAATATTCACTTATTTCAATTAGCCTATTTAAATTAATCTGAAAACTCGATTACTATTTTACTGTCAAATTTAATACTCTACCAACAATCTTAGTTTACCCTGTAAAAAATTAGTGGGAAGGATTATTTGCATTCTTGAGTGGGCCCTGAGCATTCCAAATGCTCGGCTGAATTTAGATATAGGGCAACTGCTGTCGGCCAAGTCTCTTGTCTGTTACCTGGGTCCCGATCTGAGCTGGGCCAAGTCTCTGTCTGTCACCTGTACCTCGATGTGAGCTGGGCCAGGTCTCTTTCTGTTGCCGGGGTCCCGATCTGAGCTGGGTGTGGGAAGCGCAAAGCAGCCATATGGGCAGGAGACCTCCTTTAGAAGGGGGTGAGGGTTCAAGCCCCTGCAATGTTGGGGGGGTGAGGGTCTGTGCCCCACTTCTGTTGCCCCCCCCCCAAGTGCTCTTCTGATGGCCCCTCTGCGACTGTGCCTGTCTTAGGTTGTTCCTTCCTTGAGGAATCTTACCCGTCTCTGGCTAACCAGCCATCCTCCGGGGCCAAGCAGGGTGCTGTGAGGTTCAGTTCTGCCTCCTTGGTAGCCTATGACCCCGTGGCCTCCACACCCAGCACCTGACTTGGGAACCCCTGGCCTGCTGGCAGGGTCCCGGTGCTGATCACATATCTCGGGGAACTCGGGTTTCTTCTCCAGTGAGGGCCCAGCTCACACAATTGGATGTGAGACAGATCCATGGTACCAGCCCCCTTCAAGCTCAGCATGAACAGAAAGCTCAGGTAACAGCTGAGGGCAATTGGATTGTGAGAAGAGGGTCCCTCTTGGCACAAAGGGCAAGAGGGGCCAATATAGGATGCTCAAGTGCCTTCCCAGTGCCTTAATTCCTTCTGCAAGGGATTAAATCCTTTCATGTCCCTTTTTTTTTTTTTAATTGCTGCCAACCATTCAAAGAATTAGTTTGTAAGTTTGTTTGGTATAATTGTAAAATATGCTGTTGTAAAATATCTAAAATTATAATGACATTGTAGAATAATATCATGTAAGGATATTCTTTGCCCAAGGCCCTGGCAATTCCATTTCAAACTGGCTATCAATTTCTTTTTGTAGCTTTATATAAACTTTGTCAGGGAGGCAAAAACACAAATTACTTACTTTAGTTCAAGAGGCCAAATATGTTGACTTTCAATTACAATCCTTATGACTTTTGAAGGAAACTTCTCTTCGTTTCCTTCCAAAATAATTTTCAGTCTACAGAGAGTTTCATTTAAAAATTTTTGTCACATGAAACAATTTCTCTTAATGCCCCGCCCCCTTGTTGTCTGTGTCCATTGATTAGGTTCATATGCATGCATACAAGTCCCTTGGTTGATCTCTCCACCTTACCCCCACCCTCCCCTACCTTACCTGAGGTATGATGTTCTGATTGACGTTTCTCAGCCTTTGGATCTGTTCTTGTTCATCAGTCTATGTCGTTCATTATATTCCACAAATGAGCGAGATCATGTGATATTTATCTTTCTCTGCCTGGCTTATTTCACTCAACATAATATTCTCCATCTCCATCCATATTGTTGCAAATGGTAGGAACTCCTTCTTTTTTACCGCAGCGTAGTATTCCATTGTATAGGTATACCACAGTTTTTTAATCCATTCATCTGCTGATGGGCATTTAGGTTGTTTCCAAATCTTGGCTATGGTGAATTGTGCTGCTATAAACATAGGGGTGCATATTTCCTTTCTGATGCGTGTTTCTAGATTCTTGGGATATATTCCTAGAAGTGGGATCACTGGGTCAAATGGGAGTTCCATTTTTATTTTTTTGAGGAAGCTCCATACTGTTCTCCACAGTGGCTGCACCAGTCTGCATTCCCACCAGCAGTGCAAAAGAGTTCCTTTTTCTCCGCATCCTCGCCAACACTTGTTGTTTGTTGTTGAATGTCTTTTAAAAGGAATGCCTTACCGAGATCCAATTCTAACATCCTTTCTTCCATTTCTGTACCAAACCATTAGATTTCCTGAGAAAAAGGATCATGAAAAAGTCATCCTTTGTTCTCCACTTTTCCTCTTTCTATATCTTGAATATAGTGGACACTTAGAAACATTCATTGTAATTATAACTTCATTATCTTATCCCAAAAGAATGATTGCTCTTAGGAGCTTCAGCAGTTAAGTTGTTTGACTTTTATTTACTTTATGGAATGTTAGTCTCTAGCACTAACCTTTAATTGAGATTATAATAGATTTTTTATATTGGAAATATGTCAATAGTAATCAAGAAATGACTTCTTACTTTCTTAAGAGTAGTAAGATTGGGAGACTCTGTACTTTTAAAAATTTTGTGACAGTACCTAAATCTACATATCTGATGTGGAAAGATAGATCAACAGTTCTCAAATGCTTTGGTTTCAAGACCCCATTACACTCTTTTTTCCAAATCAGTAAAAAAAAAAAAAAAAAATTAGTAGCATAGCATTGCTTTTATATTTTTGCAAATTTCTTTCATGTCTGGCCTACTAGTGGAAAGCAGAATGCTCACATCCACTTCTGCATTTAATCTGTTTTGATTTTTTTTTTATTTAAGTATATCGAGAGAATCTGATCTCATACTGATGGAGTGTTGTGAAAAGGAGTGTCTCAGTAGTCTTTTCTGTTAAAATAGCACATTCTTCTTTGATAGTACACCAAAATTCAACAAGCTATAGTTTTAAAAAATTAGATGCAATATGGAATCTAAAGCCATATCAGTGAACTTTTTATATTCTGTTTCATTAAAATCCACTGATCTGTCTTGCACTTTTAACATATTTATTAGCCGTACATTCTTTTGTGACATTATAATTGATTATTTGGAAAATGTGGATTTACTGAATTATGCAGATCTTCCAAATGTTAACACATTTCATAATACAATAGCAAACTCATATTTATAACTGTCACTACTGATCTCATCAGTAAAATCTTGTAAGTATTGGGAACACAATGCAATTTCAAGCCAAATACAAAATTTTCAAAATTTGTGTTTTCTCTTGGAAGGTTACGTTTTATTGGTAATGATGACTATTAATTGTTTTTCTTACTTTAATTTTTTAAAAATTTTTAATTGTTTTTCTTGAAGTGACAGGCTCACTTTATTCATTTTTAAATATATTTTTATTGATTTCAGAGAGGAAGGGAGAGGGAGAGAGGGGAGAGGGAGAGAGAGATAGAAACATCAATGATGAGAAAGAATCATTGATTGGCTGCCTCCTGCACACACATCTCCCCCACCCCCCCCCCCCCCCACACACACACACACTGGGGATCTAGCCCACAACTCAGGCATGTGCCCTTGATGGGAATTGAACCTGAGACCCTTCAGTCCAAAGGCTAACGCTCTATCCACTGAGCCAAACTGGCTAGAGCTATTTTTTAATTTTTTTTTTGAGAAAATGTCTTTCAAGTGTCTAAGCATGATAATCATAGTTTGTGTCAATCATTCTTTCAGGTAAAAATGGTATTCTGTGAAAAAATCTGGTAGGTCAGTTCAAAATTCAGTCATACAAGTGAGTTTTCTGAGACATCTATCATACTGCAGTATACACAGAAGTGTGTTATGTGTACTTCCCATTTTATTACACAGAATATTAAAAATGTACTAAAAGGGTCAATATTTTATAAAGTAAAGTTTTGCTGCTTCAACAACATTCTTAAGTGAAACTGACATGTTTGTTTTGGGTTTTTTTATTGTACTACAAGTATATGGCACTAAAAAAAAAATACAGTGACTACAAGTGTAGTGGCTGCCACTGCTGTACTGCTTCCTTTCTTGCTAAGATGCCAGCTGTTTTACCCCCTATCATATGATCAGAGCAAATATCAACATAGTAAAAAAAAAAAGAACATCTTGCTATTGTTCTGATCTAGTTTTTACCTTATGGACCTCCTGAAAGGGTCTTAGAAATTCCCTTAGAGTCCGGGAATCACACTTTGAGAGTTTCTTAGGTTAATGGAAAATATTTGTGTTTTGATGAGTGCCTGTAACTTGTCAGCTGTTGATGATTTGTATTTTGTAACATCTCAATTATTTCTCTAAGATTCTTTTAAAACAAATAAAAAGGGTGAATCCCTTTTTAATACTGTCAGGAAGCATGGTGTAGTAAAATGGTCACCAGTTTGCAATTAAAGGGAGGTCACTTCTCCATCCAACTCGGGCACTAACCAGGCTTTTTACATTAGGCCAAGTACTTAGGCCCTGTGAAACTCTGGTTTTTTATTCGAGAGTGATTAGTGTTAACTAGTTGATTTCAATGTTACTTTCTAATGCTCACACTCCAAGTGTCTATTCTAAATTGATTATTTAGTATATTATCAATTCTCATATGTATACATGCATAACCCATAGACGCAGACAATAGAGTAATGAAGGCTTGGCGGGAAGGGGGAGGAGAGAGCAATGGGGGAAAAAAGGGACATATGTAATACTTTAAAAAATATTTATAAAAACAATAAATAAATAAAAGAGAAAGAAAAAAACAAACGAAAACGAAAAAACCTAACATCAATTAACAGACTTCTTTTACCTTTACATTTTTTTTACCAGGTTTTCTTTAATAAAATAAACTTATGAATGTATTGTAAAGTGTGTGTTTTGTTTTTCAAAGAGGAAAAATAATGTTTTTATATGTGATTAAATACAACCACATTCCTAACTTTTTCAGGCCACTCGACCAGATATGATCAGGATCTTGTCAGCAGCCCTTCATGTAGTATTAAGGAGAGACATGTCTCTGAACCGAAGACTTTATGCATGGCTTCTAGGTAGGTGTTTCATGTGTGGTCTTAGCTGGGAAAAGATGGAGGAAAGTTTGCTATATATAAATATTATCAAGTTGTATGTATGTCCTAAATGAAGAAACTAAAAAATTTGCCTAAATAGACAATTAAAATGTAAACACTATTGTGTATTTGAAGAAATTTCAAATGCTTCTTAGTTGAAGAGGCTAATTCATAAGTCATGATCCCTTTGATAAGCTTTTTCTGCCCTTGTAAGTTTAGATTTTTCTATAAACATGTAGATAAAGAAGAATAACTTAATCAAAATAAAGACATAATTCCTAAAATTTTTAAATTATATATTTTTTATTGTTGATAGTATTATAGATGTCTCCCACTTTCCCTCCCTTTATCCCCCTAATTCCTAAAATTTTTACGTCATCAAAGGAATCAGGACTAGTACTACTGACCCACACATGGTACCATTCTCTCACTCAGGCAATAAAGCATTGTGCACACTTTGTTCTTCATACTTTTCGTCAGTGTTTGCCCTGTCTTCACAACTCATTACCTGGAGTCAGGCACAATATCACTTAATTTTCTGACTCTGCAGTTATTTCACTGTAAGATTTCTGTAAAGAAAAATATAGGATAATTCTGAAAGAATACTATGATACTCACTTTCATATTGAATTGGTTTTCCTTTATTAAACTATCTAAAATGATCTCTCTTGCTGACATTGATTGGCCTACTAATCGGTAAGTGTTTAGTTTTGAGATATTTTCTGTTTTGGTGTTAGTGAACAACAGTTTTGAGAATTTTAATTTATTTTGCAATTTATTTCTGTGGAGGTTTTGATAACAACGGTGCTATCATAGGACCCAGAAGCACAAGACACAGTAATCCTGAAGAACATGCCACTTACTATTTTACTACCTTTTCAAAAGAATTATTGGTCCAGGTAATTAATATTTTCATTTTGGTTACTCTCTGACCAGTAGAGTTGCTCAACAAGTGTAAGACAAGGTTCTACCTTAATTGAATTAGTTCATAATTGAAGAGGTAGAGACAAGGCTCACAAACTTCCTGAGTGACGATAATAAGCAAATGACCACAATAAAATGAATAAATAATCTTAAGATTGACTCACTTCTGTGTAAGTCCAGATATTTTATTTTTTTTAGTTTGTTTCATGACTTTATTAAAACATAATTGCAGCTTCTCACCTGTATGCCCTGTGAAAAATGGAGCTTTTCCAAAAATGAGCCAGGATCTGTGTTATTTCCTCTGAGCCCCAGGAAATTTGGGTAGCAACAGGAATCTAAATGTTTGGTAAAATTATTTTTGTAATGGAAATGATAAAAGAAACTATAGATTTATTTTATATTATTTTTCCATCAATTTTATTTATTCAGGATATCTCAAAATAAAAGAAGAAAATACATAGTATACTGTATCTGAAGCGTTTTAAAATGAAGGAGGTTATAAGAATATAGATGGTCTGGAGTCACCAATGGAAAAATAATTGTATACTGGCAGATACTACCATATGATGTGGCATAATTTGGTGCACATTGATTACCTTAATAGAAATATTTTTATCTTTTGGGCAATCAATCAAATAACTTTATTTTCTAGATTTTCTTTAACTTTCCACTTTTTTTCTAGAAAAAAATGTAAGCACTTTTTTCTTCTCAAGAAAAACGAATGTAACATATTTTCCCTTAGTGGAAGGATAAAGCCAACTTCATTGAAAGCTTCAGAAAAGCAATAGGCGATGTAAATCTCCATTACATACGGTTGTATTAAAACTATTTTTCTTTTGAAAAAAATTATTTGAAAACTGTTTATTTAAATGACTAGTGTGCTTTTTCTTTTTAAAGGCAATGGTGGGAATCTTACACATGAATGGATTTGGAGAAGAGACCACTTTAACACAAGATCTAAAACCTTTTCGTATTTTGATCAGTTTACTAGACAAACCTGAGCTAGGTAATAAGATCACATTTTTTATTCTTTCATAATAAAAATAAGGCAAAGTTGTTATTTAGGAAAATTGCTGTATTTTGAGGTGACCTTTAAATACACATTCTTAACAATTTCTTACCTAACATTCACTCGAGATGTTAAAAGGTAGTTATGTATCCAACTGGTATGTTTTCTGTGTGTGTAGCAGAGAAATCATTTTAAAGATGCTATCTAAAGTTTTCTTAATCCTTATTAAGTTACTGAAATTGAAACATTTATGATATGTCATGGCTGTCTTGTACATATGTGTGCTTTTTAAAAATTGATCTCAGAGAGGAAGGGAGAGAGAGTGAGAGATAGAAACGTCAACGATGAGAGAGAATCACTGATTGGCTGCCTCCTGCACACCCGCCACTAGGGATTGAGCCCAAAACCCAGGCATGTACCCCAATCAGAATTCAAACTATGACCTCCTGGTTCACGGGTCAGTAGTCGAATTGAGCCACACTAGCCAGGCATAGCTGTCTTACAGTTCACAGTATTCAAGGACTTGAGCAAAAGTACTTGGGTTGTATCCCTCAACTTTTTTCCCCACACTCGCTTTGTCTGTGTATTTTCCCTTCCTTCATTATATGTTTCTTATGTAATCAGTCTATTGGGAAGTTAGTTATGGCACCTAGGACAAAAATTAATAAAAAGCATAAATATTAGCACAAAAAATGAAATAACATAGTACCTAATTTCTTAAAATTAAAATTAAAAATTTTAAATGAGTTGTATCAATGGCTTTAAGGGCTTATTTTAGCTATTATGCACTAATATATTGAAGCACTGGAATTTTTTTAAAGGAGATTGCTGTCTATTATAGCAATAAAGGTTAGTTCTGTTCCCTCTTATATTACTTAAATGAATTCAAGGTAGTAGTAATATTACTATCATTTACTGAATAATGATTATATCCTGGGAATTATGCTACCCACCTTACAAATATTTTTCATGACCCTAACAACCTTTTTGTAAGCTTAGTATTATTAGCCTCATTCTAGATGAGGAAACTAAAGCTCAAAGAAGTTAAATTTTCCAAAGTAACAACTATTAATTGGCAAAACCAGTTTCCCTGATTCTGTAATTTCTGTTATGTCAGCCTACAGTTAAATAAACATTTGCTCAATTATTCACTATTTTATTGTTAGGTTATCAAAATGTGAAGTTTAGTTTAGCTTCTTGGGGAAAAAAGAAACTATTGTAAAAAAATACTTGTTTTAAGACTGACAGCTGTTAAGGCAGAGGGAGTTGGGGGCTGGTGAGAAAGGATGAAGGGATTAAGCAAAGAAAAAAAAAGACTGGGACACAGACAACAGTATGGTGATTGCTAGAGGGAAAGGAAAGGGAGTATAAGAGAGGGTAAAGGGAGGATAAATGGTGATGGAAGGAGACTTGACTTGGGGTGGTAAACAACACAATACAATGCATATACAGGTGAATGATATACTAGAAATCTATTTACTTATATTAACCACTGTCATCCCAATCAATTCATTTTAAAAAATACTTGTTTTAAAGCATTCTTTACTTCGGCCAGTTTTTAGATAATCATGATTTGCCAATACTAATTAATTCTGTCTTTAATATGTATATTAATTTTAGGACCTGTAATTCTAGAAGATGTCCTAATTGAAGTATTTAGAACATTGTATTCTCAGTGCAAAGCAGAATTGGATCTTCAGATGGAACCACCCTTCAGCAAGGATCATGCTCAATTAAGCAGGTGGATTACCAAAAATTTAAGCATGGCATGACTTATGACTTGAACACAGAGTTAAGTGAATCAAAGGGTACCAGATGCTTTTTAAAGAACTTCTTTTAAGTTAGGGTTATTTGTTTTTCAGGTATATATAAACGCTTTTGTTGTTTTAATCCTCACCTGGGGATATTTTTTTCCATTGATTTTTAGAGAGAGTGGAAGGAAGGGGTGGGGGAGAGGGGAGTAGGAGAGAGAGAGAAAAGAAAAACAACATTGATGTGAGAAACATATTGACTGGTTGCCTCCTGCAGGAGCTCCAGGGCTAAACACATTTTTTAATGCCTAGGATAACTCTTATAAAATTAGCATGTCCTCCTCTCTAAGTCAGTGATAGATACATGTTGACAAAATCTTACTTTTTAAATTTCTTCTCTACTTTAAGCAGCCTACCACTTTGAAGTCTCATTGTAATATGACAAAGGTTCTAAGACTACAATTTCTTTTACATAATTTTTATTTCTTTAGTGTCTCCTTGGTAAAACAGATAACCTGAGCTTTCCCAAAAACATACATTTATATATTAAAACATAATAATAGGCAGTTTTTGATTTTTTAGTAAATATCCTGTAATTTTTGTTTGAGAAGTTAATATTGACTAAACTGGTACACTATTTTATTCTGTACTCTGTCTGATAATTTATATTGTCTTATAGAGTATTTAATTAGTCTTTAATGTGGGGATATGTCTTGCAACTTGCTAGATGCACTGACAGTACCTCACTATATATAAAAATGATTATTTTTATTGTAAGGAGAGTGGCAGGAGAAAGGTAAGTGGGTAATTAATAAGCTAAAGGATTCCCACTTGCAGTAACAAAGTTATTTTCCCTGATAGGACTTTAGTAATAATGGCTATATACAGTATTAGTTTTTTTGCTGTTTTGTTTTTCAAGCTAATAATATTAGATTTAAACTTAACAAATAAACCTAACCTTTCTTAAGTAAATCTTACAGGAAAGCAGACAAAGTTACTTCAGAATCAAGGCTGTCAAAATCAAATCACTTCTCAATTTATATATGCCAAGGTAAACAAGGTAATTTAATGTCAAATTAAGAGTCAGATACTCAAAATAGTTCAAAAAAATTTCCTGTTCTTTTGCTGGAAGGGCAGCTGTTTTTTCTTATGCAAGCCTAATTTTTTATCTTTGATCATACAGTTGAGTTATGAAAACTCAGATTTGGAAAAATAATTACTTAGAATGTAATAAGAGAGGGCAGTAGATAAAGATTATATGTTCCAATTTTCTTACATACAAGTGTTCTAACAACTGCCTAGGAATATGTACACCCTAACAACATTGTACTAAAATTTAAATTTGAAAAAATATAAATGCTAATATTTATTAGTTTTTCTTTATCTTTTTTAGTAAATTAAGGGAAAATAAGAAAACAGCAGAGCTGATTAAAACTGCCAACCTTCTCTTTAATTCCTTTGAGCCTTATTATATGTGGGATTATGTGGCACGTTGGTTTGAAGAATGTTGTAGGTATGTTAAACTCTTTTCTTTCCTTTTAATTTAATAGCATTCAAAGCCAGCCTTTGTTTGTTTTTTAAGTTCTTCAATCCAATGGAAAGATTTTTTTTGTACATTTTACCACTACTATTTACAACTATTATATATATATGTGTATATATATTTTTAATAGCCATAATCTGGCTCTACCTTGTTATTCTAGAATATAGAATTAAAGATCTTATAATCTTAGAATTGAATAGCTCAGAGGTAAGTTATTCAGTCACCAGCATACATGAAAAATTTTCCCTCTCCAATCTTTACTAATCCAGTTTGTTTTTTGCTGTAGAGAAAATAGCATATTTGTGGTTGCTGCCTTAGAACACATTCCCAAAATGATTCCCACATTGAATAACAGAAATTCCTTAGCGTCACATTTGTGTTTTTTAAAGCCATAGAACCAGCTATATTGTCACTATTGAGTAATAAAAGCCCTTCACCCCCTAGGCAGTGGTTCTCAACCTTTCTAATGCCGCAACCTTTTAATACAGTTCCTCATGTTGTGGTGACCCCAACCATAAAATTATTTTCGTTGCTACTTCATAACTGCAATTTTGCTACTGTTATGAATCGTAATGTAAATATCTGTGTTTTCCGATGGTCTTAGGCTCTACAGCAGCGGTTCTCAACCTGTGGGTCGAGAACCACTGCTGGGTATAAAGTTTAAAAAATGCTCTTGGTGAAAATCCAAGAACACTAGTGAACCCAAGTAGAATCTCTTTCTGAAATGTAGTTCAAATTCTCTCAGAACCAGATTAACCTCTCAAACCTTAGGAGCATACTAGAGGCCCAGTGCACGAAATTTGTGCACTCAGTGGAGGGGTGGTCCCTCAGCTCAGCCTGCACCCTCTTGCAGTCCAGGAGCCCTTGGGGGATGTCTGACTGACAGTTTAGGCCCGTCAGCAGTCAGACATACTGAGCACTGCCGCAGAGGCGGGAGAGGCTCCCGCCACCGTTGCTGCCCTCACCAGCCATGAGCCCGGCTTCTGGCTGAGTGGCACTCCCCCTGTGGGAGCGCACTGACCACCAGGGGGCAGCTCCTGCATTGAGTGTCTGTCCCCTGGTGGTCAGTGTGTGTCATAGCAACTGGTTATTCTGCTGTTTGGTCAATTTGCATATTAGCTTTTTATTATATAGGATAGTCACAAAGTAAGCCTGAATGAATTTAGGATTGGAAGTCTTTGAAACTGTAAATGCTGATGTGATACATTAATTGTACATTTACTGATTCAGAAACTGAGCACCCAGTTGAAAAGCATTAAGCTAGGCATATCTAGTCCCTGTCTTCAAATACTTTGTAGTAAGAACAAGTAAGATATGCACATACATATTCCTAGTATTAAATTAAAACTTACAAATGCCTTAGTAGAGAGATTAAAATGTGGTAGGACTGCCAAGGAATTATGAGTGTCTTTTTGCCACCTGGCCTTCATTTCTCATTTACAAACATACACATCCATCCTTTTTTAGGTAACTTGGACTAGTCCCTGCACATACATTAACTTTCATGCTGCACTTATGGTATTTCTTAAAACATATTTTTTTTGTCTTTTGCCCATCTGGTATTGTCCTATATAGAGGTCACCCACTTTTCAGTAGCCTTCCATGACTCCCTCTGGTCTCATCAGAATCAACTTTTCCTATACTGTCACTTTATTACATTTAGTTATCTATATGTTTATATTTCTTGATGGTTAGGGCTGTATCATATTCTTCTTCATTTGTGTCTTCAGAGTGTAGGGCAGTAGATGGTCATATAGGATTAATATGATTTGTGTGAATGTTGGAGTAATGATCTCTACTGCTTGGATCAGAAGAGGCTTCCTGGAGGAGGTAACATTTGTCTTAAATCTTGAAAGACAGATGCATTCTGTATATGAGAGAATTGAGGTTGAGGGAGGGTGAAAGCCCAGGTGGACAAGTGTGTATCAACAAAGGCCCTGAAATGAGAAATAAAGCAATAAGTAATCCTTTTAAACTAGGAGATGATATCTGTAGTGGGAACAATAGGAAATAAGTCCCCAAAAGTCAGATCCATCCAGAACACTTGGAAATACAGTATGGGAGTTATAGAGAGGTCAAACCTAGGAGTCTTTCTCTGGGAATTTTCCATTTAGAGGTACAGTGGTTTCCTGGGGATATACTTCATCATAAGAATGTTATTGTGTGTGTCCCACTGCTGAATTGACCCTCATAAAAAAAAAAAAAATGATGTTGTCACATGTTCATTTCACTTGATAGTATACTTGATAAAGTGAATTTTGTGCCTTTAGGAGGACAATGCATGCCAGACTTCAGACTGGGCCTGGAGACAGTGAGTCATCTGAGTTACAGCTGACCAATTTCTGCCTCCTGGTGGATTTTTTGTTGGATATAGTTTCTTTGGTAAGGTGACCTTGATAAAAAATATTGAGGAAATCTTACTAATATAGTTTAGATATTTCATGTTGAAGACAAACCTTATCTTCAAATAAATTTTATCTTTAATATTAATTTTTTCCCCTTTGGCTTAGCTTTTTTTTTGTAAAATTTTCCAAGTGTTTTGTCTTGTAACACATATATATGATACATGTACAAGTCTTATATAATACATGGAATATACTTCATAATTGCATGTTATTGAAATCTTAAATGTTTAGTGTAAAATAGTCTGATGTATTTATATTCATTAATGAGTCTATTAAATGACAACTTTTGGGAATCTTTTCCCTTTTTCTCTCCTAAATTCTTTGCTTTCTCATTTTGAAGCCTACTAGAAGTATGAGGGTGCTGTGTCAGGTATGACATTCAGCCTGTTTGTATTGTATTCACTTTTGTTATAATTTTAGTAATGTAGCAAATAAAATGGGGATTGTTTTATCATATATGCTTTGAAATACTTAAATTGAGAATATGGGAATATACATTTTTATCACTAATAATAAAATGATTATACAATGTTAATTAAGAGCATGATACATATAAAATATTACAGATGAGTAAAAAATATTTCCTTTTTTATATAGATTAAAGTCAATGAAATAATACAACTTTTGGATTACATATTTAAACTTTTGTCATTTCACTTTTATTTTCAGGAGACTTATATTGAAATCCAGACAGAACACTTGCCCCAGTTGCTGCTCAGGATGGTTTCTGCCCTGACAAGCCATCTCCAGACATTGCACTTGTCTGAACTCACAGATTCACTCAGGCTCTGCTCAAAGATCCTTAGCAAAGTTCAGCCTCCGCTGTTAGCTGCCAGCACTGGAGGTGTTTTACAGTTTCCAAGTGGGCAGAACAACTCAGTCAAAGAATGGGAAGACAAAAAGGTAATGTTAGTTGTTAATTGTGCTATTAGACCAGTTATAGTTGACCCTTAAATAACATGGGTTTGAACTGTGTAGGTCCACTGATACACGGATTTTTTTCAATAAATATAAAATTTTGGGAGATTTGCAACAATTTGAAAAAACTCACAGATGAACCTGTAGCTTAGAAATGACAAAATTAGGCAAAAGTTAGATATGTCATGAATGTATAAAATATATACATCTATTATTAAAAAGTTAAAATTTATCAATACTTACTCTCAAATGGCCTGGCCAGCATGGCTCAGTTTTTTGGAGCATCATCCCATACACCAAAGGTGGCATGTTTGATTCCTGATCAGGAAACATACCCAGCTTGTGGGTTCCATCCCCAGTTGCTGGTCAAGTACAGGAGGCAGCCAATAGATGTGTCTCTCATCTCTCTCTTCCTCTCTCCCTCCCTCCCTCCCTCCCTCAGTACCTCCCTCTCTCCCGGCCCCCCTCCACTACCTTCCACTCTCTCTAGAAATCAATGGAAAAAATATTCTCAGGATATTTTTGTTATAATTTCAGTAATGTATCAAATAATGGGGATTGTTTTATCATATATTAATTGGAGAATTAAACACAAAGATAAACATAAGTGATAAAATTAATTCTAGTACATACTGCATTACTGTAATAATTTCATAGCCACATCCTGTTGCTCTTGCAGTGAGCGCAAGTGTTGCAAGTATCCACTTAAAATGCTATGTGACACTAATCATCTAATATCTCTGTGTAAGCAGTTTGTCTGCAGTAAATTGCATATTGAAGTAAAAAAGTGATCTCATAGTGCTTGCGTATCTTTTACCATGTTCAGTGCAATACCATAAGCCTTGAATAACACCATGAGACCCATAGAAAATGCCACTGGTGATACTCGAAGTGTTCCCAAGAAACAGAGAAAAGTCATGACATTACAAGACAAAATTGACTTGCTTGGTATGTTTCGTAGATTGAGATCTGCAGCTGTGGTTGACTGCCATTTCAAAATAAATGAATCCAGCTTAAGAACATTGTTTAAAAAAAAAAGAAAAAAGGAAATTTGTGAAGCAGCCATTATACCTATGCCAGCAGGAGCAAAAACCTTGCAAATACCTTAACTCTTACTGAAAATTCAGCTTTTATGTGGGTGCAAGATTGCTATAAGAAAGGCATACCTCTGGAATCTAATATGAATCAAGAAAAAATGAAGTCATTATGTGACAAATTAAAGTGAAAGGAAGGTGAAGGCTCTAAAGCTGGAGAATAATTTTATTTATTTATTTATTTTAAATATTGTTGAAAATATTACATACGTCCCCTTTTTACTTCATTGACCCCTTCTAGCCCGCCTCCCTGCCCCAGGCCTTTACCCACCCTATGGTCTGTGTCCATGGATTATGAATATATGCATACAAGTTGTTTGATTGATCTCTTCCCACCCACCCATCTCTCCTTGCCTTCCCTCTGAGATTCGACAGTCTGTTCCATGCTTCTATGTCTCTGGATCTGTTTTGTTCGTTAGATATGACATATAAGTGAGAACATGTGATACTTATCTTTCTCTGACTGGTTTATTTTGCTTAGCATAATACTCTCCAGGTCCTTCCATGAAGCTGGAGAATAATTTTAGAAAGAGGTTTGGTTTAAAATGTCAAGATAACAGCAGAAGCAGTTTCTGCCAACCAAGAGGAAGCAGATGAGATCCTAGACGCTATTAAGAAAATCATGGAGGAGAAAGGATACCCACCTGACAGGTTTTTAATGCAGATGAAAGTGCCCTATTCTGGGGAAATACACCCCCAAAGGACATTTATTACTGAGGAAGAGATGTGAACACTAGGCATTAAGGCAGGTAGGGATAGGCTAACATTACTCTGTGCAAATACAGTCAGGTTTATGATCAGGACTGCCTTTGTCTATAAAGCTGCTGAAACCTGAGCCTTAATGGAGGAAGATAAACACAGCTGCCAGTCTTTTCGCTGTACAACAAGAAGACTTGAAAAACGAGAACCCTTTCTCTGCATTGGTTCCATCGCTGCTTTGTCCCTTACCTTGCCAGTAAGGGACTAACTTTTACTAGTAGTAGTTTGTTTGATATTGGACAATGCCTCTGACTACCCAGAACCCCATCCATTTACTATCGAAAGCCTTGGAAGTGTCTACTGCCCTCAAACACAATGTCTCCAATTCAGCCTCTAGGTGAGGAGATCATTAGGGCCTTTAAGGCCATTACACAGTGTACTCTATGGGAAGAATTGTCAATGCTATGGAAGAGAAGAGAACCTTGACAGAGCATCATGAATGTCATTACACCACTGAATATGTCATCTTTATATAAAAAGTTGTGAAAGCCATCAAGCCTGAAACAGTAAATTTCTGCTGAAGAAAACTGTTCCCTGATGTTGTGAGTGACTTCGCAGGATTTAAGACAGAGTCTATCAAGGAAATCATGAAAGATATTGTGAATATGGTACAATGGGAGCGGAGGTGAAGGGTTTCAACATATGGATCTTGGAGAAATTCAAGAACAAATAGACACCACACCAGAGGAATTGATGGACGATAACTTGATGGAGATGAGTGCTCTGGACTACCAATGCCAGACAAGGAGGAGAAGGAGGTAGAAGAAGCAGTGCCAGAAAACAAATTGACATTAGATGATGTGGCACAAGGGTTCCACTTATTTTAGACTGCACTTGACTTCTTTTATGATACAGGCCTTTCTATGATACAGGTGCTTAAAACTAAATAAAGCACACGATGAAAGGATTGGTACCGTATGGAAACATTTTTAGAGAAATGAAAAGGAAAAGCTCAAATTACAATGTATTTCTGTAAAGTTTTACCAGCCTCCCTGCCTCTCCTTCCATCCCTTCCACCCTTTCCAATTCTTCTGCCTCTGCCACACCTGAAACAGCAAGACCAACCTCTCTTCTTCCTCCTCCTAAGCCTACTCTCTGTGAAGACGAGGATGAAGACATTTATGATGTTCCATGTCCAGTTAATGAATAGTAACTAATCATTGTGTCATGCAGTTTATAAACTTATCTATTGTGTATGTGCCTTCATGTGAAAATCTAATAACTGTACAACAACTGTATGAGAACCTTGTGTGGATGACTTGTATGAAAGTGGATAGCTTATCCTTACATAGGCATAAGGTGAATAATATTTAATAAAATTAATAATACGTTCTGTTACTGTTTTATAAGTTTGCTTTCAAACAATTACATTACTTACATTATGTGCCTTTCCTGTAATTGAAGAAACTGCTTATCAGCCAATCATCAGAGGTAAGTGGTTTTATTTTAAAAATGTAACCGTATTTCCATTTTTTATTATGAATATGACTGTAATACTGTATGCCATAAAATTTTATAGTGATTTATTCATTAGTATATAGGCTAGGCTACCATGAAGCAATCATATTGATTACTCTAAGCTACCATAAAGCAGTGGTATTGATGCTGCTTTGTTATCAATGTATGAATTATTATACCAGTAGATAATTATGAATTTCTTCTTCACATTATCTTTTCATTTTTGATGTCTAATGTTATTAATATCTATAAAATCTACAATGTGTTGCATTATATACGATAATGTTGATGTAGGTATTGACAGATGGTGCAAACTTACACTATCCGAAATACAGTATAGCTCAGCTGGCATGCCTCAGTGGTTGAGCTTCTACCTATGAACCAGGAGGTCATTGTTTGATTCCCTGTGTATGCCCAGGTGTAGGCTCAGTCCCAGTGTGGGGCATGCAGGAGATGGCCAATCAATGATTCTCTCTCATTATTGATGTTTTTTGTCTGTCTCTCCCTCTCCTTTTCTCTCTGAAATAAATAAAAATATATATTTTAAAAAATACAGTACAAATACTGTGTATGCATTTTTCTTATGTTTCTTAACATTTTCTTTTCTCTAGCTTAGTTTATTGTAAGAACACAGTATATAATACATATAGCATACAAACTATTTGCTAATAGACTTGTTTCTGTTATCTGTAAGGTTTCCTGTCAACAGTAGGCTATTACTAGTAGTA
This sequence comes from Corynorhinus townsendii, assembly GCA_026230045.1. Classification (NCBI taxonomy): domain Eukaryota; kingdom Metazoa; phylum Chordata; class Mammalia; order Chiroptera; family Vespertilionidae; genus Corynorhinus; species Corynorhinus townsendii. The sequence goes on along the minus strand of JAPDVU010000004.1, from coordinate 58,692,794 downwards.
GTTAAATTTTGGGGGGAAGCAAAAATTATACATGTATTTCAACTGTTTATAGGGCAGGGGGTTGACATCTCCCCTCTCTCTATGTTGTTCAAGGGTCAACTGTTTATTTCTTCAAAGCAGAATAACATCTGAGTAAAGTCATATACCATATGATTTAGTGAATCTTGCATAGATCCAAATGTATGGCAGTAGACCATTTATGTAGGCTTTGGCTCTAATGCAATTTAACTGTTTATATCAGCACTTTTCAATAGAAATATAATGCCAGCAACATATGAAATTTAAAAATTTCTGGTAGCCATTTTTATTTATTTTTTTCATCCTCACTTGAGGATATTTTTTCCATTGATTTTTTTCTTAGTGAGTGGAAGGAAGAGAGGAGGGGGAAAGAAAAAGAGAAAGAAACATTGGTGTGAAAGAGACATATTGATTGGTTGTTTCCCCCATGATCCCTGACTGGGGCCAGGTATTGAACCTGTAAGCAAGGTACATGCCCTTGACTGGGAATCAAACCTGAGACACTTTGGTCTGCGGGCCGATAACGCTGCACAAACCTCTGAACCAAACTGACCAGGACTCTGGTAGTCACTTTTAAAATAGTAAAAAGAAACAGGAAAAAATAATTTTAATTATATTTTTTGTTTAGACCTTTCTAGATAATTTATTATGATTTCAACATGTAATCATAAAATTGATATAATATAAATATTAGATATTTTACATTCTTTTTTGCACTGTTTTCAAAGTTTCAGCGTGTATTTTGCACTTTAGCACATCTTTGTTCAAATTCTAAATTTTTTTCAAAAATACTTGAAATAAAAAATGTGTCTCTGACAGATCAGCTACATTATAAGTGCTCAGTAGCCACATGTTTATAATCTAAAATTCACTGGGCCTTTCATATCTATACATTAGGTTTTTTACATGCTCTTCTTGAAATACAGAATCTCTTCTGGATTCATAATGCTTACTCTATGACATTGGATAGAATTGTAATTATTTTAATCTGGCACTAGTAACATACTTAACTCCTACAAAACATCTATGGCAAAATCAGTAATTCAAAAGCTTTTAAGTTTATATTATTAAAATATTTGTAGCAAAAATTAATGAAAATGTTAATGAAATTATATAGTTACAGTGGCACTGTCTTACAATAAAGATTTTAAAATTTCTGGCATACAGTGTTTGCTACCTAATCCAGGATTTGTGGAGTTGCCCTTGTTTTTTTTTTCATTTGCTTTTTTATTGTTGTTCAGCCAAGAAAAAATATATTATCGGGACGATTTCATACAGTTTTTCTCACCACCTAATAATCGTAAAACTTTTATTGGTCCTACTAAATATATCGATCTTCATATATGAAATGATCACTACTAACCCTCAATCAATTTAAATATATCCAGAATTATCCTACATAAACTAAAACCGGTCTCTGACTTTTCTTGCTACCTGCTTATTTATATGTGACATTCCGTTATGGTATGATTCTGTTGTTGGGAAATTCATTTTGTTTGTTGTTTTTCCTTAATATATGCCTCTTGGATCTCAGAAATAAAACTAATATAAGTATTAACTGCTTTTGAAGCTTTGCTTTTTATTTATTTATTAATTATATTTTTTAATTTAACAAATATTTATTGTTCAGATTATTACAATTGTTTCTCCTTTTTCCCCCCATAGCTCCCCTCCACCCGGTTCCCACCCCACCTTCTGCCTTTACCTCCCTCCCACTGTCCTTATCCATAGGTGTACGATTTTTGTCCAATCTCTTCCCGTACCCCCCATACCCCTTTCCCCTAAGAATTATCAGTCCACTCCCATTCTATGCCCCCGATTCTATTATATTCACCGGTTTATTCTGTTCCTCAGATTTTTAGTTCACTTGATTTTTAGATTCACTTGTTGATAGATATGTATTTGTTGTTCATAATTTATCTTTACTTTTTTCTTCTTCTTAAAGAATACCTTTCAGCATTTCATATAATACTGGTTTGGTAATGATGAACTCCTTTAGCTTTTTCTTATCTGTGAAGCTCTTTGTCTGCCCTTCAATTCTGAATGATAGCTTTGCTGGGTAGAGTAATCTTGGTTGTAGGTTCTTGCTATTCATCACTTTGTAGATTTCTTGCCACTCCCGTCTGGCCTGCATAGTTTCTGTTGAGAAATCAGCTGATAATCGTACGGGTACTCCCTTGTAGGTAATTAACTGTTTTTCTCTTGCTGCTTTTAATAGTCTCTCTTTGTCTTTTGCTCTTGGCATTTTAATTATGATGTGTCTTGGTGTGGCCCTCTTTGGATTCTTTTTGTTTGGGGTTCTGTGCACTTCCTGGACTTGTAAGTCTATTTCTTTCACCAAGTGGGGGAAGTTTTCAGTCATTATTTCTTCGAATAGGTTTTCAATATCTTGCTCTCTCTCTTCTGGCACCCCCATAATTCTGATGTTGGTATGCTTGAAGTTGTCCCAGAGGCTCCTTACACTATCTTCAACTTTTTGGATTCTTTTTTCTTTTTGCTTTTCCGGTTGAGTGTTTTTTGCTTCTTTGTATTTCAAATCTTTGACTTGATTCTTGTGTTCCTCTAGTCTGCTGTTAGGTCTCTGTATAATATTTTTTATTTCAGTCAGTGTATGTTTAATTTCTATTTGGTCCTTTTTCATATCCTCGAGGGTCTCATTGAATTTATCGGCCTTTCCTAGGAAATTCTTGAAAAACCTTGTAACCATGGTTTTGAGCTCTATATCCAGTCATTTGTTTTCCTCCATTTCTTTCATTTGTGATCTGTTTCTTTGTCTCCGCATTTTTGCTGCTTCCCTGAGTTGGTAGGGTAGCTTTGTGTGGCAGTAGACCATTTATGTAGGCCATTTATGTATGCTAGGTGTCCTATATGGGCCAGTGGATCGGCCTCCCAGTTACCTGAGATGGACACTCTTGGTGCACCCCTTTGTGGACTGTGTGTACGGTCTTGTTTTAGTTAAGTCTTGATTATTGTTGGTATCACTGGGAGGAATCACTCCAGGCCAATTGGCTGTGAGGACCCGCTGTGTCTATAATGGAAGAACTGCTGCGCTGGAGACACGCTTAGGGGGCAGGACTTGCTTCAGTGGGGCTTTGGTGCTCACTGAGTCTGCCTATTGAATGTATCACTTATGGATCTGAGTAGTTGAAATCTGGTGTCATCTCACACTGACCCCTAGAGAACTAGCTTCTGGATCTCCAATTGGGTGCTGCTCAGCTACTGACTGAGGCCACCCAGCAGGAGGAACAGCAAGAACTACAGTTTTCTCCTCTTTGCTTGGGATTTGGAGGTTTTGGAGCTGTTTGACCAGAGCTGCAGTTTGTTTGGTTAAGCTGCGATAGGGCAGGCCATTTATATGTAAAAGCTGCTGCTGGGAGCGGGCTGGGGTCTCAGGAGTCACTAGACTAGGGTGTGGCAAACAGCGATGGCTGCCAGTCAGCCGTCTCTATGTTTCCGTGTTTCCAAGTCCCCGCACCCCGCGCCCCAGTGCAGTAAACAATGATTGCTAGGCGCACCTCTACAAGAAAGTCACCCTCACTTTCCTACCCGATGGTAAACAGTCCAGCTTCTCTCCGTAGAAGTTTGGGTCCCCAGCATCTCTCCAGAAACTGGAGTTTGGAGTAATCAGAAGCTTGTCTCCCTTCAGGTTGAAAGAAGCAGCACACCCAGACACCTGCCACCAGCCCGTTTCATGCACCTCTGTACCTCAGCTTTTCAGCACTTGTGCACGTCTCAATGCTCTTTTCTCTTTCCTTCTAGTTGAAGAACTTCCACTCAGCCAGCTTTCCCGTGGTTCTGGGTGATAGACGTTTTGTCTTTTAGTTGTAGTTTTGAAATTGTTGTGCAAGGCAGCAGTTTAGGTGTTTACCTATGCCGCCATCTTGGTTTCTCTGCTTTTTATTTAAATGAGATTAGTGAGAGTAGGGAAAGGATCTGAGCATTCTCTCAGCATATTTAAATATATGAATATTTACTATGTAGAAAACATCTGGAGGCACTTATTGATGATTAAAGGTAAGGTATTAGGGACATCGATTTTTAGTAATGAAATACAATCAAATAATATACTTTTAAAATATATATAATGGTTCATTAACCTTAGCATATGCTCTTCTCTCTGTTTCTGTCTCTCTCTCCCCTATTGCCTTCATATTGCTTCTCACCACCACCTCATTCTCTCGTTTTCTTCTATGTTCCCAGGGCTTATATCTTCTTTCCTACTTTTTACTGAAGCACAATGGTATTATCTCCACTGAAATGTCTGAATATTGATCATATTTGAAAGCTGAGGGTATTTTCTGTAATTTTTTAAAGTGTAAGTGAAGGAATGGTTCTTTAAAAAATTATAAGTCTAATTTTGTCTCTATGCTCTTAGTACTTTTTTAAAAAATCAGTGTATTGGCTCTCTATACCCAAATGTCCAACACATGTTATTTCTTTCTATTTTTAGGAAGACATTTTCCTATAAAATAATCTGAAGGCTAGTTATGTAATATAGACATACAACTAAATATTATAAATGTATACAAGTTTAATTGAATTTTGTAGCTTGAATGCTAGTAATTTAATATCCATTGTTTTATGATCTTTAAAAAAGATCAATGCAGAAATGACTTTACACTAAAGTTAATGACAATTCTACCATTTAAATAATACTTTTTAAAAATGTATTAATACAAGATTTTAGATGATTGTTAACCTTTCAAAGGAAAGAAATTGGTAAGGTCATTATGATATCCATCTCTAACTTTGGCATTATAATATGAAAATTTCTCATACTGTTACAGATAAAGTGATATGATCTGGTAAAAAGAGCTATGAAGATTAGGATCACCTAATTGAGCTCTTCTAATAAATTTATTTGTTATAACCTTGGGCAAGTTTTTTGGGGGTTGTTTTTGTTGTTGTTAATCCTCACCTGAGGATATTTTTCCAGTGATTTTTAGAGAGAGTGAAAGGGATGGGGAGAGACAGAAAGAGAGAAACATCGATGTTAGAGAGACACACTCACACATACCAGGGTTGGGGATCAAGCCTGCAACCAAGGTACCTGTTCTTGACCAGAATCTAGTCCATCCTGGGACCCTTCAGTCTGTGGGCCCATGCTCTATCCACTGAGCAACTGCCTAGAGCAAGTTTGTTTTTGTTTTTGTTGTTTTATTTATCTTTTAACTTCCCTGAGCCTCAGTTTTCTTTTCTTTGAAGTAGAGAATATAGCCTGTCTTCATTCATTCACTAATGCTGGGTATCCAGAGGTTGGACTAGGCACAGTCTCTGCCCACTCTACCCTTTCTTTCTAGGGGACAGACATTAAGCAAATAATTACACACTTAATTACAGTTTGATGAATGAAGGAAAATAAGAGTGGTAGTAATATGGATCTGATCTAGATTGGGGGTCAAGAAGGCTTTCTTGAGAAAGTATTGAGTGAAACCCCAAAGTAATTTAGGGTATGAGTAAGGTAGAAAAAAGAACATTTGCTAGAGGAAAGAACATTTGCAAAGGCTTAGGCAGACAGGAGCTCACTGCAGACAGTGTGGGGGAGATCCAGCTTTTGAGGTAGGCAGCAGCCAGGTCTTACAGAGCTAATTCACTGTACTAAGGCTTTTACTCTCTTAGGAACACACTCAAGGGAAAAAGGCAAGTAGCATAATCAGATTTGTGTATTAGAAAAATTACTCTGGCTTCAGTGTGGAGTATGGATCTAGAAACAAAAATGGGTGTGGGAAGACCTGCAGTAGTGCTGGTGAGAGGTGGTGGTAATGTGATAAGATGGGGTAGTTAAGACAGAGAAATGGATGGATTAGCCATATATAGGAGGAAAAATCAGTAAGAGGTAATAATGGATAGGTAAGGGTAATGAGTAATTACTAACATTTATTAAATGTCTATTAAGTGTCAGAGACCAAGATTTGAAGTTAAGGAACTTACCAAGTTAGTAAGTGGCAGAGCCTTAGCTGACTAATGGCCAGCATCCTTAACCACTATATTGAAGTGGATGTAAAAGAAGTGTGGAGGAGAGGTGGACAAGGTTCCAAGAACCCCCCCTAGGTTTCTGTCTTCCTGGGTTGATGAATGGTGGTATGATTCACTGAAGCAAGGAATGTTGGGTGAGGCCCCACTTTGTGGCAGCAGAGCATTTAGTGCTTATCTTTAGCGATCTTACTCAAATTCAAATGATGCTCTGGCACAATCTCCCAAAGAACTCATGCTGAGCCTTTTGCTTGCTTACACTAGGCCAGAAAATATGCATAATGATTTGTACTAGTCTTACCATAGGAAGGGAACAGTCTACCCATTCCCACTCTACTGCAGTAGCTGCTTCATTTTTTAATTTATATTTTAATTAATTGTTTCCTATCTTGTCCTTTAGATTATAAACTTCCTTTAATTCCTAGTACCCAATACAGTGTCTAGCACATAATGTAGGTTCAGTAACTGTTCACTGAAAGAATGTAAGAATGTTAATAGCAAACATTTAAATAATACTTTATACTTTTCAGACAAATTTCACACTCATGCAATCCTGAACAGATGACCTACTAGATTTTATTTCTAATTCTTATTCCTTACATTGTGCAGACATTAGGAAAATTACATTATTTAGACATTAGGAAAGTGTTTTCATGAAGTAGATTGAATAAATTCTTAGTCTTGAAAAAAAGGATATGAATCTTAGAAATTTGTACATTCATATATTTTGCCCTCATGAACATAACTTTATGCTATGCATAAAGTGAAAAATAGATATTTACTGAATGACTTAAATTGATATATTCATTAAAACCATATCCATATTTCCTATTGATTATCATAGACATATAAATCAATTGTAGAAACTATTTTAAGATTAAACTGAATATATAAAGTTGTGAATAGGAATCTAAAATTGACTTTTCTCCAAACATGGTCATTTCTAATTTTTAATACCTAATATATACATTTAGCTACTAAGCAGTTCTTTTTCATCTCTACCAGGTATCATCAGTTTCTCTTGAAAATCCTGCTGAAGTGTTTGAAGATGGAGAAAATCCACCAAGTAGTCAGTCATCAGAGAGTGGATTCACTGAGTTTATACAGTATCAAGCAGACCGAACTGAGGACATTGACAGAGAACTGAGTGAGGGGCAGGGAGCAGCTGCCATCCCAATTGGTAGCACATCCTCTGAGACAGAAACGGCTTCCACTGTGGGATCTGAAGAAACCATCATCCAGCCTGCCTCCCTAGTCACTCAGGGGACAGCAACCCGAGCTGGGAAGACAGTCCAAAAGACTGCAATGCAGTGCTGCTTGGAGTATGTCCAGCAGTTTCTCACCAGACTTATCAACCTCTACATTGTTCAGAGTAACTCTTTCTCACAAGCTTTGGCTACAGAGCATTATGGGGATCTCAGCCGAGAGCAAAGAGACACTTCAAAATGGGACAGGGATTCACATGGAGATATAAAAGACAGAAATATAAGTAAACAGAAAACTTCAAAAGAATACCTTTCTGCTTTCCTTGCTGCCTGCCAGCTCTTCCTGGAGTGCTCAAGTTTTCCAGTTTACATTGCAGATGGGAACCATACCTCAGAGTTACATTCTGAACAGTCAGAGACTGGTAAGGTAGTTTGTTTTATTCATATTCAAATATTTTCTATGGCATGCTATTTTTTTTTAACCCAGGAATACTCAGATATTAAAACTGAGATTTGTTTTGACAGTTAATTTTTTAAGGTGTTTTTTAGTTCGTAGATATTTTTAAATGAAATACTGTCATGGGGAGATTATATTGGAAAAGTTTGTGATTTTGAAGTCTTGTACAGTTTTTTGGCAAGTGAATAGAAACTAAGAAGGAAATTAACTCCATTCTTTGGAGAAAATGAATCTAATACTTAGGTCCACTGTTGTTTTTCTCACTGGTTTTCTTTATTATGACTAGTATATGTATTTACCTTTTGTAAATTTTTGTATATACACACAGTTCAGTGGTTACATAATGTTTGACTAATACACAATCTCAGTACAGGAAAACAGATTGTATAACTTGGCAAAAAAAAAGTACATATGAAAAACAAGTTTATGAGAGTCTTGTTACTGCTGTATTTTCTAGTCTAGTTGAAAAAGCATTGGTTTTGTTAACAGATCAAGACCTAAAGGTAGTAAGTAGAGGAGCTTTGTTATTTTAAATTAACTGGGGAGTTAGGGTATGTATGAAGGTTTAGTGTGATGAACTGTGTTGGCTTCCATCTTTTGTTTCAGACTGTGAACATGTGCAGCCTCCACTGTGGCTCCAGACTCTAATGAATGCGTGCAACCAAGCAAGTGATTTCAGTGTGCAGAGTGTCGCTATCTCACTAGTCATGGACCTGGTGGGATTGACGCAGTCTGTGGTCATGGTCACTGGGGAAAACATCAACAGTGTGGAACCTGTGCAACCCTTAAGTCCAAACCAGGGGAGAGTAGCTGTGGTTATTAGACCTCCCCTCACTCCGGGCAATCTGAAGTACATAGCTGAGAAGACTGAATTTTTTAAGGTAAATTCTAAATACATACATGACTAAGATGATACTTGACCTAGTTTGCATGGCAAAGATTTTAAAGATGATAATCAGGCTTAATTTAACACCTTAATATCATACTGTATAGAAAGAGATACCATACTTGATGTGTACTGCTTTGCCCATCTTGTTCCCACTTTTGTGTGGAGAAAAAAGATAAGGATGAGGGGAGAATTAAGGTAAATAAAAGGCAATTATTAAAGCACTAAATCCATGGAGGAAATAATTTCAGCTAAAATAAAAAGGAAAGCTCTATAGAGTAAAACTTATTTCCAGATCAAGTGGTGTGGCACTTTTGCTTGGTACAACTTAACTCTTCAAAACTCCTAGGAAAAGTTTTTCTGACTTTATATTGTTTGCTTATCATCTGTGGTGTATGATGACATTTAGGAAAAATGTAGTCTCTAATTTCTGCAACAGTACAAATGATATTCTCTATATAGAAAGAACATCAAGTATATTTGCATTGTTTTACATCTTAAGCAGATTTTTTATACATAAAAAAATTTAAACATTTCTTTATCTGCTTTCAAGTCATTGTGCCACTCCAGATAGTTCCTGCTGCTGGATTAAAGTTGATTTCTATAAGGTTGTGTTGATAAACCCTGATGATTGTACTTTTTTTTAACATTGTCATCGAGCAAGTGCTGTGTTAACGCATACATGGAACTCTGAAATACAGATGACCTACTTTATATGCCTTAAGTAGTTTGGATATTTGGGCTATTTCACTTTGCAACGTATCCCTGTAAATATTAAGTATTCAGTGTGGGAGCTGTGCCCTCTTAAGGATAATGTATTGTAGCATCACTTTACTAAATATCATTAAAATAGTGAAATGGGGACTTATTTTGGCTCTGCAGAAAGTGCTTATTACATGTCTGATGTTTAAAATAAATAATATTAAAGGACTATCATCAGAGGTTCTAAGGGCCTGAATGACAGTAGGCAGGTGAAAGGTACACTTTTAAATCCCATCCCAGTGTCATAATGAGTATTGGCCATCTGACTTGTATGTACCAGTAGGAAGTTTGTTAATGAGTTTACATTCATGGTTTTATAATACTGTTACCTTTACCTCTTTTTCTACAGCATGTAGCTTTCACACTATGGGACCAGCTGGGAGATAGAACCCCTCAGCACCACCAAAAGAGTGTGGAACTGTTCTACCAATTACATAACTTGGTTCCTTCTTCCAGCATCTGTGAGGATGTGATAAGCCAGCAGTTAACTCATAAAGACAAGGTGACTTCTCTTATCCTGTGTCCACTCCCCATTCCTATTATACCAAATGTAAAGTTGGGAAACCTTAGGAAAATGATTGCAGTTAGTATCTGAATAAGAGAAAATAGAAGTTTGTTCAGAGTGATTTTAATGTCTTTAAAATAAAGGTTTTATTCTTTTTAGAGCAAAGTTCTTTACAAAAGCATCAGTAATATGAAAAATCAAGTTAACTCAAAATCAAATACTGGGTTTATTTCTTGGTTCAGGACACCAGTTTATAGGTAGTGATGATTAAGGTTTTTGCTGATCAAAGTTCTAGACTCATTCAAGAGGCCTCAGTGGCCTCAGTTGTGGTACTGATGGATACATTAATACATGGGAAATGAAATAATAGGTGTCAGTTACATTTATCAGCTATATAATGATAATATGTGAGATTGTATTATTTTCATTACATTACATATCCAAAATAAGGATTTTGTATTCTAATGTCTAGGAAGTGACACATAGGTCAGTTAGAGTAAAGATGTCTGAGTTACTAGTGAGTCTGAGAGAAAGTTGGAGCACATTCTAATTGATCTCTTCCAGGTAACTTGATGAAGTATGTGGTCTTCCTGCATCTGCTCTGTAATATAAACTCGAGATTTTATTAAATAGTTTTTAGAAGTGGACTGCCCTAATTGAATAAAGCCTCAATTCTAATGAGTTCGAATGGATCATACTCAAAAAGGCATTGTGTTGCCCTGGCTGGTTTGGCCTGTTGACTGAAGGGTCCCGGGTTCAGTTCTGGTCAAGGGCACATGCCTGCCCTATCCCCAGTAGGGGACGTGCAAGAGGCAGCTGATCCGTGATTCTCGCTCATCATTGAGGTTTCTATCTCTCCCTCTCCTTTCCTCTCTGAAATGAATAAAAATATATTTAAAAAAAATAATAACAACAAGAAACATGATTAAAACAAAAAGGCATTATGTTGAGTAAACGAAACATTTGGTCGGGTAGGGAAGTGGCAAATGGAGAAGTAAATGAAAAAGAATGAAAAGTTTATTCCCAGGAAAAATGTTAAAATTCTATTTTAGCTGCAACACATTCTTCATTTCTGAACAGTTTCAAAACTGTTCAGAAATAAAATTTTAAATAAAGCCTTATATTTTAATTAAATTTTGTTTTACATTACATTACATATTTTTAGGACAAATTATTTACCTGTTTACTTGTGTAACATTTCATTTGTAAAGAAGTACTAATTCCTGAATAAAGATACTACACAGCCATGTAAAAAGTTAAAGCACCTGTTATTATTTACTTTTTTTTTTACATATTTGTATTGGTTGATGTACAAACACAGGGTTTATAGGAAAAGCATTTATTATGCCCACAGAAAAAGCAAGCAATTCTCAAGCAACTTAAATAGTTGCCGTTCCTGGTTTTGGGGGGTGGTGGGGCTTTTACTTGAAGGATTCTACAAGAGCTAGAGAAAGACTATAAACATTTTAATATCACAATTTCTATTTGATTTACATTAATATGTGTTCATTATCTAATACCAAATGCTGGTCTTTCTAAATAAGTTATTTTTACATTGTTCTATCTGTTATTATCTTAACACTTAAATCTTATTCAAATAATCCCAAAAATAGTGTAATATTTTTATTGTAGAAAAAATAATGTTTTCAGTATTTAAATTTTTTAATCAAATAAACCAGCTTTGTAAGTGATAAATTCATTTGTGATTAATATATAATTTCTGGGAGCAAAAGTAAATCATATAGTACAATAAAATCAATTTTGCCTACTAAGTATTTATATCAAAATGAGGGGGAAAGTGCTTCCTATACTGAGAATATCATGAGACATGCACATTATCAACACTTTTCCTTACAATAACCTAGTAAACTGATTACCGCTCTGAATTGAATAATTATTTATCAGGCAGCATAAGGTGATCCTTTATGTTTAATATTTTGTATTTAGGTATTTTCTATGTTTCTACTTCCATGAAAAAATAAAGTTTATTGCAGTGTTTTGGAGTATCATGAACATTGAACATAACACTCTTAAATAGCTACTTTGATTTTTACTAAAATAGCTTAATATCTTCAAAGGAAAGTAAAATAATGTAATCTCTTACATTCCTCCTCAGAAAATAAAGATGGAGGCGCATGCAAAGTTTGCAGTTCTTTGGCATCTAACAAGGGACCTCCATATAAATAAGTCTTCATCTTTTGCACGTTCTTTTGACAGGTTGGTTGCATTTTATGTTCAGATTTTATCTTCAGATATCTTAATGTCTCTCTTGTTGACTCCTTTGTTTGGCAGGGGTAGGAAATAGCAATGTACACATTTTATAAATAGAACTTATAAATTATTGTTAAAAATCTAAGCTACATTAAAATTCATGGCATTTTCATGTATCTATCAGATTTCATTTTTCTGCCAGATTTGCCTTTTTTTGCTCTGGAGCACCCAGTGTCCCTCATTTATTGGATGACTGTTTATCAAGTCCCAATAATGTGGTAGGTACCATTCCAGGTATCAGGATTACACAGTGGAGACAGCCTTCTTGAATTTGTAATCACATTCAGTAACATAACATATAAACAGTACATTGTATAAGTGTTTCTCTAGCAGTTAGTCTCAATCTTTTGCCTGAACTGGCATTTATTAAAATCTAAAGCTAAAATACTGACATCCCTTTCATGGATTCAAAGAACCTATAGGTGCCTGAGAGTGGTTCTTAAATTTGTCTAGCCTATTTAGATGACTCATTCCCGAAATAGGAGATTTGCATTGACTTCCAAGTAGATGCCACTTACAAGTAGATTCGTATATTGGCATAAGATAGCAATCTAACCAGCAGGTTTCATAGAGGTGGCCACAAATCTATGTTTAAAGCCCAGCTCAGATCACATGTCTGCTCCACTGAATGTTATGTCAACTGGTGCTTTTCAAGCAGCATCACCATCTTTAAATGATCTGCTATTGAACTTCTATAACAAAGTAGGCCCTAGACCTAGAAACTTTACAAATGCCATCTCAAATTTGACGACCATGTTTCCTCATCGTACAAGTGAGGCAATGAAGGCCCAGAGAAGTTGTGACTTGCCCAAGAGCACATATAGATCAAATGAATGGCCCAGATTTGAATCATGGGTATTCTGATCCAAACCATCCCTCATGCCTTGAATTAAGTGCATAGTTTTGATTTATAAAGAGAATGGGAACAGAGGAGCATTCGACCAGCATAGAGGTAACATTAACTTGAATTGGAAGAGGGTTCAGTATTTGGTGACAGGAATATGTTGCTAAAACAAGACTAATTTTGTAAGGCTTTTTATTTTATTTTATCCTTTACTATTTATCTTAAGAATAATGTATGCTTGTGAAATTTCAGGAATCCATATACCTACAAAAGGGGAAAAGACTGTTTTCTCCTTATTGTACCTACTGAGACTGTGAGATTAAGATTATTAAAATGCTATAGACAAAGTTATCCTGAAGTATGACTAGTTTAAAATGGTTAATTCAAAATAAGAAACACAACTTATAATGTTAATTTTAGAAAAGTTAGGAGTGTCACAGTAAAAGTAGGTATTTTGTTCTTTACTTATTTGTGTTTATTGTAGGTCACTGTTCATCATGTTAGATAGCCTTAACAGTATCGATGGTTCTACCAGCTCTGTGGGACAAGCCTGGCTAAACCAAGTTCTACAAAGACATGATATTGCAAGAGTTTTGGAGCCATTGCTATTGCTCCTGCTTCATCCCAAAACTCAAAGGGTTTCAGTGCAGCGTGTTCAAGCAGAACGTTACTGGAATAAGGCTTGTTATCCTGGAGAAGAAAGTGACAAGCATTTCATGGAAAATTTTGCATGTAGCAATGGTGAATATCACATGCAAGTAGAACAGCTCTATTTAGAGTTAAGTTTTTAAAATAAAGTGAGAGTTGAACACACAACAGTGATTGACAAGAGAATTGATTGTGAGATTTTTTGAATGGGCTTATTTTCTCCCCTCTGCATGCACTAGCGGTGCTCATGTGGGCCATGTCTGTATGTGCTTCGTCAGTGACCCTCTTAGAGGAGCTGGATCTCTTATCAGTTGACTCTTCTTTCGGAGTCATCAGCACAGCATTGGTCAGAGACATCCTTCAGTTTTGATGGAAATACCTTTAGTTTTATTTTGCAATCCTAGTCCTACAAGGCTCTGCAGATACTTCACTAGGAATACATAGTAAGCTTATAGTGCATATTTATATTTCATGAGTCATTTCCTCATCTGTAAAATGGGAATCATAACCCATTTCTCAAGTCATATTTATGACATGTTTAGTGTAGTGACTGGCATATTTTAAGTGGTAAATACTATTTTTACACTCTACAAACTGTTGGGTGAAGCCTTTTATATATAACACAGGATTAGATTAATTTATTATATGAAAGGGACAAAAGATTCTCACTTATATCATTTGTGTCTCAACAACCCTATGAGGTCAGCAATAAAAAAGTAATTATACTGAGCAGGGAGCTGATTCTTAGAAGGCTATGCTATCTCAAAGGCTCACTGCTGGTAAGTGATGCAAGCTTGAACTGCACCATCCTGCTATTTCACTTTTAGTGTGTTTCTACAGAGTCTTTGTTCCTTTCTCTAGATTCCTTTCCACTTCTTTCCCTGAATTTCTAAAAAATGCCCTACCCTGCTAATTGCCAGAACTTCTATGTATTATCGCTGCCTACCATCACAGTTCCAGCTTGTCTGCTGAATTCTCACCTCTCCTCTGAAATCAATCTCAGACCTCATCTGTGGTATCATGATGCTTTCCCTGAAAGTGATAGTATTTGGTTTGTACCATTCATATGCAACTAAGCCATCCATCCATTCTAAAAGAATTCCATCAATGTAGTATGCTCTCCAAAAAGCATAGAAATAGATTAATGTATTGGTGATCCCCCCGCTGATTTTAAGTTCCTTAGAGGGAACAATGTTGTATTTTTCTTCTCTCACCCTCATTGTCTGTTGGTTTAGTGCATCACTCATACTAGATTATTCCTAAACGTTTTTTGAATTTTATCAGGATCAAGGAGGTTGTATCTTTATACTTCTCTTTAGCATAACACAGGGAGGAAAAGAACACTAAAATTTTGAACTGCAATAAAAACGGATGTCTTATTTGGGGATGAGGGCAAATTTTTATATTTCATCTGTGTTAAATGTGCTCTTCTGTTTTAAGTTTAATTCAATTGAAAATAGGCCTTCTGTTGTTGAATTGTGTTTATTAAATTCTAGTTAACAGTTATCTACATAATTTTCTAACGTAAAAGGTGTAAAATAGTAATAAATATGATTTTAATAGTAAAATATAAGTAGGTTTTGAAACTAATGATTAAAATTCTTGAGTTCAGTGTACATTTCTACATTTTCATTATTTAAAATTTTTCCTTTTTTTTACTATTTTTTCATATACCAGTAAGCCAAATACAACTCATTGCATCTAAAGGAAATGGTGAAAAGCCGCTTACCATGGACGAAATAGAGAACTTTAGTCTCACCGTTAATCCATTAAGTGACAGACTTTCCCTTCTAAGTACCAGCAGTGAGACAATTCCAATGATTGTATCTGATTTTGATCTTCCAGACCAACAGATAGAAATACTTCAGAGTTCTGACTCTGGATGTTCACAGTCCTCTGCTGGGGACAACCTGAGTTACGAAGTTGATCCTGAAAATGTAAATGCCCAAGAGGACTCTCAGATGCTGAACACAAGCTCCCCAGATGATGATGTTCAGCAGGTAGTGTTTGACCTGATATGTAAAGTTGTAAGTGGCCTCGAAGCAGAATCGGCATCAGCTACTTCTCAGTTAGAAATTGAAGCTATGCCCCCAAAGCACAGTGATGTGGATCCAGGCGAGGAGCAAATTAAAAGTGAAGATCAGTCCACTCAGCAGAGTCAGAGTACTTCGCTGAGTAACGAAAGATCTCAGTTTCTCTCTGTGTCTGCAGAAGATGGCCGTGAGTGTGTGGCAACTGGAATCTCCAGAAATAGCTCCTCACCTTGTATTTCCGAAACCACACAGACTCCCCATGAATCTTCTCTTGCTTCCACAGAAACAAAATCTAGACAGAGGAGTCACAGTAGTATTCAGTTCAGCTTCAAAGAAAAATTATCAGAAAAAGTCTCAGAGAAAGAAACAATCGTTAAGGAGTCAGGGAAACAGCCAGGAGCAAAACCTAAAGTAAAACTTGCCAAGAAAAAGGATGATGACAAGAAAAAAACTTCAAATGAAAAACTCAAACAAACCAGTGTATTTTTTAGTGATGGTCTGGATTTAGAGAACTGGTATAGCTGTGGAGAGGGAGACATTTCTGAAATTGAGAGTGACATGGGTTCTCCAGGATCACGGAAATCTCCCAGTTTCAACATCCATCCTCTCTATCAGCATGTGCTCCTGTATCTCCAGTTGTATGATTCATCCAGGACTCTTTATGCTTTTTCTGCCATCAAAGCCATATTGAAAACTAACCCTATTGCTTTTGTAAATGCCATTTCAACCACTAGTATAAATAATGTATATACTCCTCAATTATCTCTGCTTCAGAATCTATTGGCCAGACACCGGATTTCTGTTATGGGCAAAGACTTTTATAGTCACATTCCAGTGGACTCAAATCATAACTTCAGGAGTTCTATGTACATAGAAATTCTCATTTCCCTCTGTTTATATTACATGCGTAGCCATTACCCAACTCATGTCAAGGTCACTGCACAAGATTTAATAGGCAATCGAAACATGCAAATGATGAGCATAGAAATTTTGACACTTCTCTTTACTGAGCTGGCAAAAGTAATAGAAAACTCAGCAAAGGGTTTCCCTAGTTTTATCTCTGATATGTTATCTAAGTGCAAAGTTCAGAAAGTAATTCTTCACTGTTTGCTGTCATCTATCTTTAGTGCACAGAAATGGCATAGTGAAAAAATGGCAGGTAAGAATGTGATTGCTGTGGAAGAAGGTTTCTCAGAGGACAGCCTTATCAATTTCTCAGAGGATGAGTTTGACAATGGCAGCACACTCCAGTCACAACTTCTTAAAGTTCTTCAGAGACTCATTGTTCTAGAACACTGGGTAATGACTGTCCCTGAAGAGAATGAAACAGGTTTTGATTTTGTTGTATCTGATCTGGAACACATCAGTCCCCATCAGCCCATGACTTCTCTTCAGTATTTGCATGCTCAGCCAATCACATGCCAAGGCATGTTCCTCTGTGCAGTGATACGGGCCTTACATCAACACTGTGCTTGTAAGATGCACCCACAATGGATTGGTTTAATCACATCTACCCTGCCTTACATGGGAAAAGTTCTACAGAGAGTGGTTGTTTCTGTGACACTACAGCTTTGCAGAAATTTAGATAATCTAATTCAGCAGTACAAATATGAAACAGGATTATCTGATAGTAGGTAAGAGTTGATTTTTAACTTTGTTTTAATTGACATTCATCACATATATAACTGCTTAGTCATACAGAATGTCAGTCACAATTTGAGTGAGTAAATTAGTGGGTTTCACTAGGTAGGTTACCAATAGTATGTTATTTTCACAAAGAAAATTCAGCTTGAGGAATAATAATTAAACAATGAAAATTGGGAAAAGATAAGGAATGTTTAAACAGGACTTTTCCTCCTAAGGGCTGAAATTAATTCCGTTCTTCTTCTCTGAACTGGTAAAAGTAATAGCCCAGAAAAGGGTTTCCCTAGTTTTATTTGAATGCACCTAAGGGCAAATTAATTTCACACTAAGTTAATATAAAATTACAAATCTTTTCCTATCTGATTTTATTTCTTGTTTAGAGGAGAAATTCCATATGCATCCCCAGGCCATATTTAAAATTAGTCTGCCAAATGAGCCAGATGATTAGTAGACTAATTTCTGCTTTGTCTCCTGTATAACCTCAGCAACTACATGTAAAATGTAAGAAAACTGCCAGTATTATTTATTATTGATATGCCTGCCCTACACTGTTGCTAGAGATTTACTGGCGTTGATTATTTCGTATAGAATATCTTAGCCAAAAACAATTTTAGTACAGATAATGTGACTCATTTATTTTATAAATTAGAACAGAAAAGCTACTAATTTATTATTTTAGTCATTTATTTATGTAATCTTTATTGAGCACTTACTATGTGCCTAGAACATTTAATATTAATAAAATATGGACTTTGTTTCTCAGAACTTATGTTCAAATGAATGCATTTTATTTCAGGCCTCTGTGGATGGCATCAATTATTCCACCAGATATGATTCTTATTCTTTTAGAAGGGATCACAGCCATTATTCATTACTGTTTGTTGGATCCTACTACACAGTATCTCCAAGTAAGACTGCACAAATATTTTACTTTTTAAAAAAGAATATGAGACACAAGTTCCCATTTAAAAACCTCAGTAAGTAATAATATGTTTTCCCCCATCTTTAATAGCTTTGGGTCAATGTAGACCACAGACACTTGTATGAAGCCCGCAAAGGAATCCTCTCAATCCTTCATATGATCATGTCCTCTGTGACATTGCTTTGGAGCATACTGCAACAGGCTGATTCTTCGGAAAAGATGACTATCGCTGCATCTGCTTCTGTTACCACTATTAATCTTGGAGCCACAAAGGTTAGAAATTCACATTTCACCTGGGGCTCAAGCGTCTGTTTTAGCACTTTCCCAGAGATTATATTCAGAATTTGTGAATAATTTGAGTAGTATGTATGGCACTCTAATGTATTGAATAATTAATTACCAAATAATTTTATGATACATCATAAAATTCACCTATTTAAAGTACATGCAATATAGTGATTTTTAGAAACGTATTTGAAGAGTAGTGAAATGATCACCACACTGTACTTTTCAAACATATCTATTACCACAAAGATTCCACATATCCATTTGCAGTCACTCCGTGGTCCTACCCCTAACGTCCATACACTATTTTTTCTTGTAACCAGTCTTCCTTTTTTTTTTTTAATTTTTATTGTTTAAAATATTACATATATTTGTACATATATATCCTTTTTTCCCCCCATTGACCTTCCCCCAGCCTCCTCTACCCCCTGTCGCATGCCCTCATCCCACCCACCCCCAGTGTCTTGTGTCCATTGGTGTGCTTATATGCATGCATACAAGTCCTTTGGTTGATCTATTTCCCTCCCTCCCCAACACTCCCCAGCCTTCCCGCTGTAATTTGTCAGTCTGTTCGGTGCTTTACTGCCTCTGTATATATCTTTTTATTCACCAGGTTATAATGTTCTTTATTTACCATAAATGAGTGAGATCATGTGGTATTTTTCTTTTTTTTTTTCATTATTAAGGTGTTACCTATGTGTCCTTATTCCCCCACTACCCTCCCATCCCCCCCACTCACGCCCTCACCCCCCTGTTGTCTGTATCCAAGGTTAGGCCCATATGCATGCATACAGGTCCTTTGGTTGATCTCTCTCCCTTACTCCCACCCTCCCCTAACTTTCCTCTGAGGTTTGATGGTCTGATTGATGTTTCTCTGTCTCTGGAAACTGTTTTTGTTCATCAGTTTATGTTGTTCATTATATTCCACAAATGAGTGAGATCATGTGATACTTATCTTTCTCTCACTGGCTTATTTCACTTAGCATAATGCTCTCCAGTTCCATCCATGTTGTTGCAAATGGTAGGAATTCCTTATTTTTTAGCACAGCGTAGTATTTCATTGTGTAGATGTACCACAATTTTCTAATCCACTCATCTGCTGTTGGGCACTTAGGCTGTTTCCAAATCTTAGCTATGGTAAATTGTGCTGCTATGAACATAGGGGTGCATATATCATTTCTGATTGATGTTTCTAGCTTCTTGGGATATATTCCTAGAAGTGGTATTACTGGGTCAAATGGGAGTTTCATTTTTAGTTTTTTGAGGAAACTCCATACTGTTCTCCACAATGGCTGCACCAATCTGCATTCCCACCAGCAGGGCACCAGGGTTCCTTTTTCTCCGCATCCTCGCGAGCACTTGTCATTTATTGATTTGTTGATGATAGCCATTCTGACAGGTGTGAGATCGTACCACACTGTCGTTTTGATTTGCATCTCTCGGATAATTAGTGACTTTGAGCATGTTTTCATATGTCTCTTGGCCTTTCTTCTGTCTTCTTTCGAAAAGTTTCTATTTAGGTCCATTGCCCATTTCTTGATTGAATTGTTTATCTTCCTTTTGTTGAGTTGTATGAGTTCTCTGTAAATGTTGGAGATTAAACTCTTATCAGCAATAATATTGGCAAATATGTTTTCCCATATAGTGGTCTTTCTCGTTTTGTTGATGGTTTCTTTTGCTGTGCAAAAGCTTTCTATTTTGATGTAGTCCCATTTGTTTATTTTCTCTTTATTTTCCATTTCCCTAGGAGCAGTATCAGTGAAGAAGTTCCTTCGGCATATGTCTGAGATTTTGCTGCCTTTGGATTCCTCTAGTATTTTTATGGTTTCCTGTCTTATGTTAAAGTCCTTTATCCATTTTGAGTTTATTTTTGTATATGGTGTAAGTTTGTGGTCTAGCTTCATTTTTTTGCATGTATCTGTCCAATTTTCCCAACACCATTTATTGAAGAGACTGTCTTGACTCCATTGTATGTTCGTGCCTCCTTTGTCAAATATTAATTGAGCGTAGTGATTTGGGTCGATTTCTGGGTTCTCTATTCTATTCCATTGATCTATATGCCTGTTCTTGTGCCAGTACCAGGCTGTTTTGAGAACAGTGGCTTGATAATACAGCTTTATATCTGGTATTGATACAACACCTACTTTGTTGTTCTTTCTCAGAATTGCTGCAGCTATTTGGGGTCTTTTTTTATTCCAGATGAATATTTGGAGAGTTCGTTCTAGGTCCGTGAAATATGCCGTTGGTATTTTAATGGGGATTGCACTGAGTCTATAGATTGCTTTGGGTAGTATGGAATTTTGATGATGTTGATTCTACCAATCCATGAACATGGTATGTTCTTCATCTGTTTATATCTTCCTCTATCTCTTTTTTCAGTGTCCTGTAGTTTTTTGCATATAGGTCTTTTACCCCTTTAGTTAAGTTTATTCCTAGGTATCTTAATTTTTTTGGTACGATGGTAAATGGGATTGCTTTTTTAGTCTCTCTTTGTGTAAGTTCACTATTGGTGTATAGAAATGCCGTAGATTTCATGGCGTTAATTTTGTATCCTGCTACCTTGCCGAATTCATTTATTAAGTCTAATAATTTTTTGATGGAGTCTTTAGGGTTTTCTATGTACAGTATCATGTCATCTGCGAATAAGGACAGTTTTACTTCTTCTTTTCCAATTTGGATGCCTTTTATTTCTTCTTCTTGTCTGATAGCAATGGCTAGTACTTCCAATATTATGTCAAACAGGAGTGGTGAGAGAGGGCATCCCTGTCGTGTTCTTGTTCTTAGGGGAAATAGTTTTAGTTTTTGTCCATTGAGTGTGATGCTGGCTGTGGGTTTATCATTTATGGCTTTTATGATGTTGAGGTATGATCCTTCTATTCCCACCTTGTTGAGAGTTTTTATCAAGAAAGGGTATTGAGTTTTGTTAAATGCTTTTTCTGCGTCAATTGATATGACTACGTGATTATTCTCCCTCAATTTGTTTATGTGATGTATCACTTTTATTGATTTGCATATATTGTACCATCCTTGCATCCCTGGTATAAATCCTGCTTTTCTCATGGTGTATGATCTTTCTGATATACTGTTGGATCCGATTTGCTAGAATTTTGTTGAGGATTTTGGCATCTATGTTCATGAGGGATATTGGCCTGTAATTCTCTTTCATTGTGTTGTCTTTATCTGGTTTTGGCATTAAGGTGATGCTGGCTTCATAGACTGAGTTTGGAAGTGTTCCTTCCTCTTGATTTTTTGGAATAGTCTGAGGAGGATAGGTTTTAGTTCTTCCTTGAATGTTTGGTATAACTCTTCTGTGAAGCCATCTGGCCCAGGCTTTTGTTTGCTGGAAGCTTTTTGATGACTGCTTCAATTTCTTCCATAGTTATTGGCCTATTGAGATTTTTAGAATCTTCCTGATGGAGTTTTGGAAGGTTGTATTTTTCTAGGAATATGTCCATTTCCTCCACATTGTCTAGTTTGTTGGACTAGAGTTGTTCATAATATTTTTTAACAATCCTTTGTATTTCTGTGGGGTCTGTTGTTATTTTGCTGCTATCATTTCTGATTTTGTTTATTTGAGTCCTCTCTCTTTGCTTCTTGGTGAGCCTGGCTAGTGGTTCATCAATCTTGTTTATCCTTTCAAAGAACCAGCTCTTGGTTTCATTGATGTTTTGTATTGTTTTTTTGGTCTCTATGTCATTTATTTCTGCTCTAATCTTTATTATCTCCTTCCTCTGCTCACTCTGAACTTTTCTTGTTGCTCTCGTTCTAATTATTTGAGTTGTAGCATTACATGATTTACTACCATTTTTTCTTGTTTTTTTTGAGGTAGGCCTGTAGAGCTATAAACTTCCCTCTCAGGACTGCTTTCATTGTGTCCCATAGGTTTTGGATTGTTGTGTTTTTATTGTCATTAGTTTCCAGAATGTTTTTAATTTCTTCTTTGATCTCACTGGCAACCCAATCAATATTTAATAACATGCTATTCAGCTTCCAAGTGTTTGAGTGTTTGGATTGTTTTTATTGTAGTTTATTTCTAATATTATTTCATTGTGGTCTGAAAAGATACTTGGTATGATTTCAATCTTATTGAATTTGGGGAGACTTTGCTTGTGACCCAGTATGTGGTCTATTTTTGAAAATGTCCCATGTGCACATGAGAAAAATGTATTTTCTGCAGCTTTGGGATGAAATGTTCTGAAGATGTCAATTAAGTCCATCTGTTCTAGTGCGTCATTTAGGATTGTTGTTTCTTTGCTGATTTTTTGTCTAGAGGATTTATCCAGTGATGTCAGTATATTAAAGTCCCCTACTGTGATTGTATTGTTGTCTATATCTCTCTTGATTTCTTCCAGGAGATTTTTTATGTATTTGGGTGCTCCTGCATTGGGTGCATATATGTTTACCAGGGTTATATCCTCTTGTTGTATCTATCCCTTTATTATTATGAAGTTGCCTTCCTTATCTCTTGTTATGGCCTTCACTTTGAGGTCTATTTTGTCAGATAAAAGTATTGCTACCCCAGCTTTTTTTCATTTCCATTTTCCTGAAAGATATTTTTCCATCCCTTCACTTTCAGTCTGTATGAATCACTTGTTCTGAGGTGGGTCTCTTGTAGACAGTATATATATGGGTCATGTTTTTTTATCCATTCAGCCACTTGATGTCTTTTGATTGGAGCATTTAGTCTGTTTACATTTAAAGTTATTATTGAAAGGTACTTGTTTGTAACCATTTTTATTTTTTGAGGCTGTGTTCCTTCTTACCTTTTTGTTTCTTCTTTTTACAGCATTCTCTTTAGTATTTCTTGCATTGCTGGTTTGGTAGTGATAAACTCCCTTAGCCTTTTTTTGTCTATGAAGCTCCTGATTTCCCCTTCCATTTTGATTGATAGTCTTGCTGGGTAGAGTATTCTTGGATTGAGTCCTTTGCTTTGCATCACTTTGTATATCTCCTTCCATTCCCTTCTAACTTGATGTGTTTCTGTTGAGAAATCATTTGGTAATCTGATGGGGGATCCTTTGTAGGTAACTCTCTGTCTCTCTCTTGCAGCCTTTAAGATTCTCTCTTTTTCGATAACATTTGCCATTGTAATTATGGCATGTCTTGGTGTGGGTTTTTTGGGATTCATCTTGCTTGGAACTCTTTATACTTGAGTAACTTTTTTCTTCCCCATATTTGGGAAGTTTTCTGTCATTATTTCTTAAAATAAATTTTCTAATCCTTGCTGCTCTTCTTGTTCTTTGGGCAGCCCTATTATATGTATGTTACTTCGTTTTGCATTTTCCCAAAGCTACCTTAGGCTCTCCTCCTGCTTTTTAATTTTTTTCTCTAGTTGCTTTTCAGATTGGGCTTGTTTCTGTACCTGATCTTTTAACTCGCTGATTCGGTCCTCTGCTTCTTCTAGTCTACTGTTGAAGCCTTCCATGGTGTTTTTTATTGTAGCTATATCAGTTTTCATTTCTTCCTGATTTTTGCATAGGTTGTTGATTTTTTTGTCCATCTGGTGTATAAACTGTATGACCATTACTCTGAATTCTTTTTCAGTCATGTTGCATGCTTCCGTTTCACTTATATCCTTACTTGGTGATTCCACCTTTTCTTTCCTCTGAGGATTGCTTCGTTGTCTCCCATTCGGACTATCACCAGAAGGTTCAGATGTCAAGTTGCGGGAGCCTGGACTGTGAGCAGTGGGAGTTTTGCACTCCTCAAGTGTCACTGAAGAGCTCTGATTCTGATACGTGTAGTTGCTGTGGGTTAGTAGGAGCCATGCTTGCCCTGGGTCAGAATCACAGGCGCTTAGTGTGGCCTCGTGTGTACACCTAGAATCAGGGACCCTGCCTGCACCATGTTGAAACAGAGAACCCACCGGTGTGTGACAAAAATCAAAGTCCCCTGTTGCGTGTCAGGAGTCAGAGGCTCCCTGTGTCCTTGCTGAGAATCAAGTATCAGAGTCTGTTTCTTGGTGCTACCTCGGACTGAGAATCAGGTCCCTGTGTGCACATGTGCCAAGAATTGGAGTCACTGGCTCTTAGTGTGAATGTACTGGGAATAAGGGATCTCAGGTGCATGTAATGAGGAAGGAGTCTAGTCACTGGTGGTCAATGCTGCCTCTTGTGTGGAGATTCAGGGTCCCCAATCTGCCCAGGAGACCGGGTTGCTTAGTCACACTGTGTTGGCAGGAGGTCCACTTCTGCCCTGCGGTAAACAGCCTTCTCTGTGCACTTGCCCTGAATCAAAGTCAGGTGGCACTGCCACTTAGTGTGGATGTGGGGTCTGGTCACGCGGATGTGCACTGTGGAAAACAAACTCCCTGTGTCCATGTATCCAGGCTCAAATTCAGCACTGCCTTCCTGTGTTGGCACAGGGTCTGGTCGTGGGGAACAAACTCCCTGAGAACACACATCTAAGTTCAAATTCACCTCACCCTCTCTGCTAAGGTGCAGTGTCTGGTCATGGGAAACAAACTCCCCGGGTTTGCACCCCCAGGCTCAAATTCAGCGCTGTCTCCCTGTGTGGCACGGGATCTGGTCGCAGAAAACCACCTCCCTAGGGATGAGCACCTAAGCTCGAATTCACCTCAGTCTCCCTGCCTTGGCACGTAGACGAGTCACGGGAGACAAATTTCCCGAGTTCGCAAGTCCGGGCTCAAGTTCAGTGCTGTCTCCCGGCCCTGCGTGGGCATGGGATCTGGTCACAGAAAACTACCTCCCTAAGGATGAGCAGCTAGGCTCAAATTCACCTCAGTCTTCCTGCCTGAGCACGGAGAGGAGTTGAGGGAAACAAATCCCCTGAGTTCCCAAGTCCGGGGTCAAGTTCAGCGCTGTCTCCCTGCCCTGCGTGGGCACAGGATCTGGTCGCAGAAACTACCTCCCTAGGGATGAACCGCTAGGCTTGAATTCCGCTCAGTCACCCTGCCTGGGCGTGGAGACTAGTCGCAGGAAACAAACTTCCCGTGTCTGACACCAAGGCTCAGCGTCAGGCAGAGTCACCACTGCTTTTGTGTGTGCAGAAAGACTTATTGTGCAGCTGGGGTCTGTTAGTTTCTATGTAGCTGCCTCGGGGGCGGCAGAGGAGGGGGATAGGCTTTGTGACTCACAGAAATCTATGGCTGGGTGCCTGGAGTCTTGGTGTCCCTGGGTCTGCAGCTGTGGTGGCAGGTCTTCTACCAGAGTGGCTGTAGGGTCCTGGTTTGCTTCCGAGACCAGACTGGATGGTGGCAAGGCGAGGATCCTATTCTCAAGCAGTTCTGTTCTTCAGGATGGTGTGGTCTCTGTGCCGCTGGTGTTCTCCCTGGAGTGTTTGTGGCGTCCACAGGGTTTTGCTGTCTAAGACTGCCTGTATTGGCAACTCCTTGGAAGAACTGCAGGGTCTAACTGTCCCTATTTCACTCACACACACACCCACACACATCCACACACCTCTATCGCTCTCTCACTCTCTCACACACTTTCCCTCCCTACCTTCCTGCCGGTCACCATCCCTCCATACACTATTAATCTGTATTCTCTATATGTAGAGTTGCTTCTGAGCATTTTGAATAAACGGAACCATGCATTATTTCATCTTTTGTATTTAGCTTCTTTCATATGATATAATGTTTTTGATGTTTATTCATACATGTTAAACTTTGTTCCTTTTCAAAGGGCTTTAAAATTTTTATAATCTTTTACCTAGTAATGAATTTTAAAGTAATCACAAATTATGAAAAGATATATTTATAAGGCAAACAGAGATTCTAAACAATAAATAAGGAAATGGTTAAGTTATTCTTTAGTGTTACATTATGTAGCTACTAATAATTGTAGTTTTGAGAATTCTTGGTATAAAAATGCTTAAAAGTTTAGTGAAACAGTGATGTTACTTAGTTGAACAAATGCTGTATTTCCAGTCATGTAAAGAAAATAAATTTCTCTCAGAAAAAGGAGTAAATTTCATGTGTTAATAGTGATGATCTCAGAATGATGGAATTAATATTTGTTTTAAAAATACTGTTACATATTTTCCAAATTTTCTACTTTATATTTAGAAGAAAATTATATTAATTTTTAAGTGTGTTATGCTATGTCAGTTGTAAAATTGACATTCCTCTATTATCTAGACCTGATTTCCTGAACTTGTGAGTCATGGGAACATGTTTGTAACTGGGAAAAGGGGAAGGGTTAGACTAATGAGGAAAATTTTGTCTAAGCACTGATACTTGGTTTCAACTATGGTTTTTATTTTATTCAATTTTACTAAAATGTAAAACTCCTTCCCCCTCTTAATAATGAATCTACATTAAATGTAGTTGAATTTCATGTATAGTTGTCCCTTGAGCCACATGGGTTGGAGGCACTGATCCCAGTGCATTGGAAAATCCATGAGTAACTTTTGTCTGCCCTCAAATTTTTTCCCCTCTTTGTCCACGGAGGATTGATTCCAGGACACCTCCCCTGGTGTCAAAATCTGTAGGTGATCAAGTGTCCTATATAAAATAGCCTAGAACAGTGCATACAGTCAGTCCTTCACATTCATGGACTCCCAAATGCAGATAGAAAATAGTGCAAGTATTTATTGGAAAAAATTAACATATTAGTGGATCTTTGCAATTCAGACGCTTGTTGTTCAAGGGTCAACTATATTGTGTTTTTCTGTTATCTCATCACACTAATTACACTCTTAAATTTAGATGATTGGTTGTCATTTTATAGGACCCCCCACCCCCCCGTTTTAGAATTAAAATGACCATGGTTGCATATATTAACATGATTAAAGTTTACTGTTGTTTAGGTAGAAAACATATAAGCACTGTGCATTACTTCAAGAAAAAACAAAAAGTGCAGGTTAGTTGTTAATGCTTTTATACTTTTTAATTCACTTGTCACTTGCTTGTTTTAGAACTTGAGACAGCAAATTCTTGAATTATTGGGCCCCATTTCAATGAATCATGGTGTTCACTTTATGGCTGCCATTGCATTTGTATGGAATGAAAGAAGGCAGAATAAAAATATCAACAGGACCAAGGTATGTATTTAATCATTTCATACTTTTTATTTTTTTGTTTGGTAAAGCATTTGGCGAGTACAGTAAGTCCTCGTTTAACATTGACAGTGGGTTCTTGGAACATATAATGAAACCAGTTTTACCATAGGCTAATTGACATAAACAGTTAAGTTCCTACAGCATCTCATCCATGTTATAATGAAAAGATATTGAACAAAACAATATCATTTGATGACCTGTTGGACAAGCTAATTTTCAACTCTCCATTAATTAAAAAGGGCCAGTATCGGGTGGGTAAGTAGAAAAGCAACATTTCGTGCACCTGTTTATGTAACGATGTGTTGCCTAAATTTCTTAAATAATTATAAAAGGTATTTTTTATGTGAAAAGAAAAATGAGTATGATATTAAAACAGTAGCCATATTTAAACAGCCATGATGATATAGTACTGTGTTATCTTTTATTTTTATTTATTTATTTACTTATTTTTTAATATATTTTATTGATTTTTACAGAGAGGAAGGAAGAGGGATAGAGAGCTAGAAACATCTATGAGAGAGAAACATCGATCAGCTGCCTCTTGCACACCCCCTACTGGGGATGTGCCCGCAACCAAGGTACATGCCCTTGACCGGAATCGAACCTGGGACCCCTCAGTCTGCAGGTCGATGCTCTATCCACTGAGCCAAACCGGTTCTGGCGTACTGTGTATCTTTTAAATGATAGCTATTCAGAGTACAAAGCAAGTATGTGAAGAAAAGTTTTTACGTTCACTAGTTTTTCATTATGACATAATAGGTTAAATAGTTTGTTTCTAAATGTAATTCATAAATTGTTTTTTACTGTGTTATATATATGAAAATTTTGTTACTTTGTGACTTTTAAAGCTCAAGAAAGTGTCCTATATTAGAAATAAATAGTGACACGTTAGAATATTAAGGTTATTTACATTCAGACAAGATATATGATTTGTCTAGCTAGAGGTTTCTGATATGTTATTTTTGTGCTGAATTCACATTACATATATGCTGACATTTCTAAAGTACTAAAAATAAGCATTTCACTTCTATGACATTATTTTAACATTTGAGAATTAAGTAGTAGATATTATTACATTGGACAGAATTAGAATCCTGGAATATGTAAAAGCAGTCAATTAGTATTTGACAAAGGAAGCAAGAACATACAGTGGGGTAATGATAATCTATTCCTTAAACCTTGTTTGGAATATTAGGCAGATACTTACAAAAAAAGTGAAACTAGATCACCTCCTTACACCATATACAAGTATAAACTCAAAATGGATTAAAAACTTAAATGTAAGACTGGAAACCATAAAAATCATAGCAAACATAAGCAGTAGGAATCTTGGACATTTCTCTTAACAAATATCCTTGGGCAGGGTAAACAAAAGAAAAAATAAACAAATGTAACTACATTATCTTAAAAGTTCTTACACAGCAACGGAAACCATCAAAAAAGAAAGAAAAGATAACTCCTTGAATGGAGAACATACTCGCCAATAATACATATGATAAAGGGTTAATATTCAAAATTTATAAAGAACTCAAAAAACACAAACAATCCAAATTTAAAATGCTCAAAGGACCCTGGCAGTTGGCTTAGTTGATTGGAGCGTAGTCCCATACCACAGAGGTTAGGTATCAGTTCCCGGTTAGAGCAGATACCAAGGTTGGGGGTTCAGTGTTGGGAGTTTAATTCCTGGTTGGGACAGATACATGGGGCAACCAATTGATGTTTCTCTCTCACATCAGTGTTTCTCTCTCTCTCTCCCTCCCACCGCCCCTCTCTTTATCTTCCTCTCTCTCTCAAATAAGTAAAAATATATCCTCAGATGAGGATTTAAAAATAAAATTGGCAAAGGATCTGAATAGACACTTCTCCAAAGAGGACATACAGATGGCCAATAGACATATGAAAGATGCTCAATGTCATTAATTATCAGAGAAATGCCATTTAAAACCACAAGGAGGTATTACCTCACACCCATCAGAATGGCTGTCATCAATAAATTAAAATACAAGTGCTGGTGAGGATGTGGAGAAATGGGAACTCTTGTGTACTGTTGGTGGTAATGCAGATTGGTGCAGCCACTGTAGAAAACTCAAAAAATTAAAACTGCCTTATGACCCTGTAATTCCACTTCTGGTATATATCCAAAGAAACCCAAAACATCAATTTGAAAGAATATATGCACCCCTATGTTCACTGCACCATTATTTACAATAGCCAAGCTATAGAAGCAACCCAAGTGCCCACCAATAGACTAGTGGATAAAAAAATCAGTGGTACATATATATAATGGAATATTACTTGGCCATAAAAAAGAATGAAGTTTTACCATTTGCAACATCATGGGTGGACCTAGAGGGTATTAAGTTATATAAGTCAGTCAGAGAAAGACAAATACCATATGATTTCACTTATATGTGGAATCTACAGAAAACTCTAAACAAAACAGAAACAGACTGATAGTTGCCAGAGGGATGGGTGATTGGGGGACTGGGTGAAAGATGGGAGGAGCGATGGGAGGTGAAAAAAGTGAAGGAATTAAGAAGTACAAATTGGAAGCTACAGAATAGTCATGGGGATATCAAAGTACTGCATAGGGAATATAATCAATAATATTTTAATAACTGTGGTATCAGGTGGGAACTGGATTTCTTGGGGTAATAAGTTATGTTAATTTATATAATGTCCAATCACTGGTTTATAGACCTAAAACTATGAATATAAAGATAAGGATTAACAGTCATATGGAAAAAAACTTATATGATAGACAAAGACCAAAACAACTATATATATAAAAAAGAAGAAACAATGCAGATAACAGAAGAAATGTGAACAATAATAATAATGTCTTTCAATAAGTGAAACCATATTGCATCCATAAAATAAGAGAATGGTAGAAAGATCATTGCAAAAATTCAAATTTTTCTTGGATATTGAATTTCATAGCAGAAGCAAAACAAACTTTTAAGAGTTGCAAGCAAAAGGGGTAAATATCAGAAATAGCATGCAAACTTGGAAAGGTGAACATGAGAAAAAGGAGATAAGAAAATTAGGGGAGAGAAACCAAGATGGCAGCATAGGTAAGCACCTAAACTGCTGCCTCGCACAACAATTTCAAAACTACAACTAAAAGACAGAACAGACGCCATCCAGAACCACAGGAAAGCTGGCTGAGTGGAAATTCTACAACTAGAAGGAAAGAGAAAAGCTCACAGAGAATTAGAGGAACTGCAAAGGGTTGAGGTACGGCAAAGGGTCTTTGTGCGCGCAGAGAGGAAGGGCGGCTGAGAGCCTGGCTGACTTTCTCTGGCAGGAGGGGGAAGGAAGCCCCCGACACTGCACTGAACCCCAGTTCCGGGCGAAAGCCCATGGATCCAGGCTCATACAGGGGGAGTCTGGACTGTCAGATAGAGAGAAAGGCACTCGGAGACCGGGGGAGCCCCGGCGGGCAGGGGTCTGGAGGCGTGCGCAAATGCGCACAAGACTGCGGAGGTTGCCACAGGCATTCCCTAGCAGAAGGGAGTCGGAAGTTCCTGACTGCACTGAGCCCCAGTTCTGACTGCACTGAACCCCAGTTCAGGTGATCCCCTGGGGACCCACACTCTTGCGGGGGGAATCTGGACTCTTGGGCAGAGGCTTGGGAGCCGGGGAAGGCAGAGGTCTGGAGGTGCGCATGCGCAAGAGCAGGGCTAATGGAAAGCCAAGACTGTCTACTCCGCCCTGAGACTCCACCCCATCGAAGCTGAGCACAGAGGCTTATGCACTTTGGCAAGTTGAATCCTATAAGGCTGTCTCCAGCACAGAAGTTCTCCTGGCGTAGACACAGCTGATCCTCACAGCCAACTGGCCTGGAGGTCAATTCCTCCCAGTGATACCAACAACAATCAAGACCTAACTGCAACAAGGCTGTACACACAGTCCACAAAGGGGTGCACCAAGAGTGTCCACCTCAGGTAACTGAGAGGCCGACCCACTGGGCCATATAGGAAACCTAGCACACAAAGCTACCCTACCAACTCAGGGAAGCAGTGAAAATGCGGCGATAAAGAAACAGATCACAAATGAAAGAAATGGAGGAAAACAAAAGACTGGATATAGAATTCAAAACCACGGTTATAAGGCTTTTCAAGAATATCCTACAAAAGGCCAATAAATATAACGAGACCCTCGAAGATATGAAAAAGAACCAACTAGAAATTATACACTGACTGAAATAAAAAATATTATACAGAGACCCAACAACAGACTAGAGGAACGCAAGAATCAAGTCAAAGGTTTGAAATACAAAGAAGCATAAAACACTCAACCGGGAAAGCAAAAAGAAAAAAAAATCCAAAACGTTGAAGATAGTGTAAGAAGCCTCTGGGACAACTTCAAGCGTACAACATCAGAATTATGGGGGTGCCAGAAGAAGAGAGAGAACAAGATACTGAAAACCTACTTGAAGAAATAAAGACTGAAAACTTCCCCCACCTGGTGAAAGAAATAGACTTACAAGTCCAGGAAGCACACAGAACCCCAAACAAAAGGAATCCAAAGAGGACCACACCAAGACACATCATAATTAAAATGCCAACAGCAAAAGACAAAGAGAGACTATTAAAAGCAGCAAGAGAAAAACAGTTAATTACCTACAAGGGAACACCCATAGGATTTTTTTTTTTTAATAAATCTTTATTGTTCAGATTATTACAGGTGTTCCTCTTTTTTTTCCCCCATAGCTCCCCTCCACCTGATTCCCCACCCCACCCCATGCCCTTACCCCCCGCCACTGTCTTCATCCATAGGAGTAAGATTTTTGTCCAATCTCTTCCCGCACCCCTCACACTTGCTTCCCCTGGGAATCGTCAGTCCACTCCCTTTCTATGTCCCTGATTCTATTATATTCACCAGTCCATTCTGTTCTTCAGATTTTTTATTTGCTTGATTTTTAGATTCACTTGTTGGTAGGTATGTATTTGATGTCATTTTGTTGTTCATAATTTTTATCTTTACCTTTTTCTTCTTTGTCTTCTTCTTAAAGAACACCCTTCAGCATTTCATGTAATCCTGGTTTGGTGGCGATGAACTCCTTTAGCTTTTTCTTGTCTGTGAAGCTCTTTATCTGACCTCCAACTCTGAATGATAGCTTTGCTGGGTAGAGTAATCTTGGCTGTAGGTTCTTGCTGTTCATCACTTTGAATATTTCTTGCCACTCCCTTCTGGCCTGCATAGTTTCTGTTGAGAAATCAGCTGACAGTCGTATGGGTACTCCCTTGTAGGTAATTAACTGTTTTTCTCTTGCTTCTTTTAATATTCTCTCTTTGTCTTTTGCCCTTGGCATTTTAATTATGATGTGTCTTGGTGTGGTCCTCTTTGGATTCCTCTTGTATGGGGTTCTATGCGCTTCCTGAACTTGTAAGTCTATTTCTTTCACCATGTAGGGAAAGTTTTCTGTCATTATTTCTTCTAATAGGTTTTCAATATTTTGCTCTCTCCCTTCTTCTGGCACCCCAAAAATTCGGATGTTGGTTCGCTTAAAGTTGTCCCAGAGGCTCCTTACACTATCTTCATATTTTTGGATTCTTTTTTCTTTTTGTTTTTCTGGTTGGATGTTTTTTGTTTCCACATATTTCAGATCTTTGGTTTGATTCTTGGGGTACGTTGATCTACAGTTGAGTTTCTGTATATTCTTTATTTCAGACAGTGTATGCTTCATTTCTGACTGATCCTTTTCCATTTTTTTGGCATTCTCATTAAGCTCCTTGAAGGTCTCATCAAGCTTCTCGGCGGTTTTTAGAAGATTCTTCAGTAACCTTATAAATGTGGTTCTGAACTCTATGTCGTCCAGTAGTTTGCTTTCCTCCGTTTCTTTCATTCGTGACATGTTTCTTTGTCTCCGCATTTTGGCTGCTTCCCTGTGTTGATGGAGTGGCTTTGTGTGGTAGGTGACCTATAGGGGGCAGTAGCTCAGCCTCCTCAATTACATGAGATGGATGCTCTTGGTACACCCCTTTGTGGGCTGAGTGCAAAGTCTTGGTGTAGTTAAGCCTTAATTGCCGTTGGTACACTGGGAGGAATTGACCTCCAGGCCAATTAGCTGTGAGCACTCGCTGTGTCTATAATGGAAGAACTGCTGTGCTGGAGAGACGCTTATGGTGCAGGACTTGTTTCAGTGGGGCTTTGGTGCTCACTGAGTCTGCCTCTTGAATGTGTCACTTATGGATGTGAGGAGTTGAAATCTGGTGTCTCACACTGACCACTAGGTACACTGGCTTCTGGATCTCCAATAGGGTGCAGGTCAGCTACTGTCTGAGGCCACCCAGCAGGAGCTACAGTGAGAGCTACAGTTTTCTCCTCTTTGCTTGTGGTTTGGAGGTTTTGGAGCTGTCTGACCCAGGCTGCAAGTTTGCTAGGTTAAGCTGTGATAGGGCAGGGCTTTCTTATGCAAAAGCCGCTGCTTAGAGCTTGGGTGGGTTTGTAGGTTGTGCAGGTTGGGGTCTCAGGGCGTCACTAGGCTAGGGCGTGGCAAACAGCAATGGCTGCTAGTTAGCCGGCTCTGAGTCCCTGTCGGCAGTCCTGTGCCCCAGTGCCGTAAACAATTGTTCCTGCGTGCAGCTCTGCAAGCAAGCCACCCTCACTGGCAGACAGTCCAGCTTCTCCCCGTAGGAGTTTGGGTCCCCCGCGTCTCCCCAGAAACTGTATTTCAGAGTAATCGGGGGCTTGTCTCCCTTCAGGTTGAAAAAAGCAACGCCCGCCGCCAGCCCGGATCACGTGCCTCCGTACCTCAGCTTTTCAGCGCTCGTGCATGTCTCAATGCTCTTTTCTCTTTCCTTCTAGTTGTAGAACTTCCACTCAGCCAACTTTCCCGTGGTTCTGGGTGATAGACGTTTTTTCTTTTAGTTGTATTTTTGAAATTGTTGCGGGAGGCAGCAGTTTAGGTGTTTACCTACGCCGCCATCTTGGATTCTCTCTCACTGTTATCCCACCCATAGGATTGTTAGCTGATTTTTCAACACAAACTATGCAGGCCAGACGGGAGTGGCAAGAAATCTACAAAGTGATGAATAGCAAGAACCTACAACCACGATTACTCTACCCAGCAAAGCTATCATTCAGAATTGAACATCAGATAAAGAGCTTCACAGATAAGAAAAAGCTAAAGGAGTTCATCATCACCAAACCAGTATTATATGAAATGCTGAAAGGTATTCTTTAAGAAGAGGAAGAAGAAAAAAGTAAAGATAAAAATTATGAACAACAAATACATATCTATCAACAAGTGAACCTAAAAATCAAGTGAATTCAAAACCTGAGGAACAGAATAAACTGGTGAATATAATAGAATCAGGGGCATAGAAAGGGAGTAACTGATAATTCTCAGGGGGAAAGGGGTGTGGGGGGTGCAGGAAGAGACTGGACAAAAATCGTACACCTATAGATAAGGACAGTGGGAAGTAGGTAAGGGCAGAAAGTGGGGTGGGAACCGGGTGGAGGGGAGCTATGGGGGGGAAAAGGAGAAACAATTGTAATAATCTGAATAAAGATTTATTTAAAATAAATAAATAAATATAAAAGTGATGTTAAACAAAACAAAAAAAAAAGAAAATTAGGGAAGTGAGCCCTGGCTGGTGTGGCTCAGTTGGTTGTCCTGTACACTAAAAGGTGGAGGGTTTGATTTCTGGTCAGGACACATACCCAGGTGGCAGGTTTGATCCCCAGTTGGGGCACATGTGGGAGGCACCTGATTGATGATTCTCTCTCACATCAATGTTTCTCTCTCTCTCTTTCCCCCTCTCTCTGTTTCTCTCTTTGCCCCTCCTCCCCTTCTGCTCTCTAAAAAAAAAAATCAATAAAATACACAGAAAAAAATTAGGGCATTGATACTGGAGGTTCAATATCTTTTTGCAGAAAGATAGAACAGAAAAAAAATGAGAGAATAATATCAAAGAAATAGTACAAGAACATTCCTCTGACAGTCTGTGAAAAAGAGATCTCCAAAAAGATCAGCATGTGATTTCAGGACACTGGATTAAAGAGGAGATCTGAAAATATCCTCAAGAGAAAATACTGGAATAACGATAAGACTTGTCAATAGCAACACTGGAAATTGTGATGGAAAATTAGTTTCAAACTATAATTCCATACCCAGCCAAAATGTCACTTAAGGTGTTTTGACCATGCAATGTATCAAAAAAAAAAAATTGCCATAAATTTACACTTTCTCAACTACAGGAAAATGCATCTCCACCAGAGGAGGAATAAACCAAGAAGGAAGATGTTTTAGTATCCAATCAATAGGGGTTCCAACACAGAAGAAAAGGAAAGGGAATTTCCAGGCTGATGGTCACAGGAGAGATATCAAGATAATACTCTGTAGCAAGCCTAGAGGGCACGAACCCAGGGTAGACCAGAAAGACATTGAGCAGATTTCTCATAGTGGGGCGGGGGGCGGGGTGGGGGGGGGGAGACACTAAATGGAGGAGGAAAGGGTAGAAAATTAACTACCTGGTATGTTTAAATATGTAATTAGAGGAGATTTACAGTTGCTGGAGCATTGGGGAAGAATTTGTGATAGAAATAGAGAAACCAAATTTTTAAAAAAGCAGTGTCTTTAATTCTAAGAAAAACAAAGTTTAATTAGAAGAGAAATGCAATGATAGTGCAATATACAGCACAACCATAAGTAGGCATGTGAACACTGGATGTTTATTTAAATAAAATTAATGATATAACTATGAAGAAAAAGATTAAATGACCTCGATCATTGTCTCCTAAAGTTAGAAGTCAGTAAGTAATACCTAAAATTGGGGCAAGGAACACCTAAAATTGTGTATTATTCAGAAATAATAGAAAAGAGCTAAGAGTTGAACATGGTTGCTTTGGGTCATAAGAAAGGATAAGGCACTGCAATTTTTTTAAAATTTAGGCTTATTGTCCTATATGATTTTTTAAAAATAATGTACATGTGTTACTGATAAGAAAAATAGAAATTTTACCGTAGATATAATCAATGGACTTGAAAAATCCTTTGAAAGTCCTCTTAAAAGACTTATGTATGCACGTATATAAATAAAATGATGTGTTATCCAGGTTATTCCTGCAGC
Organism: Corynorhinus townsendii; assembly: GCA_026230045.1. Lineage (NCBI taxonomy): Eukaryota > Metazoa > Chordata > Mammalia > Chiroptera > Vespertilionidae > Corynorhinus > Corynorhinus townsendii. The sequence continues at coordinate 58,656,240 of JAPDVU010000004.1, read as the reverse complement.
CAGTGAAGAACAGCTTTTACTGGTAGAACTGGTTCGCTCAATCAGTGTCATGAGAACAGAAACTGTTATACAGACTGTGAAAGAAGTTTTAAAGCAGCCCCCAGCCATAGCAAAAGACAAGGTAAGAAGAGCTTTTGTTTACAGTTCTATTAGAACAATGATGCTGGTAGGTAAAGTTTTTGTTGTACAGTAATGTCCTTTTTGCAGAGATGAGTGCATGTAGCACTTGCACTGCTGTAATAAAAACAGTTGTCAATAAATTCAGTGACTTACTATTGTGATTATTCTGTAGCTAGTGAAAAACAGTTCACTGCTCATATCTCTATATGTATGGCTAAGGCAGTCAACAGCTGCGTGACCTAATTCTTAGTGGCGGGGAAGGGAAGGCTGGTGGGGTTCTGGTCCTTTAAAGGAAGAACACAGAGCCAGAGTCCAAGGTCTGCTTACCTCAGTCGTTGACTTTCTCAAAGCTTCTTCATTGCTTTCTCTTCTAAATGAATCTGTCTTTTTTTTTCTATTTTTCAATTAATGTTTACATTCAATATTATTTTGTATTAGTTTCATGTATACAGCATAGTGGTTAAACATTCATATATATATATTTTGTATTAGATTCATGTATACAGCATAGTGGTTAGACATTTCATGTATACAGCATAGTGGTTAGGCATTTCATGTATACAGCATAGTGGTTAGACATTCATATACTTTACAAAGTGTTCCCCCTGATCTTTCCTGTACTCATCTGACACCATACATAGTTATTACAATCTTATTGACTATATTTCCTATGCTGTACTTTACAGCCCCACTACTATTTTGTTAACTACCAATCTGTACTTCTCAATCCCTTCCCAGTCCCCTTTCCCTCCCAGTCCCCAATCCTCCTCCTCTCTGGCAACCAGCCGTCTGTTCTCTGTATCTATGAGTCTGTTTCTGTTTTGTTTGTTTATAGTTTTCTTTAAATTCCACATATAAATGAAATCATATGCTATTTGTCTTTCTCTGATGTGACTTATTTCACTTAGCCTAGTATCCTTTGGCATAATATTCATGCTTTTGCAAATGGTTAAGACTTCCTTCTTTTTTATGGCTGAGTAATAGTCTATTGTATATATGTACCACTGCTTTTTTATCCAGTTCTCTATTGATGGGCACTTGGTTGTTTCCATACCTTGTCCATGGTAATTAACAGTTCAGTGAACATAGGGGTGCATATATTCTTTCGAATTAGTGTTTTTGGTTTCTTTGGATATATACCAGAAGTGGAATCGCTGGATCATAAGGCAGTTCCATTTTTAATTTTTTGAGGGTCCTCCACACTGTTTCTACAATGGCTGCATCAATCTGCATTACCACCAACAGTGCACAAGGGTTCCCTTTTCTCCACATCGTCGCTAACACTTGTCATTTGTGGATTTATTGGTGATAGCCATTCTGACAGGCATGAGGTGATCTCTCTTGTGGTTTTAAATAGCATTTCTCTAATGATTAATGACATTGAGCATATTTTCATATGTTTATTGGCTATCTGTATGTCCTCTTTGGAGAAGTGTCTGTTCAGGTTTTTTGCCCATTTTTTAATTGAATTATTTGCATTTTTTTGGTGTATGAATTCTTTATAAATTTTGGATATTAATCCTTTATCATATGTATCATTGGTGAATATGTTCTCCATTCAGTGGGTTGTCTTGTCCTCCCTCCTCCCCTCCCTCCCTTTCTTTTTTTTTGTGTGTGTTTTTTTCATTTTTTTCCCTTCCTTCCTTTCAATGCTTTCCTTTGTTGTGCAGGCTTTTGTGTTCCCTTGCCCAAGGAGACTTACAAAAAGAAATGTCCAAGATTTTACTACCTATGTTTTCTATGGTTTCCAATCTTACATTTAAGTTTTTAATCTATTTTGAGTTTATACTTGTATATATGGTGAAAGGAGGTAGTCTAGTTTCATTTTTTCCATGTATCTGTCCAATTTTCCCAACACCATGTAATGAATAGATTGTCTTTCCCCCAGTGTATATTCTTGCCTCCTTTGTGAAATGTTATACTAATTGGCCATACAGGCATGGGTTTATTTCTCAGCTCTCTATTTTGTTCCATTAATATATGTCTGTTGTTGTTGTTTTTTAAATATATTTTATTGAGTTTTTACAGAGAGGAAGGGGGTGATAGAATTAGAAACGTCGATGAGAGAGATATATCGATCAGCTGCCTCCTGCACACTTCCCATTGGGGATGTACCCACAACCAAGGTACATGCCCTTGACCGGAATCAAACCCGGGACCCCCCCAGTCCACAGGCCAACGCTCTGTCCACTGAGCCAAACCGGTCAGGGCTATATGTCTGTTTTTATGCCAATACCATGCTGCTTTGATTACTGTGGCCTTGCAGTATAGTTTGATATTAGATAGCATGCTTCCTTCAACTTTATTCTTCTTTCTCAAGATTGCTGTGGCTATTCAGGTCTGTTGTGGTTCCATATAAATATATGGAATATTTGTTCTAGTTCTGTGAAGTATGCCATTCGTATTTTTATAGGAATTATGTTGAATCTATAGATCGCTTGGGTAGTATGGGCATTTTTACAATATTCTTGCTATCCATGACTACAGTATATGCTTCCATTTATTTGTATCTTTTTTATTTTCTTTCTTCAGTGTTTTATAATTTCCTAAATACAGGTCTTTTACATCCTTGGTTAAATTTATCTCTATGTATTTTTTTATGCAGTTGTAAATGGGACTATTTTCTTTTTCTGATAGTTCATTATTAGTATATAAAAATGCAACTGATTTCTGGATATTTTGTATCTTACTACTTTACTCAATTTATCAGTTCAAATAGTTTTTTTGCTGAAATCTTTAATATTCTCTACATAAAGTATCATGTCATCTGCAAATAATGACAGTTTTTCTTCTTCCTTGCAAATTGGATCACCTTTTATTTCTTTTTCTTGTCTGATTATTGTGGCTAGGACTTTCAGTACTATGTTAAATAAGAGTGATGAAAGTGGGCATCCCTGTCTTATTGCTCAAGATGAATCTCTTAATTCTGTAAACTTAGCATGTTTTGCTATAACTTTAGTTCTAGTCAGTGTCATTTCTTGATCATGTACAAGACTGTACCTTCGAACAGCTACAGAAAATCAATAACACAATCTCTGCATTCATAGTGCACTGTCTTTAATTAGGCAGACATGAAATTCTACAAGTAGTAAAATTATGGCCTCTCTACGTTTTCTGCTTTTAATTCTAGCAATTTTAAGAGGTCATATTTTCTTAGAAATTGTTTATTAACTGCAAACATTAGACTTCAGGCCATTCAAAAGAGACCTAATCACATCCATGAAAGAATTATTACACAGATCTGAAAACCTTGAAATCTTTTCCTTGATTTGCCAATAGGGAAAGCGTGCTTGCATATGTAAATACCCAATGTTCTTATCTTTTTAGTACTTTTCTTACTATTCTGAAATCACCTCTGGGGCATTTGTGATAGGATTTTAAATTTGCCTGTGAACGCTCAGTTCAGCATAGTATTTTCAGCATCTACTTGTACCAAATATTGGGCTAAGTGTGCAGGATATGAAAATGAGCAAATTTCACATACACACACACACACACACACACACACACTCAACCTGCTGCCCCTCTGGTCTTACTCTACTTAGTTATGAGTAAATTAGATATTTCATTTTCTTTGTGATAAAAGGGGAAAACTTCAAGGGAATATTTTCTACTAAAAAGGGAACAAATTGTATATCAGTGGTCAACAGTTTCATTTTCTTACCTAGTATTAATTTCTAAGTACAGGTGTTTCTTTTTATTATATGTTTCACTCAGCACTATTTTTAGATAAAGTCAACATTTTAGGTATTAGGTGTTAATCCCAAATTTAGCTAACTATATTAATTTAACAGAACTGTGTGATAAAATAGATTAAAAGCACATTTTATAAAAAATCCCAACTTAATTCTGATAGCAACAACTAAGCATAAACTAATTAAAATAAAACTAGATTTGGTACTTACAGAGTAAATCGATCATTTAAAAGTAATAGCTGGAGTAGTAGAGTAGGAATTGAGAATCTTTCTATTCTTTCCATCCATTTTCAACTTTTTAAATAGCATGAGTTTTTTCCCATACTAAATGAAAGAGAGCTGAATGGTTTTGTTTTATTTTTATGACAAATTTGTGTTTGATTTTGTTTTGTTTTTTAATTAAAAATTGGCAGTAAAATACAGAGTAGTTGCAACAATGAAAAAGCAAAGGCAGCATTTTTCTTCACTGTAAAATTGATTTCTTTTGTTTATAGAAACATCTTTCTTTGGAAGTCTGCATGCTTCAGTTTTTCTATGCTTATATTCAAAGGTAAGATAACTGATATGGATCTCTCCTTACTGTATTAGCAATGTATAAAAGTTAGGACACATAGGAGAAAAGCGCCTGAATTCTTTCAAGAAATTGCTATTTCTTTCCCCTAAAACTAAAAGAACAAATGCTAGAAACAGAAACTTGTTTCTGGATATATTAATAGGAGTCATTGGATATCTTCATGACCCAAACATATAAAACCGGAAGACCTAAGTGTATTTAAGATACACTGGGTATTAAAACACTGAATTGTAAGAAAATTATTTAAATATAAATAAAAAGCTGAGTCCTACTCTTGAAACCATGCCTACTGCCTCTAAATTTATTATTTTTATATAGGTGAATATGTGGTAGCCTAATTTGATTTTTTAATTGTTAGTAATGATAATATGAAAATATATTTTTGTTATGGCATTCCAATTTTCCATTTATTTAACCCCTGAACAGAAAGTTGATTGACTTCAATTTTGATAAAATTCTTACTAGAGAACTTGAATCCTTATCCTCTGTTATATGGTAATTCGGTTTTATCACCAAGCATGGCATCGTTTTGTGGTCTATGACAGACATTATTATAAAATTAGGTTGTATGGTGTATTAAAACTGGTTGTGACTGCCTAAAATTTAAACTTAGACACATAAAGATGTTAGGGTTAAGATCAGACAGACATAAGATAATTTCTCTATAGGTGAGATACTGTTGTTTAGGGTAGGTTCACAGGTCTCCCAAAGATGAGACAGACTCATGGATGAAGAAAAAAGAACTAGTAAAGGAGAGAAGTGGAGAGAACAGGATAGGGAGTAGGTGACTATGATGTTAGTAATTAAAATGAGATTTGAGTTGTATTTTAGTTTTGAGAGTCCATGTGTTAAAAACAGGGTCTCTATAGCAAAATTTCTAGACTAATAAATCATACTGGGTATTAAATGTATTTGGTATTCTTTTTATATAACAGAAGAAAAGAGAAAGCTTTTAGAGATTTTGTTCTCTCATAGTCTATAAAAATTTAGGGAATGTTTCAGAGAAACTAGAAGGAGAATTTGTTAAAGACTGTTGGTAAAATTATAAAGAAAATTAAAGTTTACTGTGGATTTCTATATACATATATATAAAAAATATATTTATCTTGCAGAATTCCAGTGCCCAATTTAGTGGATAGCTGGGCATCACTTTTGATACTACTGAAAGACTCTATACAACTGAGTCTTCCAGCCCCAGGGCAGTTCCTTATACTTGGGTAAGCAGTTTCACTTAAAAATATTATTTTGAATAAATGAAGAATGTTCATTGTCTTAATTGCTATATATCAGATGTTTTGGGTGACCAGGTGATCTCTACCATCTCAAAGAATTCTCAAGGTATAAAACTAGATGTATAGCATGAGGCCTGTAAATAAAGGACTGGGCAGGATGGAGAAATCATGTTTATACATATACAAAATGTAAACGTGCTAGTGTAAAACTTACAACACTAGTTATTTCATGAGGAGAGACTGTGGATTAAAAGGAGGAGGTGACATGAACCAGGTCACAGTTCGATTCCCGGTCAGGGCACATGTCCGGGTTTTGGACTCATTCCCCAGTACAGGTGTGCAGGAGGTAACCAATCAGTGATTCTCATCATTGATGTTTCTGTCTCTCTTTCCATCTCCCTTCTTCTCTCTGAAATCAATAAAATATATTTAAAAAATAAAAAGGGGGAAGGGATGAGTAGGATAGCTGAAGTGGACTGCATAGAGGAGATTCATTTGAGTTCAAGGCCCTGAGCATAAACAGGTTTGGAAAAGTCATTTTCTTGATTTATGTTACTAGTTTGTATGATTATTTGATTAATTCCAGTCACCCTTGATTAACTTCAGGCACCATGATTTCATGGACATTGTTTTTTTGCTTACCATTATTCTTGGTTCACAATAAATACTTGCTCTGTGAATGGAGATGGTAGGAACAGAAAGCCTTCTTTCTAGGAGGTTGTAGGAGACAGGAAGCGGAAGGTATATTGGGCAAGATACCTTGTCTGGTTTGGTTATAGAGTAGGGCACAGGCAGTGGAATGGGGGATGGATGAAAAGGGAGATGGGAGCTAGATAGAGAAGCATTTTGCATTTTAGCTTAAGAAATTTGGTCTTGGGCAAGGGTGGACTGATTGTAGGTGTTAAAGAGAGACATGACTGACAAGTTAGTAGGAGGATGGATCAAAGGGGAAAGAGGATGGACTAGGAATTATGTTTCAAGTGGGAGTTAGGGAGTATGAACTATTGATGGGAGTGAAAGAACAGGACAAAGAAGAAGGAAAAGAGATCAGCAAAGGAGATAGAAAGGCAAATAACGGAAAGTGAGAAGAAAACCAGATATATTCAGTGTTTTAAAACAAAGAAGTTAAGAGGGCATAAGTAATACCAGAAAGATTAAGGAAGATGAGGATAAATAAGAGGCTATAATTATTGATTTGGAAAGGGTTGGTGATTTAGGGGAAAGGAGTTTGGCAAGATAGTAAGCACAGATGTGAACAGCAAAGAGTTAGAATGAGAAAGTAAGTGTGGGTTATTCTTTAAAGGTGTTTAATCATGAAAAGAAAATTATGAGGTAGCAAGAGGAAATGTGATTCAAAGGTCATATTAATGGTAAGGAAGACCTGAGGACCTTAACTTGTTACTAGCAAAGATTCTGAAGTTGTACAAATCCCAACTCCTTTATTTCTTAGCTGTGTCCCTTGGGCAGGTCATTTAACCTCTCCATCTGTAAAATGGGGATGATAATGTACCTGTTATAGAGTTGTTATGAGGATTAAATGACTTAAATATTTGTTAAAATCTTAAATAGTGCCTGGCCTAATATTTTAGTAAGATGGTCTTCAGTAAGTGTAATGTAAGTGAAGAGTGACAGCAGGTTCTAGAGAGAATCTTCTTGATAGCACCAGATTCCAGAGACAGTGGGGAAGGAATGGAAAGCATTGAATGGCACCAAGTCTAAAAGTGAGAAAGAAGGATGCATTTTCTCTCAGACATTGCCACTCAAAGGTTGACGCTTCAACTAGCAGCATTGGAATCAGCTAGGATCTTGTTAGAAATGTGGAATCATAGGCTCAACCCCAGACTATCCCCAATCAGAATCTTCATTTTAACAAGATTCCCATGTGATTTAGTACACACTAAAGTTTGAAAAGGACTGCTTAAGACATAAGGGGGAAAAGAAAGGGAATAGAGTCAACATTTTCGCAACCTTTTTACATTACCTTAGTCTAATGGTGTCATTACTAGTCAATGACAGCCAATATGTTATCACACTGAATGGATAAATTCAATCAATAGCAAAGAACTTCAGTCTATTAGTCAGCCTCTGTAGCCGTGATACTGATTTAATGTATGTAATTGTGTGATTCTATATACATAGACTTATCTTCTACCCTTATTGTCCTTAAGGGAACTAGCAATTCTAGTTTGGCAGCCAGTGGTGTAGAAAATTTTAAAGTGGAGAAGAAGGAAGTTGAGGGTTCTTCAGTAAGATGACCGCGTATTTCCTAGTAATTGTGGGACTTCAGTCTTCCAACAGGAAGCATAGAGAAGGTGGAGCAACAGAGCTGAGAGCTTGAAGAGAGTGGAGTGATTAGCTGTAGTAGCTGAGTAATGTTGACTGTCCACCCTCAGTGAGCTAGAAATCCTGCTTGAGAATTTCAGGAATCGGGATGATCCATGGATCCTCAGCTATTTTCTAAATAAAAAAACTGAAGTGTTTTGGAGATTGAAGGTATAATAAAAAGAGCAGTGGACTTGATGTCTGCAATTCCTGGAACAGAAGTTAAGATTACCCATATATAAGATTTTATTTTTTTAAATATATTTTTACCGATTTCAGAAAGGAAGGGAGAGGGGAAAGAGATAGAAACATCATTGATGGGAGAGAATCACTGATAGGCTGCCTCCTGCACACTCCCTACTGGAGATCCAGCCCGCAACCTGGGCATGTGCCCTTGATCTGAATCGAACCTGGGACCCTTTAGTCCACAGGCCATTGCTCTATCCACTGAGCCAAACCAGCAAGGGCCCCATGTGTATGATTTTAGTAATGAGAGATGTAACTTCTAGAAATCAAACATTCTAATGAAGATTTCTGGTTCTTATATTTTAAGTTCTACTTCCAACCCTAATTTCTATTACTTAGGTACATCAATAAACCTCTCCAAGGCTATTTTCCTATCAAGCAGTAATATCTGCCCTACCTGCCTCTGAACTATTTTAAGGCTCAAAGAGGGAATATATGTACAGTTGTTTGAATCATCACCAAATAACCCTGCTGGCTAATTTCATTAAAATTTAAGGCCATCTATAATGACTTGTAGCTTCTCCCTTACAAAATTTACTGTTTCCTCAACTACCTTTTCTTTCTCATTTCTCAGATAATGAAGGATCCTATCTGCTGCTCAGTATGTGTGTACATTGAGCATTTACACAAAAAATTGGACATGTTCGATTATACTAGAAATTTACTTCCCTTTTTAAACTTCTGGTTGTTCATATATTTTTTCCCAACCATTCCACTGATTCTCTAAAAAGTTCCAATTATAAAATAGAAATCAACATGAAGATTACTCTTCAATATAACTTTACATATGAGTTTGAAAATAATTATGCATATAATTTATCCTAATAAAACCAAGTCAAAATAAATATTGAGTGGAATAGCCTAGCAAACAATGGAAATGGAAACATTTTAATTTAATCTATTAATCTTACACATGCAGGGTAAGAACCATTTCTATTTCACAATTTAAAATTGGTGGGGTTTGGGTGTGGTATTTTTTTTTACTTTTTGGTTGATGCATAAAACACATAAGAAAAACTTACAAATAATTAAGTACACAACTCCACAAGTCATTATAAAGTAAATATACAAGTGTATAATAAAGAGTCTAAATTAAGAAATAAAACACCATATGTCCCCTCCCAATTACTATCCTTTCCCTTCTCCCCAAAGATAACCACTATTCTGACTTCTAACACCACAGATAAATTTTGCTTGGTTTTTGAACAATAAGTATAACTTCTATTTTGTGTCTGCTTCCTTCACACATTGGTAAGATTCATCCATGTAATTTCATGTAGTTATTTATTCATGTTCATTGCTGTTTAGTATTTCATTGTATGAATATGCCACAGTTTACCTCTGTTGCTGGACATTTTTGTTCTTTCCAGTTTTTGGCTTTTTGCAAATAATGCTGTTATGCAAACATCCTTGGACATATCTTTTCATGGCATATGATACAATATATATATTCATTAAACATACAATATATATAATCATGAAAAGAAATTATGACGTAGCAAGAGGAAATGATTAAAAGGATACAATATATATATTCATTAAACATACAAAATAGAAATTGAGGCCACAAAGTCACTTGCTCACTGTGAGAAATTAGATTGCACCATTTTCTTTAATATTTCCGGTTTGTTTTGTTTTGTTTTGGCTCCTTTAGGGTTCTGAATGAGTTTATTATGAAAAACCCTAGTTTGGAAAATAAAAAAGACCAAAGAGACCTTCAGGTAAGGCATTCTGAATTGAGGACTGTTGCCCAAACTCTGTTTCTCAGTGTTCTCAACACTGAAATGGGAAGGTCAAATAACGTCTATGAAGTTTCATGTGCCTGTATATAAGTACATATATTTATAGTGGTTTTTCCTTGTTTCTTTAGGATGTGACTCATAAAATAGTGGATGCAATTGGTGCAATTGCTGGTTCTTCTTTGGAACAGACAACATGGCTACGCCGGAATCTTGAAGTTAAGCCTTCTCCCAAAATAACGGTGGACGGAACCACTCTGGAATCTGATGTTGAAGGTATTGATAGCAAACATTTAGCCTTATATGTGTAGGTGTATATTCACTAAGAAAGCATTGCAGCTATTACTAGAAATACCATAAAATCATCCCTTTTCCCTTGTATTTAGCAGGCAGCTTTCTTAGTGGGAAAAGATCTAACTTTACCTGCATCTTCTCTTATTTAGATATGTTATCACCTACACTGGAAACCTCAAGCATAACTCCTTCTGTATATAGTGTTCACGCACTGACATTACTTTCTGAGGTAAATATTATTAAGTTTTTTAAAATGAACTTTCAAGTAAAAAGTTTCACAAGTATTAGCAAGTAATTCTTAAGAGTTTTTAATTTGAAAAGTCATTTTGTATTTATAGAAATCACTGTATAGAATAAAGTTTGAATTTGTATTCAGGTTATTTAGTTTTTTAAATATTAGTGATAATAACCTTAGATTTTGCTCACCTTCCCAAATACTATTTTTTAAAAGTGTACTTTTTATAAAAAAGATAAGTGCTTTTGTATCACAGTATGGTAGGGAGGGGTAGAGATGATATAATGATGCTTGCCACTATAAAGTATTTTACAGTATACCAAACATTTTTATATGCATCCTCTGACATGCTCTTTTTTTTATATCCTGTTATATAGTCTTGCAGGTCATTTTTGTTCCCCCTTTTAGATGTGGATACTGAGCCTCACAAAGATTAGAACAATATGATTAAAATCAAATAGCTATTAATTGGCAGAATTGGGACTTGAGTATCTGAGTTCATTTGGTTGTTTTTACCCCAAGCCCCCTTTAACCAGGTCAGGAAAACAGAATACTGAGTTTCTAGTCTTAAATTTACTATTTACTCACATTAAAAGGACCTTGACCTCTCTTTTTCTATACTTCCCTATCTCAGTTAGATATAGTAAAATTTGCCCATATTTATATATCCTATAGTAATAACGGACAAAAAAAGCAAATAGTATGAAACTATTCACATAAAAATGGCTTAGGGAGATCTTAGATTTTTCTAATTTTAAGGTATTATAGGTTTTTTCTTAAAGATGAAAATCACCTCCAAATGCTCTTAGATTATACTCCACTTTTTTATTTTTTTAGGTTTTGGCTCATCTTTTGGATATGGTTTTCTATAGTGATGAAAAAGAACGAGTTATTCCTTTACTTGTAAATATTATGCATTATGTTGTGCCCTACCTCCGAAATCACAGGTATTATTATTATTTAAGTAGATTTCTTAGTTAATTCATAGCTCATTCAAAGCAAATTAATTCCTTTATTGCCATTATTTGAATTACCACAAAATGACATTATTTTTACCTTGAATTATAATGATTAAAAATTTTCTCTTATGGTGCTTTCTGTTTCCTATCATTGCTTTAGGTAACTGTGAACATTAATGAATAACTTACTATGATGATTAAAATGAGAACATATAGGTTACGGTAGTTTTCCTTCCTCCTAGCGCACATAATGCCCCTAGTTACCGTGCCTGTGTCCAGCTGCTCAGCAGTCTTAGTGGGTATCAGTACACCCGGAGAGCCTGGAAAAAAGAAGCCTTTGACCTCTTTATGGATCCCACTTTCTTTCAGATGGATGCCTCTTGTGTTAATCAGTAAGTCATTGTCTGGCTTTTATTCAACATGATAATGCATCTCATAAAGTCTGTTGAAATTAATTACTATCCTGCAAAGGAGAACACTTTTAAATAATGATAACAACAAAATCTTAATTACGTATCTTAATCCTTGTCTTTTTCAGTTGGAGAGCAATTCTGGACAATCTGATGACACATGATAAGACAACATTTAGAGATTTGATGAGTGAGTATTATGGGATGACAACCTAAGCAATGTCTTTCCTGTATATAATCTATTCTTATTTACTTTGCTCTTTTTAGACACTACTGGTTATACTTAGCTCTTTGTCAAGTTATACTTAGTACCCTATAGGAATATAATATTAAAACTCAAAGGGGACAACATAATGATAACTAATAAGTAAAACTATTTGACCATGTGTCTGTAAATTGTTTCCAACCACAGCATAGAACCTAGCACACAGTAAGCACTCAGTAAGTAATTGTTAAAGAAATGAGTGATATTTTATCTGAAGAAAAAGAATGTTTAAAAATGTTTTTAAGTTTGGAAGTTACTAAGTGAAGGACCTTAAATAGCAGAGAAGTTGGGTGAGTCCGTATGATTCTGCGTAAGTTCTTAAACACAAACTACAGTCCCCCTCTCCAGAATATAAAGGAGCAGCATATTCTTGCTTCTCTATTCTTCACTGCGTTGTTTTAAGGTTCAGATTCATCCAGTCAACAACTATTTATTAAAAGACAAAAATGGGGCAGGCATTATGCTAACCTTAGTCACATAAATAAGATTATTTTCGGGAATAAGTAAGAAGTTGTGAAGGAAATAGAGCAATGCAATAGATTTTAAATAACAGCTGAAGAGCTCATATTTGAGGTGAAACTAAAGAAGCCATGAGATGTCCTAGGGGCAGAGTATTTCAGGCACAGAAACAAATATTATAAAGGCCTTGGGTGGGAATGAGCTTGGTGAGTGAGTTCAAGGAAAAGCCAGCAAGACAGTGTGATTGCAGAAGAGTGAGCAGGGGATGAGTGACAAGACATAAGGAAGGAGAGCAAGGTAGGTCAGGCCAGAAATTAGGGAGATGGCATAAAATATTAAAGGGTTTATAAAATGGCATTGTTTGTAATCTTACCGTCAGAAACTTATAGTTCTAAGTTTTCTGTCTCTCTACATCACAGCTCCTACACAAATCTGGCTTGTGTATGTTGGATCTGTTTGCCAATTCCTCTGCCCCAGAGAGAAGCCCAAGTTCTCTACCCTAGGTTCCTTCCACTCTTGATCTAGCCATTTTTAAAAACAAATAATGACCTGGCTGACTATATCACAACCTCTCTCACATGCTTTCTGTTTTCAGCTCGTGTGGCTGTGGCTCAAAGTAGTTCGCTTAATCTCTTTGCAAACCGGGATGTGGAGCTAGAGCAGAGAGCTATGCTTCTCAAAAGATTAGCATTTGCTATTTTTAGCAGTGAAATTGACCAGTACCAGAAATATCTTCCAGATATACAAGGTAAATAGTGGAAACTATTTTATTTACCTTCCAAACTGGAGTGCTTTTTGCTTCTTAGAAAATACTTTCCCTAAGTTGTAATATGGGGTAAAATATACCAAGTATAGGTAGATGAAAAATGTTGTAGAATTAGAAATTCATTCTATTGAAACAATAAAAAATATCACTAGTATGTAAAAACAATCAAACACTGAGTTTGAAGAATGTTTGTGAAGTAGTTCCTTTTGTTATTTGACTCACATTTCCCAGGGATTCATATTTGAGGATGAGGTGTAAGACTATTTTGCTGTGGGCAGTATTATTAGCATTTTTAAATTGTGGATAAGGGGTCATATACCTTTAAGCAGAGGACCAAAATACAGGCAAAGCCAGGAAATTTTGGCTGGAAGTAACATTTCAAGGTCTCTAGTCTAGGGTCAGGGTATGGAGTGAATAAGGTTTTGATAAACCTTCATGAAGGATGTCAGTGCACTCAATGCACCAGGGGATGAACTTGCCCCGGGGCAGAATTGTTTGCTGCTCTGTCAGTGTGCTTGTGCAGCCACCAGCCACCAACCACAGCAGCGGGCCTGGGGACTGGGCTGGCATGACAGTTGCCATCTCCTCAGTGAAATTATTTCTCTCTCTCAGAAGAGAAGTAACTCCTTCCTGACCCCTTGTATCTGAGGGCACATATACAGCACCCACACTGTGCTGTTGTTCTAAAGTCGACTAGATCAGGGCTACTCAGAGTGCACCTGTATAGACATTTACAATAAGCATTTTTTAACATTTTAACAATTTGACAAAATCTGTTGATTCTAAGAAGAAAATGGCATTTGTATTTTTATATCTTTTTCTTTGATTTTTCTAATAATTCATTTTTATTATAGTTTACAAAAGTATCAACCTGCAGCATATTAGAAACTTTTTAGAGTTGGTCCTTCACCACAGAGAGTTTGAGCAAAACTAGATTATATAGAAAAGTTTTATATTAAAATGATTCTAGTTATTTAGGTATTGACCATTTGCTGCATTTCTTTCAGAGAGATTAGTGGAGAGTCTCCGTTTGCCCCAAGTGCCAACTCTTCACTCTCAAGTGTTCCTCTTCTTCAGAGTGTTGCTTTTAAGAATGTCTCCACAACATCTTACCTCACTCTGGCCTACCATGATTACAGAACTTGTGAGTTCATTTTTGTTTAGTCAATTTATAATAAATTATAGAGCACCGTGGGTAGTGTCAACATGCTTACTATATAAAAACTAATTTTGAAAGAGACTTGAACTCTGGTTAAGCCTTTTTATGACAATTTTAACATTTGAAAATAGTAAAACAAGTCAGATTACCTCTCCATATGGCTTAAACTTCCTAATATACAGCATTAATATTAGCTACTTGTAAATTGTTACTTTGATCTGGTTTAATTCAGTCTCTTCTACACTAAATGTTTAACTTTGTCCCAGCTGCCAGGCCTGGTTCCCACCTGTGGCAGCACCTCTAGAGCGATGAGAGGTGGTGTAGCTGTATTTAAATGGACTGACATAAGGCACGTACTCACTCTAAAATGCAGCACTTGCTCTAGTTAAGCTGGCTTCAGACTTTTTTTTCATAACGATTTTGAAAACTCCCAAACAGTGAACCTTCCCCCTACACTAATCCATGCCTCTCCCCAAACCATGCCCTGTCACCCTCATCTGAGTGATTTGGGGAATTGGGGAAAGGGAGATGAATAAAGGGAAAGGAATGCACAACTCTGATAACCCAGAATTTACAATTTCCCCACAAAGAAATTGGTTTTAATATTTTTCCTTTTTTAGTAACTCTAACTCTATTCCATATTCATCCAAACCAAAAGCATACCTTCATCTCAACTCTGCCAAATGATTAGCAAGGCTCTGTGATAAAGATCCTGAAGTTGTTTCCTAAAATGTGTGGGGTTTTATTTATTGTCGAAAGTACTACAGATATCCCCCTTTCTCCCCCAATTGACCCCCTCAACCCCACCCCTGCCCCCTCCTCATGCCTTCACCACACAATTATGTGTCCCTGGGTTATGCATATATGCATACAAGTCCTTGATTAATCTTTTCCTGCCCCCCTAAAATTTGTTTTTAGATTAATGAAAATGTAGCCTAAAGATAACTTGAAAAAAGGATTAAATATCCAGTTTGAAAAAACATTTAACATTTATTCCACGGTCTTCAGGTACAGGTATTTTTACTGATGGAGCAGGAACTTACTGCTGATGAAGATATTTCACGGTAATATGTAATTCATTTCAATATATTCTAGACAATGTTTAGTATCCTAAAATCATCCAGAATGTTACTTTAAACTAGGAGAATACAGATACTGTTTTATCTAAGTACTTAATATACAGGGTGGGGCAAAAGTAGGTTTACAGTTGTTCATATGGAAAATTGTCTATACTAATAAAAGAGAAAGATGCAAATTGACCATACCTTTGCGATGACCACCAGCCAATCAGGAGTGAGTATGCAAATTAACCCAACAAATATGGTGGGTTAATTTGCATACACAGGTGCCGAGCGGCCGGGGGCAGGACACTTGCACCACGCAGGCGTTCTGCACCGCCCCAGCTGCTCTGGGCCTCTGGGCAGTGTGGGAAGGTGGAAAGGTGGCTCCAGCTGGAGTGAAGGCAGTGCTGGCAGCCGGGGAAGGAAGGCCCATTCTTGCACGAATTTTCGTGCATCGGGCTTCTAGTATAATAATAATAATACAAGAATATTGCACTCACAACTGTAAACCTACTTTTGCCACACCCTGTGTTTAGTCTGTTACTATCTACTTGATCATATTTGGATATATTTTCACTTGTTCCTAAAGTACTTTGGACTGGATTAAACTATCAGTATTCATGGCCTTTGGCCTGTAGACACAAATTTTGTTTAAAGCTATATAATAGTGTTTCAGCTACATGAGCCATTTTGGTTTTGGTAGGTCATCTCTTGGCCATAGCACATGTAGCAAATGTATTATGGGATGTAACCTGTCACTAAATTATTCATATGTCCAGATCTTCCAGATGATCTCACTTCATTGTATTATAATTTTACTAGAGACCTGGTGCACAAAATTCGTGCATGGGGGGGTGGGGTTTGGGTCCTTCAGCCCGGCTTGCACCCTGTCCAATCTGGGACCCCTCAGGGGATGTCTGACTGCCTCTCGCAATACTGGCTCCTAACCTGATCACCCCTAACCACCTCTGCCTGCCTGCCTGATTGCTCCTAACCACCTCTGCCTGCCTGCCTGCCTGCCTGATCGCCCCTAACTGCTCCCCTACTGGCCTGATTGCCCCTAACTGCTAAGCCTGCTGGCCTGATCTCCCTTAACCACCTCTTCCTTACCCCACACCCGGGTCCCGGGCTTCCCTCCCTCTGGCCAGCTGCAGGCACCCAGGACCTGGGCTGGCTTTGCCCGGGCTGGCTGCAGCCACAGCCACAGGGGACTGTGAGCGGGCTGCTTTGCTTGGGCTGTAGCCGCAGGCACTGGCACCCGGGACACAGGGCGGGCGGCTTGTGCCTCTCCCGGGCTGCAGGCACAGGTGCAGCCGTTGGCACCTAGGACCACAGGACAGGTGGCTTGTCCCTCTCCTGGGCCTCAGCCTGGGTGGTCCCCATTCCTCTCTTGCGAACTCATTTGTGCCTGGCTGGTCCCCATACCTCTATCCCCAGTGTTGAGTGTCTGAGCCGTTACAGCGTGAAGGTGTGAGGGCATGATGACCATTTGCATATTAGCTATTTATTATATAGGATTCTTCTTAGTAGAGGCAGTTCATTGTATGACTAAATATAATTTATTTTTATTTATATAGGGATTTTTGTACAAATACGTTTATAAATTTAAAATTTCCTTTAAGACCATTATGTCTTTTTTTTTAACTTTTTTTTTTATATATATTAATTTTTTACAGAGAGGAAGGGAGAGGGATAGAGAGCCAGAAACATTGATCAGCTGCCTCCTGCACACCTCCTCCTGGGGATGTGTCCACAACCACAGTACATGCCCTTGACTGGAATCAAACCTGGGACCTTTCAGTCTGCAGGCCGACGCTCTATCCACTGAGCCAAACCAGTCAGGGCTAAGACAATTATGTCTTGAGTGTATTTTATTCTTTTGCAGTGCTCGACTTACAAAAGAGTTCCCCGTACTAATAACTGTGTTTTATAGAAAGTCTTCCACAATCCCTTGCAGAACTACACTGAGTTGTAGAGCGGTCTCCTGGTTTTAAAACTTTTGGGTGTAACATAGTAATTCTGTACTATTTTTATGTTAATAAAATTTAAAGAACAAAAGGTAATGTTTTGTTTGAGACCAGCTGAATTATAGTCATAACCTTGCTTAGTACGTACATGTACTTACATTTTCAAATGATTATGAAAAATACTAGTTGGCACTTTGAGGTTTTCCAGGAATTACCTGTTAGTAAACAGGTCCAGCTACTGATAGCACTGTCTCCTGCTCACAGGACCTCAGGTCCCTCTGTGGCTGGTCTGGAGACAACCTACACAGGAGGCAATGGCTTTTCTACTTCGTATAACAGCCAGCGGTGGTTAAACCTCTATCTCTCTGCTTGCAAATTTTTGGATTTGGCCCTGGCATTGCCCTCTGAAAATCTTCCTCAGTTTCAGATGTAAGTAAAAGCAAGGATGTTTTAAATGGATATTCTGAAAATGCATTTGCTTTGGTCACTGATATCTAAGACTAATTTAAAAGTTTTTTGTATAAGTTGAAATATTATTTTTATTGAAGTATAATTCTTTTGAGGGATGGGGGAACAGACTTATTGGAAGTAAATTATTTCTATGGATATATTAAAGTTAACCGACTATTCAGTCAACAAATTGAATGCCCCCTGGATGTGAAACAGTGGGGAACATGATTCATCAGCTTCAAGTCCAGTGAAAGAGACATAAACACATGATGATTTGATAGCAAATGTGATCTAAGATGCGGTGAGGCCACACCACAGTGACTGCTCCTGCCTTTGAGGTCAGGCAGGCCATGAGGGCAGTTTTGTACTGAGGTGGTGAAGAGTGAGGGTTGAGGGGAGGTGCATGTGTGAAGACTTAGAAAGGAGTGGACTTGGTGTGTTGGAAATATTGAAAGATTGGTATTGCTGGAGCAGAACGTTGAAAGAAGAGGCCGGAATGGGACTGTATTATGAATTATGTAGACTTGTAAGCTATTATTAGAGAATTTGCACTTTACCCTAAGGACAGTGGAAAGCCTCTCAGGCATATTAAGGAATGAAGTGCTGTTTATCAGGTCAGGCTTGCATTTTAGAAATTTTACTGTGGCTGTAGTTTGAAGAAAGGACTGGAGATGGGCAAGACTGGAATGGAGGCTGTTTTATTCCAGATGAGAGAGAACTGCACTAGAGATGGCAGAGGGGAATAGGGAGAAAACTGATGTAAGTTCTCACAATGCCTTATTCGTAAGCATTCAATATTTAATTATGGTTTCTCACATTTAAATTTTTAATAGGCAAACTATATAAGATAGTTTCATCAAAATAGAGCTAATATAATTTGAGAATTTATCCACATGATCAAATATGTTTTTATATATTGTTCTTCTAGAGTAGAATATTAAAATAAAGATATCAGGATCTTTCTATATTTGAACATTCTTAAATCTCCAAAAACTATTTCACAAGTTTACTTTTTATTAAATGTATTGGTAAGAACTATAAACTACTTGTAAATTAATTTTTTTTTGCATTTGAAAACCATATACATCTATTTCTTAATGAATTTCAGCGGTTGGGTATCTGTTAAACTGATGTTACCCCCAAAGAAATTCAGAAAGGACAATAAGTAGAACTGTAGGAAGGTGGCGAAAATTGTAGGAAAGTGGCCAAAATTAATTAGGATGCTTATCTTCATAAGGATGACAGAAACTACACTCTTTGGGGCTTGAGGAAGAACATTAAGTAGTATGCTTATGGTATTGATTTTTTAGCTTCCATGATGAGAACCAAAATGAGTCTATACTCTTGTCAAGATACAATTACTAGAAAGGGATGAAATATACCTAGTAGTAACTACAGTTTTTAAAAAAGTACTAGGTCTTTTTAAAAAATCTATATAAAAGCAGTAAGAGTAACATGGGGATTTAATCTTAAAAGAGTAATAACTTTCTAAGCATGACATGTATTTCAGACATTCAAAATATTTGATAATTTACATACAAAATTAAGTCTGTATAGCTAAAAGACACCATGTTTAAAAGGCAGCAATGAGTTGGGAAGAGATATTTGCAGTGTATATGATAAAAGTCCAACTTGCTTTATTGTAAAAGTCAATAACCCAATAGAAAAATGGGTCAATGAGAGATTAGTAGTTCATAGAAAAGGAATGGTTTCTCAACATAGGAAAAGATGCTCAGACATACTCATAAGAGAAATTCCAATTAAAGTTATAAATAAACATCAGAATGGTCTTTTTATCATTAACAATAGAAACATTCTTATTCTTGTTGGAAGTATACACTGAAATACTGTCCAGTTGCTCTCCAAAGAGATTATATTTACAAAAATTCAAAATACATATTCTCAGGAAACCAGTAATTCTACTACACCCAAGAATTTAGCCGACCACTGCACTCTCAGGTGTGCACAAAATCTACGGCATATAAGGGTGTTCATTATGATACTTTTGTAAAAGCAAGAAACTGGACAAATCTTAGAGAATTGTTAAATCAGTACCTTCCACTGGGTACTGTTAAAAAGGATGGAGTTTTATATGATAACATTTCCAAGACAAATAATTCAATCAAAATAAGAAGCAATCCTGTTTTGTTTCAAAGAGTAGGGCTGTAAGAATATGTGCTCTTTTCTACATAAACTCCAGATAGATACACAAGATTAGCGATATTGATGGGTCCTACAGTGGGAGGCAGACTCTCTGTCTTTGGTATGCCCTTTTCTATTGTTTGACTTTATTACACACTCAGGTATTAATTTTATTTATTAAAGACTAAAATGGAAAATACAAAAGGAGGTATGAAAAAAGTCCTACTTAAATTATTTGCCCCTTGCCCCCTTACTCTATAGTTAGGGAACATTTGGCCAAGTATATGGTAGAAATTTTGCCTATTAATGAGGATGGAAACATTTGTTAAGGACTTCCTTTGTGCTCATGAAAAAAAAAAAATAGTGATGAGCACTTTACAAATTTACACGTTCATTTATTTGTTACAATTCTTTGAGATAGTTAACAGTATCTATATTTACTGATAAAGGCTCAGGTTAAGAAACATGCCCAAGGTGATGGCTACAAGAGCATAGCTGCATTTGAATCTGTGAAAGTGGTGGGAATTTGATCTTTCTACTCTATGTGACGTGTCTTAAATGGCACAAGTCTGTTCCTAATGTTGATGGGTATCATTCTTCTACACATAGGTACCGATGGGCCTTTATTCCAGAAGCCTCAGATGATTCCGGTTTGGAAGTCAGAAGGCAAGGCATACATCAACGAGAGTTTAAACCTTATGTAGTACGACTGGCAAAACTTCTTCGAAAAAGGGCAAAGGTATTACACTTCTTGTAAATTTTAGTGTAAGACAGAATTTATAAAACATATATATTGTATTATGAACTTTACCATATATTTTTCATTACACATCAGATTAATTAATTAGAAATCTTGACCCAAGAAAATAGTAAAGTTGACCCTTGAACAATGTGAGGGTTAGGGGTACCAACACTCTCCCTGCCCAGTTGAAAATCCATGTATACCTTTTGACTCCCCAAACCTGAACTACTAATAGCCTAATGTTGACCTTACCAATAATGTAAACAGTCGATTAACACATATTTTGTATGTTATATGAATCATGTACTATATTCTTACAATAAAATAAACTAGCTAAAAGAAAATGTTAAGAAAAATCATCAGGATAATAAATTTACAGCATTTATTGAAAAAAAAAAAAAAAACCTGTATAGCAGTGTACACACATAGTTCAAACCTGTAGTTGTTCAAGGGTCAGTTGTAATGAATTTAGCATGCTCATCAGTGAGCCTTTGTTACAAATCTTTTATTTTGCCTTCAAAAATTTAAAAAGTAAATTGTACAATTTGGGGATTTTGAGTTCTAGTCTTCAGAATGTGCTTTGAGTGCTCAGAAATTTTCCAGTCTTCTGGGGTCCCCTACGCAGGCAGTAGCTCCTAAACTACTTTCTACAAACTATAGAAAATGGAATGGAGGCAAATGATTAAAAAGGAGGTTGTACTTGAAGGATTTAAAATCAAGTTGTTTCTTTAGGGACCAAGTAAAAGAACAGAGCCAAATATGAAAGTTGAGTCCAGAGTTTAGGGTAGGATTTAATTACTTCCACTTTGGTATCACCGGTTTGAAAAAAAATTCACGATAGCAAATCCAGAAGCAAGGTGACTATATGACTCCTAGGCACATGCATTCTGTCATCCTTGCATGTCATTATTGAGCATTTTCATAAGATTCCTCCCTTATCTAAGGGATAAATATGACAGTCTTATCCCCCAGAGTAAGAAAACATTCCCAAAACACTTTAAACAAGGCCTTCATGGCCAAGCATACTTTTCATGGAACAAAGGCTATGAGTTCTCCTCTTTCCTTCCACAGGACAAGGAGGAGGACTTTAAGACAGTGATTTTGGAGGGATTGGAGATGACCAAGCATCAGGTGAGGGTGGCTTTTTGATGCTTGTAATAGGGCAGCAAACGTTGCCACATCTGTACCAAATATTAAGACACAAACCCAGGTCTGAATTTCAACCATTACAACAGAGTTAAAAAGGAAGGAAGTCTTTCCTCAAGTATAGATTGGCGAAGTGATCTGGAAAACCGTTTGTATGGAAACGTGTTTGACTTTTTAATTTTACTTATTATTAAGGAAGGTGATTCTGATTAAGAAGAGCAAAACACTAAAACAAATCCTTCTTGGTCAAGTGCTTAGTTAAGTCCCTCTCTTAAAGGTACATCTGGGCAGGAACATAAACAAAAGGTTAACCTTAGTTCTCTTACATTGGAAAATATTTATGTACAGGGATCAAATATATTACTCATTTTACTTTAGGATAACGTTTAATACGCTCTAATTACTATGGAATTGTAGTTTGATTTAGGGAACTAAAGGTTGTATGGTCAGCCAACTAATGGTAGTCAATGCTGTGAAAATCAGTCCTGGGACTGTCATTAAAGCAAGTGTTACAATTAAGAGAAAGGGAGATGGTTTTTTAAAAGTGTATTTTTATTGATTTCAGAGAGGGAGAGAGAATCATTGATAGGCTGCCTCCTGTACACCCCACACTGGGGATCGAGCCAACAACCCAGGCGTGTGCTCAACCACTGACTCACACCATCTAGGCAGGAAGATGATTTTTTATAGCCTATAATTGAGACTGGAGGCTAAATCACTGCTAACATATATTAACTAAGAGATAGCTGGGATTTTCTGGCCATGAAGAATTGGATGATCTTTGTTTACAGTCTTCTGTTTTAACTTAAATCTTTTTTCCTTTCTCAGGACTTTATTTTTAAATTAGCAATCAAATCTGTGAACACACACAAGAAAATGAACTGGATTTTGCATCTTCTTTCTCCACTAGGAAACTAGTGAAATTAAAATATTAGGTAGATACAAGTTTTTTGGCAATATCTGATCTTGTAACTAATATGACAGATTGTAATTCTGTTTCCTAAGTTCTACTTGATTTTTCCTTTTATTCTCCTCCAGTTTAGTGTTTTTCATATCTTTGAATCTGCCTAAGTTCAAACATCTTTAGTTCTTATAACTTTTTTCAGACATACTGATATCTTACAGCTGTGTTTGTATATTTAGAGGCTTTTCAAATTAGCTTCTTAGTACAGAGATGGTCTTGTGTTTATTTAGTTGACAGAATTTTTACATACATACATTTTCATTTGACTTTACTGCTGCAAGATAAGAGTCCCCCATTTTACAGAGGAAACTTTCTGTATCTTGCCCAAGGATACACAGTAAGTAAATGGCAGAGCTAGGACACTAACCTGGAAATTTTTACTCCAGTTCCAGCTCTCCTCCCCACATTGTTTAGCACAACACAAACAGTCTCCCAAGGGTTCCTTTCCTTTCTCTGTGCTGATGACAATTACTTTGGGTCCTGCTACCACCTTGCGGCAAGTTTAAGCCACTTGGCTAATAGGGAATTGAGTTACTAATGGTAAAATGTTTAAGAATCTTTGTCTCTTCCTGGCCTTCTGTGACCTAGTCCTTGGTTACATTAGTGGGAATCCAGAAATCTGGGAGCTTTTTGAGTATATGCAAAGCACAAAATAAACTTTTAATTAATATTTCACTCTCCCTATCCAAAACCAATTCTATTAAGCTTCTTTATGCATTCTAGTTGAAAAATGTAACCAGTGTTTGACTGCTCTGTATTCACTTAATAACTGGTATCAAAGGCCTCAGAAGCAAGAATCTTAATCAAGTCTACAATGAAGATGTAATATCATCAATTGTATTTAACTGTTTATTGATATTCCTTTTAAGTATTCTCATGTACTACATCTGTTAATAAAATTCCCTTTTTGTTTTCTGCAGAAAAATCCAGAGGAAGACAACTCAGGGAGAACATTAGGTTGGGAGCCGGGGCGCTTGCTGCTCACCATCTGTACTGTGCGCAGTATTGAGCAGCTCCTGCCATTCTTCAATGTACTCAGTCAAGTCTTCAACAGCAAAGTCACTAGCCGATGTGTGGGACACTCAGGGAGCCCTGTCCTCTACTCAAACACGTTCCCTAATACGGACATGAAACTGGAAAACCACAAACCATTTTCCAGCAAAGCCAGGCAAAAAATAGAAGAGATGGTAGAAAAAGATTTTCTGGAAGGAGTGATAAAAACTTGAGCACCACAAGTGGTTCCATTTAGTTTAAATGTAAATGTAATCATTTAAACGTAAATGTAATCATTTAAACATTACTCTGAGTTCTATAGTTTCTTTTTTTTTTGTATGTAACAAAACACATTTCAGGTTGTATTTAATTTAAGTATTTGTAAATAAGAGCAAATGTCTGAATGTGGCCTGGATCACGTTTAAATATTGTTGGCTCATATTGATTATGGTGCCTAAGAGAGATCTATACATGCATATATAGTTCACTGTTTTACTGTCCTGAGTTGTCTTAAACCTGCAAAATACACACTGCACATTTTTTTCTATTGGCGTCAAGATTGGTTTAATTTAGATTGGTTGGGGAGTTGTTCTTTGTTATTAACCACGTTTTTGTGTCAGAGGTTTGGTGATGCATTACAATTAGCTTTCTCCCACACACCTTCACTAAGCGGAGTAAGGAATAACTGAAGCCTGGGACATGATCCCTTTACATGCAGCACATCCACCTCAGTACAGAGATATACAGCCTCCATATTCCACCTCTGAGCTCCTGGTAACGGAAGAGGTAAGTCACTTAAAATTCACTCTGAAGACTTTGCTGGAGAACAACTGACTGCAAATGACATCCTAGTTAGGTAATGGCAACAGAAAAGACATTCCAACATGTTGCTAATAAATAAGATTTAATTTTCCACTAGCCCTCATGATTTCTTCCCAGCACACATTATAAAGTTAATTGAATCATATATGTAAGCCCCAATATTTTACATTAGTGAGACTGAAACTAGAGGTTTCATTAAAAAAAAAAAAAAAACACCCACAAAAGAACGAATTTAACAAGTGTACGGCTTAGCTGTTTCTAAAGAATTATTCTGGTAGTGTTTAAGAAAAACAATCAGACCTAGAAACAATCCATTAAGGTGCAGTAAACATTATGATTATAGATGTGTTTGAACTTGTCACAATAATGGCATTACTGTTCTATAAAAACCTGTTAAAAATCCAGTCTCTCATAAATGTAAAAACAGT
The DNA here is from genome assembly GCA_026230045.1 of Corynorhinus townsendii. NCBI lineage: Eukaryota > Metazoa > Chordata > Mammalia > Chiroptera > Vespertilionidae > Corynorhinus > Corynorhinus townsendii. The sequence goes on along the minus strand of JAPDVU010000004.1, from coordinate 58,631,050 downwards.
CTTCAGAAACCTGGTTGGGGACTTTGTCCAACCCCTCCAGCCAGCTGAAATACCGCCAAGCTCACTTCATGTGCAAGGCTGTCCGCACTTTCCTGAAAATTACATTAAAGGTGATTAGATGGGAAAGACTACCTGCAGCTAACCCTGAGGGAAAGGGAGAGAGCTTCCTGATTGGTTTCACTAACAAATTCAAATGAAAACTTTTTTTTCATCTTTCAATAGCAAATTCTAACCACCTTAAATACACTGAAAACGAGTCAAAGTCTCCCAAATAAGGTAAATTCTTAATCAGATTATAATTATTCCAAAACTGAATAAATTTAATAAAACATAGTCCTTAAAGGTAAAACACAGCCATAACTATCCTAAGAGTACATAACTCTTAAGGCCCCAGATAGCCTCTCTTCACCCCACAAAGGGTATTTATTCGTTATATTAGAGGCCTGGTGCATGAATTCGTGCATCAGTAGGGTCCCTCAGCTGAAACCAGCTCTCCAACATCCCCAGAGGGGTCCTGGATTGCGAGAGAGCACAGGACAGGCCAAGGGACCCCACTAGTGCACGATCCTAGGGAAAGGATCCAGGGCAGCCAGACCCCAGCAGCAAGCTAACCTACTGGTCAGAACATCTGCCCCCTGGTGGTCAGTGAATGTCATAGTGACTGGTCAACCATCCTTAGCATATCATTAGCATATTACGCTTTGATTGGTTGAACAGGTGACCGGACACTTAGCATATTAGGCTTTCATTTTATAGGATTCTGGAGAAAAGCTGCCAGCTAATGTAGTATACATTAATGGAAAATGTCTCCTTCTGAGCCCCTGTTCAATAGACTCTATTTTGCCTCCACTATGCAAATATTTTTATCAAGGGTTTAAAGTGACAGAAAAGGATGTGTGAGAGGGAAAATTATTAATATCCAGATCTCAAAGACTTGACCCTATCACAAAAACAGAGAACAAGGCTGTCATTTAAAGGAAATACTTGAAAAACAAATTGAGAGTTGAGAGTCAAACATGAATTTCAGAAATGGACCTCAACCCTGATTGTTTTCATGAAACAACAGGATTATGTTTTTATAGGGGGAAAAAAAACCAGATAATAGTTCAACATGTGTCAAGCTAAGTACCTATTAGTTATTCATGCCACAATTATAAATATGACTTCTAGGAAATACAAAATAAATCAAAAGAAAAATATTTGGGGAAAGAATCTAAGTGAGTATAATTTTGTACAACTATATAACAACCGCTGATGAAAATAATTTTGTAATCTTTATATGAACTTAAAGACTCCATAAACAAATCTCAGACATTAAATGCTTAATTAACACAGTGAGATTGCAACACTATTAATTTTCACCTACTACCAACCCACACTACCTATGTTATTATTGGATTCTCTCTGCACATTTTTTCAATAAAACTGTATCAGCTTACTTGTGAGTCTGCTTCTGCATATACTCGGACTATATCTTCTGTACCAGAGGGCCGGACAAAAGCTCGGGAAAGCTTGTACTTCTTCACCAGGTCGTCGATTACCTCCTGTAGTCCTGGGGGTGTGACTGCTTTCCTTTCAGCATCCATGGTGCTAATAACTTGTCTGTCTGCAACCTATGCACAAGCATTTTTCATGTTTATTATTATAATTTCATTCCTATTTCGATTTAACAATAACAGAGCTACATTTCAGCTTCTTGTACACAAAGTACAGCACAGAAAGTGAATTATCAAATTAAGCATACAATGAAATTGCATTAAAATTTTATAATTATTTCTGCCAAAAGCAGGGTTGTTGATTTCAACATTTTTTCTGTTTCTTCAGTCTACAAAGAATTACCTTTAGCAAAAAGAAATAACATTTCCACATACTGTCTTACAGCTAATTACCACTAAAATAACGGCCAATAAATACTGTATGACTTAAGTCATTGATCAAATTATCTTAAGTTGCCACTTATGCTTTTTAAAAAATTACCTATTATGTAAGCGGATCATGATGAGAATCTCCTAGTGCTCCAAACTAATCTGAACAATCAGCATCTATTTATGTGAACTCTGGTGGTGAATGTGTAAACTGGTATCAATTAGCCATTTATCTTAAATGCCTTTTAAAAATTCCCTTTGAGCCCACAGATTCTACTTACCATCTAGTCTGAGGAAGTATTTTTACTCGAAATGATAGGCTATCCAGGATGTGCTTCAAAATAAAAGGGGAAGTGGAGAATGTAGAGGGCACCACTTAAAATCTACCGAAGCTGGGTATACAGAGGTTCGTTATTTTGCTCTGTTTATATGTATGTTATTTTGCTCTGTTTATATGTATGTTTTAAGTTTCCCATCATTTTTCAGTGATATACAATTATAATAGATTTGGAAACCAAATACTTCTCCAACAATAGAATGGTTAAGAATTATTCTGTAATCTTTAAAGATATGAAAAAATACAGGTGATATAAGGCATTATTTTCCATGTAATATTTATGTTTAGAATGAAATACAAAACACTTGGGAAACATTTCTATATAGTGAAACTTGAAATAATAGGTTTTAATTTTTTAAAAAGAATTTTAAAATCTTGCTCACACCTTAACTTTGAGCTGTCGGTTTGGAAGATCTGTATAGAGAGCATCCCACTGTTGTACAGTCAGCCCTTTCAGAGCCAAGATTGCCTCGATCACCAGCATGTCAGAAATAGCATCACCAGCTGCCTGCAAGACAGGAGACAATGGAAGGAACCATTCAACTACAAGGAAAGATTAGATGTGAATGTGTCTTAGAAAACTACTCTAAGTTTCTTGTGTTTCCTGCTCTTCCCCCTATGCAGCAACATTAACTGGTGTGTATAAATTAAATATTAATGAGGGGAAAAACAAAATAGCTCTTGAAAAACTTGCCTTTAATCTTCCTCCTTAGCTGTAAAATGAAATTACATAAAAATGAAGTTACATAACTCTTAAGATTCCAGCATTAACTCATATTTTTCTTTATAACTAGATCCCTTTTGAGATATACTGTATGGAAGGCATCATGCAAGGTAGTGAAGAAATAGGAGCTTTGGTGTAAGACACATCTGAAGTTGAAGCCATGTTCTGTCACTTATTAGCTCTAAGCCTTTGTTTTTTCATATATAAAATGACAATTATAATAACTCTTCTTGTGTTACAGCAAGGATTATATAATGCAGTATGTAAAGTGCCCAAAATGTGCAAGATGCTCAAATGTTACTTCCACTGCTTTGCTTGTTCTTCCATTGCCATTAGCTACACTCCAATGCCACCCAGTCTGACCACGAGACAACTGATTGTTCTTCCTGAATTTCGAGAAAATAGGTTTTAAAAAACATAATTAGTCATACACACACACACACACACTCAGAGGCTGAATCTAATGAAATTTTTCATCAAAAAATGTAGGGCAAGGGAAGCACTTCAATGTTCTGTCATAGTCATTTCTGTGTAAATCTCCACTGCATGTGCCCTGGTAATGAGGAAGCTTGCAGGACTTCACCACTTTAAATTTTTATACAGCCCACTATTCTGTCCACCTTCTTTATGAATAATGTGAAAGTAACCAAGACCCCACCAGCCCATCAGTTCTAACCTGGTTAAACAAATCAATAATGTTTTCAAGCATCTTAGCAGCTTTCCTTTTCTTATCTTCTAATTCTTCTGCTAGCTGTTTTATCTTCATTTCAGCAGTTTTACTAAACAACACCTGCAATGAGAGCATACACAATCACAAAACTACCACAGGCCCGGTCATAAGTACAATGATGCTAAACCGCTTTTAAAATTCTCAATGAATCTGGAGAAACTGAGGGGGAAAATGATGGCAGCTTTACAATGTATGGAATTAATGTAAGATCAAGCAAAACCCGAAAGATATTACTAAGGAGAAAAAAGGTCCTTGATGGATTATAAAACTGGTTATCAACATTTAAAGAGCTGATTACAGATAAAATACCACCTTAGCAAAGGTGATCACCCAAATGGGTTCATTATGTTTGTCCCTCAGCCAGCTAAATCAGCTCTGTGCAACCAAGTTTCTTAAGTGGATCTGTACCCATTTTACCTGAAGTTCGTAATTCATTGCATCTAGTATCTTTTTGTCCTCAAATTAAGACTGTAAGCTAGGCAGAAGTAGAAAGCACACTCCGCTCACCTACATCACATTGTGGCAAATACTGCCATAACTATTTATTACAACATACATTACGTCCCTCAAGATTTCTGTCATTTTGAAATGCCTTTCCCATGATTTTAGTGCCTTCAGATGCCCACTACTGAGGAGGAGCAGCATACCAGGCTCAGCCACTTGCTAAAATACTTATTTGTTGGTAAACTGAGGTACAGCTGGTCACTTGTTTGACTGGAATACAGACAGCCATACACATTCATTTACCACACATCAGCAGGTCTGACCAGTTGTAACAGATATTATAGCCCCAAAGCCTAAAATATTTACTATCTACCCTTCATATTCATTCACCAACCTCTGCAGTAAATCACTGAAGTTATCTTTTAGTTGTATTTTCTAAGAACTTATTTTCCTTCTGCTTTCATTCATTGCCTCTAGAAACCAATTTTGAAATTCATGAGGAAAATTATTTGACCTAGATAACTTTTTGTATTGGGCACCTCAAATCTATTTATGAAATGAGGTTAAGTGTAAAAACATCTAAAGAAAAATTATGTACTTTATGAATATACTAAAAACCATTTTTACACAGTAAAATTGTGAGTTTTATGGCAGGTGAGTTATATCTCAAAAAACTTTTAAAAACATTCTGTCTGCTAAGAGAACCATAAAAAAAGTATATGCTTATTGCTAATTACATTTCCAGTTGTTTATAACTTAATCCTCAAGCTATCCAACACTTTTCAATTTACCACACCTACTATATTTTTTACCACCTATGGCCAGTTGAACAGAATATTTTTAAATGATGTATAGACAACCAGCTTATTAAAAAATTAAGATGTGCATTCTTATAATTAACTATACTGTAAGAACAAATCAGCATTTTTTCTTCACTCTCAAAGGAAGATCAACCAAATAATCAAATTCTACTACCATCCCAGTAATTTCAACAAAGTAGAATTTTACCTATTGCTAACCAGCTATAGAATCCCCATCATTTAAAAAAAGTACCAGCTAAAGTTGTAATTGTTTAAGAGAACTTACTGTGCCGTGCCCGTTTGCTTCAAAATAAATTCCAATATCAAACTCCTGAGCCTTGTGGTGCAAATGTTTTACACCAGTTTTAGTACAATAGACTGGCACCTATAACACATTAAAAAAATAATAATAACAGCAATTATTCAATCAGCAAATTCATTGTGTATCTACTATTCAGGGATACAATAGGGAACAAAACCTGGAGCTTAATCTGGTAAGACAAAGCAGTTAAAACCACAGTGGTAAGAGAAGGCACTTAGAAACAGGAAAACAAAGGAAAAGCAAGGCGGGAGAGAGAAGGATGGAGGAGTGACATGATCTGGTACAGAAAGCTCATTTTAGCTACAGGATGAAGAGTGGCTTAGTGTAGAGGTTTGCAAGCTTTTATTATAAAAGGCCAATTATTCTAGGCTTTGCAACCACATTGTCTCTGTTACAATTGCTCAACTCTCATTATCTGTGAAAGCAGCCACAGACAATACAAAAACAAATTAGCATGGCTGTATTCCAATAAACCTTTATAAACGGGGAAGGCTGGATTTGGCCCACAGGCCACTGTTTGTTAACCCTCAGCTTAAGAAGGGGCCATTAGGAGTTTTCTAGGATTAATCCCAGTAAGAAATTATGGTGGTCGGACTGGCAACAGTGGTTCAAGTCTTGATAGTGCAAAAATACAAAAAGATTAAGATCAAATAAGATGGGCATTTGATTGGATTTAGGAGGCCTCAAGAATCATTAGAGCTAAAAGTATTTATTAGAAAATGGTTGAAAAGTAACAGTTTCTGATGTATTCAGTTTCTTAAACAGGGTATCTTATCTATAAGGGATTTTTAAGATAGAAAATAGGAATTAAAATACTAAAACAACCACCTGAATACTGCAAACCCCTGTGAAAAGTAGGTAATTGGGCCCCTGATGGAAGTCCCTTGAGTAACTCTACTGTAAACCACTTTTGCCCCACTATGAAATCAATCAGATCACAAACTCCAGCCTCCAGATGAGTTGTATTGTGCCTGCTCACAATTTTTCATAAATGTATGTAAGTTGCCAAGATTTAAAAAGTCAGAAATTCACATGAAAATTTGTTTCAGTTCCTCACAGCTGGCTTGGGCACACTCTTCCTAGTCCTCACCTGCCCACTGTGCTCATTCACTTCTACTATTCAGATCCTACAGGAACCTGGTTTCACCATTCCTACTTTAAAATGAATGGCAAGGCAAAAATAGCAAAATGCAGGAACTTAAAAAGGGATACACAAAAGTTAGAAAAGATTGCAGTAGCTGGTGAGAAAAAGAGTCAAGGCAAAGAGACCCAATTTTGGCCATGAACCTCTTAACAATTAGAGCAGTGTCATACAGATGGTGGTCATCTGGTGGACACTGGGGAAATAATTAGAATCTATCAACCCAGAAAACTTCTCCACAGAAGAGTAAAAAGACAGTTTTATTACTGAACTAGAGGCCTGGTGCATGAAATTCGTGCATAGGGGGGCGGGGATGTCCCTGCACCCTCTCAATCTGGGACCACTGCCCGTTTAGACCTGATCCCGATGGGCAGTCGGGCATCCCTCTCACAATCCAGGACTGCTGGCTCCCAACTGCTTGCCTACCTGCCTTCCTGATTGCCCCTAACCGCTTCTGCCTGCCAGCCTGATCACCCCCTAACCACTCCCCTGCCAGCCTGATTGATGCCTAACTGTTCCCATGCCAGCCTGTTTGCCCCTAACTGCCCTCCCCTGCAGGCCTGGACCCACCCCCCAACTGCCCTTCCCTGCAGGCCTGGTCCCCCCAACTTCCCTCCTTTGCAGCCTGGTCACCCCTAACTGCCATCCCCTGCAAGCTTGATTGCCCCCAACTGCCCTCCTCTGCAGGCCTGGTTCCTCCCAACTGCCCTCCCCTGCTGGCCATCTTGTAGTGGCCATCTTGTGTCCACATGGGGGCAGCCATCTTGTGTGTTGGAGTGAGGGTCAATCTGCATATTACTCTTTTATTAGATAGGTAGAGGCCTGGTGCATGGGTGGGGGCCAGCTGGTTTTCCCTGAAGGGTGTCCTGGATCAGGGTGAGGGTTCCCTTGGGGTGTGGGGCAGCCTGGGCAAGGGGCCTGTGGTGGTTTGCAGGCCAGCTACGGCCCCCAGCGATCCAAGCGGAGGCCCTGGGATCTGGGGTTTATTTTCTACAATTGAAACTTTGTAGCCTGGAGCGGAGCCAAGCCTCCTGCTCGCTCCGGGGAGGCAGCCATTTCTGTTGGGATTTATTTATCTTCTATAATTGAAACTTTGCAGCCTGGAGTGGAGGCCTGGGCTGGCCAGGGTGTACAGAAAGCTTGGCTTCCTCCATCGCTGGGGAAACCCAAGCCTCCCTCCTGCTCTCTCCATGGCTGCAGCCATCTTGGTTGGGTTAATTTGCATACTTACTCCTGATTGGCTGGTGGGCATGGCTTGTGGGTGTAGCTGAGTGATGGTTAATTTGCATATTATTTTTATTGGATAGGATAAGCATTAAGCCAGATTAGTGATACACATCACAGTCAATCTGCTAAGAGGAGGAGAAACCAAGATGGTGGCATAGGTGAACACCTAAACTGCTGCCTCGCACAACAATTTCAAAACTACAGCTAAAAGACAGAATAGACATCATCCAGAACCACAGGAAAGCTGGCTGAGTGGAAATTCTACAACTAGAAGGGAAAGAGAGGGGCACACAGAGACTCAGAGGAGCTGCAAAAGGCTGAGGTACGGAGAAACGCGCGCGGAAAGGACGGGCGGCTGAGTGCCTGGCTAGCTTTCTCTAGCAGGAGAGAGACGGAAGCTCCCGACTGCATTGAACCCCAGTTCCGACTGCACTGAACCCCAGTTCTGGTTAAGACCCTGGGGTCCCAGACTCATACGGGGGGAGTCTGGACTGTCGGGAAAAGAGAGGAGTGCGTGGGAACTCGGGAGCCGCCAAAAGACAGAGGTCTGGAGGTGCAAGTGCGCACAGAGAGGACTGACTGCCGAGTGTGCTGCTGGCTTTCTCTAGCGGGAGGAACGCGGAAGCTCCTGACTGTGCTGAACTCCAGTTCCGACTGCAATGAACCCCAATTTTGGGCAAGACCCTGGGAACCCAGACTCATACAGGGGGAGTCTGGACTGTCAGGAAAAGAGAGGAGCGCATGGAAACTCAGGGGAGCTGCAAAAGCCAGAGGTCTGGAGGCGCGTGCATCGACTGAACGCAGAGAGGACTGACTGCCGAGTGTGCCGCTGGCTTTCTCTAGCGGGAGGAAGACAGAAGCTCTCGATTACACTGAACTCCAGTTCCAGGAGAGACTCTGGGGACCCAGACTCATTCGGGGAGAAACTGGAGAAACAGTCTGGCAGCGGGTGAAACTCGAGGGTGGCTCTCTCTCAGAGGTGCTTGCAGCGATTACCGAGGGACACTGAGACCCAGGGGCTTCATAGAGCAGGGATGATGGGAAGCCAAGGCTGTCTGCTCAGCCCTGAAACTCCACCCCATCCAAGCTGAGCACAGAGGCTTTTGCAATTTTGCAAGTCTTATCTCATAAGGCTGTCTCCAGCACAGAAGTTCTCCTGGCGTAGACACAGCTGATCCTCACAGCCAATTGGCCTGGAGGTCAATTCCTCCCAGTGATACCAACAACAATCAAAACTTACCTACAACAAGGCTGTACACACAGTCCACAAAGGGGTGCACCAAGAGTGTCCACCTCAGGTAACTGGGGAGTCTGAGCCACTGGGCCATATAGGACACCTAGCACACAAAGCTACTCTACCAACTCAGGGAAGCAGTGAAAATGTGGAGACAAAGAAACAGGTCACGAATGAAAGAAATGGAGGAAAGCAAATGACTGGATACAGTTCAAAACCACGGTTATAAGGTTTTTCAAGAATTTCCTAGAAAAGGCCAATAAATTTAGCGAGACCCTCGAGGATATGAAAAAGGACCAACTAGAAATTAACCATACACTGACTGAAATAAAAAATATTATACAGAGACCCAACAACAGACTAGAGGAACGCAAGAATTAAGTCAAAGATTTGAAATACAAAGAAGTAAAAAACACTCAACCAGAAAAGCAAAAAGAAAAAAGAATCCAAAAATTTGAAGTTAGTGTAAGGAGCCTCTGGGACAACTTCAAGCGTACCAACATCAGAATTATGAGGGTGCCAGAAGAAGAGAGAGAGCAAGATACTGAAAACCTATTTGAAGAAATAATGACTGAAAACTTCCCCACCTGGTGAAAGAAATAGACTTACAAGTCCAGGAAACGCACAGAAGCCCAAACAAAAGGAATCCAAAGAGGACCACACCGAGACACATCATAATTAAAATGTCAAGGGCAAAAGACAGAATATTAAAAGCAGCAAGAGAAAAACAGTTAATTACCAACAAGGGAGCACCCATAGGATTGTCAGCTGATTTCTCAACAGAAACTATGCAGGCCAGACGAGAGTGGCAAGAAATATTCAAAGTGATGAATAGCAAGAACCTACAACCAAGATAACTCTACCCAGCAAAGCTATCATTCAGAATTGAACATCAGATAAAGAGCTTCACAGATAAAAAAAAAAAGCTAAAGGAGGTCATTAACACCAAACCAGTATTATATGAAATGCTGAAAGGTATTCTTTAAGAAGAAGAAGAAAAAAGTAAAGATAAAAATTATGAACAACAAATACATCTATCAAGTGAATCTAAAAATCAAGTGAATAAAAAATCTGATGAACAGAATAAACTGGTGAATATAATAGAATCAGGGGCATAGAAAGGGAGTGAACTGACAATTCTCAGGGGGAAAGGGTGGGGGGGTGCAGGAAGAGACTGGACAAAGGTCGTACACCTATGGATGAAAACAGTGGGGGGGAGGTAAGGGCAGAAGGTGGGGTGGAAACTGGGTGGAGGGGAGCTATGCGGGGGGAAGAGGAACAATTGTAATAATCTGAACAATACAGATTAAATTTTTTTAAAAATCTGCTAAGAGACTGCAAAGATAGAAAGTCCAGTCCCTCTTTTTGCATCAGGAACAATTTAATTTTTTCTTGTAATTTCTAGTTAGCCTTACATGGACAAAGACTCAACTTCATGCACAACAACCTATTCATTTTTATGAGGTTATTATTTTCCACACAGAAATATCTTACAAAAGAATTAAACTGCCAAAAAATGGAAATGGTTCAGTACCTTCATAACTTCTTCAAGATATCGTGTTGAGCTTCCATTTGCATATGCAGTTTGTACAACGCCAATATTCAGACTTTCTCCAATCTAGACAACAACAATGAAATGACCATGCATCTAAAGCAAAAACACTACAAAAGCAAACATGCGTTCTAAAGGATGACAAAGTGATCAACAAATTCAGCCGTGCCTTATTTTATGCAATACATAAATGACTCAATCAAAATTTACATATAGGCCAGAAAAAAAGCTAAAATACTTCTGGGCACTATTTAAAACAATTCTACAAGGAATCTTTTATAAAGAAACCTGTGGTTTCTTGATCTTTATCTCTTTAATTTTTTAAATAAAAGTTTTTATTGAATTGTTGAAGTATATCTTTTCCAGATCATAATAATTACTTCCCATTCATTCTATAAGGCTAGCCAGAGATTTCCAAAAGATCAAAATAAATCTTTGAGGATGAGATTTCCTGTTTAAGCCTGAGGCTTTGGGGATTAATGGTGGAACTTCCATTATTAAAGTGTCAGTTATGAAGAATTCAAAACTTCATAAAGCTTCAAATCATAAAACTTTGCCAATATAAGGAAGCAAAGAGTAACTTCGGATTCCAAAACCAGTTCTCCAAATTTGAAATGTCTAGAATAACCATATCTTTTTGTATTTTCCAGTCACTCATATAAGGAACTTCCCATAAATTGTGCCTTTTAGACATTCAACTGACTGCTATCGATGCTATAGAACTATTTCACCAGTAAGTCTAGCTTTAAAGGGCAGTCAATCATTCCCTGCCATACCTCCAACAGGAGCTCTTTAAGGAAACTACTAATGAGTGTTGCTATCTTGTCTCCATCAATGAGATGAAAGTGGCCATCTGCATCATAGTAGTAATAAACAATTCTGTCTGCATCTCCATCAAAGGAACAGCATCTTTCATTGGGTTTCATTTCTATTCCTAGTACACAGAATAATTAAAAATGTATTTCAGTCTAAAAAACGGGAATACAACTCAATATTAAAAGTTTTAGGTTTTTTTCTTATTTTAGTTATAAGAGGAAATTTTTCACTAAAGTGTGATCACAGTTGGTCTTATGTGTTACATGTAAACATGTCCACTATGATTATTCAAGAAATAGTTAAAATTATCCTTGCAAATAAAAACCAGTGTCTTAATCTTCGAACAGTATGCAGGCTTATTGGTAGTTTTTACAGGGTAAATTCACAGCTAACTGAAAAAGAAGCATTCAAAATCTATATATGCTGAATTTGACATTATGCTAAAATAATATTCCACTTTATAAGCCAGCTGGTTTGGCAACACAGGTTCCTATATAGTTGCTTAAAAGCTACAGGTATTTCTGAATGCAATTTATCTAGTCCTATTATGTCCTTTACATATAAAAAATAATCAGCAACAGATGAGATATGTGCTTTACTTCAGATAGGAATGTTTTATTTTTCACATCAATAACAAGAAGCTGATGTTTCTATCTCTCCCTCTCCCTCTCTTAAATCAATAAAAATATATTTAAAAAAACAAAACAATTATAGCCCATGAGAGATAAATGGTTTCTGTAATTTGCATAAAATTATTGAAACCTCAGCAACTGTTACAAATTTATTAGATATATGCCAATGCAACATGAAGCAACTAGGCAGTGAATATGAATTTAAGATTGACTACAGGGTACAACACAAGCTCCATGCAAGTCAGGGCCTATGGTTTGTTCATACTATAGCCCCAGTGTCTACAGCAATAGAAAAAGAGCTCATGATTTAGTGAGTACATAGATCAGGGCCTGAGAACTGAACTGCAGGTAAAGTAATAGTCAAAACTAGCAATCAATGAAAGGGAGCTTAAATTGGTTAAACTGAAAATTTAAATGCTTACTACAGTAAGGCATAAAGTAATGTTAATGTGAGAAGCCACTAGATAAGGTTTGTAGAATTCTGAAGAATGCAGTCCTGTCTTAGGGTGGAGCCAGTCCACTGCAGCCAGTCTACATGACATGAGATAAAGAGAAGCCAGATTCCAATATTTAAGTGAAATCAAAGCATTTTAAAAATGGCTCTGGCCAGGTAGCTTAGTTGGTTAAAGCATCATCCCAATACATCAAGGTTGAGGATTCGATCCCCAGTCAAGACACAAGAATCAACCAGTGAATGCATAAATAAGTGGAACAACAAATCGATGTCGCTCTAAAATCAATAAACAAAAATTAATAAAAATAAATGTTGGCAACTAATGCAATTAAACACACAGACACACAGATCAAACAAAACACATCTGCAAACCAGGCTAACAATTTTGAATCTAATGCAGCTAAATATAGAAATCTCTTACTACATCTACAATCTGAAGAACATTCTCCCACCTAACATGCCCACTGTGGAAAACACTGATTTTGGAAACACGTAATTTAGCAGGAGCATTCTCTTTCCATCGTGTGTCTAATTCAGTAAAATGAAAAATAATGCTACTTAACTATTGGTATTCTTTAGATTAATGATACTTAAAGTGTGGTCCCCAGACCAGCAGCATCAAAAAGCCCTGGGCTCTTGATAGAAATGCAAATTCCTGTGCTCTACAAACCCTAATGCAGACCTACAGATTCAGAAACTCTGTGGGAGAGCCCAAGAATCTGTGTGAACAAGCCCTCCAGATTACCAATTTCTGATTTTGCTTTCCCACTCCACATGCTATAGGAGTCCTGTGACTCACAGGCAGAGTAGTCCATGTTTGGAATGGCACTGATGAGTAGGAAGGTGCCCAGATGTCTACAAATGATACAAAGACTAAATGCATGACTTCTCATTTGGCCACTTCTGTTTATAAATGAGATTGGTTTCAAAACTCCAAAAACAAATTTACATACCTTGTGGAGGTTTCTGATGACTTTTCACAAAGTCAGCCCCACATAAATGATTCAGTTTCCCTGTAGTCCCAACGTTAAACAACTGAATTGACAGCCCCTCGGAGATGTAGTTTTTCATTTCTCTCAGCTTCAGGGCCCCTATGCCATTTGCACAGTCAACCTTAAGTGATAGACATTCGTCACCACTGCAGAAAGCCTTAAACGAAAGACACAGGGAGGAAAATCTCAAGTTCTAAAGATAAGAGTGAAACATAAGGCATGTATACGTATATGTAAACATCTTCCATTATTTCAAATAGTTCATCTATTTTAAACCAAGAAACAAAAGGGCACACATATTCAGATGAAAATCATAAAACATCAAAGTAAAATTTTAGAATACCCTTTTGAACACTTTGACACAGGAACAGTTTCAATGATTGAATGACTTATGGAAATAGTTTGTTAAATAAAAAATATAGTTTCACAGCTGAAAAGTCTTTTTTAAAAGGTTTATTAGTCATTACTAGAAAAAAAAGGACTGCTCTTGGTGTTAGTCTAACACCCCAGCAGCATAGCTAGATAGAACAGACAGACATGATCACTGTCGTCCCAGAGTTCTGCAAGTGTTTATTACATCACATATGGAGAAGAAAGATGTAAGCGGTTTTGCAGAGATTTACATTAGCTATAAACAAAGGGATGGGAGAAGTGAAGCGGGCCAGTTCTGGATAGGCACAGAGTCCAAATCAGAAGTGTTTGCTCCCTTGGATAGGTTAAGCGCAAGTAGGAAGTTCATGTTAAATAAGCAGAGGCTCCTGGGGTTCAAAAATGCCTGGCTATTTTCTCTCTAGAATAATTGCAGACACAGCATCTGGAAATTAATCTGAGTTCCAATAGACACCTGTTAATGTGAGCAGTCCCTTGTTAGCTGGTCCACAGCTGTTAATAGGCTAACTGCTGTGTTTCTTTCTCTCACTCTCTGGGCAATGTAATTTAATTTAGAACATCTCAGAATTTTCTTTTTTTTTTGTCAAGCTTTATTAGATTTAGCCTCAATAAAGCAGGTTCCTTAAAAGTAATATAGTCTATATCACATGACAGTCTTTCAAAGGTGGGAACGAGCAGTAAAACATCTGTCATTCTCTTCATAGCATATAACACCACTCGGCATCTTTGTTTTTTCTAATTGTCAGTCTCCTCTCCTACCCACCCTCATCCCAGAATATAAATTCTATGAGAGCAAGGGCTTTGTTTTGGTTTGCTATGCCTGACAATAACATACACTCAATATTTATTGATCAAATGAATTACACTCCTCAAATCTCATCCAGGTTTAACATGCCAATTCCCTTAACAAGAAAATCTCAACAGTAAGATGCCTCAAGTATGATATCAACAGCACCTACTTAAGAGTAAACTCATCTGAATGAATACTTATAACCACAAGAAAACCACCATGTTTGTTCCCTCAGTGATCTAAGAATGTGTTACATGCCTTGCCAAGTAAATGCCAACACACAGTTAGGATACAAGGACCAGACCTTGTGTAGTCCTGGAAAGAAAATGATACGCCGAATTTTTGGAAAAAGGAGAAGTGACAAACTATGTAATTAACATTCAAGTTTTCACCTGTTTGGTAAGTGCCACAAAGGCCTTGGAGAGCTTCTGGTAGTAACCTTCTGTGGTTGCCTTTCCATACTGGCCCTGGGTATTCCGGCAGTACACCATGTAGTGCAGCTGCGGCGTTGTCAGCAAGCCATAATCTGACACAGAACGAAAGAAAGCAATGTACCACATTTCTTAATAAAGAAAAAAGTTTAAATGGATTCATACGGAAGGAACTGAAGGTGACAAAATACAGTTCAGAAAACACAAAATGCTAAATTTTCAAAAGCACAAATATCCACAGAAATCATTACAAGTGCATGTCACATTGTAATTTATAGTAAAAAATATGTATTTGGTCTTTGTCCCTATTCCTGACAGCTTCTCAACTCTTGTAATTTCTTAAGCAGAGAGAGCAATATGATGTCTTTTATTACCTTGAAAAGGTGTTATTTGGGCCCTAGCTGGTATGTCCAGTGGTTAGAGTTCTGGCCCACGCAAAGATTAGATTCCAGGTCAAGGGCATGCACCTTGGTTGCAGGTTCAATGCTGGGCCCGATTGGGACTTGTGTGGGAGTCAACCAATTGATATGCCTCTCTCACATCGATGCTTCTTTTCCCTGCCCCTCTCTCTCCACTCCCTCCCTTCCACGCTCTTTAAAAAAGCAAATGAAAGAATATCCTTGCTTGAGGATTTTTTTAAAAAAGGTGACATTTGGAAAGCCCCTAGGTACCTAAGCATGGAGGCTGATTTCCTGTGATTAGAGGGTTGGTACCTTCAGCCCTTTCCCCCACCCCCAACTTCAGAGAGGGAGGCTGGAGAAGCTACAGATTGGGCTCAGTCACCAATGGCCAATGATTTAGTCATTCATACCAATGTAATGAAGCCTCCATAAAAACTCAAAAGACCAAAGGCCAACGTTCCGGTTGGCGAACATGTGGAGACTGGCATGCTCAGAGAGCATGGAAACTCTGAATCCCTCCCTACACACCTTGCCCTACGCATCTCTTCAACCTAGCTGTCCCTGAGTTAAATCTGTTATAATGAGCTAGTAACCTAGTCAGTAAAATGCTTCTCTGAGTTCTGTGAGGTGCTTTAGCAAATTAACCCAACCCATGGAGGGGGTTGTGTGAACCTACAGATTGGTCAGAAGCCAAGATGACTGGGATGTGAAGTAGGTGGGGGGATGGCAGTCTTATGGGACTGAGAGAGGATCAAGCACTACCCCCAGGTAGATAGTGTCAAAATTCAGTTAACTTTTTGATGGTTACAAAAAAATACACTTTGAATGCCAACTCAATTCTAAAAGAAATATGAACTGCTGATAACGAAATCACTCAGTACAGACAATAAAAAGAACAACACAGAGCAGTACAAAAAAGTTGTAATTGAGTTATATTTCCAATAACATTGAAAACTACATAATTCAGATGAACACTCCTACAAACAACCAGAAATGCTAGATTAAAAATTTCTTTTTAAAAGTAAATGCAGTACCAACAAGTTGTAGAGGAAGTAGGCCAAAATCTATTTAAATAGAACACCACAATTAGAGTCAAGGAAACTAGTTTTATTCTCTGGGCATTCCTCAAAACTTGAAATTGAGCTATGGTTTTCAGTGCAAAAAGAGTCCATGTTGGTCTAAAATGGGGAACCCAGATGAAGGCCAGGCCCTCATAAAGCTGAGGCCCCAGAGGACTATTCTTCAGTGCAAAAGTGAGTCATGGAAGAGAAGAGACCAACCAAGGAATCTGTATGCATATAGGCATAACCAATGGACACAGACAATGCAGGGGGAGGGGGTTGGGGGAACATGAAGGCTGGGGCTGGGAGAGGACAACGGGGTTTGGAAAAGGGAACATATGTAATACTTTCAACAATAAATAATTAAAAAAACAAAAACAAAAGTGAGTCAAGCCACGGCTGGGTGGCTCAGTTGGTTGTCCTGTACACCAGAAAGGTGGCAGGCTTGATTCCCAGTTGGGGCACCTACATAGGTTATGGACTAGAATTCTGGTCAGGGCGGCTACGGGAGACAGCCAATCAACGTTTCTCTCTCTGTCTCAAATCAATATACTTCTCAGGTGAGGAGTAAAAAAAAAAAGTCAAAAGTCCCCTCCCAGAAAAGCTGTCTTAGAACTCAGCACAGCAGAGGGAAAACCCACGGCTAAAGAACATAACCACAATCACAGGCCTCCCATGGATTTCCAACCCAAATTCCCATACCCACAAGGGTCTAAAAGAACCTTGTCATCAAAGAACCATGTCGTCAACCAGCCAGGTAGTACTCCCAGCAGAAGCAAACATTAAATTCTGCCTTCACCATAAACCTCAAAAATTTCCCACAAATAATTTGTTTTTCCAGAAAAACAAATAGCTTATAGTAAAACATCTAAACACACAAAAAGAGGCAACATGAGCAAGGAACAGGAAAAATAGCAGAGATAGGCCAGTATCCAATCAATATTCATTCATGAAATCTGTCAACAGTCTTCAAAGTCATACACTAGAGTTTGCACTGAAGGCGAAAAGTCATTTTAAGTTCCTGGCTGTGATATAATGATTAGATGAGAGGAGATGAAGGAACCCGAAAAAATAGGTAAAAGCTTAAGTCTAAGGAAGGGAACTGTATAAGTAGGAGAAAAACTATTCCAAAAGGCATACTAAAGGATGAAACAAATTTTATGACCAGTATCAAAATTACCAAATAAACATTCACTAAATGACTATATATACAGTTAAAAAGCATAACCCCTCTATTCCACTGATCAACCCAGAAACATAGAAGCCATTCTTCACAGCTCTATCCTCATCACATCACAAAATCCTTTGGATTAAATGTTAATTTCAAGTTCTTCCACTTCTCTTACTATCATTACTCTTGTACAAACTTCTGCACAGTTTCCTCGTGTCTCTTTTTCTTTCTTACGCCCTTCCTATCTCTCGCTACACAAAAGCCAGAGTGACAGCCTTAAAATCTTCCTGTGGAGACCCACTGCATCTGGACTAAAACCCAAATCTTGAGCATGACCTATAAGGCTTGGAATGACTTGGCCCTGCTCACCTCCCTAATCTTATCCTCCACTAGCTTCCTTCCCCCAATGCTTCTTGTGCTGTAGTTCCATTAACCTTGTGTTTCCATGGGTTGGAAATCCATGGGAGGCCCGTGATTGTGGTTATGTTCTTTAATAAACTGAAGCTGAAGAGAGAAATGAAGGAAAGGTTAAAAAAAAACTCAAATTTTTTTAAACTAAAATAGTAAAAAAGTGATGCTTTTAGAGATAGAATCAAAGAGTTGAAAATAACCATTTTAGGAAGAACACAGTTTTGGGCAGAGTGAATGTAAAGCAGGGGCAGCCACCTAATGGGGGCATCATTGCACACTGAAGACCAACACACTGCACACTGCAGGTTGAGCCATTGAGGGGGTCATGAAATCCCCTTAGACACATCAGCATGTCTGTATTTTCGAAAGCAATAGATGAATGCATATCGTGTAGTATGGGTAAGTAGTATATATGGAAACTTATCTCAGCTATATATACAAGCACACATACACACGTCATGATACCAAATGGGTTTCTTACTATGGGTTGAAATACTCAGTGAAATATAGACTACTGAAGGGTTGTACATAACAGGCATTCAGAAATGTTTGATGAATAAATAAATGAGTAAATAAAAGAATATATGTAGCTGGAGCTATGTCTCTCAGACATCAGGCAGAGTGAGAGAGAGAAACGAAGAATGGCCACATTAAGAGAGAGGGTAGAGGAGTCCACAGAGAAGACCAACAAGGAACAGTGGCCAAGGAAGCAGAAGCTTATAGAAAGAGAGAGGCCAAATTATGGACAGCTGCCAAGACATAGACTGAAATAATAATTTCAAAACATAAATTCTAAAAGTTACTTTTAGGTTGCAGATCCTTTGAGTATCTCATAAAAGCTATGAGTCCTCTCCCTAGAAACTAAGTGTGTGTACAGGCAACACTCTGCATACTGTATTAACAAGGACACAGGGTGTGGGCAGCTTAACCAACCACCACCACCCCCCGCAGGTCCTGGGCCTACGTTAAAAATCCCCACTTTTGTAACACCCACTGGATTTGACAATTAGAAGTCAGGTAAGTGTCAGGAGGCATTTCACTGGCGGGGCAAGGATGTAGACTGGCCTGCAGTAGGCGAAGTAACGACTAGAGGAGCAAAGAGAGAAGTGATCTAGGTGTACTACTGGAAGAAGCCAGGTTATCTGTGAAGGAAGGGAAGACACAGGACCTGGAAAGGAGGCTGAAAGGTAAAGAGAAGAAATTTTAAAATGAGAACAATCTAATATTAGGAAAATTCACCTCCAAGCACAATGGGTTCATTGTATTCACATGGGGCACAACCTATGTAAGAAGAGGACTCTAGCCTCCATTTTGTTGCATTTAATACTTCCCCGTTTGTTAAAAATAGGAGGGGGGACCCCAAACCACCTGTCAAAACTTAAAGTCATGATTAAAAGTAGACCAAAGATATTTTCCATCCGTACATGACAGGCAACAGCTGATTCCACACATCATCAGCCATTAGGGAATGAATACCTGATATTAACAAAAACGCCCCAGGATGGACTTCTTCAAGTAACTTCAAGGAGTTTTATATCAAGAAGTTCAGCCTTACTAAAGACAGTTGGTTAAGATCAGTGTTTCCTACATGTAATGTACACATAAAATAAAATATGCATGCCCAGAAAACTTTTTTTTCCATTTTAAAGACTAGTATTTTATATCCTGAAGTTCATTTTTTAAAAACTTTATCTGTACTTTCAAACCTTTCTAAAATAAATATTACTTTTATCATTTTTTAAAAAGTTTTTTAAAGATTAAATTAATTTACAACTTAAGATAACTACATACCATGGAACTGACCACCTGAAACAGTGATGCCATCTATTACAGACTGTGAAAGTTTCTCACTGCTGGGCCTAGGAGAGAAAAGGGGAAAAATATTACCTCCCATCCAGAAACCAACAGGTGGCTAGTTCTGAAAGCTAATGCTGAAATTATGTGCTACAAATATCAGAATAGTAAGTTCATTGTATTTGAACTGAAACCTGTCAAGTATGAAAACTCTGAAAAAAATAATTTGGGTAGAGTATGAGTAGTCTTTTACAATGTTATTTCTTGGAAAGATACTGGCTTTTAAATAAATTTAGAAAACAGATATAAAGGATGCACTAATTACACCATACCCTTTGACAATAACTATACATACTGCCTAAGAGCAGTAACTAATACTGCAGCACTGGGTATTAAACTATCAAGGATATAGAACTCACTTTTCATTTTAAAACATCAGAACAAATTATCTACCTATCTGAAAATAAAGATCATTATATAACTGCCTTGTAGGAAAAGATGTTCTGTATCATTTCAACTAGTTAATAGGCAAGAGGCAAATACATGTGGGTTGGCTTTATTGTGAGATCATTTGCTTCAGAACATAAGTCACTTGGCTATTTCTATTACCTATAAATACCCATGATCATGGAATCAGTGGTAGGTGGAAGTCCCTCTGATAACATATTTTAGGGTAAAACACCAGTGCAAGGCAATAGGAAATGGAGTAAAAATTTCCTTTAGAAAGCATCTCTGGCTTAAATCAGATCTTATGTAAATGTGAATGCTTGTTTCAAAGCACACTTTTAATCTAACATTTTACAAAAATATTTTTGTAAAGAAAGGTAAAAGCTGCCAAATATGAAAAATTTGTCGAAATAAACTTAACATTTTACAGTGAACTCCAGGACTGGAAAATAATGTAAGTATATAGGCTAACAACACGGGATTATAAAATAAATCTCTAAAAATAATGAATTAAAATCATGTGTTCTTAATCTATAGGAGAAAAAGTAAATCTAGAAGTACGGGGGGAGACATTTGTTAATTCTCTCGTGCCAAGAAATATATGATTCTGGGTACATTATTCATGTAATCCTCACAAAAACCCTATATTAGGCCTTATCATCAACATTTTATCGATGAGCAAAGGGAAGTTCCAAAAGGTTCAAGTGGATAGTAAGTGTTGGAGTTGGTGTTCTGACTCCAAAACCCAAGCTGCAGTGCTGACTTAGTTCCTGGTCTTCTACAAAGGCTGGGTAGGAGAGAAGCCTCTCAGGGCAGTTCTGTCTCCCCATTTATCATGGGTACCAAAATTGATACAATCACTTATACTGAGTTCCTAAAGCTGCTTTCACCACTAACTCAATGGTCACCTGGTATCTCTACCAATCACGACGAAGGCATCTTGCTGCAGATCCACTGCAGCTTTCTCGCTGATGTCCAGCAGCACTCTCTGCACATCTTGCTCCTCAGCATTTGCCAAACAGGTAGCATGTTCCTCCCAGGAAGGTGCCAGCATTTCACCCAAAGGATCAACCAATTTGACACCATTGTCTTCCTTAAAAGAAAAACAATTGATAAGCCAAAAGGGTGAGTTGAGGAAGTAAACTCAAGCTGTTTTTTCCCAACAAAAGACAGTGATGGAGCTTCACCAGTGACCCTTACTGAATGCCAGACCCTACCTAGACTGGGTGTTTTACACTCATAAGCTCAGTAAATCTTCATGACCCCACACACCAACCTAATGATCCCATTATTATTCTAATCTGACAAAACAAAGATTCAGATCAAGTTATCTGCTTATGTTCATACAGCCAAGAAGCGTCAGTGCTGATATTAAAACATTAAGTCCATCTGCTTCTTTCACCCAATAGACTACACTAGTTTGAAATGGCCGCCATCTGTGCTTTAACCACCCGTTAACTAAGGCACAGCTGGAGCTGAGTGAAGGCCTAGAGTCCTTCTCACTATGACTTTAGATTCTAAGCACATCCTGGCCAGTGCTTCAACCAGTGGATGGCACAGAAGGTGAAAACTGACTCCTAATTCTGTCCTGCTCAAATTTCTGGAAAAAGAAAGTACAGTTTGAGCAGCGGTTGCCAACGGGTGGTCCGCAGACCACTGCTGGTTTAGTGAATGTCAACTGAAGGAAACAGCTCAGAATTGTTTTAAGAAATGCAATAAATATGAGGTTCTGCCTACAAATCATTAATAAATTATGGCAATTTAGACATGCATTTATAGTAATGCACATTCAGAAGGTGGACAAGCAAAGACCTCGTGTTTTGGGGAAAGAGGTTACAATCCTACATAGCTTTAACTTATTTTTGATTTAGCTACCAAGGCAAAAATCTCATGCCCTAGTAACCAAACAAAAGCAAATTATTCAAATCATGTACATGGTGGGGCAAAAGTAGGTTTACAGTTGTTCGTATGGAAAATAATAAATAATAACACAAAAAATATTGTGTTTCGCATACTCACAACTGTTTTTGCCCCATCCTGTATTAGTGAGCCACAGAATAAAAGTGTAGTTGTATCAAAAGGAATCTATACATATAAAAGGCTAAGTGGCCGGTAGCTATGATGCACACTGACCACCAGGGGGGCAGATGCTCAATGCAGGAGTTGTGGAGCGACAGCAACTTTGCAGAGTGCCATCTTGTACAACAGAACCCCTCAGGGGGATGTTGGATTGCTGGTTTTGGCCCAATCCCCGCAGGCAAGGCCGAGGGACCCCCACCTGCCGGAGGGACCCCGCTCACTCCGCAAACACACTTCAAGCTCTGGCACCACCCCAGATGCCACCTTCTAATTAATTTCCTTTCAATGTGCACGAATCCCGGCACAAGGCCTGTAGGACTTCGATAAAACTTGTCATAAACACCACCATGAGCCTCATCAACATTTTGTCCAGAGCTCACTTTTGGATCCCTAGAGCGTCCTGTTTGGCTGTTTCTTCAGAACAGAAAACTATTCCCTAGCTATTAAAAAAAACCTGTCTGAAAATTTTCAAAATGTACTAAGTCTTTGCAAATGTTTGCCCTTTCCCCACCTTGCTTCTAATCTAATTTCTGCTGAATTAAGAGGTAAGATTTTTTATTACTGATACTGTGGCAACTAATTTGGAAGGACATTCTGTTATTTCTCTAATGTGGACACTCCTCCCAAAATAACACTCATTTCATTCTCTCCACACCCTCTAATGAATCATGAGCCATATGACTACTCATTAAGAAAAAGCTATTTCACATCCAAAGGCACAAAACGATGTGATGGCCCATTCCTAGAATTAAAATTTGAACACTAGGTCAAACTGCTCAGACACATTAAGGTTTGGTCTTGTAAATAAAGGTTTGCTTTATCAGAGAACTAAATGCATTACCTCAGGATTGTGTGATGCTGTTACCATGACTCCTATTGTAGATTTTGTCTGTTTTGACCGCAGAACAGCTAATAATCCCATGCGAAACATGACATGATCAAGATGTTCTGCTTTTATTCGAAATCCAGCAGTCCCATATTGAAGAATGAGTCCACTGGGCTTTGCATGTAATGCTGAGTGTTTTGTAATAGCATCTAAATCCATGTCTACAAAATTAAGGAATATTTTTCAAGCATATTAAGAAATCTTTCAAGGACCATTTGCTTCAAAAACTGCCACCCCAAACTAATAGGCATGCCTCATTTTGAACCCCCCCCCCCCACCAAGATCCATTTTTTAAGAGAGAAAAGAATGACAGAATAAGTCCTGGGAGTTAGTAGTATCTAGAAAATCTTGCCCCAATTATATTGTCCACTCCAGGGCAGGGGTCAGATTATTTCCAACTCATCTCCCATTTTGGCTCTAGAGATATCCCTGGACTTGAGTCAAATTTAAAATGGTCCACTCTCAACTGAAATAAAGATTCCACAGCAAGATTCCTAGACTCCTACAAGATCAAAAATCACCTCATTTTACAAGTGGAGCAGCTTAAGCCTGGGCCTCAGTTAAATAAGCTAAATTTACTATGGGTAACTGATGACCCTAAAGCCCAAGGTCATGCTCTCAAATGGACTGGACCTACATATCCCAAATATCTGGGAAAACTGTGTAGTTCTGTAATTCTTCCGAGCCTACAGAGACTATTCCCAGGTGAAAAACAAAGGGTAACAGTCTCCTTCCTCTCCAATACCTTACAGGGGATTGTTCCATTCTCATAAAGGAGAATCAGGACACACTTCTAAATTAAACTCTGGCCCAGCCAGGTGGCTCCCCTTGGTGGGAGCACCCTCCCACACACCAAAAAGGTTTAGGGTCTGGTTCTGGTCAGGGCACATATCTAGGTTGCCAGTTCCATCCCGCTGGGTGCATATGGGAGGCAACTGATGTTACTCTCCCCTTCCTCTCTCTCTCTCTCTCAAATTAATGAACATATCCTCTGAAAAGGGAGGGAGGGAGGGAGGGTGGGAGGAAACCAAGCTCTGAAGGTAACATCTTCCTTTTATCTTTAATTTTTAAAAAATCAAACATCGGCCCTTAGCCCTCCACCTTTACTCAGTTCACTTAGCCACTTCCTTCTGTGGACTACTCCAATTTCAAGGGGAACTTGGGGCTTCCAACCTCAGCTGCATGCACTACTCAGCCCCTGGGTCAGCCCCGATTCCCACTGGCCATGAGACGAGCAGCAGTGCCACAGCTGCCAGCCGCACCACAGGCAGACCTGGCAGCTAATGCGGTTCGGTCCCAGGCAATAAACAAGCAACGCCGATAAAGCCAGTCAACCTTTTTGCTGGTGGGAGGACCTTGCCTTCAATTTGTAAAATACATCTGTGGAGCACAATAAAGCTAAGCGCTCTGAAATAAGGTATGCCTGTATCTTGTACTCTTTATTGTCCTTAATTGCTTCAATGAACAAAAGTTAAAGGAAATGGTAAAAAATGTTTTGTTCGGTTGGAAAAAAAGCTGGCATTCGCCAAGCTTAGTTCGGTCCAAAGCGATCAAATCTCTTTCCCAAGCATGAACACATTTTGTTAAAAATTGATCAGGGGGTAATGTATCACGGTTATTCATAGGGCGTAAACCAGCCCTGTAAGTCCAAAAAGTCTTTTTATTATTAAGATAAAATGCGTCCACCCCTTAATGCGTTTTACGTGCTGAATGGGTATGTGAAAGCTTTTATTAAAAGTACGTCCAAGTCCACCGTGTCCACTCTGAAAAAGTTACTAGTGTCCCCTCCCCTCCATTCCATCTTCAGCACCTAGGCTGTTCCCTTCTCCTCCAGGCCCGAGGCCCCGAGGCCCCGAGACCCCCGCCCAGGCCGGTGGACGCGCCGCCCAGCCCGAGACCCTCGGGCCGGCCAACCCCGCTCCAAGGCACAGTGGCGGGTGGGTGTGTCCCGCGCGCAGCAGGTTAGTCAGTCCGTTAACCCACCCACCAGCCCGTGGTTCGGCCGAAGCCCCGTGGACCGGAACGTGCCCTCTCGCCGCCCAGCCTGGGGGCCCCCTCACCTCGGCCAAGAAAACTCGCCCTCACCCGCGCCCAGAAGAGAAGCTGCCTCGCGGCGCGCCTCGTACCACTCAGACGCTCTCGGAACCCGCAGACGTGGCCCTGCGTGGCTTCCGGCTCGTCGCCACGCCCCCCGGCCAATCACGGCGGGGGAGGGTTCGCTGGCCCCGCCCTGTCGCCTGCCGCCCGCGCGCTGCTGGCGCCTGCAGGAACTGCGGCTCCCGGCTCGGAGCGGGCTTGGGGCTGTTTCCACTGAATGACCAGGAAGGGTGAGGCCTCTGCGGTGGCCCGGGATTTGGGGCCAAGGGTCGCGAGCCGTCC
Organism: Corynorhinus townsendii; assembly: GCA_026230045.1. Taxonomy (NCBI): domain Eukaryota; kingdom Metazoa; phylum Chordata; class Mammalia; order Chiroptera; family Vespertilionidae; genus Corynorhinus; species Corynorhinus townsendii. The sequence goes on along the minus strand of JAPDVU010000004.1, from coordinate 58,605,540 downwards.
GAGCACTGCGACCACAACATACCCAGTCCCGCCTCCAAATTTGGGTGGGTTGAGGGGTAGATCCCATGTTGTGGGAAGCTGGGAATCCTAGGGTCCCGGATGGGGGATGCCAGCCCCGATTTGAGGCCTCTGACAAGGTGGCCTCGATCACCTGGTATCCTGCATCTGCTTCTCCACGCTCGGAGTTCACCTCCCAAACCGTTGGATTCCGGGAAGCCTTCTTGGGCCGCCGCCCCGCCCCATCTCCGCCGAGGTTGACACTAAACCTCATTTTATTTATGTAACTGTAGGATCCCCCTACTCCCCCCTACCCCCCAACTAAACTTAGACCCCTCGGGGCGGAGGCAAATGGGTCCGAATCGTCCGGAGCTCTCAAGACGCCGCCCGGGGCCGGCTGGCTCTTGGGAGAGGCGGAAGGGACAACCCGGGAGGGACCCTGGGCGGGCGCTGAGGCGGTGGGACCACTTCTGACGTTGGTGGTGGCTGGGCCCATGAGACCCCAGAGCCGGGGAACCCAAAGCTCCGCCGCCCGCTCCCTCCCTCACCCCCCCCCCCCCCCACTCCCCAGCACTCCGGGGTCCCACACCGCAGAGTCCAGCTCCGGGAGGATTCCAGCTGGGCCCCTTGCCTTTCCCAAAATCCAGGCTTGCTGTGCATCCGCAGGTGTTTGCCAATCACCTGCAACGGAATAATTCGGAACACTTGTTGAAAGTCCACATCCCCGGATCTAGATCGGAAGCGGGAGTAGGGGGGAAGGGACTGGGAATCTGAATTCTAAACAAGTATCTTGGGGATGCTGTGCATACTAGATTTTGGATCCAGGAGATAAAGCAGAAAAGTGTAAGTGTGCGGTTTGTACCCCCAGCTCTCAGTGTGCAGTGTTCCTGCAAAACTGCTTCCACGCAAAGCGAACGTCGGGAAATTTCGCTGAGCATTGCTGACTGACAAACCCAGTGTCCCTGGGCCTTTCCAGTTTTCCTGGCAGGTTGATTTCTAGGCAACATGTCCTCCGCTTCTGTCAAAGAGTGCCTGCAGCTCCAGCTGCTGGAGATGGAAATGCTATTGTCTATGTTTCCCAACCAAGGAGAAGTGAAACTGGAAGATGTAAATGCCCTGACGACCATAAAAAGATATTTGGAAGGCACAAGGGAGGCGCTGCCACCAAAAATTGAATTTGTGATTACACTCCAGATTGAGGAACCCAAGGTAAGTGCCTTGAGTTGTTTTAATTATCAGGTGCCTCGTTTTTATTGGAAACACTTGAAACATGAGCTTTCAGTTTGAGGGAACAAACAGGATATTTCCTTTTATTGTTTGAAAGCAAAATACGTAAAATACGGGTGCCCTATAAATTGTCTTCAGTAAACATCCTGAATTTTACATGAACATGCTGCACACCTTTCAACAACTGTATCTAGTATTGTTGTTTTTTATTAAAAAGCATTTCACTACCATTATTCTGCTCAGTCATCCAGTTTTTTTACCAATCCAACTATTATAGTATGGGTTCTCTTGTACATATGTGATCTTCACAAATATAAATGTGGCCTTTAGCAAAACTGGCTTTTAAGGAGTGAATGGCTGTTTCTTTGGTGGTACCCTAACACAGAAAGCAAATAGAAATCCAAACACTAAAAATGAATTTACCTTCTTCTGACCCACTTATCTCCAGCATTACCATAGCACAGGTAATAAGTACTAGGCACTTGAGAGCCACTCTTTTAGCTATTTCCTACTCATCCTTTATCATTCCCACAAGGAGATGTCTTGGTTCCCCAGGCTGGATTCAGTCCCCCTGTTTATGCATTTCCGTAGGTCCCTGTACTCTTCCATGGTAATGCTTCTCACCACTGAAATTAAATACTTGGCTATGCATATTTGTTTAATGTCTGTCTCCTTCACTAGGCTCTAGACTTCACCAGGGTAGAAATGGTGTCTTCACTTCTTTATTCTAGCACAGGGTACCTGGCACATGGTTAGGTGTTTGATAAATACTGAGATAAATGAATGTATAAGTGGAAGGAATAGCATAAAGTACTTAGTACAGTGTTGGGCACATAGATGCCAATAGTAGCGATAACTATTATACTTAATAAAATCATGCAGTTGCTACTGATAAACTAGCTGAGGTGATTTGATGGTACTTAAATCTATTTGGTTTTTCATTTTAAGGTGAAAATTGATTTGCAAGTAACCATGCCTCACAGCTATCCCTATGTAGCATTGCAGCTGTTTGGACGGTCATCTGAGCTTGACAGACAACAGCAGCTACTTCTCAACAGAGGTCTCACTTCTTACATAGGGACTTTTGATCCAGGTGAGCTCTGTGTATGTGCAGCAATCCAGTGGTTACAGGACAACAGTGCCTCCTATTTCCTGAACAGAAAGCTTGTTTATGAACCATCTACACAAGCAAAGCCGGTCAAGAACATATTTCTCCGAATGTGGATCTACAGCCACCACATATATCAGCAGGACCTAAGGAAGAAAATTTTGGATGCTGGGAAAAGGTTAGATGTGACTGGATTTTGTATGACAGGAAAGCCTGGGATAATCTGTGTGGAAGGCTTCAAAGAGCAATGTGAGGAATTCTGGCACACCATCAGGTATCCCAATTGGAAACACATTTCCTGTAAGCATGCTGAAAGTATCGAAACCGAAGGCAATGGGGAAGATCTGAGACTCTTCCATTCTTTTGAAGAATTACTCCTTGAGGCCCATGGTGACTACGGATTAAGGAATGACTATCACATGAATCTGGGCCAGTTCTTAGAATTCCTAAAAAAACACAAAAGTGAGTATGTTTTCCAGATATTATTTGGCATTGAAAGCAAAAATTCAGATTCCTAGGAAGCTATTAATATTAAAAGGCCTATGCTTGTAATCTCACCAAGTCAGTATCTCTGTTAATAAAACCAAAATAAACAGGCTGGTGGCTGTTGAGTGTCCCTGTGAGAAACCTGGAAGCAGAATTTTTACACAGGCCTTTTAACTTGACAGCAGTGTGCTCGTGATGTTATGTCCATGTTCTTGTACTCACTGGAAGCTATTTAATTGTAACTTAATAAAAGCAGTCAATTTAACTGGGGAAGCTGATTTGATTAAAGAGGAGTCCAAAGCCCATAGTTAATGTCAATAGTCCAACTGCAGCTTTGAATTACAAATAAGAATAACATCTCTCCCTTTCATGATACTAGTATACAGATGGAACACTACACTTTCTTCCATTATTAGGGATGAATTCTAAATCGAGTTTAAAATGAGAACAAAGACAGAGCATGTTTACTACATTTCTTACTTTATTTTAAACCTCCGACTTTGAGATTTTTCCTTTCAGTAAAACTGGATCCTATCTGTAATGACAGAGGAATCAGAAGTCTCAAGAGTAATGAAGAGGACGTGTGCTCTTTGGCTGTTTGCATCAGTTGGTTAATGATACTAAAGAGAACGATACAATATTCTTAGTTCAGTTCTTAGCCACACACAAAAGAAGATATGATTTCTCATCTACAAAGTGTTCCACAGGTGATGCATACTGGCCATCTTTGCCCATATGTCAGGGCAAGAGTGTTGAGAGGACCAGTGTGGATGCCTGTGGACCATTACCTTTCCGGGGGGAAATCGAGCTCTACATTTTGGTGGAAAGTCAAATGTCATCTCTCCTGAAAATTCCAAGTTTCCCAGGCTTCACCAGCCTTTTTCAAAATGAGAGTTTATTTCAATAACTCCTATTAAATTGGCACTTGCCAAACTTTTTCATTACAAAGTATCTGCCCTTCCCAAGAATTTCTGGGAGTCTCTGTGTTAAAGGATACCCTGAGCTGCCTCTTGTTTCCATGGTCTCTTTGCCTTTCTCAGGGAGCATTTCATCTCCTGCTGGGTCCCAGGCACCCCACTGAGGCCGCAGTCCCTCAGAATGCCAAAGCTGGATGCTGAGATTTAGAAACTTGGAGTGGAATGCCTCACTCCCCGTATTGCCATAAGTTGTTAGATGCCAATCACGCTGCATGTGCTGGGGAGCTTACAGGATTTTTTATAACAGTTCATTCTGGTTGTACACTCCATGTATTAGATGTAGACCTATGTCCTTGGGCCAGGGTGAGGACAAACGGAATAGACTGACCAGGCACTAAGCTGAGTCTCCTGACCTTGAAGCCTTGGAACTGGGTCCACTCTGTTCTACCAATGCTCTTAGCTCAGAATGAGTTTGAGGGCACACTTCAGAGGCTCTGTCCTGGGCCTGCCTTGCCAATCGTCAGTTTGCCCATCCTAGCCTGGGATGTAGCTAGGATTCAGACTGGAGCCTCACGCTTTTCTTATAAACAAAGGGAAGAAATAAGACTTACATGGACTGAAAACAACTTCATGTAGCATTTCCCATACAATCTCCCCTAAACCATCAATAATTAGCATTCACACGTTTTTAGGCTCCAAAGAGATATAACTCCATTAATTTTCTTCCTTTGAAATGAGACAATATGTGCCAAGCACCTAATATATGCACAAACCACTCATAGCAATTTTTCTGATTAAATTGGCAAAAGTAGTGACAGATAAACAAGCTTAAAGAACCAAAATATGGAACAAAAACAACTCAAAGGAATACTAGCTTATGAAACCTTTCCTTCTTCTGTAACCATTTCTGATGGTAATTTTTCAGAGCTAACTTTTACATGCCCAATATGAGCATTTGACAATACTTTATTCCTATCAGAAGCTCTAATAATCAACATTAATTATGGGAGAAGTATAGGTTTTAGAGAAAAAAATACATATATGAACATTCAAAGCTTAGCTGTCTATGTACAGTAAACTGCTGGTTTTGTTTAGTCAGCTTGATAAAAGCACATAGCACCCCCCTGCCTGCCCCCCCCCCACACACACACACACTTGGGGAACTGCCCCTTTAAATGGTTTGGGAGAAGTGAATGAAACCAAGTCGCTCACTGGAAACTTCCTATAAAGGAAGTTTTGATCTCTTGCTGCTTAAATCCATAGTGTCACCCTCATTTCTGGCATACTGAATGCTTGGTTAACACCTCTGAGCTATCCAATGTCCTTTTTTTCTTCAAAGAACCAGTCTCCATTGTTTGTAACAAGAATCCTGATACTGTATACATACCTTATATTTTTTAATGGTTATTTGCAAAGAATGCTCATTATAAATGTTGCAGTGTCTTTTAAAAACCAAATTAAATCAATATTTCTCCAAGTATGTTCTTTGTTTTTATTCCTTTTTGGTCTACTACTAGTATATGTTAGGGGGGCTTAATCACAAGGAACAGCAACATCCTGTAATTACTGTAATCGAGAGTCTAAGTACTGAGGAGTGGGCCAGGTGATTTAAAGGACCCTAACACAACATCCCCATATTAAATTAGAAATATGTTGTCTGTGAACTTGTTTCTAGGTATGACAGCTTACATGCCACTCATCCCTTCCAAGAACTTGAGAAGGCCCTGAGGGAGCCTATCTGAGGTCTTCACAGACAGTTTTCTTTCATTTGCTTTTACCTCAAGTAGCCCAGTGGTAAGTTGAAAGAATAGGTATTTTCTGAAGAGGGCAAGCATGGTTTGCTCAAAAATCCTGGTTTAATACAGAATCCTGATTTGCCTCAAAACTGAGCCCATTCTATCTCCCTTCGGAAGGCACTGCAGCCAGGAGCAGAGGGAGAGGCCTTTCTTTTTCTTTGACCAGTTAAAGCTAGAAGCATTTGGACCACCCATGAATGGGTTTGAGTAGTGGACACAAAATTCAAAGAAGCTCAACAAACACTGAGGCTCCTCCTTAGTTGTTGGTGGAACAAAGTGCACCATTTGGAGGGGACATTCCAACAGGCACCAGACACTGGACCTCCACGAACTTGGCTGAGGCTCTTGTGTTTTCTTTGGGTTAATCTAGTAGCACAATATGTCTTTCAGGTATCCATGGAACCTGACGACACTGTGCTCAGGTCCTATGAACACAACGTCACCAGTGTGTTAGGCCAGCCTGTGCACTGTACAATGGTGAGATGATCAAGGTCTGGTCACAAGGACTATATTCTGGGACAGTATCAGAGAGTTAATGAAACCTTGTCAAAAGACAATATATAATGTTGCTTGTTGATAGCACAAACTGCTTTGGGGCCCTCTGCTTACTGGAATAAAGGAGAAACAAACAAAAAAGCATTAGACAAATCAACAGCTACCTACTGATTTGCTCCAGGAAAGAGAAATTGTCACACAGCAGCTGTCATCCTTTTTTTAATAGCTTTTATTTTTGTTTTTCATAAATATACATATTTTAGTGATTTCAGAGAGAAAGGGAGAGGGAGAGATAGAAACATCAACGATAAGAGAGAATCATTGATTGCCTGCCTCCTGTACCCTTCCCCCAAACTGGGGATGGAGCCCTGACTGGGAATGGAACCGTGACCTGATTCATAAGTCGTTGCTCAACTACTGAACCACACAGGCTGGGCACAGCTGTCATTCTTAAAGACCCATCTGTCTTTTGCACATGCCAAAGTTAATTCTAGATGAGGTAAGAATCACACCCTTGCTTATTGTAAAGCTTCTGATGGTGAAATTTATCCCTGTAAAGCATATGGTACTTCCTGCCAGAATGGGCCTTTCTTATATACCAGGGGCCCACTATGGGGATACTGCCATACATGATGAAGACATCAATTCTAACTCTACTGGAATAGTAAATAGATGATGGATATATTCCTATGGCATGCCCTTTGTCCCATAGACCACAATGGTTTCAGAGATTCCAGAAATTTGTATTTGTTCAGACTGTGGCCAGATGATTTCCAAAAGGCCTAGTGATGTTTTTAGTGTTATCCTGAAAAGGGAGCTGCAAGGGAAGATGTCGGAAGCACTTACAGAGTTCTTCACCTTCGAGATCTTTCAGGCATACCTGTGATTGGCAATTTGGTGAGGGCCTGGGAACTCAATCTTGAGTCAGGCTTTTCTTCTGATTTATACATATCAAGTAGTCCTATGTGGGTTGTGCACATGTTTAGACCTAAGCCATGCTGATACTCAGCTAATGTACACTGGTGTGGCTGTTATCAGTTGTGTACTGGCATCCATTTTTCTTGGTCAGCACATGTGCCATCCTAATTGTTAAATTTTTCAACAAAATTTCAGGACATGGGGTCCTATGATTCACTGGCTATCAGCAAAGATTTCTATGAACTAAACCATTTTTAGTATAGTAGATCTCCTTCTATTATTGTTTCCAATTCCTCTCCAGTTGTTAATAGCTGCAAAGCATTGCTATTAAGCTCTATCAACCCCAAGATTCTGACATCTCTATTGAATAGGGAGCCCATTTTAATCTAGCATTTCCCACAAGCTTCCCCGGCTTACAGAGAAGGGTCATAAAAATGCTTTTCATGCCCTCAACAAATACTAGTAAACCAAACTCAACAATACATTGGAAGGGTCATACACCATGATTAAATGAGACTTCTTCCTGGGATGCAAGGATTGTTCAATAGCAGCAAATCAACCAATATGATATACATTAACAAAATGAAGGATAAAAATCATATGATTGTCTCAATATATGCAGAAAAAGCATTTAACAAAATTCAACATCCATTTGTGATTTTTAAAAAACTCAACAAATTATGTATAGAGGGAACATAACTCAACATAATAAAGGGCATATATGATGAGCAGACAGCTAAAACCATAATGATAAAAAGCTGAAAGCTTTCCTCTAAGGTTAGAAACAAAACAAGGATGCCCACTCTGTTCACTTTTATTCAGTATAGGATTTAAAGTTTTAGCCAGAACAATTAGGCAAGAAAAAAATAAAAGGCATCCAAACTGGAAAGGAAGAAATAAAACTGCCTCTATTTGAGATGACATGATATTATATACAGAAAATTCTGAAGACTAACAAAATACTGTTTGAACTAATAAACATATTCAGTAAAGTTGCAAGATACAACATTAATATTCAAAGATATATTGCCTTTCTGTACACTAATAATAAACTATAAGAGAAATTAAGAAAAGTATCTCGTTTATAATTACATCGAAAATAATAAAATACCTAGGAATAAACTGACCTAAGGAGGTGAAACACCTATACAATGAAAACTATAAGACACTGATGAAAAAAATTGACGATACAAATAAATGGAAAGATATTACATGCTCATTGACTGGAAGAATTAATATTGTTAAAATGTCCATAATACCCAAAGCAATCTACAGATTCAATGCAGTCCCTATCAAAAATTCTAATAGCATTTTTCACAGAAATAGAACAAACAATTCTAAAATTTGTATAGAACCACAAAAGACCCCAAATAGCCAAAGCAATCTTGAGAAAGACTAAAGCTGGAGGCATCACATACCCTGATTTCAAACTATACTACAAAGCTACAGCAATCAAAACAGTATGGTAAAAAAAAAAAAAAAAACACCCAAAAAAACCCAGACATATATATGAATGAAACAGAATAGAGATCCAGATATAAATTCACACATATATAGTTATTTATTTTATGAGAAAGGAGCCAAAAATATACAATGAGGAAAGGGCAGTCTCTTCAGTAAATGGCATTGGATACATTGGACCACTACACAAAAATTAACTCAAAATGGATTAAAGCATTAATGAAACACCTGAGACAAAACTCCTAGGAAAAAAACACAAGCAGTAAACACCTTGACATTGAACTTGGTGATTGTTTCTTGAATTTGACACCAAGAACACAGGCAACAAATAAGTGGGATTACATTACATCAACTAAAAAGCTCTACACAGCAAAGGCAACCCTCAACAAAATGAAAAAGGCAACCTACTGAACAGATGAAAATATTTGAAATCATGTATCTGATAAGGGACTAATATGCAAAATATATGAAGAAATCATACAACTCAATAATACCAAAAAAATCTGATTAAAAATCTGAGGATCCCTAAATGGTGTACCGAGTGGTTAGAGCATCGATCATGCACCAAAGAGTCATGGGTTCGATTCCTGGTAAAGGGCATGTACCTGGATTGCAGGTTCGATCCCTGTCCTTGATCAGAGTGCATGCGGGAGGTAACCAATCGATGTCTCTCTCTCACATCTCTCTCTCTCTCTTCTTTTTCCTTCCTCCCTGCTTCCATCACCTCACACCTGTCAGAATAGATATTATCAAAATGACAAGAAATAAGTATTGGTGAGGATGTGGAGAAAAGTGATCACTTGTGTACTGTCAGTGGGAATGTAAATTAGTGCAACTATTACAGAAGTTCTGAAAAAAATAAAATAAAATAGGACTACTGTATAATCCAGGAATGAAAACACTAATTCATACAAATATATGGCTTCCATGTTCATTGCAGCATTATTTACAATAGGCAAGACATGGTCAACAATGGGTGGATAAAGGAAATGTGGTATATATGAATATTATTGAGCCATAAAAATAGTAAAATGTTGCCATTTGTGACAACGTGGATAGATCTTGGGGGCTTTATGTTAAGTGAAATAAACTTACAGGTGGAATATAAACAAAAACTAAACAAAACATGGAATCCAACCTTTATAATAAAAGCCTAATATGCTAAGTTTCTGGTCATCGGGTGACCATCAACTGTTCAACCAATCAAAGTGTAATATGCTAATGATATGCTAAGGCTGCCCAACCGCTCACTATGACATGCACTGACCACCAGGGGGCAGACAGTCGACCGGTCAACCAATTGCTATGACGGTCAACCAATCGCTATGACCACCAAGGGGCAGATGCTCCGACTGGTATGTTAGTTTGCTGCTGTGGTCCGGTCGATTGGGACTGAGTGTGATGGGCTGAACACGCCTTGGAGCCCTCAAGTGGTTCCTCCCTGGCCCCGATCATGCACCAGTGGGGTCTCTTGGCCTGGCCTGCGCCCTCTTGCAATCTGGGACTCCTCGGGGGATGTCAGAGAGCCGGTTTTGTCCTGATCCCGCAGGCCACTCCCCTTGGTAGGGCACCAGATGCAGGGCTCACGGCTGGTGAGTGTTGCTGTGATGGCGCAAGCCTCTCCCAATTGGGACTGATTTGGCACAAGCCCACAGCAGGCTCAGTGGGACCAGGATGAGCAGGAGCGGCAGGTTGGCGCTGCAGGCAGCATTTGACTGTGGGTTTCAGCCTGATCCCCGCAGGCCACCCTGAGGTACCACACCAGTGCATGAATTCATGCACTGGGCCTCTAGTAGCTACATAAAAGAGACTGGTGGTTGACAGAGGTGGGAGTGCAGGGGGATGGAGAAATTGGTGAGAGGGGTCGAAACATACCATTTCCAGTTATAAAATAAGTCACGGGACTATAATGTTCAGTATACTGACTATCTATATATATACAAGTATCATATGCAAATCAACTAGACGTTGGCATGACCAGTCCGCTATGACGTGCACTGACCACCACGGGGCAGATGCTCAACACAAGGGCTGCCCCCAGCCTACAGGCCCCAATCACCTGGTGGGGAACGGGGAACCGGGGGTGGGTAGTGGCAGATGCGGGTGGTGGGGCCGGCTGCTGGCACCTGGGGAAGATTGGCTCTGATTGCAGGCCAGGCCTAGGAATCCTACCCGTGCGCAAATGTCATGCGGTGGCTTCTAGTAGTTAATACTACTCTACTGCAAACTTGAAAGTTGCTAAAAGAGTACATCTCAAAAGTTCTCATAAGAAAAACATTTTGGCCCTGGCTGGTTTGGCTCAGTGGATAGAGCATCGGCCTGTGGACTGAAGGGTCCCAGGTTTGATTCTGGTCAAGGACACATGCCTGGGTTGCGGGCTCGATCTCTGGGGTGGGTTGTCCAGGAGGCAGTTGATCAATAAGTGATGTTTCTAACTTTCCTTCTCCCTTCCTCTCTGAAACAAATAAATATATTAAAAAATAAACTAATTATTAAAATTCTGTAGTGCACCAATATATATATATAGATAAAGAAAAACATTTTGTAGCTATGTATGTTGCCAAATGATCACTAGACTTATTGTGGTGATCATTTCACAATATATACAAATATGGAATCATGTTGATCACCTGAAACTAATATAATGTTATATGTTAATTATACTTTAATTTTTTTTTAAATGTTTTTCATGGATGCTGCTATTCCCTTCACCAATGTGTCTCTCAAGGCCTCAGTGAGACTGGTAGGTTCTCTTGGGAAACTTAGTTAGGAAATAATTAGGATTAGAATGTTTTGATTTGCACAGGACAAATCCACTCCAACACTCTTATTTTTGTAATCTTTGAATTCCTTTATATTATTTCAAGGAATGTTGGCATTTTCAATTGGATTTAATGTGGGCCATTATTAAGTTTACTAGAGGCCCGGTGCATGAAATTCGTACACTCGGGGGGGCGGGGGGGCTCAGCCTAGCCTGCACCCTCTCGCAGTCCAAAAGCCCTTGGGGAATGTCCGACTGATGGTTTAGGCCTGCTCCCCAGCAGTCAGACATCTTTAGTGCTGCCACAGAGGCAGGAAATGCTCCCGCCACCACTGCTGCACTCATCAGCCATGAGCCTGGCTTCTGGCTGAGTGACACTCCCCCTGTGGGAGCACACTGACCACTAGGGGGCAGCTCCTGTGTTGAGCATCTGCCACCTGGTGTCCAGTGTAAGTCATAGCGACCGGTCATTCCACTGTTTGGTTGATTTGCATATTAGCCTTTTATTATATAGTACTAGAGGCCTGGTGTATGTGTGTGTGTGTGTGTGGGGGGGTGTTCCTCAGCCCAGCCTGCACCCTCTCCAATCTGAGATCCCTCTCACAATCCAGAACTGCTGGCTCCCTACCACTTGCCTGCCTGCCTGATTGCCCCTAACCACTTCTGCCTGCCAGCCTGATCACCCCCTAACCACTCCCCTACCAGCCTGATCGACGCTTAACTGCTCCCCGGCCAGCCTGATTGGCCCTAACTGTCCTCCCCTGCCAGCCTGGTCGCCCCTAACTGTACTCTCCTGCAGGCCTGGTCCCCCCCAACTGCCCTCCCCTGCCGGCCTGGCTCCCCCGCAACTGCCCTCCCCTGCTGGCCTGGTTGCCCCTAACTGTCCTCTCCTGCAGGCCTAGTTGCCCCCAACTGCCCTCCCCTGCTGGCCCGGTCACCACTAACTGCTCTCCCTTGCCAGCCTGGTCCCCCCCAACTGCCCTCCCCTGAAGGCCTGGTCCCCCCCAACTGCCCTCTCCTGCTGGCCTGGTCACCCCCAACTGCCCTCTCTTGCAGGCCTGGTCCCTCCCAACTGCCCTCCCCTGCTGGCCCGGTCACCACTAACTGCCCTCCCTTGCTGGCCTGATCGCCCACAACTGCCCTCCCCTGCTGGCCTGGTCCCTCCCAACCGCCCTCCCCTGCTGGCCTGATCGCCCACAACCGCCCTCCCCTGCTGGCCTGATCGCCCACAACTGCCCTCCCTTGCAGGCCTGGTCCCTCCCAACCGCCCTCCCCTGCTGGCCTGATCGCCTACAACTGCCCTCCCCTGCTGGCCATCTTGTGGCGGCCATCTTGTGTCCACATGGGGGCAGCCATCTTTGACCACATGGGGGCGGCCATCTTGTGTGTTGAAGTGATGGTCAATTTGCATATTACCTCTTTATTAGATAGGATATTTCAGTCAACTAGTTGAACCAACTACTAGAACTTATTTCAACTGTTTAAGGCAGCATATTAAATCCAGACCCTGTGGCAAGTGCACCTCTATCAATCAATTCTACCCAATCCAAAATTACACTTCTTCCTCAGAAAATTTGCAGAATCCCAAACATTTTCCTCAGGTTTTGTCAATGTAAATGAAGTCTAGAAATCCTTTGGTAGGAATCTCCTCCTCCTGGGTTTGTCTTTGTAATTGTATCCAACCCAGCTACTGGAATCTGATATTATGTGAACAGAGACAAGGAGAAGTAATCTGGGAAGAGCAGGAAGCAAACCGAGTGAGATCATCACAGGATCTTCAAGAAAGGCCACAACAGCATCTTTAGACAAGAAGACCTCCTGCTTTGATTAGCAAGTGTTCTGGTTTGTCTGGGGTTGAGGGGTTTCCTGGGACACAGGACTTTCAGTAATCAAACACGGGCTATTGTTCACCTAGTTCAGAGTGTCACAAGTCCTCCAAATCCCCCTCCATAATCCCCGTTCCAAATCCAGGTCCTACAGTTTCCTGGTCATTACTCTTTAGTTTTAGACGAGGCCTGGTAAGGCTGTGAATGCAACTCCTGGTATAATGTGGCAACCAGACGGTTAAGTAACACCTTGGTTTTCAGTTATTTCAGCCTTACAGCTGGTAAGAGAGAAGATAGTCTTTTAGCAAAAACATAGGCATTTTTCTCGTTTTTATACTGTGCCTTGAGCTGAGAACTTAAGCCTTTGACCTAAATTATCTCTTTATGATTCCATCTCCGTAGAGCAACTAACCTATCCCCCAGTCCTGGATTTCTTCATCCTTTACAGTTTTATGGCAGCAGCCATTTATCAGCCAAAACCTTTCCACTCTTAGATAATGCATTCCATCATTTTTTTAACCTCAAGTTTGTGTTTTTGAGGTCTCAGAGATATTTTGCTTCAATCGTTTTTATTAGCTTTATATTTTACCATTCATACTTAAGTATTAACCCATTTAAAGCCTACCTTTTTATACAGTATAGTTTTAATTTTATATAGTATATAGTTTTAATTTTCTCTATAGTTTTAAGTTTTCCTAATCTTTTTAACTATACAATCCATTTTTTTAAAATCTCTAATTGTAGTGCTGCCTTTATAGTTCATATATTCAGGGGGTCTCTGTGAATTTCTTGTTCTATTCCATTGTTCTATATATTCTCATGACTTATGTAAATATAAATATCTGGATATTAGAGGCTTAGTATGAACAAAATAATGTGAAATATCCCATTAATATTTTTATATTGATTACATATCAAAATGATAATATTCTGAATATGCTGGTTTAAATAAAATATATTAATATAAATTCAATTTTTCTTTTTATGAGGCTACTATTAATTATACATGTAACTCACTTTCATTTTCTGTTGGACAGTGCTGTTCTAGACTGTACTCTAGTGAAAAGAGAACAGACCAAGAAGAAAGACAAACATAGATTTAAAGCCCGGCTCCTTTACTTACTAGTATTAGCTCTGTGGACTTGGCAAAATATCTACTTCATAAGGGAATTGTGGGGACTACATTAAATAAGATAATGTACAGAGAATACTTGCTACCTAGTAAGTAACCATCCAAAGCTGTTTCACTATCTTCCTCTAAGCTCATTCATTTTGTATACAACATGTATTAAATGAACTAAGTTCATATTGAAATTAACTATCAGAATATTTTTAAATTCATTATATACTGTCACATGACCACCCATTAAGACCCAGCATTATTTTTAAATGAACAATACTTTAAGAGAAAAAACAATTATTTTACACTTTACTTCATTCACTTTTTCTATGCTTTAATAAGTCTTTTGCACAGGTAAGTACATTTAGTTAGAGCTATAAGACAACATCGAAATAGACAAAAAGGAGGCGTTCTGCATCTTATCAAAATAACTATATTGAGGAAATTCTTGACTAAATCTTATCTTCAGAAATACCCTCACCCCTTCTACTCCCACTTAAAACAATTTGTAACCTTCCACTTACAATAAAATCATTTTATAGTATAGTTTACCTTGAACATCTTTTTATATTCTTTAAAAGCATTACTTCAATAAACAGAAAATTCTCCGAAAAATTCTAAAAGTAAATAGCAAACATTATTGTACCTGAGCTTATAAATTTAAAATTGTCTCTACTAGTTCAGTGATTAGTTTCTAAAGTACAGCTTGAAATGAACATGAATTTCTTAGTTGTAACTACTAATGGTGATTAGAATATTTTAATATCTAATGTACAGATTTCTGATATTGGGGGTGGTTACAAAATTTTCTCCAAATTCAAAGGAAATTGTGTTTACTGTAACCACAAAAGGAGCTCTTGGTTATCTGAGAGAATCAAGGGGACATTAGAGCAGGTCACTCAAGGGGGAACCCCGCTTGTCCGGGAACCAGGCCCTTGCTCCTGACTCTGCAGACCCTTGTCTTAAGAGGTTGGCTCCACAGATAGCCCTTTCACAAGAGCTGACCTATCTCCCCTCCGCTCTTCCCACTGCTCAGGCAGTGCTGAACTGAAGGTACCTACCTCAGGACAGGAACCACAGTCCTCAAAGGCCCGGCAGCAGTAAAGTGGAGCTGAATGACAGGGCACTCAGTCAGGGGAAAGAAAGGTGTTATTAGAAGGGATATGTAATGGAGGTAAGGTGATAAGAAGATGTAACAATGGAGAAAGAATATTAAAATTTAAGGCTGCCCAATGCATTGTAAACAGCAATAATCTTTCTTAGAAATGTTAGAATTCAGTTGCACCAAAAGAACAAGTATGGTCTGGAATCGGAATAAAAATACCTGAGAAGTTATATTTCTCTAGGCAACAACGTGTTATTTCTGTTTTTAGCAAAAGTTCATTTATGCCTAAATATATTTCTGTCTATATATAAAAAGAGATTTTTAACAAAATGGTCAACCAAAGAATGATGGGTTTTAATTTTAATCATATCAATTTATTACTAATTTTGGTCTTCCCATTAGTTCCCTAAATAAAAACAATGAGCTTCTCAGTAGTAGGTACAATAGCTTTTAAAGAGAACTTGGGCAAAATAAGATAGAAATCATAAATAACCAGAAAGTAAATGAAGCAAAATTGTCTAGTATGATATGTGCCCTAAAATATATTAATATTTTCCCATAAATTTTTAGATTGTTAAAGTAAAATTATCTTAATCTAGCATATTATAAATCATTATAAAAGATTATAATCTTTAAAAATTATGAAAGATTTCAGATCTCATTAATGGAGTTAGAAATGTTAGTTATTATGTTACTGGTCAGGTTTGGTCTGTATTTTCTGGGCATCCTCAGGTAGAATCTGGTCATAATCAGTGCTATACATCTGAGAGCAGACAAATGTTTCCTTGTTTGGGGGTTCAGGATAAATTGTGGCTGTCTTTTCTTGGTATGCATCTTTCACAATCTAGAAATAGAAAAAGAGTATTAGTTATATTTTAATGAACAGAGGTGATGGTGAGTACATGGCAGAAGTTTTTGTCTGTTCCAAAACATTAATATATAATTTATATCTTGTCTGTTTTCAAAAACAGCAA
The DNA here is from genome assembly GCA_026230045.1 of Corynorhinus townsendii. Lineage (NCBI taxonomy): Eukaryota > Metazoa > Chordata > Mammalia > Chiroptera > Vespertilionidae > Corynorhinus > Corynorhinus townsendii. Next base: position 58,589,349 of record JAPDVU010000004.1, on the reverse strand, counting down.
GTTGTATTAAAGCACACATACACAAAGAAGATATAAAATGAAAATCCAAATATAAATTATATAGCAAGAGGCGAATATGATAACAGCAACAGAGGGAAGTGTGGATAGTAGAGATTTATTCAAGAAATCACATTAGGATTTCTCAGATAACATGGGAAACATCTTGAAATGACCTGACTGGTAATTAACTTGAACTGAATATCGTAACATGCCTACTAAGTTTGAACTTCAACACCCTGCAGTTTTAATAATCTCTATTCTGACCACAGCCTCTTACAAAATCTCCTTTCTTACCCCCGTCTCCTGACCCTGCTCACCTAACCAGCAGGACTCCGTGGGCAGTTTCAACGCTCCTTGCCAGCATCACAGAACCCTGTTTCCACGTTTCTGTGCCACACTCTCCATTCCAGCCCTCAGCGTGGGGAGCCCTCCATGCCGGCTTTCTCCTTTCGTGGCTCTCTCATGAGATGTCCTACTATTCCTAACCTCCCTGGGTTACGTGGTTACACATTATGCTTTTATCCTCCTTTTGAAAAATAAAATAAAAAAGCAATTTCCTCTCAGATTTCCCACAAGTAATTTTAAACCATCCCTGGTTGGATCTCCATTTGACTCTCACCACTCTTCTGAAAAAATTCCAATTAATCTGAGAAAACAATTTCAATTTCCCTTTTCATCAACTCAAACTATCTCTTTCTCTTCAAACGTCCTCTCTTCCCATATTTTCTTTGAGAAAAATGGATTTTCCCTCTTGTCAAAATGAATCACTCCATATGTGCTCTTAAATTCACTTCAGTTGCACTGAGGAGCTATTTGTAAACTAGAGTTATTTAGATAAGTCTGTTTTCAAAGAATATTAGAATCGTTAGGTATATCTTCTCAATGTAAAACTATGCATTTATGAAAAATTATGGTTATTAAGACTGCTATATTATGGAGAAATGTTTACGAAAATACCAGAAAACAAAACACCATACATTATTAAATGACTAGAAGCCCAATGCACCAAGACTCATGCTAGAATGGGCTTTCCTTTCCCTGGCTGCTGGCACGGTCTTTCCGTTCAGGCCCTGGAGCCGCCTCTTTCCACTAGAGAGCCGCCTCTTTCTGCTCCAGCCTCGCCTTCCCACACTGCCCAGAGCCCTGAGAGACCCGGGATGGGGCAGAACGCCTGCGTCCTCACCGCCAGCGTCCCACCGGCCCCCGTCACTGGGCGCCTGTGTATGCAAATTAACCACCATCTTTGTTGGGTTAATTTGTATATCACTCCTGACTGGCTGGTGGCATAGTGGAGGTACGGTCAATTTACATGTTAGTCTATTATTAGGTGAGATCTTAGAAAAGAAAGCAAACACATGAAATAAGACTGGAAGCACACACACCAAAATGATAAGATGCTTCTGTTAGAAAAGTAGAATTTAGGCATTTCCCTCTTCTCTGTTTTCCAAAGTGCCTAAAATGCATTGTCTCATTTCTGACATAGACTACGTGGAATTTTACTCCTCTTTCTGCTCCCAGGACACAGATGCTTAATGATCCTCTCAGTGAAATCTTCCCTCTCTCCTTGTCAAAGCCAAGCTCTCTGGAAGAGTGGCTTGGATTGTGCTGCCTTTCGCCATTTTCCCCAGACTTCTTAACTTCTTGTATCATTGAAATTGCTTTCTGTAATAGTTTCTGATGACTTCTTAAGTATAAATAAAAATTGTCATCATTCAAACAAGTTTTTCTCACCAGGACTTGATTTTCTTAATCACAATGTCCACCCCATCCTTAGTGTGTCTTCCTCTAATTTCTGACATGCTGCACAGTTCTGAGTCTCTCCTTGAAATCATAACTTCTCTTCCTAACTGCCTTCTTTCTTCTATCTTTTGGCAGAAGAGAAATGATGTTCTATCATTGGTTTTCTTTTCTTTACATACTTGTTCTCTTGTAATCACAATTACTGTGTGGTGCAATAACCATTCAAACTAGTTAAAGTCTAGTAGACACACATCAGGAGAAAATATGAGCATACTCTTTTACAAATAAATAACTATGCAGATTACCTAAATGGTTTTTAAAGCATTTACCCTCAATCAACAAGATAAATAATGACATATGAATCCGAAATGGTGTCGTTTTGATAAACTTGCTAATAGCTTTGGTTTTTAACCAGAAATAATTTCGCCTCTCAGGGACCAGTTGGCAATGGTCTGGAAACATTTTTGATTGTCACAACCATGCAGAGGTTACTGGCATCTAGCGGGAAAAGGCCAGCAATGCTGCTAAATATCCTTCAATGCCCAGGACAGCCCCACAACAAAGAGTTATCCAGATAAAACGTGCATGAGGTTGAGAAACCCTAGCTTAAATATAAATGTATAATTACTATTATGGGCTGAACTATGTCTCCCCAAAATATTGAAGCCTTAACCCCCAGTACCTCAGAGTGTGACTGTGTTTGGAGATAGGGCCTTTAAGAGATAATTAAGTTGAAACGAGGCTGTTTGGGTGGGCCCTAACCCATGTTGACTGGTGTTTTTAGGAGAAGGTAAACTTGAACAGGCACCAGGGATATGCATACACAGAAGAAAGACCCATGAAGACACAGAGAAGGCAGTCACCTACAAGCTGAGGAGAAAGGCCTCCAAAGATATTAGTCCTGCTTATGCCTGAATCTTAGATTTCTAGCCTCCAGAACTATGAAAAAATAAATTTGTTTTTAAATCACCCAGTCTGTGGTATTTTGCTATGGCAGCCCTAACAAACTAATACAACTATATGGCAAAAAATATCAATCTCTCTCAGTTACAAAAGATTTCTCTGCCATTAGGTTCTTTTTGGCTAATTCCTTCAAGAGCTGATCTACCACCCCGACAGCTTCAAGTGCTCTGCTGTCATTGCATTGCCCTTTGCCCAGTGTTAACAGTTGTGATCTTTAAGATGCCGTACACCACGGAGATGCGGATCCACCCACCATGGAGATACGGAGAAGGCAGGTAGTTTAGAGTCTAAATGTCATGAGGTTGAATAAGAACAGTTTTACCTTTACTGCGATTTTCAGAGAAATATCTCTAATGGTGTTCAAAGGAGGATACAGGCGGCCCTCTGCCAAGTGCTTATCTGACACTTCCTGAGCTATAACCTTAAAAACAAACACAAAACAAAAATGTTTACACTTCACACCATACGACGTGGGGGTTATGAGGATAATTAGGTGAATAGTACATATGTGGTCACGTATAGAAGCGGATCACATGAATGTGATCATCTAATTGCACCTCTCCCTTTATCAGCGGAAACACTGAGCCCAGACAGGCTTGGTGATTGGTGGGATCACACCATTAGCGAAAAAGACAGGAATACAATTTGGGTTTTCTCTTAATCCAGTTCCTGTTCTACTGTACCATGAAATGCTAGCAGCTCTCCCGTTTGCTACATGAGAGGAACAGGGAGAGAGGAGTAGGAAGTTACAGGAGGACGACAGAGTGACGGAGAAGGAGCCTGAAAGTAGAGGAGGGAAGGTGTGCAAGGTTGATGATGCCATTACTCCCAGCTCACACAATCTCGCACAGGAGGGAGAGCAGGAGGCTGAGAAACCTACTTCAGAGTTGCCTTGCAGGTAAGATTTTAATTTCCTACAGATTCTGGAGTATCTGGATCACCTAACTAGCATCAGTGTCTGCTGTCTGCAAACCATCCCCATTTCTAAATCAAGCAGTGCACACATGCACACTTAAACATTTGCTAAGAGGGTAGATCTTATGTTAAGTGTTCTGACCACCACAACTTTTCACATGTCAATCATAACTCAATACAGTGGTTTTAAAAATAGGAGAATACTTGGCATCATGTACCTCCTGAAGTGTTGCCCTGAGAAGGAGACAATTACTAGGCATTCAGTGCTGCTCACAAAACCATGTAACTTGAATTACATCAGAAGGAACCAATCAGAGGCCTAAATTGAGGAACACTGTAAAACAACTGGACTGTACTCTCCAGTGTTAATGCCATAAAGGAAACAAAAGGCTAAAATGTTCTTACAGATTAAAGGATTAGCCTAGGCGCTATGAAGGTCCTTTTAATGGATAATTGGCAAAATCTGAATTTGGATTGTGCATTAAATAATAGTATTATACCAATGCTAATGTTCCTGAATTGATAATGTACCTTGATCACATAAGAAATTTCCCAAAATATTTAGGGGTAAAGGGGCATAATATCTGTAAGTTGCTTTTAAATGGTTCACCAATAAAATACTATGTATATATGCATATACATAGGTGGATGAGAGGACACAAGCAGGTGCTTCAAGAGCAGTGGCGTGAGGACAGGAGGCAAGGCTTGCCTCCCAGAAGTGGACAAGCTTCTGTAGGTTCAATGCCAAGCCAGGAGGGCTGCCCCTGCGGGCACACTGGGTGCTCTCACCAGAGGCCCGGGAGACTGTCCAGAGTACCAGGAAAGCCAGAGATCTCTGTGTGAGATATTAAACTGTCCAGGAATAGTTTTCAGCATTGGTGTCAGTCCATGAGATTTCAAGTTGCATAAGATATCTAACTAGCATTTTTATAATAACCCTAATAGTTATGCAGTTGCCAATCAAAAAATTCACCTAGATCTCCTACATGTTACTTTGATTAACTACAAATATAATCTAGAGAAAAGGACTTTCTTCTTCATAGGGCCCTCTAGCAGTGAGTGCATGTGGCATTGTATTTGTTCTTCTTGCTAAGATACATGATTATTCTATTTAATTCAATTCAGTAAGTATTACTCAGTTTCTGCTATATGCTTTAGCATCATACTAGGTGCTACTGGTATTTTAAAAGAAGAATATGGAAAGTTCTCTTTTTAAAAAAGATAATTTACAATTTAATCATAAGGCAACACTTAATTGTTTAAAACACGAAGCTCTCAAGGGCATAATACCAATGGGAATGAAATGTAAATGCTGGTATGTTCGGTGAAGACAGCCCTGGCTAAGGAGAAAGACCACAAGCAGCCAGAGTGGTCACAAGAGGATGCGGGGGACTTAAGCAATAACCTGAAGGGTATGCTTCAATGGGTGGGACTAATTTTCAGAGTTTTCCAGGCAGGATAATAGATGGTAGGCCATAGAGAGAAATTACATGTAAGTATGTATGCATGGAAACTTTGGGATGAGGGAAGATGAGCAATATGGTTTTACATATCTTGTGTTTAAGCAATCAGCAGGGTATTTCTGTGGCTGAATGCCCATTAGATAAGAAGACATGGTGAAGATGATAATAGAGATACAAGATTTGGCCAATTTTTTTTTCTTCAATTTAAAAAAAATATATATTTTATTGATTTTTTACAGAGAGGAAGGAAGAGGGATAGAGAGCTAGAAACATCGATGACAGAGAAACATCGATCAGCTGCCTCCTGCACACCCCCCACTGGGGATGTGCCCTCAACCAAGGTACATGCCCTTGACCGGAATCGAACCCGGGACCCTTCAGTCCGCAGGCCGACGCTCTATCCACTGAGCCAAACCGGTTTCGGCTTGGCCAACTTTTGAATGATGATAATGGAAACAAGAGAATGGATGAGATCTCTCAAAGCAAAAGGGAAGAAAAAAAGGACAAAAATGAATGCCAGAAAAGTGCTCATAGCTTAAAAAACAAACAAACAAACAAAAAACATGAAAGCAAAACACTGAAATCAATGAGGTGGTATAAAAACTGGAATATTGTTTTGAAGCCTAAGAGAAAAGTGGAAAGGCCAAAAGATTTAGCCAGAGAGATCTCAAGCTCTGATAAGAACAACACTAATGACATCAACATAGTTGATTTATTTTTCTTCATAGTTTTTTGGTATTACTTTTCCTGGTAAGTAAATGGAAAGATTTTTTTTCATGCAACTTTGTCACTAGAGGGTGCTGGAGTTATTTAGGAAAGAAAACGATGGCTACGCTACTATGAGTAAAAGACCTTTATTTTTTCTTATGATGTATCTGCTATAAAATATAATCATTATATTCTCCTTAATGTAACAGCTTTGAAAAGCTCTTTTAGTAATTAGACATGTACTTATGTTGAACAAGACTTTTTGAGTTAAAGAAACGCTGAGACATAGCTGCTGTGCTTTTATTGCGCGGACAAAAAAGAAAGAAGCAGAACATTATTGCTTCCAGAGGTCTGTTCTCACAGAATGACACCGAGCCCGAACACTGGGATTACACTCCTTCAGATCACATCAATTTCATAGGAGTCTTTGTTGACATTTTCATTGAATATTAATTAATTGTTATTTCATTCAGTTCAGTTATAATGTTGTACAGTGGTTTAATTCTAAGAGAAGAAATTCACTCTAATTTTCATTCATGAATTGTATCATTTTTGAGCATGATATCAACTAGATGAACATTCTGATTATCAAAAGCTCATGATTTTACATCTGTATGTCCAATCACTGTATCACCCCCCTGAGGCCTGGGGGCCAGGGGAGCTGATGGGAACCGGAAGTTCATGTTACCTTTTGTGCTATATCTACTAAGCAATAAAGTGCTTTGTCTCTAAGAGTTTTGTATCTTTTGCCAAAATTTATGAAACTGTGGCGGGCTAATTTGTTAGCTTGACAACAGGGTAAAATTTCAAAGCTTTCTCAATTCTTAACAGTAGTAGCTTAGCAGAGCTTCCCTAGTGGGTCTTCTCTGTGATATTCTCAGAATCTTTCCTGAAGGCCCACACTAAAATCCACCTCTATCCTTTCAGCGACATTGTAAACGGCTAATTCCCTGTTTTAATTTTCTTTCTGCTAAAGATACTACAGTGGTTATGCCCTGGTCCGGTGGTCAGTTGGTTCGATACCTGATCAGGGCACATACCTAGGTTTCAGGTTTGATTCCTAGTCTGGGTGCATAGAGAAGGCAACTGATGTCTCTCTCTCTCTCTCTGTCTCCCCACTCCTTCCTCTCTCTATAAAATCAGTACCAGCATATCGTTGGGTGAATTAAAAAAAAAAAAAAAAAAACTAGAGTAGTTTCTGTTTTCTACACTGAACCCTGAATGATAAACACTTCACTATACCAAATCAGGCTTTCATGTTAAATCTTCAAAATGCCATTAATATTTCTCTAAGTAGAGAAATATTTACCACTTAACCTATGAACTGGAGATATTTTAAATTTTTTAAAATTGATTTCAGGGAGGAAGGGAGCAGGAGAGAGAGAGAGAAACATCAATGACGAGAGATTGATCAGCTGCCTCCTGCATGCCTCCTCTGGGGATTGAGCCCACAACCAGGGCATGTGCCATGACCTGAAATCAAACCATGGAACTCATGGTTCATGGGCTGACGCTCAACCACTGAGCCACACAGGCCTGGTTGGAAACAAAATTTTTCATTGTCTCACTACTGGCACAAAATTTGGAAGTATAAAGATAAAAAAAGGGTTCCATTTAAGAAATCAGAACACAATTTTGTGGGTTTTTTGCTGGCTACTAAAGAATAATCATTTACAAATGACTCAATATGAACCTGCTACCTGCCCCTTATTCTCTCTCCACTGGGAAAGATTTTCCCTCCTTCCGCTATACCTTCGAGGGAGTGAGCTAAGATTGTACCAGATAAAAACAACATTAGACAACTATATGGAGGCGCTTTGGTATTTTATAGCCTGGGAGAACTTAAGAGTGTTTTACAGTACCTCAGCAGTAGTGAGAAAAACCTTGTCTGTGATATGCCTCAATCCACACGCCACAACACCAAGGGCAACTCCAGGAAACACATAGGAGTTGTTGCCTTGGCCAGGATACAGGGTCCGACCATCTGGAAGCGTGACTGGATCAAAAGGACTGCCACTGGCAAAAATCGCACGCCCCTACAACACAGACACACAACGGTAAAAAGAAGCTAGCTATCTTAAAACAAACGTATCACAGCAGAACCATCCCACTGAGCACTTAGCAAGAAGCTTAACTTTTCATCCCTAGTAAGTCTGGGCACGTTATGAGGATGTTGGCAATCAGTTCTTGAGTGGGTGATTATTACCGCTCTTTATCTTACACTCCACTCCTAGAAGTGCACAGGACACCCGAAAGCTGGTACCACACTGCAGCGGTCCAACCTACAGGCCTTTCAACCATCTCTAATAGGCTTCCAATTATAGACTTCTGAAGATAAAAATGATACATTAATATGGGAGTATTGGAAAGAACGACATTCTAGGTTAGAATTTAGGGGTCAACACGTTTCAACAATCACTAGGACAAATTTTATATATTTCTACATTGTGAAGAATTACATGAAAAATCATATAGGAAATAAACCCATTAGAACAAGTGGGATTAGCAAATAAGGTTAAATTATCAATAATTGTCAAAGACTGTCTTTATTTTTTCCTAGATTCATACTTTGTCACAGTGTTTTTGAGGAACTTCATGTGTTACATGCGTTAAGATGGCATTAACGTGGGGCCTGTTGGATGCCACATTCCATACTGCTGACCAATAGGGAAGCATCTGTCTGATCTATGAGGGGAGGGTGGAGATGTCTTTAAAAGCATCCAGGCTTCTAAGACAGGAGTAAGAAACTCTGGACAAATAAAGCATCACAATCTGAGAAATGCACTGGAAAAGTCTAAAGTCCCAGATCCCCAAAGCACAGTGTAAATGATGAAAAGCTGGGTTAGAACTTTCATCCCTCTTACATCTGGAGCTGCGACTTTTGACCTTTTCATCTCATGGCACACAGAAACTAATTACTAAAGTTCTGCAGCACACCAAAAAATATCTGATATTTTTTGCCAATCTGACAAAAAATAGGTTTGATTTTTATTAATTTACCAAAAAATAATAATAGTAATTTTTACTCCAAAGTGACTTTGTCTGTGTCCACGGATTATGCATATCCTATCTAATAAAGAGGGAATATGCTAATTAACCATCACTCTGTCACAAAGATGGCTGCACTTACAGCTGAAGCCAAGTTCCCATAAGGAGCCTTAACGAACAATCAGCAGGGACCTGAGGCTCTGCCCTCCCCTGCCCCCGTGGGGCTTGACAGGGGACCTCAGGCTGCGCCCCCAGCCCTGGAGTCAGGCTGAGGGACCTCAGGCCATGCCCCCCGCCCCGAGGCCAGGCCAGGGGACCTGAGGCCATGCCCCCTGCCCAGCAGAGCTTGATGGGGGACCTCAAGGTGCGCTTCCCATCCTGGTGCTGGGCTAGGGGACCTCAGGCTGCTCCTCCCGCCCCAGGGCCAGGCTGGGGTTCCTCAGGCCGCGCCCCCCACCCCAGCACCAGGCCAGGGGACCTGAGGCTGCACCCCCCTGCATGGCTGGGCTTGCCAGGGGACCTCAGGCCATGCTCCCACCCAGTGGGTATTGATGGGGGACCTCAAAGCACACACCCCCACCCCAGTCTGGGCTGGGAGACCTTAGGCCATGACCCCACCCCCCGGTCTTGGCACCGGGCCAGAGGACCTGAGGCTATGTTCCCTACCCGGCAGGGCTTGACAAGGGTGGGACTAGCCGGGTCTAGATCTAGCCCAATGGGGGCAGGGGCCGGCCGGGTCTGGGTCTCATGTGATTTTGAGGTGCATGTGGGTGGGCGGGGACTCAACTCTGGGTCCCATGGTGCGCCCCAGACTCTGACAGGAGGAAGGTTTTCATATACATTTTACTAATTTTCTTTCATCTCTGACACTTCTATTATAGAGAAAGGGCAAATAGCAATATTAAATTATTTCCTCCAATTAATCCTCTTTTAATGTGCACAAATTTCATGCACCGGGCCAATAGTCTTTCTCATGAACAGGTGCTTTTATCTTCTACTGGTCACTGTCAAATAGCTGGAGCTTATCCTATCTAATAAAGAGGGAATATGCTAATTGACCCTCACGCCATCACAAAGATGGTGGCACCTACAGTCAGTAAGGAGGGAGTATGCTAATTGCTGCCCCATCCTCAAAGATGGCACGCCCACAGCCACAAGATGGCAGCGCCTAGTCCCCTCAGCCCCACCAGGGTGGCAGACACGCAGCAAGGCTGGGGCCGCCTCCAGGCGGGCCTGGCAACTCCGCGCACCTGCCTCCGGAGTCCCCCAGTCCCCTCAGCCCCCCAGCCACTCAGGGCCAGCCTGAGGCACAGGCAAGCCTTGGATGGTGGCTGCCCAGCCACCCAGGGCCGCCCGAGGCTCAGGTAATGAGGGCTGGCCGAGGCTTGCGCTGCCGGCAGTGGCAGAGGTAGAGGTGTGATGGGGCATCACCTTCCCCTAATTGCCAGGTCGCCTCCCGCCTCTGAGGGCTCCTGGACTGTGAGAGGGGGCAGGCCGGGCTGAGGGGTCCCCCCTCCAGTGCATGAATTTTCATACACCGGGCCTCTAGTATGCATATATGTTCTTTGGTTAAAAAACCAAAATGCTCATACTTGTATATAAAGATTTCTGGTACCAAGAATTAATCAATTAGCCTTATTATGCAACATGACCAGTAAGATGCAACTATATTATATGACCTATTTGTTTATGGTTCAAGACAGGGCATTCACACTGGATGGCTATTGTTGTGTTGGCTGTTGTCATTTTTTATTTGACAATCTAAGACAAAAGAAATTAGTGCCCCTGACTAGTCAGGTAGTGCATATTTCAAAAAAATTTTTCACTGAATTTACTGGGGTAACATTGGTTGATAAAATTATATAGGTTTCAGGTGTACAATTCTATAACACATCATTTGTATATTGTATTGTGTGTTCACTATCCCAAGTCAAGTCTCCTTCCATCACCATTTATTCCAACTAGATCCTCTTCTACCTCCCCCACCTCCTTTCCCTCTGTAATCACCACATACTGTCATCTGTGTCCGTGAGGTTTTTGTTTTTTTTTTTGGGGGGGGGTTGTTTTTCTTAATCCTTTCATCTTTTCCACCCAGCCCCGAACCCCCTCCCACCTCCACCGACAGCTGTCAGGTTGTTCTCTGGTTATTTCATGTTTTAAAAATTCTAGTGGCACACCAGTTGAAAATCGTTGATCTAGAGTGTAAACCCATTATGAGATTAATAATATTAACTTATATTCATTTTAACCAATGTCAGAGAATATCTTATGTATAAAGGTAAAATTGTATAATGATTCAACATATTCAGGATATAAAAAGATGAAAACAGATGAGAAAGAAAATAAAAATTCTCATGTAGGTGTCTATAAGACACTATTATATGTTACACAAGATTAGGTTATATTTTTAGACAAATCTGATACTTTCAGCTTTGTTTAGCAGATAAAATATTTTATTACAAGTAACTTTCTAATGTAACTAAATTAATATTTGATATATATTAAATAAACATTTATATTTACTATTTGGTATGTACATATACCTTTGAAAATTTATAGGAAGAGACCTTCAATATTGCATTTATGCTTATTTAACCTTCTTCCCTCCTTCACTCCCTCTCCTCCTGTCCATCATTCTATAATTGTCATATTTTATGGAGGAATGGCATTAAGTAAATGATAGCTAGATAAGTATTCTCGTAGACATGAAATGTTAATATGGAGAAGGAAATCTCTCCATACCACTTTTGGTATAGTTTTTCTAGGTTCAGTAATCTTTTTTTCATTTTGTATTTCTAAATTTTCTTAACAACTTCACCTGTGCCTGCAGCTGTGAAAACTCACATCTAGCCACAGGCAGACCTTTCTTTGTTCTGTAATCCTTTGCTGAACCAGTGCTTACATTTTCAGCCTCAACTGACTTTCAAGAACATTAAGCAAGATCCTACAAGAGTTTAGGCCATTTGCATCAAATGTATTCAAATTTGAGCCAAAATCCTGCTGCCCCACCCACAGACCCTGGGACCTTGGGAAGCACAGCTCAGCAGCAGTAAGTGCAACCTCCCCTCCCCAGCAGCAGAACTCCAGACAAAACATTCCTGCATTTCAGGCGCACGCGCACACAACAAGGGCACACCACTCCATGGGCAGTGCCTGGGAGCCACTGGGAACCCCCGCGGGTGTGATTTTGTGCAGACAAGGGCATGCGGCCCTGCAGTAGAAATCCTGAATTCCCTCTTCCTGAATAACTGCCCACAGACACCCCAGCTGTGCAACTTCAATGCCAGGGCCCCTCAGAGTGCGTCAGAGCTCTGCGCAAAGGCACCTCCACACACGTGCATTTCCAAGGAGCAGGGACCCCTGAGCCCATCTGTCCACAGCATGCTGGGGGGTGGGGGGAGCAGCTGTGAGATTCTGCTGGGTGTGATTCTGCACAGACAAGGGCGCGTGGCCCTGCAGTAGCAGTAGAAATTCTGAATTCCCTCTTCCAGAATAACTGCCCACATTCACCCCAGCTGCTCAACCTCAGTGCCAGGACCCGTCAGCAATCCTGAGAAAGAAGAACGAAGTAGGAGGGATCTCAATACCAGATATCAAGTTGTACTACAAAGCCACTGTTCTCAAAACAGCCTGGTACTGGCACAAGAACAGGCATATAGACGAATGGAATAGAATAGAGAATTCTGATATCAACCCAAACCACTATGCTCAATTAATATTCTACAAAGGAGGCATGAACATACAATGGAGTCAAGACAGTCTCTTCAATAAATGGTGTTGGGAAAACTGGACAGATACATGCAAAAAAATGAAGCTAGACCACAAACTTACACCATACAAAAAATAAACTCAAAATGGATAAAGGATGTAAACATAAGATTGGAAACAATAAAATACTAGAGGAATCCACAGGCAGAGAAATCTCAGACATATGCCAAAAGAACTTCTTCACTGATACTACCCCTAGGGCAATGGAAGCTAAAGAGAAAATAAACAAATGGGACTACATCAAAATAAAAAGCTTTTGCACAGCAAAAGAAACCATCAACAAAACAATAAGAAAGTCCACTGTATGGGAGAACATATTTGCAAATGTTATCACTGATAAAGGTTTAATCTCCAACATCTACAGGGAACTCATACAACTCAATAAAAGGAAGATAAATGACCCAATAAAAATATGGGCAACGGCCCTAAATAGAATCTTTTCCAAAGAAGACAGAAGGAAGGCCAAGAGACATATGAAAACATGCTCAAAGTCACTAATTATCAGAGAGATGCAAATCAAAACGACAATGCGGGTACCATCTCACACCTGTCAGAATGGCTATCATCAACAAATCAACAAGAAAAGTGCTGGCAAGGATGCAGAGAAAAAGGAACCCTCGTGCACTGCTGGTGATAATGCAGACTGGTGCAGCCACTGTGGAGAACAGTATGGAGTTTCCTCAAAAAACTAAAAATGGAACTCCCATTTGACCCAGTAATCCCACTTCTAGGAATATATCCCAAGAAACTAGAAACACCAATCAGAAAGGATATATGCACCCCTATGTTCATAGCAGCACAATTTACAATAGCTAAGATCTAGAAACAGCCTAGGTGCCCATCAGCAGATGACTGGATCAGAAAACTATGGTACATCCACACAATGGAATACTATGCTGCCATAAAAAAGAAGGAATTCTTACCATTTGCAGCAGTATGCATGGAACTGGAGAGCATTATGCTAAGTGAAATAAGCCAGTCAACGAAAGAAAAATACCACATGATCTCACTCATTTATGGATAATAAAGAACATTATAAACTGATGAACAAAAAGATAGATACAGAGGCAGTAAAGCATCAAACAGACTGTCAAATTACATCGGGAAGGTTGGGGAGGGGTGGGGGAGATAAGAGATCAACTGAAGGACTTGTATGCATGCATATAAGCAAAACAATGGATGCAAGACACTTAGGGGATATATGGGAACGGGGTGGGGGGCAATGGGAAGATATGTACACGTGTAATACCTTAATCAATAAAAAATTTTAAAAATTAAAAAAAAGGTATTCAAACTTAAAAACACAAGTATATAAATTTAGGTAATTTTATTTGGCTATCATAGCTGAGTCTATAAACTCTTGAGACCTATGAGATATCCAAAACAAAATGATTACTTAAACACTTAGTGTGCCTACGATGTGCAATGCTAAAATTTTGTTATTGCTCAGAGAGTTTTTTCCTCCTTTAAGGATTTAAGAACTACTGATGAGGCAAATTCCCCAATCTAGAGAGGAGATAAAAATTTAAATTATTGAGGACATTGATGCCATCTCAAATAAGAGAGATAAGCAATGCAGTATCTCCTTGCCAACATTTCATCAATTCTAATCATAAGCATTTAAGGACATAATATTAAAGAAGTGGGACCATCAAAGTCTGACTTGTGCAGTGGCATAACTTTGTGTCATGCTTACCTTTTCTAGTTCATTTTGGATTTATTTCCAAAATAAAAGTGTTAGATACCTATGACTCAATCCTTATTTTGTTTTAAAGACCTTTTCAAACATTTGAAGGGAAGAAGGCTCTTGTCAACATAGCAGTTAAATATACAGGATGTCACACAAAAAATGTATACGCAATGTCTGTAGATTCTATTACATGTTGAAAATAAAATGTATTTTAATAAACACTGCTTTTATAATTATTCAAAGTGTGTACACATTTTTGGGGGACATCCCATGCAGGGTGGGGCAAAAGTAGGTTTACAGTTGTCCATATGGAAAATAATACAATAATCTATCTATCTATCTATCTATCTATCTATCTATCTATCTATCTATCTACCTACCTACCTATCTACCTATCTAAAAGCCTAAGTGACCATTATAACTGGTTGACCAGGTGACCAGTCGCTATGCCATGCATTGACCACCAGGGGGCAGACACTCTACGCAGGAGCTGCGCCCTGGTGGTCAGTGCGCTCCTACAGCCAACCTCCCAGGGCCCCTTTCCCTGGCTGGCCAGCAGGCCCCAATCGGCCTGAGTAGGACTGAGCAAGATGGCCCTGATAAGCCCCAATCGGCAACCAGGATGAGGGACCCCACCCATGCACAAATTCATGCACCAGGACGCTAGTTAATAAATAATACAAAAATAAATAGATAATACAAGAATAAACTCTGTTTTGCATACTCAATTTTGCCCCACCCTGTATATTAATACAAAGATAACATAAATAAGTCGCTTTGGGGAAACAGTAAAGGACTGAAGCTTTGAGAACTCTGGCCCCAGCCTGGCTGGATGTCAGAGTGCTGCCCAGATACTCCACCCACAGCATCAAAACCCAAACCCAGGGTTAGCAAAGCAAAAATAAGACTGTGGTTTTCATACTGTGTGCTTCAGTGTTTCAGAATAGCTAGTTAAAAGTTATTTTAATAAGCATCTAGAATCAAGCTTTTTCCTTTTTAACTTTTATGTTTTAACCTTAGATAATTCCAAATCACTTGAGGAAAATTATCAACAAAACATTACCAAGTTTATTTTGTTTTATTGAATAAGAGGATTTTTACAACAACATTCTAGAATATAGTTCTTATCCCTTCTGCCCTGTTCACTATTTTTTTTCAATCTTGCTTGCATAATTTTTAAAAGTTAAGTGGTAAGCTCCGTTGATATCCTGGGCTTCCCTATAATGAATCAAAATTTGATAATTAAAATATCAGTTATGCTTTTGCTTTACCTGGGTTGCTTTATAACACTGCTCTGCAGTACATTCTGCTTTGCTGGTTGGATTACTCAGAGCAAAAATAATAGGCCGTTCATTGAAGGCAGCCATGTCTTTGAGGATTTGTTCGGAGAATGCCCCACTAATTGCGGCAGCTCCTAAAATAGAAATGAGAAGCCAGTGAATAGCACTATATCATTGGTTAATGAATCCAAGAAGCCCATGCCCAAACAACAATGAAAAGTCAGGTCATTTTTTAACAGATGCTAACAACATTTGTATCAAAGTGACAAAAAAGATAAGTTTATTACTGTCGATAGCCTTTAGGGTTATATATCTACAAGTGTCTAAAAAAAATCACAACTATAACATTTGATTCATAATACATTGAGCTGGTGACTAATTACTAGGAATTTTGATTATAGGTATTTATAACGGGACATTAAAATGTGTCCAATATGGCCCTGGTCGGGTAGTTCAGTTGGTTAGAGCATTGTCCCAATATGCCAAGGTTGCGGGTTTGATCCCCAGTCAGGGCACATACAAGAGTCAAACAATTAACACATAAATAAGTGGAACAAGACATCTCTCTTTCTCTCTCTCAAATCAATAAGTAAAAAATTTAAAAAATTTGTACAATATGTATTATCTCTCTATAAGAAATATATGAGTATATTTCAGTCTCTAGGGCTATAAAGTAATTGTGTTTTATAAACCAATGCTAACAATTAAGACAATCATCCAATTCAATTAAAAATTGAAGTATGATGTGTTGAAAGTTTAATAGAGAATGAAGCAATTTACATAATGGAAATGAAAAAAATGCAATTCCTAATAGAAGATATTTTATAAAAGACAACAATAAAGGCTTCCTACAGTAGTAGTCATGGAGTGTTTGTTTTTATTATAGTTACCAACATTATTCTCAATATTGTCATCTGCTTCATAAGAGCTTTTAGGAATGGAGTCTGATACAAAGTAAGGGCTGACATTATATATTCACAAAATATGAAATTAAGTTTCATGGCTTTCTTCTCAACCACATTAAACTTGGCCATAATAAACATTTCACAGTGCACATGCCATGTTAAACTACTGTATTAAGTGCTATGAGCAATACAAAGATATGTTAAATATGGTCCCTGTCTTCAAGGAGGGTCCAGTTCAGTGTTTCTCAGCTCTGGCAATATGAACAGTTTGGGTTGGATAATTCCTTGCTGTGGGAGGCTTTCCTGTGCATTCCTAGTCTCTACTAACTAGATGTTAGTAACCCTGACCTCATCCCTCCTCTCCTCCCAGTTGTTACAACCAAAAATGTCTCCAGGCATTGTCAAATGTTTCCATAAGGGCGAACTCAATCCCATTGAGAGCCACTGTCTATTGGGAGCAATCAAGCTTGGAAAAGTGCTGAATGTGCCAGGTACTAACAGGATGACAGGGTTGGCAGAGGGGGAAGCACACTTCAACTGGGATCAGTGAGGTTAAGAAGACAGCATGAATTTACAAATCTAGGTGACTATGGGGTACCGTTGCTTTGATGAATGTTTATTTTGTTTGTCAATTCTAAAAGTTAGAATTTCAAAAAGCTAAACTATGCCTCATAATCAGTAGTTAAGAAAACGAATCAGTTGAAAATGGGGTCAGGTGGGGTTTATGTAAGGGAAGGAAACCTTTACCTATGAGAGCAGTTGGTTTTATTTCTTGAACAATGTCTTCTAGGTTTTTCATTTCTTCATGTTCATGAGCAAATTCCTCTTTCTCTTTTGTTAAGGCAGCACGACCCTAAGTAAAGCAAAGAGGAAGAAATGATAAATCTGCCAAACATATGGGAATCAAAGAAATTTCAGGATATTACCCATATTGCCAGTATTTATGCTTAACATTTTATGTTACAGCTATTCTTAAACTCACTTCTCCAATGATCAGAGTATAGTTTCACTCATTCTTTTAAGAAATATTTATGTCTCAGACAATGTTCTGGCAATGGGGATATAACAGTGAACGAAAAAAAGTCTTTCCCTTATTTATCTAGTATTTAATATTAAAAAATCCTAATCCAAAAGACATCTGTGAGAAACTGACATTAACAAATGGTAATGCAAAATGTCATTTAAAGATACTGTTACTGTTACTAAACATTATTTGTTTTAATATAGCAGTGTCTCAGAATGTAGATCTGGCTTTATCTGCAGCACTACCAATTTATATACCATTGATTAAGAATGGAACTGATGCCATATTTATACCATAATTTCAATTTTCTGAATAAGTCTTAGCTTTATGTGTTTATTTGCAATGTTTTGATTATGAATGTACCATGTCTTGTCTAGAAAACATCAACACTAATAAAAGAGAAAA
Organism: Corynorhinus townsendii; assembly: GCA_026230045.1. Lineage (NCBI taxonomy): Eukaryota > Metazoa > Chordata > Mammalia > Chiroptera > Vespertilionidae > Corynorhinus > Corynorhinus townsendii. The sequence goes on along the minus strand of JAPDVU010000004.1, from coordinate 58,571,500 downwards.
ATGCAAATGAACCATCACTCTGCTATGCCAAGCCATGCCCACCAGCCAATCAGGAGCGAGTATGCAAATTAACCCAACTAAGATGGCAGCTGGCCATGGAACTGGAGCAAGCAGGAGGCTTGGGTTGCCCCGGCAAAGGAGGAAGCCAAGCTTCCTGCCCTCCCTGGCCGGCCCTGGCCTCCGCTCAAGGCAACAAAGTTTCAATTATAGAAGATAAGTAAATCCCAACAAAAATGGCAGTGGCCATGGAGCTGGAGCAAGCAGGAGACTTGCGTTGCCCTGGCAATGGAGGAAGCCAAGCTTCCCGCCCTCCCTGGCTGGCCCTGGCCTCCGCTCAAGACTACAAAGTTTCGTTTCATTTGCAATGCTAACAGCAAGACGGCCATTAAAAACACACATGGTGTCTAAATAAGACAAAGGAAAATTGTTTGAACAAAAATAAAAAGGATCCCAAATCAACTATATAGAAAAGATTACTTTATTAACTTGTGGTCGAGAATACATTTGTATATTTTCAGAAAACAACCCCAAGACCAGATGGATTCCTGCAACAGAGAGGAATTGACAGGTGTGCTCCAACCACTAAGACAAGAGGAAAAAACAGTCCAGAGATGGAAGACGCTGACAACGCCTTGCCACGCGAGCAGTCAGCAGCTGTGCACGCTGCAGGTTACCTAGGACCAAACCAGAGAGGGTCGGACCTGCATTGCCAACATGTGCCCACCAACCAGATATCATTGCTGACATGTACACATAAGGAACTGTTAGACATTGAAACGGGGACTCAGAACTGTTGGACATTGAAATTGGGACTCAAACATTTTTTTTGTTTTATCTTGTTTTGTTATTATATTTTTATTTCTAGTCTGCAAAGGCAAAACTTTTTAAAGGAAAGAAATGGTGGGAAAAAGATACAGAGGCAAAGAAGCATTGAACAGACTGTCAAACTACATTGGGAAGATAGGGGAGGTTGGGCGAGGGGGGCTGTAAGAGACCAACTGAAGGACTTGTACGCATGCATATAAGCACAACCAATGGATATAAGACACTGGGGCGGGGGGGAGGGCGGGCAGGTGAAGGCATGTACTGGGGGGTAGGGGAGGTCGGGGGGAGATCAATAGGGGAAAAAAAGGAGACATATGTACTACTATTTGTAATACTTAAAACAATAAAAAAAAAAGGTAAAAAATAAATAAAAATGTTGGTTGAGAAAATCAACAAAGTATTCCAAATTATAAGGTCTATGTTTCAATAAATGCAGGCCAATATTCCAGGAGAAAAAAAAAAAAAAAGACTACAAAGTTTCAATTATAGAAGATAAATAAATCCTAGATACTTGCTTCCAGCCAGCCCTGGCCTCTGCTCAAGGAGGCACTGGAAAAAAAGAAGAAAAAAAAAAAAAAGGAGGGGCTGGGACCTTGGGTCGCCGGGGGGTGATCAGGACAGGATGGGACAGCAGGGGCCAGTTGGGGGTGAGCAGGCCGTCAGTGGGGGTCAGTTGGAGGTGATCAGGACAGCAGGGGGGGGCAGTTTGAAGTGAGCAGGCCAGCAAAGGGGCAGTTGGGGTGAGCAAGTCAGTGGGTAGGGAAGGTGGGCACAAGCAGGCCAGCAAGGCGGGGGGGCAGTTGGGGGCAAGCAGGCCAGCGGAAGGGCAGTTGGGGGTGATCAGGCTGGCAGGGGTGGGGGCATTTGGGGTCTAGCAGGCCAGTGGCAGGAGCAGTTGGGGGCAAGCAGGCCAGCATGCAGAGGGGCAATCAGGCAGGCAGGCAGGCAAGTGGCTGGAGCCAGCAGTCCCGGATTGTGAGAGGGATGTCTGGCTGCCGGTTTAGGCCCGATCCCTGTAAACTGGCAGTAGGACATCCTTTGAGGGGTCCCAGATTGGAGAGGGTGCCGGCCAGGCTGAGGAACACCCCCACCCCCGTGCAAGAATTTCATGCGTCTGGACACTAGTCTAATTATAATAGTCCAGTTGTAAATATGTAAGATGTTGATTATATAATAAACTCCTACCTAACTTTATTTACTTTTTATTTTTTTTCTTTATTGATTAAGGTATTACATATGTATCCTTATCCTCCTCATTTCCCCCACCCCCCACTCCCGCCCTCACCCCCCTGGTGTCAACCCCTGCCTAACTTTATATGGTACTTTATGACTTAAAAGTTGTTTTCACATATTTCATTTGATCCCCTTAACAGCTTTAAAAAGTAGAACAAGTATAGTTAGAGTCATTTTGCATAGGAAATAGAGGCTTTAGATGTTAAACAACTTGCCTAAGGCAATGGAATTTAGCCTTTCGGACAGCACACACAAGCACAGCTTTGGAGAAAAAGCTTGACAAGCAGTATATAACAGATCATTTGCAAATTGTTAATCCTAAAGATAGTACACTTTTCTTGCTTAAAAAGGTTATCATTTTATTTGTGTGTTTTTTTTAAGTAATATATGTGAATTATTGATAGTTTGAAACTTGTTTCATCTGTAAAATAAGGACAGTAAGAATTTCTACCTCATCAGATTGTTTGTGTATTACATTAAATGATATATCTAGAGCATTTGGGACTGTGCCTGATTTTTAACAGGAGTTGAATATTAGTTATCATTAAAATTATTTTGAATAGGAAATAATTCTAGTATTTATAACTTTGGTACATTTTCTTGTAGTCCACTGTAAAGTTCTATTTCTCTAACACCGTTTTCTATTATGAGCATGACATTAAAGCAAACAGCTTCCCACGGACAGAATTCACCATTAATCATTTCTGGGTTCTAAAAGGTTACTATCTCAGCTTTTCTTTCTTCCACAAAAAATATACTACATCTGAGGCATTGTGAAAAATAATCTTATTTTATTATAATCTTATTAAAAAAGATACATAAGACATGGAAACAACCTAAGAGTCCATTGATGGACTAATAGACGAAGGAAATATGGTATCTACAATGGGATATTACTCAGTTATGAAAAAAGGGAAATTTGCCATTTGTGACAACATGTATGGATCTTGAGGGTATTATGCTAATTGAAGTAAATTAGACAGAAAAGTACAAATACTGTATGATCTCACTTATAAGTGGAATCTAAACAAAACAAAACCAAACAAAAAAACCCCACTGTCCTAGCTGGTTTGGCTCAGTGGATAGAGTGTCAGTTTGCAGACGGAAGGGTCTCAAGTTCGATTCCAGTCAAGGGCATATCTCCAGTAAGGGGCATGCAAGAGGCAGCTGATGGATGATTCTCTCTCATCATTGATGTTTCTATCTCTCTCCTCCTCTCCCTTCCTCTCTGAAATCAATAAAAATGTATTTTACAAATAAAAAAATAAAACCCACTAATTCATAGATACAGAGAACAGATTAGTGGTTGCCAAATGTGGGGGGAGGGGATGGGCAAAATGGGTAAAGGGTGTAAAAAATTACAAACTTTCAATTATGAAATAATTAAGTCCTAAGAATATATGTATAAATAGCACTGTCACTATAGTTAATAATATCGTATTATACATTTGAAAGTTGCTAAAAAGAATAGATATTAACAAAAGTTCTCACCACCAAAAAAAAAAATCTTAACTCTGTGGTGATGGATGTTAACCACGTTATTGTGGTGATCTTTGCACAATATAAACAAATACTGAAGCATTATGTTGTACACTTGAAACTAATATAATGCCATATGTCAATTATATCTCAATTTTTAAAAATATTTTTAATTCATTCAGAGTCAAATTTGAAGCTTCTTGTTTCATATTTATTCCAGGAGAGGACATTCTAGTTTCTAGTAATACTAAGTTGAATTCTGTTAGTCCATATACTTTCCATCATGCTTCTTACAAAAAAATATAGTCAAAAGAATCAGTTCCCACTTTCATCAGGAAGCATTACCTTATGTTCAATAAAACCCATCTATTATCACAGCCTTTTTAAAATTAGTCATGTCTAACAACAAACAGTTATGTAAAGCTGGTCTGATTTTATAAGTAAACACTATATATTCTCAAACAGTTCTTTTGTATTATTACAAGAAAATTTTAAAAATTTCCTTGTAATAATATTTTTAAAATAAAACAATAATGAAATCTTACAATTATCACTAAATTACAGTATTGGAGGTAACCCCATACTCAGCTGGTGTCCCCCATTCTTCACCTCTCTTAGTGTCACAACTGGGAATTCTATTCATTTACATATCTTAATCACAAATTAATTATCACCCTAAGATATGGCTAGACTTAATGATAATTTATTAGTCACAGATAAGAAAATAGAAGTATTTGGGTTGCTACAGAATTCCCCCCAGATATTTTGATAATTCAGACTCTGATTTCAGCCCCAATTCCTCTTCATCCCTTTTCTGTGCCAATGTCCTCTGTAATGTACTTCATAGTTCCTTTCATGAAAGGCGAGTACACTTTCCTGCCCCTTCGTCTTTGGATGGAAACATGTGGCTTGCTTTGATCAATAAAATATGAGCTGAAATGAAAGAGAGCAAGTTCCAAGCTTAGGCCTTAAGAGGAACTGTTGGCACTGCTTGTTCTCCTGTGCCTTTGCCATCCTTTTAGAGTGCATAACCTGCTTGCGTGCTGGTCCAAGGGGGATGACAGCCTTGTGAAGCAGACCCGGACCCAACTTGCAGCTTAAAGTCACCCAGCCAACATCCTCAGAGCTACCCCATCTGACTGACAGGTGTGTGAGAAATAAGTAATTATCACTGTATGTCACTGAGATGCTGTGACTTTTAATAACACAATATCTAAAAGATACAGGGGGTGACTTTCATTTTGATTATATATTCCACCATTTGTTTTACTCAATGTTGTTCCTATCTGTTGCTTTGGTAAGAAGAGGTCCCTTTCACTGAAATAATTAGATAAAAGGATGCTTTTGCAATCTATTTGCTACCTCAATGCCCTTATTACTCCTTAGATACTTGGCAAAAAAAAAATCCTAAATTATTAGAAAGAAAAGAGAAAGTCTGGTCATGGATAGGAATATCAATTTGGAACCACTTGACAGTGACAGTATTTAAATTATTTCTGAACTATTTCTGGAAGTAGTATATGCTAAAATTCATGACTATTTTCATTCTCATAACAATGAAATTTCTAAGACAGATACTAAATAAAGTTGTGACTTGGGGAGACATATTTCCTGGGAATAATAACTTACAATTTCCAGCATTCTAAACTAAATATGACATATTTTCCAAAAAAAAATGCATACAATCAATTGCATGTGTAAAGGCAGGAAACTGGACTAACATCTATCTATCTGAGGCTCTACATGGCAATACTATAGGACTGCAAATTGCTTCTAGCATGACTTCCTGTGCACTTGAGGCTAAATGGCTAAACTATAGTTCCCAGACTCTCTTGCAGCTATGGTTTCTGTTTTAAACATAGCGGTCACCAAGCTGATGTACCTTCACAGGAGAAATGAGCATCATGAAGTGGTGGCCACATGGCTCTTCTGGAAGCTTGTGGTGGTGATGTTTGTCTGTTTGTTTTCAGGCAGATGTGGAAGTCTTTATTGTCTAGTCTATCACAAACAGGTGGGTGCTAAGTAATGGTTGTATGCAGCTACTACATTGGATACTTTCCTGTTTATGGCTGAGACATTGAATCTTGAGTGAGAAACAAGAACAGCTCCTTTGCTAATGTGCAGATTTGTATGAGAAGAACGACTCAGAGTTAAGCCTGGTTCTTACTTTTTCAAAGGTTTAGAGATGTTTTCACAGAAAAGAGAACTTGTGTAATGTGTGCTAGGTTCTCTAACAGAGATAATTATTCACCTACTCCAAACCAGCTTTTGTCATCCAATGCAATGTTATACCATATAATTTTGAGGGCTGCTAAGAAAAAATCATATCCCTCAGAGAAGACTGGATGAATCGCAGGCTTTGCCTATTGGTCTTTTTGGAGTATAGTCTAAATATGTCATATTACTTTTATGGCCAAACAGTGAAACCTTTTTTCATACTGTGGCAGAGAATTCTAATTGCCCATCAATTCACTCTTTACTTTTTGAAAAAGAAATGTTTATTTTATTGTGATAAAAACACTTTATATGAGATTTACTCTCAATAAATGTTTAAGTGTACAACCTCTCTTTTTCTTTGGTTTTCATTCTCTCCTTTTTAATAAGATTTCCCAGTTTTAGCCAACCTTATGGCTACTCAGGTGGAAACTATATTTCTTAGCTCCCTGCAGCCTGGAGTGGGATGAGACTGAGACTACCTAATGCCCAAAAGGACAGAGTGGAAGTTATGTGAGCAACTTCTGTGCTGACATAACTTAAAAAGGAAGGAGGCACAGTCCCCCATTCCATGCCCCACACTCTGAAATATAATGAAAAATATTTAATGTGGGTTAAACCCCTAAGTTTCCCTGGAATGAGAAGCAAATCATAAAGAAGATAGATAAACAGTGTCTGAAAAAAAAAAGATGTATGCTGTTATCATGAGCATCTTACTTTATCAATAATAGTAATAGCACTGACAGTTCCTACCCACTGAAGCCAGCACTTGGCCAGAAGATGCATCTGGTGAGAAACATAAATTACTCACAGCTTCACCCCCAAGTCTTGATTCTTGGTGGTGACTTAGGAATGCGGAGAGAATACTGAAAGAAGGCCAGGAATTATGAAATAGTAATACTTGCATAACTGATGGGCTTTACTTGTCAAAAAGAAGAATCAAAAGACAAAATAAAGGTCTCCTAAGTATTTTCTGTACCATTTTCAAATGTGATGTGATTATCTGGTTTAGATTTTAAAACTTTTGGACTGTGATCTTCTCTGGATCTAGTAAGATTAAGGCAATTGCCTTAACCTTTGGATTTCTATTTTATGGACCAATGGCTCATTTTTCTCTTGTTTTCAAAATCTAATTTGGAGTCCATATTCTTTATGCCAATCACTTAAGTTGGATATAAGATATAGAAGATTTATTTTCCCTTCATTCTCCCTTTCCAGGATCCTTTTCAGCTCAGCATTTTGCTACCTTTTGGTAAAGTGCTTGTGGACACTTATCTCAGAAATCCCAAATTCTAGAGTTTCTTTTTCTTTTTCTTTTTTTTAAGTCTCCGATTACAACAAATGTATTATGGAGAGCTGGAAATTTCTTTTGAATGATATTGCTTTTTAAGCTCCCCTCTCCCCTCATTTTTTTTTGGTGCTGATTCTTAGTACAGAATAGAAGATACAATATAACAAATGATTTCCTTTATTAAAAGCACATACATTCTGGTAAGGGTAGGAAGGATAGGTGGCAAAGAGTGTCAAGATTTTGGCTTAGCATTCCATGATCCAGGGTATGTATAAAAAAATCAATTATCGATTGCCTACACACACACACACAAACACACACACACACACACAGGCATGAAAAGAACTCTTCCACGAGTGCCTATCTTGAATCCATGCCTGCTTATGCAATAGGCCCCATTTTACTGGCCTGTTTTTGCTGCCATGTCATTAGTGTATTGAGCGGAATCTGACCCTTCTTTGGATCTGCAGACGGGCCTTCCCAGAGCACTGTCGGTAACACTTCACTACAAGACTTTCAGTGAAGGTATGTGCGCTTGTTAAAGACCTCAGAGCTGTGTTTCATCATCTCAGAACAGACTTTAAAAAGATAAATGATGTGGCAAAGGTATTTTCCACGCTAGAGCATAACAAAGGCTGCAGAATGGTCATAATTTAAGATAAAAGTAATTAAAACCATCAATATTTAATACTGTTAAAATCAATATCCATAATTTCCTAACTGTCTAAAAGACGCACGCTCATAATATTTTGTCTCTGCTCTTTTTTAATACATATGTATACACAGACCATACCCTATATGAACTAGAAAAGAAAGAATAAAAATCAAGTCATATACTTTTCACCAAGCTTCAAAGCCTCTTAGGAGTTAATTTTTTTAACCATAGTGTATGAAATGCATTAAGCATCATTCAAGGTAGTAGCAGGATCACTGGCTGAAACTCTGATGATATCCTAGATCAGTGGTCGGCAAACTCATTAGTCAACAGAGCAGCAAACCGCAGCTCGCGAGCCGAAAGTGGCTCACAAGTCGCAGTTTGCCAACCACTGTCCTAGATGAAGAAAGGAAACCTTTTTCTATACAGTGTGGACCTACAGACTAAGCTCTCAGGAAGGAAATAACTGTACTGTCAAAACTACCCTTACAACATACAAGATGCCTTAATTCACTATCTCTTTTCATAGTGATCTCTTTTCATAGTCAAACATTTAACTATAAAGCAAAAAAATTCAAATTAAATTAACTCAAAACAATTACTTAAAAGAAAACAAAATGAAACTAAAATAAAAAAAATTCTATAGTCCTAGTTTGAGTTTTCTGTCTCAGCACTGATTTGGTTCATTAGTGAAAACAGGCATGTATTTACTGACAGAATACATGAAGTCTGGAGTGGTTTATGGTGTGGCTCCTGTCCTCTCTGAAAGTGCCCTCTCTGAATCTGCATATCATTGTGAAATGCAAATATCAGTCATGCTGGCATGCTCCTTTTTCATTCCTTCTTCACTGTATTTATTCTCTCTCTACTTTTTATTTTGGAAGGATTTCTTTTAAAAAAACTCTCAGCTTCTTTATATTAAAGTCTATTAATATTAGCTGGCTAAATAGATACGTCAATATTTCTTGCTTTTAAATACTAACCTAATGTATTTAAATATTATCAGTGACCATATAATCAATTTCAATCAACTTTATTGACATTAATGAATTATTTAAGATATTGATATTTATAGCATAAACTCACTCCACTGCATATGTGGATAGGAGGTAAATGACAGACAATGATATAAATATGATGTTGAAAATGAAGAGAGAAAACATGTCAGGATAATACTTATCTAATCTGGTGATGCTGTAACTCCATAAATGAGCTAACCTTACAGTTTACTAGTTTTGGTTTTATGTCTTTAAAAAGTTAAGGAGTTTGACTAATAAAAATTTTTATTTAAAACTTTATGATATTTTTATAAATACAAACAATTACACTGCAAGTTAATAAAGTTAGTAAAATGATTATTATTGGTTCTCAGGAGAGGTTGTAAAAATATTAAGGATAAAGGATAACAAACATAAAAAAATCTTGTAAGTTTGAAAAAAAATTATACTGATTTACTAGTTATTCTAAGATTTATTAGTTCCACACAAAAAAAACTAACATAATATTGATTTTTGAAAACACAAAAGAAAAAGCAGTTAACTGAAGCTTCTTTTATATGAAATACTGCACAAGCTATTAAATATATATTAAAGTTCCTTTTAAATGTAACTTTATTTACCTTGGCAAGTGGAATATATGCAGTTCTTTATTTTGGCAAGTAAAAGCATGAAGTAAGAGTGACTGATTATGTCTAGCAACAATTTCACAGTTATTCCAAATATTATAATCCATGGAATTTGAACTCTCAGTTCAGTAAGTCTATGTTAAAATTATTTGAGATGCTAAAATCTATATATTTTATTAAGATTTCACATATAAAAAAGTCAGTAGAAATCAGAAAAATCACAATCATAGACTTTTTTTTGTATAGATTCTTGAATGTATTACATCCTTAAGCACAGCATAACTTGTATAGCTTTTTCCATGGCTCCAACTATTTACATGCAGATGATCCCCAAATCTCCATATCCAGGAGCCCAGACCCTTAACATGAGCCTTATGCTTTTATCTCCGATTGCCAAGGGGACATCTCTGTCTAATGTCTTCACAGGCACCTTAAACTTGCTATGTCCAAAACTGACCTCACTATCTTTCCCTTAAACTGGTCCATTCTTTATTTCTTTTCTATATTATGGCTGCATCACTTACCAAGGAGCCCTACTAGATTCCTTCCTCTATTCTATCCTACTCCTCCTTCCATATTAATCAGTTCCTATATATGTTAATAATCCTATTTCTTTTTTTAAAAAATTGATTTTAGAGAGAGAGGAAGGGAATCAATCAGTGATATTCTACTGCATGAGACAACGCTGAGTCACACTGGCCAGGGCCCTATTTCCTAAATTCCACTGAATCAAACTTTTTCACTCACTCCCAGAGTCACTGCTTTATTTCAGAACCAACTAATTTTTATCAGTATCGTTGCAACAGCTTTGTAATGCATTTTCTTCCTTTGTTTTAACCTCATTTCAATCCACCTTCCACAATGCCATCAAAATGATCAGAGGCAAACCTCTGCATAAGTTTCTTCAGTTGCTGGAAAATGCTGCCCTTCTGCCTGGAAGGCCATTCATTAATTAACTCATTTATTAACAAAATATTTATTATCAATTATAGACACTATATAGGGCTCTGAAGATATAAAGAGATGAAAGACATGATCCCTATTTTCAATCAAGATCTAAAAGTGAACTTGCCCTTCTACTTCTTTTGCCTCCGTTTTGGATATAGGAAGTTTAAGGTGTCTAGGAAACTCCAGGTAAACTCCTAATTCTTCCTTTCAAAGTTAGCTGAAGAGACATCTTGTCTCAGAATCCTCCTCAGTATTCCTATTAAGCTCCTTAGTGACTCTGGAAGTGACATCTATGTGTACCTCTGACATCAAGGACATGTTTCTATAACATTTTCAGGTAGAATTGTAACTCCTGACTTGTTTGAGTTTTCCCCAGTAGGCTGTGAGCCTCCTGAGATGCAGGGCCTTATTGTATCCCCAGGGCTAATATAACACCTGATCTGTAGGCGATTTCATTCAGTAAATGTTATTCTTTCATGACTACAATATTTTTCAGGTGACCACAGGGTACAACTTTTATAGTTAAACCAATTCTTTAAAGAACAGCAATTTTTAAGCCAAGAAATTGAAAATTTTGTTGTAAATTTTTATTTTAAACAATAAATTTGCAATTTTAGAAAATTAATGAAATGATTATTATTTGGTTCTCAGAAGATGCTGTCAAAGTGATTTCTATCTTGTTTCATTGCTTTAGAGATTCTCATTTGCTATAAAAAGTTATGCATATACTTTTTCTTCTGAGATAAAATTTGTCTGTCTATACTGATTTTTAAAAACAAACTTTTTTTCTAGTTTTATCCCTCCCCCCTTTTATTGAACTTATTGTGGTGATACTGGTTAACAAAATTATACAGGTTTCAGGTGCATAATTGTAAAACACATCTGTACACTCTATTGTGTTCACCACCCAAGGCAAGTTTCCATCCCTCACCATTTACACCCCCTTTACCTCCTCCACCCCAATCCTGAAATCACCATACTATTGTCTGTGTCCTTGAGTTTTTTTCTCTTTTTTGCTCAATCCTTCCACCCCATCCACCCAGTCCCTTGCTCAGACAGCTGTCAACCTGATCTCTAACTTTTCTAACTTTAAAGGAATACAAGTACTTGGTAGAACTTAGGATATACAGAAAGACAATAAAAATAATGTTAGTTTTAAAGTAATATGTATTTGATGCATTTCCTTCTATGACTTTTATATGTAACTCAATTTTTAAACAAAATAGTTATATATAAGATGGTGTTTTCCTTTTTTCACTTAATGTTATATTATAAATCCTTTAATGTTATTTATAGTTCTTTAAGAACCATTTTAAGCTTGTATGTTATACTTATGTGACTATTCCAAAATTTATTGCACAATTATCCTTTATTTAGGTAAGTAAAACAGATCACTATTATCATTAATGTATAAAATATATCACTATTATAAATAATGTTGAGATAAAATCTTCATAGAAAACATTTTACACATCTCTATCTCTATGGGATAGATTCTTAGAATGGACATTATTGGACCGGTCAGTGCTGCTCAGTAGTTAAGCATCCACCCATGAACAGGAGGTCATATTTAGGGCACATGCCTGGGTTACAGGCTCAATCCCCAGTAGGGGGCATGCAGGGGCAGCTGATCAATGATTCTCTCTCATCATAGATGTTACTATCCCTCTCCCTCTCCCTTCCTCTAAAAACATATTTAGAAAAAGAATGGAAATTATTGGATCAGAAGCATGAACTTTCAAAAGCTCATGATACATATAAAACAGTTTTCCAGAAAGTTTGTATACATTCACATTTGCTTATATAGTAAATTACCAAATATACTGCTTAAGTTTATTTTAAAAAATCATCTTTGTGTGGAAAGGGAATTTACATTAGTTTAAGAAAGTATGATTGATGTGTCCAGATGGTAGAAGTAATAATGATGCCTTACAACTTTGCAGCAACATGGTTACTTACCTCGTCTTATTTACTTCTACCATGATCCTATGAAGTGGGACTATTATCTCTATTAAAACTAGGGAAACTGAACCTCAAGTAAGTCAACGTTGAAACAGGCCGTTTATTAAAGCCCTCCTCAGGAATTCCCATTCAAACACTAAGAATTTGGTTGAGAGAAAGTAGCAGGTAAAAAAGTAACTATTTATTTATTTTTTTCCTCCTTTTGTTCTATCTAGCATGCAATTAGACAGATAGCCTTTAATAAAAGGAGTTATACCTAGGAGTTTCATCTGTATCAGTATCAAATTGCCTCACCTGGAAACTTATCTCGTTCAAGTGGACTGACCTATAGAGCCTATTCACATCACCTCCCTGACAGATTCTCTAGCTGAGCTGTATTTTTCTTCGTTATTCAGAAGAGTATCAGTATTGCTATACGACATGGTCATTCATATATAAGGGCTACTCTTTTAACGCAGTTTTGGGGGTGGCATAGATGAAAATAGTAGTAGTCTTTGGGATGAACATCCAGAATGGCAGATAGATTTTTCTTCTGGTTAAAATGACAAATTCTTACCTTAACTACCAATCCTTTAGAGTCAACCATCCATATCTTTTTTATGGCTTTCTCCTTTGGTAAACCTTCTTTCTCCATGGCCATTACAATCAGGTGTGCAATCCCTAAGGCAGCCTGAGAAAAGGTCATAAAAACAAAAAATTTTTAAGTTGTTCCACATTATATCTTATCAGGTTACATTTCACTGCATTTTGTTCTTGTTAATAAGGAAGTACAAAATGGCCCTGTCTGTTGGCCTAAAGAGCTATTCATTTATCCATTTGTAGTGGGAACAAAGTATTTTTGTCACATTTGGGTTAAAATGAATGACAATTATTCATTCTTATCACAACAGAACCACTATTATGTAGCTTCTTATTTAGCCACAAATAAACCAGTAATATCCTTGATTGTCAGTATCTTTAATCATGTTAATACAATTAAGATTTGTGCCAATAAGAAAATATTGAATTTAAAATAATGAGCTGGTCAGTCTTGCTTATTGGACTGTGTATTGTTTATTGTTGTGTTCAAGTTCCTCTAACTGAATTTGAAGAAGGAAGCCAGGTCATTTGGATGGGAACTTAACCAATTAGGCAATAAAATGAAACACAGAAAATCTGTGTTCCCAAGCATTTACTTACCCTCTTAATTTGGACAAAAAAAGTACTCTGAATGTTCTTGCAAGATTAAAGGAATGAACTTCTTTGGTATTTGATAAACTTTGTCATAATCTGTGAAATTTCCAAAACCTTATCATGAGTGACAGTTTTGAGTCATCCAACCATGAATACTTCTGTCCTACTGAATGTCAAAAGCTGGCCTGTGCCACTCAACAAAATCCTTTGGAAATTCAAAAGAAGTTTACTAAAATGAAGTACAGAATGGTACAATCCACAGAAATAAAAAACTCAAATGTTAATGAACTCTTATTTGTCTTGATTTTTATTTCAATGTGAAAACAAATTTGTGATTTACATTCTAAATATTTCATATCTATATCTTGGCATCTAAGTTCTAGATTTGTATACCTTTAATCAATTTTAAAATCAGATGTTGCAGCATTCTCTAATTGGCTTCCTACCTATAATCACTGGTGAATCCCAAAGGTGCTAGACAAAATTAACGTAAAATTTATTTAGAATTAAAACTGAGTTTTCCGCATGGTCATAGAAACTTCACCAGTTCTAATTTTATTACTTTGCCATATAAGCTTTCACAGATCACAGAGCAGTTCTTTTGCTTTGAGCATAATTACATAGCTCTTTTAAGAACAAGTAAAATCAAAACCAACATAATATACACAATTTCTATGAGTGTAATGTATTTAGTCATAATCTTATTAAATTTGTAAATTTAAAGCTTCTTCAAATATATATGGTACAGCCACAAGGCATTTCTCTATTTATTACATTCTATAATTCTGAACAGATTTTGGCAGTTTTCTCACAAGAAGCTCAACTCAACTAACATTTTAATTTCTATTTTGGGGGTGAATTATATTGCTAGAGTCTAGTTTTCTTTCAAATGATAAATTTATAGAAAAAGATAACAGAAAACAGCATAATTCTGTCTTGCTGCTATCTCCTTCCAAAAGTATAAAATATTTTGGCTCTTTTTTGTGAGAACAGTTGTAATGAACAATGAGTATCTCAAATACTTTTTTTCTTAAAAACTTGGATATAGTTATATGTGTAAACATTGAGTTGTGAGTGAAATTAAGAAAACTTTTGTGACACTGGAGGATATAAAAGTTAGCATCAGATAGCATACCCAAACTATTTCTTAAAGGCTTTTATACTAGTATATAAGCATACATTGGAAACGTCTGTTATTGCATGGCACCTTAAATATGCATAGTAAAAACCTATGGCAACATCTGATAAACTTATCAATGTAAAACTGTGAAAAATATCTCTATACCACCAAAGCCTCCTATGAAAAATTAATAGGCCTCAAAATGAATGTAAAATTGTGAATCTTTCAATAAAACCTATATTTACAATATACTAGAAATTTGAAAGAATACCTGAGATTTCAAGTTAATGAATAATTAAAATGAATTCTATGTTCATTGTTTAGGAGAACGTGAGTATTATATAAGGCAGGTACCTCTCCAGCTCCTTGGAATAGTATTGTTTGATCAGACAGTTTGTTCTTGGTTATTCGAAGAGCTGCCAGCATACCTGCGACTGCAACAGATGCTGTTCCTAAAAGAAGTAATAAATGTCCTTGAGTAATCCTCAAACAGATCCTGCCAATGTCCAAGCCTCCAATCTTTATTCACATCTTGAAATCATTCTACAACAGTTTAAATGGTACAAAGCGGGAACCTGTGGTTGTCGGATTCCATCCTTGCATCTGAGGTGAAAGTCTCAGGCAACTGACATCAATATTTTAATATACTCTTGAAACTCTGAAAAGAAGATTCTGTGACTTAATTTGGTGATGCAATAAATAAGAGCAAGGGGTTTGGATTTTTATCTGTATTCCACCTCAACCTGTTTACTAGCTGAATTACTTTAGAAAAATTATTTTGTACATCTGTAAAACAGTTTTACTATATGAGATAAAAGAGTACTAAGTGCTATTAGATTATTCTACGTAATTGCTCTTGGGGCTCTAAAATCTATTACTGATGCCCTCTACCCAGAGTGGGCATATATTAAGTGCTTATTGATAATGGTATTGGTGGTAATGATGTTTATAATACATTTGGAATTTAATGTTTTAATTTTCTATTTGAAAAATTAACAGTTAATATCAATTTTAGCCCTAGCTGGTGTGGCTAGAGTGCTGGCCTGTGGACTGAAGGGTCCCGGGTTCGATTCTGGTCAAGGGCATATGCCCACATTGTGGGCTCTATCCCCAGTAGAGGGTGTGCAGGAGGCAGCTGATCAATAATTCTCTCTCATCACTGATGTTTCTATCTCTCTCTCCCTCTCCCTTCCACTATGAAATCAATAAAAATATTTTAATCAATTTCAAAATCAGATGTTGCAGCATTCTCTAACTGGCTTCCTACCTATAATCACTGGTGAATCCCAAAGGTGCTAGACAAAATTAACGTAAAATTTATTTAGAATTAAAACTGAGTTTTCCGCATGGTCATAGAAACTTCACCAGTTCTAATTTTATTACTTTGCCATATAAGCTTTCACAGATCACAGAGCAGTTCTTTTGCTTTGAGCATAATTACATAGCTCAACCTCTGTATGGCTCATGTCTGAAATAAATCTGTGCAGCTTCTTGCAGTATGTTTTGGCTGTGTCTACATTTTACTCCTCTAAAGTAATGATTCTAGATAAAGCTGTTAAACTGTAAAAGCAATCATTGGTTAAAAACAAACAATAACAGATTAGAATAGGTGTTACGTATGCCAAGTACCAAAACACATTAAACATGTCATCATCAGTATATCTGTTCTTTTAAATCTTTTGGTTGTTTCTTTCTTATAGAATTTTGTGGTCATAAATAAGATCACAATAAATAATAATTATAATTATTGAAGACCCTCTCTTGTATGTTTTTTTATTTTGGAACATAATGTGGATCACAAAAATAAAATGCTTGCAATTTGGAATCACCAGTGGAATAAATTATGATCTGTGGTAAGTCATACTCTATGCAAAGGCCCCTTTTCCATAGATTTAAAATGAAAGGCTGTTTAAATACACAGCTGATTTATGTATGAAAAATACAATGACAGCATTAGAATGGTATTTGTCTCATACATCTACATATATTCACTACAACTGTTAAATACATGAAAAAAATAATTTTAGTTAGAGAAGTATATCTAGTCACTAGATAAGAACTATTCACAAATAATAACTCAATCTAAATCTATTTCAGGCTCTTTTGAAGTAAAGTAGCTACAAATTTGGATTTGAGGGACTCTATGTTCCCTTCTAACTCTGGTATTTTGTAGTTTTGAGGGTTTCTACAGATTCTACCAGCACCACAAGATTTAACTAGTTGAAGAGTGATCATTATGATGTCATCAGCAATCTCTGTATTTATATTATTGTTTTGATTTTAAGTAGAACTGCACATTTAAGAATAGATAATAAAATATTCTGAAAGTTCCTATCTATAAAGTGGTGACTTATTTGTATATGGTTATGCTATATCAGTCTGTATTTTTAATTCAAAATGCTTTAAGTTCACACATATCCCAATTAAGATAAAAATAAGTTTCTGTCTACACTGGGTATCATCAGAGCCTTATACTTAAATACATATTCTATAATATTTTCTGAGGACATAATCAAACACTTCTCTTCACAGAATTAAATAAAGTCAGAGCCCAGCTGGTGTGGTTTGGCAGTTGAGCATCGACCCAGGAACAAGAGGTCAGAGGTTCAATTCCCAGTCAAGGAACAAGCCCAGGTTGTGGGCTTGATCCCCATTAGGGGGCATGCAAGAGGCAGCCAATCAATGATGATGTTCCTCTCTCATCAATGTTTCTACCTCTCTATCCCTCTCTCTCTAAAAATCAATAAAAAATACATTTTTTAAAAGAATAAAGTCAGAAAGATATTTTTAGCACTACCAAAAAGATACTTGAATATGATTCATATACATGGGTTGGTCGGACCTCCTGGTACAATCTTGATTTAAGTTTCATTGCAGTCAGAGTAAATGTGGTAAGTTGATATTTCAGAATTATTTGAATTCTTACAATAAATTATTCCAAAATAACTTTGTTTTTGAAATTGACAACTAAACTTTTAGTCAATCAAAGAGAGGCTACTGTTTATCTTCGTAATATCACTGTATTGTAAAAAATACTTAATATTTAGCATTGTTAGTAAGCTACTAAAGAGATTCAATCTTCTTAAAATTTTATAAACTTCTATTTGTATTTGTATATAATACGAATTTAGCATTAAAATAAGTCAGTTATGCTGTGCTTTTGCTATAGTTATTAAATGTCAGTCCTATCTTTTATCAAAGAATTACCTCTACTAACACAATAATTTAATCTGAATATATATATATACACATATCTCCACTAAAGGAGACTGACATGTAATCTAATCATTGTAATCCTCATGTGCCACTACATAAATAGATCAGGCAAAGTACAAGGCCTAGAACAGGGGGAGGTGGAGTGAATTTGTTTAGGCACAGGCCACGCATTTAGAGAACATACCCCCGGAGCATAGCATTGAAGGGTTAATGTGAGAGGTCCAGCACCTCAGGTAGCAGATAAACTATACAGGAAAGTATGAGCAAAGACATGGAAGGTGGGATAAGTGTGAAAAATGAGAGACTGAACATATAACATAGTTTTCCTTCTCCCCAACAAACTCTACTAAAACAACAGAAAGAAGATTGTTCTTTTTAATCAAAGAGACCAGGAGAAGAGGATAGCAATAACATTTTCGAAGCTGGAAGGCAGATAGGCAAATGGCAACTGATGTAGCAGACTTGAAAAGCTGAATTCCTGGCCAGTCATGGGGAATTCTAATAAGCAATCAGACTGATATGGCAAAAATCTCAAAAGGCCTAGATAAAGGAGGCACCAAGTACCTCTGGAAGTGGGGATGAAAAAGAGGCTAAAACAGGAGCTGGTCAAACATCTAAGAAGTAGTCAGACCCCAGATTCACTTCCCTCTCCTTCTAGCAGACCATTGGCCTTCCCACACCATGGAGACTTAGAAAAAAACTAAAAGCTTATTTTCTAGAGAGGATCTCTGGGCTGTAAGACACCAGGAGTAATTGTTAGACACGAGGTTTAACTGGGTGCAAGGATAACATAGTTGTAAACAGAAGATTAAATGAAAGTTTGCATATTCAATATGGAGACCCCCAGTCTTCTCTTAGGTGGCTCAAAGAACACTGGCAGAAAGCTAATACCAGCAAGTTAATATCAGAAGAGAAATTGGAAAAATAATTTCTGTGGAATCTGAGCAGTGTTAAGAGAAAAAACACACACCAGACTGATAAGGATTCCTTAAGGAAATGGCTCTATCAAGTCACCTTATGGTAAAGACCTAGAATACAAGCTCCATTAGTATACTGAGCTTCCCAAAATGTAAAGGGAGAGGAAACATAGAACATATGTGAAACTGTAGGCATTACAGTGTTGCTGAAGCAAACACAGCTTATTGGAATGTAAGTGATATGAGGCTAGAGAAGTGTCAGGATGAGATTGTACAGGGCCTTCTACTACAAAACCATAGTAGCTATAGATATGTACAGGACTATATGTCATTATGATTTATTATAGGTAACAGATGGTTGCTAAAAGATTCTAAATTCAAGAGAGCAATGGGGGTAATAGATTTGAGTTTTGAGGTTGATAGTATGTAGACAAATTAGAAGCTCATTTAAATCTTTGATGTATCTATACTAATAAAAGTGTAGGTGACGTCTCGCCCTCACATTATCACAAGATGGCCGCTACAAGATGGCCACCCCCATGTCATCACAAGATGGTCGACCCACATCATCACAAGATGGCCACCACAAGATGGCTGACAGGGGAGGGCATTTGTGGGTGATCATGCCAGCAGGGGAGGGCAGTTAGGAGCGACCAGGCCAGCATGAGAGGGCAGTTGGCGGTGACCAGGCTGGCAGGGGAGGGCGGTTGGGGGCAATGGGCCAACAGGGGAGCAGTTAGGCATCTATCAGGCCAGCAGGGGAGTGGTTAGAGGGTGATCAGGCTGTCAGGAAGAAGTGGTTTATGGGCAATCAGGCAGGCAGGCAGGTGAGCAGTTAGGAGCCAGAAACCTGGATTGTGAGAGTGATGTCCGAGGGGTCCAAGATTGGAGAGGGTACAGGCTGGGCAGAGGGACAGCCCCCCCAGTGCATGAATTTCATGCACTGGGCCTCTAATAGTCTTACAATTTTTTCCTATAGCTAATATTTGCAAATGCAAAAAAAATTTAATGATAAAAAATGTTTCATGCCATGATTACTATTTTAACATATTTTCATCACTTAAAAATATCTTCTGACTATCTTACCATGTTAATAATGTGTTTTAAAATATTTTATAGTTATATTTCACAGTATAGATATATATGACTTATTTAACCAAACCTCTCTTTCTGAATATTTAGATCATTCTAATTTCTTGTAGAAAATAACATTCCAATAAATATACATAACAGGCATTTTTTCCAAAGAAAACATACTAATGGCCCATAGGTTTATGAACGTGCTCAACATCACTAATCATCAAGGAAATGTGAATAAAAATCACAATGAGATATCACCTCACACTGTAAGAATAGCAACAGATAACAAACAGTGGTGTGGATGTGGAGAAAAGAGAACCCTTGGGTACTGTTGGTATAAGCGTAACTTTGTGGAGCCCTATGGAAAACAGTATGAAGGTTTCTTAAAAAATTAAAAATAGAACTACCATATAATCCAGCAATTCCACTTCTGGATATTTATCTGAAGAAAATGAAGTTACTATCTCAAAAAAATAAAAATAATAATAACTGCCACCCCCTTGTTCACTGCAGCATTGTTTACAATTGCCAAGACATGGACACAACCTAAGTGTCCACAGATGTATGAATAGATAAGGAAAATGTAATATGTGAGAATGGAATATTATTCAGCCACAAAAATGAAGGAAATCCTACATTGTGAAAACAGGGATGAATCTTGAAAGCATTATGCTAAATGAAATAAGTCAGGCAGAAAAAGACAAATACGGTATGATCTCACTTATATGTTGAATCTAAAACAAAAACCCAAAATCAGGGATACAGAGAACAGATTGGTGGTTGCTAGAGGCTAGGGGTGAGGAATGAACAAAATGGCTGAAGGGAGTCAAAAGGTACAAACCTCCAGTTATATGACAAACTAGAGGCCCAGTGTACAAAATTTATGCACTGGGGGGAGGGGGGTGTCCCTCAGCCCAGCCTGCACCCTCTCCAATCTGAGACCCCACAGGGATCAGGGCTAAACCGGCAGTCGGACATCCTTCTCACAATCTGGGGTTGCTGGCTCCTAGCCGCTCGCCTGCCTGCCAGCCTGATCACCCCCTAACCACTCCCATGCCAGCCTTATCGATGCCTAACTGCTCCCCTGCTGGCCTGATTACCCCCAACTGTCTTCTCCTGCCGGCCTCGTCGCCCCCAACTGCCCTCCCCTGCAGGCCCGGTCGCCCCCAACTGCCCTCCCCTGCAGGCAAGGTCGCCTCTAACTGCCCTCCCCTGGTGGTCTCATTGCCCAAAACTACCCTCCCCTGCTGGCCATCTTGTGGCAGTCATCTTTGACCATATGGGGGTGGCCATCTTGTGTGAGGGCGTGAGGGTCAATTTGCATATTACCTCTTTATTTATAGGCTTATTATATAGGCTAAGTCCTAGGGATGTAATATATAACATGGTGACTATAGTTAACAATACTGTATTATATATTTGAAAGTTGCTAAGAGAATAAATGTTCTCATCACAAGAAACAAAATTTGTAACTATGTGAAGTGATGGATGTTAATTAACTAAGCCTATTGTGGTAATCATTTTGCAGTATGTACATATATCAAATCATTATGTTGTACAACTAAAACCAATACAATATTCCATGTGAATTATACCTCAATATTAAAAATAAATAAATATTTAAAATAAAGAAATATCTGCACATTTGTTTTGCATTTTTACTTGCTCAGGATAAGTTGCTAAAAACAGAATTATCAGATCAAAGATCTGCAAGTTTTCAAGGTTTTTGACACATGTTGCCTCTCCAGGAGTTCTACCAATTTATATTTCCACCTTCAATGAATGAGAATGCTCATTTTTTAAAAAACATCATTAACGGTTAGAATGATAAAAATCTTTGCCAGCTTGATAGAGAAAAGCAGTTTCTCATTTGCTGTTTAATATACTTTTTAAAACTTAGTGGTGTAGTTAAACTTTAAAATGTGTTTTCCAGCCAACGTAGTCATTCTTTTGTGAAATGTCTGACCGTTTCTGACTTTTATCTTTTTAATTATCAACACATTTAGTATAAGATTAGGCAACATTTACCTTATTTTTAAAATCCTAACAATCGAACTTAGGAGCCAAAGAGGCTACTATGAGAAGAAAAATCTCTTTTTGTAGCTGATTTTAAAATGACCAGAGAATGAGACCAACTCTTTGGGTGAATTCGCTCAAGTTTGATGGTCTCCAGGTTATATAATTAAATGTTTGATAGATTTAACGCACACTTTTCATTTTTCAGTTAAAAATAATTTATAATTAGAATGCATTAAGAACTAAATAAATTTTGAACCAAAATCTCTATCATTTGATTATTTAAGATCACTAATACAGTAGAATTTTAAATATTTTTAAAAATTAAATATTTTCATAAAATAATATCTTTAAATAACACATATGTTTTAAAAAATTCCCCAAGGGTTCAATGTAAAAACATTTATTTACATGGTAAGGCTATAATAGTTACATAATTCTTTTTGTTGGCACTGGAAGGCAATTCCTATGCCCACAGTGGGGAAAGTATTACATTTGTGGGCAAAATGGTAAAAACATAAGGTTAAAAAGGTAAAATAGAAACATATGTGGGAAATGTGTCACTAAGGACACTATTTGGTATGGAAAAATGGTTTGGTCATTTCTAGTCAGAAACCTAGTAAGTGGCCACAAGTTTTCTTTTGTCAGAGATTAGATCTATTTTTCTCAAATCATTCATTTTGAGGCTAATGCAGTTATATTCTAAAACTCCTATGTGAAAATAGGTAGACAAAATGGATGCAGATACATACATTGAAGGGCAGATTACTGGGGATGAAAAACCAGTACTGAATGCCTCCATGACTTGACAACCCTTTCATGCTGACACCTCAGCTTGACAAAAAGTTTCTCTCAGGCAACAAAGAAGAGAATGCTTTTGTTGCAGGCAGAAATGAGCATAATGTTGAAATATAAAGAGGACATTAAAAGTGCTAATGTTGCTAAGGGTGTGAAAGTGCTCACAAAACAACAATCACAGCCCACAAGGCTAAGAGGTTGAACTCAGTGGTTGAGTGTTGACCTAGATTCCTGGTCTGGGCATGTGCCCAGGTTACCCGGGCTCCAGCAGAGGGGTGTGCAGGAGGTAGCTGATCAATGATTCTCTCTAATCGTTGATGATTTTAATCTGTCTCTCCCTCTCCCTTCCCCTCTGAAATCAATAAAAAATATTTTTTAAAAATTTATCAAACCACCCCTCACTAGCCTAATGAAATCACTTTCAGAATTCTTTCTAGGGCTGTCTATCAGGGTTTAAAAAGAAAACAAACAAACAAACACAGGTAACACAGACAAAAGCAGGTAGTCCAGGAACTATACTCTATCAAAAACAAAATAGTAAAAATCAATGCACAGATTGATTTTTATACAGAAAGGCGGCTTTTATTGGGATGAAGCTTAGAAATTGTGGCTGACTGAGATAATAGCTAAAGAGAAAAGTATATGCAGTCTTATTTTTAAACAATGAACAATATATTTTCATTTTTCTTTCTTGTTAGCTGTAATCATGGGATTTTATCAGATTTTGGGGAGCTCATTCTCTAGCTCATGGATTATATGATATATTCCAGTGTCACAGAATACTTTTCTCAAATACAGTATAAGAAAGTAAATAAGAATAATGTATCAAGTCACAAAGCATAATTCCTGGCATTCAGTAGATATTCTTTTTTAAAATTTTAGCATATAATTGGCATACAAAATTATATTAGTTTCAGGTGTACAACATAGTGATTCCACATTATATAGCTTAGAATGTGGTCACCACAATAAGTCTAGTAATCATCTGTCACCATAGAAAGTTATGATATCATTGACTATAACACCATGTCTTATTTCTCTAATAACTAGGAGTTTGTATCTCTTATACCCTTTAACTCTTTTCACCCATTCCCCCAACCTCCTCCACTCTGGCAACCATCAGCAGAAACTATTCTTGTCCACATGCAGTGAAAATTTTATTACCTTGAATATCATCATTGAATGTGCAATACTGGTTTCGATATTTGTTCAGGAGACGAAATGCATTTACATTGGCAAAATCTTCAAACTGAATAAGGCAATCCATGCCATACCTATGGGACAAAACATTCATGTTAGAAGAGGTTAATGAAATAACATCTATATATATAAAAGCCTAAGCAACCAGCCTACCAGCCAACTGGTAGCTATGATGCGCACTGACCACCAGGGGCAGACGCTCAACACAGGAGCCACTGAGCTGCAGTGACTTGGCAGCTGCGGTTCTCAGGTGACTCACCCAAAACCAGAGAGGAGGGAGCCTGATCCTGGGTGGCGTCACCCAAGAACCGCCCTCTCGCAATGTGGGACACCTCGGGGGATGTCGGAGAGCTGGTTTTGCTCAATTCCTGCAGGCCAGGCCAAGAGACCTCACTGGTGCATGAATCCGTGCACCGGGCCTCTAGTTTAAAAGTAAACTAAAAAAAGGAAAACATTATTTTTTAAAAGGTCCTACCTTGCTACTTAGTATCATCCAATGCCTGTTCAGCAAATATTTAGTGCGTGCTTACGACAAAAAAAGCATTACATTAAATGTACTGTGAAATAATACAAAGATAATAAAAATGTGGTCCCTACCATCAGGGAATTTAAAATTTAGTGGAAACTAAAATATTTTTAAATAAATAAGAAGAGCATGAAAAGTAATATAAAAGTGGTATACAAAGGAATTACAGATGATAAGAGAACAGGTATCACTTCTGGCTGGAGTCACAGACTGCATAACAAATGAACTGAGTTTTAATGAATAGTTATGATTTGAAAAGTTGAGATGTAGGGTTTTATATGCTGAGTAAATAGCAGAAACAAAAAAATCAAGGTGAAAGCTGGAAAAACATTTTTCCAAAGACATCAAGCCTTATTTGGCTATAATGTGGTGATGCACATAGGGTATAGTGAAAGATAAGGTCAGAATTTTATGTTGGAAACCTTAACATTCTAGCCTAGGATTCTGGTTTTTACTCTCTATTCATGGCCAAACACTGAAAGGTTTTGAGCTTTGAAGTATATAGGATGGATTTTTATTTCTAAAATTAACTGACTTGTCTGACCCTTTATTCGTATGATCCTACATAATTTCAACTTTGTTTTCTTCATTTTTGTATTAAAGTTCTTTTTGAGTATTTATTCATGAGAAGTGAACATCTGGAGGAATTCAGAAAGGAAATATAAACTGTCTTAATTTTAATGTGCTATAACCCTTACTTGAAGATAGGATGCATAATGATACAGTAGACCAATGTCTCAAAGTTACTCACTTATCAATTCACTTTGCAGTGGTCTCTAAAGTAACCACCAGTTAACTGTTAAACAAACATTATGTAACTATATAACAACCATTCGTTAGCTCTTCAAAAGAAATGGCAAATGAAAACATGTTCAACATCACTAATTATTAGGGAAAGGCAAACCAAAGCCAGAATGAGATTTCATTCACACCTGTAGGAATGGCTAACATAAAAAAAGACAAAAAAAAAAAAAGACAAAAAACAAACAAACAAAAAACCAGCGAAGTCTGGAGAAAACGTGGAGAAAAGAGAAGCCTGGTGCTGGTGGGATTGTAAATTTATGTAGCCACTAAGAAAAATGGTATGATGATTCTTCAAAAATATAAGAACAGAACAACCATATGTTTCAGTTATTCCACTTCTGAATATTTATCTGAAGAATATAAAAACTCTAATTGAAAAAGATATATAACTTCTATATTCATTGCAGCATTATTTACAAAAGACATATAACTTCTATATTCATTGCAGCATTATTTACAATATGGAAATTAGACAACCTAAGTACTCATCAATGGATGAATGAATAAAGATGATGTGGTATATATAGTGGAATATAAGAGCATACAACAGAATAAAATCTTGCTATTTGTGACAACATGTATGTACCTTAAGGATATAATGCTAAGTCAGAAGGAGAAAGACAAATACCATATGATTTCACTCATATGTGGAGTCTTAAAAAAATAAACAAAAACAAACTCATAGATAAAGAGGACAAGTGGTTACCAGAGGGGAAGGGAGTTGGGATGTGGGTGAAAGGAGTGAAGAGTGGCAAATACACTGTGATGGATGGTCACTAGACTTTTAGAGGTGATCACTTTATAATCCATACAGATGTCAAATTGCAATGTTGTACACCTGAAACTTACATAATTTAAAAAAATAATACTTTTATGGTAAAAATTTTTTATCCAAATAAATATAATTAGAACATTTCCATATGAGCCAAGATCAGCTAATAAAATATGAATTAAGAGGAAGAAGCAAATGGTCTAAAAGTTCTATTGCCAAGATCTTAAATTCTAAAATACTCTTCTCTCTGTCCCTAGTCCTGTCTTCCATCTCTTCCACTCTTTCTCCAGCACATAATATCTTCATTCTGGTCATTCCTTTCCTCCTAATTCATTCCAGCTTGCTTCACCTCTGTATGCCCAAGACAGTTTTCCCCTCGTTTTCCCTCACTCTGAATAACCCCCTCACTCCACTTAGGTAGCACGCAATTCTGGCTGGAGTCTCAGCCAGGACCTTAACCTGCAATATTTGTTTCCAGTGCCTAGTGGTCCACTCCATGATCCCAAAGCAGCTTTTTCAAACCTTTCTTTAATTCTCCTAGTCCCACAAGCACTCAATCTCTTACCAGTCACTCCCTCATTAAGATTAATGTTATCTAGAGAGAACAATCTTAGCTTTCCTATCTTTCCTCTCCACTTAAAAATCTTCAGACTTTTACTTCTTTTTCCCCCCATCTACTTCTGAAGTACGTTTACTTCCTGTTTCTAATCTTTATGGACCTATTGCTTCAACTTTACTTCTCTGTACTAACAGCTTCCATTTCTCCTTCCCTACTGGTCCCTTCCTGTCTTCAAGGATTCTCAGGACTCCCTGTTTTTAAAACCTCATTCCTAAGCCATGACAAAACCAAAACTATGGTTATTTATTGTTCTCCCTCCACCCTATTGCCAAACCTCTCACTTCTTGTCTATATTATGCCTATACTTCAAAGACCATCTCACACCACCACACTGTGCTATCACGATGCAGATGAGGACACTTTCTTCTGATCGAACAAATACTTTGTAATTATTTCCTTCCATTGTGGTTATTAATGTATTATTATATTTGTTCTTGATGAACTATCTTTTTTAAATCACATTAAATTCATAAGTGAAAATTGGTATCTGATTTTTTGTGTATTTTTTATTATTACTGGTGAAACAGCATTTTTTTCCATGTCTATTTGTAATTCTTTCTGGAAGATTGTATGTTATTTGGTTAATTTTTCTATTCTTATGGTCCTTTTCTTTATTATTTCATAAGAGCTCTTTACAAATTAAGATTATTAACTTTCAGTTATATATGTTACAGAAGATTACTCTACTGTAGTATATTGTGCAATTAATCATTTACAGTGCTCCTGTTTGTTTTTACAAAAGAAATTAAAACAAATTTTTCCGACACCATTTATCCCCTCTACGCCTCTTCACCTCCACCCATCTCCTTCTCCCACAAACCACACCACACTGTTGTCCATGTCCATGCGTTCCCGTTCTTTTCTTCTTTTTTGCTCAATTCCTCCACCATGAAATTTTAAATTTTTATGTGATCAGGTCTTTCCATTTTTTAATTTATTATTTATACCTTTGATGGTATGCTTATTACAGCCTTCTCTACATGCATTTTAACTATTAATCAAAATTTTGTTCTAATGATATCATGAATTTAGACAATAATTAAGCTCTATATCTGGTATAATTTTTTATTATTTAGATGTAGATTTTTCAAAAAGATAGATCAAAATTTCTGTTTTCTATATAATTCACACAACTACATCAGCACCATTTATTTAATAGTCCATCCTTTCTCTCATCACCTGTAATCAGATACTATATTCTGATGTATAGTCAGGTTAGTTTCTGTGCTAATAACAACAAATACTTTTTCACTTTTGCGTGTATGTGTGTGTGTGCGCATGTGCGAGTGTAGTTGAAGCATCCATCTTATAAATTTTAACCCTGTTATTTTGGCTTCTGTAAACGCTTGCTTGCTTAAATAATAAGGAAAATAAGACTACTCCCATTCCAGAGAGGCCGTGGACTATGCCCCAGACAGAGTTGTCAGTGCTGACGCCAGGCCTTGAGATATGGTCTTATAGCCCCCTCCCAGCACATAGGCCTTCTTTCCCAGAAGGCCCGGAAGTCTCATTCCAAATTTGGGAGACAAAAGAGCTAGGAAAAGTATAAATAGAAAAGGTTTCCTCCATGTGGGGAGGCCAGAATTTGAAAGGCACATTTTTCTCTGGCCCTGTGCTTAATAAAATGTAACTCCCTTTCTCTAAGCATGGCTTGGTTTTTCCTGGTCTTCTGTAACACAGTGACTTATCCTTCACAACCACCTATGAGGCAGGTAGTACTATTATCCTCACCTTGTAGATGAGCAACAGGCAGGAGCATGTTGACCCTGCTGGGTAATGATAGTCTAACGGTGATGATTAATCTACTAATCTTTCTACCCAGAAAAAAATGTCTCCCTGTTGTAATCACTAAAGTTTTAAAATAACTTTATAACTTAATAATGTTATTTATCTCTCATTCTATTTTTTATATATTTTTAAATATTTTATATCAGTTTGAGGCATACCATATAGCATAGTGGTTAGGCAATCATATACTTTACAAAGTAGTTCCCCCAATATTTCAAGTACCCACTTGGCACCATACATAGTTATTACAATATTATTATCTCATTCTCTTTAATTATTTGCTTGGCTATGATAAGTTGTTTAAAAACCTAGGTTTTAGAATCAGAGCTCCTGGGGTGAAATCCTGCCCTCCTTACTTATTCTGTATCCTTAACTGGTCTGTGTCTCTATTCCTCCATTAGGAAAAATGAGAATAATATGGCATATTGTAATACATTTGTTATCAGGGTTAAATGAAGTGATATATATAAGTGCTCATCATGCAAAGATGGCAGATGAGTACTCTATCATCACTAGACATATTTTATTATTTAATAGAACAATAGAAGCCATAGACAGTGAAATATTTTCAAAGGCCTAAAGGAAAGTAACTGCCATCCTAGAATAGTATATGTAGCAAAGTTATTTTTCAAGAGTAAGGTTGAAACAAGACCTTACTCTTGAAAAATAAATAAATAGATAAATAAATGCTAAAGGACTTTTACTAAAGGATCTTCTAAAGGGTGAATTTCAGGAAGGAAGAAAATAACCTAGCAAGAAGGTTTATGATATAATAAAACAGCAAAATATAAGTAAAAACAATTAATTTTTATCCACATAAAATAGCAACAAAGGATAAGGCTGCTTCTGGCATGACAGAGTGAGGAGGTTGGCAAATCTGGTCCCCAAAGAGGAAAAGAAAAAGCAGAACAAATCCTTCAAACCAACCGTTTCAGTGCTATTGAAATCAAGTAAAGGCAAAAGAAACAAAAATTGTAAAGCACAATGGGGGAATGAGGTCAATTTTTTAAAGGAACAAACAAATCGTATGCTTCTTTTATATGTGATGCTATTCTAGTAAACTCTTTAGCTACTAGCTTTATTAAAAATTACTAAAATGTTATTAAGAATGGCCTCTCTCTGGTTATAAATTATTATGTGGTGGTTGTTTTGTTTTTTTTTACAATCTTAGCAGAGAAACAAACTTTGTGGTAGCAACTGATTACCCCAAACACAAATATCAGTCAATAAACATCCAGTGCCTGTAATGGCTCCTTCCTATGTCTCTGGTTTCCACGCAGGCCTTTAGAAAGTAAAGGTTGCATGCTTTCAGACAGTGCCCTCATATGGTTGGCCCCAATGTGTCATGTACCAGTGGTCTAGCAGCATTATCTGATCTATCATTATGTCCCAAAGCAGCAGAACCTTGTGGTTTCAGCATGTGAGGAGGAATCAGAGCCTTCTCAGTTCTATTCCTGGATCTACCACTTACTTGATCCTGTGGTTTTGGGCTTGTCACAGTTTCTCTGTGGTTAAGATGAAATCCCCTCAATGTCATTTGCCTTTGGTGTTTAGGACACAATGTGGTCAGGCTATAAATTTATACTGTTTTCTAAGTGAAATCAAAGCATAGGAATAGGTAGTAAAATGGTACACAAAATACCTTATCATTTATAAAAATTTGTTTTAAAATTATTCCTTGGAGAATATTGCATATCAGTTTTAAATTCACAACTTTTCTCTACCTGATAGTTAACTCTGATTTGATTCCTAAAGATTTAGAGACAGGCATTCTGAATTCATTTTGTGACACAAGCATCTTGCATCATATAAAAAAAGGCAGCCATGTAAAGGGTATTTTGTTCCATATTGAATCAGCCTTGTCACTATGAAATTATGAGCAGTGGAACACAAGGAAGTGAGCCAATTCAATTCTACATAACTACAAAAAGAACCTACTATTTTATGATCAAAATATCACATAAACCAGTGGTTTTAAAAAGTAACAGAAATACCACCCATGAAATTAACATGTAAGAACTGGAGAGATTTTTCTCTTGTGGCACTGTTAAATCAGACAAAAATCTTACTATGGTGACTAATGAGTATATCTAGCACTTACTAACTGCTAGACACTGTGTGCCACACTTTATAGGGATTGTCTCATTTAATTCCCTCAGTAAACTGATTAGGCCATGTATTGTTATCATCCATTTTACAGATGAAGATACCAGAATTCAGAGAGATTAAGGGCCATGGTTGAGTTCCCACTTATACTGCTAATAAGTGGGAGGGTCTGGATTGACCCACAGGACCCGTGTTCAAGCTACTATATATCAGGCTCCATAGAACACCAACATCATGGTCAAGTCAATAAAGTAAACAGTATATTTAAAAATCAAAGCATTGCATTGATAAAATAAGGGAGTTATGATTTTATCATAAAACTAGTAAGATAGCATTTGTATGCATTCAACATACTAGATATTTTTATTATAAAAAGTATATAGGCAGACAATGGTGAAAAGGTTAGTTTTTTTCTTTGGTTATAAACTATCAAGAATTCACTCTAACCAAGTCAACCAAAAACATTTTTATTTTCTCCAAAAGATACAGTAAAATGTTTTGTTTTGTTTACGATTTATGACTTACAGGACTCTATGCAGCATTTAAAATATAGAATACTTTAGTTCTGACAGGTACCTTAGAGATGGTTTATTCCAAATTACTCATGTTTAACAATGTAACTAAGGTCTGAGGAAGGTCAAATAATTGAGCAGCAAATAGGAAACATGGATCTTGCCCTTAAAATGCTTACAGTCTCATTGGGAGGCAAATGATAAACTAAAAGTACCTACTAGGAATCAGGAATGTTCTACGTGCTGTTGACACATTTCTGCTCTCACAAAGCTTATGACAAATATAGTAAATATAGTAAATATTAGTAAATATAATCCCTATAGTAAATAGGGATTATAATACAGTTGGATAAGTACTTGAATAGAGCAAATTCAGGATGCCAAAATTCAGAGAAGAAGCACCAATCCAGAATTAAGGGGATTAAGATAAACTTTCTAGAGAAAGCTGAAGCCTGAAAGGTGAGTAGGAGTTTGTCAAACTAAGAGGAAGACGAAGAATTTGTATTGAGGGAACATCCTCAAAGGCTCAGAGTTAAATAAATCAATGCATATTCCAGGAACTGAAATAAACATGACTAAATCACAATGTTTGATGGGAAAGAAACAAGAATTAAGGCTAGAGAGGCAAACAGAGCCAGATATGCAGGGCCTCTAATCTGTGTTCAGGGATTTGCACTGGGTCCTAAGAGTATAACATTAAACAGGAGTGTGACATGATCAATTTGCATTTTAGACCACTTCTGTGTGGTCAGGGTGAAGAATGAATTAGAGAGGCAGGACTATGTGCATGGAGTTTCCTTAGGCGGCTGCTGCAAAACTCCAGGTCTGCATCTGCAAAGAGAATGGTGATGAGAAGAAAATGGATTCAAGAAATATTAGGAGACAGAATTGACAATATTAGGTGAAGAGAAGCAGATGATGAGGAAGAAGAAATCAAGAATGAATTCCAAGTTTTTAGCCTGGCAACTTGGTACAGGATGGGGTCTATTTAAAAAACATGAAACCTCAGGAGAAGAAGCAGGCTTGGTAAGGAAGATCAGGAGCTCAGCTTTCCATATAACGCTTTTGAGCAACTTTAGAGATCTGTAAGCAAAGGAAGTTGTCACGAGACGTTAAGATGCATGACTTTAGTATTTCAGAGTTTGAGCAGCTGCAAGCGAAGATAAGGCCCATGATACAGCCATGAGTGGACATCTAAAGTGGTGTGGCACAAAACTCCATTAGAAATGAACATCTTAAGAACAAGAAAGGCCAACATATAAGAAAAGTTATCCACGTGGAAATTAAAGTGGGCTAAGAGCATGACTTTGAAAACAGGAAAGAGTGGTTAAACCAGGGGAGAGTAGTTAAGAAACTGGGAGAAGATAGAGACAAGGTAACACAACAGACATAAACATCAAAGCTGTGTTGAGGGGAGGGGGGTACTTACATAAGAATGGAGTACTAATAGTCTGAAAGGAACAAAGGGAGAAGACACTGATCTCTTCTCCCAACCCTAAAACACTGTGTGGGCCAATACAAACTATTTGAAAGCACTGGTTGAAAAGCGAAGGTCTTAAATGTGAGCCATGCTTCAGTAAAGCAAGAAGATAAAGGGAATATACAGAAATAGGTTTCCAAAGGCATAGTGTAAAGGTTTCAGAGGGAGAGAAGTATTGGGAGTCTGAAACATAAAGTATGAAAGCATGAGGTATGTGAAAGAGTATATGGAAAAAAAACAAATGACATGTTATGTT
This sequence comes from Corynorhinus townsendii, assembly GCA_026230045.1. Taxonomy (NCBI): domain Eukaryota; kingdom Metazoa; phylum Chordata; class Mammalia; order Chiroptera; family Vespertilionidae; genus Corynorhinus; species Corynorhinus townsendii. The sequence goes on along the minus strand of JAPDVU010000004.1, from coordinate 58,538,886 downwards.
TACATTTTAACAGGAAGACCAATAATAACAATAATGTGAAGCAAGGTTTTCTAAGAATTATGTCCAGAGGCCACCTGATGACCTGCAAAGGTGGAGTGTGAGGAGATGGGCGTATGGGTGGGGGAAGATTTCATCCCGGTCTCTAAGAGTTGAGAGCAGCATGGGTATAGGCTAAAATCCTCAGGGCAGCTTTGGCTCTGAAGGTCTGATCTGTGCTTCAACATGCCATTGTATTTTGATCTGCACCATTTCTCATGCCCAGAATGCCTTCATACAGAGGATGCAGAAATTTAGGAAATGCTTTTATAAACTTCATCTGCAAACTTGCCATAGACAATTAAAGGTCTCCTCAATTGAATGTTCCAGTAAATATCTTATCCCCAACCTCAATCATGTGTGTCATTTACTTCTGCAGACTGAATCACTAAATCTGTCTAAGTCTCCTTCTCAATTTAGTCTAGATCAAACTGTTTATTTCTAAAAGCCAACAACTTCCACAAAAGACAAGGGATCAAGTTTTGAGCAACAAAGAGAATTGTATGTTATTTTGCTGCAGATTGTCAGAGTCTTAAAGCTCGAAAGGTCCTTGGAGACCATTTAGCAACAAGTAATGCCCAAGAAGGTTAAATGACACCAAGATTACAGGAGCAGACACAAGCATGAACATTGTCACCTAGAGAAAAGCCAGAAAGGCCAAGTACAATGGCCACTGGTACCAGTAGACCTTTTTTTTTAATGTAGGAAAATATCTTCTATGTTATTTCAGACTATAAAAATACAGAATATTTTAGAGGAATTTGTCAGAATTCATATATTCAAGTGAATATGAATGTCATCCTTCAGAGTGCTCACTTTCAGACTATGCATTTATTCAATGATGCTACAACTGCTCAACGACTTTTTAAAATCATTTATGCTAAGTGAAATAAGTCAGTCAGAAAAAGCTAAGAACCATATGTTTCACTCATATGTGGGATATAAAATTGAAGCTCAGACACAGATAACAGTATGGTGGTTAGCAGAGGGAAGTAGGTGGGGGTAGTAAAGGGTAAAGAGGGTGAAACACAGGGTAACGGAAGATGATTTGACATTGGGTAATGGGCACAAAATGCAATATACAGAATATGTATCACAGAAATGTACACTCAACACCTCTTTAATCTTACTAACCAATGTCACTCCAATAAATTTAAATTAAAAAAAAAAGCTCTGGCCGGGTTATTCAGTTGGTTAAGATCATTGTCCTGATATGCCAAGGTTGCAGGTTCAATCCTCAGTCAGGGCACATACCATAATCAACCAATAAATGCAGAAATAACTGGAACAACAAATCAATGTTTCACTCTTTCTTTTTCTCTCTTTTCTCTCCTCCTTTCCTTCCCTCCTTCTCTCTGCTCCCTTTCTCTTTCTCTAAAATGCAATCAATAAAAAGAAATAAATACAATTTATTTTTATATAAGAAAAAAAATCATTTCATTGCTTCATAGTTCTATCTTGTTGGTGATTTTCTTCCCTCTTTCTTAACTAGTGATACTAGATTTGAACAAAAATTTTGTGAACATGATCCAAATATTGATTTGGATGTTTCTAACTGTCTATCCCTCTCCCCTCTTCTCTGTAAAAAAATCAATAAAATATATATTTTTTAAAATGGTGTTTCCTCTGCAGCTCATGTAGCCCCTGTGTTGTATCCACTGGGCTAGGGGTTGTCCCCGCCACCCGGTGGTGGCCACTGGGGTCTCCGCACACCCCAGAGACTGGCAGCCAGCCCCTACCCCCGTCATGGGCGCTGGGCTGGGGGGCATGAGGGGACCCCCATGCCATGCACAGCGGTGGCCGCCAGGTCTCCACACACTCCAGAGGCCAGCAGCCAGCTCTCTGTCATGGGCGCTGGGCTGGAGGCAGGGTCCCGAACCACCGCTTGGTGCCAGAGCACACACAAGCGGCTGCACCCATAGTCCCAGAGGGCCGGGGGGTGTTCTGGAACCCCTGCCACTCAGGGCCTAAGTGCGGGCCTAGAGGCTAGGAGCGGCCTGGGTCCTGAGGATGTTCCTAGGACCCAGGCCACTGGGCGCCTGTGTATGCAAATTAACTTCCAACTTTGTTGGGTTAATTTGCATACTTCCAACTTTGTTGGGTTAATTTGCATACTCGCTCCTGAGTGGCTTGTGGAGGTACAGTTAATTTGCATGTTTCTCTTTTATTAGATAGGATGGTTTAATATAAAAAGAAGTTAAAGCCATTCTTAGAACTATATCATATTTTGTCCCTAAGAATTATTTAGGATTAACAAGGAACTCTGTAATGGAATTATAATTTTAGTATGTTGGATTAAATAATTTCAACTAATTATTGACCTGATTTAAGGGGTTGGGGGGAGGCATTGACATGCTAGTTAATGTATGTACAGGTGCCAATAGAAACAGTTTGGGCTTAAAAGAGCTTCCATTCCACTGGAACATATGATTGCTCAGTTCATGAGGACCCCAGTGTGTGGGAAGAAAAGAGCTTATTAACAAAACAGGGAATATGATATGATATTTTGGCAATTGTGTTAGTATCAGGCAGTACTATCTTTATGGAATTATAAATAGATAAAACTTTAGGACACATTATTAGTAGGTGACTACTAGTTGCAGAAGATGGTTTGTGTTCAACTTTTGACCTTGGCCCACATGTTGTGGAAGAGAGACCATATTTATAATTTACATTGGATTGTGCCCTCAGCTATTTCTAAATGTACCTTTCTCAGATTTTTCTCCAGTAATATGCATAGATTTCTCTTTAATGAGTGGCATACAAATGGATGTAATCTTTCAAAGTTTCAAAGTAATTATACATTCAACGTCCTGTTTCATTTTTACTTTGATTCTGAGGGTTCTCTAAAAAAATTGTGTGATTTTTTTAAAACAAAGTTAGAATCCAAATGAGTTTCCAAATACTACCCTGGAACTGCACTATAATTACTGCTAATGTTCACAGTACTTTTGGAATTCCTCTTTGAAGACTATCTTTACAACCTACAGCAATTCTTTGAAATATCGCTGTGATGGCATTTTAAGATAATCCTTTGAGGCTGATATTGATTCTTGAAAATAGAATAAGAACATTAATCCAAATCAATATTTGGATCATGTTCACAAAATTTTTGTTCAAATCTAGTATCACTAGTTAAGAAAGAGGGAATACTGCATAATAAATAACAAAATCTATAAAGTCATCTAGATAAACAGTAAGTTGCTAAAGGGTTTCATGTCAGGCTAAGACTTTTTCTATGCCTTGCTTTCTTTAAAATCAACTCTAATGACATGTGATTTACAAGCAATAAAAAGCATCCATTTTAGGTGTACAATTTGATTAGTTTCAATAAATGTATTTCTATAAGCAAGATACAGAATATGCTCAACATTCCGAAAAACTCTTATAGCCCATTTTAGTCAATCCCCTAACACTGGCCCACAGAAAACCACTGTAGATTACATTTGTCTTTTCCAGATTTTCAAATAGTGGAATAATATAAATTAAACCTCTTGTATTTGCCTTCTATTGTTTGGTATGATTTATTGAGATTCATTCATGTTGCATAAATTGTAAGGTCCTTTTTATTGTTGAACAGTATTCCTATATATGGTTATACCACTTTGGGAATATTATTACAAACATTGATGAACATATGGTTTAATTCCATTTTGAGAATATTTCAAGTAAAGCTGCTATGAGTTATTTTTAAGTTTGCATTTCACAGCTCCCGGTCAAGATTACAGTGTGATAAATGAGGTACTCATCCTCCTAAAACCACATAAAAAATACAACTAAACTATAGAACCTAGCTGGACACAAGTCCTACAACTAACGATATAGAGAAAAAACCATATCAAGACTGCTGGGTAGGGTAGAAACGAGGAATGGACTAGTCCCATGTGGCGAATAAAAATTGGGAGGGATATCTCAGCTGTGGAGGTTCCCCCTCAGGAGCTAGGGGTACCAGCCCCACACCAACCCTCCCCCCCGCCACCCAGCACAGAGTTCCATTGTCAGAAAGAGAATTCCTCATAACTTGTGGCTGTACAAACCAGTGGGGATTGAGTTTGAGGGAGATGGATGGGGGCTGGAGGCCCAGGAAATCCCTTTGAAAGGGCCCGTGCAAGGACATACTTGGATAGTCATTGGAATGTAAAGTATATTCTTTATAGCATAAAGAATATAGTCAATAATATTATAATAACTAAGTACTATGTCAGATGGATATGAGATTTATTGGGATAATCACTTAGTAAATTATATAATACCTAATTATTTGGGTGCACACTGAAACTAATATAATATTGTTTGTCAATTGTAATTGGAAAATAAAAATATTATTTTAAAAAATAGTTTGCATTTCTCTTTTGAAAATACCAGGGAATGGAATTGCTTGGTAGTATGGTAGATATATAAAGAATACAACTGCCAATTTTACAAAGTGGTTCCGTCATTTAACCTGTCCATCAACAATGGATGAGTTCCAGCCCAGCCAGTATGCCTCAGTGGTTGAATGTTAACCCATGAACCATGATTCTGTGTCAAGTCACATGCCCGGGTTGTTGGAAGCATGTAGGAGGTAGCCAATTGATGTTTCTCTCTCTTAGATGTTTCAATCTCTCTACCCCTCTTCCTTTCTATCTCTATAAAATAAATAAAAACATTTAAAAATAAAAAAAGGATGGGTTCCAGTTGCTCCAAATGCTCACCAACACTTGCTATCATCTGTCTTTTAAAATTAAGCCATCTAATGGGTGTGTAATGGTATCTCATTGTGATTTTAATTTGCATTTCCTGCCCTAGCTAGTTTGGCTCAGTGGATAGAGCATTGGTCTGCAGACTGAAGGGTCCGGAGTTTCAATTCCAGTCAGGGCCCTTATTTCGGTCTCCTCCTCGCCCCAGGCCCTGGTCCGGGCACTTGTAGGAGGCAACCAATTGATGTGCTTCTCTCACATCCATATTTCTCTCTGTCTTTCCCTCTCTCTTCCACTCTCTCTAAAAAAAAAAAATCAATGGGAAAGTATCCTCAGGTGAGGATTAAAAAATAATAATAACAAAATAGCTTGCATTTTCCTAATGACTAATAAGCTTACATGTGCTTTAAGATCCTTGTGAAGTGTTGTTTCAAATCTTTGCCCATTTTTAAAAATTGGGTTCTTTGTCTTATTACTGAGTTGTAAGAATTTTTAAAATATATTCTGAAGTAATTCATCAGATATATATATTATGACTATTGTCTCCAATCTGTGATTTGCCTTGTCATTTTCTTAACAGTATCTTTTGAAGAGCATAGTTTTTAATTTTATTAAAGTCCAATTTAACATTTTTTTTATAACTTGTGTTTACTGTAAGAAATATTAAACAAACTTGAGGGCACAAAAATTTTCCTCTATATATTTTTTAAGTGGTTTCGTTTTAGCTTTATGTCTAAATTTATGATCCATTTTGAGTTAATTTTTTGTGGGGTAAGTATGAGATGTGGGTTGATGTTCATGTTTTCTTTATAGATATTTAATAGTTCAAAGACTATATCTTAAAAGAAGTAGTGTATCCCCACTGAATTACCTTCATACTTTATCTAGGTTCAATTAACCATATGCATATTGGCCTACTTCTGGATTTTCTATTCTTTTCTATTGATCTACTTTATTGTTCTATTGCCTTATACCATTTTCATACTATCTTAATTTACTGTAGCTTCATAAGTTTTATATTTAAGACGTATAAGTCCTCTAATTTTAGTCTTCTTTTTCAAAATTGTTTTAGCTATTCTATATTCTAAGTACTTTGCTTTTCCTAATAAATTTTGAGTCATTCTTGTTAATTTCTACAAAAAGCCTGCCAGGTTATAATTTTCTTTTAAATTGATTTACATTTTTGTGTCATAAAAATTTTTAACAAAGGATTTCAGAAAAAATGGTATTGAACTTCCTTGAATGTATTGTATTATTTAGATCTGTAGATACGATGCCTGCATGTCAAAGTAAGTTTTAGACATGTACCTATAATTTCACTACTAAATACCCACATATATATTGACAAAATATTTTAATCATAGATAAAAGCATTAGAAATATTAACTAACATCCATGTGCTCCCTACACAATTTTATGAAATATAAATATTGTACCATATTTATTTCAGACCACAAGAAAACTCAAACATCAATTGAAACTCCCTCTGTCCCTCCTGAATCCCACTTCTCTCCTAAAATTGCTGTTTATCATCCCCGTGCATCCTGTATTTTTACTATAAATGTATAACATCCAAAAGCAAATGTGACATTGTTTTTAAACATTATATACATAGATAACTATACATGAATCTGATGGGTATTGAATGATATCTGATTCTTATGACATGATAGTATGGTGCCATTATTAAGAGCTCAGGCTGAATGTATTCAAATGTCTCCTTTTACAATTTTTTCCTCAATTATATGATTCTTAGCTATATTTATGTGGGCATATGAAGCACAAATTCCTTCCACTTTTATGTACTATACAATATTGCATGGTACTTCTATGGCCCAATTTCATTCTCCTGTTGATGGACATTTAGATTGCTTCCAATTTTTCATTACTGCAAACAATGTTGTGAAAATTTCTGTACATGACTCACTATGAACACGTTTCTCTGGGGTGCCATTGCTGTGCAGTAGATTATGAAAATATTAATTATATTGCCAAAGTGTTTTATGAAGTTACACTCCCACAAGCAGTGTACATATTCATCCACAGCCTCACAAGCACTTGGCTAGGTCAGACTTAAACATTTTTGCCAATCTGATGGATGTGAAATGGCAGTTGGTATCTGAGAAATGGCAGTATGGTGCTGGGCAGCCATGGAAATATGCGGCTTGGATTGCCCTTCAAAAATAGAACTTGTCTATGAGTGCAGTTAGATAACTGCCTCAAGACACAGTATCTTAAGATCTGCTCCAACATTCCATCCAAGGCCACGCTCCTCCCAGCGAGTCCTCAGTCAATTTCTCAGCACAGCAGTACCACTGGAGCCTGGTCATTCCTCCTCAATGAGAGCTCATCTAACAAGCAATCTTTGCTCTGGAGTTCTCCACTGGGTTGGCTGAGACTTTGCCAGCTATATATTACAGCCTGAAACTCTGCCAGTTCTGCTTCCCAGATGTGCACTATGGTCTGAAGGCTTTCCCTGCCCTATTCTTTCCCCTCCCTGTTTATGTTCCACAGGCATTACTTCCAATACACTTTTCACACTTCAACTCCATTTCAAGAACTACTACGTGGAAAACTCAAACTGAATGATTGAGTTCATCAGAGCTCAAGCCTCTGCTGAATTCAACTGCTTGGATCTGTTTCCAGCTCTACTTATTACTTCTGGATGTTGGGCAGGTTGTTTAATTTCCCTAAATCTCAGTTATTTCATCTCTAAAATGGGAATAATAATAGTACCTACGTCCACAGGTGTGAGCAATTAAAATAATATAAGCCTTTGGAAAAACTTCTGGCACATAAAAAACCCTCAATATATACTAGTTTTGTTTGCCCAGTGTGATTTCCTTATTTACCATGAGTTAAGGTTAAGATCCAGGATATATGAAACCATGACTGCAAACAATGACCTGGGGATACTTATTGCTCCTTTCTTTAGGTATATGTGTATATTTAGTAGGTATTATTATAGCATAGTGATACTATGGTAAACATAGTGATCTCAAATAAAATACTCAGTGATAATGAATAATCCCAGTCTGATTATCTTTGTCAATGATTAATTTATATTCTAAAACCATTTGTGTTTTGATTTTTTTTTTTTTTTTTGCTTATAATAAATTATACGTATATACCAGCAACATTAAGGACTATAAATTGCAAGACTGGAAAATCATTGCTGGGAGGCTTTGATTAAATGCCTTTTCTATCAAAGTGCACCATATATTTGGATTTCATAGTGTACAAATCTTGACACTGTTCTATTAGTTTACTTTTAGGAATATATTAAGAATCAAACACCATCATAAAATTTTCCCATAAGTCAAAACATATTTAGTATTCTTTTTTAAATGGACATTTTTCCCCCTGAAATTATTTTCCCAGAAATACCCACCAGATCCCCCTTGTTTTCATTGTATTCTAAAATTTAGAATAAGGACAGATGGAAATGAAGAAAGATCAGGAAAGAAGCTCAGTAACTAATACATTCTTCTTGCATTCTTGTCCTCAGAGGCCAGGTTAATGAGAATTTGGAAGAGTAATTAGTATTTAAGACTCGGTCAAACATTCATTGTAATGTGAAATCATTCCCTATCTTTAGTTTTAAAACTAGGAGTTTGGCCAAATATAAACTGCTGGAATAAGTAGATGCCTGGAAAAATAGAGATCTCTATTAGCTTGCTGAAATATATTTTCTGTCTCATTCCAAAATTCTGTAACTCTCGATTGCAAGAAAAATAACTTCTATATTGTTCCAAAACCCATATGAAATATATGCCCAGAGGATGACCTCTGATGCATTTGTGCAAAGAGATCATATATCTCATTCTTTAATCCACCCAATGGAAAAAAAACAAAAACAAAAACCCTAGATAGTGCATCAAAAACAGTGCTGGAGCAAGGGGCAGGGGGAAAAAATTTGTACTATCTTGTCAGTAAAATGAATGATCATATTTCAATTGATTTGCATAGTAAATTCTAATTAGGTTTGGTAAGATATATCCTATATAATAAAAGGCTAATATGCAAATTGATCAAACGGTGGAATGACCGGTCACTATGATGTGCACTGACCACCAGGGGGCAGACGCTCAATGCAGGAGCTGCTCCCTGGTGGTCACTGTGCTCCCACAGCAGGAGCGCCACTCAGCCAGAAGATGGGCTCACAGCTGAGGAGCACGGGGGCAGTGGCGGGAGCCTCTCCTGCCTCCACAGCAGCCCTAAGGACCCGTTGGCAGACATCCCCCTGAGGAGGCTCTGACTGCGAGAGGGCACAGGCCAGGCTGAGGGACCCAGCCACAGTGCATGAATGCTGTGCACCAGGCCTCTAGTATGCTATAAAAATATATTTCTTATCAGACTACATCTGTTTTTTCATACTATAACTTATAAGTTACCACTCTTCATTTATTTTTATACTTGTTAACTAAACTCCAGAACAGATTAGGTTCCATATTTCTGGGTAAATGATCAAAATCCTTCTTCCTAAAACCCCCTCAAAATAAACAAAGCTCAATCTTTATGCAGTACATAGCCTATTTAACCATTACACTTTCTTCTGACCAAAGTGATCACTACATCCTTTAGTGATTAGAAACATCAGAGGAACTGGGTTTCTCAGAAACTTGTGCTACAAGTTATGTTAACTGGGATTTCGCAAAAATAGGAATCCTTGCCCAAATGGTTTTCAGAACCAGTATGCAAAACAAAACATGTCTCTTCACTCAGCATTTTAGTTCTCACACATACTATTTACTGTAAAATGATCATCTCTGAGAAGAGGATGCATAAAATGTGAATTTATCATTCTAATTGAACTAGAAAGTACCTTTTCATGGCCCTAAAAGAGTAGAAAAGAATACTGAAAGACCATGTACATGTAACACTTAACATAGGGTTAAAAAAGGTTCTAAGTTGTTAAATAGTTTATAATAAAGATCAAAACCTGTAAGAGTTCATTATTGTTCTATACTAATAAATAGAATAAGGATGTCATTTTTTTTGAAGGGAAAATTTTAAATTTCAAAGCAAGATAATATGTAATCATTAAAGAAAAAAGATTAAGTTAATTTCAAATAAAGAGAAGTTTGTGGCTAGATTAAGAAATTTAAAAAAAAAAGTCTAACAAGGGAACACACACAAAATTTCAGGAAAGGATCTTTTGCTTTCTGGTAATACAAATTATAAAGATCTCAAAAAGGAATGGGCTTATAATTCAAGGACATGCCTATCTCAAGATTGTTTATTGGTATAGCTCTCTTTTCGAAGCTAGACATTAAGTAATAATAAAATTCACGAAGTTCCACAGAATTCAAAATGGACAAAATTTTTAAAAGAAAGCATGACAAATGGTAACTTATAGACATAGTCATGAATGCACCAAGTTTTCTTTTCCTGTGGGTGGCTCTGTCTGATCATAAGAGGAAGAGGCTTAGGGCAGTTTAATGGGGGAAAAAAAGAGAGAGAGAAAGAGAATATGGCTACCACTGAGTCACCGGGCGGCTGTAACTGGTTTTTTGAAAGTCGACAATACTTAAATCATAAGCATATGTGCAGTAAAAAAGTTCCCACTCTTCTTTCTCATCTGAGCTGTATTAGTTACTTTGTTTTCCCCGAAGTAGATAACAATAACATTCTGTGGATGCTGTGGTTTTCAGGAAAAAAATGGTAAGGTTTATATTTTCAAACCCCCAGTTAAGAAGAAATTTTTCAATAAAAGAGAATACAGATTCACAGAGATGCTGGTTGTAAGTAAAATTTCAACTATGGGACACACCAAATTCTCCACATACCAAGCAATGTCAAGACAATAGGGGATATATAATCTAAAAAATGTTTGAAGTTGATTTCCCGTATACTCAATAATTCTAATAGATTGAGATATTTTATGTTGCAGTGCCAAATCAGATAAAATCAATACAATTTTGAAAGACTTCATGTCTGTTGACAAGAACCTACTTTATTTTATGTACTATAAAAGTTATGACACTGTCTCTGCTGCTTTAGTTAAGCTTTATTCTATGGGGGCTTTTTAAATGGACTCTCATGTGTGCCCCAGGGACCTTATTTGGTTAAGTGACTGTTAATCCTTTCAAGTATATCCTATTTTTATAATGAAAAAAAAAAGTTAGTTTCTATGGAAATGTGTTTTTCTTGTTGTTTGTTTTTTTGTTAGTTTGTTTTTCCAAGGAAAATGTTTTCATCTTTACCTTGCTTAGTTCACTGCTCTGTGTGGTCCTATTAATTCCCTCTTTCCTGAAACTCTTGTCTTACTGCTGCCTTTCCAGCAGTAAGTTGATGTTTCCCAATGCTCTGCTAAGATTGAAATATGGGGGAGATTATAAAATTATTTTATGCTTACTACCTGCTTTTTTAAATTTTCTGTTTGGATTTCTCTTATGATATTGCTGTGTTCATGTCTATGCTTAAATTAAAAAATAATATATAGAGATATAACAGCAGATTAGAGGGAATCAAGTTAGAGATTTGAAATACAAAGAAGCAAAAAACACCCAACCAGAAAAGCAAAAAGAAAAAAGAATCCAAAAATATGAAGATAGTATAAGAAGCCTCTGGGACAACTTTAGGCATACCAACATCTGAATTATGGGGGTGCCAGAAGAAGAGAGAGAGCAAGATACTGAAAACCTATTTGAAGAAATAATGACTGAAAACTTCCCCCACCTGGTGAAAGAAATAGACTTACAAGTCCAGGAAGCGCACAGAACCCCAAACAAAAGGAATCCAAAGAGGACCATACCAAGACACATCATAATTAAAATGCCAAGAGCAAAAGACAAAGAGAGAATATTAAAAGCAGCAAGAGAAAAAGTTAATTACCTACAAAGGAGCATCCATACGATTGTCAGCTGATTTCCCAACAGAAACTATGCAGACCAGACAGGAGTGGCAAGAAATATTCAAAGTGATGAATAGCAAGAACCTACAACCAAGGTTACTCTACCCAGCAAAGCTATCATTCAGAATTGAAGGCCAGATAAAGAGCTTCACAGATAAGAAAAAGCTAAAGGAGTTCATTAACACCAAACCAGAATTATATGAAATGCTGAAGGGTATTCTTTAAGAAAAGGAAGAAGAAAAAGGTAAAGATAAAAAATTATGAACAACAAATACATATCTATCAACAAGTGAAGCTAAAAACCAAGTGAATTAAAAATCTGATGAACAGAATAAACTGGTGAATATAATAGAATCAGGGGCATAGAAAGGGAGTGGACTGACAATTCTCGGGGGGAAAGGAGTGTGGGGAGTATGGGAAGAGACTGGACAAAAATCGTACACCTATGGATGAGGACAATAGCGGGGAGGTAAGGGCAGAGGGTGGGGTGGGAACTGGGTGGAAGGGAGCTATGGGAGGGGAGGGGGGGAAGAGGAACAATTGTAATAATCTGAACAATAAATATTTATTAAAAAAGAAAAATTAAAAATAAAAGACTCCTCTAGCCTTCAACCTGGGGAAAATGAAATACCCAACTCCAGCTCCCTCTAACTTCTAAAATGAGGAAGGGAAATACCCGTCTTAGGCTCAGTAAAAGACTGAGACCTAAACATAGGGTTATAACATGCTTCCGTTCCCCCCCACATCTTATTACCACCTCAACAGGGCTCCAGCAAAATAACAGGAGATTACAACTAAAAGAACTGCTAGCCTCAAACTCTACTTAATAAATCTGTGAGTAAATTCCAAAGACAATGGGGGAGATAAGCGACACTGAGGAAAATTTATCCTCTAACACTACAGCTACAGCAAACAGTAAACACAGCCTAACTGCTAGCTAAACCAAAATCCTCACTCTGAAGGCCTTAGTTTCTTTTACTCTGTATCATAATGTCCAGCTTTCAACAAAAAGTTAAAAGGAAGTCAAAGGGTAAATAAAAAATATAGTCTTAAAAGACAATGCAAGCATCAGAACTAGAATCAGATATGATAGAGCTTTTGGAGTAATCAGACCAGGAATTTCAAGTAACTATGATTAATATGTTAAAGGGTCTAATAGATAACATAGTAGTAGACAATATGTAAGAACATATGGGTAACATTAAACAGAAGAGATGATATCTCTAAGAAAGAATAAAAAAGAAATGCTAGAAATATAAATTAAGTAATATAAATGATATATAATTGAAGATTGCATTTGATGGATTCATCAATAAACTAGACATGGAGAAGAAAAAAATTAGTGAGCTTGAAGAAATGTCATTAGGAATTCCCAAACCTGAAATGCAAAGAGAAAAAGAACAGAATACTCAAGAACTATGGGACAATTACAGAGTGTAATATACACACAATGGATATAACAGGAGAGTAAATATTTGAGATAATAATGGAGAATAATTTTTATTAATTAAGATTAATGATAGACATCAAACTATATATCCAAGAAACTCAAAAAACACCAACAGGATAAGTATTTTTTTTAAAAAATCTATAATTAAGTATATCATATTCAAAATGTAGAAAACCAAAGACAAAGAGAAAACTTTGAAAGAATCCAGAAGAAAAACACACACACCTTATCTACAGAGGGAAAAGATTAAGGATTACACCACAAGAAACTAAAGTGAAATACTGTATTAAAAGGAAGTATTAAAAGAAAAAAACCAACCTAGAATTCTGTAGCCAATGAAATTATCTTTCAGAAGTGAAGGAGAGATACTTTCTCAGATAACCAAAAATTGAAGGGATTTGTCACTAGACCTGCCTTGCAAAAAAGTTCTTCCTGTTGACCTCTTTTACCCTTTACTAGCTCTCCCCATCCCTTTCTTCTTATACTGGACTAGAGGCCCGCTGCAGGAAAATTCGTGTACTCAGGGGAGTCCTTCAGCCCAGCCTGTACCCTCTCTCAGTCCACAACCCCTCATGGGATAACCACTCCAGGGGATCAGGCCTAAGTTGGCAGTCAGACATCCCTCTGGCAGCCCAGGAGCCCTCGGGGGATGTCCAACTAATGGCTTAGGCCTCCTCCCTGAGCTCGCCGTGGGAAGTGGTTTCTAAGCCCTTAATTGGGCATCCTTAGTGCTGCCGCAGAGGCGCAAGAGAGGCGGGAGAGGCTCCTGCCAACGCTGTTGTGCTGGCCAGCCATGAGCTGGCTTCTGGCTGAGCAGTGCTCCCCCTATAGATGCACACTGACCACCAGGGGGCAGCTCCTGTGTTTAGCATCTGCTTCCTGGTGGTTAGTGTGCATCATAGTGACAGGTCATTCCTGGTTGTTCCACCATTAGGGTTAATTTCCATATTACCCTTTTATGATTTGGGATAACTCCTTGTCTTTCCTTTACTTACAGTATCTGTTAGATACTGTGTCTTTTAGAACTCTGTGTATTCCAAGTTTTGGCTCTTCCAATTGCTCTTTTTGCTGTGCATGTTTTGGGAAGATGGTGAATAAATTAAACAAATAAAAAACAATGCCCATGATAGTGAAAAAACTGACTCAATAACCCATTGTCTAAACATGTGGAAGTGTGAAAATTTCTATAACCCTGGCCTCACCATGAACACATGTATTGGGTATTAGTTGATTATAACAACTCTGTGCAGGTGCACCTGATAATGCTAGCCATATATATATATATATATATATATATATATATATATATATATATATAATTTCCAGTGCCCAGAACAATACCTGGCACATAGCAAGTATTCATTATTTCTTAAATGAATTGATTTTTTAAAATAAGAATGTATTTTTAATACCTGGTGAGAATTAACAATTAATATTTTCCAAATATTATTTGTCAACTTGCTATAATACCCATCTCACAAATAAAATTAAGTCTTCTATATTGGTCTGCATTTCTGAAATCTAACTTCACAGAAGTATTAAGAGTATGCCTGGGAAACATCTTACATTTGGCACATTACAAGGTGTTGAGACCAGGTGTCTAAGTCTTTAAATATACCAGTAAAACACTCACTTGTCTCACTTGTGAAAAAATACTTTAAAAGTTTTCCAGATATGTACACAGATTTAGGCAGCCTTACCCCATGATTAAAGACAATTTCATAGAAATTTAATACAACTTTTCAAAATATCAAGACAGGATAGTGAACTCAAATGGCTGAAGTGAGTAAAATCTGCTCCTAATTTTAATTTCATATGGTTTGGCACTTAAAAAGAACAGTTAATACTAAACTATTCTTTTTATAAAAGTCAGAAGAGACAAGCTAGCTAACTCTTCTCTGACAACTCATCTTCCCCAGGTTACTTATTAGATATACTGTTTCCTATATTCTTACATACTTTAAACTCATTTCCACCGAAGGGCTTTCTGAAAATGTCTGTTTATTTATCTCTCTCCTCAACTATACCGAGTTCCTTAAAAGCATTTAGCAAAATGAATGCCTGATACAGATAGGTGCTCAATGTGTTTGCTGAATAAATAAATAATCCAAGGTACTCTAAATATTGTCTTTGACTAAGTTTACAGAAATCATTTGTATGAGGGGGAACAACTATACTATAGGGATAGCTCACTTCTCTTACTGTACACCAGTCAACAATGTTTGGATTTACTTTTCCTTTACCCTCACTATTATTTATTTGTTTTCCAATATGTCAATGCAGCTTATCCAGAAAAAAAAGTTTAACTTAGTTATAAAAATGTTGGTATGACTGTGAACCCACATTCACATTAAGACCTGTCTAGGCTATAGCATTCTCATTTCCTATGTATGGCATTATATAATGCTAACACCAACCAAATTACCAAATATAAATGGTTATCTTTCTATGCAACAAGATGTCTGGGAAATTTTTTAACTCTCTAGGTTGGCATTCCAGCATTTAAAATTCCAGACAATCAATGATTTTCTTCCTCATTCAATAATAGCACATAGTTGTAAATCAACTTAATGGCAACCATTTCGTATTAGAGGCATGAGTTGATGCTAAAGAAAAATAAAATATGACTCCCATTCTTTTTCAGTTTTTGCAAAAATAACAGAAATTGCTATCAAGGTGACATATAATTATCAACCTAAATTAAGTTTGGGAACAGCAGAACTCTGATTACTTCGTGCTTTAGTTGGATGAAATCTTGCAAAGCAAATATAATTTCAAAAAATATCTATTGTGTATTTATAATTCAACTAGAGGCCGAGTGCACAAAACCACATGAGACCCAGCCCTGCCGTGCCAGTGGGACCCCAGACCAGACATGCGCTAGTAGCTCACCACCACGAGCCACCACATCGCATGAGCCACAAGCTCTGCCTTGCCACAGGAGCTGTGAGCCCCTCTGAGCTGTGTGAGCCCTGCCACGTGAGCCACAAGCTCCGCTTTGCCCCTGAGCTGGGAACCCCGCCTTGCTGTGTGCCCCTCTGAGCCCCGCAAGCTGCGGCTCACGGGCCAGGGGGAGGGACTGAGAGATGCTCCATGCACCTTCTGGTGACCGTCCATTTGGTTGTTCCGGCATTACAGCATTACAG
Source organism: Corynorhinus townsendii (assembly GCA_026230045.1). Lineage (NCBI taxonomy): Eukaryota > Metazoa > Chordata > Mammalia > Chiroptera > Vespertilionidae > Corynorhinus > Corynorhinus townsendii. The sequence goes on along the minus strand of JAPDVU010000004.1, from coordinate 58,522,719 downwards.
CCACGGGCCTTTTATAATATAAACTAGAGGCCCGGTGCACAAAATTCATGCATTGGGGGGGGGGGTTGTCCTTCAGACAAACCTGCACCCTCTCCAATCTGGGACCCCTTGAGGGATGTCCAACTGCCCGTTTAGGCCCGATCCTACTAGGATCGGGCCTAAACGGACAGTCGAACATGCCTCTCACAATCCAGGACTGCTGGCTCCCAACTGCTCGCCTGCCTGCCTTCCTGATTGCCCCTAACCGCTTCTGCCTGCCAGCCTGATCACCCCCTAACCACTCCCCTGCCAGCCTGATTGATGCCTAACTGCTCCCCTGCCAGCCTGTTTGCCCCTAACTGCCCTCCCCTGCAGGCCTGGTCCCCCCCAACTGCTCTCCCCTGCAGGCCTGGTCCCCCCCAAATGCCTTCCCCTGAAGGGATGGTCACCCCCAACTGCTCTCCCCTGCAGGCCTGGTCACCACCAACTACCCTCCCCTACAGGCCTGGTCTCCCCCAACTGCCCTCCCCTATAGGCCTGGGTCCCGCTCAACTGCCCTTCCCTGCAGGCCTGGTCGCCCCCAACTTATCTCCTCTGCTGGCCTGCTCACCCCTAACTGCCCTCCCGTGCAGGTTTGATCACCCCAACTGCCCTCCCTTGCAGGCCTGGTCCCCCGCAACTGCCCTCCCCTGCTGGCCATCTTGTGGTGGCCATCTTGTGTCCACATGGGGGCAGCCATCTTTGACCACATAGGGGCAGCCATCTTGTGTGTTGGAGTGACTGTCAATTTGTATATTACTCTTTTATTAGATAGGATAGAGGCCTGGTGCATGGTTGGGGGCTGGCTGGTTTGCCCTGAAGGGTGTCCCGGATCAGGGTGGGGGTTCCCTAGGGGCATTGGGCGGCCTGGGTGAGGGGCCTGTGGTGGTTTGCAGGCCGGCCACGCCCCCCAGCAACCCAAGCGGAGGGCCTGGTATCTGAGATTTATTTATCTTCTATAATTGAAACTTTGTAGCCTTGAGCAGAGGCCAGGGCTAGCCAGAGTGGGCAGGAAGTTTGGCTTCCTCCATTGCCTGGGAAACCCAAGCCTCCTGCTCGCTCCATGGCCAAAGCCATCTTGGTTGGGTTTATTTGCATATTCTCTCCTGATTGGCTTGTGGCCGAGACTTGTAGCAGAATTATAGTCAATTTGCATGTTTCTCTTTTATTAGTGTAGATATGTATAACTATGGACTATATTTGCTTTTCCTAACATCAGAAAGCTAAGAATGAAAAAATGTGCATAGGAGTACAACATATTATTAAACTAACACAACCTTAACCACCAGAGTATAATACACATTTAATAGTCATTGAAAACTTATGTACCAGAGACCGTCAAAACCAAGTGACTTGGTCTTTTCTGTTTTGTCCTTTCACCTGCAACAAAAAGCATGAAAGCTTTATTCTCATTAACTCCCAGCTTTAAATTCAAATGTAAAACATCTTAATGTAAACTACTTAGAAACCAGATATAAACTGAATTAATTCAACAAATATTTACTGAGTGTTTCCTAGGAGTCAGGCTCTAGGAGTAGAGCAGTGAACCAAACAGGAAAAAAAAAATCCTTGCCTTCATTGGATTCATGCTGCATTTATTTAAGAGATAATAAATAAGTAAATTATACAACACGTTTGATGGTGATAGTAGCGTAGAGAAAGCCAGCCAGCATGAAGGGTGCAATTTAGAGTGTAGACCTGAATGAGAGAGGGGAACGTGAAAGAGAAATGCCTGAGGGTTAAGACAACAGCAGGGGGAAAGAATCTGAAACAGTGTATTTGAAATGGACAAGAAAGAGCAAGATTTGGAATTCACATTGAATGAAATTTCTGTTGAATTCACATACATTTCCTATTTGCTTATAATTCAAGTACCAGAAAATATCTTCAAACTGTTTTATTTGTTTAGGGAAGTTAAAATGTTTAGGGAAAGAGGAAAATGCATAGTTTTCAAACAAATTACCTAATTTTCCATAACTTCCTTTTCACAGTTATTGGAGCTTATCATCATGGCTACATGTATAAAATTCAGCCCAAAGCTTACAGTTATTGTCATTTCTATTTTCACTCTGATAGCAAAAGCTGCATTTATAAGTTGTCTGAACACAGACTGTGCTACAGATGCCACATTATTTGCACTGACACATTTGGATAGCATTCCTTTAAATCAGATAGGAAAGCAATGTAATGAGTAAGTGCATGGGCTCTGGAGCCTGACTGAAATTGAATCTCAGCCCTGTCACTTTCTAGTTGAGTAGCTATAGAAATGTCCTTAATCTCTCTATGCCTCTGTTTCTTATCTGCAAATGGGGATAAATAATTGTAAGAATGTCATAGAACTGTTTTGAGGATTTAAAGTATGTAAATTAGAACACGGCCTGGTATATACCTTAAAAATGCATTAATGTATATACCTTAAAAATGGGATTGAGTGAGAAAAGTGAAGGGATTGAAAAGTACAGGTTAGTCGTTACAAAACAGTCATGGGGATGTAAAGTACAGCATAGGAAATATCTCTATATATAAAAGCCTAAGTGACCGAATGACCGAATGACCTAATGACTGGTGGATTGGTTGCTATGATGCGCAATGACCACCAGGGGGCAGATACTCAATGCAGGAGCTGCCCCCTGGTGGTCAGTGTGCTCCCAGGGCCAACCTCCCATGGCCCCTCTCCCTGGCCGGCCAACTTCCTGCAGCCCCTCCCCGCAGCTGGCCAACCTTCCACGGCCCCAATCGGCCCCGATCACCAGCCAGGCTGAGGGACCCCACCCATGCACGAATTTGTGCACAGAGCCTCTAGTAGTCAATAATATTGTAATAACTAAATATGGTACCAGGAAAGTACTGGAAATATGAGGCACAGAACACTTTGTAAAGCATACAACTATCTAACAACTATGTTGTGTACATGAAACTAATATAAAATAATTTTGAATATAAACTGTAATTTTAAAAACCTAAAAAAATGTATTAGCTGTTATAAGAGTTGTTATCCTATGTAATAAAAGAGTAATATGCAAATTGACCGTACCTCTGCTACACCACAAGCCATGCCCACCAGCCAATCAGGAGAGAATATGCAAATAAACCTAACCAAGATGGCTGCAGCCACAGAGAGCAGGAGGGAGGCTTGGGCTTCCCTGGCAATGGAGGAAGCCAAGCTTTCCGCCTGCCCTTGCTGGCCCAGGCCTCCGCTCAATGCTACAGTTTCAATTGTAGAAGATACATAAATCCCAACAGAAATGGCTGCTGCCACAAAGTGAGCAGAAGGCTTGGCTCCACTCCAGGCTACAAAGTTTCAATTGTAGAAGATAAATAAATCCCAGATCCCAGGGCCTGTGCTTGGGTCACCCAGGGGCGTGAACAGCCTGCAAACCACCACAGGCCCCTCTCCCAGCCCACCCCACACCCCAAGGGAACCCCCACTCTGATCCAGGACACCCTTCAGGGCAAACCAGCTGGCCCCCACCATGCACCAGGCCTCTATCCTATCTAATAAAAGAGTAATATGCAGATTGACCATCACTCCAACACACAAGATGGCTGCCTCCATGTGGTCAAAGATCCTGCCCCCATGTGGACACAAGATGGCCACCACAAGATGGCCAGCAGGGGAGGGCAGTTGGGAGGGACCAGGCCTGCAAGGGAGGGCAGTTGGGGGCGATCAAGCCTGCTGGGGAGGGCAGTTAGGGGTGACCCGGCTGGCAGCGGAGGAAAGTTGGTGGTGACTGGGTCTGCAGGGAAGGGCAGTAGGGGGGACCAGGACCTGCAGGGGAGAGCAGTTGGGGGGTACCAGGCCTGCACGAGAGGGCAGTTTGGGGTGACCAGGCCTGCAGGGGAAGGCAGTTAGGGGCAAACAGGCTGGCAGGGGAGCAGTTAGGCATCAATCAGGCTGGCAGGGGAGTGGTTAGGGGGTGATCAGGCTGGCAGGCAGAAGCAGTTAGGGGCAATCAGAAAGGCAGGCAGGTGAGCAGTTGGGAGCTAGTAGTCCTGGATTGTTAGAGGGATGTCCGACTGCCCGTTTAGGCCCGATCCCAGTGGGCAGTCGGACATCCCTCGAGGGGTCCCAGATTGGAGAGGGTGCAGGCTGGGCTGAGGGACAACCTCCCCACCCCCCGTGCATGAATTTCATGCACTAGGCCTCTAGTCCTATATAATAAAGAGCTAATGTGCTAATTAGACTAGTAGGCAGAACGACCTTCAGGAACTACCAGTGGGCAGGGGGGCGGGGCCAGGAGGCAGCCAGGGCTTCAAAGGGCCTACTCTTGCCCAAATTTTGTGCATCAGTCCTCTAGACACACACCCCCACCCATGCATGAATTTTGTACACCGGGCCTCTAGTTATTAATATTGATGGAATACATCTGATGGTTTTTTTATATATCATAAACACAATAAGAAGTAATTATGATTCCTTATTTGTAAATATTTGCCCTCTCTTCATGGCAACAGTAAAAATCATTCTTTAATTTATGAAGATTTAAATCCATGATAAGATCTGAATGCATATCAAGTAGTCGTTCTTAAATTTAAACAAATATGTTTAAATGTCAAGAAAATAATGCATTAAAATTTAGTCAGCTTCTGATAATCTCTAAGTTGGAAAAAATATGCCTTTAAATACCCAATATTTATTTGTCCCCAGTGGTGTGTAAAAAGTATACTGAAGAGCAAATTCTTTTGCATCTCATAACATTTAGAAGAACATCATAGAGTATCCTTACACAAACCTAGATGGTGGAGCCTAACTAGGTTATATGTTATAGCTTATTTCTTTTAGGTTACAAGCTTGTACAGCATGTTACTGTACAAAACAACAGGGAATTAAATCAAGCACAAGGGAAAATGATGCAATTAAGAGACTCAGTAAGCACGAGATGTCTGAGGCTATTGCTGGTATAACACAGCATCCTGTTTTACAGCAAACTTTTTAATAAGTAGAAAGAGTACACTCTAAAAAAGCAATTAAAGTATAATATAACTAGAGGCCCGATGCACGAAGATTGGTGCAAGAATGGACCTTCCTTCCCCTGGCTGCCAGCAGTGCCTTCACTCTGGCCAGGGCTGCCTTACCGCTCTGGCCCCAGCCTGGAGCTGCCTTTCCACCTTCCCACGCTGCCCAGAGGCCCGGAGCAGCTGGGGTGGTGCAGAATGCTTGTGTTGTTGCCATGGCGACGATGCAAGCATCCCACCCCCAGCTGCGTGGCACCAGTGTATGCAAATTAACCCACCATCTTTGTTGGGTTAATTTACATACTCGCTTCTGATTGGCTGGTGGGCGTCGTGAAAGTACAGTCAATTAGCATGTTACTCTTTTATTAGGCAGATAACTACATAAACCAGTAACAGCTGTTTATTATCAAGTATTATGTACTGAACATAATTGTATGTGGTACACTTTTATATGACTGGAAGTGCATAAATTAATGAGCAGGGAGCATATATAGTGTGGAGACACTGGACAGAGGGATAGTTCACATCCCAGGCAAGATGGAGAGGGATGGCATGAGATTTCCTCACACTACTTAGAACAGCACAATGTTTAAAATTTATGAGTTGTTTATGTCTAAAAGTTTCCATTTAATGCTTTTGGACTTTATTTGGAAAATTGTGCTTCTGTAGTTCACATTAGATAAGAGGACAGATATAATAGTCCTCCCTTAATCTGAAAAATAAAACTGCAGATAAGAGGGACCACTATATAAAGGATTCATGGAGGGGAGGAGGATGGCAAGAAACAGGCAAAGTGCATGGGCCAGACCAGAAGGGATTTATAAGCAGAAGGTGAAAACAGTTAATAAAGATGTAAAGATACGTTCCTAAAGACTTACTGTTATGATACAAAATAAACTAGAAATTACTGAAAAGTTCTTTATGGTGATAAAGATATAAAGTGGTAAAGTCTAGGGAAGTTGGGTTATGGTTATGGAAATGGAGTCAGGAGTGTAGATCAAGGACATAACAGAGGAACTGTCTGCATGGATTTAGTAATGAATCTGTTCTTAAGATAAATGCACAGAAAAACACTGGGGAATCATAGCAGATACTCAAGAAGAAAAATTATTCCCATTTCTGCTTTGGGATATAAGTAGGTGGTACTGTTATAGATGATTTTAAAGAAAGAGAGATAGTGAAGAAGTGGATTAGTTGATTTGCATAGGTGGCTTATATAAGCCCAAGTATCCTTTTTAATCTTTGCAAGTTAATTCAATCATTTTTAGTATCTTTGTATCTTTTATTGAGGAAATAATTCTTGTCATGGACTTGCTTTGAAGCTGACTTACAAAGAATATGCAGCATAAGGAATGTAATACCAGTCAAATAAAAATTTTTGTACATTTTTTTTTTCTTTTAAATTAGTCATCTTTAACCCCTGATGAAAAAAACTTTGGGCAAAACATGGAAAAACAAATTTAAAATGTTGAATGAGAAATATATTCCTCTGGGTAAAGTATAATTATATGATGTGATGATCAAACATTTTCAACTGACTCATAATGACCCCAATTATAATTGAATCACTGAATTTTTTGATACAGCTCAGCCCTGAAAGTTTAAACAAAATACAGATTCTTTAATGCTTTAATAGAACCCTAAAGTTAGAACACTTTAGAAAATGCTTAATTCTAATAAATACTTCCACTTAAGGCAGAAACCTGTATGTGTTTATGTTTACATTATATTTATATTATATTATATATTTATATTGTATAATGTATATATTATGTTTATATTAAGTGTATCTGCTCATGTACTTAAAATGACAGAGAGGTCACAAATAATATTTACAATAAAAACAACCAAAAATAACAACTACTGAGTAATTTTTATTGAAAAGCATTGTGGTAAATACTTTATATGTATATACATATACACTGAATGGCCAGATTATTATGACCTCTGAACGCATAATAATCTGGCCACTCAGTGTACATCCTATATAATAAAAGGTTAATATGCAAATTGTCCCCTCAATCAGGAGTTCGATCAGAAGGCAGGCCGGCCAACTACCCATGTCCCCTCCCCCTGGCCCGGCTGGCCGGACCTCATCCATGCACGAATTCATGCACCTGGCCTCTAATATATATATAAGAATATATCCTCGGGTGAGGATTAATATATACACTGAGTGGCTAGAGTATTATGAATGCATAATAATATATATATTTTTTTTATATTTTTTGAGTGACCATATTATTATGCATTCAGAGATCATAATAATCTAGCCACTCAGTGTATATATTAATCCTCACCTGAGGATATATTCTTATTGATTTTAGAGAGACAAGAAGGGGGAGAGAAAGAGAGAGAAATAGCAATCTGTTGCCTCTCCTTGACCAGGGATTGAACCCAAAACCTAGGTACGTATGTGCCCTGACTGGGAATTGAACCCATAGCCGTTTGGTGTATGGGACAATGCTCTAACCAACTGAGCCATCTGGCCAGGGCATGAGTACTGTTATATACATTATTTTATTTCTGGACAATTCCAACTATTAAGTGTTCTAACACTAATGCAAACTTGTCAGCCTATAACTTTTTATTAAATTATTGGCCCTCATCATACTTCCTTGGGAAAAAAATTATACTTAATATTTATACCACTTGACAAAAGTAATTTTATTTTTTAATGTTTAATCTCAATCATCACAACAACCCTATGAAGTAGGGGCTGTTATTATTTTTCACTTTTCTTCTGGAGAGGTAAGCAACTCTCCCAAGGTTGCAAATGTAGTAGTTGATGGAGTCAAAGGTTGACTTCAAAGCCCAGGTTTTGCTTATCACATGTCCCTGAGACATGGGCTTTGTACACCAACAAAATCCCCAAACTGAGGGTCAGATCCCAAACCATGGTGAACTCCATGAAGTAAGAAATGTCATTCTATAAGGCCTTGGTAGAAATGGACTACAAACCTATCCAGGCAATACCACTCTAATATGTGCTCAGTAAGACTGAGTCTTTTTTCCATTATAACTTTTACATATCCAAATCTAACCATATTGGTTAAGGATAATAACAATTGCTTGTTTTGTTTCTATTCATATATGTGGCAGTCTTTGTCATCTATACTGTAGGATGTGGTTTTATTTTGACTGAACATGTAAAAAACAAAATGGGTCACCATCTGTGGATGCCACAACAAAGTCTTAAGAATCACTACATTATGTTTAAATCAAAACCATTACATGCTGTGTCAGTTTTGGCTTGTTTTATAATTTGTGAAATAAAAATAACAGTTAAATGATGGAAAACTAAGCTAGCCAGAATGTGATCATCTTGGCAATATGAATGATTATTTTGTTCTTATGTCCTGATTGTGGCAAATTTTATATAAATTTTGTTACAGCTTTAAATAATGGGACTTTGAAATCTATCAGCTCAGAAAATATTTACTGCCAACTTGCATTAAATGTAGTTAGATTACTTTATGTAACATACTGACTTCAGAACCTCTAGCCCTCAAGGGATAATCTGTTTGTTGTTAGACTTGGGAAAATCAGGTATTCATCACTCACCACATCCCTATTTTTCTACTTTCAACATGAAAATGATGGTAGTAACTCAGCAAATGTAGGACACATTTAAAGTTTAATTTTCTAGTATGGTGAAAGATTGTTGCCAATCCACTCACATTCTCTTGTATGGCCTCCATTGGAGTAGCTCAATCTAGTTTAACAAATATTTATTGCATATCTATTTTGTGCCAGGAATTGACATAGAAACTTGTTCATAAAATGAACAGGCTAGATTCCTGTCCTTAAGGGAATACATATTCTATTATCAGAGACACACAGTAAGCAAAACATGTAATAAATGAATAAATTATATACTATTATAAAGTAAGAAAAGTACAGCAAAGCAAGATTATCAGGAGAGCCAGGCATGGGAAGAAGAAGGGACAGATTTCAATATTATATGGAGAATCTGGATAAGCCTCAAGATTTCAACAAGTCCTGACAACAATTAGGTCATTAACCAAGTATTTTTCTTGGGGGAGAATATTTCAGACAGGGGAGAGCGAAAGCAAATACTCTGAGATAGAAACATGCTTTAAGAGTTCATTGAGCAAAGGCTGTGCGGAGAGTGTGGCTGCAGCCAAATGCATCAGAGGTCCTAAGAGACCATTATAAGGACTCCCACCTTTACTATCTGAAAGGTAGTGATCATCAACAATAAGGTTAGGTCAAGATATGATATTAATTGCAAATCTGATCTCACATTTCCTAGAGAATGTCTTTACAAGGGATTGCTGAATTGAAAAAAGTCCCCTGAAATTTCTGAACTTACCCTCAACCAACTTTCTAATATCCTTTTCTTAATTATCCTTTTACTTTCATCTTTAATCTCCAATGATAAAATAATATGTATCTCATTCAAATATTGTTATACCAGGGGAAGGTGGGGGTAAGGGGGAGAGATCAACCAAAGGACTTGTATGTATGCATATAAGCCTAACCAATGGACACAGACAACAGGAGGGTGAGGGCATGAGTGTGCGTGTGTGTGTGTGTGTGGGGGGGGGGGGGTAATGGGGGAATAAGGACACATATGTAACACCTTAATCAATAAAGAAATTTTTTTAAAAAGACTGCAGTAAGGTCAGCAAATATTGTTATACTATTTCCCCATCAAACCAGCCACACTGATAGTCTTTAAAAATAAGAACCAAACTACTTTCATACTGGTATGTGCATACCTTCTTCATCTTTGTTTATAAATGCATATAAATTAAGGAGGGCAAGAAAAAGAGTTTGAACAAAGGACTTATTTTGACCCAAAAGACATTGCTACTGTGTTTTTTGCTTTTGTTTTTAGATTAATTTCTAGATATAACAAAACAAATTTATATTGCGTTTCCTTTTTTAATATTACTTATGAGCAGATATATTCATTCTTAATTTTTTAACTCATTATATATGGTACATAGAGATGGAAAACAATAAGAAACAAGTTTTTAAGGAATTGGGCTTCACCTTGCTAAATCAAAGTCAAGAGAATAGATAAAGAACACACACAGACAAGAAGCATGATATACAGGTCACTGTCAAAGGTAATTATTATCTTTAATAAATATAATTTAGCTTTAAAACTCATAAAATGTTAAGGAATTCCTCTTATCTCATTGTTTGTTGATTCAAAGAGAAAATGATAGGTAATAATAAATGCAGTAGTAATTTACTAAAATACTTTTCTTCTTTAGAGAAAAGATCCATTCTAACATATAAATGTATCTATATATTTAAAACTCAAATATTTAGTTTACTACAAGCAGAAATATTTAGTTTACTACAAGCAGAAACACTTTATTTAGAAAGTTGTATGTTTCTCTAGTTTTCAATAAAACCACAGTGACATACATCTAGCTTCAGATGTATGTCACTGTGGTTTTATTAAGGTTGCTTTCAATGTTTAAGTAATGCTTTCAACGTAGTTACTTTATACCGACTATGAGCTACAGTATAATGTATGATGGTCAGATGAAAAGTAATCTCTTGTAATAAGGTTATTTTGCTGAAACAATTTACATTCTAGTAAGAAAAATAAGTCACAAGGAATAATACATTTCAATAAGACGCATACAAAAAGAATAAAATCAGTGTAAAAGCACATTAAAGGAATTTTGAATCAATGCAATCAGAATTAATGAATGGAATAAAAAGATTAGGAAAGAAAAGCAACCAAAAGAAAAGAGTTGTAAACCATGTTCATTTACACCAGGGGTCGGGAACCTTTTTTCTGCCAAGGGCCATTTGGATACTTGTAACATCATTCACAGGCCATACAAAATTATCAACTGAAAAATTAGCCTGCTCTATTTGGTCAAACACTTAACTAACTCACTCCAATGCCTTGGCAGGGCCAGGCCAAATATTTTCTCAGGCCTTAAATGGCACACAGGTCGGACATTCCCCACCCTGATTTACACAAATAGACAATAAAAACAAATACATAGAAAATTTCATTCTCCTATTATATAGTCTCATGGTATTCGCTATATAATTTCTGATTAATGTTGTTACCTGAAAAGTTATAATTTCAAAAGCTTATGTAAGTTTTAGGGTAAGAAATTTAAAATTAAATAGGAAAAACTACTAACATTTAACTGCATTAAGCAATCTTGAACTTAAACTGTGGAATTTCTCAACTACTTCTATGAAATAAGTACAGTTTAATTAAGTTAATAAGTAATAACAATAAATCAGGCATGGGTTTTTAAAAAGTAGTCCATTCTAATTGGCAACTATGTTCTGCATTAAATCCTTGAGTAATGAAAGATTACATTTATTCTAAATATTGTGCAAGCTGGTGGAAGTACTTTTTGCTATTGGATTCAACTTCTTAAAATTAAACCTTATAATAAAAATAAACCAGAAGGATGTCTCCATTTAGAGTTGATTCTAGGGATGAGTTTATTTCCATGAAAAACCAAGGCAACATATGTGTGTTTAAATAGTACATGGTTTCTGTGGCTATACAGTAACAAATGGGATGACTGTTAGTGAGACAAAATTCTCCTAGAATATATTACTTAATTATGGCAGAAGTTTCTTCTTTGAAAGAAAAAAACTGGAAATTTTTACAGTAGCACTAGACCCACAGTTAAGTACTACCTAGACTAGGTAAAATACAGCATTGCACTTTAATTGAATACCTTATTTTTAATCAGAGATTCATAGATTGTGGTTGGATGTCCTGGTCCTCGCTCCATGCTGGACCTTGTGCATTGTGCTAACTCATGCTCACTTCTTCCTCTGCTTTTCCCACCGCAAAGGAATCAGATTCACCCAAAAAGATAATCAAAGATCAGATTTATTAGCAGTCAGAAGTATAGTTCAGACTGCTAATAATCATAAGAGAAAAGTTTCTTTAGGAATAGCAACAAAGACAACCTTTTAGGAGATAAACACATGAAGATACCACTTGGCCACTAATTGCTATGAGTATATATGCATATGTATTTTATTCAAATTGCTTCTAATTATTAGACATATAGCACAAAACTTGGACATTTTATACTTCATTATGTTAGGTTACCTTTAAATTTTTCAAATTCAACTCAAATATAGGTAAAATAAATAATATACATACTTGGAAGAAACTGCCACCATGAATTCATCCAAAAAAGCATCATATTCAGGACCTCTCACTCTTCTCTGCCGGAGTCCAATGTACAGCGGATCTTTAAGTAACTCCTATTTTAAAAAAGTTACCAAAGATACAAAAATAACTAAAGGCAAGTCATATACTTGTTCTAAGCCTCAGTTTCCTTACTTATATAATAAGAATATAAATGGAAATAAAATATTGTAAAACTGATTAAGAAGCAACATACAGAGTCAATATTTAGTGTTAAATAGATTATATCTATAGTATTTATATGCCAAATAAGAAAAATAATTACTAAACATTAAAAAACATTGTGCCTTATTCTGGGGGGAATAAAAGGAATGAAAATTTCTCAGTGGTGCTAACTAGAAAAGCTGAGTTCAGATTTTACAGGCAGAGTTTTATCACATAGAAAAATAATATTGAGGTCTGAGTATTAAATGAGCTTAGAAAAAGGGAAGTTAACAATGCCTTCCTTTTTCTTTGTTTCTGAAAGCAAAATCTTTAATAAACATTTTGATTATAACTTTAATATTATAGTTGACTAATATTAAAAATAATCTTTTAGCCTTGATTAAAGTTTTTCTTAAACTTTACAGTTTTTTTTTAAAAAAAAAACCTGACGTATGTGAGTCAATGTTACTCTGTTCAAGTTTTACTATATGTAATATTTTTGTCTTTATTAAATCAGTTTTTATTTGAGGTATAATTTACATATGGTAATATCCATTCACAACAAGTTCCCAATAAACTAGGAACAGTAAGAAACTTCCTCAACCTAATGAAAGTCATTTATAAAAAAACCAAGTTAACAATATATTTAACAGAAAAAGGTTTAGTGCTATTTTCCTAAAATTGGAAACTAGCCCTGGCTGATTTGGTTCAGTGGATAGAGCATTGGCCTGTGTGGACTGAAAGGTTCCGGTAAAGAGCACATGCCTGGGTTGCAGGCTCAATCCCCAGTAGGGGGCGTGCAGGAGGCAGCTGGTCAATGATCCTCATCACTGATGTTTCTCTCTCTCTCTCTCCTTTCCCCTCTGAAATCAATAAAAATATATTTAAAAATAAATAAATAAAATTCAAAACTAGACAAAGATATTTACTCTCATCACTTCTATTCAACACTATACTGAAGATCCTAGCCATTACAATAAGGCAAGCAAAAGAAAAGAAAAAACAGGAATACAGATTGGAAAGGAAAAAACAAATTGTTTTTACTTGTATACACATGATCACGTACATGGAAAATACTAAGGAATCTACAAAAAAATATCCACTGGAAAAAATATGTGAATTTAACACAATCACAGAATATAACATTAATATACACAAATCAAATGCGTCTCTATACAATGAACAATTGGAAATGAAATAAAATACACAACTCATTTATAATAGAATTCCAAAGCATGAAATCCAAAGGGACATATTTAACAAAATATGTGTAAGTCCTGTAAACTGGCTTCATAGATATAAGATAAGGTTAATAGAGGATGAGCTAAAGAAGAAAATGTTCAGTATGTGAGCAAAATTAAAGAAAACACAGAGGATACAAGACTTGCTTGTAAAAGATTTCAAAAGTGAAATAAGGCCTGTAGTCAAAGATCAAATGAAATGTGTGGTTGTAACAACTTTTAAAAATATATCTGAATGATTTGAACTGGAGTCCAATAGACCATCTTGTCTTGATAAAAGGAACTAGTCCCAGAGCTCTCTGATACACTACCAATGCAGGGGGAAGGTCTGTTTTGAAAAGACTTGTGAGTGGGGCCTTAATGTAATAGAGTGGACTATAATCTGATACATAGAACATTTCTTAAAAATCCTAAGGGTTCTGGGTTAATTGGAACCCTTTAAAATTAAACTACTTCGCTTGGTCCCCAATTTTCCACAAGAAGAAACCAGGCTGGGAAAGCTATTTAACTGTGATACAGTGGACAGCGCAAGAGTCCAGAGAGCACAGCCAGAAGCATAAGAGAACTAGGCCCTTTTCAAAAACATTGCCTACCCCCCAGGTAGGTGGCCTGACAACCTGTGTCCAATGGGAATTCAAAATTTCTATGAACCATTTAGAGCCATATAATTCCTATTCCTCCCATTTTGAATGGGAAGTGATTATTCTGACCCTGCTCCACCATAGTTTGTTTAATATGTGGGAACAGATAAGAAGACCCACAAAAAGGACCAAAACACAAGAAGCTTCATTTGTACCTGGACCTGATTTAGATCAGAGGACAGGATACTGAAGCCTGGGCCTTCTGTTGTTACTGGGAGGAAACTTTTGGAAACCTCAGATGAAGATGAGCATATTTTTACATGTGGAATATGAACAATTTGTGAAGGAGAATCTACATGGAGAAGGGCAAGCTGTCCCATGCCTCTTAGCCTTCCTACCCATCCCAGCAAATCATAAACATTAATAAAATTGTAATTGTTTTAAGTCACTAAGTTTAGAGGTGGTCTGTTATAGATAAACTAGAGGTCCGGTGCACAAAATTCATACACAGCCCAGCCCAGCCTGCACCCTCGTCAATCTGGGACCCCTCAAGGGATGTCTGACTGCCCGTTTAGGCTGGAACCAGGTAGGATCAGGCAGTCAGACATTCCTCTCACAATACAGGACTGCTGGCTCCCAACTGCTTGACTGCTTGCCTTCCTGATTGCTCCTAACCACTTCTGCCTGCCAGCCTGATCACCCCCTAACCACTCTCCTGCTAGCCTGATTGATGCCTAACTGCTCCCCTGCCAGCCTGATTGCCCCTAACTGCCCTCCACTGTAGGCCTGGTCACCCCTAACTGCCCTCCCCTGCAGGCCTGGTCCCCCTAACTGCTCTCCCCTGCAGGACTGGTTTCCCCTCCCCCCACCCCCCTCACCCCCCGCAGCTGCCATTCCCTGCAGGCCCAGTCACCCCCAACTTCCCTCCTCTGCCCGCCTGGTCACCCCTAACTGCCCTCTCTTGCAGGCCTGGTCACCCCTAACTGCCCTCCCGTGCAGGGTTGGTCACCCCTAACTGCCCTCCCCTGCAGGCTTGATCGCCCCCAACTGCCCTCCCTTGCAGGCCTGGTCCCGTCCCCCCCCCCCAACTACCCTCTCCTGCTGGCCTGATCGCCCACAACTGCCCTCCCTTGTAGACCTGGTCCCTCCCAACTGCCCTCCCCTGCTGGCCATCTTGTCGTGGCCATCTTGTGTCCACATGGGGGCAGCCAACTTTGATCACATGGGGGCAGCCATCTTGTGTGTTGGAGCAATGGTCAATTTGCATATTATTCTTTTATTAGATAGGATGATAAGTTCTAGTAGGTGTGGTGATATTGTTCTATAGGTTGAGCCATTTAAATAATCTGAGTAGGGATTTGTTTCAAGCCAACAGAAGCGATAGCCTGGTTCACACCTGCTGTCCTAGTGAAATTATTAATAGTGTCTTCTTTCATTTCAAAAGTGTCTTGGTTTGGCTATACAGTATGTGGTCATCCTAGATATAACGTACTGCACAACAGTGAGTTAAGACTTTCTGGCTAGCTGGAAGTTAACATACTTAATCATATAAATGTATTTCAGATGAAATGTAAACTCTGAAATTGAGTGCTGTTGTAAAGCCCAGCTGTTCCTCGAGGCCTACAAACTTTAAACAATCTACTGGCAGGCTTCTGAACAGCTGAGACTGGCTTGCCAGTGAGCTTCTAATGCCTGCCAGAAGTAAAACCCTTTCTCCATGTCTGAGATGTATTTGGACTTCTAAAATGTGAATTAGAAGAACACAATTGAGAAAAGATGTCACATGTTTCCCTGCTCTTTTCGCTCATTCTTTCCAATGCTAATAATTAAAGTATATATAACTACAATGGAGAGTCAAATTTGAAGATTTATGAACAAGATAAAGCTTTTACATTAAATCAGGAAGTTATAAAATTCTCCCAAATATAATGTTTCTGTCCATACTTACTGTTTTTTTAAAAAATTTTCATGATAATTAAGGCTTGAATAACGAGTGCACTCTTGGAAATTTGACTGAAAAAAAGTCTACAAAAAACAAAATTACCTAATTTTGATAATGGCTTCACAGACCAAGTTGCCTGGCACAGAAGTGATACTAACTTATCACATTAACAGCTTCTTGTGGCCAAGATTAAACATGCACTAGAACTTTTTTTGGCGAATACATGAAAGACTTGGTATGAAGCAAGCACTTAAAAAGGTTAGCTATGCTTTAGCAAGAGATGTCACATGTAATGCAGGTGACGTCACTGAAGACTTACGAAGACTTATAGCATGAGAGAAAGAAAAAGATTAGAAGAAAACAGTAAAAGACAAAGCATATGGAAATAAAGAGGGTATATATTGGTACAGTTAATGATCTTCTTGATTAGCACTATCTCAATTATGGAATCTTGAGAAATTTTATTTGAAGCATTCATTTATTTGAAGCTAATAGTAATTATCATCAACTCACACCCTGTTCTTGTTTCTCACAGTTATACCTTTCAAATCTGAAGTTTTTGAAAATTAAAAACTATTTTCTTAATATTTTAAGTTTTTATCATTAGTAAAACAATATTTTCCATCAGAAAATTTGAGAGCAGTGAGTAAACTCTACCCATTCAAAACTATCCCCCACTATCACCTTGATGAATAGTCTTGCAGGCCATTTTCTTTATATCCATGCTTGTATAATATTATCTGTTCAAATTCTGGACAATATCATAATCCTTTTTCACAAAGGAATATATTGTGAAATTTTTTCACGTCAATAGAGGAGCGGTCTTAAAATTTGTGATCTATATTAGAACTCTGCCCTCAAAGAGGATGAACAAATTAATAGTCCTCCCAATGACATATAATAAGTACACCTATTTTGTTGTAGCCTCAAGTAAAGGTATCTTTCCATATATACATGTGTATATATGAAATATAAATATATATAATACATATAATGTATAAAATTATTTATCTGAAATGTCAATGAGTAACATTCATTTGTACTTCTTTTCTAATATTAAATGTTTTCATAAACTTATTGAGCATTTTTACTTCTTCATTTGTAAATTATCTGTGTCCACATGTCATTTAGCAACTTGCATATTTCAAGTTTGACATTTTCTTATTGACTTTAAAATGTTCTCTCTGATACTGAGAACATTATAAACTTGTATCTGCCATGTTATGACTATTCCCCACTTTAGCATTTATTTTTAAATTTTATTTATAATATATAGATGATCATTTTTTGGTGCTATGACCTCATTATTTGCAAATGAAAAAACAAGATTCTGTAAGAAATAATATGTAATTTTCACTCACATCAGTAACATTAAGCAAACTGCCAACATTCTAAAACAATAATTAAAATGTCAGCATGCACATAAGCTGGCACAAAAGTTAAAAAGTGGTAAAATTAAAAATGATTAAGTTTGACTGTGATTCAGTAAGTCTGGAGTGGGGGTCAGGGTTGGGCAATCTTAACACATGCCTCTTGGTAATTCTGAAGTGGTTGGTCCATAGAACACATATTAAGGACCACTCCTTTCAAACTTATTAAGTTAAAATAAGATGATTATACTTCCCCAAAGGTTCATTTCTGTCTTAGGTAATTATGTTTTCTATTCTAGTTTATATAATGGGTATTTCTAAAATCTATCACAAACTTCAAGAAATTTCTTAGTTATACTGAGTATAAAATCAAACTGAAGAAAGTCCCCATTCTCTTTCCCAAGGCATTGGTGTAGTGTCTCAGACAATGAAGAAATGATTAGTACTCATTCCAATGCAGGATCACTTGTCAGAAGTGGCAAGTAATCCCCACACTATGGAAGGATAAAGGCTAGAACTTAAGGCAACCTGAGAGAGAAATGATGACACTCTAACTGGGACCATGTGGTAGGCAGATAATGACCCTCCCTCTCCCCAAACTTGTTTGTTACCTTATTTGGCAGAAGAAATTTTGCAGAGGTGATTAAGGGTGAGTCTTTGAAAGTGAGAAACCTTTCCTGGCCCTGGTCTGAGAAAGAAATGTGACTCAGAAGCAGGGTCAGAGAGATACTACACTGCCGGCTTTGAGCATGGATAAGGGGAACATGAACAAAGGAATGAGTCTGTAGAAACTGGAAAAGGCAAGGACATGGAATGCAGCCTGCTGGCATCTTTTCTGATTTTAGCCTTTTGAGACTTGCATATATTTGTATTGTTTTAAACCACCAAGTTGGTAATAAATTGCTATGTTAGCAACAGAAAACGAATGCTGGCCACATTCTAGTGCCAAGGCTAGCTTCTGTACAAGGGCTGAAAGATACATGGCAGATACATATGACAGAAAATCTTTAAGGTTTTTCTTTAGTTCAGCTTCTCTCTGACACAGCTGGCTCCTGCCACAGATAAAGAGCACTTTCTAGAACACAAGGGGAAACCTTATCAATGGGAAGAGGCTTCAACTTGAGTTCAAGTTTCAATGAAGATTCTAGATCTAGATACAATGTTCACATGAACTAAAGGTCAGACTAAACATACAACCAGAATCAGAAAAGCTAAGACCTGGAGCAATGGTATCATAAACAAAGAATAACTGTGCACTCTGACGGGGTGGTTTAGTTGGTCGGAGTGTCACCCCATACATCAGAAGGTGACAGGTTTGATTCCTGGTCAGGGCACAAACCCCAGTTTTGGGTTCAATCCCTGGTCGGGAGCATGCGGGAAGCAAAAGATCGATGTTTCTCTCCCTCTCTTTCTGTCTCTCTCTCTCACTCATTTTTTCTCTTTCTCTCTCTCTCCTTCCTCCACCCCTGCCTCCTTCTCTCTCTCTAAAAATCAATAAAAATTATAAATACATTTAAATATATTAAAATATTTAATTTAGCAATATTTTATGAAAGATTTTTGTTTCTGATCTACATTAATGTAAATTAACATTTACTAAGTGCTTACAAAATGCCAGTCACAATTCTAAAGACTCTTAAGTATATTAAATCATGACAACTCTATAAGATAGGTACTCATTTTACATGAGGAAACTGAAGCACATAAAAGTTAAGTCACGCCCTGGCTGGTTTGGCTCAATGGATCAAGCAAGCATCGGCCTGCAGACTGAAGGGTCCTGGGTTCAATTCCCAGTCAGGGCACAGGCCTAGGTTGCAGGCTCAGTCCCCACTGGGGGGCATGCAGGAGGCAGCCAATCAATGATTCTCTCTCATCATTGATGCTTCTATCTCTCTCTCCCTCTCCCTTCCTCTCTGAAAACCAATAAAAATATTTTTTTTAAAAAGTTATGTCACTTTTTCAAGATCACATAATTAGTAAATGACGAAACTGGGAACATGGATAAACATAAGACTAATTTTTTTGTACTATTTTTATCAGATTTGGAAATCAAGCTTATAATGAAATGTGAAGCTATCAATTTTAATATGTTCTTGAACAGTTTCTAGAGCACAGGAACTACGTTTTCTGAAACTTGAATAATCAAACTCATAATCTGATCTGAGTTTGAATTCTACTTAACATTAAACTTTAGACCTATTTTTCTTTTTATGTTTGCCTCATATTTTTGTCTCTTGTTTCTATGGACTCTGGTGACATGGTTCACATGCATTCAACTATTTTGGATAGGGCCTAAACCCTTTACCTAGTTGCCTAGGGACCATAACCAACAGTCACAGGGTGGAGGCTGGCTATGCCAGAAAATTAGCCATGTGATTTGGGGTGGGGGACCCTGGGTCATTGTTATCAGTCAACTGGAGACAGAGTATACATGGCAATCAATCAATCATGCCTAGGTAATGAAATCCTAGAGCACATATCAGTCCCACACTTGAACACTAAAAGATAAGGTGTCTTGACTTCCCAAAGAGAGGAAAATGGAAGCTTTACATTTAGAGCCCTCCAAGACTGCCCTGTGTATCACTTCCTGTAGCTTGTTTTAATATGTACCCTCTCTCTTTAATACAACTTAACTGTAATCATAATAACTTTCAGTGATATCTATGAGTCTTAGCCTTAAAAAACCTGAGAGTGCTTTAGGAACCTCTCCAAACCTTTCAGTTGGTGTCAGAAGTGAGAACAGTCTTGGAACTATGCCCTCAAACTTTGTAGTTTGGCTAACATCAGGTATAGCTAAACTATCTAAAGGAACTAATAATTTATTCTCTTTTTAGGACAAGAACTCCAGCTGATCATTTGTAATATACATTTTCACCATTAAATTTCTTACATATGATTTTAGAAAAAGATAAGTTATAAAGGTTGCTGAATTATATTGGAACTGGCAGAGAAATGGTTTGCTAACTGTCCTTAGTGGTTTGTCAAATGTCCCTATCAAAGTATTCAGTGCATGCTGAATCTAGTTAAGTATGTGTCTCCTCTTCTAGATTCAGAGCATCTTGCTGGCTAGATCTTAAGTTGTTTACTCTGATATTATCTAGCCTTCACTTAGGCCTTGACAGATAGTAGGTGCTCAATATTTATCTAACTCAGTTAAATCAACATAATCTGACTCAATTAAACTCTCCAAAACTCTGAATAAAGTCTCTCAGGTTAAAAAGATTCTCCAGTGACCTGTCAAAGTTAATATTCCACCCCTCACTTAATCCCCCCCCCCCCAATGTCTCCAACAGTCCACTGACAGTAAGCAAAAATATCTAGAAATAATACATAGTACTTTAAAAATAGATTAATTTAACATATCAGATTATTTTCTAATTTAGCAGCTCAAAAACTTTGAAATATGGTAAGCACCAGGCATTTTAACTGAAAAAGAATTTAGAAAGCTAGATCTACAGCAGGGCAAAGTAAGAAATTTGATGATGGATAGATGGGTTTTGCAGACTGTTGGAGGCTGAGAGACAGAAATGGAGTAACATAAAAGCAGTGGCTACTAAAATAGTAAAGGAAAACTAAATGGACATAATGTGAGAAAATTTCAAGACAATTAGCAAATTTGACAATTTTATGACACACTTTCAGTAAATGAAATATTTAATGTAACTAATACAATCAACGCAACAGTCCCAGTGTTTGGCTTCAGTAGTGCACCTTTATTCTATGTCCACATTATACAATCTCATTAAAAGGACCAAGTTTAAAATCAAACTCTTAAATTTTTGCATGCCTGTTTTACCACTCTTTACTCTTCTTTATTTCTTCCTAAAACTTTTAAGATGTTCTACAGATTTTGTGATTTTTAAACTCTGATTTCAGTGGAATTTATCACAGAAGAATGTTTTAAAATATATGAAAAAAGAGGAAATATTCAACCTACATACTCAATTTTAGAATAATTGTTTTAGGTCAGCTTTGATAATTTCTAAGTCATTTCTACTGTCATTGAAAAAGAAAATGCCAATAAGCAATGTGTTTTTGTCAAAATGTATCCTTTATAAAGGTTAAATGAGCACTCATATATACACAGGAAGTTAAATATAAAAAACAAAAAACTATTCAAGTTGTTATTATAACACTAGAGGCCCAGGGGTCCCTCAGCCCAGCCTGCATCCTCTCGTAGTCCAGGACCTCTTGGGGGATGTCCACCTGCCAGCTTAGGCCTGCTCCCTGGGGGAGCAACACTCATCCCAGTCAGCCGAGCAGCACTCCCACTGTGGGAGCCCACTGACCACCAGGGGGCAGCTCCTGTGTTGAGTGTTTGCCCCCTGGTGGTCAGTGCACATCATAGCGACTGGTCTACTGGTTGTCCTGGTCATTCCACCGTTCAGTCACTGGGCTTTTACATACATAGACTAGTGGCTCGGTGCAAGAAATTAATGCATGGGCATGGTCCCTAGGCCTGGCGGGTGATCAGGACTGATCTGTGGGGCAACTGGCGGGGCGATCGGGGAGCCTCCGCTGGCACCCACCCTATCTGGCCTGGTGCCGCCTGCTCACCAGCCCTGCCCCCCGCCACCAGTCATCTCCCTCTGCGGGTAGACTGGCAGGGTGATTGGGGGGGACCCTACTGGCACCTGCCTTGGCTGGCCTGGCACTGCCCACTTGCTGGCCCCATCCCCCTCCGCCACTGCTGGTCGCCTCCCTCTGTAGGGTGAACGTGGGGCAATCGGGGGCCCCTGATGGCACCCACCTTGGCTGGCCTGGGGCCTGTGGGCTGGGGGAAGCTCCTGCAATGAGCATCTGATCCTTAGTGGTCAAAGCATGTCATAGCGACCAGTCATTCTGCTGGTTGTTCTAATGTTCAGCCGATTTGTATATTAAGCTTTTATTATATAGGACTGGAGGTTGAGTGCACGAATTTGTGCACCAGTGGGATCCCTCAGCCTGGCCTGTGGGATTGGGCTGAAACCAGCTCTCCAACATCTCCCAAGGGATCCTGAATTGTGAGACAGCACAGGCCAGGCCGAGGGACCTCACTGGTGCACGATCGGGGCTAGGGAGTGACATGGGAGATTGGCCAGCTGGGAAGGGACCGTGGGAGGGCTCCAGGGCATGTCTGGCCCATCTCACTCAGTCCCGATTGGCCGGACCCAGCAGCAAGCTAACCTACTGGTCAGAGCATCTGCCCCCTGGTGGTCAGTGCATGTCACAACGAGTGGTTGAGCAGCCTTAGCATATTATTAAAATATTACGCTTTATTGGTTAAACAGATGACCAGACATTTAGCATATTAGGCTTTCATTATATAGGATTATTAACAGGTCAAAAGTTATATCTTAAATTGCTTTAGGAAGGAACAAAAAAAAAAACTATAAAAAAAAGTATACATATTTATGTCAAGTATCAAGGTCTTATTTGATAATGAATCTGTTCTGAACCTAGGTCTGAAATTTTTATGTAACTTTTAAAAAGTCTATCCTTAACTGACCATTATCTTTCATTTCTACTTCAGAAAATTCTACCTTTAATTTCTAGTATTTTTCACCCATAAGTAATCCTGAATATTAGCAATAAAGGATGAGCAAAAATATGTACTACTTGACTTCAAGATTCTAAAATACCATTGCAGGATGAGAAAGACTAAACTCCAAATCATCTACCTAAGATTCAATACAGACTTTTAGGACAAAAGCATTTCAGACTGATTAAACTTAATATCCTTTGGGTTCCTATGTAGTATGAACATAGTAATTTAAAAAAAGAAACTATGATAATCTAAAGTAAAACATAATACTCTATAGAATAATGTTATAAATACTCATCAAAGGATAATAAACACTAAAGAAGCTGGTAAAATATTAATAATATTATAAAGAAGGGAAAATGAAAGGAGAAAATAATTTTCTTGTAAAATTTGGGGGACAGGTTTGAGGAGAGGAAAACCAGCCAGAAAATAATTCTCTGAATGATAGTATTTTATGAGGTTCTTGGCATAAGCTCAAAATAAAGGAATTGTGGTTTGGTTTTGTTTTTGAAGGTTAACAGCTTTCTTAGAGACTTAAATTGTTTACCTCATTTTCTGTTCCCACGTCCAGAGTGACAGGCAGGCATTCACGAGGATTCATCCCTCCACAAGCTGTATACAGAGCCAATTTACCCACAGGGATGCCCATTCCATTACTACCAAGGTCTCCCAAGCCAAGAATACGCTCTCCATCGGTCACCACAATAGCCTAGAAGAAAAAGAAATAATATCTATTAATAGATAGATGTTCACAAATCCTGGGGCACAGTTCCTGGTCTCCATTTCTGAAGTTAATACTTATGTAATAAAATACTAAACTGTCAAAACACATAAATTGAATATACATGGAAAAATATTATGTGATTGTACATGTGGAAGAATAAATAAATTTTATATATACATGAGTAAATTTGATAAATGCATTCTATATTTTGTTAAAAATAAACATAAGTGATTAATATGGTTGTCAAGAAAAGAAGAGGGGACTATGCGCATAAAGACTTAAACAATCCAGCCCTGACCGGGTTGCTCGATGGGTTGGAGTGTCATCCCATACACCGAAAGGTGGTGGTTTCGATTCTGATCATGGCATATACCTCATTTGTGGGTTCGATCCAAGGTTGGAGTGCTTATGGGAGGCAACAGACTGAGATCTCTCTCTCTTTCTCTCTTTTCCTTTATCTAAACCTATCCTCTGAGGAGGATTAAATAATACACAAAGATTTAATCAAGAGGGGCAGTTTGAAGAGTATCGGGAAATAAAAACTCAAACTGGGAACTGAAAAGAAACAGCAGTTTTAAAACTAGTTGCATCCACTTACAGGACAATTAGTTATATAATGCACAATAGCTGAGAAGCCTCCAAATATCCAGATCTTTGGTTTATGTGTCCTGGCATAAACTGTTCCATCCCTTTCTGAATGATAGTATCCTCTGAATAAAGAATATGGCACTTACAGTTTATACCAGACAGTTTACTTAGATATTGTCTAATAACTGATTGCCTTTGCTTCATGTGTGTTTCAACTACATAGTAGAGACGACATTTTAATTTTCACTATTCTATTACAATACAGAGCTGTCATTTATTAAGTGTCTGCTATGTGCAGACACTATGCGAGGCTTTTTAAATAACTGTATTTATAATTAAGATCAGGAATACCGGTGAGGACCCAATACTAAGAGTTGGAAGGATACAGGTGGGCTATTAATGAAGTTGATCAACTAGTGGGAAGAACATAAAGCAAGGGGATGGCTTACTGCCCGGCCCTTAGGGTTACAGGGATAGTCATCAGACCTCTCTACCCCAGAACCATTTCCTATGTTGACTCATCCTTAACATCCTCTCCTGGCTGAATGTAGGTATTCCTGCTGGGCTGCAGTGGGGTCTCGGTTCGTTGAGCGTCATCCGTGCACTGAAAGATTGCTGGTTAATTCCTGGTCAGGGCAGATACCTGAATATTAGGGTTGCAGTTCAATCTCTAGTTGGGGCCTACCAATCAAGCGCTCTCCCTCTCTTTCTCTCTCTCTCTCTTTCTAATCATGTCCTCGGGTGAGGGTTAAAATAAGTAAATATAAGTACTCTTCTTCTTAGAGGATGAGACATTTATACTTTATCGAATTAGCACATTTTTAGGGTAGTTCCTAAGAACTAGACCTGTGGACAGTGCCGACTCCTTGGTGGTAGAAAAATTGAGGGAGCAACTAAGTGGGAGAAAGAGAAAAACCTGGGAAGACTGGAAATAGTAAAAAACATTTTGCTTTACAAGTTTGCCCAGCATGAGCCTTAAAGAACAGAGTGAACCACTTCTAGCCACAACTGCTCAAACAGAAAAGACCGTTAAGGGGGTAACACTTCAGAAGTCACAGCTGAAGAGCCTTTGTACCACAGACGTCAGTGTATTCAATCTTAATCCTGAAAGTTACCACAGAGTTGCTGGGCACCTGACAGAAAGGAAAGGGGGGCCAAGGAGGGGCAAGAACATCTTACTTTCTTTAGATGAGGCAGGTGGTCAAGCACATGTCTAAGAGCAAAGGCTCTGGGACCTGCATTCAGTTCCCACACCACCGCACTGCTGTGCGACCCACTGACAAGCTGTGCTTTCCTTTCCTCCACGAATTATCAGGATAAATACAAGAGTGAGTCCAAGTACAGTGTCTCAAAGAGAAACCTGCGGAATGTCAGATTATATTGCTACTTTATTTTCATCAGTTCACTCACAGAGCAAAGTTGATGAGCTTCCTAATTTCCAGATGATAAAGGAAATTAACAGATTTTTTGCCCACCTGGGTTACTCTTACTGAATGCTTAATATGAAAACAGAGTTTGCTTAAACATATTCAGACACCATTTCAACGTTTATTCAACATTTATCATCACTTACAATAAATAAAGAAATACTAAGAAATTAGATGGAAATAATGAGGAAACAGCATCTAAATGATATACAAAAACCAAAGGGATATAAATTAGGTGACATTTACTAGAAAAGCTAGTGAATGCTACTGAAGGTCATAACAACTGTCAAAATGTTTTAGGAGAGGGAAAATAACAAATTTGCCATAGTGGGAAACTTTGATAACGTACCTTGATGACATCTTCTGGCCATGCATTAAGAATTGAAGCGATATGCCCTCGATCATGTATACTAATAAAAAGACCTCTGACAGAAAAAAAATAGTAGTTTTAATTCACTTCAGACTTATCAAACTATCATGAAAATTTAAATGTTTTCCAAATCAGTTTAATGTATCTCCATTTTTATCAAACTAGTGAAAATTATTTCCTTAAACAAATAAGACATATAAATCTTATAAGAAAGGAACAAAGTATTTAAACAATATATAGACACCTGCAATAAAGGTACATTCATTTGACTATTACATATTCTTAAGTATTTCTTAATTAATGAAACATTTATTATTTTGTCTACAGAGAATTTAAATAGCATTATCAATTCCACTCATAGATTCATTTACAGTCTTTCATTAAATAATATGTATAGAAGCCTTTAAAGAATAACATGAAGCATATGCAAACAGGCATTTTCAGTGTATGTCCCATTTATTAAGTACTAGGGGCCTGGTGCACAAATTCATGCACGGGTGGGGTCTGGCCAGCCCACCCTGATGGGGGCCGATTGGGCAGGCGCCAGCTGGGGAGAGGGTTGATTGGGGGCAGGGCTGGCTGGGGGGAGGGGCTGTGGGAGGTTGGGACGGCTGATTGGGGCCCCAATTGGGCTGGTTGGCCACTGCAGTGCATGTCATAGCAATGGGTTGTTCCGGTGGTTCCATTCTTCCAGTCGCTTGGCTTTTATATATATAGACTAGAGGCCCGGTGCACGAAATTCATGCATGGGGGTGTCCCCTAAGCCCAGCCTGCACCCTCTCCAATCCGGGTGTCCCCTAAGCCCAGCCTGCACCCTCTCCAATCCGGGACCCCTCAGGGGATGTCCAACTGCCTCTTTAGGCAAGGAGATCAGGCCTAAACTGGCAGTCAGACATCCCTCTCACAATCCGGGACCACTGGCTCCTAACTGCTCACCTGCTTGCCTGCCTGATTGCCCCTTACTGCCCCCTCTGCTGGCCTGGTCACCCCCAACTGTCCCCCCCACTGGCCCGGTCACCCCTCACTGCCCCTCTCTGCCAGCCTGGTCGCCCCCAAATGCCCACCTCCTGTGGGCCTGGTCGCCCCATGCAGCCTGCTGCTCGGTCGTTTGGTTGTCCCTCACTAACCCCCTGCTGGCCTGGTCGCCCCATGCAGCCTGCTGTTCGGTCGTTTGGTCATTTCTCACTAACCCCCTGCCAGCCTGGTTGCCCCACGCAGCCTGTTTGGTCATCCATTCATTTGCGATGGTCGCTTAGGCTTTTATATATATAGATTCACAGTGTGGAAAGGAGAACATGCATTGGCAATGGCTGAAGTGACTGATATTGCTGAGTAGTCCTTTCATGTGGCACTACCTTGATTTGTGGTTTTAGCTTTTGTTTGCAATGCTGTTATTTAGAGCCTCAACTGAAGGCTTTTACATTTCTCACCTTTATACCCCCCAGTTCCTATGAAAGTCTAACAAGTCGCTTTAAAAATTAAGATAAAATTTTTTAAAATTTCTTAATCTCACTTAAAAGTTTTACTTTACTCTTGTTAAACATAGCTACAGAGAACTACCTACAAAAAATGTACAGCTTAATGAAGTGTTATAAGGCAACCACCCCTCTACAGAATATCCACTGAAGCAGAGAAAATCCTGTCAGCTACCCAGAACTCTCTACGTTTTCTCCCAATCAACACTCCTCCCTCCTAAGAATAATCACTCTTCTGACTTTCCTCAATTTATAGTTTCATCATCGAAATAGAAAACCATCCCTATGGATTACTGTTTAATTTATCTGGTCAAGTTTCCCCAAATCTGAATTTTGCTGATTGCATCCCTATAGTACAGAGTTACACGTTACTTTTCACTCTGTATTTCTTGGAAAATTGGTAATTGAATTTAAAGGCTTAAATGGGTTCTTCATTTTTTTTTACAAGACACTTGACGGTTTGGTGTTATCAGAAGATGCATAACATCTTGTAGTCTTTTTTGTGATTTTAGCAGCTGCTGATGCATAATATCTAACTTCATTAATTTAAAATGGTAGATATTCCAATTCTATCAACCATTATTTATTAGCTGGAACACTTCTTTTTAAATTAAATTTATTGGGTGACATTGGTTAATAAAATTATATACGTTTCAAGTGTACAATTCTATGATACATATAGGTTGCAAGTGTATATTTTGCACTGTGTACCCATGGAGGGTAGAGGGGATCAAATATACTAGTACAGTAACAGAAGATTTTACTTTTGGAGGAACACTCTTTAAAGAGAATTTTCACCATACCTACTGTCTAGTTACCCTATGGTAAAGTTTATATTTTAAAAAGGGATAAATGCTTGAGTCTTTCTCTTTACTTATCAGGTGTTTTTTTGTTTGCTTGTTTTTTGTTGTTGTTTGTTTTTTAATCTTCACCTGGGGATATTTTTCCCATTGTTTTTTTTTTTTTTTTTTTTTTTTTTAAGAGAGAGAATGGAGGGGAGGCAGAAGCCAGGGAGAGTGAGAGAAACATCGATGTGAGAGAGACACATCGATTGGTTGCCTCCCATTGGAATCCTAACTGGGCCGAGATTGAGCCTGTAACCCAGGTATGCACCCTTGACCAGGAATCAACCTGCAACCCTCCCATCTGCAGGCCAATACTCTAAACACTGAGAAAACTAGTTAAGGCTACTAATCAGTTTTTTGTGTGTGTTTTTTTCTAAAGAATGCATTTGCTAGAATCCTTCAAGAGTTTCCCCTAAGGTGTGTGTGTGTGTGTGTGTGTGTGTGTGTTGGATCAACACGAACTCAGGAATTTAAACATAGTTTGTCTTAATCCATTACAGTTATTTTCTTTCTGGAAACCCAAATTGTCCCATTTTTAACCAGTGGAAAGCTCTTCACATTGGCCCCTGAACCTTTCTGAAAGCTTCCTTGATCTCTGCTATGAAGATATTCCATTTTGTCTTAAAAATGTTTGCCCCAGGCCAAAATGAGCCATTTCTGTAAAGAAGCCCTGCTTTCTTTTAGTAGAAAGTAGTACTTCAAGACTAAAATCTAGGTACTAGGGATCCCTATCACTACTAGCTGATACAGGTATTGTTATTTTAAAAATATACAAAACAAAGTTAAAATTCACTTCCTGGTTATGGCTAGAAATCTCAAATGGGCACTCTTCTCTTGAAAAGTTTACCACTGATTTCCTAGCAAATTCAACCTACTGCTCTCTGGGAGAACCATTTCACACCTCCTGTCTCCTCAGCTCTCCTCACCTCTCAGGTCAAACAGAAATAGGTGCAGTAGGGTAAAAACTACTTCATTTTTCTAATATTTTCCCCCTTTTATAATATTTTTCCACTAACCATCTTCATCTTTTTAAAAAATAAACTTTATATTTTAGAGCAGTTTTAGGTTCACAGCAAAACAGAAGATGGTACAAAGATTTCCTATATTCTCCCTGCTCCCACATGTATACTCTCTTCTAGCCAACATTCTCCACCAGAGTGGTGTATTTGTTATAACTGATAAATCTACAGCTGACACATCATTATCACCCAGAGTACGTAGTTCACATTAATGTTCATTCTTTGAGTTGTACATTCTATGGGTTTAGAAAAATTTACAAAGACATCCTAAATAATAAAAGGCTAATATGCAAATAGACCGAAGGGCAGAGCAACCGAACAACTGTTTGCTATGATGTGTGCTGACCACCAGGGGGTGTGCATGGAACATGGTGGGCGTCAGCCAAGGCAGGATGGTGGAGCAGGTGAGCGGGGCGCCAGACCAAGGTGGGGTGCTAGTTGCCGTCATCGGGGTGATCCTCTGGTGGTTACTGAAAATTCTTTGCTCCCACGGGCCGCAGTCCTGCCTGGCACTTGAACCTGCTGCTGGCACCAGCCCTGCTTGCATCAAAGCTGAAGCCAGCCCTGCTCGCACCTGCTGCTGGTGCCTGGTGCAAGTTCCTATCACTCAGTAACATCAGGGGTGTGAGTGGCAGGTCCAGGCCCTGATCACCTCTGAGGGCTTCTCCACCTCCCATTGCTCCTGAGGGGCCAGCCCTACTTGCACCCGCTGCTGGCACTGGCCCTACCTGCACCTGCTGCTATGCGCCATCAGTGGGTGCGAGTGGGGCCGGTGCTGTCAGCACATAGGAGCAGCGATGGCAGGAGCAGGGCTGCAGGCAGGCAGGGGATGGGGGGGGCCATGGCTGGAGGGGCCAGGCGGGGGCGTGGAGGATGGGCCGAGACCTGTCCCTGTGCCCACCACAGCCTCGCAGCCCACAGTTCCTTTCAAGGTGCATGAATTCATGCACTGGGCCCCTACTATTGCTATAAACACTCCTGCACATGTTTGTGTGTGTAAGTCTTGAACTCATTTGGATAAATACAGCAGGACCTCTAATAACATTTGTTTAGTTCAACATTGATGAGGGGGGAAAATCTGTTCCCAGCCAGGGCCACTGTATATGTAGGGTTTGCATGTTCTACTCCTACTGCCACCCCCCCTTCCGTTCCACACACATACTGTATATACACTCAAAGCAGCAAACTACTTAAGTAAAGAGACTCTCCATTTTGCTCACATTTTTATCCCTAATGCCTATAAGTATGCTGGTACATAGTATGTGTCCAACAATGTGCTCTGACTTCAGTATTGAAAAATAAGGCTTCTACATTCTTTTTTTTTTAAGTACAGAAAATATGAAATAAAGCCAGATTTAGTATGACTTATTAAGTAACCAAAAATTATATGATAATAGTAAGTGCTACAGGCAGATTACTGATGACCGTCAGACTCAACAAAAATATTAATTTATCAAGTTGGCACTAACCTATATCCTTTCCTGTTTTTTTTCACTGTCCCATGTGAATTTATTTTGTTTCCCAAAATGATTATAAGCTCCTTATAAGATATATATTTCTTTTGGATCCCTGTTATATCCAACTCTGCAATCAAAAGATCTCAATAAATAATTGCAAAATTAGAAGGAAATGTACTTGGACTATTTAAAATAAGGCATTTTTGTTGAATTATCTAAGATGTTCTTGGCAGTATAACATTAAATAATATTCTTGGGAACTTGTTAGTTAGCCAAGGTTTTCTAAGTAACACTGGTCTGAGGAAACAGTATAATTTTTTAAACAAGAGGGACACAGAATGATACTAAATTTTATATCAATTAAATGCCATTATGTAAAGATATGAGTACAACTTCAGTGAGAGAGCAATTTAACCACCTGTAATTTCTCGCTCTGGCTAGAGATTCATTTGTGGTAAAAATGCTTACTCTCAGAGAGACCTCAATAAATTAAGGATCTGCAATGTCCCACCAAAGTCAAGCATTTTGAGGGAATAATTTTCAAAACTTCTGAAATGCTACTTTGATCAGAAACCTATTGAGATATCCAAAAACATTTCAGCACAGTAAAGACCCATACTCACAGAGCTGAATATGAAATGTTAATTCTCAATATGTACATATAGATACAATTATAAAATGAAATGTTTAGACAAGAAAGTTATTTATCAATGATATTTTAATATTTAATTTTAAAATGTAGGCATGTATTTGTTATTTTATTCAGTAGGTTTTAATCTGTAGCAAACATAATATAGTTGACTAGAGGCCCAGTGCATGAAATTCGTGCACGGGGGGGGGGTGTCCCTCAGACCAGCCTGCACCCTCTCCAATCTGGGACTCCTCGAGGGATGTCCGACTGCCCATTGGACATCCCTCTCACAATCCAGGACTGCTGACTCCCAACCGCTCTCTTGCCTGCCTGCCTGATTGCCCCTAACTGCTTCTGCCTGCCAGTCTGATCACCCCCTAACCACTCCCCTGCTAGTCTGATCGATGCCTAACTGCTCCCCTGCTGGCCCAATTGCCTCTAAATGCCCTCCCCTGCCAGCCTGGTCACCCCTAACTGCCCTTGCCTGCCAACCGGGTTGCCCCTAAGTGCCCTCCCCTGCAGGCCTGATCACCCCCAATTGCCCTCCCTCCCTTGAAGGCTCGGTTACCCCTAATTGCCCTCCCCTGCAAATCTGATCACCCCAACTGCCTTCCCTTGCAGGCCTGGTCACCCCCAACTGCCCTCCCCTGCTGGCCATCTTGTGGTGGCCATCTTGTGTCCACATCGGGGTGGCCATCTTTGACCACATGGAGGTGGCCATCTTGTGTTTTGGAGTGATGGTCAATTTGCATATTACCTCTTTATTAGATAGTATGCTCAAAATATTCCAGCTTTTGCCCCAGTGGGATCCACTTCAAGAGGGTGTCTATGTCTTTTGACAGGACCCCATCATTCTTTGAGTCTTTTCTTACTTTCTGGTACAAGATGCTGCAGGCTCATCTTTTACTTATCTGGCCCAGCCTTGGAATCAGCAATTTCTCTAAGGAGTTCTGGTTTCTTTTTAATAGAGAATCAAATTTAGATCTGAATGCTAGGTGTGTTCATTGTTCCTGGAGTGTTACTGTTCCCAGGCCAACTCAATGGACACAGCTAGAGAACATATATATATACACACACACACATATATATATGCATTCATAGTTTGTGTACATGTGAGTATACATACACACATATATATTATATTTATTTCTATATCTACCCATCTTCTATCTATACATTGCACACCATAAGTTCACACTAATACTTCCAATTCTAATTTAATGCCACAAGATTAATTCTAGTGTTCTCCCATCAGTTTCCACATTTGTAACAACCTTCTCTAACAGTGAAAAACCTAGCTCCTATTGTGCTTAATATATTTATTTATTAGATCAGTCCTCTTTGTATAAAACCAATCTTGTCCCCTCCCTGAGCGGACAACCCACTCACCTCACTAAGGCTCCAATCTCTAACGCAGGTGCCCTCCTCACCCCACTGGGGCCCAACACCAGGCACCCCCCTCCCTTCATCTTGCTTGGCTCTCATCTCGAGTCAGACTGCCCTCCTGCATGGATGTTCCTAATGCCGCCCAGGCTCCAAAACTCCATGCTAGGTCCCCAATCCTTTCGATCAGAGATTGAAGGACCACGAGGCACACAGAGGGTATGGCCTGACTGCTGCTGGAGTCTCTGAGGAACATAGAAGCCTGGTGCTGGATGTGCAAAAGGAAGCTACCACTATCTCCTGCTGCTGCAGAAATACCAACCTTGACCACATCGTCACAAACCAAGGATGTTTATCCCTTTGCTTATCATACTTGTGGAAACTAATTTCCTAATTTTTTATCTTTCATTTGTTGTTTTCTATTTACATAAAGTGAAACAAACTGATTTTCAACCTTTCAGATTTCTTTAACACCAAACTCTGCCTTATCAATCATTTAACCTTTTTTTTCTAGATTTGATTCCATTCCTTAAATGTACATAAAATTTCAGTATTGTCTGTGATGTGAGAATCCAGTATCCCATTTCATACTTTTCCAAATATCACACTTCTGGTGTAACTACATTTTGTCCTCATTAATGACCCCTGTCTTTTAACACCTGCTTTTATAGTTTTTCCTCCAAGTTACCTGTTTATCCTAACTGAATTTCCTTTTTTAAAAAAATATATATATATTTTATTGATTTTTTACAGAGAGGGAGAGGAATAGAGAGTTAGAAACATAAATGAGAGAGAAACACCAATCAACTGCTTCCTGCACACCTCCCAGTGGGGATGTGCCTGCAACCAAGGTACATGCCCTTGACTGGAATCAAACCTGGGACCTTTCAGTCCGCAGGCCGATGCTCTATCCACTAAGCCAAACCAGTCAGGGCTGAATTTCCATTTTTATTCAGTTAGATTTTGTCCATTCTGCCAACCATTCTTAACCCCCTTGCCTTTTTCTCTTTCCATCACACCCTTTCTGAAAACCTCCAAATCTAAATCAATCCATCCACCTTCTCTTTTCCTCAACCCCTACCATAGAATGATGCTTGAAGAAGGCACTTCACCAGGTGTGTTAGCTCCATTAAAACCTCAAAGTCTCGCCAGTGTTGGCAAAGTCCTCACACCTTTTCTCACTCTGAAGAAAACACAGAGACTTTCAGCTGCTAGCTATCCACCTCTAAACTTCCTTTCAGCCCTGCCTGTGTGGCTCAGTAGCTGAGAGTCAACCATTAACCTAGAAGGTCACGGATCAATTCCCCATTAGAGCACAGAAAAGGGATATGCAGGAGACAGCTGATCGGTGTTTCTCTCCCATGGATATTTCTATCTCTCTCTCCCTCTCCCTTTTTTCTCTCTGAAATCAATAAAAAACATATTAAAAAAAAAAAACTTCCGTTACTCACTATTCATTAGTGAATAAGTGTCAGTATCTCTGCTCTCTTGTCCAGTTTATCCTCATGCTGACATTAGCCAATTCTTAGTCTTCTTCACAGTCTTTGTTTCTGTTTAACCCTTAGATGCTGGCATTCTCCAGGTTCAAAAAAAGTTCTTTTTCACCCTAATGGATAGTGAAGGCCTAGGGACTCCGCTTTGCTGTCACTCTTGGACTCATTGTTAAAGTTCACTTAGTTGCAGCTTCTGCTGAATGTCTGGTCTTTTAGCTTGTTCTAATTTTGGTGCCATTCTTGTTCTTGCCATTTGATCAATTCAGCCTGGGAACTATCTAGTTGCCAACTCTGGTTGATATTTTATGGATTCACTTAGGCATCCCTCCCATTCCTCCAACTCCTCTGCACTGATAGGCTAGCTCCTAACTGCTTATCAGAGGCAGTGTTACGTCCTCTTGGAAATATTTCCTGACCCACATTTAAGCTGAGTTGGAATCTCTGTAATCCCACAGAATCTAACTATTTTTCTAATATAACATTTAGCATGTGGCCATATATTTTACTTTCTTATATATCTTTCTTTTTGCTGATCTTTACTTTTGAAGTCTATTCTTGCAGACTAGCTTCTCTAAACCCAAAATCAGTAATCAAACTATTCCACCAATTAGTCTCATGTCCTTTGCTAATACTGAAGAAAACTGACATAGAGCCATATACATGTACTCAGAATTATAGAAATAGGTCTTTATTAATACCTAAAAGAAAAAAAAAACCAACCTGTTGCTTACAGGAATTGTCTCTAGGTAGGTTTTTTCTAGGTTTTTTCTCTTTTCAGAGAAAGAAAGTTCATCAATAGAAAAATGTAAGCCACCTGGATTACATACTGCCAAATACTAGTACAGTTCAAGCAAATTCCTCTGAAGTGAGGCTTCTTTTGCTAAGAAACTGATCCCTCTCAATCCTGCACTATAAACCAAATAACACCCATTTCCCCCTCAGATTTAGATAATTCCCACATAAATTCAAATTTATTCTAAGACTGGAAATCTGTCATTAGTTTCCTTTAAGTCTAGCATAACTGAGAAGTATGCTTTCAATAAGCATAAACTGTTTAATCATATCAATAATTAGGGGAAATTAAAGGATAAAGTTAAACAGCATTAACTGGATTCATAATAGAGTTCTCAGGCTACTTCCTTTGGGAAGTTGTGCCTAATTCCCAGTCTGTCAGGGTAGAGGCTCTCCTGTTTCCATAGCAACTGTACTGTTCTATTATAACACTTGTCACACACTATTATACCTGCTTGCTTATTGTTTGTCTCCTCCATTAGACTACATACTTCATGAGACAAACTATTATGTCTGTTTTGTTCATCATTTTATTACAACTAGAGGCCCGATGCAAAATATTCATGCAAGGGGCTCAGCCTTCGCAGCTGCATCTTCGTCTGGAAGGTCGTCCAGTCCAATTAGCATATTACACTTTTATTATTATAGATGACCTAAGACAATGCTTGGCACTTAGTAGTTGAGTCAGATTAAAGATGGCCACAGATTCTTTTGACACTCCTTCCATAGAAAGCGGGGTCTATGTCCCCTCCTTGATTCTGGATGACCTCTGTAACTGCTTTGACCAACAGAATAGAGCAGAAGTAACAATGTGCTCATTTCCAACTAATCCATAAGAAACCAGGGTTCCACTTCCTGTCTCTTAGAGTCCCAAAACTAATGCGTATTGGCTGAGAAGATTTTGCAAGGGATACAATGCATGATTAGTTTTGAAGGAACCAATTTCCAGATATTTACCTTCCATCTCCCTCTTTCCTAAAATTGATCTAAGACCTGGTGTGGTTCTCTAAAGACAAATCCACTCGTGTAGATCCTCCATTCCCTATCTCATTTCATACCAGACCTTCTAGTTTATAAAAGAAAGACATCAAATTACCTATCCTGAATTTTACTATACAAATCCTTTGGGATTTCACTGAATTTAGTGAGGCTTGCCTAGCCCCATTTTTCACATATCCCAGTTACAAGTGAACTGTGGTGCTGGAACAATGCTATCTCAGTTCTGAGTTCAGATACAATAATATATAGTAGATTAGTGGGAGAAGGTTTCAGTCTTGAAGGAAACACTCACAAAAGTAAGGTCACATTGAAAATGCCTTTTCTGTCAAATATTTAATGAAAAGCATACATTTTCGCTGTTCTCAATAGGTTAGAATATGTCTACGGGAAATAAAGAAATCTTCAAATAGCTGCAAATAGTAAATAGTTAGTTATACCTATTGTTTTCAATATAACCAAATAGTTTCCAAAACTGCTAAATATTTCTAGATACACTAGATAAAATTCACAAAAATTTAAGATTTCACTTGAATAAAAGGTGTATCATTTAGGTATTATATAATTTTATCAAATTTATAAAATATGTATTCCTATTACAGTTAATCTTTTATTTTATAAAATGTTTCATACTCATTTTTTTCTTTTTTTAAGAGTTAGCAAGATTTAATATTAGTTTGATTAAGTTTTCTGAAAATATAATTATAAATAGGAAATGTATAAATGTCTTTAAAATGAGAACAAACACCAAGAATGTTCTTTAGCTCCATATTATGGATAATTAAAAGAAGATATTTCAGTATAAAAATGCATTGTTTTGAGAGTATAGAGTTCTTTTTCTACTTCATATCTTAATGCTTTGGGTTTTTTGGTTGATAATCTCATTTCTGATATCATAGGGGCCTGTTTTATAATTAACTAGGCTTGTTAGATATAAAAGTTATTAATTGTATTCTATGTATATTATTTTTTCCATCCTCATAAGAGAAGAATAACAGAAATACTGCAGAATTAAGCTGAGTGCATAAAAGAAAGTTCCAGAAAAATTTCAAAATCTCCTTTCTGAAATTGGCATATGCATATTTGTTCCTGGTAAAGGAAGAATTGTTTTCAGGTGTTTATGCACAAATTGTTTTGGTTTTGTCTCCAAAATGTACAGAAATAGTTACCTATTTCTGCATAACAAACAAATTGCCATAAAATTTAGTGGCTTAAGACAATAATAAACATTTCTCTCTTATAGTTTCTGTGAGAAATCAGGGAGCAGCTTAGTTGGGTGTTCTGGCTGGAGAGTGTTTCCTGAGGTGGTAGTCACCGAAGGCTTGCTGGCGCTGGCGGACCTGCTTCCAAAACGGCTCACTCACAGGCGGCTCCCTCGTGCTGGTTGTTGGCAGGAGACCTCTGGTCTTCAGGATGTGCACTTCTCTGCAGGGCTGTTTGAGTGTCTTTCCCATATGGTGGTTGACTTTTCTACCAGATTTTAGGTTTTTCTTTTTTTTTTAAATGTTTCATATTTTCTACAACTTTGTCTAAAATGTAAAATTATTATCTACAAAATCAGCTACTTTTAAATAACATGTATTTTTATCTTTCATTAAATATACAGAAATTTTGATGATGTCTAACAAAATCCATAGATTTGTTATTTACAGATATTTCTTATCTAATTATTTCTAAAAGCCCAACACCAGAATTATAACATGCATACATATATTCATACCAAAGTAATAACATAACTTGTTTCATACTTCCTACTTCATAAAAACGTGCAATACCAGGTACGCATTACATTGCTTCATAATAAATTAATGAATGAGATACAATTACCTTGTTTAATTATTTATGTATGTGTTCATTTATTTATTTTAATACTCACACAAGGATATGCTTTTTTACTGATTATAGAGAGAGAAGAGAAAGAGATAGAGATAGAGACAGAGAAACACTGATGTGACAGATGTGTCTCTCCGTACACTCCCAGACTGGCGATCAAACCTGAAACCTAGCTTTGTGCCTTGACCAGGAATCGAACCTGAAACCTTTTAGTGTATGGGATGATACTCCACCCAGCCAGGGCTATCATTTAGTTTTTAAATAGATAAATCAATTTAATTATCTGCATAATTTTAATCTTGACATTCTGACTTATTAATTAATCATATAATATATGTTTCTCAGTGGTATTTATAATTAAGAAAAACATTAACACATTTTAACTAGCAGAAAGTATTTTTACTAAAAGATTTGATAAGAAAGGACTGTTTAGGCCAATTAGGGTATATGACAAGTATTTCCCATTAAGTGAATGAGCTAAATCTGCAACTTCCAGGTTTTGACAAATTGCAAACATTTTATATTGAAAAATATGTACTATAAAGGATGTATTGAAATTAATGTTCAATTAAGTTTCAACTTTACCAACCATTTCTGAGTATATCAAGTTAAACAAAATGCCTGAAAGTGAAAGAGTAACAGATTAGTGGCCACTGGGGAAGATCTGGTAAAGACTTTTAGGCATAATTCTCAGAAACTGAAGAAGTTATGACTAAAGACTGGGTAACAAAACCTTTTGCAATTCATGTTGTTTCTAATTCTTTGCTTTCTACATTTTTGAAAGAGGATATAATTGAGCTGTCATTTGGTAGATTACTTAAAATAAGTTTTAATGATAAATCTCTGTGAT
Organism: Corynorhinus townsendii; assembly: GCA_026230045.1. Taxonomy (NCBI): domain Eukaryota; kingdom Metazoa; phylum Chordata; class Mammalia; order Chiroptera; family Vespertilionidae; genus Corynorhinus; species Corynorhinus townsendii. The sequence goes on along the minus strand of JAPDVU010000004.1, from coordinate 58,483,874 downwards.
TTTCCAATTTCATTAAATGATCCATTTCCAATAAATTGTTTTTAAGTGGTTAATAAAAATTTAACACATATAATTGTTGTTAGATCATTTGTATACTAGCAATAATCCCAATAACAGAAATTTTTAACAGTTGAAGGTATAATTGCAGAATAAAAACAGTTATGTCACTTTATATATATAGCTTTGTTGCACAGAAGTGTAATACTTGATCAATAAAAGAAGTTCAACCATTAAATGTATCATATTAGGATAAAATCATAAACAGGAGTGGAATTAAAATACAGATTCTAGGAGATAAAGGAACATTACAAATTTCTGTTAGAGAAATATTTGTTTTTGCATATTTTAAATGGATGATAGAATATATGATTATATTCCTCTGAATACATTTAAGTGAAAGATATAGCAGTTTTATTTTGATATGTTAATATTTTAAATATGCAGGAAACATTCCTTTCAACTATTCAAACTTACGATAAAATTTTTTATATGACAAGTGAAGAAAGGCAAGGGATACAGAGTTTTTCAAAATCCTCTTAAGAGGTTTGCAAACAAAATAGTATGATGATCACTAAAAATTTACATTAATAAACACACTAGCACACTTTAGATTTCACTGAGGTTGACAGATGTGCCATTTTAGTTCACTACATGATGCAAAAGTTCAATCTTAAATTACCTTTGTTCTTGAATGTGACTGACCACAAAATTGAGCAAAATTCTTAAACAAATCAGTTAAGTGGCATACTAAGAATACATGTACTTTATTAAAGTACTAGAGGCCCATTGCACAAAATTCATGCACTTGGAGGTGGGGTCCCTCAGCCTGGATTGCGAGAGAGCACAGGCCAAGCCGAGGGACCCCACCAGTGCACAATCGGGGCCAGGGAGAGACATGGAGATTGGCCAGCTGGGAAGGGAACATGGGAAGGCTTTACGGTGTGTCCAGCCCATCTCCCTCAGTCACAATCAACCGGACCCCAGCAGCAAGGTAAAATACCAGTCGGAACATGTGCCTCCTAGTGGTCAGTGCACATCATAGCGACTGGCCGACCTGTCAACTGTCTGCCCCCTGGTGGTCAGTGCACATCATAGCAAGTGGTGGAGAGGCCTAAGCATATCATTAGCATATTATGCTTTGATTGGTTGAATGGCCGACGCGACGACCAGACACTTAGCATGTAAAGCTTTTATTTATTTTTTAATTTAATAAATCTTTATTGTTAAGATTATTACCATTGTTCCTCTTTTATCCCCCCATAGTTCCCCTCCACCCGGTTCCCACCCCACCCTCTGTGCTTACCCCCCGCCATTGTCCTCATCCATAGGTGTATGATTTTTGTCCAGTCTCTTCCTGCACCCCTCACACCCCTTTCCCCTGGAGAATTGTCAGTCCACTCCCTTTCTATGCTCCTGATTCTACTATATTCACCAGTTTATTCTGTTCATCAGATTTTTTATTCACTTGATTTTTAGGTTCACTTGTTGATAGATATGTATTCGTTGTCACTTTGTTGTTCATAATTTTTATCTTTACCTTTTTCTTCTTCTTCCTCTTCTTAAAGAATACCTTTCAGCATTTCATATAATACTGGTTTGGTGTTAATGAACTCCTTTAGCTTTTTCTTATCTGTGAAGCTCTTTATCTGACCTTCCATTATGAATGATAACTTTGCTGGGTAGAGTAATCTTGCTTGTAGGTTCTTGCTATTCATCACTTTGACTATTTCTTGCCACTCCTGTCTGGCCTGCATAATTTCTGTTGAGAAATCAGATGACAATCATATGGGTGTTCCCTTGTAAGTAACTAACTGTTTTTCTCTTGCTACTTTTAATATTCTCTCTTTGTCTTTTGCTCTTGGCATTTTAATTATGATGTGTCTTGGTGTGGTCCTCTTTGGATTCCTTTTGTTTGGGGTTCTGTACGCTTCCTGGACTTATAAGTCTATTTCTTTCACCAGGTGGGGGAAGTTTTCGGTCACTATTTCTTCAAATAGGTTTTCCGTATCTTGCTCTCTCTCTTCTTCTGGCACCCCTATAATTCTGATGTTGGTATGCTTGAAGTTGTCCCAGAGGCTCCTTACACTATCTTCAAATTTTTGGATTCTTTTTTCTTTTCTGGTTGGGTGTTTTGCTTCTTTGTATTTCAATTCTTTGACTTGATTCTTGTGTTTCTCTAGTCTGCTGTTAGGGCTCTGTATAATATTTTTTATTTCAATCAGTGTATGTTTAATTTCTAGTTGGTCCTTTTTCATATCCTTGAGGGTCTAGCTAAATTTATTGGCCTTTTCTAGGAAATTCTTGAAAAACCTTATAACTGTGGTTTTGTACTCTATATCCAGTTGTTTGCTTTCCTCCATTTCTTTCATTTGTGATCTGTTTCTTTGTCACCACATTTTGGCTGCTTCCCTGAGTTGATAGAGTGGCTTTGTGTGCTAGGTGTCCTAGAGGGCCCAGTGGCTCAGCCTCCCCAGTTACCTGAGGTGGACACTCTTGATGCACCCCTTTGTGGTCTGTGTGCACAGCCTTGTTGTAGTTAAGCTTTGATTGTTGTTGGTATCACTGGGAGGAATTGACCTCCAGGCCAATTGGCTGTGAGGATCAGCTGTGTCTACGCTGGGAGGACTTCTGTACTGGAGACACCCTTATGAGACAAGACTTAAAAAACTGCAAAAGCCTCTGTGCTCAGCTTGAATGGGGCGGAGTCTCAGAGTGGAGCAGACAGCCTTGGCTTCCTGTCAGCCCTGCCCTATGAGGTCCCTGGGTCTCAGTGTCCCTCGGTAATCTTTGCAAGCACCTCTGAGAGAAAGCCATCCTTGAGTTTTGCCTGTTGCCAAACAGTCCAGTTTCTCCCCAAATGAGTCTGAGTTCCCAGAGTCTTGCATGGAACTGGAGTTCAGCACAGTCGGGAGCTTCCGTCTCCCTCCGGCTTGAGAAAGCCAGCCACACACTCAGTAGCCAGTCCTCTCCGCTGGCGCGCGTCTCCGTACCTCAGCCTTTTGCAGCTCCTCTGAGTCTCAATGTGCTTTTCTCTTTCCGTCTAGTTGTAGAATTTCCACTTAGCCAGCTTTCCTGTGGTTCTGGATGGTGTACGTTCTGTCTTTTAGTTGTAGTTTTTAAATTGTTGTGCGAGGCAGCAGTTTAGGTGTTTACCTATGCCGCCATCTTGGTTTCTCATGTTAGGCTTCTATTATATAGGATTTTAGAATCCAAAAAATACAGTTTTCATTGTATTTAACATGAAACATATGAATTTTGAAAGTTATTTTTTACTATTTCTAAAGCATTCTTATTAAAAATTTGTGATTTCTATACACTGTGAATAGCTACAGAATTCTATCAATGGTGTAGTTAGTTATACTCTGGTCCATTTATAATATGACATGAAGAAATAAATTAAGTTTCTATTAAGAATGACTCTTTAGAATGGGGAAAGAATATCTTTTGGCACTGATGAAATTACAATTACTTTTGTTGCTGTTGTTAATCTTCACCTAAGCATATTTTTTCCATTGATTTCTAAAGAGAGTGGAAGAGAAGGGGAGGGGAGAGAAAGAGACACACACACATTGATTGGTTGCCTCCCGCACATGCCCCAATCGGGCCTGGGGAGGAACCCTGCCACCCAGGTATGTGATCTTGCTACCCAGATCTTGACCAGAAATTGAACCCACCACCATTTGATATATGGGATGACACGCTAACCTCTTAGAAACACTGGCCAGGGAAAATTACAATTATTTTTAAGCATTCTATTGCAGACAAGAATATTGTTATTGGAAATATTTAAATGTATCCTAATATTTGGCAACCTATTGGCAATGAAAAGAATTTAATCTTTTAAGTTCCCAAATATATAACCAACAAATTAGTTTAACAGGGAGAGGCAATAGTTTGGTGAAGAATTATTTGAAAGAAAAATGCATGAAGTCTTTGGGATCTCAGCCATCAGCCTCCCTCAGGATCTTACTAATTAACTGTGTCACATAGCTGGGAGAACAAAGGGATTGGTGCTTAGAAAGCAGAAGTGGTTTTAGCTTCTGTTCTTGTTTCTTTCTCCCTTTAAACTAAAATAAAACCAAATCAGTAAACTGATGTTTTTACTAAATTAATAAAGGGTTGAGGCAGTCACCAATAGAAGCTATAAATACAGTAAAACCATGTAATCATTCAAATAACAGAAAAATGACAGGAAGCACAGAGATCCAAAAGGCAACCTTTACTCTGTTTTTTTCTAGGTGGCAAGAGCCAAGGGGGACAAGATGTGAATGCCTGGATAAGCAAACATGACCCATATATGTGCTGTCTACAGGAGACCCACCTCCGAACAAGGGACTCACACAGACTGAAATTAAGGGATAAAAAACATTCACCAGGCAAATGGAAATGAAAAAAAAGCTGGGGTAGCAATACTTATATCTGACAAAATAGACCTTAAAGTGAAGGCCATAACAAGAGACAAGAAAGGCCACTTCATAATTCTAAAGGGATCGATACAACAAAAGAATATAACTCTGGTAAACATTTATGCACCGAATGCAGGAGCACCCAAATACATTAAAAATATATCAGTGGCGAGACTGACAGCAACACAATCATGGCAGGAGACTTTAATACCCCATTAACATCACTGGATAAATCCTCTAGACAAAAAATTAGCAAAGAAACATCATTCAAAAATTCTCACTAGATCAGATGGACTTAATCAATATCTTTAGAACATTCTACCCCAAAACTACAGAATATACATTCTTCTCAAGCACACATGGGAAATTTTCAAAGATAGACTATATATTGGGACACAGGCAAAGTCTCTCCAAATTCAAGAGGACTGAAATCATAACAAGCATCTTCTCAGATCACAATGGCATAAAATTAGAAATCAACTATAGTAAAAAACAATCACAAAAATTCTAACACTTGGAGGCTGAACAGCATGCTATTAAACAATGAGTGGGTTACCAAAGATATCAAAGAAGTAATAAAACACATCCTGGAAACAAACAACAATGAAAACAAAACAATCCAAAATCTTTGGGTCACAATGAAAGCAGTCCTGAGAGGGAAGTTCATAGCATTACAGGCCTACCTCAAAAAAGAAGAAAAACTGATAATAAACCATGTAACTCTGCAATTTGAAGAATTAGAAAGAGAGCAACAAGAAAAGCCCAGAGTAAGCAGAAGGAAGGAAATAATAAAGATCAGAGCAGAAATAAATGACACAGAGACAAAAAAAAAAAAAATACAAAAGATCAATGAAACCAAGAGCTGGTTCTCTGAAAGGATAAACAAGATTGATGAACTTCTAGCCAGGCTCACCAAGAAGAAAATAGAGAGGGGACCCAAATAAACAAAATCAGAAACAAAAGAGGTAAAATAACAACAGACCCCAAAGAAATATGAGGAATCATAAAAAAATACTATGAGCAACTCTACTCCAACAAACTGGTCAACCTAGAAGAAATGGACATATTCCTAAAAAAATACAACCTTCCAAAACTCAACCAGGAGGAATAAAAACATCTGAATAAGCTGATAACTATGGAGGAAATTAAAAGTCATCAAAAAACTTCCAACAAACAAAAACCCTGGACAGCTTCACAGGGTAGTTTTATAAAACATTCAAAGAAGAAATAAAACCTATTTTCCTCAGACTATTCCCAAAAATTCAAGAGGAAGGAGCACTTCCAAGCTCTTTCTATGAAGCCAGCATTACCCGAATCCCAAAACCAGATGAAGACAATACAAAAAAAGAGAATTACAGGTCAATATCCCTCATGAACATAGACACCAAAATCCTCAACAAAATTCTAGCAAATCGAATCCAGCATTACATTAGAAAGATCATACACCATGACCAAGTGAGATTTATTCTAAGGATGCAAGAATGGTACAAGATCCACAAATCAATAAATGTGACACACCATATAAACAAACTGAGAGATAAAAAACATATAACCATATCCATTGAAGCAGAAAAAGCATTGACAAAATCCAACACCCTTTCTTGATAAAAACCTTCAGCAAGGTGGGAATAGAATTATGATACCTAAACATAATAAAAGCCATATATGACAAACCCACAGCCAACATCATACTCAATGGGCAAAAACTAAAACCATTTTCCCTAAGAACAGGAACAAGACAGGGATGCCCACTCACACCACTCCTGTTCGACATAATACTGGAAGTACTAGCCATTGCTATCAGACAAGAATAACAGGCATCCAAATAGGAAAAGGAGAAGTAAAACTGTCCTTATGCACAGATGACATGATATAGTACATAAAAAACCCCAAAGACCCCATCAAAAAAGTAGACTTAATAAATGAATTCGGCAATGTAGCAGGATACAAAATTAACACCCAGAAGTCTATGGGTTTTCTATATACCAATAATGAACTCACAGAAAGAGAAATTAAAAAAGCAATCCCATTTACCATTGCAGCAAAAAAAATTAAGATACCTAGGAATAAACTTAACCAAGGAGACAAAGGACCTGTACTCAGAAAATTTCAGGACGCTAAAAAAAGAGATAGAGGAAAACATGAACAAGTAGAAGAATATACCATGGATTGGCAGAATCAACATCATTAAAAATGTCCATACTACCCAAAGCAATCTATAAATTCAACACAATCCCCATTAAAATACCAATGGTATACTTCAAAGACCCAGAACAAATTCTACAAAAATTCATGTGGAATAAAAAAAAAAAAGACCCCGAATAGCTGCAGTAAATAGAACAGAGAACCCAGAAATTGACACAAGCCATTATGCTCAATTAACATTTGACAAAGGAGGCAAGACCATACAATAGAGTCAAGTAAACATACAATGGAGTCAAGCCTAGACCACCAACTTACACCATACACAAAAATAAACTCAAAATGGATAAAGGATGTAAACATAAGATGGGAAACCATAAAAATTTAGAAGAAACCATAGGCAGCAAAATAGCAGACATTTGTTGTAGCAATATATTTAACAATACAGCTCCTAGAGCAACGGAAACTAAGGAGAAAATAAACAAATGGGACTACATAAAAATAAAAAGCTTCTGCACAGCAAAAGAAACCATCAACAAAACAACAAGAAAGCCCACTGCATGGGAGAACATATTTGCCAATGTTATCTCCGATAAGGGTTTAATCTCCAACATTTTCAGGGAACTCATACAACTTAACAAAAGGAAGATAAACAATCAATTAAAAAATGGGCAAAGAACCTAAATAGACACCTCTCGAAAGAGGACATTCAGAAAGCCAAGAGACATATTGTTTTCAAAGTCACTAATCAACCGAGATGCAAATCAAAACAACAATAAGGTACCACCTCACACCTGTCAGAATGGCTATCATCAACAAATCAACAAATGACAAGTGCTGGCGAGGATGCGGAGAAAAAGGAACCCTTCTTCACTTCTGGTGGGAATGCAGACTGGTGCAGCCACTGTGGAAAACAGTATGGCATATCCTCAAAAAATTAAAAATGGAACTGCCATTTGACCCAGTAATACCACTTCTAGGAATATATCCCAAGAAAACAGAAACACCAATCAGAAAGGATATATGCACCCCTATGTTCATAGCAGCACAATTTACACTAGCTACGGTTTGGAAACAGCCTAAGTGCTCATCAGCAGATGAGTGGATTAGGAAACTGTGGTACATCTATCTACACAATGGAATACTATGCTGCTATAAAAAAAGAAGGAATTCTTACCATTTGCAATAGCATGGATGGAAATGGAGAGCATTATGCTAAGTGAAATAAGCCAATCAGTGAAAGAAAAATACCACATGATCTCACTCATTTATGGATAATAAAAAACATTATAAACTGATGAACAAAAATAGGTAGAGAAGCATCAAACAGACCGTCAAACTACAGTGGGAAGGCTGGAGAGTGTTGTGGGGGGGGAGGTAAGAGATGAACCAAAGGACTTGTATACATGCATATAAGCATAACTAATGGACGCAAGACACTGGGAGGGGCGTGAGGGCATGTGCCGGCAGGTAGAGGAGGCTGAGGGAAGGTCAACTGGAAAAAATAGAAGACATATGTCTACTATTTGTAATATTTTAAACAATAAAAGACAGACAAAATATATTTTAAAATAAGTAAATATAAATATCTTTTACATTTTCCTCTATAGAAGGTTATGGCAATTTCTGTTCCTTATTTTTACCTATTAAAATTTCCCTTACATTGAGAAAAAAAAAGAAGGCACCCCATCCTGGAGAAATAAGATGATATTTTTCTTAGAAGACATGGGCTTTCCACTTAGCCTGGGAAGAACTGAAGGGCTAATAACTGTTTAAAACCTAGGTTTGCAAGACTCACCCATTTAAAGATAATTAATATAAAAGAGGGGACGGGCAGGAAAAAGATGATCTAAAAAAAAACTGCTGCAATGGAACACAAAATATAGAAAAAGAAAGTTAGTTCTCAAGTCTAATAAAGAAAGTATATATAGCACTGCATCTGGGAAAGAAAAAAAGGCATCACATTTCTTCGGTTCTGAGAGGAATTTATGAAATAGGACTTTATATAAAGGACATTGACTAATATATTAGACATTGTTTTCAATACAATTTTTAATAAAAGGCATAGAACAGCCTTCTCTATTTGATATTTCTTTCTTATATGAACCCTGATTTTTTTTAAAAAAAACAATATAATGGTTAAGTTACAAATGCCTGCAAATCATATTGAATAAATCAAAATTAAAATTCACTGATATTCTCCACTCAGATATTTATATTTGTCTGTAGAATGCGGAGAGGGCAGTATGAATGGAGGACAAGTTTTATATAAATTTCACATGGCAGTTAGCAGATATTTGAACAACATAAATATTACATATAAAAGTTTCTTAAACTGACTCAACTAGCTTAATACATAAATTAAGGCTCCCAGCAACTTATTCATCTGTTTTCCAACCACAAGGAATTCTTCCCACCATAGTCATTGGTGGTTTTCTCTGGGTAAGGAGTAAAGAAGAAGATTGTCCTCTGGGATTGTTGGGTGTTTTTTTTGTTTGTTTGTTTGTGTTTTTTTTTTTGAGTATGTATCTCATTCCAAATCAAAAAATAAAATAAAAAAGCTAAACACACACACACACACACACACACACACACACACTTTCTGTTATAGCTATGTTAGAGAGTTACTTACTTTAGTATGTATAGTGTTCAGATTACTTAGTTATTTATGTCACCAACAAAGTGCATTTCATTAGTATAACTTTTTATATTATTTAGTTAAATTTGTGCTCTATTTTGTTTCATGAGAAATAATGATGAGTAACAAAGAAAAAAGAAACCACATGGCCGTGTCTAAGAGAGATAATAAATTAGAAGTTAAATTTGGTATTGAAATAATCTTTGCAAAAAAATATGCAACATCAGTATGTCACTTATCTTACTGGAAAAATTTGTGAGCTCATCTTCTTATGTGAAAAAGAGAAATGTCCAATATCCAATAGATTTTTTTCTGAGTGAGGACTTCCTTGAGAAACTTAATTTAGTTTAAGTAACAGTTTAAATTACATATATAGTTAAATTAAACTTTATATAGTTTAAATGCAAAAGATTTGTATTTCCTTGGAAATACCAAATATAATAATATATTGTTCATGACGCAGAATAACATAAATTTCCTTTGTGTTCTATAAATACTTATTAAAAAAATGTCTTTAGTGACAGTATTAAATTAAGTTTAAATACTTAGGAAAAGAAATTTCTGTTTCATAAGTTAAGAATTTGATATCTGAATACTGTAGGTACATCTGAATTTCAAATAAATCAGTTTTTAATTTCTGCTATATACATCCTGTCAAAAGATACAGGTTTAAGAAAGATAATCTTATTTAAATATAACAACAATATTCATTTTACAGATGAGTAAACTAAAGATCCAGGTATTATATTATCAACCCAAATCACACCATTAATAAGAAGTAATGAAGAGATTTAAACCAAACCTCCTCTTTAGATCCAAAGCACATACTATGCCAGCAATGTTTATTTATACTCTACTAGAGCGCCCAGTGCACGAAATTCGTGCATGGAAGGGGATCCCCTCAGCCCAGCCTGCACCCTCTCCAATCTGGGACCCCTCAGGGAATGTCCGACTGCCGCTTTAGGCCTGATCCCTCTCACAATCTGGGACTGCTGGCTCCCAACCGCTCACCTGCCTGCCTGCCTGATTGCCCCTAACTGCCTCTGCCTACCAACCTAATAACCCCCTAACCACTCCCCTGCCAGCCTGATTGATGCCTAACTGCTCCCCCATCGGCCCAATTGACCCCAACTGCCCTCCCCTGCCAGCCCAGTCACCCCCAACTGCCCTCCCCTGCCGGCCCAGTCACCCCCAACTGCCCTCCCATGCAGGCCTGGATATCCCCAATTGCCCTCCCCTGTAGGCCTGGTCACCCCTAACTGCCCTCTTCTGTTGGCCTGGTTGCTCCTAAATGCCCTCCCCTAAAGGCCTGGTTCCCCTCAACTGCCCTCCCTCCTCTGCCAGCCTCATCACCCCTAACTGCCCTCCCCAGCAGACTTGATATCCCCAACTGCCCTTCCTTGCAGGCCTGGTCCCTCCCAACTGCCCTCCCCTGCTGGCCTGATCGCTCACAACTGCCCTCCCTTGCAGGCCTGGTCCCTCCCAATTGCCCTCCCCTGCTGGCCATCTTGTGGCGGCCATCTTGTGTCCACATGGGGGCAGCCATCTTTGACCACATAGGGGCAGCCATCTTGTGTTGAAGTGATGGTCAATCTGCATATTACTCTTTTATTAGATAGGATAGAGGCCTGGTGCATGGGTGAGGGCCAGCTGGTTTGCCCTGAAGGGTGTCCCGGATCAGAGTGGGGGTTCCCTTGGAGTGTGCAGTGGCCTGGGCAAGGGGCCTGTGGTGGTCTGCAGGTTGGCCATGCCCCCCAGCGATCCAAGCGGAGGCCCTGGTATCTGGGATTTATTTATCTTCTATAACTGAAACTTTATAGCCTTGATCGGAGGCCAGGGCAGGCAGGAAGCTTGGCTTCCTCCATCGCCGGGGAAACTCAAGCCTCCTGCTTGCTCTGTGGCCACAGCCATTTTTCTTGGGATTTATTTATCTTCTATAAGTGAAACTTTGTAGCCTTGAGCAGAGGCCAGGGCCAGCCAGAGCGGGCGGGAAGCTTGGCTTCCTCCATTGCCAGGGAAACCCAAGCCTCCTGCTCACTCCATGGCTTCAGCCATCTTGGTTGGGTTAATTTGCATACTTGCTCCTAATTGGCTGGTGGGTGTGCCTTGTGGGCATAGCAGGGGTACAGTCAATTTGCATGTTTCTCTTTTATTAGATAGGATAAGGAGGGTAAGGCTGCAAAATTTTTCATGTACTTGCAACCACAGAATGAAGTGAGCCAAGAACACAGCTGGTGTTCAACTCCATGGAATAGAAGGCCCAGCTGAGACTGAATTATTCAGACAGTTATAGAACTCCACCCTCACATTAATATTTTAACTTTAAAATAAGCACACGGACATGAAATGAAGAGTATTTAGTAGTAACATAAACATGTCTAGTTGGCTTTTCCTTGAGGGGGAAAAAAGGATTGGTTCAGGATGGATTTGTGCAGTGGATAAAGGAAAGAATAATTAGAATACAGACTTGAGTTATAAATAATGTGACTGTACTAAGCCTGCAAGCTTGAGAAATTCTTATGTACAGCAGATCTTTTTGTCTCCTGCTGTTGTTTTTAGGGTCAGTGTAAATATACTAGGTGTTTGTATCCTGTCACCTCACCGACTTATAGCCATCACTGCAGAAGTTATTCACATGTGAACTGATTACTGTTACTGGTGACTGTTAGTTTACAGCCTTGCTTGATTTCCTTGCTCCATATCTGAGGAGGATCAAGTCCACTAAGAGTGATTAGGATTTATGGAAGGGGAGCCAATATGGCAACAGTGTTCTTACTGGTCTTCCCATTTCCCTTCTAGCCCCTCATTTCCAATCTTTCATCCCCATATCTATGGGGAATATTTTCTAAGGCTCCCAGTGGATGCCTGAAACCTCGAATGGTACTGAATCCTGTATCTACTATGTTTTTCCCTATATATAAATACCTGTGATAAATTAGGTACAGTATCAGATTAACAATAACATCAAACAATTATAATAATACCGTGATAAGTTATATGAATGTGGTCTCTCTCTCCAATAATTTTTATATTTTTCAGTCCAAACCTAACCTGAATCTGTATAACAATCCCTTACTGGCTGTAAGTGGCTTGGTATCGCTCATTTCAGGGGACCCCTTGCTGAAGTCTCTGCATAAGCCCAACGTGTTCTGGTGCAACATGTTGCCCTCAATTGGAGCACATTTTCTGTTCATGTCTTTCACCCACAAATGTAATGCTTTTTCCATATTAACTAAGCACTTCCTGTGTACTGTGACTGTCACTCTTGCAGTCTGACATATGACAGCAAAACCAACATGAATTTCTTTTTCCTTCTTCACACTTTCACAGACAGAAGACTCATTCTTTCTGTAGATTTTAGCAACCTCAGTGTACAGATTTTTTCTTTCCTTATTAAGTCAAGAACTTTCACCCTTCACTAAAGGAAGCTCTTTATGGCTTCTCTGTGGCATATCCAAATTGCCAAAGTCACAACACTTGCACTTTGGAAACATTATTAAGTAAAATAAGGATTACTTGAACACTGACATATCAAGATAGTCTATCTGACAACTGAACTGGCTAAAGTGACTAATGACAGGAAACATATGCAACATAGAGACACTGGACAAAGAGATGATTCACCTCCCAGATGGTGTGAGATTGAATCACTTTACTCAGAATGGCACTCGATTTAAAACTTATAAATTGTTTCTTTCTGGAAATTTCCATTTAATATTTTTGGACCATGGTTGACTGCAGGTTTGTAAATGAAACAGAGGAAAGCAAAACCAGGGGTAAAGGTCAGACTACTGTAATCTTTAAAAAATTTAATTAGATGCTATCATTCCTCTGCTTCAAATACAATAGCTTCTCAAATAGATTAAGAATAAAAATGAAAGTCTACCATGACCCACAAGACTCCTGACTATGTCACCCTTTCCACTTCCAGACCTTTTGAACATGGTATTTCCTCACCTTCAATTATTTTTTCTGGTTTCACAAGCTGACTCCTCATCACTTTCTGGTGTCAGCTTAAATACTATCTCCTCAGAGACACATCTCTGACTGTACTATAAAACAAAGTCCTGAATTCATTTGTTAAATCTAGTAGTTTTTTAATGAAGTCTTTAGGGTTTTCTATGTACAATATCATGTTATCTGCAAATAATTACAATTTTACTTTCTCCTTTCCAATTTAGATGCCTTTTATTTTTTCTTCTTATCTGATTGCTATGGCTAGGTCTTCCAGTATTATGTTGAATAAGGGTGGTGAAAAGGGTCAGACGTCAGAGGAATGGAGGCATAATGGCAGGTCTATCCTCTCCCCCGAACACTTCAACAAAATAAACACCTATAATTCAACAAAGAAGTCCTTGCTCAACATGGATGAACACCTGAGAGACCTGCACACTGGAACAATTAAGGTGGGCTCCTTGGCATAAGTGGGGATACAAGAAGGGAGAGAAGCTGAACATGGCTACAGCACAGCAGTGTGTCTGCAGCGCAGCTGGGAACTGGCAGCGGGAGTTATGGGCACTTTCCTTAGCCATTGGGATGGACAGAGAGCTAACTGGGCAAGTGGCTGGCTGTTGGAGTAGCCACTGGAGTGGTGGCATTATATGGTCATACACACAAGCAGGGAGAGAGTGTCTGAACTGTGGGGCAGCAGACATCTGTCCTACAGAACTGCAGGCTTTCAGGCAAAGGAAGTAGATCACAGAGCCCTGCCACTGAATAGACTTGCAAATCTCACTTCCTGTTGCCCTTGGAGTTGGCTCCAGGAGTGTATTATCTGTAGACCAAGAGCTGTTGTAGTAGAATCACAGTTTCCCTCTGTGACTGAAACCCTGGAGGGGTTCTTGGGTTGGACTTGTGGAGGTCAGGGGTTGCCATTACTGTGAAGGGAAAACAAACCTCACCCCTGAGCAGCAGAGGTGGTACAGCCCTAGGGAAGTCGCAGAGGCTCAAAACTGTGAGGCCACAGAGGATAAAAATCTTGCAATTCAGTGCCATCTACTGAACAGAACAGAAAGACCTCCTCAGAGATAAATGGGAAAACAAAGAACAGCGAACTCCAGGAACAACCACAACAACAATGATGACCAGAAAGAAAATGAAAAATCCATCCAAAATAGGCTGGAACACATAGAATTTGCGAGTTGAATGACAGAGATTTCAAGATTGCAGTTCTCAAAATACTCAGTGAGATGCAAGAAAATACTGACAGGCAATTCAGCGCACTCAGAAAACAAATCCATGAATGGAATGAGTGTTTCTCCAAAGAAATTGAAATCTTAAAAAAGAACCAAGCAGAAATCCTGGAAATGAAGCAGGCAATTAAATAAAGAGTGAGCTGGTGAGCATAGAAAACAGAACCAACCAGTTAGAAGGAAGAACTAGTAATACTGAAGGTAGGAGTCAAGAAATGATGCAGAGGGAAGAAGAGAGAGACCTGAGAATAAAGAAATACAAAATAGCCTTATGAGATCTCTCTGATTCCATAAAAAAATAACATCAGAATCATAGGCATAGCGGAGGAGGAAGAGAAAGAGTATGGAATGGAAAGTCTATTGAAACAAATAGTGGAAGAGAACTTCTCAAATCTATGGAAAGAACTAAATCCTCGATTCCAAGAAGCAAACAGAACACCTAGTCACCTCAATGCAAAGAGGCCCTCTCCAAGGCACTTGGTAATAAAGCTGTCAAAAATTAGAGATAAAGAAAAAATCCTCAAAGCATTTAGGGGAAAGAAGGAAGTGACCTACAAAGGAAAAGCATCAGAATTTCACCTGACTTCTCAGCAGAAACTCTATAAGCCAGAAGAGAGTGGAACCAAATATTCAAATGTCTGAAAAAGAGAAATTACCAGCCACTTATATCCAGCAAAATTATCCTTTAAATATGAAGGAGAAATAAGAACATTCCCAGACATACAGAAGCTGAAGGATTTTATCACTAGAAAACCTCCATTGCAGGAAATACTCAAGGGAGTTATTCTACCTGAAACAAAGAACATAAAGTCATAACACTAACAGTAGGATTGCCAAAAAAACTTGTGGCATAATTTGTGACAACAAAAATATACAAGGGGAAGAGGGGCAGGTATGAATAGGCCAAGAAAGATGAAGAGCAGATGCACTCAAAAGGGAAAAAACCATGGTATATTTGCAACTTCACTTTTTATAAAACTAATGGTAACCACACACAAAAATCCCCCAAACAAGACATATAGCTTAAAAAAATAGGAAACAGAGGAAAGATGTATTAATACCACCAAACAAAAACAACACATAGAAGCCTAAAGGAAAAGAATCAATGAAGGCACAGAGTTACCAGAAAACAAAAAATAAAATGGCTATAGGAAATCCTCATACATCAATAATTACGTTAAATGTAAATGGTCTAAATTCACCAGTAAAGAGACACAGAGTAGCAGAGTGGGAAAACAACAACAACAAAACAAAAAAAACCCCACAAAGAAACAACCATATGCTGCTTATAAGAGACATATCTAAACAGCAGAGACAAAGATAGATTCAAAGTAAAAAGGTGGAAAATTATTCTCCAAGCAAATAACATTCACATAAAAAGTGTAGCCATACTTATATCTGACAAAATAGATCTCAAGATAACAAAGATAACAAGAGACAAAGATGGATACTTTATAGTGACAAAAGGAATACTACATCAAGAAAACATAACATTTCTTAATATATATGTGCCCAACCAGGGAGCACTGAAATATATTAAACAGCTACTCGCAGAACTAAAGAGAGAAACAGGTCAAAACACAATTATAGTTGGAGACCTTAATACTCCCCTGACAGCTCTAGACAGATCAAACAAAATAGCAATAAAGAAATATCGGCCTTAAATGAAACACTATATCAAATGGATATAATCGACATTTACAGAACATTTCATCCCAGAACATCAGACTCTACATTCTTCTCCAGAGCACATGGAACATTCTCAAGGATAGACCATACTAGCTAATTGAATACAACAGTACATCCCCAAAATAATACATCACGATCAAGTGGGATTCATTTCAAGGGCACAAGGATAGTTCAACATTCGCGAATCAATCAACATAATACACTACATTAACAAAAGAAAGGATAAAAACCATACAATCTTATAAGTAAATGCAGAAAAAGCATTTGATAAGATACAATATCCATTTATGATTAAAACACTCAATAAAATAGTAACAGAAGGAAAGTGCCTCAACATAATAAAGACCATCCTATATAATAAAAGCGTAACATGCAAATCAACTGAACGGCAGAACAACCCATCGGCAGGGGGTGGGGCTGGCGAGCAGGCGGCGCCAGGCAAGCCAAGGTGCATGCCAGTGGGCAGAGGAAGGGGATGGCAATGGGGAGGGGGCAGCAACCAGTGACAGTGGAGGGGCAATGTGGGGGGGGGGGCTGGCCGCTCACCTGCTGGTGCTGTCCCCTGATCGGCCTGCCCGGTCACGTCCTGCAGAGGGAGGCCACTGGCAGGGCAATGTGGGGCAGGGTGATGGGGAGTGGGTCAATGGGGCTCGGGGCAAGATGGTGACCATCCCCTGATCGGCCTGCCTGGTTGCCTCCTGCTGAGTGAGACCAGACTGCAGCTTAGGCCTGCTCCCTGCTGCAGCTGATTGGACATCTCCTGAGGGCTCCTGGACTGCGACAGGGCACAGGCTGGGCTGGGGTATACCTCCCCCACTGAGTGCACGAATTTTTGTGCACCAGGCCTCTAGTATATGATAAACCCTCAGCCAATATCATACTCAATGGTGAAAAACTGAAAGCTTTTCCCCTAAGATCAGGAACAAGACAAGGATGTCCACTCTCACCACTCTTATTCAACGTAGTACTGAAAGTCCTAGCCAGAGCAATAAGGCAAGAGAAAGAAATAAAAGGCATCCACACAGGGAAGGAAGAAGTCAAACTATCACTTTTTGTGGACTACATAATGCTGTATATAGAAAACCCTAAAGACTACCAAAAACTACTGGAAACAACAAACAAATACAGTCAAGTTGTAGGATACAAAAATCAATGTGCAAAGATCCATTGCCTTCATGTATACCAAAAACAAAACTTCAGAAAAAGAAATGGATAAAACAATTCCTTTTGCAATAGCAACCAAAAGGATAAAATACCTAGGAATAAACTTAACAAAGAATGTGAAAGACCTATATACTAAAAATTATAAAACATTATTAAAAGAGATTGAAAAAGACATAACAAAATGGAAAAATATCCCGATTCATGGATTGGAAGAATCAACATAGTTAAAATGGCCATTTTACCCAAAGCAATATACAGATTTAATGCAATCCCCATCAAAACCCCAATGTCATTTAAAAAAAAACTAGAATGAGAAATCATCAGATTTGTATGGAACCACAAAAGACCCAGAAGAGCCAAAGAAATCCTGAAAAAAAGAATGATGCTGGAGGTATCACACTACCTGACTTCAAAATATACTACAGAGCTACAATAATCAAAACAGCATGGTATTGGCAGAGAAACAGATACACAGACAGATAAATGAAACAGACTAAAGAACCCAGCTATTTGAGCCCAGCCCAAAACCGTATGTATATGAACAAGATAATTTTTGACAAAGAAGCCAGAAATGCACACTGGAGTAATGATAGTTTTTTCAATAAATGGTGCTAGGAAAACTGGAAAGCCACATGGAAACAAATGAAACTGGATCACAGTCTGTCCCCACGTATAAAAATTAATTTAAAATGGATCAAAGACTTAAACATAAGACCCAAAACTATAAGTCACATAGAAAATAATATATAGGTACCAAACTTACAGACCTGGGTGGTAGAGAACATTTTATGGACTTGACCCCAAAGGCAAAGGAGATAAAGGCAAAAATAAATGAATGGGACTGTATCAAACTGAAGAGCTTCGGCTCAGCAAAAGAAATGAACAACAACACAAGCAGGCAGCCAACCAGATGGGAGATGATATGTGCAAACAGTAGCTCTGACAAAGGTTTAATTTCCAAAATATATAAAGAACTCGTAAAACTCAACACCAAACAAACAATCCAATCTAAAAAATGAGCAGAGGACCTGAAAATACACCTCTCCCAAGAAGAATACAAACAGCCAATAGTTATATGAAAAGATGTTTAACCTCACTGGCAATTAGGAAAATGCAAATTAAAACTACAATGAGATACCACCTTACACCAGTTAGAGTGGCCATTATCATCAAGACATGCAACAACTGTTGGAGAGGTTGTGGGAAAAAGGGAACCCTCATTCACTGCTGGTGGGAATGTAGACTGGTACAACCACTATGGAAAGCAGTCTGGCGATTCCTCAAAAAATTAAAAACAGAGCTATCATATGACCCAACAACCCCACTCCTGGATATATACCCAAAAACTTTAAATCATTTATACACAAAGATATATGCACCCCTATGTGCATTGCAGCATTATTCACGGTGGCCAAGACTTGGGAAAAAGCCAAAGTGCCCTGCGATAGAGGACTGGATAAAGATGTGGTATATATACACAATGGAGTACTACACGGCCATAAGAAAGGGCGAAATAGCTGAAATAGCGTCATTTACAACATGGATGGACCTTGAGAACATTATGCAAAGTGAAGTAAGTCAGACGGAAAAAGCTAAGAACTATATGGTTTCACTCATATGTGGAATGTAAAACTGAAACTTATGAACACAAACAGCAGTGTAGTGGTTGCCAGAGTGGGGGGAGGTGGTGGGTGGGAGAAAGGGGTCCTAATATGAGGTGACAAGAGAAGATTGGACTTTGAGTGGTGGGCACATGGTCCTATATACAAATTTTGTAACTTAGTAATCCACACACGAAACCTATATGTTCATGTTGACTAAATTTAATTTTTTAAATTAAATTTCACCCAATGAAATTTAATTTAAAGAAAGTATACACACCCTTTGAATAATTATAAAGGCAGCATTTATTAAAATATATTTCATTTTCAAAGTTAAAAAGAAAACAGGGGTGAAAGTGAACATCCCTATCTTGTTCCTGTTCTTAGGCAAAATGGTTTTTGTTTTTGCCCATTAATTATGATGTCAGCTCTAGGTTTGTCATAAACGGCCTTTATTATGTTGAGGTATGATCTCTCTATTTGCACTTTGCTGAGAGTTTTTATCAAAAAAGAGTGTTGGATTTTGTCAAATGCTTTTTCTGCATCAATTGATATAAACATGTGATTTTTTTTTTTTGTCTTCCAATGTGTTTATGTGATATATCACATTTTTTGATTTGTGAGTATTGTATCAGCCTTGCACCCCTGGAATATATCCCACTTGGTCATGATGTGTGATCTTTTTAATGTATTGCTGGATCTGATTTGCTAATATTTTGTTGAGGATTTTAGCATCTGTGCTCATCAGAGATGTTGGCCTGTAATTTTCTTTCTTTGTCATGTCTTTATCTGGGTTTGGAATTAGGGTAATGTTGGCCTCATAAAAAAAGCTTAGAAGTATTCTTTTTTCTTGAATTTTCTGGAACGGTTTGAGGGTGTTAGTTCTTCTTTCAATGTTTGGAAAAACTCCCCTGTGAACCCATTTGATCCAGGGCTTTAGTCTGCTGGAAGTTATTTCATTACTGCTTCAATTTCATCAGTAGTTATTGGCCTATTCAGGTTTTCTGTTTCTTCCTGATTGAGTTTTGGAAGACTGTATCTTTCTAGGAATTCGGCAATGAAGAATAAAAAATTAACACCCAGAAATCTGTGGCATTTTTATATACTAACTAGAGGCCCAGTGCACAAAAATTTGTGCACTTGAGGGGTGAGGGGTGGGGAGTGGGGGTCTCTCAGCCTGGCCTGCACCCTCTTGCAGTCCAGGAACCCTTGGGGGATGCCCACCTGCCTGCTTAGGCCTGCTTCCCAGGGGATCATGCCTAAGCTGGCAGTCAGACATCCCTCTGGCAGCTGTTAATCAGACATCCATAGCACTGCCGCGGAGGCGGGTGAGGCTCCCACCACCACTGCTGCGCTGACCAGCCATGAGCCAGCTTCTAGCTGAGCAACGCTCCCCCTGTGGAAGTGCACTGACCACCAGGAGGCAGCTCCTGCATTGAGTGTCTGCTCCCTGGTGGTCAGTGCGCATCATAGTGAACAGTCGTTCCTGGTCATTCTGCCATTAGGGTCAATTTGCATAATACCCTTTATTATATAGGACTAGAGGCCCGATGCATGAAATTCGTACATGGTGGGGGGGGGGCATCCCTCAGCCGGGCCTGTACTCTCTCCAATCTGGGACCCCTCGGGGGATGTCCAATTGCCTCTCACAATCTGGGATCGCTGCCTCCTAACTGCTCGCCTGCCTGCCTGATCGCCCCAACCCCTCTGCCTGCCTGCCTGATCACCCCTAACTGCTCCCCTAATGGCCTGATAGGCCCTTACCACCTCTGCTTCGCCTTGCACCCAGGACCCAGAATTCCCTCCTCTGGCTGGTCACAGGCACCCAGGACCCGGACTGGCTTTGCCCAGGAGGGCCGCAGCCACAGGGGACCGTGGGAAGGCTTTGCCCAGGCCATAGCTGCAGGCACCCGGGACCACGGGGTGGGTGGCTTGTCCCCCTCCTGGGCCACAGCTGCAGGCGCTGGCGCCCAGGACCATGGGGCAGGCAGCTTGTCCCTCTCCCGGGCCACAGGTGCAGGAGCAACTGCAGGCATCTGGGACTGCAGGGTGGGCAGCTTTTCCCTCTCCTGGGCTGCAGCCCCAGCCACTGGCACCCGGGACAGTGGGAACCATTGGGCTTGCAAATTATCCCTCTCCCAGGCTGCAGGCACAGGCATAGCCACTGGTGCCCAGAATTGCAGGGCAGGCAGCTTGTCCCTTTCCTGGGCTGCAGCTTGGCTGGTCCTCATTCCTCTCTCTAGAGCTCATTTGTGCCTGGCTGCTCCCCATTCCTCTCGAGAGCTCATTCATGCCTGGCTGGTTCCCATTCCTCTCTTGAGAGCTCATGTATGCCTGGCTGGTGCCCATTCTTCTCTTGAGAGCTCATTTATGCCTGGCTAGTTCCAATTCCTCTCTCCCCAGTGTTGAGTGAGCGGTTATGGCGTGATGGCATGAGGGCATGATGATGTGAGGGTGTGATGACCATTTGCATAGTAGCTCTTTATTATAAGGATAATGAATTCACAGAAAGAGAAACTAAAAAAAAAATCCCATTTGCCACTGCAACAACAAAAAATTTAAGGTACTGAGAATTAAACTTACCAAGGAGGTAAAAGACCTGTTCTTAGAAAACCATGGGATATTGAAAAAAGAGATAGAGGATGATATAAATAAGTGGAAGAATATATGGTGTTCATGGATTGGTAAAATCAACATCATTAAAATGTGCATACTATCCAAAGCAATCTATAGATTTAATACAATCCCTATTTAAAATACCAATGGCATATTTCACAGATCTAGGACTAACACTACAAATATTTATATGGAATTAATAAAGATCCCAAATAGCCACAGCAATCTTGAGAAAGAAGAACAAAGTTGGAAGAATCACAATACCAGGTATCAAGTAATACTACAAAGCCACTATACTCACAATAGCCTGGTACTGTCACAAGAACAGGCAAATAGATCAATGGAACAGAACAGAGAACCCAGAAATTAACTCAAGCCATTATGCTCAATTAATATTTGACAAAGAAGATGAGAGCATACAATGGAGTCAAGATAGTGTCTTCAATAAATGGTGTTGGGAAAACTGGACAGATACTTGCAAAAAAATGAAACTAATCTACCAACTTACACCATACACAAGAACTGACTAAAAATGGATAAAAGACTTAAATGTAAGTCTGAGATGTCAGCAAAATCTCAGACATCTCTCATAATAATGTGTTTATTGATACACCTCCTGGGGCGATGGAAACTAAGGAGAAATAAACTAATGGGACTACATCAAAATAAAAGGCTTCTGCACAGCAAAAGAAACAATCAACAAAATAAAAAGAGATCCCATTGCATGGGAGAACATATTTGCCAATTATTCCAATAAGGGGTTAATTTCCAAAATATATAAGGAACTCATACAACTTAACAAAAGGAAGACAAACAATCCAATTAAAAAAATGGGTAAAGGACCTATATAGACACTTCTCCAAAGTGGACATACAGAAGGCCAAGAAACATATGAAAAAATGCTCAAAGTCACTAATGCAAATTAAAAATGACAATGAGGTATCACTTCACACATGTCAGAATGGCTATCATCAACAAATCAAGAAATGACAAGTGCTGGCGAGGATGTGGTGAAAAGGGAATCCTTGTGCACTGCTGGTGGGAATGAGACTGGTGCAGCCACTATGGAAAACAGAATGGAGTTTGGCCATCAGCAGATGAGTGGATAAAAAAGCATACATTTACACAATGGAATACTATGCAGTTGTAAAAAAGAAAGAACTCTTAACCATCTGCAATAGCATGGTTGGACCTGGAGAGTATTATGCTAAGCTAAATAAGGCAGTCAGAGAAAGATAAATATCACATGATCTCAATCATACGTGAAATCAAATAAACAAAATAAACTAGAGACATAAAGAATGAACAAAATAGATCCAGAGACAGAAGCATGGAACAGACTGACGAATTTCAGAGGGAAGGCAGGGTGGAGGGATGGGTGGGGAGTGATTAACTGGAGAATTTACCAGTATATGCATATATGAACACAGACAATAGAATGATGAAGGCCTGGGAGGGGTGGGTGCGATGTGGAGGGCATCAATGGGAAAACAAACAAAGAGGACATCTGTAATACTTTCAACAATAAAGAAAAAAAATAAAAGGAAATCCCTTTGTTATTCTTTATTACTATCCTCTGTTCATTTCCTTCACAATACAAGCTATACCCATATTTGTTCACTTGACTATTACCTGTAAATTCAACAATGGCAGGAAATATGTCTTTTATTTACCTACACTCAGATTCGTAAAGTGCCTGGCATACAGTGGACACTCAATAAATTTCTACTAAAAAAAGAATGGAAAGGAGGAATAAAGAACACATGATAAGCATGCAGCTTCTCTGAACACAGTCCCACTGTAGAAAACATAATCAATCTAAGATAAAAGCACAACCTTGGTCTAGGAGGAGCTAATGGTTGATTTTATTTATTTACTGGGGGCCCAGTGCATGAAATTCATGCATGGGGGGAGGGTTTCCTCAGCCCAGCCTGCACCTACTCCAATCAGAGACATCCCTCTTGCAATCTGGGACGGCTGACTTCTAACCACTCACCTGCCTGCCTGCCTGATCTCACTCTCAACTGCCCTCCCCTGCCAACCTTATCTTGCCCCCAACTGCCCTTCCCTGCTGGCCTGATCTCACCCCCAACTGCCCTCCCCTGCCGGCCTGATCGCCCTTAACTGCCTCTGCCTTAGCCCCCACCAACCATGGCTTTGTCTGGAAGGAAGTCGGACATCTAGAAGATGGCTGGTCAACCCAGTCTAATTAGCATAATACCCTTTTAGTAGTATAGATTATATAGGATAGGATTGCTTAAATGGGGGGGTGGGGGTGGGGTGGAGCCTTTTTCCGCAGGAGGAGATGCTCTTGGCAGACAAAAACACATAATCCCTATATCTGGACTGATAGCCAGTCATATGCACTATACTGCCAAACTGGTCATGAAAAAATTGAACCACTTTCTTACACCGTAGACTAAACAGCTATTGCCCTTAAAACCCCTCCTCAGCTCCCACCTTAGGTTCTGCCTTCGCAGTTCACCCAGATTAGGCTCTGATTGGTCAGTGTCTATGCCAGTCAGCGTCAAAAGCTCTGCCTCCTAGGCAGCCATTGGCTCCTGGCACTTCACCCAGACTTGGTTCTGATTGGCCAGTTTCTATGCCAGTCAGCATCTCCAGGCCTATCTCTGGGCCTGATCAAAGAGGCGGGGCTGATCAGCAGCCCTCAAGGAGGCCCAGAGAGAAACAAGTGTGGCTGCTGGCGAAGATGGGAGAGAAAAAGAGAAAGGCAAGGGCTGATCAACAGCTGCCATGGAGGCTGGGGATCAGACCCTGCCCCTCTCTCTGCAGGCCTCTCTCTGGGCCTGATCCATAGCCCCCTCGGCAGTCAGTGCTGGGTCACCATGGCAAACCAGCACTGACTTCGGGTGATTGGTCAAGCCTTGGTCATTACCTGGCTCTTTATATTTATATATATATATACCAGACCCTGGCTCTTTATATATATACTAGAGGCCTGTTGCAGGAAGATTCCTGCAAGAATAGGGGTTCCTGTGGCTGTCTCCCCCACCCCGTTTGCCTCCCTCCCTTCTCTGCCGCCCCACCTGCTTCCCTCCTGTCTCCACTGCCCCACCTGTTTCCCTCCCATCTCAGCCTCCCCACTTGCTTCTCCGCAGTTTTGCTCCCTTCTGTAGCACTTGGCTTCCTTCTATGCTGTCTTCAGTCTTCGCTCTGCGCCTGAATATGCAAATTAAACATATCTTGGTTGGGTTAATTTGCATACTCGCTCCTGATTGGCTGGTGGGCATGGCTTGTGGGTGTAGCGGAGGTATGGTCAATTTGCTGTTTCTCTTTTATTAGTGTAGACTAGAGGCCAATGCATGAAGATTCATGCAAGAATGGGCCTTCCTTCCCCTGGCTGCCGGCACTGTCTTTGCTCTGGCCAGAGCCGCCTTTCTGCCTTCTCTCACTGCCCAGAGGTCCAGAGTTGCTGGGGTGGTGCAGAAAGCCTGCATCCCACCCCGTCCCCAGCCACTCAGCGCCTGTGTATGCAAAGTAACCAACCATCTTTGTTGGGTTAATTTGCATACTCACTCCTGATTGGCTGGTGGGCACGTGAAGTTACGGTCAAATTTGCATCTTTCTCCTTTATTCGTGTAGAGATATATAGATAGATTTGTTTACTTATTTATTCATTTATTTAATTGATTGATTGATTTCAGAGAGGAAATGAGAGGGAGAGAGAGAGATAGAAATATCAATGATGAGAGAGAATCATTGATCAACTACCTCCTGCCCATCCCATACTGGGGATTGAGCCCACAACCTGGGCATGAACTCTGATCGGGAATGGAACCGTGACCTCCTGGTTCATAGGTAGACACTCAACTACTGAGCCACGCCAACTGGGCTAGGCGAAGTACCCAGACATTTGGTTTATTATTCTAGATGTTTCTATGAAAATAATTTTTAGATGAGATTAACATTTAAACCAGGAGACTATGAGTAAAGCATTTTACCCTCCATAAGGTGGATGGGCCTCGTCCAATCAGTTGAAGGTCTTGTTAGAAAAGTAACCTCCCTCAAAGAAGGAGTTCTGCCAGCAGTCTACTTCTGGAGTCAAGCTGCAGCATCAACTCTTCCCTAGGTCTCCAGTCTGTCACCCACCTGTGAAGATTTTGGACTTGCTAGCCCCCAGAATTGTGTGAGTCAATGCCTTAAAATAAACCTCTCTCCATACTCAGACATGTACCAGACATACTATTGGTCTCTCTCTCTCTCTGTAATACAGAGGTGTAAAAGAACTGTAATACAGGGGTATAAAAGATAGAAGAACTGTAATACAGAGGTGTAAAAGATAGAAAACATGAGCTCAAGTCCCAACTCTGGTACTCACTACCTGGGTGATACTGAGTTTCCTTAGAATGATTGTTTGCAATTATAAAAGTTAAAAAATCAATAACTATCAAATGTTTATGATTCCATTTCTACATACCACAACTCAACTGCTGCTTCCAAATAAATATGAACTGAAAATGTACATAAAAATAATTTTATATAAGCTTTTCTGCATTTATTCAATTTAAAACTAATATTAGTACACCAAGTAATTAAGTACAAATTAATTAATGTTCTGATAGTTAAAATCCAGAGTACTTTTTTCCATGGTAGAAAGAAAACACAGGAAAGAATCCTAAGGTAACACTAATCAGACAGATGGCATTTATTTGCAAGATTGTCAATAAAAATTAACTTCTTCCTTTAGGGAAATAATATACTTATACATTTTCAGCTTTCAAAATAAATTACCTCATTTCATAGTGAAATGATTTTTTATGGCACAAGGCAATACTATTTTTATAAAATATGTAAAATATGATACTCTCCAAATATTTATAAATGTCATTCATTCAGCCACCAGACTATGATCAGGATTTATATTGTTAAATGAGAAACTTCTTTGCTCAGAAAGAAATAAAATGAAGAACTTCCATGATTTATTTTAAGTAGATAATTACAGCAGGTTCTCAAGTAGCACTGTTTTGTTCAACAGCCTTTTTTATAACATGAGATGTTAGCCTATTGCAATTGGTTTCAATATATGTCATTTTGCTTACAGTCACATAACCTATCAAATAAAGGAGGGCTTTGTGCACATAATTTGTCTATCAAATAATTTTACCACAGTAAATATAAAACATTATAAAATATACTAGAGGCCCAGGGCACGAAATTCGTACATGGGGGGGTAGGGGTCCCCTCAGTACAGCCTGCACCCTATCCAATCTAACACCCCTCGCCTGCCTGCCTGATCACCCCTAACTGCCCCCCCTGCTAGCCTGATCACTCCTAACCACCTCTGCCTGCTGGCCTGATTGCCCCTAACTGCCCCCTCTGCCAGCCTGGTCACCCCCAACTGCCCCCCTGCTGGCCTGGTCACCCCTCACAGCAACCCCTGCCAGCCTGGGTGCCCCTAACTGCCCCCCTCCCTGTCGGCCTGGTTGCCCTCACTAACGCCCTTGCCAGCCTGGTCACCCCGCGCAGCCTGCTGTTCAGTCGTTTGGTCATCCCTCACTAACTCCCCTGCCAGCCTGGTCACCCCGCGCAGCCTGCTGTTCAGTCGTTTGGTCATCCCTCACTAACGCCCCTGCCAGCCTGGTCACCCCACACAGCTTGTTCAGTCGTTTGGTCGTCCCTCACTAACCCCCCTGCCAGCCTGGTGGCCCCATGCAGCCTGCTGTTCAGTTGTTACTGTGAGGCGTCCTGGACAATTTGCATATTACCCTTTTATTAGTATAGATATTGAGCTAAAATTGCCAATTTCAATTAAAGAGTTAAAATTTATCTTGCATAAAATCCAACATTTAAGGGTATATAAATAATTATCAGACAATATTAAATGTATATTATTTTTGTCAAGAAAATGGATGAAAACAAATCTTTAAACTTTCAGAGGCATACCTAGAAAGCATGTAGAAAATTTTGGAAAAGATAATAAAATTCTAACCTGGCTATTTCTCCTCGACTACTGATTTGGGTAGCAGGGGCTTATGGGGAAAAGTGGAAGCACTGCCTCAGAGAAAATTCTTCCTACTAATTTCTCCATTAGGTACACTGCAACTAAGTTAAGGAAAACATAAAAATAAATGAGAGCTTAAAAGTGTATACAGAAAAATAGTCTGAAAAAACTACAAAAAATAAAAATTAGATCAGAATAAGTTATTACTTTAAATGAGAAAATGTTAACATAAAACTTTTAATCCAGTCAAACTGAAGAAATGTTGCAACCAAAACATTATAGCGAGGGTACAGCTATGTAAACTGACGTGTTTGTGCAATTGTTTGGGAGATAGAGTAGGAATTCCGATGAGTTGTATCATCAAATCATTTTAAATCTGTTATAAATCATTTCTTATTTTAAAAAATATTTTTTATAATTCTTAAAACTGTGATTAAGTTGTTACCAAAAAACCTTCCAGAATTAGAAAGGAGGGTTACTTGGAATGATGTGTGATTTAGTTGTACTTAAGGACATGTTCAAATATCTAAAATTACTCATCTGTAGGCTGAGTTTTCAAAACTTCACAGCACCTTCTTGTTAAAAGTGACCTTAGAATTCAACTATTTTACAATCATACCCAATGCAAGAATCATGTGAATAACCTGTATGACCAATGATTATCTACACCATGTGAATATTTCCAATGAGGAGAAAAAGAAGTGTATTCCAATGTAAGATAGTTAAATTACCAGAAATCTTCCTTTACATTTACGTTAAATCTAACCCTGTAATAACGTCCATCCATTCATTTTACATTCTGGGGCTATATCATGCAAGTGTACTCTTTTTTTCACATGAAAATCTTTCAAGTAAGTGAAGACTTGACTATATCCCTTTCAAGTCTTTTCTTTTAGAATAAACATTTCTATTTCTCCCAACACTTTCTCATATATAGTGGTAAGTTTTCAGTAACTGACACTGCTTTAGTTACTCTTCTCAGGATAAATCTCAGTTTGCCAATGACCCTTCAAAAATATGGCATCCAAAACTAACACAGGTATGATGATCTGGGTATGTGATGCAAAATAACCATTGCCTCCCTTTTAAAAAATTCTTTATTTTCAGTAATGAAGACTGGAATTTATAATCCTTCTTAAAAATATATAAAAACACCCAAATTAATACACTGTCATAAATACTACCTGAGATAAAACTTGGCAATCTTTCTTAATTCCCCATATGTTATGTGTAAACTAAACTTAAATCAAAACACTTGGGTGTGCCACACAGACTGTGGCAGTTATTTTTGGATCCCAAATTTGAATTTCCATTTAAGTTTTCCACACTTAAAGTCTCAAAATGAACTGTTACTTTATACTTCAGGGCCTTTTACAATAAAAGATAAGTTTCACTGCCTTGCTAAAGAAATTTGTCTCTGCATATGTATAGACAATCTTTAGATCTTGATGTGAAGAATTAATGTTTGAATCACGCCTACATTTTTTCCATTCTCCAAATTTTTCCTAATTAAAGTAATACTTAGGAAAGAAGATAGTTGGCATTTTAAACTACTTCTGGGAACACACTGAATTTCCAGTACGTAAGACTGAGGATACTCTACCTCACTTTTTAAATGAAAGTCACATATACATTTTCATAAATAGCATATTTAGTTTGATCAGAAAATATTGTTAATTTGAATTAACTAGTAGTTAAAAAAATCATCTAAATCTCCATATTAAACTAAAATCAACTATTTTCAAATAAATATCTCTAAAAAAATCAATTGAGGAAACAGTTAAGAGACTTCAACTAGTCCAGACATTCCATTTAACTTGTTTCATATCTTTGAGAAAAATATTCTACCATGTGCTTTTTCTCATACTTTAAAATAGCATAGGTAAAAATATTAGGCCAATTTCAAGGGAAATGAAATACTGGAACAAAATTATATTTTTTAATAAATATAATCAAAATGAAAGACTTACTGCTAAGGTAAATGGTAAAAAGTTTATTACATCTAACATTAAAATGATCATTTTTCTAGAAGCATTAAAAAATTAGTTGCTCTCTTAAATATCAACTATTTGAAATTCTAAAGATATAGAAAATTACAATACAATAAAAAATAAAATTACAAACTAAACCAGAGCTATAAGCTAAAAATATTCCATGGTTCACAAAAGTCTCCTAAATATTTCTAAAGATTTTAAAGTGATTGAACTGAAGAATGCCAAATCCAAGCAAGAATAGTCTCGGTTCAGAGGAAAGGGGGGTGGGGGAGTAGTGAAAGTAAAGAGGGTCAAATATATGGTGACAGAAAAAGATTTGACTGGAATAGTGGGCACACAATACAACTTATAGATGATGGGTCATAGATGTGTACTTGAAATCTATACTTTCATTAATGAACTAGAGGCCCGATGCGCAAAATTCATGCAAAGGCCTTGGCCCTGGCCCCCGCCCTCCGGCGCTGCTGCCACTGCAGCTGGGGGCCTCTGCTGCCTCTGCCACCCCTGCCTACGGCTGCCGGGGCCGGGCGCCTGTCCGGAAGCACATCTGGTCTAATGAGCATATTATGCTATTATTATAGATGTCATCCCCAATGAATTTAATTTAAAAAACAGTCTGGTTCACCTGGTTTAGAACCTCCTCATCCCTACCTAGAAACTTCAAGAGTGAGATGACCTAGGACAGCAAGAAATGTCAACTAACATAAGGGCACTGGCTAAGTTGGCAGGTTACATCACTATGATCCAGTAACCAAGAGACAACACTGAACTATTGACAGTGCCACAGCCTTATTTCAAGGGTTAAATTATTTAATTTGCAGCTATAAAAATTGGCTGTGAAACCATGTTTCTTTGCCATAAACAACTTAAATTCTTTATAATCAATTACTGAGTTACTGAAGTACTTAGAGCTTAATAAAAGTAAAACTGCCATCACATGCCTTTATAGAGCATCATAAAAATAGGCTATGTTTAAGAAAACCAGCCAGATTTAAAGTGAGAAAATGTACAGAACAAGAATATGAAAGTTTCCATTCTACTAACTGTTCATTTGATAGTTATTATAATCCATCCTACACGATGAGAACATTCTTGGGTTAAAGGATAACAACTTTAGGTAGGTTTCTTTTACATTTATTTTTAAACTTCTTTTCTTACTGCTATTTTAAGGCAAAATTGACACCCTCACTGTATAAGACTACAAAATCTGCTGAACTGTTGGCTCTCTGAGAAACTGCATGTTTCTGTATAAGTAAACAATCTCCATTTCTAATCATGGTCATGGTTATGACCATTTCTATATTACGTTCTCATATGAAACTGCACATGGGATAATAAAAAAAAACATAGTCCTCACAAATTAAATAACGAATATTCTACTTCAAGTCCTTTTTGGAATTCCAAAGAAAACAAACAACAAATGTAGAAACACTAGTATTTTGTTTTGGTTCATCGTAATGTTCCCTTTTATGCATTTCCTTAAGAACGTTCTAGGAAAAAAATAAAACTAAAAATTAAAACATCTTAATGAATGATTCACTTTGACAATTAGTCTTATTGTTAATCTTCATCACTGTCGCTATCAAAACAGGTACCATTTATGTGGCATATATAATGGTACTTAAAATGCTAAGAGCTTTATATACAATATCTACTAAGTTCCAGGTCATAAATTTAAATGCTTACTAGACATCTGTACTTGGAAGACCCAAATATATTTAAAACTCAGCATGTCCCCAAAAGAACTTTCTATTCCCTTACAAACATATTCCAGTATTCTGAAACTTGGTAAATGGTACCATTATCCATTTTGTCATGAAGAAACCTGAGAGCTAAAATACCAGATGTAATAACTACTATCTGGGAACAGCTACTGTATGCCAAGAATCATGTTAGGTACATACCTACGACAAAATCCAATCCCCATCCTCCAAAAACTTGCAAAATAAGCATTATTCTGTGAAATCTTACAATAAACAATCCTGTTTAATTTTAGTTTCAAATTTTCCACAATTAACTTGAGCATTGAACACTTTTTCCCCATAACATTTGGCAAGCCAACCAATGGTACTAGTTGTAAATGCTTCATAAATGCTTTTTTTTTAAGAACCGTAATCAACAAAATTATATTTGCTCATCCTTTTTGCCAAAATCATATCAGCAAATTACTGTATAAAATTAGTAATTGGAAGGAGTATAATGTGTGTTTAAAGATGTATTATCTATATTTAATCAAAATTCTCCTTCCTCACAGCCTGATTCCTTGAAGTGAGTCTAATTTTTTTCAGATCTATTATTTATGAGAAGTTATCTTTTAATAAAGAACATTATCAATACTTTATAGTTTTCTCTGTGAGCAAATGAATACAATAATATTAAATTACTATTTCTATGAGGCAGCAAAAAACATATATTAATTTAGCACCAACCAGGTACTAAGCCTAAATAGAATGAAAAATGCAGATATAATTTATAAAATACAATCCCTTCTCTCTAGATGCTTACAAACTATTTGATAGAACATCAGAAATATGAAAAATAGAAACATGCTTAATTGCCAAAGGAATGATAAAATGGTATGTAGCTAATAAGAATAAGAAAAGGAGATGATTCTTGGAAAATGCAGTCTAAAATATAGCAGGTAAAAATATTTCCAAAGAAATTATGTAAGTCTGCTTCAAAAGCATTTCTTTCAAAAAAAAAAAAAAAGATTGACAGAATAGAAATAATTTAATTAGCACACTAAACTTAGCATTCTGCAAAATTACAAAATGAATTGTTTTTAGCTTCCAAAAATTACACCTATCAACAAATTAGCCACAATTATACAAGCATATTCCACTACCAAGTACTGGATCTGCAAAAATCCAAATGTTATAGACATATGCGAAGGAGGTAATCCAAGCAAGCTCAACATCATTCTTAAACAGGATTATCCATGAATGCTTGAAAAACCCACACAAATTATGCCAAAAAGGAAAGAAATCCCACACAAAAACAATAAATGGATATTCCAGCATCTTACCTTAAGAAAAAATATACTGGAAGCAGAAACATTCTTATAAGAATTTATCTTTTGATACCTAGCCAGATTTTAATGCCATATTCAAAATGAAAATAAACATCTAGTCACAGTAAGTAAAATATAGTTAAGCTATGCAACTGTATTACAACTCAGTATGTATAATATTAACCCTTAACTTTCAGTTAACATGTTCCTAACTGCTGCCACCAAATTCACAAAGTAAATATAATAACAGGTATGATCCTCCTGTTCACTTTCTGAATGCTGTAGAATACCCGCTGTTGCAGCAGGAAAGGTTTAATAGACATTTGTCAATTTTGGCTTTAAAAAAATAGTGTATATGCTAACTAATGCCTAAAAGATCCATCATTATTCAAACACAATCACCATTTCCTTTCCAATTAAATACAATGTCTAAATTTATGCTACATAATATGTTTTCAAACAAGTTCTCTTTTTATAATTATGGGAGAAGCCATGAGAACTATTTTACTAACAACTTCAAAATAACGAAAAGTTTAACAAAATATAAACATTAAAAATCAACATGACAGAAACTGCCATATTTTGGTAAATTAAAAAAATAATACAATGAATACTTCCACCTAGATTCAACATTTGTGAGCATTTTGCTATCTCCTACCTCCTCCTCTCTCCCTCTCCTATCATTCTATCAATCTATCTGTCTATCCATCCATCCATCCACCCTGTTTATTTCTGACAAAGCTCCCAGAAATCAAATAAATATATGAAGGCTTCTAAAGAAAAACAGATTATACTATATAGACTATAAATAGTCATATAGCCATATCAAGATGATAAATTCAGTTCACATTTTGTCACAAATGGGTCCAGATAGATCAGGTTGTATCCCAAATGAGATTTCTTTTAATGTTTTGGTTTTCAAAATTTTGGATTTGAAAAATGTGAAAGGATGGTGGGCAGTAGTATTATCCCTATGTTACAGAGGAAGAAAACATTAAATAATTTACTCAAAACTAAAACAAGTAGCAAAACCAGAAGCGAAAATAGGCAAACTACTCCAGAGTAGTTAAAAGCACTGTTCTAGGAAGCCTCCAATCCCAGAAGAAATCCTTGTGACCTTCTTTTTCTTTATCCAGAATCTGAACCCTTACCTCTAATTCCATTGCTACCCTCCTAATCTGAGTTACTTGGTTTACTGTAACAGCCTACTAACCAGGCTACCTGATTTTTCTACCTACTTAACTAACAGTAAAAGCCAATGTTCTTTAAAATAGCATAGAAGAACCTATAGGTTTTGTACCCTCTCATTTTTCTTAACATCTGTTATCACATCTACTGCTCCCTCTCTCACTCCACTCCAGCCTCACTGGTCTCTATGCTGCCCTGATCTCCACGCATGTTCCCAGTTAGGCCCTGGCACTGACTATTCCTCCTGCCTGGCACACATTTCCTCTGTATCTTAATGACTCCTTCTCACTCCTCCAATATCACCTTCCAATGAGCCTACACTATCACTCTATTTAAAATTGCAACTGCCCCCTCCAAAGCAACTGACACTCTGGATCGCCCTGTCCCTGCTCTACTCTTTCTTTCTCCTAAACACTTAACTACCTGAAAACATTCTAGACAATATACTTATTTCTTATTTTCCTGCCTTTTGTACTTAGATTTATACATACACCAAAGTATCCCCAGTCCTTAGAAAAGCATCTAGTATATAAGTGCTCAAAAATAATTGTTGCTATTGAGATTTCTATGACAACTTTAACCTCAGCTCCCACATTCATTATAGTTGTTAGCATTTCTCAGCATCTCTCAGAAAAGTTAGAATTTCAATAAATATACTTAAATTACATTTTTAAATAGCCAAGTTTTATTCAATTATGCTTTTATTAAGATTCTTTATGTAGAATTATATTTTATAGACATGGACAGATATTATGATGTCACTCAGAGAAGACAATAAAGTAGGTAACAGTTTACATATATAGTATGATCCCTTCTATAAGCAAAACTAGAATGTATTTGTGTATATCAGGTTTTTGGACATGATGACATTAGGTATTTAAAAAATAGTTTTTCCGTCTGTATATTTGCATTTTCTCTTTTTTTCATTAATATGTATTATTTGTATGATTAAAAAATAATATACAGCCCTAGCTGGTTTGGCTCAGTGGATAGGGTGTTGGGTTGTAGACTGAAAGGTCCCGGGTTCGATTCCGGTCAAAGGCACATGCTCGGGTTGTGGACTAAATCCCCAGTAGGGGCGTGCAGAAGGCAGCTGATCAATGATACTCTCTTATCATTGATACTTCTCTCTCTCTCTCCCCCTCTACCTTCCTCTCTGAGATCAATAAAAATATATTTTAAAAAAATAAAAATAAAAAAATAATATACAGCCCTGGCTGCCTACTCTTCCTCCTTCCCTTCCACTCTCTCTGAAAAACAATGGGAAAAATATCTTCAGGTAAGGAATAACAACAAAAACAAAAATTAGCCACATCACCCCTTGTATAAAGAGCAGTAAATCAATATTTGTAGGTAGTTTGTTAAATTATATTAATAGCACATATCTATTGCAGTATATAATGGCTATTTTAATAGTGAATACAAATTTTCTTTCATGGAAAGGACAAGATTTAGAATTTAGCTGGCAAATGTATTGTGAGGAATAATTTTTTTGAGGTATATGAGTACTGTGTGTCATTATTATTATTATTTTGTTAATTCTCACCAAAGGATTTTTTCCCATTGATTGTTAGAGAGAGTGGAAGAAAGGGAGGGTGGGGGAAAGAAAGAAAGAGAAACATCTGTGTGAGAGAGACATATCAAATGGTTGCTTCCTGCACATGCCCTGACCACCCTGACCAGGGAAGGAAGCAAACCCACAACTGAGGTACTTGCCCGTGACTGGGAATCAAACCCACAAACGTTTGGTAGGAGGGGCTCACACTCTAACCACTTAACAACACTAGTCAGGGTCTAGTTCTTTTATTTATACAAAGAGTAACATGGAATAGGTATGCTAAATACCACTACATTCATGTAAAATCCACATATTCAATCTAACTTTCAATGACAATGCTTTTAGTAGGCTTTTATATTTTTAGTATAAACTTATTAATATTTCTTATTAAATTCTTTAATATACTGAATAAAGTAAAGCTATAGATTTAAAAAAACTGTATTCATCATTAAAGGTGACTAGTATTTCACTTAAGGGAAATCAACAAAAGGACTACTTTAATGCCAACTCTGATTTTAGAAAATAGTAGTCTCCCATTTTCACAAAAATTTGGAATCTTTGCTTTAACTTGGAAAATATATACATAATAGTGATAATTATCATCTCAAAGGCAAATTTAATTATGCGCAATTATTTTCTTTCCAAACAAAAAACAAGTTCATTTACTCTCTGTAAAAGGAAACCTAAATTGGTTAAGAAATGTTTTCCCCTTATCTTAAATCTAGAAAGAAAATAATGTTTTTAATGTTATATATATTTATATTTAATGTCCTTTTAAATAAAATTTGATTTAGATTTTCCAAAGTTCAATTCCACTCAATATTTTATTGCAAAACCTTTACAAATAAATAAATAAATAAATAAATAAATAAATAAGGACACGAGTTGTATTTAAAATAATAATTTACATACCTTGGTTTCCGAAAAACTAAACTATATTGCTGGCAAGCCAGACCCACAGTGGGGGTATAAACAATAGGCATGAACTTCTCAATGTCAGACATAAGCACTCGATAAAAGAGCTTTTCATTTCTGTCTTGAAGATCCATTAAGAGAAGATACCTGTGGAAAATGGACAAAATGAGGTCTATATTCCAACAAAGCCATGAAATAGCTGCTTAGAAATCTTATTAAACATTTTCAACAAAGTATGAAGGACTTTTTAGGTCACATAGGAAACATCTTATCAAAAAACACTTTAGAAAGATTCTTAAATACTTCAAAGAATGAAGAACCATAAACATCAGCGAGTGTCATTCAAATATTAAAATAATTGCTAAAATGGAAGTTTTACTGTAATATTTAAAATGCCTTTATCCCTGTTTTAAAATGAAAGAATGATGAAAATACCAATACACAGATAGCATTAATTTTAAGTAAATACAAAGACTTCATCCTTTAACTTTCAGTGCTGAATAACCAAGGGAAATAACAAATGAAAAATGAGTAAGGACTATAGCACCAACCCTAAATATTACTAAGGTAGCAAGAAAGTTCAAGGGACTTTTCTTATTATTTGTATCAAATAGATTTTTTCTTTCTAGAGACAGAAAGAAAAAAGCTTTTTGACCCAGGCTTATCTTTCTAAGCATCAAACATAACATGTTACATGTAGCCTTCAATGGTTTGTAAAATAAAACTCAAATTGCTTGGTATAATTTAAAAGAGTATTTTAAGATTGTACTTAATAATCTTAGCAGCCTTTTTGGATTGATTTCCATTCCTTGAAGTAGTTGAAAATGCTCAGCATTTAGTGTCAGACATACAGGATTTTAATGCTGGGCAAATAGATAGGTTATGCTAACCCAAAAAATTAAAATTTAGGAAGAAGATGATGACTTTTAGACATGCTAAAATTGATTTAGCAAATGTGTAAGTCCTCGTTGCTAAATCAATGATCAACCCTTAGACCTCATTTTATTTATCAGAACGTTTGACTCAAGTGGCACTCCCTATAAGTCAATAAACTCTCTTTACTTGACTTTTAGGACATCATATTCTCTTCATTTTCTTTCTATCTCATTAGTTTCCTGTTTCTTTGCAATTTCTTTTTTGTTTCTTTTTGCTGTTTTCTCTTCTCTGCAAGTTCCCTAACACTCATCTCTATTACATTAGGCTTTCCTTCAACATATATCCGAAATCTAAACACCTTCATTGCTACTACCCTGGGTCTAAATCACCATCATCTTTTGCTTGGATTATTGTAATAGTCTCCTAAACATTCCTCCAGCCTACATTCTATTCTCAACATTGCAGCCATACTCTTCTTGAAATGTAGCTCAAATCATGTTGATTTCCTGTTCAAAACCTTGAAAGGCTTCCCTTTTCACTCAGATTAATAGCAAAAGTCCTTTATTGGCCTTCAAACACATAATCTATCCTCTATAACCTTGATAACTTCCTTTCCCAACCTACCATTCTTCCCCTCACTCATTCTATTCCTGACACAGTTATCCCTTCTGATCCTCAAACCAGAAAAAAAATATAAAGTGAAAACATAAGCTGAAGGCAGAACTTAAGTAACAAGTGAAAGCAACTGTGGAGAGGTTTAAGAAGCAGCAAAAATACACAACTGGACAAGCTGAGTCAGTCTCTTTCTCCAGCTGCCCGACATCACCCATTGGCTCATGAAAAAAGTGGCCATGGCAGGAATGGAGGTAATCATGGGCTCAGCAGTATGGATTTCCAGTCACCAAGGCTGACCTGCCTTTAAACTCTCCTGAGTGACCAATCTGCCAGAGGCCAACACTGAATGCCTGATTGGGTGCCATTTCATGGGTTGATCAGCAAGCCACCTGGTGGCAGGTGATTATATTGGACTGCTGGAAGAGGCAGCATTGTTGTTACTGGAATTGACACTTACTCTGGATACAGATTTGTCTTCCCTACACACAATGCTTCAGCCAAAACTACCATCTGTGGACTTAGAGAATGGCTTATCCACCATCATGGTATTCCACAAGGCATTGCTTCTGATCAAGGGACTCACTTTAGAGCAAATGAAGCATGGCACTGGACCCATATTCATGCAATTCACTGGTCTTACCATGTTTCCCCACTATCGTGAAGCAGCTGACTTGACAGAATGGTGGAATGGCCTTCTGAACCTAGGTTATAGCACCAGCTAGGTGGTAATACCTCGCAAAGCTGAGGCAAAGTTCTCTAGGAGGCTATGTATGATGTGAATCCGTGTCCAGTATGATGCTGTTTCTCCCATAACCAGGATTCACAGGTCTATGAACCCAGGGGTAAAAATGGAAGTGGCACCACTCACTATTATTGCCAATGACCCATTAGCAAAATTTCTGCTTCTTGTCCCCATGACGTTATGCTCTGCTGGCCAATAAATCTTAATTTCAAAAGCAGGAATATTTCCACCAGGAGACAATTATTCCATTAGACTGGAAATTAAGATGGCCACTAGCCACTATGAACACCACATGCCTCTGAATCAATAAGCAAAGAAGGAAGTTACTGTGCTGGCAAGGGTGACTGATCCTGCCTACTAAAGGGGATTTGGACTGCCACTCCATTATTAGTAGTAGTATTCTCTTTAGCAAAAAGGAATTCTGCAAGTAGTCTGCCTTTAAACTGCAAGTCTTTTCTTATTCTCCAGCTGTCAGTCTACCTGCAGACTTAGGACTTAACCAGGCTTCACAATCACTGGAGCCAATCCCTTGAAATAAATATATATCTCCATCCAACGAATGTGATATATTTGTATGTGTGCGTGCGTGTGTGTGTGTGTGTGTGTGTGTGTGTGTGTACACAACACATATATCCTGTTGCTTCTGTTTCTCTGAAGACTGCTAGAAAACCCTGACTAATACAAATACTTACAGGTATTGGGTTAGCTACCTCTTCTAAATCTCGCAACAATATTTTGAAATAACTATTCTCTTCAATCCATAAATGAAAAACCTGAGGTTTAGTGCCTCAATAAGGGAAGAATCCAAAGCAGAGGACAAGGTATACAAAGTGGTCCTGACAGTGGTTGTGGTGGTTTGCTCGATTCCCAGTGCTAGTGAAACACAGTCAGAATTTCAAACTAGGGCTATCTCATTACAGAGGTAGGGCACACATTGCCTTTATCTCTGTGCAAACATGGAAACTGAATTCTAAACACAGTAAGTGACTTAAATTCGCAATAGCATTAGAACCAAGTTTAGAAGTTAAAAAAGTGCACCAAATATGCACTCATAGTCTGACTAAAAGCCACTTTAACCTGTTTTGCTCTGTCCAGGATGGCATTTCCTGAAAACTCATCTTTATAGCAACAATTTTAATCACAAGAGCAAAGTAGTCTCTCTGAGGATAACAGTTTAGAAAGAAAAATTTTATTCAAATGTTCCTAAAAAGGGTAAATTTTTAAAAACACCATTGTATTTATAGGCAAATTCTCCTCAAATTTGACTTCTTTTTCCAAATCACTAAATATTTTAACTTTCTCATCTAAGAAAAAATAAAATAAACCATTGCCTAAGAGAAATATAAAAGGTGTTACCTGTCAAAATCAGAGTTCAGACGCTCACAATTTTTAATTACTCTAAGAACCTGGATATCCTGATTGATGAAGCAAGGTGGCAATAACCCATGAATATTCAATTGTTGTCTTTCTTCCAGGGTAAAAGCCAAGTCCTATGGAGAAGAGAAAGACAATAACTTAAGGAGAAAAAAAAAAAAAAGAGAGAAAGCATATATTTACAAAAATAACATCCAACAAGTATGTGGAATTAAGAATCAGAAGATCTGGAGAAACCAAGATGGCAGCATAGGTAAGCACCTAAACTGCTGCCTCGCACAACAATTTCAAAACTACAACTAAAAGACAGAACGGACACCATCCAGAACCACAGGAAAGCTGGCTGAGTGGAAATTCTACAACTAGAAGGAAAGAGAAAAGCTCACGGAGAATTGGAGGAATGGCAAAGGGTCTTTGTGTGTGCAGAGAGGAAGGGCGGCTGAGAGCCTGGCTGACTTTCTCTGGCGGGAGAGGGAAGGAAGCCCCCGACTGCACTGAACCCCAGTTCCGGGCAAAACCCCATGGACCCAGGCTCATACAGGGGGAGTCTGGACTGTCAGGTAGAGAGAAAGACACTCGAAGACTCGGAGACCTGGGGGAGACCTAGGGGGTCTGGAGGCGCGCGAGTGTGCACAAACACTGCGAAGGTTGCCACAGGCTTTCCCTAGCAGAAGGGAGTCGGAAACTCCTGAATGCACTGAACCCCAGTTCTGACTGCACTGAACCCCAGTTCCAGGCAACCCCCTGGTAACCCACACTCTTGTGGGGGGAATCTGGACTCTCGGGCAGAGGCTCGGGAGCTGGGGAAGGCAGAGGTCTGGAGGCACGCGTGCACAAGGGCAGGGCTGACAGGAAGCCAAGACTGTCTGCTACACCCTGAGACTCCACCCCATCCAAGCTGAGGACATAGGCTTTTGCAAGTCTAATCCTATAAGGCTGTCTCCAGCACCAAACTTCTCCCAGCACAGATACAGCTGATCCTCACAGCCAACTGGCCTAGCGGTCAATTCCTCCCAGTGATACCAACAACAATCAAGACTTAACTACAACAAGGCTGTACACACAGTCCACAACGGGGTGCACCAAGAGTGTCCACCTCAGGTTAAGTGGCGAGGCCGACCCACTGGGCCATATAGGAAACCTAGCACACAATGCTACCCTACCAACTCAGGGAAGCAGTGAAAATGTGGTGACAAAGAAACAGATCACAAATGAAAGAAATGGAGGAAAACAAACGACTGGATATAGAACTCAAAACCACGATTATAAGGCTTTTCAAGAATATCCTAGAAAAGGCCGATAAATATAACGACACCCTCGAAGATATGAAAAAGGACCAACTAGAAATTAAACATACACTGACTGAAATAAAAAATATTATACAGAGACCCAACAACAGTCTAGAGGAATGCAAGAATCAAGTCAAAGAATTGAAATACAAAGAAGCAGAAAACACTCAACCGAAAAAGCAAAAAGCAAAAAAAAAAAAAACCAAAAAGTTGAAGATAGTGTAAGAAGCCTCTGGGACAACTTCAAGCATACCAACATCAGAATTATGGGGGTGCCAGAAGAAGAGAGACAGCAAGATACTGAAAACCTATTCGAAGAAATAATGACCAAAAACTTCCCTCACCTGGTGAAAGAAATAGACTTACAAGTACAGGAAGCACACAGAACCCCAAACAAAAGGAATCCAAAGAGGACCATACCAAGACACATCATAATTAAAATGCCAAGAGCAAAAGACAAAGAGAGAATATTAAAAGCAGCAAGAGAAAAACAGTTAATTACCTACAAGGGAATACCCATACGATTGTCAGCTGATTTCTCAACAGAAACTATGCAGGCTAGACGGGAGTGGCAAGAAATTTTCAATGTGATGAATAGCAAGAACCTACAACCAAGATTACTCTACCCAGCAAAGCTATCATTCAGAATTGAAGGTCAGATAAAGAGCTTCACAGATAAGAAAAACCTAAAGGAGTTCATCACCACCAAACCAGTATTATATGAAATGCTGAAAGGTATTCTTTAAGAAGAGGAAGAAGAAAAAGGTAAAGATAAAAATTATGAACAACAAATACATATCTATCAACAAGTGAACCTAAAAATCAAGTGAATTAAAAATCTGAGGAACAGAATAATCTGGTGAATGTAATAGAATCAGGGTCATAGAAAGGGAGTGGACTAGTAATTCTCAGGGGGAAAGAGGTATAGGGGTTGCAGGAAGAGACTGGACAAAAATCGTACACCTATGGATGAGGACAGTGGAGGGAGGTAAGGGCAGAAGGTGGGGTGGGAACCGGGTGGTGGGGAGCTATGGGGGGAAAAAGGAGAGACAATTGTAATAATCTGAACAATAAAGATTTATTAAATTAAAAAAAAAGAATCAGAAGATCTGGTGATACTCTAAACACAACCATTTGGCTGTGAGTAGACCATGTAACCTCTCAATACCTCAGTTTATTCAACATTAAATATTAGAATACTATAACATTTTCAGATCTGTGTCACTCACATATTGTTAAGATGAAATTAGGTAAAAGGAGAAAATGAGTTGAAGACATGCAAATGACAGATATAAATATCGTTATTACCATTAAATATAAAAATGAATAGGAGTTATTATAAGAGACTTTTAAATTATGAACATGAGTAGGTCATCTTTAAATAGGTCAGGTAATGACTTATATAAGATTGAGGCACCTGTTTCAACAC
Source organism: Corynorhinus townsendii (assembly GCA_026230045.1). NCBI lineage: Eukaryota > Metazoa > Chordata > Mammalia > Chiroptera > Vespertilionidae > Corynorhinus > Corynorhinus townsendii. The sequence goes on along the minus strand of JAPDVU010000004.1, from coordinate 58,441,474 downwards.
TCCTTTCCTAAGTATTCTTATATTATTCTTATACACTCCTAACCACACAAAACTTCTCGCCATTTCCTGAACACACCTGAAAAAGTTTTATTCTTCCATGACACTATGGTCAAGAATATCTTTCTTCACTGCTTCTCTGCCCTTCAAGCCTTACCTTAAATGCTCTATCTTCTCTAAAGGCTTCCCAGAATCACCCAGTATGTCCATTAGAATCCTACTATGACACTTACTAGAGGCCCAAAAATTCGTGCAAGAGAAGGCCTTCCTTCCCCTGGCTGCTGGCACTGGCTTCCCTCCAGCACCCAGGACCCAGGACCTGGGTTGGTTTCCCTCCGCCCCCGGCTTTGTCAGTAAAGACGTCCGGAATGACTTCCAGAAGAACATCCGGTTTAATTAGCTTATTACCCTTTTATTATTATAGATGCTATGTTACCTATTTACATGAACTGATTGCATAAAACAATAGTAAAGAAACTATGAGGCTTGAAAACAAGCAAACAAAATAGAACTGACGGGTTGATGCAAAGACCCAGAATAGACCTAAGAGATTTGTGGGGAAGCGGTAGTAATACAAGTAGTAATAGCAAGAGAAAATCCAGTAGTTATTAATCTACAGGAATGAGCAATTCCTCCTGGAGAAAGGTCTTCCCCTGGAGATAGGTCTCCTGGGGATTTCCAAGAGGCCTCTCTGGTTAGACTGTGGCTGCTGTACCTATGGGTCTGGCAAAAGTGAACCAACATGATGATGGTCAGGTTCCCTCACTGTGACCACTGCTGATGTTTTAGACAACCTGGATGAGTAGGAATGTAATCACTAACTTTGTGTTGGACAATTCTACAGCCATCCTCTTTTGCCCCTGGAAGTTTCTTATGATGGTAAAAGAGTGACTCCCAAGTCTTTGGGAAGTTTATTACTCTGGGAAAAAGACAGACAATTTGGTTCATCCCTGAGATTGACAGACCCTGAGCATCAAGAAATGAATATGTCCAACCTTAGGAAGCAGGTAAAGGAGGTCAAGGGATAAACAACCCTCTATTGCTTCTATTTTTTTAAAATACAGATAAGCCCATTAATTCATGTCACTGATAGTAAGCCTTATGTTCAGACTCCTGGGGGCAGACTGAAGAAAGGCAAATAGATTTGTCCACTGAATGATCCCTGACACCTGGTGGAGCTCTGGAAGTTGCCTGCAAGAGCTAGCTGGGACAAATAGCTCCTTTTGACTTCTCAAAAGGTCTCCAGGTGCAATTCTCATGACTGCAAAACCCACATTGTTACATGCTCAGCAGGGGGTCCTCTGGAGCCCCACAATGTGTGGACAGCAGCAAAATGGTTTCTTTCCAAGAGGATAATCCAGTGTGTCCATCTGTGCCTGCCCCATCACCCTCTCTTAGTTACCTGGAGAAGAGCAGACCAGTGCAGCCTGTCAATTCCTTGCCTAGGAGTTTCAGCAGAAACCAGGACTCCACCGCGGTGTTGCTGGAACCTTTTCCATGCCATTTGCTTTTCCATTTGTCATTTGTGGCCCCATGCCAGAATGCAAATGCCATGATGTCAGAGAACTTGTCTGTTTTTTTTACTTTTTTATCTTTAGTGCTTAGAACAGGACTGGCATAATTAGATTTCAGTAATTTACTGAAAATAAACTGTAAAGTTTTAAATGTTTAATTTTAGAGACTTACATTAATATTTTAAGAACACTAAAATTGCTGCTCAGAAAACTGATTAGCATATCGATTCTGGTACAATTACATTTAAAATGTAAAGCAACTGGAAAGTGATATTGCATAAAAAGTAACTATAAAATAGAAAGCATATTTCACTTGCTAAAGATATAACTGGGAAGACTGATCATTTAAAGCAAAATGCCATGAAATCACTCTTTGAAATGACACAGAATTATGTGCAGTAATATATTTGAAATTTTTTTCAAGCTTGAAATGAAAAATTTGGAAATTAAAAACGGGGAAAATGCTAGGCTAAAGTTAGTCTCAAAAATACATGAATATATATAAAGAAACAGTAAACTTCTGAATGTTATGCCTCAAAAATCTGCCTGAATATATAATAATCAAAATATCAATAACCTGAGAATAAGGCTTGTTATCATTCACTTAAAAATGGCATTTAACTATCATTTGTTGATGTAGTTAGCCAGTCTTTTTACATAAATTTTCCAGTGAAAATATATGAAACTAATTTCTAACACTAACAGGTCTCCATGTCTTGTGCCATGTAAATAATAATGTCACCTGGATATCCTACCTAATAATAGACAAACATGTAAATTGACTGTACCTCCACTATGCCCACAGCCACTCAGGAGTGAGTATGCAAATTAACCAGACAAAGCCAGTGTGTTAATTTGCATATTTAGTCTCAGAGCAGCAGGGCAGGGTGGGATGCCTGCTGTGAGGGGGAGAGGGGGGCGGAGGGAGCTACAGGAGCAGTGCTCTTTGCAGGCTCCCAGGTGGCGGGAGCAAAGCCAGGGGAAGGAAGGCATATTCTTGCATGAATCTGCATGCAATGGGCCTCTAGTCTTTTAATATCCTTTAATGTTTAGTAACTACAAACTCCCATACACTGTTAGCAAAATTTTCCAAGACAGAGTAAAGTGCCAATTCAATTCTATAAAAACAACAACAAAACCCACACAGAACTTAGAAATCTGGGGAACTAGGCCAAGTTAAATTCCTGCAATTGGATTCATATTCTATTACTACCCTCTGATTTTTAAAAAATAAATGAATGTGTAAAATTAATCTTAAAGTCCCTGGAAATATAAATATGGTACGATTTTATTTAAGCCAGTTTTTACAGAATTACACATCAATGTGATTCTTACCAACCAGCTGCTTCCAAAAATGTATTCAGAGAAATAGTGAAATTTTGAACCATTTAACAATCCTGGCTATACTATATATTTCATTTTTTTCATACTAACAGAAACATATTCATAAGCATACTTTTTGCAGTCAAGCCTATCTATTTGTTTTAATAATTCTTTATTGTTTAAAGTATTACATACGTCCCCTTTTTTCCCCACTGACCCCCTTCAGGACCCAACCCAACCCAGGCCTTCAGCACCTTATTGTCCGTTTCCATGGGTTATGCATATATGCATACAAAATCTTTGGTTGATTACCTCCCATCCACCCACCCTCCCCCACCTTCCCTCTGTGATTCTGCACTCTGTTCCATGCTTCCATGTCTCTGGATCCACTCTGTTCATCAGTTTATTTTGTTACTTAGATTCTACATATGAGTGTGATTGTGTAATACTTGTCTTTCTCTGACTGACTTATTTCACTTAGCATGATACTCTCCAGATCCAGCCATGCTATCTCAAAGGGTAAGATATTCTTTTTTACAGCAGCATAGTATTCCATTGTGTAGATGTACCACTGTTTTTTAATCCACTCATCTGCTGATGAGCACTTAGGCTGTTTCCAAATCTTAGCTATTGTAAATTGTGCTGCTATGAACATAGGGATGCATATATCCTTTCTGATTGATGTTTCTGATTTCTTGGAATATATTCCTAGAACTAGGATTACTGGGTCTAATGAGAGTCCTATTTTTAATTTTTGGAGGAAACTCCATACTGTTTTCCACAGTGGCTGCAGCAGTCTGCATTCCCACCAGCAGTGCACAAGGATTCCTTTTTCTCCACATCTTCGCCAGCACTGGTGTAGAACCAATGGTGTAGTTCCAGTCCAAATCTAAAGGCCTGAGAAACCAAGAGCCTGAAGGCCACCAGGCTCAAGACCCAGGAAGAGCCAATGTTTCTGTTTAAGTCCAAAAGTCCAAAGGTAGGAAAAAGAAAAAAAATGTCCTAGCTTGAAATCAGGTAAGAAGGTTTCTCTCTTACTCACAATAGGGTCAGCCTTTTTGTTCTATTCAGGCCTTCAACTGATTGGATGAGGCCCACCCAAAATAGGGAGGGAAGTTGGCTTTGCTCAGTCTACCAATTCAAATGTTAATTTCATCCATAAAGACCCTCACAGACACACCCAGAATAATATTTGACCAAATGTCTGGGCATTCAGTGGCCCAGTCAAGTCAACACACAAAATTCATCATCACATTCACCAAATATTTTTCAACAAATATTTTTTGAGTGTCTGCTCACAATGCTTATAGGCACTAAACCAATGAAACAGTGATATGGCAAACATGGTGATAGCCTCAAGAAATTTACATTTTTTTATATTTTAATTTTTATACAATGAATCTGTAAGGCTATTAAAATATTAATAACTATTAAAGCCACTTACCTCAATCTCTAAGAATACTGTAATCGTATTTGTCTTTTATATGTATTAAATCTCTCTCTAGCCTGTTTCTGGCAGCTCTGGCTATAGCAGAGACTACTAATTGTCTACCACATCTGTTCTCCCCTTCCTCCCCAGTAACAGAACCATTACATTATTTGGGGCAGCAACACATCAGGTAAAAGACTATGATTCCAGACTCCCTTGTAGTTAGATGTGGCCATGTGACTACAAATGGTAGTGTTGTATGAGATGTGGGGAAAACTCCTTAAAGACAGCTGACTCCACTGAAAAGTGGGTTTTCTAGTATTTCTCTCATTCTTCCAGTAATCACCTGGGAACATGTACATAATATCTAAAAATCTATACTCAGGACTATGACGTGATCTTGAGGATGGTAAAATAGCAATGTTCTTGATCACTCTGTGGACACACCAAAAAGCCCGAGATGGACTCTCAAAGGTCACAGAGGAGGAAAATCCACTGCTATTTTCAGTTTTCTCCAGCCCCAGCCCCAAGGCAATCTTATAGTGGATGGCAGGATCATGGCTACCACAGATGTCAAAAATTCTAAGGGAGGAATGTCATTCTTTTTAACCAGAGGAGCAATGGTCCCAAGATCATGGGTCAAATGCCTGCTGCTTATTTCTCTCTCTTCCAGTTGCTTGGCCCCAGATCCAAATGCAGCTACAGGAAGTACACAGCAGAGCAGGGAAACTAAAGGCCCAGTTTTCTGTCTTGTGGGCTGGAAAGAGGGACCTGCAGGAGACAAGATAGTATCAGAGAAATCACAGAGAAGGGAACTCAAAGAGCAATCCCCTAAAGTTGTATATGAACTCCTGGGCTCACTTCTGTGCATGTATTGATCTGACCTTAAAGCATAGCAAATGCTTTGAGAACTGAACTGTTCAGTGAACACCTGCACAAACCCCACACTGGCCACTAGATGGTACACATGATGAACAGATGCAAGTAGAAGTACAAAGCAGGCTTTGAAAATGGAATACTGGAACCACACCCATGGAAGCCGGGTCTAACTTACACACTGACTAATTGGGTTGAGTGGCATCTAAAAATAAAAAGAACAGTATTCTCCTGAGGATTTAACTAAAACCTATAAACTCATAATATGCAAATGTTCAAGATCCATGCAAAAATTACTCAGCATACAAAGAAAGAGAAAAACATTAATTCTCAATGGAAAAGAAACTAAACAAGCATCAACCCCAAGAAGATACAGGTAATGGAGTCATCAAGGACTTATCATCAGATCTTGTAACCATGCCCCAAACCATAAGAGCAAAAAAATTTAAAATGACTGGAAAGATAGAAAGTCTTGGCTAAGAAATTAAAACAATAAAAATCAAAATGGAAATTTTAGAACTGAAAAACAAAACAATAACAACTAAAATATTCATTGGATAGGCTCAAGAACAGAATGGAGATGTGAGAGGAAAGTCTGTTAACTTGAATATAGATCATTAGAAATTAACCAATCAATAAAACAAAGAGAAAAACAAGACTGGGGGGAGGAGTAACAGCCTCAAAGACTTGTGGGCAAAACCAAAAAGCATAACATTTGTATCAACAGAATTCCAAAAGGAGAGGAGAAATAAAAAATATTTGGAAAAATAATGGCTAAAACCTTATCAATTTTGGCACAAGACATAAAATTATAAATTCAGGAAGCTCAGCAAAACACAAGAAGATAAACTCAAAGAAATCCAAACCCAGAAATATTATATTCAAAATGTTAAAAACTAAAAACAAAAGGAAAAAAATCTTTAAAGGAGCCAGAGAAAAACAACAATTGGAATGACTGTAGATTTCTTGCCAGAAACAAGGGAAACCAGGAGGAAGAATGGAACTTTTAAAAAAATTCTTTATTGTTTAAAGTATTACCTATGTCTCCTTTTTCCCCCCATTGACCTCTCCCCGGCCACTCTAATCCCCCAGCACAGCCCTTACTCTCCTAGTGTCTGTGTCCATTGGTGATGCTTCTATGCATGCATACAAGTCCTTTGGTTGATCTCTTACCCCCTCCCCCACTCTCCCCTGCTTTCCCTCTGAGGTTTGATGGTCTGTTTGATGCTTCTCTGTCTCTGGATCTATTTTTGTTCACCAGTTTATGTTGTTCATTATAAAAAAATGGGCAAAGGGCCTAAATAGACACCTTTCGAAAGTGGACACACAGAAGGTCAGGAGACATATGAAAACATGGTCAAAGTCACTAATCATCTGAGAGATGCAAATCAAAACAACAATGAGGTTCCATCTCACACCTGTCAGAATGGTTATCATCAACAAGTCAACAAATGACAAGTGCTGGAGAGGATGCGGAGAAAAAGGAACCTCGTGCACTGCTGGTGGGAATGCAGACTGGTGCAGCCACTGTGGAGAACAGTATGGAGTTTCCTCCAAAAATTACAAATGGAACTCCCATTTGACCCAGTGATCCCACTTCTAGGAATATATCCCAAGAAATGAGAAACACCAAACAGAAAGGATATATGACCCCTATATTCACAGCAGCATAATTTACAATAGCTAAGATTTGGAAACAGCCTAAGAGCCCATCAGCAGATGAGTGGATTAGAAAACAGTGGTATGTCTACACATGGAATACTACACTGCTGTAAAAAAGGAAGAACTTTTACCATTTGCAACAGCATGGATGGACCTGGAGAGCATTATGCTAAGTGAAATAAGCCAGTCGGAGAAATATAAATATCACATGACCTCACTCATTGTAAAATAAAAAGAATGGCACTTTTGAAGTGTTGAAGGGAAAAAAAAAACTGTTAACCTGAGTTCTGTAACTGGTATAAATATCCTTCAAAAATGAAAGTGAAATAAAGACATTCTCAGATGAAAGAAAACTAAGACAATTGGTATTCTAGCAACACTGCTCTAAAGGAAATGCTAACATCTGAGGAAAATTTGGAATATCAAAAATGAAAGAAAAGCAACAGAAATGGTAAATATCCTGGTAACTATAATAGATTATGCTTTCCCTCTTAAAATCTTCAAAATAAGTATGACAGTTAAAATCAAGTTATAAGTATTATATTAAATTATTACATCAAAAATATTTTTATAAAAACACAATAGCAAAACAGAAAACCAAACTGATTAAAATTGGGAGAGGCCCTGGCAGAGTGTGGCTCATTTGGTTGGAATATCATCCTGGACACCAAAAGGTTGCAGGTTTGATTCCAGTGAAGGCACATACATAGATTTCTGGTTCAATTTCTGGTTGGGACATGTAAAGGAGACAACCTATCGATGATAGATGTTTCTCTCTCACATCAATGTTTCTCTCTCTCTCTCTCTCTCTCTCTCTCTCTCTCTCTCTCTCTCTCTCTCTCTTTCTCTTCTCCTCTCTCTAAGCATGTCCTCAGGTGAGGATTGAAAAAAAAATGGACAGAGGATACAAACAGACATTTTTCAAAAGAAGACATATGAATGGCAAACAGGTACATGAAAAGGTGCCCAACAGCACTAATATTGAGAAGTGCAAATCAAAACCACAATGAGATATCACCTCACACCAGTTAGAATGACTATTATGCAAAACACAAGTAATAAAGGTATTGATGAGGATGTGGAGAAAAGCAAACCCTTGTGCACTATTGATAGAAATGTACTATAAATTGGTACACCACTATAGAAAACAGTATTCAGGTTCCTCAAAAACTTAAAAATAGAACTACCATATGACCAGCAATTCTACTTCTGGGTATTAATAAGAGGAAGCCAAAAACACTAACTCAAAAGGATATGTGCACCCCTGTGTTCATTGCAGCATTATTTACAATAGCTAAGATATGGATACTACCTAAGGGCACATTGACAGATAAATAGATAAAGAAAGTGTATGTGTATATGTGTATATCCTATCTAATAAAGAGGGAATATGCTAATTGACCCTCATGCCATCACAAAGATGATGGTGCCCATACCCAATAAGGAAGGAATATGCTAATTAACTTCCCCGCCCTCAAAGATGGCAGTGCCCACAGCCAATCGGAGGGAATATGCTAACTGACTGTCACACCCTCAAAGATGGCGGTGCCCACAGCCACAGGATGGCAGTGCCCAGTCCCCTCAGCCTCGCCAGGGCAGCAGGCCCGCACCTGCCTCCAGAGTCTCCCCATTCCCTCATCCCCCCAGCCACCCAGGGCCGGCCTGAGGCACAGGCAAGCCTAGGATTACAGCTGCCCAGCCTCCCAGGGCCGCCCAAGGCTCAAGTAACCAGGGCCAGCCAAGGCTTGCACTGCCGGCAGTGGCAGCAGCTGAGGTGTGATGGAATGTTGCCTTTCCCTGATCACTGGGTCGCCTCCCACCCCTGAAGCTCCCGGACTGTGAGAGGGGGCAGGCCGGGCTGAGGGACCCCCCTCTGGTGCATGAATTCATGAATGGGTGGGGTCCAGCCAGCCTGGCCAGGGGGAGGGGCCATGGGCAGTTGGCTGGCCTGCCTGCTGGTTGAACTCCTGGTCAAGGGGACAATTTGCATATTAGCCTTTTATTATATAGGATATACACTGAGTGACCAGATTATTATGCGTTCAAAGATCATAGTAATCTGGCCACTCAGTGTGTGTGTATGTGTGTGTGTATAAAAACTTACACAATAAAATATTATTCAGCCATATGAAAGAAATCTTGCCATTTGTGACTACATGTATAGACTTTGAGAACAGTATGCTAAGAGAATTCAGACAGAAAGACAAACACTGTGTAATATCACTTATATGTGGAAGTTTTTCTAATGAACTCATAGATACCAAGGTGAGAGGCCAGGGGGTACAAAATGGGTGAAGATTGGCAAAAGGTGTAAACTTTCAGTTATAAAATATATGTCATGGTAATTATCCTATATAATAAAGAACTAATATGCTAATTAGACCAAATAGACAAATGACCTTCCGGTCGACCTTCTGGACGGAGCTGGAGCTGCAAGGGCTGGCTGAGGCTGCAAGGAGCTGTGAGGGCTGGCTGAGGCTGTGAGGGCCAGCCAAGGCAGCTGGAGCTGTGAGGGCCGATCCCCTTGCACGAATTTCGTGCATGGTCCTCTATAGTTAATAATACTGTATTGCATATTTGAAAGTTGCTAAGTGAATAAATGTTAAAAGTTTTCATCACACAAAAAATCCTGTCTAACTATGTCTAGTGATGGGTGTTAACTAGACTTATTGTGGTGAGGATTTTGCAATATATACAAACCAGAGGCCCGGTGCATGACAATTCATGCACTGGAAGGGAGGGTCCCTCGGCCTGGCCTGCCCCGTCTCACAGTCTGGGAGCCCTCAGGGGCGGGAGGTGACCCGGTGATCAGGGGAAGATGATGCCCCCATCACACCTCAGCTGCTGCCACTGCTGACAGTGTAAGCCTCAGCTGGCCCTGGTTACCTGAGCCTCAGGTAGCCCAGGGTGGCTGGGCAGTCGCCATCCAAGGCTTGCCTGTGCCTCAGGCTGGCCCTGGGCACCACCATCTTGTGACTGTGGGCACCACCATCTTTGAGGGTGTGGCAGTCAATTAGCATATTCCCTCTTATTGGCTGTGGGTGCTGCCATCTTTGCTAGGGTGTGATGGTCAATTAGCATATTCCCTCTTTATTAGATAGGCTATTGTATCATCATGTTTTAAACCTGAAACTAATATAATGTTATATGTCAACTATATCTCCATTTTTAAATTTTTATGTAATACATGCATGGATAAGTGGATATAATACCTATAACATCTATAATATAAACAGATGAAAGTAATTAGACCTATATGATGGTAGAGTATCTACATTCAAATTGATGTTGATTTTAAGTAGAGTGTGGAAAGTTATATATACCTTATTCCTAAAGAGACACTGTCAAAACTCAATGGGTAAATTAAAAGAGGGTAATAAAAATATTCAAACAATACAAAAAAATAGCAGGAAAGGAGAAATAAAGGAATAAAAAAAAAACAGAGGGAACATACACCTTATAATAAAATGGTGAATAGAAATCCAAACAAATCAATAATTACATTAAGTATAAAGGGTCTAAACTCAGAAATTAAAAGACAGACATTGTCATAAATTGGCAACAACCAACAGTAATGATTAGATCATTACTGTTTCTCACCTATATGTTTCTGTGAAGATCCAGAAAATGTTGACCTTAACCTCTGACTTTACATGTCTCCATTTCCAGCTCTTCCCTATGACTTATGTCATCAGATCTTTCAAACCAGTAATGTCTCTGTTATTTATTAAGCTTTGATTCTTAAAGGAAGGTTATAGTACATTTTTCAATTTCCCAATTATCTCATACTTTGGAAAAGCATAACTTTTGTGAGAAATTAAGGAAGAAATTTCCGTACAGAAACAGGTTTTTGTCCTTTTGATATGTCTTGCACTGAGTGAGATATGTTAAGTCTTCCATTATTGGTGTTTTGTTTTGTTTTGTTTTTCTCTTTGCATGTCCTGCAGTGTCTTTTTGAATAAAGGTGGCTACTGTCTTATTTGGTACATAGATATCATAACTTCATTCAGAATTGCACCTTTCAGCATTATAAATAATACTTCATCTCATTTAATGCTTTTTGACATAATTTCTACATTGTCTGATCTCAGGATAACTCTGATTTCTTGTTGCTTGCATTTTCTCATTTCTTTATTTGTAGCCTGTCTGCAACATTTGTTCTTTGTGTATTTCTTATATGCAGTATAGTTTGTTTGTGCTTTGTGAAACAATCTGAAAACAATTTTATTTATAGGTGAATTATTCTCATTTATATTTATTGGCATGACCAATATATTTGCTCTCAATTCTGTCATATTATTATGTTATAGTTATCATGTGTAAGAAGTAAATATAAGCAAGATTTTGAATAAGTAAAAATAAAACTAAATGCTTATTAACCAAGTTTCAATTTCTTTTTGGCTCTAAGCACATAAGACACACTGTTTGCTGACTAACTAGACCTGCAACAAGGTTGTTGAGTTGGCTCAGTAACATAAATAATAAAGTAATAAATAGGCCAAATTAGGCAATCTTGAATCTACAGTTGGCCCCTTTATCCACACGGTTCATTGTGGTTTTAGTCAAGAGTGGTCTGAAAATATTAAATGGAAAATTCTAGATATAAACAATTCATAAGTTTTAAACTGCGAGCTGTTCTGAGTAGTGTGATGAAATTTCCTACAGCCTGTTTTGTCCCATCCAGAACCTGAATCTTGTCTTTGTCCAATGTCTCCATGCTGTATACACTCCCCCACCTCCCTGCTAGCCACTTAATAACCATCGAGGCTATCAGAATGACTGTCACAGCATCACAGTGCTTGTGTTCAGGTAACCCTTATTTTACTCAGTAATAGCCCCAACATGCAAGAGTAGTGAAGCTGGCAATTCAGATACGCCAAAGAGAAGTTGTAAATGCTTTCTTTAAATGAAAAGATATGTATCTATAGAAAAAAACATAGTAAAAATAGGGTTTGATACTATCAGTCTTGGAATGTATCCCCCATAACAAGGGAGACTACATAATTATAATTGGTCATGTCGATTTTGAAAACCTCTTTAATATTACTGTATTCCATAGCAGCAGTCTCAGTTCTCAAAGCAAACTCATCTTTCTACTCATTAAAGTACATTGTTTTTGTGCTGTCCTATACCATCACTGTTGTTTCAACTAAGCAAAGTAATAGACATGTACGGAGGCATATGGCTTGTACATGTGTACTACAATGGCATTCAACATCATTGGGATTCCAATTTAAGTAATATATCAGTTTCTCATATTCCTAAAAAATTCTAGAGAACTGTGGTAGGTGAAATATAGTTTACATTGAAGGAAAAAAAGAGGTTTAAGGTACCTTTCTTTCATAGTCATGAGACTTGTTCCTCTCTCCTTTCCCTATAATACATCCAACTAGGTCTTGACATGCCAGGACACAAACACCTACAAAAGACCTTGCCCAGAAGCTAATTTTTTGGGTTCAAGTTAATAATGTTGACCAAAACTGACTTTGATGAAACACTATCACTAACTGAAACTGGATCAAACTGCCTAAAATATAGAAACCATGTAAGCAAAAGTAAATTATGATATAACTATCAATTAGTGTTTTTTTAGCATTACATAAAAAAACAAAGCAAACTAATAAATTGTGGGACATTTACAAAATACTATGCAGCTGTAAAAAAGAGGGAGCTCTTACCCTTGGGACAGCATAAGTGGACCTGGAGACTATTAGGCTAAGTGAAATAAGCCAACCTGAGAAAGACAAATATCACATGATCTCACTTATTTGTGGAATCTAATGAACAAAACGAGCTAACCAACAAATTAAGACCCAAATCATGGAGGCATGGAACCGACTAGACTGACATACTTCCATGTGGGAGGGGGACAAGGAGAGATAAACCAAAGAATTTATATACTTACTAGTGGCCCAGTGCCTGGATTCATGCACATTGAAAGGAAATTAATTATAAGAAATATTTTAATATTGCTATTCACCTTTTCTCTATATCAGAAGTGTCAACCAAATTCACGATTGACAATGACAGACCAAAACGTGCAATTGGTGCCAGTGAGAGCTTTATATGTATTGCATATGCGCTAGTCAACTTAGCCTTTTACATATAGAGAGTAAACTTGCTTAATTAGACCTGTTTTCTGATTTAACTTTTTCCAGCTCAGTGAAGCGCCCCATCTTCTCTTTCAGGTAATTAATGTCAGCAATACAGCAATAAATATCAACACGAAGCAGATTATTATTGTAGACCATGCAGGGAGAACAAAGGGTAAAATATTTAACTGCAGCAGTATTTGACTCTATTCTGCACAGTGAGAAAACCTAAAGTCATTTTCAAGGTCCACTATTTCTTACTTCTTTTCAGTCGGGTCAAGTTTCTAAACTTTCTAAATCTCCATTTTCTAGCTAATGAAAAGAAAATAGGACACCACCGAGTCTCCTATCTACCTACTCCAGAACTTCTGTGAGGATCAAATGAGATGAGGCACTGGAAAATGCTACACAGACATTTGGTTAAAGTGTGAAATGTTTGCACCTGGCTATAAAGCAAGTCATGTTCCTGGACTGAAGAAACTGCAAGGAGGCTAATTGCTAGAGAGAGGAAACCGGGCGTTGCTATGTGACAGCATTACCTGGCGCCCACAGCCACCTTTTCAGGGCTGGGCTGGGCTGAGCTGTGGGCCACGTTTTGCACCACGAGGTCTTGGCAGTGTGGGCTGCGACTTGGTGGTCTGTTGCTCCAGGGTGGTGGCGGGGCCTGTGTCCCACCTGGGGGAAGCCGAGTGTTGCTTTGTGGGCACCAGATCTGCGGTGCCATTTCTCTGAGTGCCTTACAGCAGCTCCTGCATTGAGTGTCTGCCCCCTGGTGGTCAGTGCGCATCATAGCAACAGGTTGGATCATGGGAGGTACACTTAGCATATTAGCCTTTTATGTATATAGATAGATATGCATAGCCCATGGACACAGACAATAGTGTGGTAAAGACATGGGAAGGTGGGTATAGGTTGGGTAGAGTGAGGGGAAAAGCATGGGAAATGGGAGACATCTGTAATACTGTCAACAATAAAAGAAAATAAATGTGATTATTTTTATTGTGTGTAGAATCTTTTTTTTAATATATTTTATTGATTTTTTTACAGAGAGGAAGGGGGAGGGATAGAGAGTTAGAAACATCCAATGAGAGAGAAACATCGACCAGCTGCCTCCTGCACACCCCCTACTGGGGATGTGCCTGCAACCAAGATACATGCCCTTGACCAAAATCGAACTTGGGACCCTTCAGTCCGCAGGCCGACACTCTATCCACTGAGCAAAACCGGCCAGGGTGTGTGTAGAATCTTAAATAGTGATTTATGAAACATTATTAGTCACATGAAAATTCCTGAGAAAAAATTTTAAACACATTCACCTAAATCAGAAGATATACTTGAAAATCACAAACATTAAACATTAAATTATACAAACACATATAACATAATAGAGGCAAAAATAAACACCCCAACTGCTATGATGATATCTACCTGAAATGATGTACATTTAAGTACATGCAAATAGTAAGAATTATACATGAATTATTACCAAAGAAGAAATGTCCTATTTGTCTTGGGTTTTTTACTTTTAAATTAGATCACATTTCCTGTTAACCTTGGTTTTTATCAATATAAAGCATCTCCCTAAAGTTCTCCAGCAAGTTAATTAAAATGTCATAGGATGGTCAGACTTAAACCAAATTTCAACTTTTCTGACTATATTCCATTACACAATATGCTGGTATACAGAATCAGCTGAGCTTAGACTTCAATGTGAATTTACTTTCAAAAATTTATATTAAAGAGGGTAAATGTTTTAAGTTAATGTCCAAATTACCCTTTAAAAGCAATAAATAAATAAATATTTAGGATCAGTCTGTCAATATCTACAAAATAGCTTGCTGAGGATACTCTCACATTTTTCCTATAGTTTATCTTTTTAGAAAACTAAATTAAGTTTTTCACATATTGAAATATGTTATGATATTAAACATGTATATATTAAATATAATTCTTCAAACTAAGGCTAGAGATTCTGATATGCCCCCCTTCTATACCACACAGAAATATCATTTGTTGCCATCACTCTTTTCAAAATTATTGCTCTTAAAGGTAGTTTATTAGCCTTGATAAACTTCATATGCATCAGGAAAAAAGAAAAGCTACCTGCTTTAAAAGCTAAGTAAGTACTCTTTGAAAACAAAAAAAATAAAAATATGATTCATTCATTTACTTCCAAAAACATTTATTTAATGTTCATTGGGTAAAATTCTATACTAATTATGATTCCTGCCCTATAATACTCAAAATTTTAAAAATACAATGCAATAAATACAAAATAATGTGGTGCAACTGTATACATAAGAAACAAAGTTGTGCCGTAGCTGGTTTGGCTCAATGGATAGAGCATGGGCCTGTAAACTGAAGGGTCCCGGGTTAGATTCTGGTCAAGGGCACATGCCAGGTTGTGGGCTCAATCCCCAATTTGCGGCATGCATGAGGCAGCCGATCAGTGATTCTCTGTCATCATTGATGTTTCTATTTCTCTCTCTCTCTCTCTCCCTTCCTCTCTAAAATCAATAGAAATATATTTTTTAAAAAGAAAGTTGTTACATGTTTATTTCTAGTCTGCAGAGGCAAGATTTTTTAAAGGAAAGAAATGGGGGGGAAAAATAGATACAGAGGCAAAGAAGCATTGAACAGACTGTCAAACTACAGTGGGAAGGCAGGGGAGGTTGGGGGGAGGCTGTAAGAGATCAACCAAAGGACTTGTACGCATGCATATAAGCATAACCAATGGATACAAGACACTGGGGGGGGGTAGGTGAAGGCATGTACTGGGGGGTAGGGGAGGCCAGGGGGAGGTCAATGGGGAAAAAAAAAGGAGACATATGTACTACTATTTGTAATACTTCAAACAATAAAAAATTAAAAATTAAAAAAATTAAAATAAAATATTAAATAGGGGCAGTTATCACCCATTACTCATCAGTTTCAGTAACAACAGCTTGTCTTTTAAAATCAGAGACAAACTATCATATAGCCACTCAGTGCTTTGGTTTTTTTTGTATTACTGTGTGTTATTCTATAAATAAAACGTGCTGCAATTACTGAACAGTTAAAAAAAAAATAAAGTTGTTAAGTAATGATAATAGGACTAATATGATTAGGAAAGTCTTCCCTAGAGAGACCATTATTAAATAAACTAATGACATTTTAATTGTAGGAATTACACACAGACAAAAAGTAAAGTATTAAGAGACTCAGCATATATATTTTAAGTGGAAGGCTAAGTTGGGGAACTGATGAGATAAATTTGGAGAAGATGTAAACCTAATTGACGGATTGAATTTACATTCAACATAACAGAAAATAATAACATACTATAAATACTTGGATAATAGAAGAGTAAGTAACATAAAGAAAAATGCTAATTGATTAAGACATTTCTCTCATACTTAAGATGTAGGACAGACTACAATACTGAAAATAAAACTAGCAATACTTCCAGTTACCCAAAAAGTAGGGTGATGAATGTCTGTGTGAGTATGGCAGAAGAAGTCTTCATATAGTTAGGTGCTAGGACAGTAAGAAATACTAGTGTTTCTTTAGAGCCAAGGCTGTCACAAAAATCAATACGAATTCTTGGACTAGCAAAAAACTTAAAGGCCCAGAAGTCTTCAGAGTTCGGGGCAGATCAAGAAGGTTCCACAACTATGGTTTCAGTAGTAGACTAGTGTTCAAAAAAAAAATAAACACACACACACACACACACACACACACACACACACACTTCAACAGTTGATAGCTCAATTTTGAAAATGAAATGTATTTTAATAAACACTGCCTTTATAGTTATTCAAAGTGTGTGTATACAGTTTTTTGGGATACCCTATATATGAGGATATTGCCACTTCCATGAGGTACCACACCACTGAGTAAGAAGAATAGTGTACTCCATTAACCTCCCCATAGTTGGTGAATTAGTTTTTTAAATCAAATTTGATACAATGCAGCCAATAAAGTTCAATTACAAATTCAAAAAATGTGTTCTTAATGCTGCACCTTTCTACCTTTGGTGAAAATCTCTGTGATAGGACTATTCTTAAGTAGAAATTAATCCTTATTGATGAACAGGAGTAAAAAGGGTTTTAATATAATAAATTCTTGATGTAAATAGTAAAGGCATAATTACTCTTTCTCAGGGAGTGCATATTCCATCTACCTACTCGGAACAGACACTCTTGCCCCTGACTTGAGGATTTCAAACAGGTTATACCACTCATGTGGTCCTTTTAAGTGGTGATCCATACTTGGTCATAAACAGAAGGAAGCTACACATGAAAGTAACAAATTGTTTTGTCACATCAAATTTTACCTTTGTTATACTGAAAATAGGTACAGACCTGCAGAATAATAAAAAGGAAGAGAAAAAATCAAACTAGCAATTAAATTCATTTTGAAGTATTTATAATTTCATAATGCTTTATGACTACAAATGCTAAATAATCATAGATTTGTAAAAGTTGCCTGTCACCACAAAAATAAAAAAGAATTCACACTAACAATAATTTATTAAATAAAAGAAATCACAAGTCTTGAAGCCATTAAAACGGAATTTAAAAATCACCAACAGAGAATTCCTGTCAGGATGGCATAGCAGGTAAATGCTGTGTTCACCTCTTCCCAAGATATCAAAATTACAACTGAATTACAGAACAACCACCCTTGAGAACCATCTCAAGACTAGCTGAACAGAACCATAACCAAGGTTATACTAGTACAGAAGCTACCTGGAGACTGGTAGGAGGGGCAGAGACCTGAAACAGGCTGGTCCCACAGCCACCTGTGGCAGAATCAGGAGGGATATCTTGGCTGTAGAGGTCCCCACTAAACAGTGAGGGGTCCCAGCCCCACCCTGGGCTCCCCAGCCCTGAGCACCAGTGCTGAGAAGAGGCGTCCCAACAACTCGTTGTGAAAATGTCCTCTCAAAGGGCCTGAGCTCAGACTCAGTAGCTCAAAAATGCTTGCCAGCTCAAGGACAGCAGCTTGAAAATTGCCAGGGAAATGTGGGGAATGGAATTGTCTGGCTTCAGGGTGAGGGCTGGAGGGGCAGCTCTCTTGGGACTAAAGTACTAACAGGCTCCACTGTTTCTTTGTTGAGCTCTCCCCACACATAAATGACAGGTGGGCACCAAATATGAGTCTCCATTAACCTCCCTAACACCCCTTTCTCCCCACCCAGGTGATTCTCTGAGATCCCCTAACCCACCTTGACCCACTCTGCCTAAAAATCTCTCAAAAATCCACAGACCCCAAATAAACAACAACTGGTCTCCATGCACCCTGTACCTCTTGCTAAGCAGTCCCAAGCCAGGCACTCGTGGTGATAGGCTTTGGTTCGCAGCATAGCTTCTCCCAGGCACCTCCAAGTCCAGCACAGGCAGCTACCAACCACAAACCATGTTGCATCTCCTACCAGGTGGCCCAAGGATGGACACAGATAGTAGCTATCCTAGGCCTACACTGTAGTCCCTCCCGAGAGGCCCTAGAACCAACACATCAGGGGACGACTTCAGACCTCACCAGAGCACCACCCAATTAGCACCATAAATGACCCAAAGAGTGGACTGGCAGGCACCAGAGTCCCCTAAAGTAAATCCCATTCCATGGGGTCAGCCCCCACACAACACCTCACCCACTGTAGCCATGGCCAGTCCTCACAACCAGGCAACCTCAGGGTCAAACCCACCCACTGACATGCCAATAGCAATCAAGGCTCAACTACAACAGGAGGGCATGCAACTCACACAAGGGACACCCCTAGAGCACCCAGCTCAAGTGACCAGAGAGTGCAGCACTAGACCCCACAGGACATCTACTATGCAATGCTACCCCACCAAGACTGGGAGACATAGCAGATCTACCTACTATTTAGAAACAAATACAGTGAGGTAGCCAAAATGAAGAAACAAAAAAATATGAATAAAAAATGGCAATAACTACAAACCTATCAATAATTACTTTAGTTGTTATTGGATTAAATGCTCCAATGAAAAGACATATGATGGCTCAATAGAGAAGAAAACAAGACGCATACATTTGCTGCCTACAAGAGATGCACTTCAGAGCAAAAGACACATAAAAACTAAAGGGGTGAAAAAAGATTTTCCATGTGCTAAATGCAAATAGAAGCGGAAAAAAAAAAAGCTGGAGTAGCAATAATTAGACAAAATAGACTTTAAAACAAAGGCTAAACAAGAGAAACAAATGACATTTCATGTACAATAGTCAAGATATGGAAGCAACTGAAGTGATGAAGTGGTACATACATACACTAGAATATTACTTGGCCATAAAAAGAATGAAATCTTTCCATTTGTGACAGCATGAATGGACCTCAAGGGCATTATGCTAAATGAAATATCCAGACAGAGAAAGACTGATACCATATGTTTTCACTAACATGTGGAATCTAAAAAACAAAATAAGCCATCAAAACAGAAACAAACTCATAGATACAGAGAAAAAAAACTGATGGTTGCCAGTTGGGAAGGGTGTTGGGGGAGCAGGTGACCAAGGTGAAGGGGTAAGAAGTACAAATTAGCAGTTACAAATAGTCATTGAGATGTAAAGTACTGCATAGGGAATACAGTCAATCCTATCCTATCTAATAAAGAGGGAATATGCTAAATGACCATCACACTGTCACAAAATGGTGACACCCACAGGCAATAAGGAGGGAATATGCTAATTGACTGCCCCACCCTCAAAGATGGCAGTGCCCACAGCCAATAAGGAGGGAATATGCTAATTGACCACCCCACCCTCAAAGATGACGATGCCCACAGCCAATAAGGAGGGAACATGCTAACTGACTGCCAAGCCCTAAAAGATGGCGGTGCCCACAGCCACAAGATGGTGGTACCCAGTCCCCTCAGCCCTGCCGGGACGGCAGGTGTGCAGCAACTGAAGTGATGACGTGGTACACCTGCCTCCGGAGTCCCCCAGTCCCCTCAGCACCCCAGACACCCAGGGCTGGCCCAAGGCACAGGCAAGCCTTGGATGGTGGCTGCCCAGCCACCCAGGGCTGACCGAGGCTCAGGTAACCAGGGGTGGCCAAGGCTTGCGCTGCTGGCAGTGACAGCAGCAGAGGTGTGATGGGACGTCACCTTCCCCTAATCTCTGGGTCTCCTCTCGCCCTGAGGGCTCCTGGACTGTCAGAGGGGGCAGGCCTGGCTGAGAGACTGCCCCTCAAGTGCATGAATTTTCATGCACCAGGCCTCTAGTAGTTATAATAACTACTAGAGGCCCGGTGCAAGAAATTTGTTCCCTCTCACAGTCTGGGACCCCTTGCTCCTTACCACCCAGCTCGCTGCTCTTAGCGCTGCCACAGAGGCAGGAAAGGCTCCCGCCACTGCCGCTGCGCTCACCAGCCGTGAGCCCAGCTTCTAGCTGAGCAGCGCTCCCCCTGTGGGAGCGCATTGACCACCAGGGGGCAGCTCTTGTGTTCAGCGTCTGCCCCCTGGTGGTCAGTGTGCATCATACAGACTGGTCGTTCTGGTCGTTCTGCCGTAATGGTCACTTAGGCTTTTATTGTATAGATTATATAGATATATGGTGCCAGGTAGGTATTAGACTTATTGGGGGAATCACTTTGAGAGTTACGTAAATGCCTAATCACTGGGTTGTACACCTGGAACTAATATAATATTGAATGTCAACTATAATTGAAAATTAAAATTGGAAAACACACACATTTACATACATACACACACACACACACACACACACAAATCACCAGCAACATGATGGGGTGGGTGGGGCAGGGCAGGGCATAAGGTCCAGTTCCTAAAGAAAAAGAGTGACCAGTAAAGTGACAACTAAAATCACTAAACTAATCTCTGAGCTGCCCGGTGCATTTTCCATGTGCTAAATACAAAGGAGATGTCAAAAGCACACACACACACAAAAGGAACCAACCAGAGACACACCCAGCTATACCATAACCGTGACTGCTTAGTGTCTGGACAAAGCAAATTATAAACTTTGAGGTGCTTTCCATTTGCAAGAAGTCTTAGGGGATTATACTACAATACTTGTGAAGAAAAATGAAATCCTACCAGGATCTGAAAAAGGTTCTCTGAACAGTGTACACTGAGTTTTCCTTTTAATGATAATTTTTTAACAAATCTTAATTTCCAGAAGGCCAGATTCCAAAAGTAGGGATGGCCTTCCCCACAGTCCCATGTCTCGGCCGGCTCCTGCAGCAGGCCACGCCGTGTCCAAGGCAGAGGCCACCCACCGCGCATTCCCGGCTCTTAACTGTGTCACCCCAGGAACCGAACCGAGAGGCCTGGGCATCCAGGTCTTCGTGTGCCCCAGGCGGGACCAGCGGGGCCACCCTCTCCAGGGAGCCACACCGAGTCCAGCCACGGGCGGGGAGAGGCAAGCACTGCCTACCAGCCCACCGGCCGCCTTCACAGAAACACACTTGGTCTGTTTCCACTCCTTCAGCCTTGCCCTCACTTTGGAGAAGAGAAGCCATCTAGTCACACAAACAAGTCACATCCTCTCTTGTCCCAAACCGGGATGCCGAGGTGCGGAGGCACCACCCTCCGCTCCCATCACATTCCCGGGCACAGACCCGAGTGGGCGGCCCCCTTCGTCCCGCCGACTCCGAGGCACGGAGGTCGCCCCAGGGCCTCGGGCCGCCCGGTGGGCACCGTCCAGGAGGCGCGGGCGGAGGAGCGACTCCCCGTTGAGGGGACGGGCAGGGCGGGCGATGCCTGCCCCTGGCCCGGAGGAGCCGGGCCGCGGGCTACCAGGGGGCCCTGGGGCTTACCTTGTTGAGGCGGGAGTCCCGCAGCACAGAGCAGCCGCTCTGGGGGGTGTGGCGGCGGCGAGGGCCGGCGGGCTCCATGGTGGACGTTGGGTGAGCGGCGCGGTTGGGCGGAGCGGGAGGCGCGGCGCGGGCCGTGGATGCTGCTGGGGCGCCGGCGCGGAGTGCGAGTGCGGCGGCGGCGGCGGCCGCGCAGGGGCAGGGCCCGGCCCGCGCCCGGGGGCAGGCGTGGGAGGGGAGAAGGGGTGGCCGCCGCGGGAGGAGCCGGTGTCCCCAGCGAACAGCCCGAGAGAAACGCTGAGTCACGGCCGGCGCTCGCCGAGCTGGCGAGCAAGGAGGAGGGAGAGGCGCTCCCGGTGCCGAGGCGGGCGGCCGCGGGAGTCGCTCCCCTCCTCTCGCAGCCCCACTACCACCACCATCGCGCTTCCAGCCAGGACTGGACGGGGCCGTCTCCGCGTGGGCGTGTCGAAGTGGAGAGCGCTGAATGCTCTCCTTGTCCCAACGGCCCGCGTGGGGCGTGAGGCCGGTGTGCCCGCCGGCCCCCTGGCCACGCGGGCGCCTTCCCCCCCTGGCAGAGCCGCCGGGAGCGGGGAGCGATCTGCTGCTGGGGCACCGAGGGGCAGCCTGGGGCGTTTGCATACAACCACGGCTGACGGCCGCGAACCAGACTTCCATCTCTGCCTTACAGTTAGGCTCCTTCAAAGCGCCCGACCCACAGTCCTGGACGCCAGCTGCCCGTGAGCAGGAGGCAGGAGGAAACCAACCTTGACCCAGAAAGCCCAGGCCCAAGTAGAACTGGGGGAAAGGCAAGAAGGAGAGCGTGGGCGCCGCTGCACAAGTCTCTGCAGGTTACCCATGGGACTTTCATTAAAATAAATGTGTGTTTTATAAATGTGTGTTAGAGTGCAGATGCGTTAGGGCCCAAACCACAGTCACATTTATCCTGTATATAATTTTCCTAAGTTCTAGAAGCCAGGATGTTTAAGAACCTCTCTCTGAATAATGATGAGTAACTCAATCTCTAGGAGCTTCAGTTTCTTCTTTGGTACAACTGGAGGGTCAGAATACTGATGTTACAGCACTAAAATTCTGTTTTTATGGATAGTTACATCTAAAGTGTCAAGAAATGGAGAAGCAGTCATATGAGCGCCAAAAGGGAGTGTCTGACACACAGGGAGCACTGCAGATTTCTGCGCCCCAATTTCCTTTGCAGTTAAATAGGAATCCTGATGTCTGCCCTATGCATCGCTACCTAAAGATATGAAACATAGTTAGGATTGATTATCTATTGGTTTTATAGATCCACAAACTAGACACACATCCATTCAGTATCTTCTTTATTTCTAATTATGTTCTTTTTCTTATCAGAATGCTTTGTTCCAGTATTTGTTTTTTGGCCATAGTTCTATCCAAAAGCTTCTTAGGCCTGATCTTTGAATTATCTAGAATGAGTGCTTTTATTTACAGAACGTTTTATTGGCGTCACAGAGTTCTTTTAAAACACTCATTGCATTTAAATAACACTTTTCACTGTCAATTTTATAATCCATAAATAATTAACCCTACAACATTTGAGAAGAAGGTATACTTTACAAAAGTCACTCTCTTAAATTAACTGAGGCACATTACAATTACAGTGCTTTATCTGAGAGAAAAGAAGTTTAACAACAGTCCTGGGAACCAAACAGAAGGTAGTGAAGATGAAACAAAAATGTCCGTGCAACGGAACCGAACCTTATTATAAAGCAGCTCTTATTACATAAAATTTAGATATATTACCAGTCGATTACTGTTTCTATGATATAATGTCTACCTATAGGAAAGCTGCTGTAAATATAGGGAGTAGCCCAAAAAGAATGTGTGGGCTCTTCCTCTAAGCCATCATTACAAAGGGATTACAACATCCTGCCAGTGCAAGTACGGCTCACATCTCTCTTCCATATGTTTATTTCTCTTGTGGAAAGAGTTCCAGTCATTTTGAGTGTTATTAGTAAAAGGCCTAGCTGGGGGAGCAATCTTGTGTATCCATGTGCTATTCCAATAACTTATTTTTCCACATAGATCTTAGCCAGAACATGCAATTTTCCAGTCCTTTCAAATAGTAAGATTAGGTTTTATTGCCCCCCCCCCCAAAAAAAAAAAAGGAGGAAAGAAAAAAATTTGTTTTAATTTTCCTTGGAAGAAGCTATAGTTGTGCAGTCATCTGCACACAATTGGTGATATTAATAATGGGTGTGATTCACAAACGAAGGTTTCCGTTACACAGGTGCAAATACTAAACATACAATCAAATCAAATATTTGATCAAATACAGCCAAGTCAAAATCAAATATTTCTTGCCCAAGTAAGTTTAGTGCACAATGAACTCTACTATTAAAATACTAGAGGCCTGACTCACGAGATTCGTGAAGGGCAGGGGGGGCTCTCCGCCCTCTAGCAGTCCGGGACCCCTGCCGGCTTAGGCCCAGGAATCAGGCCTAAGCCGGCAGTCAGTCATCCCTCTCACAGTCCAGGGCTCTCCCTGTCTGGGACCCCTTGCTCCTTACCACCCACCTGCAGTGGAGGTGGAAGAGGCTCCCACCACTGCCACTGTGCTTGCCAGCCATGAGCCCGGCTTCTGGCTGAGCCGTGCTCCCCCTGTGGGAGCACACTGACCACCAGGGGGCAGCTCCTGCATTGAGCGTCTGCTCCCTGGTGGTCAGTGCAGGTCACAGTGACTGGTCTTTCTGCCATTCGGTTGATTTGCATATTATGCTTTTATTATATAGGATGATTTTAGTGTTCCGATCTAATGTCATTGAGATTTCAAGAAAAGGCATATACCTCAGAGACTGTGGGTTGGGTTCCAAATCATTGCACTAAAATGTTGTTGCAATAAATCAAACCATAACAAGTCTGTGAACCAAAATAAAGCAAAGTGCAATAAAATGAGATATGCCTATTCATGAAATTCTTAAAGCACAGCAGGGGTCCTCAAACTACGGCCTGCGGGCCACATGCGGCCCGCCGAGGACATTTATCGGGCCTGCCAGGTGTTTTGGCCGCCACTGCCTATCCTGCTTAGCAGCCGACTCGTCCTGGGCCCGCGGTGGGCATGTGTGGAATGTTTTTTTTTTAAACTATAGTCCGGCCCTCCAACAGTCTGAGGGACAGTGAACTGGCCCCCTGTTTAAAAAGTTTGAGGACCCCTGACATACAGCATTGCAAATGTTTTACCTTCTTTGAAAAAAAGATAATCTAGCCATGGCTAGGTAGCTAAATTGGTTAGAGTATCATCCTAATATACCAAGGTTGTAAATTCAATTTCCAGTCAGGGCACATACCAGAAACAAACAATGAATGCAATGATAAGTGAAACAACAAATTAATGTTTCTTTCTCTCTCTCTCTCTTCTCTCTCTCAAATTAATAAATAAAATCTATAAAAGATTACCTAATAGAAAAAAAGAGTAGATGATGGTTTGTGCTATTTTAGTAAATGATGTTGTATTTCTCCACACAAAAAGCACATTACTATGTAAATTAAGTTCTGATTTTTTTTTTTAATTGAAAATCTCAACATGCCTGGTTCTTGTGTTTCTATATGAGTGAAATACCTTTGACTTTTAGGGGTTCTAACTTGAGAGTTCCATGTTTATTAGGCGAAAATCTACCAGGGTGGCCCACCCTCAAACTTCAGAGTCAAATGTAGGACCTTTGACCTTTTGGGTTTCTGACTTTAGAATTCCAGTGTTGGTACTGGCTGGTATGGCTCAGTTGGTTTGAGCATTGACACCATACACTGAAAGGTCATGGGTTCGATTCCAGGTCGGGGCAAATATCCAGGATGCAGGTTCCATTCCAGTTCAGATGCCTGCGGGAGGTGGCTAATTGATGTTTCCCCCACCTCCTCTTTCTCCCTCCCTCCCGCTCTCTCTCAAATCAATAGAAACATATCCTTTGATAAGGATAAAAAAGGAAAGGAAAGGAAAGGAAAGGAAAGGAAAGGAAAGGAAAGGAAAGGAAAGGAAAGGAAAGGAAAGGAAAGGAAAGGAAAGGAAAGGAAAGGAAAGGAAAGGAAAGGAAAGGAAAGGAAAGGAAAGGAAAGGAAAGGAAAGGAAAGGAAAGGAAAGGAAAGGAAAGGAAAGGAAAGGAAAGGAAAGGAAAGGAAAGGAAAGGAAAGGAAAAATTCCAGTGTTCAATATGTTAGAGGGTGGGCTACCCTGGGTCAAATGTAGGAGGCTGAATCCCTGGGATAGCAAGCCCCAGTGTAATTGCCAACCAAGGAGAGAGTTGACTTTTTACCTGCATCTTGAAGTAGGGATACAAGTTAAATGAGTGCTAATATAGAGGAGGCAAAACTTTACTTCTACCCATCATAGGTTGTCAGCTGGGACTCTTTAACAAGAAGACATCAACAAAAGAATACGAGTTTTTTAACACATGTAGTGCACATCGTGCAGAAGATACCCAAAAAGAAGAGTGACTCAAAGCAGCAGCTTACAGCTGCAATCCGTAAAGCATCTTCAATAAAGAACAGTAAATTTGTAGAGAAATAACAGGACAAAGGAAAGCAGTTGTAGGTTTCCAAAGGGTGGCAAACTGTGGGAAGATAAACATATGGGAAGAAACAAATGGAGTAAGGTTTGTTTACAGGTTCTGCTGGTCCTGGAAAATACATATTTTGGGGTTCCATATCCTGATTTCTCTCACTAGGCTCTGTACCTGGCTCTAAGGGAATCTCTGATGAACCAAACTATAAGCAATTGTTATTTGAATATTATAGCACTTGAAGAAATCAATATATGAGTCATTTCATTAGACTATGTTAAATAGATGTACCCTTACCTTATTCTATATGCAAAAATGTAATCAAAAACTCCATCCTCCAAGAGAATCTATATATATATGTGTGTGGTGTGTGTGTGTGTGTCTGTATATATATCCTATATATATAGAGAGAGAAGCTACATGTTGATTAAGTGATTTTGGAATAAGTCCATAAACTAAGTCACAGCATGCATAAATCATTTATAATCTTAACTGCTCCTTTATACCTGAACAAGTTTTCAGTAAGCGGACTAGTCATTTTCAAATGTTCAAATGTGGTAGCATTATCTTATTTTGCTAAATTACATTTGGGAAAAGGAAGCTGGGTGTTTCATTTATTTACTAATATATTCTGGACAATATTATACAATACATGTGTAGAAGATTAAAAAACCACAAATTTCCCACAAAAAGACATTATTTAGTCTATCATAGGTATATTTTTGCAAAACAGTTTATTTTAACACTGTAATAGAAGTTTCAATATAAAGCACTGGAAAAGGTTTATGCTCTATTACAATGATCCTAGTGTTCTAAAAAAAGGCCTCAGAAATGTTCATCATCTGGAGGTAGGAGTTTATCAATTAATTGCTTGTTAGCCATCATTTCCTGGTGACATCATGCCTTCATAGGCTTTGAAGGTTACGTTGGCTGGGTTTGCCAATGTTTTTGGCTTTTCAACAGCAAGAGAACCAACTATTAAGGGAACTAAAGGGTCACGGTATCCATGACACTGGAGAATAGAAATGTCTGTATTAGTCACTGATAGTGAAACTGGACTCAATGGGTTCAAGCCGCCTGTCACTACTGGAGCCAAACTAAGCAGAGACAGGGTTGAATCATGTACGGGCATTTATTCCAATAATGCCAGCAGAATGGGGCGAGCAATCGGTCACCCTGGAAATTCTGCTCTGACCCCCCTTGCCAGTTGGCTGGTTCTATACACACGAGGGAGAAGGTAGCTACATGTAGCTGCAAGCAGCAAGTGTAACATGGAAAGGGGAGGTTAGAGTTTGCAGTCTGGCCTTCAGGAGCTCAAAGTCTGATAACAAGATAGCTAATCTTCTATGATGTTACAGAACAGCTCAGGCCCATTCCTGGGACCAGAGAATGGTCAGTGTTCCCGAGAAAAACTCCAAGAGGGGGCCAAGGTCTGGGCACAGCAACCAAATCAAAGGGTGTCCTGCCCTTGGTCTGTTCTAAAAAATGTATGTCTTTTTTGAGTAATAGACCCATGGAGGCATCTTATCTTGTTACAGCCTTGTTTCATCCTCCAGTTTCCCAGGGTCTGTAAGAAAACGTCTTATCTATAGTGAGGTGAATAATTATTAGAAACTATGGCTTGTTCTTATTACGTGCCCTTCCCCACTATCAATAGGACCCTGTGGTATCGAAGCCAGTAACTGAGGGCAGTGAAGCTTGCTAGTTTTTGCTGTGTGGTAAGAGTGGTATAGAAAGATAAACCTCCTCCCTGAGAAAATCCTCCCAAAATAATTCTGTTTAAAGGAATACTGTTCTTTGCCTCTGGTCTTTCAATGTATGTTTTCTGCTGCTTATTTAATTCCAGGTTCACCTTCCTGTGAATTTGGTGAAAGACTAATAATATCAAACCAAGAAGGCGTAGCCATGTTCACATTTAACATAACAGGCATATGGTGCAAGCGGGTAGATATGTTTGATATGTGAACATCTGACACCTGCAAAGGCTTCTGCTCACCTCTTAGATGGGACAAGGGTCTCAAGGTCTATGCAGTTCTAAATGTGATTACTAAGTGTTATTCTTGCTAAGTGTTAAAATGTAGCACAGGATGGGTGAGTTTGACAGGAGCCTAACCAGTAAATGTGGCCAACTATACAAAGAAGAAATCAATATGTAATTGACCAAATAGTGCATATGAGCAATAGCTAAGCCTCCCTTCAGGGAGACAGAGCTTTGGTTATGAAGCCCCTGACTCCTGTACTTGCTGCAAGGAAATGAACTACCTTGTGACAACCATGTCTCATTCTTAAATAGAGCACCCCAAACGGCAAATCCCTTGAGTTCCGTAACACACCCATGCCCTTAATTCCTAATCCAGGAAGGAAAGTCACCACAGTGGCCTTTCTGGCGGGGAACGCAATGTCAGGAAGCAGGGCAGGTATGCCATTGCCCTGTAGGAAGCGGGAAAGGACACAGCACCTGGAGAGCACAGTTTAAAAAGCAAAGATATAGATCAGTGGTTTTCCATCTTTATGCCATTACAGAACCACCTGGAGAGTCTTAAAAATCATTCTTGATGGTATTAAGAATGGTGGACTTAATTGGTCTGGGTTATAGCATTAGCAATAGGACTTTTTGCCCAAGGAACCCAGATGATTCTAATTTGTGGTCAAGGGTGAGAACCACCAGAATAGAATAATGGTTCTCAAAATTTGCTTGCATCAGAGTATTATTTGGAATATTATTTTAAGCTGATTATTTTAAAAAATTAAAAAGCTCAAAAAAACTTTTGGCCTTCTCCCTAACTGCCTAAATTTAGATAGAGGACCTGTTCCAGGAAGGGAGATATCAACATAGATAACTGTAATTTAGCGTGAACTAGCATGTGATAGGGAGGAACTTGTCAAGGCCCGTTTAATCAAAGTCCTCTCAGTGTTTCATTCTTAAAGACGGCCCAGCAAACATTTATTTACCAAACTTTTGCTTTAATATTGCCTTCCTGCCCTTTGAAGTCCCAAACCACAAGCCCCTTTCTCTTTAGCTCAAGACGGTATATGTATCTCAACTGCCCAATGCATCCTTGGGCCTCATATCCTCATGGAACCCTCGTATGTACATTCATAATAAATTTGGGAATTTTCTCCCTGTTAATTTGTCTAGCAATAATTTGATTGTTAGCTTAGCCAGAAGTACTTCGAAAGTTAAGAGGAAAACAATTTTCCCCCTACACAATAAGTGTCAAGTATTTACAACAGTGCCTGTCACATAATAAGCACTCAACAGATTTTATCCTTTTCCTTCAATATCTAGTTCAATATCATCTTCTGAAGCCTCCCTTATTCCTCACACAGTTATTTATCCCTTAATTTATTTAAAATATTTATTGAACACTTTCTATATGCTAAGCCTCAGGCTTAGGCCCTAGTATTCAGACATAAACTTAGGAGGAGAAACAGCCAATAACAAGTAACGAAGTTGGTGATTACAAAATCTGAAGTGTGAGAGCAATGAGTAACATGAAGACTGTTTTAAAATATTTAGAATTTTAAAAATTTTATTTTTTTCATAATACTTGGTATGCTTTTATGGTAGGCAGTTAGACAGACATGAGCAGAGCATGGACCATGGGCTGGGTACAGAAGGTCACCAGGGTGGAAAGCCTTGAGTGCCTAGTGAAGGATAATTGTAGGGTGGAACCTCTTCCCAGGCTGACCTTTCCTCCCCCAGCATATCACTAGGCATGTGGTTTGGACCCTCTGACCTTTCTTCCATGTAGATAACTACTAGGCCGAGGCCTCAGTTGTGTTTCAGCGCCAGGCTCAGCAAAACAATGAAGCCAGCCAGCCACCTCCAGACCAGTTGCATTAAATAACGATCCCCTGCCCTGATCCTCAGTGGAGGCCTAGACCCTGAAAGGACACAATTGGAAAATTGCTGAATAGTCTATTGAAATCTTCCCCTGGGACCTTCCCTGAAAACTCCACCCTTAAAAGTCTTGGGCCATGGCTCGTGTTCCTTAGTGGTTAGAGTGTCAGCCCACACACCGAAGGATCATGGGTTCAATTCCCCATCAAAGGTACCTACCTGAGTTGCAGGTTCGATTCCTAGCCTGGTTGGGGCACGTGTCTCTCTCACATCTCTCTCTCTCTCCCCCCCCCTTCCCTCCCTTGTACTGTTTCTAAAATCAATGAAAATATATCATTAGGTGAGGATTAACAAAACAAAAAAGACAATGAATACTGAAAGGATAGAGAATTTTTTTAATTTGGAAAAATATTCTCCAAAACTATTGATAGTTTGCTTTATTTTATACTTCTGTAATGTCTGAAGTTTGTATAAAGAGTATATATTACTTTTATATTCAGAAAAAAAACCCTAAAATTTGGAATATACTGAGGGGGGTGTATATAATTAAAGTAATACACCATAACATTTTAGGAACCTCATCTTTTTTTTTTTCCCCTTTTGTTCCAAAGGTAATTTGAGATGACAGTTTGGCATTAATCCTCATCACCTTCCTCTAGTTTGGATACTTGAAAATCTGACTGCTTGCCAGTAGTCACTGGAGCCAACCACATAATGCAACTCTAAGACAGGGAGGGTAAGTTTCCTAACACTTTAGTCAACCAACACCTGTGTGCATCCACCCTATGCTTCTTACTTTGAAAAAGCTGGACTGAAAACAAACTAAAAAAAAATCTAAAGATAAAAATTAAACTTAAAAACTGTAGAAATTTAACCTTTTTCATAAAAATTTACATTGAATTTACCATTTAAACCTGACTCACCTAAAGACTAGATATTCATGGTTTAGTTAATAAATAATTGCTTTTCCAATATAACATGATGCTAATAGTAATTCTGTGTGGCTTTTTACTTCTCAACCTCTGTTTGAAAGTACTAGTACACAGTGAATATGATTTATTTCAAGTAAAGTTTTTCGATCATGAAAAAATGTTTCAAAAAACGACTTAAATTTCTTCTTAGAATGAATAGCTAGTTATTGCTTTTAAATTGTCATTAGTTTCTGACACTGTATTAAATTATTTGTCTTAATACCTCAAACAGATATTATGAAAAATGGTGAATCAAAATATCATAAACACTCCAAAGTGGATACCCCCAGATCACTCTCCCCAGAGCTCTGTGCAGGTGGCACAGAGGGGCTCAGGCCTCTGCCCCGTGATGTATGGTCCCTTTCCTCAACAACGTTGGAGAGAAAGCTGGGGGCCTCCTATAGCTTCTCGGAGTCCTGTGGACAATGACTGTGGAGACAAACCATGCAGGAAACATCTGTGGGAGGGTATGGGTGGGGCAGGGTCACAAACACAAAAGAGCCTTATTAACTTGCTTTATTTAATTTGAAATTTAAGAGACAGAATGTTCTTGTTTTTGGAGATCAACTCAAAACACATCGACCTTGTTAACTTGGAGCTCATGGGCTATCTGGTTAGCATTCACTGACCTGCCAAGAATATAACTAAGCCGGCATTAGGCACCAATCAGCAATCTGTAATGTCACCAAAAGCTTGGCATTTCCAATCCAGTTCTAAGCTGAAGCTTCTAATGGTGTGGCAGAGCTCCAGACCTCCAGACCGTCAGGTTTATGGGAGAGGGAGAGTACGTGTATGAAAGCTTGTAGTCAGGAGGCGTATACAGGAGACTCATTCATTAGGAAGAGACCTGACAGAAAGCACAGAAGCACAGTGGAAAGTTGAAGACCTAAAATAAATTTTGCCATGGTAGAAACAGCAAGACCAAACCAGTTTTTGAAGATGTGGTCTAATTTTTGAAGGAAAATTGAGGAAACTTTGAGCAGGAGAGAATAATTGTATAAATTTGGTAGGAGAGTTAAGTCACTTTGGGGTGTCGAAAATAATCAGGCTTGGGGTACTTGTTTTTCACACAGATCCATTTAATCATTCAAGGTTTCCAAACTAGAGTAGAATTTATACTGACACAGGAGCCTTATATGTAATTGTTTATTTCCAGGCTTTTTGTAGTCAAATTTGAGATAGGTATTGATTACTAGAACCATAGGCAAAAAAAAAAAAAGTTTTTTTTCTTACTTTGAAAAAGCTGGACTAAAAACGAACTAAAAAAAAAATCTAAAGATAAAAATTAAACTTTGTAGAAATTTAACCTTTTTCATAAAAAATTTACATTGAATTTACCATTTAAACCTGACTCACCTAAAGACTATTCATGATTTAGTTAATAAATAATTGCTTTTCCAATATAACATGATGCTAATAGTAATTCTGTGTGGCTTTTTACTTCTCAATCTCTGTTTGAAAGTACTAGTACACAGTGAGTATGATTTATTTCAAGTAAAGTTTTTCAATCATGAAAAAATGTAGCCAATCATTTGTCCTTAGCTTCTGCCAGCTCATCTCCCCACCCTTACAGAATGTTGTATCACCTGAAAAAGCAGATTCTCAGAACACTTTCCTCTCCTTACACTGTGCAGCCCGCTCCATCATGCCTCCCTTGGGCTTCAGGGAGACCTGAGACCTTCCTGCCCCGACCCTGGCCTTAGTGTGGTGGAGAATAAGGGCAAGTTTTACCAGGGAGCCAGGACTGCACAGAGACGATGATAACCCCCCACAATCTCCTCATCCCTTACCTCTGCTTTCTTACTTTACTAAGCCACTCTGGATGCCATGGAAAAAAACAAGGAGCAAGAAGTGAGAAAGTCCTGCTGAGCAGAAAAGGGAGGGAACTTCCTGAGCGCAGGCAAAGTTAGAGCAAAACTATAAAATCACTCTGTTACAAAGGGTCATCAAAACGCCCGAGAGCTCTTGGAATTAAGTTCAGAACCAGCTCTTGGTTTTTCAGAGAATCAAAGCTTTAAAGTTTTCTAGGTCAAGTCCCAGAGACTTTGAGTCACACTTTGATTTGTTTGCCCTGTCTACAGGGAAGCTGATATACAACTTTAGGAGTTATATTACTGAATACAAATATTAAGTCACCTGGATTTTGTTATATATAGTTTTGTTTGCAATTATCCTGATAACATCTGTTGGAGAAACAGGAAATCTATCTCATGAGGATAAACTAGTTTTTTTATCATAACATTTTCTTCCAATCTGTATATTTTCTTCATAAGTAGATCTGTGCATAGAAAAAAAAGGGCATAAGAACAAACTCAAATAAATATTAAACCTTCTTGTAGTTTCTGAACAATTAAAGAGCAGTGGAGAGAGAGAAGCAAACAGTAGTTTAATTCTCTTGTACATAAAGATCCCACATTTTCATATGCCCTTCTCCCAGCTCCCATACCTCAAGGAAGATAATGTATCACATTTTCCCCCCAACAATTAGCCACTTTGAAATCTATATCAAACACAGGAAAGGTCCCTGCCCCTCCCCTCCGCTCAGTGATACGGTCTACTTGTGTTTAAGTTTCTTTTGTTTCCCCGTGTAGTTATGACAATTTTTATAACCTATAATATTCCCACAGGAGGAAGAGCATTTAATAAACCCAGACTAAAACTGAAATCTCCCTAGATTTCTTTTAGGAATTTATATATAAATATTCTAACACATGCCAGTTATTTCAAAACCATTAATAATTTCAGCAAATATAAATGTAAATGTATAAACATAATAGGTTTTCTTTTCAGACATCTCCTTATTTCAACAGTCATTTAATGAAATTATCAAATCTAAGTTTTAATAAGATATTGATAATATTTCTCTCCATTCAACTTATTAAAATGAAATAGAGACAATATGCTACAAAGAAAAACTTGAGGTGGGGGAGACAGTTGTTAGAGAACCAAGAAACTAGGTAATTTTTTTAAAAAAATGAGTCACCTGAAGTCTTAGTAAGGATGGTTTTGTGAAATTATGCTTCTCTTAGTCTGAAATACTACTCATTTGCTGACATCTACACTAAAGGCCATTTCAGTAACATTTAAGTTATAACATCAGTTTCCCTGGCTGTAGATAAGGTCATTCTTGATATATTCATTACCTACTAATATGTAAGAAATTACCACAAAACTTAGTGGCCTACATTTATCTCACAGTTTTTGTGGTTCAGGAATCCAGAGGCAGCTTGGCTGGGTACCTTGGCCCAGGTCTCTCACAAGACAAGTTCTTCAAATTTCCACCGTGCCTTTGTGCTTTCTGTCAGGTCTGTTCATCATGAATGAATCTCCTGTATATCTCTCCTGAGTACAACCTTTCATACAAATACTCTCCCTCTCCCATAATCCAGGGTCTGGACCTCTGCCACTAACCTCTGCCAGTCAAGGTGATGGCCAGGGCTGTTTTCATCTCAAGGCTCAACCAGGGGAGAATTAGATTCCAAGTTCACTGACATAGATGCTAGCAGGATTCAGTTCCTGATTGGCCTTGCTTACTACATTGGACTCTCTATAGAGCAGGGACCCATGAAAACTTGCTTCATCACAACAAGCAAGCAAGAAGTGTGAGAGTGAGAGAGGGGCGGGGGGAGAGAGAGAGGGGGAGGGATAGAGAGAGAGAGGGAGAGAGAGATAGGAGCAAAATGGAAGTCAGTCTTTTATAACCTAACTAGAAGCCCGGTGCATGAAATTTGTGCATGGGGGGGGGTGGTGTCCTTCAGCCCAGCTGGCATCCTTTCCAATCTGGGACCCCTTGAGGGATGTCTGACTGCCCGTTTAGGCCCGATCCATCGCACAATCCAGGACTGCTGGCTCCCAACTGCTCACCTGCCTGCCTTCCTGATTGCCCCTAACCGCTTCTGCCTGCCAGCCTGATTGATGCCTAACTGCTCCCCTGCCAGCATGTTTGCCCCTAACTGCCCTCCCCTGAAGGCCTGGTCACCCTTAACTGCCCTCCCCTGCAGATCTGGATCCCCCACAACTGCCCTTCCCTGCAGGCCCGGTCACCCCCAACTTCCCTCCTCTGCCAGCCTGGTCACCCCTAACTGCCCTCCCCTGCAGGCTTGATCGCCCCCAACTGCCCTCCCTTGCAAGCCTGGTCCCTCCCAACTGCTCTTCCTTGCTGGCCATCTTGTGGTGGTCATCTTATGTCCACATGGGGGCAGGATCTTTGATCACATGGGGGCAGCCATCTTGTGTGTTGGAGTGATGGTCAATCTGCATATTACTCTTTTATTAGATAGGATAGAGGCCTGGTGCATGGGTTGGGGCTAGCTGGTTTGCCCTGAAGGGTGTTCTGGATCAGGGTGGAGGTTCCCTTGGGGTGTGGGGCAGCCTGGGAAAGGGGCCTGTGGTGGTTTGCAGGCTGGCCACGACCCCTGGAAACCCAAGTGGAGGCCCTGGTATCTGGGATTTATTTATCTTCTACAATTGAAACTTTGTAGCCTGGAGCAGAGCCAAGCCTTCTGCTCGCTCTGTGGTGGCAGCCATTTCTGTTGGGATTATTTATCTTCTATAATTGAAACTTTGTATCATTGAGTGGAGGCCTGGGCCAGCCAGGGTGTGCAGAAGCGTGGCTTCCTCCATCACCGGGGAAACCCAAGCCTCCCTCCTGCTCTCTCCGTGGCCACAGCCATCTTGGTTGGGGTTAATTTGCATACTCGCTCCTGATTGGCTGGTGGGTGTGGCTTGTGGGTGTAGCAGAGGTACAGTCAATTTGCATATTGCTCTTTTATTAGATAGGCTTTTGAAAGTGACATCCCATCACTTTTGCCATATTTTATTCTTTTAAATCAAGTCACTAGATTTAGTCCACACTCAAATAAGACTGCACAAAATGTGTGAATACTAGGAGGCAGGGATCTTTGAGAGCCATTGTAGGGACTGCCTACCACATCTGATATAGGAAATTATTTATAACTCCAGACTTTTTTGAGATAGCAACATTTTTGGATAACCATTTTCAAAAGTTGGGAGTTTTAGAAGAGGGTTAAGGGAGTCAAATACAAGGTGACAACAAATGACTAGATTTCAAGCAGGAAGCACACAATAGAGTATACACATGTTATAGTCTAAAATTGTACATCTGAATATGTTATTAACCAATGATACCCCAATAAATTTAATAATAAAAAAGTGGGCTTAATTTTAAAATGTGTTCTATTTTTTATTCTGAATATTGAGAAATTTTTTCCAGGAAGTAATTTCTTTTATACATTTAAAAAATAAGTGCCTACTTTTAACTTATTAATGATATATATTGATATATCTAAAACACTTTTTTTGGCTAAATAAAGTTAAGGAGAGTTAGAGGGAAAAAATCAAATAAATAATATATTTTTTTCAAAATATATTTCAATTTTGAGCTAGATAATATAAGCTCCTTGACACATGGATCATATAATAAGTCTCATTTTGCAAATAAAATAAAGGGCAGTTATAAATGGGCATTAGAATTGTTTCCAAAAAAAAAATAAGCAAATCCACAAAAATGTCTAGTCAATTCTTTGAAAAAATGCTTCCCTTCTCCATTATGGTCTCAACTAAATATTTTTGTATATTTGTTGATGTCAAAACTTGAGGTGTATGTGCATTTTTCTATAGAGGGAGTTAACAGCATCCAGGAGATTTTTCAAAACACCAAGTATCATTACTGTATACAACAATAACTTAGGCGCTGAATTCGCATATTGTCTCATAAATTTGCTTCATATATCCAAAAGACAAAAGCAAAGCAAAACTTACTGGATTTTCTTTTAAACTGTCCATTTTATCAGTTTAACTAGTGTTGAACTTCACATTCGTTCAATACATACTTATTCAGTATACTAGATGCCATCAACAGTTATAAGCAATGGAAATACAAGTCCCATTCTCAAGGAGCTCACATTTCTGGGGGCTAAGGGGTAGCAGACAATAAAGACAGTAATGTATACAATATTGGGTGTGCTAAGTGTTGAGGAGAAAATAAGCAGGATATATATCTGAATTTTTCGAAGCTTTAATGGGAATATACACACACCTTCAATCAGCCCTTTTGGTCTTGCATGAAAGCTTTTAATGTCAATATAATGCACTCAGTCAAGTCCAGCAAATATTTATCTAGCACTTACTATGGGCTAGATGATGAGGTGAACATGCTGCTCAGAGAAGTTTACTGTCTGGGCATGGAGGGTCCCTAGATACCCTGGGCTGAGTCAGGGGTTCCCCTCTGTGACCACATAATAACCCGGGCACACATTTATTGTGCTTACCTTCAAGTCACATCTAAGTGTATCTCTTTCATACTTGATTGTAAGCTCTTTGAGAGCCAGACCTACACTTCATTAATCTTTGGATCCCTAGTGCTTGGGGCTTAGTGTTTGTTGACCTACACTTGAAGAGATTGCGCATGCCCAGGACTTTCTCTGACTTCATCTTGAGCAGTAAGATTCAGAATGACATTTTTCTCTCTTAGATTTCAGTTCAAAACAATGAATATCATTGGTATGAAATCTGATATGGTGTAAAAAAATGTTTTAATCAAGACCATATGCATTCTTTCCAAGGAAAACTGGTTAGCAATACATTGCCATGTTTTATCCAGAGGAAAGAAATCATTCCTCTTCTCAGGCCCCTCCCTCTTCCTGGCCCTAGGTCCTTTACAGGCTCCACACCTCATGTTCAGTCTCCATTCTTGCTCTGAGATGAGAAGTGACCTGGAGAAATGCAGGAAAGAGTACCATGCTGTGAAGGTGATGAGCCCTGCTTTTGCTTGCTTCACTGGCAAATATTAGAAAAAAGATACTATAAAGTTTTAGGCTACATTAAAAAAAAATCATTCAAAGGTCAGGTCTCCAGAGAAATAAAGGGATAAATAAAAAATTCAAATTGAACTGAACTTCTCAAGGTCAGTGTGTTCTTTGTGTATATTATATCAGAAACAATTATATCATGTAACCATTTCTTTCTGAATAAGGCCTAATTCTCTGTCCACACCCAGCAAAATGTATGTTTTTTTATTCTCAATTTTTCTCAAAGGCAAATGCTTTCCCACACTCAGACATGCATTAATATTCCTCTGAGTATTCATTTTATGCCAAATTTCAGAGTTTTAAGTCTAAACTATTTTGTTTAGTTTTTTTAAACATGCATTATAGTAGAAAAAGAATATTATTTTTTCATGCTTGACTGAATCAATTAGTCATTATTTCTATGAATTCTTGAGAAATTGCTTTTAAACTTAGAAGGAGAAATTTCATCAGAAAAATCTGTTTTTTGAGAATATAACAAATATGAAGACATGAAATCAAAAGCCTGCATCCTTTACCATATTAATACAACTATCAATATGTCACTATTGCCAGGAAGGGTTGGGTTTAAATTAACAATTCTAATAATAAATAAATAGTCCTGTATCACCCTGGAGGGAAATCTCTAATAGAAGTAGGGCTCTATCCTTGTCTTTATTCCTTAGTGCTCTTCAACTTTTTAGATGAAAATGTAAAAGGCATATCATTTTTTAAAGTATTGATATGCATTTTTATAAGTTTTTTCCTAATTATAAAAATTGCACATGCTTAATATAGGTAATTTAGAAAACACAGGTCAATATCCTCCATAGTAATATGAGTTTTCTTTCTTATGGGATAATTATACCTCACAGCTGTAGTTAAGCCTAGGCTAGATGATCATCCATCCAGGAGCTAAATTATGCTAAAGAAAGGATTCTTGAACAGGGTGGGATATTGGACTAGATCCAGCTCTGAGATTGGGTGATTCCATGAGAGAAGCAGCCCATTCATAATAGGAACCAGTTCTGTAACTGTTTATTTTGGAACTAACAAAGAAGAAAGAAAACCTTTTCTAAAAGTGTTGCTTGGAACCGAAGAATGTGAATTTACACAATTGCTGAGACATTATCCTTTAATCCTAGCTGGATGGTGTGGAAGGTGCACACAGAAGTACACTTGTGTTTCAAATGCAACAGCTCCTATAGTCCACAAGTAAAAAATAAAAACAAAACATTGAAACTATAAGATGTTAAAGTAAGCAAATTGCATAGTGATTGGGGTGATAATTGGGTGAGTGTCCAAATATCTATATATATAAAAGGCTAATATGCTAAGTGTCCCTCTGACCA
The DNA here is from genome assembly GCA_026230045.1 of Corynorhinus townsendii. Classification (NCBI taxonomy): domain Eukaryota; kingdom Metazoa; phylum Chordata; class Mammalia; order Chiroptera; family Vespertilionidae; genus Corynorhinus; species Corynorhinus townsendii. Next base: position 58,402,300 of record JAPDVU010000004.1, on the reverse strand, counting down.
TCCAACTGTCACTATGATGTGCACTGACCACCACGGGGCAGATGCTCAACGCAGGAGCTGCCATGATGAGCACTGGCCATTTATAAAGAAATGGCACCACGGACCTGGCACCAACAAAGCAACACTTGGCTTCCCCCAAGTGGGACACAGGCCCTGCCACCACCCAGGAGCGACAGCCCACCAAATCATAGCCAACACTGTCGAGATCCCATGGCGCAAAATGCGGCCCACAGCTCAGCCCAACCCAGCCTGGAAACGGTGGCTGTGGGCACTGGGTAATGACGTCACGTGGCAACGCCAGGCTTCCTCTTCCTAGCAAGGACTAGCCTCCTTGGAGTTTCTTCAGCCCAGGAATATGACTTGCTTTATAACCAGGTGGGAACATTTACACTTTAACCAAATGTCTGTGAAGCATTTTCCCGTGCCTCATCTCATTTGATCCTCACAGAAGTCCTGGAGTAGGTAAATAGGAGATTCAGTAGAATCCTATCTTCTTTTCATTAGCCGGAAAATGGAGATTTAGAAAGTTTAGAAACTTGACCCAACCGAAAAGAAGTAAGAAATGGTGGACCTTGAAAATGACTTCAGGTTTTCTCACTACACCGAATATAGTCAAACACTGCTAAATTTTTTACCCTTTGTTCTCCCTGCGTGGTCTACAATAATAATCTGCTTTGTGTTGATATTTACTGCTGTGTTGCTGACAATTACCTGAAAGAGAACTTGGGGTGCTTCACTGGGCTGGAAAAAGTTTAGCTACATCAGAAAGCAGGTCTAATTAAGCAAGTTTATTCTATATATAAAAAAGGCTAAATTGACTCATGCATGTGTGATACATATAAAGCTCTTGCTGGCACCAATTGCATGCATGTGTTTCAATCTGTCATTGTTGATCATGAATTTGATTGACACTTGTATTATGGAGAAAGGGAGAATAGTGATATTAAACTGTTTCTTCTAATTAACTTCCTTTCAATGTAAACAAATCCGTGCACTGGGCCACTAGTAGCTTATATAATGAACTCTGCAAAGGAGCCAAATAATGGAGGGAAAAAAACCAGATATTGGCAATGTCCCAGGAATCATGCTTGGAAAGAATTAGTCTACCTATTAGAGTATTAGTATTTATAAGGTAAACTGATACAAATCACTTCAAAATGAAAATGTTATTTTTAAGCTACCTATCACCTTGCATCTTGAAGATATTTAGAATCATATCTCTGTGGTAGGATTCTAAATATATTTAGAATTTTTTAAATTAATCACTGAAGGAGTCAATGTAAACAAGATACTGGTGAGCAATTTGTTAACCAGAAATGTTTATGTCAGAAAGCAGTTACATTTGAATTTGTGAACAAAAGATATTATTTAAAGAGATTACTTATGGTATAGAGGTAAAACAATAAGCCATGGCTTCTAAAAGATCATAAGAGACTAACTTTGTGAGCGATTTTTTTCTGAAATCTCAAACACTTCCCAACTTCCTAATTTCTGCTAATTCTTTTTGGTTTAGCTTTTTAATGCTTAAAAATAAGATTTTTCAATATAATATACTTAAAAGTCTATGCTGAGTTCAGTAGCAATTCATGTGAAATTAATATGCTTCTTAAGTGATATAAAATTAGTAGGAAAAGCAAGTTATAATGTATTTATAGAATATAAAATATTAGCATGTTTGGTCAAATATCATAACACAGAGATGACTTGTATCCAAAGGAATCATAACATGGTTGAAAGTGAAAAAGTCAAACAAATTCAGGGCAAGGTAGATGGGAACTAAAAATGTATTTACAAAACTGGATTAAAAGAGTCTTTTTCATACGTGCATCTGGCACATAGAATTTGCCTGGCGAGTTAATTTGCTTCCTTACTGTTTATTATATATTCAACTTGTGGAAAAGGAAACATAGTTATATAGTTGTGTCTTATATTACACTATAGACATGTCCCTTAAAAGTGTAAGCTGAAATTTTATAAAATAAATATATGAAATGGATTCTTGAAATTGGCTTCAGAAGTAGTTAGCATATGATAACCTTATGAGTTCTACACTGTATAAACCTGAATTGTTTTAAGTAAATTTTGCTTAAACAAATAAACCTTTTTAACTATTGAGTAATGGGCCATATCTGCTTGGCATAATTTTCAGACTAAAAAGGCAGTTTATGACAACTCCCTATTCAGACCAATTATGAAATAAACTGTTAAAATTCATTTTCTTAGGTGTCAGCGTGGTAGGATCTGAAACCAGGTTTTCCATTATTCTGCTTTGGTTGACTACAACACTGCAAACTCTTGAGTCAGAAAGGTAAGTGGAGTTAATTCAAAATAAGCATTCCTTCATATAAACACCCTGCTCAAAGTTTTTTAAAATTGTACCATCACTTGGAATAACTTCTCACTATACAATTCTCAAGAGAAAATTGAGATGGAATTATTGAAAACAAGTGAAAAAACATGACAGTGATCGTCACTGGAGAAAAAGCCAAGTCAAACATAGGAGAGAACCTAGCATCTGGGAGAAAGCAGCTGCGTGCTCCTGGCTTCATAATGTGGAATTCCTCCTGGCGGGGGCTTGTGCAGCTTTACTTCAGACTGAGGCTGGCTGCAGGTGTGCCAAAATGCTCTTATTCTGCTGAAACACATTTGCCAAAATTGTTATCTTGTCCCCCATAATATATGCTAGTTTTCCTTCCCTCCTCTGTGTATCCCACATTCTTAAATATATCACTCATTGTCAATAGAAGAGGTAAGTTCTTTTAAAAAAACATAATATAGAAAATCATATCTTTCCATCAGAGGAATCTTTAAAGGATGGATGTTCTGATTTAGTCTTTTCATAGCTTTTGATTGTATTAACTCTTCTGAGGGAAAGAGTGCATCAGCAACATCATGAAATATTAGATTATTAATATGGAATGACTTGAGAGTAATCCAAAGGTTTATGATTTCTGATTTTAAAATTTGTCTTTTTTTTTGTTTGAGTCAATATAAAGAAGGTGATTGTTTCCAAGATTAATTAACTTCCTGTAGAGCATAACAGCGAGAGCCATCTCTGCCTTGTAACCATAAAGAACATCAGCACTTGGATTCCTATAACACCCACACAATCAAAGCCCTATTATTTGTATGTTCTAGATTGTGAAGCCCCTTCCCTAATTCATTACGTGCCCCTGAAGGAGAATGAAAAGGAAAGTAACATGGGGTACCTAACTTGTACTAGGCATTTTGCTAGGCAGTTTCACATACAGAAACTTATTTAATGCTCACCACCTTCCTGGAAAGTGAGTTTCAATATTCTTCTAGTCCATTGATAATTGCTCCTTAAAGAATGACCTAGGTCATAGATATCACATTTAGTAGTAGTAATTTTGCTGCAGAAGAAATGATGGTGAGATTGATTTGTAGGGTGCATTGTCCAACATGGCAATCACTAACCACATGTGGTTATTTAAATTTATTCAATTAAAATTAAAAATTTCAGCTCCAGCCTGGCTGATGTGGCTCAGTGGCTGAGTGTTGACCTATGAAGCAGGAGGTCATGATTTGATTCCCAGTCAGGACACATGCCCAGGTTGTGGGCTCAATCCCCAGTATGGGGCATGCAGGAGGCAACAGATGGATGATTCTCTTATCATTGATGTGACTCCCGCCCCCCCCCCCCCGCTTCCTCTCTGAAATCAATAAAAATATATTTTTTAAAAAGTAAAAGTCACACTAGCCACATTACAAATGCTCAATAGCCACATGTGACTAGTGGCTAGTGTATTAGACAGCACAAATGACAGAGCATTTTTATCAATGCAGAATGTTCCCTTGGACAGTGCTAATTGGAGGTTTGCAACAATTAGACCAGATGGCATTTCATTGGGTAAAACAAAAGTGGACTGTGATATACAACTGAGTAATTTTATTGAGCAAAAATTATTTCAATATGATGTGATAAGTTATCATGTGACCAGTGACTAAGATGACCTTAACATTCCTTTCATCCTAATTAAACTTTAGACAGACTTCTTCCTCACTGTCAGACTCCTGACCTTGCTTTTCTCAGATAATTTCTTTAGAAAACTTGTAATTGTAAATTCTCTCTCTTCCCCTCTGAGATGTATATAAGTCTTTTTAAAAGCCTTTGCCAGATTTAACCTGGCCAGTGTCTCTCAGTGGTGAGAGCGTCCTCCTGCACACCCAAGAGCTGTGGGTTCAATTCCCAGTCAAGGGCACATACCTGGGTTGCAGGTTTGATCCAGGCCCCCAGTCGGGGTGTGTGCCGGAGGCAACCAGTCCATGTGTCTCTCTCACATCGATGCCTCTCTCTCTCCCTCTTTCTCCCTCTCCCTTCCTCCCTCTTTCCTTCCCTTTCATTCTCTAAAAGTCAATGGAAAAATATCCACAGGTGAGGATTTAAAAAAAAAAAAAAGAAAGAAAGAAAGCCTTTGCCAGTTTTACAACACAAAAATATCTTTCTCAATGATTTGGAAGCCATCTGTTTGAAATGTAATTTAAAGGGGATGGCATCCCTGTCTCCCAGTTTCTGTGGGAGGGTAGGAGCCTAACTTCAGTGGGCACCTTGCTCCAAGTTGCAAAATTACCTCCTGACATAAAGACAGGAGAAGTTAATTTTTCTTTAAATAAAGCAAATTATCAAGCACAAATGGCCTATGACTTCCCTCCTACGTGTCCCGCTTGTTGGCCCCAGCCCTTAGAAAACCTTGCCCTCTCTGCCTCGGTGAAGTTGAGTTTGCAGATGAAGTTAGTTCTACATCTCTCTCCCTGAATGTAATAGCCTTGAATAAAGTCTTCCTGGCCTCTTTAACTTTGTCTGGTACATATGTTGTATGTATTTTGATACCAATTTTTATAAAATGAAAATAGTCATTCAAAATACTGTCTTAGTTTATGCTGAAAACAGGTTGACGGTTTCTTAAGATAAACCACCTATTGCATTGTCTACATAAGTAATCCTCTAGTCATGAGAGCAAAGTGAAATGGTTTGATTGTAAAGGTAAATCTGATCCCAGCTATGCCTGACGCTGCTGCCACGCTACACATACCTATTACCCAGTTTACCTGCCCTGCCCTGAAGCCATGATGGGAAAAGAAGCCAAGTTTTTTGTTTGTTTGTTTTTATCTAGAACACTTTCTTCCGGAACATCCTCTCACTCTAGCTGCACATCAAAATAAACCCCACCGAGGCTTGGAATGATTGACCTGGTTCAGTGATCTATTTCTGTTCAGATTTGCATGCCAGCCAAGGCCACTCTCAGCCCAAATCTACACTGTCAGGTTTCCTGGAATTTACTTATCAAATAAGTTTCAGGAAGTTAATTATCATGTCTTTTGGCTTCTTCTCAACATTTGGCCAAAGTTGAATTATATTAATAAAAAAATATTTTCTTCTCACAAAGTAAATCCAATAGTTTGTAGAGAGATAACTCTTTGGGGTAATTTTCTTTCCTTTCTTAGTGGCATCACCGGACCTTTACTTCCTTTACCACCTGAGCACCAAAGGCCGTCAAGAAATGTTTGCACCATCCAGCTCTTATTCCTAGCTCACTCAATTTTTATTTAACCAGATGTGAAAAGTGATGGCTGGGGTGGGTGGGAACATGACAGGAGAAATCACAGACTTTCATTAGAACTAAAAATGCCTTATGGTATATACATATGTTTATAAATTTGTGGTGCTTTATGGTAATCCTTTTAATCCTCCCACGAGTCCTATAGGGTAAGTTTTTATAGCGTCCATTTTACAAAAACAAATTGACCTCTCTCTCTCTCTCTCTCTCTCTTACTCTCTCTCTCTCTCATCAATACATTTTAAAAAGAGAGAGAGATTATTCACTTGACTTTTGCCAAAAGTGGTAAGATTTTACTTGAGCTGCTGCAGTAAGGGAGAGAGATTCCAGTATAGAACTGAGCTAAATTTGGCAAAATTAAAGGCAGGAGGTCTTTGTAAATGCTGGGAGTGCTAAAAGAGAAGTACTTAAGGGCCTTGGTGGGGGTGGTCTATGTGATTAGGCCATATGTGTCTGTCAGCTGGAGTGTATGGAGGTTGAACTCCCACTCGCCCGAGAGATTCGGACACAAGGGCTCTATCCTTCTTAATGATTACATTTCACAGGGTGGCTCCTACATCCTTGAGAAAGACATCCTTCATTGTGAAAGATAGAATCTCAAAAAGACAGAGAAAACATTTACAGTTACACCTGTTCTAAAGAAAATGCTCAAAGAAAATGGAATTCAAGGGCCTATAATCAGATTTCGTCCAGAACAAAATTCTGTGGGCAGCATTAAGCCTTCTCAGGCTGGCGTCATCATCCTCGGAACACAGCCTTGAGCTGATTGAAACTGTGTTCAGGGTTTGTTCAAGTGTTTTAGTGTGAAAGGTGGATGAAACCGTTTGTGTGGAAAGTTACAGTTCTTAGAGGGAAAGTTTGAGGCCTCCTCAAAAAGAGGGCTCAGAGGAGTCGGACTGAAGTTCGGTTAAGGAAAGAGTCTTTGTCAATGACTGTGGGAATGAATATAAATTACCTCCTATAACACCTGTGTTCTCAAAGAATAAAATGAAAGCTGTTAATGTTTCACTATTTTTAATGCCTAATAGTCCAGATTAATGCCTTTTGTGAAAAGCAAGATGTCTATAATCACTGATGTCCAAGAAGCAGAAATTTAACACACAGTAGTGGGCTATGATGCTGAGAAAGGAATTTATTAAAAAGCAAAAGATAAGGACTTTGATATCTCTGCCTTTGGGTTGCGTTGGACTCTACCCCACCTAGGTACCCAACTTTGAAACAGCTTTGTGCTCTAAGGAAAAGCCAAATCATTCAACAAATATTCATTGTGTGCCTACCATATATCAGGCACTGAGGATTTAGTGGTGAACAAGACAAACAGATCCCTGCCTTTAGGGGACTCACATTCTATATGATGAAAGACAGACAATAGATGAGTAAACAAACAACAGGGTGATATGACAGAGTGTGATCTGGGAGGGATCTGCTTTAGATGAGGAGATCAGGGAACCTCTCTGAGCAGGCATTTGTGTTGAGATCTGAATGATCTGGCGCCGTGGTTGGCAAATCGCGGCTCGTGAGCCACATGCGGCTCTTTGGCCCCCTGAGTGTGGCTCTTCCACAAAATACCATGGCCTGGGCGAGTCTATTTTGAAGAAGTGGCGTTAGAAGTTTAAGTTTAAAAAATTTGGCTCTCAAATTTCATTTGTTGTACTGTTGATATTTGGCTCTGTTGATTAATGAGTTTGCCGACCACTGAGGGGGAACAGCATTCTGGACAGAGGACACATGTGCAAATACCTCGATGTGGAAATACTTTGCTGAATTTACAGAACAGAGAGGAGTAGCTGAAGCATAGTGAGTGAGCAGGGAGTGATAGGAGATGTGACTGAAAAAGGAAAGCATGGTCACACCTGACATTATAGGCGGTGGTGAGGAGTTCAGATTTTATTCCCAGTGCAATGGACGCTCATGAAGGATTTTAAGCAGGGGAGTGAGAACATGAGGTTCATTGTTTGTGAAAGAAAGAGCAGCAGGGGCAAAAGTGGAAGTAGGAGAGCAGTTCTGAAGGTATTTAAAAAATGTAGAGAAAATATGATGGTAGCTTTTATTAGGGCTGTAGCAGTGGACAGGGAAAGCCATGAACAGATTCAGGATATGTTGAAAGGGGAACTGATTTGTGAATAGATTAGATGTAGGGAATGGAGGAACCAAGGAGCATACTTAGACTTACAGCTTGAGGGAAATACTGGGGGGAAATAGGTGTGAGGAAATGAATAGAGTTAAGTTTAAGAGATGTCAGTCAGAAGCTGTATGCATAAATCCAGAATTCAGGAAAGGGTTCAAGCTCAAGACGTGTATTAGGGAGTCACCTGCATGTGGAAGATATTTAAACACATCACCTTTAGGATTTGAGGAACACAAAACAGAAAACATTTTAGCCAACTGGGCAGATGAGGTAAGTATAGTTGTCTACATTATTTTTTACATTTAATGGCAGTTATTATGTATTGCATATGTGCATTTTATATACTATATGTTAAATGTGCCCTTAGGTGCACTTATGAATATCATAGGGGTAGGGAGACAGGCCTTGCTATTATGTTTTATGTGTTATGGTGTTGTAATCCTCAAAAGTATATATCACCCAGCCAGTGTGGCTCAACGGTTGAGCATTGACCCATGAACCAATAGGTCTCTGATTCAATTCCTGGTCACGGCACATGCCCAGGTTGTGGGCTTGATCCCCAGTGTGGGGCGTGTAGTAGGCAGCCAATCGATGGTCATCCATATTTCTATCTCTCTATCCCTCTCCCTTCCTCTTTTGCTAAAATCAATTTAAAAAAACATATATTTTTTAAAAATTATATATCAAATTTTCAAATTAGCAGTACTCCTCATGCCAATAAAATGTACCTTCACAGGCATAAAGACAGAGAACAGAAGTATCAGTCATCTCCTGGAGCATTCTTTCTTTATTATGCAATACTGTGGGAAATGCAGTGACTCTTAGCTGTCACTCATTTCGGAAGACAGGAGGGTGGAGCAGAGGAGCTCCAAACAGAATTGCTCCCACGCCCACCTGGGTTGATGGTATATTGAGCCACTTAAGATTACTGAATAATTGACGCAAGTCTTTCCTGGCACATCACAAAGAGTGTCAGGCTGGGCCTGTCACAACCATTAGGCAGTTTGACATAGGTCTGTTCATACAAAATATTCATTGCTCATATACTCTGATCAATTCTTCTTTTTACGAGATTGTATATTACTGTGCAGCAGGTCAAACAACTCTAGAATTCCATCGACACTGTTCAGATATGGGAGCTTGAAAAATGTCTTTTTCAGTGCTTTGTGCTTAGCCGCAGTACAACCACACCTAGTTTCTGTTGCAGTCTTACCATTACTGCAGCTTCATAAATACTACTATGCATGCAAGTTTAGTGAGTATTTTATGGAATTAGAAGGGAAAATTGTGCTTCTGACTCATGGGTTGGTTGGATTAGATGATTATTTTCTTTAAGCTTTTAAAAAAACAAATTTTTGTTATCAATTTCAGAGAGGAAGAGAGAGAAGCTTCCATATGAGAATCATTGATTGGCTGCCTCCCTCACGCCCCCTACTGGGGATGGGATGAGAGCCCGCAACCCAGGCATGTGCCTTTGACCAGGAATCAAACCATGACCTCCTGGGTCTTAGGCAGACATTCAACCACTGAGTCAACATGGCCAGGCTCTTTAAGCTTTAATGTTCTACTTATTTGTAATGAATGCTACAGGTTACTGTCCAATAGACACTACCTCGGCTAAATGGTCTTCTATTCTTGCCTAAGTGCCTCTGGTGATCAAGAATTTTCAATTCTCCGACCACAGACTATTCTAAGGTAGCACAGTGATTTAAAGCTGATGTATTTCAGTGGCCAACACATGGTAGAACTAACTAACAATATGGACTAGCAAGCTTTGGATCAGCAGCTATAGTTTCAGATCTCAGTTTTGCTCCTGTCAGGCTGATATTGAAGATGTTAATCTTGTAAGCCTCGTTTTCATTATCTATAAAATGAGGTTATCATATTGATCTCATAGAGCTATTGCAAGGATTAAGTATAAAGTGCTTAGAACAATGTTTGGCAATGCTGAGCACCAGTGAATGGTACTGATCTAAAACATCATTGCCATATACGATGAGTTCTCCCCTCATGCCTTTCACCCCATGGCTTACCCATTTGGGCCAGTAGAAATGCCGTCTATAGCTTCTACTGCCTCAAAGGGGACAACTTCAAGTGAAACAAGACTTTACGATGCCAAATTCTTTAAGAAGTTGCTGGATGAATAAGTGACTCAGTTCCTCCCTCCCCTGCCTCCTCCCATCCCCTGAATACATAATGGTCATCTGACCTGAGGCAAGGAAGAGGGGGAGTAAAAGAAAAAGAAACAAATGAGTCCAAGTGTTTCCTGCTCCTCCCTGGCCTCCATGCTCCACCAGAAGCAGTTATAAGTGGTTTGCAGTAAGTGTGTGTATGGCCGGCTTTGGTTCCCTAACTAAGCTCAGTGCCCTAGTATCTGGCTTGGTGTCCTTGTGGGAAGAAAAAGTCTCCCCTCCTGGGAAATGTTGAACTGACCTAGTTTACTAGGAAATGGCTTTTTTCTTGCAAATGGGGACTTGAGATAAAATCTGATAGACATAGAAAAATAAAATTACATTTTACAGACTTTAGTATATGACTTAACATTCTTACTAGCCATAGCAACTTCCATCTTTATATTAGCCAAAATGCGTATCCACTCTAATTTCTACCCACTGGTGCCATAGAAAAATAATTTATCTTTTACTGAAAATGTCTTCAAGTACTTTAACATGAAAATCTTGTCTCTCAAACTTTCTCTAAGTTATTATTCTAGGTTTGCTAATCATGTATCACATAAAATGATTCTAAACTCTTCCATTGCAATTATTATAACCTGTATATGCTCAAGTATATTTGTCTAAGTGAGATTAATCTTTGACACTAAAGTGATAAATAACTATTAAAGCAATGGGAATAACTGTCTTTGAAAAACTGAAAAACTCATAGAAATAACCCTGCGAGGACAGTAGGAACTTGAGTTTCAGGTATGTAAATGAATTATCTCCTTTCATTCTGAGCTTTGTCATCTCTCTTATACTTTCATAAATGCTAACTTCTCTCTTTGGTTAATTAAAAAAAGAAGGGCCCTAACTGGTTTGGCTCAGTGGATGGAGCGTCGGCCTGCGGACTGAAGGGTCCCGGGTTTAAATCTGGTCAAGGGCACATGCTTGGGTTGCGGGCTTGATCCCCAGTGGGGGGCGTGCAGGAGGCAGCCGATCAATAATCCTCTCATTACTGATGTTTCTATCTCTCTCTCCCTCTCCCTTCCTCTCTGGAATCAATAAAAATATAAAAATAAAATAAATAAGTAAAGGATATTTTTCCACTGATTTTTGTTTTTTAAAGAAAGAATGGAAGGGAGACAGGGGAAGAGGGAGAGAGACTGAGAAAGAGACAGTGACTTTGATGTATGAGAGACATCGATGTGAGACACATTGACTGGCTGCTTCCTGCACGCGGGATTGAACCTGCAACCTAGGCATGTGTTCTTGACTGGGACTCAAACCCTTGACCCTTTGGTGTGTGGGCAGACACTCTAACTATTTAGCAACACCAGCTAGGGCCATAAATGCTAACTTTTATAATAAATATTAACTTTATTATAGGATCAATTTATAACATTTAATTAATTAACTTAAAAGTTAATATGTAAGTAAAGTGAATTATGTACTGTCTTATTTTTGTCTCTGGAGATGATTACAGAGTATCCATAAAATGTTATGAGTAAATGGCATATGGTATAAACATCAGCAAAATCCAAATGGAAAATCTATTGAGAATGTAAGATAATTTTTGCAAGGATTTTGTATTTCCCACTTCCCTCTGACCTTGCACAAGCAATGACTTTTGGTTTCTGTGGCTGTCAAAGATGATTGCATGGTAGGCAACATAATTCTAGCATTAGAGGTATGACTTAGTACATTGACAACTACCGCCAGTGTAGCTATCTCTCGATTTTCCTATTTGCACTAACTTTCACGCTGATGTCTTCATGCTGTTCTCATTACTAAGTTAAGTATAGCTACACAAAGCTCATTAGGCTCCTGCACTGGTAGTTCTCAGAGGGAACCCTGTAAATGTGCAGCGGTAGCCAGAGGAGCCCCGGAGCCTCAAGGACACTGCTTCGTCACTGCTCTTGAAGTGCAGGGTCTGATTCCAAGCATTACGCAGCCTAATGAGGACAGCCTGAGATCAAGGTTCACAGGGTTCATTCCTGCCCTCGCAGCAGATTTCTGGGTAACCAAAGAGGGAACACTTAACAGATATGTTTGTATCAGCAAAATTGAGTAGTTTAAAACATCCCCATTTAGTAATAAAACTGTTTTATAAGGGTTTGAAAATTTCCACTTGCTCATTCTTATTCATCTGTTTTTCCAGCTCCTCACCCATACTCTGATGACATCCCTCCTGTATCATGTCCATAGCAATTTTTTTGTTTTGCTTTATTTTTAATTGCAGTAAAATATACATAACATAAAATACACTCCTTAACCACTTTTAAGTATACAGTTCAGTAGCATTAGGTACATTCACATTGTTGGGCAACCAACCTTCACAACTCTTTCAACTTGTGGGACTAAAACTCTATACCTATTGAACAATTTCCCATCACCCCTGCCCCCGCCCTGGAAAACACCATTCTACTTTCTATCTCTACAAATTTGACTGCCTCATATGAGTGGAATCATATAGTACTAGTATTTGGCTTTCTGTGACTGATTTATTTCACCTAGCATAATGTTCTCAAGTTTTATCTATGTTGTGGTATATGTCAGAATGTATCTCCTTTTAAAAGCTGAATGTATGTGTAGAGACCATATTTTGATTATCCTTTCATTTCTTGATGGACACTTGGGTTACTTTCACCTTTTGGCTATTATGAATAATGCTGCCATGAACATGTGTATACAAATATCGCTTCAAGACCACGCTTTTGGGTATATACTCCCAAGTAGAACTGCTGGATCATAAGGTAATTCTATTTTTAGTTTTTGAAGACCATCATCCCACTTTCCATAACAGCTACATCATTTTACAATCCCACCAACAGTGCACAAGGCTCTAAGTTTTCCACATTCCTGCCAACACTTATTATTTTCTATTTTTCTGATAGTAGCTATTATGGACTGAATTCCCCTCTTGCCCACTCCAAATTCATATGCTGAGGTCTCAACCCCGGTAAATCAGAATGTAACCACAGTTTGAGATAGGGATCTTAAGAGGTAATTGAATTAAAATGAGCCCCAATTCAATCTGATAGGTGTTTGTATGAGAAAAAGATCAGGACATACAGACAGAAACCAGGTATGTGCACACATGGAGAAAAGGCCACTTCTTGGAAGACAACCTATAGATGGCCAACAGACATATGAAACAATGTTCAACATCATTGATCATCAGAGGGATGCCATTTAAAGCCACAATGAGATATCACCTCACACCTATCAGAATGGCTACCATCAATAAATCAATAAACAAATGCTGGCAAGGATATGGAGAAAAGGGAATCCTAGTACACTGTTGGTGGGAATGCAGACTGGTACAGGCACTGTGGAAAACAGTATGGAGTTTCCTCAGAAAATGAAAAATGGAACTACTTTTTGACCCAGTGATCCTACTTCTGGGAATATATTCTAATAATCCAGAAACACCAATCAGGAAGAATATATGCACCCCTATGTTCATAACAGCTTTATTTATAATAAGCAAGATCTGGAAACAGCCCAAGTGCCCATCAGTAGACTAGTGGATAAAAAAAAAACTATGGTACATTTACATAATGGTACATTTGCACATTTACATGGCTGTAAAAAAGAAGGATATCTTACCTTTTGCGACAGCATGAGTGGACCTGGAGATTATTATGATAAGCAAAATAAGACAGAGAGAGAACGACAAATACCATATGATCTCACTTATATGTGGAGTCTAATGAACAAAATAAACGGAGGAACAAAATAGAACCAGAGGCACGGACACATGGAACAGACTGACAGAGGTCTGAGGGGAGGGACTAGGTGAAAGAAGGTGAAGAGATTAGCCAAAGAACATATATGCATAGCCCATGGACTCAGACAACAGTATGGTGATGGCCAGAGGTGGGGGTGGAGTAGAAGGGTCAGGGGGACTGGGTGGAGGGTGGAAAAAGGGCATGGAAATGGGGATATCTATAACAGAGTCAACAATTGGGGAAAAAAAGACAGTTTCTAGCATTGGCAAGATGTGAAGTAACTGTGACTCTCATACGTTGCTCTTTGGCTATTTCTGTTTATAATTAAACAAATGCCTTTTCTCTGACACAGTTATGGGCCCAAAATGACTTATTCCCAACCATGCATAGCATGTTCATTTCTAATAGCCCCAAATTAGAAACCATCCAAATAGTCATCACAAGCAGAATGAATAATAAATCATAGCATATTCATACAATAGAATGCTACACAACAATGAAGAATGTACCAAATAAATGCAGCAGCATGGGTAAATCTGAAAAACATGCTGGGAGCAAGAGAAGAGAAATACATAGGAGTATGTACTGTGTGAATCCATTTGTATGAAGTTCTAGGACAGACAACACTATTCCATGGTGGTGGAAGTTCACCTAGAGATTATCTCAGGTTTGGTTTTATTGTCTGGGAAGATATCTCAGGAACTTTTTGTAGGAGATAAATATGTTCTTGATTGGTGCTAGTTACATGGGTTTATAAGTAGTAAAAGTTTATCAAGGTAGATTAAACATCCAGTAACTGTTCAAATTTTTAATTATATCATAAATGTCATACCTTTCACAATTTATTTGAATCAGAATCCAAATAAAGTATGAATATTACATTGGTAAATATGTCTTTTAAGTTGCCATTTATTCAATAGGTTCTCCTCCATATTTCCCTTTTTTCTTAAGATCTATTTTTAGAAAATGGATTGTTTGTCCATACAGTTTTTTATGTTTTGAATTCTCCCAATTGCTTTTCTGTGGTTTAGTTGCTCTAGCTCCTATAAGCTAATATTTGACATTACAGGTTTAATTACATTTGGCTTCAATGTTTTTAGCATGACTATCTCATTTATTATAGTATCCATTGAGGTTTTTTTATTTCAATGATCATAAGCTCATTTCAAAAATCTTGTTGCAATTTATTATTAGTTTCAGTAGGTTTTCCTGTTGTTTATTCTTTTATATTTTCTACATGGACATTCATGCCATCTGTGAACAAAGACTGTTTTATTTCTTTTGGTCCAGTTTGTATACTTTCAATTTTATTTTCTTGTCTGATTGCATTGGCTAGGACTTCCAGTATGATGTTGAACAAGAGAGAGGTTTGAGAGGGGACATTCTTGTCTTTTAGCCAATTTTAGGGAGAAAGCATCTAGTTTCTCACAATTAAGTATGATCTAGCTATAGGTTTTTTTGTAGATGTTCTTTATCAAGTAAAGGAATTTGCTCTTTACTTAATAAAGTATTCCTACTTTGATAGGAGATTTTATTACGAATAGTTATTGAATTTATCAAATACATTTTCAGCATCTATTGATATAATCATTTAAACTTCTTTGTCCTATAACCTGTTGAAGTGATGAATTTTGTTTTGTTAATCCTCATCTGAGGATATTTTTTTCCATTAATTTTTTTTTTTTTTAGACAGAATGGAAGGAGGGGGAAAGACAGAAAGAAATATTGATGTGAGAGAAACATATCGATTGGCTGCTCCTGTGCAAGCCCCGTCTGGGCCGGGAATCAAGCCTGCAACCAAGTAACCTGCCCTTGACCCAGATCAAAACCAGGACCCTTCAGTCTGCAGGCCGACACTCTATCCACTGAACCAAACCGGTCAGGGCTGAATTGTTTAATGTTGAGCCAGCCTTGCATACCCAGAATAAATCTGAACATATTTAAGAAAAAATATGGGTAGAGTGATGTGTTAAAAATATTTTATAATAAAATGTTGGAAAAAATTTTAAACCTATATAGGTAAGGACTATAGAACCAAAGACAAATATAAAAATGAAAGTAATTTGATTGTGGTATATTCATTATTGTGGGAAAATGTTCTCTCTCTTCAATTAAGAAGAGTGCTTTGAGTGTTGCTCAAAACTTTTTAAAAACATCAGTGACAAATCACCAATGAGTTTTTAAAAGCTCTTTACAATTCCCTAGAAATGTGTTTCTGTTTTAAAACTCCCTTTCAGGTCTTTAGCCTAAAGGTCAAAATTCCATCCAATACAACTTTTTTTAAACAGGCTTAATTCAGTTTGTTTTTCTCATACAAAATTACGTGGTGGCACAGCTGGGGCCTGGGTCCTTGGCACAAAAGCTCTGGTGTGGGTTTTTGCAAGATGGCCAGTGAATTCCCAAGAGGGAGACTTGGTGAGTAGTCTCTTTACAGAGATGAAATAGCTGTAGGTCTCCGAGATGGCATCAAAGGTGACCTTGGCAAAGTTGCCCAGGGTGGCAGTGCAGCCCCTGGCTGAGGTGTAGCAGCAGTCCTTGATACCAGCCATCAATAGCAGCTTCTTGGGCACAGGGGCTAAGAGGACGTCAGTGCCTCTGGGGGAGGAGATGAGGTGCCTGGGCACCGAGCCACAATGGCTGGTCACCTTGCAGGGGACAGTGTGGGGCTTGTGGGTCTTGTTCCCCCAGAAGCCTCCTGCACAGGGATGATAGAGGGCTTGGCCGGGATGATGGTCCCACAGTGGGTACTTCCTTTGAGCACTTAACACCCAGACCAATATGTCCACTGTAGTCCCCAATGGCAACAAATGCATTGAACATATCTATATATATAAAACCCTAATGTGCAAATAAACCAAATGGCAGAACTGAACAGCTGAACAACTGGTTGCTATGACATGCGCTGACCACCAGGGGGTGCGCGTGGAACATGGGGGCGTTGGCAGCAGGTGGGATGGTGGAGCAGGTGGGCGGGAGTGCCAGACCAAGGCAGGGCACCAGTCACTGTCATCTGGGTGAGCCTCTGGTGGTTACTAAAAATTCTTTGCTCCCACATGCTGCAGTTCCACCCAGCACTCGCACATGCTGCTGGCATAGGCACCACTCGCACCCACTGCTGGCACCAGCCCCAGTTGCTCTGTGCTGTCAGCGGGTGTGAGCAGGGCCAGTGCTGTCAGTGTGTGGGAGTGGCCGCAGCAGAAATGGGGCTGCCTGTGGACAAGGGACTGGGGGCCACGGCAAGAGAGGCCAGGCGGAGGCGTGGAGGATGGGCTGAGACCCGCCCCCGGTGCCCACTGCAGTCTCGTCGCCCACAGTTCTTTTCAAGGTGCACGAATTTGTGCGCTGGGCCCCTAGTTTTATAATAAAATGTTGGAAAAAAACAGGGACTTGATCTTCATGTCCTTGACCAGGTGGCCCAGCTTGGTGACAGGGATCCATTCCTTGTCCTTCTCCTTGCTTCTGTGAACTCTGCAGCCTCCAGCAACCTCAGCCCTGATGCCACTGCTAAATCCACCTAGTTCAGGGCCTCTGGGCCTCCAAGGCCTCTGCCCCCTCCAACCCGCCTCCCTTACCTGCATCATCTGCCATTTGGTGGTTCTTGGGAAAGAAGTTGTCTCTCTTTTTTTGCTAACAGCAGAAATGTTCTTTCTATAATCCCTGTTGCTTTATTTAAAACATCTTATTGACTTTTTAGAAAAATCTTATTAAACAAATAACTGAATTTTTTTAATGTTCTAATTTCATAAAGGCATACTAGTCATTATGGGCAGGAGTGAAGGAGTTAACTTGTGAAGTAAAAAAGTGTCTGCCAGCCACTGGCCAGATGTGTATTCATCACCATTTGCATTTGGGAAATGAATCCTCTGATCTTGAAATTCCATAAACAAAGCTACAGGTTTCTGAGTTTGGACTGCTCTTTTATTGTAACTCTGAAAAACATTTTTTTTTAAGAAAAAGAGGACTAAATTACCCAAAAAGAAAGCTTTTAATAAACAGAGCTCAAATTCAAACATCTACATGTAGAGATATCAAAAGGAAATATTTATTGTTGCATTATTTTTCAGATGTTTTTTCAACCTTATTTACAGAAAATATTTCACATTTCAAATGATTAAACTTAATTATCCAAGTTCTTATGTTAGACATATTTTGCAAATGTAACAATGAAATAATTAAGGGTCTTGTTTCACAGTGTTTCAAACATCTTATGAAGAGAGAGATACCAGCAGAAGAGGGAGCGGGGACAGCAGAGCTGTGGAAAAGGGGGTATTTGAGCTTAGATGCAAAGCAGCATAGGGAGAAAGGGTTTTTACAAAGGTGGGCATATTAGGTTCTTCAGAGAAACCAGAACCAGTAGAATGTATATATAAAAAGAAATTACGGAAACCTGGCAAATCCAAAATCCTCACAGTAGGCTGGAGACCCAGGTAAGGGTTACAATTGGAGTCTTAAGGTTGACAGAATTCCCTCTCCTTCCAGGGAATGATTGGACGAGATATAACCACATTATGGAGAATAATCTGTTTTACTCAGTCTACTGATTAAAATGCCACTGTCATCTAAAAAATAATATTTGACCAAATGTCTGAGCACTGTGGCCTAGTCAAGTTGACACATAAAATTAACCATTACAGAGGGTTAAGCATATTCTCAGGCCGAGGTAAGAACTGAAGGTTCATAATAGGGATACTTTGTGGTAAGAATAATTCATGAAGAAAGATTAGAGGGAAGGAAGAGGGGCTATGATCAAGGGCACAGGTTGAGGGGTGGGCCTTAGAAAGAAGGATGGTACAGAATGGTTGAGGTGAAGAGGAAAAACTGGAAAAAAAAAAAAAAACTTGTCAGACAACTTTGCTCTCTCAGGCGAAAATGAGATATTTATTGGAAGGGAAGTTGGTGGCAGCTAAAAGCACATCCTGGGGACAAGGTGGGGGTTTGAGGATGTAGAAAGTATTAGGCATCTCACTCAGAATAACCTTTATGTTTCAAGAAATGTTGAATCTAAATCTTTATTTTTGTTTCCCAGCAGGATCTCTAAAAGAGAAGGAGCTGTGGAATTATACTAACTGGAATTTAAGTCGCAAGAACCCACTCAATAACCCACTATGTGACCTTGGGGAAATTACATAAACTCTCATAGTCTCTGCTGTAAAAGATAAAGAAAATGACCTGTGGAAGAGTGTCTAGAACCGTGAGTGATACTTAACAGGGGAGCATTCTGCCCCTCACAGGGCATTTGGCAATGTCTAGAGATGTTTTTGTTTGTAACAGCTGGAGGGGAGGGGGTGTGTGCTATTAGCGTCTCTAGTGGGCACAGGCCAAGGATGTTACCAAATATTATTTAATGCACAGGACAGCCCCATCACAACAAAGAATTATCCAGTCCAAAATGTAACTAGGCCCTAGTGGGTTTGGCTCAGTGGATAGAGAGTTGATCTGCGGACTGAAGGGTCCCAGGTTCAATTCCAGTCAAGGGCACATGCCCTGGTTGTGAGCTCGATCCCCAGTAGGGGCATGCAGGAGGCAGCTGATCAATGATTTTCTCTCATCGTTGATGTTTCAATCTCTCTTCCTTCCTCTCTGAAATTAAAAAAAAGAAATGTGACTAGTGCCAAGGTTGAGAAATCCTGGTCTAGAACAATGCCCGAGGCATTGTAAACAGTAAATGTTGGTTTCTGTCTTATTAATCATGGTAAACAAAATGTAATCAAATTTTTACCCATAAGTGACCACTTCTGAAGGTTTGTTTTCAAAAATATTTTAAGTATTGTGCTGTTTGAAGAAGATGAAAGTATAATTTAGAGACAATAAAGAAGAAAGCCCTACTCAGAAATAAAATTTCTACACAAATAAACTATAAACAAAATCTACAAAATTGAGACATACCCAAAGTTCAGCTCCTAACTATAAAAGGGCCCTGGTGCTCCTTTTGAAAAGTTCTGGCTAGGACACACTAGTTCTTTTACTTTGTGTGCTATGAACCAAACTGAGGGAAACTTTCAAGTGATTGGGATTTACATTTATAAACTCATTTTTACCTTTTTCCTGTAGCAATGATACGTTTTAGAAATGAAACAGAGAACTCAGCAAATTGGCTAAATTTTATCAAGTCATATGTGTAATATGCTAATTAAACTGGACAGCCCAATGACCTTCCAGACGTCCTTCCGGACAAAGCCGGGCTACAGCTGTGGGATCGAGGCCGCCGCTGCAGCTGCAAGGGAGGGATTGAGGCAGCCACCGCAGCTGTGAAGGCCTACTCTTGCACAAATTGTGTGCATCGGGCCTCTAGTTAAAAATAAAACTGAAGTCCTTAAGCAACTTTGGCGCCCACTTCGTACAGTTTTACCTGGGATATCTCAAGCTGGTGTTCCCAGAGATGTAGACACTAAACAAATAATGCAAATATATAAGGTGATTTTTGTTCTTCCAACGTGATTTTTATTATAATTGCATCAAAAGTGCAAATCGTTTCTATTATGCTTCGATGGGGCTGGAAGACCCCGAAGGTAGTTATCCAACACTTAGTAATGCTATCACACCTAAATCCCTCATTTATTTAATCATTTTATTTACATTGTGGTCAAAACTTGCAAAAAAAGACTTTTACTAGTTAAATGTGAACAGAACATCTGAAAATTACTTTGAATTTGAAGTAAGTTTTAAACCAAGAAGTCTATCAGCTAAAAATAGGACCAGGAAGAAGCTATGTGTGAGCCCTGATGTCTGTTCACTGGCCAGTGGCCCAGAATTCCTTCTCTGGCCTCGAGTAACTGATCAAAGTCTAGAGAAAAAGGGAGGGGCCATTATTCTTGGAACTGTACAGAAAACTATCAGTGGAGGTTAAGGAGGAACTGAAGGCCATGGCTAAAATCAATCATGTCACCATTGGGAAGTTGGGGGGGAGTGATTGGGGGGGGTTCCAAAGAGTACTAAAAATAGTAGCTGCCACCTAAGGAGAGCCTACTATGGGCCAGGCAGTCTATGGGCATTCTTTTCTTTGATCCTAACAACCACCTTTCAGGGTTGAGATTACTATTCCCATTCTTCACATAAGAAAAAACAGGCTGAGAGATTAATTGCCTAAATTCACCCAGATTTAAATAGCTGTGGCGGGATTTAAATCTAATAGGAGAGGAATGTTGAAATGACTGAAAAATATACCTTGATTGTGTTTGTTTACAATGAAAGTAGATCTAGTGTAGATTTTTTAAAAAATTAATAAACTTCATTTTTACGCAACTTTAGGCTCATTGTGGGTTTTTATACCAATTTTATAAATAATCTCTAACAGTATAACGTGATTAAAATCAATTGAAATCTGCTCAATTCCCTTGGGTCAGGGCACATGCCCAGGTTGCCAGCTCAGTCCCCAGCAAGGGGTGTGCAGGAGGCAGCCAATCAATGCTTCTTTCTCTCCCTCTCCTTTCCTTTCTAAAATCAATAAAAACATATTTTTAAAAAGTCAATTGGAATCCATTAAACTCCTTTTAACCATTACACGTATCTTTTTAATGGTTTTCTACACATACTAGAGGCATGGTGTACAAAATTTGTGTGCTCTGGGGTGGGGGTCTCTCAGCCCAGTCTTTGCTCTCTCACAGTCCAGGAGCCCCATCATCAATCGCCCCACAGAGGGAAGCCCCACCCACCCACTGCAGCCCACCAGTCCATGGCCTGGGCCTCCCACTTTGGGGTGATCGCGGAGCCCCCCCCGATCGATCACCCCACCAGCCGGTGGCCTGGGCCTCCCTCTATGGGGCTATCGTGGGGCAATGGCGGGGCCCCCCAACCAATTGCATTGCACCCGCCTTGGCTAGCCTGGCACCAGTGCGTGTCATAGCATGGTCATCCAGACGGTCGTTCTGCTGTCCTGCCATTTGGTCAATTTGCATATTATCCTTTTATTATTATAAACAATTCAATAAAAATATAATCATACTAGAGGCCCAGTGCATGAATTCGTGCATGGGTGAAGTCCCTCAGGGTGGCCTACGGGGATTGGGCTGAAACCCACAGTCCAACACCACCTGCCATTCCCGCCTGCCACTCCCACTCATCCTGGCTTGTGCCCAGTCAGTCCCGATCAGGAGAGGCTGGCACCGCCGAAGCAGCGCTTGCCAGCTGTGAACCCAGCTTCTGGTGCCTGCACAAGGGGGAAGGGGGCAGAACGTGATTGGCCCTCTGGGCAGGCGGTGGGATGCCCTTGCTGGCCTGGGATCTAGATCCATCCCACTGACATTCACGCTGGTTGTTGGGAGCCACCTGCTTTTATATTGTTTCTTCCTTGCAGAGTGTCTAGGGAGGGGACGCAGCCACAGTGCCCAAGGACAACTTCCAGGAGGCCTGTGGTGCTGGTGCCGCTGGGTCCATTGGTACCTGGCCCGTTTTCCAGAGATTAGACCTGCAGGACTGCTGAGGGGGTGAATGGCTGCCACCTGGCTGGCGAGCCACTGGGATGCGTTGGTCATCTGAGCGGCGCTCCCACTGTGGGAGCACACTGACCACCAGGGGGCAGCTCCTGCATTGAGCGCCTGACCCTTAGTGGTCAGCACGCATCATCGTGACCGGGCGACCAGTCATTCGGTCGTTTGGTCACTTAGGCTTTTATATAGAGAGAGATAAACTCTTTAAAAATTAAAAGACAGTATTTTATAATATAGATTTTTTTTGCTTTTCTTTTACTTGCTTCCTCCTCTATTTTGTTCAATCATAATTATAATTGAATACACACACATGCACACACATTTACATGCCGTATATGTATGTTTACCTATCTGCATTTACATACATATGGAGGTTTTCTTGGTTGTTGCTTTTATATTAATGTAATGGAATCAGCTCATGTATATTCCTCAGTGCATTTCACTTAACCACACTCTGAGGAAATTCCTCCAAGGCAGCTGGCTTGGGTCTAACTTTCCAGATAATGACAGCACAGTGTCCCAGGTATGGATATATCATGGTGCGTTTATCACTTTGCTTCCATAGGCATTCACTTTGTTTCTATTTTTCTTCTACAATACAAAAACGGTTGCAATGAATATCCTTGTGGACAGCCTTGATTTCTTTTAAGCCCTGAAATCCTCCCTTTTCTTCATTTACTCTCCATGTTCAGTCACCAGCTCACTCAATTTTATCCCTGAGATCTCTATGGAATTTGTCTTCTCCCCACATCCAGGGCTACTGCCTAGTTGGTACCTTCATAATGTTTAGTTTGGATGGTTGTAATAAGCTCTGCGTTGATCTTTCTACTTCAAGTTTAACCCTTCTCTTTCACTTTATCTCCTTATTCTTCCAGGATAATCTTTCTAATATCCAAACTGACCTTATATTTTCAGGTACTTGCCTACCCTGTAAATACATAGTACAGTTGGCTGAGACAAATGGTAATGCATTTGACATGACATATGAAACCAATTCTTAGACTGAAAACAGAGCAGATAAAAAGGAGACAACTTTCAAGTTCTAGAGGGCCCATTCCATCTAAATTGTTAGCTCATCCTTAGCTTTGATAAACTATTGCCACAAGTGAATGTGGAATAGACTTGCCTCATCTTCTCATTTTTCTAATTTACTGCCTTCACCAAAGCATCTGTAATCTGAGGATCAAAGGCGACCTGGTCTGTTTGTTGTTCCCATTTCCCACTGCTCCTCTCCTCATATCCTTCACTCTGATCTCAGGTGATTACTCCCTGCTTGTTTGTCCTGTAGGGCAATGGTCGCCAACCTTTTGGGGCTCACGGACCACCAGTTGGCGACCGCTGCTCTCTCTAGGGGATTACTTAAGTGTTATGAAGTCTGTTTGACTTAATTGATGCTTTGTCTCTGGATATAGTCATCTTGGGATATAATGAGAACAGAAGGGAAAGCATAGCAGAGAGAAGCTAACATTAGAGGTCCCTGAGTCTATCACAGAAATCAGCTTCTGATTACACCTCGGAGTAAGGTAGTGACCTCTGCATTTTGTCACCCATTACACTCTATTCCAGGGGACACTTCTTTGGGTCTACGAAATTGAATTCTAGCTCTACTTATTGATCATCTATCACATTCCTAGCCATAGTTAAGGACAGTCACATACATGTTCACGTTTATGCCTCATGACCACTCTTCCAGGCTAATTTTATCATGCCAACTTTTCAAACAGATAACAGGGGCTTTCCGAGGGAAAAGTGGATTGCCCAAATCACATAGCTGACAATAGCAGTGTTCACCTTCAGAGCTTTGTCTTCCCACCCACTTCCAGTGAGTGCACTGTTGGTACAAGCCCAAGATGGACTCAGTGACATAGTCAAAGGTCATGGAGAAGGAGGAGGATTAGCTTTTGATCCTCCTGATTGGATACATGATTGAAAGTGTAGTTTGCCCAGGATCATTTTGACCCCAATAAAGATCTTTATGGAAGGCTTGCACATATTTCATTGTTATTTATCACTATTTGCAGAACCAAATAAACATCTGGTAATAGTAGACAAAAAGTTATCATGAGCTTCCAAGCTTGGAGTATAAATGATTCTTCCCCATCAGCCTCAAATTACATTCCTATAAATTCAGCTTTACAAGAGTCTCTAATCCTCCTACAATGCCCTATGAAACCCTGTGTCTGGGAGACTTTGTGGTTTGGGTCCAATGTTTTATTCTCCGCTGCATTCTCTAGATCTCATGTCCTCTTTGGATTTTTTATTTCACACTTACTTACGATGGTTCTAGTTAACTCTTTGTGGTTTCTGTGGGAATTCCAGTTTCTTCTTCTAATCTTCTTTGCTCTAAAGTACAAGGTGAGAGTGGCAGAAAATCTCTTAATTCTGGCCCATTTCTGAAGACCTGTTCATTTTCTCGTTAATGTTTATTAAATATCTAAATTTCAGATACTATACTTAGTGCTGGAGATATAAAGGTTTTGCTGCTCTTGAGGCTCTCACAGGCCAATTTGGCAGAAATAATTCCAAAACAGTCTGACAAGCATCCAGTTTCAGTGCTGGCACACAGGAGGGAGAGATTAGCTCTGCCCATCAGAGAGAGCAAGTCCACGATGGGGGAGGAGCTACAAGATAACTAAAATGAGGGACCCAACTTTCAGATTTCTTTTGGGAAGAGATCATTGCTTCTTCTTGAGTCACACAGGAAGATGGAGGAAGTCCATGGTTCTGCAGGTTTGTGGAAAGCTAGCAACTCTTCCTCAAATTAGCTGATTGTAGGTGGCTCCTATCAGTGTAAGTGTAATCTGAGGACAAATGTCACCTTTTCTTGTAATGTTTCTTATTATTACATTTGCTCAATTTTCTTATTCTGTCTTAACCAAGGGTCCCATATTCATATTACCTAAAGGTTTTGATCAAAACTTGGGATTAAAAGTTAACAGAGAAGATTCCATCCACAGCAAGCTGTGCCCCGTCTACAAGGTTGAGTCATCACTTACATCTTGACCATGGACTGTGAAGCATGACCTCTTTCTATCTTTCCAGCGTTAAAAATTTCCAAGTACATTTCCATGACAAATAAGATTTAGCACCAGAAAAGGAGCTCTTCTATATTGGTTTGAGTCTCTTGGGATATCAAATCTAGAAAAAAAATTAAGTGATATAGTCTTAATCATGGCCAGGCTAGCCAGGGATCACTGACTTCTAATGAGGTTATAATATCCTTAATTATCTATAGGAGATGTATCTGGCCCTCTTGGTCCATTGCTGGAAAGGTATACAAATGCCCTCATTAGGCTAGGGGTCCCACACAGAATAGGTAGCTATAAATTCCATTGATGCATTGATGGAAGGTTGGATTGTAGTAAATGTAATTTGATCAAATCTTTAACCATGATGGTCATAATATTTGAAGACCAAGTCTAGGAGTGTTGAGGAAAGAAGGATGGAAACTACATTATTAGTGGTTTTTTTTTAAACTTATAACATTCATTACAATGCATTATTTACTAAAATGGTAGGAAACTTATTAAACAAAGTGTTTACTCTCATGTAGAAAACTGGTTGAGGAGCATTGTAAAATTGTAGGGTCAAAATAAAAGGACTAAATGGGGAACTTGAAGGGCTGGAAAGGAGACTTTTTGTGGTACACTTGAATATGGGTGTCTAAATTGCTCATACAAGGCTGCAGAACACTTGAGGTGAAGTATGGTAGCAACCATACTTGGGTAAAAGTGCTCTTTGAATTTTAACCCTGCTATTCTGACTTCTGCACGCACTTACTTGCTTAAACAATAGGGTAGTTACCTCAGCTTCCAGACTGAGACCTGGAAACTCACATAAACCCATCCCACATCACAAAGGTAATTTTCCTGTGCCTGTGGACCAGAACTACAGGAGATTGATTCCCACTGACTCAGTAGCTCCAGGAGTAGAAACTGTACATAACTTTTAGAGATTATTAACTTTGCTCAATTCTGCTTCTGTACAATCTGCTTTCGCAAGATAGGTCCACATTCCAATCCTATGTCCAGCAGGATGTGGCTGGGAGCGACCCTGCGGGCTGTTCCCAGCCTTTAGGATTTAGAATTGAGGACAAAAGAAAATTTTTGTGGTTTGGACCTTTAAAAGGACTGCCTACACCTGAAACGGCGCGATCGTGAGGGTGGACTCCACCTGCGTGTGGTGCTCTCGCGGCCGTCCTGGCCAGTTCAATAAATCCTTGCCTGCTTTTTTAATCAATCATCAGCCTCCGGTGGTCTTATTCTGACTCCAGGGTTCTACCCCACAACATGAGGGACTGGACTAAGTCTGGAGAAGGAACCCTGATTAAGAGAAGTCAGAATCCTGGAACCAGAGAATTAGTAATTATTAAGGTAAAGCTATAAATTAACTAATTATTTTAGTTAATTTCTAAAAAGTCAAGTTAATGCTAAGACAACCTCTATCAGATCCAGAAATGAAAGGCAATAGGGGAGCCGTGTCACCAAGATGGCAGAATAGGAGACCCCAGCCTCCACCCCCCAACAAAGATCAACTGTTAGCTATCTTTATGTAAAAGACACCTGCAAGGGTTCTGGAGTCCACTTAAGAAACTTCAGCAACACAATGGTACAAAACAACTTGAGAATAACCACACAAAAGGAGAGGGAGAACAGCTTCATTTTGCCTGCATCCCCCATCCCCCAGCTGACACTGCCCAGCACCAAGAGGGAACTCCCAAGCTAAGGGGCTGCCCTCACAGGGAAAGGAAGAGCAAGGTCAGAGGGCAGCTTCCCCAGCCCAACTAAAGGTTGAAACTCAAGTTAGAGAGTTGAATCAAAAACAGATTGGAGAAAGGCATGCAGCTGACAACTATCTCTGAGGCTGACACATAGGCTGACATAATAAGTTTGAGGGCTTGGGGGGCTGGGTGATAAAGGGAAGAAATTAACTAGTATATATTTCCAGCTATAAAAACAGTCACGGGCTGTAAAGTAGAGCATAGGGAATATAGTTATTGTGATAACTATGTGTGGTGACTTATTGGGGGGAGCACATTGTAAATTACATAAATGTCTAACCATTATGTTGTACACTTGAAACCAATAATATTGTATGTCAACTGTAATGGAAAAAAATATTTAAAGAAAAAAATAAGTTCGAGACCTTAGTGGGCCATTTTGCAAAGCTAGGAAGGCGAAAGATGCTGTAGGTTAAGGTCTGAGCACTGTGACAGACCTGATCAGGACACTAGGAGGTAGAATCCTTGGGAAAGTAAGAACAAAGGGGAGGATGTCATGATGATTGATAATGAAATTGATGGAGTGCCCCATACTGTTAGACCCCTAATACAAAGGAAAATTTTAAATAGCAATTTCCTTAGACTTCTGATAGTAAAGAAATGCATCCCAAAACTCCTAGGAGAAAACTTGAATTCTTTTTGTCTCTGAAACTTGCAAATCTTATCATGCCTTTGAAATGTAAACACCCCAGGAGCTAACCAAAACATTGCACATAGAAACTGAAGGACAAAAGAGGCCTTTAAAAAAAATACAGACTGCTGTAGCCAAAATTGATTTGTGAAAGAACTAAGGCTTTTTACGAAACTACTAGAACATAATAAGGATGAAAGAAAATGACTGTATATGGAAAGTAGGATATGTTTTCTGTACAAGAAGGTATAAAAAAAAAAGGAGATGCATTTTTGTTGAGGGAAAGGAAAATAGAATGTGGTGTTGTTATTTTGATAAAAAGAATGATATAAAGAACATATTTTTTTGGTAAAAGGTAAAAAAAAAATAATTTTGTCCTAAATTAAAATGATTGTTTCCAAATAGACAAGGAAAAGATAGGGCAAAAGCTGAAAGGCACATGAAAGTTGCAGAAGGTTTATGGAGAAGGAATTTTGAGGGAAGAATTTGATGTTTGGTCAAGCTGAGTAAGAGTGGAATAGATAACTAAGTCAATTGCCTCATGGTGTGTATATATGTGAACTCTCACCAGATTCTTAAACATGATTGTTTTTAAGTCTTTTGTCATTTGCAACAGTTATTATTTTATTCTGATGTTTTTGCAGAAATGTTCCTGCCAAGGCATTTCATTTTGAAGAAGATTCATGGAAAGACTGGCAAATACAGGTTTCTGATAACTAAGTTAACTCCCCTTCATGTGTGGGGGTAGGGGGTAACAATCAACCTCTTAAGAGCTTCCCCAAGGCTACCTTCACAGCCCCACAATATGACCTGTCCTTCCCACATCAGTAAGATGACCTATTACATTGATGACATAATGTTCCCATGTGAAGACTTGGCTCTGCTGGGACATCTTCCAGGGAAAGATGAAGACAAAAGGCCCAGAGACACCAAATGCCAGTGAGGAGGTGGAGAAAAGGACACCCTGGTGCTCATGGAAATTGGTACAGTCACAAAGGAAAACAGTATGGAACCCTTCAAAAATTTAAAGATAGAACTACCATTATCATTAAGCAATTCCACTTCTGAGTATATATCTGAAGATAAAAATCACTATTTTGAATAGATATCTGCACATTCATGTGCCTTACAGCATTATTCACAAAAGTCAAATCATGGAAACAACCTAAATGTCCATTAACAGAAAAATGGATAAAGAAAATGTAACATACACACACACACACACACACACACACACAAAACATCACTCAGCCATGAAAAAGAAGGAAATCCTGCCATTTGTAACAACATGGATGGATCTTGAGGGCATTGTGCTAAGTGAAATAAATCAGACAGAGAAAGATCAATATGTATGAACTCCTATGTGAAATATAAAAACACCAACTTCTTAAAAACAGAGGCTAGAATGGTGGTGATTAGAGGCTGAAAAGTGGGGGGAATGTGGAAATGTTGGTCAAAAGGCACACACTTTCAATTGTAAGATGATTAAGTTGAACCTAATGCACAGCATGGCGACTGTAGTTAACAATATTGTATTGTGTACTTGAATATTGCTGTGAGAGTAGAGCTTTAATGCTCTCACAATAACAAAATGGTAATTATGTGAGGTAAAGGATGTGTTAACTCACATTTTGCAATATATCCAAGTATGAAATCATCACATTATACATCATAAACTTACATGGGGTTATATGTTAATAAAACTAGGGGAAAGGGGGCTTGGGGTACTCACTCAGGAAGGGGGCCTTGGAAATGTGAGAGCACTTGAAGTCAGCCTTATGTGATGTCCATGACGGGTCCACATTACATTCTTCTGGATTTATGCAGTGTTAGAATCCCAAAAATGTTTGAGAAGTACAGACTGTAGAATTTCTCCAGCTCGGCCTTCTTAATTTACAGGTGAAGACATTGAGGCCCAGGGCATAGCTATTTAGTATCAGCTGTGACTTCCCCTTCTGGATTCTGGGTTTTTTCTATGACTTCCCACCACTCCATTTAACTGGAAAAAGTTTTTAGTTCAACACATACCCAGCACCCATGACATACTATGTGGTAGAGGGTGGCAATTCAAAGATGTGTATAAAGCTTACGATCTAATTGAGGAGACAGCATTTCAGAACTAATTACATTCTACCAGATAAAAATTATTAATAAATTTAAATTACATAATAAATGCATAAATGAGAATGCTAAGTGAAAAAACAGGAAATAAAATTGTATGTATGTTCTGATAGCAATTCATTAAAAAAATATAGGAACTTGAGAAATGCAATAATCCATTAATGAGCCAAGTGCTATGAGAGGTGCTAAAACCTTGTGTTATAAATGCTGGTGCACTTACTTGAGGGGCAGCACCTAGTGTTTGTGCTTAGTGCTGTAGCTCTTCATCTTCCCCAGTAGAAGCAGCTCAGTAGATGCTGAAACAATAAAGTTCCCTTCCATACGCGGTTCCTACCCCAAAGGAGCACCTCTCCTAAAGAGGAGAATAGAAGAGAGTGAGAATGAATGAGGTTAGAATTCAGATAGACCAGGGAGGGCAAGGATCTTAAAGGATAGTCGCTAAAAGTAAAAAAAAAAAAAAAAGGCCTAGTACCCTCCTGACAGATGGAAACCGACGAGCTCCCCCTGCCGGCGGTATGGATGCTCACAGGGTCACCAGCAGCTCAGCCGGCGGGCCAGGCAGTCTCGGGTTCCTGGTCCACTGTGGGCGCCTGTGGGAACCTTGGGCTACAGGTGACTTCGCACGTGGTGCTGGCACCAGTCGGACTTGCCCCGTGGGCAGTGCGTCCTGGGAGGCGAGGTCCGGGTTAAAGACTGGCTTGGGATAGGGCTGGGGAAACGCCCTGGTTCTGATGGCTGAGTCTAAGCAGCCAGCCGAGGGGAGGAGTGAGACTCAGAGTTAACCTGGGCGCGGCCCTCCCCACTTCCAACACATACACACTGCAGGGTATCTTCTTGAGATGAAGTCAAGGGATGCACGCTCTCACTGCGTCGGATGTCTCCTGTAAGCCCACTCCTAAATGCGTCCTATGCTTAATTCATGCACTCTGGGGACGAAAACAAGGTGGGAGGGTTCTTTGTCTGCCCCGCATTTCATAGCAAGGCACGGCACCCCTCCTCCCCACCCCCCACCCTCAATGGGCAAGTGTCCCGGCTCCTTCTCCGTCCCTCTCTCCTCTGGCCCACCTCCTTCCCTCTTCGCCTCCCCCCACCCCCACGTCTGCCCCGCGTCATCGCCCCCTTTCCCCTCCCACCTCCCCTCGGTGAGCAGCTGGCTCTGCCTCCTCAGCAGTCTCTGCCGCTGGCTCCTGGAGGTGCTGGCCAGCGGTGGCAGGGCAGCCTCTGGCCCTGGCAGTCAGCGAGGCTCCTGGCAGCAGCGCCCCCATCCTCCCTCCGTCCGCAGCGTGGGGATCGCCTCGCAGGAGCTCTTTTGATTCCTACTGGGCAGCGCCCTGGGGACTGAATAAGCTTCACAGGTAAGGATGGAGCCCGCCCTCCACCCCACTCCCCACCCCCTCCCCAACCGCGGGCGAGACCCTAGCTAGAAGTTTTCCTTAAAAAGGTAGTACCCATCCAAGGAGAGCTTTTTTTGACGGACTCTAAAGATGGGATCAAACTTAGCATTTTGTCCTCAAAGAAATGAACTTCTCTTCCAATAGGCAACTGTGTGTGCCTGCCTCTGCACAGTTTAATATTAACAGTACAGTGTTTGCATTGGAATATAAATGGAATTCTTTCTACTTAGGCAGTACCAGAGAGGAACCTCTTTATTTTTATGATTATTAGCAGATGCTATTGCAAAAGGTGTAAAACACATTCTCATAAAGTCTACTCTTGAAAACCTCTTTGGCAGGGTTACTGTGAACGCTAGAATCAATCAATCAATCTCTCTCTTCAACTTGACTGCAAAAGGAGCAGTGGAAAAGCTTTCTAAAATAAGAAGGTGAAAAGAAATAGAACAGCATTAGACTTGCTTTAAAATACTCTAGCCAAAAAAAAAAAAAACCCAAAAAACGGGGCGGGGGGAATAGATTGGTGAAATATTGATAACTGTTGATGGGCACAGGGGATATACTTCTTACTCTACTTGTGTGTAGCTTGGACATTTTCTATAATAAAAAGTTTTGAAAGTTGAAATATTTTTGCCCAATTCCTCTGATCTTTTTACATTCTCTTTGGTTTGAAATGAAGCTGCATGTCCTATCTACGTGCCCCCTCCCCCTTTTTATGAATCCTACTCACTTCTGGAATTCTCATTTTATCCCAAGTACATTTGCCTCTAGAGAGGATTATAAAAGTCACATTTTGCTACTTGGAGAATTATGCTTAGAATCTGTTTTATAATTTGTAGAAAGAATGTTCAAATCCCAGCCAAATAAGACATCTAGGCTTGAAAGCAGTGGCCAAGCATCATTTGGAATTTTATTTTTTAAGGAAATATTAGAGGAGCTCCTTTAGTGTGAGAAGGGACTGAACTCTCCAAAATTTTCTTCCAGACAGCCCAGAAACCCGGGGGCTTAAAAGAAACTTTTTCATGTTTTTAAATGTGAGACTGTTTAGCCTATGTACTTGGCACATAGTATGTACCATCATATGTTAAAACAAACCGTTGCTAATGTGAGTTAATTTTCCCTATTGAGTAAATTATTTATCTTTCTCTGCCCAATGCTCAAGCATATTGCATTTTAACAGCAGGATCAGATTCAGAATTTTGGAGGTTGAAGCTTCCTCACTTAGCACTGATTTAATTGCCGATGAGAAATCTGAGATGAGAGATTAGAACACAGTGAAGTCAGATTAGTGGAACAAAAGTTATTTTATAACTTTGCTTAACAAAAATTTCTTCAAAAGTTTCAAATATGTTAAACTGATGTATGATTAGCAAAAATAAATAAATAAAAATAAAATAAATTAAAAAAATTGTGATCAAAAGCTGCTTTAAAGCCTGAAAAGTAGCAAACCTAATAACACTGATAGACATTCTTTGCTTTCAAAGATCAACTTGCAAGATATAAAAATAAGTCCGGGCCATATGCTGTGCACTTCCTATCTCAATGCCTGAGAGAGCCAGCAGAGGGTTCCCTCCGGGTTCCCTTACTGCCACTCACCCCAAGTTTGCTTTACACACAGCATATCCATTGCATAAATTGAAATGTACATGCCCTGGAAAAATAGCTGAAAAAAAAGGGAGGATTTTTTTTTTATTGTGATGAGAAACAGAAGATGTGTGTTACTGTAAAATAATCAACTGTGTAAGGTTACCATCTTCCTTTCCCTCATGTGCTGCCAAACTCTTAAAGCAGACATTACTTTGTCTCCGTTCCTGAAACTAAAGTTGAAAATCATGCTATGGTATGATATTTTGAATAGAAATTGGCACATTGTCAATGAACTTTCTTGCCTTCAGCATAGGATCAGCAGAGACCATATCCTTTGGGAATGGGTTATAAAGTATTTGATAAACATATGTGAAATATTTGGCAGCGTGAAGCTTTTCCTTCATGTTGAAATGAATTTCAGCACATTGGGGGGGACTATTTAGCAATGGTGTAGGTCAGAGTGGAAGTGTCATAGTGGAAGTGTGCTGGCACTACAACGGTTTTGGGAAAACCACCTGCCAGAAAATTGTCTGGCTGTGGACAGCATTATCAGCTCTCAGTTCATCAGGATGGGCTCTGTGGCCTGTGGCTGGGTTTTCTAAATGTGATACATTCCATATGTGACAACCATTTTTTTGTGTTAGTCAGTTCCTTCTCCCCCTGCTGAATTCCACATGCTTTTCAAATAAATAGCTATTATCACAGCTCAGAAATGTAAACTATTTAAATGCAGGGCCTTAGATTTGCTATCACCAGGCTAACTTTGCCATCTAGTGGTAACAATGTAGATAGCGGGCAAGTCCCCATCCTGGAGGATTAGGAATTGAAGCTTCTTGAGGATCATGGGTGAATAAGTTACTTGTGTTTTCTCATTTGTGGCTTAAATTCTTTTAAAAATATGTATTTTTATTGTTTTCATAGAAGAAGGGAGAGGGAGAGAGAGACAGAAACATTAACGATGAGAGAGAATCATTGATCAGCTGCCTCCTGCACGCCCCACTGGGGATGGAACCCACAACCTGGGCATGTGCCCTGGCCAGGAATGGAACCGTGACCTCCTAGTTCATAGGTTGATGTTCAACCACTGAGCCATGCTGGCCTGGCATCATCTGTGGATCAATCTAGGACAGTGGTCGGCAAACTCATTAGTCAACAGAGCCAAATATCAACAGTACAACGATTAAAATTTCTTTTGAGAGCCAAAGTTTTTAAACTTAAACTTCTTCTAATGCCACTTCTTCAAAATAGACTCGCCCAGGCCGTGGTATTTTGTGGAAGAGCCACACTCAAGGGGCCAAAGAGCCGCATGTGGCTCACAAGCCGCAGTTTGCCGACCATGGATCTAGGATGTTAGAGCTGGAAAAGATCTTAGAAATGTTCTAGTCTAACTTGATAACTAAGAAGAACTATCACAAGAACCTTAAATAAGAAGACTTTGAAATGGTGCATAGTCTTCAGTACCTGTTTGTTGAATAAACAAACAAATCTATCTTCCCTTTTCCAATTCTCGTCTCTCTCGCAACACTGCCTCATGCCACCATAAAATTTCACTGTGATCTGTTTTTAGTTCTAAAATTGCATGTCTGTATACTTTTCCTTAAAATGAAAATTTTCATTTATGTTTAAGATGCTGAACCAAACATTTTTTCACTTTATATCACTCCCTACTTCCTTTCTTTCTAAACACCCAGGGCAGACAATTTTTAAAAAGCTAGATTCTTACCTTTGTAAGTGTATTGATTTCCTATTGCTGCTGTAAAAGATTATTGAAGACATAGTGACTTAAACAACACCTTATCTTACATTCCTGAAGGCCAGAAGTCTAAAGTAGGTCAGCAGGGTTGCTTTCCTTCTGAAAGTTCAAAGACAGAATCACTTTTCCTGCGTTTTTCAGGTTCTGGAGGCCACCCCACATGCCTTGGCTTGTGACCCTGCACCACTCTGATTCCTGCCTCCACCTTCATAGCTCCTGCTCACTCCAGGCCCTCCTACCTTCTTATAAGGAACGCTGTGGTTACATTGGGCTCACCTGGATAATCCAAACTAATCACATCTCGTAATCCTTAATTCCATTTGCAAATCTTTAACCATGTAAGGAACGTATTTCCAGGTTCTGGGAATTAGAATGTGGCTCTCTTTGCCAGCCATTACTTGTCATAAACAATGAGAGACACAGCAGTGGGAAATGTATGAAGTCCCTTATAAATATCTACCTATGTTTGGACTTTCATTGATTTATGTTAATAGTAATATGTTGCTGCTATTTGTTGAATGTATGTTATGCCTGGGCATATTAGTTCCTTACAAAAATACTTTAAGGTATTCGCCCTATTTAACAAATGTGGGAAATAATGTTTGGAGAGATTGAGTAACCTTCATAAAGTCACACAGCTAAAAAGCAGCATGTATAGACTTACATTGGTTTGACTCCTATGCCCACTGCCTCCATAATGATTGAAACACCCCGTTCTTACTCTTCATATTTGTTAACATCACTAACACTGTTATTTTCTATAGGCTGACATTTCATACACGTTGTAATTTAAAGGCTGCCCGCTATTCAATGCTCCAGCCAGTAATTACCATTAGTGAGGGTCTGCGGTGGGAACTGAACTTTGTAAAATACATTTTCTTCTCTACACCTGCCCCCAATTTGTGAAAGTAAAAACTTTTAAAGTTTTTACAGGTGTTCTCCCAAACCTGACCCATTAAGGCTTGCTTTACACTTGTTTAGCCTTATTAGTAACATCCCCTCGTCTCCTGCTATGGGCTTTTGCCTAAGCCAGCACTTCTCTCTGTTGGTATTTAGAAATATCAGGGCCAGGTGACAACGTCTATCTGTTGTATGTCAATCTTTATTGAGCAGGTAGGGTATGAAAGTGAGGAAGGAGATGGCTGGAGCCTGTTTTCATACTTATTATGCATGTGTACAAATGTAGGCAGTGATGTGTGTATGTGTGTGTGTGTGTGTGTGTGTGTGTGTGTGTGAGGGGAACAGGTGGTTGAGATCTTGGATGGTTAAGAAAAGCACAGGCAAGTTGTAAGAAGTGTCTGTGCAATCTTTGGTGTGTCCTAACATATACATAAGGTAGGAGTTGGTGTTGGCCAGCATTGCCCCCTTGAATGTTTAACAGATTAAGGCAAAATTCTGTTCCGTGACGGCATACTATTTATATACATGAATTTGGACACCCACCTCACCATGCATTACAAGGGACAGCTGGAAAGAAAGGCCTGAGCAAGTGTAAGTGTGAGTGTATCACCTGGTGAGGGAATGCAAACAGTGTCAGTCCTTGATGTTAAGCCAACAGACTCATTTTTCATATGTAAGAAAAAACAGTTCATGTGAAATGTTTAATATAGTGAGCAGCCTTCTCACCTTTCATTAATCCACCTGCCCTACCTGAGCTAAAGTATAAATATAATTATGTCATGCCATTTATATTCTATACATTTTAGATAGATTCCCTCAGAAAGTTAATTTTTCTTTCACTGCAAGTCACTCCCTTAGAATTATTATTTTGACATGGACTCTGTTTCTTTTTAGGCTGAGGGCCTGATTCAGTTCCAGAATTCCTGTGTAGATCCAGGCTATAAATAAGTCACAGGAAATGCTGTTTGAGTGTTCTGTGAGCGGGTGATGTTTAATCATATTTAAGTTTAACAGTAATGAGAAAAATATATTACAAAAACACAGATGTTTGTAGGAAGAAGTAATTAGGAAAAAATTCATTTGGGAAGTCTCTAAAGTGAAGCTGTCCTTGAACAGAACAAAACACAATGGACAATAAAGGGAGTTTGAAAGTGTGTTGGAAACCATCCTAAAATAAAAATATTTGACTGTAAAATTGACTTTTTAGAAAATTAAAAGTGCTGTAACTTTCGCTCATATAATAAGTTATTTCAAAGTGATATTTTTAAAAATTAAATTTAGTGGGGTGACATTGGTTAATAGAATCTATAGGTTTCAAGTGTACATTTCTTTTAAAAAAGTATGTTTTATTGATTTTAGAGAGAGGAAAGGAGAGGGACAGAGAGATAGAAACATTGATGAGAGAGAAACATCAATGGGCTGCCTCCTGCATGTCCCCTACTGGGGATTGAGCCCGAAACCCGGGCATGTGCCCTGACCTGGAATCAATCCTGTGACCTTTTGGTTCATGGGTCGATGCTCAACCACTGAGCCACACTGACCAGGTTCAAGTATACAATTCTATGATA
The DNA here is from genome assembly GCA_026230045.1 of Corynorhinus townsendii. NCBI lineage: Eukaryota > Metazoa > Chordata > Mammalia > Chiroptera > Vespertilionidae > Corynorhinus > Corynorhinus townsendii. The sequence goes on along the minus strand of JAPDVU010000004.1, from coordinate 58,365,546 downwards.
CATTAGTGCACTGTGTGCCCACCACCCAAAGTCATGTCATCTTCTATCGCCATATATTTAGCCTCCTTTACCCTTTACTACCCTCCTACCCCCTTCCCTCTGGTAGCCACCACATGTTGTCTGCATCTATGAGTTTCAGTTTGATATCCCACATATGAGTGAAATCACATGGTTTTTAGCCTTTTCTGACTTACTTCACTTAGCATAATGTTCTCAAGGTCCATCCATGTTGTCACAAATGGCAGGATTCCGTTTCTCATGGCTTGGTAGTATTCCATTGTCGATCTGTACCACATCTTCTTTACCCAATCTTCTAGTGAAGGACACTTTGGTTGTCTCCATGTCTTGGCCACCGTGAATCATACTGCAGTGAGCATAGGGTGCACATATCTTTGAGAATAAATGTTTTTGAGTTTTTGGTGTAGATACCCAGAAGAGGGATCACTGGGTCATATGGTAACTCTATTTTTAATTTTTTGAGGAATTGCCATACTGTTTTCCATAGTGGCTGTACCAATTTATAGTAATATTAATTCACCCATGAAGGTAGAACAAAAATGATGAAAGAACCTGTTATCGATGCTTACCATGCTTTGGGCTCATTGGTGAGAGCATACATCATCTCATTTAATACCCACAATTATGATATGAGGTAGAGATCATTATTATCCCCACTTTTCAGGTGAGGCTGGAACTTAATGAACTTCCCAAATCCATATGCCTCATAAGTGGTAAAGATGAGACTTAACCTAAGTCTTCTCACTCCTTGGTCTGCATGTGTAACCGCTATGGTGGTTGTATGTGCAGACCAAATATTCTACATACTATCACAGTCACTTTCTGAGAGTATAGCAAACAAACAAAAAAAGTAGGAAGTCATCTTTTGTAGTTATATGCAGTCATTTCTGTTAATAATGATCAGGTACAAATGTGCAGTAGTATTTGCTCTTATCAGTACAAGTTCATCTGCATACCCTGGTATTCTTGCTTCCTTCCTAACTCCCATCTACTCCATTTATTTCTATGGCCCAACCCACAATCAACTGTGTGTACACTGACTCATGGTGGAGAGCAATGACTGCAACCTCACTTTCCTTAACCAAAATGCAGCTGCAACTCCAAGCCATCTAGAAAGTGACAGTTAAGGTCACAATTATAATGAAATATTGGATAAAAGGAGGAAGATGAGGGAAGACAAGGAATGTTATAGATTTCAAAATATAGATGCCCCAGCAATGGGGACTGCATCTTGTTAGGTCATTGAGTTAGTGCTTTTTTAATGTTGGGCATATGTACACAGAGCCAATGAACTATGGGTTGCTCTATCAGTGAGAGCTGTCATTTACATTACATTGACATTTTACCACCAGGCAAACTTAGATTTTCCAAAAGAAAGCATCCATAAACATTTGTCCAATTTTAAATTACAGGCCAAATTAAGCTAACTAAATCCATCTCCTCTTATTACTGTGATTCTGAGGTCATGTTACAAGGCTGTGCCCTTCCCATGCCCAAGGATAGATGCGGGCATGGCTTTTATTTTTGTGACGCTCGCTCCAAGGGCACCAGACAGGGCTGGGCGACTCATGCCACTGCATGATCTGTGGCATCAGATGTTGGCCGCGTCTCATACCAGCCTACTGAATTTGAATCTTTTCAGATCTCGTATTAAGTCACTTGTATAAAAGGAAGTTATTTTTTTCTTATTAAATCACTGAACCATTCACTGTTAGCAGTTGCTAAGATAGCAAAAGAGACAACTTCAGAATAAATTTATTTTGTACACAAACATGGAGCAGATATCATTTGAAACCTGGTTAAGCAATCATCCCTGGAAAGACTGCCTTCCAGGGTGTGGCTCAAGCTACTATACTAGGGCCTTGGTTTACTGTGATTTTTAAACTGTATTGAGTATCAGAATTGCCTGGAAGGCTGGTTAAAACATAGATAGCTGGGAACCTGCCCCCCTCCTGGAGAGTTTTGGACAGTAGGTGGTTGGGCCCTGAAATTATCACTTGTAACACATTCCTGGGCGATGCTGACCCAGCTACTCTGGGGAGTACAAGCTCGGCATCCTTTAATATGACAGGGTTTATAGTTTGCCAGACACCAATACAGAATTTCATTAACAAATTAATTCTTTTGAGTTGCTCATGTTTCATTTTGAGTCCCAGGTCAGGAATAAAAGCAATGCCTCAGCTCAAAGCGGTTAGGTAGGAAGTGTTTCCCCTTACTCACAGGAAAGCCAGTCTTTTCATTCTTTCAGACCTTCAACTGATTGGGTGAGGCCCACCCACATTGAGGAGATAAAACTGCTTTGCTCATTCTACTAATTCAAATGTCAAACTCATCCAGAAATACCCTCATAGGCACACCCAGGGTTATGTGCAACCAAGTACCTGGCACCCGGTGGCCTAGTCAAGTTGATACATAAAACGATTACATGGGGCTTTCTTAAAAGTCTGCCTACAGAGTTATGACACAGAGCACATGTTTCATTTCATAAAGAGTAGGGAAACTTCTATATTTTTGTTCATATTCTAGTTCAATGATTTGCATAGTAAAGTATCATTTTGTTAGTTATTTAATAGTTACATTCTTCCTTTCTAATCCCTAAGTAGATGAAAAGTTGCAAGACTAAATTAAATCATTCTGAAAACAAAAACTAACTGGAGAAATAGTACCACAGCACCATGATTTGGGACATCTGTTTGCCTAGGAATGACATTCCACATTATTACTCCACAGAACATTAGTATCAAGTTATATGTACAAAGTGATTTGTACTTTATATGTACAAAGTGATTCTATGTATTTCTCAATGAAGACAGATGGCTGACTTTCAGTCTTTGATGCAATCACATACTGTATTAAGTATACAATAGATAGCTATTATCATAAAGGACTAAATGAAAAAATAAAATTTTTTAAAATCCTCACCCAAGAATATTTTCCTTGGGTGAGGATTAGGTGGAAGGGAGGGAGTAGGCGGGGGTGGTGGTGGTGGTGGTGGTGTGTAGAAACATCAACGTGAGAGAGACACATTGATTGGTTGCCTCCTGTATGCTCCCTGATGGGGCCGAGGATTGAACCTGCAACTGAGGTACATTCCCTTGATGGGGCCCTTTGGTCTGCAGGCCAACACTTTAACTGCTGAGCAAAACTGGCCATGGAGAAAAAATTAATTTTTAAAACTTGTTTTCCAGACTGAAAAGCTCCTTTGATTGAAGTTTTGCTGAGAATCAGGTAGATAAAATACATACCTCTTTTTAATCATCATCTATTTTAGTCTGTTGAAAGCTGAGAGCAGCAAATAACTGATTTTAGCTTTTTTTTTTTTTTTTTTGCAAAGACATAATTTTTCATTGTGGAAACTATCCAGTTAAGCACAGGATTTCAAGGTCTTAGTGGAATTACCGAATTACTCCAACCCAATTAAATAAAATTGATGAAATATTCATTGTGCAGATTGCATAGAAGATAACAAAAGAAAATACTAAGTGGCTCAATGAAATCATTATCAATATAAATACTGCTCTGATAAAGTCAAATTTGCCACAGTAATGATTAGACAATATTGTCCCATGACTATGGATATTTTCCAACGTATATTCTTTATGGATTTTTGGACAATATCCATTATTTCCCCAAATAAAACAAGTTACAAAGTACTTAAACAATACAGTCTAAAATTAACTGAATCACCATTACTCAGCATTCAAGTGTGAGCAGATACAAAAAAATGGAACTTGCAAAACTTCTATGTAATCTTGCTGATGCCAAGTCATGGTAAAGATTATTATAAATTTGTTTAATATGTTCCAATGTATGCTGATTCAAATTAATTGTGTCATATTTGGGTGAATATATCATGTTTAAACAATGAAAAGGTTATGTAGTATATGTTTTATCAAAGAATGTTGTTTATTAATAAAATTCTGTACTCCTATGTGGCAAAATGAACTCTGTTGTATCAAGCGATGTCGTATTTGACTCTGCCTCAGAGATAACTTGTGGTTTTCATGCCGGTGCACAGGATCCCATGGGTGTACCCTGGGTTAAGGAACATTCCTAACGTTCTTCATTACTTTGTTTTCCTCACATACACACACAAAAAATTAGCAGAAAGCATTGAGAGTCCAAGTGTTGTAGGAATAATGTAACTTTGAATTTGCCTCTGCTCTATACTAAATGCAAATCATTTGCTAAGCCTGGATATTTTAGGTGTTAGTTAAAAATGATGTGGAGCATAGCTTACAAATTTCAAAACTGCTGCTCCAAAACGTGCCACCACTGGCCCCACCCTCAGGAAGCAACAACTGACAACCATTGTCCACTACAGAGATTGCCATACCTGTGAGCCTGAGAGGCAGGAAAGGAGGGCAAGAAGAGGTAAATACAGGACGATGTAATATATTATCGATCAGCACTCACAACTCTAAAATTACTGAACACAAAACCACTGCTCTTGGAGGAGGAGACCCATGAGGAAAGGGGCGATCCTTAGTCCCTATCCTGCTCCCCCACGTAGCCAATTCGGAGTCATAGCCTGGCTCCATAAATTCTTGTAACTAATTTTAACATAGAGGAAAAGCCCACTATGACACATGTTTGTATGTTGCTTTGCCTTAGATGGTAGTTCCACGCACAACTTTGTTAAAAAAAAAAATACAGAGTACATTTTTCTAACTTTAGCATAAAATGACCTATGCATACTTTTTATGATAAGGGGTTCTGCTTGTAAAAAATCAAAGCAGGTCAATAGCAGATGACCCCATTTATTTATTTCATAAGCCTCTACTGCTTTTAGAATAGTATTTGGTGATTTCAATTACGTCATCAATCAGCTTGGTCCACAAACCATGGTTCTGGGAAATCCACTGTATTCTAATGAACGCTTTTTTGAGCTCTGTGCAAGGACTTACACTCTAGAGATGAGGAATCTTAATGATTTTTCGTTTAAGGAGCCAAGTGCTGGGGAAGTGCAGGCCATCTCCTGATACCTGTCTGTATCTGGAAATACCTGTCTGTATAAGTCATCTGGAAGTAAGGTTGCAGGATACCTACCTAGGAAGGAGGAGAGTGTGGCTTGGGCAGTAAAGACCCTCCCCCAGTTAGCTGCCCCATCCTACTCTCCACGCATTGGGCTGCCTGGAGAGGTAGAGGTGGAGATTGCAGGCTGGGGGAGGGGGAGAGTTAGGGCTGGTGATGGGAAGATGGGGGGAAAAACAATCTACTGATTTTGGAAATCTGTATGAGCCTACTTGACAGGGTGTTTAATTGCAATAAAACCAAAGTACAGGGAGAATAAGGACTCCTGTTTATGGTGAAGATTGGAACCCAAGGCCTAAATGACATGGATAAGTAATATTTAAAAAGAAAACGTTGTAAAGCTCCTCTTTTCTCTTTCTATTTTTCTAAGGGCAAAAGAAAAGAACAAAATGGAAAAGGCGCTACTGTGGCTGATGCTTTTCACCCTTGGGTGGGCCCTCATTGATGGATCAGAGATGCAGCAGGATGTTATGTGGCATTTGAGAAAAGTACCCCGGGTTGTCAGTGAAAGGACTTTCCAGCTCACGAGCCCCACATTTGAGGCCGATGCCAAGATGGTGTTAACGAAAGTGTGTGGCATTGAGTGCCAGCAAGAGCTCCCGGCTCCCAGCCTCTCCGACCTGGAAGACTCTCTCTCCTACGAGACCGTCTTTGAGAATGGCACCCGCACCTTGACCCGAGTGAAAGTGCAAGGGCTGGTCCTGGAGCCCGCTCAAAACGTCACCACAAGAGGAGCCTCGGCGAGGAGAAAGAGGCAAGTGTATGGCACGGACAGCAGGTTCAGCATCTTGGACAAAAGATTCCTCACCAATTTCCCTTTCAGTACCGCCGTGAAGCTGTCCACGGGCTGCAGTGGCGTTCTCGTGTCCCCCAAGCACGTGCTGACCGCTGCCCACTGTGTTCACGACGGGAAGGACTATGTGAAAGGGAGTAAAAAGCTGAGGGTGGGGCTGTTGAAGATGAGAAAGAAAGGAGGTGGCCGGAAACGCAGGGGTTCCCAGAGGAGCAGGAGGGAAGCGAATGGCGATGACCCAAGAGAGGGCAGCAAAGGGACTCTGAAGGGGAGAGCCACGGCGGGAAGGAGAAGGAAGAACTCCGCCGGGGGTCCGAGAGGCGCTCAGGGCGGGCCCTCCTTCCAGTGGACCCGGGTCAAGAACACCCACATCCCCAAAGGCTGGGCCACGGGCGGGAGAGGGGCCGCCGCCTTGGACTATGACTACGCTCTTCTGGAGCTGAAACGTGCCCACAGAAAGAAACACATGGAACTCGGGATCAGCCCGGCCATCAGGAAGCTGCCCGGGGGCATGATCCACTTCTCAGGCTTTGATGAGGACAGAGCTGACCAGTTGGTCTACCGGTTTTGCAGCGTGTCCGAAGAATCCAGTGATCTCCTCTATCAATACTGCGACGCCGAGCCGGGCTCCACGGGCTCCGGGGTCTACCTGCGTCTGAAGGCGCCAGACAAGAATTGGAAGCGCAAAATCATCGCGGTCTACTCCGGCCACCAGTGGGTGGATGTGCACGGCGTGCAGAAGGACTACAACGTGGCGGTGCGCATCACTCCCCTCAAGTACGCGCAGATCTGCCTCTGGATCCACGGCGAGGGCGCCGACTGTACCTACGGATAACAGGAGCCCGAAACCAGGCCGTGGGCCAGCCGACCCGCAGAGAAAACCACTTCCGACTGTTGTAGCAAGATCACCTCGCAGATTATGCCTGGACATGACCTCAGTTAATTGCATTTCAATATTTTTATACATTTACTTTTTCAAAATCAGATTTTCCTGCATTTAACACCGTTTAGGTAAAGATATGTGATGGGTATTTCCATGCCACGTATATATTCTTCTTTACATGGTGGTAAGTTTGGTGTGTGGAAAATAATTTTTATTTTCCTTCTAGCCTTCTTAAGAATTAGACACGCTTTAAAACTTCAAGCTAGTACTATAAATAATGTGACTTCTCAGTGGAGTTATCTCAGGGTCCTACTCCAAGAAGAATCTAATGTGGTGCTGGTTGCAAATTAAATGTGAAACTGCATATACAGAGGCGGACAGTAACATTTCAAATCGAAATTTTACAACAGTTAGGACTACTCTGAGATGGACCCATTCCGTTCATGCCCTCAGTCTTTATATTGCTTTCTCTGGGTCTGAGAAACTTTAGTTTTTTGTTTGTTTTGTTTTTTTAAAGAATTACAAGCTTTAGAAATGAAACTGTCAACTATTTTACTGCTTTGAAAAATATCAACTGAAGTGGGTATAGTTTAAAATGAAAGAAATACTTCATCTTAGGAAATAAATCTAGTTTAAAAATAGGGAAGCTGAGATCTCAAGTTTTTATTTAGCTAGTGTTCTAACCATGGACTTTTCATGCATGCATAGGGGAGACAGCTCAACAGTTGTACGTCAATGATCTTGCATTTGAAAGGCACATCACTTTATGCCATACAGTCTCCGTGTGTTTTTAGGACAAGCAATTCTCGTCTTTTTCAAGCGAGAGTCTTTTTTCCCCTTGACAAAATTCAGCTTTCTTCATAGGGCCTTAGGCATATTATTTTTGGCAAATTCTCTGAGTAGTAATTTTAAATAGATTCCTTAAAATAAATATGATCTAAGAATACTTTTAAAAAGAAGGTTCTTACTATTTTCATTAGACCAAGGCTGTTCACTCACTCTGGCCATCATGGCAGCCTCAGCAGACAGAGAGTCCACTGGCTGCCCTGGGACACTTTCTACCTATTTCCTGAATGGTTGGTTATAAAAGGGCATTAATTCAGGCCCTTATTTATTATTATTTTTTTGTTAATCCCCAACCGTATAGTTTTCATTGATTCTAGAGAGAGAGGAAGAGGGAGGGAAAGAGAGAGAAACATCGATCGGTTGCCTCATGCCTGAGCCCTGACCAGGGACAGAACCTGAAACCTGGGTATGTGTCCTGACCGGTAATCAAACCCATGAACCTTTGGTGCATAGGATGACGCTCTACCCACTGAGAAACACTAGCCAGGGCCAGGCCCTTATTTCCAAGGGATTTTAGTAGTTTGTAGATGAATGAACCTTGAAATTCAGGAACTACAGGCCTAATCTCTGGTCTGCTCTTCCTGGCAGTTTCGAGGGAACACATTCTCTCTGTCATGACACACCCAAGTTACTGATTTGCCAGAGTTCAAATTTATTTTATTTGTTATTATTATTTTTATGAATGGGGAGTTAAATCCTTGATTAGTATGCAAAGGAATATTCGATCAGCTTATGATAAAATGGTTTGTAAATTGTGTCCAAAACAGCTGAAATTCAAACCAAGTGTACGTTCTTTTATGTGAGTTGGTGAAAAAAATCATTCAATAAAAATTTTTAAAAGTAAATCAGTTATAATTATTATTGTATTTGTATATATATTTTTATGCAGGGTTTCAGAAAGTATTAAATCAACTGTTGTTTACTTAAAAATGATTCTATTTCATTCTAACCACATTTCGCTGAGTAATATTTTATTATTGGCACTAGTGGAATAGGGCTACTGACTCAAAAGGTCTGTTCAGATCTTTTTTGGAAAATCATCTATATAATCATTGCAAATAAAGATGTTTCAAGGTGAATTTCGCACACTTATTGAAAACATGCACACACAAAACTTCATCTTAGATGCTAACAAAATAATTCTTGAGTTTGAGTAAATTCAGAGTAATTTAGGGTGTTCAGTGTCAGTAGTTTGGTGTTTAAGGTTAAATTTTGAATATACATAATCTCCTTAAAATCATTATACTTTTCAAAAATATAACATTTGGTTCATTTTCTTTGCAGAGCTTTGATCCTCCCATTCTCTTATCTTTTCTTTTTTTTTTATTAATTTCTTTATTGATTACGGTATCACATATTTGTCCTCATCCCCCTATTCCCATCCCAGACCCCTCCCCACGCATGCCCCCACCCCCCTGTTGTCCGTGACCACTGATTAGGCTTATATGCATGCATAGAAGTCCTTTGGTTGATCTCTCCCCCTTACCCCCACGTTCCCTTACCTTCCTTCTGAGGTTTGACAGTCTGATCGATGCTTCCCTATCTCTAGGTCTGTTTTTGTTTATCAGATTATGTTGTTCATTATTTCTCCTAGATGAGTGAGATCATGTGATACTAGAAATACACTTATAAGAACTGAAAATGAGACAAGCAATAATGGTTATGCTGAGAGGCAAATGAATCAGTCTGTAGTGAGTTTCTTTCTGGGCCAACAGTTCTTTTGAGTCCCAATTTCAATGTCAAACAGTTCCTTATGTAGACATGTCAGCAATGATATTTCAGTTCTGGATGGTGGACAAATGGTGGTCATGCAGGTCTGACCCTCTCTGGTTTGGTCCTGGGCAACCTGCAGTGATGCACAGCTGCTGACTGCTAGTATGGCAAGGCGTTGTCAGCGTCTTCCATCTCTGGACTGTTTCTCTTCTGTCTTCATGGCTGGAGCAGTCCTGTCAATTCCTCTCTGTTGCAGGAATCCACATGGTCTTGGAGTTGTTTTCTGAAAATATACAAACATATTCTCGACCAAAAGTTAATAAAGGAATCCTTTGTATAAATTTGACTTGGGATCTTTTTTCATTTTTTGCCCAAACAATTTTCCTTTGGCTTGTTTTGACACCACGTGTGTTTTTCATGGGTGTCTTGCTGTTAGCATTACAAATGAAAGTTAATTTTCTAAAGCAAAAATTTTCTAGATGTAATTTACTTACAGAATATTTTCCTTCATCTAAGGAAATATTTGGAGGCTTTTGGAAATTTTATAATGTAGTCTTGATAGTTTTTAAATTTTAATTTTTTGCACTAAAATATGACTGCTTTAGGTTCATTACATGTTACACAATTTTATCATGAGATGAACTACCAATAAAAATTTTGGTTAACACTTTAGGAACAGCTTTTTGTCCAGTACCATTAATTTTTCTACAATATTCACTTATTTCACTTAGCCAATTTAAATTAGTCTGAGAACTTGACTACTATTTTACTGTCAAATTTAATACTCTAACAACAATCTTATTTTACCCTGTAAATATTAGTGGAAAGGATTATTTGCCTTCTTGAGTAGGCCCTGAGCATTCCTGGTGCTAGGCTGGATTTAGATATCAAAAATCCACTTCCCCACATCATGGGTACAAGACAACTCAAATAAGTCTTGTTGCAGTAAGAGGGCAGCTGCTGTCGGCCAAGTCTCTGTCGGTTACCTGGGTCCCGATTTGAGCTGGGCATGGGAAGTGAAGCAGCCATGGGGACAGGAGACCTCCCTCAAAAGGGGTGATGGTTCAGCCCCTGCAAAGTTGGGGGAGGGGAGGTCTCTTATCTTTTCTAACTGAATTATGAACCAATGGTGAAATCTTGTTCTCATCAGATTAGGTCACTGTATAGGATATACAGTTTTTTATCCACTTATCATGTAACAAAGGGGGAGAAAACACCCTCAAATGGTTTTCCAAAGTCTAGGGAGGAAAATTCCCTGGTTACTCCTCTCTATAATTAATAACTGGCAGTTGCATCCTGTGGGCATGGTGTCTTAAAATAATTTGTATTCCCAATTTGGGCTAATTTGCTTCACCCACAGGTGAGGTGTTGTCTTAATCTGCTCGGCTGTCATAACAACATACCAGAGACTGGTGACTTAAACAATAGAAATTGATTTCTCGCAGTTTTGAAGACTGGGAATTTCGGCAAGGTAGGTTTCTGAAGCCCCTTTTCTTGGTTTGGAGGCCGCCGTCTTGCAGTGTGCTCCCACACCCTCTTCTCTGTTCACTCTCAGAGAGGGAGCTAGTGAGCTCTGTGGTGTCTCTTCATAAGCGGATTAATCCCATATGAGGGCTCCACTCTCATGACCCCACCTAACCCCAATGACCTCATTCAGGCCCTATTTTTTTTGGCTAGGGCTTCAACATATGAATTGGAGGTGGGGGGCGGGGGTAGCGCACAAACATTCAGCTCATAATAGGTGTCTATTCTAAACCCACAAGTTGTATCTCGGGCCAGGTTTAGGGAACTCACAAACATCCCAGTCACCAGAGGAACTAGGTTAAGGGCTCTGAATGGGGACTCAGGCCAAGCAATCGCCTTCTTCCCACTTTCATTATCATCATCTCAAGTGCTCATACCTGGGCCATAGGAGACAATTAATATATGCTTAGAGTATCAAGTATTCATTGAAGGCATTGTTTACTCTCTGCTACATGATAAGCCTTCAAAAAATTAGAGTTATTATCTTAAGTGTATATTGTATTAAAGATAAAGCTACATATCTAAATAATGGAAATACTTATTATAATGAGAATTTTACTCTCAAAATATGGTGGCACTTAAGGAATCAGATATTTGCCATATTCCCTACTGACTTGTTTGAGTTTCTGATAAACATGCCTTCAAACTAACAGGTTCTAGGGTCCTGCAATTACTTCTCATCCTCAGCATTTGCCATGTAAACATTTAATAAGATAAACTTTGCCTCAGAACTTGCCTCCAAAATATTTTTGTTTTAGTAATATTTTAAACTTTCCAATAATATCTTAAGATCCCTTCACTTTTTTTAAGCACTGGGAAGAACCTGGCTACTTAGAATATCTACTTCAATTCACAATGCAGCCAATATGTGAATTTATTATCTATTTTTACCTTCCAGTATGGTTACCAAACTTTGGCTATGTGAGCACATTTCTATCTATATTTATAAATGTTTTATTAATACTCAAACTTAAACTTATGTTATTAAAATTCTCTGTGTATGTATTCATATCCTGAGAAGTGTGTATACTTTCACACATGTGGCTAAGATAAGGGAATACTTTGGAATCTCTTCATATAACTGAATACAGATGATTTTGAGAAGTTCTAGGCTTTTGCTCAGCCTACTATTCTTTTCCTTACACTTCTCTACAGCCATAGGAAAGCATACCAATATGCTATGCTTATAATGATTGCATAATCAATATAACATTTAGTTATGTCCAGTATGAGTTTTGGAGGGCAGCACATTATAGAAAGGTTTTCATAAAAATGCTTAACCTATATTTTAAAAAGTTGTTTAAAAGAAATGATATTTAAAGTTATCAAGACTGCATTATAAAATTTACAAAAACCTCTATTAATAAAAAAAAAAGGGGGGGGGATAGTAGGGCAATATCATGTAAGGAAAAATATCCTATAAGTAAATTACATCTAGAAAATTTTTACTTTACCAAATTAAGGTTCATTTGCAATGCTAACAGCAAGACGGTCATTAAAAACACACATGGTGTCTAAATAAGACAAAGGAAAATCGTTTGAACAAAAATAAAAAGGATCCCAAATCAATTATATAGAAAAGATTCCTTTATTAACTTGTGGTCGAGAATATATTTGTATATTTTCAGAAAACAACCCCAAGACCAGATGGATTCCTGCAACAGAGAGGAATTGACAGGAGTGCTCCAACCACGAAGACAAGAGGAAAAAACAGTCCAGAGATGGAAGACGCTGACAACGCCTTGCCATGGGAGCAGTCAGCAGCTGTGCACCACTGCAGGTTACCTAGGACCAAACCAGAGAGGGTCGGACCTGCATTGCCACCATGTGCCCACTATCCAGATATCACTGCTGACATGTACACATAAGGAACTGTTGGACATTGAAATTGGGACTCAAACATTTTTTTTGTTTTGTCTTGTTTTGTTATTATATGTTTATTTCCAGTTTGCAAAGGCAAAACTTTTTAAAGGAAAGAAATGGTGGGAAAAAGATACAGAGGCAAAGAAGCATTGAACAGACTGTCAAACTACATTGGGAAGACAGGGGAGGTTAGGCGAGGGGGGCTGTAAGAGACCAACTGAAGGACTTGTACGCATGCATATAAGCACAACCAATGGATATAAGACACTGGGGCGGGGGGGAGAGTGGGCAAGTGAAGGCATGTCCTGGGGGGTAGGGGAGGTCGGGGGGAGATCAATGGGGAAAAAAAAAAGGAGACATATGTACTACTATTTGTAATACTTAAAACAATAAAAAAATAAAAAAAGCATATGCAAATTCTGAAAACGGAAAAAAAAAGAAATGATAAAAATGATTTCTAAAAAATGAAAAAGGGAAACATCAGTGGTCTACAGAATTGACTTGTTTTTATACTCAAATGTAATTATAACCTCAAAAGTAAGGAAAAAATTCTTTCCCCAATAGTTTATTAAACCCCCAAAATATTGAATGTTAATATGTGTTATTGAAAGTTTAGAATTGGCCATACAGCTGCACCTGATTTATGCATGCACTTAGCATTGTGGTTTATAGATATACCAACCTTGATATAATAGAAAAAAATTCTGGATGTGCAATAAAAGACCTTTAATTGTCGAACCAGAGTAGACTTCCCTGTATAAAACAAATGTTCACCAAATATAATATTCTGACACTTGCAATTAGTTTTCTAAGAGTACAGAAATTACTTAATATAATTGAAAGACTAGAATATCCTAAGAGCAGAGGTCAGCGATCATTTATCCCAGAACTAGTGTGAGTGTGAGTATGTGTGAGTGTGTTTGCTGCTGGCCCTCTTGGGAGGATTGGGGTGATGCAACTCTAGTTTTCTCAAAATAGTCATCTTCCCCCTCTCCACCAATATGTTACTCCTAAACTTCCAGCTCCAGGTGTTTAGCTAGCAAACAATGCAATGCTTTTCTAAGAACTGCCCCTTAAGGAGGTTATCTCTTCTCAGCTGGATGAACAATTCAATCCCTAGAATACTGAGGCCCCTGGAAGGTAAGGAGAAGCCCCTTCCTGCTCCATGCACCCGCCCCTTTCCAGTCTTTCCCTTCCCATTAATTGACAGGAATCAAAACTTTGCACTTTTGTTTTCCTCAGAATTTAAACTAGTGCTACTGACTCAGATATCAGATCATAAAGCACCACAAATCTCAGGATATAAGAGAAAAGAACATACTACAACACAGTAGAGTTCTGGGAGGATGTGAGGATTTTTATCCTTAAAACTACTTTCAATAGATCAATTGTTAGACAAATTTGTAGCCAACAACTTAGAAGATACAACTTCTAAATTCTTCAAAAACATTTCTTTGCAATACCTACACTAGCGCTGCTTGTTTTTTCTTTTAAAAATCAGGATTGGCTTGGTGCAAAGATCCTACTGCCAATCAAAAGTGCCACTTTGTCAAACAATTGCCTGAAAATAAAAGTGTGTTATTTTTGAGACAACTGGATTTAGTCTTTGGCCCCCGCACTGGAAACATTTACTTTAAAAGGCTTTCTTTGTGGCCTGGGAAAACAAGTGGCACTATGGTACCCACCAAATGGACAGCAGTGCCACTTCATGTGGATGGTCCGTGACAGATGTGGTTCTCCAAGCGGATGTCCTGGGCAACCGTCAGCCCGCATACAGCAGCTTGTCTCTCATGCACGTGCTCCCCGATGAAAGCCTGGGTTCTGGTGAAAACTAGTGTACCATTATGCTACATGGAACACCTTTTTATAACCCGTAACTAAATGTGTCCATTTTTAGGCTAGGTCAAACATAATACTCTTGGTGGCTTTCCTATTTTAAAGTATTTGGAAATGTTCTCTTTTTCTGGAACCATCTGTGACTTTCCAATAGAGCTACATATTCAGAGTCCACTGGATTCATGATAGTTCAGTGGTTTCCCTTAGCCTAGAGGTTTCTGAGTTTGGCTGCTCATTGAAATAACTTAGGGAATTATTTCAGAAAGCCCGTTTCCAGGGCCTCACTGAGATCTTCCCTGGAGTCTCTCAGTGTGAAGCCCAGAAACCTATATTTGATAAAGCTCTCCAAGTACGTACGACGATCACCCAACCACGATCATAATCGATCTTTCCTAAACTGATTGTTCTTCCACCTCACACAGTTCTCCCTCTGCACAATATTTTTCTTTTTCTTCCAGGTTCACTGTTTTCTCAGTGTTACCTGCCTTCATGTTTTTCCTTCTAAACTCCGTCCAGTATGTTGGTGAGGAGAATGGTGACAAAACTATCAACTACATAGGTGGGATTCTTTTCAGTATATATTTTTAACGCCCTCACATTTTTATTTTATACACTTGCCTTAGCATTTCTACAGAAGATTCCTAAAGAGAGACTGCTGGTCAAAAGCTTTGTTCATTATATGTTCTAATAGCTACTGATGATTGTGTATGTCCCAAAAAATCTTTTGCCTTTCTTCATTTTTTAAAATTACAATAAATAACATGAAAGCTAGAGACCAAAGGAGACACCAAGAACCACTTGCAATCATTACACCATATAGAAAGTGATTCAAATCTTCAACTTAAGATGGTGTGTTTAAAAAAAAATCCTCACCTGAGGATTTTTCCATGGATTTTATAGAGTGGAAGGGGAGGGAGGAGAGGGGGAGAGAGAGAGAGAGAAAGAGACACAGAGAGAGAAACTTTTATGTGAGAGAGACACATTGATTGGTTGCCTCTCGCACATGCCCGACCTGGCCGCATTGAACCTGCAACCCAGGTATATGCCCTTGACTGAGAATAGAACCTGTGACCCTTAGGTGCCTGGACTGATGCTCTAACTACTGAGCCAAACTGACCAAGGCAAAATGGGTTTTAATTGGTGTTAGTTCTTTTATTACAGTAAGCTGATAGAGAATTATTAGAACTCTAATACCATCTATAGATATGAAAAGCCAGTGACCAGAACGCTGTAATGACCGGAATGGCTGGTCACTATGACACCCACTGCACCCCGGAAGCTGGCCAACCTCCTGCAGCCCCGGCCCTGGGCTGGCCCTGCCCCCAATGGGCCCCACCACCCCAGCCTTCACCCCCTCCCCCCAGCCCGCTCCCCCCCTAATCGGCCCCCACCCATACCATTTGGGGGCAGGGCCAGCTGGCCCACCATCCACAGCCCCTCCCCACGGCTGGCCCTGCCCCCAATTGGCTTCAGGGGCAGGACCCACCAGCCAATTGCCTGCAGCCCCTCCCTCCAGCTGGCCTGGCTCTGATCAGGCCCCGATTGGGGCAGGCCAGTTGGCCAACCTTCTGCTGTCTCCTCCTTCCAACAGGCCTAGCCCTGATCTGCCCCAATTTGGGCTGGGCCAGCCAGACCCCACTGGGCATGAATTTGTGCACTGGGCCTCTAGTCTGACAATAAAAGCACTATGCAAGTTATTCTTAAGTAATCAGAAATACAACAGTAGCCCAGCAGTATTCAGGCAGGTGAAGAGACCTTTAAGAACTAACGTACTGTGTTCATCCTTCAGACACTTACCTGGCACTTTCTCAGGTGCTCATTGCTGAGGAGATGAACAGGGGGAGACATTTCCTGCCTTTGAGGTTCATAGCCAGCCAAAGCAGATGCCATCTTCACAGCTGATTATAATACAACTAGAGGCCCAGTGCACAGAATTCGTGCACAGATAGGGTCCCTCGGCCTGACCTGTAATCAGGGCTGATTTTCCCTGGCTGCTGGCAGATAGCCCTGCCGCGCCCGCCCCGCCCCCCGCCACTGGTCACCCTGTGTGTGTGGAGTGACCGAGGGGGGGCAGTGATCAAGGCCCAGGCGCCACCCAGATCCACTGCCACCCACCCCCAGTTTCCGGTTCCCCATCGGGCGATCAAGGCCTGTGGGCTGGGGGCAGCTCCTCCCCCTGGTGGTCAGTGTGTGTCACAGCCGACTGGTTGTTCTGCCGTCTGGTTGATTTGCATATTACATTTTTATATATATAGACATGTTAAGTGCCATAAAGGTTGTTGAAAATTGTGTTCTGAGAAGAACAGGGTGAGGAGTCATGATGGACAAGAGGAATTCAGCTGCACCGGTGGGGTTGGTGAGGTAATTTCAGCAGAGGGCCCTGTGTGGGCCAGCAAAGTGCTCGGTGTCCCCTGATATGCATGGTCGTGTGGTCACACACAGAAGAGTGTGCTTGTGCACTTGTGTGCACACATGCACAGGTGGAGTTGAAGCAGAGGTGAGGCTAGAAAGGCACACTGACTGTGTGCAGGGACACCATAAGTAAATTGGACCTGAGCTGAAAATTATCCAGAGAGTTTAAGTTTTTGAGTGCCCAGAGGACCTCACCCAGCATCTCAGGACACCACGACGCTCACCAATGGAGGACTCTTGTCCAATGGAAGAAAAGATTCTTTTTTAAAAATTCAGTATTAAACTTAAAATGATTTACAATCTAACACAACATTTCTATTACAATATGCCCACAAAGGAATATAGGATCAAATGTAATCTATAAAAAGTCTATATTATATTACATATTATGTCATCAGATACTAGCTTCTGCAAGTCACTTCCCAAGATACAAAACTAGGTAACTAAGGGAAAGTTAGTTTTAGAAATAAGTGTATGCTTCCGTTTGAGAAATATTTCCATTGAGACTGGACTATTTTTTGAAAAAAAAACAAAAAACTACTTGGAACACCTAGTTGTAGGCATAAAGCCCCCCAATTTTGTTAAAACAGGCGAATCTATATTTTGTGTCTGAGTGATTATGCATGCAAGTGTGTGAGTAAAGTCACATCATTCTCCAACTCCCATGGGGAATTCTCACAAAACCATTATGGATTTAATTGCATATTTTAAAAGAAAAGTTCATCCTCTTCTGTTTTAGAACATGGAATTTCAGGTTAGGGGGCAGCAGCCAGAGTCCCAAATTTAATGATAGCTGATTGAAATTGTTCTTTTCCCCCTTATTTTTAATTTATTGTAAAATTATCAAAACTATATTCGCATGGACAGCATTTCTCACTCTGAATGTTTTAAAACTTTTAGTATTTTGTATGTGTGTGTCATTGGAAACAGACTTTCTCCCCTAAAAAAAAAAAAGAGTGAGAAAAAGATTATGTTTGCATTTTCTTTGTTCAAGATGTTTATTGCATCTCAGAGGGCATACATGCATTGGGTTTTTAAACTGAAATACAAAGAAAGCCATTTTGAAATTGGTTTTAGGTAATTTTCCCCCATTACAGTGTATGTTATCCCCACAATAAATTCAGATACAACCACTTTAGAATGGTACCATACATCTATTAAATAATTTGAAAAATAGGCAAACACCTTTCCAACCCAATATGCTTTTACAAAGAGCTGCCAAGCCACTAGCAACACTGATCAACAGTGACCTCATTTATGCATCGAAATCTTAAGCCAAGCCATCAGCACAGTGTGACAACAAAAAGTAAAGAATACAGTATGTACAGTAAAGGATACAATTTTCTGAATTAGTTTAAATTCTAATCACAATGGTACAACAAAACCTACTTTGAGCTTGGTTGAGGGATGGAAGAACACTAGTCTACAGAACACACAGATAAATACTAAATTAACAGGTGTACATAAAATTCACAATAAAATAAAATATTTGCAGCAATTTTTCAATTAAGATATATCTTGGGGTGCCTTCATAATATCACTTGAATAGCACATCTCCAATTGCATTTGTATGGACATGATAGAAACAGACCCTTGACTTTTCAGTGCATTTAATCAAGAATGAATAAATAGGCCAATTTATATGCAAAACCTGTCAAATATAATTAAAATATAGATTTTAATATAGCAGTGATTAAATAGGGAATTCTCACATTTTTTTTTTTCATTCTTGATAAGGTAGCTTCAAGGAGAAATATTTATTATGGACATTAACCTTTATATTTTTTTAAAATAAAATTTCTTAACATATACAGTGCCACAAAAATAAACATTTCTCACAACAATTGAAGTTCCTGTGATTGGAAAAATGTATTCCACACCGAAAAAAGTTTTGTATATTTAAATGTTTTCCTTACTATTTGATATTATCACACTATTCCTGTAACAGAGATGCAGAAGAAAAGAGAATTTATGGAGAGTTTAGGTTTGTCCAAAAGTTATATATACATTGAAACCTTCAAAAACACAGACACATCTTTCCAAATGGCTCACCACACAACAGCTGCATCATCCGTCCATGGGCGAGGTCAGAAAAGCACTAAGGGCATGAGAAACATCCACTCATTGTTTACATCATACAACACACAAATAACCCAAATACACTACAAGTCTGAGAGTAGGGATAACAGCTAAGGGAGTACACATTCCTAAGGTTCACTTTCACAGCTGTGCTACATGTTTTAGGAGAGAAGTTATGAGTAAGCATTGGGTTTGGTACTGGTGGCTCACTTTGTAAGTCTGAGCATCAATCTTATCTGAAGTCTCCAAACTCATTATTTTTTTCCTAGTCAGTCACAAAAATTGCAGCTGTAAAGATAAAAAGCACTTGAATTAAAACACAGTATAGCATACCCTTCAAGCATTTTATTTATCTCCCTTGCAATTTTACTTCATAGGTAGTATGAAAAATCTTTATGCAAAAGGTTTCTATATTACAAGATTCACCTTCATATACCTTTAGCCATTCTCTAAAATGAGCTTAAATTTCAGCCAGGAAATTAAAAAACAAAACATTTTAATGTATAGTTTTGTTTTAGAAAAAAATTATATCAGCAGAATTTTGGAATTTGGATACTTAAAAATCTTAATAGGAAGACATTCAGTTTCAATTAAGAACAGCTAACCTTTAGAAAAGAGCAGTGAAAAAAGGGGAATGGCAGGGACTTCTATTATTATTATTGTTGTTGTTGTTATTATTATTATTTATTTTTAGTTATGGTGCTCAATGTGTCACCAAACAGTTAAACAAGTGACAGAATAGAAGAGAAAGGAGATATTCTTGGTGACTCAATGCCTTCATTTACTCTATTCCCACCCACACTTCACCAGTTATCTTTGCCACGAAACCTTTCCTAGGTCTTTAAAGCTTGGCCCTGTGGGTAACTCTTCACAGAACAGTCAGTGTGTGTCTTCCTCTTGACTGTGAATCCCTAAGGGACTGTTTCAAGGATCTCTGTTTTGGGTATTGAACAGCATTCCTGACATATGATAAGAGCAATATTCATCGAGTAACAGGCTGACAAAAGGCTGCTGGGTGCAATGTCCTAGGTCACTCCTGGAATTTCAATTGCTCACTGTCTTACCTATGCCTACATCAGCCCAGTCCAACCCAAAGGGGAATATAAAAGGCACAAGAGAAATTACTTGGCTGAGCTGTCAAAGTTTTAAATTACTAACTTTGTATAAGAAATAAAAAAATAAAGCAATAATTTAAAAAATCTTAGTGGGCATTAGAGAAAATTTAAAAATATACAGGTATAAATAAAAAATAGCACCGGGGAGTGCTCCAAAAGTTCAACACTGCTCCTCCAGCGTGACCTTGGGCTAACCACTTGATGTCAAGTGTCAGTTCCTTTAGCTGTGACATGGAGACTATCTGGCTAGTTTATCTCACTGGGTTTGATCTCCTACAGAGAAGATCAAAGTTGATGACTGAGAGGTGGGTAGGGAAAGTACTGAAAATAATGAAAAGCAGCATTACTGCTCATCACACTCAGCAAGTATTTGTTGAGAACCTCCCCACTGTGTAAGGCGCTGGGGTGAACAGTCAACTTTCCCCTCATCATAAGTTCACTATTAATCACTTCATATTATGTTAGGAATTTAAAACTAGCATGTTAAAATTAAAAAATTCTACTTGAATGTAGAAAAGCAAAGGATAATGATCTAAGTTTCATTTGATGAGGCCAAGAAAGGCTGAAGAAGATAAAAATACAGTATGTAGCCAAGTATATTCTTAGGTGATTTCTAAATACAATATCATAAATGTTCCCTTTTTATAAATTCCAGTCACAATTTACCAAGTAGCTTGAACAACTTTCTGCTTTATCAGTATAATATCTATGCTTTCCAGTCTAAGGACAATTTGGAGATTTGTCTTTCTTTTAGTTTTATAAATTAAGTAAGATTTTAAAAAATCATTGATAATTCATTAATAGCTTTTAACATTGATTAAAAAATATAAACACTCAAATTATAATGGTTATAACAACACTCAAATTATAATATACATGTATTAAAAACACAGAAGTACAAATATCATACCTAAAATAGCTAAGCATTGCACAAGTAATTATTACAAGCCCACAGGAAAAGCTCAATATTAGATACCTTAAATTGTTTACAAGAAATCCTTGATGTTAAGATCCGCTAATGGGTCCTTTGCTGGAGGTTTCTTGGGACTCTGAGTGGCAGGTGTAGGGCTTGGAGAAAGCTAATGGGGAGAAGCCAGCCCCAGAGAGAAGAAATATAAGCAAACAAGAAAGACAGAGAAGCATTAGGCAGAGCACGCACCACCGCAAACACACATGCGGAAGATTAGGTGGCTAAGGGTTTACAAAATCTACTTTGTTCTACTTAGTCACAGTGTCGTGCTTAGTTCTGGACTTGTAAAATACACTTCAGATGATATTTGGCTTTTTTGAAATTCTTTCATATCAGGTGCAGCCAAAGAAAAATTGGAGGACTCTGGTAGAACAATATGGATATGAGTTAGAGAAGATGTGAAAGACTAGTCACATAAAGATATTATGAATATACAATGAGCAAAACAAAATAATTAATTTCTCTGTATACAAGCATTTTGACTTTGGGTTATTAGTGCCACTAAACTAATGAAGGAAATTTAAAGGACTTCTTTTATAGGGAAAAGGAGTTTGAAGGAAACTTTGAAGAGTAACAGTTTGCAGAAAGCCACAGAAGAAATTACTTAAAATTATTAGCTAAATATACTAGGATTTCATATAAAGCCTTTAAAGTGAAAACCAGTCCAGTTTAGGGCACTGTCTGTTTCAGATGAGCAAACAGTACCTTAGTTATAAATGTCACTTAACTCCAACGTCGCCTGTCCAACTTGCAGAAAAGACTAATTATTCAATACTATAGGAAATAATCATACTGAACCTCCAGTAAACGCATCAGGTGATTGCTTAACCTGGTTTCTGTTTGACACCTAAATTATTTCATTGTGTGACAGAAATAGGTTCTGGGATCAGGCTTCTGCAGGAATGCTAGGGTACAAGGCCTTGATTTGGTTATGTAATCTATGTAGAACAGTAACCTTTGAACCTAATTAATCTCCAATGCTCATATGATAGAAACCTAAGAAATCTGGGATTTCAGGGCAGGGATGTGTTTTTATTGGTTCAGTAAACAGCTCCAGAAATAAGCATTTTCAGATGTGTTCCTATGTCCAGAAACTATTGACTGACTGCAGAATCTGTCAGTCAAGTTTCCATTAAAAAAACTCGATTCATACTTCATAGGAAGATTAAGAAAAAAAATGAGTATAAGGGTTGGAGTTGTTTGGAAGATAAGAAACTCAAGGACCGATTCATAATTAAGATTCATAATTAATAATTAGGTGAGATGATAACAACATCATAATACCAACCAATTGAGGAATAATGGGATTGTCTAGGCATCCCATCAGTAATGAAAAGCTAATCTGTTCTCTGAAGCTACAAGTCATGTTTATTATCTAGTATAATCAGCTATGCTTCATCTCTGATATAGGATATACATCTAAAAATTGTGTAAGTATGACATGCCATTTCCTAAATTACTATAAATTTGGTTAAGTGATTAAAACATTGTTTTCATCATATACTCTACTTCTCAAGTTTATTCTTTGAATTAAGTAAACAAACTGATACTATGTAACACTGGCATTATGCTAAAAAACAACTACCTTAAATAATAAAGTTGTATTAACTTATTTGTAAAGTTTTCAGCACACCTAGTTCATTAAAATAGAAACATTTTCCTTTTTTCAGAAAAGTGGTAAATAGTCATGGATATATTCAACCATCAAGGTAACACACCTGATAAATGAGATCCTTCTTAGAAATTAAAAATATCTAGACTAAATTTAACCTTACTATTATCCCCCAAACTTTCCTCACTCTCCCAAAAAAGCAACTCTAGGAAGGGTTCATCATCTCAGATGAGACTAGAACATTTCTCATGAAGACAATGCTTTAGTTATGGCATTGAAGGCCAGGGTTCCACACATTTTAAATTTATCTCTTTGAACACCTAACACCATTCTCTCTCCTGGTCACTGTGGCTTTGAGGGAGTAAAGTAAAAAAGTTGAAAGTATGTTTTGGGAACAGGTAGAAAATGGATTTAGAGATGATTTAAGGAGCAAAGGGGATTCATGTACATTCAGAAAGTTCACAGAAGGAATCCTGTGGATAAGGCAATATAAATACCCTTTGGTAAGTTAAAAATATAGAAGTAAAAATGTTTACTGATATTGTTAAAAGGTATTTGACTTATTTGCTTTAGTTTGCTCAACATGGTGCTAGTGAAGTTATATCTTGGTGTTCTGACTGTATCTAAGTTTCTCATGGTGAAAACCTCCTTGGTTCTACATACTATATCTCCAACAGACAATTTTTAAGAGAACTCAAGAAAGGGTGACTCATCAGCATGACTACCACTACAAGCAGCAAAAGCAGTTCTACAAAGTGCACATATTTTAGCTCCTTTGTTAATGAAGGTAGCACAATGGTGAGTAAGAAATTAGGCCTCACCTAAAAAGAGGTTTGCCTTTTCTTCTGGGTATCCTCTAAACCAGTGGTCGGCAAACTCATTAGTCAACAGAGCCAAATATCAACAGTACAACGATTGAAATTTCTTTTGAGAGTCAAATTTTTTAAACTTAAACTTCTTCTAACGCCACTTCTTCAAAATAGACTCGCCCAGGCCATGGTGTTTTGTGGAAGAGCCACACTCAAGGGGCCAAAGAGCCGCATGTGGCTCACGAGCCGCAGTTTGCCAAGCACTGCTCTAAACCTTTGGAATTTCCCAAGTGACTCTGTTAGTAAGGTTGGGTTTTTGAAAGCACACCTGAAAGGTTATGCTAACAAGATAACTCAAAGTGGGGGCTAGCCGTGACAGAAAAACCAACCATGTGATTTGAGAGTTGCGTCTTTGGGCCACATGATATCACTCTGAATTTTAGGGAGGAGTGAGGGTGGATAGACTAAGTTTAACCATATTGGCAATAATTCTGTTAATCTTTCCTATATAATGAAACCTCAATAAAAACTCTGCACACTGAGCTTTCTGGGTTGGCAATACTGCATGAGTATTGTCACACATTGATGCCAGGTGGTAAACCCATCCCTGGGGACAGAGAAGCTTCATGCTTGGAACCCTCCCAGAATTCACCCTCTGTATCTCTTCTTTTGGCTGGATCTAATTTGTACCCTTTCACTACAATAAAACTGTAATTTTAAATGTAGTGCTTTCCTGAGTTCTCCGAGTCATACTAAGAAATCATCTAATCTGAGGGTGGTCCTGGGAACCCTCAAATTTGTAGGCAGCTGATCTGAAGTGAACGTGATCCACGGGACTCCCAAACTTGTGGCTGGTGTCTGAAGTGAGGGAAGTCTTATGGGGACTGCTCCCTTAGACGTGACAGTTTGGCAAACTCATTGAAGTTAGTGTTACAGGTCTTGGGCAAACTTGGTCGTCTGGAGGACTGTGTCCCTAACCATGAGTTTGGCTAACTCTGGAAACACATAATAAAACTGTGGATCAGAAGTACTCATTTTTTCTGGAATAAATGCATAGATGTTTTAAATGACTGGTTGTCCTCAGGAACCATTCTGAATGACGTAGGAGAGGAATGGTGGGACTTTAAGACAGGTAGTTATTTCTATCATTTTCCTCTAAACCTCCAGGCATTGCTAAGTCTGTCTTCCATGTTCCCTTTACTTCTGAAGCAACAGATAGGATATTAGGCAAAAACATTTCAACAGTTTTCCACATGACAGGTTAACACTTAGCAATGAATGTCATCATTCTGTGGACATTTACACGGACCTGTGTGCCGGGTACAGCTGCAGCTCCAAAGGGTGGCCTCATCATGGGCTGTGCAAACATGACTGGCTGCTGCGGCATCATGGGCATGCCCGTCCCAGCCGGAGGCTGAAAAGGAACAGTGGCTCACAGAGCGAGTGGAATCCACTATGGCAAGGCCCTAGCATTTATGTCTTTAATATGCTCCTGAAAAACCCTGAGGACTCCAGGACCAGGAGAAAGTATAATTTGCGCTTTGATGCTGGAGGATGGCAGAGAATCACTGAGGCACTGTAGAAGCGGGGCTAGCCACATAGCATCCTCGTCCCAGGCTTTGTTGTTGTTTATTTGCCTTTTGTAAACATAACTCCTAAAGAGATAAAACCTTTCTTTATAGATGATGGCCCTAAAATTTGCTAGCGATGAAAGTGGTAAGTGAAAAGTCCTAGTATAGGGATTAAGAGTAGATTTTGATGATTGAGCTAAGAATGTTTGATAAATATTACTCCAAAAATAACATAACAATGCACTATAGAAATTATTTTGATAGAAATAATTTTAACTATTTTGTATGTGACTTTATCATGTCATGTGTAGACTACCTATGTCTAAAGCAGATGAGGTAACTTTTTAAGTTTTACCTTACTGCATTCTGGGAAGAATTATATTCCATAGCAGTATTTTTTTAATCTGGGATTGGGCAATTTGGCAAAGGCCTTAGAAATGTCAATTACATTTTTTAGTGCAGGTTGTCACTCACCATTCCAAACCCTGCTCCTGGTTGTCCAACAGACGGGGCCCCAGCCCCAGGAGGAACTGAACTGGTTGGAGGTACAGCTCCTTGCTACCAAAAAACCCACAAGACAAACATACACACAAAATAACAACCAAAAAGAAAGAACCAACATAATTTTGTTTAAAATGACAATATAATTTTAAAATGCATACTCCTTAGGTATATGTAGATATGCAAAGAATTTTCAAATTTCAGTTTCAAATTTTAAAAAAATGGGTCTAGCACCATGACAATTATATGAACATACTTACCAAATTGATGTTCAGTGTTGTAGTGCTATTTGGGCTCGTTGGCTAGCCGATTAGTTATAGCATAGGGTTTCCCCTCTGCCTCCTTATATATCTCTCTTCCATCCTCATGATAAATGAGTCAAATTTATCTAAGCTTTTCCTTTTCTCACCTAAGGGTACACACTTTCCCAAAAGTGTATACACACACTTTGAATAATTATAAAGACAGTGTTTATATATATATTTTTTGATTTTAGAAAAAGGAGAGAAGGAGAGAGAGAGAGAGAGAGAGAGAGAGAGAGAGAGAGATCAATGTAAGAGAGAAACATCAATCAGTTGCCTCTCACACGTGCCCTTATCGGGCATCAAACCCACAACCTATGTGCCTTGACCAGAAATTGCACCCGCAACCTTTTGGTGTATGGATTGATGCTCCAACCAACTGAACCACCTAACCAGGGCTCCCCATTTTTAAATTATTCTTTTTTGTATTGTACTTGTTTTTCTCTGACTTGAGTGTTGTACATTTGCACAATGGCCAAAATTCTTAGTTTTAAGAATCATTTAAAAGACTGCACACACATATCCCATTTCAGATACAGGTCTGATAGTTTTCAGTCATACACCCAAACCCTCTAATATTTCCCTTATGTTTAAAATTAAGCATACTGCAATGCCTTAAATTTAAAGTTAACAATTAGAGCAAAACTCTAATTAAAAAAGGAAATATTACAGTGATGTCAGCAAAAATGGTGAAGTAAGGAACTTTAAAAGCCACCCCACCCCCCAAAACAATAATGGCTAAACAAGCAAAAAGTCATTATCAACTATTTGGAACTCTGGAAACTAAATAACAGTTTAAGCAACCTAGAAGGTACTTATTCAAGAATATTAGTTGAATCTTAATAAGAATAGTGAACTTTGAGACATTTTAAGTTAATCTAGTTCCATCCACTGTTTTCTACTTAAGCTGTAGTCTTGAAAATAACAGCACACATTCCCAGTAATAGTACCAGAGGGAAGCAGAATATATTTAATTATTTGTTTTGTTTTGTCTGGGTGGATCCCTGGAAAGATTGGCTCAAAAGTTTGTCTTTGTCTTGCCAAACTGGGAATGCACCTAGTGTTAAAGTTGCTGTCTTAAGTCACTTGTGGAAAATATTTACAGGCAAATAGTTCAGATGTTGCTGTCTGAGGCAACAGATAACAGTTAGGGCAAATAGTAGACTAAGCAAAAAGCTTGGGAGGAAAGGCTGGAGAAAGAGATGCTTTGGGGATTTAGACTTTGAAGAGCTTATACATACTCCTGGAAAGTTAGAAGTTCATGTACATGCCTAGGAAAGACTTGAGAAGTCCTCTGGCTCACCTTGATGCAGTAGGTGATTGCTACGGTAGAGTTGCAAACTGCCTGGTTGAGTTTGAAGACATGCTGCCACACACACTCAGAGCTCCTCTATAAAAGCTAGGAGATAATTTATATTCTGGGGGTTTTATATAATTATCAACTGACCTAACCTTAGATAAAGAAACAGAGACTTCAATGGTCACACTTGACAAAGAACACACACTACAGAATTAATTCAGAATGGCCACTAAACAAAAAAACAAACAACTAAAAAGTAGCAACAACAAACCTTTGGGGAAGGGGTAGAATCTGATTTTGAGTTGCCACATTATAATATTCAAAATTCCCAGGTTTCAACAAAAAATTGTGAGGCATATAAATAGGAATGTATAGTTCATATGCAGAAGAGAGATCTCAAATCAATTACTTAAACTTCCATCTTAAGAACAAACTAAATCCAAAGTAAGCAAATGAAGTAAATAATAAATATTAGACTAGAGATAAATGAAAGAGAATAGAAAAACAAAGTAGAAAACAGAAGAAATATAAAACTGATTCTTTGAAAAGATCAATGAAATAGACAAACTTGAAGTAGACAAACGAAGAAAAAAAGAGTGAAACTTATTTATCAGAATGAGGAATGGAAGTGGGGACATTACTACCAACCTTGCAGAAATAAAAATGATTGTAAGGAAATATTATGAGAAATTATATACTAAAACATTAGATAACCCAGGTAAGATTATAAAATTCTTAGAAATACACAAACTACAAGAAGAAATAGAAAATTTAAATAGATGTATTGCAAGTGAAGAGACTGAGTCAGTAATCAAAAACTTTCACCATAGAAAAGCCCAGAACCAGAGAGCTTCACTGGTGAATGCTTTTAAATGTATGAAGAAGAATTGATAGCAATCCTTCTCAAGCTCTCCCTCTTTCTAAAAAAGAACATCTCTTCATCATTCTTTGATGCCAATTATTACCCTGATACCTAAGCCAGGTAAGAACATCATAGAAAAAGAAAACTACAGATCATTATGTTTTATGAACACTAATGCAAAAATTCTCAACAAAATACTAAATACTGAATCCAGCAACATATTATACACCATGGCCACGTGAGGTTTAACCAAGGAATTCAAGGTAGGTTCAATCAATATAATATGTTATATTAATAAATTTAAGAAAAAAAATCCCACATGATCATCTCAGGAGATGCAAAAAAGGCATATGACAAAATCCAACACCCTTTCATAGACACAACAAAACACTCAACAAACTAGGAATAGAAGCAAAATTCCTCAACCTGATAAAAGGCGCCTAAGAAGAAACTATGCTTAACATCATTCTTAATATTGAATGACTGAAAGCTTTCTCCTTAATAACAAGACAAAGATATACTGGGTGTTCTAATCAGGGCAATTAGGTAAAAAAAGAAATAAATATCAACCAGGTAAGAATGGAAGAAACATACTTATATGGTCAATTAATCCACGACAAAGGAGGCAAGGATATATAATGGAATAAAGACAGTCACTGCAGCAAGTGGTGCTGGAAAAATTGGACAGATACATGCAAAAAATTAAATTGAACCACTTTATTATACCACATACAAAAATAAACACAGAATGGATGAAATCCTTAAATATAAGACCTGAAATCATAAAACTCCTAGAAGAAAATATAGACAGTAAACTCCTTGACTTTACTCTTGGCAATATCTTTTTGGATAAGGCCCCTTGAACAAAGGAAAAACAAATGTGACTACATCAAGCTAAAAAGTTTTTGCACAGCAAAGGAAACCACCAACAAAACAAAGAGACAAGCTACTGAATGAGAGAACATATTTTCCAATGATACATATGATAAAAGGGCAAAAGACGTGAATAGGCATTTCTCTAAAGAGGACATACAAATGGTTAAAAGATATATGCAAAGATGCGCAACATGACTAATCATCA
Source organism: Corynorhinus townsendii (assembly GCA_026230045.1). Lineage (NCBI taxonomy): Eukaryota > Metazoa > Chordata > Mammalia > Chiroptera > Vespertilionidae > Corynorhinus > Corynorhinus townsendii. The sequence goes on along the minus strand of JAPDVU010000004.1, from coordinate 58,336,422 downwards.
GGGAAGTGCAAATTAAAACCACAATGGGATATAATCTCCCACCTGTCAGAAGGGTTATCATCAATAAATCAACAAACAAAAAGTGTGGGTGAGGATGTGAAGAAAAGGAAACTTGTGCACTGTTGGTGGGACTGTAAACTGGTACAGCAACTGTGGAAAAGAGTATAGAGACTCCTTTAAAATTTTAAAATAAAGCTTCCACATGAACCAGCAATTCTGCTTCTGGGTATTTATCTGAAGAAACCAAAACACTAATTTGCAAAGCTATATACCCCCAGGTTCACTGCAGATTTACTAGTTATAGCCAAGATATGGAAGTAAACTAGATGTTCATCAAATAAATGGATAAAGACAATGTAATATATATATATATATATATATATATATATATATATATATATATATATATATATATATAAAGCCTAATATGCTAAGTGTCCGGTCATCTGTTCAAGCAATCAAAGCGTAATATGCTAATGATATGCTAAGGCCTCTCAACCGCCTGCTATGACATGCACTGACCACCAGGGGGCAGACAATCGACCAGTTGACCAATTGCTATGATGTGCACTGACCACCAGGAGGCAGATGCTCCAACTGGTAGGTTAGCTTGCTGCTGGGGTCTGGCCGATCGGGGCTGAGCAGATGGTCTGGACACGCCCTGGAGCCCTCCCATGGTCCCCTCTGGCTGGCCTAGCTCCCACATCCCTCCCCGGCCCTGATTGTGCACCGGTGGGTCCCTTGGTCTGGCCTGTGCCCTCTCGCAACCTGAGCTGAGGGACCCCCCCCCTTGCCGAGTGTACGAATTTTGTGCACCAGGCCTCTAGTATATCTATCTATCTATTTTATTGCTGAATAATATTTCATTATATCTGTAGATATAATGAAATATTATTCAGCAATAAAATAGAATGAAATCTTGCCATTTGTGGCAACATGGATGGACCTAGAAGGCATTATGCTAAGTGAAGTAAGTCAGACAGAGAAAAACAATTATCATATGATTTCATTTATGTGTGGAATCTAAAAAAACAAAGCAAATGAATAAACAGAGCAAAAAAGAAACAGACCCATAGATACAGAGAATAAACTGATGGTCGCCAAAGAGGAAGGATGGGAGGATGGGATAAAACATAAATAAAAAGGGAAAAGAAAGAAAGAAATCAAACCACTTCAATTTGTAGGTGACATGATTTTCTAGATAGAAAGTCCTAAGGAATCCATATACAAAAAAACTATCAGAGTTAATAAATAAGTTTAGCAAAGTCATAGGATATAAAACCAATATACAAAAATCAGTTCCCTGTACACTAGCAATGAACAATAAAAAACAGAATTACAAAAACAATTTCATTTAGAGTAGCATTAAAAATAATAAAGTGCTAAGCAATAAATTTACAAAAAAAAGTACAAGACTTATACACTGACAACTATAAAGCATTGTAGAAAGAAATTAAAGAAGACTTAGATAAATAGAAAGTATGCTGTGTTCATGGACTGGAAGGGTAGAGGAAAATCTATTTTGCTCCCCCTACAAGTATTATATTTCAGATTTACTCTTTACTCAGCATTTCAACAGGATAGGTTTGGTAAGCTATTCACCAGACCCAGAATTATATAATTTACTAGAGGCCCGGTGCACAAAATTCATGCATGGGGGAGTGTGTCCCTCAGCCCAGCCTGCACCCTCTCCAATCTGGGACCCCTTGAGGGATGTCCAACTGCCCGTTTAGGCCCAATCCTATGGGGATAGGGCCTAAACGGGCAGTTGGACATCCCTCTCACAATCCAGGACTGCTGGCTCCCAACTGCTCGCCTGACTGCCTTCCTGATTGCCCTTAACCGCTTCTGCCTGCCAGCCTGATCACCCCCTAACCACTCCCCTGACAGTCTGATTGATGCCTAACTGCTCCCCTGCCACCCTGTTTGCCCCTAACTGCCCTCCCCTGCAGGCCTGGTCCCTCTCAACTGCCCTCCCCTGCTGGCCTGATCACCCACAACTGCCCTCCCTTGTAGGCCTCGTCCCTCCCAAATGCCCTCCGCCACCTTGTGGCGGCTATCTTGTGTCCACATGGGGGCATCCATCTTGTGTTGGAGTGATGGTAAATTTACATATTACTCTTTTATTAGATAGGCTAGAGTCCTGGTGCACGGGTAGGGGTAGAGGGCCAGCTGGTTTGCCCTGAAGGGTGTCCCAGATCAGGGTGGGGGTTCCCTTGGGGCATGGGATGGCCTGGGCGAGGGGCCTGTGGTGGTTCGCAGACTGGCCAAGTGGAGGCCCTGGTATCTGGGATTTACTTATCTTCTATAATTGTAACTTTAGCCTTGAGCGGAGTCAAGACTCCTGCTTGCTCCGTGGCTGCAGCCATTTTTGTTGGGATTTATTTTCTATAATTGAAACTTTGTAGCAGAGACCAAGGCAGGCCAGGGCTGCGGGACCTTAGCTTCCTCCATCGCCGGGGGCAACCCAAGCCTCCTGTTCTCTCCAGCTCTGTGGCTGCTGCCATTTTTGTTGGGATTTATTTATCTTCTATAATTGAAACTTTGTAGCCTTGAGAGGAGGCCTGGGCCCGCCAGGGTGTGTGGAAAGCTTGGCTTCCTTCATTGCCTGGGAAACCCAAGCCTGCTGCTCGCTCCGTGGCCGCAGCCATCTTGGTTGGGTTAATTTGCATACTCACTCCTGATTGGCTGGTGGGCGTGGCTTGTGGGTGCAGCAGAGTGAAGATTAATTTGCACGTTACTCTTTTATTAGATAGGATTGGAACCATGCCATTTATCACAATTGTAAATAATAATTGTATTATTTACCTGAATTATATCATTGGGACTTAAGGAAATAAAAGAAAAAAAAGGTTTTTATTAGTTATCAAAACAAAATGAGCTTGGGTCAAATAATTTCAAGAGAGTCTCAATTTGTCATTTTGCTTAAATGGTAGATTAACTGAAAAATTTCCTCTCCAAATATTACTTTTCCTAAGGTTTTAAATTGTTTTTTTTTTTTCAACCTCAACTGAATATTTTATCTATTGGCATAAAAAGATTAGTTGTTTTTAGGGAGAGAACGGCAGATTCTGTGATTTCCTGTAAAATGCACATATTTCTGAATTGCAAGTACCTTCTCACTTTGTATGATAGAAACTTGAGAGGCCTGTTGTGCACTGGAAAGCAGGACTAAGAGGCTCTGGAAATACAGGGCTCTCGATGGCCACGATGACAGAGCCCGGCCAGCAGACAGATTCCACAGTCAAGTCCTGTTAAGGTTTCTAGATCTAATTTCAGTTCTCTGATCTGAAAAATTTTATAGCTGCACCTCCAAGCCACAAATGAGGGAAATTCGAAACAAATTTGGAAAAGCAACCTTAGCTCTTGTTTATGGATAAAAACTTTAAAAGGAATCCTCTCTTCTATCCCTTCAATTTCCTACTCAAAGGTAAAGGCCTGTGGAAGACCAGGAAAATTTGGTTAACACTGCTTTGCTGCTTCAGAAGCACAAGTCTTGGCTCGCTCTCTCTTTTTTTCTTGGATATTCTTAGAAAAAGAAACTTAAACATATTTTAAGGAATAGGAAAATGGGAGAACAGGATGGAGGGAAGCCAGAGGCCCTTGGAGTGATTTCTGAGATAAAAGCAAAGCCAAAGCTTTGTTAAGAAAGAAGAACTTTGCGGTAACTGCAGTAAATGGTAGTGAATTTGTATAGACTACAAATAAGGCTGACACTTAATAAAGATAAAATCACTCTGCATATGAGAGCCTTTATATTGTTGCCTGAGTGTTAAGAAAAATAAACAAAGGAAATAGAACTACAGGTAACTCTGCCCTTGTAATAAATTATTTCTGTTCTAATTTCTCTTTCCAGAGCTGCTGTAGCTATTTTATGCTCAAACCTACTGTCTCTTAAGTTTCTGGAGCTTACTAAAAATTTAAAGTTTTCCACATCATAAAAAAACATATGGAGTTTTGAGATTTTAAGAAAATGAGACTATTAATTTCAGTCTCAGTGATGGTGCCTGCCAATCAGATAAATGGCAGCCTTTCTGCCCTGAAGAAGCAAAGCAGTTGTTAAGTATTTGATGCATTCACCATCTGTATGGTTCCAATCTTGATCTCAGAGGAGGTAATGGCCAGGGAAGGTCTCCAACCTAATACTATTTTTAAAGTACTTCTCTCTTATTTGCCTTCTTGGTTAATGGCCTCTTTATTTAGCAAACTGTCCCATATAGAAACTTTGGGCGACCACTGTCTTGGTGGCTTCATTCACAACAACCCACAATTGTGTGGATTCTACTGGAGAGTTTTCTTTCTTGTCTTCCTTCCCCCTCACTTCAAGCTCTGAACCCTATTTTAAACCTACAGCTGATCTGCCAAATATCAGTACTTTGCCACCCTTTCTCCACTCCCCTCATTCCATCTTAGATACTGTTATCACCCTGACTGTCCTGAAATTAACTTTTTAAAAAACAATTAAAAACTTGATCCTGCCTGGGCTGGAGTGTCTCAATGGTTGAGCTTCGACCTATGAACCAGGAGGTCACGGTTTGATTCGTGGTTAAGACACATGCCCCGGTTGTGGGCTTGGTCCCCAATGGGATGTGCAGGAGGCAGCCAATCAATGATTCCCTCTCATATGTCTATCTGTCCCTCTCTGTACCTCTCTGAAATCAATATAAAAATATATTTGAAAAAAACACACAAAAACAACTTGATCCTGCTTAAAACAGGGCACCACCATTAATGTATTAACTTCTCAGAACAGCACACAAGGCCTCTTTAATTTTGCATAGAATAGAATAGGAAAATTAGTTCCTTTAATTTGGTAATGATACTAAAAATTGTGAGATTTAATGTGATTAGATAGTATTCAAGATCAGTTCTAAAGAAGCTTTTTCTTTCATTAGGGATTTTATACATTGATTGAATCGCTTTCCCTGTACCCCAAACAAGACAGTGACTCTCAAATGTTTTTGTATTGAAGAATGGAGTGCAGCCCCCTTTGGTCTCAGCATCTATTTGAGTCATTAACCACAGGTAAATGCCTGGGATCCCAGAGTAAGAATTATATTCCCTTTCACCCATAAATGAGCCCTAGTTTGAACAGTAAATTAAATGGTCATCTTAGTCATACATCAGTTTTAAAGAGAAATTTAGTTTTCTACTAAGTATCCTTTGTAAAATTTAAAATGGAACTCTTTATTGTATTGATAAATACCAAAAAAAATGGTCTTCTTAAGCACTGTTTTTAAATAATGTTAAGAAAGATTTAAATAGATACCTAGATACAATAGGCAATTTTTTCATTGTTATCAGTTAGGAAATCACTTAAAGTTAAGTTCTTTCAGACTTTGAAGTCACCAAAGAAAATATTAGCCCTTGAATTTCCTCTCTCACTACTTGCAGGTGTGAGGAGAGAAGAGGAAATGGGTTTTCGGAAAAAAAATCTATTTTCCTATAGAAACTATGGTATAAGTTGTAATTCAGTGAATACTGTTAGTTCTGTTTAATGGTGAATTTTGACACAAAAGGTATTATGTAAATTGGTTTGAACTTATTTTTATTTATAAAACTGCTTATATTTAAAAAGATTACTATTTATGAAATTATTTAAAAGATAATATGTTCTAAATTTCAAAACTTAGATATTTAAATTAATTTCTGAAACAAAATAGTTTTAGTAGAGTCTACCTAAAATGTTTATATTGTATTTATATTGATTCACTTCCATGCATGTTTGTTTGGGATTGGTGGGTGATAATTAGAATTAATTCAGGCAATAAGGAGAGTATGAAATCAAGAAAGCCTTTGAGATGGGTGTGATATAGACAGATGAAGATGGTAAGTAAAGGTGAAAAATTGCGAGTGAACTTGGGAAATAGCAACTAGCCTAGGTTTGCTAATTATGGGGCATATTTAGGAAAACAGTAAGTTTTGCTACCCTTGGTAATGTCTTTTTTATGGTAGCAAATTTCATAAAATAATAATTAGTTTTTATTACCAGTGATATGCTATTTCATAGAGTGAATGGTGGTATTAATATATTAATAGAAATTTAATATACAGAAATAAAACCTATTTAAATTTTATAGAAAAGATGGGTGTTAGTAGTTTTGATTTTTGAAACGGTGAGAAGAATTAATAGTGATTTAAAATGAAAGTTCACTTACACAGTGGAAAATTGCCCAATCTTTCTGGTAAGAAAAAAAATTGTCATTACTTAAGACAAGAAATCTGGGCAAGAAATATGATAAAATATAGATAATGATCAATGTTATTAAGTGATTTTGAAAAATTATTTCCATAATTATACAAATATAAAACAAATATCTCAAGAAGCACTATTTTGAAATAATTAAAATTAAAAAATAGGTCATAATCTTTATCAAGCATAAAGTCAATAAAGTTGCAGATAGGTAAATATTGCATCTTGCTTATATTTCTTCGGAGTGCATGGAAAAGTACAGTGTCAGTAGCAAAATTAAGCAAAATGCACTGTGTTGTACACACTGCCCGGCCTCCAGGGGCTACGTACCAAAGGTGCACTTGATGGAACTCCTGCGGACCAGGTTGCTGGGGCCACTTTTGGCTGCCAGTTGGCACCACCAGTCAACTTTTTCTCTCCAGCATTCCACTGAAGATCTCCCCTAAAATCAAGCATGCAAAACACACAAAAAACACACAAATCAGAATAGAATGGTGTGTGATTCCTGAGATACTTTTATTGGAGGTTAGAAGCAGTCTGTTTGAGTGATAACAAAGAACACAGGTTAAAACTAATAGAAGATGCTTAACATATTGTATCTAAGAAAGTTTAAAAGCATTTGACAAAAATAATTTAGAGTTTGGACCCCTATGATAACAGGAATTTTCTATTACTACTTTTTTAAAATTTAAATTCTTTATTCTTGAAAGTATTACATAAGTCTCCTTTTTCCCCCAACTCCCCCTATCACTTCTAATAGAAAAATATGCCACAAATTTAACTGAATCCTTCACTGGTTATAAAAAATACTAAATAACTGTATCACAAATGCTATATACCAACACTTTGTTGAATTTGAGGTGCATCTATGATGTCCCTTTCTGGATCAACAGAAGATTTCACACTATATCATAACTACAACCTGCATTACAATGACTGTAAGATACCATCCTATATATTAAAAGGATAATATGCAAATTAACCCTAATGACAGAATGACCAGAATGACTGCTGGACCAGTCACTATAAGGCGCACTGACCATCTCTTGGTCCCTTTCCCCGGGAGGCAGGCTCCGATCGCCTGATAGTGAATGGGGAACCAGGGATGTGAGGGGTGGGGGACATGGGCGGTGCCGGGCCAAGGCCCATGCCGGGCTGGTCACACCACACATAGAGGGTGAATTGCAGCAGGGGCGGGGCCGGTGAGCAGGCGGGAACAGTTGACCTCTCAGTCCCTTCCCCTGGCCATCAGGCACAGATCACCTGATGGCGAACCGGGAACTGGGGGGTGGGTGGGGGGGGGCAGGGACAGCTGTGGGCAGCAAGGGAAGATGGCCTTGATCACAGGCCAGACCGAGGGACTGTATCCGTGCACGAATTTCGTGCGCTGGGCCTCTAGTGTATTTTTAAAATGGATCCCAATTTCAGATGTTGAAATATGCATCTAAAAAAGGGTACACTGTTTATCATTCTTACTATCCTTCCTTAAAATTGATCCTCCATGAAACTTAAAAATCAACGTTAACTAGGAATATTGTAATGAGTCTAGAATTTAAAGCTATGAAAGTATTCAAACCACAGTTCCCCAGTATTTCTAGACTAGAAGCCCAGTGCATGAAATTCATGCACTGGGAGGGTCCCCAGCGGCTGCCGGCTGCCGACTGCTGGCAGGGGCCTCCCTTCTTTCCCCCGGCTGGCCCTGCCCCCTGGTTGAATTCCCGGACAAACTCCTGGTCAAGGGGACAATTTGTATATTATGCTTTTATTATATAGGATAAAAGTTCATGACAATCTTGGAGACTAAAATATATTATTCCTTTTCATTGTCATAGCTAACAGTTTGGATGTTCCAGTAGAAAACAACAAAAACAAAAACCCAGAATAAAATAAAAACCAATTCTGAAATTACCTAGCCTGAGAATGAGTAATTACTTTAATGAGAACAGTGTTTGATAGTCTCAAATAAGTACAAATATATTGTCTCAACAAAACCAGATAGTTTAAAAAGCACTTACTTTTTGGATGTGGTGCCAGAAATCCCAAGATCTATAAATGGATAAAAGAAAAAAGAATTTAAAACTCTATACTCAGCTTAAATGATATGACATTTAAAAGATCAAAGACTCAGAGGTCTAGGAAAAGTCCATATTTTGCCTAGGAATGACTACATTCAGTTTTACAAAGGAGAAACTATGTCAGGAAACATTCACAAATCTAACATTTTCTCTTACTTTACATTATACTTAAGGATCGTATTTTAATGTCAATTCGTGTTCAGAAAAAAGAGTAAACACAGCAGGCTTGAGACTGCTATCTTAGAAAGGTCTATGTGGCTGGCATCTGGGAACCTAGCTAGTAAATTATTCTCTACACTGAGATAAAACTTTGCCTAATGGTAAGAGTGACTTGCTGTGTCTAAACCAGTGGTTGGCAAACTTATTAGTCAACAGAACGGCAAACCACGGCTCGCGAGCTGCAGTTTGCCGATCACTGGTCTAAACCATACAAACAACGAGGTTTATGCTGAACACCTGCTTTCCTTCTTAGAGACTGAAACTTTAGCACATAATCAGCATCCAAGAAAAATCCTGGGTGCTGAGTCTCTAAAGGGCTTCCTTGGGGAAAACATCACACACGTGGCCACATTTCTGTATGCCTTTCCCCTCCTGGGAATGAGAGAGCATAAGGAAGTCTGAGCATGGATTCCTCCAGACTCTGCCTGTGTCTTTTCCCCGATGATCCAGCTGTGCATCCTTAGGAGCTTTTGTAATAAATCTTAGCTGTGAGTACAGACATGTGCCAAGTCTCTTGAGTCCTTCCAGTGAATCAGTGAATGTGAGGGTAGTCTTGAGGATCCTGACACAACCAGCTTCATCGTTCTGCTCTAATCTCAGTTCATTTATTATGTCAGCCAATATTTATTGAGTCCCTACATATACACCAGGCACTGTTCTAAGTGCTTTGGGTTATGTTAGTGAAGGGAAAAAAATAAATCCCAATCCTGGAGAACTTACATTCTAATGGAGTGAGATGGATGATAAAACAATATACATAAAAGAATAAAAAAGTAAATTACGTAGGCAGTTAGAAGGTAAAATGGAAAGCCTATGGAAACATGAAAAGAAAGAGCAGGATCTGGTGGCATAGGATGAGAGTGAGGGCAGGCAGTATTAAATAGGATGCTCAGGTAAGGCCTCATGGAGGAGGTGAGACTTGGGCAAAGCTGAGCAGAGATCTGGGGGAGGAGCTTTCTAGGCTGTTATATGGTGCACTGTCTGCCTAATGGTAGCGCGAGGTTTAACATTACGAGAAACTGCCGAACTGCTTTCCACAGTAGCTGCCCAATGTTGCCTTCTCACCAGCAATGTTAGAGAGTTTCAGTTTCTCACAACCTCATAGACATTAGTTATCATCCTTCTTCTTATAGACATTCTAATGGGTATGAAGTGATATCTCATTATGGTATTAATATACATTCCACAGATGACTGATGTTGAACGTCTTTTCATGTACAAAGTGGCCATATACTTTTTGGAGAACTGTTTAAGTCATTTGACTATTTTTAAATTGGGTTATTTGCCTTTACAATGTTGAGGTGTAGAGTTCTTTATTCATTCTGAATAAAAGTCCCTTATGAGATATATGTTTTCTCCCATTCTATTGATTGTTTTTCACTTTCTTGATGATAGCATATGTAGCCCTATCTATTTTTTTTTTTTTGTTATTGCTTGTGCTGCTGGTGCCATATCTAAGAACAAGGTTATAAAGATTTATTAATACATTTTCTTCTAAAAATTTTATAGTTTTGGCTCCTACATTTAATCTATGATCCATTTTTAATTAATTATTTTAAAGAACTACAAGACTGTTTCCAAAGTGGCTGCATCATGTATATCCCTACCAGCAATGGTTGAGAGTTCTAATTTCCCTACATCCTAGCCAACACTTGTTACTCTCTTTTTGATTATAGCATTCCCAGTGAGTGTGAAGTGGTCTGTCAATGTGGTTTTGATTTGTATTTCCCCGATGACTAATGATGTTCAACATATATTCATATACTTGTGGGCCACTGTATATCATTTTTGGAGAAATGTTTATTCAAATCCTTTGCCAATTTTAAAATTATTTGTCTTATTACTGAATTGTAAGAGTTCTTTAATATTATAGATACAAGTCTCATATAAGATATATAACTTGGAAATACTTTCTCTCATTATGTGGGTTGTTTTTTCACTTTCTTAATGGTATCATTCATAACAAAAGTTTTTAATTTTGATGCATTCTTATTAACTTATTTTTATTTGATTGACTATTTTTGGTATTATATCTAAGAAGTCACTGCCTAATCCTAGGTCAATATACCTATATTTTTTCTCTAAGAGTTTTATTTCTTATATTTAGGTCTTTGATTCATTTTGAATTGATTTTTATGGATGGTATAATCAAGAGGCCTAACTTCAGTCTTTTGCATGTGGCTATCCATTTGACTTGCACATTTTTTAAATAGAGTATCTTTTCCCATTCTGAATGGTCCTACAAACCTAGAAAATCATTTAACATTGTATGTGAAGTTTATTTCTAGGCTTTTCATTCTATGCTATTGGTCTATTTTTCTATGTCTATACTGTACTACTTGTCTCATTACTATAGTTTTGTAGAAGTTCTGATATTAAAAAGTGTGCTCCAAATTTGTTCTTTATCAAGATTGTTTGGCTATTGGTCAGCTTTCTTCAGCTGAGATAAATATCAAAGGTGGTAGCATCTGTGGGCTATGTGCTGAGGGTACTCTCAGAAGCTAGAGGTAAAAATCCTCTATTTCTGAAGGAGGGTCTGGGTGGTACATTATAGTGTCCAGCAAAAGCAGTTACCACTGCAGACTGTTCGTGAGATAATATTTTAGAGTAGGAAGAAATACTAAAATAATCTCTCCATGGCTGTCATCAAAGCATTTTCATGGATGTCCAGACTGAGGATGATGAATGGAAAACAAAAGTATATCCATAGGGTAATTGATAGAAAAAATTGTGTATAAATGCTATGATAAACTTTTGATATAGCCTCAAGTGAAATGAAAGGTATTTGCAATGCTAACCCCATTCACCTTAATAAAAAAATCAAATTCAGAGTTGAAATAAAAGGCCAGTCTTTATTTTATCATAGCTGCCCTCACCTCCTCCTAAGACTCTTTCACGTACCTAGCTCCAGCCACAGTCTCCTTGATGTTCCTTAAATATGCCAGGCAATCTTCTGCCCAATGTCTTGGCACTGGTTGTCTCCTTAGCCTGCACATGTTCTCCTTCAGATATCCATATGGTTCACTCCTCTACCTTCAAATCTTTGCTCAAATTTTACATTCTCAGTGAGGCCTACTCTCAGCCCCATTCTGTGGCACTCTTTATCCCTCTTTGCCTGTTCTGTTTTTCCCCCATGGCACTTATGACCTAACACACTATAGAATTTATTAATTTGAAAATGTTTAATGTTTGTCTTTGCCCTTTCAGAGCACCATAAAAACAGAAATTTACATCTGGTTTGATCACTAATTTTATATCTAGAGCATGGAAGAATGCCAAGTATTCAATAAATAGTGTTTGTTGAATGAATAACTGAATCACACTTGGATGCTCAATTAGTAAACATACTACATTTAAGTTACTCTGTGTTCTCATTTCCAAATGAAATGAAAACTTAAGTGTTTATTCAAAACATGTGTACTTATTATACACAATACACTTGACTTCATACTTGCACATGCTCTCTAACTATACCTTGGATAATTTAGATTAATTATTAATTATGGCCTGGGTACTGCTTGTAAGACTATGGTATAGAGACTGCTTACCTTCCAAGGAACTGTACTGGGTAAAGCACTAAGAATTTCTGCCCACTACTTAATACACTCACCCACAAGTGAATCCAGAAAAAATGCATAGGAAAAGACAGAGGGGGAATCACACGAGATTCAGTTAAATAAAACCATATTACTCACTGCCTACTAAGCTGGCAAGGGATGAGTCAAGATCGCTCCCAAGGGGTTTGCTTGCTGCCACTGCAGGACTAGGAGGTACCATCGACATGGGTGCAGGCTGCCCAGTTGGTGCCATGGTTGGCATCAGAAGGTCACCTAGACCATCAAACACTGGAAATCAAATGGACCAGGTTCAGAATAATTAAAAAAAATGGATCATATGGAAAATTAAAGGGAAAACTGTCTTAAAAAAAAACTATGGAAACAAGTGAATATACAATCTTATAAAAGAAGACTTGTAATTCACACTTATCATGACCATAACACCAAAAAGAACATCTCTACATAAGTCTACTCATAAAGTATGGAAATACTAATGAACATGAACAAAGATGGAAAACAATCTGTGTAATGTACAGGGAAGAGCACAGACTTTGGAGTCAGAATTGAGCTCAAACTCAGCTACATGCCTCACTAGCTGTATGTCTTTGAGAAAGTTACTGCTTGAGCTTTGGTTTCCTCATCTGTAAGTGGGAAGAGTACCACTACTACTACATGGCTTTCTTGTGAAGATTAAATTAGATGATATATGTCATGTCTTCATTATAATGTTTGCTGTACACAGGCACTCAATAATTGGTAGCCATGGTTACTCTACAATGTGTACTTTAAAAAAAAATCTTCGTTGAAAGTATTACATAAACAACTTAAAACAATTCTTAAATGAGAAAGGAAGGCTGAATTCCCTATGACATCTGTGTCGAAATAAAACCTGATCTAAAGGTCAATACCTACTAATAAGTATCTGAAAAACAGTTGACCATATTTTAGAAGTAAGACTTTTAATTTTTTCTCCAATATAGCAATCACTTTTGGTTCTAACTTTAAGGGAATATTTAAAGTAAACACTATATCAGTAATAGGAACCATGCCATTATTCATGGTTCCTGATTACCATGTAACTAATTACTACTTGTCTAGTTCCTAGAATACAAGAAGACCATTTAAAATGCAGACTCATAGGATTTGCATAAGTTATTGCTAATATCCATGTCAAAGATTTTGTGGTTGTTAATTTTTATAAAAAAACTATGCATATTTACCATACATACTACTATGCAACAATTCTAAATTAAAAAAGAACAGCATTCAACTAGGCACTGGCAATGGAAGCAACCAAATTGTCAGGCAGGGCATATATTTAGGGTGTTTCTGAAACACATTTAATTGCCAAAAACTCACCAATTGAAAATTTGTAGGAAGGACCCAGCATGGGAAGAGTAGAATGGAAGAGAATACAAACAAAATGACAGCAGGATGAAAGGTTAAAGGCAGGCAAAGAATACTATTTGTGTCTCAAATTCAAAAAACCAAGAACTATGCAAGCTTCAGAGGGTGTAAGCAACAGCAGGGGGAGTGTCCACACATTCAGATACTGTACAAAGATCTAGTACAGAGTACTTGTTTTTCTTTAACCATCTCTAAACCGTGTGCATGTAAGCTCATGCAATAGATGGTGTGCATGTTAAGTTAGATTTCTGCAAAAAAATTAAAAACAAAAACACAGAAAGGAATTAAAAGTTATTCTTAAAGCCACCAAAATGTACTGAAAATATTTACTTAAGTTACTGAATTTATCTACTGAACAGTTTTAAAAATAAGGTCATCACTCAGTATTGTGTAGTCATTTCCTGATTATCATACTAACCTTAGGTGTTTTATTTTATAATCAGAACTAAAATAATGTTTGAAAACCATTGTCTCACCTGATGGATCAAAGGAGCTGCTGCTAGAAGTTGAAGGCGTTGTCCCAAAAGCTGCCTCAAAATTGGGTTGTAGCAGGTTATTCTGGGCTGGAGTCACTGGTGATGGAGAAGGGGCCATGAAAGAACCCCCAAATCCTAGGAAAAAGAAGTTCCAGAAAAATATAAGCAGAAACAACTTAACAAGGTAAAGGCCATAAAACAGAGTCAGAAAAGGTTATAGAACACTGAAAGAAATTGAATGCATGTAGATGAGAGAGGTCAATGACACCTGGGAAGTTATAGGTTTTTCAAGTATTTTGACATCTGTCATGTATTAATGAGAGGTTTAAGTTAACTGAAAACAAGATAGCACACAAGAATATATACCTTTGTTAAGACAACCCGCAGCAACCAAATATACGATTACAGTAGAGCACACACAACTAAGAGGGTCTCACCGGATTTAAAATTCAGATAATTATTTTCATTATTTTAAACTTTGGTTCTTCAAATCACAATACCAGGTAGTTAGAAAATGCTTAGTTGTACACATTGAACCAGTAGAATCCTATATAATAAGAGAGGAATATGCTAATTATCCCTTATGCTGTGAGGCGTAACGACCAACCACGTAACGACCGGATCACGGATCTGCAGTAGGGTGGAGCAGCGAACTACAAGCAGGCGGTGGAGAGCTACAGGAGGGACAGGGCAGCAAGCTATGGGGGTGGGGTGGGGAGGGGGGAGCTACAGGAGGGCGGGGAAGCAGGTGGAGAGCTACAGTGAGCTACTGGCTACAACGAGTGGTGGAGAGCTACAGGAGGGAGCAGGCAGCAAGCTATGAGGGGTGGCGGGAGGAAGGGGTGAGGGGGTGGGGGCGAGGGAGAGCTACAGGAGGGCAGGGCAGCAGGTGGAGAGCTACTGGAGGGTGGCAGCGAGCTACTGGCGAGCTACTGGTGCATGGATTCATGCGCAGGGCTACTAGTAATAAAATAAAATCAGAAAAATATGCGTGCATTCTTTCTGCCACCAAATCCTTTTTAATATCTTTCATATGTTCTAGTCCCCTTGCTCCTACTGCCAAGTGAAGGCTCTCCCAACACTGCTCTCAGGATTCATAAAGTCGCCCAGGGAGGACTTCTCATTTGGACTTCCTCCAGTCTAGTCTCTGGAGTGCAGCCTGGGTGATTTTTCTGAGTGGAAAATGTTGACAAAGTTACTTGCCTAAAATCCTTCCCTGGATTCGCATAACTTTCAGATTCATAGAGTGCAGATTCCTTTGCATAGCAATAAAGCTCTTCTGGCTCTGGTTCCCTCTCCATCTCCGCAAACTAAGTTGCTGCTTATTGCATCATCATAGTGAGTCAGATGCCTGCTCTGGGAGGGTTTCCTAGCCTTAAACTCTTATCAGCCACAACTACCCGCACCTCACCCACCCCAAGTGCATATGTGCTCTACCCAAGCCCCATCATAATTCTTTATTCTCACCCCCAGACCCCCCCCCCCCCAGGGATGGTCTTTTGATGTCAAGAACTGTGTCTTCTTTTCTCACCTTTTCTACTAATAGTCAGACAATGCCTGAGAAACACTATATTAATATTTATGGAGTGAAGGAAACTTCTGAATATAAAAGATGAGGAGAAATCAAACTATTATAAAGGAAACTTCAAATTAAATATTTATCTTTTGACTACTAGAAGCAAATCATCTCTCTCCACCCCAGGCAAAAGCAGAAGCAGAGCTCATCTGTACAAAAATATGCAACCTGTGAAGGAAGCAATTTCTTAGTAAGAGCTGAGATGATGCTCTATTATCAAAGAATTTATTACTCCCAGGCATTTTTTTTATACTCAGTTTGGGTATATACTTTCCTTTCCAATCTAGCCACATCTGCTCTTCTTCAGAAACTGCTTACAAAAAAAAAATCAGAAATGCTAAAAAAAAAAATACTTAAGTTTGCACTCCATAAAACCAATTTATAAGTTTGAAAATGGCTCCCATTGAAATTATTTGGTTACTGTTTTCTAAAGCAGGCAATAATGTGCAAGTCATTGTTGCTCCTGGAAATTGATATGGATTTCGGCTTAAACTTTCCTTGTATATGTATAAAAAATTGTAATTTGGAAAATTGTTACCTATTAGAAGGTGATTTTTAAAGTTCACTTTAAGTGATGTTAGTATTTGAGTGACATAAGCATCATGGAACTTTCCTAACTGAAGAAAAGACATTCTTTATATTTTCAAGAACTAATATCAGTCTGAAGCAAAGATAGGCCAACAGTAATTATTTTTGTGGATGTGATCATTTTGGTTTTAGGGAGGAAGGCTGTGTTAATGTTGACTTTTTAGAAACATTGCACACCTCAAAGTTGGAATATGGCTGTGCTTATTAGGCAATTATTCTATGAGGTGCTTCTTCTTGTTACAGGTGAATGTGGAGACAATTGTACTTGATGCTCAGCTTCTTAAAACTTGGCCAAAGAAAGACAATATATTCTAGAATCACATCATATTAGCATTGGGAAGGGCTTTAGCATCATCTGATTCAATCCTATCTTTCCATGGCTGGAAGAAATGGTGCAAGAGAAGTTCCACTCCTACCCAAGATTAAGTAGTAGAAAGAGAAAAAATATGTGCTTTGATACAGAGCTCATCTGCTTAGTAATACTAAACTTCATAAGATAAAAAGGTTTTCTCCATAGATAAATAAGTAACACTATTCAACAACAACAACAAAAGTAACAGTGCCTTCTCTAAGACATTGAAGGGTACAGCCAAATTGGCCTGAGGCTCACCAAGTGCACTGTTCTATGCATTTATTAGGTGGAACCACATGCATTTCCTATATTTGACCATGTAGGTCCTACAACAGCAAAATTTTATGTTGTTCAACCTAAAACATACTTTAGCTAATTTAATCCTAACACCAACTCCATGAAGTTACACAGATGAGGAAACTGAGGCCAGAGAGGTTAAGTAATTTGCCCAAGGTAAAATGATGGCAAATGCAGAGCCAGGATTCCACACAGGAATCTTCCAGATACTCATTCATCATAATACTACACAGCCTCTTTCCCACAGCCAGGAGTAATGCCAGACTTGTACCTTCCTACAGGTTTATAAATTTGACAAAGTTCTGGAAAGATGACTTTCTCCATTATACTCAGTTTTTATGAAGTAGGTGCCCTCACAAACCTAGATTAATTAAAAAGGTATAAAGTGACATAAAATAATCAACTGATTATCTTAAAGAAAAATCTATTGCTAGACTCTTAATGAAGAGCTAAACAAGAAAATTATAGACATTAGTAAGTTTGGAGAACTCCTTCTGTTAAGTGAAAAGTTTTAGAGCCCAGGAATAGAAGCAAATAATAAATAAACTGAAACCATTAATATTTCTTTCATTATGGCTATAAATTACATTAAGGAGAAAAGTATTCTATGGAATTGAAAATAAGGTAGTAATCAGTAGGCTTCTGAATGTCCTGCAGGCATATTTGAACTTTCCTACACTATAACTGGATTGCTCAACCATCTACAGACTCACTGCCTTTTATCACACATGATTAGTTTTACAAATGTATCTTCTTCAAAGGGAACAGCCTACGCACTTAATGAAGGTTTATTAACACAAACATATCAAAAGCCATCATATTACTTGGGTTGAGTGAAAATTTAAAACTATTGGTAGTTAAACACATTCTCACACATAATTTCCTTACCCACATTTGCTCCATTATGTTAAAGATGGTATCATTTAAATTATTCTCAGTGGTACAACCAGTTCTTAACACATTCCGTTTACGAAGATCAATCTGAGCTAGTCAATATTGCTAATAATAATAGCCTGAGACATTTTGTCTGACACTTTCAGACTGTTTTCCAGCCCCACAGAGGATGAAAGTATTGGCCCTCTGTAGACCTTCCCATTTAGTGAAAATTGTTATTAATTCAACACTGAACATTTTTATATTTTTAATCCGTTCAAAGACTTCTATGACTTTGTTAAAAAAGTAATTTGTGTCTTGTGGTTAGCAGAGAATGTAAAACTACAAAGAGCCTCATAAGACTGGTTCATATCTTCCCCGCTTTTGGAATTAAAGATAGGCTGTGACACATTCCTTTATTAGCACAGACTTATGGTGCAGTCACCTCAGAATTGTGTCTGTTAGGGAAGAATATGGTTTTCCTGCTTGATGTCAACCTCAGAAGTTAGGCATATCCTTCAACACACCGAATCTCCCTTAATAATGCATTTTTACATCCATCATCCAGGACTCCATCTGTATCTTTCAAATCTCTATATTTTCAGCTGGTATATACTGAGAGAAGTTTGCCAGTTGTATTCTTCACTGTATAAAATAATATTAACCTTTATATTTTATAAATTTAACTCTCAAGTTTCTGGCCAGACTCCATCTGAGATACGCATAATATTGGCATCCTACCAGTAATCTCAATGACTTGGAGAGAATACCCAGAGAGAAAAAAGGACTTCCTGCAATTCTGCAAAAAGCCAGAACATTTGATTTTATTCATAACATTTAAATCTTAATTACAACTTCAAAGCAAAAATTTGTTATCACTGATCTCATTTTAAAATTGACAAGGTCATTTCCTCTCAAACGACATTTAAAATTATGCTGTTTCTGCAGCCTATTAAAATCTTATTGCTATAGCATAGTTTGTGCTAACAAAAAAAATTCTTCCATTTACAGCCTGTTAAATATCTGAATTAAGTGTACTGGTTTAGCTAGAGCTTAAAGTTTCTGTGACCAATTTGAAGCTGCTATGAAGAATATCTGGACTAGGAGAAAAGGCAGATAAGCTAGTATTTTTTTTCCACCAAGCAACCAGTTGTGGTTTGTGTTAAATGCACGGCATCTTGTCATATCTGCAACTTTGCAAGTCCACAGTGGAATCCTGAACCTTTGTCATTCAGAAAAATACCAGCTGGCAGTCACTGGTATGAAGTGGATTTGGCAAGTAGGAATGCCTTGTTTGCAGGGAAAGATGGGAAAGACATAAAGAATGCCATTGCCCCTGGGAAAGATGATTAAGTTTCCAGTTTGAATTACTGATGGAAGGGAAGGTCAAGAGTGGGCTGCAATAACCCATGCAGCCTCTTGAGGAAATATCTGCTGTCATGTCAAATGTCCTACATCTCTGAAGGCTGATGAGGCCATTACTCACTACTAATCCAAGAATGAATGTTCCCTGGTATATCGGTTGTTAGAATTGCTATTACACCCTAAAATGAGAGCCAGTCACTACCCTATCAAAGGCTACATGGCTAGCAGAGAATTTAAGCTGAGAGACTCTGGACATAGTGGCTTCCCTGTGCTTATGGGACCTACATTCTCACCAGCTCCTCACCAACATTATGATCAAAATGCATCCCTTTTGGTGACTGGGGAGGGACAGAGGAAGTTGCATCTAGGTATCTGAGTCCTCTGTGATGCTGTGGCTGTGCTTCCTATAT
Source organism: Corynorhinus townsendii (assembly GCA_026230045.1). Taxonomy (NCBI): domain Eukaryota; kingdom Metazoa; phylum Chordata; class Mammalia; order Chiroptera; family Vespertilionidae; genus Corynorhinus; species Corynorhinus townsendii. Next base: position 58,317,034 of record JAPDVU010000004.1, on the reverse strand, counting down.
GTCCCCTTCTAAGTTAAGTCCGAGTGAGGTAAAACAGCAGTGTCCTGTGAGTTGATAACCAAAACCCAAAACTCACTTTTGTGGTCTAGTAACTGGCAAGTGTTTTGCCTGTAAAAATCATAATGTCTAGGTCTGGCTATCATTAAGCACACTTTGTCTTGCCCCCAAGAAAGACAACAGTGGGCTTTTACTGTCTTTGAGTCCTTGAAATGTTTCCTTTTATTCTATCTATCCCATCGTAGCAATAAGCAATAATTCTAGGCATCTTATACTAATCTATTCCACAACATAGTCCTGTTGAACTGGGATTACTCCAGGGGCTTACAGATAAAAAAAAAAATGATCAGCTTGTTAAAAGGTGGAAGCAGCTTCAACCCAATGATAGAAATCTGTGAGTTTCTCCTAGTGTGATTCATATTATTATAGAACCAATGATCAAACATAAGCATATTTTAAAAATATTTTTATTGATTTTAGAAAGGGATGGAGAGAAGGAGAGGGCCAGGGAGAGGGCGAGAGATGCTGATTTGTTGTTCCACTTATTTATGCGACTCATTGGTTGAATTTTGTATGTGCCCTAACAGGGGATCGAACCCACAACCTTGGCCTATCAGGATGATCCTCTGACCAACTGAGCTATCCAGCCAGGGCTTAAAACATAAGCATATTACCTCTAAAGTAAACAAAACAAAATGTACTAACTAAAAGTAAGGCAGATTAGAAGCATCCATGAAGCCACACTGGTAGCTTGTATACAAATGTGATTTTGAGACTAATTTCATAAAATTCTGGGAAATAACCTTCAATTATATAATGTCTTGTTTTTCAATTTCATGTCTCAAAGAAAACATGCACCTTGAAATTTATATAATAGCTATTACTTATAAAAATATATCCAAATTTAACTTCCACAAAATATCATTTTATTTTAATTTAATTACCAGCTAGTAGGTCTGCCGATGCTGATGAACTAGAAGCAGCCTGAGGTGCAGGTTGGGGTTCAGAAGCACTAGTTCCAAATGCATCTACCCATTATCCATTAGGCAGCAAAAAAGTAAAAGAGTGTAAACGGTAAGTACAGTGAGTAATTTAAGTGTTTTGCAGATAAATGCATAGATATGGAGCTTTGTACGGTGAGCTAGTCACCTATGGATACGTGAAATGACAGAGTGAATTGAATTATGCTCTGATGACTTTATTCTCTCTCTCAAAAAAGAAGAGTTCTATAATAGTTAAGAATTAACGCCTTTGTAAGGTAAGATAACTTTTTAAAGGATAAAACTTTTGGACTAAATCCTGTCATTTATCAAAATAAGATCAAAATGTTAAAAATTTTGTCCAAAGGTAATAAAATACAAATTTTCCATTTATAACTCTATTAAACTTAAAAAAGTTTTAAACAAACAATTTAAGCAGCAGCAACAGCCCTCTTATACCCATATGTCAAGGTTTCATGTTTATTTGCCACAATTTTTGAGCCTCTGAATGTCAGAAATTGTGACATTCTTGCACCCTCATCTACCCTACCCATCATGGCACACAGAGTACTTAGTGTGGGTTTAACTTGCTAAGGATAATGTTTTAGCCAGTAAATACACACTTATGAATATTCATTAAGAAATCACTTCTATCCTGCATTTTTTTCCTTGTAAATTTACTGCTAACAGGAGACTTTAAATATATCATCCAAAGGAGTAATTCAGGATTAATTCAGCACATTTTCCTGCATACAGGAAGAGGAAAATACATTTAAATCAGTGAAATACCTTCCAATTCTTTGGAAGGATTTTAAAACATTAAACTCATTATAAATAAACTCTACAAAATAATGTATAACATCTAGAACTTATATGTTCAATTTTGACTGGCTTATTTGTTTTTAATTCTGAATTTTGTTCATTTTTATATTGCTTCTAAGAACTTAGAAATGTTGCTTTAGCCAACAGATCAGGATCGCCAGGGAAGAACAGTAGAAAGAAATTCAAATGAGCTGATTCTACATAAGAATGAACGCAAAGTTAAAAACAATCATCTAGAGTTGTTAGGCCATGCACGGAAAATTATGAACTGATGAGGATGAAGATGATGCAAAAAAATGCAAAGATCTTGAAAACTGGAGTTTACATTCAAGAGATGGAAATGAAAAAAAAAATGAAAGCGAGGATCTACAAACTATTATGAGGAAAAAATAAGACTCTGTTAAGTGTTGAAGGAGGAGAGATACGCACCCCCAAAAAGGTCTATCACACCTGAAGAATCCACCTTTGCTGGAGAGGCAGTGGTTGCAGGAGCCGGTGATGCAAATGTATCCACTGTAGTGAAGCACACAACAGGAAACATTGCACGTCACCCAAAGGAAAATGAAACCATGAGTCTTGACAAACAGCTTCTTGAGATTTCACGTTTCACAGTGGGTGGTACAATGCAGACAGTCTTGACAGTTAAGGGAAAGCAAATGGATCTAAAAATACACATTTTCCCGAAGAAAATAAAATTGGTCATCGTGAGGTCGGAGGTTTCAGTGTAAAAAAAAAAAAGTTTTGTCTTTTCATTGCGTTAAATTTGAAATATTAACCCCTCTCAGTAGGTGACAGGCCAAAGAATGAGATTTTAAAAAGTGATTTTTTTGGTTAAGAGGACCCAAGACAAACCGCACTCTTTCATATTGCCCTCTCCACACATGACCCCCACAGGACATCTGAATGCTTGACTTGGGCAAAAGGACTCACCGGATAAGAGGTCAGCGGTGAGAGAGCTCTCAGGCACAGGAGAGGCCCCTTGTGGTGGAGAGGAGAAAGCATCTTCCGAAAGGGAAACAAACCAAAACCAAGCAGAAGTAAGTAGAAAGCTGAAATCAAAGTCAAACATCTAACAAATGCATCCACACAGGCGAGGACAAAGAGCTTAGTCACCAACACATTTGGGCAAACGAACGTAAGAGAGGGTGGCTTTGGCTTTACCTGTACCGAACAGGTCTATGCTAGGAGCAGCATCCGGCTTGGGCGCTGCAGCGACTTCAGGAGCAGACTCAAATAAATCTAAGACCAAGAACACACATGCCTTTACTCAGCTGGATGAGCCAGCCTGAAACAGCATCATTTTCCAGTTCTGACTGAGTAGTCTGGGGAATTCTGACATAAGCAGCACATGGTTTCTAGAGAACCAACCACTCAGTTACAAAGTGTTCATGCAGTGATAGTTGTGGATGCAGTCTATTGCAAGTACCAGCATTCACTCCACCAGATGTAATGAGTTCAATGACAAGAACAAAAAATTACCACCAAAGATATCTAGAGCAGGAGGAGCGGTGGTGGTGGTGGTGGTGGTGGTGGCGGCGGAGGTGGTGGCGGTGGTGGCAGTGGCGGTGGTAGCGGCGGTAGTAGCAGCAGTGGCCGCTGCAATGGCGGGAGCAGGAGAAGGAGCAGTGGCAGGAACCGGAGGGGCTGTGCTAGCTGTAGGGGTAACTACAGGAACACTGGTCTCAGGTGGCTTCATTGCAAAGAGGTCCAGCTCGGGTGCAGCCTCTGCACTACCTTCAGATGGGGCAAAGGGGTCTTTTGGAAAGGAAAGTGGAGACACATACAGCATCAGTTAAGGAGAGAGACGAGAGACTGGCATCATAACTATGGTAAGAGACACCTGACATGGATATTTACCCACTAGCTAGGCATTCATTAGGCTGCTTGGACTAAACTACTGCCCTATTAGCAGTGGTCAGTGATTAGGATGTTTTTCTAAAGGAAAAAAAAAAAGGAAAATTTAGCAGGTACCGCAAGTTAAGAAACGGAAACACATCAAAGTACTTGTAAGATTAGCCTACAGTCTAGCATCAGAGATGTTTATTCTTCAAATCCTTACTTAATCCAGTTGCTTTGAAAATACATTAAAACATGCCTATATATTTGAACTCTGTGTTACAGAAGAGTCACAATATAGCATTAGAGAATAAAAAAAAAAACATTAAGAGAGCATACTTGCACTGATAAAAATTGTCAATCTTGAGAAATTGTCAATTTTGATAAGTATGCACTTCATTGTCTTAATGTTTTAAGTGCTGGCATTATCTAGTCAGCTACGATGAATGGCACTTTTTACTCAGAAGAAAGTAAAATTAGAAACACATATGGCCCCATCTAACTATGGCAGTTTCACTAGGACAGAAAAACAACAGACGGGCTCGTGACTTTAAACCCACCATTTCCTGAACATGCATCAAGTGCCGCGGCTACAGGGGTTGGGGTGGCTGCGGCGGCCCCTTCGGATGCTGCAGGGGCCTCCCCGGGAGAAGCTGCAAAGGCATCTTGGGTGCAGTTTTTAAAACAGCAGAAATTAAAGGAATAAAAAGAGAAGAAATATAGTAAAAGAACCACGTTAAATTGCGAAGAAGGCTCCCTTATACAACATGAATTTCTTAAAACGCGTTTTTATGGCCCATGCACTGTTGGTGGTCACAAAACAACTCTTTGCGTCCCTTCATGTTACATGCAAGTGGTACAGTGTCGATATTGTGAGGCCTATTAGGACCCAACAGGTAACAGGATTCTCATTGTATAAGGGCTCTGAGAAGCATGTTTTATGCATCACTAGAAATTAATGGATGTGAAAATGAAAACAAAAATAACTTTATTACGTAATTTAAGACATCACACTCTGATGTCCAGGTGCTACTTATTCACTACATCACTGTGAGGTCTTTAGTGGTTTCTAGCAACATGGATGTCTTCTTTAATGCCAATAAATTGAAATATACAACGGTAATGTAAAACAGTTCTAGTTAAAAATTTTTTTTATAGTCTAGTACAGGAGAAATTATACTGTTAATACAAAATGTTTACAAAGTATTCATTAAAGTTAGGTCTTCATAACCATTAAAAAGCATTTTCAGGTACAACCAAGGACTTGTTTTAAAGAAATAAGCAGATAATAAAATTAGGGGATGACACCATAATGCCTTTATTTTTACTTAAATTTATTGTTGTTTTCAAATATTGTATTGCTCTAGTTGTTTGGAAAATAATCTACATTCAATAGGTTAAAATATAGTTTTATGTTTTAAGAATATGTATTCTTACTATTTAGAGTTAGAAAATCCATTAAAATACAGGCAGACCCAGTTTATAAATGCCCAATTTATAAATTGTTGATGGTTCCCATTGTGTGTTGCTTCTTTCTTCTTTTTTTGTCAACAGATGATGCTAATTATAGTAAAGAAAAAAAATCCTGGAGCTCTTGAAGAGCTTCTATGGTTCCAAAGTACAAAAGGAATGAAGCCATCATAAGTTGCCCGGAAGAAACTGGAAAGTGGGCAGCAACACCCGCTTAGAACCTGTTCCTTACAGGCTAGCCTTCTCATCTTAAAACACTGCCGTCCCTACCTACCCGAGTTCCCCAGAACACTGCTCTTCTGGCCATGAAAAGGGGTTTCTCAATTATACTTGGGAAACACTGCACAGTATATCCCCTTTCTCAGAGATGTGTGTAGTGTATTAGGCAATAGGAAATCCTACAGTCAAGGCCCTTGTTTCTCTGTTTATCCCAGGACGTTCCAAAATGATCTGATTGTGAAACACATTAGCAATCTCTTGAGGCTCAGCATTAATTTAAGTACTCTGACGAACATTAAATTAGAGACTCACTTGGCTTCAGAGGTCCTTTACAAATATCCCTACAAGGGACAACAGGACAATCAGTTATTCACATCTTATTGATTTATGGGATCTGATTGCTTCCTCAGCCACACTGAGGTCAATGAGGGAGAGGCCAAATAATAATAATAGAGTATGAAAAATACATGAGGAGATAGGGCACACCTTCTTCTCCAGGTGCCATGTTAAGGATACAATGATAGAGAACGTAGAGCAACATGAAACCCTAAGACGGGGCAGTAGAGCACAGAAAAGTCTAAGAGGACATTGGAAGGGCTGAAAACATTTTGTCATGAGTCAGGTCTATTTTCTTTCTTGTTTCTTTTCCTGTAAAACTTGGAACTCAGGCTAATAAAATGGGAATAGTAGAAACCGTAATAGCAGTCACTATTCAGTGATATTTATGTGCCAGTTACTGTATAAATATTTTATGTGCATTATTAAATTTAATTCTTACATATCTTGTGATACAGGTTCTACGATCTCTACTTTGTAGATAAGAGAATGGAAGTTTGGAGGTTCAGTGATTGGACAAAGATCACACAACCAGCAAATGACAGTCAGGATTTGGCCATGAACTGTCTGACTGAGGTGTATGTCTAACCACTATGCAACACTGCTATGAGCTATGCCACATCCCACTATCTACAATTTCCTCCTGTAAAATGGAATAAACAGCAGTTATATCAGTGTTAGGGGCCAAATAAATATCCACTGTGTGACTTGCTGGCCTCTTTAATGATCACTTATGTGTAAGTAGGTGAAACCCATATTTATAGCTCTGTCCACAGGAGAGTAAGGTTTTTTTGGTTTGTTTTCCTGTGAGCAAGATATCTCCTTTTAATGCTTCTCCTATTTGGTAAAACTTAATATTATAAACTTAACTCACTTACTGCCATCAAAACTTCTCTTAAAGACAGGAGCTCAGCTGCTCCAGTCCCTGGCTGTTCAGTCTTCCCAGCCCAGGAGAAGGAGATACGATGAGGAAGACTGCCCAGCCACTGTCTGACTGTAGCCACAAAGGAACCCTGGGCAAGAACTGTGCAGCTGAGCCCAGTTCAGCCATCAGAACTGTGAGAGATAATAACATTTCAACATTGTTTTTGTTTGTTTTTTAAACTTCTTTTAATACCTAGCTCTCTTTCATGATCAATGGCAACATTATTCTTCCAGTATTGAAAACTGAAGCGATTTCCAATGCAGTTCGCTCTCCCATGTTACCTATTGGCAATTTACGTCTAATTCTGCCAAGCCTTACCCAGCAAGCTCCTCGCTGACACGGCTGTAGGCTAGTCTCTTTTTCCTTCTAGCGATCTAGGAAACATTTTCTCGCAAGCTTCCTGTAACTACCTTCCTAAATATGTCTAATAGCTGTCGTTTTCCCCATCGTGAACTACTCTCACCATCTTCTCCTGCCACCTAAGCCATCTTTAAATCACATAATCCTTCTCAACAGCCCAGAGTCACCATCCCAGTGGGGGGGTGGGGGGAGGGTAAGTTCCTTGGTTTCCAGCCACTGGTTTTGTGCTCACAGACTACCATCCTCATGAAGGCTTGTTCATAACTTGATACAGGTGATTGACAGGGTACCCTGGTGCTTGTGCAGAGGAACTAGCGTCAATACGGCATTCTAGTGCTTAGGAAAACCCTGTTATTACAAACTAATGTGGTGTTGTTAGTGAGGTCTTCATAAATAAAAATAGAATGTTTTTAAGGATGTTGTCTTTTAGTTTTGTCAATATCTTTTAAGTTTTATTGAAATTTTTAAACACAGCCTTCCAGTGCTATTATGCATGACCACAGAAAGAAGATTTTTAAGTTCATTAAAAAAAACAACACATTAGTAAAACTGTTTCTGAGAAACTTGTTTAATAACTTATACTGAGATGACTAAAATATTATGTGGGTATAATCTGAATGTTTAAAAATAATAGATATTTCCTACTTTTCAAACTTGAAATAAAACAGAAAATTTAATGCTTTAATATTTCATATCCAAGAAATTAAACAATTGGCCATTTTTCAGAAATTAAAATTCTTTAAACTTATTTCTAAACAAATCTACTTAATACTGCTTGTGCATGCTACATAAAATCTCAAAATGGCATGTTTTAAAGTTGTGTAAACCAAGTAATTGGTGTCTATTATTCAAAAGTTCTACCACTTGCCCATTTTAGAGAGACAAGATTTTGTTTTGAAAAATGTCTACATATCGCCCTAACTGGTTTGGCTCAGTGGATAGAGCATTGGCCTGCAGACTGAAGGGTCCAAGGTTCGATTCCAGTCAAGGGCATGTACCTTGGTTGCGGGCACATCCCCAGTTGGGGGTGTGCAGAAGGCAGCTGATCGATGTTTCTCTCTCATCGATGTTTCTAACTCTCTATCCCTCTCCATTCCTCTCTGTAAAAAATCAATAAAATATATTTTTAAAAAATGTCTACATATCGTGGCCAGAGACTCTCATTTACATTTTATTTAAAATCCCATCTCTAAATGATTCCTTATGAATCAATGAAGAATATGAAAGAAATTAAGGAATATCACTGAAAACTGCAAAACAGTGATACACATAGACTCCTGACACATATGGCATAGAGCTTTTATAGCTGTTAGAGGCCAGTTTTATTTACTATACAGATCAGTAAAAATAACAGATGAGATTTGCAGAGGTACCCACCTTTAATCAAACTCTAGCCAGGTGACTAGAAAGAATAAAAGTGAAATCAAGGGAGAGCCCCATTCTTTGGCATTAATTTGTATGATTTTCTGTAATACTACATTTACTTACTTATTTGTTTGTACTAGTCCTTTACATTTATATTTTAGGGTAGAAATAATGGAATTAGAAAAGTATTTTCAAACATTTCTCTGCCTGACAAATGTAGTTAAAGCAGAAGAAATGATCAACACAAACAGCATAATGACACAAAGATTATTTCAAAGAAATCTTTTTAGCTCTATTATTCTAGAGAGTCATGAGAGAAGCAAGATGGAGTTGATTTCTTAGAGGCAATTAGCTCCTTACACATAGCCTGAAAAACAAAAATCTAAATCGCTAAAGGCACTAAATGCTTAAGCACTGCATTGTTATCCCTACTGTCCCTATTTTCCTTGAAGTTTTTCTGTTAACATTAGCCTATGAGGAACTGCCATACCCAACATCAATAATTGGGGCAGGGAAAAGGAGGGCGTGAAAAAGTTTGTTTTATACGTTTAAGCTAACACAAATTTTTGGTCTCCAAATTTATACAGGCATAACTGAAAAACTTTCTCTAGTGGATGATGCTTTGTAATACACTATTCAAGAGTCTGCAAACCCCTCCTTTCTCCTTTTTAAAAACAGGTTTCTCCTATAGGAATGGGAGTGCAAATTCCTTTCTTGAGACGGTGACAATGATGCTGTCTTGTGGAATGCTCCTTGTCTTAGACAATGTTGGTAAACCTCAGAGACCGGGGTCCGGCATGTAGAACAGTGGTATGTGACACAGCGTATCATAGTACAAAGTGCCCAGGGGAGGATCCGAATGAACCGGAGCCTGCCAAAACTCTCCTGCCCTCCCCATCATTTGCTTCCTCCAATGTCTTTACCATATTCTCAAAATGCCCTGGGAAAGATGTCATATTATAATGAAGAAACACAAAACTATGATGAATATAACACTACTCGACTTGTGCATTTGATAGGAGCACCTCCCCAGTTCTGGACATTTAGCACCACGTAGATGGGACTACGTAAACAAACTGGCTTCAGATGGCTCACCAGGTCCAGGCATATGATACTGGCAGAGTCTAGGATATATGGCCCACGCCCATAGCTCTAAATCAACTCTGTGTCAGAATTTACATTTGCATATTTTCAATCCTTTCAAGTCTCACCTAAACCTGTTTTCAATCTATGTCAAGAGCTCATTCAAATGATCTCTCAAAGTCCCAGAGCCAAAGATGGTCCAAGTTTTTGCTGAAATAGAATACGCTTAAAGTTGCAAAACTGGGCATATCCCCAAACTCTCTTCAGAGTCCTCCAAATCTAAACTCTCTTACTGGTAGATGATATTTTTGGTCCTAAATCTTAAGAAATAACTTAGGCCAGGATTTCCCCTCCCATATTCCCCAAATATTTTTCTCCCTGCTAGTGTGAATCTGGCCTAAAAGACAAAATCTAAGTATTATGTCTGGTACCACTTTTACATAGATTCTGCGGGGCAGAAACAAGCACGGGCCGAGAGTTCTAGTGGCAATTTCCACTTTGAGAAATGGAAAGTCAACCTCTGCTCTAAAACCACTGAAATTAAATGAAGATAAAGTTGATAAATTTAGCTAAGATACACAGACAGGAATAAACATTTAAAAATATTTAAGCACTCTGACAGGCTGTTAAATAATGTGCGGACTTTTACATCTCAGCAATCCTGGAAGGAAAATGAAGGAACAGTGAGTGATGTGACTAACTAACCTCCGAAGAGATCCACTTCAGCAGTGACAGCGGTAACAGTTGTAGTAGTTGAGGCAGAAGCTGAAGCAGTTGCAATTTCAGCAGCTGTAGTAGGAGGGGTGGGTTCTGGTGCAAATGGATCTGAAATCTGTGCTTCAGAGGGAGCAGAAGGAAGTGTAGCCAGAGAGTCTATGTTGCACCAGAGATGGAGAACAGATGGAAGAGAAGAAAAGGAAAGGACGAAAAATACACCAGGTTCCAAAAGATCAAAATGAAGGCAGTTAGTAAGATCAGAAGTCTCTCAAAACAGAAGTTTAAAATAAAGCTTTACTCACCCTCTCCCAAAAGGTCTATCGATGTCCATTATGTGTCAGCATATGAAGAAATAAGAGATAAAGCTGAAATATTCAACCACACCAGTGTCCAAGCAGGGTGAGGCACTAACTGAAGAAATTCTAGCTTTCTGGACCATTTGTAATAAAAAACATAAATGTACAGTCAGCCCTCTGTGTCTGTGTGTGTTACATCCTCGGTTCAACCAACCGTGAATCCAAACTATTTTGGGGGGAAAATGTTACGTTGTGCTGATGTATGTAGTTTCACCTACGATCGTTACATCTCTACTGAACATGTACAGACTGTTTTTCTTGTCATCATTCCCTAAAAAATATAGTAAACAACTATTTGCATAGCATTTACATTACATTAGGGATTATAACTAATCTAGAGATGGCTTAAAGAGGATATGTGTTATATGCAAATGCTCGCCATTTTATATAAAGGTCTTAAGCATCTGCAGATTTTGGTATCTGAGGGGTCCTGTACCCAATGCCTTGTGGATACTGAGAGATGACTCTATTACCTGTTACCATTATGGAACTTTTGAGCTGGGAGGGTACTTTAGTGAATTTCTAGATCAAGTTTCCAACTTCACAGATGGGAAAACTGAGAGCAAGCAGGGTCAAGACACTTACCTAAGTCAGGTCTAAACAATTTTTAAAAACTCAATTTATTTTTTGCCAGATTTACCATTTTAACTACTTTGATTGATTTCCATATACTATAAATATCCATTCTGATGAAATTATAGCTAACTGAACTTTACTGATCGTCTTTATTTGATCGTAGGTGAAATTACTATAGTCTGGAATACCAGAGAATAAATTGGAGCTTTATAAAAGCTGTAGTTTGATTGTAGAATGTATAAAACAGTCAAATAAATAAATGCAAGTTTAGGGGTTAGAAAAAGAAACCCTAACCTAAACTTTTTTCTTCTTCATAGGTTTCACATTATCCGATATTTTTCAATTCAATATAATCTTTATATATATATATATATATATACCTTACATTAAAACACAGCATTTCATTGGGAGGTTCATACTTTCTGTGTTCAACAGTGGGATTATAGTTGGCATCCTGAATAAGAAACCTATGAGGAGTTATTCTTTACTTTACTATGACTCCATGTCAAACATTTGGATTGTTCAATGGCATTTTTCTATTCTCAGTCACATGAAACACCTCATATTTAAATTCATGAATGTTCCTGTAAATTTACTTTAATGATAATTTTTTTTATCAGAACTCATTAGAAAGATTTTATCCCCCAGAGCTTTAAAAACAATTAAGAACTTGTAACCCAAAAGTTCTAGAGGACATTTAAAAAAACAGAAACATAAATTTGATATTAAAATAATCACATTCATTTAACTACGCATTTTGCAAACCCAGTGAATATTATGTAAAGCACTCTATAGCTACACTGAGATAATCAGACTCTTCCTAACCAAAACCCATATATTTCATAACAATTTTAGAAAATTATAGCACGTGGAGTTGACATTAGAAACCCTCTTAAAAATTTAGAATGTGTACTTAATAAATAGCATGCAAAAAGAACCTACTAGTATGTTGGGTTGGAGCTAGAATATATTCTGCTGTTAGGTGGCCAGGTCCATAATCCCAAGAAACAGAAGGTTCTTCTAATAATTTCTTAAACCAACAATACCTGGCCCAATACAACTGTTACTGCACAGCCACACTTCCTAAAAATATTTTAGGATGACCAAAGTGGGTCATCAGAAGCCAGATAGACTTGGCCTCTCTCTTTTCCAGGCATTGGTGGGACTCTCCCTCACCCTGCCCTTATCAACATGGATATTTCAAGCTTCAATGAGACTTAGCAGAAGAATGAAAAGCCATGTGACAGCACAGTTTCCAGACCTTTGATGGGGAATGAGCACCTGATTTCATACATTTTTTAAGGAGGAGAAAACTTGTTTGTATATACTAGAAGGTGAGAGAAATAAAAAGATTTTAAAAATATAAAAGACGTCAAGAGGAGCCATATACATATAAGATTAAAATATTAATTCCTTGCCTTTGACTAGTATTTTGTTCAGTTGGAGGGGGATGATGAAACTTCCAGCAGTGATAAAATGGAAGAAGAAAAGTAAAATTTCCTAAGAAAATGTATGAGGTAATTAATCATATTGTTGAATTATTGATGATGAAAAAAATTTTCCATTCCTGGAAACCACAGGTTTTAGTCTCCAAACTCTTCATTTTCTAGATAAAACAAAATTTATGCTACTTATATCTTGCTTTATGGAAAATTTTCCCTCCTATAAAAGGAAGTCTCTATTTTAGGCTGATAGGAACAGTTTTAAAGATTCTGAAAACTACTACTTGTTGTAAAGAATTAATCTATCCAAAAAAGCTACAATAGCAGAGTTGATCCACTTGCAAATGGTATATAATCTGATTTTTTAAATAATAGAAATCACTAGAAAATATTCACTGTAACCAAGAAAACAGACATACAACTAAATTAACATGGAAATCAATGTTCTGCAGTGAGCTGTGGCTAAACTTTTAGGTTATTATAAAGATTAAATGTGTTCATATATTTAAGTGCTTACCCATATCTGTTACATATAAATGCTTACATTAAATGCTAGCTATAGCTAACATTTAGGTTAAATTATAATTCTCATTATTGACCTGTGAATGTCAAAGCTTCTAATCTTTCTGTGTGTGTACATCTGTCTGAATGTATGTGTATGAAAATAGCCTAAAGATATGCCCCCCAGATTTAATTAACAAGAAAATGGTAATATGAGTCATAAAAACGGCTTCTACTATAGCTAATATTCCACATGGAAATTATTAAAGTCATATGATCACATAATATTGATGAGCTTTCAAATACATGTTGATAATTCTTATTAGGTCCATTAATTTTAATTAAAACCCTAGCAGTAATTCCATGTTTCTCAAAAAGCAGAAACATGATTTCAAGCATTTATAATAAGAAATAATCTGTTTTCCCACTTCTAAGATACACAGAAATATAACATACATAACTCACTTGTTTGTGCTGAGAGGTGAGTTTATTATAAGAAAAAAATACTCTCCCTATTATGGGGCCAAAAGTAGGAATTTAAAAAATGCTCTGTATTCTTTTCAGTGAAACATGTTCATTATTAGCCCACAGGATGCCAAATCTTATAAGCACTATTTAAATTAAATTAACCAAAATATAAATTTTCTAAAATCTGGTTGCTTTACACCAACAGGAAAAAAAATAATATCATTTACAATATATCCCCTAAAATGGCAATACTTATAAACACCTGAAGTAGTGATGGTAATTTGAAAATGAAATCCTCTTACTGTGTTATGGTCAGATAAGAATATCCAAATAGGTCTAACTAGCTTTTAAAGTTTGTATTGTACTGTCTAGTTAAACAAAATTAAAATAGGCTTCAATAATAGAGCAGCCTAATCTTATCAAACAAGATTGAAAAAGTGATTTTTTTTTTGGTCACATAAGCCAAAATGTATTTGTTACAATTTAGCATCATCTTCAAATCTTCAACCATCACTGGGTATCTGTAGAATAAATGCAAACTGAAGGTGGGTGACTATGATTTCTCAACTTCATATTACACTACCTCAATTTCTTAAGGCTTATAATTTTTATTATTTTGCTTAGGAAATTTATTTATTAGCATTTTTGTCCCCAACTGACTTTTCCACTGATATACAATACTGTGGCTGTAGGTATTTTGTTGAGACAGAAGACTAATGCTGTCTCACCATCAAAAAGTGGCCAGCAGGCCCTAACTCAAGGCTTCTGCTTGCCTAGAAAGCCCTCTGCACTAATTATTAAAAAGTGTTCCCTTGGGGCCAGCAGCTTAGAAAAGCACCTTTCTCTCAAGGATGAGAAAGGATTATACCTTTGCTGGCAGAAAGCAGGCTGGATATCAGCCCCTCTCCAGAGTCTCACACAAACTGGCTATCCAGGCCAGACAGCCCAGGCTGAAACCACATGACTCGACCTACTGATATCTCAGTGTTTGTCATGAATAGTTATTATTTCTAACAAGTAAAGATTGAAAAGTATTATAATAAAATTGGTTGTTAAAACGTATTCTTCACAATATTATGTGTCTTAGCAAAAACTCCTTGGAGATGAATATGAATTAAAATGTCATATTGAAATTGAAAAAGATTTCACCTACATTTTGTGTGTGTGTGTGTGTGTGTGTGTGTTTTATTTTACTTTTTTAACTTTTGGCACCAAAATAAGTTTTTAGAGTGTCAATGTAAGAAATGTCCAAACTTGTAAAGAATTTTGTAAGAGCCTGTTTGAATTTATTTGAGCTACCTGATGACATGCCAAGAAGCAAGATCTCAAATGCTCCCAAGCATGGTAGCTTTGTAGTTCTTTTTATACATTTGGAATTAAGAAGGGGACATAAGGAAGATATGTGAAGGTGAGGAAATCACAATGATGGTATTATAGGATAGTTAACAAAATTATGTGCTCCCTTGAGAGTGGTTATGCCTCTAAAAAAGAGGATTAATCTGGCATTTCAAAGGTGTGGTAAACTATATGCACAGGAACAATGGAAAGGGCTGACTTAAAGCAAAGATACACCTTTCACTAAAGAAGACTGAGGCCTGGAGCATGCCTACTCTCCGTGACCCCCCCAGTCAGGAATTCAGGATCACCTATGCTGTTATATTGAGTCACTGATTTATTACAGAGCCCCCCTCTCTCTCTGGTGTGCCAGGTACCTGGCTCTCCTGTTGCAGGAGGTGCACTACCCTGTGCCCACACAATGGACTCATGGACTTTAATTAGCCTGAATGCTGAGTTGGACCCGGCTGCAACATGGAACAGAAGCTCTGGACACTGTCCCCCCTTCTGGCTCTACTGGACTCCCACCTGCCCCTCTTTTCAGGACTGGGTTAAGGGTCATGGGACTTTGCAACCTGAGAGATGTAACTCTATGCAAATAAAGTCTTTTACCGTATCTTGTTCTCCTGTTCAAGTCTTAGAAAATTCATTTTCTAAAGATCTCGCAAGAATCCCGCTCCTGGGATAAATCGAGAAGTTTGATTCTCCAGTGACAAAGCTATCCCAGATTTTAACTGCATTTAAGTCAAATACAATGTGAATAAAATCAATTCCTGCCAGGAATCCATGAAGGAAGGCTTTCTCTGAGAAAACCAAATTGGAAATGCTGTCTTTGCATAATCTCATAAATGCTCAGGAATACCCAGACTTCTAAAGCCTGAATCTCTAGAAAACAAGACTAAATATAATCAGAATTTTAGAACAGCAAAGGAAAGTACTGCCTTTGTTCCAACCTTTAAAATAAAAACTATATGACTACGGGAACATTTTAACTGTATTACGTGTACTTTTTTTTTTTATCTCTGTCTCACTCAATATATATTTCAATTAATAGATGCCATTGTGAACATTTTCTCTCCAAGTTTCTAGTACCATTTTGGACCCTCAGAAGGTAAGCATAACAATTATAGCCTGAGGAAAAGCAACTAAATAGAGAGATGACATGACTGTCTGGTTTCACTCACCTCCCCATGCAGTGGCTCCTCCAGAAGGTGGTGCTGGTGCTGGTGCTGCGGCTGCTGCCGCCCCTCCAGAGGAAAAGTCTGGCTGGAGGTCCAGGAGATCGCTTGATGGTTTAGAAGTACTGAATGGAAATATAATTTTAAAGTCAGACTTTGAAATTTTATAATGTAAAGATATTTTTAGTAGAATTATGTAGAAAACATCACAGATCTTAAATCAAGTAAGAGAATAATATCTTGGAAAGTATAGTAGTAGTTCTTCTACACCAAGGGTTAGCAAATGAGATTTGTAAAGGGCTGGAGGCTAAGTATTTCAACCTCGTGGGCTAGATGATCTCTATCACTGCTTGACTCTGCCACCGTAAAAGTGAAACAAGACATAGATGACACATGAACAAGTAAGTGTGCCTTTGTTCCAGTAAAACCTTATTTACAAAAAACAGTCAGTGGGATAGGGTTGATTCCTGGGGCCACAGTTTGCCAACTCTTGCTCTATAGACAACAACAAAGTTAAATCATATTTCAAGCTATGAGTACTAACCAGATCACAGAGCAGAAATTAAAAGGGAAAACCTAAATGCCTCAAAGTAAGGTGGAATTTTCTTAATCATGTTACAAAATGCTGGTTAGGAGGACTGTGACAAAAGAAAACACCATCCAAATATTAAAGGTATTAGGGTAAGAGGATTACAGATAATTTCTTTTCTTTTCTCTATTTTAAAATTTTTTAATGAAAAAAATTATTGTTTGAGAAGAATACTTTATTTATAAACCAAAGATAGTAAAATGGATAATTACTAATGTACCTTGTTTTCTAAATAAATCTACAACATATCAGTTTTGGCTATAAAGAGGGCTCACCTGAAAATACTTATATATATTTTTTTATTTTCACTCATTGGGGCTGTGATTTTCAAAGCTCCTCTATTTGCAGAAGTTCTAAGAAGGAACCTAGAGCTTTGCTATTCAAGTATAGACCCTGAACTAGTAACACCCTGGGACCCTGTTAAATGCAACATCTCAGGCTTACCCCATTATCTCCTACATCAGAAACGTTATTTTCACATGACCCTGAGTGTTTCACATGTGCATTCAGGTGTAAAGAGCACTGGCCTAAAGGTCACCAGACCAGGTACCAAGCCATCAAGAGTCCCGGGCTCCCCATCACCTCTTCATAAACAGCAATTACATCTTTATCTTTTTTACAGATTAGAATTCCAAGAAGAATGGATTCTGCTACTTAAAAACAGTTTATAAACCCTTGAAATTTGCCTACTTTTGATGTACATTTAATAAATATAACAGGTATAACTACCAGAATAGGAAAGCATATTTATTAATATTCATTTCAGAGCTTTTATAAGAAGTAACTTATCTTAGTATAGAGACAGAAAGGTCTTGGTTTTACCAAGTTGAAGATTATAAAAAGCCAAACTAAACAATAGAGGATAACATACATTGTTAACGTGGGTGCATTACTTGGATTTATTGCTTTGTTTAAAATTTAAGTCTCTAAATATAGGACATTCACAATCAGAGTCACAGATAGTACAAAATGAGACCAGAATCCTAAGGCAAAATAGCCAGACAAAGAGTTGACCTAAAGTTATTATTTGAGGAAGCCCCTGTGAGTTGGGGCTTCACTGCAGGCAGCCCTGAGATTTCACAGAATGTATATCATCTCTACCTTTCTCACCACCGTTCTGACCCGTACGTGCTATTAAAGCTCATTAGAAACACCACAGTGGTCCCTTCCTAACACCTGAGTGTGAGTCCCTCAGATACACCAGCTAATTGATCTACAACTGCAAGCTTTTTAAAAAAGGCATTTTAAGACACCATTTAAATTTCCCACAAGAATAAACACTTTTTAGAAAACATTTTCTGTGTCAGCCCATTTCAGAAGAACTTGCAATGTGTGCATGGTTTTTTCCGCTTCCTTTCCTAAATGTGTGGGCAACAAGGTGATTTCCACAGCTTAGGTCCTTCTTATGCTTTTAGAAGTACAGGCCTCAGTAATTGTATCAGGTATAAAATAACTTACTTTGTGTACCTAAAAATAACCCCAGTAATACATGTTAGGATTAGCTTTCATTTTCTGGGTTCAGTACATGAAACAACAACAACTCGTCAAAATGCTAATAAACCTTCACTGAATGCTCATTAACTCACCTTTCATTTGGGTTCAGTACATGAAACAACAACAACTCGTCAAAATGCTAATAAACCTTCACTGAATGCTCATTAACTCACCTGACAGGGACAGCTGCGGATGGAGTTGCAAACAGATCAACCGGTGGGGATGTGTCAATAGTTTTCGCTGGTGTAGAATTAGGAGACGTAACAGTTGTGGCTGGAGAAGACTGAAAGTGAAGATGCACAACACACTCTAGTCAAATCCGAATCTACAGGACACAGAGCAACAGCACTTCCACTTTGCAGACCCGTGAACTACAGATCTATAGGAGGAAATACTCCTGTCACTGATAACGCTAATCCTGTCCTTAAACATGCCAAAAAAGAGATAGGGAGGTAAGGGAATAATTACATTTATCCAAGCAGACTGTCTAAAAAGCATGCTTGTGGCCCTGGCTGGTGTGTCTCAGTTGTTAGGGTGTCGGCCCACACACCAAAAGGTTGCAGATTCGTTCCCCTAGTTGGGGCACGTGCAGGAGGCAACTAATCAATGTCTCTCACCTCAGTGTTTCTCTGTTTTTTTTTCTCTCTCTCTCCCTCCCTCTCTCCCACCCTCTCTCCCTTCCACTCTCTCTAAAAAATCGATGGAAAAGAATATCCTCGGGTAAGGATTAACCAAAATAGAAAAAACAACAACAAAACAACAACCCACAAAGGCACACTGTGGAAAGATTCCCAACTACAGTTGGTTTCTTTACCATTAAAACACACAATATCATGTGCCTTACCTGTCTCACAGGGCTGTGATTTAGAGTATGTGAAAGTGCTTTTCAACTAATAAAATATTAAGGAACATTTGTTCTCAGTTGTAAAGGACAAAGTTCACATTGTGATAGTACACTGGATTTAGAAAATATAAAGAAGAATACATAAAAACTTACCTTACCTTTTCTCAAAAACTTAAAAATAAAATTACACCTGATCCAGTAATTCCTCTTCTGCATATATACCCGAAATAATTGAAAGCAGGGACTCGAAGTGATATTTATACACTCATGATCATAGAAGCATTATTTAAAATAGCCAAAAGGTGGAAGCAACTCAAAGTGTTCATTGACAGAAGAATAAATGAACAAAATGTGGTATATTCATACTATGAAATATTATACAGTCTTGAAAAGGAAGGAAATTCTGACATGCTACAACATGGATGAACCTTGAAGACAGCTGCTAAGAAAAATAAGCCAGTGACAAAATGATAGTTACTGGATGATTCTACTTATATGAGGTACCTGGAGCACTCAAAATCAGAGAGACAGAAAGTAAACTAGTGGCTACCAGGGACTTGGAACCGGGGAAGTGGAAAGTTAATGTTTCAAGGGTACAGAGTTTCTGTTTTAGAAGATAAAAAAGTTATAAAATGGATGATAGCAATGTTGCTAAATAATGTGAATGTAATCCACTAAACTGCACCTCGAAAATTGTTAAAATAGTTAAAACAAAACACAACAAAAAATAAACTTACCTTACTTAATGGAGAGGGAGCACCAGATCTAAAAGGCAACAAAAAAATTAAAACTGAATATACATGTAGAAGCATTTAAATTTGATACTATCACTTGGTCAAACACTAATTTGTTTATATACATTTTTTTAGTAATGGACACACTATTTAATACTTTCTATCTTTTACTCAGTTATGGCATCTTTTTAAAAAATTTTGTTTAAGGTGTTACAAATAGTAGTACATATGTCTCTTCTTTTGACATCCTCTTCTAATGTTTCCCACCCACTAAACTTCTAGTATTAGAAATTCTTAAATTAAAAATTCCCCTATATCTCTAGCAATTCAATTATTCAAGTTGATCATTATTGCCCATGTCCATCAAAAATAAGCTGTCCGAATTGGAATTTAAATTTTTTTCTCCAAAACTTAGGAAAAATATGTTTTATAGAATTAAAAAACCTTCTGATTTATTATTTCAAAAAGTTAAAAAATTCATTAAGTTTAAAGTATATTGTGATTAATTAATCATAATTGTGATGCATAAAAGGAACACTAAAATAAATAAAAAAATCTCTGAGCCCTGTGCCTGAAATATGCCTCAACTTCCTTAAGTGTTTTTAATGGCTATAATGAAATCTATAAAAAATATTCCTATTGTCCTATTAGAACTAATGGAAGCTTAAAAACGAACAGTAATCTCAATGTCTATTTCTAAAGCAGTGAAGGAAAATTAGGAAGAAATAAATTTCTTTTTTAGTTATATTATGAATAGCAGCGACTACTGCACATCACTTCTACAAAGTGCTTCAGAAACATCTGCTTAAACAGCTTAATTTTACCAACCTGAGTTGGTGGAAAATAAGAATAAAATAAAAGGAATAAAAAATACATTGTAATAAGAAACCTATTGTCAGGGTCTTATAGGATGTCAGGGATGTCTTGCTACTTATCTGTAGAGAAAATACCACATGTAGCAGTAGCAGAAAAGAATTAGTAGAGAGTTAGTAACTGAATTTTATACACTATCATGAATTTTTGTTATTGGATATAGCAAAACAAATATAGTAGTAGTATATGCCTGATTAATACCTTTTATGTTCAACTTCATTTGCAAATATATGCCTGCCATTTTCTATTTAAATTTAGTTTTTACTTAAAATTAATACAATGTAAATAAAGGGCACATAGAAATTTCTACTATATTATGAAGTTAGAAGCATAAAGGTAACATTTAATTTGGTTATGTGTAGTTTGGCTAAATATAATCTTAAGAATGACAAATCCTATAAAGAAAAGGATATACTTTTATCTATATTGCTTATTTCAAAGGGCCTACTGAACAAGCGAATCACAGTGCACTCTATATCTGTAAAAAGCTACTTAGGCACCTAAAAATCTAGTATAGCAGGAGTTCAAAAATTCCCTAATGCGTTTTTGACTAATAATTTCTCCACTCCCACCATTTTTCCTTTATCTGTGTGGAAAGGAAGGGAACTAAGTCTAAATCCAAGAAAAAACAGCCTGAACTTGGCAAAGAAAAAATAGAAGCCATTTGACATAGTCACTTTCTAAGAATGAATTAATTGAAATTAAATGATCTCTCAAGCAATTTCATGAAGCAATGCTCAGTGGTACTGACACATGAGGAATACTGTTACAGAAAAGAGAACTGAGGATATGCAAGCGCTTTTTGAAATATGTTTTCAAGCTAATACATAAACATTTCTAACATATTGTATACTCCATAGCAATAATAAAGATACAATAAAAATGACAGAATTGCTCTATCTGCCATTAAAGAATATCTGCTCAAATATTAGCATAAGACATCATAATTGGCACAAGAATTATTTTGCCAAGCTCCTACATGAATGCTATTACTAAATGACACGTGTAGTTACCCCATGGATTAGACAAACAAATGAAAATTTCCTACTGTCCCTGTGGAGCTATCATGCCACCTACTGCACTGTATCTTAACTGTATTCTCCATTAGATGCTAAGTTCTTAGCAGTGAGGGGACTCTTCTCAATGATTTATATCCCTGGCATTTTACACAGCAGCTTGCATTGTGTAGGCAGTGAAATATATTTTTATATTATCTGGATTTTTGAATGAGAATACACTTAGGTACTCTTTGTATAAAAATGTAAATTAACCAAAAGTGTTAAACATTATTTTGTGTGAAACTAAATTGTCAGGATGTGTGACCTCCGTTCCCATGGACCAGATCCAGCCTTTGACAAGATTTCATCAGGAAGGTGAGAACTAGAGGTGCTTCCATTGGGACATGACTTTAAAAAGGATCATCAATCACTGGCTAAAATCTGAGGCTCTGAGTTCAGAGAGGTAAGTAACTTGCCAAGTCTCTTCATGCTTTAGTGGCGGATTTAAGAATCCAGTCAAAGTCTGTCTGATGCCCAGAGCCTGTGCTCATTTCACATTCCAGCGGGTACTGACGGAAACACACATAGACCAGCACAGTTGTTCCTCCCTTACACAATACATTGACTGCTTCCTTTTACTTGTTCCTTTGTTGATTTTCTATCTTACCATTGGTCATTTCTCCTTTATAAAAGAAAAGACTACAATGTTTTATATATAAATAATGACATTTATTACAGACCTATTCTTATTTTAGCTAGAGAAACTTAGCACTTAGTGAACTGTACTGGGGAAAATAAAACACGAATATAATTTCAGAAGAGAATAAATGACTATAAAGTAATCTACCCTAAATCTTGTAAAATGCTACAAACTAATATGTGGGTTTTTCTGGTGCACATAGTAAGTGCCAAGGTTTACTTCCACAATGTTAATAGTAAGGTATCAAAAGAGAACATTTTGTTATTTCTTATTTACAACAATAACCCCTGCATAGTTCTGGTTATAAGTGCTAGTTATAAAAATAAACAACAACAAAAATAAAACACAGATGTGAAAAATCTGTCTTCCAAATAATTTTATTTACAATAGGTTTATCTTGCATTTCTTGCACCCTCAACAGTTAGAAACCCACATATAAAATAAAATTCTCTCTTTGGTCTATGGAGTCATAGAAACAAACAATATACAAAGGTGCATCATACAGTATTGCATAAAAGTTCCAAAATATCAGTTTCTTTAAGGCACTAAATATAAAGGGCATACATATTTTTATAGAAGACATTTAAAAATGCTTTGTTTTATGTATTTACCTAACCTGGAGACAACTTTAATAATTAATTTTCTTTATAAAATTGTCTTTTGTTATTTGACATGGGAAAATCTTCTAATTACTAAATAAATAAAAAAAACTTTAATTTCTAAAATCTGAAAGAAATATATATATTTGTGTATATACATACATATATACTAGTATCAAAGAGAGACTGTTAGTCTTGATCCAAGAAGACCAACCTAAAGTAAAACCATTTATGCCAGTCAACTTGTGAGACAAATAAAAAAGTATAATGAAAAACAGAGATGTGTAAAATGGACAGAAATCAATTTTAAATGTTTTAAGTACCAAATGTGGACTCTTAAGAGTGTTTTTTTGTTGCATTTTTTAGTAATAATCAAATGCAAAAAAAAAAGTCACTCGATATAGTACTCACCCTTCACTTAAGTTCCCAGGTAAGCACAAACATACAAAGAAGAAAATAGTTAACTACTGTAGTTCATTTATTTTAAAAACAGGGAATAAGCAAAAGACAAGTTCATATGCAGTCTTAGCCAATGCAGAAAAGAAATATGACAAGCATAAAATGATTTTAAAGCAGAGAGAAAAAGTATGCTCAGCTGAAGGTAATTCAAAACAGAAGTTACTATTTCACTGCTTTTGGAAATGTACGTATATAGAGCTAAATTCTGCAAAAAATTTGCAGCAGCCACCAGGGGGCGAATTTAGATTTGAAGTTAGGACTAAGGAAACCCACTCCAGCAGGCTGCTGCAGCCTTGACAGCAGCCCCCGCAGAAGGAACAAGAGGACAGTGTGGATCTGTGCAGTGTGTGGTGGCGGAAAACCTGAGAGGGGAAGAGTGTAGAGAAACTGACTTTTCACTGATGTGCAGCCCTCACTGCCCAAGGAAGAGGCTCTATCTCTTGAGGGTATGCACACTGCATTTCCTTAGCCAAAAAGGTTCCTTTGCCACAGGAGCAGGGCCTTTTCTCAGGCTTCCTGCCTCCTTTTCCTTAAATCCAAGGCAATTCACTTGGCTTCCTAGATTCCGTAGTACAGGATGGCCCCAGCAGTAGCTGGAAGCGGGCATCTCCTGTTGTGACTTAGTATACTCCCTAGTTTTTTATTTGACATCCATCTATCCACAAAAGGATGATCACCTGTGGTCACACTACAGCTGGGGCACCCCCTGGGCTGTGGTAACAAACCTGCTAAAGATCCCGAGAAGTTCATCATTCCAGTAGCTCTGCCATAACTGCCTGAGGATTCATTCCTCCACTACTGTTTGTCATTGAAAATTTAAAACAGGCAATACTTTTTATACTAACTTGGGGAAAATGACAGAAATAACACTTAGCTGACAAAACAACAACAAAAGTAAGGTCAGGACACTAGTCTAGATTCTGGGAGAAGAGAGCAGAAAGGAGTTGCCTTTTGATAGCAGTACCACAGGTAAAATCTCTGATCGGTCTACAGATCTGTCATGATCAGTTATTAAGTTGTCTCCGCTAACTTCTGCCGTCAATCTCAGTGGACTAAACATAAAGCCAGGACAACCCGCCAAGACATTTCAAGCTGACTCTGTGGAGAGAGCTACACTAAGTGTTAAGGGGGAGATAATGAAGTATAAAATCATCCCTGACCTTTAGAATTAGAAAATCTGCTTAAACCACATGTGTGAAAAAAATGGTCACAACACAGGGCAGAGCATGATTAAGGAAGGTTTCATGAAATGTCCCTCCCGGGATGTGTGAGATTTACACAGACAGAGATAAGGGGGTACACATCTAGGAACAGCAAGGCACAAAGAATGGAAAGCACTGGGTCTTGTGAATGCACAAGTTTGACACCTGCCAGAGCAAAAAAAAAAAGGAATGGAACCTGGACATTTTTTGCATGTATTGAGGAAAAATAGTAAAAAATGTAAGTGCCAAACACGGGTATAAAAATCCAGTAAAATTGCACTTACCACTGCTTAATTGCCACTCTATAAAAAAATCTCTTAGTGAAATGTCAGCAGCATGCCATCCTGAATGGTTCAAGTGGGAAGAGTCTGGAGTCCAAGAAACTACACTCAAGGGCTTTGCTTTTTTTTAACACTGACGTTGGTAACACAACAGTGTTCAAGGCTGCTTGTGAAATTGTGCTTGTTTTACGTATGCCCAATGATAACAGCCTCAATTTTTAAACATAAGCAACTCTTTTTCTGATTATTGTGAATCCCTTCTAAGGGCAAATACATAAATCAGCAAGTTCAGTTAACATAGGTGCAACCTACTAATTTGCTGCATTCGCCTGCAGACAGATTGTTGCAGGCGGGGTCGCACTGTCATGAGTTAATGGGACGGAGGGGGGGTTTGAGGATACCCAGAATTACAATAAAGCATACCCTAAAACTGTAGTAGTATAAGTTGTACTGTGACAAATCTCATTCTTATAAAGAACAATTCTAACATTTTTCATCTTATTTATAATATACAACTAATGCGTACTTGTTTCCAGGTTTCTTTCCTTCTAATGTATTTAGATGCTGTTCAAGGGTCTCCATAAGACTGCTGGGAGCCTACAATAAGAAAGTAAAAATAAATGTCTGGATTGCTTGCTCGCAAAGTAAACACACTGGAACGTCACTGTAACCTTGCATGGTGGAGGTCTGTGAGTGGACCCCAATATATATGTGAGATAATTACTTTCCAGGTCTTTTAGTGTTAAAAATCTTTAAATTCCCTGGAATCTCAGACAGGCCAATCCTATATATACTTAACTCCACTGCATAACAAATAGTGTTACAGTGTGGTTTCAGTGTAGAGTATACATTGGATAAACTTTTTTCTAACATATTACTTATATGCAGTAAACTAAGTTTAATCCAATTCACCATATGTTTCCATAAGACCAAGTGAAAAAAGAATAGGTATTTATATCCAAATAAAAAATATAAGTGCCCAAGTACAAAGTAACAGAAATTTGAAAATACAGTAAAATCTCACTTATCCACGTTTGACTGAAATATTAGGAAAAGTTGCCACTATACTAAAAAAAGGGGGGGGGGTAAGTGATAGTTGTGGGGAAAAGAATATACCTTTAGTAGCTAATAACAATTAAGTTTTTCTTATTATTGAGGCATTTATTTCTATAATAAAATAACTAGCAAATATAATAATGGACTATGTGTATTGGCAGATTTGATATATTTCAACCATTTTATTGAAAAGTAACTGTTTTCATAACATTTTAGGCAATATAAAGTGATGGCATTTTACTGTATATTAGAAAGAGAAATAAGAGATTCAAACAATATTCCACTCTATTCCTCAAGCATCAAAAATTTAATTTCATCTTTCTCAGATAATTTTAACCCAAATTTGACCTTAGTAGCATAGGCATTCAAAGAATAGCATTTAATGAATAAAATATATAACTATATTTATAGATACACTGAATTCTAATAATTGTATTTAAATTAATATGAAATTAATTTTGAAGGACTAACTATGGTAACTGTTGAAATAGTTCACATAACTCAAAAAAATTCATATCACTGTAATTTTATATGGTATCTAGAGTGACAATTTAAAATAAAATTATATTAAAAATTTTTGATTTTGAAAGTTCAGGATATTTATTTAATATTCATTTAAATTTTACAAATAGAACCATAAATGGTCTCAATAATCATGTGATTATAAGTATAAATTACTAAGTGAAGCAAACATAAGTTTATAAATATAAATTACTAAGTGAACAAAATATTAATGTGATCAAAGTGATGAAGGTAAGGTAGAAAGAAACAACCCAATGAGCATTATCTAAAAAGTTAATGACTATAGTGTAGAAAGAATAAGGACTAGCAGGGGGTATAATAAATCTAGAAAATTATAAAAATTAAAAGTTTAAAATATAACTCAGGTGAAAGTGGACTTGCTCAACAAATTCCAATAAACTACTGTAACAAGTATGCCTCTGAATATATAAAAAAGAAGTTTTTAAAAATAAAGAAAATTTTGCTGTATAGAAGAAATAGTCAACTATAAAATTGTGCTAATTTAACAAAGTGTACATTGTAACCTTAAAGGGAAGAAAATAGTAATGGCTTCATAATTTTTAGGTGTATCCATACCTGGTAACTTTAAAATTATAATAATAATTACAATTTTCATAATAATGGAACCCAGGAGGCATACTTCATTTTTTTTTATTGGGATCACAGTAAGGAAAAAATGTGTCAAGTGATAGAACCATTCTCCATTTAGAAGACTCAGGTCCTCTGAATGGTAAGTACAATGTAAAGGAAATGTGATTCTGTGCTAACCCTGTTAAAAACAACAACAAATGCTACTTACAGACACAGAATAGAGAACAATATAAGACAGCATAAAAAAGAAGTAGTATATTCTCCTATTACATTTCTTAGGTAGCTAAACAACAAAAATCAAAACCAGGAAACAGAGTTTGCAATTTCTTTTTTTTGCAAAGTTTCTTAGCAATTTTAGGAAGAATTTTTAGAAAACAAATTCATAGTCACAACAGCCATAATGGAAATCTGATCAAGAACACAGACTACAAATTTGACTTTTGTCTTTACGAGGAGTTATTTTGCAATATGTGGCACATAAAATTAAATTTGGAGCATTTTATCTTAGAGGTTTAAAATGCTTCATCATTTATATTACTTGTAAGTACTGTGAAATCTAACAGAAATAAAGTTTTCAAATGTATGCAGACAAAAAAAAACCTGTTTGATAGTAATGTTCAGGAGTGCAGGAATACCGGCTTTCTTCTCAACTGTATCTATGGTGCTGAGCATATCCTGGCGTATAGTAGGCAATAAAGCAAAACTAAAATTTCCAAGGAGCAAAACTCTGAGAATGCCTTTGCTATTGTAAAGAAATTTAAGATTAACGAAGTATAATTAGTTACTTATTTTTAAAATGCCAAAGTCAATAGACCATTTAGACGGAAACACCAAACCAAGAATAAGTCAGCCTGTGAGAGCCAATAGATAACAGCAATATATTACGGTTACCGATTCATCAATGGCACAGTCTTTAAAAGGAGACTTTTCTTTACTAGCAGTTTTCAGGTCAACCAGAATTCCTGCCATCAAAACCTAAGATGTTTTTCATAAATGGAGATAATTTAAATTTGGAATGCGCACACACACACCAAACAGGAAATACTATTTTGAAAATCATTTTCTTGGAACAAATTCATAAATAAATTTTGAATCTAGAATAAAAAAGGAAGCATCCATCTAAAATTCAGAGGCTTTAAATTATAAAGCATCATTAAGGGGAGGGGGCAGGGGGCTGGGTGAGGCGAGTAAGCCAAAAAAACTCCAAACTCATAGACACAGACAACAGCATGGTGATTACCAGAAGGAGAAGGGGGGTTGGAGGGGACATAGAAGAGGGTAAAGGGGTGCTAAATGACTTGGGGTGGTGAACACACAATACAATATACAGATGATGAATTATAGAAGTGTACACTGGACACCTATATAATTTTATTAACCAATGTCACCCCAATAAATACAATTAAAAAAACACAAATGGGAAAAAAGCAACCAAAAGATCATTCAAATTTTTGATCATTAGATCTAAGAAACCATTTGAAAGTGCTGAGAAATATATCAGTTCTGATATCATATTCACTTCTTACCCAAAACAAACTTTTGAATGTTTTTCAAGGAAATGTCACTGGTACACACAAATCACTTAAATGCACTTATGATGACATTAGATGCACAATTTAAAAAGGGCTACCGATGTGTACACTGATAGTTATTATGCAATTTCTAACCTAAAGGATAGCCATTAAATTCCTCTGTTCCATCTTGCAGCAAGCGGAATTCTAATCCTTTTTGAGTTACTAAGCAGTTTACTCCTTCTCCCAGTCAATAGGTAACCCTTCTGGTCTCCATCTCCTCTCTAACCCTCTCCCACGTCTGATATTTTTATTTATTGTCACAGCTAGATTGAGTGCCATGGTGGCCACAGAGAGGTCTGGCAGAGAAAAGAACCTAATCTCAAAGGAGTAAAACTGAGCCCACAAAAAGTAGCATTTCTGACCCATCTGCAGGTTAATTCTGGTCTAACACGGTTTAAAGGATTAACCCTACCCAGAGCAGCTCACATTCCAGCTAGGACTTGACTATACTGCCCCAGTGGGTCTAAAATCCCCAGTTCAATTAGAAGCCTCCTTTGGACCTGTGGAAGGGGCTCTAAGAAGAATTGGCTCTGTTACTTATAATCCCAACAGAAATCACAATTAGGTAGCTTAAGAAATTTCAGAAGCACACAATACTCTTGCACTGAGATGTAAATATATACTGGGGAAATGAGCTACAAAAATTTTTTTAAATGAGGAGGTGATTTACAAATTAAACATTATAGTGAAGTTTATGTGGCTCTTAAAATCATAACAAAAGTAGACGATATGAAATACCAGAGTCTAATGGATCTCTACCAAAGAATACCTTTTTATTAGGCCCAGGGCAAGACTGTATTTTAAGGATTTTATCTCTGTTCACCAAATTGTGATAACACACAACATTATATAAAATATGTCGCCATAGCCTGTTTTGCTCAGTGGATAGTGTCGGCCTGTGAACTGGCCTGTGAACTGAAGGGTCCTGGGTTTGATTCTGGTCAAGGGCACATACTCAGGTTTCGGACTCGATTCCCAGTAGGGGGCATGCAGGAGTCATCCAATCAATGATTCTCTCTAATCATTGATGTTTCTATTTCTCCTTCTCCCTTCCTCTCTGAAATTGATAAAAATATTTTTTAAAAAATATTATGTCTCTGAACTCTAGAGAGATTATATAAATTATAATAAACTTTATAGTATCACTATAAATTAAATGCAAGTATGTGATTCCTTCTTTTGATGATTTACTATAATTCTATAATTTTAAAAACAAAACAGTATTAAGTATTCCTTTACACCTTTCCTTGTCTTCCTTTAGGCTCTGCCCTAACTAAGTAAGACAAAGGAGGACCTGTTTTCTTATTAACTGAGAGCACTTCTAACAATACATCCAGTTTTTCTTTTATTCTACAGTGAGCTGCCTATAGAGCTGAATAAAGATGATTTATCATTTCTAAAAGCTATTCACTGAGCTGAATATTTTCATATCCAACTTTCTAGGTTAACATGCATTATTTATTTGGACTATTTTACAAATAAAGACAAAAATCAGCATGGTAGAACTATATCAGAATTTGCCCATTCATGCTCCTTCTTCTCACCTGAGGCAATTTGAAATCTAGAAGAAAAAGCAGGAAGACAAATTCAAATGTCTTGATTATCATGCCTACAAATATCTTTTTATAGATAAAATATTTTTAAAACAATATTCAAGGCTCCCTTTTGATTCAAGTTCAAGAATGAAAATATGACCTCAGTAAGTAAATTCAGTTGCCTTTTAAGAAGAAACTATGTTTATAAGGGCACGAAAATATTCATATTACCTCTAGAAATATATTTAATAGCTAGAAAAAATAAGCTAGAATAATTTCCAAGAAAGTCCATTGGCCTACATTTAAAATACATTAAATACTTTTAAATACTTACAAGACTTTATCAATGATCTAGGTAAGACCTTTATGAAAAACTATAGAATAATAATTTCATGTACACTGAATGTTCCTCTCAAAGAATCACTTACCTGTGTGAGGTCAGGAATATCACCTTTATCAATGCCAACTTGCTGTGGATTAAGAAAATAAAAAGTAACTTAATGGGAATTTAAAAAATTAATTTCTCTGAATTTAATTGAAGATCACCATATAATTAGTTAAAACTATATGTCAAACATGATATAGAATTGTTATGTATATTAATCTTACTTTGAGCACATGCTCTTTGTGTAGTTTTCCACTCAGTATGATATAGCAATTATTTCACTAATACAGTTAGATATAACAAGTATAAAGAATTATGTTAAATTCCAAAAACAGAACTTAAGAAATTGAAGTATAAAATTTAAGGTTTCCTCCATATTTAACAGCAGCTAAAAAACCTGAAAAAAATTGCATAGACTAAATTTAAATAGTTAATTATGCCCAGTAAATCCTTTGTACAGAAAATGTTTATTTAAAAAAATATTTTAGTTAAAATTTTTTAAATTTAAACAAACCCTTCCCCAACCAAAAAACAAACAAATAGTTCAGGCATTTCTCCCACCCCACCACCCACCTCTTGCAGCCACCAATCTGTTTTCTGTATCCATGAGCTTGGATTTCTCTTATTTTTTTTAGATTCTACATATAAGAGTGATCATATGGTTTTTGCTTTCTCTGACTTCTTTCACTTTGCATAGTGCCCTTGAGATCCATCCATGATGTTACCAGTGACAAGATTTCATTTTCTTTTATGGCTGAATAATAGTCCACTGGGTGTGTGTATAGTGTGTGTGTGTGTGTGTGTGTGTGTGTGTGTGTGTGTGTGTATAACATTTTCTTCATTCATCTATTGATGGACACTGGGGTTGTTTCCATATCTTGACTAATATAAATAATGGTGCAGTGAACATGGGGTGCATATATTTTGTCATTAGAGTTTTCATTTACTTTGGATAAATATCCACGTGTGGAATTTCTGGATTATACAGTAGTTCTTTTTTTTTTTTTTTTTTAATCTTCACCCCAGGACATGCTTACTTATTGAGAGAGGGAGAGGGAGAGGGAGAGGGAGAGGGAAAGGGAGAGGGAGAGGGAGAGGAAGAGGGAGAGGAAGAGGGAGAAGAGGGAGAAGAGGGAGAGGGAGAGGGAGAGGGAGAGGGAGAGGGACAGGGACAGGGACAGGGACAGGGAGAGGGACAGGGAGAGGGACAGGGAGAGAAAGAGAGAGAGAGATCTCTTACTTGCCTTAACTAGACCGAAACTGCAACCTAAGTATGTGCCCTGACTGGGAATCAAATCCACGACCTTTTGGCATATGGGACAATGTTCCAACCAACTGCAGTTCTATTTTTAATTTTTTTGAGGCATCTGCATACTTTATTCTATGCTGGTTGCACCAATTTACATTCCCAGTAACAGTAAACAGGGTTCCCTTTTTTCCACATCCTTGCCAGTACTTGTTATTTCTTGTCTTTTTAAAAACAGCCATTCTAACTACCATGTGTGACGTGGTATTCATTGTGGATTTGATTTGCATTTCCTAGTAATTAATGATGTTGAGCATCATTTTATGTACCTGTTGGCCATCAGTATGTCCTTTTTGGAAAAATGTCTATTCAGATCTTCTGCCCATTTCTAATTGAACTACTTGCTTTTTTTGCTATTGATTTGTATGAGGTTTTTGTTTGTTTTGTTAATCCTCCCCTGAAGATATTTTTCCATCGATTTTTAGAGAGAGCAGAAGGGAGGGGAACAGACAGAAACACCCATCTGAGAGAGACACATGAACTGGTCGCCTCCCACATGGGCCCCAACCAGAGCCAGGATGGAGCCTGCAATCGAGATATGTGCCCTTGACCGGAATAGAACCTCCAGTCTTCAGACCAACGCTCTATCCACTGAGCCAAACAGGCTAGGGCTGTAAGAGCTCTTTCTATTTGTGGATATTAACCCCTTATCAGAGATACGATTTGCAATTATTTTCTCCCATTTGGTAGGTTGCCTTTTTGTTTTGTTGATGGTTTCCTTTGCTGTGAAGAAACATTAATTGAATGTAGTCTCACTTGTTTATTTTTGCTTTTGTTGCCTTTTCTTTTGAGGTCAGATTTAAAAAATCATCAAGACCTCAAAAAGATTATCACTTATGCTTTATTCTAGATGTTTTATGGTTTCAGCTTATATGTTCAAATCTTCAATCCATTTTGAGTTGTTTTTTTGTGTATAGTGTAAGGTAGTGGTCCAGTTTCATTCTTTTGCATATGGCTGTCCAATTTTCCCAACACCATTTATTAAAAACTGTCCTTTCTACATTGTGTATTCTTAGCTCCTTTGTCATAATTGAGCACATGCTAGGTGTACCAGTTAATAATGTGGATTTTTTTCAATAGATGGAGTTACACATATGTTGACATATATGTGATTTGATATTTATGCTATTTTGCTGTATTGACAGCAAGCTTCAAAACTTCATATGTCAAATTTGCTGAAGGTGTTAACATCAGATATTTTTATGCTTAAAAATGTCGAATTTCGTGCCAAAAAAAGAGCATTTGTGGGAAGTTTAATTCATCATTTTGAAGAAAAAGTTATCGTATACTTCGGGAAGCTTATGGTGAACATGCTCCATCTCCAGATACTTGTGAACGCTGGTTTAAATGCTTTAAAAGTAATGATTTTGATGTGAAAGACAAAGAACGTCCAGGTCAACCGAAAAAGTTTGAAGACCAACAATTACGAGCATTATTAGATGAAGATGCATGTCAAACTCAAAAACAACTTGCAGAAAGATCAAATGTTGCTCAGCAAACAATTTCTGATCATTTATAAGCAATGGGAAAGATTTTAAAGGAAGGAAAATGGGTGCCACATCAATTGGGTTGATCCAGGTCAACCATCAACATCAACTTCAAGGCCAAATCGCTTCAGAAAGTAGACAATGCTCTGTGTTTGGTGGGAGCAGGAAGGTGTGGTGTATTATGAGCTTCTAAAACCAGGTGAAACCGTTAATACTGATTGCTACCAACAACAAATAATCAATTTGAACCACACTTTGATCGTGAAATGACCAGAACTTTCCAGAAGACATGGCAAAGTAATTTTGCTTCATGCTAATGCACCATCACACACTTCAAAGTCAGTTAAAGACACGTTAAAAGATCTTGCCTGAGAAGTATTAACCCACCCACTGTATTCACCAGACCTTGCTCCTTCAGATTACCACTTGTTCCGATAGATGGCACATGCACTTTCTGAGCAGCACTTCAAAACGTACGAAGAAGTGGAAAATTGGGCCTCTGAATGATTTGCCTCAAAACAAGAAAAGTTCTATTTGGGACAGTATCCACAAATTACCTGAAAGATGGGGGAAATGTGTAGCTAGCAATGGACATTAATTTGAATAAAGCACTTTTGATGTTTCTCTTGAAATTACCATGTTTTCTTTGATTACAAAATTCACCATTATGAACCAGTACACCTAGTATGTGTGGTTGTATTTTTGGGCTCTCTATTCTGTTCTATTGATCTTTCCTGAATATTGCTTTGGCTATTTGGTGTCTTTTTCATTTCCATATAAATTTTAGAATTGCTTTCTATTTCTGTGAAAATACCACTGAAATTTTAATAGAGATTATGAATCTGTATATAGCTCTGGGTAGTATGAACATTTTAATTCTTCTAACCATGAGTATGGACTACTGATTTACTTGTGTTTTCTTCAATTTCTTTCATTAATATGTTAGTTTTCAACATTCAGATCTTTCACCTCCTTGGTTAAATTTATTCCTAGGTATTCCATTCTTTTTTATGCAATTGCAAATAAGATTGTTTTCTTAATTTCTCTTCCTGACAGTTCATTGTTAGTATAAATAAATTCAACAAATTTTATGTATTGATTTTGTATCCTTCAACATTATTGAGTTTATTAGTTTTAATAATTTTTGATGGAGTCTTTAGGTTTTTCTATATATAACATAATCTGTGAGTAGAGACAGTTCTACTTCTACCTTTCCAACTTGGGTGCCTTTTATTTCTTTTTATTGCATAATTGTTCTTGCTAGGACTTCCAAATCTATGTTGAATAAATGTGGAGAGAGTGTTCAATCCTTGTCTCATTCTTAATCTTAGAAAAAAAACCTTTCAGCTTTTCACCACTGAGTATGATATAAATTTTGTTTGTTGAGAAGTTTTTGATTACTGATTCAATATTCTTGTTAGTAGTAAATTTGACCAGATGTTCTGTTTCAGAATATAATTCAGTCTTGGTAGGTTGTATATTTCTAGTAATTTATCTATTTCTCCTAGGATGTCCTATTTACTGGCATATAATTGTTCATAATACTCTCCTATGGACCTTGGTATTTCTGTAGTATCAGTTATAACATCTCTTTCATGTCTGTTTACTTCTTTAAGTCCCTTTTCTATTTTCTCTTGGTGAATCTAGTTAGCATTTTGACAATTTTATGTTTTCAAAGATTGAGCTTTTAGTCTCACTGATCTTTTCTACTGTCTGTTAAATCTCTACTCTTATTTCTGCTTGGATCTTTGTTATTTTATTCCTTCTAGCTTTGGACTTTTACTTTTTAGTTCCTTGAGGTGTAAAGTTATATTGTTGGAGACTTTTCTCGTTTCTTGAAGTAGGCATTTATCACTAGGCACTGCCTTTTCTGCATCCCATAAGTTCTTGTATGTTACATTTCCATTTTCTATTGTCTCAAGGTATTTTTTGATTCTCTTTTGATTTCTTCTTTGACCCACTGGTTGTCAGTAAAATGTTTAATCCCCACCTATTTTTGAATTTTCCAATTTTCTTCATGTAATTTATTTCCATTTCATACCATTGTGGTCAGAAAATATGCTTGATATGATTCCAATCCTCCTACATTTATTAAAACTCCTTTTGTGGCCTAACATGTGCTTTATCTTGTAAAATGTCGCATGTGTAGTTGAGAAGAATGTGCATCCTATAGCTTTTGGATGGAATGTTTGTAACATTGTTATCAATTTAAAATAGACTGTTATAGATATAAGTTGTTACTAGTATATGTAAGCCTCATGGTAACCACAAAATAAGAACCTATAGTAAATACATAAAAGAGAAAGAGAAAGAAATCTAACCATACCACTAAAGAAAGTCAGCAAAGCACAGAGAAAGAGGACAAGAGAAGAAAGTAAGAGAGAACTATGAACACAGCTAGAAAACATTTAACAAATGGCAATAAGCTCAAACGTATGAACAATTACTTTATAGTAATATAGACTAAATTCTCCAATCAAAATACACAGAATGAATAAACAACAAAATCCATTTATATGCTGACTACAAGAGACACAGTATTTATTTATTTATTTACTAGAGGCCCCGTGCACGCACGATATTTGTGCAGGGGTAGGGTCCCTAGGCCTGACTGGTGATCAGGGCCAATATGTGAGGCGACCAGTGGGGTGATTGGGGGACCCCAGCTGGTACTCGCGTTGACTGGCCTGGGGCCTGCGGGCTGGTGGCAGCTCCTTATTGAGCGTCTGTCCCCTGGTGGTCAGTGCACATCATAGCGACCCATCATTCCACTGTTCGGTAGATTTGCATATTAGGCTTCTATTATATAGGATTTATTTTTAAAGTAATACTTACTTTGGTTTTTAATCCTCAAAGACGTGCTTTTACTAATTTTTTAGAGAGAGGAAGGACATCGATGTGAGAGTGAAACATCATTCAGTTGCCTCTTGCATGCACCCCAAACCTGCAACCTGGGTATGTGCCCTGACTGGGAATCCAATCCACCACCATTTGGTGTACAGAACTATAATCCAACTAACTGAGCCATACTGCCCAGGGCAAGAGACACACTTTAGGTGTAAAGACACACACAGATTCAAAGTGAAGGGATGGAAAAAAATATTCCTCACAAATGGAAACCAAAAGGAAGCAGGAGTAGCTATACTTATACTAGACAAACTTTAAAGTAAAGACTAATAGAAAAAGAAGGGTGTTTTATAATGACAAAGAAGTCTATTTAACAAGAGGATATAATATTTGTAAATATTTATTCACCTAACATAAGAGCACTTAAATTTATGTAAGGCAAACATTAAAAGGTAAAAGGGAGAATTAGACAGCAATACAATAATAATAGGGACCTTAATACCCCACTTATATCAATGAATAGGTCATTCAGACAGAACAAAACATCAGCCTTAAAGGACATGTTATATCAGATTCTTATAAACATTCCATCCAAAAGCAACAGAATGTACATTTAGCTTTCATAACTTTCCAGGATGTATTTTCAATCCATTCCCAGAAAGAACCATTTTGTTAGTTTGTTATGTATCCTTCCAGAATTTCTTTATGTATATCCAAGGAAATGTGAACTATATAAATATTTATATCCCCATCATTATACAATAACATTGTGTTATATACACTGAGCTTATATTTTTCATTTAATAATTTATCTTAGCTCTATATCTAAATTAATACACAGAGTTCCCTAATTTTTTAAACAGCTACCTTGTCCTGTAATTTACTTAAGAAGTCATCTATTAACAGGCATTGAAGTCGAATCCAATCTCTTGCCATTGCAAGCAATGCTGCACACAATATTTTGCACCTGTGTGGACTCATCTGTAGGATACATTTGTAGAAGTGAATTACTAGGTAAAAGCATACAGGAATTTTTATTAGTAGGTTGGGAAAGGAAGTAAGGAAAAAAGAAGCACAAAGAAAGAGCACATGAGTGTGCAAATATAGAAATATATTAATAAAGCTAAATCAATGAAGAGAGTAATAGGTGCTTACCAATACTACTTTATCAACTCTTGTACAGATTTGAAGATTATTTAAAATAAAAAGTTGGCCAAAAATGCAAATTAAAACTTCAATGATCTCATTTTATATAAATGATAGAAGTGACTCTCAAAGAAACAAAGTGAGTGAAAACCAAGTCTCTCTCTGAGAAATTAAGTGCCTTGATTATGCTAATGGAATGTAGAAGCAAATACATTAAGCATAAATGTTGGGTTCCTACAAAGACAATAAGGCAAACAGGAGATTGGAAAATCCACTTGAGTGTCAAATGCTGAGCTAACTTCTTTCCTCTGCCTTTTCTGTGTCTAAATTAGCTTGGGCACTATTGACATTTTGGGATGATGCTTTGTTGGGGGTTGTCTTGTGCACTGTAGGATGTTAGCGGTATCATTGGTCTATACCCATTGGATGTCAGTAGGCCTCTCCCTCTTCCTCTGTCTATACATAAATGTAAGTGGGGCCTTAGGGTCTCCTGCTATTATTGTATTGCTCCCTACTTGGTTGTAATAATAAAAAATGTCTCCAGACACTGTCCTTTGGGGAGGAAGGGAAAGCAAAAGTGCCTACTCTGGAGCACTACTGGTGTACAGGGCACTGGCCCTCATCCCTCTAGATCAGCTTAAGCTGGAGAGTCCTCCCTGAAATAATAGATTTTTAACTGCGAATGACTAGACTCTGGCTTTACAGAAGCCACTGATGCCTCCCTAAACTCACTTATGTTATTACAAGTTATGGAAATTATAAACTAAGGCAACTTCATCACCTTTATTTCCATATTTAATACTTATTTAGATGAGCCATTAAAATATTAATATGAATGAAGTCAGTGTTTTTGAAATTAAAATATTATGGATCCCTAATATTGGAATCACTTTGCCAAAAGATGATGTGTTCCTATGAAATGAATAATTCTGTTAAAGACATAATTTAGAAATTCATCCTTAACATTGCTATTTTTATTGCCCCGACCTTGGAAGATTGAGGTGAAATGTGATTGTACTACAGAAATCTTATTACTTTCTGTCTGCAAATATTCTGGAAGACATACTCCTACAACTTGGTATTTACCTTGGACTAGCAAACTAAGAATAATTTGGATCTATAAAAGGGAAGTGTTTAGCAAAAATTCCTGTTACATGTGAAACAACCATTTTTGCACCGTTTCAGTTGTCTGCTTTAGGAATCTTCAGTACAGTTAACCATCTGTTTCCATGGGTTCCACATCCATGAATTCAACTAAACATAGACCAAAAATATCTGGGGGAAAATGCTATGGTGTTGGTGACGTGTACGATGTAGTTAGGCTTATGGCTGTGGTATCTATACTGAGCAAATACAAACCCTTTTTTCTTGTCAGTATTCCCTGAACAATATACTATAACAACTATTTACATAGCATTTACACTGCCCTATCTAATAAAAGAGTAATATGCAAATTGACTGTCACTCCAACACACAAGATGGCCGCCCCCATGTGGTCAAAGATGGCTGCCCCCATGTGGACACAAGATGGCCACCACAAGATGGCCTGCAGGGGAGGGCAGTTGTGGGCGATCAGGCCAGCAGGGGAGGGCAGTTGGGGGTGACCAGGCCTGCAGAGGAGGGCAGTTGGGGGAGAACAGGCCAGCAAGTGAGGGCAGCTGGGGGGAGAGGGGACCAGGCCTTCAAGGGAGGACAGTTGGGGGGACCCAGGCCTGCAGGGGAGGGCAGTTTGGGGGGCCAGGCCTGCAGGGGAGGGCAGTTGTGGGCAATCAGGCAAGCAGGGAGGGCAGTTAGGGGTGATTGGACCGGCAGAGGAGGGCAGTTGGGGGCAACCAGATCAGCAGGGGCGGGCAGTTAGGGATGACAAGGTCTGCAGGGGAAGACAGTTAGGGGTGACCAGGCCTGCAGAGGAGGGCAGTTGGGGGTGACCAGGCCTGCAGGGGAGGGCAGCTGGGGGTGACCAGGCCTGCAAGGGAGGACAGTTAGGGGTGACCAGGCTGGCAGGGGAGGGCAGTTAGGGGCAATCGGGCCAGCTGGGGAGCAGTTAGGCATCAATCAGGCTGGCAGGGGAGTGGTTGGGGGTGATCAGGATGGCAGGCAAAAGCAGCTGGGGCAATCAGGCAGAGGCAGGCGAGTGGTTGGGAGCCAGCAGTCCCCTAATGGGCAGTCAGACATCCCTCAAGGGGTCCCAGATTGGAGAGGGTGCAGGCTGGGCTGAGGGACACCGCCCGCCCACCCCCCCCCATGCATAAATTTCATGCACCGGGCCTCTAGTATTAGCTATTATAAGTTACCTAGAGATGATTGAAAGTATATGAGTGGATGTGTATAGTTTATATGCAAATACAATGCTATTTTATATGTGGGAACTTGAGCATCTGTGGATTTTGGCATCTGCAGGAGGTCTTGGAATCAATCCCCTGCAGAAACCAAGGGCTGATTGTATGAGAGTATAAAACATGGTGTTTTCTGAACTTTGAGCAATTCCTCTGAGAAATTTGATTATTTCCATAGAAATTAGTCTACTACTCTACCTTTCTTTTAATATGATGAACAACTTAGTGGTAACATTCACCAAATAGTCAATATAGTTGTATTTTTTAAATGACATTCTGGAAGTCTGTATTAGGCAAATGGTACTAACCACAGGACAGCTATTGAGTATGAATCTATAGATAGATATACCATATGAGTACTAATTGGAAGAGAAAGCTATGTACATTTGTCAAAATATTTCAGTAGTAAGCAATCATAAGCATACCATTAAACACTGATATGTAACAATTAGTGTTTGAAATCATGAACAATATACTTTAAATGTGAAAGAAAGCACAAATGGTTAGGTTTTATCCACTGTGGTTTAATATTCATTCTATTAAAAATAATTTTGTAAATTAGTATACATTCTAATAAAACAATCATAATGTTCAAATAAAAGTAAAATATTTATTATTCAGTTATTTAAAGACAGGCTCTCAGAGTGATGTCTGATTTCTGTAACTGTCATTCACAATAGCCTGAACTGAGCCTGTGCTAAAGTCGACAGACACGAAGTAAACTTTTACATGTAAAAATAGGAGGAATTGATAAGTACCCTCTTCTCATGAAGACCTTGAGCTGAGCCGTATGAAGCTGATTAGATAAGTGTATACCCCAGGCGCCCCGTGTCCAGTTCCTTATCTGATATAAACAGTAACAAATGGGAACACTGGAAGCATATGCACCAGGAATTAGCAGAAAACTGAAATAATCTCCTGCTCTGGGTACTTAGGCAAAATTGTATTTTCACAGAAAGAAATTAGGTAAATTTATTAGATTATATTGATAATTATGGTTATACCATGGGAAAATCATATGAAATACAAAACATAAAATCTGTGCAGCAGTAAAAGCAAAAGTGTCAAGCAATTCTATCCTTTCTTAAAGACCACCAACATCAATAATCCCATGAGGAAATACACATGAACATGCTTTCAGGTATATGCAATTTATATAAGCTAATCTTTACCTTTTGTTTCTCACGTTATATACAAAATATTTTTATTCTGATTACAAGTGTAAGGATCAAAGCTGAAGACACCCTTTAAAAAGGGTGCTTGCAATATTATTTTGGTCTCATAATTTGAATTTGACACTTATTACTCCTGTGAGATATGAGACTTGAAATATGACACATGGACTAGAGTGTTTTTGAAACTGTATATAAAATGCTTGCTCTGTGCTATATTCTCAAAGTGGTAAAAAATACAAAAGCATGACATGAATGTCCCATGTTCGTGGCATTGTGTGCTTTGCCACTGGGCTTCAGAACCTTTTGTACACAGCGTTCCTGTCAGTTCTAGCAATCAGTTAGTTGACATGTAAGATAAAAAACCATCTTGCTAAAGGATAATAATGTTATAATTTCTAATATCAGTATGAACCAATAATTGGACCTTGTAAGATGAAAGACCAACTTACAGAGAACCTCAGAAACATCAACTATACAGTTACAAAGTTATTTTGACTAAATATATCTAAAAGCCCTGAAGAAACTATAAACTTTATAAAATTAATTATACTTTGTTTTATTTTTCATTGTGTTTAAATCACTGACATGGTAAAAAAAAAAAAAAGGTCAGATTTTATGATCTATATTCACACA
Organism: Corynorhinus townsendii; assembly: GCA_026230045.1. NCBI lineage: Eukaryota > Metazoa > Chordata > Mammalia > Chiroptera > Vespertilionidae > Corynorhinus > Corynorhinus townsendii. The sequence continues at coordinate 58,275,702 of JAPDVU010000004.1, read as the reverse complement.
CAAAGAACAACAGATGGGCTTTTCTGAGGATTTTCTCTAGGGTTCAGTTAAAAGGAAGCACTTTCTTACAATCAAAAATAGCATTAGGTGGAATGGAGGAACAGACTACCTTACAAAGCAGTAAGTGAGCTCATATCCATGAAACCTTTATTTAAGACAATGGTCATCTTACTGGCATACAGGAGTGCAGTGTACAGGTCTGAGTGAAAAGGTGGATAGATAACGCTCTGTTATCTGTGGCAGAGTGTTTGGCTAGATTATAAATGTTATTATTTACTCCAGATACATGAGCTATTATTGTAAAATTAATACTCCCAACGAAGCTTTATATTACTTACCTCTGCAACTTTGAGAAATTCAGACACACGCGTCATTCTAGTTAGAAATCGTTTGTAAATTTCTAGAGCATCTTTACATTGTCCTTTCTTCATTTCAAAAAACTTTTCTAGAACAGAGAGATAAGTATTTTTAAAAGAGCATTATATTACATTTTATTGTAAGTGTATATAAATACCATTACTTAAAATTGAAATTAATGTTTGCATCAACATGGCACTAAAATCTGTAAGAGGTATTAATGCACCTAAACAAGGGGACCTCAGTGATTTAAAAAGGGTTCTTGTTCTACGGTGTCTCACGGGGAAACAATGAAAATACAGTAACATGTGAATTATCAAACAGATTAAATTCATGATCCACACCTACCAGCTGTTTTGGAAAATAGCATCAAATTCTTTGTGATAACAATCTCAAAAGTAATGAATGATTGCATTGAACCGCATCCTTATTTCCTTACTAGCTCACTCTTAACCAATAATTTATATATCATAAAGCAGTAACCTATAAACTTCCAGGGATTAAAGAATTCTCTAAGATGTCTACATTCTGTAGGTTATAAATTATTTCTTTCAAACAGTACAATGCATGTTTTAGTTATAAGATTGTGAAGTTTTGTAAAAATCACATGGTTTACCAAACACTTCATGACTCTGTAATCATGTCCCCTTTCTCAACCTGTAGCTTTCCAGACAGAAAACAGAGGAGTTTGCTGTTCTCTTGTGTACTCCCAAGACTGGACATCACAGTCATTAGGGTACCATCATTCCATTACAACTGCAGCATGACAGTGTGTTTTCTCCACACCATTCTGAAGAAAACTAGCACTTTATCAGTGTTTTTGCCCTCCAGTCTTTCAGTCCATAATTACTGGCACTGCAGATGGGGACATGGTAGACCATTGTCTACAACAACTCCCAGGCAACTCTGGGTCATAACCAATGGATTGGTATCATCATTATTTTATATCTGCACATGGTTAAACACATGCTATTTTTATATTCTTTCACACTTTAAAAGTTCTTGATTTCATTCAGCATGTAATTTTACTACCTCAAAGTATTTTTTAATTTTCTCAAGAAAGGTTTAATAATATATAATTACACAAAGAACTAATTATTAAGGGTAGCTACTCATTACCTTCTGTTGACAGTCTTTTCGTAATTTTACTTTTAGCGTAGACCACCCCTGCAGGCTATTCAAGGGAAGCAAAGGGATTGAGAAAATAAACACATACTGTTTCCTACTTGTTAGGATTTGAGAAGGAAGCAAGCTTTTCAAATAAATGGTCAAAGCTAGGGATATTTTCTTTACCCATGTTATCCTCTTTTTAAATGCTATAGATAAGATCATGGTGCTATAAGGAAACAAGTCATTTTAAAAGATAAGGACTTATTCTGGTAAACTATATTTCCCTTTCTTTCTTGTTATACAATCTTCATATAAGCAATTTCTTTAAAATGTCTAAATTACTTTTCTTTATTATAATCTGTTTATTTCTTTGCATTGGGTCTTTAGCAATAACACAAAAAAAATAAGAAATCTAAATAATCTCAATCTCCTTTTAAAATCAATGCCTCAAAATTTTAAGCAAATTTTCTGTTTCCTTTGGATGCTTTTAAAATTGTATCTATCATGGTAATTTAGGATTCAGCAACAAAAGAAATTCCATCATCATGGCTTTAGGTCATAAGCTCACAACTATTTCTATAACCATGGTAATGACGATGAAAGGCAACATGCACTGACATATGCAAAATTGTGAGGATCCCTTGTCCCCCTAGAAACCAGGACAGGTTCCAGAGAAATTAACACTTTTAACAGAAGGTATGTGTCACCCAGAAATGAGCCTCTGTCTCCCTTTCATATTAAAGCTAATATATGTTGGTTTTCAGTGTTTGAAATGATTGACAATCATAACACAAATCTTTGTAAATAAAGTACTGATAAATCCCCTGTCATGTTATTATTCCCTTTCACAAGTAACTGTTCAAGGAAAGAAGTCACATGAAAAAGAATCTCATCCCTGAAAGACAAACCAAGACTGTACATGTGGACATCAGTCAGGAAGGAAAGCATCTTCTAACTTGAACGTCAGAGTTTCAATATAGATATAATGTTTGTGAAAGTTTCTGGCACCAATATTGACTCCAACATTAGATGCGAGAATTGGTCATGAAGTCCTTGATTAAAACTAACCCATGATATATTTAAGTTAATTCCTAGCATTACGTACTAAACAGAAAACATACCTGTCTGGAAATACTTAGGATTCTAAGCGTGCCTATATTCTAAAGTATTATTTTCACAAGAGCCATTTGTCAACGCCGAATGAAGGCTACTCACACCAGAATGTTGTCAGGCAAGAATACTAGTATACTCCCCTACCACTTTTGAAGAGTCAGGTATTTAATATGAAAAGGTGTAACTCTGCTCCTTTTCTGCTCCTAATTGTGGCCAATAGATTATCTTTTTCAAATTAGATGAAATAAAAATATGTACAAAATGATTATTTTAATAAAAAGGAAAAAATGCATTCTTACTATAATCAATCAGTGAATTCAACATAAAGAGAAAGTAGAGCAATATTTAAGTAGCTGTTCAAGACAACCATAGAGGAGGATCACATAGCTTAACATGTTTAATTGTTACATGAATTGTAGAGGCATATATCCAATGTTCTTCAAGCAGAAGTGGGAATGAAACAAGGATCCGCTGGTGAGAGAGGATGAGAATGAATCAACTGGGTGTGGATTTGAGTAAGATGAGCAACTCAAAAGATAACTGAAGTTTTAAATTTGAAAGTCAATTATATATAAACAGAAACAAGGAGATTAGGAAGGGTAAATTCAAGAGTTCAGTTTTAGATCTTGCTGAGTTTTAGGTAAGAACACAATATCTAAATTTAATTGTCTTCAAATAAAAAGACATGAAAAACTAAAGCTCAGAATAAAGGTAAGAACCAACATACTAGATTTTGGACTCATCATAATGGAGATAATAGGTTTTCCAATGAAGAACACACAGAAACAGCAGAATGGTAAATGGCTAGAAAGGAACTTTAGCGAAAGCTCACATTTATGAGTAGTAAGGAACAGTAAGATCAGCTAGCAAAAGAGAAATGGGAAAACCTATCTTATTTGGTTTATGGATAAACTGTCCCACCTGAAATAGAGGCAGGATGGTTTTGAACTGCATATTATGGGCAGGAATCTTTCCATACTAAAGGCAAAATATCCAAGAGCCCTATGTTCGATGTTGGGATTGGCTCACCCAACCCCCATTCTTTCGTTTCCTAGACTGGTAAGAAGCCAGGGTTCTGTGAATTAGACCTGTGGGAGGCCTAGAAGGTGAAGCTGAGGCAGAGCCATATTTCTTGTACCTTTACACCTGTTTCCTACAAGGGATAAAACCCTAGAAGTGTTGAGTTTATCTTTCAGCAGCATTGCACTGTCTGCCGTCCACCTTAGGGGTTTTGAGGAGTAATTGTTACGATTGCAGCCACTTGACATGACTCCCTAATGGAGTATAGCTTCAGGTGTCCATTCTCCTGCTTTCTAGGGCTGCAAGGCAGTCAGGGTGGTAGCAGCAGCGACTTTCTTTGAGCACACCTTAAAGTGGTGGCCTTAGTAGTAGCTCCCCTAGATTCAGTAGTCATCTCAGGAGGCTGAGCCTAGAACCAGTTCCTGCAGGCTTCCAATAATTATATAACTACCTAACTCCCTGCATTAAATCTCTTTTTATTTACAATATGTAGGGTACTTTCTGTTTCTTGAATAGGTACAGTGCTTAATAACTGAAGTGGCTGTAGAAATCCGACCCTCAAAAATGTTAAAGATGGGAATCTTGGATTAGATATGCAACCTGATTGGCTTTAATGGCAGCAATGTCCACCTGCAGCTATTGGAAAATTAGATTCTCATAGGCTGTGCTGCACAGGAGAAAAATAATTACTTAAATGGTCACCTATGGTTTTCTGAAATGAGCACCCAGAATTAAGCTTATCAAAGCGAGCAGCTGCTGGGATAGAGACCACCATGATGGGAACAAGGCAAACACAACTGTGGGGTGAAGGGCTGCTTCTGACTCCCTTGAAGAGCTTACAAAGGAAAATGACAGCACAGGATTTTAAATTATGGACACAAGGTTCCATTCAGACTGTGATACTTCAGGCTGGCCTAAAATAACCTTATCTCTTGCAGACACAGGGCTGTCAGAGCTGAAAGTCAGATGAGTGTCTAAGCCTGTGAGTTACGGAATTATAACATATGTGGGTAAGTTAAATTTCCAGCCTCACCATGGTGTCCTTTGTGAAAATTAGGGATTTTATAGTAAAAGAAAAATGAAAACAAAACAAAACACTTGGGTAGATTCATCCAAAAATGAATCTATCCTTGCCGGAAAAAGCTTTTCCCTCTTAGTCGGGAGAAGCTGGTCCTGCCTTGCTTGAAGATCCTGTAATCAACCCCTTTCATCAGAGAATGAAGATTCTCTTCATATCTACTTCTTATCCCCTTCCTTTTGTCAACTGCCTTGATAGAATGAAATTAGAATCCAGCAATTCCTGCATGCCCCAGGGAGACAAGCACAAAGTCGGACCCAGGAGGAAAAAACACACATGCTCCAAGAAGTACAAGAGTTTGTAGATTTATGTTTGCAGGATGATTGCCAGACAAAATGAAAGACACTGACTTAAATTTAAATGGTAAATAAATAATTTTTAGCATGAGCATGTCCCAAATATTGCTTGGTATTTATTAATACAAAAAGAGTCATTCATGTTGATTTGAATACAAATTTAATGAGGCATTTTGCATTTTTTCCCCCTCCTGTATCTGTCAGTCTTAATTGATAAAAATCTAGAGAAGTGGAATGAATTCTAAAGGTCTGAGCAGGAAAGAAGGCATATTACATTAGAGTTAATAACATCATTAATAACATCAATTTGGGTGAGCATACAAAACGCGTGGATTCAAAATGCTAGCCTGAGCATCTGGGAGGGACTCAAACACAGTGGCTCTCAAACTGAAGTCCCCAGATGGGCAGCAACAGCACTGCTCAGGCCTTATTAGAAATGCAATTCTCAGGCCCTTCCCCAGACCTACGGAATTAGAAACTCTGGGTTAGGGTCAAGCAACCTGAATTTCAATAAGCTTTCCAGGTATTCTTAAAGAAGGCCCTAGAAACACAGCCAAAGCACTTTTTCTCTCATCTCCTGCAAAGGGACTGTTATCAGAGTGTGCACAAGGGGAAAAAAACATGCCCAGACTTTTCAGGGACACACAGACTCTAAGCTGATGCTACTCCCTGGGGACTCAAAATGTCAGTCTATTTTCTATCAATCTGAGTAGAGGCTCTATGGAGATTAGGTGATAAAAGAAAACTATATCCCAGTGGATGCATGAAACTATCTGCCGTTATTGCTCCAGTTTCCTGAACGTATAGTTGGAATAGAAGTACTTTGAAACTAGCAGAGTCGTCACAATTGTTTCCTAATTTCTGCAAAGATACAGGGCTAGCATTCCATCATATCCCCAGTTAACTTGCATATCTGGTTTGTGCAAAAGATGCATGGATGGTAGAGAGTAATAGTAGGTTACTGTAAACTTAATCAGGTGGTGACGCCTACTTGCAGAGATCCAGATGTGTTCTCCTTACCGGTGTAAAATCAGCACAGCTCCTGACACCTGACAGGCAACTTCCAAACGAGAAAATTCTTTTATCTCCAGCCAATAAACAGAACTCACCATAAGTAGTTAGATTTCATCTGGCAGGATGCCAGTACACCCTCACTGTCTTATATCAGGGAAATCATCCTCTCTGGCTGTCATAAGCCCAGGGAATATCACTTTGATGACATTATCCTGATTGTATCTACTGGACAAGAATTTCAAGTATGCTAAGAGCCTTGATAAGATACATGCATATCAAAGGGTGAGAGACAGAATCTATGAAAGTTCAGGGACCTGCTACCTCAATGAAGTTTCTGAAGGTCACAGGTCCCTTCCCTGTAAAAGACTGCTTCATCTTGCATCCCCTATGATCAAAATACAGGCAAAATTGGCTGAGCTTTTTTTGTTTGTTTGGAGGTGGCATATACAACATGCGTGTGTTGCTCTCAACAGAATAAATGGTACAGTATCAAATATGAAGTAGAATCCCGATGAAGGGAAGGCTCTGCAACAGCTCCAAACTGGAGTCACATAGGCCTTTGCTCCTGCAGATCTAAAGGAACTCAAAGCATCTGCAGCAGCTCCAAATGCTGCAGAACTCCCTGGCATGCTCCACTAGGAATTTTAGGAGCCTCCAGTGCTTGGGAGCAGAGCCATGTCTTCTTCGGACAGTAACTAATATCGTTTGGAAAAAATTGCTCTTGGCTTGCTTCTAGAGACTTAGATTCTGACCATAGAATATCGAGTAATCAGGAGACCTCAAGTGTTTTCTAATTTACAAAACCATAAAGTTGGACAAGTCCAAGAATACTCCATTATCAAACAGAAGTGGTGTATCAGAGGTCAGCCTCAAGCAGATCCTGGATCCCATGCAGGTTGTGTGGACATGGCTCATATTCCCAGTGCACCTCCTCTTCTGCACTGCCCTTCCTCCCTCAGATCAGATCATACTTACGACCAGCTGACTGAGGGGCAATAGAACTCAAGCTTGGTTTACAGATGGCTTCTCATGCTGGCACTAGTTGGAAGTAGTTTGATTATTATCCCCACAGAGGGGTGACCTTGACAGTGAAAGAAATCTTTTACTGCAGGGCAAGCTTTAAGTAGTATATCTATCTGATTTTTTACTTTATGTCAAAGGAAATATGAGGATATATATGGAAATATACAAAAATATGTGCAGTAACTAACTGCTGGCCTGTTTTACCAGGGACTTAAAAAATAAAATAAAATGGGAAGATTAGTGACAAGAGATCTGGACAAAAGGTAGTAGATGGACCACTCAGAATGAATGAAGAGCATGAGACTATTTCTATCCCATGGAAATGCAGGCCAAAGGCAACCAAAAGACTCTCAATAATCAGGGGGTAAGCTGACTCCATAGACTGATGAATGAAGTGCCATTGCTAAATCTTAAGTCTGCCAATACCCAAGATCAATGCTGGGCTTCCACCTTGGCACCATACTCCAGGAGAATGGAGTCATCCACAAAGTAATAGGATAAGCATGGATTCCTAGGGAGGAGAGCAGTAATTTCTCTATACCCTAACAGACGGTTTATCCTGTATGTGGATCTATCATCTCTGCCCATATTGCTTTGCCAGTACCACCATCTGTGGAATTACTCACCATCATCGTATCTCACACAACACTGCCTCTATTTTTACTGCACACGAAATGAGACAACAGACTCCACAGAATCCATCAGACTTAACATGAATTCCATCCATCCAGAAGTGGCTGGCCTTACATAATGATGGGATGGCCTGCAGAAGAATCCATTTCTAACCTATTCTAGGAATATACCTTAAGAAGCTGGGGATTCTAGTGTACACTCTGAACCATTGATCACTACATAGGTCCAGGAACCTAGGAGCTAGAGTGGCCCCTCTCATTATTCTACCGACTGAGGCGGCAGTGACTGCTTGTTTCCTGTACATCTCCAGGGGTGGCATCACAGGGAGTTTTTAGCAGAATGGAGCAGTTATTTATCATTATGGGACTTATTCTAAGAGGCAAAGCTTATAACCTACTCCCTCATTCATTCTAAAATTTTGTAAGCACCAAAATCCCTGTATGGAATCCCTTCCTGCCTAAAACACCTAGACTACTCCCTGTTCCCTGAGCTGAATCCTTAGATGTAAGAACACACAGGGAAATGTGACCAGAATGAATGGTATATTTAGATTTTCATGTATGAAGTCTGTGGTATCCAAATCTTTGCATCTGATACAGTCTTTATTCAAACATCATTCAGTAGTCTACTTACCAAGTAGGTTAATAACTCCATCATTGTAGCAAGCAAAAAGTTTGATAAGATCTTTGAAAAGAAGCATAAATGCAGCATTTATGACACCATTTGTTAGCTCATTTGGATGCACCTAGAAGAAAATGAGAAGTTAATATGTTAAACCATATCATCAAATGACAATTTTTCTCAGAGCACATTAAAGTGTCTCAAATGATTACTAAGAAATTCATCCCTATTTTACAAATGTTGTGTAATTCTCTTAGTAACCTTACCAATATTAAAAGATGGATTGCATTTTTCTTGCTTTGGGTCAATAAAGTTAGTACTATCAATTATAAGACATACATACTCTCTATTTGATCAGTAATCCATAGATGGATCGTATCCACCTTTTGAACATCTGGTCTTTTGTTGCTTTTACTTTTTTTTATTACATTATTCCACCTCCCCTATGTAATGTTCTCTGTGTAAGGGTTCAGGCTCCAGGGCCTGCAGCAACTCAGCGAGGAAGCACAGCATGGGAAATAGGTACCTTATTAGCAACCCCTAAAACAATTCTTGAGAATCATAGCATTTACGCATCCACCAAATACTCAAACCACCAAAATAAAGAAGAATAATTTCTCCTCATTCCCGAATCCTCATTCACAAGCTCTGTTTTTTGTTTGTTTGTTTTGTTGTTGTTTGTTTTTTTACCCTTTATGACTTTTCTCCGTTAGGACAGTATTATTGAAGGAAAGAAAAGCAAAGAAAAAATAAATGTACAAAAAGAGGAAAAGATAAGCAATTCCATAAATACCTAGCTAAGTCATTACTATAAAATCTGTCAAAAACAAGATAGTTTGCTGCTTTTACTGAAATGTCACAGGAGTTGGTGTTGTGACCAGGATGCAATTGTAAAGTAAACCATATTGTTGTAACAGGAATTTTAAATTATTAATATCTGAGGAAAATAGTTTTAAACAACCACCAAAAGAAAGGAAAGCTAACAATGTGAGTTAAGAATCTTACTACGTCAGAATACTTTATTTTCATGAATTAAATTTTTATTTAATTAAACTTTTTATTTTGAAATAACTATAAATCCATATGCAGTTGTAAAAAATAGAGATTCCCAGGTACCACTCACCCAGTTTCTCCCAATAGTAACATTACAACACTATAGTATAATATCACAGCCAGGATATTGATATTGATAAAATCCACAAATCTTATCCGGATTTCCCCAATTTTATTTGTGTTCATGTGTGTGTGCATGTTTAGTTCTATATAATCTTACCACAGCCAACACACAGAAATGGTTTTAGAGACCACCCAGGAAGAAGGACCAGGACAAAATAGAAATAATTCTCTTTGGTGGATAGTGTCATTTAAATGGTCTGTACAAAGTGGCTTCTAACAGCAGGTGGAGTCAGCTGTCTGCAGGTACATTTTGCACTACATTCTGTCAAAGACAACAGGAAATGGCCATCCTCCTCCAAACCTGGGGTTCCAAGAATGCATCACTCACATTTTCCCATGACTTAGTAAATACCTGGTAAACTGCTGGGACAATCTGCACAATCATCTCCACTGCACTAACAGCTTCAACTAAGGGCTTATCTAATGTAAATGAGGGGGATCTCAATCTGCTTCCAGCTTTACCTGTAGCCCACCTTCAAATAAAAGACATTCCTGACTGATTAAGAAACATCTGCCAGTGAGATACATACATCAAATTCAAGCAGTGCATCGATTTGTCCCTGCAGTATTGGCATACTCTTTAGTAGCTTTTCTGGAACCATTGTTCTCATTACACCATCAGCCCTACAATTTTTTAAAAAGAGAAAAAGATGAGACTTCCTCATACATGAAAAATTCAAGACCACACACGTTGTTCTAAGGTGTTTCCCCCGCTATTTCCTTGTCAATCATGTGGGATGATTTTGAGACATGAAGAGGTTGTAGTTGACCCCGCTCTCTGTACTACTTCCTTTTATCCATTCTTATTCTTCAACCACACAGGCAACAAAGGAAGAGAGCCATGTGGTCTGGATATTTAGAAGTCAGTTGAATTTCTAAATGGATTCTTTTAAATATTTAACCTAGATAATAGTATTTGAAATATAAGTTTTCTAAATGCCAGTTTGTTTCTGAGAAAGAGAGAAAACATGTCATGGAAGTCTTCAAAACCTGTAGGACTGGGAGTCCAGATGTTATACCATGAACCATCAGTGAAGAAAAATGCACGCTGATAGGCACAGTTTGGCCAAAATGAGATGTGTTTAACTAGCCACATAGAATGAAACTGGAGGTTAGTGCCCGAGGGTGCTTCAGAGCAGGCAGTGAACCCTGGACCCGCAGCTTAGCGAGCCCCTGCATCCAGGATGGTCAAGCAGTGGCAGTACTGCAATGGGTGAGGAAAACGTGATGTGAACAGGCCGATGATGGCAATTTTCAAGGTCCTTCTCACTTCCATGGTAGGAAAAGTATCCCAAAGTGTCCTGATGTGCATGAAACGGTGCAGAAGTTTCTGAGAAGGTGTGGACTTGTGGAGGGGCCACAACCCTACTGAGAACATCAACAATGATTGCCCAGGGCCATGTTAGCAGTCAGAGGAAAGTGCATGGACTAGAATCATCTCTAATAAGAAGGGGTTGAAGTAAGAATCTTCATTTTATCAATGTTCACCCACAAGAAACTAACTTATTTTGAATAGGCAAGCTTATTATTCATCACCATGATTTAAAAAGTTCAAAGCTAAGGCTGGGCAGGCTATTAGAAGAATAGAGTTAAATCTTTTTGTGTGGATCCCTGAAACTAAAATATTAAACCTTCTACAATACCTTGTCATTTTTTCAAGTTAGAAAAAAAATCACAAGATTTACACAAATTTTTGACTGAACATTTTGGATTAAACTCAAACATCTATTTAGAAGGAAATAAATGTTAATTAAGAATTAAAATGTGTTTGTGTTTCAATGAGGCTTTCTTAATCAACAGTTAGTATTAATAATTAGTTCAATTATGGTGTGTGTGTGTGTATAATACCAGGGCGGTATTACCTCTCAAAAAGAGATCTCCACCGTGTACACAGTTCAGTTTAACCTCAATCAAAACACATTGAAATAATTATTGTCAACTTCAGTCACTGCTCTTTTAAATAAACTTTGTTTAAATTCTCTCCATTTAAAATTAAAGATATATATATATATATATATATATATATATATATTTAAGAATTTTGAATTGATTTTAATAAAAAATGTTATACCAGAGCATCATGTCAGATTTTATGCATGATATATAAAGCAATGCATATTACAACCTCAAGGCTAACTTCTATAGTATTATTGAGTTTCTTTTTCAAGCATTTGTAAAGAGGGCCTTCAAAATGAAAATTAATTGGCATTTAAGCTTAATTAAAATAAATTAAGTATGCTTTCAAAAACTTTTTCTGCTCAAATAAATAGGAGAAAGAAACAACATACCCTTTCTTCACCCTGGCAAAATCAAATGCCATCTGTCTGTAAGAGAAAGCCTTTTCATTTAAATATCTACTATAGCGCCTTATGAAGGTAGACATATCATAACCTGGGGAAGGAGCAGAGGAAATAAAACTAATTAATAAAATACCTTCAATTGTGCTTTGCTTAGTAGCAATTTCTTTTAACTCCCCAATGTAAATAATTCTAGGATGAGGTCAATAAGTGTATCAGACAAGCCTCATTTAAAATACTACTGCAGTCTACGGCCATACCACCCTGAATGTGCCCGATCTCATCTAAAATACTACTGCAGGCAAAATGTTTTTGCCATGAGACATTCCAAGACTATTCAGTTTAGTTACGCTATCATCCTTGTACAGAATGTCTATTCTGATTTTTCCTTACAGTTTCGTTCACTGTTTCAAATAACAGCCTGTTTTAGACTTACTATGTGCAAATCTCTGAGAACTCTCCACTTGCTTGGTATGCCTGCCTTATATGTAATAGCAACCAGCAAATATGATGAATGAACAGATGAATGCCACTTGAATTCTATTCATTTATAAAGAACACTCCTTCAGGACTGTTACCTGTTTTTTAAATTGGGAAAGTACCTTTCATTTCACTGCTTCTTGCACCATTATAAACAAACAACTGTGGGTCTAGCACAAGCACTGTTACTATTTAAGGTAAACACTAGAAAGACAAAAATAAAATTTACACAATTTACATGCTGAGTTATTTTAACAATCAGATATTTAAAAACTCATATAAACTACCTATATTCAGGGTGTCCCATAATTATTCATTCAAAGTGTACGTATACTTTGAGTTAAATGTGAAAAGAAAGAAACATCAATTGAGCTATCAAAAAATGTATGTACACCCTATACTTTTCATTTTTTCTTAAACACACAGTTATGATTTTGTATTAATAACTTCATTTCAAAAATAATAATAATTAGACACAATAAACATTAGCCAAAAAAAAGATAAAACATAAATATTCTCACCATGGGATCCACTTTTGTCCAAAAAATTGCTGAGATTGAATAGTGTATTTCTAGAGGCCAAATACTGAATAAATCTCTGAAAAAACAAAAAATAGAATAAAACACCAATGCTTTCAAATCATACTTTTTTTAAAAATATATTTTATTGATTTTTTACAGAGAGGAAGGAAGAGGGATAGAGAGCTAGAAACATCAATGAGAGAGAAACATCAATCAGCTGCCTCCTGCACACCCCCCACTGGGGATGTGCCCGCAACCAAAGTACATGCCCTTGACCGGAATCGAACCTGGGACCCTTCAGTCCGCAGGCCGACGCTCTATCCACTGAGCCAAACCGGTTTTGGCTCAAATCATACTTTCAAATAATTTCTGATACTAAAGGGAATTTTTATTTTTACAAATTGTCACCCTTTTCTTTTACTCATTTCTATATCTTCCTAGTCTCCTGACTTTCTCTGAAGGGGGGAAAGGACTGAATAAAACTTACTGAGTTAGAACTAAATTGTATGATCTTTCATTTCTATATATATTATAAACACTATAATTTAATAAGATTCAGTATGCACCCTATACAGAGTGGGAAATTTTTATATTCTTAATATTTTCCAAAATTAAACATGTTTATGAAAGTAATTTTCACTTAAAGGCACAAAGGAATAATTCCTATGGGAAAAATAATTTTATTGTTCCTTTTCCCTCACATTTTTGCCCACTAATACATTGACATGGTAAATACATTTAGATAGCAGTAATACTGAATGCTTAGATATCTCTAATAAAATGTCTAACCACATTTGCTTTTTGAAAAATAGCAAAATAGAAGATTAAAATTGTACTTTAGAAGAATATGAACCAAGATTTCCTCTTCTTTTTCTGCTAATTAGTGAAAACCCAAAGGGCCTTAAGTCATCATCATCCTCTTCCACAAAAGCCTCATCCCCCCACCAAAAACAGACAAGTTTACTTATTTTACCTCATTTCCATGCACCATGAGATGATGTGTTGTGACTAAAGCTTTAAATACAACCACCCAGCTACTGTTTGTTGCTCGCTCAAAGAGCGTGTCGGCCATCTGAGGAATATTAACATTGGTCTCATTGGTAGCCTGGATCAAATCTATGAACATATAAAAGATATCAGTCAATTATATTTATCATTACACACAAAAACTCATTTCAAATGTTAAACATTTAAACCTGTTCACTAAAATGAATTCAAAATTGCTTTGAAAATAGTTAATAAAATGTTTAAAAGTTAAACTGTATTATTTTTACACATATATTTATGTGTTTTTTTTCTTGAGCTTATTTTTTTTTTTATATATTGAATCCTCTTCTAAATTTTATGTGTTTTCTATTACCAATGTCATTTTTTAAAAGTACAAACTCCAGGAAAGCTAAGCCTCATATTAATCATTGTTATCCCTCCAAGCATAATTGTCTCAGACATGTGGACACATACTCTATGCATCATTTCAAGTCAATAACACAAGTGCATTTTTTGAAAGACAAAAAAAAATCCAAGTGAAAAAGCATATTTCACTTGGATTTTAATTTTGATGGTTACTAATAAATACATTTGTCACATAAGTGTCAGAATGAGAGCAAATAGTAAAAGGAAATAATTACTACGCCCATCTAAGCTTTCAAAGAACATCATGCATGCATTAAATTACTATAATTTGACTCTAGTTTCTAACGGAGTAAAACTTTATAATAGATTCACTATCCTGCATATTATCAGTATGATTCCAGGTCTATCTCAGGGGGAAATTTTTTTTTACAGTGGCCAAGAGGCACTGCCCAGCATTCAGAAAACATAGTGAGTATTGTCAAAAAGCTAGCAGAGACAACCCACGATCACAGGCTTACAAAACGAATCTAAGCCACACCAGGGCAGTGAGAAATGAAGAGGAAACAACACCTTAGACTTCTTTTGCATGCCACACCCACCATTCAGAGAACTGCATGTGATTCCCATTTCCTAGGAAATCCCATGCAACCAACACAGAGGCAAACCCATGCTTTTCTTTACTCAAAATCCACACTCAGTAATCATCAAGCTATGTATTTGTTTTATGCACTTCTCTATTTTATAATAAGTACGGTTTTAAAAAGTTGATACTCCATCACTGAAGTAGCTATTAATTTCTTAAAGCGTATTGATAACTGTTCTGAGTTACAAGTGGACCAAACCAGGCTTATTTCTGACTTTATTTTAAATTTCATTCATCATCCCTGTCCCCTTAATGCCCCTCCCTCAACATTTTCCTTTATTGGAATTCTGTTCCTGGTCCCTTTTAAATGTAGCCCCATGTGACCTATCTCTGTTTTAAAACTTGAGGCGCTTTGTTCTTGCTGGGTGTTCAGATTAGATGCATAATCATCCTAAATTCCTGCCATACCAAAGCTCCTGGAAGATGGAAACAGTCATGCCAATGTCTTGTTTCCTGTGCAGCACTTCACAGAACAAGATGCACGGTAAACATCTGCTGAGCGAAAAGCTATACGTTAGCCCCAAATATAAGCAGTTCTTTGAAAAAGAAAAATCACTATGCTCTGGCACTGTTTTCTGAGACAATATCATAGGACTAATTGAAATTCTGTTCCAGTCACAAATTCTTCTATTCGTTTATTTACTGAACGGGGCTCAGGGAATACAGAAATGCACTGCTGGTCAGAGGAGACAAAAGCATGATCAGATAATAGAGAAACGCCTCTAAGAGATGAGTAAAGAGAGGCAAAATAATAGAGCAGAAAGAGCCCCAGGCCAGAGCCCCGCTCAGCCCCTGCCTACGTGTGTGACTCCCGGCAAATTAATATCCCTTTGACTCAGGTCCTCATCTTTTAAATTGGGGTAATAATTACTACTTTCCAGGGCTATTATTAGAATTGCAAGTGGTCTGAACAAAGTAGGTGCCCAAAATAAATGTTTGTAAATATTGTTACACATATACTGCATTATGAAAATACAGTGAGATAGTAGAAAAGATCTCATGGGAAGGACCCAGCTATGGCCCGTGACAGGAATGAGAAGTACGTTTTTAGCAAACTTGCAAAGTGTGGAGCCATAAGAGGTGCTGTATCCTTGGACAAATGTGGGGGTCTCAGGGCTAGGTGTGGGCAGGTGGTGGGGAGAAATTTAACTAGAGAGCGAGGGAATGGCATTTCCCTGATGACGAATAACGTTAGACATTATTTTTCATATGCTTTTCATTAGTTTGTCAGTGGCATACATTCTTTGCCCACTTTTATTGGATTGTTTCTTATTCTTTAGTTATTCTGAATCAAACCCTCTATGAGATACATGATTTGTAAATATTTTCTACAAGTCCGTGACTTCCCTTTTCATTCTCTCAACAGTGGCTTTCAGAGAACAGAAGTTTTTAATTAGAAAGTCCTATTTATCAAGTTTTTGTTTTATGGATTATCACCTAAGAAATTGTTAAGTCAAGGTCACAAAGATTTTCTCCTATGCTTCTAGAAGTTTAAAAATTTTATGGTTGTAAAGTTAGATCTACAATATATTGTTAGTTTTTATAAATGGTCTGAGGTATGAATATATGGTCCTTTTTGCATTGTAGTATCAAATTGTTCCAGCATCATTTGTTGAAAAAAATGATTCTTTTCCCACTGAATTGCCTTTGAACCTCTGTCAAAAATTAATTGACTACATATCTTTGGGTCCATTTCAGGATTCTGTTATTTTGATTGATCTATTTGTCTATCTTTACCCCGATACCATGCTATCTTGATCAATGTAAATTTATAATAATTCTTGTAATTGGGTAGTGTTAGCCCTCCAATTTTGTTTCTTTTCAAAGTTGGCTTGGCTCTTTTAAATCCTTTGTATTTTCACATGAGTTTTAAACTGAATTTATCAACTTAAAAAAATGTCTGCTGGGATTTTGATGGGGATTATGTTAAATCTCTATATGAATTTGGGGTGAACTGGCATCTTAACAACATTGAGGCTTCCCATCCATGTTCATGGTCTGTCTCTCCACTTATTTAGATCTGCTTTAATTTGTCTTAGCAATGTTTTGCAGTTTTTAGATTTTGCTGATAGCTTGATGGGTGCATATGTTTATCGAAACTTACCAAATAGTATACTTTATGTTTGTCCAGTTTTTTGTCTGTCAATTATAGGTCAAAAAGGCTATTTTTAATATTTCAGTGTTAGGTATATTTTGCCAGATATATTCTCAAAGTATTTCATATTCTTTGATTATTTCTTAAATGGTATTATTTATTTTCATTTAAATTTCTAAATGTTCACTGCCAATTTTGAGAAATACAATTTATTTTTACATTTTGACTTTGTATCCTGCAACTTTATTAAACTCACTTATGACTTCTTTTTGGTAGATCCCATCATATTATCTTCATAAATAATCATGTTATCTATGACAAACTCAGTTTTACTTGCAATCTTGATACTTTTGTTTTGTGTGTTTTTTATTTTATGGCACTGGTTAGAATCTCCTGTAATTTGAATAAAAATGGAGAGGACATCCCTGTCTTTTTCTGATCTTCAGAGAAAAGCATTCATTTTTCACTAGTAAGTGTGATGTGAGCTAAAAGTAGTTCATACGTGTTCTATTGTTTTATGTTGGGTTGGGAAAGTGCCCTTCTAGTCCTAGTTTGATGAGAGCTTTTAGCTTGAATGGATATAGTATTTTGTCAAATATATTTTCTGCATTTATTGAGATGATCATATAGTTTTCTTTTTATAATGTCTGCCATTATGTTGAATTACATTAATTAATTTTCAACCTCGCATTCTTGGCATAAACCCCATTGGTCATGATGTTTTATCTGTTATTGGATTTGATAAAATTTTGTAAAAATTTTATGTGAGGGATATTGGACTATTATTTTTCTTTTCTTACAATGTCTTCATCTGGTTTGGGGATCAGTGTAACACTGGCCTCATAGAATAAGTTGTGAAGTATTGTCTCATCTTCAATTTTCTGGGAAAGTTTTATAGATTTAGTATTACCTCTTTTTAAAATGTTTGGTACAACTTACTAATGAAGTCATCTGGATCTGGAGAGTTCTCTATGTTAGACTACCTTTAAAAAACCCACAATAAATTAAATTTATTTAATAGATATAGAGTTACTCAGATTATTTTACATATTTCTGAATGAGCCTTGGTAGTTTGTGCCTTTCAACAAATTTGTCCTTTTCATACAAGTTGAGAATTTATTGGCATCAAGTTGTTAACAGTATTCCCTTATTGTCCTTCTGTAGAATCAGTAGTGATGTCTCTTTTCTCATAATTACCTGATATTGATCATTTATTTCTTCTTTCATTTCTTTGTGATTGGTCTAGGAAAAGGCCTTTCAATTTTATCTGTCTTTTCAAAGGACCCTCTACCTCTCCCAATTCAGGAGACCATTAGTATCCAGCTGGGTCCTCCATCCACCCTTTGCTATGGCCTGGAAAGTCTCTCATGGCAGTAAGTTGGGACAATCCTAGAATTCACCTAGTTTGTTTGCCATCTCTCAAGGATCACGGTCCTTTACTACCTGATGTCCAATATATTTAAAAGTTATTTGATAAACTTTGTGCAGTTTCTCAGTTGTTTCAGGAAGGAAGATAAATACAGAGCCTGTTACTCCATCTTTCTACAAAGTATAAGTCTCTCCTTTTTGGTGGCTTTATGCAACTAAAAATATGTTACAAAATCTATCTGAGGCAAGATATCATCATCAAAATAAGAGAATATAATAAATAGATATAAGTGGGAAGATAACTTTAACTTTTAGGAGTTGTAAATAATTGTTCACTAAAATAAGAAAATACCAACAAACCTAAATAGCTCTCAAATTTGTGATCACCTACTTTTTTCCCCACTACTATGTGAAACTCTTGGGAGAACTGTGGCAAGTCTAGACAGGTCTGGGCATGTAAAATGAAATGACTTAGTGAGGGTTTAGGTGGGAGATATGCCTAGAGGGGAAGCACTAGGAGGTACATAAATGAGATAAAGGTGGAACAGTAATAGCAAGAAGTGATGACCCTCAACTGTTAATTGTAGATAACACAGATGAATGGAATAGGAAACAAAAGAGTGAACACCCGCCTGAGAGTTTACAGAGATAAAGGGAGAAGTTTGTAAATGTGCCAATATGATAAATAGCATTTGCAGAATTTAACAACAGTATCTTTCTTTAAATAAATTATTCTTTAAATTTAAAAGTACAAACCGTGAGCTTTAAAATTTTTCACTTACCCTAGTCAATATAGCTGGATAAAAACTTAATTTGTATTTTTATATTACTACATGCAAATTGGAATGTAATCTAGTTTCTAAATTATTTAGGTAATTTCTTTCATTTTCAATAAAAATATGTATATTTTGTAATTACTCTGTAGTCCTTTGTAGAAATATATACCCCCAAGCCCCCCTATTTGTTCCCCTATAGAATTATGGCAGATTCAAAATTAGAAGATGCAGTATATGTACAGCATAGACAAGTCATTCAGTTAAGACTTTGGAGCCAGACCAGACCCAGTTTAATTACAATCTGTTACTTTATAACTGTCTAATCTTGAGCAAAGTTGTCACTCTTAACCTCAATTTCTGTATTACTATGATGAGGATAATAATAGCACCTATGTGATAGCTGTTTTATTAAAGTGGGTAAGGGAAGCAAAGAATCTAGAGCCTGATACATTATAAGGGAAGGATATCAAAGTACTAGGACAGAGCCTGTTACACTATATCCACCCCTTATAGTGTATCAGGCTCTGTGCTAGATTGGTTGCATTAAACTTCTTTCTTTTTTCTTTCTTTCTACCTATCATATATTTATCTAAAATACATATGGATATATATTATACTATCCTATCCTATATAATAAAAGCCCAGTGACCAAACAACAGAATGACCAGAACGACCAGTGGACCAGTTGCTATGGTGTGCACTAACCACTAGGGGGCAGATGCTCAATGCAGGAGCTGCTCCCTGGTCATCAATGCACTCCCACAGTGGCAGCACCGCTCGGCTGACTGTGATAAGCAGTGCTCCCACAGCGGGCGAGCCTCGCAGGCCACGACCCCCACCAGTGCAAGAATCCTGTGCACCAGGCCTCTAGTACATATATAATACAGTATACACTAACAGAGATAGATACACAATTATAATTAGATCCACCCTTTGGCTACCTATCAAAGGACTTGGCATACTATGTTAATTAATTCAGTTAATTCATTCATTAACAAATATTTTCTGAATGCTTATCATGTGTCAGGCCCTGTTCTATCAGCTGAAGATACCGTAGTAAACAAAACAGATAGCATCTGCCTTCATAAATCATACTTCCTAATGGAGGGCACAAACACCTAGAGATACAATGTCAGACAGAGGTAAGTACTGTGAAAAGAAATAAAGTAAGGGGATACAAAGTAATAGCGGGTACTATTTCAGAGAGAGTGATCAGAAAAGGCCTCCCCAAGAAAATGATATTTAAGTAGTCCTAAAGGCATTGAGGAAGCCAGTCATTCAGTCATCTTCAGAAGGAATGTTTCATGAAGAGCAAACAGCACATACAAAGGTCCCGAGGTGAGAACGCGCCTGAAACAGCAAGAAAGCCAATGTTTCTGGAGAACAGCAAGGGAGAAAGTGGCAGAAAGAGAACTAACCAAAGCAGGTAACAATGCGTTACAGCTCAGGAAGGACTTGGTATTTCATTGAAATGTAATGGGAATTTCTTTGAAGGTTTTGATTAGGGAAAGGATGTAACCCAACTTATATTCTGAAGAATTACTATTGTGGCTATATGGAGCTATATGGAGCATGAACTGGATGGGGGGAGTGAAGTTAGGAGGATAAAGGTACCTCTATTGTCTGAAACACCTACAAAGATGTCCTCAGAGTTACGCCAACATTTAAGCATCATGGCAAACTATACCTTCAAAGTGCTCTAAACATTGCCAGTTTGAGATGGAGGCAACAGCAACTTTTCAAAATGAACATTATAAACTGCTATGATTCTTCTGACCAAGTCGGGTATAGGAGAGACTGACCGTGATGTTTCCCGAATGCAGCATCACAACTCACAGCTTCACGAAGCCAGCACAAGTGCCCAGCCACCTGCCTGCACAACTGGGCCCAGGGCGTGTCCCACTATCGCTTGGGATAGGGGGAGGGAGCGAGGACGCAGTCCATGTGGCAAGCATTGCATCCTCAGTTAACTCCAGGGTGGTAAAAAATTATTAGGACAAAAATTACAAGTTTCCTTTTTGCCTTTTAGGATCTATACACAGCTGGTTCTTGGCATTGACAATGTCACTGTTAGGCAAATCACTGGATTTCTTTAGCATAGTGTCTTCATTCATGAGGTAATCACATCTGTCCGCTGGCCATAATACTACATTGCTCTTATAGTTTATCCTCTTCTGATGGTTTTCTTAACAACTAAAATGGGGTTCTCAAAAGAACTCCGTGCTTTAAGGAACAGATGTGAGCAGAACCGGGTATGTGGGGGGTGGCGGAGGGATTGAGCAAAAAAGAAAAACTTAAGGACACAGAAAACAGTGTGGTGATTGCTGGGGGATGAGGAGAGGTACAGGAGGGTATATGTGGTGATGGAAAGAGACTTGACTTGGGGTGGTGAACACACAATACGGTGTACAGATAATATATTGTAGAATTGTGCACCTGAAACCTGTATAATTTTGTTAGCCAGTGTTACCCCAATAAACTAAAAGATATATTAAAAATGTAGAGTATTATAGAGGTAGACGGCATTTGTAAGAGACCACTGAAACAGAAGATTGTGGTGTTCTGCACAATCCACAGAGAATCTCAAGCCAGTCCTCTAAGCTGGCAGGAACCTCTGGGAGGGCAGCCTTTGCTGGCTTCATTGCCAAGGAGACTGTAGAAGATACTGTAGCCTGGGTTTCTGATTTCCTGCTACTGCCACACGATGGCCAACGGCCTATGTCTAGTCTGCAAGTGTGTCAGGTAAAGTCACTCATGTCCTGTTTCCATGATGGCCTTAAGTTTTGTGGGTGTTTTTGTTTGTTTGTATTGTGTGTGTGTGTGTGTGTGTGTGTGTGTGTGTGTGTGTGTGTGTTTGACAGAGCCTTGGAAGGAAAATACATTTAAGGGATTTAAATTTAAATGATCTTAAAACAGTACTTTCGGAGTCCCTGGAAAAGAACTTGCCATGTTAGGAAGTGTGCCATATCCCAAGACTGATCAACCGTACATGTCTTTTGAAATATCTAACCTAAGATCCTCAGGCTCTAACCAGAGACCCTCCCTGCTTACTCCCCTCAGAAAAGAACAGCCGTTTCATCTTCAGCTCACTCTTTATACCCAACACCTCCTTTTGGAATGCTCTAGAACCAGGAAGAGAAGCAATGCTTCACAGTTAGGACTCAAGCAGCAGGAGCAAGGCAGCAGTGTTATGTTCCAATCAGGCTCCCTACCCACATATGTGACTTATGTTTCCTAAAAATAAACCAAATCCCTAAGTGGCAACTCCTGTAGCAGAATTCAGGACTTTTCTCCTTTGCTGTTTCTACAGCCGCATCTCTAGGATGTCTCCCAAAGCTAGTCCAGGGCTGGATCTTATCTACCTTCTACTCCCGCTCCTCCCCTGGGCAAGAATCCCTGGCAACACCAGCACTAGTCCATCTCCTTGGCCTTACCCAAAGTCTTCTTGTTTTTGTTCTTCAGAACTTCCTATAGCACTTCCTAGAAGGAAATACCCAAAAAGATCCAAGTTCATTTTCTTTCTGGAATACCCAGGAACACACCTTTAGTTCATAATATTCCATCTACCCATCTGTCTATCTATCTATCCATCCATCTATCCACACACACGCACCATATACACCATACACACCCACATACACACACCATATACTAGTACATTATACAGACAAACACACACATATAAACCTTACCTAGTAAAAGAGAGAAAAAGAATTAAGTGAAATGAAAAGATTATATAAACCTCTCTCCTTCATATATATCCTTAATTCTTAAAAAAATAAAACAAAGAACTGAAAATGTTTTAGAGACATTGAAGAGAAGTTTATGAGACTCTATTTACTGATGAATGCTTAGGAAGGAAGTGCAGGGGGAAAATGAAGAATGGTGAGAAATTCAGATATTACAGGTGGTAGCAGCAGAGAGGTAAATCAGGAAGTCAACCCCGGAGACCTCAGGCCTCCTCCCTATCTCTTCTTTTTTCCCCGCAAGCCCTGCCCAGCTGCAAACCTCCACCAGCCTACCCCACACTACACTCTCCTATCCAGCCAGCAGGTGGAAAAATAATCACGTTCCTAGTTCCACTATAGTGCAGGAGGCCAGGAGGAAAAGCTCTTCCTGATGTTTTGGAATGGAACTCATTCAGACTTAACAACATTATAACAACGATTAGTAGTTCAGTCATATGATCCAGGTACATGACGGTTAATACAGGCTCTGGGGAGTTAGCTGGAGAATTTAAATACTCATTAGACTATTGTAGAGGAAAACAATTTTTAAGATTTACAAAGCTTCAGTGTTCAGCCCTGGCTGGAGTGATGAGTGATGTCTGGTGTGCACCAAAAGGTGGCTGGTTCGTTTCCTGGTCAGGGCACATGCCCAGGTTGTGGGTTTGATCCCCAGTTGGGGAGGCAACCAATTGATGCATTATCATTTTTACCAAGAGGAGTCACTGTTTCCAAGAGGTTTTCTACCTTTCCAGGTGCTGTGGGATAATCCACACTCTCATAGCTTTTCTAAGAACCTGCAGTCTAAAGAAAGTGATGTCTGTTTCCTGTGTTTCTCTTCACCTCTTTTCTCCCACTTATTTAGATTTCCAAGATAAAAACAATGGATCTCGGTATATACAAAAGTTCACAAAAGAGTCATATAATATCACAAAGATTACTAGCCATCTCAGAAATAAAAAGAACCTCTAGGATTCTCTACAAAATGACAATAACCCCCACCACACTACTGAATCCGCTCTGGAGTCAGTAGTGACTGCTAAACTGCCCAAGAGCAATGGACACTCTCTAGTTCCCATCTTCTATGCAATTGGACAGTCCTGGAATGCACTGTCCCTTAATCTCAGCTGCTTGATACCAGCCATATCCTAGAGTCCACTGATTTTTTTCTTATACCTTTCACTTGGGTTCTTTGCTATACCAGGCCTTCAAAACAGACAAAACTATATGAAGTCTCTCAGGTGTAAGTTGGCTACTTAATTAAGCACTATTTTTACTATATTAAGTGTTCCTTGGAATAAGTTGGTCATATTTATATGACCCATAATAAAAGTTACCATTTCGTTGTTTAAGAGTTCCTCCCACAGAGGTATTTGACAATAAGTGGTAGCGTGTAATGAGTTCATCAGAATTTAAATATTAAAGAGTTTCTTTTGTTCAAAGCATGGACAAAGCTTTGTGCTTTAAACTGTGATTAATAGGTCTTTGGTAACTAATTCAGCAAATAAATTACTTAAATTTAGGACCCAGACCATTATATAGAGATAAAACCATTGACATATTTTACTTTTATATTATCCAGTGCTTTATTAGTCTAGTTCTGTGGTCAGCAAACTGCAGCTCATGAGCCACATGCAGCTCTTTGGCCCCTTGAGTGTGGCTCTTCCACAAAATACCACGGCCTGGGCGAGTCTATTTTGAAGAAGTGGCGTTAGAAGAAGTTTAAGTTTAAAAAATTTGGCTCTCGAAAGAAATTTCAATTGTTGCACTGTTGATATTTGGCTCTGTTGACTAATGAGTTTGCCGACCACTGGTCTAGTTGAATTTTGAGTGTAATATATTAGAGCCTAAATATCCTTTAGGACAATGGCTACATCCATTACGATTAACAGAATGATTCAATGGTTGACACTACATTTACCAATTTTAATTTCAATTAGTAGAGCTTCATCACACTTTTCTTTAGTGCTGTTTTACATGGGGGTAAGACTAAGAAAGGATGAGATGAGGGCCAATTTCTATAGAGCTTATTAGAAATAACTAGAGCCATTCTTACCAGTGTGTTGATAACTGCAACGTTTTGCTAATTAACAATCATGTCCTTTCGTGTTGGGCACGAAAGTCCATTTGGGCGTTTTTAGTGCTTTAAGAATATGTTATGTTCACTAGGTTTTGCATTACTTGGATAACAGTTTTTATATGAACTCTTTTAAGTTTTTGATAAAGGTCAAGTGTATCAAGTTTTGGTACTGAAGAATGGACATGATACATGATTTAACGTGATTGGTTCGACTGCAGTTAGACTGGTACTCTCACGCCTCACTGAAGCTAGCTGTTAACTCCACAGCTTGCTGAGCTCAGGCTGGGTTTGATGAGCTAGCTCTAGTAACACTAGCATAGGCAGAGTGAGGTGTTCTGGGGAATTTGAGGTAAAATGAACATGTACTTTAAATTACCATGTTTATCATATGGATTTAGTTGTTCTTACCTAATACCATGATATTGGAAAAACATTGTTTAAAAAAATAACAGAATATTATTCCATGCCCTTCAGGAAATAATATCCTAAATGAGTCATATGTTTGTGATGTTCACCTGACATTCAGCTAAACTGTAACTGTGGTTAGAATGTCTAAACCACACCTAGATCACAATGCACCAAAGAACCTAAATACAATTAATAATATGATTGGTAATATTTTCTTTCTATATGTATTTCTTTTTCTCCTTCTATGTTATATAAGCCCATCTTAGGCTGAGACCATTTCACTTACCCATGCAGACCCTGCGGGAAAGGGCATTTGAGGCAGAGGGAACCGCTGGTGCCAGTTGGTTGCTTGCCTGACTTGCCCAGAAACAGTAAGAGGCTAGTGTATCTGAAGCCCAGTGAGGTGGAGCAGGCAGAGGCCAGACCCTGTAAGACCTTGAAGACCATTATTAGGCCTTTAGCTTTTTGAGTGAGTGATATGGAGTCTTTAAGCATAGCAGTACCATGATTGGCATGATATTTACAAGGACCATTTTAGCTGCCGTGCTGAGAATACACTGTGGGGGTGATGGAAGGACTGTAGCAGAATTAGGCAGCAATTGCAGTCATCCTGGTAAGGGATGATGTTGGCTGGGAATGAATGGTGTCAGTGGAGGTGGGAGGTGGTGACAAGTGGTTGGATCTATCTGTGTAGAACTAACAGGTTTTCCTGGCTGACTGCATTTGGGGTAGGAGAGAAAGAAAGGAGTCAAGAATGACATTAATGATTTAAGCCACTGGATGGATGAAGTTGCTATCAACGGAGATTCAGATGACTGACGTGATATAAAAACATAGCTTTGAGGCGAAGATAAAGAGTTCAGCCTTGGATATGTTGAGTGTAAGAGTCTAAAAAATGTTTTCAAACTCATGAAATTTGCCTCCATGGTTTATTCAGCTTTACATATTGGGCTATGGTGATCTGCAATCTCTCCTTTTACCCTTCAAATACAGCCCCTTTAAAATTTAGCCTCCGCATTTTTATCCCCTTGGTAATTTCCTTGTGCAGGCCCTTGTTATCACTTGACTCTTCAATATCTCTATCTAGTCTACATTCTCCCTAGTGTAGCCATTTCCCACATAACCCGATGTATATTCTTGAAAAACAAACGTGATAATGGAACTCTTGTTAGAAACTCTGCATTGGCACCCTAGCCGATTTGGCTCAGTGGATAGAGCATCAGCCTGCAGACTGAAGGGTTCCAGGTTCCATTCTGGTCAAGGACACATGCCTGGGTTGTGGGCTCAATCCCAGTAGGGGGCTTGTAGGAGGCAGCCAATCAATGATTCTCTGTCATCATTGATGTTTCTCTCTCTTTCTCCCTCTCCTTTGCTCTCTGAAATCAATAAAAATATGTTAAACAACAACTCTGCATTGGCTCCTTGCTGCTTTACAAAATAAAACTAGGGCCCACCTGTATGATTCTTAATGACATAGCCCACCATACCTCTATTTTCTTTTCCCTACACACTATGTCATGTACATAATGCTTCTTTGTCTGGAAAATTCATATGTCTCCCCATATCCAGCCAAACATCTCCACTTCAGAAAAGCCTTTTCTGACTCCTCTCAGGCAAAATTGGCCATTTCCACAATATACCAGGCATCCCGTCACTGTATCGCTTATAATGGAGTATTATTATTGGCTTGTTTACATGTCTGTCCTTTGAGGCTCTCCATCTAGGCTGCTGTATCTTATCTCTGTTTTCTCATAAAATCTCCCGAGGCCATCGGTTCATGGAAGACCCTCTGCTTAACTTAGCCCCTGATGAAATCAAGTGTTTCTTTGAGTTAGCAAAGGTACCTGTTCTTCAAGACCTTTCAGCACCAGTTGTTGCCACTCATCATGGCTCAGGGCAGAGCTTAGAAGACCCTCTTCCATCCCATCTGCAACATCAGGGACTAAACCATTTAGGACCACCTAAAGAAAGGGCAGCTGGGGGCAGGCCAAAACAGCTTGATGGCAGAGGAGCTAGCATGGTCTCTACACTGTCTGCCATCCCTTTACTTTTATTTGTAGTGAGGTCTTTTAAACAAGCCTATGAAACTATATGATACAGCTTTCAAAGAATCCTATCCAATAAAAGAATAATATGCAAATTGACCGTCACTCCAAGACACAAGATGGCCGCCCCCATGTGGTCAAAGATGGCTGCCCCCCTGTGCACACAAGATGGCCAGCAGGGGAGGGCAGTTGTGGGCAGTTGGGGGTTCCAGGCTGGCAGAGGAGGGCAGTTGGGGGAGACCAGGCCAGCAAGGAAGGGAAGTTGGGGGGGACCCAGGCCTGCAGGGGAGGGCAACTGGGGGGACCAGGCCTGCAGGGGAGGGCAGTTGTGGGTGATCAGGCAAGCAGGGAGGGCAGTTAGGGGTGACCAGGCCAGCAGAGGAGGGCAGTTGGGGGAGACCAGGTCAGCAGGCGAGGGCAGTTGGGGGGGAAACAGGACTAAAAGGGAGGGCAATTGGGGGGGGGGACAGGCCTGCAGAGGAGAACAGTTGGGGGGACCCAGGCCTTCAGGGGAGAGCATTTGGGGGGACCAGGCCTGCAGGGGAGGGCATTTAGGGGAGACCAGGCCAGCAGGGGAGGGCAGTTGGGGGGAACCAGCCTGCAGGGAAGGGCTGTTGGGGGAGACCAGGCCTGCAGGGGAGGGCAGTTGGGGGGACCAGGACTGCAGGGGAGGGAAGTTGTGGGTGATCAGGCCAGCAGGGAGGGCAGTTAGGGGTGACCGGGCCAGCAGGGGTGGGCAGTTGGGGGGAACCAGCCTGCAGGGAAGGGCTGTTGGGGGGGACCAGGCCTGCAGGGGAGGACAGTTTGGGGGGACCTAGGCCTGTGGGGGAGGACAGTTGGGGGGACCAGGATTGCAGGGGAGGGCAGTTGGGGGAGACCGGGCCTGCAGGGGAGGGCAGTTAGGGGCAATCGAGCCAGCAGGGGAGCAGTTAGGCATTGATCAGGCTGGCAGTGGAGTGATTAGGGGTGATCAGGCTGGCAGGCAGAAGTGGTTAGGGGCAATTAGGCAGAGGCAGGTGAGTGGTTGGGAGCCAGCAGTCCTGGATTGTGAGAGGGATGTCCAACTGCCCCCCGGGATTGGGCCTGAACAGGTGGATCGGGATTGGGCCTAAACAGGCAGTTGGACATCCCTCAAGAGGTCCTAGATTGGAGAGAGTGCAGGCTGGGCTGAGGGAGAACCCCCCCCCCCCATGTGCTAATTTCATGCACCAGGCCTCTAGTCTATAATAATGAAAGTGTAATATGCTAATTAGACCAGACATCCTTCTGAACATCCTTCTGGATGAAGCTGGGGCTGTGAGGGAAGCCTGGGTCTCGGGTGCCAGAGGGAAGCCAGTGCTGGCAGATGGGGGAAGGAGGGCCTACTCGTGCACAAATTTCCAATAAAAAGATTGAAATTAAAATTTCTATTTTGGCATTCATACCAAATTATCAAACCATAAGAGCTAGAAAGCCAACACCTAGCAGAATAGTCTCTGGTCCTCAATAAACATTTGTTGAATAAAGCAATAACAAAGAATCTGAATACATTTTTCTCATTCAGAGAATGGTAAAAAAATATAATTAATAGAAAATACAAACACAAAACAAGTGCTAACAATGGAAACTTCCAAATAATTTGGGGATAAATCTTTTTTAAATCTGATAAAAAATTAACTCATTTCGGTGTGATGGTGTTCCCTTCACTCTGTAATCTAAGTACAAAGGCCAAGAGAGAAGATAGTAAAGAATTTATATGCATAACCCATAGACACATTGAAGGCCTGGGACAGGGTGGGTACAGGCTAGAAGGGGCCAATGGGGAAAAAGGGGACAACTGTAATACTTTCAACAATAAAGATAACTTTAAAAAAAGAAAAGAATGAGGTCTGAAATTTAGAAAACAATCAAATACATCATCTTTGACATCATTTCTAAAAAATATGGAGGAAAAAAAGCACATTTTAAATTTTCTATTAATCCATGTCAAATACTTGTTTCCAAATCTCCTATTATCTTCAGGTCAGTTACTCATCTTTCAGAATTTTCTATTTTACATATTCTATTTTGACATTTAATTCTCCACATTTTCTTCAGATTATAAATTTTGTCTTAGGTGG
This sequence comes from Corynorhinus townsendii, assembly GCA_026230045.1. Lineage (NCBI taxonomy): Eukaryota > Metazoa > Chordata > Mammalia > Chiroptera > Vespertilionidae > Corynorhinus > Corynorhinus townsendii. The sequence goes on along the minus strand of JAPDVU010000004.1, from coordinate 58,246,371 downwards.
TTTGCTATAATATTCTTCATTTTTTCCCTTTTACTTCCTTTCCATTTCTTATCATTTACCTTATTTTCATTTTATATTTTAAAAGTTTTTATTAATTGTAACAATTTCCTTCTACTCTACCTTATTGCTACACAATTAAAATTTTCTTTGTATTTATGATAGTATAAAAAATACTCTCAGGTAAATTACATCTAGAAAATTTTTACTTTAGAAAATTAACTTTCATTTGTAATGCTAACAGCAAGACACGCATGAAAAACACACGTGGTGTCAAAACAAGCCAAAGGAAAATCGTTGGGGCAAAAAATGAAAAAGGATCCTAAGTCAAATTTATAGAAAAGATTCCTTTATTAACTTTTTGTCAAGAATATGTTTGTATATTTTCAGAAAACAACTCCAAGACCATGTGGATTCCTGCAACAGAGAGGAATTGACAGGACTGCTCCAGCCATGAAGACAGAAGAGAAACAGTCCAGAGATGGAAGACGCTGACGACGCCTTGCCATACTAGCAGTCAGCAGCTGTGCATCGCTGCAGGTTGCCCAGGACCAAACCAGAGAGGGTCGGACCTGCATTACCACCATTTGTCCACCATCCAGAACTGAAATATCATTGCTGACATGTACACATAAGGAACTGTTTGACATTGAAATTGGGACTCAAAGATATGTTGTCCCAGAAAGAACATCACTACAGACTGATTCATTTGCCTCTCAGCATAACCATTATTGCTTGTCTCATTTTTGGTTCTTATAAGTATATTTCTAGTACATGATCTTGCTCATCTACGGGAAATGATGAGCAACATAAACTGATGAACAAAAACAGACCTGGAGACAGGGAAGCATCGATCAGACTGTCAAACCTCAGAGGGAAGGTAGGGGAAGGTGGGAGTAAGGAGGAGCGATCAACCAAAGGACTTGTGTGCATGCATATAAGCCTAATCAGTGGTCAAGGACAACAAGGGGGTGTGGGTATGCGTGGGGAGGGGTTTGGTGTGGGAATGGGGAGATGAGGACAAATATGTGATATCTTAATCAATAAAGAACTTTAAAAAATAAAATAAAATATATAAATAAAAGTATACATTTGTATAAAAAAATACTCTCAGGTAAGTTTTCTTGAACATAAGGATAAAAGGGAGCATCATATGCTAAGTGTTTTCCAAATGATTATGGACATAGAGCATGAACTTAATTTAAATATTTTAAATTTTTTCAGGGAGTACTTCCTAATACATCTATGATGAACAGATCTCTTGAGAAATGACTAATTTTATTGTGACTTAAGACAAATGTATCTCTGCTTTGCACAGCTTTTTAAGAGACCTGTGGTCTCATTATCTTCCTTTTCCTGCATCACTCAAAAGAAAGCAGAACATATTTTGAGATGTCAAACTTAGTTAGGGAGCACTTGTTCAAAGAAGATTTGTAGGTCCAAGAAAACACAATTCAGCTCGGTTACACATTAATAACAAAATAATTCTCTGCTAAAGCAATAGAAATACAGAACATGTGTTGTTTAGTTGGTTATATCTATACTGATTGATATACCTCCAAGGAAAGAAGGCTGACAGTACTTTTCATAGGAGTAAGTTTGGAAACAAGAATAGTGAATCTTCAGCTCAAGAGAAACAGTTAAGGTTTTCTAAACTACGTTTTTATTGATTTTAGAGAGGAAGAGAGAGGGGAAGAGAGAGAGAAACATCCATCAGGGGCCTCCTGCATGACCCCCACTGGGGATTTAGCCAAAACCCAGGCATGTACCCTGAACAGGAAGCCAACCAGCAACCTCCCAGGGCCTGGGACAAAGCCCAACCAACTGAGCCACACCAGCCAGGGCAAGGTAAATTTTGTAATTTTGACAACTTCTGCTTTTCTATCTCATATCCTAACACTCTTCAATTTTATCTCTTCTGCTATACACCATAAGAAAAATACATATTATTAGTTTGGTTCCCCTATTAACTACAGTCCAAAATAATTATTAAATTAGCAGGAGAAATGCATTAATATTTCTAAAAATGGTTATATTGTAGAAAAAGTACTGAAATTACAATATAATAGTTTTATATAAGATAGCCAACAATACATATGAGTCATAACGATGCAGAAATTGCTAATATTCCATTTCTTATGCATTTCAACTCTAATGATCTTTTTAAAAATTGATTTTAAAGAGGGGGGCCGGGGCTGGGTGGCCAACCCTCCTATAGTCCCTCCCCCTGGCTGGCCATGCCCCCGATGGGCCCCTACCACCCTGATCAGCCTGCAGCTTTTCCCCCGGCCAGCTCTGCCCCTGATAGCCTCCCCACCCCAATAGCAGGCGGGGCTGGCCCGCCAATCACCCTCGGCCCCATCCCCCAGTTGCCCGGCCCTGATCAGGCCCAATCAGGGCAAGCCAGCTGGCCAACCTCCCACCATCTCCTCCTCCCGACAGGCCCAGCCCAATCTGGCCAGATCCCACCTATGCACGAATTAATGCACTGGACCTCTAGTAAATACATAGCAAATTGTTTAAAAATAAAATAGCTTATAATTATGACCTACTTAAGATTTTTGACAAACTTTACGAATTACAATCTCCCTTAAGTTCTATTTGATGGTCAGTTAAGTCTATTAAATGTTGTGAATTTTTTTTTTAAATTAATCTTCACTTGAGGATATTTTTTCCATTGAATGTTAAAGAGAGTGGGAGGAAGGAATGGGGGGGGGGGGGGAGAGAGAGACAGAGAGAGAGAGAGAGAGAGAGAGAGAGAGAGAGAGAGAGAGAGAGAAACATTGATGTGAGAGAGATACATCCATTGGTTGTCTCCTGCATGCACCCTGACTGGGGATGGGACCGAACCTACAACCTACATACATACCCATGACCGGGAATCAAACCCAGGACCATTCAGGTGCAAGGTCCAATGCTCAAACCACTGAGAAACACTGGCCAGGGGAGCAATGACTCTTTTTTACTCAAAGACTCTATATTTGAGATGTTTAATATCTAAAAATTGCTAAGTCTAAATTTTTTTTATCAAGTCTCAATAATGTATTTTAGGAGGTGATGTTAATCAAACACAAGTTACACTCATATTTTGATAATTAGTACTAATATTTGTTAACAGAACAAAAACAAGATAATGAACCCCATAGTGAGGGTTTAATTGCCCCAGATATTTTCATATCTTGTAGGAATATACTACTGTCTCTCAAGCTGATACCACAGATAAGAACAGAGAAACTGCCACATAAAGTACCTGAAAGATACCTAGGAAGATAACTGTTGGGGCCCAAAAGACGTTTTCCTTCAATAACAATAATTCAGAAAGTAATTCAGGGTTGAAATTTGTTGCTGCAATTGCTGTTTTTAATAAATCTATTCATTTAAATGTTACCATAGCCCCATGATGCCTTAGAAAAGAAGAGACTGAGCACCCCCCCCCCCCAATTAAGTTAATTGGTCAAAGATCACAGCCCAAAAGCAACTGACCCTGGAATTACATTAGGCCATCTGATCACAAGTCAGTATTCCATCTGTTGTACCTTCTACCACTCCCCAAAGTCTGTAATGAAAAGGTATCTATACAAATAAAAGGCTAATATGCTAAGTGTCCGTCCGGGGTAATGATGTCACACAGCAACACCCAGCTCTCTCTCCCTAATGACTAGCCTACTTGCAGTTTCTTCAGCCCAGGAACATGACTTGCTTTATAGCCAGGTGGAAACATTTTACACTTTAACCAAATATCTGTGAAGCATTTTCCCATGCCTCATCCCATTTGATCCTCACAGAAGTTCTGTTGTAGGTAGATAGGAAACTTGGTGGAATCATATTTTGTTTTCATTAGCCAAAAAACAGAGATTTAGAAAGCTTAAAAATTTGACCTGACTGAAAATAAGTAAGAAATGGTGGACTTTGAAAATGACTTCAGGTCTTCTCATTGCACAGAATATAGTCAAACACTGCTGCAGTTAAATATTTTACCCTTTCTTCTCCCTGCATGATCTACAATAATAATCTGCTTCATGTTGATACTTATTGCTGTGTTGCTGACAGTTACCTGAAAGAGAAGTTGGGGTGCTTTCACTGGGGTGGAAAAAGTTTAGCTAAATCAGAAAGCAGGTCTAATTAAGCATGTTAATACTATATATATAAAAGGCTAAGTTGACTCATGCATGTGTGATACAAATAAAGCTCTCACTGGCACCAATTGCATGCATGTGTTTCAATCTGTCATTGTCAATCGTGAATTTGGTTGACACTTCTATTACAGAGAAAGGGTGAAAAGTGATATTAAAATATTTCTTCTAATTAATTTCCTTTCTATGTGCACAGATTCGTGCACTGGGCCACCAGTGGTAAAATAGAGGAGTCTGGAACAAATCATCAAGAGGCATAACTGATTAGGGGTGAGGCTGGCTCAAGAATAGTCATTTGTATCCACTCTCCCCCTGCCCCACCCATGAAACAGAGTAGGGCCTTTGAAGGGGTTTTGTCCATCTAGCTAACTAGCTAACCTGCCTTCAGATCTCACCCTGTCTTTAATTCCCAGAAACAATCATATGGTGAGTAAAATTGTCATTATTTACAGATGACATGATACTGTACATATAGAGAACCCTAAAGATTCCACCAAAAAAGGATAAATAAATTCAGTAAAATATCAGGATACAAAATAAATATCCAGAAATCAGTTCCATTTTTTATACACCAATAACGCACTATCAGAAAGGGAAACAAAACAAAACAAAACAAAACAAAACCATCCCATTCACAAATGCTTCAAAAGGAATAAAATACCTAGGAATAAATTTAACCAAGGATGTAACAATTAAATGGTGTTGTAATGGGTTTTCTTTGGGATTATTGCTACTTGAGAATGACACTAGAGACACAGACAACAAACATGATGCAAAGGAAAAAAGAATTCTTGCGGTTAGAACTCTTGATGAAATCCTGACTCCTCCCCTCATTGGCTGTGGGACCTTCGATGGTCTCTAACCTCTTTGGGCCTCATTTCCCCCCTCTGTACAGTAGAAATAAGAGTTATTTGCCTCAAATAGGGTTTGTGAGGATAATAGCAATTGATTTCTTGATTTTAATTCCCTTAAATCTTACAGGGAAAGACAGACTACTAATGCATACATTAATATATGTGTGTGTGTGTGTGTGTGTGTGTGTGTGTGTGTGTGTGTGTGTGTGTGTGTGTGTGTGTATCCATGTACTTGTACCTGAGTAGCAATTCAAAGAGAATCTCTTGGTACTAAAATTCAAATGTGCTTTGCGTAACTTATATTTGAAGACAATCAATTAATACCAAACCTGATGTGTTGAGAAAGTTTAGGTTTTAAATGAAAAAACTCAAAACATCCCTTTTCTGTCTCACAATAGCTATAACTGTCTCTGTTAAAGGCAAAATGGAGAGTCAGCCTTTTGCTATTAAACAGAGCAGGGAAGGACAACTTCCCATGGCCTAACCCAGTGGTCGGCAAACTCATCAGTCAACAGAGCCAAATATCAACAGTACAACGACTGAAATTTCTTTTGAGAGCCAAATTTTTTAAACTTAAACTTCTTCTAATGCCACTTCTTCAAAACAGACTCGCCCAGGCCGTGGTATTTTGTGGAAGAGCCACACTCAAGGGGCCAAAGAGCCGCATGTGGCTTGCAAGCCACAGTTTGCCGACCACTGGCCTAACCAAACAAATCTCCGAATTACTAGCTTTTAAAGACAAGGTCAAGGTCACTGGCAAATGAAACCTGGGCTTGGAACCATCCAAGATGAATGCCAATTCTGGAAGTCGAGGTAAAATCAGAGAGCAGTTTGCCTTAGTATCCAGGATGAATAAATTGCCTAGACAAGTGATGGCAAATCTGTTTCATCTTAAGCGTCACCTATGATTGACAATAGAAATCCAAAACAGTGTATATGGATGCGCTTGGAGACCAAATCAAAGCTCTGAAGAAAAGAGTGCCAGGGTCAATCTGCAATGTCTGCCAAGGATGGAGGAATATACAGGGAGTCTACTGGCCAGCTAGTCATCCATTTCCAGAATCGCCCAGCACCACTGAAAGCAAACTAAACAGCAGCTAGCTTATTGCCAGATAATAACAACCACATTCTTACAGCAGTGAAATCTCTGGCAATCCCAGTGGCATAAAATAAGTGTTTTTAAGGTAGAAGTGACAAGCTATAATCCAATTTCTTTTTCCTTGGATAGGGTGAGGTCAATGCTGTTTGTTCACATCCCATATCCTTCCCCCTCTGGACTCAAAGCTAGACCTTCCCTTACATTTTGGCAAGGCCACTGAGCTCTTGCTAATAGAATACAGGTGAAAAGTTGTGCAGGCCTGGACATTGTTCCCCTTTGTGTCAGCCTTCTCAGTTAGATAGATGCACAGGATCCAGCGGAGGACTCTGAAACCTGAGGGCAGTGGTTGGCAAACTCATTAGTCAACAGAGCCACAGTTTGCCGACCACTGCCTTAGGGGATGGAATCCCTAGATGGAACATGCTGCCCACAGAAGTCTGTGATGTGAGCAAAAAATAAAATTGCATCAGGCTACTATCTCTTGGAATTTCCAATTAAGGAGTTCTGGTTGAGAGTGACAATTATAGTATCACTAGAGGCCCAGTGCACGAATTTGTGCATAGGTGGGGTCCGGCTGGGGGGAGGGGCTGCAGGTAGTTGGCTGGCTGATCCTGCCTCTGATCAGGGTGGGAGGGGGGAGCGGTTGTGGGGGGGCGGCGGCTGGGGGAAGGGGCCACAGGCTATTGGCCAGCCACCCCGACTTCTGGTCAAACTCCCTGTTGAACTCCTGGTGGAATCCCAGTAGAGGGGACAATTTGCATATTAGCCTTTTATTATATACTAGGGGCCCGGTGCATGAAATCCGTGCACTGGGCGGGGGGGGGGGGGTCCTTCAGCCCAGCCTGCCCCCTCTCACATACTGGGAGCCCTCAGGGGATGTCCTACTGAGGTGACCGGGCTGATCAGGGTAAGGCACCAGCCCCATCACCCTGCTACTGCAGCCACTGCCAGTCACTGCAGCCACTAAGGTGTTTTCATCAACATGGACTCCAGTCCCTTCACCATGAAAAAATGACAACTTTCTTTAGGCATTTTCAAGATGTGTCTTTCATAGGATATGACATTTCTTTCTTTATTTTTTATCCTCACCTGAGGATATTTCCATTGATTTTTAGAGAATGTGGAAGAGAAAGGGAAAGACAGAGAGAAACATCAAAGTGAGAGGAACACTTTGATTGGTTGCCTCCTGCATGAGCCCTGACCTGGGCCCCAGCCAGGGAGGAGCCTGCAACCTAGGTACATGCCCTTGATCAAAATCGACCCAGACCCTGCAGTTGGCAAGCCTAGGGATTATCCACTGAGCCAAACTGGCTAGGGCAGGATATGACATTTCTTAGCTCTCCAGCAGCAGACTTTCCTTTTTTTCTTCAGGAGTGTGGTGGAAAAACCCTAGATCACCTTTTTGGATTCTTATACCCAAGTTACTAAGAATATTACCAGTGGCAAACAGAGAGCTTAGCCAATGAGTAGTCAGAAAAGGTATTTCCTCTGTAGCTCACACCCATCGCCTCCCATCTCTGGCTCCGCCCCTGCCAAGGCCTAAAGCCTGGGGGACTGGGCAGGGGTCCCCCAGCCCCCTGTGATCACCGGCTCCGCCTCTGCCCAGGCCCCAAGCCTCTGGCCCAGACAGGAGACCCCCAGCTCCCTCTGATCACCCTGATTCGCCCCTGCCCAGGCCCCAAGCCTCTGGCCGGGGCTTAGGGCCTGGGCAGGGGACCCCCAGCTCCCTCCGATGGCCCCCTGGTTCAGGCCCTTCCCAGGTTGCTCAGAACCCATGTGGGGCCTACCTCGGAGTGAACTGGGTGCTGAGAAAGTTCTCTAGACCCAGGCTGCTGGGCGCCTATGTATGCAAATTAACCTCCATCTTTGTTGGGTTAATTTGCATACTCACTCTGATTGGCTGTGGGTGTAGAGGAGGTACTGTCAATTTACATGTTTGTCTATTATTAGGTATGATGATGCCACATACTCACATGGGCAAACCATACCCTGAGCAATGCAAATCAGAATTCTTCCCTCTGATTTTGTAAAACTCTAGCAGTAGGGAGAGAGTCTCTTTCTCTGGGTGAGGCTGCAGTGATGTGACCCCGGGAGCTTCAGCCCACTGTATTTCCAGACACGCTGAGAAAGAGCTTGAGAATGAAGCAGATGTTCCACTATTGTGTGATGTGGAGGCAAGAGAAACAGGAAGTGGAGGGGGATCTTGAACAAGGACCAGAGAGGCCCAGCTTCCTCTCTGCCTTTCCCTCAGATTGGTGACAAAGGCCAAAGTGATCCTCTCTGTGCTCAAACTAGTTTGACCTACATTCCTGTAAGCCCCCAATCAAAGTGGTCATGATCAATGTGGGTATACTAGTATAAGGTATATAAGGTGGAAAGTAAAATTCCTTAAACCCTCAGACAATATTTTGATATATACTGCACTAAACTATATAGTATAGGCATATACATACTTTTAAAAAATGAAAACCAGATCATATATTATTAATTGTATTCCCATGTCAAATATACTTTAAGAATCTCATTTTTCAAGGCTGCCCACTATTATATTCTTTGGATACACCATCACTTTTTAAGTATTTAGGTGTATTCAATTTTGTGTTCCTATATACATTGCTGCAACAGGCACCCTTGAATCCATGTTTTTTTCTATTTTTCCTTTCATTTATCTGAGATAAATTTACAGCAGTCAAATTGCTGCGTCAAAGGACTTTCAAAAGTTTTGATTAAGACTGCCAATATGCCCTCCCAAATGACTGCCCAATTTGTACTCTTATTTTTCCATATGAACAAGTAATGCTGAACTCAATAAAAGAAGTACTTCTGTCTGAGTCCACAGCACATTAAGGGAAATTATTAGCACAATCCCGCAGAAGAACCAAAGTCAAATCTCCATTCTACAGAGATACGTTTATAGAACACTCTTGACAGAGTAATGCTACTATAGCACACAGTTCTTCACAAAATGCAATAAAGTGCAACTACAAATGAAGTGGCTTCTTTGAAACCATGATGAGAATTCTTGTATTATTGTAGGGAAAAAAGAACAAGTAGAGAACCACAAATCAAGGAGGAGAGGCAGGTGTTAAATAGTCAGTTGAGCCTGTTCATTAGCACAGACTCAAATCAGCCCTCCATGGAACCTTCCACCTTCCACAGCTAAGGTCATGCTCATTCAAAGGTAGACGAAACCAGAATAAGTGTTAAAGTACTTAAGGAAGATGCCAGAAAAACATGAATACACTGCAATCCTATTGGGTGAGGGAGACAAAAATAACAAAATTTCATTAATCCTGGATCTAACAGAATTATTTATCTAGATGGTGGAGGGTTTGTAAGCTATACAATTTGACATTAATCAAGTAGATGATGAGATTATAGGAATATTTTTTAATATATTTTATTGATTTTCCACAGAGAGGAAGGAAGAGGGATAGAGAGCCAGAAACATCGACGAGAGAAACATCGATCAGCTGCCTCCTGCACACCTCCCACTGGGGATGTACCCGCAACCAAGGCACATATCCCTGACCGGAATTGAACCTGGGACCCTTCAGTCCACAGGCCGACACTCCATCCACTGAGCCAAACCAGTCAGGGCTATAGGAATTGTTTTAAAATTTTATTTCAACCCTTAAGGAAGAATCAATAGACTCTCTTCTGACATGGTTTTAATATTTATCTTGAGGAAAAGAATTATAGTGCATGGTGATGTGAAAACAACTGGTTTTGCAAAGAATAGGAGAAAGGTAAAGTTCTTTACTTGGATATTTACTTAACCTAACCTTTAATAACTTTAGTTTTTTCTTTGGTGTTTCAGACTAAAAACAAATCCAGTGAAGTATGGGAAGAACATATTAAGATATACTTAATGTATATGGTGATTTTGTGGGGTTTTTTTGTTTGTTTTGGATTTTTAATAATTAAGTCTAATTTATAAAATTCCATAATTTCAGTGATGGATAGTTAACAAGTGTTATAAATTATGTCACCACAATAATAAGACCAAACTAAATGGCCTTTAAATTGAAGTTTGCTTTCATACATAGTTTTTTGGAAGACTTTTAACAAGTCTGTAATCTTTTTAGTCTTCACTGTCACCAACGGGCATAAGTAGCATTCTCCTGTGTCAAAACCATGACCCAAGAAGCAAGCAACAGACAAGAAGAGGGAAAAGATAAAATGAGGTCAGACTAACAGGACTAGTCCTGGCACACCGTCGGGGACTAATGCATGCTGTGCACTGTGTCAGAAGTGCCCTGGGCTATGTTTGCATTTATGATGAATTTTAAGTCAGACTGTTAATATGTATGTGTTTGTGTATCTATATGTGTGTGTCTGTGTGTATATATATGTACGCATATATATTTTCATGTGAACATACACATATCCACACTCTATCTATGTTTATAAATATTTTTACATTTCCCACATGACCTACACAGAGGCTATTTTCTGGCATATATAGCAAACAGAACTAGGTGAACAAAGCAATGACCCATTAGGACATCTGCTGAAGGCAGATAAGAATTATTCAATGCTATTCAATACTGACACATGTAGAATGTGTGATTTTGCCTCTTTGGGACTCAGCTTCCTCATCTATAAAAATGAAGAGGTTGGACAATTTCTAAGATTCTCTCCAGCCTAGAAGATCCTCCTGGCCCCAGCCCCTGTTCTGGCTCCTGTTCACAACTCAGGTCTCAGCTATTAACATTTTCAGTCCTCCTCAACTCAGTTTTGCAGCAACCCTTAAGTTCTTTAAATTCCTAAAATGTGCCTTGCTCACTCTGAGCCTCTTCCTAGATAAGATAATGCAGCAGTCCTTGTCCTCACCTAAGTAAATCCCACTCATTCTTCAAGTCTGAGCTTAAACATCACTGCCTTTGTAATGGCCCTCCACTGTAGTCTTTGCCTTCCCCGTTAAAACGTAGTCCCATTTTTACCACCTATAATTACTTCTTTCATTTTCCGTCTCCCCTACTAAGTTGCAAGCTCTCTGATGCCCAAAGCTATGTGTGTCTAGTTCACCATGGTGTCCCTGCCTCCTGGAACAATTCCTGGCATTTCGTAAATACCCAAATATTTGTTCAATGAATAAATAATGGGCTTGTGCTAAATAAGCCACTGAAAGCCTCAACTGAAAGTAATTTCTAATGTTTCCAAACAGGTCACTAAAAACTAAATTAAATATGCCAACATTTATTGTTCTCTTTACAAAGGCAGAACAATCCAAGGTTTTAGCTTAAGCTTGTCTCCTTTCTTCACTGCTTTTCTAAAATCCTAAAGTTAATGGTAATATTATTATGTTAATGAGTAATATCACTATAGACACAGTGAATAATATGATTTTGGTGAAAATTAAGAGTATGTAGCTACTTCTATTCATAATGTATGCATTCATGAAATATAAAATGGAAACTGAAAAGCAATGTTACCCAACGGTATCCAACTCAGAACAAACTAAAGCAAATGTGTACACACACGCACACACAAAATGCTAGCAAAGAATTTTCTCTGATATTAACACCTAATCATCTACTATCTAATCATTGATGATATGCACCAAGACAAGAACACGTATGCTTTAAATACACAGCCAAAAAACTCTTCTTATCAAGAATATAATTCCCCCCCTCAATTAAGATTTTATCTTATCGTAAGAACGAAATTTTTGAGAGACTGTTAGGAAATAAACATTAACTATCCACATTGGCAATTTACTGTTTCCTTTCTTTGTTTGCTTTCCTCTAATACTAGACTATTATTCATAACTGTGAAAGAAAATGGATCAAGTTGTAACTCTTTGTTCTTCTGAAAGGTTGGCAAGTAAAGGTAAAATTTTAAAATAGAAATAAGGACAAAAGGGTCTAAAATTTGGGAAATGTGTAATAAAAATATCATTTAGCAAATGTTTACTAAAACCTGCTCCCATGCTATGTCTGGTGTTAGGGATAAGGCAGCCTCAACTGCAGACCAGAGAAAGAAAGAAACCACAGAACAGAATCCTGCCACTGCTTTTGGAGTGATATGACAAGGATATATGTACAGGGATATAAGCACTGAAAAGGAATGACTAATGTAGGTTTTAGAAATGAGATTTTAAAAATGTATTAAACACAGAAAGAGCATGTGCAAAGGCCCCAAAGGTACAGAGCACAGTGTAACTACTGCATTTCAAAGTGGCTCAGGAAAGGACTGTGGTGTTTGTGTTGGGGGTGGGGATTGGTGGAGAACAGAGGATAGGAAAAGAAGCTGGTTCCATTTCTAGCATACAGGTAGACTGTAAAAAACCCACCAAACACCTGATAATCCAGGTAAATAATACAAGCATCCTTCCAAACATTTGGGTAAACGCAGAAGAAAAGCAATCCTCAGGGCCGAAAAGAAAAAAGAAAAAAAAGATGCAGAAAACCACATGGTAAACGGATACTGAAGAGAAGGCTCCCTGAGGCCATGTGTTAATGTGCGTGGATAGAGGCTGAGATTTTAAGAGCCCCGTGGAAGACAGGAGACAAGGTCTTTGGGAATAAGGAAGGAGGCTAGCTGGAACTAAGATCTCCATATAAATCTAGAATTCTCATAGAGTTACTCCCTTAGTAAAATTAGAAGAAAAACAAAAACAAAAAGAACACCTTCCAGCAAAGAAGACAACAGAAAAACTTGTCCCACCCAGCTTAGGTTCTGGGTAAAGAAAAAGAATAACCATAGTTTCCCTCTGTCCAAGACTATGATTCAAATGTAGACTACAGATTCATACTCCTCTAGCAGGAGACCCTCAGAGCCATATATGTTTCAGAATTTAAGATTTTTCAGATTTTACAAGAGTAATATGATACATACTAAAGTACACCATATATTAAGTAACACCCAGTATAATCTGCATAAACACACATAATATGAGCATAGTTCTGTAGCTCAACACATGAAAATTCATGGCATGTAGTATAATGGCTATTATCAGGTCAAATTTTGCTGCCAAATGATTTGGGGTGGGGGGAAGGTCTTCTGAGCTTTTTCGATTTTCCAAATATCAACCTAGACTTGTACTAGTTCAGAAACTCCAATAGCAGAAATCAACTTAAGATGCTCTCAAGGTGGTAGCACTGTGAGACCTTGCAGAAGCAAATATAAATTCTCTAGAGGTGACCCTAGACGCTCAGGATTCCCACAGATGAAGTCCTAGCCAATATGATTTCAGAGTCCAAAATTACAAAACACATGAGGAAACAAATCTTGAGTGAGGATCAGGCAAAAATAATAGCAGAAACAGAACTTCATGTAATGAGTCTATGAGATACAAAATATAAAATGAATTGTATTCAAAATGGTAAAGAAATAAAAGAGGAACTTGAACATGTGAGCAAGAAATGTATGTTATAAAAAACAAAATTGAAAAACTTTAAAAATGAAAAAAAGTAAATAAATAATATTAAAAACTAAGGAGGAATAAAGGCAAAAAAGACATAACTAAAGAGAGAACTAATGATCTGGAAGATATCTGGAAAACAAAGCATGCTAAACAGTGAAGGAAATAGAAACTATGAAAGGTATATCTAGAAACATAAGGCTATAATGAGGAAGTCTAGCATATGTATAATCATATTTGAAGAAGAGAAAAAAGAATGAGTGTAGGCAACAATTAATGGTAACTGAAATGCTGAGAATCTTCCAGAACTGATGAGAGACATGAATTCTCAGATTCAGGGAATCCAACAAGTTCCAAATAGGATCAATAAAAAGAAGGCTACATCTAAACATACATACACTACAGAAGTACAAAGCAAACAGATTTTAAAAGCAGCCACAAAAACAAAGAGATCACCTAAAGTCAGGTAGACTAATAGTTGACTTCTTAAGAACAATAATGGAAACCAAGAGTTAAATATTATCCTCAAAGAGAAAATAACTGCCAATATAAAACTGTATATACAGATAAACTAACCCTATATAAAAATAAATGCAAAATAGATTAAAGACTTAAATATAAGACCTGGAACCATAAAACTCCTAGAAGAAAACACGGGTAATAAAGTCTTTTGACATCACTCTTATTAATATTTTTTTATATGTCTCCTCAGGCAAGGGAAACAAACCATAAAAATAAACAAATGGACTACATCAAACTAAAATGTTTTTGCAGAGTGAACAAAACCATCAACAAAACAGAATACAAGCTACTGAATGGAGAAGATATTTGCTAATGATACATCTGATAAGGGGTTAATAGCCAAAATTTAAAAAGAACTCGTAAAACTCAACATAAAAAAAAAACAATAATAATCCAATTAAAAAATGGGCAGAAGACCTGAATAGACATTTCTCCAAAGAGGATATACAAATGACCAACAGACATATGGGAAGATGCTCAACATTACTAATAATCAGGGAAATGCAAGTTAAAACCACAATGAAATATCACCTCACACCTGTCAGAAGGGCTAGCATCAATAAATCAGCAAACAAGTGTTGGTGAGGAGGTGGAGAAAAGGGAACTTTCATGTACTATTGGTGGAATTGTAAATTGGTGCAGCCACTATGAAGATCAGTATGGAGGTTCCTCAAATAATTAAAAATAGAACTATTATGTCACCCAGCAATTCCTCTTCTGGGTATTTATCTGAAGAAATACAAAACATTGATCTGCAAAGATATATGCACCCTTATGGTTACTACAGCACTGTTTACAATAGCCAAGATATGGAAACAACCTAAGTGTCCATCAATAAGTGAATGGATAAAAAAAGCAGTGGCACATATATACAATATAATATTACTTGGCCATACAAAAGAATGAAATCTTACCATCTGTGACAACATGGATGGACCCAGAGGTTATTATGTTAAGTGAAATAAGTCAAACAGAGAAAGACAAATACCATATGATTTCACTTATATGTGGAATCTAAAAAACAAAATAAATGAACTATACAAACTTATAGATACAGAGAACAAATCAGTGGTCACCAGATGGAAGGGACTTAGGGAATATGGGTGAATGGGATTAAGAAGTACAAATTGCCAGTCATAAAAATAGTCCCTGGGATGTAAAGTGCAGCACAGGGAATATAGTCAATGATATTATAATAACTGTACGATGCCAGATGGGTACTATACTTATTGGGTGGTTACTTCCCAAGGTGTATAAATGTCTAATCACTATACTCTACACTTGAAATGAATATAATATTGTATGTCAACTACAATTGAAAAGTATTTTTTAAGAAAAGAAAGTAAATACAAGAAAATCTTAGACTTAATGAAGGAATGGTGACCAAAGAAGTCAAGGTGGATATATTTAAATAAACACTGCCTGTATTGAATAATAATATCTAGCTTTGGAGTTTAAAACTATGATGAAATTAAAACACTGGATAGTTATAGCATGTAAGTAAAAAGGGGGTGATTGGAGTTAAAAGTTTCTAAATTTGCTTTATTTGGGAGGAAAAAAGACATACTGACCTACTTTTGTCTTTAAGTATGCATATTAAAATCTTAAGGGTAATCACAAAAAAAGCAGAAATAATATATTTAGCTTCTAAATTATCAAAGGGGAAAGTTGAAGTTAAAATAAAAACTGAAGCAACTGAAAGGAGGGGGCATAGAGCAAGCCTGGAGAAGTAGTAAGGGCAAACCACTATGGATTGTATCTATCAGTTGCTATGGTGGTGGTAGTAGCAGTAATAGTACTAGTAGTAACAACAACAATAATTATACCAATAATGGTTAGTGGGAATAGTAGTAGTAATAACTGATGTTCTTTCCACATTCATGTGTTAAACTCTGGGCTCGGGGTTCTACATGCATTACTTCATTTGTTCCTCACCAAAAGTGAGGTCAGTACTATTATTAATCTTCATTTTACAGTTGAGGTTTATTAATGATCTAAACCAAGGCAGAAGACAGCTAAATAAGGAAATTTTAGAGAGTTTTTAATAATTAATCACCCACTGGATTTGAGAGATGAGGGATAACTCTTAGGTTCATGTCTTGTGTAATGCCTAGTTCCTAATAGCAATTCCAATCTTTCATGCATGAATTAAGCCAATCAAAGACACAGAACATCCAAAGGAGTAGAGTTGGGTTTGATTTCTTTGGAATGGTGAGTTATTGTTTCAAGAAGTTTGGTGGTGACAGAAAAGCAAGGATGCCAGAGGTCACAGAGCCCAAGGAGAGTTGTGTGTAGGTGGTTTTGCTTGTTTTAAATTGAGTTACTTGAAAATATTTATGAGAGATAGAAAGAGAGGTTAACATACCGATGACAAAGAGAATAAATGATGTAGGAAGAAGAATTATAATTGAACATAAAAGTGGCAACTCTAGGAAAATAATCAAAGCCAAAAAACAAAACCACACAAAGCAGGCCAAGATCCCGCTTCTCTCTTTCCTGAGCAGCCAGGAATGGCTCATGACAAAATCCCTCAGAAGATATTAGGTTCTCCATAAAAATGCATAAGAGAGCCCTGGCCAGTGTGGCTCAGTTGGTTGAGTGTCGTTCCATACACTGAAACATCACCAATTTGATTCCCCATCAGGGCACATGCCCAGTTTGTGGGTTCAACTGAAGGCAACAAACCAATGTCTCTCTCTCTCACTCTCCTTGTCCTTTCCTCTCTCTCTAAAATAAATAAAAATGAATTTTTTTAAAATGCCTGAGAAACCTTATGTACACACATGGAAGGGTGAAGGCTTCAGGGTACAGTTCTCTCTCTGGTTTGTGCTCTAAGGAAGACTCCATCATTTCTTTCTTCAGGTCATCACACATTTGACACTGGGATGCCATTCAGCTATTCTCCCCTACCCTGCCCCCTTTATGAGAAACATATGAGTGAGCACATTACATCAACACTTAAAAACAGTCAACATTACCCTTCACAAGCAAACAATATATTTATCCACAAAGAAAAAGGAATTTACAATATTTTTAATGACGAGAAATGTAGCTTTTCAAATTATTTAACTACAGCAGGATTATATTTGCAGGCTCTCTCAGTAGCTGCAGGCTCAGGAGCTGAGTCAACTAACCTACGACTCTGTATAAAGAAAGCGTCCTCGGCCCTGAGGGAGCAGGGTTGTATATCACTTCTGACCTTCTTTTCCAAGTTATTGAAACCCAGATAAGCTCCAAAGAACACTCTATCCTAGCATTGATCAATTTGAAGAGAGGAGGTAAGATATTTATTTGTGAAAAGCTAAGAGAGAGATCTATGGCAACTAAGTGCCCAGATTAAATTACAAATAAGACTTCAGTGACCATTTATTAAACATTAAAGCTAATATGGCAATGTACCCAAAATCGAGATTTTAATCTAAAATGCTGCAAGCTAATACTGAAACTAAGATACGAATTTACCTACTACTTATGTAATTTTTATGTATTTTTCCATGTATACAATTTTTTAAACCAGTAGGGCAACTTTTAAAACATCAACTTGAGTTACCAATTTCACACTGGTTTTAAGAAGATATCTACTAACCACATTGATTGCCAAAGAGGAAAAAATATTAAGAGGGATTCAAATATATTTAACCTTTAAAAAAATTTTCTCTGAAAATGAGGAAGTAAAAAGATCCAGAAAGAAATCCCAATTTTTCCACTAGCTGGTTACAAAGCCTTCGGAGTTGCTTTAAGTCATTTCTGAAGCAGGTTCCCTCCTACTACCTGACTCTTGGCACCTCTTTTTCCTCCCTGGCTCCTGCCAACCCCTAAATCTCACATGTTCTCTTTTGTTTCCTCCTGGGATGCTGAGCATCATCTGAGAAACATCACAGGACCACACAGATTGGATCCCTTGGATTTCTGATTTCTGAAACGCTGTTTGGAAGTATATTTTCTCCATCCCTTCTTGGCTGCCTAAAAAATAATTCAGAGTGTTTTACTGGTACACCACACATGGGCTGGGTCTTCTGGAGAAGTCAGGAAGAAACAGTGTGTCTTGACAGGAAAATGAAGGGGATATTTAGACAATAATAAATAGTTAAATGAGAATAACTGGAATCAAAGTAAAATATTTTTACAGCAAGCTAGTATACTTCTCATATTGAAAGTTGCACTAGTGTTCAGTAAACTTTTATATATTGTCCCAATTAATTTTATTCAATAAACTGCTTACTTTTTTGGATCGTAGCACTATAGAAAGCTCTGTAAGTTATAACAAATTTAGATATGGTATTAACTGAATTAGGAGTTCTATAAATCAAAATATATTTTATATATAGTAAGCAAGCTTCTGCAAATAAACTTTTAGGTTTAAATTTTATGTTTACTCAGAAAATTTACTTAGTAACAAATATTTTATGAACAGAATGAAGGCAGCAATTTTGTGGTAACTTGCCAATATTTGCCTTGAATCAAAACGCAGACCATATTTTACCCTGCCCTTTATCATATATTCTTAAAAGAAATACAGGCCTATTTTTCTTAATATAGGAGGAAAAGAATCACTTAAAAATGAAAAGATCTCAAACAATATTCAGAACTTGAATCACTTGCCTATTATGTGGGATAAACTCATTATTAAAAACCCTCAAGGGGTTTAAAATTAAAAAAAAATAGGATTAGTGATAATCAAGTTGGCTTTTCATAGGGTTTGGTTGGATGTTAATAGTAATGTCTAAGTTTAAATATATAAATTGTTCATAAGAGCTATTAATCAAAATGAATCTTATACCAGGGCGACAAAACTTTCCAAATCCCCACCTCTCCCCCACCCCCCCCACCCCCCCACCCCCCACCCCCCCCACCCCCCCACCCCTTGCAGGTGTTACTTTCGTCCAACTCTTTTTTTTGGTGGTGGTGGTTGTTTCACCTTGACACAACATTTGGGTAGGTACTGGGTGCCCTACTAGATCTTGTTACTTTATTATTTGACTAGAGTTATCCTTTACCCCATCAGTTACAAAACAGAAAAGGAAAAGCAACTGAAATGTAAAACATTCGTAACCAAGAAGGCAAATACTTGCTGAGTCCCGGATGTTTTATGTACTATTAAATCTGTACACAAAGTTACAAGGAAAAGGAAATGGGGATGTATAGATAGACCCAGAAAAACTAAGGCCAAATTAACATTGGTTAGGTCAGTGGTCGGCAAACTGCGGCTCGCGAGCTGCGGTTTGCCGCTCTGTTGACTAATGCGTTTGCCTACTACTGGGTTAGGTGTTTTAATTGTCATAGGCACAGGGCAACATTATTAGAGTAGGGTAGAGCATGAAATAACAGTTTTACATAATCAAATATTATCTTAAAATATAAAATCCTTAACTAGTTTACTAGTATATACAGTTTCTCTGGAGACACTGAAGTATCCACATCCTTTCAATTTAATATATAGATGCTCAATATAGCAAAGCTTTTAAATATATTTTAAAATATATTTTCCTCTAAGAAACATACTGTTATTGAAAAAAAGGAAAAAAATCAGAGAATTTATTTCTAGAGGTTTTTAAATTAAATCTCCACCTTCTCTCCACCTACTCATTTAAAATAACAATTTTCTCAAATGTATAAATCATGTAACATTAAGCATCGTTTTATAAATCACCATAATTAACAATAATTTTCTTGGCCTTTGAAACTACAGAGAAAAAATTGTCTTTTAAATCAGTATTTTAATTAAGTATACTTTTCATAAAGATTTTGAGCCCATTTAATTAACCAGGTATCTTAAAAAATTATAGTCATATATTGTATTCTTAGAATCTTCCAATCTAAATTCTAAACTAAAAAGTTATACACAAATCAAGAAATTATAATTTTTTTGTTTAAAATGCCCAACTCTACATTGTATGTTCTTTTCCTCCCAAGTAGTATTTATTATTTTTCAAACTAAAACACCAACTATTGAAGAATACTTCAGGGCCTACAGTGAAACTTAGTTATGTGTTTTGTTTGTATGTTTTAATGACAGGCGTGACTCACTTTTATAACTGGTATGATACTGAAAACCTGTGAATAAATTACTAAGGTAGTTTACTTTCACTTAAAGAAACTGCACCAGGAATCCTGAGTGAAGATGCCATTTACAATGCATATAAATATAACATTATGCATATTCAGATTCTCCGTATCATCTTTTCTTAAATTAGGACATATCAGTAATGTGCTATCTTCCCAAATTCCTCCCTAAGATTGGTTGTAAGTGAAGATAATGTATGACTTAGTGGAAAAGTAAAATGTAAAAACAAAAAACAAACGAAAAAACAATACTTCTCAGTACGTGGCTTTTGCTCTTTTTTTTAATGTGACAGATTTAAATACTTTTTTTCATGCCTTTCATAGAGACTGCACTGAGTACATGAGTTGTGAGGCCCAATTTCACACAAAGCCTTGCTGGTATTTTCAAGATTAGACCATTCAGGCTAATATGGTTCCTTCCCCCCACCCTCCAAGGAAGAATTTTACTAAATAAACCACAGGTAAGTACAGTGTAAAAGCTGTTATAGTTAATTATCCTGCCTGAACCAGTTAAGTAGTGACAAATTAATGTAAAGCTCATTGCCTGACATACAGTAACTGTTCAATAAATGTTTAGCTCATAAAGACTATTCACATTAATAATTCAATACCAATTCCTGACTTTAGCTGCTTTCTTTAAATATGGAATCTTATCCCTAAGTTCCACATCTTCAATATCACCCCACTTACTAACATATGCTGCAAATACTGGAAAACCTTCCACCTTAAAAAATTTTAAGGAACTTTTTTGACATCTAAAAGATTAAGATGACTGATGACATATTTAGATATGGAAAAGTCAGTCTTTATCTGAAAATGTTTTAATGAAATGCTCAAACCTGTGAATGTTTTCTGAAGTGTATTGATATACTAATCTATTGTTTTCATACCATTTAGCAAATCCACAAACTGTAGCTTTTTATTATGAGGATCTGCTAGACTGACACATACCTTTAAGACATGAGTCACCCTTCGAGTATTGGGGAAACTGATGGAAAGATGGCTAAATGATTCAGCATGCTGCAGCAAAATGAGCTGGTCATGAATTTATAATTTCCACTTCTGTTAGGTGCCCCAGGCCTGGTGGCCTCTCTCATACTGTACTGTATATATAACACATGATACCACAATCAACAAATGTTGTTAAGAAATCCCTCAGGAAAGGAATGATGCTGTTGTCCTCTCTAGCAAGCTTCTAGAAGCAATATTATTCATTTTTATGGGACAGCAGGTTCAATAGGCTGGAAGACCCTGACAGAGTCCGTTGTAAGCTTCATCAAGCTTCGCTTATACAGATAGGACTAGAGTCAATCCTAACACTGGTGCCATTTTCTCAGCCAGTTACACATGGAAGACACTGGGGAAGGCCTGCAGCAAAAGGAAACCAGAAAATGGACAAAGGACATCAGATGTGAAATGGGTATGGCTGTATCTGTGTCTCTCATGCCAACACTGACCTTTGCCAACAAATATCACAACAGGACAGATCTTAAGCAGGTCCAAAAGACCGAATGGCAACTACAGAATAGATTCTGATGCAGCCTTTTTAGGAGCCTCACTACCCAAAGCAGGTGAAAGCCTTTTTCTAAGTGTCCCTATTTGCCCTTCAATAGCAAAAGATTGCCTGTCAATTGAAGAAAACATTTGTTTCAGAAATATATAGATTCCAAACTAATTTTTTCCATCAAATAACCAATATGAAAAAGAAGTTACGGATTAACTGTTTTCATCTAAAATCACACCGCCTCAAATGCTGGAAAAGCACATCCATTTTGTGACCACAGCCTCGTGTCATTCTGCCCAGCAGTTTCTGAGAATGGGACAAAGCAGTGTGCCAGGAAGTGTAAAACCAAATCCCCGTTATCTACGAAGTGCGATTTCCTCCTTCGGTAGTTTGAATTTATTTCAGTTTGGTGTGGTTATATACAACACACACTCATACACCCACACTCACACACAAAATCTCAGCAGCGACATTGAAAAAGATGGCATTATCTAAAAACTGTTCAAAATGTATTTAAGAAACAACTAGGGTGACAAGTTTGACCTTCCCTAAATCCATCTTATTTCTGCTGTTGTTATGACTGTGCAACCTCTGATTTCCTCTAACCCAGAGTAGGAAGGGAGTATGGAGAAAGAAAGAAAAAGAGGTGAAAGGTGCCTAATACAGAACGTACAATTTCTTGGTATCTTATAGCATTAATGAATATGTATATTTTCTCCACTAAGACCTTGGTGGTAAAGAGGCCGGGGGTGACGGGGGATGGCGGGAATGGCTCAAAGACAAGGTTTGGGGGCTGAACCAAGGAAACAGACACCGCCAGGGTTGGAGATTTCCAGCTCTGGGCAGCCCCGCTTAGAGTTGTAAAGGCTGCAGCATTCTAGACAGCGAGCCCAGGCCGCGCCGCCGGCATCCAGGGCGCCTCTGCCATGCGCATGTCCCACTTATATAAAGAGATGCTTACAGTCCAGGTGCTTTTTCTTGGGGCCCATCACTTCGTGAGTGGTGGCTTTGCAGACCGCTCTGGCCACAGCGGAGCCTGTCACGCTGTACTGAGCCGCGGCAATCCTGTCCGTGAGCGTTTGGCCCGACATCTTCTCTGGCCGCGTCTACCGCCTCCTCTTCTGCGGGAAAGTAGAGGAGATGGTCTTGCTGTAAACTACAGACCCTACCCTCGGAGCACCCAGGCTTTGCCTCCTCCAACCGCACGGCGGCTCTCTTCTCTGTCCCGCCTTGGTACCACTTCTAGGAGCCAGAAACGCGCCCATTCCTGCAACGCGGTCTAGGGGGTCTTGAGCAAGGGCAGGTCTGTCACGCAACCCCAGCGCGGGCTCCCGTCCCAGCATCCTGTCATCATCCCCTCCAGCGTCGCCTCACCCCTTCGGCGCCCCCAATCAGCACTTTGCCTGCAACCTGATTCCCAGGTGCCAGACCGGCGTGCTTCGGGGTCATTCCCCGGGCGTTGCGCCCACCGGGTGCCCACCTCTCACCTCCCCGCCGCAGGGCTGCCACCCTGCAGCCCGCAGGCTTCGGAAAATGAATTGGATACCCAAGCCCCGGCCGCTTTCCTCCTCCTCCCGCTGCTGCAGCAATGGGCTCGTCCTCCCGCGGCCGCAGTGGAGATTATCCTAATGTTGCGCCATGTTATGCCCTCGCCTCCCTTTCCTTCCTCCGCGTCCAAAGCCGGGCCCAGGCCCTTCGCCCGGGAAGCCTCCCTTCGCCCCCAAATCCCCACTGCATGGACCGCGCCGCTCTGCGGAGGCGCCCGAGTCTCTGGGCGCCTCGCCCTTCCTGTCAGCAGGACGGCCCAGCCCCCGCCGTCCTCAGCGCCGCGGCGCTGTCACCCGGCCACTGCCCTTCTCCGCGCCCCAGGATTATCCTTTCTGGTCCCCGTGGGCCCTGCAAGGGGGAGGGGGCCCAGCCCAGCCCAGCCCAGCCCAGCCGCGGGTACTCACCCCGCCCCAGGAGCGGCGCCGCCCGCCGCAGGATGAGCCGAGCCTGGGCCACCGAGGAAAGCCGCGCCGGGTGGGTGTGTGCGGCCGCGCGTGGACCCGGTGCCCCGGGCGCGATACCTCCAGCCCCGGCCCAGCCCCTGCCCCCAGCTCCGTGGTCCGTGCGCCCGTCGCCAGTGGCCCCAGGAGCCAGTGCCCGCCCGCCCCCTCCGCCGCCAGCGCCGCCGCGCCGCGTCTCCCCAGCTCTCCGCGCTGCGTCCCCATCCCCGCCCCCACCTCAGCTGTGGCGGCTCCGACGAGTCAGGTGACGGCGGCGGACAAACCCGGGCGAGCTCTCCGCGGAGCTCCTGGCGGCCCCCTCCCAGCTACTCACACACACCGCCCCCTCGAGCCGGGCGCGCCGCGCGCTAGCATCCCGAGTAAGCGCGGAGAGAGAGGGAGGCAGGATGCGGGGAGGCCGACGTCCACCCACCCTTCCACTCCCCGCCGGGCGCCCAGCCCTCCCTCCGCCCGCTGGACCCGCACCCGCAAGCACTCCGCGCGCGCGCGCCGCACACACCTGCTACCGACTGCGGGATGCGCCTGGGCCGGCGGCGGTGTTGGCGCAGCCCTGCGAGTGGGTTCTGGAGTTTCCTCGGTAAAGGCCAAGGCTAGGGCGTGGTCACGCTCTGTCTGACAGATCCCAGCCCCCTATTCCCTCCTACATTTGTCTCACACGCGCCCTCCTGTCAAAGGCAGACTTAGCCCAGATGGGCAGGACGATTTAAAATGTCAGATTCTGCCAACCAACTGCACCCGTTACCTGTGCGTCTTCAATTCCTTGGAGCTCCTCTACTTGTCTCTAACAATCGGGAGCCTGAGTGGGCAGGTAATTCTAGCCATTTTGGTCTTAAATGGATGTTAAGGTCAGCTGCAAGGACAAATAATTAGCAAAGCCGTCAATGGAGTCCCAGATCATATTCACAGTAATCATTTGGGTGTGTAAAGAAAACTCTTTGTACCATTAAAAAGTAATGTCTGCCAATTAAATATAGTGTTTGAATTGCGTGCATGAATTTCTAAACAGGGATTTGGGCTCAGTAATAGTTTCATGTGTTGACATTTCAAAAATTGATGTTTTGTTTTTGTTTTTACCTTAACCTCAAAAAAATCTTTTTAAGTTTTTAAAGTGGAATCAAAATCAGAACTTGAGTTGTAATTTTCCTTGATATTTTTTCCTCTCCATGGGAGGCCTCTGTTTGGACTGGAGGTTGTCAAATGTCTACCTATACTATCAAGGTTTTGCTGTGTTCTCTCTTTCACCTGGTACAGTGTTCAGTATTTCATAACTCTTGGGACTGACTGACTTTTAGCATTAATTAGAAGCATGATGACTAAAGGGAAGACTGCCCAAGACCAACATTGTTAGGGTTCAAATACTAGTCTTACCACATGATCTAGCAATATCACACCTAAGTATTTATCCAAGAAAAATAAAAACACATCTCCATTAAAAAATGTGTACTCAAATCTTGTAGTAGCTTTATATGATGACCCAACTGGAAGAAACCCAAATGTTATGCTGGTGGTAAGGGATAGACAAAAAGTGGTGGATCCATACAATGGAATTATACTATGCAATAACAAAGAGATGTGTTTTTATTTCTCTTAGGTAAATATCTAGGTGTGATATTACTTGATCATATGGGCCTTGAAGGCCCACGCATACAATAAATAGTATTCAATAAATCTTCAGCAAGAATAAGCATTGATTTTATTTATTGATTTGAGAGAGAGAGAAACATTGATTTGTTATTCCACTTATTTATGTATTCATTGGTTGAATGTGCCCAGACTGGGGATCAAATCCGCAACCCTGGGGTATCAGAACAACACTTTAATCTGAAGTACCTGGCCAGGGTCAAACATTGATTTCCCATATTTTTACAAAATGAAGGATCTTTAGTCTCTCTCAGTGGCCTACAATATATGTTATATACAATAGACTTCCAAAACATTGGCTGAGAAAAAAACACACTATTTTTTTCTGAGTCAAAATACATGTATGTCACTGTACAGATGTTTTCTAAGTCTCTCATTTAACTTTCATGTTTTATTCTGAGTATCAGATCTAATAGAGAAAAACCAAACCAACAATAATTAACATGTAGACTGACAATTTATATCAACACATGAGGGCAAATGTGTTTAAGCTCTTGGTTTCAGCTTATTTGTAAGACACATGAGTAAAGAAACAAAGCAAAGGGCAATCACCTCAGGCAATAACCTGAGGTCAGGTTTGAAAATTCATATTTTTCTCTAAAAGCTGCAATGCTTTTAAGGTAAAACTGTAGGGTGATTTCATTCCAGAGGTGCTTTTCTGTCTAAGTAGGAAAAAAGTGAGGTGCAGAAATAACTCTATTGGGATATACCCACTTCCACACTCAAATGTGACATGTCTGTCCAAACTCAAAGGCAAATGGCAACAAAAAGCAAATTTTGATATCCTGAAAGCACTTGTGTAGACATAAAAAGATTGCTTCACTTTTATAAGAAGTCATAGAAAGCGACTATAAAACTGATGAGCATTCTAATGTAGCAAGAAAATAGTAGGTTGTATAAAGTATTGGTAAAATTGAGATTCAAACAAGTAGATCATTTTAGGGAAGTGCAACATTTTATCCAGGAAACCATTCAAGTTACTCAAGAATGAAAGTAAATGGAGAAACAGTATATTCCAAGACAGGACAAACATATTTAATAAGTTTGGTTCTGCCCAACATTCAGGTTAGAAATTAATTGCATAGCAACTAGCATGTTTTACATGCATGGTAATACTTAAAACAATTTCAATATGACATTTTAATGTTTCCTCCCTGTTTTAAACCTAATGTGGCTACCTACAATACAACAAACTTTGGCTTAAAAAACAACAACAATATTTAGTCTCACCGGTGTGGCTCGGTGGTTGAGTGTCAACCTATGAACCAGGAAATCACGGTTCGATTCCCAGTCAGGGCACATGCCTGGGTTGCGGGCTGGATCTCCAGTAGGGGGTGCAGGCAGCCAATCAATGATTCTCTCTCATCATTGATGTTTCTATCTCCCTCTCCCTCTCCCTTCCTCTCTGAAATAATAATAAAAAAATTATAACAAAAATAAACACATTTTTAAAAGTCTCTCTCGTAGTTCTATGAATTAACAGGATTCTGCTGGGTAGTTTCCTTTGAAATCTTTCATGTAGTTGCAATTAGGTGAAAGCAGGGGCTGTAGTCATTGGAAGTCTCTACTGGGCTTCCCAAGATGGCTTATTCACCCACTTGTCTGGCAGTGATGCTGGCTTTCACTGAAAGCTCAACTGAGGTTTTGACCAGAGCACTGATATAGGGCATCTTTATGTGGCTTGGGCTCCTTATGGCAGAGTGGTCCAGGTAGTCACATTCCTTTCCTGGTGGCTGGCTTCCAAGCAGGAATATCTTAAGATGGAATATCCTGAGAAACATAGGTGGAAGTTGAGAGATTTCTTGTGACCTAACTCCAAGGTTATAGAGCATCAGTTCTGTTGTAGTCTATTGATCAAAAAAAGCAAGTTACAAAGACAGTGCAGATGCAACATGAGGAGACTATTACTGGCAGATTCTTTGGGGACCTTATATCAGTGAGACACGAAAGTAAACCCTTAGGAAGAGCCTATAGAGAGAAACCTGTATTCTCAGAAATATGAGCTTAAGTGATTCAATTAAGATTCATTGGGAACTATCCCCCAAATAATTGGCAACTGATCAAAAATTTACTTGAGACTAAATTAAAATAATATGGTGAGTTATTTCCTTTGATTTGGATATCCTCTCTCATAAATCAAGCAAACTCTTACTCATCCTTCAAGACCCCAGATTCAGTTGTATATGATCTATAAATATTTCCAAAATCCTCTATTTTAGTCCTTCTTTTTACAGGTGAGGAAATTTAAGACTAGAGAGTTTAAGTGAATTTTCCTCTATCACACGGTGAGATTATGGCATAACCAGTCCTAAATTCCAGTTGTCAAACTTCCAACTCAGTGTTCTTTTTATTGCACTCATTGCTTCTTTTTTTTTTATTGCTCCTGATAAAGATATGATAGTATTAGGATAGAATTTCATTTCATAATACCAACTAGCTCTTTATTTAGAAAAGTCCTTTTTAAAAATTCATGGCCTAGAAAGCATGGTAGCTAATATCTTAGGTTGTGTAATTGGACAAGCCCTGGTTTAAGTCACTAGCATTGGCCCTCATTAGCTGTGTGACCTGGACAGATTCTGTAGCCTCTAAGGCTCAATTTTCTCATCTGTAAAATGGGCTTGATAATAATATGTACTTTGAAGGATTGTTATTACCATCAAATAAGATAATGGCTTATAAAGCCAATAGCAAAATGTATGGAACACAATAAAAGCCCAATGAATGTGGGTGATAGTATTCAATAATTTTGATAGAGTAATTGATTTTATTATTTTATTGATATAAGGTTATATTACATTCTATTTTTCTATTTTACTGTATTATTTGGAACTACAATTCCAGTGTATACAGTTCTTTGATAAATATTCTACTAGTATCGTTTCTAAAGTGAGAAAATAAACTAATAAATTACCTAGTTTTTGAGCTGTGAAAACCAGATAACTTCAAATATCATTATGGGTTGGATTGAGCTCCTGCAATTCCCAGCAAATTGAAGTAGAAAACATATGCATATACAAATAGTCAATGTACAGTAATGCAGTTACAAATAGCAGTCATTTCTTTTTTCAGTCTAGTGATATGATTTCAAGGGAATTCTTGGGAGCGAGAAGATTTTTCTTTGAGAAAGGAGAGGATTAATCAGGAAAGTCTGTCTGGAGAAGGAAGTTTCCCAAATAAACTTCTAACTTAAACACATGTGAGGGCTCAGCCAGTGTGCCTCACCATCCAGTACGTAGCTCTGTAAGTTTTCCTCTTGTTATTTTACTTTCTCCTCGATTTTTGGCTGTTGTTTGTATTTGTGTACAGCTCAGTTTGCATTCTCAGTTGCTTAGGGCGAATGACTGGGGTTCCACTTGGTAATTCATTGCCTGAGCATGCATTTGTCTTTTTACAGCTCCAGCAACACAGCAGTGGTCTGCTATTCCTGGGAGGTCTAATATTCTCACACTCCCTCACATTGTACAGCTGAACATACACATGTACCGGTTAGTTTAAAAAGTTCTTGTGCAAAATTAATTATAGAGATGAACTATAATTTTAATTACATAATTATCAGCTATAATTATATCAGGTAACCACTGCTGTTTTTCCAATAAAGAGAACATTAAAGAGAAATGGAAAGCTTAGGGTATTTAATGCTCATTCAGTATAACCGGATGAGAATGAAATGCTGTGTTACTATGTAAACTAACTTTGTCTCAAACAAGTAAGATCTTGGCCTCTTTCTAGAGCATAATGCATATAACAGTATTGAATTTCCTTCCCACTTGCCTCAAGTACTTTCCTTTGTCCAAGAATAAATGCTTCAGATATTTGGGAGTCATTTCTTAGGACAGGGCATTATTACAGTAGGTCTAGAAAATTAGAAAACTCTACATTTAAAGTTTATTCAAATATTCATATTGGCCTCGTATTAGGAAGTATAATGAAACAAAATATATATTTTTATTTTCTAAAAGTGTTAGAGAACCAAGTTTTCCATGGAGGATCACATTTTCACTTTTGAGTAGGAAAATGATTTAAAAAAAAAATAATGCCAGAGTGCCAATTTTTTCCCCATGGAGAAACTAAATAATGAGTTGATTGTTTTATTGTCTTGACCTTAAAATTTTGCCTTCCTTAAACTAAAACTGGATTAATTTTGTTGTCATTGGGATTGATTTTAGATATAGTCATAAAAACAAAACTCAAGAAATTCTCATCACTCAGGGGCTTGGATGCTTGTTATGTCTCTGTATCAGATGCTTCTAGATGGGAATTATCAGAGATGTGCATTTGGCTTCATGATATCTCAATCAGTGTCAGTGGTGCATCTCTTGTATCTAGATGTGGAGAGAAAGCCAATTTGTTTCCATTGTTACCGACTTCATTCCACAGCCCCCATCAAGTTTACTCAGGATTTTGCTGATAAGAAAGAACAAACATTGGCATTACAAGAAAGTCCTAAAGTTTCCATTTTGTGGGCCATGGCAACAAATTATGAGTCAAATAAGTCAATAAACTTAGCATTTATGTAGCATTGTTTCCTAGGGATATGAAAATATTTCTCATTGATAGTATACAAAATTTGGAGATGTTCATAGTTCTGAGATAATAAATACTGTTGTTTGTATCTTTTAAGTTTTATTGGGGGCTTTAGCCCTTAGCCTGGTGCTATCCAGTGAGGGACATTGTTTGGCAGCTACATGGTTTATTGTTGGATGCTGTCCTTTGCATTTGGACATGTTATTGATTGCCATTACCACATGGTCCCTATTTGGAAGCCATAGCCCTTTCTGAACTGTGTATATCAATATTGTTGATTGATTTCCAACTATAGTAATGGTTTGTGTGGCTGCCTCTGTTTGAGACCTGCCTCAAATACACAATCTCCTGCTTATAAACCCTTAATGGTGATTACATCTGCTTAAGCACATCATCTTTCAGGGGCTGTGATCCCATAGTGGCCCACAGCTTTGCAACTCACTAGGCATTTGTAAGTCCTTAAAATACCTTTTGTGCTTTTTGTAGTTGCATTTGTCTGAGCTTCAACTGGCTATTATGGAGGCATTTCCATGTCCTCATCCTCATCTGCTTCACTTCATTCAGCTGTGTGTAGGAGAAATTTTAACACAGAGTTCTGGCCACAGTCAAGGAATTCTCTGCTAGAGTCTCTGGTGCCACTTTGTGCCCCACCGTGACCATCTCAAAGGCTGGATGTGACATTCATGATAGGTTTACCAGTAAGTGTCACTGTCATCTGGAAATTTACACACATGTCTGAAGCTTGGTACTGATTCTAAACTTTGTCAGTTTCTCCTTAGACTTCCTCAATTCAGGAAACCAAAGTACCTATCGTCAAGCAGTGCATTGTCTTCCAGCCCCATACACTGATGGTGTAGGGCTGCTTTACAGAGGCATGCCTGAAATCAGCTCCATAGAGATGTGCTCGTTCCATAGTGAGCAAATGTCTTCCTACATGGAAACTTCAAGAAGAGCAGTCATTAGCAGAATTATTTTAGAAATAAAATAACATGAGTTACTTTCATAATTCTGAAGGAGAACCTTGGGCTAATGGAATGATTTTCTTACATGTGTGGAAGAATATCTGTGTCTATTTTAATTAACTATGAGCAAGTTTATGTAGAATAGGTTGCTTAAACTGTTACTAAGTACATACATTCTGGTGCTTTATTTAGACTGGGTCAGCAACAGAAGCTTGAAAAAATAAAGGAGTTATGGGCTTTAACCCATCTCTAGGGATTAAGGCACAGGTGCCTATGTCCAAATTGCTCATACGGTGTGAGCTGAGGACCAGGCAGGCAGTAGTTGGTTATCCAGGTGAGTGAGCCATAAGGAAGCAGAGTCCAGGGCCAGGGGCAGCACTCCAGCAATGGTAGGAGTGCTGGTAAGAGAGAAAATGAAGGACAGGAATTAAAAATCATTCTTAAATACTACCTGGCTTGGTCCAGACTTGGAATAATACCATTCTGTAAATGTGAGTAAAGTAGCCCCATTCCTAATTATGAGTGCAGGGATGAGAGATTAAACTCAGTAAGAACACTGCCCTGTTTTAGTCATATTATCTTTTACTCCTAGTTTCATGTGTAAATTGTCTTTAAGTAGTTTAGAGTAGACTATTAATAATATTCAAACATATTTCCTCACAGTGCTAAACATATCATCAAAATAACACAATTACTTTTTGGTATTTCTATTTGGTGTAATATACATATGTGTTTAATGCAAATATTTTCTCTTGTAATTTCATCTTCTTGCTTTCACCCTTACAGGTAAAATAACATTTAAAACTGGAGCTAATTGAATGTTTTCTCTTTATAAAAATCAAATGTGTCTTCCTCCATTGACTTAAGCCTTCTCTCTTTTTTACAGATAAATTTCCTGCCTATGTAATTGTCCCATTTTATCTCTTAAAATATGTGTCTCCCCTTAATACAGATAAACAAATGTTTGATGACTGAGCTAATGAATAAAAGGACCAATATCTCACACAGTACTTAATACATAGTAGATGCTCAATAAATGAGTTTAATGAATGGATGAGTGGGAAATCATTGGCAATAAGAGTTAATTTCTCTGAAAAAATTAATTTATAAAATAAAACAGGAGACACTTAAGGTCCTTTTGAAGACCTATGAGGTCAGACACACAGAGAAATTAAAAGAAGACTGCCTGGCACTCTTAACAAGTCAACTGGCTTTTCTCCAAGGAATTCTAGACATTGTCACAAGCTACAACTTGCCAACTGTGTATTAGTCCTTAAAACACCTTCAAGTAAGGCTACAATCTCTCAAGAGTAGGTTTAGAGGGTTAGTCACTGCTGTGTTGTGAAAATACTATAATTTTGTTAGCACAGCAGTACATGTTGATAGGTACACGTAGCAACATTGTAAAATAGCTAAGCTGTCACTGTGACTCATGATTCCTGACCAACTTTCATCATCTTTTCTTCCTAAAATTTGTTCAATGTTTTCTTAGCAACTAAATTCTATTTATATGTTATATTTTATCAACTAAAAACATTTTTCCTTAAACTTTAATAAGCAGATGATGTATTTCTGCTGTAGCAGCAGTTTTCATACTCAAGAATTAAATCACAGTACGTGATTTGCCTAGGGTTCCCCATAGCTAGGAAATAGTTATTTTAAACTAAGTGTGTTGAATCATAAATATTGATAGGTATACCATCTTACAAGATAGCTTTAAATAATAATGTGATATTATAAGAATTACACAAATTTTGTTGAGAACCCATATCCCAAGCACTTTCTAGGGGAAAAAAATCCTTGCCTCCGTGGAACTTACATTCTAGCAAGAGAATACAGACAGTAAATTAATAAATTCATTATCTAAAATGTTAGAGAGTGACAAGTACTATAGAAAAAAAAGTATAGAGGGCTAGTATAGAAGGAGAGACAGTGTAATCTTAGGTAGGATGGTCAAATATATGGGGTGGTTTGTGGAGGAGGGACATTTGAATAAAGACCTAAAGAACACAAATGAGCCACTGTTGCAGATAATACATTGATCATCACTCTTGCAAATTTCCTTTAGAATAGCGCTCATGTGTATGGATGATGTCATTCTCCTGCCTAAAACATCAATGACTCCTTATTGCTTCAGCATAATGTGCAATGTCCTTAATTTGTTCTATGACAACCTCTGTGATCTCACCCCTGGCTCATCCTCCAGCTCCCTGGCTCTTCTTCTTGCTTTTCCTGCTTCATCCATCTAGTTTTAGTTCAGCTCCCTCTTCATTGCCAATGGCTTTTCCACTTTTTGGTTTTCCACAAGCATTTCTCTCTGCCTGTAGCTGACCACCCTCACCTGCTAAAGTAATCCCTGTTCTTAGATTCTCATTGCACACCATATTTGCCTTCCTAGTCCTTATTGCAATCATAAGTAAATAATCATTCTATAATTATTTGTTTAATTTCTATTTTTCCTCATAGACTTAAGTAAATTGATGATAGGGATGCCCTGTTCATTACTATATTGCCAGAGCCTGACACATGGTAAATGCTCAGTATTTGTTGAATGAATAAAGCACGCCTGAAATGGTGGGACTTATGTTGGGCTAGGGAGAGAGAATGTACCAGGTTAGGACAGTAAAATAATAATGAAAAGTTTTGTTTCCTTGAGTGAACTTAATATACTGTATTTTAAAAAATCTTTATTCTTGAAAGTATTACATAGGTCTTTCTCCCCGCCCCCCCTTAACTTCTTCCAGCCCAATTCTATTCCCCAACCCTCAGGCCCTCACCACCCCATTGTCTGTGTCCACATATGCATGCAAGTTCATTGGTTGATCTCTTCCCACTAAATGGCCTAAATGGAAGGACAATTAAGGGCTTCAGGCAACTCTTTTAGGGTATATTCTTCTTATGGATCCATATGTAGTTAGCAATGAGTCTCCTTAGACAATGATTATAGACTAGGAAGTGTAGCAATTATTTTTCTTCTCCAAACATTCCAGTTCCCCACCTTCCACTCTTGGCCCTCTTGAAGTTGGGTGTGGCCATGTGACCTTTGACTCATGAACTGAGTGGATAAAGGTAAGGCACTCTGACAAGAAGCTTTAGAGTCACCACACAATTGGCTACCTTTCTCTTTCTGTTTGCCTGGCATTGCTTCAGGTAGCAGCTCCTCTGCAACTTGGATGATTTGTTTTCACAGAATTATCTAGCCTGTCCCGACTGACACATAAGTAGTTTTTGGGGCTCAGTTGTACAAAAAAAATTCAAGTACCAGTACTGAGATGGAAAACTGAACTCATCATTTCTCCTCCTAAACTGGTGTCTCCACAAGACCACTGACCCAAAGGAAACCAGTGGTCCAAAGCAGAGCAGCTGACTAATTTCTGGATTCCTTCCCTTCCCTAGCTCCCCACAGGCAACCTACCAGTTCCCTGATGAATGCCTACTGAATACTTTCCCTTATTCACACATTTCACTTTCCATCTGTTTCTATCTCAGGCCCTTACCATTTCTCTCCTGGACAGCCTCTCAACTCATATCCCTGTTGCCACTTTTTCTCCTCTCTCATTTATCTTCTGTGTGGTTGCTACAGTGGTTTCTCTAAAAGAGAGCTCTCTGATCACACTCTTCTTCTGTTTAAAATTCTGCAGGGAAATTTTCATTAACTTCAGGGTTAAGCCCAAATCTTCAACAGAATGTATTGAAGCGAGATATTTGAGACCCTCAGCCCCTGTCCCGGTCCCTTCACAAACTCACTTGGATGCCCATCCGCCATATGCCCACAATGTCTTACACATACTCCTACATTCGTGCTTTTTACAATATATTGCCCTCTCACAGCAAACCCTTCTCAGCTCTGGGGCTGCATCACATTGGGCCACAAGGATTGCAGTGGCTCCCCAGGGTGGCACCTCCCCAGCCCTGCAAGTCGTTTTTACTCATAGACAAGCGAGTGAGCAGAAGAGATGATGTACCACGCTGGCAATGGAAACAGCCAGGCACGTATTTCTGCTCTCTGATTTATTTTCTTTTTCTCTTAATAAGAGAAAAGATTTGTATATTCTAGTTATATTGAACATAGTCAGTCTTGAAATGTTCTTCATTGATATGTATGTTTCCTATAGTGAATAACAAATCCTTTTCCCTAGCCTTTTTATCATTGGACATTGCCTTCTTCTTGGGATTTATTGCTATGGGAACCCGAACAAAATAAAAATGTAAGTGTATTTTCATTACATTTAGTGTATCTCCATTACATTTAAGTCCTATCTATATATGTAAAAGGCTAGACTCTCCTGTGGGTGGTGACCAGGGTGGTTTTCACTGAAACCATGTGGTAGAAGCCATAATACATATTCAGACCACTTTCCTCAGAAGTGTGCTTGCAGAAATTACTAGTATTAATAGGATTTTGATCATTTTTGAATTCTTACAGCCCATCAGGAACATAAAGCTGCCTTTATCTTATTATTTGAAGCAATTTGATGTGTTCTTTGAAGCAGAGGGCACAATGCTCTCTTTAGAAATAGCAGAGAGCATTAGCGTGGAGGAGAGGAATGTATAAGAAAAATCTTTTTAATGGTAAGAAACTTACAAGAATGGAATGGCAATCTCTTAGTGAAACCTCAGAGAAAAATATCAGGAATTTAGGTAGAACTGAAAGCACAATGTGGAAAACTGTTTTTCTTTTTAGTGAAGCATTTGTTAAATATATTTTAACAAGTAAAACTGAGAACTCAAAATGGGTCATCTGATTGACTAAAAGTCTCAAACTCTATATTTTAAAATTTTTATAAAGACTAGGTTATATATGACTAGGCGATGCCCTCTCTTCTCTAGCTTGGGGTCACATTTATTTTTATTATTCAAGCCATAAACATTGGTGACTCCTACTTGCCCGGGCTGTTTAAAACTGCAGTCTTTTTCCTAGGATTCCTCTCCTCAGGTAATTGGTAGGGAATGCTTCCCCATCTCTCTAACCCATCCTGGCGGCCACTTTAGAAGGGAGGAGGGGATGGGGAAAGAGAGAGAGACATCAACATGAGACACATTGATTGGTTGCTTCCCACTTGTACCCAACCAGGACCAGGGATCAAACCTACAACCAAGGTGCGTACCCTTGATGGGGAATTGAACCCAAGACCCTTTATTGTGTGGCCGACACTCTAACTACCCAGCAAACCAGCCAGGGCGTCCTATTGCAATTTTTTGTAAGACTTGTACCTGTGCATGCTACACTGATTTGCTTCAACTATAGACACATGTTTTCTCATACCCCTTTGAAGTCCCTTTGAGGTGAAGGATAATGTGGCTTAGTAAGGCTTTACGGAATTTTTAGAAAATAATATCCGATGTCCAAGTGATTTACCCTGGACATTGTACCCAGTGTCGGGTTGTAGCACAGCCCCCTATAGATTCCTGTGTGTCTGGAAGCCAGTTCACGACTCCAGTTAAGACCAAATCTCCACGTTCCTTCACTTCAGGGCTCCACTTCTTTAGTTCCATATAGCAGAGAAGATTTCCCTCCTTCCCCAAGACCCAGGCCCACCCATTCTTGCCCCTGCTGGATTCACATTGGAAACTCCCATTCTTTTAGCAGAAGACTCAGAGGATGGGCTGACAATCAAGACTCAGGTAACACAGTCACAGCAGTTGACACTGTATTTCCAAAATTTTGTGTAATTCAATCTTGATATGTGAAGGCCAGTACATTTGGTGTAAATCCATACTTTTTGAAAAACAGTTCTCAAACTGCAAAGGCACAGTTTGCCCAAACAATGCAACTGTTGGCGTTACCCAACTGAACAAGGATTGTTCTGCAGCAACTACACTCAGATTTACTACGTGACTTCACAGTTCTCTCTAGAAACAATGGTGGGTAATTTTATGGAACTATAAATTCCATCCTGGTGTATTTCCCAAAACAAAGGGAATTTGTTACAAAACTTAATTGATATTTCTGACCCTAGAAAATGAAATTTTCAACAACTTCAACTGGCAGTTCCTTTTCTTAAAAAAAAAAAAAAAACAAAAGAAATTAATAAAAGTAATCCTTAGGTTCCTTCCCCAGGCACCACACACTAAGTTGTAGTTAATGTCCACCATGAATTCAGGTTAACATGGGGGAACAGAATTCTTTTAAAAAGAAAAAGCTTAGAGAAATAGATTGACATTTCTAAATGTATATTCATTTTTCTTTTTGTGACGACAAGTTCTAAGGCAGGCCTTCCTTTCTATTTTCAGAACAGTATTTGAATTCTCTAATAGCCAAATTACTTATGTCCTTAACTTAGAGTTTATTTTCCCCTCTGAGGATTTTTCTGGTTCCTTCAGTTGAGAGATATTCTTTGGTCTTTTTATTTTGTTGGAGGCTCTATATTTATTTATATGAATTAGACAAACTAGCTATCTTTCCCAATCTTAAAAAAGTGGCCTTGCCCTAGCTGGTTTGGCTCGGTGGATAGAGCGTTGGCCTGTGGACTGCGGGTACATCCCCAGTAGGGGGTGTGAGGAAGGCAGCTGATCAATGTTTCTCGCTCATCGATGTTTCTAACTCTATTTCTCTCCCTCCCTTCCTCTCTGTAAAAAAAATCAATAAAATATATTTTTAAAAAAGTGGCCTTATGTATAGGTGGCCTCTGCATAGGCTATGTGTGTTGGGTAATTTTGGCAAGTGGGTAGGAGCTGAGCCTTTACCTAAGGTGTGAGGGGCACTGGCCTGCCAATCTGGAGTGGCTCTGGGTGTTGCTTCTGCTTGCTCCCCTTCTTTGGGTGAAAATGGGCTTACAGGATGTTCCAGGAATACGCTGCAGCAACCTTGCAGGTAGGCCAAAGCATCTGCATAGAGCCCCTGCCCATGCCATAGAGGTAGAGGGGGACATAAACAATGGGGCCCCTCTGACCCTGGAGAATTCCTGTAGTCCACAAGAGTTCGCCGAGAGCTCCTCGGATTCTCCAGTCTTCTCTATATAGTCTCTCTCTGCTTTGTTGTATCAAAAGTGGTCTTGCAAAGAAGCAACCTCTCTGTAGACTTCATGTGCTGGGTAGTTTGGGCAAGCTCCTTGGAGCCTGACAGGCCCTTACCGCTCATGGGGCACTGGCCTGCTCTCACCAGGAGGGCCAGGTGGGTTTGGTGGCACCCTATGTTCCTGCTTGCACCTTTTGTTTGTGGGCAAAAGGCTCCAGGCACTGTAGCTGGAAAAGTCCCAAGGTGATCTTGCCGGTAAGCTAACGCACTTAACTAGAACTCCTGCCCAACTAGGGGAGTGGAGGGCATGGAAACAATGGCGCTCACTGCCTCCGCAAGCCAGAGAGTTTCAGCAGCTCTCAGAAGGCTCCCTGGCTTCCCAGCCTTTTCTGTTCAGTCTCTTTCTCTTGTTTATTTTTCAGCTGATGTTTATTCGGCCCTCAGTTCCCAAATACTTTTCTTGACATCCTGTTATGTGCCAGACTCTATCCTAGATGTCACCTGTGTAGTGAGCAAATAGAACCTGATCCTCCCTCGTGGCATGAGCAGCTTCGCTGGAGCTTGTGAACCAACGTTTACTTGGAAGTATCTGTGCAGTGTTAAGTTATTGGAGTGAATCTTACCAGTCACTAGGCATGCCGTATAACAGGACAGATTATAAAGTAATACTCCAAAGCTTCATAATGAAACAAATGAGGAATTTTTATTTGATTATATGTCATATGTCATTTCTCAAACCTTGCAAAATATCCTACTTATGAGCAGCTGATGACCCTCAGGATTCAATAAGCAATCTTATAAAAAGTACACTGCACAAAATATATTTTTTATAGTTTTTAATCAGAAGATTGTGTAGGAGGCAATGAATTCTATATCCAAAATAATCAAATAGATAGAGCTCTTACAACTGAAAAGCCATCTATTTTAGAATAAACAATTTATCCATCTTGAAAGGCACCCTAAGTGGATTTCATAGTAGCATAAAATAATATACATTTGTTATTCTAATCTGAAGAACATAGTCACTTGAGGTAACTTGTTCTTGAATAAGCAATAAGGTCAGTGGTGTAAAAAAGAGGAGTAATAGAGAATGAGAAACAGAGAGGCCAATGTACAGCTTTAGATATAAAGGGTGTCCCCCCAAAAAAATGTATACACAAACTTTGAATAATTATAAAGGCAGTGTTTTTAAAAATGTATTTTCTTTTCAAAATTTAGCAATCAGCTGTTAAAGTGTGTATATATTTTTGGGGGGACACCCTGCATATTTATATATCCGACACCTGCTACTGAGAATTTCTGAAGATCTCATTCCATGCGTGCTATACTTAAAAGGAACCATTTTATCACATGTGCATTTGAATTGTTGGTGCATTAGATAATATTCTTTTGTCCACTTGCTTTGTACACTCTGAGATTCCTGAGAGTGTAACGTGTCACTAATTATGGTGTATGACCACGCGGTAATTCTGTTAGCACACAGCAAAGGGCAAATTTGTTTTATTCAGTTATTTGCATTGCCACAGGGCAAAATTTACTCATCACTGCAACATGGGGGTTTAAAATTTTCCATTGCACTCATTACTCCGTAAATCATATAAATGAAACCATTAATATTTTCTAGTGTCCATAAATATATTTTTGACAACATGTCCTCATGTTATTGCTTTATGGCTAGATTGAAATAAAATTAATCATGACAAAGATAGATGATAAACATCACTATTAAACTGGCTCTTTAGCTAAGTTTGCAAAGGTGCTAATTGCCCATTTATAAGCATTACTAACCTGAACTCAAATATGTGTGACTACAGGCGTAGTCATAGATGTTGCTAGTTTATGTGTATGATTGGATTTTGAGGGAAAGTGGCCAAGATTCCACACAGTACGTTAAAAGACACAAACTGAAGAGTAGGTTTTGCACACGTCACTCTTGATGACCTGTTAAAGTGAAAGGATACCTCTCATACCAGGAAACAGTTGCTTACTTGGTGTTGCCAGTGAATCATTTAAAAGACACAAAAGAAAACACTGCATTTAAGGAACTAAAACCAGCACTAGCTTTCTCATTTTATGCTTTCTAGTATTCAGTGGGGGGTAGTTACTGAATTTTCTAATTATAAGATTTTCATTCTTCTCAGTCTTGTTCTCTGGAATGAAAGATTACCAAAAGTCAGGATGAATAGGATAAACATTGCCCTAGCAACACATAAACCTGAAAATATAAATCTATTAGATTCTGCTTTCTGAATGGTGAGGAGTTAAACTAACAATTCTGGAACACTAGAGAAAAATATCATGAGAGCTTGCTAAGGACAAGTACTAATTTAAAGTTGTGTGTGTGCATTCAGCTAAGAAAATCCCCATAACAATGGGAAAATGTCAAGAATTTCATAGGGGAGGTAAAAGGTTTTTATTGCTATTATGATTGCCCTGTTGTTAGAGCTAACATTAGACAGGATGGAATTTATGACACACAATCACTTAGGACTTTCATTGCCAACTTTATGTTCATAGCTGTGAAACCACTTTCTTATATCTGAGCTATTGAAAAATTATTTTGTAATTACAAAGTAACATCTGAGGCAGAAGTTGAATTCTGTAAGTGATTAGATTACTGAACTGTTAGTTAAATGTATCTGGAACTTTGTGCTTCCTGTTTCACCTGAAATTGATTTTAAACAGGTCAATGAAATGACAGACTAGAAGTGTTTAGGGTCATTTGTATGAAGATAGAAGTCACCTGGGATAAAGTGGAAAGAGATATATCATTACAGATAAAGAAAATAGCTTAATTATGAAAACAACAAAGGTTTTTTTCCCTTTTTTTAAAATAAATCTTTGTTCAGATTATTACAATTGTTTCTCCTTCCCCCCCCCCCCCCATAGCTCCCCTCCACCCGGTTCCCACCCCACCTTCTGCCCTTCCCTCCCTCCCACACTGTCCTTATCCATAGGTGTATGATTTTTGTCCAGTCTCTTCCTGCACCCCCCCAAACCCCTTTCCCCCTGAGAATTATCAGTCCACTCCCTTTCTATGCCCCTGATTCTATTATATTCACCAGTTTATTCTGTTCCTCAGGTTTTTAATTCACTTGAATTTTAGATTCACTTGTTGATAGATATGTATTTGCTGTTCATAATTTTTATCTTTACTTTTTTCTTCTTCCTCTTCTTGAAGAATACCTTTCAGCATTTCATATAATACTGGTTTGGTGGTGATGAACTCCTTTAGCTTTTTCTTATCTGTGAAGCTCTTTATCTGCCCTTCAATTCTGAATGATAGTTTTGCTGGGTAGAGGAATCTTGGTTGTAGGTTCTTGCTATTCATCACTTTGTAGATTTCTTGCCACTCCCATCTGGCCTGCATCGTTTCTCTTGAGAAATCAGCTGACAGTCGTATGGGTTCTCCCTTGTAGGTAATTAACTGTTTTTCTCTTGCTGCTTTTAATATTCTCTCTTTGTCTTTTGCTCTTGGGATTTTAATTATGATGTGTCTTGGTGTGGTCCTCTTTGGACTCCTTTTGTTTGGGGTTCTGTGCGTTTCCTGGACTTGTAAGTCTATTTCTTTCACCAGGTGGGGGAAGTTTTCTGTCATTATTTTTTCAAATAGGTTTCAGTATCTTGCTCTCTCTCTTCTTCTGGCACCCCATAATTCTGATGTTGGTATGCTTAAAGTTGTCCCAGAGGCTTCTTACACTATCTTCAACTTTTTGGATTCTTTTTTCTTTTTGCTTTTCGGTTGAGTGATTTTTGCTTCTCTGTATTTCAATTCTTTGACTTGATTCTTGCATTCCTCTAGTCTGTTGTTGGGTCTCTGTATAATATTTTTTATTTCAGTCAGCGTATGTTTAATTTCTAGTTGGTCCTTTTTCATGTCTTCGAGGGTCTCATTATATTTATCAGCCTTTTCTAGGATATTCTTGAAAAGCCTTATAACCGTGGTTTTGAATTCTATATCCAGTCGTTTGTTTTTCTCCATTTCTTTAGTTTGTGATCTGTTTCTTTGTCACCGCATTTTCACTGCTTCCCTGAGTTGGTAGGGTAGCTTTGTGTGCTAGGTTTCCTATATGGCCCAATGGGTCGGCCTCCCAGTTACCTGAGGTGGACACTCTTGGTGCACCCCTTTGTGGACTGTGTGTACAGCCTTGTTGCAGTTAGGTCTTCATTGTTGTTGGTATCACTGGGAGGAATTGACCTCCAGGCCAGTTGGCTGTGAGGATCAGCTGTGTCTACACTGAGAGAAGTTCGGTGCTGGAGACAGCCTTATAGGATTAGAATGGCAAATTGAAAAAGCCTCTGTGCTCAGCTTGGATGGGGTGGAGTCTCAGGGTGGAGCAGACAGTCTTGGCTTCCTGTCAGCCCTGCCCTTGTGTGTGCATGCGAGCCTCCAGACCTCTGGCTTCCCCAGCTCCCAAGCCTCCACCCGAGAGTCCAGATTCCCCCCCCAAGAGCGTGGGTCCCCAGAGGCTCGCCTGGAACTGGGTTCAGTGCAGTCAGGAGCTTCCGACTCCCTTCTGCTAGGGAAAGCCTGTGGCAACCTCCACAGTCTTTGTGTGCACTCTTGGCAGGGATCTGGAAGTGTGCGCGCTTCCAGGTCCCTGCCCACCGTGGCTGCCCCCTGGACCTCCGAGTCTCCGAGTGCCTTTCTCTCTACCTGACAGTCCAGACTCCCCCTGTATGAACCTGGATCCATGGGGTTTCGCCCGGAACTGGGGTTCAGTGCAGTCAGAACTGGGGTTCATTGCAGTCATGGGCTTCCTTCCCCCTCCCGCCACAGAAAGTCAGCCAGGCTCTCAGCCACCCTTCCTCTCTGCGCACACAAAGACCCTTTGCTGTACCTCAGCCCTTTGCCATTCCTCCAGTTCTCCGTGAGCTTTTCTCTTTCCTTCTAGTTGTAGAATTTCCACTCAGCCAGCTTTCCTGTGGTTCTGGATGGTGTTTGTTCTGTCTTTTAGTTGTAGTTTTGAAATTGTTGTGCAAGGCAGCAGTTTAAGTGCTTACCTATGCCGCCATCTTGGTTTCTCCAAGATTAAACTTTAAAGAAAGAGCATGATACTTGCCTTCCAGTCCCAATGTCTTTCAAGGTTTGACAGCTTTCTAAACTTTGAAATAAGAAAACAAAACAATGAAGAAAAAAGACTATAGATTCTCTTATACAGCCAGACAGGCTGGAATCCTACAGAGGAGCAGTGGACAATGGAAACTAAGCCAAAAGGTGTCACAGGACCCTGACTGGGAGCATAAGCTGGTACCTACCTGTGCTGTGCTTTGAGGGTGGGGGTCCTCATTAACACTCTGAGGAATGCCATCATCTCTGTGGGCAGAAGCAGCAGTTTAAGATCATGACACCCCAAAAGTGAGGTGGACTCAGGCCCAAAGGAAACCTTTTATTGTCACTAAGGGTTTTATCTGAGAGTTGGGACAAAGCAGTGGGAATTTCTCCGTGGAAGGTACAGTCTGCTTAGAAGTGTTCAGGTGATCTGCCTGAGGTGAGCAGGACATCCAGCCCGAGGAGCAGCACAATCCCCGCAGTGAAGGCTGGCAAAAACTATAAAGTTAGTCCTA
Source organism: Corynorhinus townsendii (assembly GCA_026230045.1). Taxonomy (NCBI): domain Eukaryota; kingdom Metazoa; phylum Chordata; class Mammalia; order Chiroptera; family Vespertilionidae; genus Corynorhinus; species Corynorhinus townsendii. The sequence continues at coordinate 58,203,168 of JAPDVU010000004.1, read as the reverse complement.
TATGTAAGTGCATCTCAGTTCTAGCAAAATGAATGAAAGTGAATTACATTCTGAAAACAAACGTAAAATTTCCACAATCAGGATTGCACATGGGGAGGAGGACAGAAGGACTCAGTGGGTATGAAGATGTTTGGGGCCCACTTTGGGGTATCAGATGCCAGGCTGCGCAAAATTAACATTAAAAGCAGCCAACCAAATCCAGCCAGTGTTGCGGGCTTCATCCTCAGTAGGGGGCGTGCAGGAGGAGCAGATCAATGATTCTCTCCCATCATTGATGTTTCTCTCTCTCTCTCTCTCTCCCCCCTCCCCCTCCCCCACCCCTCCCCCTTTCCTCTCTGAAATCAATAAAAATATATTTGAAAAAAAGGAACTAACCTATATAAAAGAAAAGGGCTTTGAGAATCATAATTTAGTTTTTGTCTGGATTATCATGGACACTGAAACTTTATTCAAAGTGTTAATACAACTAAAAATTAAGTATCTAAATTAAAAAGCACAGCCACAGGCTAGGTGATTGATTATAGCAAATAGTACAAAAAGTTAACTTTAAAATATAAATAGGGACATCATAAAATTGGGATTAGGAGCAAGGACTCTGAAGTACCAAATTCCTACCCTGGCTCTACCACTTGCTAGCTGAATGACTTCAAACAAGTTATTTAATTTCTCTGAGCCTCTGGTAGCACCTCTCTCAAAGGGTTTTTGTGGGTATTTAAATATTTTTATTCCATTTTTATATAATTCATTTTAGTGCCAAAGGAAACAATAAAAAATTCTTTATATATGTTCAAAAAGGTAAAAATATTGGATTAAAGAGACTGGCTTGACACACATCAAATAAAAAGGTCCAAAGAGTTTAATTCACTGAACATTCAAAATGAAACAGCAATTTGATATCATTCCCCAAAAGCAAATTTCATTTTAAGAGGGAAAAGACAACGCAAGAACAGGAGTTATAATAAGGAGGTGACAGCCTCATCTCGGTTGTCATTGATCAGATGATATCTGAAACTTATTTTGTTCTGGAAGCAACATTTTAAGAGGTACATAAGCAAATTGAACTACATTCAGATAAAAAAGGGTGAGGGAATGAAATTGAAGAATGTGCCAATGCTCAACTTGGAAAGGGGAAGGCAACATGGGGATAGGTAGGAATCAGAGTTATGTTCAAAAATGTTAAGTGCTATCTTAGAAAAAACAGAATAGACCTTTTTTATGTAAATCCAGGTGTCCCTTTGAGTAGCCACTTTAGTACTATTAAAACAAAATGATCTGTCATGAAAGATGATTAGTTTCTTGGATTTAAACTGGTTTAACTAGATGCTGTATACAATCTGTTGGGAAGGTGTGAGTTTGAACTCCGTATCTATTAACATCTATCCCAATACTGAATGTCAGTAACTCAAGAAATTCACAACTTAGCATGCTTTCCTGGACCTGCAGAATCTGCTTGTGATTAAGTGGGATGCTATGATTTGGAGTAAGAAAGGGCTGGGTAAGATATTAAAATGACAGCTGAAATGAGAGAGCTGATAGGTAAGGATTAAAAGGGTGACTTGAAAAAGGCACTACTATTCAATCCTTTAGTAATGAAAAGTTGGATAAGAAACTGAAAGCTGGAGTTATAGTAACTATTGCAATCATTGACATTTTGCAGTGAAGAACAGTTTTATTAAATTTCATTCCAGTCAAAATTAAATCCATTTAAATCCTCCGAAAGAATGTTGAAAGAACCTTGCAGAGCCTAGAGAAAGAGCTATAGACGCACATAGTTTATGGTCTTTGAGGGTGAAAGATATACTTAAGACATATTTTAAAGTAGATTCCTTTTATTCTTGGAAAGCTAGTTTCTGAACCAGGAATTTTGTGTGAACTTTTCAAATACAATAGCATATTTATTGCACCCTGCTTCAATGGTTTCCTCAGGACAGAATTCATTATATGCATTCACTATAAACAGAGTCAAAGACTCAGGTTATTATTATAATCCTTTAAGGCTCTCTGTTTTAATTGAACTATTTATGGCAAACTATATAATTCAGCCAAAGGAATGTTCTGAGTCTCTTTTGATTTGTCTTCTCATGACCCTTGAAGTATTGCACAGTGTGGATCAGTGAGGAACAACTAACATTTCAGAAATCCCTTCTTATAACTTACTTTCATCTATTAGATTCTAGGATTTTTCTTTTAATGTGGAATTTTAAGTATAATTGTGGATATCTATTTTTAAAGTTCTTTAGAAGTATCTATAATACTGTTTAGTTCTTTAATTAGAGTAATGCAGTACTGTAATAAACTAGTTTAATTAAAAATGCTTGATTGAAACTATTTTATCTTGTGGCAGATTGATGTTGTGACTCCAAAAGAGATGATCCCTACAGCACACATTTCAAGATAATTTGGCATTGTTCTTCCTTTCTAATGAGATTCTGTTTTGTTTTTTGTTGTTATTGTTGTCATCAGTATTTTGTAGATCTTGTAACTTTGATTCAGTTTAAACTTTAGGATCTTTATTTTGAAAGAAAAATGTATGCATATAGATATGTATTATGTGTCATTTCAAGAAGTAGTTCAGAAGTTATTCCATTTTTAGACTATTATTTTTAGAAAATATCAGAACAAATTATTTGTATCTTAAATCTATTTTTTCCTTGGTGATTGGTCAGCCAAGTGACATTTTTTTAAAGATAGCAGACATGATATAAATAAATTAAAACAAAAAGAATTAATTAGGTTCAAACATATAAAATGCTGGTACCCACAAGCACTTGAAAGCTCTCATTACTGAATAAACAGTCAAATTGAAATGAAATAAATATGAACATAATGACATTTATTTATTAGATTGCTCCAGTCCTCCACCTCTCCCAGAAAATTAGCATTCAGAATAAATACTTAATAATCAACAAAATGCAAGGTAGGGAAAGTAGAGCTTGATAATTATGACAAAGGATTTCTTTCTCCAAAGATTCATAAGCAGGTGTCCTTAGCATGCACAAATACACACAAACACACCCCCACACATGCCTCCCGTCAACAACTGCTGCTGCTCTAACCCTACAGGCCAGTTCTGTTCTTGGTTGATGGCCATGTGTTTCTGGCCTTGGGCCATGATATTGTCCTTATAAAAGGAAACAGATGACTGTAGGAAACCAGTCCAAGAAGATACAGAGCCTGAAGCAGTGCCCCTGGCATTCTTTCATGGGAAGAAACAAATCAAGACTGGCTTTAATTCAGTGGTCAGCAAACTCATTAGTCAACAGAGTGGCAAACTGCGGCTCGCGAGCCGCATGTGGCTTGCAAGCAGCAGTTTACCGACCACTGCATTAATTGATATCATAAACCCTGTAGAGACTGAGGAGAAGTATCACCTCAAGTCTGGGTGTTCTTGCATTTTGGCTACATAATGGAATTTTAAGTTACTAATATTGATCAAGAATCCTGTTTTCAGTACTACGGATTTACTCCAGAAGGCGTTAGAATATGGAAGTTTATTTAGAGGTAGGAAAAATAATGACTTGATTAAATGGAAATTCATGTAGTCCATGTTCTGGTCGGAAAGTCTAAATAGTATATCAATTCTTCCAAATTAATTTAAAGTTTTAATATAATCTCAGTGACATTTGGAGGAATGTACATCAATACTATATAATAAAAAGGTAATATGCAAATTGGCCCTAAGAGCTGAACGACCAGTTGCTATGACATGTACTGACCACCAGGGAGCAGACACTCAATGCAGGAGCTTCCCCCTGGTGGTCAGTGCGCTCCCACAGGGGGAGCTCTGCTCAGCCAGAAACCTGGCTGACAGCTGCAAGCGCAGCAGTGGTGGCGGGAGCCTCTCCTGCCTCCTTGGCAGTGCTAAGGATGTCTGACTGCAGCTTAGGCCGGCTCCCTGGTCCTGAGCTAGGAGTTAAAACATCCCCCTGAGGGCTCCCGGGCTGCCAGAGGGATGTCTGAGTGCCAGCTTAGGCCCGATCCCCTGGGGAGCAGACCTAATCCAGCAGGTGGACATCTCCCGAGGGGTCCAGACTGTGAGAGGGTGCAGGCTGGGCTGAGGGACCCCCCCCTTCCCAGAGCATGAATTTTCATGCACCAGGCCTCTAGTATTAATATAAAGAGAAGGCATATGACAGAATTAATTGATGAGAACCTATTTTCCCATTCCACCCATGTCAAACATAGAAATTCTAGATAAAACGTAATACAAAAACATAAAGGAAAGAGTGAGAACAAAAACAACACTTTGAATTCAAATCGAGCAACAAACAAAATTCTACCATACATGAAGAAATATAATTTTAGCTATAGGACAGAAACTTCTACAATTTGATCTCAGGAAGCCATCTAATAAAATCAACAATAGATATGAATTGAGCTCACATTAAAATAGTATTATAGAACAGTTGGACAATGTTAAAAGAGCTAGGTGAAGGAATCAGAATAACAAGAAAATACAATATTAAAAAGTAAAAATTAAAATTAAATGGACATGAAAAATAAATATGTAAATGTATGAAAATAAAAATATGTATTGAAATTAAAAAACCCCAAAAAGAATATACTATATATTGGATCTAGTTAAAGAGAGAATTAGTAAATTAAAAGATGGTACTGAAGAGTTTTCTCAGAGTAATCCTATATTATAAAAGGCTAATATGCAAATTGTCCCCTCGACCAGGAGTTGGACCAGCAAGCAGGCTGGCCAACCGCCCATGTCCCCTCCCCCCCCACCAGGCTGGCCGGACCCCACCCATGCACAAATTCATGCACTGGGCCTCTAATATATATATATACTATATACACTGAGTGGCCAGATTATTATGCATTCAGAGATCATAATAATCTGGCCACTCAGTGTATATAAAAGCCTAAGCAACCAAGTGACTGAACGACTGGTCACTATTTCGGGCACTGACCACCGGGGCAGACACTCAATGCAGGAGCTGACCCCTGGTGGTCAGTGCACTCCCTCAGCGGGAGTATCTCTCAGCTGACCGACGGGCACCAGACGCAGGGCTCACAGCTGGCCGCCACAGCCTGGAGACAGCAGCAGAACGGCAGCGAGCCTACCGAGCCATGGCAGCAGCCGGTGCAGCGAGGCTGGGGTGAGCAGAAGCAGCAGGCAGCATTGACCTGCAGGTTTCAGCCTGATCCTCGCAGGCTACACCGAGGGACCCCACCGGTGCACAAATCTGTGCATCAGGCCTCTAGTAAAGAAATAAGATATATGAAAGAACAGTTGAGACATACAGAATAGGTATAGCAGCTCTAATATGCGTAATGGAAGTTACAAAAGAAAGGAATGGAGGAAAAATAACATTAGAAGACATTTCAAAGGTATCTCTTTAAAAAGCACACTTTAGAAAGCCCTCTTCGTGACCTTACAGTGCATAAACTATTTAGGTTAGTGAGATTTTGGAGTATTTTCTAAAGTAAATGGGGTTGTTTTGGCCCACATTCCAGGCTGCAAATTAAGATCAGGCCTGAATGAAGCCTATAGTCTTTCTGGGGTCATTTTGGGGAATTTGGATTCTTTCAGGCCTGACCTAATCTGCATTCTGCCATCATGGATCTCTGTGGTGAAAACCATTGCCCCTTCCTGGAAGGACTTGATGTCCCAGCTGTCGGCACCTTCTGGGTTATCTCAGCTTCAGACAGTGCCTTCCCTCAAGGCCACACCCTTCTCAAAGGCCACATCCAGTGACTGCTGGGGTATAAAGGCCCAGTGTGGACCATACTGATGAACATTATGTGCTCTAACCATCCAGAGGATTCGCTGAGCCTTTGTCATCCTGTGCCACAATTGGACATTTCCCTATCCCTCCTTTATACCCGTAAGGGGCTTCTCTAGCTTCTGCACCCAGAGAAGCTAACCTGAAACAGTAGCAGGAGTGGTACTAGAACACAGGCAATAAGATGGGGCTTTAATCATAAATTAATTGACCATATACGCCTGGGTTTATTTCTGGGCTCTCTATTCTATTCCATTGATCTTTGTGTCTGTTTTTATGCTGGTACCATACTGTTTTGATTACTGTATCTTTGTAATATAGATTGAAATAAAAGAGCATGGTACCTCTACCTTTGTTCTTTGTAGGCATTTTGTAATAGACCCAAAACTATGCTTCTCAGTATCCTGATGGAGAAAGGAACTCCCCTTTCCCTAAAGCTTTTCAGAAACTTTCTAAATGATTTTTAAAATGAACAGAAAGTTAAAGCCAAAAAAAATTGGAAGATGAATACTGGGGATATCAGAATGTTTGTTTGACTAGTGTGTAAAATTACACTTGAGTGAAATATATATTACTTCCTTCATGTTTATTTATGGATATTCTTATGCACCTGACACTTAAAAATAATAGGAATTGTGTTAGGAATTTTTCATGGAAAAATAAATGATCTCTCATGTAGCCTATGAAATTTACATTGAGTGGATTTGTTGGGGATGGTATAAACAACTTAAGATTTGGGAGTCCATGTATAGCACATGTAATCAAGTACTGTTGGAATATTTTTTTCCCAAGTGACAGAGGCAGTATTGTTCACACAAGTAAAACAATGCTAGTAATTGAGAGAATGTGGCCAAATCACCTCACTTCCTGGGACCTCAGTTACCTAGCCTGCATATAAGAGGTTCTCAAACCTAAATAAATGTCAGAATCATTTGGGAACTTTTTAAAAATAAAAATTTAAACTACTTAAAATTTTATTATAAACTACTTTTATCTTCCTTTGAACTTTATCATAAAATGGAAGAATGTAGAATCTACTCTTTCATTGAACTTTTTAAGTTCAATATTATTTCTGTAAATATTCCATGTTTTATTCTCCCAGAATTTATTATGATCAAGGCTTTCACATTTAGATCTACAATCCACTTGGAATAAATGTGAGTTAAGAGTCAAGGTTCATTTTTTCCCCCCATATGGACATCCAATCCTTTATTTAAAAGACTTCTTGCATCTATGCTCATGAGATAGATGGAACTATAATTTCCTTATCCTATAATGTCAGGTTTTGTTATCTGGCATCATAAACAAGTTGAGAAATGTTTCCAGTTTCTCTACACTCTCAAAAAGTTTATGTAAGGTTTATAGTATTTCTTCTTCAACTGTTGGGAGAATTCGCCAGTGAAGCCATCTGTGCAGTTTCCCAAATCCAAGTCCCGCTAGGTTGCTGTTCTAGCCTTTGAGTTAGTCTCTAGCCTGCCCATGCCCCTATTTTTTTTCTTTTTGCTTATTTGCCCAGTTATAAAACTATTTTAAAGCATAAAAGAGAAATTAAATAGCATTACAGAAGATTTTCAAAGGTTGTTTGCATTAATGCCCAAGAAGGAAATTATAGTTAAGGTTTTAAAAACTAGGAATCATGTGTCTCTTTTCCAGAAAATACATTTAAGTAGATGAACACAGGGAAAAAATAGTATGTAGGTGTGATAAATGCGTTCCTCTTTGTTCAAAACAAGGAGAGCTCTGTCTGTGATCTAAGGATGAATTTGCTTATTTGTGAGAGTTCTAAAAATGTACCTTCTCTAATAGGCTGCTGGGTGTTGGTAAAAAGCATTGTAATTAAACAAAATGGCATGGCTCTGTTGAATAGTGAGTTTTCTTTTAGGCAGCGATGACTCTAGTCCTGTTTAGGGGAGGATTAGAGAATAAGTACATAGGTTGTTCAGGTTTGTGGCAAAGATCATCATGTTCTTCTATAGGAAGAAGGGGAAAATGTCTGCCTCCATTAATTTAACAATATACTAAGTGACTAGAAAGCATTAACTACTGCAGCAGGTGGGAGATGTTTTTGTACAATCTCTCTCTCTCTCTCTCTCTCTCTCTCTCTCTCTCTCACACACACACACACACACACACACACACACACACACACACACATTTTTGACCTTCTGTACTTACATTTCAGGTCCTTGAACCTCCCTAACTCCCATACATCCTGCCAATACAGCTTAACTACATGGCACAAAATAAAGGCCCATCTCCCAACAAAAAGTAAGAATAGACCGTAACACAGTTCAGATGAACAGTGTGAAGAGGAGCAATGATGATACTTCATGTGTTGTTTAGTGGAAAGTACAGACCACATATTGGCCTCATAGAGGGGGCTCCCAAGGGAGGGAGAAAACCATAGGTGGTGGAAAAAAATAATTGGAAAAATTGGAAGTAAACTTGGGAGTTTTTTAGAGAAGGTTTTAGAACAGGAAGAAGTGGCTCAACATGGGTAACTTTGAGTTTCTGACCTAAGGATATGTAATTGGGATTATTTTATAAGCAAATTAAGTTACAGTTCAAGTGGATGCAAGTTATTAAGTGGATATGACCTAGAAACGGGTGAGTATAAAAATGTTAAATACTCTATGAACTTCTGATGTAGCTCAAAGAGAAGGTTAATTTCATTTTCTTCTTAACCAGGGAAACCAAGAGAAATAGCTCTAGTTTGCAAGGGAGGTGGAAGTCCATGCAAAGTAGGATAAGGCCTCTGAAATTGCCATAAAATGCCATCACATGCATCAACGGAATGCCAAAGGAATGTATTGCCACAAATTCAAGTCACTTTAGCTCACCCACCTTCTGTGTATTAAAATGTTCGTGTATTTTACACGGTGATAAAACAGGTTGGGAAGAGGACGATAGGAGACCCAGAGGAATCATGATCCAAGGGGCATGGTCCCTTTGGGGGAAACATCTGGTCTCCTGGGGGTTGGAAGCAGAAAGCAACCTAAGTGAGACTGCAGAAAACCTTTTAAAATCTGTCTTTGGCCACCTTATACAGCCCTGGCTGAGCAGTCAAGGCAGAGATAGTTTATCAGGCTTCTAGAGGAGTCCAATTGTTTGGCTGCAAGAATTCCATGTGTACACTCATGTCAGCCTTGACTTCCAGGACATGAATTTTGGCTTTGCCTTCTTTGTTGCCTTTGCACTGCTTCCTCCCAAACAGAAAATGTCTGGCCTTGATTATCACCCTGTGGAGTTCTTTGTCAGAGATTATGTTTACCAGCTGTTAGCAACCATGTTAAATTGTTCCCCACTGCACTTCAGTGGAACCCTGAAGCCTATCATCTGATCCTTAGATGTACTGACACCCTGCCTGCTTGCCATCTCTGTGAAATCTGTGGGGTGCTCACCATTGTTCTTCCTCCTGTGTCTTCCTCACTGGTTGACTTGAATTCACACACAGCTTTTCTTCCTTTCCAGAACTGAACCAGAAATACTTTGCTCAGCCTTTTGATGCGAGCAGCCTATGACACAGAGGGATGTAGCTTGATCTCAGTGTGGTTAGCCTATCTAATAAAAGAGTAATATGCAAATTAGTCACCACTCTGCTACACCCACAACCCAAGCCCACCAGCCAATCAAGAACGAGTATGCAAATTAACCACAACCAAGATGGCTGCAGCCATGGAGTGAGCAGGAGGCTTGGGTTTCCCCGGCAATGGAGGAAGCCAAGCTTCTGCAGCCCTGGCCTGCCTTGGCCTCCACTCAAAGCCTCAGTGTTTCAATGATAGAAGATAAATAAATCCCAACAAAAATGACTGCGGCCAGGAGCAAGCAGGAGGCTTGGCTCCGTTCAAGGCTACAAAGTTTCAATTATAGAAGATAAATGAATCCCAGATACCAGGGCTTCCACTTGGGTTGCCGGGGGGCGTGGCTGGCCTGCAAACCATCACATGCACCTTGCCCAGGCTGCCCCACGCCCCAAGAGAACCCCCACCCTGATCCAGGACACCCTTCAGGGCAAACCAGCTGGCCCCCACTCATGCACCTGGCCTCTATCCTATCTCATAAAAGAGTAATATGCAAATTGACTATCACTCCAACACACAAGATGGCTGCCCCCATGTGGACACAAGATGGCCACCACAAGATGGACAGCAGGGGAGGGCAGTTGGGAGGGACCAGGCCTGCAAGGGAGGGCAGTTGGCGGCAATCAAGTCTACAGGGAAGGGCAGTTGGGGGGGACCAGGCCTGTAGGGGAGAGCAGTTAGGGGTGACCAGGCCTGCAGGGGAGGGCATTTAGGGGTGACCAGGCCTGCAGGGGAGGGCCGTTAGGGAAAAATAGGCTGGCAGGGGAGCAGTTAGGCATCAATCAGGCTGGCAGGGGAGTGGTTAGGGGGTGATCAGGCTGGCAGGCAGAAGCAGTTAGGGGCTATCAGGAAGGCAGGCAGGTGAGTAGTTGGGAGCCAGCAGTCCTGGATTGTGAGTGGGATGTCCGGCTGTCCGTTTAGACCCGATCCCAGGATTGGGCCTAAACAGGCAGCCAGACATCCCTTGAGGGGTCCCCGATTGGAGAGGGTGCAGGCTGGGCTGAGGGACCCCCCCCCCATGCATGAATTTCATGCACCAGGCCTCTAGTTCTAGTATAAAACTCAATACAAGGATACCCTCTCAGTTCTCTCCCTCTCTCCCTCTCCCTCTCCCTCTCCTTCTCCCTTTCCCTCTCCCTCTCTCTCTCCCTCTCCTTTTCCCTCTCCCTCTCCCTCTCTCTCTCCTTTTCCCTCTCCCTCTCCCTCTCCCTCTTCTTATTCTTCTCCTTCTCCCTCTCCCTCTATCCCTTGCTGTCTATTGTCTATGCTGGAGATAAGAAATTAAGACATCTATTGGCAGGGAGTCATTATGGCTAAAGATAACCTGCACTTGAAGAACACAGTAACCATACTGAGGGGGAGGGGGTGTGGGTAACCACTAATAATTCTGAGGAAGTTATATATTTTTCATCCCTAAACAAACTTTATTTATTGCTTACACACTGGCAAGTGAACAGATCTAAGAGATTGTGCAGGTGAAAAAGGCCAGAGGGACCTCCAAAAGAAACAGTCCCAAATTACATGTGTCCTACTCATAGTATTGACCATAGGCAGTAACATCTGGAAACCTTATTGCTAATCTGGTGCATTCGCATACTCCCACCCAGCTCTTCTGTCTTGAATCTGTAATAAGAGGTTGTGTGTCATGGAGGGATTGCTCTTTGATAGCTCTCTCCACTCTGACCATCGCAGGAGATTAATAAATGTTGCTGTGTTGATAAATGTGAGCCACTCTAGCAAATCAACCAAACCCAAAAAGGGGAACATTGAAATTCTGATCTATAGCTGGTAGGTCAGAAGCACAGAGGCCAGTCTGGATTTGTGATGACTGACATTTGAAGTGGGAGGCAGTCTTATAGGACTGAACCCTTAACCTGTTGATTCTGGTACTATCTCCAATGTCAGAATTGAGTTGAATTGGGGGACAGCCAGCTGATGTCAAGGAATTTCTCTAGCCAATGGAGAAAACACCCGTAGGCTGGATTTGGTGACCAGAACAGTAGGAGAAAAAGAAAGGAAAAGGAAATATGACTTGTTTTAGACCACCAACTTCCCTCTTCCCTGGGCTTCTCTGCTTTCTTCAGATTTAGTCCATGCGAGAAAGGAAAAAGAAAACCATTCCTCCTCCCACTAGCCCAGAGCCCGGGGGCCTGATCCATATCTCCTCCCTCCTGTGGACTCACCCTGTCCACTGTATGTCATTGTGAATTATGTAAAAATGAACAAAGACCTGAAGGAATACTGTAAGTTTCTGGTGCTAAAATGATGAAATTAATTAAAGAAGTTAAAAATGTTAAGTACTCTATTGAGCTTCTGATGTAATTCATAAAAGCCAAACTTCAATAGCAAAAAATAAATGAAGTCAAGACATAGTTTCGGCTTGAGAAAATTGTTTGCTAAAGGTTTTTATGATATGGATGAATCAAATATAAATGCTTTCAGAGAGAAGTTGTAAAATAGTAAATGAAAGACAAAGACTTTCTAATTCTGAATCTGAACAATTATTTCATTGCTGTAAAATAGTCATTATGGCTTATAATGCCAAAAATAGAACTCTTATTCACTATTTTATAGATTTATCAGTAGGAATATCTTGAAAGAGTGTGTTAGAAGGACTCTCAAAAAGTTTTAGATACTAGTTGGTAAATAAGAATTAATATAATTATGTGAGACCCTCCCAAAAAAAACTGATAGAAGGAAGTAATGATTCGCTTCTAGTTGGAAGCATGGTTAATATTTTAACTTTTTAAGGAAATAATGAAAAAACCATGATAAAATGCTAGGTGTTAGCACAAATTCATTAGCTATGTGACAGTTCTCATGGAAAAACTATCTTGGAAAAAGTCCCCAGACCATGTTTATTTGGAGAGGACCAAAATTTCCAAGAATGGTGGGTTTTGAGACTCAGATTTAATTCTTGAATTCTTTCTTTATAAAAAGCAGAAGCTAGAAAACTGCTAACTTGAATAATGAGTGTGCTGTGTAAAATCTAATGAATTTTGGGGGGAATTCCATATTTTTTCCAGCTTTATTGAAATATAATAAAAAATAAAATTGCAAGATATTTACAAGTGTACATGGTGATGATTTGATATATACATACATTGTGAAAGGTTTCCCATAATCTAACTGATTAACATATTCATCACCTCATATATTTATCTTTTTGGCTTTGGGGGGATGTGAGAACATTTAAGTTCTACTCTCTTAGCAAATTTCAGTTATGTAATACAGTGTTAACAACTATAGTCACCATGTTATACATTAGAGCCTCAGACCTTATTCATCTTATAACTGGTAGTTTGTACCCTTTTACCAACCTCTCTTCATTCCCCCCACTCTCCAGCCCCTGGCAGCAGCTTTTTTACCCTCTGTTTCTATGAGTTTGACTTTCCTTTTTTTTTTTTTAATTCCACATAGGAGTGAGATCATATAATATTTGCCTTTCTCTGTTTGGCTTATTTCACTTGGCATAGTACCCTCAAAGTCAATCCATGTTGTCACAATAGCAGGATGTCCTTTCTCGTGGCTGAATAATATTCCATTGCATATAGGTACCACACAAGAAGAGATAGATCATCTAAATAGTCCTATATATATTAAAGAAATTGAATCAATAATTAATAACCTTCTAAAATAGAAAGCACCAGGCCCAGATGGCTTCACTAGTGAATTGTACCAAATATTTAAGAAACTATACCAATTCTCTATGATCTCTTTCAGAAGATAAAGTCAGAGAGGATGAGACAAATATACTGCCAGAAAAAACAACCCTATACACCTATATCTCTCATGAACATAGATGTAAAAATCTTTTTAAAAAATATTTTTACTGATTTTTTACAGAGAGGAAGGGAAAGGGATAGAGAGTTAAAAATATCGATGAGAGAGAAACATCGATCAGCTGCCTCCTGCACACCCCCTACTGGGGATGTACCCGCAACCAAGGTACATGCCCTTGACCAGAATCGAACCTGGGACCTTTAAGTCCACAGGCCAACGCTCTATCCACCAAGCCAAACAGGTCAGGGCAGATGTAAAAATCTTCAACAAAGTATTAGTAAATCAAATCAAGTCCAACAATATACATAAAAGAATTATACACCACACCAAGTGGGATTTACTCCTGGTATATAAGGCTGGATCAACATTCAAAAATCAATTAATCTAATCTATCATATTAACAGACTAAAGAAGAAAAATCTCATGATTATATCATTAGATGCAGATAAAGAATTTGAAAAAGCCAGTACCCATTCACAATAAAAATTCTCAGTAAAGTAGGAATAGAGGGGAACATTTCTTAACTTCATAAAATCTATAAAAAAACAACAACCCTACAGCTAACATCATACTTAATGGTGAGACATGCAAAGCTTACCTACTAAAATCAGGAACAGGGCAACTATGTCCTTCTCACTGCTGCTTTTCGATGTGTCTTAGCTCATGCAATAAGACAAGAAAGGGAAATAAAAGTTATACTTATTGGGAAGGAAGAGATAAAATAGGCCTTATTTATCTCTGTCGAAAATCTGAAAGAATTGATGACAAAACAAACAAACAAAACAACCACACACATGCTGGTCTTTTCAACAAATGGTGCTGGAACAATTGGAGATCACATGCCAAAAAATGTGTGTAGACAGATCTTAACAACCTTCACAAAAATTAACTCAAAATAGATCATAGATCTAAATGTAAAATACAAAACTATAAAAATACTAGAAAATAACTAAGAGAAAACCTACATGGGCTGTTGTGTGGTGATGAATTTTTAGATACAATACCAAAGGCATGGTCTATAAATAAGTGATAAGCTAGAATTCATTAAAAATAAAAGCTTCTGCTCTGTGGAAAACAATGTTTAGAGAATGAGAAGATAATCTAAGACAATCCATAGTTAGGGAAAAATATTTGAAAATGACACATTTGATAAAAGAACTGTCTAAAATATACAGAGAACTCTTAAATCTCAATAATAAGAAAATAGACAACCTGATTAAAAATTTATCAAAAGACTTAAACATCTCACCAAAGAAGATATATATATATATATATATATATATATATATATATATATATAATAGCCAAGCGACTGGAACAACTGGAATGACCGGTCACTATGACATGCACTGGGGAGGCTAACCAGCCTGATCAGGCCCAATCGATCCTCCAAATGCCTGTGGTTCCTCCCCCTGGCCTGCCCTGCCCCACCCCCAACCAGCCCCCCCACCCCAATCAGGGACGGGGCCAGCCGGCCAACTTCCCACGGCCCCTCCCCCCAGCCAGTCACAGCCTCTTCCGCCCCAGCTGGCCGTGGCTCCTTCTCCCAGCCAGCCCCGCTCCCAATCAACCCCCATCAGGGCAGGTCAGCCGGCCCCCACCCGTGCATGAATTCATGCACCGGGCCTCTAGTTCAGCTATAAGGAAAATGAGCTATCAAGCCATGAAAAGACATGGAGGAAACTTAAATGAATACTATATTACTAAGTGAAAGGAGCTAATCTGAAAAGTCTATATACTTTAAGGTTTCAACTATATGACATTTTGGAAAAGGCAAAACAATGGAGACAGTATAAAAATTATTGGCTGCCAAAGGTTAGTGGTGGTGGTGGGGGGCGGGGGCGGGGGAGATAAATAGGCAGAGCACAGGGAATTTTTAGGGCAGTGAAACTGCTCTGTGCAATACTATAAGGGGGAGAAAATGTAGGTTTACATTTGTCAGTACACAAAACACAGAGTTTATTTTTGTGTGATTATTTATTAATTATTATATTACTAGAGGTCCAGTGCATGAAATCATTCACAGTTGGGTCCCTAGGCCTGGCCAGCAACCAGGGCCAATCAGGTTCCTGTCTCCTCCTTCCCTTGCTCCACTGGTCACCCACCATGGTCCACATGGTGGTCAGCACAGTCATAGCAAGCGATCGAACTCCCAATCTCCTGATCAAATTCCTGAGGGAATTTATTAGCCTTTTATATATAGAGATTTTTCATAGAACAACTGCTAACCTACTTTTGCCCCATTCTGTATAGGGATGGACATGTGTCATTATACATTTGTCAAAACCCATGGACTGTGTAATATCAAGAATGAATCCTAATGTAAACTATAGACTTTGGGTGATAATGAGGTGTCCATGTAGGTTTATCAGATGTTAATAAATGTACTACTCTAGCGGGGATGTTGGTAGTTGGAGAGGCTGTACGTGCATGGGGTAAGGGGTAAGTGGGAACTCTACTTTTCACTCAGCTTTGCTATGAACCTAAAACTGCTCCTAAAAAGAAAGTTTGTTACTTCAGAAAACTCACTGGGTAACTTTACTGAATTATATTCAGTAGGCACAACCCATAGAACATTGTTTCTATTCCATGTTTAACCAGTTCAGGGAGAAGTGGCACTGTCACCGTCACTAGTTCCTCTCCCTTGCAACATTTCCAAGACGCCACTTCCAAAAGTGTCTATTCCTTCTCTAGGTCTAACAGAGGGAAATGGGAGGTAAGTGCTGAACATTTTTAGAAAAGTTTGTTTTCCAATCTGCACGATAGTTCTTCTGGTTTTAATGACAAGAAACTTGACTCTTCACTAGAAAACCTCCAACCAGACCATATTCAACTATGCAACAAACCAAACTGTGACTTAATGTTTCACATCACTGTAGTCTTTGAATTTATTTAATTTTCCTAAAACTGATAGAGACTTTTAGATAATCTTGACCAAGACCCAATCATAAATCATGTTTTTCTTGTTGATTTATATTTCCCACAGACCTGCAAATATCTCTAACTTACCAATATTTGGTTATTGTTTATGTGGTCAGAGAAATGCTGAGAGAATTTGTTCTAATATATTTCATGAACCGAGTGAGGATTTTGTAAATAGGAAAGATCCTAGGAACCATCTCATAAAATACTTCATTTTATAGGAGAGAACCCTGAGTGACAGTAAACTTAGTGACCTGATTGGGGTGTCATTACAAGTTAGCAGCAAACCTCAGACTAGAACCTAGTTCTCATTACTCCAGAAATAAAGAATTCTGAGTTCCCAGAATACAAAGTGTTGGCCTCAAAAAAGAAACGGGAGAATATTTACAGGCTTATGCTTTTGCCAATTAAAATTTTGAGGAATATGAATTACTAATTTGACCAACAAGAATCAATGCATCAACTCATACTTTCTTGGGCTTTGTAGCATTAGCTTGCAGTAGCAATGCACTGTAACACAACTCAGAAGACCAAAGAATTTATGGCAGGATATGACTTCAGCTTGGTTTCTCTGTAAATAGAAGCAGCTCTATTTAGAGAACAGGTGTGTTATTAGGGAAAACACCCCGACTTTACACTTCAAGTGCACTCCACTGGAGTACTCAGTTCCTGACAAAGAGAATCGAGGACATATGCTGAGTATTTAATGACATGCTGTTTTGTGGTCTCTCCCAAACCACAATGTGAAGGTAGTAGTTGTTTGTGTTGAGTAATGATTATATTTGGTGCATTATGTTCCATTTGGTATGTAATATATACCATGTCAAAATTGGTAGAGCTGTGAGAGAAGAAGCAAAACAAAACTATAGTTGTTTTGTGGTTCTGAGCAAGAGAAGCAGTGTTTTTATCGGTGCATAAATCAGTTTTCACAAATAGAATCCATCTTCATGAGAGACAAGCAAAAAAACAAGTTATTCTCCTTATTTAAGCTTTTTAATGTGTCCTTCCCTAAGATGACTCTTCCTTTAAGTGAAAGAATGTGTTTATTTCTTTCATGTCACTGAATTCATTGATTTACTCCCCACCTTGTAATAAAGAATATTCAAGAACTTTTAAGATGTTTTTAGGTTTCTACCAAGAAGCAAGACAGACAGCTCCCTGCCTCAAACTTCATTCAAATATTTTGAAGCTACCTGCCTGACATTCTTGCCCTCATTCAGTCCTCAAACAGCTATTCTAATTTTAACTTTTCCACTGACAACTCCTCTTTAGAAATAACTTTGATTTTAGAACCAATACTCATTATAGAGTTGTCCTAGCAAGCAGTGTATTGCTTTCCCCCCCTCTAATTATTTCTTGTTTCTCTTTAATATTAACATTTTTGAAAGTGTTATTGCATCTCAAAAATTCAGTGCTAATGATAGAAAATTCCTTTGTCACTTGTGATGAAACATTATAACGTACCTTTCCTGTGTCACAGCCCCTTATGTTGCTGAACTCGCTGATCATTGGTTCATTTCCATCATTTCTTCACACTTAGGTATACAGGATTTATACCAGGATGCAAATAACTTTGAAAAACTATTAGGTGGCAGAAATTGTATATCGATTGGCCATTCTTAAAGTTCATATTTTTTCTTCTTCTAGACACTCCTGATTATCTTCGCACTTCTCCTTATCACTGCCAATGAGAGTGCTGATGCTTTACTAAAGCAGATACACTGAGAGCCTGTGCAGATACCCATGACCAGCTAACCAAACCAGAAGGGAGGGCACGCTGTCTTATGAAAAGTGAGATAATTTACACGAGAGCGATTTGTGTATGTAGCATAAGATCATGTAAGTGTAAATCCAAGGTATTAAGATGCTGAGGTGTGGACAGTGTACGGAAGGCAGAAGCGCTTATTTCTAAGACTCAATTCTGCCACTCACCACTCACACCATTCTGAGAAGTGCATTAATTATCCTTTTCTACTTGTGCTTGTATCTATTTGAAAATTAGTCTAGCTCCACACCTATCATGTTTTTATTGTAATTAATTAAAATTACTTGCCTATGTGTTTTCTCACCTATTAAAATTTTGTTCTCCTTGAAGATAAGAATCCTATTGCATTAATTTCTCCATCACTCATTCATAGCCCTGTCATGGATTCAAAGTAAATGATCTTATGAGTCATGCCAGATTCTCCTGATGTCTATCTTGACATGTTTTAGGCCTTTGGTACCAAGTCTGGTGCCTTTTTTTTTCCAGTTTGATTTAAAATAAGTTTTGTGTGTGTGGGGGGGGGGGGGAGGGGGGGGAATTTACTAGAATGTGTCTTGGGGAGTGCTATCCAATCTATATATATAAAAGCCAAGTGACTGGAACCACAGAATGACCGGAACGACCAGTCTTTATGATGCAAACTGTGGTGGCCAACCAGCCCAATTGGGGCCCAATGGCCCCCTCCACCCCCCGCAACCTCCTCGGCCCGTCCCCCTGGCCGGCCCTGCCCCCCATCAGCCCCTATTGGAGTGAGCTGACCAGACCTTACCCGTGCACAAATTCATGCACCAGGCCTCTAGTAGAAATATAATATGAGACACAAGTGTGAGGCACATATGTAATATTAAGTTTTCCAAAAGCCACACTCACAAAAGTAGAAATAAAGGCATAATTAATTTTAAAAATAGATTTACTTAATATATCCAAAAGTATTATTTTAACATATAGTCAATAAAAAATTACCAAGAATATAAAATAACCTTTGTGTAAGGAAGTGAGTAGAGGGATGAATGTGCAGGGGATCGTTTTCTCAGACAAAACCTCTGTGGAGTATCAGTTGCAGTCTTATCTGGGGGAGGCTGTCAGAGTTTAAATGTATGCGCGTGAATCTCCCACTGAAGGGGAGTTCTGCGTGTCAGAGCCTGCCAAAGGGAGCCTGTTTCCCCACTGTGTCAGACAGCTCACTGCCACACCATGAAACCACCACAAGTGTTGTGAATGCATCTTTTAGGGTGTGCTCTTCAGTGAGCACCATATCCAGCTGTCCTGCTTCTTGTGATGTAGGTTTCATCAGGCTCCAATGGGGTGGCTGGTTGGGGCAGTGTGTTCAGAAGGATCCTGTTAGAAGGATTTGCAGCCTATGTCTGAGTTCACTAGAAGAATGTGCTCTTGGTATGGGATGTGGCAGTACATGTGCTAATGGTTTGCCCTGTGTGTTGAGTATGTTTGATATTAATAATGTCTAATACTTAGTAAATACTTACTGTGCCAAGCACTTCTATAAAGCACTTCATGACTGATAGCTCCTTTAATCCTTTCAGTGATTTGAGATATGTACAATTCTTATCACCATTTTACAAATGAGGAAAATGATGCCTAGAGACATTAAGCTGTTCAAGATTACACGTCTATCGAGCAGTTGGTCTGTGATTTATGTGCAGGCAGTCCTTTTCCAGGATTTATATGCTTAACACTATGCATACTGTTTAGCTATATTCACCTGAGAAGTATCTTATCTAACCTCACTGGTAACGATACCAAAATTGTTCAAACTATGAAGTCTCTGAAATCCTCAGTCATCTGCCATGGCCTTTCCTTAAAGGGACAAACTGATTGACATGGGCAGGGGGACACTGACTCCTTCCTTAAGTGGACTTGAAATGACATGTCTCCAAAGTATGGTCTTTCAAATGCATAAATTTGGAAGTTTTAGGAGGCTGTGGGCACAATGAGTTCATTGCTATTTTTTTGCTTCTTTCCTAGGAAAGTCACTAGCCATGTGACCAATGATTTTGCATTAAAAGTACTCGCTTCTTTACAAAAAGGCTCATTAAGATGCCCTTTGTCTCATTAACCTGACAGCAGAACATCAATCAGCACATCCCAAGAAGTGCATAGATGGTCTTCACTTATTGCAGTGTTTGGAACACAACAGAATACTTACTGTCACAATGAGAAAAATAGAAAATTTTTCTAATGAAATGTATGCTTCAAATATAATTTATTGTTTTTTTGGCGGGGGGAGGTTGTTGTTTAGTTTGTTTGTTTGTTTTTTGCTGTAAACAGCATGGAATCTATTTCCAACTTTTTTCTGAAGTAGGGTAGCCTCATGTAGCCAAGAAAACATAATGATTTCCCTCTAAATTAGTTCCATATTGAATTGAAATAGCTCATCTCTCTTGGACAAAATCTATCAGGACATTAATAAAATGTAACAACGCTTGTGTTTGTTAAATAGGTATGTTACTGAGGGGAAGAAGATAGTGGTTGGCAAAGATTTTTTTCTTTGGTAAAATTTGGGAAACATACTCACAGGTAGTTTTACATTAATGTAGGCATACTCTAATCCCCACAAGAAGAGGACAGATGAACCATCTCTGTCACACCTCCACATCCTATTCTATTTAAAGACACAAATGGGTACCCATTTTACTAGTAAGTCTTAGATTCTGCATCATAAAATGTAGAAGAAAAGGCTTTGCCTTAAAAGACTTTGAAGACTGGAGTTGTGAAATACCCTCATTCACATTAATCCTATGACTTACTATTATTATGATGATGAAATCTTAACATAGCTCCCCTCACATATTTATTTTGCTCAGAAATGTCAACTTACAAACCTGTCATACTCAATAGACATATTTTGAGCTACTACTGAGTGCTAGCATCTGTGACAGGTAGCATTAGTTGCAAAATAGACACTGATCAAATATATGAGTTGATCTGTTAAATACCATTGTTTGATAGCATTCATTAGTATGCCAAAGCACATTTAACAAAAAATTATAGTTTGAGTATTGGTATACTAGTAATTAACATTTAGATTTTTAAAAATGCAGTGAGTCCTGGCTGGTGTGGATCAGTTGGTTGCACATCTTCCCATGTACCAAAAAGTCACTGGTTGGATTCCCAGTCAGGGCACATGCCCAGGTTGCAAGTTCAATCTTTGGTTGGGGTGCATTCGGGAAGTAACTGTTCGATGTTTCTCTCTCACATTAATGTTTTTCTCTCTCCCTTCCTCTCTCTAAAATCAATTTAAAAATGATATTCCTGGTGCTGAAAGAGGGAATCAGAAAATTAGTGTACAGGGCATTTATCATCATGCTTGTCATTGCTAGGGTCACCTGGTTGCCTGGAACAGTTCATGTTGATACCTTTTGCTCTGGTATAAGTTAATAGGACTTCATTTTACTTTCAAAATTGTCCTGGTTTGGATGACAAGTTATATCAATTATCTTAGTATTTTTATGTGTCATAACGCAGACAAGCTCGGGCCCGAGACATATAGTAACTGAGCTGAAGTAGGGGCTCAAAAAGAAAACCTCGACAGGATGGGAATGGAAGGGAGAGTAAAAGGATCTCAAGAAAATGTAACACATTAAAAAGGCCCAGAGTTGTGTATTGTTGGTTCCAGAAGGTGTTACACAAGATGCAATCTGGTGGCTGGGACCAGCCATAGGCAATTTTAAAACCAGGCATATGATCCAGTTCCGCTCAGGACAAGAGAGCTGTTCATGAAAGAGTTTGTTTTGGTAGTGATAGTGGAGACATACTGGCAGCAGCTGGATTAGTCAAGGCCTCCAAAGTGGACTGACTTAAGGCAGCAACTGACTCCTGGGCCTGGGAGGGAGACTAGCTTGCTAGTTGGGAAAACTAAGGCATGGGCTTTCTGGTGTGAATCAATCACTACAGTGGGAGGGTGAGTTCATTCCAGGTACACTGGAACGGGGTCCACAGCAGAAAGACCAACCATTTAGTGGATTTAGTCCACCATTAGTGGGGCACCTCCTCATTGTCAGTGTTGGCTCAAGAATGACAGGTGGAAGCCATCATTGTGTGCCTGAATGACAGGTGGAAGCCATCATTGTCACTACAGATGGAAGGGGCAGGGGAAAAGATGGTCTAACTCTCTTTGAGGGAATAAAGAACAAACTTTCAAGTCAGGAAGCTGACATGCATTAGCTGACTTATAAAGACTTACTGATGCTCTGGCTGATGTGCTCAGTGGTTAAAGCACTGGCCCATGCACTGAAGGGTTGTGGGTTGGATTCCCGATCAAGCACATGGACCATGTACCTGGGTTGCCAATTCACTCTTTGCCTCTGGTTGGGATGTGTGTGGGAGGCAACCAGTCGATGTGTCTCTCTCATCTCTCTTTCTCTCTCTGCCCCCCTCTCTTCATCTCTCCCTCTCTCCCTTCCCTTTCACTCCCTCCAAGAAAGCAATCGGAAAATATCCATGTGAGAATTTATTTAAAAAATTTTTAAAAAATATTTATTGGGTGAACAAATGCCCAAGTTATGTGGGTCTTACTACTATAAAATCTCCAACTGAAGAGAGTGGTTAGTACAAATGCAGCCAGTCTCTGAAGGTGAATCAGGGTGTGGACCAGAAACTCAGAACTCTCAAGGTCAGGAGTGCAATCACACAACTGATGGGAGCAAAGGCCAGAAATCAGACTGTGTAAAAGAAGGAGAGGGAACCAG
The DNA here is from genome assembly GCA_026230045.1 of Corynorhinus townsendii. Lineage (NCBI taxonomy): Eukaryota > Metazoa > Chordata > Mammalia > Chiroptera > Vespertilionidae > Corynorhinus > Corynorhinus townsendii. The sequence goes on along the minus strand of JAPDVU010000004.1, from coordinate 58,180,676 downwards.
CGAGGCGGGCCCATGATGATGGCCGTGCCCACCACGGTTGACGGTGGCTAATCTTTGTGGGCCTGCAGATGTGTGGAGCAGAGGTGTGTGCTCATTACAGGTACAGAATCCAGCTGGGTAGTAGGCATAATTGGTCACAGGAAGAAGCAGCCTTGTTTTCTGAAAATTGGCCCAATTATGGAACACACTTTGAAAAAAATGAGAGGGGGAGGAAACAGCTGTTTTATGCCAACTTAAAAAAAAAAACATCAGAATGCCAGAAATGCTTTTCTGCCCACCCTAATTGATGCGGTGGGATTTTAATAAAGATTCTGAGAGAGCTTTAAAACTTTAAATCAATAGCGCAGTTGTACCATCTTCTATATTTGATGCTTGTGCATGAAGTAAAAAGGACAACACATCATTAAATACTTCCAAAAATAAACTCAAATATTTCATACAATTTTTTTTTTCAGTTAAGACTATACAACAGTAGTCAGTGGTATAACTGTTAAACATAAAACCTCCTGTGGAATATTAGATGAAAAACCCATATTTCAATTTATTAGAGAAAAAACTGGCAAATCATTTTAAAGGTAATATCCAGTTGAGAGAGAGTAATTTGAGAAAAACCAATGAGTTTCCTTTTTGTAGATAATATGCAGACTATGTTTTGATCCATTCCAGATTAGATCATTATATAGACACTAGAGGCCAGGTGCATGAAATTTGTGCATGGGGGCAGGAGGGTGTCCCTCAGCCCAGCCTGCACCCTCTCCAATCTGGGACCCCTCAAGGGATGTCCACTGGGATTGGGCCTAAATGGGCAGTTGGACATCTCTCTCACAATCCAGGACTGCTGGCTCACAACTGCTCACCTGCCTGCCTTCCTGATTGCCCCTAACTGCTTCTGCCTGCCAGCCTGATCACCCCCTAACCACTCCCCTGTCAGTTTGATTGCCCCTAACTTCCCTCCCCTGCAGGCCTGGTCACCCCTAACTGCCCTCCCTTGCAGGCCTGGTTCCTCCCAACTGCCCTCCCCTGCTGGCCATCTTGTGGAGGCCATCTTGTGTCCACATGGGGGCAAGATCTTTGACCACATGGGGGCAGCCATCTTGTGTGTTGGCGTGATGGTCAATCTGCATATTACTCTTTTATTAGATAGGATAGAGGCCTAGTGCATGGGTGGGGGACAGCTGGTTTGCCCTGAAGAGTGTCCCAGATCAGGGTGAGGGTTCCCTTGGGGCGTGGGGCGGCCTTGGTGAGGGGCCTGTGGTGGTTTGCAGGCCAGCCGTGCCCCCTGGTGACCCAAGTGGAGGCCCTGGTATCTGGGGTTTATTTATCTTCTACAATTGAAACTTTGTAGCCTGACATGGAGCCAAGCCTTCTGCTTGCTACGTGGAGGCAGCCATTTCTGTGGGGATTTATGTATCTTCTATAATTGAAACTTTGTAGCCGGCCATGTGGAAAGCTTGGTGGGGGCAACCCTAGCCTCCTGCTCTTTCCAGCTCCGGCTGCTGCCATTTCTGTTTGGATTTATCTATCTTCTCTCATTGAAACTTTGTAGCCTTGAGTGGAGGCCTGGGCCCGCAAGGGCAGGCGGAAAGCTTGGCTTCCTCCATTGGGGGGGGGGGGAGGGACCCAAGCCTCCCTCCTGCTCTCTGTGGCCGTAGCCATCTTGGTTGGGTTTATTTGCATATTTGCTCCTGATTGGCTGGTGGGTGTGGTTTGTGGACGTAGCAGAGTGATGGTTAATTTGCATATTACTCTTTTCGTAGATAGGCTGTACACAAACACTGAGGATATACTGCTCTTCTTCCATTGGCAATTTAAAACAAAAACAATATTACACTATAAAATAAGTGCAAGAAGTTCAAAAAAAGTTCTGGATTTTCTAATACTGTCTACTTGAATTGGTATTAATATCAATATAAATTTTTATATTGACACTTTCAAGCATATCATTTTGTCATTATCTTTGGGGCTCTGCTTCACTCTGAAGCCATAACCAGGATACTGAGCGCTGCCTTTGGTGACCCAGCACAGCGTGTGAGATAGTTTTCCAGGAAGAGGAAGAGCCAGACACACTCACCAAGTGCCACTCAACATTGGTGCAAAATACTTTTTTATGTTTAAAAAATCTTTATTGTTGCAAGTATTACATATTGCTAAGTATTTGGAATGATCTTCTTTGGGGATAATTAGCCTTAAAAAAAATCATAGAGGGCCAGGAAGGATGGCAACGATGATACTTCTGGGAAGCCGTAGGGAGTAGACCAGGTTGACTCAGTTGGAGTGTTGTCTTGTGCACCAAAGGGTTGACAGTTCGATTCCCAGTCAGGGCACATGCCTGGATTGTGGAGCTCAGTCTCTGGTTGGGGGAGTGCAGGGGACAGCCTGCTGATGTTTCTCTCTCTCTCCCTCTTCCTTCTTCTCTCTCTCTAAAATAAATAAAATAAAATACTTTTCTATAAAAAGGATTTTAACCTTATCTGTAATAGCTTACTTTAAATTTCAAGTGATTTGATAAGGTTGAATAATACTTGATATCATACAAAATTCTCTGATTTTGATCCACCGTAATATTTCTTCATCCATTTTCCCTTTGGAGTCTCAGTGTAGGCTCCCTACTTGTTCTCCAAGCCTCTTCCTGGCCTTGCTCTTTCACTAATCCCAGCTTTTGAGCCGATACTATCCGTTTCATTTCTACCCCCCATCCACCCACAGTGAGATTTGGTACTAAGCTCTTGTCTTAGTTGATCTTAGAGTTGCAGCTTTCCTCTTATGTTATTTATATTTTGAGAGTGAAGCTCCTGCATTTGAGCTCTCCTGTAGCCCTACTTCTTAGGGCCCTACTTCTTAAGGCCACAGGACCCTGCCTAGGTTTCCATTCTGAGGCCTTCTTCCATTAACTTGCCTATTTCACCAGTTCTATGATATGAGTACCAGGGCTCTGCCTTTTTCTTGTTTGGCCAGAGATTGTCCTGAAAACCTAACTTAACAGCAAGAGTCTTGATCCTGTGGATAGACCTCCCTAGGAACCACTGGCCTACCCTTTCTGGCATCACACTCCTGCACTTTCCCCATCTGTCATCATGCCAGCTCCATTAGAGCTGGACATCTTCTACCCAGTGCTGACTGTTTGCTTGAATCCTCAACAAAACTCTTCAAACAATTCAGCCAGGCCAGAAGCTGTACCCCTAATCCTTTGCCACAAAGGACCCCTCAAAAATATTGAAAAAGAGAGGAGTATCCTGTGCAATGTCTAGTCAGAACACGGCCAAGCCAGTCAGAAAGACACAAGTTGTTACCTATGTAAGTGTCAAGGCTAGAGATAAGAATGACCTGGAAGCATGGATACATGGAACAGACTGTCTGGTGCCCAAGGAGAGAGGGGTGGGGGGGACTGGGTAAGAAGGTGAAGGGGTTAGCGAAAGAACATATATGCATACGCCAGGGACATGGACTATAGTTTGGTGATGGCCAAGTGAGGGGCAGTTGGGGGGAGTGGAGGTGAGCAAGGGGAAGGGAGGGGTTACTTGCAATAATGTCAGCATTAAACATTTTAAATACAAATATTAAATTTTAAAAATAGAATGAAGAAAAGAAATAGTTAGGCAAAGTGAGTCAAGACAGATTAGGCACAGGTGGAACAAGGCCTGGTGCATAGCAGGGTCTGTAAAAAAGACACCCTGCTGATGGGATACTGGGGCCAACAGGATTGGCGTGCTTTTGAGGATCTGGGTAGGGCGAGGAGAGGCCTGAAGTGGTGATTTCCACTAGAAAAGTGCCGCCTTTGGCCCTCTGCCCCATTTCACGCTGGGTAAACTGCCATGACTCACTAAAAAGAAAAATTCCCAAAATACAGCAGTCAGATCCAACAGTGTCCTTCTGAGTCACCAAACTGACATGCTCAACTCTGCCAGGGGCATTTAGATGAAAATGAGTAGTTTTACTTTTAAATACATTTTTTATTTTTTTTATTTCACAGTAACTATAGAAAATAAGGAAAATACAAGTAAGTAAAAAGAAGAAAAAGGAAAATCAGCCACAAATATACCACTTGTATTTAAGTACTGTTAATATAAAATAATTTGGGTGTACTTTATACTTTAAGCCATGTGCATGTGTAAGCTATTTATCTATAATTTATCTATATCTTTTTAAAAGAGGTCAGATTATACATGCTGTTGACCATTTGCTTTTTTTCATGCAACATTATGTCATAGATACCTTTAACAGAATCACCTTTCTTTTCCCTTTGTTCCTTTCACACAATTATCTGACTATGCTTTAATTTTGTATATTTAATTATTTGAAATAATTTGATAGCTTTTTAAAGTATGTTTTGAACAGCCTCATACTATCTTCAACTGGTTTACAAAGAATTTTAAGTGAGAGATTGTTGAGACAGGCAAAGAAAGCAAAATGACTAAGTCTGGAGAAGTGTTAACTAGAAACAAAATACTGTATTTTGAAAAAAAAATTCTGATTTTTAAATAAAAATAAACACTCCAATTACCAACTTGTTCTTAGAGCTCTCACTACTTAGATTTCAATTCAACTTAAATTATTCATAAATTGCAATTGTAATTGTATTCGTATAGATGAAACATGCAGTCAGTATCTAGAGGGCAGTCATTCTATGAAAATATGGTTCCAAGCAAGGTCCCAGCCTCACTCAGTGATTCTAAATGTTCGGTTTTCCCAAGGCAGTGAAGCCCACTGAATGTGGTCAGTCCCATTCTGGTTGGATGCACTGCTGTGAGGTTTTTCTGCAGATGTTTGTCTTGTTTCTGTTTGTTTGCTCGTTTTCTTCCTACCTGGAGATGTCTATCCTGGCCATGAGACCTCCTACCTTCTGGTGTGGAATTACTGCTTTTCCCAATAGACCACAAAGCTCAGTCAATTCTATTAGCATCTTCCTAAACATTGCTGGAACATTTAAACTCCTCTCTAAATTGTCTTGTTCTTCTTATCCAGAGAGATATCCTTAAAATGTCAAATAATAAATGTTTTCTTTCTATATTAGAGTCTTTGTTTCAATATTTTCAAACTCATCTGTCCATGTTACCCTGTTCAGTAGCTGTGATGTATCACTTGACCACGTTTACAGGAGTTAAACTGAGATGTTCAGTTCTTATATGCATGGCTTATCTGAAGCCCCTTGCAGTGAAATATGGTATCATTTTTTAAAATAAGCATGAAGATTTGATGCTTTGTGATTATTTCTGGGCATATGAATTCTGTGGCCCAGCCTTTCTAAGATAATTTTTAAAATAACAACTAATCGAAACCTTGTGGGACATGTATGACTGCTATATTTGCATAACTTCCCCTTGACTGGCCTATGCTTTTGGTGTTCATCCTTCTAATTTCTTTGATTCTCTTTATAAATTCTTCTTATTGTCCCAACACATGTATATTTAGCCATTGAATCCATATAACCAGAGAACGTTTTTTAAATGAAATCATTAGCAGTGTTCTCTAACACTTCTCAGAATTATGTAGCCCAGGAGTCATTTCTCCCAGTCCCCCTTCATTTCCACCCAAGTCTTGACCACACTCTGCCTCTTCCTGAGGAGTAGTTTTCAGTCATGGTTTGCCCCCTGAGCAGGATTTCAGTGGTGGGACAGAGGTATGAACAGTGCAAAAATCTCTCAGGTTGGGTTTTGCAGCAGCCAATCACTTTCTTGCACTAATAGGTCGTGTTAAATATCTCTCCTTTTCCTGCTCTGACATGTTTCTCAGTGTCAACTTTTTGTTATACAGGTAATCTTTAGAACACCACCAGGTTTCTGAGAACCCAGAGAATGCCGTTGTGTTCTGGAGTTATTGCTGCCTCTGTTCCTTCTGAGCACCACCCAATTCCTGTAACGTCCATTCAGCTGGGTGTTTCATTTTCCTTACCTTTTACCTCAAGGGCTCTGGGCAGATTTATCTGTTTAAAACCACCTATATCCTTAAACCAAGTTTTAATGCTTTAGGCTTCCATGACTTTCTTTTAATGTTAAGGTTTTCTGGTGTTTGATTTGTTTCCTCTTGTCCTGAAATATGGCAACCCTTTCTCACCATTCTATCAGAACATAAAATAGATGCCCATCAAACTTTTAGTGTAAAACTCTTTAGTATCCACATTCAAGAAAATATTCTGTGCGTGTTTATTATTGATAAAGAAATGTTAAAGATGTTTAAAATGACTTACATTTGAAAAATGTAACATTAGCATTCCCTAGAGCTGACTCACATGGAGTAGAATATTTTAAAAATCAGTAAACATAAATTCTGTGGTCTTGTTCTCAATAATTTTCCAAGCCACCAATTTTCAATGTGCCCATTTGCTTAAATGTCCAGTCACTGTTTCTTGATGATTAAAGTTATGATTCCATTCTGAGACTGAAAACTTGTTAAATGAGCTTTTGGGGTCATATGGTGCACTCTAGTGGGGTCTACTTGAATTACAAAGAGTCCTGTTTCCAACTCTTCCCCACCATTTTGGGGGAGGGTGGGGCATGGCAAGTGGCAGAAATTAGTTAAAAATATACTATGACCTAATAGTCATGATTTTTAAAGCTGAAGAACTTGAGCAAAAGAAACATAGATCTGGAAAGGACATGGAGTTACACATTTCCTCCCATAACGTCTAATTAGCACTTCACCGAAGGCAATCCAAAAGATAGATTGCTACCCTAAGCATGTGTGAAGCAGAGATGTGATCATGCAACATAACCATGCTTGTATTCACTTTGAGAACATTTCAAATGGATGTTAAACATTGTTATCATCAAATATTTACACAGCATTGCTTGTGTACATGAAATTGTACTACATATTATAATTAGTTTTTCCTGAGCCACTTTATACATTATAACAACTAACAAGTTGCTGCACACAACTGTTTCTTTATAGGTCAAATCATGTAATAGAGGAACTGAAATAGCAATCTCCTAGGATATGGCAATATCATGCCATTGTGGTAAATGGCTGTGTTCTGCCAATCATGTTCAGGGGTCAGAGACAGTCCAGCATGGGGAATTTCTAATCCATTCTCCTTTAATATAGCACATATTTGTTTCTCTGGGATTTTTAAGAAAGGAAACACCAATAGCCAGTGTAGGTGTGAGGCTGCGCAAGGTTGCAAAGCAGAAAGGACGGAGGTAGGCAATTCCTCTTTGCGCTCTTTCACCAGTCAGCTGGGAGACTGGGCAAGCCAATGGAGAGTCTAGGCCTCCCCTTCCTCCTCTATAAAGTGGGAAGGTTGTCCATATATTTTTCTTCATTGGTTGGTTCATGAGTTGATGTTATCTATGAGACTGCATTGTTCACAAGAAGAAAGATTATACTCCAACTTGACAAATAGATGCTAAAACAGGGTACTATGTAGATTAGCACAGGAAAAATAAAATAATATGAGATGAGCCCATTCCCCAGAAATTCACATGTAGTGCATCTCAGGAAAGAATGGGTCTTAAGCCAGTAACTATTACCTCCTATAAAGTTTTCATCTATCATAAGTCATTCCCCACTGTAGGGAGTGGTTATAGGGTTAAGCCTCGGACTGACCTGCTGGCAAAGTCGCAGACAAGTCCAGCTTGGAGGGCACAGTCCTCTTAGCATAATTAAGCTTGATCTTGTGACTGCTCCCTAGATCTTTCCTGGGTAGCTAATGGGCTGTGGGAGGTGCAGCAAGTGCTGCCAAAACAAGTGAAACTTACAAGAGCATTGTAAATTACCTTTTTTACCTCTGACTATAAAATAAAGCATCAGCTTGCAGTCTGGATCTGTTCTGTGGTCTGTCACCCATAGAAGATCCACCTTATTCTCTTTGTCTGTCTTTTCTTCATCCTTCACCAGCCCTCCTTCAGGCTTGCCAAACCCTTGGCTCTGCTGGGCGGCACACCCCACATCACAACATAGGTGTGTTCTCTCTGTGTAAATAAAACGATGGTTAGAAATGTCACACTGTGGTATCCATGTTGACATTAGACCTGGCTAAACCAATGAAATTTAATCACAGATTTTTAATCTTTTCTGTAGATGCTAACGACCCAAAAAGGGTAATTATGTCCGCTTTCATGAAATATTCTAATCTTAAATTTATGAAGTACTAAAAGCACATTTGAGAGGTGGAAGCATTTAATATAATGGAAGACCTTGGAGCAAGTATATTTATACACAACAGAAATTCTCATTTGGGAAGGGCATGCATTTGCTTTAGCTGTTTTCTTCCTGTTACATAAGGACCTGGGCATCAGCCAATGGACATCTTGCTACAGAGAATTGACAGATGCCTTAGCAGTAAACATGGAGATAAGCCAAGAAGTCCAAATTTGCACACTTCATATGACTATGGACAAAACATTTGCTTTAATGAAAGATATTCAACTAGTTTTGACATAGGCCTTATGATTTTATTAACACATTGATTGACTTCTTCTCTGACATTTCTTAATAGCAATTCATATACTCACTTTTATCAATGTGATGTCATTGTATTTATTTAGATCAATAAATGAACTGCAATATGGTATGTGGTCAGAAACACTGAATATTCAATATTACATGTATATACTGTTGCTTTTGAGATGGCATGAGAAACCTGTGTATTTGCATAGGAATGATAAATTAGTAAAATTATTAGGAAAAAAGAAACAAAATAGGAGTTTTTTTCTGTGCAAATACTCACTGTCCCTTAACACTACATTTTTATTGGTGTGTTGTGTGCTTAAAATCCCCAATCTTATCCTAGTTTTCCACATTTCTGTTTACCATGGAGTATAATGGGAAGGGCATAGGCTCTGAAACTTGACAATCTGCCATTGAATCCAGCTCTACCACTTACAATAGAATGATCTTGGAAACTGAGCCTCAGTTTCATCATTTATACAATAAGTACAATAATACTTAATTTGAATAGTTGTTATGAGGATGAAATCCCACTTAGTAAGTAGGTGTTCAATAGTTTTTATTTTCATTCAAATCTACCCTCCACCCTCAAAAGAATAAAACCTGGGTATATCATGAATGTATTATAGTTTTGGGTGGTATGAAGCTTATGAATACAAAGTTAGTTTTAAAAGTAAATATTTACCTTCTTTACCCAGTCACCCTCATCCCCCTCCTCCCAGGCACCAATCAGTCTGTCCCATGTATCTCTGCCTCTGGTTCCATTTTGTTCATCAGTTTATTTGTTCATTAGATTCCACATATTAGTGAGATCATGTGATATTTGTCTTTCTCTGACTGGCTTATTACGTTCAGCATAATACTCTCCAGGTCCATCCATGCTACTGCAAAGAGTAAAGAACATATATGCATACCCCATGGACACAGACAACAGTTTGAAGGACAAGGGAGGGGGAAGTGGGAGGGGGTGGAGGTGGGCAAAGGCAGGGGAAAGGGGGACAACTGCAATTATGTCAACGTTAAAAATTTTTAATAAAATAAATAAATAAATAACTGGGAAATGTTCATTTAGATAGGAAAAATAAATCAAAACAAATGGCAATTTTTTAAAACACTGCTTAAACATTTCAAATGAAAAATCATATTCTTTGACCACCTTCTCCTATGACAATTTTATATAGTAGTACATTTTAATTAAGAAAAGAAAAATAATTCAGATTTTAGCATGGTGGATTGAACTTTTTAAAAAATATCTACTCTGGGAAAGTTATTATTTCTGCCCTATTCTCACTTGCCTTCCTTCTTCACCTGCCATATTATATGGGTCCCTGCAGTCCTCTTATCTGCCCTCTACACTCATTGCTCTGTGAACTCCAGAGAGAACTCTCAGCTCTCATGGTTCTAGCTAGAACATCTACATGGATGGTCTCTAATTCTCCACTCCCATCTTACCCCATTAGTATGCTCCAATTGTATTTTCCCACCCATCCAAAAGACAGGCCTCAACACTTTACAATCAAGTGTTTAAAACCTGCCTCATCCTTGCCCTTCCTAAGCTGACTCCACATTGATCTCAAGGATATAATAAAATATGGAGTAAATTTTGATGAGTTCCTCTTTGCATTATTCTAAATCTCAGGCTGTCTTCAAGGTGATTCATTGAAAATGTCTTCCTGTCTTCTAACAGTATAAATTCCTTTTTTTCTTCTATTTATAAGGTTTGAACCCAACCTTGATGGTATACTTTGAGTGTCTGAATATTATCAATTTATCAGAGTTTAACTCATTACTCAAATCTTTTGTGAAGCCTTCCTGAATATTCTTATTTACACTTATTTAATTCACTTGGCAAATTCAGCCACAACTCTTTTTTCTGAATTGGGTCAATTTTGGTTCTAAGTTAAGCAAAGAGACAGAAGTTTGAGGACTCCAAGCCAGTCAGTTTCTCTATCATCCCTCTATTTATCTCTACTCACACCAATATTATGCAATGTTTGATATTACACACACAGGTTTTTGGTCCTCTGTTGGTGAGATTATTTTTTTTCCAAATGCCAAAGCAGATCTAAATCTCTATTTTGGGAGCTGAGTCATAGTTATATGCATATTCATGTTATTGCCTCACAGGAACAGGTGATGTTCTATCCTACCTCTTATGTGATAAAAATGATAGGCTATTGTGCTACAAAGATAATGCTAGGTCCTCATTTGAAGAGAGTTCAATGGATAGGCCCCTTCTATTCTCTAAAAGTGGCAATAAAATGGCAAAGATAAACCACTTGCTCTGTTGTTGCAGTTTGTGAAATTTACCTTCCTGGAAAAGCCCCAGAGATCCTTTTTGCAGTAAAGAACAATAACAATAGGCTAATTCCATTCACTTCCCCCCAGTAAGGAAACATCTTCAGTTGTGTGGTTGATACGGACTTCAGACCCATGCAAGAGAATTTGTCTGAGGATCGTCCATAACTTAGTTATATCACTTTTAATTTGGAGGTGGAGAGATGTGGAAGAAGTAATAACTCCTGATATATCTCAAGAATTCAGTACCAGAATCAGAATTTTTTTAAAAAAGATTTCTTGTTGCCTGGCTGGTGTTGCTCAGTGGTTAAGCCTCAACCTATGAACCAGGAGGTCACGGTTAGATTCTTGGTCAGGGCACATGACCAGGTTGCAGGCTTGATCCCCAGTGTGGGGTGTGCAGGAGGCAACCTATCAATGACTTTCTCTCATCACTGATGCTTCTAGTTCTCTCTCCTCTCCCTTGTAAATATATTTTAAATATATATTTTTAAAAAATGATTTCTTGCCCTGGCTGGTGGATCAGTCAGTCCCATACAACGAAAGGTTGCAGGTTTGATTCCTGGTCAGGGCATATACCTAGGTTGCAGGTTTGATCTGTGGTCTGGGCATGTAGGGGATGCAATTGATTGATGTTTACTTCTCCCTTCCTCTCTCTGAAAATCAATAAAAACATATCCTCATGTGAAGATTAAAAAAAAGATTTATTTATGCTCTCACATATTAGCCACAAACTAAGGGAAGGTATGAACCCTTTTGAGGCCAAGCCACAGTGGGGGCAGGATCATAGTTAATGCACTATGCCATTTGCACTCTCTATTTATTTACCTCTAATTAAGTAATTCCCCAAAGAGTATAAGCTTATGAAGGGTTACAGATGTCTACGCCTTTCTCCTCCTACTCCCCCTCCTCCTCTCCCTAACTCCCCCTCATCCTACTCCTTCTTCTCCACACCCTTCTCCTTCTACTTTGAATTCTCAAACAGTACTGGTTAAATAATAGATACGTAGTAAATACGTGCAGGTTAAATAAGTAAAGAGTTTCTTTTTAGAACATTGAGAAAAATTCCGTCCATCTGTTTCTGGTAATGGAATAAGTTATGTTCAGCATTCTTTTCCTAATTTGACTTCATAAGGTTAATATTTACTAAATTTCCAGGAAATCTTGAAACATGGGAAAATAAGGGGAAAACCACTTAGATTTATGAAGATAAGGACATAAGCACAACTCCCCAATTGTTTGCTACTTCGCTAAAATAATAACATCTGTCAAAAACTACCATGTGCCATCCAAAGAATCAGAGATTAAAAACACATACAGTAAGTCAATTGATGACTCACCAAAGGGATACAAGTTTGAAAGGAAGAAAACAGCTAAAGCAAATGCATGCCCTTATAATATTATATATAAGTATATAGTATTATACATTATATAATGAGTAATAAAGGCTAAAACAATGGCAAAACAGTGAGGGTAGAGGAGGAGGGAAGGAGAAGGCGGAAGTCTGATGGTGATTATCCAATTGCCATGTCACTGGGAAGCTACAAGACAAGAAGATGTAGGGGGGAAGATGACTAAATTAACTGTTCTCTTCCCTCATCATTAGCATCCTACTGTTGCCAAGACTCAGGAAAGTGTTTCATTTCTGGAAGGTTTCTTGGTGTGCTTCAATCATATGATTGTCTTCCATTTCTTGATTCAATAAGTGATCCATGATGGGGGCTGAAAAGTGCAAGGACTGAGAAGCTCTGATGTACTCACAGAAACATATGCTGGTCCATGGTGGTTTACATTTTCTCAGGGGATAACCCAGCCCTGAACAACAACAAAAATGCTCTTGAAGAGAACTAGAGACTGACACCATATAACCCAAACTGAGGAGTAGTAACAATGAAAGGTAACAGCCACCATTTATTGAGTTCTTACCATATGCCAGGCACGGCTAAGTGCTATACAGTTATGATTTCATTGACCCACACAAAACCTTATAAATTAGGAACAATTGTCATCCCAGTTTTACAGATAAGAAAACTAAGGCACAGAGGAATGATTTGCTTGAAGTTAGAAAATTATCAGAACCAGGATGTGAACCCAGACAATCTGATTTTAAATTTCATGTCTTAGTGAAAAAATGTTTCATTTTTATTATATACCATTATACCACAGTGCATTTTAATACATTTTAGGTCATTTTGTTATAATAAATGTGAACCCTGAGGGGGAAAAAAAAGACATCTACTAAGAAGGTGTCATGGTGGTTAACTGGGCTCAAAATTTAAGAAAACAACAGTACAATGGCCTAGCTGCCCTTTCAGTACAGGGGCCTCTCATGCAAACTGCACTGCAAGCTGAACTTCACAGAGAAGCCCAGGCTGAACTGCCTGCCTCTGCACTGAACTGCCTGCCTGGACTGTATTCCTACCATTTCAGCCAGCTCTGATAAAGGAGTTCTTGGAATCCTATTTCAAAGGACTGAGGCCTTTCCCCAGCCACAGAGATACACAGCTTTGGCCAATCAGAGTGGTTAAATGCTTACCAATCAGGATAGTGTCTTTTGGACCAATCAAACTATGAGGATTTGGAGTCTTTATTTGTATGAGGATGGAATAACCAGGGACCAAGGTGGGGGTCTCCTGATCATATAAGCCAGCTTGCTTCTAGCTTGGGGAGCATTAAAAAGAGCATTAAATTGTCTAACTGGAGAAGGACATGGCTCTAGGGTTGCCTGATCCCAGGGCTACCTCATAGCTGTGCTATTTTCATGGCCATGCTATATCACAATTGAACTGTTTTGCACTGAATAAAATTTATCCTTCACCACACCCCAAATTGGGGATTCTTGTTGGTGTTGAATTGGTGCCAACAACCATTAGTTGACATAAAAATAGAATAAGGTGAATTAGCTGTAATATTAAAATACCAATAACACTTATAATTCCATAAAACTGGGTGGTAACCATTATAATTATTCCATTTTAATAAAAGAGACTGGAGCATAAATGAACTAAAACTGAGAACCAATGTAAAAATAATGACATAGTTAAGTATATAATACTTTTGTCTCCCAAGTGAACTCACATTACATGTAGTTTTACCACTAAGTTAAAAACCTTAATATAGTTATGGATTTACTCAATTTTAAATTTAACTAATTTAAAATAGAAAGATAAAAAAGAAGGAGTTCCTACCATTTGCAACAATATGGATGGAGATGGAGAATATTATGTTGAGTGAAATAAGCCAGGCAGAGAAAGATAAATATCACATGATGTCGCTCATTTGTGGAATATAATGAATGGCATAGACTGATGAACAAGAACAGATCCAGAGGCTGAGAAATGGCGATCAGAACATCATACTTCAGGTAAGGTAGGGGAGTGTGGGGGTAAGGTGGAGAGATCAACCAAGGGACTTGTATGCATGCATATGAACCTAATTAATGGACACGGACAACAAGGGGGCGGTGCATAAGTGGGGAGTGGGGGGTTTGGGGGAAATAAGGACACATATGTAAAAAATAAAAATTAAACAAATTAATTAAAAAATTATAAAATAAAAATAAAATACTAAATCTAATCAATACTAGTGGTCACCATAACCTTAAGAGAAATTGTTTCATGTGACAAAAATTTTTAAATGAAACTCTCTGTAGCCTGAAAATTATTTTGGAAGGAAACAAAGAGAAGTTTCCTTCAAAAGTCATAAGGATTGTAATTGAAAGTCAATATATTTGGCCTCTTGAACTAAAGTAAGTAATTTGTGTTTTTGCCTCCCTGACAAAGTTTCTATAAAGCAACAAAAAGAAATTGACAGCCAGTTTGAAATGGAATTGCCAGGGCCTAGGGCAAAGAAAATCCTTACATGATATTATTCTACAATGTCATTATAATTTTAGATATTTTACAACAGCATATTGTACAATTATCCCAAACAAACTTACAAACTAATTCTTTGAATGGTTGGCAGCAATTTAAAAAAAAAAAAAAAGGACATGAAAGGATTTAATCCCTTTCAGAAGGAATTAAGGCACTGGGAAGGCACTTGAGCATCCTATATTGGCCCCTCTTGCCTTTTGTGCCAAGAGGGACCCTCTTCTCACAATCCAATTGCCCTCAGCTGTTGCCTGAGCTTTCTGTTCATGCTGAGCTTGAAGCCTCGTGGGGGCTGGTACCATGGATCTGTCTCACACCCAGTGGGGTGAGCTGGGCCCTCACTGGAGAAGAAACCCGAGTTCCCTGAGATATGTGATCAGCACCGGGACCCCGCCAACAGGCCAGGGGTTCCCAAGGCAGGTGCTGGGTGTGGAGACCACGGGGGCATAGGCTACCAAGGAGACAGAACTGAACCTCACATCACCCTGCTTGGCCCCGGTGGATGGCTGGTTAGCCAGAGACGGGTAAGATTCCTCAAGGAAGGAACAACCTAAGACAGGCACAGTCGCAGAGGGGACATCAGGAGAGAACTTGGTGTGGGGGGGGGGACAACAGAAGTGGGGCACAGACCCTCACCCCCCCAACATTGCAGGGGCTTGAACCCTCACCCCTCCTGAAGGAAGTCTCCTGCCCCCATGGCTGCTTCACGCTTCCCACACCAAGCTCAGATCGGGACCCAGGCAACAGAAAGAGACTTGGCCCAGCTCACATCGAGATACAGGTGACAGACAGAGACTTGGCCCAGCTCAGATCGGGACCCAGGTAACAGACAAGAGATTTGGCCGACAGCAGTTGCCCTATATCTAAATTCAGCCGAGCATTTGGAATGCTCAGGGCCCACTCAAGAATGCAAATAATCCTTTCCACTAATATATACAGGGTAAACTAAGATTGTTGGTAGAGTATTAAATTTGACAGTAAAATAGTAATCGAGTTTTCAGATTAATTTAAATAGGCTAATTGAAATAAGTGAATATTCAAGTACTGGACAAAAAGCTATTCTTAAAGTAATAACTAAAATTTCTATTGGTAGTTCATCTCATGGTAAAATTCCTGAATATGCAATGAACCTAAGGCAGTCATATGTGTGGGGGGAAAAAAAAATTTTTTTTAATTTAAAGTTATCAAGACTGCATTATAAAATTTACAAAAACCTCCATTAAAAAAAAAAGGGGGGGATAGTAGGGCAATATCATGTAAGGAAAAATATCCTATAAGTAAATTACATCTAGAAAATTTTTACTTTACCAAATTAAGGTTCATTTGCAATGCTAACAGCAAGACGGCCATTAAAAACACACATGGTGTCTAAATAAGACAAAGGAAAATCATTTGAACAAAAATAAAAAGGATCCCAAATCAATTATATAGAAAAGATTCCTTTATTAACTTGTGGTCGAGAATATATTTGTATATTTTCAGAAAACAAACCCAAGACCAGATGGATTCCTGCAACAGAGAGGAATTGACAGGAGTGCTCCAACCACGAAGACAAGAGGAAAAAACAGTCCAGAGATGGAAGACACTGACAACGCCTTGCCATGGGAGCAGTCAGCAGCTGTGCACCGCTGCAGGTTACCTAGGACCAAACCAGAGAGGGTCGGACCTGCATTGCCACCATGTGCCCACCATCCAGATATCACTGCTGACATGTACACATAAGGAACTGTTGGACATTGAAATTGGGACTCAAACATTTTTTTGTTTTGTCTTGTTTTGTTATTATATGTTTATTTCCAGTCTGCAAAGGCCAAACTTTTTAAAGGAAAGAAATGGTGGGGAAAAGATACAGAGGCAAAGAAGCATTGAACAGACTGTCAAACTACATTGGGAAGACAGGGGTGGTTGGGCGAGGAGGGCTGTAAGAGACCAACCGAAGGACTTGTACGCATGCATATAAGCACAACCAATGGATATAAGACACCGGGGCGGGGGGGGGGGGGGAGGGTGGGCAGGTGAAGGCATGTCCTGGGGGGTATGGGAGGTCGGGGGGAGATCAAAGGGGGGAAAAAAGGAGACATATGTACTACTATTTGTAATACTTAAAACAATAAAAATAAAATAAAATTAAAAAAAAAAGAATGCAAATAATCCTTCCCACTAATATTTACAGGGTAAACTAAGATTGTTGGTAGAGTATTAAATTTGACAGTAAAATAGTAATCGAGTTTTCAGATTAATTTAAATAGGCTAATTGAAATAAGTGAATATTCAAGCAAAGTTAATTGTACTGGACAAAAAGCTGTTCTTAAAGTAATAACTAAAACTTCTATTGGTAGTTCATCTCATGGTAAAATTCCTGAATATGCAATGAACCTAAAGCAGTCATATTTTTGGGCAAAAAAAAAAAAAATTAATTTAAAGTTATCAAGACTGCATTATAAAATTTACAAAAACCTCCATTAATAAAAAAAAGGGGGGGGATAGTAGGGTAATATGTAAGGAAAAATATTCTATAAGTAAATTATATCTAGAAAATTTTTACTTTACAAAATTAATTTTCATTTGTAATGCTAACAGCAAGACGGCCATGAAAAACACACATGGTGTCTAAATAAGGCAAAGGAAAATCATTTGGGCAAAAATAAAAAGGATCCCAAATCAATTATATAGAAAAGATTCCTTTATTAACTTGTGGTCGAGAATATGTTTGTATATTTTCAGAAAACAACTCCAAGACCATGTGGATTCCTGCAACAGAGAGGAATTGACAGGTCTGCTCCAACCACAAAGACAAGAGGAGAAACAGTCCAGAGATGGAAGACGCTGACAACGCCTTGCCACGCGAGCAGTCAGCAGCTGTGCACCGCTGCAGGTTGCCTAGGACCAAACCAGAGAGGGTCGGACCTGCATGGCCACCATGTGCCCACCATCCAGATATCATTGCTGACATGTACACATAAGGAACTGTTAGACATTGAAACAAGGACTCAAAACTGTTGGACAATGAAATTGGGACTCAAACATTTTGTTTGTTTGTTTGTTTTGTTATTATATGTTTATTTCTAGTCTGCAAAGGCAAAATTTTTTAAAGGAAAGAAATGGTGGGAAAAAGATACAGAGGCAAAGAAACATTGAACAGGCTGTCAAACTACATTGGGAAGACAGGGGAGGTTGGGCGAGGGGGCTTGTAAGAGACCAACCGAAGGATTTGTATGCATGCATACATGCATATAAGCACAACCAATGGATACAAGACACTGGGGGTGGGGGGGGTGGGGAGGGAGGGCAGGCAGGTGAAGGCCTGTACTGGGGGGTAGGGGAGGTTGGGGGGAGGTCAATGGGGGGAAAAAAGGAGACATATGTACTACTATTTGTAATACTTAAAACAATAAAAAAATAAATTCAAAAAACAGAAAGATAAGAAAACATTGAAATCATTTGTTTTCTACTATTGCAGAAAATTTAAATAAGCAAGTTTTATTTAGTACCTTAGCTCAGAAAATTTCAAAAGGATTTATGAAATTTATAACTGTAATGTGCTTAAGAATAACCTGGCACAAGGTACTTATAAAAGGTTTCCTTTTGAATAAAACATATATATGCAGGGTTGGGCAAAAGTAGGTTTACAGTTGTTCGTATGAAAAATAATACAAGAACAAACTCTGTGTTTCGTGTACTCAAAACAATAAACCTACTTTGGCCTAAGTCAAATTTCCAATAACTTCCTATCTTAGTTTGGCCTGACACAGAAGGAAACCCTGAGATAGGGATTCAAATGCAAATTGTTTGTTTAAGAGGAGAAGGACATGATCAGAGGAAAAGTGAGACAAGGTAGGAAGGCAGTCAGAGCAGGGTGTTAGGAAGCCAGCTATTACCATGTATAAGTGGAACCTAATCCCACTGGGGAAACCCTGAAAGCCAGTGTAGACCATGCACCCCAGAGGGTAAGGGAGCTGGCACATTTACATATCAACTTCCATCAGTCAGTGCTTCAGTCACTGACTGAGAGCTGCTCTGGTCAGGGGCAACAATTCCCCTATTTGTCGAGCTTGCTATATGGGAGGCAGAGCGGGATCCAACAGCAAGAGAAGTGCAGGTGCTGGCAAGTGAATGTCCAGCTGATGTGCAGGCACCAGCATGGGCTCCACTCTCCTCCATTCCACTTTTTCACTCTACAGGATATTATTTTGTCTATAAACCTTTATAACCAAACAGCATTTACTCTTGGAAATAATAAAAGGTCATTTTATTCTACAAACAGATTCCTTCATACTGGTTTGTGTGAACGCTCCCCAGAAGCAAACGTCCCGTGAAATAATTCAGGCTCCCTGTTTCAAGCTGCTCCGACGATACACACACAGTGTGTTGCATGGAATAGTAGACTTCCAGTGGGAAAGGAGATGTGTACAAGAAGCTAATATTACTGATCTAGGATATCAAGAAGTCCTCTGGGAAATCTCCCCCTTCCAGTACTAGAAGTAAAATGACTGTTATTGTTGGGCTCCATGGTCATCCTTCTTATTTTATCTGTTCACAAAACCCTAGAGTTGTGTGGGTATCCAAATCCTTGATTTATGAGGCAAGGAGATTTAATGGATTATCCTTAATTATAAACTGAGTTAACTTTTCAACAAGGCCAGAACTGATTCTACATGGTCAAGGAGAGTGCAGGATTTGGACTAAGAAGTCCAGCTCACCCGCTCTTCTCTAAGTTATATATGTTTCCATTCTCACTTTCCTTCTCATTTGTCTCATTCTTTCCTTCCTTCACATAAGTTCCCAAATTGGCCCAATGGCCAAATGACCAGATAGAGGGGTTTTCCCCCCTAGTATTCTTGCTTCATGATGGCTATATGTTATAAATTGCATTCCCCTCCCCTTTTAGGAATGAAAGACATGAGGTAACAAGAAAATCTTCACAGGATTAGAAGTTGCAAAGAATATTTTGACCATTC
This sequence comes from Corynorhinus townsendii, assembly GCA_026230045.1. NCBI lineage: Eukaryota > Metazoa > Chordata > Mammalia > Chiroptera > Vespertilionidae > Corynorhinus > Corynorhinus townsendii. Next base: position 58,161,163 of record JAPDVU010000004.1, on the reverse strand, counting down.
TACCTGCCCGTGGACAGTTTTAATTTACCTATCTTTCATCTATATCCTCACATAGATAGAAAAATAGATTTATTTGTGTATCTTATAATTTGCCCCAGCTCTTCCCTTATTCAATGTTTCCTTAGAATATACCCTGATGCTTTGTCCTAAAACATCTTACCTCATTATCCAAATACTAATAATCAAAATTATGTAACTTTGAACAATCACTTATAAAGATTCCCCAAGTTGTGAGAAAAAAAATTCAAGAAAGAAATGTCATGCTTTTTAACAAGAAAAGGTGATAGAAAGTGAGAAATCACATGCTCAGGTAAGAAGTATGACTTTCACCCTCTTGTTGGATGCCTGGCAGGATTTCTTAGAAGAGAAAAACGAGGATCCACTATGTGATTTATATTTATACTTTGAAATTTGTCCCCAGCCTGAAAGCAGGTCTCAGTGTTTACTCAGCCATAAGATGGAATCACATTACTCCTCTGTGTGATGACTCACAGGAAACAATCCATGATTTTTAAACAGAAAAATAAGTATATCACTCTTTTCCTGCACAGCCGGAATGATGGGGGGATAAGAGAAGAAGGATGGAAAATGCCTTCCCACAGTCCCACTCAATCCTCACCCAGTTCCGAAGAGAACAGAAATGCTGACATTTTTTTCTGGCCTATGCAATGGGAACTATAAAAAGATGCTGTGAGTGGATTTGTTAAAAGGTTTTCTTGCCAGCTATAATTCCAGGGTGTGTGTGTGTGTGTGTGTGTGTGTGTGTGTGTATTTGGTAAATATTTATCGCTAGGCTTTTTGTGCATTTCTCTTTTATATCTTTAGAGAGAAACATCATAAAGGTCTGCAGTGTATAAACATATAGATTATGATTACAATGGAAAAGCAAAATACAGCAAAGTTATCAATAATGTATACTACAGCTTTGCACAATCCCAGCATTATATTAAGTAATCCTTGGTAGAATACCAAGCATGCTTGTAAAAAAATGTTACTTAGAGTACAATATATGCACTCTACTGTGTTTTCATTGCATCAAGAACACTGGTAATCAGCAAACATTGATTGGATTAAGGATTGCCAAGAACATCCTGCCAATTTAAGGTTTATATATTTACTTTGCTTGGTTATTTAGTTGAAGCTATTTCAATTATTTATTTAATGCTCTTGTCAATTTGATCTGCACCACATGTCTCTTCATTTAGAGTCTAGTAGATACTGGCTCTTAAGTATGTACTTAAGACAGAGACTGTATTCCATTTATTCATGGGCATGCTATCTTTTTAAAATGCTTAGACTTCAAAGCGGACAAAAGGATGAGCATCAAGTCTTGATTTCCCAGTGAACACTCATGTTCTCCTTTTATGTCATAAACTGGAGATTGATACTCAAGAAATACATAGTGAATCCAGACCCTTAAATATAGATTTAAAAATTTTTTGAAAATAATAGCAACTTTATAGAAATTTACAATTGCCAGAAACATCTGGGGGTAAATTACCTTAACTATTTTTAAACAATAATCCATTTAGGTACAAATTTAAATAAATGACAGGAGCAAAAATAAATAAAAAGATTATTCTGGTATTATGTAGAGACACTATGATCTCCATATGGGAAATGTAGTATGTTCTTATCTTGTAAAAATATAATTCTCTGAATCTAAAGAACAGAACTGTCCAATAGAACTAACTGTGGTGATGGAAATGTTCTATATCTTCTCTCTCCATTACAGTAGCCACTAGCTACATGTAGCACTTGCAATGTAGCTAATGCAATGGAGGATCTAAATTTTAATTTTATTTTAATTTAAATTCATTTAGATGAAAATATCCACATATGATTAATAGCTACCATATTGCACAACATAATTCTAGAAAAACAAGCTCATTTTTTATCCTCAAAGAAAAGTTATACTACAGTGACAGGGATGAGATAAAATTAGACATTTAAAACTTAATGGGCATCAAGAAAATATTTTCAATAGATACATCTGATTTAAAAAAAAAACTATTATCCAAAACAAACATAGAACTTACAAAAATTCAACAATAAGAAAATAACCTAATTTTAAAAATGGTCCAAGGACCTTAACAGACATCTCACCAAAGAAGATATACAGAAAGCAAATAACTATATGAAAAGATATTCTACATCATATGTCAGCAGGGAAATGCAAAGTAAAACAGCAATGAGATATTACTATACATCTATGATAATGGCCACCAACCCAGAACACTGATAATACCAAATGCTGGCAAGAATGTAAAGTGACAGGAACTTTTCTTTATTGCTGATAGGATTGCAAAATAGTGTAGTTACTTTGGAAGAGAGTTTGGTGGGTTCTCTCAAAACAAAACATACTCTTACCATAAGATTCAGCAATCACGCTCCTTGGTATTTATTCAAAGGAGTTGAAAACTTATGTCCACACAAAAACCTGCACACTGAAATTTATAGTAGGTTTATTTGTAATTGCCCAAACTTGGGAGCAATAAAGAAGATATCCTTCAGCCTGGCTGGCATAGCTCGGTGGCTGAACTTTGACCTATGAACCAGAAGGTCACGGTTCGATTCCAGGTCAAGGCACATGCCCAAGTTGTGGGCTGGATCCCCAGTGTGGGGTGTGGAGGAGGCAGCCAATCAATGATTCTCTCTCATCATTAATGTTTCTATTTCTCTCTCCCGCTCCCTTCCTCTCTGAAATCAATAAAAATGTATTTTAAAAAAAGATATCCTTCAATAGGTGAATGGATGTAATCAATGGGCATAATCTGGAAATAAATTAAATTTTAAAGTAGGATCTAACTCTAAAGGTTTAGACAGCCTTTTAGGAAAATAATTTTTCATTCCAGCTTTGAGCTCTCTCTGAAACTTTTGACTCAGCTAAAAATTCCTTGAAACTCTGCCATCTTCTAGAGTTCTTTGGCATTGATGTCCAGATTCTACTTCTACTCTTCTATTCCCTCTTATTTTCCTATTCTGGCTCCTTGGATTCTCTTTATTTATATGCTTCCAGTTTGGGGCTTTGTCTCCTGAGCGCTTAAGATGCTTCCATTGATACCTGCTTGTTCCACCCAGTCTCTCAGTTCACTTTTTTCACACCCATAACTGTTTTTTACTCCCAAACCAGCATCTTGAGCCCCAAACTTCATTTAAGCTATTTCATGCTACTTCATTGCAGGACCCTTCTGACTGAATGTCCCACAAACCCAGCATCAGAGACTTTGGCTCAATGATTTCTAATACCTTCTGACACTATTATGCTATAGGTATTTCATTTTAATCTAAATTAATCTTATCACTGACCTTCCACAGTTTACCTTTTGTGGGTGGTAAAATTATTCTTCTATTCTTGAGACTAGAAAAATTGGTATTTATAACATTATCCTTTCATTTGTCCCCTGAGAGCAACTCATCAACAAATCAACCCAAAGAAATAATATTTTCCCTGTAATGTCTCTTATATTCACTTAGCCTGCTTTTCCTCCAGGGCAAACTGGAGACCTGGGGCTCTAAGAGGCAGGGCAGCCTAGGTATGGGTGTGGGAAGGGGGCCATGACCATGTGATCAGAGCACAGAGCACTTGTGGTTAAGGTTTCATGAGTCAATAAGAGGTCAAAGCGACTCCATGGGAGAGGATTGAGAACAACAATGAGAAATATGGGAAAGGTTTTGCAGTGTAGAACCTGCAAGACAGAATAAGCAGCTTTGAGAGGCAAGGTCCAGAAAGAGTTCTAGAAGCAACTGGATGTAGGTCAAAGGAACTCTGATAAACTTCTGTTGATGAATTTAGGGACAGAGTTACAGCACCTATAAGACTAGATTTTTTTTCTTTTTCTTGATACATCCCCCTAGTCTAAGCCCTCGAACACATATTACTACTGAATTGCTTTCTTACTGCTTTCTTCTTAATTGTGTTACTTTTGGCAAATTAGGAAAACTCTCAGTGCCTCAGATCCTCATCTGTAAAAATCATCATACCCATCTCATAAAGTCATTTGAGGATTAACATGTTAATATATGTAGAACACTTAGAACAGGGCCTGGCACACAATAAATGTTATATATATAGATTATTGCTATTATTTCTATAACAACTGCTAACTGGTTCATCTATCTCCAGGCTCTATCACCTCCATTCCATCCTACATTTAATTTAGTGATCTTTTGGATACTTCCTTTGGCCTTCAGTGGTTCCCAAATTACCCATCTCCTCTATTGACATTCTTGACTTTCATCAATCGAGCCCCACCTACTCTTTGCTCCCCAGTGCTTCTCCTCTGCTTCTTCCAGCATGACCTACTCACTGTTTCCTGCAGAGTCAAGACCTTTCATACCAGTTTACTTGGTATGTTGTTCTCCTTCCCCCAAAAAACACTCCTTTCTTACCTTCTACCTGTCTCAGTTCTAACAACTTGTCAGGGCGCAGCTGAATTCTACTTCTTCTATTGCAGTGGAGGTAGTGTCTGTTGGGCTTCCCTGGTGTGTATCTAATAACATCAAGTAGAATGCCTGGCATACAGTGTCTAATAAATGCCTGGCATACAGTGTCTTATTTCTTTCTCTACTGTTCAACACTAGAGATTTTAGAACTGTTTATTGCTTGATTGACAATTGGTTTAGGGATATATGTTGTATTAGTTTAATTATATGACATCAGTTACATGTCATAGAATACCACATTCAGGGAAGATTAAACCCTAAGAATATGTACTGTGTGCTTCCAATATTTCATCAACAATTCAAAAATGTCTTTCTGCCCTTTGTTTTCACCATTCTAAGCCAATTGGGTTTTCATCCATGTGCGTTTTACTTCACCATCCCAAGACTGCTATTGCAGCTCAGGCATTGCATCCTCATGTAAATATTCCAAGATGGGAAGGAAGTATCAGTGACAAGTATATCATCCCCAGCTTAGGGACTAGAAAAAAGAGTGTCTGGGCAAGAAGAAAACTGATGCCACCATTGGCTTAGATAATTAATCCCTTGGGCAGGGCACATTACTACCTTAAAAAAAATTGGAGTTCTGTTGGGAAAAAGAGAAAAATAATTCTTGAGTAGGCATCTTGGTTAGTGTCAGCACTTCTCTTGCATTTTTACTCTCAATTATAGTCTCTTCGAAGGAAGAAATAACAACTTTATTCTCCGGTGTGTACAGTAACATGAAAACATGCAGCCCCTTAGTAAGCCACTGTTTGACTATTGAAGTCCTCACTTCTCTTTGGGGCATTTCTTGTGCACGCACCTCACGTCCATCTCAGAGTCACAAACAGCTCCCTACTTTGAAAGTAACAAAGGTCTAAGAAGCACACGGTGAGCCAATAGACACTTAGATTGAGCACAGTTTATATGAAGCTCAAAAGTAAAAATACAAATTTTGAAAAGTTTTCCTGTTACTATCTGCCTCATATAAACATTATGTGCTTCACTGAGCTGGAAGTCCTTTAATTATCTTTTCAGGAAGCCTTGCTGAGAGTGTAGATTCTAAAGCTACCAACCAGAGCAGCCTCCTGCCAGCTCATGCTCTAAAACAGGCATCAACTCCAAATAATAGTTCCTTTCCCCACATATTATAGTATTTATCTGACACAAAGTAATTAACATCTACATCCAGTAAAATCTCTCATTACATCATGTGGTCTCGGCTCCTCGAAAGCCACTCACCCATCTGGTTGCATTAATTTTGCCATTTGCCAGCATGTGGTTTGTGTGTGTAGTGAGGGGGTGTGTGGAGAATGGAGGACTGCTGGGTGTTTGGAGTAACACGTTACCACATGTGCATGGTCGGGTTTGTAATGTGTACCAAATCACTTCGTCCCTCTGCTCAAGTTAGAAAGGGACAGATGCTCCCGGTGACACCACTCTTGGATTTAAACTCTCATACATTCCCTGTTCTGTGTTTCTGGAGAGCATCATATTGTGGAAAATATTAATGTTTTATAATTAATTGGATGAAAAGATATAGCCCAGAAATTCCTCAGCTATGAAAATAAAATTCTACAGATCAAGGGAATAACAGCAATTCTAGATAAAAGCCACCCTGAGTTTTTGAGCCATTGGGGAGAAATATGTATCGAAAAAGAAAAAGATTACGTAATAGATTCAGTCTACTTATGTATTCCCAAATTATGCATATGCAGATTAATTTGTACACATTGTGCAAGATTGGAGTGGATAGTGAAAAATTCCAAATGTTACCAGATGATTGGGTTATATAACACTCCATGCCCACATGTTTTGGACCCAATGCTTTATTTTTCTTTCAGCTGCTTTGAAAGCACATAAATGCAATAAATAAATCTGCATAAGGAACACAGGCCTAATTTATATAATGGTTATTGTCAAAGCTAGGAAATACTCAACATAGGGTTTTGCATGGTCCAAAGTTGCTTTTCATAAAGCTATCCTAAGAAGTCATTGAATAAATACAGATTATATAGCAGATGTGTTCTGTAAATCATGAAGGGCGATTCCATTGAAACATAAGTAAAAACAAAGGAGATAGATATTCCACACAAGCCAAACATTACAATGATTATCATCTGACAACCAGTAAGAGTTGCAAGTTTTATCCATTCTTTCAATATGCCTTTTTTTGTGTAGTTTTCAAAGGAAATATGCCAACCCAAACTGGAATGAGCACTTGATATGCTCTCCTCATACCAACTACAGTGATCTTGACTTGATATTAATAATTACAGCTGCCAGGCTCAGTGGAAGGGGTGGGGTGACTGAAAGAAGCAGAGAGGGAAATGATCAAAGTGGTGCTACATCACACTGTGTTCATGATTGTTCTTTCTCATTAAAAAAAAAATACAATTTTATTGGTTTCAGAGAGGAAGGGAGAGAGAGAGAGAGAGACAGAAACATCAATGCTGAGAGAGAATCATTGATCAACTGCTACCTGAACACCTCACACTGGGGATGGAGACTGCAACACAGGCATGTGCCCTGACCAGGAATCACACCATGACCTCCTGGCTCATAGGTTGATGCTCAACCACTGAACCACGCCAGGCAGGCTGTTCTTTCCCATTGTTCGCTCTGACTCACTTTCTTTGAGCCATGTAGTCCATGCTGATGTTCCCAACGAGTGATGGAGGGCATTAAAAGAGTCAGTGTCATGGTTAGAGTGGAGGTTCTGAAAGGGTGAAATCTGACTCCACTAAGCTTCCATGTGGGCAAACTGCTTAACCTTTCTACATTTCAGGTTCCTTTTTTAAATTGGGGATAACAGCAGTAACTATCTCAATAACTATCTCAGGATTATAGGCAATAATATAGTGAAATATTATTTCATAAATTATTTAGCCCATAATAACAAGCCCTATAAATATTAACTATTGTCATTATTATTTTAGCTATAATGGCTATAACAGTGATAAAAGAGAGGTTTACAGAAGCGAGGTCTTTAACAACTTATTCCGTACATCATCCATTCACTCATTTCTTTGCTTAAAAGAAGCACCTTGGTTGCTGTGCCCATTATATTGGGGTAGGCATAGTGGCTTTGGGCACAACACAAGACCTTGGTAAAATCTCAAATAGGTGAATTTGCCTCTAAAATTTCCTCACCAGCCTTTCAGCGCCTACCTCTCCCCCCTTCCCCAGAATATGGTTTTCTTCCGCTGCCTCAGTGGTTCAGAGTCACTCACTGAAGTTCACCTTAACAGGTAAAACTGTCAACTCAGTCATCTCCCAGCAAGTCTCCTGTGCAGAGTCCCATTTCCTCAGATACCTGCCTTAATTAATGCGAAGGTGTTACATTTTCTGGTCTGTTGGTATATTATATTAACTTTTCCAGATAATAAACCTACATGTTAAGAGGGGCCCAGTAGAGACACAGTGCCTTACACAAATGAATCATTCTCATGTGGAATTTCAGAGCTTGAAGTAGGCCCTTGGGGTACACAGCTTGGTGCAGAGAAGATGTTCAGCAGCTGGCAAATTAATTCACACAGGAGGTTCTGTCCACACAGATGGCTTGGCAGGAGGTTGTGAGGTCCTGTTTTGCTCTGACGAAGCATACAGCTTATTTAGAGAGAGAAGTATATCAATCTATACTAATAAAAGTCAGGTGGCCCTCACATGCCACATCATCACAAGATGGCTGCCACAAGATGGCCATGAACACAGCAGAGGTGGGGCCCAGTGGCCACTCCACACGGTGAGGCCTGGGGGTGTCCCGCAGCTCCATGCAGCATGGAGGAGGCCGGTCTCGGGGTCTTAGCCACCTCATGCGGAGGGGAGGGCAGTTATGGGCAATCAGGCTGGCAGGGGAGGGCAGTTGTGGAGGATTGGGCCAGCAGTGGAGCAGTTAGGCATCAATCAGGCTGGCAGGACAGAAGCGGTTAGGGGCAATCAAGCAGGCAAGGCAGGCAAGCAGTCAGGAGCCAGTGGTCCTAGATTTTGAGAGGGATGTCTGACTGCTGGTTTAGGTAGGCCCAATCCCTGCAGGGGTCCATATTGGAGAGGGTGCAGGCCAGGCTGAAGGATAATTCCCCACCCCCTGATGAACGAATTTCGTGCACCAGGCCACTAGTTAGATAATAATAGAATAAAACCCATGGCATAGTATCATCTATAATAATTAAAGCATAATATGCTAATTAGACTGGGCGTCCTTCCAGATGAACTTCTGGATGAAGCCAGGGCTGCGAGGGAAGCCCAGGTCCTGGGTACCTGCTGGCTGCTGGATAGAAGCCTGGAAGCCCAGGTTCTGGGTGCCAGAGGGAAGCCAGTGCCAGCAGCTGGGCAAGGAAGGCCTACTCTAAAAATTGTCAAAGTAATATTATTTGAGACTATATAAAAACTAGAGGCCCGGTGCATGAAATTCGTGCACGGGGGATGGGTGTCCCTCAGCCCAGACTGCACCTTCTCCAATCTGGGACCCCTTGAGGGATGTCCGACGGCCTGTTTAGGCCCGATCCTGGTAGGGATCCTAGTAGGATCGGGCCTAAACGGGCCGTCGGACATCCCTCTCACAATCCAGGACTGCTGGCTCCCAACTGCTCGCCTGCTTGCCTTCCTGATTGCCCCTAACTGCTTCTGCCTGCCAGCCTGATCACCCCCTAACCACTCCCCTGCCAGCCTGATTGATGCCTAACTGCCCTCCCCTGCCAGTCTGTTTGCCCCTAACTGCCCTCCCCTGCAGGCCTGATCTCCCCTAACTGCCCTCCTCTGCAGGCCTGGTCACCCCTAACTGCCCTCCCCTGCAGGCCTGGTATACCCCAACTGCTCTCCCTTGCAGGCCTGGGTCCCCCCGCCCCCCCCAAGCTGCCCTTCCCTGCAGACCTAGTCACCCCCAACTTCCCTCCTCTGCCGGCCAGGTCATCCCTAACTGCCCTCCCCAGCAGGCTTGATTGCCCCCAACTGCCCTCCCTTGCAGGCCTGGTTCCTCCCAACTGCCCTCCCCTGCTGGCCATCTTGTGGTGGCCATCTTGTGTCCACATGGGGGCAGGATCTTTGACCACATGGGGGCAGTCATCTTGTGTGTTGGAGTGATGGTCAATCTGCATATTACTCTTTTATTAGATAGGATGCCAAAAGTTATTTAGTAGTGATAACTAATATTTATTGACTGTTTACTAAGTAATAGCGTATTTTATTGTGGTTAAATACATCTAACATAAAATTTACCATTAGTGACATTTAGTAAATTCACAATGTTGTGCAACAATCACCACTAATTCCAGAACATATTCATCACTCCAAAAGGAAACCCCATTTCCATTACACACTTCATTCTCCCCTCCCACCAGTCCCTGGCAACTACTAATCTTCTTTCTGTCTCTGTGGATTTACCTATTCTGTATACTTCATATAAATTGATTCATATTATATATAGTCTTTTGGATCTTTTTCTTAGCATATATTTCAAGTTTTTATCCAGGTTGTAGCGTATATCAGTACTTCATTAATTTTTATGGCTGAATAATATTCAATTTTATGGATATACCACATTTTGTTTACCCATTCATCAGCTGATGGACATATGAGTTGTTTGTATGTTTTGGCTATTCGGAAATATTCATGTACATGTTTTTTTGGGGGCACCTGCTTTCAGTTCTTCTCAGGAGTGAAATTACTGGGTCATATGTTAATTGTATGTTTAATTTATTGAGGAACTGCCAAACTGTTTTTCACAGTTTCCATTTTATATTACCACCAGCAACGTATGAGGATCCTAATTTCTCCACATCCTCATTGACATTAATTATTTTCCATTTTTTAAAAATTCTAGTCTTCCTAAGGTTATGAAGTGGTATCTCGTGGTTTTGATTTGCATCTCCCTAATGACTAATGACATTGAGCATCTTTTCATGTGCTTGTTGGCCATTGGTATGGCTTTTGTTTTTGTAGCATTTTAAATACCTTATCTTGATTAATTCTTACCAGAGATCTGACAGATATTGTATAGATAAGTAAACTGAGACTTTGTAAGTAAGATTAGGTAAATTGTCATGGCTGAATAGGGTTCAAACCAATTTTCACACTCTGGACCTATGGGAAATGAGCCCAGAAATGATGGACTTGGGTTACTGAAGAGTATCTGGACCTCCCAGGATAAGAAAATTGTCCAAGGACAGTGGGGTTATGATTAAGGCATGCTGGAAACAACCCACCTGTAAGGCAGGCCAGTTTCAGAGACTGAGCCACACACAGCCGGGTCAGTGAGTCAGTTGTTGAATGTGTCTCCCCAGGCATTCAGCTTTCACAAAGGAGGCTTCGAGGAGCCTCTGCAGTCATTGGAAACTTTTCTTTCCATTTTGTTTTTCATTGTTAAAAAAGAGAAAGGAGAATAAGAAATAACCTGGTATAAATGTACCAATATCTAATTTTTTTTCAAAAAATGCTACTTTACTTGATTAACTGGAATACTGCGGTAAGAATGCAGAAGATGGAGAACTTAGATTTACATAACCCAATAGGAAGAAAATCCAGACTGGATTTCAAAGAGCTTTTTATTATTCGGGATAATCAAAGATCTTTGGAATAGGACAGGTGAGTAAAGAACACATACCCCAGAGCCAGGACACTCCTAACCCCAGCCCGACCAACTTGAGAGCCCAAAAGAAAAGTGTTCCACGACAGGTAGCACCTGTACCACATACACAGAGGTGCCACAGGCAGGCCATGTGGTATCGGCAACTGGTTGAACTTTACACGTATCTTACTCAACTACCCTGACTCCTCTTTAGATGATTCTGCCATGGATTACATAATTCGAAAATGAAGATAAATAATGCACAAATAGTAATGAGAGCTCCTACGAAGTGCCTTTAACATTGTAGTTTCCATGAAGAGTCCGCCATGGTAAACAAAAAGATCCCTAAAATCACATGGAGATTGAGCCAAATGAGGGCAACTTTTAAGTTCCAGTCAAGTTTACCCCAAATGCTGAATAATCTTTTACTCTCTATGAGATGGTATTAAATCAGAAGCATAGTCAAATGTATACTGGGACTAGTTAGAGCAATCCAAGGTTTAATGTCAGTAATTTTAAGTATTGACAGATCCCATTATCGGGACAAAGCTCACTGCCCATGCCCTATGGGAGCAAGGTATTTTCCCAGGTACTGTGAGGGTAACATTCGCCTGTCACAGACCTCCTGGACCACGCGGGGTGTTTTCATTAGCACACAGAGACAGATTTCCAGCAACACCAGAGCTTTCTGTTTACTTTAAAGGAAGTGCAAAGTATAAATGTTTACCAAATCTGGACTGGACTGCCTGGTCTCCAGATGAATTTGGTTGTTGTTGCTATTGTTTTCTAAATGTGTTTCAACATGGATAGAGCAGTTTTGGACAGAAAAGAAGCACGACTCAATCTAATAGCTTTTCTCCTGGGATCTGGGTCTCTCACTGAAAGATGAGGAAATTGGCAAAATTTTTCTTAGCAAGGATGGTGTCTGTGTCACATCACCCATATAAAATATACAGTTAGTTACATTTTTCAGAAATACTTTTTAAGGCAAATGACTTTTAAAGTATTTCCCCCAGAATCTTCTCTCCTCATACTGGAAAAAAAAAATCTCTTGGCAAAAGTAACGTTTACCTACAGATCAGGCATTAATGGAAACAACTGGAGAGCATTTGCTGGCCCAGGCCTGATATCTGGAGCATTTGTTTCCTGGAGAGTGTGGTGAGATAAAGTGAGCTCTTTCATCCTCTGAGTCCAAAATACAGATGCATTAAAAGCCTGCTTTAGTGCAGAGCTTAATCAGAGATGGAACTGAACTGAAAGATCCTTCAAGATGCTTATATATGTGACTGGTGGTATTTAACACGTACAACCCAGCTGAATTTATTTGAATCCCCTGGGTGTTATAAAAATACTCAATGGACCTTTCAGCAGTTACATGTCTATTTGAACTGTGCAATTCCAAATTCAAAAATATATATATAATATATTCTACATTTAAAAGCTTATGGAGCATTGCAAATAGACATTACTGGCTTTTTATCATTTCTGCCCTAAAACACATTCCACTAAAATTAGTACAACATATGAACATGACTAATGCTTTATCTGTTACATGCTAGTTAACAAGAACTATAGTAAGTTTTCTTCCATTTTACTTTTGACATTATTTTAGTTTAACTTTACTATTTTTCCTGATTATAAGTAGGAAATAGGAATATTGTTGAAAAATAGAAAATTATAAAGAAATAAAAACCACCTATAATTGCCACCCCAGCCATAACAAATTTTAATGTTGTTCTATTTTTTCTAGTCTCTTGTATATGTTTATATGAATGCACATGCATATCTATATATTTGTTTACTTACAAAGTTGAATTCATACCTTAAATATTTTCTGTCCCTGATATCATTGAACATTATAAAATTAGGTTTTAGCATGTTATTAGTCTTTGTGCACAAACTTTTAAAGGGCTGCATAATGTTATCCTTTAAAAATTTCAGTATTATTGAGAATGTAAATTGTTTTTATTTTTGTATTATGAATGATGTAGTGATGAGTATTTTGATACATAAATATTTGATCATATTTCTGATTAGTTCCTTTGGCTAGGTTCAATAATTGGAATTGTTAAGTAAATATAAAAGTAAGACATTTTAAGGTTCATAATATATTTTTTCTTTACTGTTCTGAGTATGCCACGGTACATGGTGTAAACTCTGCCACCAGTGAAAAAGAAGTGCCTATCTATCTCACCACACTCTTACCCAGACTTACTTAGTAGCATCAAAAAATAGTTTCCAGTTTGATATGCCCAAATCAGCACATCACTGTTGCTTCAATCTGCTTTTCTTTAAAACCAGTTAAAATATGCACTTACTAGTAAAATTTGGGGGAAGTGGCAATTTGTGGGTTTTTTTTATATTGTTCATTTACTTTGCCCACTTTTCTTTTTCCTATTAATCTATTTTTCTTTATTTTTCTTTTTAAATAAAAATAGATGCTCATTATAAAATTAAAAAATAAAATTATAAACAATAAAAATACTAAAGTTATCTTTCACCTTCTATTCACTTCTTTCCAACAGACACAATTTGTTTGCATATTTCTTATGGACAGTGACTTTTACAAAATACATAAGCATACATAAACATCTATAGCGTGTGTTTTTTAAACATAAATTAGATCTTTTGCTTTTTCACTTAAAAATATATTATAGATTCATTTACTTGTCAGTACTCAGATATTTCTTTTAAAAAGATTTTCATTTAAAATCTTTTCATAGATTTTCATTTAAAAACCAACAGTATTCTAAAACTTTGGTGTTGTGTTGCATAGTTAATGTCACCATTTATTTATTTATGTTCACCATTGTACACATATTATTATGGTTGTTGGGAATAAGAAGCTCTGGCCTTTTCTATGCATTTTCCCTCTACTAAATGTAAAGTATGGATTTTTTTTCCATTATTTCTATTTCTCAGGGAAGAAGCGTCTGTTCGGTAGCTGAGAACACAGTTCTCACTAACTAGTTAGAAGAACGTAGGTCAATAAGGGGTCCTGATGGCCCCCTTCTCCATGCTCAGCAGGCCAGCACAAGGTGTCTGGAAAAGCTGCTGAAGGTGTCTGACAGCCTCTTCCCACCCCATTCCCAAATCAGAGAATATGAGCATAGCTATTCTTGGCTCTAGTGGGGAGGAGAGGGGTGAGTCACCATCCTTCAGTCAGTCCTCTGCTGAAATGGTGGCTTAATGCTTATGGCTGTTGAGCAGGTTACCACTCCTACAGACTAGGCTGGCCCTATTCCTATTATTGGAAGCTCCAAGGACAGCCACAAGAGCCTGAGCATCTTGTAAGCTCTTAACTCCTACCTCCAGCAAATAGCTTAAGAAGCCAAATACCTCAAGAGGCCAGAATGGGGAAAAGCTGCCAGGCTCAGCTCACTTCACCTCTTACCTAAGAGTACCAGTAGAACTGGCATAGCCACTTGCCTGATCTGTCTCAGGTGAGCATGGTGGATGGATGCCATTATGCAGAACCATCATTCACAATATCTAACTCCTGAAGATCTGGGAGGGGAGCATACAAAAACCCATCCATGCAGCCATTCATTCATCCATCATACATTTATGAAATGCCTCCATAGTATTGGTTTCTAGAATCTTGTTGGGTAGCAGGGACACAATGATAAAGAAATGTTGTTTTTTTTCCCTCAGAGAGCTTGCCATCTACTACAAAGACATAGATTGATGTGAACAAATGATTATAACATAGGATTGGTACTAGGCCAGATGTGTGTCTACGGTGCGAGAGGTACAGAGGAGGAGGGGAGTGATTTCTGCTTGGGGGATAAGGAGACAAAGGAAACCTTCACAGAGCAGGTGCTATTGGAGCTGAGTCTATTTGTCTCTCCAAACACCTACTTCCTGTGCACCCCTGAAACTACCTGTGCCTCCAGAGCCAGGTCCTAGTGGTTATCAGCTACTGTCCAGCAGCTGAGCACGCAGACCTCTTGCTTCCATCGTCAGATCTCCTACTACTGATATCCATCTGCTTCCCTCCTATAAGGAGTCTTGTGATTACCTTGGGCCCACCCAAATAATTCAGAATAATATCCCATCTCGAGATCCTTCATCACATCTGCAAAGTCCATTTATCATAACATAGTCAGTTCTGGGGATTAGGATGTAGACATCTTTGTGGAGATGGGGTGTCCATTATTTTGCCTACTATAGGTAATATGCTGATGAGTGTAAGAATATCTATAGGACTCTCAGGAACTATTATAGGTTTCAACACTTGGCCAGATTTTCATGTGAGAAGATAACAATGTCTGTAGAGCAGAGACAAAGACTTCAGACAAGTTTAGGTGGGTTGATGGTGAGGACCTGAATTGGGAGGAGGACAATGTATATGGAGAAAAAGGACATAAAACAACCATAGAAGAACATAAATATTCAGTCACTCTGAATGTGAAAATTGGATTGTTTTGTTCTTTTTCCACCCATTTTTTTGCTGAGTTAAAGGGGTGGAATGTGGTTATTTCTTATCCCTTCGGAGGGTTCAAATATTGAACCCTCCAAGCCCTTAGAGAAAGGGGGTTGACTATTTTGGCCTGCTGAGGAGCATATAGATGGCTTCCCAGTTGTCTACCAAACAGTGTGACAGGGAGAAATATTTATCCATCACCCAATGGTTGATGGTGGCAACAGAAGGCGATAACCCCCCTGACTTGAGTGCTGTGCATGGGGCCTGTGAGCAGGTTCTGCGGTGTTGGAACAACTGCCCTGGGGCAGGCAGAAAAGATGCTCAGAGCATGCAGGAAGCAAGGTGCTGGCAGAAAAGATGCCCACAGCATGCTGGAAGCAAGATACTGTCCGTGTGAAGCCTTTCAAGCCGCCATAGCACTGTTTGCCAAAACCAAGGCTGTGAACAGAGCCGAGGCTGAGAGGGGGTAAGGGACCAGCAGATGTCTGATGCAAGCTCCTTTCCTGACAGCACCCTAATCTCTTTATGGGGAATCCTTGGGGACAGGAAATCCTCGTTCTTATCTCCCACTTCCAAGAAGCTGAAAAACAATGGTACAGATCTGTCTTCTGTGCGACCTAAGCACCCCTCTCGGCTAGTGGATGACTCTGAGAGGCAGGCTATACACACCATGAAAGGTCCTGGCAGGATCAAGTCCAGTTTCCCACAGTTGTGGGCAACTTGATAACATCCTCTTCTAGTGGCAAGGACATCCACGACCTTGAATCCTGGGAGAGCATAAGCAAGGATGGGACACTTTAAAGATCAGTCTTACACAGCGGCAGCCTCAGCAACAACATGCTGACCAGGCTGTCTCATGGATGACGGTCCATATTCCCTGCTTCCTGCACCAGCCTCTCTGAGTTTCTTTGTTCTTGCCATCCCTTCACTCGAACTCCAGCATCCTTTTGGGTCTATGAACGTCTGGTGTTATTCCACCAAATTTACTTTTCCTTAAGTTAGCCACAGTCAGACTGATAGAACAATCAGTGAGCAAGAGCGAAGGCAAGGTGTGGAATGGGGCAGGGTGGAGAAGAAAGACCATCTCCCTCCCTGAACAGTCAGGCTTGAACTAATTGCATAACATCCAGTATATATTATGTATGTTATGTGTACATGTACTGGTATGTATTATGTATACTAGTATTATGGCACATTTTTAAGTAGAGTGAAATTATCTATAGAAACTAGCTCAGGCATGATCTTGCTAGAATTAACTATCATTAAGGAAAAAAAATCCCTCTCATTTTTGCTTCAGCAATTATCAGTAATAGTCTTATCAAAATAAGAGTCTACACTTCTGATTTTATATGGACCTAGAGATTGTTTTGGTTCTGCTTCAATCCAACTTACCTTTAATGGTATCTTTAAAGAGATATGTGAAAGTGTGGATTGAATATACACAGTTCTCTCAGTTCTCCCCTAAAATCCTATCAAATGACGGAAAAGGAATGGAAGAAAGCAGAGGTGCTCAAGGGCAAAGAGAAGAGGAGTAAATGGAGGACTGGTAACTGACACATCAGGCAGAGGAAAGCTGACACCTGTACCAGCAGTGGGAGATGGCCGCAACCAGAAACAAGCTGATTCATGCTGCAGAGCCCTGGGCAGCCTCAAGGATCAGAGGTCCCCGGTATCTTTGAAGATGACAATGTTGGGAGGTGCTGAAAACAGAAGAATTAGTTCAGAATCTGTATTTGCAGCAGTTAGATGCCCCTCCCCCTTCTCCAGCACAGGCACCAGGCAATCCACCCTCCCCCACCACAGCTGGATCCTGACAAGTTCTGGATCTGATCCCAATAGGCACGGCTGAGGTGGGGGTGAGGCATTGTACTGAGATGATAGAGGGATTAAACGTGCCTATTGCACTCTAAAAACTTTAGATAAAACAAAAATCAGTTGCCATATAAGTTACAAAGTTTTCAATATTATGTGTCTAGCTTAACATAACCTTTCTTCGCTAGCATGTACAAATATAACTTCAGGCCCTCCCAGGGCTGAAACCTGCCTGGCTCTTGATAATCCTCTGTTGTGGGAACAGGATGAATCCATGACCATGGACCCCACCCCGGAAAAGAAACCTGCTCTCCAAGGTGAGCCACCCAGACACTGTGCATTCTGGCGAGTACTTCCAGTGTTCAGCTCTGGTCATTAATTCTTTATAACACAGTGGTTAGAGAGCACAGTCTCTGGAGTCGAGTTGCTTGGGTTCAAACTTGAGCTCTGCTAGTTACCCACCAACTTGGCTAAGTGATCTTAGACAAGTTACTTAACTTTCCAGTGCCTCTTTATCTAAAATAATTTTTAAATGCCTCCAAATCTTTGATAGTTATCATATGCCAAGGACTTACTTCAGTTTTCTATTAAAAAACTACTCAAAAATTACATTGTGTTCAAAGACAGAATTTGAAGAACTTCATGTTTGTGTCGCCTCAAAATTCATATGTTGAAATCTTCACCCCAAAGTGTGATCCTAGGTTGGGTCCTGGGCCAAGAAAAGAAAAGAAGGTATTATAGGCATTATTGAAATAAATGGTGGCACTTGAATATGGACTGAGGATTAGATAATAGTTATTATATCAATGTAGAACTTCCTGATTTTGTTAATTGTGCTGTGATTATGAAAGAAATTGATCTTGATTTTGAAATACACACACAAAAAGTATTTAGGGACAAAGGGGCATGTTGTCTGCAACTTACTTTCAAATAATTGAGAAAAGTGTGTGCGTGTGTGTGTGTGGAGAGAGAGAGAGAGAGAGAGAGAGAGAGAGAGAGAGAGAGAGAGAGAGAGAGAAAGAAAGAACAATAAACCAAGTGAGGCAAAATGTTTAATAGTTGATGAACCTAGATAAAGTGCATACAAGAATCTTTGCACCTTCTCATAAGTTTAAAATGATACAATATTAAAATTTATAAAAACAATATACTGTGGAAAAGATTTCCTCTTGAATATAATCTTCTCCAGGTAGCATTCAGTGATTAAGAGGGATCCCTGTAGACTAATTTACCTGTCATCTCCCCTTTCCAAACTTAGAGAAAACTTTATTTCGAACCATACCGAGTGCTATGATCAAAAGCAAGATAGCTCCAGCCTCCCAGAGCCCACTGAATCTGAGTGTATGAAAGAGGAAGCCAACTAGTTTATGAATTATTCTTCTGATAATATTTCCTGTAGGTAGTTTTAAGTAGTACCTGCTATTGAACAAAGTGTGGCAGAATCTGCTAGTAGCCACACAAATATTAATTTTCTTCTTGGTAATAAATCCCCTGATTTTTTAGGTAAGGCTGTAGGGTAGCTTATAATAAAAGATAAATTCCCCAATTTTTCTTGCAGCTAGGTGTGGTTATGTGATTAAATTCTGACCAAAGAGACTAAAAATTAAAGTTAAAAGGCAACTTCCAAGATACCTCTTCAAAAGACATCAGTCATAGGCTCTTTTCCTCTTCTTTGTTTCTTCTACCATAATATTACCTGGAATATAGATGTGATGCCGGGATCTCTAGCAGCTGTATTGTGCAATAAAGGCAAGTTCCACACCCTAAGGATAGTGGAACAGAAAGAGAGAAGGAAACTGTGTGTGTCCCTGAATAAAAAGAGCTGTCATAACAAACCTGGTAGATTATTTTATATGAGAGAAAAATAAACTTTCATTTTGTTTAAGTCACTGCTAATTTGAGTTTCTATTTATATTATAAAACAAAATTGTATTTTTAAAAATATGTATTTGAATTGATTTCAGAGAGGAAGAGAGAGGGGGAGAGAAATAGAAACATCAATGATGAGAGAGAAATAATTGGCTGCCTCCTGCACATCCCCTACTTGGAATTGAGGCCACAACCCAGCCCTGAATGGGAACTAACCAGGAATCGAACTGTGACCTCTTGGTTCATAGGCTGATGTTCAATCACTGAGCAATACCAGCCAGACTGGTTTTTGTTTTGTTTTAAATAAAGAGCTGAGATCTGATGTGGACTCATAATTTCTATGAAATTTTCAGGAGATGGTTCACTTCATGAGCATGGATCCCAGCAATGTTTTTCTCTAGAGCCTAACAGACTCTTCACATAGTTTCAGTTGATGAATATTTTAGAATGAATGAAGATATTTTTTAAATAAAAACAACTCTAAAATGTTGCCTATAGCAACATTAGAAATACATCCCAATTTGGTATTGTTTTGATTATAACAATTTGCTTCAAAGATCACATTAAATATATGTCTTTCTCTATAAATATTTGATCAAAGGTAAATTTGATCTGGTATTCCAACTTGTTAAAATTATAGAGAGATTTTTGTATTATACTGATTTTAATTTTATGATTATACTAGAGGCCTGGTGCATGAAATTCATACACGGGGGGGGGGGTGTCCCTCAGCCCACCCTGCACCCTCTCCAATCTGGGATATCCCTCTCACAATCCAGGACTGCTGGCTCCCAACTGCTCACCTGCCTGCCTTCCTGATTGCTCCTAACCGCTTCTGCCTGCCAGCCTAATCACCCCCTAACCACTCCCCTGCCAGCCTGATTGATGCCTAACTGCTCCCCCCTGCCAGCCTGTTTGCCCCCAACTTCCCTCCTCTGCCAGCCTGGTCACCCCAAACTGCCCTCCCCTGCAGGCTTGATCGCCCCCAACTGCCCTCCCTTTCAGGCCTGGTCCCTCCCAACTGCCATCCCCTGCTGGCCTGATTGCCCACAACTGCCCTCCCTTGCAAGCCTGGTTCCTCCCAACTGCCCTCCCCTGCTGGCCATCTTGTGGAGGCCATCTTGTGTCCACATGGAGGCAGGATCTTTGACCACATGGGGGCAGCCATCTTGTGTGTTGGAGTGATGGTCAATCTGCATATTACTCTTTTATTAGATAGGATTATTTTATGATTTGCTTCCATAGCATTCTGCATTAATGTATCATAAAGTAAAGTGAATCAGGAGGTCAGGCTGAGTTAAGCCAAAGGAACAAGCCACTCCAAAAATCTTACTACTTTAAAACAATAAAGGTTTACTTCTGGTCAGCAGAGGGCCCTGTTCCATTTTGTTCTCATTCAAGCTGATGGAATCTTCTCCATTCAGACAAGGGGGTAGGGAACATAACAAATTGCTCATTGGTTGTTACAGCTTCCATTCATAAATGATGCGTCATTTCCACTCACATATTATTGGCCAAAGAAGTCACATGACCACATATGTCTTCAAGGAGCAGGGAAGAAGTGCACCAGGCAATGTATTTAGGTTGAGCATCCCAAAATTATTGAAGAACACTAGTCACTACCAGATACAGCATTTCACAATTAATTCTGAGCTCATGTCTTCTCATTTCAGTCTTCTGAATTTGCTTTCAGTAATTTTTAAAGATAAGAAAGACTTGGTTGACTAATAGAATAAGCCAACTATGTTTATTATGGATAGTAATATTTTCCTGAGAAGACAGAGGATTGGATCTAACTCTTCTAATCTGCTGTGTTTGCTTCTGACTACCTGATGATGAAAGGCAAAACAACATGGCTTCTTAAAATCTTATCAGTGAAGCCTATATTATCTTAGGTCAGTGGTTCATTAAGTGTGCAGGACTCCTGGGGAACCTCTAGAATGCAGATAAGTCCACAAAATGCTTCGTTTTCCAGATATATCTGCTTGTGGCCAGCTTTTCTCCATGTACTGCATCCAAGACAACATATTGCAACATATTGAATGCAGAGCAGACATGAGAATCAAATCCTCTTTTATTAAGCCAAACTTTAAAGAGATGTGCAAAAAAAAAAAAAAGCAGTTCTGGAGAACATATTTTTATGTAAGTACATATTTATGTTAATATGCAATGGGTAATTGTTATTTTATTTTATTTTTTAAATACATATATTTTATTGATTTTTTACAGAGAGGAAGGGAGAGGGATAGAAAGCTAGAAACCTAGATGAGAGAGAAACATCGATCAACTGCCTCCTGCACACCCACTACTGGGGATGTGCCTGCAACCAAGTTACATGCCCTTGACCAGAGTCGAACCCGGGACCTTTCAGTCTGCAGGCCGATGCTCTATCCAGTGAGCCAAACCAGTCAGGGCGGGTAATTGTTATTTTAAAGGAATTAATAAGAACATGCAATTTAAAATGTTTTCACTTTTAACTTTGAATATAGTAAATATTGATAGCTATAATCTACATAAGCCAAAGGTTTTTGGGGGCCCTCAGTAATTTTTATTTTAACTTTCTGTTTTGAATAATTATCTTCAATATATTTTAAGAGTTTTAAAAGGTCCTGAGACTAAATTATATGAGAACCACTGTCTTAGATAATAATACCCTGCTTGGTAAATTTAATTTTCAAAGTAAAGAACTATTAAGTAGTATTTTCTCTACAATGAGGGTTTTAAGGATCAATAATATAATGATGACAATTTGTATTTACAAACTGGAACATGGCATTGTAAAAACTTTGCCTGTTGGTGCGGAGAGTAGTTTGACGTATCTATATTGAAATATCAAATAAATTGTACATTTGGATTACAAAAGAGTATGTTGTTAATCTATTTAAAACTACCTGAGAATCAAACCAGTCACTTAATGAAGATATATACAACTGGAAATAACTAAAACTCACCTAAAAGAGGTTAAAAGTAAAATAAGAAAATTTGTATTCTCATAGAAGTCCAGATGTTAGATGTTTCCACAGATGGTTATTTGATAGGCTCTGCAGCGTCAAAATATTCCAGTATCTCTACATCCTTCCAACCTGCTAGTTTCAGGATCTTGGCTCATGTAAACTTTTGTTAGCTCAAAATCCTGACCTCAAACGTAAATACAAGATCAAGAGGTAGAACATGGAGGAGTGATGTGTTTCCTTTCATGCTTTTCTTTTAGGCAGCAAGAAATACTTTTCCCACAAGCACACTGGCAATCTAACACTGACTCCTTTTCAAAAATCACTGATCAGAATTGGATCACATGATTGCTCAAACGAATCATTGGCAAGAGGAATGAGTTTGCCATGATTGGCTTAGGCCAATCATGATTCTCTCTTTGTGTTTGAGGAAGGACCTAGCTTTTCCAAAAGCACTTGATTTCTTCATATCTGCACAAAATTGTGCATTCAGTATAGAATATGACCAACATATGCTTTTAGCAAGAATGGGGGCAGGGGGAAGTGGGGTATACTTAGGGGATAGGCAACCAGTAGGTTCTTACACAATCATGACAACTGAAATTTCTTATCATAGTAGCTGAGACTATTATGGGATAATGGGAACATTTCAGAGAAGTTTTATAAAAATTATACTTGCCTGTTTTTTTTCTTTCAGTTAATCATTAGTCATTGAGTTTCTAGCAGCATAGGAAGTCTCATTTTCTTAAATCTTCATTGACAGTTCATTATTAACTTTTAGTCTTCTGTAAATTCCATATATATCTCATTTAATAACAATAGAAAGTCAGCTCTACTCAACCTCATACTACTACATTTTTGTTTTCTTACTTAAATTATCATGCCTATGTCGTTGCTGACATATAGTATCACACCTTTTAAACTTAATGCTTTCAGTTAAAATTTGACTTCCTGTTAAACTGGGAGCCATTCACATATTTAAAGAATATCAATTTCATTCTAAAGTACAATAAGTTCTCTACATAATGAGTACAAATCAGAAACAAATACCAAAAAAAAAAAAATACTAGTCAATATGTCCTTTACTTTATGGAACAACCTACACACCAGCTGTCTGGTCTTCCCCTAATAGTATGAGCCAACCAGGAAGGTGCATATTTTCTGCTATGATTTTGTGTTGTCCGGCTATAGCAGGAATGGTTTATAGATCATTTAGAAAATGTTTTTTTTTCATGTCTTAGTTTAAATGTCATCTTTTCAGAGGCTTTGCTTGACCACTCTGTTTAAAAGAGGCCTCCTCTAATTACTTTGTATTAAATCACTCTTCTAATTCTTTCTATAGCACTCTTGCAAATCTGTAATTATCTCCTTTTGCATTTATTTATTTTCTGTTTCCCATTTAGAATACAAGCACTATGAGAGCTGGAAAATATGTTGGTCTTATTCTATACTGTATGCACAAAGCTTAACTATCTATTGATCAGCACATAGTGGCTGATCAATAGATAGTTGAGTCTAGATTTCTCTTCTGAATTATCTCCCTATTTTATGCTATATCTGAAAGCAAAATTTAAAACCAAACCCTGGTGTTTATTATATTTTGGCATTGATATTTAATAATATACAATATTAAAATTGAATAGTTAACAGATACTTAACATACGGTGCCAAATGTGGTAAAACAGTAAAATATAGGAAAATTTCTTTTATGTTAAATTGATACATTTTTATATTTTTTATTTTTTTATAGCTTATTAGATATAAAAAATGAACCTGTTTGGGACCAGCACAGAAATTTAGAAATGTCTAGAAGTGAAGCCATCAAGAACTCATAATAGTTTATTTGTACAAATCTGCAAATATTTTGTACCTTCAATATACTTGGAATTGGAATTGCCTCAGGATTTTCACTGTGGTTTTAATAATACACATCCAACTCTAACTATAATATAAAGTATGGATTATTTCAGGCCTTTTAATAATATATGTAATTGTTGTTATTAACCAAGTAAGAAAGTTACTTGAAGGGTACAACGAAATGTGGCTGTTTTCAATGGAGATATTCCCATGTATGAGTGTGATTAGCACAGACTTGCTAAATCTCTCTCTGAGCCATCTGTGAGCACCTTCTTGGCTTAAAACAACACACGCTAGCTTTGCTCAGTTCTAAGCAGTTTTTACCACAACTGTTATCTTTACTTAAACCTGGGAAGATTCTCAAGTGCCTGAAGCTTGGAAAGCCACCTTTTGCTAAGAATCTGATCCTCAAATTGAAAAAATGACCTCAATTAAATCAACAATCTCAAATGAGATTTTTTTTTTTTTGGCATAAAATGTTGAGCACAGAAATTCCCATCCAATTGTAAGGGGGGGGGGGGGAGGGATATTAGCTTACTAATAAATTTAGAATACATTCACGTGTTAACTTTTTAATGATGCAAAATAAATTTCCTAATAACTTGAGTATATTAGCTTGCTCTTTAATTCAATCCCAAGTTAGGGGGATGCAAATGCTCCTTTTATACTGACCTCAGTGTGTGCTCCTGAGTTCTGGCGAACCCACCATAGTGGAGACCTCACTGCCAAAGACCTGACTGATAGTTTGTCCCTGCACTCAATAGTTGGAGGCCTAGCTCCTTATTGTAGCCCCAATACAATCTTTTCTAAAGGACCTGCTCTGACCAGAACATCCAACACGGAGTATTGGGGAGATTGCCCTGCAGTAAAACTACCTAAGAACTGACTGGAGACCAGTGTAAATGCAATAGAGGCCTTCAAACAAATTCTAAAGTTCTAATAGACATCATAACAGCCACTTTTCCTTCCAAAGTTGCATGTTCTTAAAAACCTACACCTCAGAAACATTTAAAATGGGCTTGAATTTGATTGTGGTATTTAATTCTTCAAGTCCAGACTGAGTGTGGTTAGAAATCCTTTAATGTCATATTTAAAGTTTTTATTTTGAGGTGTACTTTGCCCACCATAAAATACACCCATTTTAATTGCTCAGGTTAATGGCATTTAGTAAGTTACAGAGTTGTGTACCCGTCACTCCAATCCAATTTTAGACATTTCTATTACTCCCAAAAGATCCCTCATGAATATTAAGTTTAGGGTTTTGTATTGGATTTTTCATAACTTTTCTGCATAAAAACAGTAATATATTTGGAATAAAATGTTAAAATGTTAATAAATTTAACTCTGTTGGCATTCAGAGACAAATGATTAATTTTCCTACAAAAGTATGTACACTTTTTAAAAGGAGACTAACTAGGCATCTGTTACAGTTTTCCTTAAATAATTTTCATAAAATCCTGGATAAACGGGGATATGTATGAAATGAGTGACCCCGCTTTTGTACAAGCACAACCAACATTATTCAGATAGCACATGGTAGCAATAGCAGCTGTGAGTGATTATATTCCTCGCATTCCTTAACTCTTCTGTTTCTCACCACAGCCTCTAATTGGAGAAGAAGTCATACTCTAGCTGAGGTCATCCTGTCCATCGAAAAGGGCAGGGCAACATCAGGTCACATTAAAATGGAAATCTAGTTCAAACTCTAATTTTCCATTTCATTGGTTAATGTTTTCTGGATAATAGAGAGAAGCACATACACATTACTTTTACGTACTTGTGATCTCTTCCGTTCTTCCTCCTCAGGGAACATCACCTAGCACCTTTTCTTCAAGGTATGCTTCTTTTTTTGTCATCTTACAGTCATGCAAAAATCCAAAGACTAACAATAAAACATGTAAGCTACATATGCAACATGTGTAATGTGAATTTATAATACTTGCTTTTAGTAAAATATAAAAGTTAGTGGCTTAGATGTCTTAGAACTTTAGTTCCATGAAAACAGGGAGATTTGTTTGCTGACATGCACCAAGCTCCTAGAACAGTTCCTGGCACATAGGAGGTGTTCAAGAAATGTTTGTTGAATAAGTCAAATGCAGTTCTTTCTTAAATAAAGTTTTCAATATTTTTGATCCTAAAAGATTATGTAGACTTTTTACCTCATTGATGTGTTATGAAAAGCACGTTGTTATGTTATGTAAAGCACATAATATAGAAATTAATAAGTTCCTAGAAAAATACAACCTAACAAGACTGAATCATGAAGAAATAGAAAATATGAACAGATTGATTACTAGTAAGAAGATAAACCTCTCACCAAACTAAAGTCCAGGACCAAGATAGCTTCACTAGTGAACTCTCCCAAACATTTAAAGAATGACTATGTTAATCAAAATGTTCCAAAAAATAGAAGAGGAGGTGATACTTCCAAACTCATGTTACCCTGTTACCAAAACCAGACAGGGACACTGTGAAAAGAAAGAAAAGAAAGAAAAGAAAGAAAGAAAGAAAGAAAGAAAGAAAGAAAGAAAGAAAGAAAGAAAGAAAGAAAGAAAGAAAGAAAGAAAGAAGGAAAGAAGGAAAGAAGGAAAGAAGGAAAGAAGGAAAGAAGGAAAGAAAGAGAGAGAAAGAAGGAAAGAAAGAGGGAGAAAGGAAGGAAAGAAAGAGGGAGGGAGGGAGGGAAGAAGAAAGAAAATTACCTGTCAATATCCCTGGTGAACATAGATGCAAAATTCTTCAACAAAATATTAGTAAAACAAATTCAACGATCATTAAAAATATCATACCATGATCAAGTGAAATTTATTCCAGGAATGTAAGGAAGGTTCAACGTCTGCAATGTTATACAACACATTAACTAAATTAAGAATGAAAATCATATGATCATTTCAATAAATACAGAAAAAGTATTCAACAAAATTCAACATCCATTTATGATTAAAAAAAAAAACTCTCAACAAACTGTGTATAGAGGAAATGTACCTCAAAGAAGGCCATATATGACAAACCCACAGCTAACGTACTCAGCAGTGAAAAGTTTAATGTTTTTACTCTAAGAATGCCCACTCTCACCACTTTTATCCAACAAAGTATTGAAAGTTCTATCCAGAACAGCTAGGCAAGAAGAAGAAATAAAAGGCATCCATAGTGAGAAGGAAGAAGTAAAACTTTTTCTTTTTGCAGTTGACAGGATATTACATATAGAAAACCCTAAAAACTCCACCAAAAAACTGTTAGAACTAATAAACAAATTCAATAAAGTTCCAGTAAACAAAATCAATATAAAAAATCAGTTGCATTTCTATCTACTACACTAATAGAGAACTATCAGAAAGAGAAATTAAGAAATAATCCTATTTACAATAAAAAAGAACAACATACCTAGGAATAAATTTAACCAAGGAAGTGAAAGACCTGTTTACTAAAAACTGTAAGCCATTGATTAAACAAATTGAAGACATAAATAAATGTAAAGATATTCTTTGCTAATAGATTGGAAGAATTAATATTGCTAAAATGTCCATACTATCTAAAACAAACTACAGATTTAATGCAATCCTATTAGAATTCCAATAGAAATTTTCACATAAATAGAAAAAAACAATCCTAAAATTTGCATGGAATCACAAAAGACCCTGAATAAACAAAATAGTTTTGAGAAAGAATAATAAAGCTAGAAACATCATGCTCCCTGATTTCAACCTATATTACAAATATAAAATAACTAAAACAATATGATATTAGCATAGAAACAGACACATAGATCAATGGAACAAAATAGTGAGCCCAGAAATAAACCCATGTATATATATAGTAAATTAATTTATGACAAAAATGGCAAGAATATACAATGAGGGGACAGTCTGTTCAACAAGTAGCGGGAAAAGTTGACAGCCATATGGCAAAAGAATGAAACTGGACCACTATCTTACACCGTACACAAAAATAAACTCTAAATGGATGAAACACATTAACATAAGGCATAAAACCATAAAATCCTAGAAGAAAACATAGGTGGTAAGCTCCTTGACAGTGGTCTTGAGAATTATTATTTTTTTGGATTTGACATCAAAAGCAAAACAAAAGGCAGGACAAACAAAAATAAAGAAGTTGGACTATATGAAACTAAAAGCTTCTTCACAGCCAAGGAAACCATCAACAAAACAAAAAGGGAACCCAGCAAATAGAATATATTTGCAAATCATATATCTGATCATGGTAACTATCCAAAATATAGAAAGAACAAATACAACTAAATAGCAAGAAAACAAACAATCTGATTAAAAAATGGGCAGAGGATCTGAATGGACATTTTCCCAAAGATGACATACAGATGGCCATCAGGTAACTAAAAAGTTGTTCAACACCACTAATCATCAGGGAAATACAAATCTAAACCACAATGAGATATCACCTGAAAGTAATAGAATGGCTACTACTAAAAAAAAAAAAAAAAAAAGACAAGAAATAGCAAATGTTGGTGAGGAGATAGAAAAAAAGGAAGACTACTGTTGGAAATATTCATTGACACAGCCACTATAGAAAACAGTATTGAGATTCCTCAAAAAATGGAACTACCATATAATCCAGAAATTCCACTTCTGGGTATTTACCCAAAGGAAATAAATACAAAATATTGGAAAGATATCTGCACTCCCATGTTCACTGCAGTATCCTAATATATAAAAACCTTGGGTCTGTCACTACTGGAGGCTTGACCAACAGGAAGTCAGTCCTGAAGTCAGCGCTGGGTTGCCGTGGCGACCCATCATTGACTGCTGAGGGTGCTGCGGATCAGGCCCAGAGAGAGACCTGAAGAGAGAAGCAGGGTTTCATCTGTAGCCTTTGTGGCGGCTGTTGATCAGCACTTGCCTCTTTCTCTCCAGCAGCTGAGCTTCCATTTCTCTCCAGGCCTCCACTGGCTTTCTGATCAGGCCCTGTTGATAGGCCCAGAGATGCTGACTGGCATAGAAATTGACCAATCAGAACCAAATCTGGGTCAACTGTGAGGAGCCAATGGCTGCTTAGGAGGCGGAGCTTTTGACGCTGACCAGCATAGAAACCAACCAATCAGAACCAAATTGGCCAGCAGAGGAGGGCAGTTGGGGGTGAGATCAGGCCAGCAGGGGAGGGCACTTGGGGGTGATCAGGCCACAGGGAAGAGCAGTTGGGGGCAAGATCAGGCTGGCAGGGAAGGGCATTTGGGGGCAATTGGGCTGGCAAGGGAGCAGTTAGGTGTTAATCAGGCCAGCAGGGGAGCAGTTAGGGGGTGATCAGGCTGGCAGGCAGAAGCGGTTAGGGGCAATCAGGCACGCAGGCAAGTGGTTAGGAGCCAGCAGTCCCAGATTGTGAGAGGGATGTCCCCTGAGAGGTCCCAGATTGGAGAGGGTGCAGGCTGGATGAGGGACATCCCTCCCCCAGTGCACGAATTTTGTGCATCAGGCCTCTAGTTATTTATAATAGACTAGATCTGAAAGCAACCCATCAATGGAAACTTGATCCACTGATAAAATATATGTGTGTGTGTGTGTGTGTGTGTGTGTGTGTGTATAATGAAATATTATTCAGCCATAAAAAGAAGAAAATCCTGCCATTTGTGACAACATGGACAGGCTTTGAGGGCATTATGCTAAATGAAGTAACTCAAAGGCAAATACTGTATGATCTCACTTACATGTGGAATCTAAAATGAAAAACAAAACACCAAACTCAGATATAGAGAATGAATTAGGTGTTGCCAGAGAGAGAGGCAGGGGGTGGAGGTGAGTGGAATGAGTGAAGGTGGTCAAAAGATACAAACTTCTAGTTATAAAAGAAGTCCTGGGGATGTATTGTATAGCCTGGTGTCTATAGCTAATAATATTCCATGCATGTTTGAAAGTTGTTAAGGAAGTAAGTTTTAAAATTTCTCATCATAAGAAATAGAATTTGTAATTGGCATGGTGATGAATGTTAACTAGACTTACTATAATGATCATCTTGCAATATATACAAAATATACAAATATCAAATCACTATACATGAAATAATTATAATGTTATAGGTCAATTATATCTCAATTTTAAATGCACTGGGGGACCACATAGAATTCTGAAACAAATTTTAAATGTAGCATGAATAAGTAATATTGGTCTGTCCACACTGGAAGCCAGTTTCAACACCTGTGTAAATAGGTGGCATAAACAGAATTTATAAATGGAAAATTTGGGATTTTCTAGCTCTATTCATCCATATTTATATTTCCCAGTCTACCTAAACTTAGTCAATCTTGCCATATATCTATTGATTCTTCCTTTTTCTTTTTAGTAATACATTCTTTTTTTCAAGATTTTAAGACAATTGATGTTCTCTCACATTATACCACTCCTCCACACCATATTTGATTAAGCTTGTTTCCCCAGGGTTCCCAGACATGGATTATATCATTTATATACCATTTATATACACACTAGAGGCCTGGTGCATGGATTTGTGCAGTGGGGTCCCCCAGCCTGCCCTGCGGGGATCAGGCTGAAACTGGCTCTCCGACATCCCCTGAGGATGGGCAATTGTGAGAGGGCAATTCTCAGGTGACACACCCTGGAATCGGGCTCCCTCCTCTCTGGTTCTGGGTGGGTCACCCGAGAACCACAGCTGCCAAGTCACCACAGTTCGGCAGCTCCTGCGGTGAGCCTCTGGTGGTCAGTGTGTATCATAGCTACCGGTCAGAGTATCTGCCCCCTGGTGGTTATTGCGCCACCAGGGAGACAGTCTGATGGTTGGATGTTTGCTTAGGCTTTTATATATATATAGATCATTGTATATCACTAATGCACATTCTCCAACGCATAAGAATCTTCCTCAGGGCTACTAACCTCACTTCTTCCTTCCTCTTAGGGAACCCTAAGCCATCTTCCAGTCCCTTCTCTCTAGAGGCTCTGTTCTCCTGCCTCCTCTCATCATCTTGTCCTTTCTTACATCATAAAAAGAAACCCCCTCTATTGACTCAGAATTCTCCTTCTGACTCTTTTTTCCCCTCCAAAGGGTAGCATCCCTTGTTTTTATTTCTTTACCTCTACAGTTCAGCTTACTGTAAAAACAAACAAACAAAAAACTCCTGTCTGCATACAAGCAAGATGTTGTTTTACAGTCACTTAAATTCCTTAATTGCCTAATTCAATTAACACATATCCTTATCTTTTTGACCCCTTGGTGGCACTTAATGTCTTGGACCTTTCCTCCCTTGTTGAAATTCTTTCATTCCAGTTTTCCACCATACCTGCTCCACAAATGTACCTTCTACCACCTTCACCATTCCTTTTCAGTGAGATCAGAGTTGTTTTGTTTATTTTATTTACTTATTTTGCATACTCTCTCAGTTTACAATTAAATGTTGCTCTCCAGAGCTCTGTCCTTGGTTCTGTTTTCAAGCTACAAAGTTTATCTGGGAAAACCAATTAATTCCTACAGTTTTAGTTGCCACCTAGTCTATTATGATTCCATGTAAATCTTTAGCCTAAACTCCCTGCTGATCCTCTAGATCTTATGTTTCTGGTTGTCCCCTGGGTGCCTTCTCCACCTATGTGTTACTAAGCTTTCTAAAATCTATTAGATCACTTCTGGGTTCCTTTCTTTTTAGTATTTTACATGCAAGAAGGAAAATTAACTAAATACTTGGTAGCTAGATTATGATACTCTGATAATGTTGTTTATTTCCATGTCCCTTCTTTCTGGTTACATGGTGGAAATGTATACCTGCTCCTTTGAAATTAGGTGTGAGATGACTTGTTTTGGCCAATGAAACATTGGAAGTGATATGTGTCACTTCTAGGCATCCACATAATTTTATTCCCATCTTCCTGTTATGGCAAGTGGAGCCATTGCGGAGGAAGGAGATTCCATTAGCTTGTATTCTTATGTGAAGGTGATGTGCAGCAGATCTCCCACCAACAAAAACTGGACATATAGCATGAGTGAGAAATAAACCTCTATTAAGTTAAGCCTGTGAAATTTTGGAGTTCTTTATTATTGCCAAACAGCCCAGCCTGACCTGACTGATTCAAGATCCAAAACCAAATTCATTAATTTTTTTGCTTGCACTCTATCCTATATAATAAAAGCCCAGCAACCATAACAGCATAATGACCAGAATGGCTGCTCAACCAGTTGCTATGAGATTGACCACCCCTGGTCCGCAGGCTCCAATCACAGGATGGCGAATGGGGAACCACGGGGAACCGGGGTAGGCGGTGGTGGGTGGGGCGGGACTGGGAACTGGCGAGCAGGAGGAAGATGGTCCTGATTGCAGGCTAGGCCTAGGGACCCTACCCAAGCACGATTTTGTGCGCTGAGCCTCTAGTTAGCAGATAAAAAAAAAAAAATCAAGTCATCTGACCTGACTTTCCTCCTATATTCTCTGTTGCCTTATCTTTGAGCCATCACCATCTCTACCCATTTCACCAGGCCAGAAAACCTGGGGGCATATGTAGTCTTCACTTTCATGTCCTTCCACATTTTATGATTTGGCTAGTTCTGTAGATTTTATTCCCTAAGTATCCTTCAAATATATTCATTCTTTTTTAAAATCCTCACCTGAGGATATTTTTCCATTGATTTGTAGAGAGAGTGGAAAGGAGGGAGAGAGACACAGAGAGAGAAACATCAATGTAAGAGAGACACATCGATTGGTGCCTCCCCCCTGCACTCCAACCAAGGCTGGGGATCGGCCTGAAATGGAGGAACATGCCCTTGATCAGAATTGAACCCAGGACCCTTCAGTCTGAGGGCTGACACTTTATACACTGAGCCATACTGGATAGGGCTCAAATATGTTCTTTCATGTACAGTATATCCTTAATATCTATCTTCTCATTATCTGTTGCCTGAAATATCGCACTGACTTTGTAAATTATCTCCTTGTCTCTATTATCAGCCTTCCTTAAATCCATCTTCCATAGGGCTGCCAGAGTGATTTTCATACAATGCAAACTTTGATCATTCCACTCTCCTGCTTAAAATCTTCACCAGCACTTACACAATAAAACCGAAATGCTTTGGCATAGCATACTAGGTTCTTAATAGTCCAAGTCCTTTCTATCTCCTTAGCCACATCTCTGCTCTAGCAATACCTAGCCCTAGAAGCACTGTTCCTTCTCCTCCCTCTCCTGCACGCGCGCACACACACACACACACACACACACACACACACTCACACTATATTATTTCTTGGCTGAAATTGCAATTTCTAGAAATTACAACTTAGGTGCCATTTACTGTAAGAAGGCTTTTGTGTTTGTCCCAAACAGACATATCTTGTTTCCTCCCTTGTGCCACTTCTCTGAGTAAAATGTGCTTTTGTTACTTAATAGTGCACTTTTTAAAAACTTTTGCTTATGTGGCCATTGTGATGGCCATAGATAGTGACAACCATATCCTCTTACAGTGAGGGGAACTATCTTATTCACCATTATATCTGGAAAGCACAGTACTTAGCATATTACAGGTACCTCAAAAGATGTTTACGGAACTGAAACAATAGGCCATTTGATCAAATAGCTCAACATTGTTAAAGGCCTATCTTTTATTAAATAGCTTAAAATTTGTTGAGAGTTTACTATGTGTTAGGCACCATAGTAAGTATTCTATAATTCCAGGGCAATAATTCCAGGGCAGTGATTTTCAACCCGTGTGCCATGGCACACTGGTGTGCTGCAATAATAAAAAAGAATGAATATATTTGAAGGGTACTTAGGGAATAAAATCTACAGAACTAGCCAAATCATAAAATGTGGATGGACATGAAAGTGAAGACTACATATGCCCTCTGGTTTTCTGGCCTGGTGAAGTGGGTAGAGATGGTAATGGCTCAAAGATAAGGCAACAGAGAATATAGGAGGAAAGTCAGGTCAGATGATTTGATGTTGTTTTTTTAATCTGTTAATAGAGTGCAAGATAAAGAGGTCAGTGCCTATTTAATCAGGGGCACCGACCTCTTTATCTTTAGATTGTCAAATTAAAAAAAAATGACAGCCGCCAACACAACAATAGCTATCTGGTGTGAATGAATCAAAATTAGACCTATTTTTTTTTTGTTAGATTAGCAAAAAATATATTTATTTGTGTGCCATAAAATTTTAGTAGTTTATGTGTGCCATGAGATGAAAAAGGTTGAAAATCACTCTTCTAGGGTATTGAGACAGACACTAAGTACCTCTCATTTCAGATTTCATTATATGAAGCAAACCGTATCTCACCTTCCTAATGGGCCTTAGATATTAACCCAATGGATTCTTTTCCTATGAGTAACTGAATGAATAGCAGAGACACTATACTTACATGCAAAGTTTATTTTTTATCTACAACTTTTAAGAGGAAGTCAGCTCTAATATTTAAAACACTTCGGAAACATATGGCATTTATATATCACCTTTCCTTTGAAGCACACTTATTTATCACACTTAAGGAACCTCTGTAGTAAGGGTTGATTTAAACAAGAGAAACAGGTCACAGAGAAGTTGACTAACTTGCCCCATATCATAACTCTCAAGAGATCATTATCATTCTATACATACTCTGCCCCCACAAAATAATTTTCTAATTATCATTGAGTGACAAATTGCCAACTAGAGACAGAATTCTATATGTAAAACTCAAGACTTATCTTCAGGGGACTAATAATATGTTGGGGGAAAATCACCACATTGTATTATGACTCCAATTTCTGGCCCTCTTGGCTAGAACATTTAAGGTTGTACAGTTTATCTCTTCTGAATTTTGTATTATCTTCAAATAATAATAGGCAGATGTATGAACACAGATACTCTTTTTATAAGGGGTCCATTCATTCACTCATCTGGTATTATGCCGGAAAGAGAAGTTAAGGTCATTCCTTTTCATTTATTCTCATCCCATTTTTACGGGGTGCAGAACCAGTTTCATTTGCCAAAGGCCAAAAAGCCCTGAGACTTGGGCGAGTCAAGCATTGATTACCAGCCACTTGGCCCATTTGCAGAAATACACAAAACGTGTAGAATCACTTAATTTTATCCCCTCCTAATCTTTTCACTTGGAAATTGGCTGCTCGGGCGAATGTTGTTTTTGTCTCCGCAGCCATGTGTGAAGAGCGATTAACACTCTAACACTCGCTCGACAAACCCCTTCCCGGGCCATTTGGGAACTGCACGCGTTCACACCCGGGTTCAGCCCCGGTTCGCCTTCACGCGCAGCCTTTTTGTTTTTGCGGCGAGCAGGGCAGAGAGGGGCGGAGAGCGAGCGAACCTCTCAATATGCAGCAGGCCTGGGGAGGCTATATAAGCTGCGCGGGGCTCGGGCCTGGTTTGTGAAGGGGCAGGTTTTTTCGCGAGCTGGCAGGGCCCTTCGGCCTAGGCCCGCTGCGCCATGGAGACCGCGGAGCGCGCTGATAGCGGGGCCGGCGAGTGCGCGCACTGCTGCCGCCTGCAGCCCGCGGCCCCCGACGGCCCCGCGCGGCACGGGAGCGCGGACTCTGGGTACCGCCCTGCACTTCCTTTACCGCATCCCTCCAGCCCGTGCCTCTCCAGCTCCTCCTCTCCGTCCCCGCCCGCCACTTCCCTTCCCCCGCAACTCCCCGGGGTCCACGCTCGGCTGCGATAGGTTCTGCCGAGTATGGGCTCACGTCTCCTCTGCGCGCCTTTGCTCCCCACTCCGCAGATCCGGAGGCTTCTGGAGACCGTGGGTTGACGCACGAGGAAAGCAGGAGGAGGAGGCCCCGCACCACGCCGAGGAGGTGGTAAGTGAGCTGCGCGTGGCTGGCCGCGCCTCCGAGGGGCGCAGATGGTTCTCCAGGGCTGGGAACGCCGGCCCTAGGGAGACACGCGCCCGACCAGCCCTTCGCTTAAGACGCGCTTGCTAGTGGTCCTACCCGTGGCCGTGTTGGTGTTGGTGAAGCAAGAGCAATTGCGACTCGGGAATCGGGCCAAAAGCGAGGCTGCGGAGAGCCCTGGGGTCACATTTTATGAGAGCGCGATGAACGCTTGGCCGCGCGAGTTTCCAGATTCTAGAAAAAGGTGAGTGATAACTATGATTCATCTCCTTACGTCCCCAGATGCCCAGGATGACCGAAGCCTCTGGAAAGCTTTCGCGATACAGGCACCCAGTCAGGTGAGTGACGGGCCAAACCTAAGGTCTTCTGCTGCTCCAGTCCCTGGAAAGAGCCAGAGACTTTGCACGGCCCTGCTCAGCAGGTGGTCCTGCAGTTTTTCTATTGGAAAATCCTGTAGGTAGTATCTTCAAGGTTACTTTGTCTTCCCAATCCCAGGGGTCTTTTACTCATCGAATTGAAAAATGTAGGCGCTCACACTCTCACTTAGAAGAACTGTTAAATCAACACACACTCAGTGAAAGCTTAAGGAATATTGTATAAATAGGAAAAGTGAATGATGGTACAGTAAAAGTTGAACGTTGACATCGTGTGCCTGCACAAGTTGTTTGTTTGTTTTTTAAGGTCAAGGGGTCCGAATGCAATTGACTTCACACCAGGCAGTGTATACTAGTATATTCTTATTCTCCTGCAAACCAGAAGGAAGAAAGATGTTCACAGTTGCTGTTTTCTAGCAAATGGAGCAAAGTGAGCTTGCCACCGGAGGAGAAAATAGAAATGTGATGAAAATTCTAAAGGTCTCTAAGGGTCATAAAAGGGATCACAAGTTGTAGGGCATAACGATAAGGAGCTAGTTTCACAGGAAGTCAGCCTTTCTGTAGGATTCTCTGTAGCTTTTATTCAAGTAAAAGGTTAATTTTGCAGTTTGCCTGCTTCAGAGAGCTGTTAGGTGAAGAGCTATATGATGTTTGTAAAATGTGTATGTGTTTATAAATAACACGTTGCTTGATTTCCAACCATGTGCTAGCACTAGTGCAGGACACAGGAAAAAAATAATCAGGGCCCCTGGGAAGTGTGAGAGAGTTCAATTTGGTTAGTGTTACACTTCAGGGCATGAAGTGCCTACTCTGTCTTGGGAGTGGGGAAGAGTCAGGAAAGTGTATTATAGGTTGTGGTCTTCAAGTTAGCCAAATGTTTGTAGGTGGGGAAGGCAGGGCCAGAAGAAACAGCATAGGGAGAGAGATAACAGGGTCATGGAGCAGCATGGCTCCTCTGGGAGCATCAGGTTGCTGGAATTTGGGTGTGTGAAGCTGTGGTCATTCCAGCAAGGAAGCCAGAGGCCAGATCTTGTGCACCTTGGTACAGCGTTTTGTCCTGATCCTGTAGGTTAGTATTGGGGATTACTCAAAGGATTTTAACCAGAAGAGTAGTGTGACTGGATTTATATTTCAGAAAAATCACAAAGGAAATGGTATATACTAGTAGTCTTAGAACACGAATGTGAAATTGGAAGTCATTGCCATTGTTCAGACAAGAATGATAAAGAGCCATTCTCAGGCTTTGGAGGTGGAATGGGACTGGGTGAGTTTGGAGTATACCTAGGTGGCAGTAGATTTAGTCTTATAATGTACTGGATATGGTAGATGAAGAAGAGGTAAAAAGACAGAATGGTTTCCAAGTTTGTGGCTGATGACCAGGTTGAATGCTGCACTAACAGACTGGAAATTAGGGCCAAAACAGATTTGGGGAGCAAGATAATGGGTCCAATTTTCCATTTATGGTATTTAATGTGCCTATGGGGCATCCCAGAGGCAATGTCCATTAGGGAGCTGCACATGTGATTCAGGGACCCATCATCAAGTTCTAAAGTGGAAAGGCAGACTTGGGAGTTTTGGTAAATGAACAGCTGGAGAAATCATGGCAGTGGATCAGGTCATTCTAGGGAATCAATGAGGGGAGATGATCACTTGTGATAAAACCATGGGGGAAGGCCAACACCTAACTTGTATACAGAGAAAGAAGCTCTACAAAGAAGACAGAGACTTATTCAGAAGGGGGAATTCAGGAACGTATGGGGTGCCTGGAAGAAAAATTGCCAGTGAGAAATTCTGGGGAGGATATGATAACAATTAAACAAGATTATTTGGGTTCAGCAATTCCAGTAACACATTGAAAAATCAATTTGTTTCGTATACAAGCGATTCTTTCCTATTCTGAGCTACTGTTGAATTATGTTTGTACTTCTCTTAAGTTTATTTTACTTTTAAAATTTTCTATCTTGAGTAGTACTATGTGTTTCTAATTCTTTTTACACAACTGTCAATATCTTGAGGGTAGGGATTGTGATTTATTCTTCTTTGAATTATGAGTTATGTCTGGCATAAGAAAGCACTGAAATATTTATTGAGTGACTGCATTATTAATGGTTACTAATTTGACATCAAAATTGTAAACTATTTTTACCACATTGCTAAAAACAGTTATAAACTACATTGCCTATTTTTTTTTTTTTTTTGCCTTTTAAAATAGAGTATACTGAGCATAATGTACCATCTCTTTGTTAGAATCACTCTATTAGAGTTCATGGGGCTATTTACACTGAAATGACCACACTGTTGTTGGACATTCAGCCTTATCCCTCCTCTTTTCTTTTCCTTGGATGAAAAATAATAGATCAGGTGGCAAGTTTAGTATTTTTCAAAAATTTGAAATTCTGAGATAAACATGTTTACATGTGAACTATTTGTATGAAACCAGTGTCATTCTCATTCTCAATATGGTGTCCCAAATTTAATTGGGAGGGGAAAGGGAAGGGAGATGGGATCAAGATTGGGCTCAGAGGTAGCCTTGCTGTACCTCAAGCTGTGAGTGCATAAGCAAACTTCTAAAAATATTGCTTTTTGTACTTTTCTAAACTACATCTGTAAAAGTTAAATGTGTGCGTTTTAAGATTCTAGGTAATTTCTGCCTCTTTGTTAGGGCATAACATTTTATTGTTTTTATGAAATTGTCTGTCAGAATTTTTAATGTAATGGTAGGATTCATTTTTTCCCCTAAGAAATTTGGAAATTGGAAGACAAGCCTGTTTTTTTTTTTTTTTTTTTTAAAGAATAACTATATCTTTAAAGCCTGAAGTAAGCTAAATATTGATCTTAGGTTTACACAGGGTTCAGTGTGAATTTATTTGACTCAATTTACAACTTGGATAAAGATTTAGAATAATCAACCAGTTATTGATACTTTGACAAGTAGACTTCATGAAAGCTGTGATAGTAGCACTTTTAAACCTATATCTTAAGACTGTGTCTAAAGGCATAAATCAATTGTTTAAAACTACATGGAGTTCTTGACTTTGAACATTTCATGAGTATAAGGATTCTAAATATAAAAAAGATAAAGTGTGTTATGTTGTTTGCTTTTTGCAGACTATTTTGGCCAAAATCAAAGTGTCATGATTACTTATATCAAGAAGCAGAAGTTCTTCTGAAAAATTTTCCAATTCAAGCCACAATTTCATTTTATGAAGATTCTGATAGTGAAGATGAAATTGAGGAACTGATCTGCGAAAATTAATCTGATTACTTGCTTTTGATGATATTAAGCATTTGTAGGATTTAAATTTAGTGTGCAAATGTATCATAATTCTTTAAATTTATTTATTTGTATATAAATTATTAATAAAATGAATATTTTGTAAGTACTATAGTAGTTGGGCTTTTTAAAAAAATCCCTACACTGTTATTCAATGCTGGAATTTAAAAGTAGGTGCCATTTACAAATATCTTGATTGTACTGTAAACATTTGGAGCTTACAAAAGATCATTTTGATCTCGAACTATGAAGTTTATCTTTAGTAATATTTTTGCAAATATTTAGTTATATTTTTGCATAGAATGACTATTTTCAAACTAAATCTTGTAACATCTGCTATTTCCTATTGATTTCCATTGGATATTGTAGTTACAGATGAATATTATTTGATAATGAAGAAAATCACCTTATGTCCCAATTACACAGTATTATTATGTATTTGCTAACAGATGGTGAAAAAGCATTTTAAATCATTGTCTGTAATTGAGAATGGGAATTAGTGTCAGGACTATTAAATTTTAGGCATTTTAAAGGAATGTTGAGTCAAGTAATTCTCTCTTTAATACTGTTCTGTTGTTCTTAAATCCAGTAGTAAAATAGCATGGGTGTTCAATACTTACGGCAGCACATTGAGGAATCCCCAGAATTAAAATGTCTAAATGGGCATTACTTAAATGGAGTCTAAAAAGGGCAGCCAAAAGGTCAGAGTTTGATGATAGTATTTTTTTTACTTTCTGTCCAAGGGAGAATTTGGGCAGATATGAAACTTTCTCCAACAACATCACTTTCCTTTGCTTTGTTTTCTGCTCTGATATTCTCATGAAATCATCTTCTTATGGAAAGAGAAATAAGTTCTCAGTGATTAGTGTTTTAAAGTAGATTTATAAAAGAATACAACTCTTTTAATGTGAGAGAAAAAGAGTACTTTGCAAGGTAAAGGTAACAGAATAAACTATGGTAATGAATGAAGTTCCTTTTAGCTCAAATACAATTTTTTCACAATAAACATTTCACTTGCAAATGAAGAATGTTTCTGCAATATTTCAGAATGATAATAGGCAGAGGTAAAGGTCTGCAATTGGTTACCTAGCTAAGAAATGCCTCTTAACTTGAATGGCTACTTATATTCCCTCACTTTCCCTTCTAGTTGAAGAAAAACATGACAGACATTAATTTACATGCACTTTAAGGACAAGGCAATTGAAATAGGGCAAGTTCAAACCATAGTTCACACTCTGGAAAAATTATTAATGGAATGAGGCTGTGGACAGTTATTTAGAATTATATTTCTTCTGAAAACT
The DNA here is from genome assembly GCA_026230045.1 of Corynorhinus townsendii. Classification (NCBI taxonomy): domain Eukaryota; kingdom Metazoa; phylum Chordata; class Mammalia; order Chiroptera; family Vespertilionidae; genus Corynorhinus; species Corynorhinus townsendii. Next base: position 58,120,530 of record JAPDVU010000004.1, on the reverse strand, counting down.
TCCTCCCTTCACTGTATTCTGTTCTCAGCATGTGTGTGTTCCCCAAGGAAAATACTCACCAGGTCTCTAATCTGAAACCTTGAGACTTAAAGACTGTTGTTTACCGGCATGGTATTTGTGCTTCTCATTGATTATGTTGGAATAGTATGAAGAACCACTGCCATTTATTGAGTGCCTTCTTTTATTTATTTCTTTATTGATTAAGGTATCACATATGTGTCCTTATGCCCCCACAATAATATGATGTATCTCAAAATCATCATGCTGAACGGAGAAACCTGGGTGCCAATATAGAGTGCATATTTATATGATACCATGTATTCAGAATTCAAGAAAATACAAATTAATTTATATACCCAATGATATGTTTGAGTGTCTTCTTTTGACCAGGTACTGTATTATGTAGTTTACATCATCTTATTTAATCCTTACTAAAACATAAATTCATTACACAGATGGGAAAACGAAGCGTTGCGATACTAAAGTACCTTGCATAAGGCCATTCTAGTGCAGAGGTGGCATCCAAACGAAACCTGACTCTTAAATACTGCAGTTGACGGTGGGCTGCATCAGTATACAATTCCTTGTATCTTTCAGGGAAGGCAGGAAGTTAGATGAAGAGGAAAATCTCATGAACAGGTGAATGGAGCAGAAGACTTTACTAACGCCTTTGACTCAATGTCAGTCATTAGCGAGGGTTCTTAAAGGTGAGGTTTCTCTTCACCCCACCGGAGACCCTGTTTGCATTTGCACCTTGGTTTTTAAAACTTCTCTTTCCTATATACAGCTTGGTGCCTTAGAGGAGTTTCAGAGAAATCAAAATTCTAAGTTGTATAATGCTAGTGCTTGTTTAACAGTGGACAGACACTTGTGGGTGTGTCTGCAAGCATTTGGTCTTAGATTCGGTCAGCACCAAGGCTAAGGAACAGTTTCACACTTTTATCTTAAGCAAAATAGCTGTCACGTCCCTGAGGTGCTGAAGTTCAGGCAGAACTAACGGAGCATGCGTATTTTCCCCTGATTCCCCGTCCCCTCCCCAGCTAACTCCCGGTCCGTCCCGTTGGCCCCGCCCTCCACGACTCGACGTGCTGCGTCATGGCGCGCCTCATCCCAGGCGACCCCGGAAGTAGGTCGGGGGCTTGGCCTCTGCCCGGCCTGGGAGCCGGAGCAGGAGGTGTAACCCCGGAGGGGTCCAGCCGAGCGATCCTGTCCAGCGGTGGACCCTAGGCAGGGCCCGGGCCAGGAGTCCAGGATGCTGAACATCCCTTCCCAGTCCTTTCCAGCCCGCAGCTCGCAGCAGCGCGTCGGCTCCGGGGGGCGTAGCAAGGTAAGCGGCTGACACCTGCGGACGGTCCGGCTCCGCGCTTGCCTCCCGCGGGCGTTTCGTGTTCCCGCACTGTCCATTCTCCCCTTCCTCCCCTCTCCCACCTCCAGTTCTAACATTCGGCCCTTCCTTTCCTAGTTGGCAACCTCTTCCTGATCCCATGCTGCCTCCAGCCCTCGAACTCTCCTAACCTTCCTCTCACCTCCTAGGTGCTTTTTTTCCCAGCCTTTATCCCGTTCTGTCAATTCCCTTCTGCCAAGTCTCCCCGCGAACTAAATTCAGATGTAAATGATAGGCCTGGCACTGTGCTTCCTGATATAGGGAGTGAGCATTAGCTTTCTTCCCTCAACCTATCCTCCTCTCTGGTCTTTTTTTCTCTTTCTGAGGGAGTTCTGAGTGATGTGGGGTCCCAGCGGAAGGAAAAGGTTGGGTAGTGGCGACAGTGACCAGTGACTATCCCTGCAGGGGTGGGGACTCTCCGAGCTAGGGGAGATCGGAGAAGGGAGACCACATGTCTGCAAACCTCCAGTTTACGGAGATTTACCGAAGTCATACTGCCCTTCTTTCTTCCCCTGGTACTTCAGTTTTTTGTTTGTTTTTAACCACTGCCTTTTCTACTGATAACATTAGATGGCTTTGAAGCGAATATACTCTTTACATTTTTGTTGAACATAGTTACTGTTAGCAACAGGTGGAATACAAATGTATTTTACATTTGCAAAACTTAATAAAATCGTCACCTTTGCTCATTGCAACATGAATTGCTTGCTCTTGTTATTTGTTGGTTCCTCATTCTGTAACCACATCGTGTTTTGTTTTTGAGACTTCCACCTGCTTGGACCACTCCTTTTTCATTTCTGGGCTCTTGGGTCTTAGCATCATTTGGGAACTTCACCTCCTTTCCTTTTCTTTCTTTCTTTCTTTCTTTCTTTCTTTCTTTCTTTCTTTCTTTCTTTCTTTCTTTCTTTCTTTCTTTCTTTCTTTTCTCCTCCCTCCCTCCCTCCCTCCCCCCCCTCCCTTCTTCTCTTCTCTTCTCTTCTCTTCTCTTCTCTTCTCTTCTCTTCTCTTCTCTTCTCTTCTCTTCTCTTCCTTCTTTCTTTTTTTTCCTCCACTAAGACCTGGAGTTTGACTCTAGATCTGAATTATGGATTCAGGGATCTGTAGCTTTCATTAGCTTTTCAGAAGTCTGTAAACCCAACTATGATAATAGTACAACCAATATTTATTCTGTGCTTACTGATGGCCATGTATGTTCTAAGTGTTCTCATTGCTTTACTTGTATTAACCCATTTAATCTTTACAATGATCCTATGAAGTGCATGTATTTGTTATCTCCATTTCACAGAAAAGGAATCTGGTGAAGAATGTTGCCTTAGATCTTACAGGCTTGATGTGATGTGACTCTGTGACTGTGGTTTTTTATTTATTGTTCCACATGTCATTCAGCCATTAAATTATTTACCCCGTCTTCCTTGATATTTGACCTGTTTCTCTTCCTAAGCTGTAGGGAGCGGCTATAGGGTCAAGCCTCGGACTGAGCTGTGGCAGAGCCACATACAAGTCCCAGGTTGGAGGGCAGAGACCTCCTAGCACAATTAAACTTGACCTTATAGTCCTCCCTTGTTTATAGATAGCTAATGGGCTGTGGGAGGTGCAGCAAGTGCTGCCAAAACAAGGCTTGAGTAGCTAAACTAGCAAGAACATTGTAGACATGTTGACCACTCCCCTTGTTTTGCTTTGTGTGCTCTTAACTATAAAATAAAGCTTCAGCTTACAGGCTGTGTCACTGTTTCCTCATCCAGGCAGTGATCCACCTGGTCCCAGCTGTATTCTCTTGTCTGTTTTCTTTAATCCTTCACCGCCCCTCCTGAGGTTCACCCCTGGCCATGCTGGATGTGGTTCATTAAGCTAAATGTTTGACTGAATAGGATAGCCTTTCCAGAGAAAGAATCTATGAATTAGGTTATAAGTTTCTGCCCTTCTCCATTAAAACTACTAATCATTTTCTCAGTATCTATTTAAAGGAGACAAGTTAGGGGCAAAGACAAAAGATTCACAGGTGGTGATGGCAAGGGTGAATCTTTGGGTCCAATAAGAGAACAAAATAAGATTATTGTGCAACTCAAAGGGAAACTAAGACTTCTTTTTTTTTCCTTTGTGAAACAAGCTGCTCTTGAACATGTTAGAAGCTGAGTCAGGATTGTATGAAATGGATAGACTGAGAAATATAACCTAGTTGGGGAGGTTGTATATCATAATAGTTAAAAAGCACAGACTTTTAAAAGATATTTTTTTATTGATTTCAGAGTGGAAGGTAGAGGGAGAGAGAGAAAGAAACATCAATGATGAGAGAGAATCATCACTTGGCTGCCTCCTCCATGCCTCCCTCTGGGGATCGAGTCCAAAACCCAGGCATTTGCCCCAACTGGGACTCAAACTGTGACCTCCTGGTTCATGGGTCGATGCTCAACCACTGAGCAACACTAGCTGGGCAAGCACAGACTTTTGAACGAGAAAGACCCAGATTCTTTTCCCAGCTCTACTACTGAACCTCTTTGACTCAGGTGTAAATGGAATGACAGTACCCATTTCATAGGGTTGTTTATAGGATTAAATGAGATAATGTTTCTCGTAGCACAATCTTGGTATACTGAAAGCACTCACTAAATGTAACTACCTCTCATCTTTTATTTAAATATCAAGGATTGTTGCGTACAACCCTTAGCACAGTGCCTGGCTAAAGTATGCACTCAATATTTGATAGCTATTACTATTTCTACTAACACTAGTAAATAAATATTTACTGAGAACCTACTTTATTTTACAGATAGGTCTCTATTTTCAATGAGTTTAGTCTAGTAGGCTGCATGGACTAGTAAACAGGCAGTTATAAATGCTATTAAGTACTGTAATAGTATGTTATGATAAGTTGGGGTCAGAGAAGGCTTCTGGAGGAAATAATGTCTGCGGTGCAGTGGGGTGATAGATCCAGGCATGGAGCAAGTGTTTCATTCCAGTTGAGGAGTCTGTTTCCATTTTCCCATTTAGCTAAAACATATAAATGGGAAGGAGCAAAAGTTAAACCATGGAGCTAGTGAGGTAACCACTATAGGAAATTTAGAGACATCATTATAAGGTAATGTGGGGAGCCACCAAAGGAGGAGGGAGGGCCCATGATTAGATTAGCATTTTCAAAATATTGTTTTTAACTACCATGTAAAGTATGGAATCCACACAGACAAGAGAAACAAGTGAATTTGGTTTGGGATGGGAAAGATCATAATCTTATACTTTACTTTGTTTATTGGGAACAAAAGACCTAGAAAGATTCAGTGATGGTAAGGATGAAACGATGTACGTTGGTAGGAAGGAATGTAAAATTGGAAAGGTACTATAGACCTGTAAACTTGGTTATTTTGGGGGTAAATAAGTGCCTAAAATAGGTTTGACTTAGGAAAGTGAGCTATATACATGTCTTAGTCTGTTCTGGCTGCTATAACAAAATACCATTGGCTAGGAGGCAGATAAACAATAGAAATTTTTCTCACGGTTCTGCAGGCTGGGGAGTTCAAGATCAATGCACCAGCCAATGGCCAATTCTGTGTCTCATAAAAGCCTCATTCCTGTTTCATAGCTGACTTTTCCCCTGTCTTCAAAGAGCTGAGGCATCTCTTTCAGGCCTCTTTTATAAGGACATTGATCCCATTCATGAAGACACTGTCTTTAATACCAAATCACCTACCAAAAGCCTCACTTCCTAATTACCATCACATTAGAGTTTAGGATGTCAACATAAGGCTTTGGCTGGGGGTTGGGAGGCACAAACATTCAGTCTGTAACAATAAACTTCCTTGACTGTGTCTGCTTTTATATTAAACATCCCACTGGTCCCATGTTACAAACTAGTTATACAAGTTTAGATAGTCGTCCTACACCATAGGGATGTCTTGAAAGTTTCTACTGGGTTGTCTTAACTGGTTAGAACACTAATACATACCTCTCATCTAAAAGTTTTGAAAATTTATTTTGGGGAAAAACACACATACACACACAAGAAACCAAACATCCTGTTATAAATCCTTTGGACAAGGGTAGGCAAACTTTTCTGCAAAGGGCCAGATAATAAATATGTTAAACTTTGAGGGCCACATAAGGACTCAGTCTCTCCACCACCACCCATGTAAAAATTATCCTTACCCCAAGGGCTGTATGGAAACAGGCATGGGCCAATTTGCCAGTCCCTTCCCTTTAGTGTTACAGTGTTATTTTCCATTATTTGATAACCTTTGTTTTTCAATGGATTCTTAGAAAATTAATTGCTGCCTAAATGATTTCCAATGTTCTGTGTATATTGACAATCCAAAAAAATAGTTTTAGCCAGTTGTTTATATTTTCTTCTATCAAATCTCTCTTGATTTTTAAGGCAAGGAAATTTTGGTCCAAATTGGTAAGTGACTATAACGTATTAGTGACAGAGTCAGGATCAAAAGCTGTTTTCTGACTCCACGATTAATACTGTTCATGTTACCATTATGATGAACATTTGTGTGACAGAATTTCTAAGCCCTGCCTCATAGCCCAGGAATTTTATATAATGTTCTGTCTGTAACTCTAGTAAGAAAATGATTTTGACAATCTCCTATAGCTGTAAAGAATATTTGTAAAATTGTTAGATTTGCATTTTCTTATTCTTTTGAATGGGAATAAGAGTAATGAAGTAGTCTGAAGACAAGCAGCAGGAGGGAAGAAAACGCAACTAACTTGAAGAAGCCAAATATAATTCTTCCCTTTTCCTTTTTTAGGTACCTCTAAAACAGGGCAGAAGTCTTATGGATTGGATTAGACTGACCAAAAGTGGAAAGGACTTAACAGGATTAAAAGGCAGGTTAATTGAAGTAACTAAAGAAGAACTTAAAAAACACAACAAAAAAGATGATTGTTGGATATGCATAAGAGGTAGGTGGTATTTATGAAGTCCTGCAAAAAACGTTGGGTGGGCCTTCCTGTTGTAATGCTTCCTGTTATTTGATTCACAAGTAGATAATAAAAATGGGCTTTATGCTGGGTAATAAGTTATATAATTCCAAATTTGGGCAGTATTTCTTCCTTCTATACCAGTTTATATAGTATCCACACTATATTCTCTTTTAAAGAAAAGAAGTGTTTGCCAGGCAATTTAATACCAAAGTAGTAAAATTAGTAAAATTACTCTGTAACACCTAGTTTATAAAGAATAATATTCCACCTTAGTGTTTTATAACAGAATTCTGTCAGAAAAATGTCTCTGAGAATCTAAAGTAAATCAGAAAGCCAATATTACGCCCAATCTTTAGTTCTCACTTGTAGCCATCTTTATTATTGAATGTATGTTTCTTAGCAATATTAGTTACCTGATTTTTCTAGCCTACAGCAAATTAGAAGCTTCAAATTAGAAATGAGTGGATTAAATAAGGTGAGCAGGAATATAAGAGGGTGGCTGGTAAAAGCAGACTTTATGGTATCTAACAACCTGACATCTAGATTGGAGCAAAATAATAAAAGGGCACAGAAGTGTACAATAGGCCTCCATAGCAATGTTCTTGAGTCACTCAGACGTGGTTAAATATGTCCGCTATTCTCTGTTGGAAGTGTGTCATTTATTGCTATTACCACAATTGCAAATTTGTTGTTGTGTAATTTAGGTGTATTGTCAGTTATACTAATTACACTAACCTATATGAAGTCAGGGACCATATCAGTTTTACTGCTTTGTCCTTGGTACCCAGAACATAGAAGTCATCAATATGTGTTTGTTGATTGAATGTAACTGATCATTCTTAAGAAGTTTGGTTTCTTAAAGAGGTGTATGGTTGTCACAATAGATTGGTGCTATGACAACTGGAAAGACACCAGTGGACACCAATTAGTTTTCTAGGAATGCCCAAACGTAATACCATTGACTGGGTATTTTGTTTGGGCATCGGAAACAATAGGAATTTGTTGTCTCACAGTCTGGAGGCTAAAAGTCTGAGATCAAGGTGCTAGCAGGCTTGGTTCTCTTTGAAGGCTGTGAAGAAGAATATCTTCTGTTACCTAGTTTCTGGGGGTCTGCTGCCAATCTTTGGAGTTTCTTGGCCTGTAGAAGCATCATCCTGATCTCTGCCTTCATCTTCACATGGCATTCTCCTGTGTACTTGGGTCCAGATTTTTAAACTTTTTTTTTCTCATTAGTCCTTGCCAGAGGATATTTTTTCCATTGTTTTTTTTTTTTTTTTTTTTTTTTTTTAGAGAGAGTGGGAAGGAGGGAAAGAAGATGGAGGGAGAAAGGGAGGAAGAGAGAGAAAGAAACATCGATGTCAGAGGGAGACACATCAATTAGTTGCCTCCTGCATGTGCCCAGACTGGGGCTAGGAATCAAACCTGCAACCCAGGTATGTACCCTTGACCAAGAATCGAACCAGGGACCCTTTGGTCCACTGGCTGATGTTCTGACCACTGAGCAAAAACCGTCCAGGGCCAGATTTCTGTTTTTATGAGAACACCAGCCTTCCTTATTTCATTAGGGTTTTACCCTACTCCAGTATGACCTCATCTAGTTACATCTGCAATGACACTACATCCAAACAAGTTCACGTTGTGAAGTACTCATGGTTAGGACTTCAACATATGTATTTCGGGGTGCACAATTCAACCCATAACAGAAATAATTAGAGTGTGACATGTTTTCAGTGGCAAAGAGGACATAATTGTGTAGCAGGTGATGACATAACTCATTCTAAGACAGAAGAACAGCTGCTCTACTCCCCTAGGTTTCTCAGGGAAATGCAGTCTATAACACCAACAAATTGGAATGAGGGTTCTGCCATGCATACAGTCCTTTTGTCATTTTATAGGACTTTTAATACCTTCCTTGCCCTTCCTCTATGCTGCCTACCTATTTATCAGATGTGAGTAACTATACAAAATGACCTCCCCATCCTGCCTGTGTGTTTTCTGCTAGACTGGGGTGCAGGGGCCGGGGGGAGGATCCGTTTCCCAGGAACATCTCAGCTGGCTCAGGCTGTAGGCATGTCTGAGCTCTCTTTCTTCAGTAGAAAGCCACTTCTTCAGAAAACTCACTTTTGTGAATCCCTCATATCCTAGTTATATCAGATAAAGGAGGCACTTGTAATATAGTCATACTTTATTATTCATTTGATGTAGTTAAAGGACTGGTTTGCTATGTTCGAAAAGTAACATATACTTTTAGAGTTACTACTCCCAGTTACATATCTCCTTACTGGTCTGAATGCATGGCTCCTCTTCTGGTAAAGGTGTTGACTTAAGGATATATTTTTACAAGTTTTTGTTGGAGAATTTGTTCTGCTCTGTTAATAATAAGGCCTTTTTTCCCCTTTCAGAAGAATTTGGTTTTGTATTTTATCCAGAAACACTTATTCCATACAGGTCCTGCCCTTAGAGTTTCATTTCTAGTAGGAGAAGATAAATGACTATTAGATAAGTCTGAGTGAAGTGCCCTAAGAGGGCTGTAAAGAAAGTGGTATCAAATTGAAGAGAGGGAGGCATGTGGGTTAGGAAAACCAGAGACACTTCATGGTAGAGATGAACTTTGAAGTGATGGACAGGATTTCAACAGGAAATGAGGAGGAGGTACATCCAAATAGAGGGAAAGGTCTAAACAAGAGTACAGGCCCAGAAAAATCTGAGGTATGTGCTGGAGCTTAGGTTAACTAGTGGAGAACTATAAGAAAGAGGACTACAGAGGAATGTTAAGTCAGTTTGTGGGGGACCTTGAAAGCCAGGCTGAGGAATGTGTTCTTAATTTAGACAGCGCTGTAAGTTATGGGAGGTTTTTGAATGTGGGGACAGTGTGATCAGAGTGTGCCTTGGAAAGATCAGTTTGGTGGCGGTGTAGTCAGCTGAAATGAGACTAGGAAGGCATTTAGCTCCCTACAGAAGTTCAGATGAACCAGGATGTTGACAAAGACAGTGGAGAGTTATAGGATGAATGTGAGACAGGTTACTGTAATTTCTAACAGGATCCTAAATGAAAGTAGAAGAAAGCACATGCATAAACATAACTATTCTTTTCTTCTTAGCTGTTCTAATTTAAAATATTAATAATACCTTAAAGGCGGGAATGTGTGCCAACTTTAGCTTTACAGGTCAGAAATAATGTTTGGACCCAAGTTTTAATCAAAGCTGTAGAACAGAGAAGCAAAGTATTATAGTGTGTGTGTGTGTGTGTGTGTGTGTGTGTGTGTGTGTGTGTGTATTTAAGTTTTAAATTATTTATTTACTTTACAACTGCCCCATTTTTAAATCAGGTTAAAATTCAGCTGACTGGGCTGTGGGAGGCACAGTTAGTCTCTTCAAGAAATAATTTTTATAGATAATATTTTGAGGACTTTTTTTTTGGAGATATATAGGAATATTTCTGCCAAGTCGGGTCATGTTCATAAAAAAGATGGTGTGAGAAGAGTACTTGGCTGGCAACAGCCTTGTATAAACTGTAAAATGTGGGCATTCTTTAAGGCAGGTAATATGGAATTTCTAATTTGTTCACTCAATTCTTACCATTTTCTGTAAAGTTTGTAATTTCTATAATGCAGTGGGAGTTAGAACATTAAGAAGATGGGTGGGGGAAAGATTGCTTTTTCAAAAACTTTGTTGAATTTCCCACTCATTCATGCTTTTGTGGTTTTCTCCCTTATTACTGTTTCGCCCTCTTAAGAACTAAAAGTGATTTATAAACATTTAAAGCTTTGAGCAAACATCTAAATTGCTCATGTGTAAGAATTCTATAGAACCTAAATCAGACTTTGTTTTTTTCTGTAATATATTTTACTGGAGTATGTAGTCACTGTGGGTAATGATGTATTAAGTTGTGAAATCATCATTAGGCAGCATGGTGCAATCTTTGATCTTAATGAGGATGAGAGGAAATGTGGCTTGACTAGTAATCCATTTGAATAAGTGATATTTAGAAATAGTTGATTACAGTCAATAGATTGGTGGCCCTATTTTAAAAATGTAGTGGATCAAGTTCTCCAAATGGGATTTTATTTATAGCTTAGAAATGAACTTGCTTTGATTTCTCTTAATACTGATTGCCATATACCAGTAAATTAGAGGTCTGCTTATGACCCCTGACAGAGTGACTTTAAATGGGTTGGTATTTTTTGTTTGTTTGTTTCATATTTTAAAAATCTTGGGAAATTGATTCTAAGAAGTAGTGGGTAGCCCTATTATATTTTTTTTATCACAGCTTCCTATTTTTACACTACAATTCCATTTATTCATCCATTTCTAACATAATGCATATATTTTTCAGGTTGCCCATTATATAACACTAGAGGCCTGGTGCATGAAATTTGTGCATGGGGGGTTGTGTCCCTCAGTCCAGCCTGCACCCTCTCCAATCTGGGACATCCCTGTCACAATCCAGGACTGCTGGCTCCCAACTGCTCGCCTGCCTGCCTTCCTGATTGCCCCTAACCGCTTCTGCCTGCCAGCCTGATCACCCCCTAACCACTCCCCTGACAGCCTGATTGATGGCTAACTGCTCCCCTGCCAGCCCGATTGCCCCTAACAGCCCTCCCCTGCTGGCCAGGTCACCCCTAACTGCCCTCCCCTGCCAGCCTGGTCGCCCCCAACTGCCCTGCCCTGCCGACCTGGTCACCCCTAACTGCCCTCCCCTGCCAGCCTCATTGCCCCTAACTGCTTTCCCCTGCAGGTCTGGTCCACCCCCCCAACTGCCCACACTTGCAGGCCTGGGCCCCCCAAACTGCCCTCTCCTGCTGGCCTGATCGCCCGCAACTGCCCTCCCTTGCAGGCCTGGTCCCTCCCAACTGCCCTTCCCTGCTGGCCATCTTGTGGTAGCCATCTTATGTCCACATGGAGGCAGCCATCTTTGACCACATGGGGGCAGCCATCTTGTGTGTTGAAGTGACAAGTCACTTTGCATATTACTCTTTTATTAGATAGGATAGAGGCCTTGTGCACAGGTGAGGGCCGGCTGGTTTGCCCTGAAGGGTGTTCTGGATCAGGGTGGGGGTTCCCTTGGGGCGTGGGGTGGCCTGGGCGAGGGGCCTGTGGTGGTTTGCAGGCCAGCCATGCCCCCCGGTGACCCAAGCATAGGCTGGAAGCAGGTATCTGGGATTTATTTATCGTCTATAATTGAAACTTTATAGCCTTGAGCCTTGAGCGGACGCCAGGACAAGCCAGGGTGGGGGAAGCTTGGCTTCCTCCATCACCGGGGGCAACCCAAGCCTCCTGCTTGTTCTAGCTCCGTGGCCGCTGCCATCTTGGTTGGGTTAATTCGTATACTTGCTTCTGATTGGCTGGTGGGCATGGCTTATGGATGTAGTGGAGGTACAGTCAATTTGCATGTTTCTCTTTTATTAGATAGGATTAATGCAGATAATCTAGTCTTTGTTATTTGTTAGTTGTGTCTGACTGGTATCCAAGTTTTTTTGTTTTCTTTTACTCTGTCTTGATCTACTTAACTGTCATTTAGTTTCTTCTTTTTTTAACGCTTCCTCTCTCTGTACCTCCCTTCTATTCACTAAAAATCTAATAGAGTGAAAAAACTGTGGTCTTGGGGCCTTATGTAACCCTGAGATGTTTGTCTGGCTGAATAAACTTCAGCCTGCATTTTGAAATTTTCGTTGTAGGGGAGTTTTGGATTATAAATTAGTTTTAAAGAAAGATACGTGGTTATTTAAACTTTCTATTGTTCTTGTGTCACTTCTTTATTTTTTAGTGAATTTGTTAATTTCATCTATTGATCCAAGTGGCATAAAGTTGTTTACAATATTCCCTTATTATCTCTTTTATTATATGTAGGTTCTATTGAGATATGTCCTCTTTTATTCCTGATATTGCTAATTTTTAGTTTTCTTCTTTTCCCCCCTCAATCTTATTAGAAGTTCACCAATTTTATTAACTTTTGGTTTTTATTTTTTCTGTTGCTTGTCCATTTTCTGTTTCATTGATTTCTAGTCTTATCATTATTAGGGAGATGGCTATTTGTTCCCCTGCAGCATTGGCATCAATATCTTTATGGAGATAACTCGGAATAACTCTTATTATATTTCTGGTGAATGTCTGAATTACTTGGTAGTGGCAAATTTAGTGTTGTGATTTTTACCCTCATTTATGTTTTAGTTTTTTCCATTATCCCTTCGCCAAAGATTTTTTTCTCATTTGAACTTAGTACCCAATCATACAGTTTTCATTTTTTAAAAATTAAAATCACATATATAGCTCAATATCTCTATAAGGGGTGTCAAATCTGTGCTGTATACTAAGTATTTTATTTTCATAACAAACCTGTGAGGTAGGTATTGTACTTCACAGATGAGGATACTGGAGCTTGGAGAATTCTTGTTTTCCAAATGAGGAGACTGAAGCTGAGAGAGTATAACAGTGGGAACTCATGGATATAACTTGCAGAAACTCCAGTATAACCTGGCTTAACTAGAAAACAATTGATTACAAAGTTGCAGGTAGAGCTAACTTAAGGTGAAGGTTGGTGCAGGGGTTCAGCTAGTGTCCCAGGACCTGTTTTCACACTATCTTGTAGTTTGCTTTCTGGGATTGCTCAATTTTAGGACTCACTTTTTATAGCAGAAAGATGAATGCAGCAACTTTCCCTCTATCCCTCTAGTTATTGTCAAATTCTATTCAGTTTATCTAACAGGTAAAATAAAAGTCTTGGAATTGGCTCTGATTGACACAGTTTTGATCATGTTCACATTGCTGTACTAGTAACAATAATTCTGTTTAGGAGCAAATGATGTATTTAATCACTTAAACCTAGGCCATAAGCTTCATCCTTAGCCCAGTTGGGGACATACTGAAGCACACATGGCTCCTTGAAAAAAATGTGACCTTGTTGCTGGAAGGGGAGTGGATGCTGGTAGAGAAAATATGAATGAGAGTAAAGTAACTAGTTGAATACATAGTAATGAGAATGGAACCTCCATTTTTAACCTACGCAGCCTGATTCTGAGCTGTTATGGTTAAACTATACCATATTCAACTTCTAGATTTACTCCTGGTTTAGCATTTTCTTTGTGTGCCATATGTAAATTTATTCATTAAAAGGTGCATATTACTTGTTCTTCTCTTGTGCTAATTAACATTGCTGATTAACACTCAAACAGGGTATCCTTCTGAGATAGTTTTTTTAAAAATATTTTTTTATTTAAAGTATTACATGTAGTAGTACATATATTTTCTTTTTTTCCCCCTTGACCTTCCCCCATCCTCCCCTACCCCCTGTCACATGATCTCATCTCCCCCCCCCCCCCCCCCCCAGTGTCTTCTGTCCATTGGTTGTGCTTATGTGCACGCATACAAGTCCTTTGGTTGATCTCTTTACCCCCCTCCACAACACTCCACTGCTTTCCCACTGTAATTTGATAGTCTGTTTGGTGCTTTACTGCCTCTGTATCTATCTTTTGTTCATCAGGTTATAATGTTCTTTATTTTCCATAAATGAGTGAGATCATGTGGTATTTTTCTTTCATTGCCTGGCTTATTTCACTTAACATAATGCTCTCCAGGTCCATCCATGCTGCTGCAAGTGGTAAGAATTCTTTCTTTTTTATAGCAGCGTAGTATTCCATTGTGTAGATGTACCATAGTTTTCTAATCCACTCATCTGCTGATGGGCATTTGGGCTGTTTCCAAATTTTAGCTATGGTGAATTGTGCTGCTATGAACATAGGGGTGCATATATCCTTTCTGATTCGTGTTTCTAGTTTCTTGGGATATAATCCTAGAAGTGGGATTACTGGGTCAAATGGGAGTTCCATTTTTAGTTTTTTGAGGAAACTCCATACTGTTCTCCACAGTGGCTGCACCAGTCTTCATTCCCACCATCAGTGCACGAGGGTTCCTTTTTCTCCGCATCCTCACCAGCACATGTCCTTTGTTGATTTGACGGTGATTGCCATTCTGACAGGTGTGAGATGGTACTGCACTGTCGTTTTGCTTTGCATCTCTCAGATAATTAGTGACTTTGAGCATGTTTTCATATGTCTCTTGGCCTTCCTTCTGTCTTCTTTCAAAAAGATTCTATTTAGGTCCATTGCCCATTTTTTTATTGTATCATTTATCTTCCTTTTATTAAGTTGTATAAGTTCCCTGTAGATGTTGGGATTAAACCTTTATAGGTGATAACATTTGCAAATATGTTCTCCCATACAGTGGGCTTTCTTGTTGTTTTGTTGATGTTTTCTTTTGCTGTACCAAAGCTTTTTATTTTGATGTAGTCCCATTTGTTTATTTTCTCTTTAGTTTCCATTGCCTTAGGAGCAGTATCGGTGAAGAAATTGCTTCATCATATGTCTGAGATTTCTCTGCCTGTGGATTCTTCTAGTATTTTTATGGTTTCCCATCTTATGTTTAAGTCCTTAATCCATTTTGAGTTTATTTTTGTGTATGGTGTAAGTTGGTAGTCTAGTTTCATTTTTTTGCATGTATCTGTCCAATTTTCCCAACACCATTTATTGAAGAGACTGTCTTGACTCCATTGTATGTTCATGCCTCCTTTGTCAAATATTAATTGAGCATAGTGGTTTGGGTCGATATCTGGGTTCTCTATTCTATTCTATTGGTCTATATGTCTGTTCTTGTGCCAGTAACAGTCTGTTTTGAGAACAGTGGCTTTGTAGTACAGCTTGAAATCTGGTATTGAGATCCCACCTACTTTGTTCTTCTTTCTCAGGATTTCTGTGGCTATTCAGGGTCTTTTTTTATTCCAGATGAATTTTTGGAGAGTTCTTTCTAGGTCTGTGAAATATGCCATTGGTATTTTAATGGGGAGTGCATTGAATCTATAGATTGCTTTGGGTAGTATGGACATTTTAATGATGTTGATTCCCCCAATCCATGAACATGGTATGTTCTCCCATCTGTTTATGTCTTCCTCTAACTCTTTTTTCAGTGTCCTGTAGTTTTCTGCATATAGGTCTTTTATCTCCTTAGTTAAGTTTATTCCTAGGTATCTTAATTTTTTTGGTGCGATGGTAAATGGGATTGCTTTTTTAGTCTCTCTTTCTGTAAGTTCACTATTGGTGTATAGAAATGCCATAGATTTCTTGGCATTAATTTTGTATCCTGCTACATTGCCGAATTCATTTATTGAGTCTAATATAGTTTTTTGATGGAGTCTTTAGGGTTTTTTATGTACGATATCATGTCATCTGCAAATAAGGACAGCTTTACTTCTTCTTCTCCAATTTGGATGTCTTTTATTTCTTTTCTTATCTAATTGCAATGGCTAATACTTCCAGTACTATGTCGAACAGGAGTGGTGAGAGTGGTCATCCCTGTCTTGTTCCTGTTCTTAGGGGAAATGGTTTTAGTTTTTGCCCATTGAGTATGATGTTGGCTGTGGGTTTTTCATATATGGCTTTTTTATGTTGAGGTATGATCCTTCTATTCCCACCTTGTTGAAAGTTTTTATCAAGAAGGAGTGTTGGATTTTGTCAAATGCTTTTTCTGCATCAATTGATATGACTGTGATTTTTATCTCTCACTTTGTTTATGTGATGTATCACCTTTATTGAATTGTGGATATTGTACCATCCTTGCATTCCTAGGATAAATACTACTTGGTTATGGTGTATGATCTTTCTGATGTACTGCTGGATCAGATTTGCTGGAATTTTGTTGAGGATTTTGGCATCTATGTTCATGAGGGACATTGGCCTGTAATTCTCTTTCATTGTGTTGTCTTTATCTGGTTTTGGTATTAGGGTAATGCTGGCTTCATAGAAGGAACTTGGAAGTGTTCCTCCCTCCTGAATATTTTGGAATAGTCTGAGGAGGATATGTTTTAGTTCATCCTTGAATGTTTGGTAAAACTCCCCTGTGAAGCCGTCTGGCTCCTGGGCTTTTGTTTGCTGGAAGCTCTTTGATGAGTGCTTCAATTTCTTCCATAGTTATCGGCCTATTGAAATGTTTAGATTCTTCCTGATTGAGTTTTGGAAGGTTATATTTTTCTAGGAATATGTCCATTTCCTCCAGGTGGTCCAGTTTTTTGGAATAGAGTTGTTCATAGTATTTTTTAACAATCCTTTGTATTTCACCGCGGTCTGTTGTTATTTCTCCTCTTTCATTTCTGATTTTGTTTATTTGGGTCCTCTCTCCTTGCTTCTTGGTGAGCCTGGCTAGAGGTTCATCAATCTTGTTGATCCTTTCAAAGAACCAGCTCTTGCTTTTGTTGATCTTTTATATTGTTTTTTTTTAGTCTGTATGTCGTTTATCTCTGCTCTGGTCTTTATTATTTCCTTCCTTCTGCTTACACTGGGCTTTTCTGGTTGCTCTCTTTCTAACTCTTTCAGTTGTAGGGTTAGGTAATTTATTACCATTGTTTCTTGTTTTTTTTGCAGTAGGCTTGTAGAGCTATGAACTTCCCTCTCAAGACTGCTTTCTCTGTGTCCCATAGATTTTGGATTGTTGTGTTTTCATTGTCATTTGTTGCCATGATGTTTTTTTTATTTCTTCCTTGATCTCTCCGGTAACCCAGTCATTGTTTAATAGCATGCTGTTTAGTCTCCATGTGTTTGATTTTTTTTGGATTGTTTTTATTGTAGTTGATTTCCATTTTTATGCCACTGTGATCTGAGAAGATGTTTGATATGATTTCTATCGTCTTGAATTTGAAGAGACTTTGCCTGTGATGCAATATATGGTCTATCTTTGAAAATGACCTATGTGCACTTGAGAAGAATGCATATTCTGTGGCTTTGGGGTGAAATGTTCTGAAGATGTCAATTAATTCCATCTGGTCTAGTGAGTCATTTAGTATTGATGTGTCTTTGCTGATTTTTTGTTTAGAGGATTTGTCCAATATTGATAGTAGGGTATTAAAGTCCCCTACTGTAATTGTATTGCTGTCAGTCTCTCCCTTGATATCCTCCAGGAGTTTTTTTTTTATGTATTTGGGTGCTTCTGTATTGGGTGCATATATGTTTACCAGAATTTTTTCTTCGTGTTGGATTGCTCCCTTTAGTATTATGAAGTGGCCTTCCTTATCTCTTATTATGTCCTTCACTTTGAGATCTAATTAGTCAGATATAAGTATTGCTACCCCAGCTTTTTTTTTCATTTCCATTCGCCTGAAAAACCTTTTTCCATCCCTTCACCCTCAGTCTGTGTGCGTCTTTTTTTCTGAGTGGATTTCTTATAGACAGCAGATATATGGATCGTGTTTTCTTATCCAGTCCGTTACCCTATGTCTTTTGATTGGGGCATTTAATCCATTTACATTTGAAGTTATTATTGATAGGTACTTATTTGTCGCCATTTTTATTCTTTACCCCTGTGTTCCTTCTTCGCTTCCTATTTCTTTTTTTTACAGCAGACCCTTTAGCATTTATTGCATTGCTGGTTTTTTGGTAATAAATTCCCTTAGTCCTTTTTTGTCTGTGAAACTCCTGATTTCACCTTCAATTTTGATTGATAGCCTTGCTGGGTACAGTATTCTTGGATTCAGATCCTTCCTTTGCATGACTTTGTATATTTCATTCCAATCCCTTCTGGCCTGATGAGTTTCTGTTGAGAAATCAGTCACTAGTCTGATGGGGTTTTTTTTTGGTAGGTAACTTTCTGTCTCTCTCTGGCCGCTTTTAAGATTCTTACTTTTTCGTTGGTGTTTGCCAATTTTATTATAATATGCCTTGGCATTGGTCTTTTGGGGTTCATTTTGCTTGGACTCTGTAAGCTTCTTGGATTTGTGTGGGTCTTTTCTTCCCTATATCAGGGAAGTTTTCTGTCATTATTTCTTCAAACACGGTTTCTATTCCTTTCTCAGTTTCCTCTCCTTCTGGAACCCCTATTAGGTGGATGTTCTTTTGTTTTGTGTTGTTCCAAGGTTCCCTTAGGCTCTCCTCCTGCTTTTTAATTTTTTTTCTAGAAGTTGCTCTACTTGGCTATGTTTTCCTACCTTGTCTTCTAGCTCACTGATGCGGTCCTCTGCTTCTTCTAGTCTACTCTTGATGCTTTCTATTGAGTTCTTTATAGCAGCAGTGTCATTTTTCATTTCTTCTTGGTTCTTCTTAATTTCCTCTTGGTTCTTACACATATTTTTGAATTTGTTTTCCATTCTTTTTAGGCACCTAATGACCATTTCTCTGAATTCTTTCTCTGACAGGTTGCTTGCCTCCATTTCGTTTACTTCCTTTTCTGGTGATTCCTGCTTTTCTTTCATATGTGGGCTGTTTCTTTGTCTCCCCATGGTCTCTCTTCTCTGGATGTCTGATTATGTAGTTCTCTCTCTCCTGCATTGATTTAAAGGCACAAAATACAACACATCCAGGTACAACGCACAAGACACTGAACAGAAATATATTCACGATATTAATAACCCAAAATAAAAGTGACCACCAGAGAAAGGCAAATTAGAGGATATGAGAGAAAGAAAAAGAGAGAAAATAAAAAGAAAGAAGTGCAAAACTGAAATTGGGAAAAGGAAAAAAAAGTAAGAGAGAAAAGAAAGAATAAGAAAGAAGAGGGGAACAAACTATATATATGGGGAGAGAACTCCAATAGAACAGCCACTAATCCCAACAAATGCCAGCAACAACTACCTGGAGATAAATACAAACTGCAAACAACAACTAATATCATGTGAGGGGAGGGAAAACAGAAGCAAAAAAACAAAGAAAACAAAACAAACAAACAAAAAGAATAAGCAAAACAATCTCACAAATAAGCATAAAAAATTGATATAATCAACAATCAAGCAAACAACAAAAGGACAGAGAGAAAAATAATTTTTTTGGATAATGAAGACAGAGAAGAGAGAGGTGTGTATGGTCTTGGAGCAGGCAGTTGGAAATTAGATATATAAGTAGGGTGAAATTTTAACAGGGGGTAAAAGGAAGGAATAGGGAAAATCTAAAGCAGGAAAAGGGTAAGAGAAACAGGACAACCAGAGGGGAAATGTTAGGAAGAGAGTGACGGCATAAAGGTAAAGTTGAGATAGAGTAAAATGATGCTAAAGGAAAGATGAAAATAGAATGTAGAACACTAATCCCAAAGTAAAATAAAGAGAAAATAAAATGACACTTTAAAAAAAAAAGGTAAAATAGCAGTAGTAATAATACTGATTAAAAATAAAAATGTAATAATTAAAAAGGTAAAATCAAGCGAGGAAAAAAGAAAAAAATAGTTTCTTCAGTAAGAGATGAAAAAAATAAAAATGTGCAGTAGTGAAGGTCATTCACTTCCTCTACTGTTCTGTTTGACACGCCTGTTTCCTAGCCAGGACAGTATTTCAGTTCCCTGTGTTCCACTGCTCCTCAGTGTTGTAAGCCAGTCCTGATTTTTAAGTAGGCAGTGTGTCTTAATTTCTTGTATTCCTTTATTTGTGTTTACACAAGAGTCAATTTTTGACTCAACCCCTGTGTAGCAGTGTTTCTGGATTGACATCTGGGTCTATAGGTCCTCTCTAGCTAGTGCTTAGATCCTTCTTTCCCTGTGGCACTCAATACCGGTTTGTGGGAGTGGGTTGCCCCAGAGCTGGTTCTCTGATGGTGGTTATTGCTCACTCTGATTCCCAGGTTCCAGAAAAACAACTTTCCCCTGCAGTCTCTTAGGGTGTCCCCAATTGGGTGATCCTATGTATTGGGCTTAGTAATCAGAAGCAAGGATTTAAAGAAGAAAAAGACAAAAGAAAACAGAAAAAAAAGAGCCAGCATAAGTATGCGAACTCCGGGGATGCGTGCAAGTCTGTGCAGTCTTTTTTCCCCCCTTGGGTCTAAGCAGCTGGCACACCTTTAAAATTTTTAGGCTGTCCTTTTGTGTCTAATCAAAATGGGTTGCTTTTTAGAGTTCCCTTCTGTTAGCATCTCTGAGGACCCCCTTACACATTCACGGATCACGCCAGCCTCAACAGCCACAGATTTTTCTAGGCGCAGACGTCCCCAGGTCCTCCAGCTCCCGCAGTGCGTGTTTTTCTCTCTCCTTCCAGGACCAGAGACCTTACCTTATCCCAGGCAAAATCTGACCTTTCCGTGGTGGAGTGTAGAGCTCCTCTGAATCCACGTGTTTGTGCCAATTGGGGACCGATCTTCTTGGGTCACAGCTGTTCGGGGGGTGCTGTAGTTGTTGATTTTCAGGCTTCCAATAACATCCACTTTCCCCTTCAAGATGGCGTGGTCTTTGCGTCCGACCCAGTCGCTCCGGGAGGGAACCCAGCAGCAGTGGGGGCTGCCCGGTCAGGGGAGCCCCATCCAGCAGTTCCCCACAGTCTCCTGGAGTATAACTGTCCCTCAACTCACCAACATATACTCCCTGTGTGACCACACACTCTCCCTTTGTTTTCTCACACAGTATCTTGCAGTCTGCCTTCCCGTCGGCAGCCATCTTCCTTTCTCCCCAGTTTTTAATTTTAGTAATTTAGTGAAACATAGCTTTGTTTTTTTGTGACTTTGTGTGTAGTTGTCATTCATAAAAAATAGAAAAAATAGATTTTAACTTTTCCCTGTCTTAGTTCACTTATTTAATCAATATTTCTGAGAGTCTACTACGTGTCATTTACTGTACCAGGTTCGGGGGTGGGGGGGAGTAACATGGAAATTTAAAACAGAGGTGGCCCCTGATCTTATGTAATTTCCAATCTGAAGGGGAACATACAGTATTAATCAAGTCTGCTGGGTATTGTGAAGGAGAGTATTCTGTGCTTAGTAAAGACTGATGAAGACTGAGCCTAGATATCCTATATAATAAAAGCCTAATCTGCTAAGTGTCCAGTCGTCCAGTCATCTGTTAAACCAATCAAAGCGTAATATGCTAATGATATGCTAAGGCCGCTTAACTGCTTGCTGTGGCGTGCACTGACCACCAGGGTGCAGATAGTCGTCCGGTCTACCAGTCGCTATGACATGCACTGACTACCAGGGGGCAGATGCTCTGACTGGTAGGTTAGCTTGCTGCTGGGGTTTGGCCAATTGGGACTGAGCGAAACAGGCGGGACATGCCCTGGAGCCCTCCCACGATCCCTCCCTGGCTGGCCAACCTCCCGTGTCCCTCCCTGGCCCTGATTGTGCACTGGTGGAGTCCCTCAGCCTGGCCTGCACCCTCTCGCAATCTGGGACCCCTTGGGGGTTGTCAGAGAGCTGATTTTGGCCTAATCCTGCAGGCATAAAAGGCTTAATGTGCAAACTGACCAAACAGCAGAATGAGCGGTCACTATGATGCGCACTGACCACAAGGGGGCAGATGCTCAATGCAGGAGCTGCCCTTGGTGGTCAGTATGCTCCCACGGGGGGAGCGCTGCTCAGCCAGAAGCCAGGCTCACCGCTGGCCAGCCCAGCGGCGGTGGTGGGAGCCTCTCCCGCATCTGCGGCAGTGCTAAGGATGTCCGACTGACGGCTTAGGCCCATTCTCCCTAAGCTGTCAGTTGGACATCCCCCAAGGGCTCCTGGACTGCAAAAGGGCACAGTCCAGGCTGAGGGCCGTGCGCCCCCCCGCCCCCCTGTGCACAAATTTTGTGCACTGGGCCTCTAGTGAAGGATAAATGGGAATTAACTAGGCAAAGAGGAATAGAAACAATTTCCAGGCCCCTGGAAAAAGCATGTGCAAAGGCTGGGTGGTGTGATTGTATGAGAGAGAGGGAGAGAAAACACTCCACACATACATACCCATCAGTGAACATGAGGAACATAAAGCTAGTGATGTCTGTGTTCTTTCTTTTCTTTTTCTTGCATCAGAATGATGTACTCCTTTTAAAGACTCCATTCTTCCTAAGACACTCTCTTTCCTAAGTGTAATCCTTTCATTTTCTCTTAATCTCTCCAGCTTCCTCTATGATCTTGGGCAGTTGGTTGCTCATCCTATATTGTTTAACATCCTCAGTTCTTTCTTTCTTCCAACAGCTTCCTTCAGTCTCCTCATCTTTGAAAACCTGACTCTGGTCCTCTCTGACTTTTCTTTCTTCCTCAGCATTTATTGTAGGACCTCTGTTAGAAAATCTGTAACACTTTTTATATTTCTGTCTTTCCATTTAAGTTGAGTTCAATATTAATATGCTGCTTCTCTCCCTAAGCCTGACACCCATCACAGCATGACTCATGATTAGTGGTCAATAAATGTTCTTTGAATCATGTAAAATACTTTAAAACTACATTATGGTAAGGATATCTTAATGATTTCACAAATAAGTAACCAGTTGAGGAACTTGCATATTTGCTGTTTCCAGATTATTGGCTCCTGGAGTTGAGTTATATACAAGTTCCCTAATCAGAAACTTTATTTCTGGATAATTTTCTAATATATATTAATGGCCATTGTTTTTTGAGCCTCATTTTAGAATGTGAGCTGTAGCCTGAATGGATCATGTGTTCTGTTTCCTTTGTACAGCTTCATATTTCCTTTTGGGGGGTTTGCACACTGTGGGGATTGGGTAAATATTTAAGATTGCTTAAGGGCCATTTTTCATTAAATATTTTTAACTAAACTTTTTGTTTTGAAAAAAGTTTCAGACTTACAAAAAAAGCTGCAAGAGTGTGATGCAGTGAACTCCATAAACCCTTCACCTGTCTGGATTTACTCATTGTTGATAACATCTTCATTATATTTTGATGAATTCATTTTATTTATTGTTAACGTATTCTTCATACCTCTTTGTCTTCATTTTAGTAGTCATTCTAAGTTTATGATACACATTTTTACTTTCCAATCTATCTTCAAATAATATTATACCATCTCACATGCAGTGTAAGAACCTTATATACTTCTATTTCACTCTCCTATGTCTTGCACAATTAATCATTTTACTTCTACATGTTATAAATCCCACAACGTGTTACCATGTTTGCTTTAGACAGTCACTTACCTTTTAAAGAGAGTAATATAATAAATGGTGCATGGGATGACTCAACCATCTGAGCCACACCGTCTGGACCTGATATCATGTTTTTTCTTTTTAGTATTTTCATTAGACTCTTTTTTTTTTAATCTCTGCTGAACTTTCCCATCTGTAAAATGTCATCCACATTTTCAGATAGTCTTTTAAGATATTAATTATAGTTATTTTAATGTCCCTATCTGATAGTTCCAACATTGCAGCATCTTTATTGTATTGCTTTTTTCCCTCTTGACATGGGTTGTTTTATCCTTTATGAAAATGCATCTTATAATTTTTGGTTGAGTGTCCACACATTGCATATAGAAGAATAGTAAAATTTATACTCAGAAATAGGTATACCTATTCTGGCAGACAGTTAAGTTGATTTAGTCTAGTTAGTTGTTGAGCTGAGTTTGGTGTTTATTGTTGCTATTGGTATCATCAGTGCACCACAGACTTCAAATTCTTTCAACAGTGGGTTATTGCTACCTTGTTTTTTGTATGGGTCCAGCTCTGCTAGAGGATTTTTCTCATTGTTCCTGTTCTACTCTTAGCTTACAGCTTGCTCTACATACCTGGGTAGGTTCTCTCTTTATGCTCCTGTTCCTCTCCCAGTGGCAGACTGCTCTTGCTTGTTACTTGGTGCAGGACTTGGGGCAGAAGGTGTTTTGCAATTGTCATATTTTAGCCACTGTCTTAGGCAGGTCCTGTGCACCTGAGCCCCAGAGGCTGAGTTTTTTTTAGTACTTTTGTCACTTCCCCAGTGGCCATGTTCTCTTTTTCCTACTCAGGGCACAGAATAATTTAAACAGTATGTGATAAAGGTCTCTGAGCACTTCAGAAAATCATCTGGGCATAATTACCAAAGATCATCTTATGTGACCTTATTAGTATTAGGAAAAACAATAAAAGGAAATTTACCAGTAAAAGCATTAAAAATTAACCAACATTCTGAGCAATCAGTTACATTCTGAAGGAAGTTGATCAGGTTGAAAGGTAATGACACCAGATGGAAGTTCAGATCTTCAGGAAATGGTAAATATGTGAGTAAAGAGATAAAATTACTTTTTTCCCTTTTAAAAAATGCATGACTATTTAAAGCAAAAGTTGTAACATTGTATTGTAACATTATATAAAGTATAGGGATAGAGAGTGGTAAATTGTCCTTATATTAAATGTGAAGGGATATACAATATTAACCTAAGTAAACTGGTAACGTTAAGTATATATATTATAAGCCCTAGGACAGCCACTGAAAATATAACACAAAGAGGTATAGCTAAATACCAATAATATGAAATTCTGAAAAATGTTAGGTTAACTCAAAAGAAGTCAGGGAAATAAAGGAACAGAGACACAAACAAAATTTGCTGGGTTGGGGTGGGGAAGAAAACTTGGGGTTGGGAAAAGAAACTAATAAAATTGTAGCTCTAAATTCAGAAAGAATGTTTATACCTGACAAAAGTTTCAGAATATACGAAGCAAATATTAACAGAATTGCAAGATAATTAAAATGCACAATCGTTGTTGCATATTTTTAACACCCTCTCTTAGCAGTTAGAAGAACTAAATAAACATCAGGCGACCTAAAATAATAGTACGCAGTTTCTCCACGGAACACCAGATGGCACAGTAGTCACAATGCTTGCAAAAAATGGATGTGTACTTGAATATAGTGAAATATGCACTTCTTTTATTATGTGAACATACCTTTTTCCTTCGTTTATTTTAGCGCCAACAAAATGAACAGTGGTAATTAATGAAATAAACAGGAATACTGCAATATGGTGCCGTAATACTTAGCACATACATAATAGGCATTAAATACATTTGTTTTGGAATGAATATATTGTGGGGCTTTGAAGACTCTGTGATTAAATTTTGAAACAAAAATTATTTTAAAATCTAATTATAAAAATACTGCTTTTACTTAGAGCAGTAGTTCTCAAACTTTTTGGTTTTAAGCTCTCTGTACTCTTTTAAAAATTATTGTGGGCCCCAAAGAGCTTTGTGATGGCCCTTTATGATGGAGCTATTGATATTTACCTTTTGGAAATGAAAATTAAGAAATGCCAAGAATATTTTAAAGTTGAAAGTTAAAAATAAGCTCACTGTGTTATAAATAATACATATTTGTGAAAAATAACTACATTTAAAAAATTTAGTGAGAAATTTGGTATTATTTTACATTTTGGCAGATATTTTTACTGTATTGCTTAATAGATGACCACAGTAATCTCATGTCACCTTTTCTTTTTAATCTTACACACCCGTGAAAGAATGAGATTTTTAAAAAAATTTGGATAGCATCATAATACTACCAAAAAGTTTTGGTCTTGGGCCACCCAAAGAGTCTTGAGCTCCCTCAGGAGCCCCTGGACCATGCTTTAGACTCTGACTTACAAAATAGGACAGAGGAAGAAAGAAAAGTTATTAGTGAGTACATGGCCTGAATCATGGAGATGCAGGTCACTCTTTGGTGGAGGGCTATTAGGTTCCTGTGTATGGTTGCCTAACCTGAAAAGTTGTGGGAGCCTCAAATGGGGGACAGATTAAATAGGTAAGTACAAAATGTCATGTAAGTCTAACATTGTACTGTCTCACATAGAGCTGGGGGTTGAGAATAAGTTGGAGCATGCTGTAATCCAGTTCTGAGTTCAGTTATCTGAGAAATGTGGTGTGACTTAGGTTCTGTCGGTGGGAAAAGCCATTTTCTCCTATGCAGAGTTGGAGTAGTGCCTGAAAAAGAGCTCTCTGAAATTAGTACATTCACTTATTGCTGCTGAGAATGGAAAACAGTCTGGCAGTTTCTCATTAGGTTCAACATAGATAGCTATGTGACCCAACAAATTCACTTCTAAATGTATACTCAAAAGAAATAAAAATATATGACCACACAAAAACTCATACATGAATGTTCATAGCGGTATAATTTATATCTAGAGGCCTGGTGCACGAATTTGTGTACTAGTGGGGTCCCTTGGCCTAGCCTGTGGGATCGGGCTGAAACCGGCTCTCTGACATCCCTCGAGGGGTCCTGGATTGCGAGATGGTGCAGGGGACCCCATGGGTGCATGATCAGGGCGGGGGAGGTATGTGGGAGCTTAGCCAGCCAGGGAGGAACCGCGGGAGGGCTGCAGGGCGTGTCCAGCCCATCTCGCTCAATCCTGATCAGCTGGACCCCAACAGCAAGCTAATTTACTGGTCAGAGCATCTGCCCCCTGGTCAGTGCACGTTACAGTGACTGGTTGACCAGTCGACTGTCTGCCCCCTGGTGGTCAGTGCATGCCATAGCGAGCAGTTGAGTGGCCTTAGCATATCATTAGCATATTATGCTTTGATTAGTTGAATGGCCTACTGGTCCACCAGCACTTAGCATATTAGTCTTTTATTATATAGGATAGCCCCAAAGTGGAAACAATGTAGATGTTCATGAACTGATGAATGAATAAACAAAATGTGGCATGTCCATCCATGGAATGTTATTCAGCCATTAAAAGAAATGAAGAACTTTGAAAATATTATACTGAGTAAAAGAAGGCAAACATAAAAGACCACATACTTCATATTTCCATTTATACAAAATGCCCAAAATATGCAGTCTGAAGAGGGAGAAAGTACATTTTACCTAGGGCTGGGGAAGGTGGGAGGGATGCTAAATGAAGAATGTTTCTGCACATTGTTAGGTTGTACTATCTGTTGTAGTCAATGGCCCCTACATAGGGACTCATAATTCTTCACAATATCAATAGCAAATGCTCAAAGCTGGTTTTTGTCTTTTAAAGAACTAATGAATCTCTCTTTTTTTGTGGTTTGCTTGCTTGTGTCCTTGTAATGTTTTTTAAGATTGGATAATGAGACCACTGTTACTAGTTATCTCTTTTGGCTTTGGCTGCTAGGAAGTTTAGGTCTAATAACAATCATAGTAACATTGTTAATTAGGTTAGGCAACTAGTGTATTTTCTTTTCTTTTACATGTTTTGGTGTGGTTCTTTAAATTTTGCACACAAATGTAAGTATTTTCTTGTAAAATGCCTGTGGTCTTTATCAGTAGCAGTTGGGATTTAAATTACAACAAATATAAAAAGTATATGTGAAAAACTAGAGGCAGCAGCTGCCAAGATGGAAAAGAGCTCTTTCTATGTAAAATGGCAACTTTAGTTTTCAGTCATAAAAGTAATATTGATCCTTAACTAGGTTTTTAAACAAACAGTGAGCTCCTAGACACTGGTACTTTTCAAGCAGATTCTAGATGACAGTCTGTCTGTAGATTCTGTAGAGGTGAATCCTGCACTGGATGAGAGGTCAGACTTAAGACTATCATTCTTTTATTGAATTGGAAGTGTAAGTTTCTGACTATACAAAGCACTCAGTGGTAATTTTAAAGTGGGTAATTTTTATTCTAAGAATTTATTTGAGAACTCAAAGTTTCAGACATATAATGCAAAAGAGATAATTTAGTGTGAAACTATTAAAACAGGTACTACTAGTGCATTGCCTAAAGAACTCAGTATAGTGATTGTTTTGAATGTGTGTTTTCTGTTGCATAGCACCTCTGCTAGGGCATTTAAAAATGATGTATTTAAATATTAGAGTATATGTTCCTAACAGAACTGTTGTATTTTAACTTTAATAAATTGCTGCTGCCTCTCCTTCTCCTGCCTTTCCTCTTCCTCCTTCCTCCTTTTAAAAAAATACCACTTTTCCTAGTTTCATTGAGATGTAATTGAAAATAACATTGTATAAATTTATTGTTTGATGAAATTAAGTTGTTCTTAGCATTAGTCAGTCCTTTTATTGGATCTACTCCTGGTTAGAGTTTAAAAGACAAAATATAAAACAAAATAAAGTATTAGCAAAGAGGAGTAGCTAGATAGACAGACTGACAGACTGACTCAAATAGATAGACAGACAATAGACTGACTCCCTAAATCTCCCTCTGCTACTAAAGGTCCCCCATATAAATGGATCTAAAAGCACCATTCATGATGTTTCATGAGTCTATTTCTGCCTGTTTTTATTCTTAATGTCATTAATAGGATTTAGGTTTTGCCAAATTAATAGCTTAACATCAAATTGAGATAGTCCTATTTGATGGATCCATAAATACTGCTTATTTATATTGTTGTGCATATCTGCCACACCTGTGCCATTAGAGCTACAGGAAGAATTTAATTGTGTCATTGAAAAATTTAGAGAGTTGCAAAATTAGTTTCTAAACACCAGGTGATAGGAGTGAAAAGCTTGCACAGGAGAGATGGCTGTCTAAAAGCCATGTGTAGTACAAATAGAGTACAATAAAGCATGAAGGAAAAGCATAAAATTAAGTTCTTTGTGTTCCTTTTCTTCTGCCACATTCAGAGGTCCAACTTTTAGTTGTTTTAAAATGATTTTGAAAAGGAAAAAAGGAAGGAGGCCTTAAGAGGGAGGATAGAGCCTCTGGACCAGTGGAAATGTACCAGTTGCATTAAGGAGCAGGGTTTAAGACTCATAGTCAGCAAATCACCGACACTGCCAGGTGTGGTTGGTTCTAACAGTCTGAATTCCTTATAGTGAGGGATTTTATCCTTCCTACTTTTGTCCAGTTGAAGAGGATGGGAAGTTCTTTAGGTTTGCGTCTTAGTCTATCAGAAAGGAAAGGAAGATTATGAGAGGGTGTCAGTCTAAAGAGTTTAGAGGAAGCAGAGAACACATGTGGGACATTTCATCCTTTATATGCTAACTAGAGGCCCAGTGCATGAAAATTCATGCACTGGAGGGGGGGGTCCCCTCAGCCCGGCCTGCCCCCTCTCACAGTCCAGGAGCCTTCAGGGTCAGGAGGCGACCCAGTGATCAGGGAAAGGCGATGCCCCCATCATACCTCTGCTGCTGCCACTGCTGGCAGCGCAAGCCTCGGACAGCCCTGGTTATCTGAGCCTTGGGCAGCCCTGGGCGGCTGGGCAGCCACCATCTGAGGCTTGCCTGTGCCTTGGGCAGCTGGGGGCTGAGGGGACTGGGGGACTCCGGAGGTAGGCGCACAGAGTAGCTGGGCACCTGCCGCCCCGGTGGGACTGAGGAGACTGGGCACCACCATCTTTTAGGGTGTGGCAGTCAATCAGCATAGTCCCTCCTTAATGGCTGTGGGTGCTGCCATCTTTGCGACTGCATGAGCTGCATGAGAGTCAATTAGCATATCCCCTCTTTTTTGGTAGGATCATTGGTAGATAGTAAAGCTACCTGTTTCTCTTCTTGCTGGTTGCTGAAGCACATGAAATTCTATCACAGAAGGTTAGATGATCATGTGTTGTAGATACCATGTTCCTGAGAAACTCTAGAACTTGAGTCAAGGTTTGGTGGCAGAGAACATTCAGAATTCTTTTGTTTGGAAGGGGGTTCTCTGTTTTAAAAAGTCTTTTGGGAATAATCTTGATCCTAATCCTTACCTCCAACATTTGTGGTCTATGGAAAGATGTATGGCAGGAGAAAGGAAGGACTCCACCAGTTCATTTTTTTAAGACTTATTTTGAGTACTGCTGGGAGATTTTGTGAATTTACTTCTTTTTGTTGCCTAAATTGCTTTTGAGCAATTTTATGAAGACATCCTGACTGGTTGGTTATTTTCTAAAATTAAATTGGTAGAAAAACTGCAGTTATTTTCTTGGGTCTGAAATACAAATTTTTCTTTTCTTCCAAGATTATTATATAGAATGAACATTTTAAGTTATCCATGGTTATTTAAATTCCTGAGAGTCATCATATAGGAGGGACAAGTCCTAGATATAAGAAAATCAGTTGTTCTCATTGCACTCGTTAGGTGTCTGTAGGGCTGGATTTGCCTATTACTGTATCTGGTTTTCAAGTAAAGGATTAAAAAGCACCTCACTTCCCTGGTAAGGCTATTAATTGAACTCTTCTCTATTTGTTGTTTCCTATTCCTTTTTATGAAAAAGATAAAACTATAGTTAAAGATATGACCAGATGTAATGAATATTTTGGGAAGATAAAAGGATTATTAAGTTCTAAACAACAAAATAATCTTTGTTCCTTGGCCTGCAGGGACAAATTATACTTGCTTTCATAGAGCATGCCTAAGTGGCCTGGTCACATTGCTCCACCTTTCCTGAGATGATCAGACACTTGGATGAGAGCTCAATTCTTTTTTCCATCAGATTGTTCAGGGCAGTAGAAGATGATAGAGTGGAAGTATGACAGAGAGGGGGAGCGGGGAGAGAGAAGGGCGAGGGAAGGGGAAAAAGAGGGGAGAGGAGAAGGAAGAGAGATCTTGAGAGCAGAGGCATGACTGTCTTTGCATTGGACAGTTTTTTCAGGGATGTTTGCATGGTGAACAACCTTGAATAGTAGTAGAGCTAGTGTCTTCCTCTGACACGTTTGCTTACTGCTAAGTATAGTAATGTCTCCCTCCAGAATAAAGGGCAGGCATACTTACTTCCCATTCATTACAAAGATTCAAGTTTCCTAAGCTCAGAGTTTCTTTCATGTTCTGCAACACATTGAGTATACAGGTGTTATTTAGTCCTCTTCACATAGAAGAGGGGAATTGGGGTTTAGGGGACTGTGCACATGCTGCTATTCTAGCTGCAGGTAGTGATGTGAGTATTAAACTGTCCTATGTCTATGACCTAGTAGTCTCATGTTTTCTTACAGGACCCATGAAACTTTCAGGCTAACTTACTAGCTTCTAAGTATGGTGAAATATCAGACTCTTTATATTCTTAACTAGTGACCCAGTGCACGAAATTTGTGCACAGTGGGGGGGTTCCGTCAGTCCAGCCTGCCCACTCTCACAGACTGGAAGCCCTCAGGAGATATCCTACTGAATGATTAGGCCCACTTCCCATGGGGAGCGGGCCTCAGCCGCAGTCTGGCCACTCTCTGGGAGGCGACCGGGCTGATCAAGGGAAGGCACCAGCCCCATTACCCCACTGCTGCAGCCACCGCCAGCCACTGCAGCCACCAAGGTGTTTTCGTCAACACGGACTCTAGTCCCTTCACTGTGAAAAAATGACAACTTTCTTTAGGCATTTTCAAGATGTGTCTTTCATAGGATATGACATTTCTTTCTTTCTTTTTTCTTTTTAAATCCTCACCTGAGGATATGTTTCCATTGATTTTTAGAGAGTGTGGAAGAGAGAGGGAGAGACAGAGAGAAACATCAATGTGAGAAGGACACTTGGATTGGTTGCCTGCTGCATGAGCCCTGACCTGGGCCCTGGCCAAGGAGGAGCCTGTAACCTAGGTACATGCCCTTGATCAGAATCAAACCCGGACCCTGCGGTCAGCAGGCCGAGGCTCTATCCACTGAGCCAAAACAGCTAGGGCAGGATATGACATTTCTTAGCCCCTCCAGTAGCAGACCTTTGTTTTCTCCTCCAGGAGTGTGGTGGAAAAACCCTAGATCACCTTCTTGGATTCTTATAACCCAAGTTACCGAGAACACTGCAAGTGGCAGCCTACAGGGAGCTTAGCCAGTGAGCTGTCAGAAAAGGTATTTACTATCAAACTGGTTTGGCTCAGTGGATATACCGTGGGCCTGCAGACTGAAGGGTCCCAGGTTTGATTCCTGTTAAGGGCATGGACCTTGGTTGGAGGCACATCCCCAGTGGGGAGTGTGCAGGAGGCAGCTAATGGATGTTTCTCTCTCGTTGATATTTCCCACTGTCTATCCCTCTCCCCTCTTCTCTGTAAAAAAAATTCAATAAAATATATATATTTTTAAAAAGGTGTTTCCTCTGCAGCTCATGCAGCCCCTGCGTTGTGTCCACTGGGCTAGGAGGGTGTCCCTGCCACCCGGTGGTGGCCACCAGGGTCTCCACACACCCGAGAGGCCAACAGCCATCCCCCCGTCGTGGGCACCAGGCTGGGGGCATGGACATTAACCACCGTTTGGTGCTGGAGCATGTGCAAGCAGCTGGGGGCAGGGCGGGAATATCCCTGTCTCTGAATGCCCCCGAGGCCAGCAGCCAGCCCCACCATGGGCGCCAGGCTGGGGGGCAAGCAGGGACCTCTGGGCCGCATTGCAGCAGTGGCTGCCAGGGTCTCCACATGCCCCAGAGGCCAGCAGCCAGCCCCCTGCTGTGGGCGCCCAGCTGGGGGCGTGGACCCGAACCGCTGCTTGGTGCTGGAGCATGTGCAAGTTGCTATGGCAATGCG
The DNA here is from genome assembly GCA_026230045.1 of Corynorhinus townsendii. Lineage (NCBI taxonomy): Eukaryota > Metazoa > Chordata > Mammalia > Chiroptera > Vespertilionidae > Corynorhinus > Corynorhinus townsendii. Next base: position 58,088,209 of record JAPDVU010000004.1, on the reverse strand, counting down.
GGGATGTTCCCGCCCCACCCTCAGCCTCTTGGTGCCTGCACCCATAGACCCAGAGTGGCCAGGGGGCATTCTGGGACCCCTGTTGCTCAGGGCCTAAGTATGGGCCTACAGGCTAGGAGTGGCCTGGGTCCGGAGGATGTTCCTGGGACCCAGGCTGCTCGGTGCCTGCGTATGCAAATTAACCACCATCTTCGCTGAGTTAATTTGCATACTCGCTCTGATTGGCTGGTGGGCATGGCAGAGTGATGGTTAATTTTCATATTTCTCTTTTATTAGATAGAATACTTGAGCATAATAAATAGGATGTATTTTCAAAGATTTATTGGAACTTATATTTGTAATTTGTACAAGTTTTAAGAAGTTCATTTAGGATATTATTTCTCCTTGCTTTGACATAGGGTTTGTTTACAATGTTAGCCCATATATGGAGTATCATCCTGGTGGAGAAGATGAATTAATGAAAGCAGCAGGCTCAGATGGAACAGACCTTTTTGATCAGGTAAGATCTGATCAAAGACCTTTTTATCAGGTAAGATTACTGAAAGTAATCATAGTATTATAATGGAAAAGTACTCCAGATTTAGCAGTGTGATAGTTGTAGGAAAAAAATAAAATAGTTGCTTTGTGTAGGAAAAAAAGAAAATAGTTGCATACATTTCAGATATAAGTAACAACAGTTTATTTAGGTTGCCTCTGAATTATTTTACTAAACTTTTAAAGATGATTTCAAATGTATGTCTAGGAATCTACTCTTTTGTAAAAACAATTTTTAAAAATATGCTACTAATTTTTAGAGAGAGAGGGAAGGAGAGGGGGAGAGAGATATAGAAATATCAATGAGAGAGAAACATAGATCAGCTGTCTCCTGCACGCTCCCCCATTGAGAATCAAGCTTACAACCTGGGCATGTGCCCTGACCAGGAATCGAACTGGCAACCTCTTAGTACATGGGTCGATGCTCAACCGCTGAAGCACACTGACTGAACTAGTCGTCTACTCTTAAGTGCTTATTGCCTCTGTTGGCAGTTGTTTACTCAGTTTGATCAATTTTGATAATGATTATGACTGACTTATGGGAGGCAGTGATGATGAGAGGAAAGCAGAAATAGTGCTTTACACATTATTGGATGCTCCAAAAATATTTGGTAAGTGAAATTTTAATTTATGTTAATAAATGAGTATCTATTTATAATTACATATATTTTCTTCACATATTTTTTATTTTAGTATATACTTATTTGCTTAGGAACATACATAAAGATTCTGACATCAGAAGTATTTGACCTGATTATTTTAGTGATTATATAGTATTTTATCAAATAATAGTTTTAATTTTCCTATACTGGTCTTTTACAATTGGGCATTTAGGATGTTCCAATATTTTGGTGATATAAATAGTGCTGTGGGACAGAGAAACCAAGATGGCGGCATAGGTAAGCACCTAAACCGCTGCCTCGCACAACAATTTCAAAACTACAACTAAAAGACAGAACGGACACCATCCAGAACCACAGGAAAGCTGGCTGAGTGGAAATTCTACAACTAGAAGGAAAGAGAAAAGCTCACGGAGAACTGGAGGAACGGCAAAGGATTGAGGTACAGCAAAGGGTCTTTGCGTGCGAAGAGAGGAAGGGCGGCTGAGAGCCTGGCTGACTTTCTCTGGTGGGAGGGGGAAGGAAGCCCCCAACTGCACTGAACCCCAGTTCCGGGCGAAACCCCATAGACCCACGCTCATACAGGGGGAGTCTGGACTGTCAGGTAGAGAGAAAGGCACTCGGAGCCTCGGAGACCCGGGGGAGAGCCGGGGAAGTCCCGGCGGGCAGGGGTCTGGAGGCGCGCGCGCCATTGTGCACAAAGACTTCGGAGGTTGCCACAGGCTTTCCTAGCAGAAGGGACTCGGAAGCTCCTGACTGCACTGAACCCCGGTTCTGACTGCACTAAACCCCAGTTCCAGGCAAGCCCCTGGGGACCCATGCTCTTGCGGGGGGAATCTGGACTCTCGGGCGGAGGCTCGGGAGCCGGGGAAGGCTGCACGCGCACAAGGGCAGGCCTGACAGGAAGCCAAGACTGTCTGCTCTGCCCTGAGACTCCACCCCATCCAAGCTGAACACAGAGGCTTTTGCAATTTGTCAAGTCTAATCCTATAAGGCTGTCTCCAGCACCGAACTTCTCCCAGCGTAGACACAGCTGATCCTCACAGCCAGTTGGCCTGGAGGTCAATTCCTCCCAGTGATACCAACAACAGTCAAGACTGAACTACAACAAGGCTGTACACACAGTCCACAAAGGGGTGCACCAAGAGTGTCCACCTCAGGTAACTGGGAGGCCGACCCATTGGGCCATATAGGAAACCTAGCACACAAAGCTACCCTACCAACTCAGGGAAGCAGTGAAAATGTGGCGACAAAGAAACAGATCACAAACGAAAGAAATGGAGGAAAACAAACGACTGGATATAGAACTCAAAACCACGGTTATAAGGCTTTTCAAGAATATCCTAGAAAAGGCCGATAAATATAATGAGACCCTTGAAGATATGAAAAAGGACTAACTAGAAATTAAACATACACTGACTGAAATAAAAAATATTATAAAGAGACCCAACAACAGACTAGAGGAATGCAAGAATCACGTCAAAGAATTGAAATACAAAGAAGCAGAAAACACTCAACTGAAAAAGCAAAAAGCAAAAAAACCCCAAAAAGTTAAAGATAGTGTAAGAAGCCTCTGGGACAACTTCAAGCATACCAACATCAGAATTATGGGGGTGCCAGAAGAAGAGAGAGAGCAAGATACTGAAAACCTATTTGAAGAAATCATGACTGAAAACTTCCCCCACCTGGTGAAAGAAATAGACTTACAAGTCCAGGAAGCGCACAGAACCCCAAACAAAAGGAATCCAAAGAGGACCACACCAAGACACATCATAATTAAAATCCCAAGAGCAAAAGACAAAGAGAGAATATTAAAAGCAGCAAGAGAAAAACAGTTAATTACCTACAAGGGAGCACCCATACGACTATTTGCTGATTTCTCAACAGAAACAATGCAGGCCAGAAGGGAGTGGCAAGAAATATTCAAAATGATCAATAGCAAGAACCTACAACCAAGATTACTCTACCCAGCAAAGCTATCATTCAGAATTGAAGGGCAGATAAAGAGCTTCACAGATAAGAAAAAGCTAAAGGAGTTCATCACCACCAAACCAGTATTATATGAAACGCTGAAAGGTATTCTTTAAGAAGAGGAAGAAGAAAAAAGTAAAGATAAAAATTATGAACAACAAATACATATCTATCAACAAGTAAAAATCAAGTGAATTAAAAACCTGAGGAACAGAATAAACTGGTGAACATAATAGAATCAGGGGCATAGAAAGGGAGTGGACTGATAATTCTCAGGGGAAAGGGGTATGGGGGGGTGCAGGAAGAGACTGGACAAAAATCGTACACCTATGGATGAGGACAGTGGTGGGGAGGTAAGGGCAGAAGGGTGGGAACCGGGTGGAGGGGAGCTAGGGGGGGAAAAAGGAGAAACAATTGTAATAACCTGGATAAAGATTTATTTAAAAAAAATAGTGCTGTGATGAGTATCCTGGTACTTGTATCTTTGAGTATATGCACAAATGCAAATATTTTCTCAAGTAAATTGGAAAATGAATGAAAGAGCTGCATATTTTAAGGCTTTTATTGTATGTATATTCGGAAAGTACCCTTCAGAAAAGTTGTTTAAATTAAATTCCCACTATAAGTCTGGCAATAAATACCCTAATTCCCTTTCCTTTAAGTGACAGTCTTACTGTGTTCCTTCTCAAGAAAATGTCTGTCAGATACTCACCTAACAGCTTGTTTATAGGTCATTCTTTTTCTTCTAAGCCAGGAACAGCCTTTCAAGAAGAGAACTCACTTCAATTTGCAAATCGAACAATTGCCTAAGGGATTTTCCGCAGGGATACCATCTTACCTTGCAGTAGAAGTGCTTTTGAGGACTTCCATTTTGTCACACGGAATATAGAAAAGACTTGTACTCAAGGGTTAAGATTTAAGAAAATTAATAATATTTTCTACTTCCTGAAAGATGTTAAATGAAACCATGGGTCTGGTGAAGAATATGATTGAAATCACTACCTTAATTTATGCTAAGATGAAAACAGCCTTATCCACCATTACACTTTTGACATTAGTGCCAATGTTAACACAGTGGAAAAGGCAATTTTTTTGTATATTTTGAAACTAATTGAGACCTCGTGGATATCTGAAAGGGCATCAGGAACCTCTAGGGGTCTATAGACAACACTTTGGGAACATTGTTACCCTGTGTATGCTGCCTTTCCATCACTCCCTTGTTGGAAAATAATCTGCTTCTTCATTTTTCAGAGCAGTGTAAAAAATTTTAATTTTGCTCAGAATAAAATCAGAACATCTCATGGAGTTAGTAATGTTTCTTTTCTGTCATTTCTATCCCATACCAGGTTCATCGTTGGGTCAATTATGAATCTATGCTGAAAGAATGCCTGGTTGGCAGGATGGCAGTGAAACCTGCTGTTCCCAAAGGTAAGTGGTGCCAGTGCTAAGCTGGCATTGATGTGTGACACACATGTACTTTTTTAACTTGGATTTCAACAAATAGATTTAAATAAATCACTATATTGTTCTCATTTTCACTGGCTGCTATAAAGGTTTTACTTTAGTTCTTCTTTAGAATAAAACAATGACTAACTCTTCCTTTATAGTCAGGGATTCATCATTGATCTCTACTGGCCTGAGACTTACGGACAGAGACTATTATTAGATGGGTTAACTGTGTAACTGTCCAAACTGGGGCAGGTTTGATTCTGTTAGTAATTATGCTGGGATAACATGGTGAATTGACTCTGACATGAGTGAACACACTCCGGGCATGTGTTCACTCTATAATCAGAACTCCTGGATGCAATAAGAACAGAGGATGAAGCAGAGGTGAAGTGAGACTAGAGGATGAAAATAGATTAAGTAGAAATAGAGAATGAAAACATGAAGTGGGAACAGAGAGTGAAACGAGATAAAATGGGAATAATAAGTGGAAAGAGACTTGCTGAGATGAGGATTTGTGGAGGTGGGGTGGGGGTGGGGAGACAGTGGATATATTGAAGAGGAATTTATATATGGCCTTCTCTCAATACCAGACCCCTGACACCATCATTTAGGTGGGGTCACCTGCCAGACATTAATGCAGGGGCGGGCATCCAGAATTGGCATTTTGTGGGCATCTGCACAGTTGGGCAGTGTAGTTTTCATTTTATCTGGTGGTTTCTAGTGTGGCGGTGGTGAAATGCCTGCGTATCTAGGAAGGAAACAGAAAAGCCAGCAGAGTCAGAATATAAAACACTAGAGGCCCAGTGCACAAGATTTGTGCACTCAGCGGGAGAAGGGGGGGTATCCCCTCAGCCCGGCCTGTGCCCTTTCACCGTCCGGGAACCCTTTGGGGATATCCGACTGCTGGCTTAGGCACTCTCCGCAATTGGACATCCTTAGCGCTGCTATGGAGGCAGGCCACTGTGCTTGCCAGCTGTCAGCCTGGCTTGTGGCTGAGCGGCGCTCCCCCTGTGGGAGTGCACTGACCACCAGGGGACTGCTCCTGAATTGAATGTCTGCCTCTTGGTGGTCAGTGTGCATCATAGTGACAGTCATTTCGCTGTTCAGTTAGCTTGCATATTACCCTTTTATTATCCTATCTAATAAAGAGGGAATATGCTAATTGACCATCATTCCATCACAAAGATGGCTGCACCCACAGCTGAGGCCAAGTTCCCTTAAGGAGCCTTAATGAGCAATCAGCAGGGACCTGAGGCTATGCTGCCCTTCCCCGCCCCATGGGGCTTGACAGGGACCTCAGGCTGCGCCCCCCACCCTGCAGGGCTTGACAGGTGACCTCAGGGTGTGCTTCCGTCCTGGTGCTGGGCTAGGGGACCTCAGGCTGCTCCCTCTGCCCCAGCACCAGGCCGGGGGACCTCAGGCCGTGCCCCCCACCTGGCGGTGCTTGATGGGGGACCTCAAGGTGCGCTTCCCATCCTGGTGCTGGGCTAGGGGACCTGAGGCTGCTCCCCCCCATCCCAGCGTCAGGCCGGGGGACCTCAGGCCATGCCCCCCACCCTAGCACCAGGCCAGGGGACCTGAGGCTGCACCCCCCTTCCTGGCTGGGCTTGACAGGGGACCTCAGGCCATGCCCCCCACCCAGCGGGGCTTGATGGGGGACCTCAAGGTGCACCCCCAGTGCTGGGTCAGGGGAACTCAGGCCACGCCCCCACCCAGCTGGGCTTGACAGGGAACCTGAGGCTGCACCCCCCTGCTGGTGGGGCTTGGCTGTGGCCCCCCTCCTGGTGCTGGGCCGAGGGACCTGAGGCTGTGTGCTCCCCCACCCCGCCTGGCGGGGCTTGACGGAGGACTTCAGGCCATGCCCCCCACCCAGCGGGGCTTGACAGGGGATCTCAGGCCATGTCCCCCACCTGGCGGGGCTTGATGGAGGACCTCAAGGCATGTTCCCCACCCCAGGCTGGGCTGGGGGCCTCAGGCCATGCCCCTCATCCTGGCCCTGGGCCAGGGGACCTGAGGCTATGCCTTGACAAGGGTGGGACTGTCCAGGTCTGGATCTAGCCCAATGAGGGCGGGGGGGGGGGGGCACGGCCGGGTCTGGGTCTCACGCTATTTTGAGGTGCATGTGGGTGGGTGGGGACTTGACTCTGGGCCCTGTGGTGAGCCCCAGACTCTGACGGGAGGAATTTTACTAATTTTCTTTCCTCTCTGACACTTCTATTATAGAGAAAGGGCAAATAGCAATATTAAATTATTTCCTTTAATTAATCCCCTTTTAATGTGCACAAACTTCGTGCACTGGGCCACTAGTATAGGATAATACTAGTGGATCCTTATTAAGCTAACTGTGATTTTTATATTCCATTGTTTTAAAAAATATTTTGGTTTATGCTTTAGGAAGATATCAATAAAGAAAAAAAAAGGAAACTTTGAAAAGTTAAACTTCAGTTGCCGATAATTTCTTTACATTTTCTGGCAAAGATGAAAATGTTCCTACTCTTTGCCCTTATTCTAGTCCTTTTCTGTCATGGTAGCCACTAATTAGCCCCATGTGGCTATCTAGCACTCAAAATATGCTTAGTCCAAATTGTGGCTATCTAGCACTCAAAATACGCTTAGTCCAAATTGAGATAAAGTATACACTGCATTTTGAGACTTTAAGTATGAAAAAAAGAGAGTAAAATATCTCATAATTTTTATATTGATTATATGTTGAAATGATAATATTCTAGATATAATATATTAAGTAAAGATATATTATTAAAATTAATTTAGCCCGTTTATTTTTACATTGCTAATAGACAATTCGAAATTATACTTGTGGCTCGCATTGCATTTCTTTTGAACAGTGCCATTCTAGATCATAAATGAACTTTTTAAAAATTCACCATAAATCTCATTTCTAAAATCTCATATTTTCCAATGGCATAGTGTGGTCTCAGGAATGTTTCTTCTTTAATTTCTCATTGCTTTATCATGATTTCTAATACTTTATGTTTTAGTTTTCACACTCACTCTCAAGCAGTTAATAACTTTAATTCACTTAGAACCATGGATCCAGAGAATATTTAAGAGGTGGAAGAGGTGCTTAGAGCTGCTCTAACACCCTCAGTTTAACAGTGAGGACTGTGAGGCTTGTTTGTATATGTATATTTCCAAATGCTATAGTTATTTATTATCCACTTTTACATAGTCAGTTTTCTTTTGCCAGTGGTTTTTAACTGGTGTTGAGTTTGTTCCTGGGAGATATTTGGCCATGTCTGGAGACATTTTGGTTGCCACTACTAAGCTAAATGCTCCTGGCATTCTCGTGGTTAGAGAAGAAGTTCGGGATGCTGTTAAGTACCCTATAACGGACAGGATAGATTCCCGTAATAAAGAATTATCCAGCCCCTAATTTTTATAGTTTTGAAGTAGAGAAATCCTCATATATGAATTAGTTTTTTATTCTTAAAAAATTATGGTATTAGTGGCACATGTCTGTGAAGTTGGTATATAAACAAGACAGCATTGGATGGGCTGGAAGTTCAGCTACTAAAGAGTCAGTGTTCTTTTTCCCAAGAGCATCAGTTTCCTCATTGGTAAAATGGGGACAGTTCAGGGCTCAAGTGGGTGGGCAAAACACAAGCTCAGAGGCTAATGTTGGGGGAAGCAAGACAGTTACTAGTGGAGGAAAAGGGGCAGGGTGTCATGATGAAATGGCCTTTATTGAATAAACAAATTTGTTATCGCAGGTTGCCTTAATTTGCTTTTGCTACTAAAGAGTTTCTTGTATTAGTTTAATCCTGGGATTTTTCAGAATATGTATTTTGAACTATTCTATTTTTATTGTAATTCTGCTGATAAACTGATTCTAGGAGAAGGAGTAATTCTGGACCTTCAAGTTTGAGAGATATATAACATTTAAAGATGATTCAGAAGATGATTTCAAAGATGAATAGAGGAAAGTTAAAGGTAAAGAGAATTAAGAAATATAAAAATTTTGAAATTTTATAAGATATGAGAAATGAGTATATAACTTTTTAAACAAAATCAAGAATTAGGCCTAAGTTGTGTTATGAGGAGTTCCATTTAGAGATAATGGAAGAAGTCTAGAGAAAAATGGCTGTTAAACATATCGTAAAGCACCAAAGAGTCTTCTGGCAAGGCTAAGCAGTGAAGGGAACCCCATGGTATGTTTTGGACTTTGTGACTAAGATCTCTGGTAACAAGACTAAACTTATATCTGATAGTTTCATGATGTCAATCTTTTAGAATCAGAAGGGAAGATGAGATATGTAGCTACATGATAAATGGAAAACATTCTGATATAAATGCTCAGTATATGTCTTCCTAAAATGTTTTTTTCAAGGCCTTTCTGACAAATGCCTGTATAGTTTTAAAATGTAGCTAAAATATTACTTCCTTAGTGGAGTCTTTCTGATTCCTTGTAAGTACAGATGCCCACCCTCTATAGGCTTCCATATCACCTTCTACATACATCTTTTACAGTATTTATCACATTGTATTAAAAAGAACATAATGACATTTTGATTTTAGTTAGGTTTACTTAATTTTTGAGTAAGTAGTGCATTCACATGATTCAAGAATGAGAAAGTGCCCTTATCATACTTGTCTCCCATCTACCCTTCTCTCCTTCCATGCACACACAAAGGTAACCATATTACTACTTTTATTGTGAATCATTCCAAATTATCTTAATTCATGTATAGGCAAACTATATATTTACATTGTCCTAACTTTTTATCCAAATAGTTTCTTATGATGTCAGTATCCCTGTTAAGATGATGATCAACAGGTATATGTTAAAAGAATGAGCATACTGGCAAAGCAGGGTTTTTGTTTCTTTTTTACCCCAGGGGATCTGCCTGTGGCTCCACTCAGTAGAGGTGAACTAGATTGAAGTCACAATTAAAAGTGCTTACCTAGCCCTCTTACCAAAGAAGAGCAGGATGCTGATAGGTGACAGTGCTAACCTTCCTAATGACCCCGACCTCTCCAGAAAGCAGAGGTTTCAAGCAGAGTAATGCAGTTCATACAACATTATGAGAAAAGATAAATTCTCTTGGCCATGGAGCCAACCAAATGATAGACTTAGTTATCAAGACAGAATAACAGATTTAGAGTCAGCACAGTGTCTCATGTGACTAAAATGATTCAGATGTAAATATACTTAATAGCCAAAAAAATTGTCTTTTTATTTCTATGACTCAGTTTTTGAAAAGAGCTACAAAAGTAGACTAATGGAGTTTTTAAAGGTAATTTAAATCATTTGGTTAGAAGTTCTTTTCTTACTGATACTTTTTGTATTAAAAAAAAGAACCAAGGAAAAATTACTAATTTATCAGGATCCAGAAAATTCTGACAGATTCAAATCAATTCAGATCAGGCAAGAAGTAAATACATATTTTTCAGTAGAAACTAATTACTTGGGCAATTTCTCAAAATCTGTGAGCCTCTTAGATAAAAACAAATTGTTTTACATGATAAATGAAATTCATCAAACTGCCAGCTGTGTGGTACACTGAAAATACATTTACTTGTGATACTGCTATTTGTTCTAAGATAAAACAAAGAATCACAACTGCAATAGCAAAGAGAGATGAAACTGATTGAATGAGTGACTAAACAGGGACATCAGTGGTCCCTTGAAAATTATAATGACTAGATTTTTACTGGCATTTGATCAAAGCTCATTTTGAGATATAGTCTAAATGGTTTTTAGGTCTTTTGTATTTTCAGTGAGTATTAACTCTAGTAATGTTATAGTAAGTGTGGTGCTCAGTTTCAGAAAAGATGGAGTCTAATCTTGGCTTTGCTGCTTAAGAGCTGTGGATTTCATTCAAGTCCTGGACCTCTGATTTTCAGTCATGAATAGAGTATCACATGATAATTTGCTATATGTTGTTAAGATTCCTTTCAGCTATGAAATTATTTTGGAAAATGGTGAAAATAAACAACAGGCTGGTCATCTGGCCTCCTTAAACATGATTATTTTATGACAGGTGTGTGAAATGGAGGTTATTATGGGATTCTCTGGTTGATTGAAAATCAGAACATAAAAAATGTGAAAGCTTTGATTTAAGTTTCTTTTTCTATAAAACAAGGTATTATCACACTAACAAGTGATCTCTTTCAATTTACTGCTTAATATTTTGTGTTAGCTTGTCATTCAGTTATTTTTTTAAACACTGGCAACTTGCTGAGGGTGTTATTTTGACCATATGGTATAACTCTTGTGATCAAGCTATATAGATGGGTGAGTTGGCTGCCATCCTGAAAAACAATATCTGTTAAATTTTTTTTTCTGGGTTGTAACACTAATAATTGCATTTTATATACATGTGAAAGTCAACATATTTTCAGCATTATGGCCATTTAAATTTGGAGTAACAGTGGAGATTTTAAATACTGACCTAGATAAAAGAGAAACATAATAAAGTATCATTCTTTGGGTTATTAATATGTATGTTTCATTTCTAGAATATAATCTAATAAATTCTTGTTAATTTTGACTAATTTAAAATATGATAACCTGGGAAAAACTTGGGTTTTTATATGCTTTCTTAAAAAGTTAATCAGGGTATTAGAAAAATAATCAAATAAGTAGTTAAAAAGCCCAGTGAAATGCCTGGAGAGATGGCCTGCCAATCTTCAGAGATGAAATTTGTTTGAAACATGAGCCCTCATTTCTCTCCCAGACCTTAAAAGAAAGCCCTTCAAGAAAGAAGGGCTGATATCTTTAAGTCAATAATATTAACTGACTAGAGGCCCGTTGCATGAAAATTCATGCACACCGGGGGTCCCTCAGCCCCGCCTGAGCCCTCTCACAGTCTGGGACCCTTGCGGGATGCCCACCTGCTGGCTTAGGCCTGTTCCCCGAGAACAGATGATCAAAAAGAAATAATCATATCCTTGGGTAAGGATTTTTTAAAAAGGTAATGGTTGCATGAAAATTCATTGCTGGCGGGGCTGAGGGGACTGGGGGACTCTGGCAGCAGGTGTGTGGAGGGGTTGGATCCACCTGGGGGCGGGCCCGGACATGCAGTGTGCCTGCAACCTGCCCCCCATCCCCACAGCGGGGCTGAGGGGACTGGGCTCTGCCATCTTGTGAGAGCATGATGGGCAATTAGCATATTACCTCTTTATTATATAGGTTATTCTTTTTGGTATTATAATATTCTTATCTGACTTTTTTTCTAAATCACTGTACAGACTATCATGAGGAAAAGAAAGTCTTAAATGGTAAGTCATACATTTATAGTGAAAAATGAATCATACTCATTTGGTAATATATAATATTGCTTTATAGAATTACCTGGGGTGTTCAGATATATTTTTATGCTAACGATGTCTTTATTTTCCCAAAATTAAAGGATTGACAGAATTCTATAGATCCCATATTCCAGCCATTACTCTTACAGTAGTCCTCTCTATGACATCCCTGAACATGTGTTCATCTGTCCTCCTCAGCTTGAAGACTTGTAGTCATTAGGAAGCAAAACTGAACAAGTCACCTCTCTCGGCCATGTGAGGTCACTTCCAGTATTTACGTACAGATGCTCATAGCCTGTTAACCCACTCTTCTCTAGCTGGGCTCAGCAGCAGTGCCTTCTTCAGCCATTCAGTATGACTTGGAATTGTGACTGAACTATATTAATGTATGGTTAGTAATAGGGCTTTTTTCTCTCTTCATAAGAAAGTTTTAGAAATTCATCTAATAAGCTAAATTGCCAGATGAGTTATCTGTATATAAAAAAAGCCTAAGTGACTGTCTGACCATCTGACTGGTAGCTATGATGCACACTGACCACCAAGGGGCAGACGCTCAATGCAGGAGTTGCCAAGCTGCGGTGACTTGGCAGCTGTGGTTCTCGGGTGAGGTACCCAGAACCAGAGAGGAGGGAGCCTGATTCCGGGGTGCATCACTCGAGAACAACCCTCTCGCAATCCAGGACCCCTTGGGGGATGTCTGAGAGCCAGTTTCAGCCTGATGCCTGCTGTTTTTTTAAGTAGAGAAAATAGTCTGTACTGTAGACTAATTTATGCAGTTTGCAATGTAACAACCAAAGTTGCTTATCCAATAGTATAACACTGCATAAATGAGGCACTGATCTTAAATTTCATTTGATGATTGGCTCTTCTGTAATACTACACAAACAACCTTCACTTAACGACTAATTACTGATGGACTGGGCATTTCATTTCCCACCGCATATGGCTTCCAGAATCTTTACTTTCTTATTGCCCTGCTTTGGATGCACTGTGTTTAACTACTATCTCAGTTAAAGGTGGCCCTAAACATGGACTATAACATACCATTGGTCTGGCTAGCAGTTACCTCTTAAGACCTTAGATCTCTGAGATTGTTATACACACACATATACATGCATGGGTAAGCAAAAGTAGGTTTACACTTATAAGGAAAAATTATAATAATAATACAAGAATAAACTTTGTTTCATCTACTCACAACTGTAAACCTACTTTTGCTGTATTAGCTGCCTCTCATGTTCGGCTCATTTAAGTCTTGATGGTAAGTGTATGTATTTGTAGATGTGATCTACCTCCCTTCTAAGTCTTTATTCATACAGTTGTTTAAAATACTGAATGGAATAGACTACTATAGTATTCCATTAGAGACTTGATCCCTTCAATTTGCTATCAGTCCATCAATCAGAATGGAGAGGAATAATACCCATTCAGTCCAACTTGCTTTACCTAATTATTTTACTCCACCCCACATTAATCTCAGATTCCTTCAACTTATCCCAAGGATATAATGTGTAAGGTGTATATTATTTGGCCTATGGCATTCTTCTCTCCTAATAATTTATATGCATATGGTACTATGTAGTTTTTAGAATGTTTTTATTAATTCTGTTTATAGTTTTTTTCTTATAGAAATTCTTAGATCGTGCTGTGTTTATTTATATAAGGGGCCTCTAAAAGATTTTATATATATATATAAAATCTCCACCCAGTACCCACCCCACCCCCTACCCTTACCCCCCCACCGCCACTGTCCTCATCCATAGGTGTACGATTTTTGTCCGGTCTCTTCCCACACCCCCACACCTCCTCCCCCCAAAAAATTGTCAGTCCACTCCCTTTCTATGCCCCTGATTCTATTATATTCACCAGTTTATTCATCAGATTTTTTATTTACTTGCTTTTTAGATTCATTTGTTGATAGATATGTATTTGTTGTTCATAATTTTTATCTTTACCTTTTTCTTCTTCTTCCTCTTCTTAAAGAATACCCTTCAGCATTTCATATAATACTGCTTTGGTGGTGATGAACTCCTTTAGCTTTTTCTTATCTGTGAAGCTCTCTATCTGACCTTCAATTCTAAATGATAGCTTTGCTGGGTAGAGTAATCTTGGTTGTAGGTTCTTGCTATTCCTTACTTTGAATATTTCTTGCCACTCCCTTCTGGCCTGCATAGTTTCTGTTGAGAAATCAGCTGGCAATCATATGGGTACTCCCTTGTAGGTAACTAACTGCTTTTCTCTTGCTGCTTTTAATATTCTCTCTTTGTCTTTTGCCCTTGGCATTTTAATTATGATGTGTCTTGGTGTGGTCCTCTTTGGATTCCTTTTGTTTGGGGTTCTCTGTGCTTCCTGGAGTTGTAAGTATATTTCTTTCACCAGGTAGAGGAAGTTTTCTATCATTATTTCTTCAAATAGGTTTTCAATAACTTGCTCTCTCTCTTCTTCTGGCACCCACATAATTCAGATGTTGGTACCCTTGAAGTTGTCCCAGAGGCTCCTTACACTGTCTTCATATTTTTGGATTCTTTTTTCTTTTTGCTTTTCTGGTTGGGTGTTTTCTGTTTCTTTTCAAATCTTTGACTTGATTCTTGGGATCCTCTAGTCTGCTGTTGGATCTCTGCATATTATTCTTTATTTCAGTCAGTGTATGCTTAATTTCTAGTTGATCCTTTTTCATATCCTTGAGGGTCTCACTAAATTTCTCGGAGGTTTCTAGAAGATTCTTGAGTAACATTGTAACCATAGTTTTGAACTCTATATCCAGTAGTTTGTTTTCCTCCATTTCTTTTCATTTGTGACCTGTTTCTTTGTCTCTGAATTTTGGCTCCTTCCCTGTGTTGATAGAGTGGCTTTGTGTGCTAGATGTCCTATAGATCCCAGTGGCTCAGCCTCCCCAATTACCTGAGGTGGACACTCTTGGTGCACTCCTTTGTGGGCTGTGTGCACAGTCTTGTTGTACTTAAACCTTGATTGCTGTTGGTATCACTGGGAAGAATTGACCTCCAGGCCAATTGGCTGTGAGAATCAGCTGTGTCTACAATGGGAGAACCTCTGTGCTGGAGACACCCTTATGGGGCAAGATTTGCTTCATTGGGGCTTTGGCGCTCACAGAGTCTGCCCCCTGAGTGTGTCTGTTATGGATGTGAAGAGTTGTAATCTGGATGGTCCACTCTGACCATTGGGTACACTGACTCCTGGATCTCCAAGGAGGTGCAAAGTCAGCCACTGCCTGAGGCCACCCAGCAGTAGCTACAGAGAGATCTGCAGATTCCTCCTCTTCGTTCAGGGTTTGGAGGTGCCCAGATGAGGCCCATCTGTGAAGCAATACAAGCTGCTGTCCAGCCTTGGGCCTTCTTTTGGAGGCTCTGCGGCTCTCTGACCCAGCTGCAGTTTGTTAGGTTTTAGATTGCAAAAGGCCAGGCCATTCATATGCAAAAGCCTCTGCACACAGCTTGGGTGGGGTTGTAAATTGGGTGGGGCGGGGTCTCAGGGAATCACCAGGGCGGAGCAAACAACAGTGGCTGACCATCAGTCCTGCCCCGAAGAGGTCCCTGGGTCTCTGTGTCCCGTGGCACTGTGCAGGAACAATGATCGCTACAAGCACCTCTGAGAGAAAGCTGCCCTCGTGTTCCAGCCCAATGCCTGACAGTCCAGTTTCTCCCCTTATGAGTCTGGGTCCCCAGATTCTCGCTCAAAACTGGAGTTCAGAGCAGTTGGGAGCTTGTATCTCCCTACCAACTGAAAAAGACAACAGCATACTCCAGTTACCAGCCCCTTTCCGCACGCACCTCCATACTTCTGCACCTCTGCACTTCACTTCCGTGCCTCTGCACCTCTTCCCAGTCTCAGTGTGCTTTTCTCTTTCCTTCTATTTGTATAACTTCCACTCAGCAGCCTTCCCATGGCTCTGGATGATAGCCGTTTTGTCTTTTAGTTGTAGTTTTGATGTGGTTTTGCGTGGCAGCAAGTTCAGGTGTTTACCTATGTCACCATCTTGGCTCCTCTCCGAGCTTCTATATATCTCTAAATAAAATATCTTTCAGGGCTTCTCAAAAACTTAATTTCGTTTTTTCTTGTTTTTATCATTTTGGAAAGAATATATTTTGATTTATTGTAGTCTTATCTCTTTTATTATACCTGTAGCTTTGTGGTAGAGCATTTTTCTTTAGGCTCACTGCTAATTGCTTCATATCTTTGGCTTTATGTCACATCTCAGAGACTTCCTTTGTTTATCTGAAAATTAAGTGTATTCTTCAGTGTTCCATGGGATGAGATGGTCAACTAAGTGAGGGAGGCCTGAATTCAGGGCTCTCAGCCTCATCCTAAAAATATGGCTGTTTGACACCTGTGCTTGCACTTAAGCTTGTGTTTCAACAGAAGATTTTCCAACTTGCATCTTGAAAACCTCTAAACTAGTTTGTCTTAAAGGCACCTCCCAACTCTAACTTTATATAAATACTGTGACTTCTAATTTGAGAATTTCAAGGCTTACTAGAAACTAAACATTACTTTCCTTTCCTACACAGTTTGAGAAATAATATAATCAATGTAGTGATTTTCAAAAGTCTTTTAGCAGCAGTACTCTTTTTCCAAAGAAATTTTTATAGATACAACAGTGCATTCCTATTGTGGGAGGAAAATATTTCATGTATACAGAATCTACAGAATTCTTCCATGTCTCAGAGTTTTCCAATACAACTTGAAAACCACAGCTTTAATGGACGTTTAGAATGTTTTATTGATGTATGCCCAAAAGAAGGACTGAAATGGAAAAAAAACAATACCGCATGTCAATGAGGTTGTAGAACAACTGGAACCCTCAGACACTTCTTGTGAAAAGTGTAAATTGGTACAACCATTTTAGAAAACTGTTTAATAGTATCTACCAAAGCTAAGCATATGCACACCCTGTATACCTACCAGAAATGTGGATATATGTTTTTTAAGAATGTACATGTACAATAATATTTATAACAGCACTTTGCATAATAGTGAAAACTGCCCAAATGTCTGTCAACAGGAGAATGAATAAATTTTGATACATTTATAAAGTGTAATACTACTCATTAATAAAAATAAACAAACTACTGAGGCATTCAACAGCATGGATAAAATCTCAGAAAGCTCCAAGTTTGATTTATTGCTATCAATCATGATTATTTGACATAAGAACTATAATGTCTATAATGCTGGACCAAAAATAAAAAAGTCAGATCAAAAGAGAACATGTCATGTGATTCCATTTTTACAAAGGTCAAATACAGGTATAATATAATCATGATGTTAAAAGAATGATTACCTTTGGAAAGGTGGTGATCAGGCGGGGTTATAAACAGGGTGCTGGGTACAGGGTATGTTTTACTTTACGAACATTTATTGAGTAGTACATCCATGATTTTTGTCGTTTTATAATGTTTCAATAAGAAGTTTACTGAAAAGGTTAAAATAAAGAAAAGTGCTGCATCAATGAACTGTGCTATTTTGTTTGTTTTCTTCATGAAGGCATGCTTCCCAAGAGCCAAGTGCCAGATGCACTTGCCAAAGAAGGCCCAATTTCTCCAAGGTATGCATTCTTCTTTTACTCTTTCAAAGATAAATCAGTTTTAGACCAAAATATACACATTAAAAAAATAAAACAGCGATGGGTTTGATTTATTGCTTACTATATTAGTCATGCTTCTCTGACACAAGAACTTTCTTTATCAGACCTTATTGGAGAATGAACTGTTCTGTAAATTTGAGTTTTTAATATAACTGAAGTTTGACTCATTTTAAACACCAATACTTTAATAAAACTATCAAAATATTTTTATTATAAAAATAAACATTTATGGTAGAAAACTTGGAAAATGCAGAGAAATACAAAAGAAATTGATAAAAATCAATTGTTAATACCATCAACCTTAGATATAGGGTCTTAATATTTGGTTTGTTCCACCCAGTTTGATTCATATAATACCTACTTCAATATTATTCTCTTTTGAAAATATTGGTATTATGATATATTCTATGCCTAACTTCCTGTGTTATTAAATATTCTATTAAAGCATTTTTGTCTGCATTCCATTGTATGACCATACCATAATTTATTGAACTATTCTGGTCTTTGTATATCTAATTTGTTATACAATTTTTTAATAGAAATCTTTCAAAATGTACTTAACACCAACAGTCTTAGTAAATTAAGCAATTCATATATATATATATTTCAAATGTCCTCAGGGTTATTTATGTTCTTTGTAGTTTTTTCTCTTTCTGCCTTTCTCCCTGTCATTGGTCTATAGACTCGATTCCAATAATCATAGGCTGTTGTTGTTCCTTGTGATTAAGCTCCTATGTTATATAGCAGCATCCTCCTATATTTGTTAAATTATTTCATATGCAATCTTCTAAATTACTTTATATACTAGAGGCCCAGTGCACAAAATTCGTGCATGGGGGGGGTGTCCCTCAGCCCAGCCTGCACCCTCTCCATTCTGGGACCCCTCAAGGGATGCCCAGTGGGATTGGGCCTAAACGGGCAGTCAGACATCCCTCTTACAATCCAGGACTGCTGGCTCCCAACTGCTCACCTGCCTGCCTTCCTGATTGCCCCTAACCTCTTCTGCCTGCCAGCCTGTGATAACCCCTTAACCAGCCCCTGCCAGCCTGATTGATGTCTAACTGCTCCCCTGCCAGCCTGATCACCCCCTAACTACTCCGCTGCCAGCCTGATTGATGGCTAACTGATCCCCTGCCAGCCTGTTTGCCCCCAACTTCCCTCCTCTGCTGGCCTGGTCACCCCTAACTGCCCTCCCCTGCAGGATTGATTGCCCCCAACTGCCCTCCCTTGCAGGCCTGGTCCCTCCCAACTGCCCTCCCCTGCTGGCCATCTTGTGGTGGCCATCTTGTGTCCACATGGGAGCAGCCATCTTGTGTGTTGGAGTGATGGTCAATCTGCATATTACTCTCTTATTAGATAGGATAGAGGCCTGGTGCATGGGTGGGGGCCAGCTGGTTTGCCCTGAAGGGTGTCCCGGATCAGGGTGGGGGTTCCCTTGGGGCATGGGGTGGCCTGGGCGAGGGGCCTGTGGTGGTTTGCAGGCCGGCCACGCCCCCTGGCGACCCAAGGGGAGGCCCTGGTATCTGGGATTTATTTATCTGCTACAATTGAAACTTCGTAGCCTGGAGTGGATCCAAGTCTTGTGCTTTATTGGGATTTATTTATCTTTTATAGTTGAAACTTTGTAGCCTTAAGTGGAGGCCAAAGCAGGCCAGGGCTGCGGAAACTTGGCTTCCTTCATCGCCGGGGGCAACCCTAGCCTCCTGCTCTCTCCAGCTCCGTGCCTGCCTCCATTTTTGTTGGGATTAATTTATCTTCTATAATTGAAACTTTGTAGCCTTAAGCAGAGGCCTGGGCCGGCCAGGGGCCAGGGTGTGCGGAAAGCTTGGCTTCCTCCATCGCCGGGGAAACCCAAGCCTCCCTCCTGCTCTCTCTGTGGCCACAGCCATATTGGTTGGGTTAATTTGCATACTCGTTCCTGATTGGCTTGTGGGCATGGCTTGTGGGTGTGGTGTAGTGATGGTTAATTTGCATATTACTCTTTTATTAGATAGGGTGTTAAGGCTCTAAGGATACCTCCTCTAGGATTTACTTATGGGTGCCTTTCTGTAGGTAATAAGTTCAAAACACTAACCATTTGATTAATAGCTATTATAAAACAGAAGACTTAGTTTTACCTTAAGTTTTACTGTTTACTCAATAAACCACCTTGATGAATTAATTTCTTGAGTAATAATATTTATGACAGGAAGGAGTAAAAGTAATTATAAGCATGTAGATTTTGTTATGTTCCTTAAAAAAACATTTTGTGTTTTGTTTATTCTGATGAAAGAAGATTTTATTAAGGAGATGTATAACTTTTATAAAAAGTGTCTTGTCAGAAATACCTGTTTGTGTTTTTTTAACCCAAGTTGAAACATGGAAGTATAGGTATTTAAAATTTGGAAAAATTTATATAATGGTAAAAAGTTATATAATGGTAAGACCACTGATTATTTAGGAAAAAAGTTTACCTAGAAAATATATTTCACACCATAGATTTTTAGTTATTTTAATCATGTTAATGCACATGATTATTGATATAATAATTCATTTTTTCTTGATATTTTACAGCTATGACTGGTTCCAAACAGACTCTTTAGTCACCATTGTCATATATACTAAACAGAAGGTAAACATATCTTTACAATTGGAAAAAAAATAAGTGTTAACTATTTGTGCCAGGTACTTTTCTAAGCACTTTTCTTGTATTAACTTATTTACCTCTATGAGGTAAATACTTTTGTCATTCCTGCTTTACAGATAAGGAAACAGAGAGATTAAGTTATTTACCTAAAGTCACATAGTAAGTGGCAGATCTAGCATTTTGAACCCAGACAGGCTAGCTCCATTGTGTATGCTCTTAACAACCACATTATAGCCTCTTAGAAAAAACTAGACTAGAAGCATTATATATGCTTTTCTATGATTTTTTTTAAAGCATGGATGGCAAAGTAAGAATCCCACTTAACTTCACCATGAGAACTAATTTCCTGACCATAAATTGGGATTTGAGAGACAGAAGAGACTACTGCTGTGGCTTAGAATAGGTAAACCACTAATGGGGTTCAGATGCCCTCTTGAAATTAAAATTCAGGACATAATTCATTCACCATCTCTTGAACACCTACTTTATTTGCAGTGCTCTTAGATGTCAGGGATCTAATAATATGCCAGATACATAGAGACTTGGCTTTTATTGGGCTTATAGTTCAGTTGGGAAATCAGACAAATAAACAGGCAACTTACAACATTTCCAAACATATCCTCCAGCAACTGACAAGGTCCCCACACTTGAGAAACCATGTGGTTTTAAAGACAAGTTCTAGCAGCTAGGAGTTTCTGAGAATCCATGCTACTTCTGTAGTAGCAAAACCACATCTGAGCCAATGAGTTCCTCTGACTCTTATAGCAGGACTTGACCATTCCATAAGAGCCACCAGCCTCTGCCTGATACAGCCAGGAGTGCCACAGGCACAGCTTGTCCCGCCTTCCACTCCCCTTCGTTATTGTCTCATTGCACAATCCAAAACCAAGAGGGCAGCGCCTAAGGAAGCTGGGGTTTACTGCCATTAGTAATATCGGTGAGGCACAGATGACTATGTGTTATTATGTGTTCAGTGTAGGGTATAAATCAACAATTCTCAACCTTTTTCATTTCATTGCACACATTAACTAAAATTCTGTAGCACACCAAAAAAATATGCTATTTTTTGCCAATTTAACAAAAAATGGGTATAATTTTGATTTGTTCACACTGAATGGCTATTGTGTTGGCTGCTGTCATTTTTATTTTATTTTATTTGACAGTCTACGGGAAAAGAGGTCTGTAGCCCTGCATAAATAGTCAGGTATTGCATTTTCAAGTTTTTTATTGAATTAATTGGAGTGACATTGGTTCACAAAACAATACAGATTAAAAGTGCACACACAATTCAATAAAATGCCATCTGCACACTGCATGGTGCACCCACCACCCCAAGCATACTCTCTTTGCCTCTCTATCCCCCAGCTCTTTGCCTAGGCCCCACCCTCGTTTCTCCCTCTGGCTGTCCCCACACTGTTATCTGTGTCTCTGTGTTATGTATATGTTTTTTGTTTAATCCCTTCACCTTCTTTCATCTAGTCCATTCTCCCTGACCTCTGGCAACTGTCAGTCTGTTCCATGTATCTATGCCTCTGTTTCTATTTTTGGCTAAGATCAAGTGTAAGTATTACATCTTTTAAAAATTCTTTTGGCCTGGCTGGTGTTTCTCAGTGTTTTTTTTCTAAGGAGAAGAAAAGGGAAGGGTAAGAGGTCCCCAGTTAGATTCCTGGTCAGGGCACATGCTCAGGTTTCAGGCTCCATCCCTAGTAGGGGGTGTGCAGGAAGCAGCTGATCAGTTATCATTATTGATGTTTCTATCTCTCTCTCCCTTTCCCTTTCTCTCTGAAGTAATAAAAATGTATATATTTTTTAAAAGTATAGTTGTAGAAGTTTTTAAAAGTATAGTTGTAGAAGTTTGGCAAAAACCTTTTAATCTTTCTCTTTTTGCTTTCTATTTAAGGATGTCAATTTAGATTCAGTAATAGTTGATCATCAGTATGATTCCTTTAGAGCAGAAACTATCATCAAGGATTATTCATATCTTATACATATTGGTAAGTACTTTATTCTTTATTAGTGGAAACAACTCCAATGTCCTTTACATATGCCATTAACTTGGTCTGAAGTCTAGGTACTAAATATTTATCTTCTATTATTTTTTAATCCTCACCCAAGGGATGTTCTTTTTATTGATCTTTGTTTTTAGAGAGAGAGGAAAGAAGGGGGAGAGAGAGAGGGAAAAAAAAAAAGAGAGAGACATTGATGAGAAAGAGAAACATCAATTGGTTGCTTCCAGTATGTGCCCTGACCAGGGATCAAACCCAAAACCCAGGTAATGTGCCCTGACTGGGAATTGAGCCTGCAACCCTTTGGTGCACAGGACGACGTTCCAACCAACTGAGCCACCCAGCCAGGGCTATCTGCTATTATTTTGGTTTAATATTTAATATGCTATCATTTTGGTTTACCATTTTTATCACTTTTTTCTGATACTTCATTTCTATTAAAGAAATTGCTAGCAAATGGCAGTATAACCTCACCTTCCCCAAGTTTAAATAATTAGATGTAATCACAATAAATAATAATATGAAATATTTGTTGGCCCAGCTTTGTAAGACTCTTCTTGACACCTACAGACTAATCTCTGGAAGCCTGTCTGTCACATGCTTCTAGTAGGCACGCGTCACTGGTTGCTAGTTTTATCGGCCTGTTTCTTGCCATCTGGGTCACAAGGAAGTCAGGCTGCACTGAAGCAGCATGGACTGCAGGGTTGTATTATATCCCTCCATGGTCAGAGACCAACTGTACAATTCACTTCTGTCTGTTTTGAGAGATTACAGACCTATCAAAAGGAAGAAAATCAGGACTGAAATCTGGAATAAAAGCTACCAGATTCTGAATCCATTTTTGACCCATAATGAACTTAACTCTAGGATTTCACTCTTTTCTCCTTTTATGAAGATGATATTCTAATTAGAAGGTAGAAATGAAATAAACAAAACAATAGGAAGAAGAAAATAATCTTGGTAATTGGTTTAAGCATGAATTCTTATGTAAAGAACCTTTCATTTACTTTTGTAAAACACAGACTGAAATTCTCTAGATCTCAGCTAACTCAGGATTCTGCTTGATGCTTTGCTATATTAGTGAAGAGCCTATAGTCCTGAATTTGGTCAGAGATGATAAATGTCTTTTTCTCTCTTATTTCCTTTCATTTATTAATCAAAATCAAACCTTTCTCCTAGAAATGTGTCCTATCCTACTTTTTGTTAGCCTAAGGTCTAATGTAAATTGCCTCTTATGGGAGATGTCTAGAAAACACTTAGATGTCTAGAAAAGTATACATTATTCATTAGCATTGTCATAATTTTCCTTTAAATGAAACCTCTATTCCAGCATCTATTATGTTTTAAATATTATGGCTAATAGTGTTCACCCTGCATGTAGCTAACATATCTCTGCACATTTATTAAAAAACACAAAAATTCCCGTTCAAAAATATGAAACTCTTGGTTGGTAATATTGGATCAGAAAACTAAAATAATGTAAAATTCTAAGTTCTAGATAACCATATTATCACAGTGAAATTTAGAGCAAATGTTTGTAAAAAATATTTCTTGCATCTCCTCCTCCTGGAATGTTAAGTTCCAGGGATTTTTCTCTTTCACCAATGGCTGTGCCCATAACACCTAGAAAGTGCATGGCACACGCAGATGCTCAGTAAACTTTCTTCAATAACTGGAGCATTTAGCTTTAGAGAACAACAAGAAAAGAAAAGCCGAGCTAAACGGGTCTGGCCTATATTCACATGTGCATGTGCACACCCGGAGCATGCGTGCACACCTTGCTCCCTCCCCTACTCTCTTCTTGGTTTGTAGAGTCATCAGTCTGGGACCCAAACTTGGAGTAGTGTGGGTTACCACCTGTGAGCAATTGAGTGTTCACTCTTTAATAGGGAGAGAATTATGCAAAATTGAAGAAATGTATGTAGTATGTTTAAATGAATTTGACTCTACATTTTGGTTGTATACAGTTTCGTTCGTTTGGTCTCTCAGAATATGTTTTACTTATCTTGAGAGATTTGAAATAATGCATAAAAGAACCATTAAATGATCTTATATGATGTTCATGAACTATGTGAATTAAAGTTGTTTTTTTTTTGTTGTTCTATTTTTTTCATATTCAATATTATTCTGTATTAGTTTCAGGTGTACAATATAGTGGTTAGATAATCAGATACTTTACAGAGTGATCACCCTCATATTTCAAGTACCTCGCCTGGCCCGCACATAGCTATTACAATATTATATTTTCCCACCATGGACCTCTCCCTGGCCACTCCCACTTGCCAGCACATGCCCTCACCCCCCAGTGTCTGTGTCCATTGGTAATGCTTATATGCATGCATATAAGTCCTTTGGTTGATCTCTTACCCCCGCCCCCTCCCCTGCCTTCCTTCTGAGGTTTGACAGTCAGTTCGTTGCTTCTCTGTTGCTGAATCTATTTTTGTTTATCAGTTTATGTTGTTCACTATATTCCACAAATGAGTGAGATCATGTGATATTTATCTTTCTCTGATTGGCTTATGTCATTTAGCATAATGCTGTCCAGGTCCATCTATGCTATTACAAATGGTAAGAGTTCCTTCTTTTTTACAGCAGCGTAGTATTCCATTGTGTAGATGTACCACAATTTTTTAATCCATTCTTCTGCTGATGAGCACTTAGGCTGTTTCCAAATATTAGCTATTGTAAATTGTGCTGCTATGAACATAGGGGTGCATATATCTTTTCTGATTGGTGTTTCTGATTTCTTGGGATATATTCCTAGAAGTGGGATTACTGTGTTTTAACTAAATATATCAATTTTCTTTTCCAGAGCTAAGCCATGCGATTCAAGAAGATTTTTCTGGTACGCTTTACCAAAAAATAATTATGTATATACATACATATACACATATGCACATACATACATACCTACATATGAAGAAGGGAGAAATTAGCATTTGTTTTATTTTTCATATTTATATTCCTGTTTCAAAATAAAGATGTGATTTTTTTAGATAAACAAATGCATTAATTTTAAAATATATTCTCCCACTGATTTCAGGCCCCCCCCCCCCACCTTTTTTCTTTCCCCTTGTTCCTTCTATCTCTTTACTCTTCCTTTTCTTCTCTTTAGGAAGAAAAATTGTCTCCATTTTATTTTCCCTCCCTCCCTCCCTCCTTCCTTATCTCTGCCCTACTCCTGACATTCAGCTTGTAGAAATATTCTAGATTAGATAAATTTTTCTTTTTTGATAAAGTATATTAAATTGTAAATATTGCTGCATGTAAATACACAATGTGGATTTTACACAGCTGTTTAACAATAGAAAACTCGTTATAGAGTGGTGGTTTCTTGTGATATTTTAAGCTTTATTTTAAATATAATAAAATCATTTAATATGTACAACAAGATGATTTGATATAGGTATATATCGTGAAAGGATTCGCACAGTTGAATTAACATCCATCATCTCACATATTTACTTTTTATTTTTTGGTGAGAACACACGTTCTACTCTCTTAGTAAATTTCAGTTATACAATACAGTATTATCAACTGTAGTCACCATGTTATACTTTAGATTTTCAGATTATTCATCTTATAACTGAAAGTTTATACCCTTCCCAATTTTCCCTCCCCCACCCCAGTCCCTGTTTCTATGAGTTCACTTTTTTTTTTTTTTAAAGATTCCATCAGAAGAGATACCATGTCATATCTTCTCTGTCTGGCTTATTTCACTTAACATAACACCCTCCAGGTTTACCCATGTTGTTGCATGGCAGGATTTCCTTCTTTTTTAAGGTTGAATAACAATCCATTTTGTGTGTGTGTGTGTGTGTGTGTGTGTGTGTGTGTGTTCTTGTTTTAAAGTACTGTCAGAATACCTTACCCTGGGTCAGTCTCCCCTTTTCTATATACCATACGTAGTAGCTGTAAATTGCATAAATTTAGCTCTTTAAAGTCACAAACTGTGTTTTTATGTTTGGTAAGCTTCAGATCAGTGCTTATTAAATTGAATTCATTTGACTATCATAAGAAATTGTTAAATTGCTATGAAATTTTGTGTTTATGGTGAGGAAGAACAGACAGATTGTTACTAAAGACAAAATGATATATACTTTAGGTCTTCAACACATTCAATTTATAAAATTTAATCAATGTATGAAAATCTATAGTTTATTTACCCAATATTCTAAACTATTTGAATCATTCAAAAATAAAGACAATGTATAAGACTTTTAATTATCAAAGATTCACATGCACTGTAGAGGGCCTCATTCTACTGAGGTGGTTCCTGTGTTTATTAGCTTCATTATTGGTCTACTGAATTCACTCACAAGACCTCTCAGATCCTTACTAAGTGTGTAATTATATTTGTTTTTATGGGTCCATTCAATGGCTGATTTGTATATATCAGCCCCCTCCTTTTTTATACATGTTAAGTAGTTGCCATGGCTTTATTTGAGCTTGTATGAAAATTAGCAATACATATTAGTTTGGTCCTTGATGAATTAGCTTGAAAAAAGTTAATCTAAATTAAACCTGTCTGGCCAGTGGTGCTCAGTGGTTGAGCATCTAACATCATATAAGGTATAAAACTTTTGATGAATATATGCACAAAATCGTATTTATTTTACTAATTATCAGTGTCATTCATACAGATTGGGACATTTGGATTGTTTGAGAAAGATTTGTTTTAAAGTAAAATTTTATATTTAGTATTAATGAACGTAAATGAAATTTATATTCTTTTCAGTGCGGGTTGTTGCGAATGTGGGAAAGATAGAGATTGTCCTAAAGAAAAAGGAGAATACTTCTTGGGAATGTCTTGGTCATCCCCTGGAGAATCATAATTCATTTATTCCAAAGAAAGATACAGGTATGCTGTGCTGTTATTCTGAATCCTGTTTAAGAAATGGTTGTGTTGGCACATTTGTTTCAGAGCATGAAAGGCCACTTTGGGATGAACTTTTGTTTGTATCTCCTTCTATTTGAAATAGGGGAGGAGTGTGCGTGGAAGGATTGGGTAAAAAAGTAAAAACTCTTGGATATGGATAACAGTGAGGTGATTGCTGGGAGAGTGAGGGGGATTGCTGTAGGAAGTTATGAGGGGATAAATGGTGATGGATGGAGACTTGACTTGAACACACAATATGGTGTACAGATGACATGTACCTGAAACCCTTATAATTTTGTTAACCATTGTCACCCCAATAAATTAAAAGAAAAAAAAAAGAAGTTGAAATGGGCACTTTTTTTTCTTAACAGATTAAATTTCAGATTCTACTATCTAATGTTTAGGCACAACATGAAGTCATTAGGTAATGATACCTGAATGGAGAAGCCACTTGTGTTTAGAAGGCTGCCCAACCATTCACTTCTTCAGGTTTATTTTCATAAAAGGTGCCAAAACAAGCTTAAGTTAATGCCTTGTATGCTCTTTTTTTTTTTCTATTAAAAAAAAGGCATGTTTATTGTTTTTCTGCTTACCTAAACCAGTTTCTCAGTTTACTCCTAAAGGATGTAATTCATTTCCTTTCTTCATCTCATTTTTTCATTCACTTCCTTTCTTCCTTTATTTTTTAAGCATTTTATCTTAGTATAACATATTTATAGAAAAGCATTCATATTTATGTTCTACTTAATGAATTTTTAGAGTCAACACACTGTATTTTCTCTCTGGAAATTGGTAGGATTGGCTCCTTGTTCCAAATGTTTAGAAGTTTCACAATTTGATATGCCTTAGTATGGGTCTCTCTTCATCCTTTGGGCAGGATCCTTTTTGTGCTCAATTAATGACCCTGATTTTTCTTCTACATGGTCTGTTTTGTCTTCTAGAAGTATTCTTTTTTTAAACCTCCTTAACCAGTCCTTTAATTATCTTTTCTCTCTTATTTTCAGTTTAGTCCTTTTTTCCTACTTTGTGGAAGATTTTGTTTTTAGCTGTATCTTCCAGCTCTTTTATTGAATTATTTATTTCTATTCTCATGTTTTTAACTGCTAAGACCTCTAGATTTTTGTTTCTTTGTTTTAGTATCCTATTCTAATTAGCTTCTCTTAGTTTTTAAAAATTACCATAGTGTTTTTTTCACTGTGAAATCTGTGTCCTCAAAGTTTCTTTGTTTTTTAATGTTTTACTGATTTGAGAGAGAATAAGGGGAAGAAAAAGAGAGAAAGGGGAAGAGAGAGCGAGAGAGAGAGAGAGAGAGAAAGAGAGAGAGAGAGAGAGAGAGCGAGAGCGAGAGCGAGCGCTACCAGTTGCCTCCCATATGCACTAGGTTAGGGGGATGGAACCTGCAGCTTGGTATGTGCCATGACCTAGAATTGAACCAGCAACCCTTCCATGCATGGGATGATGCTCAACCAATTGAGCCACACTTATAGAAAAACTTGTGGGTTTTTTTGTTTTGTTTTTAATATTAGATGCTTTCTTTGAATGTCTGTTTATCCTTGACTATCTGCTCATATTTCAGGGTAGAACTCTAAAAGCTGATTGGAAACTGTGCATATAGGTGTGACTTGTTGACAGTAACATTTTCACTGTATGGCTGATCGTTTCTTTGGGAAAGTCTGATGCCATTATTTTGTCAGAGTCTCCAGAGTGAACATTCTCCTACCTTGCACCCAACAATTCAGAAGTCATGTGGGGGAAAAATGCTAGGTGCCTATAAACTTACGTAATTTTCTTTTTCTGTGTCTAAATACAGTCACATTCTGAGGAACTGGGGTTATGACTTTAGCATATGAAAATTGAAGGGAACACAGTTTGGCCTATAACATAAACCCAAATTCAGAGGTCCTATGTTCTACCCTCTCTGGAGAGCAAGCTTCAAATGTTTTGCCAGAATAAGAGAGGTTCAGTTATGTGACTGTGCTAAATAGGGGAAAGTTGAGAGTGGGAGGGCATCTAAGCTTCTTAAATAAACTTTCTATCCGGAAAGTGGTTCTAGCTCTGACTTCCATCTGATCCAGAGGTATTTGGTCCTGCCAATTTCTGAGCCTTAAAGGGATCTTGTATTACAAATGGGCTGTTGATTCTTGACATTCTGTACTTCTCTAGTTTAGGATTTAGCTTTATTGAGCCTGCCAGTTATTAATCATCCCTTTGGCTTCTCAGCTCTCAAAATTTTGTTGCTGTTTAAAATTTTCATTCTTCTATCATTGTAGGTTTATGCCTTAAAAAACAACCAAACACACACATAAAACATCTTTGCTTTTATTTGCGGTGTGGGGAGTTAGAAGGAACTAACTGCGTGTATTCAGTTAACCATCTTTAAATATTTAAAATTATATAAATACTAGAGGCCCAATGTACGAAATTCTTGCAAGAGTAGGCCTTCCTTTCCCCGGCTGCCAGCACTGGCTTCCCTCTGGCACCCGGGACCCAGACTTCCCTCGACTTCCCTCGCAGCCCCTGCTTTGTCTGGAAGGTTGTCTGGTCTAATTAGCATATTACGCTTTTATTATTATAGATGATTGTGGATAATATTTTAATTTTCAGAAAAGTCTAAGGTAGCCATATTTTAAGAACTTACTATGTGTTGAAGGCTCTTATAGGTACTATGTTATGAAACAAATCAAAGGCATCAGAAATTATTTTCCCAGGTGGAGGAAAAACTGTACACAAAATATGAGATTGAAGAATACTTTTTGCCCTGCCGGGTGGCTCAGTTAGCTAAAACATTACCTCGATATGCCAAGCTTGTGGGTTTGATCCCCATTCAGGGCATATACAAGAATCAACCAATGAATGCATAAATAAATGGAACTACAAATTGATGTCTGCCTCTCTCTAAAAATTTTTAAAAGAATACTCTTATAATGAAACAAGCTGATAAGGGCACATTATATAGTACAAATAGAGCATATTCTGAGGTAATCTCAAGGGAACAGATGCAGATGAATTTGACCTTGAATGACTCACTGAAGAAGGTGGATTTCAACCAATGTTTTGAAAGTAGCTTTCAAAAAAAATTACAAAAACTATGGAAGTCTTTCCAGGTAGAGCTTCAAATTGTTGTTACTGGTACTTACTGTGCTAGGTATTTTGCAGGTTTTAGTGGGAGGGCGGGGGGGAGAGTAAGCCATGCGTGGGAATGGTTAAATAGGTTCATTTTATCAGAGCAGGAGTTCTGAATTTTGTGGTATTAGGTAGGGAGGGAGAATGTCAAGGAATAACAGTATGATCTAACAGACCTGAAGAGATTAGGTAAAAGACAATAAAATGAAAAGAAATATTATGAAAATGAAATCTCTTGCCGTTATAAAAACCAAGCCCAAGAAATAAATGATATTGAGAACCAAGGCTGACTTCCATTTGGAAATAGTTAGAATGAATATTGCTCAGTTATTCTTCTCAGTAATTTCCCAAGGCTTTCCATGAACTCTTTATCCCAGCCATACATTTCTCCCTGAGGTATGAACCACCATAGGTAGCTTTAGCTTTCTTGTCTGAAATTGTAGCCAGGCATGCATTTTTTCAGCAAATTAGGTTTCCTGCTTTGTTAAATGACTTAAAGTTTAGGGGATATTTCCATATATGTGACTAAATTAACAAAAATAATTTATTTTTCCTTTCCCTTCTTAAATCGGAATAAAAGCTGTAGATTTTTTAAAAAATGAATCATTTTGAATTATGTTATGTCACTTCATTATTCTTAAATTTATATTTTTTAATAAAGCTTTTTATTGATTTCAGGGAGGAAGGGGAAGGAGAGAGAGATAGAAACAAATGGTGAGAGAATCATCGATTGGCTTCATCCTGCATACCCTGTAATTGTGACTTTCTGGTTCATAGGTTGACACCACTGAGCTACACTGGCCAGGCTGTAGATTATTTTATTCACTGTAGCAAAGCTGAATATTTATATCATCAAAGTATCATGATTAACTTGATGTCAATATCTTTAAATGTTTAGTCCATCACATGGTTCTTAGGTTTTCAGTATAGATAACTTAAATTATTGATTAGTATACTGGCTTCCTCCTACTAAAATTTCTTAGCTAAAGGAATTTTACTTTGAAAATAAACATATATGTAAGTTGAATACTTTTAATGCAGTGTCTTCTCATGTCAAATTTAGAATTTACTTTGACATTTTCTTGTGTAATTGTCTGTGCTTACAGAGCCAAAAACCTGACACTTAAACTTAAATAATGGCATTGTCCACACTGCAGTAGCCAGCACATCTGATTTCTACTCCTTTTTCCTCATATTGTGTCAGCTATAACTTTCTCTGTCCTCAGTCCAATTGAAATAGAAAAACTTTCTTAAATTTTTCTTAAAACTTTTAGAATCTATAGTTAAGATCTTCTTTTGAAATGATAGCAGCCTTTTGTAGGGAAGATGTTGAAATTAGTATAGTCAAATAGACCAAACGGCAGAATAACTGAACAACTGCACAACTGGTTGCTATGATGTGCACTGGCCACCAGGGATGCGCATGGAACATGGCAGTCATCGGTTGTAGTGGGATGGTGGGTCAGGTGAGCAAGGGTGCCAGACCAAAGCGGGGCACTGGTCACTGTCATTAGGGCGAGCCTCTGGTGGTTACTGAAAATTCTTTGCTGCTGCACACCACGGTCCCGCCAGGCGCTTGCACCTGCTGCTGGCACTGGCCCCACTTGCACCTGCTACCGGTGCTAGAGCCACCGCTTGCACCTGCTGCCAGCACCTGGCGCCAGCCCCGATCACTCGGCATCATCAGTGGGTGCGAGCAGTGGCTGCTGGCCCAGATCACCCCACAGGGCTTCTCCACCTCCCCCTGCTCCTGAGGGGCAGTCAGGGCTGGCAGCTGCCTCTTACACTCGCTGCCAGCGACAGCCCCGCTTGCACCCGCTGATGACGCCAGCTCCCCTCGCACCCGCTGCTGGTGCCAGCCCCAGTTGCTCTGTGCCATCAGCGGGTGCAAGCGGGGCTGGCACTGCCAGGCCATGGGAGTGGCGGTGGCAGTGGGAGCAGGGCTGCTGGCAGACAGGGGACTGGGGGCCACGGCGGGAGGGGACGGGTGGGGGCACGGAGGATGGGCTGAAACCTGCCCCTGTGCCCACCACAGCCTCGTGGCCCACAGTTTATTTCACAGTGCACGAATTCATGCACTGGGCCCCTAGTGTGTGTGTGTGTGTGTGTGTGTGTGTGTGTGTGTCTAATACATATGTATAGTACAAACATAGAGATACAGGAATGTATATTTTTCCAGTCTTTATCAAAGAAATATTTCTAAAGTTATTTGGTAGTGCTGATATTGTTAAAGTTTCAATAGTTGATTCTCAGAACTTTTCCATTCTGTAAGAAAAGAATTTACAATGTAAATTTGTTGCTTGTCAAATATTTTTCACATCTACAATTTATATAACTGGTTAATATAAGGCTTTAAAATGGAATTATAAAAAAGAGTGAATTTCAGAAGAAATAAATTAGGTTTTAATTACTTAGAATGTAATTTTAACATGCTATAATAGACATGAGGAATATAATACTCATTTATTTTATAAAGTTTATTTTCAAATTATAGAAGTATTCCTGAAAAATAGATATCTCAGGAAATAAAGTGGAAAAATTAATGCTACACAAGTTTCAAAGTACTAATTTTAAAAACATATAGGTCTTTTAGTGAAATTCAAGCTCAATCAAAGAACAAAAACTGAGTTTATGCTTTCACTTAATGAGTCTAGTATTATTCTTACTTAACTTATTCATCAATAAGAGAAAATGAATCACTTTTTAGGTTTGTACTACAGAAAGTGCCAGTTAATTTCCAAGGAAGATGCCACTCATGATACGAAGCTTTTCTGCTTGATGCTGCCACCAAGCACTCACCTTCAGGTGCCAATTGGGCAACATGTTTACCTCAAGCTAACTATTACAGGTAAGGCAAGTAGGGCCTGTGGAGGAACAGTTTCTCCTTTTATAAGCTGTTCAAAAACAGTTTAGAAAGCACCCATTTAGATCATTATTAAGTGTTTGGGGGCAGCTGGATTTAGGGATGGCCAGATTCTAGGTTTGGGGATGCAATGCTCCTGCAGTTGGAACCACAGCCATGCCATAGTATTGCACGGAACAAAGAAACTGCTGCTAGTCACAGGCATGGGTCCGTCATTTATTACTAACAAAGCCTTAGAGGAAAGAGGTGCAGGAGTGCACCAATGCCCCTCGTAAGACAATTCCTGCAAACATACCAGCATCTCTTAGAAGCCACTTGCAGTCTTGTCATTTACAAAGTTGAATTTATAAAATTTCAAGATGAGTGAATGATTATAAATTATTTCCTTATCTGTGCCACCAGGATAAGAAGATCTGTAAATTCCTTACTGTGTGAAGTCTTTTTCTCTCCTTTTCATCCTAAAATTACCTCATTTATTTGTTTTAAATACCCTTCTTACTGATGTATAACATTTTCTTGGCTTTTTGAAGCTGCAAAATGTAACATTCTCGTGTCAGTCAAGGTGTTTCCAGCCATCAATCTAACAGACTCCCAGTCAGGCTCTGGTGGAGGTGGTTGGTTATGATGGCACTATGAAGTCTCTCTCTTCATCATCTAGTGCCACATCATCATTCAATAACTGGTATCTTCCCCAGTGCAGTGTAATTTACAAATACATTCATTTTGTTTATGTCAAGCAGCCATGTGTAGTATTGTGCTCTTGCAAATTTGTGATGATTCCCCTGTCTTTGGAATTTGGCCAGCTAAAAATATAACATGAAACTAGAGGCCCGATGCACAAAATTCGTACAACAGTAGGCCTTCCTTCCTCCGGCTGCCAGCACCAGCTTCCCTCTGGCACTGGGACCTGGGCTTCCCTCTGGCCACCGGCAGGCACCTGGGACCTGGACTTCGTCTGGAAAGTCGTCCACTCTAATTAGCATATTACGCTTTTATTATAACATGAAATATTAACATTACCCTTTTTAAAAACTATTCTTTCCCTAACTGGTTTGGCTCAGTGGATAGGGCGTCCGCCTGTGGACTGAAGGGTCCCAGGTTCGATTCCGGTCAAGGGCATGTACGTTGGTTGTGGGCATATCCCCAATAGGGGGTGTGCAGGAGGCAGCTGATCGACGTTTCTCTCTCATCGATGTTTCTCTCTATCCCTCTCCCTTCCTCTCTGTAAAAAAATCAATAAAATATATATTAAAAAAAGAAACTATTCTTAAAAGTAGTTGGATTAATATTCTTTTCATCCAGTTACCAGAGCAGTATATGCTATATTAAACATTAAAACAGTTTAAAATGTATAAAGTAAAATGTGAAATTCTTCCCTTTCTCAAACCCAAATAAATGATCAGTAACCATTGTGAAAAACATATGTGTAATTAAAATTATGTCAGTACCTACTTAAGTCTCTGTGTAAACTTTTTATGCCATTTTTGTTGTGGCTTATTACAAAATTTATATGCTGATGGAAGAGATGATTGTCTGAGAGTTTATTAACATAAATCCCAAATTGTATGTCACACTTAATAAAAACAGATTGTTTATATTATAGATAAAATATTGATTTGTTAAAATTATTTCAGCTCACATTAACTCGGGGTATATAACTATCTGTACTATATACACATGGACCATAGAATTATATAAATATTAGGTTTACAGTTTTTAATATAGACTGATTGCATCATAAAATTTGTGTGTTTTATCTTCATTCAGAGCTTTTTAGATTTTTAGAATTGAATTTCTTTGTCATGACTTTTTCTAGGTACTGAAATAGTGAAGCCATATACACCTGTATCTGATTCCTTACTCTCAGAGTTTAAGGAACCAGTTATTCCCAATAATAAATACATCTACTTTCTGATCAAAATCTATCCTGCTGGACTCTTTACACCAGAGCTTGATCATCTTCAGATTGGTTAGTATTTTATGTTGGTTTTTTTTTTTGTTTGTTTGTTTACCCCATTTTTGTTCTAGGTTGGATCACGTTATACTGCCCTCTAGTTATCTCCATCTGGGAGTCTATCAAATACCTTAAACTCAACATGTCTGCAACCAAAATCATGTTCTCTTTGTCCCACCCAACCTATCATTACTCCATACTCATCTCTATTATTTGCAGCATCACTCACTGTTCATTCTTGACCCAATCTGGAGATTTAAGTCATCTTTGAGTCTTCCCATCTTCTTCCTCCCACTCCAGTCAGGTACCGTGTTCTGTTGAGTCTACCTCCCCGTGACTTTCTACTCTTTTCTGTCCCTTCAGCCACCCTCTTAGATCAAGCCTTCATCATTTCTCTCTTGGCCTCTAACTGGTCTCTCTTAGTTGCCTCTAACTGGGGTCTTTTTCTTTCTGTTTATCTGAATTTTTCAGTTCTTTTTCCAAACTGCCCTGAGAATAGATTTAACCATGTTGCTCTGCACCTTTAAAGCCTCTGCTGAGTCTCCATTACCTAATGGATTAAGTCCCCTGTGTGACCTACAAATACTTTCATGATCTTTCCAGCTTCATCTCTCAGTGTACAGATCCTGGTGCTACTCAGAGTTCCACAAGCTTGGCATACTCACTCATAGGTACCTCACCTCTGAGTTGCCTCGCCTAGGATGCCCATCAACCCTGTCTCTTTCTATAAAGTGCCCTTTTTAAAGAACCAAACAAAAATATCACTTCTTCTATGAACATTCCCCTCCTTCTCTGAACCCCCGCAAATCCTAACACGTTGTTCTTAGCTCTAAGATAAGAATAAATAGTATTTCTTCTTCACAAGATTTTGAATTTAAAGGGAGAGTGTCTTATTTATCTTTGTATTTCCTGCACCTAGCATGGCATTTGGCACATAAAAGGCTCCCAATAAATATACTTTGAAAGAATGACTAAAAAGACTATAATGAAATTGATTAAGGTTTAGAGAATTTTCTTTCTGCTTTTACTCCTTTTTCTATGCCTTCAGTTTTTCACTGCCTGAGCCTAACAGTAAAAGTGTTCTTCCCCTTTTTAAGGCAGTATTAACAGTACAGTGGAGTAACGGTGAGGTAGATCACTAAAATTTGGAAATGAAAAAATTACACTGTTTTCTGAAAGTTAACCTTAGAAATTTTTATGCAGTGATGTGATGAGTCATCTTGGGTTACATAAATCAAAATAATTGACTATAAATGTGAACCTAAAGAATTTTGGAATATCCACAAATCTAGTGATGGTTTCTGTTTTGTGAAGGACTGACACGTGATTATAATACAGCAAATGGAAACAACCAGCGGTATTGTAGCCTGTTTTTAGAGCTTGAGTGAGCAGAGCAAGGTGGCGAGTGAGCCTAGAACATGGAAAAGGAAAGCCTGTAGCTCAGGATCAGTGTGTTTTCACCTCTATCCACAGGGCTAGACATGGCACGCACACTTGTTTCACTTAGAGGCATGTATGCTGGCATGGTAGTGATAACTGCAGCCTCATTATGTCCCAAACAAAGTGCACTGTAATGTTATCCACTTTGTTCAATCCTATGTTCACCAAGCAACTTTCATGTGATTGTTTTGGCCTATCAAATGTCAACTGAATGAGATGCCCTAGATGGGGTGAGTAGATGCAGACAGCCTGGCTGGAAGTCAGTGACCTTTCTGGCATGTGTACTTGAATCTCTTGTGAACTTGATTAGCAACAGGTGCATTGCCCAAGTCTAATCAGTGAAATGATGTTGGAAGAATTGGACTAAATTTTATCTTTAATTACTATCCTTTATGAGGCTATTAGATTAGTACAAGGTGGACAAAAGTTACCAAGTTAGTATTGTTCTGTGAAGCTTTTTTAGTAATATCCTGGGGATATTCTGATCTTATGGTCCCTTTGAAACCATAACAAGGAGCTCTTTTACTTCTAACACTTACCTAATCAATTATTGCAAGATTCTTACTATCCTGCTATGGAAAATAAAGGAAAAATTATGAAGATCCAGCATTTAAAAATTCAAATTGTTTTTTAAAATATGGACAGCTTTATTTTTTATTTTTCAAATTACAATGAAAATTTCTGAAATGTCCTAAAGGCAGTTCTCTTATATGAGTGGTACATACTAGTAGTGGTTATTTCAACTGCATTTCAGAAAATAGTTTTTCTCAGCTATTTTGATTCTATATTGTGAAGTAGCATGCTCCTTCTGAACTTGCTTTGTTTTTATAGAAATGAATTAAGAACAAACTCTTCTTGCTTTAATCCATTGGTCTTGTAAAAGATTTGATGGAAGTGAAATCAGCACATTTACTAACATAAGATTTTGCAATACATTTTTACTTCAGTTTTCTCTCCTACTAGTCTTATTACTATGGTTAAGAATCAATATGTAGCCCGGCCAGGTAGCTCAGCTGGTTGGAGCATCATCCTGTACATCAGAAAGGTTGCGGGTTCAATTCCTGGTCAGGGCACATACCTAGATTGCAGGTTTGATCCCAGTTGGGGCAATTACAGGAGGCAACCAATTGATGTTTCTGTCTCACATTGATATTTCTCTTCCTTTCTCTCTCTCTGAAATCAATAAACATGTCCTCTGGTAAGGATTAAAAACAAAAAAAGAATCAGTATGTAAGTAGAAAATACCTTTTCTCTACCCTGTACTGTGCAAGACAGGGAGACATGGACTATGCTTTTTAGGTACTTATAATTTAATTTAGCAATCTATGTAGAGCCTGTTTTTATTGATAATTTGTACTTAAATATTTGGCAGTAGTTTGGAAACTAGAGACTCCAGATGGTTTGGGAAATTGTGTAATTAAATGAGCGAAATAAAACCTTAATAATTTGATTATAGTGATATAATCCAGACATACTTGGGGGCCTAATAAATACTCTTAAAACTCCTTACATACTATCTTAAATACTAAGATGGGGTCTGAAAGCTAAGCATTCATCCTGTGACTCACCAGTGTTCTAAATTCAACTAGGTGTAGCCTTCTCAGTTTCCCTGATTTTTTTTTCTGATTTAGTTTATATTTTATTGTTTAGGAGATTTTGTTTCCATAAGCAATCCTGAGGGCAATTTTAAAATATCCCAGTTCCAAGAATTAGAAGATCTCTTTTTATTGGCAGCTGGAACAGGCTTCACACCAATGGTTAAAATACTGAATTATGCTTTGACCAATATATCCAGTCTCAGGTATGTAATTTTGTCTTTAATTACTATCCTTTATGAGGCTGTTAGATTAGTACAAGGTATTCTAAATTGTTTAATTCCTCAGTGCACCTTAATAGACATGTTCTCATTCTCTCATTCATTTCTTAACTCTGCTTCCTCAAGTCCTAGCTAGATTATAAACACAATTCTTTTTATTTTGATTCTTTTAGTTACCTAATTGCACTAAAAAACATTTTTGCTAGTTTACTTTTAGATCAATTCATGCATATTTTAAATGTAATTGAAATAGTTCTTTTTGAGTTGTTGCTGTTTTGTTGTTGTTTTTTTTTTAAGGAAGGTGAAGCTGATGTTCTTCAATAAAACAGAGGATGATATAATTTGGAGAAGCCAATTGGAGAAATTAGCATTTAAAGATAAAAGGTATTAAACTGGTACTAACTCTACATTCATACATGTATAGTCAGTCTTGGCAGTATTTCCTTTGGGTGGAATTTTTAATTGACCAGGAAGCATTGTCAAAGAAACAAAAGCTAATCATTAATTTTCTAAATGTAAATAATGTTACTACCCTCCCCCCAAAGAAATAGTTTGCTAAGATCAATGTGACATCATTGTATCAATATATGGGTTTTATGTTTATATTATGTTATCTATACAGTTGGGTTTCAGTGTAGGCAATTTGGTAATTGAAGATTTAAATAAATTTGGTGGATAGATTATGCAAAAATAAACACGTTTCTTTACTGCCTTTAATATGCTCATGTCCATAGTGACTTTCCATTGTTTACAAGCTTCTCTTTGTGTTTGTTGACATTAACATTTGCTGATAACTGTATCACCAGTGGTCATCAGGGTGGGCAATAGTAAAAGTTTGAGTTAGGCTGAACTCAGTGGTAGAATGAGGCAGCAAGAATAGCAAAGTGAAAATTCGTTTCATTGGAAAAAGGGCCCTAGCACAAGCCTCTGAGATAATAAGATAATTTAAATGGATGTATGCCCATTTCCCCTAAGAAATCTGAAAGCAGTGGGAAATTCTAAATAAACTTTTTAGAAAAAGAGTGATTGGATAACCTAACATAATGTCTGTACTTATCAGAAGCTATTTCTCATAATTTCAGGACTGTGTAAGCATATGAAGTAAATATTTATGTTTATAATAGTATGGTATAGAATAGGCTTTATAAAATTAAAAACCTCACAAACTCAGCTGTTTCTCTGGGAGCTCCAGGTTCTTCTGAATATTTGCTGAATATTCTTAATAAGATAATACTGAAGTCTTTTCTAGTTTTTTTTTTTTTTTCTTTCCTTCCCGTTGTCTCCCATCCTCCTCTTTTTCTTTTAATAAATGACTTTCACAATGACGGATGACCTGAACTTACTTATCCTTGAAATACTTACTCTTCTTACATAGTCAAGACATAAACCTAAGAATATTTACAATATGTAGGTAATTGTATGGCAATTGGAGCATGATTTAGAAAAAAATACAAAGTCCTAGGTTTTCAAGTGTTTTTTACACTAATTTTCAAAGTGGAAAATTGGAAGTAGCATTTATTGAAAAGCCTAAAGACCTAAATTCTAGTTTTTATTCTACCTTTACTAGCTTGAAACTTTATTCAAAAATTACTTAGTTCTGTGGGCCTGTTTCTTTAGCTTCAAATAAAACGATATCTTTCCTACTTCATAAGGCTATTGTGAGGATTAGAAAAGGGTAAATGCTTTGGAAACTGTGATGCCTACCTCAGATACTTTGAATTGTGGTTATGGAGGACCTGTATACATGTGTTTCATTTCTGTATTATTCGAGTTCCTGTTTTCCTAAACATTTAAAATAATATAAACACACATAGGTAGGCTTTTTTAGTTAGGTTTTTTAAAAAAGTATTTTTGGCTATGTTCTCATATTCTTTAAGATAGTTCCCTTATAAAAGTCAATTTACCAACATTTTAATGAACAGACATTGTACTTTCAGTCAATAGGAGTTGCATTTAATTTAAGAAGTAATTAGTAAATCAGAATGTGTTGATAGATAGCCTCCGAGCATAAAGTGTCTTTTGACAGAGTCCCCTGTGTGTTTTGTTCTGTTCTCATCTACATAACTTGGGTGGTGGAATGGCATAGGCTGCAGAGTTGAGGATGAGGGAAGACCCCTCTTTCCCCTCACCTGGATGACTGGTCTAGCAGCACTCACCAGGTGAATGTCACTCTCCAGCTTGCTGAGAGAAGTGACAGTGTTCGTCTTTTGGCCTGCCTTTATCCTCCCACACTGCTCCTTCTCTCTGTCTCCTTGCTCTCATCTGCTTGCTCCTGTGTGCTCTTACCCTCTCTACTCCCTAATCTCTTCCTCCTTTTGGAGACGTGAGGCGCCTTGCAGAGGTTGTCCTTGGTACTGACTGCTAGCACCATAGCGTTAATGCTCCCTGGAGACCCATGGTCAGGCCCTCACAGGGATTAAAGAGCCATGCTTGTGGAGATGGTTTTGGAACATTTATCAGGGGTTTTAAATATTCTGAGGTTTCATGCAAATACAGGAGAAATCTGGCCTTAAAGGCTTATTGAGGGTTTTTAGTACCCTCATTCAAAAACATCATTGTTGACTTTCATACATAAAGGGGAAGTAGAAGTTCAGATTCAATATAAGGTAATTTTAAATAGCCACATCTGTATTTTAGTTAACATTCATAGCTAATTTTATATATTAAATCACCTTTCCTACATCTTCACTCTCCCATGTCACTCCTAATCTTAGTAATAACGTTTCTGATGACAAAATGTGACATCTGAACACATTTCTTGGTTAAATTATTATTGGATTGGAAAATGTAAAATAAATTTTTCTTACATTTTGTAGTTAAAACAGGTAAAATACTTTATTGTCTGTATTAGGTGTTAGCCTTCCACTCAGTGCTTTGTAGGGATAAGAAGGGTGGATAATGAGGCTGGTGTATGATCTATTATTTTCATTTTCAGCAAGCATGCTATGCTTGTCCTCAGTTTATCTAGATTATATCATTCATTAGCAAATGAAATTCTTAGAATTGTCATTGTATAATGCAAACTTATTAACCTTGTGATCTTGGCAAGTTACTTGATCTAATGGAGCTTCAGTCTTTCTATCTGTAGAACATGTGTATCAATACCTACTTTACAGAATTGTTTGGATATGGGGGCAATGAGAGAGTATATGTAGGTGCCTAACCCAGAATTAGCATATTAGTAACAGTCATCCATTCATGAACTACATGTATCTACTATTTGCCTATACACAGGGGTTCAACATTGTACAAGATACTGTTATTTTCTCATGCAACCCAGGGAATGTGTATCTTCCTTTTCCTACATTGCTAAACAGGAAGCACAAATGTACAGTAGCAGATGTAGCTAATTACTGTGTACACTGAAATCCAGATTAAGTTTCCCTCATCTCCTAATTCACTGAGCAGTGTTAAGGCCTAGCTGGCTCAGAGTTACACAATGGTCCACCCTTCTACTCAGTAAAATACACCAACTGTGCTCTCTCGGCCTTTGCAGAACTAGTTTCAAGGGACTGGACAGTTTGACAATGAGGTTGAATTCTGGGCAATATTCGTAATATATAAATATAACAAGTATTTTTCTCCCTTTCAAAGCAATCATTTTTGAGACAGTGACCTTATTTAGTAAAGCTAGTAGCATGTACTTTTATATAAATAGAATTTGGCCATGGCTCAATGGTTTAGCATTGACCTATGAACCAAGAGGTCACTGTTCGATTCCTGGTCAGGTTACATGCCCGAGTTGTGGACTGGATCCCCAGTGAGGAATGTTAAGGAGGCAGCTAATCAATGAATCTCTCTCATCATTGATATTTCTCTCTCTCCTTCTCCCTTCCTCTCTGAAATCAAAAATATATTTTTAAAAATAGTGGAATTTATTGATTTGCTGATTTTCCTGCTCTGTTTACAAAATTAATACGTATTTATTATATTGGAAATAATTAAGGAAACATAACCCATAACCTTATCATTTAAAGAACAATTATTAACATTTATGGTCTGTATCTTTCCATTCTCTCCTTCCCTCCCTCTCTACCTCACTTGCTTTCTGATCCACACACACACAGGTGCGCACGCGCCGCACACACACACTGACACATGCATACATGCTTTATTGTTTTGTATTTTTAAAATAAAATGGTTGTACTGCTATACTTTTTATAATTACACTAGCGGCCCAGTGCACAAGTTCATGCACCTTGAAAGGAACTGTGGGCCGCGAGGCTACAGTGGGCACAGGGGCGGGTCTCGGCCCATCCTCCATGCCCTTGCCCAGCCCCTCCTGCTGTGGCCCCCATCCCTTGTCTGCCAGCAGCCCTGCTCCCGCCATCACTCCCACATGCTGATGGCGTGGAGCAATTGGGGCCGGCACCAGCAGCAGGTGCAAGCAGCAGCTGCTGCCCCGATCACCCCTCAGGAGCAAGGGGAGGTGGAGAAGCCCTCAGGGGGAATTGGGGCTGGCAGCTGCGTATCCACTGATGGTGCTGAGCGATCGGGACTGGTGCCGGGTGCCAGCAGTGGGTGCGAACAGCAGCTCCAGTGCCAGCAGCAGGTGTTGAGCACTGGGTGGGACCACGGCACACTGGAGCAAAAATTTTCAGTGACCACCAGAGGCTCGCCCTGATGACAGTGACTGGTGCCCCACCTTGGTCTGATGCCCCTGCTCACCTGCTCCACCATCCTGCTGCGGCCGATGCCTGCCATGTTCTGCATATGCCCCCTGGTGGTTAGCACATGACATAGCAACCAGTTGTTCGGTTGTTCCACCGTTCAGTCTATTTGCATATTAGGGTTTTATATATATAGATTTTCTACCTAGTGTGTTGCATATATTCTGTGTATAGAATACTTTAAATAAGTGGTTCTCAACCTGGAGTGATTTTGTTGTCCCCATCCCCCCAATACCTTAAGGGACATTTATGTCTGGCAAAATTTTTTGTCATAACAGTTGATGGAGGGGATTCAACAGGTACCTTGTTGGTAGAGGCCCGGAATGCTGCTAACATCCTACAATGCACTGGGCAGTCCCTACAACAAAGAAAAATCCAACTCAAAATGCTGATAGTGCCAACTGGGAAAACCTGCACTATACCATGATTATTTTTTTTTAATTTATTGATTATGGTATTACATATGTGTCCTTATTCCCCATTACCCCCCAGCACCCCCCTCATTCATGCCCTTACCCCCCTGTTGTCTGTGTCCATTGATTAGGCTTATATGCATGCATATAAGTCCTTTGGTTGATCTCTCCCCC
This sequence comes from Corynorhinus townsendii, assembly GCA_026230045.1. Taxonomy (NCBI): domain Eukaryota; kingdom Metazoa; phylum Chordata; class Mammalia; order Chiroptera; family Vespertilionidae; genus Corynorhinus; species Corynorhinus townsendii. Next base: position 58,044,797 of record JAPDVU010000004.1, on the reverse strand, counting down.
TTACCCTCACCCTCCCCTACCTTCCCTGAGGTTTGACATTCTATACCATGATTTTTTATAGCTGCACTGTATTCAGTCCTGTGAGCATACAATAATTTATTTAACCAATCCCCTAGTGTTTGACATAGTGAAAAGAAGTTGTTCTATACCCCTCTAACTATGCAGGATAAAAATGCATCTTAAGAGTCACCATAGTGAAAAGAAGTTGTTCTGTACCCCTCTAACTATGCAGGATAAAAATGCATCTTAAGAGTCACCAAGTCAAAGTGTTCTAAGGCTGTTGAAGCATTTTGACAAATAGCCTCTAGAAAGTGAAGAATATTGCTTCCAGCACACTCACGCTGGTAGTGGCCTTATTTCTGCTCCGGAAATGATGAGGTCAATGGTTGGAGCATACTGGAAAGAGCAAGAGTGAGGATTCCAAACAACAAGGCAGTGGGGCACAACGGACAAGGGATCATGTACCTGTTTATATGCACACCAGATCACGGGCCTCACTTCAGGCATCTGGTGCTCATTATTTGCACAATGTGTTTCCTGCTGGGAAAAGATGGAAAATGAGTAGGACTAGCCCAGTGGGGAGTTCTGAAGAGCAGCAGTGCCTAGGAAGTCCGGGCCTTGGGAGGACAGATCCCATGTTAAAGAATTCCAGGAGAAGAAGTAATCCTGTTTGTGAGGTGAGGTCAGAGCTCGTGGAAGAAGTGGCTTCTGAACTGGGCTTTGGGAAATGACATTTTGTGACCAGGAAAAGAAATTTGGGTTGTAGGATTTCATGAGCAAAAAAACCATGAGGGCCAGGATGCTCAGGGCATTTTAGCAAAAGAGCAGAGTCCAGTTTTGTTGAAGTAAATACAGTCCATGAAGGAGAACAATGAAGTAACTGTAAAAATAAAACCATAAACTTTATGTGGAATCTTAGTGGTGATCGCTTCTAATTCTCCTTTCAATTGAAGAAGTAGGCTGGGCTAAAATCGGGTGATGAGAGACCTTGAATATAATTCATATATTAAATAAATATGTATTAGATGGATATGAGAAGGCCCAGCAACACTGGGCAGCTTACCTCTCTTCATTATTGGCAGGCTCCGTAGACAATGGCCCACTGAGTTTCTGTATTCTGGTGTCAGTATTGGGATGAGTGGTATGTTATTCCCCTTTAAGACAGCAGAAGCCAGTGATTGCAGTAAATCGAATAATGTGCCTTAACCCCTTCCTCCCCCCCCCCCCCCCCCCCCCCCCGCCGGGCCCAGCCTGTGATAATCACAGATATGTGGGCCTCTAGTCTGGACTCTTCTACCACTTTCTGTTCCTCCCAGATGCTCCTCATATGGGGTGTTTCATAGAATGTTCATGTGTTCTCCCTTAAGGGCTCTGTCATTAAAACAAACAAACAAACAAAAAACCTTTGAAAATGTGTATCATATTACCTTCGTTAAGATTTACTCTGAACTTAGCATATTCAAAGCTTTGAGAAATTCTAAATAAATCTATTTAACTTTTTCTTTTTAAAACCCACTATCCCAAATTTATTTCATAGTTGGACTTTTTTCATGGAATACCACTAACATCTTGAGGAACACTAGTGTTTAATAGATTCATTTTGAGAAGTGTTTCCACAATATGTGCATTTTGTATAATTTTAACTCTTAGCTGTTCATGTAAGCTGTTTTTCCTGGGAACAAATACCAAGTTTTCCTGGGAACAAATACCAAGTTTTCCTGCTCTTTCTAGTATTTTTCTTTAGCTATTGAAACCAGAAAAGGTGGAGGCCCCAAATACTATGAAATCCTCCTCTGTGGGCAGTGACAAACCACTGAAGCTGTTAAAGCAAAGACAGTGTAAGATGGGGTCTGGGTATGAAGGAGAACTGCTGGCAATGGTCTGTCAGGTGGATTAAGGCTAAGGGTGTCAGAGCAGGATTTTAGAGAAGAGATAAAAGGCCAGTATTTGGAGCTGTCGCACCAAAAGTGGAATGTACGGGACATACTTAGGGAAAACGACAGAGGTAGGTTTTTGAAGCTGATTGGCTAGAGGAGAGATTGTTGTTGGATGATGGCAGGCTCTGCCCATGTGTCCTCAGGCCTCAGGCTATAATGGTGCTAGACAGTAAGTTGGCCTTCATTCAGAACACTTCAGGAGAGGTGACTGATTCCACAGGAACCATCTGCATCTTGATGTGGTATAAGAAATCCTGCATTAAAGTATTCTTGAGTCTTAACTTGGGTTGGCACCTGCTCCAGTTAAGCTCTTTTCTAGTCCTGTGAAGGAGGAGATAAACAGGATAGCAGGCTTTTTACAATATCCTTAAAAGCTGCATTTATGCCCCTCTTCACTCTTTCTATGGAGTTAAGTGATAGCCCAAGAGACCATTACGCTAATAAATACGAATGCATTTTTACACCATCTTTATAAGGATCTTGGGTACTTATCACTCTTTAGCAGAAGCCTGCAGAAAGTATGCCACTGACTAGGCTTTTTTTCTTCTTTAAAGTATCTCAGTAAAGGAAAGTTACAATATTTTCAGATGACAGGAATGCCAGTATATAAGACTTATGTATCTTACCAGTTTTATCCCAATGATTTTTATTTTTAATTTAACAAGATAATTGCTACCTTTGGTTTAATTGTCTATGTATAATTGGAAATTTCTTAGGATAGTAGTTCTACAGATGCTTCTGGGTCTCCTTTGATGATCTGATGAGAGCTGTGGACCTTCTTCCTCGGAAAAGGCATTAGGGAATTCACTTTTTTATGTCTAATTTCATGGATGCCAGCCTATGGCTTTGTTCTTCTATTGACAGTTTTTATTTTTAGTCAGTACAGCTTCTTTGTAAGCAAATTCTTTATTCATTCAACAAGTATTTTTTATGCACTTACCTTGAGCCAGGCCTGGGACAGCATTGAACAAGACAAACAGGGATCTAGCCCTCATGGAACAGTAAATAAATATTACATTCCATAGTTACTGAAAACTATCTTAATTTTATGTGCTAAAAGGGAAAAAATAAGTTAATGAAAAAATATTTTGGAGGTTATTTTGTGTAAGGTGGATTAGTATACAGGGTGGAGTAAAAGTAGGTATATGTGAGTATGTGAAACCGTTTATTCTTGCATTATTTATTAATTATTGTATTATTTTCTATATGGACAACTATAAACCTACTTTTGCCCCACTCTGTATCTGCTAAAACTAAATGGGAACCTTGAAGATAAGAAAAAAACATAATTCTGTAGAGCTTTTTAAATATAAAATCAGATTAGAATAAGAGATGATATAGTATTCCACCTTGCTGCACAAATGGACAAATAAAGCCTAGAGACTGGGGCTAGGTGAGAGCCGGGCCGGTTCTGTTCCTGGCTGGCCCTCTGAGTTGGTTTGTGTGCTTGTGCCAGGCTCCTCAGCTCTTGAGGGCCTTAACCCAACTGCAGCAGAGTGACCTGAGCTGCTGCACCAGCCACATCCTGTTTCTGTTCTCATATTTGACTCACAAGGCCCCTTCCCAAGAGAAGCTGTTCAACTTTGTTTTTTATAATATTGAGATTAATATGTAATTAATTCCTTCTACTCTTGAGAAAATATGTCAGTTACTCACTGGAAAATGTGCAGATGCATTTGATCCGATGCTGTTGAAAATGGTAAGAATTACTTGTGTTTTGCTAAAATGGAGCAAAGGGAACAGGCATAGCATACAATTTTGAATCATTTACTCTTCGCCGGCCATTTGCTGAACAGATTACAAAACTGTGGTGGGAAATGCTCTGTAGTCACATTGTGAAACTTGGTTTGATGTTCTTTCTCATTTTAATTCTGAGGGTTGAGGCTCTGAGACAGCAACAGTACAAAGTCATATAGGCTCTTGGTACCCTTCCTCCCTTCCTTCCTTCCTTCCTTCCTTCCTTCCTTCCTTCCTTCCTTCCTTCCTTCCTTCCTTCCTCCCTCCCTCCCTCCCTCCCTCCCTCCTTCCCTCCCTCCCTCCCTCCCTTCCTCCCTTCTTCCTTTCCTCCCTTCCTCTCTTTCTCTCTTTCTCTCTCTCTTTCTGTCTTTCTCTCTTTTCCTTTCCTTTCCTCCCCTCCCCTCTCCCTTCCTCTCCCCTCCCTCTCTTCCTCCCCCCTTCCCCTCCCCCTTCCCTTCCCCTTCCTCTTCCTCTTCCCCTTCCCCTTCCCTTCCGTGCTTCCCATGTGTTGGCCACTAGGGACACAGTGATAGCCAAAGCAAAAATGGTCCCTGCTCTTATGGGATTTATGGTCTAATAGGAAGGTAGACATTAATAAAATTATCATTTTGGTGGCTGCATATTTAAAACCTGAAGTAAGGTCTATGAAGAAAAGAAAAGGAAAATATTTCTACAACACATATAACAAAGGACCCCAAAGGCCACAGTGCTTCCCTGTGGAAATGGTGCTTAGCTGAGAACTGAAGAATGGGACATGATAGAAGTATTACAGAAAGAAGCAAGAATGGAAGTGTATGGCAGTGAAGACTCAAAGAAGCGGACAAATAGCTGGGAACTAGGTCTTGGTGAGGATGTGGACATGGCGGGGAGATGCAGAGAAAGGTCCCCAGGATAAACCCCAGGTTTCTGGCTTGTGCAACCAAGGGGACCTTGGCACCATCCTCAAAGAGAGCGTCAGGTGTGGGGCAGAGAGATTGTAAGATGAGGTTGAGGCCTTTGAGACAGTAACAGTATGAAGTCAAATAGGATGTCGGTTTTAAGGGTCTAGAACTCATGAAAGGTTTGAGTCAGAGATTAAAGTGCACATGTCACTGATGATTGCTCTTTACTTGACTTACACAAGCAGAGTATTAATAGGAATGGGTAATTCTTTGAGATCCCTTTCTAATGAGTTCAATAAAAGATGCCAAATTACTCCTCTTTTTTGAGCAAAAGCTAATCCTTAGTAAATATGAACTTACCTGTATGTTTTTGTTAAATCTTTGTTTATAATCCATTGTATTGCTTTTCTAGCGAGTGTATCAGTTTTTATATATTATATCATTTTCAAGAGGGGAAAAAAGATGTTTTAGTGAACTGGAGACATGTTAATCATATGTTAAAATAATGCACTTTAAAAAAAATGTTTTCTCCTTCTAGATTTGATGTTGAATTTGTTCTCTCAAAACCTACTTCTGAATGGAATGGCAAAAAGGGATACATTTCACCAGGTCTTCTTTCTGAATTTTTGAAAAGAAGTTTAGACAAATCCAAAGTTCTCATCTGCATTTGTGGACCAGTGCCATTTACAGAACAAGGAATGAGGTGAGTAGCAACATGGTAGAAAAAAGAACCCTTATGCATGTGAAGTGCTTAGCACAGTGACTACATACAGTAAATACTAAATAAATGTTTATTATGTTCAGGAATGTTTTAAACAGCCATTTCTAAGATTTCATTCTCCATTTATATTGTTTTCCAAGTTGAATTACCCATAAGCAGTATTTCTGCTTTTTCGGTTCAGTGGAGAGAGTAAAGATAGAATGCTGTGGGGATTAACTACTTACTTTAAAAACTGGTGAATAAAGAAGGAAAAAAATCAAGCATTATGTTGCCTTTTCTATATGGGGTGTACTACAGGGTAACCACATAATAAATGAGAATTTTCCTTTACAGAGTCCCTCTGCTTATAAATGAAGAAAGAATGATAGAAGTAGAAGTAGAATATCATGAATTTCAGACCCTAATGAACTAATGGATAGACCATAAATCATGGATAATTGTTAGCATCCCAAAAGAGAGGCAGTCAGGTATTATGTGCTTCCTGTTGGGAGAATACTGCCTATGAAGTAGTCTTGTCAAAAAGAATTTGACCTGACCTAGGTTCTAGATCCTGCTATTAAGTTATAGGCAATAAGAGGATATAAGTTCATATTATTAACATTTATCACAGCGATGCAGCAAAATGAGGACTGTGGGTTACTCGGTGCATAAAGATCTGGTTTTTGTCAGATAAATTGCTGCACACAGAGAGAGGGAGATGGAAGGGAATCTTATTAAAAGATTAGAGGCCTGGTGCACCAATTTGTGCACTGGTGGGGTCCCTCAGCCTGGTCTGCAGGATCAGGCAAAACTGGCTCTCTGACATCCCCCGAGGGGTCCCAGATTGCAAGAGGGTGCAGGCCATGCTGAGGGACCCCACTGGTGCACAATTGGGACTGGGGAGAGACCTGGGAGGTTGGACAGCTGGGAGGGACTGCGGGAAGGCTCCAGGGCGTGTCCGGCCCATCTCACTCAGTCCCAATTGGCCGGACCCCAGCAGCAAGCTAACCTACCGGTTGGAGCATCTGCCCTCTGGTGGTCAATGCACGTCATAGTGAGCAGTTGAATGGCCTTAGCATATCATTAGCATATTACACTTTGATTGGTTGAATGGCTGACTGGTCGACTGGACACTTAGCATATTAGGCTTTTATTATATAGGATTTTATCAGCTAATCATAATGAGTAGACTTTAAATGGATCTTGATTCAAATAAACTTTTAAAAATTATGGCACTTATGAGACAATGGAACACTGACTAGATATTTGGTAATATTAAAGAATTATTGTTAATTTTTTTAGAAGTGATCATTTTTTAGAAGTGGTTTTTTTTACAGTACATAGTAAATGGGGAAAATGAAAAAGTACTATGTTTATGATGCTAAACTTTGATGTTATTTCTTTATTTTTAAACTCTTCCCCTAAGAGAGTTGTGCTTTGTATTTGTTTTTCAGGATGCTGCATGATCTTAACTTTTCCAAAGATGAGATCCATGGTTTTACTGAATAATGAAGAGCTGTCGTCTTTTACTCAACTGTTTTATCTAAATTTGTGATTGCTTAGGATTTTTTTAAGACAACATTTTTGTATATACTAAGAGGTTAAGGGGACTCCAGGCTTGTTTCTTAAATGAAATCAAATATTCCATCACTATGGATAACCTGTTGACTTTATTTTATACCATAACTTATTTTACTACTGCTATTTGACCTGGAAAGTCAATCATGACAACAAACAGATGCAGGTTGTTTGTTACGAGTCACAAGGTTTCTTACTGTTTAAATTGTCTCACTCTTCTACGATGAGCTCTTGTGTTTTATGACATGATAAAGTAAGTGATCATTTGGATCATGTTTCTATGCTGTAAAATGTCTTAGCAATACAGACTAAACTTTTCATTGCACTGTTAACTCAGGAAATGATCATTTATGTTATTGTTATTAATATTAAAACATGGAATGTTATAACTTAAGTGATCTAAACAATTTCTGTGTGTGTGTGTGTGTGTGTGTGTGTGTGTGGCATTGATACAAAGTAGAATAAAAATATAAGTACTTTTTAATCTTTGACATAGAAATGTATTTGAATGCAACAATATTGGGCCTGTGTCTAAGGGAAATTTTAAAAGGCAACAATAAAAGATCCTGGAGATGCCTTACACTGGCAGCTTACATCAGGTGTGGTGGAAAATTTAAAAGAACCTTGACAGCTGGTTTTATTCTCAGCCCAAAACAGAGGCATTGGGAAAGAGAACGAAGGTGTCACATCTGGTCCCATGGCCTAAGATAATCCTATGGTGCTATGGAATGGATTAAATTTAATTGTTGCTGAGCCCATCCAGACCAGCTGGGAAAGTGAAGAGCACAGCCAGCTGCTTCCACACAGCTGGCAGTTTGGCAGGGAGCCCCCCTCAGTTTCGCACTGGACACTTATTCTCCCTCCCTGCTGCTGTGTGCACAGCTTCAAATGCCTTCCCAGGTTGGGATGCAGACAGGCTCTCAAGACAAGTCTTTGTGTGCTTTCATGAGGAAACTATTGAATGCAAAGGTGATTGTTGCATAAACTAATAGGTTTTTCAGTCTTGTTTAAGATAGCAGCAATGTTTTCACACAAATAGGAAGATGGGAGGGGTCTCCAATCCCTGCAAATGATTTTGGAATAGCTCAATCTTCACTGAATGAGTGATGCACCCAAGTGGAACCCAGTATTAATATTTCTCAAATTGCTAACACCAGCATATGAAACTCCCAGTGTACAAGTGCCTGGTTGAATACGTCATCTTTTCCTGTGAAAAGATGACGTATTCTTTTTTTATTTTTTATTGAATTTTAAGGGGAGTAGAGATGGTAACTATTGTGCTTAAGCAGTGAGGAAAGAGAACTATATTCAGTCACTTTTGCTTAAGAATTCTGCTTGCTTGCTTCTTTAAAAAAAAAAAAAAGTGTTAATGTATTAGTTTTCTATTGCTGCCAGGACAAATCAACACAAACTTAGTGGCTTAAAATAACACCCCTGTATTATCTCCCATTTACCTGGCTTAGAAATTGGGCACAACTGGGCCCAGCGGGTCCTCTGCGAAGGCCTCACAAGGCTGGACCCAGGTTGTCAGTGGGGCTGGGCGCTTCTCTGGAGGCTGTGGGAGGCTGTGCTTCCAGGCTCATTCAGGTTGCTGGCAGAATTCAGTTCCCTGTCGCTGTAGGTTGAGTTCCACTCTTCCTTGCTAACTGTCAGCCTCCGTCCAGCCTTTGCTGGTAAAAGCCACTCACATCCCTTCTCAGGCTGTCTATGTGCTCCTCCAGCGTCAGGTATTCTCCCATGCGCCACGGGTCTCTCTGCCCCAGCTGGGAAAGTTCACTGTTTGTAAGGCCTCACATGATTGTAAGGCCTCAGGTGATTAGAGGCCTCACGTGATGAGAGTGGGACCACCCACATCACCTGGGATGATCTCCAGATCTGAAGCTCTAACTTCTGAGCTGCTAAGTCTCTTTTGCCATTTAATATAGCATTTTCAAAGTTGTAGGCATTAGGGTGCTGACATCTTGGAGAAGCCGTTCTGCTTACTACAGTCTATAAAGAACAGAGAGAAACCTGTCCAAGGTAAGATAATTGTGTTTTGTCTAGACCTCTCTACGGGCCCTCAGTGTGCACCTTAATGTAAATGGGAGTAGTGAGACGAGCTTTCACACTTCAGGCATACCCCAGAGATATTGCGGGTTCGCTTCCAGACCACTGTGATAAAGTGAGTCTTGCAATAAAGTGAGTATAATCTTTTTGCTGGTGGAGGGTCTTGCCTTCAATTTGTAAGAAATGCAACATCTTGTGAAGTACAATAAAGCGGAGTGCAATAAAACAAGGTGTGCCTGTATCAGCTTCATTATGCTGGCCAAGACTTGGCTACACCCTCCTCTGTGGTGCACCTACTCTGCCATATGAACTTGACCTAAGCTAGTTTGGGGCTATTCTGTTGATAATCACAGGCCCCCAACTTTGGACCAATGAACCAGACATCGTTTGGTCTGTAATATTTTGAACTGGGGCTAAGCTATTGAAAAGGAAAAGTGAAACGCAGCCTGTCCCAGTCTTTTGCTATTTTTCTGCTGTGTGTGTGTGTGTGTGAGAACAATCTTCACCCTGGGTTGCCAGTTTGGCAGACCTCAAAGCAATGCCAGAGCAACCTATCTAAATGCAAAGATGTGTTTTCTTTCTCCATTAAAGTCCCCTTCTGCTGCTCGATCCCCACTCGTGCAGTGGAGGCCCTGTGTTGGGTGCAGCACTCCAATACTGAGCCCTAAAATGAGGCAGTGGTTCCACACCAGGAAAGCAAGCTGAGATGACCCTGGGCTGCTACCCCCACCCTCCAGCAAGTGCTCGGCTCTTCAAGAGAAGCTTGCTGCTGTCCCCATGCCCAACATTCAAGTCCAAGTCTTTTGGGGGCCATAATATTTCATTTTTCTTGAATGAAATGATTGATTAGAAATGAAATATGTTAACTGTATATTTAACTATTTTAACCCTAATTTATTCTGTGTATATTTCTGGACCTAATGTAAGTATGCATATCTGTTAATCATGCTTTTTTAATATACTATTTCAAACTTTTAAGGAAATACCAAGTTGTTTGTTTTGTTATTTTTACAAACGGTCCATACCATTTCATACTGTTGCTGGTATTGTAAGAGACTTTCAGTTATTCCACACTAGAGGCCCGACTCAAGAAATTCGTGCAAGAGTAGCCTTCCTTCCCCTGGCTCTGGCACTGGCTTCCCTCTGGCACGTGGAACCCAGACTTCCCTCTGGCTGCTGGCAGGCACCCAGGACCCGGGCTTCCCTTGCAGCACCAGCTTTGTCTGGAAGGAAGTCCAGTCTAATTAGCATATTATGCTTTTATTATGATAAATTCTCACCAACTTTGAACTATTAACTTTTAAAGTTTAGTGTTAGTGCTATCTGGGGTTTTAATTTGCATTTGTCTGATGTGTAATGATTGCTGAACATATCATCATCAACATGTGTTTATTGGCTTGGTGTATTATCTTTTGTAGGGTATCTGTTTAAATCTTTTACTATTTTTAAGTTGGATTGTTTTTCACCTTGTTATTGAGTGGTAAGCATCCTTTACATATTCCATACCCAAGTCCTTAATCATATATGCTTTATGAATATTTTCTGTTGTGTGATAGTAAATCATATGTGTGCTTTCACAGCTGTTAGTGTGTAGGGCATGAACAAGCTTAGAGACATACACCAATTTTGACATGAGCAAAATAAAATAAATATTAGTACAGAAACCAGCTGTGAAGTTGACATGTGAATGACAGATCCTAGGAAGAGAACTCTGGCAGCAGGTGAGGGGACGTCTGGAGGGGACAAGTCTGGGAGGCAGTCAGCCAATGGGATGACAAGGCACCTTCTACTTTGCTTCTGTGGGGAACACCGTAAATAATGGAAGTCATAACTGTAGCCATGAAGGCAAGCGGGGTGACCATTTCCATGTTGTAGCACATACCGTCTGTTGCTTTGTAGCTACAGGAGACTTGGAGGTAAACCTGAAAATGCGCTGATAACTTTTTCGAATTCAGAGAGCTTGTGTTCTGACTTAGGATTTTCTAATTAGCCATCTCAGCCCCTGGTGATAGAATAGCAAGGGGAGTGTTTGTTTGTAGTGTTTGTTGAGGCAGCCTGTGTAGGTTCATTACGGTCTATTTCCTCTTATTTAGAACATGCTGGGAAAAGTAGTTATTTGTGCTCTACAATTACTCTGGAAGCATGTCTGAGGGAAAGGTTACTGACATTTTCAGTAAAACATTCAGGTGTTATGCTGAGGATTTCTCACTTTCTGAGCAAGTTATTGTTTTATTTATATAACAGTTGTCACAGGCAATTCTCATACTTGCCACATTCTTTTGTAGTTTAGAAAAAAATCACAGAAATTATTATGCAGCTTGTAGATTTTCATCATTACCGTTCATATATTAAGTGCGATGTTTTTAAATATAGATACGTACATTTTTAAATCTCTATTACTGTAAACCTTTGGTGAGGTGGGAATTCTGCACAATAAACTATGAAACGAAGGAATACTCTCCCTCACCCCGTTAAGATGTGGCAAAGGAAACGGAAAGGGAAGGCCCAAAGGCGGGGTTCCCTGTACTTAGCAGGATTTCAGGAGGAGCACAGCACAGTCAAAAGTAACAGGGAGATACTGCCTGCTTGCTGACCCTGGAGCTCTGCCCCTTGTGCTGGGTGATTGAAAAGACCTCTGGTTGCCTGGACCCACCAGGCTGGCTTGGGCTGCAGAAGAGGGCCTTAAACTTGGTCCTGGCACAAGGTGCTCTATGAGATGGAGAACCACGTTCTTATGATGGTGTTTTCAGCCCTAAAGTTTCTCCTTTTTGTTCTTTTGGCTATAAAATCTTATATATATTATACTAGAGGCCCAATGCACGAAATGCATGCAAGGGGCTTGGCCCTTGCAGCCCCACTGGCTTCGTCTGGAAGGTCGTTAGCATATTAGCTCTTTATTATATAGGATATTGTGTTATATATGTAATCTAATATTTATATAATGCTTTGCAATTGGCAAAGCAACTTCCAGCAACCCCGCAGTGGTTACTAGTAAATGTTTAACCACCAGTTTCCACAATGGCCCATGTCAGTGTGAGGTGACTGAAGGTGGAGTTGGGAAGAGATGGCACCATTGGCTCTGTCCAGTGGGTAACAGTCTCAGGAGCGGCTTGGACCAGCCACTGTGCATGTTTTCATTAACTCCCTCAGGCATACTCAGTGAGCTGGTATTAAGTACTCTCTTTTGCAGTGACGCCTTAAAGGAGGAGCTAAGTGAGGCGAAGCAGTGGAGCCAGGATGAGAATTCTGAGGAATTTCTTTAAACACAACACATTGCTAGCTTGTATCAGTATGGCAGGTATGTTTGTAGCACAAAAATGGGCAGATGCTGCAGATGAACTCCCTCTCTGGCCTGCAGGGAGTGTTTGTTTCACACAACTTCCCCAGCGGCCGCAATACCTGCCCTGCACACTCCCACCCCACCAGCATGGCACTGGCAGAACTCTATCCAGAACCTTACTATACACAACTGTCAGACTGAAGGTCAAAATGGGGCGGTGGTAATGAAATCAATTTTGTGGGTTGCAGCAATTTTGTGAGTTTTACATTTTTATAAAACGGGACTGAGTAGAAAATACCAGAATGTATCACACATGGTAATTATAACTATTTTTCTTGAACCTTGTTTTTGTTATATGTGTATATTTACCTATGTACACAAAACTGTGTGGTTTGGATTGCAATATAAAAATAAATTTCTTACTGTGAGTAGCTGATATGAAAAAAATGTGAAAGAGACTGGACTGCTTTGTCCTTTCATTTATGATTTGAAAAGCCACTTCTGCCATATGTCAGGTTTTCACATGTGAATATGCCGATACAGGGGGTCTCTATTCTGTTCCTAGGTCTCTGAGTCTGGCCCCGCCCTGGGTACCATATTACTTCATTCTTCTGGGTTTAGGGAAGTCTGCAAGCTGCTAGGATGAGGATTTTTATCCTGAAGTTCTTAAAAATTGTCATGTCTGTACTTGGTTCTTTTCTATATGAATTTTAAGACAAAGTTGTCAAATTCTATGAACAATACTGTGGGGATTGTAACTGAATTACCTCAGTTTTATAGATTATTTGGGGGGAAATAACAGCTTTATAATATTTGTTCTTCCTATCCTTGAACATGGTATATACATCAGTTCCTCAAATTACATAATTTCACATCGTTGTTTTGTTAGAACATTGATAAAATGTCATAGGACAGCGGTTGCCAACTGGTGGTCTGCGGACCACTGGTGGTCGTGAGGTCTGAAATGTTGATGACCTCTGGCCTAGAGGGCCTGGAAGTGGTGACCTTGTCCTGTGAGGTGAGGGGGTTTGCCTGTTGCTTCCGCAGGAGAGGAAGGATGGGGGAGCCAGCAAGATGGCAGACGCCTTTGCACCCTAGAGCCCCCCAAACTTTAGTGAAATATGCAAAGTCACAAATGTCTGGTGAAAGTAGATTCTGGTTTCGTTTACATTGTGGGGTTTTGTGTATATGAGGCAACTAATCAAAGTGCTGTGTTGCCCAACTGGCGTGGCTCAGTGGTTGAGCATCAGAGTATGAACCAGGAGGTCACAGTTCAATTCCCAGTCAGGGTACATGCCTGGGTTGTGGGCTCAATCCCCAGTGTGGGGCATGCAGGAGGCAGCCGATCAGTGATTCTCTCTCAGCATTTATGTTTCTGTCTCTTCTCTCCCTTCCTCTCTGAAATCTAATTTTAAAAATATTTTTAAAAAATGTTCTGTATTATCCAGGTGGACATGGCAGGACTTGGGCAGCCAGTCATCTCATTTATAGACAGGCAGCTGGGAAAAATATGAACAAGTGAGCAGTCAGAAATTCTCAAAACCATAGGAGGGCTCTGGATTCTCACTTGCCAGGTGTCCTGTGTTGGATGTATGTTTACATAAACATCTGCAGAGTAGGATCCCCTAGCTACACTTTACTAAATGTATGTGGCTTGGCAGTCTACCTTTAATCCTTGCTGGCCCAAGGGAAAGCATTAAATGAAAAGAAAAAAAAAGAATCTTAAAGAATGTGGGACACTATACATTGTGATTGTAACCTTGGAACAACTGTTTATAGGGGAAAATTAAGAAAATATATCAAAATATGAAATCAAGTGGAGTTATAAGTCACTTTCTCTTTTCCCTTTTTCAAAGATTCTGTAATATAGTGATAGTACTTTAGTATTACATTTTGAATAAGTACTTATGAAGGCTGCATAATAATGTGAGGAACTGTTCATGGTAGAATGCTAAGTTGAATTAGAACTAAAGAAGTACTTCACGATGTCTGCAGTGACGTGAAATAAAAATGTAATACGTGCAGACAAGTTGTAGAAGGGCTATTAAAAACTGTCACAATTAGATTTTTCTGGGAAGCAGACTCTGAGTCTGAGTTGGATTCAAGGTGTTTATCAGGTGGCCCTTAGGATCAACACCTGTGGAAAAGGGCCAGCAGAAGCAGGGTGGGCAGAAGGTGAGGTCCAGCTTCCCCATTGGCTGCAATACCTGCCCTGCACACTCCCACCCCACTCAGTCATTGGAAGTGGGCTGCTCCAGGCAGGGGTGACCTCGGGATAGGCAGGGGTGACCTTGGGACAGGCAAGCTGCTGATAATACGCCTGGTAGCCACCAATTCCTTCCTTGAAGGGGAACCTGAGCCACACAGTTCATATCTGGGACAAAAACATCTATCTATCTATCTATCTATCTATCTATCTATCTATATATAAAAGGCTAATATGCAAAGTGTCCCCTCCGAAGTTTTACTGGGAGACCGGGACTATGATGTGAGCTGACCACCAGGGGGCAGTGCAGAATGAAGGAAGGCCCTGACCAGCAGCTGGAAGGCCCTAATTGGCCCTGATCACTGGCCAGGCCTAGGGACCCTACCTGTGCACAAATTTTGTGCACCAGGCCTCTAGTTTTGTATAAAATTGTAGAGTAAAATGTAATGTAAATATTTCTTTTCTGCATCCAGCGCGGCTAGAAAGTGGTCCAGTTCCTGAGTAAGGGTGGCTGGGGATTGATAAAATGAAAGAGACAGACACAGAAATAGAAGGAAAAAGCTGGGGCCAGGTGGGACCACTGTCCTCTGATATGGACAGGGACAGGAACAGTGACCCCAAGCCAATACAGCATGTTTATTTTATACAGCAAAAAACAGGAAGTTTTACTAAAAGTCAAGACAAAGGAGATTATGTGCATTCTTGGGTGGGCCGGAGTTGTATTCATTCCTGGTGCTTGGCTGGAATTAAATAACAAAACCCACCCCCTGGCACTTGGGCTGAAGGTCAAGCTGACAACACTCTTGCCTTTTGGCAAAGAGTGTTTCCAGGGCGTGGCTTTGCCAATGCCACTGGATTCAGCTGACAATAATTAAAGAAATGCCCATGTGCCTTCCCAGGTACTCTCTACAATTTAAAAACATTTCTGGGTAAAAATCACTTTTAGTTTTGTTACATCAAATATTTACTTCTATAAAATGCGATTTTAATAGTATCCATCTCACAGCACTGGTGTGGAAACTAAATAACAATTGTAAACTGTAATGCCTGGCACAAGGTGCTCAGTGTTACTGGCCTTTGTTTTCACCTTTTCCTAAGGTGCACCATGCTAAGGAGCTAGTCTTCTTTTCACTGCTTGTGAAACTAGTCAATGCCAAACCACCTGGTTTTGTACCTGCCTTTCTCTTCCTGCTTTCTGGCATTGAAAATGATGGGAAGGGTGTGATGCTGGTGTCACACCCGCCATCTAATGAGCATTTAATGAAAAACAAGAGGACAGCAGGGTAACACTAAGGATGATGAAGCTGCAGGATAAATAGTCTGGGTCTTGATGGTGTTATTGAGAGATGCCCAACCATCTTCAGACCATTTATTTCTGGGCTCCTCGTTAAGCAAACAACACATATGTCCATGATTTAAGCTACTCTTATTGGGCTTTGTTACTTGAAGCTAAAAGCACATCTAACTAATATTTAGGGAAGAGAGGATAGATAAAAGAATGGGAGGAAAATAATACATGAAGTTTATAAGCTGACTTGAGATGTGTAAGTTGGGAGAGTTCTGTGAATTATGGGAACTTAGCTAATAGAACTTAATGATGAGATCACTTGTGACTGTTACAGACTGATTCAGGGTTTCATGTTCTGAAGACCTCCATGCTCATCATACAAAACAATAATCCTTCCTTTGCTTCTAAGCTATTTGGAGCAGGTATATGTGGACAAAAGGATACTAATGAGATTTTTGTTTATTGGTGTTATCCTGTGTGGCCATTAAAAAACAAAGAAGCGCAATGGGGCAATAAGGACACATACATAATACCTTAATCAATAAAGAAAAAAATAAATTACAAAGAGAAGCAACCCTCCCCCCCCCCTTTTTTTTTAGCAAAAGCCTTTATTCAGCACACTGAGATTGCCAGAATTTTTGTAAGAAAACTTTCATCCTGACAATTTCCAATATTACCTATAATTCTAAGTGTAAGCTACTTATCCTTTCATCATTCAGCAGGCATGATCCCTGTGGAGTTGTGGAAAGCGCTTTAGTCTTCACTCTTAGGAGAGTGGTGTGTGTGCACATGACCTGCCCAGTATCTGACTGTGGACCAGGAGGGAAGAAACTGAGAAACTAGGAGTGCAAATCACTTGCCAGAACTCTCCCAGCAAATGAGACATTAAATGTCATTACAGGAAGATACATCCTGAAGGAAGTCTATCAGAATAGGCTTCAGTGCTCCCCAAATTTTTATTCTTCCTCCTAACTCTAACTGCTGTTGCTTCTCAGAGGTAAATTTTAAGCTTTTATATTGTCACATATCAAAGGATGTGAAAGCTCCCTGATCATTATTTTAGATGAGCTTCAAGAACTGCAGAGTTCTGAATTGGAACATTATGAAAAATAACTGTGAGTGCCGGGGCTGGCTTTTAAGGACAGAGTGAATCCATTTTCAGAGGTGGTGGATGCCGGGTGAAGCCCCCTGCTCACCTGCCCATAGGCGCTCATGTACATTTTGGAGATGGCAGTTAGTTAGCAAGAGGCTCCCCCAGGTTAGGGACACAGTTTTGCTTCTAGTTATACTCTCAATTCTGTTTTGTTCTGGCTGTTAACTTTATGTGGATGACTGCACACTTGTCCCAGTGAGATGATTTCTGGGTTCACAGCTGAGGTCTGCAGGGTTAGAGGACAGCTGCCTGCTGCTCTCTGCTGGAGTCTGCTTCTCCTCCCAGAGTCAACACTCTGCAGCTCAGACATCCAGCACAACTTCTCAGACCTGTCTTTCTGTTGCTTACATGGTTTTGTGTTTCCCTTTAACACATCAAGTGCCCTGCAATGAAGCTCACACATGTCACACCCACATAGCCTGATTCTGCTCTAAGGATCTGTCTGCGCCTTTACCTCAGTGCATCAGGCGAATCCAGAACCATGAGGAAGGCACTGGAGTGACTGGGAAGTCAGTGCTACTTAGTCTCACTGTGGCCTGAGCACTTCCATGGATGCGCAGGCCTGCTCTCACCTCTGTGTTCACACTTCCTGCAAGTCCCTCAGCTCATCAGAGGTGCCTCAGAAGTGCCCAGCATCACACACAAGTGAAGCAAGCACCATCTCTACCTCCAGGGTGCCAACAGGCACTAAGTCAGAGGAGGTGATCAGAACAGAGAAAAAGGCCTGCAATCCACAACCATGCAAACCCTTAACAGATGGGTCAAATGCATCCTAGATTGGGAGTTAGTTTTTAATCCCAAACCAGAGAACTTGGCATAGGAGGGACATTTTTAATCTGTTTTGAGAAAGAATAATAGTTGGCAGAGAGATAAAGTGAAGCAAAGTTATAAAACACCCCACTGCACCCCAGATTACAGACTATTCTTAGAATTCTCTTTTTATTCTAAACTAGAGGCCCTATGCACAAAATTTGTGCATGGGTAGGGTCTGTAGGCCTGGCCAGCAATCAGGGCCAATCTGTGGGGTGACCAGCAGGGCGATCAGGGGCCCTGTTGGCATCTGCCTTGGTCAGCCTAGCGCTGCCCACTTGCTGGCTCTGCCCCCTGCTGCCGCTCGCTAGCTAGCCCCACCCCTGCTGCTGGTCGCCTCCCTCTGCAGGGCAACTAGCAGGGCAATCGCGGGGGCGGGGGGGAGGGAAGGGCGCGCTGGCACCTGCCTTGGCTGATCTGGGGCCTGTGGGCTGCGGGCAGCTCCTATATTGAGTGTCTGCCCCCTGGTGGTCAGTGCATGTCATAGTGACCGGTCGTTCCACCAGTTGTTCCGCCTTTTGGTCGATTTGAATATTAGGCTTTTATTATATAGGATGGGAGTATGACAACATTGGTCTGTGTTTCCCAAAATGTGGGCCAAGAGCCCTTTTCCTAGAATAACAAAGGGGCTTATTTTAAGTATGACTTTGTGGACTCCATTCCAGAGCTAAATCAGAATCTCTGGGTTGGGGGCATGAGGGAATGGGGGTGGTGGTGGGGGTGGGAAGATAGGGGGGTAGGGATGCTGAGAGTGTGTACTTGAACCAGATCCCACATCTGAGACCCACAGCTGTTGGGAATATGGATTCTATTAACTTCATATGTTTCCCCAATATGCCTGCATCCTGAGGTTCTTGTTCCAGACTCCCAGCTCCTCCCTGGAGATGAAGGGTTAGCAGGTCTGAGGCAGGACCCTGGAATTGGTTTCACAAAGGGCCCAAGTGATTTTTTGTGATGAGGCAAGTTTGGGGAACTCTGATAAACAGCTGCTTAAAGCACCTGTCATAATCAAGCTGACAGTTATTGAGTCCTAACTACTGAGCACTCTTTCAACTGTTCTCTGTTAGCTCACCACAAAAGAATCGTGTAAGATAGGTGGTATTCTGATCTCTCTTTCGCAGAGGAGAAAATGAGACCTAGCAAAAGTAACTTGAGGTCATACAGCTAGTGAGTGCTGGAGACAGAACTTGAACTCACGTCTCAGGAGCCAAAGATCCCCGCTTTTCCCCATTGGACTCCCCTGTCTTTCTTTTTATACCAGACTAACCACCAGAATGAGTGAGTTTTCTATTGCATTACACCTGAGAGATTCTTCTCTATGTTTTGCGATCTTTTGAACCAGGACATAATACTGAAGGTCATAAAAATAGATTCCTCTTTATTTTGCAGTGTTTTTCTGATCAAAGCCTTATTTTTAGGTTTTCACTTTTAAAGTAGTTTTTCTGATGTTTTTATTATAGGTCAAATTTTCTTCCTTATCAGAACACCTGAAGTTTGTTTCCACACCATTGGCTTCTCCGCCAGGGGCCCTGTTGACTTTGCCTCTGTGTTGTAGCCCAGAATTCAGCATTATTACTGCCAAGAGGCTAGAATGGATGTCACAAAGTCTCCCTCTGAGCAGCTGCAACAAAGATGCTTGGGTCCTAGGAGGTCTTGATTTTTTTTTAACGATGTCTGTTGATCATGCATAAATTTTGAGTCAAGCTAATCTCTTGAGCTCATTAACTAGTTTTGAAATTTGCTGAAGAAAGTTCATAAAAAAACACTTTTCAGAAAACTACTTCCTGTACATGCATATTGCCTGGAACTGTGATACATCATGGGAAGGTCTGTGTCAGGGTTAGAGAAGGACATGGAAAGGTGCCTCTCCCTAAAGCAGGGAGGGAGAAGGAGATGAAGTTGATCTTATCCAAATGAACAGACATTCTATGTCGTGTGTTTTTTTTCTCATTCAAATCCAAAAGTGGGAAGAGGAGCTTGATGGTGAGCATGCTAAGCCTGAATTGGAGGGAGGGTGCCTTCTTGCAGGGTTCTTTGGTTCTGAGAAGTCCAAACTGAGTAATGGATCATGAGTAGTCCAAATGGACAGGAAAAACAAATGGGAATTGTTCTTAAAAAGTAATTGCATTTCTGTGACCAGATGAAACAGTGGCCTCTTTAATTATTGGGAATGCCTTAGGTACTACTCAGGCCTGATTGCTTTGGAGTCCTCTTTTTGTCTTTGTGTTTTATTTTTTTCCTTTAAAAAGGTTTTAGCTTCTTCGAGGTACAATCAGCATAGAATATACTGTGTGTATTTAAACTGTATAACTTGGTAAGTTTGGGCACCTGGATACAGCTGTGAAACCATAACCACAATCAAGACAGTGAACAGTGCACCATCAGCCAGTTTCCCTGTGTACCTGTGCATACATAGCCTTTTGTAAGCACAGCCCTCCCTCTCCATCCATCGCAAACCACTGATCAGCTGTCACTATTATCTTGCATTTTCTGGAATTTTCTAAAAGTAAAATCATACCCTATGTATATTTTTTGTATGGTTTCTTTCACTCAACAAATTTATTTTTAAATTTAATCCATGTTGTCCTGTCTAATGCCTTTCTTGTTACTGAGAAGTATTCCATTGCATGAATATACCAAGGTTGTTTATCCATTCATCTATGGATGGACATTTGGGTCATTTCCAGTTTGTAGCCATTTTGAATAAAGCTGCTGTTTTTAATGTTTTGAGGAACCTCCACACTGTTTTCTGATAGTGGCCACACCAATTTACATACCCACCAACAGAGCATGAGAGGAGCATTTAAAGAGCGTTTAAATAACTGAGGACTGCCTTCTTTGATCTAATACCAAAATTCAACAGTGGTAGTTTCTTCAAGATAGGCTGTATTGTGGAAACTGAAATGATATCAATGAACTTTTTATACTAGGTAACATTAAAAGCCACTAGTCCACCTTGCACTTTAAATGGATCTTTTGCTCATGCATATTTTCACCAAATCACACATTGGTAATTAGTTCACCAAGTTATGCAGATTTTCCAAAGGTTGATATCCAAAAATTATACAATATTTAAAAAATCACATTTATTAAAAGCTCCATCAATCTCAAAAATACCTTGAAGTATTAAGAAGCTGTCAAACTCACATTAGGATACAAGTTTTTCAAGATTCTAATCTCTTGAAAGTCATTTAAAAATGACTATTGATCATGCATAAATTTTGAGTCAGGCTAATAATAATGCATAATATTTGAATTAAATATGAAATTAGCAAAAAATGTCAGTCCTGGCAGTGACGGTTAATTTGTTAATTTTCCAGAAAATGTCTGCAGAATAAACTTGTCTGAATAACCATAGTTTGTATGTCTCTTGTTATTTCAAGTATAAATGGTCTATAAATTAAGCAGCCAGCTCAATTTGTAATTCAAAGTGCTTTTCCTTGAAACTACTTTCTTCCTTCAGTACACAGCAGAATGTATACTGTATACTAACCATTTTGTCACACACACTATGTTTCTGCATTCTTACTTGGCCTTTTACTGTTCTGTCTGCATGTGAGGTTGAATACCCGCACCGGTGCAGAGCAATTACCTTAACTTGTATTAAGGCACCAGCAGTTTTAACCACCATTGCTTTGTGTCTTCAGTAAAATGTCACCACATTTGTCCCAAGAATAAACCATAACATTCAAACAAGTTACTCGACACTTTGACTATTTCAGTGCCACTGTGGTTTGTTGCTGACAGTCACGTAACAGAACCTCTTCTTTGTGCTTACTGGTGCTGATACCTGACGAAAGCAAAAAAGTATGTCCAGCCATCAATCCACTTGGAAGGCAGGAGCACAAATCTGTGGAAGAGAGGTTAACGCAGTCTTCGTGTGTGTAGCTACATATATTGTTGTTGTTAATCCTTACTGGAGAATATTTTTTTCCATTGATTTTTAGGGATTGGAAGGAAAAATGGGGTGGGGGGTAAAGGGGAGAGAGAGAGAGACAGAGAGACAGAGAGAGAGAGAGAGAGAGAGAGAGAGAGAGAGACAGAGAGAGAATCATCGATGTAAGAGAAACAGAGAGACACATTGAGAGACACAGCAACCGGCTGCCTTCTGCACATGTGCTGACTGGGGCCGGGATCAAACCTACAACCCAGACAGATGACCAGTAATCGGACTCTGAACCCTTTCATGTGCAGCGGGCACGATAGTCACTGAGCACACAGGCCAGGGCTGTAGCTAAACCTTTAGTTCAGCGAGTTGCTATGCATTGGAAACGGGTACTGCTGTGGTTTCCTTTGCTTACTTTTCATCCCACAGGCATTCAGCATCGTCTGTCAAATTGCTAAAGACTATACTTGTCACTCAGTTACTGTGTGTGTTCCTCTAGTCACATGACTGGTCCTGGAAGATGATTTAAAAAGTTTTCATTTCCAGTTCCAAATGCTGTAACAAATAATTGGTATGTAAAGAGCTCTTCACCACTTAAATATTCAATTATTTCTTCTTTAAACTCTGACTTATTGGTCTCAAAATTGGTGGTAGAGCGTGACAACTGAATTGATACTCTATATTATCTATAAAGTTTCTATTGCCTAGAACACAACTATGAAATTATTAACATCTATAAAATGAGGGAAACATATTTTGTCATTTGTTTCATTTACAGTTTTGCACAATTTCTAGGGAGAGTAGAGAATTCTCTGTTATATCAGTTTTCATATTTTCAGCATTTTGAGACAAGAATTGTACAATTGAGGGCTGAAAAAGAAATTTTTCTAATCTTTTTATTCCCATAACTTATTTTTTATTTTTTATATAACTATAACTTCTATTTTACAATAAAATTATTGAATTCTTACATTTTAAATAAAAGTTTAAAATGTTTTCAATAAAATATTTAAGTGTTGCAAAATTGCATATATAACATGATCTCAATTGGTTAAAATTATACATGTGTATTTATCTAAACAGAAAATACATGCTAGAATGGTCACATGTTAATGGTGCTCACTTAATTTAATGGTGAGATTTTAGCCATTTTTCTTTATACTTTTCTGTATTGTCTAAAATTTCAGCATGTATTATTAATAGAATTTGAAAGCTGGTTTCCTTATTTGTGAAGTGGAGGGAACACTCTTCCCAGTGGTCACTGTGCAAATACCTTGGGTGCTACTTGGTGAGGAGAAGAAAGGGTGAAAGGGACTAGTCAGTGATTTGACAACTACGCCTGGAAACAATTTGGGAGAGAAATTGTCCACAGTAACCAGAGCCCACAAAGGTGGATTTGAACACCAAAACATGACTATTTCAATTTACTAGATAGGTGTCCAAGTCCCTGGGATGTCATCTCGTTCTCTTCCGAATCACAGACCTGATTTGAGAAAACAAAGGACGGAGTCAGAGAAGAGCAGAAACCTGGGCCCCAAGAGGAGGAAGCGTGTCTTCCGGTCATGGAAAATCTTGGTGTTGCCATTCAGAGGCTAGGCATTCGTCCTCATTAGAGCCCTGATCTGTCAGCCCTGGAGAAAGTATCCCATCTCTTACTCTCCATCTCTCCCTTGTCAACATCGCCAAAACCTTCTGTAAGCTTCCGAGATCTCTGCTGATGCCGGTCTAATCACAGTTTACTCCACAGACTTTGTTTCTTCCAGAGCCGCCACCTCATTCTCACACCCGCGCCAAATCTGTCTCACGGCACAATGAGCAGCAGCGCAGGCAGCAGGGTTAATGCTCACTAGTATGACTGCAGATCGAATAGTATTTCCAGATTCCGGAGGTCAGTCTCTGCTGAACCCATCATTTCTATTCTTTTAGCGTGTTTGCTGGAAGACTAATCAGGCGCGAGTAGGGGGAAGTGACCTGGAACAGTAAGCAATAGATTGGGAGGAAATCATAAAAAGAAAAAAATCTATGGAAGGTATATTCATTGCCCTCAAAATAAATTGCTTGAACCTACAAAATGTAAAGTTAAATTGTACTGAATGTGGCTGCTTAGTCATCTGAAAATACTTTTGGAACAGTTGGGATATGTATTAGGGTTTTTCAGAGAAATAGATCCAACAGGAGATATATAGATAGGTCGATAGATGGATAGACATAGTTAAATATATATTTATAAGCATATGTAAATAATATATATTTATTTCTCTATAACTCTATTGTTATGTATGGAGGGAGAGAGATGAAGAGAGAGAGAGAGAGAGAGAGAGAGAGAAAGAGAGAGAGAGAGAGAGAAACAGAGTATTGTGTATCAGTTACCAATCCCAGGGGAGCCAGATTCCTACCTTTATATAAACTGATGAAAATATAAGAAATTCTAATACAATGTGCTTACATTTCTTGTTGCAATAGCTTTGAAGTTTAGGTCCTCTGTGCTGACTCTAAGCACATGGTGGGTCAGCCTGCTGGTAAACCAGCATGGATTTCATCCTGTTCTCATGTCCAAACACCTGGCTTTTACAGACCAAATCAGCCTAGGCCCCAATCCCCTACCACCCTGGTCTCACTTAGCTGATACTTTCTTCTAGAAGTGACAGCGTAGGTTAGCAAATGTTGTGGTCCAGTTTGAGAGAGAGAGAGAGAGAGAGAGAGAGAGAGAGAGAGAGAGAGAGAGAGAGAGAGAGAGCGAGCGCGCGCTTATCTCTAAATAAGTCATTTGAAAGCACATGCAGGCAGCAAACCAGTCAGGTGAGATGGGGGAAGATGGGCAGATGGCTCATTCTAGGAGAGGCTCTGGTCCAGTGAGTGGCATGGTTCCCCCTTTGGGTGGGAGCTGAGAATTGGCGAGCCTCTTCTGTGCGGGAAGGCACCACCAGCCATTCCAATGAACAAAGGTGCACTTCACCACTCACCCCTCCTCTCCTGCCTCCTTTCTCACTACTAGAGTGTTTTAGTGGGAACACTGGCCCTTTTGTGGGCCTGGCCTTACTGCCTCTATACAGACCACCAATTCCGTCACCCATTTGGTGCTAACTCCTCTTACCCATCCATGCCCATTTTGAAAGAGATTCCATCAGTTTGGTAATCTCAACTTCAGTTCTTCCTCCAGGAATCCTGTTATGATTCCTTAAGGCTGAGTGAAGGATTCTTTCTCTACTTCTCATCCATAGTAACCTTTGCACATTTCTAGGGTGGCATTTATTGTCATGCACCATCATTGTTGGTCGATTTAGTTGTGCACATTAAACTAGGAGCTTCCTGATTTAAAAATAAACTCCATTATATTGAGAGATGAAAGAACCAGCCCAGTGAGCTAAGAGGACATCAGAAATTCTGAGTTACCAAAGGGATCACATTGGTGAATGGCAATAAAGATATATATGAATCAACTCTTCCCAATACTTCCATAGCATTTGAGTACTTGCAGATAGGGAAATCCTGCCAATTGTGTGGGTCGTGGCTACATGTGGGTAGGAGCTCATCAGCTAGACACCATGCCAGATACTAAAAATGCTCAGGCCATGGATCGTGACTTATAAATTATACTAGAGGCCCGGTGCATGAAATTCATGCACAGGGGTGTGTATCCCTCAGCCCAGCCTGCACCCTCTCCAATCTGGGACCCCTTGAGGGATGTCCAACTGCCTAAAGTATCTCACAATCCAGGACTGCTGTCTCCCAACTGCTTGCCTGCCTGCCTTCCTGATTGCCCCTAACCGCTTCTGCCGGGCCAGCCTGATCACCCCCTAACCACTCCTCTGCCAGACTGATCGATACCTAACTGCTCCCCTGCCAGCCTGTTTGCCTCTAACTACCCTCCCCTTCAGGCCTGGTCACCCCTAACTGCCCTCCCCTGTAGGCCTGGTCACCCCTAACTGCTCTCCCCTGCAGACCTGGGTTCCCCCCAACTGCCCTTCCCTGCAGGCCCAGTCATCCCCAACTTCCCTCCTCTGCCAGCCTTGTCTCCCCCAACTGCCCTCCCCTGCAGGCTTGATCGCCCCCAACTGCCCTCCCTTGCAGGCCTGGTCCCTCTCAACTGCCCTCCCCTGCTGGCCTGATGGCCCACAACTGCCCTCCCTTGCAGACCTGGCTCCTCCCAATGGCCCTCCCCTGCTGGCCATCTTGTGGTGGCCATCTTGTGTCCACATAGGGGCAGTAATCTTGTGTGTTGGAGTGACAGTCAATTTGCATATTATTCTTTTATTACATGGGATTAAATAGGATAGAGGCCTGGTGCATGGGTGGGGGCCGGCTGGTTTGCCCTGAAGGGTGTCCTGGATCAGGGTGGAGGTTCCTTGGGGCGTGATGCGGTCTGGGCGAGGGGCTTGTGGTGGTTTGCAGGCTGGCCATGCCCCCCGGTGACCCAAGCGGAGGCCCTGGTATCTGGGATTTATTTATCTTCTATAATTGAAACTTTGTAGCCTTAAGCGGAGGTCAAGGCAGGCCAGGGCTGCAGAAACTTAGCTTCCTCCAATCGCCGGGGGCAACTCAAGCCTCCTGCTTTCTCTGTAGCCGTAGCCATTTTGGGTGGGTTAATTTGCATACTCTCTCCTGATTGGCTGGTGGGTATGGCTTGTGGGTGTAGCAGATGTGTGGTCAATTTGCATATTACTATTTTATTAGATAGGATAGTCATTGCTTCCTTATTTTTTCTTTCTTGACAGCCATACTGTAATGTAGCATTTGTGATGAGTTCTGCAATGAATCACAACATAAAAAAAGAAAATCCTTTTCCTTTGCCTCTAAGATTTCATAGAAATTCATTATGCCACAAAAACATTAATATTCTCTAAGAACCTTCCCCTAGAACATAGCTTTTAGGGCTTTCCAAATAGCTCAGAAGAAGGGTTTCAAAACTTCTGTAAAGAACAACTCAAGTCTAGCTCTTCTCAGAGGAAATGCCAGTCTTGATTTTTCTTGGCTTACTTTCATTTCAAGAATGGTACATTTCCTTCATCCTCCTCTCAACCTTTGCTCCCTAGTCCTGGGAAGAGAAGGAGGTGTAATAAAGCATCCACAGTGAGTATATAATAAAGGTAAGAGCAGAAGTATTGAGACTGGGGACAAAAATACATTAGAGAAGGTGGGAAAACTAGAAATTCATTTTTTAAAATGCCAATAAAAGCTTTGAAATGACTATGAGAGAGAGAGAGAAAGAACTAGTAAATAATAGAAATGATAAAATGGCCTTAACTACAGATACACGAGAAACAAGAAAATACTTTGAACAAAATTTTCCAGTAAATTAGAAGAGTTCAATGAAACAAATCTTTTTCTGGGTAAATATGTTGGTAAAACTGACTCAAAGAAAAAAAAATCACAGAATCCCTGCTATGGTCTAAATTCTGTGCCCCCCCCCCGCCCCCCATTGCACCCCTAAAAATCCATGCAGTATATTGAAATTCTAAGCCTCAAAGGTAACGCTGTTAGAAGATGGGGCCTTTGGGAAATGCATACCCCATGAGAGTGAAGGCCTCATGGGCGGGATTAGTGCTGCTATAGAAAAGGCCCAGAGACACCTCTAGGCTGTGGCCCTGTGAGGACACAGCAGGAAGGTGCCACCTATGAACCAGGAAGAGGCCCTTCACCTGAATGTGACCTGGCAGGTGCCTTGGTCTTTGACTTCCAGCTTCCAGAACTGTGGGAAATACATTTCTGTTGTTTATAAACCATCCACTGTGGTATTTTGTTATAGCAGTCCAAACAGGCTAAGACATCTCCAGGCAAAATATTAAAGACAATCAATCAGGAATATGAAAATCTGCCCATGGAATCAGGGGATGAAACAGTTTTACAAATGAAATCTATCATTTTTGAAGGAACAGATTCCTGCCACATGGGAATTTCACCTTAAAACAGAAGTGAAGAATCGCCCACTACAAAACACATATTATATGAATGGTATTACTTTGATATTAAAACCTGGTACTACTTTGATTTAAAAAGTAAAAATAATATGCTAATCTCACTTACGAATAGTGGTAAAGCATCCTAAATATAACCAAAGAAAATGTAATGATCGAATCCAAGATGGCGGCGTAGGTAAACACCTAAACTGCTGCCTCGCACAACAATTTCAAAACTACAACTAAAAGACAAAACGTCTATCACCCAGAACCACAGGAAAGCTGGCTGAATGGAAGTTCTACAACTAGAAGGAAAGAGAAAAGAGCATTGAGACGTCCACGAGCGCTGAAAAGCTGAGGTACGGAGGCGCGTGATCCGGGCTGGCGGCAGGCATTGCTTTTTTCAACCCCAAGGGAGACAAGCCCCCGATTACTCTGAAATCCAGTCTCTGGGGAGACACGGGGGACCCAAACTCCTACAGGGAGAAGCTGGACTGTCTGCCAGTGAGGGTGGCTTGCTTGCAGAGCTGCGCACAGGAATAATTGTTTACTGCACTGGGGCACGGGACTCAGGGACGCAGAGCTGGCTAACTAGCAGCCATTGCTGTTTGCCACGACCTAGCCTAGTGACACCCTGAGACCCCACCCTGCACAACCTACAAACCCACCCAAGCTCCAAGCAGCGGATTTAGCATAAGAAAGCCCTGCCCTATCGCAGCGTAACCTAGCAAACTTGCAGCCCGGGTCTGACAGCTCCAAAACCTCCAAACCCCAAGCAAAGAGGAGAAAACTGTAGCTCTCACTGTAGCTCCTGCTGGGTGGCCTCAGACAGTAGCTGACGTGCACCCCATTGGAGATCCAGAAGCCAGTGTACCTAGTGGTCAGTGTGAGACACCAGATTTCAACTCCTCACATCCATAAGTGACACATTCAAGAGGCAGACTCAGTGAGCACCAAAGCCCCACTGAAACAAGTCCTGCCCCATAAGCATGTCTTCAGTGCAGCAGTTCTTCCATTATAGACACAGCGAGTGCTCACAGCTAATTAATTGGCCTGGAGGTCAATTCCACCCAGTGTACCAACAGCAATTAAGGCTTAACTACACCAAGACTTTGCACTCAGCCCACAAAGGGGTGTACCAAGTGCATCCACCTCATGTGATTGAGGAGGCTGAGCTACTGCCCCCTATAGAACACCTACCACACGAAGCTACTCCATCAACACAGGGAAGCAGCCAAAATGTGGAGACAAAGAAACATGTCACTAATGAAAGAAATGGAGGAAAGCAAACTACTGGATGACATAGAGTTCAGAACCACATTTATAAGGTTACTCAAGAATCTTCTTAAAACCGCTGAGAAACTTGATGAGACCTTCAAGGAGCTTAATGAGAATGCCAAAAAAATGGAAAAGGATCAGTCAGAAATGAAGCATACACTGTCTGAAATAAAGAATATACAGAAACTCAACTGTAGATCAACGTACCCCAAGAATCAAACCAAAGATCTGAAATATGTGGAAACAAAAAACATCCAACCAGAAAAACAAAAAGAAAAAAGAATCCAAAAATATGAAGATAGTGTAAGGAGCCTCTGGGACAACTTTAAGCGAACCAACATCCGAATTTTTGGGGTGCCAGAAGAAGGGAGAGAGCAAAATATTGAAAACCTATTAGAAGAAATAATGACAGAAAACTTTCCCTACCTGGTGAAAGAAATAGACTTACAAGTTCAGGAAGCGCACAGAACCCCATACAAGAGGAATCCAAAGAGGACCACACCAAGACACATCATAATTAAAATGCCAAGGGCAAAAGACAAAGAGAGAATATTAAAAGCAGAAAGAGAAAAACAGTTAATTACCTACAAGGGAGTACCCATACGACTGTCAGCTGATTTCTCAACAGAAACTATGCAGGCCAGAAGGGAGTGGCAAGAAATATTCAATGTGATGAACAGCAAGAACCTACAACCAAGATTACTCTACCCAGCAAAGCTATCATTCAGAGTTGAAGGTCAGATAAAGAGCTTCACAGACAAGAAAAAGCTAAAGGAGTTCATCGCCACCAAACCAGGATTACATGAAATGCTGAAGGGTATTTTTTAAGAAGAGGAAGAAGAAGAAAAAGGTAAAGATAAAAATTATGAACAACAAAATGACATCAAATACATACCTACCAACAAGTGAATCTAAAAATCAAGTGAATAAAAAATCTGAAGAACAGAATGGACTGGCGAATATAATAGAATCAGGGACATAGAAAGGGAGTGGATTGACGACTCTCAGGGGAAGCAGGTGTGAGGGGTGCAGGAAGAGATTGGACAAAAATCTTACTCCTATGGATGAAGACAGTGGCAGGGGGTAAGGGCGTGGGGTGGGGTGGGGAATCAGGTGGAGGGGAGCTATGGGGGAAAAATAGAGGAACACCTGTAATAATCTGAACAATAAAGATTTATTAAAAAAAAAAGGGGGGGATAGTAGGGCAATATCATGTAAGGAAAAATATCCTATAAGTAAATTACATCTAGAAAATTTTTACTTTACCAAATTAATTTTCATTTGCAATGCTAACAGCAAGACGGCCATTAAAAACACACATGGTGTCTAAATAAGACAAAGGAAAATCGTTTGAACAAAAATAAAAAGGATCCCAAATCAATTATATAGAAAAGATTCCTTTATTAACTTGTGGTCGAGAATATATTTGTATATTTTCAGAAAACAACCCCAAGACCAGATGGATTCCTGCAACAGAGAGGAATTGACAGGAGTGCTCCAACCACGAAGACAAGAGGAAAAAACAGTCCAGAGATGGAAGACACTGACAACGCCTTGCCATGGGAGCAGTCAGCAGCTGTGCACCGCTGCAGGTTACCTAGGACCAAACCAGAGAGGGTCGGACCTGCATTGCCACCATGTGCGCACCATCCAGATATCACTGCTGACATGTACACATAAGGAACTGTTGGACATTGAAATTGGGACTCAAACATTTTTTTGTTTTGTCTTGTTTTGTTATTATATGTTTATTTCCAGTCTGCAAAGGCCAAACTTTTTAAAGGAAAGAAATGGTGGGAAAAAGATACAGAGACAAAGAAGCATTGAACAGACTGTCAAACTACATTGGGAAGACAGGGGAGGTTGGGCGAGGAGGGCTGTAAGAGACCAACTGAAGGACTTGTACGCATGCATATAAGCACAACCAATGGATATAAGACACTGGGGCGGGGGGAGGGGGGGTGGGCAGGTGAAGGCATGTCCTGGGGGGTAGGGGAGGTCAGGGGGAGATCAAGGGGGGAAAAAAAGGAGACATATGTACTACTATTTGTAATACTTAAAACAATAAAAATAAAATTAAATTAAAAAAAAAAGAATCAGGGACATAGAAAGGGAGTGGACTGACGATTCTCAGGGGAAGCAGGTGTGAGGGGTGTGGGAAGAGATTGGACAAAAATCTTACTCCTATGGATTAAGACAGTGGCGGGGGGTAAGGGCATGGGGTGGGGTGGGGAATCAGGTGGAGGGGAGCTATGGGGGGGAAAAAAGAGGAACACCTGTAATAATCTGAATAAAGATTTATTTTTAAAAAATTAAAAAAAATGTAATGATCAGAAAACAATAATTTTAACCCAACTAGGTTTATTTATTCCAAGAATATGTTTGAGTTAAATTTAGAAAAATCTATTGTTTTTATCTATGTCTATATTTAATCTATTATCACATTAGCTGATTAAAAGAGAAAAACAATAAAATCATCTCAGTAGATGCAAACAAAACATTTTAAAAATTGATGTTTTAGAAAACAAAGCACATTTCTTTGCAAACTTGAACAGATGAAAATTTACTTAACCTAATAAAAGTTTTAATGCAACAGTAAAATCATACTTAATGTAGAAAACAGAATTTTAAAATTTGATAAAATTAACACATTAAAATTGTTTAAAATGCTTTTCAAACTAAAATAAAAAGGGACTTCCCTAATCTAATAAAATTTGTTAAACTAAAGCAAATATACTATTTAATGGTGAAACATTGGAAGTCCTTAAAAATGATAAGGACTTTCCACTATTACTCTTTTTTGGAGGGAAGAGGGGGTTAACTTCCAGTACAGGAAGAAAGGGAAATTATAGATGTAAGAATTTTAAAGTAAGAAATAATACCACCATTATTCACAGATAGTATTCATGATCTAAATAGAAAGTTGAAGAGAAAAATAGAGCAATTATTAGAATTAGTAACTGAGGTCAGAATGTATACTAGACATAAGATAAATATATAAATATCAGTTACATTCCTACAAACCAAAATATACATAATATGTATAAATTTTAAAGCATATTACATACAATAGCAACAAAGTACAAGGTACTAAAATGGATGTAATGAAAATGTACATATTTTTATGAAGGAAATTATAAAACTTTATTGAAATATATTAAAGAAATTCCATAGAAGTTGAGATATAGTAAGTCTTTGAGATGCAGTAAGTCTTTATTTAACATCTTCTACGAGGTTCTGTGACTTTAAGCAAATGATAGCAAATGATATGCAGAGTAACAAAACCAATCTTACTGTAGGCTAATTGATTTAAGAAATATCCTTCTCGATTCAAATAATTACAGGCTGTTGTTGTTCCTTGTGATTAAGTCCCTATGTGGTGGAGCTTCTACCCCAAAGCAGCTGATTCTAATGCAGTTGATGTTCTCAACAAGGACAGGTCTTGCCCTACCAGGAGTTCTCTGTTTTTCAAGGCAGAGAATAGAAAAATGTTCTTCAACGTCTGCATTAAAGTCAGAGGGTGAATAGGTCTGAGGGGAAATGAGAATAGAAGGAAGATGACGCGGGGAGAGAGGGCAGCTGGTGTCATGAAATTTCTGCATTTGCCACGTGGCTGGCTGGGGAGGGCAGAGGAAGGGCTGGCATGGAGCACCAAGACAAAGACATGTCTGCGTCCCTCAGCAGCTGGTGAAACCGCAGAAGAGATGGAGAGTAAAAGGTGACACCACAATTAGGAACCTGGGACTAAGGAAAGTGGCCCCATCTTGAGAGGAAACAAGAAACTCAGAAAAGAAGGCCAGTTTGGAGCAGGGAGGTGATGCATTTACCCCGACAGGTAAGGATCTAGCTGGGTTTGTTTATGAATGGACTTAGAGTGTGGATGAACAGGGCTCTGGGGTGTTACTGGGGCTGTCCCCGCTCCTGGCTGCGCATTGGTGAAGAACCACAGAATGACACTGTCACTAGCACTTCTGTCCAAAGAGACGGGAGATTCATAGTAAGAGGTGGGATGAACCAAAAAATATTTGTGGTAGGGATCAGGTGATGGAGTGGTGTGGGGAAATGAATTAGTGGACAAGTAAGAGATTGCATCTGTGAATTCGAGAGTGTCCACAATTAGGGCTTTTCTTTTTTTGTTATTTTGCCTGTCTGAGTGTTGGGGTTATTTTGTAAAAGGGGAAGGCATCATGCTGGGGATGAAAAATGATTTTTTGCCACTTGCTGCTTTAACACTGTTACCATGGCAACTGATGGTCTCAGCCAGGAGGGAGGCATTTACTGCAGAGAGACCCTACATTAGACTGTTGTGATTTTGAAGGGAAATATTTACAGCTCTGTCTGTTGACATTGTGAAGCATGGTCCATTCAACTTGGTTTCCAGGATTTTTAAAGAGTTTATTCATTATTGACTCTAAATAACGTCACCGTTTTTGACTAGTTACCAGGAGCAAACCCCTGCAGGATGGAAATATATATATATCTCCTCTGTTGGTTGGAGTATGTTTATCTTTTACTCTCAGTTCTGTCAATAATGAAATTCATTGATCTCCTCAGGCATTGGTGAGAATGGACATTTCAGTGAAGGCTTGGTGGGGAAGCTGGTTTATGCCACAGAGCTCAGAGCCTTTCACCTGCTCCCCACTGGGGACACATTTTCCTCTTATCTTTCATTGTAGCCTGCCACACAGTCCCTCCTCTCCTACCTTCGTCCAGCCCTTCCTTCCTCCACATCTCCACTCCGAGGCAGACCCACGGGTTGTGCACACTCCTCCAGCTGGGCTTCCTCACACCCATCTCTTAAAACCATCTTTTAAGGAAGTGAGATGTCATCTATAATAATAAAAGCATAATAGGCTAATTAGACTGGACAGCTGAACGACCTTCTGGGTGTCATTCCGGACATCCTTCTTGACAAAGCCGCGGCAGCAGAGACCAAGGCAGAGGCAGTTAGGGGTGATCAGGCAGGCAGACGAGTGGTTAGGAGTGATCAGGCAGGCAGACAAGTGGTTAGGGGTGATCAGGCAGGCCAGCAGTTAGGAGCCAGTGGTCCCAGATTGCAAGAGGGATGTCCACTGAGGGGCATCCCCTGACGGGTCCCAGATGTGAGAGGGTGCAGGCTGGGCTGAGGGACCCCTCTCCCCCGTGCATGAATTTTGTGCACCGGGCCTCTAGTCATAAATAAAATCCTTCACTTAGCAGAATCTTTCTTTCTTAGATAAAGGGGGTACTTACAACTTTAAAATATTTTTTTCTCTGTTTACTTGTTTGTGTTAAAAAACTGTGTGAAGTTAGGTTCTGCATGTGTTTGATTTGAAAACCACATTTCTTGGTGTTTGAAGTAGAGTGCCTCTCCAGATTTCCACAGGAACAAAATCTGGGTATGCTGTTCTGCCCCAAAGTATAAAGAGTCCAAGTGGGAGCCTGAGCCTTTCAGACCCAGATTTGTCTCATTTTCTTCCAGTGCAAGATTGTCTCCCACCTCATTTAGCAAGGTGTGATTCTAATTCAGAGGGAGTGCAGATTCCTCACTCTGCTTGCCACCCTGCCGTGGTGTTTCCCACTTTGAAAGATGATCTTGTTAATTAAATTATCCTTAATTGATGAAACATTTGTGTGTGAGGAGGGATTTGAAGGGAGAAATATTGAGGATTCTTACATATTCCAGCCCCAGTTTGGAACCAGCATCACTCCACCACCCTCACACCCAGTTCATCAGAGAATTAAATACATAGAATCAGCTTGCACATACTCATCATTGAACCTTCTTAACCTTTTCTCTAAACTTGTTTTAAAAGAGGGGTTCTCCTTCACTCTTTATTCACCTATAGATTTATTGAGGCACTATTATGGACTTTGGACAATATGGACATATATTCTGGACATTGTTCATGTTATGCTTGAATCTGCCTATGACAGATTGCCATTTTATTTTACTTATATGGTAGTCAAAGAAAACACTAGATCCAGAACCTAAAGTTCTTTAGATTAACAGAAAAGAACTAGCCTTTTATTTTTTGAGGAGAGTAATGACTAACCCAGAAATTTGAAATTTTTAAATATTTGGCACAATAGGAAATTTCCCTCTGAATTCTTAATTAAAATGCCATTAATGTCTAGTTTCTTTTAATTTTAGGTATCTGAATTAAAACCTTTTAAGAGCCTTTATTTTTAATTCCCTCCCAAATGCAGACATGGTGCTAGGAGTAAAGATACTAAGAGAATAAAGACCAAAACTCAATCTCTCTTCTCAAGGAACTTACACTAAGTTTTGTAGGGGAGATAGGTGAGTAAATAAATATTATATTACAGTGTCTAATAAGGACAATGACAAAAGTAAGCAGGACATTCAAGGGTGACTAACCTGACTTGGAGAAGTGGGAAGGAGTCAGGAAGTTTTCTCCAGAGTTGACACTGGTACTTAAGGACCAAGATGAGCTTGCCTGATTGGTTGAGTTAAGGATGAGCAAGGGATGCTCTCCAGACCGAGGAAACAGCAACTAGGCAGAGAAAATATTAATTGGCAGATGAAAACATAATATAATAAAAGCACACACACTTATTGTGAACCTGCTATATGCCAGGCACTACATGGTACCGATTTTTTATTAATCATAATTCAAAGCTCTCTATGACTGTTGTTATTACTACTCCTCTTTCATAGGGGATGAAACAAAGGTCTAGAGAGGATGAGCACTTTCCCAAGGTCTAACTGTAGTGACTGAACTGCAGTCTAGCCCATCTGAGCCTGACTCCAGAGGGGCTTGCTTCCACTTCTTTTGGGTAGATTCAATGTGAAATTGGACGGAAAGAAGGCATATGTTTCTCTGGTTGATTCAATTTTCTGCTAAATGATGTGTTCCTTTATGATAATTATGGATAATGTATTCAATTAAAGATAACTGAAGTGGTTACATAGGGACTCAAGCGTTTTAACAAGCTTTTGGATACTAAATATAAAATATGAACCTGAGATTGAATTTGATGATTGGAACCTTTTTATGAAATATAAATGAAAGGCTATTTTTTTCTGATGTGTAAGGAAACCAGTTCCAAAACCAAGGCTTCATAAAGAAGTCCTATATCTGTTTATTTTATGATTGGAGATATAGAAGTTGGTGTTGGTGAGGTCACAGCAGAAACATTCATAGGCTTTTTCTCCTCAAGGAAAAAAACAAACAAAATGATAATATAAATTAATAGCACATTTAGTTTTGAAGTTTTAAATATAAGGATTGTTAGAAAGTACACACTCAAGTTATCGCCTTCCTCAAGTACAGTCAACATACAACAGATGGAGTTTGTGCATGTTCATATGCCCCATAGGATAACAGCATTGATGGCAAGCCCACTTTGCATCTTTTGAAATGTAGTCGATTTCAATGTATTCAGGATCTATTTAGTGCATCCAAAGGATTGGCTTGTATTCTGTCCCTGGTGTTGTCAGCATAGTAGAGCAGACTAGTAATTATTCCATTTCCTCAAAATGTTTGAAATTTATAAGCACAGAGAGAGTGCCTGGATTTTCTCATTCCCAAGTATGTTTTCATATCTCAGACTCCATGCAGTCAGCATAATTCGAGGCCACCATACTGGTTTCTGTAGGCCATTACATTGGCTCCTAAGGATAGAAAGATTATATCTGACATCTGCCAATTGTGATGAGGTACCAAACATCTATTCCACTAATCATCAGATAGCCCATAGAACAATAAAACAGAGATGTGGGCATTGGGTATGGGAAGACATGGAAGGGCACAGCCAATTATGCCATAATTAGGGAGGGCTCCAAACATCTGTCACAAAAGTGGTAATTGCATTTAGAAGGGTATTCCTGAGTGTGAGACCTGCAGCAGCAAAGGCATGGAGGCATGACAATGTGCAGATTTTAAAAACTGGAAGTTATAATCAGGCCAGAAAGAGAGTCTCTTGTGTGGAAGGAGGAAAGAAGAAAGTGCCTCACAGTATTTTATTTCCTGGTCTTCTAGAGTGGTAATTGCTTCATTCATTTGTTAAGTTTATGAAGCTCCCTGTCCTTGTTATTGCTCTCCAGTTAATCAATACAATTCTATGTTTTACCTGAACCTTTTTCTGTCAGAATGGGGCTATGTTATCCAGGCAATGCATAACAGGCCATGAAAATAGATGGGGCGAGAGTACTTTCTTTTTTAATGAAAAGGTAGAGAGTTTGACAAATATTAGTAAAATGTAAAGTTATGCTTTATGAGTTTTTATTGATGAGACCCCGAGTTTAAACCTGTGTTTGAAAGAGGATTGTAGTATAGGTAGGCAGCATGAGAGACGCCCCAGTAGAGATGTAATTATAGTCTTTGGAGAGAACTTGCCTGTACATTCAGTGTGTTTATAAGATAGCTACCCATGAGGTCTGAATTCTGAAACAATAACAATCCAAGTTCTTATATATATGCCCAGGGAGGGATGAAGGGATAATATTTGTCAATAAGTTGGCTCAATTAATTTTTTTATTTTATTAATAAAATATCTTAATATAAACTTTATAACAATGCCTGTCTTGTGTTTTAGATATGCACTGAAATAGGAAAAGGAATGTGCTACCTGAACACTTACCCTGAGATGAAATATCCTCATGGAGATGCTATGCATTCCTCTATAAATAGCTCCTAGGTGATGTGAGTTATCCTACAGCTTAAAAAGAAATCTCTAGTTAACAACTCTATTCCAAAAAACTGGACCACCTGGAGGAAATGGACATATTCCTAGAAAAATATAACCTTCCAAAACTCAATCAGGAAGAATCTAAACATTTCAATAGGCTAATAACTATGGAAGAAATTGAAGCAGTCATCAAAAAGCTTTCAGCAAACAAAAGCCCGGGGCCAGACAGCTTCACAGGGGAGTTTTACCAAACATTCAAGGAAGAACTAAAACATATCCTCCTCAGACTATTCCAGAAAATTCAAGAGGAAGGAACACTTCCAAGCTCATTCTATGAAGCCAGCATCACCCTAATACCAAAACCAGATAAAGACAACACAATGAAAGAGAATTACAGGCCAATATCCCTCGTCAACATAGATAACAAAATTCTAGGAAATCAGACAATACATCAGAAAGATCATACACCATGACCAAGTAGGATTTATCCCAGGAATGCAAGGATGGTACAATATCTGCAAATCAATAAATGTGATACATCACATAAACAAACTGAGAGATAAAAATCACATAGTCATATCAATTGATGCAGAAAAAGCATTTGACAAAATACAACACCCTTTCTTGATAAAAACTCTCAACAAGGTGGGAATAGAAGGATCATACTTCAACATAATAAAAGCCATATATGATAAACCCACAGCCAACATCATACTCAATGGGCAAAAACTAAAACCATTTCCCCTAAGAACAGGAACAAGACAGGGATGCCCACTCTCACCACTCCTGTTCGACATAGTACTGGAAGTATTAGCCATTGCAATTAGACAAGAAGAAGAAATAAAAGGTATCCAAATTGAAAAAGAAGAAGTAATGCTGTCCTTATTTGCAGATGGCTTATTTTAAATACATTTTCCCCCTGCTTTTGTCCTGAATTTCCTCACTAAATTATATTTTCCTGGTCTTGTACTTAGAACACAAGTACACATAAAAGTATGATATAATTTTTCTTTTTAGAAATAAGAAGTGAAAAATTTTTAATCATTTATAATTGTGAGTTTAATTTCCTTAATTTGTTGTGATTTTCATGGTAAATTTCTTAAAATTTGGCAAAAGGATGAGAGTAAAAGAGTGAAACTTCCATCGCCATTTTCCTTTATTAATTCAGAGCCACATTGCTGAGAAGCTGCATTTCTGGGCATCAGGATCTGAGGCAGCAGACCTTGAACTTTACTGAATTTAGGGTCACTTGCTGTTATTGGGTTAGACACAGTAAGTGATTGTCTAGAAGGACATAATCTGCATTATGTGGTCATTGCAACCTGTGTGGTTTAGGACAAGGATGGTCATGCTGAGTAATGATAGGAGCCAGAAACTGGCCTGTGAAGAGACTTAAAATAATGCTTTCTCAAGCTCTCATAACTGATGAAAAATGGCTTTCCTCTGTTGCCACACCACATAAACTTGTGAATCTCTACCTCCTGATGTCTTTGTAGCTCTCTCAAAGGAGGTACTACAAGGAATCCCAGCATCAAAAGTCATGATTAAATTTTTCTCTTTCTTTCTGTTCTATGGCTTTGGATTTTCTTCTAAAGAGACACGTGGGACCCCAGGTAATGTGCTGGCTGCTTAGGAATAGTCAGGTTATTATAGTGAAAACAAGTGTGCGCTCATAAGTGTACTTTTCTGCTAGGAAATAAAAGTGCCAGTGTTCCAGCTGAAGGGGAATCTGATGGAACCGTTATACTGGTTGGTTTGGGGAGACCTGTGGACACTGTCAAGTGTGGGAGTCTGTAAACCAGTGGTCTTCCTAATCCCAAACCATAAAGTGGTCAGAGGCTATGTGACCTGTTGCATGATTTTACGTTTTGCCTCCCAAATCCTTATTGGTGTGTCCACCGGTTCGAAAGGAAGTAATGATTGAGCATCTTTTTTTTTAACCTATATTTCTTTCCTATACCCTATCAATTAAAGCCCTCATGTGTCCATTAGAATGGAGTTTTTTTAAAAAATCTCTTCTTCAGATCTTGTGTCTCAAATGGAAATGACATAAAAACCATATCTGAGTCCATAATTGCTTTTTCCTGTGGTCTCTTACCACATCCCATTTTACAACATGGGATGTCTCTATGTAACTCTGAATCCCCAGACTGGTCATACAACACCAATAATTTAATCAGGTATCATTAGGGACAACTGACCTTTTTTGCTGGGGATGAGGAGGTTGGCCTGTTTTTGAAGTAAACCTACCTGCTCCATCAGCATGACGGAGCAGCCTTCCTTTGCCTGCCTGAGGGGTTGTCTCAGAACATGGTTCTTAGCACATAGATCTGGTGATTGCTTCATGGTCACTTCAGGTCACCACTCAGATCTCTCTTCCCAGCTCCCTTTCCACACTCCTGCTACTGTCCCAGAGAAGCCCATCCAATGGTTCATACTGCCCTTGCTTAACCAAGTTCTGAAAGCTTGCTGGGGTCACTGAGCACAGAGGCCCTTAAAGCTTTCCTTAAACAGACTTAGTCACCATCTGTAGCTGTGCCAGGGGCTTCTGTCCACACTATTTAGGGCATTGAGCTTCTCCAGACGAGAGATCCTTCAGGTAGATTTGCCCTGTCACACTGGTTGGCACATTTACCACTCACTGTCCATATTTAAATCTGTTTCAATAAATAGCTATTAAATGAATGAAGTCTTCCAAAGGGTATTGGGGGCTTTGCCTAGAGAGTATGGAAATGAAAGGCTCACCATACACAATGCTTAAGGCTACTGCATTGGCCATTTTGCGTGGAGCCAAGGTGTCTTCCAAGAGGAAATGATGGAGCTGTGAGTAAACCGTCCGATGTTTGCTTGATGAGAGGGTCCCTCTCCCAAACACTGGCCACTTGCAACGGAACAAAGCTAAGAACAGAGAACTCAGCTCTGGGGAAGAAGGTGGAAATAGCTCTTTGGGTCTCTGTGTACGTAGTTTGGCTAATTATGAAAATTATAGAAAGAAATGATAGCCATTTTGTCTAAGAAGAATATGCAGGCTCATTCTACTTAAGTAAGAATCTGCAGAGACTGCAAAGTGGGTCCTGGTGCCAACCGCCACTTCTCCCTCTTAGGAGAATGATAATAACAAAGAAAGTGGTCTGGACTCAGGTGTGTGCCCTGTGGCTCTTGCCCTCACCATCTGTACTGGATTAATTTCTGCCTTTTGCTCAGGGCCCCTTATGACTAAGTCTGTCTTTAAAAATTTAATATGCTCCAATTATAGAGTTTATGTACTGAATCTTTGTTGACTTCTAAGGGAGGGTTTGTTCCCCTCCAGTATGTTCTGGCTGGAAGAATCCCTCCCCACTGAGAATCCTCCCCTGCACCCCACTGTGAGGGTAACTGCGAAGTCTCTCTTTCCACCCAGCAACACCAGCTTATGCGGAAATTACAATTCAGTTGCTTTGTGCCCAATATCATGTATATTCTAAAAGCTCTAAAATAAACAATTGTCTGACTGAATATCATGCTCCTGAGAATTTAACTGCCAAAAATCAGGGAATCTCTGCATTGATTAAGTCAAACCTGGAAACATATTTAGAATTTTAAAATAATTTATACTTGCACTTGCTTTTTTAATGGCAGCCTGTATGTTTTAGGAAGCAGGGGCAGAGTTTATCTTGTTCACTAATTTATCCCCAGAGCCTAGTACAGAGCCAGGAATATAAAGGCAGTTAATAATGTTCATTTTGACTCACAATAACATAATATCTAGCAATGCTGTACCATAAAAGTAGAATGAAGAGATGGCCATTGGTCTGGCTGCTCTAAGCTAGAGTAACTTGCATTAACTTCAGGGCTTTTCAGTCATATATATATATATATATATATATATATATATATATATATATATGGCTAAGCAACTGGCTGACCGGCTGACCAGTTGGTAGGTATGATGCACACTGATCACCAGAGGTCAGACGCTCAATGCAGGAGCTGCCAGGTGATAGCAACTTTGCAGAGTGCCCTCTCACACTCTGGGACCCCTCAGGGGGTGTCAGACTGCTAGTTTCAGCCTGATTTCCCACAGGCCAGGCTGAGGGACCCCACCTGTCGGAGGCACCCCCCTCACTCCGCAGATGCCCTTCAAGCCTCAGTGCCGCCCCAGGTGTGCAGCTGGGAGGGACCTCAGGAGTTGGCTCCAGGGCATATCCAGCCCATCTTGCCCATCCCACCCTGCTGGCCACCTTCTAATTAATTTCCTTTTAAAGTGCACAAATCCGTGCACTGGGCCTCTAGTTTTTATTATATTTCTGGTAGCATTCTCACTCACCTAGAAAATGCTCTCAATTATTTTTCATGCCAAGTACAAGTTTGGCACATGGAAGGAGTTTATGGAATGAATGAATAAGTGATCTTAGGAGGGTCGTTTGGCATCCTCAATGGACAACAATAATGTGAGAGCCTAGGCATGGAACAGGAAACAGGAAACAGATGGGACCCTCCACTCAGACCCAATTGAGGAAGACAGAACTGGGACAAGAGGGGACGTTGAAGGCTTAGGCAGGATGGTGGAATCAAAGGCACAACTGCCCACTTTGTCCATCATCTTGTGAGTGATATCTGTGCACTCTTCACTGGAGAGTCCTCAGCTCACGTGCCGAGGTTTCCATGCATTTACCTTTGTAGATAGAGGAGGAAGATTTTAAGATAGGGAATAAATTAAATGCTTTTAAATATTTTTTTGAAAATATTTAAAAAGACAGCATAGCAGAGTATGTAAGAGTGTAGATTCTGGAACAGACTCTAGATTTGAATCAGGGAAGCTATGTGACTTTGGGCAACTCATTTAAACTCATAGTGCCTCTGTTTCCTCAACTATAAAGTGAAAATAAAGACCGTAACAATACCTACCTAACTCATATAGTTGTTATGGGAATGAAATGAGTTAATTTTCATAAAGTACTTATAATGATGCATAAGCTGTAGTAAGCTATATATAAATGTATGTTAAATAGGAACAGTTGTCTTTGGGGAGAGGTGTGTTAGGCTCTGGTCTCTGATTCTGTTGCAAATACTCTATATTTCTTACCTTCTTTAGAAGATGCAGAAACCCATGATGGCTGCATGAAATTTAAGGAGCATGTGTTGTCGATTTAAACCTTGTATTTGGTGTGGAGTTAAACCTCTCCTGCCCAATGAGATGTCTGAAACAGACCCACAGTTGGTTGCTCTTTGGTTTTCATTCTGCTTCCAAAATCTGAGGGAACATCCATTAGAGTTTGGGAGGAACTGCTCTCCCATTGGCACTGCAAGCCCTTAGTTTTCATCAGAAGCTGGAGGGAAGAACTGGTTTTCAAACAATTCAATTGCCCTCTAAAGATGTACCTTGCTTAGTTTGTCTGATTTGTGAATTAAATCGTTTCACCTGGTCCTGGAGGGACCCGGCAGCTCAATCTCTTCATCCCCACTTCACTGGTGACTTTCTGGTGACTAAAGCCACCACATGCACATTCATATTCTGAATCCAATCAGGTGGCATGATGTTTACTGACTCGTTTGAGTTGTACAGCAGACTTGTTTCAGGAGGATTAAAGGAAATAAATGCTCTCTCCATTATTAGAAAGTTCTTGGGAACATTGGTTTTTTTATCCTCTAAGGCAAGTATTGTACCAGTGCTGAGCCCAGAGGAATGAAAATAAAAGTAAGAGGAAATTGGGTAGAAAATTACAACGATTGAGAAGTCTGGGGACAAAGTGAACTTTATAGACTAAAAGTGGTGGGGTTGGTAAGAGGCAGGCAGGAGGCAGGATGAAGAACACTGATCCACGTGCTACCTGGAAGATATCTGCATTCCTGCTTGGCATGATTGTCTTGTTTGATTGACCACTTTTATTCAAACGTTCATCCATCTGGCAAGATTGAGCTTTGCTGACTTCAGAGTCAAAAAGCAGTTTATAATGAAAGACCTTTATTTTGAATTTGAGAGAAATCTGTGATTTCTCTCAAACGACATCTATACTTGGGTTTCTAAATTCCATCCCTTTATCCTCGTAATAGTAATCTGGACTATTTCTTCTCTGAGTACTAAGTCTCAGGTACTTACATATGGCAGATCTCAAAGGCCATTCAAAATGGATACCTGTCTTG
The DNA here is from genome assembly GCA_026230045.1 of Corynorhinus townsendii. Lineage (NCBI taxonomy): Eukaryota > Metazoa > Chordata > Mammalia > Chiroptera > Vespertilionidae > Corynorhinus > Corynorhinus townsendii. The sequence continues at coordinate 58,001,363 of JAPDVU010000004.1, read as the reverse complement.
CCCTAGCTGGTTTGGCTCAGTGGATAGAGCATCATCCTAACAATTGAAGGGTCCCGGGTTCGATTCCAGTCAAGGACATGTACCTCAGTTGCAGGCTCAATCCCTGGCCCTGGTCGGGGCTCGTGTTGGAGGCAACCAATCGATGTGTCGCTCTCACATCGATGTTTCTCTCTGTCTCTCTCTCGCCCTTCCTTCTACTCTCTCTAAAAAAATAAAAATAAAAATAAAATCAATGGAAAAATATCCTCAGGTGAGGATTAACAATAACAACAGTGGATGCTTGTCTTCGGTTTCTGGACCTTCCAAGAAGGCACATAGCTGCCCCCACAGCCTGATATCTGCTACTGAAAACCTGAACACGCCTTTCCCTCCTCCTTGACCAGACTCCTGACAGGTCACAAGGATGGGACTGTCAAATCAGACTCACACACAGCAGAGATCTTGCCAGGCTCAAGCTTTACTAAGCCTTTCAAGGAGATAAAAGAGTAAGCGGGAACCTATCTAGGACTGCCAGCTCCACGTCCCCAAGCCCTCTCTCAAAGCGCTGGATCGTTTCTGGCCCGGGTGAATCTGCGCAGTCATGAAGCCATGTGTGCTGTTGAATCGCTCACTTAGAAGAGGACCATTTTAGTCTTGAGGCCTCTCCCCTAGAATTCTATTCAGCAGGCTCCATAGCTTACTTTACTTTTCAGAGAGCCCTGCCCCAGAAATTCACAAATCTGTTTTGTTTAGCAGAAGCAATCCGAGGCAAGATGGTACAAATGGCTGGGCCGGTCCTCAGAGAAGGACTCTCCCACTACCAATTCAATTAGTTCGCTAGGCAGGAGGCCTGTCTTTAATATCTTTACAAGGATATTAGATCAAGTCACATTCTTTATTTCCTGCAATCCATTCTCCCTGCCCACTTAGCAGCAGGGAGAATGGGTTGCAGACGTGCTAATCTTGTCCTCCTGTGATCAAGTGGCTGCTCACTGGAAAGCCTGGGGGAGCGTGGCTCTGGGGAACCCATGTTGAAAGCATTCTTCCTAGAGTCCACTCTTCTCATCGTAGGAAAGAGCCACATTCTGAGACCTTCCAAAACAGCAGACAGTGAGACACTCCTTTTCTACTTGAATTGGAAATGCTTCTTCCTGGCAAATTTTGCCCCTTATGATGTTTTGCTTGAGTTCCCCAAGCTGCCGCCATTTCTTGTGAGAAGAAAGTAACCCAGCCCTAGAAGCTGCTCTTGGGCACAGAACAAAACCGCCGCATGCGCCACAGAGAGCAGTGCTTGGGCGTCCCGGGCGACGCTCCGGTTTCATGAAAGTCTCTCTGAGCAAAACCCATTCAGATGTCGCGGTGATGCTCGTCTGAAGCAGCCCATCCTTGATTACACTTTTTATGTGACTCTGAGATTGAAACAGAATTAGCTTTTACTTATGAGGATTGGCGACTGAGGCTTTGTCACCGAATGGAGCATAAGCAGATTTGATTCTAGGTCTCTTTAACCCTGCGTTCTCACCACCTGCTACTTTGCTTCTCCTTAGTTGCTTAGATCCCACCAAACAGCTTTGTTTCATTAATCGATTTTAATTTTTTTTTTCAAATGAACAACGGTGGCTGATTGTTTTGCCAGGGCACAGACAGACACCCATGAGGATGGAGCTCTCTTCAGGACTGAGCTTTGGCGGGTTTTCCCATCTACCCACATAGATGTGAGCTTTAAGTTATTATCACCTGATGTTCTTCCCCTTCCCCTTCCGATGTTCTTTCAAGTATTACATATAATATATAAATGCATTACATGCCTTTATAATATATATGACACTTATGTGTACATGTGTGTATAGATATATGTGTGCCCAGGATGCCACAAAATAACTCTATTTCTGGGTAAATGCAATCGAGTGATAATACTGCAGAACTTTAGTTCAAATACTGGAAAACTAAAGGTCAGAATTTAATTTAAAAAAACATGCTGAGATGCACTAAGAAATAATCATGCAACTCTCAAAATAATTCATGCTTTGAAATGAACAGTACCTTAGACCCCTATTTTGCCAAGGCATCAGTCCTATACACAGATCACCAAGCATTTCTGTAAGCAATACACAGACCCTTATTTTACCCTCTGGTTTCTTCAACGTCATATGAAATGTTATATAACCTTCAGTTTCCTCGGGACTGCAATTTCACAAGAACAGCATTTTTACAAACACAATATAAGAATAGCATTTGATTTTTATGAGTTGTGGTTCTCCATCAACAAACACTGATAAAGCATGTGCTATGTGCCAGGCATGACATTTTATAAAATGAACAAATACATTAGCCTTTGAGAACCTCAGAGCTTAGAAATTAAAATATATTAGGCTTGTAAGGAGCACTGCTTCTAAGGTTTAATCTCTTTGCTACATTAAAAATGCAGTGACTTTTAGGGAACACAGGGCATGCCCCCCACTCCTGAAGTTGGAGGGGGGACTGTAGGAGACCAGGCTCCTCCCCTCATGCAGGGGCCACAGGTCAGGTGACATGGCAGTGCCGGAGCACTGGGCAGCAGCTAGTGGGGCTGGGCTTCATTCTTCCCTCACAACTCGATGGGTGCTCCTGGGTAAGCACTGAACCAAAGTCTTAGCTTCCTCATGCATAGCGTGGAGTATCCCACCCCTGCTCACCTCACGCCCTCCTCATGAGGCCAAATGAGAAAATATGCACACAAAACATTTTGAAAACTCTCAGGTATTTGAAAGCTCCCTGAAGGCACATGTTTTTGGCCGTTCTGCTCATTTTTGCATCTCTAGCATCAAGAGTGACTGAATCATGATGAATGCACAATACATATTTATTAAATGCCCATCACAATTAAAAATATCTTGCTTTTTTGCTCTAAACAATTCAAAATTATGGTAATTTATTTATTTATTTTTACAAAAGGAAAGACTCATTTGGTATAACTTCTAGGATCACCACATCTTAGGGCTGGAAGAGATCTTACAGAGCACCCCATCAGCCTGCAGGGTGACAAATTCCCAGACTCAGTCCTTGCTGGACTTGTCCAGCCTGTTCCGGATCACAGCCACCAAGGACACTTGGGCCACCTGGCAAGTTCTCCTCACTCAGCTGAAACCTACCTCCACCTGAGACCACAGAACAATTCTCCCCCAGCTCCTCCACCTTCAAATACTTAAAGATGGTTATCACCTCTCCCTGCCCTCAGATTTCTTGTGTCCAGGCTAAATTGGATCCTCATTTATAAACTTCCTATATAATAAATGGCTAATATGCAAATCGACCGAATGGCAGAACGACCGGTTGCTATGATGCACACTGACAACCAGGGGGCAGATGCTCAAGCAAGACCTCCCTCCAGCCCTCAGGTCCTGATCATCTGATCAGGGCCTGCCAGCCAACCACTTGGTCCCTTCCCCTGGCCGGCAGGCTCTGATCGCCAGATGGGAAATGGGGAACCAGGGGTGGGTGGTACTAGCGAGTGCTAGTGAACGGGGCCCGCACACAGAGGGCAACCAGCGACGGCGGGGGGTGGGGCCGGCTGCTGTCAGACAGGGAAGATCAGCCCTGATCGAAGGCCAGGCCTAGGGTCTCTACCTGTGCACGAATTTCATGCATTGGGCCTCTAGTAGTAAGATAAGTGGAAATTTAGAATCTTTGAACAGAAACATTTGCTAGCATCTGACTGCTGTTACCACACAGGCTCTTGTGAAGGTGGGCATTGCTGGCACCACCTATGGGTGAAGATCTGAAAAATGTCTGCAAAAGTAAGGTAAACATTAAAGTACAGAGAGAATAACTGCTGGGAATTTTTTTCTACCTGCCATTATAGAAGATAAATGCAAATATAGTTGCAGCAAAACATATAGTAGAGAAAATCTGGAATCTACCTGTGTGTCAATAATGAGATAGTTAAATAAATGTGGCACCCACTCAGATAAATACTCCAGCTATGAACAGTTGATGCTTATAAAGCGTATATAGTAAAATAGAAAATGCTTCTATAGTGAAATAGAAATGCTTATATAGTAAAAGCTTATATAGTAAAATAGAAAATATAATAAAGGGATTAAGTGAAAAACTACAAATATAAGTACCATGTGATTACTACGTAAATACAGTTGTAAACAGCTGGGGTTTACTACAATCTAAAAGTAAATGCAAAATGCTCTCATTGGTAGTTTTATGGTCGTGAAGTTATAAATCATTTCCTTTTCTTCTCTTCAGCTTCCTATAAAGTACGGATGCTACTTTGAAAATAATAAAATTTTGTTTCAACATTCCTTTCTGAGGTTTTATACACAAACACACACACACACATACACATACATCTCCTTTTCCTACCCTTCCACCTTCTCTTCTTTCTCCTCAACCTTCTTCACATTGAGTCAGTTTCTACAAAATAAAGACACATATTTGGTGGAGTCAAAATTATTAAGACCAGTATTAGTGAGAATTTGAGGAGAGGCAGAAGTAAGCTGAATGCTTCTTGGGAGCAGGTTCCTATTCTTATTAAACCTGAGTTTCCTCCTCTGTAAAGTGGGGCTGATAATAACAGTGGCTGCTTCACAGAATTGCTGTGAGCATTTCATGTGAAATCTTCAAAGCACTTGGCATGGAGTATGAACTCTGAGGATTAGTGGCTTCTCCTCTTGAGATCATAATACTACAATAGATTTAAAATTGCGCGCGCGCACGTGTGTGTGTGTGTGTGTGTGTGTGTGTGTGTGTGTGTGTGTGTGTATCTGTCTATAGATGTTGAGTTGTCCAGGAAGACGGGAGGGGAAGGGAGTCAAGGGTGACAGGGCTGTGGCTGAGAGAGAGAGGCAGCCTCTCCCGGCAAGTTCACCAGGCCCCAGCTGCCTGATGCTCCTGGGAGACGAGGGAGAAACAAGGAAGGTGTGGAATGACTGACCAGCGGTGCAGAGGAGTCTGTGGAGGCAAGGGGTGATGGGTTTCCATTTGAGTGGTGTCATGTCGGAGCACTGCGTCTGGGTGAGTGTGTGTTCTGTGATGGCCAGGACCCACTGGCTTGGTCACAAACTGAAACCAGAGAATGAAATCCTTCATGTAAAGATGATGAGTGCAAAATTCCTCCTCGGCAAAGGGGACCAGCTAGTGAACGGGGAAGGTCGACTCCATGGGAAGAGGAAGCCACGCAGGGCTGCAGGCATTAACTTGTCCTCCTCCCTGGAGAGCGGACAGGCAGACTGAGAGGCGTGAATCCCTACAGAACACCCCTGCAGCTGGAACCCCCAGTGTAAGAACTGGAGTCAATATGTTTTCCATTTTGGGTAATTCCTGCGTGCTTTGATACGATTTAAGGAACCATAGGAACCAAGGAGCCAGGACAAGCCAGTCTCCCTTTTCCACTTGCTGTTGGAGAGTCAATGAGCCCCACCCCAGTGCCCCAAAGCTTCTTCATTACTGTGAGGGTAAACAAATAAGAAGCCACCAGAAATTCACTCTCAAATGCACAATTTAACTTTGAGGAAAAGAAATATTCGTGTATCCGTGTACTAGAGTTTCAGGCTACAAGTTACGGCCACGAGGCTGTAGTTTCTCCCTGGTGCACGGTGTCTCCTTGGTAGTGTAAAATGTATTCTAGTTGACATTTCAGAGTGGCTGGCAGCCCTGTCTTCCTGACTGAATGCCAAACATGAAATAAAATACATTCAATGTTTTGTCTGCCTGGTGCCACGCTTTGTGGGTGGAAGTCTGTGCAGTTCTGCCGGAGAGAAAATAGGATGAACAACAAGAGGGAAGGAAGCTCCAGGCAGATACCGGAGCATCAGAAGCAGCGGGGGGGGGGGGGGGGGGGGGGGGGTAATGGGAGGAATATCACAAAGAGGGGCCCTGTGTGCGCTCCTAAATGCCTAGAACATTCCCTGGTGTGCGCCTCCTCCCTGGAACAAAAGAGAACCGTGGGCAGAGGAAAGCAGTTTACATATGTTCAAGAATAATTGCGCTAATTTGAAAAGAGCAACAGTGTAAAGCCTACACAAGGCAATGAAATCTAATATATGCAAAGAGAAAGAAAAAGGTGACAACTCTCAGGTCACCTAGGAAAGTAGGGGGAGAGCTTCTGCCATTAATGACTCAGGAGAGAGTCACAATTAGAACATGGCCCACTGCAAGCCTTTGTGTCTCATATCTTAGAAGTTCCGCTTTCCAAACATTTACCTCCTATTTATTTTCTGAAACTGAATTGAACAACTGTACTGTTGAACTGAGTTGTGCTGTCCCTCGGAAAACTTTGCATAGTGGAGTACGTGTGTGTGTGTGTGTGTGTGTGTGTGTGTGTGTGTGTGTGTGATTTTGCCTTACATTTGGAGGCATGGTATTTTTTGAAGGAAATAATCGAATCAGAGAGGTAACTGTGTTGTATATTTTAACACCTGAAAACAATGTCAATTTTTCTCTCAGCATTTTTTCCAGTTGGTCCTTGCCTCATTTTTGGACTCGCTGAAACACTGCCAAGTCTTCCTCACAGACACATTAGCTACTGGGACATGTTCTTCCCTGAGACAGGTCTGGAGTTTGCTGCTTCCTGCTAGGCACCTTGGCATGGGTCCTAGTCACCTAGAAAATAAATGGAGCTGTCCCAGGTCTCTGGCCAACACAGCCCCTGCCTTCCAGACCCTGAAAGCAGCCAGCTGGCTGGCGCCAGCAGGCGGTGCCAGAGCCCACACTCCCTTATTTACTCTCTACCTCCTTTAACCTATCTCCTCTCCAACTTTACAGTGGGTTACCTAATGCCTCCAGGTATCTTCCCCTACCCCCCACCCCCATTCATTCTGTTTCCAAATCTTTATTACTCAGACACTTAGTGACATACTTATTGAGTTTCATTGTTGTTTCTCTTTTTCCACAAGAAATTTCTTTGAGGGGGTAAGAGAGCAATCAAAGGACTTGTATGCATACATATGAGCATAACCAATGGACACAGATAGTAGGGGGTGAGGGCATGTGTTGGAGGGTGGGGCAGTGGGGGAGAGGTCAACAGGGGAAAAGGAGACATACGTAATACTTGAAACAATAAGGAATTTTTAAACATTTCTTAACTAGAAGGTGTCACCTTGTGCAGCTGGAAGGGCATATTTCTTATGTTTCCTCGTGTACCATCTTCCCTTTCCCTAAAGTTCCCCATTCCAGGTAGGGGTCCAGGATAAAGCAGGGTGCTCACCACTGAATGAACAAATCACTGAATTTCTCAAAGGATGATTCCGATATATGTTTTGCCTGCTGCAGTTGCCTTGATTTATTTTCTTATTCTATCCACTGGTAATTTATTTTATCAGTTATTTCCTCTCAACTCTGTCTGCAACTTCTCTCTTCCTCCTGGGTCTTTGTTCTCAATCTATAAACATGTTTAAGTCTCTGAAATGAATAAACATATAAAGATTTAAAAAAAATAACAACCCCACAACCTTTCCTGTAACTCCTCAACCTATTCCCTTATTCAGCATATGTCCCTGTGCCTACTAGGTGCCAGGTATCCTAGCCAGCGCTGGATGAGACAGGACAGTTGCTGCTCTCATGGAGCTAGTGTGGGACTCAGATAATCAGTACATAAACAATAAAAACTCCCCTGCAGCTCTGTGGTTCAAGGCCAGGACATTCCGTGCCTTTGTTAGGAGACCTTCCATCAGCCTTCCTGTATACAGGCTGACATGGCCTTGTGATAGAATGTGGGCTGGATCTCAGTCCCTTGGGCTTGCACAAAAGTCCTCAGCAGTCCCACTACATTCCTCCTCCCCAGCCTCCTCACAGTAGCCTCCAATTGCAGCCGTACTCCTCAGCCATCAGCAATCTAGCCTTGGTTCCTACCGCATGACCTAAGTGCAAAAGCCAATGGGTGTCAGTTCTTAATCATGACCTTGGCTCTTAGACACTATTGTCCATTTCTCATCAGGTTCTGCCTTCTCTTGTTCACCTTCTATTTCTCTCACTGTCTTCTTTGCAAGTTCATGTTCCAAACTTCTGATATCAACCCCCTTCCCTTGTCTTTTCACTTCATGTTCTCATGGAGCAATTGTACCCATTCCCACAGCTTCTACCACATCTCTCCAGTAGTGAATCCCAAGTTGTTTTCAAATTGCCATGCCCATATTCCCAAGACCTGGCTTCACAGGCACGCAACCCAGGCAGTGGCACAGGACCCATGCTTAGGAGGCCCTCATGTGAGAGTTCATACTCTGGTTACCATATTCAAATTCTTAAAAATGGTATTTTTTACTCTGAATTTGGGTTTTGTAAATCCATTAGTTTGCTAGTTCTGCCATAACAAATACCATCGACTAGGTGGCTTGAACAACATAAATTTATTTTCTCAGTTTTGGAGACTGGAAGTCCAAGATTAAGGTCCCAGCAGAGCTGTTTCCTCTGTGGGCCGTAAGAGAAGGACCTGTTCCAGGTCTCTCTCCTTGGCGTGCAGATGGCTGTCCTCTTGGTGCCTCTCCACATAGTTGTCCTCTGCCCATGAGTGCTCCTGTATCTGTGTCCTTATCTCTTCTTCTAAGGATATTACTCAGATTGGATTAGGGCCCACCCACATGTCCTGATCTAATCTTAATAACCTCTTTACATAAAGGCCCTGTCTCCAAATACAGTCAGACTTCGAGGTACTAAGGATTAGGAGTTCAACACAGGAATCTGGGGACTACAGTTCAACCCATAATAGTAAGTGAAGTCTGGTGGGGCAATGGAGCATGAACGGAGGGCTTACAGTCTTGCTCACTATGGTGCTGTTTTCTGATGCTTCCCTGGGACATGGTCTCATTTGCCAGTACTTTGCCTCCAGGCCTGCCGGCTGCCCAACCATCCTCTCCTGCTGCCCTTAGGAGAATCCTGGTGCAGCAGAAGCTGTGAAGGTTGGGATCCAACCATCCTTGCTGGATGTGACACTTCACATTTGGAGGCGATTTGGCAGGGCCATGTCTTGCACCTAATCCCAAGTACCCAGTGCATCCTGGCAGGTGTGGCAATCCATTGGGGGTTCCCTGTGGTCTGTGGGCTGCGCAGGGAAAAATCTCTTTCCCACCTCCTGGCCCTGGGTCAGTCAGCGCCTTTGGGACTTTGACTAAAAGGATCAAACCTCTCCTGTGAAAAGTTGTCATTCATAATAACATCCATAATTGTATAAGTTTTCAGAGGGTAATAGATCCACAAAGCTCATTTATGGACCCTTTGTGGTTTGGCTCCACTTACCTTTCCTGTCTTATCTCAATACCGCCCTCACCATGCTGTGGCCTCCTGAATTATTATAGTTTTCTCTGAATGCATTGTTTTCTTTCATGCTTCCATGTCTTTGCATTTGATTTTTACTCTGCCTACCATTTGCTTTTCTTCATTATCATTATATCTCCTTCCAAGTTAAAATTACATTCCATCTTCTCAGTGAATCCTTAGTGCTGTTTCCTACTTCCCCATCATCCAAGGTAAAACCAAGTGCTCTTTCAGGCCTCTATGTATCTCTTTTATAAGATGCATAACATTGGAGTCTGATTATTTCCTAACTTGTTAGTCCCTTCTACTAGATTGCAAGCAACTTTGCATGCAAGAACTATGGGTTTTTCCAAGTCTTATTGAGACACAATTGACATACATCACTGTAAAAGTTTAAGTTAGACAGCATAACAGTCTGACTTACACATGTTGTGAAATGTTTACCACAGTAAGTTAGCATCCATCATCTCACATATATACAATAAAAAGAAAAAAAAACAAAACAAGAAAAAAATGTTTTTTTCTTGTAAAGAGAACTCAGGATTTACTCTCTCAATAACTTCCCTATATATCACACAGCAGTGTTAGCTATAGTAATCACATTGTACATTACATCCCTTGTACTTACTTACCTTATAACTGAAAGTTTGTACCTTTTCACCACCTTCTTCAAATTCCCCAAGAACTGTGTTTTAATCATTGGTATTTTCACAATGGCTGGTGCAGGGCTGAACTCGGTACATTTAAATATTTGTTGAAAGCTCAAATGAATGCATGCATGACTGAATGTTTGAATGAAGAGCCACATGACACTATGGTGAAGAGCACGCACGTTGGAGTCAAATGGTCCTGGGGTTAAGTCCTGGCTCCATCATTGACTAGTATGGTGATCTTGGGGGAATGACTCTTATTTTTTTATTATTTTTATTTTTTTGGGAATGACTCTTAAACCGCAGTTTTCCAATTTCAGAATGAGACAAATAGAATTTATCTCAAAGTAAACCCGTTGTCAATTTCTATTGACAAACAACAGCTCTAGCTACATATAGCTCAGTCCTATCACTAAATATCTCTGAGCGTGAAAGCTATTTTGGAATGGAAAGACAAAATTAAGGGACAGTGAAGCTGTGTTCTTATAGATTAATTTATTAACAAAAATACTTATTAAATGTCCACTGCGTACACGGCACTAAGCTAAGACCTATGAAGAAATTAAATATGAAGCTGGTTCTGACGAAATAGGAGGAGCCTATTTTAGAGTTACACTCTAAAATGACGAGTGCCATGGAGAGGTATCAGATTTTAGGGTAAGAGTTCATTTGTAGCTGAGGCAGTGAGGAAGGCTTCCTGGAAAAAGAGGCCTTTGAGATGGACCTTGAAGGGAGGATAGGAGGATGCTGCTGGCACCGGGAAAGGGAAGAAAGAAATGGATGCAGCCGCAGGAAGGCAGATACCTAGGGAAGAAATGGCGCTCTGCCACCCTATTGATGAGGTTGCTCCCACTGGGTGCTGCAGTGTGTCAGCCTCTGAAGCTGATGGTTAGTGGCCTTTTCCACATAGTGCAGTGTGCCCTGTCCTCTGCCTCAGGAGCCATTGGCACTCTGCCCAAGACAGGCCCTGATTCTGACAGCTAAGGCAGAGACTGGCCTTTCAGCAGCAGCAGCTCTGTAGCTCTGCTCTCTCTCTTCTGTTTAAAAACAAAATTCCCATCTCCCACCCCTCTTCCCTTTGGCAAACATCAGCTTATTCTCTATATCTGTGGGTCTGTTTTGTTTATTTTTTAGTTTTTTTTTTTTTAAGATTCCACATATAAGTGAAATCAAATGCTATTTGTCTTTCTCTGATTTATTTCACTTAGCATAATGCCCTCCAGGTCTATCCATGTTGTCACAATGGCAAGATTTCATTCTTTTACTCACGCTCTCATTCTTTCTGTCACTGCTCACTCTGACCAGCTTCACCATGCCCTGCTGACCTACCATCCAGGCTCTACTCCACAGTGATGGATCACATTCAGATGAACAGAATATGCAATTGGAGAATTAGGGAAGATCATCAAGTGATTTCATCTAGAACTAAACTGCCTGTGAATGAGGCTGAGGTGTTAGCACACCGCTATACAGATGGTTTGCAAACTATTTCATTTTACATGTGATGATGACACAGGTCTTTCTCACACACACACACACACAAATCAATGAATACGAGGTCATCTCCAGGAATCCTTTTCTGGCCCCAGGAGACTGAGTGAATCACACAGTTGGCAGCCACCTGGGTGCTGCTTTTGCTGTATTTTCCCCACGGCAATATGGTCTGCTTAAGCCAGGGTCTGGGGCCCAGGCTTGCTGAGCTTGATGACAAGCTCCTCCGTTTACTAACATGTGACCTTGCACAATTCTTTTAACACCTCCAAACTATAGTTTCCTCATCTGTGAAATGGAAATGGTGAAATATTGCCTGACACAGTGCCCATGAGCAGTGAAAGAAATGTCCAATACAATAAAGACAACTCAGCAGCGGACACTTTCTTCCCGGTACCAGAGGGACTTGAACGCTCATCGTCAGTAGTTTCTCAAAAGCCCTCTTCCCTGGGAGACCACCTCAGCAATCTGATTTATTTTTTTAATTATTATTATTATTATTTTTTGCGATTTTTTTATTGTTTAAAGTATTACATATAGTAGTAATATGTAATACTCCCCCCCCCCCCCATTGACCTGATTTAAAGCTGTTCCCACAACATCCACATTCTCTGCCCGCTGCCTGCGTTATTTTCCCTACAGCACTTGGGCTGTTTCACACATTACATATTTTACTTATTTGTTATGCTTATTCCTGTCTCTTCCCTAGAATAACGCTCCAGGAGGCTGTATCCCGAGGGCCTAGATCCGTGTCTGGCATGGAATATGGACTCAGTAATTATTGACTGGAAGTGAGGAATGAGCCATGTCTGCTAGCTTGAGTGCACTTCCTGCCCCCTCCTATCCTGGGGCCCTGTTTGGGGGACATTTGACACCTGCATGTACCAGGAAGCAGGAGGAGAACTATAACTGAGGTAGTAATTCAAGTACCACGTGATGGAGGACCCTGCCCTTAACTGAACTTGCACCCAATGCTAAGGATTTTTCATAAATTTTATTCATGCTGGCCCCCACCTCTCGCTCATCTCCGTTATTCAAAGTTGGCCCAAGAGACCCACTGAAGAAGAGCCAGGTGGTAAAGAATGTTCTCAGATTTCTGTTCCTTTCTAACCAGCAGGGTCTGGTTAGACTGAGTGTGAGGGCGGCTTTAGCAGGAGAGAGCTCTGCGTAGCTCCCCTTTTCTTGGCCTTGGCATCTGGGCTGAGGAGGCGGCTCCTGCACCCTGCGCAGCCTCGGGCGGGTCGGGAGCGCGCGTCCCCGCCCGGTGCAGTGCACCGCAGAGCCAGAGGGATTTGCCCAGCCCCAGGCAGCCGGGCAGCCGGGACAGCTGCGCGTGGAGGAGGAGGAGGAAGAGAAAGCGGCGAGGCAGCGCTCACGCACCTCCGAGCAGCTGCGCTGGCGGCCCGGGGCGCACCATCCGGTAACCGAGGAAGGGAGGGGGTGCCCTGGGACGCGCAACCTGGGGCTCAGAGTGGAGTGCTTGAGGTTCTGGCGAAGGCAGTCGGCTGGATGTGGTTTGGGGGTAGTTTTTAGTTTGGGATTTTGGGAGGCGGATGGGAGTGGGAAGCGGAGAACCGGGGTTTGAGGGTGCCCCGAGTGGAAGTGGGGCCTAAGTTCAAAACCTTCCCCACAGCCCGCTGCTGTGAATTTCCCGCCGGAAGGCTTAGGACAGGCTGGAAGCAGGGGCGCTGGGGCTCGGCTGCGTTTTCTCTTCTTTGCTAAGAAGAGGCGGGTCACACCTTCTCCGGAGGGTGAGAAAACTTTCTGCTCCCCGCCTGCCTGGCGCCGTCATGCCCTGCAACTGCCAGACCTTCTGGGCGCAGGGTTCTTGCGGGCTCCAGCGAAACGCGCTGTCTGCTGGCCGGGTGCGTGCCCCTGCAGTGGGCAGGGTTCTCAGAATGAGCCCTGCTTGGCAGTGAATTCATTTTGCTTGCATTGGAGAGATCGCCCGCAGGCCATGTTACTGATTAGAGAGAAATATCGGGTTCATTTTCCTCCCGGTGCCATCCTTTCTGCGTAATTAATTACGGAAGACAGAGTCGCCCAGTTAGAAACTTGTTTGGAGGTTTTGAGGTTTCCACAGCAGAGGTAACACGAAAAATCCAGCATTACCTGGGATTTAATCCGAAGGCAACAGAACCCTCCACAGTGTTCTGAAGGCAAAGGGAGCTGCGGTCGCGTGCCTGTGCTACTCCGAGGACGGGAAGGGAACTCCTATACGTACATTAATTCGTACAAATTAAATGCGTTTCCCAGCTGAACCCCCCAGTTCAGAGCAGGGTCTGGAAACTAGGGCTGTGAGCCTAGTGCTCCTCAGGTCCCTCACACGGGGCGCAGGACCGAGAATGAGTGCCAGAAAGCGAGGCCACCATGAGCTGGGGTACCTGCGCACACAGACAGTTTTGTTCTGAGCAGCAAGATCCTTCAGCGTTTATGGGAGATGAGGTGATATTAACAGGCAACAGGAGAAAGAGTAGCTTCTGTCGATTTCTTTTCAACTTGGGAGGGCCAGCCCAAATCCTGCAGGTGGGCTGGATTGTTCAAGGCCCAAGTCACAGGCATTCTAGCGCCTGAGAGCGTTCACAGTAACCTTGGAGCAGGCTTGCGAGATGAGAGCAGAGCCTGGGAGACTTTTCTAAAGAGGGAAACATTAACTCTTGGCAGTATTCCAAAGTAAATCCTTAAAGAAGATAGCTGGACACCACCTCGGAAAGAATTTATGAAGACAATTTATGCCAAACTAACTTCTTCCTCTTTTCCAGCAACCAGCTGGTCGGTAGCTAGGGATGGTCATAGCCATTGCTTTTCACATGTGGGTCCTGACTCATTGGGATAATGACATTCGTGTAGTGAGTCACACCAGCATTTTTTAAAACATGAAATCATTAGAAGTGTAGAGAAAACATCAGAGTGCATTGTATGTGTGCAAAGCTAAGTATTGTTTTATGAACCACATGCTTGTGTGTTTAATTCTTTTGTTATTATTATTTTTAACCAAAGGCCCCAGGAATAGGGGACCGAGGGAGGGGGAAGGGAGGGGGAAGGGAGGAAGTGAGGCCTCAGCCCCACAACCCCTCTGTGTGTGTGTTTGTCCTGCTGCCACTGCTTGGGTATGCATACTTAACCCTGGCTGCCCCCATTCATCTTCCCAGGCTAACCCCACTCTGCCCACAGTGGGGGGTCACCATCTTTTATCTTGCAAATGATATCATCAGCACATTCTGGAAAATGTAACCTTCTTCCTCCCCATTTCTCTAGGCCCCCAGATGTGGAGGTATTTTGCCAATCAGAATTGATCTCTAATTCCTTTATTTTTAACCTGTTATTGTAAGGGTATGATAGCAACTTAGCTAGGTTCTTTCTAATACATGGTAGGTTGGACCCCTGGTCCCCTTTGGTTCTCACAGCTGGGAGGCTGTTGTTATTTACATTTCACAGAGATTCCCGAAGTAAGGAACCTATAAAGTCACTGACCCCCTCCCCATCATGGACAATCTCAAGTGTGCCCTGCTTTTGCAGAGGCATGTGACAAGTCTTATACTGTCCCTAAGGATGAGGAGGGGGAAGAGTGGGATACCAGAAGTCTGTGCTTCTCCTTGCACCTCTTAGCAACTACAAATCTAGGAGGGTTCTCAAAGGAGACTCATTTTACATCTACATAAGAGATACTAATACTAGAATGTTGAGCTCACATTAGGGTTGAAGGTCTAGTTCCACATTTAGGTTCAAAGAGTCCATGGGAGTTGAGGGGCTGGGTGAAAAGGGTGATGGGATTAAGAAGGAAAAAAACAACACATAGACATGAACAAGGGTATAGTGATTGCCAGAGTGAAAGGAGGGTAGGAGGAGGTGGGAGAGGGCAAAGGGGGGCTAACTGTGGTGAAAAGAGACTTGACTTTGGGTGGTGAGTGCACGATGCAGTATGCAGGTGATGTGTGATAGAGTTGTATACTTGAAATCTGTATGGTTTTGTTTTTTTTTTTAAAGATTTTTACTGCTTTCAGAGAGGAAGGGAAAGGGGGAGAGAGATAGAAACATTAATGATGAGAGAGAATCATTGATCGACTGCCTCCTGCACACTCCCTACTGGGAATCGTGCCTGCAAACAGGCATGTGCCCTGACCTAGAGTCAAACCATGGCCTCCTGATTCATAGGTTGATGCTCAACCACTGAGCCACACTGTCTAGGCAAAAACCTATATGGTTTTATTGACCAGTGTCACCCCAATAGATTTAATTAAAAAATATATTTTTAAGTAAAGGAAGGAGTGGCCCTGGTGAGTAGCACTTCATGTGAGAGAGAAACTCTGAGTGTTTCAATGGCCCACCAAGTTCTGAATGAACTACTCAGAGGGTGAAGTAGCTGCTCTGTAGCAGACAGGGGTTGCAATGATAAGGGCAGGCCTTTTAATAGACATTTATATGGATCTTATTATGTGGCAGGCACAGCTGTGAGTGTTTCACAGTTTCATCTCAATCTCTGTAACAATCCCATGAGTACGAAATATGATTGGCAACATTCCCATTTATCAGATGAGAAGGCTAGGCACAAGAGAGACTGAGTAATTTGCATAAGATTACATAACTAGTAAGCAGTAGAGCTAGGATCAGAACATTAGAACCTGAGCCCTTCACCACTATCATCTACCCCCAACCTGTGGCGTTTGGATCAAAGGAGCCCAGGCCCACTTTACTCAGTGACCATTCTGGGTGGCCCCTTTGTAGAGGACAGGGACCAACCTCAGGGCATCCAGAGGAAGGTGTCCTGGATGACAAGGGTCTGACTACCAGGCCACATGAGGAACAGGGACAATTTAACTTTGCAGAAAGGAGCCTTGGCCAGTCCTCAGACATGCGAGGAAGAGGAAGTAGAAGCAAATCAAAGCCCACACTGGGTGATCTTCTGTCAGGACTGGGAGAGGATTCCACTGCCTGAGGATTTTATGTTGAATTTGATGTTTCTGAATGCCCCTTTCAGTACTCAAGTTCCTCAGTTTAAGAGATATATGACAAAAGTGAACTTTAAAAATAATTGGAAATTAACAGGCTATTCTCAATATTTGTGTTCATAAAAACTAGGATACTAAATCAAAGTTTTGACTGAGACACTCAACTGAAATTGGAAAGGAAAGTACCAGATCACCAAGTAGAAATTTCAGTGTAAATATTTGAGAACTTTTTCATAACTCCCAAACCATTGGTCATTTTCAAAAATATGAGGATTAAGAGAGGATTTCTTCAAAGGGATCTTTTGTTCTTTCCTTTATCCCAAACCTAATGTGTGTGTGTGTTGCGGGGGGGGGGGGGGGGGGGGGGAGGGGGAGGGTGGCGGGCGCACTATTGTGGGACCACTAGTTGAGCTGTGCATGTGTTTCCTGCATTGGAGCTCATGTGGTGGCCTGGGCTGCAGGACCACCTCCTTCCCCAGAGTTTGTTGGGATAAAGAATGCTGAGGATGTCCTGAGGACCAGGTGGGGGGCCATATGGGAGAGGGGGCTAGCCCTGGGCCACTCTAAATTCAGCCCAAGAGCAAGGGCACCCCAGCAGCTAGAGTTTCCAGAAATCTCGAAGCTAAGGTAGGAGTGAGCAGTCAGTTGAAGGACAAGAAATATCACTAAAGCACCCATAAATAGTGTGAAGACAGTTAATATAGTCTTGTCTGCTTGCTTTGATCTCAGAGGGGTGAGAAGCTGCAGCAGTTGGGCATAAGGTGGAGAGAGAGAACAGAGGTTAACTGTCCCCCAAGCCCCGCAGTGGACCAGCTGCTGCAGGACCTAGCTGGCATTGGGTAGGATTTAGTGTTATAATGAGGTTGAAGTTTCTTTTATTTCCAGACTGCACACTTTAGTTTTTTGGAGACTTTGAAGTGGTTGCTTGAGCAGAATAGTCACGGGACCTGCACAAGTGTTCATCTAAGGGCAGGGAGGATGAATCAAAGGGTGCATTTTAAGGGGCAGTGGAAGAGAAAAATGAAATTATTGATTCAGTCCCACACATGTGCCAGCTCAGAGTATGGATTATACTTGCTTCATTTGAAAGAATAAAGAGTAGTCAGGCTGGTGTTTCTCAGTGGTTGAGCCTCAACTTATGAACCAGGAGGTCAAGGTTCAATTCCCAGTCAGGGCACATGCCTGGTTGCAGGCTCAGTCCCAGAGTGGGGCGTGCAGGAGGCAGCTGATCCGATGATTCTCTCTCATCATTGATGTTTTTATCTTTCTCTCCCTTCCTCTCTGAAATCAATAAAAAATATATTAAAAAAGAAATAGTGAAAGTAGCAGTGTGTTTGCTGGATGTTACGTGTCCTTCAGACAGTGGAAGATTGAGAGGTAGGGGCATTTAGAGTGCAAGGGGTCAGGCTTCAGAAGACCGGCTAATTAGATAAAGGCACAATAAATGCTTGAAAGAAAATACCCCATAAAATTACCAGGGTTCTCAAGTGGACATCAGTCTGTTGTTCATGATTGAAAACTTTCTCACACGATTATCATATTCCCCAAAGTCATAGTTTATCTTCAGACATTCCTGTAGCAAGCAATCGGAATAGAAGTTGTTTTTTTTTTTCTATGGTGAGTCCAGGCTTATAGGACATGTTCAAGGTTTTCTTACTTTGGAGACCAGCTTTTAGACATTGGTCATGTTCTTTTTTGCTTATTTCAGGGTGCAAAGTCATTTTTTCCCCTTGACTGAAGTATGAGAAGTGCTTACTCTTGTTGGACAGAGGGGAAAATGTGCACTTTTGCTTTTTCTTCCTTGCAAATGTGATTCTTCAATCCATTATGGTGAAGTAAAAAAAAAAAAAAAAGGCAGAAATTGAGACTGTATGAGATGCTAATGTTAGGGATGTTAAAATCTGGCTTTAATTGCTGCTTGTATTTGTTTCCCCAAGATCTATGCCATTTTCACCTGACTAGAGAACACAAGTAAATTTAATGACCCTTCAAGGGAAAATAGAAGCTTCAGATAATGATTCTCCTCCAGGGTGCCTTTGTTTTCCTTGTGCATGGCCTTGCAGACCGCACAAACACCAGCTGAAGGCGAAGGCAGGGCAGGCTGAGGGGCAGCTTCTTGTGGGTTGGCCCTGAAGTTGCCTGGTTGATCAAGAAGAAAAATTAGCAGATGATGAGGGTGGATAAGTGGTTGTCAACATAACCTCTTTCTACTAACCTTTGTGTAGATTTTCCCAGAAAATGTAATTCTATCTGGCGGGGGTGGGGGGGGGGCGGGGAGGGAAAGAAATAATTATAAGATGAAGATCTGGAAATGGTATCATGTAAACCTACACCTCTTCCTGTCAGAGCCTCTAAATTTTTCACTAAGTGACCCGAGCAGGAGAGGAGAGTGCATCCGTGCTTCTGGGAGTCCAGAGCAGAGGCCCAGGCTCCCAGAAGCAAGCGTATGAGTATGTTTATCTGGAATATTCATTTGATTTTTGCAGTTTGCTCTGTCACACAGCTGAACTGATTTAATAAAAAAAATAATCCTCCAAGTCTTCTCTTAAAATCGATGCTCCAGGAGAACATGCCAGATATGCACGAGGCTTTGGGGTTTATTTGGCATCCTGAGTCCTAGCAAGCAGATGGGGGGACCTACTTTCTGCCCCTCCCTGTGTAAGGCCCCGTCTGGCTCCCTCCTGGCTGGACCCCTTCACACACTTCTGTCTCCAGCTCTTAAATAAATCACCACTTTGATTTAAATTTCCTTTTCTGTGGAATAGAGATAGAAATACCCAGTTTCTCTCCTTTTAGCCTGCTTGTCAAAAGAATGATTCTGCTCTGGGCTGTGAAGAACAGTGTGTGCTGCTTGGAGACAGACACCATGAGCAATAACTATGAAGTAGGCTTGTTTACCAACTCATCCTCTAAGCATTCAAGAGACTGTGGTCTCACTCGCCTGAGTCTTATTGTTCCAGGTATTTGAAAAAACTACACTAATTAAAATGGAAAGGGTGGTTGTTTCCCCAGTATCATTAAAATGGTAATGCACCTGGCTGTGTAATACAGCAGCTATGTACATCCCTCTGAAGGTTCAGTGAGAGGCAAAGTCAGATCCTTAGGCAGTCTGATTTATATTCTCTCATTAAAGTGATTTCAGTAACCCGTGTGATGGGCTTTCAGAGAAGGGGGAGAGTCCTCGTGGGCTGAGATACTTGAACAGGACCCAATGGGGAAAGTGGTGACTGAGCCCTACCCTCAAAGGTAGGTAGGAATCTGGAGAGGAGGGGGAAGCCAGTCCAGGCTGGCAGGTGGAGTAGAGTGGACAAGGGCTCAGAGGACCACCTTTGAGGTCCCCTCCCAGGTTCCTATGCCATAATGAGCCCTCCCTTCCTTAACAAGTCCTTTGTACCAGTTGTCTGTTTGTGTCATCAGGCTTTTCTGTTGCACCTTAACCTGTGTGTGTGTGTGTGTGTGTGTGTGTGTGTGTGTGTGTGTGTGTGTATGTGTGTGTGTGTGTGTGTGTGTGTGTGAAGTCTGAATTCTTTGGGGTTACAGGCCTTTACTTCTCAACTTCCATTAAATGTTTTCTAGTTGAGCTCACAATGTTTAGAATATTTTTGTTGGGCTGAATTAACTTATACTAAACTTATACTAATCTTAGCATGCTTAAAACCAGTGTTCTTTTTCCTTGAAGTACATGTTGATGAGAACATAATAAACATATTTGTTGAAGATGGCATATACTGGGATAGATTAAAGGCATTTTGAAAATGGTGTTCTTACCAAAAATATATTTGTTCTTTAGTTATAGTAAGAGTGATTGGGATAAAGGAAGTCATTTTTTAATGGACTCTCTAGGACAGTTTATAGAATCACCTTATCAAAAAGAACATTGTTATTTTTTAATTCTAGCAGAGATATTACTTTCCCAGGGCTGCCATAATAAAATACCAAAGACGGAGTGGCTTAAACAACAGAAATTTATTTTCTCAAAGGACCGTGGCAGCCTTCAGAACCTATACTCTCCCTGATTTGGAGAAAGGTGAGTCCTTGCAGCCTAGTCAGAGTACTGCTTTTCCGGGGAGAGGAAGCACCATAAGAGCTCTTGGAAAGAGCAAAGCTAGATCCTTGAAGGCTGGCCATGGAGGGAGGCCCCACGGGGGAGGGTGTCTGGCTGTCCCAGCACCATTTTTTCTCACCTGGGGTGGTCCTTTGCTTTGAAGAGCTCTCAGTTACACCCCTTCCAAGTACATTGGTCAAAAAGTACTGGTTTTTAAATTATGTTCTCATTTAAAACAATTTTTAGAACTTTTAAAATATGGATACTATAAAATTTACCATTTTTAAGTGTACCAGTCGGTGGCATTAAGTACATTCACTTTGTTGTCCAACCATCACTACTACTATCCATCTCCAGAACTTGTTCGTCACCCCAGCCTGAAACTCTGAACCATTGAACACTAATGCCCCATTGCCCTCCCCCTTCGCCCTTGACAACCACCACTCCTCTCTCTGTCTTTATGTAATTTGAATAGTCTAGGTGCATCATTTCAGTAGAATCATGTACTATTTGCCCTTGTGGGTCTGGCTTATTGACTTAGCATAATGTTTTGAAGGTTCACCCATGTTGTACCATATGCCAGAATTTCCTCTTTCTAAGGCTGAATACTATTCTGTTGCACATACATACTACGTTTTGTTTATTCATTCATTTGCCAGTGTACCTTTGGATTGCTTCCACCTTTTAGCTATTGTGAGTAATGTTGTTGTGGAGATTGTACAATAACTATTGGAGTCTCTACTTTAATTTTTTCTCTTTAGGTATATACCCAGAGTTGGAATTGATGGGTCATAAGATATTCCATGTTTAAATTTTTGAGTAACTGCTCTACGGTCTCTCATAGCAGCTGCACCATTTTACACTCCCACCAGCAACACATAAAGGTTTCGATTTCTTACATCCTTGCTGACACTTATTGTTTTCTGTTTTTTAGAATTTTATTTTAAATAACAGCCATCCTAATGGGTGTGAGTTATCTCACTGTGAAGCTCTGGTTTTTGATAGTTGGTCATTGACTCAACTCTAGTGCTTTTAAACATCTGTTCGCTGAAGATTCAGGAATAGAGCAAACATAAATAGACAATATTGGAAGGCCAGAAAACCTAGCTATGTTAGAGTGGTCGACTTGAGATTCCAGTGGGGTCCTCAACATGCCTAGAATTTTTTGAAGTCCAGACCAAGAAAAGCAAGATCCAGAAAAAGGCAGGCGTTATTAACCCTATGACATTTCTGTGGTGGGGACCCCAGCCCCACCGTGGGAATGGCCTCACTTTGTGGCTGCAACAGGACATCTGTATTGGGATATGAAACAGACAGCACAGCATCCTGGCACGCATGTAATGGGGTAGCTGAGTAGAGCCTGTTCTATTACATAGTGCCTTTGCCCGAATTCCACTTTCACCAGCTATTCTCCTAATCTTAAATTTTATTTCCTAGACTGTGTAAAATATGCTCTGGTCCACTTGGGCATTTTATTCCTTATTGTAATTCAACAAATTGATGCTCTGGTTGTAAACCGTTCTTCTATGCTTGGTCAGTGTGACTCAGTTCATGAGGGCTTCCTCACATAGGGGGCTGTGAAAACCCAGCTTCCCAAATCTGCAGGGCTGGGCTGAGGTGTGGCCACTGGGGGCAGTGCACCTGCCACCCCCACACATATCTCAGAGTCATGCCTCATCTCATCAAGTCCCAGGAAATCCTTTCCGGACGGAGGTTTTACAGTGTGTTTTCCTTGTGTGGGCAACTGAAGTAAGCCTCTGATAGAATGGGGGACTCTGTCTCAGATTCAGGGTTGGGAAAGAGAGGGAAAGAAGATAATGTTGTGGCTTCTCCACATGATCAGAAATTGATTCAATAAGTATTTATTGCTCATGTGCTGTGAGCCAGGCCTTGTGTGGATTGCTGGGAACACTGCAGTGAGCAAGCAGGCAGGCAGGCCCTGCCCTGATGGTGCTAATGGCAAAGAGTCAGGAGGACAGAGGAGGCCGCTAGAGGATTGGTCTGTGCAGTCCTAGCATAGCCTGTACTATGGGATATATTGCAAAGATCTGTTACTGTCTCCAAACATCTCCAGAGGCTCAAGGGACAGTCACTGTGTTCCAGCTGCTGGTTGTTCATGCAATAATCATTGGCTGGACTGAGCCAGGGCGTGGGACAGAGCCAGGAAACACTAAGTTTAAAAATTACTTTCTGGCCTTTTGACTACTATATAGGTACCCAGGGCATTATTGGAGGAGGCGAGTTTAAGAGTCTCAACACCTTACTCTCTTCCTTGCACAGCTGGTGGAGGAGGGAGTCCCACTCGTTAATAGTCTCTCCATTTCAGGTGTTGGATGAATATCTAGCTCCATGAAATATTAAGTCCTTTTTCTGGTTTTGGAAGTTGTCCTTCTATTGGCACTGATTCTGATTTTAAGACAGAGAAATTCTTCAGGCTTGGGAACACTTCTTGTTCCACATGTAGCTCCCAGAACAAGTAGCTGCTGTGCAGTGAAGTGGGGATAGTCAGGAACATGCACCCACAAGTTCTTGTCCAGCTGTCAACCACCATGTTTTTGAGGCCTGCTGGGTGACTGAGTGCCTTCTCGGAAATATCAGGGAGTGGCATGAAAAGGTTGATAGTGTAGAGCAAGCATGTCAAGCTCACAGCTTGCGGGCCATAGGCCTCGCTTGAATGAACTTGCGAGCCGAGAGTGTAGAGAAATTTGGGAAGTATGTCTATTTGCAAGGGTAGAAGGAGCCCAGTGTGTTAGTAGCCAGAGTGTCAGACCTCAAAAGTAAGATGCATGCTCAAGTCAAAGATGGTTGTCAGGAGGAGGGGGAGACTCTCTGGTCCCAGACTGGAGGGACCTTAGATGCCTATAACCCCTGAAAAATGAGTGTGTGTGCTCCTTTTTAATTGGAGGAAGTAAAAATGCACACCCGTGAAAGAAGTTTCTGACTTAAAATGGATTCACAGAAAAGGGATCTGCAAACTTGAGAACTGAAGTGAAAAAAGCAAGTAGAAGGTGGTGGTTCACAGGGAATCTGTAAAAAGAATAAGCTGGGGAGGAAGATCATATCAGCATTTTTAAAGCACTGCCGTGAAAGGAGATTGCAAAGGCTCTGATATTAGAGGCTCAGGCATGGTTCTTTGCCGGGATGCGTTGCCTTATAGAAATGCTTTAGGAATATCCAGCTGGCTCTGAGCTAACCATTTGCCCAACTCAGAATCTTGAAGCTTCTCATTTGATGCTTGTGTGGCCCTCCCCACTTAGATAGAGGTAAGCTGGGTGTACCGTCAGTTCTGATTTGAGTGCCTGGTCACATCTCCATGGGATGAGGGAATTAAGCTCCTAAAGCTGTGACTCTGAAGTTCCAACCTTGGCCTTCTCAGACACTAGAGCGTGGCCTGGTGGGACGTTACCTTTGATTTCTCAGATGCCTTGTGGGAGAGACATGGATCATGAAGGTGACATCTCCGTGTTGTGCTAGGGACTGTTGTTCTTAAGAATCTGAGGAAGAAAGACATAAGAACTAGTAACTAATGAGACTTTTATGGCTCAGGCCAGAGCAGAGGTTGGTGTCCTGAGTGGCATGCCTACTTTTGGAGTTTGTGAATGGAAGACAAAGAAGATAAAATCACACTGCAATGGAGAATTTTGTTCTGAAATCTGAATAGGTCATTAAGTCTTCTTCCTCTGTGCAGCTCTGTGCAGGCTGGTCACTGTGGGTCTTTGGATCTGTGGCATTGGCTGGGAGCTTCTGGGGTGCCTTTTTGGGTGCTTTTTCTGTCTGTGCTGGAGTGTGTGTATGCGTGTGTGCACACACTCATTTTTCAGGGGTTATAGGCATCTTTTGGATTTGTCCTTAATGTGCTAGTCCTATTCCTGAGGTGGCAGTCACTGGGAAAACAGCTGCTGATGTTTACCCCTTAACATAGAAATAAAGGTTGTCTAATTCCAAGGCAACAGCCTGCCTGATTGGTGTGTGCACCCATCATAATCCACCAAGGATATTGATGAAGAGCCTTTATTCACCCCATAGAAGGTTGCATGTCCCAGGACATCTCACTAAATTGGGGAGCTGGAGAGCATTGCTTGACCTGTGTCTTTAAGAAGCAGAGTGCCCAGGAGTGCTGTGGGAACCTGGGTTGGAGGAGGAAAGACTGGATAGTCAGAAGAGGGATGAAAGTCTTGGGGCCATGCATAGAGAAGGGGTGATGTTTACATAGACATGAAAGGTGTCTGGGGCCTGCTAATCATGTTCTTTCCTCCCGGATTTGAGATATATTTGTATCCCTCTCCGCCCCAGAAGTTGGCCTAAACTACCTCATGTACAGGTAGACTTCCTTTTCAGGTGTGGCCTTGAGGTGAGGTGGTAACTTTTCATTATTGTTGGCAAGGCTGCTGTGAGCTGCTCAGAAGAACAATTAATCTCTTATTGCTGCTCTAGAAAGCTTGGTTAGGAGGTTTCCTCTTGAAGAAGTTATTTTTAATGATGCTGATATCATGGATCCAACATTATGAAAATATGGGAGAAGCAGAGGCGCAGAGGGCTCCTTCAAGTGTGCATTTCCTGTTTGCTGTGTTCAGGAGAGAGCAGCTGCCTGCCTCTCAGCATCCGCAGGCACAAGTAAACTGGTGCCAGACGACCTTTACCTCACCGCCTGTTGTGAGCCAGATGTTCCTGGTGAGAATATCAGTCTCTGGGGCTGCTCCCCAGACATGCTGGCAGCTTCCAAACGGTGACACAGTGACAGTTTACGTTTCTGCAAAGCTCAGAAAGGCAGCCTTGTTTTTGATAATGGATGCTATACAAAATACGGCCTTGCTAAGACTCCTGCTTGCTGGGCGTCACTGTGCCGTTGACCACCCAGCTGATTACTCTGAGACTTGGGTGAAAAAAATAATGCCTTTTGCAAGGGTGCAAGGTGGCTGCTTTAAAGGAGAGGCCAGAGGTTCTGTCCTCCAAACCTGTCTCTGGGATTCAAGAACTGAGAGGGGAAAACAGTGAAAATAAAACCCCCTGCTTTTATGCGAAGGCTGCTGAAATGGTGGCTGCTGGGGAGGGGTTGTCTAGCATTTCATTCCCTGAAGAACCTCTGATACCATTATTCGCGCTCAGAACCTTTAACTCTGTTATTCACTCTCTCTTGTCTCCAGGTATGTTTGTCAGCGCAAAGATCAGCCTTTCCACTTTCAGGGTCTTTGCAGATGTGACTTTCATTACATGGTCTCTCTCCATTCTTAAATGGTTCATTAGATGAACAGGGGTGGTGTAAAGAGAAAAAGGAGGAATTAAAAAACATTTTCTCGAGGGAATCCAAGATGGCGGCATAGGTAAACACCTAAACTGCTGCCTCCCACAACAATTTAAACTGCAACTAAAAGATAAAACGTCTATCACCCAGAACCACGGGAAAGCTGGCTGAGTGGAAGTTCTACAACTAGAAGGAAAGAGAAAAGAGCATTGAGACGTGCACAAGCGCTGAAAAGCTGAGGTACGGAGGCGCGTGATCCGGGCTGGCGGCGGGCGACTGGGTGCGTTGCTTTTTTCAACCCCAACGGAGACAAGCCCCCGATTACTCTGAAATCCAGTCTCTGGGGAGATGCGGGGGACCCAAACTCCTATGGGGAGAAGCTGAACTGTCTGCCAGTGAGAGTGGCTTGCTAGCAGAGCTGCGTGCAGGAATAATTGTTTACGACACTGGGGCACAGGATCCCAGGACACGGTCGGGACACAGAGCCCGCTTACTAGCACCCATTGCTGTTTGCCACGCCCTAACCTAGTGACGCCCTGAGACCCCGCCCTGCACAACCTACAAACCCACCCAAGCTCCAAGCAGCTCAATTAGCATAAGAAAGCCTGCCCTATCGCAGCTTAACCTAGAAAACTTGCAGCCCGGGTCAGACAGCTCCAAAACCTCCAAACCCCAAGCAAAGAGGAGAAAACTGCAGCTCTCACTGTAGCTCCTGCTGAGTGGCCTCAGACAGTAGCTGACCTGCACCCCATTGGAGATCCAGAAGCCAGTGTACCTAGTGGTCAGTGTGAGACACCAGATTTCAACTCCTCACATCCATAAGTGACACATTCAAGAGGCAGACTCAGTGAGCACCAAAGCCCCACTGAAACAAGTCCTGCCCCATAAGCGTGTCTTCAACGCAGCACTTCTTCCATTATAGACACAGGGAGTGCTCACAGCTAAATGGCCTGGAGGTCAATTCCTCCCAGCGTACCAACAGCAATTCAGGCTTAAGTACACCAAGACTTTGCACTCAGCCCACAAAGGGGTGTACCAAGAGCATCCACATCAGGTGATTGGGGAGGCTGAGCTACTGCCCCCTATAGGTCACCTACCACACAAAGCCACTCCATCAACACAGGGAAGAAGCCAAAATGCAGAAACAAAGAAACATGTCACCAATGAAAGAAACGGAGGAAAGCAAACTACTGGATGACATAGAGTTCAGAATCACATTTATAAGGTTACTCAAGAATCTTCTAAAAACTGCCGAGAAACTTGATGACACTTCTGAGGAGCTTAGTGAGACCTTCAAGGACCTTAATGAGAATGCCAAAAAAATGGAAAAGGATCAGTCAGAAATGAAGCATACACTGTCTGAAATAAAGAATATACAGAAACTCAACTGTAGATCAACATACCCCAAGAATCAAACCAAAGATCTGAAATATTGTGGAAACAAAAAACATCCAACCAGAAAAACAAAAAGAAAAAAGAATCCAAAAATATGAAGATAATGTAAGGAGCCTCTGGGACAACTTTAAGCGAAACAACATCCGAATTTTTGGGGTGCCAGAAGAAGGGAGAGAGCAAAATATTGAAAACCTATTAGAAGAAATAATGACAGAAAACTTTCCCTACCTGGTGAAAGAAATAGACTTACAAGTTCAGGAAGCGCACAGAACCCCATACAAGAGGAACCCAAAGAGGACCACACCAAGACACATCATAATTAAAATGCCAAGGGCAAAAGACAAAGAGAGAATATTAAAAGCAGCAAGACAAAAACAGTTAATTACCTACAAGGGAGTACCCATACGACTGTCAGCTGATTTCTCGGCAGAAACTATGCAGGCCAGAAGGGAGTGGCAAGAAATATTCAAAGTGATGAACAGCAAGAACCTACAACCAAGATTACTCTACCCAGCAAAGCTATCATTCAGAGTTGAAGGTCAGATAAAGAGCTTCACAGAGAAGAAAAAGCTAAAGGAGTTCATCGCCACCAAACAAAGATTACATGAAATGCTGAAGGGTATTCTTTAAGAAGAAGAAGAAGAAGAAAAAGGTAAAGATAAAAATTATGAACAACAAAATGACATCAAATACATACCTACCAACAAGTGAATCTAAAAATCAAGTGAATAAAAAATCTGAAGAACAGAATGGACTGGTGAATATAATAGAATTGGGGACATAGAAAGGGAGTGGACTGACGATTCTCAGGGGAAGCAAGTGTGAGGGGTGCGGGAAGAGATTGGACAAAAATCTTACTCCTATGGATGACAGTGGCGGGGGGTAAGGGCATGGGGTGGGGTGGGGAATCAGGTGGAGGGGAGCTATGGGGGGAAAAAAAGTGGAACACCTGTAATAATCTGAACAATAAAGATTTAATTAAGAAAAAAAAACAACAACCATTTTCTCTATGGTAGGTGAATGGTTGATATTTCTTGGGTCTGACTCTTTCACAGCTATATTTTATGCTCATCCTTGGTCAGCCCTGTAAGGGAGGTGTCAATGTTTCTTTCTGACCTGAGAGAGTGACAGGAAGACCACAGCTGGGGCCAGCAATGTGTGCACATGTGGAAAACAGTATAGCCAGGGGGCCAGCAGCTGAGACAGAACATGGAAAACAATATCCCCACTTTATTTTCATTGTTTGATGTACTTCTGCTGTTTTTCTATTAACAGTCCTGACACTAGGTGAAGCCTGGTGCTTCCCTCTGCTCAGCTTATTACATTGTCTGTAATACTGATTTCCAATAAAAATGATATGTTCAAGCCAGACTTCATCTTATTTCCCTTCAGTAAATAGAGAGATTATTACCATTTTTTTTGATGGATGGAGCAGCATGAATTCCAAGACGTACATATTTCTCATAACTTTCTCAAGCAACCTAAACAAATGTCTTCTGAGTTATTTTTATTATAACTTTATTCATTTGTCTAGAACACATAGAGCAATTAACTACGTGGTGAATTTGGTAGAATTGGCTGACAGGGGAGTGGCTGATGTCTGAAGAACAATCCTAGGCTTTTCTGTTCCAGACTAGCATGGCTTAGCTAATAATAATAATATCCCGGCTACTATTTATTGATCTTGACCTGGGTCCTCAAGAGTCACATTTTATGCATTATCACATTTAAACTTTAACAGCAATCCCATGAAGTAGGTACTGATGCCATCTTCATTTTCCTGATGAAAAAACTGAAGCTCAGATCTTTCATTCATTCATTCTTTCTTTTTTTTTTTCTTTTTTCATTGCTCTAGAGAAGGGATTGGCAAACTCTTCTATAGAAGACCAGAAAATAAATATTTTAGCCTTTGGGCCACACTATCTCTGTGACAACTCCTCAGCTCTGTTATTGTAATACTATAGAAGTCTTAAAAAATGCAAAACCAAACAAAGATGGCTGTGTTACAATAAAACTTCATTCCTGACACTGATATTTGAATTTCGTGTAATTTTCTCATGTCACATAATATTACCATTCTTTTGATTTTTTTTAACCATTAAAAATGTAAAAATGATTCTTTACTTGCAGTCAGTACAGGAGCCGGTAATTGGCAAGATTTGCTGATCTCTGATGTAGATGATGAGCAGAGAAGGAAGAATGGGTTGGGATGTGGTGGTAGGAAGGACACTCCCGCAAGAGGGAACAGCATGTGTGCAGGTAGCAGAGAGCATGAAGTATTTGAGGAAATGCAATCAATGCAAGTACAGCTTGATAGGGAATGTGACATGATCAGAGGAGACATCAAGGCCCAATTTATGACCTTATAGGACATTTTAATAATTTTGGACTTTATCCTTACATCAATGAGAAGGCATTAAAAGAATTAGGCAAAGGAATGACAAGGGCAGTTTTTTTTTTAAATGGTCATTGGCTGACGTGTGGAGAAAGAATTGCAGTGAGTTAGTTAATGCCAGACGTTGGGTGCCATTTAACGCTGGTGGGTCTTGATCCAGCATCTAGAAGGGTTCAGAAAACCTGGAGAAGGGCCTGTGCATAAATTAAATAAGAGTCCAGAGACGAAACATAATTTTGAAAGGCATAAGGGGGTGGGGGGCGGGCAAGGAGCTTGGCTAAAGAAATCAAGTTCTCCTTGTCTCAGGACCCCTTGCTTTTTATTAACACAACTAGAGTCCTGGTGCACGAAATTCGTGCACGGGGGTGTGTGTCCCTCAGCCCAGCCTGCACCCTCTCCAATCTGGGACCCCTCGAGGGATGTCCGACTGCCTGTAGGATTGGGCCTAAACGGGCAGTCGGACATCCCTCTCACAATCCAGGACTGCTGGCTCCCAACTGCTCACCTGCCTGCCTTTCTGATTGCCCCTAACTGCTTCTGCCTCCCAGCCTGATCACCCCCTAACCACTCCCCTACCAGCCTGATTGATGCCTAACTGCCCTCCTCTGCAGGTCTGGTCATCCCTAACTGCCCTCCACTGCAGGCCTGGTTCCCCCCAACTGCTCTCCCCTGTAGGCCCGGTTACCCCCAACTTTCCTTCTCTGCTGGCTTGGTCCCTCCCAACTGCCCTCCCCTGCTGGCCTGATCACCCACAACTGCCATCCCTTGCAGACCTGGTCCCTCCCAACTGTCCTCCCCTGCTGGCCATCTTGTGGTGGCTATCTTGTGTCCACATGGGGGCAGCCATTTTGTGTGTTGGAGTGATGGTCAATCTGCATATTACTCTTTCATTAGATAGGATAGAGGCCTAGTGCATGGGTGGGGGCCGGCTGGTTTGCCCTGAAGGGTGTCCCGGATCAGGGTGTGGGTTCCCTTGGGGCATGGGGCGGCCTGGGCGAGGGGCCTGTGGTGGTTTGCAGGCCAGCCACAACCCCCGGCGACCCAAGCGGAGGCCCTGGGATCTGGGATTTATTTATCTTCTACAATTGAAACTTTGTAGCCTGGAGTGGAGCCAAGCCTTCTGCTTGCTTCATGGCTGCAGCCATTTCTGTTGGGATTTATGTATCTTCTATAATTGAAACTTTGTAGCCTTAAGCAGAGGCCAAGGCAGGCCAGGACTGCAGAAGCTTGGCTTCCTCCATTGCCGGGGGCAACCTTAGCCTCAGGCTCTCTCCAGCTCCGTGGCTGCCACCATTTTTGTTGGGATTTATTTATTTTCTATAATTGGAACTTTGTAGCCTGGAGTGGAAGCCTGGGCTGGCCAGGGTGTGCGGAAAGCTTGGCTTCCTCCATCGCAGGGGAAACCCAAGCCTCCCTCCTGCTCTCTGTGGCCGCAGCCATCTTGGTTGGGTTAATTTGCATACTCGCTCCTGATTGGCTGGTGGGCATGGCTTTGTGGGTATAACGGAGTGATGGTTAATTTGCATATTACTCTTTTATTAAATAGGATTTGTCCTAAAACAAGGTGGAGATATACACATCAAAGGGTAGGGTTTCATACAGAATCCATTATCAGATTGGGGAATTGCCTTCAGGTGTTTGGCCAACAGAAGGCAATAACATGTAGATTGAGATGCCCTGAGCTGTCTGGCAGCAAGCAATCATCCTTTTCAGGTTTGGGGAAATGCTTTTAGCCATTCCAGCAGGCTATAACATATGTGCCTCATCCTTGTTGAGTCCCCAAGTTCCATCAACCTTTTGATGAAACTCTTGCAATTATGACATGCTGGAACTGGCTTCCAGCAGTTAGTAAACAGTAGAAGCAGAAAAACCAGCTGGGTGATCATGGTAGCTATTAGTGAATGTAGCATACCATAGCCTGACAACAGCATCTTCGGGCAGTGAGGATGAGCAGGTTTGCAGAGGAGGAAAATGTGGCTGGGAGAGACGAGTCTTGCCTGGGCACATAGCAAATGGAAGTAGAGTAAAGATGAAGACCCTGGTCTTTTGGTGACTTTCTCCCTGTATGGTGTGAAATTCTTAACATTCTAAAATTGAAATTGCGCTTATCTTAATCTGTCATTGATCTCTGACCTTACAACTGAAGAGGTGGCTACTCTTGTCTGTCTCTCATAAATTCTCATGAATGAGGATAGCACCTCTTAGGTTTGAGTCATTAGTTCTCATTTTCTGGTGAAATTAATTTTGTTGTTGAGGGAAATAACCCCTTGTTCAAATAAGAGAAAGGCTGAAGATGATTTTGTGGGGATGGTTTTATGTTATTTTTGTGCTGGCATTAGACAGGGAGCTGAATACTTCTTTAAAGGTCAGCTTTTCTTAAAATCTGCATAGCTTTCTTTCCCAAGTGAGAATTGGCACACTCTCTTCAACCTTTGGAGGAATAATTCATCTGACTGGGCCTCAGAGTCACACCAGTTCTGACACAGGCATATACATAACTCTGGCTCAGAGCACTCCAGCTTTTGAACAATATGATGCCGAACAGTTGGAGTCTGTTTCTATGGGGGATGGAGAAGAAAGGAAGAGGGAAAGGTGAGACGCATGCCTTGAAGCAAAAGGGTGGTGGAGATTTTGCTTTAGCTTCTCAGGGGTTGTGCCCAAGAGGCGGCAGTGGGTGACACTGATCTACAGTGCGGGTGGGAGAATGGGAGCTTCAGAAAGCTTTTGGTGGGTGGGCCCAGTGGTGATAACTGCTCAGTGAATCTTGGTTTTGGCTGGTATTTCATTCAAATCACTGTTATTTGTCACTTTGTATTCCTTCCCCATTATAAGGGAAGGTCTGTGGTATCCTGGTCTATGTCTCAAGTATCTCTTCCTATCCTATGTCGACTAAGTGTTTCATCAGCAGAAAGGATTTATTTAAGAAAAGAAAGGCTAGCAAACCAGGGCATGCAGACAGGGCAAGTCATGTGCAAGTTCTGGCCTGTGCCAATATGAAAGGTATTTATAGAAGGGAAAAGGAGTAAAGGGAATGGAAATTAGAACCATAGAGCTTTACTACGAACAGAGTTCTCCCTTGTAGTGCTCTCACGAATGCTTCCGTAAGACCTAGCTCCTCGCATAGGTCCTCGTGACTTATGTTTGCTTAAAGTGCCAGTTAATCTTTATCACCCATGATGGACAATGTCTTGCATACAGCAGGTGTTCGGTATTTAATACTGGCTCTGGTGACCTGTCACCTTTGGCATCCATGCTGCACAGTACAATCTCTTCTCTCAAAAAAGTCAGAATTTTCTAATCTGAAGTCTTCAGAAAGAAGACACTTGGGATAGATATCCTGAAAACAGGACAAATTTTAGGAGGACCATCCATTGAGGATCTTCTCCCTTTATGCAACTAATGTTGTCCACTTCTCTTTTCTTCATCCCTTTTGACTAGACTTAGGTTGCATGTCTTTATTGTTGTATAATAGATGCTCAATAGAGATATGCTGGGTTAGTTCACTCCTGATACTGATTTTATTTATTCTCTGTAGGCTCTTTTGTTGTTGTTGTTAATCCTCACCCGAGCATATTTTCCCATTGATCTTTTAGAGAGAGTGGAAGAGAGAGGGAAAGACAGAGAGAAACATTGATGTGAGAGAAACACATTGATTGGTTACCTCCTGACCAGGGCCCAGGCAGGGGGGAGCCTGCAACCAATGTTTGTGTCCTTGACTGGAATCAAACTCGGGACCCTTTGGTCCACAGGCCTACACTCTATCCCCTGAGCCAAACTGGCTAGGGCTGTAGGCTCTTTACATATTCACTCAGGTATAGGTGATGAGGTTGAAGTTGCAAGCTCAGATGTATTGATGTGCTCTCTCTCTCCTTCCCTTTGTTCTTTCATCAGTTATTGAAAATTGATTATAGTGTGTGCCAGGTATTGGGGTAAGTTATGCGGAGTGGGGGGCAACAACAAAAGAAGACATGGTGTCTGATATCAAATACATTCTACCTTAGTGGAGAGAGGACAGGAAATAATGGTCACTTTGTGGGAGGTGTGGGCAGCCATGAGGGCCTCTCCCTGACCTAGTGAGTAGGACCTCCCTGAGGGATCTTCCTGCTGAAGTCTCAAAGGTGGTCAAGAGCAATCAGAGTCCCTGAGCAGCTGTGGGTGAATTAACAGGTTCTGCATTTGCCTTTCTCCATGTGTGCAGGGTGGAGATGTCTGCCCAGAGGTCAATTTCTAACAGAACATCTCAGCAGTCTGCATCTAACTCTGACTACACCTGGGAATATGAGTATTATGAGATTGGACCAGTTTCCTTTGAAGGACTGAAGGCTCATAAATGTAAGTCTTTTACATTTCTCCATTGTAAGCATAATATGTATTTGTCTTAACGTATGAAATCCCCAGTGATTACTTTTCCTGGACATTCTTTTTGCAGAACTCTCTCCTCTCCCCCACAAAGTCCCAGAAAACACCCCCTCTAAACACACGGATTGCTCATGGATGGTATTACATGAGGGCCTTGATGATTCTGTGTGACAAGGAATTGAAAGATGGGGGAACGGAACATGAATCAATGTCAGTCTAAACTGAGATATTGCATTCAAGCACTAACAATTCCAGCTAGCTCTCGCAATCTGTGTAAACATTGGGCCTTCAAAAATGTGACAAAAGTAGAATCTGGAACTATTAATTCTGAAGAACCTTGTTATGTAACACATGGTCATCGGCATCTTTCAGTCCATTGGTTTTCTGGAACTGGAGCTGGGTGAGCAGTCTCTGCGTATGTTTGTGATGATGGGCAAGAATGGCCTGTGATCATTCCTAACTCTGTATTATATGACTCATGTGTCCGTTTATTGGACTGATTAATGATCCAGCACAGAGCAAGGAAATATAGTTCTGTGAGAGGTTACTGCCGATTCCAGTCATAACTGAAAGCTGATCGTCCTGTGTGAAGCATCTGTGTTATCTTAAGTAGAGCTGACATAACAAGCAGGAACTGCTGCCCATTTCCATTATAAGGCAACGTGTACAATTTCTATTTCCTTGGCCCGCTTAACCCCAGGAAAGGTACATGGGTTTTGCATCCAGAATGCTGACTATTGAGCACATTGTTGAATAATAGCTGTTAACCTTTAGGCAGTAGTATATGTAGAATGAAAGTATGAATTATACAGAGTAAATTGCCAATCTGATTTCTGTGCTTTAAACAAAATGAATTAGAATTTAAGTAGAATAATGCTTTTGCATTTATACATTTAGTGTCTAAGCCATTCGTTTTTTAAAATTGCTAAGCATTCTCACTGCATGCCCACACAGGTTGACTTCTTAGAATAAATCAGAAAATGTAAAATAATTCAGCGCAGTTGTCTCCTCCAGATTTGAGACTCTATTATATCTCTGCCAGGGTTTGTAGACAGTGCGGTCTCATCCCTGTCCTAGAGACATACACTTGTGACTGTCTCCCAAGACAGGGTCAAGGAAGGGCCCCTGTAGTGAAGCACAGACAAAAATGCCATGGGGTTCAAGGACAGGAGAGAGCTCATCAGCTGGGGAAATCCGCCCAGGCTTGGTGAAGGAGATGGTGTAAGGCGTGGTTTTCAGGGTGGATGGACTTGCATCAGCTCTAGGTTGGGGACAGTTGTTCTAGCCAGGTAAAGGTCAGAGCCCCTGAAAAGGCATGGGGATTAGGAAGTTGTGGCTAAGATTAAGGTAAATATAGGGATACAATTTTCCCTAGTCTAATGTGAAACATGGGTTTTAAGGTAGGGGTAAGCTGAGAGAAAATAATTTAACAATAATAGCTGGCAAATGTAGATTACCTTTTTCTCAGATGCCAGGCATTGTATAAAGTGCTTTATGTATGGAATCTTTTTTAACCTGGAGAAGGTTGGGTCTATCTTTGTTGAAGAGTTTTTCATAAGAGAGCAATATTATCAGAGCTGGGATGAAGCAGGTTCACACCGAGCTGCACCAGGAAAGATAGAAGAGAAGGCAGGAGGCCATTTGCATGTTCTCAGCAAGAGGCAATGTGCACCTCAACTATTCCAGCATGAACAGCAGTGGGGGAAAAAATGGGTTGGTTTGAATCAGAATTCATTTAAAACTGTATATTGCCATTTCTGCTAAAAATGGCATTTTTCTAACTCAAGATACTTCAGTGGAATCTTGGGGTCCTGGGTGGTCTATGTTCTGTCCTCAGCTCCTTTACTGGGAAATGGAAACCAGTGGTCGATCAGGCAGAAGTCTCTCAGGGTTACCTGAGACGGGAACATGGAGGTGACCCAGGTTCTTCTCTCTCCCTCATCCCTACACCAGGCCTGTCCCCAGTTGATGGATGGGTCAAGGTTGTCTTGTAGATTGTTGATGTACCAACAATCATTTCATGTACCAAAAAAGTTCAGATTTCTTGACTGTTCAAGTTTTCAGATTTGAGACCCTATTATATCTGTGCCAGGGTCTGTAGACAGTGCAGTCTCATCCCTGTCCTAGAGACATACACTTGTGACTGTCTCCCAAGACAGGGTCAAGGAAGGGCCCCTGTAGTGAAGCACAGACAAAAATGCTATGAAATGCTAATCCCAGTATTCACTGTCTTGCAGATTCTATTGTGATTGGATTTTGGGTTGGTCTTGCAGTCTTCGTGATTTTCATGTTTTTTGTGCTGACTTTGCTGACCAAGACAGGAGCCCCACACCAAGAGTAAGTTTGGTCTGTTCCTAAATATCTATAAAGTTCCACAGGGAACTGAAGAAACAGAAATAGTATCCAGGGCTGGGGTTACTTCCAGGGATGGAGAGAAGGGCTTGGTTATGGATAACTGCCTGCATCTAGGCGCCTGTGGGTGGGTTCTGCCTTCCTCCTGGCCTCTTGCCTCTGGGGCTTGTTTTCAAGTGGAACCTTGTGAACCTGGGCTTCTTGGTTCTTTCTTATAGTTTAACGCTGATGCAGGCCTGATGTTTATGTTGAGATACTTATTAATTAGGGTGTATTCTCTGCTTAGTCCCAAGAGAATTTAGATGACTAGCCAGATTAACAACAGTGAAAAAGGATAATGATCACTAAGTAGGATGAAAACTAGTTTTTAAAAACATGTCAAGGAATAGAGAAATAGTTTTTACTGAATATTCGATTGAATTAATCATTGCCAATAAACACTGAGTTCAATGCTGAGTTTCCTTGAATCTAGGATTAAAAAAGGAAACACTAAAGATTATGTGATATTCATAGCAGGACAAAGAATATTTGTGTTGGGCTTTGGATTTAAGGAGAAAATTATTACGTGGGTGCTTAAAGGATATTGAGCAACATTAGAAGGTATTTGTTAAATTATGGTTTTCAAAAACTCAGAAATGTTTTGGAGAATTTTTTGTCTCAACTTTTTAAAAAAGGGGAAGTAAAACATAAGTTGACTACCATTTTAGTCGGCTCCAGCAGACACAGTAGCACACTAAAATTAGGTAATTAGAAGAGCATTTAATGAAGGGGCTATTCATAAGTTGTGGCCAGGGAGAAGGACAACCCCACAGGACAGTGCAGCATTATAAGTTGGTGGTCTGGTTTCATTTTTTTGCATGAATCTGTTCAATTTTCCCAACACCATTTATTAAAGAGACTATCTTTATCCTATTGTTTGCTCTTGCCTCTTTTGTCAAATAGTAATTGACCAAAATGGTGTGGGTTGATTTCTGGTGACTCAGTTCTATTCAGTTGGTCTATATACCTATTCTTGTGCCAATACCAGGCTTTTTTTATTATTATAATGACTTTGTAGTATAGTTTGATATCTGGTATTATGATCCCTCCAACTTTATTCTTCTTTCTCAAGATTGCTGAGGCTATTGGTGGTCTTTTTTGGTTCTATATAAATTTTTGGGATATTTGTTCTAGATCTGTGAAATATGCCATTGATATTTCAATAGAGATTGCATTAAATCTGTTGATTGCTTTGGGTAGTATGGACATTTTAATGATATTAATTCTTCCAACCCATAACATGGTGTATTCTTCCACCTCCTTGTATCTTCCTCTATCTCTTTTTTCAATGTCCTGTAGTTTTCTGAGTACAGGTCTTTTACCCCCTTGGTGAAGTTTATTCCTAGGTATCTTTTTTTTTTGCAATGGTAAATGGGATTGTGTTTCTTTTTTAGTTCCTCTTTCTTAAGAGTTCATTATTATTGTATAATTACTGCATTCTTATTACCATATTTCACTATACAGTCTCCAGTATCTGTTGTTCAGTCTTCAGCCTGCACTTGAACTATAACAAATGTCTGGGTAAAGGGAACAGCTCTGTCCATAACTCAGCTATGTCCAGACATCAGAATCTGGGGGGAAAAAAATTAAACACATTTTACATGAAAGGATAATACCATTTTATTGAAGCATAGGGAGATATATGGTTGAGAATGTCATTAATAGACACTTAAAAAGACACAAACTTCACCCTTTCTCTGTCCATGTGTTTATGGACATCTGCACATGCCTTTTCTTCTATTATATTGGTCCATGGATTTGGAAATACGATGTGGATTGCAACAGTAGTAAGAGAAGTCGAGTACAAACTCAGATTAGGGCACATCTCATAGAGTGGTCAGGGAATAATAACATCTCATTCTCTTCCTTTTCCTCAGAGGGACAGATGGATTTGTCTGATGTAATTACTGAGATGGATTTGTCTGATGTAGGATGCAAGTGATTGTACAGATGGGAACTCTAACTCAAAATATAACATGACTTCCTGTGATGGTTAATTTTATGTGTCCATGTGGCCAGGCTATGATATTTGGTCAAACATTATCCCAGATGTTTCTGTGAAGATCTTGTGTGTATGTATGTGTGTGTTAGATGAGATTAACATTTAAATCAGTATTCTTTGAATAAAGCAGATCATCCCTATTATATGGGTGGTTTTCACCTAATCAGTAGAAGGCCTTCGTAGACAGACTAACCTGCCTCAAGCTAAAAGGAATGCTGCAAACTGCCTCACACTCGAACTGCAACTCTGCCCTGGGTCTGCAGCCTGCTAGTCTACCTGCAGATTTTGGACTTGCCAGCCTCCACAATCACATGGACCAATTCCTTAAAATAAATCTGTATCCCTCTCTCTATATAGGATAGAAAAATAATAGATAGATAGATAGATAGATAGATAGATAGATAGATAGATAGATAGAAAAGAAGGAAGGAAAAAATGAAAGAAAGACAGGGAAGGAAGGAAGGAAGGAAGGAAGGAAGGAAGGAAGGAAGGAAGGAAGGAAGGAAGGAAGGAAGAAAGGAAGGACGGAAGGAAGGAAGGAAGGAAGGAAGGAAGGAAGGAAGGAAGGAAGGAAAGAAGGAAGAAAGGAAGGAAGGGGAGAGAAAGGAAAACAGGTGATATGCAACACACACACACACACACACACACACACACACACACACACACACACCCTCCTCTCACAGCTCAGTGGGCAGAGTTAGCCAACCCCCCTGGCTGCCCAGCCTGGGAAGGGTAATCTGCCCAGGAGAAGAGAACCAGGTATCAGTACACCCTAGAGGAGTACACTGAAGAGGGAGATAGACTGTTATAAGGCTGGCATCATCTTTCTTAAAAGCTTATAGGGCCAAGAAGCAGCTTTAATGGGGATTATTTCCCCCATGGAATATTCGCTGTTGTCTGTGGGGGAAAAAAAGCCCCCTTACCTGGATCGTTTATGGAGAAGGAAGGTAAAAGAAAGGTAAATTTCCCCCCGCTTTCTCAACGAAGGAGCCATTTGCTCTCTATGGTATCTTGTTAAAGCATTATGTCTCTATTATTGTAAATCTGCCAGAGAGAGAGAGTAGCAGGAAAGGCTTGGTCACAGCTTTATGTTGGATATTTTAGACTTCAAAATTATCAAACCACAGACATCATATACCTCAAATACCACCCTTTTGGAGCCTTTGCTAAGTGGACTCTGTCCAGGTGGACATGCTCTTTATGTAGGGGTGAGAGCAGGATGGCTCAGGACCTTGTAAAAATGGAAATTACATTTTACCTTGAGTTGCAATGACCTGAATATGGCACTGACTAAAGGATGTATATAATGTAACTAAAAGCTAACAGCAGGAAAATGTCCATGCTCAAGGTCTTTGAGAATGACCAAGGTCACAGGAGCTAGCTGGCAAAGTGAGGGTGTAGTGAGTGGGACCAACGGAAGTCCTGCCACTCAAGAGGTCTACTCCTAGCAACAGGTAGAAAATCTGACTATTTTTTTGAAAAAGAGAAAATCTGAGTATTTTATGTATTTGATTCAATTTATAAATTTATACACCTTCATTCAGGAGTTACTTTTAATTCCCCATCAACTAAGAGGCAAGTGCACAGTGATGGACTTGTCCAGGACTGTACTGAGGGTTGTACTGAGGTAGTGGCATTTTCCAGAGAAACTGGTATCTTCCTGAAAGTCAGTTCTACCCACTAACGCAACCAGAGGTACTTCCACACACACACAGAGGGTTTGGTTGGCACCTCTGGGCTTGTTACATGAGATACAGCTCTCAGTACAGTCTATGGTTTCAGAAATGTTAGTGGTTATTATGATTTTCTCAGGTTGTTAAGTACAGAAGCTTTCATTCTTTTTTTGTTGTTGTTGAAATCCTCACCCGAGATTCCATTGGTTTTTAGAGTGGAAGCAAGAGGGAGAGACAGAGAGAAACATCGATGTGAGAGAGACACATCAATTGGTTGCCTGCCACATGTGCCCAGTGCCGGGGATCGAGGCTACAGCTGAGGTGCGTGCCCTCGATGGGAACTGAACCTGAGACACTTTAGTCCGCAGGCCTGTGTTCTATCCACAGAGCCAAAGTGGCTAGGGCAGAAACTTTAACTCTTCATAGGTCTTTGTGACTTACTCATCTTTCAAAGTCCCCTGTAAGTGACTGCTGGAATCTGCCTTACTCCTCTGGAAACACCAGATACCTGCAGCTGATCTGCCTGCCACTTGTCATGAGTGAGACAACCCTGAGGACACTAGTGGGCATGCTCATACTCTTAGCACCGCAGTGGCCGCTTCATTTGTAAAATCTTGCCATAAGTCTGGGAAATCCCTAGGGGAACAATCCAGAGCATTCTGAGTTTTTTTCTTCAGCAAATGGAGGAGTCTTTCCTCCTGGCCTGACTTGTCTTTTGGTGACAGAGGAAGGAGCATGTCTCTAAACGCTGGAGGTAGCTGTGCCTCTCAAATATCAGGGCTTTGGAACACCCTGCAGATACAGCCATTCAGTCCACTGATTGAGGGTCTAGTGGCTACAAGGCCCTTTGAGAGATGCAAAGATGCACAAAATATAGCATAGCAGTATATAGGAGAGAGTGGACTACACAAGTAGCTGTGACAGGAGGTGGGAAAGATGCATCCTGGAAAAGATGGTCAGTGAAATTCAAGAGCACAGAGGAAGGAGATTAGAGATTCTCTATGAGGCAGTGACTTTTGAGTTGCACAGTGAAGACAGGATTTGATTTGACAGACAAAGCAGGGTAGAAGGAACAGTACAAGCAAAGGCACAGAGAGGGACAGTTGAGTGCATCAAGGATCTCCTGTAACTATGGCTCTGAAGCCCACACTCAGGGTATCTTCTTTTAAAGATTACATATTCTTGATTTTAGGCCTGGAATTCTGACCCTGTAGGAACTGTAGAAGAGGCCTCTTTCAAAAGCAAGAGTTGCTTTAGTGTTAGAAGATCTTTTCATGATGGATGCAGTCACTTATTCATTTAAAAATTTTATTGAGCATCTACTATATCCTTAGTACTGTGCCAGGTACTGGGAACAGAGGCAAGAAACACAGAGTTCATCATCTTAATGAGGGTGCCAGACAAGTGAAAAAAAAGGGGGGGTGTAATACAGAATGAGAAGACAAATGGAGAGAAGCACCCAGACCTCCAGGTGAACAACCTAATTCAGATGGGAGGAGTCCGGGAACGTTTCTTGCAGGAGGTGGCACCATACATGATTCTTGTTTGCCCAGAGGAGTAAGGCAGATTCCAGTAAGGCAGATTTGCTCGTTTCAGAATTACCTTGCACACAACAATGATAAAATGTGGACAAAATATAAAGAATGACTGTGGGAAGGCACTGAAGAATGAATATTAGTAGACAAAAACAGAAGGGCTTCTGGCCCTTGGGAGGAGGGAACTCTATTAGTTTATGTCTGTGGTTATATGGTTAGAAGACTTTCCACCTGAAGTCTCCCAATCTCCTTTAATTCCCTTTGCAGGACTTTGAAATGTTCAGTTTACAGGAGTTACACATTCTTTGTTAAATTTATTCCTAAATATTGTATTTTTGATGCTGTTATGAGTGGAATTATTTTTTCATTTTCTTATTGTTTGTTACTAGTATATAGACATACCACAATGAATTTTCTATGAGATTAATTGAAAGGAAAATCTTTTTGACGACAGTGTTGGAACAATGAAATAAGCATAAGGAAAAGAATGAACCTTGACCCCTTTCTCCACATAGATCATATACCCAAAGTAAAAGCTCCTAGAACAGCTCTGTTCAGGAGAACTTTCTGTGAGGGTGGAAATGTTCTCTGTGCTGTCCAATTGGTAGCCACTTGCCACATGTGGCTATTGAGCAATTGATATGTGAGTAAGGTGACTGAGAAATCAAGTTTTACATTTTTCTTGATTCAAATTTAAATAGCCACCTGTGACTAGTGGCTTCTAGAACTAGCATGGTTCTAGAGGAAGGCATAAGAGAATATCTTTGTGATTTGAGGTTTGGCAATTATTTTATAGAGAGGACATAACAAGCAATAAACATAAAGGAAAAAGTTGATACATTGAACTTAACTGAAATTTAAAGCTTCTGCTCATTAAAAGACATCTTTAAGGAAATGAAAACACAAGTCACAGATCAAGAGAAAATGTTTGCAACACATATATCTACCAAAAAAACTGTATTCAGAATACATTACA
Source organism: Corynorhinus townsendii (assembly GCA_026230045.1). NCBI lineage: Eukaryota > Metazoa > Chordata > Mammalia > Chiroptera > Vespertilionidae > Corynorhinus > Corynorhinus townsendii. Next base: position 57,959,044 of record JAPDVU010000004.1, on the reverse strand, counting down.
AAACTCAAGAAAGAGTGTTTACGATACATATATCTGGCAAAGGCCCTGTATTCAGAATATATTGCTAGCTTTCTACAAGTAAAAACAAAAACAAAAAACAACACAACTTTTAAAATGGGCAAAGGACTCATACAGACACTTCACTAAAGAAGTTAAACTAATAGCCAATAAGGACATGAAGATATGCTCAATATTACTAGATATCAGAGAAATGCACATGAAAACCACAGTGAGATGCCATTTCACTCCCGTAAGAATGGCTAACACTAAAACGACTGACAACACCAAATGCTGACAAGGATGTGGAACAACTCTAATTCTCATACACTGTAGTGAGGGTAGAAAATGGCATGACCACTTTGGAAAACTTTGTGGTTTCTTATGAAGTTTTAAACACAGATCTACCATATGATCTAGTGATTCTACTCTTAGGCATGTACTCAAGAGCACTAAAAACGTAGGTGTACAAAGAGACTTTTCAAGAATGTTCATTGCAGTTTTACTCACAAACTAGAAACAACCCAAATAACCTTAAAAAAGATAATGAATAAATGAATTGTAGTGTATTTATACAGTGAAATTATACTGAGCAAGAAAAAAGACAAAGGATTGTTACATGGATTAATGTGGATGAATCTCAAAGAACATCTGAGCAAAGGAATGTAGACACATAAGGCTGAATATTGTGTGATTCCATTTCAAGAACAGGCTACACTAATCTGTGGTAAGAAAATTTCAAGACAAATTGCCTATGGGAAGTGGAATGAACTGGAAGTTCAAGAACAGGCAAAGCTAACCAATGGAAATGGAAATCAGAGCAGTGTTACCTAAAGGGGGTGGAAAATGAATGAAAGGATACTTCCCTGGAAAAAGGAAATATTCTATATCTTGGTTGAGGATGGTGCTTACATGGATGTATAAATTAATAAAAATATGTTGAATTTTACACTTAAGATCTATGGATTTCTGTATGTAAATTTTACCCATTGGTAGGATGAATAGAAACTACATTGAAGCAAGATGTGTCCATGATCATAGGTTTTCACATATAAGTCCTTTAGTTTATCAGTCAATGAAAGAAAAGAAGACTAGAAAGACAATCTACTGAATATTTAATGTTTACCAGAGTCTGAGAGTCAAAGATGAACTTTTCCCTTGTTCTCAGAGAAGGAGAATCAGTTAAGTCACACTGTTCTCACACCAAGAGAACTTCAGGGAAAAGCTTAGGGGGAAGAGAGGTGGGGCAGGGAAGGCATCTCAGAGGCCTGGGCTCTGCTCTGGGGAGGGACGAAACTCTTGCACTCCTGTGCCTTTGTTCTTTAATAGGGGTGCTTAATGGACCCGATGTGACCTGCATTATGCTGCACACAGCTGGGTTTCTGGGTCTGCTTTCCCACTTGGCTGATGCCCAGGGTAGGTGGAAGCTATTCGTCATAGCTTCTTAGTCCTGCAATTAGAGAAGAGTGTGGGCCCCAGCAATCTTAATCACGCCTTTTCAAACACGTTAAGCCCTTCTTTTAGCTTATTAGGTCACATGTTGTTGGCGTACTCATCGTTGTTCTCAAACATTTTTAAAAACTGAGTGAAGACAATTAGAGGAGGAAGATCACCTACTGAAAGACAAGACCACTTAAATTTGCATAGAGCAGAGGTCATTCAGTATCTCTCCAAAGACATTTTTTTTAAAAATTCTGAATACAGGACCTACTGAATGTTTAATGATTTACTCTTGTGTAAATCAGTGATCTCCAGGTCACATTTGCTCGGCAGACAATGAGATTTGTTAACTAGGCTTTTTTCTACAAAGAAAAGCTCGGGCTTCCGAGAGAAATTCCTTGTTTGATGCAACCCATACAATCTGATAGAAAAGTCCCTCAACTGGCTGGATTACAAAGCTTCTAGGATTACCAATCTCTGAAATCCAGGTGATTCTTGATAATTTGGAGGTTTGTGTATATGATCACATTTTCCAGACCTGTACATGGAATCGCTGTTCCTCCCACCCCGTGGGAATTTGCTTGTCAGCACTTTATCCTGAGTGATGGGATGGGAAGGAAGAGAGTTAACGGAAATGGAGAAAGTTACACACTCGATGAACACAGCCTAGTTTTTGTTAGGTTCTGTTTGGATTTGAAAACATGTTCAGACATGATTCTTGCTCTTAAGGAGTTGCTTGTGTGTAAGCAACTTTTGTATACATCTGGGAAGAAGGGGTTAAAGACCATGGAAAAGCAGGGTATTCAACTTACCCATAAAAGTCCTTTAGTTTATCAGTTAAGGAAAGAAAGGAGGAATAAAAGGACAACCTATTGAATATTTAATGTCCTTGTAGGACTAATTGAGAACTATGACTTATTGCCATTAAGTTGCTCATTTGTTTCACAGTAAATGGAATAAGGAAGTAGGTTTTATTCCTGTTCCTATCACTAACTGGCTGTGTGACTCCAGTGGGTAGTCCCTGCCTTAGCTTCTGTGTTTATAAAATTGGTATAGTAATTCTTGCTCTAAGTGACTGTGCTGGTCAGTTTTCTTTAAATATATGTATATATTTATATTTTATTGATTTCAGAGAGGAAGGGAGAGGGAGAGAGAGATAGAAACATCAATGATGAGAGAGAATAATCCATCAGTGCCTCCTGCACACTCCCTACTGGGGATTGAGCCCGCAACCCAGGCATGTGCCCTGATGGGGAATCGAGCTGTGACCTCCTGGTTCACAGGTCATCGATCGATGCTCAACCACTGAACCATGCTGGCCGGCTGTGCTGGTCAGTTTTGAGAGTCGAATGAGATAAATGGATACAAACAGTGTTGACAAATAAGAAACTCACCTCTGTGAGATAATATTGTCTTTGTTCAGGCAGCATGATACAGGCCAGTGGTTCTAGACCTGACCGAGAGCAGTGATCCTGGAGGATTCGATGAAAATACAGATTAGCGGGCCCTGCCTCTGGAGATTCTGAGGGGGTGTGACTCAGGACTCTGCATTTTAAGAAGCACTTGAAGTAATCCTGATGCAGGTGATCTGAGAGTCCCACTGCAAATTCGATGATTCCTCCACAGATGTCTCTTTCCAGGAGGGTCCAAGGGCCCTCATGTTTGAGCCTTTGCCTTCAGTTTACTTATGCATGTTCAGAAGTGACATCTCTCAGTTCTGATGTTTGTCTGCACGCTCTGTACAGGGACTTGCACTCAGTGGAAATACGCCGGCCTGCCCTACATGCCCCAAACCATGACTCAGCAGGAGAATGAGGCAGAGTGTAAGCAATGCTTTCTTTCCCTTTTCTCTATAGCCACGCAGAGCCTTCGGAGAAGAGATTCAGAATGAACAGCTTTGTGTCAGACTTTGGAAGACCGCTGGAGCCAGATAAGGGTAATGAGGAGTCCCGGTCTCTCTTTCACTGCTACATCAATGAGGTGGAGCACCCGGACAAGGCCAAAGCTGGCCAGCAGTCCACAGCCCTCGACAGCGACGTGCAGCTGCAGGAAGTCACCAGAAGCAGCGGGCGGCCAGAGGAGGAGCTGAACAGGCTCATGAAATTTGACATCCCCAACTTTGTGAACACGGACCAGAACTCCTCCTTTGGGGACGATGATCTTCTGATTTCAGAACCACCTGTTGTTCTAGAAAATAAGCCAGTTTCCCAGACGTCACACAGAGACCTGGATTGAGAAACATGCTCTGTAATATGTCTTCCTGAAGATGCTGGGGTGTGTTTGTATAGCAAGAAATCTTCATTTACCAAATGGTGTGTGTCTGTGAGAGAGAGAAAAATGGAGACAAAAAGAAAAAGAGAGAAGAGAGCTCCTCAGAAGGGAGCTGATTAAGCTGAGTTTTTATGCCTTTAAACACATCTGAGGCTTTGTGGGAATAAAGTAACCTTCTCACCGTCCTTATTGTTGAGAAATTTGGCCACCTACTGGGCACCAGTGCTCTTGAATGGGGGTTATCTTTGTGTTCCACTCTGGCCCTGCCTCGGCCATTCTCTACCTTTAGCAATTGCTTTCCCTCTGGGCTGCCACATCTTTTTCCTGTCAGGTGGGGAGTCTGGAGTAGATGATCCCCACTGGCTCTAATATTTTGTGAATTTCTGACCGTGCATGCAGACGAGGCTGGGATATACGTAAAGCCGCATAAACTAGGGCACTGGATCCTATTTCTTATTGTAGGGCCCCCAACCCTGCAAATGTCTGTATCTGCACTCAACCCTTAACTGAGCTCAGCTTTCATGGGGCCCAAACGCCACCTGGATGTCAGGACACTGGTCTCACACATCACTGTGGACGACGTTTCTGTCGGGCTGTGCCAAAACAGCTTTTTTGAGGACCTATAGCCACCCATGCTCAAACCAGGGGACAGTCCTGCCCCTCCTCTCCTAGAACGAATATCAATACAACTCCAGTTCCCAAGAAATGTAAGCCAGGTTATCAGCTGAGTGAGGGAGCTGACTTGTGTGTGTCTCTGTGTTGATCTGTCTATATCTGGTCACACTGTTGTCCCCTTGGCCACTGAACAGGTAAAGTGCTATTTGCCATGCAGTCTACTTACCTGGCAGATGTGTAGGTGATGGTCATCTGGCTAGTGTGTGGCTTTGGGTTAAGAAGGCGAATGGGTTGTAAATATCCCACTAATAGATATGCAGGTTGGCCTGGTACAACACATTTAAACACGCCCCTGGTATCAGAAATAATTTGGTTTTACACTTCCAGGTTACATGCATGGCCAACTGCTAATCTCTGGGTGACATATTCATTATGGATTTGTTCACCACCTGTCTTGCTTAAGTTAAAAAATAAATATGTTTGATTGCACAGGAATTTTCTCTGGTTCTTTGTTTTCACACATCCAGTGTTTTTTATTTCCTTCGTAAAACTATTCCTTGTTTATAATGCCTCCTAACTTCTATTATCTCTAGGAGCCTAGTAGTCCAAGTCACATCAGCTTTCATTTAGGAATGGTTCCATCAAAACAAATCCCTTTCCCATAATGTCTTTTGAAGAAAATATTATTCTTTGAGAATCTAATGCTAAGTAGAACAAGGAGTGAAATATTTTTTGAAACTGAAGCTGCTATAACACATTCTTGCAAATAGAGACCTGCTGTTTTTGATGAATATTTTCAGGAAAGAGAGCAAGAGTAGCAAAGAATGCTGATTTTATTAACTTCTAATATGAATATTCCTCATAATTTAGTTAATCAAATTAAACTATTTTTTATTAAGAGTAAAAGCTCTTCAAATGGTATTTGATTTAGAAGTGGACTTATTAAAAGACTGAAGGATATTTAAAAGTTGGAAAAATACCCATGACTACCGTCGTTTTTGTGAACTAAATGCCAAGGACTGGGAAGGGTCTAAGGTCTTACCCCCCGTGGCTAACCGACCCGCCTGGCTCGGTGCATGGAAGACACAAGACACAAGACTCCTGAGTCGGAAACAACGAATTTCATTAGAGACCAGCAGGCAGCAGTTCCTGTTGGTTCCTGAATTCATTTCCCATTGCTGTTTGAACAAAAGACAACACTGTGGGGCATAAAGAAACACAGATTTATTCTTTTAGCGTTCTGGGGTGCAGACTCCAAAAGCAGTCTTAGTGGGCTCAAGTCAAGGTGTGGCCAGGGCTGTGTTCCCCCTGAGGATCCAGTGAAGAATCCATCTCCTTGTCGTTTCCAGCTCCTGGAGGCCACTCAACTCCTCGGCTCCCGGTCCCTCCCACTGCAACCTGTGCTTCTCCTTTATGTCTCTGTCTCTGACCACCAGGCCTCCCCCTTCTAAAGGCCCTGGGATTGGTTACATTGGACTACCTGGGTAATCTCCCATCTCAGGATCCTTAGTCAGTGTAAGACAATGGGTTCAGATTCTGGAAGTAGGACATGGACGTGACTGGGGGACATAAGCCTACCAACAGTCTTCCATTTGATCCCAAAGATTCATATCCATCCCACATGCAGAATACACTGATATCATCCCAACATCTTCCAAAGTCTCAATTATTAGCACATCCACTCAGTGTTCTATGTATACACTAAATCTTATCAACTCAAAAGTCCCAAGTCTCATCATTGTAATCATCTAAGTCAGGTTCAGGTGAGACCTGGGTATGCGTCATCATGGGGAAAGCGCCATCTGGGGACCTGTAAAACGAAGGAACAAATATCTGGGCTACCTGGAGAAAACCCCACAAAGACGTGGGGAAAACATGCACATCCCACAAAGATGTGGGAAAACATGCACATCCCACACAGACGTGGGGAAAACATGCACATCCCACACAGACGTGGGGAAAACATGCACATCCCACACAGACGTGGGGAAAACATGCACATCCCACACAGACGTGGGGAAAACATGTACATCCCACACAGACGTGGAGAAAACATGCACATCCCACACAGACGTGGGGAAAACATGCACATCCCACACAGACGTGGGGAAAACATGCACATCCCACACAGACGTGGGGAAAACATGTACATCCCACACAGACGTGGGGAAAACATGCACATCCCACACAGACGTGGGGAAAACATGCACATCCCACACAGACGTGGGGAAAACATGCACATCCCACACAGATGTGGGAAAACATGCACATCCCACACAGACGTGGGGAAAACATGCACATCCCACACAGACGTGGGGAAAACATGCACATCCCACACAGACAGTGGCCCCAGTCAGGGGTCTGTACTTTCTCTGGTCAACATTAGAACAAAACACCGTTGAACAAAACAACATTACTTGGAGACCTGCTTATATGTGGTGCAGGAGGAGAACTAAAGCTCTTGGACACTTAGTATGTTGCAAAGCACAGAGCAGGCCAAGCTGGGCTTCCAGGAAATAATGAATCTGTGGAAGGCTCGAATGATTCCTTCTGTTGGTTAGTATTTATCTGCTATATCTTTCTTTCTGTCTCTAACTTTGGACCTTTGTCATTCTTAACTTTTAATCTATGTTTTAATTTTCACTTTGTTTCAGGTAAATAAATGAAATATGTAAACCTATCTTTTACTTGTAAGTTTATTCCATCTAAACGTATTGTGATTAATGATGATGTTTTATTTCTCACATCTGTTTTGTGATTTCCATTTATTGTACTCTATTGTTCCTGCTTTGTATCATGTAGTCATGGTCAAGAGCATGGGTCTATGGATAGTCTATCTGGGCTTGGATCCATCCCTTGATAACTGTGCAGTCTTAACCAGGATACCCAATCTCTTTGAGTTTCAGTTTCCTCTGTACAAAAAGGGGTACTATCCCACTCAAAGTTTGTGAGCATTAAGTAATATAATATATAAAACACTTAGAGCCCTAACCAGTTTGGCTCAGTGGATAGAGCATCAGCCTGCTGACTGAAAGGTCCCAGGTTCAATTCCGGTCAAGGTCATGTACCTTGGTTGTGGGCACATCCCCAGAGGGAGGGGTACAGGAAGCAGCTGGTCGATGTTTCTCTCTCATCGGTGCTTCTAACTCTCTATCCCTCTCCCTTTCTCTCTGTAAAAAATCAATAAAATATTTTTAAAAAAACACTTAGAATAGTGACTGGCCTATTCTACACATTCCATTTTAGTGCCATTGTATTTATTCTCTTTTTAAGCAAGTATTTTAGAGATTACTCCTGAATTTTAATGAGCATAATAGATGTTAAAAGTTAAAGTCTGTTGTTTAATCCACCCATTGAATTGTACCGTATATCAATTGTTACATATATTTTATTTTCATAAGGTCTGAGTTTTTAAAATTGATTTTAGAGAGAGGAAGGGAGAAACAGAAAGAAACAGCGATGTGAGAGAGAAACATCAATCAGTTTCCTCCCATACGCGCCCCACTTGGGTATTGAACCTGCAACATGGGTAGTGACCTGAATGGGAATCAAACCGGTGACCCTGGGGTGCATGGGACAGCACTCCAACCAACTGAGCTACACTAGCCGGAGCCTATTTGTTCTTTTTAAAAAATATGATCTGTTCTTTTTACATGAGGTCCTGATTTTATTACATTTTCTATGATTTATTTTTTAAAATGATTCATCCATACTTATTTCAGGCTCTCTTTTAGGTTGCTTCACACAGTGATTTTAGGCTCTGGAATACTAAGCATCCTGGGGTTTTAGGGTTTGCTTCTTCTACTAAGTCTTCTACTAACAGTTAATTATTTTTGACTGTTCTTAGTTGTGTGTGTGTGTGTGTGTGTGTGTGTGTGTGTGTGTGTGTAGAGTTTCTCTTTAGCAAGGATTATTTTATTTCCTGTGATTGTCCCATGAACCCTGGTTTATAAAAGTTTCCCTAGAGAACAAATCTGTGTTGCTTATCCTTAGGCTCCAAGTGATTTGATCAATCTGGAATTCTGTTATATTTTGCTTGCAGATTCCTGTACCCTAAGTGGAGTACAACTAAGGATCCCACATCCACATGAAGGATGAGCTTAGGGATTAGCTTTTTGAAGGGAGTCTGTTTTTTCCTAGAGTCCCCAATAGCACCAATTTCCTCATCCCTCTCCTGTGTCAGTGTGTAGAGTCCTTTGAGTCTCCCTTTCTTTGACTTTCATGCAGGGAGTCTCAGTAAAACAAGAGAGTATATCAGGCATGAATGCTTTTTCCTAACGAACATTATAAACCTAATCACTATGTGGATTAAAACTCCTTCCCTCCAGGGCACCTTGGCACCAGCCCACAGCTTCCCGTTCTGGCTCTAAGTTTCCTGTTTGTTTTCATCACCTGGGAATTTCATTTTCCTTCATGGTTAGCTCACAGTTATTTTTGTTGCTGTATTTTATCCAATATTACTACGAGTTTTACTTTTAAAAGGGACTCACATTAGCTCAATTCACCACATTTCCAGAACTAAAAACTCCAGTTCTAGAGTATCTGTCAGATTCTTCTCAAACATAACACTCAGTATATTTCTCTGGTGAAACTCTTTATCCTTTCATTTATTTTGTCCATTATTTCCTCCACTTTATTGGACATATTAATTATTTTATAGCCTTTATTTGCTGACTCTGATACCCGGGCTTACATTTGTTGTCTAATGTTTCTTATTCTCACACTAGAGGCCCAGTGCACGAAATTTGTGCATGGGGAGTAGGGTCCCCTCAGCCCAGCCTGCACCATCTCCAATCCGGGACCCCTCGGGGGGTGTCCGACTGTTGGTTTAGGCCCGATCCTGGGGATCCGGCAGTTGGACATCTCTCTCACAATCCAGGACCACTGGCTCCTAACTGCTCACCTGCCTGCCTGCCTGCCTGCCCCTAACTAACCCTCCCCCCCCCACTGCTGGCCTGGTCACCCCCAACTGCCTCCCCTGCAGGCCTAGTTGCCCACAACTCCTCCCACCCTCCACCAGCCTGGTCACCCCTCACTGCCCCCCCTGCCAGGGCCTGGTCGCCCCACGCAGCCTGCTGCTCAGTCATTTGGTTGTCCCTCACTAACCCCCCTGCCAGCCTGGTCACCCCACACAGCCTGTTTGGTCGTCTGTTCCATTGCAATGGTCACTTAGGCTTTTATATATATAGATTATCAATCATATAGTCTTGACATTTCACATGTCTAGCAATTTTTTATTATTCAGCAGACACTGTAAGCAAAAAATCCAGTGACACTACTATGCTGTCACCTTCCATGAGAGCAATTTCTCCCCTTCCTGTTAGGCAGATAGGGTGAGGGGCTGATCGTCTCACTCTAGTCAGGCATGGAGATGGGTCAGGACTAAATTGCAATTTTAAAAATAAATATATTTTTATTGATTTTAGAGAGGAAGGGAAAAGGAGAGATAGAAACATCAGCTGCCTTCTTCACGTCCCCCACTGGGGATTGAGCCCTTAACCCAGGCATGTGCCCTGACCTTCTGGTTCATAGGGCTTTGGCCAGGCCTAAGATGCAATTTTTAAAACAACTTTGCAGTATACTTGACAAAATAACTTTCATATACTTAAAGTATATAATTTAATATATTTTGACATATGTTAATACTCAAGAAATCATTACAATCAAGATCTGAACATATGCATTAACCACAAAAGTTTTCTCTTGCCCTTTTGTAATCCTTCCTTCCCCGACCCTTCCCCTGAAACCAACACATATATGGACAATTTATTTTCAATATGGGCACCAGGGGAATTTAACGGGGAAAATACATTTTCATCAGATAGTTCTGGAATGATTACATGTCCATATGCAAAGAAATGAACTTTGATCTGCTTTTTATTGATCTGCTCTCTGTCACTCTATATTGGTTTGCATTTACAAGATATTTGTATGAATGCAATCATGCGGTATGTACTCTGTTATGTCTGGCTTCTTTCATTCAGCACAATTATTTTGAAATTCATCCAGGTTATTTTATCAATAGTTCATTCCATTTTATTGCTCACTGTGTTTCATTTTATGGATAATCATAATTTGTTTCTTTACTTGTTGATGGACATTTGGGTTATTCACTACTTTGGCTATTAAAAATAAAACTGCTATGAATATTTGTTTACAAGTCTTTGTATGAATACATACTTTTATTTTCTTATGTGCCTAGAAGAGGAATGTCTGAGTTATATGGTAGACAAGTGTATATCTTTTATTTTCACTTTTATTTCGCATTTTATTTTTTAATTTAAATGCTTTATTTTTTAGATAAGTGTGTATCTTTTTAAAAAACTAAGTGGTTTTCCAAAATGGTTGTATCATTTCAAATTCTCTCAGTGTATAAGAATTCTGGTTGCTCTGGTTCATTGCTAACATCTTGTAAGGTCAATCTTTTTAATGATATCCATTCTAATACTAGTATGTGTGTGTAATAGTATCACATGGTGGTTTTTAGTTGCATTTAATTAACAACTAATGCTTATTTTTTGTCTGAATATATTTGGTGAAGTGTCTTTTCCAGTCTCTGGCTCATTGTGTTTTTGTTTTGTATTATTATTGAGTTTTGAGAGTTCTTTATTCTGGATATGAATACTTTAGCAAATATATAATCTGCAAATAGTTTATTTTAGTCTATGGCTTGGTTTTTACATGTGCTTAATAGTGTCTTTGAAGAATGGTAAAGTCCAATTTATCAATTTTTTAAAAAACATTCACTTTGACAAAATAAACTAAGCTTCATTGTACTATCCAAACTGAAGGTCATAAAGGTTTAATCTTATGTTTTCCTGCTAGAAGTTTTATAGTTTAGGTTTTCTATGAAGCTTTATTATCCATTTGGAGTTAATTTTTTAGTACATTATTCACTTCTTTGCAAATGGACATGTAATCGTTCCAGCACCATTTCTTGAAAAGATCCGTTCTCCATTCAATTGCCTTTGTGCCTTTATTGAAAATCAGTTGTCAATATCTGTATTAATTTCTGAATATTCTATTTTGTTCCATTGGTCTATTTGCCTATTTCATGCCAATATCAGACTTCTTAATTACTGTAGCTTTATAGTAAGACTTGAAATAAGATAGTATACATTCTTCAATTTTGTTCTTTTTTTTGAAGTTGTTTTGGGCTATCTGGGGGTCCTTTGCCTTGGAATTTTAGAATCAGTTTTTAAATTCTCTTCCTTATATACCATTCTGCCAAAATTCCACCCATTTCTTAAGATTAATCTACAAAGCCACATTTTTCAAAACATGTTTTTCTTTCTTCGTGCTGCTCCATTCACACGTCATAACACTCCTATTGCCTTTATTCACATCTGGCTCTATGTACTTGTCTGATCTTTCCTGCCATACCGTAAACCTCCCAAGATCAGAAAACTTGACTTGTTCCCTCTGTGTGCTGGAAAACCTCACTTTACGTTTTGCAGAAGTGAACTTTGCGTTCAGAGAGGGCTGCAGAAGATATCTCGTTCATTTCCTGCATGTTGTTAAGAAACCCAGCAGATTTAGAATAACTTATTTTATTTTTTGTTATCTCCAAGATCTCTCAACCTTTATTATTTCTATTGCTATTATTGTGCCTTCGAAGAATAATGGGATAATTATTTTCCACACGTCAAAACACTCTCATTGACTTGTGATAATTATATGTAGCTGTGTCAATCTATTTACTGTTCAGATACTCCCTCAACATTGGACTCTTGGGAGAATGTCATATCTTTAAAGCTATCAATGATCTCTTTGGCTACCAGGGCAGTAGTAGTACCTCCACTCAGACCTACTGTATTTCCATCGGTTCCTTCCAGCTCTGTACTAGCCCTCAACGGCAGTTGTAGCCTTGCCCTTAAAAAGCCTATTATTCTCAGGAAAACTTTTTGCATGGAGTATCATCATGTCCTTTTTTTAAAAAATATATGTTATTATTGATTTCAGAGAGAGGAAGGGACAAGGAGAGAGGGATAGAAACACCAACGATTAGAGAGAATAATTGAATTGATCCGCTGCCTCCTGCTCACCCCTCATTGGGGAGTGAGTCTGCAACCAGGTCATGTGCTCTGACTGGGAATGAAGCCATGACCTCCTGGTTCATAGGTCGATGCTCAACCACTGAGCCACACCGGATGGGCTAATCATGTCCTTCTTATGGGAGAAATTAAGCCCATTGATCTGGCAGCAAGGAGTATGTTTACTTATTAGGAACAAATAAAATGGGAAAACTGTTTTATCATCCAACAAATTAGCAGCATAACTCTATGAGTAGGAAAATCAACTTTCTCATCACACTCAGGCGCCGTGTCAATGTGACACGCACTGTGGCTAATGATTTCTCCTGTGAGCAGTTTGAGGTTTAAGGCACTTATGAATGGATTTTGTTTTTCTTCTTTAGTAAGTACATCCTCAAAGATTGTACGGATCCTGTGTATTTGTGTAGCACAGCTCTAATCTTTATTAAAGCATCTTGTGTTTAAGGGCTAGTAGACAGTTGGTTAGAAGGTAGAAATCTTCTTATATTTTTGTCCTAAACTAGAATCTTGATTAGTGGTTAAAGAAAATTCACATTACAATCTTAAAAAACTAAGTACAATGTCAGCTAGGTACTAGACTTATCAAGGTGATCACCTTATAAGTTATGTACGTGTCTAATCACTATGAAGTACACCTGAAACTAATATAATATTGTATGTCAACTGTAATTGAAAAATTAAAGACATTATTAAAAAATCCATGGCCTAAAAAGTCTTAATTACAGTGATATAAAATAAAAAGATAAACACTATAGCAGTTATAAGCCCATTTCTGTGGCAGTGTAGCAATGATTCTGTGAGATCCTCCCTCCCCACAACTGGTGGGCAGAGTTATGACGTTACTGGCATCTGCAGCAGAGACATCCGGGACATTGAACCACCAATCAGCGCGCGCCCGAGTGCCCTGGGGCCCACCCCTTCCCATTCCGCCCTAGGCCCAATCCCTTCCTGTTCCTTCCCTTAAAATGACTCTCTGTCCACGCATGTGTACTGTATTTTCCCTTCTCTAGGGAGCAGTCCGGCTGGGCCCCTTCTTCTTCTCCACAGCCCGCCCCCCCTGACCCCCATAAGGAATAAACCTCCCTTTTAATGTATCTTGGTTTCTGACTCCATTTCCTGCGCCTCAAACCTTACATCTGGTGCCAAACCCGGGTGGAGGCGAGCTCCCTGTTTGATCTTTCATGGTCCGCCCCCCCCCCCCACTCTCCCCCTTCTTCTTTCTTCCTGGCTCAGGATACTCAGCCTTCTTCCCTTGGCTAGGCAACATCGGTGGTAAGTCCCAACCCGTGCTAATTCCTGGTAGTTTTTCCGGTGTCTCTGTCCGTAAATCGCAGCCGCGTCAGAGATTGCCTTCCGGGCATAGCCCTCCAGGCCTCTCCAGGAGAGGTTCCGAACCTGGAAAGGCAGCGAAGATGTTCCTGACCCCTCGGTTCCCGGCCTCTGGCCTCACTCTGGACCCCAGGAAGTAGAGGAGATGTCCTCTACTGTCCCTTGGGTTCCCAGTCGTAGCAGGGGTTGGGATGCTGGTCCTTGACCTTTTGCTACCTGACCCCAGGAATTGGAATGGGCACTCACCAAAGACACCTTTAGGGTGTCTCCTCCCCAATCTGGCTACTCAGTGGGTCCAGATGACCCTGAAAGCGGGACTAACATAACCTCAGTAATTTCTGCCGGAAAGCCGGGAAGTGGTGCGAGGTTCCATATGGCCAGGCTTTTTTTCTATCTGCTCTCCCATTGCTCCTTCTGTTCCACAGCCCAGGTTCTTTTAGCTCGTGAGAAACCCCCTCAAACTGGTCCTCAGACAGTCTCTGACCCCCTCTGTCTCTCTTTGGACCCAGCCGCTCTCTTATTTCCATCCCTCTCGTTCCCACCGCACGCTTTCTGCTCCCTCTCTTCCTCCTCCTTCTTCCCTGCAGCTGCCACCGCTGCCGCTGCAGGAACCACTGTCACTGCCTTAGGCCTCGAGCCAAATCAGAGGCTGTCATGCAGCGCAGAGCCCACCATCCCGCCAGCAGCTCCAAACAGCTAAGTGAGATTTCTGTTTTGGGTTGCTCTTCCCTTGTGTATTGTGGGCAGCCAGCTGCCATGTGGCTGCGTGGTCTGCGGTTCCCATGGGGGGCCGCCATCTTGAAATGACTAGTCCTGCCCCTCTCTGACCACATGGTCTGCCGTGGGGGCCGCCATTTTGAACCACAAAGTCCCGCCCCCCTAGGCCTGGCCTGGTGTGGCCACCTGCCGCCACGCTCTTCCTCCTCCAGCCCATGGCCCGCCTCCTGCTCTGCCACCCTCCCTCCCCTAATGCCTTCTCAGACCCAGGTCCAAGATCCAGTGAACACAGCATTTAAGGTTTTAATGCCCATGAGGAGCAGGCAGAGTAAGCCCGCCTTCGACAGGAGGTGAGTCTGCAAACCCAAGCCTTGCTACCTTGAGGCTGACGGCAGCCATGCATGGTCCAAAGGGGACTGTGTGTGGTGGGGGTGCAACGAGAGGACGAGCGCCACCTGGCGGATGCTTCAAGTGTGGGAATGAGGGCCACTGGGCAAAGCCCTGGGCTCCAACCAAGCCCTGCCCGGCATGTGGTCAAAACGGCCACTGGAAAAGTGACTGCCCCTGGAAAAGTGATGGCCCTCTGTGTCTCAGCATAGAGAGGCTGCCTCTCCAGGTAATGACCCTCTGCTGGCCAGGCTGGAACTGGCTGAAGACTGGAGATGCCAGGACTCGACAACCCCCATCACCCTCACCGAGCCCAGGGTAATGCTCAAGGTAGTGGGTAAGCAGGTCTCCTTTCTGGTTGACACGGGGGCTACCTTCTCTGTCCTGCCCTCCTTTTTCTGGGCCACTCTTCCCTTCCACGATCTCGGTCATGGGTACTGATGGCAAATCACCTTTTAATGCTCTGAAAACTGCTCTGGCCTCAGTGCCTTCTCACCCCGCCCTCTCCCCCACTCCACCCTCCCTAGAGAACAACTTTCTTGCTGGCACAGGCTTATCAGAAACTCAGTTTTGAATTCAAGCAGCTAGAGGCCTGTTCCCTCCTCCCCCTGCCTTTTCTAAATATTTTAATTGCTAGACATGTTTAGAAATATTTAATGGAAGGTATGTTGAAAGAAAGAAGTTCTATAGTTAACTGTTGACAAGAATTGTAGAAAGACCCACTATACCAGGCCCCCTCTCCTCACCCTCCCTCGTTCGCCAGTTTTTTTTTTCCCTAAGCTCCGGGATACCCTTCTGGCATCTCTCTCTCTCTCTCCCCCCTTTCCAACTATTTACTGATGAGAAACAGGGAATAGCTATGGGGGTCCTCACCCAGTCCCTAGGGCCAGCTTTCACACCTGTAGCCTACCTGTCCAGACAGCTTGATCCCACGGTTTGGGGATGGCAGCCCTGCAGCCGCTGTTCTCATCAAGGAGGTCCAGAGGATTTACCTCCAGCAACCCTTACAGGTCTTCTCCACCCATAGATTACAGGATCTTCTGTCCCACCGATCCTTATCTCTCCTTGCCCCCTCTCGCATACAGGAACTCCATTTCCTGTCCCTCGAGAATCCTGACATCTCCCTAACTCAGTCCCCAGTCCTGAACCCGGCCACTCTCCTTCCCGCTGCCTCCACCCAACCTGCGGCAACGCACTCCTGCCCTGAGGTCATCGAGGCCCTCATTCAATCTCGGGCGGGACTCTCAGATCTTCCTCTCTCTAATCCTGACTTAACTCTGTTTGTGGATGGAAGCTCGTGCCTAGACCCCCAGGGACATCGGAAAGCCTCCTATGCGGTAGTAACACTCCAGCGGACCCTGGAGGCAGCCTTCATAAATAACAAGATCGCCCTTCCCAAGGCTCAGGTAGGGGCCATTGCCCAACAGGTCCACTGGTCATTGCACATTGGACCGTTGGCACTTTGGAGGTTCCTCGAACCCCTCTTCACCTCACCCACACTGTGAGAGGCAGTCACGAGTGCCTGCTCCTCCTGCTCCACGTGTGCAGCTGTCTCACCCCAGGGAGGAATACGCCCCAACTCTCCTACCCATCAAATGAGGGGACAGCTCCCAGGGCAGGACTGGCAGGTAGACTTCACCCATATGCCTCCCCACAAGAAGACCAAATATCTGTTTACCATGGTAGACACCCTGACAGGGTGGGTAGAAGCCTTCCCTACCCGCAAGGAAACTGCTGAGGTTGTGGCTGAGACCCTAATAACACACATAATCCCTAGGCTTGGCTTTCCCACCTCCATACAGTCAAACAACGGCCCAGCTTTTATATCAAGGGTCCTTCAGCAGGTTAGCACCTCTCTTGGCATCTCCTGGAAACTGCACATATCCTACCACCCACAATCAATGGGTAAGATTGAGAGGATCAACAGCCTCCTTAAATACCATCTAACTAAACTCTCTCTAGAAATTTGCAGCTCCTGGCCATACCTCCTGCCCATGGCCCTGACCAGAATCTGGGCTACACCAAGGAGCCCCACCTTTTTACCTGCCCTTACTCAGGCAACTGCTCTGGGAACACACTGACAGGTCTCTGCCCAGGCCTGGACCAGCCAACAAAGACTCCTGAGGACCAGCCCTCCAGCTGGGGGACTCATTCCTTTTCAAGAACTTTACACCCAGGTTGTATTTCAGCTCCAGGCCCAGAAAAGCAGCAAAACCAGACCAAGTGGCCCTGTGGCAGCCTCAGGACCAGCCTTTACCTCCCAAGTGACGCAACAGGATCACTCTCGAGACTTCACCAACCAGTCCCTTGGGAAATTATGCTGCTGCACTCCTCGTCCAGCCTCCCATCATTAGGCCAACTGGTGTCTATTTCTTTAATTTCCTTTTAACCCCTTTCTCATGCATGGTTTCACTAGTCTTTTGCAGAACAGAATGCAGGAGTTCACTAACCAGGAGGTGTGAGAGATCTATCTGGCCCTGAACTCAGAACCTAGCATCAGAATCCTTGAGACTCCGGGTAGACGCCCCTAACGACGCCCCCTCCTAGCAGGAAGCAGCTATGGAAGATGGACCTTCAGCCCCTGCCCCTGACCTTGCCCGGACTCTCAATTTTTTTATATAATATCACAAAAAGCCTGGAATGTGAGATCCTCCCTTCCCCCAACTGGTGGGCGGAGTTATGACATTACTGGCATCTGCAGCAGAGACATCCGGGACATTGAACCACCAAGCAGTGCGCGCCCGAGTGCCCTGGGGCCCACCCCTTCCCATTCCACCCTGGGCCCAATCCCTTTCTGTTCCTTCCCTTCTGTCCACGCACATGTACTGTATTTTCCCTTCTCCAGGGAGCAGTCCGGCTGGGCCCCTTCTTCTTCTCCACCCCCCCACCCGCCCCCCTGTAAGGAATAAACCTCCCTTTTAATGTATCTTGGTTTCTGACTCCCATTTCCTGCACCTCAAACATTACAGATTCCTTCTTTATAAGAGTGTGAGATGTGAGAGGCCTGTGCCATCATTGTCAATGTCATTGTCATTATGAAATTGATGCCTATTGATGCCTCTAGGTGTTACAAAAATAGAGAGATGGACAGGGAATGCGTGTGTGTGTGTGTGTGTGTGTGTGTGTATGTGTGTGTGTGTATGTAAACGAAAACAATAATTAGACATAAGATGCAGAAAATATTTTCCATTCAGAGAAGAATGTGATCATGAGAACCTGGTGTGGTGGACAGAGGAAGTGGTGGGAGTGATTTGGTCAATGTGAGCATGAGGACACAGCAGAGGTGATAGTATAGATGGCATGGTTAGAAGATTCGTAGTTTGGTTTGAATGAGGGGAATGTGAAAGGCAGAATCTCCACCCACCCACCCAAGGTAGCCACCTGTGAAAATATTACTGTTCATGGCGAAAGGGACTTTGCAGATGTGGTTAAGGCGCCTGAGATGGGAAGAGGCCTGCATTATCCAGGTGGGCCCAATCTAATCATGTAGGTCCTTAAAAGTAGAGAGCCTTTGCAAGCTGAGTTGAGAGTCAGAGGGAGATGGGACTCTACAGGAATACTCAGAGAAGTGGAAGGTGCTGGCTGTGAAGGTGGAGGAAGGGGGCAACCACCAAGGAATGTGGGTGCCCTCTGGAAGCTGGAAGAGGCAAGGAAACATTCTGTCCTAGAGCCTCCTGCTGATTCCCTGATTTCAGCCCAATGAGAACTGCATTGGATCTCTGACCTACAGAACCGTAAGATGACATACCCATGATGTTTTAAGCTATAAAATTTGTGGTGTTTTGTTACAGCAGTAATGGAAAACTGACAGAGGATTTGTTTAGATTAGAGGTCTTGAGGTGTGGAGAGGAAGGCTGGGATCAGAAGGAGTAGTACCTTGAAGGCTAAGGTAAAAATTCTGATATTTACACCTAGAAAAACAGCAGGGTGAAATGGGGTGGTGGTTTAGTTTTAGGAAGAACTACCTGGCAATGCTGTTTGGCTGACTGTTTGGAATGAGAATAGCATTGGATAGAGGAAGCAAGTAAACCTCTATTTAAAAAACAAGCAGTAAAATGGTGACTGGACTTCCGTGGACAGAGAGATGCGTTATTTTGAAGGAATTGGCTACAGGTTTGATGATTCCATGCTGTGGCCTGAAGGTTTGCATCTCCTCGAAATGCACAGTGAAACCCCGAACTTGGAGGTGGGGCTTTGGGAAGGTGGTTAGGATTATGAGGTCAGGAGGGCGGAGCACATATGAATGGGATTAGTGCCTTTGTGAGAGTCTCAGAAGGGCTTGCTGTTTTCCACCACATGAGGATTCAGGAGAGAGCCATCTTCAAACCAGGAAGCCAACCCTCACCCAGACTCTCCACCTTGCACTTCCCAGCCTCCAGAACTGTGAGAGAGAAATGTTTGTTGTTTCATCTATGGCAATTTGTCAGAGCACACTGAATTCACTAAGGAGGTCAAGGATGCCTCAAAGTTTAGGACTGACTAAACAATGTTGAAACTCAGGGGAGTGGGCAGCTGGTTTCAGGGAGAGAAATTAGCTGGTTTCAAAATCAAACATGTTGACTTTTATGAGAACAGTGAGTAATTCGGGCAGGAATTGAGAATAGGGGCTGGGTCCTGCTGGGAGCAGAGTTGTGCTATGAATATGGGAGTAGCTATTGTCTTTGGGGTATTTGTAGATGGAGGTCAAGGGACAAAAGAAGGCGATTTGTTTACTATGCTCCTATGTGTGAGGGGCTGGGCTGCTGTGAGGGCTCTGGCCCTGGGTCAGGGGAGTGAATACCTGCCTGTTCTCATTAGGCTCCTTGCATGTGGCCATAATGAGCAAAACAGGTAAGAAGACAAGGGCATGCACGTGTGTGGTTATTTACACTGCCTGCCTGGAGTTGGTGGGAGGAAAAATAAAGGCTGCTTCATTTCACTGTCTTCTCTAATGAGCAGGCTCAATTTCACCCTTTTATAAGTATTCTTTCCCTCATGATTTCACTTTTACCTTCCTCACAAATCCTTCCCCAAGTCCCTTCCAGACTTTCTCTAAGGAGTTACACAGGCCATGTGCCGTTGTCCTCATCTGTCCTCTGCATCAGAACTTCTTCACTGTGATATAAATACCCTGAGGCAGGAGGACCCATCGGCAGGCAACCTGGAGGGGTTCAGGTTGCAGAGCAGGCCGAGACTAGCTCTACTCGGCCAAGCTCCTGGTGTGCTCTGGCCTCGTCACTTTTGTGCTCCAACGATGCATTCTTGGTACAATTGTCCTGTTGTTTTTGTCTTCTCCTCCATGAAGTCTAGTCCACTTCTTGTTCTATAACTTACTAACAACTCATTTAGAAGTCTTTAATAAAAAGCGCATGTAGAAGATTTTTTTTTTTTAAACGCATCATTTCATTTTATTCTAATGAAACTTGGTGCTTCTCTTCCTCCTCTGGAGATTTCCTTTCATTGGTGCTGCCCTGTTACTTATACAATCTTATAAAGTAGGTGTAGGTGGGAAAGAATATCTTCCTGTTTGCACTCTTTAGTTGGTTGTGATTGAAGCTTTCAGCAAACCTGAAGAAAAATGGATCTATGGTTTAAACTACAGGGAGGAAATGGTTCATTAGCACTAGGTTTACTCTTACCAAGCTGGACAGGTATTGAGAAAAAACACTTGTGGCCCTAGCTGGTTTGGCTCAGTGGATAGAGCCTGCGGACGGAAGGGTCCCGAGTTAAATTCTAGTCAAGGGCACATGCCTGGGTTGCGGCAGGCTTGATCCCCAGTAGGGGGCGTGCAGGAGGCAGCTGATCAATGGTTCTCTCACCATTGATGTTACTCTATCTTCCTCTCTGAAATCAATAAAAATGTATTTAAAAAAAATACATGTGCTTTTAAAAAATAAATCTTCTACATGTGCTTTTTATTAAAGACTTCTGTACTGAAGAAAGGCCATAAATGGTTCAAATACTGTAATAGGATTACCCATAACTTGGATTAGAAAACATTCAAACTTTACTTTTTCACCACTAAGGAGCTCTTTGGAACAGGAAGGCTGTCATAACTACAAATAGGAAAACAACCTTATTCTGAGTAAGGTTACCTCTTGTTTCATGTGCGTGCAGATCTTGGACTACCTAGAGTCCTCACAGCTATGGGTGGGAACGGGACTGTTTTCACCTAGACATTTAGTCATAAATTTAGGATTTTTGCAGTATGGAATGAGACCTTAATACTAAAGCCCGGATTTCCCAGGGTAGCCAGTAGTTGTAGAATGCTATGGGCTCACTCAGAAATCTCTGCACAAGTGTGTTCAGCAGCAAGCCGTGTATTCTGATGAGGTTCCAGAAGGGAAGGCCTGTGGATGCCTTAGGACATTGTGATGAGGTGGAACTGGTAGGAGAGGATTGATAATTTCTGGAGCTTAAAGTTGTCTTCCATGTTCTCATCCTGGACCTTTAGTGTATTGACTAAGGAATGGAATATGGTTCTTGCTGGTTTTAGTTGTAACTAAAAGTTCTGAAAGTATTTATGGATCTTTAATCTGTAAATAGAATTGAAGATCTGACATGTGCACAGCTTACTCCAAACAGAATATAAAATCCTCATCAAAGTAGGATGCACTTTTGCTGTAATTAATCATCTATTCGATGCTTGCACTTCTTGTGTTTCAGAATCAGTCATGTTTATGCCTGGAATGAACAGCCCATGAATAGTCAGTCAAAAAGACAAAGTGAGGAATGGGTGTAGCTATAAATTAATAGATTTGCAGATAAAAAACACACAGAGCAAATAATAACCAAAACAGTTTATATTATAACTTAAATTAAGGTTCTTTCACATAAAAAAAAAATAGCAAGCTATAATGCTTTTTGTACCCTCTTAGGAAAAGGACATTAAAAAATGCTGAACATTGACATTCATTGCATTTCTTATGATTAATTTCCACATTTCACATTTGCTATCCATAATTCCACCAAGACCTATTTCACCTGTCCTTTATACAGTGCTTCACATTGTAATCATTATTCTAGAATTGCATTTATTAGCCTGTGGTTATTGAGTACTTGGAATGTGGCTAGTCCAAGGTGAGATGTGTTTACAAATGTAAAATATACTAGAATTTGGAGACTTAGTATGAAAAAATAATGTAAAAACTCAACTTTTATATTCACATTCTGGATATATTAGATTATATAAATTTCCAAAATTAATTTCATTTAAAATTTTTAAATGTGGCTACAATAAAATAAAAATTATATGGGGCTCACATTAATTATACTTCAGTTGGACAGTACTGGGCTAGAACATCTGAAAACAAAGTGGCTATAGCTTTAATTGACCAGAATCTCATATACTCACTATCTGCTTTTGGAAATGGGAATTGCAAAGTAAAATAACAATCCGGCTGCTTTTGTGCATGCTTTTAGTTTTTTCTAATGAACATGTATTACCTTTTAAATAGAGAAAGTAAAAACGTTATGTTCTGTCTACAACTCTAAGGAATTACAAAAAATGGACTGGCATTTAAGACATGTAGCATAAAACAATAAACCAAATCCCCTTATTACTTGTATATTTTGCACTTACAGCAGGTGAAAAAAATGAGGCACGTAGAGGTGTGAGTGGAAATCTGGGTGACACAGGTAGTTCACTATCTACTGTACAGAAATTGTAATGCTTGTTCAAGTTATTGTGGAAACTCTCCTGCTCGGTGACAGGCGATGTGGTTGTGCAGGCCTCTGTGCTCACACCCTCCCTGCGTTTCCATGAGAAAGAGGAGCTGCTTTTCTGGCACTTACAACGGCAGAGTAGGTGCAACTTTCTTTTCTTTTCACATCTAGCGTATAAGGGAGAACATTTACTATGAAATTCACTAATTCTAATCTCCATGCTGACATGAAGAGATTTGTCCGTAAATTATTTAAAACGTGACTGGTTAAAGATTTTCAGTAAAATATGCTACAGTGCTTCTTTTTTTTCTTAGTGGTTAAGAGCAATTTATTTTGAAATGTTGCTTTTGTGCATTTTCTGGGAACATCCTGGAACACTTGTTTTAACAGCCTTCTCTGACGAGGCGCGATCCCAGCCACACTCATCAGGCCCTCCCAGGAGGTCCCATGATGTCTGACGTTCTAGTTAATACTGTGCTGCACTCACTTCCTCCCCAAAGGCACCGGGCACAACCACCCCCTGCCGCTGCAGCTCTCGGAGGACATCTAAGATCGAATCTAATTCTGTGCGGAACTTGTCCAGCTCACGATTCTTCAACTGTGCGAGTCTTTTCCATTTCTCAATTTCTTTGTTTTGCTCAGTTTCTACTACTTGGTGTGTTTGCTGTATTATCTGTAAATAAAAAAAATTCCTTATCAATGTTGGAGTTTACAGTGGGGGTGAAGGACATTTAACAATTTCGAAGAGCTAATGTGGGACAATATGGACAACCGTTAAGCTGTGGCCCAGGGGGAGAGGAGGGGAGCCCCACCTAACAGGTTTCATTGTGTCAACAAACAGGCTTGCAGGTGAAGGTGGTAAGAAGAGGGAAATTTAGTATCTAATTCTGCTAGGGAGTTTTACAGTATTTTTTTTTTAAGCTGTGAATAAGAGTACCATTTAAAGCATCAGAGACTATTTCTAATACCTTGGTATGAATCCAAACATCCAAAAAGCTGTTCCTCTTCAGAACAACCCTTGAGATGCAATCAAGACAGTTTTCATATACTGTACAACGCATGTCATTGCAATCATTCTAGAACTAGAAATAGTGATAAAAGCATACATGTAGCATCTACCATATGCCAGGGTTGGTTATAAGCACTTGATCTATGTTAACTCATTTAATTCTGCCAATACAAACAGGAGGCAGACTATACACACACACACACACACACACACACACACACACACACACACACACACACACACACCCCCATTTAATGGGTGGGGAAATTGAAGCACAGATAAGTAAAAAAAAAAAAAAAAACAAGCAAAAAAACAATTTGGTCAAGGTTCACACACAGCCCGTGGGAGGCAGCCTGGCCCCAGAGTCCCTGCTATTAACTATCACTAGACTGCCTTGTTCTGGGGGTCAATGATGAAGTGAGGGTACCCGTCAAGTACCTTAAGGGAATCATTAGGCACAAGCATTACAAACCATAGAAAGCTAGACATACAAAAACTAGTTCGGGCAACAAAACCGACAATGTTTCTAAATGTTAAACATGCTAAACATCTTCAATATAATTTTTTATCTATAATCCTGCCTTGCTATTCATGATTCTAAAATAAAAGCATCTCAGAAATATTGTGTAAACAGGTGTTTGAGTTAAGGGGAACACAAAATGCTGTATAAATGTTCAATTCTAAGCTAACAATCACCTCACGTAGTTTCAAAAATTTTCTTGTGATGAAAATTTGATTTACTTTCCTAGCAATTTTCAAAAACACAATAACAGTATTGTTAACTATAGTCATCATGCTGTACATTACATCCCCAGAACTTATATTGGATGTTTGTACCTTCTGCCCATCTTTATCAAGTCTCCTCCCAACTCCCCAATTTTATCTATGAGGTTTTGTTTTTAGATTCCACATGTGAGGTCATAATAGTATTTGTCTTTCTCTGACTTGTTTCACTTAGCATAATGCCCTCAAGGTCCATCCACATTGTTGCAAATGGCAGAATTTCATTTTCTATGGCTGAGAATTGCTGCATTGTATGTATACACACCACATTTTCTTTATCCATTCATCCATCAGTGGACACTTACATTGTTTCCATGTATTGGCTATCCTAAATAATGCTGCAGTGAACATGGGGGTTCAGCTATCTTTTTGGTGTAGTAATTTTGTATCCCTCAGATATATAATGTGGAACAGTCACTTAGTAGCACTGTTTTTAGTATTTTAAGGAACCTTCATACTGTTTTTAGTAACGGCTGCACCAATTTACATGCTCACCAACAGTGCAAAGGTTTCCTTTTACTCCACATCCTTACCAGTACTGGTTGTCTTTCTGATGACAGCCATTCTAAATGGCTGAGGTGTACCTCATTGTGGGTTTGACTTGCATTTCCCTAATTAGTGAACTTGAGCACTTTTTCATGTACCCTGTTGACCATTTAAATATTTTCTTTGGAAAATGTCTATTCAGGCCCTTTACCAATTTTTAATCGCATTATTATTATTATTTGGTATTGAGTTATATGAGTTCCTTGTATATTTTGGCTATCAACCCCTTATGTGTGGTTTCAAAATACTTTCTCCCACTTCATGTTGCCTTTTTCTTTATTTCTTTGTTGCCTTTTCATCATTTTGTTATTTCTTTAGCTGTGTTCTTTTTAGCTTAGTGTAGTCCCACTAGTTTACTCATTTTGCTGCTTGCACTCTAAGTCTCATATCCAAAAACTCATTATTAAGGTACTTGTCAAGGAACTCTTTCCCTATGTTTTCTAGTTTTATGGTTTCAAGTCTTACTTAAAGTCTTTAATCCATTATGAGTGATGTAAGACAGGGATCTAGTTTCATTCTTTTGCATGTGGATATTCAATTTACCTAGAATCATCTATCAAAGGGACTATCATTTCTCCATTGAGTATTCTCTATTCCCTTATCAAATATTAGTTAACTGTATATGAATAGATTTATTTCTGGGCTCCTGATTCTATTCCACTGGTCTATGTGCCTCTTTTTAATGCAAGTACCATACTATTTTGAGACTATAGCTGTGTAATATAGTTTGAAATTAGTAAGTGTGATGCCTCCAGCTTTGTTCTTTGTTAGGATTGGTTGGGCTATTTGGGGTCCTTTGTGATTCCTATGAATTTTAGAATTCTTATTTTTTTCTAATTATAGTCATGTGCTACTTAACGAGTGGGGATATGTTCTGAGAAATTTGTGAGGCAATTTTGTCATTGTGCATACATAATAGAGTACATTTACACAAACGCAGGTGGTATAGCCAAGAGCTTGGACTAATCATATTTCCTCAAGCACAGGTGAGAGCACAGAATTCATTTTCCCTGAGCAAGGGGTTGTGACTGATGCAGGGGAGCCAGGTGCTAGAGGTAAAGTCATCTCAGCCACTAATACTCACAGTGACATCCATCAGGTAGTAGGCCTGGGTAGGTTAGCAAGTGCAGTGCAGCTCCTTTAAAACCTCACTGGTACCTAACACTTATGAGGAATTTAGCAGAGTGCATGTTACAATAAAGGGAGTTTATATTCAGTTAAATGTGTGTCAAAGAGTCCCCTTCAGTGTTGATATTCTCAGTGAGAAAAAGAAAGCATTCCCTGCACGATGAAGGCTTTTCTCCTTTGTGAACAAACAGGTGTCTAAGGAAGCTAGGTTTTTGGCTAAAAAATTTCCCAAATTCATTACAGCCATGAGGCCTATCACCAGTGTGAATTCTCTGGTGCTGAGTGAGGTTACAGCTTTGACTGAAGGACTTCCCACAATCAGGACCCTCATATGGCTTTTCTCCAGTGTGAATGCTGTGGATTTTACTGAAATTAGACTTTTCACTGAAGGACTTCCCAAAATCGGTACACTCATATGGCTTTTCACCAATATAAACTCTGTGGTGTTGAATGTGGGTAGATCTATGACTGAAGGACTTTCCACAATTACTACACTCAGTACAGCTTTTCTGCAGTGTGAACTGTGTGTGTGGTGGTGAATAAGGATAGAGCTTTGACTGAAGGACTTCCCACAATCACTACATTGATATGGTTTTTCTCAAGTATGAACTCTGTAGTACAGAATGAGGGTAAACTTTTGTCTAAAGGACTTCCCACAATCACTATACTCATGACTTTTCTCCAGTGTGAACTCTCTGGTGTTTTATGAGAGCAGTGCTTTCATTGAAGAACTTCCCACAACCAGTACACTCATGGGGCTTTTCTCCAGTGTGAATTCTCCTATGTCGATAGAGGATAACAATTCGTCTAAAAACCTTCCCACATTTGTTACCCTCATAATTCACTTCTCCAGAGCATATGTCCTTGATGTTGAACAACTTTCTGGTTGTGGCTGGCAGTTTTTTCATATTCACTCCACTGGTGATAAGTTTTTCCATTGAGAAATTCCTGTGAAATCTCACTGCCCCTGTGTGGCTCCCCAGTGTTGAGAGTGGTCTGGTGTTGCAGAGGCCATATGATGCCTGGGAAGACTTTCCCAACCTCCCTACTGATTGAAAGGACTATCCAAGCCTTCTTTCCAAGGCTTCTCTCCACTGGCATCCCTCTGTTGCTAGTGAGGGTTTACAATGAAATAGAATTCTTTCAAACATACGTCACTAAAGAAGCTTTTTTGCTCAAATAATGCTGCTTGTGACTCAGGTGTAAAATATCTTTTCAACACCGAGACACACCACTTACACACATGAGTCTTCTGGGTTGCTGGAGCTGTCTTAGAGGCCTGACCTATGACTCTCCTTATACAGATACACTTTGCTCAGAAAAGCCCTCTGCATCATCCGTGTTATGCCAACAACCTACAGATACTACAAGTGCAAAGACTTCCAGTATCACACTGCAGTACAGAAATCTCTGAGCCTCATCAAGGAGCCCTCACTCTTCCTCGGAGAAGGCAATGGCCACGTCCTCAAAGTTCCTATCTGTTCTGGACCCTGTGACCTGTCTTATAGTTTTCCAAGTACAGGTCTTTGACCTCCTTGGTTAAATTTACTCCTATGTATTTTATTCTTTTTGATGCAAAAGTAAATGGGATTGTTTTCTTTAATTTCTCTTGCTGAAAGTTCATTGCTGGCATCTAAAAATTAATTTCTGAATATTAATTCTGTATCCTGCTACTTTAACAAATTCACTTATTAGTCCTAATAGCTTGTTGGTGAAATCTTTAGAGTTCTATATAGTATCATGTCATCTGCAAATAATGACAGTTTTACTTCTTCCTTTCCAATTCAAATGCCTTTTATTTTTGGTTTGATTGCTGTGGCTAGGACTTTCAATACTACCTATATATATAAAAGCCTAAGTGATCGTTACAACTGGTCGACCAAATAACCAGTCAACCAGTCACTATGATGTGCATTGACCACCAGGGGGCAGATGCTCAACACAGGAGCTGCCCCCTGGTGGTCAGTGCACTCCCACAGCCAATCACCTGTGGCCAGCCAACCTCCCATGGTCCCTCTCCCCGGCCCCAATTGCCAGCCAGGCTGAGGGACCCTACCCATGCACCAGGCCTCTAGTGTTGAATAAAGGTGGTGAAAGTGGACAACCCTGTTTTGTTCCTGATTTTCAAAAAAAATACTGTAGCTTTTCACCATTGAGAATGTTAGCTGTGGGCCTGTCATACAAGGCTGTTATTAGGTTGAGGTATGTTCAGGCTGGGTGCATGAATTGGGTAGGGCATTGTCTCTAGGAGTCACCAGGATAGGTAAATGGTGTCAGCCAGGTTAATGAAGAGCTACCATTTGGCTCCAGCATGTATCTCCCAGTTGGGTGGGGAAAGGGCTCAACAGAACATTGTTACCTGCCAGTACTTCTGTCCCTGGAGAGAGCTGCTCTGACCACTGTGGCCTCCAGCCCTTGCTCTGAAGCTTGTGAACTCAGTTGCTCATATTTACCTGATGCTTTTTGAGCTGTTCCGCCTGTGCTCAGGCCCAAAGGGACTGAGGCTGTGAGCAAGTGAGTTTGTGCATAGCTCCTCAAGAGGATCACCTGGTTCTCCAGCAGCACTCCATCTCACTCAGGTGCAGTTGCTGTTGGTTTTCACAGCGAGATGTTATGGAGACTCCTCTTCCTTAAAATGGTGTCCTAGGATGGTGAGTTGTGTGTGGGGCTAGCAGCTCTCACACCACAGCTGAGATCTCTCTCCTGATTCTTAAAGAATCACCACACTGTGGGTGTGGGACCAGCCCATTCTGTGTCTCCACCCTTATAGTCTTGTGTGTCTTCTTTATTATATCATTAGTTATACAACTTTTGTTCAGCTAGTCTTTATGTGGTTCTCAGTTGTGAGAGGAGGCAAGCATAGTGTTTACCTACTCTGCTTCTTGACATAAGATTTTAAAATATACTCTTTAACAAAGTTCAAATATACAATACTAGAGGCCCAATGCATGAAATTTGTGTGAGGGTAGGCCTTCGAAGCCGCAGTGGCTGCCTCGATCCCTCACAGCGTGGCGGCTGCAGCCCCGGCTTTGTCCGGAAGGTCATCCAGATGGTCGTTCTACTGTCCATAGAATGCACCCCAATACAGTATGGAAACCATACTGTATTGGGGTGCATTAGCTCTTTATTATATAGGATAGTATTATTAATTATAGTCAACATGCTATACATTACACATCCATGACTTGTTTATTTTAACTGGAAGTTGGCAAATCTGACCCCCCCAATTCATTTTACCCATCCTCACCTCCCACCTGTGGAATCTATCTATCTGTTCTCTGTATCTATTAGTTTGGCTTTTAAAAAATGTTTTTGAATGATCTTAAAGCAAATCTTAATTAGTAAAAATTTGTCTTTCTGATAGTTCATTAGTGTATAGAAACACAATCAATTTTTGCATATTAATTTTGTATGCTTCAAATTGGCTGATTCATTTATTACTTCTAACTACTTTTTGGTGTTTTTAGGGTTTTCTATATATAACATTATGTCATCTGCAAATAGTGAAAGTTTTACGTCTTCCTTTTTAGTTTATGTGCTTCTTTTTCTTGCCTAATTGTTCTGGCTAAGACTTCCAATACTATATTGAATAAAAGTGGTGAGAGTAGGCATCCTTGTTTTTATTCATGATCTTAAGAAAAAAGTGTTCAGCTTTCACCATTGAGTATGATGATACTGTGGGCTTTTAATACGGAGACCATACTGTATTGGGGTGCATTCCCCCCATACCCCATTTTTCGAGTTTTACTATGAAAAGAACTTGAATTTTGTCAAATTTTCTGCATCTATTAAAATAATCATGTGATTTTTATCTTTCATCTTATTAATGTGACACATCACATCAATGATTTGTGGGTAGTGAATGATTCTTGCATCTCTTGAATAATCGTAATATGTGAACCTTTCAATGTAGTGTTGAATTTGGTTTCCTAATATTTGGTTGAGGCTTTTTGCATCTATGTTCAATGGGAGATATTGTTCTGCGTTTTCTTTTCTCCATAGTATCCTTGCCTGGTTTTGGTATTGGGTAATGCTGCTCTTGTAAAATGAGTTTGAAAGAGATCCCTCCTCTTACACTGTTTGCAAGAGTTTGGGACTGGTATTTATTCATTCTTTAAATGATTTGTAGAATTGACCAGTTGAAGCCATTGGAATTTTAAGAGATTTTTGTTCACTGATTTAATCTCTGTTCTAGTGATTGGTCTGTTCAAATTTTGAATTTCTTTATGATTCTGTCTTGGTAGTTTGTATATTTCTAGAAATTTTTCCATTTCTTCTAGGTTGTTCAATTTATTGGCCTATAATTGATTGTTCATAGTAGTGTCTCATGATCTTTCTATTTGGTATCACTTGTAACATCTCCTCTTTCATCTCTGATTTCATGTATTTTAGTCCTCTTTTCTTGATGAGTCTAGCTAAAGGTTTGCCTTTATCTCTTTAAAAAAACCAACGTTGTTTTATTGACCTTTTCTACTGTCTTTTAATCTCTATCTCATTTATTTCCACTCTGATCGTTATTTTCTTCCTCCAATTAACTTTGTGCTTCATTTGTTCTCTTTCTACTTCCTTTGGGGTGTAAAGTTAGGTTGTTTGTTTGAGATCTTGTTTCTTGATGTAGGCATTTATTGCTACAGTTATCTCTTAAAACTGATTTTGCTGCATGTCATAAGTTTTGGTATATTGTTTTCATTTTAAGTTGTTTCAATATATATATTTTAAAATTTCTCATTTGTTCTTTGATGCATAATATGTTTAGGAGCATGTGGTCTAATACACATATTTGTGCACTTTCCCATTTTTTTCTTGTAAATGACTTCTAGTTTCATATAATTGTGGTCAGGAAAGATGGTTAACATCATTTCAGTCTTTAAGTTTATTAAGACTTGTTTTGTGGCTGACTAAAGATCTATCCTGGACAGTGTTCCATGTGTGCTTTAAAAGAATGTGTATTCAATTGCTTTTGCGTGGAATGTCCTGTATATATTAAGTCCATGTGGTCTAATGTATTTTTTAAGGCCAATGTTTCCTTCCTGATTTTCTGTCTGGATAATCCATTCCTGAAAGTGGGATATTAAAGTTCTCTACCATTACTGTATTTCTAAGTATTTCCCCCTTTAGGTTTGTTCATATTTGCTTTATATATATTGATGTTCCTATGTTAGATTTTATATCTTATTGTTAAATGTTACATCTTCTTATTGTATTGACCCCTTTTAATTATGTAATGACCTTTGTCTTTTTTAGTCTTTACCATATAGTCTTATTTGGTTTGATGTAAGTGTAGCTACCCAAGCTTTATTTTGGTATCAATTTTCAGGGAATTATCTTTTTCCATCCTTTAACTTTCAGACTGTCTGTGTCCTTACAACTTAAGTGAGTCTCCAGTAGTCATATAGATGAGTCTTTAAAAATAAAAATCTGAGGGGGTGGGGGGAAAGGACGGGAACAGGAGTGGGATGGAAGAGGTTTATGGGGGGAAAAGGAGGCCCTATGTAATACTTTCAACAATAAAGATTTTTTAAAAAATCTATTCAGCTACTCCAGTGGTCGGCAAACTGCGGCTCGCGAGCCACATGAGGCTCTTTGGCCCCTTGAGTGTGGCTCTTCCACAAAATACCACGGCCTGGGCGAGTCTATTTTGAAGAAGTGGCGTTAGTAGAAGTTTAAAAAATTTGGCTCTCAAAAATATTTCAATCATTGTACTGTTGATATTTGGCTCTGTTGACTAATGAGTTTGCCGACCACTGAGCTACTCTATCATCTTGGTGGGAGAATTTAGTCCTTTTACATATAAGTAATTATAAATATATACCTATTGCCATTAAAAAATATTTAGTAGGTGTTTTATAGTTCTTCTGTTCCTTTTTTCTTCTCTTGTGCTCCTCCTGTGTGCTTTTATGATTTTCTTGGTGGTATGCTTAGAGTCCTTTGTATCTTTTGTGTATCTACTGTAAGCTTATCTTTGTGGTGCCATGAGGATTATTTACATAAGACAACTTAAGTTTTAACACATTCTAAAACCCTACATTTTTCTCCCCTACTGTTTTGTTTTTGATGTCACAATTTATAATTTTTTTTCTCCTGAAGAAATTATTATAGTTATATTTTGACTACTTTTGCCTTTTAACCTTCATATTATCTTTATGTGATTAATCCACCACCTTTACAATGCTAGATTATTCTGTATATTACTATATACAGAATATATTGCTTTTACCAGTGAGATTTCATCTTTTATATGTGGTCCTATTACCAATTAGCACCTCTTTGTTTCAACTTAAAGATGTCCTTTTAACATTTCTTGTAAGCCTGGTGCAGAGATGATTAACTCCTTTAGCTTTTATTTGTCTGGAAAACTCATTTCTCCTTCAACTGTGCATGACAGCTTTGTTGGGTATTCTGATAATAATTTTTTTTTCTTCAGTATTTTTTTAAATCAAAATGTGAAATTATGGTTGACATATAATGTATTTTAGGGGTACAACACAGTGCTTCAACATTTATACACCTTATGAAATGATCATCACAATATATATAGTAACCTTCTGTCACCATATATTACAATATTATTAGCTATGTTTAAGTTGTACATTACATTCCTGTGACTTATTTTATGACTGAGTTTGTCATAATCCCTTCATAATTCATTTCGCCATTTCTGCTATATTTTGTGCCAATCCCTTTTGGACTGCAAAGTTTTTGATGTCTTACGAGGTTTCCTCATTGTGTTTAGCTTTTGATAATTTAATTACCATATGTCTTGGTGTGGGTTTCTTTGGGTGTTTCTTATATGGAACACCCAGCACCCTGGATCTGGATGCTGTTTCCTTCCCCAGGTTATGAAAGTTTTCAGTCATTATTCTTCAAATAAGTTTTCTGACCCTTTTCCTCTCCTCTTGCGACCCCTGTAATGCAAATGCTGGTCTGTTTGATGGTGTTCCATAAGTGCCTTAAGCTACCTTCACTTCTTTCTTCTGTCTTTTTCATTCTTCTTTTTTGCTGCTGATCGATTTTCACTGTCCTTTTTTAAAGCTTTTGAATACATTTTGATTGATTTCAGAGAGGAAGGGCGAGGGATAGAGAGATAGAAACATCAATGATGAGAGAGAATCATTGTTTGGCTGCCTCCTGCACTGGGGTTTGAGCCCATAACCTGGGCATGTACCTGGACCACGAATCTAACCATTACCTCCTGATTCATAGGTTGATGCTCAACTACGGACCCACACCAGCTGGGCCACTGTCCTATCTCTGAGTTCACTCATCTTTTCTTCTCCTCCATGAACACCTCGATTGTATTTTTCAGTGTAGTAATTGCAGTCTTCAGTTCTGTGACTTTTATTTGGTACTTTCTTATAATTTCACTTTGTTCATTCGTTTCTTTTTGACTATTATTTTGAACTCTTTAACAGATAAATCACTTATCTCTGTTACCTGAAGATCTTTTCCAAAGGCTTTTTCTTGTTCTTTATTTTGGAATATATTTCACTATTTTTTCCTGACTCTCTGTGTTAGTTACTATACATTGGATAAGAGAGCCACCTGCCACAGTCTTGAAGGAGGGTGTCATGTAGATGAAGCTGTCATTCAACTCTGCCTTCCTTTTCCTAGTTCTTGGTTTTCTCTTAAATTTTTGTAATTATCTGAACAACCTATTCTATTTTTAGTGGTTTCCATTAGTTGGGAGTGTGTCAAGACCTGTCAGTGTCTCACAGGGGAGGATCTCAGCACCTAGATTCAGGTAGACTGGAAGCCAAACCCTCAGGCAGCAGTTATGAAAGTATGCAAATATATACTGTCCAGTGGGCCAACAAGGCAATATATATTTAGGTGGCAGCCACAAAAACTGAGGTGCCAAATGAGGGTGCAAGCTCCTTTCTGGAAGATATTGGCAAGTTGTAGCAAGGCGAGAGGAAGAGTGTAAAGATAGCTCTCACCAGCCTTGTCCCTGGAGAGTATTTCAGTAGGCTCCTAGATGTGTGTTGTATTAGATGCCTGCCCCTCAGGCCAATGCTTTAAGACAAGCAAAGCTCTTTCACAGAGAGCCTGGGTGCTGCCTCTGCATTGAGCCCTGGAGTGGGTGTATGCACTTGGCCTTTAGGGCTGTTAGTTTGCTAGAGTCTCCTGGGTCTCGGGGACACAAGCCCCATGGCCTTACAAAGCTAAGTTCTGGAGGTTCATCTCTCAGGTGCAGGTCTTAAAAGTTAAAGTGCCCAATGTGGGTTTCAAACTCTTTACTCCTCAGGGAAAAGATCTGGGTTTTGAGCTTCCTCTTGATTGTGGGTCACTAGCTGGAAGTGGAGGTTTTTAGTGAGATTTTGCCTCAGCTTGCTTTGATGTGTAGGAGTTGCTTAGCTAGCTGCTTTTTGTTTTGTTTCTCTCCCCCTTCCCCCCCCCCCCCCCCAAGGAAATTGTTCTACATGTAGCTAAAGATTTAGTGTGTCCATGGCAGGAGGTGAACTTTGCAGTCACAACCTGATCTCCAGTGGTTGAGCCCCATAGATTCTGCCCTGAAATCTCCATGAGGTGAGACCAAGTGGGCCTCCTGGAAAGCAACCCACAGTGGTGGGCACGCTGGATGTTCACCTTGAGCTCTTTTTCCCACTGGAGAAAATGTAGGCCGCAGGGCACCCTTTGGTGTAGCGCTATGCTGGCCTGTGGGAGGGTGATGCTGTCAAGAGTGTGGCTGCTCCTCTTACCCTTTTAATGCAGTGCTTCTTGGTCTCTGTGGGACAAAAGAGTACTTCAGACTCACCTGTGTGTTTTGAGATTTCTCACAATTGCCTTGTTTATGAATGGTTGGTTGCTAATTGGTCTTTTTGTGAGGGAAACTAAAGTCAGAACAACCAATGTTGCCATTTAGATAACACCTTAATTTAGCATTTTACTATGAAACTGAAATCCATCACCTTCTCTATGAATCAAAAATATTTTTAAAATCCTACTGTATTTTTGCTTTAGCAAATAAAACAGTCAAAATTAGAAAACGTATTACAATAATACAGGTTGTCCCCAAAAATCTACACTTTAACAGCTAATAGCTCAATTTTAAAAATGAAATGTATTTTAATGAACACTACCCTTTATAATTATTCAAACTGTGTGTATACAATTTTGTGACACCATATATGTAATTTTTCAATAAATACATATGTAACATTAATCACATTTATAGCACTATAAAATAATTGTCATTAGGCTACATATAATACCGTATGTAACTATAACAAGAAAGAAAATGTTTAACTATTTATCAACAACTTACAATACAACCATTTTCTATAATAGGCATTAAAAAGTGACACACAGGATGGGTTCTGGATAAATGGTGATGCACTATGATACCTTAACTCTATTCTGGATGATTCTCAGTATGCAATGTGTTTTTAAGAGAAGTCCACAAATAAAAGAGTAAGAATGAGAAATAAATTTAATTCATCTTGATATGATTAAACAGACCTAGGGTTTCTCTGTGGAACTCAGGTCAATCATAAAGCTTGCATGGATGTGGTAATTTTTATTTGCAAAGAATACTTAACTTACACTGATTTAGACTGAACATGTGCCATCCTCCTACCCCTTCATACCTTGAAACCCTAACTCACAGTATGGCTGTATTTAGGGTAAGGGAAGCCTATATGAGGTCTCAAGGTCGAGGCCCCAAACATAATCAGATTACGATTGGATTAGTGTCCTTATAAGAGGCACCAGAGAGCTTTCTCTATTTTCCCTCTTCCACCCTGCAGTGCACACACTGAGGAAGGGCCCTCTACAAGCCAGGATGTGAACTCTCACTAGAAAACGAATCAGCTGTAACTTCGATCTTGGAATCTTAGCCTCCAAAATATGAGAAAATTAGTTGTTTTTTTAAGCCTCCCAGTTTGATATTTTGCTGTGTCAGACCAAACCAAATAACACACTGCTCAAGCAAAGTTAAATATCAGCACCAAGGCTAGTACCCAAACTACATCATCATGCCCTTCTGCCATTTTTAATTTCCATTAATTCACCTGTTTGTGATTAGGAAAAAAAAGCTATGTATTAGTAATAAGATCAATATATAATGAAAACACTTTACAAAGTAAGTTTTGCTAGGGATGACAAAACTATAGCAAACTGGAGGTACTTCAAAGTGAAGAACTATACAAATATGTACATGTGATTTACTACTTTACCTGTTGAAGTTCTTGCTCTCTTTGTTTATGTCTCATTTCCATCTGTTTAATTTTCTTTTCTAAGCCCATGAAATGTTTCATCTCTGGTGTATGGTTTTCTTTGGCCTCTCTCAATTCTTCTAAGAGTTTTGTAATCTAAAATTGAGGTATGAAGTAAATGAAAAACTATGATAAGTAATTCATTTTTAACAGGTAGTCTTAAGAAGGAAGAATATTAACCACATTATTTTTGTGTAAAAGTTCACTATATAAGAAGCTTCTTGTCAACAAAGGTATTTTAAGTTGTTAGGATAATTAATAGCTTTCCTTCCCTAGTCCAGGAAGTAAAAGGGTCATCCTAGATCTGAACTGACCTCACAATCCAAAAGGTTTCAGATACTTGGCCCAGCTTTCCCTCCCATGTATGCCAGGCTGGTTTATGTCATTCAACATTAAGCTGGACACTTATCTTTGGTGTATTCAGCTTTGTTATAAAGTATTTGTTCATAGACTGATTACTTTTTAGATTAAATAATAATACAGAAAGAGTTCAGTAAATATGGATCCTTCTTTTGTCAACTCCCTATAATCCTATTTGTAATTCTCTTATCATTTTATAATTCATTCCACAAATAAATGTATGCATATGAAATACAGATAATGAAGTAATAAACTTTCTGTGCTTGCTGCTGTCTTAGGTTGCAAAGATGAAAGACACATGGGGAATTGCAGTTTAGTACAGTACCTCTTTTTTCTGATTATAGTACACAGAGAAAATGGTAATATTTTATGTCACCCGAGAGTTAAATGGAGGGGATCTGAAGGATCTTTATATTGGGTTTGATGGAACAATTACTTCTATTTTCTTTATATCACATAATTATAATTTGCTAACATCAAAAAGCAAAATAATTAACATGAAAATAGATAAAATTAACAAACTCAATCGTTTTACATGGAAACACCCACTGCCTAATAACATTGATAATACTAGACATACACACTTTCTAAATTAGTTTTAAAAATGTGAAAATACAAGCAAATTGAGTCAGAGGCGAATCAAAATATTTTTAATATGTGAAACATTCCTGACTAAAAATAGATATGCAGACTTTAATTGGATGATTTGCAGAAAGATCAGCAGAAATTTAGTTCAAAATAAAAAATACAGAAAATTTCTCTTCATTTGTATCTACTTGAATGCACCTTTAAGAGTATAATAAAAGTTGAATACTTATTTTTATAAAATTCTTGCATTTTGGTGAATTTATCCTATGTTGGTAACTGGATACATAAGCAAAGATTGATCAAAAATGCTTCTTAAGTTACTTAAGTACTATAAAAAAAAAACTGGTAATGACCTCAATGTCCAACGACAGGGCTTGGTTACCTCAGGTAAATTAATTTTTCTTAGCATCAATTTATTTATAAAATGGGAATAATAGTACCTAAGCTTTGGGGTTATGGTGAAGAATCACATAGAGCACAGTGTCTAGTAAATACTTAAAAAATCTATTTCCTGTAGTTATATTATTGGTGATCTAGCATCACTGTGATGATTACTTTACCTATTTGCTAACCAAATTAGTCTTGGATGGTTAAAGCCATTTCTGCATTAAGTACTAATTTTACTTTCTAAAAACCTACCCAAAAAATATCAACATCTGGGGAAAGCAGATTTTCCTTAAACAAGATATTAATATTATCTTGACTGTGGTATTTTTAGGTTATGTCTATTTGTACATTTAAGTTAAAAAATGCAGAAATGTGAATATGATTGAAATGGCTAAGATAAACTTACGTTAGCCCAATATTTTGGTGATTTCTTACCTCGTTCTGTAGGATTTCTTCTCGAACTTGAGAAACTAGAAGAGATTCTTGTTTATCTTGCAGCTCATTAACTTGATTTTGGAAATGTTTTATAAGTACCTAGAAAATTATGACAGAAGTTCTGAGTTAATGAAGTTCTTCCTTGAACATTATTTGAAAAATATAAGAAAGCCAAATAATGACGTTTGTGCTAAAAAATAAATAAGATCGTAATATTTTAAAATTACAAAGTTCTAACATAGAAATAGGTTGCCATAGGAATTAAAGTTAATTGAATTAATTAAACTCATTGAATAAATTCATTTTATTTCTTTCAATATTTTTTTTAATGTTATTTTATTGATATTTTACAGAGAGGAAGGGAAAAGGATAGAGAGTTAGAAACATCGATGAGAGAGACACATGGATCAGCTGCCTCCTGCACACTCCCCACTGGGGATGTGCCCGCAACCAAGGTACATGCCCTTGACCAGAATCGAACCCCAGACCCTTCAGTCTGCAGGCCAACACTCTATACACTGAGCCAAACCGGTTAAGGCTCTTTCAACATTTAATATAAAGCATCACATATTACAAATTAATGACTATGTAACTACATGGCTTTTTTATCTCAAGTATTTTTCTCCTGAAGGCTTTAAGATAAACCTCTATAAAGTGTAAGCATTCTTCTCTGGCCGGTGTGGCTCAGTTGGTTGGAGCGTCATCCCATACACCACAAGGTAGTGGGTTTGATTCCAGGTCAGGGCACATACCTAGGTTGCAGGTAAGATCCCTGGTTAGGGCAAGTGCACATGTGAAGCAACCAATCAGTGTTCCTCTCACTCTAAAAATCAATAATGATTTTTAAGAAATCTAAGCATTTTGAAGAAAGTGGCCAATATTATCTTTATGCATTGTGATTAAGTAGAATAATAGCTTTTATTAAAAAGCTATTGACTAAATAAAGATAACACAAGCCTAATATCTGTGAAATAAATGTTAGTCTCATACTTTTAGACAAAGAAATGGAAATAACACAAATACTTCCATCGAGAAACTGAAAAAACTTAGGAAAAATTCATCTCTTATCTCTAATGTTTTACTTTTACTGTTTTTATGACCAGACTATGATGATTTCCATTTAACTCACAATTTGCAATATTATATTTAGAATTCTGGAAAAACAACATATTTATGGCCCTATGGCATAATGATACCACTTTTCCCAACTCTTAGGCCATTCTTTACTATATAATCACTTGATATAATGTTTACACTGCACACTAACACCCGACTCTTATGAGTAAAAAGACTACAGAAGCTTATCTACAAGGCTATATCATGGTTACTTTTAAAAAGGACTTTAAATCTCTTTCATTAAAGTATTAAAAACAGTCACAGTTCTTTATTTCTGAGCTGAGACTAAATTATAGACCTCATTATATTTCACCTTTAAGTACCCCAAATACTTCAACATGCATTTCCTTAAAGGGTATTTTCTCTCAAAAACACAATAACATTTTCACACCAATTTCATAACATTTAACATATAGCCAATATTCAAACTTCCCTAACTGGGGGATTTGTTTTTAATTAAAGTGCTATTAAATAATTATAGGTAGGAAAGGTGGTAGTGAAATAATTTCTTTTATTTTTAATCCTAATGCGAGGAAGGATGTTTTTTATTGATATTAGGGAGAGAGAGAGAACCATCCATCAGCTGCCTCCCATACGTACCCTGACTGGGGACTGAAACTGCAACCTAGTTAGTTGCTCTGACCAGAAATTGAACCTGAAACCTTTTTAGTGTATGGGACGATACAACAATCAACTGACCTAACCCAGGGCAAAATATAATTATTTCTTGGCGAGGATGTGGAGAAAAAGGAACCCTCCTGCACTGCTGGTGGAATGCAGACTGGTGCAGCCACTGTGGAGAACAGTATGGAGTTTTCTCAAAAAACTAAAAATGGAGCTCCCATTTGACCCAGTAATCCCACTTCTAGGAATATATCTCAGGAAACTGGAAACACCAATCAGAAAGGATATATACACCTCTATGTTCATAGCAGCACAATTTATAATAGCTAAGATTTGCAAACAGCCTAAGTGCCCATCAGCAGATGAGTGGAATAAAAAACTGTTTTACCTTTTGCAACTTTTACCATTTGCAACAGCATGGATGGAACTGGAGAGCATTATGCTAAGCGAAATAAGCCAGCTGGAGGAAGATAAATATCACATGCTCTCACTCATATGTGGGATATAATGATCAACATAATTTGATGAACAAGAATAGATCCAGAGATAAATGGTGGGGGTGGAGGGGAGGTTAGAGAGCAACCAAAGGACTTCTATGCATACATATTAGCATAACCAATGGACACAGACATTGGGGCTGTGGGGGCTTGCCCAGGGTGGGAATGAAGGGGGGGGCAATTGGGGGAAAAGGAAACATATGTAAAACTTTAGACAAAAAAAAAATATATTATTTCTTGAAGTTTTCCCCCTCAGTTTTTTTGTTAAAATTAAAACCTACAAAATAGATGACAAGCAAAATGAACATTCCTGTATTCTTCAACTTGAATTACCAACTGTTAATATTTTGCCACCTTTCCTTTTTTTTGGATACACCATTTGAAAGTAAGTTGCACATGCTGTTGTTTTTTTCTTTACTGATTAAGGTATTACATATGTGTCCTTCTCCCCCATTACCTCCAACCCCTCCTCTCATGCCTTCACCCCCCTGGTGTCTGTAACCATTGGTTAGGCTTATATGCATACATATAAGTCCTTTGGTTGATCTCTCCCCTTTACCCTCACCATCCCCTACCTTCCTAATGCTGTGTTTTTTTTTTTCCAGCTTACTAACAGCACCATAGAAGAAGGGCCACACGGTAGATATTCATAGGTATCTGAGTAGACATACACAGTAAGACACTTTTAAGGAAATGTATACCCTGTCAGCATACCCTGTCACAATTTAAAAAAGACTACTTTATAATGTGTAGATCCCTCTGTTCATTATTTTATCCCAGGTGCCTATCTATAGACCCAGAATCATTATTTGTTTCATGAATAAAAGGTGGTGGGGCAAGAATGACCAGGACAATTACTTGTCAGTTGGGACTTGGGGTAAAGGGAGGTGTTAACATTCAAGTTCAAGTACTAAGGTGCCAATCACATTAGACACAGCCCTCACCCATCCATTAACACCTACTTAGAAGATCTACTTGAGAAATGTAGGGATAAAACTGTAAAACACTTAGACTATAACATAAGAATAGTTAAACATATGGAAATGATA
This sequence comes from Corynorhinus townsendii, assembly GCA_026230045.1. Classification (NCBI taxonomy): domain Eukaryota; kingdom Metazoa; phylum Chordata; class Mammalia; order Chiroptera; family Vespertilionidae; genus Corynorhinus; species Corynorhinus townsendii. The sequence goes on along the minus strand of JAPDVU010000004.1, from coordinate 57,917,854 downwards.
TCCTCAAAAACATAAAATCAAGCCAACAATACCATTTCTATCACCAACATAACAAAGTGAAGTTAAAATATTTCTGTTAACAGCACTGGAAAAAAAAAATCACATTAAAGTCTAAGAAAGTTTGTTAAAGTCACCTACCTCTTGAGTTGCTATTTTACGATTTAGTTCAGCTACTTTGGAAGAGGAATTTTCTACTGCATTTTGGCAAAGGAGTTTCTCTATTTCCCTCTGATGAGATGCTTTGAGAGATGTGATGTGTGCTGCAGTGTCTTCCTTGACCCTTTAGAGCAAATGAAAGAAAACCACACATAAAAGCAGCTCTTCAACCTTTAATTCAGAGCTAGCACAACAGCAGTGTAAGAAGCAAAGGGAGAGAGGGCACCAGTATCCATTGCATTGTGCTAGGTGACTCACACATTACTTACTGCCTAGAACCACTCCATGAACTCACAATTACTGAGTTTAGGAGAGAGCAATGTATCCAGGACTCAGATCGGTAAGCTGCAGACCTGTGGTTCGAGCCGGCCCATGTGAACCTTAGAATCCAGGGCAGGTCTTCCCCTCTACCCCCAGTGTGGGGCTGCACTTTCTGAGGGAATTGAAGGTTCTAAATGTTCTGTTTGGATTTAAAGCAGAGGGTCTGTCTTGTCTTTGAAGAAAGTCTAAGATTTCTTGACCAGATTGTTATTTGGATAATCACAACTGTTCCCTTTAAAAACTCCAATGCTTTGTCTAGGCAACATTCTCCTGTTTCTGGCCCATGCATATGACTCTGGGCTAGTTGCATGTTGTAAGAATAAATTATTTTTACAGTAATTCTCAGGACACAGGATAACTGAACCTAATTAGTTTGCACTGTTAAGTATGAGAGACTATTCATTTGTCTGTGACAAAATTTATGCATTCAGAGGCAGTTTAGTAAATGGTAAAGTTACAACTAAAGAGCTGATACATTACTTATAGCTAAGTATTTCCTCTCTTATTGGAAATATTATTTGAAAAATGACAGGATTTTAATCAAAGCATACATATATTTACTAAATCACTGTTGATACCTAATAACATAATAATTCCAAAACTACAAACAAATGTATATCAGTTGCTCATTTGATTATATGAAAATCTCATAAATGGAAACTATGTGATTAGGGTCCTAAGAAAAGCATAAAAATCTGAAGCACCCATGGTACAGTGCTCATAATAAAAAACTGCCTGAATCCGGGGCCAGGGAAGGTATTTCTTGCTTCTCAGACCCAGAGCTGTCTGAGAAACAGATTAACAATATTCAAAAATTATAAATGTGTATAGAAAAATTTATAGGAAAAAACCCCTAAATTTTAAACTATTTCTAGGAAAGAATGTGATTATTTACAAATAGCTTCATTGATACTATCACATTTGGGACTATAGGAAAAAAGTTTCAACTTGGAAGCAATATGGTTACCATGATGACTCAATGAGAGATCACCACCAATCAATCAATAAACCTCAACATATTAGGTACTATCTGTGCTCATTCTGTTTCCTATGCTCATTCTTCCTATAGTCTACCAGGACATACCTCTTCCTTAATTCAAGTACTCATTACACACTGTGATGCCTCCAACTCTGTGTTCCTTTAGTCAAATGTATTGACATCCTAATCTTTGAAGGGCATAACTGTATATTCAATAAATAATTTATATATTGCTTCATCAACATTAAATGACATTTTTGTACACCTGAAGACTTATTTTAACTCTCACACTCAAACCTATTATTGTGGTTACAGGTTTTAAAAGAAGTATAATCCTATATCAGTTCTCAAGGAGCTACAAGATAGAGTTATGATTAGTGCTTTCATGGTATATAAATTACATTAAGAGCTTGAAGGCAGAGGCAGGAAATTTCCTGGGAAGCTCTAGGAAATATTTTGTGGAAGAGGTAGGACTTGAAACAAGAACAAGCAAAAGGCAGTGAAGAAATTCAACAAGTCAGGCTTAGAAAGTCTGATTTTTGAGGAGGGAAAATAAAGAGAAGTCATGAATCAATTAAAATGAACAGAAAAAAAGTTTTAGTCAGAGTGTCCAAATCATGGAGGTTAAGGGAGGGAACCACTCAAGAAAGCAGTACAGTGGACGATGTCAAGGACAACGAGGATGGAGAAAACCCCACTGGTCTGGGAAAAGCCATTACTGAGAGACCAGGGGGAAAAAGAGGCGACTAGTGGAAAACTGGTACAGAAAGACAGAAAAGGGGACCAGAACTTGGTGTGATCAGGCAAAAAAATCTGAGCATGTTGGAAACCTCAGAGGAAAGATAGTAGTTGGAGATTCTGAGGAGGAAAGAGATGAATGCATGTGACCATAAGATTAATTTGGAAGAGTTATTTTGGGAAAAAAGGACTCTGTCCTCTTAAAATGTCATCCCTTTTTCCTAATAGCTGTTTTTGACAGTAATCTGCCTATGGCCATCACAAATAATGATATTCATTTGCAAGAAGGCCCACTAACACCATTTGAATACATGCAGAAAGAAGACAAGACTGGTCATCCCAGGACATGGTGTGGGTTCACATGGAGATTCAGATTCAGGTTCATCAGAATCTGGTTCCAAAATGAAACAGATCTATGCTTAGCAATGTAATACAATTTCTTAAAATTCAGTTCAGGGTATAACTAATTATCTAGAGGAAATACATCTTATAATTTAAAAATGTATCTTTTTGTCTCCACATATTAACAAATTCACATTTTACCTTTTCATGGAATTCTCAAACTGGTTCATAGCTATATCAGATTTCATCTTCAACTCATTCCTCTCTACAATTACTTTCTCCAGTTCATTTTTCAGTCTGCAGTTTTCTTGTAAAACCTCTGAAATGTGGGAATCAGTAAAAGTATGTGGTTGGTAAAGCTTGCCATCCAGGGTTCCAGGAAAGGAGCTGGCATTTCCTTTACCTGGGTGCGAAACATCCTTCTTTACCCTTTTTGCAGTCATTTCCTCCCTCCCCTTAGAGTTCTGACTGGATAGCATCATCCTTCTCTCCTTCTGAAGCTTCTCCACAGTTTTCGAAAGGTCGTGTATTTCTCTCCCCTTTGCCGCCAGCTCCTCATTGAGTCTTGCCAGTTTAGCTTTAGCATGAGCCTGTTCCACTTGGAACTCGATAGACTGGAAATCTTTATCATCTCTATTTTTCTTGAGTTCTAATTCAGCATTCTGTTGTTTAAACGTGTCTATTTCAGCTTCAAGGTTTTTTACAGTGATTTGATGGGCTTCCTTAATGTCGTCAAGTTCCTTCTCTAGTGCTTTAACCCTGGAGGAGTTGTCCTGTTGGTTCTGGGATGCTGCCTTCAATTTGTGGGCAAGTAGCTGCTCCTGCTCCTCTAGTCTCTGTTCATACTGAATCTGAAAAGAATCCAGGTAATGTCAAACCACTGCTAAATATTTCATTAGTTACTGAAGCCCTGCATCCTTCCAGGACCTACTGCTTCCTTTATACAGGCCTCATTACACACTGTGATGCCTCCAACAGTGTGTTCCTTGAGGCAAACGCATCGGAGTCCTAATCTTTGAAGGGCTTAACATTAGATAGTCTCAATATATGTTATAGAACTTCAGAATTAATGTTGCTTCATAAACATTAACTTACACGTTTTCGTATCCCCAGTGCTTATTTTAAACCTTACAATCAAAACTATTATTGTATACCCTTCTCTATGCAAATTGACAAACTATATACTCTTTGAGGATAAACAGGAAAAGCGATTGGGGATACCGAAGTCTTTAAGGTATAGAACATTTTCAGCTTTCTAATAGCAATTTAGAAATCTCATATGGAGTAAGTAAGTTAGGTTAAAATTTGTATCCTGGAGATTTTTATTATAAATGATGAAATAACCTCAATACTTTACTCTGTGGAAAGAGGCACTGATAGTGTTTGCTCATTCATTCAATGAATATTTATTCTGCTATGACTGCTTGCCAGGCACTGGGACAGATTCTAGGGATAAAGAAACTCAGTTTTTTACTTCAAAAAGTTCACAGCCTGGTGAGGAGATTAACATGGCAACAGTTCCAATGCCCTATGACTCCTGTAGTAATGGGCCTTTGAACATGCAAATTTCAGTGGAAATATTTTCAAGCATAGCAATTAAAATATTTTATACTGAATATATATCAGAGATGCTTTATTCTGCCTTTTCATGACTTAATTTACACTAATTCTAATATCACTGAGAGGGGCTCATGTAAAGATTATCCTGTGCTTGATTATTTCACGTTTGAAATAAGTTACTGAAGGGGGACAAAAAGGACGAATCTAGGTTGCTTTTGCAGCTGACACTCAAGGTAAAGGTTTTGTGAAAAAGGATGTTTAGAGCTACTTGTTAAGATGAGACATGAGAAGTGCCCCATGGTCCATCTCTGAGCCCCATCTTCATGGCACTTACCTTCATTTTCTGAAACTCTTGTTCCATGGTACGAAGGCTTCTCTTTGCTTCTTCATCTTTGCCCTCCAGATCAGCTTCTAGTTTTTTTATTCTTTTTTCCATAAATTCCACTGTGTTTCTATCTACTGTATCTCCAGCTGCTGATGCAGCCAATATTAAAGCAGGTAAAGAATTAGGATATCTTCTCTTTAGAATTCCTTCCATTTCCTTAACCTAGTAAAATATTTTTGTATATATGTAAGTTTACAAATATATAATTAAGCAGTTTAATATATATTATGCTATTATCAGTTATGTCTAGATTTCAAAGAGATACTTAAATCGCATCTCAGGACTGAACTGAATGCACAGAAGCACACATTAATTTCAAATTTTACACCCTTAGGTGTCTGATTAAAAAATCCTACAGTATAATATCTAATTAATTACTGATGAATTTACAGAAATCCTCTCATATTCATTTGAAACAGATCTTGGGACTATTTTACTACTAACAATCAGTCTTTTTGAGGACAAAGCTCTTTTCCCTCCTTTTTTCTACAGATCTCCTCTAATGGTAGTTATGCTGTCTATTGACTGAAATTACTTATATGCACATGAGTGTGCAAACTTATTGCAATAAGCATACTCCTTCCTGCAAGAATCTCCATCCTACCCTAACCCCCTCCAAATGAAGTATAACCTATTTTTAAAATTACTTCAATTAGGAAGGAAGATTAGATGACAAAAATGAATGTTCACTTAGTCTATAAAAACAACAACATATTATATGGTCTTTCTATAGAAGAGAATAGCACCAGGGTCCACAGAAATTAGGGTTAGATTTTATATATTCACATGTGTATGCCTTCCTTTGTTAACAGTATTATGGTTAAGGTATCTTTGGAAAACATATATCAAAACTGTAAATTCCTTTAACAGTTTCTAGTCTCTGAGTGTGCAACCAAATAAATAAATAGCACCTACTAGTAAGAGGCAGTCTGTGCAGCTAGAGCACTTTGCTGTTAAGACTGTGCCTCTAGCTTTATGACCTGTGTCAACTCCTCAAAATCTCGCTGCTTCATTGGCAAGATGGGGATGATAATACCAATTTCATGATGTTGATACAATTAAGTGAGGAACAAATGACCTTTATTTTGGTAAAGGGCTTAGCAGAGTGCCCACCATCTAGGGAGGGCTTGATATTACTGTCTTTTACTTTGATCTGGTCTCAAAAACTACCTCCCTTAAGATAAGGAGGGTTACTGGTGTTCAACATCCTGTTTACAAACTGAACATTGTTCATATTAGGTATTGAAGGGTCACATTATTTGCAAAATTAACAGTAGATATTTCCATTCATAAAAACTGCTTGCACATTCACAGTTGTACCATAAACTGGGATATATCCAGATATAAATATTGATAGCTTATTTGTCTACAAAATTGTCAAAGCTTTCCTTCCTCTGATATTTAAAACCTAGTTATTTCCATTAGATGTAAGCATGTAAGGGTGCATACATATACACCAAATGTATTAAAAAGAGAAGATCTAACGTTTGTTTTAACATATTTACAATGCATTCCTTAAAACTTTAAGAAATATTTTCAATCTGATTTTAATATCTTGAAATTTATATTATATTTTTTGGGGGGAAAATCAGATTTTTAAAAAATATTATTCTTTAATCACTGATACTAGTGTGGCTGCTATACAAAGTAAAAATTTTAAAAAAATTCTCACTGGGATATCCATTAAATAAAAGTATAAACAAATGCATATAATTTGATTTTCACTATAATATGCATTTAATTAGCTCCATGTTTACTTATGTGCTATTTAGAAAAGGAGATATATTATCTGTAATTAACCTATTTCAGAATATATGGCTCCAAAATGAGCCTGAATTTATATAATATACCTTGATTATAAAATAAGTATTAAAGTTTAACATCATTAGGACAGAAATGTTCATGGGAATAGAATTAATAAGATCTAAAATATACATGCAGCCAACTATACAAAATACTACTAATGATAATTTAGAAAGATATAATCGAAGATGATACCAATAAATTTTTAATGAAAGTGTTAATAAAAGAGGAAGGTTATGGGGGAAAAAAGGGACAAATGTAATACTTTCAACAATAAAGGTTTTAAAAAAGAAAAAAAAGAGGAAGGTTACTTTTGTAAAGCATATTTCTGGTCAATATTTATCACCATTTCACATCTTAATTTTGCTATTAAGCATGCTTAATATTTTTCTCACACATTCAGTTCTATATTATTTCTTTTAAAATAAATTTATCTATTAGAGAGGTATTTTCTCTGGTTTTGTTTCTCTCACAATTCTGGATGGCTAATCTAAACCTAAGCACTGAAAAAGAGCCAAGCAATCCTGGTTACTTCAGAATATTTCTAGCTCTTCAGATCACCTTTGTGGTTCCTTTCCTGGAACTGAATCACACTGCCAAGTCATACCTTTTAAAATAAGAACAGGGCCTATAAAAGTAACAAAGGTAACTTTTTGCTTAGTTTTCCTTCTTCTCATAAAACTGAGATAATATTCAGCTTAGTGATGACCTCACAGTTTGGGGTTTGTGATGGAATAGTAGCCATATATTTAAGTGTCATGACTTGACTGAAGACTCATGCTCTCCATCAGCAGGGCTGGAATACCTTATTTTAATATTTAGTTATGAATAGAAAAAACTCTATTATAGAAAGTTGGAAAATGTTAACTAATAAATATTCCACCCCACAAAACTACTACTTTAATGAAAAAAATCTTTATCATAATAAAAGTCACTATGTGATTTTTGAAAAAGGTCTCCTAGTTACTCTAACTATGAAATGAGTATTTTTAAGCCTAAATAATGAGTAAGAGCTCAAAATTATTGCCAGCTCTTTGGGATGCTGAATGTTCTGTTTCCAAGGTGTCTGGTAATACTTCCCAGCATTACTAACATGTTCCCAACATATACCCAGCGTTTCTAAGTTCTGCTTCCTCTTCCTTTATGTCTAATAGAGCTGATGTAAAATAACTTGTCATCAATAGGTCTACTATCCAATGAGGCACATAAGTCTAAGTTTTTATGCATAAACTATAGATTTTATAAAATGATGTTGTTTACTACTTTTATTAACAGCATTTTAAATATGTATATCAAGTAGGGGCAGTTTCATATTACTACATCTTATAGAAACTGAAACAAGAAAAAACACAATAGACTCTACGTATACCTTAATGAAAATTTACCCTGAACACATACTTGCCGCTCTAGGTCCTGAATTCTTTTGGCATCAGCTGCTTTATCTTTTAAATGTGTCTTCCTCTGAATAGATGGATTTCCAAATTCAGCTTTCAGTTTCTCAGCCTATCAATAAGTAAAAATATGTAAAGAAGCATATTTAAAACACACCTGGGAAACATGAGGAGGAAAACACAATGGTAGTTTATTCATTCGTTTATTAATTCCCAGACATGGCACTGTGCTAGAGAGGTGGGGGTGCACAAGCCAAACCAGGTCCCTGCCTTCTTGGTGCTTATGCTCTAGTGCAAGGAGAGAGTTGATAAGCTAATAAAGTAAATTAATAACAAAACAACCTCACAGAGTGCTGTGAAGAAAAAACAACAACAGTGAAGGAATGGAAAGAAAGGGTCAGAGAGGGCAAGTTTGGCAGCTACATTAGATAAGGTGGTCAGGAAAGGTCTTTCTGGGGAGTAGAAATTTGAGCTGTGACCTGAACAAGGAGAGAGACAAAGGAAAACCAAGGACAGAGTAATCTAGGTCAAGGCAACAAGTGGTGTGAGCTTGGCATGTTCAAGAATCAGTGAGTGCTGTGTGGCTGAGGGAGAGTCATTTGTGGAAGTGTGGTTCGGATGAGGCTGGAGAGCAGGCAGAGTTCAGACCATGTGGGAACTTGACAGGTTATGATAAGGAACTTGGGTTTATTTGCAGAATAATCTAAACTAGGCTATACATCTAAAAGCAAACCCAAACCAGCTATTTAATTCAAGAATTTAGAGTATTAATGACATAAGGCTAAGAAAAACTATAAAATGCAATAGGGTGGATCTACAGAAATACACTCTAAAATGATCTATTACCTCAAGTTTGAGCCTCTCAATTTCTTCATTTGCTTCTTTAAGTCGAACTGCATCTTTATCCAGAAGTTCCTGATTTTCCGCATACCACTGTATTCTTTTTTGCAAACGACTGATTTCTTGTTTATGCGTTTCTTCTAAAATTTTTATTTCATATAATTTCTCACCTATAGGATAAAATAATAACTTCATTGTAATTTTGAAAAATTAAAGATTTTAAGTGAATAACAATGTCTACCTAATGAAAAAGCATTATGAAAAAATAAGAGGCAAAAACAACTGATGTATGCAAGGTAATATCTAGTTTAACTTATTAATAAAGGGAGATGAAAACCGTGTTCTTAATCTTAAATCCTCAAACTTAGAAAAGTTAGCTATGTAGACATTTTTGATACATCAATTATCTCCCCACTGACTTTCATTATAAAAGTAAACGTGTTTCCATGGAGAAATAAATATTGAAGATGTAATAAAAATAGAGCATTCCTATAATTATTTAAAAAGTAACAATAGCAAACATTAGTAGGTGCTTACCATACATGGTTTTAACATAACTTAAATAATGGCTGTCATTTTTATTATTCTATTCTTACAGATGAAGGAAATAAGTATGATTTCCTTACAAACAGGTAAGTGACTTTTATTGTACGTATCTTATACTGAGATCATAATATTGCAGAGGAAATATCTTCACTTTGGCAAACAAGAACTTCTGATCTACCTTTCTGGCCCTATCTATGTTCTGCCATCCAACCCACAAGTGCACTCAGTATCATGCTCATGAAACACTAGAACAGCAGCCTCCATTCTTCACTTCTAAATCTCATCCTCTGCCAGGACCCAGCTCAAATGCCACTCCTCCCTGAAACTCTTATTTAGCACCCTGACTCATATTTACTTGTATTTTTTTTATATTAAACTCTTTTTTTTTGCATTCTTCTCTTACTTCCTCTTGCTTTCCCTGGTAGAGAATGCCATATTTATCCTTGTGTTTTCTACAAACATAGTGCAGTGTTATTTGTTCTTTGGCAAATACTAGAGAGCCTACATTTTAGACCCGCGGATAAAAAGGCAGACCAGACCCTCAGAAAGGTCACAATCTAGCTGGGATGATGGATGTAAACAACATAAAATGCTGCAAATTTAAAACAGACCTTGATTTTCTTTGATCTTATAATTATCCATGATAAAGCCAATCAAATACACATACCTATTACTAACTAATTTTAAAAAGTTTCTAATATTACAAGTATTTCAAGGAATAACATTTGATTATACTGTCCAAATGCTAGTACTTAAATTCCCAATTAAACAGTTATGAGTATAAAGGTGAACTGTTTTAGCTCAGTGTGTTACCTGTAACATAAGCAACCTGATCTCTGGCGTGGTCTCTCTCTTTCTTCATTTTTTCCAAGTCTACTTCAAGAGCTTGTTTGTCTTGTTTCAGTCTTTTGATGTCTTCCAATAAACTGTTTTTTTCTTTCTTGATATTCATAGAAATACCGTAGCAAATTATTTTTAAACCAACATAATTTGTAGCCTCTTTCACACAATCTATTACAAATACTGCTAATTATTTTTCCTAAATTTTAGCTCTGATTTTATCACACACACACACCCCAAATTATTAATAGCTCCCCACAGCCTACTGGAATCAGTTCTAATCATCTAACTCAGTGCAGCCTGAAAGACCTTCTAATCTACTGTTCTAACTTCTGGATACTGCAATAACCTGCCTCTTCCACTCTCAGCGTGTTCTCCTCACAGCAGCCAGAGGATTGCTTTAAAGAGTCAGTTAATATCACTCCTTTGTTTGAAACTCTCTGGCTGCCATCCTCCAAGGACCCAAAGTCCTTACCATGACCTTCAATGTCACATACCCCAGCCTTGCTCACATTTCTGACTGCACCTACTACAAATCTCCCCCCTCCCACTCCACTCCACAGAGACCTCCTAGTTCTTTGAACACGCCCAGCACACTCCTACTCCAATGTGTTTGCACTTACTATTTCCTTTGCCCCCAGATAGCAGGTGACTTGCTCCTTCACTTTTCAGGAATTCTTTTCAAATGAAGCCCCAGAAGACCTTCCCTGATCACTCTCTCTAAAATAGCAACCCCCATCCTGGCCCCCAGGTATAATGCTTTATTTTCTTCTCACAACACTCCTTACCACCTGACATATGCTTGGCACATCAAAAAAACTGTTGAGTGAATTCTCAATATGCCCTACATTCCACACTACTCTCAATGGCCCCCATCCTGCTGCTTGACAAAATCATACTTATCTTTCAAAGCTTAGTTCAGATGGGGCTCTTCCTGATTATTCCCTCCTTTGCACCCCCACAAACTTTCACTCTACCTCTAGTATAGCATTGGTTACTTCCTGTTTGTGTACACCCCTTTTCTCTTTATTAGGCTGAAAGCTCTCTGGGGACCAAGACTGATTTATTACTACCTGTTTACTTTATGGGGCTAAGCTCATGGCAGATAATAAATGTACACGGAATTGAACTCCTGCGCTCATGGTAGTACACTTGGTATAGTTAAGTTTCAAAATAAAAATTCTTACAAATTATACTTCCTTATAATTTAAAATAGTCTTATTAAAAAAACAATCCATTCATAAAGTATTATATGATCTTGGTTTCTAGCTGCATCACAGACTTAACTGCATCATTTCACTGTTTCATCTTCTGTAGATGTCTTTTAGGTAGAGCACCAAGTTTCTTCAAGTTTTTGAATGCTCAGGTATCTTTCTACAAATACCCTTGGTTTTGTTTAATTAATTCAACCAATTTAGAAATGTTCTCTCGTAGTGTCTACTTCATAGCATTATAGAATTTTAGAATTCAAAGGAACTTTAAGCATCTTGAGTTCCAATATGCAATCACTGCTTGAATGTATGTCCATTTTATGCTTGCATCTGTCCAGGGACTGAGACTTCCCACCAGTACGAAGGCCAGTATGCTCATGTCAATCTTGTGGGTGCAGGGCTTTGGCTAGCAAGTACTTTCCCTCCCTTGTAAGTTACTGGGAGAGATCCAGATAGGGCTTCTGCCTGCCTCTCTGATCTTACCTTCCACCACTCTCGTCCTGACTCACACACTTCTGCCTCAGAGGCTCTGCTTCTGGAAGGTCAGCCATTTTTTATTTAGGGCTTGTGCTTTCCCCTAGGCTAGGAAGATTGATTTTTGCAGTTAGCTGCTGCTTCTCTTTAGCTCTCAACTCAGACATCACTTTCTCAGAGAGTGTCTCCTCAACCACACAACTGAATACTGCCTTCCCCCACCCCACCCACCATTATTCTCTACATTTACTTTCTTCAAAGAATTGACCACTTTGTGCAATTATTTCATTGGTTTACTTACTATCTGTCTTTCCCACTAGAATATACAGTATGTTCCTAATGAGCAAGGTCCATGACTATCCTGTTTTACCTACTGTTTTTCTAAGGCCAGTGTGAGTGACTGGCACCTGGCAGGTGCTTGACAAAGACTGACCAAATGAATGACCTGTGGTCAGCCTCATTCTCCTCCCCACCCTGGATCCTAAAAGGAAAGGGATCAGGACCTTTGTATTTAGTATTTATCCATCCATCTATATAATAAAAGGTTAAGCAACTATTAAGGTGGAATGGCCAGAACTACCGGTCGCTATGATGCACACTGACTATCAGGGGGCAGACATTCAATTCAGGAGCTGCCCCCTGGTGGTCAGTGCACTCCCACAGGGAGAGCACCACTCAGCCAGAAGCTGGGCTCGCGGCTGGCAAGCACAGCAGCAGTGGCGGGAACAGCAGGGCTAAGGAGCAAAGAGCAGGCGGGTGGTAAGGAGCCAAGGGTCCCAGACTGCAAGAGGGTGCAGGCCGAGCTGAGGAACCCCCATGTACGAATTTCACGCACTGGGCCTCTAGTAGTTTATAAAGAACCAACTCACATGTTAAGACTAAACCAATTAGTATTTGTAAAGTACAAATTAAACTGTATACAAGTATACTTGATATGAATATCATTATATTACAGATTTATCCCAGTATGAATAATTTCTGCTCTAAAACTATTTAAACACAGAATACCAAAGGGAATAAAAATAAAGGTGTATTTACATCCCACCTTTCTGTATTTGCACAAATAAACAAATCCCCAAAGAATTTTTACCTTAAACTAACACTTTTTCTTTCCTATCTTAAAATTTCTTTTAAGGTTTTCTCTGCCTTTGGTAGTTTCACCATAATGGGCCTAGATATAGATTTTTAGTTATTTATCCTAAGCAGGACTCACTGTGCTTCCTATATTTGAGAATTCATCTCTTTTATAATTTCTAGAAAATATTCAGCCATTACCTTTTAAAAATATTTAAATACTCTAACATCTCATATTTCTGATAATCTCCATTTCTCTACTTTTCTGTCTCACTCTAAGTTCTTTAGATATATCATCTAGTTTACTATTTTTTCCATAGTTGTATATAATTATTTAACTTCACTTATATTTTAGTTTTCAGGAATATATTTTATTTCAAGAGTTGTTTATTTTACTCTGAATTTGCCTAGTCTGTTTCCTTCTTTTACTCATTATTTATTTAGTATATTTAATAATTTTAAGGCTATTTATTTTATAGTCTATTCAGTAATTCTATTGGGGTGCTAATCCTGCTGTTTATTAAATCGTCCCATGCCTGCTGACAGTGGAATGCTTCTCTGGGTTTTGTAATTTTGCACTGTGAGCACACTGTCAGTGGGATTTTATCTGTAGGAATACTGTGTGAGCTCGGTAAGACTGTATACCTCTAAGAGTTGTTTTGCTTTGTTTCTTCTAACACATTAGGGGTCATCACTGACTCAGGACCACAGTTTATTTTTATGCTGTTTGACCATGACCATCCCCTGCAGGTAATGTCAATTCAAATACTAAAACACAAATGAAGGCAGGAGAGATGATATTTACACTGACCAACCAGGAAAACATGGGCATCAAGCAGATGAGACTTTTCCGCCTTCTCTATCTAGAGATCAAGTGAAGATAGATAAGCTTACTTGACATTTCAGCCCCGTATGAAGGTGGGTAGATTTTCTCTTAGCACACTGTTTTACTGAAGGATGTAGCTGCTTGATGTCCTGGTATCTTGTCTCTAATAGTTATTCTGTACATACACACATCTGAAGAAAGTTCTCTAATGGATTTATATTTTATATACTACAAAAACCCGTTAAACATCAATTATTAAACTACTAGAGGCCCGATGCACAAAATTCGTTTAAGAGTAGGCCTTCACAGCCTCGACAGCTGCCTTGATCCCTCCCTTGCAGCCACAGCGGCTGCCTCAATCCCGTAGCTGCAGCCCCAGCTTTGGCCAGAAGGTTGTCCGGAAGGATGTCTGGACAGCCGTTCGGTTGATTTGCATTTTATGCTTTTATTATTATAGACTAGAGGCCCGATGCATGAAATTCGTGCAAGAGTAGGCCTTCCTTCCCCCAGCTGCTGGCACCAGCTTCCCTCGCAGCCCCCGCTTCATCTGGAAGGTCGTCTGGTCTAATTAGCATATGATGCTTTTATTATTATAGATGGTATGGTTAAATTTCTATGTAACCATAACCTCACTTCAAATAATAAATTTCTGATTAAAAAGTGATATGTAATTGTAATTTTTCTAGTTTACATAATCCTTCAAATAGAGTGGAAGGGCTTTTTAGTTTAGTGCTATGGTTCTTGTGGGGAGAATTAACTGCCCACCCACAGGGGGTGTTTGAAAACATGGTAGTGGTTTTGATTGTTACAATGATTGGTGGGTGCACTGCAGACAGAGCTCATAAAAATTATGCAATACATGACATTGTTCTGCTTAAAATAGAATTAACCAGCCCTAAATGTCTCCCATTGATAAATACTGCTCCATAAAAAGGCCATATTCTTTATAATAATACAATTAATAAAAATAAAGAAAAAATAGGGAGTAACTATTCCATTTTACCTTTGTGGTACGTATGTCAAATACAATCTTTATAGATATAGTCTCTGCCCCCTACAAGAATGTAGTCCACTTAGGAAGACAGGTAAAAAGCCAACTATGTAAACAATCATCTTCAAATTATTTTTCTGTTTAAGCTGTACATTTTCCATGAGGAATCTGTTTGAAATAATGTATGCATGCACTAAATAAGGTTATGCCTCTAACGTGGCTCCATATAATAAACTAGAGGCCCAGTGCACAAATTCGTGCACCAGTGGGGTCCCTCAGCCTGGCCTGTGGGATTGGACCAAAACTGGCTCTCCAACATCCCCCGAGGTGTCCCAGATTACGAGAGGGTGCAGGTCAAGGGACCCCACCAGTACATGGGGGCTAGGGAGGGACACAGGAGGTTGGCCAGTCAGGGAGGGACCACAGGAGGGCTCCAGGGCATGTTCGGCCCATCTCGCTCAGTCCCGATTGGCTGGAACCCAGCAGCAAGCTAACCTACTAGTCAGAGCATCTGCTCCCTGGTGGTCAGTGCATGTCACAGCGAGCGGTTGAGTGGCCTTAGCATATCATTAGCATATTACGCTTATATTGGTTGAACTGATGACTGGAAGACCAGACACTTAGCATATTATGCTTTTATTATATAGGATAATTGAAACTTTGTAGCCTTAGGTGGAGGCCTGGGCCGGCCAGGGTGTGCAGAAAGCTTGGCTTCCTCCATCGCCAGGGAAACCCAAGCCTCCCTCCTGTTCTCTACGTGGCTGCAGCCATCTTGGTTGGGTTAATTTGCATACTCGCTCCTGATTGGCTTGTGGGTGTAGTGGAGTGGTTAATTTGCATATTACTTTTATTGGATAGGATGCCTGAAGAGAGACTGTGTTATAGTTATAAAGAGGATGCCATCTATAAAACCAAAATTACTCTTTTCTCTATATTAAGGTTACATGTATAAGGTTACATGTATGTGCTAAATGCTAATCTTTGATATTTTTTAATTTTTAAGTGGCATGAAATTTATAAAAGGATCTTATTCATTCATAAATTATAAAATAAGATTTTAAAAAATTAAATATGCTAATTTTTAAAATAGTAATCTTTACTATTGTTAATAGTCAGTTAAAATCCTTATTCTACTTACTTGTGCCACGCGTAGTTCTGTTAACAGATCTGTAAAATTCTGGTTTCTCGTGGGCTCTGAATCTTCAACTACTTGAGACAGGAAATGATTTCTTTGCAGCTGTTCTCTGATTTATTTTGAAAATAAAAATATTTTTTTTTATACAAGGTACTCTTTTCAGTGCAAAATTTTCAATTTTTAAAAATTAAAAACTCTAAAGGATGCTGAAACTATGTGAGTCACTGAAGATAACTAAAAATAGAACTATAAAATCCTCTCAATTCTCAGAAAAGAAATCCATGTCACAGAAAGATGTGCTGCATATTTCCTGTGGTGCTGTGTACTCCCTGTCACATCATTCTAGACTCCTTTCTGAGAAACACAAATTGCCAATCATACACATATTATGCTTTTATTATATAGGGTGCAGGTCAAGGGACCCCAGTCTATTATTTTTACCTTAAGCTCAATTTCTCTGTTTTTTTCCAGAGACATTATATACGAAGTTTAAGAATCCATATATGATGATCTAACCCTAATGTACAAAATAAAACGTTGATTTCATTATGAAAGTTCATTTAGAGTTTCAGTTTTGGATCCTGGAATAGCTCTCTTTTAATAGCCAGGTAGTATATAATCTAATATTTTTAAATACTTAATTGAAACATCTGTGAAGAAGGCAGATGTAAATGCTTTTATGTATCAGAACTGTGCAGATAATTACCTTTGGGCTGGGGTCACACTTACCTGTGAAAAGGAGAGTTGTTGTTTTTCTAATTTACAAAAAAGTGGCCTTGCTTGCCAACCTGTAAACCTTCTAGCTTTGTCTGTTAGAAGGTGCACTTTTTCTATTTCCCATGAAAGATCAGTATAAGCTAACAGCAGCCCTGCCTCTTAAACCTGAGGTTAAGCATGTCAACCTTGCGGGCTGCATACCTTGTTTATTTGGCCCATGTTAGCCCTTGAGCTTGACATGCTTGCCCTAGGACAGTGGTCAGCAAACTCATTAGTCAACAGGGCCAAATATCAACAGTACATGACTGAAATTTCTTTTGAGAGCCAAATTTTTTAAACTTAAACTTCTTCTAATGCCACTTCTTCAAAATAGACTCGCCCAGGCCGTGGTATTTTTGTGGAAGAGCCACACTCAAGGGGCCAAAGAGCTGCATGTGGCTCGCGAGCCACAGTTTGCCGACCACTGCCCTAGGTTTTCTCACAGCAACAAAAAAGAGCAGGAAGTATGAATACCACATTCACGACATTCACAGCCAAAGAAGCTTCTTCTGAGAGCAGTCCTGAGAGTTAGGTGTTTATATGAAATGATGCACAACTGGTAGTCATTTCCTAAAAGCAGATAGTATCCTAGCATGCCCAGCATGCCCAGCATGCCCATGTTTATGGATTCAGCTTTTTCACTTAGTATGTGAAAGCTGGATGTAGTAACATCCCAAAGACCTGCAATATAATTCCTAAGGAGGTGCTCGTGCTCCATCAGCTCACCATGGTTAGTACTGGATGATAAGTCAAGATTCTCTTTCTCTGGAGAAATGCCTCAGATAAACAGCAACTCCTCCCCCTGGTCCAGAGCAGCCGTCGCCAACCGGTGGTCCATGAGGTCCGAAAGGTTGACGACTGCTGGTCCGGAGGATATACCTCAACCACTTCCTGGGGCACCTCTTAATCAGTGACAGACTGGGTTGGGGTACAAAAGGCTTCCCTCTCTTGCCCCAGATGGGGACCAACTATGTGGTGCAACCTGTTCTCCCAAGCTTCCTGGTGAGAGCAGAATGGAGCCACTCTCAGCTGAGAACACACTCTTACTTACCTTCCCTCCCCCTGCCCACCCCTCATCTTGCTTCTTTTGCTCCTTTTTTCCTGAGTTATTCTCTAGGAATCACCTCCACAAAGATCTCCATCTGAGACTCTACTTGTATGGAACCTGATCTAGGACAGTAAGTGACATTGTATGATTTTTGTTTTGCATTATTATGAAAGGCATTACTACTACTATCATTACATAAGCATCTTAGGCTTCATGATCGATCAAGAGGAATATTATATGTTTAGTTTTCTGAAGGTGATCCCAAAAATCAAATATAAATATGATGAAATACTATAGTATGTATTACTCATCTAATATCAAAATAAAAATCAGTTAAATATTCAAAATATAAAAGTTATGAAACTATAAATAGTGTATAAAAGTTTTTCATTTCTAAGTATAACTAAATGTATTTTTAATATAACAATAAAGTGCTTAGAAATAGTCTAAGTATATTTTATTTTAAGAACTTAAAGGGACTTACTTTAAGGATGCTAACTCACTGAATAAACTCTGGTTTTCCTTGAACATTCGTTCCTCATTTTTCTTGTTTTGTTCTTGGAGATCTTTCACTTGATTATACAGTCTTTCGTTTTCCTTTTTATAAATAGAAAATTACATTTTAGTTGAAAGTAGTACTTACATAAGTACATATGCTCATAAGAGATATACTTTAAACATTATAAAGTTTTTAAAAAAATCAGTTTTTGAATAAGCAAAATATTTTTAAAATTCTTTATTATCATAGAAGAAAACTTACCTGAAAACAATTCTTTCCAAAATGCTTATTTAAAAAAAAAAAAAAAAGTTGCAGTGATTCCCAAAGCCAAAGTGCCTAATGTCAGAATGAGATACTGCATTTCATAAGAGTAAATGGGTGAGTGACTGTAGGAATAACCGCATTCCAACTCTGTGCTCCAGGGTAAAGTACATAAATACTATATAGGTACATATATTGTGTGTTAATATTGTGGGAGGGGATGGTTGGCAAACTTTTAGGTCTGTGAAATCCTCCTAAAAACCCATGCTCTGTACAGCAAGATGAGAATGGCAGGTGAAGGGTTCAGAAATGTCTTATTCAAGGGCAATATGTCCTACAAAATCAGTCCTATTTTGCCCAGCCAGTGTGGCTCAGTGGTTGAACATTAACCTATGAACCAGGGGGTCATAGTCCGATTCCTGTCAGGGCACATGCCCAGGTTGCAGGCTCAATCCTTAGTAGGGGGCGTGCAGGAGGCAGCCGATCAATGACTCTCTCATCAGTGATGTTTCTATCCCTCTCACCCTCTCCCTTCCTCTCTGAAATCAATAAAAATATATTAAAAAAACACATAAAAAAAATCAGACCTATTTCATTTATAGTAACTATTGTAATCTCTGATGTGGTAATGCTTTTTTTGGGATGTCCCTGGATGATGATGCTTGCCATTGGTAGGCTCAATGTTTAAGCTATGGTTGTCAAAAGAGAAAAAGGTAGATAGAAGGAGAAGGGGAGGGAAGAAACTAAGATGAAATCTCATGCTGGAGATCAGGTCAACATCACCAAGATTCCATCACATATCATGGATATTTGCCTTCTGTAGGACAAATTTTCTCCCATTTACTTCAAAATTTTTTCCCTCTCAACTGATTCACATTTTTCAATTGAATAAAACTATTCAATATTATCTACTGAAAAGCTTTATAGAAAATAGCAAAGTTTTTAAGGAACATGACTATTAAAAATAATGACAGGCAACATTCATTGATTGGTTAGTCTGTGCCAGGCACTAAGAGGCTAGTTTGTTCTGTTTTAATTTTATAACTGCCTTATGAGACAGGTACTATTATCATCATCATCCCCATTTCATGGATGAGAAAATTGGCTTAGAAAAGTGAAGTAGAGCTAAGTCTAAACCAGATTCTTTGAATATAGAACCTGTGCTCTTAACCACTCTAAATTCTGTTCATGAGAAATGGGCAGACTAGTCAAATTATCACTTCCTCATATTTGCCAGAATTTCTATTACCTATGAAATGAGCACACAAATATTTTAATATACCTTGTTTTTATAATCAGAGGATCACAAGAACAACCTCACTATGTGCTGAAGAACCACCATACCTGTTGGTATCCTTGAAGAAGTGTCTCTTGTTCTTGTATTTCTTTTTGAATTTGTTTCAGTTTTTCTTCAGTGACAGGATTGGTTGTTTCTCCAACATGTAACCACCTTTGTTTTTTGTTTGTTTCTCCAAAGCTATTTAACTTGAGAAAATGCAGAAATTGTTTTATATGGGGAAAGAAATGATGAAGTGAGAAAGAATAACAGTTTTATAACCATGGTGGAATTAACATAACAACAACTACATTTAAATAATTAGTATCATTTTGTGCTGATGGTTCTGAAATGGAAGTAACTCAGAAATGCTACAGAGTGCCATTCTCTTCATTTTGACCTTCTATAGCAGTTCCTTCTGAACTATCTTCTTTGAAGGTCACAGTGAACTAAGGCAGCGGTCGCCAACAGTGGTCCGTGAGGTCTGAAAGGCTGGCGACCGCTGAACTAAGGGATTTAGTTTAAAAAGGACTGCTGAAAGAAGAAAAGTATCAAAATGAGCTAATACATGTATTTTGATTCCATCCCCCCCCCCCCAACCCCCACCCCATGGATTTGGAATTAGACTCTTGTGTAAGTCGGCACTCTCAGGAACTATGCTCATGTTTTATACAGCAAATACATCAAGCCAAACAGCCCGAGGGAACAAAAGGTGACAATGCATTTAGCAGAGAGTACAAGTTCTTTTTTAACAATAGAAAAGAACAGAACAATGTGTCTAGTACCTTGGTTTGAAGAATATAATTGTCCTGACTCAATTTGAAGAGTTCCTTTTCCTGTTGTCTTTTTAGTTCTTCCACCTTATTTTCTAACTCTCTCTCTTTTTCTGAGAATGTGACTTTAATTTGCTCAATTATGGCTTGTGCGCCCCTCCATTTTTCCTCTGCTTCCTGAACTCTTTTAAACATAATTAATTCTGTGTCCATGTTCCCATCATGGTATCCTGAAGAATCCTTTTAAATAAAAGCATTACTTTGTTATAGATTTACATATAAGATTCAAAGACAGGTGATTTGAAAAAAAACAAAAAAACCCCACAAAGACAAGGTTAATAATGTTCTACTAAATAAGAAAAGCAATACCTGTTCAATAAGAGTGAACACTTGAAGCAAAAGAAGTTTCATATATTTGATTACTTATAATTTGGTTTTAATATGATTTTAGAAAAAAAACAATGAATATTGTTTTGAAATTTAATACCTACATTTTGAAAATGAGCACAGGAACCAGTTTCTGTAGCATCTTCAGACTTCTTAGGAGTTCTCAGGCAACTTGCAGTTTTGGGAGCTGGTTTACCCAATGCAGCAGGCTTGAGCTTTGTTTCAGATAAGATTTCTAAATATTGAAGACAGTAGATAAAAACACCACAAATGCAAACAATGTTGAATGTGTAATCCAAAAACAATAAATTATGAAAATTCAGTCAAATTGAGCAATTACATAACAATAAGATAAATGAGGATCTTAAAAAGGCTGATGTATAAAACACTAAACTTGGAACTGTTGTCCATAATCAACATTCTACTCAATTTGACACAGAAGGTTAATAGACCTAAGATTCATGTCAAATGACAAATGGACCTAAATAAATGTGAGAATGTGGATTGGGATAATGTCAGGTTTTGCTACTTTTGAGTAAATTTTTTTTTAAAGTTCACAGCACTAAGTAAGAATATCTAAACAATCAAAGAGCGGCTAATAACTTTATGGAACACTTTAGTTGAAATTAAGTGTGCTTTCAAAACATACTTTTTATAAATAGTATATATCAAGATATTATAGTACCAATGAAATAATATAAATTGCATGGGAACTTGATAACAGCTAGTCAAAACTGATTTTAAAAGATATAATACTGCTCTAATACCCAGATAATATATATTCAATTAGAAAAAATTTGATTACTGTATAATCTGGTCAAATTTTCAGCTTTTAAGGTACCTTGTAAACCCAAACAGTAGAAATAATTATAAGGCCAATAAATTCAGTTAATGATAAAAAAAGTTAAGGGAAATACCTATAAGAGATCTTGAGGTCCATATTCAAAGCAGTGATTTTCAGCCTTTATCATCTTATGGCACACATAAACTAAATTTCTGTGTACACACACAAATGTATTTTTTGCCTGACACAAATAAGTATATTTTGATTCACTGACACTGGATAGCTATTATTGTGTTGGCTGTTGTCATTTTTTAATTTGACAACCTAAGGGAAAATAAGTCATGGCCCCTGATAAATAGTCAGGTATTACAAATTTTAAAATTCTTATGGCATAGTGTTAAAAATTTCTGCCTTCTCTAAGAATGAAGAATTTGAAATTTATATTTTTAATATATCTTCAAGATGCTAAATTTTTAAGTCTAAAGTTTACTTTTCCATTAAAAGTGAAATACACGGTCATTAAAGATGTGAAAAATAAAGAAAAGTCTAAAGAAGAAACAATTTACTAGTAGTACCTCACCCAAAGATTGCAATCTTTTTCCCAGGCATACAGACATTTTCCTTACAGAGTAGTAATCATGTTTAACTGGACTGTTTGATTTAGGTTTTCTGGAGTAATTTCTTAAAGCATTTAGTAAGAAATTGTTTGAGTCATTAGAAAAGCAGACATTAATCCTTCCAAGTCACTGAAGGTCCATGAATGTGGCAAATGACTGGGTTGTGATTTGCTGGCATGGTGATTCTCCCTAGGACAGGGCAGCCAAGAGTGACAGGTGGATCTTGTTCAAGCTGTAGTCAGTCATTGCTTTTACACCAGAATTCTCCCTTCCTAAATTCTTATTTTTGATTTCACTAAGAAATTATTTTCCAATGATATGTAGACAGTATTTCCTCTCTTTATACATGAAAGAAATGTATCTAGATATAAAATTCAAGCATGAAAACAGAATTTGGAACCCATGAGCCCTTCTTGAAAAGAACAATGATTACGAAAATTCAGTCAAATAAGAAACCAATCAAAATAATTCCAAAATGGAGAAGTTATGGCTAAAGGACTAGTGAAAAGCATTCAATCTCTTTAAGAATCAAAACCAAGATCTAAATTTAAAAGCTGAGGGAAATTATAGATGTAGGAGAGAATAAATATATCTTCAAGAAAAATTCAACAAAAATTGGGTACAAGGGTGCGAATGGTGGATGTAAGAGTTTTATATTTTATAGAAGGGAAAACTAGTAATGTATAAAATTTAAAAATGCAGTTAAAAAGAATAACACGGTTTCGACTACCTTTGAGAGGTTTTCATAACCTATTTTCTTAAAGGGATCTTCTGGGATATAATATTTCATAGGATGACTTTTCCCCCCTTTTTTACAGATTTAAGTAAAACCAAATCTAATATTTTATTTTAAAAGAACTTGTAAAGTGTGATCTTATTTTTATAAAATGTTTTGTCCATTTATCCATAAGTCTGCCTCTCCTGCCCTCCAATTATTCAAGCTTGCTTCTATCTCTAAGTACATACATAGTGAGAGGCATGGGCCAGTTGTTTCTGGCTAAATTACTGCTTTTTTCTTTTTACTTCTCTGTGTTTTTTATTTAAATAATGATTAACTATTCCTTTCATGACAATAAAATTATTAGTCTCAAAATAAAAACACAAGAGTTAACAGTAACCTAATTTTGTCCTAGACAGTCATCTCCCTGGACCCCATGCAACTGGGGGTGGCCACACAAAGTTCTGGCCAATAAGATGAAAGCAAAATTTTCCTACATGGGGCTTCCAGGAAAGTGACTCCTTTCCTGATTAAGAGGCTGATGGTTTAATGGCATGAATCTTTTTTTTTTTAGTTTTCACTTTTTCTCATGACAGGGATGAAGGTTGAGTATCTTCCTATCTAATAGAGAGGGGATATGCTAATTGACTACTACACCCTCAAAGGTGGCAGCACCCACAGCCACAAGATGGCAGCGCCCAGTCCCTTCAGCCCCACTGGGGCGGCAAGGGTGTGGCACAGCCAGGCCCGCCCCCAGGCGGGACCAGCCACTCCACACGTGCGTGCCTGCCTCCCGAGTCCCCCAGTCTCCTCAGCCCCCAGCTGCCCAGGACCACCCGAGACACAGGCAAGCCTCGGATGGCGGCTGCCCGAGGCTCAGGTACCCAGGGCAGACTGAGGCGCTGCTGGCAGTGGCAGCGGCAGAGGTGTGATGAGGGCGTCGCCTTCCCCTGATGGCCCAGTCGCCTCCCAACCCTGAGGGCTCCCGGACTGTGAGAGGGGGCAGGCGGGGCTGAGGGACACCCCCTCCAGCGCATCAACTTTCATGTACGGGGCCTCTGGTAAGATAATAACGACAAAAGTCACAGACTAAGGATTTTGCAACAGCAACGAAGGGATCTGGTTCCTTGCACAGTGGCACCAGCTCTGACTGCTTATCCCTGGCCTTTTTGTTACGTGAAAAAGAGAAGCCTTTTGTTTGGGTAGGCCCCAGTAGTTGGGTTTTCTTTCCATCTTAACCAGCATAGATCCCAGGTACATTCTCTAGACTTCCTACACACGAATCTCCATCTCAGAGCCTGCTTCTTGAAGAACCCAACCTATGACAAATAACCGCCCCAAAGGAATTACAGTTCTGAATAAAGCTAAAATTGACTGGGGCAACTTTTTTCAATAAAAAGATGAATAAAAAAATCATTATCTAACAGATAGTCTAATGAAAAAAAAAGCTCAGTATAAAAATAGCCATAATTTATCATTGTACTTTAATATAAATTTTAGTAATGTGTTTTATTTTTATTTTGGTATTCATATATACTATAAAATTTCGAAATAAGGAAAACTACTCGTAAAAATTGTTGTCTTCATCTACCAACTTCTACTGTGACATTACTTCTATCTTCACTCTTAGTCATTACAAGGTACTCAGAGGTAATCCTTTCAATCCCTTGGACATCGGTTCCTTATTCTTCTTTCTACCTCAACTACTCACTACCATGAGGCATACTCTAGGTCTTTTTTTTAAATCACTCCCAAATCTCAGTCTTAGGCATTTATTCTATCAATCCTATCTCCTATCTTCCGTTCCACTAAGACTCACAGTTTGTTGAGTCTACCTATTTCAAACTGTTCACAGCCCTTAATGTCCTTTTTTCCTTCATTACCTTCTTGATGCCCTCTTAGTTCATTGTACTCATTTGGCAAAAAACACTCCTCTTGGTAAATTCAGCTATACAACTACACCTGCAATAATGCAGCAAAACACGGGCTGTGCACACACAAATACACAAACACACACCCTCTATCCTGCCTCAATTTAAATTCATGATCACCTACTTCAAGTAGATACTTTCTGCTGCTGGCAGTCTAATAATCGAGGTCAGTGGTCAGCAAACTGCGGCTCTGTTGACTAATGAGTTTGCCGATCACTGGGTTAGGGGCTTAATCACAAGGAACAACAACAGCCTATAATTATTGGAATCGAGAGTCTAGGTCAGTGGTCGGCAAACTCAGTCAACAGAGCTGCAGTTTGCCGACCACTGACTAGGTTAACTCTTTCACATCTCTCCTCTCTCTTCCAATACCCCTGACCTATCCTCACTGCCAGCTGATGACACTGCATTTTATTTATCAGAGAAAATGAAAGCAATCAGAAGAAATAATCCACATTCTCTCACCACTTCTACCCACCTACCAGCATCTGTACCCACAGCCTCCCCTTTCCTATCTGCTTCCACCAACACAAAGATTACAACTCACTTCATTGTAATACTCGCTTTATTACAGTGGTCTGGAGCGAAACCCACAATATCTCCAAGGAATGCCCTCCATCTGTAAAAAACATTAACTTCTGTGAAGCTCAATAAAGCGAAGCACATGAACAGCCCATGTTCCTATCTAAAGCCAACCCTTTGAATGTATACTAGATCCCATTACTGCTCCTCTACTCAAGGACATTGCTCTGGCAATTCTTCTCCCTTTCTCCATCATGAATGTTTTCTTATTTACTGGATCTTTCCAAAAAGCAGAAACATACTACAATTTATACTATTATTTCTTCCATTAAAAACAAAACAAAAATAAAGGCTTCTCTTGACTCTACTTCCATGACAGCTACTGACCATTTCCCCCTGCCTTTTATATCCTTTCTCCAGGGTGGTCTATAACTAAAAATATCCAATTCCACTCCAATTTGCCTTTTACAGACACATAGCCATGGAAAATACTCGCCAAACTTACTGATGACCTCCTTCTTGCTAATCCCAAAGGTTAGTTGTCAGTCCTCATCTTTTTCTACCAGCAGCAGTTGATAGAGCAGATCAATTCTCCTTTATGCACGTTCTTCACTTGGGTCCCACATACTCAGGTTCCTCCAACCTTACTCTCTTCTTGCAGTTACTCCTCGTCTCCCTGACCTCTTAATGTTTGTTCAGGCCTTGGTTGGCTTTTTTCCCTCTAGCTATGCTCACTCTCTTGAAAATCTTCATCAGTCTCATGGCTTAAAAAAATATTATTTTTAACAACATCTCCCAAATTATATCTTCAGTCCAAACCTCCCTCTTGAACTCCAGACTTTTCTAACTGCCTCCTAGTCATCTCCACTTGCATACAGAACAGACATCTCCAAACAATCAACAGCTAGATGCCTGATCTTCTCTCCACCCCAACATCTCCTCTACTCTTGCCTTCCTCACCCAGCTGGAAAGTAACTCTGTTCTTATAGTTTTTTAAGCCAGAAACATTGGCATCATCCATGACTCCACTTTTTTAACCCCAAACAAATCTTTCAGATTTTTGTTTCGATCTTCTAAATGTATTCCTATCCAACCACTTCTCATTATCTCCATTGTCACCACCCTGGTTCAAGCCCCATTACTTCTAGCCTGGATCCCTGAAACCTTCTTCCAGTCCCCTATAGTATGTGTATGTATGTATATGGTCTGTAACACAGCACCCAAAGAAATCTGCCTAAAGGATAAGTCAGATAGGTCACTCCCATGCTCAAAACCTTTTAGTGGCTCACCTTTTCACTCACAGTAAAATGAGAAGTCTTTAAAATGCCCTTGGAAAACCTATATATGCCTGCCTCTTTACCTCTCTGATCTCATCTCCTACTACCCACCTTCTTTGTTCACTCTGCTCTAGCCATATGGGGCTTCTATGCTGTTCCTTGAACATGCCAGGCATTCCTCCCTACTTTCAGACCTTTTCACTGGCTGTTTCTTCCTTCTGGAATATGCTACTCCCAAATATCCACGTGGCAATTCCCTTTCCTCCCACAAATCTTTATTCAAATACCTCTTTCTCAAAGAGGCCTACTCTTATCTTGTTTAAAACTGTGACCTGATGCACTCCACCGTTGACACTGTTGCTCTTTTTATTTTCCTTAGCACATAATATCATTTACTTAATTATTATGCTTGTTGTTAAATGTCTATCTCTCCTCATCCAATGAGAGTTTCAGAAAATTGGGGAGGGGAGGTTTTCTGCCTATTTTGTTTACTGATGTATCTATCAGTGCCTGGACTAAGGTAAGGTGCTAAAAAAGTATTTGTTAAATGAATAAATTTGGATAAAGTAAACTTCAAAAATGTTAAGGGCTAATATATCTAAAATAAAAATAATAAATAATATTAAAAACAAAATTTCATTTTCTTGCTCCCCGAAGTACAAAATGAATACTCCTGAAACATTAATGAAAATTTTTATACTCTTCTTGATGACTCTAAAATTTGATAAGCATCCCAAGAGTCTTTTCTTAATATTAAGTACTAGATCCAGTGAATGGTTAATTATTAACTGAGTAGATGACAACATCACAAGCAAATGTTCCACACAAAAGTAAGATGAAAGAGAACACAAAAGACTTCTGAGGGTAAGGGATTAGAAGTTTCTAGATTAGGAACAGGAGGATGCTTATGTTAATCCAACAGAATCATAGTCCTTTTTCTCCAGAATAATTTTCCTTCATTCTGACATAGACCAGCCCTATTTCCATCTAATATGCACAGGTTACTACAGTGAAAAACATATCCATGAAGGCAGAAGAAGAGTCTTTGATGCACAAAAACATTTAAATACTAGAGATCCAGTGCACGAAATTCATGCATTCGAAGGGGAGGGGGTCCCCTCAGCCCAGCCTGCCTTCTCTTGCAGTCTGGAGCCCTCGGGGGATGGTCCAACTGATGGCTTAGGCCCACTGCACTCACCAGCCATGAGCCTGGCTTCTGGCT
This sequence comes from Corynorhinus townsendii, assembly GCA_026230045.1. Taxonomy (NCBI): domain Eukaryota; kingdom Metazoa; phylum Chordata; class Mammalia; order Chiroptera; family Vespertilionidae; genus Corynorhinus; species Corynorhinus townsendii. The sequence continues at coordinate 57,890,171 of JAPDVU010000004.1, read as the reverse complement.
GAGCAGCGCTCTCCCTGTGGGAGCGCACTGACCACCACCAGGAGGCAGCTCCTGCATTGAGTATCTGCCCCCTGGTGGTCAGTGCGTGTCATAGCAACCAATTGTTCTGCAGTTCGGTTGATTTGCATATTAGCCTTTTATTATATAGGCTGGGCATTCCTTGGAGATATTGTGGGTTTCGCTCCAGACCACTGTAATAAAGCGAGTATTACAATAAAGTGAGTTGTAATCTTTGTGTTGGTGGAGGGTCTTGCCCTCCATCTGTAAAAAACATTAACTTCTGTGAAGCTCAATAAAGCAAAGCACAATAAAATGAGATATGCCTGTATAGTCAAAGTGGTGAAATGGATAGTTGTAGGGAAAGGCAGGGGAAGATACTTTAAGCTAGAAATTATTTTTCCAATGAGGTCAGTTCTTTGACAACTATCACCATATTACAAGGATGAAATCAGTCACCTACTTAATTTAATAACAAAGAAAATGCCAAAATGTTTCTGGCTCTATTATTGCTCTACCTTTCCCACTGGAGTCTAAAGGCAGCAGAAATATTGCTGTGACCTGAACATTTCTCTTTATTTTAATAGTTGCATCGGCTCCAAGTTGAAAATTACCCTTTCCAACTGTCAATATAAATGACTACGTTAGGAAATAAAAGCAGTACTGTGTTGTACAAAATATGCAATATGTTATAAATAAAACATCCTGCCACTCCATGTCTATACGGAACTAATGTCAAGACAATCTTATCAACCTTTACCTGTAGGTAGCCATTTGCATTTTGAATTTATAGATCTGGTAAACACTGGCTATTACAGAGCCAACCAGATCAGGAGGTTTGACTTTCCTATCTTACATTCAGATCCCATATTTTGTGTGTATCATTCAGGAAAACCCAGAAGTAATGATGAAAAACCTTCTATAAATTGAATCTTTCAGAAATGGAATGTGTATCAAAGTTAATTCTTTTCTGTGAATAAGGAAAGTTCATAGAAGGAGAGAAGGAAACAGGAAAAGTAAAGAACAAGGAAGGTAAAATAATACACTACAGGTGACCCTGAACAATCCAGGGGTTAGAGGTGCCACCCTTCCATGCAGTCGAAATTCACATGACTTTACTCCCCAAAAGCTTAAGTACAAGTAGAAAACAACTGACTGGAAGCCTTACTGATAACATAACAGTCAACACGTATTTTGCATGTTATATATAATACATACTGTATTCTTACAATAAATTATAGAGAAGAAAATATTATTAAGAAAATGGTAAGGAAAATACATTTACAGTGAAAAAATTTCACATATAAGTGAACCTGCGAAGTTCAAACTCACGTTCAAGGGTCAACTGTATAAAAACAGAACTCTATTATGAAAAGAGTATATGATGATTACCTTTTTTTCTGGCTTGATTTGAGGTGAGAATGGATCTCAAGTTTTTGCTTTTCATCAAGTCCTTTGAAGTTTTCTTTTCAAGAGTAGTCTTGAATGGTGAACTGGATTTTCCATAGCCCGAGCTCCTAACTGATGCATATACACCACTCTGGGGTTTTCTTTTAGGTAAAGGAGGTGCACTTCTGGCCTTCTTGTATGGTACCTCTTTACCAGTTACAGCCCCTTCTCCAGAACTGAGTTGAGATCTAAAAGTCTGCATATAACAAGTATAAACTCTTTAGCACTTAAATGAATTTCAACTATAGTTGAAAATGAAGAGTTAACAGATGGCAAAATCATAGTGATTACTAAATAACATAGTTTGCTGAGGGCAATCCACTACATTAAAATTCCCTAAGTCCAAGTCATCAGAATTTTCGTATTTTGCAGCACATCTTTAAAGTCGGGAGTAAAACAAAGCAAAATAATACAAAATAAGCCTGCCAGAAAGCAATATGTGTAATTATGAGAATTAACACAGAGGGGGATGAGAAGAACATATTTTGAAATGACAAATTTTGTTTACTGTTTCCTCCAGATTTCTCAAGATTAAAAAAAAATTAATACACTGCCTTATTCCACACAAAAAATGGGAGATAGTTTATGATAAACACATAATTCCAAATTATAAAATAAAAATATTGGGATCATGAAACTATAAATCAGAATAGATCAAGGGCGCAGGAAAAAGGAACAATGAAATACAAGTTTTTCAAAGGTTTCTGATAGCATTGATATGAAATGCCAACTTAACCTACTTTTGCAGAACAGACTACTGGAAAGATTGAATGAAAAGCACTAGAATGATGAATAAACTTTATTATGCTACTCAAATGCTGGACTATGCTTACTAAAAATAAAAATAAATCAATAAAGGATGGCCTTTAAAAGAAAGCTAATGCCTTAGAGATACTTTGAACTTGGGGACTGCAGGCTGTTGTAATAAATATTGCTCACAAATATCCAGGATCTATGTGGAGGTTCGTAAGTAATCAATCCCATAAACTTAAGAAGTACTTATGTACCAAGAGCATTTATATAACTTTATATAACTTCATTTATCAATGTCAAATTAATTTAAATTATAAACACTTACTTTCTTTATTTTGTCCTCCTGAGGTAACACTGAAGGAGCAACAGATAGTTTTTTCCGCAAAATGTCAAGGTACATTTTATCTATACATTCTTCTGTAGTATTTACTCTTGGGCAGCAATTTTCTATACTTTCATTTGTTGTCTTTTGTAAAACCACATTCTCTTCATTTTTGTCAAATAACTGGTTCACATGTTGTGGCTCTTGAGACACATTTGGCTTCATCTTAAGGGGTAAGGGGTTAATGACTTCAGTTTCTTTACTATCAGCCTGTTTTTTATAGCTGTAAAACAAAACAGGACACAGAGCATATATACTCCATGACTCCTCAAATATCAGTTTTATTAACACACACACTATTTATATACACACATATTTAATATGTATAATTATTCAAATTAGGTATTTAATATTAAATACATCATTTACAATTCTGGTCAATAGAGCATATTCACATAGTATTGTATAATAGTTTTGAATTTCAAATAATAATGTTACTGCAGTATAAGGGAAAACATGAATGACTCTGAGGCCTACTTGAAAGGAAAGCCAAGCCAAACAAGACTAAGACTGCTTTTGTATAAGAAAAAATAAAATATGAATTTCTATGTGAATTTTTTATAATGTATCGTTTAACCATACCTTATAAGGTCAACATGCATTTGTGGCAGAAAAGGCATTTTATACATGTCTAAAAGAAACTAAAGAAGTAATCATAATTTATGCCAATGGGCTATAGAATGTAAATATTAAAAGGCATACATTTTATCACAGTAAAGGAAAATTTTTAAAGTAAAAGTCACGAGGATTTTGAAATAAAATCATTTCTGTGGTTTAAAGCAGTTAAATGCAATCTAACATTTCAGACCATTAGATTTAAAAAATATGGAAAATGTCCCTTGAAATGTTCTAAACGTTTTTAAAGATCAGCATATTATGGGGACTCCAAGAATATGGATATTGTTATTTTCAAATTACTTAATCATGGTCAATTAGGTAATTTAATTCTATAATCCTATATAATAAAAGGCTAATATGCAAATGGATGGAGCAGCAGAACGACCAGTCACTATGATGCACACTGACCACCAGGGGGCAGACGCTCAATGCAGGAGCTGCCTCCTGGCAGTGTGCTCCCACAGGGGTAGTGCCGCTCAGCCAGAAGCCGGGCGCACTGCTGGTGAGTGCAGCGGCGGTGGCGGGAGCCTCTTCTGCTTCTGCGTCAGTTGGACATCCCCCAAGGGCTCCCAAACTGTGAGAGGGCACAGGCCGGGCTGAGGGAACCCCCCCTCCCCAAGTGCATGAATTTCGTGCACCAGGCCTCTAGTGTATAAAACAAGATTAAAGGAAAGTTTAAGAGGCTACTCTTTCCATATAAGGTAGATTAACTTCTCAGTAACTGTCAGAAGCTGCTTCTGAAGTAGATGGAATCATCTGAAAATATAATAGTTATTTTTTCCTGGTAGCAGAACCTGGCTAGATGTTCATCAAAACTGTTTCCTGCTTTTGCTGTGTCCGAACTAAACTACATTTCCTTTCCACCTTGCATCTAGATGGGGTAATTTACTAGTTCTGGCATTTAGAATGTTAAGTGCTATGGTGACGAGAACATAAAATATGTGCCATTAGCTTAGTAGTTGGGTTTTGGGTGGCAAGGGAACTGATACAAGAGGCTGGAGAGGTGGCAACCCATGTTTTACAGTGGTATAGTGGCAAAGCATCTCCTAAACTGTCACCTACAATAGTTTACAAGGCCAACCACATGCCTATCAAGTCAGGGTACTAGAACTAGCCAGAGAAAAATAAGTTTTAAGTGCCAGCTACCATTGGGCTACTTTGACAAAGATAATATAAGAAAGAGATAAGCTCAAGACAGAATGAGCAGCCTGGCGGTGTGGCTCAATGATTGAGTTTCGACCTATGAACCAGGAGTTCACGGTTCAATTCATGGTCAGGGCACACGCCCAGTTTGCAGGTTCAATCCCAGGTAGGGGGTAAGAGGCAGCTGACCAATGATTCTCGCTCATCATTGATGTTTCTAAATCTCCCTCTCTCTTCCTCTGTGAAATCAATAATAATAAATATATATATATATATATATATAATGGGCAAATGTGTAAGAAGAAATCAAAGGGGAGAGTTCTAGAAACTCAGGGCCTCTTAGGTTTACTCTCTGTGTCTTGACTCAGATAGTAAGATTTGGCACTGAAAAATGCTATGAGAAAACAAGATTTCATGACACCTCTCAGTTGAAAAACCTGACTTAGTCCCTTGGCAAAGATCATATTAAAGGTGCCATTTTCACATATAAGGGTATCATTCCCAATGATATTGCACAGCTGCAATTAAATCAAGAGAAAAAAAACTCACAGAGGGACAAGGAAGCAAATATTTAAAACCCTTATCTAACAAAGAACTTTGTATAGTTACTGGCACATGGAAACAAAAAGTCAGAAGCCTAACTAAACATTCTGAAGAAACTCTAATGCCAGAGAAACCACAACTTTATTTAAAAATAAAAATAAAAAATAAGAGCCAGTGACTGGGAGTCTTAAAACCACCTGCAGGCAGGAAGTGAACTGAGAAAGGAGTGCATCCTCCAAGATGGGCACACCTTCCTTGCAAAATCCACTTCACTGTGCCCAAGGGTGATAAAATACAAGAAAATTCCTCCAAGGAGTGGAGCCAGGAGCTATATGGAATAATATATTTATACTAGAGGCCTGGTGCACAAGATTCAGCCCAGCCTGTGCCCTCTCATAGTCCGGGACCCCTCGGGGGATGTCCACCTGCTGGCTTAGGCCCCATTCCCCCATGGATTGGGCCTAAGCTGGCAGTCAGACATCCCTCTCGCAGTCCAGGGCTCTTGCAATCTGGGAAGCTCCCGCCACCGCCACCACACTCCCCAGCCGTGAGCCCAGCTTCTGGCTGTGCAGCGCTCCCCCTGTGAAAGTGCACTGACCACCAGGGGGCAGTCCCTGCATTGAGCATCTGCTCCCTGGTCAGTGTGCATCATTGCGACCAGTCATTCCACCGTTTCATTGATTTGCATATTACACTTTTATTATATAGGACTAGAGGCTGGATGCACAAAATTCGTGCAAGGGGCTCAGCCCTCGCAGCTGCATTGGCTTGCCTCAGCCCTCGCAGCCACGGTGGCTGCCTTAGCCCTCCCAGCCCAGGCTTCATCCGGAAGGTCGTCTGGAAGGACACCCGGAAGGCCATTTGGCTGTCCAGTCTAATTAGCAAATTATGCTTTTATTATTGTAGATGGTAGTTTCTCATTAAGAGCAGAATGATGGCAAATGGCCTAAGTAAGGAAAATCCCCATTTGCAAGGTGTGTGCGTGCGCACATATGTGGGGTCAGGGAGTGGTGTCTTCAAAAGGTCTCTCCAGTGGATTTCAATTTGCTAATGATTACTGTATTTTCCTTTCTGAATGGGAATACTTGTTGCAGTTCACCATTATATATTGCAATGGTAGGAGTGAGGCATTTATAACTTGCCTTTTTAAATCACTGATTATTAGACAATCAGGAGCCACATTCAAACTTGATGGAAAGGACTGCACTTTACCTGGATATCCTAGCCTTTTTGATGGATACAGTGCTGAATGGGACTCTGAGCTACCTGCTATGGGAGGGAGCTAAGTGGGTCTGTGTTTAAAGAAGAGTGAAATAGAAATTTGGCTATTGGAAGGGTATATTCTGATTGAGACTGGCTAGATGCCTATCAAGCTCATTTATTTTTCTCTCTGGGTATACAAGCAAATCGTTATCTCCCAGTCCTCTTGGATCTTGTTAGCTAGATATGCTAGGTCTTATCCATAGAATGTGAGCTAAAGCGGTGTAATACCTTTGTGTGGAGGCATAAAAGTATGCAACACCATTCTTTTTCTTTCCTTATCAACTGGTTGGATGAGGCCATAACTGCAAAACCATGTGTTTATGACAGAAGAGGCCTGAGTCCCTAAATGATTGTGTGTAGCAGAGTCCCACTCTAACCCCACTGACACCCATGAGATTATGATATGAGCAAGAAATAAATTCTGATGATGCTAAAGCTATGAAAATTTCAAGGATTATCTTTTTACAGCAACTAGGATTATGTACTGTATAGTTTACTAAATAATTTTTGGATATGTGTACTAAAGTTTATACTACTAACATTTCTACAATTATTGTTATGCCTTTAATGTGAATATACTTGTCTTTGCATTTTAAACACAAATATAATCATCTATGTTTTAGAATTCACATTACTAAAATGCCAACAAAGACACAAGATATAGAAAATCTCTTCAGTAACACTAACAAATCCCTAAACAGCATTGGTGAGTAAGCACAATCTGTCCTTTAAAAATAACAACTAGCACTGAAGATCAGTGGAAGAATACTAGACTTAGCTTGCAAGTAGATGTGTTTTAGTGTAAGTTTCACTGTATCATTTTTGCTCAACTAGTATAAATGTAGAAACAAGGCAAGAAATCACTGCAAGTGTATTTCCATGATGAGGATGTAATACAAGGGGCTCAAAATGTGTCTATTAAAACATAAATGAATGAATGGATGATAGACTTTTCACAGACATATTTCGTGGACATCACAGATCTGATAATGGTAAGTGGTTAAACACCTGGACTTCCTGTGTATCCTTTAAGGCTTAGTGTTCTTACTTATGAAATGAAGATAATAATGGAATAAACTTCATGGAGTTGCTGTAAGATTAAATAAAATAGTGTATGTAAAGAACTTTGCATAGCACTTGGCCCACAATGAATATATGATAAAAATGCTGGTTGTTATCATCTTTATCATCATCATCATCCAGATGTTGTGAGAGCTCCACGATTGAAGTGACTTTATTATAGTTTCATCACTTGAATGACAGGTATTAAGGATGCCTGTCCTAGTTGTTATAAAACCACATGAGATAATGGATCTGACACTCTAAGTCAGTGGTAGGCAAATTACGGCTCTGTTGACTAATGAGTTTGCCGACCACTGGGATAGGGGCTTAATCACAAGGAACAACAACAGCCTGTAATTATTGGAATCAAGAGTCTAGGTCAGTGGTCAGCAAACTCATTAGTCAACAGAGTGGCAAACTGCGGCTCGCGAGCTGCAGTTTGCTGGCCACTGCTCTAAGTGATACACAAATGCTAAGTTGTTTCATGACGAGGTTATTGTGATGTGCTATTCTGTACAAGAGCTGGAGCATTTTCGCCCAAACTCATCCTGCGGGATGATGGCCAGTCTATGACTAATTACAAAACTAACTGGCTTATAAACAAGAAAATCATATACAGCATGAAATTCATTTTCCATCCCTTCATTCAAAATCAACTGCCCTAAGCTATTTAAAGCTGAAGAAATTATATCTTTCAGTAAAAAGCTTTAAGACTACTTAATGGCATTTATCTATTATTTTCTTATTTTAGCACTAGGAGAATTTTGATGAACTGAGTATAAAGTAATTTAAAAAGAAGAGAGCAGTGGTTCATAGGTAGATACATATAAGTTACACATTAATCATTCACTAGGAATGATAATGTAGAACAAATGATTCTACAAGCTTCCAGAGACAAAACAATAAACAATCAAATAACTTGCACAATCCAATTAAAAAAATGCATACCTTACAGGTTGTAAATCCAAACCACTGATCCCAAAGGAATCTATTCTGATAGTTTTCATCAGCTCCTCTACTGTGGGCAGATCTGAGAGGGGGCAAAAGTTAAAATAGCAACCAAAAATGTTAGGTCACTTGCTTAATTTTATGTCTCATACCAAAAAAATTACTTTTTCTCTGAATGACATAATTAACAAAATGACTCATACAAGAAACCCACTGTAAACTTTCTTGTACCAAGACAACTTCCTTTGGTAGTTATATTTGAAATATATATAACTATACAGTATATTTAATGCATAGATATACAAGTCTCAAATATATGTATCTGGGTAGAGCCACATACACTTTTATTTGCTAAATATGTATTCAGTTGATCCCCAAATACTGATCTCTATTTAAAAAATAATTTTAGTCTATGTTCATGAAAAAGATTAAAAAATGTGAAAAAACAATTTCAGTAATTTCTTAATTTGTCAAAGCAGATTAGAAAAGAAACTGAAATTTTATCCCATGTTCACCTCTAACTTTGTAGTTAAATCACTGATTTCCAGATTTCATTTGAACAAACCTTTAAATAAATTCAGAGATTGAGAAATAATCACTACAGCAAATTGTGTCCAAATTACACTAAATTGGACACTGTTCAGAGAGGATCTTAAATAAGCTTTTACCAGATTCTGTAGTAGAGATGTTTTTGTAGGACTCCTCATCTTCTTGAGGATGATCTTTCTCTGAGCTCTTGACATTTTCCATGGCAGTATTCTCAATTCTTTGTTCATCAGGATCTCCCAAGGAATGGGCTATATGACAATAGGCCTGATGAAGAGCTTCAATATCACTATTGCTTTGTCCATAAGAAACACCTGTTAAAATTAATGTAATCTCCAGTATAATCCCACAATTACATGAGAAATATATAACACTACTGTCCTCCCTTAATCTGTGAAGAATGGTGAACAAGGCATAGGACAATGATGTCATTACAGAGTTAAGTACAAAACTAGGTAATATATAGGTATGGCCTACCAATATAAATCACAGCAGGCTCAATAATTCTTCAGAAAGTTGAGATGTGTCCTGACATGGTAACTATAAAATTTGACTCCACTAGTTAACTGCCCTCTCTTCCTACTACCGTTAATTCAAAATAGTTGAATAAAACTATTCCTAAATTTCCCAAAGTGGCCTAGTCATCTCAGGATTTTGTCTCTCCCTTATTAATACCACTCGTTCAGCTTTCCTGTGTCACCAAGCACTAGTTTGCATTTCTTCAACTGAAATTCACTCCTCTAACTTTGTAATTACATGGGTGTTTGCAATTCAGTGTGTGCCAACTTCCTGCAAAAGCTGCTATAATGAAAAACAATGGCCAAATCCAGTCATCTTCAGTTCTCAACTCCGTAAGACATCTAACACTGACCTTTTCCTTGGATCTGTCCTGCATCTCTTCTTGTTCTTCCAACCACTTTAATGGCTACTTCTCCATCTTTTATGGTAAAACTAGAGGCCCGATGCACAAAAATTCATGCAAGAGTAGGCCTTCCTTCTCCCCCAGCTGAAGGCACAGGCTTCCCTCTGGCACCCGGGACTCGGGCTTCCCTCCTCCGGCTGCCAGCAGGCACCGGGATCCGGATGGCTTTGTTCCGGCCCTGCCGGCAGGCACCAGGGACCTGGGCGGCTTCCCGCCGGCCCTGGTTTTGTCCGGAAGGACATCTGGAATTACATCTGGTCTAATTAGCATATTACCCTTTTATTATTATAGAGGCCTGGTGCACAAAATTCATGCATGGCGGGGGTTCCCTCAGCCCGGCCTGCACCCTCTCACAATCCGGGACCCCTCGGGGGATGTCCGACTGCCCGTTTAGGCCCGATCTTGCAGGGATCCCTGCAGGATCGGGCCTAAATGGGCAGTGGGACAACCCTCTCACAATCCAGGGCTGCTGGCTCCTAACAGCTTGCCTGCCTGCCTGCTTGATCACCCCTAACCACTCTGTCTGCCTGCCTGATCACCCCAACCCCTCTGCCTGCCTACCTGATCACCCCTAACTGCCTCTGCCTCAGCCCCTTCTGCTGCAGCTTCGTCCGGAAGGTCGTTCGGCTGTCAAGTCTATAGCATATTACACTTTTATTATTATAGATGGCTCAGCTCAGAGCTCCATCTTTAGCCTTCTTTTTTAAACCAATTTCCTTCCTTCCTTATTTCCTTCCTTCCTCCCTTCCTTGCTTCCTTTATGCCTAACTTTCATCAAAAACCTTAGCTTCATCTATTACACCTAAGCTCATGATGCTCACATCTGTCTGTTATCCTTTTTTTAAAAAGGTTTTTTTTTATTTTCAGAGAGAGAAAAGGAGAGGGAGAGAGAGAGAAACATCAATGTGAGAGTGAAACCTTGATCGGCTGCCTCCTGCATTCCCTGACGGGGATTGAGCCCGCAACACAGCCATATACCCTCACCAGGAATCCAACTGGCAACCTCTGGGTGCACAGGATGACACCCAACCGAAAAACACCAGCCAGTGCTGTCCCTATTTTTTTTTTTTAACTGAATAAAGACATTTAGATTGTTCTGTAAGTCTGTCATATCTAACATATCCCCAACCAAATTTAATATATCCCCAAATAAAATTTGTTTTGCTACCAGTATTTCCTATTTTAGCTAAGGGTATCACTAATCACCTAGTCATCTGAAATAGAACACTTGATGTCACTGTTCACTCTTCCTTCCCTGTTACCATTCTCCTCCTTCCCCCAACTAATAAATTCTGGGGGGGAAAAATTTTTTTTCAGGAACCTACTGACAACAATTGTCTAATATTTCTGAGTACTTTCTTACTCATTTTTCAACTTCCATTATTAACAGTGGAATTTTAAAAATTAGAGAAAACAATAAGAGTCATAGAAAAGTGGAAAAAGAGGAGAGACATAGGATGACTCATCTCCTTTTCTTTTGATACCCATGATTAATTAATTAGTGCTTAAAAATACAACAATATATGCAACCTCATCTTCCTCTATATAAACTGTAAGTTGCATAGTATACAACTCTAAGGGGCTATTTTTAACTTTAAATGTAAGAGGCATCCAAATTCCACACAAAAAACTGTAAGAATTCCTTACATTGGGGTATCTTTCTAATGCTTCAGGTCACAATTGCTATTTGGATGGAGCATGTCCCCAATAAATAATAGATTTGCTTTAAGAAATTAAAAACAGCCCAGCCGGTTTGGCTCAGTGGATAGAGTGTTCGCCTGTGGACTAAAGAGATCCAGGTTTGATTCCAGTCAAGGGCACATGCCTGGGTTGCGGGCTTGATCCCCAGTAGGGGACGTGCAGGAGACAGCCAATCAATAATTCTCTCTCATTATTGATGTTTCTCTCTCTCTCCCCCTCACCCTTCCTCTCTGAAATCAATAAAAAATATTAAAAAAAATTAAAAACAAAAAGGAGGGATACTTAGAGCAGAATTGTGAACAGTTAAGTGACAAGTGGCAAGGATTTTTAAATAGGACTTGAAAAAGATCTTGCCTGTTAAGTAAGCCTAACTCTTCCCCTAACCATCTGTCACACTGAGTAGCCTGATGGAAGGAGAGAATTAATCTTTATGAAGAAAGGAAAAAAAGGCACAGGTGTTTCTTTTCTCCTCTACAGAAATATCTTGAATACTTAAGTATCTGCTGATATACCAGTAAATAAAAGAAATGACCCCAATGGTAAGTAGCACAGCGGTACTGAACGCTCATACCTAATTTATCAGGTGTGAGGTGTCAGAAAGAAGAGGTTCAAGGCTTTAAAGCAACAGTAGAGCAAATGTACAGAAAAACAAATGATCTAAAAGTTACAAATTAAAAGTAGACGATAGAGAGGTATTAGGTGCTGCTCAGGAAACAGAGCAGGGAGGGATACTTTTCTCCTAACTTTACCCAAGTGATATTAAAATATCTCCGAGTCATACAAGTTAACTTTTTTCATGCCCTTTATGAGAAAAGGCCTGACAGCCTGCCTTTTACATTAAAAGGGGAGTATTCTATGTAGCTTATTTTATATATTATTACTATTATATATTTTTATATAGAAAGCTTATATTTTTCCACTTAAGAAAGTTGAGATAGATCAAACGCTGAGTTGCAGAGGCAAACATCAGGTTGTGGAACAATACTGTCACCTTGTGACTGCTCCGGTCATGCAGCCATAGCACAATACGGTACTGCCTGAGGGACAAATGAAAACAAATGGAAGGCTGGTGTGAGGAAAAACTCATTTTTATAGATACCAACCTTTTTTTCAATAAAACACAAGAATTTCATCCATGTTATTTTAAAAAGATGATCTTTGACAATGCTGCACCTAATCTGAGCCTGCTTAATCCTAGAAGTATGGTAAAAACAAACAAACAAAAACAGAAACCCCACTTATCTTTTTAGTTCTTAACCCAAGTTCAGATACTGATTTGAAAATTTCACGTGTATTTCTGAAGTACCAGGTAAATTCAATATTCCACAGCTAATCAGATTTATACTATAGAGGCCCGATGCATGAAATTCGTGTAAGAGTAGGCCTTCCTTCCCCCAGCTGCCGGCACCGGCTTCCTTCCAGTACCCGGGATCCAGGCTTCCTCCCACCAGCCACGGGCAGGCACTCGGGACCTGGGCTTCCCTCCTCCGGCCGCTGGCAGACACCTGGGACCCAGGCTGGCTTCCCTCTGGCCACCCGCAGGCACCCAGGACTGGACTTCCCTCCGGCCCCAGCTTTGTCCAGGAGGACGTCTGGAATGATGTCTGGTCTAATTAGCATATTACCCTCTTATTATTATAGATACTTTCAGGTTCTTTATTATAACTTAGTACTATTAACCAACAGTTGATATAAATTATAATAATGTTAACAACCACAGCGTTGCCATTGCTTATTGAATCTTAACAATGTACTACGCAACATATGTTATCACAGGTGACCATCACAAGGTCTAATTTTAAGAAAAACAGGTTTAGAAGCATTAACTATCCAGTGTCAACCAGGTGATAATTGGCAAGGATGAGAATAAGAATCAAAGTGTACATGACAATAAGTTCATACTCTACTATATTCCAGAAACTGACTCATCAAAATATTTCAGAGATAAGAACACTTAAGAAATAATACCAAAAAACTATAGCTTTATATAACTGCTTGGATCATCTCAAAAGAATTTTTACTTTTAGCAATACATTTATTTTTGAGTTTTTTTTAAATAACCTACAGCAGTGGTTTTCACATTGTATTTTATAAAATCATGGTATTTCAGAGAAAATCATGTGTTCCACAGATGTTTGGTTGAAATTTCATTTTTAAATGTGCTTTAATAATTAAAAATTATAAAAGAAGCTAATCTAAATACTCAAATGTGCCACTTATGTAATTGTAGGCCAAGTTCTGACTCTGAAGACTCAGAACTTTGCCTCTTGCTTTGTTTTCATGTATATCTTAGAACAAAGTTTTCCTGGCCATACTGTACATACATGACACTATAATGCAGTGGTTCTCAACCTTCTTAATGCCGCAACCCTTTAATACAGTTCCTCATGTTGTGGTGATCCCCAACCATAAAATGATTTTCGTTGCTATTTCATAACTGTAATTTTGCTACTGCTATGAATTGTAATGTAAATATCTGTGTTTTCTGATGGTCTTAGGCTCTACAGCAGTGGTTCTCTACCTGTGGGTCGCCTAAGACCATCGGAAAACACAGATATTTGCATTACTATTCATAACAGTAGCAAAATTACAGTTATGAAGTAGCAACAAAAATAATTTTATGGTTGGGGGTCACCACAACATGAGGAACTGTATTAAAGGGTCGCGGCATTAAAAAGGTTGCTATAATGTATCACTGATTAGAAAAACTATAGCTCTATACTTGTCTTTTAAAAGAATTCATGTCTGCTTACTGAAAACTCTGCAAGTGGATCTACTATCACAGCACATAAGTGAAATGAACTTAAATAAACAGCAGTAAGACTGAGGAACATGTTTTCATCATAGCAGAATACTCGGGTAATAACAAGTAAATGAGTAACTTGTCTTGATGGGAAAATTCTGTTGTAGTTTTTGACTTTTATATATTTATATTTTAAAATGGAAATGGGTGAAACAAATCAAGATAGTGGTGACTCTTAGAATGGCAGTGACTAGAAAAAAGAGGTCTGAGTAGACTTTGTAGTTTGGGTCATGATCTGGTTGCTGATTACATGGGTATTTCAGTATTTGAAAATTCATCAAGTTGCCCTATTATGACACACTAGAGGCCCAGTGCACAAATTCGTGCACCAGTGGGGTCCCTCAGCCTGGCCTGCGTGATCGGGCCCAAACCAGCTCTCTGACATCCCCCAAGGGGTCCCAGATTGTGAAGGAATGCAGGCCAGGCCACGGGACCCCACCAGTGCACAATTGAGGCCAGGGAAGGACACAGGAGGTTGGCTAGCCAGAGAGGGACTGCTGGAGGGCTCCACGGCATGTCTGGCCCCTCTTGCTCAGTTCCGATCAGCCGGATCCCAGCAGCAAGCTAACCTACTGGTCAGAGCGTCTGCCCCCTGGTGATCAGTACACATCATAGCAACTGGTCTACTGTCTGCCCCCTGGTGTTCAGTGCACATAATAGCGAGCAGTTGAGCGGCCTTAGCATATCATTAGCATATTACGCTTTGATTGGTTGAACGGCTGACTGGTCGACCAGACACTTAGGATATTAGGCTTTTATTATATAGGACTAGAGGTCTGATGCACGAAATTCATGCATGGGGGTGAGGGGTGGTCCCTCAGCCCGGCCTGCACCCTCTCCAATCCAGGACCCCTCGGAGGATTTCCGACTGCCAATTTACACCCAATCCCTCTCACAATCTGGGACCACTGGCTCCTAACCGCTTGCCTGCTTGCCTGCCTGCCTGCCTGATGGCCCCTAACCACTCTCCCCTGCTGGCCTGATCACCCCTAACCACTCTCCCCTGCTGGCCTGATCACCCCTAACCTCTCTGCCTGCCTGCCTGATTGCCCCTAACCACCTCTGCCTCGGCCCCACCACCGTGGCTTTGTCCGGAAAGATGTCCAGTCTATCTGGCCTAATTAGCATATTACCCTTTTATTAGTATAGGTCTATCCGGCCTAATTAGCATATTACCCTTTTATTAGTATAGATTATTAGTATAGATGATACAGGTATATTATACTTCCTTATAGTTATATTTTAATTAAGAAAGAAAAAAATAAAATTCAAGTAGATGTTTGGAGTAGGTTAGTGATTTATCAATTCTATTGCTCTTGTTTTCCAAGTGTTTGGATTGGTTTACTTGACCATACTGGTCAACTGAATCCTGAAAAGCAAGCTGATTAAAAAGTTCCCACTTGTAACTATTTATATGGTAAGTCAAGAATATATTTGCATTACACAACAAAACCAAAATATACCAAAATATACTAACATATTAGAAGTCTGATGGTGATAGAAAATATAACAAATATCTATAGACTTATGATTTCAAAAGACCATTTTGTTTTATCTTTACTTGTAAATGTTACAAATGTAAACATTTATGTTTATACTGACAAAATACCATTTTTAGCTACATAGATTATACATAAGATTTCATTTGGAGATAGGATTCCACTGCTTTAAAAAAGTTTACAAAGACAATATCCTAAAGATCTTTACAAACTTAAGCAAAGTCTAGATGGTCCTAGGCATTTCAAAATTTTGGGATGTGACCCAGTTTTTTCCTAAAAAAGGGAACTATAGAAAAACACAGTAACACTGAAGTTTTATTTCTCCTATACATGGCAAATTTAATTGAATACTCTAGACAGGGACAAAAAATTAGTTAATATTTACCCACAGTGCTACACTTTGTATCAACAGCACTCACTTATTAATAAGCATTTACTGAAAAACATATTTTACTTGGCTGACTAGCATTAGGTGTCACCATTATAAGTTCAGATTATTGAAGTTGTTAAATACGGTAGAAAATATGAGCTTTAAAATTTTATTGTCAATACTAGAGGCCTGGTGCACGAATTTGTGCATGGGTAGGGGTCCCTCAGCCTGGCTGGTGATTGAGGCCTATCAGGGGGCCAGCCAGCCAGGGGGGTGGGGGAAGGGGGAACCCAGGAGGTTGGCTGGCCGGCAGGGGGAGGGGTTATGGAAGGTTGGCCAGCCGGCCCCTGCATCGGGCTGATGGGGGGGCAGTCACAGGAGGTTGGCCAGATGGGGGGAGGGGCCATGGGAGGTTGGCCAGGCAGGGGGGGAGGGGCCATGGGAGGTTGGCTGTGGGAGCACACTGACCACCAGGGGGCAGCTCCTGCAGTGAGTGTCTGCCCCCTGGTGGTCAGTGTGCAACATAGTGACTGGTCAACTGGTCATTCTGGTAGTAATGGTCGCTTAGGCTTTCATATACACACACACACACACACACACACACACAGATAGTTATTATATAGTTATTATGTATAAATGAAGTCAATTAGTTATAAAATATTACACATTTAGAAAATAATGAGTTTTCAAAGATTTTTACCTGTTCCTGTCATTTCATTGTCAGTTATTTTGGACAGAACCTTTGGCATAGTAGTTGCTTTACCTTGTTCATCAAGGTTGACCTCTGCAACAGAATCTAATGAATCAAGCAGCACCACTAGAACAATATACAAGAAAAGTTATTAGGAATATAGAGAAATTTGTATGGCCCCTTTAAGAAAGTATTTTAATCATAGGCAATCCATATAAAAACAAAGGTATTTATACATAAAGACTATATAATCATGTACTATAGTAAGCATGATTTTCTCCTTATGTACAAAAGAGTAGGTTTATATTAACATACATATCTATGTTTACATATAGGCCTAATGTACATTTATATGTAGAAGGTAAAGGGCCTGAGAAAAATAACATACCCCAACTTTGTTGAGGTATACCTGACACTTGACAATGTGATATATTTATACTTTATGAAATATTTACCACAATGAAGCAAATTAACATCCATCACCTTGCATAGTTATTTAGCTTTTATATGTAATGAGAACACTTGAGATCTCCCCTCTTAGCAAATTTCAAGTACACAATACACTACTGTTAACTACAGTTGCACACTAATCTCCAGAACTTCTTATTTACATTAACTAAAACTTTGCATCCCTTATCCAACATCTTCCTATATCCTGCTCTTCCAGTGCCTGGTAACCATTATTCTATCCTCCCTATGATTTTGGCATTTTTAGATTCCACTTATGAGATCTTATAGTATTTGTCTTTGTGTCTGCCTTACTTCACTTAACTAAATGTCCTCCATGTTCATCCATGTTGTTCAAATGGCAGAACTTATTTTTAAAGGCTAAATATATATTATTTAAGTATTTAATCCATTTCAAATTGATTTTTGTACATGTTGTGGGTAGGGGTCCAGTTTTATCTTCTGTATGTGGCCGTTTTCCAAATGCCATTTATTGGAGCGACTATTCCTTCCTGTGTATTCTTGGTGTCCTTGTCAAAAACTGACCATTTATACATAGGTCTATTTCTGGACACTCTATCCTGTTCCACTGACTTATGTGCGTTTTTAATACTAATAGCATACTGTTCTGATTACTACAGCTTTTTAACAGTTTGAAATGTTAAATAGAAGTACAAGTGATTCCTCCACTTTTGTTTTTTCACAAGACTGAGTTGGCTATTTGGATCTTTTGTGGTTCCATATGAATTTTAAGATTGTTTTTGAAAAATGTCATTGGAATTTTGATAGGGACTGCACTCTATCTGTAGTTCACTTTGGGTAGTGTGGACATTAAAACAATATTAATTCTTCTAATCATGTACATGTGACATATTTCTGTTTACTGTGTCTGCTTCAATTTCTTAGATATTTTGTAGTTTTCAGTGTACATATTTATTACTTCCTTGGTTAAATTTATTCTTAAGTTTTTTATTCTTTTGAATGTTATTTTAAATGGGAATATTTTCTTTTCATGATGTTTCTCTGATTTTGGTATCAAGGTGATCTCAGTGTCATAAAATGAGTTTGGAAGTATTCCTTCCTGTTCTTTGAAAGATTTTTAAAAAATTGGTATTGATTCTTTGAACATTTGGTAGAATATAGCAATGAAGCTATCCAGTCCTGGGCTTTTAAAAAATAAATTTTCTTAAATATAACAGAAGGATTCAAGATAGGCAGAAGAGACATATTATTGAGACAATCTGTGAACTTTAATTCATTAGAGATGTTAAAAAACAAGTACAAATAGTGGTTTATTCAGAATTACTTAGATGAAATGCTGAACAATTTTTTGCCAACTAATACATAAGTATACACAATATTTACCATTGGCCAGCATGCCAGTTTTCTCTTCTTCCTAAATTAAAGGTAGAAAAGAATCATATCATTTAAAATCAATGTTATGTAAAATGATAATGGAAACAGTAACAAAATTTGAAAGCCAGTGCTCTACTCCATTATGAAAAGATCAGGAAATGTTCTTTCTAGATTTATCACCCTCAATCAAATGGTAATTCGACAGGACTAGAGAGTACAGCTATGAGAGAACTTACCAGTAATTTAGGCCTTTATAAAAGTCTTGTTTAAAGTATCTAAATGCCCTCTGCTCATCAACTTTGCTCAGAAATTCTTTTTAACTCCAGGATAACATGAATACCTCATAAAAGATTCCTTCTATTATAACATTAGCATTTCCGCCTTATTGTTAAGAATTAATGATTAAATATAACTTGTACTCATGGTTTCATCTACATTTTGAGAGAAAATTTTCAAAAGGTAGGTCACCAAATAGTAACATAATTGAAATTCATCAACATTATAGGTTCCCTTAGAATAACTTTTCTAATTAGTGCCACCTATATTCTCCCCTTGGATAGGCAGTATGTAGGATTACCTATACATACTAGAGGCCTGATGCACCGAAAATTCGTGCAAGAGTAGCCTTTCCTTCCCCTGGGCTGCAGGCACCGGCTTCCCTCTAGCAGCTGGCAGGCACCTGGGACCCAGGCTTCCCTCGCAGCCCCGGCTTCATCTGGAAGGTTGTCTGGAAGGATGTCTGGTCTAATTAGCATATTATGCTTTTATTATTATAGATAAAAGCCAAGCAACCAGAACAACGGAACAACCAGAACAACCAGTCACTATGACGGGCACTGAGGCAGCCAACTGGCCCCATTGGGGCCCTGCTGGCCCCCCTAACCTACCATAGCCCCTCCCTCCAGCCAGCCCCGCCCCTGATCAGTACCCCCCTCCCCAACTGGGGGTGGGGCCAGCCAGCCACACGTCCACACCCAGCCCCCCAGCTGGCCCACCCCAATCAGCCCTCGGTAGGGGTGGGTCAGCCAGACCCCACCCGTACAAGAATTCGTGCACTAAGCCTCTAGTCTTGTTATAACAGAGCTTTATTACCTTCCTATTTGATCCTTACCCAAACAACTCTCTCCTATGTTTCCACATTTAGGTTAACACATTTTTAATGCAGGCTACCCTTCCTTAATATAGCACAACACTGTGCCTTCTACTGACCTATTTATTTTTCATAAAATATTGTAATTGCCATATTCCAAGTATAAACCCCATTACATTTCTAAGGATACTCATCAGATCTCTTTAATTTTGGGGTATTTCTAAGGTCACCTGGGTTTTTCCACCCAAGCTACATGATAGAGACACCCAAAGGCAAATTACTAGGTTAGAATAAGATAATTTTCTTAAGAATATTTATTAATACCCAAAAGTGTTCCTTATTTTTTAGTTTATGGTTTTACACATGTTCAAAACATCTAGTCCTAACATGCAGTCCCAAAAGAGACTGTGTCCAGTTCAAGACCAACATAATAATAATTGTCCTACCGGTTACTATTAGATAGTTCAAGGATAAGTTATATCAGATAGGCAATATGCTGTAGTACCCTTAACTAGTCTTGGTAAGAACTGAAAAATGAGAGTACAGCAATGTTGAATGTGAAGAGAGTAATTTAATTTATGATCTCAGACACTGTTACTACTAGCATTAAATACCAAGGAGGGGTATTTATTGTATTCACAAGGACAAGACCTACCAAAGAAAAGTGTAATTTATTATGTCTGCTTAAAATTAGACTTGAGATTTTAATTAAGTTTCCAACTTCTAAAACTTAAGGAAATTACTTGCCAAAAGATATCCTTAAGAATATCACCAACTGCCATGATATTTCATTAAGATTTATACCACGTGTGTGTGCTTATTCTCAGCTGGTCTGCCCTAGACCCCCTGAGCATCAGCCCTTGTCCCCCACTCAATCCTGTTTCCTCTCCAACAAGATGAAAGAAACTATCATGAATCAAGAGAAACTCGCCAAACTGCAGGCACAAGTGCGCATTGGTGGGAAAGGAACTGCTCGTAGAAAGAAGAAGGTGGTTCACAGAACAGCTACAGCAGATGATAAAAAACTTCAGTTCTTCTTAAAGAAGTTAGGAGTAAACAATATCTCTGGTATTGAAGAGGTAAATATGTTTACAAACTAAGAAACAGTGATCCACTTCAACATCCCTAAAGTTCAGGCATCTTTGGCAGTGAACACTTTCACCATTACAGGCCATGCTGAGACAAAGCAGCTGACAGAAATGCTACCCAGCATCTTAAGCCAGCTTGGTACAGACAGTCTGACTAGTTTAAGGAAACTGGCTGAAGCTCTGCCCAAATCACCTGTGGATAGAAAATCGCTCTTACTACTGGAGAGGATGATGATGATGAACTTCCAGATCTTGTGGAGAATTTTGATGAGGCTTCCAAGAATGAATCAAACTGAATTGAGTCAACTTCTGAAGAAGATAAGCGTGAAGAAGTTTCTGGGAGCTGCTATTTTATGTTATGACTGCTTTTTCAAATTTTGTTTATGGATCTGATAAAACCTAGATCTCTAATATTTTTTAGCCCAACGCCCCTGGACATAGCAGCTCTTTTCAGTTTTTGCTTATACATAAATCATTCTTTGCAGCTAATTAATTGGAAGAAGCTTGGGAATAAAGTTTGAAACAGGTTAATAAAGTTCTCTGACTAGTATAATTTTATTTTATTTCATTGACACTGATTTGTACACAGAAAGCAAAATTGTTTGTAGAAAGCTAAACATTGCATATAATATGACATAATCTTCGATGGAATTTTATTAAAGATTTAACTGGTAGAATCATGTAATAACAAAAAAAAACACAAAAACAAACAAAAGACTATAAAGAACTCCATATTTCGAACTCTCTAAATAATAACAGCAAAAGTGATAAAAGAAGTTTCAAAATTGTCAAATAGATAATTTATGTATACCTGTTTGGGTGCATTTATTTTTTCTGATTTGGAATTTTCTTTGGAATTAGTCTCTTCATCTTTAGTAGTCAAATGTCCATCAATATCCTCCTCATCTTCAAAATCATCACTGTAATTTTCTGAAGAAAATAATTTTTAAAAATATAAAGTTCACATAAAAAAATCAATTTCCAGGAAATGACTGATTTCAAAAGAAGAATTTGACGTAAGAATAATTTATTGAAATATTGACAAATATAAATAGATTTTTTTGCAAAGATTTAATAATTCAATTCATAAGACTCTTAATTTTATTCCACTTTTTATACTTTCAAGTACTTTTATTTTTAATCTTTTATAGTATTAACTGACTAAAAATATCCAGGGCTACCCAAAAGATTTTGTCATCTTTAAAATAAATTTTAGTATTTGTTTTTTAAAGACAAAAATCTCAAATTGCTTACTTTTAAAAGCCAGCACTTTTGTAAAATGTTGATTCATAAAAGGATGGATTTTGTTTTTTTTTAAAAAAAGGTTTTTAAATTGATTTTTGAGAGAGAGGAAGGGGAAAGGAGAGAAACATCTATGTGAGAAACATCGATCGGCTGGCAACTTATGTGCCCCCTACCAGGGATCGAACCCACAACCCAGGCATGTGCCCTGCTTGGGAATTGAATCAGTGACCTTTTGGTGCATGAGACTATGTGCACTCAACTGAGCCACACAGGCTAGGGCTACTCATTTTTTAAGTTGATTTTTTTTGGTGTCTGTAGGTATCTGTACTATAAGCCTTAAATGCTACTCATGAGACATCTATTTCTGATACTTCCCTTGGGAAATATTGGCCTATATGACCTTTACTGTTTCCCAAGACTGGGCACTTCTCAGCTAAGGCCCAAATTATATCTCAATGACTTTGCAGCAGATGGAAAGGGTGTGTCCATGTTAACATGATGCCATCAGACTATTTATTGAGAAGATAGGGCAGGGATGATTTGGCCAGGATCTATTCAACAATTTGTAATGTTTATAGCTCTTATGAAGGATTGACTGAGACCTACAGGCTGTAAAGCGTAATAACCTTTACAGGGTGGGAATCAACCATTCTAGAAGGAAATGCAATCTTACTTGTAGTTCAAAAGAGAGATCACATTCAGAAATAGGATGACCTAATGGGAGACTGATGAGGTACTGGAGTCTGCTTCTGGAAAGACTGTCCTTCAGTCTTCTTTTAGAAAGGAGGAGACAACTTAAATCCTATCTAATAAAAGGGTAATATGCAAATTAACTGTCACTCTGTCACAAAGATGGTGGCGCCCATAGCCACAAGATGGCAGCGCCCAATACTCTCAGCCCCGCCAGAGTCCCCCAAGTCACGGGGGGGGAGGGGGGGAGGGGGCAGCCGCTGAGAGCAGGCAGTGTGAACAGCCTGGCGGAATGCTTGCTTCATCACCCTGGCAACGAGGCAATTGTTCCATGCCAGACCACGGATGGGACTCTAGACTGCGGAGAGCCTCTAAGCAGCGGACATGGAGCAGCCCGGCCCCAAAGAGAGCTACTGGTGCACAGATCTGTGCGCAGAGCTACTAGTGTACTTATAAATAGAAGTATGGGAATAAACTTGGGAGGGATTGGAAATTAAACAGAGATGCTTCCACTGAGACCTCCTACAGAAGCATTTCCACTTTAGTTCACAAAGAATATGAGGTTGGAACAGCATGGGTATTGTAACCTAGGGAGATAAGCTAGGTTACTTGGTTAACATCTATATTTGGAAGTTGAGAAGCTCACTTTTGTTTCTCCTCCATTTGAGAAAGAACACTGGGGTTTTTAAATATCAGTAGACACAATTAAATTCACAAACAATTATTGAGAAATTACTTTGTATTAGACATTGTTCTAGGTTCTAGGACCAATATGAAAATGATGAAGATTCTAATATTCTAGGCGGGAAGCAGTAAATTTTAAGTAACCTAAGAGATTAAATTTGCTTAAAAAAAGATGATGTACAGGAGTGGGGAGACATGGGAAGTTATGACAATGAACTTAAGACAACTACTTGGGATTTGGGAACTACTTCCAATCAATGGAAAGGAATGTAGTGTTTATGGGATCACAAACAGGTAGTTTAAGAAACAGTGCAAGTAATATAACACTTAAGAGTGCAACCAGGAGTCCGAAGTCTTGGACTCACTACTTAGTTCTACTACTTTTAGCTATAGAACTGTCAGCAATTGTAAAATATTATTTGAAAGTAGATTCTAATAAGATAAAGATGCATATTGTGAATCTTAGGGCAATTAAGAGAAAAAATACAGCAAAGAGGTATAACCAGCCAAAAGGAGGGATAATGGAATACTATAAATACTCAATCCAACAAAATGCAAGACAAATAAAACAAGCAAAAAGATGGAAAGATACAAAAACAAATAGCAATACAGTAAGTAATCAATCCAAGAAATATATTTTTACAAAGTGTAAAAGCACTAGAATTAAAAGTCAGAGATTGTCGGACTGGATAGAAAAGCAAAACCCAGCTATATGCTATTTATAAGAAAATCATTTTAAAACACAGATACATTAAAAGTCAAAAGATGGAAAAAAGACATACTGGCACAATCAAGCTTTAAAGGTATTTGGCTTGGCCCCACAGATTTCCCTGCCCCTAGCACAAAACTCCATTTTTCTGCCTTCCCAACTGGCCCACAGCCCACTCCCAACAAATAAGGCAGCGATGCACTTTTAACAACTTCCTGGTGGCTCAGGTTACAACACAAGCAATTCACTCTACCTGTTCGAAGCTCTTTCCAAGACAATATGATTTCCCTTTAATCATTTTTTCTTACCAATATCTTTATTAAAAGCTATATTATCTTTTCAAATACTGCAAATTTTAAAACTAATGAAATTACCTGCCAGTTTTTCATGTTTCGATTCATTCTCATGTTTATCTTCAGTTAGTTCTATATTAGCTTGATTACTAGAAAAAATATTCAATTTAGTATTAAATGTTAATAATACATTTCCATGCAATCCTTTGTATATATTTTTAAAAACCTCTAACATTATGTATTTCTTCTCAATTTTATCAAAAGCAAAAAACTTGGGAGCTATAAGCAAAATATTTTGAAAATATCATTTCCTTAAAGCTTAACTGTAGCTGACAAAATAATACAAAGGAAAACATGCCATATTTTTTAACTCTATACATAAATTTGTCCATTTACATGTCTCAGGATCCATATGTCCTTTTTACACTGAAGATTAGGACTTGACCACAAGTCATGAGAACCAGTGAAGTCTATAAGGAGGCCAGGAAAAAAATACCATAGTCATTTACATGCTAACAAGCAACTTAATCCTGAAATAGGATCTAAACAGGAGTCTTACCAAGCACGTGGCAAGTAAAAGTCGGGGCCGGTGGGCCGCAAGTTTGACATGCTTGCAAGAAAAACTCAGCAAGGCAATAGAGAAGCTGGGGAAGTCTGAACTGCACTGGATATATTAATTCAGATATGCTTTCTTTCAAACCCAGGAATCAGTTCCACCTTTTTCAGTCCATCAATCCTGTCTCCACTGAGATTAAAAGGTCCAAAACATAAAACTACTAGAGGCCCAATGCACAAAATTCTGAAAGGGACTCTGCCGCAGCAGCCCCACCCGCCCCCCCGGCCTACTGTGGCTTCGTCCAGAAGGACATCCATTCTAAATAGCATATTAGACTTTTATTATTATAGACTAGAGGCCCGGTACACGAAATTCAGAGCGGGGGGTCACTCAGCCCAGCCTGCACCCTCTCTAATCTGCGATCCCTCTCACAATCCAGGACTGCTGGCTCCCAACTGCTCGCCTGCTTGCCTTCCTGATTGCCCCTAACTGCTTCTGCCTGCCAGCCTGATCACCCCCTAACCACTACCCTGCCAGCCTGATTGATGCCTGCCTAACTGCTCCCTGCCAGGCTGTTTGCCCCTAACTGCCTTCCCCTGCAGGCCTGGTCACCCCTAATTGCCCTCCCCTGCAGGCCTAGTCACCCCCAACTGCCCTCCCCTGCAGACCCAGTCATCTCCAACTGCCCTCCTCTGCCGGCCGGGTCAACCCTAACTGCCCTCCCCAGCAGGCTTGATCGCCCCCAAATGCCCTCCCTTGCAGGCCTGGTCCCTCCCAACTGCCCTCCCCTGCTGGCCATCTTGTGGTGGCCATCTTGTGTCAACATGGGGGCAGGATCTTTGACCACATGGGAGCAGCCATCTTGTGTGTTGGACTGATGGTCTATCTGCATATTACTCTTTTATTAAATAGGATAGAGGCCTGGTGCACGGATGGGGGCCGGATGGTTTGCCCTGAAGGGTGTCCCGTATCAGGGTGGGGTTTCCCTTGGGGTGTGGGGTGGCCTGGGTGAGGGGCCTGTGGTGGTTTGCAGGCCGGCCACACCCCCCGGCGACCCAAGCAGAGGCCCTATTTATCTTCTACAATTGAAACTTTGTAGCCTGGAGTGGAGCCAAGCCTTCTGCTCCCTTCGTGGGTGGCGGCAGCCATTTCTGTTGGGATTTATGTATCTTCTATAATTGAAACTTTGTAGCCTTAAGCGGAGGCCAAAGCAGGCCAGGGCTGCAGAAGCTTGGCTTCCTCCATTGCCATGGGCAACCCTAGCCTCCTGCTCTCTGCAGCTCCTTGGCTGCTGCCATTTCTGTTGGGATTTATCTATCATCCATAATTGAGACTTTGTAGCATTGAGTGGAGGGAGGCCTGGGCCAGCAAGGGCAGTCGGAAAGCTTGGCTTCCTCCATTGCCAGGGAAACCCAAGCCTCCCTCCTGCTCTCTGTGGCTGCAGCCATCTTGGTTGGGTTTATTTGCATATTCCCTCCTGATTGGCTGGTGGGTGTGGTTGGTGGGCATGGCTTGTGGGTGTAGCGGAGGTACATTCAATCTGCATATTACTCTTTTATTAGATAGGATATTATTAATAGCAGAAAATAATTTTGCATTTCAATACTATGCTGCACTCTGACTAGTCTGTTTTAGAGCAAAAATATCAGTAGTTAAGAATTTTGTTAAGAAATCAGAAAAAAGGTAAATATTGCAAAAGGGCAAAATCTTGTGACTAATAAACCTAAACAGGCTTAATCTTATGTTGTCACTTGTGAAAGGCAATCACCATGGGTCTGCATGTTCCTGATGGGTATGCCAAGAATGCAAGGATCCCCCCTTCCTAGGTCATTTCTCATGGTCATGTTTGCCATGAGCAACCTTGAGAGATGAAGCAATGTTTCTGCCCCAAGAGAAGGCTTGTTTCTACTTTATTATAAAGCAGTAGATTCTCTATGCTCAGTGACAGGACCTCTCCTTAAAGCAACCACCACATGTGCAGACGCCATCATGGACCCTTTGTGTTGCCCCATGGGCCTTGTGGGGCATAGGGAACTGAGGCAAATGAATTTGGCACTCAGGTACTGAACTGCTTTTGTTGTGAGAAATAAAGCCCTTTGTTTCTGACCCAGGAATCTTGTGTCTGTTGTCAGCATTCATAAAACTGACAGGCTGCCGAAACCGGTTTGGCTCAGTGGATAGAGCATCGGCCTGTGGACTGAAGGGTCCCGGGTTCGATTCCGGTCAAGGGCATGTACCTTGGTTGCGGGCACATCCCAGTAGGGGGTGTGCAGGAGGCAGCTGATGGATGTTTCTCTCTCATCGATGTTTCTACCTCTCTATCCCTCTTCCTTCCTCTCTGTAAAAAATCAATAAAATATATTTTAAAAAAACAAAAACAACAACAACAAAAACTGACAGGCTAACTTGTTAACATCCAAGTAGAGTAACAATCGCAGAACCTACACAGTTCATGGTAGTCACTGCTTAGTCCACCATCTGTAAGAACCTAAGCCTCATGAGGAAAGCAGGTACTCTAATAACCAGAACTTAGTATTCTCCTGACTCTTAAGATAATTATAGTTTGGTGTTCTTCAAAATATTAGAATTATAATCTGACTTTCACTTAAAATTAAAATATTAAATGATATATAAAACTGAGGAAATGAAAGATAATCAGGTTTCACAAAGATCCTGAAAATGTCAAAAGTCTACCATACTTACAGAGGACCAGCTCAGTCAACTAGTAGGATTTCCAGAATAAATGAGGTTTTCAGATAATCAGTAGGGTGAAATATACACAAAGCTGGGACACAAACCTGGTTTGTGTCATTGCTCTCTGGTTCCCCAACCCCTTTCTGTTCGTTTCCCCTCTGAGTATATAACAGCTCCTGAACTCAGTTATTTACCTTATCTGTGGAAAATCACTTGACAAGTTACTTTCCTAGTAAGGTCTTTCTGGCAATGTGCTATTAGTCTCAGTAGTATCTCAGGCATGACATTCAGATATCTGGAGGCAGAGTGGGCTCTCGAATACAAATCAATGTATTCTGTTCATATAAAAGAAAAACTCTGACCAACATAATAAACAGAGAATAGAGTTAAAAATAAGATTCTACTTTTGCCTGTTATAATATTTACCCATTTTAATCCATGTATATACCAGTCTTCCAAAAATATAGAAAAACACACAAAAAAATCATTGAATGATTAGTTTATAACATATTTACATTACCTATGTAAAGCTTTAAAATATGTGGAATCATTGGAATCCAACTCCTTATTTAATCTTGAATAATCAATGGAAGATGTTAACCCTTTCTCAAGTCTGGCAAAAAAATGCTCTTTTTCTTCTTTTTCTTCGAATGTGTCCAATCCCAATGCAAGAATACTTTGATTGATCTCAGAAACTACTCTCTCTAAATGAAGGCACAAATATTTTATTAACATACAGAATTTTTATAAAATTAATTTTAGTGATGCATTTAATGACATTATATAGTAAAATTTAAAAAAATATAAAACATACTTTACTTAATCTTTCACCCTATATACAGTAGATGTATACTCATAATCAATAAGCATAGATGTATATTCATAATCAATAAGCAAGATTATAAGGCTTCTCTAGAAGTATACTTATAAACCTTTTAGGAAGATATTAAATCTAAGTGCTTCAAGATTGTAATTTTTGTAAAAATTCTGATTATAAGCATAGTAACTAACCTGTCAACTCATATGTCTCACATTTCTTACCATTTGTTTCTAAGCTGTCAATACTTAGGATAGAGGTTCCACTGCTCTTGAGAAACTGAATCCTCTCAGCAGACTCCTCTTCTATTTCCATAATAGGCTGAGAAGTCGTCTTTGTTTTCAGATAGCTTACATTTGTTCCAAGCAGTCCTAGGGATGGGATTTAATATAACTGGATATTCATATTCAGGACATTGTTTTGACAACTATGCCAACACCATATTATTACACTAATTTTGTGGACAGGAGCTATAAAATAAATCTAATCTATTAAATAAAAATCCATCAAAACTAAAATTCACAAAAAATTTATATTTGCAGTGTATCTTAAGAATATTTTAAAATTTTGTATTATAAGGGTGAAATGAGCACAGCACTGCTATTTTAAAGAATAGTGTCTGCCCTATGTGAAGAAAGAGTAGTAAATAACCAGCTGAAATGGAAAAGAGAGACAATTCCAGGCAGAGGGAAGAGGAACAAAGGTTCGACAATGTGAGGGAACGGCCACAACTGAGGATGCAAAAAAGCCAGTGAAGGTGGGTGTAGAGAGTGAGGGTAAGTCAGGATAGAAATAAGCCCAGAGCATCCTCACAGGCCAGGAGTAAGATTTTCTCTTTATTCCAAAAGCAACAGAAAACAATGATAAAGTTATATAATATCAAAATTTCTTTATCCTAATAGTAAGCATTTGTTGTAAAAAATTGATGTATAGAGAAAGTAAAAGATTACATTACATGATAGAAATACGTATTAAGATTAGAAAAATATAACTTTTGCTTAGCAGGAAGCCTTAAGAAGTCACAAATTTTGAATGCAATTTAATTAGTGTCCTCTTGGAAAGGGTTCAGAATCTATTTATTGTATGGCTTTAGGTGTGCATAATGTTTTTAAAGCTCAAATAACTTCCACAGTTGCAGAAAATCAAGAGACACGTCAACAGAGACAGTGCATGCCAAGGCTGGGGTGCTGTGGTGCTATCTGTCTAGGTTTCACCCTGGTTCCAATGCTGGACGCAGGGATGTGCCCCAGGCTAACCGAGCTCATGAGAGACTACTATAACCGAAACCAAAGTGCAACTGAGTTATTTGTAACGAAGAGGACACCCAGCAGGAGGATTAGACTGTTTTACGCTCTAGGTAGAACACTTTTTCCTTATGGTAACTGAAAGAGAAAGCAAAATTATGAGGCTGGAGTTCTCAATGTTGATGTTTAATGGCATCTATCTAGGGTAGGTAATGGGTTCCTCTCATCAAGAGAATGTTGACATCTCCCTCAGAAGCTTCTACACCTGGATGAGAGGAATCATCTAGTGCTAAGAGTCACCTAGTATTCAGAACATAACATAAACTCTATAATAGTTTATGACGGAACAAGGGATCAGATTATGCACTTGGGTGGAGAAACTCTCTCTTTTGTGTGTAAAAGCACAATGTCAAAGTTTTTCTATTTATGTATTTATTTATTAAGTATGATTTTATTTATTTCAGAAAGAGAAAGGAAGAGGGAGAGAGGATTAGAAACATCAATGACGATAAACATTGATTGGCTGCCTCCTGCATGCCCCCTACTGGGGATCAAGCCTAAAACCTGGGCATGTGCCCTGACCAGAATTGAACCTTGACCTCCTGGTTTACGGATCACTGAGCCACACCAGCTGGGCAAAGTTTATTTCTTAAATATCCTTCCTTGCATCCTTTACTTGTCAAATACACTACTGATTGATAAATCCTTTTAAAAATTAATAATACCTATGTCAGACTACCTTCGAGGGTTAGTCTAGGACCTATTCTTTCCCTTTTAAGTGAATTTATACATCATTCCATCTCTGATTA
This sequence comes from Corynorhinus townsendii, assembly GCA_026230045.1. NCBI lineage: Eukaryota > Metazoa > Chordata > Mammalia > Chiroptera > Vespertilionidae > Corynorhinus > Corynorhinus townsendii. The sequence continues at coordinate 57,859,759 of JAPDVU010000004.1, read as the reverse complement.
TTTTCTAGAAAAGATACTTTAATGCTAATTAACTCTCAAATCTTTGTCAACAATTCCAATAGCACTTCATCATATTATATCCTTTACAACGGAGGGAAAGATTCTAAAAATGAATTCTTCACATGCAAACTTTAACACTGTTGTATAGTTTGGGGATTTATGAAAAAAAATGCACTGAATTTTTCAATTAATCAATTCCTTATTTACATTATTAAGAACAGGTAAATGACTACCAAATTCACTCTCACATTCATTTGTTAAACACAATCATTATTTACTATTAAGGGTCAGGAGATACAAGGAAGTGTTTCCTGCCCTCACAAAGCTGCCAACCTCAGCGGTAGGTTACAAGTATTACCACAATGCATAAAGGCTATTATGGTGTTTTGACACTGAAACAAAGGAGAAAATAATTAATTGTGTTGATAAGCGAGTTAGAAGAGTTAGGGAAGGATTGCAAAAGAGGTAATACCAAACTTTACTGGACAAGAAGGATGAGAGGAAAGGCATTCTAGCAGCAAGAAAGCATGAGCTAACGCACACAGGCATGGAGCCAATGGTGCTTCCAGGAGAGAAGGAATAACCGAGTATGGCTGGAGCACATGAGGCTAGAAAGGAGGGTTCCAGTCAGATTACGTAGAGCCTTAACTGGCACATTAGGGCATTCAGGCTGTTTTGTGGGGAAAAAACAAAAGCCATGGGTAAATTTTCCCCCTAGAGAAGAGATACTAAAACTTATCAGTTTATAAAATGGTGCATAATGACCCACATGCAGTGTGGACATAAGTATTTCATGGTAGTCTCAGTTCCTTAGAGATACGACGATCACTATATATAGTACACTGAAGAAAACACTCCAGAGCAGCGGTCACCAACAGGTGGTCCACGAACCACTGGTGGTCCATGAGGTCCGAAAGGTTGGCAACCGCTGCTTTAAGGAAACCTTTGGAGCAGTGGTCACCAACTAGTAGTCCGTGAGGTCAGAAAGGCTGGCAACTGCTGCTCCAGAGAGTAATTTTCTATTTGTAACGATGCAATGAGGAATAGTTCTGTGATAAATTATTTATTTTACTACTGTTGTAAGAAACTATAATACCAAAATCCATAGATTTGTTCAATTCTGCCCATGCAATGACATTAATATGTTGTCAGGATATTTTATTAAATCACCTTAAATCAATTTACCATTAAATATCATTATATATAAACATACTGATATTATTCATCATCTTAATTTGAGTAAATACAAATGATCTCAATGTAAAATAACCTAATAATGCAGAAACATAGACTCTCAATTATATAATGCTATATATAATAAAGCGAAGAAAAGCAATTCAAATTATTTTCTTTATATTTATAGTACAGTAACAAAATCCAGAATTAAAAGTCTTGACTGACCCCTTGTGGTCAAATAATGTGAGATGAAAAATCAGCAATATTTACCATCATCTTCAAAATCACCTTCAGTTATCCACCATGGCAGTGCATCTTTCTTTTTCACTTCTCTTTTAGGTTGTCTAGCTGTTTTGTTTGAATTTTCAAAAGAATCATCTGAAAGCTAAATCAGACATAAGCTACTAAATTTTAAATTTGAGAATTCCAGATTCATCACTAAAATGTTTCTTCCTTCTCTCACAGTTCAACTATTACATACATAAGCAATATTCTCAGCATTAATGTATAAATTCATATTTCTAAATATATATGACCAAAATAATTTAAAAATCAAGCACAAACCTCTAAACACCAATTTCATACACAGAATTAAACAACTAGGGAGAACAATAACAACAAAGAAATAAAGAAAATTTGATCAAGAAAATCAGGAAAGGAAAAAAAGAAAAATACAATTCTCTTTTAGACATTTTTAAGGGTCTAAGAATAAATAATGATTGAGCAAAATTACCTAGCATCACTCTAGAACACAGAATTCTAAGACCAGGGAGAGCTGAGTTTTAGGTGTTTACCAGAGAAATTAGCATTTTGTCACAGTCATTGATAGGATTTAATAAATATTTATTTGTCCTTTTCAACTCTTCAGATCCAAATTTTACCACAATCCTAAACTCCCTACTCTAACTCCAATCTAGCCTCCTTACTCTTAGCCAATAACTTGGCCTCTCTCCTCACTGAGAAAATAAATGACCTTCAATCAAAATCCACCCCTTTCCCTTCACTCCATCACTAAACTCACCTGTTAAAACACTGCTTTTCTCTCTCAGAAGAGAAATTGTTTCTTCCACTTTATGGAGAACCTGCAGAGGGGTCACTTTCTACCTCTCCAAGTTCTTACTTCCTTGGTTATTCCATTTTATCTCTGTATCTTAATCCCTCCTCTCTACCCTACCTTCAGATTATAAACCTGCTCATCACTGCATCCCCAGGCATAATTGTGGACTGGAAGAATAAACACTATGGTCTACTCTATTTAAAAAGAAAACAAAAAACTGAACTAAACCAAACCAAACAATCCTTAAAACCTGGTTCTCATCCAAAACAGCTCTCCTCCAGGTACCAAGACCTCCTAAATACCACCAGTAAAGGACTATTGTCAGCCACCTTCCCTGATCACGTCATGGAACTTGATACCGGTGACCAACTCTGAAACTTCTTCAAACTCTCTACCTTTGACTTCATAGCATTCATATCCTCCAAGTTCTGTGAAAAACTTGGTGGTTTGGTGGGAAAAGCTCAGTAACCTTCCTCACCCACCCATTTTAATAGCTCTTGGCAATGTCCGTTTCTTTAACACTAGACTTCCCCAGGACTCTGCTTTTGGTTCTTTTTATTCTCATTCTACACACTCTTCCCCAAGAAGGAACCAATATTGATCCTATACCTGTTCTATGTCAGGATCTATTCTCAAGTTATCTCAATCTTGAAGTAATCTAGGAGAGATTCACAGACAGGGAAACAGCTTAAATAGGTTAAAACAACTTGCCCAGCTGCTACTGCTGGTGTTACAGAGCGAGGTTTCAAACTGAGATCTCTGTGACTAAACCTTTCTGCTTCCTACTACACTGTTTAGTCTCCCAACTAGGACATGGCTACCAGAGTGACCGTTTTAACTTCCATGACAAAACACATTTCCATCTGCCAACCGAGCAACTCTAGCTCAATGATGTGTAAGACTGTCAATTTTTAAATGTTCAAAAACAACTAACTGCCTTCCCTGACAGCCAGGCAGGAAGAAGAGAGGAGGGAAGAAAATATATTATTTATCCCACCTGAATTTTAGTTGCATCACCTTCCACTCACTCTAAACATTACTATCACCTCAAAATATCTCATTTCTCTCTCCTCCCTGCATCTTACTGTTTATCAAATTTGGATAATCTGTCTCAGACTCAGTCTACTCCTTCTAATCTTCATGGCCACATAAGAGTGTGGAAGGAGTATATAGGTTTTGGGGCCTGACAGATCTGAGTTGAAACTTCAAAATACGCTAGCTCTATTGCTTAGGGAATATCACATCTCTTTTTACTTTATTCATCTGTTAAAAATAGTCATAATAGCACTGACCTTGCATGGTTGTGGCAAAAATCAGAAAAAATATATAAAAATGCAGAATGCCAACCCTATTGTCTAATACATAGTAGGTATTCCCACGTTTGACAATATTGCACTACTTTCCAGATAACAATAATTAAAAACAAAACAGTCCTGGCTGGTATGGCTCAGTTGGTTCGAGTCTTATCCCATGCACCAAAAGGTCGCTGGTTCGATTCCCAGTCAGGGCACATGCCTGGGTTGCAGGCTTGATCCCCAATTGATCTCTCTCTCTCAAATCAATAAAAACATATTTAAAACAAAAACAAAACAAAAGGTCTAGTTGATTTGGCTCAGTGATTACAGCATCGGCCCATGGACTGAAGAGTCCCAGGTTCGATTCCAGTCATGGGCATGTACTTTGGTTGAAGGCTCAATCCCCAGCCCCCATGGGGATTGCGTGTGGAAGGCAACCAATTGATGTGTCTCTCCCTCACATCAATGTTTCTCTCTCTATGTCTCTCCCCCTCCCTTCCACTCTCTCCAAAAATCAATGGGAAAAATATCCTCAGGTGAGGATTAACAAAAACGATGACAACAACAAAAATCAAAAGAAAAAAACTGGTCCCCAAGTAATTAACAGTGCTGCAAGGATACGAAGAAATTGGAACAATAACACACTAATACACTGCTGCTGGGAACAGAAAATGGCACAGCCACTTAGAAAACAGTCTGGCAGTTCCCCAAAAGGTTAAACAGAGTTACCATATGACCCACATTTCTACTACTAGGTATAAACACAAGAGAAATGAAAACATACACCCACTCAAAAACATGTGCATGATTGTTCATACCATAATTATTCATAATTGCCAAAAAGTGGAAAGAACTCAAATGTCTATAAACTAGTGAGTAAACACATGGTAAATCCACACAATAAAATATTATTAAGCTATAAAAAAGAATGAGAAATTGATATATGCTACAACTTGTCATAGATTAAACATTCTTATGATGGGAAACAGAAAATAGACCTATTCAAGTAAAATAATACTTGTATAGTATTATTATTCTTATGTATAGTATAAATACATGGTATACTAAGTGACTTGGTGGTTTCTTTTTTACTGGATGAACAGAAAAAGACCTTTTCTGAGGTAGTGATATTTAAGATGAGATTTTTGCCAGCCCGGTGAAGAACAGGGGAACAACATTATTGGCAGAGGGAACAGCCAGTGCAAAGCTCCTACTATGAATTGAGCTTGACATGTTTAGAGGGGAAAAGGCCACTATAACATAAGTGGATAATAAAAGTGGTATAAAGTCAGAGATATGCATGAGCAAAATCATCCAGGGCTCTGTAAACCCTGGAAGTGAGTTTGGACTTTTATTCTCTACTAGAGGCCCAGTGCACTAAATTCATGTACCGGGGCGGGGGGGGGGGGGGAGGGCCCTTCAGCCTGGCCTGAACCTTCTCCAATCTGGGACCCCCTCAGGGGATGTTCAGCAGTCAGACATCCCTCTCACAATCCGGGACCTCTGGCTCCTAACCGCTTGCCTGCTTGCCTGCTTGCCTGCCTGCCTGCCTGCCTACCTGCCTACCTGCCTGATCGCCCCTAACTGCCTCTGCCTGCCGGCCTGACCGCCCCTAACCACTCTCCCCTGCCAGCCTGATCACCCCTAACAACCTCTGCCTCAGCCCCCACCACCGTAGCTTTGTTCGGAAGGACGTCCGGTCTAATTAGCATATTACCCTTTTATTAGTATAGACTAGAGGCCTGGTGCACAAATTCGTGCACAGGTGAGGTCCCTTGGCTTGGCCAGCAATCAGGACCTATTGGAGCCAGCTGGCCAGGGGGAGTTACCGCAGGAGGTTGGCTGTGGGAGCGCAGTGACCACCAGGGTGCAGCTCCTTCATTGAGCATCTGCCCCCTGGGAGTCAGTGCGTGTCATAATGACTGGTCCTTCGATGCTTCAGTCACTTAGGCTTTTATAAATATAGACTAGAGGCCCGTGGCAGGAAGATTCCTGAAAGAATAGGGCTTCCTCGGGCCTATTCCTGCAAGAAAAGGGCTTCCTGCGGCCGTCTCCGCGGCCCCGCCTGCTTCCCTCCCTTCTCCACTGCCCCGCTTGCTTCTCCGCAGCTTCGCTCCCTTCTGCAGAGCTTGGCTTCCTTCTATGCTGTCCTCAGTCTTGCTGTGCACCTGGGTATGCAAATTAATCATCATCTTGGTTGGGTTAATTTGCATACTCACTCCTGATTGGTTGGTGGGCGTGGCTTGTGGGTGTAGCAGAGGTGCGGTAAATTTGCATGTTTCTCTTTCATTAGATAGGATGATAGAAGGCCAACAGACTCTGATTTACATAACACATCATGCAGGCTGCAGATTGGTGAAGGAATGCTGGGACAGTACTTGGGAACTGCTATAGCAGCCCAGCTGAGCTGTTGGTGTCCTGGACTAGGATAGTGGCAGTGAAAAGGAAGGGAATGGAAGGATGATAGGTATAATCTGGAGACAGAGTCCACAAAGCTTGATGATGGACTGGATCTTAGAGTTGAAAGAGAAAATTGAAGGATGAATTTCATACGAGACAAATTTACAATACACCTTTTAAAAATAGACACTTACCTCTTTCATGAACTGTTCAAACTCTTCATCCAGTTCTTCTTTGGAATAGTGAGCCATAATCAATAATTTTCACTTGCCAAGATAAACACTCCAAAGTATTTACAACACTGGAACACTAAATAACAAGAAATAATAAACATCTTTTGAGGAAATTTATATCACATCATGAAAACTACCAGACTTAAACCTCAGACATTTTTTTATGATTTTAGTATACATGCACACTTATGGACCAGTAAGTTGGGCAAGGGATTCCTAATTCATTCATAAAGCTGATTTGGAAAAGCAGCTATCACAGTCTGCCTTTTACTTAAGAGTCCAGAAATACATTTTTATTGTTAACATCCTATTGTTCAAGGCCTCCACAATATTTCATAACTCTATGCATGTGTGTATGTGCGCACATGTGTTAAAAATTTAACATCCCTTAAACAAACCAGATCCTCTCAAGGAATCCTTTAAAAATTATCAAATCAAAAAACCCGTTTCTTTTTGGCAAAGCACAGGACAATTTGGGCTGACTTATCACTCAATCCATATTAATAGCTTTGCAAAACAGACTTTCCGGACTTGGGGATGTTTCCAAATACATACAGATAAATGGAATCAAATGGAACTGATTAAGACTCAAAATCTACCTAAAATAAAATTAATGGAATATACACACCAATTAGAATAAGTTGTTTCTTTTGTCGCGAGGGAAAGTCAACAAAAACGATGCAATAGTGACTTGCAGCATAAAGCTCTCCCGGCACCCTTTAGGAACTCAACTTTCAGGGGCGCCGCGCTCGGCAGCTTCCTCTCTCAGAGGCGGGGAGAGGTAGGGTGCGCGCAGAGCCCCACACCACGCAGCCCAACCTGAGGAAGGACATCTCCTCACCCTCATTAGCGTCTCTCAACCATTCAAGGTGCGCGCGGTTACGGTCTTGGCCTCAAATTCCTGGTCAGAGGCAGATCCCACCCACTGGGTCCCCACTCGGCAGGGGTCCCAGCTCCAGGAAGCGCGGGTTCCGGTGGCGGCGGGAACATAAAGGCGCACTTGCAGCTAGAGTCCGGGCGGAGGTGGGGAGGGCCCCAAAACGAAAGCTCTGAGGACACTCTCGGCCCCGGGGAAGCAGTGTCAGCGCCTCACCCACCTTCGCTTCCGAATTCCGCGCTTAGCCGGGAAGTCGGCTGGGGGCCCAGCAGTTGTCAGGGTAACAGACGTAAGCCGCCAGGCTCGGAGTCACATGACCCAGGCTCGTCACGTGGCTCGTGGGCCGACAGGACGGCCGTTAGCGTCTTTTTGCCTCAAAGAGTGAAGGCGGGAATCGCCTCGGCTTAGGATACTGCAGCGGTGAGAGCCGTTGCTGCCGCACAGTAGAGACCCCGCGTCTCCCTTGCGCTCTCGCAAACCTGGAAGCACCGGCCGATTACGAGAGCGGGAACACAGGCATGATGGATATTGTAGGTCCAACCCGTGGGCTTCTGGGAAACGTAGTTTAGCTCCCCTAGTCCTTGTATTTCCTTGCTTCTCATCTCTTTCTAACCTTTCCCACCTTTGTCGTTTCACCTCGCTGCTTAACAAGCAAAAGTTTTGAAAACATTTAATTGATTGGGTTTCTTCTACGTGCAAAGTCCTGTGTGGCGTTGTAAGAGGGACTCAAACCTGTGAGAAAGAATTCTGTTGTCAGGATAGGGACTCTGTTCCACCATCTAGTGGGCAAGACATTTAAAATACACCCTAACACACCAACCTGCTACACCTCCATTTCCCCTTTCTATAGCGGCTTCTATAATTATTTCTTTGGATTTTTTTTTTTTTTTTTTGCTATTTCTCTAAAAATAAACCCCCAAACCAACAATTTGGAGTAGAGGATAGCATTTATGTTAGTGAAAGTAAAATCAACAAAAGGTTGCTGCTGGCAGACACAAGTTACAGACCTAAGCATCTTCAGTCTGAATTTTTAATTCAGCGTGTGTTTATTGTGATACAAATGTATACCTGCCAAGAGCTGTGTCCTGTGATCAAGATTTGATAACACAGATTTTTTAAAAGCTGCTATTTATTGCACACTTAAGTTGATAGGAGCTTCACCTGCATTATTTCACTCATCCTCGCAATCTACAAATCATTTCAATTCCCTTTATATTTTGTTCGGTGTAGATACAAGATGATGACAGGTACCAATTCTGTGGCCCACCGGGTTGCTATCCCACCCATCCCTACTAGTAAGCCTTTTGCAAATCAGGCCTCTTGCACATTAATTTATATTATGCAGATCTTCTTGGCCTCATCTTTGATTCCAGCCGCAGCTGCTTAGGACCATTTGCACTCAGGCTTCGACTAGCTTCACTCAAGTGTAACTCGACTGTGGGCTGGCCCTGAGCCTGCAATGGAGACCTCTTACTTTCTGATCCCTGAGGCTTCTCTGATCCTTGAGGGAATCCACTCAGCACTCAACACTTAAACTTGGAGGTATGGGGTCTTAACCTTTGTGGGCCCACCATTGATCAAAGGAACTGGTGAATAAATGATTCTCCCCATCAACCCCAGGATGGACAGTATTGATACACATTTCATAAGATTTTCCAGAATGTCCTATGTGATCAGAACCAGTTCACAGCAATGGCCCATTTGATAATACATTCTTGTGTTGCCTTTTCATCCTTCTCGATGCCATTCTCCTGTTAATCACTTTTGCTACTTGCGACTCATTCTCAAATAAATTACTCTCATGCAGCTCTATGTCTCACATTCTGCTTTCAGGGGTACTGTGGGAAACATAGCCAGTATCAGGATTAGCCCTGGAAAGCAGATAATTAGAATGGGATTTAGGAACTGAGTAACCCACCAGTCAAATGGCAATGAAGACACCACTGGTAATGGGATATGAGGTGGCGATAGGCAGTGACATGCAGCTACTCAGATTCTTATCTGAGGTTGGCTAGGCAGAGATACAGGTGGAAGGTGAAGGGTTGACTCACACTATTATAGAAGATCATCATTTCCTGCACCTGCAGGAAAGTCTGTGTTGAAAATCAGGCCCAGGATCAAATTATCAGGACTACATAGCTGCAAAGGAGACTGCAGGCACAGCCTCTTTGGGTGTACTGAGTTCAGGCTCTGGTAGAAAACAATGTAATCCTGAAACCTGGAATATGGGCATTGGGATAGATGAGCGGGAATCACTCTCAGATTTCCCTGAACTCCCCACATTGGTAGAAGCAGTCTAATTCTCCTTGCTAAAAGAGGGCATCCTCCTATTGTCTTGAGACCCTGCAAAGATTTGGAGCCCTCATATGAAGAACGTAACTCACCAAATGATACAAGATGCCACAAATCATCATCCATATGCCAGTACCTGGGATCAGCAAATAAATAAAGATCTCAAGACACCTGAGCAAGGAAATATCCTTACTTCAGGAGGAAATGATTTACAGTGATTGCAGGTCCCACATTAGATACTAAAAGGAACCAGGGAAAATCATGTAGGGGTTGAACTAGTAGGAGGAATAAAACAAGGCTGGCTGCATAGGGAATTTATGACATGGGAATACTCACTCATGACCTGGTGTTCAATATCCTAATGACACATGGAGCTTGTCTTGATAAGTTGCTGGGATGTTTCCTTGAAGGCTGGATGTGATGATGGCCAATAGGAAAATGAGGTAGAGATGCTGAAATTGCTTTAGCTTAACATAAAGGATGACGTCCAAAGGCTCATGTCAGACTGAATTTGTTATGTGATATCTAGAACCTAGCACATTCCCTTCAGGAAGGCAAGGAGGAATCCACTGATGAGAGGGACATCAACATTTTTTTAACAAATTTGATGATGCCTGTCCTCCACAGGTCAAAGTTGTTAGGAGATGCTGCTATGGAACCAGTCTCGCTGATATCAGTGGGATTAGAGGATTTCTGAATGGGCAGAACCCATGTAACAATACTTGATCAGAGGCAAGATGGTGTAATTACTGACACAGGCAGAAGTTTGCAGTAGCAATCAGGTTGCCTTGATCGGCAGGAATCCGTGGCAAGGGCTAATCATAGTGTTTTTAGAGATGAGACAAATGAACAGCTGACTGGGTGATTACTTGTTTGTGTGTGTAACAGACAAAGAGAACTGGAGAGCAGAATCCTATCATCAGCTACCCCAATGGAAAATCCGGGTCCTTTACCCAATTTGTAGATTTATATAACTTCACAGATCTCATTGGTTAAAAGGGAGGCTGAGTACCCTTGAGGAAAGACCCTATCTATCACAAAATTATTATAAACATCCTTCCTATCCTTCCACAAAGGGCCCTATGGCCATTTACCAGGTAACACTACATTAAAAAAGAATAGATAGCATTTTGGGGGACTTTGGATAAGGTCCTCTCCTGCCAGAGGACCAGAAGAGCCACAATGGGGGCATATGGAGGCCAGGTGAAAATTGGGAAGAATGATACTTAGACTTTTCAAGGACTGTTGGATGAAGGGTGTGAAATTCAGGGGACCTGAAATGACATCATGGTTTTCCGGTTAGAGTAGGGGCAAATGGAAGCCAGGTAACATTTAAAGTTCTAGCTCGAGAGTATTTCACAGAAGGTACAGTGGGTCTGTGGCCCTTCCACCCTGGAGATGGTAACAATTCATCCAAACTGAAATTAAAACTTTCTGTGGCAATGAATTTTCATTCTCTGTCAACAGAGTCTCCACCAATACACTAATTGAGGGCTTACAGAATGCCTTATCCATTGGCCTGGCAACCCCCACACATTGCTTTTGCTCATGGGACTAATTTACCACAAAGGTGGTGTAAGAATCGGTGCATGACCAGAGGATCCATTGGGATTACAGTATATCTTGTCACCCAGAAGCAGATGACCTGTTGAAGGCTCAGCTAAAGTTCTGGATTAGAGAAAAGATGAGCTGTCTGTGCTGTATCAATTGCTGACATATCGTGCTATGTCCCTACAGGAACCAACGGGTATAAATGCAACCAGTCACTTTCACCATTATTCCTAGTAACCCATTTTCAAAGTTTATGCTTCCTGTTCCTGAAACCTTAAACTCTAATGGATTAGAGGTCCTGGGTCCCAGGAAGGAGAACACCTCTACCAGAAGACAAAGTAAAAGAGTTCCTTGGAGCATGACTGTCACTTGATCACTTTGGACTCCTCATTCCTGGGACATGGAACAAAGGGAAATAATATATTTGCAAGATTAATCTACCCTTATTAACATAAAGGGTCTGTGTAGCTGCTATGTAATAGAGGCAGGATGGTTCAGGGAGAATGTTCAGGCACTTGATTGGTGCATCTCCTGGTATTTTGTGCCAGGTGATAATGGTGAAACCCAAGGAAAGAAGGTCTGGATAACTCTTAGGCCAGCTGAGATGCTGGCCAAGGCTGAGAGAAATTCAGACTGGATAGTGGAGGAGAAAGATGTGACTATCAATAAGGCTTTGGGACCAGCTGCAGTAGCAGGGGCTGCAGCTATTCCATAAACCCACTTGCAGAGGTTGTGGCTGGCTAGCACCTTGAAGGAGACTTAGTGACAGTCTGGAGTTAATGAAGAGAAAGAATGACTCTGAGTAGTGCAAAGTTTCTGTGGTATCAGATACTACTTGTGCATCACTTTAAATCTGCTCATCCACATCTTACTGAAGTTATTGTTTCTATAATCAGTTTTGATAGACTTTGACCAGCTTCTTGCAAGTGCAGCTGGAGAGTGCCTCACCTCTGGCCAAGGTGTGAGCTTCTTGCTTCCTTCCCTGCAACTTTTCTGACATAGAAATATGAAATGCCCATTGAATTGCCACACATGTGCCACCTACAAGTGATTATGCAGTAGTCAAAGTCCAAGGGGCCACCTTCAACCACAGGGGATAGAAGGCCATCAAAATTTCTTCTCCTTTCTATTTCATGGATTTCATTAAGGCTTCTCAGAAGACCTATGGCATCCAGGACAAGTTGGCCATAGTCATGGTCATTTAATAATGCATCCTTATTTTCAGCTTTTCTTTCTTCCCTGTTTTTACTCCTCTGTTCATTATTCCTGCTCTCTGGGGTCATATTCCCAGTTAAATTACCTGTGAGGAAGCCTTTTTTGGAGGAACCCAGACTGAGACAGAATCTCATTAGTAAGTTGAAATAATAAACACAGATAATCAGTTCTTAATATACAATTATGCTTCATTATTTATATGTACAGAGATTTAGGAAGAATGATGATTTTTAAAATGAAAATAATTGTTTCAACTTTGTCAAACTTTATTTTTATTCAATTTACATTTGAGAACTAGTCACAGTAGTAAGTTGCTATCTAATTAAAATGTTCATTCTGCTATATAAAGTGCACACACACATTTAAAGATTTACAGATTGTGAGTAAAAGGGCTTTTTTGTGTGCTGTAAAGTGGAATGAAATTGTCCAACAATTTTTCAATAATTTTGACAAATTGGTACTATTACTTTCTCGTGGTAAATAAATATAAAAATAAGAGAAAGGTTCTTCAATAAGAGGTCAATGTAACTTGAGGCATTAGTTCTGTTTGGTATTTGTAATGTCAGTTTACACTTTCACCATCAGAGGTCATGAAAGGACAATGTAGAACAGAAAATTTGAGCTTTGTTAAAAATGAAGTTTGAAATTCGAACTGTCACTTTCTGAGAAGGTGTTTTGAAAAAGAAAAATCATAGTCTACTTAATGTCATTTGTAATGAAATAAAAATAATTTTTAAGAATAAAATTACCTGGTGGGTTACAAAAACATCAGGCTAGTATTTGACTTTGGTGCTCTCAAATTTTTGTTTAAGAATAAAATTTGAAATGCAAAGTACTGATGACTACTTGTCTTGGAAATATGTAATGTTTAATTTCTGCTGGGTTTGTGAGGTCTATAATTGGCAAAAATAAGGAAAGGAAATAAATAAAATTAAACTTAAATGTGTCTAGGAATACATTTCTTAGTGAACATAGCATATACTTCATAAAGCATAATAAAGTGTGTCTCATAAACTTTGCATCTGAAAAAATGACAATGAAAAATGTGTCAAATATCATAATGATAGTAATACATTTCAATAGAAATATTTACTATTGATACATATTTTGATTGTTATAGGTAGCATATATTGATTTAAAACTTTTTTGCTTTAGGTAAATTATTAAAAATGCAAAAATCTAAGAAGTTAAAATAATTTGCATTTGGGTTTTAAAACACACAAGTTATTAGTTGTCATTGCCCTTTTTAGTAATCATAATATAAAACCTAATAAAACTGATTGTTAATATTTTTGCATTAGCATAGTTTCTTGTTTTCAAAAATTCTGTACTACATGAAATGAGTCACAAAAAGACAAATATTATGTGATTCCCAATATATAAGGTATCTAGAATAAATAGTCAATTCATAGAGATAGAAAATAAATGTGAATCTGTGGATTCCTAAATGGATATAGAGTTTCAGTTTTACAAGACTTGAAAAGAGTTTGCAGATTGATTGCACAACAATGTGAATGAACTTAACAATATTCAACTGTATACTTAAATGGTTAAGGTGGTACATTTTATGTTATATATATTTTATCACAATTTAAAAATACAATGGGGATTTAGAAAATACTGTGATACATAGTTGACATTGGACAATCAAAATCCTTTCCACTGAAGCTGAAGTCCAATCACCTGTGGGGCCTCTCTATAGCTCTGGGTCTGGCTCCCCAAGGAGCCACCCGTGGGCAAAGGAACCCCTGCAGGATAAGGGCTGCCTAAGAGAAACTATTGTTGACTTACACAGTAATTTTAGATTAGAATGTGACACCATGCATTCCAAATTTCTCATTGATTCAGTAGGTACAACAATAGCATCTACACCATAGTGTTCCAAGAAATGAATGAGTTAAAACTTGTAAACATTTTGAATGGGGACTTGTACATCAGAGTGCTCAATAGGTATTAACTATTGTGTTGTTATTTGTGAAGCTTGTCATACAGTGTATGCAGTTAATCAGTTTGATACCAATTACTATCATTAGTATTTGTCCCATTTTTCCAATCTTGTGTATAAAAAGACATTTTTTTGTTTGTCTCCTTTGAGCTCCAGAGGCATCCAGCTACCAAAAAGCTTTAAAAACAATAAAAGCACATCCTGTGGCTGAGTAGAGGTATCCGTTCTTGCGGGCTATTTCAACAGCCAAAACTTAATCTTCACTAACATCCATACAATTGTTTCTCCCCTCACTTCTATCCTCTTTTTGAGTCAGTTCCATCTTAATGGGTTTACTCTCTAATCTTCCAGTGGCTCTCAAGTTCTGGAAGTCTCCATACTGGTCACGTGTGTAGCCTGCTCCTCTCTGAAATCCCTCTCTGTACATGCAATGACCATATGTGGTGTTGGCAGAGGGCCGATGAGCATGGGTCCGATTCTGGAGCTTCACTACAGGCTGTATTATCTTAATCATGCTCCTTTCTTGCTACTAATAGCTCTTCTAAAGTCATTATTTGGGTTTTTCAGAAATTAATTTTAGACTTTTAGTTGCTCACACCTGCCTAGTAAATTAGTAAATTTAGGGTTCATCAAATTTAATAGGAAAACATGGCATTTAGACATGAAAACAGAGCTGCTACCTGTGCAAATACTGATGTGTTCTTTGTTAGTTAAATATTTTACTCATTTTTTGTTTGTTTTGGGTTATATAATCAATTTTAAAAGGAAAAGTATACATTAATATTTGATATGAAATGGGAAAATATTTTATTTTTCTTGAAGTCCTTCTTTGAAGAGCTTTTTAAATTTTATTTAGAAAGTCAAAGCACTTTCTAGTCACCATATAAATCTCATTGATGGAAAACAAGCTTTCTTTGAAAGAAAAAGAAAATATAAAGAGGCTCTTTCTACAATTCCACCAAACCTTTCACCAACGCTTCTAACAAGTTCCAAAATGAATTTCATCTCCATCCCCTCACTTGTTTGACCTCTGCAGGAGGTTTTAATGAGCAATGTACTGGTTCTCATGGTGAAAGACAAAGGAAGAAAAATCCTGAGTAATCCACCATCTGCATTATTCCACATTCAATAATCAAGGATATTGAGAGTAGCATTAGTTCTCTAGCACCACTGCCTTATTAATGGAATCCATTTATCTTTGAGAAAAGTGCATGCCGAATTCAGGTTTATTTCATGCTCACACCCAAGCCTTCAGTGTCTTCCTGATACTTTAATTGGACAAGACAGTTCTTTGCTTATATCTCTAGTAGAAAAGTTATCTTATTTTTGTTTTAAAATATTGATTAATTGATTGAATGCTTGTTCTTTCCCTCTTTTCTCCTACCATATCATAAACTCTTTGAGGATTTGTTGTGTTATTAATATTTATATTATATCAATGTTTTGCACAAAGTAGCTGTTCAATAAATAGCTGTTGAAATTATTGGCTTCATTTTCCCTTGGTCCCATTTTATTATCTAATGGTTTAAGTTATAACACTTTTCTTAGCGTTAATACTTTCTAAATGGTTGTCATATGTATGGGAGTAATGCTCACCACCCTCTAACCCCACACCCAACCTTCTAGCCCTCCTCTGTGCATTGACAGATTACCCTTTGGTCTGAGCACAGATAAGCACATTATTTCTAGGCAGAGCTAATTACAATTACAATAGGAATGTGGTGAGCCATGATTTGTTTCTCTAATTTTAATGATAGCAATGACAAACAATGACTAGGGATAGTACAATGAGAGGTGTGGGAGTTGTAGAATCTCCTTTATCAGCTCAGCCATTGCTCAGACTCAACCCTCTACCTTTCCAGGGCCTACTCAATGGATGAGTAAATTGCTTTCTTTAATCTGGATAAACACTGCATCATTGAGAACATTCACTTTGTGTTTTCATTCCAAAGGGCTCACAACAAATAAAAAAATCTTCACTAGTTGCTTACTGTTCCAGAATAGGGTTCCTCAGAGTCATCAGAATTAGGATGACCACTGCTGATGACCGTTGGGATAAAATACCTGTCCTAATGTCTTTGAGGAGCATGAAGAAGCCTTGCTATTTTTACCATATTTTTCTCCTAAGTTAATGTAACTTAAAGTAACTTTCTTCGGCAGTTTCCTTTCCTTCCTCTCATAACAAGAAATACATTTAAGCTGTTCATCTACTCTGAAATAAATTAGGGGTAAAATTAAAGTTCTCTGTTTCATTTCAATTTACAAATACATTTATAATCAGAAAAAAAGCAATAAAGCCTTTCATTGTCTGAGAAGTTATTGTTAAAAGGATTGCATTTCCCATGTTTAGGCCTACTCCATGGGCAGTTCCTAATGAGAGAGCTTTGTATTTTAAGAAATCCAGAGGAGATTGGGTGTGTTTATTCAAGGTGGTATGGCCGTAGACACTGGAGGAGGCCTCAAGGAGCCCCAAGGCCCGCTAAGTGAAATAACTCTGTCAGAAAAAGCTAAGAACCATATGATTTCACTCACATGTAGGAGATAAAACTGAAACTCATGAACACAAACAGAGGGAAGGAGTTGGGGGGATAAAGGGGTCTTAATATATGGTGACAGGAGAAGATTTGACTCTGGGTGGTGGGCACATGGTGCAATATACAGATCTTGAAACAGAGAAACCCACACCTGAAACCTATGTGTTCATGCTGACCATTGTCACCCCAAACTATTAAATAAATAAAATAATAAAAAGAAATCCATAGAATATAGAACTATCAGAAAACATTTAAGGATATTTATATCTTAAATGGAAATAAAGGAAGTTACTGTATATTTGTAGTAAAACTTTTATATTGTGGAAGGGGTCCAAAGTAATAATACTCTAATAATAAAATAAATAAAAGTCAGAATAGGATTAGTAGGTATGCAAGTTGAACCTTGCAACAAAACCCTCTTTTTCCACTGTTGTTTATCTAGGTCATCGTGAGTCAAAATATTGTGTCCCAAGGCTGGCAACTCGTCTTATTTTATTTTTTAGCATACTGCACCAAATGCAGGGGCCCGAGGTGAGGATGGTAATGCAATTTAGAAACAGAAGTAGGGGAGGAACAGATAATACACTTTAATCATTTCATAAAAATACTGTACACACCTACACTGGCCAAACATGTAATGACAAACCCAAGCAGGACTATATGGAACTGAAAGGTTCCCCAAAACCCAGAATAAAAGTTTTATCAACATAAATTTCTGAGGACTGCTGGAGTGCCAAAGCCTCCCAGGAGCTCTGATGAAAGCTGTAACTTGGGCAATGAAATTGTAAGTTTCCCTACGTTAAACACATCTATCACCGCCTCTTACAACAATAATTACACTCCCCCCGAATTAACGCGTATTTATCCCTCACACAATTTCCATTTCAAATATTGTATCATTTCTCTTTCCAAAGTTAGCTATTTCAGTTTGATCTGGTGCATGTTGGTGGAATGATTACCATGTTTTGTTTTGTTTTTTTATCACTTTCTCTCAAATGCCTGGAGAATGATAGTTTTCAGTGCCTCCAATAGGCACCCTGAGGACGATTGACAATGGTGTTTGTTGAAGAATCATATTGTGTGTTTTTTTTGCCAGAATTTAAGTGAATACCAAGTAAAAGAAGTTTCACCCCTAAAACAAATAAACATTATTCACCAATGCTTTCTGTTACTTTTCAGTTAATATTAATAGTATAAAGAATATGTTATCTTCTATTGTGTTATTGGTCAAAATTTTAATATTTAGCATGGAATTTATTGTTTTTATAAATTTAATAACTATAATAAATGCTAAAAATGATCAAATTTGTTACTGTTATACTGACATTCTGTGAAATATTAAAAGGTGTCAAGAATTTTTTTCTCATTTGTAATTTGAAATCTAGTTAGAGACTGTAGGCTCTCAACTGTCTTCCCAGCACAGGGAGGCCTATATAAATCTTAGTGTGTGAGTATTACCCATGAGGACTTGAATAATTTTGAAATTTCTTTAGCTTTTTCTAAAAAAATAAAAAATTTCCAAAAGATTGCTATACTACCCAGCTTATCACTAGTTTTGTCAATAAAACAACCACATGTAAGCTTTGCTATAGGTGTAACTTTAGCCTTATGCCAAAGACCACAGCATGTTAGAACTCAGAATGGCATTGAGAGGTGCCAACCATGAGGCTGATGGTCAGTGTTCAGGCTAGGAGTGCCTCGCAGCTTCCTATTGTCTTGTGAAGTTCTGGGAACAGTCAGCTCCTGCCACTGGGCAAGAGGAAGATGGTGCCTCTACAGTTGACACTAGGGGCCAGTGTCTTCTAGGGGTCACCCATAGACTCCAAAACATTCCCCCCTAGGGGAACCACAAATTTATTCCACAAACATACTGAAGACATATTTTGTCCCAGGCACAATGCCTGGCTCTCATGGCACAGAGATAAAAGACAGTCTCTGTCTAGAGGAACTCACTGTTGAAATGGGAAATGAACTGTGGAATGACATCATAATTACAACACTCTGTGAGAAGTGCTACAATAAAGTGTGGTGGCCACAAACAAAAGAAACACTAGCCAATGCTTCCTAGAGGAGGTGACTTTAGACCAGGGGTAGATAGAGGCTCCTTTATTAGAAAGTAAGAAGTCTTGCTCTTGGCTCAGTGGATAGAGCATTGGCCTGGGGCTGGAAGGGTCCCAGGTTCGATTCCAGTCAAGGGCACATGCCTCGGATGCAGGCTCAATCCCCAACCCTGGTCAGGATGTGTGTGGGAAGCAACCAATATATGTATCTCTCTCACATCAATATTTCTCTCTCTTCCCCTCCCTTCCACTCTCTCTAAAAATCAATGGGAAGGATTAACAAAAGAAAGGAAGGAAGAAAAAAAGAAGTCTGTCTTGAGAAAAGCATTTTTAAAGAGGCAAATGGAGCAGGTCTCCTTTGGAGAATGTTGTATAGCCTGAGTAACTGAAGCGGGATTGCACTTCCGTTGATTTTTTGTTGTCCAGCATCTGACTCCATTTATTTATTTATTTTTATGGCCAGACTCTCCCTATGAAGCTAAAAGGTCTACCTGCTATTTTTGTAACCCATACCACCTCCCTCTTTCTTGGCAAGGAATAGATGTCTAACAGGCTCTGCCAGTTGGCTGGAGCAAGGGAGGCATAAAAACACATTGAGTGGAGAGTCTTTCTGGTCATAACAGCATTAGTGGGGTTCCAGTTTCCAGGGGCATAGCTGTGGGGCCAGTGCCACACTCGGCATCCAGACACAGTATCCGGAGAGGGTAGTATTGGTGGTACAAAGCACAGGACCATTGTTGTGGTGGCAGTAGTGGTGGTCTCAACTGTCTTAGTTCTACAATCTGCTTGTGGCTGTGGTTTTTCTGCATAGCCTCTCTTTCTTCCTGCCTTTTCTGCATCTGGTTTTTCAACCTTCCTAAGATGTCTGTGAGCTACTCAATATATACTGACATAAATTCCTTTCCTGTTTTATCAGCCATAATTCTTGCAACTAATGACCCTTTTTTTAAAAAAAAAAAAACTTATTTACTTATTTATTTATTTTTTAATAAGTCTTTATTGTTCAGATTATTACAATTGTTCCTCTTTTTCCCCCCCATAGATACCCTCTACTCAGTTCCCACCCCACCCTCTGCCCTTACCCCTCCCCCGACTGTCCTCATCCATAGGTGTACGATTTTTGTCCAGTCTCTTCCTGCACCTCCCATACTCCTTCCCCCGCAAGAATTGTCAGTCCATTCCCTTTCTATGCCCCTGATTCTATTATATTCACCAGTTTATTCTGTTCATCAGATTTTTTTATTCACTTGATTTTAGATTCACTTGTTGATAGATATGTATTTGTTGTTCATAATTTTTATCTTTACCTTTTTCTTCTTCTTCCTCTTCTTAAAGAATCTCTTTCAGCATTTCATATAATATTGGTTTGGCGGTGATGAATTCCTTTAGCTTTTTCTTATCTATGAAGCTCTTTATCTGCCCTTCAATTCTGAATGATAGCTTTGCTGGGTAGAGTAATCTTGGTTGTAGGTTCTTGCTATTCATCAGTTTGAGTATTTCTTGCCACTCCTGTCTGGCCTGCATAGTTTCTGTTGAGAAATCAGCTGACAATCATATGGGCGCTTCCTTGTAGGTAACTAACTGCTTTTCTCCTGCTGCTTTTAATATTCTCTCTTTGTCTTTGGCTCTTGGCATTTTAATTATGATGTGTCTTGGTGTGGTCCTCTTTGGATTCCTTTTGTTTGAGGTTCTCTGTGCTTCCTGGACTTGTAAGTCTATTTCTTTCACCAGGTGGGGGAAATTTTCAGTCATTATTTCTTCAAATAGGTTTTCAGTATCTTGCTCTCTCTCTTCTTCTGGCACCCCCATAATTCTGATGTTGGTACGCTTGAAGTTGTCCCAGAGGCTCCTTACACTATCTTCATATTTTTGGATTCTTTTTTTCTTTTTGCTTTTCCAGTTGGGTGTTTTTTGCTTCTTTGTATTTCAAATCTTTGACTTGATTCTTGCAATCCTCTAGTCTGCTGTTAGATCCCTGTATATTATTCTTTATTTCAGTCAGTGTATGCTTAATTTCTAGTTGGTCCTTTTTCATATCCTCGAGGGTCTCACTAAATTTATCAGCCTGTTCTAGAAAATTCTTGAAAACCTTATAACCGTGGCTTTGAACTCTATATCCAGTTGTTTGCTTTCCTCCATTTCTTTCATTTGTGACCTGTTTGTTTGTCTCTGCATTTTGGCTGCTTCCTTGAGTTGATAGAGTGGCTTTGTGTGCTAGGTGTCCTATAGGCCCAGTGGCTCAGCCTCCTCAATCACCTGAGGTGGACATTCTTGATGCACCCCTTTGTGGGCTGTGTGCACAGTCTTGTTGTAGTTAAGCCTTGATTGTTGTTGGTATCACTGGGAGGAATTGACCTCCAGGCCAATTGGTTGTGAGGATCAGCTGTGTCTACACGGGAGAACATCTGTGCTGGAGACACCCTTATGAGACAAGTATTGCAAAAGCCTCTGTGCTCAGCTTGGATGGGGTGGAGTCTCAGGGCGGAGCAGACAGCAATGGTTTCCAGTCAGCCCTGCCCTAAGAGACCCCTGGGTCTCAGTGTCCTGCGGTAATCACTGCAAGCACCTCTGAGAGAAAGCCACCCTTGAGTTGTGTGCCCGCTGCCAGATAGTCCAGTTTCTCTCCGAATGAGTCTGGGTCCCCAGAGTCTCTCCCAGAACTGGAGTTCAGAGCAGTCTGAGCTTTTGTCTTTCTCCTGATTGAGAAAGCCAGCTGCATACTTAGTTGCCAGCATATTCCGCGTGCGCTCTTCCGTACCTCTGCCTTCCGCAGTTCCTTTGAGTCTCAGTGTGCTTTTCTCTTTCCTGAAAGTCCAGTTTCTCTACGAATGAGTCTGGGTCCCCAGAGTCTCTGTTTGGAACTGGAGTTCAGAGCAGCTGGGAACTTTTGTCTCCCTCCTGATTGAGAAAGCCAGCCGCATACTCAGTTGCCAGCCCTCTCCGCGTGTGCATGCGCCTCCGTGCCTCTGCCTTCTGCAGCTCCTCTGTGTGCTTTTCTCTTTCCTTCTAGTTGTAGAATTTCCACTCAGCCAGCCTTCCTGTGGTTCTGGATGATGTCCATTTTGTCTTTTAGCTCTAGTTTTGAAATTGTTGTGCGAGGCAGCAGTTTAGGTGTTTACTTATGCTGCCATCTTGGTTTCTCCACAACTAATGACCCTTTTAGGTTAAAAGTGTTCACATCTGAGTTAGGAAGGCATGGGTAGAGTGTTAAGGGTCTCTTATACCATGCTAAGTGAGGTTTTTTTTTCTCACATTGACGTCTTTAAAATAGAAAAATGATATGTTCATATTTGTGTTTTAAAAATATATTTCTGTAGTCTATTTTGAGATTGGTAAGGAGGAGAATAAAGACAAAGAGTCCAGATTGGAGACTATTGTGATGGTCAGGCAAGAGTAATTATGGCTTTAACAGAAAGGAGCAGTGAAGAAGAGAGAAAGAGGATTTGAAATCTTTTTCCAGAAAGTAAATATAAAGGTTTGAGTGAGTTATGGAGTGGGTTAGAGGAAGAAGTTTTGATGACAGTTTTGAGGCTCTTAGCTTAGATTAACTGATGAACACATGGGTAATGGGGCCTTTGCATTGACTAAGTAAGCTAAAGAAGTTTTGAATATGTTGAATTATTGAATTTAAAGTTGCAGTTGGAAATATCCAGTAGGCAGGTACGTATGCAGAACTGAATTTGAGCAGGGAAATGAGGGATGAAAAATATGAATGACCTTGTAAGTGGTCCACAGGACATGAAGCTCCTTTGAGAGTTATAGACAGCTGGCTAACTTGGGAATATCAAAAGCAACCACTCTTAATGCTACTTTAAAGAGCTTTCATCCATTACCAGTTATTGTGTTGCATAATTTGTAAAATGGTATTTAAATGCAATTTTAATTGGAAAACGGTCTTATGGTTTAGTTTTGTACTTTGTTTTTAAAGCAGTAGAATTAAAAAAATATATTTATGGCATGGAAGTTCAATGTATGAGATATTTGAAAATAGAGCAGCTCTGGTTGACACAGGCACAGAGGCTAGCATTCCCATCTGCTGGGCCTCCTCCTCAATTTCTAAGATGACCTTGAGGCACCTCCTCAGAATCCTAAGGCTCCAGGGGTAATACATGTTGGTGTGTACACACGTGTAGATCTCTAACAGTAGATCAGCCTCTCCATCTGAAGTGTCCCTTAATTCCTTACCTGTATTGCCCTGGCTCTTGTGTCTCTGGTAGGCATTTGCAGTGCCATGTGGAGGGGCTCCTCACTGCTACTGCTACCATGGAAATACCAGTGCTCACAACGAGGGTACTGTCTCAGGCTACTCTCAAAGTTACCTACCCAGATGCCAGAACAATGCTGGGTATCCAACACAGGTGGGCATAAGGGCCTTTTCTCCCATGCTCTAACAGACCTTTCTTGGCAGCCCAAAGCACATATGAACATTTTCCTCTGCCATTAGCCATTGCCTTTTAAATAAATCCAGTCAATCCAGTCTACTGGACCAGATGGGAACAAATACCATCCCATCCCTTCCATCCATATCTGTTTTACTGTCCCTCACCTTGATTAAAAAACAAAAGCGAATAAATGAAGTCAAATAGAAATGTTTGTAAAGGGGTGCTTGTGGATATATGCATATGTGTGAGTGTATGTGTGCAGGGAGAATGTGGGGTGTATCTAAACCATCAACATCCAGTCAAAAAATACCCTGCTACCCATGGAACACAGCTTAAAACTCACTGGACTGTTTTGGAAAGAATAATGGCTTTTTCACCAGAACACGGCCAAAATCTCATTTATGCTATTTAGTGCTGTGTGGCTTGGGTTTTAAGTTATTGCACCTCTTTGGGCATTAATGTCTTTATAAGCAAGACTAGAGGCCCAGTGCATGAAATTCATGCATGGGAGGGTGTGTACCTCAGCCCAGCCTGCACCCTCTCCAATCTGGGACCCCTTGGGGGATGTCTGACTGCCCATTCAGGCCCGATCCTGGTAGGAAGCCAAGGATCGGGACTGCTGGCTCTCACAATCAAGGACTGCTGGCTCCCAAGTGCTCGCCTGCCTGCCTTCCTAAATGCCCCTAATCCCTTCTGCCTGCCAGCCTGATCACCCCCTAACCACTCCCCTGCCAGCCTGATTGATGCCTAACTGCTCCCCTGCCAGCCCAATTGCCCCTAACTGCCCTCCCCTATAGGCCTGGTCACCCCTAACTGCCCTCTCCTGCAGGCCTGGGTCTCCCCCAACTGCTCTCCCTTGCAGGCCTGGGTCCCCCCAACTGCCCTTACCTGCAGGCCTGGGTCCCCCCCAATTGCCCTTCCCTGCAGGCCCAGTCGCCCTCAACTTCCCTCCTCTGCTGGCCTGGTCCCCCCCAACTGTCCTCCCCTGCAGGCTTGATTTCCCCCAACTGCCCTCCCTTGCAGGCCTGGTCCCTTCCAACTGCCCTCCCCTGCTCACCATCTTATGATGGCCATCTTGTGTCCACATGGGGGCAGTCATCTTGTGTATTGGAGTGATGGTCAATTTGCATATTACTCTATTATTATATAGGATGGGAATAATAATATTTACCTCTCAAGATTGTTAAGTTACAAGATAGTGTTGGTAATATACTTGGCACTGGTAGGTGCTTGGCAAATAATTAAGAAAATGGGTCTAATCTGTTTTCCTACTTACAATGGGTATACTTAGCACATGTCCTTTGAAGTGGGCTTCCACTTTGTTTTGTGTGTTTTTCATTCAAAATTGACTTTTCCTGTATGTGTGCACATATGTATCACAGAAGAGTTATGTATTTATACACAGATGAGAGAGAGATTGAATATT
Source organism: Corynorhinus townsendii (assembly GCA_026230045.1). Lineage (NCBI taxonomy): Eukaryota > Metazoa > Chordata > Mammalia > Chiroptera > Vespertilionidae > Corynorhinus > Corynorhinus townsendii. The sequence continues at coordinate 57,835,316 of JAPDVU010000004.1, read as the reverse complement.
TGAAGTCATTTAATATGTAAGGAATCGTATTTTTAAAAACTGTGTATGAGCAAGATCCCATTTTAAAATGACTTGAACTATATAAATATTTTAAAGATATTCCTAAGTAAAACTCTGTGAGCAAGTGTAACCTATGGAAATATTGTGCAAAAGCATTTGTGCTTTTGCTTCCAAACACCTAGCATGGTTGGAACAAACTTGTACGCTTTAAAAGCATTTTTCAGCAAAACTAGCTTTTGGAATGAAAATAAACACAAGGCATATTGGACAAGGCAAAATAAAGCAGATGCTGACCATTTTCATTTTGGTAAAATAGTATTTTGTCGTTGCTTAAGGTCTTTTTTGTACCATATACTCTTCCTTTGTCCCCCTTTATATCAGACACAGAATGTTCCTCATAGAGACTTCCTACTCCTTGTTAATCTAATCATCCTTTTCCCCCTCTTAAACAAAACTTCACATGGAATAACTATTTAGTAACTGAGGCCTCAGTTTTACAAATAATGGCTTACAAAGTTTTGGATTGAAAAAATATGTTAGAGTGAGAAGGAAAGTAAAATGTTATATCTCTGCTTACAAAAAGTTTTGTGTATTTCTCATATTTTTCATTTAAAATCATTACTGGAATTGAGACCGTCTATATTCAAGCTGTTCATACATTCATTCCTTCATTCATTTATTCAACAAATATTTTGTGAGCACCTGTGAATGACAGGCTGCGGATAGAGGTAGTCCTTGCTTTGAACAGGGCTTAAAAATAGTCAGCATAGGAAAGATTTTGGCAAAAATCACAGAGAACCCAGAATCTCTACCAATCATTTTCATGATCCAGGATGGAAAACTCAAGACAGTGGGAACAATATACTTCCTGTTCTCATATGCTGACAGTCTAACTCAGTGGTCGGCAAACCATGGCTCACAAGCCACATGCGGCTCTTTGGCCCCTTGAGTGTGGCTCTTCCACAAACTACCACGCGCAGGCACACACATACAGTGTGATTGAAGGAGTACCCTAATTAAGTTAATAACAATGTACCTACCTATATAGTTTAAGTTTAAAAAAAATTTGGCTCTCAAAAGAAATTTCAATCGTTGTACTGTTGATATTTGGCTCTGTTGACTAATGAGTTTGCCAACCACTGGTCTAACTCATCACTCGCCTCTCTGCCACTTAAGTCAGTTTTATTATTCTGTCTTATCAATTGGGATTTAGCTCTGATAATGTGAAATAATTTGTCTGCAAACCTGATGATTGAACTCAGCTATTCATAATTGTTATATGCAATCATATGTTGCATTTATGATTAATTGCTTATTAAAATTTCCATGTTGCATGTAAATGCTTTCTGATAACAGTGCTATTTCTTAGTGTTATCTTGAAGAGTCTTTATCTTTATTGCTTAGTTTTGTAAGGAGAGATTATCACTGTGAACACAACAAAGAAAGCAGTTTGAACAAAGTTCTTAATTCACCACTGTTTGTTTGCTTTTAATTCAATATGAAACTATTAACCTTTACAAAAAGATGAGGAATATGGCTAAATATTTATTTTCACAATCTCTAGTTTCACATATTTGTAAGTTCAGAACTGAAATCCTATATCTCTTCTGACGCCCTCGCAGAGTTAATGGCACAAATTCCTTTTTTGAACTTTTTCCCCTGACTTAGTCCTCTTAATTTTTTATGGCTCTAAAAAATAAAACATGAAAAGGCAAGACCAGATATATTTTATCTTTCATGTATGACAGATGTTCCCTCACCCATGTTTCATGGGCATAATTCGTCTTTAGCAAACATAGAGATGAATGTTTCTGCCTGCAAAGCCTCATGAAAAGAAGCCCGCTTGTCTTAACAAACCCTTCAGAATGAGTCTGAGGGCCACACACTCTTCAGGTTTCTGGATGACAGTCTACACTGAATGGGAAAAGAATTAGCATGAGACTGAAATCTAGAAAGTGGCCATAAGTATACAAATGGTGATACAGTAGCCATTCAGAGAGAACACATTCTATTGGTGCCATTTTAAAGTTACTTTCCTGTTTTGTTTTGTCTTAAATATTAGATGCACAAAGGGGAAGGCCACACATGCCTTAAGGGCAGTTTCATTTTTAAGATGATCATGGAAGCATAGGTGTTCATATGGATATTTTGAATGAACAAATAAGGAAAAACAAACTTATTAAGTTCAGACATAAAACAAACCAGCGGCTCTAGCCACAAAACTGCTATCGGATACAAATTTGCTTTAATCGTCACAGAAGGACAAAGATACGCTGTCTTTTGGTTAAGCCTGATCCTATCTCCTTATAAAATGCTGGCAGATAGAGTAGCTTTGCCTTTCAGATTTGCACCCAGTTATTTTTAGTTCTTCTGAAGCCTGGGAAATAAGAAATATAACCTCCTTGAAAAATCCAAGCGAGCCAACCATAGCAGGGCCTCTGAATCTGATTAGATAAAACAACAAAGAGGTTCTGTCGGGGCAGAGGCAGGAAGAGCCAAGGTGGGTGGCAATCTCTGCTTAACTCAGGGGAAATGTAGCCTCAAAGAATTCAAAAGTGGGTGAAAAAAATAACATAAGCAACAGACAACTTTCCCACATCTCAGGTCACTCTCTAAATACAGCTAGAAAAATTTTCCCCACACTAAAGTTTTTTTTCTTAATTTTTGAAGTATAATAAACAGTATGTGAATGTATGTTTATCCTAAGCACCCCACTGAGAGAGAGATTCACTCTGTAGTAATGTGTATGCTCTATATTAACTGTTTTTCATCCCTCTCATTAGCTTAGGAGCTAAATCAGGGCACACTTTATGTTATAAAAGTGGAACGTTATTTTAAACTCCCCGATATAATACTGAAGTAATGTAAGGAAGCTCTTTTCCTCGGTTTTTGAGATGGGAGAGAATCATGGGAATAAGGGTAGCTGGAAGTTCTCCCCCCTGTTCTGACACTGGATTCCTGGCTTTGCCGGATTTTAGCCTGGCGAGTAGGAGGCAGAGTCCAACCAGGGAGGAGGGGGTGGCTGATGTGCTGACAGTTGTCATCAGTAGCTTTGACAGGCCTACTGAATAAACAACGTTGTGTGTGCCCGTCCCCAGCATCCCCACTTTGTAAAAGAAAGCAAACACAAGGGGGCCGGGGACTGAAATACAAGCTGGTGGACATCTGGCATGCCCTGGGCTCGGGAAGGCACTGAAGCGCCCTGTGGTTCAGCCTCACTGTTTAAGAAGGTACGATTGTCTTACATGTCACAGTCAACTCACAGCCTGAAAGTCACTGCAAATCTGTACCTGTTTCCTCATACATTGCTGATGTCCACGGTTAAAGCTGTGGAGAAGCTAAGAGCAGTCCAATTACCATAAGGCATTGAATTTGTTTCTTAGGTGTGAGTAAAGTCAACCCTGCAACGCTTCCTTTTTCTCTCTCCAAGTTTCTCAATTTCTGTCCTCGTGTCAATACCGCAGCGGCTGGAGAGGCACCCTGGCAGAGGTGGGAGAGCGTTGTAGTGGAGGAGCTGGAGCCTGCTTGGGCCAGGGAATCCCACAGTCTGGGCAGAGGCTGGGAGGCATTCAGGGCCTTTAGGAGAATGAGCTAACAGGGTGGTGGGTCAGCAAGATTCCAGATCAGCCTCTGAGCTCTTCCCTGCGCACACACAGGATTTTCCTGTGCAGCTCTGTGACAGCTGTAGGTGCTACGGGGCGTCCACAAGGAAATGAACCATTATTCACCTCCAGGCCTTCAAACCTGACAGCACCACTGATAGGCCCCAAGTGCAGGGGTCCCGGCGCTCCTGGCTTCCCTGCCACAGTGGCGCTGTGCGCTCCGTCTGAGGTCACCCGTTTGGTCTCCGGCTTGACTGGGCTGAGCCCATTTGGCAGTTCTGTCTCCTTCCAGTGCTTCCTTGTACAATGCCACTGGGAAGGGGACCTGGAACTTGCTTCTCAGTTCCACTTGCCTCTCTGTTAGTTCAGGGCTCCTCGGAGCCAGTCTTGGAAATCTGATGACCCCACTTTGGGCAGCCACCTCTACCTCCCTGCCTTTTGGACTGCAAATACTCCTGGACAAAAGCATCGCACAACATTTTCTATCAGACTCTCATTTTTATCCAAAGATGACACCTCGACAAAGTGTACCGATTTATCTTCTGAAATAGAGAATGTTGGCCGCTCACTTGCACTTGCATTAGGCCAGCCTGAGATCACCTCTACGGAAGTGTCCTGGCTGTAGTTGGCAACTTCTTTGTTTGACGTTTTATGTATTGCTTGCCAGATAGACGATTTTTACTAAAAAGCCCTGAATTCTTCATTCAAAATATACATTCCACATAGAAGTCCTGGACCTCGTGACTTCATCTTAAACTTCATAAGGAAGAATTTGTATGAAAATGTTAAATTGACTCTGCAGCTACCTATCAGTCTCAGGCATATGTAGTAGATAGGTCATGCTTTTCTAGCCATTGGTTTCCCAATCTTCAAAATAAAGTACCTTCCTCTTTGGGAGAATTTTTCAGTTTACAAGGTGTTTTTGCTCATGTTACCTTTTTGATCCTCTAAGGGTCTGGGCTAGATGGTGCATAAGTCTCCCCTGACTCTAAATTTCTATTAGTCTGTGGCTATACTTCTATGAAAGGATACAGCCTGGTTTCTACAGCAAAAACAGTAGGATGTACAGACCCCATGCAGTGGAGGGGTTCTGAATGCTCTTCATAAAGTTCTTGTGTCTTTGGAGGGCACTTTAAAAAATCACCATATGGTGCTCAGGCTTTTTGTTTAAAGGGCCAGAGACTCATCATCTGGGGGGTTCTGAAGTGGGGGAGACAGTCTGTCAGTGCCCTGGGAGCCACAGCAGCTGAGCATTTGAAGTTGGGCAGCCACCCACAGAGTGCCAAATTTGCCACCCTGGAATCGGCTGCGCAGGCTTGGAATGAGGGTACAAAGAATATGACACCTGTCCTCCCATTTCAGCATTTTTCTCAGTAATCACCTCTGAACTGCATCAGAACGAGAAATAAACACTGGCAGAGACAAGCCTCCAGCAGGGCACCCAGCCTCTCTCCAAAGTGTGTCTTGAAAATAATACCCGGATTAAGCCTCTTTGTTGTTGTAAGCTTTTTGAAAGTGGTCATTTCCTTAATGTGATAAGAAAGTGAAACATTTTCAAAGAAATAAGAATTTGGTTACATGTTTGCCAGGATCAATGGAGCCTTAACCAGCACTTTAGGGAATATTGCCATGGCAAAAAATTCTCTCAAGCTTCTGTTCTAATTCGGAAAATAATTGCATCAGTGTTGAGGACTGCTCCCATTTTTGAGGGGGTATAAAGCAAGCATAGGGGGCTTATTCACTAAGGAAATACTTTAGCAATCTCAAAACATAGACTGTAATTCTAACAGGATGCACACAGAATTTAAAAACAAAATTTTTCCTTGAAAACTCATAGAGGAAGATGGAGGTCTTTTGAAATATTAGACCATTCCTTAACAGTTGTGTGTGTTACTACTTCTGTATTCTGTTGAGCTATGTGAGGAGTTCTCTTAAGCACTGGAGTGAAAGCACAATGGCTGACTCATCTTTGGGTTTGGATTACATGTGTGGGGCTGTGTTTTGGATGGAGCTTTCTGGAATAGCAACACTCCATCAAAAACACAGTGGCACACCTGTACTCCAAATGCTGGAATAAGGCAAAACATATGACATCAAAATGCTGGGAATCATATTAAAAAGAAAAAAGAAAAGAATGCAGGCTGCAGCAAAGATAAAGACAGCACTGAGGCACTAATATACATGGAGAGTAGAAAGTTTTACTTGTGTTGCTCATGAAATGATTTATCTATCATTTAACCTCTGGTAATTAGCCGTGTTTGTTCTGCCTGATGTTGACATGGACACCGCGTACACAGCGTGTGAAAACTTGCTCGGATGGCTGCTTCATCCTCAAAAATAAATTATCATCGTAAGTTGCACAATGAGAAATGATTGTGGCTTATATTTACAAAGATTCTAAAATATCACAAAGGTAACAACATGGCCTCCGGAATTTTTAATGGTAATTGATGGCGCAGAATAGATTTCACTATTTAAAGCAAGGATGTTATAAACTAATGTTTAAGCTTAAAAGGGGGAGGACTTTATGTCGTTTTTCATCAAATTACCTTTCCATTCTAAAGAATTCTTACTCAGACCTCTTAGAGGAAAGCATTCATAGTGTCAACCTGATCGAAATTTTAATTTTTCATAGTTTATTTTTTATGGATACAATTAAAAACAAATGTAATAGACATTTTTCTATCTGTTTGAATAATTATCTTAATCATCTTACTTAATTGGCTGCAAGAAATTGTTCTTGCATGCAAGGAAGTACAAGCAGGCAGGTGTAAACATAGACCTTCTGATAGATAAAAGTTTATTTCCGTCTGCCAGAAGATTGATTTTTAATAACTGAGTTTGAACTTTTGTTCACTACAACTTTTTTTATATCATAGACCTTCTCTTTGAGGTTATCTATACAGATTTATATTTTTTCCTTGTCACACAGATAATAAGAACATATTGCTCATTGGGGAGTAGTTCTGAAATTTTTTCAAAGAATGCTTCTATTATTGAGATTGCAATGGATTTTGATTTCAAGTAGTTACCTTCTATCCGTGCTCTCTGCATTACACCCAGACAATGGCTGCTTATCAGCTCAGTGCTGCTCCTTGCTGGGGTCTGAAACACAGGGAGTGACCTTAACATCAGAGTTTGAAAATCCATCTTTCTAGTAACTATGCACATACTGACTGATTCTATGCAGAAGTCCAAGGTTCAGCATTAAATACAATATTTTTCCTCTGAAAATACCATCAGAAATGATTACTAAAAAACCATTAACTGCTTTTAATATTGGGCAGTCAGGAAAACACACAGTATCTAACCTAAAAGTTTGGTGCCACCTTGGTCTTTATTGAGAAACATGTGGCTGACAATTGAGAGGCTGGGAAATATTGTGTGGATTAAAGGAAATAAATTAAGAGCTGAGTTATATAAATCTTAGGGGCTCGTTGCACCTGGAATCATTTTTGTGGCAGTGCATACAATTGGGCTTTCTCCTCTTTAAAGTATCCTGGCTGCAGAATGAAAATTGCTGTTTTGAGTAAAATGCTATACAAATCTTTCATTTGGCCACTGGAAAAATATTTTTTAAACTTCTTTTTTTCTTGTTGAGATTTTCAAGAAGTACCAGAGTATTTTTGGTAGAGATTAACAAATTCTTCTGTCACACATATTTAATCCCAAACCAACATTTTTTTTCTTTGTGCATTTTCCTTTAGTTTTCATTGACTCTATCTAATTCAGCTTATGCTTTATATTCTCAGAAAATTTTGGGAATTGACACAGACTAAGTTCAGTAGAGACATTCTGGATACGGCATACAAAGTTTTAGCATGTTTTAAAAGAGCTGGTTTTGAGGACACTAAACATACTAAATTTGTCTGTAGGACAACAGAAATACACATTTACATTTTCCCTTCAGACTATGTTTAGGGAGAAAATAAGAGGATAATACTTATGCCATTTTGAGCTCCTACTTTACCATAGCATTCTGCTAAATATTTTATGTGCATTATTCAATAATATGAAGATTTACTGAGCATTTAATATGTGTCAAACTCTAGCTGAAGCCCTTTAAGTATATTAACTCATGAATCCTTACTAGGAATCCTGTTGGGTATTTGTTATTTGCACTATGCAGATGAGGAAACTGAAGCTGACAGAGCTCTTGACCATTTTTCTAGCTTGCTTCTTCATACTACTCTATTCTCTCAGCCACTATGTGAAATAGCCTGAAAAATGCATAACTATCAGGTTATTACACACATATATATGTGTAATGATCATATATATACTGGAAGTGCAAAGATTAAATCACTTGTCTAAATCATATAGCCAGAAAGTAGTAGAGCCAGAATTCAACCCAAGACTGAGTGAGGCCCAAGTATGTGTTTCACTGTCACAAGAAGTATGCTTTTTCACGAAGACCAAGTCAATGTTTTTAGAGAGCTTGTTCTACCAGGTTGTATCTGGGAGGGCTCTGGGACCGCGACTGTGGGCAGTGTGGCAAGGGCACTGCAGTCTGCCCAGAGCTGCCGCCCATACACATGGTTCCAATTGGCCTCCTTACCCATGCTGCAGGGTCAGTGCTCAGAGTGAGTTGGGAATTTCAGGGTGGTTTGCTTCCCAGAGTGGACATGTGCCTTCAGAGGGGCTCTTTGAGGAAATCCCGCTGGGACTTGCACATAGCACACATATTTGTAATGCCAGCCCCTGCCTCGGGCTACAAGGGTGCTTTGTAGTTAGAACCTAGTTCATTTTAGTATCCCATCTGGTCTTTGGTGGAGCACATTGCAGAAAGTGAACTATAGATTAACCTCCAAGCCAGAAAATATTTTCATGGTTCCCATTTCCATAGGGTCACAAGGGTATATGAGAATAGAATGCTTGGCAGGAAGTAAAAATCCATACTCTCAGGAATATTCTTTTCTTTAGTTCTAACTGTAACTGTTCAGACCCAGCTACTTATAAGATAAGAAGTTGTAAGCAGAGACCAATGCAGAAAGCATCCCACGGTCCCCATGGCAGTGCGTTAAAGGGGAAAGTCAGCATATTCAGGCTCTGCATGTTCAAGTCCAGCAGAAATAAAATTTCAACAACTGCCTGCATAATGTACTATTTTTATATTATGGTGTTTCCTACCAATTTTCTGGATTACAATAATAAAATACAATAAAATATACATTAGAACTACTCTTCATATTGTTTTGTGACTACAAATGTCAATGTGCTTACTTCTCATTTACAGTATCTTCTAAATTCATGAGCACCAGAAAGTTTGTGCTTCTAACTGTCTTTCTCAGCTCATGTGTTAAGTGCTTAGCCTAAACTCTTCTACAAGGGAGAGATTAATGTAATTTCACCTACAAATTGAATCCAGCAAATGCAAATAAGTTAAGTCATACGAATCTGGCTCCCCTATGGTGGAGACCATGAGCCCACCATGGCCAGATTGCAAAATCTTTTAGAGCAGAAGTTATCGCCCTGGGTTCTGTAGGACATAGATAGACTTAGGTGGTCCATAACCCCCTGATACAGAATGCAGAATTTTGTGTCTCTTAATTGTGGGACAAAGAGGCTGTAGCATTCATTAGAATCTGTAAAGGGCCTATGACCCACAAAAGGAATGACTGAGAGATAAATGGGAATTCCACTATCAGTACCTTCTTTCTCTTAGCCAGAATCAAACATGATCAAAACAACAATAAAAAAATATACATATAGGCAACTTCCTTTTTAAAACAATGTTTCTTCATGGATAATGTTGTTATTCTTTTTGCATGCAGGGGGTATTATGAATCAATGTGGAGATGTCCGCTTCCTTTTGATGTCCTAAGGTTAACATAAAATTCTGTGAGTAAAGATAAAATTAGTATGTCATATGTGTAGAATGCTTCAGCTGTTTCTTAACTGAAATGAATCATATGCAATTACATTTTCAGAAAAAATATTTTGAATGATCAATACATTATTCATAAATAGCCACTGAAGGTCACAAAATGAAATAAAATTTTGTGAGTGATCTTCCATATTGGAATAAGAACATGCTGTTTGTTATCTTCAGAGATAAAAAAAAACAAAACAAAACACACACACACACCAAGACAGAATAAAATATTAATTTGTAAGACATTCCCCTCTTCACTCAGGAGCAGCAACCCTGCAGCTCATTGGCCAAGAACCCCTTTTTTTCTCTGAGACAGTCAGCTGGCATTTCCTTCCTTTAGTGCTCCCTCTTATCCTTGAGACCACTGTCACCACTCTCCTGACACTCTGATTTTACCTCTCAGGACTAGCATCCACTTGTCTCTGAGACAGGGTGGCACTGATATAAAGAAAGGGGAAGAGGCATTAAAGGAAAACCTTGTTCCTTTGCCCCATGTACATCTCTCTCCCAACTATGGCTGCTTCCTGGAAGCAGTGCGTGGTGTAGTCAGTCAAAGCCTCAGCCCCTGAGTCCCCTTACCAGCATCTCAGTCCTTTTCCTGCTCTCAAGATGATATTTTTTCTCTGGAATATAGGTGAAGCTTGCTTAAGTCTTGTTGTAGAAAGATCCTTAGTTAACATGAATGCTGACACCCCCATGCCCCTCTGTCGCCCCAGGGCATTTGCACTTGTCTTTCCCTTGCTCCTTTATCTGTCTGTGTTATCTGCTTGGCTCCCTCTCTCACTCCTTCCAGGTCTGATCACATGATCTCATGAGTGGGCCTTCTGGATGCATCACTCTATATCCCCCTTAACTTGCTTCATTTTTCTTCACAGCACTTTTATCATCATACTGCAATGAGCTATTTATATCTTTATTATTTTTCTCTTCCCACCAGAGTGAGGGCAAGGGCTCTGCTTCATTTACTGCTTGATGCCTAGAGCAGTGCCTGACGTGCAAAACACTCAATAAACATTTATTAAATACATTGAATAAACAACACCAAACAACTGCTTTGCAGTTTACAAAGTATTTTCATATTTATAGCTTTACTTAATCCACCCAAATCCTTCCTTGTTATCCTTATTTTACTAGTGAAAAACTTGAGGATCTATCTGCACGTTGCAACTTCAGATTCCTATTTTGGACTTTAACTCCTAAAAGATGTTTGTCCCTTATTCTTAGGTTCTTAAGATATACTGCTGCTTGTGATTCTTGGTTCTGAGTGTATTTCAGAAATTCCTCACCCTGGCTGTCCAGTAGAAGCATTATGGAAGCTTAAAAAAATTCCTTTTGTGAGACTTAATGACCAATTAAATGAGAATGCAAGAGTAAGATGATATATTCTATTAAACACCTACCTATGTGATTTTAAAAAATCAGTTTCCTTACATTCTCTGGATGTTTCAGTTAATTTGGTGGAATGGTATGCTTAGAATATACACTTAAGTTACCTTTCCTTGTGAGGTCAAACCTTCTCCTTAATATGTTTAATATAGATTATTCCTGTGCCTTTGTACAGCCAAGAATGAGAACTATTGGGTCATTGAATGCACAGGCCCATTTTTTGGGACCACAACTTTATTCAAATATTTAGGAGAAAAAATTTATTTTTAGTAAAATAAATTCAATTGTGTTATGGATTCCCATTCAGAATATCCATGAATCTAAAAGAACAATTCCTAGGACTTTGTAGAAATGTCTCTCTTGTGGTGGCTTCAGTTATAGTACTGATTCTTCTTGGCCAAAGAGAAAATTCCACAGAAAAGTAACAGTAAGGGAAGGTTTAGGAGGCAGAACAAAATTAACATTATTCTGTGTAATAAGGCAAGGACAAGAGTCTTAGACTTTAATGGAAAAGAAGAAAAATGAGAACTAATTTAATGAGAAATGGGAGGCCCTATGTAAATATTCATTTAGCAAGCAAACCATTCAACAGACATGTACCAAGACTGTCCTAGATACTGGAGCTGGAAAGGTGAATTGAAGGAGCTTGTAGGCCAGTGGGAGGAACCATCACAGATACAATTACAGCTCTGGCCCGTGATCAATGCCAGAAGAGAAGGAGGTACAACATGGGAGTTCAGAGTGCCAGCCTGATAATTTTGTAAATTAAGAGTGGGGCCTAAAATGGGCAGAGATGATACTGTCTATATATTTGTAGAGAGTGCTTTATAGTTTCAGAGCACTGTTGTATGAACAATTTGTTTGATCTTCCTCAAACACTCTGAGACCGAACAGATCATCTCCAATAAATAAGAAAAAATATGAGACTTGGTCAGGATCATGTTACTGGGTCCATGCCCTGTAATAAATTCAGTTATATAATGGATTTCCATTCAAAATATCCATGACATAACTGGGCAGAGATGATACTATGTATTTATAGAGTATTTATAGTTTCAAAGCACTGTTATATGGACTATTTGTTTGATCTTTCTCAAACACTTTGAGATCGAATAGATCATCTCCAATAAATGAGAAAGAATATGAGACTTGGTCAGAATCATGTCATTGAGTTGATGCCCTGGTCTTCTGTTTCCCAAGACACCATCTTCCATTTATGCCCTTTAAGTATGATGCCACTGGTGCTAATTAGAAAATGGTAGAGCCATAGTGTTGTCTATTTTCCTTTTTTTAAAAAGATAAAATATTAAATTCCTTTTGTGCATGAACACAATCTTCCATAACACCTGTCTGGTGCTTATGAAAAAATTGCTGCTTGACCAATAAATGGAGTGATTTTGCTAGTATTGAATGTTAATTAATAAAACCTCTGCCTGCCAACATCTAATCTATCTAAAGAATAAAATGTGCCTTTCCTTCAAAATTTTTAAGGACTCCTTTTCATGGTTAGTGACTAAAGCTGTCTTATTGGTTTCCCTTAAAAATACGTTTTTCTAATGTGCACTGTGTGTGTTATTCTAACAAATAAAAATACAAAAAGTGCTGGGTATACTTTTTCCTGTAGATAAGTGCTAGGTTACTAGAACATATGACATCATATTTGGCTCTAACAGTTGGAAATGAAACAGTATAAAAGATGACAAGTTCTAGTAGCCACGTCATAACAGGGGATGAAATTTAAAACAAGACCGACAAAATAAAAATTGAGGAAACTATTTTTTAAATTGTACATTTATCATGACAGTTTTGGGGTTAATCTCTGGAACCAACACAGGCCGAATGAGGTAATAGCTGCACATGTTGTGGATAAGATAACCAAAGGGGGGTGGGTAGGAAGCCCATTTCCAGGCAAATGTGCAGCTAAGATTATGTGCCTGATGGCTGGAAACTGTTGCGTGGTTAGGATTATATAGGGTCCCCCCCCCCCCCCAAAAAAAAAAGATGCTGATGGAGCGGTGAGCAGCCCCACGGCATCCGAAGCATTCTGAATGGGGGCATTAAAAGGAGTAGGCTGGAGCCCGCCAAGAGAAAGATCTGGGAAGCAAGAAAACGGGAGGTGAACTACAGAACTCCCTCGCAGAAATGACATGATAAGGGTGGGTAATTAAAACTTCACTGAAAAGTGAAATCTGATGATAACACTGGCTTAATGCTGTTCCTGAGTACATTAGGGTCTGAGCGGAGACTGTGACACTGATTTCCATTTCTGACGACCCAGATGTTCCTACCCTCAGAGAGATGTTCTGAGGTCTTGTTTGTACCCACTTTGTTTTATTCTGTGGCTTTGAGGAAGGGGAAAGAAAGTGCTGTGAGGGATGTGTTGACTGAAATGCACCATTAATTTCATGTCTCTTCTGTAAAAAAGCACTTTTAAAGTGTGCCAAGATGTTTTTAGTGTTTCAACAACATGCTTTTGTGACAATAGAAAAATGAGGGTACATTTTCATGGTATCAATAAAAATATCATAGTAATTTACAGGGTTGGACTGAACTCTAAGCTGGGCTACAATGAAGCTCTTTCAGTGTGAACCAAGATAGAAGAATCTCTATTTTGTTCCTGAGCCACTGGGATCAGAACAAACATGATCTCTGCCTCTGTGATCTGAAGTTTCGGCTGCCAGGGGGCTCGAGTTTTATGAAGGGCCCCCATTTTTGAAACTCTCTTTTCTAGCCTACATATCCCAGATTTATAAGTTTTGAGGTCTTAGAAGAAAAATAAAAAGGCATATTTGTTTTTTTCTTAACTGGTGTAGGTTTCCAGATGGTATTAGAAGCTATTATTGGCTGAGAAGAAACACTTGTTTGTGTCCCAGTCTTGTACTTGGGACTGCAAATTTGGCAAATGCCTCACTTTGAATATCTAAGCAAATAAACAAAGCATTTTCAGTATTTGCTGACACTCATTATCCTTTCCTTCTCAAACTCTGCCAGATGCAAACACGAAGGGCCAGTTTCTCTAGTTTATGTTCTGTTCATAATCTCTTAGGGAGGTACACTGGTGAGATTTCCATATCTGATTCTTTGTATTAATGTGTCTTGGTCACGTGATTCCATGGCTGTTTACTGATGAGTTAAGTTGCGTATGGCAACAAGGTAGGAGCTTGTTGATCTAACCCTCTTGGTGTCATGCTAGTGGGGCACGTTTATGTCACTGTCACATTATTTAAGTTCCTACTGTTCCATGCACAGAAGGAGGCACTCTGGTATGCAAAGATGTTTAAGGCCAAGTTTCTGACCTGAAAGTATCCAAATACTATAGAGACATTGATGAGCACACATACCACCGTGTGAGTCTGCTGCTCTACGACAAATAAGGAAGGAGGCAATGAGACTTGATAGAAAGAGACAAAATGGGCTTTGAAGTCCACATGGGCTTTAATGTTCACATTTTGGCTCAGCTACTTCCTTAGCCAGAGCATAACCCTTTCCCTCCCAGAACATTAGCTTCCTTATCTGAGAGGTGGAGAAACTGACATTACTTCACAGGGCTGTCATGAATGCTAAATAGGCTAGTCCCTGAAAACGGTCCGGCACTATGCTTGGTATATAAAAGATACTCAGCAAGCCCTGGGTTCCTTCCTCCAAATCAGCAATAAAGGACCCACACCTGAGGGGATTAGGAACCACTCTACCTCTGAACCGAGTATTGAAGCCTATATAGCATTTCATACTAGCGATTTAGAGAGCACCGTATAGGAAGACAACATTCTTTCATAAGAAAGGCAACATTTTTGGAGAATAACATGCAATCAGTTTGACTAATAAGGGAGCTCCATGCAGATTTTGGCTACAGATAAAACCACAAGGGGCCTCCAAATGCAACGTGAGGAATTATAGAATTCTGAGAGCAAAAAGTATCAGTGACATGGGTAGAGGGGGCACTATATAATTGGAGTCCCAAAGGAACATTACTCTGGCAGCATATGTCCATTGGATTACAGTGGGGAGAGGCAGAGGCCAGGAGATGGGTTAGGACCATTGTAGAGTAGTTCAGAAGAGAAGTAATGAAGGTTTCATTGGTGGTGGCCAGGCAAAGGCATGCAGGTGTGAGATGAACAAGAGGCTCCTTTAACTTCTGCCTACATAACACTCTCTTCATTCCCTACTTGTCTCTTTGTATTTATCACACTGGATAGAATGTTGTTTACAGGCGTGCCTCCCCTACTGAGTTTTCTGAGAACTGTATTTTGTGTATTACTCATCTTGGTATTTCTAGACTCTATCACAGAGTTGGAGAATACAGTCAGCCCTTGAAAAGAATTTGTTCAGCACAAAAATAAATGTCGAATACATGTGGAAGATAGACAAAAACTGCGATAGCAAGAGGAATATAAAAAAAAAGTAGAAGATAAGTATGAAAACGAGGGGAAGGAAGTCAAGAGAAAGATAAGAAGGTTGTTTTGGAACAGCTTGAGTTCATTCACAACTAGGGATGTGAAACTGTAGCCATTAAAAATTAGATTAACACTTCCCTTCTTTTTTTCCTTTACCCTGAAGCCTTAACCCCATGCACTGTTCTTAATAAATCATACTTGATGAAGATGGTAATGATGTGTCCTCTTCATGTTAATCCAGGCAGCTCTCAGTCTGTGGATGGGTTAGATTCCAAGTGTCTGTTGTAAATCAGTTGTTTGGCTATTGGAATGTATTTTTCCTTTGAGACAATGTAACAGTCAGTGGTTAAATTCTCCAACTACTTCACAAAAGGCTATTTAATCCACAAAGGGTCGGAATTATAGTGCTAATGTACTGTAGAACAGTAATTCCTTATAGGCATATTATATGCTTCTTGATGGTTTGCAAAGTGCTTTTGCATTGCATACATTTACAAAATGGACTGTCTCTGCATAATATTTTTTCCATGGAAAAATGTGTTCCAAGTTTTAAACGAGGAGGCCAGTAACACATCCTCCACCCACACTAACTTCTACGAAATGACTTGGCTTCCACACAGAGGCTCCCACAGCGCCCTTCCCAGAGGCAATGGCTCCGAGGGAGACCCAGGGACAGGGAAGTGAGGATAGGTGGGTGTCAGTGCAGGAGAGCTCCGTGGTGAGGGGCACCATCCTGGGTTTGGAGTTCAAAGAGTTAGTCCCCACCTAGATTCTGCCACGACCAGCTGGTAAACTTGTGTGTGCTCCCCTTATGTGGAGTGGAGAGCATGATGCCTACCTCACGGGGTTTTGTGATGTTTAAGATGAGGTAATGTATGAAGGAACACACAGCACGGTGCCTGGTACATAGTGTATGCTCAAAAAATGTTCTCCTTATGCTCTTCCCACCTGCCCACCTCCACCGAACTCTGAAATGGAATGGTTAATGAGAAGGTCCTGCAGCAATCAGCTCTGCTCATGGGGCAGGGCAAGGGGTCAGGAGCTGGGGGAGGTTCTGGTGGGGTTGTGCTCGGTGGGTAGGTTCCCAGATCAGGAGCAGTGAGGGCCCCAGGGTGCGGATTCTCCCAGACACCAGTGGCAGCCGTGGCGAAAGTTTCTGCATCAATGCTGTGCACAGCTGTATCTGAAGGGGAAGCAGGTCCAGGTTGTGTATTATTGCTGTAACTGATATTCCCCAAATCTGTCACTTAATGCTATAGACCTTTAGTACTTACGCTCACAGGATGCCCTGCAGGTGGCTTCCCTCTGGGTAGTGTTTCTCTGATGCACGTTCTTTCCATCTCGTGATTCTGCCATCTTCATGTCACGTATCAACCTGGCAGCAGAGGGAAGAAAAGGTGCCATTGTGGGCCAGGTTCGTAAAAATTCCTATGCACACCCTACAACACACTATTCACATGTAACACTGGCTAGCATCATGTGAGCCCATCGGCTGCAAAGGATTGAAAAGTGGAGTC
This sequence comes from Corynorhinus townsendii, assembly GCA_026230045.1. NCBI lineage: Eukaryota > Metazoa > Chordata > Mammalia > Chiroptera > Vespertilionidae > Corynorhinus > Corynorhinus townsendii. Next base: position 57,818,542 of record JAPDVU010000004.1, on the reverse strand, counting down.
TTGCTGCTTGCCAAGAAGCAAAGAAAACCAACTTTGGTGGTCAGCTAGCTTTCTCTGCCATAGATGGGGCAAGAATGGTAAATAGCTACTCAATGGTACAAATTGTTTTCAAGTAACTCTCAGTAAAAGCACACCTGACTGCAATTCAAGTTAAATAAGTCAAGCTGAAAGAATACCAAACAATTCACAGTAAGAGGATGCCCTGAGTACTTTGGGAGTAAAGTAAACCTTGACATGTATGCTAGTTTTCCTTCTCTGGAAGAAATGAAAGAAATAAAATAGATCAATATTAAATAGCTCTAAAGTAGATTAAAGCATAAAGATAATGACTTTTAAAAATGCCTCCAGCAAGAAATTGTTTAAAACAATGCCAAATTTAATAATGTTAATTAACTTTAGCTATTTTACCATAAGGGTGCTGTCTGCAGACACAAATAATCACTGTTCATGTTCTTTTCTTTCTTTGAATTATGTAACAAGCTGACTCAATGTCTGGATATTCAAGTTACACCCATCGCTGTGGTTGATTAGGCGCGTTATCTACATTCAAACCTCCTCTGACTGGCCTTCTTAAAGGTCCTAGAAAGAGCATAGATTTTGGAGTCATCAAAAGGTTTCCAGGTGTTAGACATAAAATGATCCCTGAGATGCAGGATCACCCCATTAGAAGCTTACAGTCCAGTGACAGAGAGAAGAGTGTGAACAAGTGGCAGCAGCACAAAGGGACCAGGGCAGTCCTGGGTAATGTTGGGGGAAGGAGTGCTGAGAGAGAGGGTCGGGGGGGGGGAAGGGATAGTGAGGGGGTTGGTTAGGAACAAAGATGAGAGTGGGCAGGAACAGCCAGAACAAAAAGGACAAGCTAAAGGGCTGGACTGTTATCCTATAGCTGAGTAGAGGCTCATTTCACTCTGGTGCACAAGCTCTGGTGACTTCAGAGAAATATAATCTATTGATTCAAGAATCATTTGTAAAAATGGCTTCCTAAAACATCTCTGTGTGGTCTTACTCTACTAAATTATATTAGCACAGGTGCATGTGTATGTTTTCTAGGGCATACAAACATTCTTCAGATTATAGGCATGGCGGGCTCCATATATCAAAGGCAGTAAGTGAGAGTGGCAAATTATGTTCCCTGTGTCCCTTGGGCCTAGGTTTATAATATATATATATATATTTTCTAAAATAAAAGTTGCCCCAAACCAACTTAAAATACAATATAAATGCATCCCATTGAAAGTGTGGGTGCACTGCACATTGCACATTGATTTAACTACTGGTTTAGAAGCCAATAACTAAAGAACGGTCATTTTGCTTTTATCCCCAAAGGGTCGGGAATGGACCATAGAAGGAAAGTAAATACCCGTACATTATAACCTAAGACACTGCAGTCACCCTGCGGCATGGGATTGTTTGGAGCGTTTCTCAATTTGTGTAGCTTCTGGCTATTAGAGTGATTCTTTCCCTTGTCTCCTCATTAGAATCACCTGGGAGCTTTAAACATTCTGATGATCAGGTCACACCCCACTGATTAAATCAGAATCTCAGGAAATGGCACCCAGGCACCAGCATTTCTCAAAGCTCCCCAAGGGATTCCAAACAGCCCAGTTTCAGAAGCAATGGTCTATTAGCTAGGATTACCTGTTTCATGGGAACAGCAAGTTTCAGTTAATCAACTCACTTAAGTTATGTGCTAGACACTCTTCTTGGTACTGAGGGCTAAGACACAAGCCCTGCCTTCAAATGTGTCCTGCTCTAGGCCAGAGACTGAGCCTCGGGGCTGGAGGATGGGAGACGGAGAGGAGCAACAGCCTGGGGGTGGGATTTTGGCTCCGATGTGCATCATTGAACAACATGGTAAATATTTGCTGATAGTCATGTTTTGTAGCTGGAGAAACTGGAATATAAATCTAGATGGACTTAATACAGTAGAAATTTTATATTAGGTGGTGATTACAAGCCAAAGAAACTGGCTTCCATTCTTGTATATAGTTGACCATTATCTTTGCCTATCTACTCCAGATTCAGCTAAGGATTTAAAAACAAAACAATCAAGGGGCCCTTTTTTAATAAAAATTCTTAAAAATAACAATACATTTCTGGGTAAAGTTTACACAATATAATTTCTTTCTTTAAAATATACTGAAAAAAATAATTCTAACTTGTAAATACAATCATTTTCTCTTAAATGTTTAGAACTAAAGAGCTCTTGCCAGGCAGTAGGACAAGATTTTTTATTTTATAAGCCCCTGACAACATTCCCATATGGTCTGTAGTATGACAAAGATACTAAGATACATTTGCCCAATATCTGATGAATGAGTGATAATCTACACTGATTCTGATTTCTTTATTGTACATTTCCTTCATGGGTTGGACTACGTTAGACCTTTCTCAAGCTAGGATCTGTAATTGTGCCTTCTGTTCTCTTTCTTAGATGAGTTGATGTCCTGGGAAAAGCATGAGCACTGAGCCCCAGTTCTGCTCAGGATCTCTGGGACTGTGTTTCCTTGAGTGTAAATGTTTGCTTGAAAAGCTAGAGTATTAACTCTAACAAATGTCAAAGAACCATATGCAGATTTTTATACTTATCAAGTAAATACTAATAACCTTATGAGTGGGGACATGTGTCGCTCTTTGTTCTATATAGTACACTTAGAATATTTATTTGATATTATGTGTCAGTTCTCCCTAGTGAGCTCTGCTCAGGTCCCTTTCTCCATTACCAGAAGTCATGGCATTGTCCAATGAGAATGAAAGGACAGATTTGTAGAGTTCCCATAGGGTCCATGGGGGCAGGGGCAAGGGGAAGAAAGAAATTTTTAGGATTAATGACCAAAAACTGAATTATAAAAGAACTAGAGGCCCGATGCACAAAGATTCATGCAAGAATAGGCCTTCCTTCCCCTGGCTGCTGGCACCAGCTTCCCTCTGGCACCCAGGACCCAGGCTGCTTCGCTCCACCCACCGGGGGCGTGCTCTGAGCGGGGCCATGGCTGCTGGGAGCAGGCCCCCACCCCTGTGTGTGTCCATTGGGGTGGAGGCATGCTCCAAGCCACGCCGTGACTGTAAGGGCATCCCGGACAAATATGCATATTACCTCTTTATATATAAAGATGTGACAATTTAACAAAAATTTAACTTAAAACATAAGATAATTTATATTATAATTTATAGAACATGCTGAACATTTGAGCTCTCAAATATTGTCATGACTAACATAAATTCAAAAGATCATTTTTATAATTCAATGTTTGACTAGTGAATCCCACTTATCTTGATGGTGTATACATTAGTTAATAATTTTAAGGCAATTGTTTCTAGCTGCCGGGAATAACAGGTAAGCATCATTTATGTGTGAATTCTCTGTGATTTGGCTCATATAATAAAAGACCTTTCAACTTGATGCTGGTGTTTTAAATTAAAATATCAAGTCAGTTCATACATCTGGCCTTACTTGGTGGTTTTCTAACTTGCCAATGCTATATCTTAAGTGTACTCATATTAATCATAGTTCAAAATAGTCACATCTCTACATAACAATTATTTTAAGATATATGTTCTTAAGAATGATACCTGTCCCACTTCAGTTTTTGTTGTCAGACCATGGGCAGAGGAGAGGATGGGGAGGAAAAGCATGCCAAATCTGCATTGTGGGCCATCAGCTAACTCCCAGAGCTGTTTCATGAAAGTCTCCATTCTGTTTCCAAAGCAAAGATGGAGACGCATGTGGCCACACTGTCATACTCTGCTGCCAGCTGCAAACCTCATCACGGTTCCTGTGAAGTACATTTCCACAGATCAGGTTTCTGCCAGGGAAGACTTTAACAATCTCCTACTCTGCTTTCAACCAACAACAATTAGTATGAGCAAATGGTTCGGGCCACTGCCTGGGATTGCATATGATTTCTCTTCAAAAGAGGCAAACTTTTACTCAAACCAGACCCGCATGCTGAACATTCGAGCTCCCTCCTCTTAGATATAATGAGACAGTTTCTATCTTCCATTTAAATAAAAAATCGCTCTCACATTAGAAATCAAGTTGGCTGTCTTCCCTTTCTGGGTTAGCCATCTGGTAAGGGGGACTTTGGGAGGACTTATGTTCAGGCCAGGAGTTTAGGAACAAAATCATTATGCTTTTGTCCTTTTGTGCCTTATTCTTCTAATGTGGTCAGACTTAGTTTTAATGTTTTCACAGCAGGGTTTTTGTTTTTTTTCTTCTCTCTTTCAGATAACACATATGGCAAATAAGTTAAATTCTTAATATATTTTACAGCCAAAATTTGCTTTTTCAAGTTGTGAATCAAAAAAGCATATACCTGATTGAGTTCACTATGGCTCATAGTAAAACAATGGAAATTCAGAGGGCTTACTCTCTTGATCTACAACATACCTGTGGTTCTTATTTTTAATACTGCTAGGTTATTTTCTAGGGTAAACTATTTCTCAGGGTAAGATAAAGTCGGTTTCCTTCCCATGTGTTTCAAAGGTTTATGACTGCAGCAAGTAGAGTGACTACACCTTAAAATGTCCAGGGATTTTATTGTGTTTTTCCCCCCAGTTAAGTTCTCCAAAAATACAAAAACAAAAAGCAAACAAAAAGCAGGTTTTGATGGCTACTATCAATCCAGTCACTCTTGTGGCTTTCGTCATGGATACAAAGATTGATTATATATCAAGCAGTTAAGGGGCCTGTTCAGAAGAAACTCTTCATAGTAATAATCCCTTCCATTACATTCCCTTGGGCTTCAGAAAATCAGAGACAATTCGAACTTAGAAGGTAGCTAAAGAAATCATTCCTGTATTATAGATGAGGAAAATAATTTGTGTGTGATTTGGCTCAGAGGATTAAGGTAATTTTAAAAAGCCCAAGCTCAGAGTGAAAAAGGGGCTAGAACATAAATATACTTTTACCCTTTATAACTTTACTCATCTTCCCATGTAATATGGATGTATTGCATCTTTGAATAAAATATTTTACTGATTAAAGAGAGGAAGGGCTCTACAGCAGCAGTTCTCAACCTGTGGGTCGCGACCCACAGGTTGAGAACCGCTAGCAGGGTCGCCTAAGACCATCGGAAAACACAGATATTTACATTACGATTCATTAACAGTAGCAAAATTACAGTTATGAAGTAGCAACAAAAATAATTTTATGGTTGGGGGTCACCACAACATGAGGAACTGTATGAAAGGGTCGCGGCGTTAGAAAGGTTGAGAACCACTGCCCTAGAGTCACAGGGAATATTTTTCCTTTGCTACTTTACCATTTTTAAAGAAAATACCCTAATGCATTTTAACATTTTTAGATTAGATTTCAAAATCAATCAGTTTGATATTAATTTCCTCAAAAGAAAGGAAGGAAAATCAGAGGTCAGAGGTGATGTGGATGACAAGGAAAGCCTATGTAATGCTTTGTATGTGTCAATTGGCTGGGCTGATCTAAGTTTCCCAGAATCCTCTTTCTTGTATAGCATGGGCCACAAAGGAAATTCTGGGAAGATCTGGAATAGGAAGGGAAGCAACAGTTATTTTGCAGCACACAGGCTCACTGATCTGCTAACTCACCTAGACATAACTCAGCAGCCAGCCTGTCCTACAACTGCTCTCTCTCCCTCTGGGTCCCTCTTCACCTTCTCTGACTCCTGGGGCGGGGGAGGGGGAAGGGGAGATGGTGGGGGTGGTGTTCAGCCTTGTGACTAAGGAGTCTTGTTTCTGGAAGATACTTATATCCGTTTTCACTGCTGCTGTAACAGATTACCACAAACGTGGTAGCTTCAAATACATTTTTATCTTACAGTTCTGCAGGTTAGATGTCTGACATGCATCTCACCGGAATAAAGATCTTTTATTTTATCCCATGTTTGTTCTAACTTTGCATTAGTGAATCCCGTGATAGCAGCATTATTTTCCTATCTCAAAGCTGGAAAATGGTAAATTGTGGGAAACTTATGTAAACATTTTCCAATGCTTTTCTTCTTTAAGAATCCAGGCTGTGCTATAAAAAGTATAAGTGATAGTATGAGAGTAAACACCTTGAATATAAATCATTTATATTAATCATAGGCAAATTATATATTCTTTTAAATATCAAATAAAGAGATAATCATGGGAAATAAATTTTAACAAATTGGGGCCTTGGAGAAATTAACCAACTCTTTTTCATTAAGCATTACATTCTTCATAAGGAAGGTGGAATTTAAGGTTCTTTTGTAATGACTTATGCAAAAAAATTGTTTTGAGCAGGAGGCTATTTTTCTGTAGTATATTGCAAATCCACTAGAAACATCTAGATTTATTCCTGCCCCATTTTCTATCCTCCCATCTAAAATGCAAGTGAAGAGACTGTCTTGACTCCATTGTATGTTCATGCCTCCTTTGTCAAATATTAATTGAGCACAGTGATTTGGGTTGATATCTGGGTTCTCTATTCTATTCCATTGGTCTATATATCTGTTCTTGTGCCAGTACCAGGCTATTTTGAGAACAGTGGCCTTGTAATACAGCTTGAAATCTGGTTTTTGGATCCCACCTACTTTGTTCTTCTTTCTCAGGATTGCTGTGGCTATTCTGGGTCTTTTATAATTCCAGATGAATTTTTGGAGAGTTGTTTCTAGGTCTGTGAAATATGCCATTGGTGTTTTAATGGGGATTGCATTGAATCTATAGATTGCTTTGGGTAGTATGGACATTTTAATGATGTTGATTCTGCCAATCCATGAACATGGTATGTTCTTCCATCTGTTTACGCCTTCCTCTATCTCTTTTTTCAGTGTCTGTAGTTTTCTGCGTATAGGTCTTTTACCTTCTTAGTTAAATTTATTCCTAGGTATCTTAATTTTTTTGGTGTAATGGTAAATGGGATTGTTTTTTTAGTCTCTCTTCTGTAAGTTCACTGTTGGTGTATAGAAATGCCATAGATTTCTTGGTGTTAATTTTGTATCCTGCTACATAGCCGAATTAATTATTAAGTCTAATAGGTTTTTGATGGAGTCTTTCAGGTTTTTTATGTACAATATCATGTCATCTTCAAATAAGGACAGCTTTACTTCTTCTTCTCCAATTTGGATGCCTTTGGAGTCAAGACAGTCTCTTCAATAAATGGTGTTGGGAAAATTGGACAGATACATGAAAAAAAAAAAAAAGAAACTAGATCACCAACTTACACCATACACAATAATAAACTCAAAATAGATCAAGGACTTAAACATAAGATGGGAAACTATAAAAATACTAGAGGAATCCACAGGAAGAGAAATCTCAGACATATGCTGAAGCAGTTTCTTCACCGATACTGCTCCTAGGGCAATGGAAGCTAAAGAGAAAATAAACAAATAGGACTACATCAAAATAAAAAGCTTTTTCACAGCAAAAGAAACCATCAACAAAACAACAAGGAAGCCCACTGTATGGGAGAACATATTTGCAAATGTTATCACTGATAAAGGTTTAATACCCAACATCTACAGGGAACTTATACAACTTAATAAAAGGAAGATAAATGATCCAATAAAAAAATGGGCAACGGACCTAAATAGAATCTTTTCGAAAGAAGACAGAAGGAAGGCCAAAAGACATATGAAAACATGCTCAAAGTTACTAATTATCCGAGGGATGCAAATCAAAACGATAATGCGGTACCATCTCACACCTGTCAGAATGGCAATCACCATCAAATCAACAAACGACAAGTGCTGGTGAGGATGCGGAGAAAAAGGAACCCTCGTGCACTGCTGGTGGGAATGCAGACTGGTGCAGCCACTGTGGAGAACAGTATGGAGTTTCCTCAAAAAACTAAAAATGGAACTGCCATTTGACCTAGTAATCCCACTTCTAGGAATATATCCCAAGAAACTAGAATCACCAATCAGAAAGGATACATGCACCCCTATGTTCATAGAAGTACAATTCACCATCGCTAAGATTTGGAAACAGCCTAAATGCCCATCAGCAGATGAGTGGATTAGAAAACTATGGTACATCTACACAATGGAATACTGTGCTGCTATAAAAAAGAAAGAATTCTTACCATTTGCAGCAGCATGGATGGACCTGGAGAGCATTATGTTAAGTGAAATAAACCAAGCAATGAAAGAAAAATACCTCATGATCTCACTCATTTAAGGAAAATAAAGAACATTATAACCTGATGAACAAAAAGATAGATACAGAGGCAGTAAAGCACCGAACAGACTGTCAAATTATAGCGGGAAGGCTGGGGAGTGTAGGGGAGGGGGGAAGAGATCAACCAAAGGACTTGTATGCATGCACATAAGCACACCAATGGACACAAGACACTGGGGTGGGTGGGATGAGGGCATGTGACAGGGGGTAGGGCAGTTTGGGGGAAGGTCAATGGGGAAAAAAAGGAGATATATGTACTATTATACGTAATACTTTAAACAATAAAAAATAAATTAAAAAATATAAAAAGTAAAAAAATAAATAAATAAATGGAAGTGGAATATAGTCATGGTACTACATGTGCAATCAAAAGTTTTAAAATATAGTAAGATAGCCCTGGTCAGTGGCTCAGTTGGTTGGAGCATCATCCTGTACACCAAAAGGTTGTGGTTTGATTCCTGAGACAACCGGTTGATGTTTCTCTCTCATATTGATGTTTTTCTCTCTTTCCCTTCCATCCTCCCTAAAAAAGAAAGGAAAAAAAATATATAATAAGGTAGGGATAGTCACAGAATTCCCACATATAATTGGCATAGACAATTCTTCCTCATGTGAATCTCGCAGAGAAACATTCATATTTACTCAGACTGCCTGGAAATTGGAAGGTCCAGAAAAAATTTTGAAATTTGGTGTATGCCCACCCATTCACACATTGGAAAGAACATGTCCAACTTACTTTCTTGTCTAACCTCATTAAAACCTTCTGCATTTGTTAACCAGCTGGCTTACTGATGCGGTTCCCAGAAGAACATTGCTCTCTCCAAGAGCATTTATTGAATCACCCACATCCTGGCCTGTGGCCCATTGGCACACTTGTTCCCCTTTGTGAATCAGGACTAGAGTGTAAACTCAATCTGCTACACACACAGAATGGCACATTCTTGGAGCATGGCTGTCTAGACTATTTCCTTCACACAGTGGCTCAAGGTCTTTTATGGAACAATTACTGGAATGTTAAATCGTGGGCAGTGGCTTCTTCAACAGATTCCTTACCCAGTTTCGAGAGTGAAGTTTTAAGTGGTCTTCTTCCACAGATTAGTATGGCCATTAGTGTGTCTATTCACATTAGCTTTAAAGTGAATTTTCTACTGACTAAAGCTCTTTACCTCTCACCTGTTCTGTCTCTAGAAATGAAGAGGATTTATGTAGGCTTTACTTTAATTTTTTGGTCTCTTTTTGGTTGGTTTTCAGACAGGAATATTTAAGTTTTTTTTTGGGGGGGGGGATAGAGTATACAAAACAAGCCCCATATTCCTAGGTACTCTAGCTAGCATCTGTGAGTTTTGAACTAGTTTGAGAAAGGCTAAGTATTTGAAAAACAATTAATGCCTTTGAATTCTTGAAACTATGTTTAAGCTCCATGCTTATTAGCCAAGCAAATTTATTTCCAGGTGCTTCATTTTTTCCTATCTCAAAAAAAAAAAAATAAATAAAAAATAGAAAGTGCCCAAACAGTAACAATAACAAAATATGTGTTAAATGTAAGTATAGGAATAGGGAAATCAGAACTGAGCAGAAGGAAAATAAACTATGCATATGTTCAATACTGTGTAAGTTGTAAGCTAATGCATATTTCTTTTTTTTTTTAAATAAATCTTTATTGTTCAGATTATTACAGGTGTTCCTCTTTTATTTTTCCCCATAGCTCCCCTCCACCTGATTCCCCACCCCACCCCATGCCCTTACCCCCCGCCACTGTCTTCATCCACAGGAGTAAGATTTTTGTCCAATCTCTTTCCGCACCCCTCACACCTGCTTCCCCTGAGAATCGTCAGTCCACTCCCTTTCTATGTCCCTGATTCTATTGTATTCACCAGTCCATTCTGTTCTTCAGATTTTTCATTCACTTGATTTTTAGATTCACTTGTTGGTAGGTATGTATTTGATGTCATTTTGTTGTTCATAATTTTTATCTTTACCTTTTTCTTCTTCTTCCTCTTCTTAAAGGATACCCTTCAGCATTTCGTGTAATCCTGGTTTGGTGGCGATGAACTCCTTTAGCTTTTTCTTGTCTGTGAAGCTCTTTATCTGACCTTCAACTCTGAATGATAGCTTTGCTGGGTAGAGTAATCTTGATTGTAGGTTCTTGCTGTTCATCACTTTGAATATTTCTTGCCACTCCCTTCTGGCCTGCATAGTTTCTGTTGAGAAATCAGCTGACAGTCGTATGGGTACTCCTTGTAGGTAATTAACTGTTTTTTCTCTTGCTGCTTTTAATATTCTCTCTTTGTCTTTTGCCCTTGGCATTTTAATTATGATGTGTCTTGGTGTGGTCCTCTTTGGATTCCTCTTGTACGGGGTTCTGTGCGCTTCCTGAACTTGTAAGTCTATTTCTTTCACCAGGTAGGGAAAGTTTTCTGTCATTATTTCTTCTAATAGGTTTTCAATATTTTGCTCTCTCCCTTCTTCTGGCACCCCAAAAATTCAGATGTTGGTTTGCTTGAAGTTGTCCCAGAGGCTCCTTACACTATCTTCATATTTTTGGATTCTTTTTTCTTTTTCTTTTTCTGGTTGGATGTTTTTTGTTTCCACATATTTCAGATCTTTGGTTTGATTCTTGGGGTACGTTGATCTACAATTGAGTTTCTGTATATTCTTTATTTTAGACAGTGTATGCTTCATTTCTGACTGGTCCTTTTCCATTTTTTTGGCATTCTCATTAAGGTCCTTGAAGGTCTCACTAAGCTCCTGAGAAGTGTCATCAAGTTTCTCAGCGGTTTTTAGAAGATTCTTGAGTAACCTTATACATGTGGTTCTGAACTCTATGTCATCCAGTAGTTTGTTTTCCTCCGTTTCTTTCATTTGTGACATGTTTCTTTGTTTCTGCATTTTGGCTGCTTCCCTGTGTTGATGGAGTGGCTTTGTGTGGTAGGTGACCTATAGGGGGCAGTAGCTCAGCCTCCCCAATCACCTGATGTGGACGCTCTTGGTACACCCCTTTGTGGGCTGACTGCAAAGTCTTGGTGTATGCTGGTGGTACACTGGGAGGAATTGACCTCCAGGCCAATTAGCTGTGAGCACTCGCTGTGTCTATAATGGAAGAACTGCTGCGCTGAAGACATGCTTATGGGGCAGGACTTGTTTCAGTGGGGCTTTGGTGCTCACTGAGTCTGCCTCTTGAATGTGTCACTTATGGATGTGAGGAGTTGAAATCTGGTGTCTCACACTGACCACTAGGTACACTGGCTTCTGGATCTCCAATGGGGTGCAGGTCAGCTACTGTCTGAGGCCACTCAGCAGGGGCTACAGTGAGAGCTGCAGTTTTCTCCTCTTTGCTTGGGGTTTGGAGGTTTTGGAGCTGTCTGACCCAGGCTGCAAGTTTGCTAGGTTAAGCTGCAATAGGGCAGGGCTTTCTTATGCTAACTCCGCTGCTTGGAGCTTGGGTGGGTTTGTAGGTTGTGCAGCGCGGGGCCTCAGGGTGTCACTAGGTTAGGGAGTGGCAAACAGCAATGGCTGCTAGTTAGCCGGCTCTACGTCCCTGAAGGCATCCGCGAGTCCCGTGCCCCAGTGCAGTAAACAATTATGCCTGCGCGCAGCTCTGCAAGCAAGCCACCCTCACTGGCAGACAGTCCAGCTTCTCCCCATAGGAGTTCGGGTCCCCTGCGTCTCCCCAGAGACTGGATTTCAGAGTAATTGGGGGCTTGTCTCCGTTCAGGTTGATAAAAGCAACGCACCCAGTCACCCGCAGCCAGTCCGGATCACGTGCCTCCGTACCTCAGCTTTTCAGCGCTCGTGCAAGTCTCAATGCTCTTTTCTCTTTCCTTCTAGTTGTAGAACTTCCACTCAGCCAGCTTTCCTGTGGTTCTGGGTGATAGACGTTTTGTCTTTTAGTTGCAGTTTAAATTGTTGTGGGAGGCAGCAGTTTAGGTGTTTACCTATGCCACCATCTTGGATTCTCCTCCTGCATATTTCTTTGAGCTCAAAATGACAGCTCACTTTATGTTTGGTTTAGGAAAGCCTACTCCTTGTATTAAATTTTCTTTTATAATTTATTTTGCTTTGTTTGCTAACCCAGCTGCAATATATCCTTGTATGTGTTTTAAGATAGGCATTATGTCCAATTATCTCAACATCAGTCATTGAATCCTCTTCCAATTAGTTTATAAGATAACTTTATCAAATTCTAAATTCTCCCAAACACCTGGATCTCTTTTTGGTGCATTGGCTATGCCAGTGCCATAATGTTTTAGTTACTGTAGCTTTCTATTGTGTTCTGATATTTGACATATCAAATAAAAATGTTTTGTTTACTCTTTTAGAGATAAAATTTAGAATCAACTTGTCAAATTTATTAAGGAATCCCATTTAGATTCTGGTTAAGATCATGTTGAATTTGTAGGTGTATCTGGGACAGTTGGCTATTTCATACTATTGAGTCACCCCATGCAAGAACATAGTCTAGTTAGGTGTTCCTTTGAGTCCTGTTCTTGTCCAGTTGGTACATAACCTGATTTGATTACATTTAGAGAAGAAACAAAACAAAAACAAAACACCTCCATGATGCTTGAATTCAGCCAAACTACAAGTTCCTCTTGTGATTTTTTTACTAGAAGTCAAATTATTAAGTGTACCAGATGCCCAGTGCATGAATTTGTGCACGGGTGGGGTCCCTTGGCCTGGCCGGCGATTGAGGCCTATCAGGTGGCTGGCTGGCCAGGGCCGAGTTTGGCTGGCTGGCTGGTGCAGGGAGGGGGGGTGGTCAGGGGAAGGGGCTGCAGGAGGTTGGCTGTGGGAGCGCACTGACCACCGGGGGCAGCTCCTGAATTGAGCATCTGCCCCCTGATGGTTAGTGTGTGTCATAGCAACTAGTTGACTGGTCATTCCGGTCATCCGGTCATAATGGTTGCTTAGGCATATATCTATCTATCTATCTATCTATCTATCTATCTATCTATCTATCTATCTATCTATCTAGATATAGATAGATATAGATATAGATTAGTTGTAAAAAATAAAATAAAAAATATTTGCTTTGGCCACTTGCACATATTAGTATAATGTCAGTCCTCTTGTACCACAGAATAGCACTTAATAAATATTTGTTATTAGAAAGGAAGTGTGAGAATATTATTATTTTCAGGCTTGTCAGCTTCCAGCTCCAGTTTTACAACACTTCTCCCTGTGGCCAGCAGGGGGTGCTCCTGTAGCAACCTACCCTCTTTTGAACACCGTTGAATCCTACCAAACTTCAAACCTTAGGAAATATTGGTTTATAAATTATCAACTGCAGTTTTCACACATTCTAACAGACTCACATCTGTGGGCATTTTATGTAGAAGACAAGTAATGGGAGAAGGTGAGATCTTCAAAGTGTCTTGTAATCGAAGAAGGCCTGTATTATATAAGCACAGAAGGCAGAAAGGGATTATAACAACTTGTGTTTGGGTGAAAGAGGGAAGCCTCAGCTTTTAGGGGCTGTTCTTTTGAGCTTTGGTGCCAGCAGACTGCTTTGTAAGCTGTGAGTTTCCTGATCTTAGTTCTTTAAGGGCAACATATTTTAAGTGGTGCTTTTAACAGGGGAGATGAGCTCAGGAGAACAATGAGTTGGGGGCTGTGGAAGGAACTGGGTCTGTTTGCAGACAAGCCTGTGGGAAACATTTTTATTCTATCTACTGGTTTGGAACCGTTCCCTTCATTGCTGATGGTGGTGATGTTCAAAGAGGTGTGTCACTCTCCCTCTCCCCCATTGTTTGAACTCAATCCTTCTTTCTTGTGCTTCCACACCAGCCAGGGTTTATTTCTACTTTACAAATGACACATTTTGTGATATTCACCTGTGTTTTTGTTTATATCCTTTTTTAGGTTAAGCAACATGAAGGCAGGATCATGTTGTATTTGTCTAGCATAGGGTTTGGTGTACTGCAGGCAGCCAGGAATTATTTGCTCAATGAATGACAGAAGAAAAGGAAGGCAGGTAGAAAAAGAAGGAGGAACAAAGAAAAAGGTGTGTCACAGAGTGATAGGTTGATATTATAGAGTAAGTGAATTTTAAACTGATCTAGAATCTGGAGATAACAGTACCAAAATTCACATAAAATATTCTGGGTATAACCTAATACAAATGATAATAGAAAACAATTTGTTTCTAATGAGGTTAGTAATAATTTTTGTAATAGCAAATACATAATGTAACCATAACTACTTCATTGTGAAACAACCATTTGATATTTATGTAAAGCTCAAAGTTAATTGCATAATGTATAAGTGTACTTAAAAGTAGTGAGGTTCACCCTGGCTGGTGTGGCTCAGTTGGTTGGGCATCATCCCGTGCACCTAAATGTTGCCCTTTAAATTCCCAGTCAGGGCACATGCCCCTGTTTTGGGCTCAATCCCTGGTAAGGGACATGCAGGAGGCAGGAGGCAGATGGTTGATGTTTTGCTCTCACATAGATGTTTCTCTCTCCTCTCTCTCTCTCTCACTCTCTCTCTCTCTCTCTCCTTTCTGTCTTTCTCTCCTTCCTCTCTCTTTAAAAATCAATTTTAAAAAAAGTAGTGTGATTCTCCTCTCTCTTTAAAAATAAAATTTTAAAAAAGTAGTGTGATTCTCCTCATTCACTGCTGTTGGGAATGTAAACTGGTATAGCTACCATAGAAAACAATATGAAAGCTCCTCAGAAAATTAAAAATAGAGTTACCATGTAGCCCAGCAACCTCTCCTCTGGGTGTCTACTTGAAAATTTGAAAATATTTATTTGCAAAGATATATGCACTCCTATGCTCATTGTAGCATAATTCACATGGTCAAGAGATGGAAACAACTGAAGTTCCTTCACTAGATGATTGGATACAGAAGAAGTGATACATATATAGAATGGAATACTATTAGAAAAAATAAAATACTGCCATTCGTGTCAACATGGATGGATCTTGAGAATATCATGCTCAGCAAAGTAAGTCAGACCAAAAAAGTTAAGAATCATATGATTTCATTCATTGAGGGATATAAAACTGAAAGCAACAAATGAACAAATAAGAAAACAAACAAAAACTTATAGATACAGACAACAATCTGGTAGTTACTAGAGGGGAGGGCTGTTAAGGGAGTATTAAGGGTAAATGAAGTTAAATATATGATGGTGGAAGAAGACTTGACTTTGGGTGGTGGGCACACAATGCAATATATAGATGACATATAATAGAATTGTACACTGGAATCCTATATAATTTTATTAATGTCACACCAATAAATTTAATTTTATAAAGTAGTGAGGTTCTGGAATGTAATGTTCCATGTAGAATTTTATTAAAATCATATAAACTATTGAAATTTAGATATTGCAGCATTGTGGTTCCCATGTGGTTGGAATTTTCTTACTGCTGCCTTCTCCCTCTCCCTCTCTCTCTCTCTCTTAATAAAGCAACAGACATTTATTATTTGAGGAGATTAATTCAGGTGTTTGCATTCATAATTCCTTGGACTACCTTTCCTGGCAATACTACTAACTTTCCTTATCTTCAAACAACTGCAAAATGAGGGTATTTTGAGAGTCATTGTTCTTTTGAATAGTTCATTATCCAATAATCCAGTTTATATGAATTGCTTTTAGAAAACTTAGGGTTAAATTGGATGATATAAATGCTAATTTGAATAGAACAACATTTTAGGGTGTTCACACAGCCCCACTGTGCTTAGAAACATTCCTCCGCAGAGCTCTTTGTTCTGGGTTTATGTGCGGATCATTAGTTCTGGCTCCTCTTGCCCATAATGTGGCAATGGATAACTGATGCCCACTGCATCCAGATCGTAGAATATGGTGCCTGTAGGAAGCTTAAAGACAAGTCCTAGCCATGTCATTTTACTGATAAAGAAGACAAAGCCCAGAGTGAAAAAGTGCCCAGAATAAAATTTGGCTATGTAGATTCAAAATGGGATACACTTTTTCTTCTTTTCCAGTTCTTGAATAAGAAGTAGGATTGGAGAAGTAGCTTCACACAATAAAATTTCTCATTCATGCAAGTCCAATGCATCTATTTCTGGACAACTCTCCTCAAACTGTAGAGTTATAGGATGTTGCCACCTTCATACATGACATCCAGGGTTGCAGCTGAATGGGGAAGAGGCAGGGAGGTCACATTGCATATTTGACTATCTTGGCCTTCTGATCACATTCTATCAGCTAGAACCTACCTTATGATCCTATATATGAAAATGGGGATTGGGAAATACAGTACCTGGTTGGGCAGCAGAAACACATTATGAAAGGGAAAAATTAAACTTTAGTTAAATATCTAGCTACAGAATCCTTTCCTGGATATAGGCCTATAGACTTCTACTTACACAGCCATTGCCATGCTCTTCCTTGGCAAGGGGAATGGGAAAACCAGGATTGGCTTAAACTAATGCAGATTTATCTTTTTGGTGCTTATAGAATCATCTTCCCTGAGTAATGAATATCTGGATAAAGTTGGGGTTCCGTGGAAGAGGGGGGAGGCCAACTAATAGGGTCCTCTAGTTACCATGACTAATCCTTTTCAAAATACTTACACTCAGCTGAACATGAGCAGATAATGCATGTCACTTTAACTGCCCCTACAAGGCAAGCTGATATGAAGAAAATTAGAGAGAAAGAAATCCAGTGATCCTTAGATGACCATGTAATAATTTTGTCTAGTTATCACAAGGTCCATGCTCTGCCTATAGATACAGTTTCAACAGGGTATTTAGGCTGAGTAGTTTTTCTAACAAAGCTAATGGACTTTATTTGATTTCGTTGTAATTTTTTGCCTGGATTACTTCAAATGTATTTATAAGATGCCTGGTCAGACTTAAGACATGGCACATAACCAAATTCACTGGTCCAAACAAGAATTTAAATAGCCTTGATTTAATTAGCACTATTCCAAACTTCTTTTTCTTCAAATTTGTGGTTTATATTCAACTTCAAAAAAAAAAAAAGGGGGCAAGAGTAACACATGAAACAAGCTGTTTAAATTATATATTAAGAACAGAAAAGATCAGATACTCTCAAAGGAGAGGGCCAACACTATACCAAGACATTTGATCACTGAAGCTACGTATATTAGGGATTGGAACTAAAGCATGTGAAACATGGGGTAAATGGGACATTTACTATAGGCCCTTAATCCTGAGTATTTCATTCCTCTATTTCTTTCCTCTTTACCTTTATCTTGTAGATGTACAAATATTTCTTGTTAGATATCAAAAGGAAAAGAAATGCAATTCAAAGTACCCCACTATTAGGACAATGCAGGATTGGTATTTCTTCTTAGGTGTCCTCCTTCCCAACTATTCATTTCTTGGTTCAATAATGAAAATCCACCCAATGATTGAATCACATGATGGAATGGGTATATGTAATGGAAACTCAGTGACATCTAATTTGTGATAATAACAAATAGCTCAGCTAATGTGTTTATGGTCATCAGTATTCAGAAAAGAGCATATTCCAAAAGTCTGCCTCACAAGGAATGATAATGTTCACCGGTCAGCTGTTGTTCTGTGAGAGAGCCTTCCGAGTCTCTGTACATGGGATTTGTACTGAAGATTTCTGTTTTCTTTTTAAAATGAAGGAAAAGAAAATCTTGTGTTTTCTGTTTCTATTTTACCCCTAACCTATCTAATGTCTCCTGTTAATTCACTGTGCTTGTCTCTGGCTCTCAATTACTATTTTTCTGACTTCACCTTGTCTCGCCTTGTTCCCACCCTTTTCTTAATACTTGGCTTTAAAAAAACCTAGGGACTTAAGAATAATAACCACAAAGCCAGTAATAACCAAAGAACCATATTCCTTCTTTTAGACAACTCATAAATCATCCCAGTCAGGTCTCTATCCTAAGGATTTCCTCAGAGGTAGAGTCTACAATTCCCTCAGCATTTTTTATTTAAGTGCCATAAACTCAAAGATTGTCTTTTCTTTGTCATGCAAAAAGAAACCTTCATCCAAAGTGTAAAATGAATGACCAGCTTTTATTATTGTTATCTCTGGAAGCAGGATTATGATCTCAAGAAACACTAGATACCTCTCTGTTTTACTCATCTGAGCTATGTGCAAACCAAAGAATTCTGGTCTTTAAAAAAGTTTCATACATTAACTAACTTAAGTATATTTTGCCATAGAACCATTCCATGTCGTATTAGTGGGCTTCCATTGAAAATGTGGTGGGTGTGGGGAAGATAGAGTACTCATTGTTTAAAAAAATTAATTTTTAAAAAATACATTAATTTATAAATAGAACATATTAAACATTCACTTTTGGGTGCCTATATATATGAACATAAATCACAAAACTAAATAATAAATTATAAATCTAGATATTTTGTCAGGTAGGCAAAACCTGTATAGTTCTAGGTCCCAAATATAGAGAAGTTTGAATGTTAAATATTAAATAGATAAATATAACACATAGGTCACTTATTTCTAAACTGTAGCACTATTCTAAACTTAATGGCAACAACAAACAAACCGATTTTGAGCCAAAGATGGCATAGACAATTATGAAGCAATAAGATTATAAAAGTGGCTGCATAAACTAATGCACTACACTTTACCTATATGTCAAAAGAGCATACATTATGCATCAGTCTTTTCCAACTTTTAAACACACAAAATGGCACTTAATGCGGACAACTTTTTTGACTGCTGGTTGGATTAGATCAGTGGTTGGCAAACTGTGGCTCGCAAGCCACATGCAGCTCTTTGGTCCCTTGAGTGTGGCTCTTCCACAAAATACCAAGGCCTTGGTTAGTCTATTTTGAAGAAGTGGCGTTAGAAGAAGTCTAAGTTTAAAAAATTTGGCTCTCAAAAGAAATTTCAATTTTTGTGCTGTTGATATTTGGCTCTGTTGACTAATGAGTTTGCCGACCACTGGATTAGATGATCTCCAAGGTCTCCTTTGACTCTAATTTTTTTTTAGGCTTTAAGTCTTAATTTTAAATAAATTACAACTTGTGGTTAAACTGTGATGTTACTTCCCTTGTATTCCCAGGTGGCTGCTGGATCTTTGGTGCATGTTTAATGAATAAGTTAACCTAGAGTCTTTTTATCAGCCTCCATAAGAGAAAGCAGGTTAATTAGCCTTTGTCAACAGACATACTAAATTTACAGATTTTATTTTGATGTGTGCTACTATGCTTTTTAAATATCTCTGTGTGATCAAACAGCCATTATACTTGCTTATATGAGTGACGATAAGTAGTCAGAGATACAGATACAAATTCTTATAGCTGTTGATTTTTAAAGTGATCCAGTTCTTGAGATATGATGTATTTTACTATAGCAAAAATTGTAGACATCAAAGATAGGTTATCTTTTTGGACATAAGAAATAAAAATGTAAATATAGTGCAATGAGTCAGCATAAAATTTTACTTTTAGAGTGGTTACTTTTATTTTATAACTGAAATATTTTCCATGACTAATCAAGGGCTTCCCAGTCTCTTGTAAGCCAAGATAACCTGTCTGCAGAAAATCTGATTCTGACTGAATTCATAAAAAAGAAGATTCTGAGGCAGGATAGGGGATTGGGGGGAAGGGGGGTTATAATAGGTCCTGTACTGAACTCTTTGGTGATATTTCTACAAAACTAATGAAGTACAAACTAGTGTCTATATCCATAAAAATTTTAATTAGTTCTACAAATCAGATAATATATTCATGTATTATCAACATTTTGTTCTAAAGATTGTTCTTTTACTGATAAACTTCCTACTCAAAGAAAATCTGAGAGTTCCTAAAGGAAGGGGCCACCCACATTGCCCTTAAACAAGAAAAAATACTTTTAAGGCCAGTATCTTTTTGTTTAACTAATTTTAAAAAATATAAAAATATAAAAATAATACATTTCAAAATAGAGAAACATGTTTTTAGTTTTCTACCCTACAATCTCAATTGAAGATATATTCAATAAACAATAAATTCATTTCTATTTTACCCTAATATTTTATTTACAGGGAGACTTATTAACTGATGTATTCTGTCATACGATATTGGATCCAGGTTACGACAGGAAACACTTAAATGTAGCCGGGCTTAACTGGAAAAAATAAGAGGTCATTATACCTGCCTGTGCTAATAAACATTACTTGTTTAGATATGACCAGGTCTTTAATATTAACATTGGTTTTTGATACCTGTCTGCTTTTCTGGAGTTTTTCAGGCTGCTTTTCTTTGCTCTTCTATGAAAGCCTGTAAAGGGGCTTAGTGTAGAAAATTATTTATTTCAGAAGAAATCTAAAACCTGAAACATTTGTTTTCTTAAATTAGAGCTACAGAACATCTTGTAGACTTAATACCCGAGGGAAAGAGTGTCCAGGTCAGGCAATTACATGTTTTCCTATCCTGGTAACATGCAGACAGTGTGGTAGTGAGACTCTCAAAGTGAAAATCATCTTAGAAAAACATTTTTATGCAGAAAACAATGTTTAGAATATTATTTGATTTTGAATAATACTTTCAAATGTCCAAGTTGCCTCTTACTCATGGTTATAATGTACACAGAAAAATATTATGAGACATTTGTCTACATCTTTACTTCAGTATATGAAACACCTATTATTCATTCACATGCATAAGGATCTTCAATAAAATTTTAAAATTAAATCATATGCAGATGATAGCCTATTTGAGCCTTCTAATTTATAAGCTGCTTATATATCACTTATGAGTTGTGGCATACTGCCTCATGAACAGGGGGGAAGGTGACCCTTTGAGAAGATGGATCAAAAAATGACAAGCTGTGGCCCTGGCCAGTGTGGCTCCGTTGGTTGGAACATTGTTCTGTACACTGAAAGGTTGCAGGTTCGCTTCCTGTGCAGGGCACATACCTAGGTTGTGGGCTCAATCCCCATTTGGAGTATGTGTGGGAGGTAACCAATCGATGTGTGTCTCTCTTTCTCCCTCCCTTCCTCTTTCTCTAAAATCAATGAACGTGTCCTTGGGTGAGGATTCACATTTTTAAAAAAATGACAAGCTGTGGACTAGTTTGGAGTGCAGTGGTCCAGATGAGTGGGAATGTTCTGTTGTGGGCCTGCAGAATGTCTTGAACTGTTTTTCAATGTTTTGGGTTTGGCAAACCCAAAGTGTGTTTTGCTAAGCACTTTTCTCTTCATTTTAGGCCCATGTGTATTATAAAGGAAATTTAATACTTATGTTTTTGATTCCTTTACACTTAACTCATCAAAATACTGTTTTTAAGAGCTATTTGATGTCCAAGAAGTCTTTGAGTATTTTTATAACTTTTAAAAGTTTTGTCTCCCCGTAGAAACAGGAAGTTGTGTTTTTTTCTGAAGGAAAATGAACTAAGAAAACCTAGAGGCTAAAGTCAGTTAGAAGACTTCAAACCTAGGCTAAATGTTAATAATAATATAAAGACATTATATCATACTTACTATATACTTGTTTTGTTCTAAGCATTTTTAGTGTTTCAACTTATTTAATTCTTGCAATTATCATGTAAGGTTACTATCTCCATTTAAAAATATATGTTGATGTTTATTTTTTAATTGATTTCAGAGAGGAAGGGAGAGGAAGAGAGTGATAGAAATATCAATGATGAGAGAGAACCATTAATCAACAGCCTCTTACATGCCTCCTACTGGGGTTTGAGCCTGAAACCTGTGCATGTGCCCTGACCAGGAATCAAACCATGACCTCCTGGTTCATGGGTCAATGCTTAACCACTGAGCAACACTGGCTGGGTGTTACTATCTCCAGTTTAAAAGAGAAGTGAAGTCACCTGCCCAAAGGTCATATAGCATCTAAGAGTGGAGCTGGAATTTGAAACCAGGGAGTCCGGGTCCCTGTGTCTAAACTTTTAACCACTATATTATACCTCCTATTTCCATAGCGTTATCCCATAACTTAAGAACTTTGGACCTTCCTTAAAGTTAACTATATACCAATACTATACTAGATACTGAGAAGATTATATTCTTGCTCTGAAGAGAGTTTACTTTGTAATGGGAACAAATAGAATATAAAACAAGCAAGTACACAAAAGAAATAAAAACCAGTGAACTCTGAATTAAATACGCATGTTTCTTCAGTATCATTTATCGATTCAACATGCTATTTATAGCATCACTAATGTCAGGCCCTCTCTGTCATTACAGAGACAGCAGTCACGGAAGTTGTATCCTTATGGAGAGCGGATATTGTATTCCTCCCCTTAGAGCAGACCACTGGGGGAAACTAGAAAAATGCCTGGACTGCTTCAGATATTTTTCCCAATAATGTTGAAGGTTAGGAGGCAGCCAGAGTGACTGCTAGCAACTTCCAACCAGCCTGTGTTCTTGGGAGAATGTATTTCCTATGGAAGCTGGGGAGCCTTTCTAGGATCCAGCCCTGCCTGCTCTTCAGGTGCCACCGGATATTGTCTTCCTAGCACAGCTATTCCTTTCCTCAGTGGCATCAAGAAGCTAGTGTTCCTGTTTATGTAAAATAGTTTTAATTTGTAGAATAAAGAATAAAATACCTGAAAGACCTTTAGAGAATTTCACACTTATTCATTTAAATTGGTATGTTCTGCTGCATCTGAAGATAAACAAAAGATAATTGCAAAAAACTTAAGAAAGTTTAACAGTTAATTCATTATGTTTATGTTTATTTGAAAACTACAAAATAATATAAGCATATTAAAAACTATTTGAAAATTCGAATCTACCCACAAACACAGGTATAGCTGATATTTCTAGTGACTATTAATATGCAGTTTCTTATTTTTAAGTGGCTATACTTGTCTTGCTTTTAATTACGTGTTTACTTTGACAATAACTTCTTTTCTCATTGAAAGGAAAATACCATTTCATTTTTTAAAATGAAATATCAGTAGAATTTGGAAGCTTAAATTTGGGTTTACTTTAAGTTTGAAGAAGTTTACATTTGCTTAAAGAGAAAGCCATTTAAGACACTGAGCAATCAGAATTATCATGACATTGCTCCAAAAGAGAGAACTCACCCAGGAAAGTGTAGGATGGAAGCCATGGGAAGAGATGTGTGGTATGGTGAGCAAAAGTCACTCAGAGTGGTGCCTTTTTCTCATGAAATGTGTCTTGGATTCCAAATAAAAAGTGTCTTTTAAATGAATTTGAATAGTGTAGAAAGAATGGGAGCTGTCAGCTATATAAGACCCATAAAGTGGTTAGAAAGAATAAAATTTAGTTAGGCCTATTAGAAATTTAAATCTTCCTTCCCAGCCCTCAAAAGAAGTCTGAGATTAACTGTACTTTGTGAAAATTACTTTTCTCATCAATTTTGTTTGTAAGAAAAAACACCTTTAAAAGGCCTAACCTTTTAAAAACTTCTTAAACTCTATAAATCAAGCTTTAAAATAAAATATGGTTAAATGAAAGCTGAAAGTATTAAAAACTGTGAATTACCTCAAAGAAAAAAGAAAGCATAATAGTACTTTAATCTGTGTTGAAAAGTAATATAGAAACACTAGAGGCCTGGTGCACGAAATTTGTGCCTGTGGGGTAGGGAGGGGTGTCCCTCAGCCCAGCCTGAACCCTCTCCAATCTTGGACCCCTTGAGGGCAGTCGGACATCCCTCTCACAATCCAGGACTGCTGGCTCCCAACCTCTTGCTTGCCTGCCTGCCTGCCTGCCTGATTGTCCCTAACTGCTTCTGCCTGCCAGCCTGATCACCCCCTAACCACTCCCCTGCCAGCTTGATTGATGCCTAACCACTCCCCTGCCAGCCTGATTGCCCCTAACTGCTCCCCTGCCGGCCTGATTGCCCCCAACTGCCCTCCCCTGCTGGCTCGGTCACCCTTAACTTCCCTCCCTTGCTGGCCTGGTCACCCCTAACTGACCTCCCCTGCCAGTATGGCTGCTCCTAACTGACCTCCGCTGCAGGCCTGGTTGCCCTCAACTGCTCTCCCCTGCTGGTCTGCTGGTCAGGTCACCCCTAACTACCCTCCCTTGCTGGCCTGGTTCCCCCAACTGCCCTCCCCTGCTGGCCTGGTCGCCCCTAACTGCTCTCCCCTGTTGGCCTGGTTGCCCCTAACTGTACTGCCCTGCTGGCCTGGTTGCCCCTAACTGCCCTCCCTTGTAGGCCTGGTCCCTCCCAACTGCCCTCCCCTGCTGGCCATCTTGTGGTGGCCATCTTGTGTCCACATGGGGGTGGCCATCTTTGACACATGGGGGCATCCATCCTGTGTGTTGGAGTGATGGTCAATTTGCATATTACATCTTTATTATATAGGATACTAAGTAAAAAAATCAACACATTAAAAAAAGATGTTTTTAATCTTTTCATTAAATACCTTTAAAGCAGTCAGAATACTCTTATTTCAAATGATTTTCTAGGATCTGCCAATAAGCCTTTCCTAGCTTTGAGAATTGTATTCAAGAGTCAAGGGAATTAAGGACAATGAACTTTCATTGAAGGAAAAAAGGAAATCCATGAGCCATTCATGTTTACATGTTTCAACCTTTGAATGACATTAAAATAATTACTTTGTGCAGGTTTATTTGCAGTTTTATTTGTCTTATAACAGTTTTCCTTTAAGATACTTCATTGTCTTTTATCATGTTTGCCAGAGCTATATTCATCTCTCGCAACTTGTCCTCCAATTGTTGGAAGCGAAGAAAGTTGCTCTGGGGGTATCAAATGGAAATACAGAGTCTACACAGAGATTAAGGCAGAATCTCAATCTTAGTTTAGCGTTCCAGTTGTAAGAGGTTCTCTCACTCTTGGCATTTTTTCCTTCTATTAACACAAACTGAAACAATAAATTCTTTTGATTTTCAAGGGTATCTTTATTGACCTTTACTCTTTTCCTGTATTTTCCCTGGAAAAAAGAAACAAACAAACAAACAAAAAACCCCAACCAAATCAGCTGGCTTCCAGCATGGCTGTCAAACATAAAGGATGCATTTACAACACGGATTTCTCACTTGTAATCCTACCCTCCCAACAATGCTGTTTCCTCACCTTAAAAAAATCACTTGAAAACTTCAGTCTCTGCCTATTAATATATATAAATACCAGCTCTAATGGGCTAAAATAGATAACAAGGTCACTATTGCTACGCTGGCCCAGAGTTGGCTCTCTGAAATCGGTAGTGGGACCTCAAGCCATTTAATTTGTCAAAACAAGGATCTGATTCTATAGGTAATTTATGTAGCGTGGCTTTCAAACTCTGGGTCCTAGGTCCCTGCTAGAGTGGGTAAGGACAACTGTGGAAGGCCCTCGGCGCTGTGTCATCTTTCCTTCATATTGTGATCCTGCCTCCTCTCTGCTTAGGAAAAGAAAGGACAGAGAGAGCTGGGTAGGTATATAAGGCGTTATTCCTTTCTATTTAGGCTCAGGAGCATTGTCACACATCATAAGTCTGCTTGCCTCAGAAAGGATGACTATCCTGTACAACACAAACAGTAAGTGTGCAAATACAATGACAGATGTGAAGGACTTCAACATAAAAATCAATGCAAATGAGCTCTCTCTCTCGCCAAAGTGAGAGACCAATTTTAAAATTGGGAGGCAGTCATGTGGAGGAGCAAGAGTGGGACTAGATACATAAGAAGAAAAAGGACATACTAGAGGTGACAAGCCCAGCTAGAGAAATGGGGCTTCTCTAAGCCGTTTCTCCTATCTGGAGAGGACTGCAATCACATTTCCTATAAGTCTTTCCCTTCTGTAGAAACACGATAGAAAGTGTCTTGGCATGGAAATCGGATGGAAGGGACCAAGGCACCTGAAGTTTTAGAGTCTATGAGAAAATCGTCTCACAGTGATGATGAAATAAATTGATGACAGGGCCCTTAACTATTACATCTTCCTACAGTTGTTCCTTTGGCCTGGGTCTGCAACAGACTTTTGATTCCTGCCTCATACAAGTTGTAACTGGTTCAGTATTAAAGAAAGAAAAGGATGAGAATGAAGCCAGGAAGAGCAGAGAGTGTGGGCTGTGGCATTTTCTCAGTGCTTTTAGTAAACAAGTGTGTGGACCACAGAAATGGCTTCTTGCCTGGGCAGAGGGTGTAGCCCACCCCTGGCAGCATTCCAGGCTGGAGGAGGGAGCTGACTGAAGACAGAAGATGACACAGACAGCATGCAGGCCGGGCTCCTCGCCCCACTTCTGGAGCTGAAATGAAAGGGAAGAAATATCTGTTCAGCAGAAATGTTGCAACGGTGGGGGAAGGGAAAGAAGAAAAGTAGAGTGAACATTGTTAGATATTATTATGTGTTAAGTTCTATACCAGGCACTAGGAAAATATTGTCATTTGATCATTGCAACAATTTGACAAGAAGGGGAATTTTAGTTCCCATTCCACAGATTTCCATATCTGAAAAATCTAGATTTCTAGTAGATTTCCAAAGAATGAGTTTTGGAGAACTTCAGTAATTGGAACAAGAGAACAGTTCAGGTTTGAACCCAGAATTCTCCATTTTAAGGCCAACAATCAAAGTATAGCCCACGAAAAAACAGTTCATCATAGAAAATTTCTTCCCAGTGAGTTCATCTGACAAAGCACATAGACTATCTTTGCAAAGAAGCTGACTGCCTTGACAGAAAAAGATTTTGATAGTCAGTGGATCAGAGGCAAAATAAATTGATATGGGGGTGGGGGGGGGATCCTGCTTTTTCAATATCTCCCTCAAATGAGCCTCTGAGCATGTTGTAGTGGGAAATATCTTGAAGTGACAGTAGCCTCACTGAGCAGACACAGAACAACTAAATTAAGATTCACGAATCACACAGTATATAGCAAGAACAAGGGGTAAGAGATGGGGTGTGTTAACACACTTAGGATAAGATTCATGGGGTAGAAGGACCTTATTATCTGAATTCTGGGGTATGTCCTGTCTTTTTGCTGCATCAACTTTTCTTGCTGACTGTCACTATGAGGACCAAAACTGAGGGTGAGAGAGGGGGCTCTATAGGCACAAGGTGTCTGGAGCCAATATATACTTGCTTTATTGCTAAGATGCAGGGAAAAGTATGCAATCCTATAAAGCTCACTGGTAACTGCTGAACAGCCACAACTTTTATCTGTGTGTCTGGCAGAATGAGGTCATCAATAGCTGATTAAAGGATTCTAAAACTGTCCTAATATTTGATATCCTGGAAGTTTTATTTTCTTCAAAAAAATATTACCACCATATTTACCACTGCCAATGTTCTTCATTCCTCTGTGTAGACCCATATTTCCATTTGGTCTCAATTTTCTCTGCCTGAAGGACTTCCTTTCTCTTTCCCCCAACCCCTCTCTCTCTTTGTCTTTAAGGTCATCTTCTGGTGAATTCTATAAGTTCTTGTATATCTGAAAAGAATCTTTATTTTAACTTTATTTCTGAAAAATATTTTTTTCTGTATAGAATTCTAGGTTGACAATTTTTCTTAGCACTTTAAAGGTATCAGTCCACTGTTTTCTGGCTTTCATTGATTGTGATGAGAAGTTGGCCATCATCCTTATTCCTCTGTACAAAACATGTCTTTTCCTCTGAATGCTTCTAAGATGTTCTCTTTATTGCTAGTTAAGTAATTAGATTACTATTTGCCTCAGTATAATTTTCTTTACTGTTCTTATGCTTGGCATTCACTGAGCTTTCTATATATATGGATTTGTAGCTCTCATTAAATTTTGAAATGTTTCAGTCATTATTATTACAAATATTTCTCTGTCTCTTCTTTAGGGACTTCAAATTGCATGTATATTAGGTTTCTTGAAGTTACTATCCCACAGTTCTCTGATAATCTATTCATTTTTATTTTATATTTTGTCTCTCTTTTCTGTGTGTTTCATTTTGAGTAGTTCCCATTGCCCTGTCTTCAAATGTACTGACCTTTCCTTTTATACTGTTCACTTGCTGTTAATCCCATCCAGTCATTTTCAACTCTGGAATTTCAATTTTGGCCTTAAAAAAATCTTCTATTTCTATTTTTATCACACTTATGTTTTCCTCTATCATCTCTCTATATAAAAGGCTAATATGCAAAGTATCCCTTCTGGAGTTCAACCGGGAGACCGGGAGTTCGATTGACCACTAGGGGGTGGCACAGAACCAAGAAAGGCCCTGTTTGGCAGCTGGAAGGCCCTGATTGGCCCTGATCACCTGCCAGGCCTAGGGACCCTACCTGTGCACAAATTTCATGCACCGGGCCTCTAGTTTTAATAAAAGAATATATTTATGATAACAATTTTAATGTTTTTGCCTGCTAATACTATCACCTATGTAATTTTTGAATCTATTTCTAGTGACTGATTTTTTCCTTTGAGTTATGAGTTATATTCTCTTGCTTCTTTGGTAATCATTTATTGCATGCCAAATATTATGAATCTTACCTTGTTGAATGCTGGATATTTTTCTATTTCTTTAAATATTCTTGAGCTTTGCTCTAGAATGCAGTTAAATTACTTGGAAATAGTTTGATCCTTTCAAGGCATGCTTTTATGCTTTGTCATGTGGGAAAAGAATAGCATTTAGTCTAGAGCTAATTTTTACCAATACCAGAGCAATACCTTTTTGAATACTCTACCCAATTCCTTGTGTATTATGAAAAATTTTCTATGGTTGATGGGAGCACAAACTCTTCCTTCCTGTTTCATTCTTGCAGTTTTCTCCCTAGTATCAGGCAGTTTTCTCACACATGAGAGTTCTGCTAAAAACTCAGGGGAATCTGTACAGATCTCTGGTGCACACACACTCTCTCTCTGCACAGTTCTCTCCTTTTCATGACACTCACTCCTCTCTATGAAACTCTCTCTTCTTTAGTACTTTACCCTCCAAATTCTAACTGCCTTGGATTCCCTTAATTCACAGGTCTTTATCTTCCACTCAGGGAAACTGATGAGCTCTGTCTGAGTTTCCCCTCCCCTTCTGGAGCCTGGAACCTCTCCCCTAATCCTCTTCCAGTCTCCTGTTAGTCCCATCCAGTGTTGGTCTCGCCACATTTGTTCTCATTTCCCCAAGGATTGCTGTCCTGTGCTACCTGTGGTCCAGTGTCTGAAAACTATTAATTTACATGTTTTGTTTAGTTTCTTAATTGTTTAAAGAGGGTGGTCTCTGTCATTTCATCTTGACCAGAAGTGGTAGTTGCCTCATTAATCTTGGGTGGTTATTTGCTCCTTCCATCCTTTCCTGTCTATGTTCAGCACACATATGCTGTGCTCACTTTCTTTGTGATTAAGATGTCTCGAGAGCTATTTGCTTACTTGTTAGATGTACACACTCATATTACAGAAGAGAATAATCTTAAAACTTTTTTTCTTATTACACAAGTACTACATGTTTATTTTGGAAAAGGTAGAAAGTAAAATAAGCTAAAAGAAGAAAGCAAAAATCACCATTAAGTCTTCTACATTGAGCTTACTATTTAGACATTGGCACTTCCTGATATACTAAGATATGTAGCAGAGGAAAGTTCTCTTTAGAGCAAAATCACTCACTAATCACTCCACAGTCTGGGGAGGGCAAGTGTCATTCTGGAGCTCAGGGATTCTTTTATTGGGAAACACTGTCCTGTTTCTTGATGGGCTCTTCTGGCTGACGAAGATGAGGTGTCCTGGGCATATTGTAATTGAGTAGGCAAGAAGAGAGAAGATTGAATTGTTCTCCCTATTAAAGAGGGAAACCTATACTTTTCCAGCAGTTGTCCTAAAGTGGAGAAGAGAAAGAAGAGAGAAAAAAGAAGGCTTAAAAAAAAAAAGTAGTCCATGATGAGGACAATAAACTGGGATCTAAGGAGTGAAATTGGCCAGGATTTGCTTAGTGAATTTTCAGAACATATACCTAATATTTAATTAGACACTATTATTTGTATTGAGCTAAACTCTCCAGAATTTTAATAACAGCCTGTTTTGCTTTCAGTGGTTTGGTGGAATCCATTCATTTACCAGATATTTGCTGAGCATTTACTTTGTGCCAGGTACTATTCTGGGTGCTTGGGATAGAGATACTTATCCTTTGGAGCTTGCATTTGAGTAAGGATCAAACAATTTAAAAGAAAAATAATAAATAGGTAATGTTTATAATGTTTATACAGTTATTAGTGCTGCAGGGGAAAAAGGAGAATAGAAGTGTCTGGATAGGTGGGCAGTGAAGGGGCTAGCTTACAATTTCAAATTGGATGATAAGGATGAGCAAAAGCTTGAAGGAGATGCAGGAGTTAACCATGTGAATATTGTGGGAAGAAAAATCCTAGAAGAGATAGTAACCAATGCAAAGGCCCTGAAGCAAAAGCTGCTTTTCATGTGAAGGACCAGCAAGGAGGCCACTTTACTGTTTCATTACTCATAATCAGAAAAAGAAAATAGATGTGTGTGTTCAGTCCAGGCATGCTTTGGTAAATTCATACATTTTAGGGTGTGGCGGGGGAGCTGTTTGGATTTAAGGACAACAGCAAGAAATCTAAGCAGATGTTGCTTGGGGGACTGAACTAGGATGATTATTAGCAATGAAGTATTAAAAATGGCTCAAAGATGGCAATAATATATATCTCAGATGTACTCATATTTGTTATTGATGTTATCTTAGTAGTTAATCTTATAATTGTTTAGCTCCACACCCCATCTGCTTACATAGTATAGAGGTCATTTGTAGCATTTGCTTTTCTCTTTTTTTGCCACTTCCTTTTGAGGATGGGTCAGTCCCTCCCATCACAGGCAGTGTCAACCAACAGGCATCAATGACCTCCAACCATGAGCAGGCACCATGAGTTAGGTGGAGAATCGGAGTGCTTCAGACCCTTGACCTCAATAATTGGCTCTAGCATGAGAAAATTACACAATCCAGACATGCTGGAGTCCTGAAAACTAATGTGGACACTGGCAGGTTGCACTCTTTTTTAGGAAAAATGGCTACAAAGATGGTATGAGCTCCATGGATATTTTGCTGACATGGAAAAACTTCTTAACGAAAAGCAGAATTGAGAGGGGAGAAAGAGAGAAAAACACAGAGAGACAGATACAAAGAGACAGACAGAGATGAGAAACACAGAGACCAATGGCCTGGTTTGAAGTCCTGAATCCAGCCATGCTGGAAGTTAGCACCATCCCCTTTGATTACTCATTATGTGAGCTAATAAATCCTTCTCTTAAACCAGTTTGAGTTGGGTTTTTATCACTTGCAATCCAAAAAAATTTTATTACTTGAGAACTCTTGCCCTCTCAAAACTTTTGCCAGGATATTTCTGGGAGTCTCAAGAGGGGCCTTAAGTGCCTCTAGAATTGGTCTGGGCAGTGCCTCTCAGTTGCCATTATTGGCAGTGGCTCAGAGGAAGCTCTGCTGCTTGCCATATAAGCTGAGCCTGCAACCTGCTGGTGGGGGAGCCATCGTCTCTGCAGAGTGCAGTCCCTCTCACAGGGTGAGAATCCTGCTGACTGTTCTGGGAAGTTGCTGAATGTGAAGAGAGGAAGGGCTGCCACTTGTTTTCATTTAGAAGTCTCAAAGCGAAGCTCTTCGAGCCCCAAGGTGTGACTAAACAGAGTGTAGACCACCCTTTTAGTGGCCACATCCACACACCTTCAGAGAGCCTAAGCCAGGCTCTACATTAGGTGCATCTCAGCCCTGGCCCTTCAGGCTCCACTGCAGGGCAGCCATGTGCAAGTTTCCTTCTACTGTAAGGGGACAGCCCTCAGATACCCTGACTCCCCCACTCCCACTGCTTTTACTTGTTCTTCCCAGATTTAGCTGACATGTCTGCATACACACAATCATTGACACTGTTCTAATTGCATTTATTTTGTGCTTTACCCCAAGAGTGTCTCATTCCTGAGCAATTCTGATACAAATGGTTAGGAGTAAGGGCAACCTGTGGGTGGGCACGGTGTGGTCACATATCACTGACTTGGCATTTTAAAACACTGACTCTTGTTCAGTGGGTTCAGCCAACTACATATAATGTGGCTTGGATTTAGATTGCTGAAGTTAAATAGCATTGAATGGGTCAGTCTGCCATATAAGTTGATGTTTGTTTTTGAGCCAAGTCTATGAGAATGACAAACTCTGTTTAAAAACAAAATAAAACAAACAAACAAAAAACATGAAAACTTCCAGTCTCAAATTAAGAAACTGATGTACTAATGATTTGTGAAGCTACACCAGCATTTTCGCAAAATAATCAACATTATGGCAATTAATACCATAACACGCTTATTTAGCATCTCTTATGGGCTAAATAGATGCATTCTTACCCTCTCTGCTTTGATTTGGAATGAGCTATGCAATGCACTCTCTAAATATGCAGGCAAAATCTGAAAGTAACAGCTGAATAAAATCTTTAGTAAATACTTGAAGCTGCCAAAAATGTTTATGCTCTATGATGTTAAGTTCAGGATTATGTATCTGATTTTGAGGTCTGAGGAGTAGTTGGTGAATCAGCCACCACAGGGGTTTGGCAGTGGAGAGAGTGACAGACGTTAGGATAGGTCCCCATGCTTTCTGATGGAGAAGCGGTATTGGACACTATCAGACATTTAATTTAGAAGCTTAAGGAAACCTAGAGTTCACAAAGATATAAAGCATTTAGGCACTTTCCCCCTGCAAACCTGGGAGAGTATGCTTTCAAATTGCCTGATAAGGGCAAAATCTTAGAAGTAATTAGCAAAATCCAAACATCTGGAATCACTCAACACACTTTTAATCCCAGTAAAACACATGCTCCAGGATTTGTGACTGTATCTCTTGTTTATCCTTTCTTTTACCTTGTAGTGTTTCCACCCATCTCCCTCAAGCCGCCTCTGTGGGTCTCAGAAGAGCCCTCTTACCCTGCAGTGAGTTCTGTTACCACTCTCCAGGCCTTCGAGCTCAGTTCTGGCTCCAATGTACCATCACGCAGCTGACTCAGCACTAATCGATTCCAGCATCTGGGGAAGTCTCTGCCTCTTCCTCTTCCTCCCCTCTCCCGCTGCACACTCCCA
Organism: Corynorhinus townsendii; assembly: GCA_026230045.1. Classification (NCBI taxonomy): domain Eukaryota; kingdom Metazoa; phylum Chordata; class Mammalia; order Chiroptera; family Vespertilionidae; genus Corynorhinus; species Corynorhinus townsendii. Next base: position 57,785,536 of record JAPDVU010000004.1, on the reverse strand, counting down.
AACATGTTGAATTGCTAAAAACAAATGCGAAAGAACAAATGAGAACCCAAAATGAAAAAAGACATGATATACTCTGTTGTTCTTTCATCACCCAGTGTATTGAAGCAGACGTTAGTTCTGAGTAGCCGAGTGGACTGTTTGGCACAAGTGTGTGGAAAAAAGATTTGGTGATTTGTCAGTCATCCCGACTGGCCAAGAGAACTACTTCTTGCCACTGATGCCATTTAGGAACATTTGAGCCAAGTGTCTGGTACCCGGTGTTGTTGTTGGAGTATAATCCACACCAACTGGACCTGTGTAGCAACTGTGTTTTGAAGCAGTGGTGCAGTACTTAAATAGAATCATTCATACATTGGAGGCCCAGTTCTTAATTTCAAAGTTTGCTGCCCTCACAGGAGAAGTACCAGTCTTTGTTAGAGTTTGCCAGTTTTGTAAAATTTCAGTATTTTTATTTATTCATTTATTAAGCAATATGAGTTACATTAAAAAGGAATGGCTGCAAGAGGAAATGGAAACACCACGGAGGTGAAAAGCCAGTGAATAAACATTTGCACAGCTCCCCAAATAGTGGCAAAGGAGAGAGGGAGGCATCATTTGAAATTGGGGAATTCCTTCCTTTCTTCTTTGTGGAATTTTCCATATGATTATCATAAACTGCTAAGGAATTCAAACATCTTGGCTTGCCGCAAGCTTCCTTAATTTCAGCATCTAAAAACATCACGCTTCCCTTAGTTTTTGTTTCTTCTTTTCACCAAGAATCTATAAACAAGGATTGCCTCCCTCCCCTCTTTTACTCAAACATTCCTCTCTAGGTACGCACTAGTGTTTCTCCCCGCAAAGCCAGGGCTCTTTTCCAGGGTGGGCAGGTACCTTCTCAATAAGATATAACTTCTGTTTTCTGTTTCTCTGTGAATATTGGATTCTCTCTCTCTCTCTTTCTCTCTCCTCTCTTTCTCTCTCTTTTTTACTTATACCAGCAGTCTTAGAGGCTCATTAAGAATTTTTCAGAAGGTAAATTGTGGTGGCAAGTGTGACTTCAAGTGGAATATCACTAGCCCACATGCTGCCACTTCCCCTCCACGTCCCTGGCAGAGATTACTTGTCCACAGTGGCACACCTCCCCACAGATGCTGTGTGCGCTTCTGAAGCTTTCTCAGTGGCAGGCTCCTGCCAGCTGCTGCCATTCAGAGCCGGCATACACAGGACTCCTCTTTGCCAGCCTTCGGCTCCAGTGTTTCTGGTCCACCTCAGCAGAGTCGCCTACTACAGTCTCCTGGATGTAAGGAGGTGAACAAGGATTCCCCTGCTGGAAGGTACTTCCAAAATATGTCTTTCCTAAGGCCCCCGCCCCACTCCGAATCAAAGCAACACCTGACTTTAGGGATTCTGGAAGAATAACATCTGGGGAACTCATTTCCAATCATAGAGAATTTCAGTTCCAAGTAGTCAGGAGGAGACACAACCAGCATGAGAGTCTAATAATACTGATACCACAGGCTGCTACGGCTTTTTATGTAGCTGAGCACCAGGACTCTGGGTATAACTCTGTCCTGGGGTGCCAGAGAGAGAATCCAATATCCACAGAGAAACAGAAAACAGTAAGAAGAGGATGGGAGATGGGAAGTAACAAACGATACTATAGCTGCTTTGCAGAATGAAAGAGAGCGAGGGAGTCAGGCCACAGGGCAAACCTCACTAACTGCACTTCATTAATAAAATACCTGTGATCATATTAACAGGCAGGAACTACAGATAATTTCTGCCCTATCTATGATGAGTTATAGGTAAATTAGGAGGGCAAATACGATTAGGCTGTGTAAGATAACATTGTTTTACACAGTTAGAGAAACCCATGTCATTGCATATACTTGAGAACATAAAGATTGCATGTAATTTAAAATGTTCCCTGATTCAGACTTTTCCAAAATTGAGGCCAGCCTTCACCACATGGTCGGAATTTGTTTTCCTCAGCATAGTTCTAAAGCGTCCACTCTGGGCTTAGCAGAAAGTACTGCCCACTTGTCGAAGGCACCCCATTGCCCACAGACTCTCTGTGTTGACCAACTGAATGCCTGATCCTCCTTTTAAACCAGCTGGTGTCTAGTTTCCTTCTGTTCGCCTCTGCATCCTCTACCCTTATCAGTATCTTACTTCTTCCTGTCGTCTCTTTTACAAATGCAGCATTGACTTTCTTCAAGCTCCTGATCCTCGACTCCATTTTCCTGGATACCAGTTGCAGTGCTTCCCTTTATGCATCAGGGAGCAACTGTGCCCTTAGTAGAAATAAGTTGAAACATCTTACCCTTTATCCTGTCCTTAATGTTGGTCCCCAACAAGTGTCGCCCAGTCTTGTTAATGAGCCTGGACACAATTAGTGAAGTTTCAATATAGAAGAACCCATTTTAAGCAAATTTAACAATTTGGTGTTTTTATTTGTTTCTTTTGAAATGTCTTCTCACTTTTCCTTATGGTATATTTCACCCTAACCTTGGTAATTTCACACATACACACACACACACACACACACACACACACACACACACACACATACACACACACCCCCCCCAAACAAACAACCCTCAAAATAAAATCTTAAGATCTCCTCTTTAAGTTGTTAGTTATTATTGAATTTTAAATAAATATGTGTAATAGCACAGGAGAATGACTGACAGGCACTACTTATTTTTGTGTACGTGTTTATGTCATCTGGCAATTCTAGAAGGGGCTGAGGCACTCTGCCTTGAGATTATCATTTCTGGAACTGGGCAAGTTGAAAATACTGACAATGCAACCAGGATTGTTCTCCTCTGAATATCTCAGTATTTCATGGACTCAAACTCAAATATATGAAGACATAACCATAAATTGTGTTTATGGTGAGCACAAATGGATCCCAAGAAGTTATTCAAAATTTACTTGTAGTACAGTTTGGATTGCCTCCGTTTGACTTTAAAGTAACATGTCTTCAGTGAAATCACATCTGACTTTTTAGTCTAAATTATGTTCCTATTTGTACTCTCCCACAATACTTTCCCATTGTGGGCTTTATCACTATGGTTACTGGTGTGATCATTTATTCCCTGCATGGTACTACCACTATTATGATGGGCTTTATGAGGGGAGGGAGCTTGTTTGTTTTGCTCTGTGCTGTATTCCAGTGCTTGTCACTTTCCTGATATATAATAGGTAATTGATAAATTTAGAAGCTACAATAAACAAATCCCATTTTGTATAGCAACACATAGGAAAAAAAACCCATAAGAATAAGTATAACAATAAATATAGAAAACACATATGAAAAAACTTTAAAACACTTCTGAAGGGTACGAAAGAAAATATAAATAAATGCAAAGACATACAATCTTCTTACACAGGAAACCTTAAAAAAAATAACCACAACGGTCAACACACACTGAATTAATTTGTATATTTAATATGTTCCCATAATTATGCCAGTAGATTTTTTAAAAAGTTGAAAATGTTAAAACAAAACAAACAGAAGAGCTATAAATATGTTGAAAAGAAAACAGTAATAAGGGGAAGTATACCTCCTAGATAATATATTACTAAAACTCCAATAATTAAGCTGTAGTATTGGCACATAAACAGACAGATAAACCAATGGAATAGATGAAAAAGTCCAAGTTGCATCTCAAGTTAATGACACAGATGAATTTTTTTATTAAAATAATTTGGGATGTCTGAGTAACCATCTGGAAAAATAAAGTTGAACCCATACCTCATGTCATGCATCCATATAAACTCCAAAATGGACAGAATTTTAAATGTAAAACTGAAACCATAAATGTAATTGAAGAACATGTAGCAGAATTTATTTGATATTTTGGAGTAGGGAAGGTCTTGATAACTATGTTAAGATCTAGAAGCCACAAAAGAAAGATTGGAAAATTAATTAGATGAAAACAACAAAAACAACCCCTCAAGCAAAGTAAAAAAACCCAACCCACACAAAACATAATAAACTAAAATAAAAAAACACACAGAAAAAATGCACTACTTTGCCACAGTGAAAAGAAAAGATCTACCTAGTGTATCAAGAGTTTCTAGAAATAATCAAAGGGAAACAGGCATGCTCACACCTGTTGGTGGGAGCGTAAATTGATGAACATTTATGAAAAGCAACTCAGCAATAGCTAGCTATCAAAATTACACATGCACTAATCATATAAATACATGAAAATATAAAGTTATAGACATGGGCTTGGTGATCTACTGTTCATTTAAAAGAGACTAAGTTAATAAATGGGACTGCATCAAACTAAAAAGCTTCTGCACAGCAAAAGAAGCCAATAACATGAAAAGGGAAACCACTAAATGAGAGAACATATTTGCCAATATACATTTGATAAGGGGTTAATTTCCAAAATATCTAAGGAACTTATACTGCTCAATACCAAGAAGATAAACAACTCAATTAAAAAATGGGCAAAGTACCTGAATAGACACTTCACCAAAAAGGTCATACAGATGGCCAATAGACATATGAAAAAATGCTGAATGTCATCAATCATCAGAGAGATGCAAATTAAAACAATGAGTTATCACCTCACACCTGTCAGAATGCTATCATCAATAAATCAATAAACAACAAGTATTGGTGAGAATGAGGAGAAAAGGGAACCTTTGTGCACTGTAGGTGAGAATACAGATGGGTGCAGCCACTATGGAAAAGCAGTATGGAGTTTCCTCAAAAAATAAAAAATGAAACTACATTTTGACCCAGTGATCCCACTTCTGGGAATATATCCTAAGAATTCAGAAACACATATTTGAAAGACTATATGCACTCCCATATTCATTGTAGCATTATTTACAATAGCCAAGATCTGGATACAGCTCAAGTGCCCATCAACAGATGAGTGGATAAAAAAGCTGTGGTACAATTACAAAATGGAATACTATTCGGCCATAAAAAGGAAGGAAATCTTACATTTAAAAAAAGTATATTTTATTGACTTTTTACAGAGAGGAAGGAAAGGGATAGAGAATTAGAAACATTGATGAGAGAGAAACATTGATCAGCTGCCTCCTGCACACCCCCTACTGGGGATGTGCCCGCAACCAAGGTACATGCCCTTCACCAAAATTGAACCTGGGACCCTTCAGTCTGCAGGCTGACCCTCTATCTACTGAGCCAAACTGGTTAGGGCATCTTACATTTTTTGACAGTATAGATGGATCTAGAGATTATTACGCTAAATGAAATAAGCCAGTCAGAGAACAACAAATATCTTATGATCTCAGTTATATGTGGAATCCAATGAACAAAATAAACTGATGATCAAAATAGAAATAGAGATATGGATATATGGAACAGTCTGACAGCTGTCAGAGGAGAGGGTTGTTGGGGGACTGGATGAAAGAAGGTGAAGGACTTAAGCAATATGCCATACACACACACACACACACACACACTGAGTGGCCAGATTATTATGATCTCTGAATGCATAATAATCTGGCCACTCAGTGTATATCCTATATAATAAAAGGCTAATATGCAAATTGTCCCCTCGACCAGGGCAGGCCGGCCAACCACCCATGTCCCCTCCCCCTGGCCAGGCTGGCCAGACCCCACCCATGCACAAATTCATGCACTGGGCCTCTAATATATATATATCCTATCTAATAAAAGAGTAATATGCAAATTGACCATACCTCCGCTACACCCACAAGCCACGTCCACCAGCCAATCAGGAGCGAATATGCAAATTAACCCAACCAAGATGGTTGCGGCCACGGAGAGAGCAGGAGGCTTGGATTGCCCTGGCAATGGAGGAAGCCACACTTTCCACCTGCCCTGGTGGGGCCAGGCCTCCTCTCAAGGCTACAAAGTTTCAATTATAGAAGATAAATAAATCTCAGATAACAGGGCCTCCACTTGGGTCCCGGAGGGTGTTGCCAGCTTGCAAACCACCACAGGCCCCTTGCCCAGGCCACCCCAACCCCAAGGGAACCCCCACCCTGATCCGGGACACCCTTCAAGGCAAACTAGCCAGCCCCCACCCAAGCACCAGGCTCTATCTTATCTAATCCTATCTAGTAAAAGGATAATATGCAAATTGACCATCACTCCAACACACAAAAGGCTGCCCCTCTGTGGTCAAAGATGGCTTCCCCCATGTGGACACAAAATGGCCAGCAGGGGAGGGTAGTTGGGAGGGACCAGGTCTACAAGAAAGGGCAGTTGTGGGCGATCAGGCCAGCAAGGAAGGGCAGTTGGGAGGGACCAGGCCTGCAAAGGAGGGCAGTTGGGGGCAATCAAGTCTGCAGGGGAGGGTAGTTAGGGGTGACCAGGCCAGCAGAGGAGGGAAGTTGGGGGCGACTGGGCCTGCAGGGGAGGGCAGTTGAGGGGGGACCCAGGCCTAGAGGGGAGAGCAGTTGGGAGGGACCAGGTCTTCAGGGGAGGGCAGTTAGGGGTGACCAGGCCTGCAGGAGGGCAGTTAGGGGCAAATAGGCTGGCAGGGGAGTGGTTAGGGAGTGATCAGGCTGGCAGGCAGAAGCGGTTAGGGGCAATCAGGAAGGCAGGCAGGCGTGCAGTTGGAAGCCAGCAGTCCTAGATTGTGAAAGGGATGTCCAACTGCCTGTTTAGGCCCGATCCTACCTGGATGGGCAGTTGGACATGCCTCGAGGGGTGCAGGTTGATTTGCATATTGTTCCTTTTATCACATTAAGTGTAAAGTTTATCAGATTGGAGAGGGTGCAGGCTGGGCTGAGAGACACATGCTCCTGTGCATGAATTTCGTGCACTGGGGCTCTAATACACACACACACACACACACACACACACACACACACACACACACACATTGAGTGGCCAGATTATTATGCGTTCAGAGATCATAATAATCTGGCAACTCAGTGTGTGTATGGGGAAAAATATATATATATATCACATAGACACAGATAACAGTGTGGTGATAGCCAGAGGGAAAGAGGGGTGAGGGTAGGTGGGCAAAGGGGGATTAATGGGAATGGAAAGAGACTTTGCTTTGGGTGATGGGTGCATGATGCAGTGTGCAGATGATGTTTAATTGAGTTGTACATTTGAAATCTGTATGGTTTTGTGAACCAATGTCACTCCAATAAATTCAATAAAAATAAATAAATAAATGAGTCTAAGTCAATAAATTAGAGATACCCATATAATGGGATACTACTCAACTTAAAAAAGAATGATCTCACACTCCTATGTACTGAGAGAAGACCTCCAAGATACTTATTTGAAAAAAAGGTAAGGCATGAAATTGGGTGTACAGTGTAAAAAAGGTTTTACATATGTATATATATATGTGTGTATGCATACACATGTGTATATGTACATTTATATTGAATATGCATAAGGAAACTCACAGAGTATACATAATAAAATTCCTAAGAATGGTTCCTGTCAGGATGAGTTGAGAGTAGGAAAAGATACTAGGTGAATATGGATGGGGCAGGGGTAGGGGACAAACTTCATTATATGACCTCTTATTGTTTATTTCATTTCTGAAGGATGTTAAAGTAATACACATTTAATAAATTAAGTAAATGATCAAAAAGAAGAAGAAAAATGACATCACTTGGAAAAAAGTGAAACTGCCCATTCTGGGAAATCCACTCCCAGGAACCGAGTAAAAGTGCCCCGGGAGGAGCCCAAGGCTAGTGGCACAGTGTTTTCTTTTGTTTTTAAGGCTGCCTTCAATCAGTTTTGGAAATAGACAGGGCACAAACCAACAAATAAATGTGTGTTTAACATTTGCTTGTCAGTCTATTCATCTAGACAATTCCTTAAATTAGGAAGTGGGTATCACCTCAGAATTATGCAAAGAGCCACAGAAAGCCTAATTAATGTCTTCTCTTAGGAGCTGTTCACTGGGTTTTGGGGCTGCTGAAAAGAGTGATGGAAGGCATTCTGGCATCCCATCCTATATAATAAAAGGCTAATATGCAAATCAACCAAACAGCAGAATGACTGGTCACTGTGAGGCACACTGACCACCAGGGGGCAGACGCTTAATACAGGATCTGCTGTCTGGTGGTCAGTGTGCTCCCACAGGGGGAGCGCTGCTCAGTAAGAAGCCGAGCTCACAGCTGGTGAGTGCAGTGGCAGTTGCAGGAGCCTCTCCCGCCTCCACAGTAGTCGGACACCCCCCCCCCCCCGCCCCCTGCCAGCACTCCCGGACTGTGAGACGGTGCAGGCTGGACTGAGGGACCCCCCCCTCCCCGCACCGAGTGCACCAATTTCGTGCACCGGGCCTCTAGTACATCAATAAAAGAGTCTCAAAACCAAATATGGTAAACTCAATCACTTTTCACTAGAAGCTAAGGTACCTTGAAAGGAAACCAAACATACTCTTCTTGCAAGAGTGCCAACGGTGGCCTCTGTCTTCCTGGTGTGAAAGGAGCATCCCAATTAGAAATCATTTTCACATTAAGTGTAAAGTTTACCACTGCATTTGTACAATTTCACTTTAACAATGGAAGAGCTAGAGATCACAAAACAAATATCCCTTCTTACACAGGCCTCTATCGTAGGCATACTTTTTACAAGAGCATACAGTGTACATATGTTCTAACCCAAACAGAGGAGTTTCCCTGATACTCTGTTTAAAATAGAGGTCCTGATGAAATCCACATGGCTTACATTCAAGCAAAGTGATGTTGATTGACAGGGGAAAGAACTTGAATAACTGGGAAGAAATAGGACTTCATTGTGGATTGAGGAAGTTTATCTCCAAATTACGAGGTTGAGATGGAAATCTTAAATTCCTTAAGTTCTAACCAGAGTCATTCCCAACTCCTGACTTCCTTTGACATCAATGGCTAAATTATTTTTCCAACCTCACCTTGCCAGAAAACTCTGCCAGAACCATCTTTGTGCTCATCATCTCTTGGATGAACTATTGTGAAATGATGAATGGGGTGTAGGGACAGGGAGCAGGGAGCAGGGAGGGGAAAAGTGGCCCCAAAAGAGCAGAACAGACTACAGAGATTTTGCTAAGCTACTTAAGGTATTGGGTCTATAGGATTTCAGGATGCCACTGCAGTATCTTTTTCTTTTTTTTTTTTCAGAGTGATGTGAACTGTTTCTTAGGAGATAATTTAAACTAATATTGCTACCTTAAAATATTTTCACTCTCTATTTTAAACAATAAAACCTCTGTTCTCAGTAACTCTGCTTCTTGGAACTCTTCAAAAGGGTTAGTTAAATCAGGATTTGCATTTCTGTTCATCTCCTACTTTTGAAATAAATATGTCTGGATATTCATAGCTCTCTGATCTTCTGAAATAATTATATGTGTCTGTGTATAACTGTATATCAATATTTACCAGTTTGTTTCCCTCTGCTAGAACAAAACCTACAAAACTGTCACCCTAGCTGGTTTGGCTCAGTGGATAGAGTGTTGACCTTCGGACTGAAGGGTCCCAGGTTCGATTCTAGTCAAGGGCACATGCCTGGGTTGTGAGCTCAATCCCCAGTAGGGGGTGTGCAGGAGGCAGCCAATCAATGATTCTCTCTCATCATTGATGTTTTTATCTCTCCCTTCCTCTCTGAAATCAATAAAAAATATATTTAAAAAAAAAAAGAACCTGTCTGTCTTATTCCCCTCTGAATCCCCCATACCTCGCACAAGTCTTGGCATAGAGTAGGTACTCAATAAATCAATTTGGGTTCAAATTCCATGCAGGTGTCCTCCAACTTTTTAAACAGGGGGCCAGTTCACTGTCCCTCAGACCATTGGAGGGCCGGACTATAGTTTGAAAAACAAACTATGAACAAATTCCTATGCACACTGCAGGCCTGGGACGAGTCTGCTGCTAAGCAGGACAGGCAGCAGCTCCCAGCGGGCCGGATAAATGTCCTCGGCGGGGCGCATGTGACCTTGTAAGATCTTGTATGTAGGCATGTTTGTTCTAGGTCAAACCTCAGCCAAGCTGTTTATTAAACTAAAGGGTGAGAGAGCAGAGAGTTATGTCTAGAGTCTGCATTCAGATCTCTAGTACCCCCGTATGCCCAGGGCAGCTCCCCACACTCTCTCATCATTGATGTTTCTATCTCTCTCTCCCTCTCCCTTCCTCTCTGAAACCAATAAAAATATTTTTAAAAAATAGCAGGCACAGAATTTTTTCAACTGATATGTGCTATTATTTTAAACTATCAAAGAAATAATTTTAAATTATTTAATATGCTATAATGAATATAAAAAGATAGACCTATAATAACAATTTCTGATTTAAATGTTGGAAAAGTAGGATATTTCCTTGGTGCAGAATATCTACCTTAATCCAGAGGGTAATATCACCATATTTAATGGTGAAATAGTAGAGGCATTTTTGTTAGCATGAGGTATTTGATATTTATGATCATTAATGTTTAGTTTTTTCTTAAATATTTAACCAATGAAATTATATGTGAAATATTAATTGAAATATTATAACTGAAAGGTAATTACATCTTTATTTCAAACCATATGATTACAAATACTTGGCAAACACAAAAAAATAAATGAAAAAGTCTGAGAAATAAAAACAATATTAACTAAAATCATCAGACACAAAATAAATGTAAACAAATAATATTTATTATATTACAAAACAACCAGTTGGAAGATATTAAAAGTATGATATTCTAAATAGCTAAAAAATGACAACAGAAAAAGAGAAAAAAACATTGAAATAACTTCCAAAAGAATAACGGAGACTATAAAAAGAAAGTTAGCAAACTTTGCAGAACGATATAACAGAAAATCTTAATACATGGAGAGTTACTTCTTTTTAATATATATATATCTTTATTGATTTCAGAGAGGAAGGGAGAGGGGGAGAAAGAGATAGAAACATCAATGATGACAGAGAATCATTAATTGGCTGCCTCCTGCACATCCCCCATTGGGGATCAAGTCCAAAACCCAGGCATGTGCCCTTGACCAAAATCGAACCTGGGACCCTTCAGCCAAACCAGCTAGGGTGAGAGTAATTTCTTGATTCTTGTTGGAAATATTTTAAATATGTTATTAATAAATTATTTATTGTAATCTTAATAAAATAATGATTATACTTGTATGATTTTGAACATTATCTGAATGTATTAATAGACAAGATACCCTAAGACGGATGAGAATGCCCTTACTCTACCAGATATTAAAATGTACTTTGGTAATGGGAGAACAAAGAATACAATCTACATTACTGAAATAGGCTTTTGTATAAGACTGCTACTTAAAAAAGAACACCATTTCCAAAGTAAGTAAGAAAATATGATTTTGACAAAATGCTATTGTAAGTAACACCAAACATAACAAAAACAGTGGATTATAAAGGCTGGTCTGTAATAACTTTTACCAGTTTCCCAAATCCTCATACCAATCTAGACTTTGGTAACAAACTCTGGTAGAGCTGACCTTCAAACTTGCATATATGGAAAAGGGGTGACCCGTCCTTAGGAGGATTGGGGTGTGTGTGTGTGTGTGTGTGTGCTCACGCATGTGCACACTGGTGGGGTCCTTTAGCCTGGCCTGTGCCCTCTCACAATCCGGGATCCCTCAGGGAATGTCATAGTGTGTGAAGCAGCAGGCAGCCGGGGAGGAGCCCAAGCCCAGGCTGGGTGCCGTGCCACTCCTGCTCATCCAGGCCCCGCTGCGCCTGCTGCCACCACCATTCAGTAGTGCTGCTGTGGAGGCAGGGAGCCTCGCGCTGCTACCACAGCTGTGCTCCCCAGCCATGAGCCTGGCATCTAGCACCGGTCAGTCAGCTGAGCCATGCTCCCACTGTGGGAGCTCACTGACCACCAGGGGGCAGCTCCTGTGTTAAGTGTCTGCCCCCTGGTGCTCAGTGCGTGTCATAAAGACCAGTCAACAGGCCGCTTAAGCTTTTATATACTTTATAATGAAAGCCTAATGTGCTAAGTGTCTGGTCGTCTGGTCATCCATTCAACCAATCAAAGCGTAATATGCTAATGATATGCTAAGGCCACTCAACCGCTTGCTATGATGTGCACTGACCACCAGGGGGCAGATGCTCTGACCAGTAGGTTAGCTTGCTGCTGGGATCTGGCCTATCAGGGCTGAGCGAGACAGACCAGTCATGCCCTGGAGCCCTCCCGTGGTCCCTTCCTGGCTGGGCAAGCTCCTGCATCCCTCCCCATCCCCGATCGTGTACCAGTGGTGTCCCTCGCCCTGTCCTATGCCCTCTCGCAATCTGGGACCCCTCAGGAGATGTCAGAGAGCCGGTTTCAGCCCGGTCCTGCAGGTCAGGCCGAGGGACCCCACTGGTGCATGAATTCGTGCACTGGGCCTCTAGTATATAGATAAGACAACCGAGAAGCAACAAGAATATTAATAAAATATGCATGGAGTGTGAACAAGAATGATAAATTGAAATTTTGTATGCTCTTACCCAGATTAAGATATAGAATGTTACCACCTTGGACTTCTCCCATGTACCTTGCCCATCTGTCTTCACACCCACTCAGAGGGTTATCACCAGCCTGAAGTTTTGGGGGTTTTTTCTTACTTTTCTTTATATGTAAACATATTTTTGTATTCCTGATCAATATATTATATATCTGTAAATTGTGTATTTCATTCAACCTGTGAATTAGCTGAATCAATTAGTCTTTTTCTATCTACTTTTATTACTGATAAATTCAGACTGATATTATCATGCAAAATAAGACCATTATACTAGTCCAAATTTATTTGTAATAATAGTACATGTTATTCCCCACCCCCCACCTTTTCTATCTTTCATTTGTATTATTTTTTTCTTAACTTCTTTAGGGTTGACAGGGTGTTTTCTCTTATTTCATGTCTTCTATTTGTTGGGAAATTAAATGTGATATTGTTGTTCTGATTGATTACTTTAGTCAGTTTAGCATGCATCCCTAACTTACTGAAGTCTACATTTAATCAATAACTATATCTACATCTGAACACTACCAGGCCCCTTAGAACAACTGAACTCCAATCAACAGACTACAGACTTACATGGTGGCATGTATTATAAGTCTATTTTTCATCTCATTGCAAGAGGTTATTACTCAGCACCTGATGATTTATCCATCTAGTTACCATTTTCTTTGTACATCATTTCTTTTCCTTGCATCTCAGATGTTCCGTTTATAATCATTTTCTCTCTACCTGAGCTATACCATTTAGAAATTCCCTGTTGAGTGCTTGTTGGTGGCAAACTCTCAATTTCTATTTGTCTGAAAATGTCTTTATATGTTATTCTTGAAATATATTCTATTGAGTATACAACTTGAGATGTATACTTATTTTTTCTCAACATATTGAAGCTACATATCTATATCTTTTTTCTTCTGTTGTTTTGGGCAGTCATTTCATAGACTACTGTCATTTCATTTTAGGTGAACTGACCTTTCTCTCTGGCTACTTTTACACTTATTTTGGCCTTTATTGTATACTTTCATTGTGATGCCTTTAAGTGTGGGTCTCTTTATCCTGTTTTGGACTTTTAGGCCAGCTGGATAAGACGATTGAATAAGAAGATCCAGTTACGGGAAATTCTCAGCCATTATCTATTCAATTGTAGCTTGTTCCCTGTGTTTACTCACGTCCCTTTGGCAACTGTCTGTAAGTCTGTCTCCTCTGACTTTTTCCTCTTTGACTCTGTTACTCGGTGCTGCATTATAGACATTGCTTTAGATCTGTCTTTTTGTTCATTCATTCTTCAGTCTACTTAAGCTCTATTGAACTTTTCCATTATGTTTTCATTTTAGTAATTATACTTTTCTTTCTTGAAGTTCTACTGCTTTTTACATCTATTTTTACACCATTTAAGGGCTCTTTCTCCTCATTCACAGTTTTAAAACCTTCCACTTTATTTTTTTAAACATATAGAACATGTTTAATTTATAATTTGCATGATGACATCAATAGCTGGTGGGTTTTCAGTTGTTTATGAGACCTTATTTTCTTTTTCCTGTTAGGAATTTTATTAAATCCTGAATTCCAATTCCTTGGAATTTCATCTGAGTAAATTCTTTGAGGATTAGTTTGAAGGTGGATTTCTCCAGGGATGCTTTGTACTTGTTCTGCTAGCCAAATGGGGACACAACCAACTTGGAATCACTTTGAACCAAACTCTGGATTTGAGGTTCTTCATATTTTCAAGGTAGAGTAATTTGGTTTATAACCCATGTTGGGGAAGCTATGGTTACAAATTTTCAAGGGAGTTTATTTTCTCTTCTCTCCCAGTACCAACATTCAAGAAAATTTCCCTTTCTGTTCCTTGAGGATGAATGTGCTTATTTACAGTTCATCATAACACAAATGATGCCTTTAGGACATCAGCTATATACACAGTAAGGGGACCCTGGCCTTTGTACCTTATCTCCTATAACTGGATAAACCTTGAAAACTTAAGCTCAACTTAACTTGGGATCCACCTTTAGCATGCAAGTTATTCTTAGTTAGTGGAGTCTGAAAATGTGTTACTTTCTGACAAATTATAGGTGCATTTAAAAAGATACTTTAAAAAATACCCAACATTTTAAGTTATTGTTAGAGGGAAGATCTATCAGGATCACTAGTCAGCCATATGAAGGCAGACTTTCCAGAATCCAGTTTTTAGAAAGAATGCTCCCTGTATCTCACATCTTCTGAATGCTTGCACAATTCTTGGCATATTTTTGGAGTACATTCATTTTTTTGTTGCTGTTTTGTTGTTTTTGATTTATCTTATTAGTTACCAGATGTGAAGTTAAGATTTTCTTGGAAATTTTTTTAATAAATGCTTTGTTTTCGTATCTCCTTTGAAATCTTTTGGGATATAGTATTATATCAAAATATAATATTAGTGTCATGGAAAAATTAGCTTGGGAATATACAAGATGAGCCCGATACATCTGGAATGCCAAGAAGTAAGCACGTGCTCAAAAAAAAAAAAAAATCCACAATGATGAGGATGTCAAAGGGACACAGGAACCAAATGAAGAAGGTCCCAATGGGCAACACTGCAACAATGAAACAATTTGAGCCAAAAAATAAATAAGGCAGTATTGGAGTATAATTCAAAGTATAAAATAAATATCACTGTATCCACAGTGATATTAAAAATTGCCAAATAAACAAATAAATGGGAGAGTAGACAACATACTTCTAAATAATCTATTTTGATACTGCCTCTTTCAGAAGGTGGAGCACAAATCCCCACTCCTTAAGTGTGGGCTGGACATAGTGACTTCTTTCAAAAGATAACAAAATTCAAGGGGGTAGAGGAGAGTAACTTAACGATGGAGAAACCTGACAAACACCATCCAGCCAGGTGATCAAGGGTAACATCAATAGTGATAAGGCATGTGCATAGTATATGCCCTGGATCTGATATGATGAGAATGGCACTTTAATTCTGTGGCCTTCCTCCCAGGATTCCCAGCAAAGCTCTTTGGATACCTAAAAACAAGCTCAAATAACACAATGAAAGAATTCCCTGAAGTAAAATCACCTTTGCTGTAAATCATCACTCAAAATTCTCATCTCCCAAATTTTGTATTTTTCAGATTCTTACCTAATTTTATATTTTGCTTAGTATCAGACCACAGCTCCCTCTCTCTTTACAGACAAAATACACCACAAAAAAACACCCGAAGCTATTACATAGGGAGACTTCCTCAACTTCATTCACCATATCTCTGCCTCTGACCTCATCTGTATCATTACTCTTACTTCTTGCATGTTGTATTGTATCTACCTACTCATTCATCCATCCATCCAAGTCCTCCAACAATGCTTTTGAGTCTAACACTTTCTGCTTTAAACTGCTAATTACTCTTTTTTCTATATAGTCAAAAATTTCATTTCATGAGAATAGGTAAATTGGTTAGGTGGCTCCCATTAGCGTGTGCCTTCACACCACAAAGATGAAACTTTAGGGGGTTTAGCAAGGGGAGAGGTGAATATGGAGAAGGTGGGCCCTATATTCCTTTGGTTTTCCTCTTCCCTCTCTTCCTCTTCCTTCCTTATCCTTCTTCATTGGGACAGTAAGTGTTAGAATTCCATGAATTTCAGTTTCACATCCATTCTCCCACCATATTATTTCTCCTTAAGAAATCTTATTTATGCTGATAGCTTGATTTTTGCCTTATAAATAATACCAATATAAATTGTAAATTTATTTCTCAAGCAGAAACCTCTCTTTTGAGCTCCTGTTTCATATTTCATGAGTGCTTGGCATATCTACTTGGACGTTGCAAAGATTCCTTAAATTCAAGATAGAAATTTATGATCAACCTCCTTCTCTTTACAATGTTCTCTGTCATGAATTACACCAGTGTTCATTAGCCACTTTCATCATCAGAAACCAAGGAGTAATCTGGGTACCTTTCACTCTCTCCCCTCTAGTTTATAATTGAGGCCTGTCAACTACCACTTCTTTAAAATTTTAAACATTCATTAATTGATGCCCATTTAATACCTTAGTCCAAACTTCATTTAGCTCTCATCTGTGCTATTTCAATTGTCACTAACTTTTTCCTCCTACATTTTCTCTTCTTGTATTTCCATAGCCTGCTGTGTTTTTGAAGTAAACTTTTTGGAAACAGATCTGGTCTTGTCACCCCATTGCTGAAAACCTGTCAGCTTTATAATGCTTCTAAGATAAAGTCTCAACTGTATCACATAGTCCTGAGGCCCTTTATGGTCTCACCTGTGCCTCTCTCTCCAGCTTCATCTCTCACTATCTCTACCTCACTCTTTGCATTCCACCTACAATGGTTTATTTCATATCCTTGGATTCTTGGGCCCACTCCGTGGCAGTTTATTTTTGTCTGGAAAGCTTTTTTATTTTTAACACTAGTTAAATTCTACTCTTCCTTCAGATAAAAGTTTATGGCATTTATCTAGGACAAGCATGTAAAACTCGCGGCCCTTGAGCTGCATACAGCCCACAATGAGTATTTTTGTGGCCCAGCCAATACACTGAATGGCCAGATTATTATAATCTCTGAACGCATAATAATCTGGCCACTCAGTGTGTGTGTGCGTGTGTGTGTGTGTATATATACAAAACATTCATGTGTTTCCAGCACGTGCGCAGGCAGCCAGGGCACTCCACTCCTGTAGGCAGCGTCTGGGAGCCACTGGGAGCCCCTGCGGGTGTAATTTTGTACAGACAAGGGCACGCGGCCCTGCAGTAGAAATTCTGAACTCGCTCTTCCTGAATAACTGCCCAGGGACACCCCAGCTGTGCAACTTCAGTGCCAGAGCCGCTCAGAATGCGTCAGAGCTCTGTGCAGGCAAACTCGCCACCACACACAAGGGCAGGCACCCTGAGCCCATATACCCACAGGGTCCTCTGGGGAGCTGCTTTGAGCCTCTGCAGGGTGTGATTCTATACAGACAAGGACGTGCTGCCCTGCAATAGAAACTCTGAACTCCTTCCTCCTGAATAACTGCTCACATACATCCCAGCTGTTTAACTTCAGTGCCAGGGCCGCTGCTCAAAGTGTGTCAGAGCTCTGCGCAGGCAAACACACCACCAGTCCACGCGCACACTTCCAAGGGGCAGGCACCCTGAGCCCATCTACCCACAGGGTGCTTGTGGGAGCTGCTGTGAGTCCTGACTGGGTGTGATCTTGGACAAACAGGGACGCGCTGCCCCTGGCAGTAGAAATTCTGAATCTACTCATCCTGGACACCTGCACAGACACCCCAGCAGGGTAACTTCAGTGCCAGGGCCCCTCAAAGTGCGTCAGAGCTCTGTGCCAGCAAACTCACTGCCACAGACTCGCACATTTCCAAAGGGCAGGCATCCTGACCCAATATATCCACAGGGTCCTCTGGGGAGCTGCTTTGAGTCCCTGCTGGGTGTGATTCTGTATAGACAAGGACTCCTGTCCCGCAGTAGAAATTCTGAACTCCTTCCTCCTGAGTAACTGCCCACATTCATCCCAGCTGCTCAACCTCAGTGCCAGGACCCCTCAGAGTGCGTCAGAACTCTGCACCAGCAAACGCACCTCCACAGATGCGAATTTTCAACAGGCAGGCACCCTGAGCCCATCTACCCAAAGGGCATTAGTGGGAGCCACTGTGAGCTCTCCCTGGGTGTGATCTTGGATAAACAGGGGCACACTGCCACCCCCCCGCCCCCGCCCCCCGGCAGTAGAAATTCTGAATTCACTCATCCTGGAGACCTGCCCACAGATGCCTCAATTACACGGCTACACTGCCAGGGCCCTTCAGAGAGCTTCAGTGTGCCTTGCAGGCAAATGTACTGTGGGTGCCCCTGTGAGCCGCCACTGGGAGTGAGCGCCTATCCACCACAGGTACAGCAGCAAAAGCTGAGTCTGCCCACCCCACAACTACAGAACTCTGGACATCACAGTCACGCCTTTCCAGAGTGCAGGCCCAGAACCCCATCACCCCAACAGATGGTTCCTGGGTGCCACTGTGAGTCCCCGCTGGGCATGCGTGATTTCAACTAAGGGTGTAAGACAGGAAAAATTGGGACACTCCCCTCCACAGCTGCTGACTTCTAGATATCACAGTTGTGCCTCTCAAGCTCGCAGGCCTTCATCAAGAGAACCCAAATAGCTCAAGTAGGGAGCTACACTACATTACCAAGCCCAGGAGAACTGAGAGGTTACACCAGTAGCACCATCCCCAAAAGAACCTAGGAGACTTTGGGTAAAAAAGCAATTGGGTCTACAATTAAAACATTACAGCAAAACATGGGAAGAAAAAAAAGCAGTCCTCAAAGGAAAGAAAAAGAGGAATCACCAGAAAGGGAGTAAAATGAAATTGAGGCTAGCAGCATATCAGAGAAAGAATTCAGAGTAATGGTTATAAGGATGTTTAAACGGCTAGATGACAAATACACACAACTCAATGAGAACTATAAGGAGCTGAATGAGAATGTCACCAACATGAAAAGGAACCAAGAGGAGATGAAGAATGACATAGCTGCAATAAAGAACACAATGAAAGGCTTAAACAGTAGACTAGAAGAGGCTGAGGACCGCATCAGCGAATTAGAAGACAAGGTAGGAAAAAACACACAAACACAGCAGCAACTGGAAAGAAGACTTAAAAAGCAAGAGGAGAGCCTAAGGGAGCTTTGGGACAACACCAAACAAAACAACATTCACATAATAGGGGTACCAGAAGGAGAGGAAGAGAAGCAAGGAACAGAAAACTTGTTTGAAGAAATAATGACAGAAAACTTCCCTGATATTGGCAAGAAAAAAAAACTATGCAAGTCCAAGAAGTACATAGAGTCCCAAATAAGTTGAACCCCAAAAGACCAACACCAAGACACATCATAATTGGCAAACACCAATGACAAAGTAAGAATCTTAAAGGCTGCCAGAGAGAGACAGAAAGTTACTTACAAGGGATCTCCTATTAGAATATCAACTGATTTCTCAACAGAAACACACCAGGCCAGAAGGAAATGGAATGAAATATGCAAAGTGATGCAAAGCAAGGGACTGAATCCAAGAATACTATAACCAGCAACACTATCGTTCAAAATTGAAGGTGGAATCAGGAGCTTCGCAGACAAAAAAGGACCAAGAGAGTTTATCACTACCAAGCCAGCAATGCAAGAAATGCTGAAGGGACTGCTGTAAAAAGAAGAAAGAGAAAGGCAAGAAGAAACACAAACATTAAGGAAAAATATGGCAACAGACATGTAGTTGTTAATAATAACATTAAATGTAAATGGATTAAATGCACCAATCAAAAGACATAGGGTAGCTGAATGGATAAGAAAACATGACCCATATATTTGCTGTCTGCAAGAGACCCACCTCAGAACAAAGGATTCACACAGACTGAGAGTGACAGGATGGAAAAACATTTTTCAGGCAAATGGAAATGAGAAAAAAGCTGGCATTGTGATACTTATATCTGATAAAATAGACCTCAAAGTAAAGGCCATAACAAGAGATAAGGAAGGCCACTATATAACACGAAAGACAGCAATTCAACAAGAAGATATAACTCTGGTAAACATATATGCACCCAATACAGGAGCACCCAAATACATAAAACAACTTCTGGAAGATATCAAGGGAGAGATTGATAGCAATACAGTTATAGTAAGAGACTTTAATACCCCATTGACACCACTGGATATATCAACCAAACAAAAAATCAGCAAAGAAACAGCAATCCTAAATGACACACTAGATCAGAAGGACTTAATTGACATTTTTAGAACATTCCACTCCAAAGAGACAGAATATACATTCTTCTCCAGTGCACATGGAACATTTTCAAGGATAGACCACATATTAGGACACGGGCAAAGTCTCTTCAAATTCAAGAAGATAGAAATCATACCAAGCATCTTCTCAGATCACAATGGCATAAAACTGGAAATCAACTACAATAAAAACAATCCAAAAGAATCAAACACTTGGAGACCAAATAGCATGCTATTAAACAATGACTGGATTACCAGAGAGATTAAAGAAGAAATAAAAACATCATGGCAACAAATGACAATGGAAATACAACAATCCAAAATCTATGGGACACAGCGAAAGCAGTCTTAAGAGGGAAGTTCATAGCTCTACAAGCATACTGCAAAAAACAAGAAACAATGGTAATAAATTATCTAACCCTACAACTCAAAGAGTTAGAACAAGAGCAACAAGAAAAGCCCAGTGTAAGCAGAAGGAAGGCAATAATAAAGATCAGAGGGGAGATAAATGACATAGAGACCAAAGAAACAATACAAAAGATCAACAAAACCAAGAGTTGGTTTTTTGAAAGGATCAACAAGATTGATGAACCTCTAGCCAGGCTCACCAAGAAGCAAAGAGAGAGAACCCAAATAAACAAAATCAGAAATGAAAGAGGAGAAATAACAACAGACCCCACAGAAATACAAAGGATTGTTAAAAAATATTATGAACAACCCTATTCCAACAAACTGGACAACCTGGAGGGAATGGAAATATTCCTAGAAAAATACAACCTTCCAAAACTCAATCAGGAAGAATCTAAACATCTCAATAGGCCAATAACTATGGAAGAAATTGAAGCAGTCATTAAAAAGCTTCCAGCAAATAAAAGCCTGGGGCCAGATGGCTTTACAGGGGAGTTTTACCAAACATTCAAGGAAGAACTAAAACCTATCTCCTCAGACTATTTCAAAAAATTCAAGAGGAAGGAACACTTCCAAGCTCCTTCTATGAAGCCAGCATCACCCTAATACCAAAAGCAGATAAAAGAGAATTCACAATGAAAGAGAATTATAGGCCAATATCCATCATGAACATAGATGCCAAAATCCTCAACAAAATTCTAGCAAATTGGATCCAGCAGTACATCAGAAAGATCATACACCATGACCAAGTAGGATTTATCCCAGGGATGTAAGAATGGTACAATACCTGCAAATCAATAAATGTGATACATCACATAAACAAATTGAGAGATAAAAACCACATAGTCATATTAATTGATGCAGAAAAAGCATTTGACAAAATCCAACACCCATTTTTGATAAAAACTCTCAGCAAGGTGGGAATAGAAGGATCATACCTCAACATAATAAAAGCCATATATGACAAACCCACAGCCAACATCTTACTCAATGCACAAAAACTAAAACCATTCCCCTAAGAACAGGAACAAGACAGGGGTGCCTGTTTTCACCACTCCTGTTCAACATAGTACTGGAAGTACTAGCCATTGTGATTAGAGAAGAAGAAGAAATAAATGCTTCCAAATTGGAAAACAAGTAAAACTGTCCTTACTCGCAGATGACATTATACTGTACATAGAAAACCCTAAAGACTCCATCAAAAAATTATTAGATTTAATAAATGAATTCGGCAATGTAGCAGGATACAAAATTAATGCCAAGAAATTTATGGCATTTCTATATACCAACAGTGAACTTACAGGAAGAGAGACTAAAAAAACAATCCCATTTACCATCACACCAAAAAAATTAGAATACCTAGGAATAAAACTTAACTAAGGAGGTAAAAGACCTCTACTCAGAAAACTACAAGACATTGAAAATAGAGATAGAGGAAGACATAAATAGATGGAAGAGCATACCGCGTTCATGGATTGGTAGAATCAACATCCTTAAAAGGTCCATACCACCCAAAGCAATTTATAGATTCAATGCACTCCCCATTTAAATAAATACCAATGGCATATTTCACAGACCTAGAAAGAACTCTCCAAAAATTCATCTGGAATAAAAAAAGACCCCGAATAGCCACAGCAATTCTGAGAAAGAAGAACAAAGTAGGAGGGATCTCAATACCAGATTTCAAGCAGTATTACAAAGCCACTGTTCTCAAAATAGCCTGGTACTGTCACAAGAACAGACATATAGACCAATGGAATAGAATAGAGAACCCAGATATTGACCCAAACCACTATGCTCAATTAATATTTGACAAAGGAGGCATGAACGTACAATGGAGTCAAGACAGTCTCTTCAATAAATGGTGGTGGGAAAATTGGACAGATACATGCAAAAAAATGAAACTAGACCACCAACTTACACCATACACAAAAATAAACTCAAAATGGATCAAGGATTTAAACATAAGACAGGACACCATAAAAATACTATAAGAATCCACAGGCAGAGAAATCTCAGACATATGCCGAAGGAATTCCTTCACGGATACCACTCCTAGGGCAAGGGAAACTGAAGAGAAAATAAACAAATGGGACTACATCAAAATAAAAAGCTTTTGCACAGCAAAAGAAACCATCAACAAAACAACAAGAAAGCCCACTTACTGGGAGAGCATATTTGCAAATGTTATCACTGATAAAGGTTTAATCTCCAACATCTACAGGGAACTTATACAACTTAATAAAAGTAAAATAAATGATCCAATTAAAAAAATGGGCAACAGACCTAAATAGAATCTTTTCGAAAGAAGACAGAAGGAAGGCCAAGAGACATATGAAAACATGCTCAAAGTCTTTAATTATCTGAAAGATGCAAATCAAAATGACAATGTGGTACCATCTCACACCTGTCAGAATGGCAGTCATCAACAAATCAACAAAGGACAAGTGCTGGTGAGGATGCGGAGAAAAAGGAACCTTCATGCACTGCTGGTGGGAATGCAGACTGGTGCAGCCACTGTGGAGAACAGTATGGAGTTTCCTCAAAAAACTAAAAATGGAGCTCCCATTTGACCCAGTAATCCCACTCCTAGGAATATATCCTAAGAAACTAGAATCACCAATCAGAAAGGATATATGCACCCCTATGTTCATAGCAGCACAATTTACAATAGCTAAGATTTGGAAACAGCCTAGGTGCCCATCAGCAGATGTCTGGATCCAAAAACTATGGTATATCTACACAATGGAATACTATGCTGCCATAAAAAAGAAGGCATTCTTACCATTTGCAGCAACCTGGATGGAACTGGAGAGCATTATGCTAAGTGAAATATGCCAGTCAATGAAAGAAAAATACCACATGATCTCACTCACTTGTGGATAATAAAGAACATTATAAACTGATGAACAAAAAGATAGATACAGAGGCAGTAAAGCATCAAACAGACTGTCAAATTACAGCAGGAAGGTTAGGGAGAGGTGGATGAGATAAGAGATCAACCGAAGGACTTGTATGCATGCAAATAAGCATAACCAATGGACGCAAGACTTTGGAGGGTGAGCGCATGTATGGGAGTGGGGTGGGGGAGCAATGGGAAGATAATGTACACATGTAATACCTTAGTAAAAATAATGGAAAAAATATCATAAAAAAAAGAAAACAAAATAGGTTTATTTGATTTATGCTTATTAATTTGTGCAGTTATTCAGTGTCTGGTAGTTGATGTTTAAGAAAAAATATTTATTTTTATTAAAAATTTCTATTATTTTATGTTAACAATTATTAATTTATTTCAGCCCTTTGTATTCAGCATGTCTCTATCAAAATAAACCTACATTTCTACGAAAAATTGAAGCTTTTGTTTTTTTGCGGCCCACATAAACTTAAACCTTGTTTATTTGGCCTGTGTTAGCCTTTGAGTTTGACATGCTTGCTCTGGGAGAACTTTTCCTGATGCAGTTTTTTTTCTTAAAATTCTCACATCCCAGATACTTCTTACATTTAGAACTCATATTTCCATGGAAAGTACAAGTTCATTTGGTGATTGTTCAGTTAATGTCTGTCTCTACAAAAACTGGGTTTTTGTTCACCATTGTATCTCCAGAATTTAGAACAATTCCTAGCACATGGAATGCATTCAGTAAATATTTGCTGAATGTGTAAGGAAATGATGAGTGCCCATTTCAGGCACCTGGTATCTTAACTAGAATAGGTGGCAGTAGAATAATAGACACCCCTCCTTCAGCATCTCCAAAAGTGAATTAATCCTACTCTGTCATTCTCCAGTTTTGGTTTTCCAAAGTTCCAAATAATCAATAAAACATATATCCTAGCAAATCCACAACCACACTATTTTAAGCCAATGTAACTCTTGCAGCAAAGGCTTTTTTCAATCAGAAAGAGGAAAAAAAAGAAAAAGAAAAATTTTCAGCCTTACTGGATTCAATTAATCAATTTGTTCTAGTTTTCTGAGTTCATGACCTGGAAATGCCAATTTATCATTAAGTTGAATGTGACTCTATGTATTTCATGTGCAGGAAAACAAATCACCTGTCTCTATGGCATCTTACATCAAAAAGAATCATTTAAGACAACCTTGTCTTCCTACAAAATGGTGGCATCCTCAGATTAAGTTCAAGGCTCTCTTCTTCTCTTTAATATTATCTACATATTTTAAACCACTTAATTTTCCTTTTTTGTATGTATTTCTGGGAACTCCAGTAGGGTTTCTATTCAGTGACCACAAGCTCCAATTCTGTGGCCTTGGTCTACCAGGCACTTCCCTGAGCATCATTCAAAGGGTTAGCTTCTCCACATACTCTGTCTGATCTTTATCTGTATTCTCCATGCCCAGATCCCAAGGCTTCTGTTTTTTCTGTGTTCCCCTTAGCTTCTTCCATTGTAGTGTGCTCTGGGATATCTTTTGCCCAAGAATCCTACCCTCTAAGGAATGTCTACAGAGTCCCCAAATTATTGTTAGTTGAGTTCTTGTACTGACATCCCCAGTTACCCTTCCTGATTTAGACCCAATACTAGCTTTAAAACAGTTATGTACTAGTAGAGAGTGTATTTCCTTGTATTTTCCATGTCTATTTAGTCTTTATGTACTCTACTTTATGTCTTGAGTAGAATTATCTTCATCCATGTAAGTCCGTATTTCCCTCCCTCCCTCCCTCCCTCCCTCCCTCCCTCCCTCCCTTCCTCTCTCCCTCCCTCCCTCCTTCCTTCCTTCCTTCCTTCCTTCCTTCCTTCCTTCCTTCCTTCCTTCCTTCCTTCCTTCCTTCCTTCTCTTCTTCCTTCCTTCCCTTCTTTCCTTCTCTCCATCTTTCTTTCCTCTCTAACTCCCTCCCTCTTTACTTCCCCCTTCCTGTCCTTCCTTCTTTTCTTCCTTTATATCTTTACCACTCCTTTTCTGACAGAAAGACTAAAAATCCTGATTTGAATATTAATACTCTTCTTCCCTGAATCTCTGGTTCCTAGGGACAGAGTTTTCTGGAATACACATTTTTAAAAAATATATTTTTATTAATTTCAGAGAAAGGAAGGGGAGATAGATAAAAACATCAATGATGAGAGATAATTACTGATCAGCTGCCTCCTGCACGCCAACTATTGGGGATCCAGCCTGCAACCCAGGCATGTGACCTGACTGGGAATTGAACCTGACCTCCTGGTCCATGGGTCCATGCTCAACCACTGAGCCATGCCATCCAGGCTGGAATACACATTTTAAATTTCCTTCTTAGTCCTTGAGGTTGTAATAATTACACAGATTCTTTTCCTCTATCTTACCCCAAAATATAATGCATATCTATCTATCTATCTATCTATCTATCTATCTATCTATCTATCTATCTATCTATCTGCCTAAGCAACCATGGCAACTGAACAGACGACCAAACAGGCTGTGTGGGGTGACCAGGCCCGTGGGGGGGGGGGGGGAGTTGGGGGTGACCAGGCAGGTGAGCAGTTAGGAGCCAGTGGTCCCAGATTGTGAGAGGAATGTCTGATTGCTGGTTTAGGCCCAACCCACAGGATTGGGCCTAAATTGGCAGTCGGACATTTCCTGAGGGGTCCCTGATTGGAGAGGGTGTAGGCTGTGCTAAGGGAACCCCCTCCCCATGCACAGATTTTGTCCACCAAGCCTCTAGTATCCTATCTAATAAAAGAGTAATATGCAAATTAACCACCACTCCATGACACCCACAAGCCACGCCCACAAGCCACGCCCATCAGCCAATCAGGAGCAAATATACAAATTAACCCAACCAAGATGGCTGCGGCCATGGAAAGAGCAGGAGGGAGGCTTGGGTTTCCCTGGGGATGGAGGAAGCCAAGCTTTCCACACACCCTGGCTGACCCAGGCCTCCACTTAAGGCTACAAAGTTTCAATTATAGAAGATAAATAAATCCCAACAGAAATGGCTGCCGCCACCGGTGGAGCGAGCAGAAGGCTTGGCTCCACTCCAGACTACAAAGTTGCAATTGTAGAAGATAAATAAATCCCAGATACCAGGGCCTCTGCTTGGGTCACCAGGGGGCGTGGCTGGCCTGCAAACCACCACAGGCCCCTCACCCAGGCCTCCCCACACCTCAAGGGAACCCTGACTGCTCTGGGACACCCTTCAGGGCAAACCAGCTGGCCCCCTCCCATGCACCAGGCCTCTATCCTATCTAATAAGAGAGTAATATGCAGATTGACTATCACTCTAACACACAAGATGGCTGCCCCCATGTGGTCAAAGATCCTGCCCCCATGTGGACACAAGATGGCTGCCACAAGATGGCCAGCAGGGGAGGGCAGTTGGAAGGGACCAGGCCTGCAGGGAGGGCAGTTAGGGGTGACCAGGCCTGCAGGGGAGGGTAGTTAGGGGCAAACAGGCTGGCAGGGGAGCAGTTAGGCATCAATCAAGCTGGCAGGGGAGTGGTAAGGAGGTGATAAGACTGGCAGGCAGAGGTGGTTAGGGGCAATCAGGAAAGCAGGCAGGCAGGTGAGCAGTTGGGAGCCAGCAGTCCTGGATTGTGAGAGGGATGTTTAGGCCCACCAGGATTGGAACTAAACAGGTTGTCAGACATCCCTCGAGGGGTCCCAGATTGGAGAGGGTTCAGGCTGGGCTGAGGGATACCCCCCGCCCCCCTGTGCACGAATTTCATGCACCGGGCCTCTAGTATATATATAAAACCCTAATATGCAAATAGACCAAATGGCAGGACAACCCAACAACTGAACAACTTGTCACTGTGATGTACCCTGACCACCAGGGGGCGCGCGGAACATGGTGGGTGTTGGAGGTGGTGGGATGGTGGAGCAGGTGAGCGTGGGCACCAGACCAAGGCAGGGCACCAGTCACTGTCACTGGGGTTAGCCTCTGGTGGTTACTTAAAATTCTTTGCTCCTGTGCACCATGGTCCTGCCCGTTGTTTGCACCTGCTGCCAGTGCCAGGCCACTGCTTGCACCCACTGCAAGCACCCGGCACTGGCCCCAATTGCTTGGCACCGTCAGCGAGCAGTGACTGTGGCCCCAATTGCTCCTGAGGGTTTCTCCACCTCCCCCTGCTCCTGAAGGGCCATCAGGGCCGCAGCTGCCACTTGCAACCATTGATGGTGCCGCCACACTCGCACCCACTGCTGATGCCAGCCCCAATTGTTCCGCGCTGTCAACAGGTGCAAGCAGGGCCGGCACCCTCATTGTGTGGGAGTGGCGGCAGCAGGAGTGGGGCTGCCAGCAGACAGGGGCCCCAGGGCCATGGTGGGAGGGGCCAGGCACCTTTCAAGGTGAACGAATTCATGCACTGTCCCCCTAGTTTTTAATAATAAGGATACCTATTTCTTTAAAACAGTTCTCTGATGAAGTCCATCTTCTTACTTGGTTAAACCCACAATCTAGACCAGCCTTTCTGTAGTGAGTAATCTTACACTAGCTGAGAACACATGTTTTGGAGGGGCACTGAGTACACCAGGAGCCTGTGAACAATAGAATGAATTCAAGAGCCACCAAATGCCACCAAATATATGAAATGCTTGATAGTAACCATTTAAAGATCCCAAATATCAAACACTGGTATCTTAAAATTATTATAGAATGTAGGTGTCCTCCTGCCTCTTCAGACATTCAAGATCTGCTAATCTAATAGCAGCCTGCAACCTAAGTTGTGGCCACAGTATGAACCGCCTCTGTCCTCAGGAGCCAAAGCAAGATGCTGTGGCCATAGTCTAAAGCCAAGTAGGCTATGGTGCTACCACTGTCTACATCAAGAGAAAGAGCTTTGATCTCTCCATTGAATACTTTGACCTGAAAATGCTAGTGCCTGACCCTATACCCATTTGGTAAGACAATGAGTTGAGATAGAAGGTGCCAGTAACTGTCTTCCCCCCTCTAGGGTTTCTGTGAACTGGAAAAATGTGCATTAGCCAAGACACCAACTGGATAGTCAGATTAACTGCTCCTTCTTAGAAGTGTGGAAATAAACAAAGACCAACCAAATTAGAACAAGGAAGGCTATTTATTCAAAGTTTGCTATACCAAGGGAGTCAGCACTAGCATTTACATTTGGTAGAGACTCAAAGATAGGCAGAAGAGTGGGAAAGCTCTGGAGTGGGAAAAAGGGAAGGCTTCAGATATGCCCTGATTGGAGGCTGTTGGTGTAGGGGAGCCATATGCAGGCTAACTAGAGCAGGACATTCTGTGTGATTGGTAGCGGTGGTTGTCAACCTTTCTAATGCCGCAACCCTTTAATACAGTTCCTCATGTTGTGGTGACTCCCAACCATAAAATTATTTTCGTTGCTACTTCATAACTGTAATTTTGCTACTGTTATGAATAGTAATGCAAATACCTGTGTTTTCTGATGGTCTTAGGCGACCCTGCTAGCGACCCACAAGTTGAGAACCGCTGCTGTAGAGCCGTACTTACAGTTATGAAGTAGCAACGAAAATAATTTTATGGTTGGGGGTCAACACAACATGAGGAACTGTATTTTTTTTAAATATGTTTTATTGATTTTTTACAGAGAGGAAGGAAGAGGGATAGAGAGCTGGAAACATCGATCAGCTGCCTCCTGCACACCCCCCACTGGGGATGTGCCTGCAACCAAGGCACATGCCCTTGACCGGAATCGAACCTGGGACCCTTCAGTCCGCAGGCCGATGCTCTATCCACTGAGCCAAACCGGTTTCAGCATGAGGAACTGTATTAAAGGGTCATGGCATTAGAAAGGTTGAGAACCACTGGGTTAGGGGCACATGTTTAGCTTTCCCTATTTGGTCCTAAGTTGAGAGTGAGGACAAAAATTAGGGGACTTATGAATCAAGTCCTGGCCATTTGGGGCCAGTTATTACAGGGGTTACTGTTTGGCTTCCTGGATTGTTATTAGAGGTAACAATTTGACTTCCTACAAATCAGACTAATAGCAGGCTGGATTCCTGCCTATTTTTTGTAGATACAGGAATTGGTTTCCAGGGAAGGTTGCTGCAAGTTGTGGCTGCATATATGGTATGAGCATTGTCTGTTTGTACTAGTATAACCAGTTTCTCAGAAGTAGGGGAAGACCAGAAAGAGAGGAGAAAATATCCTCTATTGCTGGCTCCCACTCCCACACAAAGGCAGTTTTAAAGGGCAGAAGCTTAAATTAGAGGAAAGAGGTGTATACATAGATAGATTCTCCTTGACCACCAATCTGGAATATTTTTGAAAATTCCCATTGAGGATTTGTCCCCAGAGTAATCAAGAAAAATAATGTACAAAACCAACTACAAACTGAATTCTAATTAAAAAGTATATCTAGCACAGGGAGGATTTCCATGTGAAATAGTTTTCCTTTTGAAAATACGAGTAACTTGATTTTGTAGTACCTGGTGACTGGGTGGAGAAGGTGTGCAATGCACATGAATGTGCTTGACAAGGAGAGGGAGGGAGGGAAGGAG
Source organism: Corynorhinus townsendii (assembly GCA_026230045.1). Taxonomy (NCBI): domain Eukaryota; kingdom Metazoa; phylum Chordata; class Mammalia; order Chiroptera; family Vespertilionidae; genus Corynorhinus; species Corynorhinus townsendii. The sequence continues at coordinate 57,755,529 of JAPDVU010000004.1, read as the reverse complement.
CAGAAGCAGAGAGAGCCCAAGAGATGCGATTTGAAGCCTGGTTCTGATGCAAATACAATAGCCATTCCAGAGATGCACAAGTGAAACCTCAGCCTTGCTACTTGATTTGTGTTTCTGATCATTCTGTTGATGGGCTGGCTTTAGCAGAGTGTGCCCTGGTTCATATTCATCATGATTGATTTTACAATCTGACCTCAGTCTCAGCAGACTGATGGCAGTGAAAATGAAAAGTATTTAGGAGACCAGCCAAAGTATCTAAACTGCACCTATGAAAAATGGAACCCCAAATGCCCTGATATCCATTATAATTTGCCTGGTTTACCTGGTGTTAATTGTTTCCTGGTCTTATCCCTTCGAGTGGACCTTGATATTTTATATCCTGTTCATTGGGAGTTCAGTGATTTAACCCTTTCCACGGAAGCGGATGCATGCTCATTATCTTTTTTTGGGCTTTACTAAAGACAGTTCAATTAACCTTTGGCATCTAACCATTTTGTTGCATTTCCTCCTTTACTGGTCTTTTGGTGGTAAGATCAGGAAATTATCATGAATGATTCATTTATTTTCTAAACCAGATGAAGCAATGGAAGTTCGTGCTGATTTTTAAAGGACAGATTAATTTTTTCCTTGGTTAATGTACCTATCATCTTTTATTGCTATAGATCAACCTTGCATACATTTCCCATATATTTTCTTTCCCTATAGAAAACTCCTCTGTAGATGGAAAAAAATAGAAAAGTAAGCAAGCAAATTAGTCTAAGGGCTTTTGGACCACCCTTTTAAGGAGAAGGTCTGTTCCCCCAGAGCGTTTTGAAACAGCACTACTGCCCTTCCTTGTATTTAATGAGACCTGTGGGCAAACACATGATTCAGTGGAAACTAAGAGGCAGAGTTTAAATATGCTCTGATGACAGCTGGCTTACTTGTGCAAGCTGTTGCAAAAGAACCTTACTAATGGTTCAAGCAGATGGACAGAAGGAAGAAAGCTAAATGTTAGAATGTGTGAGAGGCCAAAGGTCAAGGTGAATGAGCCTGGTGATTTCCTGAGGTCTGTGGGTGTTTTGTGTTGCAGCCTAAATTGAGGGTTGTTTTTAATTTGATGCACTTTTCTAAACATTAAGTAGGTTCATTAAACCAAAAAAGAAAAAAAAGTCTCAGCTCTTCATTTAGTTCCCAATTAAATTTGGGGCTTTAACTTCCAAGATAATATAGCATTTACTTGAAAAATATAGGCATTTATAATACATTTTTAAGGTTAAGCTCAAAATGGTTTATTGAACAGGTATTTTTTTTTACAAATATGATCCCTTGAGTTTTTTAATATCAGCAATACACATATACTATATTCTTTAGCTCCCTTTTCTAACTCAAAAACAATTTTTCTCCTGGGATAGGGGAATTACAAAACAGTTTAAATATATTGCATAGAGAATAACTACCATTTGTGTATGTTTTTTCTAGAAAACCCTAACTTTCCAGATATTTGCTGAGATTTAGGTAAAAATCTGATGTCATTTTTATATTTCTTGTGATTTTTGTAACTATTGTATCTTTCAGTTTTAATCAAGTTTTATTGAAGCCAAGACATTAACTAACCTTTAGTTTGACAATCAAGCCCTTTAAAGGAGGTCATAAATTTAAAAGGAAGATTGTTTTTGTTCCAAAAAGGAGATTATTTTGAAAGCTAAAATATATATGCCACTTATGGAAAGAAACAAAGTAAAGCTTTGTTGCCCAAAGTACGTCCTATATTTCTCTGCTTCAAGGAATGAAGCAGGCTCCGCAATGGAGAAAAGTCTGCAGGCACCACTCCAGCTGCCCAGGTCCCGTGCCTTTCCTCCAAGAGGGGTATCATTGGTACTGGCAGTTCCTTGGGGTCAATTATATATTTACTGAAAAATAAAATTTTAATTGTATAAAACAAAAAGTTTCAAGGTGTGTAAAATATTAATGCAGCAATTGACATACTGTTTATCATCTTGATTTCCAAACCCTTTAAGACCGAAATCCATTTGAGAGTCATAAGAAGTTGCCATGACTGGCCATTAAGAAATTACTTCAAATCGCAATTAGCAGCTCTTTCTTTTTAGTTTTAACACATACATAAAGGTGTTGTTTGTATTGCCATTTTACAAATAATTCACTATGATCAGCTACATTTTCAAAATAAGTGCACAAGTAGAGGTTGAGGCAATTTAAAAACAAACATATTCAAAAATCAAAGTAACATCCTTCTCTTAAGCAGTGTTTTTTTAATATATTGGTTTCTGGATGAAGTCTTTGAAGGTTATAATTTATTATTAAGTGGGTTCATGAGATGATGGGAAAGTGCCCTCCCTACCTCCCTGCAAAATCCTAGAAAAATAAAATATAACACGGACAGAAGAAAGGAATACAAATAAAGGAGTTACTTCTTTGTATGTAATTGCTTCATGTTTCCAGCAAAATACTTTGACTAGAAAACATTTTAAAATATTATATTTAATAAGTGATATAGATAAAGAGAAAAATGTTGGTTCTGCTAATTTAATTAATTTCCCAAAGTGCCTTTCACCTACCCAACCACTTTTAGAAAGAAAAAGTTACAATTTTTGCTGATAGGAGACTTGATTGAGGAGTTCAGAAATAAGAGGAAGAAGATATGTCGGTAAACTTGATGTAATTATGCAAGCTTGCTTTACTTTTTAATATAATTAAAATATATTTTAACACATTATATATACTTTAAATTACTGTCTAGTTATTATGAATAGATTTTTTATAATTTTCAGTTGTTGCCTTTTAATGATTTTTAAAAATATGTGTCCAGAAAGTTCTTTTCAACTGATAATGTATGTAACTGTGAGGAAAGGCAGTGGTGTAGTGAAGAGAACAGTGGGCTTGGCTCCCGACAGACGTGCCTCCATTCACAGGTCTACCAGCTGACTGGTTTTGTGAGGTTGGGCAGATTCCTTAACCTCTCAGAGTCGGAGTCTTTGCTTCCTTATTTATAAAGTTGGTGTTGTGAGTTTTAAATAAGATAATTCATGTAAAACACCAAGATTTAGTTAGCACACATTAAGTTCCTTCCTCTTTAAATCACTTGAAGAAACATTTATATAGGCACTGTACTAAATGCTTTACATGTATTTGTTTTGTTTATATTAACACAAAAACAGAATCTCATAAGGAAGTTTCTCCAGTCATCATAGTTCCACACCGAGGAAACTGAAGCATGGAAACAGCTAATTAACTGGCTTTAATCTGGATCTGCTTGATTCTACAGCCTGTATTCTTGGCCACTGCGTGTGATATGCAAAGATTGCTCCATGAACTTGGAGAAAAATAGAGGAGTAGCAATGTGGGGATCAAGGAGTAAGGAACCAGAAAATTGGACATTTTTGTAACTCTCATACATGTATACTGAACCCTGTTTGGAGATGACAATGAAAAAAAAAAGTATGTTGTAAATGTTTGGCCATAATACATGGATATAAAACAGAAAAAAAAATTATCATAAAAAAGGGGGGTAGTGGGTAGGGCCAAAGTGGACAGAATGATTGTTGGTGAATTCTCTGTATCAGTGGTCGGCAAACCGTGGCTCGTGAGCCACATGCGGCTCTTTCACCCCTTGAGTGTTCTAACAGCACTTCTTCAAAATAGACTCGTCCAGGCTGAAAACCAACTTCTGCGCATGGGCCACGAAGTTTCAATCGCACTGTATGTGTGCGCCTGCACGTGGTATTTTGTGGAAGAGCCACACTCAAGGGGCCAAAGAGCCTCATGTGGCTCGTGAGCCGCGCTTTGCCGACCACTGCTCTATATGATCTTAGCATGCTGGCATATTAAGCATATTTCTCTAGTCCAGTGGTCGGCAAACTCATTAGTCAACAGAGCCAAATATCAACAGTACAACGATAGAAATTTCTTTTGAGAGCCAAATTTTTTAAACTTAAACTTCTAACACCACTTCTTCAAAATAGACTCACCCAGGCTATGGTGTTTTGTGGAAGAGCCACACTCAAGGGGCCAAAGAGCTGCATGTGGCTCGTGAGCCGCGGTTTGCCCACCACTGCTCTAGTCCCTACTGTATTAGTCAGAGTAGGTTAGGTTATAGTGCAATACAAATAGCACCTAAATATCAGTTGCTTAATACAACAAAAGTTTTATTTTTCACTTTTACAAAGTCTACTCTAAGCCTGATTGCCCTGTCAGGGCAATTGTCTTCCATGTAATCACCCAAGAATCCAGTTACTTCAGTCTCAGGGCTTAGTCACCTCAACCTGCACTCTGATTGCTGCAGCAGGGGAAGAGAATGCTGAAGAACTTTCCTTGACAACTAAATTCTTTCACTCCCATCCACCAGCCAGAAGTAGGCACATAGCCAGCACTACCAGCAGGGAAAGGAGGACCGAGCATAGTAAGCACCACAGTCTATACCACACGTACTTCAGACTGTTAGTAGGTTGCCTGCTTAATTCCAGGCTGTGACTTCTATGACTATTTTACTGAAATAATTTCTATACTAAAATTCCTTCAATCTGTAGAAAAGTATCACTTTAATTTCAATCACTTCTAATCAAGACATATTAAGATGCTTAAAATAATTTTAAGTCAAAGAGGTTATCTGGAAGTGATTTTGAAAAATGAATATTTATTTATCTTCAATCACCGGGGACTATATTGTTTTCTCTGGTTTGTTTCAAGCAGTAGAATGTGATCTAACAATAACAAATCTATAAAACAAACAACCCTCCCCCAGAAAAAAAACACAGAAGAATTGCTCTTTATTCTGCCATAACGAATTGGCAGAGCTTAGTCTATTTTAGAGGTTGTTCAAATTACTGGGCCACTGAGCAATAAAATGGGTGGTGGAAGGGACATGAAGGTTATGACAGTACCAGGCTACACACATCCTCTTCCACAGTGGGGGCCATCAGAGCTCTGGCCTTCAATATGTATGTGAACAATGATGGCAGCTTACCTATGGCACATGTGGCAGCATAAACAAATAATTCCCGGTGAAGCAAACAACATTGCAGTGATCTGGAAAGCAAAAACCATCTTATGATCACTATAAACAATAAAACATTTTTGGTAAAAAAAAAAAAAAAATCCAACATAGAGCTCCACCGGTGTGGCTAAGTGCTTGAGCATTGGCCTATGAACCAAGAGGTCCGGTTTGGATTTCTGGTCAGGGCACACACCCGGGTTGCAACCCCCAGTAGGTAGGGGGCATACAGGAGGCAGCCAATGGATGGATGATTCTCTCTCATCATTGATGTTTGCCTTTCTCTCTCTCCCTTCCTCTCTGAAATCAATTAAATATACAAGAAAGGAAAACAACATAGAAATGTGTGTTGGTCTGGATTTTTAAAACAATTGCTGATCATGGTGATCCTTGGGAGGTTATTCTTTTAATTCTTCAAAAAGCAGAATTTACTTCTAAGTTATAAATATGGTGAAATTTCAGGCATGGAGGAAGGTAGTGAACACTTTCTAGTGCTTAAAACTAATTGTTTCCCTTGGCTCAGATTTTTGTTTTTAACAGGTAAAGTGTTGCCTTTATTTATAGTAGTAAGTGGACCACAAAAATGGTTATTTCAAATAACCAAGCACATTTATTGAGCACTCAATAGCTATGACCAAAATTGTATAAAGAAATAAATAGATAAAGAAATAAGTCAGTTAAGTGAACAACCAACCAAGCAACACTAATCTAAGTCCACACAGCACAAGGGGCTTTGTATGGTAGTTTCATTTCCAAAATGCCTTCTCCCTAATACTTAGATCTATGAGGTGTTCCAGGAGAAAATGGTTCTATCATCAGAAAGATTTGGGAACTGTAATTTCCTGGTTCACTTGCTTGTTGTGGGGTTCTGAAATTCCTATTTCCAAAAAGTTCCTTAAGTGATTCATATACATTCACTGGCTTCACATTGGCCTCACTGTGTCCCTCAAACCCTCCTGGCACCCTCCCTGCACCTGTACCTGCCTCTGTCTGGAGGGTACTTCCTGCAGCTACCTTCAGGCTTCCTCCCTCATCTTTACTTTAAGTTGAAATTGTTTCTTTCCCTCTCTGTTCCACTTTCCTGCACTTACCACCATCCGCATGCTATATATTTTACTGCTTTAGCTTGTTTATTGTTCTCTTACCATGAGACTATAAGCCCAGGAGGGCAGAGGTTTCTGTTTGTTACTTCCTAATTTCCTAATTTCTAACCATGCTAATAGCGTCTGGCAGATGGTAGGTGTTCAGTAAATGTTTATTGAAAGAATTATTGTGAACAGTGGTAGGTCCACTCTTAGGCTATACTATTAGGACAGTGAAACCCTGAGCCAGGCCTAAGTCTAATTTTGCTTTCAGATGGTCCTAGGTTTCTTACTTGAGTATTCATGGGTGGACAAAATCACCACAGTGTCCCTGGGAACACCCCAGCCTCCTAAAGGATATTTAGAGATGGATGACTCTGCTGTTCGAGATACCACTTTCTTCCATGTCTCTCCACCTGGAATCACCCCTCATGGCTAAGGTAGCACTTGGTCTAGATGAGGGAAGAACTGGGCAACATTCATTAATGTAAATTCAGGGATGTCTGAGGACTTCTGTTTGGTGATGTTTGATGATCAATGATACCTGATTGATAACCTTGCTGTACACCTCTCGCTGGTAAATTTCAGATATTTTCCCTGAAATTCATCCTGGTGGATTTTTCCAGAGCCCAAGTCTACACACACACACACACACACACACACACACACACACACACACACACACACACACACGACTGCCTTGCCCTTTATTATGCCTAGAGAAGGAGTTCTCCTTTCTTCCTCTCCAGAAAAGGATAGTTAGACAGAGAACAACCCCTATCTTCTCAGCCCTACCCCCAAACCCTGCTTTTAAAAAATGTTTTCCAAATGTAGTTAAAAGAAAGCTGTGAATTATTGTTTATGACAGAAATGTCAATTTTGTGAAAGAAGTGTCGGTTTAACCAGATGCTTCTGGTCTTGGCTGCCTAATCCATTTGCTCTCTTAACAGCTGCAAGCCCTTTGTCAGACCCCACACCTCCTCCCACGTGCTGTCTCTATCAGTTGGAACCCAATTGGTGCCTGCTGCAGGCACTAAACTTTAGGCAAATAAAATAGCAGGGGTGAGTCGTGAACAAGACCAGTAAAAATACCCTTCCTCTATGCCTCTAAATTATAGTATCACAATTTCTCTCCTAAACACTCAGAAAGCTGAACCAATGATTGGAAGGTAATTTGTTTTCAGATAGAGTCCAAGGATATTTTTGAAAAAGGCAGAAAACTCATATTTATGGGAGGTATTGTACCATGCAAAATTGGATTTTTAACTGTATAATATGTAATTCTCATACACTCTGTGAGTACTGGAATCCCTGTGTTACAGATGAGGAAACAGGCTCAGAGAAGTTAATCAAGTTGCCCATGTCTTATCTAACAAGTGGAAGATTCTAGATCTGTACCTAGGTCTCATTGACTAAAGTATGCACTCTCACTGGCCTATCGTACTACTAGTATCTGCTCCTCGCCTGGCATAAGATCTGAGGTGCATAAAAAGAACACTTGCCCTGGCCCAGATCCCTCATTCTCTTGAATATTTTCAAACCCTGAACTTAAAATATCCAAATAAATTACATCATTGAAATAGCCATTGCAGGAGTTTGCATGCTTATCAGAGGGTCTGATATTTGCAAATACTGTATTCCTGAGAATTTTTACATCTTCAAATTCATAGGGCCTTGTGTTATACACTTTCCCCCACAGCTGCTGCAAAGCTGTACTGAAATGGTTTTGAAGAAGTCAGTAAGGCTCAATCACAGGTGATGTGATTGGCTCCTGCAAGCTAGCCAACAATTCAAATCCAAGCCTGAGAATAATTACACATTCTTACATTATGAATGTTTAGGATTGATAATAACCAACTGTGAAATCCAACAGCCTGGAACACTGGACCAGAACTGGATTAGATCTTCTCCTTAGAACCAGTCTTGGACTTAACACAGCACAGTGTTTAAAAGCAAGGGCTTTGGCGACCCATTTCCCAGGCTTTGAATCCTTGGCTCTGCCATATACTAGCTGCATGGTCTTGGGCTTTATTTTCTTCTCTGTGCCTCAGTTTCCTTTACTTTAAAATGGTGATGATTTCACCTGAACCATGGGATTGGTATGGGCAATACATGAAATCATGGGTGTCAAATGCTTAGTAAGATCTCAAGAGTTAGCAATTTTTACTACATATCACAATGCAAAATTTCTTAACAAGGTCCATTTATTTATGGCCCCATTGAATCCTATCCCTCAGTCTCAGTTTTACTACTCTCTATTCAACAGAACTGGGACTGCACAACTGTATCCATTTACAAATTTCAGATTTACTCTCCAAAGAGGAGGTATTTCCATTGTAGAGGGAAGACCATGCCTCAGTTCTGGCAGGGATAATTGGATGACTATAGAGCCTCCAACATGATTGGTTTTAAAAGGACAAGACTCAACTTGCATGTAAATTCTGTAACGTTGGTTTCAAAAGCAGTTCTGTTACTTTATAGTCATACCTCATAAGGGATGATTTCTTTGACTTATTTCATGAGATTTCCAACTCTATTTGTAATTTCATGAGCATTTCGGGATCTGTCCAAGATGTCATGTGCTGCTCTGAATTAAACACAAGCTCCAAAGCGTTTGAAGTTCACTCCATCTGCAATTGCTATCAGAGACTCCATGAGTTGAATCTAGCTCTTACATTTGATACCAGCTGAAAGAGAACAATAATCTTTGACCAATCATCCTTTGCTAAGTGGCTTACACTCAACAGGATTTAAAGTTCTGAGAGACTGTTTTAAACTTCCTCTACCCTTAGTTTACTTTAGCACAAAAGTGAAAGAATCAGGTAAAGACAAGGTGGTTAAATATGTATTTTCATACAGAGGTATGTCTCAGTTTCATGTTTCCATAGCAATTATATTAATAACTAACATTTCATAAAATCTATGCAAAAGCTTGCAATTCTCTAGAATACTTAATAGTATCCCTTTACTCATAATTGCAGGTATCTCTGCAGTTAAAAAAATATTCACTGGCATGACTGATTTTTCTTAATCGTCAAGGTTCTTTGGTCTCCAAAAAGGGAGTTAGAGGGAGGCAGACATGACAATTGCTGCTGCATTTTGTTTGGTTACACGATGTAAAAGCGTGTAAAAGAAGAAATTTGCTTTTGACATTTTCTGGTTTCCTGTTTTAATTCCCTTCTCTACCTTTTGAGATCTCCTCCTTCGGGGCTTTCACTGTAACCTTCCTTTTTCTCACCTTGTCCTCGACATGATCTACCTGTCTCATTTGTTTCTCATAAGGTAGGGTTCACAGACTCCACAAAGTCTTAGTTTAAGGATATTTAAAAAAAATGAAAATTTTCATTTGAATTGATAATTATCAAAGACAAAATATTTGCCTAACAAGGAAGAATGGATTCTATCATTAGAACCTCAGGCCTAGTGGTGGGTCAGGAGGAGAAAACATTAAGGTCTGGATGAAGGAGTCCTTTCTTGAACTCTCTCAGTTATTCTATGAGTATAGAGTAATGTGTGTGTGTGTGTGTGTGTGTGTGTGTGTATGACAGAGAGAGAGAGAGAGAGAGAGAGAGAGAGAGAGAGAGAGAGAGAGAGAGAGAGAGAGAGAGGGAGAGAGAGGGAGAGAGAAAGGCAAATGCATCTTTTACTGACTAAAAAGTATTTCTATTTGGGGATCTTAAAAAAGCTTATATACTTCTAGGAACTCTATTTTAGTTGCTGGAACAAAACCACTGAATCCAAATTTCAGCTTAAATAAGAAAAAAATGTTGAAATAATCTGAATGTATGGAAGCTATGGAAGTTGAAACTCTATGAAGAATGCTGTTATGTAGCCTTTTAAAAAATGTCTTATTTTGTTTGCTGACAGAATTATAACTGTTAAAATATGAATTCCATTGAATTTTCCTTGATATTATTTTACATGAGACATAAGACTTTGTCTTTCATGTTTTATAGAAAAGAAATGCAAATGTTTTCTAACATATTGATAAAATATAGTTGTTACATTTTAGTCTACGTCTTTTAACATGAATAAGAAAGATCATCTCCAGAAAGAGTAAGACCTTATTTCAAAATAGTATTTTAGCACATTATTTATATAGAAGATTTTCCAAAGTAACTCTATTAAGAGAATGATTTCATTCTGTCTCACTTTCAATAATGAAACTACAAAAAAGTGTCCACATTATGGTAGATAATGTGCTTCCATTAGAGCCTTATTTTCTTGTCAATATTTTTACTTAAAGCCTAATCTTTTGATGCAACAGAGGCTTCAAATTAAATCAGAGACAGTGGCTTTCATTTTCTTACTTTAACATGACACATATTTCTAGCTCTAAAGTGATTGCCAAGAAAATGCTTAACTCCTGTAAATTGGCTGTTTAAAGTGCCAGAGCAGATTTGACTCCTAAATCCCATCCATGGTTAAAGTTCACCTTGCAGTGCATTTGAAGTAGGTGCTCTGTGCTTAAAAATAAAAACTGTAAAATGGTTAGTGTTTCTTGCTTTTTGAATCCAAGTTAGTTGTTTTCCTTTAATAGTAGAAGAATTAAAGATATAAAAAAATCTGCTATTAGAGCATGTAATTGTGGCCTCCCATCTCTCCTTTTTCTGGAAATGAAAGGAATGTTGAAAGTGTTTCTATTTTACTAGTATAAAGTAAGAGGTGGCCAAGCATTTACAACTCTATATACTCCTCCAGTCAAATTTTCTAAACCTCAGACCTGGCCAGCAGGTTTCTCCCAGACGATTTTCATTTTCATAACATTCACATCCAATAAACTGCACAAAACATACTGTGAGAGAAAAAAGGGGGACAGGAAATGGCTCTGTTGCATGGTTATTGCATCCTATTGCCTGTGGGTTGCTTGTTATGAGTTTTAACTATGTAAATATGACGTATATGACATCAGAATTTAATCTTAAAGCTTCTATGTGGGAGATAGGGTGTGACTTTATTGTTAGGGCTAAAATCAACTGGGTGTTGACAGGTCTCAAAAGTCATGGAGTAAAAGCTTAAAAAGAAAAGGCTCAGACTGATAAGCTGTTCTTTGATTGACAACTTCAGGCTTGACTGCCACTATTGAAAACAGTTGGGTAAAAGTTTTTTGGGGGGGCATGTTATTTCATAAGAAGCTATACTGGGAAATATAGGAAGATTTATAAGCTGATATAGCACAAAACCCGAAGTGAAACAGGTGTGAGGTTTAGAAAATCTGGAACCTGGGAGAAAGGACTCTGTCTATGAATGATTTAATTAATATTATAAAACAACTTTATGCAAAAGAATGCCGACAAAAGGAGAAAAATAAAACATTGCTGTCCACCAGCTTTGGCTTTCAACAAATCATTTGTCAACAGCTTGTGGTGACAGATTTGGGGGAGATGGTGGTACATAAAATGCACAAGCAAAAGATTTCCATGGGAACTAAAGGCAGGAGGAAAATAATAGAGACCTCTTTTCATCTTTCTAGGAGAACAGAACCAATTCCGGCACTATAAAATCCATCATGGAAACAATAAAATAAATGCATCCTAAAGTAGCCATCAATGATCGATTGAATTGTTATGATTGTTACGCATGCCATATCTTATCAAATATTACCCATAAGGAAGTATTCAATTCCTGTTGTGCCAATTATCCTACTATGTGCATCATAAACTTTTATGGCTTGTTACAGAATGTCACTTGGCTAACGATTTTTTTCCTTCAAATATTGCATCATCACAGTCAGATGGAAAACATATTCTAATGTGGCAAAGTGTTAAGGAAATTTAATACTCTAGGGCTAAATGAAACTGCTATGGTTCATCTCCTGAATAAGAACAACTATTTATGAATGCAATATTCATTTCCTGAGGTGAGCACCAGCAAAAACTTCATCTGAAACCTAAAACCTAGATGTTTGGCCTCTTGTAGTTTCCTCATTTAACTCATTTATATCATATATTAAGGCCACTGTTAAGATCACATCTGGGGAGTACTCACTTGTTCAACTTTCCTAATTACTTTTACAGGGAACTCCTGGCATAATTGCATCTGCCAAGACCAGACCACAGAGTCTACAAGATCATCTTTCACTTTTAATATATTGTTAAAAATGTCAAAATATTCCATTTGTTTTTTTCTTGATCATTAAAACTGATTAACAGTTTGGTACTTTGACTCACAGAGGTGTTCATTTAGAGATAAGGTTCTAGAACAATGTATATGTTATATGGAGAAATCATGAAATTATAAACTTAGCATGTTATGTCTCTAAGACTAGAAAATCCAGAGACTGTCATTTTTTCAGAAAAAGAAAAAGAACAATTGCCAAGAGCCATATTTTTCTCTTCCAAAAGCTGAAGGCTGCACTATATATTTTAGAATACTAAGGAAATAAATCTAACTTACAGGGAAACCTATTTGAGACTTACCTGTGAACTAGAGGCCCCGTGCACAGCATTCATTCACTCGGGGGAAGAGGGGGTGTGTGTACCTCAGCCCAGCCTGAGCCCTCTTGCAGTCCAGGAGCCCTCAGGGTATATGTGACTGCTGCAGAGATGGAAGAGGCTCCCACCACCACAGCTGAGCTTGCTAGCCATGAGCCCAGCTTCTGGCTGAGCAGCACTCCCCTGTGGGAGTGCACTGACCACCAGGGGGCAGCTCCTGCATTGAGCATCTGCCCCCTGGTGGCCAGTGTGTGTCATAGTAACCGGTCGTTCTGTTATTTGGTCTATTGTATATTACCCTTTTATTATATAGGGCTAGTGGCTTGGTGCACAAAATTCGTGCACGTTAAAAGGGAATTAATTAGAGGAAATATTTTAATATTGCTGTTTGCCCTTTCTCTATAATAGAAGTGTCAGAGATAAAAAAAAAATTAGTAAAATGTATATGAAAACCTTCCTCCTGTCAGAATCTGGGGCATGCCACGGGACCTAGAGTCAAGTCCCTGCCCACCACCTGCACACACTTGGAAAACACAGGAGACCCAGACCCGGCCGGCCCTACCCACATTGGGTGAGACCCAGACTCGGCCGGCCCCACCCCTGTCAAGCCCCTCTGGGGGGGGGCACAGCCTCAGGTCCCCCAGCCTAGTGCTGGGTGGGAGGGGGTGCAGTCTCAGGTCCCCCGTCAAGCCCTGCCGGGAGGGGGGCACAGCCTTAGGTCCCCCAGCCTGGTGCCAGGGCTGGGGGTGCAGCCTGAGGTCCCCTGACCCAGCACTGGGGACAGGGCATGGCCTGAGGTCCTCCGTCAAGCACTGCCGGGCAGAGGGTGTGGCCTGAGGTCCCCATCAAACCCTGCTGGGCAGGGGCCATGGCCTGAGGTCCCCGTCAAGCCCCACTAGGCAAGGGGCGTGGCCTGAGGACCTGTCAAGCCCTGCCGGGTGGGTGGCGCAACCTGAGGTCCCTATCAAGCTCTCTGGGGGAGGGGGGGTAGGGATGAGGTCCCTCGCCCCCGCCAGGCACCATGCAGCCTCAGGTCCCTGCTGTTCAGTAGTGACATTATAGCATCTTGGCTAATTTGCATATTCCTCTATTATTATTATGATAGTAAAGGACACAACTACAGGACAATTTGAGCTTTTAATCAAATCCTCTTTCATTAAAAAAAATAATACACTCCTATTTAAATACAGAATTCTAGGCCACAGGGTAAAATATTCAGATAAATGTATAAAATGTATAAAACTTCCATAGAATTGGGGGCAAATTTTGCTCAAAGAAAGAATTTGAAGATCTGTCAGTCACCATGGACATCATAACTGGGGGAAATGAGAAAGCAGAGAGAAACACATTGCAAATTTTCATGCAAAAAGCTACCTTTCCTTCCATAAACTCATGCCCTCTGACAGGTAAGCCAAACCAAGTACAGATGTGAAAAATGCTTTGACTCTGTTAATATCCAGAATTTTGAGCGTTCAGCTTTGGTGTGAAAGGTACTACTTACTAAGAATAAAATGAATCTTTGGGGGTATGAAAAGAAAGGATAATAATAATAATAAGCCACTTTTAGATGAAGACTGAAAAAAAACCACAAGATATGAAGAAGGCTCTATTAAGTAACATTAGAACCCAAACCAGTCATACACATTCATGAAATGAGCTCCATGTGGAGGCAGCACAGAAGGAGAAAGATGAAAGAAAAATGGAAGAAACCCAGCCTGCAATGTACTGAATGTTTGTGTCCCCCCAAAATGTGTATGTTGACGCACTAATCCCAACCCAGTGGTATTTAAAGGTGGGGACTTTGGGAGGTAATTAGGTCATGAGAGTGGGTGCCTCATGAATGGGATTAGTGCCCTTATAAGAGGTCGGGCAGCTAGCTCACTCTCTTTTCATCATGTGAAGACACAAGAAGTCATCAGGCTGGCACCCTGATCTTACGAGTTCCGCCTCCAGACTGTAAGAAATGTTTTTGCTGTTTATAAGCTGATCCAATCTACAGTACTTTGTTATCTCTGCTCTTTCTGAGACAGAGTCCCTTCCAGAAGAAGCTGTGTCTATGATTCTTGGGTTGAAGTGTATCCCTCATTTATTTTCCCATCTTCTGACACTAATGCCATGTTTCAAATTTCTTTAAATTCCTCAGAAGTCTTTTCAACACATTGTAAAAAATGCTCAGAATTTACTCACTTATCAGACTTATGAAAAAGAGAGGAACAGCTTTTTTTATAAGATAGTCATGGCAAAATATTTCAGCTTTTCTGGAGAATGAAGCCCTTATTATCTTTACTTTCTCAATGCTGACAGCATCCTCATTGCTACATACTACAAGTAAACCTGATTTCTGGACCAAGAATGCATGTTCCAGGAAGATGCTCAGCATATAATACTGGCTTCTTGTTTGCTAGATTCTCAGTAGAGAAAAGCAGAGCAGGCAGGGTGGAGGTGTGGAAAATGGTTTGGGTCCTTACTAATGAATCACATGCTGCACCAGGTATTTTACATACTTGCACTACCTCACTCCATGCACATAGCCACTCTACACTATAGACATGCAGTGAGAAAACAGATGCAACTTTCAAGAGATTATAAGACTCCAAGTTTGTGCTTCTTCCATTATTCCATTCTGCCAACAAGCTCCTATGAAATTTTTCTTCTTAAATATTCTGAAGAATCTTTCTTTGAAATGTTGAACAATTGACTTGGCTAACCATCTGAAGACTAGGTGGACAGAAATTCTATAACTAAGGATATAAAGAAGAAGCCACGTTGAGACTAGTAGGAGGGGCACATATGTGAAACAGGCTGGCCCTGCACCCATGTGTGCCTATTGAGAACCTGGAGAGAGGTCTCAGCTACAGAGGTCCCCACTGAGGAGAGAGGGTCTCTCTGCCTTGCACCAGGTTCCCCAGATCAGTTACTTTGCTGGGAAAGAGGTGCTCACATCACATCGGGCTGTGAAAATCAGTGGGAATCCTGTCTGGGTGAGATGGAAGGCTACTGGAAACCTAGACTTTCCCTAAAAGGGCCAGTGCAAAAATTCTATGTTCACAGGTACTCACTTTGGGGTCCAGCAGAGGGATGGTGACTCAAGGAGCACCAGAGATATACAGGGAGAGACTGAATTGTGTGGCTTTGGGGCGAGGGCTGGAGGGACGGCTGCCATTGTGTCTGTGTTGAGCCATCTTTTTGTGTGGCCCATGGTGTTACCTTTCCTGTGTTGAGCCCTTCCCACATACAGCCAAATCTTAATCTATCAGAGCTAGATGAATTCCACTAACTCCACTCTGATGCCTCCCTGAGACACTGCCTCATTGCAAAGGTCTGCAGGCCCCACACAGATAATGGCTGGCCTCATTGTACCATGAGATTTTTGCTGAGTGGCCTCAAGCCCAGCACTGGTGCTGAGTCTGAATCTGTATTAACCTGACAAACACCATTCATCCAATCCTGGTGAAACCTTAAAACCCTGCCTCATGCAACTTGTGTATGGTCAAGTGAGCCTTATGGGCAACCAGCAGGTGGTGACAGGTCTCAAAGTATCTTGGGCCTTTTGCTGATCTGCCTCAGGCCTGGTAGTGGTGGTTGCTAGCCTAAGTTTGCCACATAAGTCCCCCAATTGCATCCAGGCTAAGCACAGACAGCTACCAACAGCAGATCACTTTTTAGCACCTAACAAGTGGCCGCAGGCTGGTCATAAGCTGCATCTGACCTTGACCTGAACCAGCAACCCTCCCAAGAAGTGCCAGAACCGACACACTCAGTGACCGGGTTCAGACCACAACCGAGCACCACGTGATTAGCTCTACAAGCAGCATACCCACAGGAAGGGAGGTCTCAGCAGGCACCAGACCCCAATGGACAAATCCTTCTCCCTGGGGTCTGCTCCTGCACAATATATACATTGTGGTCATGGCAATACTCACAGCCAGCCAGCCTGAGGGTCAATCCCACACCCTGATGTGCAAACAGAAATCAAAGCTCAACTGCAATGGGAGTGCACACACCACCCACACAGGGAGTATTCCTTGAGCACCCAGTTAGGTGATTTAGGGAGATTATATCATGAGGCCCCCAAGACATTTAGTGCCAAGACTGGGAGACATAGCAGGTATACCTAATAAAAACAAACATAGAGAGGCAGCCAAAACAGGGAGGCAAAAAAACATGTCTCAAATGAGAGAAAAGGAGAAATCTACAGAAAAATAACTAAATAAAATGGATGCAAGCAATCTAAATGATATAGAGTTTAAAACACTGGTTATAAGGATGTTCAAGGAACTTAAGAGAAGAATATATGAATTTTGGTACTTCAACAAAGAGATAGTGAGCATTAAGAAAAAGGACATAGAAACAAAAAAAGAACTAGTCAGAAGTGAAGACTATAATAACTGAAATGAAGAATACACTAGAATAAATCAAAAGCAGATTAGATGAAGTAGAGGACTGGAAGACAAGGTAGGAAAAAACACCCAATAAGAAGAGTAAAAAGAAAAAAGAATCCAATGGGGCCTGTGGGAGAACAACAAGCATACTAATATTAGTATCATAGGGGTACCAGAAGAAGACTAGAAAGAGGAAGGGATTGGGAACTTATTTAAAGAAAAAATGACTGAAAGTTTCCCTAACCTGGTAAAGAAAAAAGACATACAAGTCCAGGAAACTCAGAGAGTTCCAAATGAGAAGAACCCAAAAAGACCCACACCAAGACACATCATAATTACAGTGGCAAAAGTTAAAGACAAAGAGAGAATCTTTAAAGCAGCAAGGGAAAGACAGTTACTTGTAAGAGAGCTCCCATAAGGCTGTCAACTGATTTCTCAACATAAATGTTGCAGGCCAGAAGAGATTGGCACAAAATATTCAAAGTGAAGAAAAGCAAGAACCTACAATCAAGACTAATCTACCTAGCAAAGCTAGCATTTGAAATTGAAGGAGAGATAAAGAGCTTCTGAGACAACAAAATTAATAAGGAAATAGTGGCCTTAATGACACACTAGATAAGATGGATTTAATTGAATCTTCAGAGCATTTCACCCCTAAGAAGCAGAATATACATTCTTTTCAAGTGTACATGGGACATTTTATAGGGTAAACCACATGTTAGGGCACAAAACAAGTCTCAATAAATTTAAGAAGACTGAACTCATAGCAAGCATCTTCTCTGACCCTTATGGTATAAGACTAATAATCAAACAAAAGAAAATAACTGAAAAGTACATAAACACATGAGGGCCAAAATAACATGTTACTAAATAATGAATGGATCAACAACAAGATCAAGGAAGAAATCAAAAGATACCTTGAAACAAATGAAAATGAACACAACAGCCCAAAACCTATGGGACACAGTGAAAGCAGTTTTAAGAGGGAAATTCAAAGCACTACAGGGCTATCTCAAGAAATAAGAAAAATCTCAAACATTACACTTAAAGGAACTAGAAAAAGAACAAAAAACAAAGCCCGAAGTAGAAGGGGAGAAATAATAAAGATCAGAGTAGAAATAAATGAAATAGAATTAAGAAAACAATACAACAGATCAATAAAACCAAGAGCTGGTTCTTTGAAAAGATAAACCAGATTGATAAACCTTTAACCAGATTCATGAAGAAAAAAAAAACAGAGAGAATCCAAGTGAACAAAATAAAAAATGAAAAAGAAGTTACAACTGACACCATAAAAATACAAAGGATTATAACAAAATACTATGAACAATTATATATGTTAACAAATTGGACAATCTGGAAGAAATATATAAATTCCTATTGACATACAACCTTCTAAGACTGAATCAAGAAGAAACAGAAGATCTGAAAAGACTTATAACTACCAAGTGAATTTTACCAAACACTCAAAGAAGAATTAACACTTATCCTTCTCAAGCTATTCCAAATAACTTAAGAAGAGGGAAGGCTTCCAAGCTCATTTTTTAATAAAGCCAGCATTATTCTGATTTCAAAGACATTACAAAAATAGAAAATTATAGGCCAAATCCCTGATCAACATAGATGCAAAAATTATCAACAAAATGTTAGCAAACCAAATTCAGCAATATGTTAAGAAAATGATACACCATGATCAAGTGGGATTTATTCCTGGGATTCAATGTGATTTATTATCTGCAAATCAATTAACATGATATACCACAGAATATAGAAAAACAAAATAAAGAAAAAGAAATATGATCATATCAATAAACACATAAAAGCATTTGACAAAATCCAGCACACATTTATGACAAAAATTTTCAATAAAGTGGGAATAGAGGGAACAGAACTCAACATAATAAAGGCAATATATGACAAACTCATAGCTAACATTCTCAACAAGGAAAAGCTAAAAGCATTTTCCTTAAGATTAGGAATAAGACAGCATTGTTCACTTTCACTACTTTTATTCAACGTAGTATGGGAAGTCCTAGTCACAGCAATTAGACAAGAAAAAAAAAAAAAAAGACATCCAAATTGGAAAGGAAGAAGTAAAATTGTCATTATTTGCAGATGACATGATACTATAGATACAGAAACCTAAATATTCTACAAAAACTATTAAAATTAATAAGTGAATTTGTTACTATAGGATACAATATTAATATTTAGACATCAATTGCATTTTATATACTAACAATAAATATCAAAAAGAGAAATTAAGGAAATAATCCCATTTACTTTGCATCAAAAAGAATAAAATACCTATGAATAAATTTAACCAAGAAGGTAAAAGACCTGTACTCCAACAATTATAACACATTGAAGAAGAAAAACTGAAGATACAAATAAACTGAAAAAATATACTGTGCTCATGGATAGGAAGAATTAATATCATTAAAATGCCCACAATACTCAAAGTAACCTCTAGATGCAATGCAGTCTCTATCAAAATACTGATGGCATTTTTCACAGAACTGGAACAAATAAATCCTAAACTTATATTGAACCAGAAAAGACCTTGAATAGCCACAGCAATCTTAAAAAAGAACAAAGTTTAAGGTATCACGCTACCTGATATCAAACAAGTCTACACTAATCAAACAGCATGATACTGGCATAAAAAACAGAGACATAGATCATGGAACATAATAGAAAATCCAGAAATAAACCCATGCGTAGTTGGTCAATTAATCTATCACAAGAGAGGCAAGAATATACAATAGGGTAAAAACAGTCTATTCAATAAATGGTGTTGGGAAAATTAGACAGATAAATGCAAAAATAAAGAAACTAGAACAAACACTTAAATGTAAGACTTTAAACTACAAAACTTCTAGAAAAAAACATAGGCAGTAAACTCTTCAACACTACTCTAAGTAACATTTTTAACTGATATATTTTCTCAGGCAAGGGAAACAAAAGAAAAAATAAACAAATGGGACTACATCAAACTAAAAAGTTTTTGCAGATCCAAGGAAACTGTCAATAAAAATAAAAGACAATCTACCGCATAAAATACTTGCCAATGATACATCCAATAAGGGATTAATATCTAAAATTTTTAAGGAATTTAGACAACTCCAAAAATAATCCAAATGAAAATGGGCAGAGGCCATGGCTGGATGGGTCAGCTGATTGCAGCATCATCTGTGCATCAAAAGGTTGCAGGTTTAATTTCAGGTCAGGGAACAAATTTAGGTTGCAGGTTTGAGTGCCAGTTGGGGCGCGTATGGGAGGCAACTGATTGAAGTTTCTCTCTCACATTGTCTCTCTCCCTTCCTCTTTCTCTCTAAAATCAACTTTAAGAAAACATATGCTCAGGTGAGGATTTTAAAAAAACAGGCAGAGGACCCAAATGGACACTTCTCCAAGGAGAACATACAGATGGCCAATAGCCAGTGAAAACATGCTCAATGTCAGTAACCATCAGAAAAATGCAAATTA
This sequence comes from Corynorhinus townsendii, assembly GCA_026230045.1. Classification (NCBI taxonomy): domain Eukaryota; kingdom Metazoa; phylum Chordata; class Mammalia; order Chiroptera; family Vespertilionidae; genus Corynorhinus; species Corynorhinus townsendii. The sequence continues at coordinate 57,735,152 of JAPDVU010000004.1, read as the reverse complement.
AAACCACAATGCGATGTCACTCACACTTCTTAGGATGGGTACACATCATCAAACAGCAAGCATTGTGGAGGATGAGAAGAAAAGGGAACCCTCATGCACTATTGGTGGGATTGAAAATTGGTGCAGCCACTATGGAAAACAGTAGGAAGGTTCCTCAAAAAGTTAAAAATACAACTACCTGGTGACCCAGCAATTCCACTTCTGTGAATGTATCCAAAGAAATCTAAAACACTAATTTGATAAGATATGTGCACCTCTATGTTCACTGCAGCATTATCTACAATAGCCAAGATATGGAAGCAACTCAAGTGCCCATCGATAGACATGTGGATAAAGAAGATGTAATATATATATTAGAGGCCCAGTGCATGAATTCGTGCACAGGTGGAGTCCCTTGGCCTGGCTGCTGTTCGGGGCTGATCTGGTGGGGGGGATAGGGGGGTCAGCTGGCCGGGGGGAGGGACTGTGGGAGATTGGCTGTGGGAGTACACTGACCACTGGGGGGCAGTTCCTGCATTGAGTGTCTGACCCCTAGTGGTCAGTGCGCATCCTAGCCACTGGCCGACCAGTCATTCGGTCGTTTGGTCTCTTGGGCTTTATATATATATATATATATATATATATATATATATATATATATATATATAAATAAATAAATAAATTAGTGCAAGGGGCACGAGGGTGTGTGTCCCTCAGCCCAGCCTGCACCCTCTCCAATCTGGGATCCCTCTCACAATCCAGGACTGCTGGCTCCCAACTGCTTGCCTGCCTGCCTGCCTGATTGCCCCTAACCACTTCTGCCTGCCAGCCTGATCACCACCCCCTAACCACTCTCCTGCCAGACTGATCAATACCAAACTGCCCTCCCCTGCTGGCCCGATTGCCCCTAACTGCCCTCCCCTACTGGCCTGGTCCTCCCAACTGCCATCCCCTACTGGCCTGGTCACCCCTAACTGCCCTCCCCTGCCAGTCTGGTCGCCCCTAACTGTCCTCCCCTACAGGCCTGGTCATCCCCAACTGCCCTCCCCTGCTGGCCTAGTCACCCTAACTGCCCTCCCTTGCCAGCTTGGTTGCCCTTAACTGCCCTCCCTTGCCGGCCTGGACCCCCCAGCCTGGTCAGACCAGCTAAGAAAAAAAGGGGGGCATATTTAAAGGACCCCCAGGGTTTCTTCTGGAATCCTGTTAGGGAGCCAGTCTGGACTTTATGGGGTGCTGGAATCTGGTGCTGAGTTGTGGTCAGGATCCAAGACCAACAGGGCAGCAGTCCTGACCCCAGCTCCACTGCCCAGAAGAGAGCCTTGGCTGGCCCAGCACAAGTCTGTGGCCACTGAGGGTTGGGGAGGCACAGCCATAGAGAAAGAGGCTAGACACCAGAGAAGATGTCCCTCCCTGGACTGAAGCTCATCTCTCTGTTTTGTTCTCTTCTTTAATCCGCAGCCCAGATCAGTGCTGTGAATGCTGCTGCATCCTGAAGTTTTGAGCCCGTACGAGGGATTGAGGTCATGGACAAGGAAGGCAATGTCATAGGCTATTCCAGAAGAGCTGGGACGAAGGTAGGGAAACACGATGGTGCAATAGCTGCTTGCCTTTGGGGCAAAGAAATGAATTGGTATTTACAAAGAGTCATGGAGATAGAGTTCAGCATAGGGAATATAGTCAATAACACTGCAATAACTATATATGGTGTAGGTGGGTACTTGAATTATCAAGGGATCACTCCATAAATTATATAGCTGTCTAACCACTGTGATTTCCACCCGAAACTAATAATAATAAAAAAGAGTTTCCAGTAAATCATAAAGCAAGATCAAATGAAAAGATTCAGATGAACAAAAAGTGTGTGTGGGATAAAAGGTAGGTAGTGATATAAACTCCACAAGCAGTTAGATCGTGGGTTCTCAGTGGAGTGGAGCAGAGATTCTGAGTTTGTCAAGGCCTGCAGATCTTATCATGTCCCAAGGACATAACTGTCAATATGGTTGCAGTTAGGTACCCACATGGGCAAAATTCACAGTGATTTTCCTATTTGTGGGCAATTGCCATATATCTATGCTCTGTCCCACACCCTTAAATGAAGGATGTTTCTTGTGTCCCAAGAGTCCCTGTTCTCTTTGGCTGAAGGTGTCACTTCTGGAAAGGAGACCACCAGGCGATAACATAAGGAGACACAGATGCAGACAACCAACAAGCAAGCACATCCATCCTGGTGATGGACAAGATAACAAATGTCAAAGCTAGTTCCAAGAACTTCTGAGAAAGAGAATGGTGTTATAAGTGAGAAAATGGGGTGAAATAAGAGAGGTGCAAAAGAACATTTTGCTCTCAATCTGAACTGTATGGAAACTCAGGCTTGGAGAAGCAAGTAATTTCCCTGTGGTGAAAGCTAATGTTTAAGAGCTAGAATTGGAACTCAGGTCTATTGGGACACCAGAGACTATGGTCAACACCAGTAGGTGGTGCTGCTGCTCACTTGGTTATTCAGTGGGTAGATATTTCTGGGCCTCACCTCAAAATGCTACACATACACTATAGCTAACAGAGGCTATTAATTTTTTTAAATTAAGACTTTAATAGATAATTGAAAACCTCTATTTCCTGTGAATATTGAAATCATTATTCACTGAAAATTGAACATAAGCTTAGCACTGGGCTCGGTTGTTTGATTTAATTAAAGATGCAGGCATTAATCAAATGTTTCCATATGCATGTCTTGGCTATTTGGTGTCCTAGAGAAAAATGCAAAGTCTATGATATTTAAACATAATTATAGAATAAAAAACACATGTGCATTATTATCATTGTCTTATTTTTAAAGCAGAACCATTGGTTTTCAGAATTGAAGTTTACACGGAATATTATTTTGCTAACTTAATAATTAAGTTTCCTTATTACAGTCAGAATTCTGATTTCAGTCATGCGTGGCTACTCAAATCAGATGCTTTTAGGTGTGTGTGTGTGTGTGTGTGTGTGTGTGTGTCAGTGATGGGGGTATCACATAATTGAGGAGAATATTGGAGAAACTGGTTCAGGTGGGGAAGCAGAATGAAACACCAAATCAAAGGCAAGACATCAATTGTGTGCTGTATTGCATAAAACAAAGAGGTGCCGGATGATATGCCTGTGATTTTAGTTGTGAAAATGAAGAGAAGAGGAAACATTTTAGGAATAATGGGGAAAATTGATTGGTTCATCAAGAAAGGAAAAGAAAGATAATTTTAGGGGTGAGTGTTCTAAATAGTTAGGAAGATAATTATAAAATAAAATATTCAATGAAACTATTAAAATAGGGTTATTTTTAAATACATATTGAATCACATAGGATTTACCAGAAGTTGAACAGTAATCTTTTCTTGAATACACCATATGTATAACCTATCAAAAGTATTCTATAATTATGTATATATTTTTGTCTCTGAGGCTCACAATAAATTAAACCTTAAGCTTTAGTGAAGAGAAATCAATTTGCATGTAGAATCTTTAAATAGTCTTAGTGTTTATTTTTTTAGCTTAGAGTCCCTGCCTGAAGAATATTCATTTTCCTTTTTGTTTGATTGAAAGATCGTAACAAACCCCCTCCTCAATTTACAATAAGATCAAAAATGGCCCATCTGGAGATCACCAAGTGCGTAAAGCTTGTCCGTGTGGAGGCCATCTGTTGTGAATGGAGACACACATGGAAACTTAATCCTTGAACTTCTTTTTCAACTTTCTCTTTTGCTTGCTTGAATACAAGGCAATTCAGAGCAGTCACAAACTGTAGGCCAGGACAGGTTGCTGCCTTTTAATGTCACAAACACTTTCATTCTCCCAAATGCAAAACTTCTCTCTGTAAAGATCTAAAGAGTGAAAAATTCTTGGCGCTGCCTTTCCCCAATATTATGACACAAATTGTAAGTCAGAGTCAGAGCTCTCATTAATGGACTTTGCTTGGGCTATACTTAGAAGAAAGGAAGAGCCTTGGGGAATCATATCCAGTTCCTTTTCTTTGAAGGTGTCCATGGTCTCACTAAACAATTCTGAATGACCTAAACATGTAAATACTACCTGTTTTATGTTGTTGTTTACTTTACTTTACATCCTCACATGTTCTTGTTTTAAGTTGGAGAAAACCCTTCTCTGGACTAAATATCATTTTAAAATAATCTTATTTATGGAGTAGGACAAATGAGTCACAAGGAATAAGAATCTGGACTTCCCACAGGCATTTTGGATGTGGATAACATTTTACAGATTTCCACTCTTCTTGTCCTATTTAGCTCTTCTGTAGGTCCGATTTCACATCTATAAATACCAAGTCAGCATGCGAACTGGATTGGCTTGATGCTAAGACCCTATGCATAGCTGTTAGCAAGAAGGCCAGGGTTCTTATCTGTCTGCATCACACTGTCTCGTTGCCCTTCCATCAACTTTAGCACCTGACTTGTTTGCCATTGAAGTCAACAAAATTGCTTCTTAAAAAACCATTTTAAAATCCTCGCTTTGCTTTTACGTGGTCTTGATCCTCCATCCTTCTACCACATTTGTTTGTGATGCTAATTCTCTTAGCCCAAATGCTAGTATCTCTCCCACTGGTGATTATAACTTTCTACCCAATGACATCTTGCTCTCAGTTCAAGCAGGCTCTAAAAATTCTCAACACTGCAACCAAAGTAATACTTTCTTTCTGGTTATTTCACTCCTCAGAACTATAGGTGTGATTTCAGTTTGCATACTGTTCTGAAAAAAATGCAGTCGTAATGGCAATAGCAACTGCTTCTTCACTATTTTTAAAGTAAGTTGTACTCTTGATAACAGCAAAAAATTGAAAACAACATAAAATGTCGAAACATAGGGAATTGGGTTAATGGATTACAATGTATACACATAATTGAATCTGGAACAACCACTAAGAATTATTTCAGGTGATTCCAAAATGGCAGCAGAGTAAGTGGAAGCTGCACTGACACACTCCCAGGACCAAGCTGGAATTATAACTAAAATACAGAAAAACCAAACTAAATAATCAACTGAAGACTGGCTGGAGAGATCCCTGATAATGCAGGATGGTAAGTGAAGACTTTATAGAGACTAGTAGGAAGTGTGGAGGTGTGAAAGGGCTGGCCAGCCCCCCTGAGGGATATCTCGTGTGTTGGGGGAGGGGGCGAGGAGGGGGGGTTCTACTTAGAACTCTGGGTTCTAAACCCCAAGCTGGGCCCCCCAGTCCAGAGCACCAGAACTGAGAAAGATGCCCACACAACAACAGACTGTGAAAACCAGCAGGGTTGCTGTCTACCTGGAACAGAGAGCTGGAAATGCAGGCACCCTCTTAAAGGGCCAACACACAAAATTTTGTGTGCAGCCACTCATCTTGATATCTGACAGAGGGAGGAAAGAATGAACTAGAGCTGTGTGAGTGGAATCCAAGGTTGGGAGCTCTGGGGTTAGAGCTCAGAAGGGGTTAGAGCCACCCTAATTTTCTGTGCTAAGTCATTCCCTCATACTGCAAAGGACATCTTTTTCCAGGAGACCTTTATCATTCAGGCAGCTTTTGCCTGGGGGGTGAGGGAGAAGCAATTGCCCCATCTGTTTGAAAACCTCTCACCCCACCCTGAGGTTGATAACCTGAGGCTAACCAAGACAGAAGAACAATCAGACTGCAGTCATTAAGACTTTGCCTAATCTAATTCTGGGTTCTGGGCTAGGAAAATCAGACCATAGTGCACATATTGGTCCTTTCCAAAGGCATCCAGCCTCAGCAGAGGGAGCCATAAGCTGTGGATTGCTGATGGCTCCAAACAGGGTATTCAGGGCCAGTCACAAACAGTATCTGACATTGTCCTGCACTAGAGATTGGAAGTTTTAGCAGATCCATCTAATACATAAACACAAAATGGCTGCCAAAATGGGGATATAAAAAAACAAGCCCAAAATAAAAGAACAAGAGAATTTTCCAGAAGAAGAGCTAAATAAAATGGATGTAAGAAATTTATCATATATAGAGTTCAGAATAATGATGGCAAGGATGCTCAATAGCATGAGAAAATATATAGTTACTACAAAAAAAGACCAGTTGGAAATGAAGAATGACATAGCACTAATAAAGAACACACTGGAAGGAATATACAGCAGATTAGGAGATGCTGAGGATTGGATCAATGAATTAGAAGACAGGGTAGAAAAAAATCACCCAATCAGAGAACCAAAAAGAAAAGTCACACAAGTTCAGGAGTCACAGAACAACCCACGCAAGAAGTACCCAAACAGGTCCACATCCAGACACATCATAATTAAAATATGAACATTTAGCCAGTCCAGCATGGCTCAGTGGTTGAGTGTTGATCTATGAACCAGGAGGACACAGTTTGATCCCTGGTCAAGGTACATGCCTGGGTTGCAGGCTCGATCCCCAGTTGGGGGTGTGCAGGAGGCAACGGACCAATGATTCTCTCTTATCATTGATGTTTCTATATCCCTCTCCCTCACCCTTTCTCTCTGAAATCAATAAAAAGGTATTTAAAAAATAAAATAGAAAAATAAAATAAAATGCCAAAAATTAAAGACAATGAGGGAAACTTAGAGGCAGCAAGAGAAAAGCAATATGTCATTTCCCAAGGAGCTCCCAAAAGGCTATAAGCTGATTTGTCATCAAAAACTCTATAGGCCAGAAGGGAATAGCATGAAATATTCAAGATAATGAAAAGCAAGGATCTAAAACCAAGATTACTATATCCAGGAAGGCTATTATTCAAAATAGATGGTGAAATAAACAGCTTCCCATAAAAAAAGAAAAAGAAAAAAGAAAAGGCTAAAGGAGTTTATTATTACCAAACCAGCACTGTAAGAAATGCTGAAGGGACTGCTGTAATGAGAACAAGGAATAGAGAAACATAGGCATAAATAATTAAAATGGCAATAAATAAGTACCTCTCAATAATAACCTTAAATGTCAATGGATTAAATGCTCCAATCAAAAGACATAGGGTACTATGTCTCTGGATCTATGTTGTTCATCAGTTTATTTTGTTCATTAGATTCCACATATGAGTGAGATCATGTGATACTTGTCTTTCTCTGACTGGCTTATTTCACTTAGCATAATATTCTCCAGGTCCCTCCATGCTATATCAAAAGGTAAGAAATCCTTCTTTTTTACTGCTGCATAGTATCCCATGGTATAAATGTACCACAGCTTTTTTATTTACTCATCTACTGATGGGCACTGAGCTGTTTCTAAATCTTAGATATTGTAAATTGGGCTGCTATGAACATAGGGGTGCATATATTCTTTCTGATTGGTATTTTAGGTTTATATGAATATATTCCTAGCAGTACAATCACTAGGTCAAATGGTAGTTCCATATTTAATTTTTTGAGGAAACTCCATACTGTTTTTCATAATGGGTGCACTTCATCAGCAGTGTACTAGGGTTCCCTTTTCTCCACATCCTCACCAGCACTTGTCATTTGATTTGTGTGGAGTATCTAAAAGGAGCCCTGGAAAACTGGTGTAAAATAAAATCTGAAGCAGATGTAGCAGTTAGCCAGGTGAAGATGCTAGGAAAAAGGTTTTTGGAAGAAGAAAGAAGTGTGTATGTAGGCCAAAGTCAAGTGGGAGTGTGGTACATTCCAAGGATTCAAGAAAAAGGTTAGGAGGATGTGAACAAAATCAGATAGGTAAGCCAGGGACAATATATGTAACATAGGATCCTGCTCACCTGCATAAAATAAAAATACTGATACATTAAGAATGACCTTCTTCTCAAATCCTTTCCTTCTGTCCCCATCCCTCAATCTTGAAACTACAGCGCTCTTTTGAGAAGACTCATCTTAGCTTTTATGTCCCTACTTGTGAAAGGTACACTTTTTTTTCCTCAACTACTTATGATGTGGGCTCTAACATACAGCTTTTAAACAACTCACCTAAATCAGTTAAATATTTTAAAAATTCATTTGTTTTAAAGCTGCTTAGTAGACAAGTTCAAAGTTTGTTTAAGTTTTTCCACAGACTTCGGCCTCATTAAGTACATAGGCCCTGAACATGTAAACCAATATCACCTTCACCTCCCTTTTGTGTGCTTTCTCCTTCCCAGTTACCACAGCTAATGTGTAAGCTCAACATCAAGTCAGTCTTTTAAGTCTATGGTGAAACCACTTTAATTCTATATTGGTTTTCTGTTTAAATGTTAACCTAGACATGTAAAGTGATGACAGTAATGTGATGGAATCTATTTGGATTACTATTGGGAAAGCAATTGAATTGATTTTTTAAAAATTGATTTACTACTTAGCAACTATTTCTGTGAGAGATTCAATGACAATGGAACCAACCTGAGAGATGGTGGATTTTTAAACCTTATAACCAAGACCAAAGCCACCCTATAAAACACTAATACTAATTAATCTTTAAGACTTGAATCTAAATCCAGTGTCACTGAGTCTTCTCTCAAGACTTCAAATGCTAGTACTCTGGTGTCTCCTCTGGTCTCCCAGTGCAATCATTCTTTCAAAAATATTTATGGAGCACATATTTATTAATATGTGTGTTTGTTATAAAGCAGTGAGAAAACAGATCAACATTCTTGCTTTCTTGGAATATATAATCAACTGTGGTACGTGATGTGAGGGGAAAGCAGAAGGTACAATGAGAAAGGATAATGGGGGACCACTTGAGAATGAAAAGTCATAGAAGGCCACCTTGGGGCAGTGATAGTGAATTTTTCTGGTTAATAGGATAAAGCAGGAGAGAACAAGAGCAGTGGTTTCCATTCATAGGAAACAGTGCAGTCCCTCAGACCCTGAAACTGGTAAGAACTCAGAGCATTCCAGAAATGGAGTGAAGCCTAGTACATCTGGAGTGGGGTGAGCGAGGGAGAAAAATCTGGAAGATGGGTTGAGAGGAAGTGTGGGGCCATATTCTACAGGGACAAGTAGGCCATACTTAAGGATGTTGAACTTTATCTTGAAAGCATTGAGAGGCCTTTAGTAGACTTCAAGTAGCTTCAAGTGTCTGATGGAGTTCTATTTGGATTTTGTAAAGGATCTCTTTGACTCCTGTGGAAAAAAAATAGATCGCAGGAAGCAAGGGAAGTTGAGGAAATGCTATTTAGGAACCTTCTACACAATCAAGGCAGGAGATGACAGTGTCTAGTAATAAGGAGGTGGCAATGGAGATAAAGACATAGTGTATCTGAGATATAACTAACTGAGGATCTCTATCACCCATTTGGCAAGTAGGGCATATTGCTCTGAAATGTAAAACTGTTGTGTGACTCTTTCCCACTTCCACCTTCCCTCCTTGAAGGTAGCAGTTATAGGTCAAGATTAAAAATGGCAGCAGAGTAAGTGGATGTTGCATAGACATGTTCCCAAGAACAAACTGGAATTACAACTAAAATACAGAAAAACTTCCTGAAAGATCAATAGGAAACTCACAGGAGAGAACCCTGATACCCGAGGTCCTAAAGTGGAGACTTCATAGAGATTGGTAGGAGGGGTGGAGGCACAGGACTGGCCTGGTGCCCACAGAGAGCAATTAAAGTCCCAGAGAGATATCTCATCTGCAGAGGGTTGCCACTGAGAACTTTGGGACCTCATCCCCAAGCTGGGCCCCCTAGAAGAGAGCACCAAAACTGAGGAGGGTACCCTGAAAAGCAGCAGAGTACTACCTGCCAGTAAGTGACAGCTGAAAATTCAGGCACCCTCTTAGAAGGCCAATGCACAAAATCTGCTGTGGAGCCACACATCTTGTGCTCTGGCAGAGGGAGGGTGAACTGGACTGGAGCTGTGAGAACAGAAGCCAGGACTGGGGACTTGGGGGATAGAGCTCAGAAGGCAGACACCCCAAGTTTCCTGAGCTGAGTCATTCCCTCAAGCAGCAGAGGACATCTTTCCCACATAGACATTTGCCTTGCCTGGGGGAGAGACAATTGACACACCCTATTGGAAAACACCTTGCCCTAAGGCGCTTAAGAGATTAAAAATAACAATTAGCCTCCAGGCAGAAGCAACTGCCCCACCCTATTGAAAAAGACTCACAGCAAACCTGAGGATGATAGCCTGGGGGGGGGGGCAATTCAAATTATAATCCTATCAGTCTATAGGCAGAGGCAGTCTCTGGAGGCTTTGAGTCTTTGCCTGATCTAATTAGTCAGAAACAGCCTTTAACATTGCCCTGCACTAGAGATTGAGAGATATAGAAGATCTACCTAATACATAGTCACAAGGTAGTGGTTATAATTATATCTTTTATCCCCATGGTAACTTGAACATACTAGAACATTATAGAAAATACTCTAAAAAGATATGTGGGTTGATGAAAAATGTACTAGTAGAGGAGACTTTATATTTCTGTTATTACAGCTGCTTGATTTCTTTTAAACCTGGGCTGGATTTCTTTTAGGATCCTATAGTATTCACTTTATCATGGCCCCATCCTCACTTGTATTTCCTTTCCTTGGCAAAACTTAAATAATGTGGCTTGAAAGAAAGGGAAATCGATTTGAACATGGCAGCCACTAAAGGTGTTGATAAATTTCCATTAATCTGTACTTCTATATTTTAATATATTCATTTAAATTTTGGAATAAAAGAATGCCTTCTTTTTGAGAGTTCTTCCAGAAAATCCCAAAGAGAACAGCACATCAAAAGTAGAGCACAGATTACCTATTTGTTTCATTTTTTTCTGTAGAAAGAGTGTGTGAGTTATGCCACTGTGGTCATTAATTTTGTTTCACCTTGATTGGATTACAGGATGCCCAGATATGTTGTTACAATATGAATGGCATCATCCAATCCATGAAGGCTTACATGTAACAAAAAGGTGGAGGAAGGGAGGATGCACTGCTCTAGGATTGACTGCATGAGATGGGCCATTGATCTCCTTCTGCCCCCAATGATCCTCCTTCTTGGGCCTTCAGACCCAAGGAGTTTATACCAGTGGTTGGCAAACTGCGGCTCACAAGCCACATGCGTCTCTTTGGCCCCTTGAGTGTGGCTCTTCCACAAAATACCATGGCCTGGGCGAGTCTATTTTGAAGAAGTAGCGTTAGAAGAAGTTTAAAAAAATTGGCTCTCAAAAGAAATTTCAATTGCTGTACTGTTGATATTTGGCTCTGTTGACTAATGAGTTTGCCGACCACTGGTCTATATCATCAGCTCTCCAGCACCCAAGCCTTCAAACTACACTAGCAGCTTTCCTGGGTCTCCAGTTTGCAGATCATGGAACAGCTTAGCTGCCATAATTTCCTGAATTAATATCAACCAACCAACCAATCAATCAATGAATCAATCCTATTGGATCTACTTATCTTGAGAATCCTGACAAATATAAGTACAGCCATTGAATTTGTTCCAGAAAGGGCACCTTATGAGAAAGTTTTTCAGAATGGGAAACATCTATTGGGTGCAATCCCAAGAGCCTCCGAATACCCTCATCTACTAAATATCTCTCTGGCAATCCTGCCAAGCTCCTGGAGTCCTCTAGCCACCTCTCTTGGATTGGGCCCTGATCAAATGATTAGAACACTAACACTATCCAGTATCCTAAAGTTTTGCTGCAGCTGGTGTTTTTTGCATTTCTCTAAAAAGAAGTGTGTGCTAGATCAAGTCTACTGGTATGAACCCCGTTTAAAATTTTTTCTTTAAAATTTTTTTCAATTACACTTTATATTCAATATTATTTTGTGTTAGTTTCAGGTATACAGCATAGTGCTTAGACAATCATATACTTTACAAAGTGTAAAGCCCCTTTAAAAGTAACCTTTTATGATTAAATTTTACTACTATCTTCCATGTATTAATCTTTTGAGGTGGCTTCAGATACCCAGGTAGATTTCTGAGAGAAAGCCATAGGGTACAGGGTGTTGCAGGGAGCACAGCTGACCTCCTCTGTCACTACTGCGCATCCATATTCCTGGCCTCACCACCTTTCAGGGGACAAACTCCTGCTTTATCTACTAACTTGAATGATGCTTAACATCCATGAAGTTTTTAGTCATGAAGATAGTGATATTCAGATCTAATAAAGCCTCCGGAAAGGGACAACAATGTCTAAATATAGACATACACTAGCAAAATGATGTAAAAGTTCTTATTCCATGGTTTGGCTCAGTGGATTGAGTGTCGACCTGCAGACCAAAGAGTCTCGGGTTCAATTCTGGTCAAGGACACATACCTTGGTTATAGGCTCCTCCCTGGCCCAGGCCCTGATGCGGTGCATGCAGGTGGCAACCAATCAATGTGATTCTCTCACATTGATGTTTCTTTCTGTCTTTCCTCTCTCTTTCACTCTCTCCAAAAGATCAATGGGAAAATATCCTCAGGTGAGGATTAACAACAAGTTCTTATTCCAAGGCTCCAAACTGAAATAAATGAGCAAATAAAACCCAGAGTTGCAAATGCAGCAAGCAGAGCTCTGGGTTATACGTGCAGCATGCAGAGCTCCGGGTGGGCATGGACTTTCTGACCTTTCTCTTAATCCCTGGCACCTGGCACAGCCTGGCATATCATAAGCACACTGTAAATGTTTATGGAATGAACGAAAGGTGCGTTCCAGTGCCAGCAGGGTGGGAGTTCCTCACTGTGCACACTCGGCCTCGCCTGGGTTAGGAATAGAGCCAGCTAGGCTTTAAATGTAACACCTTCTTAAGGTGTCTTGGCCAAGAGTGGAGAGTGAGAATGCAGAGAGGGAGGGATGTCACCATGGGTTTCCCAAAGGCTCCGTCCTGTATTTGACCCTAGGAGTACTGCTCACGAAGCGGGTGGGGAGCAAGCTGATTTAACGTTTAGGGAAATGTACCCTTTTCCATGGGAGCTGTCAAAAACAAGGCTCCAAAACAGAAGAAAATGGAATCTGTCCTTTTTCTTCTTGTGTCTGGCCTTCTTCAGAGCCTCAATGCCTGTATTTTGAGCATTAGCTGTGCCCAGGTGCAGCTTCGTCTTTCATCCCCATTAAAACCACAAAGGGGACTCGTAATGTGCCGCAGAAAGAATATCCTCATAAGGTGGAATTCACACATCTGGAGGGTTTTTAATGAATGGGCTAAAGGGGGATGGTTACCTGGCAACCCTGAGTAAGTGCAAATTAATCCATTTTTTATTTGATGTCAGCAGGGTGGCTCAAGTCTTCCACTTGGTTGGGACAGAATCAAAGCTGATGATGCTCTAGCAAAGTTTTGGGAGTTTGTTTTAATTTCACCCTCATCTCTGTACTTGGCATTTAATCCCCCCCCCCCCACCACCACCACCACCACAAAATGGCACTGCACTGACTCCTTTATTTGAAGCAGTGATTCTAACTCACAAATCCTTACAAAATCGTTAGTGAGGTAGACCAGCCGAGTTCTCTTTCTTAATTTGAAGCTTGTGAAGATTAAGGAGTTCAGTGTTAGGTTACCCTTCTGGCGTTGGCCCAAAGGAAAGCAGAATTGTCAGGCTGATAACTTTGTTTATGGCTCCCTTTCATTGTGCCCTGTCTACACAGGCTGCAGCAGCCTCACTGCGTCCGGGCTTTGATCTAAAGATAATTTATACGAAAGTGTTAACAAGACAGTGGTACTTGTTTTAATTCGTGTAAAAAAAATCAGTTTTTGGTAAATGCCATTGCATTTTTTTGTTACATTGAGTTTTTGTTACAATGGGAAAAAATGGTAGTTCCGCTTGATTTGTAAGGATGAAATGATAATTACAGGCAGAGCTAACATCTCTATACTGGATACATTGATTTTTACTGAGAAAGAGAAAGGATTTTGTTAGCACAGTCATGCTAATGTACCTTAGTTGAGATTTTAAAGGCAGCATTGGTGACCACAGCTAATTCTGGGGAGTTGTCATATTCTGCAGCATAGGGCAGAGCACTGATGTGGGGGACAGAGCCCTGGTTCTCATCCCAGCTGCTATTCCTTCACCAACCTGGGTCTCAATGTAAAATGAGATAGTTATCCTTGATAAGCACAAAAGTCCTACCCAAGTTTAAACTCTATAACTCAATGATTATGCTCAAACTGAGATGAGGGAATAGCTATGTCTCTGAATGAATAGGACTAAGTACATGCATATGTGCTCCAATAGTCTCTATTTGTTTAAATGTTCTCTTCTTGGTACTTTTTATTCCTTTGGTGTTTTCTATTTATTGGAGGCAGCCTGGAGGTTCTTAACCCCTGACTGAATTCTTTTTTCTAAGGCAGAACACTGCTTGGTTGTTTTGATTCCAATAGCCACCTGACCTGACCAGTCCTGCCTCTTTGCACCACCACCAGCCCACACACACACACTTCCTTCATATGTTTGCCAATCAAACCTGCAAATTGGGACAAGATATATAGGAGAACAACACTTTCCAATATGGACCTTAACATAGTTTTCCTGGCTAGAGATTTCCCCATCAGAATAATGAAGTATTTAACATATATTTTTTTCTAATTCCTCTTTTGTTATCATGGTTTAAAAACAAAAATGCTTGTTTCCAGATGTCTTGTTCGACAGTACCCAAGAACACATGGGAATATTTTGTAGTGGCTGACAGAGTGGGTTGGAGAAAAATAAAAAGCAGATGGACATAGATTAACTCTATCTGTTCCTGGTCTAGGCTTCTCTGAGGATCCTGGTATGAGCTCTTTCTCTCCTAATTTCATATCACTGGGCCAACCACAAGCTTGGCAATGAAACAGAAGAACCCATTCTGAGTTGGTCCAAACATTCTGTGTGCAAAGTCATGTTATACTGAATATTGCCTGGTGTGGGGCAGTATTTCATATTAGTTGATCTCTAGATGGCAAGAAAGAGATCTGGCTAGAAATGTGGATAAGAGTCTCACTGACCAGTCACTCCTCTGTTCAATACTTACAGGGAGAATTCATATTCAAAGGTCCTCTGGGTAAATTCACATTACTTCCTATTAGCTAGAATTTGACCTCCAAATCTGGAGTTGTTTCTTTCTTCTCTTGTATTGAACTAAGGGGCAGGGCCATATAAAAGCCTCTTTTTGGGCATAATATCTAAAGATAGATCAACTGTTATACCCACACCCATGTTTATTGCAGCAGTATTTGCAATAGTCAGGATATTAAAACAACCCAGATGCCCATCAGTGGATGAATGGATAAAAACGATGTGATACATTTACACCAGGAATATGATTCAGCCATGAGAAAGGAGGATATCCTGCCATTTGCAACATCATGGATAGACCTTGAACACATTATGGCAAGCAGGATAAGTCAGAAAGAGAAAGATTCCACACTTCTATGTGGAATCTAAGAGATTCAAATATAAAAAACACACAAATAAACAGAGAATAAAATCATGGTTACCAGGAGATTGGGATGGGGGGATGAGATTGATTGTATTTAAGGGTATAAATTTACAATGAGTAGTAAATAAGCCGTAGAGATCTAATGCACAGTATAATAAATATAGACAACAGTGTTACACTATAATAATGTAATGTGATAAGATAAATATTCATTCAATGGTAATCACATTACAATATATAAATGTATCAAAGGAATACGCTGTATACCTTAAATTTAAAAAATGTAATGTCAAACTTATAAAATAAAAATATTAAATGAGGAGTGTTAAAATAAAAATGAATAAATAATTATTTATAGATCAAGTGGCCTTCTTGGTCCTATTACTTGGGGCTCATATCTTGATCTCAGTCTTCTGGACCTTTACTCTGATTATGAGAAGCCTGAGAAGTAAACAGAAACAGATCCATTCCCACAGAGGGACAGAGCCTCAGGCATCCTTTCCTTGGACATCACTGGTCCTCTGACATTTGAGGTAAATAGGCTTCCATTCTTCACTTGACGATGGTTCCAAGCCTGCCTTTCCAAACCAGGCTCATAGGTGTGTCTTAGATAGGGTGCATTACACAGAGTCTGAAATGAGGGTTCTTTTCTAGTGATTTATTGAGAGGGTTCTCTCAGAAGCAGAAGGAGGGTAGGGCAAGGAAGAAGCCTCAGCAAGGAAGCCAAACTAACACCAGGTTTAGCCAGGTTTCATGAGGAATCCCTGGGACACAAAGTACCCTGAATAGTTGTTTATAAGAGAGGCAGAGGGCAGATCTGGCCTTTTATACCCCAGAGCAATCAGTCATTGGCCACGGCTGGGTATGATAATCTACTTCTGCTTGGCTGAGGGAAATTCTCTTCAGAAGGGGGCAGCTATGAACCCTTTGCAATCAATAGTCACAGCAGCCAGGGCACAGATGCACAAGTATTAAGGGGACCTTGGTAGGATACCAGGATACCAGGAGCACCCACAATGGGTGGGAAGAAAGAGGAACAAGTAATACCAAAATTACTACAAGGTAGAAAAAGTATTTAATTTCTTCACCCCTTTTACCCAAAACTCTTCTCTTTACAATGGAATGTTCTTGACTGATGTGTATCAATGTTTCTTCTTCTTGGGGGGGGGGGGTGGTAGAACTGGAGAGAAAGGGAAGTTTGAACTGTGCCCTGGGATTAGAGAGTATGTTCAGCATTTAGATCCAAAAGGTTCTGCATAGGATCTCTCTGGCAATATAGAATAACAATATGCTTTGCTAGTTGTCAAGTTAGTTTTTAACATTAAGAATTGTGATGAATCTGGGGCTTTGTATATTTACATTTGCTTACATCACTTTTGTTTGTACATTTTCGAAGATTGTTTCCATTCGTCTTAGCTTGGATCCAATAACAACTTCCTAAAATGAGGCATTAGGCTTCTGCTTATTGCATTAGTTTCTTCAGGGTCTTTAGACTTCATAAGTTGTCAAGGCATTATCCTATCTAATAAAAGAGTAATATGCAAATTGACTGTCACTCCAAGACACAAGATGGCTGCCCCCATGTGGACACAAGTTGGCCGCCACAAGATGGCCTGCAGGGTAGGGCAGTTGTGGGCAGTTAGGGGTGACGAGGCCAGCAGAGGAGGGTAGTTGGGGGTGACCAGGCCAGCAAGGGAGGGCAGTTGTGGGGGGGGGGGAATCCAGGTCTTCAGGGAGGGCAGTTGGGAGGGACCAGGCCTGCAGGGGAGGGCAATTGGGTGGGGACCAGGCCTGCAGTGGGAGGCATTTGGGGGTGGGGAACCAGGCCTGCAGTGGAGGACTCTTGGGGGGGACCCAGGCCTGCAGGGGAGGACAGTTGTGGGCGATCAGGCAAGCATGGAGGGCAGTTAGGGGTGACCTGGCCAGCAGAGAAGGGCAGTTGGGGGAGACCAGGTAAGCAGGGGAGGGTGGTTGGCGGGGGCAGGCCTGCAGGGGAGGGCAGTTGGGGGGGCCAGGCCTGCTGGGGAGGGTAGTTGGGGGGACCAGGTCTGTAGGGGAGGGCAGTTGCAGGGGGCCAGGCTTGCAGGGGAGGGAAGTTGGGGGGGCAAGGCCTGCTTGGGAAGGCAGTTGGGGAGGGGGGACCAAGTCTCCAGGGGAGGACAGTTAGGGGTGATCAGACTGACAGGGGAGGGCAGTTAGGGGTGACCAGAATAGCAGAGGAGGTCAGTTAGGGGCAATCGGTCTGGCCGGGGAGCAGTTAGGCATCGATCAGGCTGGCAGGGGAGTTGTTAGGGGGTGATCAGGCTGGCAGGCAGAAGCAGTTAAGGGCAAACAGGCAGAGGCAGGCAAGTGGTTGGAAGCCAGCAGTCCTGGATTGTGAGAGGGATGTCCGACTGCCTGCTTAGGCCCGATCCCTGTGGGATTGGGCTTAAACGGGCAGTCAAACATTCCTCAAGGGGTCCCAGATTGGAGAAGGTGCAGGCTGGGCTGAGGGACACCCCTCCCCCATGCACAAATTTCGTGCACCGGGCCTCTAGTCCTATATAGTAAAAGCCCAGTGACCAAACGGCGGAATGACCAGAATGACCCATCAATTAGTTGCTATGACACACACTGACCACCAGGGGGCAGACGCTCAATGCATGAGCTGCCCCCTGGTGGTCAGGTCACTCCACGGTGGGAGTGCTGCTAAGAGAGTGGGTCCATAGCTGCTTGGCTAACCAAGATGAGCAGCACTCCTACAGCAGGGCATTCCCTGCAGGCCATGCCCCTCACCAGTGCACGAATCAGTGCAACAGGCCTCTAGTCTTAGTTATAATTGAAAAATCATAATCCCTTAGAGCTGGTTACTAGTTTAAAAAAGTATCTCATTTAAAAAATGAGATTCTAAAGCACAAAAGTTGAATAACTTGCTCAGGTCATAGAACTAATTTGTCCCAGAGGTATAGGAAACTGGGTTCTGTGCTATTGTTTTTAATTTGCCACGCTGCTGCCCACTGTGTTTTTATTACTCAAGTATTCTTTTCTTATCAGTGATAACTGTGAAGGCATCTTTTTTGTTGTTGTTGTTAATATTACTCACAGGCTTTTTAGGAAGAGGAGGGTTTTCAATATGCTCCTTCTAACAAGGGAACATCTCTCCTCCAATTGTTCAAAGAACACAAAACTTATTAAGCTGTATTTGCATAAATGGGAGTCATTGTGTTTTAAGTGGTTGTGTATGCCATGCCTCAATATATTTTTATTTCTTTTCTCCTCATGAATGATCATTAAATAGACTTTTGCTTAGGGCAGCCATACATCTTCCTCCCCCCCACCCCCTTCATGTTAGATCCTTGCTTTAAATTTTTATATCACGTGACTGACCAGATTCCTGAGAACCCAAGACTGGGGTTCTGGCATAAAGGAGACAGAGGCTTTGCTAAGAATTAAAATTTAAACTGCATATTTCAGCCCAAATTTATCAGAATTCAGCACTGTAGAATTTGGGACATGAGCACATCAAATAAGAAAGTAATTTACTTTCTTGTGTGCATAACTCCTTTGGGAACCTAGTGGAAGAAGGGGGTGGTTTTCTGGGAAAGATTCAGAAATTCCCTTGTCCTCTAGTCAAGTATTACAGAATAATATAAAAACCAGCTAGGCTGGAGTGGCTCAGTTAGCTGGGCATTGTCCTGTGCACTGAAAGGTTGCCGGTTCAATTCCCAGTCAGGTTACAAACCTGAGTTGTGGTTCAATCCTGACAGGCAACTGATGTTTCTTTCTCTTTGCTTTCCTTGGGTGAGGATGTTTTTTTTTTTTTTAAAGTCACACCTAGTATTATTATAATAGTGATCTAGTTGATGCACATTATGTATTAAAAGTTTAGAATTTCATAACAGATAACATATCTCTCTGATCTAGCACATTATTACAATGACTAATATAATAAATATTTGTTAATTCATTGAATTAATGAGTGTGTGAAAGACACTAAAACACAGTACATTAAGCCTCATCCTCTTCAGTTAGGTAATGGATTTAAATCTAACTTACTAAATTTAAATAAAATCTAGCTTGAGCAATTAACTTGCCTTTTGTTTGACACAATACCCTTATTTATGAAATTATAGTATTTATGTTGGAGGGCTGTTGTGAAAATTAAATGATATGCACACATGTAAGCATTTAGCATAAATGGTTCTATCATTATTATGATTCTAAGGGTTGTACACTTCTCTCAGGCTGGCCTCTATATCATGATATATATATGTATATATTTCCACTCGAATTGGAAAAAAATACATATATAGTTTCAATTTGAGTGGGAGTTCTGGATTAAAGGATAAACAGCATCATGACCTTAACCACTATCAGCTATTGTGGCTCTGCAGACTGCACAGTGGAGCAAGTGTTACTCTTCCTTATTTTTTAATCTGTCAAAATAATTACTCCTCAGGCAGACCCGGAGTTAGGCAACTGTTTTCTGAGTATGTCTGACCTTGGAATTTCATAGATTCCTGGGTCTATCCCTTTATGGTAATGGTTGGTCCTCTCTCTCCATCATTTGTGAGACAAGAAGAGTTTCCAGTTGCATAGTAAGTCCATTTTGATTGAATCTGTGTAACAATGTTTGATCTATTAATGAGCAACCCAGATACTGGGAACAGTCTATGCTTTAAAGACGTCAAAATACTAATATTAAGTTTGACTGGGAAAAATCATTACTTAAAGTTCTATTTAAAGCTTGGGAGAAAAGCGAACTCTAACCAATTCTTTATATAGACAAGCGGTTACTAAATTAATAAACATGCCATAAGGCCTGTTAAATTAATAAGCAGAATGTTTGCTGAATGGAAGTCTGTCACTATTTTGAAAAGTTTGAGTCATTTAATTACATAAATTAATATATTCAAGTCACTGAAAATGTCTTGAGCAAAGGATTTCCCCAAAAGCAATATAAACAAAACTAAAATAAGGATGAAATTATTGTTAAATGTCATCTTTTCTAGTCTAATAAATTATTTAAATAACATTAAAAATTTTTCCAAAGCCTCAATCTACAAAAACAGTAATACTAGACTTTAAAAGTGGGGTTTAACACAGTGTCACTACCTAAAAAATACTTGTGAAATCATACTTCTTTTTACTGTTTTGAATGTTAATGTTCTAAAATTACCTACATTTTTAAAGAGGTCATCAAGAACATTAGATGCCATGTTTTCAAGTCAGACAAATCTGTGTTCAGATTCAGTGAAGGAAAAGACTCTTTTGCTTCCTTCTGAGTTCTTCAGATTAAATAAAATAGCCCCCAGGTCCTCAATAATTGCAATACTGCATTATTTTTATATGTGTAATTTTAAATGTAATTAATCAGTAAAAGTTTATGATCCATTGCACCTATAATATTTGTGGACTACATCCCAGTTTTTGGCCTTTTCACTTTCATATCCAGTCCTCACCCATTCTTTGCTCTGGATGGGGACTGATTATATTATATTTGGCAGGAGGACTGGTCCTCATCCTCACAGGCTGCCTTTTCTATTCTCCCATTAGTCTGTGTTTGCAAGTGGGAAACATTGGCTAGAAATTAGTGTATTCATTTATGCTTTTTACAGTGTTGATGAAAAAAATGTTTGAGAGGGAGAGAAGAGAATGAAATAAATGAAAATAAAAACTAATTGTATTCTAAGTAACACTGTATTCATAGGTAATGTTAGTTTACGTAGTTAATACTCATCTCCCTGCCTGTTTGTGACCATCATGAGGATAAGGGTCATGTCTGTGCTGATGCTACCTATGTGCCTAGCACAATCTGGCATATGGTAGATGCTCAATACATATTGTTGAATGAGTAACTGAGTAATGACTAAATATTTATTCAAAGTCATTTAACTAGTTACTGTAGTCCTGGGATTCAAAACCCAAGTTGGTCAAACTACAGTATTGTGAACTTTCTACTAACTTATACAGTATCTGATGACCTCATGACAATTTTGAAGCAATATATTGCAAAGCAAGAAATTAATTTCATATTAAAAAATAAAGTAATGTAACTTTACTATTCAATTTAAATAGCAAATTAATTGTCAGAATTATGACCACCATGTTTGATTGTTCACATAGTTTATATTTATTGTCCCACACTCCAACCTAGAGAGAACATGGTGCCTGCCTCAACAATTCATTTTTAAGAACTATTTATTAGCCACCTTTTACCTGCAATATCTTATGCTAAACCCTTCAGAGGCTATAAAGAATCTAAAACATGAGCCATTCTATCTTTCAAACAATTTACAATTGAGAATAGAGTTGTGTAAAAATATACCCATATCTAAAGGCTAAAAATATAATCAGGTGTTTTTATTGAGTAAGACAAATGGACCAGATGAAGAGAAGCAGGAAGACTAAATGACTTTTGACTTCTATTTTCAATAGTATGGCAGAAGAGAGATCTCAAAGGATACTACTCCAAGAAACAAAGACAATTCTGGCTAAAGTATTAAAAATCATCTTTTAAAATATATCACTGAGTTGGTACAAAAGGAAGAAATGAGCAGAGCCTCAAAATAAAGAGAAAGTAGAAGGAGAAGCAAAGACAATGAAAATATCTTGAAAGCAGCCAGGGAAAAAATATGTCATATTATACAGGGTGGGGCAAAAGTAGGTTTATAGTTGTGAGTACATGAAACACAGAGTTTATCATTATATTATTATTTATTAATTATTGTATTATTTTTCACATGAACAACTGTAAATCAACTTTTGCCCCACCCTGCATATAGAGGAACAAATATGATAATTTTAGAAGACTATGCAAGCAGGAAAACAATGGAGAATTCTCTTTAAAGGGGTGAAAGAAAGCAAAAGCTGTTAACTGAGAATTCTATACCCAGCAAATATATCTTTCAAAGAATAAAAGGATAAATGAAGACTTTTTTTTCAGACAAACAAAAACATAATTCATTGCTAGCCAACTTGCACTACAAGAAAAAAGAAAACATGTAGGCAGAAGGGATCTAATATCAAACAACAACTTAGATCTACAAAAAGAAACAAAGTATGATAAAATTAGAATAGATAAAAGTAAAAATACATTTATCTTTTCTAACTTTTACTTGCTGTAAAGGATAGCTGTCTAGAGCAAAAATAATGGCATGTATATAATAATAAAATGAAGACAACAATTCACAAAAGAAGGAAAAAGAAATGTTATAAAATTGTATTTCTAACACTACACATAACGTAGTATGTTATTTGAAGGTATAATCTGAGTAAAAATATGTATCAACCCAGATATAAAGTAGGTTGGTTTATAAGTATAGCTACATCACCTTAGCCTCTAATGTATCTTTCTTGCTCTACCCCTCACCCCCAAACCCTCCCGAGTGAGTTTCCATCTAGTTTCTTTCCAATATTTGACTGATATTTCCTATTGATTTGTGGAATGATGTAGTTCTGTTTGCCTAAATTTCAGCTTATCATAGACATTAAAACCTTGCAGCTTCTTTAAAGACCCCCAAAATGTGAGATGTTAGGAAGCAATTTCAACTTAGTAAAATAAATGTGACACCCTTACAGGGAGAATTATAGTCTTTGAGAGAGCCAACACTGGGCATTCTGGGACTCCTATGGTGAGGTTTTAGGAGCCAACATTCAGTGGGATTCAGAATTGTTGGGGTTTGGGAGAAAGGAGGCTTTAGGGGAAGTTGGTGTGTGGTCAGGAATGAGAAAGATTGGAAGTGGACTTCAACCACTTCTGTCAAAGATATGGGCTCTTCCACTACTTTCTTTGTGGTCACATACTTGGCAGCCATTAGAAAAATAACTAAAAATAAATACACTGTAATACATAAGGAAGGTTTGGAGTTGACTGTGTGTTAAAATAACAAAATGAGCACAGAATGTTGGGTTGGATTAAAATTAGAGTAAGATAAAATGAGAAAAAGTAGCATAAAGTAGGAATTTTAAAATATCCTAAGAAAAAATTCAATAAAGACAATAATCTTACCTAATAATAGACAAACGTATAAATTGACCATACCTCCACTACACCCATAGCCAATCAGAGTGAGTATGCAAATTAACCCAACGAAGATGGCGGTTAATTTGCATACATAGGCACCCAGGTCACTCTGAGGTAAGCCTTGCGTGGGCCCTGAGCAGCCTGGGAAAGGCCTGAGCCAGGGGGCTCCTGGGCAGGGCTAAGCCTGCAATCAGAGCCGAGGGGTCAGGGGCAGAGCCAGCGATCAGAGGGAGCTAGGGGTCCCCTGCCCAGGCCTAAAGCCTCAGCCAGAACTACAGAGGAAATACCTTTTCTGACTGCTCATTGGCTAAGCTTCCTGTATGCCACTGGTAATATTCTTAGTAACTTGGGTAATAAGAATACAAAAAGGTGATCTAGGGTTTTTCCACCACACTTCTGGAGAAAAAAATGAAGGTCCGCTGCTGGAGGGCTAAGAAATGTCACATCCTGCCCTAGCCGGTTTGGCTCAGTGGATATTGCCTCAGCCTGCCGACCGCAGGGTCTGGGTTCGATTCTGATCAAGGGCATGTACCTAGGTTGCAAGCTTCTCCCTGGCCGGGGCCCAGGTCAGGGCTCATGCAGGAGGCAACCAATCAAAGTGTTCCTCTCACTTTGATGTTTCCCTCTGTCTGTCCATTTCTCTTCCACATTCTCTAAAAATCAATGGAAACATATCCTCAGGTGAGGATAAAAAAAGAAAGAAAGAAAGAAATGTCATATCCTATGAAAGACACATCTTGAAAATGCCTAAAGAAAGTTGTAATTTTTTCATGGTGAAGGGATGGAGTCTGTGTTGATGAAAACACCTGTGGTGACTGGCAGTGGCTGCAGTAGCGGGGTGATGGGGTTGGTGCCTTCCCCTAATCAGCCTGGTTGCCTCCCACAAAGGGAGGCCAGACTGCAGCTTAGGCCCGCTCCCCATAGGACATCCCCTGAGGGCTCCCAGTATGTGAGAGGGGGCAGATTGGGCTGAGGGACCCACACCCCCAGTGCACGAATTTCATGCACCAGGCCCCTAGTAATGATATAAAATACATATTTGTAAAAGGATAAAAATTCAATTTTAGAATTAAGCAGTATAAATTTAATTTTATGAACTATAAAAATAAAATGAATGGAAGATTAAGATAAAAGTCTAAAACCAGTAAATAGTAAAAAGTGTAAAAGATATTAAGAAAAGAAAAACAAAGGCAATATGACTAAAAAACTGGTGAAACTATCTTTAAAATAAGAGCAAGACTAATCAAGAAAAGGAGATGACAAAAATGTGTAACATGAAATACAAAAGATATATAATTACAGACACAGAGGAGAGCAGACAAATTGTAGACTACTATGTAAAAGTCTATAAAATTATTGATTATATTATAATCCATATTACTACTTGCACTTTCACATACCTTATGCCTGTAATATTTATTCTCTTCTATAATCTCTTTGCCTTCAACTTCCCTTTACCATGTTTTAATCACATCTCATATCTGGGCTTACATGCTGCTTCCTCCCCAGTTCCTACATGGGGTCCTAGCAGCATTGATTTTGCCAACCTTAAATGTGGCATACAATAATATTAGATGCAGATGTAATTCAATAATATTAGGAAACCAACTCCCATTAAATATGTTTAATCATTAGCTTACAGCATGACAAACAATCTGCATGTATTCCTTACATTAGTATTTCTATTGCAGAATAGAAATACTGCAATAGAAATACTTGTAGTAGCTATTTGCACTGGCTCTGGATCCCAATTACCTTGTTAGAATTCTAGCTCCACCATTTACTGTCTTAGCACCATGAGTAAATATTAAGTAAGATGATACATGTAAGATACATATCTTAGTCCCTAAAAAAAGTGAACTCTCAACAAACAGAGCTATTAAAATTACTCAGTGCATCCTGAATTATTTTAAGGCTTTTATAGTAGCTATAGTTTTAAGTTCCTAAGAGGATATCATGTATTCAAATATTTCTTTATGATTAGATTTATAAATGATATGAAATATGAGCTTTCTTTTATAATATTTGCATATTAGCACTAACTGAGCTATCATGATGTAATTTTGGCAAACCCACTTGGGTTTGCCAAAATGAATAATCAAGAGAGCTAGATCACATGGTTCTATTGAGCTCTAACTTTAGTAAAAAGCCAATAGAAATTTCTGAGTATTTTTCCTGGTGTCTGATATGCTTCAACTCAATGTCAGCTGTTCCGAGTATATTTGAATTAATTCTATGCAGGAACCACTTTGACCTGAGAAAATGGGTGGGTAACAATCTCAGCTAGTAGAATGCTTGTATGCTTGTCCTACCTGGCTTTCACCCCTTTTTCCCTACCAGGTGCAGGCCAAGATAGAGGTCTGCGATAGACTCTAGATGCCAATCTTGCTGGCCCCTCTGTACAGGGTCAGAAGACCCTGAACCTGGAGCTGGAATAGGTTTGTGAGTTGGGAGAATATGTCCTAAGGGAGCTGAAACTCAGCACCCTCAACCCTCCTGTGAATCTGAGAGTTTCCATCCCCTATCAGACCCATGTCACAGCTCCTTTGATTTTTCCCTTTAATTTACACATATTGATTTGATTTTTAAAAAGTTATACTTAAATTAGTTTAGGGGTCTGAAGGTAGACACAAGAGATCTTAAGTTTTCAGTCCAATATTAGCAAAAGATAGTATTTAATATTTTAAATTTTCCTTATCAATGATAGATGCTTATATTTATCGTAATCAAAATATTTCTGTGAGATAGAGGAAATATTTGACTACTTTGTTTTATAGAGGAGCCATAAAGAGGTTCAGTGACCTATATATACCCAGTCCCCTGAGTATAACTGTAACATTAAATTCAAGAGAATTCAAACATTGTGTCTTTGTTTTCCTCACCTTCTTCTTAAGGTTACTACAAACGTTTAAAAACGATGTTGTTTTTATATCTTCATTATATGGAGGTGAATATTCTCTCTCTGGTTCTGTCTCTTTCTTAATTAATAAAATTCCTTCTAGAGGAGTCCATCTTCAAGACTAGACAGTGACCTGCTTTGACATCTGATTGTTTTTTGAGAGCATTTGCTTCCTAGAGTACAATGTTATGAAATATACTTACTCCATTATTTAAATAACCACATACAAATATAAAACATGGTCAAGTTATTCAAGTAACAAGACAGGGGGAAAATCCAATCATTATAAGCTCTTCTATTTTCAAGTGTTAAATGGCTATTTATAACCTTTGTTACAATCACTACCATTATATTACCAGCACTTTTTTATAACACCTTAAAAAGCTTGCCTGTTTCCAAGAATGGTATTATAAGTATAATTCTTTATTCTACTCTCATTATAACAAGAGGAGGTCAATGGTCTAAAAGGTGGTTTCCTATTATGAGAGAATAAAACCTAAAATCAATAAATCTCCAGATCATAAATGTTGCTACAGTCTGGCAAGGTTGAGAAAATTATGAGCCGAGCCTCATGATGTCTGGATATTGTAGCTTGTAAATTTCTACATACATATGTATGTGGTTATGTATATACTTGCTGCTGGGCCCTTCCTAGAGTTTGCTGAGAAATGTGGTGGACTTTTGTTCAGTATTAGTTCTGGGATTATTGTAAAAATGCTGGTATAATATACCAGTATACAAAAATGAAGATACACCATTAATTTATCTGGGAAAATGTTCCTAAGATTATATAGTCACATTTTCCCCTTTTGAATTCATTACTTTGACCAGGAAACTGAAATAGGGTATCATTTGCACCCACTGTTCAGTAAATTATGAATGTTGAAATTAATTGGCAAAGCTTTTGCTTCTGTTACAAAAGTTCACATTGAGTGGTGACAATTCTAGTAGTTCCATTAAAATAAGAGTAATTACCAGAAATATACTAAATCAGCTCAATTGAAGAAAATATATTTAAATTATTACAGAGTTCAGCATGCTCTTTTAGGCCATATTGCTTAGTGATTAAGTGCAAGGACACTGAAGCTTGACCTATTTGTGCCTCATTTTCTTTATCTATACACTGGGTTAATAGAAGCTCCTATACAGAGAGCTGTTATGAAGATTAAATGGTTAAATAATTACAAAGAGCTTCATGCACAGTAAGTACTGTATATGTGTTGGCTGTTTTATTTATATAGAAATCTTACAAGCACCCCAAACACCAATAAAAGAATGGATATTAAATGCATAATATGAATTTCTCTAAAGCAGAGCAGGACAACTCATTCTAGCAGTGGCTTCAGCAATCTGATGAGGTCACTATCAAAAAGATGGAGAGCTATGTGCTAGACGTTTTCCTAGCTGTTGAGTTCATATCAATAAACAAAACAAATACATATATAGTATGTCAGGTGGTATGTGCCAAGAAGAAAAACCAAACAGATCAGAGGACAAAGCATGATAAGGAGGTATGAATTGAGATCAGGAGAAAACATAGAAGCTGATTCCTACCTAAAAACATACCAACCTCCACTGAGCCTCATATGTCCCCTTAATTGAGTCTCCTGATACTCCAAAAAAGGAAACTCAGATTGACAAGAGTGAAAGGAATATAACTAAACTAGAAAATATTTAAAGTCTCCCTCACTGAGCATTTTATATCATAGGGCTATGAAAGAAAGAAATATTAGAATTGCAGAGTTTTATGGAACATATTAGGGCTATGGTAGATGAATCCTTTAACTATTCAGAACTCAGGTATATCATAAATTCACTTGTCCAGAATTTAGCTGAGCTCTAGGAACTCCGCTCCCTGATGAAAAGCTGTTGAAAAACAGTGATGGGAATCCCAGGATCCATATATTAAAGTTCATGCTTATTCATAAGAGAGTCCAGTGACTTAACCTTTCAGAAAAAATCTGACAAAATAGAGAGGTTTTTCAACCCACAATATATTAGGTATAGCAATTATGGATAGATTTGCGGAGGAGGGCATTACAATCTAAACTGACAACATGAAAAAAGACTAATGACAGCAAGAGTTGACAAAGCAAAATAATAAAAAGCAAAAACAGGTGCTCTAAAAACACAACTGTGCAGGTAAAAACACTTGGCACTGAATACTGTCTTACTCTGTAGCACATTAACTGATAGTCAAATAGCTAAGCCTAAATCCGAAGAAGAAGAAGAAGAAGAAGAAGAAGAAGAAGAAGAAGAAGAAGAAGAAGAAGGAGAAGGAGAAGGAGAAGGAGAAGGAGAAGGAGAAGGAGAAGGAGAAGGAGAAGGAGAAGGAGAAGGAGAAGGAGAAGGAGAAGGAGAAGGAGAAGGAGAAGGAGAAGGAGAAGGAGAAGGAGAAGGAGAAGGAGAAGGAGAAGAAGAAGAAAGAGAGGGAGGGAGGGAGGAAGGAAGGAAGGAAGGAAGGAAGGAAGGAAGGAAGGAAGGAAGGAAGGAAGGAAGGAAGGAAGGAAGGAAGGAAGGAAGGAGGGAGAAAAAGAAATGAGTGTGGTTAAAATTCTTTGTCAAAATAGTCAGGCAAATGAGTGCATTAAGCAGTAAAGAACAGACTCTTCTATCTAGTTATAAATCATGCCACAAGCATTCTGAGGCTTTCATGTATGTACCTATCAATAGAGACATTGGAAACATCTCCCAGAATTTCTTTTGGACCTTTACAAAATTGTGCTAATAATAGAAAATGAGAAAAAGTAGAGAGATCTTTTATAACATCCTCAAGAAAGCCTACTATTTTAATGGAAGGACATTTTTCACATTGTTGGAAGTTCAACATGGCTTCTTTGGTTTAGAAACCACTGAAGTCAATGATCAACAAGTTTCTACGCCATACCCTATTTCTACCTTAACCTCACTCACCCACTCTGACTTCCACCAGACAATTTTCAGAAGGTGGGATAAGGTAGTAGGGACTAAAATAGGAATATTGCATCCAGAAATAGCCACCCTGTTCCCAGGGATTTGCCACCATTATCTATCCACTATATGGTCAGCCCCATAATTTACTATTTGCAAAGTGCCCTTCCTCCTGTGACACTAAATGTGATAAATTTTGGAAAGTTTGCTGAAGACATTGGGTGCTCATCTCTCTTACCACTAGAATGATCATGTGAAAGCCACCCAAAATCAAAGATTCACAGGCCGGAGGAATCAAAGATGGTGGCGTAGGTAAACACCTAAACTGCTGCCTCGCACAACAATTTAAAATGCAACTAAAAGACAAAACGTCTATCACCCAGAACCACGGGAAAGCTGGCTGAGTGGAAGTTCTACAACTAGAAGGAAAGAGAAAAGAGCTGTGAGATGTGCACGAGCGCTGAAAAGCTGAGGTACGGAGGCGCGGGATCCGGGGCTGGCGGCAGGCATTGCTTTTTTCAACCCGAAGGGAGACAAGCCCCCAATTACTCTGAAATACAGTTTCTGGGGAGACAAGGGGGACCCAAACTCCTACGGGGAGAAGCTGGATTGTCTGCTACCGGGTCGGAAAGTGAGGGGGGCCTGCTTGTAGAGCTGCGCACAGGAATAATTGTTTATCTGCGCTGGGGCACGGGACTCAGTCCGAGACACAGAGCCAGCTAACTAGCAGCCATTGCTGTTTGCCACGCCCTAGCCTAGTGACGCCCTGAGACCCCGCCCCACACAACCTACAAACCCACCCAAGCTCCAAGCAGCGGCTTTTGCATATGAATGGACCGCAGCTTAACCTAACAAACTTGCAGCCCGGATCAGATAGCTCCAAAACCTCCAAACCCCAAGCAAAGAGGAGAAAACTGTAGCTCTCACTGTAGCTCCTGCTGGGTGGACTCAGACAATAGCTGACCTGCACCCCATTGGAGATCCAGAAGCCAGTATACCTAGTGGTCAGTGTGAAAAACCAGATTTCAACTCCTCACATCCATAAGTGACACATTCAAGAGGCAGACTCAGCGAGCACCAAAGCCCCACTGAAACAAGTCCTGCACCATAAGTGTGTCTCCAGCACAGCAGTTCTTATAGACACAACGAGTCCTCACAGCCGATTGGCCTGGAGGTCAATTCCTCCCAGCGTACCAACAGCAATTAAGGCTTAACTACACCAAGACTTTGCACTCAGCCCACAAAGGGGTGTACCAAGAGCGTCCACATCAGGTGATTGGGGAGGCTGAGCTACTGCCCCCTATAGGTCACCTACCACACAAAGCCACTCCATCAACACAGGGAAGCAACCAAAATGCGGAAACAAAGAAACATGTCACGAATGAAAGAAACGGAGGAAAGCAAACTACTGGATGACATAGAGTTCAGAACCACATTTATAAGGTTACTCAAAAATCTTCTGAAAACCGCTGAGAAACTTGATGACACTTCTGAGGAGCTTAGTGAGACCTTCAAGGACCTTAATGAGAATGCCAAAAAAAAATGGAAAAGGACCAGTCAGAAATGAAGCATACACTGTCTAAAATAAAGACTATACAGAAACTCAACTGTAGACCAACGTACCCCAAGAATCAAACCAAAGATCTGAAATATGAGGAAACAAAAAACACCCAACCAGAAAAACAAAAAGAAAAAAAAATCCAAAAATATGAAGATAGTGTAAGGAGCCTCTGGGACAACTTCAAGCGTACCAACATCCGAATTTTTGGGGTTCCAGGAGAGAGAGAGCAAAATACTGAAAACCTATTAGAAGAAATAATGACAGAAAACTTTGCCTACCTGGTGAAAGAAATAGACTTACAAGTCCAGGAAGCGCACAGAACCCCATACAAGAGGAATCCAAAGAGGACCACACCAAGACACATCATAATTAAAATGCCAAGGGCAAAAGACAAAGAGAGAATCTTGAAAGCAGCAAGAGAAAAACGGTTAGTTACCTACAAGGGAGTACCCATACAACTGTCAGCTGATTTCTCGGCAGAAACTATGCAGGCCAGAAGGGAGTGGCAAGAAATATTCAAAGTGATGAACAGCAAGAACCTACAGCCAAGATTACTCTACCCAGCAAAGCTATCATTCAGAGTTGAAGGTCAGATAAAGAGCTTCACAGACAAGAAAAAGCTAAAGGAGTTCATCGCCACCAAACCAGGATTACATGAAATGCTGAAGGGTATTCTTTAAGAAGAGGAAGAAGAAAACGGTAAAGATAAAAATTATGAACAACAAAATGACATCAAATACATACCTACCAACAAGTGAATCTAAAAATCAAGTGAATGAAAAATCTGAAGAACAGAATGGACTGGTGAATATAATAGAATCAGGGACATAGAAAGGGAGTGGACTGACGACTCTCAGGGGAAGCAGGTGTGAGGGGTGCGGGAAGACATTGGACAAAAATCTTACTCCTATGTATGAAGACAGTGGCGGGGGGTAAGGGCATGGGGTGGGGTGGGGAATCAGGTGGAGGGGATCTATGGGGGAAAAAAAAAAAGAGGAACACCTGTAATAATATGAACAATAAAGATTTATTTAAAAAAAATAAAAGATAAAAAAAAAGATTCACAGGAACCTCCTACATATTCATCACAAAGAGCTTTTATTATTGCATGTTATTACAACTCTCTTCCTTTATCCCATAAATACATTAAGAACATGACTTCCTATATCCTAATCCATATGTTTAGCCACTTCGCTCCAATGCACAGAGTGAAGCTCAGAATTTATTTTTATAAGTTGGAGCACGCCCTGCTAAAACATGCCTGACATATGTAACTATCTGGTAGCAGGGAGTAGAGTGGAATCCAGTATTAGAAGGTAGTCAAGTGTCCAAAAATTGAACATGAAGGTTTTGGGGGTCTGGAAACAGATGGGGAGCCTAATTTGTGGGTTATTCAGGTACTAGTTGGAAAAGTTGAGGAGTGGATCAAAATTAGATAACAGCCAAGGGACAAAGAGAAGTTGGAGGTCAAAACAATATAGCAGGTCTTCTTTCAACCAGCCAAATACCTATTTCAATGACTGACAGATACATTTCTGTGCTTTGGTTCTTTCCTCCATTAACTCCCCCCTTTTTGGCCTGAAAAACAAGTCTTCTGTGAGACAATATAGTTGGCAAGTGGGAGTGGGCAGACATCTCATGGGGACTTTTCAGATTATCCATTTTCATAAATTATTCTCAAATTGCTCTATCCATTTTAAGGAGTGAGGAGTCATTTGGGAATGTATTTGATCATCAAAATTATTTTTCTGGTGCTTTGTGTTTAGAATGAATAAAAGTTAATGGAAAATTTATTAAGGTTGACAGTCCACTATGAACTTCAACGTACTGCAAGCTGAGCTGGTAAAATACTCTTTCACAGGAAAGACAAGTGGGACAAGTGAACTAACCTATCATATCACTTCTCAATGGTGGCTCTCCTGAGAGAGGCTTTGTTAAAGCCTGTTTGTCACGTGCTCTGGACTCTTTGATGGTTTTCTCCCTTAGCTTTGGACTCCAGGAACATATTCAAAATATAACTTAACTCTACTACATCACATCTGCTATGGGGTTTCAAAACCACAAAGCAAACACATTTAATGATTCAAAATTCACAGCTTTATCAACAGCAACAACTGTTCACAATCAGAGTCAACATGCCATCACCACATGTTATTGACGTGATTATAAATGGTGCTGATGATTACCACGTTGGTACCTTTCCCAATGATCTGTTTTTCTAACACTAATTAATGAATCCTCTCTGGACCAGTGTGAAGAAATACTATAGCACTTTAGTTAGTTGGTTTTACAGGCCAGCGTGTTAAATGACTCTGCTAACTTTTTCCACTCACCACTCTTGTTATCTTTCAACTCTCCATTGCCCCAGCTCATGTGCTTCCTGAGGCTAAGAGTATTTAATGTCAAAAGAAAAAAAGCACATGCAGTATGACATTCGCATGCAGCATTTCTGAAATGTGTATTCAACAGTATAATGAGATGCTCTGCTCCTTGCAAAGATTTGTCAAACAAGCTTGTGGTTCATTCATCCTATATCGTCCTTGGAGAGTCACAACTAACATTACCATATTAAAGGCTCTAAGTGTTTCCATAGCATGGGTCTCTTTTCACTTGAAGTTGAGATTTCAGGAGAAGGATAATAGGATTTAACAAAAGTCAAGAAGTGAGAAGGAATATGGAAGGATGGGTAAATGATAATTGTGTTTGAAATGACAGGTAATTCAAGGGAAATGCAGAGTCAAATGAAATCCCCAGTCGTTCAAAAATTGTTAAAGCACCCCGGCCAGTTGCTCAGTGGTTAGAGCCTCAGCCCACGGAGCCTCAGCCCCTGGGTCTGATTCCTGGTCAAGGGCATGTACCTGAGTTGCAAGTTTGATCCTTGGCCCTCCAATTGATATGTCTCTCTCATGTTAATATTCCTCTCTTACTCTCCCTCTTCCCTTCCTTCTCTCTCCAAAATAAATAAATAAATAAATAAATGGAAAAAATATCGTTGGTTGAGAATAAAAAAAAGATGCTTAAAGCAACCAGTATTTTCTTGGACAATATGAGTGCCTTGCATAGAGATAGAGAAGAGATTTGATGTCTGCTTCTGACTCTGATATTAATTAACTGAATCACATTAAGTCATTTAATCTTTCTGGGATTCCCTTTCCTCATCTTTAAATAAAATAAGGTGTTAACCTCATTTTTGTAAGTTTTTTTCCCCAAAACGATACTTGAAAGCACCTTAAATTTTTGGTAATGGCCCAGTATAACCTTTAGTCTCATATGGAAGAAGGCAATACTCTCATGGACACCCCCGCCCCCCCAAAAAAAACCCACAAGACAAAACACAAAACATTTTTATCATGTTGAAGTAAAAAACACAAAAACAAAAAGGACCTTGGGAGAGCAGAGTGTTGTCATTTCCCTTAGTGACTTTATTGCAGCCAGATTGTCATCCTTGAGTCTGCAGCTCTAGACCATTGCCAGTGGGTTTACTTTCCGTAGCATACTCAGATTCACAGGACTTAAGAGATGGGTGTAGAAACAAGGCACAATGTATTATTTTTACAACCACATCCATATGCACCTACAGCAGCTTTGTGAGTGAGTTCTCTCCTGCAGTATCTGGGAGAGACTGCATCAGAAGAGGTCTTGGGGCCCGTGGAATCAGAAGGCATGGGGTTTGTTTTGTAACTCGTGTTTGGTAGCAAGGAACTGTGATTACCCCCAAAAGAGTAAACTTAGTCTTGGGATTGGCTAAGTCATAATCCCAAAGCCAGCAGCCCCTTCCCCTGAATATGCACCTCTGTAAGTCTCCTCTTTTGAGTCTCTATGGATGACCAATCTCTTTGTTGACTTCCATGTTTAAAATGCATATCAGTCCCTGCAATGAGGCCTTGCTCTGGCTCTGGTGTGAGAGTCAGTCTATCTTCCTTTAAGTCTTTTTTTTTTTAATATCTCTAAGTTCTTCCATTATTTTTCAGTTTTATAGTTTAACTCTCAGAGGGCAATTCTACCTCCTTCCATTAAAGCCAAGATCTGGGGGGAGAGGGGTGGTTTGTCACTCTGGTATCATTCGTACAAAACAGACTCCACATTTACTATATTCTGGAGGAAAATAACTGAAGGACTTCTATAGACCCCAATCACATTCGTCACTTGCCTGATGTTTAACTGTGATGATATTTGTGAAGGGCTTTGCTTCAAGCCTGGCACATAGTGTTTAGTAAATGTCAAACTGAAAAAAAAAATACAAATCCTATCTAATAAAAGAGTAATATGCAAATTGACCATCACTCAAACACACAAGATGGCTGCTCCCATGTGGACACAAGATGGCCACCACAAGATGGCCAGCAGGGGAGAGCAGTTGGGAGCACCAGGTCTGCAGGGGAGGGCAGTTAGGGGTGACCAGGCCTGCAGGGGAGGGCAGTTAGGGAGGACCAGGCCTGCAGGGGAGGGCAGTTAGGGGTGACCAGGCCTGCAGGGGAGGGCAGTTAGGGAGGACCAGGCCTGCAGGGGAGGGCAGTTAGGGGCAATCAGGCTGGCAAGGGAGCAGTTAGGCATTAATCAGGCTGGCAGGGGAGTGATTAGGGGGTGATCAGGCTGGCAGGCAGAAGCAGTTAGGGGCAATCAGGAAGGCAGGCAGGCGAGCAGTTGGGAGCCAGCAGTCCTGGATTGTGAGAGGGATGTCCGACTGCCTGTTTAGGCCGGATCCTACCAGATTGGAGAGGGTGCAGGCTGGGCTGAGGGACAGCCCTCCCCCTCCCCCATGCATGAATTTCATGCACCAGACCTCTAGTAAGTAAATAAGAACCACTAGCAAGGTTTTGTAGGTTAAAGGAATAAATTCTTTGCCCAGTTATGCTATACTATTATTTAAGAGAACAGGAGCAAATAAAATCTTTTTTGATCATCTGTTATCTTATCATTAACCTAAGAATAATATACTCTAAGGAAGAAATAAAATCATGCACAGCATTATAATGTGTGTCTATAACTTGTAAAATGCTTTGTAAATGTAAGCTACATTACAGTTATTCAATTTGTTGTTTTATGCAAGGACATCTAAACTATAAATGGTATTGGGAAGCTTCAAGTGATAAGAAAACTTAATTTATGTTAGACCAGTCTAGTGCATTGAACGTTCAGGACCATTTGGCCCAATGCACAATTATTGGAATATCAAATCAACATTAAGACCCAAGTTGGTCTTTCTGGTAAACTCTTAACAGGGGAGTGAAAACAAGTGACCTATGTTGTCTGTGGGAGGCCTTGCTATTAGATTGTGATGAATGTGGCTGTTAAACATTTAGGCAAAAAGATTTGCAGCTTTCAGTGCCATGGGGAACAGCTTTCTCTGTGTCCTTACCCAGTCAAGTGATACAAAGCAAACTTGGCTGCTGAATAATTTCATGTAATTGTACCCTGGAGAACTGAAATATACAGGAAGGAGGTCTTTTGTGTACAAGTACCCATTTAAGGAACTACAATGGAAAATGAATACATCTGCTGGTGAACGCTTACCTGCAATTATCTTTAGTTGAAATTTCCAAATGTTGAACATAATGAAAATTCCCTGGGTGGAAAAATGTCCCTGGTTAGTTTCAGTAGCTACTCGTTACTCCCTAAATGTTCTTAGCAGACAAACTGAGCAAAAAGAAACCTCTTTTATGAAAATATTACATGCAAAGCATAGGGGCAGGTTGGCTGGTCTATTGCAGGCAGTGATTCCCCCAAAGAGCCTTGTGATTTTGTTGTGGGCAAGATGGGGGTTTCCCTCCCTCTCTCACCTGTCTGAGCCCTTCAAAGGCATGTGCTTGATTTGCGAGAACCCGCCTGTCAATCTCCTAAACTGGAATTAATTGGTATGGGAGACAGTTTCAGGTGAACAATTAGGATTTTCTTTCTCGATAGAGGTGTTAAACATTTTACACATACATCATGCTTTACAACCGCTCATTAGCCCACACAATTGACCAAGGGAGTGCTCCAAGCTATTACCCTCCTGTGATAGAGAGGGAACTAAATAGGAAAGGGGGTGCCCTTGGTCACACTCTATGGCATAGAGTCTATGTCAAAGGTACAAGTGGAACTAATAATTAGCTGTTACTTATTCATGAACTGAGACCAAAGGCATTAGACAACTAAATAAATACTTAAATGCTCACAGAGAGAGCTAACCTTCAGTTCCCTCTCTCATCCAACTCCTTCCCTCAGCGCCTTGTTGGAGCCTCTCCCAGTCATTGCAAAGAGCTGGTCCCCTTGTGAAATTTCCAGGGCACGCCTCATCTCTTACTGCTATATCTGGCTCTATTTCCCAAGTTGGATGCCAAGATTCTTCGCTTATCCTACTTTTGTTGTTGTTGCTGGTTTCTCTTCCTTCCTCCCCCTTGATTCTACCTTGGGGTGACTGTGGGAATTTCATCATGCTTTATCCTCTATGCTCCCTTTTTGCCATATTGCCTCATCACTTATAACTATATTCTTTCTTAACTATTATAGCTGACAATATTCTGCCTCCCTGACCTTTCTCCTCAGAACTCTTCAGTGATCTGGAGGAACAACTCCCACGCCCCTCACTTGTACAAAAGCATTCATTTATCTCAACCTCTTATCATTGACATCTGAGAAACTGAATTTAGAATAGGTACTCAAATAAATTATCCCCAAAGCTGACAACCTAAATGTACAACAACTAGAAAATGGCTTAATTTAGGTTTTGACAACTCACTGGAATATTTTAAGTGATTATAATAAAGATGATAGTAGTAGAGAAATATAAAAAATAATTTTGATAAAATGTTAAGTAAAAAATACAGTGCAAATTACATTTATTAGGATTCATTTAACTCCTATGGCTGTAGATAAAGACTGAAATGGATATAGGAAACAATAATATAATGATTTTGGTGGTGAGATGATCAGAACTTGCAAATGTAAAATAATTCTATAAAGTTGTCATACTTGACAATAATCATCATTTTGACCCAATCTCTGGTTTTCTCCCTACTCAAATTATTAGTGCCTTTATTTACATGGCTTTCTCAACTTTAGACAGATATCTCTCTTTCAGTTCACAATTTGGAAAATCTATAAATTCCATCTATGAATAAAAATAATGATCAGGATATAAGATGATTACCATAAGGAAAGGTTATTAGGTTAATTTTATGAATAGAATTTCTAATGTTTTCATTCTTTTAACAATTCAGACTTAAAATGTTTTAGCTCACTTGTCAAATTTTAAAGTTACCTGAAATAGAAAGAAAATGTGTTTCTCTTATTGCCTTTTTCTCTAGTAGAAAATGATATACTCGCACCCAGAAACATCAGAAAGGCAGGTAGTACTGCTCTCTGGTAATAAGGCATTTCACGCTTATGGTTTATTTGTTCTACAGCCATGGGATTAGGTATTTAAAAAAGCAATGCTGTAGTTCAGGGCACTGGCACGGGGGGCGGGGGGGGGGGGGCGATTTTTCCCTTAAACAAAAGAACTAGTGCCTTGTTTCTCTTGTGGAGAAACATGGCATAAAATGATTCGGAACTAATGTCAACTAATTGTTATTTCGCTGTTGTCATCTATGTCCCAGTATTAGCCTTCTCTGACCCTGCAGTGTAGTCTCTGGAAGTGCATGTGCTTGCAGGATGCCCCTAGGGCTTGGTCCAGTTCCTCCAGAGCATAGCTGCTGGCCCTAGTTAACAGGTCTCACTTCCTTCACTTCTGTGTCTGCCTCTGGGCTGGAGGCTTAGGGATCCAGGCATTAGGGATGCTGGGTTTGATGCTCAGCATCAAACTGAGGTCTATACGTTCAAGGTGGGGGTAAGGCAAAACACTCTGGGTTTTAAACCTTCTCAGAAGTCTGGGATTTTCGTTCTGGATCCAGCCTTGTTGGATTATTAATTCTGAGAATGCAAGAGTGGCTCATACTGCGCATGTGGTGCCTCAGTGCCAGAGCTAAGCCTGCCCTGAGCTGAAAATGGAATGGTTCAACATTGCATGCAGGTTATTAAAGATTCTGCTTACTTTACAATGGTCTGTTAACAGCTCTAATGTCTTTAACATGTGCAGCCTATTGACTTTTAAGTAACATTTTATTGAAGTAACTGCCGCGCTTATTAGCCCGTAAGATTTACGCTTCATTTTCAGTCCTGAATCTGGGGGAGGGGGCAGCCTACCCTTAAATGGTGAGGCAGGAGTACTGTGAGATAAGAGATGCGCAGGGTGAATGGGAACATCTGTGGTGCAGTTGGGTTAGGAGGAGAAGCAGCGTGTCTTCTAGGATTGGAGTGTGCTCAAAGGTCACAGAGAAACAATCACATCTTCATTAATGGGACTAAAATTGGGAGAAAAAAAATATTTGCAGATGTGGCCAGTGTGAACGGCTTATTTCGTGGTTGTACTGTTTTATGGTTTCAGGTGGATAATTTCAATGAGTGTGAAATTTCACATAAGTGAACATACAGAGAACTGTCAGGAATGACACCTAAATGTTCCATGCTGCTTTTACTTAGGCATTTTGGAAAAATAAAAGATTTGCCCATGTGAAATCTTTTCACTGCAGCTGTTACCTCTTCAAACACAAAAAATAATGCCCCTACATGTGTAATTTATTGTGCACAAGAAAATTCAATATACAAAAATCTAGAAAAAATATGAGAACTAGCTGGCATTCACTTGACCCAGGATTTTGGGGTTTATCAAATAATTAACTGTAGAACATAAATGTGTTGTGGGTGGAAGTGGGGTTCTTGCCCTGTCATGAGGAAAAGCATTTCTGGTGACCCACAAGAGTAATGAAGTCTGGTGATGATATTTGTGATGCCAAATAAAAAAGATGCCCCTTTAATGTCTGTTCTGCCATGAAAAATAAGGGCCAGAAATAGAGATTCTGTGTCATATTAAAGCTTAGTCCCAGTCCAGCATTTGGAGAGCTTAGCCTGTGTTGCTGGCTGGAATCCGTTGCTTTGCTGCTACACCCGGGCTCTCGCTTGGAGCCTGTGTGTAGGCTCCACCAGGCTGTGGGCCACATGGCTACAGAGAGAGAGAGAACAGGCCAGCGCCAGGGGCACGTGCGGTCATGAGCAAGAGAGAGAGGGCTTCTTGGTTCACCTGGAATTATGTATTCTCAGGCTTAGGAGGAACCAGAAACTTTTTCAAAATAACCAACCAGCTTCCCAAAGTTTTATGGGCTTGCATTGGCTCCAGATCCCAGCCAATGATCTTTTCCCCAGGTTAGTCTGACAGACCTCTATGATTAAGCACCTCCCATGCGCCATTTTGACTTTATTGTGCATGTGTTTACTCCCTGCTTTGTCCTATCCCTTTCCCCAGTGATCTGTGGGGATCAGACTGGTGGTTCCCAGAGGGGAGGCGGGGGTAAGGGTGGAGTGAAGCTGTAGCTTCCTGGTGAAACAAACAGGCCTCTGCTTCCCAGCTGAATACGCTCAACAATTTCTGACTCCCCTGCTTTCTTCTTATTATTTGTTTATCTTAAATAATTGTTTATCAGAGAGAGAGAGGAAGGGAGGAGAGAGAAACATTGATGTGAAAGGGTAACATTGGTCGGCTGCCTCCTGTATGTCCCCGACTAAGGATTGAGCCCGCAATCCATGTGCTGTGATTGGGAATTGGACCAGCAACCTCTTGGTGCACAGGATGACACCCAACCAACTGAGCCACACCACCACGGCATTCTTCCTTTTAATAGCGAGCTAATGACATTAATAAAAGGAAACGTTAGTGCATATAAAATAAAATTTGATTTTATATTAAGTGTGTTAGAAATATGTTGGTAAACAGCTAGATATTTGTATCGTGTTTTTTCCCTTTTTCCTTATTGCTGAAGAAAACAGTTATCTTATATGAGTTTATTTAATAAAAGAGAATCTTTCCACATAACCACACATTAGTAATAGGGTAGAAATGAAATCTTTAAATGACTCTACCAAAGAGCACAGAATGCAGAGAGGAAAAAACCAAGTCACGAAGGTAGACGTGAAGGACTCTCACAATGATCTGGACAATTCTGTATTTTTCATTTTTCAAATTTGCAGCTCAGAAATCAGCTGAAGGACTGAGCACAAGGCAGACTTTTCCCATAACTTTCCAGAACATGTATGGTAAAAGTGTTCTTGAACATGTAGGGTAAAAGCTAAAAGCCAGACAAGAACCCACAGCTAACTCTGAGTGAGCACTTTCTTCTGCTTCGTGTCACATCTCTTCCTTTCTCAGAAATCCTATCACCCATTCTTGAACTGATGGAAAAGTGTCCATCATAGCCCTGGGGCTTAAATTACCAGCTTTTCAGGTCTGCAGAGACTTTGAGAAATGTACTAATATATTCACAACAGAAGCAAAGTGCCAACAGAAACAGATCCTGAATTGGTTCCCATAAAGAATGACAAAGAATGTCTACCAGACCACACGCAACTAGTCCCCTGCAATATATACTTGTTTTGCTTCATCCACCTATCAGCAACCTGGGAATGCTTCTTGAGGGGACTATATGGCTCCTGCCACTTAATTAAATTTTGCACTTAGATCAGTGACTCAGAATCTGTGTTGTTAAAAAGCATTTCTTCCAAGTAGTTCAGTTTCTACGTTATGTTTCCTATCAGAAAAATTAAAGGGAGGGGGGGTGGGAGTAGGACAGTGTGCAAATAAGAGTTCAGTTTATCTCCTGAAATTGCACACTGGTGTACATAATCATCTGTGCATAAAATGCATATACATCTCTTTTTTATCTTAGAGCAGTTTTGTTTTTTTTAAACTGTGTGAATATTGTTTAAGATAACAATACTTTACAATAAGATCAAGATAATCTCTCCATTGCAAAAGCCTGGAAAGTAACTGCAAAGTTAATAAAGTCAGTTTCTAGGCTGCTGTTTTCTGGAAATAGAATCTTTTACAAAGAGTGTGAAATTATTGTGCTGGCATCAACTGGGGAGGACTTTTTATATTCACATTATATACCCTGAAAACTCTTGATCCTGACCAGAATGAGTGAGGCAAAGCCCCACCAAAAATAACAAAAAAAAATCCTGAAGCTAGCTGCCTTGCCTAAAATCTGAGCACTACAAGGCACAAAAATGAAATACAATGTCCCGGAAAACATCTGTGGTGTCTTATTTAACTTCTGATTAATTGTAAATATGCCGCATGTGAAAATAATTGATGTAAGGCTGAAAAGTTGGGTGATTATAAATTCCAAACATTTCAGAAACTTGATGTGAGTTTTTTCAACCTTGG
Organism: Corynorhinus townsendii; assembly: GCA_026230045.1. Lineage (NCBI taxonomy): Eukaryota > Metazoa > Chordata > Mammalia > Chiroptera > Vespertilionidae > Corynorhinus > Corynorhinus townsendii. The sequence continues at coordinate 57,693,309 of JAPDVU010000004.1, read as the reverse complement.
TTAATGCGTTAGTCCTAACACCTTTAATAAAATCAAGGTGACAGACCATGAAAACATTTACTTCAGAACTACAAGCAAATCTGATACTATTGTTGAAAGATGCCTGGGGGCACGTGGACTAGAGATCAGCAGAAGAGAAGGCCCGAGAGGTGGTGGAGGTGTGCAATAGCTCTGCCTGGGACCCGGGAATCTCCAGAATGACTGCAGGGCTTTGAAATATTAAACTGCTTAATAGGGAAGATGCTGGAGAGCGAATCCTAACCTGATCACAGGAAAAAAAGTGCTGTCCAACTGCAAATTTATTTTCTCATACAAATTACATTATCTTTCTGATATTAAGTAAAACGGGGTTTCATAAATTAATGCCTATGCAACATGAAGGAAGCCGCAATGTGACCGTGAAATTTTTTCACAATTCATGCTTCATACCCGCAAACAGGCAATTTCACAGCTAACTAAAATGTTGATCGTTAAATAGCATAACCTTTTCCGACTTCTAAATAGCATATTTCACAAAACAACAAGAAGTTGTTTTGTAACTCCCTAGATGGGAGTCAGGGAGTAATAAAACTTAGATAATCTCAGGGACCTGAGAGATTTCTGTGTAGCAATTTTCATGTTATATAAGAAAAGAATAGGTTCTGATCCACATCCATGGTCAGTTCTCCTTTGTTTTTATTGGCTAAATCTAGGTATAAGAATCACAGCATATTTATTTCATAATGTTGGGATCAGTGTTCATCTCTGAACTTATTCTTTTCTATATTGTACTGGTTTGTGATAGCTTTCTGAAAAACTCCCTATATGTAATGAAGGTTGAAGATACTGCACTCCAGGGATTTCAGAATGCCAAATATTTGGATATTTCCCAAAGAATGATTACTTTGGAGAGAGAACTGAGGTCTGATGCTTCACAAGTAAAAGTAAAGTGATTGCACTAGGGGGGCTGGGGGTGGGGGTGGGGAATACTATGATCCTTGAGAAAGTGACCAGTTTCCTATTTTGCTGCATTAAATGTAGTCTCACATAACAAGAAAAATAAATTTTCTTAGCAAATTCTGTGAAAGTTTTGTCAAAATTGTACTAAACTAGTTTCTATAAAATCATGCTTTCTATTTATGTTGCTATTTACAATTAAATAGGTACTATTAATTAAAGAAAACCTGTTCTTTCATCATTATCCTTTAATTTGAAGATTATTTTTTCAAATCCATCTCTCTCTGTGTGTATGTATAAAATAATACTATTCTCTGTATATAAGAAAAAAGTATTCTATTTAATACTAAATAGTATTCATAAGTTATCTATGAATTTAATGTATCTGTTGGCTTTAAGTTCAAAATAGATGAGAAGAAAGAATGATTTGAGGTGTTGGAAGAAAAAAGACTAACAAAAATAAATTTCTTATACAAACTACCAGAATCATGGCAATTCCTTTTTAAATAAATTTATTTTTATTGTTAATGACATTAAGGCATGGATGACTTATGACTCCATATATGACTCTGGAGATTGTAGCCTTATAAAGACTTACTAACTCTGCAGCAGCAATGTGTGTGTGTGTTTTTTGTTTGTTTGTTTGTTTTGTTTTTTTACCCTTTCAATACCCAGTTCTTAATTAAAAAAAAAAAAAAGACATTTGATTACTCTACCCTCCATAGTTACTGCAATCACAGAGCCTGTATGGCTTTCAGCAGTAAGCATGGCAAACACAGTCACTACATAAATCTGTAGAGAGCTTTATCATTTTCACACAAATATCCTTGAGAGGTGGGCAGGGTTTCTATGCTGTTCCATAGATGAGAACACTGAAATATAGAAGAGTCAAGTGGTCTCCTCTAGGTCCCAGATCTTATTAACTGAATTGGAAATACAATTCAAGTTTTAAGACATCTAGCTTAGATTTAGTGATTTTAAAGACTAGTAAGCATACATAGGTGTGTCAGCTCCCCAAGGCTTGGAAAATCTTTATAGCAAACATAAATGAATTTTAACATCCTTCTTCCCAGTTATCCAATTCCAAGTGTATAGTTTAATGTGTATGAACAGAGAAGAATCATTTGCACAAACTGTGTCTAAAATTTTTTAAAGATAGGGCATGTTGACCTTGGGAATACGATGTGGGGCTGGAACCAGGAAATGTTTGCACCTATTGAATCCAAAGTGGACATCATTATTCTGGAAAGACCCATGCTCTGAGTGCTATCCTATCGGGTATGGCTCTGACCAAGTTTAAATGCTAGTTGTAGCACTGCTGGTTCTGCACCTAGAGCAAGCTATCAGCCTTAGTTTCTTCATCTCTAAAATGGGGGATAATAATACCTCACTTGTAAGGATTTTTGTGAGCATAAAATGAGCTAATGTGAATAAAGCAGTTGAACAATGTATTAATCCCAAGGTTATCTCATAACACATTATCTCAGAAGTCTGAAATTAAAGTATCATCATGCCTGTACACCCTCCAAAGACGGTAGGGGACAGTCCTTCCTTGTCTCTTCCAGCTGCTGGTGGCCCCAGTACTCCTTGGCTGTGTCTACATAGCTCCAATCTCTGCCTCTTTTTTTCGGATGGCTTTCTCCTGTCTCCATTTCAAATATCCCTCTCCTTTCACTTATAAACCTACTTGTCATTGAATTTAGGGCCCACACAGATAATCCAGGATGAGCTCAATTTTGAGATCCTTAATTTAATTACGTTTGCACAGACCCTTTTCACAGTTGGAGGGATTAAACCTGGATATATGTTTTTGGGTGGCCACCATTCATTACATTGTAGTGCCTGGGAACAAATCCTTGTGCTCCCTACCTCTTATTATCTTTGATTTAGATTATAACATGTGGTCAATTCTAGAGTGATTAGCCCAGTGGTTCTCAGTCTTGACTACACATTAGAATAACCTGGGGCATCTTTTAAAACCCCAATATCTGGGCTGCATTATAGACCAGTTAAATCAGAATCTCTGGGTATAGAACACAAGTTTCTGTATTTTTTTTTAATAAATCTTTATTGTTCAGATTATTACAGGTGTTCCTCTATTTTTTCCCCCATAGCTCCCCTCCACCTGATTCCCCACCCCACCCCATGCCTTTACCCCCGCCACTGTCTTCATCCATAGGAGTAAGATTTTTGTCCAATCTCTTCCCGCACCCCTCACACCTGCTTCCCCTGAGAATCGTCAGTTCACTCCCTTTCTATGTCCCTGATTCTATTATATTCACCAGTCCATTCTGTTCTTCAGATTTTTTATTCACTTGATTTTTAGATTCACTTGTTGGTAGGTATGTATTTGATGTCATTTTGTTGTTCATAATTTTTATCTTTACCTTTTTCTTCTTCTTCCTCTCCTTAAAGAATACCCTTCAGCATTTCATGTAATCCTGGTTTGGTGGCGATGAACTCCTTTAGCTTTTTCTTGTCTGTGAAGCTCTTTATCTGACCTTCAACTCTGAATGATAGCTTTGCTGGGTAGAGTAATCTTGGCTGTAGGTTCTTGCTGTTCATCACTTTGAATATTTCTTGCCACTCCCTTCTGGCCTGCATAGTTTCTGTTGAGAAATCAACTGACAGTCGTATGGGTACTCCCTTGTAGGTAATTAACTGTTTTTCTCTTGCTGCTTTTAATATTCTCTCTTTGTCTTTTGCCCTTGGCATTTTAATTATGATGTGTCTTGGTGTGGTCCTCTTTGGATTCCTCTTGTATGGGGTTCTGTGCGCTTCCTGGACTTATACATCTATTTCTTTCACCAGGCAGGGAAAGTTTTCTGTCATTATTTCTTCTAATAGGTTTTCAATATTTTGCTCTCTTCCTTCTTCTGGCACCCCAAAAATTCGGATGTTGGTTCGCTTAAAGTTGTCCCAGAGGCTCCTTACACTATCTTCATATTTTTGGATTCTTTTTTCTTTTTGTTTTTCTGGTTGGATGTTTTTTGTTTCCACATATTTCAGATCTTTGGTTTGATTCTTGGGGTACGTTGATCTACAGTTGAGTTTCTGTATATTCTTTATTTCAGACAGTGTATGCTTCATTTCTGACTGATCCTTTTCCATTTTTTTGGCATTCTCATTAAGCTCCTTGAAGGTCTCATCAAGTTTCTCAGCGGTTTTAAGAAGATTCTTGAGTAACCTTATAAATGTGGTTCTGAACTCTATGTCATCCAGTAGTTTGCTTTCCTCCGTTTCTTTCATTCGTGACATGTTTCTTTGTCTCCTCATTTTGGCTGCTTCCCTGTGTTGATGGAGTAGCTTTGTGTGGTAGGTGACCTATAGGGGGCAGTAGCTCAGCCTCCCCAATCACCTGATGTGGACACTCTTGGTACACCCCTTTGTGGGCTGAGTGCAAAGACTTGGTGCAGTTAAAGCCTTAATTGCTGCTGGTATACTGGGAGGAATTGACCTCCAGGCCAATTAGCTGTGAGCACTCACTGTGTCTATAATGGAAGAACTGCTGCGCTGAAGACACACTTATGGGGCAGGACTTGTTTCAGTGGGGCTTTGGTGCTCACTGAGTCTGCCTTTGAATGTGTCACTTATGGATGTGAGGAGTTGAAATCTGGTGTCTCACTCTGACCACTAGGTACACTGGCTTCTGGATCTCCAATGGGGTGCAGGTCAGCTACTGTCTGAGGCCATCCAGCAGGAACTACAGTGAGAGCTACAGTTTTCTCCTCTTTGCTTGGGGTTTGGAGGTTTTGGAGCTGTCTGACCCAGGCTGCAAGTTTGCTAGGTTAAGCTGTGATAGGGCAGGGCTTTCTTCTGCTAATGCTGCTGCTTGGAGCTTGGGTGGGTTTGTAGGTTGTGCAGGGCGGGGCCTCAGGGCGTCATTAGGTTAGGGCATGGCAAACAGCAATGGCTGCTAGTTAGCCGGCTCTGTGTCCCCAAGGGCGTCCCGGAGTCCCGTGCCCCAGTGCCGTAAACAATTATTCCTGCGCGCAGCTCTGCAAGTAAGCCACCCTCACTGGCAGACAGTCCAGCCTCTCCCCGTAGGAGTTTGGATCCCCCGCGTCTCCCCAGAAACTGGATTTCAGAGCAATCGGGGGCTTGTCTCCCTTTGGGTTGAAAAAAGCAACGCCCGCCGCCAGCCCGGATCACGCGCCTCCGTACCTCAGCTTTTCAGTGCTCGTGCATGTCTTGATGCTCTTTTCTCTTTCCTTCTAGTTGTAGAACTTCCACTCAGCCAGCTTTCCCGTGGTTCTGGGTGATAGACGTTTTGTCTTTTAGTTGAATTTTTGAAATTGTTGCGCGAGGCAGCAGTTTAGGCATTTACCTACGCCGCCATCTTGGATTCTCTCCAAGTTTCTGTATTTTTTAAAGCTTTCTGGGTAACTGCAATGTACAAAGTTAGAAAATATTAGACAAGGGCATAATTAGAGTCTGATCATAGATACCCTGGGTTTTTGGATTGTACAGAACCTTTGGGCTTTATCTGTTCAACAAATCTAATATTCTGGGTATAGGAACATAACCTAATTCATTGTTCCATCGGCTCAACCATGCAAATCATGTTGCTTGACTTCTACATACCACTTCTGCCTGTGCTTTGTGCCAACTCCCATCTGTAGGAACACAGTTTAACAGAGGGTATAAAGAGGGACCTGATGGAGACTCATGAGATAAATCAAGTTCCAATCTCATGATTTATGTAATGCGGCTGGATCTAGACATACCCTCTGGTTTCCAAATCTAAATTAAGTGAATGTTTTAGGCAATGTTGGGGACATGGTATTGCTGGAAGAATACTTTTCAAAAGTTACTAAGTATATCTTCTTAGTGAAAGCACCACACTGTTTTGTGCAAGAACCCTTGCGGTGTTAATTCGTGTAGGAGCTAGATGCCGTGCTGGGCTGTCCAAAGTGTTTAGTAAATTCTTCCTTAAGTTTTTTTCAATCCTGTTTCACATGCTGACCTTCTCCATGGATTACAGATTTCCTTTCACAGCAAAACACCAGAAGAAACTTGGGAAGAAATACCTCAGGAAACCAGCATTTATCCCAATCAATCACCACCACCACCATCTGAAGCTTAAACTCAATGGGCCCCTGCTGACATCCATGTTCTATTCAAAGCACTTCTCTTTTCTACCTGGCTTGGCTATTCAGTCATCAAATCCAAGTCTTCATGAAATTCCATCAGTGAGCCCTTCTGTCTCTTTAACCTTACCATGTCCTCTTTGAAAACATGATCCCAGAAGCCAGCCTAAGAACTTCTTATCCTATAAAGAATATCTACTTGCTAAAGCAGTGAGTTATTTGCTTTCAGAGCACACACTTAAGTCAAAGCCCCAAAGCCCCAAATTGTAGTTGTCAGGCATATATTGAGACATATTTTGAGGTGCCAGAATGATGGGTCTGCAACCTGGAAAACATAGCTGTCCACTTACTCTTCTGACATATTAGCCTACGCCCTGGCCTGACAATTTTGGAGCATCCATAGAATGCACTGGTTATAAGCTACTCACATGCACCCTGTCATCTACAGCATAAAATTCTCATAGAGTAAACTGGAATTGAGACTGAAGTCCACTGGGAAGGGGATGTGGATCCTGGGAAACTTGAATCTTTTGGCCAGGAAAAGAGGTGGGAGTTTATGAACTCTAAAGTTTCCATCCTCAGGGAGATGGATAAAAACATGCAAAATCATTCAGTTTACACTTATATAGACAGTGAAAAACAAGAGAATGAGTATCACGGAAGTCAGGATAAAGGTTATCTCTGTGGGAAGGCAGTTACTATAATGAAGAAGAGGCAGACTAGAGCTTCTAAAGTAGAGCAGCACTCTATTTCTTAATTGATGTGTGGTTACATGTGTCTTTATTTTATTATTCTTATGCAATAAATGTTTTCTATATTCATCTTTGTATAAGCTATATTCCACAATTTAAAAATATAGCAGGGTTAATCTGAACTATGGAATATTTTTAAAAAACACACAAGTTTTTTCTTCTGTGTTCTTCATATCATCTTTCATTTTGACAGTATGCTTGATTTATACATTTATATCACTCATTAAACAACAGTTTCGTTAACATGCACTATCTTTAAGTTGAAAAGTTTTCATACTCCATCTTTAAAACACAAGGGAAATTTCCTGCAGGAGTGAGGACAAAACAAGGCAAACAATGGCTTTGCTCATTTAAAAATGCTTTATTATCATCATCAATTTCTGAAGAAGAGAAAGCTTAAGAGATAAGTAAAGTGGTAGTTCTGTTGACACAAAAGAAGTCATTGGAAGAGAGGGTTGGGGCACAGGCAGAAAAATGCCATTTAACTAGTCTTGCTGTCCAATTTTCCAAGTGCCTTTTCTGGGAAGTTTTCCATTATTTAACTTTTTCTTTTCTTTACAGAGTTTATATCTTTCTCCCTAACTACTGCTGGTTGTCACCCCAATTATGCCTGCAAAAGCCATTTGTGAAGTCAACTGGGAAGGTTTTTTTTGGAAAAAGGGTGTGTGTGGATCCAGAAATGCTGGACTAGACCCCTGAATCTGGCCCCTTATCCCAGTTCCCTTCTTTGGGAATGGCCTGAAGAAATGCCTCTGCCAAGATTTGTTACATTTGTAAATGGATTTTTTCCATTATGTGTGGGAGTCTCTATTAATCTTGAAAAATGTAACAACGCTAAAAAAATTTTAAATAGTTAACACAAAGAAATAGGCTTTGAGTCAGGGTTAGTAAAACATTTTTATTCTGCTAATGTGGACACAAAAGTGGCAAGTAGAATTTCAATCATATTCTTCCCTTTTATTCCAAAGAAGGGATAAACACAGGAAAGACAATGTTCTCCTTACTTTACATAAAAGAAATCACTGGGATGAGAATGGAGGGGATGTGGAGCTGTAAAAAATTCATTTTTAATCCATGCAAGAATTTATTTGTCATTTCACAGGAGCCTGCTTTTGTTCCTAATTTTCTTATCCATGAATCTAACATGTTAACACCCCAGAAGGATTAATTGCATGTATTCTTATTTATTGGTTTTGGCAATTTTAGCAACACTTATGATTCCTTTACAAATCACAATATTAAAACATTATGAATACTTAGTTTAGGTATTGAAATTGATCATTAAACTAGAATTTTTGTTAGGTGAATTTGGTAACAGAGGCTCACAAAGGCATTCTTTGTTGTGCCTGTCTTGATTTAGAGCCTCACACATTTCGATTCTAATGCAAAAAAAAAAAAAAAAAAAAAAAAAGGCTCTTCTTTAAGTTGCAGTACAAAGAATTTGAAGCGAGTTCTAAATTAAGCAATTGCTCAAGCACCGGTGCTGGGAAAGTAAGTTTGGGATTGCTGACACTTTGAGTAAACAGAGTGAACAAACATTCTTTACCTTTATCGTGACTAAGTAGAGGATAATTGAGTGAAAGAACAGGGCACATCCTGGCAGTGTCTTCGCTCATTTGACCATGGGGTGGTGCTCTAAGGCCCAGATTTGCCCACCCTTGTCTTCACTGCGCTGTTGTAGGCGGCAGAGAACGAACCTTCTCAAGCTCTAACTTGTGTAGCTCTTTGTCACTGTGCATGTAAAATATGTAATGGGCCGCCCAGCACTGATGAAAATAAAGTAATTAGAAATCGGTTGGACATTTGTATACATAGCCATCCCAAGTATGTTTGAATAGGTGATAGAAATGAAGGTTTTGAGTAAAAGAAATAGTAGCACATAATTTCAAAGTTTGAGTTAAACTTTGTTTCTAAAAATACTTTAGTAGATTGAAGAAAAATCCTTAATATCTAACTGACCATTTTTAACTTTTTAATAAATTAGGACATACACACAGTTTTAAAATCCAGTGTCTCAAAATGATTTAAAGTTATTAAAGTCAGAGTTAGTGTGTGTATTTTTTCATGACAAAAGAAGATTTCAAGCTAACATCTTTGTTTTAGTTTAGCACCTTGGACTATGACCTATGAGAAGTATTAAAGAAATATGCAAAGTTTTGGGATAAACTGCAAATTAGACTCTGTTCCCCTAATAATCTCAATCATTTTTATTGTTGAATTAGGCAGATATATTGCTCTGTGTGAAGGGGAAAAAGAGAACACTTCACTTTCAAAGGAAAAGAAGCGCAGGATAAGGTTCACAACTATGGAAACACATGCTTCATTTAAAAATGGACCCTTCTCTTTTTTAAGTTGAATTTACTGGGGTGACATTAGTTAATAAAATTATATAGGTTTCAGGTACAATTCTAGAATACATCATCTGTATATTGTATAGTGGGTTCACCACACAAAGTTGGGTCTCCTTCTTGAAGACTACTGCTCAACCATCAACATCTTCCACTGCCAAGATGATGACATTCTCCCACATGCACAGTTTGGATTGTGCCACATCTACCATGTTTTATCTTACTCATTTTACTTAATGGGCACTTTCCCAAATTATAAAATGCTCCGAAAAATAGGATTGCTGATGGCTGTAGCACAATTGTTTTTAACATGCTAATTAATCATTGTGCAAGCTATATTTTTCAAAATAATGGTTTAATAATTACTGTAAATAAAAGAGTCATGGATCTATCTATCTCTAGACACACACACACACATAAATTCTTGTCAAGTAATTGTCTTTACATTTTTAAAGAAAGTTTTTTTGGCATAAAAATAATATATCTGGTCTTAAGTTTAACAATGTGTTTTTTTTAAAAGATGTCATTCATTATGCAAAATTAGATCTATATAAGCTTATATGATATAAAATTATCATAGATATGGGTTTCTTTTTGTCTGGATGCTTAACTCTCTGGTAAGAGATCTGATACCAAATGTACTTGGATCAATTCTGAGATGCTCCGCTTCTAGAGAAATATAAAAGCCACCTCTCTATTTGTTATCTCAATGTCAGCTTTACATACTCAACAGATTTGAAATATTAAACCTAATATTTAAATGTTGATGTTTGATTCTATATTATTTTCTATAGAAGTATTTGGATTTGAAAGGAAACCAAGGGCTACGCTGTAAAAAATTTTTATTCCCCGACCCTAACAAAGTGTCCTTTTTTTAAGAGGCTCGTGTATTTAACTTTGGGCATTAAAACGAGTTCCCCCACATGAAGGGTGCTGAAGATACGAAGGCAATTTTCATGATCTAAAAATAAGGGGTGAAAACCTGTGTATATGAAAGGTTATGCTTGGATTCAGAGTTAAGCATATGGTGTCTCCTTTGAAATTCTCTGTGTTTGGGCATGAACTTTTTCACAGGTTTTTCCAATAGTCTCTCTTCTTTGACGTTCTGTTTACACACATCATAATTTCCTTCTGAAGAATAACTTTTCCTTTTTAAAAAAATTTACCAGTGAAAAAAGTAAAAATTTCATAACATAAAACTAAGTTTTCACACTCAGGCTGTCAAAATTAACAAATACAGTTTAAAGCAGATGTTTCAAAATTCTGTAACTATTTCCATCGAACCAAATTTCATCTTTAACTTTTTTCCCCCACTGTTACTTAAACAACCTTTACATCCAGTCAGATAACAGCTAGGAAAACTGAATTATTTTATTCCCACGTCAAAAAGGCATTTCTTCAATGGGGCAATTTCTAAGGGCTCCATAGTAAAACGAACGAGACCCTTTGAACTGAGAACTCTCCTGAAGGGAAGAAAAGTTACAATCTGTGGGCGCTTTCCTTTCACCTTCATAGCCAAAGGCAGACAGGCAAAGAGAAATGATCGAAGCTTACAGAGGGCAGTGACCGCCAAAGAGAATTTGTTTTTTTTGGAGCACCCAGGCCACTGCCTGGTGCAGGTGGCTGTTTCCCTAACAGGATCTGTCTGGTGGAATGAGCAGCACGGTGGAAGTCAAATCCTCCTGCTCTCCATCTGTGGATGTCTGTCATTTGGGGACAATGACCAGCGCTATATTTTCTTAACCCAATATGGACAGAGAACGTGTTTGGATTGTATTGTGTGACATCCCCTTCTCTATCGGAAAGGCCCGGGACGGGAAGGGGGTGGGGTCTGGCTTTTTAAGGATGGGTCTAATGCCTTCAGCTGTTATCACACTTTGTTGATTGTAATCATGCGTTTTATGGTTTCTTTTCCAGCTGCTCCAAAAATTCACTGCAATGTCTTCTAGGTTTATTTTTAATATCCTGTAATTCAAAGATCTAAGAAAGAAAAGTTGATATAGAAATCCATGTTCCGATTCTCTCTCCATTTTATTTTTTTCTCATGGGGAAGGAGGGATTTAGGATTTGGCCACATTCCTTAAAATCCTTTCTGGAGAAATGTGCTCTTTTCTGCAGGAAGGAGCCAGCACGAAGCACATGCACAGGCTTATTCCATTGATGGGGGAGCTGGGGAAAGATCCTATGTAAACATGCAAAAATGTCATAAAATTATTTATTTCTTCAGAGTATTTCTAATTACAACGTTTCCTTCTTGATGGTGGTTGCAAAATAATGGTACTATGCTGGCATCTTAGGATTTCTGGATTCCCCAAATAAAGTATTTTCTCTAAACCCCATTGCTCTAAAACTTACCAAGGAAAGGTTAAAGTGGATACCTCTGTAACCACAGAGCCTTTCATATCTGGGAAATTGAAAAGCCTGGGCGGGAGGGGTGTCCCACACGTGCTGTCTCTCAAGATACCTTGATTTACATTTTTAAGTTGACTTCCTTCAGGGAAAGTATAAGGTGTCAGCTTTCTCTGTGTTCACCTGCCAGAGCAATGCTCTGAGAAGCTGGGTCTGAGAAATGATTCAGCTAGAATTATAGATTGCCAGTTCCACATTTTCTACTACATAGCAGGCATTGCTACTAGGTGGCCATCCCTTCAGTCATTTTTAAGTCCTTTACAAAAGAAGCCACAATGCAAACAAAAAACATGCCTGTAAATCAGAAAGACCCAGTTTCTTGATTTCAGGGAGTGGTAGTTTTCCTGTCCGTCCACTGTCACCACAGCTGTCAGCAAGATGTCTTAAACATCCTAATTATCACCAGGGATCAGATTGTTCCTTAACTAATTGTTTAGATCAGCTAATCCATATCCGTCATCTGCAAAGGGCAGGCAGTCCCAAGCATCCTGCAATTTACATAAAACTCCTATCCTGGGTGCAAACACAATTGTTTGAGTGAACACGGGTCAGTGGACCCAAAAGCCTACCTATGGGTGGAACAAGAGTGTGACTTGTAAACCGAGGACTGGGGGAGCCTCCAAGCTCACAAGCCCAGACCACCTGCATGTGTGCCACTACGGAGAAGATTCTGTTCATGGATTTCAATATACGGAGAACCCAAATAGAGTAGCCAGCCAACACCACTGCCTAAATCAGCTCTCCAGTCCACACTTGCACAGGCTTTGAAAAGGGTGCTCTATGGCACAATGTGCTGCTGTGTTTCCGAGTTATTTGCAAGCTTTTCTTGGGCTACATTTCTAAAAACACGAAACAGTGTAGTGTAAATTACATATGTAATATGCACATTTCATATTAGCACACAGCCTCCCTTCCCATAACCACTGCTATAGTCAACTCTCCAAACAGTTAGTTTACTCATTATTTTACACCGTGGAACGGTTTTTCTTGCATTCATCTGCTCATTGTTCCATTCAACAAAAATGTATTTCAAATCCATAGGAACCAGGTGAGAAAGTTTTCATGCCTTAGAAATGCAAATCATTTAGAAAGGAGCCATCACCTCACACTTACGTAGTAGTTCTTATTTAAAACTGCTCAAAAAACAAACAAACCCACACACAAAACAACCAACCAAAAAAAACCAAAAAAAAAAAAAACCAAAAAAAAAACAAAAAACAAAAGAAACCCACAACTAATGGATCTATTTAAAGTTTTTTAAAAATGAAAGCATCCAGGTCTTTGTCCTCAGTTTACTGAGCAGAAGTGAATAGGGGTAGAGCAACAAGACCATGTACGATAAATAAAAACAAACACATTAGCTTGTCTAGAAGAAACATTCATTAAGATGTTTTGACAAAAGAGGTCCAGGGTGGGTGGGTGAAAGGACTGAGAAAAAGAAAAAGGAAAAAAAAAAGAAAAATACCCATGGACATGAACAACAGTGTGGGGATTGCTGGTATGTGTGGGGGGTTGTGTGAGGGGGAGTAAGGCAAGATGAAGGAGGGCAAAGGAGGGATAAATGGTGATGGACAGAGACTTGACTTGGGGTGTTGAACTCACAATACAGTGTACAGATGATGTGCACCTGAAACCTGTGTAATTTTGTTAACCAGTGTCATCCCAATAAATTCAATAAAAAGGAAAAAGAAAAGAAAAGGGGTCCAAGGGTTTTTTAAAAATAGAATTTTGGCCCTAACTGGTTTGGCTCAATGGATAGAGCATCGGCCTGTGGACTGAAAGGTCCCAGGTTTGATTCCGGTCAAGAGCATATACCTTGGTTGCGGGCACATCCCCAGTAGGAGGTGTGCAAGAGGCAGCTGATTGATGTTTCTCTCCCATCAATGTTTCTAACTCTTTATCCCTCTCTCTTCCTCTCTGAAAAATTCAATAAAATATATTTTTTTTAAAATAGAATTTTGGAAACCCACCATACTGTATCTTCCCCATTCAGACATAGTGCAGATCCTATAAAATGTTGCAGTAAAGAACACTTCTCATTTATTTACCTTGTGATTCCCTCACTTAAATTTATTTTTATAATCTTATACCTATTTATACCTTATAAAACCAGGGTGCTATGGAACAGACTCTGAAAACAATCTCTATATATAAAAGGCTAAGCGACCATCTGACCATTCGACTGGTAGCTATGATGCGCACTGACTACCCGGGGGCAGATGCTCAACGCAGGAGTTGTAGAGCTGCAGTGACTTGGCAGCAGTGGTTCTCAGATGATGCACCCGAAACCAGAGAGAAGAGCCTGATTCTGGGGTGCATCATCTGAGAACTGCCCTCTCACAATCCAGGATCCCTCGGGGGATGTCAGAGAGCCAGTTTCCGCCTGATCCCCACAGGCCCGGGACCCCACCTGATGGAGGGACCCAGCTCACTCCACAGATGACCTTTGTGGCCAGGGAGGGACCACAGGAAGTTGTTCAGGGCACGTCTGGCCCTTCTCACCTAGTCCCTCCCCACCGCTGGCCACCTTCTAATTAATTTCCTTTCAATGTGCATGAATCTGTGCTCCAGGGCACTAGTGATAAAATAAAAACAATTGCTAAATAATAGGAACCATTGGCATTGCTTGTGGCTCAGCTATTTACCAGGCATTATTTTAAGCATTTTGTATGTATTAATTCATTTAATCACCGCAACAACCCTAATATATAGGTACTATTATTATTCCCATTTTTTAGGAAAACTGATTCACAGAGAAGTTAATCAATTTAGTTAAGATCACAGATTGTTCTAGGGGACAATCTTACCATAGAATATTTAGGCAAACTCGGGATAACCTTTCAGAGGAAACAGGCTTTGAAATGGGAATTAAAAGCAAGCAGGAAAGTAGGAAGAGCTTGTTCTGTAGAGGCAGATGGAGAAGGAGCATAGATCCTGGAGATTTCTATAAATCAAATTGTAGACCCAGCCTGGAGCAGAGGAGAAAGGAGAGAAATAGGGTGGAGGGGGACTCCGGGGCAGCTCGTAGGCAGTGACCAGTGGCACTGTGGAGCAGCTAACTTTTATCAACTTGATTTTGTCACTTTCAACTACTGCAATGATTCAAAGAACTTGGCAAATACATGTTTCTTCTCTGCCCCCCACTCTGTCCATTTCTCAAGAATTGACCTTTCTGATTACAAAAGTAGTATGTATTTAGTGTATAAAGTAGGAGACACATTAATACACACAAAGAAAAAAGAAAATGAAAACATTTATAATTCTACCTCCCACAGACAACCACTGTTAGCATTTGGCATGTATAATTCCAAATTTAAATAAGAAAGTAGACTCACTATGTACATAGGGCTTGGTCATTTTCTTTCCATCACCATAGCTTAGGTCAGTGTCATGAGTAGTTTTCATTTTTTTATGCATTAACATTTTAGTGAATGAATCAAATTGGATTTATTTAACAGATTTGTTATTGAAAGCAAATAGATTTCTTTCTTTCTTTCTTTCTTTCGCTACTCATCCAATGCTTTTCATGGACCTACTTTCAGATTAATATTTCCCCTATTTGAGATAATTTAGTTATTATAAACAGACTCATGAAATCAAAGTGTGTGTGTATACTTAAAATATATGTACATACATATATAGTTTTAAATTATTATTATATGTATTCCCTCCATAGACTGTACCATTTTATCCCCTTCAAGCCTAGAATGAGAAAGTCATTTCTCTAAACAGCAAACCACACAGGTACAGGCATCCTTATTCTTCCAAACTTGATTTACAAGCTTTCACAGAGAGGAACAACAGTTAGGCTTCAGAGCAGAGATGGATTACCTCTGCTTACCACCAACAGATGGCGATGGCAGCCACTCGGATGGTGACACTTGCATTTAGGAATGAATTTAAAGCAGTCTTTTTGAAGTGGAAACTTACAGATCATTATCAATTTGATTTTTATAAGTGGTATGTACTTGTAATTTATATTTACCTTTCTTCAGTTACTAAGAAAACTAAATAGTTTTTTGTATGTCCACCTGCATTTCTTCTGTAAGTTGTCTCATCATCTCTTTTGCTCCTTTGTGTGTGTTTTTTTGTGTATGTTTTTTTGTTTGTTTTTTATTGATTTCAGAGAGGAAGTGAGAGGGGGAGAGAGAGAGAGAAACATCATATAGCTGCATATTATTTAACAGTATAACATAATTTAGTAAGTCATTCTTCTTCTGATAAACATTTAGCTTGTCCTTATTTCCTGGCCACTACCCAACAATGCTGCTGTTAGCATTTCTGTACACAAATTCTTTCATACTGGTAATTGGGTTTCTGGCAAATAGTTTCTCAAAAGTGATACTGCTGTGTCTAAGAGCATATGTGATTCTATGTTAATAGACACTGCCAGATACATTTTCACAATGGGCATACTAATGAATACTCCCAGATGTGCAGCTTTCCTACGAGCCCTCCTTTCACTCCTTCTTCCTTATGGAAACCCCACCATACGCCCAGCACTGTGATGGTGGACACAGCAGACACGGTTCCTGCTCTCAAGTGGGGTCAGCTTTGGCTCACACTGCTCACCACCCCTCTCTCCATTCCCCAAAAGGACCACAACATAACACAACAGAGAGCATTCCACAGAAAACAATCAACGGTTGAATATAAGAATCTTACTTCTTACCCGGCCCTGGCTTTCCATGCCACTGCCTACACAATGCTCCCTCCACATGACTCTCCCTCCCATCTCAGGAGTCTTTCCATCTCAGGAGGCTCCCAGGAATGACTCTCCAAATGAGGGACCATTTACCTTTGTCTCTGTGGATTGCTTTCCTTTCAGACCCCATGCAGGGGACCTCCTTTCAATAGTAAGAACAGCAGCAACAAATATGGCCCAGGGTTCCCTTCCTCCCTCCCTCTCACCCTTCTTCTTCCCTTCTTCCCTTTTAAATAAAGGAGCAGTTTCTGAAGGGTCATTATTAATACATTCCAGGAGTTCAGCTCAAACTGCAATTAAAAAAAGGGTGTGTTTCTTTTCTTCTCATAATATCAGTTTGTGCTGCCCAAGATTGCACTATGAGCTGGTACAGACTGGGTTTTGGAATGGAGTCTTCCATGCCTGGTCTGTCTTCATTATCTCAGTGTCATATTTACCCAGACTTGGGCTAATGGTATTATTAACTAATGATAAGTAATCTAAGCTGTTCTTTGAGGATCTTAGAAAATAAACAGGTTTCACCTGTCCTTTAAAAGCAGCTGTAGATAAGGCCATTTTGCTTTACTTAATTTGGTTGGGCAGTGATGGGACAGAGGGAGCTTTCTCCCCATAAAGAATGGGCTATCTAAATAGATTTTACACATCCTTTCAGAGCCAGGTCAGAGGTCCTTGTTTCTATGGAGCCTTTTATGCTTCCACTAGATCAGTGGTCGGCAAACTGCGGCTCGCGAGCCGCGGTTTGCCGCTCTGTTGACTAATGAGTTTGCCGACCACTGCATTAGATCAGGTTGTTTGGTCCTCATCTCACAGGATTCCTTCTTTAATTTTGCTCTTGCCACAGTTTTAATTCCTTTTGATTTGCCTCCTCTCTCATCAGATTATAGCTGCCTGAGGGCAGGGATATTTCTCAATCATCTTTGAACCCTAGGACCTGGAATATGCTTGGTGCACAGTAAATACAATAGTGTTTCTTCGGTTGTTGTTCAGGTCTTGTAGTTTTCAGTAAGACCTTACAATTTTCTTCATAAAGATTCTTTTATCTCATTGCTATTTTGAATAGAGATTTCCCCCATTTCTAATCAGCAAACTATGCACTTCATTGCTTGAATAAATACGAAATCATTGATATTTTATCATTTCTCACATCTAGATTCCCATCATAATCTCTTAGTAATAACAGTAAAATTTTTAAAACTATGAAACTTATTTAAGTGTTACTGGCACTCCATGGTTTCAACAAGTTTCTCCAGATAATTCTTAGGTATTTGGCCAGAGAAGTACATCAACAAATGTTTCTTTGAGTGAATGGTAGATGGATGGAAAGATCGATGAGGATTCATTATTTTCCTTGAGCACCCTATGAAGTTGACTGAGATCGTTAAAATGAACACAACTGTGACTGGATTCTCTTTCTATGATTACTTCTTACATTACATCAAAGAATCAAGGGGGATATTAACAAGTGAGTGCACTTAGAGTTCAGAGAATGGCCCAGTCAAAGGCAGTTTATCCTTTCACTGTCCTGTGGACAGGGAAGCCCATCATGTCCATCCCACCTGACATATAATATCCCGGCATCACAAGGTCCACACTGTAGCGTTCGCTTGAGAACTGTCAATGCTTTTGTTAGAGAAGGTTTCTCTAAGCACTGCTGATATGGGGGACAAAGCCTTAAAATAAATTGTACTAAGGCTTGCAAAAAAACATTGGAAGTCTTGAAATTTTTACACAGGATGGTTTTTTCTGCCATGCAGCACTAGAAACTAGAAATGAAGTGAGCTTTAATCTCAACACATTTAACATTTTCAGCACTTGGCAACATTTTTATTAGCATCATCTTCTCTCTAGCCTCAGAGAGGCAGTGTTTCTTAGTGGTCATGACCATAAATCTCCAGTGAGACTGCTGGGTTTGCATCCCAGTCAACTGCCTGGGGAAATGCATTTGGGCCAGTATGCTAACTCATACAGCTTCAGAGGAAGCCACTCACACTGAACAGAATATGAAATCATGCATGGAGCGTATTTTAGATCATTTAAACCTAGCAAGTAAAATTCATTAAATAATCAAATATTATCATTTTTGTCTTCCTGGCACCCCTATTCAATAATACTTACCCCATCTCAAAGATGGAGAAATTATGGCCCAAGGAGGTTAAATGACTAGTTTAAAATTAAACAGGAAGTCAACAGCAGATTGCTGATTTCCCTTTCTTCAGACTTCCAAGGGGGCACATTTATTTTTACCTATACTATTTATGAGTGCCCATCAGCAAAGATATGTAGCCTGTTTTATTTTATTGTTGTTGTTGCTATTTTTTTTTCTCCTGGAAATGGCTTTGTTTACTGAGCATGGTACAGGAATTTACAATGACTCATACCAAAACAAAACTAACCAGTGCCACAACAAAATTCCAAATTGAGATTTGGGGGCTGGCTATTACCATATTCATCACTAAACACTTCTAGCTTCTAGTTTCCACTCTTACTCCCTTTCACATACCTTGTTCAATCCTTGTGTTTCTACTAATTTTAAGTCTCCTGAGGACAGAGAGTGTGCCTTATTCATCTTTGAATTATACCAGGGGCTTACAATAGTGTTTTGCACATAGCAGATAATAAATGTTTTATAGAAAAAAATAGGAGTTTACTATCTAAGAAAGAATTTACAATTCCCTTATTTTCTGCTCCAGTTTGTAAGGACAGAATCTGGTTGACCTTATAGAGTGGGCGTTTTTATAATATAGTAGTATTTAAAGGGCTAGAATATAGATTTATTTATTCAGATAGCTCATGACCTATACTTTTGAAAAAAATAATTTTAGTTGAGTTTCCTAAAAAATGAAACTGATTTTAAGGCTAATACAAAATCCAGCTATCATCTTGAATGATGAGCAGATTTACATGCTTAAGTGTTAGTATTGGCCTAATGGAGGGAAACCCAGTAATTTGGGAAAAGGAGGTGTGAACCCTTGCTGAAAAATAAAAATATCTCATAATTGTTGACGAACAAGTCTTTGAATTTCTGCTCCTAACAAAGCCAAATGTATTAAATTATCAAGGTAGGTGAAAATCAATTTCATGTCACATAATAATAGCTAGGGTTATAATGACTTCTCATATCATGCATTCCAGTCAACATCTTAATAACTAAAATTAATCTAAATTAAGATCTATAAATCTACTGAAGTTACAACTTTCATATCTATAAGGCTATATTTTAAGAACTATATTTCTTTCAATAAGACACTACTGTTGGCTAACTGATTTGTCTCATAAATAAAATCATTTAGTCATAAAAAAATCTTACATCTGGAATTAAAAAAAAACTTATCTTCCTTAATTAAGAACATCATGCATGCATTATAATGCCCAAGTGCATCAGGATATTCTCAGTAGCTTTTTTGGTGCATTTATGGCTGCAAAGTTTTGCACATTTCTTCTTTTCTACAGTCAATGTGCTTCCCATACAAGCCAGCAGACATTCTCTCCTGGCAGTCCTCGATTCTTACGATTTCTCTTTAATGTTAAGTCCTACAAGCTGTTGGGAATAAATAATCATGCCTATTTCTTGGCATGAAAATGCCCATTCATTCACCAAATATTCAATTTCACTTCCACCATTAGCAGATTTTCTTTGTGAGCAAATAGGTAGCTTCTATGTCTCCTCAACTTCAGCTGCATCCCAGCTGTGTTTATTAAACAGAGATTTCACATTGTCTGCCCTTTTGTTTTCTGTTCCATCGTTTTCCCCATCTGGCTCCCCGCCCCCATCCTAGTGAATATATCCATATTTTTACTGACAGTAGGGTTGTGGGTTCTTTTTTTTTTTTGATATCTTTCCCTGATGATAGCAGTTAACATTCCTTTAAAAGCTTACATTTCACCTCTGTTCCCCTGTTCACATTTCAACTATGCGAAATTGGGTGATTTGAAACAATTTTAGCAGCTTCTCACTCAAATATAATCCCTTATGACTTGTGATGGTTTTGAATTCTTGGCAACC
Organism: Corynorhinus townsendii; assembly: GCA_026230045.1. NCBI lineage: Eukaryota > Metazoa > Chordata > Mammalia > Chiroptera > Vespertilionidae > Corynorhinus > Corynorhinus townsendii. Next base: position 57,673,066 of record JAPDVU010000004.1, on the reverse strand, counting down.
ATTTTCTATGTCACTTAGAGTCTCTGTAAAGGAAGGATTGTTAAGAATTACAAGCACAGAGGCAGTGCCTGATAGAACAAAGAAGACACACTTTATTTCAAGAAAAATAAAATGAAATTTCACAGTCGCTTGCCCAGTTTCCTTACTTCCCCAGTTTCCTTACTTCCCCAGGTGGACATAGAATGGGGGCAGAGAAAACACACCTCAGTGTTTGAAGAGAAATGGAGCCCAGACATTTTCCTGGGTTGAACACTTCTTTTCTTATGGATGCAAAGATATTATTCTCCAAATGTTTCTGCCATTAGTCATAATGTTTTCAGTTTTATTTTCTTTTAAGCTTGCCCAATTAGGAAAATAAATCAAAGTCTCTCTTTGTATATTTCCCCAAATTTAAGTTTAGTCACAATTAAAAAAAGAACTTTTATTCGTGAAAACAAGACAGGTTTGCAGAAATGTATTACATATAATTAAAAAATTATTAATCTCTCTTTTCACAATCAAGTAATATTTCTTTAAAAGTTGTTAAACAGAAAATGATCATTGAAATGAAAAGTTACATGGGTAAATTTAAAGTTGCATGAAAAATTAAAATTAATTTCAAATTTAATCATGTAACTTTAAAAACATATATTTTCTAACCACAAAAAATTATAATGGTCCTCAGCACAGCACAGTGGTGTAGACTGAAGTCAGGTGACCTGGATTCTGTCACTTAGATGCTTGATTTTGGACAGATTATTCAACTTTTCTGTGCCTCAGTTTTCTTTTCTAAAAATGCAGCTGAAAATAACAGTACTTTTTCTATGGGGTTGGTTTAAGGACTGAAGTTGTTAACTCAGGTTAAGATCTTAGAACAATGCCTGGCACATAGCAATCTTCTGTTATTGGATGCTATTATTTAGTAGTTACAGTTATAGCATCTATCAGTCTGGTGCATGGGTTATATAGATAAAAGGTTAATGAACATATGTGTTAGTTCATCAAGAGGAAATTTTTATTCTCATCCAAGGACATTTGCTGAACACCAATTATGTGTTTAGCACTGTAAGACAGAGAGATAGCTAATTTATCTAGAAATTAAACCAAACTTTAGGTTCCCATAGATTTACTGAATAACAGCAAATAAAGAAATAAGAAAACAGAGTAGAGCAAATGAAAAAAAACCACACTGAAAAAATCAACTTCCTAAAGAGTGAAATAAATGAAGTAAAGGCTATCATTGGTTAGTTTAATGCTATGAAGTGCTCTGATTAGTACTATGAGTGGTGAGCTCTTTTGTTCATTTGTTCTGTTTTTTAGATTCCATGTATAAATGAAATCAAATGGTATTTGTTTTCCTCTATCAGACTTATTTTAGTTATCATAATCCTTTCTAGGCCCATTCATATTGTTTAAAAGGCAATATTATATTTTTTATGGATGAGTAATATTATATATATGTATATATGTACTGCATCTTCATGCATTCATCTATCACAGAACATGAAATTATCTCAATGCAAAAAACCTTCTCCAAGACACATTAAACTGTCAAAAGTGAATGATAAAGAATTCTCAAGGCATCCTGGGAAAAATAAATAATCAGATTATCCTCAGATTTCTCAGTTAGTAGCCTTATAAGCCAGGAGAGAGTAGAATGATATATTTAAGAGATTGAAAGAAAGAAACCAACAGCCAAGAATATATACAGTGTTGAGTTCTTTTAAAGAAAGGCAAAAAAGTCAGAGGTCAAAAAACCGCATACCACAGAGAAATTGTTAGGGGAAAATGCCCTGTAGATGCAAAGCCTGGTTTGGACATATTTCTTTGGTTTTACTTTAGAATTCTCTGACATATTTCAAAGTTTACTCTCAACCTTCAGCACCATGTCTATTGTTCAAGGACTTACCTCATCTTCCCAATGTCCACCTTTCAGGAGAGAGGTCATGCCCAATCCAGCAGAAGCAGGGCAGTTGGTGGGGACTCTGTAGAGGAGCAGAGAGCCAGAGATGGAGAGGAGAGAAAACAGAGATTATGGAGAAGAGAAGCCCTGTAGGACTCCTTCTTAAGTTTCTACTTATTCATTTCTTTGTATCATATCATTTGTATTTGTTGGGTTTCAGTTCCCTCACTCATAAAATGCATATATTTGTTCAGGAAATCTCTATTTAGCATTCATGTTTCTGAGCATCCATTTTAGAAATCTAGTGTTATCACATGAATAGTTGGTATCTAGTCATAAAGAAAAGTTCATCTTCTGTTCATTTTTTCAAAGAAGTAACTATTGAATCCTGGCCCCCCAAAATATTGCCAAAACAATCTGTGAATAATGGAAAGCTAAACATATTGCTTGCCATGTTAGGACAGCACTACCTCACAGAACCTTACCACATCTCAGAAGGGTAAGGGCAAAGCTTGGGTCTTTGTAGTCATTTTGAAGTCTGGTTTAGTGTGGGAGGTGAAGCTTGGTCACAGTTGGGTAAGAATATAATATAGGTTTGGTGGACAGAATAAGGCAAGGTTTTTAAGTCAAGGGGTTCAAATGTCAATTTTCCATAGTCTTTCCGAAGTTTTTGCACTGCTATTGTCACTATGGGCTCTTGATAATTTCTCTCTCTCTCTCTCTCTCTCTCTCTCTCTCCCTAACCTAGTTTTCCACTTTACTGGGATGAAGCAACCTGGCATATGTTCCTTGAATTTTTCTTTGTCCATCAAAAATTCTTATTTTGTCCATTCTTTCCTTTTTATTCCTCTCTTACAGAACAATGCATTCTTCCTCTTAAAACTCTATCTATAGCTGTCTTTTTTTTTTTTAGTTTTTCTTTAATTTAATTTTATTGTTTAAAATATTACAAATAGTAGTACATATGTCTCCTTTTTTTTCCCCATTGACCTTTCCCCAGCCTCCCCTACCCCCTGGCACATGCCCTCACCGCCCCCCCCCCCCCCAAGGTGTCTTGTGTCCATTGGTTATGCTTATATGCATTACTAGAGCCCGGTGCACGAAATTCATGTGGGGGGTGGGGGGGATTGTCCCTCAGCCCAGCCTACACCCTCTCCAATCTGGGATCCCTCTCACAATCCAGGACTGCTGGCTCCCAACCACTAGCCTGCCTGCCTGCCTGATTGCCCCTAACTGCTTCTGCCTGCCAGCCTGATTACCCCCTAACCATTCCCCTGTCAGCCTGATTAACACCTAACTGCCCTCCCCTGCTGGCCTGATTGCCCCTAACTGCCCTCCTCTGCTGGCCTGATTGCCCCTAACTGCCCTCCCCTGCAGGCCTGTTCCCCCGCAACTGCCCTCCCCTGCTGGCCTGATCACCCACAACTGCCCTCCCCTGTTGGCCATCTTGTGGCGGTCATCTAGTGTCCACATGGGGGCGGCCATTTTGACTACATGGGGGCAGCCATCTTGTGTGTTTGGAGTGTGGAGTGATGGTCAATTTGCATATTACCTCTTTATTATATCTGATAGCTCAGTCTTATTCTGTTTACTTCCTCATAACCACTCATCCATTAATTATCTGCTCTTTCTTATTTGTTAAACACCTCATTCCTCCTGATTCCTTCCCCTTGGCCTAAAACATGATTATGTACCCTCTATATAAAATAATATTTACTGGTTTTTTGGGCTTCAAGCCATAGTCTTTTGTTCTTTCTCCTCTTCCCAAGAGTCTCTATCTTGTTTCCTTGACAAATTCTGATAGCCTTGATCAGGGACTTGAAAAAAGAAAAGCTCTCTTCGACACCAGATTCCTCAATCTCAAATCCTTCCCTTCTTTAGAAAGTGTAGCTAATGTGGGTTTCCTACATGTTCTCACTCCCATTTACTTTCCATATCATTGTAATCTAGCTGCCTTGGTGAGTTTACAAGTGATTTCCTAAGTGTCAATTTCAAGGGGAAATTCAGATTCCTTATTGTTGTGGCATTGACACTGTTAATCACTCTCACTTCATTGAAAACCATGTTTCTCTGGCTTCTGACACCACCCTTCTTGGTTCTTTTCTGATTTCCAAAACTTCTCTCTTGCTCTCTCTCTAATTGGTTCCTCTTTCTACATCTGCTTTATTATTTATTTATTTATTGTTTAAAGTATTACAAATAGTAGTACATATGTCTTTTTTTTTTTTCCCAATTGTCCTTCCTCCAGCCTCCCCTACCCCCCGGCACATGCCCTCATCCCCCTCCCAGTGTCTTGCTTTTTAAGTGTCACCATTATTTGAGATTTTGTTCTTGGTTCTTCACTTTCATATCTGACCCCCTGGGGTGTTTATATCAATTATCACTTACCCATGGATAATTTTCTACACTAAAAATTCAAAAATTCCAACATGACCCTTTCAGTTTCAGATACCCAGTTACCATTTCCACTTGGATCATATTTATTATTTCTAAAATAATTTTTTTATGAAAAGCTCTTTTTTCTATCCTTGACTCTATTAATGAAACCATTATCCACTATCCAGCGTTTCCTCAACTTTCCAGGTGATAAGTATCACTGGCAACACTTGTTAATCAGATTGCAAAGCCTGCCCCCTAGAAATTCTGATTCATTTGACTATGATAGGTAGTTTGGGAGGCACAGATAGGACTGATCATCTATTTCACTCTTACCCAACTCATTTGATCACTGGGATATGGCTATTGTGTCTACTGAATATCTCTCAAACCGCCTGTCCTCTCATTCTTCACTGTCACAGTGTTAGTTCTGGCCCTCATGAACCGTTAGTGCCTTTGGTTTAATGATTTTTTCTGTGCTTACATAGTCCCCCCTTATCTGTGGTTTGCTTTCCAAGATTTTAGTTACTCGTGGTAAACCACAGTCTGAAAATATTAAATGGAAAATTCCAAAAATAAACAAATTCATAAGTTTTAAATGGCACACCATTCTGAGGAGGGTGATGAAAATCCCATGTTGTACTGCTCCTTCTACCTTGGATGTGAATCATCTCTGTTCAGTGTCTCCATCCTGTATATGCTACTGCCAGTTAGTTGCTTAGTAGTGGTCTTGGTTGTCAGAGAGACTACACTCACACAACTTTTATTACAGTATATTGTTATAATTATAACAATTATATCTTATTATTAGTTATTGCTATTGATCTCTACTGTACCTAACTTTTTTTTACTTTATTGATTAAGATATTATATATGTGTCTTTATCCTCCCATTGCCCCCCCCACTCATGCTCTCACCCCTCTGGTGTCTGTGTCCATTGGTTAGGCTTATATGCATGCATACAAGTCCTTTGGTTGATCTCTCCCCTTTGACCCCACCCTCCCCTACCTTCCCTCTGAGGTTTGACGGTCTGATCAATGCTTCTCTGTCTCTGGATCTATTTTTGTTCATCAGTTTTTGTTGTTCATTATATTCCATAAATGAGTGAGACCATGTGATATTTATCTTTCTCTGACTGGCTTATTTCGCTTAGCATAATGCCCTCCAGTCCTACCTTTTAATTTAAACTTTATCATAAGTGTATGTGTGTAGGAAAGAAACCCCAGTATATATAGGGTTTGGTACTATCCATGATTTCAGACATCCACTGGGGATCTTGAAACATATCCCTGTGGATAAGGGGTCTACTATATTCTGTAAACCGGAATCTTCTATTCTCATTTTACTGAACATCCATAAGTTCTTTATTAGGCCATGTTCTTTCTCTGTTTCCTCTTTTTTGAAATACAATTCCCCATACTCACCTTTTTTTTACTGTCAAACTAGTCATCCTTTGAGACCCAACTAAAGTAAGTTAGAACATGGTTACTTGGAGCATGGCAAATACACATTTATTTTGAATGACTAAATACTCATGCATTTCTTTATTTAGTTTCATCCTGGATGTAGCTTTTCATGTTCCTGCCAAGGGAGTAGTGTTTTACTGTAGAAACATAAGTAAACTGTAGCCCACATTTTTAGCTTTAGATAGGTTTGAGTTTAATTCCCATTATTTCTATTTAATGATTGTAGGATTTGGGAAAAGCTCCTTAAACTTTCTAAGCCTTAAACCCTCTTCTGTAGAAATAGAGATGATAATAGTGAGGATTAAATAACAGCAGAAGCAATGTGTTGAGCCTAGTTCCTGGCACAATTGGGGCTCCAGAATCTTTGTATAGAGTGATAATTTGTAGTCCAAATGAGAACTCTTTTGAGAATTAAAGAGGTTACTATTAATAATTTTTCTGGGAACATGATTAAAGAGTGTCCATGGCAAAGGACATATTATTGCCCTACATACAGGGGGGACTTTCAGGCCCCTCAATTATTGGAAGGGGGACAGCAGGTAAAGGATTTGCTTTGAAGTTGTGTTGGCAGAGCAATCCCATTATTTATTTTAACCTATACTATAAGTTTGAGGTGAGTTTGGGGTAGACTAGAGATCTACTTTGCACCATCATTTCCTGTACATTATAATGCATAATATGTGTGGTCTTTATTGTTTCTAACCCAGGAACCTGCTCTGGCCATGTCTGTTTCTGTTTTCACTTCAAATATAGAGTTTTGTAGGCCTCCACATTCTCTTTGGTTTAGACATTAGCCTTTCCACCCTCTTATTCTGTGTTGATATCCGATGCTAGCTCTCTTGTAGGGCTATTGTTCTTTGGAGATCAGTAAGAGGGCCTCACCTATTCTGACCTCTGGCATGAGATATCTGGTGAGGCTGCCTTGTCACCTTATTAGTCTTAACTAAGCCAGGGAGGTCCATTCTACATATCTGGCTTCTTGGGACCCATCTCACCTAGAAGGGAGCCCTTTGGGGATACTGACAAAGCAAATTAAATCTTGGCAATTTTCGACGCTATTCACCAATGGTGGAAATTCATGGTCCTCTTCAGGCACTTTCGAATACCAGTATCATTCATGCCCCATTCTTCACACTGCAGCCTCACACATATGCTAGTTTAGTGAATTACCAATTCATAGGAGGAGAAACTACCAGTCTTCAATCTAGTCATTCCCAATCTCTTCTTAAGGGTAACCATTCTTACAGGGTGGAGTGTGTGGAGGGAGGTTATTTGCTTCTCCCTACCACTCCACTCCTCCACATACGGTTCTCTGCTCATGTGCTCTCACAAAACCCTGTGCTTCCTAGCTTCCTATAACCTACCTGCCTTACCATGATTTATTGTATCTATGTCTTTTATCATCTGTTTCATTCACTAAATTATAAGTTTATTGAGGGCAAAACCTATTTCTTATTTATATTTTTATGTCCACAATGTGGCACAGTGCTTGGCATATGTGGTTCTCAAGAAATGATTAAATAGATGACAATTATTACATACAAATAACTCTAAAAAATACTAAGAGTTATGTCCTTGGTCATACCTCAAAGCAGCACTCTTGTGAGCTAAGCTTCTATCCTATAATCTAGTTCAAGCCATTAGCATGGTGAAACAACTACTTTAGCTTTGGCCTTCTTTGCCTGTTTTTCCCCCAAAGACATCTTTGCATTTGAGTTTTTCCCATGTCAGCTTGAGGGAAGGCCAATCCAGGGCACACCTGCCAAGGAGAGACTCCAGAAGAAAAGCACCAGGATGACCAGGGCTCTGGGCTTCTGACTCACCTGGAGAGAGAAGACCAGGACACAGTGGTTCTTCTTTTCTACTATTATCTATATCTCTAGAGACACAAGAGAAGCCCTGGCACTTCCCAAGGGCATGGCTAATATCTGGAGAATGTCTTAAGCTCAGGAAACCTGTTATGAATTGATATATTGACTTTAAGTTGGAATGATATCATTTTCAAGTCAAACATTTCAATTGTTTGTCATGTTGTAAGTCACTGCAAGTGACTAGGGCTGGGTGCAAAGCAGGTGTTTAACAAATACTTGTCCAATAATCCATGCAAGCTTTGTTCATTCTTTTTCTTATAGATATGCATGTGTAGTCGGTTCATAAACACCATGTGGCACTTTATTTTCAGTTTTTCTTCATACCTATTTGCACATAAAAAATCCATTAAATTTATACTTTTTTTTTCCAGTCACCAAACTAGGTGCTAGAGGATCTCAGATTGATTGAGTGCCATTATGGCCCTGAAAGAGAAAATGATTCTGGTGGGAGGGGCAGAAAAATAAACAGAATGAATAGGGGCATAGAAGTAATGGAAATATGCTTCAGTTGTTATGGAAGTACAAAGGAGGGTTGAGCTAGCTATCCAACTTTGGGGGACAGCAGTGGTTGTAGAGTTACTATGGGGGGCTTGCTGGAAAGGAAACACTGAGCTCAATCTTATGGAATAAATAGGAATTAGGAGATAGGTAGTTAGAAATTGGAATGGCATTTCAGGCAAGAGGACGACATAAGAAAACCTGTAGGACAAGTGCAATGTTATGTTCAAAGGGAATGAGAAGCAGCTGAGCATCCTCTTCCAGATATGGAATGGGAAGGAGTGATGCTGGAAGAGCAGGGTAGAGTCAGAACATATAGAGAAATCATGACTTTGTTATCTCTGTGTTGGGGAGTTACTGAAGAATTGTGAGAAGATGTACAGATATGTAATACTGTATCTGAAAGGAGGGGGTGGGTTTAATGAAGACAAGATTGTTTAGATGTAGAGGTAAGCGGGGAGGGAGGTGATATAGTTAGTCCCTGTGTGTACAACCGTGGTTGGGTAACTGATCTGAGAAAGAGAAGCACAGTGGTTAAAAGTATGGCCTGAGTTCAAATCTCAGCTTTGCCATTGCTCTGTGACCTTGAGCAGGTGACCTAATCTCTCTGTGCCTAACTTTCTTGATCTATATAGTGGGAATGATATTAATAATAATAACCTTCTTAAGATTGTTGTGAAGATCAAGTGAGTAAATAGGTATAAAGTACTTAGAATCATGCCTAGCACATGGAAAGTACTATAGAAATGTTTACCACTTTCATTACAAAAAAGGAACAAGTTTTATTTTTAAATATATTTTATTGATTTTTTACAGAGAGGAAGGGAGAGGGATAGAGAGGTAGAAACATCAATCAGCCACCTCCTGCACAACTCCTACTGGGGATGTGCCCGCAACCAAGGTACATGACCAGAACTGAACCTGGGACCTTTTAGTCTGCAGGTGGATGCTCTATACACTGAGCCAAACCAGTTAGGATAAAAAGAAACAGGTTTTAAAGGGGAAGAGACTGAATTCAGTTTTAGACATTTTGGTATTGGGAATCTACATGATAACATCCAGTAGTTGGTTGATATGTTCTGTTCATCCAGAGTTCCAGGGAGAGGGCTAGGCTAGAGGCATATGTATGGCTATTTTTAAGTTTCAGTATATAAATAAGTCTAATTAAAAACATGAGGGTGAAGTTATCAGGAGAAAGAAAATAATAAAGGCTAGAGCAGAGAAATAAATAAAATAGAGAATAGAAAAATAATAAAAAATCAATAAAACCAAGGGTTGGGTTTTCCAGAAAGATCAACAAAACTGTTAAGTGATTAGCCTGACTTATATAAAAAGAGAATACTCAAATAGCTAAAACTAGGAATAAAAGAGGAGACATTACAATTGCTATCACAGAATAAAAAGTATTATAAGAGACTAAGAACAATTACAATGTATATGCCGCCAAATTGGTTAATCCAGAATAAATAGATAAATTCCTGGAGACATGTAATCAAACAAGACTAAATCATGAAGAAATAAAAGTGTGAACAGACCTATAACTAGTGAGAAGACTAAAGCAGTAAGACAAAACAAAACAAAGAAAATAAAAGCCAAGGACCAGATGACTTCATGGGGGAATTCTACCAAACATTTAAAGAAGAATTAACACCAATCCTTCTCATGTTCTTCCAAAGATTAAAAGGGAAGGGAACACTCCCAAACTCATTCTACAAGGCCAACATTACCCTGATACCAAAACCAGATGAAGACAAAACAATAACAACAAAAAAGTAAGCTACAAACCAATATTCCTGATGAATACTGATGTGAAAATTCTAAACAAAATACTAGCAAATAAAACTCAGCAGCACTTTAAAAGGATCATACACCATGACCAAATCAGATGCAAGGCTGATTCAACATGAAAATCAATCACTGTGATATCCACATAAGCAAAATGAAGGACAAAAATCACATGATCATCTCAATTGATGCAGAAAAAGCATTTGACAAAATTCAACACTCTTTCATAATAAAAAAAATCATTAAACTAGGACTGGAAGAAAACTACCTCAACATAATAAAAGCCATGTATGAAAAGCCCACAGCACACATAGTCAATAAGGAAATATTGAAAGGTTTTCCTCTAAGATCAGGAACAAGGCAAGGATAACCATTTTCACCACTACTATTCAACAGAGAACTAGCAAGAGAAATTAGACAGGAAAGAGAAATACAAGGTATAAGAATTGCAAAAGAAAAAGCAAAATGATCTCTATTCATATACATTATCTTATATACAGAAAACCTAGGGATTCCATCAAAAAGCTGTTAAAACTAATTAATGAATTCAGCAAAGTTACAGGATAAAAAACCAACACTCAGAAGTAAATTGTGTAAATGGTGTTGGGAATATTAGACATACACATGCAAAAAAACCCCACAAAAAAACTAGACCACCTTCTTACACCACACACAAAAATAAACTTCTATATTAAAGACTTAAATGTTAAAGATTCAAAACTATAAAAATCTTAGAAGATAACATAGGCAGTAAAATCTCAGACATTTCTTGTAGCAATATTTTTTTTCTGATGTATCTCTTTAGGCAAGGGAAACAAAAGAAAAAAATAAACAAATGAGACTAAATCAAACCAAAATGTTTTTGCACAGTAAAGGAAACAATCAACAAAATGAAGAGACAACCCAGTGCATTAGAGAACATATTTGCCAATACATGGGGTTAATATCCAAAATTTATAAAGAACTTATAAAATTCAACACCATAAAAACAAACAATCCAATTAAATTTTGGTAAAAGACCTGAATAGACACTTCTCCAAAGAGGACAAACAGATGGCCAATAGACATATGAAAAGATGCTCAATGTCACTAATCATCAGAGAAATGTAAATTAAAACCACAATGAGATACCACCTCATAACTGTCAGAATGGCTACCATCAATAAATCAACAAACAACAAGTGTTAGGGAGAATGTGGAGAGAAGGGAACCCCTCCTGCACTGCAGATTAGTGTAGCCACCGTGGAAAACAGTATGGAGTTATCTCAAAAAATTAAAAAATGGAACTGACTTATGACCCAGTGATTCCACTTTGGGGAATTTATCCGAAAAAACCCGAAACACTAATTTGAACGTATTTATGTTCATAGCAGTGTTATTTACAATAGCCAAGATTTGAATGCAGCCCAAGTGCCTATCAGATGAATGAATAAAAAAACTGTGGTACACTTACACAATGAAATGCTACTCAGCTGTAAAAAATCTTATTACCCTTTGCGACAGTCTGGATGCACCTGGAGAGCATTATGCTAACTGAAATAAGCCAGAGAAAGACAAATACCATATGATTTCACTCATATGTGGAATGTAATGAACAAAATGAACTAACAAGCAAAAGAGAGACAGATTCATAGAGAATAGGCTGACTGACGGCTGTGTGTGTGGGGTGGCGGTGAAGAGAGGTATAAAGGGATTGAGCAAAACAGAAAAAAGACAGAAAAACTCATGCACAAGAGTGTGTGATTGCTGAGGACGGGGGTGGGGCTGGTATAGGAAGGTATGGAGGGATAAATGGTGATGGATGGAGATTTGACTTGGAGTGGTGAACACACAAGACAATGTACAGATGATATATTGTAGCATTGTGCACCTGAAACCTGTACAATTTTGTTAACCAGTGTCACCCCAATAAAAAGGGAAAAAAAGTAAATTGTGTTTCTACACACTAATAATAACCAATCTTTAAAGGCATTTAAGAAAATAAATACTTAGGAATAAACTTAATTAAGCAGGTAAAAGACCTATACATTGAAAACTATAAAACATTGCTAGGTAAACAAAATAAAAAAATATATAACTGGGAAGATATCGTGTGTTTGTGGTTTGAAAGATTACTATTGTTTAAATGTCCACAGTACCCAAAATGATCTACATATTCAGTGCAATCTCTATCAAAATCCTCAAGGCATTTTTTACATATTTGAAAAAAAGTTGGGGGGCCTCATTCTCCCTGATTTCAAAACATACCACAAAGCAACAGCAATTAAGATGGTATGGTGATGGCATAGAGTTATATATAAAGACAACTAGAACAGAATAGAGAGCATATATGGCCAAATAGTTTTGATAAGGGTGCCAAAATGACAAAATGGGGAAAGAGGAATGGTGCTGGGAAAACTGAATATTCACATGCAAAAGACTGGAGTAGAACCCTTGTTTTACATTATATAGAAAAATTAACTCAAAATAGACTAAAGACCTAAATATCAATTCTAAAACTATTGAAATCCTAGAAGAAAACAGAGGGAAACAGCTTCATGACATTGGATTTGGGAATGTTTTCTTACACATGACACCAAAAGCACAGGCAACAAAATATAAAATGGACCACTAGAACTACACCAAACATAACTTTTGCTTGTCAAAGCAAACAATCAACAGAATAAAAAGGCAACCTATGGAACAGGAGAAAATATTGGCAAATCATATATCCAATAAGGAATTAATATTCACAATATAAAAGGAACTTTTATAATTCAGCAATAAATAAACAAATAACCCAATTTAAAAATGGGAAAAATACTTGAATAGACATTTCTCTGAAGAAAATATATAAATGTCCAATAATCACATTCAAAGATGTTCAACATTATTCATCATTAGGGAAATGTAAATCAAGATATCACCTTACTATTAGAATGGCTACTATCAACAGAACAGAAAATAACAAGTGTTGGAAAAAATGCAAAGAAGTTGGAACCCATGTGCATGGTTGTTGGAAATGTAAATTGGTACAGCCACTATGGAAAACAGTGTGGAAGTTCCTTAAAAACAATTAAAAATACAATTAACATGTGATGCAGAAATCTCACTTAGGATATGCATCCAAAAGAATTCAAGGCAGGATCTCAAAAAGATATTTGCATGCCTATGTTTAGAATATCCAAGAGTTTGAAGCAAACTAAATGTCTGCCTTTGGATGAATGGATAAAGAAAAAGAAAAAAAAAAAAAAAAAAATATATATATATATATATATATATATATATATATATATATATCCTATCTAATGAAAGAGTAATATGCAAATTGACCACACCTCTGCTACACCCACAAGCCATGCCCACCAGCCAATCAGGAGCAAGTATGCAAATTAACCCAACCAAGATGGCTGAGGCCACAGAGCAAGCAGGAGGCTTGGGTTTCCCTGGCAATGGAGGAAGCCAAGCTGCGCGCACACCCTGGCCAGTTCTGGATTCTACTCAAGGCTACAAAGTTTCAATTATAGAAGATAAATAAATCCCAACAAAAATGGCTGTGGCCACGGTGCAAGCAGGAGGCTTGGGTTTCCCCAGTGATGGAGGAAGCCAAGCTTTCCACCCGCCCTGGACTGCTCTGGCCTCTGCTAAAAGCTACAAAGTTTCAATTATAGAAGATAAACAAATTCCAGATACCAGGGCCTCCGCTTGGGTCCCCGGGGGGAGTTGCCAGCCTGCAAACCACTACAGGCCCCTCGGCCCAGGCTGCCCCATGCTCCAAGGGAACCCCACCCTGATCTGGGACACCCTTCAGGGCAAACCAGCCAGCCCCCACCTGTGCACCAGGCCTCTATCCTATCTAATAAAAGAGTAATATGCAGAGAGAGAAACCAAGATGGCGGCATAGGTAAGCACCTAAACTGCTGCCTCGCACAACAATTTCAAAACTACAACTAACAGACAGAATGGACACCATCCAGAACCACAGGAAAGCTGGCTGAGTGGAAATTCTACAACTAGAAGGAAAGAGGATAGCTCATGGAGAATTGGAGGAACGGCAAAGGGTTGAGGTATGGCAAAGGGTCTTTGTGTGCGCAGAGAGGAAGGGCGGCTGAGAGCCTGGCTGACTTTCTCTGGTGGGAAGGGGAAGGAAGTCCCCGACTGCACTGAACCCCAGTTCCGGGCGAAACCCTGTGGACCCAGGCTCATACAGGGGGAGTCTGGACTGTCAGGTAGAGAGAAAGGCACTCAGAGACTCGGAGACCTGGGGGAGAGCCAGGGAAACCCTGGTGGGCAGGGGTCTGGATGCGCGCGCACCAGTGTGCATAAAGACTGCGGAGGTTGCCACAGGCTTTCCCTAGTAGAAGGGACTCGGAAGCTCCTGACTACACTGAACCCCAGTTCTGACTGCACTGAACCCCAGTTCCAGGCAAGCCCCTAGGGACACACGCTATTGCAGGGGGGGGGGGATCTGGACTCTCGGGTGGAGGCTCAGGAGCCGGGGAAGGCTGCATGAGCACAAGGGCAGGGCTGACAGGAAGCCAAGACTGTCTGCTCCACGCTAAGACTCCACCTCATCCAAGCTGAGCACAGAGGCTTTTGCAATTTGGCAAGTCTAATCCTATAAAGCTGTCTCCAGCACCGAACTTCTCCCAGCGTAGACACAGCTGATCCTCACAGCCAGTTGGCCTGGAGGTCAATTCCTCCCAGTGATACCAACAACAATCAAGACTTAACTACAACAAGGCTGTACACACAGTCCACAAAGGGGTGCACCAAGAGTGTCCACCTCAGGTAACTGGGAGGCCAACCCACTGGTCCATATAGGAAACCTAGCACAGAAAGCTACCCTATCAATTCAGGGAAGCAGTGAAAATGTGGAGACAAAGAAACAGATCATAAATGAAAGAAATGGAGGAAAACAAACAACTGGATATAGAATTCAAAACCATGGTTATAAGGCTTTTCAAGAATATCCTAGAAAAGGCCGATAAATATAACAAGACCCTCAAAGATATGAAAAAGCACCAACTAGAAATTAAACATACACTGACTGAAATAAAAAATATTATACAGAGACCCAACAACAGACTAGAGGAATGCAAGAATCAAGTCAAAGAGTTGAAATACAAAGAAGCAAAAAACACTCAACCGAAAAAGCAAAAAGAAAAAAGAATCCAAAAAGTTGAAGATAGTGTAAGAAGCCTCTGGGACAACTTCAAGCGTACCAACATCAGAATTATGGGGGTGCCAGAAGAAGAGAGAGAACAAGATAATGAAAACCTATTCAAAGAAATAATGACTGAAAACTTCCCCCACCTGGTGAAAGAAATAGACTTACAAGTCCAGGAAGCACACAGAACCCCAAACAAAAGGAATCCAAAGAGGACCACATCAAGACACATCATAATTAAAATGTCAAGAGCAAAAGACAAAGAGAGAATATTAAAAGCAGCAAGAGAAAAACAGTTAATTACCTACAAGGGAGTACCCATACGACTGTCAGCTGATTTCTCAAGAGAAACGATGCAGGCCAGACGGGAGTGGCAAGAAATCTACAAAGTGATGAATAGCAAGAACCTACAACCAAGATTACTCTACCCAGCAAAGCTATCATTCAGAATGGAAGGTCAGATAAAGAGTTTCACAGATAAGAAAAAGCTAAAGGAGTTCATCCCCACCAAACCAGTATTATATGAAATGCTGAAAGGTATTCTTTAAGAAGAGGAAGAAGAAAAAAGTAAAGATAAAAATTATGAACAACAAATACATATCTATCAACAAGTGAACCTAAAAATCAAGTGAATTAAATATCTGAGGAAAAGAATAAACTGGTGAATATAATAGAATCAGGGGCATATAAAGGGAGTGGACTGATAATTCTCAGGGGGAAAGGGGTAGGGGGGATGCAGGAAGAGACTGGACAAAAATCGTACACCTATGGATGAGGACAGTGTGGGGGAGGTAAGGGCAGAAGATGGGGTGGGAACTGGGTGGAGGGGAGCTATGGGGGGAAAAAGGAGAAACAATTGTAATAATCTGAATAAAGATTCATTTAAAAAATAAAAATTAAAAAATAAAAATTAAAAAAAGAGTAATATGCAAATTGACCATCACTCCAACACACAAGATGGCTGCCCCCATGTGGACACAAGATGGCTGCCACAAGATGGCCAGCAGGGGAGAGCAGTTGGGAGGGACCAGGTTTGCAAGGGAGGAACCAGGCCTGCAAGGGCGGACAGTTGGGGGTGATCAAGCCTGTAGGGGAGGGCAGTTAGGGGTGACCAGGCTGGCAGAGGAGGAAAGTTGGGGGGCAAGTGGGCCTGCAGGGAAGGGCAGTTGAGGGGAACCCAGGCCTGCAGGGGAGGGCAGTTAGAGGTGACCAGGCCTTCAGGGGAGGGCAGTTAGGGGTGACCTGGCCTGCAGGGGAGGGCAGTTAGGGGCAATCAGGCTGTCAGGGGAGCAGTTAGGCATCAATCTGGCTGGCAGGGGAGTGCTTAGGGGGTGATCAGGCTGGCAGGCAGGCAAGCAGTTGGGAGCCAGCAGTCCTGGATTGTGAGAGGTATGTCCGACTACCCAATAGGATCGGGCCTAAAGGAGCAGTCGGACATCCCTTGAGGGGTCCCAGATTGGAGAGGGTGCAGGCTGGGCTGGGAGACACACCATGCATGAATTTCGTGGAGTGAGCCTCCTAGCATATATATATTAGAATATTGTGAAATCATGAAAGAGTAAAAAATTCTGTCATGAAGCACAAAAGGATAAACACTGTATGATTCCACCCATATGAAGTATCTAAAGTAGCCCAAATCATAAAAACAGAAAGCAAAAAGGTGGTTATCAGCCCTAGACGGCTTGGCTCAGTGGATAGAGCGTTGGCCTGAGGACTAAAGGGTCTCAGGTTTGATTCAAGTCAAGGGCACGTCTTCCCATTGTAGGCTGGATTCCAGCCCAGGTCGGGGCACGTGCGGGAGGCAACCAATCGATGTCTCTCTCTCATATTGATGTTTCTCTCTGTCTCTCCCCCTCCTTTCCACTCTCTCTAAACATAAATGGATAAATATCCTTGGGTGAGGATAAACAAACAAATAAACAAACAGAGGTATTATCAAGGGCTGGGGAAGGGGAAATTAGTATTTAGTGAGTATAGAGATTTAGTGTTGCAAAATGAAAAATTTCTAGAGATCTGTTGCACGACAATGTAAATACACTTACACTAAAGTGTATATTTAAAAATGGTCAAGGAGGTAAATTTAATGTTACCTATTTTTTAATCACAATAAAGAAAAGTTAAAAACAAAATAGGAGGGTGTATAGAATTCCTTAGTAAACATATGGGGAATGAGGAGAGTAGGCCAGGGATGGAATAGAGATTCCTTGAAGATTTCGTAGTATCCTTTGGGGATGTGTTGGGAACAGGTGGATGGAACCATGCATAATCAAAAAGAAAGCCTGCTTCTTACCCCCTGCTATAAATGTTCTCTTTCTTTCTAAAAGAGTTAAGGATCTAAACAGTGGATTATTTCCAAACCTGAATCTTATTATAGGAAGAATTTCAGTAAGAGGAATTAGCAGATAATGTCAATGCAATAGTAAAATAAGTGATGTGTAGAGTTCAAGAAGTATTACAGATAGGCCAGTCAACAGATGATAAATCCAACCCTGGAAACTGATGATGCAAAAACTCAGCAAAGATACAACGGTGGGAGTCATTCTAGGAGATGTCTGCTGGCTGTGGGGTGAGGTCATAACAGTAAGTAAAGTAAAGAGAATCTGAATTGCAACTGAAGTTGGTGGGGAGACTAAGGTTAGCAACATAGTACTATGGTAACTAGGTTTTCTAAGCCAAGCTGACACAGGGTAAAATGCTTAAACCACAATTTTGGTGGAAAATTTCAGATGTTTAGCAGGCATACCCATGACCCTCCTTCTTGGAATATGCAGTGCCTTAAACTACCTGCAGGTATTCAGAAAAAAGGAAAAGCCATCACTGATAAGAAGTTATGGGCAAGTTATGAGGAGGGTGACCAGAGAAAGAGATGACAGGCTGGAGAAAGTAGCATTTAAGTTGAGTTTAATCACAGACAAGTGAGTTGACTTGGGACTCTATCTACACTCTCTTCCCACAGCCCATGCCTCCAGTGGACCAATGGGATAATGCGATATCCTTGCATCTTCATGAATGATACTGAGCAGCAGGATTAGAGGAGAGAAAACAAACTTATTTTTATAAACCAGGCCTTGCTCTGTGGGCCAACAGTTTAGCTCCTTTACAGGCACTAAATTCTTCAGCAAAATGTCAGTTAACCTTCTATTCATATTTTATAGATAAGAGGGAATGAGGTTGGGTACCCAGGCCCTATATAATAGAGAGCAGGTTCTAAGTAACACCAATGACTCTGTATTTATGTTTCGGAGGAGGTAAGTAATCCACATACTTCCCTGCAGCTGAGGACTTAATGTTATAGCATTTGGTATATAATTAGTGTGGCTTTTGAGCAGCTTTAAAATAAAAGGAACTCTTTTGAATCCTACAAAGTTCTATTAATGATCAAAGAACCCAATCTTTCCTCCCTTCTCCTCTCCTCTCCTCTCCTCTCCTCTCCTCTCCTCTCCTCTCCTCTCCTCTCCTCTCCTCTCCTCTCCTCCCCCTCTTCCCCCCTCCCCTCCCCTCCCCTCCCTTCCCCCTCTCTCTCTTACACACACACACACACACACACACTCACACACACACTCACAAGTGCAGTCACTCAAAAGTCAAACTAATGTCCTTTTCAGTGGGAAAGTTAGTCACTTGAAGCTGGTAGAGGTGAAAGGAAGCATTGCTTCAGATCACTGAGGGCTCCATTAGGTTATATCTTCCTGAGGACATTTTATCCTGAGTGTACCTTTCCAATAGAAATGCCATTTTCTTTCTTAGCAACATTTCTAAAAATACCTATAGTAATGGTTGATGCATCTCTTCAGGCTCCTGAACAAGCATTTAATTGGAGCTTCTTTTTGATAAGCTTTCAGATGCAAGCATGCCACCTGGGTCATTCAGGCCTCCATGCATTTAGCACAACTCTTTGCAAATAAACAAAGCTTTGAGATCCTGGGAGGGGGGAAATGCAGCTTACACAGCACTTAGGAGTGCTCAAAGGGCCTCTGTTCCCTCTTCATACTAATGTGGTTTCACAAGAAGAACAAGATTATTTTATTGCCCCAGGATGCCAGGAAATTTTCATTTGGCTCCTTCAGATCTTTGGGATAAAAGTGGGACAGTAAGGAAAAGAATTCCCTTTGCTGTCTTAGATTTCTGTTCTCCAGGAAAATATGTTATGTTTTCTAAGATCAGATACTTTGTCATTTATTTTTAGTTTTAGTTACTGTATTATTTTACATCCTCCTGTCCCCATTTTTTTTTCAAAGGAATATCTCCCCCTCTGCTCTTTCCTGTTTGGGATCCTTTCACGGGATTCCATTTTGGGGCTAAAATACAGGTAGTGTTTTTCACACATCATAGGCTTATTGACCGATGTAAAAATGAAGAATACAAGTATTTCCTAAGTAGAAATTATGGTCACAATTAAAAACTAACAAATTAAGTACAATTTGCACTATAACCCAAAATAGTTTATATTAGAAGTTTTTTGAGATGTGGACTCTCAAAATAAGGTTCAAGTTATCCATTTGACTGCTTATGAGAAAGTGCCTCCCTGACCAGCCATTATAACATTGTACTCCCCCGGATCTGTCAACTTTCCTCTGCTTCATTTTTCTTCATAGCACTCAACACCTAGCATCATATTTGTTTATTTATTGTCTGCCTCTCTCCACTAGAATGGAATCTCCAGAAATGAAAGGGTTGGGTTTTATCTCTGCTGTATTTCTGATGCTCAAGAACTGTATAATGAATGACCTAGCTTAGGGAGGAGTAGATTAATTGTGTATATTTTTTAAAAATGGAACGCTGACTTGAAACCTTAAATCAGCTTCAAAAACTCTATTATTCCATTTTTTAAGCTCTCACCTTGCATGATTCTGGCTCAGCTTTGCAATATAATATTTCATAAATTCCACAAGCAATGAGAAAGAAGAAAAAAATCTATAACCTCACTTTCATTACTGAAGTGAGAGAGAGTAGCCTCCCCTCTTTCCCCCCACCACCTCCACTCTCCTCTTGTGAGTAGGAAGTGCTAGTGTTCAGTTTCTCACACACAAGGACTTGGTTCTCTGTACTTTTTATATCCTGGTACCAGGTGCTCAGCTTTGTTTCCCTGGGTTTTCTTGCAATTCTACCACAGCATCTGGTCTTGCAAAGCATATCAGCATTTGACAAAACCAGAATCCAAAGTTTTCTACCATTTGTGAAATTAAAATGTTATAAAATTTTCAAAATGGGAAGTAAAAATATAATAACATTGCCATGTTGAATTTATTTGAGAAGCAAGTGGGTGAAAAATAATAAATCAATGAAATTAATATATATATATTTTCACACACATTTTCCTCCTGAGTTATCAGGTATTCCCTCTCCTCTTTAACTTTGTTCTCCAAATGCCCAAGTGAAAAATTGCACACTGAATAAACACATTCTATAGGGGATATACGTAATAAATCTTATTAGAAAGGAAATTTCGGTTAACTTGATTTCCTCCCAGATTGCTTTAAAAAATTTTCTTCCAATACTTTTGACCATAAATTTAATAAATTGCTTTTTTTATTTTGAAAATTTGCTTCTCAAATATTTGAGTTTTATTGGTTCTCCATCATGTGCTGGGCAGGTCCATTTATCTTGTTTACTTTGATGCTCACAAGTAATTTGCAAAGTAGATGCCACTTACCAAGTTAGAGATTTTAAAGTTCAGAGAGGTTAAGATGCACACTCAGAGTTACACAGAGTAGGACAGGGAACCAGAACTCAAACTCAGGTCATCTTGATTTTAAATCTCATGTTGCTCTCCTTCTTTATTAAACCTACCATCTGACTTTCTATATAGTCACATATTTATTTCCCATCCTATTGGGGGTGGGAGAAACCCCACATGACTAGAAAACATGGATTAGTTAAAAGAGCACTGCACTAAGGGAGGCAGCATTCTTCAGGGCTTGATTTTTTTAACTGTAGAATAGACAAGGAGGGCTTTCAGGTTTCCTTCAGCCCTGAAACCTACTATAATAAAAAGGTCCTAATTGGAACCAATAAGAATAAAATAATTTTAAAATATAACTTGTTCAGTGCTAGGAGCTATATTCCAAGTTCTTCCATTACTCGAAGAAGGAAAATATAAAAAACATTAAATTTTTAAAAGTGCTTATATCTAGCGTAGTTATAAATGTAAATCTGTTTATTTATTTATGTATTTATTTATTTAATTCATCTAAAGTCAGGACAGTTCAAACTGCAAATTGCTATATAAAAGTTTGACTTGAGGCTTCTGATTTTTACTGTTTCCTGAAAGGTGCAAAGTCATTCCCAGGCCAGGCTTTAGAAAAGGCAGCAAGCCCTGGTGATTATGGGAAGGGGCATGTGACAGGGAACATGACCAGGACATCCCCAGAACAAACACCACCCTGAGCTCTGGGGGGCTGAGCAGGGTCCACAAGGTCACCTCCTGGTTGCCATTTTGTTCTCTGAGGGTAAACAGCACCCCCCCCCCCCAAACCCCACTCCTGCCACTTAAAAACTGGTGAAGAGGGCACTGTGTCTTATTCAAAATAAAAAGGTTGGTTTCAAAGCCTCCCTGATCATTACTCTATGGTAAAATGCAGGTTTAATACTCAAGTCTAATTTTCATTTTGAGGCTAATGTTCCATGATCTGAAGTTCTGCTTTTCCCTTTGAATGCTCAATTATTTTTTTAATACCCTTTGATTGCCCTGTTCTGTAAATCACATTGGTGCTTTCTTTTAATCATGCTTATATACATTAGCATGTTTCCACTAAATATATACATGTTCGTTACAGCTTTCTTAAAATACTAGCAATCTCTTAAAGCACTAGTAACCCAAAGTATAAATGTTTAATGGCATTATATCAAACCATGTTTTAAAAAAAAAGTTGAAACATATTTTGAGTACACTTTCTTTGAGAATTTTACTATTTTTGTCTAGTGGAACTTTCATTTTTGAGGGAAGAAAAACCTTAGCAGATGTTTACCATAAACATAGCTTTAAAGACAATGTATAGTACAAGAAATGAGAAAAACAGGAGAACCGTTTTCATGGCGAGATACATAAGTTAGCATCTGGATTTACCAAGATAGCATTGACACTGTAAAATCTGACATTCAGAATTGCTAAGGTCTCAATGCTCTCCTCAAATGTTGTTTAAAGATGGTCCTCACTTTCAAAGAATGTCTACTCAAGTTGTATCTTTCATCCAAAAATTCTACTATCTAAACATTTCAGAGACTTTGAAATGGAAATTGTCTCCATAAAGCAATATTTTTTTAGGGGTGAGGCCAAAATCTCAGGGAAAAACATCCCTTAAAATCTTTATCAAAGTGAATAAAACTTCAAATTGAAACTCCCGATGCATTTGATGTTAAAGCCCATTCATGCTTTCTCTATATATTTTAGTGACATGATCTTAAACCAGGATTCAGCGCTTAGCTCATCATTTGTTTGAAGAATTAAGTCCAGCAGGAAAGTCAGAGTGGCTCATTGAACAGGTGAACAAAGTATATCTGAGACAAATAACCCCATCGACTAAATATAACCTGCATTTTCTAATGTGGTTGGTAAAGGAAAAACTACATATGAAAAATACAATAGTGGGCAGGTCAAATAGTTTAATAATAGTTTCATTTTAAAATGACAATAAATGGAGAAGTCCTTAACATAAATTTCCCCATGAGTGTATATGCACACTCAGATGCACATACCCTTCCAACTCTGCCAGATTTACTAGTGGTCTGGAGAGTAAGATGTTCATCAGGTTATGGAATTAAGCCTAACCTTACTTTCTTATGTTAAGCATTTGTTCTGACATATGTTGTTGTTGTTTTCTTCCAAACTTGGTTTTATTTTTTTTCATTCCATTTTTATAGGACAGCTTTTACTCTGTACTAAACCATGCCACTAACACGTTACTTAATCTAACTGGCACATTGTAAAATTTTACACATGCGCTCATCCAGATAATTACACAATTAATTTTCACTTAGTTCAGCTGAAATGGGGATAATGAAATTTCCACTGGTGTACTGTTACGTCCAGGGGCCAAGGGTCAGTTTCCTGTTTGGATAAGGGTGAGTTTAAAGAGGATTTCTGACAGTCTCCTTACTTCAACTGGTTCTAAAAACATTGCAATGGAATTTCAATTTACAGCTCAGTTCAATGAAAGGAGCAGATGTTGGGAGTGTGCCACCGCCATGCAAGAGCCTCCTTCCACACAGGTGTGTGAAGGAAACCATCAGCTCTTGCTTTAAAGACATGTCTTTTCTACCTTACATTCTGAAGTGAAAGAGTAGCTGACAGACACTTGGAATTCGTTTTTCCCTCAAGATTTGGATATCTGCTGAGCCATGATATTAAAGGAAAGGTCTCAGTTCCCACTGCCCTTAATTCTAAAGGAAAACAGTAGAATCTCAATGACTAAATTGTCCTTGAATTTAGAGGATACTTGAAGTCATATTCCTATGAAATTTCTTCACAGAACAAAAGTGGCCCAGAATCTCCATTTTCCTGGTGGTAAAAGTGAAGAAATTTTACTTTAAAAGAAAGTATAATTCTTTTCTTGAAAGTTTGCTTGTTTTGTTGTAATTGCAAGGTTTAAATCCTTAGCACTAGTTGGTATTTTATAAACAGCAGCCCAAAAGGATGTCATGACTAATCCATTTTCTTTCTTCAAAATATTATTTTCACTGAAGAATCAGACATATTGCTAAAACTCTACATGTGGTTGAAAGAGGAACTCGGTTCTAACACATCAGCTTCATGTTAAATCACTATGCATGTAAAATGTTCACTGTGTGGTGGGTGATAAAAATGTCTGACCAAAGCTATATCTGTTAATTAATAAAGTCTTTGTGGCTGCTTGGTTTTGATGTCAATTCCTGTCTAGGTTAACATCAGGGGTGGAAAATTGCTTTTATAGCTGAATCCAAGTGCCTTGAACATGGCCATATGAAGAAAGAGGCTGAGATATTTGCCTATATAGATGATTAGGAAAATCACTGAAGAGAACTATGGAGAGTACAGTATGTTACTATTAATAGCCAAGTATGTTCTTAACTGCATTGGAAAACTCTCAATGTTAAAACTTAAGAAAAAAAGGTTATAGTAGCATATTAATTTTACATTTTCAAAGAAATAATTTTACCTTCTAATATAAGTCAATATTACATGGGTCTAAAATAATTCAGTATAAAAGATTTTGCACTTATAGGTATGAGTTTATAAAAAATGTGCCCAGGTAAAGTATATATTTTTCTTTCATTTACAAAGTAATGAGCTCAACTCTGCTCTTCCACCAACATAACATGTAAGGCAGCCTTGTGCCTTTAGGCCTTTGCATTGCATATTTCCTCTGCCTGGAATCCTTCTGCTCCAGACAGCTACAAAAGGCATTCTCAGACTTCTTACAAGTGTTTGCCCAAATCTGCCTTTTCAATGAAGTGTACCCTGACCATCCTAACTTAAAATGGCAACTCACACTGTTCTACAACCTCCCTTGGTCTTTGCTCTTCCAGATTTCCTTACCCTGATCTACTTTTCTGTCTTCATAATACTTATCACATTTGAACACACTGTAAAATTTACATAATTATTACAAATCTATGGTTTATTGACTTTCAATGAAATGTAAGTTCCAGGGTGGTGGGGATCTTTGTTTTGTTCACTGCCATATTCCAAGCACCTAGAATGGTGCTTGGTGGAATGTGTTGAATGACTGGATGAAGGAATACACTCTGTGAAGTTAGGTGCTATTTCTCTTCTAGTCCTTGAGGCAATCACAGAAACTAACATGGTCCTAAACAGATATGAGAGGCTCACTATTCACTATTATGGAGTGAATGAATAACTAGGTATAGTCGTTCCTCTTTCGTATACTGGAGATGCAGAATATTCTGGGAAGGCTAGCCACTCTAAGAGCAATGGGTGATAAGCTCAAGAGCATGTCATAGGAAACAACTTTCCAATCTGCAGGTGACTAAACCTCTGTGTTAACAGAGCATACAAGTCTGTCCTGCTCCTGACTTACCTCCTATCTTCTTTCAGTCATTCAATTTGCTTTGATTTCACAGTTTTTTACCCTTATTCTTACAAACAGTTCAAGAATCAATATTTATGCTATGGCAGATACTATGGATCAGGAGATTATTTATACTTGGGGGATAATTTAACATAAATTGTTAAACATACATTACATACTTCCATGCTTTTAAGAAAAGCATCATAAAGCCTTTGTTGTATTTAGTGCACACAAGAACACATTGAATGCATTCTGGAAACAATAAGATTGCAAACCTGTCTTCCTTTTGTGGGGGAAAAGTGCTTATGCCTCCAGTAATCCTAAAGTATCCATTAGAGTTGTAGGAATCTTGGGCTGCTGATAAGTCACTACTTGGGCTTGAGCAAAGGTTACTGAAAAAGCAGTTGTTAAAGAATAGGGGCAGTCTGGTACCTTTCCATTTGAGGATGAAGAAAGAGCTCTTATGATATTTTTTCCCAGGAGTGTAGAACACAAACATACAACATGTTACATTTTTTAATAAGGAACATGTGGTTTCTGTAGATTCTTTCTAATTTATCATGTTGTTTGTACTGAACTCTAGTTGTGTAACATTGATTTGAAGTAAAATTAAAGAAAAAAATGGATGATTTCAACACCTGTGCTCCACTTTGCATCATCATTACAAGTTGAATGCTTTGTATTTCATAGCAATGCCACTTCTTTTGAGAAGTTTGGGCCAAACTTGAGCTTAGCCAGCTCCACAGTGCAGAAGTACGAAGGCCAATAAAAGTCATTCCTCCATTAGACTATGATTCTTAGCACTTCTGTTATAAGTACTGCACTTTTCTCCCTCCACCACCTATCTCTTACGAGATATAGGCAAATGCTGAGTTCCACTCTTCTATCAGCAAGTAAATCCAACCAAACTCACATTCATGTATTATCTAGACCCCAAGCTGATAACCAATCTCCTGGGCAAGATCTGTCCAGAAAATTTTCAGCTGTTTGACACATATACTTTTCTAAATTGGTGTCCTGAGCACCAAATGTCCCCTCTTCATTCCCTAAATTCATTGACTTTTCTGAGATCACACATTCAATTTCCATTGACATTCTGTACTCATAGCCAAGATCCCCAGGGAATTTAGACAGAGGAAAAAAAATCACTTATAAATACACAGTGTTTTAGGGTCTTTGTTCTTTATATATCATTGAAAACTGGGTGATGGATTTGCAATACCCATGGCCTTTATCTGTCACTTCTTAATAGAATCACTACATTGCTTCCATATGTTTGGTTATTACATTTCCTCTGTTTCATTTTGGCCCTTCTCCATGTGCTGTGACTGAGTATCTAGTGGCTTTCAATGGAATGTCAGGCACCTCACTGAAAATTGCCATGTTGTGCACTAAGTTCCTCTTTGTTTGAAATTGTGCCATCTCTACTAATAAAAATCACTTTGCAGAATTGAAACTTGATATCTCCAATATCTATCTATCTATCTATCTATCTATCATCATCATCTATCTATATCTATGTATCTATCTATCTATCCTCTCTCCTCTCTTTCTCTATCTCTTCAAGACATCAAAATATTAATTTAGTTCATTTGCTCATTTCAACCAAAGGTGATAATCAGTAGTTTTTAAATCACCTAATGATTTTCTGAGAATGATCACAGGATCAGGTACACATGAAGCTCTCAAACCCTTTTTCTTCTTGTAGTAGGTTCAATCGTGTCCTCTCTAAATGCGTGTCTACCTGGAACCTTAGAATGTGACCTTATTTGGAAACAGGTTATTGCAGATATAATTAGTTAAAAATCAAGATGAGATCATACTGGATTAGGTTGGCCCTTAAATCCAATAAGTGTTTTTACAATGTACAAAAATGAACCCACAGAGACACAGAGAAAAGGTGATGTAAAGATGGAGGCAGAGATTGGAGGGATATGTTTACAAGGCAAAGGTCAACAAGGATTGCCTTAAGCCATCAGTGGCGAGGAGAGGGACATGGGGCTGTTTCTCCTTCAGAGCCTCTGGAAGGAACTAAAGCCTAGAAGGACGCTTCAAACTTGTTTTTAGATGTCTGGCTGCCAGGAGTGTGAGAGAATACATTTCTGTGTTGCAATTCACCCTGTTTGTGGTAATCTGTTATGGCAATCACAGGAAATGAATACACCCCTCTTCCTCTACCTCCTTTCCTCATACCCTGTATCTGATCAACCAACTCTCTCCCTCTTCTTACTTTGTTTCCACTCTGCTCAAAAAGTGCTTCTGGAATATTATCCCTGCAGTTGAAACATTTTAAAAGATGGGTAAACTGGAGTCCATCTAGAAAGGAGTAGAGTCTGGATATGTGAGAAAGTCAAGGGAGATGTAAGAGATGCCTGTGCGTTTTTGAAAAACCACTGCAGTGTGAAAGCAGAAATCGTAATCTCACAAGTTATAACTTAGGTAATATGTATTAAAACAACTTACAAACAGTAAAAAGGCACATAAATGTTGGTTATGGTTATTATTGATCCAGAATGCCATATTAGAAAACTGCAAGGGCTAGATATTAAAAAATATCACAAGAACATTTTTGTACAAAGCTTTTTCATCACTGGAGTGAGTTTCCCCAAGAAATCATGAAATGCTCTTGCTGGAGGCACTTAAATAGAGATGAGATGGCCATTGGCCAGATAACCTATAAATGTCTCAGGCATTAACTAGCCAAGTGATCTTGGGCAGATAATCTACCCTTTCTGAACCTGTGTCTTAATATGGAAACTAATATATAAATATCAGGCATTTGGGGTGGTTGCTGTGAGGATATAAAAGCACTTCCTGAGCTAGAAAGCAAAATATAAGTAAAAGGGATGAAAGTTGCCTTTTTACTCTAAATGTAAATGATTCTGCATGACCTTCCTTTTCCCAGGTCTCATAGAATCTATTATCACTGCCTGCTGCCTTTCTTGCTAAGAACACAGAGGAATTGTATCTTGACTAATGCCTCAGTGACCATTATCCTGACCAGAACAACTTCATTTAATCATCCTTCAGGTGACCATTCTGTATGCTTGATCCTATGGACACCACAATTGGTACTTGTGTCTTTCTATGGACTGGGCTACTATAAACTAGCTTCTCTTCTCCCCCCTCCTCCCTATCCATCATTATTTGGCTTTTGCATTTCTGTTTTTCTCACATTTTAACAATAATAAGCTAATTAAGCATTCTTTTTCTTATCACTTTAGCATTTTCTAACATATTGTCTAGGTTTATAAAAGCTGTTGTTTTTGGAGTTTTAATGAAGTGTCCTCATGTGTTTATAGGTATGCTCCATTCTGCAAGGCTTTTAATAAACGTGACTTGCAATTCAGGATACTCTATGCTTTGTTTCTCTAGTCCTCCAAATTAGTAGGGTTTTGCCTTCTGGATTTCTCAGAATTTGTAACTAATGCCTAAACATAATCTCTAAAACCAGCAACAATACATTCTTCATAATAAATTATAAAAATTGGAAGAGATAAAATAAATCAACTTTACATTTATGTTTAAGTGTACACATTTTCAAACTATCTAAATGCCCAGACTTCTTTTCATTTTTAACATTTAATTCATTCTATCAATTCACCTTCTTGAATAGAAATTCCTAATAAGAGACTCTCTAACACTTAATAATTAACCTCTGAGGAACCAGAATGCCTATTTTTTAGAAATAGAAACTTTTTAATGCTCTTTTCTATCATTCTCCTACAAAAAGAAAGTCTTTCACATTTCAAATATTGTTTTTTGCTGCTTTTACACATGGCAAATTAATTTGGCTTTTATAATGAGGTGGAATGTTTCAAATCTAAATTAACACCTTTGGCTTTACTTTGTGAGAAGACCTACTCATTACTCTCTGGTAACTTAATGGCTGTGCTATTCTATGAACCAAAGTAGTTTAATGTAATCTGACATTTATGACTTCCACATAATATCAACTGCTAAAGCTTGAAAAAAGGTTTCTATTCAGAAAAAAACTCAAACTAATAAGCATGCACCGATATTAAAATTGGGTCAGAGATCTTTTTCACTTTCATTACATATAATTTATGCCAGTTGAATGTAGTTTAATAAGGTCATAAAAATGCCAGTTGTGGTATCTCATAATACTTTTTATAAACTGGTTTTACAGTCTCTCCTTTGTTCCAAAGTTCAAAGTGACAATTGAAATGCACAGGTTGCTTAGGAGTTCTTGAAGTTTCTCCGGGAAAAACTGAATGGTGAATATATAAATTATTTATATAAATTACATATATGATATATAGCATTTATGAGCATTTATATAGAATATACTTATAGAGAGGTTAAAATATGCTTAGTTAAGATACGTTTTAAAAATGTAAAACTGTTTTTCAAAATCATCATAATTTACTAAAAGACATTCCCTTCTTCCAGGTGCATTTAAGTTGATATTTTTCAATTAAAAGAGAAAGCACAGAATTAAAGAAAAGGCTGGTTTAACATTATTGCTCTGGCCCTACCCTTTTGCTAAGATAAAATAAAAGCTTTCCAGCACTTCCTCCTCACTTGGTCAGGGTGAAACAATGCTCCAAGGTGCTCTCACAATGGTGGCATTGTCAGCCTTCCATGACTTCATTCACTCTCTGACCATGGCCTTACTTCCTGGCTGAGGTAAACAGGGCTTTGGAACACTTCCCTTAAGTCATTCCGGAGGAGATAAATAATGATTGCAATGTAATATTGTGATAGTGCTAAAATATGTCCTTCAAGTTTCAACTTTGAGCACAAGTTTCCAATAATATATAATTTTTCATTTGCTAGCTCAAACTTTTGGTTTTATTAAATTCTACAGCTGCACTCAATATTTATGCATTTGGTGACCAACCTTGATATATTATAATACGAAGCTAAGACTCTTATATAAGAATGCAAAAGCATTTAAAAAATCACTATTGAATCAAGTATTCAACACAATTTGTTTGAACACCAACTGAACAAAAGCATAGGAAGTGTTTTAGTTTTTGAGCCAGTGAATATAAAGAGACTCCTTAGAAATGTTTATCTCAGCCTGCTAAAACAACAACAAAATAGTACAGTGTTCATATTGCTTTTGTCAGGGAGGAAAACACAAGGGTGCAATCAGAGCTGGGTTCAGTTCAGTTATACTGAGTAGCTATATGACGTTGGACATGCCACTTAAGCTCTTTCAGCTTTCCCATCTGTGAAATGGGACTAATTACAGCATTCTGTGAGATTAAAATTAAAGTGAGATATACAGTAAATTAAACTAGAATGCATATAATAAAAATAACACATTTGCATCATCATCATCATCGTCATCAAGGGAAGTGCATATGACATATTAAGCAACAGATGTTGTTTGCTCCTTTTTCTACAGGATTCAATAAAGATCTTGGCTTCTCAAGTCAGACACTCTTACTTATTGAATATATCAATGCTAGCATCAGAGGGGCTCACTCTGGCATAACTGGGGCCCAGGAACAAAGGTCACTAGAGAGAATCATCACGAAATCACCAGGAACTGGGGCCAACAGAGTAGAAGATGTGCCTCTGGGAGGAGGAGCAGCAACCAGAGTACATTGGTTGTAGGACAGGATCAGGGCTGCAATCAGCACATTGTGACTGGGTAGATTTAGGATAACAATCAATACTTCCATTGGTCCAATTATACTCAGTACATTCTTCTCCACCCTCAGGCATATGCCTTTGGATTTTAGACAGAATTCTGATCTCACAGCAGCACTGGTCTTGAACTTGAAGGGGGTGGAACACACTCTGGCTAACTTCATATAAACTTTTGGTTTGGAACGCCTTCTTGGTTTACAGTAGTCAGCCAGTCTCCCAGTGGGGAATATAGAAAGAGACCTAGTAAATTTTCATGAGAAAATACACTTTGAGTTACTAGATGAAACCAAGACCAATAGTTATGTAAAATATATGATGTGTATTAAATACAAACCATTTGTGCTTGCAAACCCTAGGACTGAAAGGGAAGTTTCACTTGATCCTTAAAAAACAATTTCATATCATTTCACATATGGCTTTCTTTTTCTTTGTAAAATAATCTTCATACTTGAAGTCATCATGGAACTCAACATTTTATTTTGTATTCTCTTTCTCTCTCTCCCTCAGAGGGATACACACACTAGACACAAGGAAACCTGGCTGTGAACCTGACTTGATGCCACTCTAGCTTGAGTCTTGACCATCACAGCACCAGGATTTGCAGTCCACTGTTACCACCACCACGTTGAGTTGCCAACCAACCATCCTTAGCATGGGATTTAACAGTTACACCTGGGGGAGAAAGGTCATTATCAAGACCTAACCACAGTGACATTATTAGAAGCCTTCTGCCATATTACTACATAACTTATAAAAAAAAAATTGAAGCATACACAACACTTGGAGAGAAAAAGTTATTAGGTCTGTGTGGTGAGAACTAAGTGGAAATTATTGTGAATATTGAATAGGTAGGATTGTAGTAAAGCAAATCTGTGGCCCAGACAGGATCCTTAGAAGTTTACTTGCATTGCAAGAACTCAACAACAACAACAAAACTGTATGATTAGTAAAATAACCTTTTCCTGCTTTCAGTTAAGCCTTGGAACCTGTTTCAACTTTCTCATAATGTAGGAGATTTAGAAGACTTACAATTTTTGGTATGAAAACTGTCTGAAAATCCTATTCCATAATTCCCCAGCCCCATGTTCAAGGAACTCACATGTTTGATCTTCAAGAACACATGTTTTGGTTGTTCCTTCAGGTTCTTGTGTGAAGAGATGGTAAGAGTTCAGATAGTACAACAAATACTGAAATTCTGGGCATCCTGAAGCTCCAAGTGTCACAATGCTAAAAACACAAATTTTGAAGAAATCAGAAACTTAATGGAAGCAGATTCTTCCCTGTGCACCACTTAGATTTTTCTCTAGCTGGCTCTCTTTGAAAGTCTCATTGCATACCTACCTCACAACTCAGGCATGAGAATGGAAATAAGAGATACTCAAGGAAACTTTATTACAATGAATTTAATTCATTTATGGCTTACAGGACAGTATACCACAATTTAACAGCTCTGTATGTAGAATTGGGGACATGTGAGTCAAATTTGAATTTTGACATTTGCTACATGGTACTTGGGCATGACAATTAACCTGTCTGAACCTTAATGTCTTTATCTGTAAAGTGGAGGAATAGCCCATTAATTAAAATGAATTACTTAAAGCATGTGGTAGAGCAATTGGTTTGAGTAGATTTTTAATAATTTGTAACCACCAACAACTATTATCTGTAGGAGCTGAAATATTACCTTCCCTGAACAGTGTAGGGAAGACATCATACCCAACTAACTGCCCTAGCTTCCTCCCCACACAAAATTCTCTTCTCCGGCCACCATATATCTCTAAATTAAATGTGAAAGTTTTTACTCCTACATCTTCCAAAAACAATCCTGATAATTCTCAGATAGTTTTGAAATCTCAATTACTGATAGAGGCTCTCATGCTCTAATATTTTCCTTTAGTTATTAGAGACTTGGCTAAATCTTGTGATACACTGGGGGTAAAAATGAAAAAAAAAAGTTAAATCTTAAATCATGGGAAAATGACATACACAACTAATCTAATCTGTTTTCTTCCCTATGGGAAATATTGATAGAAATTTCCATTCTGCTTTATAAAAGAGAACTGTCTTTAAAAGATTTACCAGGGTATAATTGTTGAAGTCAAACTTAAAGTAGGCAGAAATAAAATACATTATCTAAACTATCTGAGCTTGAATTTGAAGAGCAATCTGAGTACATGTTTATACAATACTTTAGAATAACAGACTCACAGAATTTTGCAGTTACTGTTCCTTAGAGATAACAGAACCTTTATTTATGTTTGTTGGTGCTATGACTTACTGCCAAAAAGATTTACTTGATTCAAAATACTTATAAACCACAATGGTCCACCATAGTGAAAAGAGGCTTCACGTCCATAATAAATACATAAGCACTGAAGAACTTCAGTGACAGTCTCATGGCAGCTGAGCACCTGTTGTCAAGTCATTGAGTAATGATGGATAATCCATTTTTAGGTAGAATTTGGTCTCATACTCATTTTTTTAAAAATATATTTTATTGATTTTTTTTTTACAGAGAGGAAGGGAAAGGGATAGAGAGTTAGAAACATCGATGAGAAAGAAACATCGATCAGCTGCCTCCTACCCGCAACCAAGGTACGTGCCCTTAACTGGAATCAAACTTGGGACCTTTCAGTCCACAGGCTGCTCTATCCACTAATCCAAACCGGTTAGAGTTCATACTCATTTTTATTCAATCACTGAAATATTCATGTCTAGTAGAAGAAAAATTAACTGGGGTTTTATATACTTAATAATAGTAGATGTGGTAGACTATAAAGTTAGCCACCAACTTCCTCCTATCCCTGTCCATGCATGCCATTCCTCCCTTCACACCCCTTGCATCTGGGCTGGCCCTCATCAAAAGGATGCAGCAAGAGTGACTCTGCTACTTCTGGACCCAGATCTTACGAAGCCTAGTGGCTTTTACTCTTTCTCACTTGGAAGTCTACCACCTTGTAGGAAGTTTGGACTTCTTAATGAATAATGAGAAACCATATGAAAAGAGAGGCATTGGAGGAAAAATGAAGCACCCTATTGATACTCGGCATCAAAGTCCCAGACATGTGAGTGAGGCATCTTTGCTGTTCCAGCCCAGATGAACTCCCAAATACATGCAGCCTGTGAGTGGCCTAAGTCAACACCGCACAGAAGATAATTATGCTAAGTGAAATAAACCAGTCAGTGAAAGAAAAATACCACATGATCTCACTCATTTATGGATAATAAAGAACATTAAAAACCAATGAACAAAAACAGATACAAACGCAGAGAAGCATCAAGCAGACAGTCAAACTACAGCAGAAAGGCTGGGGAGAGTTGGGCAGGGGTGAGGTAAGAGATCAATCAAAGGACTTGTATGCATGCATATAAGCAGAACCAATGGACACAAGACACAGGGGGCAGGGGGAAGGGCATGAGCTGGGGGGTAGGGGAGGCTGGGGAAAATCAATGGGGGAAAAAAGGAGACATATGTACTACTATCTGTAATACTTTAAACAATAAAATAAATAAACAAATAAATATGCTGTCTGTAAAAAGAGAGAGAGAGAGAGAGAAGACCCACCCAGCTCAGTCCAGCCAACCAATAGAGAAATATTTTTGGGTTTTTGTTTGTTTTTAGCCACTAAGTTTTTGTGTAGATTATTATACAGCACGTGAGCAGTAGATATACCTCACTATTAGAATCAGAAAATGAAAATAGTAATTCTTGAAATTGGAGCTTTGTAAATTACATAGTCTTAAATGTAGTAATCTTAATATCAAGCATCAATAATTTAGGCTTGTTTTCCAGAGGAAAAATGATTTTATTGAATTATGCTATTCTTTTTTTCAACATGACTTGTAGTGTTAGTCACATCCCCAACTTTTACAGGAGCAATTCTTTGTGACTCTTGAGATTGCCGATTTCTCCATCAGCAGTTCTGGTTTTCCTCAGTTACGTTTAAAAAATGTATAGATGGTGAATATATACCACTACTGGCATGCAAATAATTAGGCTAAAGAGATAATGTCTTCCAGCATATTTTCTGGGGAAGATTAGCAAAGATTTGAAGTCACTCAGAAAAGTAGGGTTCTCACAGTGTACAATATTATGCATTCTAGCATGAGCACAAAACTCAGAATGTTTTATATGTTAGAAAAAATTTCAGGACATGGTGTCTAGTCAGATTAGAGGTGGTAGGAGTCTGAACTGGGGTCATGATAATGGGGGTCCAAAAGGGAAAGATAATAACAAAGGGTTTGACAAAATTTAATATAGAGAGGGTGAGAAATTTAAAGAGATGAGCAAGAAGAAATTCTAATATCCAAGTATTAAATGAATGTAGTACAACATGTTGCTTTCTTTTTTTTTAGTTTTGTTGGGAATAATTGATATACATCATTGTATAAGTTGAAGGCATACAGCATGATGGTTTGATTTATGTATATTGTGATGTGATTACCACAATAGGTTTACCTATCATCCATCATCTTATATAGCTACAATAAAAATAAAAAGGCAAGGAGATTTTTTCTTCTTGTGATAAGAACTCTTAGGATTTACTTTCTTTAACAACTTTCCTATATATCATGCAGCAGTGTTAACTGCATAGTTAGGTGTATAGTCATCATGTTATACATATACCTAGTAGTTATTTATCTTATAACTGGAAGTTTGTACCTTTTGACTACCTTCCTCCAATTCCCCCTCCTTTCACCCTCCACCTTTGATAACCACAAGTCTGACCTCTTTTCTTATGAGCATTTGTTTGTTTGTTTTTAGATTCTACATACAAGTGAGATCATACAGTATTTGTCTTTCTCTGACTTATTTCACTTATCATAAAGCCTTCAAAGTCTATCCATGTTGTCACAAATGGTGAGATCTCCTCATATTTTATGGTTGAATAATATTCCATTGTGAGTGTATATGTTGTGTGTGTGTGTGTGTGTGCGCGCGCGCGCGCACGCACAAACTCTAAAACTTTATTATCCTTTTATCCATTGATGAATGCTTAAGTTGTTTACATGTCTTTGCTATTCTATATAATAAAAGCCTAATATGCAAAATGACTGAATGGCCGAATGATCATTGGAACGACCAGTC
Organism: Corynorhinus townsendii; assembly: GCA_026230045.1. Taxonomy (NCBI): domain Eukaryota; kingdom Metazoa; phylum Chordata; class Mammalia; order Chiroptera; family Vespertilionidae; genus Corynorhinus; species Corynorhinus townsendii. The sequence goes on along the minus strand of JAPDVU010000004.1, from coordinate 57,637,318 downwards.
GCTATGACACGCACTGACCACCAGGGGGCAGATACTCAATCCAGGAGCTGCCCAGCCCGCAGGCCCCAGGCCAGCCAAGGCGGGTGCCAGCGGGGGCCCCTGATTATCCTGCCGGTCACCCCACAGATTGGCCCTGATCTCTGGCCAGGCCTAGGGACCATACCCATGCATGAATTTCATGCACTGGGCCTCTAGTTGTAAATAAAACTACTATGAAAATGGGGGTGCAGATGTCTTTTTTAGTTTATTTTTGTTCCCTTTGGATAAATACCAGAAGTGAAATTGCTGAATCTTATGGTAGTTCTTTTAATTTTTGAGGAACCTCCACACTGTTTTTTATAGTAGCTACACTAATTTACCAACATCTGTTACGCCTTGTCTTCTTGATGATGGCCACTCTAACAGGCATGAAGAGATATGGCATTTGATTTTGATTTGTGTTTCCCTAATGACTGTGTGATGTTGAGCTTGAGCTTCTTTTCATGTACCTTTCAGCCTTTTGTATATCTCCTTTAAAAAAATGTCTATTCAGATCCTTTGACCATTTTTCATTGGGTTATTTGGGGTTTTGTGTTTTGTTTTGTTGTTATTTGCTGTTGAGGTGAATAAGTTATTTATATACATTTGGGGTATTAACCCTTTATCAGATATATAGTTTGCAAATATTTTCCCAACTCTATAATTTGTCCATTCACTTTATTGATAGTTTCTTTTGCTGTACAGAAGCCTGTTAGTTTGATGTATTCTCACTGGTTTATTTTTATTTTCTTGCTTGTGCTGCAGGTATCATATCAAAAAAATAATTAATAACACCCATATCAAGAAGCTTTATTCCCATGATTTTTTTCTAGGAGTTTCGTGGTTTTAGGTCTTACATTTAAGTCTTTGTGTGTAGTGTAAGATGGGGTCCAATTTCATTCTTTTACATGTGAATATCCAATTATGCCAGTATAGCTTATTGAAGAGACTTTTTTCCATTTAGTATTCTTAGCTCCCTTGTCAAATATTAGTTGGCCAGATATGCTTGGGTTTGTTTCTGGCCTCTCAATTCTGTTCTACTGGTCTATTTGTCTGTTTTTATGCCACTTCTATACTATTTTTATTGCTGAATTCCACCTCAACATCTGAAAAATGTTGCATTCTTTTTCTTGAGGAGAGACTAGCAGGCTTTTAGCAAAACATATTTTATTAGTATAAAAACTCACTTGAATTAATCCTATTCTAAAGAATTTCTCTATTTTTTTCAATGTTGGGTTTTATCTAGGTTTAAAAATTCTGCTCAGCTCAGTCAGGGAAAATGCTTATATTCATAGGTTTTTACACATATTTTATGGTAAAATCCCATATTTTTCATTTTCTTCTTACTACTGGAATATTTAAACATTCCATACCATATAAAAAACAACCCAAACCAAAAATCCTTCACAGCCTCCTTAACCACTTCTGCTAACTCTCTATCTCTTATTTTACAAACTCTCCATGTCTTTATATCACATTTGTTTCCAAGTTAATTTCCATTCCCATGACTTCACTAAAGTTGCTTTTTTAAGGTTTCTAGTAACCCCTGTGTTATTAAATCCAATGGATAATTTCAGTCCTCATCTTTGTTGACTACTTTTTTAACTTGACTGTTGTTATGACTAAGTGTTTGTGTCTCCCCCAAATTCATATGTTGCAATCCTAACCCCTAATGTGAAATATTTGGAGATGGGGCCTTTGGGAGGTAATTAGGGTTATATGATGTTATTGGGGTAGAGCCCTTATGCTGGAATTAATGCCCCGACAAGAAGAGACACCAGAAAGTTCTTCCTCTCTTCATGAGCATACACAAAGAGGTCATATGAACACACAGTGAGATGACAGCTACTTTTATGCCAAGAGAAGAAGCCTAAGAACGAAGTCTACCTTGCCAGCACTTCAATCTTGAACTTTTAAGCCTCAAGGACTATAAGAAAATTAATCTCTGTTGCTTAAGCCCCACCCCAGCCTGTGGTAGTTTGTTATAGCAGCCCAAAATGACTAATGTAGCTGTTCTGATATCACACTGTTCTATCTTTCTGGACCTATTTACTAGGTCTATTTTTCAACATCTCAGATACATCATTTTAAATATCGGAGAGCTTTAAGGTCATATACTTGAACTTTTTCCTCACTTTGTTCTCCCTTTTTAGAAGACTTCTTCCTCTATCATGGTTTATATGTCATCTATATAAAGTCATGCAGGGCGCACAAACAAAAATCCACCTAGACTCCTGGCCCTGTTCATATGATTAAAATGTTCACATGAATTTATACTGCCAGATGGGTTTTCTCCTTTGAGATTCTTATTTCCATCTGCTGCCTCAATTACTCTCTGTTTTGTTTTCCCATAAGCATCTCAAATTAAACATATTGAGAACAAAATTCAGGATCTTCCTTTCTTTCTAGTATGCCACATATCACTAAATGGCTTCTCCATTCGCACAGTTGCTCTTGCTGAAAATCCATGGTTCTCTTTGGCATTCTCCACTCCTATTACTCTCCATGTCTAATCAATCCCCTGTGTCAATACTTCACCCTCACCCCAAGTAAAATTTCTATGACGTAACACAATAAAAATTGATTTATTACTTATGTAGCTAACTATATATATAAAAGGCTAATATGCAAAATGTCCCCCTGGGAGTTCAACCATAAGACTGGGAGTTTGATTGCTCGCTATGATGTGTGCTGACCCCCAAGGGGTGGCACAGAACAAAGGAAGGCCCCTGCAGGAAGTCAGAAAGCCCTGATCAGCCCTGATCACCAGCCAGGCCTAGGGACCCTACCCTAGTCCATTGTAAATTGGATGTTATAAGAACAGTGACTCAGGGTCCGAGGCTCCCTCCACTGTGTGAACCTAACATGTTCAACGTATGTTTTCCAAGGTCACTGTGGAAGGAGTAAAAGAATGAGGATTGCCTGTGGGAGATTTTTATAGGACAGGTCTGGAAGTGTTGTGCATACCATTAACACATATATTCCACAGGCTAGAACTCAGTAACATGGCCTCACCTAACTTCAAAGAAGGCTATAGAATGTAAGTTAGTCTCATCCCCAAGAAAAGGAGAAAAAACACGGATATTGGAGATTGTGACCTTTCTCTTCCTTGACAGGTCTTGTCAATTCTGTCTTCAAAATGAGTTTTCCATCCATTTCTCCTCCATTACCAACAACTTAACCCAAACCACTATCCTCTCCCATCCAAATACTTTTAATAGCCTTCTAATAAAGGTCTCTATGATTGTTCCCGGAAATTCATTCTGCCCCCAGTAGACCAAGTAACTTCTTAAACTTAAATATAAACTTTTAAAATTCTGTCCCCATTTAAATCTTTCATAACTTTTCCATTATCTTAAGAAATACCAAAACCTTGAAGTGGGTGTAAGAGATCCTGGATCAGTCCATGACCCACCTCAGGACCTTGCCACTCCACCAACAGTCACAGCCAACTCAATGGCACATAATACATAAATGGAAATTCTATATCATGTTGTGCTACTGTCTCATCTCAACTCTGTGTTCAATGATTTCATGTTGATAGCTTGAAATTGACCATTATAGCAGTATTTATACCATGGAAATAAGCAAATGCTATAAATCAGGGCTCCTTTCCACCTCCACCCAGCTGGTTGTTAACCACTACATAACAGGTATTCTACCTTTAAATGTTGAAAGAATAAAAGAATGAAATTGTACTTTCCTCTCTTGTTATTGCAGACATGTGGATTTTTCCCTGGCTTAATACAACCTTACCAATCATCCAAATAATTCAAGTCAAATGTCTATAATCATTGGTTAGAGTGTAGGCCCACAGATGGAAGGGTCGCAGGTTTGATTCCAGGTCAAGGGGCATATACCATATTACAGGTTCAATCCCTGGCCCCAGGGCTCGAGCTGGAGGCAACCAATCCATGTCTCTCTCTCATGTGGATGTTTCTCTCCTTCTCTCTCTCTCTGTCTCTCTGTCTCTCTCTCTCTCTCTCTCTCTCCCCTCACTCCCGTCCATTCTCTAAAAGATCAATGCAAAAAATATCCTTGGGTAAGGATTTTTTTTTAAATGTCATTTTGGCTTGAATCACACAGCTAATTTTCTTGGTTCCGCATTTATTATTCTGCATACCAGCCTCAATTCTAGTATTCCAAGGTCATTATTGGCAACATTTTTCAAGTATTCTCCCTATACCAGCTTTTCCCATTTAGGTTTGTCATTATATTAGAGGTCAATGAAATTGATCAGAAAACATGTATAATCCAATTATTTGGTGTCACAAGGGATCTACAAGAACTTGTTAGGTGAGCAATTTGGAATACATTAATGTACTCTCTGACACCCTCATTAATCCCAAATATTTTTCAGCATCCTAGGACAGTGGTCAGAAAACTCATTAGTCAACAGAGCCAAATATCAACAGTACAAAGACTGAAATTTCTTTTGAGAGCCAAATTTTTTAAACTTAAACTTCTTCTAACGCCACTTCTTCAAAATAGACTCGCCCAGGCCGTGGTATTTTGTGGAAGAGCCACACTCAAGGGGCCAAAGAGCCGCATGTGGCTCGCGAGCCGCAGTTTGCCGACCACTGTCCTAAGAGATTCTGGAGGTAGTGAAGTCAGAGGTACTAGCATGACAGAACCTTTTAGCTCCTTTGAACCCGATAGCATTTTGTACACACAATCACAAAGTGTTTCTCTTGTGGATTTTGCCATAATCAGCTTTAAATTTGCATTATTTACATGTTGTCTTGTTTTTACCACTAGATAGTAATCCCCTCAAGTGAAGGAACTAAGTATTTTATATCCCCCATCTCCCCAGAAAGTCCAGATGATACTTTGCATATACTAAGTGTGCAACTGATGTTTTCTATCTAGCTCCTTTATCCCCCAGCTTCAAAGTACTTTTATGGAACCTGTAAAACTATAAAAGTTTGTACTTCTTTTGGCTCTTGGATTGATATTTAATAAAGAATGTTTAAGAACTATAAATAGGAATAAACATCAAGCAACTGAAATTTTTGAAATCTTCTTATATTAAAAGTGGCTAAAATACATTGAACTTAAAAGTTTTTGGATAGCTTTATATCACAATTAACTGTGTGATGGGATCTGATTGTAGCTCTATGGCCATTTACTCTTTGCTGTGAAAGTAAAATAATGTTCAGTATTTGCCATCAAGTTTTTATTGACTGTGGTTGCTGCTTTAGTGTGTTGCACATCTGGAATATAGAAAATGAAATAAATCACTAACAGTGTAAAGATTCAGAAAGCCTGTACCTGGCATTTTTTAAAACAAAGGTGCTTCTCTTTCAGGATTTTTTCATATTTGCTGGATTCCCTCACATTTTAGGATTAAAAACAACAAAAAGAATAACTACAAACAAACTGACATTTCCACTGTTAGAGTTTGCAAAGTTTTAAAAAATTAGTTTACCTTTATAGGTTCTTCATTAAACCCTCTATAATATGGTCTTTGTGGCTTAGAGTGTGGGCAACGCCCTGTCTGGTCCACTTTTCTGACAGAAGCACGTTAGCATGGGCAGAGAGTGAGCTTCTCCGGTACCGCACCGCATGTTCACCCGCGTCAGCATCTGCCTGGGCACGGCTGCAGGGCGAGGCCTGAATCTGCCTTCTGTAGCTCTGATCATTTCTCTGACTCAGTGGCCTATGGCCAATGGCAGGTCTCAGGGTATTATTTCCAGGGGAGACTCTGAGGACCTTCTGAGTCAGGCCCAGTTAAGGCTCTTGTACAGCAGCAGCAGGCCACACTCTGCCTGGCTCCTGCCTCTGGCAGCTCTTGATAAAAGTGCTAGCCTCAGCGTTTTGGGGAATGTAACACTGTCCTTTTCAGTCTCATTAGCTGACAGTGAGGTAGGCAGGTTTAATGAGGTAAAACTTAACTTATATTCTGACCCAAAATGACTTAAGGAAAAAAATAACAATAGGGAAGTTCTAAACTGGGGTCTTAGCTCAGTGAAAATATCTCACTTTTACCATGTTGAAGAATAGCTTGAGATAAACACTTTTAGAACCAATGAGAGGGATTAATTTTTTAATATGATAATTATGACCAAAGAGTATGTGAACAGCAGTTAGGGACATGTAAAGTCTAGATTACATATGAGAATATAACACAGAGAATAGACTCTGAAAAATAGATAAACAATGAAATAATTTTTGGTTACCATTTTATTATTTTGTTTTTTAAAATTAAAAATAAGTTTAAATAACTAAGGGAAGCCTAGCTGGCATAGCTCAGTGGTTGAGCCTCGACCTATGAGCCAGGAGGTTTCAGTTTGATTTCAAGTCCGGGCACATGCCTGGGTTGCGGGTTCGATCCTCAGGAGGGGGCGTGCAGGAGGCAGTCGAGTAATGACTCTCATCATTGATGTTTCTATTTCTCTCTCCCTCTTCCTTCCTCTCTGAAATAAATAAAAACATATTTTTAAAAATAATAATTAAGAGAAAATCTCAAATAATGTTTAAGTACTTTTAAAGTAAAATAGTTCAAGATTTTGCAAGAGTAAGAGAAGTTGATTCTCTAGCTATGTGGGAAAACTCTTTACTCTTTTGGAACTTGGAGATAGACTGGTAAATAAACACCTATCTTAAGATGCATACTTGGCACAAATATGAAATGAGTCATTTTTAGTGTACTTATGGGACAGGGTTTGATTATACCCCAGTGTTTATGTGGTAAGTCTGCTACCATTGCTACTACTATAGTTGCCTATAATGATAATATATAGCAATTTTTATTTCCCAAAGTTCATCTTCTTGGCACATATTGGGATAGAGAAGCTTCAGTATTTTCAGTCTACACTCAGGGTGCCTATGCAAAAGGGAATGGCAATGTCCTTAAGTCATAGGAATAAGTTGTCCTTAGAAGGACGACACTCTCATTCTCTTCTTTCTCCCCCAGTCTCCCCCAGGATGGGAAGGAACTCTGCGGTCTACCTGACTAGTGGCAAGGGAACTGAATAATCATATATTAATGTCCTGTTATACTGGCCTATATTAACATTTCACATAACATATAACATAGTTAACATTTCATATAACACTTTATATAACCATGTAACATTTCATTTAATCCACACAGTAATTCTTCACAATATGTTATTATTTTTAGATGAGGGGATTGAGGATCAGAGAGACTAAATGATTTGATGAAGGTCACACAGCTGGATATGAACAACTCTGTGTGTTTGCAAGGCCATACTCTTTTACTTACATACATACTGCTGCAGGCAAGAAGCTCTTTCCCACTAGAGACCACACAAAAAATTATCTATATGCCCCCAGAAGAGTAATTTTGTTGACTTGCTAAGGGCTACATAGAGTAACTAGTTTTTGTTAAAGGAAACACATCAGTAGCCTTGGGGGGGCGGGGGCGGCCTGGTGGAGAGCTGTCTCAGTGGCAGTGTCTTCTGTCTTCTTGTTGGCACAGGCAAGAGTAAAGTGCTATTTTCCCTTCAAGTGACATCAAGTGACAAATCCCAGTGTGTGTGGGAGAGGGAGTTATGGAAGAATGAGGGCATTTACCCGAGGATGATAGCTCTGTACTTACTTGAATGAATGTCACCATTTCAAACTATAGCCAGGGCATCTTTACTTGTTCACTCTCAGTGTATCATAAGACCATCAGTAGCCTGGTCTTTTACCAATAGACAAACTCCATTCTCATTTGTAGTCTAGCAATGACAGCTGAGACCCAGGTCCCAGAGCCAGAAAGCATGAGTGTGTTGTTATCCTTTTGATCCTTAGGGAAAGGAGAAGTAAGAGAAAAAAGGATGATATGTATCCACTGATTCCTGCAACTGCCATCTTTAAGAAACAGGGGCTGTGTTTTGTATTCTTTTAGGAGATGGTCAGTCAGATATGATCACAAGAGAAGACAGAGGACAGGCTCACGGTTCTAGAGACAGGAGGCATAGCACTCACCGAGGCCCACATGGGAAAACCTCAGGGTGGTCCAGAGGCAGAAAACAAGAGTGAGCAGGGAGTGAAGACCATCGCCTTCATTGGAATTTCCGTGGGAAAGGCAAGGCAGGACAGGGTGAACAGTTTGAAACTGGCTAGTTGGGTAATTTTGGTAGGCTCTGGGCTATAGGGGTGGTTTCTAGTTGCCTGGTGCCTGGTGCTGGGATGATTAAGCCTGCCAGGCTCCTAAAAGTGTCTTTGAAAGCCAGCCTGGGGCACCCATATTTCAAACATGACTGAATTGCACAGGCTTGCTCAAGTTAATCACTTACCTGGGCCTCAGTTTCCTAATTTGTCAATAGAGCTTGAGCTAGATGATAAAGCCCTTTTAAGGTATAATTTACTATAGTTTTTACATATAAATTAAATTTATGTTGGTAAAATTTCTGGGTTTCCTCAAAAGGAGGGACTCTGGAAGTACAAACTTTGACTTAAGTGCAAATATTTATCCAGGTTTGCCTCTTTACCCAAAATGTCCTTAAGGTTTACAGTGAGTTAACACCAAGCCAGAAAGGTAAGCTGTAAATTATTACCAAAATCAACTGTAGGTCAGTTATTTCAAGACTTGCTCAATTTTAATGTTTGAAAAACATCAACACCTCCATTATGTTGTTAGTATTGATGGGGAGTGGGGGGGAAGTACAGTGGACCTTCTTCTAAAGAGAAAAGGCTTGGGAGGTAGGAAAGCCCTCGGTAAGCCATCACATAGAGGGCGTTTTAATACAGAGGGTAGAACACGGCCTTTGAAAAGGAAGTGTTGATTGCAAAGCATGTATAGAGGAATATGAAAAATAAAGCAGGCCCTATGTGACTAAATGATTGGCAATGTTGTTTGAGAAGTAGAAACTTAAACACTGGCATGAAGAACTTTATTCACGTTAATCTATTCATCAGTTAGCTGTATTTAGAAGTCTTCTCAAATACAGTTTGGATGGGCTATGAGAAATTTACACAGAAAAAGTGCTACTGTGACTTTGCCAATAAATTGTGTATTTCACCATGTGCTAATGATTTTTTTTTCCAAAAGAGAATACATTGTGACCTCAATAAACTTTTATATGTCAAAATAATGAAACAGAACCTTATTTTCTGGTGCCAACTTTCTATAAAATCACTCTTTAAAAAATATTAATCTCACTGCAGCATGTAGAATTTTACACACAGCTTTAGAATGGGTCTGGCAGTATACATCTTTATAAAGTGAAAAGACTTGGAATAGATTCAAAATTCAAATGCCAAAGTTTGTATCTGTACCTTTGACTTCTTATTGTTTTTAAGAAATATATATAGCAAATGCTTACACTATATCATATGACACAATCACATTTTAGATAGCATCAGTGGGCTGATGTTGCTCCTTCATTACTGTTTCCACAGTGGACATTTTTATAGGTCTGTAATGTGGAAGACAGCAAATAAGTATATGTTTCCTTTTGTTCAGCCAAAGTTGTTGTAGCCCTAAAAATAACAAAAGCTAATAGCATTGTATTTAAAATATCTAAATGTCAACCTTCGGCCCAGATAATTTGTTTTTAGGAAAGTGTCCTGGTTAAGAGCTAAGATCTAAGGTTCCTTCAGTTCAAGTCCCAGCTCTGCCTATTACTAGCTGTGTGACCTTGGATGCATTATTTAATTTCCTCTGCCTGGGTGTTTTCATGTTTGCAATAGAGGTAACAATAATACCTATATCATAGGATTGAGCTAGTATTTATGAAATGTATTAGTGCTTGGCACAAAGCAAATGTTTTAAGTTGTTATTATTGTTCTTATCATCTTTAGATGCACATGAAAAGATGGAGAGAAGAAAAAGAAAACTTATGTTCTGTAGGGGGAAATTTTTTTAAAAAACTGACAGAAAAGGAGAATAGTATAGTTACATTGAATGAATATGCAAATAATTTAATTGTTGCAAATAATTTGAAAGCTGCATTGTCACGGCTATTCTGAACAACACTTTTAGGTCAAGAATATTCTCTTATAAGGCAAAGGAGAGTGACATCAGTAGGAATGGTAGAGTAAGAACCTCTAAAGTGCTGCTCCGTTATAAAATCAAAAAAAATACCAACAAACATTGTCAAAACCAACTTTTTCAGAACTTTGAAAATTAACTGAAGACTTGCAATAATCTAGAGAGTTTATTTTAAGAACTTTAAATCTGAGTAGAAAAAGCAGAATTTGTGATATTGGAACTAGCCCTGTTTACTCTGAGGTAGCCTTGAAAACCAACAGTCTTGCAAACATGTAGCTGTGAAAATCAGCCGCCTAGCAGCCACCAGGGAACACAACAGGCTACAAGCTCTCCCATAGCATCAGTCTCAGAGAATTGTCACTATTTGAACTGTTTGGTAGTTCCATGGAAACCTCCACTCAAAGGGTTTGCTCTCAATCACTATGAATAGCCTTTTCCCTGGGAGTATGTACCAGAAACAATAATAAATAAAAAAATGATTATTTGACATTACAGCTACCTAAGGCAGGGATAACAGTTATAACAAACAAGAAGCTGAGCCCCGCCCCCCCCCCAAAAAAGAAAAGAAAACAAAAGACTTATAAAGAAAGTTGGAGAATGAGATGCCCATCAGCGGCTTCGAATGGGCCTGACTATTCCTGGGAATCTAGAAGGCTATATGCACACGTAGGGCTATGCACATGGCCAGGAAAGATATAAGAAAGTACTAAGTTCTCATTTCTGATCAACTTGCGCCACAAATGGGAAGTGAGAGCCAAGGCAGAATTGCAAACTGCCTTCTCAAGTATTAAATGTATGCCCCCAAACACACACACTGAGGCCCTAAGCAAAGGCGGGAAGACTTACTGATTCTAGGTATTTAAGGAAATCTCTGTTCAATCATTAGCTGACCACCTACCTGAGTGGAGATGTCTGTGGCTACATTAGAAAAAGAATTATTTCATAAAATAAGCAAACAGCACCAGCAACAACAAACAGCAGCAACAATAAATCCTGGGGGAGAGAGGATTTGATTTTCAGACTTGCTACATTGTATTATTGTAAATGTGCAGTTTTCAACAACAACAAGGTGAATGAAAGAAAACAAGAATTACAAAGAAAATGAAGCAGTTAATAGAAACTGTCCCTGAGAAAGCCCAGACTGAGAGATAGATGTCTTAAAGTATCCTAAGTATCTATAATAATAAAAGCATATATGCTAATTAGACTGGATAGCCAAACGACCTTCAGGACATCATTCCAGATGTCCTTCTGGATGAAGCCGCCACAACGGGGGCCGAGGCAGAGGTGATTAGGGATGATCAGGCAGGCAGATGTGGTTAGAGGCAATCAGGCAGGCAGGCGAGCAGTTAGGGGCATCAGGCAGGTAGGCAAGTAGATAGGGGAGATCAGGCAGGCTGGCAAGTGGTTAGGGGTGATCAGGCAGGCAGTCAGGCAGGCAAGCAGTTAGGAGCCAGTAGTCCCAGATTGCGGGAGGGATGTCCGACTGCCAGTTTAGGCCTGATCCCGCAGGGATCCCTGTTGGATCGGGCCTAAACCAGCAGTCAGACGTCCCCCGAGGGGTGCTGGATTGCAGGCCAGGCTGAGGGTGCCCCCCATGCACGAATTTCGTGCACCGGGCCTCTAGTGTTTAATAACTAAAAGAAATCATGTCCACAGAGTAAAAGGAAAGTATGAGAATGATGTCTCACCCAATAGAGAATACCAACAACCAGTAAGACACAAAAACAAATCAAATAGAAATTGTTGCATTGAAAAGAACAATAACTCAAATTTTAAAAAATTCAGCTAAAGGGCTTAAAAGCAGACTTGAACTGGCAGAAGAAAAAAAAAATCAGTGAACTTAAAAATAGGTCAATGAAGATAACCAAATTTGAAGAACAAGAAAAAGAATGAAGAAAAATAAACAAAGGCTACGGTGAGTCATAGAATGCCATCCTATGAGACACTGGCAAGCATACAAAATACATAACAGGAGTTCCAGGAAGAATGAAGAGGGATAACGGGCAGAAAGAATATTTGAAGAAATAATGGCTGAAAACACCCCAATTTGATGGCAAATATTAATCTACACATCCAAGAAGCTCAACAAACTCCAAATAGGATAAACTCCAAGAGATACATCATAATTAATTGCTACATACATTATAATTAATTGTCAGAAGACAAAGACAGAGAGATCCTTGAAAATAGCAAGAGAAAAGTATAAGGGAGCCTCACTAAGATGAACAGGTGGAAAATATTACGCTAAGTGAGAAAAGCCAATCTGAGGAAGATGAATATCACATGATCTCACTTATTTGTGGAATCTAATGAACAAAATGAATTGACCAACAAAATAAGACCTGAAGCCTGGAGGCATGGAACAGACTGACGTACCTTGATGTGGGGTTGGGGGGGAGAAGAAGAGATAAACCAAAAAAATTAAGTACTTATATGCATAGCCCATGGACATGGGCAATAGGGTAGTGAAGACCTGGGAGGGTGGGTAGGGGCAGAGAGGAGGGGAGAATGGGGCATGGGGGGGTGGCAGATATCTGTAATACTATCAACAATAATATATATATATATATATGTATATATATATATATATATATATATATATATATATTATTAACAAAAGCTAAGAAAAACATCACTGCTAGCAGACATGCCTGACAAGAAATACTAAATGGAGTACTTAAAGCTGATATGAAAGAACAATAGAGATGAACTTGAATCCATAAAAAAAAATAAAAGACATTAGTTAAAGGTAATTACATAAACAAATATAAATAACAACATAAATGTATTTTTATTTGTAACTTAATTTTCTCCTACATGATTTAAAAGACAACTACAAAAAGCAATACTTATAAATGTTTATTTTTTTAAATATATATTTTATTGATTTTTTTACAGAGAGGAAGGGAGAGGAATAGAGTTAGAAACATTGATGAGCTGCCTCCTGCATACCCCCTACTGGTACATGCCCTTGACCAGAATCGAGCCAGGGACCCTTCAGTCCACAAGCCAACGCTCTATCCACTGAGCCAAACCGGTCAGGGTGGAATATAATGTTTAAAGATGTAATTTGTACAACTATAATAGCACTAGAATGGAGGAAGGGCAATGAAGCTATTTAGAAGCAAAGTTTTTGAAAGTTACTGAAATTGTTTTTATTAATCTAAACTAGTTTGCTATAAGATATTAATCACTTATAGCAACTATTAAAATCATTACTCAAAAACACAGTAAAATAATGACAAGGAAATGAAAATGGTCAACTAGGAAAATATATATTTAAGGCAAAGAAGGTAGTAATTAAATAAAAAAACAAAAAATACATAAGTTTTTCAAATTGCAAATGGCAGATGTAAGTCCTGTCTTATTATTAATTACATTAAATGTAAATTAACATTCAAGTCAAAGGCACAGACTGTTAGAGTAAATTTTAAAAATTGATCCAACTATATGCTGTCTAAAATAAATTTGCCTTTGATACAAAGATCTAATAGGTTAAAAGTAGAAGGCCCTGGCCAATGTGGCTCAGTTATTAGAGCATTGGCCCATGCACCAAATGGTCGCAGGTTTGATTCCTGGTCAAGGCACGTACCTGGGCTGCAGGTTCCATCCCAGCCAGGTCAGGGCTACTTACTACATGTATAAGGTTTGTTTAACATTTGAAAATCAATTGATGTAATACATCATATTAATAAATAAAATATAAAACTTACATGGTCCTCTCAATAGTTTCAGAAAAAGCATTACAAATTCTAATACCCTTTAAAAATAATACTCCTGACAAACAAAAAAATAGAAGAGAACTTCTTCATTCTGATAAGTGGCTTCTATCAGGAACTTACATTAGTGTTATACTTAATAGTGAAAGACCAAAGCTTTTCTTTTAAGATCAGGAACAAGACTAGGATATTCACTTTTGCTAATTCCACTTAATATTGTATTGGAGGGCTGTGCCAGGACAATTAGGCAAGAAAAAGAGAAGGATCATGATTGAAAATATAGCGGTAATACTGTTTTCTATTCACAGATGATAATAACCTTATATACAGAAAATTCTAAAAACACATATATATATATACAAACTATTAGAGTTAAAGTATATCAATAAGTTTGCAAGATAGAAGATCAATATACAAAAAGCTATTGCATTATGATGCAGTATCTGAACAATCTGAAAATGAAATGAAGAAAACAATTCTATTTACAATAGCATCAAAAAAAATAAAAAACTTAAAAAGACTTGTACACTGAAAACTATTAAACATTGTTAAATAAATCAAAGAATATCTAAGTAAATGGAAAGACATTCCATTGTCATGAATCAGAAGACTTAATATTGTTAAGATGACAATATTCACAAAACTGATTTACAGATTCAATTTAATGTCTATTAAAATCCCAGCTAATTTTATGTAGAAATCAACAAGTGAGTTCTAAATTCCAGATATGCAAGGGACTCAGAACAGCCATAGCAATCTCAAAAAGGAAGAACAAATTTAGAAAAGACACTGCTAGAGATAAAAATATATGATAATCAAGATAGTGTGGTACTCCTAGATATGTCTAACTGAGGATAGACATATAGATCAATAGTACAGAATTGAGAGCCTAAAAACAAACACATTTATGGCCACTTGATTTTCAACAAGATAATTCAATGAGGAAACAATAGTCTTTTAGACAAATAGTGCTGAGACAACTGGATATCCACATGCAAAAGACGGAAGTTGGACTCCTACCTCATACCATATACAAAAATTAATCTAAAATGGACCCAGTAAACCAAAAATAGACCTAATATGTAAGAGCCAAATCTATAAAGCTCTTAGAAGAAGAAAACATAGGAGTAAAAATACTTCTGACATTGTATTTGTCAATGATTTTTTTTAATATCAAAAGGATAAGCAATAACAGAAAATTATATAAAAAAGAGTCTATCAAAATAAAAATAAAAACTTTCATACTGATTATGATCTGGGAAGTAAAAAGATAATCCAGGAATGAGAAATTATATTTTCAAAACACGTAAAGAACACTTATGAGTCAATAATAAAAAAATGTACCCAATTAAAATTTAGGAAAATACTTTGAATAAACATTTTTCCAAAAAATACACACAAGGCCAATAAGCACTTGAAAATATGTTTGACATCTGTAGTCATTAAGAAATGCAAATTAAAGCCACAATGTGATATTACTTCACACAAATTAGAATGACTATAATCAAATAGACAATAACAAGTTTGGAGAAAGTATGGGGATATTGGAACCCACATATATATTGCTGGTGAACTGTAAAATGATGTGGCATCTTTGGAAAGAAGATTTGCAGTTTTTAAAAAGTTAAACAGTGCTGCCCCAGATGGTTTGGCTCAGTGGCTAAAGCATCAGCCTGCGGACCAAAGAGTCCCAGGTTCGATTCCAGTCAAGGGCACACGCCTGGGTTAACAGTTCCACTCCTAGATATACACCCAAGAGAAAATACAGACACCCACATAAAAACTTGTACTTAAATGTTCATAGCAGCACTATTCAAAATAGCGAAGACGTGGAAACAAACCAAATGTCATTCAATTGATTTATGAGTGTAGTGTATCCATACAGTAGAATCTTGTTTAGCCATTAGAAAGTACTGATACATACTACAACAGTGATGAACCTTAGAAACATTGTATTATGTGAAAGAAGCCAGACAGCCCTAGCTAGTTTGCTCAGTGGATAGAGCATCAGCCTGCAGACTGAAGGGTCCCAGTTTCAATTCTGGTAAAGGGCACATGCCTGGGTTGCGAGCTTGATCCCCAGTATGGGGTGTACAGGAGATAGCTGATCGATGATTCTCTCTCATCATTGATGTTTCTATCTCTCTCTCCCTTCCTCTCTGAAATCAATAAAAATATTTTTTAAAAGAAAATAAATAAAAGATAGCAGATGAAACCAAAATCTTTTCCTCTCACATCTTCTTTAGCTACTTTTAGATTCTGCTCCTTTCAGGACAGTATAATGTGTCCAGAATGGCAAATCCACAGAGACACAAAGATGATTAGTAGTTGCCTGGCACTGGAGATGTGAATGAGGGTATGCTAACTGCTAACAGTTACAAAGTTTCTTTTTGGAGTGATGAAAATTTTCTAAAATTACATAGGAATGATGGTTGCACAACTCTGTGAATACACTAGAAAGCACTGAATTGTATACTTCAAAGAGATAAAATGAAACATTTTATATATTTATAAAATGTAAGTGCTTGACACTGTCTGAGAAACTAAGCGCCCAGTATATGTTGTTATCATTAATTGTAACAGACTATTCTATCATTATGTCATTAAGAATGGAAATACAAAGGAAGAAATAACTACTTTTACCGTAGAGGAAATAATTCATAGAATATTTTACTAATGCACAATGTGGTTGTCTAGAAGAGTGAACAGTCCCTGTGCCCAGTGGGGAAAGAAGGAAAACAGGATGTGCCACATGGGTTATACTTGTGAAATGCTGGCCCCGCCCTGCATGCCTCAGGTGAGTTAAAAAGCCATGACCAAACAAAGAAATCTCTAATGCTGCACCCCTGAATGCCACATGGAGTTGTACTTGTGAGCAGCAGCTTGACTACAAAGCTTCTTTTCTAAGAAGCTACCATTGTGACTTTCAGTCAGGGGGTTCATGGTGAAGACCTGACCGTGATTTATTCTTTCAAGGGCATCTATAATAGCCTGGCCCCTCCATGAACTCTGGTTCAGCTGTCCTGGAGGGTGACGGCATTTCTCTTTGAGGTATATTCACAAGACAATTCCTCATAGGGTACACAGTCTGTATTTTCAAACAGAAACGCTCTAACAAACCCTCCAAATTTGGTGTTTCTCCAGTTTTCAGAAGTCAGAAATTTCATACAAGTTATTTATATTTTTAAAAATTCTATTCACTGTGATAGACCAAGGGAAACTGCTATGGAAGAAACTTCCATATATGTCTGTGGCTCTGAGAGTCCACGTGCGTATACTCAGAGAGTCAGCTTTCCTAAATTAGGGCAAAACCTGAACAAGCAGGCTGCAGAGAAGGGCTTTGTTGGTGAACAAGGGAGGCAGAGGAAGAAAACGTTAGCAGAAGGATGTTAGCAGCAAGGCCAAACAGAAAGAGTTTCTCAAATGGCCAGGGAGGAAAACATTAGAATTGAGGCTGGTGGCACTGATCCGAATAAGACTGCCCCTCTTACTTTCCTATAACTGCTCTCCCATTTGGGCAAAGTCACAGACATGGGGAAACCACTTTTTTGCATTCAACTCAACTCTGTTGGGTGTTTGTGGTCATTGGTGCTATTCCTGAGAAGGTTGGGAAGTTATTGGTGAAATCACTTTCGTCCACCATCCACCTCCTGGAAAAGAAAACCCCACAGCCTTTACTACAGCAGAGAACTTGGTATTTCATAACACAGCCTGTTTGTGGGTGTTTCTCTGCCCCTGTAATTATTAATATGTCTGTTTCCTCTAAGCCTTAAAATTAGAACAGCAGGCCCACATTTGTTTACAGTTCAGCATGTGCAGGGCCTGAGCCACACAGCACGACCAACAGGAAACGTGTGTGTCGGGCATCACTGCTCTCCACGCCGAGAGCATCACCCGGGGTGTGTTTAGACAGGAAAGCCCAGAAAAATGAGCACACCATAAATGTTGCCAGTAATTCAGAAACCGAGATATCTGGAAGCGATAAAAACCACGATTGATAAAAGCTTCCCTTGTTAAATGTAGGCCACACATACTCTAAATAAAATATACCACTTAGGAAATGATTTGTGTTGATAAAACTTGATGGAGCTGTTTTTCCAAATGTCTTCTCCCTGCTGGGAATTTCACACTTTGGCAGGCTCTCCTCAGGCCTCCCCAGTTGCCAGTCTCCTTCCATGACCTGACCTGGTGTTGTTTATACGGCTGTTTACACATTTCTTAACAAGCTTTGCAAAGGGCCTTTAATGACTTTCACTCCTGGCAGTGCTTAGCTGGAGGCAGAGCTCCAAAGGCTGCCAGTGTTGTTCTGTTTATTTGTGCAGTGCCCTCCCCCAGCTCTCCCCTTTAGGAAGGACCTGGAAAGCACGTAGCAGGTTAGGTAGCTGCAGATGAGTTTTAAGTCATGGGCTATAGTTGTTAGTAATGAAGTTTGGTAAACAATTTAAATAAGGGGGAACTGTCATTATGTTTCAAAGGGACTCATGTAGAGAACCAAACAGTGTTTGAGTCTGCTTGGAGAAGTAGGCTGACAAGGTTCAACTCCAGTAGTCATCAGTTATATGATGGAGGACAAGTACACTATCTTTCTTGGGCCTTGGTTTCTTTGTCTGCTAAATGGAGGGAGGGAATTAGATGACACCCCCCCCCCCCCCGCCCCAGGACCAATCCACCTTATCAGTCTGAGCTCAGTGATTCCTATCAAACCCTAGACAAGTGGCCCATACTTGGTTATAAATTAGAAAGAATGGAAAACTTCCTCCTGCAGATGTCTTAAAGAATACTAGGAGAACATTTGACTTTTAGACTAGATTGATATTTTAGAATGGGAAAAGGAGTATTGACATTCAAATTATATTATTCAGACCATGAAAATACAAGTAAGATCTAGATTATCTAGAGTGATTTTTTTTAAACTGGGCATTGCCAACTCTTCTTTTCTACTTTGTAGAGACCATTTGTAAAGCCCTGGAGAAACCAGGAATTGATCATGAAATGAATGGGGCAGAGTCAAGAAAGGCCAGGAGCAGCTATGTGGGCAAAGCAGGAATGTTCTGGGAGAAGAGTCGTCCAGTTAGTGATGACCTGGGTTCCAGGTGCATGTAGCAGGGCAGTGCCCCAACTTCTGCAGCATTCACACAGGTGGAATGGGGGTGCTGCTTAAATCAGTAGCGTTCACATAGCAAAGTTCGTGTTGCCAGAGAAATCGGTTCTTGTGATGTCCCGAGAAAAGAATTTCAGAGGCACACATGTGAGAGCAGTTTAAGCGTATGGCCAGATTTATTGGGGTGAAAAGAAATCACATGCCTTCAGGGATGTAGAGGTCAGGCAGGCTCTGGTAGCAGCTTCCCCAAAGTCCTTGCTAATCCTCCATATATTTTCTTAGTTTTGGGAATAAGCAGGCTGCCCTTCAAACGGTCCAATCTGTTTCCTGGGTTTTGCCAAGGCTGAGTTTGGCCCTCCTCTATCCAATCCCTCTCCTGGATCTTCCACGGTTTCATGCCCTTGTCCTATTTGATACTTTCTTCAGATTTCTACAGGCTAGTCTCCTTCCCTTTATGATCATCATTTGGGATCGTACTGAGCATGCCTCAAAGTTCCCCTTCCTCATCTGGCTTCTATTCCTCATGTTCCAAGTAAAGGAGTTTCTCCCTTACTGTTTTATCCCTTCCCCATAATCTAGGCTTAGGAACTGGCTGTTTCCCAGTCTTCATGCATGCTTGGGGGGTCAAGTCCCACTGGTGGAGGATGCGACTGTCTTCTGGGCTGTCTGTGAAGCTGTGACTTCCAAACTTAATCAGGCTTAGCCAATTTAGCTCCCTTCTCTTTTGTTAATACCTAACAAGCTAACATAGTGATGCCAAAGGACACACCTCCCCACTGAAACAGCTAATAAAAATGTCAAAACTGTCCATTTATCATTAAAACAGCGTCGAAGTCTTCCCCTTTGGAAGCAAGAGTAAGACATGTTGGGGTCACATGGTAACTTAAAATATGGTCACTGGCTATCATGACAAAGGATTCACATATTGGAAAGATTCAGAGCTATCCTAAATACGAAGAAAATATGTTAACGAACTATTGTAAATGTGGAGAGCTCTCCATTCACCTATTCATTACTAGAAGAAAAAGTCACCTATTCTGACTTTTTTCTCCCTAAAATACTCATCATCTCATGGTAGATTATCTTGGTCTAAGTTTCTTAAATGATGGTGTGAGGATTGCTAGAGATATCTCTTTCTCATTTATTGTTATTTTAGTTCCCAGCACATGCTTATTAGATACCTACTGTTGCACTAGGCCTGAGAATACCAAAATGAAGAAGGCATGGATACGGTATGTCTCTGTCTCAAAGAGCTTAAAGTTCAAAGACAGGGACTGCTAGATAATTTGGTAATGCATCAGAAACTATGAAAGAGTAAAGGCATCCATGACCTTTTTCACCCTTTAGAAATCTCTTTGTTATATCAGTTGGGGATGCATGGTTCCATGCACTCTGAATATTGTGCTTTACCACATCTACGTGTGCTCTTGGTTAAGTCGGGTAATGAAAGCAGCTTCTTTTAAAAGATTTGCTGGATGGTGTTTTTTACAGCATTACCAAGAGGGGTGATTCTTCCAGTACCAGGTTTTCTCAGTTCCTTGAACTCCTCTTTTCTAGTGATCTTGTCTCTACCTTCCCTTTCTTTCTGGGTTATTACTGACCTTGTCATTATCCAAAAAAAAAAAAAAAAATTTTTTTTTTTGGTTAATCCTCATCTGAGGGCATTTTTTCCTTTTTTTTTTTTTAAGTAGAGTGGAAGAGAGAGGGAAAGACAATGAGAAATATCGATGTGAGAGAAACACATCGATTGGTTGCCTCCTGCACAAGCCCCGACTAGGGCTCGGGCTGGGGAGGAGCCTGCAACCAAGATATGTGCCCTTGACCAGAATTGAACCCAGGACCCTTTGGTCCCCAGGCCGAAGCTCTATCCACTAAGCCAAACCAGCCAGAGCTCAAATTTTCTTAATTCTCCCCAGCAGAACTTATCACTGCTGTGGACCAGTGACTACTGGTTTTTCCTCCCTTTTCTAAATGGCAGTTTTATATATTGTATATTGGAGGTGTGTTTGTGGCTGGTAAGGTAGGGATTGAATACACTATATATTTTTTTCCAAAGCTAGATACCCTGCAAGGGCCTTGCACAGTGGGCTCTAGGAGTGGGAGAGAAAAAATGGATTTATATCATTTAACTTGCTAAGTTGAAAAAGATGAATGGTTAGAAGAAAAATAAGCCAGCAAAGGCAGATTGGTTATGTCGAGTGTGGGATTTGGAGATGGATAGAGAAGACTTCACTGGAATCAGGTGAAAACATAAGAGAAAATACTGATATAGAGGAATAATCCATGAAGTCCAACATTTGAAGAATAGTGTTTTCAGTAGAGAATTGACATAATGGAGAAATAATAAAAGAAACTTCTCTTAGCTTAAGGGGGAAACTTACCCAGGCTATCTTACAAAGGAAAGGATCTAGCTGGTATCAGATTTCCCATAACCAGCAGTGAATGCTAAAAGCAAGGCCTTTAAAATTTTAAGGAAAAGCAATTTTCAATCTATACAGTCCAGCCAAAATATCAGTTAATTAGGAAGCCAGGATATATATTTACAAACTCAGAAAGTTTACCTCCTGAGATCCCTTTATGAGTCTGTTAGTAAACCAGGAAAGAGGAAAACATGAGTACTGGTAAATAGCTGATTCTATTCATATGGCAATGAAGGGCAAAACACAAATAAGTTATTAGAGAAAATATACTAATAACATGTTACTTGATATGGTGATTAAAGTACTTGTATAACTCTAACTCTGGAATGCCATTGATTTATTTTGAATATTGCACGCAAAGATAGAGGACTTAACTATAAGTATAGAACTTAATATAAATGTTACTTACCTTGAGGATGCCACAGTAAAAATATGTATGTCAGAAGTTGAGAAGAATTAAAAAGGAAGTCTGAAGAAGGAGTAGAGGCAAACACAGAGATGTTAACATCTTCTTCATACAAATAGGATGCCTAGAGATTCTGTGGATGGAACATAACTAGATGTTGAAGAATAGCATTTAAAAGATGGAGAGAGAACATACTTAGTACAAGATTAAGAGCATTTAATGGATAGAAATTGTAACTAAATGAATTAGGACTATTGAAGATGGATTAGCATAGAATATGGTTCCGAAGTTTTGCCCCTGAAAGAGGAAGACTGATAGCACCATTAAGTTCATTGGTCAGACTCCTTGAAGAGAGGAACCATTTATTATTTAACTTGTATATCAAGAAGAGAGGATCATAAAAAGTGTGTGTGTGTGAGAGAAAGAGAATGATTGCCATCAACCAAGGATGGTTAATTCTTTCTCATGAAGGAAGGGATAGGCTCAAGGTCACAGTGAGGACATAACCTTGAAAAGAAGGAAGAAGAATAGAAGAATAGTGGATTCATAGTTTATTAAGACTACAATAAATTTAAAGGAGGAAGATTGATCAGATCAATGGTTCTCAAATTTGACTGCAGTTAGAAACACCTGGACAGTATTTTGAATCAGATTTAAAAAAACAAAACCTGTTGAGGTCATTTTCTTTATCTCTTTTTCCAGGAATTTTACCTTTTCAAGAAAAAACATTATAATTTCTATATAACAATTCTCTGAAAGTTTCTCTTTCTCCAAGTGTACTCACTGTCACTCAAACACGAGAGCTTTCACATTCTTTTTAATATTTCAACTTCCCTAGAAAAACCACGAGTGCCTTATCAGTCAGCAAGTCAGGACAGTGAGATTTAGGGAACATCCCACTGATCAAGGGAGGCAGATCCAGTGAAGCTTTTATCTTTAGTTGAAGCTTACTCCTTCTCAGTGACAATGATTTGTGGGCCTGTATTTCATTCCCATCATCAGCAAAAGGAGTGAACCTTTAAGTGGCTCCAATTAAAGAATGAATGTCTCAGTGATTGCCTTGTTGCACTTAAAGAGCCAGTAGCAATTTGTGAGATCAAAATCACCTCAACTAGTTTCTTAATTGCAAGTGTATGAAATCATGTGAAAGCTATTTATGATATGCTGTGGTCAGAAGAATAAGATTTTAATTATATAATTAAAGGGACCCTCAGTGCGGAAAATTTTTTTATGGATTCACTTCATTAAAAGCAATAATGCCCCTGGTGCAATTGAAAGAATTTGGATTAGGGTAAAGAGATTTAAGCCTTATTCTACCCCTTTCTTCTGGGGATAGATAATTAAAACCCTATTTTCTTTCTCCCTGACTTTAAAATAACAACAATGGATTTTTTAATTAATCAAGATAGTGAACATGAAAGTACTTTGAAAAGTAGAAAGCTCCATTCTAAGTTTAAACACTCCTGTTCATTAATGATAATTATTATTAACTACAGGCCCGATGCACAAAATTCGTGCAAGGGGCTCGGCCCTTGCAGCTGTGACTTTGTCAGGAAGGTCGTCTGGCTATCCGGTCTAATTAGCATATTACACTTTTATTATTATAGATGAGCTAATTTGTATTGTGCACTATCTCATGTAATCCCCACAGCAGCTCTAAGAGGCAGGTTCTGTGGTTCTGTCCACTTTACAGGTAACCAAGGATTGGAGAGTGTTAGGAACCCAAGGTCTCAAGAGGGCTAAGTGGATCAGCATCATGATGTTTGATTCCAAAGTCCTTGCTTTTACCCATTTATTGTCAGGGTTTATAAGAGATTCAAAACTGGTATTTCCTATATCATCCTTTCCAATCTTCTTTGTTGTTAGTGTATTTTTAGTGTTAGTATATTTTCTCAATATTTGTTGTCTGTCTATATATGCACCCTTCTCTCTATGTGTATGTGTGTATACACATGTACTTTATACATTTATACATATATGTGTATATGTACACATTCTCTCTCTCTCTACATACACACACACACACACACATATATACACATATAACAGAGGTGGGCAAAAGTTGGTTTATATTTGTGAGTACATGAAACATTTTATTCTTATATTATTATGTATTTCTTAATTACTGTAAGCCCACTTTTCATATATATATGTAGTAAGTAGCAGTGATACAAAGATGCTGTACTTGCCCTCAACTCAGGTTCCTCAGAGTTTAGTGGCAGAACCAATGTGGCCAGGTAAGTGTTTTGACCAGGGCTGGCTCCTGTGACCTGCAGGACCCTGCACTTCGAAGGGTCCCACACTTGGTTTAATCATTTTGTTGCCATTTTGAAATTCTTGATACTTTTTTAACAAGGCAACCCTCCTTTTCCTATTTCCTTGAGACCCACAATTATGTAGCAGGTCCCAGTTTTGACAGAAATGCAAGTGGTATACTATAGGGGTATGGCAGGTGGGCAGTTAAAAAATCTTAGAAGTTCTGCTTGAGCTTAATCTTGAAGCATAAGGAGTTAGCAAGGCAGAAGGATGATTTAGGGTAGGGAGCCCCTTCTCATTGCATGCCCAAGATGAAGAGCCCTGGTTGGGGAAGCTGGTTAGAGGAAAGGCTTTGCTTTAGGAATGGGCTGGGGAAGGTGTGGGGAGCTGGGGAAGGTGAGGGCTAGGGAAGATGGGGAACCTCATTTGCATAGCTCACTTGGTAATGCTGAATGTCAAATTGGCCAGCAAGACTTTTCCTACAGGAGCCACACTTGGTTCTAAGGCAGAGCTGTGATGGCAATATAGGGCTGCTGTTCAGGTCCTTAGGCTCTAGTATTAAAAATCTAACTTGGAAGAAAAAGGGGCCCAGATGCCTGAAGCCCCTGAGTAGAGTGTGCAGGAAAGGCATCGACTTCACCCTGAAAACTAGGGTTCCACTTTAAGACAAAGAGACTGGACACTAACTATTTAGCAGGTATTGAATAATATTAGTTAACAGTTTTATAGTGTTTATTAATGGCCAGACACTGTTCTAAGTGCATACTTGTACCAAACCACTTAATCCTCTTAGTCATGGAATGAAGTAGGTACTGTAGAAAACAACAATTTTTCTCTTTTTAAGATGAGGAAATCAAAGCACCAAGAGGTTAAATAACTTTCCAGCAAATAATAGAGTGGCGATATGAACACAGTAGTCTATCTCAAGTTTGTGCTTCTAAGTACTCCAGTATATTGAAATGATTATTCTTTCTAAAATCCATTAAGCTCCTATGGTTTATGATAAAGAGATGCATTCTTTAACATGGATTAAAAGTCCTGGTCTGGACTCACTGCCTCTCCAGCCTCATCTCTCCCACTTGCTCTTTCTTTGAGATGCTGAAGCTCCCTTCTGCTTGCAGCAGATTGTATTCTCCGAAGATACTCCAGCCCACATGTACTTCTTAGAATGTGACACTGAAGATCCATACTCTCCCAAAGACAGGAGGTCTGTGTCCCTTCTCTCTTGAACCCATGTGGGCCCATGGTTACAGCAGAAGTGATGCTATGTGACATCGCTTTCAAGGAAGGTCATGAAGAACAACACAGCTTCCACCTGGTTCTCCTGGGAAGCTAAATGCCAGTCCTAGTGTGGTAAGGAAATAGTGAGCTCACATGGAGAGTCTTTCATAGGTGGGTGTTTCATTCTACAGCCAAGCTGAGTACTCTGCTGACAGCTAAAATCATCCTCCAGACAACCAGTAAAGAAGCTTCCAGGATGACCTCAGACCCAGCCACTGCCTGGCTGGCTGCCAGCACAGGAGAGACCCCCAAGGAAGAGCCGCCTCAGGGAGCCAGGCAGCGCCTGAAACTGGGAAAGGTAATCCCAAAAGAATTGTTTTGAGCCACTAACTTGGGGGGGAGGGGAGAGTGATCATTACATGGCAGTGGACATTGGAACAGGGCTTCTGCTCCTGCCGTTTTTCTGTACACACTGCTCTTGCCTTCCTCTTTTCCTATGCAACTTTCCTACACAAAATCAGATATCAAGGAAGCCTCTTCAAATGCATCCCCAAATCCGTTCCATGATGCTAGGTCATATTGCTTTGTTATATGCCCTCTGAACCTTCTTCCTGTCTTTTAAAGCAAGAACAGCAACCTTTTTTTTCTGTAAAGTGTTAGACTGTAAAGATGTTCAGCTTTGGGGGCCACAGTCTTGGGGGGCAACTACTCAGTTCTGGCATAGTGTGAATGTGAGTGACAATACTTAAGTGAGCGGGTGGGGCAGTGTCCCAATAAAACTTTTTATTTACAAAAGCAGGCAATGGGCTGGATTTGGCCTAAGGGTCAGAGTTTGAGAGCCTCTGCTTTAGAACAGTAGTTCCCAAACTTGTCTTCATATTAGAGTCACCTGGAAAGCTTCGGAAATTTCTGAAGCTCAGGCTACCCCAGGTCATTTAAGTCACAGACTCTGGGGAGGTGGGAAAGAGCTATCAGGTGAGTCCAATGTGCAAGAAGGCTTGGAAATCACTGCTGTCCATCCTTGTCTCGGTTTGTCATTTTGCACTCTTCCTTGGGTTAGTTTGAGTGTACTTCTCCCTCACCAGACCATAAACTCAATCACTTTGGATTAGATCACTAGTGCCCAACAGTGGCTGCTCCATATACATTTGTTAAATAAGCAAATAAATAATGTTGGTTGAATGAACTTGTTGAACCTCTCCCGATCCCCAAATCTTTAAAATGTCTCATTTCTTCCATGATTCTATTCATGCATTCCTCTTTTTTTTATTTTCCCAGTATCACATCACTCTCACAGGTTTCTTCTTGTTTTCCCCAAAATTCAATTAGTCACTAAATCTTTTCAATCTACCCCCACTGCATCATTCACAGCCACCCTCCCCTTTCCATTTCACCTAAGGTCAACTTAGTTCCAGTCTTTAATTTTCTTCTGGGTTCTTGCCTCTCTCTCTCTCTCTCTCTCTCTCTCTCTCTCTCTCTCTCTCTCTCTCTCTCTCTGTCTCTCTCTCTCTCTCTTTGCTCTTGCTCTCTCCTCCTCCTTGTTGTCCCTCTTTCTCTTTTCCATATTGAAGAAGAATAACAGAGGCATAGATTTGGACTCTGGTCCTGGCACCAGAATACTCTTGGATAAATCACCTTTATCCCTGAGACTCTGTTTTCTTATATGAATCTTATGGTTAAAACAACCTTGTGAGGATTTCACATACCATACAGAAAATGCTTAACATTGTGCTTGCCACATAGTAGGCACCAACCATGATCACCTGTTACCTATGCCCCTCATCTCAATTGGCTTCCCTGTGACATCCCCTTATCGCACTAGAATGGAAGTACCATAAGGGCCAGGAATTGGGCCTGGTTGCTCACTCTTATAACCTCCATTGCTTGTTATGTCAGGTCCTGTCTGATTTGACCCTAGCTTCTTCAGACTTTATTCATATCCTGTATCTTAGTCAAACTGGATGGCTTGTTTTTCCCCCACACTTCCTCTACTTTCTAGTCTTTAAATGCCTTTATCATTTATTCCATAAGTCTTCCCTGGACTCTGATTGTGCTCAGTTGAAATTGTGTTCATCTTTTCAAGCACAGCTGTGTTCATTCAGACTTCAAATCTTCCACACAGTCTTTTGATGTTACTGTAGACAACACCCCTTTCATGGCATTATATGTCTTGTGCCAACATTATTGGTGTCTAGCTATCAGATGGCTTTTTAAACATATATTTTTATTGATTTCAGAGAGGAAGGGAGAGGTAGAGAGAGGTAAACACATTAATGATGAGAAAGAATCATTGATTGGCTGCCTCCTGCACACCCCACAATGGGGATTGAGCCTGCAACCCAGACATGTGCCGGGGCTAGAAATTGAACCATGACCTGATTCAAAGGTTGACACTCAACCACTGAACTATGCCAGCTGGGTAATCAGATGACTTTTGAGAATAGGGGTGTCTAATTGAATTTGATGTGTGCTAGGTATATTTCCCTGAACCATAAAGCTCATCCAATAAATTTCAGAATCATTTCTGAATGAATAAAGGTACCCCAACCACCCCATTCTAGACAAAGAGATTACTAAAAGGAAAAACTCTGGCAAGGAACTACATGCTTTTGGGGGTGATCCAAAGTTGTAGTTCCTGAGTTGAAACTGGATTCCTCAAGTGCCAGTGGCAAAGACAAATTGTATGGAGAACAAATGCACCTTGTTTGTAAACAGAGTTTGTGAAGATAAACCTGTTCGTCTCCCATATGTGTTTTCCAGCTGGAGCTCATAAGCTATTTCTCCAGGGGTCAGCCTTTAGCATGAGGCATCCCTCCCTGCAGATTAAGCCTGGCTGCATTAATGCTTAACACACCTCTAGGTTAAGTTACCATGTGGAGGCTCCACATGCTGCAAGGAGGGGTTTTGCCTGGAAAAGGTGTTCCTTGCCTCCTACTGAAGGTTACTGCAGACACTTTTGAATATAACTAAAAAGGGGTCTGTAGATTTCTTACTGGGCCTTATTCCTGGAAGTGACCTTACCTGGCCCAAACAACAGGTTATATTACCCCCTATACTTTCATGTTATACACTCTTAATTAAAATAAATGGAATTTAGAATATCCTGTGGCATTGAACAATACCAGTAGCTGAATGGTTAAAGAGGTAAAGAGTAACATTTGACCAAAACCAAACTTTGGCAGGTCATCTTGTTATCCTTTGGGAATTAAGACACATCTGGGTATGAAAAAGCTATTCAGCTGGAAAGAGGAGTTTGCTGCTATTTCCTATGATCTGTTTGTAAGAAAAAGTTGTTGGGCAGCAGCCGAAACAGAGGAAGTGCCTGCCTGGGTGCAGGTTCTGGAAATAGCTTTTATATAACCTAAGGTGACCAGCTGTCCCAGTTCGCCTGGGACAGAAGGGTTTCCCAGGATATGGGATATTCAAATGCTAGAATTAGGAAAGTCCTGGCAAACTGGAAAGAGTTGGTGACCTTAATAATAGCTCGTGACTTCCAGGCCGGTGTGGCTTAGTAGTTGAATGTTGACCAATGAACCAGGATGTCACAGGTTGATTCCCTGGTAGGGCACATGCCTGGTTTGCAGGCTCAATCCCCAGTGCATGCAGGAGGCAGCCAATCGATGATTCATCATTGATGTTTTTATCTCTCTCTCCCTCTCCCTTCCTCTCTGAAATCAATAAAAATATATTTTAAAAAATAATAGCTGATGAGTTGACAAAGTCACAAAAGAGAAGCTCTTGCTCAGGCACCAAAAGTGTATCAGAATGTTTGGTTGAACACTATGTGTCAAAACCCATATCAATTTTCTTAGGCATATTTATATGTCTGTCTCATCTTCATATATTTTTTATCTAAAGCTATCCATTGCTATTAGATTGAGTTATAAGAAATTGCCAATATTCAACTCCTTTTATTAAATATCAAACCCAACTTTTTCATAAAGTTCACTCTATTTAATTATCCTAATAACCTTTGGCGATTATGTGTGGTTACAAAATCTGGTAACGACTAAGAGGTAAGTATGACATATAACAAGCAACAAGAAATTAGATGCTACATTTTCATTACCCACTGAAGACCAATTATCTCCAATTCTTATCACACACTGCAAGGTAGGGATATATTGCACTTGTTTTATAGATTAGAAAAATTAGGTGAAGAGAGGTTACACAATATACTCAAGACTACACAGCTTTCTTTAACAGAAATAAAGCTTTATTTTATGCTTCCCTTCATCATGCCAGTATAGGAGTACCCTTGATTTCCATGAAATTAGATGTAATTGTTTCTCAACTTTTTAATATTAAAGTTATAAACATCAAGAAAATTTGAAATAATTTATATTAGACATCCCTACTTCCATGGCCTAGATTCTATAATTGTTAACATTTTGCCATATTTTATTACATATTTATCTAACCATCTTACTAGTGTTTGCATTCAAACTAAATTGCAGACACTAGTACCCTTCACCCCTAAACATTTCAGCACATATATCATCAATAAGGGTTCAGTATTAGTTTACATGCTTTTTATAAGGTAAAATTTAGATACAGTGAAACACCTAAATAATAATGTAACATTTGATGACTTCTGACAGATGCATACACCTGTATAATTGCCCAAACTCTTATTAAGATATGGAATATTTCCATAACTTCAGAAGGTTCCTTCAAACTCCTCTCTAGTCAATCCTTTCCCCCCACTTCCACTTCCAGAGGCAACTGATGTTTTGATTTTGTTCACCTCGATTACTTTTATCTGTTCTAGGACTTCATATAAATGGAATCATACAGTAAGAACTAGTTTGTGCAAGACTTCTTTCACCAGCATATTTTTTTTAAGATTTATCTATGTTTACTGCACGAATCAAGTTTATTACTTTCATTGTTTTTATATTTGTATTATCCTATTAAATGAATATGATTTAATTTATCAAATCCACTTTCCTATTGATGGATAGGAGACTAAGTTATGGATGGTTCTCCCCCCAGCCCCCAGTCTTTGCTTTTATGAATGAAGCCTGCAATGAACATTCTTTTATAAGTCTTTGTATAGGTGTATGTTTTCATTTTTCTTGGGTAAAAAACAAGAACTGAAACTGTTCATTCTCAGGTAAGTTTATGTTTAATTTTATGAGAAATTGCCAGGCCTTTTCCCAAAAAGATAGCATCCACCAGTAAGGTATAAGAGTTCCAGTTGCTCCATATCCTCACAACTTTTGATGTCATTTTTTTTTTTTTTTTAGACATTCTGGTTACTGTGTATTAGTAGCTCACTGCAGTTTTTATTTGTATTTATCTGTTAATTATTTGAGCACTTTTCCATGTGAATATTGGCCATTCATATATTTTCTTTACTAAATGAGTGTTCAAATTGTTTACCCATTTAAAAAAATAATTTGAGCATGGATTCTCAATACTGGCACTATCACTTCCAAGATAGTGAACATTACTTTTTTTAAGGGGGGAGGAGAATCCTAAGTATTACAATGGTTTGTAGCCATACACAGGGCCACAGCACATAAAACTATACACAGTATAACTGTAGTGCGTATTAAAATTTAATTGTAGGGGTGATTAGAGGAAAGCATATCTAAAAGCCTCCTTAGAGTCAGCTGTAATGAAAATAAAGTTAAGAAATTTTGTAACTGAGATGCACATATTTTTTATATATTCTGGACATATGTTTTTTGTTAAATAATTCTTTACCAAGTATTTTTCTCCCAATCTCTGGCTTGTCAATTCATTTTCTTTATTGTGCTTTTGATAAGCAAAATTTTATTATTTGATGAAGTCTATGCTACCAGGTTTTTAAAAGGTTGGCATATTCAGTGTCTCGCCTAAGAAATCTTTGCCTACTCCCAGCTTGTGAATAAATTCATATTTATAAATTTTGCATAATTTCTCCCATTAATTTCTAATTTCATTCCATGTGGTAGTAAAAAAATGCTTTGTGTGATTATAATATTATAAATTTATTGAAGCTTGTTTTATGGTCTAACATAGCATGGTCTAGCCTGGAAAATGTCCCATGTGTACTTGAGAAAAATGTGTGTTCTTCTTTTGTTGTGGTTGTGTGCCTTTTAGGTCAGTTGATGTACAGTGTTGTTTAATTCTTCTATTTCCCTGTTGAACTTCTCCTTATTAGTTCCATCCTTTATTGAAATTAAGGTACTAATGTCTCCATTATTATTAGTGAATTGCCCAGCTCTTCCTTCAATTTTGTCACATACTGCTTTGTGTATTTTAGGATTATGCTGTTCAATGCATTATGTTTAATTATAGGTCTCATGATGAATTCACTTTTTAAAAAAATATTTATTGTTCAGATTATTACAGATGTCCCTCTTTTTTCCCCCCATAGCTCCCTTCCACCCAGTTCCCACCCCACCCCAGGCCCTTGCCACCTCTCTGTCCACGTCCATAGGTACTGCATACATGCATATAAGATCTTGGTCAATCTATTCCTGCATTCCCCCACACACCCCCTTCCCCTTGAGAATTGTCAGTCCACTCCATTTCCATGCCCCTGATTCTATTACATTAACCAGTTTATTCTGTTCATCAGATTTTTTATTCATTTGATTTTCAGATTTACTTGTTGATATGTATTTCTTGTCACTTTGTTGTTCATAATTTTTTATCTTTACCTTTTTCTTCTTCTTCCTCTTCTTAAAGAATACCCTTCAGCATTTCAAATAATATTGGTTTGGTTGTGATGAACTCCTTTAGCTTTTTCTTGTCTGTGAAGCTCTTTATCTGACCTTCAATTCTCAATGATAGCTTTGCTGGGTAGAGTAATCTTGGTTGTAGGTTCTTGCTGTTCATCACTTTGAATATTTCTTGCCCCTCCCTTCTGGCCTGCATAGTTTCTGTTGAGAAATCAGCTGACAGTTGTATTGGCACTCCCTTGTGGGTAATTAACTGTTTTTCTCTTGCTGCTTTTAATATTCTCTTTGTCTTTTGCCCTTGGCACTTTAATTATGATGTGTCTTGGTGTGGTCCTCTTTGGATTCCTTTTGTTTGGGGTTTTCTGCACTTCCTGGACTTGTAAGTCTATTTCTTTCACCAGGTAGGGGGTTTCCTGTAATTATTTCTTCAAATAGGTTTTCAATATCTTGCTCTCACTCATCTTCTGGTACCCCCATAATTCGGATATTGGTATGTTTGAAGTAGTTCCAGAGGCTCCTTACACTTCTTCATATTTTTGGATTCTTTTTTCTTTTTGCTCTTCTGGTTGGGTGTTTTTTGCTTCCTGTACTTCAAATCTTTGACTTGCTTCTTGGAATCCTCTAATCTGCTGTTGAATCTCTGTATATTATTCTTTATTTCAGTCAATTTATGCTTAATTTCTGACTGGTCCTTGTTTATTTTTTGGCATTTTCACTAAGATCCTTGAAGGTCTCACTAAGTTCCTTGGAGGTTGCTAGAAGATTCTTGATTAACCTTACAACTGTGGTTTTGAACTCTATATCCAATAGTTTTCTTTCTTCCATTTGTGACATGTTTCTTTGTCTCCACATTTTGGCTGCTTCCCTGTGTTTTTTTCTATGTATTGTGTAGCTGCTAAGTCTCCTTGAGTTGATAGAGTGGCCTTGTGTGGTAGGTGCCCTATAGGGCCCAGTGGCTCAGCCTCCCTAATTACCTGAGATGGACACTCTTTGTGCACCCCTTTGTGTGCTGTGTGCCCAGTCTTGTTGAAGTTGAGCCTTGATTGCTATTGGTATCACTGGGAGGAATTGACCTCCAGGACAATTGGCTGACAGGACCAGCTGTGTCTACAATGGAAGAGCTGCTGTGCAGGAGACACCCTTATGGAGCAGGACTTGCTTCAGTGGGGCTTTGGTGCTCACTGAGTCTGCCCCTTGAGTGTGTCATTTATGGATGTGAAGAGTTGTAATCTGGTATGTTCTCGCACTGACCACTGGGTACACTGGCTCTTGGATCTCCAAGGAGGTGCAAAGTCAGCCACTGCCTGGGGCCACCAAGCAGGAGCTACAGAGAGATTTGCAGATTCCTCTTCTTTGTATCAGGTTTGGAAGTGCCCAGATGAGGCCCAGCTGTGAAGCAAGGCAGGCTGGTGCTGGTGTAGCCTTGGGCCTTCTTTTGATAGCTTTGGGGCTTCCTGACCCAGCTGCAGCTTGTTTGACAGGTTTTAGGCTGAGAAAGGACAGGCCATTCATATGCAAATGCCACTGCACACAGCTTGGGTGGGGCGGGGTCTCAGGTAATCTCAAGGGTGGAGCAAACAGCAATGGCTGCCAGTCAGCCCTGCACCGGGGAGGTCCCAGCACAGGAACAATGACCATTGTGAGCACCTCTGTCTGGAAGAAAGCCACCCCCACTTTCCTGTCCCAATGCCAGTCAGTTTCTCCCCATATGTGTCTGGGTTCCCCCAGGTCTCATCTGGCACTGAAGCTCAGAGCAAGTGGGAGCTTGTATCTCCCTCCCAACTAAAAAAGCGGCACACCCAGGTGACAGCCTTTTTGGTGCCTCCGCACCTCCTACCAGTCTCCATGCACTTTCTTCTTTACCTCTCTAGTTGTAGTACTTTCGCTCAGACAGCTTTCCTGTGGTTCTGGATGATAGTTATTCTGTATTTTAGTTGTAATTTTGATGTGGTTGTGAGAGGCAGCAAGTACAGGTGTTTACCAATGCCGCCATCTTGGTTCTCCTGCATTCACTTTTTTATCATTATAAAATGTCTTTCTATATCTCTAATAACAATTTTGTTTTAAAGTCTTCTTTTATGATATTAATGTAGTCATTACAGCTGTCTTTTTGTTACTGTTTACATGGTATATCTTCTCATCCTTTTATTTTTAATCTGTTTGTCTTTGAAAATGTGTCTTCTAGACAGCATATAGTTGGATCATGGAATTTTTAAATTCTAGCCTACCAATCTTTCTTTGCTTTTTAATTAGAGAGTTTAATCCATAATTTAACTGCTGAGAAGGTAAGATTTAAATCTGCCATTTTCTTATTTGCTTTTTATTCATTCATGTCTTCTTTATTCAACTATTTTTTCATTACTGCTTTTCTTTATGTTAAACATATTTTCAAGTCTACCATATTAATTTTTTGTTTTTTCTTTTTTTAATATATTTTTATTGATTTCAGAGAGGAAGGAAGAGGGAGAGAGAGATAGAAACATCCATGATGACAGAGAATCATGGATCGGCTGCCTCCTACAAATTCCCTACTGGGGATTGAGCCCACAATCCAGGCATATGCCCTTGACCAGAATCAAACCTGAGATCTTTCGGTTCACAGGCCGATGCTCTATCCACTGAACCAAACTGGCTAGGGCTGTTTTTTCTTTTACTATATTTTTGAGCTATTATCTTATTGGCTGCACTGGGGATGATAGTTTATATCTAAATTTAAACACTCTAATTCAGATTAATGCTAACCTAATTTCAATGGTGTATAAAAGTTTCATTTCTATATAACTTCATTTCTGCCTACTCCTTTGCCTATTATTGTATACAAATTACATCTTTATATATTACTAGAGGCCTGGTGCATAAATATTCATGCACTCGGAGTTGGGGGGGTCCCTTAGCCTGGCCTGCGCCTTCTCGCAGTCCAGGAGCCCTCTGGTGATGTCCGACTGACGGCTTAGGCCCAGTGGGCCTAAGCCGTCAGTCGGACATCCTTAGTGCTGCCATGAAGTGGGGGGAGGCTGCTGCCACCACCGATGCACTTGTCAGCTGTCAGCCTGGCTTGTAGCTGAGCAGCACCCCCCTGTGGGAGTGCACTGACCACCAGGGGGCAGCTCTGGCTCTGCCCCCTGATCAGCCTTCCGCCACCACCCCCCGATTGCCGCCCCCTTCCTCTGCCTGCTGGCACCCATCTTGGCTGGCCTAGCCCCACCCACTCACTGGCCCCACCCCCGCCGACATGTCATTCTGCTGTTTGGTGATTTGCATCTTAGGCTTTTATTATATAGGATATGTACATTAATACAGATTTATAATTATTGCTTTTTAAAACTGTCTTTTAAATCAGATAAGATTACAATAAAAGAGATAAAAACTAAAACTAAATGTATACTGTCTTTTACATTTATCTATGCAGATAACTTTCCCACTTCTCCTTATTTGTTCACGTAAATTCAAATCAATGTCTAGGATGCTTTCATTTCAGACTGAAGGACTCTCCTGAGCATTTCTTGTAGCAACAAGAGGCCTACTAGCAACAAACTCAATTTCTGCTTATCTAGGCTTGTATTAGTTTCTTTATTTTTTTAAAATATGCTTTTATTAATTTTAGAGACAGAGGAAGGGAGAGGAGAACAGAGAGAGAAAAATATACACTGAGTGGCCAGATTATTATGATCTCTGAATGCATAATAATCTGTCCACTCAGTGTATATCCTATATAATAAAAGGCTAATATGCAAATTGTCCCCTCAACCAGGAGTTTGACCAGCAGACAGGTCGGCCAACCGCCCATGTCCCCTCCCCCTGGCCAGGCTGGGTGGCCAGATTATTATGTGTTCAGAGATCATAATAATCTGGCAACTCAGAGTATATTGGTTGTCTCCACCTGCACCCCAACTGGGGACCAAACCTTCAACTTGGGCATGTGCCCTGACTGGGTATTGAACAGGCAACCTCTTGGGGCATGGGGACAATGCTCAACCAACTGAGCCACACTGGCCAGAGCTCTTCTTTATTTTTGAAAAGTAGTTGTGCTGAATGTAAAGTTCTTATTTGACATTTCAAAGTATTTCATTCCACTGCTTTCTCTCCCTCATGGTTTCTGATGCAAAGTCAGCTATTAATTTTATTGAGGACAGGCCCTGTGCACGAATTCATGCACCTTGAAAGGAATTGTGGGCTGTGAGGCTACCGTGGGCACAGGGGCGGGTCTCAGCCCATCCTCCATACCCTCACCAAGCCCCTCCTGCCATGGCCCCCCCAGTCCTCTGTCTGCCAGCCGCTGCCCCCACGTGCTGATGGCGCCAGCCCTACTCCCACCCGCTGATGGCATGGAGCGAGTGGGGCTGGCGTGGGCAGCAGGTGCAAGCGGGGCCAGCACTGGCAGCAGGTGCAAATGCCGGGTGGGACCGTGGCATGCGGGAGCAAAGAATTTTCAGTAACAACCAGAGGCTCACTCCGATGACAGCAATCAGCACCCCCCCCCTTGGTCTGGTGACCTGACTCACCAGCTCCACCATCTTGCCATGGCTGACACCCACCATATTCCGCACTCTGCCACCTGCTGCCGATGTCTGCCATGTTCCACATGCACCCCCTGGTGGTCAGCACATGTCATAGAGACCAGTTGTTTGGTTGTTCCACCTTTCTGTCTATTTGCATATCAGCCTTTTATTATATAGGAGGATCATGTATACATGAGGAGTTCTTATGATCTTGATTTCAAGATTTGCTTTATCTTTCTTCCCACAGGTTAATTACAATGTCTCTAAGTTTGTATGTCTTTAAGATTATCCCACACACAATTTTTTAAACTTCATGACTGTGTAAATTAATGGTTTTCACCATATTTAGGATTGGTTTTACCCATTAATTCTTTAAATATTCTTTTTTCCCTATATCATCTTTCTTTCTATAGTAAAAGCAGAATGGTACTTTTTGGAGAAAAGCAGTAATGGTACTTCCTTTATGTGTATATTTGTCACTTGATGATGTCCCAGAAGTCTCTAAGGCTCTGTTTGTTGTTGTTATTGTTTTCATTTTCTTTTTCTTTGTTTCTAAGACTAAATGATCTCAATTGACCTATCTTCAAATTCACTGATTTTTTTTTTTCCTCCCAACTCAAAGGTGTTGTTGAGTTCCTCTAATGAATTTTCATTTGGGCTTTTGTACTTCTCAACACCACAATTTATTTTTTATATAATTTTTATTTCTTTAATGGCATTCCCTATTTTTTCCAATTTTTTATTTTATCCTTTGGACAGGGTTTCCTTTGGTTCTTTGAACATATTTAAAATAGCTGATTTAAAGTATATCTAGTAAATCCAATATCTGGGCTTCTTCAGGAATATTTCTGTGGATTGCTTTTTTTCCTGGAGATGGGCCTATGAGTCTGGGTATGTATTACTCAGAGTTCTCCAAAATTACCACCTCCTTCAATTTAACCAAAGTTCAGTTTCCCCATGTTATTTCGTGTGCTGTTTCTACTCTTTCTGTTTCCACTTTGATGCCTGCTCTTAAGGATAGAAATTAGACTTCTCAGCCTTCTGAAAGTTTCCATCTGGGAACTGAGAATCATCAGATTACTGATGCTACTGGTCACTTCTTCTTTCAACTTTGCTCACCCCTGTGACTATCCTGAATTACAACCATACTGACTATCCTGGCTTATGTATACTACTAGAGGCCCAGTGCACAAAATTCGTGCATGAGAGAAGGGGCCTCTCAGCCTGGCCTGTACCCTCTCACCCTCCTGCAATCTGGAACCACTGGTTCCTAACTGCTTGCCTACCTGCCTGCCTAACCACTCACCTGCCTGCCTGATTGCCCCTAACTGCTCGCCTGCCTGCCTCATCGCCCCTAACTACCTCAGCCTGCCTGCCTGATCACCCCTAATGACTCGCCTGCCTCCCTCATCACTCCTAACCACTCTGCCTGCCTGCCTGATTGCCCCTAACCACTCACCTGCTTGCCTGATCGCCCCTAACTGCTCACCTGCCTGCCTGATCACTCCTAACCACTCTGCCTGATCGCCCCTAACCTCCTCTGCCTCAGCCCCCACCACTGTAGCTTCGTCCAGAAGGACATCCAGAATGACGTCTGGAAGGTTGTTTGGCTATCCAGTCTAATTAGCACATTATGCTTTTATTATTATAGATAACCACACCCTGTCCATTTATTTATTCCTCTCTGACTTTTGGATGCTTTTAGTTTCATCTAGTTTACCATAGGGAGCTGTTAATCACCCTCAATCATTTTCATCAGAAAGAACAGTCTGATGCTTTCTCAACCACAGGCCCCTTTTGGTATGACATTTTATTTATATTTTCAAAATGCCTTTTTTTTTCCTTTCACAGCTATAGGATAAGAGACAAAATATTTATATTTTCCATGTGGGAATTACAATTTATGCTCATATTGTTGCTGCTAAAAGACCTTCTTTTGAATCTTTTGATTTCTCACTGCACTGTACGTGCATAACACTTGCATGCTTTAGGTCTATGTACACAAGCTGAAACCTAGCAGCATGTAGGGTAAAAATTCATTTCAAGAACTGCTTATTTTAACTTGTTAGCAAAAATAATAACAACAACAAAAAACACCAAACTAGTAAGATCTTTTCTTTTCCCTACACTCTTCTCTGAATTGGAAGAGGTGTCATATAACACATATCTGAGATAGTGTGGGGGCAACCTGGGAATGGTAACTGTGCTTTCCTAAAACAACAAAAATGTCATGTAGCACTTTGGTTTAGATAAGTGAACATTTGGGCTGAGGACAAGATGTAGGCAGAGGATACTAAAGCTCCAGCTAATTAGGGAGTTATCACTTGAAGAGTTACATAGCTCTGGGTCACTGAAGTAACAGCTATCAAAGGAAACTTCTGGGAGCCATCTTGCTTCCATTTAACAATCTTCTGATGACAGAATAAGCAGTATGGGATGGTAGCATGTTCCTTGAAGTATCACTGCCCTTTCCATGTGAGTGACAGAATAAAAAGATCATGAAGAAATGAACAAAAACATTCCAATGGTTTAAAATGCCTGTAACTTTTATGTGGATTTTAGAAAAATTAATTAGATATAGCTCAAATTACATAAAATTAAACTTCTTGTAGACAATAAAAGCAAACAGTGCTTATTGCTCAGTTAAGATCCAACAAATATTCAAAAGGGTTTTGACATTTGTTTGTCAGTATAAGGACTTCTCTAATGGTCATGGGAAATCAAAAGATAGAGCAACAAAAGGTTTTGGAAAAATGTTCCTTTTTTATTTCAGAATATAAGTAGAAATAAAGGATACATGAAAATCCACTGTCTCTTTTTATTTAAGATACATTATGGTCATCTCCCATTTGTAAAGTACTGATGCTTGATTTTAGGATACACCTAGACACATAAAACATTCCTATGAATCTCACAATCAAAAGTATGGTTGTAAACTATGAGCATTTTGATAACTACATTTAGTATAGAAATTGAGATAAAGAAGAGATAATTTGTAGATCCAGTGGTCAGGAAAACTTCACAATGAAGGATGTATTCCTTGAGAGCACAAACCAAAACTGGAGGCTGAGATCCCACAATAAGTGGTAGCAACAGTATAGGGGCCTAGCCTTCCTATAATAAGGGTTCCTGTTGGGTAATGGTGGGAGGAAGCATCCACTGATGCCATGTTGTAGTTACAAATGAGATTAGTTCTACTTTCTACTTCAGTAGCCAAGAGCAGCATTCAGGGCCACTACTGCAGCATTCCTATTGCTTGCTGCTTCTTCATGGCTGACCTTTCATGGCTTCTTAACTTCTCCTCTATCTCCTGGCTCCTTACCTCCAGCCCATTGTCTCTCCTTGCTGGCCTCATCCAGCATCCTACTTCAGCTCTCACAGCACATTTGACCATTCATATGCATGTGGTTGAATCCTTTTATAATACTGGAGCACTTAAAATTTACCCTTTTCTCATGAAAAGTAAAACAATTGAGGCAGTTCCCTAAATCACACAACTTAGAAAGATTTAAAAAGGTAAAGACATTAAGGCAATTTTTAAAAATAAATACATAAAGACAAATGAAAAATAAAGGTTGAACTGTAACTACTAATGGTGTGCTTTACATCTGGCTCACTCTGAGCTTCTTAGCGACCAAAGGTGGGATGGTATTTATAAGATTCACACATATTAAATGTATTAAGTTATAGGAGATTATTTTGATGTAGTCAAGTCTTCAAGACTGGAAACAAAAACCATACAAACCTGAATTCTAGTCTTGACTCTGCCAGTATTGTTGTTGACAGTAGTCACTTAATATCATTAGATCTTAGTTTCTTCATATGTAAAACAGGGTGTCAGACAGCCCAAGTGCCCATCAGTAGATGAGTGGATAAGAAGCTGTGGTACATTTACACAACGGAATACTATGCAGCTGTAAAAAAGAAGGATATCACCCTTTGAGACAGCATGGAGGGACCTGGAGAGCATTATGCTAAGTGAAATAAGCCAGTCAGAGAAAGACAAGTAACACGTGCTCTCACTCATATGTGGAATCTAATGAACAAAATCAACTGAAGAACAAAATAGATCCAGAGATATACAAGCATGGAACAGACTGAGAAATCTCAGAGGGAAGGGGGAGAAGAGACAGGAAGAGATTAACCAAAGAATTTATCCTATTTAATAAAGAGGGAATATGCTAATTGACCCTCACACAGTCGCAAAGATGGCGGTGCCCACAGCCAATAAGGAGGAAATATGCTAATTGACTGCCACACCCTCAAAGATGGAGGTGTCCACAGCCACAAGATGGCGGCACCTATTCCCCTCAGCTCTGCCGGAGTGGCAGGTGGGTGGCTGCTCTGTGCACCTGCCTCCGGAGTTCCCCAGTCCCCTCAGCCCCCCAGGGCCAGCCCAAGGCGCAGGCAAGCCTCAGATGGACACAGGAACATTACTTCTTACCCAGTGACTTTCAGAATTTTTAAAAGGAGACTCAAAGTCAGAAATGTAATTTACTTCTTGACCTGCTATACACACATGCACACAAACATACTAAAATCAAATTTCACACACAAAAATCTAGCCCTTACTATGTGGTTTGCAATCTATTCTATTCTATTCTACTCTACTCTGTTCTATGTCATGCCTTCCTATCTTATTTTTCAATACTAACTCCTAACCACTAAATTGATTTTATAATATAGTAATGGGTCACAACCCAATACGCCAGATTTAGGAAAAGTACCAGACCAGATCATATTTAGCTTTCAATCAAAAGACGTGCCTGCTGGTCCAACAGGATTGACAGCCTCATAAGACAGTGTCCGGGGACAGAGGTGATGCCACAGTTGCACTTTACATCAGCTCTGAGAGAGTCCATGTCAGTCCCTCCCCTCACTGCCACTTCCCTATTCCTGCTGCACCAGCCACAAGGAAGAATACTAGTTATGCTTAAGCCAATCCTAATGTGTAGATACAAATAACTCATTCTCCAGACACTAAGATAAAACTTTCCATCATCAGATGTAGGAGTGAAGTGATAGCTTAAATATTTGTAGTCCTTATTCTGCCAGGTTTTCAGTGCCCCACTTATCACTGGGTTAAAAGCGCAATCAGCAAATGCAGCTTTTCCCAGCACATTGTCTAGCAACATCTCCACCACACACCAGCATGTATGTGATATTCGTCAGCACACACCCCATTTTTCATCATAGCAAATTTGCTTTCAGCTGATGAAATACTTCACTGTCTTGCTATTTGGGTAGAACCAAGAAGATCTTTCTTAAAGACCAAAGTGAAGACAACAGTATGGCAACTTCAAAATAAATCATTTTTATTTGATAGTGTGTGTGTTTCACCTCTAAGTTTTCTATGAAGATCAGCTTCACCCTTATATGAAGGATCATTTTGAAAAACATTTTCAAAGGTGGACACAAAC
This sequence comes from Corynorhinus townsendii, assembly GCA_026230045.1. NCBI lineage: Eukaryota > Metazoa > Chordata > Mammalia > Chiroptera > Vespertilionidae > Corynorhinus > Corynorhinus townsendii. The sequence continues at coordinate 57,595,635 of JAPDVU010000004.1, read as the reverse complement.
AGGCATCATGCTAAGGGAGGGGCAACAGGCCCGGGAAGCCCACGATTCCTCGATCCAGAATGGAAAAGCAGAGTTTGAGTCAAATCCATGTCACCACGCATCTTACTCTTCTCAGAATTGCCTCCAATATTCTTAATGCCCAAAGAAAACATCCAGAGGTGTTTGCTGTTGTTTTTTTCCCCACAAGATCCTTAATCCAATTCAATATGTTCCTTCTTTCAACTTCCAAAAGTCATTCAATATTTCCCTCTGAACATGAAGCCCTTTTCTAGGCTCAGTGATGGATAGAGAAGAGCTATAAAACATGTGCCCTGCACTGAAGGGACTGAAAAAAGAACAACTAGCATTTCTGAGCACTACGTGCCAGGCATTGTGTATTTTCTCATTTGATTCACATAACAATTCTGAGAGGAAGATGGTATTATTATCCTATGTGACAGATAAAATTCTGAAACCAAGAGAGTTTAAGAACCTAAGTAAGGGGAAGAGTTAAAATTTAAACTCAACCAGAATCCATGCTATCCTCATGATGCAGAAATGGGATGAGAGAAGAGCCATTGACAAAAACTCCCCAGAGCCAGCTAGGCAGACATTCTTTTTCTCATCTGGGTGCTCACAGATAAGAAACAATCTCATAGTTCTTAGGGAAATACATAAAAAGAGTCCTGCACAAAAGATGTTTTAGTGCTACAGAGACTGATAAATGCCAGAAACCCCTTGCATTCACAGTAACATGTAGCATTTCTGCTCTTTAATATGAGCCTCAAGATCATATTAATCATATAAAATCAGGATCAGTAGATTTTACAGAGAAAATAACCTAAGACTCACTTTCTAGGTTAATTTCAAAATGTGTTCTTATCCAGGGCTGACTATGTTTATAATATCATGTTGGCCCCTTGGCCACTTTTAGACAGTGTTACTTCACTCTATTATGTTCAAGGTTTGAGAGAGGTGTCTTATTTTTCTCTTCATTTCTGTCTTTAGTAGCTCTGCTACACAGAGTGGATGTTACATTGCTCCTTTCCCAGACATATCAATTTGGATTTTCAAAGAATATTCATGTAGGGAAATACTTGTGCTCTTACTCACTGAAGTATGCCTTTCTTTTTCCCAGAAAGGCAAATTATTTTATCAGGGGAGTGTTATGTGCATAAGGCAATGGTTATGACAGCCAGCTGCTGGTCAATCAGGAGAAGTAGGCCCTGGAGGGTACTGAAGGAACTGATCTACCTGGAGATTGTCAAGGATAAACTTGCCCTATTGGGGCTCACAAAGCACAGGTCTGTCAGAGATGAGACACATCTCATGCTAATGAGCCACTGAAATCACAAGGCCACCATGATCCCCTCCTGGAACAGCAGTATTTGTCAGACTGTGGTCTGGGAATCCCTTGGTTCACAATCACCTAAGGAGTTTGTGAAACTGCAGATCCCGATGACTCGGCCTGTAGTTAGAGGCGAGGTTCTAGAATCTCCATTTTAAACAAAGTTCTCAAGTGACTATATTTTTGGAAATGCTGTTCTCAGTAGCAGCACTGTGAGCCTCAAAAGAACTAGAAGCCAAGGTGTCTTCAATGTGTGCATTTGGAGAAATTACAAAAGATTTCATCAGTGTTTTCCAAAGCAATTTCTACAGGATAACAATCCTCTGAGATGATGTGTAATGAATAATTTCTACGGTCAAATAAGCTTGGGAGCATTCCTTTCTGTCTCCCTCCCCTGAAAGTTCCTAATATGCATATTAAATAAAGGTAACTTAATATGTGTTTCCCAAACAGGTTTCACCACAGGACTCTTTTTAAAAATAACACACTAATTTTTCATGGAACTCATATTTTTTGGCCCTTCTTTGGGAAAGTGCTGACTAAAGGCTTAATGGTAGAATTTTTAAAGGAGATGAACTAGGTTTGGAGACTCAGGGTCCCAGCTTAATCCTCAATTCTTAGGAGTCCTTATAGAAAGGTGAGAAACCCCATGGCTTATTAATTACACTTCACATCTGTGTGGTTTTATAGTTCCACAGGCCCCTTTTCACACCTTTTCTCATTAAAGAAAAATCCTCACTTGATTCCTGTGAGCCAAGTAGATCAGGCATTATTATCCCCCTATTACAAGTGAATAAATACATTTATGGAGGGTAAAGAGTTTGTGTACCTAGGTCATGCATCTCTACCTCTGGTGCTTTACTCATGACATCCAAGCTTTAGATGACCTGGCAGCTAAGGTTCCATAAACATATCAGCCTATAAAAATTTGCTAAATTCTATAATTATGTATTATCTTTTTTATGGGAATAGTGATTATTCTGTTTGGCCATTGGTAGAAAGAGCTATGAATAATTTTTCCAATAGTGGTGATGAATTGACTTGATCTTAGGTCCCTCTGCTTTAGCTCTCCTGTGCCCAGTGGAGTCCAGTATCCCAGGTTATTCTATATAATAAAAGCCTAATATGCTAAGTGCCTGGTCATCTGGTCAACCAATCAAAGTATAATATGCTAATGATATGCTAAGGTTTCTCCACCACTCGCTATGATATGCACTGGCCACCAGGGGCAGACAGTTGACTGGTTGACCAGTCACTATGATGTGCACTGACCATCAGGGGGCAGACGCTCTGACTGGTAAGTCAGCTTGCTGCTGGGGTCCAGCTGATTGGGACTGGGGGAGATGGGCTGGACACACCCTGGAGCCTTCCCACAGTCCCTCCCTGGCTGGCCAACCTCCCGCGTCTCTCCCCGGCCCCGACCGTGCACTGGTAGGGTCCCTCAGCCTGGCCTGCACCCTCTTGCAATCCAGGCTGAGGGACCCCACCCTCGAGTGCATGAATTTCACTGGGCCTCTAGATAGATAGATAGATAGATATATATATATATATATATATATATATATATATATATATATATATATATATGTGTGTGTGTGTGTGTGTGTGTGTGTGTGTGTGTGTGTGTGTGTGTGTATTGATGGTTGGGGCTGGGATTTTTAATGGGAGTTACTTTCATCTATGTAACTTTATTTGGCCTGTGTAAGACATGAACTAAATTACTCCTATTCTATGCCCTGATTGCATGAGTTAACATATTCCACAAATATAATTGTATTTCTTTTAGGGAAAAAAAACACAACAATCCTATGGCTTTTAAGGATTATTATCTTAGTACCTTTGGTCTTCTTTTATTTTTGTGACTTGTTTTTTTCCTATACTTTTCGCAGCTCACGTCTCTAAAGCTTATTCTAATTTCTTTTAGTGTCAACAGTTATGGATTTTCATGCACTAGCATGACTGCTACACATATATTTATACTAATAGCTAAATTATAAGACTCAAATTTAAATGCATCTGTAAAGAACTATTTCAAACAATGAGCACACACCTGGGTGTACCTGAGAAAGTTTTCTGCCTCTTCAACATCCTTGATAATGTGGCTAAATGACACATTCCTATATTTAATATATCTTCCCTTGCCCTCTCTCATCCATCATCCACCATTCAATCTTGATGTTTGTGACAAATTTAGGATATGACTATAGTTAGATGAAAATTTCAAGGATTATTAAACCTATATGATTGAACAAATTTTCTCTAAATTTTTGTTTGCATATTTATTTTCAATGTCAAAAAGGTTACCAAGCTGTACATAGAAACTCCTTTACTTCTAGATTTGACTGGGCCTTATTTTCTTAGGCTTTTTAACTACAAAAATATAGACATTTCTAGAAACACTCCATTTTCTCTCCTAACTCTGTAATCTGTTTTGTTATAACTAATCTAGAGAAAATAAAAATGCATCATATTTGAAATCTACACCATTCAAGGGTAAACTGTGTCTTGCTTTGAGTCATATTATACGTTCATTATATCTAGAAAAACAATTTGGATAATAAAAATGCCAAATGTTAACTCAAGCTATAAACATACAATGGCATATTTACATCATGCATCAAACTTTTTAGATTTCTTTTTCTTAATGCTTCTCATCTTGCACTAAAATTCTTAACCCATTTGTTCTATGATTTATGGGATAGATTAATTATTTTTGATTAATAAAAATTGGAAACTTTAATTGGACCCTATTTTAGGTTTGATTGCATTAAATGAATCTACTGGTGATCAAAAATGTATTTTTAAAGGGAGTTTAGGCTAATATATCAACAAATGAGGAGCTATAAACATGATTAATATACACATTAGACTTTCCTTATCACATTTTGCTGGCAGTTTTTATCCGGTCACAGCTGAAATTCCATTGAGTTCTTTCTCCTTTTGTATAAAATACAGATTATGTGGAGACAGCAGTCTGAGCAACTGGAGTTTCATCTTGTCTGCCCATTAATTATTAATGCAGTTTCAGTACTTCTTATCTATCACTGCTGAGAGATGGAGGACTATATTTTTATGGTCACTTACCAGTAAGAAAATAGGCTGGATGGTGCCTCTGTACTTGGCAATAGAGAAAGGATGAAAAGTACTTCTATTTTTATGAAACTGTTAAGAAGGAATGCTCTAACTCACTAATCTTACCATTGCACTGATGGGTGGTATGATTTTTTTTTTTTTAAGAGTAAGCAGGAACGGAGAAAAGTACATGCCTATTTTGGCATCTTTTTCAAAATACTGTGATTTCAAAGGTAATGAATGAATCCAGCCACTCTGAGTATTGAAGATTATGAGTTTCCCAGATTGCACTGATGCATCCATATAAGTAGAATTTAGCTTTATGTCTGTTACTTGCATAATGGATTTAATGCTCCTGTAGAGGTAAGGCACCGTGATTTGGAGCTCACGCTGTAATGTAAGGCACATTAGCCAGGTGACTGGGTAAGTGACTTTAATGTGCTAAGTATCAACTTAGTGTGCATAAGTCTATATAAGAATATCCTTGTTACAGGGAGGTAAAGAATTGAATAAAACATCGAATTGAAAGCAGGTTCCAATCAATGGTAGTAAACCCTGAAACTTAATTGCTTTTGTCACTGCTTACTAAAACCTGTAACATCTACATCCCTGATTTTCAACAGAAAATAAAACAAAAAGTTGATTCAAACAGTATTTCAAGAATTTACACAATTTAAGCTGGGGGCTGGGAGGGGTGTAGGCATAAAAGACATAAGTAAAATTCCATAAGTGGGACTTTCATCTATCCTTGTAGATAATTGAAAAGTAGGATATTTGACTTACTAAGTGGAATAGAATTTGGGAAATCAAGACATTTTTCTATAACTCCTTGATGACTTAAAATAGGCAACCTGAAAGTCCCTCCCATGTTCAATTTTTCCTTTATTAAACATAATGAGAAAATATTAGCTATTAATGAGTGTGTGGGAAATCTCACTGTCCACACATCACACACACTGCCACACACATTTTGCTGAAGATTTAAATATACAAAAATAACATCCTCCAAATAACAAGTGTAGCAGAGATCACTAATTGTTCCCCAGGATCCATTATCTTCTTTATCCCTTCTTTAACACCCACCTTCCAGATCTAGTGGGACTTGTAGCCACCCAGCCAGAGAACTCCTGTGACCCCCTTATAGCCAGATGTGACCAGATAACTAAGTTCTTTCCACTTAAAGGAGAGCACAAGTGGTGTGTGTAACTTCTGCTTGCCCCCCCCGCCCCCCCCCCCCATATATCTCTTTCCCCTTCCTACAGGCCAGGAATGAGTAGTGACCCTACTTCAACAGTGTGGACAATTGTAAAATCCTAGGAATTTGCAAAGTAACAACCTGAGTCACTGGATGACCCGAAGAAAAAGAGATCTATCTACTCCATGGACTAGAATGTGGAAAAGAAATAAACTTCTCTAGTTCTGAGCCACTCTAATTGAGTTTATTTTTTTGCAGCAACTTACCTTAACCATAACTATGAAGTTGGTTACATCCTACCTGGGTATCAGGGCTCTTGCTGTGGATGACTAGTGGATATTTGTAACATGAAAGAGCTGACCTGATTCACAGTACCAAGGGCTCTGGTTAATCACTGTGACTTGCAGCAGAATGTAGTTAGTAGGTCAAAAATAAAAAATAATTTTGGTACACACTAAAAATATTGTGGCATTGATTTATTATTTATCTTTTATTGTTAGGAAGACAAATATATGATGGAAGAAAAACTGAGATCCATACAAATAGAGGTTGCTTACTGATGTTGTCCAGGCTTTTGCCATGAGAATGCCTTTAAGAGACTCTAGGACAGAAAGCAATCATGTCAAGTCTAACGTATATGACAACTGCTTGATACCAAAAAGCACTGAAGGACCCTTATATAAATCCCTAACTTCTTTTTATGCACACATTATGCTCAGATGACTCCATAATTTTTTTGGCATCACAATGGTGATTCACAAGCTAACTGAAGCACAATAATACTAGTCCGCATACAAGTATTAACAGAACTGTAAACCAGAATGAGAACTAAAAGTCTTTGAATGGTCTACACTAAACCGAATATGTGACATGTCATGATAAAAATAATGATGATAAAAATAATACAGTATTATAGGAACAATAAAGATATACTTTTACCTCAAAAGTATTGCCCTAATTTACTGTCTATATCTCAATAGTTTAACATAATTTTTCTAGTCAAGTAATGACTGGTTTAGAACCAAGGTAGTGGTTCATCTTAATTCCCTTTATCATGTGCAGTGTGAGACTACTATAAATGATCTCCCATCCAGGGAGATCATGTGAAACTAACTGGCCCATATTTAGATTTATCATGAGAAAGAAAAAGGTATAAATAATCAAGCTAATCAAGCTAGCTATGTTAAAAGTACATATGCAGAATCCCAATATTATACTTGATTTCTTGCTAACCATCATTATAACACTTTTATAAGAAGTTAAGAAAAAGAATATTATATGTACCTAGATCACTGGGTGGGCCTTAATGGTTCATTGCCAGTTGATGTCTTTGTGGAAAATATTCCCAAAGTACAGCATACTCTTCCTATGAAAGACTGCTGAACAAACATTGGCCTTTTAAGTGGTGTATCTGTGACCTACAAATTATTCAGGGGAAAAATTTATATCTTATGTTTTAACTACCAAGTGATCTTCTGCTCTGATTAAACATATACTTTTAGCAACAATGCACACTGAGGTTTCTAAAAAACACTAAAAGTCTCATTCAAGATCCAACTGAACTGTTACTGTATTCCCAGTAAAAAGATTTTTCCTTTATAACATATGAATTAGTTTCATGGGTGAAGCTATAGTTGACCTCTAAAATGTGGTAGTGAGAGATCTGGCTCAGTGACAGAAAGACCCAAATCAGGAAATGAGGGAAAATAACAACCTAGAGAATAATGGCTGAAAGAAGAACATTAATACTAAATAATGAAGAAGAATGTAAACAGATAAGAGATTCAAAGGGCCCTAGATCTTTAAAAGGTTGAAAGAAGGATGGCAAAGATAAAAAATGATAAGACCTGTCAGGAAGAACAAAGTCAATGTGTGTACATTATTCAGTTTAAGGAATTAGAGTCACAAGGTCAAGTGTGGGTAACATTAAATATGAATAATGAGGAATAAAATAAGTAAAAAGCAAGCTAGTTTCATAAATCAATTCCAGAGCAACTTGGCTAGGGGAAGGAAAAGGGAGAATGGAGGATAACCGGATGTAGCTTGTTGAAACGCCAAGATCTATCACTAATTACTAAATATCAATGCATTCATGCAAAATCCCAGTGTTTGAGATCATAAAATGGTGCATTCCACTGACCAGTGGGAACCAGAGAATTTGCACTTTGAAGTGTATTTAAACAAAACAAAAAACACTGGCATTTGTAGCAGGAGGAAACCGTATGTTAGAGTGCAGGTGGAGAGAAAGAACATGTGAGCTCTCATCACAGTCGTCCCAGGATGCTCTTTGAGCCGACCTTGGAGGGGACCCCTTTTTTGCCTCTCTGGTTGCACATACACTGCTGAGGAAGAAGCTATAATAAAGGACTAGCAAAAAGGAAGGTCTGGAATGAAGATTTGGGCAAGAGTCCATACGCCAAGGTTAAGGGCCAGAACTCCTGCTCTTTATGCTCTCCCATTGGGAGCTGTACAGGCAGGAGGAACAGGGATGGGCCTCTTGGGGAAGAAGGGGGACACTAGAGTCAGCCACTAACAACAGATTAAAGCCCAATGTAAACAGTGTGCCGGACACATGTGGGTTGCAGAGAGAGTGGTGATGAATAAGCATATATCCAGACAAGCACTTCAAACAGGAGGAGGCTGAGCGATGATGAAAATGATTCAGTGCCTTCAGAATGACTCACGAGAGGCACAGAATGTGAAGAAAATAAAGAAGTGTCCACATTTATCAAAGCATTCGACAAAGGAAAGGGGCATGCACAATTAGGGAGAACAAATCATTGGGACCGAGTAAGGGAAAGGAGAGAGTCTGTGGGTGTTAGGAGGAGAAATCCAGTGATGTAAGGGCAGTGCTATATACTATACAGATTAATCTACTCTCAGTGAATTATAGTGAACACAAGCTAATCTTCCAGGTCCAGTGTTTAATCTAAAGGAATGATGATTCTGTTCGGCTAGCACTAGTCCCTACCTGCTTGGCAATCATCTCCACTTGCAGGCTCTTTCTCTCTTTAGGGAGGGCTGATAGCTAGCAGGTATGCTTGGGCGGAGCCTGTCTAGGTGTTTATAGTGCTTGAGCCACACCAAATGAGGCAGTGTTTATACAATACTCATTGCTGCATGATTTTGTTATCATCCTTACCTTTAATTATTCTTTGATAATACTCAGAACTCATTTAAATTAAGGTTTTGAAAATGATATAATTGATGCCTGCATTTTGGAATAACTGTTCTAATTATGATATCATTTTTTTTGGGGGGGGGTCCTGCTCAATCCTTCCACCTTGTATCATGTCTTCCATGTCTTGGAGTGATTAGAGAAAGCAGAGCTCCCCACCAACTTATATGGACTATGGAGAAAAAACAACAAACTTTTGTTGTGGTAGGTCACTGAAGTTTCAAGGTGGGTTTCTTACTGCAGCACATAACCTAGCCTGTGCTGATTGATACATACATCCTCAGTTCATCCTATATAATAAAGATGTAATATGCAAATGGTTGTCATAACAACTGACCACATAACCACCGGATTATGGATCAGCAGGAGGGTGGGGCAGCAAGCTACAAGCGGGTGGCAGAGAGCTATAGAGGGGGCAGGGCAGCAAGCAACGAGGGAGGGGGACAGGGGGAGCTACAAGAGAGCGACAGCGAACTACTGGTAAACTACTGGCTCACAGATTCATGCGCAGGGCTACTTGAATTACATAATCCTATCCAATAAAAGAGTAATATGCAAATTGACCGTACCTCCACTACACCCACCAGCCATGCCCACCAGCCACGCCCACCAGCCAATCAGGAGGGAATATGCAAATAAACCCAACCAAGATGGCTGCAACCACATAGAGCAGGAGTGAGGCTTGGGTTTCCCTGGCAATGGAGGAAGCCAAACTTTCCACCTGCCCTTGCTGGCCTCCACTCTATGCTACAAAGTTTCAATTATAGAGGATACATAAATCCCAACAGAAATGGCTGCCTCCACAAAGCAAGAAGAAGGCTTGGCTCCACTCCACAATACAAAGTTTCAATTATAGAAGATAAATAAATCCCAGATACCAGGGCCTCCGCTGGGGTCATGGGGGGGCGTGGCCAGCCTGCAAACCACCACAGGCCCCTCTCCCAGGCTGTCCCACACCCCAAGGGAACCTCCACCCTGATCCAGGACACCCTTCAGGGCAAACCAGCTGGCCTCCACCCATGCACCAGGCCTCTATCCTATCTAATAAAAGAGTAATATGCAAATTGACCATCACTCCAACACACAAGATGGCTGCCCCCATGTGGTCAAAGATCCTGCCTCCATGTGGACACAAGTTGGCCAGCAGGGGAGGGCAGTTGGGAGAGACCAGGCCTGCAAGGGAGGACAGTTGGGGGTGATCAAGCCTCCTGGGGAGGGCAGTTAGGGGTGATCCAGCCAGCAGAGGAGGGAAGTTGGGGGCAACCAGGCCTGTAGGGAAGGGCAGTTGTGGGGACCCAGGCCTGCAGGGGAGAGCAGTTCGGGGGGTACCAGGCCTGCAGGGGAGGGCAGTTAGGGGTGACCAGGCCTGTAGGGGAGGGCAGTTAGGGGTGACCAGGCCTGCAGGGGAAGGCAGTTAGGGGCAAACAGGCTGGTAGGGGAGCAGTTAGGCATCAATCAGGCTGGCAGGGGAGTGGTTAGGGGGTGATCAGGCTGTCAGGAAGAAGCAGTTAGGGGCAATCAGGAAGGCAAGCAGGCAAGCAGTTGGGAGCCAGCAGTCCTGGATTGTGAGAGGGATGTCCGACTGCCCTTTTAGGCCCATCAGACATCCCTCAAGGGGTCCCAGATTGGAGAGGGTGCAGGCTGGGCTGAGGGACACCCCCCGCCCCACACAAATTTCATGCCCGGGCCTCTAGTATTTACTATAAGCCTTCATAGTTTTATTCTCAAAGAAATAGCCATAGGGTAACATCATCTATGCTTCTTTACCCATATTATAGATAAACTCAGGGTCAGTCAGAGTGGGTCAGTTGTCCTAATCTGTATTTTATAAAAGAAAAATTTGCATTGGTTGCCACTCTTTCAGCTATTGAACATTGAAATAAGCTTTATTTAATTTATTCATTTATCTATTTCAAATGTGGTTGATTTTATATGTAAAAGAAGAATTGTTTCAGTTCAATAATGTAATCACATATATGTAAGCATATGTAACTTTTACCTAAACCTCAAAATTTTTCAATGCAGTAGAATCTTCATAGGATTTTATAATTGGAAGGGACTTTAAAAATAATCTAGTCCAGTCTCCCACAGCATCTCTCCCATGGGTGTATCCAATCTCCCTAAATGTCTCCTGTGTCAGGGAGCTGGCCACCTCATAGAATGGTCTTCTCTGCTTATGATGAGCTCTGACCCTAACACACATCTGCTTTCTCTAACTCCCATAATCTTTGTCTCTGCCAAGATGGAAGTCCCAGGCAAAATTAAATAACAATTTTGTGTTGAGTTTTATTATCCTCAACTTTGGCACCAGCTTCCTTTCTCTGTGGGCCCCGGGCCCCATAGTGTGGTATGCCTGGCCTCTCTCAGCATTGTGGTTTCCCATTAGAACTTAGTTCACTTTCTCCAAACTCCAATCAAATACACATGTTTGGCATCCTACTTGAAATAACTCTGATAATCTATACACCTTCACATAGACTTCTTGGGAACAATGTCTCATCCTGGGGAGTTTTTATTGATATGAATTTATACAGTATATCTTAACAGGCAAGAGTGAAAAGGATTTTAGGGCAGATGAAGCACTAATCTCACTATGTAGGCAGCTCTGTGTTGTACATTTGTGTGGAGTTGGTTCTCTTCATCTTGTTTTGTCCTGACCTTCCACCAGGTGGAAGACTAGAGCATTGTGCTCCCTTGCAAATTCTCAGGCACTTCTTTGTGAACATATTTAAATATATAGATAGACCTTTTAAAAGTTATCTTTCTCCTATTAAATATCAATGTTATAAAAAGAAAATGATTTCTCTTAGTTTTGAGAAGTGTACAATTGCTACATCTTAAAACTCTCCCTTCCCTTCCCTTCCCTTCTCTTCCCTTCCCTTCCCTTCCCTTCCCTTCCCTTCCCTTCCCTTCCCTTCCCTTCCCTTCCCTTCCCTTCCCTTCCCTTCCCTCCCCTCCCCTTCTCTCTCTCTCTCTCTCTCTCTCTCTCTCTCTCTCTCTCTCTCTCTCTCTCTCTCTCTCTCTTGCTCTCGCTCTCTGTGTATGTGTCCTGTACACAGGAGGTACAATGGAGGGTTGGATTTGGGGTCAGGCCATCCAAGATTCAAGTCCCAGCATCTATGTCTTCTAGAAAGTCACTTATGAGTCTGTTTCCTGACATAAAGTACATGTAATGATACTACTTTCCAGGATGCTTTTGAAGCTCAGTCTTGGGACATAGTGGGCACTCAGTCAATATATATTTTCTTTTCCCATCCAAGAGGAATTTTTGTGGGAAAAATTCCCATTAAAAGTTACTAATTCCCTTCAAAATGAATGGGTCTGACAAATCTATTAAGCAAGAGCAAAAAGTGCAGGCTTTGCCAGATCTTTGCAGATCTGTAAAGAGCTTCCCATCAAAGGCCATCCCACATTGGGGTGGATTAAGCACTTGTGCTGTTAACAAGTCTGAAGGTGGCCATGGCCCTAGTCTCCACCCCCATACACTCTATCATCTCACTTTTCTGGCTTAACTCACAAGCATGACTTAATTTTGACTTGGGAACCTGACTGACTTCTAGAAACAAATGAGATTCATTCCAGCATCACCCTTGGGACACTCTGCAGCCAGTTGAGTTTATCCCATGGCTAAAGCAAGTGACCCAGAAAGCCACTGATGTCACAGCAGCCCTAGGAATCATCCTTTACCAAGAGGTCATTATTTCAAAAAGGATTGTGGAATAGCAGGCCAGCTCCAGTATAGGCTTATTCCCTTACCCCCTCTCTTAACTTATGCTATTAATGTTACTTCTAAAATACTCTCCCATCTTGACACCACAGGAGCAACTTTTCAAAATTCTGAGAAAGATTCATTTGCTTCATGAAAAGAGATGACCATCTTTAAAATCAGTCTTCCAGTCTGCAGGTTTATCTGCAGGGACTGGGTTAGATTTGTGAGTTAATGTTTCATTTATTTGTGTTACTTCCTGTTTTTATTGGTCTTGCCCCCTTAAATACTGTAGGTTGAATACTCCATTAGGTCAGGGGTCATTTCTTTGCTGCCTTTTTAAGTTTCCTGGATATTCAACACAAAATATCTTACCTAATAATAGACAAACATGTAAATTGACTGCTATGCCACCAGCCAATCAGGAGTGATGGAGGTTAATTTGCATATGCAATGACACAGGCGTTCTCCCCCCCCCCCCCCCCCGCCCCGGCCTCTGGGCAGCGTGAAGGTGGGGATGGAGCAGAAAGAGGTGGGTCCCAGAGGGGAAAGAGGCGGCTCCCGGGCTTGAGCAGAAAGGGGGGCTGGGCCAGAGTGGAAAGGCGGTGCTGGCAGCCAGGGAAAGGAAAGCCCATTCTAGCATGAATCTTCGTGCATCGGGCTTCTAGTATTTACAATAAGATTAATTCACTTACTGATCCTCACAAAATTATTTGCAATTTATTATCTCCATTGAAAATACTCTCCTGTCAATTTCCTCTTTCCCCCTGTATTTATTCATCAATTTACTTACTAATCCATTTATTCATTTAATATCTAATTATAAAATGCCTATTAAGCTCTAAGCATTGGTGTCGGCTTTTGGGAAACACAATGACTACTATAAACTCTTTCCTCAATAGGTCTCAGTTTTACTGAGGGAGGTGAATAATTGTGATATAAAATGATATGTAGTCAAATGACCACTATGGTATTTTTACCCACTGACTGAGTAAAAAGGTCCAGGAAAGAGTCAAAGAGGTGGCAGTGAGAAAGAGTCCTCATTTATGCATATGAATTCTTCATATGATCAGTATCAGGGGGTTGTATTCCAGGCAGAGAGAAGAATATTTTCAGTAATATTGTGTTCAGAATGAGGAAGAGGAGGCAGGTAATCAGTGGGGAATGAGGTTAGTGAGGTAGGCAGATGCAGAAGCATGAAGAATCCTGGAAGCCACACAGGAAAACTGGGACTGATTCCTTCCGACATAAGGGTGTGGTCATTCACTTTTGAGTCAGAGAGAGACAAGACTTGCTCTCCCTTGCTCAGTCACCTTTGGTCACTGGCATCATCAGCTGAATCAGACTTATCCTAATATGCAGTTAGAGGTGTATGTGTTAGCTAGGCCAGTGGTCGGCAAACTGCGGCTCGCGAGCCTCATGCGGCTCTTTGGCACCTTGAGTGTGGCTCTTCCACAAAATACCATGGCCTGGGCAAGTCTATTTTGAAGAAGTGGCATTAGAAGAAGTTTAAAAAATTTGGCTCTCAAAAGAAATTTCAATCGTTGTACTGTTGATATTTGGCTCTGTTGACTAATGAGTTTGCCAACCACTGAGCTAGGCAAACCACACGTTTTACTTTTCCGGAGGAAAACTGTCTAGTAGCTGGCCCTGACCAACATTTCAGGAAATGGTCAGCATCAGAACGGGAAACTTACTACATGTTCCCTGTTTAACTCCCTCCACAAGCCACAAGAGAGCAGGGATGCTGTCTGTTTTGTTGGCCCCTGTATCCCAGCATCTAGGTCATTGCTGGTGCGCAAAAAGTAACCATTAAATATTTGTTAAGTAAATAAATGAATTCAGAAATAAACAAGTCAAAATCAGATCACTCTGAAGAAGTATTTCTTTTTTATTAGGAAGGAATTTGGGTCTGATCACTAGAATACATTTGGATTCCACCTTGCGTGAACTAGTAACTAGTAACAATTTATTTTTTTGGTTGTTTTTTTTTTCTTTTTCAACCCCTACTTAGTTGCCAAATATAAGGTAGTTGGTAATTTGTCATCTGGCTATTGTGAATAGAAGATGGAAGTCCCCACAGAAATTGGTTTTGATGACCGAGTTATGTTTCTTCTTCCCATATCTGTGCTGATGGTCAAGCTGGTGCCATAGAAGCAACTGACCTTAAATGGCATCTTTGTCTCATTTTTCCTGACACAAATATTTGTTCCTTTACTATTGATCCTTTTCTTCCCTACATGAATATTCATAATTCCTCCAGAACCCTTAATTATTTAGGTACAAATGGAGGCAGTAGAGCCAAGATCTTAACCCACAAAAGTTTCTCTCACCAAAACTACTTTTAGAAGTGATTAAGTAGGCTTACTAAACATTGTAAAGATTGTAAAAAATATTTTTGAGTCAGATTATAGTCTGAACTGCTAAATCTACAACTTCTGGTGTTGGGGGGAACAATGGAATAAACCCAGCTATTGGAAGTCTCTGCTGCCAGATATCCCCTTTGTGACATGAGACAGCTTTGGGTTAAGGGAAAAGAGTCTGTGTGGGCCTGGCTGTATTTGTTCAAGGCTTCTCTTGATCTTTCTTTCTTTTTCCTTTAATTTTATTCCAATCATCATTTTGGCTTGCTCTCTATATCTATGCGTCTGTTTCTGTTTTGGCTGTTTTTATTCACTTGTTTTGTTTTCACATATAAGTGAAATTATACAGTATTTGTCTTTGATATGTTTCACTCAGTGGTCAGCAAACGCATTAGTCAACAGAGCCAAATATCAACAGTACAATGATTGAAATTCCTTTTGAGAGCCAAATTTTTTAAACTTAAACTTCTTCTAACGCCACTTCTTCAAAATAGACTTGCCCAGGCTGTGGTATTTTGTGGAAGAGCCACACTCAAGGGGCCAAAGAGCTGCATGTGGCTCGCGAGCCGCAGTTTGCCGATCACGGGTTTCACTGAGTATAATACCCTCTGGTCCATCTATGTTGTTGCATGGCAATATTTCAAGATTTCATTTTTATTGCTGAATATTATTCATATATATATATATATATATATATATATATATATATATATATATTCACAGCTTCTTTATCCATTCAACTACTGATGGCCCATAGGTTGCTTCCATAGCTTGGCTATTAGCAGTAATGCTACAATGAACGTAGGGGTGCATATATATTATTTTAGTTAGTATCTTTGCTTTCTTTGGATAAATGTCCCGAGTCGAGTTGCTAGATCATATAGATCTATTTTTAATTTTTGAAAAATATTTGCTTCTTCTGCCTCTTCCTCACTCCAACCCACACCTTACCTCCCACCCACCCTCAGCTTCTGAACATTTCTGACAGATATTCCCCTTCTTCTCCACCTTTATCTTTGACCTCCTCTTTTCTATTTGTAATAGACATCAAATTTTTCAACCTTGCTTAGGCGAACTTGGTCCCCTACTATAGATGTAATCACCCATAAATACTCGCCAATATACACTAGGTATCCTTTTAATTTGTTTTCAAATTCTGTTCAATATCTTGTACAGTGACATTCTATAAGCATAAAAACAAATTAAACACACAAAAAACCTGGGCAAATGCCCAGTAACTCAAGTTGATGGTACCTGATGGACTTTTGACTAGTCCTGTGCGGATATTGAAAGGGTGCTTAGCAGGAGCTGGGGATAGAGGTAGCCATTAAACTCACATCTTCTAACAGTCCTTGATAGAATGTCATTGTTAAAGGCAGTCAAAATATAGATTTCCCATTCTACTTTTCTCAGAAATGTTTGACTCACCTTAGTTTATAAACATATCAATGTATTGTTGAGTCTATAACATATGTAAACATAAGTATAGCAATAATAGCACAAAATTGGGGGAAGGAGGTTATGTAGCTCTATAGTAGTAAAGTTTCTGTATTTCACTGAAACTAAGGCAGTATAAAACTGAAACACATTTTGATGAATTAACATATATACTGTAACCCCTAGAACAAGAACTAAGAAAATTATTTAAGAAATGAAATTGTAAAGCCACTAAAGGAAATAAAATGTTATGCTTGAAAATATTCATATAATATAAAAGAAAACAATAAGAGGGGAATTGAAAGGAAATAAAATATTGAGACATAGAAAATCCAAGCCAACATGGCAGATATAAATCCAACTCTGTAAGTAATAATGTTAGTGTTCCAGTTCAAGAAGGTGATGTAAAAGGATTCTGAACTCATCTCCTCCCATGGCCAAATCTGTAGCTATGATGCAGAACAATTTCCTCTGAAAAATAAAACTAGCTTAGCAAATCCTACACACTGGACCAACAAGAAGAAAAAAACACTCACATTTAAATAGGTAGGAGAGGCTGAGACATGATCTTGCCAAAAACACCATTCCTGGTGCAGGGACCCAGAGCCTCTCTCTGAGGAGTAAAGGGTTTAACCCTATGTCTGGCCCCACAAACTTTAAGACCTGAACCTGAGAGACTGACCCCTACCTACTTTGAAAGCCAACAGGGCTTCCTTCCACAAGATCCATACGGCTATAGCAAACTAAGAAACAGTTCTTCAAGGGCTTGTGCACACAGTCTCATCCACCTTAAGGCTCAATACAGAGGCAGCTGAGTGAACAGCACCTAGGCTTTCTGTGAAAGAGGCTTATTTGCTGATCTCAAAGCACTGGCCTTAAAGCTCACTGAAGTCCTCTCCAAAGACAGAGGCTGGTAAGTGCTATCTTTGCACTCTCTGCCTCACATCAGATCACTGGTGTTTCCCAGAAAGGAGCTTAAATACTAGTCTGGTGCCCGATTAATCAATTGTCCCAGGGGGCACCTCTGGATAAACTAGCTCTGATGGCCAATGGGGCTTATGCTTGTAAGTCCAACAGGATTATAAAAAACAGAGAGGAGTTCTTTACTGGTTACCATCCCCAGAAAACAACAGAGAATCAACAGACTGTGGCATAGCCAGTCTTTCTGTGAAAGAGGACTATTATCTTCATAACTGCCACTTATGGGAAAGGCTTCTAATTAAACACACATCTAAGGGTGTAACTGTAAACCTTTCCTGAGAACTTGGAGGGCAGGCACCCAAAGTTAGAAGAAAAAAAAATTTAAGCAGAAATAAATGAAATAAAGACTAAAAAGACAATAGAAAAGATCAATAAAACTAAAATGGTTTTTTGGAAACGATAAACAAAATTGACAAGCCTTTAGTGAAACTTACCAAGGAAGAGAGAGAAGACTCAAATAAAATTGGAAATGAAAGAGGACATGATACAACTAATACCACAGAAATACAAGGGATCATACAAGGCTCTTGTCTACAATTTTATGCCCAAAAAAATGACAACTTAGAAGAAATATTTAAGTTCCTAGAAACATACAACCTACCAAGACTGATTCATGAATAAATAGAAAATCTAAACAGACCAATTACTAGTAAGATGATTGAATCCGTAATCAAAAATCTCCCAAAAAACAAAAGCCCACTTCACTGGTGAATTCTAACAAATATTTAAAGAAGAATTAATACCAAACTCTCAAATTATTCCAAAAATTGAAGAGGAGAAAACACTTCCAAATTGATTTTATAAGACCAGCATTAACCTAATATCAAAACTGGACAAGGACACCACAGAAAAAAAAATTATAGGACAATGTCTCTGATGAACATAGATTCAAAAACCTTCAACAAATATTAGCAAACCTAATTCAATAATACATTAAAAAGAGATGAATTATAAGGTGGGATTTAGTCCAGTGATGCAAGGTAGGTTCAACATCCACAAATCCATCAATGTGCTATACTATGTAAATAAAATGAAAAATAAGAACCATATGATTATCTCAATAGATGCAGAAAAAGCACTTGTCAAAATTTAACATATATTTGTGATAAAAACTCTCAACAAAACAGGTATAAAGGGAGCTGAGTGAGCATCAACCTAAAAAAAGCCATCTATGATAACCCTATAGCTAATATCATACTCAACAGTAAAAAGCTGAGTTTTTCTCTAAGAGTGGGAACAAGATGAGGATTCCCAGTCTTGCCACTTTTATTCAACACTAGAGGCCCGGTACATGAAATTTGTGCATGGAGGTGGGGGGGTCCCTCAGCCTGGCCTGCACCCTCTCCAATCTGGGATCCCTCAGGGGATTCCAACTGCCAGTTTAGGCTCGATCCCCATGGGATCAGACCTAAACCAGCAGTTGGACATGCCTCTCACAATCCGGGACCACTGGCTTCTAACCGCTTGCCTGCCTGCCTGCCTGATGACCCCTAACTGCCTCTGCCTCAGCCCCACACCCAGGACCCAGGATTCCCTCCTCCGGCTGGCCTCAGACACCTGGGACACGGGCTTCCCTCCCTCTGGATGGCTGCAGGCACCCGGGCCCTGTGCCGACTTCGCCCGGGCTGGCCACAACTGCAGGGGACTGTGGGCGGGCGGCTTTGCCTGGGCCACAGCTGCAGGCACCTGGGACCACGGGGTAGGTGGCTTGTCCCGGGACCGGCTTTGTCAGGAAGGATGTCCGGAAGGTTGTCCAGAAGACATCCAGTCTAATTAGCATATTACCCTTTTATTAGTATAGATAGTACTGAAAGTCCTACCCAGAGCATTTAGGCAAGAAAAAGAAAGAAAAGGCATCCAAATAGGGAAGGAATATGTAAAATTGTCTCTACTTGCCGATGACATGATATAGTGTATAGAAAACCCCAAGACTAGCCCAAAACTGTTAGAAATGGTAAATGAATTTGGTAAAGTTTCCAAATACAAAGTCAACATATAAATATCAGTTGCATTTCTATACACTAACAAACTATCAGAAAGAGAAATTGAGAAAACAACCCCATATATAATACATTTTTATTCAAAAATAATAATATACTAGGAATAAGTTAAAAAGACAGACAATGAAAACTATAAAATATTGATGAAAAATAGAAGACACAAATAAATGGAAAGATATTCCATGCTCATGGATTGAGGGAAATAATATTGTTAAAATGCCCATACTACCCAAAGGAAACTACAGATTCAATGCAATCTCTATCAAAATCCATTTTCTTACAGAATAGAAAATCATCCTAAAATTTGTATGAAATCACAAAAGACCCTGAATAGTCAAAGCAATCTCAAGAAAGAAGAACAAAGCTTGAATATCATTTTCTGATTTCAAACTGTATTACAAGATATAGTAATAAAAACAGTATGGTATGTGGCATAAAACCAGACACACAGGACAATAGAACAGAACTGAGAGCCAGAAGTAAACATATGCATATATGGGAAATTAGTTTATGACAAAGGTGTCAAAAATATATAATAGGGAGAGGATGGGGTTGAGAAAACTGGATATTCATATGCAAAAGAATGAAACTAGACTCATATTATACTATACTCAAAAATCAACTCAAAGTGAATAAAAACTTAATGTAAGACCTGTAATTGTAAAACTCCTAGAAGAAAACATAGGTGATAGCTCCTTTATATTGGTCTGGGCAATAATTTTCAGATTTGATATCAAAAGCATGAACAGTAAAAGAACATTTAACTAAATCAAACTGAAAAGTTTCTGCTCAGCAAAGGAAACTTGTAACAAAATAAAATGGCAACTAATGGAGTGGGAGAAAATATTTACAAACCACATATGGGGTTAAGATACAAAATACATGAGGAACTCATACAACTCAATAGTTAAAAAACAAAAAAACCCACTAAAATATGAACAAAAAATCTAAATAGACATTTTTTCAAAGAAGACATACACATGGCCAACAGAACATGAAAAGGTGTTTAACATCATTAGTCATCAGGGGAAAACAAATCAAAACCCAAATATCACATCTTAATTTTAGCATGGCTACTATCAAAAGATAAGAAATAACAAATGCTGCCTAAGATGTGGAGGAAAGGGAACTCTAGTACACTGTTGATGGGAATATAAACTGGCATAGCCACTATGGAAAACAGTATGGAGGTTTCTCAAGAAACTAAAAGTAGAACTGTTTTTAAAAATATGTATTTCAGAAAGGAAGGGAGAGGGAGAGAGAGATAGAAACATCAATGAAGAGAGAAAATCACTGATCAGCTGCCTCCTGCACACTCCCTCCTGGGGATCAAGTCCACAGCCCCGACATGTGCCCTTGACCTGAATCAGACTCAGGGCCCTTCAGTCTGCAGGCTGACGCTTTATCCACTGAGCCAAAATAGAACTTTGGGTGTGTTTTTTTATCAAGCAATCCCACTTCTGGGTATATATCCAAAGAAAATGAGACCACTGTCTTGAAGAGATAGCTGATTCCATGTTCATTGCAGCATTATTTACAATAGCCAAGGTATCAAAATAACCTGTGTCTATTTATAAATGAATGAATGGATTTTAAAAAGTGAGATATATGCAGGGTGGGGCAAAAGCGGGATTATAATTGTTCATATGGAAAATAATACATTAATTAATAAATAATAATATAAGAATAAAATCTGTGTTCTATATGCAACTATAAACCTACTTTATCCCACCCTGTATACACACACACACACACACACACACACACACTTGACTATTATTCAAGCTTCTTCTCAACTGTAACAATATGAATGAATCTAAAGTGCATTATGCTAAGTGAAATAAGCCAGACAGAGAAAGACAAATAGTCCATGGCATAGCATTAAAGTCAAATTCATAAAAACTGAGAATAGAAAAGTGGTTTTCAGGGGCTGGGCAGTGGAAGAATAACTAGAGGCTGATAAAAGGGTACAATCTTAGTTTTAAGATGAATTATGTCTGAAAATCCAATGTATATCATAGTAACTATAGTTGATAACACTGTATTATATAATTAAAAAATTTCTAGAAGAGTTGAACTTAAATACCAGTACTCTCACCAAATAAAGTAAATATATGAGGTGATAAGTGGAAGCAATCCTTTCACAACATACGCATATATTAAATCATCATGTAGTACACTTTAAATATCTTAAAATGTTGTCAAGTATAGCTAAATAAAGCTAAAAAGAAAAATATCCAACTATATGCTATCTACACTTTAGAATCAAATATATAAATAGGTTGAAAGTTAAAAATTTTAAAAGATATAATATGTAAACAACAATGATATAAGAGCTGGAGTGGCTATCTGATATCCAAAAAAAAATTGTCTTTAAAACAAACAATAAAAAATGTTACTGGATATATAAAGTGACATTTCATAATTGCAAAAGGACCACTCCATTAGGAAGATATAAAAATGATAAAATATCCTATCTAATAAAAGAATAATATGCAAATTGACTGTCACTCCAACACACAAGATAGCTGCCCCCATGTGGTCAAAGATGGCTGCCCCCATGTGGACACAAGATGGCTGCCACAAGATGGCCAGCAGGGGAGGGCAGTTGGGAGGGACCAGCCCTGCAAGGAAGGGCAGTTGGGGGCAATTAAGTATGCAGGGGAGGGCAGTTAGGTGTGACCAGGCTGACAGAGAAGGGAAGTTGGGGGCGACCAAGCCTGCAGGGAAGGGCAGTTGGGGGCAATCAGGCTAGAAAGGGGGCAGTTAGGCATCAATCAGGCTGGCAGGGGAGTGGTTAGGGAGTGATCAGGCTGTCAGGCAGAAGGGGTTAGGGGCAATCAGAAAGGCAGGCAGGCGAGCAGTTGGGAGCCAGCATTCCTCGAGGGGTCCCAGATGGGAGAGGGTGCAGGTTGGGCTGAGGGATACACACCCCTGTGCACGAATTTCATGTACCAGGCCTCTAGTATGCAATAACAAAAAGCCCCAAAATTCATGAGGCAAAAACTGACAGTTTAAAAGAGAAATAAACAATTCTTAAATAATAGTTAGAAGCTTCACTACCCCACTTTTAATAATGGAAAACAAATAGGCAGAATATCAACAAGGAAATAAAGGGATTGAACACTATAAACCAGTGAGACCTAACAGACATTTATTGGACACTCCATCCAATAGTAGCAGACTACATATCCTTTTTAAGTAAGTATAAAACATTTTTCAGGATAGTACATATGTTAGACTCTTAAAAAGCCTCAGTAAATTAAGGAGTATGGAAGTTATAGAACATATGTTCTCCACTTACAATAAATACAATTAGAAATCAATAACAGAAAGAAATTCACAAAAATATGTAAATTAAACAACATACTCCCTAATAACCCATGGGTCAAAGAAGAAATCACAAGATAAATTTTAAAATACTTTGAGGTAACTTAAAACAAACACATAATATACCAAAACTTATGGGATATAGTGAAAGCAATGCTCAGAGGGAAAATTATAGGTAAGTGCCTATATTAAAAAAATAAGGTCTCAAGTAAGTAACTTTACCTTCCACCTTATAAAACCAAAAAGAAGAGTAAAATAAACCCAAATAATAAAGAAAATCATAAAGTTAATGCCAGAAATAAATGAAAAACTGTATAGAAAAACAATATAGAAAAGCAAGCTCATCAAAGGTTGATTCTTTAAAAGGTCAACAAAATTGTGATACTTTAGCTAGACTGACCAAAAGAAACAAAAGATTCAATTACTAAATTTGGGAATGAAAAAGGACATCACTACCAACCTTACAGAAATAAAAGGGATTACTATGGGAATACTATAAGAAAAATGTATGCCAATGAATTAGGTATCTTAGATGAAAATGACAATTAGAAAAACACAAATAGCTGAAACTGACTCAAGATGAAATAGACATCTGAATAGACCTATAACAAGTAGAGACATTGAATAAGTAATTTCAACTTCCTAACAAAGAAAAGCCTAGATGCAGATGGCTCCAGAGGTGAATTCTAAAAATACATTTAAGAAAGAATGAATACAACTCTTCCAAAATAAATAGATGAGGAAAAACACTTCCCCATACATTCTGCGAGGCTAGTATTAACCTGATCCCCAAACCAAAGACATCATAACAAAAAGAACACAATAGTCCAATATCCCTTATGAGTAAAGTAAAAACTCTTCAACAAAATACTGGCAAACTGATTCCAGCAACATGTTCCATGAGTGCAAAATTGATTTAACATTAAAATCAATTAATGTAATATGCCATAATGATGGAATGGACAAAACAATAAATCATCTCAATAGATACAGAAAAAGCATTTGACAAAATCTAATACCCTTCCACAATTAAAAAAAACAAACAAATAACAGTCAACAAACAAGATATGGAAGAAATTGTCCTCAAATTGATAAAGGTCATCTATGAAATGCCCACATTTGCATAGTGCATAATAGTGAAAGATTGAATGATTTCCCATTACATAAGGAACAAGACAAGGATATCTGCTCTCACATCTATTCAGCTTTGTATTGAAGGCTCTAGCCAGGGGAATTAGGTAAGAAAAAGAAGAAGAAAAAAAAAGACATCTAGATTGGAAAAGAAGATGTAAAACTATTGCCCTGGCCAGTGCTGCTCAGTTAGTTGGAGCATTGCCCCATACACCAAAAGATGGTGGGTTTGATTCCTGGTCGGGGTACATACCCAGGTTGTGGGTTTGATCCCAAGTCAGGGCATGTGCAGGAGGAAACCATGGATGTTTCTCTCTTACCTCTTACCTTTCTCTCTCTCTCTAAAATAAAATTTAAAAATTTTTTTTAATATGTTAAACTATCTTTATTCTTAGATGATATAATCTTGTATCTGCAAAAGCCTAAGAAATCTGCTGAAAAAGCCATACTAAACAAGTTTAGCAAGGTTGAAGGATACAAAATCAATACAGAAAAATCAATTGTACTTCTATATGCTATCAATAAACAATCTAAAAATGAAATTAAGAAAACATTCTATACTAATAATAGAGGAATATGCAAATTGGTCAGGATGCCCTCATGCAACGACTGAACAGCAGGCTCCATGGGGCGACCGGGCCAGCAGGGGTGGGGCAGTGAGGAGCGACCAAACCACCAGACAGCAGGCTGCGTGGGGCAACCAGGCCAAGGGGGGGGGCAGTGAGGGGCGACCATGCTGGCAGAAGGGGGCAGTGAGGGGCAACCAGGCTGGCACAGGGGGACAGTTGGGGGCAACCAGGCCAGCAGGGGGGGGCAGTGAGGGGCGACCAGGCTGGCGGGGTGGGGGGGGGGCAGTTAGGGGTGATCAGGCCAGCAGGTAGAGGAGGTTAGGGGTGATCAGGCTGGCAGGCAGAGGTTGTTAGGGGCGATCAGGCAGGTAGGCAGGTGAGTGGTTAGGAGCCAGCAGTCCCGGATTGTGAGAGGGATCCTGGATTGGAGAGGGTGCAGGCTGGGCTGAGGGGAACTCCCCCCCCCCATGCACGAATTTCATGAGCCAGGCCTCTAGTTACATTTATAATAACATTGAAAAGAATAAAATACTTAGGAATAAATTTAACAAAAAAAGCACAAGGTCTATCTATAATAATAAAAGTATAATATGCTAATTAGAGCAAACAGCTAAACAACCTTCTGGACTTCATTCCGGATGTCCTTCTGGACAAAGCCGTGGTGGTGGGGGCCAAGCCAGAGGTAGTTAGGAGTGATCAGGCAGGCAGGCAAGCAGTTAGGGATCACCAGGCAGGTAGGCGAGTGGTTAGGGGCTATCAGGCATGCACAAGAGGATAGAGGCAATCAGACAGGCAGTCAAATGGTTAGGGGTGATCACGTAGGCAGAGGAGGTTAGATGTGATCAAGCAGGCAGGTGAGCAGTTAGGGGACATCAGGTAGGCAGACAAGTGGTTAGGGGTGATCAGGCATACAGTCAATTGGTTAGGGGCAATCAGGCAGGCAGAGGCAGTTAGTGGTGATCAGGCAGGCAGGCGAGCAGTTAGGGGACATCAGGCAGGCAGGTGAGTGGTTAGGGGAGATCAGGCAGGCAAGTGAGCAGTTAGGGGCCATCAGGCAGGCAGGCGAACAGTTCGAGCCATGAGGCAGGCAGGTGAGTGGTTAGGGGCAATCAGGCAGGCAGAGAGGTTGGGGTCAGGCAGGCAGGAAGAGTAGTTAGAAGCGATTAGGCAAGCAGGCAAGTGGTTAGAGGCAATGAGGCAGGCATGTAGAGTGGTTAGGGCAATCAGGCAGGCAGGCGAGTGGTTAGGAGCTAGCAGTCCCAGATTACAAGAGGGATATCCTGCGGGATCAGGCCTAAACTGGCAGTCAGACATCCCATGAAGGGTCCTGGATTGCGAGAGGGTGCAGGCCAGGCTGAGGTGATACCCCGCCCCCAGTGCATGAATTTTGTGCACTGGGCCTCTAGTTTTTATATTTAAAAAAAAAAACACTATAAATCATCATTGAAAGAATTGAAAGAGGACTTAAATAATGAAAATACATTCCAAGGTCATGGATCATAAGATTTAATATTAAGATAACATTACTGTCTAAATAGACCTATAAATTTACACAATTCCTATCAAAATCCAAGCTGGCATTTTGCATAAGTTGACAAGCTGATTCTAAAATTCATAAGGAAATGCAAGAAACCCAGAATATCAAAACAATTTTGAAAAAGAAGACCCAGTTGAAGGACTCACTTTCCAATTTCAAGAGCCTCAGTAACCAAAACAGAATGGTGCTGACATAAGAACAGACATACGGATCAAGAGAGTAGATTTGAGAGTCCAAAACCAACTCTTATAATTATGGTCAATTTTCTAAAAAGATGCATGAAGAATTCAATGGGGAATATTATTCTCAACTAATGTTGCTGTCCATTAGAAATCTACACGCGAAATAAATGAAGTTGGGTTTCTTCCTTTTCTTCAAAGAAGATATACAAAGGACTAATAAACCCATCCTATCTAATAAAAGGGCAATTGCAAATTAACCATCACTCCACCACAAAGATGGCAGTGCCCATAGACAAAAGATGGCAGTGCCCAATCCTCTTAGCCCTGCTGGAGTCCTCCAGTCCCAGGGGGACAGCCACTGAGAGCAGGCAGCATAAGTGGCCTGGTGGAATGCTTGCTTCATCACCTTGGTAAGTTGGCTCCAAAACAGCCTGTTTCTTGGCGAGTCTGGGCAGGAGGGGGTCCTGAGAGCTCTTCTGCTGGCTGCTCAGGAAACAGCGCTGACACTGCCGAGGGAGCTGTTGGGAGGAGGTGGTAACTGCCACTGTGGAGCCAGAGTTGAGGAGGCGGGGGAGTGGAAGCAGAAGAGGTGGGGCTGCCTCTGCTCCCACAGGGGTGGTAGGTGAGCCGCAGTTCAAGAGCTTCCGGGAGTGGTGGCGCCAGGCCATCCAGTGCTGCATCCAGTCCCTGAGGCATGCTCCTAGTACTGCGATGCCAGCTTTCCCGCAGCCATCCTGCCAGAAGATGTGGTGGGCTGTGCAGCACACTAAGGGCTGCCAGCACAAGACCAGTGGAGGTTGTGGAGTTTGCAAGCAGTTCATGGCCCTTTGCTGCTACCATGCCAAACACTGCCAAGAAAACACATGCCCCATTCCCTACTACCTCAACATCAAGCAGAAGCTCCAACAGCAGAAGACACAACACCACCAGCAGCATGCGTAGCTCATGTGCCAGTGGGTGCCACCATCAACACCCACATTGTGCCTCAGCCGAGTCTCCCTTCCCCTCCTTCAGCACCACCCTGACCTCCCACACTGCATCTCAGCACACCCTGGACACCACAGCCTCCAACCGCCCCAGCCCTTGCCTGTGAGCATGTCACTAGCAGTTTTCTCCAGCATGGCTAGAACTCAGCCCCCCACCACAGTTTGCACTGGGAAGCCCACTAACCATCCCCACAGCCCCCTGCCCAGGCCCACCTGCAACAGTAGAGGCGCCCGGCAGATTGCACGTGAGGCACAGCAGCAGCAGCATCTGTACTGGGTGAGCACCAACAATGGTATGCCCCTGAGGCACAGTGAGCCCTGAGTGCTAGATGGCTCCTGTGGGCCTGAATACCAGGTCAGTGGGCCTGTTATTCTGCCCCCTTAGTCCCGGCAGTGGCGGCTGGCACCCATTCCCCAGCAACAGTCAATATGAGGCATGCCCAGACCCATGATGTCTATGCAGACCCAAGGTGCAGCCACCTCAGAACATCTCTCCAGGTGCCCTGCAGGACCTGCTGTGGACCCTGAAGTCTCCCAGCTTCCCCAGCAGCAGCACATGCTCAACATCCTCTAGTCAAACCCTCAGCTGATGGCAACTCTCATCAAATAGCACATGGCCAAGTAAGTGGCCAGCCAGCCCAGCCTTCAGCTCTAGCCCAGCCTGCTAAATCTGAACACCATGCAAGCAAGCCAGTGGGCCGCGACCTGCTGTCCCTCTGCAGCAGCAAGCAATGGGAGGCCTGAATCCCCAGGGACAGGCCTTGAACATCATGAACCCGGGGTGCAACCCCAGCATGGCGAGTATGAACCACAGTACAGAGAGATGCCACGGAGCAACAGCAGCAGCAGCAGCAACAACATTGTGAGAGGCATGTCCCAGTGTCGGTTGTGATGGAGCGTCGCCTGCCCCTGATTGCCGGGTTGCCTCCTGCCCCTGAGGGCTCCCAGACTGTGAGAGGGGGCAAGCCAGGCTGAGGGAACCCCCTTCAGTACATGAATTTTCATGTACCAGGCCTCTAGTGAATAGATGCTCAGCATCATTAGCCATTAAAGAATTGTGCTTCAAAACCATAGCAAGATTATAACAGGAGACAAAGAAGAACCAAGCAATTCCACTTCTGGGCATTTATCTGAAGAAACCCAAAACACTAATGTAAAAAGACATAGACGTCAATCTGGTCATTGAAGCATTATTTACAATAGCCAGATATGGAAGCAACCTAAGTGTCCATCAATAAATGAATGGGTAGAAAAGTGTTACATACATACAATGGAATATGACTCATCCATAAAAAAGAAAGAAGTCTTGTCATCTGCAACAACATGGATGGACCTGGTGGGTATTGTGCTGAGTGAAATAGACAGAGAAAGATACATGTCATATGATTTCACTTATATATGGAATCTAAATAGCAAAATAAATGAACAAACTCATAGATACAGAGAACATGTTAATAGTTACTGGATGAGAGGGGGATTTTGGAGGGATGGGTGAAAAGGGAGCGAAATTAAGAAATACAAATTGGTGCTTATGGAACAATCAAGGGAATATAAAGTATCACATAGGTAATCTATATATATAAAAGCCTACACGACCATTATGACTGAATGACTGGTCAACTGGTTGCTATGACACACACTGACCACCAGGGGGCAGGTGCTCAATGCAGGAGCTGCCCCCTGGTGGTCAGTGCACTTCCACAGCCAACCTCCTGTGGCCGGCCAACCTCCCGCGTTTCCTTCCCCTTGCTGACCAGCCCCAATCGGCCCTGATCAGAACTGGGTGAGACGGCCCCCATCAGCCGTGATCACCAGCCAGGCCAAGAGACCCCACCCGTGTATGTATTTATTATATAGGATTATTATATAATCCTATATAATAAAAGGCTAATATGCAAATAGACTGAACAGCGGAACATGGCAGGAGTCGTCAGCAGGCGGCAGAGCATGGAACATGGTGGGCGTCGGCTGCAGCGGGATGGTGGAGCAGGTGAGCAGGGGTGCCAGACCAAGGCGGGGCACCAGTCTCTGTCATTGGAGCAAGCCTCTGATGGTTACTGAAAATTCTTTGCTCCTGTGCGCTGCGGTCCCACCTGGTGCTCGCACCTGCTGCCAGTGCTGACCCCACTTGCACCTGCTGCAGGCGCCTAGAGCCGGCCCCAATGCTCAGCGCCATCGCCAATCACCACTCAGGGCTTCTCCACCTCCTCCTGCTCCTGAGGGGCGATCGGGGCAGCAGCCGCCTCTCACACCCGCTGCCAGCAATGGCCCTGCTTGTACCGGCTGCCAGCACTAGAGCTGCTGCTCACACCCACTGCCAGCACCGACCCTGCTCACACCCACTGCTGGCGCCCAGCGCTCAGTGCTGTCAGTGGGTGTGAGCGGCAGCTGCTCGCCCTGATTGTCCCTAAGGGCTTCTCCACCGCCCCCCCCCCCACCCCCGGCTCCTGAGAGGTGATGGGGCAGAGAGGTGATCGGGCAGCAGCTGCCATTTGCACCCACTAACAGTGCTGGCCTCATTCCCACCGGCTGCTGGCGCCAGCCCCAATTGTTCTGTGCCATCAGCAGGTATGAATGGGGCAGTGCAGTCAGTGCATGGGAGTTGCCAGCAGACAAGGGACTAGAGGCTGTGGCGGGAGGGGCTGGGCTGGGGTGTGGAGGATGGGCCGAGACCTGCCCCTGTGCCCACTGCAGCCTCATGGCCCACAGTTCCTTTCAGGGTGCATGAATTTGTGCACTAGGCCCCTAGTATTGTAATAACTATGTATGATGTCAGATTGGGACTACATTAATTGGGGTGATCACTTTTTAAGTTATATAAATGTCTTTTCACTATGTTGTACATCTAAAACTAATATAAATGTTCCCACTATGGCTAATTTCAAGTTACCTATGTCATGTTACTACCCAGGGAGTTGGGAAGAAATGCATAGTGACACCCCTAGTATTCCCAACATTCAGGTACAATATAAACTCTAGCATAGAAAACAGTAAAACCACTAAGAAATGGTAATTTTCAAGTATGAATGGCTTTTAGTTTTAGCATAATTTATTAAATTATAATTTGATAGAGTTTAAATTTTAATGATAGTCTTGTTTATCAACTGGCTTGCAAAATTCTGAATATTTGAAAAATGGATTGTGTAAGCTAGTTATGAACTGGTGCCATCACACCATTGCTCCCAGGTATTCTGGCTTGGGTGACAGCTAAGAATTAAAAATGAAAGGATGTGCACTTGGGTTAGATTTCAATACAGCATCCATTTAAATATCATTGGCCAAAGTGTAGTCATGTGGTGCCTCTAGATTCTTGAAACACTGGGGAATATAGTCTTTTAGCTAGATGGCAATGCCTGGCTATGTGTCAATATTTGTATTATTAAGGCTTAACAGTTGAATGAATACCCCAAATCTTAAACCCAAGTCTCCTTTTTCTTTTTCATTTGACTTACAATAGCAATAGATAGGAAACACAATATACCTTAAAATAGTCCTACCCATTCAGAGAATAACATATTCATTAACTAAAGTGTGTCCTGCTCTAGTCCAACCTGGTCTGCCATCATCTAACCTGGCATGGGCTGTGCCCCAAATAGGCTGGAGACATTTTCTCCTCATTATCACCTTGTTAAGTAACCCCCTGCCTCTGAGGCATGTTCTGGGATCTTAACGAGGTGATAATGAGGAGAAAAATGATGTGGTAGTCCTTGGTCTGGTCTAGTCTTCATAGTTCAGAGGAGACCCAAGCTTTAATTAAAAATACTTTACTTTGATATAAAACTTTCAGAAGACATATATTTTTGATGTGTCAATACAAAGGAAACAATGGGAAATGTTTTTCTATTAATGCATAGCTAGGAGATGTCTTTTCTCATTATTCCAACAAAGACAGATACATTCCTTGAAAAGAATAAGGAAGCACAAGAAAAGACACAAAACTGAATAGGTAAGGGTAAGGAAGATGGGAGAGAAAACAGATTTGAAGAAAAAGAAGTCCAGGTGTTCTACATCTTACAGACAGAATATCTAGATTTCCCCTCCATTTTCTTCTGATTATTTGGTGCTCCATGGGCCTATTCTCTGTAGAAAAGTATTTTAGTATATCTACAAGTTTGGTCCATTAGTGTCACTTCAGCTCATTATACAAACCAGATAATCCATTCAAAATATAAAGGGTCATGATATTATTTGATCAGTATACTTCAGGGTGACTAAGTTAGAAGACTTATTTTATTACTTTCTTTAAAATGTAATTTTGGTTTGGTTGCTAAATATGAAGGATAGCTTCTTTATTGCCTACAAATGATTTGAAAATCAACCCACTTAATCAACATGAAAGATAGTCTCCGATCACTTCTGCTTGATGGAGAAATGTATCAGTAAATGCCTGCATTTAAGCAGTCTTTCTTCTTAAGAAGTTAAAATCCTTTTCTAACTTTTAGGTCTTCCCAGGTTATCTCAATGAGATAATTTAAAAGAGAGAGAGAGAAATTTTATAGGCACCATATTATATTAGTGACATGGAACACTCTTCTACATGAAGCAAAGTATTGGATCACAGCCCGGAGGACCCATCAGGGCTGTTTCCCAGTGGCCGTCTATCTTCATGACAAATTCTGACCACCCAACAGTCCATTTGGCTGTGGTGAACACAGGGGGAAGAAGAGGAATGGCCAAACCCCACCATGCTGACACACAATCATGCCACAGTCCATTTGTTCATTTGTGCTTAAAGTCTGAGGCAAATGGAGTTGAAGGAACTTTCCCAAGGCCGATTCCTTGTAAATGGTACATTTTCTTCTTATTTGTCCAACTCACACAGTTCATTAAACTATTCTATGCTCAACACCATTTTATTATTAGAGAATCAATACACCCATACCTGATTTTCTTATCTGGTCAGTCCCTCAGTAGTCCATCAGTGTCATGATCACTCTCTGTAAATACTCTCATCAAGAAAAATAAATAAAAATTCCAGGACAGTTTCTTCTATCTGAACCAATAAGAAATTCTCAAGACTGTTAATGCATTAAATGTTTGCTAACGTCTGATCTTGATTTCTCTTATTAACCTCATTTCTAGTCTTCTAAAACTTAAGAAAGAGGAGTTCTATCAATGTGCTTTTATTAGCATGTGAAAGTTGGAGATCACTTCTAAATAATTCTATTCAGCTATAGTTTGTCTTTATTCATGGAGAAACATAGGAGCAAGGATTATTCTAAATAGTGGATGCTCACAGAACTGTTTATTTTCTTTAATAATCATAATTTCCTTGTGAAGGTGCTATATTAATTTTTATCCCCTGACCTTTCACCAACAAATTCTGAAGAAGTATAAAAATCACAATCTGGGTGGCAAGAAGAAAGTCTAAACATTCTCCCAACATACTACATATTGATAATGACTGAACCTCAATGGAACACTGATTTTTCTAAACATGTTTTATACTCTATTTTTTTTCCATTTTTTTTATTAAGGTATTATATGTGTACATATCTTACCATTGTCCCCTCCCCCCACCCCACTCCCATACATGCCCTCACCCCCCAATGTTTTGCATCTGTTGGTTATTCTTACATGCATGCATATAAGTCCTTCGGTTGATCTCTTATTTCCCCCACCCATGTTTTATACTTTAAAGCCAGATTTTAAATGAGCATAAAATACAGATTTAAAAGACACAATCAGTATGGATAGCCTTTTTATTTAGCTTGAATCTAGAGCCGTGGTTGGCAAACTGCGGCTCCCAAGCCACATGCGGCTCTTTGGCTCCTTGAGTGTGGTTCTTCCATAAAATACCACAGCCTGGGCGAGTCTATTTTGAAGAAGTGGTGTTAGAAGAAGTTTAAGTTTAAAAAAAATTTGGCTCTCAAAAGAAATTTCAATCGTTGTACTGTTGATATTTGGCTCTGTTGACTAATGAGTTTGCTGACCACTGGTCTAGAGGAACAGCCGGTTCTTTCAGAAAAACGTTCCTGTTAAAGAAGGATGAATTCAGTATCATTTCTAGGCATACAGAAAAAGAAAATGACAAGACTCAACTAAAGCAAATGGTCAGATTTTTGTATTGCCATTTACCCAAAAATCAGGATCTATGTTAACAAATTAGAATATCATAAAATTTTCTCTAGAAAATTTATAACCCAATGGGTTTTGTTATTTAAATTATTGGGATGGAGCAAATACTCCAGTCAGCATGTGACTATGAACCCCTGCACTAGCAGCTAGAGCATGAAAGAGAAATGGCACTAGAAGTGGATGAAAGATCTGATTTCTAGTCCTAAGCCACCAAATAGATGTGTGGCCCTAGGCAAATTAGCTCTTTTGGCCTTATCTATAAAATGTGAAAGTTGCACTCTGTGATTTTTAAAGTCCTTCTAGCTCTGTGGGTTTTATACCTAGGAGGAGAAAGTTAGGGGGAGAGATTTCCTAAAGCAAAAATCTCAGGGTTTTGCCATATAACCAAGCTTAGCATCATTGTTTCCTTTGTTCTAATTATGTCTTTCTTTCCCACCCATTCTCCTGCACACCATTAGGAAATAAAATGAGAAAGAAAGAAAACCTGTTGCATGCAAAAAACAGATCTGCCAGTGGTAAAGAGTTGGGTTAAATGGAGCCTTCGCTGATGATATCAGATTTTATTTTAATTAGATGTCAAGTTCTAAGACCATGAAGCCAAATGATAAAGAGCAGACTATTCACTGTCCCTATTACGGAGCCCCAAGTATCTCTTAATTTATGTACTGGTAATCTCCTGGTAATTCTCCAGGTGCTGCCACCGCATAAACATTCCAGTTTGTGTCCTGCTTCACATGGATTTGTTCTCCAGCCATCACGGAGTTTCCCCATTATGCTCAGTCCAGCTCATTTAGAGCAACCTTCCCTCAACCAAACCACCGGCCTCAGCCGGGGCCAGGGGAGTGGGCGACAGCTCATCTGCAGCAGAGCCTTTGGTGGAAGTGTGGCCAATTAGTCACACGTTTGGTGTTCTAATTAGGCGAGGCCGGGACTTTGGAAAATGTGCTGTTGATTTAGGTACTTCCTCAAACAATGCTAAATTGTGTTATGTGAAATTCAATTAGTCTTTTTTTAAACGTTTCCACATCTGTTCTTCCTTAAGCATAAAGTGATGAGGAGAGAAGGAGAAGTGAAAAGCCAGAGTCTCCACTGGTGAAATATGTTAGGCCTTAGGGACCAGCCCTTTTCCCAGCTTTTGACCCTGAACAGTGATATACAGGAAGGAACAAAGTTGGAGAGCTATCATGGTGAAGCCCTTTTAAATAAATCATTATAGAAGAAATACTGCAACTGCACGGGAATGTAATCTTGTATGATGGCCATAAACTCAGCTTTGTTTGAAAATGGATGGCACGGGGGCGGAACCATTAAGAAGTAAATGATTATAAATTCTGTCCTAAAGGTAGTATGCGTGGTCATTCTGGTTATATATTTTTTTAAAGAGTCTTTAAAAAAATCGTTTGGGTTAATATTTCATGTCTAGGTCCAGTGTAATGAGTTTTTGTCGCCTCTTATCTATTGAAATTTTCCATATAAAATTGAGGACAGCCTGAAATCTCAAAACACTTGAGGTTTAAAAAGCAAAAATAAAGAGGAGGAGGAGGAGGGAAAGAAGAAGAAGAAGGAAAGATTCCACTTGTTCAGAAATGCTTCATAGTTTCCATTCAAGCCACTGTTTTTAGCCACAAGGTGGCATTTTCTTTGATCTTTCGAACTCTGTGGCAAGCTGCTCCAACTCTGAGCCCTTCTTCTTCAATTTGTTAGAGATGCTATGTTATTGCTTCATAGCACCTCTAAATTCCAGCAACCTCCACACATCACATCTAACACCATGTCCATAGTGTGTTTTCATGTTAAATCATACTCTGCATATCCACTGACTCTGCCAAGAGGCCAATGGCAATATCTTTTACCAAAGTGGCATGGCTCAAAACCACAGGCGTCCAAAGGTGAAGGTGTACATTCATTTGATCCTTGTTTCTGTTATCACCTTTTCAGTGACTAACATTTCAAAACCTTATCTGTGGCTGGCAGGCCATGTTTCAGTTTTGTCAAAGTCCGGATATAGACTGTGTGGTTTTCTGATGATATATCTCCATAAGATTTGTGGAATGCTAAAGATGGAGTTGTCAACACTACTTTATGGCACCTCAGTGCATGTCAGAAAATGAAAATATTTTCAGAAGTGATAGCATTATTGTGACAGATGACATGTTCTTTTAGGACAAAGACTTATTTAAATTTAAAAAAAATTCAAGAAAAGAAACGAAAATAAGGCATTACCAGTAAGCAAGACAATTTATCTGGTGTCTAGCTCTCATAAACAAGAGAAAGGAAGATTTAAAAAATTAGAGTGTTAACACTTTTAAAGCCAGTCTGCTTTTTTGGAGTTTTCACTAACTCAAAAGCATCCTAAATTTGATGACTCTATTTAAATTTAAATTTCCATTCACTACAGAAACTATGCTCCTCTGATAATAAATCACAGATATTTACAGATTGTATTAACCCAATGAATAAAATAAAGATGTAAACAATTTAATACACTTAAATAAAATGTCACTGGTTTCAGAATCAGTTTATAATTCCATGTAATAGAGGTTACAGCAACAGATGTAAATAGTTTTTTACTGTAGAAGATAACTATAAGCCTTAAGGTTTTGATAATATTTTCTAAAATCTGGTTTTGCAGAAATACTAATTGGTAATTATAGTCTATTATCTCTGTTATTTTTCTCACATACAGGGGTATCTATCGATAGTGCAACCTGCACAACCATAGTTAAAAGGAAATTTTGCTTTCATTTCTCAATTAATCTCTAGCTGCTTTGTTTGTGATTTACTAACATTGGACTAACTATGAGGCAACATTAGCTACACACAGCAATATTATTTGATTTTTTAAAACTTTTGTCAAAAAGAAGAGAAATCTAGATAATTTTAAGCTCAATGTTGATAAAAGAAAGCATTTAATTCACTGACTTTAAGCCAAACAAACAAGCCTTGTCTTTTGCTATCTAAAGGCTCAATCTATCACTACTAAATTTATGCTCATTTTACAGCATTAAAATAAGATCACTGTGAGCCTGTCCACCCTGGCTAGTCTGAATGATATGAGCCCATGTCATCTTGCTTCCCATTCACCCTTCATTATGTAGCAACACCAAGGACATCAATTAAAAAGCATCAGATTCACTCCCAAGTTCCATAAGCCTATGTCCTCTGATTAGTACATGTCAAGTAACTTTTAGTTATCACAAACACAGATTCAAAATTATTCTGCTCTCTAAAGTGACAATCTTGGGGAGAGCATAGTTTTGATGTTGCATGATAAATTCTCGTATGAAAGAACAAGGTTATTAGTTTAAACCCAAATTAAATTCCATAGAATGATGGCACGTCTCTGGGGAGAGAAGGAAGCAGGTCTGCAGATGTTGCCATGTCCAGACTGGCCCTTGCCTGCAGAGAGTGTGCTTGATCAGCTGAGGGGCATCCTCATTCTCCTTATTTTCACACAGTGGCAATCAGAGTTTTCAATGCATCCCACATGTGTTTCACTCCTACTGACTCGGAGCTGGCCTTATGCTAGACCAGGCCTGGCTCAGGGGGTATCTTTTATGTTGATAGACAAGTGTCATGTTTTGTTATCCTTGTTACCAGACACTTTAGTATCATTAATGATATGATTGAACAATGTATTAGCTTTATTCCATTTAGAAATAATATCTTGAAACTAATAACTCTAATTTTAAAACTTAGTCTGTTCTACTATTCTCCTAAACTCTGTGTTTTTTTTAAATTGCTGCTTTTTTTCCTGTTTATTTGCTTGCTTTAAAGAGTGAACTCTTTGAAGGCAAGAATCCATTTTGAAGGAAAATCCATAAATGTCTACTTCCTTGGGCTGTAATTTACTGAACACACCTATCTATTGATTTGTTTTGATTGATGATCCTACATGCTATCATGTTTGTGCTGTAGAATGATGGCCACAAATCCACATCTCCAGGTGCTAGGGCCACCTCAGAATTGGGTCTCAGACTCTAGATACCTCTAGTATCTTTTGTCATCTGTTGTTAGGCTAATGCTACCGATAATTTTCATGTGTAATGACATCTGGGATCTGGGATGACTGGCAAGTGATAGAGGGATTGATCTGCCTAGACCAGTGGTCAGCAAACTCATTAGTCAACAGAGCCAAATATCAACAGTACAACGATTGAAATTTCTTTTGAGAACCAAATTTTTTAAACTTAAACTTCTTCTAATGCCACTTCTTCAAAATAGACTCGCCCAGGCTGTGGTATTTTGTGGAAGAGCCACACTCAAGGGGCCAAAGAGCTGCATGTGGCTCGTGAGCCACAGTTTGCCAACCACTGGCCTAGACACACTCAGAGAAGAACCAACTAACAAAATTAAAACAAAGGACAGCAATGGGATGAAAGGTATATTGATTAAGAAAATATAATTCACCTAGAAAGAGATAAAATAAGAGTTAAATTGTCAAATAAAACACAAGACAAGAGAAGTCACATGCAACACAGAATTAAGTGGCTGACTGTGAAGAGTGGGTAGGATGTGAATAAATGGAGAGGATTAAGGAGGGCATTTCTAGGCATTTCTGGTAGAGAGACTGAGATGTACTAAGGCAAGTAAGAAGCAATTGAGATGGCTTCCTCACAGATTTCTCTTTTTCTGTCATATTTGCTGCTTCCTTTTTCTCTTTCTGACCTCCAAAGTCTCAACCTTCAGACTCGCCTCTTTTCTACTTTATATACACTCACACTCTAAGTTCCATTGATTTAAATACCACTTGTATACTGATGACTTTCTAATTTTTGTCTCCAACTCTTCTGGCTTAGATATCCAATTACTTATTCAAAATCCTTATTTGTGTGTCTAATGGCATGCCAAATCTATACAAAATATACCCCAGGTTGAACTTCTGATATCTCAGTTCCTGCCTCTAAAAATGGTTCCCCATATAATTTAATGAAAATTCTATCACTTCAGTTGCTTATACCAAAAATCTTAGAGTTATGCCTAATTTCTTTTTCCCTTATTCTGCATCTAATTAATTAGCAATTCTTCCCATTCCTCTTTAAAATATATCCAGACAGAATCTGACCACTTCTCCTTAGCCCTACCTGCCACCATCCTAGGCTAAATTATCAGTCCTCTCACTGAGAGGATGACAATAAGTTCATAATTGACCTCATTCCCTTTACCTTTAACCCTCTCATAGGCTACTCTCACACCAAACCAAAGTGTTCTCCTTAGACCTGTGGTCGGCAAACTGCGGCTCGCGAGCCACATGCGGGCTCTTTGGCCCCTTGAGTGTGGCTCTTCCACAAAATACCACAGCCTGGGCGATCTATTTTGAAGAAGTGGCATTAGAAGAAGTTTAAGTTTTAAAAATTTGGCTCTCAAAAGAAATTTCAATCGTTGTACTGTTGATATTTGGCTCTGTTGACTAATGAGTTTGCTGACCACTGCCTTACACCATCAGACCCTTCCATGACTTTCTATCTCACTCATCAGAAAAGCCAAGGTCTTTATCACGGCTTAATGGGTCCCACCTGAGTTTGCCCTCATTATTTCTTTGCTTATCTCCTATCACTTCCTTCTTGGTTACCCCAGCCACACTGGTCTCCTTGTTTTTTGTTGCTGTTTTTTAAACAACATTTTATTGATTTTTTACAGAGAGGAAGGGAGAGGGATAGAGAGATAGAAACATTGATGAGAGAGAAACATCAATCAGCTGCCTCCTGCATGCCCCCTACTGGGGATGTGCCCGCAACCAAGGTACATGCCCTTGACCGGAATCGAACCTGGGACCCTTCAGTCCCCAGGCCAACGCTCTATCCACTGAGCAAAACCGGCTAGGGCTGGTCTCCTTGTTTTTTAATACACCAAGCACATTCCCACTGTAAGGCCTTAGCATGTGCTATTCCCTGGCTTGCAAAGCTCTTCACCTGTTTACCAAAGGACCTGCAACCTCTCTTCCCTCTAGTCTTCGCTCAAGTGTCACCTCATCAAGACTTCAATGACTTATCCCCCTTCCCCAATGTAAAATGCCTCCTAGGCTTCTATATCTCTCAGTGCTTTATTTATCATGATAGCCCTTATCACCACCTGTCTCATTAAATATTTATTTGCTTGTTTACTGTCTGTCTTTCTTCACTAGAGTACAAACTCCTTAAGGTCATGAACTTCATCTAACTTGTTCAGAGACATAATCCTGAGTTCTTGAAATAATGCCTGGAAAATAGTAGATTCTTAATAACTGTTACACGAATATATAAATGAATGATGACCATAAATAGACTGATTTTTAGGTAGACAAAAGCATTTGCATTGGTAAGTGCTAGGTCATCATGCTACTTATATGGTGTGGAACTTTTATCATTAAAGGTCAGAGTATATATATTATTTTATATGTTAAGTGTAGTCGTTAAATATTTTGACTAGGGGTCTAGAAAATGAATACAAAATTTGGGGATGAACAATCTGGTGATATCATACAGGATGGAGTTTAAAGTTGATTGAAGACTTTCTTAGTAATCTAGGCTTTCACCTCCATGACCAAAGGTATAAGTGAAGCCCTTAAATGAAACTAAATATAAGCTTACATGTACTTGTCATTTCAAAAATATATACTTTTTAAAACAGAAGTAAGACTGTCAAAGTCATTGAAACCATGATAAGACCCAGACTATAGGTTTGGGCAGCATCCACTTGGTCACAAATATCAAAAGTAAGATGTAAAAAGTCTCATTTACCCATCCAGAGAGATTTGCTTCCTAATGCTCAAAACAGCTTTTCTAGAAACAAGAGTTTATTTACTACTTCCCTTCTGGATGATTACCTTGGGTCCAGTAGGCTGGCATTTCTCACCTGTGCTCAGCTGAAACAAAAATGTGACCCTCAGAAGAAGAGGAGTAGAATGGATGAACAGTCATGAGAACTTGCCTGGAGAAGGTTTCACCAAGCTGTCAGCTAGTAAAAGACAGACAACAGAGCTGTGGCTCATGGATGTCACAATCCTTGAGCAAAAAGGTAATCACGGGGAAATGGACTCTGGAGACTCCCCTGACCTTGCCTCCAGTGTTTCCGTGTTTTACTAAGTGACTAGTTTATCCTCATAAGACGCTTACTTCTTAAACTTTACTCTATGAATCTGAGATTTATCCCTCTTTTTCTCTAAAGATCACATCTGCTTTCTTAATTCAGCTTCTTGAATATCTATTTCTCCATTGTGAAAGTGACTCTCTCCTGACACTAGTTTTAATGTGGGTGAACCAGTTGAATAAGTTTTGTTTTGTTTCTTCTGTGTTACAAAGAGGTTCTCATTTGAAAGAAATGGTATGCATGTAGTGAAGATTTCAATGATCATATTATGGAAATTTTTATAACATCAGAAAACTCAAATGCCTTTTTGCATAAATTCAAAAGCTTTTGTTTTACGTAAAGGCTGAAGGTCCACATTACTGCTCTGAAGTGGGGCAGTGAGCGCAGTTCTTTCACTGAGTCTCTCTGTAGCCTCCAAGCCCCTCACTAATGATCCTGAACTAACTCACAGAATTAGCAAGTCCACTTATTAGTGACTGCAAAACATTTGGAAAATGTCTGGGAAAGTGGACATCCTTAGTTTCCTATGAAACAGTCATTTCCAATGTGAATGATACAAAATGTTATGAAAAAAGGAAAAGGATCATATGAGCTATACAAAACATGTGTGAATTGGTACAGGCATTACCATGTTTAAGAAATCCTTGTTCATAACAGTTTGGAATGTGAGGAAATCTAGGATGATCTAAAAATAAAGTGATTATGTGTTATATCAGCCATCAACCACAAAGTCCCAAACAGAGGTCTCATTCTTATGACCTAACTGTAGCCTGTTGCCAGTGTCAGTGCAGTGTTGCTTTACCTCCTGCTTAAAAAGCAGGGATCAGGAGGAAGGTCCTACTCTGTATGGACCTAGAATACTAGACCAACTACAACTCAGCCTATAACTTGCATCTCCAATGTATCAGCATCATCCCATTCTTTCCAGCTACTAAAATAGTTTGAAATATACTCTTCCAAATTACCTACTTCTTATGCTTCCCCATTCCATCAAATCTGTTCTCTTTCATCTGAAAATGAATTATGTTTGAATCCAGAGTACAGATCTTTACAGGAATAATGAATCACTTATCCAACTTGGTATTTGATTTTACCTGAAATCAAAAAAAAAAAAAAACATCAAAAGAAAGGGAACACTAGACCAGCTGAAGTATTTGCTGAGGATTGGGAGCAATATCTAATAAGTTATAACTTTCATTCTCAACAGGTCACTCAATTTATTCACATAACTAGAATATAAGGAAGTACCTGTTCTGCTTGGTGCACGATAGCTCAAAAGCTTCCTAGTCACCTGATGCAGAATTGATGGGCAAATGGTAAAAACTGTGTGCACAGCAAAATAGTTAAGAGCTTAGATTCTGGAGCCAGAATGCCTGGGTGTGAATTCTAACTCAAACATTTGTGAGCTATGAAACTTAAGCAAACTGTTTATTTTCTCTGTCCCTGGGTATCCCCATATGTAAAATGGGAAAATCTAGAGTTGTTGTAAAGAGCAAATGACTTAATATTCATAAAGTACTTGTAAGAGTGGCTGGCACAATGTAGGTGCTTGTTAAATAAAATTTTTAATTTTCATCTATTTCAAATAAGCCCAGATTTTCAAAAGGCATCATTAATAGTTCTTGAAATAGAACTTCTTTACATTACCTGAGGGCCTTCTCAATCTGTCACTGTCATGTAGCTATAGCTGAAAGTTAGAGAAGATATGAGAAGGGTTTACATTTTCAACAAGTTTACAAAGCACCATCCCTGAACTCCAAGGAAGATTCCAGAGGAAATTTGGTCAATCAGGGTTCAGTTTGGCACTTAGATCCAATAACTTCAGTGTTTTCTTAAATATGGGATAAAAGGATGTCTGTGCATTCCTATTTTCTAGATCTGCAGCAGATTTACTCTATGGCTTTAGTTTCCTTTAAAATGAAGGTCAAACCATTCTGACAATATACGTGTTATACCCATATAACTCTTTTTATATAGATGCCATCATTACATAACTGCACATATGACCCTCTCTGCCAACAGGATTTATACAGTATGCAGAAATTTTTAAAATAGTTTTTCTGCCAGGGATACCACCATGTTCCATTTATTTTCAACTCAAGCCTGGGAAAGGAACACGCTATGGCTTTGTGCCCAAAGTAGCTCAACTTAAATTGGGTCAGTCTTCTTTTCATGATCTTTTTTCGAAGACTAAATATCGGTGTTTCTCCTGAACCTGCTTGGGAAAACTGCCCTTCCTTGCAGGACTGTGTCCTTCTAGTGAAAATAGTATATAGGAAATTATTCATGTTTCAGATCATTTTTGAAGTAATA
This sequence comes from Corynorhinus townsendii, assembly GCA_026230045.1. Lineage (NCBI taxonomy): Eukaryota > Metazoa > Chordata > Mammalia > Chiroptera > Vespertilionidae > Corynorhinus > Corynorhinus townsendii. The sequence goes on along the minus strand of JAPDVU010000004.1, from coordinate 57,553,182 downwards.
TGGCCCAGAAATGAATAAATTTACTGCAGAGTAACTGAATGGTTGTCAGATGAAGGAAGATGCCAACATATAAAAAAAAACACAATAATTTCTTGCTCCACAAGGATGACATACTCTGCCAAGTTCAAATACTGAATTCTTTAGAAAGAGTTTGGAAATATTTTTTAACAACCCATTGTCAAGCACTGCAGCAAAATTCTGAGGAATAACAATTTGTTCTATTCATGAAGTCTTAAGTAATTTTAGAAATATTTGAGGAACTCCTTCAACCCCAAATTTAAACATTTAAGAAGTAACATGTCAGTTTTAAATGTAATATCAAATGTGTTCCAAAGTCATTCACTTGATCAGTTTAGTCTAGGAGTGTTCACGGTATTCACTTGGGTTTTTCCATTTGCTTTGTTTTCATGGTTTGTGTCTTATCTCTGTTCTAGTCTCTAACTACCTTTCAAACATTTTTTAAAATATATATTCAAACAACTAAGGACAGGTCCATGCTAACAAACTGAATTTGGAAGGAAGGCACTTTTGAAGATAAGTTAAAAGGGAAACTATTTTGCTAGTTACTATTTTTTTCGAACTGTTCCCAAGTATTCTCTGATTATCTAAGTTCTCAACTTTTGGTTCATGTTTTGATCCAGACTTTGCTAGACAGACTTGTCCTAAATCCTAGGATACAACAGCAAACTCTATCCCATTTAAAATTCCTTATACTATACTAGAGGCCCGGTGCACAAATTCGCAATCCGGGACCCCTCAGGGCCTCCAGTATGCATATAAGATCTTTAGTTAATCTCTTCCCATCCTCCCCCTCCCCTTTTCCCTCTGAGATTCATCAGTCTTTCCATGTTTCCATGCCTGTGGTTTCCGCTCCTGCATTGAGTGTCTGCTCCCTGGTGGTCAGTGTGCTTCATAACTATTGGGTGGTCGGCCAGTTAGCTGGTCGGTCGGTCGCTTAGACTTTTATAGATAGAGAGTACATAAAAGTTATTTCCATTTTCAGTAGATGTATATATTCCATGTCTATTGTAAATGCAAGATTTACACAAAAGTATTTATTTAGAATCCCAACTTTTTTCAATAGCATTATTTAAAAATAACAAAACATGCTAATATCAATATATCCTCACAGGTTAAAAATGCAATAATAATCTAAAAAATGTGAATATGCAGAATTATTCCATTATGTCCAAAAAAGCTATATAATAATTATATTTTGGGTCTTTTCTTATTAGATATATCTCAATATAACCAGCTTCTCTAGTTTATTCCATATACATTTAACTTTAAAAGCTAGACTCCCTTTATATGCCTTTGGAAAATGAATATAAATGTGCCTCTTTGTTTTGACTTCTAAATTATAAACCAAAATTCTATCATTTTGCCTTTACTTCAGTGAATTTTATTCTCCATGTGAAGAAGAGAAAAGCAGTCCCTGACATCTGGGGATTGGCCTTTCACTGGTACCACCAATAACGCCTTGGCTTTCTCCTGATGAACAAAAACAATTTCCAAAAACACCACCATCAGCCTAGGAACTGTGTCCATGGCAGATCAAGACAAAAGTAAGAGCACTTCTTCAACTTGTCTGCACACAGACAAAAGATGAATATTTTCAAACCACAAACATGACCAAACATTCCCCTATAACAGTGATTTCTTTACTAATTACAACCTTTCCCTCTGGTCTTCCCTCCTATTAGACAGGATATACTAAGACATATGCTTACAGAATTACCCACTTCCTAAAATTATCCAATCCAGAGCAAAGCCCTGCCTCCATGAATTCTCCCCAGGTTACCTAACACAAGCCTGATCCTCTAATAATTTCTAACACCCTCTTACCAACATGCCTACCATCTACTAGTACATGTGCATGTTCTCCCTCATTGCAACAAGTCAATAATCTCATCTGTCTGACTCCATCTGTGTCTCTGGCAGTCTAAGGCTGAAGGGCATTAACACAAGCAAGACCTTAGCTCTAAATAATGTTTTAAAATAGTTTTACATCTATAATAATAAAAGCATAATATGCAAATCAACCGAACAGTAGAATGACCATCCAAATGACCACACTATGACACGCACTGGCACCAGGCCAGCCAAGGCAGGTGCGATGCAATTGGTCAGGGGGCCCCACCATTGTCCCATGATTGCCCCTCAGAGGGAGGCAGGGCTGTGGTGGGTGGGTGGGGCCTGCCTCTGCAGGGCGATCGATCACAGAGCTCCGGCTGGGGGGAGGTCCAGGCTACCCAGCCATTGGCAGGGCTCCTGGACTGCAAGAGGGCGCAGGCCAGGCTGAGGGACCTCCCCCCGGAACCTGAGTGCAGAAATTTTGTGCACCAGGCCTCTAGTTAGGAAATAATTTTTAAATATATTGTGTGGAGAAATTAAGATCCCATGCTAGAATGCTTCTAATCAATTTGTCATAGTTTAAACTTGTGTTTCTGATAACTCTTTATAAAAAATAAGAGAACCATGTCTTTACATTAGTCACCTCACCTTGTTGAGGTCTCTAGGGATGTGCCCCACAGACATGTGGGCAAAGATGAGGAAGAGGGTGAGAGCTAGCCCACATTGTCTATTTGGAAGTCTGAGAGGCTGCATCCAATATTCTTTAGGAGAAAAGGGTCTGACCTGGTTGTGCACTGTCCTATGTAGAAGTTTGTGGTGGGAGTTGGGGGCAGGCAGATGCCATTTCCCCTAACTTCAGTACATAGTAGGTGTACAGTAAAAATTACCTTCCTCTTTCCCTCCTGTCTTTCTCTTCTTTCCTTCCTTATTTCCTTTCTCTATTTTTACTTTCTTTTCTCCCTCTCTCCTTTTCCCACTTCCTTCCATTTTCCTTTCCTTTATATGCCCTTACAGTCCAGAGAATGAGTGCTAATGAAACACTCTCAATTTTGTTCTTCAGGGTAAAACATTGCCCTTTCATAAAATGTATATACAAAGGAGATACAAAAGGACCATGACAATGTGAAAATGTAGTGATGTAGTACCAGACTTTTCACCATTTAAAATAAAATTTTATACATTAAAATATTGTCAATAGGCTTGATTTTATAATTTCTGACTAAAAAAAAAGTTTCAGTTCACTATGAATAACCTTCCTCCCGTTGGGTCCTCACTCTTTTCTACAAACACAGTGCTCGCTTTTCCTTGGAGCCTGATATTGTTTTAAAGTGCGAACCGAGGTGATAGAATTCAACAAGTCCAAGAAATTGAAGCTGCTCCTATTCTCTCTCTTTGCAGCCTGATGCATGCTCTCTGAGAACGCCTCCCTGCTGCACTTCAGATAACAGTGTTGAGCCCATAAATTCATTAGCCAGGCGCAGAGCAGCATCCCCAGTCTGTGTCCTTTCACAGGGCTCAAATTTCATTCTGTTCCAGGGGTCATACATCACACTCAATAGTGTGTCTCCAGAGCCAACTGAGGAAAGTGCAGAAAAACTACTGTTAACAAGGGAGTTATTACATTAGGCCTAAATTAATTATTGGTCGCTCAGGACTGGTGAGCCAGGGCCACACAGATGGCCTCTGACTCAGTTCCCACCTTTGAGAAAAGAAATATTCCAATTTGGTGCACATGACCGCATAAGATAACAAGAGGCAGGTTATTTCTGGTCTACTGGTCTTGAATTTATCATCTTTGCTAATATGACATGGGGCTTATTTGCATTAATACTGTAGGTACATTGTGGGTTTTTTTTTTAAAACATGAATGATAGTCACTTGGGATGGAGGTCATTTCACAGCAGTCAGCATTAGGACCAGCAAAGTCAAATCAGGGACCTTTAAAATGCAATTCAATCAAAAGAACAGGTCATGGATCAGTGAGCAAGTGATGGAAAGTGTTCGTGCAGAATTTAGATTAGCACAAAATTCAAACAAATCACAAGAAACAGAGAAGAGAGAATGCTGGGCAACCTGGAGAGCAGGAAGCCATGGCTCAGCAGGGTGGAGTGGAAGACACTGATAACTCCTGGATGCTATGCCTCTTGTGGGCAAGGACTATGATTTCTCATCTATTCAGTGTCCCCAGAAGCCAGCACAGTTGACACACAACACATGACAATGAGATTTCCTTAATCAGTCCATTAGATCTGTTTTTCATTTGTGAAATACCATGCTTTTGCTAGAGATCTACATATAATGAATTCAATTCAGTAAATATTTTAAGCACCTACTATGTGCCAGGCACTGTGGTGGATACTAGAAAATATATAAGCATACCTCCTGTGCTCTAGGAATTTACTGTGTAGTGTCTGAGGCAGAATATAAATAAGCAATCACTAGCCACGGTGGTAGCTGTAGTAATAGAAGTATGGAAATGGTAATCAGTTAGGACAAAGGAAAAACTGATTGACTCTGTAAGTGAAGGGTTTCCCAGATTAGGTTTAAAGTACTTGTATAGATAGGAATCTATCAGATGAACAAATTGGGGACAGCAGAGTAGAAAAGCACAGTGAAAGAAGAAACAATATGTGCAAAGGCAGAGAGGAATAAGGGACATAGCAAGCTCAGGGAAGTGGTAGTTCATTATTGCTAGAGAAAGCTGGAGAGACAATCATGGGCCACATTAGCAAGGGCCCTAAATGCTAATGTAAGGAACTTGAACTTGGGCAAGGGAAGTGGGGAACCCTATGCTAGGGTTGAAAGCAAAGAAGTGTCAGATTTACATTTTAACAAGAAAATTCACCTAGAAGCTAAAATAATTGGAGAGGGAGAAGATTGGAAATAGGACAATCAGGAAATAAACACAAACGTTCATGTAAGGCATGGAAAGACACAGAATTAAGACAGAGGTAATGAAAGTGACCAGGAAGGGCTATATTCAAGAGATACTTAAGAGATGGAATAGATAAGAATTGATGTGTAATTGGATATATCTAGGGAGGGAGAATGTAAAGATTAAAAATATCTCTGAGTTTTAGGCCTGGGAGACTGGGTCAAGAAAATTGACCCAGTTAGGAGGGGATTGACCAAGATGGCAGCATAGGTAAACACCTGAACTTGCTGCCTCGCACAACCACTTCAAAACTACAACTAAAAGACAAAACGGATACGATTCAGAACCACAGGAAGGCTGGCTGAGTGGAATTTATACAACTAGAAGGAAAGAGAAAAGCACAATGAGACTGGAAGGAGATGCAGAGGTGCGGAAGTGAAGTGCAGAGGTACGGAGGTACACATGGAAAAGGGCTGGCAACTGGGAACGCTGTTGTCTTTTTCAATTGGGAGGGAGATACAAGCTCCCGAATGCTCTGAACTCCAGTTCCAGGTGAGACTCTGGGGCCACAGACTGATACGGGGAAAAACTGGACTGTCTGGCATGGGTTCGGTACACGAGGGCTTGCAGCGATCATTGTTCCTACACAGTGCCACAGGACACAGAGACCCGGGAACCTCTTTGGGGTAGGGCTGATGGTCAGCCATTGCTGTTTGCTCCACCCTGGTGATTCCCTGAGACCCCACCCCACCCATTTTACAACCCCACCCAAGCTGTACGCAGAGTCTTTTGCATATGAATGGCCTGGCCTTTTGCAATCTTAAAACCTAATGAACTGCAGCTGGGTCAAAGAGCCCCAGAGCCTCCAAAAGAAGGCCCAATGCTGGACAGTAGCTTGCACTGCTTCACAGCTGGGCCTCATCTGGCACCTCCAAACCCCAAACAGAGAAGGAATCTGCAGATCTCTCTGTAGCTCCTACTGAGTGGCCTCAGGCAGTGGATGACTTTGCACCTCCTTGGAGATCCAAGAGCCAGTGTACCCAATGGTCAGAGTAAGACCGTTCAGATTACAGCTCTTCACATCCGTAAGAGACACACTCAGGGGGCAGACTCAGTGAGTGCCAAAGCCCCACTGAAGCAAGTCTTGCCCCATAAGGATGTCTCCAGCACAGAAGTTCTCCCATTGTAGACACAACTGATCCTCACAGCCAACTGGCCTGGAGGTCAATTCCTCCCAGTGATACCAACAGCAATCAAGGCTTAACTACAACAAGACTGTGCACACAGCACACAAAGGGGTGCACCAAGAGTGTCCACCTCAGGTAATCAGGGAGGCTGAGCCACTGGGCCCTATAAGACACCTAGCACACAAAGCCACTGTATCAACACAGGGAAACAGTCAAAATACAGAGACAAAGAAGCATGTCACAAATGAAAGAAATGGAGGAAAGCAAACTATTCAATATAGAGTTCAAAACCACGGTTATAAGGTTACTCAAGAATCTTCTAGAAACCTCTGAGAAATTTAGTAAGACCCTTAAGGATATGAAAAAGGACCAACTAGTAATTAATACACTGACTGAAATAAAGAATAATATACCGAGATCCAACAGCAGAATAGAGGATCCCAAGAATCAAGTCAAAGATTTGAAATACAAAGAAGCAAAAAACACCCAACCAGAAGAGCAAAAAGAAAAAAAGAATCCAAAAATATGAAGATAGTGTAAAGAGCCTCTGGGATAACTTCAAGCATACCAACATCCAAATTATGGGAATGTCAGAAGAAGAGAGAGAGCAAGATATTGAAAACCTATTTGAAGAAATAATGACAGAAAACTTCCCCTACCTGGTGAAAGAAATAGACTTACAAGTCCAGGAAGCGCAGAAAACCCCAAACAAAAGGAATCCAAAGAAGACCACACCAAGACACATCTTAATTAAAATGTCAAGGGCAAAAAACAAAGAGAGAATATTAAAAGCAGCAAGAGAAAAACAGTTAGTTACCTACAAGGGAGTACCCATAGGACTGTCAGATGATTTCTCAACAGAAACTATGCAGGCCAGAAGGGAGTAGCAAGAAGTATTCAAAGTGATGAATAGCAAGAACCTATAACCAAGATTACTCTAGCAAAGCTATCATTTAGAATTGAAGGTCAGATAAAGAGCTTCATAGATAAGAAAAAGCTAGAGGAGTTCATCACCACCAAACCAATATTATATGAAATGCTGAAGGGTATTCTTTAAGAAGAGGAAGAATAAGAAAAAGGTAAAGATAAAAATTATGAACAACAAAGTGACAACAAATACATATCTATCAACAAGTGAATCTAAAAATCAAGTGAATAAAAAAGCTGATGAACAGAATAAACTGGTGAATATAATAGAATCAGGGGCATAGAAAGGGAGTGGACTGACAATTCTCAGGGGGAAGGGGGAGTGGGGGGTGCAGGAAGAGACTGGACAAAAATCATACACCTATGGATGAGGACAGTGGGGGGATTGGTAAGGGCAGAGGGTGGGGTGGGAATGGGGTGGAGGGAAGGTATGGGGCGGGAGAAGGAACAACTGTAATAATCTGAATAATAAAGATTTATTAAAAAATAGTTAGGAGGGCAAGAAGATAATGAGCTATTTAGGACATGTTGAATTTGACTGCTCATGGGACATTTTGGTGCAAATTTTAGTAGGCAATTAGATTTTCAGGAAGGTTTATGTTAGAAACAGAGTTTGGGGAGTTATATGTAAAAATTAAAGGCAAGAATATGAAAGAGATATAGATTGAGAAAAGAAAAGTATGAATGATAAACCTCGGTGAACACTTACATTTAAGTGATGAGTGAAGAAGGAAAAATTAGTGAAGAAGACTAACATAAAACAAAGAGGTGGGAGAAAAGGCAGAATGGAGCAGTAGATGCCTACGTAAGAAAAAATTTCAAGGAAGAAGGAATGGTAAAACAAATGTTACAGAGAATAGAGAAATCAAATAAAAATTGAATATAGTCTATTATATAAAACAATTGAAAAGTAAGGGGAATTATAGGGTTAGATAAAATATTCCAAGGTTAAGAACCATTAAGAAAATAAAGATATATTAACTTACATGTTACATTATTCTTTGGAGGAGCTTGGTTGAAGAGGAAAACAGAAATAGGGCTGTAGCAAGAAAACTTTTGTTTGTTTTTATATGGAAGAAAAATTAACCTGTTTGTAGAGTAAAAGCAAATCTATAGAGAAGAGCAAAAGAGATAAAAAAGCAATATGCCAGAGATAGGGCAAGAAGAGGAGATCATTGCTTTTTAAATTACTTTGAAAGAGAAAGTCGTTTCTTTTTCTAAATCTTAGAGTGATGGGGAGCATTTGAATGTATTTCTGTTGGATGATATCACAGTTAATATAAATAAAAACTAAACCAAAGAAAATTATTTTGGTGTTTTAATAGTCATCATAATGTTCAAAGTGACCCAGGACAACCTTCATTTTCATTAAGGATGTCTTTTTTAAAAAGTCCCTTTAAGTACATAAAATGCAGTGAAAAATCCAAAGGTTTTCATCCTCACTTCTTTGTCATAAACTCACAATATAATTATTATCTTATATATTCTAAAAATAATTCATTGCTAAATAAAAGCCAAGCTAATAGCAGCACCTATATTTCAGACTTTTTGAAATTAATTAATTATGGTCATGCTAGAATTTAATTTGCCCAATTTAGTAATCAGCATGGGTTCTTGAACAACTTGTTTATTTGCAGTTATTAGCCATTGGTCATAAATTGTGCTAAATTGTTAAATTAGCTGACCAGTCATCCACATGAGTGGCATTATATAGGCCAAGCTCAGAGTCCAAGATGTCTTGTGCAATAAGAAAATTCACTTCCTCGATAACCACTGGAACTCTGCACAGAACACTTTCTCTAATGGCAGTGGGTATCATAATCATGTAGCTAACTTTCAGAGCAACAAATCTAAGTCATCACTGACCTGTTGAGATTTTGATTATTGCTATTCATCTAAAGATCAACTTTAGGAAAATTAATATATATACAATATTGTGTATTCCAAACCAAAAACATATATTACTCCATATATTAAGGTCTTTAAATTTTTTTATTAATACTTACAGTTTTATTTGTAGTGGTCTCACACATTTTTATTAGATTTTTTCTATGTATTTGGTGTTTTGATATCATAAACAGTGTTGTTTTAACATTTTATATAATTGTAAATTCATTTATTAATGCTAATTATTTGAGATTATTTTGCATTTTCTGCATATGTCATCATGTTGTTTATAAATAATGACAAGCTTTAATTCTTCTTTTCTAATATTAATAACTGCTATTTATTTCTTTTTCTGACTGTGTTATCTAAGACTTCTAGTACAATGTTGATTAGAAACAGTGAAAAGTGTTCTTGTTTCAAGGTACCTGATTTCACCTGTAAGTATATCTGTTGTAGGTTTTTATTAATTTTTACTTTTAAAATATAATATCTACAAAGAAAAGTATACATCATAAGTTTCCCATGTGCTGAATTTTCAAATACTGAACAATCTATACCCAGCAGCCATAGCAAAAAAACAGAATATTATTAACCCTTCATAAACCCCTTTCATACTCTTTTCCAAGGCTTGAGTGCCCTCGTGGCAATATTCTTATGAGTACAGGCTACAATCAAGAGGGAAATAATTAGAACCCACCTCTTGAAGAGAAGTATCAAAAATATTGTAGACGTATTTTAAAACTGCAAAAGTATGCCTCTGCATTTATTTAGGTCTTTAATTTCTCTCTGCAATGTTCTTTAACTTTCAGTTTATAGACTTACATAGTTTGTTAAATTTATATCTCAGTATATTGGGTTTTTGAGGCTGCTGTAAATGCTTTCTGTTTTACCTGCCCCCCCCCCATTTTAATTGCTAGCACATAAAAATAAAATGATTTTTGTATTTTGAGCCGATATCCTGTGACTTGTTAAATTCACTTAATGATTTTAGTTGTGTCTCTATAGATTCCTTGGGATTCTCTAATTATACAATCATGTTATTTACAAATAAATAAATGTTTCATATCATTCATAGTAGAGTCAGGAAACAGAAACTATCATTTTTATTTTAACATTGATGTATTAAAGATCTAAAAAGGCAAAAAAGAGAGCACTAACATCTGATGGAGATAATAGCAGAAAAGAGCAACCACACTCAAGTCTTGGGGGGGGAAGAACAGAAGAGGTTAGAATTAGTAAAATGTAAAAGCTTAGAGGATGGGCCCCAGAATATTGAAATTCAGACCTCTGGGGAAAGAGTGCTGCTCAGATGGTGTTACTGTTTATGAGTGTAAGAAAGGTTTCCATGGGGCTATCACCTCAACCTTTGAGTAAAGGATCCAAGCTGGCTGGTTCTGGTGTGTCTGAGGAGTCACAATGAGTCTAGTTCTTTTAAGTGTTTGAAAAACTGCAAATTGTGACTGGAATGAACTGCCACAGTTGGTGTCAACAAATGAGGCTGGGGAGCCACTGTTGGGAATAAGAAGCAAACAGGAAGCATACATAAAGCAAACAGGAATAATCAAGTCTCTTCTTCTCCTCCAATATTATTCTTCAAATTTATACTTTAGGTTCATTCATAGCCCTGGCTTCCCTAGATTCATAGCACCTTCTGTAGGCTCTATTGAAAGCATTTAACATCCTTCCAGGGGGCAAAAAAAAAAAAAAAGAAATATAGAGTCCTCAGTGTTACAAGCGGAATATTAAGGATGGGTTTAAAGCTGAGCAATACTACCTTAATATATGGCAAATGAACAGAGAAACCAGAAGAAAAATTAGGGACTTTAAACTCAACAATTGCTCTACTAAGGACATTTGTCAAAGTGGAAACCATCTCAAAGCAGAGCAGAGCTTTTAACAGTAATAAAAGCTAATTAATAGAATTTAGGATTTCAGGCTTTGAATGGAGAACTTAAAATGGCCAGGAGCACACCAACTATAGACTGTCTCTTACCATATCTGCAATCCAGCGTTGACTTACACAACCCCTGATATACAGAGGGGCTCAATCATCAGTAGATAGACTAGCCAAAGAGAAGGGTGACTCTAATTTTGCATATATACAGCTGGTATTCAAATAATATTCAGCTACTTGTCAAAAAAAAAAAAAAACCCACACCAGACATAACAAATAAATAAATAAATAAGAAAACTAATGAAGCAATAATAATTAAACCAACGCTGATCCAAATATTGGAGTTATCTGACAAGGACTTTAAAATAACTATTATGAACATGTTCAAGAAAACAGAATAAAATATGGAGAAAATATATGGAAAAATAAAAGTAACCAAGGAATGGAAATAAGATATTCAAAAGAATCAAATGACATACTAGAACTAAAAAGTACAATGTCTAAATTAAGATATCATTAGACAGGTTTAGCAGCAGATTAGACAGAAGAATAAAGGATTAGTGAACAGGAAGAAAGCTCAGTAAAAACTATTCAAATAGAACTACAAAGAGAAAAAATAGTGAAAAACAGAAGAAAGAATAATAGAGATGAGTATGGAATAAGATAAAAAGGCAGGATATATAGATATAGGAAAAGGCAAGGGGAGAAGTAATATTAGAATAATGAAACAATACTTTTCCAAAACTTATGTAAGTATCTCACCTCACAGGTCCATGAAACTCAGTGAACCCCAAATAGAATAAATCAAACAGGATAAATATAAATAAAATAACCTTATATATGTCATAATGAGACTGCTAAAAATCAAAGACAAAGAGAGGATTCTTAAAAGCAGCCAGAAAAAAAGCCCCACATTACCTTAAAAGAAGCAACAATAATCTGAGAATTGACTTCTAAATAAATAAGGAGAGACAGTGAAATGACAACCTTAAAATACTGAAAGAAAATAATCTCCAACCTAAAATTCTATATCCAGAAAAATACCATTCAATAATAAAAATATTTTCAGACAAACAAAAATAGTATTTGTCACTAATGAACATGCATGAGAAGAAAGGAGAATTTCCAGACGGAAGAAAAATTATCTGAAGGAAATCATTCAGAATATGTTCTCTGAGTATAACAGAATCAGGCTATAACTAAATAACAAAAAGATAACTGGGACATTTCTAAGATCTCAAATATTAAATCATGTATATCTAAATATAACACATGATCCAGAAGAAACCAAAATGCAAATTTAAAGTGGTTTAGATCAAAGATGATTAATATGTATCATATTGAAATTGGGGGAGGGGTCTCACATGAGTTCTTTAAAGAAAATACATAGCCTTAAGAAGAAGATATAAAAGGTATCCAAATTGGGAAAGAAGATGTAAAACTGTCATTATTCACAGATGACATGATACTGAACATAAAAAACCCTAAAGACTCCATCAAAAAATTATAAGACTTAATAAATGAATTCAGCAACATAGCAGAATACAAAATTAATGCCAAGAAATCTATGGCATTTCTATACACCAATAGTGAACTTACAGAAGAGAGATTAAAAAAAACAATCCCATTTACCATCACACCAAAAAAAGTAAGATACCTAGGAATAACCTTAACTAAGGAGATAAAAGACCTGTACTTGGAGAACTACAGGACACTGAAAAAAGGAGATAGAGGAAGACATAAACAGATGGAAGAACATAACCATGTTCATAGATTGGTAGAATCAACATCATTAAAATGTCCATACTACCCAAAGCAATCTATAGTTTCACTGCACTTCCCATTAAAATACCAACGACATATTTCACAGACCTAGAATGAACTCTCCAAAAATTCATATAGAATAAAAGAAAAAGACCCGAATAGCTGCAGCAGTCCTGAGAAAGAAGAACAATGTAGGAGGGATCTCAATACCAGATTTCAAGCTGTATTACAAAGAACTTGTTCTCAAAACTGCCTGGTACTGGCAGAAGAACAGACATATAGACCAATGGAATAGAATAGAGAACCCAGAAATTAACCCAAACCACTGTACTCAATTAATATTTGACAAAGGAGGCGAGAACATACAATAGAGTCAATACAGTCTCTTCAATAAATGGTGTTGGGAAAACTGGATAGATACATGCAAAAAAAATGAAACTAGACCACCAACTTACACCATACACAAAAATAGACTTAAAATGGATAAAGGACCTAAACATAAGACGGGAAACCATAAAAATCTTATAAGAAGCCATAGGAAGCAAAATAGCAGACAAATATCAAAGCAATATCTTTGCTGATACAGCTCCTAGGGCAATGGAAACTAAAGAGAAAATAAACAAACGGGACTACATCAAAATAAAAAGCTTCTGATCAGCAAAAGAAACCATCAACAAAACAACAAGAAAGCCCACTGCATGGGTGAACATATTTGCCAATGTCATCACCGATAAGGGTTTAATCTCCAACATTTACAGGGAACTCATACAACTTAACAAAAGGAAGACAAATAACCCAATCAAAAAATGGGCAACTGCCAAAACCGGTTTGGCTCAGTGGATAGAGCGTCGGCCTGGGGACTGAAGGGTCCCAGGTTCGATTCCGGTCAAGGGCATGTACCTTGGTTGCGGGCACATCCCCAGTAGGGGGTGTGCAGGAGGCAGCTGATCGATATTTGATGTTTCTCTCTCATCGATGTTTCTAGCTCTCTATCCCTCTTCCTTCCTCTCTGTAAAAAATCAATAAAAAATATTTTTAAAAAATTTTTAAAAAAATGGGCAACGGACCTAAATAGATACTTTTCGAAGGAGGACATAAGGAAGGCCAAGAGACACATGAAAACATGCTCAAAGTCACTAATCATCCGAGAGATGCAAATCAAAATAACAATGTGGTACCATTTCACACCTGTCAGAATGGCTATCACCAACAAATCAACAAATGTCAAGTGCTGGCGAGGATGCAGAGAAAAAGGAACCCTCTTGCACTGCTGGTGGGAATGCAGACTAGTGCAGCCACTGTGGAGAACAGTATGGAATTTCCTCAAAAAACTAAAAATGGAACTCCCATTTGACCCAGTGATCCCACTTCTAGGAATATATCCCAAGAAACTAGAAACACCAGTCAGAAAGGATATATGCACCCCTATGTTCATAGCAGCACAATTTACCATAGCTAAGAATTGGAAACAGCCTAAGTGCCCATCAGCAGATGAATGGATTAAAAAACTGTGGTACATCTACACAATGGAATACTATGCTGCAGTAAAAAAAGAAGGAATTCTTACCATTTGCAACAGCATGGATAGAAATGGAGAACATTATGCTAAGTGAAATAAGCCAGTCAGAGAAAGATAAATATTGCATGATCGCACTCATTTATGGAATATAAGGAACAACATAAACTGATGAAAAATAAAAAAAACAGGTCCAAAGATAGAGAAGCATCGATCAGATCATCAAACCTCAGAGGGAAGGTAGGAGAGGGTGGGGGTAAGGGGGAGAGATCAACCAAAGGACTTACATGCATGCATATAAGCCCAACCAATGGACACAGACACCAGAGGGGTGGGGGTCTGAGTGGGGGGCGGGGGGGCAATAGAGGATAAGGACACATTTGTAATACCTTAATCAATAAAGAGAGAGAGAGAAAAAAGAAACTACATAGCCTTAAGTGCATATAGTTAAAAACTTTTAAATACTAAAATCAATGATTTATTATTTATCTCACAAAGTTAGAAAAAGAAAACAAATATCAAGAGAAGAAAATAAAAGATAAGAAATCATTGAACTAAGAAGCAAAATTCAGAAAAGAGTATCAATGAAAACAATAGTTGATTCTTTAAAGAGATTACTAAAATTGATAACCCCCTAGCAAGATTAATGAAGAAAAAAGAGAGGAAACAAAGTATCAACTACAGGAATAAGAAGGTAACATCAGTACAGACTTTGCAAACATTAAAAAGAATGAATGCCTTTATACAAATATATTTTGAACTCTTGAAAAAATGGAATATTTCTTGGAAAACATAACTAAAGCTGTAAGAATAAAGACACAAATCTGTAAAATTCTAAGAATAAATAGGAAATCTGAACAGAGCTATATAGTGAATGAAATGATGCCCGCCTCCCAAAAGATATGTCCACAAGAAACCTGTGACTATGACCTTATTTGGGGGGTGGGGGGGGAAAGAGGTCTTTAGAGCTGCAATTCATTTTAGGACCTTGAGATGAGATCACCCTGGATTATCTGAGAGCCCCCTAAATAAATGACAAAGGCAAGGAAGGATTGGCCACTAGAGTCTCTGGAGGAATTGTGGGCATGATGACACATTGATTTTGGACTTTCTGGCCTCCAGAATTGTGAGACAATAAATTTCTGTTGTTTTAAGACATCAAGTTTATGGTAATTTGATATGCAGCCACAGAAAAATAATACAATTTACATCTTTTAAATTATTTGAATCTGTTAATAAAAATCTAACAACAACAAAAAAACAGCTCCAGGGTCAAATTGCTTCACTGATGAATTCTTCCAGATATTTTAGGGAAAAATAACACTAGCTGATTAAAATTCTTGTAGATACTAGAAAGAGAAGGTGAATATTTCCTAATTAATTTTATAAGTTCAGCATGAGCTTGGTGCTAAAACTTCAGAAGGACAATAAAATACAGAAAAAATAGAAACCAGTCTTTTTCATGAACATAGATGCAAAAAATTACCAATGAAAATTAGCAATCCAAATAGGGTGTGCTCTAAGAATACAAGGTAATTTTTAAATGTGCATACTCAATTTATACAGAGTTTAAAGATGGGTAAAACTAATCTATAAGTTTAAAAATCAGGGAAAGGAGGGGTGGGTATGGAATGATTAACCAGGGAACTTTTATGCATGTATGCATAACCCATGGACACAGACAATAGAGTGGTGAAGGTCTGAGAGGGGCAGGTGCAGGGTGGAGGGGGGAAATGGGGAAAGAAAAACAAAGGGGACATCTGTAATACTTTCAACAATAAAGATAAATTTAAAAAATTAAATAAAATTGCCTGGCCAGCGTGGCTCAGTGTATGAGTGTGGACCTATGAACCAGTCAGGGTACATGCCCAGGTTGCAGGCTTGATCCCCAGAGTGAGGTGTGATAAGAGGCAGCCGATGAATAGTTCTCTCATCATTGATGCTCCTATCTCTCTCTCCCTCTCCCTTCCTCTCTGAAATCAATAAAATATATAAAATAAATAAATAAAGTATACAGGGGGGAAAAATCAGCATAGGTTTCATCTTTGGACTGACTGAAACAGGTTACGTGGGGCTTCCAGTATTTTGATAATGTCCTGTTTCTTGACATGGGTGTTGATGACAAAGGTGTGTTTATTTTGTAAAATTTCATCAAGATGGTCCTTTATGATTTGTATTTTTTTGTGTGTGTATGTTATAAAACTCTTACATTAAAAACATTAGTTGTCAGAGTCATTATTAAAGTTAAGAATTTGAGAAACTATGTTGCATTTTAATAGAATATTATGGATGAAATGAAAAGTAGGACTGGGGAGTGGACTAGCTATTTATGTACTATAGAATATAAAATATAAAAATAAGTTTAGTTATTTAAATGTACAACTGAAAGCAGTTAGGAACACTAAAAGCAGTTAGGAACACTAAATAGCCTCTTTAATTCTGTGAAAGAATACTTATTTCTTATAGCTGCATGGTTGAGATTTCTAATGATTAATGCCTTATACACTAACATGACCAAATACAACACTGATGAATTTACAACCTTGCTATGCCTCTTATGTTAAAGTTGGGGCACTGATCCAGAGACAGTGAACTCTAAGAACTATTGGGTAGATATTGCTGAATCTGTGTAACTTAAATCAACAAATCCCACCAACATTCTTTCTCATTAGAAAAGCTTTTCCTCTCCTGAGGACATTAGCCTCCTCTTGTCTAAAGAATGTCAATGACATCCACTGGAGTAATTTAATTTTCTTGCAGGGGAAAGCTGATTGTCCTCAAGACCTCATACCACCTTTCACTGCTTTCAGACCTAGTCTCTAACAGATTACTTGGTTGGTTCATTGAAACCTACTTTCAATGATGGCCTATCCTATATAATAAAGAGCTAATATGCTAATGGTCATGACGCCCTCATGCCGTAACAACCATTTAGCAGAGGCTGTGTGCGTGGTGGGGCAGAGCTGCTGCATTGCTCCAGAGGAGGTGGGACCAGCCCGAGGCAACTCGTGGGACAGAGGGCGGTGCTTGAAGCAGCCAGAGAAGGCTGGAGGGGTCGGGGGCGGGGCCAGGTGAGCTTGAGTTCTGGGTGGAGAGGTTAGGGTGTCAAGGCGGGCTGGCGGGTGGGCAGGCGGGGTGCATATGGGTGGGTGGGGCCATGCGATTTCATGCACCAGGTCACTAGTGTCAAATAAAGGGTGAGATGCTACAACTTCCTTGATAAGCTATTGAGGAAGAAAATCGTAGGCATCATGAGGCAAGAATGCTGGAAATTTTTTAAGTGCAACCTGGTCATCCACCCCTTAGCTCTGTTCTTTGGTGGGTCCAGCAGACATTCCTTTCACCAAGACTTTCAAAAATCTCTCTATATAAAAGTCAAGTGACCAGAATGATGGAACAACTGGCCACTATGATGCGAACTGTGGCAGCCAACCAGCCCTATCAGGGCCCTGATTGGCACCCCCAACCTTCTGCAGCCCCTCTCCCTGGCCGGCCTGGCCCCCAATCGGCCCCCCACCCTGATCGAGGGAGGGGCCGGCCAGACCTCACCCATGCACAAATTCGTACACGAGGCCTCTAGTCTATATATATAAAAGCCAGAGTTACCATTACAACTAAACAACCGGAATGACTGGAACAACTGAACAACCAGTCGACTATTCGCTATGGCACGCACTGATCACCAGAGGGCAGACACTCAACACAGGAGCTGCCGCCTGGTGGTTAGTGTGCTCCCACAGCAGAAACGCTGCTCAGCTGACAGACCCGTCCCAGAGGCCCACCAGCCCTGCAGAAGCCACTCACTCCCTCAGTAGTCCTGCAGAAGCCACTCACTCCCTCAGTAGTCCAATCTCAGTAGTCTGTTGCCAGGCAGCAACAGACCAGCACCACAGGCACAATCCCGACAGCACCAACAGCCTCCTGGAAGGCAGCCTCAGGCACCACAGCCACTTCCCCTCCCTAGATGCTCCTCAAGGAAGAAAGGATATAAAAGCAGCCACCAGGTGGTTCCTGACAACCAGCGTGAACATCAGCGGGACAGATCCAGATCCCGGGCCAGCAAGGGCATCCCACAGCCCACCAAGCGGGTCGATCCTGTCCCACTCTCCCCACCCCCTCAGGACCCCACCCGTGCACGAATTTGTACACCTGGCCTCTAGTACACTAATAAAATAAGAACTAGCATCCTTGAGGGCTCTGAAGTGACCCTTCTCTGCAGGCCATGGATGACAGTGGCAGATGCTAATATTGAAAAGTCTCCCTGAATTCTTTGAGGATAACAGGATTCTGTATTCAGTGATATCAGCAGAAATTAACCACCAGAAACAAGGTGTGCATGGTTATTCTAATGGATAGTATGGCTAGAGTAGCAATCAGATTAGTTATATTCACATAGAGCTTTGGTAGTGGTTAATTGGTGACAGTGCTTCTATGACTGACATAGGTGGACAGTCTATGCAAGTCTTACTTAATATTAATAAGTGATAAAGACTCTAAATCTGGGGAATAGAAATCTATTCTGTATCACCACAATAGAAAACCATGATCTCACTTAATTCTCAGAAGTGAGCCAGTCTACAGACCCAGAACCCTTAGAGTGAAGGGAAGACAGAGTTCTCTTGAAGGACTCAGCTACATTCCCAGAAATTGATATGAATCTTTCTTATTTCCCAAAGTTGGCTGTAACTATTTACTAGTGTGACTGAACATAGGAATAATGGATACTTGCAGACTTTCAGTAATACTGGATATTGGCTCTGAACTGCCCTCCCAACACAGTGGTCCAGCCATCACAGAAGTGAACTAACAAATGGATTTTTGACCTGGGTCTGCCAGAGGTTCCTGAACCTATCTTACGGTTATTTCCTGGGTGCCTGAATGCATAACTGGAGTAGACATACCCAGACACCAGCAGGATGTCCATATTAGTTCCTCCACCTGCAGAGAAATGGCTATTTTGTGCAGAGGGACAAGTAGAAGCCACTAAAATTGCATTTCTCTATCAAAAGAGTAAAATCAGTACCACATTCCTGAGTAAACTAGTGTAAAATCAAAGACTTTAAAGATACAGAGTTCAAAGATAAAAGTGAGTTTGCTCCTGTCCTCCTCTTACTTGGAGCAGATTTGGTCCCTTTTAGTTAACACTAAAAGGTTGACTAAAATAGTCAACTCCTGGTTGTTATTTCTTCTTTTCAGGCTTGGAACCCAATAGACATTGTTGAGCATTGTTCCACTTCTGGTCCACAGTGATTGATGCTGGTCTTATTTTTTAGCTTACTTATGCACTTTTTATTTTATTTTCCAGAGTTTATCACTCATTGCTATGTGTTTGGAGCACAAAGAGACACATCAACTTTTGAATTTACTTTGATATCTTAATCTGAAATCAGCAACCATTAGGTTTCTACTAATTTGCCAATTGTGGTGAATAATTTTTCATAATAGTTTTTTCAGAAGACATTGTCATCTTATTCTATAGTACTTTTATGTTTACCAGGATATAGTCATAAGTGCAGAATTATTTTCATTTTTAAAATGACACTGGAAAGGATACATTTTGAAGTATAAACCATAAATAGCTTTTTTACATAAGTGAAATAGCCCAAGTGAATGGATTCTTGATAGCTGTCAGAGCTTTTTATTGCAAATGGATTCTGGCAATGTGGAAATACTTATGACAAAGTTGAAACTTTTTTTTCCCTCCTGTTGGGAATTTTTAAGTTTTCTTCTGCTGCTTATTTTGAATGTTCCCTGGACGTGATTTGGTAAATTAAATTGCTTAAGACCATGTTTCCAAAGTTAATGCATTTAAATTATCCCAAATTTGGAGTAGGAATCATTTTTACTCTCTTGTGCCAATCAACATTCTAGAATAATGAGTAATTTGGGACAGAAACTTGGGCTCTTTAGTTTTGAGCACTTAATTCTGAGATTTTTGGAAATGAAGACTCTCAAGAATAGGGGCTATGTTTCTTTTCTCACAGTGTGTTTCACTGGAGGTGATACTCAGCAATCACCCACAAAATGATTGAATAAATGACTGAATAAATCAAGATCTAACTATATATTACAAATGTTTGGATATACATCAGACAAAAAGAAGAACTGAGTTTAATATATCCAGACCAGCCCTGGCTGGTATGGCTCAGTAGGTAGAGCGTCAGCCTGCAGAATGAGGGGTTCCAGGTTTTTTGTTTTTTTTTTAAATAAATCTTTATTGTTCAGATTATTACAGGTGTTCCTCTTTTATTTTTCCCCATAGCTCCCCTCCACCTGATTCCCCACCCCACCCCATGCCCTTACCCCCCGCCACTGTCTTCATCCATAGGAGTAAGATTTTTGTCCAATCTCTTCCCACACCCCTCACACCTGCTTCCCCTGAGAATCGTCAGTCCACTCCCTGATTCTATTATATTCACCAGTCCATTCTGTTCTTCAGATTTTTCATTCACTTGATTTTTAGATTCACTTGTTGGTAGGTATGTATTTGATGTCATTTTGTTGTTCATAATATTTATCTTTACCTTTTTCTTCTTCCTCCTCTTCTTAAAGGATACCCTTCAGCATTTCGTGTAATCCTGGTTTGGTGGTGATGAACTCCTTTAGCTTTTTCTTGTCTGTGAAGCTCTTTATCTGACCTTCAACTCTGAATGATAGTTTTGCTGGGTAGAGTAATCTTGGTTGTAGGTTCTTGCTGTTCATCACTTTGAATATTTCTTGCCCCTCCCTTCTGGCCTGCATAGTTTCTGTTGAGAAATCAGCTGACAGTCGTATGGGTACTCCCTTGTGGGTAATTAACTGTTTTTCTCTTGCTGCTTTTAATATTCTCTCTTTGTCTTTTGCCCTTGGCATTTTAATTATGATGTGTCTTGGTGTGGTCCTCTTTGGATTCCTCTTGTATGGGGTTCTGTGTGCTTCCTGAACTTGTAAGTCTATTTCTTTCACCAGGTAGGGAAAGTTTTCTGTCATTATTTCTTCTAATAGGTTTTCAATATTTTGCTCTCTCCCTTCTTCTGGCACCCCAAAAATTCGGATGTTGGTTCGCTTGAAGTTGTCCCAGAGGCTCCTTACACTATCTTCATATTTTTGGATTCTTTTTTCTTTTTGTTTTTCTGGTTGGATGTTTTTTGTTTCCACATATTTCAGATCTTTGGTTTGATTCTTGGGGTACGTTGATCTACAATTGAGTTTCTGTATATTCTTTATTTTAGACAGTGTATGCTTAATTTCTGACTGGTCCTTTTCCATTTTTTTGGCATTCTCATTAAGGTCCTTGAAGGGACTAAGCTCCTCAGAAGTGTCATCAAGTTTCTCAGCGGTTTTTAGAAGATTCTTGAGTAACCTTATACATGTGGTTCTGAACTCTATGTCATCCAGTAGTTTGCTTTCCTCCGTTTCTTTCATTCATGACATGTTTCTTTGTCTCTGCATTTTGGCTGCTTCCCTGTGTTGATGGAGTGGCTTTGTGTGGTAGGTGACCTATAGGGGGCAGTAGCTCAGCCTCCCCAATCACCTGATGTGGAAGCTCTTGGTACACCCCTTTGTGGGCTGAGTGCAAAGTCTTGGTGTAGTTAAGCCTGAATTGCTGTTGGTACGCTGGGAGGAATTGACCTCCAGGCCAATTAGCTGTGAGCACTCCTTGTGTCTATAATGGAAGAACTGTTGCGCTGAAGACACGCTTATGGGGCAGGACTTGTTTCAGTGGGGCTTTGGTGCTCACTGAGTCTGCCTCTTGAATGTGTCACTTATGGATGTGAGGAGTTGAAATCTGGTGTCTCACACTGACTACTAGGTACACTGGCTTCTGGGTCTCCAATGGGGTGCAGGTCAGCTACTGTCTGAGGCCATTCAGCTTGGGGTTTGGAGGTTTTGGAGCTGTCTGACCCAGGCTGCAAGTTTGCTAGGTTAAGCTGCGATAGGGCAGGCCTTTCTTATGCTAACTCAGCTGCTTGGAGCTTGGGTGGTTTGTAGGTTGTGCAGGGCGGGGCCTCAGGGTGTCACTAGGTTAGGGCGTGGCAAACAGCAATGGCTGCTAGTTAGCCGGCTCTGCGTCCCCAATGGCATCCGCGAGTCCCGTGCCCCAGTGCAGTAAACAATTATACCTGCCCGCAGCTCTGCAAGCAAGCCACCCTCACTGGCAGACAGTCCAGCTTCTCCCCGTAGGAGTTTGGGTCCCCCGCGTCTCCCCAGAGACTGGATTTCAGAGTAATCGGGGGCTTGTCTCCCTTTGGGTTGAAAAAAGCAACGCACCCAGTCGCCCGCAACCAGCCCGGATCACGTGCCTCCGTACCTCAGCTTTTCAGCGCTCGTGCACGTCTCAATGCTCTTTTCTCTTTCCTTCTAGTTGTAGAACTTCCACTCAGCCAGCTTTCCCGTGGTTCTGGGTGATAGACGTTTTGTCTTTTAGTTGCAGTTTAAATTGTTGTGGGAGGCAGCAGTTTAGGTGTTTACCTACGCTGCCATCTTGGATTCTCTTCTCTCAGGGGTTCCAGGTTTGATTCCCAAACAAGGGCACATGCCCAGGTTGCGGGCTTGATCCCCATTGTGGGGCGTGTAAGAGGCGGCCGATCCATTATTCTGTCTCATCATTGATGTTTCTATCTCTCTCTCCCTCTTCCTTCCTCTCTGAAATCAATAAAAAATTTTTAAAGATATATATCCAGACCATTAATTTTGTTCAGAAATAATAAAAATGCATGATCCACAATATGTGCTTAATAATATGGCACAGAGTAAATGTTTAATGAATGTTTTATTATTAAAAATATGGAAAAGTAAAACAAGTTTTTCCTAGGCTTAAAATAACCAATCAATGGGTAAATCATTCATGGTATAGATACTATTATTAAAAGAAAAATATGTTTATACATGTAACCAAATTATTCCCTTTTTTGTTTTTTCAAGTTTCTTTTTCCAAAGCAGTAATATCTTTTGGAGTGAAAATGGTTGAACCAATTCTAAATTATTATTTTTTTAAATAGTTCCAAAACATATACTGGCAATTACAGGAAATCTTTATTTTCTCTCTTTTGTGATTAAGTTTGGACTTACTAGACATAAAGTAAAGAGAAAACATAGCAATTATCTGTTCAATTTAGGGTATACGGATTCACAGAAAATGGCATTTTATGGAAGTCATAACCCAAAGTACCCAGTTCGGCCTAGTATCCTTTAAGAATACCTGACTGACCACCTAAATGCCAAGTCTCCCCTGCACTTGTTGCTGTATCAACAGGACCAACACTTTTAAAAGCTGACAGCCCCAGGGTAACAGCGCAAAAGTCACTGCTAACTCCTTTCTTCATTTACTAGTACATACATTGTTCTGGAAATATCTCTTTCCACCCAAGTCACAAGCAGTATTTTCTATGACAATGATAACATTTATATCATGAATTTATCGAGGGGCAGGGAACAAATTAATTTATGAAATGTGGCAGAGACAATGCTCCACGTATACCAAACTATTTCTTTTTCCTCCTGGACATAAAGGGTGGCCCATTTCCTAACATGGAACTAGCTCTGGCCAATGGAGAGGGAATGGAAGTAGTTTTTTTGTTTTTTGTTTTCCCCTTCCAGGCATGTCTTTCAAAACCTAAGGCCATTCTCTATAGGCTCTCTTCTCCAGTGACCTTGGACCTGCAGGACCCAGAGGACTTAGCCTCAAGGCAACTGCATGTGGGTTCCTGACTTACTGCTTGGAAACTCCCACCCTCCAGTGCCTGAGAATTGCTCATTATACTATCAGTGAGATGTAGATGTTTTTGTTTAAACCACAGAGATATGGAGGGATGTTTTTCAACAGCAGCTACCTGGCTAATAAGTGGATCACAGTGACAGCCTGTTCTACCTCGTGGGAAGAAAGAAGCAGGTGCACTTGCAGTTTGCACACATGACATTCACTAAATACCGTAGCCCCCTCTTATTTACAGGGGATATACGTTCCAAGATTTCCAGTAGATGCCTGAAACTGCATATAGGATCAAACCTTATCGATAGCATGTGTTTACCTTTATATACATACATACCTACAATAAAGTTCAATTTATAAAGTAGGCACAGTAAGAGATTAGTAATAACTAAGAATAAACTATAACAATTATAAAACATACCGTAATAAAATTTATGTGAATGTGGTCTCTCTCTGTCCTCTATTCTTTCTCAAAATATCTTTTTGTACTGTACTCACCGTTCTTGTGATCCTGTAAAATGAGGCCACATGTCGAGATGAAGTGAGGTGACTGACGCAGGCGCTGTGACAGCCTAAGGCTGCTGTAAGGGTTACTTGAACACATGCACTACGGGACATTCCACCAGATAACCCGGATGGCTACCAAGTGCGTAACTGTCCGGACAGAGAGCGTGAAAGCGTGGAGACGCTGAATGATTGAAGTCGCGAGCCAGCCTCGCGGGTCTCGCGAGATTTCATTGTGCTACTCAGAACGGCGTGCAATTTGACACTCAGGAATTGTTTATTTCTGGAATTTTTTATTTAGTATTTTCGGGCCGTAGTTGACCTCGGGTAACTGAAACCCCACAAAGTGAAATTTCAAAAACGGGGGACTGCTGAATGCATTTTGCTTTGAAGCAAGGCTAATCTCTTATCATTTGACTAAGTTTAACTGTATTAACTCCTAAATGTGAACTTATCTTAAGAATGTGTTTTGTGCACTAAAGAAATTTTATGAGGCTTTGTTTAGCTTTAAAATTATTAAAGTTACTGAGTTACTGAAGTTACAAAACCAAAACCTAGTTTTTCCTTAAGTTTTTAAGTTTAACTTGCAATCGTATTATTTTATTTATAAGTCCAGTAAATGTTCAGCAGTCACTTTTAAGAGACTTTGAATAATTTACAAACTTGTTTTAAAAATTCCTTTAAATATATTAAATAGCATATGCACATTTAATATATTTAATTTCTTTTTTGTGGGGTAGCTCAATTATTTGACTCAACAAACAAAACTTTCCCAAGTACTGATATAACCCATATCCTAATGATTTAAACTTATAAAGATGATGATAATTAATATCTCTTAAATCTTATAACACTCTATATTAACTTAGTAAGATTTCAACTTAAGAACACAGGTCTAAAGCAGTTAATCAGTCTAAATTGAGAATTTTAAAAACTGACCTGTTTACTCTAATAGTAAAATTCTCTTATATATTGCAAGTATATAAATTATTAAATATGCACATATTCTTAAATAGGAAAAATGTTAATGCTGTGTATTTTATTCTTTTAAACATTTTTATACTGTATTACAAACTATTGTGACCTTAAAAGATTCCATTGACATAGAAAAAAATAGTGCTTTACCAAATAGAGTTTGAGGAATTCCTTCTTATTCAATTAGCATTGTATGATGACCAGAAATGCTGTTGGATTCTTGCTGGTGACACTGGTGGATTAGGAACTGCTTCATAAATTGATTCCTCAAGTTGGTCTTGTAGTCTTTTTTGTAGTCTTCATTCCTCATGAACTCAGAGAAGGCTGTTTGATTCTTAAGTTTAAATAGATTTTTAAGCTTTTATTGTTTCATTTTCTTCCTGTCTATAGGCCTACACAAGTGAGATTCAATTGAATTGTGGAAATCTCTCATGGCTTTGATGACTCCGAATTTTTAATAGCTTTCTATGACAGTAGCATAAACTAGTAGTTGCCCATGTGCAGGTGCTCTCTGATGGGATAAATGTTGATTAAGCCTATTCATTACAAACTCGGATGAGAAACCCTGCCCCACTGAGATACATACATGAGATGAATAGCATGAAGCATTGCATCTCCAGCAGTACAGTGACCTGTGACATGGCCCATGCCACTACCACCCCTCCCCTTCCCAACCCATATTTTCCTTTACTGGGAACCTGATGACTTGTTCAAAGCTGTTTTGTAATCATCTAATGTAATTCAGTTGTTTTACAGAAGAAAAACAATGAAACTAACAGGAGTGTCCGGTATACATCACTAATTACAGGCAAAGCCATACTTTCTCAATAAACACTGAGTCTAAGGTCATTGTGCTTGCTCAGCCAAGCTTGGACAAACTAAAACCTGCAGAGAGACAAGAACCACAAGACAGAGAGGCAGGCATATAATCTCTCTGCCTCAGAAAGAGGACACTGTCCCACCACTGCCAGCTCAGCCAGCTCTCAAGCTCTGAGGCGGGAAGAGACCCCCCTACCCCACACACAACATCTCTGCTGAGCTCTCCTGCGCGTGAACTTTCTCTGAATTGAAACCCTTGGAGCTGTTCAATAACAGTAAGTTCAACTGCAAAATTTTCTGATGTTTAAGTTTATTATGGCTGAACAGATATCATTGCACTGAATCCACAAAAGTTCAATTTCAGAGCAGCTATTTCTAGAATGTTAGTTAAGGGTTAAAAGAAAGAAAGGGAAAGGAACAAAGCTGTTTCTCTTTCCCAGATGACTGACACCCCTGGAGACTACTTCAGAGAAAAACATATTCTTAAACCATAATGACTTGAGTTCTCAAACCCAAAGTTGAGAGAGATCCCACAGTTATTAAAGTTAATAAATCAGGGAGAGAGAAAGAGGGAGATCCTACATGCAAATCTGGGCAGCTTTTGCATTTTTCTGCACACAGAACTCAAAGGGTTTTTCCCCCCCATTCCCTCCTCCCTTCCTTTACCTCATTCACCATGGGTATCTTAAAAACAGCAAAGAGACTCGTGGGACACACAGTTCTATAAGATGTAATTATGGTACCTTATTTTTAAGAGTTTAAAAGTGCATCTTTATGGCCTTATGCAGCCACAGTAACTTTTATATGTTTGATTGACATAAAGCATGCATCGGCATAAAACATTTCCTCGAACTGTAGAAATGTGGAGATTTCGGTCGCTCTGCTCTCTCCTCCTCCCTGTGACGCCCCCACCGTTCTTCCTGTCCCTCCTCATTTGTTTAGTAATATTGATCAGCTATAGTTAGCAGAATGCAGTTGGTGACCCCAGAACAGCTCTTCTGGTTGTTGTAAAAGCTAAAATGAACTGAAATAAAGTGCGTATGATTCATGAGCTACACATGCATGTGGAAATCAGAAGGCCCAGCATTTACAGATCATTTTAAAGGTGAT